>CM060902.1:1423238818-1433238818 GCA_030737815.1 Allium fistulosum
GTTCTGTAAGTCTTTGTTGGCTTTGGCCATCACTTTTGCTTCGGCATTGAATTGCCCTTTTTACTGCAGTTTGAGTGGAGACGGTTGTTTCATAATTTTGAACTCATTTTGACCCTGCTGTGACGATGATTCCTTGGCCATCACGATGTCGATTTCGAGTTGTTCGATTATCGTGATTGCTGTCTTGGTCATCACGTCATCTGAAATTGTGTTTGATTGTTTGCTTGACTAATTAGATATGACTTTATATATGTGCATATATACAATTGTATGTGTGTATGCATGTATCGGCGAGTCTACAATTACAGTTTTCTTATATATTGACATTGATACTGCGGTTCCATGATTTGCTTGCTTATGTTGTTGCGGTACCATTGACTGGTTCACCTGATTTCATGGCTCGCGGTTGTGAACACTGCCTGGCTTTGGCTATCTGTTTTAGTTGAAAATTTAGTTGATAGTTGGTTTTGGCTCAACTTGATACGTGTAGTTGTTTTCACAATACATGTATAGATTGTACCATTGTTATTCCTGGCTCATATCTGCACTTGACAATTTGAGTGCTTGTTGTATTCACTCCAGATATTCTTGCATATTTGATAGTCTGATACTTGTTCCCTTTTGTTGTACGCTTACCTTTTGGTATGGCAGTCTTCATCCCAGACAGTCTTCATATTGCATTTGCATTTGAGCTTATGTTGAAACTGATTCCTTGCATATGCTCCTGTTAGGATTGGTGTAGTTGTTTCCATTGCACTCAAGTTCAACCTGTAGCTTGCATTGTCAGTTGCACTTCATTGTTCATCTGATTACTATACCCTTGTAGTCGCAGTTTTACATTTGACTTCCTTGTTTACTTTGTTGACATTGCAACTGTGTAGTCGAACATTTGAGTACTTCACAGTCTTGTTGTCTGCTGTTGTTCATTCTACTGGTACCATTTGTCCATTCGTTGGTTTGTTTGAGTCAGTGGAATTTGCATTCATCTTTTCCACTATTTTGCTCAAGTCTGCATTATATTGTACCTGTACTCTGGTAGTCATTCATGCATCCCTTACTTGTACACTGGCAGTAGATGGAAGGCCTGTACTTTTCCTGTTTACTCAAGTTTGTTAATCGAGTATGCATTCCCACATGTAGTCCACACACATGTGCAACCAGCACTTACATTGAGATTTTATTTCCTATGGTTCATTTCTGTAGCCCGACAGTTGGGAGCATGTACATGCTACAGTTTTATTTTTGTATGAAGTTTTGAACTTAGTTGATGTTCTAGCATCCCTGATTCGTTTTAAGTGCAGTTCTGCATTACTAGGGTGCATCTACTATAATTGCATTGGGTTCCTTCCCACTTCGGCCTTGGCTACTATGTGGTCTCTCTGACCAATCTGTGTTGGATATGTTGATTTTTCGACTTATTTATTCTGTTAATACTTGGAGTAGTGGTGACTTTATATTCGGTGGTGGCGAGGCAGCGCACGCATGTGTGTGCACTGCAGCCACCCAGAATCGACAGTTTTGAATTGATTTTTCTTTGCGTCGTGATGCATTGATCTTTTATGCTGTATTGGCGAGGCCGTGCACGCATGCGTGTACGGCAGCCAATCGAACTTCGATGGTTTTAAAGTGACAAATTCTGTTAAGTGTTATATCGACCATCATCTGATTTCTTTGTTAAAAGGATCGGATAGACGGGAATTACTGTGACTGTCGTCTATTTAAATTATTATTGCCTCTATGCACTAATAAACTGGTTTGAATTAGACTGACCTGTGTATTATTTTCTTTTGAATATAATACTCGGGTCAGACCGAGTATTTTTACAGCTTGAAGATTTTCGAGCAGCGAAGTTAGAGAGAGAGTAAAGAATCATTTATTTCGAGAAAATTGTATTTTAAGATATTCCGCTGTATCAGTATTAAAATTGTATAAACTCTGATGTATATAAAAAGATTTATAGTAATGAAATAAAGATTCATTTGTTTTAATTCATTGTTATCATTCTGTGTTTCTGTGGCTGATTCTGTTTAAACCTTATAAACTAAATAACAATTCGTCTTTTTGAACGTTTCGAGTTGGTTTAATTACCGACTGGAGGCGGTCAAAAGGGGGAATGTTACAAGGTGGTATCAGAGCTTTGGTTTACACAAAGCTTAGTTTATGATGTTTAATATGAATAGTTACTAGAAACACTTTAAAGGAGAATGTTTTTCAAAGCTAAAGAAGTATGAAATTGTTTTTGAAAATAAAGATTTTTAACTTAAGAAAAGTTAAATTGAATTGAATTAGTATTAATAAATATATGATTTGGAAATTTAACTAAAGGAAGTTAAATAAATTGAACTTGATTTGATAAATTATTGAGAAACTTGAAAGATAAGTGATTATATAATATGAATTGGGAAGTTTAAATTAATAAGTTGTTTAACTTATAAAATGAAGAAATTTAAGTAAAACCAGTTGTGAAATGGTTAAACAGTTTTGTTAAGTAAAACAAAATCTGAATTTTGAATAGTGATACGAATTTGACTTTAGTAAAGTTAAATAAAATAGAATTTCAAATAAATTTGAGCCGAACTTAAGTTGTATAGTGAAAATAAATACAAGTGAAGATAAAATGAAACATAGCTTAAGTAATATTGAATCAAATTGAATTTGATATCAAAATGAATTGATAAAGTGAAGAATAAATATGAATTTGAGTTATATAAAGGAAATTCAACTTTAATTGTAAAAGTGAATTAGTGAATATGGTGAGTATAAGAATTCGATCTGAATTAGAATATAAACCAATTGAAATTAAGTGTGTTAAACCAAATGGAATGTAAGCAAAGTAAATAAATTTGGTTAAGTTGAATGTGCATTGGTTGCTAGTTGATCGTATGGAAATTCATTAAGTGTTAATGAAATCGAATTAATGGAAATTGAAAGCCATGTAAATTGAATTCAAATTGAAAGGTAAGAAATCTAAATAGAATCAAAATTGATTTGAATTGAAGTAAACTGACTTGAATATAAATTAGTGAATGTGAACTAATTAAATATGAATGAATGTTAGTAAAAAAAAATCCAATGTGAATGAATCAAATTTGATTTAATTGTAAACCAAGTCGATGAATGATTTGTTAAAGAACTAGTAGATTATTTTGGGAAATGGAAAACTGATAAATTTATATAATAGTTTAAATTGGAAATTTTGAATTATTATAAACGGCTTAAATTGAAGATTTGAAAGTGTTGATAAAATATTGGAATTGTATAAGTGTTAAAAGTGAAATATTTAATGGATTTCATAAGTGAATGGAAGTTACAGAATTAAAAGTTTTATAATGTGAAGTTATAAAATGAATCGAAGTTGCGAAATAAAAAGAATTTATAAGTAATTTACTTATAAATTAAATTCTGATATAAAACTGAGTTATAAAGGAATGGGTTAATAAAGCAATTTTTATAAATTGAAGTCTTTATAAATAGAAATGGAATTTTTAACGTTGTTTATAAATCCGAAAATGACTTATTTTGATAAGTAAATCTTTATAGCTTGTTAAATGAAGTATATTCACGATTTTGGACAGTGAATATATTATTGAATAAAATGGACATGTTTTGGGGAAATGATATTTTAAAACGAAGTTAATTGTTTTAAAAGATGTTTTCAAAGGCATTAAATATCGAAACCATAGATTTCAACAGTCATTGTTGAAATAGACGTTTTCGAAATATAAGGAAATGGTGGACTATAACACTGTTGTTATAGTAAATGATTTTCGAAAGGAAATGTTTTGTATAGTATTGGGATTTATACATCTATCTAAATTTCGAATCCCTATACTAGTGATTTTGAGTTGTCGTAACGATGTTTTACGTAACATTCGTTTTGACTCAAATAAATATGTGAAAGAGAATGATTTCATTAAAGATGAAATATATACTTAATTTTGATTTAATTATATCGAATATTTTCAAATGTTGAAAATAAAATGGATTTGTGAATTACTTATTTTTAAATAAGTATGGAAATGTTTTTCCAAATTTGAAATGTTGTGAATATATTCCGTAAGGAATAAATGATTTGAAATTCATTTTTGAAGTCGAAGTTGAAAAGTTAAATGAGAATTTGAACAATTTGTTCAATTTGAAATTTTTCAAAAAGATTGAATCGTTGAGTTAAAATTGAGTTTAAGTTCGACATCAAAGACAATATAAGTTGAGCTTTGAATTTCAGATGATGATTTGGATTGTATGTCTAACATTGTGAATTGATGACATAGCAATTGATCTCTATTAAATATATATCTGTTGGTGGCGGAGAATTTATTCTCTTAGCTTAACACCCTTCTCTGAGACGTACGAGCTCAGAGGTTATATATCGATAGACATCAATTCTGTGTTGAGAATTGACGATGTAACGTGTAATTCAAATCGAATGTGAAAGTCGATAATAAATGGAATTATGAATATGAATTAGGTTTGAGATAACCTTAAATTTCCAAATCGACTTAGAGGAAATTTTTTTGAAATCCTCTATTTTGTTATGAATATGGAATATGTAGGTTTTTAGAACTTATATATATGAATGCGGTAAATTTGAAAACCGTTAGTTTAGAAAGACATTGTTATGGAAATCTTATGTATGTTTACATGGATATGATATGTACGAAATGTGAAATGAAGTACTACATATATATGATATTATGTTTTCCAAACTGAGGATATGGAAAAGTACCTTCCATTTATTATTGGAGAAGGTATTGGAACTCGTGATGAGTGTCCGTTTGAAATTCGTAGCTACGTAGAATTTTCCATAAGTTGGAATGTCCATTTGGACTAGAATCCCTCGTGATGAGATCATGTTGATTATGATGTATGTTAGCGTAAATTGAGGGGTGAGATGCCTACAGTTACAAGCGATTCCATTGGGATAATGGCGCAACCGCCGAGTAAACTGCAATCTAAGCGCCAAAGCGAAATTTGAGGGGCGAGATGCCTACGGTTACAAGCGATTCTACTGGGATAGTAGCGTAACCGCCGTGTGGACCGCGATCTATGGCAACAACCATGGCGAAATTCAAGAGAGATGTGAAATCTACGGTTACAAGCGATTCTACTGAGATAGTAACGTAACCGCCGGGTAAACTGTGATCCATGGGGGAACGTGCTTTCCATATCCATTTTTTTAAAAGAATTTTTAAAAGAATTTTTAAAAGTATTTTCACAAGGAATTGAAGCAAGTATGTTTAGTACTTGGAGATTTTTAGACCTGCGCCTGGCCAGCGTATGCCTAATGTCTGTGAGAACGAAGATGGACTTGTTAAATTTCGAGTTAGCAAGTATTTTCAAACTGTAAATAGCAAATCAATGATCTGAAAGTAAAATTTCATAATTCCTACTTAATGAACTAAGGAAGAAGATCTTTGAAATGTTTTGAAAGTCCACAGCTTTGGAAGAGATATATTGTATAAATCTCTAACATGAAGAATTTTAAGTTTGAATCTGAGTTTGTAAGTCAAAAATGTTAGTAAAAGACTTCTGCGTTTTGATTTTAGAAAATCTATGAACAAAAGAGAAAATAAACAAAACTAATGAGATTAAACAAATGAAATGAATCCTATATTCATTTATTTGTAATAAGTTTTAAGCTTAGAAAAAAATTGAGTAGAGTAGAAATATCGATGAAATTTTAACAACTTTTCCTTTTCGTGGACGAAAAGTTTTTAAGGAGGGGAGTTTGTAACGACCCTGAATTTTAAACAATTTAAATTGAAAATATTTAATTAATTTTAAATATTTGAACGATGATTTGACTTGAATTTCAAATTATTAGAATGAATTGGCGATTTAATTTTTGAATTTAATCTATTGGAAGTTGAATAAAATTTGAATCTTCAATTTTAAGCCGGTTAAAAATAATTTAAAGGCTTGGAGAATTCATATTGATAATACTGAAGGTAATAGAAGCTTCAGAATTGAATTTGAAAGCGATTTGTTTAGTTTTGAAATTGTATCGTTTAAATTGAATTTAAAAATAGCCTTCCGAGACACAGTCTCGGAATTTGACGAAACCAGTTTCATTGGGTCCGTAATATTGAATTATTACTGGATTTCAATTTTCGTATTTATCGGAATTGTTTTATGAACATACGGCGTATAAACGCGTATAAAATTTAATTGAATTCAATTTGAATTTCTGTAACAACTGGGGTTTTGCCCAAAATTATAATCATCAATAAACGATTAAAGTTGACAGATATTTGCTGTTTATTGTTGAAATTTTTATAACGATAAAATCTTCGTCAATTAACGATTTAATATCGAATTGTTAATTTCTGTTAGAATTTGGAATTTGTAAATCGATTGAAATTCTTTTATTTAAATTTTTATTTGTACGAAATGAATATATACACATAGTTTAAATTTAGCAACATGATTAAACAAAACAAATTAAAGAAAATATTTACAAAAACAAATTAGATTTTAAAAAGAAAAAGAAAAAAAAATAAAGTAACTCAACCCATACCTCACCCATACCACCCTATACCGATCCCCTTACCCTTTTTTCTGCAAATATACGTTGCCCCCCTTCTCTTCAGTAAAACGAAATCAAACGAAAAATAAAAATCGAAAAGAAAATAAATGGCGGCCACGATTCTTCGTTCGTTCGCTCGAAATTAGGGCCTAGGCGTCGTCTCGATTTTCTGGCGAATTTGAGCACCGGCTTCGTTTCTCGTTCTCCTGCATCGTCTCCAAATTAAGTTCGCTCCTCTTCGACAAAGAAAAATTAGGGTATCGTTCGCCTTCGCGAATTAGGGCGTCGGCTTCGTCTGGATTTCGTGCTCTTCAAAAATCAAAGGTGAGTGTTCTCGACACTCACATCTAATTCGACTTCTACGTATTCGCATTAAATTGTTTACTCGGCTGTCTGATAAAATATCGATGGTTGTGATTTTATGACTTCGGTCTTGATTCTTTTTAGCTTGAATTTTGAGACAATTGATTACCACCAGCTTTTGTATTTGTCTTGGCCACACACTATTTATTTGGTTTCGGTATTGCTTGAGATTTTATCGAACTGTGGCATTAACTTGATAATGTCTTCAAGTTCATGTTTTGACTTACTGGAGATTTTTGTTCTGTAAGTCTTTGTTGGCTTTGGCCATCACTTTTGCTTCGGCATTGAATTGCCCTTTTTACTGCAGTTTGAGTGGAGACGGTTGTTTCATAATTTTGAACTCATTTTGACCCTGCTGTGACGATGATTCCTTGGCCATCACGATGTCGATTTCGAGTTGTTCGATTATCGTGATTGCTGTCTTGGTCATCACGGCATCTGAAATTGTGTTTGATTGTTTGCTTGACTAATTAGATATGACTTTATATATGTACATATATACAATTGTATGTGTGCATGCATGTATCGGCGAGTCTACAATTACAGTTTTCTTATATATTGACATTGATACTGCGGTTCCATGATTTGCTTGCTTATGTTGTTGCGGTACCATTGACTGGTTCACCTGATTTCATGGCTCGCGGTTGTGAACACTGCCTGGCTTTGGCTATCTGTTTTAGTTGAAAATTTAGTTGATAGTTGGTTTTGGCTCAACTTGATACGTGTAGTTGTTTTCACAATACATGTATAGGTTGTACCATTGTTATTCCTGGCTCATATCTGCACTTGACAATTTGAGTGCTTGTTGTATTCACTCCAGATATTCTTGCACATTTGATAGTCTGATACTTGTTCCCTTTTGTTGTACGCTTACCTTTTGGTATGGCAGTCTTCATCCCAGACAGTCTTCATATTGCATTTGCATTTGAGCTTATGTTGAAACTGATTCCTTGCATATGCTCCTGTTAGGATTGGTGTAGTTGTTTCCATTGCACTCAAGTTCAACCTGTAGCTTGCATTGTCAGTTGCACTTCATTGTTCATCTGATTACTATACCCTTGTAGTCGCAGTTTTACATTTGACTTCCTTGTTTACTTTGTTGACATTGCAACTGTGTAGTCGAACATTTGAGTACTTCACAGTCTTGTTGTCTGCTGTTGTTCATTCTACTGGTACCATTTGTCCATTCGTTGGTTTGTTTGAGTCAGTGGAATTTGCATTCATCTTTTCCACTATTTTGCTCAAGTCTGCATTATATTGTACCTGTACTCTGGTAGTCATTCATGCATCCCTTACTTGTACACTGGCAGTAGATGGAAGGCCTGTACTTTTCCTGTTTACTCAAGTTTGTTAATCGAGTATGCATTCCCACATGTAGTCCTCACACATGTGCAACCAGCACTTACATTGAGATTTTATTTCCTATGGTTCATTTCTGTAGCCCGACAGTTGGGAGCATGTACATGCTACAGTTTTATTTTTGTATGAAGTTTTGAACTTAGTTGATGTTCTAGCATCCCTGATTCGTTTTAAGTGCAGTTCTGCATTACTAGGGTGCATCTACTATAATTGCATTGGGTTCCTTCCCACTTCGGCCTTGGCTACTATGTGGTCTCTCTGACCAATCTGTGTTGGATATGTTGATTTTTTGACTTATTTATTCTGTTAATACTTGGAGTAGTGGTGACTTTATATTCGGTGGTGGCGAGGCAGCGCACGCATGTGTGTGCACTGCAGCCACCCAGAATCGATAGTTTTGAATTGATTTTTCTTTGCGTCGTGATGCATTGATCTTTTATGCTGTATTGGCGAGGCCGTGCACGCGTGCGTGTACGGCAGCCAATCGAACTTCGATGGTTTTAAAGTGACAAATTCTGTTAAGTGTTATATCGACCATCATCCGATTTCTTTGTTAAAAGGATCGGATAGACGGGAATTACTGTGACTGTCGTCTATTTAAATTATTATTGCCTCTATGCACTAATAAACTGGTTTGAATTAGACTGACCTGTGTATTATTTTCTTTTGAATATAATACTCGGGTCAGACCGAGTATTTTTACAGCTTCAAGATTTTCGAGCAGCGAAGTTAGAGAGAGAGTAAAGAATCATTTATTTCGAGAAAATTGTATTTTAAGATATTCCGCTGTATCAGTATTAAAATTGTATAAACTCTGATGTATATAAAAAGATTTATAGTAATGAAATAAAGATTCATTTTTTTTAATTCATTGTTATCATTCTGTGTTTCTATGGCTGATTCTGTTTAAACCTTATAAACTAAATAACAATTCGTCTTTTTGAACGTTTCGAGTTGGTTTAATTACCGACTGGAGGCGGTCAAAAGGGGGAATGTTACAGGAAGGGTCGTCGCTCAACGGATAAAAGTTACTCTAGGGATAACAGGCTGATCTTCCCCAAGAGTTCACATCGACGGGAAGGTTTGGCACCTCGATGTCGGCTCTTCGCCACCTGGGGCTATAGTATGTTCCTAGGGTTGGGCTGTTCGTCCATTAAAGCGGTACGTGAGCTGGGTTCAGAACGTCGTGAGATAGTTCGGTCCATATCCGGTGCGGGCGTTAGAGCATTGAGAGGACCTTTCCCTAGTACGAGAGGACCGGGAAGGACGCACCTCTGGTGTACCAGTTATTGTGCCCACGGTAAACGCTGGGTAGCCAAGTGCGGAGCGGATAACTGCTGAAAGCATCTAAGTAGTAAGCCCACCCCAAGATGAGTGCTCTCCTATTCCGACTTCCCCAGAGCCTCCGGTAGCACAGCCGAGACAGCGATGGGTTCTTTACCCCTACGGGGATGGAGCGACAGAAGTATTGAGAATCCAAGATAAGGTCACGGCGAGACGAGCCGTTTATCATTACGATAGGTGTCAAGTGGAAGTGCAGTGATGTATGCAGCTGAGGCATCCTGACAGACCGAGAGATTTGAACCTTGTTCCTACACGACCTGATCAATTCAATCAGGCACTCGCCATCTATTTTCATTGTTCAACTGTTTGACAACATGAAAAAACCAAAAGCTCTGCCCTTCCCTCCCTTGGATAGATAGGGAAGGGCAAAGGCCTTTGGTGTTCCTTCCAGTCAAGAATTGGGGCCTCACAATCACTAGCCAATATTTCTCTCATTCTCATGCCTTTCTTTGTTCATGATTCGATATTCTGGTGTCCTAGGCGTAGAGGAACCACACCAATCCATCCCTAACTTGGTGGTTAAACTCTATTGCGGTGACGATACTGTAGGGGAGGTCATGCGGAAAAATAGCTCGACGCCAGAATGATAAAAAGCTTAACACCTCTTATTTTACTAAAAAAATGCAAAGGTCCTCTTATTCAAAACCTCAATTATGATATCTCTTCTCTCCCCCTTCACACCTCAGAACGCACTGTTCTTATAGAGAGAAACGCACTTTCACATCTTCTTAACCCGAAACGAAATGGCTGAGGAGAGGTTCCTTTACTGCTTTTACTTTATATTTGCATCTGTGTTTGATTCTGTGTTCATATCTGTGTCTGATTAGTGTATACATTGTTAACAAATTAAGATAAATTCAAAAAGATTAACAAATTTCTTAAAACACTATTCACCCCCTCTCTAGTGTTAATACTAGCCTTAAGATCCTTAATCCGCATTCTAACAAATGTTAGTCTCTAATTCACTAGTCGTAAAATAATTTTAAGATTGAAAGATCGATCTTAAACTCTAAAAATCAAAATTCAATTTTAAAGACTGATTTTCTGAGACCGAAATGCAGTATGTGCTTAGTTACAAATCCTTAAATATTTACCAGTACGTTAAGCACGTCCGTTGAATTTATGCAAAGAAAATATGTGAGCAAATTTATTTATTGTGAAATAATGGTCATACACATAAATAAAGATCTTTTTACTTACATATATTTTCAACCGTACTTCGGTAACTTTGATCATTATCTATTTCCATAATGAGAAAATTTAAATTTATTGTGGTCAAGAACAAAACTACAAACAGAAATCAAAAGTAAGGATTTGTAATGTGAAATGTATATGCAAAGCTAATAAATTGATTCATCTTTTACATCTTAACATATCTTCTATATACATATTAAATGATATGGTATCTACATATAACATAACTTCCATGTTTAATATCTTCTATAAATTATGAAAATGGTCAAAATAATGTCATTTAAGAGGAACCCCATATTCAATAAGCTTTTTTCTATATGGGGTATGCTCCATTTGACTTACTATTCATTATGAGTAAATGCTGTGAAAATGTCTATGGTTGTATTAATGAAAACACTAATATTTTTTCAAAGGTTGTATTATAAACCTATTTTAAACACCGTAGTATATTACAAATATCTTGAGTGAAAGGAGAAGCATCTATGAGTTTGTGCATATATACGTGTTTACAATTTTTGTGATGTAAATCAACATCTCATGGCCAGATATAGGGCATGTCATATAGACTTCCTTAGCCAAAATGATGCAAACTATAAAAAATCCAAATATCTTAAACTGCAAAATTTGGAATGAAAATTTTGATAATGCCATATTTAAAGACTTTAGTTTCCAGTACTATTATTTGCAACTGAAAATTTTAATATCTCCATAAATCTTCCTAATATTCAAGATCATCAAATTTACTTCCAAGCTTTGTTTCCTTTTACTGTATAATATGAATTTTTTCTATAGCTGGAATATTATGTAGTAAGTCAATTTAATGATTCTATAAATGACAACACAAATTATCGAAAACATAACCATTTGCTATCATCTAACATCTCCTTACCATGTCCTCTATTGATAACAAAATTGTGAAAATTGGTTTCAACATGATTGTTCTCATCTATAAGAAAGAGATACTTAGTGTTACACTACTGAATGAACCATCTTATGTAACTATAGGTTGTAAATTAGTAAAAAATGCTACACTAAGGGGATCAATTTCTTTGTCCATCGTTTTCTATCTCGTAACTATAAAAATTCTAGAGTACATATCTCCTTTGATGATTAAAGCAATTTCCCTTTAGTTATCTTAAAATTATGTCATCATATGTTGTTTTCCCTCAGGTGCAATTCTGTAACAACCCGCATATTTTACGATTATATATATTTAAATGTTTTATTTAAATATAACATCGTTAATCGGATTAAGGTCCGAAATGTTACTTTTTGTAAACAGTCGAATTGGGACTCGAGACCACTTCCATTGAGTCCAAAATGGCGTTTACAACTTTTTTGAGTATAAACATCGATATGTTTGGAGTTGAGTAGAATTTTGCTAATTTTCTATTTTGGGCTTTGGGTTTGGGTTTCAGCCCACTAACCCAACATAATACCCTAACTCCACCCCACTCCTCTTCATTCATTCATTCCATTTCCTAACACTTTCAAGCTAAAGGAAAGAATGGGGGAAAAGATGGGAAATTAAAATTCCCAAGCCCTAGTTTTCTAAGGAAATTCAAATTCAAGTTCTAGAAATCAAAGAGAAGCTTAGGTAAGCATCCTCTTCATCTTCTCCATCTCAATCTCTCTCCAATTTCAGAAATTTCCTATAACCTAACCTAGGAAATATTTGCCTATGATCATAGATTGGAGCTTCTAGAGTTGAAGTTGAAGAGTGGTTGATCTTTCCTTTGTTTTCGAGCTTCTTTTTTGTTGTTTTTGGGTTTAAAGGTGAGTTTTTGAACTCACATCTACGTCTATAACTTTCATTGTTGTTAGGTATGAATTCCTAACATCTATTCATGTTCATTTTCTTTTGATTTGAATTGATTTGGTGAATTTTCCAATTTTTGGTTTTTAAGTCCAATTTTATGAAAATCCTACTGTGGATGTTTGGACATGATATTTGGGGTGTATCGAAGAGCCTATAAGGCTGGGTTGTCGCTTGGCATAAATCCCTAGTCTTCGTTGCTCGTCCGATCACTTCCAAATCGTTTTGGCCATCATGGCCTAGGCAAACTGTTGCCCAGTCCAGGTGACCAGACGTTTGGTTGGTCAAGACCAGACTTCTGGTTATAGTCCTGGAGAAAAAAAATACGGTAGAAAAGAAAAAAAATGGTAGAAACTTGGACCAGACGTCTGGTCCAAACCAACCAGACGTCTGGGAAGTCTATCAGACATTTGGGAAAGTCTACCAGACGTCTGGTAGGTTTATGAAAGTTTCCATAACCTAAATCTAGACGTCTAGAACTGCCAATTTTGGCTGTTTTTGATTGGATTTCCAATTTTTATCGATTTTTGTTGATCTGGTTAGTGGTTATCACTTATTATCGACTTTAATGACTTCTTTCTTTGGATTTTTGGGAATATCCATTTGATGGATTTGATATCGATTTTTATGGATTTAATCAACATTCTCGTATGTGAATTTTTGGTGATTGATTGTTTTTACAATCATTTTCTGTGATTTGTCACTTTAAAATACAAAGGTTTCTAAACTAGTAGTAAATACTCAAACTCTTTCACAAAAATGATTTCAACGTTATTTTTAATACAAAGCTTTTTTTTAAAACCGTTTTCCAATCTATTAGTATATACAAACCTTTACCTCATTCGTATGAGAAATCTAATTAAACGGCTTAGCAAAACAAGTGGTATGAAAAGCTTGCATTTACTTCGTCGGTTAATTCTTGGACTTGTTCGATTGATCTCTTGTGACAATTTTCGAGTGGAAATCTACAATTTGTTCGTAAATATTTAAGTTAAGCCAGTGGTTATGGGACATGAAGCTAAACTCATTTATTTACTAGCTTAGTGTAATCTACACTTTTCATTGATCAATGGTGATCATTTTATGGTTTAGACTAGCATATGCGATGTCTCTTTGTCCACGTGGGGCACAGTACCTCGTTTTATGGAGCTTCGTCTCAATTTTTATAGGCTAGCGACCTATGATTTTTATGGAGTTTGGTTCATCAGGCGTACCATTATTGCACTACGTCGTTGTTCCAAATTATTTGAGTTCGGTTCATCGGGCGTACCGTTATTGCACTACTACGTTGTTCCAAATTATTTGAGTTCGGTTCATCGGGCGTACCGTTATTGCACTACATTGTTGTTCCGAAATATTTGAGTTTTAGGTTCATCGGGCGTACCGTTATTGCACTACGTCGTTGTTCCAACTCATTTGAGTTTCAGGTTCCTCGAGCGTACCGTTATTGCACTACGCCGTTGCACCGGCTCTATGGTTAGCGACCATGGGATAGCGACCCGTTTGTGATACACGTGTTGGTGAGTGTTCATGCTCCCGTTTGTGATAGGCCTCCCCTTTTTGTGTTTCCTGGATTTTCTATTATTGATTTTTGGAATTTGTGTTTCACCAATTTTTGCTATTGGCATAATTGTGTTTTGTCAATATTTGGGGTTTGGTGAATAATTTGAAGAATATGACATTCTTTTTAGTGTTTGAGAATATTTGAGATATTGTATGATTTTTTTTTTTATCTAATGTATGCTTGTCAAAGCAAGGCATTATTGCTATCATATGTTTTTGTTGTATCTCTTATCCTTTCTCATCTTATATGATATTTATAGCTAGACTAATCCGTTTATTATTTTTCTTCTTAAATAATACTCGGGTCAGACCGAGGTATTTCAGGTGCTTCTACTTGACTTCTTATCAGGGTCCGCCATCTGACTTTTGGCTAACTACTTTAGCTTAGTAGTTTTTGTTATTATACATTCAAGATAGAGGCTCCTTGATGTATACATATTCTTTTGATTAGCACTTGTGCCTATTCTTTTGTGATGTAGTGGATCTTGTATGACTGCTACCTTGATGTACACTTTCATGTGTTATATTCATATCTTTTTCCGCCTTTGTGATATGAATATCTGCGACTGATTTGTGTTATGCTTATTTCTATATTGGTTTCCGAAGCTTTCATAGCCACTGTGTAGTAGCTTTGAGTTTGTATTTGATATGTCGGATTTCCTCTTGAAATGAAATGCAAGTCATATTACCTGACATATCGGTACTCGCCCAAAGCGATTACACAGATGGTCGCTCCTCAACAGCCTTATTCTTCATGCTAGTCGACGGCATTACCCCGTAGTGTCCTTGGCTATTGCGAGTATAGAGATGGGGCGTCACAGCTTGGTATCAGAGCCAAACTTTGGAATAATGTAGAATAATCTAGCAAGGATCATTGTCCTAAGTCTTGCTTAGGAATCATGCCTTAGAATTTAATCCGAGTCTTTGGACCCGTTCTATCTTATTTTCTTTTATGATGCCTTGTTTTATCAATCAAGTTTGTTTGATATTCATTTTGAGAATAACCTTTTTCCTCTTCTTTCTTTCTTTCTTTCTTTCTTAAAGAAGAAGAGATGGTTAGATCTGGCAGTCCTAGCGCTGGTCAATCTAGTAGTCCTTCTCTGGATGGCGTATTCATGTCTACCCAACAACTTTTGGATCTTGTAAAGAATCAAAGGTTTATTTGTGCTTTGAGTAAGAACCCTAAAAAGGTTTTACCTCTGAAACTAGAAGTTTCTTTCGATCAGCTTGTAGATATCTCTATTCGACTTGAAGAGGCTGATAAAGAAAGTGATGTTGAAGTTGTGGGTGCCAAACCGAACTTCAACAATAACATGAGGCCTATTAAGTTTAAAAGCCCTAATCCCAACAAGAAAGGGAAGCAGGCAACTTCGGTAGCAAAGACTCCTACCTCTAGTCGTGGACAATGCTACAATTGTGGTTCTATGGACCACTATGCGAATGAGTGTCCGAAACCCCTTTATTGTCGCTATTGCAAGTCATCGTATATCTACATGTCCCATACTTCAAAGCAAGAAGGAGGGAAAGCTGAACGTTGTACAAGCCCCTAGTAACCCTTCTCTTGGTCAAGGTATTTTTCATTCAATCCTTGATGGCATTATTTTGTTTCGTGATTATCCTATTCGAATTCTTTTGATAAGGTTGTATCTCTTTCTTTTATATCAAAAGAACTTGTTGATACTTTTTCTTTAAATATTATGGGCTTGATGACTTCATTGAGAATTGCGAATCCAGTTGGTGGATCCGCAACACTCAGTTTACTTTATGGAGATGTCGAGATTATTTTATGTGATTATGGTTTCTGATCCGATTGCTACTTAGGTTTCGGAGTGATTTTTGGGAATGGATTGGCTTAAACGATATGAAACCCTTATCCTATGTCCCATGATGACTATCTATCTTCGACATTCTCAATCTATTAAGCAGGTTTTTAATTTTTCTTAATGATTTCGATTCCAATTCGGTGGCATCATTTTATTCTTTAAACCCACATGATGAGGAAAATGTTATTTCTCGCATTCAAGTAGTTTGTGAATTTTCCGGTATATTTGAGCTTGTCTTAGGATTATCACCTAAGCAATTTATTGAGTGGTGCTAAGGTCTTTTCAGCTCGACCTTGCCACCGGTTTTCATCAGCTACGAGTTGCGGAGGGTAGCATTCCACTTACCACATTCCGTACTCGTTATGATTCTTATGGGTGACTCATGATGTCATTCGGTTTGACGAAACCTCCAGCTTATTTCATCCATCTTATGAATCGAGTATTCTACGAATATCTCGATGAGTCCATCCTTGTATTCATTGATTATGGGTGAAACCAGCAATTTAAAATTTGCAAATCTTTTTAATAAGATACTTATAAGTATAATTGGATTTTGTTCTTAAAACGAGCAAAGAATATTCGTAAAATTTTAAGAGGCATGTTTATCATATAGAAGATGATTTTGTGTTGTATTGCCCATTGAGTGCTTTAAGAATTCTGGTCGATGCGCCTGATCAAGGTTATCGATAGGAATCTCCTAAACGCTATGATGAGACAGTCAGACACAATAAATTGACTTGTAAAAAGTAAATTTTTCTAAAAAGATGATTACATAAAGTTCATTATAATTTTGAATGTCTTAGCTTTTCGGGAAAGTGGATCATTTAAACGAACTCCTTTCCGATGCTCCTATTCTTGTGATTCCCGAAGGGAACCAAGACTTTATTGTTTGTACCGATGCTAGTCGTATTGGTTTGGGTGTCGTTCTCATGCAAAAAGGGAACGCGTTATCGCTTATACTTCTACACAATTAAATCCTACCGAGACTAGATATGCCACTCATGATCTAGAGCTCGCGGACATTGTTTTCGCCCTTAGAATTTGCCGTCATTATCTTTGGGAGAGAAATTTGTTCTCTACACCGATCATAAATCTTTGAAGTATTTATTTTCTCAAAAGGAACTTAATTTGCGTCAACAACGTTGGCTCGAGTTCCTTGCATCTTATGATCTTGATATTCTCTATACTCCCGAAAAGGGTAATCGAGTTGTCGATGCCCTTAGTCGTAAGCAACAAGCGGTTGTTTCAATGATGATATCCGAATGGAATGATATCGAGACTTTATCCACTTGTGAAATCCGAGATCGTGAATCCGATTTATGTTCATTTCTTGTTTTATGTAGCCTTGAGGCTCGCCCTTCTCTTTTAGATCGGATCCTTGAAGCTCAAAAGCAAGATCCTGAATTTCTTTTCTTAGCCAAAGTTGTAGGGATCAAAATAAGGTTGATGGTTTGAAAGATTTTGAAATTGATGCTCGTGGTGGCATTCGAAAGTTTGGTAGACTTATTGTGCCAAACATTTGTGATCTTCGTAAAGACATTTTAGAAGATTCTCGTCGTTCTAAATTTACCATTCATCCCGGTAGTAGTAGCGACTTTATTATTGGGATGGAATGAAATCTGATATTGCTAACTTCATTAAGCATTGCATGACTTGCCAACTCAAAAAGGCCGAGCATCAAAGGCCCGGTGGGTTTTTCCAACCTTTGGACATTCCAATTTGGAAGTGGGATCAAATTTCCATATACTTTATTGTCGGTCTTCCTTGTTCTCGTTCGGGTCATGACAGTTTATGGGTGATTATAGATAGACTTACAAAATCCGCCCATTTTCTTCCCGTTCGGTCCAATCGGACCGTACCTCTTTTGGCTAAACTCTATGTCAAGGAAATTGTTAAATTACACGGAGTTCCTACTTCTATTGTTAGCGATCGTGATCCATTATTTACTAGTGGATTTTGGAAAGGTCTTCAAAAAGCTTTGGGAACAAAGCTTAATTTTAGGACCGCTTATCATCCTCAGTCCGCCGAGCCGTGAATCAAACTCTTGAAGATCTTCTTCATGCATGTGTTCTTGATTTTGGTGGAAGTTGGGAAGATCATATTTCTCTTATTGAGTTTTCCTATAATAATAGCTTCCAATCTAGTATTAGTATATCTCCTTTCGAGGCACTCTACGGAAGGCCATGCCGATCTCCTTCGTATTGGCTTGAAGCCGGTGAGAAGCTGGTTTTAGGTCCAAATTTTATTTGTGATGCCACAGAAAAGATTGGCCTTATTCTTCATAGGATGAAAGAAGCTCAAAGTAGACAAAAATCCTATGCCGATAACCGAAGAAGGAAATTAAAATTTTCTATGGGAGATTTGGTATTCATTCGTGTTTCACCTATGAAGGGCGTTGTGCATTTCAGTCGATCGAGAAAATTAGCACCTCGATATATTGGTCCATTTCCTATCACCGAACGCATTGGTTTCGTGGCTTATCGCCTTTTGTTACCGGCTTAGTTTTCTGATATTCATGACGTATTCCACATCTCTCAACTACAGAAATGCCTTAGGGATTCTGATTCTATTCTTGAGCCCGGTGTAATTGAAGAAATTGAAGTTTCACCAAATTTGACTTATGAGCAACATCCTATTCGTATCATTACTACGGAGGTTAAACGCCTTCGAAATAAAGATGTTCCTCTTGTGAAAGTTCAATGGTCCTCAAATCCTAAGGATTGCTCTTGGGAATCCAGAGAAGAATTCATTGAGCGAACACATCCGGACTTACTCTCTCTTGTTCCTTAGGGTGAACTTCTCATTTCAAAATTTCTTCTTTTGTGTTGTTATGACTTAGTATGGTTGTAACTTTTTATTTTCTTCTTAAGTATTGCGAGGACGCAATTTCTTTAAGGAGGGGAGTCTGTAACAACCCGCATATTTTACGATTGTATATTTAAATGTTTTATTTAAAATAGCATCGTTAATCGGATAAAGGTCCGAAATGTTACTTTTTGTAAATAGTCGAATTGGGACTCGAGACCACTTCCATTGAGTCCAAAATGGCGTTTACAACTTTTTTGAGTATAAACATCGATATGTTTGGAGTTGAGTAGAATTTTGCTAATTTTCTATTTTGGGCTTTGGGTTTGGGTTTCAGCCCACTAACCCAACATAATACCCTAACTCCACCCCACTCCTCTTCATTCATTCATTCCATTTCCTAACACTTTCAAGCTAAAGGAAAGAATGGGGAAAAAGATGGGAAATTAAAATTCCCAAGCCCTAGTTTTCTAAGGAAATTCAAATTCAAGTTCTAGAAATCAAAGAGAAGCTTAGGTAAGCATCCTCTTCATCTTCTCCATCTCAATCTCTCTCCAATTTCAGAAATTTCCTATAACCTAACCTACGAAATATTTGCCTATGATCATAGATTGGAGCTTCTATAGTTGAAGTTGAAGAGTGGTTTATCTTTCCTTTGTTTTTGAGCTTCACTTTCGTTGTTTTTGGGTTTAAAGGTGAGTTTTTGAACTAACATCTACGTCTATAACTTTCATTGTTGTTAGGTATGAATTCCTAACATCTATTCATGTTCATTTGCTTTTGATTTGAATTGATTTGGTGAATTTTCCAATTTTTGGTTTTTAAGTCCAATTTTATGAAAATCCTACTATGGATGTTTGGACATGATATTTGGGGTGTATCGAAGAGCCTATAAGGCTGGGTTGTCGCTTGGCATAAATCCTTAGTCTTCGTTGCTCGTCCGATCGCTCCTGAATCGTTTTGGCCATCATGGCCTAGGCAAACTGTTGCCCAGACCAGGTGACCAGACGTCTAGTTGGTCAAGACCAGACGTCTAGTTATAGTCCTGGAGAAAAAAAATATGGTAGAAAAGAAAAAAAATGGCAGAAACTTGGACTAGATGTCTGGTCCAAACCAACCAGACGTCTAGGAAGTCTATCAGACGTCTGGGAAAGTCTACCAGACGTCTGGTAGGTTTCTGAAAGTTTCCAGAACCTAAATCCAGACGTCTGGATGAACCCCCAGACGTTGGCAACTGCCAATTCTGCATATTTTGGCTGTTTTTGATTGGATTTCCAATTTTTATCGATTTTTGTTGATCCGGTTAGTTGTTATCACTTATTATCGACTTTGATGACTTCTTTCTTTGGATTTTTGGGAATATCTATTTGATGGATTTGATATCGATTTTTATGGATTTAATTCACATTCTTGTATGTGAATTTTTGGTGATTGATTGTTTTTACAATCATTTTTTGTGATTTGTCACTTTAAAATACAAAGGTTTCTATACTAGTAGTAAATACTCAAACTCTTTCACAAAAATGATTTCAACGTTATTTTTAATACAAAGCTTGTTTTTAAAACCGTTTTCCAATCTATTAGTATATACATACCTTTACCTCATTCGTATGAGAAATCTAATTAAACCGATTAGCAAAACAAGTGGTATGAAACGCTTGCGTTTACTTCGTCGGTTAATTCTTGGACTTGTTCGATTGAACTCTTGTGACAATTTTCAAGTGGAAATCTACAATTTGTTCGTAAATATTTAAGTTAAGCCAGTGGTTATGGGACATGAAGCTAAACTCATTTATTTACTAGCTTAGTGAAATCTACACTTTTCATTGATCAATGGTGATCATTTTATGGTTTAGACTAGAGATATGTGATGTCTCTTTGTCCACGTGGGGGACAGTACCTCGTTTTATGGAGCTTCGTCTCAATTTTTATAGGCAATCGACATATGATTTTTATGGAGTTTGGTTCATCGGGCGTACCGTTATTGCACTACGTCGTTGTTCTAAATTATTTGAGTTCGGTTCATCGGGAATACCGTTATTGCACTACGTCGTTGTTCCGAAATATATGAGTTTTAGGTTCATCGGGCGTACCGTTATTGCACTACGTCGTTGTTCCAACTCATTTGAGTTTCAGATTCCTCGGGCATACCATTATTGCACTACGCCGTTGCACCGGCTCTATGGTTAGCGACCATGGGATAGCGACCCGTTTGTGATACACGTGTTGGTGAGTTTTCACGCTCCCGTTTGTGATAGGCCTCCCTTTTTGTGTTTCCTGGATTTTCTATTATTGATTTCTGGAATTTGTGTTTCACCAATTTTTGCGATTGGCATAATTGTGTTTTGTCAGTATTTGGGGTTTGGTGAATAATTTAAAGAATATGACATTCTTTTTAGTGTTTGAGAATATTTGAGATATTGTATGATTTTTGTTATTATCTAATGTATGCTTGTCAAAGCATGGCATTATTTTTATCATACGTTTTTGTTGTATCTCTTATCCTATCTCATCTTATATGATATTTATAGCTAGACTGATCCGTTTATTATTTTTCTTCTTAAATAATACTCGAGTCAGACCGAGGTATTTCAGGTGCTTCTGCTTGACTTCTTTTCAGGGTCCGTCATCTGACTTTTGGCTAACTACTTTAGCTTAGCAATTTTTGTTATTATACATTCAAGATACAGACTCCTTGATGTATACATATTCTTTTGCTTAGCACTTGTACCTATTCTTTTGTGATGTAGTGGTTCTTGTATGACCGTGTGAGGAATGCGGAATACGGATCTTAAGGCTAGGAATAACACTAGAGGGGGGTGAATAGTGTTTTTAAGAAATAACTAAATCTTTTTGAGTTTATGTTAATTTGAACACAAATGTATGCAATATTCAAACACAGATATAATCACAGAAACAAACACAGATACATAAATAAAGTAAATGCAGTAAAGGAAAGAACACACCGGATTTTATACTGGTTCGGGGTTACCCTACATCCAGTCCCGCACAACTAAGTACGGATTTCCTTTCAAAAGCAATTCAACAATTACAACCCTCGGTTTCAAGGCTACGAGGTACACCCTCCAGAATCACAATCCTCTGGGTAGAGATACTTGATTTCCGGGGCAACAAGTTCACCCAATTGATTTCCAAGGCTACAATCACACCTTTTCTCGCTTGATTGATTTCCAAGGCTACAATCACACCTTTTCTCGCTAGATAGATTACAAAGAAGCCTATAACTATGAATAGCACTTGGATCTTGTTGAGATAGTGATAGAGAATCAAACCAGAGATAATCTAGTTAGATTCAATGTTGATTTCGGCAGAGTAATGAAAGGATTTTGAATAAGAAAATGTGGAAGAAGAAGAGAAATAAAAAACCAGAAAATCTGATATAAAATTCGTTGAAACTAACCCCTGTTTATAGAAGAACAACAGTCATGTCCATTCGTGAAAGGTTATGGTGAATAGACACTTCTTTTGAAATTCAAATTTTTTAATCTAACTGACACTATGTCGACATGGGGTACTAGGGCATGTTGACATCCCAAAGGAAATTTTGATGTTTTGTTTTTCTTTGAAAATAACCTTTATCTTATATTAAAACTATTTTAAACTTTATAAATATACTTGACTATTGATAAAATACATAGATGAATATAAAGAATAATATATATATAATTTTACTATAATTTTATATTTAAATCTAAGTATAAATATATTATAATTAAAAGATAGTTTTAAAAAGCCGAAGTTTAAAAACCAGAATATTTAAGGCTAAAACATCTTTTTGAAAATCATTTGAAAAGATAATTTTTAAGGCTAAAACATTTTGAAAAACAATTTTGAAAATCATTCTGTAGTAGTTTTGAAAATCATTTTGAAGTAGTTTTGCAAGCTTCTTCCTGCAGAATATCTCATCATGTCAGGACTCGAGAACTTGTACAAAACCAGGATTTTCGTGGGTTTGTAAGCCACTTGTCGTAGGTTTGTAAGCTACTTGTCGTGGGTTTGTAAGCCACTAAAAAGGTAGAAATGGGTTCCATCCCAAAAGAAAAATGGAGTGAAGATTTCAGTGCTATTGTGAAGTTTTAACATAATTCTAGACTCAATACTTATCTTGAAATCTTGAACTCTTGATGATCTTGATACTCATGAGTCTTCAATCTTGATATCTTGAATCTCAATACTGTACAGTCTTCATTCTTGGTACCTGCATGGTTAAATCCTGCATATACATATATATCTAAACTATAATGTTAGTATTTATATTTTATAATCTTATTCTAAGGTTGTTGTCATCAAACCATCAACTCATGGACTAATAATCTCCCCCTTTTTGATGATGACAACCTTTGTTTATAAAATATTACTTCTATACTAATAACTCCCCTTAAATCTAATAACTCCCCCTTAATCTATGCCTAACTCTTCTATTATATATTTCTCCCCCTTTGCCATCAACAAAAACAAACTCCAAACTATATAACTGCAAACTATATAGTTCTTACTCTAATATTCTATATGATGATAGTGTTATCATCAATACTTACTTGTAAACCTAAAACTTAGTCCTAAATTACA
The DNA here is from genome assembly GCA_030737815.1 of Allium fistulosum. Classification (NCBI taxonomy): domain Eukaryota; kingdom Viridiplantae; phylum Streptophyta; class Magnoliopsida; order Asparagales; family Amaryllidaceae; genus Allium; species Allium fistulosum. The sequence goes on from CM060902.1 coordinate 1,423,262,202, forward strand.
GACTCTCCTAACTAAGAATCTATATAATAATACTTTTAATAGAGCATATATAAGAACACACATTATTTATTAATTATATATTTGTTTATATTTACATTTTTCGTAGAGATCGAAAAAAAACAAACAACAAATATAAAAGAAAGATAAGAAACTAATGTGTGTGTTTGAACATAGGAGATCTATGAACCGAACAATTTGGATAGTGGAAACAGAAATTTCCACGTTGTTCGACAAGATTTCCATCTTTGTCAAAGCACACTTCGCCAACGCAAACGACTTTGTCGTTGTCTTCTGCATGCTCTTCTTCCATTGGTTCTTCTTCTTCACTTTCCTCTTGTTCATGATCTCCTGAAGAGTCCTCGTCAATCAAGATTGGGTTAGCGTGATTATCCATCAGAAATTTTTGCAAATTCCTAAGGATTTTGCCTTGCCTCTCTTGTTCTTTGGCCATTCGAAGTTGCATCACTTGGATATCAGTCATTAACTGAATGGTATCTTTCAGAGAATCCTCTATTTTCGTTACACGAGCGAGCGTTGATTGTTGAAACGGACCAGAAGTAGGCGATGGGAACAAAAAGTTGATTTTAAGTTTGATTTGGAAGAGGAGGCCAAATTGATCTCAGAAGGAAGAACATAAAGAGAACAGAGAGAATGAAGAAAATTTCGAAATAGGAAAAATTTATAACCACTTATTTGAATTTTGGTGGGAAAAATTTAAAAATTTAAAAAAACGTTATATGTCGACATGGGTCTAGGGGGATGTCGACATGGTTCTTGAATTTTTGCCTATTTATTTTATTTTGAATTAATTTTTAATTATACTTGTTATTTATATTTTATATTTCTGTTAATGAACAAATACCTAATTCTCTTCTTAATTTAGTAAATGTAGATTCATTTAAGGGTTTTGTTAAGATATCAGCAATTTGATTTTCAGAATTGATATAGTCGAGAGTAATTACTTCTCTACTTATATTATCTCTGAAAAAATGGTGTCTTATATCAATATGTTTAGTTTAAGCATGTTGAGTAGTATTTTTGGATAAATTTATTGCACTAGTATTATCACAATAAATTGGTGATTTTGAGATATTTAAACCAAAATCTTTTAAAGTTTGTTGCATATATATTACTTGAGAACAAGCCAAAGCAGCCGAAATATACTGTGCTTCAGTTGTTGATAGAGAAACTGTATTTTGCTTTTTACTAAACCAGGAAATCATAGAATGCCCTAAAAAGTGACAAGTTCCGCTTGTACTTTTTCGGTCTGATTTACAACCAGCATAATCAGCATCACAGTAAGATATTAAATCAAACGAATCATTTTTAGGATAAAATAAACCATAATCAAAGGTGTGTTTAACATATCTTATAATACGTTTTACAGCTTTTAAGTGAGTTTCTTTAGGTTGGGATTGATACCTTGCACAGAGACAGACACTATGCATGATATCAGGTCTACTTGCAGTGATATAGAGTAGTGATCCAATTATTCCTCTATATAATTTTTTATCAACATCTTTCGAGAGATCTTCTTTACTAAGGTACTCATTGGTTGCCATGGGAGTGGGTTTTCCACTCACAGTAGTCAAACCAAATTTACTAACTAGGTCTTTAGCATATTTTTCTTTACTAATAAAGATATCATTATCTAATTGTTTTATTTGTAATCCTAAAAGGAAGTTTAATTTACCCATATGACTCATCTCAAACTCTTTTGTCATTATTTCAGAGAATTCTTTATTCATTTCAAAATTAGTTGATCCAAAAATAATATCATCTACGTAGACTTATACTAGTTGAATATCATTTTTATTTCTTTTAATAAAAAGGGTATTATCTACTTTACCTATTTCAAAATTTGATTGTAACAAGTAAGATCTTAGTCTATCATACCAGGCGCTAGGAGCTTTGATGTGCACGTAAATGTGTATATTTTTACCACCATATTTAATCTATTTAAATTAAATAAATGATCATATCGGGTATTTTAACTTGTTTAAACCAAAATTCATATTATTTTCAAATCGTCACATATTCATCTTCATCCAAGGGCAAAATGGTCATTTTTGTGCATATATTAATTTGAGAAAATTTAATTAGAAATTTCTATATTTTTTATAGGAATTTGGCTTCATATACAAGTGGTTACATGATGATATATGCATGCAAAAGAGTGAAGAGAACAAATGAAGATGGAAATAAAGTGAAGATAATGGAGGACCCCACCTACCCACCTACCTTAATGTACAAATTAGAGGCTAATGCACATGCTTATGGAATTAAATGGCTTCATGTATATTTAAGTGAGGGATTATTGAAGCTAATGATAACTTGGCCACCACACTTCCTACAAGGGCATTTTGGGCATTCCCCAAAAATATGAATTAGGGTTTAACACTTGTATAAATACCTCATATCTTCATGTAACCTCCTCCTCTCTCCCTTAGTCTCTCTTAGGCCTCCTTCTCTTTAGTTTAGTTTAGATCAAATAAAAGAAAGCTCTCTTTCTCTTTTCATGGCTACTTAGCCATTTTTATTTTATGTAATTTTCTTTTCTTTTTATGCAATGTTAATTAGTGTTTCCTTTTACTTACATGTTCATTTCCTTTCATGCTAGTAGTGTAAATTTTCTTTTATGCAATTAGATTAGTTTTCTTTTCCATTTGCTTTCATTTTCCTCTCTTTTTGCTTTCATGTTGCTAGCTACATTTGTTAATCAAGTGACAAATATGAGAGGCTAAACCCCTTCAATTTAGGGGTAATGAAGCTCTCTAATTATGTAGCTTCAACTATTTGTTAATTCATGCTCTCTTTTTGTGCTTAATGAAGAATGATTGAAGTGGTTTAATTTTTTTTTTTGCTTTGAATTTGATAGCCTATATTGTTGACACCAAATAGGCTATGCTTAAACAATCACTAACACTAATTGCCTCTTCATCGAAATATGATTATGGCAAAAGAAAGTGATTTGAAATTAAAATTTGATGGTCTATATTTCTAATCAATAGTTAATAGGTCATACTTAAAATAGATTTCATTTTCACTTTCATTGTCAAGTTTCATGAAAGTTAGTAAGTGGTTTAAGGGGTGTGTTATAGTTTGATGGCTTATGTTGGCTAATCAATAGCACAAATATGTCATACTTATGATAAACACATCAATTAAAGCACTAATGACCATAAAAGAGATTATGATTTCATATGTGTTGAACTACATGATCTAGAGAGTGGATTTATTCTCTAAATTGTCATTTAACTCTTATATTTGCATTTCTTTTCTCTTTGTTAGTTTTCTCATTTTTCTAGCTTAACAATCTCTCGACTTTGGTATAATTTGATTGAATAGAATTTTAAAATCATCAATTCCCTGCGGATCGACCCGTGTTCGCCACGTACTACAAGTGTACGTCGTGCGCTTGCGGTAAATTTAAATTTAAATTCGTTCGACGGTTTTCTAAACCGATAGAATTTCCACCGACGAACAAGTTTTTGGCGCCGTTGCCGGGGAATTGATTTGATTTTGATTTTCTATTCTTCGGATTATTTTTCTTTGTTGATTTTTGTGTGTGTTTGCGATTAAAAAAATAATAAAAACAAAAATTTGTGTGTTTTTTTTTGTTGTGTGTTTTTGTTCTTGTGCATTTTTCGTTTACAATTAGCATTTGCATTTCTAGTCTCATTTCAAAAACAGAAAAAAAATTATTTATTTAGTTTACATTTCAATTTATATTGATTTACATTTCCATTTTCTTCATACAGTGTGTTCAAGTGCCTTTGTTCTCCCATTTCATTTACATCAGTTCACTTCTGCTCAAAAAAAATCTTCATTTCACCATCCTGCTTCCTGCATACCCATCACAGTCTGCCTGAACAGTGCAACCCATAACTGCGTATACAACATCTGCTACCAATTTCTTGCCTTTCACAACTCACTGCATACTCCAAACATCAGTTTTCACCTCTCAATACCATATCAACAGTGCACTGCCTCTGCCACTCCTCTTCCACTGACCATATCTCCCCACTTACCCGACCACCTGAAACAAACAACTCTTCACTTCTTTCCACCATCTTCATTTGCCAATACCAACTGCAGCACCACCATTACCTCTACAAACTGCACACAAAACCAGACCATAATACCACTCACTGCCAATTCCACTTCCAACCACAGTGCCCAAACTCACAGCAGCTTCTACATTCCTACATCGACCATTTCCCTTACATACCACAACACAGCTCACTTCATCCCTTCCACCAATACATTCCATTCACTTCCACTCGAAACCAAACCATATCCCATTCAACTTGTCCTACTGCCATCAAACCATCCACCCAAACATTGCAATAGTTCACCTGATACCATTCAACTCCAGTCACAAACCATCAACTACATCACCTGCCAATTCCTCCTCTAACAAAAAAAACCTACACTTCACTTCACATAACTCAACTACCTCACACACATACTTTTGCAGCCTGCATACATACTTCCACCTCTTCTCATTGCAAACTGCCTTAGCCTCATTTGCATTCTATCGCAAACAGTTTCCACTACCTATACTCATTACAGCAGTTAACTGCCCCGACGATCACCCCACAGCAAGCAACTCCATCACTTCTTCCACCTCTGCCAGCAAACCATACATCTAACTCCACTTCCACACTTCCTCTACCAATACACTTCACCTTTCTAACATGTTCCTCCAACTCACTCCAACAGCTCCTCCATATACTCCAGAATCCCACTACAACAAGTCTGCCATCACAAAACTCCTACAGTGCCACCATACATAAAGCATTCAACCTCCTCCACTACAAACATATACCACCAGCCATCATTCCTACCTCCTCACCACTGTCTCTCAACACTGCAAAACGACAGCCACTGGCAACACGCAATAACCCCATCCTGCTACATCATCTCACTGCTGTGCCCAATAACCAAACAAAGCACTGCCTTGAACCCGAATTGACATACCACTTTTACCACCAGAACTGCTTTCAATCAAATACCATCGACTAAAGAAAAAAATATATTAATTCCCCAATTGAAACATACCGAGCACCATTTCACAATTTCAACAACAACCAGCAGCATCGCGACCTCGGCAAGCACTCAAAACCAAACCACCACATACCCCAATCCACCTCGAACTCAAGTCGCGACCAACCCAACGTCGAACTCCGTAGCAACCTCAAAGCACATCGCGACCGCCTCCACTCGCATAAATCACCCCAAATCGAACTCCAATCGTCAACCGACCACTACGCCTGAACCCCCATCGCCTTCACCCAAAACCGATCGCAACACTTGAATTTTGAATTCGTGAGTTTGAGAGTTTGAGAAGTTGCAAGCTCATGGATTTGTGAAGTCATGAGTTTGTGAATTTTGTGGAGTTCGTTTGTAAAATTTTCGTCCCAGATAAATTTTTGTTGCAAAAGCAGAAAAGGAAAGGAGTTGCTTGCTAAAAATAATTGCTTCCCTTTGCTTGCCAAAAAAAAAACTGCTTGGTTGCTATATATATTGTTTTTATTTGCCTTGCATTATTGTTTGCTTGCATTATATAAAAGAAATTTTCAAAAAAAAAAACCAAAATTTCATTCGTAGTTGCATTGTTAATACACGTTTATTTTCTGCTTTGCATTTCATCCTAGATTTTGATTAATAATAACGATAGCTCTTAATTGTATATTGACAATTTGTCTTCTTTGAACAATTTAATTTCTCGGTGTCTAGGCTACGGCAGAGTAATAACCATTTATAAATATTACGGTGATTCGTAAATATTATAGTGGTTGTTCCTCTGAAGGTACTTAAACCTTCGGCTGCATTGTTACGGTGATTCGTGGTGCACCGATAACTCCTGCCCGTTACCTGGCTGAGAACTACCTTGTTGATTTAAGACAATTTGTAATTATACAATTTTGGGTTAACTTAGGATAAATCATTTGTAATTCGCCATTGCATTCATTTAGTTGCATTAGTTCATGCATATTTAAAAAAAAACTAAAAAAAATTCAAAAATCAAAAACTAAAAAAAAAATTGTAAATATTCCTTTTCCCTTGAAATTTCTAAACCCTTTTCCTTTGAAATTTCAAAAATCCAAAAATCCAAAAAAGATTTAGAAAAACCAAAATCCAAAAAAAAATTATAAAACCTTTTCAAAAACAAAGAAAAAAATTGAAAAACCAAAAAAACAAAACAAAAATCAATTTCCCTTTTGAAAAATAAATTTTATTTGTAAATACTTTTTCCTTTATAAAAAAAAACCCAAAAACATTCTTGAAAATGTCTGAATTTCCATATTCACTTGAATTTTACGATAGTTGTGAAAATCAATATAATCCATATAATTTCACTTCAAATTTTTATGGATATTTCAACAACAACTATTGTTTAAACGATTCGAATTTTGAACCACAAATTTTTCAAAATGACGAACAACCCTCGAATCTCGAAAATAACATTGAAATGATTTCATCTTTACTCGAACTCTCTACACAACAAAATCGAGAGATAAATGATTTGTGTAATTCATATTTGTGCAATGACTCAAGACCAAGTTTTCAAAGTAATCAAAACTTGAATTCAATTCAAAATTCAAACGATTTCGAGTATAACCCATGCCAATTCAATTTTGAACTCCAAAATGAATTTCAAAATCAAAACAAAAATGTGATCCACTTTTCAAATAATTTTGGCAATGGGAATAATCTTGATTACGATACGAGTGAAAAAAAAAATTCTCAACAAATCCAAATCGAAAATTCTCAAGTCAATAATTATAAGTTGGATTTTGTTGAACAAATGAACGAAATTTACGATGATCACACGGATTCGTTGTTTGAAACATATATGAAACAACGTAAAAAACAAAATCAAATCCCACCATGTGACGTGTTAAACGATAATCCATCTTTTACCCAAATCGACGATTTTCAAATAACAACTTTTGAAATTGAAAACGAAAATCTTAACGAAGTTGTTGAAAACACGGTAATTGAGTTGGATTTCAATTCTTTTGAGGGTGAGAAACTCGATTTAAATTTCGATCTTCCTTTTTCTGAAAATTTGAATACAACTTTGGATTTTGAACTTGAGATACGCAATGAAGTTGTTGATAATCAAACAAAGGAAGACGGATTTAACGAACACGATTTCTTTGGATTTTTTGAAAACGAGTTGTCGAATTCTGAAGGGGATGATTTAAATCACCATTTTGATTTTGAATTCAATAATTTTGAAGAATTTTTCAATGAACAACTTGAATTTCAATTTGGTGAAAATAAACTTGAACTTCAATCAATCGTATTATCAACCCCAAAAATCATCGAAAAGGAAACAACTCGTACGATTTTCAATAAAATGACATTCGTTTTTCCAAATCAACATTCAACTTTGAAATCTTTTACGGTTTGGTTTTTCGAGCTTAAACTGTGTCTCGTATACTTGATGAGACAAATGAATCGGTTTTTGGAAGACCGTTTCATTTACGCTTTGACGATATACTTTCTGATCTCGTGTAAATACCATTCATTTTCATATAAATAAAGGCCATTTTTATTTTTATTTTTTCTCCTTCCACTTGGGTTGACTGTGGGGACACAATCAAAATCAAGTGTGGGGGAGACTCATCATCATTTTTCAATTTTTCTTTCCAAAATTAAAAAAAAACAAAAAAAAAGAAATTTTTTTAAAAACCATTTTGATTTATTTTTAAAGAAACACTATAGGATAAATATATGGTTTTGGTTTATTAAATGGAAATTTTTGAAAATTTATTCGTCTTAACAAAAATAAAAATGAAGTTTGATTACAAATAATAATGGTTTAACTAGTATATAGGAAGATTCATACATGTTAATTATGAAATACGTCCTAATTGAAAATCTTTGTTTTAAAAAGTGGTTGATTTAAAGTAAAGGATATAACATTTTTTGTCTTCTAAGTTAAATGGTGCTAAGATGATTTTGCAAAACTCTCTCTCTCTTAAGATAAAAAATAAAAAAAATAACAACATCCAAAGTATTCACAATCATTTAAAAGTCCTCACGGTTATGCATGGGTGAATTACTTGGAATCTTTGATTATGTGCTTTCATACTCATTTAAAAGTCCTCACGGTTATGCATGTATGGAACATATGTAAAAAAAGGAACAGACTTAATAAAAACCACCTACGGTCGATAGGTGTATGCACGAAAGTGTGTGCACTCGCCATGCTCTGTACTCCCCTCACATAAGCCCGAAAGGCAGTGCATGGGTGGTATATCTGGCCTCAGTTTACCTGAGCTAGGTGTGTAGTTTTTCTTGCAAATAATGAGAGAGCAAGCAATTGAAATGATCACTACTACAAAACAGGCCATTTGCATCGCCTCATTTGAATCGGTTGAAGTAAAAACTGATGCAAATAGAACTATTTGCATCAGTTCTATTTTAATAACCGGTGCAATTGGTACGCGAAAAGCAATAGGCCATGAAAAATTAAATTTGCATCATTTGTCACCCACGACCGATGCAAATAGTTTCACTTCCCGCCATCCAAATTTTTCTGCCGCTTATTTTCCATTCGTTCCCCCTAAAGAGGATTTCACTTGCTCCAAAACAAAATAAACCCTAGAAATTGATTTTCATCGCTTCTCATTAAATCCAACTTATTATCTTACCGCTTTCCCAAAGCCCTTTCCAAATGCTGCCTTCCGCTCGTTCCTTTTCCCAAGCTATTTGACGACATGCAAAATAATGGCGTGTGACACCCCCTGGAAGCACAGCTTTTCACAAATTTGAAACCTAATTAACAAAATGCTAACTTTCGTGCCTCTGTTCCAACATCAGCTCGTGGTCGAGTATGTTGGAGATTGAAGTCAAGCGGCAATTTGGCACTGTGGAGTTCAAGGTTGTTTGTGTTTGGTCGAGTTCGTGATTATGTTTCTCGTCCCGTAGTTCGAGTCGTCCATCGATTTCGATTCAGATGTGAAGGAGATCGATTTGCTGGTTGTCAGTGTGGAGGAATTGTGAAGTCGATTTTGGGAGAATTAGGAAGTCGTGATTTTGGGTTTCGATGTGTTCGAGTTTGGGGCTGCGTGGATATTATTTGGTGGACGTCTGGTTTTGAGTCAGCGACTCCAGATGGTTGCGAGTTCATGTGATTTGTGTTGGTAGTTGATGGCGACGAATGAGTTAAAGTCGATGTCTAGGAGTGGAGGAGTGACGAGCAGTTTTGGCAGTATGGAGTGATGGTTTAGAAGCAAAGGGGATGGTCAGTTTTACTTTTTTTTTGGTTTGATGTCTTGCTCGGTGGTGGAGGAAGTATATGCTGTGACTGTTGAAACATGGTAGATGTTGAAGCGGTAGTCATGCAGCAAAAGATTTGGATGCAATTTAGTCAAAAGTTTCAGTTATACTCCTTGCTGGGTTGCTCTAACCATTGTGAGAACTTGTTTGCAGTTTAAGGTTCATCATAAGGGTATTGGGAAAAAACTACAGTTCATGGTAAGGCAACAATTTCATAGTTTAGTTTCTCTAGATGATGATTTGTTATTGGATATGATATTTTGTACTTTAACAAATGAATGATTACTTAACCTATGGCTATTAATTTTTTTTAATCCATCTATGGTGACATTTAACAGTCTAACATCTTTGCAATTTCGTATGTTCACTGCATGTTATTGTTGTTCATATGAGTTAACAAGTAGAAAATAATTTTCTAGAGATTTTCTTTGTTTTGTCGTTCATACATATTGGATGTTCTATGACCATTGCTTTGCATTGTAAGACTAATAGATGCTCATCTAAATAAAAATACGCGGGCACCACTATCAATCGGCTGTGATTAAAATCTCCTTATTTAGTTAGGAAGTAATAATTTAATTCTTATATGACTCCAGGCTATCATGTAAACAGTTTTCTATTTTTTGAAGGACAAAGGTCTGGAAAGCTTCCAAGATCCCAGAGACTGAAATGGCGAAAGGATTCTGGGCTACATTATGGGCATGACATTGGGGTAATTTTTATCATATATTATTATTAGTCCTTAACAAAATATTTTTCATTTACCTTTATATCTTTTCACATTTTAATACAAGAAGTAGATCAAGTACATACGGAATGATAGTAAATTAAGCATTTCAAAAGTATGAATATTTCGTTTTCATAAATAATGCTTGTGCATTAATAGGTAGATTTAGTTGGTGGATACTTTGATGCTGGAGACAACGTAAAGTTTGGACTTCCAATGGCCTTCACAACAACAATGCTATCATGGAGCATAATTGAATTTGGATTCGATATGGGACATCAACTGAGAAATGCTTTGCAAGCAGTGAGATGGGGTACTGACTTTCCATTGAAAAATAATAGGAATTTAAACAGCCTCCCTCTTTCTTTCTCATGGCAGTGTATACTCACTTTTATTACAATTTTAAATGTCCCTTTTTCGACTGTAGTGCTTTGGTAGATGCAGTTTCTGTTGTATGTTCATATAATTTTAAGATTAGCTAAAGGCAATATGGTATATTAGTGTGCTAGTTCTGTGTTTAATTAACTCTCTAATGAATTGATGTTTAATTTCTACCAAGAAAAAAATAATACTGATTTTAAGTTTATAGTTTCAAGAATGATTAACTCTTCCATATCCGTGCAGTTTACAAACTTATGGCATTGGGATGATTTCTCCCATTAGTTAATCAGGTCAGTTCTTTCACTCTTACATTTGTTTCTTATGCAATTTTTTTCCCGTATATTTGTGTGTCTCTTATGTTTGATTCTCACTTCTACAATATCCAATGTTTTATTGGTGTTTAGTTCTAAATAATCAGTGCTTACTATCAATACACCCACATTTAAGTTTTGTTCGGCTTTTCCTGAAGAGATAACTATGCATAAATTTGGAGAATTCTTAACTATTTTAAAAGGAAAATTTTATAATTTATAATCACATTCAAAAACATTACAATGTTCGATGCGAGTCAGGTATGATGTATGTAAAACAAAGCAATCTTTCTTTTTTACTCAGCTTTTCCGCTGTAATTCAAGACCTAGAATAATTTGCACAATAACCCAAACTAGATGATCATTGACCGTAAATTTAAATTATATATCGCATTCGTCAGAAGGATTATTCAATTTATCTAAATATCTAACTTCAGCAAATGGATATTTGATACTTCGCATGATTCTTTCAGATATTGGGAAACAAATATATTACCAAATGATCGTACGTACAGAATTCAATAAACTAAAATTATACAAAGTCTCAACCAATTGAGCAGGCTTTATTTGAACATTGAATATTAAATCCAAAGTACATTTGGTGTAACAAACTGAGCTTTTCAGTTGGTACATTACCTTGGATAAAATCATGCTATAATTGCATAGTTGTGCTTGTCTGAGCAAATAGTGTGCAGATCAAATTCATATACAGACTTTGACCAGAGAAGTGTTTGCTTAATATTCGTTGTTTAACCTTATTCTTCATGAATTACAGTACATTTTCGATGCCTAATTAGTTCCAAGTGTCAGACAAACCGTTTTCCATTCTTCTTTTAAGTAGCGTGACTTCTAAACTCTTCTGGATAAAAGATTAGCAATATTGCCTTTTTTGACTTCCTTTTGTATGCTGCCTTTGTTTATCCACAAGCTGCTACTTTTTAAAAAAAAACTTATTTCTTGCACTATTTTTTCAAGACGTATCACCTTCTTACCCTTAAATTATGTGAAGAGTTATTCTCCTATATATACTGAACTGCATTCAAAAATTGAAAGATGGACACTTTGAGTCATCAATGTATGTTGTTTTTTAATTCTTATCTTATATTTTCTCTTATATGTATTAATATTCGTATGCACTTAAATTATCCCTTATAAATAAGTTTGATGCTACTAATTGATGCTTTTTGTTGCAGGTGTTACATACATACATATTTCATGTTTACTAATCTGGCTTCCTTGAAACAGAAGGATATACATTTTTATGTTGAACTCTGACTAAAATACACCAAAATTGAAATGTAAAGTACTTGATTATGGTCTGCCTTGTACTTTTAAATTCGATATTGGCAGTATATTCTTAATAATATCCTTAATAATATATTCTTATTAAATACGTTCAGTTGTTGGAGAATTTGGCTGGGATAACAAGCGTGGTGTTATCTATGTCCGGCTTTACGAGGTAAGCATGAAGCCTGTCAATTCTTTTAATGTTAATGATGGATGTATGGTCAGTGGTATTGGTTTGTTGGATGTTTATGCGGAAGATTTGTGGTGGTTTGAGACTGGTGTGAAGGCTGCTGGTGATTACTGAAGTGCAGTGGCAATTGGGTATGCATATGAATTGAAGTGGGATGTTGTGAAACAATTTGTATTTGTATATGCCAAGTAGGGTGGAGTAGTTGGTGGTGAACTGTTAAGGATGTGTGATTGTATGGCAATAGAGAGGTAGTTGACAGTGCACAAATTGGTTTGATGGTGGTTGCAAGAAAATGTTGTAAGTAATGGATTGTTTGGGGCAGTGCAACAGAGTTGAGGCAGTGATCAGGTGATGTGAATTTGTAATGGTGATGAAGTGCTGCTGCGATTTGTTGACAGAAGGCAGTGCTGTGGTTTGGTGATCAGGTGATGGACTGTTTGTTTTTGCCTGGTGATGTAGGGGGCACTGTTGTATTGTTTGGAATGCAAGTTGTTTGAAGTGCAGATTGAAATTGTTCGGGTGAATGAAAGAAGATGTTGCAAGGGTGAATGACACTCTAGGACATACCATTTAGAGTGTTATCCTCTACATTTATGCTACTATTTTGGGACTGTCAACTGCCATGCTGGTTAGTATTTAAACTTGACCTTTCGGTTGCTAATTATCCATATAGTTGAAGGAGTTTTCACTATATATCTCTGTTCAAACTATGCTATACAAACAAATTGACCATATTTATCCCTTAGTGCCCCCCTAAATTCAATTTAAATTCTGTATGGTATGTACAAGTATATAATGTAGCCTGTCTAAATATGCAGATTCATATAACTGTTGATAAAATATACTATGTTACTTATCCACACAGATATTACCTAAGTTGATGATGTTATGCCAATATGCATTGAAAATTTCCATCTAGTATATAAATCAATATTTTAAGCAACGTATTTGTACAGGCAGTCTACGTGATATGTCCTGCAGGTATTTCAATAGTTACAACTACATTGAACACTTTAGCAGTTTGCTGGTACAATTCTTTCTCTTTGTTTACATCTGCTCTTTGTTTACTTCCCTCACCATTCAACTTCTCGATCACTTAAACATTCAAACCATCATCCCTCACCAGTGGTTGTTACAACATCAAGGTTGGTGCAGGAACATCTATTGATATCATGAAATTCGATATGGGTGGCTCTGCAGCAACACTTGGGGCTGCAAAAGCAATTGGACAAATCAAGCCTGCTGGAGTTGAGGCAAGTATTGCTTATGGCTTGCTTAAAAAATTGAAATTAAGAAAGAAAAAGAAAAAAAAAGGTTCTTGTAAGTGCTTGATGTGCTGAAATTATGATTGTTGATTTCTTGCATTCAGGTTCATTTTGTCATGGCTGCATGTGAAAATATGACGAGTGGTACAACAATGAGGCCAGGTGACATAGTCACTGCTTCTAATGGGAAAACTATTGAGGTAATATCTGTATTTACAGAAGTTGTTTACATTCTTCTGTCTTTTTTTCATGTCGGTTTAATCATTTATCTGAAGAGTAACTGAATAACATAGAAAAATATTCATTTCTGGCAGCAGCAATTTTCAGATCCATGAAATGATGAAGAAGCCATGGAACACTGATCAGGGAATAAAGAACTGAAGAAAGTTTTTCATGTCGGTTTAATCCTTCTAACCCGTATTCATCTTCAGACATTTTGAGAAGAGTTCTGAATATACTACTTATTAAATCTAAAAGTACTGTATTTATTAAATCTGATTATGTATTAACCCATGCACTTATGCTATTTATTAAATCTGATTATGTATTTGCCATCTTGAATGATTGTAATATTCCATGCAATAATTGTTTGTTATAATCAATAATATATATATATAGTCTATTTGAGTACTGTAATAATGGTTTCTGAGAATGACTTTTTTGCATCAGGTATAAATAGCTGATGCAATAGGGGGATTAGTTTGCATCGGTTGTTATAAAAAACCGATGCAATAGAGGGATTAGTTTGCATCGGTTTTCAACAACAACCGATGCAACAAGTTCCTTTGTTGCATCGGTTTTCATTACAACCGATGCAACAAGGGGCTGTGTCCAAGCAATCAACCATGATATTTTGCATCAGCTGTTAGTAACAACCGATGCAAAAAGGAATTTTTTGCATCGGTTTCAGAACTGATGCAAAAGTGTTAAACCTGTTGCATCGGTTGCATATGCATCGGTTGTTGAACTGATGCAAAAGGGGGGTAAACAACCGATGCAAATGACCTGTTTTGTAGTAGTGGATAGCATTATTTTTACTTATTTGATTTGATTTATTATTGAAAAGAAATAAAAATACCACTTTGATAAACTTTGATAATCAACTAAGGATCTATTTCATGGTTACACTTTGTTATTAACCAAAACAACGAGTTAAAACTATAGTCTATTTGTTATGATAACTTAATTTTTGTTGGAAATTTTGACGAGTAAATGACTTAAATTTCAAGATAATGACCAAACCTATATTTAACTTATTTGTGTTAATTTAAAAGTAAATCCTTCATTCGTAAATATTTTCAAAAACTTGCATTCACATCTTTGTAAATAAATCTTGCATTTTGTAAATATTTACATCCTGCATTTGGATTTTGTGGGTAGTATCCGCTGAAAACCCTCACGAGACAACACTCGTCCTACTGGGGACACCCAGAGGTTTAACGGCTTGTTGCATACGCTCAATGCAATCGTGCTCCCTACGAAAATGGATTTATCTTAGTTTTCCTTTATTCGAGGACGAATAAAAAGATAAGTGTGGGGGTATTTGATGTGCACGTAAATGTGTATATTTTTACCACCATATTTAATCTATTTAAATTAAATAAATGATCATATCGGGTATTTTAACTTGTTTAAACCAAAATTCATATTATTTTCAAATCGTCACATATTCATCTTCATCCAAGGGCAAAATGGTCATTTTTGTGCATATATTAATTTGAGAAAATTTAATTAGAAATTTCTATATTTTTTATAGGAATTTGGCTTCATATACAAGTGGTTACATGATGATATATGCATGCACAAGAGTGAAGAGAACAAATGAAGATGGAAATAAAGTGAAGATAATGGAGGACCCCACCTACCCACCTACCGTAATGTACAAATTAGAGGCTAATGCACATGCTTATGGAATTAATGGCTTCATGTACATTTAAGTGAGGGATTATTGAAGCTAATGATAACTTGGCCACCACACTTCCTACAAGGGCATTTTGGGCATTCCCCAAAAATATGAATTAGGGTTTAACACTTGTATAAATACCTCATATCTTCATGTAACCTCCTCCTCTCTCCCTTAGTCTCTCTTAGGCCTCCTTCTCTTTAGTTTAGTTTAGATCAAATAAAAGAAAGCTCTCTTTCTCTTTTCATGGCTACTTAGCCATTTTTATTTTATGTAATTTTCTTTTCTTTTTATGCAATGTTAATTAGTGTTTCATTTTACTTACATGTTCATTTCCTTTCATGCTAGTAGTGTAAATTTTCTTTTATGCAATTAGATTAGTTTTCTTTTCCATTTGCTTTCATTTTCCTCTCTTTTTGCTTTCATGTTGCTAGCTACATTTGTTAATCAAATGACAAATATGAGAGGCTAAACCCCTTCAATTTAGGGGTAATGAAGCTCTCTAATTATGTAGCTTCAACTATTTGTTAATTCATGCTCTCTTTTTGTGATATCCCGGATTTCTTGACATCTGTAATTGATATAATAATTGGGTTAATTAATAGAAATACTGAATTATAAATTGAATAAATGAATCTGATCAAATAAAAAATATTGAAAATATTTCTTGTAATAGATAGTTTGTATATTTAAAGAACATCATTTAAAATAGATAAATATATATAAATTTAAAAAACCTAATACATAATTTATAATATAAAATAAATACATATGTTAATATAGAAAATATGGTTTATGACATTTGTAAAATATAAACACATGCAAAAATACAAGTGTTAGATTAATATAGCATGAAGTAACATGTGGCAAATTTGTTCTCTTAAAAATTTAAAAATATAAATAACATGTATAAGAAAGAAGATCAGGCTATTTTTCCTAAAAATCCTTACTTTCATCTTCTCTAAACTAAAAGAAGAAAACTAGAAACCAAAAATCAATGCCAACATCAACAATTATTTCAAACTGCAACAAGTATTTCAGTTCAAGGATCAACATATCCAGCAGTGAATCAAAATCAGATCAGATTCAAAAACTTCCAGTTTTCAAGTTCAACTCTTTCAAATTTCTTCTGAGCTAAAGCAACATAGTAGATTCAGGATCAACTCAACAAGTAAATAAATCATCAACTATCAACTTCAGTTTCAAAGATCAGTTCAAAAACAGAACGGTTCCAGATCATAAGAGGAAGTCTGTTCTCTGTTTTCTTTTTAACAGGTGAGTAACTCAACTTTTAAAAAATTTAAGTAGGTGAAAGTTGTTTTCATGCTTTTAATTAGAAATGAATATATAATATGAATTTGCTGGGAATATATATATGTGAATATATTTATGTGTGCATGTTTGTTATCTGTTACATTCTGTTCCTCAAAATCAAACTTCTGTTTGATTTTAAAATAAATTTTCTCTTGATTAAATCTTGATTTAGATTTAAGGCTTAAACAATTATGTTTATTACATCATAGACTTTGGTCAGAAACTTTACTTAAGCTTAGACAACTCTATATATCTCTGGAATGTATAATCTGATGAACAAACATTAATTAGTGGAATTTCAAGTACAATGATTTGAAGTTTTAGGTTTATTAATCAAAATATCATACAAAATTATGATTTTTAAAAGCAAGATTACAATTTTTAAAGCTAGAGTCAAAGAGCAGTTCTCTATTGACTGTTTTGTGCATTGTGAGGCATCTCTGTTGCCACAAATGTTTGGAGGTGCCGAGTTTGATTCTGTAGGTGGAGGAGCTATCAGAGAGGGTGGAAAAATTAGTGCGAAGTTGATCAGAGGGTTGTGGCGATGGTGGTTGTGATTTGCAGTGTAGAACCCTAGTTTTATTGGGTCACTGTTTTTGTTCTAATGTGGTCTCCTCGGTTGATCGAGTTCAACCATGATTTGCGTATTGGTAGATGGTGGTTTGGGGAAGTCTTCGCCGGAGTATGGAAGGTGATGGTGGTCGGAGTTTCATGGGGGAAATGATGTTGACAGATTGGGGATGTGTATGCTGTCTGCAGTTCCAGGTTTTGATCTTAAACTTGAATTTGAATTCGAGTTAAATTCTGGGGAACCTGAGCTTTGAAGGGTGATGTGGGGTTACTGGCCGATGGGAGATGGCCATTGATGATGGTCAGAGATGGCCGGAGTTGATGTATGGGTGCACAGTGAAGTGTGAGCATGTTGGTGATGATTAGTGGGTTGCAGGGTGGTTTCTCGAGGTGGTCTCGGGTAAATTAGAGGGTGACTCGAAGCTGATTTGTTTTGACTCGAAGTAATATAGAGCAGTTGTCTCGGGTTTGGACTCGCGTAAGTTATGTTTTGGCTCGGGTTTCGTCTTCAAGTTGTACGAGAGAAATTTAAGTCCAAACTGTTAAGGTTTTAACAGTTTTTTTTTTTTTTTAATTTCAACTAAACTAGTTTTTCTTTTAATATATATATAAAGAAGGAAGAAGAATACTCGGGTTTTGATTCAAATACATACCGGTTGAACCCAAAGTAAATGTTTTATAACAGTTTTAAATTTAAATAAAGCAAGTTTTTAAATCAATTTCTTTATATAATAAATGTTTTAATGATTGGTTTAAGAAAGTTATGTGGTTATTTAACTTAAACTTGTTAAAGTTAAATTCTGTAGTTATTTTAAAACCTAATTTAGAAATGTAATTAAGTGTTGATTAAAAGAATAAAATGTTTTAAATTATATGTTAATGATAATTTAGTAGTTAATAAGGTAAATGTTTTATCTTAAAATTTATTAGGGATTAATTAATTAAATAATTAAACATTGATTAGCAAATAATTAAGGATTAATTAATTTGTAATTAAGTTTATTAATTGATAATTAAGGTTTATAAATTAATGATTAAGGAATAATTAATTACTGAATGAGATTAATTAAGGTAAATTAATGAATGTGATTAATTTAAAAATTACTTGTTAAATGTAATTAATTAAAAGAATAATTAATTACTAGAAGTGATTAAAGGATCATAAATGAATATCATTAATTAATTAAAGATTAATTAATGTGAATGGTTAAGGATAATTAATCTATGTGATTAATTAAAGGTTAATTAAATGTAATTAAAGAATAATTAGTCAAGGAGGATTAATTAAGATGGATGATTAAAGAATGATTAATTAATTGAGTTGTAATTAATTAATGTTAAGTAAGCAGGATTAAGGTGATCCAAGTGATTTAAGTTGGTGATTAAATTAATTGGAGATTAATTAAATTAATTAAGAATTATATATCTTATAAATCTTGCTTATGGATGGTTGAATGATATTGGATGACTTGAATTGGTTGATATCTCTAATATGTGATGCTTTGAGATATGAGATATTTTGGTTGAACTGTGATATTATGGTTTATCTATCTGAGATAAATTGTTGTGTGAATATGAAATCCTGAATATAAATTCTATTGTTTAACTTACACACTTGGTTTAATGAATAACTTTGGATTCGAAGAGGCCGGGGTTGGGTATCAGCAAATACCCAAAACCACTTCGATTCTTTATCAATTGAGTTTAGAACCAACAGGCTGGAATTGGAATAAATTAAGTAACTTGGCCTTTAACTAAGTAATGGTTCGTGGACATCGTTGTAATAAGTGGTGGACTTTGGGAACTCGTAGAAAGGTACGAGTTACCCTGGATTGCAAATAAGTTTATAACTTAGTATTTCATGTTATATGGGTTTACTCACGCTGGTTTCCAGCCTGACCCGGGTGTTACTTTGATGTAATGCTCGGGTCAGACCGAGTATTACAGATTTTCAGGTAAGGAACGTTCGGAAGCTCAGGAGGCGAGCTGGATGACAGGAACGTATGGAGTATTCCGCTGTGTATATGATATTGTGTAGTCTGTATAGATTGTAGTCTGGAACAAGTTGTATAACTGTCCAGTTCATGTAAATGGTTGTAACTCTGATGTATAAAAATGTGATTGACTGATACAGTTTTCTTTGTATAACTGATATTATTATTTGATATTGTATTTTAATCCGCTGCGAATGTGAGATTTCTATGTTTGGTGTTTCTGTCTTCTTCTTCTTCTATCTCTTTCTTCTTTTTCTTTCCTTAACAATTCGGGATTTTCGGGGTCGAAAAATCCGGGTCGTTACACTTGGTATCAGAGCTGAAGGTTAAGCGAAAACCTTGGCTCTGTTGAGTTTACTCGTTAAGGATAGGGTCAATGGTACCCTAGAACGAGTTGAGTGTGTATATATATATGAGAGCGTATTTGTTATTTTCATATATAAAGATTTCAAATGATTTTTATATAAGATTATATTTGATATATAAAGCAATATTTCTTTTAATATATTAAAGAAATTGGTGTTGAATCAATGGAATTAAATAAAATAATAAGAATTAAGTGGTAATACAACCAAATTGAAATTAAATGAAGATAAGTTTGAAATGGATCCAAACTGAAATAAAAATCTTGAGTTTATAGAAGTATTTTCAGAATAAAGATAATAGCGAATTGGTTTCTAGATATGATAATCTTGGTTATTATCATATATGGTTGTTGTATTTAAAAATGAAATGTTTAGGGAAGTAAACATTTAAGTGAGTATGAATTATAAATTGAATTGAAGATAATTTAAAAACTGTGAAATTTTAAATCTAAAACTAGAAAACTTGAAATTGTTTTAAAGAAATTTGTTTGAATTAAAACCAAAGGTGGTTTAAAAATTGAAGGTATAACTGGGTGTGTAAAGGAAATAAATATGTATAAATGAGGATATACATTATATTAAAGATGTTTGAAATAAACTCTAAGTATTGAATTTAAATTTTCCTGGGAATGTGATGTGAAAACCCTAAATGAATTAAGTTTTTAAATTTAAAAAGGGGGAAAGATTATTAATCTGAAGTTTAAAATTTGAATGGGAATTCAAATTGTGTAAAGTTGACCGGATTAAGTAAATTAAATTTAACTTGGAGGAAGTTAAATAAGTTTGAATGAATAACTTGAATTGGAAATTTCAAGGTGAAATTTAAATTTAACTTGGAAAGTTAAATGGTTGTTTTTTTTAAAAAGGGGAGTTATGAGTGATCTCAAAATGGGTTTGAGATCTGGAAATTGAATAATGGATACTGTAAATTGATGTTAGGATAAATTTGGATGTTTATTTATCCTGATATTATTCTATTGTTATAAATAATCAATGAAATTGAGAATTGGTTTTGAAAATTGAAAATGGATAATAAATTGGAATCTGAAGAATAAATTGTTTTGAATTCTTATTTGAACTTTGTAATAAGTTAAGTAAAGATAATTTTAAAATAAAATTTTGGAATTTGGGTTCAGAATTAAATGGTTTAAAGATTTAAGTTGTTAAATAAAAAAAAATTTAAGGTTGATTTGATTTAAAAAGTAAAGGTTAATTTAATTTAAAGGATTAAATCAACATTTAAAATATTTAACTCGAATTTATATAATTCGAGATGGTTTTAAGTTGAAATTTGAATAGAAGTAGTTCAAATTGAATTTGATTTGAATTAGGAAAGAAATTGAGGATTAGTTCAACTTGAATTGAGGTTAAATCAATTTCAATGGAAATTGAAGTTATTTAAATTGCAATTGAGTTAATTTAAATGGAGGTGGAAATTTGAATTGAATTGATAAGAATTGACAGTTTGGCTCTGGATTATTTTCAAAATAAATTGTTTTAATACAAATATATTTTTCCAAACCATTTACTATACAATCTTTCTTCTTAAACCCCAAACTATCCTATACTTATTTTACAATTATTTTAGAACTATTTAACTATTTTGAAACTGTCTTATAAACTAATTACTATTTTTCAGTTACTTATATCTAATCGCTATTTTAAAAACTATTTTGCAATTATCTAACTATTTTATACCTACTTAACTATTTTACAGCTATTTTACAAACTAATAACTATTTTTCAACTACTTATCTATTTTAAACTTTTTCAAGTTATTTTTAAATTTAAATAGGTCAGAGTTCAGACTGTTTGTAATTGAAGTAATAACTCAATTGGAAATGGAAGCAATTGAGAATAAGTGAATGGAATTAAAGGAAATGTGAATAGAAAAGAGAATTGATTTGGCTAATAACCAACAAAGATAAATACGTAGGATATACGTATATTATTCTATTCGCATAGTGATTTGATCTAGATTCGAACACAGAATTTCGAGATAGTATTATCGATCCGAGTTGGAATTTTTCGCTCGATTTTCGACGGCGAACCTGGATATGGGTTGTTGATTGGTTCTGGATATTCTCTATCATAGCTACGCCTATGCAAGGAGAATGACGGTTTCTGATCAAGAAATCAGATCTGAGTCCGCACTAGAAAGTCGGGTGGACGATACTAGTTCGGAAGTGAAATTGTGTGATCGATTGAGCGATCAGACTGATATTGCGTACGGATGATATGTGTACATCGTACGAGTTTGGATGAAATTGATATTGAAATTTGTGGATAAGGATTATAAAATGGTCTTTGAAATGAAAAGTATATTTGTGAAATATAATGGAATTGGATATTTCTTTGGTTGAAATTTACTTTATGGGGGTAAGTAAATGATAAATAACTTTATAAAGAAGTCAAACTTGAATATTTGATTGACAATAAATAAAGTTATATTTTGTAATATGATAAACTTCCCTTATTGAATCTAGCCAGAATAAAAAGGGTTTTGAAATATTTGAAGTATAAAAGAGGTTTTATACAAGTTTGAAATGATCCAAAGATTTTCAAAGATTTTATATATCTATATATATATATAAGGGATTTTATGGGAATGATTTAGAAAAGGTTTTGGGAACCTATGAATTTGGAAAAGGCTTTTGATTTTGAGAAAAATCAGTTTTGGATTTTGGAAAGCCAAGTTTGGAATTATCGATTTTGGATATCGATTTTGTGTAAAGGAGATTTTGATATAAATCATAAAGGGTATGATTTGAAGATACTATAAGTGTATAGTATAAAATGTTTTGAAAATAGCTCTGGGGAAAAAGGCGCTCCCTTGAAATGAACTTCTCAGGAGTGCCACTGGGTGGTACTGCCTTGAACCCCAAGGGGGGATTCTAAAGTTGATCCTGTGAGGAGTCCGGACAAACTAGTTCCCGAGGATTATTTGTGTAGCGAAAGTCAAGGGGCTGGTACCCACAGAGGCATTTGGGTTATGCTGTGACGACAGTTTAACTCGATGTCACTGCGATCTACTGCAGACCATAGCGAAAGTCATGTGTGCCGCTGAGAGCCAACTGTCTACGTTTGATTTTATATCGGTAGATTGTGACACTATGGTAACATAGCGAAAGTCGTTTGTGCCGCTGAGAGCCAACAGTCTGCGTTTGATTTTATATCGGTAGACTGCGACCTATGTGGGAGAAGTTTCATTATTTGGCAGCGAAATTCGGTGGCGCTGATGCCTACAGTTATATGGGTTTGTGCTGTGATAGCAACGTAAGGCCCGGGTATAACTGCGATCTGTAGCGGGTTCCATGGCGTAATCGAGGAGCGCGGAGACCTACAGTTATCTGTGGATTTTGCCGGGACGGCAACGTAACCATCGGGTTAACTGCGACCATGGATGGGAGTGATGATTTCCAGAGCATTCTCACCAAAGATATTTTCTCTATTTTCAAAACTGTTTTCTATATTTTCAATAAATTATTTTCCAAATATTTTCACTGGGTGTTGAAACCGGGTCTGCTAAGTACTTATAGATTTTCAGTCTTACGCCTGATCAACGTATGACTGAATTTCTGTGAGAACAAGGATGGACTTGTTGAGACATTGAGTTATAAAAGTATTTTTATAAAAAAAAACTATCTTTGTAATATTATATAGATTTTAAAGTATTTTAAAAATTAATATAAAGGGAGTTTATAGTTTAAAATGTTAAATAAGAAAATTTATCTAATTTTAAGTATTGAATAAATTTTGCTTTCGTTCCTTTTCGAGGACGAAAAGATTTAAAGGGGGGAGGAATGTGATATCCCGGATTTCTTGACATCTGTAATTGATATAATAATTGGGTTAATTAATAGAAATACTGAATTATAAATTGAATAAATGAATCTGATCAAATAAAAAATATTGAAAATATTTCTTGTAATAGATAGTTTGTATATTTAAAGAACATCATTTAAAATAGATAAATATATATAAATTTAAAAAACCTAATACATAATTTATAATATAAAATAAATACATATGTTAATATAGAAAATATGGTTTATGACATTTGTAAAATATAAACACATGCAAAAATACAAGTGTTAGATTAATATAGCATGAAGTAACATGTGGCAAATTTGTTCTCTTAAAAATTTAAAAATATAAATAACATGTATAAGAAAGAAGATCAGGCTATTTTTCCTAAAAATCCTTACTTTCATCTTCTCTAAACTAAAAGAAGAAAACTGGAAACCAAAAATCAATGCCAACATCAACAATTATTTCAAACTGCAACAAGTATTTCAGTTCAAGGATCAACATATCCAGCAGTGAATCAAAATCAGATCAGATTCAAAAACTTCCAGTTTTCAAGTTCAACTCTTTCAAATTTCTTCTGAGCTAAAGCAACATAGTAGATTCAGGATCAACTCAACAAGTAAATAAATCATCAACTATCAACTTCAGTTTCAAAGATCAGTTCAAAAACAGAACGGTTCCAGATCATAAGAGGAAGTCTGTTCTCTGTTTTCTTTTTAACAGGTGAGTAACTCAACTTTTAAAAAATTTAAGTAGGTGAAAGTTGTTTTCATGCTTTTAATTAGAAATGAATATATAATATGAATTTGCTGGGAATATATATATGTGAATATATTTATGTGTGCATGTTTGTTATCTGTTACATTCTGTTCCTCAAAATCAAACTTCTGTTTGATTTTAAAATAAATTTTCTCTTGATTAAATCTTGATTTAGATTTAAGGCTTAAACAATTATGTTTATTACATCATAGACTTTGGTCAGAAACTTTACTTAAGCTTAGACAACTCTATATATCTCTGGAATGTATAATCTGATGAACAAACATTAATTAGTGGAATTTCAAGTACAATGATTTGAAGTTTCAGGTTTATTAATCAAAATATCATACAAAATTATGATTTTTAAAAGCAAGATTACAATTTTTAAAGCTAGAGTCAAAGAGCAGTTCTCTATTGACTGTTTTGTGCATTGTGAGGCATCTCTGTTGCCACAAATGTTTGGAGGTGCCGAGTTTGATTCTGTAGGTGGAGGAGCTATCAGAGAGGGTGGAAATATTAGTGCGAAGTTGATCAGAGGGTTGTGGCGATGGTGGTTGTGATTTGCAGTGTAGAACCCTAGTTTTATTGGGTCACTGTTTTTGTTCTAATGTGGTCTCCTCGGTTGATCGAGTTCAACCATGATTTGCGTATTGGTAGATGGTGGTTTGGGGAAGTCTTCACCGAAGTATGGAAGGTGATGGTGGTCGGAGTTTCATGGGGGAAATGATGTTGACAGATTGGGGATGTGTATGCTGTCTGCAGTTCCAGGTTTTGATCTTAAACTTGAATTTGAATTCGAGTTAAATTCTGGGGAACCTGAGCTTTGAAGGGTGATGTGGGGTTACTGGCCGATGGGAGATGGCCATTGATGATGGTCAGAGATGGCCGGAGTTGATGTATGGGTGCACAGTGAAGTGTGAGCATGTTGGTGATGATTAGTGGGTTGCAGGGTGGTTTCTCGAGGTGGTCTCGGGTAAATTAGAGGGTGACTCGAAGCTGATTTGTTTTGACTCGAAGTAATATAGAGCAGTTGTCTCGGGTTTGGACTCGCGTAAGTTATGTTTTGGCTCGGGTTTCGTCTTCAAGTTGTACGAGAGAAATTTAAGTCCAAACTGTTAAGGTTTTAACAGTTTTTTTTTTTTTTAATTTCAACTAAACTAGTTTTTCTTTTAATATATATATAAAGAAGGAAGAAGAATACTCGGGTTTTGATTCAAATACATACCGGTTGAACCCAAAGTAAATGTTTTATAACAGTTTTAAATTTAAATAAAGCAAGTTTTTAAATCAATTTCTTTATATAATAAATGTTTTAATGATTGGTTTAAGAAAGTTATGTGGTTATTTAACTTAAACTTGTTAAAGTTAAATTCTGTAGTTATTTTAAAACCTAATTTAGAAATGTAATTAAGTGTTGATTAAAAGAATAAAATGTTTTAAATTATATGTTAATGATAATTTAGTAGTTAATAAGGTAAATGTTTTATCTTAAAATTTATTAGGGATTAATTAATTAAATAATTAAACATTGATTAGCAAATAATTAAGGATTAATTAATTTGTAATTAAGTTTATTAATTGATAATTAAGGTTTATAAATTAATGATTAAGGAATAATTAATTACTGAATGAGATTAATTAAGGTAAATTAATGAATGTGATTAATTTAAAAATTACTTGTTAAATGTAATTAATTAAAAGAATAATTAATTACTAGAAGTGATTAAAGGATCATAAATGAATGTCATTAATTAATTAAAGATTAATTAATGTGAATGGTTAAGGATAATTAATCTATGTGATTAATTTAAGGTTAATTAAATGTAATTAAAGAATAATTAGTCAAGGAGGATTAATTAAGATGGATGATTAAAGAATGATTAATTAATTGAGTTGTAATTAATTAATGTTAAATAAGCAGGATTAAGGTGATCCAAGTGATTTAAGTTGGTGATTAAATTAATTGGAGATTAATTAAATTAATTAAGAATTATATATCTTATAAATCTTGCTTATGGATGGTTGAATGATATTGGATGACTTGAATTGGTTGATATCTCTAATATGTGATGCTTTGAGATATGAGATATTTTGGTTGAACTGTGATATTATGGTTTATCTATCTGAGATAAATTGTTGTGTGAATATGAAATCCTGAATATAAATTCTATTGTTTAACTTACACACTTGGTTTAATGAATAACTTTGGATTCGAAGAGGCCGGGGTCGGGTATCAGCAAATACCCAAAACCACTTCGATTCTTTATCAATTGAGTTTAGAACCAACAGGCTGGAATTGGAATAAATTAAGTAACTTGGCCTTTAACTAAGTAATGGTTCGTGGACATCGTTGTAATAAGTGGTGGACTTTGGGAACTCGTAGAAAGGTACGAGTTACCCTGGATTGCAAATAAGTTTATAACTTAGTATTTCATGTTATATGGGTTTACTCACGCTGGTTTCCAGCCTGACCCGGGTGTTACTTTGATGTAATGCTCGGGTCAGACCGAGTATTACAGATTTTCAGGTAAGGAACGTTTGGAAGCTCAGGAGGCGAGCTGGATGACAGGAACGTATGGAGTATTCCGCTGTGTATATGATATTGTGTAGTCTGTATAGATTGTAGTCTGGAACAAGTTGTATAACTGTCCAGTTCATGTAAATGGTTGTAACTCTGATGTATAAAAATGTGATTGACTGATACAGTTTTCTTTGTATAACTGATATTATTATTTGATATTGTATTTTAATCCGCTGCGAATGTGAGATTTCTATGTTTGGTGTTTCTGTCTTCTTCTTCTTCTATCTCTTTCTTCTTTTTCTTTCCTTAACAATTCGGGATTTTCGGGGTCGAAAAATCCGGGTCGTTACACTTTTTGTGCTTAATGAAGAATGATTGAAGTGGTTTAATTATTGTTTTTGCTTTGAATTTGATAGCCTATATTGTTGACACCAAATAGGCTATGCTTAAACAATCACTAACACTAATTGCCTCTTCATCGAAATATGATTATGGCAAAAGAAAGTGATTTGAAATTAAAATTTGATGGTCTATATTTCTAATCAATAGTTAATAGGTCATACTTAAAATAGATTTCATTTTCACTTTCATTGTCAAGTTTCATGAAAGTTAGTAAGTGGTTTAAGGGGTGTGTTATAGTTTGATGGCTTATGTTGGCTAATCAATATCACAAATATGTCATACTTATGATAAACACATCAATTAAAGCACTAATGACCATAAAAGAGATTATGATTTCATATGTGTTGAACTACATGATCTAGAGAGTGGATTTATTCTCTAAATTGTCATTTAACTCTTATATTTGCATTTCTTTTCTCTTTGTTAGTTTTCTCAATTTTCTAGCTTAACAATCTCTCGACTTTGGTATAATTTGATTGAATAGAATTTTAAAATCATCAATTCCCTGCGGATCGACCCGTATTCGCCACGTACTACAAGTGTACGCCGTGCGCTTGCGGTAAATTTTAATTTAAATTCGTTCGACGGTTTTCTAAACCGATAGAATTTCCACCGACGAACAAGCTTGCTTTAGACCATATAGAGCTTTCTTAAGTTTATAAACATGATTTGGAAATTTATCATTTTCAAAAAGTGGTGGTTGTTTAACAAATACTTCTTCTTTTACAAAACCATTTAAAAATGCACTTTTAACATCCATTTGAAATAATTTGAAATTATTATGATTTGCGAAAGCAAGTAGAATCCTAATGGCTTCTAATCTTGCTACGGGGGCAAAGTTTTTATCAAAATCTATTCCTTCTTGACACTAACCTTGAGCGACTAACCGGGCTTTATTTCTAACAACCTCTCCTTGTTCATTCATTTTATTTTTATAAACCCATTTAGTTCCAATTATTGTTTTATTTTCAGGTCTAGGAACAAGTTCCCAAACATCATTTCTAGTAAATTGATTTAATTCTTCTTGCATAGCCAAAATCCATGAATCATCAGTTGATGCTTCTTCTGGATTTTTGGGTTCAATAGTTGATATAAAAGCTACATTACTCATTTGACTTAGTTTGTTTCTAGTTTTAACAACAGATTGCATATCTCCAAGTATATTTTCTATAGGGTGATCTTTTAAAAGTTTAATCCTTTTATTAGGATAATTTAATTCATTATTAGTTTCAGTTGACTCTTGGTTTTGAGTGATTAAATCCTCTTCGCCATTTATTTCTTCAAAAATTTTGAAATTTTCATCAAATGAAACATGCATTGTTTCTTCGATGGTATTAGTTCTTAAATTAAATACTTTGTATGCTTTACTTCTATTAGAGTATCCGATAAAGATACCTTTGTCGGATTTAGGATCAAATTTATCTAAGTTATCTTTTGTATTTAAAATAAAACATTTACTTCCAAAAATTCTGAAATAAGATACCTTAGGTTTCTTTGAGAAAATAAGTTCATAAGATGTCTTATCAGTTAAAGGTCTAATTAAAATTCTATTTAAAACATAACAGGCGGTAGCAACTGCTTCTGCCCAAAAGTACTTTGGTAAATTACTATCAGAAAGCATAGTTCTCGCACACTCTTGAATCGTCCTATTTTTACGTTCTACTACTCTGTTTTGTTGTGAAGTTCTTGGAAATGAAAAATTGTGAGTTATTCCCTTTTTATTGTAGAATTCTTCAAACTTTTCATTTTCAAATTCACCACCGTGATCACTACGGATAGTTATAATTTTTTGAGAAAATTGATTTTGAACCCTTTTTGAAAATTTCTTAAAACATTCAAAAGTATCACTTTTATGTTTCAAAAATATTGTCCATGTAAATCTAGAATAATCATCTACAATTACAAAAACATATTTACTGTGATTTAATGACTGAATTTGAGATGGACCAAATAATCAAGATGAAGTAATTCAAGAGGTTTTGAAGTTGAAATCAAATCTTTTAATTTAAAGGAACTTTTTCTAAGTTTTCCTAGTTGACACACATCACATATACTATCTACTTTAAAATTCATTTTAGGGAGGCCTCTTACTAGATCATGTTTTGACAGTCTAGATAAGAGTTTGAAATTCAAATGCCCAAATCTCTTATGCCAAATCCAAGGGTCACTTGCATTTGCCAAAAGACACAAGTTATCATTTGAAATTTTCATACTAAGAATATAAATATTCTTTTTCCTAATTCCCTCAAATATTATGGTTGAATTATTATCTTCAATTCGACACTTATCTTTTTCAAATTTAATTTTATATCCTTTATCGCATAGTTGACTTATACTTAGCAGATTGTGTTTCAGATTCTTAACTAGCAAAACTTTAGTAATAATAGGAGTTTCAGAGTTACCGACTTTGCCGATGCCGATAACATAACCTTTTGAATTGTCTCCAAAGTTAACCAGTTCTCTGTCTTTGTATATTATATCATTCAGCATATCTGGATTCCCAGTCATGTGTCTAGAACATCCACTATCGAGTATCCATTTGTTCTTTTTGATATGCATAGTTTGTTTGTTCTGGATTGATTCCTCAACTCCCATAAAGCATGATTCCTGCACATCAAACAATCTTAGTAGACAACTTGTATTTGAGTATTGATTATATGCAGACACAAGGGATAATAATGATCTGAATATTTCTAAACATGGATAAACAAATTTCTTAAACATAGCCATTTTTTTTAAAAAAACTTTTTCAAAAATCAGATTATGAAACTTTTGAAAACCTTGCTCTGATACCAAATGTGAGGAATGCGGAATACAGATCTTAAGGCTAGGAATAACACTAAAGGGGGGGTGAATAGTGTTTGTAAGAAATAACTAAATCTTTTTGAGTTTATGTTAATTTGAACACAAATGTATGCAATATTCAGACACAGATATAATCACAGAAATAAACACAGATACAGAAATAAAGTAAATGCAGTAAAGGATAGGACACACTGGATTTTATACTGGTTCGGGGTTACCCTACATCCAGTCCCGCACAAGGCACAACTAAGTATGGATTTCCTTTCAAAAGCAATTCAACAATTACAACCCTCGGTTTCAAGGCTACGAGGTACACCCTCCAGAATCACAATCCTCTAGGTAGAGATACTTGATTTCCGGGGCAACAAGTTCACCCAATTGATTTCCAAGGCTACAATCACACCTTTTCTCGCTAGATAGATTACAAAGAAGCCTATAACTATGAATAGCACTTGGATCTTGTTGAGATAGTGATAGAGAATCAAACCAGAGATAATCTAGTTAGATTCAATGTTGATTTCGGCAGAGTAATGATAGGATTTTGAATAAGAAAATGTGGAAGAAGAAGAGAAATGAAAAACCAGAAAATCTGATATAAAATTCGTTGAAACTAACCCCTATTTATAGAAGAACAACAGTCATGTCCATTCGTGAAAGGTTATGGCGAATAGACACTTCTTTTGAAATTCAAATTTTTTAATCTAACTGACACTATGTCGACATGGGGTACAGGGCATGTCGACATCCCAAAGGAAATTTTGATGTTTTGTTTTTCTTTGAAAATAACCTTTATCTTATATTAAAACTATTTTAAACTTTATAAATATACTTGACTATAGATAAAATACATAGATGAATATAAAGAATAATATATATATAATTTTACTATAATTTTATATTTAAATCTAAGTATAAATATATTATAATTAAAAGATAGTTTTAAAAAGCAGAAGTTTAAAAACCAGAATATTTAAGGCTAAAACATCTTTTTGAAAATCATTTGAAAAGATAATTTTTAAGGCTAAAACATTTTGAAAAACAATTTTGAAAATCATTCTGTAGTAGTTTTGAAAATCATTTTGAAGTAGTTTTGCAAGCTTCTTCATGCAGAATATCTCATCATGTCAGGACTCGAGAACTTGTACAAAACCAGGATTTTCGTGGGTTTGTAAGCCACTTGTCGTAGGTTTGTAAGCTACTTGTCGTGGGTTTGTAAGCCACTAAAAAGGTAGAAATGGGTTCCATCCTAAAAGAAAAATGGAGTGAAGATTTCAGTGCTATTGTGAAGTTTTAACATAATTCTAGACTCAATACTTATCTTGAAATCTTGAACTCTTGATGATCTTGATACTCATGAGTCTTCAATCTTGATATCTTGAATCTCAATACTGTACAGTCTTCATTCTTGGTACCTGCATGGTTAAATCCTGCATATACATATATATCTAAACTATAATGTTAGTATTTATATTTTATAATCTTATTCTAAGGTTGTTGTCATCAAAACCATCGACTCATGGACTAACAGACCGCTATCTTGATGTACACTTTCATGTGTTATATTCATATCTGTCTCCGCCTTTGTGATATGAATATCTATGACTGATTTGTGTTATGCTTATTTCTATATTGGTTTCTGAAGCCCTCATAGCCACTGTGTAGTAGCTTTGAGTTTGCATTTGATATGTCGGATTTTCTCTTGAAATGAAATGCAAGTCATCTTACCTGACATATCGGTACTCGCCCAAAGCAATTACACAGATGGTGGCTCCTCAACGGCCTTATTCTTCGTGCTAGTCGACGGCATTACCCCGTAGTGTCCTTGGATAATGCGAGTATAGAGGTGGGGTGTCACAAATTCCCTTAGTACCATTATGGCATTATGTGTATAATAAATCATACATAATAAGACACAACCTTCCCAAGTTTTAACAATTATTTTGAAGCATACATTTGATACATTTTCTCTCTTCATTTTCATTTTTTAATAGAAAGACAAACCCAACTTTTAAAAGTTTGATGCAAGCAACATGATGCTGATTGATCAGAAACGCCTATTATAGTTTGGTATAGACATTTGAGGTGAGATATATACTTGTTAAAATATATCCTAAAGCACATCAGTGAGATAACATTTTTCCATTAAAGCTTCTTCAGTTGTTTAGAAGCTACGATTCCAGTACATCCACTAATTTATGTGTACCATGCATGAAAAATTCTATCACGAAATTCCTATTCTGTTCTCTGACTTTTTCGTTTGAATTCAGAAGAGGAAATTCAAAAATAAACATTTTCTTTAAC
Source organism: Allium fistulosum (assembly GCA_030737815.1). Classification (NCBI taxonomy): domain Eukaryota; kingdom Viridiplantae; phylum Streptophyta; class Magnoliopsida; order Asparagales; family Amaryllidaceae; genus Allium; species Allium fistulosum. The sequence goes on from CM060902.1 coordinate 1,423,294,407, forward strand.
ACACAAAGATCTAAACAAAATCAGATTTTCTATTAGGGAAAAGTAAAGAACATGCAAAATCACTTTTTCTAAAGAAAAATACTATGCTAGCAGAATAAATATTATCTAAAACTATAAAAATGGGACATACTATGCATGCGAATTATTTAATAATACCCCAAATAGTGCAGCACCATGATTGTCTCCTAATTATCACCTCGAGTTCCTATTTAAATAATGGAGTTAGTGGAAAGAAAGAGAAAGAAGTGTTATTTAAACAGGAAGTTATGATGGAAATCAGAGGGCAATTGGGGTGTTCCACTGTTTAGGGTGTCATTGAATGCTCCTCTTTGTATATTACACACAATATTTTCTAATAAGAATCATAAAGGAACAAATGGTAGATATTAAAATTATCTGCTTAAAGTTATCTAATAATAAAATTCCTTTAAGATGAACATACAAAAAAAATCGTGCAGTGAATTGGTGATTCTTTTCTATTTAACAGTGAAACCTTTTGCTTCTTAACCCTCAAATTTTATTCTTATGCTATAGCCTTATTGCTTTAGAGAAATTTTGTAAAGAAAAATGTCATGGGTTAACCATGGACTGAGATTTTTAGGGTTTTGCTTTGCACATGGGTTTACAATATAATGTCAACATACTGATGTTGTTATGAAGCACGGTTTGCTTTCACTCTAAATTCCAATATTATTTTTTATGCATAAACTCAATGAGACAGAACATCAAACATGTGACATGCATAGAAAACCTCTAAACATGACCGTGGCATCTTTATTCCTGACATATGTATCCCACAAAGCTATACTATCTTAGATCAACTTCTCCCTCGAAATCTTATGGTATGAATTTTCCAATTAAATTAAGAATATGGTTGAATATTATGGAACATGCATCGGTTTTCCTTTAGGGCTGCCGACATACTCTTTTAGCTCATCATTGATTATGTAGTGCTTTGATTTTATTATCCTGACACAAAATATGGAATTCCATATGGTTGAGAAACTGATGATGAGAAATAGAAAAGAAGGAACTATCGAAGAATGATTAATTTTGTTTCTTAAGGGATCCTAGGAAAAGATTAAAGCAAATTCAGTGAGAACCCACGTTTATAACATGTGGCCAAAACGTGTTAGCTAAATGACAAAATTATCCCAATTAAAAAGAATATATAGAAGGGTTTTTATGTAACATATAAATAGATACTTGCACATATTTGCATACATGAATGTATGTGCGGATACATGCATATGTATTAGTGCGTAAAGGATGATCATATAACATTATTACTTTCATGTCGATAGTAACCAATTTAAAATGATTATATAACATTATACAATGGTGATAAGCACAATATTCTAGAAGAAAAACAAAAATGTTATAATTATATCAAATGTAAGGCTACAAAAGTACAAAAGTTAATTATATACAATGGAACAATATACAAGTATTTATCTGCTGTCTTAGAAACACATATTATTTTCTCAAACATTCACTCCATCCATATCTTATCACATTGATCAATATCTTCCAAATGGTTAAGCAACCCATGCGACATTAAAAGTTTTGAACCCTACTATATTAAAACGTTCCATTAGTATTTTATTGTTGTTTACAAAGTTACAAAACAAATGGTACTATTTTAGTTTAGAGATTATATCTATAAATAATCAAATGTTTATCATAGAATTAAACTTGATAGCAAGGTTTCATATTTCCGTCCAGCACACCAAAACTCCGGCTTTCTTAGTCCGATTCCGACAGTGATCGAAAGGAATTTGTTAAAAAAACATGCTCCATTTCCGAGTTTAAAAAAATTGCAGCAAAACACAAATCAAAAAATAAACTGAAATCAATTCAAAAGGCAAGAACATCAGAACTTTATAGTTCAATCAATTTCAAACTTAACATTTTTCAAAAATAAAATCTTACAAATTCAAAGTTGAGCGATCAAATTTAGTCACTTCATGCAATCATGGCTTACTCCATCTCAACTCTTGATTTGAAGTGTGCAAGCAACTACAAGCTTGGAGCAGGTACTTTAATTTTTTTTTTGTATCCATGAATCAAATCGAGCGGTAATGAAAAAGGGATGAAATGGGAAAATGTTCTGAGCGGTGATGAAAAAGCTAGGGCAAATGTTTCTAATATGTACTGTGAGCTGAAATGGGCTAGGCTAATTGTTAAGACTGTATTGTTGATAATTAGATTATTAAATAAACTTGTTTACAATGAACTTGAACACGAAAATATATTTGATTACTTGGATAATTAGATTATATTTTATAACTTGGATATTATTTGAAAACTTGGATAATAAATACATTTTATAACTTGGAATACTCGGATCAAACAATCTATCAAAACATATATGTAATTTTATAACTTGGTTAAACAAAAGTTGATATTAATTAATTTATGTTATATAATTTCCATAAATTTAGTTTATTTTTTATTTATAATTTTATATGCTTGAAATGACAAATCGTGGTATCATTTGGAATTACTGCACGACAGTCGGTGTCAATTAAAAAAATGCTAGCAGTGTCTGGTGAAGATGTAACACATATGAAGGTAACACGTATGAAGTCAAAGTAAAAACTACTTTCTAAAATTATCAATCAATAACATGGTTTTTATACAATCATGAAATATCAAGTAGCCAAGATGAATCTTCAACATTTGATAATATGATGACGTCATTTTTAGATTTGAATCAAATACAATAGTATGTTTTTCCAGCATATTATAATCTGATATAAGATAAAGTCAACGATGACCACAATTTGTATGATGCTCAAAGAAACAATTTTTGGTATTAATTTTTTTTCTGTATATGTTTTATATTTTCTGTGTAATTTAAATGATTTACTATAGTTTAGTATTACTACCGCATATTTATTGGTATATTTATGAAAAAAAGTACTGGAATTTGCAAACTGGAATTAAAGAGGAATTACCGAAATTTCCAAAATGGAACCGAAATTTTAAAATTTTCCAATGACCGGAGCAGAAGCGAAAAATGGAATTTTGAACCTGTTTGATAGTTAAACAACACACACACATCAAATATAAGCCTTTATTAATTGCAATTATTGTTTTATGTACTGTTTGAACTTTGAAATTAATAAGCAGTGACAAACATGTAGATTTAATTCAAAATGAACATAATCCAATTTCATATATGATATGTGAATCTTAATAGATCTATATCCTTGATCCTCCAAAGTAAAACTAATCTTAACTGAGATTCAGTGACAGTTATCAATGTTAACACAAATTCTAACCTTAATTATAAACAAAGTTGTTAAAATATTATTATAATATGTGATTTCATTATTATCTTTAATTTGATCTTTGAAATTGCATGTAAACTGAGATAATATTAATAATTACCTCTGTGGATGCCGTGATGTGATGATAAATGTTAGGAGAACCGGCTATGAAGTCACTGCATACGAAGGTTAAGGTGAAGGTGAAAATATGAAGAATGTTGCACGACATTCTGTTTTGATGTCATAAAAAGAGTTAGTGGGGTAGTTTCAGATCTAAAATTAAGGAAATGGTATTATCATGGCGGCTTTGTACTACAAGCCCCTATTACTAAATAAAATGAAAAAAACACTCATAACTAATAATTTATGTAAATTAGATCCACATATACATTTATTTACACATGACTATTTTTGTCACACTCTTATTTAAAATCTGCACCAATTACTATCAATCTTTAATACGGAATAACTTTTTTTTAAAACATCGGATTAACAAACCATTTTCACCATTAAATCACAAAGTTTGTTATCCTTCTAATTATATGCATTATTAATATGTAAAAGTTAAAATTTCAAAACACATCCACTTCAAATTCAAATTTAAAAACAAATTGCATTATTACAATGTAGTTTTTAATTGTATTCGTGAAATGCAGTTTAAAACAACATTATAGTAATGCAATTTTTAACTGCATTTCACATATGTAGTTAAAAATGCACTATTTAAGTGCAGTTTTTAACTGGATTTCACATATGAAGTTAAAAACTGCAACAACTAATGCGCATTTCAACTGCATTTGTGAAATGCAGTAAAAACTGCATTTGTTGAATGTAGTTTTTAACTGCATTTGCAAAATGTAGTAAAAACTGCTATTTTTAACTGAATAACTGAAATGCAAACAAAAACTGCATTTCACGACAGTTTTTAATTGCATTTTACAAATCCAGTTGAAAATTGTTGTAGTTAAGTACAGTTTTTAACTGCATTTATGAAATGCAATTTTTAATAACACTCCACAAATGCAGTTTTTAACTACATTTTCTGCATTACTAAAATGCAGTTAAAAACTACTGTATAAAATTCTAATTTTTTAAATTTATTTTTACATATCAATAATAGATATCATTGGAAAGTCTATTAAATTTGTGATTTAATGGTGAAAACGATTCTTAAATTCGATTAATCTACAAAAAATTATCATATTTTAAAGATTGAAAATGAATGAGTTGACGAATGCTATAAACTGTCGGATGTGATGTTAGAGGCGTAGAGACCTAATTTATATGATTAGTGACTCACTTTACAATTCAATTATGACATAGGGACATGAGATTAATATTCAGATTATCATGGTACCATCAATCTTGAAATAAGGGGACACAGATCAATAATCCTAACTATTCGATTAAGAAAGATGAACAAAACTCGACCGTTATATTTTTTGTTATATTATGTTAAAATAGTAACTGAATTGAAGACTGAAAAATGATTTTTATACATTTACAATTTTAAGGACCCTCAAAAGACTAAATATCGGTCTTTAAGATTAAAACTATAAATTACATTTTTCCATCTTTAATCAATCTCTAATCAAAGACTGAAAGATAAAAGTCTTTAATCTTAACTTTTTATAGTTAAGAAGGTTTCGTGTTTTATGAAATTGAGGATAAGCAATTCTCCAAGGTTTAGGGCATATTATTTATCGGATTTTGGGTGGGGAAAACCCAAAAGGGTTGAGATCGTAACTATAAGTCGAGATAGTTGGGTTGTTTATTTTCATGGTAAGAAAGATGGACGGGTGTAGACTTCAGTTATTCTTTCGCCTTCTTGCATGGATAGATTCGTTGAAGAGTTTGAAAAGTTTTCGATTGTGCCGATGAAATCGTCATTGTCGATTTGTCAAGAATCTAAATTTTTTGGTTTGAATGGGATGATGCATGAAGTTTCATGCATGATATATGTAATGGTTTATGCTTGAGCCTTATGGTAGAGGGATTAAAATGAATATATATACAGAGTTCATGCATGGTAAGGTAACTCCATTAGCAAAATAACATGTATAGCATCATGTGAGATAACACTAGCTGCAAAATAACTTCATTAGTTGATGTCATTTTTTTCTTTTGTCTTTTTAAATGTTTGGACATACTGAGAACTTTGGTAAATTGTGTATGAATTGGATTTACCTAAAAAAATAATTAGCTAAACGATTTATTATTAATATTGACACTTGACATTCGAATAAACGCATTTTTCATTGTAATGTTTATGCTGGCAAGATCTTTCCGTTGAGTGAAATGATAGGTCATTTTAAGAACTACAATTTGAGGACAAGATCCCATAAAAAATAAATGTGCCGTCAAATTTCTCAAACTAGATAACTTTGATTTTTAGTTCTTTCTCAAGTTTGTATTAAGTCTATTGATGAATATTCTAGACCATTTCACTACTTTAAACTGAACAACTCATCTCCTAAACCTACAAACACTTAGTCAACCACAAAAACCACTAACAACCTAAGGTCCATTTGGTTTGTTATTTTTAGTTTTGTGTTTTCATCTAAACAAAAATGTGCACATCATATGTATTGTTGGAAATCAAACAATTTTGAAAAATGAAATTAACATGTAAAATACAGAACAAATTTATTTTGTTTTTCATATTTTAAAAGATAACAAAAGCATGGAGAACAATTTAATTCCTCCGTTGTCCCTTGGTCATCAGAATAACTAAGAATTATAAATCTTCTTCTCTTATTTCTTAGTATTTCATAGTGAAAGTTGAAAATTCAAAACCTAAAACCCAAAACAAAACCAAAAGGGACCTAAATTTTCAGTAACTCTCAAGTAAATAAAATAGCTTAATCTTTACCATTTTATTTCTATTGGCATATTAAACGACAAACAATTTCCATTTTATTTATTTGAAATAAAAAGTAGTCAAATTGTATATCATCTTGTTTGCTTATATTGTTTTGCTACGACCATTCTTGTTCTAATTTTTACAAAGTTCGTTATCAATTCTTGTAATTGTTGCACCAACTGTTAGATTTTACACAGGTCGTCCATCCATAAGCACACTTCTGCCAATAAACAACTGACTAAATGTCGTCATTGTTTCGTCAATAGTTTGATTTTACATGTGTCATTTATCAATTTTAGTTAAACAAACACATTTGTGTTCATTTTAAAAAGAAAAGTCTCATTCATCGATCCGAGGAACATTATATACACTTGGCATTTGTTATACTAAATTTTGCCAAGACATAAATTCAATAAAATACATAGATCTGAAGGTGTCATAATTGACTCGTACCCAAAGGCATGCAATCGAAAGAATATGACTGGCAACTAGTCCTGAAACAAAAGGTAGTCATAGAACCTAAAATCCAAATGTTAAGATGATATAACAGTTTGTTCAAGTTACTTGTGTTTACAAACAAGAACCGAAATATCAACCTAAAGTAATAGTCCAAAGTCGAAAGCACTTCATTGAGCAACCGGGATCAGCTCCTAAAATAGCCTTTAGACACATCTATTGCTTAAATAACCTAAATCTTATACAATGCATACATATTAAGGCATCTAAAGCTATATATGGAATGCCATGTTAATAATTTCCCTTCAATTTGCAAGTAAGCTAGATATCAACATGTGTGTAAATCTTAACCCCACACATGGGACAAGTCATCAATTCAAGGGAGAAACTCTCCACCAATGATCATGCTACAAGATGTCTATAAATAGATGCGGATCCCAATGCAGCAAGCTTCTTTTGGCGGTCACATATTTCATATACTAAGGATATATTGTACTTTCCTATATTAGAGCTTCTTGTAAAAGCTTGATAATGGCAGAGTTAATCAACTTAGCACTGTAACAGCCTTTTGGCTTTGATATAGAACCCTAAAGAAGGAAAAGACAAAATAGACCTAGGGATTTAGCCCGTGATAGATTAGAGGTATGCCCTAAGGGCATTATGTAATTTGTTACATTTATCTAAATCGACAACCAATCTTGTTCAAGATAAAAGGTGTTTCCTTTCCAATATATACTTGATATAATATGTAACGATCCGCCTTTCTAACATCGAAATACAAACCGTTGCGGTAAAGAAAAGAGAGATAAGAAGAAACTTCATAATCATAGAATCTCACAACGGAATGAAACAACATATATTAATCAACAGAATATTTTATATAGATATTGCCATACTAGTACATCAGAGTCATAATGGTACAAGATTCCAAACTGGGACATTTATAACTACCTATCCTTACATCACTAATACAAAATACATACATATATACACAGCGGAATAAGATAGTAGCTAGCTAACGTTGAAGCCACCTACTCTAAGCTCCTCCAAAATGCATCTGTGAGAAACTTGGATCACTTGGCTACTCATACAAATTTGAGTACCTAAGAGTTTTAGGGAAGAAAATAAAACTCTGGGTCAGACATGGGTTTGGTGTGAGTAAAGCATAAATTTTGACTTTTAAAAAAAACTTCAAAACAGAAGTATCTCGTAAGACCACGTTGCACATAAACGCGGATGGGTTTTTGCCTTACGATAACCAAAACATTTCAATATATAATCATTTGATATTATCATAATGACTAAGTTTAAAATAAATATTTAATATAGTTGAAATGCTTGCATCTCACATTTCAGTAATTGGGCACAACTAAGTCCGTAAAAGCACGTATTAAACAATGGATTCCAACAATGACAAGGCACCAGGGTACCACCTACTACAGTGCATCTCTAGATAAAATGCACAGAGAGCCTCACATGAACTCCCTGCAAGTTAAGACTGGCCCTACCGCTTGCTAGATAGCACCGAATATGTCATCGCCCTGGTCGGGATCGACAACCTAAATGGGCCCCGAGCATACATAATCTATAATATCGATCTAGATTGGGTGATGACCATACCCTAATGGTAGCGAACCACATAGCCTTGAAGCATATCCCCTGATTTTAGTCATTCCCGGGTGTGAGGCTTGAGGTTATGATTACCTTTCCTTTAAGCAGACCATCTTGGAATGCTAACACCCCTTCCAAGCAACCAATGAAATGCTAACATTCATCCATACAAGTTGTTCCAGGATCGAACAAACATTCAACATTTACTATTTTCCATTTTGGAATCACCCTTAGGAAGAATAGTACATCCCCATAGCATACTTCCTAACAATCCATCGCGAGCGTTATTAGTTTGGAGTGGTTCAGATAAATTATACTTATTTGAAACCGAGGTCTCCAAACTAAGTGATAATTTTTGGCTAATTCAATTTTGATTCTTTTGGAAGTATGTAACCGGTATTTGAGTCCTCATTGGGGAACTCTAATATGCACAACATACTTCCTGAGTTAAAACAGGTTAAGTTATAAATAGCGGACAACCCGCTACTTAGGGTAATTATACAGAGTTTACATACGGATAACCATATACTCAATTAAAAAATGACACATAAACTTTGATTTCATATTTGTTTGAGGTTATTTAAGGGTAATCGACAAAGAAGTCTCTTGATTTAAAACATTTTCGAAAAAGAAAAACAGTTTTAAACAAAACCGATATTTTAGAAACAAAGCGATTTAAAACCCCTATTTATTAATTAAATAATAAATTAAATCTTTGTTAAATAATAATTAAATCTTAATTAAGTCTTAATTACAATCTTAATTAAATTTAATTAATCAGTAATTAATTAATAATTAATTAAATCCCTTTTATAAATAATTAATTAATAGTTAATATATAATAAATAATTAAAAATAATTAACCCTTAATTATTAATTAAATAATCATCAACTTTAATTAATTAACTAATTAAAATTAACTTATTTGATTAACACTTAATTATTAATACCTTTATTAACAAATGATTAAGTACTAATTACATAATTAATTAATTAATTCATCATTTATTAAATAATTAATTAATTAAATAATAATTACCTTTTTAATCACTTAAAATAAGTTTTAAAACATTTTCCAAAAAGTTTTCTAAGTGAAAACATTTTGATTTAGAAAAGAGTTTGTTTCACGAACTGCACTTATAGCGACTATCGTTATACGACCAGAAATTTCCAACTTGAAATTTGTTCTCTAAGTCCTCCTAAAATTTTAACTCTTGGAAAAAAACTTTACTAAAACATAAAAGCATATTTTGGAAGACTCAACTAGTTAAACTTGAAAACCTTTATGCAAAGTTTAAAACCAAAGATTTTGAATTTTATACAAGGGATAACATGTCACTTTAACTAGTAAGATGCTAACTTCCTTAGCATACCATCATGGATTCATGTTTACAACATACATGATTACATAACCATAACATCACAACATGTAAACATTTCCGTAACCAACATATACAGTCTAGATTATAATATGCAAACTAACTTGACTATTTAACTACCATATTCGAACTATAAATCCACATAACCAAGCACATATGATTACATCCAAGCATCATTATAATCCAAGCACGATACATACATATAATCCAACATTATTTTACCCAAACACATCATCATTTATACAACCAGTTTGGTATGTGTGTATATATATATATATATGTATATATGTATATGTATGTACATACATACATACATACATATCTATATATATATATATATATATATATGTATATGTATATATATGTTTAGAAAAACCTAAAGAGTGAAACTTTACTCACAGAACGTGGGCAAATCAAACTAACTTCTACTAAAATCCGAATATGACCTAGGCCTTTGCTTATAGCTTGGAAAAGTGGAGTTTTAATGGCTTTTAATGAACAAGGTAGCTCGGCCTAGGCCCCTTTGGGTTCGACCATGTCATGTAGAGGGTAGTGTGGTTTTGCTTTTGGAAGGAGAAGTGTATAGGAAGGAAGTAAAGTGACTAAACAAGGTTTTAGAGTTTTTAAAAGTAAAAAAACTAAGATTTTAAACTTTAAAAACCCTTTTAGAAGCCATGAAATCTTCTTAAAAACTTAAGCAAGATGGAGGTAAGGCTTTGAAAGAGTTAGAAATGAGAATAGAAATGGAATAAAATTTAGAAATTGGTTTTATATAAATTGCAAAAAAATTAAATTACCAAAGTACCCTTACCTTACATAACCTCCACTCCTTGGTTGCCACCTTATCCACCCTTTTCTCCCCCTTGTACTTTCGAAATTCTCTGGTCCCCAGTCATCATTTTCAAAGCCAACATCATTTAATTACTTAAGTACTTAATGTTTGCAAGGAAATGACATATTATGTCACTTTTATATTTAAATTTTGTTTTAAAAACTTACATAATAAGTCACATCCTTATTATATTTATTAAGTAAATATATCAATATGTATTACAAATCCTAAATCATTTATAAATGTGAGTATATGTTAACTCAATTGTGGACAACGTTTTTCGACAACTTTTCGACACCGAAAAGTCAAAAATTCGAAAAATGGTTTCCGGTCACATTTCCTATTTTTTTCTTTGAACTAATTGTTTTTGTAAACAAATTTTGTAAACTATTTTACCATCATTAGTTATTATTTAAAAGGAGTTTATTTGATTTATAAAATATATTAATTAATTATTAAAAATATATTAAATATCCATATTTAAAGTGATTAAATTCTGGGTCGTTGCACTATCCCCTCTTAAAAGAATTTCGTCCCGAAATTAGCAATAAGAGAACTCATAGTAACTCAAAAGGTCATACATTTTATTGCATGAAATCCATACAAAGGATATACACTAAGCATCCATAACACAATAATGCATACACTATACATACAAACAATGACTATCCTAACATCAATTCTAGATAAGCTTCCCTCATGTGATCCACCGTCTCCCAAGTACAATCTCGGGGATCCTCACTCCACTGAATCTTTACTAACTTCACCACCTTATTGCTCAATCTCTTCTCATCCTGGTCTATAATATGAACTAGATGCCTAATCACCGTCAAGTTCGGTTCTACCTCAAAATCCTCTTGAACCGACGGCTCCACAATCAATGATGGGACATGAGCATACTTTCTCAAATGAGACACGTGGAAAACATTATGGACCCTCGACAACCTTTCTGGTAGGCAAGCGTCCAATCCTTTCAACAATCTTAAAAGGTCCAATATACCTAGGTGCCAACTTCCCAACCCTTCCAAATCGAACAACTCCTCTGATTGGGACGATCTTTACAAATACAGTGTCTCCGACTTCAAGTTCCAAATCTCTTCTCCTTTTATCGGTATAACTCTTTTGGCGATCATGGGCTTCCTTCATCCTTCTCTTTATTACCGCAACCTTTTTAGTAGCTTCTCGAATCATGTCTGGTCCAAGTACTAGCTAATCTCCAGTCTCAACCCAACATGCCGGCAACTTACAAGGATGTCCATAGAGAGCTTCATTAGGTGCCATGTCAATGCTTGCTTGATAGCTATTATTGTAGGAGAATTCCACTAAATGAAGATGATCTTCCCATGATCCTCCAAAATCCAGAATACACGCCCTCAAAAGATCTTCTAGAATCTGATTCACTCTCTCTGTTTGTCCATATGTTTGGGGGTGATATTCTATGCTCAAGCTTAGCTTTGTTTCTAAAACTACTTGCAATGCTTCCTAGAACTGACTACTAAAGATTGGATCTCAATCACTTACCATACTTACTGGGACTCCATTTAATCTTACTATCTCTTTATATAAATTTCTGACAAAGAAGCAGCAGTTCTCGTTGACTTTACCGGAATAATATGAGCACTCTTCGTTAGCCGATCTACAATGACCCACACACCTTCATTTCCTTTTCTGGTTCAGGGCAACCCATCGATAAAATCCATTGATATCATTTCCCATTTCCAATTTGGGATTTCCAAGGGTTGAAGTAAACCAGCAATCTTCTAGTGATTGCCTTTTATCTGCTGACAGAACGGACATCGGCTGACATAGATTGAAATATCATTCTTCATCTCGGGCCACCAAAACACTTGCTTCATATCCCTGTACATCTTATTAACTCTAGAGTGGATACTTAACTTAGACCTATGGCATTCCTTTAAAACTTCTTATCTAAGACCATTTATATCAAGAACGCATAATCTTCCATTCATCCTTAAAGTACCATGGTTATCAATCTCAAAACTAGAAATTTGGCCCTTCTCAATGCCTTGAATAATTCCAATAGAATACTATCTTCCCTTTGTTTGCTTGCAATTCTTTCGACGAGAGTCGGAGTGACTTCTAAGAGGGCCAAAATTGCATTCCTACCTAGAGCGTCTACCACCAAATTTGCTTTCCATGGCATATAGAGAATATCTAAATTGTAAGCCGCCAGGAATCTAGCCATCACTGCTGCCTCAAGTTCAGGTCCTTCTGAGTGAAAAGGTACTTCAAGGATTTGTGATCCATGAAGAGCTCGAACTTTTCACCTATTTAAAGAAGGAAATTACTACTAGGATCCTAAAAGATCAGCAATAAACTAAAGAGGAATAGAATGATTCTTACCTAGCAAGTAGTGCTCCACATCTTCAACGCAAATACTACGGCTAACAGTTCCAAGTCATGCATTGCATAATTCTTCTCGTATGGCTTTAACTGTCTACTTGCATAGGCTAACTTTCCCATGCTGCGTCAGCACTGCACCCAACCCAACTCTACTAGCATCGGTATAAACAATCAACCCCTCTCCTCCATCTATAATAGCTAAAACCGGGGCACTGGTCAACCTTTCTTTTAAGTCAAGGAATGCTTCTTCACACTTTGGAGTCCACTCAAATTTGACATCCTTTTTCGTCAGCTTGGTTAGATGATAGGTGATCTTAGAGTAATCCTTTATGAACTTCGTATAATAACCCGCCATCCCTAAAAAGCTTCTCACTTCTGTGGGAGTTTGGGGTCATTTGAAGTCTTGCACTGCAGCTACCTTAGCCGGGTCAATTGAAGTGCCATCTCCCGATACAACATGACCTAGGTATCTTACTTCTGATTATCAAAAGTGGCACTTAGAAAACTTAGCCTTTAAAATGTTTTTCCTTAACGTTTCTAACACTAGTTCCAAATGGAGTTTATGCTCTTCTTCGATCTTGGAATAAATAAGGATGTCATCAATGAAAACAAACATGAACTTATTTAGAACATCCCTAAAAACTTGATTCATAAGATCAACGAAAAATGCAGGTGCATTGGTTAGCCCAAAAGGCATAACCAACCATCCGTAGAAAAGGTCTAGCCCTCTAAAAGCAGTTAAGGCTATACTATCCTCCGCTACCCTTAATTGATGGAAACCCGTAGCGAGGTCCAATTGGGAAAATACTCTAGCCCAATTAAGTTGGTCAAACATATCATCTATTTAACGGAAACTTATTCCAAATGGTTTGCTTATTTAGCTCACTAGTACACACACAATCTTAAAGAACCATCAGACTTAGCCACAAACACTACTGCTGATCCTCAACTCGAACGACTCGGTCTAATCAGCCCTCTTCTTAACAAATCATCGGTTTGACTTATTAGCTCCTACTTCTCTCTCGGGACCATTCTACGTAAGGGTTGAATAATAGGTTTCCCATCGGGAACTAGATCAATACGAAATTCAATTTCCCGAAGGGGAGGCAAACTGCTAATCGGCTCAAAAATATCCGGGAAATCTTTAATTACTAATATAGACTCTAGCTCTTCTTAGGATGATTTTAAGGAATAAAGGAAACTATTCATACGATTATCTGGGACCTCACACGATATTCTTTCCAATACCCTACCGGTCTTGGCTTTCAACACTATATTCTGATTAATGCAGTCAAGGATAGCATTATACTTAGCTAGCCAATCCATTCCAAGCAAAACATCAAAACCTTTAAAATCAAGCACAAACATGTTCCATGGGAAATTATGGGTAAGGTAGGAAATTTGTACATTCTTGCAAATTAAACATAGACTGGTCATACCACCAATAGCATTTGACACACAAATAGTGGTTTCTATAAATTCCAAGGTAAGTTTTAATCTGTCTACCAATTCTTTAGAGATGAAACTATGAGAAGCTCCGGTACCAAATAAAACTCTAACAAAAATGCTATTATTAAGTAAAGTACCTTTCAATACTCCCTCCCCTTTAACAACTTCAGAGGTTGAGGGCTCATCCTTAATAGCATTGCCTTCGCCTACTGACGGTGTGTTGTAATATGCCTCTTTTTATTACAATTCAAACAAACAACATCTTTATATTTGTTTCCCTGACCTCCTCCTGCTAGTTTCCCCTTACCCTACTGTTCGACGATGGAAATTCTATCGAATTAGAAACCGTCAAAAAATTTATAATAAAATTTATACCGCAAGCGCATGGCGTACACTTGTAGTACGTGGCGAATACGGGTCGATTGGTAGGGAATTGATGATTTTAAATCTCTATTCAACCAAATTAACCAAAGTTGAAGAGAAAGTTAAGCTAGAGAATTAGAAAATGAACTAACTTACTAAAAGAAAAGAGATGCAAATATAAGAGTTAAATGACAATTTAGATAATAAATCCACTCTCTAGATCATGTAGTTCAACAGGTATGAAATCATGATCTCTCTTTTATGGTTATTAGTGCTTTAATTGATGTGCTTATCATAAATATGGCATATTTGTGCTATTGATTAGCCAACATAAGCCATCAAACTATAACATACCCCTTAAACCACTTGCTAACTTTCATGAAACTTGACAATGAAAAATGAAAATGAAATCTATTTTAAGTCTGGCTTATTAACTATTGATTAGAAATATAAACCATCAAATTTTAATTTCAAATCACTTTCTTTTGCCATAATCATATTTTGATGAAGAGGCAATTAGTGTTAGTGATTGTGTAAGCATAGCCTATGTGGTGTCAACAATATAGGCTATCAAATTCAAAGCAAAAACAACTAGTAAACCATTTCTATCATCATCATTAAGCACAAAAAGAGAGCATGAATTAACAAATAGTTGAAGCTACATAATTAGAGAGCTTAATTACCCCTAAATTGAAGGGGTTTAGCCTCTCATATTTGTTATTTGATTAACAAATGTAGCTAGCAACATGAAAGCAAAAAAGGAAGGAAAATGATAGCTAATGAAAAAGAGAACTAATCTAATTGCATAAAAGAAAATCTACACTAGTTGCATAAATAAACAAATCTACATTACAACATGAAAGGAAATAAACAAGAAAAGAAAAAGAACATGTATTAAATTGCATAAAGAAAAAAAAGGAATTACATAAGAGAAGAAATGGCTAAGTAGCCATGAAAAGAAAGAGAGCTTTGATTTATTTTCTAAGCTAAAAACTAACTAAGAAGGACTAAGAACAAGAGGGTTACATGAAACATAAGGGGTCTTTATACATGTATGAAACCCTAATTCATATTTTTGGGGAATGCCCAAATTGCCCTTGAGGTAGTGTGGTGGCCAAGTAATCATTAGCATCCCCTAATCATCCATTAAGTGTGCATGAAGATTTGATGGCCTTTTAGCATGTGCATTAGCTTCTAAGTGTACATTAAGGTAGGTGGGTAAGTGGGGTCCTCCATTATCATGCCTTTGAATTATTTCCATCTCCATTCCTTTGTATCTTCTTTGTGCATGCATAAATCTTCATGAAACCACTTGTATATGAAGCCAAATTCCTATAAAATAATATAGAAATTTCTAATTAAATTTTCTTAAATTAATATATGCACAAAAATGACCATTTTGCCCTTGGTTGAAGATGAATATGTGACGATTTGAAAATAATATGAATTTTGGTTTAAACAAGTTAAAATACCCGATATGATCATTTATTTAATTTATATAGATTAAATATGGTGGTAAAAATATGCACATTTACGTGCACATCAAATACCCCCACACTTATCTTTTTATTCGTCCTCGAATAAAGAAAAGCTAAGATAAATCCATTTTCGTAGGGAGCACGATTGCATTGAGCGTATGCAATAAGCCGTTAAACCTCTGGGTGTCCCTAGTAGGACGGGTGTTGTCTCGTGAGGGTTTTCAGCGGATATTGCTCACAAAATCCAAATGCAGGATGAAAATATTTACAAAATGTAAGATTTGTTTACAAAGAGATGAATGAAAATATTTACAATGAACGATTTACTTTTAAATTAACACAAATAAGTTAAATATAGGTTTCGTTTTATCTTGAAAACTTAAGTCATTTACTTGTCAAAATTTCCAACAAAAATGAAGTTATCAAAGCAAATATACTATAGTTTAACTCGTTGTTTCGGTTGATAACACAGTGTAACTATGAAATGGATCCTTAGTTAATTATCAAAGTTTATCAAAGTGGTATTTCATTTCATTTCAATAACAAATCAAATCAAATAAGTTAAAATAGTGCTTAGATTTCAATTACTTACTCTCTCCATTTTTTTTTCTTTTGAAAATTTTATATTAACAATATTTACATATGCCTAACTCAGATAAACTGAGGCCAGGTATATTACCCATGCACTGCCTTTCAGACTGATGTGAGGGGAATACAGAGCGTGGCGAGTGAACACTTATCGACTGTAGGCGTTATTAATAAAAGAATTTGTATATATATACACCTAACTCAGATAAACTGAGGCCAGATATACCGATCGTGCACTGCCTTTCGGGCTTACGTGAGAAGGGTACAGAGCATGGCGAGTGAACACACGAGTGTGAACACATAACTCTAGGTGTTTATTAAAAATATACATATATACAAGAAATATATTTTTTGGCTATTTTTTGTTTTTTTTTGTTTTTGTTTTTTTTGAGAGAGAGAGTTTCGCAAAATCATCTTAGCACCATTTAACTTAGAAGACAAAAAAATGTTATATCCTTTTATTTGAACTACTTTTTAAAACAAAGATTTTCAATTAGGATATTTCATAATTAACACATATGAATCTTCCTATATACGAGTTAACCATTTTTATTTGTAATCAAACTTCATTTTTATTTTTGTTAAGATAAATAAATTTTTCAAAAATTTCAAATCAACTAACCAAAACCATATATTTATCCTATGGTGTTTCTTTAAAAATAAATCAAAATGCTTTAATAAAATTGTTTTTTTTAGATTTTTTTTTAATTTTGGAAAGAAAAAGTAAAAATAAATCATGAAAAATCGAAAACGATGATGAGTCTCCTCCCCACACTTGATTTTGACTGTGTCCCCACAGTCAACCCAAGTGAAAGGAGAAAAATAAAATTAAAAATGGCCTTTATTTATATGAAAACGAATGGTATTTACACGAGATCAGAAAGTATATCGTCAAAAAGTAAATGAAATGGTCTTCCAAAGACTGATTCATTTGTCTCGTTAAGCATACGAGACACAGCTTAAGTTCAGAAAACCAAATCGTAAAAGATTTCAAAGTTGAGTGTTGATTCGAAAAAACGAATGTCGTTTTATTAAAAATCGAATGAGCTGTTTTAGTGTCATTGATTTTTGGGGTCAATAAAACAATTGATTGAAGTTCAAGTTTATTTTAACCAAATTCAAGCTTATCATCGATTTCAAAATCAAAATGATGATTCAAATCGTCCCCTTCAGAGTTTAACGACTCGTTTTCAAAAATTCCATAAAACTTGTGTTCGTTAAATTTGACTTCCTTTGTTGGATTATCAACAGCTTTATTGCATAAATCTAGTTCAAAATTCAAAGTTGTTGTATTCAAATTTTCAGAAAAAGGAAGATCAAAATTTAAATCGAGTTTCTCACCCTCAAAGGAATTGAAATCCAACTCAATTACCAAATTTTCAACAACTTCATTAAGATCATCATTTTCCATTTCAAAAGTTGTTATTTGAAAATCGTCGATTCGGGTAAAAGATGGATTATCGCTTGACTCGTCACACGTTGGGATTTGAGTATGTTTTTCACGTTGTTTCATTTATGTTTCAAACAACGAATCCGTGTGATCATAGTAAATTTCATTCATTTGCTCAACAAAATCCAATTTATAGTTATTAGCATAAGGATTTTCACTTTGAAATTGTTGAGGACAAAAGTTTTCAACTGTAACGTGGTTAAGATTATTCCCATTGCCAAATTCGTTTGAAAAGTTGTTTCCATTTTCATTTTGAGTTTGAAGTTCATCTTGGAGTTCAAAATTGAATTGGCATGGGTTATCATCAAAATCGTTTGAATTTTGAATTGAATTCAAATTTTGAAATCCTTGAAAACTTTGACTCGAGTTATCGCACAAATACGAATTACACAAATCATTTATCATTTGATTTTGTTGTGTCGAGATTTCAAGTAAAGACGAAATGCTATTTTCAAGATTTGAGGGTTGCTCGTTATTTTGAAAACTTTGTGGTGCAAAATCCGAATCGTTTGAACAATAATTGTTGTTAAAATATCCATACAAATTTGGAGTGAAATCATACTGATTTTCACAACTATTGTAAAATTCACGTAAGTGGGGAAACTCGGACATTTTCAAGAATGTTTTTGGGTTTTTTTTATAAAGGAAAAATATTTACAAATAAAATTTATTTTTCAAAAGGGAAATTGATTTTTGTTTTTTTTATTGGTTTTTCAAATTTTTTCTTTGTTTTTGAAAAGGTTTTATAATTTTTTTGGATTTTGATTTTTATAATTTTTCTTTTTGGATTTTTTAAATTTCAAAGAAAAAGGATTTAAAAATTTCAAAGGAAAAGGAATATTTACAATTTTTTTAGTTTTGGATTTTGAATTTTTTTTTTAAATATGCATGAACTAATGCAACTAAATGAATGCAAGGGTTATTTACAAATGATTTATCCTAAGTTAACCCAAAATTGTATAATTACACATTGTCTTAGATAAACAAGATAGTTCTCGACCAGGTAACGGGCAGGAGTTATCGGTGCACCACGAATCACCGTAGCAATGCAGCCGAAGGTTTAAGTACCTTCAGAGAAACAATTCAGTATAATATTTACAAATCACCGTAATATTTATAACTGACTATTGCTCTGCCGTAGCCTAGACACCAAGAAATTAAATTGTTCAAAGAAGACAAATTGTCAATATACAATTAAGAGCTATCGTTATTATTAATCAAAATTCTAAAATGAAATGCAAAGCAGAAATTTAACGTGTATTAACAATGCAACTACGAATGGAATTTTTTTATGCAAATGCAAACAACCAACAATGCAAGGCAAATAAAAACAATAGATAAAGGCTAAAAGCAGCAAAAAATAAATTTATAAGCAAGCAAGCAGTTATTTTTTGGCAAGCTAAGCAAAACAAGCAACTCTTCCAATCTGCTTTGGCAACCTGAAAGTAAAAACAAGATATATACAATATTTTTTTTTTAAATATCAGCGGAGTAACTAAAACCAAAGAAAACCAAACAAATAAAAACCACACAAATGAAATCAAAAGAAAATTAAACAACTTGTTCTTTTTTTTAAATAGAGAGAAGATGAAAAAAAATGGACTTAAACAAATTAAAACTAAATAAAACACAAATAAAAAAAAGTAACAAACCCAGCCCAAAAGATATACACCTGACCCAAACACACATGCAACTCCACATATCATCAGGGAAAAGACTTCACAACATCTCACATTCAAAAAAAGAAAAAAAATATTAAACCAAGGTAATTGAACTCGCAAATTTATTGACTTCGCAGAATCTCAAATTCACAATTTACCAAACTAAAATCGATTGTCGCGATCGACGTGGGTTGCGAGGAGAGGCGATTACGGTTGGCTGAGCGGTGCTAGAAGAGGTTGAGTCGAAGTCGCGATGGGATTTCTATTTGGCAATTAAGGGGTGAAGGAATTGGGAGTGGAGAATTGGGAGTCGATTCGCAGGGAATTGATGATTTTAAATCTCTATTCAATCAAATTAACCAAAGTTGAAGAGAAAGTTAAGCTAGAGAATTAGAAAATGAACTAACTAACAAAAAGAAAAGAGATGCAAATATAAGAGTTAAATGACAATTTAGAGAATAAATCCACTCTCTAGATCATGTAGTTTAACACGTATGAAATCATGATCTCTCTTTTATGGTCATTAGTGCTTTAATTGATGTGCTTATCATAAGTATGGCATATTTGTCTTGCTGAAGTCCAAAATGTTTTTGTTGATGTTAATTATAGTTGAAAACTTGATATTTTCATGGTTTTTCACTCCTTTGGTCACATCGCTGAATCTTGTAAGCATGTTTTAGTTAATTCCTCTGTGCCTATCCAGTTAAGATCCTACTTCCTCGACCTCTAGTTAGGAAGTGGGTTCCTAAGCCTTCAATCGTCATCCCTGCTTTGGTTATATTGGATGTTATTTTTCTTGGTGGCGCGTGTTCTGAGCCATATGCTGCTATTATTGATCCTTGCACGGAGGATGTACCTGCTGCGGCTCCTCCTTCTGATATAGTGATTAAGTGGAATTCATTTGAGCTAGCCTGGGAGCATGTGAAATCTGATATGAGATACACTCCAAAGTACGATAGTTATCATATGTTGTAGGTGGTGATGGTGAGGACCGACAGTTATTTTACCACATTGTTAGGGATGATGTTGTTCTTGCTACACTTGGTGAGCAGGGTGACATAAATAGAATTGTTTTGGCTGATGAAACTTGGGATCGGAATGCACTCCTGCGACTCTGTGGATTATGTTCCAAATTTGGCAGCTTTATTTTCTGGCTTTACATATGTCGGTGATCCTGTGTTGGACGATGAAGACAGTGGTTCGTCCTCTTTAGAGGAGCCATAATCTCTTGTAGTTTCTAGCAGTTTAGTTATCACTGTCTAACAACCAGTTTTTTTTTAAATAGAGAGAAGATGAAAAAAATGGACTTAAACAAATTAAAACTAAATAAAACACAAATAAAAAAATAAAAAAAGTAACAAACCCAGCCTAAAAGATATACACCCGACCCAAACACACATGAGACTCCACATATCATCTGGGAAAAGACTTCACAACATCTCACATTCACAAAAAGAAAAAATATATTAAACCAATTTAATTGAACTCGCGAATTTATTGACTTCGCAAAATCTCAAATTCACAATTTACCAAACTAATATCGATTGTCGCGATTGACGTGGGTCGCGAGGAGAGGCGATTATGGTTGGCTGAGCGGTGCTAGAAGAGGTTGAGTCGAAGTCGCGATGGGATTTCTGGTTGGCAATTTAGGGGTGAAGGAATTGGGAGTCGATCCGCAGGGAATTTATGGTTTTAAATCTCTATTCAATCAAATTAACCAAAGTTGAAGAGAAAGTTAAGCTAGAGAATTAGAAAATGAACTAACTAACAAAAAGAAAAGAGATGCAAATATAAGAGTTAAATGACAATTTAGAGAATAAATCCACTCTCTAGATCATGTAGTTCAACACGTATGAAATCATGATCTCTCTTTTATGGTCATTAGTGCTTTAATTGATGTGTTTATCATAAGTATGGCATATTTGTGCTATTGATTAGCCAACATAAGCCATCAAACTATAACACACCCCTTAAACCACTTACTAACTTTCATGAAACTTGACAATGAAAAATGAAAATGAAATCTATTTTAAGTATGGCATATTAACTATTGATTAGAAATATAGACCATAAAATTTTAATTTCAAATCCATTTCTTTAGCCATAATCATATTTTGATGAAGAGGCAATTAGTGTTAGTGATTGTTTAAGCATAGCCTATTTGGTGTCAACAATATAGGCTATCAAATTCAAAGCAAAAACAACTAGTAAACCATTTCTATCATCATCATTAAGCATAAAAAGAGAGCATGAATTAACAAATAGTTGAAGCTACATAATTAGAGAGCTTTATTACCCCTAAATTGAAGGGGTTTAGCCTCTCATATATGTCATTTGATTAACAAATGTAGCTAGCAACATGAAAGCAAAAAGAAAGGAAAATGATAGCTAATTAAAAAGAGAACTAATCTAATTGCATAAAAGAAAATCTACACTACATTCATAAATAAACAAATCTACACTACAACATGAAAGGAAATAAACAAAAAAAGAAAAAGAACATGTATAAAATTGCATAAATAAAAAAAGGAATTACATAAGAGAAGAAATGGCTAAGTAGCCATGAAAAGAAAGAGAGCTTTGATTTATTTTCTAAGCTAAAAACTAACTAAGAGGGACTAAGAAGAAGAGGGTTACATGAAACATAAGGGATCTTTATACATGTATGAATTCATATTTTTGGGGAATGCCTAAATTGCCCTTGAGGTAGTGTGGTGGCCAAGTAATCATTAGCATCCCATAATCATCCATTAAGTGTGAATGAAGATTTGATGGCCTTTTAGCATGTGCATTAGCTCCTAAGTGTACATTAAGGTAGGTGGGTAAGTGGGGTCCTCCATTATCATGCCTTTGAATTATTTCCATCTCCGTTCCTTTGTATCTTCTTTGTGCATGCATACATCTTCATGAAACCACTTGTATATGAAGCCAAATTCCTATAAAATAATATAGAAATTTCTAATTAAATTTTCTCAAATTAATATATGCACAAAATGATCATTTTGCCCTTGGATGAAGATGAATATGTGATGATTTGAAAATAGAATGAATTTTGGTTTAAACAAGTTAAAATACCCGATATGATCATTTATTTAATTTATATAGATTAAATATGGTGGTAAAAATATGCACATTTACATGCACATCACTTGCTTCCTTTTCCAGTTTGGGTTAAACTTCCTTTTATTTGGATTAACGGTACTACCACTAGGTGTTGCTGTTGCTGATGGCTTCTTCTTCAAAAGTACTTCATATCTCAGGGCCATGTCTACTAGATCCACAAATGGTTCCCTTATATGAGAGGTTAGATTTTCATGGAACTCTTCCCTCATACCCAATACGAACATCTCATTCTTCTTTAACTAGGAATCAATAAGTCCAGGACCGAAACAAGATAACTCATTAAACTTCGTCTCATATTCAGCCACCGATGGGCCCCCCTACTTGAGATCCATGAAACTTCTATATAATCGAATTTTTCCAGCAGCTGGCATGAATTGGTCTTTGAATACTTCTTTGAATCTATCCTATGAGAACTCATCTTCTGGAACATTTGCGGTGATAGAATCCCACCATGCAGCTGCACCCTCTTGCAATTGCCATGATGCCAAGAACCGTTTCTGATCATCAGAAATGTCCAAACCTTTGAAAATCTTCTCACATGACCGTAGCCAAGCTTGTACTTCAATAATAGATTTGGTACCTTTGAAAGGTTTTCCTCCTAGATTTGTGAGGTCATTGCACAGAGTTGCGAAGTTTACTCGAGGCTGTACTGGAGCTACGGCCTTAACAGCTATTCCACCCCTTCTAACATTCGGGGTTCTTCCATTCGTGGTTGTTGTGCTACTATTTCCTCTTCCTCGTCCCCTTCTCGAACTCATTCTCACTACCTAAATAAAGTAAGATATCTTTAGGATACTTAGACGAGATAAATTTTTAAGGAAGGGTATTAATCAAACCTATCAAAGCTGATCTAACTAACAAGAATATATATGTATAGGGATAAAATTTACAAATACACGCTCTCGAAGTTGACCCCAACCCAAAGCCTAGGTGTTCGCTCAACCTAAGCTCTGATACCATATGTAATGATCCGCCTTTCTTACTTCGAAAGACGAACCATTGGGGTAAAGAAAAGAGAGATAAGAAGAAACTTCATAATCATAGAATCTCACAACGGAATGAAACAACATATATTAATCAACATAAGATTTTACATAGATACTGCCATACTAGTACATCAGATTCATAATAGTACAAGATTCCCAATTCGGATAGTTATAAATGCCTATCCTTACATCATTAATACAAAATACATACATATATACACAGCGGAATAAGATAGTGGCTAGCTAACATTAAAGCCACCTGCTCCAAGCTCCTCCAAAATGCATCCATGAGAAACCTTGATCACTTGGATACTCATACAAATTTGAGTACCTAAGAGTTTTAGGGAAGAAAATAAAACTCCGGGTTAGACATGGGTCTGGTGTGAGTAAAGCATAAATTTTAAATTTTAAAAAAACTTCAAAACAAAAGTATCTCGTAAGACCACGTTGCACATAAACACGGATGGGTTTTGCCTTATGGTAACCAAAACATTCTATATAAAACCATTGGATATTATCATAATGTCTAAGTTTAAAATAAATATTTAATATAGTTGAAATGCTTGCATCTCACATTTCAGTAGTTGGGCTCAAATAAGTCCGTAAAGGCACGTATTGGAAAATGGATTCCAACAATGATAAGGCACCGGGGTACCACCTACCATAGTGCATCTCTAGATAAAATACACCGAGAGCCTCACATGGACTCCCTGCGAGTCAAGACTGGCCCTACCCCTTGCTGGATAGCACCGAATATGTCATTGCCCTAGTTGGGATCAACAACCTAAATGGGCCCCGAGCAAACATAATCTATAATATCTATCTAGATTGGTTGATTACCGTACCTTAATGGTAGCGAACCACATAGTCTTGAAGCATATCCCCTGATTTTAGTCATTCCCGAGTATGAGGCTTGAGGTTACGGTTACCTTTCCTTTAAGCAAACCATCTTGGAATGCTAACACCCCTTCCAAGCAACCAATGAAATGCTAATATTGATCCATAGAAATTGTTCCAGGATCAAACAAACATTCAACATTTACTATATTCCATTTTGTAATCACCTTCAGGAAGAATAGTACATCCCCATAGCATACTTCCTAACAATCCATCCGAGTGTTATTAGTTTGAGTGGTTCAGATAAATTATATTTATCTGAAACCGGGGTCTCCAGACTAAGCGATAATTTCCGGCTAACTCAATTCCTACTCTTTGAAGTATGTAATCAGTATTTGAGTCCTCACCGGGGAACTCTAATATACACAACATACTTCCTAAGCTATGGTAAAGTTATAAATAGCGGACAGTCCGCTACTTAGGGTAATTGTACAAAGTTTACATATGAATAACCATATAATCGAATTAAACATGACATATTAACTTTGATTTCATATTTGTTTGAGGATACTTAAGGTTAATCAACAAAGAAATCCCTTGATTTCAAACATTTTCGAAAACGAAAAACAGTTTTAAACAAAACCGATATTTTAGAAACAAAGCGATTTAAACCCCCTATTAATTAATTAAATAATAAATTAAACCTTTACTAAATAATAATTAAGTCTTAATTAAGCCTTAATTACAATCTTATTTAATTTAATTAATCGATAATTAATTAATTAAATCCCTTTTATAAATAATTAATTAATATTTAATCTTTAATAAATAATTAAAAATAATTTACCCTTAATTATTAATTAAATAATAATTAACTTTAACTAATTAAATAATTAAAATTAACTTATTTGATTAACACTTAATTATTAATTACCTTTATTAACATATGATTAAGAACTAATTACATAATTAATTAATTAATTCATCATTTATTAAATAATTATTTAATTAAATAATAATTACCTTTTTAATTAGTTAATATAAGTTTTAAAATATTTTCCAAAAATATTTCTAAGTGAAAACATTTTGATTTAGAAAAGAGTTTGTTTTCACGAACTTCACTTATAGTGACTATCGCTATACGACCCAAAATTTCCAACTTGAAATTTGTTCTCTAAGTCCTCTTAAAATTTTAACCCTTGGAAAAAAACTTGACTAAAACATAAAAGCATATTTTGGAAGACTCAACTGGTTAAAACTTGAAAACCTTTATGCAAAGTTTAAAACCAAAGATTTTGAATTTTATACAAGGGATAACATGTCGCTTTAACTAGTAAGATGCTAACTTCCTTAGCATACCATCATGGATTCATGTTCACAACATACATGATTACATAACCATAACATCACAACATTTAAACATTTCCATAACCAACATATATAGGCTATATTATAATATGCAAACTAACTTGACTATTTAACTACCATATTGCAACTATACATCCACATAACCAATCACATATGATTACATCCAAGCATCATTATAATCCAAGCACAATACATACATATAATCCAACATTATTTTACCCAAACACAACATCATTTATACAAAAAGTTAGGCATATATATATATGTATGTATGTATGTGTGTGTGTGTATGTTTAGAAAAATTTAATTAAAGAGTGAAACTTTACAAACCAAACGTGGGCAAATCAAACTAACTTCTACTAAAACCGGAATATGACCTAGGCCTTTGCTTCTAGCTTGGAAAAGTAGAGTTTTGATGGCTTTTAATGAACAAGGTGGCTCGGCCTAGGCTCCTTTGGGTTCGACCATGTCATGTAGAGGGTGGTGTAGCTTTGCTTTTGAAAGGAGAAGTGTATAAGAAGGAAGTAAAGTGACTAAACAAGGTTTTAGAGTTTTTAAAAGTAAAAGAAACTAAGATTTTAACTTTAGAAATCCCTTTGGAAGCCATGAAAGCTTCTTGGAAACTTAAGCAAGATGGAGGTAAGGCTTTGAAAGTGTTAAGGAATTAGAATAGAATGAAAGAAAATTTAGAAATTGCTTTTATATAAATTGCAAAAAGTCAAATTACCAAAGTACCCTTACCTTACATAACCTCCACTCCTTGGTTGCCACCTCATCCACCCGTTTCTCCCCTTTGTACTTTCGAAATTTTCTTATCCCCTTTAATCATTTTCAAAGCCAACATCATTTAATTACTTAAGTACTTAATGTTTGCAAGGAAATGACATATTATGTCACTTTTATATTTAAATTTTGTTTCAAAAACTTAAGTAATAAGTCACATCCTTATTATATTTATTAAGTAAATATTTAAATATGTATTGCAAATCCTAACTCATTTATAAATGTGAGTATATGTTAACTCAATTGTGGACAACGTTTTTCGATAACTTTTCGACACCGAAAAGTCGAAAATTCGGAAAATAGTTTCCGGTCACTTCTATTTTTTTTGAACTAATTGTTTTTGTAAACAAATTTTGTAAACTATTTTACCATCATTAGTTATTATTTAAAAGGAGTTTATTTGAGTTATAAAATCTATTAATTAATTATTAAAAATAAATTTAAATATCCGTATTTAAAGTGATTAAATTTTGGGTCGTTACATAATATGTTATATTAATTAATTAATTTAATTATAAATATATTTAATAGAAATGCCATAAATGTATGTTTAATGATAGTAGTTACAAAGTGGTGTAATAATGAGTGATTTAACATAATGAAAAAATATATATCATTCTAAATATTCCTAGTCAAGATGTACCGAGACTAGATGTCGATACATCTGCTGAGACTAGAGTACATAATGCTCTCCAAATATAAGGTAGTTTATCACTCATGGCTGTTGGGGGCACCAAAAAGTTATGTACAGATAGTTATTTCATAACTATGGAATGACTCACTCGATAGTTTATTATTAGTTAATATTACTAAGATCAAACAAAAAATATCGATGTGACAAAACTACATAGTTCGCTTGACTTGAAAATACTGTTGATCTTCAATGTGGAAACTCCGCTTTGATTATAGTTAAATCATGGCAAGACGTCCATCGAGTGACTATAGTTCGGTGGAGTAAAAGCATTGGAAATGGAACACTATTTAAGAGAGGATTCATCTATTTAGTTATATGAGGTTCGTATTATGACCAACTGAAGTCAACATAAAGTCAAAGTCTTTGGCCAGAGCAGCACGGTTAATAATAATTTTCATTATTGAACCAATGACTTTGTGTTTGGACAATAGAGTTGAAAATGGGCGATATTTTAATTTTGACCATTGCCAAATTACATTAGTCCAAAGTGATATAGTTTTGATGAAAAGGATTGGTACAAAATAATTGTCACAACTGGGTAACGCTTAATAAAGTAAAATTGGATTTTAAGATGCCAGGTAAGAGATAATTAGGCCAAAATGTCACACCACCGAATAAGTGACGTATGAACATTAATATTCGAATGATTTGAACTTAATCGCTGGCCAAATTTAAACCTAAGAGTCACATAATCGAAATGTTGAATACTCCTATTACCACCCGATTTAATTAATTATTAATTGTTCTAAATTAATTAAACTAATTAATATTTATGAAATATTAATAATAAAAGGAAGTGACGTATGAATGTTACTATTTATGAAATATAAATCATAGCTAGGAAGCCATTTATCATAATGACGTGGAGTCTATCAGTTGATAGTGCTAGAGATCAGTTATTATCTATTCCTATCTGGGCTCATTTTACTCATATCCTATCGGTTTTGCAACCTTTGATTAGGCTAAATCGGTTAGCAAGCCTAATTGGAAAGTTAAAATGTTTTGACGCTAACACTGTGGCTAGAAGGAAGTTAGTTTATACTAAGGTATTGATTGAGATAACTACGGATAAGCCTTTGCCTTCTAGGCTAAAGGTTTGTCTTGCTGAAGTCCAAAATGTTTTTGTTGATGTTAATTATAGTTGGAAACTTGATATTTTCATGGTTTTTCACTCCTTTGGTCACATCGCTGAATCTTGTAAGCATGTTTTAGTTAATTCCTCTGTGCCTATCCAGTTAAGATCCTACTTCCTCGACCTCTAGTTAGGAAGTGGGTTCCTAAGCCTTCAATCGTCATCCCTGCTTTGGTTATAGTGGATGTTATTTTTCTTGGTGGCGCGTGTTCTGAGCCATCTGCTGCTATTATTGATCCTTGCACGGAGGATGTACCTGCTGCGGCTCCTCCTTCTGATATAGTGATTAAGTGGAATTCATTTGAGCTAGCCTGGGAGCATGTGAAATCTGATATGAGATACACTCCAAAGTACGATAGTTATCATATGTTGTAGGTGGTGATGGTAAGGACCGATAGTTATTTTACCACATTGTTAGGGATGATGTTGTTCTTGCTACACTTGGTGAGGAGGGTGACATAAATAGAATTGTTTTGGCTGAAGAAACTTGGGATCGGAATGCACTCCTGTGACTCTGTGGATTATGTTCCAAATTTGGCAGCTTTATTTCTGGCTTTACATATGTCGGTGATCCTGTGTTGGACGATGAAGACAGTGGTTCCTCCTCTTTAGAGGAGCCATAATCTCTTGTAGTTTCTAGCAGTTTAGTTATCACTGTCTAACTCTTGTACTTTTCTTTTTTAAGAGCTATTTTGGCGCATGTGTCAAGCATCTGTTTTAAATGAGTATTAATAATAGTGGATGGCCCACTCCAAAGCTAGCTAGCCTTGCTAAAAACTTAATATTAAATAGTGTGCATATAATAGTTATATAAACACTTATTGGTATTTGATATCGATATGCATTTAAATTAGATTTAAATGCAATAAATATTATTCCGGCCTGAAATGGATTTGAGGACCATATGGGGCATGTTAATTTTGTTTATGATAGGGACATAGAGGCCGGTTATAAGATAGCTAAGAGGAAGGGATTTTGAAGGTTTAAAAGAAGGGAATGGTAAGAGAAATTTAAGAATCTTGATCCTACTTTTGCTCTCTAGCCTCTCCCTTATATAAACAACTTAACATTCACTTTAGATTAGATCTTTTTGTTGCCTCTATCCTCTACTTTGCTGGACGAACACTCCATCTCCCTCTCCTAAAATATTCAAGAAATCAAAATACAAATTAAAATCAAACAATCGTTGGTAGGAAGGAAATTCATAAGCTTGCAACTTTGGGATTGGAATTCGATTCAAGAAGTTCACTACTTCATTTCAGCATGCAAGCTTTGGGCTTTGGTAAAAGGTATAATTCTAGTTTACTAGTCATATAATAATGTTTATATGATTATTGTTCTATATATTGTTTTGTTAAAAATATCACGAATTGGTATATTGATGGATTGTTACATATTGATGGTTGTGTATATATATAAGTGTGTGTATATTAAAATAAATAAAAAATCTTTTATGCATATTTGTTTGTGCATTCTCTTGACCTGAAATTAATATATAAAATCACTTTTTTTAATTTAAAACGTTTAAATATTAATATATTATAAGGATTTAAATATTAAATCAAATTTTAAAGCTTTAACACTATGTAGTAAATATATTTCAAAACATAACAAAATTAATTTTTATTAGTATGGTTTTCAACAATAATAAAAAAATTAATTTTTTCATAGATTTAATATAATACATATATATATATACTATTATTTAGTTAAAAATTGATTATATAAATAAAATGTATGTTTATATATATATATATATATTTGTAAATAATATAAAATTCTAGAAATTTTTATATATTATAAAATATACATTATGGTTTCGAAAATAATTTTTAAATATTATTATTATAATTTTTGAATGGTTTGTTTAATAGTTTTAAGATTTTAATTAATAAATTATTTAAAAACCAAAAATTAAATAAATAGATAAATATTTTTATTATCAGGTCGAAAGTAGTTGCAAAATATATTTTAAATTTTATTTATATGTATGTGTATAATTATGATTAGTTATATATTTATATGTAATATGTATGTAATTCAATTTAAAATTTGTATTTATTAATATATATATATATATATTAACATATATACAAATATACATATTTCAGTTCGAATTTATATTATAAATATTCTAAATAACTTTACGCATTAATGCTTAAAATATTTTTGTAAATTCATTATATTTATTCATTTATTTATATACATATATGTATATGTATTTTAATTATTATTTTATGTAAATAGTTTACAAATAATATTTTATAATAATTATATAATTATACTTTCACACACACACAATATATATATATATAAACAATTTTATGCATATATGTACGTACATTTAAACAATCCGTTTGTATATACGAGGGTCTAACATGTCCATTGCGGTGTAAATCCTAATACCTACATACGAGCATGTCAAACCATGTACATGTTACCATGTTACATATGCATGCAACAGATATGTGTATATGATACACATATATTTATTAAAATACAAATTATACAAAATAAAACTTTATTTCTAAATTTAAATACAATATTTATTTCATTTAACAGAAAATTTAGAGAAGTTCTAAATGAATTAAACTATAGGCACATTAAAGATCCAATAATGGAATTTTTTTTGAAATTTATCCCACTACGCACTGGCCTAGTGCCAACAATGGTATCAAAGCCGAATAGCATATGCGGTCTAAATTAGCAGTATTATGCCTAACTTATTTAAGCCTACCCAAACACTAAGGTGTCTAGAAAAGTAGTGTATAAGGTTGGGTTTGGTCAATCAAGTACTTTGCTCTACCCAGCTACTAGCTTGGCCCGAAATGATAAGCTAAGCCCAAAAGGTTATCCCTAATAGAAAAGGTCCAATTAGAATTGGGCCCTTAGCTAACTTCAATATTGTTTTAAATTAAAATTTAAAATTTAAAAATTAAATTTATAATAAGAAAAATATTATAATTGTTATAATATAAATTTTCAAATTGTTTTGAAATTAAAATAAAAGTTTTGAATTTAAAGGTTAAATTTAAAATAAAACACATATTATGAAAGTTATAATATAATATTTTTTAAATGTTTGAAAATGTTATAAAATTAATTTCAAATATATTATTTATTAATAAGATTAATAAAATAAATTAATTAAATAAGTTAATTAATTAAATATACATACATACATACATATATATATGTATAACATATATAATGATATGTGTTATGTTTTCTCGAATTGTTTAAGACAATATGAGTTGAGTATACATGTGTGTAAGAAAGAATTTTTAACATTAATAAAATTTAATTAAATAAATAAATTAAAAGCTAATTAACTTAAATATATAAAAGTTATATGTGGATTACTATAAAGGTTATAGTGTATATATATATATATATTCAATATAATATGTTATAACTGAAGAATATAATAATTAACTAAGTGTTAATTAATTAAATTAATTAAATAGGATTTGATTAGTGTGATTTTATACATGAAATATTATATAAATTAAATAAAATACAAAAGTTATATAATAATAAAACTTATATAATATAAATGTGTAAACTAAAGGTGGAACATTAAAGAAATCCCAAGACTTAAGGTATAAATACATACATGAAAGTACGTATAACTTGACTTCTGATGTGCTCGACATTTAAATTGTGATGGTATTTTATAAGAAATGAATTATTCCATAAGTCGATATCACTCGATATAGTATGCTGAAGATTATGAATCTTTAATATAACGTTTTCCTCTACCATTTATACATTAATAAATTACTTGCATACTCTCTAGTTGTTGAGCTTTCCTCAAGCTAGAGATGTTATGTGTAGTATTATTAATGTATAGACTAGACGAGGTAAGTTACTTATACATATTTGTTGAGTTTTCCTCAAGGTATGTACATTATACTTATGTCGTCGTGAAATAGTGGGTACGAGTGAATAACCTCTTTTTACTTGTTGAGCTTTCCTCAAGGTAAAAATGACATTAGGACAAGGAACCATGTGTTAGGATTTGTATATGATATAACCGATAATGAGTTATCCATCATATATGGGAGTATGATTTGTTGAGCTGTCCTTAAGGTCGGAATACCAAGATATACGAGTCATAAGACCTACTAGTAAAGTCAAAAAGGCTTTTATGTTTCAACTTAGGATTTAGCAAAACATAAAAGACAAGTGGGAGCTTATTAGTAAAAGGAAACATAAAGTTTAACCTTACTAATATTATAAGAACATCTGCTATATAAAATTATAATAATATACATTGATAAATTTGTGCAATTAATATAATTGATAAAATGTTTATCAATTAAAATATACAAATGAACTGAATTAATATTGAAAAATATAAATATAAGATATACTTACCAGTAAAAAAAAATTGTGTTGACCCATGCAAGCGCCTTATTATACAACCAGAAAGCACGTTCGTAACTTGGTAACTTACGAGTTTACTTGCCCAAGACTATGTATTACCTTCAATAAGTTTAGACTGTAAAAGCAATACAAAAATATGGATATGTGATCCATATACGATCATATATAAATATTATATGGTGAACGGTCATAATTCATAATGTACGAAACCTTAACGAAATTAATTTATTGAAATAAGCAAGTAAACTATAGTGTGAGATCGTGTAGTCAATATGATTGATTACAATAATGATCTTGTTGTGTTAAATATAACACTGGACTAAAGGCTACAAGATAGATATAAGAATTCGATCACCGAAATGTTAGCTTGATCAGTTTGCGTAAAGTGCAATTATTTGATATTCTTAAAAGTTAAGGATAACTAAATGCACTTTTGTAAAGAGTTTGTTATGATATTCTATTAAGATTCCTTTGAATGGTTTGATCATTTAGAAAGGAAACCAATTGTATAAGAGTGGATGTAACATATGGCATTGTTGGGATGAAGAAAGTGAATGGTAACTTCTTCTTCATAAAGAAATTCGAAAACAAGAATTGTAAAATAATAATAGATACTTAACATTGGAATAAGAAATATGATATATATTCCAAATGTATTTTCACAAAGAAAATTGTTTCCTATGAGATTTATTTCTTGAACTTAAAATATGTGATCTGAAAATTCTCGATTGTAAACTAGTTATAGTTAATAGAATAAATAGTCTACATTTAGTGGTTGAATGGACATCCATATTTTGTACACTATTATAGTAATTGTAGAAATAGTGGCAGTTTTCCCTATAACACTTATTAGTCGCATCATGAAAATTGTTTTGTAAAATGTACCAAACATTACTTATGAAATAATAATTATTTTTCAGTATTGACTAAAAATAGGCATAGTTTTATTTTAGTATGATTATTATGAATATTCGTTATAAAATAAAACAATAGTACTGGTATTTGTGATCCATTAGAAATACAGAAGTAACTAAATTTATTTGCAATAAATTTGGAATTATGGACTAAGCCATAGTTTTGAGAAATAATTTTTGATTATATAATTATCAATCATATGGTACAAGTAAATTATATCTCAGACAATTACGGGCAAATCACCAATTCAATGGGAGCATCATAAGATTTGATAACTCTTCGGATTGATTCATAAATGTATATAATCGAAAATCTATTAAAACCAAAACGGTTCCACATATTTCACTATATTCATCGATTAATTATCACAAACATGAACATTTGCATATGATACACATGTGGTGTGTTAATGGTGAATTCATAGAATATAAAATGGAAGTAGATAAAATAACGTTCAATATAAAATTAAAATGATTCTATTTGATCAAAATAGGTGAGTATATTGGAAATAGTTCTAAACGTACGTAAAAATGAATAAAGATTCAATCTCAAAAGCTACTACTTCCTATGATACATAATAATGTATTAATACGGGGCAATCGAAATTTATTTAACAAAGTATGATTAATTATGAGTGAAGTTGAGTTAACTCCTTTCTATAAGGTCGTGTACTTAAGAGTAGCACACAAGGTTAAAATTAATTTCATCTAAATAATAGTACAAAATTATACAAGTTAATGGTTTATAAGAAACCCCAATATATCTTAGGCCAAGGAGTTGGCAGATTGTATGAGTCGAAAGACTTCACATAATAATTGTTCATGAGGGATCTTGTATGAATTGTTCCAAAAAGAGTTTGGGAACAACTGTCATTGGATGACCAACTTAGTTTTGAATATAAGTATTATAAACTATATCCAAATCAGTTATATATAAGGCAATTCATAAAATGTTTATGAATATCTATTCCATTGCACCGAGGAACAATTGTTGTTTCAAGAAATACTAACTTCGTAGCGAACAATTTATTTCAAAAATTACTGGTAGTGAAATGGATTTGGATACGACACAAAAGATGAAACTTATTACATGGTATGAAATAAAACTAACCTAACCTAAATGAACACAATGTGTTAGAATAACTAATAAGTATTTTTGCACATCGATGAGAAACTATGAGTTATTATCAATATTGAGAATATATAGTCCTCAGTTGTCAATTTAACCATTATGGGTATTAACTCTACGATATGGTATGATGAGAATATCCGAAATAGATTCAAAGTGCACTATCAAAATATGATACTTGCACCCGAAGGGATATGATCCATCACAGCGAATGAGTCTTCAAGAGTAAGACTAATGTAGTTGGAACATAATGAGCAACGTTGATGAGAATAACATCATAAATTTTATTCGTTGAAATTAGCGTAATTTATTCATTATTCAACATGCTCAAGTTATTTCAGATCTACTCACAAAAATTTTGCTTGGTATAACTACGTGTTTTGGTACGTATGTATTGTAACAGAAAATTCTAAATAATGATTTAGAATAGACTGTTTGTATATAACAACCAAAATGTTTCGAAATCAGTAGGAGCAATATTGAGTTTGTTGTTCTTTTGGATATGATCCAAGAAATGGTATGAAAGTATCATTCTATAATCATCACAATTGAATAAGTTTTTGATAGAAATATCAAATAGTTTGATTTTCAATCAAAACACAGAGGAAATGTGTGTCCATAAGAAAGAACCACTAAAAGGTACACAGATATCTCTAGACTATAGGTAAACAACATACTGCTGATTGTTAACAGTGTACTTATGTTAAAATCAGTAATGCTTTGGTTATTTAATACTCGATGTTAGATTTGTAAATTATATCTTTTACAATAATTATAAAGGATGTTGGGAATGTCTCAAATGATATACAAAGACACCTTATTAAAATGTTTAAATGGAACATGTAAGATTGATTCCTTATGTATTGACAATAGGAATTATCATACATGTTGTCTTATCTACAATATCATATTTTGCTTATGTATTTGATGCATGAAGCAAATATCAAATCCAAATTAACATAACTAAATGGTAGTTTAGAGTATTCTCGAATATTTATGAAATACTTGAGAATTGTTTACAGAAACAATGAACTCCTTATGAATAAGTGTTCAGACTTGGACTTCATAACTGCTATTGAGTATAATATGTCAATATTAAATTCATGTTCAAATCTTAATTAAGAAGCTTTAAGTTAGAAATGTTTCAAACAAAACATTGTAGCCGAATCCAAGTATTAAAAATAGAAGCAATGTATATATATATATATATATATATAAATGTACAAATTTATAGCTAAGCTAAGGTGATTCGAAATATTAGGAATACTAATCATTGTTATACAATAAAAATGCAATAATAAGAGACCACTAGAAGTTGATAAACATATTCTGAATAGTTCTACATGATAAAGGTAGTTTATTAATGTTGAGTGGATAATTAAAACAACATAGCAGATCCATTTACAATGGGTCTAACTCGATCGGTTTTCATCAAATTGATCAAAGGGGTGGAATAAAGATTCCATAATTGACCTCAAGTGCAAATGGGAGATTGATAGAGTTAGTGGTATACCCTAGGGGTAATTGTGTAATTTATCACATATATCTAACTCGATAACCAAACCTGTTTGAAATAAAAAGTGTTTTCTTTCTATTATATACTTGATATAATGTGTTGTATTAATTAATTATTTTAATTTAAGTTTATTTAATAGAAAAATCCTTAAATGGAATGTTTTATGATAGTAGTTAGAAAGTGTTGTAACCATGAGTAATTTATCATAATAAAAATAGACATACCATTTTAAATATTCTTAATCAAGATGTATCGAGACTGGATATCGATATCCACTGAGGCTAGAGTACGTAATGCTCTCATAATGGTGGACAGTATTTTACTCACAGCTGTTGGGGCATCAAAGGGTTGCATACTGATAGTTATTGGATTACTATGGAATGACTTACTTGACTCGAGAGTACTTTTGATCTTCAATGTGGAAGCGCCACTTTGATAAGTTAAATCGTGGAATGACATCCCCCGAATGATTATAATTAGATCAAATGGAAGCATTGGAAGTGAAACACTAATCTAGATAGGATTCGTCTTCTAGGTTATATGAGGTTAGTATCATGGTCAACTAAAGTCAACTCAAAGTCAAAGTCTCTGGCCAAAGCAGTTTGGTTAATAGTAATTTTTATTATTAAACCAAGGATATTATGTTTGGATTATAGAGTTGAATATGAACTAGAATTTTGACCATTACCAAATTCCATAAGTCCAAAGTAATATAGTTTTGAAGAAGAGAATTTGTGTAAATAATTTTCTCAATCAGGTAACGTGTAATAACCTGCATTTTCGATCCTCGGAAGTCAACATTAATGCATCTATAGTATTCGCGTGCCGAACATCTAAGTATCCGAAAGACAGATTATTATGGTGAAAGGAAGAAAAGATAGAATATAATCTTACAATGTGACGAGTAATATATAATATAATAATGGTCTTTATAAAAGAAAACAAAGTTTTAACATACATACATAAAATCAGAGCTAAACTAATCTATCATCAGCCCTGGACAGTTATAACAATTTATCCTTATAATTGCTAATAAATGTATCAAAAACAAAATAGCGGAATACAAAAGAAAATACAGGAGTACGTCTTAGAGGATCCAACTCATCTCCCAGAGCTCCAAAGTGTCCAGCTAAATCTGGAAAATATGCTCGGGCTGACTCGAACATTATAAGAAAAATAACACCCGGTTCAGTCTGGTAAAACCAGCATGAGAAACACAATCAAATTGATTACTTAATGTTACAAAATTCTTTCAGAAATAAAGATATCTCGTAAGACCACGTGAAATGACCCTCCTATTTCCACCCTAATTTCATAAGGATTTTTTTTTAAGAGATGATATATAGATATATCATTCATTACAAATATATTTCCGAGGGTCATTTTCTTTCTCCAATAAACAAAATATATCCAGGATCTTTCACAATATAAAAATATTGTTTTAAATCTAAATCATTCCTAACATACATATATGAAGATATCTATGTTATATTCTACTAGAATCAGAGCATGATAATATGTAAGTAGAAATCCTTTTAAATCTATTAAAATGTGATAATTCCCTTTTAAAAGATTAATTATTGTATCCTGATTTATTTTTTTTGACCATAGAATCCACTGGAAACATGTACTTTAGTCTGTTATTCTAATTAAGAAATGATCAAGTAATAATCAGTGGAAAGCAAGCTTTTAATATGGATGATTGTGTTAAAGTCTGGATAGTATCAAACTCAGGCTAAAAGAAAGTGGATCATAAGTGAACACAAGCAACATCTAGGCGTAATGGAAACGCGCCTAACTTACACATGAGAGGTCACGAGTTCGAGTGCTATGCTGGTCGGTTCAAACACAATTTTTGTTTTTCTTTTTATTTTTCTCCTGTATGGTTTGAAATCTGATATCTACCTATATCTGCATATATATATTTAATTTTTGCCTATAATCTAACATACAAAACAATATTTCTTACTTTATTATTTTTGAAACCCATTCCTACAACTGTTCTAGGAATTTATATTTATATTTTTGCCCAAATATCAACATGTACACAGATATACATGCACATGTCAATATCTTTGCTCATTTTCCAGAAAACTGGGTTCAAATGGTTCCTTGCTTCATTGATTTGAAGTGAACAATTTGCCTGACCTATGGTCTAACCATGTGGTTAATCTGACCATTCTTTTATTTGCATTTTACAAACCAGAATCTACCTGAACTTCAGAGTATATGGAGTGTTGCCAGGTTTTGTTTGTTCAAACCAGTTTACATTGCTTATCTGTCTTAATCTTTTAAAGATGATTGTGATGAAACAATTGCTAAATGTACTAAGCTTTTGAAATGCATTTTTATTTTCAAAATACAATCTATCATGATCAACCAATACATCATTTATTTGAAGCTGGTTAACTCATGTATCCTGTATCTGCTACACACTAGTTCAAGCAATGGAGATACCATTCATTGCATTCTGTCTGAAGCTTTTAAAAACATTTTACTTTTCTCAATACGATTCAGAAATGAATCCAAACTTATTTACAAAGCATTTCAGTAAAAAGGAAACTAAAATCCTTATAAGTTTACTTCTAGCTAAATCCAGATTTTATTCTAAAACTCAGTGCTCTGTTATGTCTCAAGATTAACTAATACATAATATAAATTATGCAAAACAGTAGCTCACCTACATATGCATATTTCTTTTCCAAGCATCCATATCAATACTTAAGATCATTTCCTTGTTTCCCACTCAGATATTTCTTTTAGATTTTAAACCTTAGTGCATAACAATATATTTAACATGATACAACTAGTCCATCTAACCATAATAGAATTCATTAC
Source organism: Allium fistulosum (assembly GCA_030737815.1). Taxonomy (NCBI): domain Eukaryota; kingdom Viridiplantae; phylum Streptophyta; class Magnoliopsida; order Asparagales; family Amaryllidaceae; genus Allium; species Allium fistulosum. The sequence goes on from CM060902.1 coordinate 1,423,333,885, forward strand.
ATGACTGGAAATCTTAGAAACATAAAAAATTTCCTGAATACATGCAGATATAATCAATTTAAGCTCTTATTGAAACTAGCTAGCATGTTCATTCACTCCTCCATAATAGCCATAACTTCATTTTTACTTAGTGCCTGCGTTCCCTGAAAGAGCATAAGTGGCTGCCTCATTTTAAAATGAGACACCCCATATGCCATGAGCAAACAAGGGTCAGATCTAAGATCTGGTATGAGTAACATCAATACATTCATGATATTAAGCAACAAAGAATGTAAGAGTACCAACTAGTTATTTAAGCAAATTTCTGCATCCAATTACTTTAACATGGTATAAATAAGTTGATTCTGGTATGATATATATTCATCTATCATTTTACACTTGCATACATAACCATGCAAACATAATTATCTATTTGCAGCATTTGCATTCACTGGAACCATCATGGTTCCATACCAACCAATCCTAAGAAATATCCATATTCCTATTTCTTCATTTACAGGTTGCAAAATTCAATTTAAATTCCTGCCTCATCTGCTATTAAGGAATCACAGGGACACATTGCAATGAACTAATTCACATCATTGCACAAAGATCTCAGGGCTTAAACAAACCATGTGCCAACTTGCATACTTCAAATATGACAAGCATTCCAGCAGCCTTCTTGGCCTTCCCTTCCCTAGTTTATTTACTAGTGTATTGTCTTAAATCCTATCATCAAATATGCTAAGTGAACATGTCACTGCAAACATGGAAACATCCATAATCTTTCCTAGCATAATTCTCCTCAGAAATAAACAGACAGTTATTTCCTAAATAGGGTCAATATGTCTTGATCTCAGTAAGATATAAGAATATTTTCAACTGTAAAAGAGGCATGGCATGTTCTTATTATATTGATCTGCAAGCCTTTATGATTGATTCAGATTCAGGATCTGGTTCAATCATAATTTTAGCTTGTGAATTTCTTTTTTTTTTTTGATTTGATTAAGGGCTCAGCACTTAGAAAATTTCTATTGCACCCTTAACATTTTTTCTTTTCAAGCCTCAGCACTTATACCAAGTATAATGCAGCTCCCAACATTTTTTGTAAAGTTTCCATGCCATAGATCTATAACAGTTGAGAGTATTCTCTATATAATTTTAAGATTATGGACTTTAACATTTTTGAGTAAAAATAAAACAGTATGATACACATCCAAAGACAAATGTCTCAACAAAGCAAAGATCACCAAAAAAAATCATCCATATTAAATCATATCAGATTTAAAATAAGACATCCAAAAAGCATTGATGAAATCATATACATCAAAACCAGAAATATATATAAATGGCAATAAAAAGTGGCTGCCTCATCTCAGGTCTTAATGCCATGAACTCAGTGAGGTTACTCACCTAAATATTTCTTCTTATTAATCCAGAAAATCCTTGTATGAGTGTTTTCTCCTTCCTTCCAATATTATTTTTCTTCCTTTCTTATTTTTGTGCAGCTCGGGGTAAAGATAATTTTACTGGCTGAAACTGCCTATTTATATGCATTTTTCCACTAGGGTTTTGTTAAAACAAAATTCCATTTCTGACCTAACCATCTTCATGCATTTTTCATTCATTTTCCTCCTTAATACCCCGGCCATATTAACCAATTTAAAGGCTGCATTTTCTTTCTTTTACTTTTCAGAAAATGGCCACTCACCTAGTCATGTTAAAAGTGTGACTATCCTATCTTATATTTTAATTATTCCTGAGAATCCCCTTTTGCTATTTTTGCCTACACAAGCATATTGACTTGTATCACATTTCATGTCATTTTAATGTTATAGTTTCACTTGCTTATATATATATATACACTTTTCAGTACTTAAAAATGTATATTTGTATACATATCTTATCTAGGCTTATTTAATTCCTCTTTAATTTCAGAAACATATGCACCTATATGTATACAGGTTTACAAATCCTTATAACATATATATGTATAATTTTCTTTTCTGGGTTTTAAATAAAATCTGTTTACTGATTTAAAGTAAAACTTACTTTTCTTATTTTCTAAGATGATCCATATAATTCCAGAAATCAAATATCCATGTTGCAAAATCATGTTTGTATTGCTTTTTAATTCTTGTTTTAAATCCAAGAAATCTGGAGTTCTTCCTTGTGTCATTTCAGTGTGCACGTGCACACATATACTTGCACACTATTTATTCCAAAAATTTCACCATATTTAAATCTAAATATCTCAAAAATTAAATCATTTTACAAAAATGATTTTTCACAAAATTTTGGGGTATTACATTCACCCCTCCTTTTAGGAATTGTGTCCTCACAATTTTTCTAACATTTATAACAAGCATCATTTTCTTTTCTGAAAACTTATCAAACATATGCATAAGCAAACAAATTCAACCATATCAACCATGCATAACAAAAAAAAAATTTCCAGAAAAAAAAAATTACCTTTTAATTTGCAAAAAGCTTAGGATAATCCATTCTAATCTTATCCTCTAACTCCCATGTGCAGTCATTAGGATCACTACTCCACTGGATCTTAACTAGTTTCAAGGTTTTGCTCCTTAATTTCTTTTCTTCCTTGGCTATAATCCCCACTGGTTCTTTTTCATAAACCAAGTCAGGATTTATTTGAATTTTGGTAGGCTCTTCCAAAATGTCTTCTTTATCATGTACCCATCTTCTAAGTTGGGACACATGAAAAACATTATGCATTGCTTTCATTTCCTCTGGTAGTTCTAATTTGTAAGCCAATGAACCAATTCTTTCCAGAATTTTATAGGGTCCAACATACCTTGGTGTGAGCTTACCTTGCTTGCCAAATCTCAAGACTTTCTTCATAGGTGAAATCTTGACGAAAACAAAGTCTCCCACTTCATATTCCACTTGCTTTCTCTTCCTATCTGCAAATTTCTTTTGCCTATCTTGAGCTGCTGCTATTCTTTTTCTTATTAACCCAATTTTCTCTGTAGTTTCTTTAACATATTCAGGTCCAAGAACAGCCCTTTCTCCAGTCTCTACCCAGCATATAGGTGATAAACATGGCTTGCCATATAAGGCTTCAAATGGTGCCATCCCTATGGTGCTTTGGTAACTGTTATTGTATGTGAATTCAGCTAGATGGAGGTGGTCTTCCCAGTTGCCTCCAAAGTCCAGTGTACATGCTCTCAACAAATCCTCTAAGACTTTGTTCACCACCTCAGTTTGACCATCTGATTGTGGATGGTAGGCAGTGCTTAAGCACAATTCACTCCCCATGGCCTCTTGAAAACTTTTCCAAAATCTTGAGGTGAAGATGGTATCCCTATCACTCACAATGGTTTTGGGTATGCCATGCAACCTTACTACCTCTTTCATGAATATTTGAGCCAATTTTGGAGCATTTCTTTCTGTTCTAACTGGGATAAAATGTGCTACCTTAGTTAGCCTATCCATTATTACCCATATACTTGTGTTTCCCTTCTTAGATCTAGACAGACCATCTATGAAATCCATAGATATGTCCTCCCACTTCCACTGTGGTATACTAAGGGGTTGCAATAGTCCTGATGGCCTTTGTGTCTCTGCCTTGACTTGTTGGCAAGTCATGCACCTTGCAACATGTCTGGCCACATCTGACTTCATCCCCTTCCACCAAAGATTTCTTTTCAAATTTTGATACATCTTGGTGCTACCTGGGTGTATGGAGTACTTACTCCTATGGTATTCATTTAATATTTCCTCCTTCAATTCTATATTTTCTGGAACACATATCCTATTTTTATTCCTTAAATAACCATTTTTATCAACTTGATAATTTATTACTTCCTCCCCTTTTGATATGAGCATTTTCTTTTCCACCATGTTTAGGTCTTGTTCCTGCATTTTCCCAATCTTAAGAAGTAAATCTGATTGCAGAGATATCATACTTAATTTCCCTTTACCTTCACCTTCTTCAATGGGCATCATTTGTACCTTACTGTTTTCCTCAATTTCCAAATCAGTAAGTATAGACAAATCCCTAAACTCTTCCATCATCAACATGGCTACTTTGGCATGTTGTCTACTCAAGGCATCTGCAACTTTATTTGCCTTGCCTGGTGTATACAGTATATCTATATCATAGGCAGCTAGGAACTCTACCCATCTATGTTGCCTCATATTCAAATCTTTTTGTGAGAATAAATATTTCAGTGCCTTATGATCAGTGTACAAAATGAATTTGTCACCTAACAAATAATGTCTCCAAAGTTTCAAAGCATACACAACTGCTGCTAGTTCAAGATCATGGGTTGCATATCTGGTTTCATGTGGCTTTAATTGCCTATATGCATAGGCTACCACCTGGTCTTGCTGCATCAACACAGCCCCTAACCCAGAGCCACTTGCATCAGTGTACACAACCAAATTTTCATTTCCTTCTGGCACTCTCAATACTGGTGCATTAATCAGGGCTTCTTTTATTTTGATAAAAGCTTGCTCACATTTTTCTGTCCATACAAAGGCTTGGTTCTTTCTAGTTAAATTGGTAAGTGGTGATGATATTTTGAGAAATCTTTTATAAATCTCCTATAATATCCTGCCATCCCCATAAATGATCTAATCTCACTGATGGTGCTAGGCCTTTTCCATGCTTGGATTGCCACTACCTTATTAGGGTTTACTAATATTCCTTTGGCAGAGATAACATGCCCAAGAAAATGCACTTCTTCTTTCCAAAATGCACATTTTGAAAATTTTGCCTTTAAATCATTTTCCCTTAGTCTTGACAAAACTAAATGCAAATGATTTTTATGCTCTTCCACTGTCTTAGAATAAATCAAAATGTCATCAATAAAAATCAGTACAAACTTGTCTAAATAATCTCTAAATATTCTATTCATTAAATCAACAAAATATGAAGGAGCATTTGTCAAACCAAATGGCATAACCAAAAATTCATATAAGCCATATCTTGTGTTAAATGCAGTATACTTAACACTTGAGTCTTCAACCTTCATTTGATGGAATCCTGATGCTAAGTCTAGCCTAGAAAATATTTTAGCTTCACTGAGTTGGTCAAAGAGATCATCTATTCTAGGCAATGGGTATTTATTCTTGATGGTTACTTTATTTAGTTCCCTGTAATCTATGCACATTCTCAAGGTACCATCATGTTTTCTTACAAACACTACTGGAGAACCCCAGCAGGAATTGCTTGGCCTTATAAATCCCTTGCCTTCTAATTCTTCCAACTGATTTTTCAATTCTTTCAGTTCACTTGGCCCCATTCTATAAGGTTTCTTGATTATTGGACTTGCTCCTGGAATGAGATTAATTTGGAACTCAACTGGTCTGTGGTGTGGAACACCCTTAACTTCCCCAAACACATCCAAGTATTCATTAACTATGGGAATTTCTTCAATGGTTAGTTTACTCAGATCTTTTTCTAAGTCAACTAAATGATACAATTTCCCTTCCTTAGCTACTTCACATAGAACTGTGATCCTCTGGCCTCTAGAATTTTGCAATGATATGGTGGATGAGTCTAAATTAATTATGGCTTTAAATTGCCTTAACCAATCTACCCCCAATATAACTCCTATATTTGGGTAATTTAAAACATATAAATTGGAAATAAAAATATTTCCTCCTATGTTTAACTCCACATCCACACAATTCATGTTCAAAACACTAGAACTCCCTAGGGGACTTTGTACAAGCAATGGGGTTTCAACCAATATGCAGTTTAATTTTAATACTTTAACTACTTCATAGGAAATCAAAGAGTGTGTTGCTCCAGTATCATATACTACTGGTATGGGTATGGCACAAATGAGTAATGTACCTTCCACTTGGCCATGATTTTCAGCATCAATTTTCACTGCAGATTTGCCTTTACCTTCCAAAGTTGCCAATTTCCCTTGCTGTTTATTCTCAGGACAGTTCCTCTTCATATGCCCCTCTTTCCCACATAGGTAGCATTTGAAGGCTCCTCCTTTTAACTCTGGGCACCTTGGTTTGATGTGTCCTTCTTTTCCACAATGATGGCAAACCAATTTCTTCTTAGTATCATTGGCTTTTGTGTCTTTACTCTTCCTGTTGTCTGCCTCCTCCTTCTTTTTATCATAAGGGTGATATCTTCCCTTATCCTTCTTGTTGTTGCTCTTAAAATTCCTATATTTCTCTCTTTCTTTGTCATGTTGTTCCAGTTTCAAGGCCAGATCAATTACTTGATCAAATGTTCTATCTGCATATGGTAGCATAGCTCTGCTAAGTCCTGGGTTCAGTCCTTTTATATACCTATCATTTTTGGATGCTTCATCTGCCACTAGCATTGTTCCATAATTGGATAGCCCCTCAAACTTTTGAGTGTATTCAGTGACATTCAAAGTTCCCTGCCTAAGTTTGATAAATTCTTCAAGCAAAATGGTCTTGGCTGATGCTGGTACAAATCTTGCCTCCAACATCTCCTTGAACTGATTCCAAGTGATTTCATTTTCATTTCTTCCAGCTATGATCACCTCCCACCAGCTTAAAGCTACCCCTTTCAGTTGTCTAGAAGCTACTTGCCTCTTCCTTTGGTCATCCAACTGCATGTCATTAAAAATCCTATCAAGTGTTCTCAACCATGCTTGAATTTCCATCACACTCTCAGTTCCTTCAAAACTCTTGCCTCCCAAATTGGAATAAGTCTTCAGTAGTTTTGAAAGCTCTTCATGTGGGTTCTCAGGCCTATGTCCAATCCCTTCTCTTAAAACCCTCACAAATTCTTGCATATCAAGCATTTGAGGTGCACTGGGTCCTGCATTGTGATGAGATCCTCTTCCTACCATGGTCTGCTAACTAAATTCTGGGCAAATGGTATTAGTATATTATGAGTACTTCTATAATTTCTATTTTCTTATCTAAATTATTTCATCCAAAACAAACAGACATAATACATTTCTATAATACTTAACAATCAATGCAACCAAGTGCTCTGATACCAACTGAAATGACCCTCCTATTTCCACCCTAATTTCATAAGGATTTTTTTTTAAGAGATGATATATAGATATATCATTCATTACAAATATATTTCCCAGGGTCATTTTCTTTCTCCAATAAACAAAATATATCCAGGATCTTTCACAATATAAAAATATTGTTTTAAATCTAAATCATTCCTAACATACATATATGAAGATATCTATGTTATATTCTACTAGAATCAGAGCATGATAATATGTAAGTAGAAATCCTTTTAAATCTATTAAAATGTGATAATTCCCTTTTAAAAGATTAATTATTGTATCCTGATTTTTTTTTTGACCATAGAATCCACTGGAAACATGTACTTTAGTCTGTTATTCTAATTAAGAAATGATCAAGTAATAATCAGTGGAAAGCAAGCTTTTAATATGGATGACTGTGTTAAAGTCTGGATAGTATCAAACTCAGGCTAAAAGAAAGCGGATCATAAGTGAACACAAGCAACATCTAGGCGTAATGGAAACGCGCCTAACTTACACATGAGAGGTCACGAGTTCGAGTGCTATGCTGGTCGGTTCAAACACAATTTTTGTTTTTCTTTTTATTTTTCTCCTGTATGGTTTGAAATCTGATATCTACCTATATCTGCATATATATATTTAATTTTTGCCTATAATCTAACATACAAAACAATATTTCTTACTTTATTATTTTTGAAACCCATTCCTACAACTGTTCTAGGAATTTATATTTATATTTTTGCCCAAATATCAACATGTACACAGATATACATGCACATGTCAATATCTTTGCTCATTTTCCAGAAAACTGGGTTCAAATGGTTCCTTGCTTCATTGATTTGAAGTGAACAATTTGCCTGACCTATGGTCTAACCATGTGGTTAATCTGACCATTCTTTTATTTGCATTTTACAAACCAGAATCTACCTGAACTTCAGAGTATATGGAGTGTTGCCAGGTTTTGTTTGTTCAAACCAGTTTACATTGCTTATCTGTCTTAATCTTTTAAAGATGATTGTGATGAAACAATTGCTAAATGTACTAAGCTTTTGAAATGCATTTTTATTTTCAAAATACAATCTATCATGATCAACCAATACATCATTTATTTGAAGCTGGTTAACTCATGTATCCTGTATCTGCTACACACTAGTTCAAGCAATGGAGATACCATTCATTGCATTCTGTCTGAAGCTTTTAAAAACATTTTACTTTTCTCAATACGATTCAGAAATGAATCCAAACTTATTTACAAAGCATTTCAGTAAAAAGGAAACTAAAATCCTTATAAGTTTACTTCTAGCTAAATCCAGATTTTATTCTAAAACTCAGTGCTCTGTTATGTCTCAAGATTAACTAATACATAATATAAATTATGCAAAACAGTAGCTCACCTACATATGCATATTTCTTTTCCAAGCATCCATATCAATACTTAAGATCATTTCCTTGTTTCCCACTCAGATATTTCTTTTAGATTTTAAACCTTAGTGCATAACAATATATTTAACATGATACAACTAGTCCATCTAACCATAATAGAATTCATTACATGACTGGAAATCTTAGAAACATAAAAAATTTCCTGAATACATGCAGATATAATCAATTTAAGCTCTTATTGAAACTAGCTAGCATGTTCATTCACTCCTCCATAATAGCCATAACTTCATTTTTACTTAGTGCCTGCGTTCCCTGAAAGAGCATAAGTGGCTGCCTCATTTTAAAATGAGACACCCCATATGCCATGAGCAAACAAGGGTCAGATCTAAGATCTGGTATGAGTAACATCAATACATTCATGATATTAAGCAACAAAGAATGTAAGAGTACCAACTAGTTATTTAAGCAAATTTCTGCATCCAATTACTTTAACATGGTATAAATAAGTTAATTCTGGTATGATATATATTCATCTATCATTTTACACTTGCATACATAACCATGCAAACATAATTATCTATTTGCAGCATTTGCATTCACTGGAACCATCATGGTTCCATACCAACCAATCCTAAGAAATATCCATATTCCTATTTCTTCATTTACAGGTTGCATAATTCAATTTAAATTCCTGCCTCATCTGCTATTAAGGAATCACAGGGACACATTGCAATGAACTAATTCACATCATTGCACAAAGATCTCAGGGCTTAAACAAACCATGTGCCAACTTGCATACTTCAAATATGACAAGCATTCCAGCAGCCTTCTTGGCCTTCCCTTCCCTAGTTTATTTACTAGTGTATTGTCTTAAATCCTATCATCAAATATGCTAAGTGAACATGTCACTGCAAACATGGAAACATCCATAATCTTTCCTAGCATAATTCTCCTCAGAAATAAACAGACAGTTATTTCCTAAATAGGGTCAATATGTCTTGATCTCAGTAAGATATAAGAATATTTTCAACTGTAAAAGAGGCATGGCATGTTCTTATTATATTGATCTGCAAGCCTTTATGATTGATTCAGATTCAGGATCTGGTTCAATCATAATTTTAGCTTGTGAATTTCTTTTTTTTTTTGATTTGATTAAGGGCTCAGCACTTAGAAAATTTCTATTGCACCCTTAACATTTTTTCTTTTCAAGCCTCAGCACTTATACCAAGTATAATGCAGCTCCCAACATTTTTTGTAAAGTTTCCATGCCATAGATCTATAACAGTTGAGAGTATTCTCTATATAATTTTAAGATTATGGACTTTAACATTTTTGAGTAAAAATAAAACAGTATGATACACATCCAAAGACAAATGTCTCAACAAAGCAAAGATCACCAAAAAAAATCATCCATATTAAATCATATCAGATTTAAAATAAGACATCCAAAAAGCATTGATGAAATCATATACATCAAAACCAGAAATATATATAAATGGCAATAAAAAGTGGCTGCCTCATCTCAGGTCTTAATGCCATGAACTCAGTGAGGTTACTCACCTAAATATTTCTTCTTATTAATCCAGAAAATCCTTGTATGAGTGTTTTCTCCTTCCTTCCAATATTATTTTTCTTCCTTTCTTATTTTTGTGCAGCTCGGGGTAAAGATAATTTTACTGGCTGAAACTGCCTATTTATATGCATTTTTCCACTAGGGTTTTGTTAAAACAAAATTCCATTTCTGACCTAACCATCTTCATGCATTTTTCATTCATTTTCCTCCTTAATACCCCGGCCATATTAACCAATTTAAAGGCTGCATTTTCTTTCTTTTACTTTTCAGAAAATGGCCACTCACCTAGTCATGTTAAAAGTGTGACTATCCTATCTTATATTTTAATTATTCCTGAGAATCCCCTTTTGCTATTTTTGCCTACACAAGCATATTGACTTGTATCACATTTCATGTCATTTTAATGTTATAGTTTCACTTGCTTATATATATATATACACTTTTCAGTACTTAAAAATGTATATTTGTATACATATCTTATCTAGGCTTATTTAATTCCTCTTTAATTTCAGAAACATATGCACCTATATGTATACAGGTTTACAAATCCTTATAACATATATATGTATAATTTTCTTTTCTGGGTTTTAAATAAAATCTGTTTACTGATTTAAAGTAAAACTTACTTTTCTTATTTTCTAAGATGATCCATATAATTCCAGAAATCAAATATCCATGTTGCAAAATCATGTTTGTATTGCTTTTTAATTCTTGTTTTAAATCCAAGAAATCTGGAGTTCTTCCTTGTGCCATTTCAGTGTGCACGTTCACACATATACTTGCACACTATTTATTCCAAAAATTTCACCATATTTAAATCTAAATATCTCAAAAATTAAATCATTTTACAAAAATGATTTTTCACAAAATTTTGGGGTATTACACCACGCCACACATAAACAAGGACGTGTTTTTACCTTACGATAAGCAAATCATTTTTATTACAAAATCGGTGATATTATAATAATGTCTAGGGTAAAACAAATATTAATCATAGCCAAAATTATTACATTAGTTAAATTCTAGCATAATAGGTATACAATTAAATCCATAGGGACATGTATTGGAAATTGGATTCCATCAACGAAAATGGTACTGGGGTACCGCCTGCCATAGTACACCTCAAGAAAAATATACTAAGGGCCTCACATGGACCCCCTACAAATCAGAGTCGACAGCCACTTTAACATAACAGGCCAGATTACATCATTCCTCGGGACCAAGGCTCCAAAATAATGTGTACTAGCCATGGCCCTATTTCCATGTGCATACCAAATACATAAATATCGATTCTAGATTGAGAAATGACTGCTCCTAATGGTGCGAACCACATAACTCTTAAGAATATCCCATGATTTAGTCATTTTCGGGTTGTGAAGCTTGTGAGGTCACAATTACCTTTTTCCTCTCTTAGAAAATCCCACTTGAAATGCTAATACTGCCTTCTAAGCATAATGCAATGCCAGCATTCGTCCATACAAGTTGTTCATGATATGAACAAACCGAAGGCACTACTTCTACTACATCCATTTTGGAATCACCCTCAGGATTAGTAGCCCTTGCACTTCAAATGACTCCATCTTCGATTTCATCATCTTCAAAATGTCTTCAATATGATGCTTGAGTTGGTTTAAAGTGGTTTTCGAATAATTCATACTTATCCGATCCCAGCCTCTTCAAATCAACATTTGATAGTTTCCGGTAAACTCGGCCCTTGTTCTTTCAGAAATAATCAAACAATACAAAAGAGCAGAGATCACCTGTTAACTACTTAAGTGGACGGATTTCCTTATCATTTGTTCTAGGAGAACAAATCGAGATTTCTTCGCACAATACAGCATCATCGAAGATGACTGTGCCATACAACTCATGTGTTTTCTCCAATATATTTCCAGAGTCATGTTTTGGGCCAAGATTTGATAGTCGGTTATTTAACTAGCAAATAACAAGCAATCAATCATAGATCTAATTCAATATGGGATTCACTAAGCCTCTATAAATAAATCTTTCGATTATTAAAATCTCTTTAAATTATTTGATTCAAAATACCTTTACAAAAGATATATTCACAAACCCCTTGTACTCTTTTCAATACTTGGAAAAATATTCATATACTTATCTCAGCGGTATAAGTATATTTCAAACCATTATATTTTCAATACTTAGAAAATATCCATATACTTATTTCAATGGATAAGTATATTAACAAAACTTGAGGGAGATTTCCTCTTTTCCAAAATCATATTTAAATGGGCTAAAAAAATATTATTTCAAATATGGTTTACTATAAACCAAATCACCTAACCTGCAGTGTTAAGTATGGAAAGAATGTTCCCATATACCACCATAATTAAAAAGGATAAATTATCAATATCATTCCTTTTATAAAATTCTCTTTTTATAAGCCCATTTTTTATAAATCTCCAAATTGATTTATAAAACTTCTTTTATACATCTCTAAAATGATTTTAAAAATTCCTTTCTATTTATAAGCACTTTTCTAAATCTACCTTTATAAACTCCTTTATATAAATCTTTTATAGAATTCTTAACAAGAATCCTTTTATAAATACAAAACCCAATTTTTGTAAATCATGTTATTTAACACAATCTACGTTATCTTTAAAATATCACTCATAAATCCATTCTTTTATCTATAAATTACCATTTATAAGCCTCTTTACAAATATCACTTACAAAATATCTTTAAAAAATATCTTTATAAATCTCTTTTACCAAAATATCATTTGTAAATCTCTTTGACAAAATATCATTATAAATCTCTTTTATTAACTTAAACATGATTAATTAGATCGATTAACCCCTTAAACATCATTAGTTACATCAATTAATTAACTTTAAATACCATTAGTTAAATAATTAATTAACTTAAAATATAATTAGTAAATAATAAATTAAATAACATTAAAACATTATTATTAAAATAGTTAATAAACTTTAAACACGTTTAATTAAATTAATTAATTAACTTAAACACCATTAATAAAATAATTAACTTAAACAACATCATTAAATAATATAATTAATACCTTTTAACAACATAATTAATACAAATTAAAAACTTTAAACCTCTGATAATAATATAATTAAATAACTTTAAAACATCTTGAATAATATAGTTAACTATAAAACATATTTAATAATATAATTAACTTTAAAACGTCTTTAATTATATAATTAACTCATTTTAAAACATCACTTATAAACACTTAACCTCTTATAAATTTAAAGTTAATTTAAATCCATACTTCACTGATTTGGCAAGAGGTTTAGCGTCCACAATGGTGCTTAATCAAACTTCCACTTAATTTAATTAGGTTTTTCAAGTCATATAATAGATATTTACATAAGCAACATGTATGTAAACCAAATCCATAATTAACATCCATAATTAATGTGTCATTTATCCCATATAAATCAACTGGCATTAAATTAAATGTCCAAATTAATTTAATAGCAAAATGGGGATTTATTCTGCTAAACAGATGTCCAAAATAAACTAGTCAATTTAAATGTAACAGGATGGTGTTTTATTTTGCTCAACAGATATCTAAAATAATCTATCCAATTAAATTCAATAGATTGGTGTTATATTTGGCCAAATAAATATCATCAATAAGGTATAATTTATTAAATGACGTTATTATTCAGAATAACGTAATTAAATTTAATCCTTATATTTATATCTTAATTTTATACATCGCCAAAACTATCAACGGGTAATGCCACAATGTTGTACTTGTCAATATGAGTCCAACACAAAAATTAGTGGGTAATCAGAATTCATATGAGAGAGTTATCACATTTTTAAAGTTCAACACACATTAGTTATAAAATTTAAACTATTAAACTAATTAAATTATCACCCCCTTACCATCCAAGCTCGGCCCAACAAGCTGCCACCCGACCCGAGGCCAATAGCAACCATCTTCTTCTCCAAACTCTCTCCCACCCCAATTCAAATTCTAAGAACCCATTCAACATGCACTTATGCAGATGCACATGCCCCGTAGTCAATGATTTTCCAAACCAACCTCGCCACCAACTCTCTCATCGCGAGCTGAGCCTCTTCGCACCATCGCAACCCCCTGGTCCACCATTGAAGATCGTGACCATCCCCGAACTGTTGTCTCTACCCGAACTGTCGCACCCATCCCCCATGAAACGAGCTCCACCAAATTCCTCCACTCGGTGTGTCTCTACCCCACTAAGCCACTACTATCCTCCGATTCACCCAGCGTTGCCAAAATTGCTGCTAATCCAAAACCCTAGTTTCGGCCTCAAACATTAATCTCCACAAAGCATCATTGGAAACTCCAAAATTCATATAGGATAGAAAATCTTGAGTATACGTACCCAATGGAAAAATTCTCATAATTTTTCATTGCTTAAATCATTCGATTTTAATTTTTGAAGGTATTGGCCATTTTTGGGTTTACTGCATTTGAAAATTAGAGATGGAAAAGGAACAGTAAAACTTGTTAGAAATAAAAAGAAGTGTGAATTTAGTGAACTAAAAAGAAGTAATTTTTCACCAAAAATTAAAATAGAGAAGAGGAAAAATAAAGTTAAGACGAAGGAAGACAAAATGAAATCTATAGTGAGAAGTTTGTATGTGTGTGTGTAAGATAAAGTAAATGATAAAATTAAAATAAAATTAAGAATGCAAAAACCCCAAAATTCCCTTAAACTAAAATTTTCAACTTAACCTTCTTATCACCAACCGCCCAAGTACAAAACTTTTGATAATATAGCATAGCATTATCCATGTACTTAGATTGATTTCCACACTCAAGGCAACATTTCTTTTCCAAATCCATCTTATCATATTTTCAAATTTATATAAAATTAATTCCTATTAGTATTATTTCACTTATTTATATATTTAAAAATAAAAGTGTCCCCTTTAAACATTTAAATATTGTTTTTGAAGTCTAACAAGGGTATTACACCCTTTTACAACTTGTTTCTCAATAAAAGGTCGAAAATCCGAAAAAAGGGATACGGTCACATTTTCTGTTTTTTATCAAACTACTTCTTTTAATATAAAAAATTCCAAAAATGAATTTTCTACTATTAGTTATTAATTAAAATAAATTACTTAGTTATTAAAACCTTTAATTGAATATTTAAATAAATTAAATATTCAGAAATCAAAGCGATAAACTTTCGAGTTGTTACATTTTCCCCACTTAAAAGAATTTCGTCCCCGAAATTTCATTATTATCAAACCTATAAAGAAATAAGCCCACATAAAAATACTTAACATTTTCCATAAGCCTATACGATGTATATAAACCATCCATACATAAACTTTTCTTCTAAACTAGTATCGTGCACCCCAATTTCCATTGTGCGGACTCCGATTAGGCTCCATGATTAGGAACCTTTGTTCTCCTTACATAGCCCTATACTATGAAAGAAAACTTTGGTTCCATACGAAGAACCCCCACCCAGTGTTCGCCATCAAGAATCAAGTGGTAAATCCTTATTCGGGTCGGTGTGAAACACCTCAAAGTCAGGTGCTTGAATTTTTGATCGAGAACAATTATGCGAACAAAATGATCTACGTACAACTTACATACTTATTCTTATTAGTTCTGATTTATACCAATTTCTTTTTACTCCTAAAATTATTTATGAAGATACTTCATTAATTTTCTAACTTGAGTTTATTACAATTTTCTAACTCAAGTTCATATTCATATAATACTCTTTAGATCCTAAGAGTATATATACAATACCATATTAGTTTTACTTAACCAGATGTTCAACAAAATTTAAAAATCGGTTTAAATTTTACTATCTCCTAAAATTTATAAGTTACAAAAACTTATTTTCTTATTTTTTCCAAAACACTCGGTTTCAATATCTATATCAGTTCTGAAGCTTTCGACTGTCCAAAATCGTCAAAAATTCCATTTTATTTTAACAAGTGAAAACTATCAAACAATTTATTATAACAATATGCACAAACAATCTATCCTAATGCATAACATACATGAGTCCATATAATAACTTAACTGAAAACATAAAAACCGAACACTGGATTTTATTTCAATCATTTTGAAATAATAATACACATGTCTCCTTTTGTATACCAAATCATGCTCTTGGGATTAAATAAAAATCTACTTTAGCAAAACTATTCTATAGAAAATTTCTATGGCAGCATTTTCCCACTTAGAAACTCAAAAATGAACACCGATGATGCTGCAGTCATCATCGGAATTATTTTCCAACGATTGAAGTGAGGTCAGTGCTTTTTATTCCCTTAAAATCTTTTTAAAATATTTATATTCATAAATACTTCCCAATAATGCTATTATTATCTTCTTAAAACTTTGAAAAACAATTTTTCAAAAGCACCAAGATTTAGGTTATCAAATGCTCAGTTTAAATCCATTTTTATATATAAACCATACTTATATAATTTCACTTTTTTATATAAAATCATTTCTCAATCGTATATCCTTATTTATTATAACAAACAATTTTTAATAAAATTAAATTTTAATCCAACATTAACACCGAACGCCTTATCGTCAAATTGTGAAATTGAATTCATAAGGTGTTCATTTCAATATTCCTCAAAGTTACTATCTACACAACCCATGCAGTAAAAAGGCAAAACTGCTCATAAACTAGTCGAGCATACAAAATCAATCAATAAATGATAACAATTGAATATTATCATTTCCTAACACTTTATAAATCTATATGTAAATTTTTTAAAAATTATTCTTTATATATAGAAAATATAATCTAGGTAAAATTATTTCATTTACCCAATTTAAAATACTACTATGTCGGTTTGCCTTGTTCAATATTTAGAAACCTCTGTCGATATAGTTGTATCTTCTTTATCGACTAGAATTCATAAACCACTCATCAGATAAACTAATACAATATAAAACATTTTTATAACACTAACAAATACATGCTCACATATATGATACACTCAAACTCATCCTTGGATTTCACTTACCCTATCTCAAATGAGTCCTACCCCACCAAAGCCTAGATGTTAGCTTAACCTAAGCTCTGATACCACGTGTAATAACCCCCGTTTTCGATCCTCAGAAGTCGACACTAATACATCCACTGTATTCACGTGCCGAACATCCAAGTGCCAGAAAGAAAGATCATTGAGGTGAAATAAAAAGAAAAGATAGAACAGAATCTCACAACGTAAGGAGTAATATATGATATAAGAATGGTCTTTACAAAAGAAAACTAAACTTTAATATACATACATAAAGTAAGAGTAACACTAATCCATCATCTGCCCCTAACGTTTACAACAATCTATCCTTACAATTGCCGATAGATGCAACAAGAACAAACAGCGGAAGAAAAAATAAAATATAGGAGTTGGAGGATCCAGCTTGTCTCATGAAGCTCCAAAGTGTCCAGCTAAATCTGGAAAATATGCTCGGGCTGACCCGAGCATTATAAGAAAAATAACATCCTGGTCAGTCTGGTAAAACCAGTATGAGAAACACAATCAAATGGATTACTTAAGGTTATGACCTTTCAAAAATAAAGTATCTCGTAAGACCACACTGCACATAAACATAGACGGGTTTTACCTTACGATAACCATATTATTTTTATCATAAAATCCAATGATATTATAATAATATCTAGGGTAAATTAAATATTAATCATAGCCGAAATTGTTACATTAATTAAATCCCAACATAATTGGTGTACAATTAAATCCATAGGGACACGTATTGGAGATTAGATTTCCATCAATAACAAGGTTGTTGGGTACTGCATGCCATAGTACACCTCTAGAAAATGTACCGAGGACCTCACATGGACCCCCTACGAATCAAAGCGAACAGCCTCTTTAATATGATAGGCTAGATTATATTATTCCCTAGGACCAAGGCTCCAAAACAATGTGCACCAACCATGGCCCCACTTCCACGTGCATACCAAATCCATAAATATCGATTCTAGATCGAGGAATGACTGCTCCTTATGGTAGCAAACCACATAGCTCTGAAGCATATCCCATATTTTAGTCATTTTCGGGTTGTGAGGCTTGGGAGGTCACGATTACCTTTTTCCTCTCTTAGCAAATCCCACTTGGTATGCTAACACTGGCTTCTAGGCATAATGCAATGCCTGCATTAGTCCATACAAGTTGTTCATGATATGAACAATCCGAAGGCACTACTTCTAATACATCCATTTTGGAATCACCCTTCGAATTAGTAGCAAGTAGCCCTAACACTTCAAAGAACTCCATATTTGATTCCATCATCTTCAAGATGTCTTCAATACGACGCTTGAGTTTGTTCGAAGTGGTTATTGGATAATTCATACTTATCCAAACCTGGTCACTTCGAACCAACATTTGATAGTTTCCCGTAAACTCAACTCTAGTTTTTTTGGAAATAATCAAACAATACACAAGATGGGAGATTTAAGTGGACAGATTTCCTTATCATTTGTCCTTGGAGAACAAAACGAGAGATTTATACCCACAATATAGCATCATCGAAGATGATTGTGCCATATAACTCACGTGTTTCTTCTAGATATTTCAAAATTGTATTTTGGTCCAAGATTTGATAGTTGGTTATTTAACTACCAAATAACTAGAAATCAATCATAGATTTAACTACATATGGGATCCACTAAGCCTCTATAAATAAATCTTTCAATTATTTCGTTCAAAATACTTTCACAAAATATATATTTATAAACCCTTTATACTCTTTCCAATACTTTAGAAAACAATCATATACTTATCTCGGCAGTATAAGTATATTTCAAACCATTATATTTTCAATACTTTGAAAATATCCATATACTTATCTCAAATATATAATTATACTAACAAAACTTAAGGGAGATTTCCTCTTTCCAAAATCATATTTAAATGGGTCGAAACAAATATTGTTCAATACTATAAACCAAACTACCTATCCTTCGGTGTTAAGTATGGATAGACTGTTCCTATACCATCATAATTAAGAAAGATTAATTACCCAAATCAATCTCATTCCTTTTATAAAATTCACTTTTTATAAGATCATTTCATATTTACAAACCCTTTATAAATCTCCAAATTGATTTATAAAAAATCTTTTATACATCTCTAAAATGATTTATAAAATTCCTTTCTATTTATAAGCTCTTTTCTAAATCTCCCTTTATAAATGTTAGTACTTTAGGTATTGGTTTTGATGACAACAACCATATGAGATCGTATAAAATATATATACTAATATTTTATCAAGTTATATATAGTATATAGTGCAGGATATTGGATAGGTGTTGATTAAGAAGATTGTACAGTATCAAGAGCAGACTCAAGAGGTTGATATAGAGATTCAATGGTTAGAGATTGAAGATTCATAAGTTTGAAGATTCATGATATTAAGACAAGTTATAGAGTTATAGATTATTTTGTTAATGCCAGGTAGCACTTCTTTGATCTCTCTTCATTTTTAAAAAAAAATTAAAATCTGTTTTTTAATTTTAATGATTTTCAAATCTCTTGGTTTTCAAGGAAAATGATTTTTAAAAATCCTTGTTTTAAAAATGATTTTTCAAACATCTTTTCAAAATAGCTTTCAAATGATTCCTAGCCTTTTAATTATTTATTTGCAAAATTATTATATTAAGTTTTTAAGTATTTTATATTTTAATATATGCTTTTAATTTATTGTATTTCGATAAAGATTTTGGTTATATGTATTTTAAATGTTTAGGGTATTTAAAAGTATATTTTGACATTCATTAATACTCAGATATATGTGTGTGTGTGTATTCACTTATACTTTATATATTATTTTATTTTTCAAAAGAAATTTATGTTTAAATCCTTTATATATTAAAATATTTCAAAATAATTTTATGAAGTTTTCTTAAGTTTTATTATGATTAAAATGTATATAACTATGCTTAAATGATTTTACAAAGTATCAAAATATTATACAAAGCTTAATATTTTCAAAACAATTTTTATAAAGTAATTTTCAAAATACAAAAGGATATGTCAACATATCCTTCTTATGTATGTCGACATATAGGCCGAGATTTTCAAAATTCAAATTTTGAATGGAAGTGTCTTTTCATCGTATCTCTTCATGAATGGACATGACTGTTGTTTAGGGGTTCTCTCAACGAATTTTATATAACGACATTCTTATATTTTCTCTATGGCACCACACACCTGTAGGCACCTCGAAAATCAAACATGACTAGAAGCACGGGTGTTCGGGTGAAATAAAATCCATAACATAGCACAGAGACTAAGGCAACAGCATAAAATGATTAAAATATTACAGCGGAAGAGAACTTTCACTAATTATAAATTAATAGCAAAATAGCTTCATTAAAAACAACATTATCCCAAATTTATTTCTAAAACCAAAAGTACCAAGTAGTCTCCACCAAAACATAAAACATAATGAAGTTCACAATATAGATCCCCATATATAAAGTAAAGTACGGAAAATAGAAACGAAGTACATGAAACAAAAGAAATAAAAGCTGAAGAAAACAACTGCTCCAATGACCCTCCAAGATGCAAAGAACCACAACCTAGACCTGCCCTCCTGTGATTTGGGGAAAATAGGAAGAATGGGTCATACATAAAGTCTGGTGAATGAGAAATAAAATGAAGCAGAAAGGATAAAACAGTTTAATTCCAGGTCTTCCCCGGATATCGTAGAGGGTGAATAATATAATGCAGTTAATCCTTCTTAGATACAGTTCCTAAGAAGCCAAAGTCCATGGTCACTCTAGAGAAGTCAACCATGCAGTAATACTAAACGTCAATCGACCTGTCGGACCTGCTATCCTTACCTATCCACGTGCTATAGCGTGAAAGTCATGCTCTTCACCCATGCACTATGACTAAATGCCTCTTACGTCTGATCGGTACCGACTCAAACAACCTTGTAGGACCCTGAAGCTGCGCTCAGGCGGTTGCGCTCAGGCTCCACCAAACTGGACTCCTATCCTCCTGTCTCCTCGGTCGCCAACGTGCACTTGCCCCTATCCAAAGTGTCGGTGCTCCGACAGAGCGCCCGCAGCTGGGTCGGCAGTGCAAAATCCTCCAACGATCTACCTAAAGAAGCCTACGTCGGAGCACACTTGTTATGTTCCGTCCGCGTCCATCTTCCTGAAGAAGCCTACGATTGTGGATGTTATCTATCCTACATACTAGAAACCTATGAAAGGTAACAAACATCCTTACGAACCTACTTGTCCGCTACTGGTACGTACAGCCAAAACTATATTTTGGTCTTAACTACATGAAACACCTATCCAGACCTTTACAAGGTCTGCCTACCAAATCG
Organism: Allium fistulosum; assembly: GCA_030737815.1. Classification (NCBI taxonomy): domain Eukaryota; kingdom Viridiplantae; phylum Streptophyta; class Magnoliopsida; order Asparagales; family Amaryllidaceae; genus Allium; species Allium fistulosum. Next base: position 1,423,355,148 of record CM060902.1, read on the forward strand.
CTTGCAAATTAATTAATTTTACCGTTACAGTTTACATACTGTTTATTTCCATTAATCTGCTTTAGGCCATTTTTACATCCGATTTGGTTATATCACAATTTCCCTTTTTCTTACATAAATGTATTTCAATTCACGTTTGTTCAGTCCGTATGGTTTGTCAGTAATTTTTATGCCATTTTGTTATAGATTACACTAGCCGTTAGGGTCCATTTAATTTACATTTTTTTTCCACCCTAATCTACGTTCTTCTTTTAGATATTTAATCTGTACAAAAATTTTATCCAATTGCCACAAACCATTTAATCGGACTTTCCAATTTTTTTCAAAAACCATATTCAAAATTATGTGATTATATCAATCAAAACCATAATTTTATTCAAGTAACATATTCTGAATTTATTCAACTAACCTGTTCTACCATTAGAAATTGAATAACAATTCTAATTCAATTTAATTAAACCAATCTTATTTACGCCATGAAACGTGAATAACAATTTGTTTGTTCCAAATTTCAACCCAAACTTGAATTAGAATTGAGAAGTGGAAGAAGAAGATACAATAATTTACATAAATTTCAATCTTATTTATGCCATAAAACGTGAATAGACAATTTATATGTCTCATATTTTAAACCAAACATGAATTAGATTTGAGAAGTGGAATAAGAAGAAGAAGTTGCAATAATTTACATTTATTCTCAATTAATAACAGAAATTAATTCATATTAACGTGCCAAAAAAGAACTGAAATTGAAAAACTTTATTTTTCTATTTCATATTAATTCCGACTCACCTGGCACTTGAGCTTGCATAAATTTGAAAAAAACTTTGCTTTAATCTCTCTCCCTTTGAATCTTCTAAATTCCCCAAATTTCTTGAATATATATATAGATAATTTTATTTGGTAGAGATTTGTTTATTTAGTAGAAAAAGGAGGAAGAATAATATACACTAATTTTACTGTAGAATTATGGCGACGACTGAATAAGAGATTAGGTTTAGGTTAGATGGTTTATTTATAGATTGTTTGAGTGAATATAATCCATTAGATTATTTTAGATTAAATTTGGTTCTTTCATACACTTAACACATCACTCAACCAATAAAATTTAGTCATCTCATTATATTACATCACTGGAGCGAATGGGAAGGCGCCACATGTCAGAAACAACGCTAAAATACATAGGAAAATTGCTGGAAACGAACTAGCTAAAAAAACATCGCTCCAGATTTTAGGCGACAACGGGAATTGATCCCTGGTCACTAAGGAAGTCAACATGCGCCTTTACCACTGTACCAAATGCGCTTTTAATTTCTTTTTAATTATATTTCCCATAAAATATCGGGGTGTTACATTCTCTCCTCTTTCACTCTCATGATTTTTAAAAGAAACTCTAATGAAGATCTTCTCAAATTCAATTAGAATCAAATTCAAACTCTATTGATTTGATTCTCTATTGAATACTCTCTAATCTCTTTTATCTCCCTCAATCAGATAACAATCAAAGTTCTATTCAAGAGGCTATAGGATTATTTGTATTCAAGATCAAGAAATTGATTTTGTAAACTCTATAGAATCATACTCGAATACTCTAGGGTGTGCATGGTGTCCTTGAAATCCATGTGGAAGTGCATATGTCCCATTTGAATCAAGTGGGTGTGCTTGGCGTCCCGTTTGAATCCAAGTGGGTGTGCTAGTGTCCCGTCTTAATCCAATGAGTGTACTCAAAGCTCGAAAAATCTGAAACGTGTGTCTCATAGCGTTGAAATCGAGATTGTATAAACTTTGATATTTGAAAAAAAAATCTATACAAGAAATTGTACAAAACTAGATGCAGGGTAACTCCGAACCAGTATAAAAATCTTGGTGTGATCTCTCCAACTCTTTACTTTTTTTTACTTTTATTGCATTTATATCTATCTGTGTTTGCATTTATGAGTATAAATTTTCAATTTTTAAACTCTAATCTTAAAAGAATTCAAAACGATTCATAAAAGTTAATAAACACTATTCACCCCCACACACCCCCTTCTTTTGTTAAATTAGCCTTGACATCCTTTCTTCCGCAAACTAACAATAAACGCATTTAAACAAATCTTTTATACAATTCTTAATAAGAATCCTTTTATAAATCCAAAACTATTTTTTTTCTAAATCATACTTATTTAACACATTCTATATTATCTTTAAAATATCGCTCATAAATCTATTCTTTTATTTATAAACTACCCTTTATAAGTCTCTTTTACAAATATCACTTATAAAACTCCTTTTCAAAATATCTTCATAAATCTCTTTTACCAAAATATCATTTGTAAATCTCTTCTATTAACCTAAACACAATTAATTAAATCAATCAACCCCTTAAACATCATTAATTACATCAATTAATTAACTTTAAATACCATTAATTAAATAATTAATTAACCTAAAATATCATTAGTAAATAATAAATTAAATAATTTTAAAATATTATTAATAAAATAATTGATTAACTTTAAACACTGTTAATTAAAATAATTAATTAACTTAAACACCATTAATAAAATAATTAACTTAAACAACATCATTAAATAATATAATTAAATATCTTTAAACAACATAATTAATATAAATTAAAAACTTTAAACCTCATTTAATAATATAATTAATTAAATTTAAAAGATCTTTAATAATATAATATACTTTAAAACATTTTTAATAATATAATTAACTTTAAAACATCTTTAATAATATAATTAACTCGTTTTAAAACATCACCTATAAACACTTAACCTCAAATTTGTTATAAATTTGAAGTTAATTTAAATCCATACTTTACAAATTTGGCAAGAGGTTTAGCGATCACAAGAGTACTTAATCAAGCTACCACTTAGAACAATTGGACTTTTCAAGTCACATAACTGGTATTTACATAAGCAACATATATGTAAACCAAATCCACAATTAACATCCATAATTAATGTGTCATTCGTCCCATATAAATCAACTGGCATTAAATTAAATGTTCAAATTAATTTAATAGTAGAATATTCTACTAAAAAGATGTCCAAAATAAACCAGTAACATAACAGGTATTTACATAAGGAACATGTATGTAAACCAAATCCATAATTAACATCAATAATTAATGTGTCATTATCCCATATAAATCAACTTGCATTAAATTAAATGCCCAAATTAATTTAAAAAGATATCCAAAATAAACTAGTCAATTTAAATATAGCAGAACAGTGTTTTATTCTACTCAATAAATGTCCAAATTAAATAATTTATCCAATTAAATTTAACAAACTGGTGTTTTATTTGGCCAAATAGATATCATCAATAAGGTATAATTTATTTAACAACATTATTATTTAGAATAACATAATTAAATTTAATCCTTATATTTGTATCGTAAATTTATATATTGCCAAAGCTATCAACGGGTTATGCCACAATGTTGTACTTGTGAATACGAGTCTAACACAAAAATCCATGCATAAATCAGATTTCTTATGAGAGAGTTGTCATGTTTTTAAAGTTCAACACACATTATTTATAAAATTTAAACTATTAAACTAATTAAATTATCACCCCCTCACCATCCAAGCTGCCACCGGACTCGAGGCCAATAGTAACCATTTTCTTCTTCAAACTCCCTCCCATTCCAATTCAAATTCCAGGAACCCATTCAAAGTGCACTCGTGCATGTGCACATGCCCCTCGATCGATGATTTTCCAAACCAACCTTGCCACTAACTTTCCCATCGCGAGTCGATTCTCTTCACACCACCACGACCCCCTGGTCCACCATCAAATATAGCGACCCTCCCCGACCTGGTGCCTCTACATGAACTGTCGCACCCCTCCCCCATGAACTGAGCTCCACCAAACTCCTCCACTCGATGCGTCTCATCCCAACGTCACCAAAATCGCTGTCGATCCAAAACCCAAATTTTGGCCTCTTCGATCTCCATAAAGCATCACCGTATACAACCCAAAATGCATATAGGATAGAATATCTCGAGCATACGAACCCAACAAAAAAACTCTTATAAAATTTTATTACATAAATCATTCGATTTTAATTTTTGAAAGTATCGACCATTTTTTTGTTTACTACATTTGAAAATTAGAGAGGGAAGAGGAACAGTGAAATTTGTTGGAAATAAAATGACCTGTGAATTTATTGAAGTAAAAGGATGTAATTTTTCACTAAATTAAAATAGAGAAGACGAAAAATAAAGTTAAGACAAATGAAGATAAGATGGAATCTATAGTGAGAAGTGTGTGTGTGTGTGTATAAGATAAAGTAAATAATAAAAATTAAAATAAAATGAAGAAGGAAAAAAACCCCAAAATGCCCTTAAACTCAAATTTTCAACTTAACCTTCTTATCACCAACCACCCAAGTACAAACCTTTTGGTAATATGGTGATTATAAGCATGATCCACGTACTTAGGTTGATTTCCACACTCGAGTCATCATTTATTTTTCAAATCCATCTTATCATATTTTCAAATTTAAATAAAATTAATTCCTATTTGTATTATTTCACTTACTTATATATTTAAAAATAAAAATGCTCCCATTAAACATTTTAAATATTATTTTTAAAGTCTAACAAGGGTATTACACCCTTTTACAACTTGTAACCCGATAAAAGGTCAAAAATCCAAAAAAAGGGTATCTGTTACATTTTCTGTTTTTCATCGAACTACCTATTTTAATAATAAAAATTCAAAATGAATTTTCTAATATTAGTTATTAATTAAAAGAAATTACTTAATTATTAAAACCCTTAATTGAATATTTAAAATAAATTAAATATTTGTAAATCAAACCGATAAAATTTTGGGTCATTCATAATGCTTAATAAAGTAAAATTGCATTTTACTGATGTTAAGTAAGCGATAAATTTGGCCATAATGTCACACTACCTGCCTATGTAGTTAAAGCCCCGCTAAAGCCTCGCAAAATCCCTGCTATAGCCCATAGCACTCTTCAACCGCTACGCTTTTTCAATATAACACTATCAAATAGTAGACCCGATTTAAGCCTCGCTATTTCCAATACACACATTAAATCAAGGCTTTTTAGCACCCGCTTTGACAACATTAATAGAAAAGGGTTTCTTTAAATAATTCTCTTATTAACCAAATCAATAAAGTTACGGTAAAGATCTAATTTTAATGCATTATTGCTCAATATAAATTAAAAATCTACCGTAGTCATCAAATATGGATTGCAAAAATCATGATATTCTGCTGCTTTGTTATATAAGATTAAACAATATTTCTTTTTCCTACACAAATGATGTGAGAATGAAAATTTAACTTTAAATATTTGGTTTTATATCTAATGAAACTTTTGCACCTCCGTTATTTTTCGCTATATCCTCGCTATAACTTTTTGCACTTCCACCACTGTGGAACTGCTAGGCACTTTAACTGCATAGCTAGCTTCTAAGTGATGTGTGCATTATAATATTCGAATGGTTCGATATTAATCGCTAGCCGAATTTACGCCTAAGAGTCACACAACTGAAATTTTGAATACTTCTATTACCACCCGATTAAATTAATTTGTAATTGTTATAAATTAATTAACTTAATTAATATTTATCAAATATTAATTATAAAATTTTGTTTGATGTGTGTTGAACAATGTTAAATAGTGTGCTTTTAACAGTTATATAAACACTAACTGATATTTGATATCAATACGCGTTTAAATTGGATTTAAATGCAATAAATATTGTTCGAACTTGAAATAAATTTGAGGCCCATGTTGGGTATGTTAATTTCAGCTATGATAGGGACATAGAGGCTGACCATAAGATGGCTAGGAACAAGGGATTCTGAATGTTTAAAATAAGCAAATGGGTAAGAGAAATTTAAGGACCTTGATCTTACTTTTGCTCTCTAATCTCTCCCTTGTATAAACATCTTAACCCTCACTTTAGATTAGATCTTTTTGCTACCTCCATCCTCTTCTTTGCTGGCCGAACACTCCCCCTCTCTCACCTAAAATATTCTAGCAATCTAAACACAAACTAAAATCAAACAATCTTTGGTGTGAAGGCAATTTGAATGCTAGCAACTTTGAGATTGGAATTTGATTCAAGGAGTTCGTATAACGTTCCTAATTTTTAAATAACATTATTTAGGATATTTAATTAAATAAATTAAATAGAATAATGTAAATGTTAAGTGGTAAGGGGATTGAGATTTGAATAAATTTAAGTGGCCATGCTTATTAATAAAAATGGGCTTAAAGAATGGTTTACAGACTAAATAAATTATATAGGGGCATAATAGATATTGGCCTTGCATGACTCTCACCCTTATATATATGTCCCCTAAGCCATTCACATTCATTATCACTTATTCACAAATAATAAACGTAAGCTAAAGAAAGAAGGCCGGCCATTAATTGGAAGAAAAGAAGAATATATTCAAGGAAGCAGTTAAAGAATTAAAGAGGGGAATCAAACTCATCACAATCCACTTTCCTTATCAAATATTAAGGTGAATAATAATTTCCATCTCTATTTGTTGAATATATGATGTTTGATGATGATGTGCTTGAATTATAATTTTTTAAATTTAAACAATATTGTTTAAATGATGGTTTATACGGTGACCAAAGCCGTGTGATATTAATGTTTAAATGCCATGGAAAAATTATATGTCATGCAAAACAAAATTTTAGAGGTGGGTTTTAAGTTTGATAATTTTCTAAGCTTTGAAAAGATTATTATGAATTTTTGAATGAAAATAAAGCACGTTGGGTTTATAAATTTATTTCATAAAATATATTGAGAATTTGGGTTTGAAATTCTGATGTAATATATAAGATGATCAAAGTAAATTTCTGTGATTTTTGGGAATTTTTTCTTAAGTGGTTTGATATGTAAATTAAATTATTTTGAGAAGAGGATCTAAATGATTTAATAGTATTTGCAATGGAAGGTTTTATCTATAAAATTTTAAGTTTGATACTTATCCAAAATAATAAGGCGGTTAGTTTTGAAAAGCATGGGAAAAGTTAAGGCAACCAATAAGAAGTTTACACGTAGGCAGGTTAGTTGATATAAGTTGCTTAATTTGACATTTAACCCAGAAAAACAGGTTCCGCCTCTATTAAGGGTACCTTTCGCCACTTACCTTTCGCCTTCGACAAAGTCGAAACCCATTATGCCCTAACCAATATACAAGGTATCATCGAGGTGGCACGTAGTGGATTGGAGAAAGGCGGAAAGTATGGTGTCGAAAGCATGCTTCTGATGGAGTCGATACCTTAGTTTGTTTGGATATGTTAAGCGCCTGCCTTTGTTTTACTAAGCTTTCGACTTAGCCGATACATATGTTTTTGGAAGGAGTTTTATAATGGCTTTCGAAGGGGTTGCATGTTGTTTTAAAAGAAAAAGAACTTTTGAAGGAGTTCCTTTAATTATAAATCAATGCTTTCGAAAGAGGGGGTTCCGACACAATCGAAGCCCTGCCGCCGATTCTTTTTCCTTTCGAGTGTATTGAAGTCATCAATGCTGTCGAAAGGTAGTGTTCTTTTAAAGATGTATTAAGATGCTTCCTAAATGCTTTCGAAAGGGTTATAGGTTTTGAAGGCAATGGCTTCTGAAGGGGTTTCGAAGTTATCCTTCAGTATTTTTTTATATGCTTTCGACTCTGTCGAAAAGGATGGTTCCGACACCATCATAAATTCCCTAACATTTTATATGGTAAAGAATGCTTTCGAAAAAGATACTTTCGTTTATATTTACTTTGACCCAAATGATATTTTAAAGGGTAAACCCAATGATGTCGAAAGGGGGGCTTTCAATATTTTAGAATGAGATATTTCCAATGGTTTCGAAGCTATGATTCTAATAATTAATAAGTAATGGTTTATTATATTCGAAAGGTTTCAAAAGAAGGATTTTAAAGTGTTTTAAAAGGTAGGAGTCTAATGTTCTGAAAAGAGATATATGCTTTCGAAGGAGGCTATCCAGTTAGGTCGAAAACAAGGTTTTAAAGATTTCAAAAGTATAGTTTTCAAAACAAATAACCCAATCTCATTTAAAAGTAAAACCATGGCATACTAATGAAAAAAGTATTTTGAAATGGAATTTTTGAAGAAGTCTTAATGGGTTGAAAGAATTAACCAAGTTATATTGTTTGCTTCACCATATATGTATATATTCACTTTGTAATGAACCCAAAACGGTACTTTGGGAGAAGGCAGAATAACCGGTTAGGTTGACCCCATAGTGAATATAAATTAAAGATATTGGCAGAGGCCAATAGGTTCATAGTAAGCCCATGAAAACTGTGTAAGGGAAAGGATATTGGCAAGGGCCAATAGGTTCATAGTTAGCCCATGAAAACTATGTATAATTAATGATGTCAGTTAGACAGGCTCATAGTTAGCCCATGAAATAATCGAAGACGTCAGTTAGACAAGTTTATAGTTAGCCGATGAAAACTATATCCGGATAAGAAAATGAAATATTGACAAATAGTCAATAGGTTTCTAGTTAGCCCATGAAAACTAGGGTAAAAGAAAGATATTGACAGTTAGTCAATAGGTTCCTAGCCAGCCCTAAGATAAAAGAAATAATATTGGAGTTACCAATAGGTTCATAGTGATCCCATGAAAACTATATAAGTGGACAGGGAGTCCATAAATGTTAACCGATTATTAGTCAGCCCATGAAAACTATTAGGTTAATAGTAATCCTAGAAACTATTACTATGATAGATAATCAAAATGAATGGAGATGGGTAATTCATAATTGATTCAATTTTTTTGCATATCATCACATAATAATTTTTTGAATTGATTTAACCATTGTGGATGCAGGAGCATAGAAAATGGTTTATAAAGGTTTTTAAGATACTAGTGAGGGGAAACCCGTTCCACTAAGCGGTGTGGTCTCACTAGATATCTAAATGATTTGAGATGGTGGGATATTATTCATACAAGGCTTTATGTCTGACTCGAAGTTTATGGTTTCCCATTAAACTCTTGGGTACTCAATTAATTTTGAGTAGCTTGAGATTTGAGGTTTTCAGGTACCACTTAAGATGAATAAGCTTCCGAAGTCGGGCGGGAGGCATGTAGTTATTTGAGTTCTCTCTCAAATGATTCCACTATGTTGTTTTGTTAAGCCAAAGTTGTTTATTTCCTATTATATACTCTGATCACTAAGAGGGCATCTTCATATGTCGCTCTTGAAGTATATTGTAATAATTATATTTTTTTGAACGTGGTTAACGTTGTGGGATTATGTAAAGAATGTTGAAATGGGTTTTTGGAATGGAATGAGAAAGTTGTTTTGAAAATTTTAAACTTTTTCCATATCCATGTGTTTCTGGTGTATTAATTTATCTAACATTACCGTATTTTGTCGCCGAGGATTAATAACTATGGATGACTACAACATCCATAGCCGTTAGTTTTGGGCCTCCAAGTGGGGGATGTTACAAGTTGGTATCAGGGCATAGGTTTATGAAAACTTAAGTAATTTAAACCAAAAAAGATTTTCAAAATATAATCCAATGAATCAGAAATATAATCGAGGTTTGGGTTAACACAATTGTAACATACTTGTATTTGATATATTTAGGTGTATATATATAAGTACATAATTTCCTTTTTCTCTTAGATCCTTCTTCTGTATCTTACTAAGGCTCGTATGCAGATTTATGAGAAAGAAGATATGGAAGTAGGAAACGGAAGAGTAAATCTAGGTGGAGGAAGCACCATAACTGATGGAAATGCTCAACTTAATACCCGGAGGAACCAAGTCGACAGGCTAACGCTAATCAAAATGCAAAAGCCAATGTAGGTGTTGAAAATCCACCAGTAGATGCGGGGATGGTGTATCAGTTCCTTGCTAATTTGATACAAGCAGGAGCTGCTGAGTGGTTGGGAATATTAGAGGAGAAAATCATGCGGTTCCCGTTGAGAATAATTATTCGAAGTTTAATAGAGATTACACCAGTTTAGGTGGAAAGCCATTTATGGGAACGGAAGATGCTATAGTAGTGGAAAATTGGTTGTTACACTATAAAAGGATTTTCTCCAATTTGGGTTTAGTAAATGAGCAGAAGAGAAGGTTGGCCTCTAGGCAATTGCAAGGGTCAGCACTTCACTGCTGGAATGGTGTGACTGCCCGGAGGAAGAGTTGACTTGGGCTGATTTTCGAAGGAGATTCGAATAGAGGTTTATTTCTGAAGTTGTCAAGTTAGCATTGATGAGAAGATTTATGGATTAAGTTCAGGGAGACATGTCAGTTATTGAGTATGCAAATAGATTTGATGAACTATCTCGATATGGATACGCGACACTGACATCAGAAGGAATGAAAGGTTCATTAGGGGACTAAGGCCCGAGCTTGCTAGGGCGACCCTGACTCATATCCGTGATCCCTGTAATGTGGTGGTGGATATGGCTATTCGCCATGAGGAGATGCTTGCTGTGTGTGCTAGAGAAAAGCCAGTTGAATCCCAGGGTCCTTAGGGAAAGAAGAGGAAGTTCTTAAGAAAGAAAGGAGCCTAAAAGGGAGATTCTGCCAAGAAGTTAAAAGCTGATTTAGTCTGCTACAAATGTGACAAGAAGGGCCATTTTGCGAACGAGTGCCGGTCAGGCAAGGCGTAGAAGAAGGCAGTGTATAAGAAGCATGTTAAATACTACAACTACGATCAAGTTGGGCATTACAAGAACAAGTGTCCAGAGCCAGTTGGGTAGAAGAAGGAAAGGTTTTTTCTATTGGACCACCATCTTCTTCAAGACCAACTGCAGCAGATAAGGGAAAGACTGTGATGGAAGGTAAATTTATGATTCAAAGTATTCCAATAAGGATACTATTTGATGCCGGTTGTGATGTCCTAAAAATTTGTACCCTTTGGATCGACAATAACCCAGACATATCAGACCTAAAGCGAACAGAACTTCAGAAAGTCAAGATAAAGAGAGAAGAAGAAAACAAAATAGAACAATAACAACACAGAATCTCACATCGCATCGGAATAACATATAATATAATATCAATGATCTTTACAAAAAGAGAAACTGTAATATCATACATCAATCATATCAGAGTACATGACACAAAATCATCAACTGGACATTTATAACAACATGTCCTTACAAATGCTGATAACATAAACAATAATGCATCAGAATATAAACATATACAGGAATACGATCTGAAGACTTCCTGCTCGCCTGCTGAAGCTCCAAAAGCACTAAATCTACATGTGTAAATATACTCAGTCTGACTCGAGCATTGAAAGGGAAGAACGCCTGGATCAATCTGGTAAATCAGCGTGAGAAAACACCTGTCAACTGAATTTTAAAGTTATAAAAAACTTTCCTTTATCAAAACAAAGGTATCTCGTAAGACCACACCCACATATAAATACGGACGGGTTTTTACCTTACGGTAACCAAAAAATTTCATATCAAATTCTGTTATATTATAATAATGTCTATTATACAAATAATATCTACCATAGCCGAAATTGTTACATTATTAAATTCCAGCATACTAGCCACAAAGTGGGTTCTACAAAAAAATGGTAGGCACGTATTGGAGTTTGGATTTCCACACAATGGCAGGTAAGTGACTACCTTCCGTACAGTACATTTCTAGAGGAATGTACCGAGGATCGACATCTTCGAAACCTCTGCACCTAGCAAGACCGGCCTACCCACAAACCTATCTGGTGGTGGATAGAACCGAATAAGACATCACCTCGGTCGTAACCGACCTATCCGTGGCCACAAGCGTACACAACATAAATTTAAAACCCGACGTCATAGCGGGAATAAATACATCTAGAAGGATAATGACCATACCTAATGGGAGCGACCCACTTAGCCTTATGGCATGCCTTGTTTAAGCCATTACCGATTAATGAGAATTAAGGTAACATTTACCTTTCACATAGCACATTCCACTTTGAATGCCACATTGTCGTTTCCAACAACAAACTAATTTATTTTCACAAAAGTACAACCTCTGAGCTAGTACGTCTCAGAGAGGGGTGTTAAGTGTAAGAGATTTACTTCCTACACCACCAACAGATGTACGTTTCTAAAAACCAATGTACGTGGTTCTTAGAAATGCAATGTCAGACTTTCGTCCATACAAGTTGTGCAGGAACAGGACAAACCTAAGGAACTCTCCTACCATATCCTGTCGGGCATTACCCCTAGAATTAGTAGCGAGCAATCCTTGCATCGAAGATTTTCATGATAGAGCACTACTGCCAACATAAGTTGTCACATACCGAAATTTTCGACTTTCGAAAATTCGACATCGATACTCACTTTATCAACTGCCGAGCAATCGAGTGCCGGAAACTCCAATAGTGAGGGTTTTAAGAAAAAGAAAAAGGTAGAAGAAGAAGAAAGCAGAAGAAAAAGAAGAAGAGAAGGAAGAAGAACAACAGAAAAACATCAGAACGACATCAATAGAAACACAGAACAGAGACAATATCAGAATCTCACATATCGCAGCGGAACAATATATAATAGATAAATGAATAATCTTTTAAAACAAAGGACTATATCATTTTATACATACATCAATCATCAGAGTCAATATACAACAATGGACAGGTATATAACTTGTCCTCATACAGAATACACAGCGGAATAAATAATATCAGATACAAATACTACGTCTCGTCCTACAGCTTATCTCCAAAGCTCCAGAATATCCAATATATCCTGATAACATAACTCTAGGCTGCCCGTGTGGAAATTGGTGGGCACCCAGAGTTTAGAAGGGAAACAATAAACTCCGAGTCAGTCATGGTGACTGGTGTGAGATCGTAAAACAGTTATTCTTTAAAATAAACAACAGGAAGTTTTTAAAGTCAATTCGCAATGCTTTTGGAAAATGAAACTACCATAAGACCTCCCGCCACACACACAATGCAAACGCAGAATTGGAGGAGATTTCTTCTTATGATAGTCAAAGATGCTTACTACGCAAAATCAAATTCTTTTTTATATTATTATTAGTGCATAGTGTAGAAAACATTTCGAAAGTATAATATTAATCTTAGCCAGCATAGGCATTCCGCACTTATGCCTACTATAGCTACCATCCAAACAGTGGTGACCACCATAAGTGAATGATAGGTTCTACAACTAAAACCGTACAAGTGTCGTATTGTTTCTTTGGGTTTCCAACAAATGGTCAGGCTAAGGAACTTCCTATCCACGATGGGTACGTCCCTAGAATAGACGACCCGAGAACCTAACCGGATCTCTGCCAACACAAGGCCGGGTTACCTCTGCAAAAATAGGTAACTACTGACACGCGTATGCCATCCCCCGATCGTAACCGATCTTCCCGAGGATCCCCGATTTCCAACAAACCACATAGATAATAATGCAGCAACCACATAGGTTAAGTATCTGGGCTCCATACCATGATACCACCTCTATCCAGAAGGAATGACATACACTAAGGGGCGCTACTCCCTAGAACCTTGCCGCATTCTTCCTGTTTCGACCATTTCCGGGGTGTGAGGCTCGACGAAGTCTCGTCCACAAAGCTACGCTTTCTCAAAAAGCCCTGCTTCGGGTCAAACAAAATGATCAACCTATGATCACAAAGATATAAGATTAAACAAATGATCATATCACAAATGATCAAACACTGATCATTTCACAGCAACACTCAGTATGCCACGTTACCAAATTGGGATATATCGTTGATGAATTTCAACTACATAACCTCTGAGCTCGTACGTCTCAGAGAAGGGTGTTAAGCTAAGAGAATAAATTCTCCGCCACCAACAGAAATGTATTTGAAAGAAATCAGCTTTATATCTCAAATTGTAACGTCAGACATACAATCCATATAAGTCTGTTCCGGGATCGAACAGAACCGAAGGCACTTCTCACGAAGCCCTTGCACATCCGGATAATTTTCTAATCACGTCCGGACTTCCCGTCACTAAGGGTGATAAAACCTCTAAACCGGAGATCAGCCGATGTAGAGTAACTCGACGGTAATCCTTCCGTTTCCAAAAATATCCGGTCTTCAACACCGGTCTTCAAATGCAATTCATAACGACGTATCACATATTCGGAATGGGTTATACGACCCCATGGTCCTTTCCCGGCTAACCCGAATAGTGAGCGATCATTCAAAAATAAGTGTGGCATTCAAATTCATCCAATTCACAACAAATACCTACTCAAGGTAATTATTGATAGTCGGTTATTTAACTATCAATAAAGATGCGCAACATCATCAGATTCCAAATAATTTTCCCAAATTATTTCATCTTCAAAAATATCTTTACTAGATATAAAATTTCCACACTTCAAAAATAAATCAACGTTTATTTTTCTAAACAGTTTCCCTTTTCTTTATAAACTCCATATTGAATTTATATTTCAAAATATCTACTGATATACGATTTTCAATCGTTTTCAAATATTCATTTTCGATTTATTTTTAAGAAGATAAAATCTCAAAACAGTTCATTTCATATTGGAAAAGCATTTCCATACTTATTTAAAAATAAGTATTTCATAAATCTATTTATTTTCAACATTTGAAAATATTCGATATACTTAAATCAAAATTAAGTATACATTTCATTCTTTAAGGAAATCATTTACTATAACAACATCTATTTGAGTCAAAACGAATGTTACGTAAAACATCATTACGACGACTCAAGATTATTAGTATAGGGATTCAAAATTTTGATAGATATATATAAATCCCAATACTACATCAAAACATTTCCTTTCGGAAATCATTTACTATAACAACAGTGTTATAGTCCATCATTTCCTTATTCCTCGAAAACGTCTATTTCAACAATGAACGTTGAAATCTATGCTTCCGATTCCTAATACATTTTAAAAACATCTTTAAAATGTTTACTTCATTTTTAATAACACTTCTTCAAAAATGAATCCATTTTACTTAACAATATATTCACTGTCCAAAATCGTGAATATACTTCACTAACCATATTTTCAAAAATCTCTACACATTTTATTTCAATAAAAATTCGCTATTCAAAAATCGCGAATATATCTTCTTCAATAATCTCCTATATATATTTTATCAAATTCAATCGATTTCGAATTTATAAAACGAAGTTTATAAATTCTATTTCTGTTTTAATAACAACTTCAACTTATAAATCTTCTTTTTATTAACTTCTATATCTTACTTATCAAAATAAGTGATTTCGGATTTATAAACAACTTTTATAAATTTCAATTCTATTTGTAAAAACTTCAATACCAAATCAATTTCAATATTGATTTCTAAATTTATTTTCAACCTTAAATAAAATTTCCATACTGATTTCTCAAAAATTCATTTCCAAATATTAAATCAATTACAGATTGATTTCTAATTTTATTTATCCCTACTAAAATAAATTCCTTATTTTCCTTCAAATCATTCAATATCCTGTTTTTAAATGGATTCTTTAAATTGAACTCATTTTACATTGATTTCCCAAATCATTTCAATTTACCAATTAAATTTCTAATTGGATTTCCAACTTATCTCCTTTTAAATAAATTCCTTTTTAAGAAAATAAATTTCAATTGTTTCTTTCAATCTATTTAAAAATCCAGATTTTAAATTAATTTCCTCAATTTAAAATCACTATTATACGAAATTCATTTATTTAACATTTTCACTTTATTATGGAAATAAATTCAATAAGATTATAAAAATTAACTTTTTATACTTTAAAATTCCTTTCTTCGACTTTATTAAATTTCTAAAAATTTATTTACTTAAAAATTTCTATTTTGATTTCAAAAATTCAATTTCATTTATTTTTGGAATCCAATGATATCAAACATCCATTCAGCTAAATTTTAGCATTCAAATAATTTCCAGATATCAATATGATTAATACATCAATATAATCATTCACAGATTCACACCGCAGTATAAATAAAAATCAATCAATGTGAGGGGTCCAGTTGGATCCCTCCAACCTGTTTCCCTGCATCCAAAGACGTCAGCACAATACCAATTCCACTTCGAGGTGGAATATCGTGGTATATGGGTTTTCATAATATATCCGCTTACTAATGGCGCAATAGGGTCTCATCCGCTATACGAGGCGGGAAATCATCAATCCAATATATACATATGCCAATATGTATATATTGCTATATATATAGATATATCCTATCATATCTAATATCACAATCAATAGCACTCATATCAAATCAATAACTGCAAAAATTCCACATTCAATTTGAGTGAGAAAAATCTCACCTTAGCCTTTATTAGCAATCCACTCCAAATCCAGATTTATTTTTCTTCGTTGTATCCGACCTTGTATAAACAATTATACAATTTTATTAATATTCTAATCAATCACATAATTAATTTTCGTTTAATAGTTTTCGATTAGTTGATAATTTCAATTCATCGTCGATTTCATTCTAAATAAAAATTTAAACTTTAAATTGATTTCTTTTTTGAAATAAATTCATTTAACTACCCTTTTTGATTTTCAAACTAACAACTTATCTAAATAAATTAATTATTTAGTTTAAAATCAAATTCTCTTTAATAATTTGTTTCACTAAAATTTTAAATTAAACTAAATTCCCTTAATTATCAACTATTGAATCTTAGAAATAAATTCCTATTTAATAAATTATTTTCTAACAACTATACGAATTTAAATAAGCTTATCAAACAATTTAATTTTCAAATCTAAATTAAATGGAAACAATTTACAAATACCTTACTGCAAAATGCAAACCAGGTCACTGCTGCCGATGCTCGAACGCGAGCACACAGACCCAAGACCAGCCCCGTATGGCCATCGACGAACCACGCCGCCGTCTTTGCCTCCCCATCTCAACCATCGCGACTTCGCCTCCGACCTTTGACAAGCTCGAATTCGTGAACCCACTCGCCTCACGCGTTCGTACGCGAGTTCGTCGACCAGCCTATTCGCCATCGATCGCCTCCAGGTTGCCGCGTCGCCTGGCCCCAAAACGCCACCACGAACTCGTGCTCCGCCCTGATTCATCTCCAGCATACATCGCGCGCTGCTCGTCGCGATTACAAGAATCTGACCACCTCGCGAATGCCCTAGCAATCGCCACCAGATGCCGCCTGCCTCGCCGACCTCACGCGCCTCCAGTTGGCCTCGTGATTCCAAACCCTGACGCCTCCTCGCACGCGCACGCGAGACCTCCTCCCCCTATCGCGACGTTGCCTTCAATTGCTCGACTGACCCCAATCTCATCGCGAACCCTAGCTGCCTCGAGCTTGATTCGTTCGCGAAGAGAAATCGGTTGCCATGATTTTCTTTCTTCTTCTTTTTTTATCTCGGCTGTTCGAAATGTAAGGGAGAAGGGATATTAAAATTAGAAGAAGGCATGGGTCACACGATTTGCTCCCGTGATTATAGGCGAGGTTAAAGGAGTGAATGGGTATGTCGGCAATGTTATAATTTAAATGTTAAAATTGAATTCAATTCAAATTTCCAACGCGTTATCTCACCGTAAGGTCACAAATCAACTTCGAAAAATACGAAATCTGAAACCCGGCAATAATACAATATTCCGGACCCAATGGAACTGGTTTCGTCGAATTCCGAGACTGTGCCTCGGACGGCTATTTTTAAATATCGGTTCGAACGATAAAATTTTAAAACTGAACAAATCATCTTCAAATTCGATTTTGAAGCTCCTGTTATCTTCAGTGTTATCAATACGAATTTTAAAAGCTTATGAAATATTTTTCTTCAGCTTAAAACTGAAGATTCAAATTTTTTATTCAATTCAATAGATTAAATTTTATAATTTAATCGCCAAATTCAAATGTTATATTGGGAATTCAAATTAAATTATCGTTCAAACATTTAAAATTAATTAAATATTCTCAATTTAATTCGTTCAAAATTCTGGGTCGTTACATAAGTATATGATATGGTAATTTCCCCGAGGGTCTAGTGGCAAGCAGCCCTACATAATGAAGATCTCCGTCTTTAATAATCATCATCATAAACCTACATTTTCGAACGCATACATTGGTCCAAAGTGGTTCTCGGATAAATCCGACCCCGGTCTCTCCGAACCAACAACGATAAAAAGGCCAATTATTTGATAGTCGGTTATTTAACTATCAAAGCAACAAACAATATCTAGCACCAAGCAATCACTAGGCCCATTTAATTAATCTTTTATTAATTAAATCACTTTCCAAATATTTACTTCAAATTATCTTTAAAATAGATATATTCACAAAATCATTTCAATTTTTTGATACTGGAAAACATTTCCATATACTTATATCGACAGTATAGGCATATTCACAAATCATTTCATTTTCAACACTTAGAAAATATCTCCACATACTTAAACCAAAATTAAGTATACATATACCAATCTTGAGGAAAGTATTCTTCAAAACAAACTTTATTTTGGGTCAAAACGAATGTTGTGTAAAAATCGTTACAACAACCTAAAAACCAGCAGATGTACGTTTCTAAAAACCAATGTACGTGGTTCTTAGAAATGCAATGTTAGACTTTTGTCCATATAAGTTGTGCAGGAATAGGACAAACCGAAGGAACTCTCCTACCACATCCTGTCGGGCATTACCCCTAGAATAAGTAGCGAGCAATCCTTGCATCGAAGATTTTCATGATAGAGCACTACTGCCATCATAAGTATATGATATGGTAATTTCCCCGAGGGTCTAGTGGCAAGCAGCCCTACATAATGAAGATCTCCGTCTTCAATAATCATCATCATAAACCTACATTTTCAAATGCATACATTGGTCCGAAGTGGTTCTCGGATAAATCCGACCCCGGTCTCTCCGAACCAACAAAGATAAAAAGGCCAATTATTTGATAGTCGGTTATTTAACTATCAAAGCAACAAACAATATCTAGCACCAAGCATTCACTAGGCCCATTTAATTAATCTTTTATTAATTAAATCACTTTCCAAATATTTACTTCAAATTATCTTTAAAATAGATATATTCACAAAATCATTTCAATTTTTCGATACTGGAAAACATTTCCATATACTTATATCGACAGTATAGGCATATTCACAAATCATTTCATTTTCAACACTTAGAAAATATATCCATATACTTAAACCAAAAATAAGTATACATATACCAATCTTGAGTAAAGTATTCTTCAAAACAAACATTATTTTGGGTCAAAATGAATGTTGTGTAAAAACCATTACAACAACCTAAAACATTTAGTATAGGGATTTAATTAAGTGGAAATTAGTCACAAGGACCTCTTTAGCAAGTGGAATTAGTTTCTAGGACACACAACTGAAATAATTAATTTCAAGGACAAAACGTAAAATAATTAGATTTTAGGGCCTAAAAACCTATGAAATTATGTCCTTGAAAGTAATTGGACTACTGACTTTGTCCTTGAAAGTAATTATTATGCTGACTTTGGCCTTGAAAGTAATTTCTTTGAATGTGTGTCCTAGAAACTAATTGGACTGCAAAGTTTGTCCTTCTGGTGAAATGCTCCTTTAATTAATTTTATATATATATATATAATCCCATATGCTACATAAAAAAATTTCCTTTCGGAAATCATTTACCATAACAACAGTGTTATAGTCCATGCCTTCCTTACTTCTTCAAAAATGTCTAATACAACAATAAATGTTGAAATCTATGTTTTCGATACGTATCTCACTTTAAAACATTTTTCAAAATCATTAAATTCCATGTGGAATTATTATTTCCCAAAACATTACTTTAAAACAATAAGTTACTTTTCAAAGCCATTAACTTCATCAAAAACATTATTTTCAATACAATCCTTTGAAGGATTGTTAAACTCTTAAAAAATTTGAATATAACTCCTTTATATAAAAATCCATATTTTATATCCCAACATAAATCATTTCCCTATTTATAAACTATGTTTATAAATCTCCTTTCTATTTTATAAAACTTCTATTTTATAAAATCACTTCTTTTATAAATTTCTATTTATAAGTCATTCTTTTATAAAAACTCATTTACTATCAAAAATCCATTTCTATATAAATCTAATTTATTCATAAAATCCATTCGTAAAATATTTATTAATTCCAATTATAATTAATTTCTTTATTTATAAAAATATTCCTTTTAAAAGTCCTTTATAAAATATTCAAAAATCTCTATATAAAAATATTTAACCAAAACCATATTTTTATAACATCAAAAATCATACTTTTATTCGTTTAAAACAATTTCATTCCTTTTTAATAATTTAAAAATTATTAAAACTTATACTTCTCCGAAATCACTTGAAAATCATTTCAATTTAAAATCACTATTTTATAGTATTTAAAATACTAAAAATATGGCCCAGTGCTACCATAGCACTAAATAAGCAAAACAAATTTCATGCATCAAATATCGCATCCATCACATCATATATCAACATATATATGTGAAAATAAGATCAATAGTGTGAGGAATCCTATTAGATCCCCCCAACCTATCCCCTTGCATCACAGACATCATACAATTATAAAAATATAAATCAACCGCTTCGAGGTGGGATTCATATACAAGGGTCATCCACTCTTACACGAGAATGTAATAGGGTCTCATCCGCTCCAGGGGCGGGAATATATCCAAACCAACTAATATATATATATATATATATATATATATAATATCATATATCATCCAAACAATCATCAATCATCATAAATAAAATATTCTCACTTATATAAAAATATAAGCGAGCTAGTGAGTGTGAGTTTTACTCACTTTGGTTGCAGTCCTCGCAATAGCGATTCATTTGGATTAAAATTAAACGAGCATTTAATTTAACCCAAAATTGCTGCTAGCTCCATATATGTCCAAACTAGCTCTAAAATGTAGTGCTCGTTAATACAAATCCAATGCTGCTTGTTTCGTTTGATTTGGACCTCGTATGACAAAGTTACACAATTTTTAACATTCAATAATTAAATATTATAATTGATTCCTTAATTATAGTAATTAGATTTAAATTAATTACCCCCCCCCGTCTCTTAATCCTTCCCTCACGAACGCGAGTTACCCAAGCCACACGAAACCCATACGCACGCAACTCTCACGACTGCCGCTCCCACCATCGACCAACTATTCGACGATCGGACTCCACCACGTCGAAATTGCCCCCGAACAGCACGCCAGACGTGGGGTAAAAGCTCCCATACTCGTCGACTAGAACATAAACCAACTATTGGATTGATAGATCTCGTTGCTCTCTACATTTTCTTAGTTGAAAGTTTTTGCTAATTGTTTACAGATTGGAAGAGATTTGAGGAGGAAGGAGGCATGTTTCTGGCCTTTGAATTGAAGGCGGCGGCTGGCCTTAGTTATCTAGGGTTTTGCAAGTTAGGGTCCTGTAACGACCCAGAATTTTGAACGAATTAAATTGAGGATATTTAATTAATTTTAAATATTTGAACGATGATTTAATTTGAATCCCCAATTTAAATTTGAATTTGGCGATTAAATTATAAAATTTAATCGATTGAATGCTGAATAAAAATTTGAATCTTCAATTTAAAGTTGAAGAAAAATATTTCGAAAGCTTTTAAAATTTATATTGATAATACTGAAGATAACGGAAGCTTCAGAATCTGATTTCAAACTATTCTGTTCAGTTTTGAATTATATTGTTCGAACCGATATTTAAAAATAGTCATTTTTCAAACAGTCTCGGAATTCGACGAAACCAGTTCCGTTGGGTCCGTAATATTGAATTATTGTCGGATTTCCAATTTTGTATTTTTCGGGGTTGATATGTAACCGTACGGCGGTTAAACGCCTTGAAATTTAAATTGAATTTCAATTTAAATCTAAATTTAAATTATTTAACTTAGTCAACTTCACCACATTATCCCTTTAATCACGCCTAATATCGCGCCTGAGAACGTGAGAGCATGCTTCTTCCCAATTTTAAATACGTCCTCTTACTTCCAGTTCAAAGAAATCAAATCGAGCAGCTTAAAATTCATAACCGCTCCTCCCCAAATCAAATTCATTTTTCTCCCTACCTTCAGCTCATTAAAATCGAGCTCGTTTTCGACTGGACGAGGTGAGTCGCGATGGGCTTTAGGGGCGGCGGTGGCGATGTCGCGAGGCTGGGGCGGTCGCAGTGGCGGCGTGGCATTCGAAGGCGACACGTGTTGTTATCGTGGCGACCGCGTGGATTTTAGGAGGAGGTTCGACAAGATGATGTTGGAGTGGGCTCGCGTCGCGTGTACAGGGGTTGGCTTCAGAATTAGGGGATCGCAACGACCTTCGATGTTGAACGAGGCGCTCGGAGTTGGAGGAGGTGGGTCGCGAGTTGAAATGTTGTTGGAGAGTGCGTCTTCGTGTACGTGGGGTGATGGGCAAGCAAAGATAGTCGTCGACAGCTAATTGATGCTGCAGACTGACAGTGGCGAGGCATCTAGGGTTTTCTATGCTCAAATTTTGGAGGCCGAGCATGTAGAGTTTCGAGTATAGGCTGAAAAGCAAAAGCGTGGAAAAGGGAGAACGAGTCAGTAAGGTATTCTCAAAAATTTTATTTTATTTAAACAAAATTCTACATATGTATATACTCAGACGATTTTATATCCACATATATATATATAGTTAAACAGCAAAAATGTATATGTACCTGCAGTAAAATTCGCAGTAAGGAATTTAGGACCATCTTGTTTTAATTTAATAAATAGGTGGAAGATGATTTTGGGTAATATAAGATTTTAACATCTTGTAGAGGTTATAAAGATTTGATTTTTGAGATGTATATAGTTTATTTATGCGAAAGAAATTTGTTTTATAAAAAAAGAATGGATTTGGTGAATAAATAGTTAGATTAACTTACTAAGTTACTTTAGCAACTAACGAGTTTTTTATTTAGAAAGGAAAGTTAGTTTGAAATTAAAATGTTTAGTTAAATAAATTTAGTTAAAAGAAATTGATTTAAATTTAAATCATTAAGTTAAAATAAATCAATAGTTGATTTAATTGGTTAAAATGGAATTTAATTGTTCAACTTGTTTTGAATATTAATCGGTTATATAAAATATTTATACAAGGTATAAATCAAGGAAATCGAGTCAAGTGGAAATGGATGGCAAAATAAAAAGCTAAGGTGAGATTTTCTCACTCGAAGGAAATTTGAATTTACAGTTATTATTGATTGATGATTGTTATTGGATGTGCTATTAGATATTTTAGGATATATCTATATATATATAGCAATATATACATATTGGCATATGTATATATTGGATTGATGATTTCCCGCCTCGTATAGCGGATGAGACCCTATTGCGCCGTTAGTAAGCGGATTTATAAAAACCTATATACCGCGATAATTCCGTACTGGAGCGGAATTGGTATCGTGCTAACATCTTTGGATGCAGGGAAACTGGTTGGAGGGATCCAACTGGACCCCTCACATTGATTGAATTTATTTCTACTGTGATGTGATAATCTGTGAATGATTATTGATGTTATTGAATTGATGTCTGGAAATTGTTTGAAAGCTAAAATTTAGCTGAATGGATGTTTTGACATCATTGGATTCCCAAGATAAACGAAATTGAATTTTTGAAATTTAAGAAGAAAATTTTTAAGTGAATCAATTTTTGAAATTTAAGAAATTTCGAAGAAAGAAATTTTAAAGTATAAAAAGTCAATTTTTATAATCTTATCGAATGAATTCCAGAATAAAGTGAAAATGCTAAATAAATGGATTTCATAAAACAGTGATTTTTAAATTGAAGAAATAAATTTAAATTTGGATTTTTGAATAGACTGAAAGAAACAATTGAAATATATTTTCTTTGAAAGGAATTTTATTTAAAAGGAGATAAGTTGGAAATCCAATTAGAAATTTAATTGGTAAGTTGAAACGATTTGGGAAATCAATGTAAAATGAGTTCAATTTAAAGAATCCATTTAAAAGCAGGATGTTGAGTAATTTGAGAAAAATAAGAAATTTATTTAGTAGTGATAAATAAAATTAGAAATCAATCTGTAATTGATTTAGTATTTGGAGAAGAACTTTGAGAAATCAGTATGGAATCTTTTAATTAAAGTTGAGGATAAATTTAGAAATCAATATTGAAATTGATTTGGTATTGAAGCTTTTATAAATAGAATTAAAATTTATAAAAGTTGTTTATAAACCCAAAGTCACTTATTTTGATAAGTTAAATATAGAAGTTGATAAAAGAAGGTTTATAAGACGAAGTTGTTACTAAAAAGAGAAATAGAATTTATAAACGTGCTTATAAATTTGCAAATAGATGGAATGTGATAAATTTAATAGAAGATTATTTTAGAAGATATATTCACGATTTTGAATAGCGAAGTTTTATTGAAATAAAAATGTGTAGGAATGATTGAAATGGGGTTGAGTAGATTTTATTCACGATTTTGGACAGTGAATATAATGTTAAGTAAAATGGATTCATTTTTGAAGAAGAAATATTTTAAAAATGAAGTTAAACATTTTAAAGGTGTTTTAAAATGTGTTATGAATCGAAAGCATAGATTTCAACATTTATTGTTGAAATAGGCGTTTTCGAAAATATAAGGAAATGATGGACTATAACACTGTTGTTATAGTAAATGATTTTCGGAAGAAAATGTTTTGATGTAGTATTGGGATTTATATATCTATCTTAATTCCGAATCCCTATACTAGTGATTTTGAGTCGTCGTAACGATGTTTTACGTAACATTCGTTTTGACTCAAATAAATGTTGTTATAGTAAATGTTTTCCTTAAAGAATGAATATATACTTAATATTGATTTAAGTATATTGAATATTTTCCAAGTGTTGAAAATAAATGATTTGTGAAATACTTATTATTAAATAAGTATGGAATGTTTTCCAATATGAAATGAACGTTTTTGAGATTTATCTTCTTAAAGATAAATCGAAATCGAATATTGAAAACGATTTGAAAATCGTATATCAATAGACATTTTTGAAACATAAATTCACTATGGAATTTATAAAAAGGAAAGGGAAACTGTTTAGAAAAATAAACATTGATTTATTTTTGAAGTGTGGAAATTTTATATCTAATAAAGATATTTTTGAAGATGAAATAATTTGGGAAAATTATTTGGAATCTGATGATGTTGCGCATCTTTATTGATAGTTAAATAACCGACTATCAATAATTACCTTTAGATAGGTATTTGTTGTGAATTGGATGAATTTGAATGCCACACTTATTTTTGAAAAATCGCTCACTATTCGGGTTAGCCGGGAAAGGACCATGGGGTCGTATAACCCATTCCGAATATGTGATACGTCGTTATGAATTGCATTCGAAGACCGGTGTTGAAGACCGGATATTTTTGAAAACGGAAGGATTACCGTCGAGTTACTCTACATCGACTGATCTTCGATTTAGAGGTTTTATCACCCTTAGTGACGGGAAGTCCTGACGTGATTAGAAATTTATCCGGAAATGCAAGGGCTTCGTGAGAAGTGCCTTCGGTTCTGTTCGATCCCGGAACAGACTTGTATGGATTGTGTGTCTGACGTAACACTTTGAGATATAAAGCTGATTTCTTTCAAATACATTTCTGTTGGTGGCGGAGAATTTATTCTCTTAGCTTAACACCCTTCTCTGAGACGTACGAGCTCAGAGGTTATGTAGTTGAAATTTATCAGCGATATATCCCAATTTGGTAACGTGGCATACTGAGTGTTGCTGTGAAATGATCAGTGTTTGGTCATTTGTGATATGATCATTTGTTTGATCTTATATCTTTGTGATCATAGGTTGATCATTTTGTTTGACCCGAAGCAGGGCTTTTTGAGAAAGCGTAGCTTTGTGGACGAGACTTCGTCGAGCCTCACACCCCGGAAATGGTCGAAACAGGACGAATGCGGCAAGGTTCTAGGGAGTAGCGCCCCTTAGTGTATGTCATTCCTTCTGGATAAAGGTGGTATCATGGTATGGAGCCCAGATACTTAACCTCTGTGGTTACTGCATTATTTTTCTATGTGGTTTGTTGCGAATCGGGGATCCTCGGGAAGATCGGTTGTGACGACCGCCCATGACCCCTGCACCGAATCTAGAGATAGAGCGCTGTAAAGTGTGCCAGGCGACCATGGACGATTGTCAAGGTAAGATTAAAACAACAGGATCTATCGTATTACTCACAGCGCATGGACAAAATACAATAGAACATATGTATAGTGAAGCTTTACAGAATAAAATGACATCATATAAAACTCCATAATAGTTGAATACAAGCATCCACATAGTCAATACATCAAGCCTCACTACAAATCTCTCAGAGAATACAAACAGCGGAATATCCAGTACATATAATAAGAAGATAACATGCAATCCTCCAGCTCGTCTTCGATATCAGCATCGTGAAAAGAGAACAGCACCTGTCACCTGCTACCTAGTCTGCCCGTCCCAAAATGGACGAACAGCCCAAGGCAATAAGAATTAAAACATAAAGCCTTGAGTCAGACAACAGTCTTAGTGAGCAGTAAATTAACTAACAACATACCAAAAGAGCATAAAGGAAAAGGAATAGGAATACAACCCTCCCACTCCAACCTCATTCTACAGTGATAGCCCCCAGACACACACTAAACAGAAGCAAACATAGCAGAGCATACAATTTAAAGTAAAGCTACTATCACTCGAGTCAAGGGCGATGTTTTCCAAGTACCAAGGCCTAAATCAGATAAGCACCCAGAAAATACCGCTCTTGAGTCCGAATGGCGATACAACCAAACATCCATGACTCTGGCTATCACTGTTATCATTGCTTCAATATCACCGTTAATTGAATGACCGGCACATTCTTTCAGCCGTCCGTCAAGGGCTAATGAAAACCCCGGTTCTAGACATAACTCCCGCACGTCGTCGCAGCCCGTGCCTAGGACTATCGAATCTGCCCAGAGTACTCGACCATCAACAGTTGGCCGTTGGGACTATCGAATCTGCCCAAACGTACCCTTGCTTAGAGCATGCTAGAACCTTCAACAACGATGTTATCCAAGCCTCCTAGTCATCCTCCTCGACGACTATTCTCATATCCATTCATTATCTTCAACTCGAATCATATCACCGAGTTATCAACATGCTTGGAATGATCCCGTCTGGATTAGACCAAGTCTTCATCATATGATTGCTTCGCTTCATTACATCCTCGCAAAGCCTCATCTCATCATCACATCATCAAATCTATGCATAAGAGCTTCATCATCCCGCTACATATGCCACGAGCAGCTTTTCCAATTCAAGAGCCTTTCCCTTAGCTTTTGAATCATCTTCGATCTAATCTAATCATCAATCATCTAGTTCATAACAATCAATCAAATCAAACATCAATCCAAGCAATCAAGCATTCAAATATGATCTAAGTAGACAATTATAACAATAATGGCATTTTCGTAATTAAAGAGTTGAAAGTCCAATAAGCATGAAAACATGGATTATATCTCTACAACTTGATGAATGAACTTGCATAGGTTAACATATGATAAAATGGATGCAACATCATCATGAACAATGGATCTACAAGGATCTACACATAGGATGAAGAAAATGCATGGAAATCACTAATTTAACACCAAATTGAGCCAACAATCCGATCTACTCCTTTGGATCCGTGTGAGAGATAATCACCACTCACCAAATCACCTAAACAATCCAAAAGATAACAACTTCAGATCTGGACAGCGAAGAACTAAGCTAGATCCGACAAGATCTCACTTCAAACGATGAAATCTCTCTTGAAAAGATGAAGATCTTCAATCCAAGCTCTTGAATCTTCAATCTTGATCTTCGATTTGGATGGAAGGAAGCACTAGATTAGGGTGGAGAAAAGAAGTGAAGAAGTGTAGAAGTCGAGCTCTCAAAATGGCAGCACTTCGTCGCTTCAAAATCCGGATCCCAAAAAGTGAGAACAACTCCTCCTATTTATAGCTGAAATCTGTCCTTAAGTCGAAATCTGGCTATCTCCCTAAGTCGTTTCCGACCTAAGACTCTCCGACCTAAGCTTCTCCGACCTAACGACTTAGCCAGACCCAGCGACTCATCGCACGCGCGACCTAACCTCTTACGCGCTTAGCGACCTAACAGGCCTCCCCATCTTACGACCTAACACTTAACTCCTAGGTCGCTTTCGTCTTAAAGCATAGGCTACGACCTAACACTTAAACTATCTAAGCGACTTAACAACCTACGACTCAGTTGGGTTGCGACCTAACAACTTAGGCTCCTACGCGACCTAACACATGTCGACCTAAAACAACATACGACCTAACAGTTAGATCCACGCGACCTAACACTTAAACTATTCTAGCGACCTAACAACTCACGCGACCTACGACTCAGCAAACTCGCGACCTAACACACACGCGACCTAACCATCTTAGGTCGTTTACGACCTAACTCAACACAGATCTAACGACCTAACTACGCTAACACTTAGGTCGGTCAATCCCATAGGTCGCTAACTCGAACTGCCGACCTAACACTTAGGTCGCTCACACATTTTCTTAGGTCGCCAGAACCTCTTAAGTCGGTCACGACTTAACCCCTTAGGTCGCCTACGACCTAACCAAAGCCAACAACTAGTCTTCCTTAAGTCGGTCAGTCTTTAGGTCGTTAACTCGCCCTGCCGACCTAATTACTTAACTAAATCCTAGGTTGCACAATTCTATAGGTCGCTCCAACTAACCCACGACCTAACACTAACTCGCCGAAGTCCTTAACTCGGTCACGACTTAGCTCTTAGGTCGTCCACGACCTAGGACTTAGACAAATTTCCACAAAAATCTGAAATGACTTAAAAATGCAAAAATTCCAGATTTTTGACGAACTTGTCGATCCGTAAAAATACGGGTCGTTACATTCTCTCCCCCTTAGGAATTTCGCCCCCGAAATTCCAAGCAATCAAAACTATTCTGTACGCCTACCATCCATAGCAATCAACAAACCATGCATCCAATTCTAACTTAGCGTACAGAATTCTAAAATTAGAACAAGTTACAATATCGTGAGATGACACGACACCTTAGGGCCATACCTTGAAGAGTTCAGGATGAGCTGCTTTCATCCTCTCTTCCACCTCCCACGTACAGTCGTTATCATCTTCACTCCATTGTATCTTGAGCAACTTAACTACCTTCCTCCTAAGCTGTTTCGTGTCGGTTTCAACAACACGAAGCGGCTTACGAGGTCTTCTATCAACTGGATCAACTTCTAAGTCTTCACAGCTATCAGCAGAAACCACTGTTCTCGAGTCGTGCACATACTTCCGTAGATATGATACATGAAAAACATTGTGCACACTCGACATCTTCTCTGGTAACTCCAATCTGTAAGCGAGCTTTCCAATTCGCTCGATAATCGGGAATGGTCCAACAAATCTCGGAGTCAATTTTCCTTTCTTCCCGAATCGGATAACATTCTTCAGTGGAGAAATCTTCACAAAAACCATATCTCCTACGTCGAATTCCAAATCCTTTCGACGCTTATCAGCATAACTCTTCTGACGGTCTTGGGCTGCCTTCATTCGTTGCCGAATGATCTCTATGCAATCCGAAGTCTGTCGAATCATCTCTGGCCCAAGTATCAGCTTTTCTCCAGTTTCCAACCAACATGTCGGAGAGTTACACGGTCTTCCATACAATGCCTCATACGGTGCCATACCAATGCTTGACTGGTAACTGTTGTTGTACGCAAACTCCACCAAATGAAGGTGATCTTCCCATGATCCTCCGAAGTCCAAAACACATGCTCTAAGAAGATCTTCCAAAACTCGGTTGACTCTCTCGGTCTGACCATCTGTCTGAGGGTGATAAGCTGTACTCAAACACAACTCGGTTCCCAAAACTTCCTGGAAGCTCTTCCAAAATCCACTAGTGAACAATGGATCTCGATCGCTCACTATACTCTTCGGAATACCATGGAATCGAACTATCCACTTCACATACAACTCAGCCAACTTTGATGCAGTCCTAGTCGATCGAACAGGAATGAATCGTGCACTCTTAGTCAGACGATCCACAATGACCCAAATCCCTTCATTCCCCGTTCTGGTTCTAGGCAATCCATCAATAAAATCCATCGACACTTGTTCCCACTTCCATGTAGGAACTTCTAAGGGTTGAAGCAATCCACTTGGCTTCTTCTGTTCAGCCTTTACCAACTGACAGTTCATACACTTGGAAATGAAATCTCCAACATCCTTCTTCATGCCTTCCCAGTAGTAGGTTCTCTTCATATCCCGATACATCTTATTCCCACCTGGATGAATTGTCAACTTCGAGTGATGACTTTCCTTCAGAACTTCAGTCCTCAACTCATCTATATCGGGAACCACTAGTCGTCCTTGCTTTCGAAGCCAACCTTCTCTATCGACCTCGAATCCTTTATCCTTTTCTGGCTCCAATCCAGATTCCAATTCACGGATAATCTTGACAAGCTTATCATCTCGCTTTTGACTCTCGCCAATCCTTTCCACAAGAGTCGGTCTTATCGATAAGTTTGCCAACATTTCAGGTTCCAATTCGCATCTAGGCCTGAAGTCAAATCCAGCTAAATACTCGAGATTCTTCCATTCAGAAAACATGGCTCCCAATCCTGCATGTCTTCGACTTAACGCATCTGCTACTGCGTTACCTTTTCCCGGAGTATAAGCTATACCAAAATCATACGATGCCAAAAACTCTAACCAACGTTGCTGCCGAAGATTCAAATCCTTCTGGGAGAAAAGATACTTCAACGACTTATGATCCGTAAACAACTCGAATCGAACTCCCAACAGATAATGTCTCCACATCTTCAGAGCAAATACAATCGCCGCCAATTCCAAATCATGAGTTGGGTAATTCCTTTCATGCGGCTTCAGTTGTCGACTGGCATACGCAACAACTTTATCCTTTTGCATCAGCACTGCTCCAAGTCCAGTACCACATGCATCGGTGTAAACCACCATCTCATCATTCCCACTTGGAATAGTCAAAACAGGAGCACTCGTCAATCTCTCCTTCAGGATTCCGAAAGCTTGCTCACACCTAGCATCCCAACTGAACACTTTGTTCTTCTTCGTCAATCCTGTTAATGGTGCAGCTACCTTGGAGAAGTCTTTGATAAACCGTCGATAATATCCTGCTAATCCAAGAAAACTCCTCACATCTGACGCATTCTTAGGTCTAACCCAATCCTGGATTGCTGCCACTTTAGCGGGATCAACCGCTATTCCATTTCCAGAAATCACATGGCCTAAGAACCTCACTTCACTCTTCCAGAAGTGACACTTCGAAAACTTAGCCTTCAGCTGATGTTTCCGTAAGATCTCCAAAACAATACGCAAGTGCGTCTTGTGCTCTTCCTCCGTTCTGGAATAAATCAGAATATCATCCACGAACACAAGTACGAACTTGTTCAACTGATCTCTGAACACTCTATTCATAAGATCCACAAAATATGCTGGCGCGTTAG
Organism: Allium fistulosum; assembly: GCA_030737815.1. Taxonomy (NCBI): domain Eukaryota; kingdom Viridiplantae; phylum Streptophyta; class Magnoliopsida; order Asparagales; family Amaryllidaceae; genus Allium; species Allium fistulosum. The sequence goes on from CM060902.1 coordinate 1,423,386,656, forward strand.
TCAATCCAAACGGCATTACCAGCCACTCAAAGAAACCGGATGGTGTCCTAAAAGCAGTCTTCGGCACACTATCCTTAGCCACTCTCAACTGGTGAAATCCCGTTGCCAAATCCATCTGAGAAAACACCTTGACTTCGTGAAGCTGATCAAACAAGTCATCTATTCTCGGCAATGGATACTTGTTCTTCTTAGTCACCTTATTCAGCTCACGATAATCGACGCACAATCTCAACGACCCATCTGCCTTGGTTGCAAACACAACTGGTGCACCCCATTCGGACACACTACGCCGAATGAATCCTTTCTGTAAAAGGTCATCAACTTGCACCCTCAACTCCTGCTGTTCCCTAGGCGCCATCCGCCTAAGAGGCATCACAACAGGTCTGGCTCCTTCAACTAGATCTATTCGAAACTCGATCTCTCTATGCGGCGGCAACCCTTTGACTTCGTCAAAGACATCCTCGAATCCATTAGCGATCGGCACTGATGACAGTCCATCCCGTGGAACAACTAGCGAATACATGAAGCTCATGAAGACGCCTTCTTCATGCTTACATCGTATCACAATCTTTCGCCCTTCCACATTCTCGACTGTCACTTCCAACCTTTCGCAATCAACCTTAGCCGCATACTTCCTAAGCCAGTCCATACCCAAAATAATTCCGAACCCCGCAAAGTTCAGAACAAAGCAATCACAAACAAAAGAGCAACCATGACTCGACACAACCAGACCACGGCATAACATACACAAACAAGACGAACCCCCAACTGGATTAGTCACGACCAATGGCCTATCAACAATATCCGGTGTCAAACCTAACCGGCCAACGAGTTCATTACAAACAAACGAATGCGACGCTCCAGTATCAAACAGAACTCTAACTGGAACACCACATAGGAAAAGAGTACCTTGAACAACCACACTCTTTCCCTTTTCTTCAGCAGTAGGAGCTTTTGAAGACGACGGAACAGCCCCCAAAGCATAGGCTTGCACAATCTGCCTGTCCTTCCTTGGTTCTGGACAATTCTTCCTGAAATGTCCCGGCTTGTCACAGTTGTGACACTTCATCGGTGCCTTCGGATTCTTACAATCCTTAGAGAAATGGCCCTTCTGTTGACAATTGTAGCAAGTCACCTCGCCTTTCGGCTTCTTCTGGCCATCCTTACCTTTCTGCTGCTGCTGCTTCCTCTTCTGGTTTCCACCCTGCTGTGGTTTAGATTCTCCCTTGGTAACAGCAACAACAGGTCCTACCTTAGGAAACAAACTCTCATGCCTAAGAGCTTTCTCCACAAGCTTCTCAAATGAATCGTCCAAATGATCCACCAATTGTCTCCCAAGATAACTGTCCAAGCCGGTCACAAACTTCTCATTCTTCTGATAAGCAGATTCAATATACGACCGGGCATACTTGGACAAAGCTTCGAACTCAGAAACATACTCAAGAACTGATCTTCCACCTTGCTTGAGCTCCACAAACCTCTTGAACAGAACAGACTTCTGAGCTGTAGAAATGAACTTAGCTTCAAATCTAGCTTGGAATTGCTCCCAAGTAATCTCTTCTTCCGGAGTAGTGATGGTAATAGAGTTCCACCAATCAGAAGCTCTCCCTTGAAGCTGCCTTGATGCCAACTTCCTCTTAGTTGCATCATCAATTCCCAAATCACCAAAGATCCTTCTACAAGCATCTATCCACCTCTGGACCTCAATGGTAGATTCTGTTCCCAAGAAAACCTTCCCTCCAAGAGCAGTATAATCCTTGCACAGCTTAGCAAAATCCACTGGTTTCGGAGTTTGGACTTGAACTCCAACATCAACTGCCGCCCCCGGAACTGGTATCCTTCTCATGATCGAAGTTATCATAGCTTCGAACATGGCTGCATAATCAGCAGTCTCTTCAGTAGCGCGACCTTCCCTAGCAGCTGGTCTCCCTCTTCGACTCATTCTCAATATCTATAAAAAGGAATGATCAGAACATCTAGAGAAACAACTGCATAAAGGACTCAAACTCTACCAAACTACTATATTATATATAGTAATCATTCATCAAAATACAATTACGTCTCTCATACGTAGTTACTTCAGCGAGCGTTGGGTAAAATCGATTAACCAATGCTCTGATACCAAATGTGACGACCGCCCATGACCCCTGCACCGAATCTAGAGATAGAGCGCTGTAAAGTGTGCCAGGCGACCATGGACGATTGTCAAGGTAAGATTAAAACAACAGGATCTATCGTATTACTCACAGCGCATGGACAAAATACAATAGAACATATGTATAGTGAAGCTTTACAGAATAAAATGACATCATATAAAACTCCATAATAGTTGAATACAAGCATCCACATAGTCAATACATCAAGCCTCACTACAAATCTCTCAGAGAATACAAACAGCGGAATATCCAGTACATATAATAAGAAGATAACATGCAATCCTCCAGCTCGTCTTCGATATCAGCATCGTGAAAAGAGAACAGCACCTGTCACCTGCTACCTAGTCTGCCCGTCCCAAAATGGACGAACAGCCCAAGGCAATAAGAATTAAAACATAAAGCCTTGAGTCAGACAACAGTCTTAGTGAGCAGTAAATTAACTAACAACATACCAAAAGAGCATAAAGGAAAAGGAATAGGAATACAACCCTCCCACTCCAACCTCATTCTACAGTGATAGCCCCCAGACACACACTAAACAGAAGCAAACATAGCAGAGCATACAATTTAAAGTAAAGCTACTATCACTCGAGTCAAGGGCGATGTTTTCCAAGTACCAAGGCCTAAATCAGATAAGCACCCAGAAAATACCGCTCTTGAGTCCGAATGGCGATACAACCAAACATCCATGACTCTGGCTATCACTGTTATCATTGCTTCAATATCACCGTTAATTGAATGACCGGCACATTCTTTCAGCCGTCCGTCAAGGGCTAATGAAAACCCCGGTTCTAGACATAACTCCCGCACGTCGTCGCAGCCCGTGCCTAGGACTATCGAATCTGCCCAGAGTACTCGACCATCAACAGTTGGCCGTTGGGACTATCGAATCTGCCCAAACGTACCCTTGCTTAGAGCATGCTAGAACCTTCAACAACGATGTTATCCAAGCCTCCTAGTCATCCTCCTCGACGACTATTCTCATATCCATTCATTATCTTCAACTCGAATCATATCACCGAGTTATCAACATGCTTGGAATGATCCCGTCTGGATTAGACCAAGTCTTCATCATATGATTGCTTCGCTTCATTACATCCTCGCAAAGCCTCATCTCATCATCACATCATCAAATCTATGCATAAGAGCTTCATCATCCCGCTACATATGCCACGAGCAGCTTTTCCAATTCAAGAGCCTTTCCCTTAGCTTTTGAATCATCTTCGATCTAATCTAATCATCAATCATCTAGTTCATAACAATCAATCAAATCAAACATCAATCCAAGCAATCAAGCATTCAAATATGATCTAAGTAGACAATTATAACAATAATGGCATTTTCGTAATTAAAGAGTTGAAAGTCCAATAAGCATGAAAACATGGATTATATCTCTACAACTTGATGAATGAACTTGCATAGGTTAACATATGATAAAATGGATGCAACATCATCATGAACAATGGATCTACAAGGATCTACACATAGGATGAAGAAAATGCATGGAAATCACTAATTTAACACCAAATTGAGCCAACAATCCGATCTACTCCTTTGGATCCGTGTGAGAGATAATCACCACTCACCAAATCACCTAAACAATCCAAAAGATAACAACTTCAGATCTGGACAGCGAAGAACTAAGCTAGATCCGACAAGATCTCACTTCAAACGATGAAATCTCTCTTGAAAAGATGAAGATCTTCAATCCAAGCTCTTGAATCTTCAATCTTGATCTTCGATTTGGATGGAAGGAAGCACTAGATTAGGGTGGAGAAAAGAAGTGAAGAAGTGTAGAAGTCGAGCTCTCAAAATGGCAGCACTTCGTCGCTTCAAAATCCGGATCCCAAAAAGTGAGAACAACTCCTCCTATTTATAGCTGAAATCTGTCCTTAAGTCGAAATCTGGCTATCTCCCTAAGTCGTTTCCGACCTAAGACTCTCCGACCTAAGCTTCTCCGACCTAACGACTTAGCCAGACCCAGCGACTCATCGCACGCGCGACCTAACCTCTTACGCGCTTAGCGACCTAACAGGCCTCCCCATCTTACGACCTAACACTTAACTCCTAGGTCGCTTTCGTCTTAAAGCATAGGCTACGACCTAACACTTAAACTATCTAAGCGACTTAACAACCTACGACTCAGTTGGGTTGCGACCTAACAACTTAGGCTCCTACGCGACCTAACACATGTCGACCTAAAACAACATACGACCTAACAGTTAGATCCACGCGACCTAACACTTAAACTATTCTAGCGACCTAACAACTCACGCGACCTACGACTCAGCAAACTCGCGACCTAACACACACGCGACCTAACCATCTTAGGTCGTTTACGACCTAACTCAACACAGATCTAACGACCTAACTACGCTAACACTTAGGTCGGTCAATCCCATAGGTCGCTAACTCGAACTGCCGACCTAACACTTAGGTCGCTCACACATTTTCTTAGGTCGCCAGAACCTCTTAAGTCGGTCACGACTTAACCCCTTAGGTCGCCTACGACCTAACCAAAGCCAACAACTAGTCTTCCTTAAGTCGGTCAGTCTTTAGGTCGTTAACTCGCCCTGCCGACCTAATTACTTAACTAAATCCTAGGTTGCACAATTCTATAGGTCGCTCCAACTAACCCACGACCTAACACTAACTCGCCGAAGTCCTTAACTCGGTCACGACTTAGCTCTTAGGTCGTCCACGACCTAGGACTTAGACAAATTTCCACAAAAATCTGAAATGACTTAAAAATGCAAAAATTCCAGATTTTTGACGAACTTGTCGATCCGTAAAAATACGGGTCGTTACATCGGTGACGATCGGGGGATGGCATACGCGTGTCAGTAGTTACCTATTTTTGTAGAGGTAACCCGGCCTTGTGTTGGCAGAGATCCGGTTAGGTTCTCGGGTCGTCTATTCCAGGGACGTACCCATCGTGGATAGGAAGTTCCTTAGCCTGACCATTTGTTGGAAATCCAAAGAAACAATACGTGACTTGTACGGTTTTAGTTGTAGAACCTGCCATTTAATATGGTAGCTATAGTAGGCATACTATAATGGTACCTATGTCGGCTAAGATTAATATTCTACTTTCGAAATGTTTTCTACACTATGCACTAATAATAATATCAAAAAGAATTTGATTTTTGCGTAGTAAGCATCTTTGACTATCATAAGAAGAAATCTCCTCCAAGTCTGCGTTTGCATTGTGTGTGTGGCGGGAGGTCTTATGGTAGTTTCATTTTCCAAAAGCATTGCGAATTGACTTTAAAAAAAATTTTCTGTTGATTATTTTTAAAGAATAACTATTTTACGATCTCACACCAGTCACCATGACTGACTCGGAGTTTATTGTTCCCTTCTAAACTCTGGATGCCCACCAATTTCCACACGGGCAGCCTAGAGTTATATTATCAGGATATTCTGGATATTCTGGAGCTTGGAGCTAAGCTGGATGACGAGACGTAGTATTTGTATATGATATACTTATTCCGCTGTGTATTCTGTATGAGGACAAGTTATATAACTGTCCATTGTTGTACTGAGTTGTATATTGACTCTGATGATTGATGTATGTATAAACTGATATAGTTCTTTGTTTTAAAAGACTAGTGATTATCTACTATATATTGTTCCGCTGCGATATGTGAGATTCTGATATTGTCTCTGTTCTGTTCTGATGTGTTTTCTGTTGTCCTTCTTTCTTTCTTCTCTTTTTCTTCTATCTCCTTCTTCCACTACTTTTTCTTTTTCTTAAAACCCTCACTATTGGAGTTTCCGGCACTCAATTGCTCGGCAGTCGATAAAGTGAGTATCGATGTCGAATTTTCGAAAGTCGAAAATTGCGGTATGTGACAAAGTGGTATCAGAGCATATGGTTAAGCGACCACCCTGCTCTGTTGGGTGTTACTCATTAGAGATAGAGTTAGTAGTACTCTAGAATGAGTTTGAGTGTAATAATAGATATGAGCGCGTATTTGTTATTTGAATATAAAAGTTGTTTTGTATTGTGATGATTGGTTTATTGAGTGGTATATGAACCTTCGTCGGCACAGTCTTGCAAAACTGTATCGAAGGGGTTTCTAAACACTCGAATAGAACAATTCGGCACAGTATTGTTTTGAATAGGGTGAATGAAATAATTTTGCCCAAAACTATTTTTGTATAGAAAAGAAATAATTTTCTATGTACTATAGTATATGGTTGCATGGATGTTAGGAAGTAATAATAGTGAATTATCATCACTGAAATTGAATAAGAAATTGGAATCGTAATTCCAAAGTTAAGAAATAAATTCACATACAAATGAAATTTGAGAATATAAATTATAAATGTGAATTGTAATTTAAAACGGAATTCCAGAGAAGTTTTTGGAAATGTTTTGAAAAAATTTGAAAATTTTGGAGATTTGGAAAGTTTAAATTCCTTTTTGATTTGAAAATGAATTTCAAAGGTTTTGAAAAGTATTTTGGAGAGATGAAAGCTCTAAACTCTTTTCGGTCGCTGGAAAATAATCCTGATGATGGTGGCCACATCATTAGAATTCATTTTCGGGTTTCCAAAAGAGGAATTGCTGCCAGATTGTTTTAAATGAAAGTTGTTTGGAAAATTGAGTTTTGTTTTGAAAATTCAAAAGATAAATTTGAATTGTTTTCAAAATGGTTTTGAAAGGTTGAAAGGACTCTGGAATACTGTATAAGAATATTTATGGAATATGATTGAATTTATAACTTATACAAATAGAAATTGTTAATGTAAATTATGTAATTGTGATTGGAATTAAAGTTCATTAACAAATGAAATATATAAATGTGAATTGAAAGTATAAGGAAATAAATTCATATATGAACGAAAACTATGAATACGAATTGTAAATATGATTCATAAATGAAAATAGAATTCCAAAAAGGATAATTGAAAATAAAATTCCTTAATAAAATGGAATTGTGAAGGTGAATGTATAAATGATTGTATAAATCAAGATGTAAATAAGTTGATAACTTATAGAATATTCGAATTTTGATTAGAATGAAATTCAAATTGAAAACGAATGAATTAGTGAATGAATGAATAAATTGCGATTGCAAGTGCCAGAAAATAAAATTGAAATGTTAAAATTCATTTTGAATTTGAAAGTAAATAGAACTGGAATTGAATTTGATAAATGAAGTATTAAACTGAAAGTTAGTAAGTGAAGCTAATTGATTATTGATCAAATGGACAAGGTTTGAACGAATTAAATTCAATGATTACAAATGAAGATAAATTGAATTCCAATAGAATTGAAAATGTGAATTATAAGTTCAAATAAAATTTGAAATGTAAAATTGAAGATAATGGATATAACTTCAATAGTGAACTAAAAGATGATATAAGTAGTTTATATTGAAAATTTGTAATTGAATTTGCAAAATGATTTGAATGCTGTAACTAGATATAATGGCTAGTAGGATATACAGGTGTATAAAGGGATTTGAATTGCTCAAAAAAAAAGGTACGTATTTGAATTATAATATGAGTTTTTGATGATTTCTCTCTAGCCGCTTGGCTTTTTCTTTTTCTTTTTGAAATCTGAGAGTCCGTAGGGACGTTTTGTAGTAGTGCCGTATTAGCCGTGCAAAGGAGACGCTGGCGAAATTTTTCGAAAATTTAGGGCGTTAGAAAATTTTTGATAAAAAATTTGAAAGTTTAAATTTGAATTTGAAATTTAAATTTGAATTGTTAAGTAAAACGATGTTGTTTTGAAACTTACAGTTGAAGTTGGAAAAATTTTAGTTGAATGATAACGAATCTTTAGTAGGAAGATTTGTTTTGATAAGTTGATAAAACTATTTGGATTTTGAAAAATAGTAGACGAGTTAAGGACCATTTTTCCTAACTTGTAATTTCGAGGACGAAATTCTTTTAAGGGGGGAAGTTTGTAACGACCCAGAATTTTGAACGAATTAAATTGAGGATATTTAATTAATTTTAAATATTTGAACGATGATTTAATTTGAATCCCCAATTTAAATTTGAATTTGGCGATTAAATTATAAAATTTAATCGATTGAATGCTGAATAAAAATTTGAATCTTCAATTTAAAGTTGAAGAAAAATATTTCGAAAGCTTTTAAAATTTATATTGATAATACTGAAGATAACGGAAGCTTCAGAATCTGATTTCAAACTATTCTGTTCAGTTTTGAATTATATTGTTCGAACCGATATTTAAAAATAGTCATTTTTCAAACAGTCTCGGAATTCGACGAAACCAGTTCCGTTGGGTCCGTAATATTGAATTATTGTCGGATTTCCAATTTTGTATTTTTCGGGGTTGATATGTAACCGTACGGCGGTTAAACGCCTTGAAATTTAAATTGAATTTCAATTTAAATCTAAATTTAAATTATTTAACTTAGTCAACTTCACCACGTTATCCCTTTAATCACGCCTAATATCGCGCCTGAGAACGTGAGAGCATGCTTCTTCCCAATTTTAAATACGTCCTCTTACTTCCAGTTCAAAGAAATCAAATCGAGCAGCTTAAAATTCATAACCGCTCCTCCCCAAATCAAATTCATTTTTCTCCCTACCTTCAGCTCATTAAAATCGAGCTCGTTTTCGACTGGACGAGGTGAGTCGCGATGGGCTTTAGGGGCGGCGGTGGCGATGTCGCGAGGCTGGGGCGGTCGCAGTGGCGGCGTGGCATTCGAAGGCGACGCGTGTTGTTATCGTGGCGACCGCGTGGATTTTAGGAGGAGGTTCGACAAGATGATGTTGGAGTGGGCTCGCGTCGCGTGTACAGGGGTTGGCTTCAGAATTAGGGGATCGCAACGACCTTCGATGTTGAACGAGGCGCTCGGAGTTGGAGGAGGTGGGTCGCGAGTTGAAATGTTGTTGGAGAGTGCGTCTTCGTGTACGTGGGGTGATGGGCAAGCAAAGATAGTCGTCGACAGCTAATTGATGCTGCAGACTGACAGTGGCGAGGCATCTAGGGTTTTCTATGCTCAAATTTTGGAGGCCGAGCATGTAGAGTTTCGAGTATAGGCTGAAAAGCAAAAGCGTGGAAAAGGGAGAACGAGTCAGTAAGGTATTCTCAAAAATTTTATTTTATTTAAACAAAATTCTACATATGTATATACTCAGACGATTTTATATCCACATATATATATATAGTTAAACAGCAAAAATGTATATGTACCTGCAGTAAAATTCGCAGTAAGGAATTTAGGACCATCTTGTTTTAATTTAATAAATAGGTGGAAGATGATTTTGGGTAATATAAGATTTTAACATCTTGTAGAGGTTATAAAGATTTGATTTTTGAGATGTATATAGTTTATTTATGCGAAAGAAATTTGTTTTATAAAAAAAGAATGGATTTGGTGAATAAATAGTTAGATTAACTTACTAAGTTACTTTAGCAACTAACGAGTTTTTTATTTAGAAAGGAAAGTTAGTTTGAAATTAAAATGTTTAGTTAAATAAATTTAGTTAAAAGAAATTGATTTAAATTTAAATCATTAAGTTAAAATAAATCAATAGATGATTTAATTGGTTAAAATGGAATTTAATTGTTCAACTTGTTTTGAATATTAATCGGTTATATAAAATATTTATACAAGGTATAAATCAAGGAAATCGAGTCAAGTGGAAATGGATGGCAAAATAAAAAGCTAAGGTGAGATTTTCTCACTCGAAGGAAATTTGAATTTACAGTTATTATTGATTGATGATTGTTATTGGATGTGCTATTAGATATTTTAGGATATATCTATATATATATAGCAATATATACATATTGGCATATGTATATATTGGATTGATGATTTCCCGCCTCGTATAGCGGATGAGACCCTATTGCGCCGTTAGTAAGCGGATTTATAAAAACCTATATACCGCGATAATTCCGTACTGGAGCGGAATTGGTATTGTGCTAACATCTTTGGATGCAGGGAAACAGGTTGGAGGGATCCAACTGGACCCCTCACATTGATTGAATTTATTTCTACTGTGATGTGATAATCTGTGAATGATTATTGATGTTATTGAATTGATGTCTGGAAATTGTTTGAAAGCTAAAATTTAGCTGAATGGATGTTTTGACATCATTGGATTCCCAAGATAAACGAAATTGAATTTTTGAAATTTAAGAAGAAAATTTTTAAGTGAATCAATTTTTGAAATTTAAGAAATTTCGAAGAAAGAAATTTTAAAGTATAAAAAGTCAATTTTTATAATCTTATCGAATGAATTCCAGAATAAAGTGAAAATGCTAAATAAATGGATTTCATAAAACAGTGATTTTTAAATTGAAGAAATAAATTTAAATTTGGATTTTTGAATAGACTGAAAGAAACAATTGAAATATATTTTCTTTGAAAGGAATTTTATTTAAAAGGAGATAAGTTGGAAATCCAATTAGAAATTTAATTGGTAAGTTGAAACGATTTGGGAAATCAATGTAAAATGAGTTCAATTTAAAGAATCCATTTAAAAGCAGGATGTTGAGTAATTTGAGAAAAATAAGAAATTTATTTAGTAGTGATAAATAAAATTAGAAATCAATCTGTAATTGATTTAGTATTTGGAGAAGAACTTTGAGAAATCAGTATGGAATCTTTTAATTAAAGTTGAGGATAAATTTAGAAATCAATATTGAAATTGATTTGGTATTGAAGCTTTTATAAATAGAATTAAAATTTATAAAAGTTGTTTATAAACCCAAAGTCACTTATTTTGATAAGTTAAATATAGAAGTTGATAAAAGAAGGTTTATAAGACGAAGTTGTTACTAAAAAGAGAAATAGAATTTATAAACGTGCTTATAAATTTGCAAATAGATGGAATGTGATAAATTTAATAGAAGATTATTTTAGAAGATATATTCACGATTTTGAATAGCGAAGTTTTATTGAAATAAAAATGTGTAGGAATGATTGAAATGGGGTTGAGTAGATTTTATTCACGATTTTGGACAGTGAATATAATGTTAAGTAAAATGGATTCATTTTTGAAGAAGAAATATTTTAAAAATGAAGTTAAACATTTTAAAGGTGTTTTAAAATGTGTTATGAATCGAAAGCATAGATTTCAACATTTATTGTTGAAATAGGCGTTTTCGAAAATATAAGGAAATGATGGACTATAACACTGTTGTTATAGTAAATGATTTTCGGAAGAAAATGTTTTGATGTAGTATTGGGATTTATATATCTATCTTAATTCCGAATCCCTATACTAGTGATTTTGAGTCGTCGTAACGATGTTTTACGTAACATTCGTTTTGACTCAAATAAATGTTGTTATAGTAAATGTTTTCCTTAAAGAATGAATATATACTTAATATTGATTTAAGTATATTGAATATTTTTCAAGTGTTGAAAATAAATGATTTGTGAAATACTTATTATTAAATAAGTATGGAATGTTTTCCAATATGAAATGAACGTTTTTGAGATTTATCTTCTTAAAGATAAATCGAAATCGAATATTGAAAACGATTTGAAAATCGTATATCAATAGACATTTTTGAAACATAAATTCACTATGGAATTTATAAAAAGGAAAGGGAAACTGTTTAGAAAAATAAACATTGATTTATTTTTGAAGTGTGGAAATTTTATATCTAATAAAGATATTTTTGAAGATGAAATAATTTGGGAAAATTATTTGGAATCTGATGATGTTGCGCATCTTTATTGATAGTTAAATAACCGACTATCAATAATTACCTTTAGATAGGTATTTGTTGTGAATTGGATGAATTTGAATGCCACACTTATTTTTGAAAAATCGCTCACTATTCGGGTTAGCCGGGAAAGGACCATGGGGTCGTATAACCCATTCCGAATATGTGATACGTCGTTATGAATTGCATTCGAAGACCGGTGTTGAAGACCGGATATTTTTGAAAACGGAAGGATTACCGTCGAGTTACTCTACATCGACTGATCTTCGATTTAGAGGTTTTATCACCCTTAGTGACGGGAAGTCCTGACGTGATTAGAAATTTATCCGGAAATGCAAGGGCTTCGTGAGAAGTGCCTTCGGTTCTGTTCGATCCCGGAACAGACTTGTATGGATTGTGTGTCTGACGTTACACTTTGAGATATAAAGCTGATTTCTTTCAAATACATTTCTGTTGGTGGCGGAGAATTTATTCTCTTAGCTTAACACCCTTCTCTGAGACGTACGAGCTCAGAGGTTATGTAGTTGAAATTTATCAGCGATATATCCCAATTTGGTAACGTGGCATACTGAGTGTTGCTGTGAAATGATCAGTGTTTGGTCATTTGTGATATGATCATTTGTTTGATCTTATATCTTTGTGATCATAGGTTGATCATTTTGTTTGACCCGAAGCAGGGCTTTTTGAGAAAGCGTAGCTTTGTGGACGAGACTTCGTCGAGCCTCACACCCCGGAAATGGTCGAAACAGGACGAATGCGGCAAGGTTCTAGGGAGTAGCGCCCCTTAGTGTATGTCATTCCTTCTGGATAAAGGTGGTATCATGGTATGGAGCCCAGATACTTAACCTCTGTGGTTACTGCATTATTTTTCTATGTGGTTTGTTGCGAATCGGGGATCCTCGGGAAGATCGGTGACGATCGGGGGATGGCATACGCGTGTCAGTAGTTACCTATTTTTGCAGAGGTAACCCGGCCTTGTGTTGGCAGAGATCCGGTTAGGTTCTCGGGTCGTCTATTCCAGGGACGTACCCATCGTGGATAGGAAGTTCCTTAGCCTGACCATTTGTTGGAAATCCAAAGAAACAATACGTGACTTGTACGGTTTTAGTTGTAGAACCTGCCATTTAATATGGTAGCTATAGTAGGCATACTATAATGGTACCTATGTCGGCTAAGATTAATATTCTACTTTCGAAATGTTTTCTACACTATGCACTAATAATAATATCAAAAAGAATTTGATTTTTGCGTAGTAAGCATCTTTGACTATCATAAGAAGAAATCTCCTCCAAGTCTGCGTTTGCATTGTGTGTGTGGCGGGAGGTCTTATGGTAGTTTCATTTTCCAAAAGCATTGCGAATTGACTTTAAAAAAAATTTTCTGTTGATTATTTTTAAAGAATAACTGTTTTACGATCTCACACCAGTCACCATGACTGACTCGGAGTTTATTGTTCCCTTATAAACTCTGGGTGCCCACCAATTTCCACACGGGCAGCCTAGAGTTATATTATCAGGATATTCTGGATATTCTGGAGCTTGGAGCTAAGCTGGATGACGAGACGTAGTATTTGTATATGATATACTTATTCCGCTGTGTATTCTGTATGAGGACAAGTTATATAACTGTCCATTGTTGTACTGAGTTGTATATTGACTCTGATGATTGATGTATGTATAAACTGATATAGTTCTTTGTTTTAAAAGACTAGTGATTATCTACTATATATTGTTCCGCTGCGATATGTGAGATTCTGATATTGTCTCTGTTCTGTTCTGATGTGTTTTCTGTTGTCCTTCTTTCTTTCTTCTCTTTTTCTTCTATCTCCTTCTTCCACTACTTTTTCTTTTTCTTAAAACCATCACTATTGGAGTTTCCGGCACTCGATTGCTCGGCAGTCGATAAAGTGAGTATCGATGTCGAATTTTCGAAAGTCGAAAATTGCGGTATGTGACAGGTCCTCTATTTATAGGCAATTTAAATTACTATTCACCCAAAATAATTCCAAACTCCAATCGAGGCGTACCGCCTGGCATTCCTAATGTTTTACCCCTATTCCGAACACAGTGGAGTATGTATCGGAGACCAATTCCATCATATACAAAAGATAGGTTTTCGAAATCGAATTATTTTAATTAAAATTACTTTAATTAATTTCTATGTGTTTCGAACTCGCACGATCAAACGGTAAGTCCAATCGACACGAAATTCGACAGCATATTATAATTCACTATTACGGATCAAATGAAACTAGTTTCGTCAAAATCTGAGACATTGTCAAAAATGACTATTTTTACACGTTAATTAAATTAATAAATTTTCAATTTCTGTTAATTCACTTTTAAATCAATTTTAAAAGTTTACTAACATCATTCTAATTTAAATAAATTTTAAATCAACTTTGTAAATCATTTTTATTCAAACTAAATTCAACATTCAATTATTTAGCCAATTCTATTATTCAAATAATAGTTATATTTGGATTTTAAACTGTTTAACTTATAAATTAACTTTTCAATATTTAAATTCAATTAAATATTCTAAATTCGAATGACTGAAAAACTGGGTCTTTACATACTTCCCCCCTTAAAAGAATTTCGTCCCCGAAATTATTAAATAAGAAAGATGCTACAATTCAATTAAGTTTTCAAAACTATTAGTTGAAATAGATTACTAAATTCTCTTAAGTGTTTAACTTTCCCAAAATCAATTAGTTACAACTTTTATAAAAAAAAAATCTAAGTTCCAAATTCATTCATAGTTGTTAACCAATACCATTCCATAAATCAACTAACATCACTCAAAAACCAACACATCTCATTTCAAGTTATAACTCAAAAATGAAATTTTCTCAAAAAATTTCTAACGCCTTAAATTATGAAATTTTTTGCCAACATCTCCTTTGCGTGGTTCAATCGGAAAAAATCACTATATATATATATATATCAAATAAACATCTCATCTTTGAGGATGAGGCATCCTGAAGGGAAAAAAGTGTAAAAGTACGATATGTAATCCGAGATATTTACCTTTTATTATATTTAGCAAGCATATACAAGCAATATAGCGCGAAAGCGAGCTCCAAATGCGAAGGAAACGCCATCCACACCTATTAAACACTCAACAATCAAATGAGAAACATGTATATAGTATATAATATCAATATATAACATATTATACAATAATCATACGAAAATGAAACACATGCAACATAAGCAATCATCAAACAACTAACATCCAACAAATTAATTCATTCGTTTACTTTTTAGTTTTCGTCCAACTAATTCACATTCAAGTTAACTAACAATCATTTTTCTACATTCATTCTCATTTTACTTTCACTTGATTCTCATCAAATTAGTTTAATTCACTTCCATTTCTGATTACCCTTTAATTTATTTGCATTCACTTACATTCATCACTTCAATTTGCTTACTAATATTCAATTAGTTTACATTCTACAAATTTACATTCATTCCAATTCATTTATATACTTAAGTTGAATTTCATTTACTAACTCAAGTTCATATTTATTCTAATTATTTTACTTAGCTTATTCAATTCATTTCATAAGATTCTTACTTAAGTTCATTTTCATATTTTTATACAACACTTATAATGTATATATTTAATTCACAACTTAAGTTACATTCTATTACTTTGAGTCATTCATTTACTTTCGATATCAAATTTCAATTTCATTCTACAGTACTTAAGTAAGATTTCTTTCCAAACTTCATTTTATATTACTTAAGTTTCATCTTACAATGCAAATTTGGATTTCCATGGTTTAACATTCATATTTTAACAATTTCAAAATCTTGTTTCTAACTTGTTATTACTAAATGTATAAGTTATGTAACTTAGTTATTTACAATTTCAAATTCATGGTTATATAATCATTTTAAAGCTTAAGTGTATATTCATTTCAAATTCAATTCATTTAACTTTACTTAAGTTGAACTTCAGTTCATGTAATCCATTTAATTTAATTCACTAACTCTAATTTATTTAACTTCACGTAAGTTAAATTCAATTTTATATCTTTATCTATGCCACTTTAAATTTGATAAGTTCAAAACTCATTTTTCTTTATTTATCAAACCATACTTGGATTTTCAATTTCAATTTTTGTTTATCACAGCAAAACTTCGATACCAATTTACTAAGATAGCTAATCCATCACATAGAAACTCGAAAATGATACTAATGATGCAGCCATCATCATCCTTATAATTTCCCAACAACTATAGTGAATTCAGTGCTTTAAATTTTTTTAAATCCATTTATTTATAAATTCATACTAATATAATTTCACTTTACTTATATAAGATTCATTCCAAATTTGTTTACCTTGTTGTTTAGATTTATAATAATATAACATCTTCAAACTTTGAAAAATAACTATCAAAATCAACGGGATTCGAACTCTCAAATTCTTAGCTTAAATCCATTTTTATTTATAACTCATATTTATAAATATACTTATATAGTTTCATTTCTTATATATACGATTATTTCACAATTGTAAATCATTTTAATTATAATTCCATACTTCATAATTCACATTATAAATTCACTTGCTTATATAATTTATTCTTTTACAGTTGTTGTCTTTATTTAGATTATTCAAACAGCTTTCATTAACTTATATATATTTACATTTTCAAATAACCAAACAATCCCTGTATATACACTATAATAATTTTCAAATTTTTTTTTCCATTATATATTAAATATAATCGAGGTAAAATTATTTCATTTACCCAATTTAAAAATAATACTATGTCGATATGCCTTGTTCAAGTGTTTAGAAACCCCTATCGATAACGTGGCATCCCACATACCGACCAGAATTCAAAAACAACTCAACAGATATATCAACATAATATAAAACATTTTTATATCACTAACAAATACGCGCTCATATAAATAATGCACACAAACTCAATCTAGGGTGCTACTGACCCTATCTATACTGAGTACACATCAAAGCCTAGGAATATACTAAACCTAAGCTCTGATACCAAATGTGACGTCTCGAAAATCCATACACTTTAGATCGACAATAAACCTGACATATCATACCCAAAGCAAACAAAACATTAGAAAATCAAGAGAAAGAAAGAAGAGAGAAGAAGAGAAGAGAAGAAAGAGAAAAGAAGAAAACCAAACAGAACAATAACAACACAGAATCTCACATCGCGGCGGAATAGCATATAATATAATATCAATGATCTTTACAAAAGGAGAAACTGTAATATAATACATCAATCATATCAGAGTACATGACACAAAATCATCAGCTGGACAGTTATAACAACCTGTCCTCACAAATGCTGATAACATAAACAATAATGCAGCGGAATATAAACAAATACGAGAATACGATCTGAAGACTTCCTGCTCGCCTGTTGAAGCTCCAAAAGCACCAAATCTACATCTGTAAATATACTTGGTCTTACCCGAGTATTGAATGGGAAGAATGCCCAGATCGGTCAGGTAAACCAGCGTGAGAAAACACATCTCAATTGAATTTTAAAGTTATAAAAAACTTTCCTTTATCAAAACAAAGGTATCTCGTAATACCACGCCCACACATAAACACAGACAGATTTTTCCCTTACGATAACCAAAACATTTCATATCAAATTCTGTTATATTATAATAGTGTCTATTATATAAATAATATCAATCATAGCCGAAATTGTTACATTATTAAATTCCAGCATATTAGCCACAAAGTGGGTTCTACAGACATAATGGTAGGCACGTATTGGAGTTTGGATTTCCATACAATGGCAGGTAAGGGACTACCTTCCATACAGTACATTTCTAAAGGAATGTACTGAGGATCGACATCTTCGAAACCTCTGCACCTGGTAAGACCGGCCTACCCACAAACCCATCTGGTGGTGGATAGAACCGAATATGACATCACCCCGGTCGTAACCGACCTATCCGTGGCTACAAGCGTACACAACATAAATTTAAAGCCCGACATCATAGTGGGAATAAATACATCTAGAAGGGTGATGACCATGCCCTAATAGGAGTGACCCACTTAGCCTTACGGCATGCCCTGTTTAAGTCATTACCGGTTGATGAGGCTTACGGTAACGTTTATCTTTCACATAGCACATTCCACTTTGAATGCCACATTACCATTTCCAACAACACACTAATTGATTTTCACAATAGTACAGCCTCTGAGCTTGTACGTCGTGAAGAGGGGGTGTTAAGTGTAAGAGAGTTACTTCCTACACCACCAACAGATGTACGTTTGTAAAAACCAATGTATGTGGTTCTTAGAAATGCAATGTCAGACATTTGTCTATACAAGTTGTCCAGAAACAGGACAAACCGAAGGAACTCTCCTACCACATCCTGTCGGGCATTACCCCAAGAATTAGTAGCGAGCAGTCCTTGCATCGAAGATTTTCATGATAGAGCACTACTGCCACCACAAGTATATGATATGGTAATTTCCCCGAGGGTCTAGTGGCAAGCAGCCCTACATCATGAAGATCTCCATCTTCAACAATCATCATCGTAAACCTGCATTTTCGAATGCATACATTGGTCCGAAGTGGTTCTCGGATAAATCCGACCCCGGTCTCTCCAAACCAACAACGATAAAAATGACAATTATTTGATAGTCGGTTATTTAACTATCAAAGCAACAAACAATATCTAGCACCAAGCAATCACTAGGCCCATTTAATTAATCTTTTATTAATTAAATCACTTTCCAGATATTTACGTTAAATTATCTTTAAATCAGATATATTCACAAAACCATTTCAATCTTTCGATACTGGAAAACATTTCCATATACTTATATCGAAAGTATAGGCATATTCACAAATCATTTCATTTTCAACACTTAGAAAATATCTCAATATACTTAAACCAAAAATAAGTATACATATACCAATCTTGAGGAAAGTATTCTTCAAAACGAACTTTATTTGGGGTCAAAACGAATGTTGTGTAAAACATCGTTACAACAACCTAAAACATTTAGTATAGGGATTTAATTAATTAGTTATATATATATATAATCCTTTATACTACATAAAACATTTTCCTTTTGAAAATCATTTACCATAACAGCAGTGTTATAGTCCATGCCTTCCTTACTTCTCCGAAAACGTCTATTACAATAATAAATGTTGAAATCTATGTTTTCGATACGTATCTCACTTTAAAACATTATTCAAAATCATTAAATTCGATGTGGAATTATTATTTCCCAAAATATTACTTTAAAACGATAAGTTACTTTTCAAAGCCATTAACTTCATCAGAAACTTTATTTTCAATACAATCCTTTGAAGGATTATTAAACTCTTAAAAAATTTGAATATAATTCCTTTATATAAAAATCCATATTTTATATCTCAACATATATCATTTCCCTATTTATAAACTGTGTTTATAAATCTCCTTTCTATTTTATAAAATCACCTCTTTTATAAATTTCTATTTATAAGTCATTCTTTTATAAAAACTAATTTACTATCAAAAATCCATTTCTATATAAATCTAAGTTATTCATAAAAATCCATTCATAAAATATTTATAAATTCCAACTATAATCCATTTCTTTATTTATAAAAATATACCTTTTAAAAGTCCTTTATAAAATATTCAAAAATCTCTATATAAAAATATTTCACCAAAACCATATTTTTATAACATCAAAAATCATACTTTTATTCGTTTAAATCACTTTCATTCCTTTATAATAATTTAAAAATTATTAAAACATATACTTCTCCGAAATCACTTGAAAATCATTTCAATTCAAAATCACTATTTTATAGTATTTAAAATACTAAAAATACGGCCCAGTGCTACCATAGCACTAAATAAGAAAAACAAATTTCATGTCATCAAATATCGCATCCTGTTGATTCATGAGTTTTGATTCATGACACAAGCTTTAGAGATCATACGACGAGAATGCTATATGAGAGCGACAAAAAGAGAATAAGTGCATACCGTGCACTACAAAGAAGATAATCTTACGATTCAGAGATTAGTATGGATATTTTATTTTATTTGAGTCTTAGAACAATGTTAAAATCATTCCTCAAATAGTTATACAAGCACACAAAACTTTTTATATCAAAATGGTGTTCACTGTGCATATAACATCAGGTCGGCCGACCGACCAGGATCCTCGGTCGACCGACCCTGTATCATATGCACAGTGACTTTCTGTTTTGTATACGTTTTTCAACTCAGCTGACCGGCCAGGTTTTCCGGTCGACCGACCAGAGAAAAACGGCTAGTTTTTCTGAAGAGACACGATCTTTTCATGAAGAGTAATGTCCTCTATTTCAAGAGGTATGGACACTACTGTTGACTAAAACTATTCATGAAAGATTACAACTCTTCTACAACTATATAAACATATTCAATTCACTTCTACAATCACCGATTCTTGTTTATATTTCTGAAATCTAATCTCTATTCATTTCTGCAAATAAAAGCATTCATTCTTACTTAACATCACTAGAATCCTTGAATTTATTCATATACTTCGATTCTACGTGATTATCTTCCTTCTAAATCTTCACACACATATATACTCTTGAGGATTTGATTATAGGAAAGTTGTACTATCAAAAGACAATCAGTGTTATTCAGAACACATTCGTCAACAAACTATTTGTATTAAGTTGAAGTCCTCTTCGGCTGTTGAGGCGGGAAAATTCCTGTTCGGCTGCTCAGGTGTCGTATACCTATTCCTCCGGGTTAAGTGAGGGGTTTAGTTTAAATCCAGAGGGTATTCTGGGACTGGACGTAGAACGGGAAGTTCGAACCAGTATAAAAATTCCTGGTGTGCTTACTTTAATTTTTAATTTACTGTTATTACCGGTTTCCGCATTAATATACCATATTACATGATCCTTAGTACTGCACGTACACTTTCATTTGGTATCAGAGCAAGGTCATCTTATAACCATCACAAAGTTATTTGATATTTACTTATTTTTAGTAATATGGCAACCACACAAATTAACGATGTTAACACTCACACTAATTCTAGTTTCACAGAAGGTCAATCGACTTCACGACCTCCACTTTTCAATGGTATAAATTATAATTATTGGTCAACTAGAATGAGAATCTATATGCAATCAAGTGGGTTTGATATCTGGAATATTATACAAAGAGAATACACAATTCCTACTGGAGAATACTCGACTTGGAGTAACACACAAAAACTAGATGCTACATCAAATGCAAAGGCTATGAATATTTTATTTTGTGCATTAGATAGAAATGAATTTAATAGAGTTAGTATGTGTACTTCCGGCTATGAAATTTGGAGAACTCTTAAAGTTTCACATGAAGGAACGAACAAAGTTAAATTGAGCAAAATTTCTATGCTGAAACATCAATTTGAAAACTTTAAAATGAGGCCAAATGAATCTATAAATGACATGTACTCTAGATTTCAAGATATTTATCATGCTCTATTATCTCTAGAACAAAAGTTTACTGATTTTGATATTGTTACAAAAATCTTGATTTCTTTAACGGACGAATGGGAACGAAAAGTCCTAGCTATTGAAGAAGCAACTGATTTGTCAACATTAAAACCAGAAGAATTGATGGGTAATTTAATGTCCTACGAAGTAAATTTGCAGGCAAAACGAAATGGAGCACAAGAAAAGAAAATTGTAGCATTCCAAGCAGAAAAAGATGATTCCGACTCAGATAATGAAGATATGGCAATGATCGCTAAAAATTTCAAAAAGTTTTTGAAATTCAACAGAAACAAATTCAAGGGAAACAAAAATAATTCCAACAACAATTCTAATAGCAGCAAACCATCATCTTCAACAATGGAATGTTATGAATGTCACAAGAAAGGACACATGAAGAAAGATTGTCCAGATCGTAAAAAGAATAATTTCAAGAAGGACAAAACCAAACGAAAAGCTTTTTCAGTCACTTGGGACGACACTGACTCATCATCCTCATCAGAGAGTGAAAGTGATAATGAACAAGCAAATGTATGCTTCATGGCTTCGTCAGACGATGTAAGTGATTTTACTTTTGAAGATTTAATTGAAATAAATTCTGAATTAGTAAATTTAACAAAACAACTTAAAAAGAAAAATAAGGAGTTGCAAAGAAAGTTAGATAGAACAGTTTTAGAAGTAGATATGTTAAAAGATGAGAAGGTAATATTGGAAGAAGAACTTGAAATCTCTCAACAATCGAATTCTAACTTATCTTCTCAAATTACGTCAATATCTGAGGAACTAGAAATTCAGAAAAATAAAAATGATGTTTAACTTTTTGAAAATAATGATTTAATATCTAAAATTAAGGATTTAGAGCTTGAAAAATCTAGTCTTAAAATAAAATTTGATGATATCTCTAAAAATGTTTCTAATTTCAATAAAGGAAGAGAAAATCTTTCTAGTATATTAGAAAACTCTCAAACTCCTAACAATAAATCTGGACTAGGATTTAAGAAACAAAATACTTTTGCTAAAAGTAAAATTAATAATAAAATTAAGAAAGATATTAGGAAAACAGTTTATTCAAATACTAAAACTATTAAGATATGGATTCCAAAAACCAATAATACATTGATAAGGAATAAACATATCAAAAGTTTTATGGAAAATGTTCATAATAACAATAATTATGTTTATAAAGGGAATTCTGAACCCGTATGGGTTTGGCTTCCTAAGATCTAACTCTTAGGACCCTAAAAAGATTGGGTACCAACTTTTTATAATTTTTTGCAGGTACCACATAAAAAGAGAGGAAAATGGATTTTAGATAGCGGTTGCTCAAAACACATGACTGGAAACAAAGAAATGTTATCAAACATTATATACTCAAATGGAGGAGCAGTCACCTTTGGAGATAACTCAAAAGAGTATATCATCGGCAAAGGCAATGTCAATAGCAACGGTACATCTAATTTACCTCTCATTACTGATGTTTTATTAGTTAAAAATTTAAAACATAATTTATTAAGTATTAGTCAACTATGCGATAAAGGTTTTAATATAACTTTTTCAGAAAATAAATGTAACATTTTTGATAAAAATCACAACATCATTTTCGAAGGAAATAGAGATAAAAATATTTATATCCTAAATATGAATGTTAATAATGATTCAAATTTGTGTCTAGTAGCTAAAGAGAATGATTCTTGCCTTTGGCACAAAAGATTTTGTCACATAAATTTTAATACCATCAACAAACTTGCTAAAAATAAATTAGTTAAAGGGTTACCCGATATAAAATTCAAAACTAACATATTTTGTGATGCATGTAAATTAGGAAAATTAACAAAATCCTCTTTTAAATCAAAAAAAGTAATATCTACAGAACAACCACTTGAACTTTTACACATGGATCTTTTTGGTCTAACTCAAGTACAATCTATTAATCATAATAGATATGTTTTTGTTATTGTAGATGATTTCTCTAGATATACTTGGATTTTCTTTTTGAAAAATAAAAGTGATACTTTTGATAATTTTAAAGTTTTTGTTAAAAGAATTCAAAATATTAAAACTTTAAAGATTAAAAATATAAGAAGTGATCATGGAGGCGAATTTGAAAATGAAGTTTTTGAACAATTTTGTAACAAGAAAGGTATTAACCATAATTTCTCTTTTCCTAGAACACCACAACAAAATGGAGTTGTAGAAAGGAAAAATAGAACGTTACAAGAATGTGCAAGAACTTTACTAAATGGAACAACTTTATCGAAACATTTTTGGGCAGAAGCTGTAGCCACTGCTTGTTACGTACTAAATCGCGTTTCTATTCGTCCATTAACTAAAAATACACCATATGAACTTCTAAATGGAAGAAAACCAAATATTTCATATCTAAAAGTTTTTGGTTCGAAATGTTTTATTTTAAATACTAAAGATCAATTAGGTAAATTCGATCCAAAATCCGATGAAGGAATATTCGTTGGATATTCGGAACAAAGCAAGGCTTATCGAATTTATAATAAACGAACTCAAATTATTGAAGAAAGTTTACATGTTTCCTTCAACGAAAATTTTAAAAATATAAATCCAAGTGTTACTATAGATTCTGATGATGAATCTACTCAGAATAAGAATATTAGTACAAATGAAAATCTTGATATTCATGAAACCAATACAAATGTAACTTCTAATTTAATAAAATCTCCACCTAGAATTTTAAAAGATCATCCTGTGCAAAATATAATTGGAGAAGTTAATACGAATGTTAAAACCAGACATCAATTAAATCAAGCTGGTCATGTTGCTTTTCTTTCTAACATAGAACCTAAGAATATAAAAGAAGCTTCAACTGATGACTACTGGATACTTTCCATGCAAGAAGAATTAAATCAATTCGAACGAAATGAAGTTTGGGAACTCTTTCCTAGACCTAGTGATCAATCAGTCATCGGTACTAAATGGGTTTTCAAAAATAAAGCAGATGAACTAGGAAATATAACAAGGAATAAAGCTAGATTAGTTGCACAAGGATATAATCAAGAAGAAGGTATTGATTACGAAGAGACGTTTGCTCCAGTCGCCCGACTTGAAGCAATACGAATATTATTAGCTTATGCGTGTTTTCATAATTTTAAACTATATCAAATGGATGTTAAAAGTGCATTTTTAAATGGATTCATAAAAGAAAATGTTTTTGTTGAACAACCACCTTTGTTTAATCATGAAAAATTTCCGGATCATGTATATAAACTTAAAAAGGCGTTATACGGTTTAAAACAAGCACCACGTGCTTGGTATGATCGTCTTAAAGGTTATTTATTAGAATCTGGTTTTGAAATCGGTAAAGTAGATCAAACACTTTTTATTAAGAAAACTAATAAAGATATTTTAATAATTCAAATATATGTTGACGATATTATTTTCGGCTCGACAAATTAAAAATTATGTCAAGAATTTTCAACTATAATGACAAATGAATTTGAAATGTCTCATATGGGAGAATTGTCATATTTTCTTGGATTACAAATTAAACAAATTGAAAATGGAATTTTTATTAATCAAGAAAAATATTGTTATAATTTAATCAAACGTTTTGGTCTTGAAAATACTACTGCCAAACCAACTCCTATGAGTACAACGGTTCATCTCGATAGAGATGAAGATGGCAAAAGTGTTGATCAAAAGTTATATCGTAGTATGATAGGTTCTTTACTTTATTTAACAGCGAGTCGCCCCGATATTATGATGAGTGTCTGTTTATGTGCTCGATTTCAAGCAAATCCCAAAGAATCACATATGAGATCAGTTAAACGCATTATTCGTAATCTAACTAAAACCAAAGATTTCAGACTATTTTATCCGAAAGAATGTCCTTTTGAATTAGTTTCCTACAGTGATGCTGATTTTGGAGGAAGTCGGACGGATCGAAAAAGTACGAGCGGAACGTGTCACTTCATTGGATGTTCCTTAGTCTCTTGGTTTAGTAAGAAACAAAATTGTGTTTCTTTATCAACATGTGAAGCAGAATATATATCTGCTGCTTTGGCATGTGCACAAGTCGTATATATGCAACAGACATTACAAGATTTTAATTGTCATCTTGAAAAATCAATAATTTATTGTGATAATACCAGTGCAATAAACCTTTCAAAAAATCCGGTCAATCATTCCCGAACAAAACACATTGATATTCGTCATCATTTTCTTCGTGATTGTTTGGAAAAAGGATTAATAAATCTAGAATTTATCAACACTGAAAATCAAATAGCTGACATTTTTACTAAACCACTAAATGAAATTTCTTTTATAAAACTAAGACGAGATTTAGGTATAATGTCGTTTAAAGACTTATGAATAAATATATATATATATATAAAATGATGAAAAATATAAAATTATTTTTTTCTGACCAAAGCGGTACTCGAACTCATGACTTCTGACTTATATGTTAGATGTTGTAGTATAGCCACTTGGGCTATGGGTGTTTCTTGTTCCAGCTCTGCTTCTAATTTGCATCATTAAAACTTAATTTCAGAATATACTATTTTTTGACTCTAAAGAATTGTATGTCATTCATTTGTAAACAGTTTTTGTTTAAAGAATTTTGTGATTAAAACTAAAATTTAATTTTAGACCACTATTTTTTTAGAAAATATGGTTATATATATACATACATATGTTTATTAAATAGAACATAAAATACAAAAATTTCTTACAACACAAAACTTGAAACAAAAATGTCTTCTAACAATGATGTCTACAATTCTGAAAATTCTCATCTCTCTTATACATCCCCGGACGATGACTATTCTGATCGTATCCCCGAAGGTGGTCCTTATCCTTCATTTCCAATGCCAAACCGTGTTTTAGAATTTCCCTCTCTAGATAATGACCCCCGACACAGGTGGAAACCATGGGAAGACTCCCATACAGGTTATACACCTGATAAAAAGAAAGGGAAAAAGGAAATGGTAGTAACTCCATCAACCAAACAAAAGATTGATGAAATTCATCACTACCAGCAACAACAGATAAATATGCAAAGGGAACTTTATTACGAACAGAAAGTCACGGCAAGACGTTTAAGCTTCCTTGAAAAGATTGCCATGAAATTTTGTTCATCTAAGAAGGATGATGTTGCTGAACCTTCTTACAGAACTCCATCTCCCTCTAACCATGTTCAATCTCCAATAGCTCCAATATGGTCACCGGTAGAAAACGTTCCATCTCCAAATTCATGGGAACGTCGATGCTAATTCATCATGGCTATATTTTAGTATATATATGTTATTTTTTAATAAGCTGTATAGATAAATATGATGTAATAATATGATTATATTTCTATAATTCTTATTTGAAAAAACAACATGAAAATGTCTATTGACATGCTTTCGGTCGACCGAAATGCCTGAACCGGTCAACTGAAGCTGTCCCGAGAAGTTTTTAAAAACATATTTCTTCCAAGTCGGTCGACCAAAATGCCTGACTCGGTCAGCCGAACGTATTTCCCGAATGACATTAGAATATTTTTTAACTCGGTCAACCGAATTCCCTGCACCAGTCGACCGAAGCTTTTCCCGAAAGTTTCAGCACTGTTCTGAACCTCAACTCGGTCGACCGACCCAGGTTTTTCAGTCGACCGAACGTGTTATTCTGCTGAAATTGCCTTCATATTTTAACCCAACCCTTCACCTTTTTATCTCACCTCTTCACTTTACTCTCTCACAACAGATTTGAACCCTAGCCCCCATTACAACCTTTCTAAATTTCTTCAAATTCTTCAAGAAAAATGGCTCCCAAAAAGAAATCTAAGACTACCGCTGGCCAATCTTCCTCAACTCCTGTAGATTCTCAAATTGCTTCTTGGTTAGTAAGTGAAAAAGCTTTAGAAAGATGGATAAAGCTTCAAGATGCAAAAATCTTTGAGGAGTCTTTTGTAAGTTATCCTGATTTTACCGCCTACGGTGTTGAAAATGCCGCTCTTGAAAGTGGTCTTGATGCTTTTCTTGACCATAGGAAAAACAACTTGAAGATTAATCATATAATGGTCAAGTTATTCTTAGCAAATCTCAATCTTGTCAATCCACCAAGAAACACTGAAAATTGTGTTTGGACATCGGTTTGTGGCACTTCGATGTTTCTCTCCATTGATCGAATGAATCATATTTTAAATGCTCGACCGGGTGGAATCTCATTACATGATGTAGATTGTAATCCATCAACTCGTGACCGCCTAAGTCACTTATTCTTTGAAGATGATGCTACCGACTTAAGGCAAACTTCATCTCTTCGACCTAAAGCACGACTTTTTCATCGATTCATGATGAAGTCTATTGTTCCAAGAGGAGGGTCGTACCACTTAGTATATCCCGAAAACTTCAAGGCGTTATATGCTATGTGTGGAAACATTCGGGTAAATTGGACACAACTTCTTATGGATGAATTCCTTACATTCAACCAAGGAAAAATGCTTCATATTTACTATGGAGAATACATAATGCGGTTGATTAACAACTTTGTCACTCATGCACCGGAATCCGAAACATCCAAAGTTCGTACCTTTGACTCACGAACAATAAAATTGATGAAGTTACCCGATGCACCATCCCAAATTACAACCTTTCAGCAATGGCGTACCATTCCACGAGAACAACTACGTCGTAGCTATTCTACTCCTCAACCCTCCACTCATTCTACAGAACGTATAACTCGTCAAACCTCTATCCAAAGACCACCTCCCGGTACTAGCACAGCGGCTGCCATTGATATTTTAGCCCAAAATCAACTAGCTTTGGATTCTCGCCTTCGAAAAATTGATGGGCGTTTCAAGAAGATCAAAGGCTTCTTCGTAAATTTATGGGATGCCTTATCATGCTCTTCTGAAGCCGGTGCTTCATTTGTTGCTCCTGGAAAAAGACCAGCACCAAATTTCTCTTGGTCTACATCCGAGAACACAAGTTCCAGCACATCGGCAACTCCCGCACCTACCACTCAAAGACGGGGTAAGGAACCGGCTCCTCTCGATGAAAATCTTCATCCAGAACAGTGGGATACTAACGATGATTAGGAGTAATTGTAGTGTTTTTAAATTTATTTTACTTTCAAGACTTTCTTGTACTTTATTTGTTTTTTAATTAATTGTTATGTTATGTTCTGAGCAAACATCTTTAAATTATTTCTAATTAAGCTCAAGAATGTACCATGTAAATTTAAATGTTTTGCATTACTTTAATCTGTTATATTCCTTTTTGTCGATGACAAAGGGGGAGAAATGTATGCAAACTAACGAATTTTTGCAGAAAAGTCGCCATATACTCAGGGGGAGAACTATAATATATATGTCAATATTACTTCGTCACATAAGTATTGTCATCAATCAAAAAGGGGGAGAATGTTGATTCATGAGTTTTGATTCATGACACAAGCTTCATAGATCATACGACGAGAATGCTATATGAGATCGACAAAAAGAGAATAAGTGCATACCGTGCACTACAAAGAAGATAATCTTACGATTCAGAGATTAGTATGGATATTTTATTTTATTTGAGTCTTAGAACAATGTTAAAATCATTCCTTAAATAGTTATACAAGCACACAAAACTTTTTATATCAAAATGGTGTTCACTGTGCATATAACATCAGGTCGGCCGACCGACCAGGATCCTCGGTCGACCGACCCTGTATCATATGCACAGTGACTTTCTGTTTTGTATACGTTTTTCAACTCAGTTGACCAGCCAGGTTTTCCGGTCGACCGACCAGAGAAAAACGGCTAGTTTTTCTGAAGAGACGCGATCTTTTCATGAAGAGTAATGTCCTCTATTTCAAGAGGTATGGACACTACTGTTGACTAAAACTATTCATGAAAGATTACAACTCTTCTACAACTATATAAACATATTCAATTCACTTCTACAATCATCGATTCTTGTTTATATTTCTGAAATCTAATCTCTATTCATTTCTGCAAATAAAAGCATTCATTCTTACTTAACATCACTAGAATCCTTGAATTTATTCATATACTTCGATTCTACATGATTATCTTCCTTCTAAATCTTCACACACATATATACTCTTGAGGATTTGATTATAGGAAAGTTGTACTATCAAAAGACAATCAGTGTTATTCAGAACACATTCGTCAACAAACTATTTGTATTAAGTTGAAGTCCTCTTCGGCTGTTGAGGCGGAAAAATTCCTGTTCGGCTGCTCATGTGTCGTATACCTATTCCTCCAGGTTAAGTGAGGGGTTTAGTTTAAATCCAGAGGGTATTCTGGGACTGGACGTAGAACGGGAAGTT
Source organism: Allium fistulosum (assembly GCA_030737815.1). NCBI lineage: Eukaryota > Viridiplantae > Streptophyta > Magnoliopsida > Asparagales > Amaryllidaceae > Allium > Allium fistulosum. The sequence continues at coordinate 1,423,416,283 of CM060902.1, forward strand.
CGAACCAGTATAAAAATTCCTGGTGTGCTTACTTTAATTTTTAATTTACTGTTATTACCAGTTTCCGCATTAATATACCATATTACACGATCCTTAGTACTGCACGTACACTTTCACATCCATCTCATCATATATCAACATATATATGAAAATAAAATTAACAGTGTGAGGAATCCTGTTGGATCCCTCCAACCTGCCGCCCTACATCACAGACATCGTATAATTATAAAAATATAAATCAACTGCTTCGAGGCGGGATTCGTATACAAGGGTCATCCGCTCCTACACGGGAACGTAATAGGGTCTCATCCGCTCCAAGGACGAGAATATATTCAAACCAACTAATATATATATATATATATAATATATCATATATCATCCAAACAATCATCAATCAGCATAAATAAATTATTTTCAATTATATAAAAAATATAAGCGAGCCAAAGAGAGTGAGTTTTACCCACTTTGGTTGTAGTCGTCGCAATAGCGATTCGTTTGGATTAAAATTAACGAGCATTTAATTTAACCCAAAATTGATGCCAAACCAACTCTAAAATGTAGTGCTCGTCAATACGAATCCAACGCCGCTTGTTTCGTTTGATTTGGACCTCGTATGACAAAGTTACACAATTTTTAACATTCACTAATTAAATATTATAATTGATTCCTTAATTACAGTAATTAAATTTAAATTAATTACCTTCCCCTCTTAATCCTTCCCTCACGTACGTGAGCTACCCAGGCCACACGAAACCCATACGCATGCAACTCTCGCGGCTACCGCTCCCACCATCGACCAACTATTCGACGATCAGACTTCACCACGCCGAAACTCACCCTCCACCTCACCTGGGCCTAGAGGCTGCACCTCCCCAGCTCCACCAGCACCTCGAAATTGCCACCGAACAGCACGCCAGATGCGGGGCAAAACCTCCCATCCTCGTCGACTATAACACAAACTAACCATTGGATTGATAGATCTTGTTGCTCTCTACATTTTCTTAGTTGAAAGTTTTTGCTAATTGTTTACAGATTGGAAGAGATTTGAGAAGTAAGGAGGCGCATTTCTGGCCATTGAATTGAAGGTGGCGGCTGACCCTAGTTATCTAGGGTTTTGCAAGTTACGGTCCTCTATTTATAGGCAATATAAATTACTGTTCACTCAAAGTAATTCTGAACTCCAATCGAGGCATGCCGCCTAGCGTTCCTAATATTTTACCCATATTCCGAACATAATGGAATATGTATCGGAGGCCAATTCCATCATATAAAGAAGATAGGTTTTCGAAATCGAATTATTTAATTAAAATTAATTTAATTAATTTCTGTGTGTTTCAAACTCGCACGATCAAACGGTAAGTCCAATCGACACGAAATTCGATAGCATGCTATAATTCACTGTTACAGATCCAATGAAATTGATTTCGTCGAAATTCGAGACAGTGTCAAAAATGACTATATTTACACGTTAATTAAATTAATAAATTTCCAATTTCTATTTATTCACTTTTAAATCAATTTTAAAAGTTTACTAACATCATTCTAGTTTAAATAAAATTCAAATCAACTTTGTAAATCATTTTTATTCAAACTAAATTCAACATTCAATTATTTAGCCAATTCTATTATTCAAATAACAGTTATATTTTGATTTTAACCTATTTAAGTTATAAACTTAACTTTTCAATATTTAAATTCGATTAAATATTCTAAATTCAAACGACTGAAAAACTGGGTCGTTACACCAGTGCATCACATTCATTTATATCTCAGAAGTTGGTTAATAGGTTATGCTTAGAACCCACTTACCCTGTTTCTTTCTTAAGGGTTGCGAATCTAATAGGAAGGAATGCAACTCTAGGGATGAGATGTGACCAGCTAGAACTTGATTTGTTAGGTCATATGTTTGCCTGTTGTTTGTATGTTTATGATTTTGTAAATTTCAGAATCATTTTGGAAATGGATTGGTTAGGTAGATATGAGGCTAGAATATTTTGCCAGGATGGGGAAATATCATTAAGGCATCCAAATAGTCATAACCGAATCATCTTCTCAATAGAGAATTCCGATCGAAGTGTTTGTGCTGTGTTAAGTGCCTTGGAAGTAGCGGAAGAGCTATGCCAGGTTCGAGTTGCAAGAGAGTTTGCAGATGTATTTGAGCCGATCACAGGACTACAACCGAAATGAGCTATTGAGTTTCAGATAAATCTTCTGCCAAGAGCCGAACCTGTCAGTAGACCACGTAGTAGGATGACACCGACTAAGATGAAAGAATTGAAGGTGCAGCTAGTGGATCTAGAAGGAAGGAATTTTATTAAATCAAGCAGTTTGCCTTGGGGAGCGGCCGCCATTTTCGTGTAGAAGCCAGATGGGTCATTGAGGATGTGCATCGACTACCGTAAGCTGAATGAAAGGACGATCAAGAATAAGTATCCTTTGCCGTGAATTGACGATCTGTTTGATCAGTTGAGTGGAGCCAGAGTGTTTTCCCAATTGGATTTGGCAATGGGGTTCCATCAGTTGAGAGTGGTAGAGAACAATATTCCTTTGACAGCATTTCGAACTAGGTATGGTTTGTATGAATGGTTAGTGATGCCATTTGGGTTGACGAATACACCTACTTTCTTCGCAGACTTAATGAACTGGATTTTCCGAGAGCACTTGGATAGGTACGTGTTGGTATTCATAGATGACATTTTGATGTACTCGAAAGATGAGAGAGAGCATGAGGATCATCTGAGAGTAGCGCTTGAGACGTTGAGGCAATATCAACTAAAGGCGAAGTTTTCCAAATGTCATTTTTGAAAGAAAGAGGTCAAGTTTCTTGGTCATGTAGTTTCGAAGGAGGGTTTGGCAGTAGATCCAGTTAAGATCAAAGCTGTCCATATTTGGAAAGACCAGAGACAGTAACTGAGATCAGAAGTTTTCTCGAACTTGCTGGCTATTACTGGAGATTCATTAGAGATTTTTCGCAGATAGCAGCACCTTTGACTAAGTTGACCAGGAAGGATGTGAAGTTCATTTGGTCTGACAAATGTGAGGAAGTGTTCCTTAAGTTAAACCATTGGTTGACCAACGCACCGGTGTTAGTTGTTCTAGATGGAAACCAAGGGTTGGTGGTGTACACTGATGCATGTGGAATGGGATTAGGAGCTGTGTTGATGCAGAATGGTAAAGTCATTACCTACACTTCTTGACAGCTTAGACCGCACAAGGTGAGATATCCTACTCATGATTTGGAGTTAGCTGCGGTGATCTTCGCGTTGAAAATTTGGAGAAATTATCTCTTAGGGGAGAGATTTGAGCTATACACTGATCATAAGTCCTTATGATATTTATTCTCTCAGAAAGACTTGAATATGGCACAGTAGAGGTGGCTGGAGTTTTTGGCTGCTTATGATATTGGTATAGAATATACTCCAGGGAAAGGAAGTAAGGTAGCAGACACCCTTGGCAGGAAACATCAGAATGTGGTGTTAGCTATATTGGTAGAATGGAAGGATTTAGAAGTTTTGACTATGTGTAGTATAAAGTTGAGATCGACTTCTTATTCTAGTCAGAGTACTATTATGTTGGCCTGTTTAGGGGTTTGACCAGTGCTGGTCGAGAGGATAGCTTCTAAATAGAAAGAGGATCCAGCATTAGCCGAGAAGATTAGAAAACTCGAGGTGGGATCCGAGATCGATGATCTTACAGATTTTGGCATCGACCAGAGAGGATGGTTGAGGAAGAAGGGACGCTTATGTGTTCCAAATGTAGAGAACTTAAGAAAATAAGTTTTAGGAGAATGTCAGCGATCCAAGTTTATGATTCATCCTGGGGAAACCAAGATGTATCAAGATATGAAGAGGAGCTTCTATTGGGAAGGCATGAAGAGGGATGTTGGCTTGTGGTTAGGCAGTGTGCCAACTATCAACAAGTGAAAGCTAAACACCTGAAACCAAGCGGGTTGCTTCAGCCTTTAGAGGTTCCAGTTTGAAAGTGGGATTCTATATCCATGGATTTTATAGACGGGTCGCTATGGTCGAACAGGGGAAATGAAAACATATGGGTCATAGTGGACAGATTGAATAAGAGCGCCCATTTCATTCCAGTCAACCAGGATGGCACCTGTTTTGGCGAAGTGTTCGTGAAGAACACAATTAGACTTCATGGAATTCCTAGTGGCATAGTCAACAGTAGAGACGCATTATTCACTAGCGAATTTTGGAGAAGCCTACAAAGGATATTAGGCACAAAGCTCAAGATGAGTACAACATATCACCCATAGACGGATGGGCAGACTGAGAGAGTTAATAAAGTACTCGAAGATTTGTTGATAGCTTGTGTATTAGACTTTGATGGAACTTAGGAAGATCGCCTGCATTTGATTGAATTTTCAGGTAATAGTAGTTATCATACTAGTATAGGAATGGCGCCTTTTGAAGCTTTATATGGAAGACCATGCAAATCGCTAGCATGTTGGTTAGAGACTGGAGAAAGATTAGTCTTAGGTCCATATTTGGTTAGAGAGGCGTCAAAGAAGATTTAGTTAATCCGAGAACGAATGAAGGAAGCTCAATGACGGGTGTGATACGATTCGGAAGGTCAGGGAAGATGGCACCGAGATATGTTGGTCCATTTCAAATCATGGAGAGGATTGGAAAGCTCGCATACAAAGTAGAGTTTCCGAGCAATATGGCAGGTATCCATAATGTATTCCATGTGTCTCATCTTCGCAAGTATGTGCATGATCCAGAAACTACCATTCCTCCAACAGAATTGGAAGACTTGGTAGTAGAGCCTAATTTGACAGTTGTTAGACAACTGATTCGGGTTATGGCGAGAGATAAGAAAAGATTGAGATCCAAGATAGTCAAGTTGGTGAAAGTTCAGTGGAGTGACAACGAAAAGGACTGTACTTTGGAGACAGAGGACATGATTCGAGATACTTATCTTGATCTGTTTTAAGAGTATGTCTATATTAGATTTATATGGATGATCACTAGTCAGATAGACTAGTATGGTTGTTAGGAGTTGTTACAGATGATTGCTATGATTAGTATTTAATCTTTATTGAATTTCGAGGACGAAATTCTTTAAGGAGGGGAGCCTGTAACATCCCTAATTTTTAAATAACATTATTTAGGATATCTAATTAGGTAAATTAAATAGAATAATGTAAATATTAATTGATAAGGGGATTGAGATTTGAATAAATTTAAGTGGTCGTGCTTATTAATAAAAATGGGCTTAAAGAATGGTTTATAAACTAAATAAATTATATAAGGGCATAATAGATATTGGCCTCCCATGACTCTCACCCTTATATATACATATATGTGTGTGTGTCCCCTAAGCCATTCACATTCATTATCAATTTTTCACAAATAATAAACGTATGCAAAAGAAAGAAGGCTGGCCATTAATTGGATGAAAAGAAGAAGATATTCAAGGAAAGAGTTAAAGAATTATAGAGGGGAATCAAACACATCTAAATCCACTTACCTTATCAAAGATTAAGGTGAATAATAATTTCCATCTATTTGCTGAATATATGATGTTTGATGATGATATGCTTGAATTATGGTTTGTTTAAATTTAAACAAGGTTTTTTAAATGATGGTTCATATGGTTTTAGACCAAAATCGAGTGATATTAATGTTTAAATGCCATGGAAAAATTATATGTCATGCAAAACAAAATTTTAGAGTTAGGTTTTAAATTTAAAAAATTTCCAAGCTTTGGAAAGATTATTGTGAATTTTTGAATGAAAATATAGCCCGTTGGGTTTATAAATTTATTTCAGAAAATATATTGAGAATTTTTGTTTGAAATTTTGATACGTTATATAACATGTTCAAAGTAAATTTTGGTGATTTTTGGGGATTTTTCTAAAGCGATTTGATTTACAAATTAAATATTTTGAGAAGAGGATCTAAATGATGTAATTGTATTTGCAATGGAAGGTTTTAATTGTAAAATTCTAAGCTTGATACTTATCCAAAATAATAAGGCGGTTAGTTTTGAAAAGCAAGGGAAAAGTTAAGGAAACCAATAATAATTTTACACGTAGGCGGGTTAGTTGGTATAAGTTGCTTAATTTGACATTTAACCCAGAAAAACAGGTTCCGCCTCTATTAAGGGTACCTTTCGCCCCTTACCTTTCGCCTTCAACAAAGTCGAAACCCCATTAAGCCCTAACCAACACACAAGGTATCATCTAGGTACTACATAGTGGATTGGAGAAAGGCGGAAGGTATGGTGTCGAAAGCATGCTTCTAATAGAGTCCATACCTTAGTTTGTTTTAAAACGTTAAGCGCCTGCCTTTGTTTTACTAAGCTTTCGACTTAGTCGATACATATGTTTTCGGAAGGAGTTTTATAATGGCTTTCGAAGGGGTTGCTATGTTGTTTTAAAAAAAAGGGGCTTTCGAAAGAGTCTTTAATTATAAATTAATGCTTTCGAAAGAGGGGGTTCCGACACAGTCGAAGCCCTGCCGTCGATTCTTTTGGCTTTCGAGTGTATTGAAGTCATCAATGCTGTCGAAAGGTAGTGTTTGTTTTAAAGATGTATTAAGCCGCTTCCTAAATGCTTTCGAAAGGGTTATAGGTTTCAAAGGCAATGGCTTCGGAAGGGGTTTCGAAGTTATCCTTCAGTATTTTTTATATGCTTTCGACTCTATCGAAAGGGATGGTTTCGACACCATCATAAATTCCCCAACATTTTATATGGTAAAGAATGGTTTTGAAAGAGACACTTTCATTTATATTTACTTTGACCCAAATGATATTTTAAAAGGTAAACCCAATGATGTCGAAAGGGGGACTTTCAATACTTCAGGAAGAGATACTTCCAATGGTTTCGAAGCTATGATTCTAATAATTAATAAGTAACACTTTATTATATTCGAAAGGTTTCGAAAGAAGGATTTTAAAGTGTTTTAAAAGGCAGGAGTCTAATGTTTTGAAAAGAGATATATGCTTTCAAAGGAGGCTATCTAATGAGGTCGAAAGTAAGATTTCAAAGATTTCGAAAGTATAGTTTTCAAAACAAATAGCCCAATCTCATTTAAAAGTAAAACCATAGCATAATAATGAACAAAGTATTTTGAAATGGAATTTTTGAAGAAGTCTTAATGGGTTCAAAGAATTAACCAAGCTATACTATTTGTTTCTCCATATATGTATATATTCACTTTGTAATGAACCCAAAATGGTACTTTGGGAAAAGGCAGAATAATCAGTTAGGTTGGCCCAGTAGTGAATATAAATTTAAGATATTGGCAGTGGCCAATAGGTTCACAGTAACCCATGGAAACTGTGTAAGGGAAAGGATATTGGCAAGGGCCAATAGGTTGATAGTTAGCCCATGAAAACTATGTATAATCGAAGACGTCAGTTAGACAGGTTTATAGTTTGCCCATGGAAACTATATCCAGATAAGAAAATGAACTATTGATAGATAGCCAATAGGTTCCTAGTTAGCCCATGAAAACTAGGGTAAAAGAAAGATATTGACAATTAGTCAATAGGTTCCTAGTCAGCCCATGAAAACTAGGATAAAAGAAATAATATTGGAGTTACCAATAGGTTCATAGTGATCCCATGAAAACTATATAAGTGGACAGGGAGTCCATAAATGTTAACCGATTATTAGTCAGCCCATGAAAACTATTAGGTTAATAGTAATCCTAGAAACTATTACTATGATAGATAATCAAAATGAATGGAGATGGGTAATTCATAATTGATTCAATTTTTTTGCATATCATCACATAATAATTTTTTGAATTGATTTAACCATTGTGGATGCAGGAGCATAGAAAATGGTTTATAAAGGTTTTTAAGATACTAGTGAGGGGAAACCCGTTCCGTTAAGCCGCATGGTCTCGCTAGGTATCTAAATGGTTTGAGATGGTGGATTATTATTCATACCAGGCTATATGTCTGACTCGAAGTTTATGTTTTCCCCTTAAACCCCTGGGTACTCAATTGATTTTTAGTAGCTTGAGATTTGAGGTTTTCAGGTACCTCTTAAGATGAATAAGCTTCCGAAGTCATGCAGGAGGCATGTAGTTATTTGAGTTCTCTTATATGATTCCGCTGTGTTGTTTTGTTAAGGCAAAGTTGTTTATTTCCTATTATATACTCTGGTCACCAAGGGGACATCTTCATATATCACTCTTGAAGTATATTGTAATAATTATATTTTTCTGAACGTGGTTAATATTGTGGGATTGTGTAAAGAATGTTGAAATGGGTTTTTGGAATGGAATGAGACAGTTGTTTTGAAATTTTTAAACTTTTTCCATATCCATGTGTTTTTGGTGTATCAATTTATCTAACATTACCGTATCTGATCGCCAAGGATTAATAACTATGGATGACTGGAGCATCCGTAGCCGTTAGTTTTAGGCCTGCAAGTGGGGGATGTTACAGTTCGCTTCTTCATTTCAACGTGCGAGCTTTGGACTTTGGTGAAAGGCATTCTTCCAATTTACTATTATATAATAATGATTATATGATTATTGTTCTATATATTGTTTTGTTGTCAATATCACGAATCAGTATATCAATGGATTGTCACAAGCTAATGGTTGTAAATATATAATATTATATATATGATAAAAACAAAAAAGAATTATACACATTAGTTTATACATGCTCTTGGCCTGAAATAAAAAAAATTTAAAATTTTGAAATTTTAAATAAATAAATATTATATGGATTTAGATATCAAATCTAATTTTAAAGTTTGACACTATATAACATATTTTTTAAAACTTGAAAAAAAATTAATTTTGTTAGTATGGTTGTCGACAATAATAATATAAAATTAATTGTTTTTGGATATTTAACATATGTATGTTATTATTTAATTCAAAATTGATTATATAAATAATGTGTGTGTGTGTATTTATAGATAATACAAAATTATAGAAAAAAATTACACAATATAAAATATACATTATGGTTTCAAAAATTATTTTTAAATAATTTTTTATTTTTGTATGGTTTATTAATTACTTATAAGGTTTTAACTAATAAATTATTTAAAAATCGAAAATTAAATAAGTAAAATTATTTTGATTATCAAACCGAAAGTAGCAGCAAAATATATTTTTAATTATAAATTGTATTTATATATATAAGTTGAATCTTGTTAATAAAATTGTGTATCTCTACCACTAATAATGATAATTCAATAAACTAGGATCAACCGTGTCTTTTTGAAATCCCCAAACTACCCTTCACATGTCACCCCCTTTACCATTCGCTTGCTAGCCCACGAAAACAATGTCAGCCCCATTTTCTAATCCTCCACTACTTCAACTACATCGACGCAATCCTCCACTACTGCAACTACATCAGTCGATTGTCCACTAACTGAAATCAATTCTACACCAACGGTGATTTCTACGTCTTCTCCAGCCATTACAATTTATAATTAATTAATTATACTATTGTGCTATTATTTTAGCCTTTTATTGCCATCGAATGATTAGCAATGCAACGTAATTATGTTTCTATGAATTAGTATGGGTTTCTGAACCACCCGCTTCTCTATTTTCCAGTTTTGCAACAGATAGTCTTCTCTACTTAAAATTTGCACGTATGATAATAACCTGTCTTTACTGAAATAGCAGTTGGAATGAAATTTTAGGTACAATAATATACATAGGTTTGTTTTAACGCTAGACCAAAAATCAAATGATCAAAATTTATAACACACGTGGATTGCTGAGTCAATGCATTGCTTCATCTCAAATTTTGGATGCTTCATATAATCTACAATATCGAATAGCACATATCTCTACTATTAATAAAGAGAATTCAATAGATAGAATTTCCACGGTGTCCTTTTAAAATTCCAAAAATACCCTCTTCTATCAACAGAATCTCATTATCGGTGAACTATCTCTACCACCGTCCTCTTCGCGACCACCCATCAACGGATTTCACTATCAATTTGCAACCAACACCACTAACAACTATTTTAAATAAAAGCGTTGTGACTATCAAAATTTTTGCACTTATATCACATATCCATCTATTAATTTTTTTTAAATGAAAACCAAATATCTTTAGCTATTAGTCGCACGTATCATGCAATTTATACTAGTATATATAAATATAACTAGTTACATGTAATACGTATTTAATTTAAAATAATAAATAAATAAATAAATAAACATATATATGTATATATTTCAGTACGAATTTGTATTATATATATTCTAAATAATTTTACAGATTAATGTTTAAAATAATTTTATTCTTTTATTACATTTATTCATATATTTATATACGCATATGTATATGTAGTTTAATTAATGTTTAATGTAAATAAGTTTCAATTAATATTTTATAATAATTATATTTTCACACTCAAGCATATGTGTGTGTGTGTTACATACATTTAGACAATCCATTTTTTATGCACGAGGGGCTAAAATGTTCTACATACGGACATGTCAAACTATGTACACATTACCGTGCCGCACGTGCATGCACACATATGTGTGTATATGATACATATATATTTATTATAATACAAATAATATATAATAGAGCTTTATTTATAAATTTAAATAAAATATTGATTTTATTTAACAGAAATTTGTAAAAGTTCTAAATGAATTAGACTACATATGCCCGTTAAAAATACAATAATGGGATTTTTTTGAAATTTACTCATTTATCCTGTTGCATGTTAGCCTATTGCCAACAGCCTGAACCACTATAAATCTCGGTGTTTATTTGATTCTTCTATTACTTATAGCATTCACCCTCGACTTACACTACTAAAACTTCTTCTTGACACTAACTTTTAAAGTTCAACCGAATTCCCAATATTTACCTAAAGCCTTCAACAACCAATTTATTGAAACCCCTTAAAATATGACATTAAACTAAAGCTTGCTCTTTGGTTCTTAGATGTTTGTGTTAGAAAAATAAAACCAACATTTTGGCGCTAGAAAGTAGTCATGAATATTTTTAGCAACTAGTCATATTTTAAGGGGTTTGTGTTAGAAAATAAAACCAACATATAGAGGGCCTATTCCTCTGTATTTTCCTACCCATAATATTTTTAGCAACCAGTCATGAATAGTTCCAGCAACGAAAGTAACAATGAAGATTTTAGCTCAGAAATATCTCTCAAACTATGAACTAGCTCATAAATGAAGATAACAATGAATGCCTAGGAACTATTGTTTTAGCAAAATAGAAAGCTGAATATTATGACATTGTTTATGGACTTCAGGCTTCTTAGATCAAGAAACTTTTGGGAACCTTCAAGAATCGAATCAACTCAGAATGATTGTCAAATCCATGAATGCTGAGATAAGATACTTAAGCATTAAGTTGATGACATTTGAAAATCAAGCTCAGAATGCCAAAAGGCCTCATCCTACAACTAAGCCGATAACCTCGAAGGAAACTAAAAAAAGGGAGGATACTTATCCCACTTATAGATACTTTTTCATGTATCTTCAGAAAGACACGCGACAAGCTCCCTTGTCCGAACTATCCCTTACAGAAAAAGGAAAGTCCAAAAAGCGACAATTACTACACTTATCATCATATGAATGGGCATAAGATAGATAGTTGTTGAAAGCTTGCGTATGTCATTGAGAGAATGATTCAAAAGAAGGACTTTCAAATTTTATTAAGAAATAACTTTAAATATTTCATATTAATGCTTTGTTTAACTTTTTTCCCTTTTTCTAAATGTGTATGGACTTCTTTTGGTTAATGCAATTACTACTTCTGAATTCTATGCTTTAGCAGAAGAAAAGGGAGTGAATTATTAAGGCTGTGTTTGGTTTGCCATTTTTAGTTTTGGGTTTTTTTCCATAAAAAAATGCGCAAGACGCATGTATATTATCAAAAACAACCAATTTAGAAAACGAAATTAACATACAAAATGGAAAACAACTTTTTTTATTTTCCATGTTTTGGAAAATAATAGATGCTTGAGAAACAATCCATCCTTTCGTCGTCCCTTCATCCCCTCCGTCGTCCCTCCATCTTCCTTCCATCACCTTCATCATCACTTCACTCTTCTCATATTTGACATACATATTCGAAAATGGAGAAATCCAAAATTCATTTTTAAACCAAACACTACCTGAGTCTTTTGAAATTTCAGATGATGGTTATCTAGTTTTGACATTCTCAGTCTCCTTCGGTTCATTTATTGGATTTCTCATGGGCCTTCAGTATTCTTGGATTTCTATCTATATTCCGGGATTTTATATCTATGGTTTTCGGCAATGCCCTTTCGACTAGGTTTATACCTGAGGGGCACTTAACTTATTAAATATCTTACTTCAGTATTCTCGGATTTCTCTCGCATTTCTTGGATTTCCTTCAAAACTCCTGGAATTACACTATGGTCTTCACTAATTACCCTTTCGGCTATGTCTGATACCTAAGGGGCACCCACTGGATTTCTTATCGGGATTTCTTGGATTTCTCTTGGTGTTCTTGGATTTAATATCTATATACTTTGGTAGTTTCCCTTTCAGCCAAGTTTGTACCTGAGGGAACTTATTGGATTCCTTATTTGGACATTTTGGACTTCTTATTTTAGTACTTCACACTAAATAAGCTTTGTCTCGCCTAGCCCCCATTTTCTTTTATTTTTGGTTAGCCATGATCTTTTTTCATGTAAATATTTTGCAAAACTTCTTGTAGAATAAGAGCTTATATCTTGATTACAAGTTTTACGGGCTCAAAAAAAATTCGAAAAGAAAATATTTTCTAAAAAATAGTACTCCTCTGAAGTACTACCTTATAGAACGTTTTCAAATGAAAAAGAAAAATCAATATGTTACCACATCACCAAGGGTGCATTTCTTTTTTATAAACAAAAACCTTTCTTGTTTCGATGTAATGTGGTAGAAAAAAGTGCGTTATTCCATCGAAACATACTACACAGTAAGTATAAATTATTTCAAAGGTTAATTCCTGCCATAAGTGGATTTGTTTATTAATAATAATATTCTCATAAATATTATCATGGCCCCAACTTTTTTTATCTATAACAAAATTTGATGAGTAACCTCAGCGAAGATTGGGCGGACCTTTAGAGGGATCCGTTCTCTATGTATCTCCATTGTGATTCACCCTCAACAAAACTCTTACCACGACTGGTAAGAGAAGGCATATCGCCTAAATTTCATTAACAGCCACAATATGCATGCAAGAGTGAGACATTGTCAAGTAGTACTATGCAACTAAGAAAGTCTTAGGGAACAGTCCTAAGCGCCAAGTAGGTAGATTCCCAACCAAATAGAAAATCATTAGGAAAGTAGTTCCAAGTCCCTAGTGGGTAGATTCCTAGCCATAGAGAAAAGTCTTGGGAAATACTCTCAAGCACGTAGTAGGTAGATTCATAATTAAAAGAATATGTACTACAAGGCTGGCATTAGAATTCAAATAGCCTTAGTAGAACTTGAGTTAAGATCAAGTCGCCACAAGTTAGAAGCTTTAAGGGATAATTAAGAAGGCTTGATGAGACCAAAGAACCTTATAGATTACGTAAAGATGCCAAGGATAGGTTCCATAAGACCTAATTAGATAGGTTCGACTATTATATTATAGAATCATATATGTCTAGATACCAAGGCCGAATGCGTCCCAATGATAAAATAGCAGTATCGATAGATCATGAACCCAAAATAATGATAATGCATGAAAGGTTACAAGGATAGATAACGGACTCTTAAAGCTCCCACGATCACAACTCAAAATTAAACTCTGTAAGACCTGAGAATGTAAACTACAATGCCTTCTAAATGAAGAAATACAAGATACGAGACATTCGAGCTCCCGATTACAATAGCAAAAAGGAACTTTTAAAAGACAAAGTTCCCTCCATGGCTTTGGTCGAACCTAAAATATAATCAATAAAGCAAGAATGCTAAAAAGGTTACATTTTTGAAAGCGTTATATTGCAAGAAAAAGAATCATGCTTAGACACACATTACAAAGTTATAAAATAGAGTTATTACAAAATAGATACTTACAATAAAAACAAATTAGTACAAACAAGAACTTATTCTTCTATGATGGCCTTCCATAGCCTCAAAATTCTTTGGGCATTTCTGGAGGAGATCATCCTGGAACCTAGACCTTCCTAGGTCTTGTATAATTCTATTTTGGCTACCATCTGGGGAACCGACATAGTTGGATGAGGGTAGGAAATGTAGCAATGCGAGGACTTGTATCCCGTACTATTCTCATAATATGGTCAAAACTCACCCTCGTCTAAAATAAAAGAAAGATCTAAAAGAACTCCATAAACTACTAGGGATTCTGATACATATTTATAATAGCCTTTGAGTATAAGAAAATGATTAAGCATTTGATTTGTTTGACCTTTGGCCTTAGCAATGGCATCATCCGAAAATTCCTAGAATTGCTTCTCTATATGATCTTATAAGGTTTCGGTCCATTTATTTTTATATTGTTTAAAATAAATGATTTTCCCGCCTTTAAGCTCTATAAGAACCTTAAATAGACTCTTAATGAGAGCTAAGAGTGGACTCCCATCTTATTGTTCTAAGTTCCGTGAAGAACCGCGACCTTGAAAGGTTACTTTAGTCTTGTGGTAACATGTGAGTTTAATCAAACCCCTACCTTCGCCTTTTCCTCTTCTTCGAGAGGGAAACTAGCTACAGTAATTGATTGAGACTTTTCTTTAGTTTCAATCTCTTATAGCTCAATCTTCGAAAGAACCTTGTTAGCATTATCTAGTTGTTGCCTAAGGTCAGATAACAAATCAAATAGGTCCAAAAAAGTTTTTTGAAGCCTGATCAGAAAGTGGAACAGCTTCTAGAACGGATTCAATGCGCTCTTCTAAAACTCTTACCTTTTTCTTAAGCGCCTTGTTTTCCTTAGAAAACTTTAAAGCGTAATCATCTAAGGTAAGCTTGGATTGGAGAAATCCAACATGAGTCTCCAATGCCTTAAGCTTCACTTTAAGAACTTGCAATTTGACAACTTTAATGTCATAAGCTTTCTGAATAATAGTATGAGCCTGTTTGTTACTTATACAATTGGGACAAGCCAACTCTAGAAAGAAATGATTATACATAAATTAAAAAATAAGAGGTAAAAGATAAAATTATATTTCATTACAAAATCATTACAAGAAAAACTGCATTTAATAGCAAAACAGAATATCGTTTTAATCATACTTGCTGCCATTTTTTATTTAAAATATTAATAAAAATTGATATACATTGTCCCATCTTTTTCCTTCAAATAAATTAACAATTATTTCCATGGCCGAAATTTATCATTTTTTTCCCTCCAAAATAAAGCAAGAACCCTAATGGAATACTTCTCGATTATCATTCTCTTTCAGCCCTCCTTCGCCAAGTCTTAACATCCACATGAAAACCTAAATCCTTTTCGTCCTCCATAAGAAGCCCAATCAAATACCACAAAACCTTTTCATCATTTGTAAGAAACCCTAAATGAAAACCCTTAATTCTTATCATGTTCTTTCGCTACTAGCATTCTATTTTGACTACTTCAAGCATTGTTCCACCTTTGCACAACAACTTTTTTCTCCACTCAATCTTAGTCTTTGCACAAAAAAATCCTTCCTTTGCTCAACATCATCCTCCGCAAGCAGATCCACCACTGCTTCCACTTCGTTGAAAGACTGGTGGCCGCCTATGTTAGCAATATCTCTCGACTTTAACATTATTAGGTACATTAATATTTGATTTGATTTTTCTTTCCATGTTAAAATTGTTTGCATATAGTAAACTACATATGTTTTTATAAAATTACTGTTATAAAATTTGTGTTAGAGGGGTTTAAATGTTTAATCATGGCATATTTAGTCACCATAAACTTATTCTTCGGCCCAATTAAAAGGTGTGTTTTGTAGCGACCCGACTTTTTAACCCTCAAATGTCGACACTAATGCATCCACGGTATTCACTGACCGAACACCCAAGTGTCGAAAAGACAGATTGTTATAGTAAAAAAGAAAAAGCCAATGAAAAGGAACTAGAAAGAAAGAACAAAACATCTGAATCATACAAGGAACAATAATATATAATATCCAAAAGGACAGTACAAAGAGCTATCTAAGATACATAACATTTCATAGTTACTATCCTAAGTACTATCATTATTAACCTATATAGTTATAACTGTCTGTCCTTACAAATACTGATATATACATATTAGTAGTACTAGAAATAAAAATACTATGGTAGGTGAAAGCACCCAACTTGTCTTCTTGAACTTCAAAGAATATCCAATGAAAATCAGCCTTTCTCAAACTGCTCAAAGAGTGCCCGAGGATTTAAGATAAAGATAAAATCACGAGTCAGACATAAGTCTGGTATGAGAAACTAAGGAAATATCTGCAAATATAACAGTATCTTTTGAGACCAACTGAATCATCAGAATAATATTCCCCTCAAAAGAACCAAACCATCTAATAAGTAAATATGGCGATATGATAGATAATGTCCAGGGTGTACAATATAAATTACAAAATAGTTATGTTGATTGCATCTCACATCACAACTATATTAGGTATACAATCAAAACCGCTAAAGATTGCATTTACATATGGATTTCCATTGGAGATGCATCCATTAAACTAAGGTGGGGCTTTTGACAAGGGTCAGAAACTACCTTCTGAGCGATGTATATCACTAAATAGAATATACCACAAAGGAAAACATAACTGATCCATGCCCTAACACGTGATACCAAATACCATCAGCTCCCCGAAGCACCATCAATCGTAAGCATCTCTAGATATAGAGTTGATGTACCCTTAGGTTAGCTAAATCCACTCGCTATGCCCCTACTCCATTTTCTATCATTACCAATGGTGAAGTCACATTCAGCGTCCCATTAGACGAGTCTTCGTCACTCGAATAGATCTCAAATCTCTCCATGGATTCCAGCATCTCAACAGACGAGCCATCATCACTGAATAGTTCACGAATCTGTCCATGGATTCCGGCATAAGGCATCCAATTAATGCTAATGCTATCCTCTCTCTTAGAATCACCCCTAAGATAGACAGTACAATTCGATAGCATCATTCAAAAATTAACAATGACCTCTCCCTCGGAGTTACCCATAGGAGATAGTGAAACTATACAGCATTTTGCCCTACAACTGCTTCCAAAATATAGAACTCGTATATCAGTTTTGAAGTGGTTTTTGGTAAGTAATACCTAAGTATACTTATCCAATCCAGGAATCTTCAAAACTAAATCAGTAAATTTCTAGTTAACTCGGTTTCGGTTCTTTTAGAAATAAGCAGATATTATATAAGAGTCCTCCCTGAGGGATCATGAATAGACGTTCTTAAGGCAAGAGACGTTTCATATGAATGAGTCCTCCCCTAGGGATCTCAGACCATATAAATGCATGATGCTTTTATATACTTCCTTAGTAATTTTGGTCAAATTCAATAGTTGACAAGTCAACTCTATAGTGCGAAAGGAAAAGATCGTATACGGAAATTAGATCTCGTACTCACCTCTTTCGACTTCTCGACTTTAGTGCTTAGTATAGGATTAATTCTTTCCATAAATGAATAACACACAAACACGAATAACTCACAGCGACTTCTAATCCCCGTATTTAGAAAATAGTTTTTGTCAATACTCGTGTATATATTTAAGATACATTTACAAAAGATATATACATGTATACTACTACTTCACTATTCATTTCTACCCTTTTCATTCATCAAAATATATTCATATACTTATCTCAAAGCTATAAGAATATTCACAAATCACTTATCAAGGTTTCTTATTTTAAAATATAATCAACGAGGTTAAAAACAAATATTGCTTAAACAACGAATTATAAACCCCTTCTCTCTTTTATAAATTAAACCTTTACTTATTCTAACCTTTTTCCAAAACATTTCATACTTATCATTATCTTTAAAATATTTTTTTTAAAGAACTAAGTATACTCCAAAGTATATTCATAAGAGTTAAAAAAATTACTAAAACATTGTTTCTACAATTCCAAAGCATTTTATACTTATCACTATCTTTAAAATACTCTTTTCAAAGGTCTAAGTATATTCAAAAGGGTTAAAAACAAATGTTGCTAAAACATTGTTGCTATAAACCCAAAACATTTTTGACTTTCCATAATCTTAAAAATATCCTTTCAAAGATCAAAGTGTATCCACACTTATTTAACAAGCTAATATACTTTTAAATAACTTCTTAAAACCATTCATTATAAATTTTTGTTACATCAAAACTTCCTTTATCCTTTTATAAAATACTTAACTCTCTTTTCCGAACTTAAATATATTAATACTTTTAAAATACTTATAAATATGTTTTGAATATCTATATAGAATATTATGCAAAACAAATAATTTGGAAATTACTAGAAAATTAATTTTAAATAAATGTCACAAAGAAAACTATTTTCTTCAAAAATTCATGTATAATTATTAAAAATATATTTAAACTTGAAACTACTTATAAAATACTATTAAACCTATTATAAAACATCCCTAGAAAGATCTCATAAAATTTAACTGTCATTTTAAAGCATTTTTTCATCACTAAACTTGCAAAATTCGACGGACAACATAGCCAGTGCTATGGAAACCCAAAAATGCTATCGTAGGTCAAAAAACTTTTGTTGTTAAGTGCTATAAAATATACCTAGCCAAAGAATAGTTTAAAAAGCTTGAAGTTTGGATAGTTATCTCCATTTAAACAAATGTTTTAAACTTTTAATTTTTTTACAGTAAATACTATACTTAGAGTACCAAATAAAAATGCAAAGAAACTCCTAGGGATGTCTTTCAAAACCATATTAAAAATTCCCAAAACAAGGCATTTATAAAGTGCTCAAATAGCGACCTTTCTCGCTTCTAACTTTTGCAACTTTGTTCTACAAGTTCTATACTTTTCTAAACCTTTTCCTTGTTGTCACATACTCTACTATAAGTGTAGAGCATAATCAAAATATATTCCATCACAATATATTTACATACCACCATTTTAAGCATGTTAAACACAAGGTATTTCGAAGTGCACTTATAGCTACTCTTTCACTTCAAACAGGTTCACGCGCACGCACTTCTACATCACATACAACCATACCAAATATGTATACACAAAGTCTAGAACACATCACATGTTATAGAGGTTAATATAAGTGAATATACTACATATAAAGTTGTTGTTATTTTTTTCAAAGCAAGGAGGTCCAAAGTTATAACTTTCATTAGTTTATATCTTTACTTTGTATTCTCACACATATATACATAATATATATGCTTTTAAATGGTGAGTTAACTTACCTAAATCCTTTCTAACATCAAGCACAACCCACTAGAACACAAGAACACTTCCTACCATCACCCAAAAGCAAGCAAACTCCTCCTTAAGCTTTAAAATGATCTCGGCCAGGCTTCTTCCCTCACTTTTGCTCTCGGCCGGATCTTGTTCCCCCATTTGTGCCTCCTTCCTTCGATATTTGAGCAGCTATTATTTGCTCCTATGTTGTGTTAGGACCTTTGCCAAAGTCTGGTGGGGTTTGGAACTCATTTGCTTTGATTTAAGAATGTTAAAGTGAAGAGAAAGAGGGCTTTAAGACATAGTTTTTTGTTCATTACTTGCACATGAATTTTTTTGAGATTATGTGTATATTTGTATGTGTATTCAAGTGGTCAAAGCAACTTTCCAAACCTCCTGGCCAGCCACAAAATCATGTCCCCCCATGTGCTTCACTTTCCACCTCTCTTTCTCTTACTTAGCCCTTAAGACTTCTCCCCAAAATATCTTCCCATAACCTTATGCATGAAGTCACTCATATGCATATAGTTGATTAGCTACTAAAAATATTTTCAATTACTAATTAATGACACATTAGTATATTAGACATGCCTAAGAAGTTCGAACAACCCATATCGAGTAAAAAGCAGTATTGATAAAACGATTTTCGGTTCACATTATCGATATTTAATCGAACTATTTATTTTTGTAAATACATTTCAAAAACAAGTTTAACATTATGTGTTATTAATTAAAAGGGCTTAATCAAGGTTATAAAATCAATTTTAACACATTTAACCTAGATTTATTGAAATACGAAGTGTTCAAAAGTAGAGGTCGCTGCATGTTTTTTGTTATAGAATGCTATGAATTGGAATTTTTAGTTATGCATTACTAGTTGCAAAAGTGTACATTTGTGAAATTTTTTATTCTTTTCAGTTAATTCTTCATGCTTTATTTCCTATCTTTATTTCTACTACAAAACATAGTCATTAGTTTGCTGCTGATGATTAATCTATTTGGTACCATTTATAGGTTTAAATTTCAAGAACATTTAAGTTAATATGATATTAATATTATGACATTGAAGTTAAACTATTACACTTGCAAATTTATAGGAACTATACCAGTGACCAACTAATGTGAATTTAAAAAAAAATACACAAGTACAAAGAGATATTAAACTAAAGTAATATTCTAATATGGTTCATTATAATTGGAAGTAGATTAGGTGTTTCGATTGAATCACATTTGATACTTTCAGTTACCAAAAATGCAGGAATGATACGTTTATATAATATTATTACTCATGTGCTCTCTGTGCCCCAACATTGCTTCTAGCATTTAACACTTTCTGTTAATGAACATACATTATCTCTAGTTGAGTTAAATTTTCCCACCGTGAATACCAAAACAGTGAAAGTATGATAATAGTCAATGAGAAAATGCGGCAGCTTTTACCTTCTATAATGCTGCTGACATTGAAGTTCAAGATAACTTAGCTTAAATTTGGTAAATGTTTTAGTCGCATCAATTTAATACTAATTTGTCAAAGCAAATTTAGTGGTCTGAGAACATTACCAAAAGGTTTGTCGCCTTTGACAACAAAAACCAATGTTCTTTAACATTTGTTACCGCGGTGTAAGCACTTGAAATAAGTACAAATGTCCAATGACATTAGAAAATAATGTAACGATCATATCATTGTAGATAAAATACAACTGGAACATTATTTCTTATCTTTAATTAATAGATAGGCAATCGCTCCGACATCTTTAAGTAGTCTCGATGCAGTAAGGTTGGAAGTTAATTACTCTCACATCTTTATGTATTCCTGATGTAGCAAGGGTCATATCATTGTATAGAAAATATGAAGAGCTACGTAGGCTAAAAGAGTAAATGTGCAAAGGTGGAGAAATTATGTTTGTAGAATAAGTTTACCATAACGTATTTAAACGATTTCGATGAATAACGAATCAGCTATTTTTAATTAAGTGCAACCAATTTTTTTGTTTACATAGAAATTTATGTTTTTATAATTAGTTATACTTAAGTGTTAATAAGTACATTCATTTTTGTCCCTTTACAAATTCTCACTATCTGCCAGCTTTTAGTTTATTTGACATTGAAATGCTCAATGATTTCGCAATTGATCGGTTAATTATACTAAGATCATAGAACTCATATGTCTTGTTCAATGAATTCTGAACATCCCCAAAACAACAAAAGCTTACAAATTTAGACTTTCATGTCTTGTTATTTATACCATGTTATGTTTTATTATATATAACTCTGATAAATGAAAGGTTATGATGATTTAAACTACCAAAATTGATAATATTTGGGACTATTAAAAATTCCTTTATTATTCTCAATTGAGGAAAATATGAACATTATTAAAATGCCCCTATGATTATGAGAGGCAATTTAGCATTTGCCTCTAAAAATCATGCCCTTAAAAAAGAAGTAGAGACAAATTGTGCATTTGTCTTGCATCTAATAATTGTTCTGTCACGTAATGAGAAAAGAAGTTGATAATTCACTAGATGCATATACAGCTGTCCCTAATACTCAAAGTTATTTGTTAAAAGAAATTGAAATTATATATACGCCCTTTGACAACAAGAATTGTTAAAATTTGAATACATAATCGCAAAGTGGAAATTTATTGAAGGGCTTCTATTTTCAGGGTAATAAGTTTTAAGAACAACACTTCTAAATAATTAGTTTTAAGGACAATTTACAGGATAGTGATAAATTCATTTATCTTTTTAAGTTATACAGGAAAATGATAAATCTTTTTATCATTATTTATGTATAACTGAAAATGATAAATTCTTTTATCTTTTTCCTATAAAATGTCCTTAAAACTATTTTTTTTAAAATAGTGTCCTTAAAACTTATTACCTGCACAAATAAACTCTTGAAGTGAAAATCCCCTAATGCAAATTATATACACTTCAACACTGAGAGAAACTATTGCGTGGATATAACATAATACACGAAAACACAAGATCGTTATAAGAAAAAGCATGTCATATATATTAATAAATAAATAACTAATTTACATTTATTTTGATCTAGCAATCATGACCGCACACAGAATACAAACTTTACAACTTCAGGCTAGAAATACATGGGATATCTTAGATCTAATGATTATGTAACTCTTATTTATTGTAAGAAACCATATTCTATGTTCCAATGTCTCCAAAACATCAAACTTGACCATGGGTCTCCAAAGTCCTAGCCGCTTAATGATGGGGTCAGAGATGTAAATTTAGGGAGAAAGATGTCCTTTTTCTGTAAAGAGAGCCCAATTTACATTCAAGAGGAATGATTTTCATAAATTACACGTGCTTAACATATTCAATAGAAATGATTTTTATAAATATTTAGTTATGTTTTTACGTTGGAATTATGTGTAGTCAGTTTGAATTTTTATTTCTATGTTTCAACGTTTAATTTTTTTGTTAGTTTGAATTTTTATTTCTGTTAGGGCTGTTATGGTAACGGTAAATTTACCATTATCAGCTAATCGGTTACCATTTTCGAGTGAAATCGGTATACCAGTTTAATCGGTATGCTAACGGTAAATTTATCATTTTCTATGGTAAATCATCGGTAACATTTCTTCAATAACAGCGGTAACGGTAATTTTACCAATCGGTTTATAATACATGTATATTCATGTAACATGCTTTATTATAGACATTTAGAACCAAACAAATGATTAAATTTAGTTTATTAACCAGGTGAAATAATGTTAAATACACTTCACTTCTTTCTCATTTATGTCATTTATTAAGTAACACTATAAATTGTATAATGAAGCACCGTTATAGTATGAATACGTGTTATGTTACTAACCTTTTTTAGACAAACGGTAATTTACCATTACCAGTGTAACGGTTACTAGATTATCGGTATACCAGCCTATCGGTAACGGTAACGGTAAGCAATTTTCGCTTACCAGTAAAAATGGTACGGTAACGGTATTTGTGAAATGGTAACGGTAACAATTACCATAACATCCCTAGTTTCTGTTATCAATTAATAAAGAGCGAAAATGTATAGGAAGTTTATATGTTAGATCATGTTATTAAGTGATATTAAGTTTGATAATATATGTAAAAGAGCATTATGAATTTGCAAAAAAGTATATTTACATCTTATTTTTAAGTGATATTAACATTTATTAATATCTATAGAGATGCGTTTTTGCAAGTTGACGTTGATACCAGAAATGTATACACCAAAGTTATTATATTTAAGTCCTAATGACACGCGATACACGCGTGCATTTAAATAGTACAAACGACACAAATGTTTTAATTTGAGAGAAAATTTAATTATACTATATATTATAATATGTCATTGTTATTATAAACAAATAAGTATAATATCTACATGACAGTATGAAAACTATAAGTATGTAATATAATGATAAACTTATAAAAGTGGTCGTTAGCTGCAATTTTCAAATTTAAGTATGTAATATGATCATATGAATATGGTTTAATGTGTATAAACTCGATCTATCTAATGTCATGTATCTATCCAAAAATAGTAGGTCCCTCAAAGTGGAGGCATAATGCAAGAGCATTAAAAAAAATTTGCTTTCTATAAATCTGTTATTTCTTTATAAAATACATATCGATGTTTATAAATCACTTGTCAAATTCATTTTTAGTATGATTTCATCTATAATTTATATTTATATTTTGTCACTTTTAAAGCTTCAAAACATCAAAATGTGAAGTATTTCTTAGTAGTATACGGTTTTATTTAGATATAAAGGTATCTCATTATATGATGGAGACACAGATGATAAACTATACTTCTAGTTGCCTTCGTTACCAATTTATGTGTCTAAATTACTTTTGATTGAATTTCATCACTTTAGCCGTGATAATTTATTTAGATATGAATTTTTTTTTGCATTTGGATATTCCATATCTTCTCTTCGAATATATAGTTTATTACATTATCCGCAATAATAGGTTTGTTACTTGACCCTTTAACTTTATTTTTCAAAAAAATATTCATTGTAAATTAGATAGAGCTCTGATTAATAAAGAATTTTCTAATGTTTTCCCCAAATTTACATGTTCTACTCTTGAACAAAGTACTAGTGATCATACTCCAATACTTATTACTCTTTTCAAGGATTTAGCTTTTGATAAAAGAATACCTCCATTCAGATTTAAGAATGGATGGGTTTTAGATGAAAATTATAAAATCCTAATGGAAGAGTGTTTGAATTTTTCTTATAATGGTACAAAACAGTTTCAATTTAATATGTTTTTGAAGAATACCAAAAGTAAACTTAATGCTTGGAACAAAAATAACTTTAGGAAGAATAATAAACTGGAACTGTTAAGACAGGATGGAAAACTGTTACAAAAAATAGTTGTTAAAAATCTTGGGGACATTACTACTGCTAAAAAATTCTTTTCCAATCAACAAAATATATCTACAGAGCTCTATACTAATACTATGAATGCTAAACAAAAAGCCAAGGTTGATTGGTTAACAATGGGTGATGATTGTACTAAATTTTTTCGTGCAAAAATGAGTAGTAGAAGGCATATAAATAATATAGGTAATATTATAGACAAAACTGGTAACCCAACTAATGCATATGATAAAGTGGTTAGAGAGGCAGTTGACTATTATGAAAAATTGTTTTTTTCTGAATCTGTTACTAATAACTTTCCTCATATTATATGTAAGAATGTTCTAAATGCCAATGCTTCTGATATTTTACTTTCCCCAGTCTCTATTGAAGAAATTAAATATGTAGTGTTTAATGCTGGTGACAACAAAAGTCCTGGTCCTGATGGATTTAATGCAAAATTATATAAAAATCAGTGGGATAACATTAAAGGTCAGGTTTTGAATGTAGTAAATGAATTTTTTGATAAAGGCAAAATCCTTAAAAGTATAAATCATACTTTTATTACTTTAATCTCCAAAATTAAAAATCCCACTTGTATTGGTGATTATAGACTCATCTCTTGCTGCAACTTTATTTATAAAATCATAGCTACTGTTTTAAGTAATAGGATTAAAAAAATTCTGTCGTTTATTATCTTTGAAAGCGTTTGCTTCTAGCAGACTCATTTATGAAAATTCTCTTCTTGCCCATGAACTAGTTAGAAACTTTAATTCTAAAAATGTTGATAATGTTTGTATAAAGTTGGATCTACAAAAGGCCTATGACAAAGTAAACAGACACTTTATATATCATATAATAAAGTGCATGGGCTTTCCAATTAAGTTTTGTAATTTGGTCTTTGAATGTATAAATTTCCCTACCGTTTCTATTCTCATCCAGGGTAAATCAGAGGGTTTTATAAAAAGTAATAGGGGTATTAGGCAAGGTGATCCACTATCACCTTATCTTTTTACTATGGTCATGGAGTACTTTTCTATTTTAATGGAAAGAGAGGCTATTAAGGGTAATATTATTCTTATGAATAAAATTCAGCCTTGTATTAATCATCTTATATATGCAGATGACCTTATGGTCTTTATCAAGGCTAATAAGACTAATGCAAATGCTATTAAAAACATTTTTGGCAAACTGTATGCTGGCCTTCAACTTAATGAATGCAAAAGTAAAGTTTATTTTAGTAGAAGCAATAGATACAAAAATGAGATTTTAGAATCTCTAAATATAGCAGAAGGTCATCTCCCTATTAAATATTTGGGTCTGCCTCTGTCAATTAATCAGATTAGAGATTCTGACTGCTCTGTTCTCATAAAAAAAATTCAAGAAAAAATGGAAACTTGGTCTTGTAAACTTCTTTCTATTGCTGGTAGATTAGAACTTATTAAAACTGTGATTTATGCCATTATTTTATATTGGATACAAACATATCATATCCTAGTTGCCTCAATTAAAAAAATTGAAAGTAGATGTGCTGATTTTTTATGGATGGGTAAATATCATAAAATCAGCTGGGAAAAAGTGTGGAGACCTAAAAAAGAGGGGGGATTTGGTATTAGGAATATGAATGACCTCATTCTAACGTGCCATTTAAAATTATTCTGGAGATTTGTGAATGCAAACTCTCTTTGGGCTAGATGGATGAGGTCCAAATACTTAAAAAATGGTAACTTTTGGACTGCTTTACCAAAAAATAATCAATCTTATGCATGGAAACAAATTTTAAAATGCAGGAATATTGGTAATTCTTTTTGGAGAGAAAAATTAAACTAGGAGAACAAACCAGTTTATGGTTTGACCCCTGGTTCAACAATGAATCTTTTGTTAATAAAGTGGGTTGGGACGGTCTGGTCATTTGTGGTAGGGTTAATGATACAGTGGCTGTGATAATAAGAGATAATCAATGGCAGTCACAGTTGATCCCTATCACATACCCTCATAAGGAAAGTATATGTCAAATTCCTATTGATATTCATGCAGACAGTGATTATTGGGAATGGAAAGCAAGCTTCAAAGGGAAGTTTTCTTTTAAAATTACTTGAGAAAATATTAGAAATAAAGCACCTATTGTTGAATGGTATAATTGTATATGGAACAAAGTAAACTGTCCCAAGATGGCTTTCTGTGCATATTTTGCAAATAATAACAGACTGCCAACTTGGGATAAAATAAATAAATGGGGAAAACTCAAATATTTCACTTTTTTTCTTATGCAATTTAGTAAATGAAAGTGCTAATCATTTGTTTTTTGAATGCAGTTACTCTTACTATATCTGGAATCGTATTCAAATTATACTGCATATTGCCAATAATGGTCAGATGGGTCTACTACAAGCTATTCAACATATAAACAACAATTATAAATCTAAAAACTGTGAAAGGGACTATGCTCACATATTACTTACAACTGCGGTTTTTCATATTTGAAAAGAAAGGAACTTTCGAACACATAATAAAAGCAGTATGAACAGAGAATAGAAGTGGAGACTTATCAAGACAGACGGCAGGATTATTCTTCATAAATCAAAGAAAAAAATCAAAGACCAAACCAAATTTTATTTTATGGTTGATGGATGGAGCCATGAAGCTGGCAGCAAGCATCTTGAGTTATTTCTCGCTCGTGCTAAAGAGCCTCAAGACAAGCGACAATCTTTTGAAATTAGCGGCCTTCACTAGAGCTCAAGTGCCGATAACAACGACTCCCTTTCTAATCAGCGAACAACCGAGACTCCCAGGTTGAATTGGAGCTCATTTTTAGGTGAAGACATAAATATAGGAGAGGAATTAACAGATCTGAGTCGCAATGACCTCAGATCTGTTAATCCACCCTTGTTTTCAATTCATCAAAGGAACAATTGCTTTAAAGCGAACATTGATGGGATGCGAGGTTGCTTCAAAAGTAGCCTATCATATTGGGAAAGAGGAGAGGCGAGTGGTACTAAGAGTGGAGACAGAGAGACATAGTTGAAGAAGCGGCGATTTACTCGCGTCGCCATTTTTTCTTTTAGGTTTTGCTTCTGAGTCATGAAGTGAGTCGGCTAGGGTTTGTATGTTTATTGATGTGGTTTGGGTATTATTGGGTTACCCGTTTTTGTACTGGGCTCAGCCCATTAATCTTATTTCAAAAAATAATAATGAAAAACTAACAAAAAATGTTGGACTTGGATATTAATACTTGGAAAATTACCATATCGATTCGAATACCGAAGGATAGATGCTGACCATCACGAGACCTGTTTGGTTAAAAGAGAATTTGAGTACAACCAAGCATATAGAATTATGTATTAATTAAGACCAATATATTAAGATTAAGTAACAAATTTAGAAAATGAATACAAATATAAAAATTATCCAGCTCAAGAATCATGTTGCAAAAGTATGCCAAAAACAACAACCCAAAATCGTATTCAACTTGATCATACAAGCAAAAAAAGTCTGAATTTTCCTTATATAAGGTCACACATGCAAAATCACAAATATTCTATCTAGCTAAGCTACCTTTGGAAAATACCAAACCAATACCAACTTTCCATTTAAACCACCTTCCATAAAATAATAAGTTTGGTGGGGGGTTCTAGGCAGCAGTTTTGGTTTACTATTTATATCATCTGTCATGTATAGCATACTATTGTTTGTTGACACAAAACCATACTTAAATATCAATGACAAGCTAATATATAATTTTAGATGACATGTTTTGGATTTTACAGCTGATAAAGTTGACCATAGCACCATCTAGGAAGCCATACAACTCTTTCCACGTCCTAATGTGGACCATCAACGTTTCAAGGCTCATAACACAAGGGACAACTGCCACAAGTAGATGATGAGGTCATTGAAAGAAAAATCCAAACTCAGATGATGAGACTTCACCATCTCACCTCCCCTGCTTAGTGCTTAATATAACATAGCAAATGAAAAATGAACTTTATTCTTTATTTCACCCTTATAATTTTCCTCATTGTAAAGGGTGACTGTAATCAAATAATGAAATAGAAAGCCTTATCGGTTATGAATTATATTGACCAGTACTTTCATCCTAATCTTTATATTTGTAATCTTGATTAAGGTTTTCACATATATTCTAAAATTGATGTATTTATCCATACACAAAACATTGTGAATTTAAATAAAAGTTTAGTGTAAACAATAGAGAATGGTATACTACCATAAACTTACGAGTCAGAAAGACAAGTTGTGATTGCTTGCTAGCTGCAACTAGTACACAATATGACATGCATTCAATTCACTGGTCCAATCCAATTTCATTCATCGATTTTTATTCTCTTGTTTTTACAGGTTATCTTTAACCATGCTATAACATTAAAACTGACATTTAAAAAAAACCAAAGTCCTAAACTACACGTGTTATTGAGAACTTTCAATGCTTAATCAAAATAAAATTTTATCATAAGGTTTCTTGATTAAATGATCCTGCAAGTTATCTAAGAAAAGGAAATTGACTGGGCTAAAAAAGGATTTTCTTATGCTCAACATATAACGTACAAAACCCACTGTGATGCTGTACTAAAAGGTCTGAAAAATTCAAGGAAACAATAACTACAATTTTAACGAAGAGACACATGACTAATGGATGATACTGGAAGTATGATCAAAAGTCTGATCATCCTTGGTTTCTATTTTTGTTTTTGTTCTAATTTTTTATTGTGTTTGTTCAATTGTTCCATTTGCATTGCAAATGCAA
Organism: Allium fistulosum; assembly: GCA_030737815.1. Taxonomy (NCBI): domain Eukaryota; kingdom Viridiplantae; phylum Streptophyta; class Magnoliopsida; order Asparagales; family Amaryllidaceae; genus Allium; species Allium fistulosum. The sequence continues at coordinate 1,423,445,741 of CM060902.1, forward strand.
CAAAAATAACTATAATGTAACGGCCTGCAAATTCACAAAATGAAAGTTGACAATAAACCACACATGTCAAACCCAAATTTGAATGGAAAAACGGATAGTTATGGGAAAGAAAGAACAAGAGAAAAAGTAACTGAAACAACATAGAGTCTCGCAATCACAGCGGAATAACATATAATATAATATCAATTATCTTTACAAAGAGAAACTATAATATACATACATCGATCAGAGTACAACAACCAATCACAATCATCAGACTGGACAATTATAACAACTTGCCCTCACAAATACAGATAATTTCAACAACAATGCAGCGGAAAATAAGCATATATGAAAATAGGACTTGAAGACCTTCACCCACTACAAGAAACAGGGTAATTTCCGACGACTCAAAGCCGTCGGCGCCATCGGAAGCCGTCGGAAATTGCCGCCGCAAAGAAATCCATCGTTGTACAGAATTTCCGACGGTTCCGGACAACGCCCGTCGTCGCATTTCCGACGGCTACAGAAGGCCTGCCGATGGCTCCCGACGGCCGTCGGAAGACACGTGGACGACCACGGTGGATGTCGTAAGCCGTCAGAATTTTGTCGTCGCACGCCGTTGGAAAATTTTTGCCTGCAGGCCTCAGAAGTCGTTGGAAAACCTGAAGCTGTTTTTCATTTTTTCTGCTGCATTTTGACCTTCTATCCACAATCCATAAACAAAATGTATTCCACCCCACAAGCATATATACAATTCAGATATCAATTATGAAATCAAACCATACAAACATAATCAAATCACAAAAAAAAATCAAACATAATTCATATAAAATAAAATCAAACTTCGCTACTATAATTTACATACATCTCGTTGTACAATATATATAGCAATCCTTCATCAACTCTCAAATGTCAAAATTACTACCACCAAATATATCATCAAACAATATACACAACATTTCAAATCCAACTCCACCAACTCAATGTATCATCAAAACTTACTAAATAGTGACGCAAAACAAAAAAACATATCTATCACTCCGGTCAATCACATCCAGAACCTCTCGAACTAGCTGAGGATGGAAAGTGGCCACCATAGTGCTGCATGTACTCAGCAATACGCTGGTCCAGCAGCTGTCATCTCAATGGCCTGACGACGGTTCTGCTCTTCCAACTGCGCCACCCTAGCACTCAACTCTTCGGCCGTTTGGCTGGCTCTCCTCTGTCTGTTGGCCTGCAATACTTATTTAATTTAGTCTCTAATTTTACTGTCAAAACTACAGCATAATGTGTTAATTGTTATATCTATAAACTTATTACTGAAACTAAAGCGATGTGAAGTTCTTTAGAACTAAAAGATTACTAAATTGTTATATCTTAATATATTATTTTACCACTTGATTGCCAAAGCCGTAGCGCCTGTTCCGTGACGGTGGATCCATGACTGACTCAAAAATGGCGTCCTCCTCATCCGTCGTCGGCTGCTCTCGATCGGTATCCTCTAGGAGTTTATGGCGTTGTTCTATAAACCTTGCCTGCATGAACAAATAAAAATGCAGTTAAAATTAATAGCATGATATCTTAATTCATTATACTTTAATAATTAAAACAATTACTAATGGTACATAAACTAAAACATGCTTACATGGCTCTTTCTCGATTTATCATCGTGGCCTGTATATGAAACTGTCTCGTCTAGATTTACATGCTCGACGGTATGAGTACGGGTAAATACATCCTTATACGACACGAGACCTTGCACCTCAGCTTCCTGAAATTGATTATTATGTACTGTTATTGTATATTCAAAATTATATAGCACAATAACTATTTACAATTCACATTTAATAAATTTACCAACTCCCGGCGATATTGTTGGAACGACTTTGACCCTCCTCGATGAGTGACAGAATTTTTGTTTCTATTTGCAAAGTTTCTTTCCGACTCTACATGTATATTTAAATTTAATACATTATTTACTTACCAAATATTATTTTATATTTACGTATCAATCAAATAATTAATAAAAGTTTAGTACACTTACCTTCGCCTCATCACTATCCCAATGTGCCAGCCACCCTTCCCACACACTCGACCCCATCCAGTTCGGCTTCTGCCCTTTACGCTTCACTGCCGACATGGAATCCATGTAGTTCTTCCTCATCTTCTGCATCCAGTAATGTCGTACCAGCTGCAGGTCATCTGATTGTACATCCACTACGGCCTGCATTTCATGATAAACAAGCGACCAAAAATTAAACAATAAAAGGTGAACAATAAATAAGCGACAAAAAAATTAAGAATGAAAAACAGAAGATTAGACTTACAATGAAATCATGCCATATACACTTCACGATGTAGGGAGGGATATTATCCCACTTCGGCCAACAAGTCGTCATCCTACTCTTGTACGAATCTCTTGAAACTAATAGAACTACAGCTGACGGCTGTAGGTCAAACCCCCTGTGTTAAATATGATACAGATTAGTATATCGTACACAAAATATTTAAGATGCTGAAAAAAGTTTAATACTTACCCCTCCACTCTAGGTACTAGATACACAGCGGGTCGCTGTGGCGGTTGCAATGGACCGCTGTCATCGCCTCCTGAAGAATGGGAAGAACTCCTCCTTCTGGACAACATGATACATGTCACAAACACATCATTTTAAAAGAGAACAATAACATAATAATGAAATATATTTTATAGTTAAATGACATAAATGAGACAAAGTACATAAAGTGCAAAGTATACCTGATTCAGATTGGGTCTCATATTCCAATGATAAGCAGAATACATTGCATTTTTAACAAAAATTGCTAAATAAATAACAGAAATGGTAATGACATAAATGATGTAAACGACGATAAGCAAATTCGGTTTCATAAATGACATAAATTACATAACTAGCAAAATAAATCTCATCAATTACATAAATTGCATAATACATAAGAATTCAACATAGTATTTATATCAATCCTCATCGTCTTCTGATTCAGAATCGGTCTCATATTCTACATTATTTTCCTTCCTACTCTCGAATGCTTCTACCAAAATGTTTGATTCATCGTTTAGATGTCCAAAATCAGTACGATCGTCTGTTATTATTATTTCGTTGCTTTGCTCAAGATCTACCTGATAAGCTTGTTCGTTTGGAATATTCCTCCCATCAAACGTAATTCTTGCCTTTGTTTTAAAAACTGCCGACATCTGCTTTATCCCTTTTTAGAGACGGATAAGGAGCGTAATAAACTTGCAATGATTGTTTGGCTAGTACAAAAGGATCGTACTTGTGATAATGCGATGTGTGCTTTATTTCAATAAGATTATAATCCTTGTGCACATTAATTCCAGAACCTGGAACATTGCTAAACCAATTGCATCTAAATAGAAACACCTCCTTCGCGGGTCGTGAGAAATATGTCAGTTGCAAAATTTGAGTTTAAACGCCATAAAAATCATTTATGTGATTTTCTGGATCATCACTACCTTTAACAAATACACCTGTATTATTAGTTAATTTTTCTGCACCGTATTCTTTGGTGTTAAATATATATCCATTGACGAAATATATTGGATATGTCTTGACATTTCTTTTTGGTCTCAACGCAAGATGTTTCAACCCTTCGTCAACCACACAATTTCTCAGTTCATAAACGTACTTTGAAAACCAATAAGAAAATTCTTTACTAAGATCTCCGTGTGGATGTTCACTTTCATCAATACTGAGTATATGAATAAAATATTGCATTAAATTCTACACGCGCATGCATTACGGAAATGAATAAATCATAAATTATTATTTCAGATTACCTAACAAATGGTGCAACCTCAACACAATTATGAAGAATATAAGTGTGTGATACACGAAGATCTCTATCGTCTAACCATACTTCTACACATTTTCCAAAAGGTCGACCGTGTTGTCTAAAAATAGATAACATTGTTTGAGAGGACTCTTATTCATCGTCTTCATCATTACGAGGAACACTTTCAAATGATATGTTAACAGGGTCACTGAAATAGTAAGAGAAAACGAACGAAGCTTCTTCTTCAATGTAAGATTTACATATCGAACCTTCAACTCGTTCTTTTTGCCTCACTTTTTTCTTTAGATGATTCAAGTATCTATGCAAAATTAATTTACATTAACTCTAACTTCCGAATGTAATTAAATTAATAGGTAACATATTACATACCTCTCAAATGTATACATCCATCCATATTGCATAGGACCTCGAAGTCGTGCTTCAGATGGGAGATGGACAAGTAAATGTTCCATTATATTAAAAATACCTGGCGGAAATATTTTCTTCAATTTGCAAAGTAATATAGGAATATCTTTTTCAAGTTTACATAAACGTTGCACTTTTAAAGTAGTCGAACAAAGCTCTTTGTAAAACAAACTAGGCTCCGTTATTACCTTCCAAACTTTTAAGAGGAATAGTTCTTCGAATAGAATGGGTAATAAATTTTCCACCATTATGTGACAGTCGTGGCTTTTCATTCCGCTCAATCTACCGTTTTTAAAGTCAACACATCTACAAAGATTTGATGAAATCCCATTAGGAAATCTTAATCCTTCCACCCATTTTAACACAACCTTAGCTTGATTATTATCTAACTCGTAACATGCTTTGGTTTTTTACTGTTATTTGGTTTAATATGAAGCTCGGGATGTTTGCATAATCCTTGTATATCGCGTCTTGATTTCAAATCGTCCTTAGTCTTCCCCTTGACATTCAAAATTGTGTCAAAAACATTATCAAAGACATTTTTCTCGTTGTGTATCACATTAATATTATGATGAAGCAGAAGATCTTTCCAATAAGGCAACTCCCAAAATATACTTTGTTTGCACCTATTATGAATAGTCGATTTGCCTGCAAATTCTGTTTTCACTCCATTTTCATATATCTTTGGATAGCCCCTTACAAGTTCGTATATGTCTTCGCTTGACCATAACGTTGGTGGTTGTCTGGTTTCTACTCTATTAGCTAAAACGTTTTTCCTGTCTCCTCTGAAAAGATGATTGAGATGGAGAAAACATCGATGGTAGTCAAACCATGAAATTTTCTTACCATTCGGTAAAGAAAAAGCCTGTGTTTCTTCTATGCAATAAGAATAAGCTAGACGACCGGATGTACTCCATCCTGAAAGTATTGTGTAGGCAGGAAAATCACTTATAGTCCACAACAAAGAAGCAAACATACAAAAAAAAATTCTTTGAAACGTCGTATGTTTCTACTCCTTCGTTCCACAGTGTTTTTAACTCCTCAATCAACGGTTGTAAATAAACATCGATTCCTTGTGTCGGATCGTCGGGGCCAGCAACAACAACAGTAAGAAACATATATTGCGTTTTCATACACATCCAAGGAGGTAAATTATAAGGTGTGATGATAATGGGCCAAGATGAATATTTAGCACCAAATTGAGAAAATGATGAAAAACCATCCATACATAATCCAAGTCTAACATTACGACTCTCCGCTGCAAAATTGGGATAAGTTTTGTCGAAATGCTTCCATGCTTCTCCATCGGCTGGATGTGTCAACGTATCTTCTTCCTATGTTCTCACACTATGTCATTTCATATGAGATGCAGTTACAGAAGATGCGTATAATCTTTGAAGCCTAGGAGTGGTGGGAAAATAATGCATATGTTTGTATGGAACTTCCTTTCCCTTCTTTTGTCCTGGTTTGTACCTTTCCTCGTTACATATTCTACACTTTCTAAGAGTGATGTCCTCTTTTCAAAACAACATGCAGCCATTTAAATATGTATCTATTTTCTAATAAGGTAAACCAAAAGCAGACATAAGTTTTTTAACTTCATAGTGACTTTCACACATTAAATTATCGGGCGACATATGTCTTATTGCAGCTTGTACAATGGCTGTAAATCCAGCTTCGGTGATGTTGTATTTTGACTTCATTGCAATGTATTCTGTGGTTACTGATAGCTGGGTGCCGCTTGTACAACCATCCCAAAGAGGTTTCTTAGCAGCATCCAGTAAATTATTAAAAAAATTGCTTCAGTATTTGGTTCTTCAACTTTTTCATCATTGTCGTCAACTTCAACCGTAAGAAACATTGATCGTGTTGCATCTTCAACCATATTTTATATACGGTTCGTTATAAAACTTTCATTACCAACAATCTCTAATTCAGACTCTGCAAAAGTATGTGCTACAACTTCTACATGACGATCCCAAATATAATACTCTGGCACGAAACCGTTTTTGCACAAATAGACTTTCATAATATTGGGTAACAAATACTTCAAATGTTTACACCTACTACATGGACAAAGAATTTCTACATCGTTTCTGTTATTACCTAAAGTAAATTCAACCAATACGTTTATACCATTATAAAAATCCTCTTTTATTGAGCCTCTCAATCCCCTTCTTTGATACATCCACCTCCTTCGATCGATAAAATAATCGATCATTTTTCCTATTTGAAAAAATATGTCATAAATTCAAAAATAAATATTGGTCATTTTACGAATTCACATTTTATTTTTCAATGTATCGATAAAAAAAACTTATACGCGCCAATTTTACCCCACTTAAGAATACAATATAGAAATGTTGGTTTATGGTTATCTTTTTTTCCTGGTCGGTCATCCTACTTCCCATTACAAATATAGTAAACACTTATATTTCGTACATTATTTTGTTTTAAACGATTCAACAAAATTTCGGCAGCACTTCCCTTTTGTTTCGTGCATTGTACATAATGCGTGTACACAGGAAACAAAAAAGAAAAGTGACGGCGAAATTTTGTGAACCGTTTGAAATGAAATAATGTACGAAATGTAATTGTTTACTGTGTTTATAACTTGTCCAATACAGAGACAAATCCAACAAGTATTATACCAGATGAATATAAATGGCTGTTTTGTGACAAAAACGAATATTTATATAAGATCATGTACAACACCCGTCGGACGAAGCCAAAAACTCTCTAAGGGACGTAAAAAAGTAGTTTATAAAACCGAATATTTACTAATTTTATATATTTCAAAAAATTATTAATTTACCACATTTATTCTGCATATTTTATCGAATAAGGCTGCTTCAATATTGCTGTTATTTTCCAATACAGTCAAAAAAATTTTGAGACTCGTGTATTCATTATTGTTATACAAGTCAAGATGTTATACAACTCATGTCTTATTCCAATTAACATAATACAATTGTAGAAACAACACATATACAATGGTTTACACATACACACACAATCACAAATTATACATACTCTTTAAAATTTCATGATAACATATGAAATACATATACCATGAGATACTATAAACCATTATTAGGCTATTGGAAATAATTACAATCACTAATTAGCCCAAATTTACCAACTTATACAAATCTAGATTTAGGGTAAAAAATAGATTTTTTGCGAAAATAAGATATTATACCTGAGATTGAAAGCAATGGAGTGTGATTAGGCAGCCGTGGAGGATCCGGAAGCTTGAAATAGGGATTTGGGGGTTTTATTTCTTTTTTTTCGTGCTGGAGAATGAGGAAGAAGAGGCTCGGCTGGACCTTGTAATTCGCGAATTTCTAACGGCTTTCAACTGCCGCCGACGGCCCACCGGAAGCCGTGGGAAATTCACCGTCGGAACCCGTCGCTACGTGTTGTTGGTATTTTAGCCTTTTCTAGTAGTGAGCACATCTTCGAAAGCACCGAAGCATCCAAACTGAATCTGTAAATATGCTCGGTCTGATCCGAGCATTATGATAAAATAATATCCAAGTCAGTCTGTTAAACCAGCATGAGAAAAACACACCCAATAAGATTTTTACAGTTATCAAACTCTTTTCAAAATAAAGGTATCTCTTAAGACCATGCCGCTCATAAACACGGACGGGTTTTTACCTTATAATAACCAAAACATTTTCTATAAAAGATTCAATGGTATTATAATATTGTCTAGGAATTCAAAGTAAATATATAAAATAGCCAAAATGCTTGCACCTTACGTTTCAGCAATTGGGCACTACTAAGTCCGTAAAGCTCATATTAGAGAATGGATTCCATACTAGGCCAAAGTAAGGAACTACCTTCCGATGGTACATCTCTAGATAAAATGTACCAGTGTCTGACAAGAACATCTTGTACCCCTACCACGTAGGACCAGCCTACCACTTGACAAGTAGTACCGAATATGATCACCCATTTCGTTAATGGACCCTGAAGCATACATGAATATTTCAGATTTTAAAATTACCATACCTTGATGGGAGCGACCCACATGGCCCTGCTACATGCCTGATTTTAGTCATTTCTCGGTTGATGAGGCTCGAGGCTATGTTTTACCTTTATATAGCATTTCTCACTTGGAATGTTAACACTGTCCTCCGAGCAACAGTGCAATACCAGCATTCGTCCATACAAGTTCGATCTGGGACTGAACGAAACCAAAGGCACCACTTCTACCATATCCATTTTGGAATCATCCTCAGGATTGTACTTCAAAAGCACCATTTCGATTATCTTCAAGATATTCCAATTCGAAACGCTTATGCCGGTTCGAAGTAGATTTCGGATAACATATATGATCCCGGTCTCTTCAATCCAACAATGTTAGTTTATAAATTGGCCAACATTTGATAGTCTGTTATTTAACTATCAAATAAACAATCCAACCAGAGATCAAATTTCCAAAGGAAGCAACACTAAGCCTCTTTAATTAATCTTTTTATTAATTAAAACACTTTCCAAATATTTATTTCAAAATATCTTTAAGAAGATATATTCTCAAATCCACTTTTAATCCTTTTGTGTTTGGAAAACATTTCCATATACTTATCTCAACGGTATAAGTATATTCACAAACAATTTCATTTTAAACATTTAGACAATGCCCATATATACTTCAATCCGTAATTAATATATTTATAACTTTAAGGAAACTTCTATTTTCCCAAAACACACTTTATTGGGTCAAAACTAATGTTGTGTAAAACATAGTTACAATAACCCATAAAAACTCTAGTATAAAGATCCAATTAGTCATATTTAATATTAATTTTCGATGTCGAACTCAAACTATTTATTAATTAATAATGAAGCCGATCAAGTTGTGTACTATTACCTCTCAGACCTTAAATGAACAATATTCTCAACTTTGAAATGGATGTAAGTTACACACCACGAAACTTAACATCAAATATAGGATATAGATATAAATCCCGTATACTTTAAAAACATCTACTTTCGAAAATCATCTACTATAACAACAGTGTTATAGTCTATACCTTCCTCATTTACTCGAAAACATTTATTACAAAAAAAATGTTGAAATCCATGTCTTCCTACTACTTAACACATTTTAAATCACTTTTAAAACCATTAAACTCCATTTGAAAATATCACTTCCAAAACATTCTTTTAAAAGACTGTTTTAACTTTTTAAAACATAAATATATTTCCTTGGTAAAAATCCATACTTAAATTTTAACATATTCATTTCCATATTTAAAAACTATATACATTAATCTCTTTCTACTTTATAAAACTTTCTTTTTATAAAATCCCTTTATTTATAGAACCCCATTTATAACTCTATTCCACTATAAATCTCACTTATTCATAAAATCCCATTTAAAACATCAATTACAATCCATTTTTAACGTTGCCTCCATATGTATAAATATCTTTTATAAATTCCTTTCTATTTATAAAATATCGTTTAACATCGTAAAATTTATCCTAACTTTCACTTTCCAAATAGAATCAACTATTTTTCTAAAACAGCATTCCATATCTTATTATAAATCCATAATTGTGATTTATTTCCCAATTTATCCAATGATAAAATTTTCCTTTTATTTATAAACATCATTTATAAATCTATCCTTTTATGAATAAAATAAGATTCTACAAATCTTTACTTTATTTGTAAAATGTCACATTTATACTTTATCACATTTATAAATAAATCTTAATATATGTGTACGTGTGTATATATATATATCACTCTATATAAAACGGTTAATAAATATTTATACCAAAATATTTCTATCCTTTTTTTAAAACTGTGTTCCTTTATTATAAAAGACGGACTTATATTTAAGATTTAAAAGAAAATATTTATTTACAGTTCAAAAATCTCTATTTAAAATATTTCATAAAATTATTAAGTTATAATATCTAAAAATCATACCTTTTGTTTTAAAGTAAATTCCTTCTTTTAGTAATTCAAGAATTATTATTTAAAATATATAAATTTTCGAAATCACTTAAAATCCTTTTAAAAACTAAATCCAATAGTATTTTAAAATACTAAAATATGGCCCAGTGTTACTATAGCACTAAATAGGGGAAAATCATCCATGTCATCAAATATGACATCCAACACATCATATATCAAAATATATGAAAAGTAAAATCAATAGGGTGAGGAATCATGTTGGATCCCTCCAACCTATTCCCCTGCATCATATACAGTATATAACCATAAAATATAAATCAACCGTTTCGGGGCGGGATCGTATACAAAGGGTCATCCGCTCTTACATGGGAACGTAATAGGGTCTCATCCGCTCTAGGGGCGGGAATATATCCATATCAACAAATGAATAGTAAATCATCCAAACAGTCAACAAACAATAAAAAAATAAATTATCCACAATTATGTAAAAATATAATTGAGCCAGAGAGGTGAATTAACCCACTTTGATTCCAGTTTTCGTCAAAACGCTCTGGTTTGAATTAAAATTGAACAGACATTAAATTTTAACCCACATTCCTACTAGCTCCAAACCCATCCAATCCAAATCTATAATGTAGCATTCGCTAATACGATTGTAATGCAACTTGTCGCGTTCGATTTGGTCCTCATATGAAAAATTTATGAATTAATGAAAGTTGAAATTATTTAGATTATAATTAACTTTAGTTAATAAAATTTTAAACCTTAATTCACCTTTCCTTCTCATCTCACGCTCGTATACAACCCCGGTAACCCACTCTTCGACCACGTCAAATTGATCGCCACTGCCGCCTCACGTCGCCATTCACTGTCGTAGTATCATCGGAGGACGCCACGACATCGAGCTACCCCACGCCACTGCACCGCCCTTCTAATTCACCACCGGTCGCCATAAAATCCATCCCAACTGCTTCCGTTTCAAATGAGAATCGCCACTGCTTCCATGCACCGTGCCTCATCTCCACCATTCAACTTGCTTCCTTTGACGAGCTCTACAAGTTTGTAGTTGAGGTTGAGGGCTGAAAGTAGATTGAGTGGCTCCGTTGATTGTTGATCATTGGATGGAAGGAAGTTTGAAATGGCAGTTGAGGGTTTGTTAGATTGGGGTTTGCTAATGGAGATATATGATGGCCTTATATAGAAAATTTACGAAATACTATTCACTTGCTAAATTTTTGAACTCCAATCGAGGCGTGCCGCATGATGTTCTATATGTAATACCTATATTCCAAACGCAATGGAACAAGTATCAAGAGCCAATTCCATCATATATAGAAGTTCGCTTTTCAAAATCAAATTATATTAATTTAAATTCCTTTAATTTATTTTTATGCATTTCGAGCTTGCACGACCAAACGATACGTAAATCATCACAAAATTCGACAACGTACAAAAATTTACTATTATGGATCCAATGGCACTAGTTTCGTCGAAATCCAAGACAGTGTCCCGAAAGGCTATTTTCACACGTTAATTAAAATGAATTATTATTTAAAACCAATTATAATCACTTTACTTCAAATTAAAAAGTTTACTATCTTCATTCTTATTTAAATAGAATTTGAATCAACTTTCAAAATCATTTTTATTCACATCAAATTCAAGATTTAATAATTTTAAACAATTCCAAATATTTAATTTAACAATTCAATTATCAAATAAATCACTAAATTTGAAATATAATTTGTTAAATTTATAAAATTAACTGTTAAATATTTAAAATCAATAATATTCCAAATTTGAATGACTGAAATTCTGGGTCGTTACTGTAACGACCTACTATTTCGAACCATTCAAATCGACAACAATCCACACATGTCAGACTTGAATTGCTCAAACCAACAGATTGTTAATTTATATTTGGCAAAACTTAGCATATACAGTAAATAAATCAATCACAGAATCAAAGACACAGAAAATATAACAATAAGTAGCGGAATAGAAAAATAGTAGTTCATGAAGCTACTACAGAACATCAGAGTTTGAAACAAAATACAAAAGAAAATCCAAAGTACATAGAAGTCACTAATACAAGAGCAACTGACAAGTTTGAACATAACAACTGGAAATAACTGAAATAACTGAAAACTGAATAGATAAAGACAGATCTACAAGCAAAGCTCCGAGCTCCAAAGGTGAGTCTCAAATGTTGTGACACTCAGTCTGACCCGAGCATAAAGCAAAACACAAAACACTCGAGTCAGGATTAACATTCTTATGCAAGTAAATCAACTCAAGTGAGATGTCCAGGTGAAATACAATATAACTCAAAAGATGTTTGGGATTCCATCCTTTAAGGATCCGTGAAACTACATACATAGTACAATTCGCTACATAGATAATGTATATAGTAAAGTAAACTATTAAAATAGCGTTAAGGCGTTACCATATCCCCCTTAACACATTTTATATAAATTCCGTAGTCTATACAGTACCGTAATTCCTCCGTAAACTGGAGGGCTATCAGAGGGCACTCCATAGTGTACGACACAAACCAAACTCGTAGTGGGTGCGACAAGGCATGTGACAAGGCACGCGAGGTAATGCCCAGGGTAGGATTCTACCATTTTGCGGATCCGGACTGTTGGTAACGCATAGCAGCTACTACAGCCCACCTCGAGACACACTCTCATAATCAAAGGTGCACCCAATCAAATCACAAAGTAATAGAATGGTATCGAAGAAGCATGCTGGATCGGAGGTGCGACCTCACTTGGCCTGACGTGGCTCATGTTTTAGTCACATCAAGCTGACTCGAGGGAGTCAGGGTTGCGTTTATACCTCACACAGACATTCGCCAAACTATCTTACTTCGTTCTGGATTCTCCACCAGTACATAGTTGTTAAAGTGGTTTTCGGTATTGGCAGAGAGTATGACAATATCCGATCCCGGTCTCTTTAACAACCAAATGCTTATTTCACACCGTGGTCAATTTACATTTCAAACAGTTCATACTTCATATCAAAATATCATATTCATTCCAAAATCATATCACTTTCCAAACCATTATTTGCTTCAAAAATCATATTCACTTTCGAAATCATAACCACAATAATAGGTCAAACCATTATATCAAAGTATTCGCATTTAAATCCATTAAATCTAAATCATAACAGTTCCAACTTAAACAGTTTGAATATTGAAAGTAGTTTATATTTAAAAATAGGTTATAGATTAAAATAGTTTTTATATTAAAAATAGTTTATATATTAAAAAGAGTTTATATCGAAAATATTTTTCAAATTAGAATTGTTTCTTCCAATTTCACAAATCAATTCAAATCGACTTTAGTTCCAAACTTCAATTTGAATCAATCTCAGTTCAACAATTTCAATTAAAGAGGTTAAAGATTCAATTCAAATTCTCATTAAAACCATTTTAATTTATATTGATTTCAAGTCCAGGTTTGAATTACAAATTTAAACCACTTTCGATTCAATAGGTTTTAAAGTTTAAATATTCAAACAATTTACAATAACTCAATCTGAAAAATTTCATTTATCTTTCAAAATTCAACTTTAATTTTATTTCAATTTGAAATTATTCAATTAATCATTTTAATAACATTTAAATAAAACCTTAGATTACAAATTTAAATAAAATCAAAAATTAAATATCTAACTTCAATTATATTTAATTCTAAAATATTCACCTAATCACTTTTTATAGGCATTTAAATAAAATTTCAAATTTAAATCAAAATTAAATATTCAATTTTATTTAAATTTGTAAATATTCATTTAATCACCTTTAATTAAATCAAGTAATAAAATCATACCTTTAAAATCTCAAGATTAATAAGTTCAAATCAATTCTTATTAAATACAATTCTAAAACAATTTAAATTATAAATTAACTTAATTTATCTTCCCAACCTTTATTTTAATAAAGTTATTACAAAATCTCTTTTCAAAATATTAATATGAATTTTAAATAAATATTTTAATACAATATATATACCTATCCAATAAATTCTATTAAATTAAATTTTATTATATTAAATATTATTAAATTAAATCTATTATTAAATCTATATTATTTTATATTAAACTATAATTTATATATATTTAAAAATAATAAAATTATAAGTAAAATCTTAAAATTTACATTTTTCAAAACTTAACTTATAAATTTAAATTTTCCAAAGATATAATTTAAAAATCTAAATTTTACACATTTATTAAAATAAAATCTTTATATTATTTTTAAAAATCAATATTTATTTAAAACCCATCCATTTCCTTTCAAAACTTTGGAAATCATTTTTCAAAAATAGACCAACGGTGTCCGTATATAATTTTCTATCTTATGGTCAAGTGATACGGATATTTATCATTTCAAACTGCAATAATTAATATTTACGGGTATATATCATTTCAACCCGCAATCCCAAAATTTCAAAAATCAATAAAATCGCTTGGGTTTATCATTTCAACCCTTAACGATTTCTCCTAATCTATAAGATCGTTCGGGTATATATCATTTCAACCCATATGGATTTTCCTAACTAACAAGGAACTTGCAGAGTGAGAACAAATAAAATAATAATATAAATTGGCGTACGTATCAATGACAAGCATATATCATAATTAACATTTAAAATATACTATATATGCAACATGTGATGGTGTCATATGTCAATTAACATAGGTAAACAAATGCAGATAATAACATATCATACTAGCAATTAAATTACTAACAAATTCAAATTTAACAACATATTTCAATCGGCATTTCATGTGAATTAAATTTACTAAATATAAGAATATCAATCGTGAGTGATCGCTCACCTTTCGAGGCTATGAAAAAAATGATGTCAAAGATGGTGACACGCACACGGATACGGACATGAGCAAAGCAAAGCAAATAACTGCTAAAATTGATGAAAACAAATCAAGACTAGCTAGAGATTGATGGAAACAATATATATATATATATATATGCAATATATATATACCTTTTCCCTTTTTTTTATATAATAGGCAGAGAAGTGGAAGGAGATTGCAGCCCAGGGTGATCGACGACAAAGAAAACAAGCACGAGCAGGGTTCTCAAAGCCAATATTTAAAACTTGTTTTTTTATATATATAAGAAAGAGAAGGGGTAGGAAAGCTCGGCAATAGGAAGAAACTAGGTTCAGGCGATGGCAGAGCGGGGTTGGGCCGAGATGGTGGAGGCACGGCAAGTGTAGTGGAGGGTTTTGTGGGCTGCCTGGGTGTTAGGGCGGTTGTGTGAGGGTGTTTTGCATGGAGTGATGGCCGGGGAAGGAGGTAAGGCGCTGGTTATGGATCAAAACGGAGGGGAACGGGTGGTGGAAAATGGTCGAGCAAAATTCAGAGGTATGGGTCGGCAAACTGACAAGGCTGAGGTGGAAAATTGCGGAGAGAGGCCAAAAGGTGATCAGCTGTGTGGATTTGTGGGATGTTGGACGTGGCATAGGCGGGGAAAAGGTGACCGGGTGTGTGAGAGGGACCTTGGCAGCGGTTTGGAAGGTGGATGAAGTGGTGCTAGGCGGAGGGAGCATGATGGCGGCAATCAGCCGTGATGGAGGGCGGATCTGGGATGCTGTTGAGGTCGTGTGGCTGGCGTGAAGCAACAGGGAGAGGGGAGGGGATTTGTGGATGGGTGAACGGTCGGCAAGGGTTGCGTGGGCGAGGCTGGGGTGGAAATTGCGGAAGGTGGCGATGCGGAGGGGAAAGGAGGAGGTCGCGGTTTGAGATGCATGAAGAGGAGCAGGTGAGTACAGCCAAAAAGAAGATGAACCAAGCAAAAATGAATGCAATTTATATATAACTTATATTATATTATATCTTTTCTCAAATGAATTCACAGAACCAAGAAAGGAACAGAACCAAAAAATGAAAGTGAATGAACCAGCAATATAGAAATAAGGGGAATAGTCAAAAGCCACTACGTTGAATTCTGAAAATGTTAAAAGTTAATGGCTATTGGGTTTTTAACCGGGACAAATGAAAAGACACAGAACCCAAAAGGCTCAAACGGGTACCGATACGGCAAATTGTTTCGCTGATTTCGCCGCGTACCGGATGCCGAAACACACAAATGAATATACCGCGGAGATCAGCACGATGAGACGAACAGAATGGTATATAGATATCAGTGATACGACCATCCTATCAAAGCTCGATATTCGCTGCCAGAAATGGTGCTAAACTGCCGAAAATAATATAAACGGAGCTAGAGCCATCTAAATTTGGTGAAACAAAATATGACGTCTCACTTAGAAAATGGTTTACATTTTTCTTATGTAAAAATATTCAGGTTTCAAAAATATTTTATTTTCATCAAATTTTCAATTGACTTAAATTTAAAATTTAAAATTTCATAAACAAACAAAATTATATAGATTTAGACGAAAATCTGCCACTTGCTATGCTTCAATAGACGCATACCAAATATCAAATTTTTGTTGCCAAAATTTATTGTTTAATTTTCATGAAAAATTTAGTTAATTACGTTATTTAAAATCGTTAAAATTTCCAGGTCGTTACACTCTCCCTAACTCAAAATTTTCATCCCCAAAAAGGAACGAGATAGGAGAATAGAAGCAACAGAAAGGAAAGATAGATTCGAAATACATAGCACGAGATACAACAATTAATTCAAAACCATATAAATTTCATTTTGAACATCTTATTACCTACATTTTAGATTGTATACTATTCAATTACATGTTCTCATTACATTCAAACTTTCCAGGTAAGTTTTATTAATTTTTCCAAGTGTAATTGAGCTCGCTACAATTTACCTTTTTATTTATAACATTTCTATTAAGCAAAATTTAGTTTGAACATTTTATTACTTAAGTTTTCTCTTGTATAACCTTTAATGACAAATTCACATTAACATTTAACTTTTTGAATACTCAGGTAAGTTATATATGTTTCAGAATGCAATTGAGTGTTATACAAATAAATTTTATCCTATTTCAACTGTTTCAAGTTGTTTCAATTCCATTTCTCATTTTAGACACTCCAATTATTCAAAAAATTTGCTTCATTTCAATAATTGAAAACCATCACTTAACATAAAACTTAAGAATTAAATTTCCGATTTCAGTTCAAACCATATTGAAATAAATATATTCATATATATAATTTGTACATTAAATCATACTCAAGAAACTCAAATCAAATCCATTTTCCAAAACAAAAGTATAGCATAGCTACTAAGTGGTCTCCCCACTGTGAGACTCGAAAATGAATGTCGATGATGCTGCAGTCAATATCGAAATTATTTTCCAACGGCATAAGAGGAGAGTACTGACTTGATTCTTTTAAAATTCTTTAGAAACAATTTCCATTCGAAAATACTTTCAAATAATATATTTTTCAAAACTTTGAAAACCAAACTTTTGAAAAGAACTGAAAATTTAATTCTCAAATCCTTAATTTAAATTCATTTCATTTGCAAATCAGATTTATAAACCATGTTTTAATATTTCATCTCCTTATAACATACAGCAATAGTAAATGGTTTAGGAATGTTGACAAAACAATAAATGATAATCTAGTACTATCATTTCTAACAACCAATTCTTTTAACTATCTAATTTCAGAAAATTATACTCTTATATATAAAATATAATCATACATAAAATTATTTCATTTACCAATTTTGAAAACAATATTGTGTCAGTTTTCGATGTTCAAGTGTTTTGGTTCCTATCGATAGCGTTGGCCAGACAAATCAATCGAAACCCAAAATTCAAACTTAACAACTCAAACAACACAATATAAAATATTTCTATATCAACTACAAATACGCTCCCTCATAGGATGATTCAAGAATGGATTTTAGAACAAGGATGGAGATTCAAATTTAAAGGGACCCTAATCAAAGAGAATTTCTAACTAATAAGATAGGCTCGAAAGGAAGATAAGATAATTAAATTACAAAAGAGGAAAGATGGATAGACTTATATTAATCACGGTGACCTTAACCGGGTCAACCGAGACTCCATTTTCAGAAACAATGTGCCCGAGGAATCGGACTTCATCTCTCTAGAAATGGAATTTAGAAAATTTGGCTTTTAACTGATGACTCCTAAGAGTTTCCAACACATAGCCCAAATGAGATTCATATTCCTTCCCTGACTTAGAAAAGACGAGAATATCATCAATGAAATTGGGGACAAACTTGTTGACAACATCGCGGAAAACGCAATCCATGAGATTGACGAAGAAGGCAGGAGCATTGGTTAATCCAAAGGGCATGACTAACCATTCATAGAAACCATTCCCGTTCGAAAAGTTGTCTTGGGACTGCTCTCCACATTTATCTGAAGCTGGTGAAAACTGGTAGCAAGATCGAGCTACGGGAATAAGATCAATGCGGAATTCAAATTCCCGCTTAGGAGGTAGAGAAGTGACTTCACCAAAACATCAGGATAATCCCTGACTATCAGGGTGGAGTCAAGATCACTAGGCTGAGAATCAAGCGGAAAGATAAAACTGCCTGCATAATCCTGAGGCAATCGACATTCGATCACAAGAGAATTACCCTGGCGGTCTACTAGAGAAACGGTTCAGGCTTTGCAAGAAATGACAGCATCAAAACCAAGGACATAGAAATCTCTAGTGAATCGACGCCTGTTTAAAGGAGTTTCACCCTTTTACAAAACATACTAAGGTTGGCGGGACCGCCGATGGGATTAGTCACACATAAGGATGAAGTTGCCAATTGAGGTTGCAAAATGTGCTCAAATTTATTATCGAGATCAACATAAATAAAGCTATGGGATGCTCCAGAATCAAAACGGACACGGACAGGAAAAGACAAGAATGGATTTTTGGACAAAGGTAAAGTTCCAGAGTTCAAAAGAAATCCAAATCAAAGAGGATCCTAACAAAGAATTTCAAGCTCGACGAAGATGATTCTATAATTAATTTTACTCATTCTAGGGTATTATTACCCTATCTCTAATGAGTTTTTACTCCATATGCTAAGTTTTGCCTAAACCAGAGCTCTGAAACCACATGTAACCACCCGTCTATTTCAAACCATTCAAATCGACAATAATCCACACATGTCAGACTTGAATTGGTCAAAACAACAGATTGTTAATTTATATTTGGCAAAACTTAGCATATACAGTAAATAAATCAATCACATAATCACAAACACGGAAAATATAACAATAAGCAGTGGAATAAATAAATAGTAGTTCATGAAGCTACTACAGAACATCAGAGTTTGAAACAAAATACAACAGAAAATCCCAAGTACATAGAAGTCACTAATACAAGAGCAACTGACAAGTTTGAACATAACAACTGGAAATAACTAAAATAACTGAAAATTGAATAGATAAAGACAGATCTCCAAGCAAAGCTCCAAGCTCCAAAGGTGAGTCTCAAATTCTGTGACATTCAGTCTGACCCGAGCATAAAGAAAAACACAAAACACTCGAGTCAGGATTAACATTCTAATGCAAGTAAATCAACTCAAGTGAGATGTCCAGGTGAAATGCAATATAACTTAAAGGATGTTTGGGATTCCATCCTTTAAGGATCCTTCAAACTATCTATATACATAGTACAATTCGCTACATAGATAATGTCTATAATAAAGTAAACTATTAAAATAGCGTTAAAGCTTTACCCAGATCCCCCTTAACACTTTTTATATAAATTCCGTAGTCCACACAGTACTGTAATTCCTCCGTAAACTGGAAGGCTATCAGAGGGCACTCTATAGTGTACAACACAAACCAAACTCGTAGTGGGCACGACAATGCAGGTGACAAGGCACACGAGGCAATGTCCAGGTTAGGATACTATCATTTTGTGGATCCGGACTGGTGGTACTGCATAGCAGCTACTACAGCCCACCTCGAGACACACTCCCATAATCAAAGGTGCACCCAATCAAATCACAATTTAATAGAATGGTATCGAAGAAGCATGCTCGATCGGAGGTGTGACCTCACTTGGCCCGGCGTGGCTCCAGTTTTAGTCACATCAAGCTGACTCGAGGGAGTTAGGGCTGCGTTCATACCTCACACAGACGTTCGCCAAACCATCCTACTTCGTTCTAGATTCTCCACCACGTACATAGTTGTTAAAGTGGTTTTCGGTATTGGCAGAGAGTATGACAATATCCGATCCCGGTTTCTTTAACAACCAAATCCTTATTTCACACCGTGTTCATTTTACATTTCAAACAGTTCATACTTCATATCAAAATATCATATTCATTCCAAAATCATATCACTTTCCAAACCATTATTTGCTTCAAAAATCATATTCACTTTCGAAATCATAACCACAAAATAGGTCAAACCATTATATCAAAGTATTCGCATTAAAATCCATTAAATCTAAATCATAAAAGTTCCAACTTAAATAGTTTGAATATTGAAAGTAGTTTATATATTAAAAATAGTTTATATTTAAAAATAGGTTATAGATTAAAATAGTTTATATATTAAAAATAGTTTATATATTAAAAAGAGTTTATATCGAAAATAGTTTTCAAATTAGAATTGTTTCTTCCAATTTCACAATTAATTCAAATCGACTTTAGTTCCAAACTTCAATTTAAATCAATCTCAGTTCAACAATTTCAATTAAAGAGGTTAAAGGTTCAATTCAAATTCTCATTAAAACCATTTTAATTTATATTGATTTCAAGTCCAGGTTTGAATTACAAATTTAAACCACTTCCGATTCAATAGGTTTCAAAGTTTAAATATTCAAACACGTTACAATAACTCAATCTAATAAATTTCATTTATCTTTCAAAATTCAACTTTAATTTTATTTAAATTTGAAATTATTCACTTAATCATTTTAATAACATTTAAATAAAATCACAAATTACAAATTTAAATAAAACCAAAAATTAAATATTCAACTTCAATTATAGTTAATTCTAAAATATTCACCTAATCACTTTTTATAAGCATTTAAATAAAAATTTCAAATTTCAAATTTAAATATTCAATTTTATTTAAATTTGAAAATATTCATTTAATCACCTTTAATTAAATCAAGTTATAAAATCATATCTTTAAAATATCAAAATTAATAAGTTCAAATCAATTCTTATTAAATACAATTCTTAAACAAATTAAATTACAAATTAACTTAATTTATCTTCCCAACCTTTATTTTATTGAAGTTATTACAAAATCTATTTTTAAAATATTAATATAAATTTTAAATAAATATTTTAAATACAATATATATACCTATTCAATTAAATTCTATTAAATTAAATTTTATTATATTAAATATTATTAAATTAAATCTGATTTTATTAAATGTATATTATTTTATATTAAACTATATTTTATATATATTGAAAAATAATAAAATTATAATTAAAATCTTAAAATTTACATTATTCAAAACTTAACTTATAAATTTAAAATTTCCAAACATATAATTTAAAAATCTAAATTTTACACATATATTAAAATAAAATCTTTATATTATATTAAAAAATCAATATTTATTTAAAACCCAGCTATTTCCTTTCAAAACTTTGGAAATCGTTTTTCAAAAATAGACCAACGGTGTCCGTATATAATTTTCTATCATATGGTCAAGTGATATGGATATTTATTATTTCAAAATGTTTTTAAAAGAATGCATTCATATAGGAGGTGCAGATTTAGAGTTATTAAGCATACATATCATATATGTTATGATATACCGTGCACTTGTACATGTTTCGCTGCAAAATTGGTTATACACTAATTGGTTTGATAGTTTAGAATGGTTATGCGTTATGTTACATGATTCAACCCTTGAGGAATTTTGGAGATGAAATTTTTTTAAGTGGGAAAATGTAACACCCCATAAAATTTACTATAATTAATAAATAATATTAAGGATCAAAAATGGAATTTGAGCAAACGTTGGAATTTGGCCACGAAACTTGCTCCATTGTAATCATGGCGATTTTATTAACAACATTCATATTTGGAATTTTGCCATTGAATCTCAAACGGAGAAGTTATTAGCCTATGAAATTTTCAAAGCGAAAATAATTAAATAGGAAAGATAAAAAATAAATAATAATAAATGTGGGACCCTACCAGTCGACCCCCTTCTTGGGCCGATCAACCTCCTATAAAGGAGCGCTCGACCAGTCAAGTACTGGCGGCTAGGTTTGAACCTTGGCCGAACGACCCACATTCTATTATTTTAAATTTAACGGATACGATTGATTCGAGCGCCTATAAATATAGGCCTAACCCCTCACTTTTCTTCTCGTATTTTCTGATCAAAGCAGCGAAGCTCTGCCATTTTCCCTTCTCCGCTATTTTTATTAATTCTAAAATAATATGTTATATGTATATAAGTCGAAGAAGGGCAGAAAATAAAAGAGAAGAAGAGAAGGAGCGAATCGATACTATGAAAAAAGGTAAATTTCATAATTATACATCTATATTCCCCTAAACCTTATATCTCTTCTCAGATCTATAATTCTAACAGCATGTATATAACTTGTTATACATATTCTATTAAATTAGAATGGAAAATGAGTCAATTAAAGGGATGAATTCGGATTTAGGAGATTTGGAAAGCTTGAAAGATGAGAAGGAATTTATATGATTTATTTATAACATTGAAATTTATATTGTTGAATATTATTTAATTATAACGCCTATATAAGATATGATGAGTTGTAGGCTTAAAATGAACTTATAGGAATATCGCCTACATATTCTGTAAGATAGGTAATTGTGATAGAAATGACATTTACACCCTAATCTGGAAGATTGGAAATCAGTACCTAAATTTGGAATATTGATAAGATTATAAGATTTATCCCAAATTTAGGATAATTGGGTGCAATTTGTTAATATTAATTTTAGTTGCCTTAATTTGACTTGGAATGTGAACATCTATGCTTTATTTATTGGGAGCATGGTGGGTATAATTTAATTATATCTATTTCCATGTAATTTCCATAAATTATCTTATTCCACAAATATATAAAAAGTGTGTCTCTTGAAATAATAAGGAATGTACCACAAATGCAAGAGATGTGTAAAGTACGGATGTTCTTCCTCATAGTTTGCACTGTCTATTTCAATAAAAGAAAAGGGATATTGTGATTTCAAACAAAGCAGAGGTCTCACTTTTGGTTAATTTATGAAAATTTATAACAGGTGATCCTTTTTGAAAGGATAGCTCTGATAAATTAAAACGTGAAAAGGATTGTTTTAGTTTAAGAATTAATGTTAGAAAGAGAAATACACAAACACAGATAACTGTGCCTACCAACAAAAGTTTATATATTTATATAGTGTAATATAAATCATACTTTCATTAGTTATAATTAGGACGACATAAGTCTGCCCTACACCTAAAGGATACCAGTAGTTGTGTGTACTTACTATTAATGTGGGGGCATATCCAACCATAGGACCTATGGGAAAGGGATATGCGGTTGCGTATAGGTAAGGAAAAATATACCAAGGGTTCGCCTTGGATTTGAAGTATTAAATGACCCAGTATTTTTTAGAGAAATGTGGTGTGCTTCATTTCTGATAAGAGGTATTAAGTAACTAGAATGAGCATTTTCCTTGATTTACGTTAGGTTAGTCTAAATGAGATTTTGGGTGTGGGAGGTCAGTGGGCTATGTTAGTATTCTTGCTGAACTGGTATTTAGTAGTAAGGCTAGCATATCGGTTATGACCACCAAGGTTCCTTGTAATGACTTTAATTTTGACCGACATTATTTAGGACATTTAATTAGATAAATTAAATGGAATAATGTAGATGGTTAAGAGATTGAGATTTGTATATTCATAAGGTAGTCGTGCCTTAATTAATCTATAAGCCAAAGAGAATTAAAATGGAGTAAGTAGGAAGAATATGATAGGGGCAAAATATGAATAGACTATGTTCTTATACCCTAAACCCTTCTTACCTTCATTCCTTATTCATTTACAACATTCACAAACAAAACTAAAATACTTAGAAGCTTGGCCGGACACCATTAAGAGTAATCAAAAGGAAGATAAGTAAGGAAACAAGTATAAAGCTTGAAGGAATTAAGCAAAGAACAAATCTCAACCTTCTTAACACCAAGCTAAGGTGAATAATGATCTTACATCTCATTTCTATTGATTTCGGTTTCTAGTTAGATCCAAATTGATTTTGCAGATAATATGCCATGATTTGTTTGTTTAAATGGATATATATACTTGTTGATGATTTATGTTGCTTCATATAGATTTTATGATAAGTTTAGATTTGAAAAACCCATTAAATGACATCCAAATGACTTGCATTTGTAATATATGGTCGAAAACATTATTTATGAAGTAGGTTTCAACTTTTATAATTTTCTAAGCTATGGTGGATTTTCCATGAATTTTTATGAAAGAAGATAGCTAATATTGGGTTTAATATAATTACGACAAATATATGTTGGTTTTGGGTCTGAAATTTAAATATGCTAGATAATATATTAGAAGTGAATTGTGGAAATTTTTGGGGAATTTACCTAAGTATTTTACTATAATTATAAAATTATTTAAGGTATGAGACTTAAATGTTTTATATGTTTTGTCAAAGAGAAGGGCTTAATTGTTAAATGTTTTTAAATTGCAAATTTCTGAATTCAGCAGCACTTTTAGAAGAGAAGATTTTTAAAAGAATTGGAAACCAATTATATTTTTACAAATAAGGCAAGTTAGTTGAAAAAAAAATAATTTAGAAGGCTATAAAACAATTTTGTTTAAATTTACTACTTCGCCACTTTCATCAGTAGCTTTCGACGCCATAACTTCGCCTATGAAACCAAGTCGAAACCAATGCACATGGTATCAAACATTTGATACGTAGTGAATTGGAGAAAGGCGGAAGGTACAGCGTCGAAACCAAGCTTTCGAAAGGGTAGAAGCTACTCTTATTGACTTTGAATTACTTCTATTTATAATGGATGCTTTCAAAAGGGTTGCCATTTTTGTTTTCAAAGAAGCCTTCGAAAAGATAGCTTTGAACATATTCGAAACCTAGTTGCGACATTATACCTTTCGAACGAGTTAAGGTCGCTTTTCTTTATAGCCTTTAAAAAATGGTTTCGAAAGGGTGCTTTCGCCTTCTCACTTTGAAGCCGCTTCACAATGTTGTCGAAAGGGTTGGTTCTGAAACCATCCGCTTTCTTTTACTTAGGACCAATGCTTTCGAAAGCAATGCTTTCGAAAGCAATGCTTTCATCCCAGTTCTTACGACCCTTAGTTATATTAAAAGTTAAGCCCAAAAGGTTTGGAAAGAGGATGATTTTAAATGGTTTCGAAGCCATGCTTGCACAAATTTTTACTTGAACCCAATACTTTCGAAAGGTACGTTTTAAGTGAAGGATTCTAATGTTTTCGAAAGGTTATTTTGAGAATTTGAATGGAGGGTTTCCTATGCTTTCGAAAGACAAATTTAAATGGTTATAAAAGAGGATGTCTAAGGTTTTAGTAAAGCTTTCGAAAGGTTATTCTCAACGATTTTGAAAGGCATTGTTTAAGGTTTAAACAAAGATTTCGAAGGTATTGTTTGGCCTCATGGCCTAAAATCTTTTAAGTTAAAAAGGGTTTTTAACTTACTTAGAAGGGATGGATAATCCTACTGATAAGGTTTCATCAACACTGTTTTACGTAAAGTATATATATATCATGGCATAAGTGTTTTGAGTAAAGGAAAGTATATTATTTCCTTGTTTTATAAAGGTTTGATTTCAGGGGTAAATCATTTGTAATGACTATTTATAGGGAAATGAAGTTTTAACAGGGCAGTTAACCCTAAGACAGGAAATGAAATATGAATAGGGTAGTTAGCCTTAAGTTTATGACTCGGATATTAGAAGACCAAATGTGACTGGTGTAGGGTCTCGCCCTATACTTTAGCTATTAACCCCTAGCTAAAATAAGTCCAAAATTCCAGCATGTAGGGCTTGTCACAGATGGGACTAAATTGAGGTTACACACAGAAGGGAATATACAGAGTAAAGATAGGTTATTGGTGAGCCCGCAAAACCATCAGGTTCAGTTGACCCTAGAAAAAGAAAGTTAAGTGCAGTCAACCCAGTATTATGTCTAACAGAAGTTAGATTATTGAGTATGTCTGGTACGCCCGAGTCAGGCAATGGTTAATAGTCATCCAGACAAAACTATAGCGTGGATAGATAGTCCATTGGTTTCCTAATATTTGTGCATATATGTATTTTCTTTTATTGTTTTAATCAGCTAGATTGTAGGATTTGATTTGCAAAAGATATGCTTTTTTAAAGGGATATTAGTGAGGAGAAACCCGTTCCGCTAAGCGGCATGGTCTCACTTAATATTAGTAAATCGAGATGTAATAATATTATCCACACCAGGCTTTATGTCTGAAGTTTACGTTTCCCCCTTAAACTCTCGGGTCCTCAAAATTTAATTTGAGTAGATTGAGAGTTAAGGTTTTTCAGGTTTAGTATGTTGGACGAATAAGCTTCTGAAGGCGTGCAGGAGGCAAAGTTAGCTATGTAGGAGCTATTTAGTTTTATTTCCGCTATGATGTATTTATGACATATATATCTATTTAGTACTCTGATCATCTAAGGGGGCATCTTCATATGTCGCTCTTGGCGTAAATTATAATAATTATATTTGATCGAAACCTGGGAACCATTTGGGATTAGGGGCATTTCACAAGAAGGACAAACTTTGCAGTCCAATTAGTTTCTAGGACACACATTCAAAGAAATTACTTTCAAGGCTAAAGTCAGCAGAATAATTACTTTCAAGGACAAAGTCAGCAGTCCAATTACTTTCAAGGACATAATTTCATAGGTTTTTAGGCCCTAGAAACTAATTATTTTGCGTTTTGTTCTTGAAAGTAATTATTTCAGTTGTGTGTCCTAGAAACTAATTCCACTTGCTAAAGAGGCCCTTGTGGCTAATTTCCACTTGAGATTATGTAACTGAATATGAAATATTGATTTGAATTGTAATCAGAAAAGTCATTTTGAAATCTTTGATGGTTTTATTTCATATTCATGTGCTTCTGATATTATGGATACCATTAACATTACCGTATTTTATCACCGAAAGTTAATACTATAGATGACTGCAGCATCTGTAGTGCTTAGCTTCAAGCCTCAAGATAGGGGGTGTTACAGTCCTGAGCGGTCGGTAGCAAAGACTCGAGTTATGCCCTAATGGTTTTCACTTCCTAATAGTGTAGCACGTATGGGTATACGCACATACCTCAAAGTTTAATTAGTTAGTTGTTTGTTGTTGGAGATGGGCTTGCTAACCCTTAGATGAGTCTTTAAGAAGCGTTAGTAGTATGGAAATTCAATCATAAAGCCATATCGAAGGGTCAACAATCTCTATAACTAGAGCCGATTGACAAGTGATTACGTTACGAAGGGCCCGCTTCGGGTTGGGGTATTAAATTATCGTTGAGCTTGCCTCCTCCATATTTAGGAAGTATTAAATGGTCAGAGTTCTCTTTTGGATAGTACATCTTTTAGATATGTATAGGGGGGTGTGTGTGTGTTTATACCTTGGAGAAGGTTGGACCTATCGTACGCGCACATATGATTGAATGGATCGACCGTAAATAATAGACATAACACTTAAATTGAAAATCAATCTGCATAAATTAGTGTTATAGATAAAATATATAATAATCACCATAACATTGTTTAGACACCCTCCTCATTATAACCCATAAGCTAAATTTAAAGGGACAGGCCACTGGAGTGGTCGGTATCAAAGACTGGGTTCATGCCCGGATGGATTTCGCTTCCTACTAGTGTAGAATCTGTATGGGATACACACATACCTCGAAGTTTAATTAGTTAGTTGTTTGTCTATTGGAGGTGAGTTAGTTAACCCTTAGATGAGTCTTTGAGATGCGTTAGTTGTATGGTATTAAATCATAGTCATATCTGTTAGTCATTATGCATGAGATTAAATATGGTCAATAGTAAAAAACAATGTAAATGCAACGAAAATAGTAGAATAGATCACACAGTCGATTTTATACCGATTCAAAGCACCTTTCCTACATCCAGTTCCTAAGCATCTCTTAGAAATTTCGCTATCAATACCCTCACTTCACCCAGTAGAACGGGTTTACATACACCACCTAAATAGCCGACCAGGACTTTAACATAGACTGTCTGAAGACACACTACAACATGACTTCCCTTTTGTCGACTTCTCGGACTTTTACAACAAAGTAGAATACAAACTTCTTCGACAATACTTTGTGTCTCAATACACTGACTCGTCACACTATAGTACAATGCTCCTATAACTCTCACAATGATATTTTAGTGGATGTGCAGAGCCTATGATTAATATTAGATCGATTATAAGGGATGTGATTGACAATAGTCGATTTAATAGTTGAATTTCAGAGAATAATAGTTAAAGAGCAATTTTAGAGCAAAATCAATAGATTTGATCAAAGTAAGTGTTGTTTTTTGCAATGGAGATGTTAAGTTAATATATAGTGGTGATAGAATGCCATGAAAAGAAGTAAAACCCTTCAAAAAATCAGTTTGGAGAAGATGTAACCATAGAAAATTTGCAACAGTTCAAAATCTGAATGGACACATCAGTCCGGAACACCTTTTTACCATTTCAGATGAATCTGAAACAACTTTTCAACATTTCGGAATTGACACCCATTATCGGTCCAGTCTACTAAAATGATCATAACTTTTAACTGGAATGTCAGAATTTAAAAATAATTTTTTTATAGAAACTAGAAGATGTAAGGAATATGCATAAAAATTTCAAGCCAAAAAGTTTAGTTTAACATTTTAAATATTTTTTACAAAAACTGCTTGCGTTTTTATATAAAAGTGCTTTGAAAAAATATTTAAAAATTCCAAAAAATTTCATATAAATTACTAGAATGTAAGATGATATTCCAAATGTTGTGAAGAAGTTTGGAGTGATTTGGAGATTATTTATGGGGTTTTAACAAATCTACATTATAGGGACTCGATAAAGACTCAATAAAATAACATACTCTATTTTTAGCTCTTTAGTCCATTAGCGTGTTTGTTTTTTTTCTCTACTTGATTTATTAACTCCATTATATGTTCTTGAATGTTTATGCTCCACTACATAACCTTATTTGCTCCAATTTTGATATTCGTTCATATATTAATCTAGGTTTTAACAGTATCTAGGGGTCAATGGTCACTATAGCTAGAGCCGATTGACCAACGATTACGTAACAGAGGGCTCGTTTTAAGCTTATGGTATTAAATGGCCATTGAGCATCCCTTCTCCCTATTTAATAAGTATTAAGCGACCACAGTTTTCTTTTAGGTAGTATCATTTAGATATGTATAGGCATATGTGTGTGTGTATACCCCAAAGAAGGTTGGACATATCGTATGGGCAATAGGATTGAACAGATTAGCCGTAAGTAATAGACATAACACTTAAATGGAAACCAATCGGCATAAATAAGTATTATGGATAAAGTATGTAATTTTTCAATCACCAGAACGTTGTTCTGATCCACTCCTCATTACAACCCATAGGATAAACTTAAGATGGGAACGGTAGATGGTGAAGTCTTCTCATTAATGCTCGACGCTGGCAAGGCAATCAGATGTTAAAGAAATATTATTGATTCCAAGGTAGAAGTCTTAGTTAGCATATATGTCCTAATATATTTTCCTATTCCACTTTGAGTTTGTATTGATTGCTCTCTAACATGCTTATGTTTATTACAGGTTACCAAAACCAACTATCCATGCCCTAATGGACTTGGGTTTCGATTTAGTCAAAATTCAAGCCCATTAAGGTGCGAGTTGTTACACGAATCATCTCTTCAATAGTGTTTCACTTGCTATACTTCCACTTAACCCAACTATAGTCGTTTCATGGACGTCATGCCATGATTTAACTACAATCAAAGCGGAGCTTTCATATTAAAGATCAACAGTATTCTCAAGTCAAGGAAACCGTGTAAATTAGTCACTTCGATATTTTCTTTTTGACCTTAGTTATATTAACCAACAGGAAACTATCGAGTGATTCATTGCATAGTTATCCACTAACTATTAGTATGTAACCTCTTGGTACCTCCAGCAGTCATGAGTAATATACTGCCCAACATTTGAAGAGTGTTACGTATTATAGTCTCAACGAATGTATCGATACCCAATCTCAATACATCTTGATTAGGAATACTTAAAATGATATGTTTATTTTATTATGATAAATCATTCATGATTACAACACATTATAACTACTATCACAAAACATACCATTTATGGATTTTTATTAAATATACTTTTAGTTAAATTAATTAATTAATATAACACATTATATTAAGTATATAATAGAAAGAAAACACCTTTTATTTTGAACAAGATTGGTTGTCAAGTTAGATATATGTAACAAATTACATAATTGCCCCTAGGGTATACCCTAACTCTATAAATCTCTCACTTGCACTTAGGGCCAATTATGGAGTCACTATCCCATCCCTTCGATCAATTTGATGAGAACCTATCGAGTTAGACCCTTCGTAAATGAATCTGCTATGTTGTTTTAATTTTCTACTCTGTCAATCAACTCTCTCCGATGCTGATAAACTACCTTTATCATGTGGAACTAATGGGAGTATGTTTCTTGACTTCTAATGAGCTATTATCATTTCATTTTTACCCTATAATAATAATGTAGTATTCTTAATACTTGGAATCACCCATAACTCGGTTACAAATTTGTGCATTTATATTTATACATTTCTTTCATCGTGGCGCTATTCAAGGCGATGTACTTAGCATTTTCATTGAATCAGCCATAATATTTAATTTGTAACATTTCCAACTCAAAGCTCCTTAACTAAGGTTTGAACATGAATATTGACATATTATAATCGATATCACTTATGAAGTTCGAGTCCAAGCGTTCCTTCATAAGGAGTTTGTTGTTTATATAAATAATTCTCTAGTATTTTTTAAATACTCGAGAATGCTCAAACTACCATTTAGTGATCTTAATTTAATTTGATATTTGCTTCATCATCAAATACATAAGCAAACCATGATAATGTAATGCAACATGTATTATAATTCCTATTGTCAATACATAAGGAATCCATCTTACATGTTCCATATTAAACATTTTAATAAGATGTCTTTGTATATTGTTTAGGATATTCCCCATATCCTTCATACTAATTATAAAGGATGTAATTTACAGATCTAATAACAAGTGTTAAACAACCAAACTATTACTGATTTTGACATAAGTACATTGTTGATAATTAGTGGTATGTTGTTTACCATTTAGAAATATTTTAGTACCTTTAGTAGTTCTTCTTATAAACACACACTTTCTCTGCATTTTGATTGAAAATCAAACACTTTGACATTTCTGTCAAAATCTTACTTAATTTCGATGATTATAGAATGAATCTTTCGTATCATTTCTTGAATTCATATCCAATACACCCACAAACTCAATATCGCTTCCACTGACTTCGAGACACTTTGGTTGTTATGTAAAAATTGTCTATTCAAAATCATTATTTAGAATTTTCCATTTCAACACATATGTACCCAACACAAGGTGTAACGACCCCGAAATTTAATTTTATTTAAATTGATAACTAAATAAATTTTTGAATTAAATTTGTGAAAATAATCAATGCGGTGATGTGAGTTTCCCCTGTATTTAAGTATATTTTGTATAAATCATTTAAATTTAATAATATTGTAAATATTGTACATATATGTGAATATATATGTATACTTGATATATGAGAAAATTTGAAGTTAATACATATGTACATTGAATTCGAGTTTAAATCTAAATCTAAATAGTTTAAAAATATAAAGTAAATATCTTTGTACCAATGTAAAATAAGCATAAATTCACAAGCTAACCTAATACAAATACATGTAACAACTTATAAGGGTTTAAGTAAGTCTAGAAAATGTATATTATACTTGTAGTTGCAGGCTAATAATTCAAACTATAGCCCTATGTATATGCAGGAAGTAAAGTAATATGTTTGAGCTATCACCTTATATCTCTAAGTAACAAGTCAAAACAAAGTTAAATAAAAATATTTGTACTAGCACTGTCTAGATTCGCAGGTAAGATGTAGAAAGTCAAACAAAATAAAAATACATACAAGATGTACCTGCAAAATGAAAGGATATATACTAGATATACAAAACAAAAGAAATATCTGCACCAGCCAATGAAGCTTTGCAGGCAAGAAATGAGGCAAAATAACATATAGTACTAGGCAAATAAATGCAGCCACTATAACATGGCATATCAGCCGAAACAAAGTACAAACAATATAATACATCTCAGCCATAATGCAAGATTTCACTTCAGCCATACCTATGTGTATAAACAAACATATACACCCTGTACAAAGATATCATGTTATCTTCTTTTCTTTTATATCAACCTCTCTGTTATATTTTCGTTCAAACCATAACTTTGCAAACCTAAAAAAAAGAACATCATTATCTTACAAATTCAAATCCAATTCAACAACAAAGCAAGAGTTTAAAAGAAGGATCTGACTACAGTTTTCAACACTAAAATCTGTTCTCTGTTCTTCTTTGTTCTTCCAGGAAACAGGTGAGCAAACTCAACCTGATAGGTACATCTAAATAATCTGTGAATTATGATCTCGAAAATATGCTGATTTATGTTGTGATTATGCTTGCATGCTTGCATATGTTTGGGAATGTTGATGTGCATAAATAGGCTCTGTTCCAGGTTTCAAAACCTGTAACCATATAAACATCCCCTCTCCAATCTCCTGTAGGTTCTAGAATTCAAAATGAAACATGTTTGTTAATCATGTCTTGGGGTTAAAAGAAGGGAAAAATGATTTCTTAGCAAAGTAGTTTAAATACTTCTGGGAATTTTTATGTGGCTTGTCCCTCTGTATTTTGGTTACAGAGCAAAGAAAATAAGGAAAACTTAACACTTCTTCATATAAAACATTTTAAACTTAGGATTTTAAACAAATTATGTTTGTTTAAAAACTTGTTTAAAACTTAAACCATGGTCCAGAATTTTGTTAGCTTGGGAATGAAGGAACTCGACACTGCAAACTCATTTTACAGTCAAAGAAGAAATCATATGATTTATTCAAGTAGTTTGAATTATGGATTTGATTTTATAACTTGTATAATCATACAAAGATAGGATTTTTAAACTTAATACAATGATTTTTAATTAAGTATCTCAGAGGCAGTTCATATTTGGACGAAATATGCTTTCGAATCGATTACTGGTGATCAAATGAACGTTGAGAGTTGAAATTTTGATCGAAGCTGGCTTAGCCATCAATGAAGTCGAGAAAATTATGATATAATTTTTTCTATTGTATGAGATGTAAGAACGAGGTAGCTCTAGGGTTTAATGATTGGGTTTG
This sequence comes from Allium fistulosum, assembly GCA_030737815.1. Lineage (NCBI taxonomy): Eukaryota > Viridiplantae > Streptophyta > Magnoliopsida > Asparagales > Amaryllidaceae > Allium > Allium fistulosum. Next base: position 1,423,479,373 of record CM060902.1, read on the forward strand.
TCGTGATCTAGAACGAGGTGATTTTTGTCACCTCTGTTAAACCGAGTTGAACGAAACTGAGGAGTATGGAAGAACAAGGGGTTGACATGGTGTGGACGAAGTGCGGGTGTCTCTGGTGGTCGGCATGATGGTGGCGAGGCAATTTGCTGAGGAGGGATTGGGTTGTAGTTTCGAACGCGAGGCTCATTTTCGATTTAGGAATTTTGGTGCCAGATCGAGTGTCGATTTCGAATGAAGGGACGAATCGCGACTTGCTCGTGGTCGCGATGTTCGCCAGAGCATCGCCAGTGACCCTTGCACGTGCACGTGCATCAGGGATGAAATGGTTTGGGAAGAAGATGGAACTCGAGTTTGTTTTCGGGGAAGAGAGGGTTTTGCTCGAGTATGGTACCGTGTAGTTTTGGGGTTTCACCGGGTCAATTTGTAAAAACTTAAACAAATTTTAAATTGAAAAGGGTCTCGGGTTGGTTTGGGGAAAGACTCGAAGCAGGACTCGGGTAAATTGGAATTTGGCTCGGGTTACATCCTGTTACAGGCTTTCAGCCTGTCTGGTTTCCAAATTTAAGTAATCTGAGTTTTAAATTTAAGTTCAAGTTAGTTTGGAAACAAATAAAGTTTTAAATTTAAAATGTTTAAGTATGGGAAAGAAATTTGACTTTAAAATGAAATTTAAATGGTTAAGTTAGTTAAAATGGATAATTTATTTATTTAATTAATTAACGATTTGGATTAATTAAATAAGTTATTAAAGGGCTGAAGTAATTAATGAAGGATTTAAAGATTAATTAATTGATTAATTAAGGATTATAAATTTAATATTAATTAATGATTAAAGTGGATTTATCAAGTGGTTAATCAATAGTTAATTCAAAGATAATGTGATCAATTAATTAAGGTGATTAATTTAAGATAATCAATTGAAATTGTTAATTACTTAATGAAAATAAATTAAGGGGTTAATTAAATCATGTAAATGGTTTAAAGGATAACTTGATTAATATGATTAATTAAGAAAAATTTAATTAATTAAGGTGTTTGATAAATTAATCTATATGAAATGATTTATAAATTGATAAATCAAGATTTGATAATTAATTCATAAGTAATTAATTTACTTGGAAATAAATTGAATTCATCAGGATTAAACGATTAATTGATTCTGTTTATAAATAACTATCGAATACTTGACTTTACTCATGAATGTTTGGATTCTATTGAATGTGAATTATTTGATATTCCTGATATATGATGCTTTGTGATACATCCTGATTTATGTTGTGATCTGAGATTTTCTGTTTCTGTAATATATTACTATAAGAATATGAAACCCTTTGCCCGTAAAACGGCATTTGAATTTCGATGCGACAGGGAGTCGGATTCCAGTTGGTTATCCGAAACCCACATCGAATTGTAATAGTGAATCTTTGTGACTGATAAATTTATTCTATCTATGAATCTATGAATGAAGATAAGCGTTATCGATTGTACCGCTTATCGATATATCTGTGATGATTGATGTTGCACTATTGTGTGTGAAACCCCTGGACTACACTTTTACACACACAAATATGGATTTCACGTGGAAATCGATTAAGTCACAGATAATTTAAAGTTAATATTTTTAAAATTGAAATTTTAATTTCAATTGATTTTGAAATCGGAAATTTGGGTTTAAAGTGAAAAGCTTTTGAAATGGAGTTTCAAAGATAAGTCTTATTTTCGAATAACTTAATCGAGTTTTGAAAATTTAAATAATTTGATTTAAATTTGAATTCAAGTTTGAAATTGAATTCTATGATTTGAAACTAAGGATTAAAAGATGATATAAATGTGTTTGTATGAAGTTAAACCATTTTATAAGTAAAATTTTGAGAATTTGAATTTAACCCAAGGATTTCAACTCGTATGAATGAATCAGGTTTTCTGAAATGAAACTATTTGTTTTCAAAAGATAAAAGCTTTCAGATAAGAAATGAAATTCCAGTTTAATTAAAGGAATTTCAAGATTGAATTGAAAAATGGGTTTTTTCCAAGTTATGAATGAACTCTTTTTGAAAGCTATGAATCAAATCTGTTTATTTTTAACAGATTTAAAATGATGTTTTGTTTAACCCGTTTGAAATGGAATTGTTTTGAAAGCTATTAGTTAAATCTTTGATTTAAAGATTTAACGAATTAATTAAATTGAAATGGAAATCGATTTGGAAAATCTATAAATGAATCTTTGTGAAATTAAGTGAACTTTGTGAATTGAATCTTTTTGTTTAAAAAGATAAAAATGGTAATTTGTTAAACCATTTGAAAAGTAAGTTTGGGTTTAAGTTGTGACTTAATTGAAATCCCAGTATCCATATGTTTTCAAATAATTGCGCTCACTATTCGGGTTAGCCGGGAAAAGACCTTTGGGTCATATAACCCATTCCGAATAGTGATACGTCGTATATGGATAGCATTTGAAGACCGGTGTTGAAGACCGGATATTTTTCAAAAATAAAAGGACAACCTGTCGAATGTCTCTGCACTGAGTCGCGCCGGTATAGAGATTTATATCACTCTTTTTGTGACGGGAAGTCCGGACGTGATTGAAAGTTATCCGGAATTGCAAGGGCTTCGTGAGAAGTGCCTTCGGTTCTGTTCGATCCCGGAACAGACTTGTATGGTTACATGTCTGACATTACACTTTGAGATATAAAGCTGATTTCTTTCAAATACATTTCTGTTTGGTGGCGGAGAATTTATTCTCTTAGCTTAACACCCTTCTCTGAGACGTACGAGCTCAGAGGTTATGTAGTTGAAATTTATCAGCGATATATCCCAATTTGGTAATGTGACATGCTGAGTGTTGCTATGTGATGATCAGTGTTTGATCATTTGTGATATGATCATTTGTTTGATCTTATATCTTTGTGATCATAGGTTGATCATTTGTTTGACCCGAAGCATGGCTTTGTAGAAAGCGTAGCTTTGTGGACGAGACTTCGTCGGACCTCACACCCCAGAAATGGTCAAAACAGGAAGGATGCAGCAAGGTTCTAGGGAGTAGCGCCCCTTAGTGTATGTCATTCCTTCTGGATAGAGGTGGTATCATGGTATGGAGCCCAGATACTTAACCTATGTGGTTGCTGCATTATTATTATGTGGTTTGTTGGAAATCGAGGATCCTCGGGAAGATCGGTTACGATCGGGGGATGGCATACGCGTGTCAGTAGTTACCTATTTTTGCAGAGGTAACCCGGCCTTGTGTTGGCAGAGATCCGGTTAGGTTCTCGGGTCGTCTATTCCAGGGGCGTACCCACCGTGGCATAGGAAGTTCCTTAGCCTGACCATTTGTTGGAAATCCAAAGAAACAATACGAACCTTGTACGGTATTAGTTGTATTACCTGCCATGGAATATGGCGGTAACCTGCTATTGAACATGGTAGCTATAGTAGGCATACGATACTGGTCGTATGTTGGCTAAGATTTATATTCTACTTTTGAAATGTTTTCTACACTATGCACTAATAATAATACCAAAAATGATTTGATTTTGCGTTGTAAGCATCTTTGACTATCATAAGAAGAAATCTCCTCCAATTCTGCGTTTGCATTGTGTGTGTGGCGGGAGGTCTTATGGTAGTTTCATTTTCTAAAAGCATTGCGAATTGACTTTAAAATTCTCTGCTATTTATTTAAAGATAAACTGTTTTTGTTGCTCACACCAGTCCCACGACTGATCCGGAGTTTATTGTTCCCTTCCTAAACTCTAGGTGCCCACCATTTTCCACACGGGCAGTCTAGAGTTGGGTTTCTCAGATATTCAGGTTGGGTAGATTTTCTGGAGCTAGTTCAGTCTTTGGATCGGACTGCACTTGCTTACCTTTGTGCCTCGTTATTGAGAGTCCAAGCTATTTCTGGATTAGTGCTTTGGAGATGGAGATTATCCGCTGCTGATATTATCGTTTTCTTTTCCGCTACTATTTGTTGTATCATATCTCTGATGTATATTGATATTCATTGTATCACTCTGTTGTATCAGATATTGTATATCAATGTATTATTCATTTCTTCCGCTGTGTTATTTACTTAACTGTGTTATAAGCTCCCGAGAACCAGATTCGGCATTTGAATCTACGGCATTTTGAGTACAAGTGAAGTACGGGTGCCGATTTTCGAAGGTCGACTTTTAGGTCTTGACAAGTGGTATCAGAGCTAAGGTTGAACTTTAGCTCAGGAGTATAACACGTTAAGTAGCTCGTTAGAGATAGAGTGAAGTAAACTCTAGAATGAGTAATCCTTAAGATATCCGTCTGAACGTCTCAGTAAATTCTCTTGCTATCCACTGATAGTGAGTATGAGTACAAGAAGAAGACGAGATAGGGGACAAGGGAATACGACTATAAATGGTCAATACCCTGCAACAGTGGAAACAATCTTTCTCTATCAATTTTCTTTGATTCGTTTCCAAATTCTTTTCATTCCTTCGTATCATCTACAAGAAGAAGTTTCGGTGTGATGATGGCTCTACGAATCGTTGTAGAAGATCCTTACTTAGTATCTTCATCGGTTTCTAATCAACTTTTTGATTTAAACCTTAATGAATTTAAAATTGGAAATTTTAATTTGAGGTAAACTGATTAAAAGAATATGAAGGCTAAATTGGATTGTATCAATAAAACGATTTCATTTAAAATCAAATTTGAAATTCTATTGTAATTTCTTGTGTATACCAAAGTCCGAAGAGGGACAAATTGGTATGTATTCTGAGATATTCCGACTTGAATTCGGAATCCGTATCTTGTGTTTGAGGAATTATAGGAGATCGAATTTGTCTATCTCTGTGTTGTTTCGTGCCTGTGAATTTCGAGGACGAAATTCTTTTAAGGGGGGAAGTTTGTAACGACCCCGAAATTTAATTTTATTTAAATTGATAACTAAATAAATTTTTGAATTAAATTTGTGAAAATAATCAATGCGGTGATGCGAGTTTCCCCTGTATTTAAGTATATTTTGTATAAATCATTTAAATTTAATAATATTGTAAATATTGTACATATATGTGAATATATATGTATACTTGATATATGAGAAAATTTGAAGTTAATACATATGTACATTGAATTCGAGTTTAAATCTAAATCTAAATAGTTTAAAAATATAAAGTAAATATCTTTGTACCAATGTAAAATAAGAATAAATTCACAAGCTAACCTAATACAAATACATGTAACAACTTATAAGGGTTTAAGTAAGTCTAGAAAATGTATATTATACTTGTAGTTGCAGGCTAATAATTCAAACTATAGCCCTATGTATATGCAGGAAGTAAAGTAATATGTTTGAGCTATCACCTTATATCTCTAAGTAACAAGTCAAAACAAAGTTAAATAAAAATATTTGTACTAGCACTGTCTAGATTCGCAGGTAAGATGTAGAAAGTCAAACAAAATAAAAATACATACAAGATGTACCTGCAAAATGAAAGGATATATACTAGATATACAAAACAAAAGAAATATCTGCACCAGCCAATGAAGCTTTGCAGGCAAGAAATGAGGCAAAATAACATATAGTACTAGGCAAATAAATGCAGCCACCATAACATGGCATATCAGCCGAAACAAAGTACAAACAATATAATACATCTCAGCCATAATGCAAGATTTCACTTCAGCCATACCTATGTGTATAAACAAACATATACACCCTGTACAAAGATATCATGTTATCTTCTTTTCTTTTATATCAACCTCTCTGTTATATTTTCGTTCAAACCATAACTTTACAAACCTAAAAAAAAGAACATCATTATCTTACAAATTCAAATCCAATTCAACAACAAAGCAAGAGTTTAAAAGAAGGATCTGACTACAGTTTTCAACACTAAAATCTGTTCTCTGTTCTTCTTTGTTCTTCCAGGAAACAGGTGAGCAAACTCAACCTGATAGGTACATCTAAATAATCTGTGAATTATGATCTCGAAAATATGCTGATTTATGTTGTGATTATGCTTGCATGCTTGCATATGTTTGGGAATGTTGATGTGCATAAATAGGCTCTGTTCCAGGTTTCAAAACCTGTAACCATATAAACATCCCCTCTCCAATCTCCTGTAGGTTCTAGAATTCAAAATGAAACATGTTTGTTAATCATGTCTTGGGGTTAAAAGAAGGGAAAAATGATTTCTTAGCAAAGTAGTTTAAATACTTCTGGGAATTTTTATGTGGCTTGTCCCTCTGTATTTTGGTTACAGAGCAAAGAAAATAAGGAAAACTTAACACTTCTTCATATAAAACATTTTAAACTTAGGATTTTAAACAAATTATGTTTGTTTAAAAACTTGTTTAAAACTTAAACCATGGTCCAGAATTTTGTTAGCTTGGGAATGAAGGAACTCGACACTGCAAACTCATTTTACAGTCAAAGAAGAAATCATATGATTTATTCAAGTAGTTTAAATTATGGATTTGATTTTATAACTTGTATAATCATACAAAGATAGGATTTTTAAACTTAATACAATGATTTTTAATTAAGTATCTCAGAGGCAGTTCATATTTGGACGAAATATGCTTTCGAATCGATTACTGGTGATCAAATGAACGTTGAGAGTTGAAATTTTGATCGAAGCTGGCTTAGCCATCAATGAAGTCGAGAAAATTATGATATAATTTTTTCTATTGTATGAGATGTAAGAACGAGGTAGCTCTAGGGTTTAATGATTGGGTTTGTCGTGATCTAGAACGAGGTGATTTTTGTCACCTCTGTTAAACCGAGTTGAACGAAACTGAGGAGTGTGGAAGAACAAGGGGTTGACATGGTGTGGACGAAGTGCGGGTGTCTCTGGTGGTCGGCATGATGGTGGCGAGGCAATTTGCTGAGGAGGGATTGGGTTGTAGTTTCGAACGCGAGGCTCATTTTCGATTTAGGAATTTTGGTGCCAGGTCGAGTGTCGATTTCGAATGAAGGGACGAATCGCGACTTGCTCGTGGTCGCGATGTTCGCCAGAGCATCGCCAGTGACCCTTGCACGTGCACGTGCATCAGGGATGAAATGGTTTGGGAAGAAGATGGAACTCGAGTTTGTTTTCGGGGAAGAGAGGGTTTTGCTCGAGTATGGTACCGTGTAGTTTTGGGGTTTCACCGGGTCAATTTGTAAAAACTTAAACAAATTTTAAATTGAAAAGGGTCTCGGGTTGGTTTGGGGAAAGACTCGAAGCAGGACTCGGGTAAATTGGAATTTGGCTCGGGTTACATCCTGTTACAGGCTTTCAGCCTGTCTGGTTTCCAAATTTAAGTAATCTGAGTTTTAAATTTAAGTTCAAGTTAGTTTGGAAACAAATAAAGTTTTAAATTTAAAATGTTTAAGTATGGGAAAGAAATTTGACTTTAAAATGAAATTTAAATGGTTAAGTTAGTTAAAATGGATAATTTATTTATTTAATTAATTAACGATTTGGATTAATTAAATAAGTTATTAAAGGGCTGAAGTAATTAATGAAGGATTTAAAGATTAATTAATTGATTAATTAAGGATTATAAATTTAATATTAATTAATGATTAAAGTGGATTTATCAAGTGGTTAATCAATAGTTAATTCAAAGATAATGTGATCAATTAATTAAGGTGATTAATTTAAGATAATCAATTGAAATTGTTAATTACTTAATGAAAATAAATTAAGGGGTTAATTAAATCATGTAAATGGTTTAAAGGATAACTTGATTAATATGATTAATTAAGAAAAATTTAATTAATTAAGGTGTTTGATAAATTAATCTATATGAAATGATTTATAAATTGATAAATCAAGATTTGATAATTAATTCATAAGTAATTAATTTACTTGGAAATAAATTGAATTCATCAGGATTAAACGATTAATTGATTCTGTTTATAAATAACTATCGAATACTTGACTTTACTCATGAATGTTTGGATTCTATTGAATGTGAATTATTTGATATCCCTGATATATGATGCTTTGTGATACATCCTGATTTATGTTGTGATCTGAGATTTTCTGTTTCTGTAATATATTACTATAAGAATATGAAACCCTTTGCCCGTAAAACGGCATTTGAATTTCGATGCGACAGGGAGTCGGATTCCAGTTGGTTATCCGAAACCCACATCGAATTGTAATAGTGAATCTTTGTGACTGATAAATTTATTCTATCTATGAATCTGTGAATGAAGATAAGCGTTATCGATTGTACCGCTTATCGATATATCTGTGATGATTGATGTTGCACTATTGTGTATGAAACCCCTGGACTACACTTTTACACACACAAATATGGATTTCACGTGGAAATCGATTAAGTCACAGATAATTTAAAGTTAATATTTTTAAAATTGAAATTTTAATTTCAATTGATTTTGAAATCGGAAATTTGGGTTTAAAGTGAAAAGCTTTTGAAATGGAATTTCAAAGATAAGTCTTATTTTCGAATAACTTAATTGAGTTTTGAAAATTTAAATAATTTGATTTAAATTTGAATTCAAGTTTGAAATTGAATTCTATGATTTGAAACTAGGGATTAAAAGATGATATAAATGTGTTTGTATGAAGTTAAACCATTTTATAAGTAAAATTTTGAGAATTTGAATTTAACCCAAGGATTTCAACTCGTATGAATGAATCAGGTTTTCTGAAATGAAACTATTTGTTTTCAAAAGATAAAAGCTTTCAGATAAGAAATGAAATTCCAGTTTAATTAAAGGAATTTCAAGATTGAATTGAAAAATGGGTTTTTTCCAAGTTATGAATGAACTCTTTTTGAAAGCTATGAATCAAATCTGTTTATTTTTAACAGATTTAAAATGATGTTTTGTTTAACCCTGTAACGACCCCGGATTTTATATAAATTTAAAATGATAATTTATTAATTTTGAATTAATATTTGTGGAATAAATCGATAAAATTGAGCGAGTTTCCCCGGATTCAAGTATATTCTGTATGAATCATTTTAAATTTAATGAATATTGTATATATGTGAACATTTGATTTGAATTTAATTCTTAGACAAATGGTTTAAAAACAAATGAAAAATAATAATAAAAGCAAATACAAAATACTTAAGCTAATAAATATAAAACAATAAATATAAAAGTAAAATAATATGAATAAATGTAGACAAAATGTAAGTTAAAAATAGAAAATTGATTTATATCAACATCACCACAAAGTAATAAAGCTTAAGACAAAGAAAAATAAAACAAACAAGGAAAAAATTGCATAAGCTTTTGAAAAACAAGACACATATGAAAACATCAAGATAGCAAACTATCTCCATGCTTTGTACAGCCGAGATAAGATGGAAACAAATAATAAAGTATAAAGATTGTAGACATAAGGTACAACATAATAAATGCAAGACACAATGTAAAAGTATAATATGAAGCATAAAGTACACAATGAAATATTTTATCAGCCGAGACAAAGCATAAGTGTATAGATAATTTTATGCAAATTTGTACAAACTAAATTGTATCAGCCTCCATTCCTCTGATCTAACTGTACAAAAGAAATTATAATATACAACAAGTACTCAAGCATTAGCCTCCAAAGTTTCTGCTCTCCAGTGTACAAACAAATATAAATATTTTATACCCTGTACAACTCCTCTTTTATATCTAACAACATCTTCATCTCAGTTTTTACCATTCGAAACTGAGTAACCCCTAAAGCAAGCATCCTCTTTAAAACTTGAACAAACATAAACAATTGGAAAATGAATTCAATAACTTCAAAGCTTGAGAGAAGAATCAACTTGATTCGAACCTACAAAGCAACAAATTCAACATAATCAAAGTTGCAGTTCAAAAAAAAAATCAGCTTCAGGAATCAAAACCAAAGCATTTAAAACCTGGAACAAGAAATAAGAAGACTGTCCCCTGTTCTCTGTTTTTTACAGGTGAGCAAACTTCAACTTCCTTATTTTGAAATACCTATGGTAATGAGTGAAAATGATGATTTGAAATTGCTTTGTATGGTTGTAGATATGCATTTTTGTTTGGGTGTACAAGTGTATGGATGCATGTTTGTGTATCTGCCTATGGCATACCTCTGTTGTTTAACAGATTTAAGGAATTCTCAAAAGTGATTCCTAACTTCTCATCTAAATCATTTTAAAGCATGATGTTAATAGGAAATTGATTGAAAATGATGTATTGCAAATATTAAAAATAAAATAAAAAAATGAGTAAAATTGTTAAGCAAATTTTTTGGAAATAAAAATTACAGTGAAAACCCAATTTATGTCAAAAATAAATAAGTAAAATTCCATATTTTGATTATCTAAACATGATCGTATGGTAGAATGACTAATTTAGGGAGTAAAGTCTTGATTTTTTGATAGGAGATTGTGGGAATAATTTGAGACGAACGATTTTAGGTATTTCTTCGATTGCCCATGATCTATGTCGAGATGGAGTTCGAGGTTCATGTCAAAGGAAGATGGGGGAATGACGATTATAGGAAAAATAATGGATAAAATTTTAGATCACCGTGGAAGCGTCACGTCGTCGAACTAGGGTTCCTCTAGCAGTTTTATCGATCAAGTTCAAGTGGAAATCGCGTCGTCGTCGAAGTATTTGAGATGATCGGACCGGGGGGGAAAGGTTCAGGGTTCATCGGAGCAACTGTGGTCGAAGCCGCTTGGGTTCTGGTGGCGTCAGGCGGCGGGGCGAGGTGGTTTAGTAAGTAGGGTCAATTCCAGTTTAGGTTTGTGTTCGTCCGATTTTGGGTATCGAAGAGGTTGATGGTGCTGGGTGGTCCTATCGATCAGGGAAGGCTGCGACGACTCGCTGAGGGTCTCAGAGTTGGTCGGAGGTGATCAGGGTGGTGTGCGTGGTGCACACGTATCCGTGTGTCAGTGGGATTTGAGGAGGAAGCGTTGATTCGAGTTCGTCTCGAAGGATTTGGTGGATTTACTCGGGGAAGTTTGGTTGTTGACTCGGAGTTTTTCAAAATGGCTCGGGTCTGTTAATCAGGAACCGGTTTTCCAGAGTTTTTCTTTAGAAGTGTATTTGCAGGTTTTAGAATTTTTGGAGCAAAATCTGTACAGGTTTAAAAGCTATGAGTATAAATTTTAGTCTAAATACACATTTAAGTTCAGTTTGAAACTTAGTTTGGGAACAAAGCTTGTAAATTTAAATTGTTTTCAATAATTGAAAATGTTTAAGTTTATGTGTATTTAAAAAGAGTTTGAAATTTAGAAATGGAATTTGAATTTAAATTAGAGTGAAATGTTTAAAATACACTTAATGTTAATGAAATCATTAAGGAAGAAATTAATTATCTTAGAGGAGATTAAAGCAATAAGAAAATGATTTAATTAATAAGTAATTAAAGAATGATTTATCTAAATTGTAAAGGAATAATTTAGATTAATTTATAATTAGAAATGATTAATAATGAATTAACCTAAGATAATTTCTTAATAAAGTAATTAAGAAATGTTATTAGTTAATGAAGATAATTAACTAGGGATTAATAAGTAATTAAATTAATGTGATTAATTTTGATAGTTAATTAGGTTAATAAATTAGATAATCAATTATAAATTGATTTAAATGTAATTACTTAATGAAAGTAATTAAGGATTAATTACTTATTATAATTAATTTTGGATATTTTGATTAATTTGAGTTAATTAATTTAGTTTAAGAAAATCATTAGATAAATTGGAAATTAATGATTTATTGTTATGAGATGATTACTTATGGTAAGTAATTAAAAGGTTTAATTTCTAAATAAATTAAAAAAAATATTTAATTAAGAAGTTAATTAATTATGTAATGAGTTTAAAGGTTAATTTAATTAATATGATTAATTAAGAATAATTTAGTTAATTAAAGTGTTTGGTTAATTAACTTATATTAAATGGTTTGGAATTAATAAATCAGAATTGGATAACTAATTCATAAGTAACTAATTCAATTGGAAATGAATTGAATTAATTGGAATTAAACAATTAATTAATCATGCTTGTAAATGATTGTTGAATGCTTGACTTTACTTATGAATGATTATATTTTATGAGATGCCTTGAATTAATTGTCCTATCTGATTTGTGATGCTTTGTGATATACCCTGATTTATGTTGTGATCTGTGATTTCTATTTCTGTGATATATTACTATGTGAATATGAAACCCTTGACCCGTAAAACGACACTTGAATTTCGATGCGACAGGGAGTCGGATTCCAGTTGGTTATCCGAAACCCACATCGAATTGTAATTGTGAATCTTTGTGACTGATAAATTTATTTTATCTATGAATCTGTGAATGAAGATGAGCGTTATGGGTTATACCGCTTATCGATATATCTGTGATGATTGATGTTGCACTATTGTGTGTGAAACCCCTGGACTACACTTTTACACACACAAATATGGATTTCAAGTGGAAATCGGTTAAGTCACAGATAATTTAAAATTGATGTTTTTGAAATTGAAATTTTAATTTCAATTGATTTTGGAAATTTGAAATTTTGGGTTTAAAGTGAAAAGCTTTTGAAATGGAATTTCAAAGATAAAAGTTATTTTGAATAACTTAAACGAGTTTTGAAGATTTAAATAATTTGATTTAAATTTGAATTCAAATTTGAAATTGAATCCTATGATTTTAAACTAGAGATTAAAGATGATATAAATGTGTTTGTATGAATCTAAACCATTTTTAAAGTATAATTTTGGGAATTTGAATTTAACCCAAGGATTTCAACTCGTATGAATAAATCAGATTTTCTGAAATGAAACTGTTTGTTTCCTAATGATAAAAGCTTTCAGATAAGAAATGAAATTCCAGTTTAATTAAAGGAATTTCAAGATTGAATTGGAATTATTTTTCCAAGTTATGAATGAACTGTTTTAAAAAGCTATGAATTAAATCTGTTATCTTAACAGATTTAAAATGATGATTTATTTAACCCATTCGAAATGGAATTGTTTTGAAAGCTATAAGTTAAATCTTTGATTCAAAGATTTAACGAGTTAATCAAATTGAAATGAGAATTGATTTGGAAAAATCTGTAAATGAATCTTTTTGTTTAAAAGATTTGAAATGGTAATTGGTTTAAACCATTTGAAAGAAAGTTTGGAATTGTTAAGTTGTGACTTAATTGAAATCCCAATATCCGTATGTTTTTAAATATTTCACTCACTATTCGGGTTAGCCGGGAAAGGACCTTTGGGTCGTATAACCCATTCCGAATAGTGATACGTCGTATATGGATGGCATTTGAAGACCGGTGATGAAGACCGGATATTTTCGAAAATGAAAGGACAACCTGTCGAATGTCTCTGCACTGAGTTGCTCCGGTATAGAGATTTATATCACTCTTTTTGTGACGGGAAGTCCGGACGTGATTGGAAATTATCCGGATTTGCAAGGGCTTCGTGAGAAGTGCCTTCGGTTCTGTTCGAACCCGGAACAGACTTATATGGATACATGTCTGACATTACACTTTGAGATATAAAGCCGATTTCTTTCAAATACATTTCTGTTGGTGGCGGAGAATTTATCCTCTTAGCTTAACACCCTTCTCTGAGACGTACGAGCTCAGAGGTTATGTAGTTGAAATTTATCAGCGATATATCCCAATTTGGTAATGTGGCATGCTGAGTGTTGCTGTGTGATGATCAGTGTTTGATCATTTGTGATATGATCATTTGTTTGATCATTTATCTTTGTGATCATAGGTTGATCATCTGTTGACCCAAAGCGTGGCTTTTTGAAAAAGCGTAGCTTTGTGGACGAGACTTCGTCGAGCCTCATAACCCGGTAATGGTCGAAACAGGAATTGTGCGGCAAGGTTTTCAGGGGTAGCTCCCCTAGGGTATGACCATTCCTTCTGGAAAAGGGTAGTATCATGGTATGGAGCCCAGATACTTACTCATGTGGATACACTTTCTTTATGATGTGTGATGTTGGATACCGAGCTCGGATAAAGGTCCCAAAGGACCGGGGGTGGCATATCTGAGGTTTCTTTTATCCCTTGGGAAAAGGGGTTGCCGGCCTTGTTTGGCAGAGAACAGTTTGTTCTCGGAACGTCCCGCCAGAGGCGTTTCTTTCGTGGAATAGGAAGTTCCTTAGCCTGACCATTTGTTGGAAATCCAAACAAAACAATACGAGCCCTGTACGGTGTTAGTTGTATTACCTGCCATGGAATGTGGTGGTAACCTGCTATTGAACATGGTAGCTATAGTAGGCATAAGTGCGAAATGTCTATGCTGGCTAAGATTTATATTCTACTTTCGAAATTGTTTTCTGCACTATGCACTAGTAATAATATCAAATGATTTGATTTTGCGTAGTAAGCATCTTTGACTATCATAAGAAGAAATCTCCTCCAATTCTGCGTTTGCATTGTGTGTGTGGCGGGAGGTCTTATGGTAGTTTCATTTTTCAAAAGCATTGCGAATTGACTTTAAAATTCTCTGCTATTTGTTTTAAAGATAAACTGTTTTTGTTGCTCACACCAGTCCCATGACTGATCCGGAGTTTATTGTTTCTTTCCTAAACTCTAGATGCTCAAAATTTTTCTACACGAGCAGTCTAGAGTTTGGTTTTTCAGATAGTCAGATTAGTAGGTTATCTGGAGCTAGTTCAGTCTTTGGATCGGACTGCACTTGCTTATCTTTGTGCATCGTTATTGAGAGTTCATGCTATATCTGGATTAGTGCTTTGAAGATGGAGATTATCCGCTGCTGATGTTATCTATCGTTTTTCTTTCCGCTGCAATTTATTGTATCATATCTCTGATGTATATAGATATTCATTGTATCATCATTGTATCTGGATATTGTATCAGATGTTGTATATCTATATTCTTTTTATTCCGCTGTGATATTTACTTAACTGTGTTATAAGCTCCGGCGACTCGGATTTGAACGCTCGAATCTACGACATTCGAGTACGATGTAAAGTATGGATGTCGATTTTCGAACGCGAAAATCTGGGACGTTACAAACCCGTTTGAAATGGAATTGTTTTGAAAGCTATTAGTTAAATCTTTGATTTAAAGATTTAACGAATTAATTAAATTGAAATGGAAATCGATTTGGAAAATCTATAAATGAATCTTTGTGAAATTAAGTGAACTTTGTGAATTGAATCTTTTTGTTTAAAAAGATAAAAATGGTAATTTGTTAAACCATTTGAAAAGAAAGTTTGGGTTTAAGTTGTGACTTAATTGAAATCTCAGTATCCATATGTTTTCAAATAATTGCGCTCACTATTCGGGTTAGCCGGGAAAAGACCTTTGGGTCATATAACCCATTCCGAATAGTGATACGTCGTATATGGATAGCATTTGAAGACCGGTGTTGAAGACCGGATATTTTTCGAAAATGAAAGGACAACCTGTCGAATGTCTCTGCACTGAGTCGCGCCGGTATAGAGATTTATATCACTCTTTTTGTGACGGGAAGTCCGGACGTGATTGAAAGTTATCCGGAATTGCAAGGGCTTCGTGAGAAGTGCCTTCGGTTCTGTTCGATCCCGGAACAGACTTGTATGGTTACATGTCTGACATTACACTTTGAGATATAAAGCTGATTTCTTTCAAATACATTTCTGTTTGGTGGCGGAGAATTTATTCTCTTAGCTTAACACCCTTCTCTGAGACGTACGAGCTCAGAGGTTATGTAGTTGAAATTTATCAGCGATATATCCCAATTTGGTAATGTGACATGCTGAGTGTTGCTGTGTGATGATCAGTGTTTGATCATTTGTGATATGATCATTTGTTTGATCTTATATCTTTGTGATCATAGGTTGATCATTTGTTTGACCCGAAGCATGGCTTTGTAGAAAGCATAGCTTTGTGGACGAGACTTCGTCGGACCTCACACCCCGGAAATGGTCAAAACAGGAAGGATGCAGCAAGGTTCTAGGGAGTAGCGCCCCTTAGTGTATGTCATTCCTTCTGGATAGAGGTGGTATCATGGTATGGAGCCCAGATACTTAACTTATGTGGTTGCTGCATTATTATTATGTGGTTTGTTGGAAATCGAGGATCCTCGGGAAGATCGGTTACGATCGGGGGATGGCATACGCGTGTCAGTAGTTACCTATTTTTGCAGAGGTAACCCGGCCTTGTGTTGGCAGAGATTCGGTTAGGTTCTCGGGTCGTCTATTCCAGGGGCGTACCCACCGTGGCATAGGAAGTTCCTTAGCCTGACCATTTGTTGGAAATCCAAAGAAACAATACGAACCTTGTACGGTATTAGTTGTATTACCTGCCATGGAATATGGCGGTAACCTGCTATTGAACATGGTAGCTATAGTAGGCATACGATACTGGTCGTATGTTGGCTAAGATTTATATTCTACTTTCGAAATGTTTTCTACACTATGCACTAATAATAATACCAAAAATGATTTGATTTTGCGTTGTAAGCATCTTTGACTATCATAAGAAGAAATCTCCTCCAATTCTGCGTTTGCATTGTGTGTGTGGCGGGAGGTCTTATGGTAGTTTCATTTTCTAAAAGCATTGCGAATTGACTTTAAAATTCTCTGCTATTTATTTAAAGATAAACTGTTTTTGTTGCTCACACCAGTCCCACGACTGATCCGGAGTTTATTGTTCCCTTCCTAAACTCTGGGTGCCCACCATTTTCCACACGGGCAGTCTAGAGTTGGGTTTCTCAGATATTCAGGTTGGGTAGATTTTCTGGAGCTAGTTCAGTCTTTGGATCGGACTGCACTTGCTTACCTTTGTGCCTCGTTATTGAGAGTCCAAGCTATTTCTGGATTAGTGCTTTGGAGATGGAGATTATCCGCTGCTGATATTATCGTTTTCTTTTCCGCTACTATTTGTTGTATCATATCTCTGATGTATATTGATATTCATTGTATCACTCTGTTGTATCAGATATTGTATATCAATGTATTATTCATTTCTTCCGCTGTGTTATTTACTTAACTGTGTTATAAGCTCCCGAGAACCAGATTCGGCATTTGAATCTACGGCATTTTGAGTACAAGTGAAGTACGGGTGCCGATTTTCGAAGGTCGACTTTTGGGTCTTGACACAAGGTTGCACCAAATGATAATTTTGTGAGTAAATCTGATTTAACTTGGGCACGTTGAATAGCGAATCTATTATAATAATTCAACAACTGAAATTTAAGATGTTATGGATCAAACTATTTGAGAAGCCCGTATAACGGTCCGACAATGAACACAACAATATCATCGCCTTTTGCTCTTCCTCAATCTTCAAATCTACCGCCTTCATCTTCATTATCAAATCATCAAAAATATTCAAGTACGCTTTTAGCAAAGTACCTTCCTTCATCTTGTAGGTGAAGAGCGTTAGCAAGAAGATCGAACGATTAGTTAGTGACTTCTTCATATACAACTCCTCCAACTTGTCTCATATACCCTTAGCGGTAGTCTCACCGCTAATTTCGAAGATAACATTAGCGAGTTGAAGTGTAGTGAATGTCTATTCTTCCATTTTCTCTCTCTCAACATCTGAGATGTCTGCCGGCAACAAATGTGTGTCAAACACTACCTGATGCATCCGATTCCTCTTTAGAAGCGCTTTCATCTTCCATTGCCACTTTTCAAAATCATTATCGCCATTCCACTTGTCTATAACCAATTGTGATCCCGAAGCCGCGTACGATCCACGTACATAAGGCGCTACACCACTTGGATTAACCATTGAGGAACTACCTGAGGTATTATCTGATTTTGACATTTCTACAACCACCTACCAACACCAAAGCTCTGATACCAAATGTTGTGGGAAATTCTAACTCTAGACCACACAAATCAAAACCCCAAAGCACAGCGAAAAACGAAATCGTAGTAAGAAGTGAAAACAACCAATCAATATCTCAATCCAAGCCAATATCAATCACAATTACCCAACAAGCAATATAAAATCAAAGCAATAACTATAAAATAAATCACACACCGATTTATAGTGGTTCCACTAACGTCTTATTAGTGTATATCCACTTTGTGAGAGAGCTTTTATTAATAACAATGAAAAGAGTACAGGAGATTGATTACAATGATTAAAATTCTAATAGAATTGATTTGTGGAGAAGAGAATTGAAGAAATTAGGTTTATATAAACCCTAATTATGGAGGCTAAAACCCTTGCAGTCGCTTTTCCAATCGCTCACATATCTGAATCTTAGGAGAATAGAAAACCTAGGCAAGATTTCAAAATTGCCCCTTCGAATATCACAAATCTTCACACCAAACTCGTGTCAAAATATAGGCAAAAAGTCGTGACAGACGTCTGTCATAGGTCTCGGGAAAAATTCCCTGACACCACAGACGTCTGTCCAAACTCTTCGGTTCCAAACCCTGTAGTCACAAACGTTTGTCACCTGATGTTGGCCACAACACTTCCCTTTCTCATCATATCTTCCTCTTTTGAGCTACGATTTGCGAACCGTTTTCACCGTTATAAATCTACTTTCGACCTCTTCAATTTTCCATATAGTGTCGCCAAAATTCAACAAACATGTATCATGGTATCTTTATAAGCTATATGCTAGCAACAATCATGGAAATGTTGTAAACTTCACTACTATTAATCTGTTTCATCAACAACCCATTTGTCAGTTCTTAATTCAGTACAATGCAATCAACCATTGTTTTTTGTTATTCTCAGCCAACAGTCCGACACAATATCATGTGCAAGGATCTTTTAGGTGGAAATGGAATCATATATAAGCTAATGCTTCAAGACAATGTTAGGACTTTAAGACAATGTTACGAATTTTCTACAAGTTACATAATGAATGGCATTCTTTGTTTGCGTGTGTTACACGCATTGTTTTTAAATTACTGGTGAGGAATTATTGCAATAAATGGTTTCTAATGCTAATAACTTGGTTGCCCATCCAAAGGAATTATTGCAATAAATGGTTTCTATAATCCTAATAACTTGGTTGCCCTGCCAAAGTCTTCTAGGTTCGGTTAGAGCTTAAAACAAGAGTCATGGATCTATTTGTACACGATTTCAACAATCTACATCAAGTGTAAGCTAATGTTTATCCCATGAATATAGTGAATATAATTATAAAGGTATGCCACCTAGTTACAAACTTTCTGACTTAAACATAGGAGTCAGCATTTCTGTCAAAACATAATCTACCAGTTACTTTGTTGGCTTAGATCTCTGAAATATTTTATAATTGTTCATCAAAAGTATACGGATTTTAACTTAGCACTTCAAAACAACCTTTGAATACAAGAGCAATATGTATTTTTCTTGCACTAATTCATTGATAATATGTAGCGGTGTAGCCACACAAATAACTTTATCATTATTTTCGTGACAAGCTCCTTCATGATGTCCATGTTTTAGATTTATCATAGTTCACTCAATAATTTAGTAAAATCTGCAACCATTATATGCAAATTTTGAAATGATATCGTGCAAACGGCAGTCTTGTTGAGTGTCAATGCTTGGTACATAATATGTCAATTTAGGCTGTGCAACTCTACAAGTCTCTCAAATTAAAGATAAAACATGTATAGCTCACGATTTTGCAATAAGCTTTGATATTTCTCTCTTAACTTTTCTCAACTTATGTTTCCAAGTTTGTTAATTTTATTTGATAAATAATTAAAATCAACAGACTTTAGTTGCAGGGCAAGGAATTGAGGATAAATTGTCGGCTAAGAGAGATAAAAACCATATTTTGTTTGGAGGAACAAAAATACTTCAACATACTCCTGATAAGATAATGTGACTCATTTTAAAGGAATGCTAGTATTTTTTCCCTTTGTTTCTTATTCTTTAGCTTATATCTTGAATTGTAGTCATTTCATCTAAAAACACTTGATGGAGGCTGCTTAGGTGTTGTTCTTCATACGGGGTTCGAAACCAGTCAGGGCAAGCTAATGCGGACTATCTTAGTTTCTACTGAAACAGTAAGCTGTCTCTTATCTCCAGTTAAATACTTGATTGTATTTTCCATAACTTTTGCTTATTTGATATTCAGGTAACTGCAAAAAGCGGGTTGTCCATATTATTCTTGGTGTTCTTTGCCATCAGAGCAGCAGGTTATGTGCTTAAGAAGGTATTGACTAATTTCCCCCTTGAAACTTTATCTATTTCGATGGTGTTATTTGGTAATTAACATTTGCCTTTGTTATAGGGATTAGAAGATCCTACGAGGAGCAAATATATACTCTTTTTAAGCAATTCTTTAACTGTTACTTCTGTGATTCCAACTGAGCTGCCTATGGAGCTATCAATAGCTGTTAACACATCTTTAATTGCATTAGCACGGAAAGGCATTTTCTGTACCGAGCCATTCAGAATACCATTTGCTGGAAAGGTCAGCAACCTAAGCAGTAAATTTGTGCTATACATTGCTTCCAGCATCAGTATTTTAGAGGTCAATGTGAAAATATGATATGCTTATATTATGCAGGTTGATATATGTTGCTTTGATAAAACTGGAACTCTGACATCTGATGGCATGGTATGTTTCTTCTTAGATTTTTTCAAATTATGTTCTCTATTCCCTGTAGAAGAACACAATGATTCTTTGGTGTTTCTGTAACTGTACTTACGTTTCAGAAATTCTGAGGAGTTGTTGGTTTGGCTGATGGTGGAAATTTAGAAGCTGATGGTACTAAATTACCTGAAAGGATAAATTTTGTTTTTTTCTATTTTACAACAATAAAATGTTATATAAAAATTAAATAAGCTTATAAAAATTAAATGAGTTGATGATAATAATTATTATCTATACCAATTATTATTTTCTATAAAATTTTTTAATTATTTGGTCTAATTAGATTTGAGGGTTAAGTTAGGAAAAGCAACACTAAAATGCTGCAAATTAGTAAATGTTAGTGATAAATATTACAGTAATTTTTTATTTTTCTTGACAAGGTAGCTAGAACAAGAGTTAAATAGGTTAGCTTGCCTAAAATTTGACATATCTTGCTTGGATCCAAATTCCTTTGTGCATTAGTATGACTATAAATCTGATCTTCGTTGTCTACAAATTGATTGGATTTAGACATTGGTATTTCTGAAAATTCTAGATTGCGTGTAGCATACTGTTTTTGTTTTTTAAATTTACAAACCACAACTATGTAATTTCTATCGAAAAAACAATGGAACATAAAATTTACAAATTGATGCTAGAAAGTTGTTCTCACACTTGCAGGAATGAATTGGAGAAGATAAAGTAATTGAGTGAAGCAGGCGATCGAATTCCACTGACATTTCACAGTGTTTTGTTGTTATGCTCTTCTTCTTTGGTATAGAGGTTTGCTTTTTAGGCATCATCATACCAATGGTGGCCTTGCTACTGCTACAATGTTCTCTGTTATGCTTGGTGGCATGTGATTTTCTACATATTCTTTTGAATGCCAGATATTTACTTTAAACTCATATATAGTTGAATATGACTTTTGCATCTTTTAAGGACAATTTAGTGTTTTAGTCGGATGAATTAAACAACTGTATTTTGCTGCTATATATATAGAGCATTGGGTCTGTCAGCACCGAGCATGGTGGTGTTTGCAAAGGCAAGAGTAGCTGCTGCAAAAATATATCGAATTATCGATCATAAGCCAGCGATCAAACAAAGTGGGGATTCAGATACCGAGCTTGAGTCAATTACAGGTCATATCGAAGGGGCAATCAATACAGCAATCTGTACATTTTTGAATTTCAAAGAAGTTGAATCTGGTGAGTATCAGATGGTAAATATAAAATAAATAAATAAATAAATAAATAAAAACATTGTTATTATCAGCATTTAAGTGAAATTCAGTATTATAAATCACGACTGTGTTATTCTAATTATGGATTGTGGTTCTGAAGTAGCAATCCAACATTGCAACTGTTTGAACCATGTCTATTGTTAACCATGCAAAGTTTGTATATGTTCTTTTAGTCTTTTAGGCATGATCAATTTATTTTGATTATTTGATCTACAGCTTACTGAAGATACTGAAATTTTTCAAGAAGGGGCAATTGATGAAAATCTTGGCGGTGGGAAACTTAGTACTTACAAGGAGCTATGTAGCCTTGCTAACGAAATGGGGCAACCAGATTTAATTTTAAATTCATGGACCTTACCAATTATCAGGCTGCATTAAATTCGAAGAGGTGCAAAATTTGGATTTTCCAAGATTGCAAGGCAAGTTGGTGATGCCCTGAAAACTTTTGTGCATTGATCCCTAGACTCGTCCGATACCAGTATGACCCTGAATAGAACGTTCGGGCAAACACCATTATCTTAATTAGCCGACCCTAATAACTTGAACTTGAACTTTGTTTTCTTTTAATTTAATATTGAAGACTATTAGTTAGATGTTTGGTTCCTTATGGGTAGTTGGGTACTTGGAAGTTGTGGAAAGTTATTATTTGCTCTTCAGAGTATATAGGTGAATTTTGTTGAAAGATATGAATGTTTTTAGGCTTTATTATGCTGTTCTGCTAATTCATAAAAACGTGCACGGTTTTTGTATTTTTAATTGAACAAAAATGAGTTTTGACCAGCGTTCTGTTAATTATTATTTAATCAAAAGATGAGTTTAGCTTCTATTGATTATGACAATAAATTTTCTTAACTCCATGACCATATGGAGGTCTTCTGGAGTCATAGCTTATACAAACATTTCGGTTTTCTTCGAATGCTAATAAATTGTCATACTTTGTGAGACATCCAAGTATAATGTACCATATTCACTACTATATATACAAGGCTTGTGTCTTCGTGTACTGGCTTGGTAATGCTTTCATGTTCCATAAAATCCTCATCAGAGATAACTTTGTTCCTTATGGGAGGTCATTCTTAGTAAGCTTCTGAATGATTTACCTTGATTCTTTGCCCATTCAGATTAGTAAATACCCCTGAATCCCGTTGGAATTTTGAAAAGCTGCAATGCAGCGAGTTGTTCTCCTTGAAAATTTCTCTGTATGTGAATACCTTGCAGATGTCGTAGTACCAAATTATTTGCTTCTACGGATTATTCAATACTTTAGTTTCTTTTGGTAGCATATATGTATGTCCCTATTGGACTACCATTCTGTGCATTTTTTATTACCTTCATACATATGCAAGCTTTCGCATGGTTTAACCTTAACCTGCATGAAATGTTTATCCATCTACTGGAAATTGGAATGTATTTGGTAGTGTTCTTTTACTGTTAAACTATGGTTAAGTGATTTGGTTTTGGTGCGAGAGGTCACAAGTTCGAAACTTGCGTAGCGTGATTCGAACGTTTATTAACATGTGTTATGTTGTCTCAGTGACATGTTGTATATAAACTATAAAGTATCATTTCAAAGAAAAACTGTGGTTTATATTTGATGCACAAATTAGCTCTGAATACCCATGTTTAAAGCTTCTTCCCTTTGTTGCTGCTTGATATGATTAGATATTGATATATTGCATAAAATTAACAACAAAAATGTCCAAAGATTAATAGTGCGGGTAAACCAAAAGCCTTTTGTATCTACTTTTGTTCTGATAAAGTTGTATAAGCAGGTACAAATTTGGGCAAGCAACAAAATACACAGGGGAAAGATCATTAACAGGGGAATGGGATGTTCGATCATGTCTATCATCATCCCCTGAAATTTATGGACCTGAAAAGCAGGAGAGCGATTATGATATTCCTAGACATGTAAAGTTTATGTTTCACAATCCCCATTCAATGTCGCATCATATGGATATCATTAACTCCGCCACAGTCTGGTTCAGCTTCATTTAATTTCATGGATCAATATGATCTCCTTTCTTTAGACGACGTCTCCTTTCCAAATTCCAACCATTTATCCATGTAAAAAGAATTTTGGTGTATGGGAGTTCTGTGAAGAAAGACATAAGTATGCCATTCTAGAACAATGAACTAATGCGAATGAGAAGCTTATTAGAGAGATCACCACAGATGGGTTGCTTCAGAGTCAGTATCTTAATTTCTGCCTCAATTTGTTAATTTTTAAAATTCCCTTCATTTTGATTTCGCGACTGAAACGATGTTTTATTATCTGATTCGAAGTTTCTCCTGTAATGCAAAATGTTAGGGTTTGTTGTATAATGTCATTCTAATCATATTAACCGTGCCTAAAATTTTAGATCAAAATTTCAATATAATTTTCTTCAGGTTCCCGCTGAAGAAAGGTTGACAGATAATATTAAATTTTATAAAATTAAGTTTTATAAAAATTAACTAAGTTTATAATACTAATGATAAATTAACTAATTTTATTATACTAATAATCATAATAATAAATTATAAAATATTAACCAAGTTAACCAAGTTTTATAACTAAACTTATATGGATGATAATAATAATAATCAAAATTAATTAATTAAGATTATAAAAATGAACTTCGCTAATTAAGTTTTATAAAAAATAACTAGTTTTATGACAATAATGCTAATAATAATAACAACTACAACAATCATAATAGTAACAATAACAATAAATAAACTAAGTTTATAAAAAATAACTAAGTTTCATGATAATTAACTATGTTTAGAATAATAATAACAGCAACAACAATAATAATAAGTTATAAAATATTAATCAAGTTAGCTAAGTTTTCTAAAAAATTAACTAAATTTATATAATAATAATAATCAAAATAAATTAACTAAGTTCATAAAAATTAACTTCGTTAACTAAGTTTTATAAAAATTAACTAAGTTTGTTATAGCAATATAAATTAATTAAGTTTATGAAAATTAACTAAGTTTATCAAAATTAACTAAGTTTATAATAATAATAATGAAATAATAAATTATAAAATATTAAGTTTTATAAAAAACAACTAAGTTTATATAATAATAATAATAATAATAATAATAATAAATTAACTAAGTTTATAAAAAATAACCAAGTTTATAATACTAATACTAATAATAATAATGACAACAACAACAATCATAATAATAGTAATAATAACAATAAGCAGACCAAGTTTATAAAAATTAACTAAATTTTATAATAATTAACTAAGTTTAGAATAATAATAATAATAATAATAAAGTGTAAAGTATTAACCAAGTTAACTAAGTTTATAATAATAAAAATAAAAATAATATAAATTAACTATAAGTTTTATAAATATTAACTAAGTTTATAATAATAATAATAATAAAACATAAAATATTAACCAAGTTTTATAAATGTTTCTTTTAAGGGAAAAGTCTATAACGACCCGCAAATTTATCATTTTGATAAATTATATTTGTATTTGAAATATTCAAATACAAGATTTTATAACACAAATTATAAAGTTTTGAACCATAAATAATGATGGTAAACTTGTTTTAAAGATATGTTAACAAATATGGATATTTGAGGGTTTTCATCAGAAAAATAACCGAAAATCGTTTTATCAATAAACAGCTTTTTAACCATCAAAAGTTGCATACGATTTTTTTTACATACACTTATTTCTCCATTTAAGCAAGAGTATGTAATAAAATTATTTATTTTATTTTTGAAAATAAAATGCTTTTATGACATCATCAATGATGTCATCATTTTTAAATAATTGATTTTTAAAATTTAAATTGAGTTCAAATGATTTAATAATTATTTTAAATGATAATAATTAATTTCAAATAATAAGTACTATATATACTACTATATAGTTTTGAAAATCAAAATATATAATAAGTACACGCTCTTGTGTATGTATGTTCCCTCTTGATTCAGTCTAGGATGAGAGCGCTTTCCCTGTCTCTATTGAATCACAGTATCCTTTAGGTTAAACAATGCAACCTAAGCTCTGATACCAAATGTGACGACCGCCTTACACCCGTCACCCAATATGCATAAGATAGTGAGCTGGTGTCGTGCCGATCGATGTAGAGAAATCATCAAGGTTTTAAAATGAAACAAAGCATAAAAAAACTATAGTATATCTCACAGCGCATAGAATAAAATATAATATCAGATATATAAAACAGAAGAGATGATAATAACTAAGTGATCCAAATATCAGAGTATAGATACACAAAACTATACATCATGAAATAGAGTTTATACAATAGAAGTAAACTCAAACAACTGTCTTATACTAAAGTAATAAGTAAGCACTACAAAGGCTTCATAGTGTTGCATAGCTGAATAAGCATAGAAATCCATATATATAATACGAGATAACTTCCTCCAGCTCATCCTCTACACAACTACTACGCCTCACCTAGATCTGCTATCTAGTTTGCTCATTTAAGAGCATACAAGATAATAAGAAGTAAGGCATAAAACCCTGAGTCGGACAACAGTCTAGTGTAAGCGGTAAATGAATCTCAAAATATTATACAAGTCGATATAATAAGGAACAAGGTACATGAATCATATCTGACATGCTCCTGCATCCAAACAGTTAGTACACAATAACATAATATGCTACTTCAAGTGCTATAAAACAATAATACAACAAAGTACGATAACAGGTGTCCAGGTATCCCTATTTCCAATACTTATCTCTAGGCCTGTAAACGGATGCAATCAGATACGGATAGTGATGTATCCGTATCCATATCCGAAATGAAAATCCGTATTCGATATCCGCGAATACCCGTTGAATATTATCCGTATCCGTATCCGCGAATATTTTCGGATATCCGAAAATATCTGTATCCGGCTTAGCGAATACGGATATTTTTGGATATCCGAAAATATCCGTATCCGAACCTCAAAATGTATCCGAAAATATCCGAAAATTAATCAATATAATGCATATTTCATTTTATTGGACTGAAAAAAAGATGAAAATACCTTGTAATACATAAATTACATCAAATTAACAATAGCTAATCCAATCACACAAAATCCATACAATAATATTGCATATATAAATATAATCCATACGAAAAATCCATAGGCTAATTCAATCATAGCAAATCATAAAAGCAAACATGCATCACACATCTTCTTAATTGTAACAAATACCAAAAAATAAAAATCATCTTCATAACATACATATAGCCTAAAATATTGCATTCTTTTTCCATGAAGTGGTTAATGCTCCAAAACCAAAAGATTACCCTGCAAAATACCATGGGTTGTATTTTTGTAAAATGAAGTATATTTATATTAAATTTATGGATATAAAATAACATATTAATATATATATTTAATTTCAAACCGGACGGATATTAATCGGATACGGATACAGCCATATCCGTATCCGAAATATGTTTCGGATATCCGCATCCGCTTTTCGGATATCGGATATTTTTCATGTTTTCGGATACGGATGCGGACGGATTTCGGATATTTCGGGTACTTATTGACATGCCTACTTATCTCCAATGACTACCCTAGAGTGATAGACTACGAGGAAAGCAATCAAAGCATCCATGGCATTCGTCAAGCAATCCTCAGTATCACTCAATGTACTCTGGATATATGATAACTCGTATGGCCATTCTACTGCTAGGGACTAATGGAAATCCCAGTTTTTAGTGTACTCTCTTTAGCCTGAAGCTAGTACTAGACCCATTCAACCGGTACAGGGTACATGGATCCATTCAACCGATCCGGGGTAACTTTCAACATACCCACGAGTGTCCTCACGATACCCCTGCTTTGAGTATAACAGAAAACACTCTTAGTATCAATGATCCTTTAGTACGCGTATCCGAGCCTTTCTTCTGCTCCATTTAACTTCCATTATCCTAGAGGAACCATTCTACATTCCCCACTTCACGACTCCTTTCAACATCGAGCCGTTATCTTCGAGGAACCATTCCACATTGCCTATTCCATGATTCCATTCAACATCGAGTCGTCATCTTCGAAACCTAACTCCATTCATCGTCGAGTTACCATCTGAAGACTTTAACTTTCATCATGCTTTTATATTGTCATCAGTCATCATGCGAACGAGTCAACACCTCCAGCACGATCTATAGAACCCCTATATCCACCTCTAGAAGTTCCTACTTCACACGATCAACTAGGAGAAGTTGGCACCGACCTTTGATGTCGGCACCGACCTCTATACTTGGCCAACTGATGGCTAAGTTCCTTCCCATCCCATTCCTTGCTTCTAGTACTCTATGCCCATATGTCTTGACCCCGATTTCTTTACTCCAAATCAAGTTGTCACATGACAAGTCTCACCCAATCTCATATCCTAGAAATAAATCGGTGTCGCCTTCTATATTTAGCCAATCTCAAACCCAACACCTTGGGCAACCTCTACTAGCCATAGCCTCCCCCTCACCCAAGTCGCCGTCGAAATGGACTAAGCCCCAGATGTCGATACCGACCACTGATGTTGGTGGCGGCTTTTGTACTTAGCAAAATGGAGCTTGTGGTTTGAACTATGAGCTCCTCATACGCTCCAGATTCTGCCTTCCAAGTTTCATTCAATTCCAACCAAATTTGCCTTTGATTTGCCCAATCTCTTGACCTATCTACCTAACATCCAAAGCACTAACAAATAACATCAAAGCACAATATAAAATCATAGATAATCATGCATATGAATCCATTCATCCATACAACATATGAAAATATGAGAATCAAGCAAATCATAACCTAGATCTAACTTTTACACTAGTTTATGCATATGTAATACAAGGAATTGCAAAACCATTTTAGAAAGCACTTAAACCTTTCAAATTTCGTTTATAAACATGTATAAAAGTGTTATTAAGGTTAGAAATCATTTTAAGGTCAAAATCATATCAAAACATCATTTTTTTTAACTATATAAGCATGGATAGTAGAGTAAGAGGATAAGAACCGCTAACCAAATATTTAAAATACCAATTTTTCTCCTCAAATCAAAAGTAGACAGCTAAGGAGAAGAACCCAAATCAACAAAATGGTAATCTCTAGCTTTTATATGCTAACCCCCTCTCTAACCAATGATTTAGCTAAGGCTAGTAAGGAAAAGATGTGATTTTTAATGAAATTAGAGCTGATGGAGGTTTAGATTTATTTTGGGAAAAAAATGGCTTAGGTTAGTTTCTCCAGCTCCATATTAGCACAAATTTCGAAGTGGGTTAGTGGGCCTAAGCACGGGCTTAGTTAATTACCCACTAAAACCGACCAACAACAATCAAAACTTAAAACCGCCATAACATTTAAACGACAGATCCATTTTTCTATTATGACTATTCTACGGAATGAGAAACTACCATCGTAAAGCAATGGAAGTGGTTTGAGACCCTAATTCGGCTTCTATCAAAAATTATAGTCGAAACAATATTTTTAGGATCAAAATGGTCACATAGAAATTCTGTAAAAATCATAGATGTGGAAAATGCCCTAAGAGTCATACAACTTCATATGAATAAAATAAATATATTTTACGATACTCAGATACGTAAAATACAGATCGTTACATAGGCGATACCCCTAACTTTATCATATACATTCATATTATATAGGTTTAATTATTGTATAACTTTTTTTAGCAAAACTAGAGGGGCTGACTAGTTGATGCAGCGCAACCTTTATTTGACCAAGGCATAAGTCGTCTACGACTTAAGGAGGCATTGATGTGTCGTCCACGACTCAACTGGACAACCAAAGGTGAAGATATAAGTCGTATACGACTTAAGGAAACGATGATGAGTCGTCCACGACTCATAAAGACAGGCATGAGTCGGCTACGACTTAAGGAGGCGGTGATGAGTCGTCCACGACTCATCTGGACAACCAAAGGGGAAGGCATAAGTCGTCTACGACTTATGGAGCCATGTGAGGGGAAGCGGCGAGCTAACGAATTGACATTGAGTCGTCTATGACCTACCAGTTCAGATGGGAGGAAGTTACGACTTAAGGAGAGCATGAGTCGGTCGGTGTTGATGAGTCGTATACGAGTTAACGGTGCAGCTATAAGTCGTCCACGACTCAACTGGAGGGAAAATATATGTCGTCTCCGACTTAAGGAAACAGGTATGAGTCGTCCACGACTCAACGGAGATGAGGAGGTAAGTCAACCGCGAGCTAAAGACAGAGCTATAAGTCGTCTACGACTTAAGAAGAAGGATCCAGGAAGGGCAACACGAGTTGAAAACAAACAAGGGATAAGTCGTCTACGACTTAAGAGAAGGGATGAGTCGCTGAAGACTGAAGCGTGGGATCTTCCTCCGAGTTAATCGCTACCGTTGGGATGAGTCGCTGAAGACTGAAGCGTGGTATCTTCTGCGAGTTAATCTACACCGTGGATTCTTAAGTCGAAGGAAGTGACTGTTGTGTTGGTTGTTAAGTCGCATCTGTTATAAGTCGTCTGTCTTCTGTTGGGTTGTAAGTCGTGTACGACTTATGATGAGTCGGACTTTGATAAGTCGGAACCGACTTAGTACTTGTAATATTTTTAAATTTTCTGAACTGTGTTGTAAATAGTACGACTTATGTTAAGTCGGAGATGTTGATAAGTCGGTTGCCGACTTATGACTTGTACTTTTTCTGTTTTGGTGTGTTGTAGCCTATAAATAGGCAAGTGAAGTCATTTGTAAAAGGTTGTTGATTTTTGAATAAAATTCTCTTTGATTGCTTTGTGCTTTCATTCTAAATTGGTAGTTGAGTGTAATCTTCTATCTCCTCTTTCGGTTAATCGAGTGCGCTCGATTCAACGATTGTAGAAGCCGATTCGCGGAATCAAGTGCGTTTGATCAACGCTTGAAGAATTGAAGATCTTTGAACCCGGTATCGTGCGCGATCAACGAGTTCGAGATAGCTAGAGTTCGGTATCTTCGGATCAACGAATTCGGGCAATTCAGCATTCATCAATCCATCGACTGCTACTTTCACCGATCTACATTGTTTTTGAATTATCCGCTGCGTCACTAGTCCCCTTCCATTTTTATTGCAAATCCGGGAGAAAGAAGAAATACAAAAGAACATGAGGCTCATAACATGCTGTTAACGCAAGATAGAAAAACAAGGAACAAGGCTACACAATGAAGGTCATGCAAGCAAACATAAGAAAAAAAACAAACACACAGAAACTAGAGAGCTGCCAGCAAGCAACTCAGAGCCAAGGAGTAATGATTAAGAGGTCATAGGCAAACCCTGACTCTATAAGACCCCTAGCTATCTCTTGTTGTAGAATATACAGAATTACTTTTGATCCTCTAACCACATTATTTAATACCCTACCATTTCTTTCCTTCCATATGATTTTCACAAACTTCTTCAGAATAATAAGCAAGGCATAATAACTGTATAACTTTATGTATTATTGTATAACTTTTATATTACATTAACTCATATAATAATTTTATGTATAACATAATATTAATTAAATCTTATTTAATTAATTTTAATTAATTAACTCTTTAATTAATTTTATATTATTATTCCAATATAACTATTATATTGGACATGTGTACTATAACCTTTATAGTAATACATACATATCTCTAACACACACACATATAGATATGTTTGTATCTTTAATTCAATTAAGTAACTTCTAATTAATTAATTTATTCAAACACTTTTTTTGAGAAAAATGAGTATCCTTACAAGAAGAACACTCATGTACTTTTATTCTACACTTAAAACAGAACTGCCAACAAATCTACTAGGTAACAAGACCCCCAACAAATAAAAAAATATAAAAAGCTCACCCAAAAAACCTATGCAACTAAGGTCCATAATAGAAATATACAACAAAAGTAAAAGAGATAAATGCTCAAATCCTCATGGTCAGCAGAGCACATCCAATCCGACGACTATACCTGTAACTGCTAAAAAACTTGACAAAATATGTGAGATCAATACATATGTATATAAATATATATTTATTTATATACATATATATGCAACATAAATAAACAATACTAATAATATGGAACAGAATAACATATAAAAAAATAAAAAATAAAAACCAAGAGCAAGCAATCAAAACTATAGCACATCAAAACATTCAAATTACTTGCACACCAAAAACATTCTATTAGCTAAATGATCATATAACGGTAAAATAAAGTTTGCAGTTATAACTAAATTATAATGAATAATTTGAAAATATAACGCAAAACAATGAACGATACAGTATTTTAATTCTGAGTAATCAATAAAGGAATCTCAAACAAAACATAGACAATTGATTAAAAGCAAGCTACGGCAAATGAATAAAGTACATGAATCATGCCTTTACGTCATTCAAGCCAACATGAATTAAAGCTTACACTAAAATAACACCAATTTCAAACAACCAGTAAAGAAACAAATGGAAGAACATCAAGAAACCATACTTAAAAAAAACTGTACGTCATTCAAACAATCAGCAAAATAAAGTTTGCAGTTACAATATTACAGCATACTAAATAACTAAGGCACTACATTATGTAATCTAAATCAGATTTGTAAAATTGTATACAAGTTATGACTTTGTCTACTGCCAAAAAAGAATAAGAGATCACAACCTGCGTACATTTATTATGATGAACTAACGGACCTGACAGGAGTCCAAACTCAAGCACATGCATCACATAATTACGTATCATACAACTGAACTTTTCAGACAATTAATGCAAACAATAGTATGAAGGTGCATGAACATCTCCTCCTTCAAATAACAACCTACCATCAGGTTCAAAACACTTGCATCAGTTTTTACACACTTTGATTCCTACTGATCGAAGCATTCTCATTATATTAGAAGATTATAATATGAAAAGCACTCAATTTTTGGATAAGTTAAAGGAGTGAAATAGATTAGTCATATAAATCACCCTGCAAATCCTTCTTTACTACACCATTCGTGATTTATTTCACTCAGTATATAATTTTTAATACAATACTTTCAATAATTGAACGACACAATATCCAGAAAGATACGGTTGTATCCCAACCAAAATTGATCCCAGTTAACTAATTTGTTATCCTATTCAGTAAATCTCGATCCTGTTACATGTTGTGCCTGCGATTAGCTCTGCTACATTATTGCTTTGCGTGTGTGACTAATTTTATTATTTGAATCACCATGCTACCAGTTAAAAACCACAATTTTGTTAGTTTGTGCCAGCTCTTCTATCTTAAACAACAACTTCTTTGTCTAATCATTTCAACTGCATGTATACTTTTACCTTATCTAGCCAGATCTTTTATCTTTCATCAATCAAGCATGTAACATCTTCACTCAATTGTTTCAAAACAAATATATCCAAACCCGTACACATTTATACAAAGTATTAATGAGGAAGTTGCAAAGTCAATGTAATTCCTTCATCATATTTTAAAAAGGTCTACTGCTGCTGCTGTAGTAGTGGACATCTGTAGACAATTGCAAAAACGCAAACAAACAATGCAAGCACACAAATATGATGTCTGCATTTATAATTTATTGCCAGTAAGCTTTCCAAAATTTTATAGTACGAAAATGAGAGTATTAAATATAAGAATAAATTTGTTTAAATTTTGATCGTAAGAAATGGTAAGCATGCTACATAATACATTTGAAAGGAATTAAACTTGCAAATAATTATTTCCCTGTACATTATTCAAATAAGATATAAAGCTAGAAATCAAATCACAAGGCATACCCAGCAACTATTTGTGTATTTGTGAACTACCCAACAACTATTTGTGTAGCGAACCCAGTAACTGATTGCACTTTCTCAGTATTGCAAAACCGAGTGACCTTTCTCAGTTATGCAAAAACTAAGTGCATGCACACTAAGTTGCTTCAATGTGGACTCTCAGTTTCAGCATTAGCATGTCCTAACCAATAGTCTTTTATATAATTCTAGGCATTCTCTCAGCATTAGCATTAGCAATGTGCATAATAAGTTGAACCAAACTACCTCTGTCTAAAATAATTCTAGGCATTGTGGTATTCTAAAAAAACAATTGCATTATGTTACACCTTATACCACATCCCAAATACCATTCAGACAAGTAACCTAGTTCCTTTCTTATCTCATTGTCCATATATGTATATATATACATATATGTATATGTATATGTATGTATATAAAAACTATCCTGAAACCAATGCAGACACAATTTACACTTACTGAACCTTGTCTCAATCAACACTTATATACGAAATTGCCTGAGTGAACAACATATATATGAAAGAGTGTTTACCATACTTCTGTATGAATGTGTGCGTGTGTGTAATTATATATTTTTATACATATAAATGCAAAATAAAAAGTAGAAATCTGTTAATCTAAACAATAAAAGATATATAACTAGCAACAATTATAATAATCACTATGTACAGAACCATAAAGAATATAGATCTCACATATAATATAATATCCTAATAAAGGTTAATATCCTACTAAAGAGAGTACATTAAACCTAGAACAGACAAATTAACAAAGAGATTAACCACACTACTAATATCCTAATAAATATAAAGCACTAAATGTATCCCTAGTTTGATTATCCAAGGAAACTAAACTTAATTTTTTATTTTTTTTTATTTTGAATATTATTGTTCTTAAATAAATTAATACGAGATTTAGTTTTTTCAAGATACTTCTTAAAATCTACATTTTTATTTAATTTATAATTAGAGTTTGAAATCCAATTAAAACTAAATAAAGATAGTACATATGTTAAATTGTTTAATCCTAAAATAATATTATTAAAGACTAGTTGATTCCGTTCAAATCAAATACACCAACATATAATTGTATAATAGTGTCTAGTAAAAATCTATTGTAACACTTATAATAAAATCTAATATTGTTCCAGTATAGCTCACAATTAATATGTACGAAATTTATAATAAAATCAAATAACTTGAGAATTTTACAAGAATATATCATAGTATTACATTCAAAATATAAATGCACAATATTTTACATTTCATTATTACAAAAATAACATTTTTTTATCATTAAATAAAAATTTCTTTTTAAAAAGTTCTATAGTATTCAATTTTTCATGTAAAATTAACCATATGTACACCTTAGCTTTAGGTGGAGCATTAACTTTCCACGTATATTAAAATATTTTCAATTGAATTTGCGAAAAATTTATGAAGTTGTAAAATGAATGAGATGTGTATTTCTTACTTATATCCCAACACCATGTTTTAATATCTTTTTCATCATCAATAGTATATAATTCTAACTTAGCACACAACAAAGCAAATTGCGCCAAAGTAATTTCTGTTAGCGTACGATTAAAACTAAAATCCTAAAAAAAAATTAAATTGAGCCTATAAATGTCAGAAATTAGTATATACTTGAAATTGCATATTTCATATAGCTCTTTAAGTTCTACTGTAAGTAGAACGACTGAAATCCAACATTCATGTCAAAATGAAGTATTCTTACCATAATGTACAATATTATTAATACCTAAATTGTACATATCAAAATTTAATATAATTGATCTCCAAAAATGTGATATATTGTTTATATTATTAATAGCAATGTGGTATAAATTAAAAGTACCTCCATACCATTGATTGGATGTTTGTTCTTTCCATATCAAATTTTCGTCATTGTTATTGAGTTTCCATAACCATTTTTCTAATGATGATATATTAAGTTGTGTAAATTTATAATTCCTAGCCGTCCTTCGTTTTTAGACTTACAAACCATTTCCCAATTTACAAGTCATTTAAACCTGCTATTGGATTGTCACCACTCTATAAAAAGTCTCTTCTAATCTTATCAATTTTATTTATTACCCATTTAGAGAAACATTAAAACAACATTCAATAAATGAGTAATGCAGATAAAACTGAATTAACAAGAACAATCCAGCTAGCTCTCCATAAGAATTTACAATTCCAATTGGAAAAATCTTTTATTAATTCTATCTATAACATTATTCCAATCGCCATGTTTGAGTTTTTGCGGTCTAATTAAAAAACCTACATGCTTTATAGGAAATTTCATTGTTTTGCAATTCAATATGTGTGCAATTTGATTTGAATATTGCATGTATCATTTAATACTAAAACAGAGCTTTTGTCAAAGTTAATCTTTAAGCAGAAAGAAGTTCAAAACTATATAAAATAAGTTTAAGTGTAATAATATGTTTAGAAAAATGGGATGTAAAAATCTTATTACTAGTAGCTACTTTTATAATTCTAGAAAAAACATCAATAGCTAAATTAAATATTAAAGGTGACAAGGATCCCCTTGTCTACGTTCTCATTTTGATTGAATTTTATTATCTAAAATACCACTCTTTTTAAGCAATGACATAATCCATCCTACCCGCCTAACACTAAAACCCATAGCCAATAATACATCTTTTAGAAAACCCAATCAATTGAATCAAAAGCTTTAGCAAAATCAAGTTTTAAAAGTGCACAAGGGATATTATTTTTGCAACAGTAGTTAATATATTTTTGAACTACTGCTACACCATCCATGATATTCCTAGCCTTAATGAAAGCTGTTTGAGTGTTGTCTATTAACGCATTCATTTTAGTACTTAATCTATTATCTAAAATCTTAGAAATGATTTTAAAAGAACAATTTAATAATAAAATAGGTCTAAAATCTTTTAGCTGGTTAGCTCTTAATATCGTATGTAATAAAATAACATTTACAAAATTAAATCTACCTAATTAAAGTGAACCATCATAAAATTCATTAAACATTTTCATTAAATCATTTTTTAACACATTCCAAAAAGTTTCGTAGAATAAAATAGAAAAACCATCCGGATCCAAAGCTTTATCATTAGGCATATTCTTAATAGCCTTCCAAATTTCCTCTTCTGTAAATGGAATATCTAACCCTACTAAATCATTCTTAGTTTCTTCACTGTGAAGCATATCCCAAAGCTTTAATTCTATAACTACTAGAAGTTCCAAAAATATCTCTATAATAATTAGTAGACTCATAGTTAAGATGTGCTTGGTCAAATATCTCATTATCATTAATTAATATGGAGTTGATGATATTACTATATTTTCTACCATTAATCACTTTATGAAAAAGTTCAGAATTTATATCACATTCATCTATCCATTGAACTCTTGATCTTTGTTTCCATATTATTTCTTCTTGAACAATAATTTTATTTAATTCTTCTTTCAAATTAGAAAGCACATTTTTTTTGAAATATTTAAATTTCTTATTTCTTTGATTTTATTTAACTTTAAAATTTCATTCATTAACTTCTCCTTATTAATTCTAATGTTATCAAAAACATCTTTACTTCATTTTCTGAGAAATAATCTTAAATCTTCGAGTTTTTTAATCAGAAGTTTTGCTATGTTACCTAAATATCTGCAATTGTAATTATTCATGGAATGCCATTTATTTTTAACTAAACTCTTAAATTTATTTTCTAACAATCATATTTTTTCAAATCTAAATATTTTATTTCCAAAATTAAGATTAATACAAGAAAGGATTACTGGGCAATGATCCGAATAAATTTTGAAAGCCTAGCCTTACAAGTCGAAAATTTGTCCTCTATGTCATCGCTTATAAAAAATCTGTCTACTAAAGCCATCGATGAAATTTCTCTACCATTCGATCGGGTAAATTGTCTATTACTTAGTTTTATCTCAAATAAATTACAATTAACTATAAACTCGTCGAATTCTTCCATCGCACCAAAATCCTCTTCCCTAGGAGATCTTTCACCCAAAAATCTAGTAACTTAAAATCACCCCCTATAAACCATGGTCCTGGAGCGGTGTTTTGAATTCTAAATGCTCATTGCACAAAACCCTATGATTTATTTTT
Source organism: Allium fistulosum (assembly GCA_030737815.1). Taxonomy (NCBI): domain Eukaryota; kingdom Viridiplantae; phylum Streptophyta; class Magnoliopsida; order Asparagales; family Amaryllidaceae; genus Allium; species Allium fistulosum. The sequence goes on from CM060902.1 coordinate 1,423,516,984, forward strand.
GAATTCGACCCACAAACATTTGTAATATTAAGAATAGAATTATCACTAATATCAGAAAAAATTAAATGCATCGAATGTTCTTTAATAATAGATTGTAAAAGCCTAACATAATTATCTTTCCAACTTAACTTAAGACCTCCTACACTACCCCTAACAGAAAGATATGCCCAATGATCAAAATAATAACCCCCTAGACACCTAAAAATACGATAATCAGGATACTCAATTTTAGTTTCTTGAAGTAAAACTATGTCAATATTATTATCTTTGAGAATAGATTTTATTTTACTACATTTCCCTAAATTGTGTAAACCCCTTCAATTCTAACTAATCAATCTCATTAATCAAGTGATCTAACCCGTTATAATTCCTTATTCTTAATATAATCAACTTCTAATTGAGTATCATTAAAGATAAGACCTGAATTCGTAGCTAAGAAATGCATATCACTAGTATTCAAGTTATTTAAATATAAAGTATAAGTACTATCTATAAAAGGATTCATACCTGAGTTAGAGCAATCGGATGCTTTAGAATCAACTTTACGCAGACGAGCACTCCTCCTCACCGAACTATGCCCAAACCATATTAGAACCAACCTCTCTGCTCTTAACCAAATCAATTGTACTACACCCAACACTAACCCCTTTAGCCTTTTTTCCTACCAGGCTTGTTTGTCAGTCTTGTACTACAACACGAGTTTGAATCTGTCACCTTTAATTCAGCCTTTAACCAACTATCACAAGCTACCTTCCCATATTGACATATGCCCTCGGACCATTCAGACCAACTCTTGTAGACAGTAATCCGAGTATCCTGACTTGACCTATCAAACTCAGCCAAACCTGTACAAACCTGAACCCCAAACCGATCTTTACCCCATTTGTTCAACAATACATCTTCTGACGCCAACATATCACATCCCTTCTTGCATACTTGCTCCACTCTATTCATGCACACTTGCACCGCTCCATCAACAAAAACCTTAATAGAAGAATCAATGATACTCAAAAGCCTCATAGCCGAATTATTCCACCTTCTAATTCCAGTTTCATTTATATCCGAAGACAATATATTTTTCTCAAAACCATCATCATCGTCATTTAAACCACCAACAATATCAACTCAAAACCCAACACTATTTTTCCATCTCCAAAACCCAAATACATATCATTTCCTGTCTCATCATCCATAACTGAATCTGCTAAAGCCTCAAAACTGTAACACAAGCCAATGTTAAAATCAAAATCCATTCGATGTCTTATAACCTTTGAATGATTAACCTTTATAAAGTCATTATTCTTTATGTGAGAAACCACGAATCCCCCAATATTAATACCAACAGATCGATAAGCATACAATCTGGAGAAAAGATATCCTTACAAACCGAAGCAGAGATATCCTTATCCATCTAAGGCACTTTATTCACATTAACAATAGAAGCTTTAGACCAAGAATCATCTTCGAAACCAAGTTCTTTTTCATCGACTTTCAAAAATCCAAATTACCCAAAATAGTCTTTTTGTCGAACACCTTATCATCATCAACTACTTTATCTGAATATCCAAATTATTTTTAAAGTTCATGCCTATATTCACAGAGTTTATGGCATCAAAATGCCTGACCAAATCCTCCAAGAAATCTATTCCCTCCCTTCTTTGTATCCACAAATGATCCAATAATATTCTCTTCAACTTCATGATCTTCAATACGAATTGGAAACTATGCTCAATAATGCTAAACTGTTTGTGGAACCCCTAATCAGAATTCATTTTGAATGCCGATCCCTTTTCTTTTGAGTTCATCGAACAGTATATCTTCCTATGGTCAAAAAAGCCGCATTCGAAACAACGAATGGGTTCCTGACAATCCGTGGCAAAATTTCCACCCGCTCCACATCTAAAACAATAAAAATCCCTCCTTTTGTTATCGATCCAATTTCTAGCCTTTGGTTCCGGAGGCGAAGTAAAGGCAGACACACCCAGATTTTCCTTTACGACTTGTGCGTAAGAACGCAATTGTGGATTGTAGAATTAGGAGCGATAGAAAGAAGAGAAGGAAATACTGGAATTGTAGAATTGTGCAGCAGCAAAATGCGAGGAAGAAAGAAAGGAGGCGCGATTATCTTGATTTTTGAGAGACGCCATTCATTGGTATGCTTGTTTTGTAATTTTGATATACATACATATATATTTAATTAAAGAGTCAATTTAAATTTAGTTTAGCACAGGTACCTAATAAGTTTCAAAATACACAAAAATCCCAGTAAACAAAAATCTGTAAATTAGGTTCTTAGAATTAAGTTACCGAATAATAACATACACTTATGCAATTATTCAGTGAATAATTGCAGACATTTATGCAATTATATCAAAAAACTACATACATTTCCACAATTATTTACTGAAAAATCAATTATTCACCAAAATTATTCCATAACTATTAGTACATAACTTCTTGGTGCCCTAAGCAGTCATAAGTAATACACTGTCCAACATTTGAAGAGCGGTATATACTATAGCCTCAATAGATGTATCACTACAACAAAAATGCTATATTACAACTGTAATTTTACAACGGTCACAAAATGACAGTTGTAATAAATATTTTCTACAACTGTTTTTTTCTGAAAGTTGTAATATACTTATTTTTAGCAACTCTTTTATTTTACCAGTTGTAATAGATGTCTATTACAACATTTCTTTTATGCCAGTTGTAATATACTATTAAATAATAATAATAATAATTAATATAATTAAAAATAATAATAAATAGTAAATAATGAGTAATTATTAATAATTATTTTAAAATCTGAAATATTTAGTAATTAATAATTAAAAACAGTAATTACTAATTAAAAATAGTAATTAATGTTTAAATAATTAATATTAAATATTTCGTTTATTAATAACCAATAATTTAGAATAAATATCAATATTAATAATTAATAATTAAAAAGTAATAATAAATAGTTAATAATTAAGATGTAATAGTTAATAAGTTATATTTAATAATTAAGTAATAATAGTTAATTATTAATAATTAAGAAGCATATTTATAAGTTATATTTAATTATTAAAAAGTAATATTTAATAATTTAATAAAAAATCCATTCTTAATATAATTTTTCAAAAAATCAAAAAAAGTAATAATAAAATAATCAACGATTACTTTTTATATTTAATAATTTATTATAATTAGTTATTAATAATTAGTAAATTATATTTAATATTTATTAATTACATTTAATAGTCAATAAATATAATTAACAAGTAATAATTAATACTAAATAATTAATAGTTAATATTAAATAATTAATTTTAATATTCAATTAATTTACAATTTTAACAACAAAAAATTTAATAACTAACATTGAATAATTTATTATTTAATGTTTAATAATTAATAATTATAAATGACATTTAACAAAATTCAAAAAATTTAAGTTCTCCAAAATAAAATTTAAAATGCTCATAAAACGCAAAATTAAAAGAAAATTAGAACTTTAATAAATTCCAAACTTTATAATGATTAAAAAATATAGAAAATTTCAAAGTGCATCTATATTTCCATATGCATTCGTATTAGTACTTCTATAATATAACTCATTTAAATGCTTGCTTTTGTAACTTACTTATTATATATGTACAACTTTATTTTTGGTTTTAAATAATAAATACTTTGACTCCAAAACTAAAAAGTTTCCTCCACCCCAAAGTTTTTGGCTCCAAAACAAAAGAAAATGTTTCCCTCCTCTCTGAAATTTTCACGCGCACAAATTTTTGGCTCCAAACAAAGCCAAATTTTCACATAAGAACCGCCTATCTTCTTGTCTATCCCTTGTCAGTTTCCTTATTTCCCATTCTATCCCTTATCACTATCCTCCGCTTACACCATCTACAACTTTCTTCATCTCGCCAGCAGATCTAGTTTTTCGATCTAAAAGTAAACCTCAAAATCCCTCCTTCCACTTTCTTTTTCTTTTCTTCACAGTAAACATTGCCTACCATTTTTTAATTTCCTATTTCCTTTCAGATCTGGAGGTGGGGTAAATACTGGCGCGCGAGAAGTCGGATGTAAATGACAAGGCTGGTGGTTGGCGGAAGCTGTAAGTTGATGAATCTGGGTGCGGTTCTGCTAATTGCCGAGATGGATTTCGATACGAAGACGACAAAGTGGTAATTTTGTACTTATTTTTTGGCTCACTAATATCAGTACAAATTATGTAGGGTACTATAGATTATAAATGTTCTACTTTGATTTTGCTTGTTGTCTTGTGCATTCCTTTTTGGTCTACATATCTATATAGTGATAGAAGATGCATATTATAGTTTGTGAACTTAAGCACCGTGTTTTACTAAGCTGCAGTTGGTTTTATCTCTTTCCATTCCTTGATTCAGATTACTAAAATGATATTTTTGTTGGAAAAAATGATGGAGTTGCTAACGGTTGGAAATGAAATATGAAACTTTAAAGGAAAAAACATCCCTTTGAGTAGTTGTACATAATTTGATTAAAACCGTTCTGGTATTGTGCAATGGGTTGTAAAGATTAAACTCTGTGTTAAGTTTGTTGAATTCTGTGCTTGCTATTTTCATGTTAATCCCTTAATAGGTCTGTTTTTATCTTGGTTTCTGTTTAGACAACATGGAATGGAGATTTTTGGGTGGTCTGCATCCCAGTGTTTAGCTTTCTGAATTTAATCTTTTTGTAGTTCTCGAATTGCTTTGTAGTGTAGAATTGCTTGCTAGTTTTTAGTAGAGACCGAACCTAAAAAAGAATGGGTAAATTCGAACATTGTGAAATTAACAGATGGAAGTTTTATTGAACAAAAAGTTGTTTATGAATCGTGTCCATCGAAATGTAAAAATTATTTATGTTTTGGTCATTGTAATATTCAATGTCTGATGGTTAAGGTTAGTCAGAGAAAACTTCTTAAGGATAGAGTAGTGCACCAGATAAAATTAACAACCCAAATGATGCATCTAAAGTTAGGCATGACAAAATTAATCTGGTATACAATTTAACAGATTCCTAATGTCACGATAGTTTGTAAATATGGGCCCTTGGTGTTTCAAGGAAGAAAAGCAACTTAATTTTAGAGAATAATACAGAGTTTAATGTTCTGTTCACAAACACTGATAGTACCATTCAGCTTGATAAACATAGCAATGATTTTAACATTCCTATTCATGAGAACCATACAGAGAATGACTCTGTTTTCATTTCCTATGAAGATATTGATCCCTCGGTTTTATCAATTACAGTGAAGGCCGTCGATACTTGCAAGTCTGAAGGAGTTTACGTTTTGGGTGGAGTTCAAGTCTTGCTTTCATAAGCTAGTCGAACCTGCACTGACACGTTCATACCCATTCAGGCTTACAAAATGGTCTACCTCACGAGTAGCTCATTAACAATGGTATGAACATCGATTCATCATTTACAGAGGGGACTGAATGTCATCCATTTCTTGATCTGTAGAAATTCCGAGATGTGTAGGCCGAATTTCGAGACGTGTACCATTGGAGAAGCTGTTGGATCAACCATGGCTTGGCATAAAGACTTTATTGCCTTCGACTAGTGTACTTCCTTAGGGCATGCATTGTTTTGTGATACAAAATTTTATCTTTCTTATGTATTTTGTGTTGCATCGTTGTATTTTGGAATGGTTATGTTCAAATGATGTTTTGGTAACTTTTTAGTTGGTGATGTGAATATCTACTTTAGATTGTTGTGTTGGATATGTATTGTACTTTGTTGGAATATTATGATCATTAAAATATGAATGAATCTGGTTTTGTAACGATCCCGAATTTTAATTTATTTTAAATTAATAATTAAATTAAATTTTGATTTAAATTGGTGAAGTTGTTTGAATTTTTCAAGTTTAATATGTGATCCATGAGGGAACGTGCTTTCCATATCCATTTTTAAAAGAATTTTTAAGTATTTTCACTGGGAGTTGAAGCAAGTATATTTAGTACTTGGAGATTTTTAGTCCTGCGTCTGGCCAGCGTATGCCTAATGTCTGTAAGAACGACGATAGACTTGTTAAATTTTGAGTTAGTAAGTATTTTCAAACGGTAAATAGCAAATCAATGGTCTGAAATTAAAATTACATAATTCCAACTTAATGAACTAAGGAAGAAGATCTTTGAAATGTCTTGAAAGTCCACAGCTTTGGAAAAGATATCATATGCAAATCTCTAACATGAAGAATTTCAAGTTTAAATCTGAGTTTTGTAAGTCGAAAATTTTGGTAAAAGAGTTTTGCGTTTTGATTGTAGAAATCAATGAACAAAACTAGTGAGATAAAACAAAAGGAATGAATCCTATATTTATTTATTTTTAATAAGTTTCGAGCTAGGTAAAAAAATTGTGAAGGGTATAAATATTGGTGAAATTTTAACAACCTTTCCTTTTCGGGGACGAAAAGTTTTAAGGAGGGAAGATTGTAACGATCCCGAATTTTAAATTATTTTAAATTAATAATTAAATTAAATTTTGATTTAAATTGGTGAAGTTGTTTGAATTTTTCAAGTTTAATATGAGGAATATATTTGAATTTAAAATTTGAGCTAGGAGTTTGAAATTGAATATTAAATTTGTATTTAAAAATTCGAACTAATGACTTAAAAAAAAGAGTTTGGATATAAGAATTATTACTTATGTAAATTTATGTTTGATGGTTGATCTTCAAAACAAATATAATCTATGAAGCTTACTAAAGAAGATATCTACAAAACAAATTGAAAGAAATAAAATAAATAAATACTAACATACCTCTAGTACACTAGTAAAATCATATCAGCCACGATGCAAGCACCTTAACCCATGCCTAAAATCACGATGTTTTCTCTGCAAAACCACGACCTCACCCCTCATTCTTTTTCATTCGTTCGAGTAACCCTAAACCTAAAAGCATACGAATAAAAATGGCGGCCTAAAAGAAAAGAAAAAAAAATCGTTCGTTCCTCATCTCGATAGCTAGGGCTGGATAAATCGAAGGCTCCGATTTTAGTAGCTCTGCCGATCGACGTTCACTTTCCCTTGCTTCGCTCGAATCTCTGAAGTGCTCGCGGCTGCTTCGATTTTCTTCGATCTGGGCTCTTCGTTCTAAGGTGAGTAATCTCGATTACTCACATCTAATTTAGCCTCAAGTTGTAGAGTTTAGTTTCATGTGATTTTCGTTCGTATTAAATTGTTTAAATTTGTGATTTTGGTTGCTTGATTTATTGATGCTCACGATGTTGTTTTCTGGAATTTTGATTTTCGTGAATTTATGTTGATCTCGGCTTCATCTCGGATCGTTTTCTGTTGACTTTGACTTTGTTCAACTTTGTGATATATGATTTCGACTATAGCCTGTTCATTTCTTTCGACTTCACTGTGAATTATGGCCTTGATTTTCTGGCCCCTGTGAGCTTTGTCTCTGGCCATCTTTGTATTCATTCCTGAAGCACTGATTTGGATTTTGTGATGACCACCGACTTTGACTTGGTTATATGTTTTGATTTATCGGCTCAGTCATTGATACTTTGTAAACTTTGCATTCTGGTCTTACATGTTTTAACAAATTGTTGTTGTGTTGTTTCGACTTTGGTTATTTTTGTATTCGTCCCCCGAGCATTTTTGATCTGCAACTTAGTTGCATATGAATTTGGGGTCTGCACGTTTTGTATATGTCTGAACTCTGAAGCACTTTTGTAGTTCACTGCTGCAGTTCTCTGGTCTACCTAAAATTTGTATATATGGTTCTGGTATGTGCCATTTGAGATTTATATTGGTTCATTGTTTCATTTGATATGCTATTTGTATCGACTTGAGCCTTGAGTTCATTTGTTTCACTATTGCATCTATCCTGGTTGGTCTAACCTGAACTTGATTCACTTGAACTTTTGTGTAGTTTGTATCTCCACTTGAGTTGCATTTTAGCTCGGTGGTTGTTACTGCGTTCATGTTGGTTTAAATGTGCATTTGTTTATTTGGTTTCTTGCTGGTTTGAGTTCGAAACTGTATTGTTGCAGTTGTTTCCCTGTGCATTTATTGAGCACTGACTTTGATCATTGTTGCACTCACTTCACTATTGCCTGCGTACATGCACAGTTCTATTGTTGGTTTGATGGTTTTACTGCTTGTTGTTCAGTTTCACTGGTGCATGCTTTCTCACTTGAACTGTTTCAAAGCTTGGTCTTTGTATACTGGTCAAGTTCAATTGATTTGCTTTGGTCTCTGATGCATGCATTGCTGTTGGGTTCATGTGTACATTTTTATTTTGATCGAGGCCATTTGCACTTGTATTGAATCTGATTTGGATTTGACCTTGTGCATGTCTTTTATTGACTGTGCACACGAGTTGGCGAGGTAGTGCACATGTATATACGTGTGTACTGCAGCCAATCAAAATTGATGTTTTCTATATAAAAAATTGTTATGTTGACAATTTAATATATTTTAAATCGTATTTTGATTTGGTTTAATTTGATGATTTTTATTGTTAATCGCCGTTTCGGCAATTCTATTCTTTTCTAAATCATCTTCATTTAAAAATCTTTTCTTTAGCTGTGTTGATGTTTTGAATCTACTGATTTGTTGATAACACTGTTAAGTGTTATAATTACCGTCATCCGATTTCTTTGTTAAAAGGGTCGGATAGACGGGAATTATTGTGACTGTCGTCTATTTGATTATTTAATTATTATTGCCTCTATGCACTAATAACTGAGTTTGAATTAGACTGACCTGTGTATTATTTTCTTTTGAATGTAATACTCTGGTCAGACCGAGTATTTTACAGCTTGAAGATTTTCGAGCAGCGAAGTTAGAGAGAGGGTGTAAAACGTTCACTTTAGTTTCAGGAATTTTGTATTTAAAGAAATATTGCTTGTTCAAGTGTAAACTCTGCTCTTAAAACTCATTTCCAGTTGGGTCATCCTTCATTGTCATTGCTCAAGAAGTTATGTCCACAGTTTAATTCATTATCTACTTTAAATTGTGAGTCATGTTAATTTGCTAAACATCACCGTAGTAGTTCTTATTCTAGAATAAATAAGAGAGCTAGTTCTGTATTTGAGTTGATTCATTCAGATGTTTGGGGTCCTGCTACAGTTATATCTAAGCAAGGTTATAGATACTTTGTTACTTTTGTTGATGACTATTCTCGAGTAACATGGTTATTTTTAATGAAAAATAGATCAGAGTTATTTTCCATTTTCTGTACATTCTGTTCTGAGATTAAGACACAATTCAATACTAATATTCGAATTCTAAGGAGTGATAATGCCAAAGAATATTTATCTAAATAGTTCAATGCATATATGGCTCAAAATGGAATTTTACATGAGACTTCATGTGTTGATACCCCTTCACAGAATGGAGTAGCAAAACGAAAGAATAGGCATTTACTTGAAACTACAAGAGCACTACTTTTTCAGATGAAAATTCCTAAAGTTTTTTGGGCAGATGCAGTTTCTACTGCATGCTTCTTAATCAATAGAATGCCATCAACTATACTTGAGTATAAGGTGCCATTTCAAGTATTGTTTCCAGATAAACATTTGTATCCAATTAAGCCAAGAATTTTTGGTTGCACATGCTATGTTAGAAATGTTAATCCTCAACTCACCAAGCTAGATCCAAAGTCTTTGAAATGCATCTTTGTTGGTTATTCCAGGTTACAGAAGGGATATAAATGTTTTTGTCCCAGTTTATAGAAATACTTGGTATCTATAGATGTTAGTTTTGTGGAAGATGAAGCATTTTTCTGTCCATCTATACCAACAAATCAAGAATGTGCAGAGAATGATGATTTTTTACTATATCCTATTATAACTTCAGAAAGTGTTGATCATCATATGGACACTGAATCAAATCAGGAACCAGAAACTAATGAATTGATCATTGATCATGCAACTGTTCCACAATCAGATCCAAGTCTGGAGTTACCAATTGCTCTTAGAAAAGAGAGAAGAAAGTACACATATCCAATTTCATCTTTTGTTTCATATGATAGTCTATCATCAGAATCGTATTCATTCATTTCTGCACTTGATTTAGTTTCATTACCTAAAATTGTCAAGGAAGCAATGTCAAAACCAGAGTGGCAACAAGCAATGCTAGAGGAAATTAATGCTTTAGACAAGAATAATACATGGGATCTGGTTCAGTTGCCAAATAATAGAAAAGTGATATGATGCAAATGGGTTTATTCAGTCAAGTTAAATCCAGATGGATCAATTGCAAGGTTTAAAGCTCGATTGGTTGCTAAAGGGTATGCTCAAACATATGGAACAGATTATATAGAAACATTCTCACCAGTGGCCAAAATGACATCAATCAGGTTGTTTATATCATTGGCAGAAAAACATGATTGGAAATTGCATCAACTTGATATTAAAAATGCATTTTTACATGGAGACCTAGTTGAAGAAATATATATGGAGCAACCTCCTGGGTTTGTTGCTCAGTGGGAGAACAGCAAGGTATGTAGACTAAAGAAGAGCTTATATGACTTAAAGCAGAGTCCACGCGCATGGTTTGGGAAATTTAGTAAAGCAATGGAGAGGTTTGAGCTGTTGGAGAGTAAGTCTGATCATTCAGTATTTTTTTAGAAGTTCACAAGGCAAGTCAATCTTATTAGTTGTTTATGTAGATGATATTGTGATTACTGGGGATGATGAGCTAGGAATTGAAGCTCTTAAGAAGTTCATTCATACACAGTTTTGTACAAAGGAGTTAGGGGAGTTGAGATACTTCTTAGGGATTGAAGTTATGAGAAGTAATGGGAAAATATGTTTGTCACAGAGGAAGTATGTGTTGGATTTGCTGAAAGAAACTGGGAATTTGGGTGCAAAACCATCTTCTGCACCTATGATGGTGAACATTACTTTGAGTAAAGATGGAGATGAATTCAATGAGCCAGATAAGTATAGGAGATTGGTTGGTAAGCTTAATTACTTAGTAGTGACCAGGCCAGACATTGCTTACTCAGTGAGTGTTGTAAGTCAATATATGAGTGCACCAACTATTGATCACTGGAATGCACTAAAGCAAATTTTATGTTACCTGAAAGGAACAGTGGGTAAAGGAATTGTTTACAAGAATCATGGACACAACAGAGTAGAAAGTTTTGTAGATGCAGGTTGGGCTGGTTCAAAGGAAGATAGAAAGTCTACTTCTGGGTTTTGTGTGTTTGTTGGAGGAAATTTAGTATCATGGAAAAGTAAAAAGCAGAATGTTGTATCAAGATCGAGTGCTGAGTCAGAGTATCGAGCCATGGCTAGTGCAGTGTGTGAACTGATGTGGTTTAATCACTTTATGACTGAGTTGAAGCTCGAAGTTGAAGTGACATTGCTATTGTGGTGTGAAAATCAAGCTGCTATACATATAGCATCTAATCCAGTGTTTCACGAGAGAACTAAACACATAGAAGTTTATTGTCATTTTATACGAGAAAAAGTGCAGTAGGGGTTAGTCAAAACTGGATATGTGAAATCAGAGGAGCAAGTGGCAGATATGATGACTAAAGCACTTAATGGTTGTCGAATGAAGTTCCTATGCAGCAAGTTGGGCATGATAGACATGTATGCTCCAACTTGAGGGGGAGTGTTGTGAGGAGTGATGTAAATGTAGATATGTAAATATGTGTATATGATTTGTGTGCATGTGTATCATGTACACCTTTTATTTCTTTTCGGGTTTTCTGCACTTCTGGGTCAATGGGCTCGGCCCATTAGTTAGAGTTGTGTTTGTATATAAGTCGTTTGCTGTAATGTTTGTAACAAGGCTTTTGAATCCATTCGATCAATACAATAATGAACTTTTTATTGATAACAAGTATTACTAATAAAATTGTCATATCCTATCACAAGTGCTGAAAGCATAAGAAAAATGAAAAGCCTATGATTTCCTAAAGAGAAAATTTTTCCTTTGTACTTAGAATTATTCTAAGACCTCTGGACTTAGCTTCGGCAATCTTCCCCGAAGGCTTTGCCATATCGAAAGAAGTGAGATTTTTGCTTAGCCTTACCTTAGGCATTGAAAGCTCCAAAAGAGAAGATTCCCTAAGTTCTGGCCTAGATACCATAGTCAAAACACACTTTGGAATGTATTTGAAACCACTTTCAGTAGAGCCCCTTTTGACACAAGTCAGGGGGATGGTGTTATGCATTTAAACCCAAGAACAGCTAAGTTATGTTCAAATCAAGATTATAGAACTTACAAAGTAATTCTAATCTTTTCTATTTTAAAACCATGTCTCTTGGATGTTGTTTTGATAACTTTGAAAATTCTTAGAAGATTTCGTCTTAATCTTGTATGGCAAATTAGTCAGCTAAACTCAAAACTCGGTTCGTCAATCTAGAAGCTTTATTCCTATGTGACTTGGTAAGTTTAGCGCATGATTTATCATGAGAAACCTTCACATCCTCAAGAAGATAAGCTAAGATAACATTACCTAGTCTACCTACATAAAGGTGAAAGGGTTCTAATAGTTTTCATTAGTTGATAACTTTTGGCCTTACCGTAATTCCAAAGAACTTTATAGTTAGAGATGGAAGTCAAAATGGCTTCTTTGATTCAATCTAAATAATAACAAAAGTTTAAATAACAAAGTGGCAACCAAAATATGGATAAGGTAACACATCAAAGAAAACCAAAGCAAAAGTAACAAGTAAAACGCTAAGTTATGATAGAGTTAGGAATATGCCATAGGGGCAATTACGTAATTTGTTACATATATCTAACTCAATAACCAACCTTGTTCAAAATAAAATGTATTTTCTTTCTATTATATACTTGATATAATATGTTATATTAATTAATTAATTTAATTAAAAGTATATTTAATAGAAAATCCATAAATGATATATTTTGTAACAGTAGTTATAAAGTGTTGTAACCATGAGTAATTTACCACAATGAAAATAAATATATCATTTTAAATATTCCTAGTCAAGATGAATCGAGACTAGATATCCTTACATCAGTTGAGACTAGAGTACGTAACACTCTCCAAATGTTGGATAGTGTATTACTCATGACTATTTGGGGGCCTAGGGGTTACGTACTGATAATTATTAGATAACTATGGAATGACTCACTCTGTTGGTTAATATAACTAAGGTTAAATATAAAATATTAATATGACTAATTTACACAGTTCTCTCAACTTGGAAATACTATCAATCTTCAATGTGAAAGCTCTACGTTGATTATAGTCAAATCATGGCATGGCTTTCATCGAGTGACTATAGTCGGGTTGAGTGGAAGTATTAGAAGTGAAACACTATTCAAGAGAGAATTCATCTCCTTAGTTATATGTGGATAGTATCACGTTCAACTCAAGTCAACTCAAAGTTAAAGTCTCTAGTCAGGGCATTTCGGTTAATAATGATTGTTATTATTAAATCAAGGACTTTGTGTTTGGACAATAGAGTTGAATATGGACGATATTGGAATTTTTGACCATTACCAAATTCCTTAAGTTCAAAGTGATATAGTTTTGATGAAGAGAATTGGCATAAATAAAAGTCACAACCGGGTAAAAATTAATTAAAGTAAAATTGAATTTTACTGAAGCCAAGTAAGTGATAAATTTGGGGAAAATGTCACATTACCTGCTAAGTGACGTGTGAACATTAATATTCAAATAGTTTGATATTAGTCGTTGACCGAATTTACATCTAACGAGTCACACAACCGAAACGATAAATTCTCCTTTAACAAAAAGATTTAATTAATTTATAATTTTTATAAAGTAATTAAATTAATTAATATTTATGAAATATTAATTGTAAAATTTGATTATGATTTGATGAACAAATATTATTAGATATATTTATAATAGTTCTAAATATATCAATCGATATACGATACCAATAAGCGATTAAATTTGATTTAATCGTATAATATTTTATTTGGGCTCAAATAGGTTTAAAAGCCTATGAAGGGGGCTGGAAAATTAGATCATAACAAGCGGTTAATGTGACCATAAGATGGTGCGACATAGACTTTGAGATGGAGGGCTAAGATGGAAGAGAATTAGTAAGAGATGATATAGCATCACGATTCTAAAATATCTCTTATTTCTCCTCTATATAGGCATCTCTATACTCAACCTTTAGAGGAATTTTTGAAGCCTCCAACCTAATCTATTGCTAGTTGAATTCATGTTTTCCATCTCCCTAATTTCTCTAGTGCAAATCAAACCAAATCAATTGCTATCTGATAGTTGAAGGTCAACGGTTCAAGGAATAGCAATCTGCTGAATCCGAAAGAGTTTCAAAGGGGATAGTTTATCTTTCCAAGGTGTACTTCAAGGCTTTGGAATTAAGATATGATTTTATAAGGTTATAATTAATTATTTTCAGTATAATGTTTTCATCACATATGCGTATATATTATATATTAGTTAGGTGACGATTCTAATATGCAAGCAATGTTGTCACAAAATAGTTTTGGTTATATGTATGTATATATGTATACTAAAAAAAGTTTTTTTATCATATATGTTGGGTCAGTACATGTAACACCCCTAATTTTTATTACATTATTCGGGAGATTTAACTAGATCAATTAAATAGAATAATGTGATGTATAACACGATAAGGAATATGAGATTTGATAAATAACAAGGTCAAGACTTGACTAATTAATTGTTAATAGTGTTTTAGAACTTAAAACATAAAAGATTGTATGAGAGGGGCAACGTAGGAATAGATCTACCTTTTATCTCTTAAACCCTCACCTTACATTCATTCTTATTTTTCAAAAATCCACTAAGTAAGAACCAAGAACAAGGCTGGCTATTAATGAGCTAGAGAAGAGGAAATCTAAAGGGGATTTATGAGGCAAAGGTAAGGAAAAACATACTCCATCAAATCTCAACTCCATTATCCAATCTAAGGTGAATAATAATAGACCATCTCATTTTTATACCTGTATATTTCGAATCTTGATGGATTTTGATTTGTGATGATGCTATAATGTGCCATGCTTGATTTTATCATTGTTTGGATGGAATAATGATTTATTGGAATTTTTATGAAATTATTTTAATAGTTTTTAAGGGTAAAAACTAAGGATTTGATCTCCAAACGATTTAAATCTTTGATATGATGTGTAAAACATAATTTTGGAGATGGGTTTTTAATTTCATAATTTTCCAAATTAATAAGATATTTAATGAATTTCTTAAGAGAGAAAGGACATTTGTTTCATATTTTAATTATTAAAATAATTAAATAATGATTTTGGCCCTGAAAATTTTATATGTTAATGAATATGTCAATTCTGATTTTTGATAAATTTTGGAGAGTTTTCCCAAAAGATTATGATTTTATATGAATTGATTAAGCTAGAAAAGCTTGCAAATAAGTATTAACAGTTAATATTATTTAACGGGTGCAAAAGTTGTTTTGAAAAAGAAATTGGAGTTACAGCGGATTTCTAAAAAGAATTTGGAAAAGTATGTTTTCAAACAATAGAAAATTGACAAATAATAAGAGTTGGTGAAAAGAGATTTCTTTATATAGAAATAAAACAATTTTTATGGTGATTATGGTATTGCCATGCCGCACATATCAATTCCGACATCTTGATAAAGCCACAACCATGAGTGGTAACACTGGCATGGAGGGAAGCATATGATAACCACTCAAGTAGTTAAGGAATGATTCAGTACATGTTGAAGTGATCAATGTCAACACCTTATCAATGTCCACTTGGCAATCTCGTAATATCCCTGGGCTATGCTGACCGCCCTTATTTCCTTGTTTTGATAATATATGGCATCGATGTCTCATGTCGCAAACCTTTAGTTTCGTTATTAAACTATTTGTGGTGGTATTTCCGCTATCTTTATGACGTCGCTATGATGTCGCATGTCGTCTGTTTTAATAACTATGGTTTTGAGGTGGTGATGCCGCCAACCTTACTTTCGATATTAATTGTTTTACGGAAATGACGCCGCTATACCATGGTTTTGATAACCCTAATTACGGCATAGTAGCCACTGTTTTTATAGCACCCAATATAAATGTTTTTTGATATTGACGCCGCATGTCATCAATGTCTGCTTCAAGGTATATTCATATATAAAAGGCTATATTCAATAGGTTCGGCAAACTATAAATTTCTATGTTGCGACAACATTTACTTTCACATTATAGCCTTATATTTTTATTAAATTAGAATTATTTTAAAAGGCTTTGATATGGAGGGATGCGACGTCCCATGACGGCTATATCAATGTCGCTAGTCTTTGAAAATGAACATTTTCAAATTTATGGCATTAAGCCTTATAATGAAGAGGCGACATCCTCTAATTATTTCTAAACGTATATATGGCGGTATTAAAATAGTTTATAAAATGGCATAAGAAATTGGTAAAATAAGGGGCTATACTTTCCTTGTTTTAAATATGAATTAAAGAGATTAATCATATACAATGATAAATGTTTTCAAGGAATAAATTATCGTCTAGCCCAAGTTTTTATATGAAATTACCAAAGAGGGTTAATACTTAAGGCTAAATAATTAAAAGATGCTAAATGATGGAACATATTTAAATGATGGATGTTATACGTTCATATTTTTATTTGATAAGTTGTTTTGCATGATTGTTATTGTCATACTTACATCACCATGACCCATAACTGCATTTTGGAATATAAAAGGGTAGAATAACCAGCTAGGTTGACCGATTAGTGAGTATAATCAGATTTACTCCTAAGTGAGTAGAATTGCATCTAGGAGATCGCATAGATCAGAAGAGTTAGGATGCTCAGAACTGATCAAAAGATTATGATAAGAGATATGATAATGGAAGGGTGAAATAGGTTCCTAGTGATCCCATAAAAAACTATGGCTTGAGTAGTGTTATTGGAGGATATCCAATAGGTTCCTAGAGATTCCATGAAAACTATGATTTGAGAGATGTTATTGGAGAATCCAGTAATTTCCTAATGATCCCATGAAAACTATGATTTAAGAGATGTTATTGAGATTCCAATAGGTTCATATTAATCCTATAAAAACAATGATTGGAAATTGTTATTGGTAGAAACCAATAGGCTTTTAGTGATTCCATGAAAATTATGATTCAGGACAGGTGGTCCTTAAGTGCTTTGATAGGTTATTAGTCAGCTCATGAAAACTAATAAGTTCATAGTGACCCTAGGAAAACTAAGAGTTAAGACAGATAGTCTGTTTTTTGTGAGAATGGGTGAACTTAGAGTAGATATAACCCTAAATTGACGTATGAGTTAGACTAGCCCCATTTCATACTTGCATATGGTATTGTTATTATGTTTTAACCATTGTGGATGCTGGAGCATAGTATATTGTTGATTTGTTTTGGCTAAGAAACTATTGAGGGGAAAACCTATTCCGTTCAATGGCATGATCTCACTGGATATCTATTTGGTTCGAGATGGTAGGTTATTATTCACTCTAGACTTTTTGTTTGACCTGAAGTTTTTGTTTTTTCCCTTAAACTCTTGGGTACTCATTTGAGTAGGTCGAGAATAAGGGTTTCTAGGTTTCCAGTAAGACGAATAAGCTTTCGGAGACGTGCGAGTATCAATCTAGCTATTTTGGAGCTCTTATCTAATCTGATGTGTTGTTTGATTTTGTCTATATGGATGTAATGACAAGTTATATAATTGCTAAGTGTTTGACTCTGATCAACCGTATAGGCATCTTCATATCTCTCTTGGAGTATTTTGTAATAATTATATTTTCTTCGAATGTGGGATTGTGAATGAGATTATGTAATGAACATGAAATGATATTTTTGAAATGAAATAATGAAAGTCTGCTATCAAATTGTGTTTAAAAATTTTCATATTCGTGTGCTTTTGATTATTGATGTGATTAACATAACCACATTTTATCATTGGAAAGTAATACTGTGGATGGCTGCAGCATCCATAGCACTTAGTTTTAGGCCTCAAAGTGGGAGATGTTACAAGTTGGTATCAGAGCATAGGTTTATGTAAAACTTATAAGATTAAAAGGTTTTTGAAAACATGATCATAATGAATCAGAGAACAAGATTAGGGCATGGAATAACACTATAGTAACGTGCTTTTATTTTCTATAAATAAGTATGTATTCTTCCCACTCTCTAAGACCGTTCTTCTGTATCTTATTAAGGCTCATATGCAGATTATGAGAAAGTAAGATATGGAAGTAGGAAACAGAAGAGTGAATCTTGATAGAGGAAGCACTACGACCAATGGAAATGTTCGACCCAATACTAGAAGGAACCAAGGTCGATTGACAAATGCTAATTAAAACACAAATGCTAATGTAGATGGTGGAACCTCACTAGTAGATATGGGGACTATGTATCATTTCTTTGCTAACCTGATGCAAACTGTAGCAGCAACATGAGTAGCTGGTGGAAATGCTGTAAAAGCTGGAGCAATTAACCCCATGGCTCTGGTTGGTAATAACTATGCTAAGATGAACCGAGATTATGCTAGTCTTGGAGAAAAGCCTTTTCTTGGAACTGAAGATGCTGCTGAAGTGGAGAATTTTTTATTGCATTGTGAGAGGATTTTCCTGACTTGGGGTGAATGATTAACAGAAGATGAGATTAGCTTCAAGGCAGTTGCAAGGTGCTGCATTGTCCTAGTGGAACGAGGTAACCGTTAATGTGCCAAAAGAGGAATTGACTTGGACCGAGTTTAGATGTAGGTTTGAGGAAAGGTTCTTATCGGAACTAGCCTTGCTTATGAAATTTATGGAATTGGAGCAAAGGGAAATGTCGTTGTTAGAATATGCTACAAAGTTTAATGAGCTGTCTAGGTATGTATATGCTACCATCGATACCATGATTAAGCGGAATGAGAAGTTTATCCAGGGTTTGAAGCTAGAGATTGCTAAAGCAACTATGTCACATCTTCGAAATTCGAGTAATGTAGTGGTGGAAAAGGCTATAAGAAACGAGGAGACGCTTACGACTTTTGAAAAAGAGAAGTCAGTGGAGACTTAGGGTTTTAAGAGTAAGAAGATGAAGTTCTTCAAGTAGAAGGGAGGTTAGAAGGGTGGAGTTTCCAAAAAATGGAAAGCCGATATTGTTTGCTCCAAGTGTAATAAGAAAGGATATTTTTCTCATGAGTGTCGAACTGGTATGGGAAAGAAGGTTGCGGAAAAGAAAGGAGTGAAGTATTTCAACTGCGACCAGATAGGGCACTACAAGAATCAGTGTCCAAAGCCAGCCAGGGCTGATAAAGGAAAGGTCTTTACTTTGGAACCGTCATCTTTCGGATCGACTACTACTAAGAAAGGAAAGTCCATAATAGAAGGTACGCTTTTGATTCATATCATACCAGTTAGAGTATTGTTTGATATGGGTGTATCACATTCTTTTATCTCTCATTGCTTGGTAGATAGATTAGATCTAAAGCCATCATACCTTGTTACTTCCTCATGGGTAGCTAATCTAATAGGAGCGTATGCAACTCTACGGATGAGATGTGACCATCTAGAATTTGAGTTGCTAGGTTATATTTTTCCTGCAGTTTGTTTGTGTTTGATTTTGTGGGTTTCAGGATTATTTTAGGTATAGATTGGTTGAGCAGATACGATGCTAGGATATTTTTCCAGGATAGGAAAATATCATCGAGACACCCTGATAGTAGTGACTGAATCATATACTCAGTTGAGAATTCAAGTTCAGAAGTTTGGACTTTATTGGGTGCCATAGAAGTGGAAGATGAGCTAAATCGGGTTTTTGTTGTAAAAGAATTTACAGATGTTTTTGAGCTTGTTACAGGACTACCACCGAAATGAGCTATTGAGTTTCGAATAGATCTTGTACCTAGAGTTGAACCCGTTAGTAGACCACATAGTAGAATGACACCTACCAAGATGAAGGAGTTAAAAGTGCAACTAGTGGACTTAGAAGGAAATAATTTCATTAGACCCTGCAGTTCGCCTTGGAGAGCGGCCACGGTGTTCGTGAAGAAACCGAACAGGTCGTTGAAATTGTGTATCGATTATCGTAAACTAAATGAGAAAATGATAAAGAATAGATATCCTTTGCCAAGAATTTATGATTTATTTGGTTAGTAGAGTGAAGACAGAGTACTTTCCCAGTTGGATTTGGCAGGGTTCCATCAATTGCGGGTGGCTGAGGACAGTATTCCTCTGACGTCGTTTCAAACAAGATATAGTTCATATGTGTGGTTAATAATGCCATTCGGATTAACTAACACACCAAATTTCTTTATGGACTTGATGAACCAAATATTCTGAGAGCACTTGGATAGGTTCATGTTGGTGTTCATCAATGACATTTTGATATATTCTAACGATGAAAGGGACCATGAGATTCATCTTATAATAGTGCTTAAGACGTTGAGGCAGTATCAAGTAAAACCAAAGTTTTTAAAGTGTCATTTCTGGAAAGGAGAAGTGAAGTTTCTTAGTCATGTAGTTTCAGAGAAAGGGTTGTCAGCGGATCCGGCTAAGATCGAAGCTGTAAATGGTTGGAAGAGACCCGAGACAGTGACCAAGATAAGAAGTTTTTTTTGGATTAGCTGCCTATTACTAGAGATTCATCAAGGATTTATCGCGGATAGTAGCGCCTTTGACCAAACTAACCAGGAATGACGTAAAGTTTATTTGGTCCAATAAATGTGAGGAAGCATTCATTAAGTTAAGGCATTTATTGACCAATGTGACCGTGTTAGTTGTTCCGGATGGGAATCAGGATGTAGTCGTGTATACAAATGCATGTGGAGCAGGGTTATGAGCTGTGTTGATGCAAAGGGGTAAAGTAATGGCCTATGCTTTTCGACAGCTCAGACCACATGAAGTTAAATATCCGATTCATGATTCGGAGCTGGCAGCGGTGATTTTCGCATTGAAAGTGTGGAGAAACTACCTCTTAGGAGAAAGACTCGAGTTGTATATGGATCTTAAGTCTTTGAGGTACTTATTCTCTCAGAAAGAGTTGAATATAAGACAGCAGAGGTGGTTTGAGTTTTTAGCAGCTTATGATTTTGGTATTGAGCATATGCCAGGGAAAGGAAATAAAGTGGAAGATGCCCTTAGCAGGAAACATCAGAATGTTGTGTTAGTTATGTTGGCAGAATGGAAGGATTTGGAGGCATTGACTACTTGCAGTATACAGTTAAAATCGACTGCTAGTTCTAGTTAGAATACCACCATATTGTCATGTTTAGAAGTTTGACCAGCTTCTAAGTAGAGAGATGATACATCGCTAGCCGAAAGAATTAGAAGATTGGAAAGCGGAACTGAGATTGATGATCTAAAAATTTTTAGTCTTGACCAGAGAGGACGGTTAAGGAAGAAGGGATGGTTATGTGTTATAGATGTTGGTGACCTAAGGAAGGAAGTTTTAGGGAGTTTCATCAATTGAAGTTTACTATTCATCCTGGAGGAACTAAGATATATTAGGATATGAAGAGGAGTTTCTTCTGGGAAGGTATGAAAAGGGATGTAAGCTATAGGTAAAGCAGTGTTTGAATTACCAATAAGTTAAAGTCGAGCATCAGAAGCTAAGCGAATTGCTTCAGCCTTTAGATATACCGGTTTGGAAGTAGGATTCGATATCCATGGATTTTGTTGACAGGTTGCCAATGTCGAATAGCGAAAATGAAAGTATTTGGGTCATAGTGGAGAGACTGACCAAGAGTGCACATTTCATTCTCGTTAAGTCAACCAGAATGGCACCTATATTGGCTAAGTTGTTTATGAAAAATATTGTTATACTACTTGGGATTCCTATAATATAGTCGGTGACAAAGATACTTTGTTCATTAGTGAATTCTAAAAGTGTCTATAGGAAGTGTTAGGTACCAAGCTTAAGCCGAGTACCACTTATCACTTATAGACGGATGGGCGGACAGAGAGAGTCAATAAGGTACTTGAAGATTTGTTGAGAGCTTGTGTACTAGATTTTGGTGGGTCATGGGAAGATGGTTTACACCTATATTTGAATTTTTCTATAATAATAGTTATCAGACTAGTATAGGAATGATACTTTTCGAATATTTATATGGAAGTTCGTGCAAGTCACAAGTCTGTTGGTTTGAGACCAAAGACAGATTGGTCCTTGGTCCAGATATGGTGAGAGAATCCACAGAGAAGATTGAGTTAATCTGTGTTAGAATGAGGGAAGCTCGGTCTAGGTATAAAAGTTAAGCAGATAAGAGGCATAAATATTTAGAGTTCTAGTTGGAGATCATGTTTTCATTAAAGTATCACCTATGAAGGGTGTGGTACAGTTTGGAAAGTCAGGAAAACTGACGCCGAGATATGTTGGATTGTTCCCTATTATGGAAAGGATCGGGAAACTCGCATACCGAGTAAAGTTACCGAGTAGTTTGGCGGGAGTCCATAATGTATTCCATGTTTCTCATCTTAGAAAGCATGTGCATGATCCAGATACTACTATTGATCCGACTGCATTGGAAGATTTAGTACTGGAACCGAATCTCACTTTTGTGAGACAATCGGTTCGTGTTGTAGCGAGAGATGAGAAGTAGTTAAGGAATAGGATAGCCAGATTGTTGAAAGTCCAATGGAGTGACAATGAGAAAGACTGTACTTGGAAGACAGAGGACATGATTAGGGATACTTATCATGAGTTGTTATAACGGGATGTTCTATATTTGTTGTATATAGACTTTGTAGCTGGTAAAATTTACTAACATTGTTTGCATGTTTGATATGCTTATTATATAGTCCTTACTAAATTTCGAGGAAGAAATTCTTTAAGAAGCGGAGCCTGTAACAGCCCTAGTTTTGATTAATATTATTCAGGAGATTTAATTAGATAAATTAAATGGAATAATGTGATGTGCAGTAAGATAATGAGGATGAGATTTGATAAATAACAAGGTTGAGCCTTAACTATTTAATTATTAAGAGTGTTTTAAAACTTAAAACATAAAAGAATGTATGAGAGGGGCAAAGTGGGAATAGATCTACTTTATCCCTTAAACACTCACCTCGCATTCATTCTTATTTTTTGAAAATCCACCAAGTAAGCACCAAGTACAAGGTCGACTATTAACAAGCTAGAGAAGAGGAAATCTAAAGGGGATTTAGAAGGTAACGCAAAGGAAAAACATTCTCCATCAAGTCTCAAATCCATTATCCAATCTAAGGTGAATAATAATAGGCCATCTCACTTTTATACTTGTTGATTTTGAATCTTGATGGATTTTGATTCATGATGATGCTATGATGTGCCATGTTTGATTTTATCATTGTTTCGATGAAATAATGATTTATTGGAATTTTTATGAAATTATTTTAAAAGGTTTTAAGGGTAAAACCTAAGTTTTTGATCTCCAAACGATTTGATTTTTTGATATGATGTGTAAAACATAATTTTGGAGACGGGTTTTTAATTTCATAATTTTCCAAATTAATATGAATATTTAATGAATTTCCTAAGAGAGAAAGGGCATTTATTTCGGGTTTTAATTATTGAAAATGATTAGATAATGATTTTGGCTCCGAAATTTTTATATGTTACAGAATAAGTTGAATTTAATTTTTGATAAATTTTGGGGATTTTTACCAAAAGATTATGATTTTACACGAATTGATTAAGCTTGAAAAGCTTATAAATAAGTATTAAACAGTTAATATTATTTAAAGGGTGCAAAAACTGTTGAAAGAAAATGGAGTTGCAGCAGATTTCTGAAAATAATTTGGGAAAGTATATTTTCAACTTATAGAATATTGACAAATAATAAGAGTTGATGAAAAGAGTTTTCTTTATATAGAAATAAAATAGTTTTTATGGTAATTATGGTCTTGCCATGCCGCACATATCAATGTCGACGCCATGATAATGTTGCAGCTATGAATGATGACACCGACATGGATGGAAGCATATGATAACTGCTCAAGTAGTTATGGGATGATTCAGTCCATGTTGAAGTGATCAATGTCAGCACCCTATTAATGTCAACTTGGCAATCTCATAATATCCTTAGGCAATGTTGGCCACCCTTATATCCTTGTTTGGATAATTATGGCATTGATGCCGCAATTAAGTAATGTCACGGCCCTTTAGTTTCGTTATTAAACTATTTATGGTGCTACTACCGCTATTTTTTTGGCGTTGCTATGATGCCGTATGCCACCAATCTTACTTTTGATGTTGATTGTTTTATGACAATGACTCTGCTATATCATGGTTTTGATAACCCTTTTTACGACACAGTAACTGCTGTTTTTATAACACACAATATCAATGTTTTATGATATTGACGCCGCATGTTATCAATGTCGGCTTCAAGGTATATTCATATATAAAAGGCTGTGTTCAATAGGTTCGGCAACCTATAAATTTCTATGTTGCGACAACATTTACTTCAGCATTATAGCCTTATGTTTTTATAAAATTAGAATTATTTTAAAAGGCTTTGATATGGAGGGATGCAACGTCCCATGATGGCTATATCAATACCGCTAGTCTTTGAAAATGAACATATTCTAATTTATGGCGTTAAGCCCTATAATGAAGAGGTGTGACATCCTTTAATTATTTCCAAACATTACATGGCGTTTTTATAAAGTGGCATAAAAAATTGGCAAAGGGGCTATATTTTCCTTGTTTTAAATATGAATAAAAGAGATTAATCAAATATGATGATAAATGTTTTCAAGGAATAAATTATCGTTTAGCCAAAAAATTTATAAGAAATTACCAAAGAGGGTTATTACTTAAGGTTAAGTAATTATAAGATGCCAATTGGTTGAACATATTTGAATGATGGATGTCATATGTTCTTATTTTTATTTAATCAATTATTTTGCATGATTGTTTTTTCATACTCACATCACCTGACTTATAACAGCATTTTGGGATATAAAAGGGTAGAATAAGTAGTTAGGTGACCCATTAGTGAGTATAATCAGTTTTTACTCCTGAGTGAGTAGAATTGGATTCAGGAGATCGGATAGATCAGAAGAGTTAGGATGCCCAGAACTGTTCAAAAGATTATGATAAGAGATATGGTATTTGAAGGGTCCAATAGGTTCTTAGTGATCCCATAAAAAAAGTATGGCTTGAGTAGTGTTATTGGAGGATATCCAATTGGTTCCTAGTGATCCCATAAAAACTATGATTTGAGAGATGTTATTGGAGAATCTGATAGGTTCCTAGTGATCCCATGGAAAACAATGATTTGAGAAATGTTATTGGAGAATCCAATAGGTTCATATTAATCACATGAAAACTATGATTGGAAATTGTTATTGGTAAAAACCAGTCGGTTCTTAGTGATCCCATGAAAACTATGATTCAGGACAGGTAATTCTTAAGAGCTTTGATACTTATTAGTCAGCCCATGAAAACTAATAGGTTCATAATGTACCAAGAAAAACTATGAGTTGAGACAGATAGTCAATTTTATAAGAATAGATGAACTTAGGGCAGACATAACCCTAAATTGATAAATGAGTCAGACTTACCCTATTGCATACTTGCATATGATATTGTTGTTATGTTTTAGTCATTGTGGATGCAGGAGCACAATATATGGCTGATTTATTTTGGCAAAGATACTAGTGAGGGGAAAATCTGTTCTGCTCAGCGACGTGGTCTCATTAGATATCTATTTGGTTCAAGATGGTAGGTTATTATTCACACCAAACTTTTTGTCTGGCCCAAAGTTTTTGTTTTTCCCCTTAAGCTCTTGGGTACTCATTAGAGTAGGTCGGGGAGTAAGGGTTTCCAGTAAGACGAATAAGCTTCCGAAGACATGCGGAAGGTAATCTAACTATTTAGGAGTTCTTATCTAATCCGCTATGTTGTTTGATTTTGTCTGTATGGATGTAATGGCAAGTTATATAATTGCCAAGTGTTAGACTCTGATCTACCAAGGATGTATCTTCGTATGTCTCTCTTGGAGTATTTTGTAATAATTATATTTTCTCTGAACGTGAGATTGTGAATGGGATTAGGTAATGAATACGAAATGTTATTTATAAAATGAAATGTGAAAGTTTGATATTAAATTGTGTTTAAAAATTTTCATATTCATGTGCTTTTGATTATTGATATGATTAGCATGGCCGCATTTTGTCTCCGTAAATTAATACTGTAGATGACTACAGCATCCGTGGTACTTAGTTTCGGGCCTTAAAGTGGGGGATGCTACAGTATAGCCATATGTAAAAATAATAAAATTTTACATTTTAAATTAATATATACATATATATATTATTTACAGGAAAATAGACACAAGGAAGAATGTGCAAAAAAAATTAGTCTCAGGGACAACAAGTTTGTCTTTTAGTCTGAATGACACTTTTTAGTGTAAACTGAAAATGATAGTTACAACTATCATTCTGTGATTCACAATAAAAAGTGTCCTTCAGCCTAAAAAGCAAACTTCTTGTCCCTAAAACTAAATTTTTTACTAACTTTTTCCTTGAGCCTAAAAACCCCTATTATTTAATTACATATATATAGTTTATAATTTGTTGTAACATCATAATATGGTTAAAATCAGTCATATAATTATGTATATAATGTATTATAACAAAATTAATTTTTGACGGTAAAAAATAATTTTTACAAATATTTTATTATTGTTTAATAATATTTAAATCATTTTACTTCATAAATAAATTATATTAATTCGAATTTGTTATAAAAATATTTTTAAAATTTTTAAAATTATATTAGCACTAGATAAGCTCTTGACCAAAAAATGAAAAAAAGGTTATTTTTCTATTTGTAAAATAATTTGTTTAAAACAACCAAACTAAATATATTAATATGAAATTAGTTTAATCCGAGAAAAATATGGGAAAATTTTCAAACTTTAAAATATAATTTAGGATTTAATGGAAACTTAAAATTTGCAATAAAGCTTTAAAATTAATTAATCATTAATATTTTATTAATTTTCAAATGAATATTTAATTAAAATGAATTTTGGATTAAAAATATATATATTATTTCTAAGCTGTGCACATGACCTGGGATTTAATAAAAAAAATTATCATGAATAATTTTGTTAATTAATAGATATATAACTATATATTATAAATATATTTGTGTGTGTGTGTACACACACATATAAAAATTATTACTTTATTGTTATATATGTATACATATGTATTATTCATGATTTAAACAAATTATTTTAATATTTTAAATAAGTTATT
Source organism: Allium fistulosum (assembly GCA_030737815.1). Taxonomy (NCBI): domain Eukaryota; kingdom Viridiplantae; phylum Streptophyta; class Magnoliopsida; order Asparagales; family Amaryllidaceae; genus Allium; species Allium fistulosum. Next base: position 1,423,544,158 of record CM060902.1, read on the forward strand.
TATATTCAAATAAATAAATTTAAATATGTATATACATATAATATTAATACTTTATTCATGAGATTATATATATTTATATATATGCACATATATACATATGTACACAAATACTTATATATTTAAATATATTATACATGTATATAAAATTATTTAAACAAACTTAACATATATAATATGTATTTATGTCCGTATATATAGACACATACACATACACACACACACATATATATATATATATTATAATATTTATATAAAATAATAGTTTATGTTCACACATATATTTGGACTACATATACTCGCATATTGGATGAGCTAATGTATCTGTTGCGATGTAAATCCCAACATCTACACACCGACATGTTATACCTTGGATGGGTTGATATATTACACATGCACATACATATATATGTGTATATTTTTTAGTAAAGATGGCAGGGTTGACTGGGTCGTTTCCAGATTTATTAAAAGAGGAAAAAAGAAAAAGAATAGGTATAAACAAGCTAAAGAAAAATAAATATACATGCAACGGGACTAGGAATCAAGAAGAACCATCCCAAACAGATAGTTCCACCTCATCCAACCCTAAGTTAGAATTAGCTAAACACACCCTAACTTAATACAAATGCTTTGATACATCACTGCCTTTGATTTCTTAGTTTTGTCAAACAACCTAGTATTCCTTTCATGCCATATCTCATAGATGAAGGTCTTCAAATTGTTAAACATCACTAAGAATCTTTACTTCCACATCTCATGGCCTGGAAGATGTAATTCCATTCATGTTTACTGTTCCTGCTTAGCATATGCATACTTCCTTTAATCCAAATTTGATATCGTATATCATAAATGATCGGGCATTGAAAAAATATATGCAAAGTATTCTCAAGATCAGAGTTGCAGAAGAGACATTCATTCACTACTTGGATACCTCTCCTATGCAGATTGAACATGGTATAGAAACCATTCCTCAATACTTTCCAGCAGTGGCGGATTTAGAGGGGGCATGTGGGGTCACTGGACCCCACTAGACTTTATATATTTTACTTTTTAGCACTGCTGCTTTTTATCAAATTTATTCCTGCTGTTGCTTTCTTTTCATCTTCCCTCTTTTTTGCGCTGTTCCTTCTTTATTTCCTTTTTATCTCTTTTTTTGCTGCTGCTTTGATTTGTGATTTTCGTTTGTACTACTACTTTTCTACCAAAAACAAAAAGGCAACCGCATTCTACTGCTGCTTCTTTGCTTATTCTATTCAGGTATGCTGCTCTTCTTTTTATCCCTCTTCTTTAAACTGAAATTGCGATTCTAGGGTTCCAAATTGGTACCGACTTTTGATAAAATCTGAATACTGCTTAATTTGATCAATTCTATTCAGTTTTGATTTTTGCAGCACTAAACTTCTTGATTGTTGACTGATTTATTATTTGTTAATTCACTTAAATTGTTAGGCATGGATAAGTATATTATAAGAACTAAACGTCCTCGAGCTGAAGTTGAAAGAGCTTTTTCTGCTATGAATCTTATAAAAGATGTACTTCGTAATACAATGAGAGATACTTGGCTGAATGATTGTCTTGTGACATATATTGAAAGGGATATTTTTGAGAACATAAACAATGAAGCAATTATGCAAAGATTCCAAGATATGAAGAATAGAAGAATGTTAATTTAAAATTGCAAAATTATATGAAGTCAAGTACTTTTGGTTATAAACTATTGCTTTATTAATATGTTTGTATATTTTGGCCCCCACTAGTCTTGATCCCTGGCTCCGCCACTGATGTTCTCCTTCAGAGTAGGTAGGGATGGCATAGTGCTTAAGCATTTTGTTTTGAATTTCCTTTAGCTGAGCAGTTAGTTAAGAAGAAAGCTTGTCACCTTCATCATACACCATACTTATTTTTAGACTAAGTCTTAAGAGCTTTCCTAGTGGCTTCGAGTTTCATTTGAAAAATAAACATTGGATTACCAAAAAAGAAGATGACCATGAGCTTTAAACAACATTTAAAAATTTAGGATCACATATCCATGAATTAAAAAATTTAAAATTTGGTCTTTTTTCATTGGCTACATCAGCACATTTCATAATTATAGGAGAGTGATAGGGGGAGGACTTGGTAGAAAATGGAAAATCAGTGGTCAAGGGTTTGAGAGTTAATGAAGACTTGATCTATTCTGCTCATAGTACGAACTCCAAAGCGACTTTTATTATTCCAAGTAAAGTGAAGACCTATCCTAGATGTTTCATGAAGGCTTGAAAGATTAATTTCCTCATTCAGAGGGGGCAATGTCCTTGTTATTAAGGGGAGCTCCACCAAAATGATCAGAAGCTCTCAACATGCAATTGAAGTCACCCAACACTATCCGTGGGTGAGTATCCAGACTAAAATGAGGTAGGTAGTTAAGAAGGAGTTGTCTAGAAGAAGAGAGGTTGTCCCCATAGATAAAAGTGATATACATGGAGACAGAAGTTAGAATGTGCTTAACATGAAAATGCATAAATTGCCTACGAAACAATATTGGATTGAGAATGAAGATGAAGAGACTGGATAGCACAAGAATTTTTCCATAAGGAGATTGAGGAAGGTTGTGGAAAGAATCCCATGAGGGGTTGATGTAAGAAGTAGCTTTTGATGTGAGAGTTAGATTAAGTTTAGTTTCAACCAAAGCAAGAATGGCTAACTTGTTACCTTGCTTACGAGCTCTTCTGTTGTTCCAAATACCAATGTTGTGCAACATTGATTAAACTATTGGAAGTTTGGAGGATGAGTTTCTTATGATCCTTCTACCAGAAGAATTCAAGTCTTTATGATTTTCGAGGACAATGTCTTTAAAGGAAAAGGCAAGCCCATCATTGTGATCATGAGAAGACAGAGTTTGCTTATCAGTCACAATTGACTTGTTGGTGCAACTTTCAGAATCAAAGGATTCAGATGTTACAGCTAGAGGAGGGAGAAAAGGAATATCAGAAGAAAGTGAAGGCGCATAGAAAGATGGAACGTTGGGAGGAGAAATCCAACCTGGAGGTGGAGGAATGTGTGAGTAAGGTGCAAGAGGATTATTTCCAGGAGAAAGAGAGACTTGATTATGGTTATGAGTAGAAGGTGAGAGATTCAGAGAAGAGAGTTTTGAATTAGTAGGAGAATTTTGCATGGGGATTAAAGTATCTGGTTAGGAAAGAGAGGGATGAAATGTATGCATGTGGAGAATAGGAGATACTTTATCAAAAGTAGGAATGGTTGAGTTTTTTACAAGATTCTTAGCTGCTTTTTCACAAGGCTGATTATAGAGAATAAAATCTTCATGCAATGGTTGAATAACCAGGGGGGTATTGTGAATGTGCACATGGTTAGGTGCACCAGAACCAAGCACATGGTTTAAAATATTCACTTCAACATGCTCTTTCGAATTAACTAACTCCTCAACATTTTCCAAAAGAGCTGCATCCACTGGATCAATAGGTTCAACTACATTTGCATCTTCTAGGATTTGAAACTTGTTTGAAGTAAGAACAGTACATATGTTTGAATGTTACCGGTTTTATCATTTTCATGTTCATTGCATATACCACTTGTGACTAACACTACTTGGTTATGAGCACCAACTTCTATACTATTTCTTTCCACTTCACTGCCTGTATTAACTTTTGCATTATAAACCTCTTTTCCTGATGTCTTTTTTTGGAATATACAACTCTTTTCCAAGCATTATTAACTCTATTGGGCTTCTTAGCATTCACAGGGGCCACTTTATCTACCTTAGCTGCAACTTTCTTATCTTAACTGGATTTGGCATTAGCACTCACATCCTTTATCTTATGAATAAGGTAGTTCTCGTCAAAATGCCTAAGAATAGAAAATTTTCCATATATTTCTGGCTTCAATTGGTAGTAAACTTACACTAATTATTTAGAGCCATCTTCAAGCTTAACTAGAAACTCATTTACAAGATCTGACTTTGGAGTGACTTCAACTAAATATTTCACATATGAAAGCCTCTCCATTTTTTCTATCATTTCTTCCAAACACTTAGCCTACCAATCCTGCTAGTTAACCAACTGATACCACGAGGAGTCCAAGCAAAAATTGGGATGTTAGATAAATGTATCCAAATAGGAACATATTTAACACTTTCACACACATTACTAACAGTTGGGTCCCATTCCTTAACGACAGCATTTTATTTCTGATCATGATAGTGTCTCATTCGGGTATTTTCTTCTAATCCTCTTCATTAGAAAGTAAAAACATGAAAATTGTTCCATTCGACCTCACCTTGATGCTACTTTTCAATTTCCAGATCTTTTTTAAGTGCCGAATCACAGATGTGTAGGATAAAGGTTTATTTAAGAAGAATCCAACAAGAAAATCATTCCATGTATCACGACCTGCTACTAGAATAGATTATGGAGGGACAAGAGCTTTGCTAGAGAAGACACGATCTATCTCAACAGGGATGTACTACTCTGCGTTGCATGGTTTCCTTTTAAATAAGGAAGTCTATACTTGTTTAGGTGGCATAACAGAAGGGAGATCAACCAAGACAGAGTTGCATGGAGAAGGAAAAGTGGGAGACAAAGAAGAGGCACGAGGAAGAGTAAGGGCGGAGGGTCATGGACAAAGCAAGGTCGAATCAGAGGGACAGAAACGGAAAAGGACGAGGAGGACGGAAGAAGAGAAGAAAGGTTTGATATATAGGGTTAGGGGGGAAGCAGGAAAATGAGTTGACGCAGCCATGAAAATTTTGAAAAAGCTTGAAAAAAGAAAAAGAAAAGGAGATGAAAGTTTTTGGTATATATGTGTATATGATACACCTATATATATATATATATATATATATATATATATATATATGCATGTATGTATATGCATGTATGTATATGTATATATGTATGTATCAAGACATAAATTAAATATAACTATATAATTTTAAATAAAAGACTTTTTAAAATAATATTTATAAATGTGCTAAATAAAGTACACTTCATAGGCCTAATAAAGATCTAATAAGAGAATTTTTTGAAATTCACTCATAACTTCCGCCGTGGGCTGGCCCAGTTCCAACAATGGTATCAGAGCCCAATAGCCTATGCGGTCTAAATTAATCATGTTAAGGTTAACTGATTAAGCTCACAGTCCACTAAGTATGGTGTTTAGAAAGGTAATGTATATAATTTGAATTGGGTAATCAAGTACCCTATCCTACCTAGTTACCGGCCTTGCCTGAAAGGTGAAGTGCGTCCAAAAGTTTGCCCCTAATAAAAGAGACCCAATTTGAATTGGGCCTTGGGCTAATTTTCAAAATTGTTTGAAAAATAAAAATACAACATTTTTACTTAAAAGTTAAATTAAAAATAAGATATACAATATAATAAAGTTTTTCAAAATGTTTAAAAAATAATACAAATTAATTTCAAATTTTAAAATTTATTAATAAGATTAATAAAATAAATTAATTAAATAAGCTAATTAATAAATAAATACATATATTATATATATTATGATATACATTATGCTATTTTAAAATGTTTGAAATGACATAACTATACATGTATGTATATCGAATAAATTTTGAAATTAATATAATTTAACTAAAATAGCTAAATTAATTAAAAGGTTAATAAATTGAATAATATACACATGAATATGATATACGTGTTATAATATAAAGGTTATAATATATAATAAAATTTTAAATATAAATGTTATATTAATTTAAAGTTAATTAAGATGTTAATTAATTAAAATCGATTAAATAAGATTTAACTAATATAATATTATACATAAGGCTAACATATAAGTAATATGAAATATAAAAGTTATATAATAATAAAACTTATATAATATGAATGTATATACTAAAAGTGAAACATTAAGAAACCCTAAATAGACTTAAGGAATGAATACATACATAAATGTACATATACCGTGGTTTCCGATGTTTCTGACACTTGAATCACAAGGGTATTTCAAAAGAAATATATTATTTCATAAGTTGATATCACTCAATATAATATATTGAAGGTTATAAATCTTCAATATAATGTTGTCCTCTACTATATATATATATATATGTGTGTGTGTGTGTGTGTGCGCAAATTATTTGCATACTCCTTAGTTGTTGAGCAAACTCAAGCTAGGGATGTTATGTGTAGTATTAGTAATATATTAAATAGACAAGGTAAGATAACTATATGTATTTGTTGAGAAAACTCAAGGTATATATACTATATTTAGGCCTTTGTGATATGGTATATACGAGTGAATAATTTCGTTTCGATTTGTTGAGCAAACTCAAGGACGAAGTGAGATTAGGACAAGGTACCAAAGGGTTAGGAATTGTATACGATATAACTAATAATGAGTTATCCATCGTACGTAGAACTATGACTTGTTGAGCAAGCTTAATGTCAGAATTTCAAGACAGACGAGTCCGAACACCCACTAGTGAAATCGAAAGACTTCTATGTTTCAACTTTGTTTTGACCTAGGGTTTGGTGAAACATAAAAGACTAGTGGGAGCCTTATTAGAAAAAATGAAATGATAACATTTAAACTTTCTAATATTGTAAGAACATATGCTATATAATGTTATAATTATCTACATTGATAAATTTGTGAATTTAATGTGATTGATAAAACATCTATCAATTAAGATATACAAATGAACTGAATTAAAGATTGATAAATAGAAATATGATATGTATATATATAGTTACTATTAAATACTTCTTACATGTTAATGCTTTTTATGCCCATGCAAATACCTAATTTTACAACTACTTAATACATTCGTAATTTGGTTGTTTACATGTTTATTTGGTCAAGACTGTGTATTGCATTCTACGAGTTTTGAACTCTAAAAGCAATACAAGATTATGGATATTTGATCCAAGTCACATATAAATGTTATATGGTAAACGGTCACACTTTGTAATGTAAAATAGTTCGATGCAATTAATTCATTCGAAATAAGCAAATAAACCATAGTACGAGATCAAGTATTCAATTTGTCTGATTACGATAAAGATCACATTGTGTTAAAAGTAACACAAGACCAAAACTACAAGATAGATCTAAGAACTTGATGGCTGAAATGTCAGTTTGACCATTTTACGCAAAGCGCAGCACATTTGATGTCCTTAAATATTAAGGATGTTTGAATGCGCTTTTGTAAATAGTTCACTATGATGTTGTGTTAAAGATATCCTTTTGAATGGTTCAGCCATTTAGAAAAAAACAAGCATACAAGAGTAGATGTGATTTAAGGTACTGTTTGGATGAAGAGACTGAATAGTCACTTCCGCTACATAAAGAAACATCGAAATGAGAATTGTAATATTAATAATTGATACTTAACATTGGAATAAGAAATACAATTTCTACTCCAAAAAATATTTTTGTGTAGAAAATTATTTTCTATGAGATTTATTTCTTTGAGTTCAAGATACTTGATCAAAGAACTCTCTGCTGGAAACTAGTTGTAGTATATGGATTGAGTAATCTATATTAAATGAATGATGGGCCTCCAATTTTAGTATGCTATTATAGTAATGACAGAAATAGTAGGAGAATTCCATATAGCACTTATTGATTGCATTAAACTACGAAAATTGTTTTCGTAGAACGCACCGCTCATTATCTATGAAATAATGAGTTTTTTCTATGCAATAGCCACCGACTTCCTTGAGATCGTGGTGTATAGAAATTAGTGCAACCCTAAAAATAGTTGTCACGTTTTCCCTTTATTATATGCACATATGTGTATTTATAAGTTTACATGTTAAAGCAAAGGAAGGAGCAAAGGGTCTGGAGTGAGCCGTATCGGTAAGATGGTTCAGTATATCTCCTGCATCATAGTTATAAAGATGTTTACTAATTAATGTAATGAAATGTTTAAATTATGTGATGTATTCTGTCCGAGTAATATTTAATTGTTGAAGTATGTATATGTACATTGATGTTTTAAATCCACCGTGAGGTTTTCCCTTTTTTATATTTATTGTTTAAGATTCTTAATTTTATATACCCACGGTCCACTGTCATTAAGATTTGAAATAAGTTGCAAGCGTGTTTTATCGACGTTTACAATTATTTTAGATGTTAAAAATAGTGGGTCATCATAATAATACACATATCATTCATAGCCAAGTATCATCTGTAATCCATTCAAATCCAAATCAAGTAAGTTTTCAATCACTTAACATAACATGATTGTACTTGTATAGCATGAGTTAAATAAATGTTCAATTACTTGCATCAAATTCAAATAAAACTTTCTATTCACCTAATTTAAACTTATATTTCATATTTTACAAATTATGTACTCACGTTTCCAAAATACACACACACACACACACTTTGTATTTTTTCTTCAATATCATGCTCTAGCCTTTTAAAATTTAACCAAGTATTTTTCTTTACCATTTGGTATTCAAATCAAAATCATATAAGTGAATTCAAATTCCTTTATAAAACACCTTTTTGATCATTTCCAAAATATCAAAGCAAACCATTATTCCTTCCATTTGTATACCACCTGCATAAACACTTTTTATATTACAAACATTATGTCTAAAAATAATTTAACTCCTTCGCATAATTAATTAAATGAATTTATAACTCACTTTTCTAAAATTATGTGAAAATAATTTTGAAATTCATTTATAAACTTTGCAATCATAAATTCTACCTTTTTGGTTAAAAAATTCTTTTTCAAGCTTCTTTCAAACCAACATATATATTTCATAAAATACTCAAAACTATATACATTATTTTTTTGTCAATACATTAAATAGTTTTGAAATAATTTTTAACCTTTCCATTAAAATAGAATTTTAATCGTAACTTGATATTTCTTAACCCTCAAAATGCATTCAAACCATTCATTCCTTTATTGCATCCAAAATCCAAAATACATAAAAGATTTAATGCATATAATTCATTATCAATTATTGATCAAACAATCAACAAATCCAAACATATTATGACAGAAATTCAATCACAATAGACTACCAAGCCATTATCAATCAATATATAATCAAATTGAATCGTACTGAAATTAAAAAATAATAAATAATTCACTGTATATTCGATGTAGAAGGTTATGCTCAGATCCTGTTTAGTTGCCGAAGTGACGAAACCTAGCTCTCGATGAAGATGAAATAAACAAACTATGTTGATGTGTTTTGGCTTTCTGAATAGAGAAAACAAGGTATATGCAAGGTATTATATATGCATGGTTGAAAGGATAAGCATGGAAGAAGAATTAGAATGGTATGGTCACAAAGGATAAACATGAAAGAAGAGTTAAAATAACATGACTATTGCTTAGCCTAGTAAAGGATAGGCTTAGGATAAGTTAAAACATGCTAAGGTTAAAATAGAATGATCACTTATTGGATAAGCTAAAATATAGTGGTGCAATAGGAGTGTAGGAAATTTTCAATTGTTCTTTTTAGTATAAAACTTATACCCCCTAAGCGCCTTTTGATCGAACCACCTTTAAATCAACACTTTATATCCATTTAAAAATCCATTCAAGGTGTTTTTTCAGAATTTTATTTCATTCTTGTAATGATTATACTTTTATTAAAATATCACTTTCTGATTTCAACAAATTTATAATGATTGTTTTATTTTCCAAAAGAATTCCAAAATTTCATAAATATTATTTATTTTACCAAAATAAATTTCAGACCACAATTCAAATTTCTAAATTAATATTTTTCTTCTTCTCTCAAATAAACTCATAAATCACTTTTATTAAATTAAATTAAACTAAATTCCTAAAATTACTTTATTATAATTAATCAAATAGTGGGATATTACAAATTCTCCTTCTTAAATTTATAAATTGCATCCTCGTAATTTGTCGGGGAGTACTATAATTTATTTTCTATAGCATTCAACTATATATATACATCCAAGCGTACAACAATCAATCAAACACAGTCATCTGTGACTCGATAAATTAAACAAATATGCACCTAATGAGTCAAAACTATTCGGATTGTGCCTATGGTGTTAGTTCTTCGGTTTCCCACATACAATCTCTAGGGTAACTTGACCATTGAATTTTAACTAACGGAATACTCTTGTTTCTCAACTGCTTTATTTTCATGTCTTGGCTCTATAATATTATCCAAGTTTCAACTGCACCTTGGTATCTCATGCAATTATACCAGTTGCTACTTAAATACATTAAGTAAACCTTTTGATGCTTGTCCTTCATTAACTCACACTTAACGCATCGCTTCCCTTATTTGTCGATGTTTCGCTCCATCTCTTTATACATTGGTATTCAACTTGGATACACATAAATACTCATTGAGAGTCCCTTTCTTCACCCTTTTTAGTACTTATGTGGTTAAGAAATCTATTGAATGGTCGAATACTAGGAATTTAATCAAACTCGAGTTTCATTTCCTTCTAAACAGTAGATACTCACTGATCTAATTAGAAAAATCTCCAACTACTAAAATTTATTTGACCTTATTTTCTTGAGATTCCATAGTTTACAGAGAATAACTCGGACTGGTATTTGATTCTTCAAGTGCAATCAAAAATCCATCCCATGTAATCGGAAGATTGAAAAGTAATTATCTGTTCAACACAGAGTAATCGGGTTTGATGAAACTCTAACCAGTCCATTCTAAGAATAATACCTTTTGCTCAGAATATTATTTTGCTGAAATATCTCGTTTTAGCATTTAGAAACCCCTTTCGATATGTTGGCTAGGCATATCGACCATAATTCATAACCACCCAACGAATAAGTTAATATAATCAAATTCACCATGTTATTCTTTCCCCATAAGATAGTCAAGGACCTCTAGCTCAAGTGGTTAGAGGTATGATGTTTTGGATAAATGCTCTAGATGTCATGGTTTCGAGCCCCTGAAATGCCATAATGAGTGCTCTGCTTAAATAAAGTATCACTCTTGTTATCAAAAAATTATTTCCTTGTAAAATAAAATTACCTAACACCTTGTGGTTTAATTCTGGAAAACCAATGGTTTTTACTTCATGCAGATAAATGGGTTCAATATCTTTGGGCGATAATTTCAACTCAGTATACCTCATTCTTGGAGAGTCTTACCTAAAACTAACAAATAAACAATCATACACCCAAAAACAAACAATTATTTATACTCAGCAAAAAGCAAACTATTTGCTTTAGCTGTGCCTACTCTACTTATTGGAATTAGGCCAGTCCGCAGCGGAAGGAACGGGTGAATTTCAAATTTTTTACCTTTTAGGATCTTTATTGGGTCTATGAAGTCTAATTTATTTAGAATATTTCTAAATTCGGTTTAAATAAAATCTTTATTGCATTTAAATTATAATTAATAGATTGAATTTAATTTAATTTATATTTTAAATTAAGCATAATGGAAAACATATGTATTATATACATATGTGTATGTGTGTGCATGTGTAACATAACAATTCATGCATGGTATAAGATGCCCGTATATAAATATTGGGATTACATTGCAACGGACATGCTAGCTCATCTTATATGTATGATATGTTGTCCAAACATATGTATGTGCATATACACACACACAAACTTGTTAGTTTAAAATGATTATTAAAACAATATAAATATTTGCATACAATATATGTATTGCATAAATGTGAAATATTAATGTATATATATATACACACTTGTATATATATTAAATTAGATAATAGTTTGATGAATGATTATATATATATATATATAATTGTGCAAAGTTGTTTTAATTTATGCATGTATGTTTTATAGCAATAAAATTAATATATATGTATGTATGTATGAATTTAAAATTATATTTGTAATATCTAAAAATATTTATATATGTATGTATTCGAATATATATATATATATATATATATATAATTATATCAATTATAAACTGAATTAAAATTAAATATATGTATATCTTATAACATTTCACATCCAATACACATCATAAAAATATTTTCTTATAATATTATATTATAATATTATTTATATATAAATTTATTAGTCGATAAACATTAAAATAATAATAGAAATAATGTTTTAACGTATTTTTCAAATTTCAAATTTTATAAAATTCAAACATGATATTATAAGGTAAAGAAAAAAGTTCCATAACCTTTTGAGTTGGAAGTTTTTTTATTACTTAATTAATTCGGCCTTTATTATAAATGATTTTTTTAAAATAATAAATTTGATTTTTAAATTCTGGAATTTTGGTCAAAAGTTAATATGATGATAATATTTTTTATAAAACATAAAATATAATTTTCGAATCATATATTTTATATTAATTATATAATCTCTATATCGATTTAAATGATATTAAAAACAGTAAATAATTACAAAACAATATTTTTCTATTACCTAAAATTATATTTAGTTTAAATTTGCATATATAAAATATTAGATCAATTTTTCATAGAATATGGTGACACAATGATTTATAGGTTATTTAAATTTGTCTAATGTGACCTATTAATATAAATATAATAAATTGATATATAAATATATTAAAATAAGTAATTTTGGCTGTGTATACATCAGATCTAAATAAAAATTGTTTTTTATTATACATACATACATACATACACATAACCATTCAATATGTGACAACACTCATATATATATATATATATGAATCTCACCTAACTAACAATATAAATATGATATATATATATATACAAGTATTGGAATATTATACATGAATTATAAGTCATACGAAATAAGAAAACATACCAAAACTATGCCTTGAAGTAGCTATGATGAATATCCCTCCTTAGAACTCTTCTCAATTCGATAGACTACTAACCTTTGAACCGTTGACCGTTGACCATCTAATAGTTGTTGATCTGAAATTGATTCGAGATGAACTTTGATGGAGCTTGGTGTAGGTGTGATCGGCTAGCAAGAAGATGAAAATGGTAGCCATAAAGCCCTTGATGCATTAGCGTTATGAGTTCTTTTATAGTGGAAGGGATAGAGAGAAAGGTCGATCATATCTCTTACCCATTCTCCCTAAATCTGAACCATCCATCTAAAATATCCCTAGCCCATTTTTTAGTCGCCCCTACATGTTTTTGGTCGAAATTTCCAGCCCATTTCATGGACTTTATATCCATTTTAAGTCCAAATAAATATTATTAATTAAATCTAATTTAATTGCTTATCGATAACGCATATCGATTGATATATTTTTAACTATTATAAATATACAATAATATTTCAAATATATTAATTAATTTAATTAATTTATAATAATTATAAACTAATTAAATCATTTGGTCCAAAGAGAATTCATCATATCGGTTGTGTGACTCGTCAGATGTAAATTTGGTCAGCGGTTAACATCGAACTATTCGAATGTTAACGTTCACATGTCACTTAGTAGATAGTGTGACATTTTAGCTAAATTTATTGCTTACTTTGTTTCAGTAAAATCCAATTTCACATTAGTAAGCATTACCCAGTTGTGACATTTGTTTTACACTAATTCTCTTTGTTAAAACTGTATCACTTTGGACTTATGGAATTTGGTAACGGTCAAAATTACAATATCATACATTTTCAACTCTATGGTCCAGACACAAAGTCCTTGATTCAATAATAATAATTATTATTAATTAAAATGCTCTGGCTAGAGACTTTGACTTTGAGTTGACTTGAGTTAACCGTGATACTAACCCTATAGAACCAAGGAGACAAATCCTCTTTTGAATAGTGCTTCAATTCCAATACTTTTACTCGACTCGACTACAGTCACCCGATGGAACGCCATACCATGATTTGACTATAATCAAAGTGGAGCTTTTATATTTAAGATCCACAGTATTCTAATATCAAGAGAATTATGTAAAACAGTCACATCGATATTTTCTATTTGACCTTAGTTATATTAATAAATAAAAAAATATTGAGTGAGTCGTTCCATAGTTATCCAATAACCATTAGTACGTAGTCTCTAGTTGCCCCCTGCAGCCTTGAGTAATACACTGCCCAACATTTGGAGAGCGTTACGCACTCTAGTCTAAACAGATATATCAATATCTAGTCTCGATGCATCTTGACTACAAATATTTAAAGTGGTATATTTATTTTTATTGTGATAAATTACTCACAGTTATAACACTTTGTAACTACTATCATAAAATGTACGATTTATGGATTTTCTATTAAATATACTTTTAATTAAATTAATAAATCAATATAACACATTATATCAAGTATATAATAGAAAGAAATCACCTTTTATTTCAAACAAGATTGGTTATCGAGTTAGATATATGTAATAAGTTACATAATTGCCCTTATGGCATACCCCTAACTCTATTAATCTCCCACTTGCACTTGGTGTCAACTATGGAATCTTATTCTAACTTCTCCATTCGGTTTTATCTAAACCAATCGGGCCAGTCCCTCAGTGAATGGGTATGCTATTACGTTTCAATTATGTACTCTGTTAATTACCTCTCTCCGATAGTGATAAACTATATTTATCATGTGGAACAATTCGGAGTATGTCTCTCAACTTCCAATGAGCTCTAAGTTCTGTTGTGAACTATATCATGACATTGTTATCATATAACAATGTTGTAAGATTCTCAACATTTTGAATTACCCTCACCTCAGTTATAAATATGTGCATTTATTATATATATACATTGTTTTTGTTGTGGCATTATTCAAGTCAATGAATCGACCACAAGCTCTTCTATTTGGAACATTTCCAACTTAAAGATTCTTAAATTGAATTTACTACTAACATATTATACTCAATGTCACTTATGAATTTTGAGTCCGAACACTCCTTCATAAGGAGTTCGTTGTTTCTGTAAACAATTCTCTAATATTTCGCAAATACGAGAACACTCCAAACTACCATTAGTGATATCAATTTGGATTTGATATTTGCTTTATGTATCAAATGCATAAACAAATCACGATATCATAGATAATATAACATGTACGATAATTCCTATTGCCAGTGCATAAGGAACTCTTCTCGTATGTTTCGTATTAAACAATTTAATAAAGTGTTTTTGCATATCGATTTAGGACATTGCCAATTCTTTTATACTCACTATAAAAGACATCATTTACAAATCCAACATCGAGTATTAAAATAACTAAGGCTAAATTTAATATAAGTACATCATTAAAATTAGAAATGTGTTGTTTACTTACAGTTTAAAAATATCAATGTATCTTTTAACGTTCTTTCTTATGAACACATGCTTTCTCTGCAGTTCGATGGATAATAAAACTATTTGATATTTCTATCAAAATATTTGTTCAATTCTTATGCTTATAAAATGATTCTTTCTATCATTTCTTAGATCATATCCAAAGACTCACAAACTCAATATCGCTTCCCCTGACTTCGAGACATTTTGGTTATTACATGTAAACAACTTACTCTAAATCATTATTTAGAATTTTATGTTTTAATACATACATACCAAAACATAAAGTCATACCAAGCGATGATTTTGTAAGTAAACCCAAACGAACTTGAGCATATTGAATATCGAATCTATTACGCTAATTTCAACAATTGAAATTTGTGATGTTATTCTTATCAATGTTGCTCATTATATTCCAACTGCATTAGTCTTGCTCTTGAAGATGCATTCACGACTGATGGATCATATCCCTTTCGGGTAGATTTACCAAAATCATATTTTGATATTGTACTTCGAATTTATTTCGGATCTGCACATCATATCATATCATAGAGTCAACACTCTTAATAGCTTAATTGAACAATCGAGGATTTTATATTTTCGGCATTAATAAGAAACTTACAGTTTCTCTTCAATATGTGAGAATACTTATTAGACACTCTAATGTGATGTGTTCGCTTTGGTTAGTTAATTTCATTTCACCTCGTAGTAGCCAGTTTATTCGTGGATCGTATTCAATTCCATTTTACTACCAATAATTTCTCAAAGAAATTCTTTCGCTGTGAAGTTGGTACTTCTTGAAACAATAATTGTTCCTTAGTGCAACAGAACAGATATTCATAAAGTTTCATGAATTTTCTTATTTATAAAACTGATTTGTTTCTAATTTACAAAACTTTTGTTCAATACATAAATTTGTCATCTAATGACAGTTTTTTCCAAACTGCTTTTGGGGAGATTCATACAAGATCCCTTACGAACAATTATTATGTGCAAACTTTCGACTCGCATAAACTGCCAACTCCTTGGCCTACGACATGTTGGGGTTTCTTACAAACCCTTATCTTGTATGATTTTGTAAACTATTATCTAGATAAAATAACATTAATCTTTTATACTACTCTTAAATACACGACCTTATTGAAATAATTTATTTCAACTGCACTCACAATTAATTGTACTTTCTTTAATAAAGTTCAATTACTTCTTATCAATACATCATTATATATCACATGGAGGAGTGACTTTTGAGATTGAATCTTTATTTTATTTTTAGGTACGTTTATAACTCTTTCCAATATTATCACCCATTCGATCAAATCGGATCATTTCTATCGCATGTTATTTTATTTACTTCTATTTTATATTCTACGAGCTTATTATAGGCTTATACATGCATATCAAATACACATGTCCACATCTGCGATAACTCATCGATAAATATGATGAAATACGTGGAATCATTTTAGTATTGACAGAACTTGCGATTGTATACATCAATATGTATCAATCTAAAGAGTTCGACAACTCTTATGATGCTCCCAGTAAATGGGCGCATCGCCCTTAATTGTTTGAGATATAGTTAACCAATATCATATGGTTCATAATCATATAATAAAATTATTTTTCAAAACTATGGCTTAGTCTTTAACCAAAAAATTGTAACTAATTTTGGGTACTTCTATATTTTCCAATCATCACTTTTGTAATGAAAATAAATACCACATTATAGTTTTATTTCATAACGATTATTCATATTGAAATACAGTTATGTCTATTTTTCAACCGGCACTTAAACATAGTCATTATTTCATAAATAATGTTCGGTAAGTTTTACGAAAACAATTTTCGTAATTTGGTGCAATCAGTAAGTGCTACATGGCATGCTCCCACTATTTCCGCCATTACTATAATAGCATACTAAATTCAGAGGTCCATCATACACTTAATGTAGATTATTTATTTTATATACTACAACTGGTTTATAGCGAAGAGTTCTTTGATCAAATATCTTGAACTTGGAGAAATAAATTTCATAGAAAACAATTTTCTATATAAAAATACATTTCGGAATAGAAATCGTATTTCCAATGTTCAGTATTAATTATTATTACGGTTCTCTTTTTGATGTTTCTTTATGAAGGAGAAGTGACTATTCACTCTCTTCATCCCAACTGTACCTTAAATCACATCTACTCTTGTACACTCATTTTTCTTTCTATATGGTCGAACCATTCAAAAGAATACTCTTACCACAACATCATAACGAACTCTTTACAAAAGCGCACTGACCATCCTTGACATTTAAAGACATCGAATATGTTGCACTTTACCTAAACTAATCAAACTAGCATTTCAACGATCGAGTTCTTAGATTTATATTGTAGTTTTGGTCTTGTATTACATTTAACATAATGCGATCCTTTTGTAATCAATCAAATTGAATACTATATCTCACAGTACTGTTTATTGGATTATTTCGAATGAACTAACTTCAGCGAAGTATCGTACATTACGAACTGTGACCATTCCTCATATAACATTTATGTGCGATAGTATATATATTAAATATTCATAGTGTTGTATTGCTTTTAGAGTTCGAAACTCATAGAATGGAATACACGTTCTCGATCGCATAAACACATACGCGACAAAATTACAAACATATGAAGTAGCAGTAAAATTAAGCGCATGCATGGGTGTTGAAACATTAACGTGCGCTAAACATTTATTAGTAAGTATATATTATATTTCTATTATCAATCTTCAATTTAGTTCATTTGTAAATCTTAATTGATAAACGTTTTATCAATCATATTGAATGCACAAATTTACCATTGTAGATTACTAACATTATATAGCATATGTTCTTACAATATTAGCAACGATAAATTTTATCATTTCATTTTTCTAATAAGGCTCCCACTGGTAGTTTATGTCTCATCAAACCTAAGCAAAACATAGAAGTCTTTTGACTTCACTAGTGGACGTTGGGACTCGTCCGTCTTGGAAATTTGACCTTGAGTCTCCTCAATAAGTCATAGCTCCACGGACGATGGATATCTCCTTATCGATTGTATCATATACAACTCCTAACCCTTTGGTACCTTGTCCTAATTTCGCTTCAACCGTGAGTCTGCTCAACAAATCAAAACGAAATTATTCACTCGTACCTACCATATCATGATGGCCCAAGTATAGTAGATGTACATTGAGGCTGCTCAACAAATACATATAGTTATCTTACCTCATCTACTCAATATATTAATAACACTACACATAACATCCCTACCTTGAGTCTGCTAAACAATTAAGGAGTTGCAAGTAATTTATTAATATATATATATATGGTAGAGGACAAGATTATATTGAAGATTCATAATCTTTAATATATTATATTGAGTATTATCGACTTATGGAATAATGTATTTCTTATTTAATACCCTCATGATTCAAGTGTCAAACACATCTGAAATCACAGTATACATGCATATACATATGTATTTATTCCACAAGTCTAATTAGGGTTTCTTAATGTTCCACCTTTAGTTTATACATTCATATTATATAAGTTTTATTATTATATAAATTTTATATTTTATATTACTTATATAATAGTCTTATGTATAGCATTATATTAGTTAAATTTTATTCATTTAATTTTTAATTAATTAACATTTTAATCAATTTTATATTATTTTAATATAACATTTATATTAAATATTTATTACATACTATAACTTTTATAGCATTACACATACATCTTATATATGTGTATACTCATTTAATTAATTTAGTCGATTAATTAAATTTTAATTAATTAATTTAATTAAAATTTTTAATTTAACTATATTATTTCAAAATTAAATTCATATATATACATGTATACTTATGTTATTTTAAACATTTTAAAACAACATAACATATATCATAACATATAATACATGCATTAATTAATTAACTTGTTTATTTTATTAATCTTATTAAAAAAATTTAAAAATTTGAAATTAATATTTTTTTTAAACATTTTGAAATATTTTATTATATTATGACTTTTATAATATTTGTATATCTTATTTCAAATTTAACTTTTAAATTTCAAATCTTATATTTTAATTTTCAAACAATTTTGAAAATTAGTCCAAGACCCAATTCAAATTTGAGCCTTTTTCTATTAGGGAAAACTTTTGGACTATGAGCTTAATAGTTAACTCTAATATGACTAATTTATACCGTATATACTATTGGGCCCTGATACCATTATTGGAATCCGGCCAGCCCGCAGTGGAAAATATGGGTAAATTTCAAAAAAATTTACCCTATAGAATCTTTATTGGGCTATGAAGTCTAATTTATTTAGAACATTTCTAAATTTAATTTAAATAAAGTCTTTATTTCATTTAAATTATAATCAATATATTGAATTTTATTTAATTCATATTTTAAATTAAGCATAATTGTACATATATGTATCGCACACATATGTATATATATGTGTTTGTGTAACATAACAATCCATGCAAGGTAAAACATGCCCGTATATAAATGTTGGGATTTGCATTGCAACAGACATGCTAGCTCATCTTATATATATATAATATGTTATCCAAATATATTTATGTATATATACACCCAAACTTGTTATTTTAAAATGAGTATTAAAACAATATAAATATTTACATATATATATATACATACATACATATATATACGAGTACTTTGGCACGTGCGATGCACGTGTGCAAGAGAAACTTGTATTAAAAACGTTGTTTGTAAGGTTTTTTTGGATTTTACAAAATGACTTTGACGTGTCGTAATGTTGCATATTTTTGGGATACTGACTTTCAGTACGCATCCACATCCGATGGACATGTTCATGGAATTTTTGTATCAAATATGAAAATAAGCTTTAAATTAGACTGACCTTACTTAGCCAAAAAGAACGGTAATAAACCTGCGGAATAGTGAATTATTCTTGCATGTTAATGCATATCCAAGACAACAACATTGATTCCTAACAGAAATAGAAGATTTTCTTCATTGGATATAGTAGTTGATCTGAAATAGACATGGTAGCATTTTGCGATGAGAAGAAACAAAATGACATACTGTAATTCACAAACTATTTGATGAATAGCAAATAAAATGACAAACAAAATGCACACACACACAGCACACGAAGTGAACAAATATCAGCACATGAATTATATATAACCTGCATGTTAAGAAATAATACTCAAAATCCTTAAAGAAACGTTCACTAAGGCAGCACATGAAATAATTGCATATATTTTAACTAAGTGAAATGTACATTGTACTGTACATGACAATATAATACACGACTGCAAATATGTAGGTAATGACCCACGAAAGCATGGCTACGTGGATCCAAAGCAAAGTATATACTCATGCGGTTGGCAATATAAGATTATGTGAAAATAAATTAAATAAAAGATTTAGCACGAAAGCAAGCAAGGGAACAAAAAAAAGTTATATAATGCACACGTGAGTAAATAACACTGCATGATAACTAAATTATTTGTACTATGAAACCTTTTGATAATCTATACAATATGGATTTTAATTGAACTTTCATCATTTCTAACTATTGTTCAGAACATAAAACCAAAACAAAATCTAAACCAATATAATCAGTCCTAAAATCATAACTATATCCAAAGCTTATAAGAATTGTGCAAACATGTCAGGGTAAAGAAACCAATTCAAGATTCCATTAACATTATATTTTCTCTTACGCGAACACTAAGGTTTAGTTTCTTTTATAGATCACGACTTTAACAACCAAAATTGAACATGTACTCTCTTCGTTGTACTTTGTCTCTACCAACTTAAGCTTCTTTATGATTGAACACGTAGGCCAAATTCGTCAAGTCCTCATACTTGAAACTCCTCTGTAAATCCACTCAAAATGATTTTATATTGATTGTAATAAAACCTTTGAACAAATTTAGTTATATTATTTATACCATGATCTACATCCACATTTGAGTTGCATTTTTATCCACGCTTGCGTTTTAAATATATGCTGATGGAAGAAGTCTTGTTTAAGGCATCAAAATACCAAATCTATGAATTAGTTATGAAATATCAGTAAGTCAAAAACCCAATTAAAGAGTCGCATGCCTTCTACAACTATGCATATGAGAGTAGTTATAATTTAAAGCTAACTTACAAACTCATGTCATTATACCATGGATCATGAAGTTTGCTGCAAAAAAGAAATGGATGGAATGGTTCAAAGTTAAGACCGAGGGAGAAAGAGAAAATTATTATAGAGATATTGTTATGGGAGGTGTGAAAGAATTGTGTACCGCATAAAAAGTACTAAAACATCCATATATATCTTTTAGTAATTATGTATTGTACTAAGAACATGGTTATTTGTGAAACAAATAAATCTTTGCTAAATGAAAAAAAATGCAGTATTAGTAGAAATATATTCATGCTCAATGCATGTATAGTCTTAACAGGTAATAATGTATAGTTATAGGTAACAAATATATAGTAATAGGAAATTATGTGTGGTAGAAACATGTACTCATTAACATGTATAATAACACCATTTTGGTATAGCCATAAAAGTTTTTAGTATTTTTGAGAAACTAAAATATTTGTACTAAAATATAGTTATTAAAATAGTAATGATTGAATAGTATATTTAGTTTATGCTATTAGCTAAGCCTATTGCTATTCTATTTATGGTAAATGCTAACTTCATATTAATAATTCAACTCAAAATATAAATTAAAACTCAAATGATGTTTGAATATCAAATTTTCATTTCAGCAAATGAAATTAACCATCAAAATCCTATTTGCAATGATGAAAAATGTTATATGCTTCTATGCTAGATGTATTTTAGAGTATTCAGAGTACCTATTTAAAAAAATAGTCTCATCTGATTTCTACCACTTCAAATGTGATAGTTTATGTTGCTTAATCCAGCTAAAGAAAACAATTGAATTTAATCACATATAAATGCATGCAAACTTTAGCCTGTAGATAAAATGGAATTTTGAACAAAACAGAGTCCAACAGTAATTACGTTTGATTCAAAAGGTAGATACTTACTTGCCTGAATTCATATCAAGTAGTATACGACTATTGTGTTACCATCATTGCTTAAGAGCTACTGATAAGAAAATAGTTCGGATAAAGTATTTGGTATCCTTGCATAGCTGATCAAAAAGGACATTAAGCAGAAAACATAGAATTCAGTTTTACTATTCCAACCGGCTAAATCTTCATCGGTTGGATATGGCATCATTCTCCATCGCGTGATTTTAAAGCCTTCGCTAGTTTCCACCCTTAATCTCCCAACCCGTATGTCTCGTCCCTCATTTCTCTGGTCGTAGCAGCATTACTCAATAAAATTTAGGAAGATATTATTCTATATAAACATCTGTAACAGAAAAGGATAAAATAGCAAAGAAATTACAATTTTTATGCCATAAATTTATCATCCTACCAAAATAAGCTATAGTAGTAAATCGAAAAGAAGAAATCCAATAATAAACGTACTCTTTCCAACAAAAAATCATTGAAAATGAGGAAGGTTTTAATCCATAAATTCCTTCTGCCAAATAGTATGCTGCAGTAATTATTCAAAAAAGCATAAGACAAATCTGGATCAGAAAAGAACTGTTAGAAAAGACCGAAATTTGGAGTCGGGAATCAGATTTGATCTTTACGTATTCACCTTGTCCCATTATTTGAATTTTCTAAACGAAAATAATGAAATATTATTTAAGAAGAGGATTTAGTTTAGGAGGAGAAAAGGGTGTGAACGTAGAAGAGTTGAATACGTGGGGAAAGTGGAATGATAAAGTAACGTGCGTTTGTTTTCTAAAATTTCAAAAAGGTAATTTAGGCATTACGAAAAAGGCTTCAGTTTGACTGCATTGACCAAGTATTTGCTTTATATATAAGATATATAATATGTATTACATAAATGTGAAATACTAATATATATATATATATTTGTATATATATTAAATTTGATAATAATTTGATGAATGGTTATATATATTAATATATATATATATATGTATATATATAAATTATGCAGAGTTGTTTTTATTCATTTATACATGTATGTTTCATAGCAATAAAATTAATATATATATATATACACACGTGTATTTATTATATTATATTTGTAGTATCTAAAAATATTTATAAATGTATGTTTTTTTGATATAAAGGATGTATAACCCAAGGATCGTATAGCCATAAATATATAGATATATATAAATAACGACTAACAAGACATGGTCGGTAGCCGATCGATTTTTTAGGTGGTCCATCCACCTCCATAGACATAAAACACAGGTGTGAGGTAAAAGCGCCTCAACACCTATTAATCACTGCACTACAAGCGCTATAATGAAAAAGGCTCGAG
This sequence comes from Allium fistulosum, assembly GCA_030737815.1. Lineage (NCBI taxonomy): Eukaryota > Viridiplantae > Streptophyta > Magnoliopsida > Asparagales > Amaryllidaceae > Allium > Allium fistulosum. The sequence continues at coordinate 1,423,567,769 of CM060902.1, forward strand.
ATATCAAACAAACGTGCCCATATACTGCAATTCCAAAAGGAGAAAGAGCTATGTCTCAAGTTTCAATTTTTCAATGGTACTACGGAAGCTACTAGAAATTACCGATGGCACCGAAAAGGGCGTCAGAAAATTGCAAAAGAAAATGATCTTCAAGCACAAGAGGCCAAAAGAGCAACAAAAAAATATATCCCAACTAATCCATTCCTAGAAAACGATCTACCAAAAATATCGAAGGAGGAAGAGGAGCTCCAACAAGCATGCCAAAACATCAACCGGAATGCTCATAAAGCATAACAAACACACACCCAACGGTTCACGCTGGTTGCCCGAGACAATCCCCATGGAGCGAAAAGGTGAGAATGGAAAGAAGCAAAGCCAATGTTAGACGTAACCCGCTGAAGCGGAGAAACAACATCATCCTACCTTGCCAGACCAAACGTCACAAATAAGGAGCTACAACCTAAAAACGATCACCATAACACATTACAAGTCCACCAGGAACGCAAACGCAGACATTGCAAAAGCCAAAAGTGCTCACTAAAACTATCAGATAACCAGAACGATAAATATGTGTGACATTGAACAATGAAGCAGAAGACCAAACATGCCCAACCAAGCTACCAAGGATGAAATATTACCGACACAACACCAAGGCACCAAAATCTGAAGACAGATTGCCAGAACACACCCATTTAAAGCACCGTAGGCCTACCACATACACCCCGTTGCTAAGAAATCACTGATGCATCCTGAGTAGGTAACAAAATAATCAGCATGGCAAGGCTGTTGACAACAAGACAACAACCCAAGTAGGAGTCAGAAAAAGATCACCCGAGAAGTAGATAAAGGCAGAGAGGCCAATATAACACCCACACTGAATACCAGAACAAGAACTCGCAATACAGCAATGCTTAAACACACAGTAGATAACACAACAACCAAACAAATCAGGGATGAAGGAACCTAGAAAAGAACCGCCCAAAAGTTATGGAACTTCACAAGCAAAGACAAAACTCCTCCGTTGCAACAACAATCGCCGAGGAGCTAAATATATATGGTGAAATGGAAAGCCCAGATCCGATAGCCCAACACCTACAAAAAGCAAGGCGACATGAAGGCACTAGCTCTGCAGAATCACTGAGCGACCAGGAAGAAAACTCGCATATGCAAACTCTACCCCCAAACAAGAGGAAATTCCAGATTTGATCAACGGAGGCAGAAGAAGCGAAATACGAGGCGCGAGTAGTAGAGGAAGCCGGAGATTTGCGATAACTGCGAAGAAAAGAAGGCACAATAGCAACAGTGAAAGCGAGGGCAAGGATTAGAGGAGAAGAGTTGACTGCAAAAGAAATTAGGAATGAAAGTGGAAGAGATATAGAAGAAAATAAATGTATGTATTTGAATATATATATATATATTAATATAAGTATATCAATTATAAAATTAAATATAAGTATATCTTATAACATTCTAGATCCAATACACAGCATAAAAATATTTTATTATAATATTATATCATTAAATTATTTATATATAAATTTATTAGTGGAAAAACATTAAAATAATATTAAAAATAATTTAGTAACATATTTTTCAAATTTTATTTTTTCCAAAATTCGAATATGATATTATAAAGTAACGAAAAAATTTCCATAATATTCCGAGTTGAAATTATATTTATTATTATTTAATTAATTTTGGTCTTTATTATAAATGATTTCGTAAAATAATAAATTTGATTTTTAAACTCTTGAATTTTGGCAAAAAGTTAACATGATGATGTTTTTTATAAAATCTTAAATATTATTTTCGGATCATATATTATTTTATATTAATTATATAACCTTTATTTCAATTTAAATAATATTAAAAATGGTAAATTATTACAAAAAAATATGCTATTACCTAAAATTATATTTAGTATAAATTTGCATATATAAAATATTATATCAAATTTTAACATGATACGGTAACACAGTGAATTATATGGTATTTAAACTTCTGTAATATAATTTATTAGTATAAATATAATAAATTAATAAAGATACATATAAATTAAAATAAATATCTTCGGCTGTGTATACACCAAATCTAAATAAAAATTGTTTTTTATCTTACATACATACATACACATAACCATTCAATATGTGACAACATTCACACATATAGGAATCCCACGTAACTAACAATCTAAATATGATATATATGTACAAATAATGAAATATTATACATGAATTATAAGTTATATGATATAAGAGAACATACCAAAACTACTCCTTAAAGTACACCTTGTTATGATGAATATCCTTCCTTAGAACTCTTCTCAATTCGAGAGATTGTTAATCTTTGAATCGTAGACCGTTGACTATGCAATAGATGTTGATTTGAAATTGATTTGAGATGAACTTTGATGGAGCTTTGTGTAGGTGTGATCGGCCAGAAGAAGATGAAAATTGCAGCCAAAAAGCCTTTGATGCATTAGCGTTATGATTTCTTTTATAGTGGAAGGAATAGAGAGAAAGGTGGATCATATATCTGACCCATTCTCCCTAAATCTGAGCCATCCATCTAAAATACCCCTAGCCCATTTTTTATCCACCCAACATCCTTTTGGTCAAAATTTCCAGCCCCTTTCATGGGCTTTAAATCCATTTTAAGCCTAAATAAATATTATTAATTAAATCCAATTTAATTGCTTATCGATATCGCATATCAATCGATATATTTATAACCATTATAAATATACAATAATATTTATTCCTCAAATCATTTTTAAAATTTTATGACTAATATTTCATAAATGTTAATTAATTTAATTAACTTATAACAATTATAAACTAATTAAATCATTTGGTCTAAAGAGAATTCATCATATCGGTTGTGTGACTTGTCAGGTGTAAATTTGCTCAATAATTAACATCGAACTATTCGAATGTTAATGTTCACACATCACTTAGCAGGTGGTGTGATATTTTGGCTAAATTTATTACTTACTTAGTTTCGGTAAAATCCAATTTTACATTATTAAGCGTTACCCGGTTGTGACGTTTATTTTACACCAATTCTCTTCGTCAAAACTATACCACTTTGGACTTATGGAATTCGATAATAGTCAAAATTCCAGTATTGTCCATATTCAACTCTATAGTCCAAACGCAAAGTCATTGGTTCAATAATAACAATTATTATTAACTGAATTGCTCTGGTCAAAGACTTTGACTTTGAGTTGACTTGAGTTGACCATGATACCAACCCCATATAACTGAGAAGACAAATCCCCTCTTAAATAGTGCTTCACTTTCAATACTTTCACTCTACCCAACTATAGTCACTCGATGGAACGCCATGCCATGGTTTGACTATAATCAAAGCAGAGCTTTCATATTGAAGATCCATGGTATTCTCAAGTCGAGAGAACTGTGTAAATCTGTCACATTGATATTTTCTATTTGACCTTAGTTATATTAACAAACATAAAACCATTGAGTGAGACATTCCATAATTATCCAATAACTATTGGTACGTAGCCTCTTGGTGTCCCCAGTAGCCATGAGTGATACACTGTCCAATATTTGAAGAGAGTTATGGACGCTAGTCTTAACGGATATATCGATATCCAATCTCGATGCATCTTGACTAGGAACATTTAAAATGGTATATTTATTTTCATTGTGATAAATTACTCATGGTTACAACACTTTGCAAATAAATTACTCATGGTTACAACACTTTGCAACTACTATCCCACAATCTATCATTTATGGATTTTCTATTAAATATACTTTTAATTAAATTAATTAATATAACACATTATATCAAGTATATAATAAAAAGAAAATACCTTTTATTTCGAACAATATTGATTATCAAGTTATATATATATATGTAATAAATTGTATAATTGTCCCTAAGGCATACCCTTAACTCTACCACTAATCACTACGACCAGTGGTTTTCTAGAATGGTCAAGTAAGCAAGTCAGAAAATCCCAAATATCCTACAAACAATGGACCAATGGACAGAAGTTATGAGGCATGTTCAAGATATGGGCGTTACTTACAACCAGTTGCTTATGACCAGTTGTGAGTGCATTTCACACGATCCCTTAGTTGCATGCTCTCCAGCATCTAAAGACGTATATATTTTATGTGTTATAGTCCCCTCCCTGGTTCCATCTTAAGGCACTAGCTCTCATTGCACCACATCTTCGATTTTTCATTAGTTATATTCATATTTTCCATGCAACGGATCGTTGGACTCTATGACGAGAGACAAAGTCATCATGATTTGGGTTTCGATCCTCGAATCAATCTGCTAGGGTGGATTCTAGCAATTTAGTAGTGAATACCCCATATCATTCTCGCCAAATGTTAAACTTACTACTTTCAAAAACATTCGACTTCCCAAAACATCATTTATTCCCGACATGATGTATATCCCATTTCATCAAATAAATGTTTTGTATATTCATTTCATTTCATTAAACAGTAGTGTATTCAAACACTTCAATTCAAACATGAAAAATCACATATTCATATCAATATTAATGTGATATAATAACTTACATATACGTATCATGGGTGAAACTATCATTATAACAAATATATATATATATATATATTAGTATTTCTAAAATAAAACAAGTATTTAAAATCACCAAATTCATTCAAAGCATACAATTCATCTATTTAACTTGCATTTCATTCATGGCATACTTAGATTTTCACTGTGTACTTAGTATGCTTCACACATCATTCATAGCCAAGTATCATATACTCCATTCAAATTCAAATCAAGCAAGTTTTTAATCACTTAGCATAACATAAGTATACTTTCCATGGATGAAATAAATATTCAATTACTTGCATCAAATTCAAAAAAAAAACCTTTCTAGTCACCTAATTTAAACTTATATTTTATATTTCATAAAATATATACTCATGATTTTCAAAATATATACAAATATACTTGGTATTTCTTCTTCAAAATCGTGTTCTAGCCTTTTAAAATTTAATTAAGTATTTTTCTCTACCATTTGGTATTCAAATCATTGTACCTTAAAATGATTGTACCTAAATATAATTTAATTCCTTCACATATAAATGAATTTCAAACTTACTTTTATAAAATTATGTGAAATGGAATTTGAAATTAATTTATAAACTTTCAATTATAAATTCCATCTCTTTACTTAAAAAATTATTTTTCAAGATTCTTTCAAACCAATATACATATTTCATAAAATACTCAACACTGTATACATTTTTATTTTCTCAATACATCAAACCTTTTTGAAATAATATTTAATCGTTCCTTTCAATACAATTTAAATTATAACTTGATATTTCTTAACCTCCAAAACATATTCAAACTCATTCATTGCTTTATTGCATCCAAAACCTAAGATATAAATAGATGCATACAATTCGTTATCAATCATTGATTGAACAATAAACAATTCCAAACATTTTCTAATAGTAATTCGATCACAATAGACTTCCAAGCAATTATCAATCAATATATAATTAGATTGAATCATATTGAAATTAAAACAGTATAATTGATTCACTGTATATTCAAAGTAGAAGGTTATACTGTTTAGCTTGCTAAAGAGATAAAACCCCAGCTCTTGATGAAGATGAAAGAAATAAACTATGTTGATGTGTTTTGGCTTTATAAATGGAGAAAATAATGTACTAACAAGAATTTATATAGGATTGGTTGAAAGGATAAGCATGGAAGAAGAGTTAAAATAGTATGATTACAAATGATAAGCATGGAAGAAGAGTTAAAATAATATGATTATTACCTAGCCAAGTATAGGATAAGGCTTAGGATAAGTTAAAACATGCTAACGTTAAAATAGAACGATCACTTGTTGGATCAGCTAGAAAATGGTGATCCAATATGAGAGTAGGATATTTTCATTTTTTCATTTTATTTGAACATGGTTCGTTTATGCCAATAAGTGTCGATCTTAAGGATCAAACTCGTGACCTTTAATCTCGCAATCTAAACTACCAACCAACATTTATGCCAAGAAATTTTCATATTTTCCTTTTAGATAAAACCTATACCTCTAACCATTTTTTGACCGAACCACCATTGAATCAACACTTTATATCCGTTTGAAAATCATTCAAGGTGTTTTGTCAAAATTCTATTTCATTCTTATAACGATTTTTCTTCCATTAAGATATCACTTTCAAATTTCAACAAATTTTTACGAATTGTTTTATTTTCCAAAACAATCCAAAATTCCATAAATATTATTATTTTGCTAAAATAAATTTTCAACAACAATTCAAATTTTGAATTTGAACTTCTAAATCAATATTTTTCTTTTACTCTCAAATAAAATCAAAAATCACTTTTATTGAATTAAATTCTCTAATATTCCCAAAATTATTTTATTATAATAAATCAAATAGCGGGATGTTACAACGACATTAAACCTAGGTTGGCCTTCGGTTCTTGGGTGTTGGTATTTCGAAAAATACAACCAATAACATTCATCTATGTCGAGTAAATAAACACACTTGGGTTTGTCTGAAGCACATATGGTGGCTATATAAATTGTCATTCTCGAGATAATTTTACACACAACTCTTATCACATTGCTTCATTCTCATTTCCTTGTACAATGAACTCACACCAAAACTATGTAATAAAATGACGGAAGACAATAAATTTATATTGGAAACAATTTAAATTGAAAATTAGATCCAATCAGGTTCAAATGATAGATATCCAATTATGACAGGTTGGTTGGTGACCCTCAAGGTTGAGATCAATTTGATAACCAATCCTACTTATTTTAAATTATCAAAAACCGACTGTTCAAACATCACGCATAATTTTCAAGTTAACAAATTTGATTTATTATAATATAACGTTCTTCCATCTAGAGGTTTTTAGTGCTCACTTACTGTTAATTCTTATTTTTTAAGTTTTTTAAAGTTAAACTCATTATATTTTTCACGTCATCATCATTTTGTGATTAACTCTTTAATGTGTATGTAATTAAATGCTTAAACTAAAACTATTTTGAATACTTATTATTTCAATGGTTCATTTCAATACCTAATGCAATATTTTGGTTCTTTACTATTGCAGGATTGTTTTTGTTTTTCTATGTAATTATACGAATTACCCTAATTTGACTCACTCAACCTTTAACAAAATAAGAGTTCCATCTTATATAATTCGCTTATAAACTAGAAAAGGATAATTGTAAGTTAAATTATTTTCGGTATTTAATTTCAGTTTCCTCTAGTTAGCCGCTAGAAGAGGTTTAATACTTCATTTAAGAAATGTTAACAGGAAATTTTCTTCAAGGACACATTTTGGGGCTTTTTTTATGAAGGACGGCCCATAAATATTTTTCTCCCAAGGACAAATTATCGTTTTTAGTTCTCCGGCCCAATTCTCGCGCGCTTATTCTTCTTCTTCATTCGATCAAAATTTTGAGTCGCGATCAAATATTTTCCTCATAATTGTAATATCAATCAACGTTATTCGTTTATTTCAATTTCGTCCACTTCAACGATTATTATTTTTTCCTTCCGTTCTTTTGTTGATCTCGTTCTTTTCATATCTGTACGGTGATCTCGTTTTTCTCAGGTATGCTTATATCAATCTGTTTTTTTTGATGTTTTTCAATTCGAGTTAAATAAAATTGTTCCTGATTTATACTTGTGTTTATTATTATGCCTGATATGCAGTGTTGTTCTTCTCTTTGTTTTTTCATTCGTCGATGGATGACTGTGGAAGTACCAGCAGGTTTTTTATTGTTATACTCGTTTCTTTATGCAGTGTTGTTTTGTAGTTACTTTTCATTTGATTTATTTTGCATTCTCTTGCATTAATGTTGGGATGATTGGAGAAGTATCGTTGGTTGGGTTGTATATTAATTTGTTATTGAGTGGAAAACTATTGTTTTTTAGGTTCAGTTTCTGGGTATCATTTTTATATTTTCTTAGTATCATTTTTTTTCTTCAGTATCTAGGTATCAGTTTTATCTACGGTAGGTATCAGTTTTGTAAAATTGAATAATTACTGTTCTAAAACGTACATATTTTTACTGATGTTTATTATTATTATTATTATTATTTTGCAGTGGGGATAACAGCCTTCTTTGTTTGTTTGTGTTGAATAATAATACTTTTAGCACTCGATTGTTTATCGATTGCTCTTTGTATGATTTGAAGAGTGAGATATGCCGATATTGGTCTCAATTAACTCCTTCTTCTATTCAGATTTCTTATGTACTTGAGGACAAAGTTATTATGGTTGACACTGATTCTGATATTCAGAGCATAATTTGTTTTCAGTTACACAAGAAAAGTTCTTTCTTTGGTTTTACTATTAAGGTTAAGGGTTGTGAATTGGAAGTTGTTGATGGTGCTTGTATTTCAATTTCATCCTATGTTCCTGCTTCTTCATCTTCTATTGTATCTGTCTGTTCAAATGTTGTTAATGGTAAAAGTTATTTAAAAGATATGTTGAGGAGAGGGTCGACATTAAGCATTTCCAATTTTGTTGGTTTTTGTTTTGGAGGCGCTGAACATTTTAGAGAGTTTTTGATAGCATATCAAATTCAAAAGGGGTATGAATTAGTATTTTTAAAGAATTGTGCTACAAGAGTCACTGTGGTTTGCTCTTCATATAAGAATGGTTGTCTTTTCAAAGTCCATGCTTCATGTGATTCTGGAGAATTGAAAAGGTTCTTTATAAGAAATTTGGTTTCTGATCATTCTTATGGGGCTGGTCTAAGACATGTGAATAATCCACATATATCTAGTTCTTTTGTTAAATCGATGATTATTGATGAGATCCGCGATTGTCCAAGTAAAAAGCCTAAGGATATTATACTTGATTTTAAAAGAGAATACAATTTTCAGTTATCTTATGGTTATGCTTATCATGGGAAACAACTTGCATTGATGGAGTTGCACGGTAATGATGCTTTGTCTTATAATGATTTGAGTTGGTATTTGGAAGCAGTGAAGAAATCTAATCCAGATAGTTATGTTGATATGGATGTTGATCCTTGTAGTAATGAATTTCAAAGGGTGGTTATTGCCTTTGGCGCTTGTTTACTTGGTTTCAAGTCTTGTCGTCCTATGATATTCTTAGATGCTACTCACTTGAAGGGACGTCCTGGTGTATTGATGGGTGCAACTGCAAAAAATGGTGATCAAGGTATGTGTTTGTTTTCAAACTTGATTTGTTTATATTGAGATTATAATACTTGGCATAATTATTAATGTACATTCTTTTATCATAATTTGTATTCTGTTGGTATCAGTTTTAAGAAATGTAGTTTATAAGTAGCAAGTTTCTAGTATCAGAATTTTTATTGTATTAAATTGTATGTTTGTACTTCGTATAATATGTTCATACTGCTAAATAGGAGATTAGTATCAGTTTTTGTATATTATTAGTATCAGTTCTAATTAGTTCATATATGGTATCATTTATAGTTATGTAGTATTGGAATTTGCTTTGTATCGAAATATATGTCATTATTTTTGTTTCTTTGTTGTTTTAGAATGAAGATTAATGTGCATAATGTTGTGCTTATCAATATTTTTATAATGGTCATATCAGGTTTTAGGTATCAGTTTTGTTACTGTTAGTATCAGTTTTATGAATTGTTTTATATTTATGGTTGTATTTACTTTTTTTTTAACCAATTATTTTTGCATTTGCAGGTTTCTTCCCTTTAGCTATGAGTGTAGTTTCTGTTGAAAATGTGGATAACTGGACATGGTTTTTGAACCATTTAAAACAAATGCTTCAAGAAGAGCGTACTTTAGTTTTTATGTCCGATCGCCACCAAGGTTTGCTTTCAGGTGTTCGTCATGTTTTTCCTTCAGATTATCACAGTTATTTCTACTTGCATATGGAACAAAATCTTCTTTCTGCAGTGAAAGCCAAAAATGCAAATGTGTCTATTGTTGATTTATTCAAAATATGTTCTAGAGCTTCAAATCTATATGAATTTGACGGAGCATATTCTAAGTTTTGTCAAATTGGTGGTGTTGCTGGTGTTAATTTTTTAAAGGATAAGCCATTTGATAAGTGGGTGGATTTATTTTTTCCAGGGAAACGTTATGGTGAATATAGTTCCAATGTTGTAGAAAGTTTTAACAGTTGGATTTTAAATGAACGAGCATTGCCTATTACTTTGTGTTTAGATGGTATTCGTATTAAGATTATGGAACAAATGGCTAGAAGAAGAGAAGAATGTCGTTTGTGAAGAACAAGTCTATGTCCTTCTATGGAGTTACGTTTAGATGAATTGATTGAAGAAGGGTTTGAATGAGATGTATATAAATCTTCTGATTTTGCTTTTGAAGTGAAATCTCCAAACTCTCATTGTGTTGATTTGAAGGAGCGCATTTGTAGTTGCAACAAGTGGAAAATTACAGGATTTCCTTGTGCTCATGCTATAAAGTGTATGAACAAGTCTAAGTTGTCTGTATATGATTTTGTCGAGAATTATTTCACTGTTGATTCTTATCGATGTTCTTATGCCAATGCTATAAATCCTATTCCAAATTATGATAGGCCCATTGTTGATGGTAGCATACAAGATGTTATTAAGCCACCAAAGGAGAAACGTGGCGCTGGCAGACCATCATTGAAGCGCAAAGGAGGATTTTCATATTTTCATAACAAGCAAAACAGATGTGGCGAGTGCAAGCAATTTGGTCATAATAAACGGAATTGTCAAGCTTCAAAGAGGATATGATTTGATTTTATATTTTTAATTTGTTTATAGTAATAAGTGTATGTGAGACTTGTTTCAGTGGTCTGTAGTAACTGAACCTTTTGTTATTACTTTGTATTTAGTATAGCATATTATGGAATTGATTATAATTTCAGCTATTTTTAGTGTAGATGATAGTATCATTTTTTTGTTTTTGCAGTATGATTTATGTTGTTTGTTTGTGGAAGTTTTGGTATCAGTATCTTTTTTACAGTATCATTTTTACAGTATCATTTTTTACAGTGCCAAATATTATCAGTTTATAGATGCATCAGTTTTTTTTAAGTTTTGGTATCATTTTTTTATTTTGGTATCACTTTTACAGTTTTGGTATCAGTTAATTTGGTTGGAGATAATTTTTCATTCATTGGATATAAATGGTTTTATTATCAGTTTTTGTTTGTTTTTATAATCAGTTTTGTGTATTATAATATGTGCTATAATTTACAGCAGTAGTCCTTAATAATTATAATAATATATGGTGTTTGCAAAACCTGATACCTGAACTAATTGTTGTTTCATACAGTATGTTGAGTATAAGTTTTGACAAAAGTGATACTATCAGTCATACGAAGTGATGCCCAGTTACTGTTTTGTATTGTAATATTACATGAAATTTGATAATATCATTTTACAACTGAAAGTTGTATCATAGAACTGATAATATTATGTTGGATCCATAGTTGGATGATAGAACATACATTATTTAATTTTGTTATAATATAAACAACAGGAAATAAAAGAACATCACCACAACATATCATTCCAGGAGACGAGAATTGTTTTTACAAGTAAAAGCAGCAGTGTTTTGCTTACAGAACAACATTACTTCATAAGTATGAAATTACAACAGAACATCATTAATTCGCAACTATACATTTCAACATAACAACATTACATCACAGGTATCAAATTTAATTGTGAAATAATGCAATGTGAACTCATTTCCTTTCTTTTCTATGTTCTTCTAGGCTCGACATGTATTTTGACAGACTCCAGCAGTGTTCATCGTCTGTTAATATTGCATGTGCAATTCTTGCTCTTGTTGATAATACATCTTTCTTTTCAATTTTTATCGGTATCCTGCTTCTGTTCAGCGAAATGATGAATATCATTACAAAAATTCCACAGTCAAGCCTGTTGAAACCAAGATGAAATATTAGTATAAATTTTCATTTGCTTTATTAATAGGTTTATAATTAGTACAAAAATTTGAATTTTAGAAAAAATGGTACAACAATACAGTATGGTTTGAATTAAAATATTTTAGCAGTTATACTAGTGCACTATGTACTTATTTCTATAGGTATCAGTTTATTTTTTGTAGGTGTCAGTTTTATTTGTGTAGGTATCAGTTTCTTGTTATGTAGGTATCAGTTTTCTTCCTGTAGTAAATGTTTATTTGTATTTAAAGTTTATTGTATTGAGGGATAATAATTCTCAATATTTTTATTACGAATGGAATTCAATTAAATATAAACGGTATACAATGATGTCTAGAAGTATATATGGAAAATTATAATGCAAAAACATTTTTTATAATGGAAAAAACTTATGTGTCTGCTCCCTGCTGTGCACACTTTATTTGATGCATTTCATCTGGTTTCACTGCCATGTCTTTTATGTCATTGCTTTTCCAGATTTCTTGGAGCATTTCCTCTATTTCATGTCTCTAAAATAGGTAATATATTAAAATTTTAGCTCATATTCACGGTGATAAGTATTTTTTTAAAAGAAATATAAATCTCATACCAATTTTATAGCCTCCTTTAAACTTGAATTGTTTCTTTCGTTTGATCTTCTAGGGCGGTTAGAATCTAAGTGGCACCATTGCATTGTTGGGTATGTTAAAGTTACTAATGTCCAGTGGTTCTCACAATGCAAAGGAAAATATATACTTTCAGTAAATTTGTCGTGTACAATAGATTCTAGCATAGGGAGAATGAGACTTTTCTTTACACTCTTCATATCACACACAATTGCTTTCTGTTTTATATGAAAATAAGTTATGATATAATAAATGAAGCAATTATTATGTACTTGAATATTAAAGTTTTATTTACCGTCATTGTAGTTGTGAAAGCATAGTTGTGGTCTTCTATTCCACATTTTGAAATGTACCAATCTATGATCTGTATTAAAATCAGAAATGTATACAATTTAAAATTTGTGGAGCAATTTTAAATTGTTAATAGTTTCAGTACTCTTAGTAGTTGCTGTGTATGTTGATAATTATAGAAATAATAAAGCATAAGGTCAATTTAAGCATGTTGTGGATTTTGGTATCAGTGTTGACGTAAAGAAAAAAATTATTATGTACCTGCCCGTCTGTTTCGCCTCCTTCTAGTAGAAGTTTTAGTGCATTCTTTGTTATGACACAACCTCCTCTGATTGTGTCATTGTCTTCCCATGCTACTACACTATTTTGATAAAAACAATTTGTATATAGATAAACTTAATTTCATATTTAAAATTAATATACATATTTGTACACTTACTTTTGTGATGATATTGTTAATGAAAAGAAAGTTTTGATCACATTTTGTTGCTCAACGTTGAGGTAGATCAAACATTTGTAATGACCAAGCCCCATCTCGTAAAGTGTTGGCTCTGTTACTGCAAGTGGCTTTGGATTATTGTCTTGTTCACTTTGGTTTTCAACATTTTCTTTTTTTTCACGTTCCTGTTTTTGCTTATTTGCAACTTTCTTTTGTTTCATCCCATATTCAAAGCTATCACGTTGTTTTTTCACTCTTGTTCTTGCCTTTAATCTTTGAATATAGGAAGCTGTCCCTTTTTGTGTTGCTTTGATTTTTTTGTCAGTTGATTTTATGACTTTTTGTTTCCCTTTTCTGGCAGCTTTTTGCCTATGTTCTTCTGCATCTTTTTTTTTAGTTTTTTCGCTTTCAAAGTCTTGTGTGTCGTAAAGTTTGAAAGATGGAGGGGTAAAGTCAAGCACATACGGTATACTTTTGTTTTTTTACATCTGTATCCTGTTGAACAGTTTGAGTATCTTCTGAGTTGTCTCCCTGCACTTCAGTTTCTTTTTTCATCTCTTCTTTTGTTGGAGTCTGTTTTTTTTCTTCATGGTCACATTGTCTTTCTTCACTGCTTGTTTTTTTAGCCAATTCACTTTCTATTTCGATTGGCATTTGTTTGTTTATTTCTTCTGTTTTATCTGCTGTTTTTTGCACACTCTCTTCAGCTATTTCTTTTTCCATTTGTACAAAAGTATCTGTATCTAGTTCAGTTTGTAAAATGTTGCTTTGTAGGTTGAAACTTTCCTTTTTATTTTCACCATTTTCTTCACTGTCATTCAAAACATCTTCAACTTTGTTGGGTTGTCTTCAGCCTGTGATGTTTTCTCTTCATTATCTTTCAGTTTCAACTTTATTTCTTTCAACTCTTGTTTCAACCTGAAAACTTCTTGCTCTGCTTTAATTCTTTTCTTTTTTTCCACTTCTAATTCTTTTTTTGTTTTCTTTGTTTCCTCTTCCAAATCTTTTATATGCATTTGGAAGATCCTGATGCTTACGTCTTCCTCAAATGACTATGCAGTTTCTGTGGTTTCTTCAAACTTTCTTTTCTTTCCATGCTTTTCTTTTTGAATTTTGGGGAATTTGTGTTGAACAGTCTCTGTTTGAAGTAGACTTTCTTCATATGGGCTGAGATTTGTGATTTCTTTCACCTATAAAATTGGTATTGGAAAATTTGTTTCAGTTTTAAGCTATGATGTCAATTTGCAATGATAATTGAATTTTTACTATAATGAAAAAAAAATTGTATTCAATACAATAAATATGTATTCATTTTTATTTTCTGATACTATTAATATCAGGTTCAATCATATTAGTATCAATTTCTTATACTATAAGTATCAGTTTATAATCATATTAGTATCAGTTTATAATCATATTAGTATCAGTTTCTTATACAATAAGTATCAGTTTCTAATATGTAGAACTATGGTATCAGGTATTGGACTGTAGCATCAGCGTAAATTGTGAAATTATAAGGTATCAGTTTTTGCATTCTAGTATCAGTTTTGAATACATCCACATTTAGTCTCAAGCATGTACTCATTTGTTATCAATTTTTGTCTCAGTTTATGATACTTTTAGTATTTGTTTCAAGCAATTAAACATATGGTATCAGTTTTTTTCATTTTATTTTTTGTTATTGATACTATTTACTATGTTTTGATATGGTATCATTTTTTGATCACTGTAGTATCAGTTTTATGGTATAGGATAAATCATCGACAATAAAACTTTATTCTGCATAATAGTTAAAGCATATTGATTAACAAAAAATGAAATGGAATTTTTACTTACATCACCCTCTTTCACGCTATCAAAAACTGCTTTGACTGCTTTGTCTTTGAGTTTCCTTAAATCCCATTTTGCAAATCTTGGTAAGGCTGGAGTATAATATTGCCTTTGTTGAATGAGATCCAGTTTCTCACAAATGCAATACTTTTAACATTAAAAGAATTGATTAGATATGTTTGTTAAAAAAAATAACTAATAAATTTTTGAATAAGAAATCTTACCAGTGGAAGCATGGAGCATCCCGACATATTTCTTGGATTATGAATGAACTTCTTAACAAATTTATTGAAATTCTTTTCTATCGTCAGTGGCCAAGAAACTAATTGCATTGTCTCTACATTAATTAAGTATGGCAGAAGTCCCCATCTTAATTTTTGTTGGTTGTTTGGAAAGAAAAATGTTAATAGTATTTCAATTACTATTAACATTGGCAAGTCTTCTTCGTACTCCTTTTTCTTTTTTGCAACTTCTTGCTTTATTCTTTTTTCCACTACGTTTCTTGTTATATAAGTGCTGTTGCCAATGTTTCTGTTTGCAAATTCTTTACAGTGCACTGGAATTGTTTTGTTTGTCATTTTTTGAGTCGGCTCAATGTTAATTCCTTTTAGTGGTAGGCCAAATAACAAACTTATATCCATTGCTGTAACTTTCATTCTTTCTGTGGAAAATAAGAAAGCATCTTCGACAATTGAGTAGCATTTGTATAAAGCATCCAAATTGTGTTGATGCTTTTTGCATTCTTTCATTACAATTTTCTCTTCATAGAAAACTCTGAAGAAGTTGTAGAAAGGAGTGCTCTTCATTATATCCATTTGCTTATTTGATAGAGCATTTTTTTGTTTTATCATTTTAACTGTTTTGAATATTGCCTGCAGTCCACATCTGTAAGCTGTTTCATGCTTTTTATCTGCAGATTGCTGTTTTGTTTCTGATCTTTCTTTCATGTATTTTGGATGAGCATCAACAAAATCATCATCATCCTATTTGTTCAAAACAAAGACAGTAAGTTATTTGTCAAATAAATTATGTTTAAAACAAACAATAGATTTGGGTATTTGTTGTAGTGAAATATCTTCTGTCAAATATATAACAATTTCAAGTTTGAAGTAACTAAGTATCAGTTTTACATTACCTAAGTATCAGTTGGTACAAAGTAGGTATCAGTTTTCTCTAATCAGGTGTCATTTTTTCAAGTAGGTATCAGTTTTTTGTAACTAGGTATCAGTTTTCTGTAAATAGGTATCAGTTTTGTAAATAGGTATCAGTATTTTGTCTGTTTCATATTTCAACTAAATTATACTGACTATTATTTTATCAAACAATTTATGCTTACTGATAAACACTATTATTACTTGTTACTAGGTATCAGTTGGTACTAATTAGGTATCAGTTTTCAGTAATCTAGTATCAAGTAGGTATCATTTTTATATAACTAGGTATTATTTTTTGGTAATTAGGTATCAGTTTTTGTTAGTAGGTATCATTTGTTTGTTTGTATCATATTTGAAATAAATGTCACTGACTATTGTTTTATCAAACAATTTATGCTTAATTATAATGACTATTATACTACTAATTGGGTATCAGTTTGTTATACCTATCAGCCTTTTCTTTTACCAAATAATTTACAGGTAGTATTTTTGAAATATACATTATGGTATAAAGTTATGATGTTTTATATTTTACCGAGTTGAGTTGTTCTTCTTCCAGTTCTTGATCCGCAGCTTCTTTATCTTCTTTTTGCTGAGATTTAACAAAATGAAATTATTAGTATTTCAATGTTGCTATAACAAAACTATACTAATTTTGTTGTGTTTGATTTTATATTTAACAGTTACCTTCTTTGATATACTTTCACTTATCTGTCGTTTGCTTGTTCTTGCTGTCATTTTTTCTTCTCTTCTCTTTGTCCTTTTTTCTCTATTTTGGTTTTGTTCTTCTGTTGCTGTAGGTTTTTTAAGCCTTAATTTGTTGCTTTTTCTCTTTAGTGTCGACGCTATCGTTTGTGCTAAAGGAAGGTTTTCCTCTCCTACCTCTGCATTTTCATTTTGAACATCAGCTTCGTCGACATTTCGATTTTCGTTTTGTTGATTCGCTGTCGACTTAGTTAGGTTTTCTTCGGCTTTCGATTTTTGTGGTTGTTCTTCATCTACAGTCGATTTGTGAGGTTTATTTCTTGTTTGCGATGCCATTTTTTACTGTCGAGCAAAATTAACGTGAATCTTTTGTTTCGAGCAAAATTACCGATTGTTGGAGTGTAAGGAAGGAGGAAGAAGATGGACAGAATTATTCTTTTTGTTTGAAATTCTTTCTGGGCTTTGGGCTTTGTCCTTGCGATAAAAGTTATATGCGCGTGTCCTTCTGGACAAATATTTATTATAATTTGTCCTTAAAAAATTTTTCCCCAAATGTTAAATAGTCTACAAACTTGAACTTTTGGCAAAAGAATAATTTGTAATAACGATTTAAATCAACAATAAAATCTATCTGAATAATGAAAATTAAACATCATAGATTATATACTGAAATATCCGATGAGTTATAATAATGATTTTTTACTTTTATATAAATGATTACTAAGTGTATCAACTTGGCGGATGCAGCAGATATAGATCAAAATTTTAAAATAAACAATGAATTGGATCAAACGGTATTCTGGCCGAATACATCGAACTTGGCAACCCAATACCCTTCTCCTGTATTTTCCACTAGATATCAAAAGTCCCACCAATTTATTTCCTTTTTTCTTCCTGTGTCCAAGTAAACCCGATTTCAAAATCTCATTTTCTTTTTTCGGAAAATGACCCTCATTCTCTTTCTTCTCCTCTTTCTCCCTCCTCCCACTCTCTGTGAGCTCTCACCTGACTTCCGGTCACTCCTAGAATTCAAGAAGGGCATCCACGACCCATCCGGTCTGGTCACCACCTCGTGGGATGTCACCACACTCCCTTCCAGGTGGCGCGGAGTTTCCGCCTTCAATTCCTCCGATGTCACCGTCATCGACCTCTCCGGACTTAACCTCTCCGGCGAACTCAAATTCTCCACTCTCACTTCGCTCGCTCGTCTCCAAACGTTAAATTTGAGCAACAATCACTTCACAGGAAGGCTGGTTCCATCCATTGGATCGATTCAGTCTCTACAGAATCTCGATCTTTCTAACAATCAGTTCTACGGACCGGTCCCCGACCGTATTGCGGATTTATACAGCCTGGTGAACTTGAATTTGTCAAATAACTTGTTTGAAGGCTGGTTTCCTACGAATCTGAGAAACCTGCAGCAGCTGAGGTACTTGGATCTCAAGTCTAATAGATTCTTTGGTGATGTGGGGAGGTTATTCTCGGAAATGCATAACGTGGAGTATGTTGATTTGAGTGGCAATAGGTTTTATGGTGAGCTTTTCCTTGAATCAGGAAAATTTTCAAACATTGTGAATACAATGAAGTATATGGATTTGAGTAGGAATTCCATTAGTGGTGGTTTTGGGAGGAGTGCGGGTTTGTTTAAGAATTTGGAGGTTTTGGATTTGTGCAGTAATAAATTAAATGGGGTTTTGCCGGAGTTAGGTGGAATGTTGAATTTGAAGGTGTTGAGAGTTGGGAGGAATTTTTTGTCTGGTATGATTCCTGAAGGGTTGTTCAAGACTGTAATGCAATTGGTTGAAATTGATTTGAGTGGGAATGGACTTACAGGTACGTTAATTTGAAATAGTTCAATTTGTGATTTAGCTCTTGAATGTAATGCTGTTTTTTGACATGTCTGCTATTACTTATAAGAAACGGTCTTAATTTAAAAGATAGCCAAATATGGTCTGAATTTGTACTAGAAACTCTAGAAGTATGGAATAATGATAGGGCCTTTTGACATATTTCTATTAGTTAGAATTAGTATACAACAGTGATTGTTGTGCTTGCGCAAACCTGTGATTTTAGGTAAGTTTGTTAAGCACTCTAGTTAACTTTCAAAACCACCAGAAACCCTTCTAAAATAAATATAAAAAACCATTCTTATTTAAAAAAAAATACCGAATCAAAACAACCAAATTACCCCCAAACCCTAAATTATGACATCAATTTCTCATGATTTTTTGTTTGTTCTCAAAGTAATTTAACGACTAAACCCATAAAAATAAATCATCAAAGGAAGAAAATTATAGTTCAAAATGAAAACATAAGACGAAACAATTTAAACAGTACATTTTTTAATTTATATTTTACAATTATCTGCGAAAAGAATGCATACTATGCAAAATGAATGGAAAATGAACTGTAATACTTTGCAGATATATGCCAAATGTTTCTAATAATATTAACAACACGATTTTGAAAGAATAAGGCGATTTTCCATATACTTTGAAAATATTTGCAAAACGAATGAAAAGTGGCCACGATATTCTACAAATATTTGCAAAACGTTTTTGCACATATTAGTAGAGTATTTCTGTAACAATGAAGATGTTTTTGCAATTATATGCGGTTTAAAATTCAATTATTTGCGCCAAAAAGTGCAAATTTTCGATCAAAAAATTGATTTTTTGTTTTGGTTTTGTTTTTGCAAATGTTTGCAAGTCGAGTGCATTTCAGTAAAAAAATATGTAAAAATTATTTGATATAAAAGCACTGTTCGGATAGAATTGAAAAAATCATACCTAAAAGAAGAATAGAAACACTAAAATAGCACAACACTACTTTTTTCTAAAAGAAAGAATAAAATTGAGCGATTTGATGATAGTTCAAATTTTGAAACTAATTAGAGGGGCGGTTTTGAAAAGTTTTTTGGGATGTATTTTTGAAACAGTATACCTCCCTAATTTCTACTTTATTGTATATGAGTATCATGTACTTCTCTGAATCAGTTGAATAGGTCTAACCATCCAAATCATTAGAATTATAAAGATCATTAGGATGGAAAATGATCATTTTAACGATAAATGTTTTTTGATTGTAGTATTCGATGAAGTCAAAGTTACATTTCAAATTGTTGGATAATAAAATACGATATTTTTTTGAACATTAAAATTCATAAACTACAAAAAAAAATCACAGATATGCTAATTTAATATCTTAATATTGCATGCAACAAATACATCACTTTAGAATTATAGACATGATATTATACAATTGGAAAAAGTACGTAATTAAAAGGAATAAATTCTAAATGTTCCGCTTACATTCTTGCATTTGAGTTTTTTGGAGCATTATTGCTTGATGCATATCAACAATCTCCAACTGTTGTCACTTACGAAAGCAATTGTCGTCCATTAAACTCAAGTACTTTGCTTTTCTTGGCGGCGCTATAACTTGTACAACCTAATGCACCTCAAATCCACCTAAGCGTTGTATCACTTGTATACCAATAAATTTTGACTCCACTGATGATCCACAGAAGCTGCAGTATCGTAATTTGTTACATAAGAATTTAAGCGAGATATTTTGAGTTGTCTTTCATGTATCATATTAGTAATTTCATTGTATTTTTTGTCCATCTCATTACATGAAAGTCTGCAGAAATTAACACCTTTATTAGTACAAGAAATAGATCCAAATCTCAAAAACATCGATCCGGGAGTATGTAGTTTGAGACACGAGGTTGCTATTTCTTGTTCCTAAATGTCAGACTTGTTTGTAAAAGCTCGTCCTGTTTGTCTGAGAATACTTTAAAAGCCTTTAAAAACCCTAAGTTGTATCAAAGATCATAGCGGGAGTAGTTTCTTCTGGTTGGTTTTTCTGATGTTTGGGTTGCTGAAGGCGTATGCTAATATTGTTCAGTTGCAACAGTCTTTTAATAAAAATCGGTGATGGAGCAAGTTGTTTGTATCAGGAGGTTTTTATTTTTTCTTCATAACCATCAGAGTTTGTTTTTAAAAGCTTGTTTCGCTTGTTCAAGAATATTTTAGACATCGTCAAAGCCCAAGTGGTATCAATTATCAAATGAAGTTTGCATCAGGAGGGGTTTCTTGTGGTTGTTTTTCTGACGGTTGTGTACAAACACTGTTCAGTTGCAATCGTCACCTCAAATAGTGCACGCATCACAGTAAAGTCTTTTGTTGAAGTTTTTAGATGCTTCAAAAATATGTTTATCAGATTCCTACAAAAAATAAATAAATTTGGTTATGATATTTCACTGATAGAATCTATAAGGCCAGATTTAATAAACATTGAAAAAATTACTTCGTCATTTCTCGCTGGCAGACATGGTTTTCCTTGTACTATCCCAATTTGTGTTTGTAGAGTATTTTTCATCTCATTCATTCTTCGTGAAACTTGCTGCGTCTGCTTTGAATTTGTTTGCCATCGCCTTTAAAATCTTCGACGCTACACCTTATTTTGTTCTTTTTTTAGATTAAGAGTTGTTCTTTGTTTAAGGAGTGCATTCATATTGATATTTCGGTGGTTCGGACCCCAAATCTCAAAAACCACAATCTAAAGACCATACCATCAAAGGTAATGATCATTGACTTGTTTTGTTTTAATATAAAAGCTAGGCTGGCTCCTCTCTTCTGCTATCCATGGGATTGATACATATCAGCAACACATTCTAGGAATATTGTCGTAGTTTTTTAATCCAAGTCGGCCTATTTTCATAAATCGGAGGTGGAAGACAAGTTGCTATGATTAGTAGAAAATTTTGTAGAATTATTTTATTATTATCTTTTTTCTTTTTTTGCAAAATTAAAATAAAGAAGATGGAGTGTTTATTAAAAATAACCACTAAAATCAAATGTTGGCGTCCAACATGACTCCATGTATTGTGATGTCCATGGTGTTAGATGGCAACATTATAAAAGTTTTGATAGTTTTGACTTTAAAAACGAGTTTTGTGTTGCGGATTCCAATACGTATGTCAAATGGCATGAGAGAGAATGAGGCTCCGCTTAGGAGTTTTGTAGTACTTGTTATGACAGGGTTTGAGAGTACCGGCTTTGACCGTAAATGATCGTAGTGGTTTTGATTGTTTTAAATGAAGTATTGTTATAACCGATCAATACATGTTTGAGAGTTTAATATACACCGGTTCTGAGAGTTTTTTAATAAAGTAACATTATATATATATATATCCTTATATTTATTATCTAGTTTTATGAAGATTAATTCTACAATATAATTAGTGGGGATATGATTGAAAAAAAAGAAATTATAATCTCTCAAAACACCCCAATTTGATGGGTTGAGAATTGTGATCAAAATTACATTACATCGGTTTTCACCGGTTTTATAACCAACAACAACCGACGTGGAAAAAACATACAAGGGTTATGATAACACCTGAAATGCAGAGCCGTTCAAAACCAGTCAAAATCGGTAGAAAATAACCTCTCAATTGGTTGGAAAATCCCAGTCATTCCAATAAAGGGGAGAAGGAAAAAGAAGAAGATAGTTTATGATATGTTCCAAAAGGTGGAAAAAAATGTTTTTCAGTTTTATATATTAAAACCATTTTCCAAATCCACTGTTTTCCACTCTCCTCTCCTCTCCGTGTATTTTAAGATACATGTTGAAAATACAGAACACAAAACTCGTTTTCAAACCAAATGCCGCCTTCACTTTTTGGAACATGGGTTTTCCTCGATTTGGATTATGATGTCAAGTCAGAAAAGGATGGCTTGCAACCACATAAAATCGAGGGCCACATTCCGTGATGTTTTAAATGGTCCGGTCCCAGCATTTAATGTGGGCTGTGAGCAAAAATTATGTTGAATGCGTTCACCGGTTCTTAATTGTGCTTTTAAAGATTATTATAATATTTTTTTCCTATTAGAGGTAATAATGGGTTTTTTACAAATTAGTTTTGGTCTTTTTTCTTTCTCTTCTTTTGAATATCTTTGTCATCTGCTTGGTCAACCATTAGTTGCCTGCTAACGCTTGTCATCAATTTGATACTTCCTTTCGCATCCTATGATCTCATTTTCCAACCGTTTATCTGTTATTGTGTACGTTACATTGTGAAGCGATTACTCCCAGGATCTACAGTGTTGTTGTCTTATTCAAATCGTATGTGGTGAACCAAAGTAATATATTGCATATAATTCTTTCACAAATGTCAATGCTTTTGAAATTATCACCTAATTTGGATAGGTTCTTATTTTATTTATTTTATCTTGAGAATACCGGATTTATGTGTGCATAATTTGGTTGGATGCCTGGTGAATAAGTTTTAAGAGCATCTCCATGTCATATTTCGAAAGTTTTTAAATTAAATAACCGCAATGTGCATGTATAATACATGTATAGTTTTACAATTTTTTTTAATACTGTTTACAGGTTCTCTCCCCATTATTAGCTCTACAAACTTGAAGATATTGAATCTCTCATCAAACTCGCTATCAAGTTCACTGCCTTCTAGCATTGGAAGCTGTTCTACTGTAGACTTTAGTGAAAACAATATATCTGGCAACTTATCTAATTTGCAAAATTGGGGCAATACACTGGAGGTTGTTGATATTAGCTCAAATTCATTGTCAGGAAACCTTCCTGACATGACCATGTTTACAAATCTAATTTCCATCAAGCTTCATAATAATTCTATTTCAGGTTCTTTACCTTCTGCATTAGGACTATGTCCAAGATTATCATCAGTTGATTTTAGTCTGAATAAACTTAATGGACCTATTTTACCAAGCTTTTTCACATTGTCAACATGGGCATATTTGAATCTCTCCAAGAATCAGCTGATAGGACCTATTCCAGTAGGACCAATGTATAGTTCTCATTTTCATTCTCATTTGGAAAGTCTTGATTTATCAAATAATTTGCTGACTGGTCTGCTGCCTCCAGAAATTGGTGAACTCCAAAAACTAAAGTTGTTAGATATACATAACAACAATTTATCAGGAGAGCTGCCAAATGAATTAACTAAGCTTGTAGAAGTGGAATATGTTGATCTATCTGGCAACCATTTTGTTGGTGCTATACCAGATATGTCACAGCCGCCTCTTAAGGAACTCAATGTGTCAAACAATGATTTTTCAGGGACTGTTCCTAGTGGCCTAACAAATTTTCCATCTTCTTCTTTTCATCCTGGAAATAACTTGCTAAAGTATCCAAATGGTTCAGCACCTTTAGAAAGAAAAAATGGTGGAAATATTCGAGTTCCAATTATTATAGGTTCAATCGGAACTGCTTTGCTGATTGTTTCTGTAGTAGCATTTTATATTGTGAAATCTCAAGATATCTGCAGAAGCTACAAATTCAGAGACAGAACTACTAGTAATAGAGATGCTCAATTTGGAAGAGCTGTCCCCCCTGATGAGTTAACTTCTACCAAAGATGATTCTAAACCAACTGATAGCTTTTCTAGTGATTTATTGCTAACTTCTACTTCTAGATCATTGTCTGGTAAAGAAGAGTTATTAACTGAGATAGTAGCACACAGATTTACTGATCAAAACAGTAGCAAAACTTTCTCTGTTTCACCATTATCTTCTTCACCCCATTTTCCTGATCATCAAGTTATTGAGCAACCCATTAAATTAGCCGTACATTCACCAGATAGACTTGTTGGAGAATGTACCTTCTTAGATACTTATTTACTATTTACAATCGATGATCTGTCGCGTGCTCCAGCAGAAGTTCTTGGTAGTAGCAATCATGGAACATCATTTAAAGCAACATTAGATAGTGGTCATGTGCTAACTGTAAAATGGTTGAGGGTGGACCTAGTAAAACATAGAAAAGTATTTGCAAAAGAAGCTAAAAGAATTGGATCTATTAGACATCCAAATATAGTTCCTTGGAGATGCTATTACTGGGGCTCAAGAAAGCAAGAAAGGTTGATTGTTTCTGATTATGTTGATGGAGAGAGTTTGGATCTCTATCTTCATGGTAAGCTACTTAATTGTACATCTTGCAATTTATTTTGTTGTCTTTTTATTACAATTTTACACCCTCCACATTTTTTCTTCACATTCCTAGTTTTGGAACTCATTATTTCTCCCTCTCGGTTATATCATATAAACTAGTGTAAATTGCACGTATGTGCATCTAATAGCTAAATGTATTTACTTTTTATTTTTTAAAATTTAATGGGGATGCGTGTTATAAATGCAAAAACTTTGTTGGTCACAACACCTTTATTTTAAATAGTTTTGTTGGTGGTGTCGGATGTAAATCAAATCCGGTTGATAGATGGTCGAGAATGAGGTTGATGGTGGAGGCCGCAAATGAGATTCTATTGATGGGTGGTGATGAAGGGATGCTATTTGGAGTATTTTTGAAATTTCAAAAGAACGTGATGAAAATCCAGTTGATTGAGCTTTCATTATTAACAGTAGAGATAAGGATGTTACTAAGTGGTACGATATAAATGCAGCTATACACTCCTGAAATCCACATAAGAAAAGAGATAATACTAAATCGACTTACACTATACATCCTCATCCATTTGGTTTTGTAAAACTGAGCAAACAATAAGATAAGTAGGTTATATAAAATCTTATGATGTTTTAATATGTAAAAGGTGGAATTCAGTGCACGAGGCTCCCACACGATAGCAGGCTCAGGGGAGGTCGATAATGTACGCAACATTTCCTTCGCATTGCGAAGATGCTATTTACGGACTCGAACCTGGGCGTTCAGTCACCATGCAGATGACCTAACTGTTGCACCAAGGCTCTACCTTATGATGTTTTAATACGTAATCCTTAAAATTTTTAAATAGTAGGTTATAAACTCTTATGGAGTTTTAAAATATAATCCTTCAAATTCTTAGACAATAGTTCAATTCACTAACCTATCATCCATCCATGGCGCTAAAAAATAAATAAATAAAAGGAAAAAAAATAAAAATATAAAGAAAATGAAAAGAATAAAGTGTAAAAACGTGAGGAATTATTTGTTTTTTTTAGTTAAGAATTTATACGAGTGGTACGGCACGCGCTTCGCGCGTGATGATGACACACATTTCGTGTGAATTGTTTTTTAATAAATTGTATGTGTTTAACTCGTTTGGAAAAAAACAATTTGCACAAATATTTAGCCGTATTTTTGCATTGAAATGATATGCAGTTAGTTTTAATTTTTTACTTTCTAAATTGCAACATCTAATTTTTTGTTAGTTTGAATTTTATTTCTATTATTAACTAATAAATGATGAATTTAATTTTTTATTAGTTTGAATTTTTATTTCTGTTATTAATTAATAAAAAACGACTTTGAAAAAAATAATATTTGTTAGAATCTATTTTTAAGTGATATTAAGATTTCGATAATATCCTTATAGGCGCGTTTTTAGTAAATGAAACTTATCTGTTAGATCCTATTTTTAAGTGATATTAGTATTTAATAATATTTGTAGAGGGGCATTTTTGGTAGTTCACGTTGACACAAAAAAATATGATACCAAAGGTATTACAACTATTATTAAAGGTATTGAAAGAAATTTAATCTCATGTTTAGAATATAATTGTTAATATTTGATTTTTTTTTTAATAACTCAACCCCGAAGGGAAGAGCCCCTACCTAGTGAGTCCGCCAACCCTAGGAGGGATTTAAGCCAGTCCCAACACAGAGGTTTGATGTTTCCAACCATGTTTATCGGTTTTTGAAGGAACCCACCTCCGCGCCTTGAGGGGAGTAGGGCAGACGGGTATCGAACTCGTGACCTCGTTAACAGGAGGCAAGTGTCTCAACCACTGCGCCACTACTTGCGGACTTAATATTTGATTTTGATTATATGATTTTGATGAAATGCGATTAGTTAAAATTGATTCATTAGGACATGATGTGTGTATGTGTGTGTATAGAGTCATGATAAATAGCACTCTTTATTTAACACCATTTTGTAGTCCTCCGATATCCGTCACAAATTTCTATTTAAATATTTGTTTCTTCTCTCTCATGTTACGTGACCAAATATTTAAATATAAACTTGTGCCTGATATCGGAGAGTACAAATGATGCTAAATGAAATGGGCTATTGATCCTAGCTCATACATACATATATAAAGTTCATTTTTTATGTAACAATTTAACAGTCTGTCATTATTTAGTTTAATAATTTAAAAAATCTATACATTATGAAGAAAAAACCTAGTTAAGATTTTCAAAGAGGGAATTAAATCATTAAATTCTGTTTTTAAATCGAAATTGGATTTATATCGTAAATGTTAGATTCAACGGATTTATTTTATTTGTATACAACTTGTATAATTTTTTTCCCAATACATATTATGAAATGAATTTGAGTATGTAAAAACATCGTTTCTTCTTGCTTATATTTAATCATTTAAAATTGATTTAAACCTAACACTTTATTATTCTTTCTTAATTAATCTTCATTCTTTATAGAAACCATTAAAAATTTAATTGTTGGTTCACGTAAATATCTTGATATTTTCTGTTTCAGTTTTGGATTGAATGATTATTCTCAATTATAGTTTTAATTTAATTTAAACTGAAATTTGTATCGAATTGTAAAGAGAGGGATTTGATTGGAAACGGGATTCAAATTGTAGACTTTTGACGGTAACGTGGTTGGTTATATATATGTGTGAGTGCTTAAATTAGTGGCCAGCAAATAATTCGGTTTGCAACACTGAGAGTTTTAGGACCAAAAGAACCATTCAACAAACAAAAATTGAACCAAAACGCATCATTTTTCTTTAATTAAAATAAAATAAAATAGAAACTAGCTGAACCTAGCCGAACCAGAAATAATCAGTTTTGTTTGTTTTATTGATTGATTCTTAATGAGCTAATTCATCTTATTCCCAACATAATATGAGTAATAACTGTCAATTGAATTAATAATTATACAAGAATGGGCTAAAGCCATGCATAAACTATTTTTTCTAGAAACGTTACCATGCATTAAATTTTTGAAGGAGTAACAATATCGTTTTCCTAATGATATAAATAAGAATAAAAATGATATTGATAATTAAGTTTTTTTCTCCCAAATTATTTTAAGTTATTTTGGTTCAGTCAGTCGGTCCGGTTTTAAAATATTATCAAACGAAACTGACTGAGAAACCAAATATGAAAATAGAAATCAGATCCCTTGCACACATTCTGCTATCTTTTGTTATGAGTCAGGGAATAAAGGAATGTTCTATTCGTCATTATATTATTACATTCATAGTGTCATTCAGTAACAATATTTTAAGCATATTCCAACATATCCCTTAACACATTGTGAATTCTCAGAGTCTAAACAAAGAGCACATCCTCTGTCAGTCAAACAAAGGCTAACCATATCAATCGAGATTGTCCAATGCCTGTACCATCTTCACCAACACATATCCCTACCTCACGGCGACCTAAAGCCAATAAACATAATCCTCACAGGCCCAACCCAATCGGCCCGCCTAACCGACTACGGGCTCCACCGCCTTCTCAGCCCAAGCGGCATATCAGAGCAGCTCCTGAATCTAGGAGCGCTCGGCTACAGAGCACCGGAACTAGCAGAATCGACCAAACCCCTCCCTTCATTCAAATCCGACATATACGCGTTCGGCGTCATACTAATGGAGCTCATAACCGGAAGAAGCGCCGGCGACATCATTTCTGGTCAGGTGGGCGCAGTTGATTTGGTAGATTGGGTGCAGCTGTGTTACAGAGAAGGGAGAGCGTCTGACTGCTATGATAGAAATATCGATGGGATGGAAGATTTGACCGGGGTTATGGATGAATTGCTTGCTGTTTCGCTCAGGTGTGTTTTGGTTGAAAGGCAGAGGCCTGATATTAGGACTCTGCTTCATGATCTCTGCTCCATTGCTATGTGAGTTTCTTTTAATCGTTTGCTTTTTGAGCTTTCCCATATATTTTTTTGACATGGGTTTTGCTCAGCTCTGGTCTTCTTGAAATGAAGGCTGGAATTCTTCTATTTTTCTTTTTTTCTCGCTTTTTTTTTGGGCGCAAAAGAGAAGGAATTGGTTGATTTTATTGATATACATGAGCTTGTGGTTATGTCAAGCCAAGTTACCATTTCGAATGACACCTATAGCAATGTTTATCTGTTTTGAAGAGAAGATTTGGTAGTCCAGATGAAATTTTGCATTGTTTTAGTTTAATCATATTATGTTTAACATCACATATAAATATTGAGTTACAACCTGCAATTGCCAGGCAGTGCTACGTAGTATGTTTATAATATGGAATACAATTTGGTGTACTAGTTCTTGAAATGGATGTGGCAATCCGAAACAGGAGAATGTTTGGACTCGGTTACAAAAGTGGACCTAAACAATAATCTTCCAGTGGAGGAACCAATCCAAGAAGTACAGGCATGATAATAAGATAAAATAAAATCTAAATTTGATTTTGCTTCTTGGGTTTATTTTGATTATATTTGAACTTCCTAAATCTTGAATTAGTTGATCAGTTTCAAGGAAGACTAATGTGTATTAGCTGTTGATCACATGCAAGTCTGTTATGGTAATTGTAACCGTACCAATACCAATCAAATGTTAACCGATATTGAGCTTAATCCGTATATCATTGTTATTAGTATAATAATGATAAATATATCATTAGAACATATCCGTACAAAATGTAATATGTAACCCCAATTCATGTTGCAACAGAGTGCATATTTTATAATAGGCTACAAATTCAGCTTAGCTGGTTGAGAAAACATAATCGTATTGGGCGTTTGTTGAACATGTGTTTAAACTCCAGGCACTTGTTCAACAAGCGTTTGGGGTCGAAGCTTCTGTTTAATAGACGTCTCATTCTTAGGAGAGTAAGCACCCCAAAGTTTAGGCACTTGTTTAACAAGCGTCTAAACCCTAAACGTCTGTTCAATAAGCGTTTAAACTCTAAGCGTTTGTTGAACAAACGTCCAGTTTTTTGTTGTTGGAAACTTTGATGGGTTACATCTTCTAACCCCTTAATATGTACTATTTCAGCTTCAAACTGTTGGAGATGCTCTTATTACTGGTAAATGTAACGGTAAAAAATGTCAAAACCAACGGTAATGTTACTTCACCAATCATTTTAATTTTTTCTTTCTCACTATTTTAATTAATGATAGTCAAAAAAACTTTTGAAGGTTTATTAGATTTTAAGCAGATGCTTGTAGTGTCATTTATGATTATGTTTCCTTTTGGCTTTATTAACTTTAAATTTTAAGATTAACAAAATTATTATTTCATATTGTTGTAAATAATTTGTGATAAATAAAGAATTTTGTTCCATCGACTAAGATAAGTCAAGATGTTTATATAAACGTTAATGGAGTTATAATCAATAACAAAATATTTAATTTTTTAACATTATCAAAATTTTAATGTAATAAATATTTTGATGGTTTTATGCATTGGTATATCATTGCCGATCAACGGTTTATCAGTTTATCGGTATGTCAATGAACATTTTACTACAGGTAATTGTAAAGTATCAGCAGTCATTTTTGATTTACCAGTAGTATCGGTACGGTAAAGGTTTTCTCATATCAGTAATGGTTACCATTACCATAAAAGCCCTGATCACATGTAGATCATAGGTTGGCAATCATAATATTTGGCTCAATATCTCCAACCTGTGCCGCATTGGTCATTAGGACTTGAACTTTAGATCAGCTATAATCCTCACGTTTTGCAAAAAGGATGCTAAGCACATGATACATCAACTTGTAGCTTAGACTAGTCGATCACTCAAAACTCTCAGCCTACAAAGCCAATCGATCGACTGTTTAGGCGAATGGTGGGCAGATGGTGAGTGGTAGTTTGCTCTCTTCTTCTCTCTTAGTGAATTACTCAACTCTTATATTTTTTCTAATTTCGTTCATCTCTTTCATCGACTTAGTCGTCGATCCTTCATCTACGTATATTCAAAGTTGTAAAAATTGCTAGACGGATAATAGACTACGAATATAAACTAGGGATTACTACTAATTAATCCAAATTGAAAATTCGAGAGTGAATGGGCTACAGAGCAGGAAAGAAGGTAAGAGCACATAAACTAGTATGTAAATGCTTATAAGAGGATTAAAACATCAATTAGTGCCTAAGAAGTTCATATACTTAGATAAATGAGGTAGCAAGCTTTGTCTTGGCGGATGACTAGACGGAGACCTAGAAAGATTTTTACAATAGAGCATATTTCAATCATACACACACACAAACACACATATATAACCATTAAACCATCTCGAGTCAAATAACATTATATATGTTTCGACTTTTGTGATTTAAGTTGTTGGGTTAGCTTTGCTCCATGGTGACAAAGTTCGTTTGAGCAATGCAAAAAGTTATTTTTTGAATCGATTTTGTTAAAATACCTTTTAGATTATGTTTTATGTGCAGCTTCATCAACTAATAATGTTTTGTTCTTTTTTCAAGCATGAGAAAGAATCCATACATTTTAGTGTAAGAGTTGTATACCTGATTTTCTATCAAATGAATCGCGTTCTAACTGCTTGAAAATATTTCGACTATTTTCTACCCACTATAAGGAGTTCTCTAAAAGCTACATCAAGTACAAATCCTCTATCGTCGTTCCCATTATCATTGCCAATTCTATCTCGATAATCGATATAGCTACCGTACATCATAGTTTTAACTATCGTGATATCGAACCTATGTCAAATGCATAAACGTATCTCGCTATCGACTTCTAGCCGTTTTTATCCTTGGTGTAATCTGGTTGAGAAGAACAATTTCCGTATGTGTTTTTTTTTTGAAATGGTACTGTATATACAACATGTCACTGGGACAACATATCACATATCAATAAACGTTCGAATCACGCTACGCAAGTTTCGAACTTGTGATCTCTTGCACCAAAAAAGAATTACTTAACCACTTGGACAATGGTGCTTGTCATTTTCGTATGTGTTTGGCATATGTCGATTAAAACTTCAACTGAATTAGTTAAGTATGTCCAAGTAACCAGGGTTGCATACAACAAAATGCTAGTGTGTGAATCAGTGTTTTTCTCTCCACTCCATATCAAGAGAGGACATTCTCGACATATCGTGACTAAAAGAGAACATTTTCTCTACTGCCTTTCTCAACCGGTCTTCATCTAAATATCTTCAAATTGAGCTACTTATGGAGCTCTGCCTTTAATCTTGATAGTCCAGCCATACTTTGGACGCAACATGCGATTAACATGTCACCATCGCATCTATTGAAGTGTACACGTCGGCCTTTATAAATTCTAGTACATTCTTTTGAAATATTAAGCTGATCAAATTGGGATAATATCTCGGACATGTTTCATAGATATACTTAGCTCGGTCCCTAAGCAGTTAAAACTGCAACTGGCTGTCGATCATGTACTACTATGCAATATATACAATTATTGTCATAGTATCATAAAGTCGAGTTAAGGATCACTAGCTCAAGTGGTAAGTGGTATGATGTTGTACGTTGAATTCTTATATGTCGTGGTTTCGAATCCTCGAGACATCAAGATGTGTGCTCTGCTTTATTGCAGTACCACTCTTATTATCAAGAAAAATTATCAAAAAAGTTGAACATGTTATAACATTGATATTCGTCGAAATGCTATATTAAATTATCATATTAATATCGGTTAAATACATATTTTCAAGTTAACACATCAATGGTTTTAAATTTTGCTTGACAATAATATGAGTCTAAAAATAATAAGAAATATTTGTCCTTAATCTCAGACATGCTTCCACAATTGAATGTTCAAAGATACTAATTTCAAAACGATTAGCTTACTAACAAAAATCTTTCATTCAACCAATTATATGAAGCTGAAATTGAAAAAACATACGAGAAAATGAAGTACTCACAGGGAAGTAGGATCTATGTAAAGAAGAGAAGTAGGACCGATACAAACCACTTTTTAAGAAAGAAGTATAAAAGAAGCATTCTAGTTATTTAAAACCGTATTAGTGTTTAAAAATAAGGAGGAGCCGTACATAAGTAATAAAAGATACTTTATGGTGGGTCATTTTTAGTTTACAATGTGAAAAGTTCAATTTGTTAGTATTTATATTTTCGTCACATACATGCATCAAAATGACTAGGTATTTCATTCTATTTTTTGAGAAATGAAGATCCATGCTAACCTAGTCGAATTTCGTTAATTTTTAGCTATTTATGTTTTGACAGTAATTAAAAAGGTAAAACATTCAAAGTTCGATGGTTGACTTTTTTCTTTTGAAATTTCATCGTAGCTATCTACTTAGATTAAACCCCTTTGACAGATGAATATGAATATCCTCTTTGAGATCTCTATGCGAGAATGATGTCTTGACATTTATTTGGTCAAGCTTAATATAAATTGAGCAACCAATGCCAATAGGATAACTACAATTGTATGCTAGACCACGTGTGAGAATATGTCATGAAACTCCTTTCCTTTATATCGAGAATGCCTTTTAGCAACTGATGCAGTCCAGAATGGTGAAGAGATAGGTCGCGAGCGACCTATCCAATTCTTGAGTCGTTCACAACCTAACGAGCCACAAGGTAAAGAGTTCCGACCTAGTGAAGGCCGCTTGCAAGTACAAACTAACGTAGTCTTAGGTCGCGAGCGACCTAACGAGAAGGAGGATGGGATGCAACAGATACTTAGTGCATTGTTCAGTAAGTCGCAGCATTTTAGGTCGCGAACGACCTATATGGAATGACCTAGTGAGGTACCAAAGCTATGCAGTAAAAATGGGTCGTTAGGTCGCTCCAACCAAACTTCAACGACCTACGACCTAGTTAGGTCGCGTGAAGAAAGTGTGTCCTTAGGTCGCGAGGCCTTAGGTCGCCCAAATTGGACTAAGGTCGCTCAACGACCTATGGAAGTTGAATCACATGAAGGGATAGATCGCTAAGAAGCTTAAGTCGCTCCAGTTTGTTCAGAAGCTAACTTTTAGGTCGCTCCAGATGCTAGGTCGCGTGAAGACCCTTAGGTCGCTGAGGCCTAAGTCGCTTTCATAAAGCAGTGTTGTTTTGTTTGAGTCGCTTTGTACTTACGTCGTAAGTCGCTGAGTTGTATATACGATATGTTGTGTTCTGTTTTTAGGTCGCGAGAAGGTGTTGTGATGTATATATGGTAATGATGTGTTGTTAGGTCGTTAACGACCTTGTTTAGGTCGTAAGTCGCGTGTGTGTGTCACTGTTGTACTAAGTCGCATGTTATAGGTCGCTGCCGACCTAAGTGTTATCAATTTTTGAGTCATGTGTGTTGTAAACTCTATAAATAGCAGGGTTGTGTCATTTGTAACAGTTAGTTGATTTGAAATAAAATTTGTTTGTTAGCTTTGTGCTTTCATTAAATTGGTAGTTGAGTGTGATCTCCTATCTCCACTTTCGGTAATCGAGTGCGCTCGATTCAACGACTGCTGAAGCCGATTCACGGTATCTAGTGCGCTAGATCAACGTACGAAGAATCGTAGATCTTTAAACACGGTATCGTGCGCGATCAACGTGTTTGAGATAGCTAGAATCCGACATCTTTGGATCAACGGATTTGGGCCATTCGGTATCTTCTATTCCATCGATCGCTACTTTCACAGTTTCATCATTTTAGTTATCCGCTGCTGCATCATTTGGTATCAGAGCTAGACTTAGCCAATCATAGCTAAGCCGAGTCTTGGAGCCAATTCTTACTCAAGAGTTCAGGCCGTGCATCACTTTGTTGTTCAAAGCCGAGAATTTGAAATTGAAGGCCGTGCCTCATTTGGTATCATTTTGATTTGTACAAGCCGAGAGTTGAAGTTTGTTTTATTTGACAATGCCGCCAAGAAGAGCTAATCGTCATCAAAATGTTGAAGATTTGTATAAGCGAGAGGATGCCGAACAAATGGAACAACGCATTAGTAACAAATTCAATGAGAAGTTGGATGAAGGTATTGAGAGGTTAGAGAAATTGATGATGGACATGAACCAAGGTCAAAGAAGAAGGTCGCCAATCTCGAACCATGGAGGAAACAGAGTTTCGCCATCGGTTACGGAAGCGAGGAGGGTGTCACCACATTCTGATCGTGGTAGAAGAGAATCATCAGTTTCGATGAGGAGAGAACATCACGAGTATAGAGATGAAGAGAGAAGAACTCCACGTGAGTTTGAACATGAACCATACCGTGATGATGATAGACAAAGTAGAAGAGATATGCAAGATCATAGAAATGTGGAAGGTCGAGATCGTTATCGAAGTACATCTGTTTTTGATGAAGATGGTGGCAGATGTAGTGTTCATTCGCGAGATCGAGATCAAGGGCGGAATGCATATCGGGTTGTAGAAGATGATCGCCGATGGGAGTCGGGGATGAAAACTGAAATTCCAGAATTCAAGGGTGGAATGGAAACAGAGGAATTTTTGGATTGTGTTTCAAATGTTGAAGAAATTTTTGAATTCAAAGAAGTTCCCGAGGATCGAAGAGTGAAGTTGGTTGCTACAAGATTAAGAGGGAGAGCTATGGCTTGGTGGCAACAAATAAAACTTACGCGGGAGAGGATGGGGAAGTCAAAGATTGTCACCTGGGATAAGATGAGAAGGATGATGAAAGCAACTTTCTTGCCGCACAATTATCAATCCCTTATGTATCAACGCTTGCAGAACCTAAGACAAGGGGCAAGATCAGTGAATGAGTATGCCGATGATTTTTACCAATTGATTGCGAGGAATGATATTATGAAAACAGAGGAACAACTAACAGCTAGGTATGTTGGCGGGTTGCGAACGCAAATTCAAGACATGATGAATATGTTTGATCCAAGATCTGTCGCCGAAGCACATCAGAAAGCACTTGCTTGGGAGAAACAAGGAAGGAGAGGTGGTGGTGTGTTTACGAATTCCAAAAATCAGAACATGGATGTTAGTAACAGTACGGATGTTTCCAAAGTCATCAATAAACCGAATGTGAATGAAGCTAACAAAGCTAAGGTCAATAGTAATCTCAAATGCTTTAATTGCCAAGAGTTTGGCTACAAAAGCAATGAATGTACAAAGCCCAAGAAGCGAGCCATGATTGCGGAGATTGAACATGAAGATGCAGAAGTAGATGGTGTCAATTCATTATCGGTTGAAGAAGAGGAATTATTGACAGGAGATGAGGGTTGTAGTTTATTGTTGAGGAGATCTTGTTTGACCCAAAACAAGAGGATAATTCAAGTTGGTTAAGGAGTAACATCTTTCAATCAACATGCACTATCTTGGGAAGGGTTTGCAAATTTGTCATTGATGCAGGAAGTTGTGACAACATTATTTCTTCAGAAGCTGTAAAGAAGCTGTCATTGAAAACCGAGAAACATCCAACTCCCTACAAATTAGCTTGGTTGAGGAAAGGAGGGGAGGTGAAGGTTAATCGAAGAGCTTGTGTTAATTTTTCCATTGGGAAGAAATACAAAGACGAAATTTGGTGTGATGTGGTTGACATGGATGTATGCCATCTGTTGTTGGGAAGGCCATGGCAATACGATAGAGCTGTGCAACACGATGGACGCGCAAACAGTTACAGTTCTATGTTCGAGAATACACGCATCGTTTTGGTTCCTAAAAGGCGTCAACAGAGTGAAAACAAGTTGGAGAAAATTGAGGAGCTAAAAACTTTGTTGTCTTTAAAGGAATTTGTTGATGTGGAAGATGAAGTCGATTGTTCTCAACCACCAAAGTTTGATAAAGAGGAAGTTGATGATTTTCAACCAACGAAGTTTAACGAACATGAGGTTGAAAAGTCACAACCAGCAAAGTTGAACGAGGATGAAGAAAGTAAGTCAGAAGGTGAAGAGGGTAATTTGTTGGTGAAGGAGGTGGATTCGACTAGTCTACAATCTACAGGAGAGCTTGTTAAAGAAGTGGAGGATAGCGCAGAAGTATTCTTGTTGAATGAGATTGAAACCAGCAAAAGTGATGAAATTATCGAAGAGGTTAAGCCAATGGTGAATGAATGTGCAGATGTAGTTTCTGCAGGAATGTTCAAAGAATTACTGCCACTGAGGAACGCACCTCAAGTTAATAAAATGTCAAGTGCTATTGTACCGTATATGCCACGTAACCATATGTGTCCGACAGAACAAGTAGAATTGAGAAGTTTAGCTGATGGGTTACTATTCAAAGGAAGGCAGTTGTATACTCCTGATCGTAATTGGCAGATAAAAGTTATCAAAGATGTACGTGAAGAAAGACACGTGGACAGTGATCATACCATGCAGATGGTGACAATGTTTTGTTTTGGATCGTCAATAGGGAAATGGGTTGAAAGGCTTGTTCAGAAGAGTCAGAATTATCAAATTTCAAAAGAGACCGCGACGAAGTCAGGATTATGGATGTCATTACCCATACATACTAGATCATGGGTGAGCGTAAATATGGACTCTGTATTGGATTTGATGAAGACACAAAATGACAACGAATCTATCTACTTGATGGTTGAACGATTTCTTGTTGGTACGTACAATAAACTAGATGCTGGAGGAATGAGCCGTTTGGAAATTATGAAGACAATTTGTAAGAATGATTGTAAGATGAGCTTGCCGGATCATCGTCCTATGGCTAATATTGACAATATCAAACACCTGGTTCCATTTCACGAAAATCAGAGTATCGAAGACGAAGAACTGTTAAATTCGAGGACGAATTTCTTCCAACAGGGGGAGGATGATGCAGCCCAGAATGGTGAAGAGATAGGTCGCGAGCGACCTATCCAATTCTTGAGTCGTTCACAACCTAACGAGCCACAAGGTAAAGAGTTCCGACCTAGTGAAGGCCGCTTGCAAGTACAAACTAACGTAGTCTTAGGTCGCGAGCGACCTAACGAGAAGGAGGATGGGATGCAACAGATACTTAGTGCATTGTTCAGTAAGTCGCAGCATTTTAGGTCGCGAACGACCTAGTGAGGTACCAAAGCTATGCGGTAAAATGGGTCGTTAGGTCGCTCCAACCAAACTTCAACGACCTACGACCTAGTTAGGTCGCGTGAAGAAAGTGTGTCCTTAGGTCGCGAGGCCTTAGGTCGCCCAAATTGGACTAAGGTCGCTCAACGACCTATGGAAGTTGAATCACATGAAGGGATAGATCGCTAAGAAGCTTAAGTCGCTCCAGTTTGTTTAGAAGCTAACTTTTAGGTCGCTCCAGATGCTAGGTCGCGTGAAGACCCTTAGGTCGCTGAGGCCTAAGTCGCTTTCATAAAGCAGTGTTGTTTTGTTTGAGTCGCTTTGTACTTAGGTCGTAAGTCGCTGAGTTGTATATACGATATGTTGTGTTCTGTTTTTAGGTCGCGAGAAGGTGTTGTGATGTATATATGGTAATGATGTGTTGTTAGGTCGTTAACGACCTTGTTTAGGTCGTAAGTCGCGTGTGTGTGTCACTGTTGTACTAAGTCGCATGTTATAGGTCGCTGTCGACCTAAGTGTTATCAATTTTTGAGTCATGTGTGTTGTAAACTCTATAAATAGCAGGGTTGTGTCATTTGTAACAGTTAGTTGATTTGAAATAAAATTTGTTTGTTAGCTTTGTGCTTTCATTAAATTGGTAGTTGAGTGTGATCTCCTATCTCCACTTTCGGTAATCGAGTGCGCTCGATTCAACGACTGCTGAAGCCGATTCACGGTATCTAGTGCGCTAGATCAACGTACGAAGAATCGTAGATCTTTAAACACGGTATCGTGCGCGATCAACGTGTTTGAGATAGCTAGAATCCGGCATCTTTGGATCAACGGATTTGGGCCATTCGGTATCTTCTATTCCATCGATCGCTACTTTCACAGTTTCATCATTTTAGTTATCCGCTGCTGCATCAACAACCAATCCTGCCTTATATCTCAAATTACCATCACTATCTTCTCTGATCTTGTAGATTCATTTGCAATTGGGTCGCTTGTCTTAAGGAAGATGTAATAAATTCCAAATGTGATTTTTGTGCATAAATTAAACCTCTTGCTCCATAGATAACTTCCACCTAGCATAATTAACCGAGTTCTTGGTCACTATGGAAACACTGGGTTGTCATGAATCATGTTGGGCACGTAAGTTGTAATATCATCAGAGTATATATCAATGATACTAAAACCACATAATTATCAAGCTTTCTAGACTTCTTTCCCTCACGAAATGCGTCTTAACTGATTCTCAACTTCACCTAAAGTATGATCGGTTGTATCTCTCTGATCAATCCTATTGCCATCAATTACGATGTCATTAATGTAACCATAGGAAGTATATGATTGATAACTTCAATTGTGCTTGGTATTCATCCAATACCCTAGAAATGCATCAATTGAGTGATGCTCCATCTTCATAACCATCTCATCGAATATCACATGTCTACTGGTTACAAGGTAGTTGGTATTAGAAGAACATATCGTATGTCCATTTACTATTTCTTTGCAGCTAAGAAATACACATTTGCTTTCTTTTGACTCAAGATTACCCTCGCTCTCATGAATATAAGTTGGACATTCATTATTCGCTCACGTGCTTCCTTCCATGCTTCCTACGTGGTCTCATATGTTTTGTAGATGATGAGAAATACCATTATAGTTAAAGCTTCTATTCAAAATTCCTTTTTTATATGCATAGTCGGCCTTAGATAATCGGCTCATCCTAAAAGTTTCTAATTCATGCACTTTGAAACACCATTTGACTATGTATAGCCAAGTGTAGTAAAATGCTAAATAATAGCTTCAACCAAACCACACAATAATCAATAAATTCTTGTAAGACAAAATCATCATCACTGTTCGATAAGTGAACCTTCAGCAATGTCCTTGACTGCTTCTCAAGTGTAGGTTTCTACTTA
This sequence comes from Allium fistulosum, assembly GCA_030737815.1. Taxonomy (NCBI): domain Eukaryota; kingdom Viridiplantae; phylum Streptophyta; class Magnoliopsida; order Asparagales; family Amaryllidaceae; genus Allium; species Allium fistulosum. Next base: position 1,423,607,525 of record CM060902.1, read on the forward strand.
CAATACATGTAATATGTTTTGTCTTTAGTCTTCTAAAAGTGTATCCAGACCTTCTAGGAACCTTTGCAAATGAAACATGATACCATGCTCTAACAGAGGACATGGTTCTAAACCCTACATATTTGTGTTATTTTCCTCAATTATCACTTTTGCCTTGTGTATAGGCTACTCCAAATGAGATATTCCTTTTCTTTTGTTAAAGCCTTTACAAAATCCTATCTTAAAAATGACAAATATCGTCAATAAAACCACCATTTTCTAACTATTCTTAACCACTTTCTCTAATGTGACCACAAGGAAGATGCCACAATTTCATCCAGTCTAAAGTAATAAAGTAAATAACTATAGTTGATTCTATCCAGCACCATTATTCTAATGGTTAGGTGCTCTGGCTTTGGTCTGTAATGTCACAAGTTCAAATCCTACATAACGTAATTTGAACCATTATTTGAACCATTAGACATATATTGACTTGGATTATGCTATATACTACCCAAGACTTGCATTACAATCATGTACTATCACCTAAGCAACCAATTTATAAAAAAAACTATAGTTGAACCCTTCCCAAATAATTTTCTATACTCTAACACCCTTCATTATTACTAGTGAACCCTTTACAACCATTAACTTCTATTTCTTAACAACTTTCTTATATCCAAGTCTACTCAAAATCCCTTTGGACATCAACCTCCATAGTAAATCAAAAAGACACATAACATTTTTTATAATATGCATTACACAATTAAACATTGAATCCTTGTACTTTTTACTCCAACCTATAACATATTGTGTTGATACCCATATGAGCAATTACGTCTTCAAACTTTGACTAGAGTGAAACATATCTTATCAAAAGTCATGTAATATGATGCTCTTAAATCAATAATCCATAGTGCATTTTTACTAGAAGTTGCCTAACTGAGAAAATTATGGTACCACTATCACCATATTTTTGAAAAATTAGATTACTTCCTCATCAACACCTAAAATGAAATTATATTTGGAGAACCTAGTTGAAGAAATTTTTTTTGATGCGTATCATGTACAAGAAAAAAGTCCTTTTGTGATGGTGCACATAAATTGTGTATCGTAAGATGTATGGACCATCAGACCAAAAAAGAAAAAATACATACATGGAGAAAGAATAAGATAAAAATAACTATGCAGAAGCATTCTTCTACAACACTCTTAGAACCCTTTAAAAGTGACATGAGCAACATACAAGAAAATATGCACAACCAAGATGAAATACATATAATATTGCTAATGGCAGTATATAAATAGTGAAGTGAGAAATAAGACATTCAACTATCAGTGAAAATCATAACAAAATAATAACAATAACAATAATAACTATAAGAATGATATGTAATGCATAGCCCAACATAATGACTCAAGTGGTATGTAATCCAATACCGGGTGAATTCTTAATCATATACTAGGTTATAAGAAAGGAAGGTCAAATGAATTATACCTAATGGACTATGATAATTTGGACTAGATGATACAATGTATATTAATCGACTATATTGAGAATGCATAACAAAATTGATGGAATGTCCAGATGTGTGCTATCCAGTAATGTTGAGCACTTCTCTAAGCATATAAAGTATGATTGAGAGTTATTTAATTCTATCACTATTTAACATAGATGTCTCTTAAAAAATATATTAATAATAGAGCTTTATATTTCTAATCTCTCCTTAGCTTAAGAATTGTGCACTTAAACCTATAATGTCCCTCCTTAAAAGGATAGTAAGGACCCCTTTTATCCCCCTTAATTGCTGCCTAGACTTATGTCTTTCTACCTAGACATTATTTGCACTTACCTCTACCTCTCTAAATAAGAAAAAACCATTTGAACCACCGTCAACACTTCTAGTAGCAAAATCCTCTCTCATTACCTATAACACTCCACCCCTCTTCCTAAAATTTTCACTATCATATTTTCCCATACAAATGCAACTCATTTTCAAGTACCAGATATCTATACTTAAAATAAACTTCAAATAAAAACCGAAGCACGATAGCCATGAGTTCACATGCCAGACACCTAGCACAAACATATGTTCGTCGTCACATTATTACAGTATGACATACATAAGCCAACTACATAAGCTAAGTACTTATGCTTCTTGTAAGGCACAATTCCTACTCACAACCAAAGATGGCATGTGTAACAACCCTATATTTTATGATTATTTTAATTGTATATTTTAATTATTTTAAATTGAATTTCCTGATTTGAAAACTTTATTTATTTATTTAAATGGATAATTTTTGTTATTTTAAATATAAATTTTGATTTTGATGTGAATTAGAATTCCAAACATGACTAAATAGAATATTTTTCAGAAAAGTGAATTTTGGTCAATATGGTCAAACTTTGACTTTTAATTTAGAAATTCGAAAGTTTGAAAATTTGAATTTTATCTTTTATTATGAAAGTAAATAAAATTTTAAGAATACTGCTTTTCATTTCATTGAAATCCGATTTATATTGTGAAAGTTATGCCTTTTTAACCATTGAGTGTAATTTGTTGTATTTAACAAAATTGTTTATTTTAAATTACATAAATAATATTTTATTTGGTCATGTAATGTTCTAATTTACATTTATATGGGTAAAATAACATGTTATGTATATATTTTGGTTTTAAAAACATTTTTAAAAGTGTAATTGACATTTTCCAGTGTCAGTTGTATTTTGTTTACAATTTCTAATTTCCAGTTTCAATTAATTAAAAAAATTCTTTATTTATTTTCTATTTTCTTAAGACCTTATTTTATTCTCATTTCCACTTTATTTGTTCAGCATTTATTTTTATTTTACTTGACTTTTATTGGTTTAGAAGTATAGCAATAATTTTCCATAGTTAATGGTATTTTATTTGTAATTTCTAAGTCTTGTTTCAAATTTATAAACTATTTCTTTATTTCTTTTTCTATTTTTCTTAAAATTATTTATTTATTTCAGTTTATTTTATTTTGCTTCCTTTTTCTAATGCATTTACTGAAATTTTATTTGATTTAATAGAAATGGAAATTTGAAGAGACTAAAGCTTTAAACATTTGACTTTTCACTTTCTTGCCTTTTCATATTTTTGGCCGTTCCTTTTCTATTGATTAGCCGTGAGTTTTTATTCATTTTTCACGTGAAAAAGCTTCTCAACATCACAAATTTTCGGCCAAACTCAGATCTGAAAGGTTTGGTAATGGCTCTCTCTTCTTTTCTACTTCTTCCTTTTGCCTTGTTTTGGCCATGATTTCTTCACATATTTGCATGCTCTCCACTCTAGTTGCCTCGTCCATCACCTCCACCACCTCCACCACCTCCCTCTTCACCATCAACCACCTATCACCTCCACTCCCTCTAACCAGATCAGGCCATGGCCTTTAAATGAAGACAAACACCTCAAAAGTTGCACAAAACCTTCCAAAATGCATTCTAGCCTAGCCTAGTTGCTTCACCACCTTCATACATCACCTTGGCCACCCCCTATTGCTCCACCACCACCATGATATGACCACCACACATCGACTTAGCCTCTGTCCAGATCTAAAACATGTATGGCCGAGTCAAACAATGCATGCGGCCGAGCCTTGTGGTGCACCAAAACTCCATTTAGTGCCTTGTCCTTTTGTCTTCTTCATGTTGTAGCCTCCACTCTTCATCTTCATGTTGCCTTGCTAATTTAGGTCCAAACCCAAGCCATTCTAGTCCATGTAGCCGTGCTATATTAGGTCCAAGCCCGAGCATTTTAAACCCCTAGGTCGAGCACTTGATGGTTGAAAGCATGGCCAAAGCAATTGTGTTCATTTGCTTTTTATTTCAAAGATCATCTCAATATATTGTATTATATTTATGTTTATATTTTGTCTTGTTTATGGGTTGTTCACAAGATTAATAGCTTGGTTCTCTTCCCACTTGAGTCTATTGTCGTGTCATCGTGCTTTCTGGAATTCGTTTGTGTCATTTGATTTGCTAACTCCAGCATAAAAAGGTGAGTAAATCTCACCTGACATTTATACTTATGCAAATGTGAATTGACAACAATTGAATGTGTAGTACTATTATGTTTTGTTATCCCTGTCTGTGATTATTAATTATATGATGTTAAACCTGTTTATTTACCTGTCATCTCATCTGTTACTAATATATGTTGTTAAACTGTTCATTTATATATGTTTATCACACTGCAAGTTCCTTGTAAATTAGATCACTATGGGTTGAAATGATATATACCCGAACAGACTTTAGAATACGGAAAAATCATTACAGGCTGAAATGATAGGCCTAAACGATTTTTATTTATTTTATTTTACTTGGGATTGCGGGTTTGAAATGATAGAACCCGGATTTTTCTTTGTAAACTGCGGATTGAAATGATATATATCCGTATCACTTGACCTAGGTTAGAAAACTATATACAGGCCCGTGGTTATTTTATAAAGTATTTTGAATATTTTAAATATGTTTAAGAGTGTAAATTAATGAAAATTTGATTTAAATTGGATTTTTAATGTTTAAATAAAGAAATTTTGATTCTTCTATAAGTTAAAAATGTAATTAAATGAATGGTTAAATTTTAATTATTGAAATATAACTTAAGTCTGGAAATTTGGATTTTGGGTTTAAAAGAAAATTTGAGTTATATAAATAAAAATGGAAATTTAATTATATTGGAAAAATGGAAATAAAAATTTAAGTGTTAAGTTTAATTGTTAAAATGAAGAGAATAGAAATTTTACACTTAAATTTTATTAAGTGAATTCTTTAAAATTGGTTTTTATTTATAAGAAAATTTATTATAAAAATCATAAGTTAAAAGTATTTTTAATGAACATTTTGAATGTTAAAGTATGATTTTTATAATGTTTAATGGTTTAAATTGGGATTTATTGTTTGCTAGAAATACACTAAAATCTGGAAATACTTTTAATAGCACTTCAGAAATGCTATCGTTTTTGAAATGAACTAAAACTTAAATAAGAGGCTATTACAGCAGTTCTGTAAATGCTGTAGTTGCTGAAGTAAATTAAAAGGCTAAAACTTAATAAAGGGCTATTACAACAGTTCTGTAAATGCTGTAGTTGCCTGCTGTCTTTGCTGAATTTAATGAAAACCTTTATTATGAAACCTGAGCTATTACAACATTTCTGAAAATGCTGTCTTTGCTGAATTGAACTAATTTTCAACTAAAATTGAGATTTTACAACAGTTTTAAATGCTGTCTTTGCTGAATAAAAATGTTTTCAAGTATAACTTATAACAGTTTTTTCTAAATGTTGTGAAAGACTGAAATTTTCAATGTTTATGGTTTTTAACTAAGTAAATGAACTCAGAATGGTCTAAACTTTGGAAATTGAATACTTGAGTTGAAAGTATAATAACTTCACTTTTAGATGGTTTAGATGAATTAATTTGATTGGAATATAAACTATTAAAAAGGTGATTTGAAATGAGAATAAATGAATGATATCTTGGAATTTAAAAGGTATTTAAAGTTAAATATGGGCTTTGAATTCAAATGATGATTGGATAATGAAGTTTTTGAAAGATATGATATTTTGAAATATTGAAATGGTTTAGAAATGATTTAACCTTTAATTTGATAAAGATTTGAATTTGAAATGATATTTTGTTTTGAAGTATAAAATATTATTTTGGAATTTTATAACCACGGGTATACTTCTCTGTATGTCATTTGATTTCCTGATAATGGCTGTGATGCACATTAACACTGTTAGTTGCATTGTTTAGTTCGATATGGACATTTCTGTGATATTGTTATTACTGTTTAATTGATGGTTTTATGGATCCTTAAAGGATGGGCGATCCCAAGCACCCTTTAAGTTATTATGCATTTATATTACAGTTCACTTGAGTTGGTTTACATTGTATAAGTATGTATGTCCTGACTCGAGTGTTTTGTGTTTTACTTTACGCTCGGGTCAGCCTGAGAATCACAGCTTTGGATTCACCTTCCGGAGCTAGAGATTTGTTGGAGTTTATTTGTCTATCGGTTCATCGACTTCTATTCCAGTTGTTTCCTATTCAGTATTGTCTCGGTATTATTGATTTATGTATCCTGACTTCTATTATATTTATTTTGACTATGGGATTTTGTATATGTTTTGAGAGTTTATATATAGTAGCTTCATGAACTACTATGGTATTTTATTTCCGCTGCGGGTTATTCTGATATTCTGTGTCTGTGATTCTGTATTTGATTTTATTTGCTCCAAATTTTATTACAATATGTTATTTTGAATTATTCAAGTCAGACATGTGCGGATTATTGTCGATTTGAATGGTCCAAAATAGTGGGTCGTTACAGCATGTGACCACCTAATTCTGCTCTTCACGATCAACTCTGTTACAAAAGTATGTCGAGAAGTTATAAAGACAAAATACTTGAGTCAAACATAAGTTCAACATGTGTAACTCTCAAACATCACCTAAAGTAAAAAAATATACTATATAAACGTATAAACTCACACTTGAACTTATTCACCTGCAACCCACAAGTTAACACAATAAACTATTATGCTATTGTAAGTTATCATGTCATAAAGTACACTACAAACCACATGAAGTCTAATCGATTGCTTTCAAACAACATTACTCACATATTACGTTGCTCCAACATATACAACTAATACCAAGGGAACTTTCCCTACCCGTTCCATCTATATTTTACGGTAAGTCCATAACTAAATAACTATAAAGTCCTAACCAAATATACTTGGAATCAAGACAATTATGCGATCAACACAAGTATGCAATTAACATAACTATGTGATCTACACAACTTTGCAACCTACAGTGGTTGACTTAATTTTACACAACATGCAATTAACACAAGTCGGCTTCTAGACAACATGCGACCTATATTGTCTGACTTCTAAATAACTTGCGATCTACATTAATCGATTTTCTACTTGGGAAACTACTTTACTTAATCTCTCCCTATGAGGTAAGTGCAACGACCTTCGTAATACCTGAAATCCACGCATACAAGCAATCAGATTTCATAAGTATCATGGGTGTTATCCAGCCTTGTAACCAGGCCATATTCGGACGCATCAAGTCGATTAAATGAAGAGTTAACGAGCAGGGATCCATAGCAACAATGACCAAATTAGAGTCCCAAAAGAGTACCAAGCCCAAAGTTTCGCCATGCAAGAAGTTTGGGATCGGCACCGAACCCTAAACTGGGGTCAGTACCGATCCCCAAGAACTCTCCCAAGATGGCACACATCACATGCCATGTCAAGTTGGGATGTTCACGAACTACCTCCTGCTCTATGAGACGGATTGCAAGTATGAATCAACCACCATGGGTAATGGACAACTCAAAGACTCATGCTCCATCCCTGAACGTAGAATTTCACCCAGGTCCATGCTTATAGCAATGCAAATACAACAAGGAAGACGAAGACATGAATAAGCCAAGCATACACAAGAACAAAGTGGAGATCCAGAAGATAGCTTTATGGTTCGGTACCGATCCTTGAATACGGATCGGTACTGATCCCTGGATGTTGATGACCTGGCCACGACCTTTTCAATTAACTTCCTTAGACGTGGAGAACGAGGTTTGAAACGTGGGCAAGAAGTTTCCAGCGACCTATAGCTATAAATAGAAGAAAGGTGCATACTTTGGGGACCCTTTTTTTGCTGTTTAACACAATTCTTGTATTCCTTTGTAAATTCATGGATCATCATCGATCCTTAAGAACAGCCCTGTAAGAACTCATTAGAAATTATTAGCAAAGTTTAAGTGGATGTTGGCGAACAATTAGTCGAACCACTATAATTGCCGTGTGGTCTATTTTTTCCGATTTTCAAGTCATTTTCTTCATTTTATTCTCTACTTTTAATCTCTGGGTGTTTGTACCAACTTTTGGTGTAAATAACAGGTGGGCGTTCTGTTAAGAGTAGAAATTAAAACAACTCCTCATAGCATATCTATCACATCTGTAGTCATACTAAATTTTAAGGCGAAAGGAATAAAATATAATATCAATATAAATATGCAATAGACTTAGTGCATACATATCAAGAGCTATAAAATCCAGTATCATAATACAACGTGCAAATGATATATCAAATCCCTTATACATCATATCTTAAAATAAATATATAGTCTACCATGTCATTATCACAAAATACTGGATAAACATAATCATAGCGGAAGTTTTGGCTCTGAAACTCGCCTCTAGCTAGCAAAATCCCCACTTCTATGTCACTACTCAAAGAATAGACAACAAAAGCAACAAACATAAAGTCTGATAAAAATGGAATATCACTAGTCTGCATGATTACTAGTATGCTACTGTATTATGTACAATACCAAATGGTAATATGCAAGGTAATAAAACCATGTCTCAACCTGCATCTTCACCTATATCCAACAAGTTGGCACATCTCTACTATAGTGCTACACCATACATGATAAGTCTATCATATACTAATTATCATGGCACCAATCATACTCAACCTTCAAACACATTAAGTTAGTAGTCCTATTTTCTCCCGATAAGGCAAGACCCACTAAGTATGGTTAGTAATGTAAGGCCAATACTATGGTACTCCAACGCGTTATCCATTACCTACAATCGTATTGAACTTGAATCGACATACACTTGCCTAACCTCTACCATTTGGTTACCATGAGGACTAAAAGTGTAACCCAGGGCCAATAACCTTTGCTGCAATGTAGCCTGAGGTCTATTACCTTGTTACCAAGATAGAACATCTTCTATCCACATATTGATGCCGTCTTAACATGGACAAATAACACAACAACTCATGCAATAAATGGTCTGTTAATATCAAATCCTAATGTCGTAGTCAAGAGATACAGACTTACTTCGTATACACAATACTGTATGGAATCATATACCATAATTGTGACGACCGCCCTACACCTCCAATACCCAGTATACTTATATAGTGCGCTGCGGAGGTACCCGACCGATGCAGGACGGTAGCCAATGGTGTAAAGTAGCAAAAATCCAAATAAAGAACCTGTAGAACATCTCATAGCGCACATACAAAAATAATATAATAACATAAATGTAAAATAGGTGAGACAATGATATACTCAAATGACCATAAATAAGAACATCAGAGTGTACGAAGTTCACAGTTTATACAAAAGCCAAAATAATAGAGTTTATACATCTCAAATCTCCAAAATAAACTCTACAACTATCTCTAAGATAATACAAGTACTTGTATAGCTCCACAACACCGCATAGTGGAATATACGTGATAGTAAGCTCCAAATATAGATATATGAAAGTGCAACCTCCTGCTCGTACTTCGTACAGCTCCATTCGCTATCTAGACCTACTATTCCTAATCTACTCATTTAAGAGTACATGAGATAAAGAAGAAAAGCATAAAACCTCGGGCCATACAACAGTTTGGTGTGAGCGATACACCATCTAAAAAATACTATAAAAATCATATATAGTACATAGGGGCATAGGGTATGATAAACCATACCTAACCTGTCTCAACATTTAAAGAGTTAGCACATAACAGTCAATATATGCTAATCGACATCATTACCATATAATTGAAGTATAATGTCCAGTGTCTGGGCATACGGTCGAAAAATACCTACATCATGTGACACCTAAGGTAATAAACAACCATGACAAACATAACATTTATCAAACTATCCACACCATTGCTCATGTGCATTGGACATATGATAATTCATATGGAACAATCGCAAACTAGAGACTTAATTGAAATCCCGGCTTCATTGGTGTTCGAATCCATGCCACTCTGTAAAGCTAGGAACCAAGCTCACAATCGCAAAAGCTCAGGGTAATCTACTATCGCAAGATCTAGACACGATCTCAAATCCAGATGGGTGTCCCCACATGCCCCTTTTTTACGAGCATACTAGAAACCTCCGAGTTATCAACGTTCCCTTTGCACTTGTCTTCATAATGGAACCAAATCATTATTCTATCCTGGCTATCTCCATAGTTGAACATAGTCTCAAATTCTATTCTCAAGCCCTCATCGTTGAACTTGCCCTTGTGGATCAACATCACGACTCCCGTCGTTAAGTCGTCATCTTCGAAACGCCTCTTGACATCCATCGTACATTGTAGAGCCATCATATTATGGTCCTACAGTCATTGCGTCAAAGCATCATGCCATCGCTTCCTCTGTTGCCACATAGAATCTTAGGCTATCCCAAGTCGTTTGGGGTCATCTATGTTAGTCCCAAGTCACCCACAAGAGCCCCGAAGCAAGTCATGAAGAACCCCGAAGCACCACCTCTCCAAACTCAAAGTTCCTCAACCTCCCATCTCTGTCCGGTCTTCCCCGTGCTCGGCTTAAAACCACCAAACAAAAGCAACACCAAACACCCTTCCCTATTTGGTACTTAGGCATAGCACCATCGGACATCATTTGCTGTCCAGTCTCCTATAACATCACCGACCCTAATGACATCACCAGACAGCAAATGCTGTTCGTTATTTCATGCCACTGGCAAACATCAAATGTTGTCCAGTCTTCCATGTCGTCACCAGACAGCAAATGCTATCCGGTCTTCTCCATCACCGGACCAACCTCACCCCCAGCCAACTCATACTAGACCAAGCTTCATCGAATCAATACTCCCCCTTCCTAAAGCCAACCATCGGACCGACCACGCCAAACCCTCATGCATCGCCTATGCATCAATACGACTCCAAAAGCTTTAGAGCCTATCCATCGAAGTCCGATTTCAAGGTTCCTACCTCTTATTCGCTTCGACGAGCGTTTTCAACCATACAAGCATACAAATAAACACCATACATGCACCAAATGACTTCGAACATGCAAACATACAACAAGTCATGGCAAATTATCATATATATCTCTAACTTATCCTAAAACACATCAAGGCAACCATATATCAAATTAACATGATTAGAACACTTTAAAATAGTTTAAATTCGTTTTACTCTAGATTTTACTTTAAAACAGTCCCAAAATATGATTTTGATTTTTAAAAATGAGTTTAAAACATGCCAAAACCTATAAATACATATATAATAAGATGAGAGATGATAAATCACTCACCAAAACCTTCAAAATCCAAGTTTTGCATGTAAATTGGTGTAAATTGGAGAATGAACAGCAAAGAAATAATTTTCTATCCCCGAAATTGTAGATTTGAAGATCTCTAATGAATCCTCTTGCTAATCTACCCTCACTCTATGGTTAAGACTTGATTTGAAGGAGAAAAGATAAGGTTTTGGATGGGGAATGAGTTAATTGGAGCTTAGATATATTTAAGAAGTGGTAAAAGTGATTTGGGGACAATGGTTCAGCATACTATAGCCTCCGAACCTGAAATAGGTTAGTGGGTTTACCCTCGAACTCGCTAATTACCTACTAAGCTGCTCTGCCAAACTTCAAACCGTTATATCTCATGCTAAGAAAGTCCAAATCGCTATTATAACCACACTATGAAAAGGGAAACCATCATAATTTTTCAATGGAAGTGATCTCGGATGCTAATTCAACTTCTATCAAAAGCTATAGCCGCTATAAGTTTTCAAGGGTAAAATTGCCTAGAAAAATTCTAAATATTGGAAATATCATTAATAGGCATTTCCTAAAGTTACGGAGTTATACGACCTCAGATGGATTTAAAAATAATATTTTGCAATCCTTCAATACGCAAAATATGGATCGTTACACTCCACTTAGGAATCTCGCCCCCGAAATCCCTAACACGGCCAAGGTAAAATCAAACATAGCTACCCTACATGCCTAACATCCACGAGCAAACGTATCAAACATCAAACATGCACATTGAAGCAGGTGACAATATCTACTCCTAACCTAGCTTGCGGGATACAAAACTACCCTATATGATATAAGTAAATGCGTTGGACAGAAGTCTCACCAAGTAAAGAGCTCTGGATAAGCGGTCCTCATGCTCTCTTCGGTCTTCCAAGTACAATCGCCTTCGCTCTCACTCCTCTAAACCTTCACTAGCTCCACCGTCTTCCTTCTAAGCTGCTTCGTATCACATTCGATAATACGAATTGGCCTATGAGGTCTCAATGCTTCTGGTTCAATCTTGATACCATCAAGTTAATTTGGTTCAATTATCATGCCTGAGCCATGCACAAACTTTCGCAAGTGAGAGATATGGAACACGTTGTGCACGCCCATCATCTTCTAAGGTAAGTCGACTTTGTATACTAGATTTTCGCATACCAGAAAGGACCAACGAATCTCGTTGCAAACTTCCCCTTAGTAACGAATCGAACAACATTCTTCAATAGAGAGATCTTGATAAACACCATATCATCGACCGAGAACTCTAAGTCACGTCTTATCCTATCAGTGTAGTCTTCTCTCTATCCTAAGCAGCTTTTATTCGTTGTCGAATGATCCCGATCTTCTCCGAAGTCTCTCTACTCATATCTGGCCCAAGTATCAGTTTCTCATCCGCATCCCACCAACATGAAGGAATGTTGCACATTCACTTATATAACGCTTCAAATAGTGTTATACCGATGCTGGACTGATAATTATTGCTGTATGCGAACTCTACTAAGTGTAGATGATTGTCCCATAAGCCGACGAAATTGGGAATGCAAGCTTGCCAGAGATCCTCCAAGATACGATTCACTCTCTTAGTCTGCCCATCGGTTTATGGGTGATAAGGTGTATTGAGATGCAGCTTTGTCCCCAATGCCTCTTGTAAGCTCTTCCAAAACCTGCTAGTGAAAAAAGGGTCTCGGTCGCTCACAATGCTCTTCGGCACACCATGGAATCGCACAACCCACTTTACATACAACTCGGCCAATTTAGATGCCCTTCTACTAGACTTTACGGGTACAAATCTAGCACTCTTTGTCAATCTATCGACTGTGACCCAGATGCTATCGTAACGTCCTATGGTCCTTGGCAATCCATCGATGAAGTCCATCGAAACTTGTTTCCATTTCCACTCGGGAATCTCGAGCGATTGCATCAAACTACTCGGCTTCTTCTGCTCTGCCTTTACCAACTGACACTTCATGCACTTTAAGATAAATGTCCCAACATTCTTCTTCATCCCTTCCTAATAAAATGTCTGTCTCATATCATGGTAATTTTATTGCTATCGAGATGTATAGTCAATCTCGAATGATGGCACTCGCATAACACCTCATCCCTCAACCCATCGACATCAGGAACAAACAATCTCCCATTCTTAAGGAGCCAACCATCACGATCAAGCACATACTGTTTCCTCTCCTCGGACTTTACTCCTTCCTCTATCTTCGCTCCATGATCCACTCAATCATTATAGGTCTGATCGTCAGGATAGCCAACACTTCTGGCTTTAGCTCACATCGATGTCTAAAATCATAGCTCGCAATAAACTCCAACTACTTCCACTCTAGGAACATCGCTCTCAAGCTAGCACGTCTTCTACTCAATGCATTAATGATTGCATTTCCCTTACCCAATGTATAGGAAATGTCAAAGTCATAGGAGCCTAGGAACTCTAACCATCACTGCTAACGAAGGTTAAGGTCCTTCTAAAAGAATACTTCAATGACTTGTGGTTGGTATATAACTCGAACCTCTCCCAAAGAAACTAATGCCTTCACATCTTTAAAGCGAACATTATCTCCACCAATTCCAAATCGCGAGCTGAATACTTCTTCTTATGCGGGCTATTGACTAGCATAGGCTGCTACCTTTCTCCTCTACATCAATACTGCACCTAATTCAGTGCCACAAATGTCTATGTATACTGTCAGCTCCTCATTCTGGCTCGGCATGACTAACACCGACGCGCTTGTCAACCTCTCCTTCAGACTTACGAACGCGTGCTTGCACCTTATGTCCCAAATAGAATTCTGATTCTTCTTAATCAAGTTAGTTAACAGTGCTGCTACCTTAGAGAAGTCTTTGATAAAACGTCTATAGTATCCCGCCGACCCAAGGAAACTTCTCTTGCCTGTAGCGTTGGTTAGCCCAAATGGTATAACCAATCACTTATAGAACCCAGACGGCATACAAAGCTGTAATCGACACACTCTCCTTTTCCACTCTCAGTTGATGAAACTCCATCGCAAGGTCCAACTAGGAGAACACTCTAGTACCGTGGAGCTGATCAAACAAGTCATCAATACGCGGAAGTGGATGCTTGTTCTTCTTCATTGCCTTATTCAGCTCATGATAATCTACACACAACCTCAAAGAGCCATTCACCTTAGTGGCGAATACTACATGTGCGCCCCACTTAGATATGCTCCTATGAACCCTCGCCTCAATAGGTCATTCATTTGCACCTCCAACTCCTTCTGGTCCATGGGTGCCACACGCCACAAAGGCATAACTATCGGTCTGGCATACTTCACCAAATCTATATGGAACTCTATCTCCCTGTGTGGTGGTAATCCTATCACCTTCTTGATTATGTCCGGATACTCCCTCGCTATTAGCTTAGATGACAACTCATCGTGCGACACCTTATGCGAGTACAGAAAGCTAACCATGACCTCATCGTTAGGTAGGCAGCTTATCTCCAACCTACGCCCATCATATCCCTATTGTCACTAATGGCCTCTTACAATCCATCACTACTCCATACTTCTACAGCCAGTCTATCCCCAAAATAATACCGAATCCCATAAAACCCAACAAAGCAATCACAAGCAAACAAACATCTATGACTCGATAAGGCTAAGTGTTGACAAACCATGCAAAAGTTAGTCGATCCTGCAACAGGGTTTGTGACAATCAAAGGTCTGTCACCTATCTTAGGTTTCAATCCTAATCCAACTACCAAATCACTAGATATAAAGGAATATGAAGCCCCGGTATCAAATAAAACACGTACATGTGTATCAAAAATAGAAAGCATATCCTGAATAACAACGCTCTTCCCCTTCTCATTCATATATGGAACACTCGACGAAGCTATAACAACGTTCAAAGCATAAGCAGACACAACCTGCTAATTCCTCGACGGTTCTGGACAATTCTTCTTGATATGCCCCAACCTTTTACAGTTGTAGCATTTCTTTCCCTACGCCTTATAGTCTTTGACAAGATAGCCCTTCTCCCCACAATTATAGCAAGTAGGCTCCCACTTGCCTTTCTTCTGACCACCCTTCTGAAACTGCTTGTTGTTGTTGTTGTTGTTGTCCCACTTCCTCTTGCCTCCTTGCTAGCTTGTAGCTTTGGCTCATCCTTGGAAGCAACAACCGACATAGGCTTAGGATACATAATCTCGCGTCGAAGAGCCTTCTCCACCAGTCTCTCAAAGGTCTCGTTGACATGACTCATGTGACGACCGCCCATGACCCCTGCACCGAATCTAGAGATAGTGCGCTGTAAAGTGTGCCAGGCGACCATGGACGATTGTCAAGGTAAGATTAAAACGACAGAATCTATCGTATTACTCACAGCGCCTGGACAAAATACAATAGAACATATGTATAGTGAAGCTTTACAGAACAAAATGACATCATATAAAACTCCATAATAGTTGAATACAAGCATCCACATAGTCAATACATCAAGCCTCACTACATATCTCTCAGAGAATACAAAACAGCGGAATATCCAGTACATATAATAAGAAGATAATATGCAACCCTCCAGCTCGTCTTCGATATCAGCATCGTGAGAAGAGAACAGCACCTGTCACCTGCTACCTAGTCTGCCCGTCCCAAAATGGACGAACAACCCAAGGCAATAATAATTAAAAACATAAAGCCTTGAGTCAGACAACAGTCTTAGTGAACAGTAAATTAACTAACAACATACCAAAAGAGTATAAAGGAAAAGGAATAGGAATACAACCCTCCCACTCCAACCTCATTCTACAGTGATAGCCCCCACACACTAAGCAGAAGCAAACATAGCAGAGCATACAATTTAAAGTAAAGCTACTATCACTCGAGTCAAGGGCGATGTTTTCCAAGTACCAAGGCCTAAATCAGATAAGCACCCAGGAAATACCGCTCTTGAGTCCGAATGACGATACAACCAAACATCCATGACTCTGGCTATCACTGTTATCATTGCTTCGATATCACCGTTAATTGAATGACCGGCACATTCTTTCAACCGTCCGTCAAAGGCTAATGGAAACCCCGGTTCTAGACATAACTCCCGCACGTCGTCGCAGCCCGTGCCTAGGACTATCGAATCTGCCCAGAGTACTCGACCATCAACAGTTGGCCGTTGGGACTATCGAATCTGCCCAAACGTACTCTTGCTTAGAGCATGCTAGAACCTTCAACAACGATGCTATCCAAACCTCCTAGTCATCCTCCTCGACGACTATTCTCATATCCATCCATTATCCTCAACTCGAATCATATCACCGAGTTATCAACATGCTTGGAATGATCCCGTCTGGATTAGACCAAGTCTTCATCGCATGATTGCCTCGCTTCATCACATCCTCGCGAAGCCTCATCTCAACATCTCATCATCAAATCTATGCATAAGAGCTTCATCATCCCGCTACATATGCCACGAGCAGCTTTTCCAATTCAAGAGCCTTTCCCTTAGCTTTTGAATAATCTTCGATCTGGATCTAATCATCAATCATCTAGTTCATAACAATCAATCAAGTCAAACATCAATCCAAGCAATCAAGCATTCAAAAATGATCTAAGTAGACAATTATAACAATAATGGCATTTTCGTAATTAAAGAGTTGAAAGTCCAATAAGCATGAAAACATGGATTATATCTTTATAAACTTGATGAATGAACTTGCATAGGTTAATATATGATAAAATGGATGTAACATCATCATGAACAATGGATCTATATGGATCTACACTTTGGATGAAGAAAATGCATGGAAATCTCTATTTTAACACCAAATCGAGCCAACAATCCGATATACTCCTTTGGATCCGTGTGAGAGATAATCACCACTCACCAAATCACCAAAACAACCTCAAATCAATACGCTTCAGATCTGGACAGCGAAGGATCAAGCTTGATCTATCACGAATCCGCTTCAAACGAAGATATCTCTCTTGAAAAGATGAAGATCTTCAACTTTAGCTCTTGAATCTTCAATCTTGATCTTCGACTTGGATGGAAGGAAGCACTAGATTTGAGTGGAGAAAAGAAGTGAAGAAGTGTAGAAGTCGAGCTCTCAAAATGGCAGCACTTCGTCGCTTCGAAATCCGGATCCCAAAAAGTGAGAACAACCACTCCTATTTATAGCTGAAATCCCTATCTCGTCTACCCCCTATGAGTCGTCTACGACTCATCAGAACACCACGACTTATGACTCAACAATCTACGACTCAACTTCTGGCTTCAACGACTTAACACACTTCTGCCTATAACTCACGACAAAACAGCTATCTCCTAAGTCGTCTCCGACTTATAGCATGCGCCTACGACTCACCAGACCCCCTGTCTACGACTTAAATACGCACGCCTTACTTGGTTAGACGACTCAACTACTAACTCGTATACGACTTATCACCAAGGCTACGACTCATCCACTTGCGCGAGTTATCACCTACGCGCGACTCAACAGCTTACGACTCATCCCTTAACTTGGCCACGACTTAACTGGTTAGACGAGATAACCCATTCTACGACTCATCAAATAACTGGGACACGACCCATCAGATAACTGGGACACGACTCATCTCCTAAGTCGTCTACGACTCAACACATAGGCTACGACTTAACTGGTTAGACGACTCATCACTTAACTCAGTCAGCTCTTATGTCGTAAATCCCTAGGTCGGTCACTTACTTAGGTTGTCTATCCCTTAACTCGGCGACAACTTACAACCTACGACTTAACTCTTGCCGAGTTAACTTCGACCTACTGACTTAGCCCGGCTACGACTTATCCCCTTAGGTCGCACTTTCCTTAAGTCGGTCAGTCAATTTAAGTCATCCCACACTTACTTCCCACACGACCTAGGCTCTAAACATTCCAACTCTTAAGCCGTTCAAATGACTTAACTCCAAGTCCTAGGTCACTCCTTTCTCCTAAGTCGTATACGACTCACGACTCATGCTAAGTCGTGAACGACTTAGGGCTTAGGCAAAATTTGCCTAAAATCTGAAATGGCTCAAAATGCTAAAACTCCAGATTTGACGAACTTTTCGATCCGTGAAAATACGGGTCGTTACATTCTCTCCCCCTTAGGAATTTCGCCCCCGAAATTCCAAACAAACAAAGCAATCAAAGACTATTCTGTACGCCTACCAACCATAACAACCAGCAAACCATGCATCCAATTCTTAGCTTAGCGTACAGAATTCTAAGACTTAGAACAAGTTACAATGTTGTTAGATGATACGACACCTTAGGGCCATACCTTGAAGAGTTCGGGATGAGCTGCTTTCATCCTCTCTTCCACCTCCCACGTACAGTCGTTATCATCATCACTCCATTGTATCTTGAGCAACTTAACTACCTTCCTCCTAAGCTGTTTCGTGTCGGTTTCAACAACACGAAGCGGCTTACGAGGTCTTCTATCGACTGGATTAACTTCGAAATCTTCATAGCTATCAGCAGAAACCACCGTATCCGAGTCATGCACATACTTCCGTAGATATGATACATGAAAAACATTGTTCACACCCGACATCTTCTCTGGCAACTCCAATCTGTAGGCGAGCTTTCCAATTCGCTCGATGATCGGGAATGGTCCGACAAATCTCGGAGTCAATTTTCCTTTCCTCCCGAATCGAATAACATTCTTCAGTGGAGAAATCTTCACAAAAACCATATCTCCTGCGTCGAATTCCAAATCTTTTCGACGCTTATCAGCATAACTCTTCTGACGGTCTTGGGCTGCCTTCATTCGTTGCCGAATGATCTCTATACAATCTGAAGTCTGACGAATCATCTCTGGCCCAAGCATCAACTTTTCTCCAGTTTCCAACCAACATGTCGGAGAGTTACACGGTCTTCCATACAATGCCTCATACGGTGCCATACCAATACTTGACTGGTAACTGTTGTTGTATGCAAACTCCACCAAATGAAGGTGATCTTCCCATGATCCTCCGAAATCCAAAACACAAGCTCTAAGAAGATCTTCCAAAACTCGGTTGACTCTCTCGGTCTGACCATCCGTTTGGGGGTGATAAGCTATACTCAAACACAACTCGGTTCCCAAGACTTCCTGGAAGCTCTTCCAGAATCCACTAGTGAACAACGGGTCTCGATCGCTCACTATACTCTTCGGAATACCATGGAATCGAACTATCCACTTAACATACAACTCAGCCAACTTTGATGCAGTCCTAGTCGATCGAACAGGAATTAATCGTGCACTCTTAGTCAAACGATCTACAATGACCCAAATCCCTTCATTTCCCGTTCTTGTTCTAGGTAGTCCATCAATAAAATCCATCGATATCTGCTCCCACTTCCATGTAGGAACTTCTAATGGTTGAAGCAATCCACTTGGCTTCTTCTGTTCGGCTTTTACTAACTGGCAGTTCATACACTTGGAAATAAAATTTCCAACATCCTTCTTCATACCTTCCCAGTAGTAGGTTCTCTTCATATCCCGATACATCTTATTTCCACCTGGATGAATTGTCAACTTCGAGTGATGACTTTTCTTCAGAACTTCACTCCTCAATTCATCTATATCGGGAACAACTAGTCGTCCTTGCTTCCGAAGCCAACCTTCTCGATCGACCTCGAATCCTTTATCCTTTTCTGGATACAATCCAGATTCCAAATCACGGATAATCCTGACAAGCTTATCGTCTCGCTTTTGGCTCTCACCAATCCTTTCCACAAGAGTGGGTCTTATCGATAAGTTTGCCAACATCTCAGGTTCCAATTCGCATCTAGGCCTGAAGTCAAATCCAGCTAAATACTCGAGACTCTTCCATTCTGAAAACATGGCTCCCAATCCTGCATGTCTTCGACTTAACGCATCTGCCACCGCGTTACCTTTTCCCGGAGTATAAGCTATACCAAAATCATATGATGCTAAAAACTCTAGCCAACGTTGCTGCCGAAGATTCAAATCCTTTTGGGAGAAAAGATACTTCAACGACTTGTGATCCATAAACAACTCGAATCGAACTCCCAACAGATAATGCCTCCACATTTTCAGAGCAAATACAATCGCCGCTAACTCCAAATCATGTGTTGGGTAATTCCTTTCATGCGGCTTCAGTTGTCGACTTGCATACGCAACAACTTTATCCTTCTGCATCAGCACTGCTCCAAGTCCAGTACCACATGCATCGGTGTAAACCACCATTTCATCATTCCCACTTGGAATAGTCAAAACAGGAGCACTCGTCAATCGCTCTTTCAGGATTCCGAAAGCTTGCTCACACTTAGCATCCCAACTGAACACTTGGTTCTTTTTCGTCAATCCTGTTAACGGTGCAGCTACCTTGGAGAAGTCTTTGATAAACCGTCGATAATATCCTGCTAATCCAAGAAAACTTCTCACATCAGATGCATTCTTAGGTCTAACCCAATCCTGGATTGCTGCCACCTTAGCGGGATCAACCGCTATTCCACTTCCAGAAATCACATGGCCTAAGAACCTCACTTCACTCTTCCAGAAGTGACACTTCGAAAACTTAGCCTTCAACTGATGTTTCCGCAAGATTTCCAAAACCATACGCAAGTGCGTCTTGTGCTCCTCTTCCGTTCTGGAATAAATCAGAATATCATCCACGAACACAAGTACGGACTTGTTCAACTGATCTCTGAACACTCTATTCATAAGATCCACAAAATATGCTGTCGCGTTAGTCAATCCAAACGGCATTACCAGCCACTCAAAGAAACCGGATGGTGTCCTAAAAGCAGTCTTCGGCATACTATCCTTAGCTACTCTCAACTGGTGAAATCCCGTTGCCAAATCCATATGAGAAAACACCTTAGCTTCGTGAAGCTGATCAAACAAGTCATCTATTCTCGGCAATGGATACTTGTTCTACTTTGTCACCTTATTCAGCTCACGATAATCCACACACAATCTCAACGACCCATCTGCCTTGGTTGCAAACACAACTGGTGCACCCCACTCGGACACACTACGCCGAATGAATCCTTTCTGTAAAAGGTCATCAACTTGCACCCTCAACTCCTGCTGTTCCCTAGGCGCCATCCGCCTAAGAGGCATCACAACAGGTCTGGCTCCTTCAACTAGATCTATACGAAACTCGATCTCTCTATGCGGCGGCAACCCTTTGACTTCGTCAAAGACATCCTCGAATCCATTAGCGATTGGCACCGATGACGGTCCATCCCGTGGAACAACCAGCGAATACATGAAGCTCATGAAGACGCCTTCTTCATGCTTACATCGTATTACAACCTTTCGCCCATCCACATTCTCGACTGTCACTTCCAACCTCTCGCAATCAACCTTTGCCGCATACTTCCTAAGCCAGTCCATACCCAAAATAATTCCGAACCCCGCAAAGTTCAGAACAAAGCAATCACAAACAAAAGAGCAACCATGACTCGACACAATCAGACCACGGCATAACATACACAAACAAGACGAACCCCCAACTGGATTAGTCACAATCAATGGCCTATCAACAATATCCGGTTCCAAACCTAACCGGCCTACAAGTTCACTACAAACAAACGAATGCGACGCTCCATTATCAAACAGAACTCTAATTGGAACACCACATAGGAAAAGAGTACCTTGAACCACCACACTCTTTCCCTTCTCTTCAGCGGTAGGAGCTTTCGAAGACGACGGAACAGCTCCCAAAGCATAAGCTTGCACAATCTGCTTATCCCTCCTCGGTTCCGGACAATTCTTCCTGAAATGCCCCGGCTTGTCACAGTTGTGACACTTCATCGGCACCTTCGGATTCTTACAATCCTTCGAGAAATGGCCCTTCTGCTGACAATTGTAGCAAGTCACCTCGCCTTTCGGCTTCTTCTGGCCATCCTTACCCTTCTGCTGCTGCTGCTTCCTCTTCTTGTTTCCACCCTGCTGGGGTTTAGACTCTTCCCTGGTCACAGCAACAACAGATCCTTCCTTAGGAAACAGACTCTCATGCCTGAGAGCTTTCTCCACAAGCTTCTCAAATGAATCGTCCAAATGATCCACCAACTGTCTCCCAAGATAACTGTCCAAGCCTGTCACAAACTTCTCATTCTTCTGATAAGCAGATTCAATATATGACCGGGCATACTTGGACAGAGCTTCGAACTCAGAAACATACTCAAGAACAGACCTTCCACCTTGCTTGAGCTCCACAAACTTCTTGAATAGAACAGACTTCTGAGCTGTAGAAATGAACTTAGCTTCAAATCTAGCTTGGAATTGCTCCCAAGTAATCTCCTCCTCCGCAGTATTGATGGTGATAGAGTTCCACCAATCAGAGGCTCTCCCTTGAAGCTGCCTTGATGCCAACTTCCTCTTAGTTGCATCATCAATTCCCAAATCACCAAAGATCCTTCTACAAGCATCTATCCATCTCTGGACCTCAATGGTAGATTCTGTTCCCAAGAAAACCTTCCCTCCAAGAGCAGTATAATCCTTGCACAACTTAGCAAAATCCACTGGTTTCGGAGTTTGGACTTGAACTCCAACATCAACTGCCGCCCCTGGAACTGGTATCCTTCTCATGATCGAAGTCATCATAGCTTCGAACATGGCTGCATAATCAGCAGTCTCTTCAGTAGCACGGCCTTCCCTAGCAGCTGGTCTCCCTCTTCGACTCATTCTCAATTATCTATAAAAAGGAATGATCAGAACACCTTAGAGAAACAACTGCATAAAGGACTAACTTACTTCTAAGCTACTATATTATATATAGTAATCATCCATCAAATTACAATTACGTCTCTCATACGTAGTTACAACAGCGAGCGTTGGGTAAAATCGATTAACCAATGCTCTGATACCAAATGTGACGACCGCCCATGACCCCTGCACCGAATCTAGAGATAGTGCGCTGTAAAGTGTGCCAGGCGACCATGGACGATTGTCAAGGTAAGATTAAAACGACAGAATCTATCGTATTACTCACAGCGCCTGGATAAAATACAATAGAACATATGTATAGTGAAGCTTTACAGAACAAAATGACATCATATAAAACTCCATAATAGTTGAATACAAGCATCCACATAGTCAATACATCAAGCCTCACTACATATCTCTCAGAGAATACAAAACAACGGAATATCCAGTACATATAATAAGAAGATAATATGCAACCCTCCAGCTCGTCTTCGATATCAGCATCGTGAGAAGAGAACAGCACCTGTCACCTGCTACCTAGTCTGCCCGTCCCAAAATGGACGAACAACCCAAGGCAATAAGAATTAAAAACATAAAGCCTTGAGTCAGACAACAGTCTTAGTGAGCAGTAAATTAACTAACAACATACCAAAAGAGTATAAAGGAAAAGGAATAGGAATACAACCCTCCCACTCCAACCTCATTCTACAGTGATAACCCCCACACACTAAGCAGAAGCAAACATAGCAGAGCATACAATTTAAAGTAAAGCTACTATCACTCGAGTCAAGGGCGATGTTTTCCAAGTACCAAGGCCTAAATCAGATAAGCACCCAGGAAATACCGCTCTTGAGTCCGAATGACGATACAACCAAACATCCATGACTCTGGCTATCACTGTTATCATTGCTTCGATATCACCGTTAATTGAATGACCGGCACATTCTTTCAGCCGTCCGTCAAGGGCTAATGGAAACCCCGGTTCTAGACATAACTCCCGCACGTCGTCGCAGCCCGTGCCTAGGACTATCGAATCTGCCCAGAGTACTCGACCATCAACAGTTGGCCGTTGGGACTATCGAATCTGCCCAAACATACTCTTGCTTAGAGCATGCTAGAACCTTCAACAAAGATGCTATCCAAACCTCCTAGTCATCCTCCTCGACGACTATTCTCATATCCATCCATTATCCTCAACTCGAATCATATCACCGAGTTATCAACATGCTTGGAATGATCCCGTCTGGATTAGACCAAGTCTTCATCGCATGATTGCCTCGCTTCATCACATCCTCGCGAAGCCTCATCTCAACATCTCATCATCAAATCTATGCATAAGAGCTTCATCATCCCGCTACATATGCCACGAGCAGCTTTTCCAATTCAAGAGCCTTTCCCTTAGCTTTTGAATCATCTTCGATCTAGATCTAATCATCAATCATCTAGTTCATAACAAACAATCAAGTCAAACATCAATCCAAGCAATCAAGCATTCAAAAATGATCTAAGTAGACAATTATAACAATAATGGCATTTTCGTAATTAAAGAGTTGAAAGTCCAATAAGCATGAAAACATGGATTATATCTCTATAAACTTGATGAATGAACTTGCATAGGTTAATATATGATAAAATGGATGTAACATCATCATGAACAATGGATCTATATGGATCTACACTTTGGATGAAGAAAATGCATGGAAATCTCTATTTTAACACCAAATCGAGCCAACAATCCGATATACTCCTTTGGATCCGTGTGAGAGATAATCACCACTCACCAAATCACCAAAACAACCTCAAATCAATACGCTTCAGATCTGGACAGCGAAGGATCAAGCTTGATCTATCACGAATCCGCTTCAAACGAAGAAATCTCTCTTGAAAAGATGAAGATCTTCAACTTTAGCTCTTGAATCTTCAATCTTGATCTTCGACTTGGATGGAAGGAAGCACTAGATTTGAGTGGAGAAAAGAAGTGAAGAAGTGTAGAAGTCGAGCTCTCAAAATGGCAGCACTTCGTCGCTTCGAAATCCGGATCCCAAAAAGTGAGAACAACCACTCCTATTTATAGCTGAAATCCCTATCTCGTCTGCCCCCTATGAGTCGTCTACGACTCATCAGAACACCACGACTTACGACTCAACAATCTACGACTCAACTTCTGGCTTCAACGACTTAACACACTTCTGCCTATAACTCACGACAAAACAGCTATCTCCTAAGTCGTCTCCGACTTATAGCATGCGCCTACGACTCACCAGACCCCCTGTCTACGACTTAAATACGCACGCCTTACTTGGTTAGACGACTCAACTACTAACTCGTATACGACTTATCACCAAGGCTACGACTCATCCACTTGCGCGAGTTATCACCTACGCGCGACTCAACAGCTTACGACTCATCCCTTAACTTGGCCACGACTTAACTGGTTAGACGAGATAACCCATTCTACGACTCATCAAATAACTGGGACACGACTCATCAGATAACTGGGACACGACTCATCTCCTAAGTCGTCTACGACTCAACACATAGGCTACGACTTAACTGGTTAGACGACTCATCACTTAACTCAGTCAGCTCTTATGTCGTAAATCCCTAGGTCGGTCACTTACTTAGGTTGTCTATCCCTTAACTCGGCGACAACTTACAACCTACGACTTAACTCTTGCCGAGTTAACTTCGACCTACTGACTTAGCCCGGCTACGACTTATCCCCTTAGGTCGCACTTTCCTTAAGTCGGTCAGTCAATTTAAGTCATCCCACACTTACTTCCCACACGACCTAGGCTCCAAACATTCCAACTCTTAAGCCGTTCAAATGACTTAACTCCAAGTCCTAGGTCACTCCTTTCTCCTAAGTCGTATACGACTCACGACTCATGCTAAGTCGTGAACGACTTAGGGCTTAGGCAAAATTTGCCTAAAATCTGAAATGGCTCAAAATGCTAAAACTCCAGATTTGACGAACTTTTCGATCCGTGAAAATACGGGTCGTTACAACTCATGAATTTTTCTCCAAGATAATCGTCTAAGCCCATAATGAACTTCTCATTCTTCTTGAGCGGAGTATCGATAAAAGATAGGTCGTACTTCGATAGCATGTCGAACTCAACCACGTACTCCGACGTAAACATATCCCTCTATCTTAAGTTAGAAAACTTTCAAAAGAGCACCGACTTCTCAACGGTCGGTATATACTTCTCTTCAAATCTCACCTTAAACTGCTCTCAAGTAATTTGATCCTCAGGAGTAGTGGCGTTCCACCATCCCATAGCCAGTCCTTGAAGCTGTCCAGAGGCCATCTTCCTCTTCATCGCATCCTTTAACTCCATATCCTCAAAGGTGAATTTGCAGGTGTCTAACCAATCCTGCACTTTAATGACTAATTTCATTTCGAGGAACGATTTGCCTCCCAGAGTGGAATAATCCTTGTTCGGTTTGGCAAATTCATCCCTCAGCACTTGCATTGGAGCACCACCACCAACAGCCGTAGTATGAGCAACTTGGGCATTCTGAACCATGTTTCATACCATGTCAGTGAACATGTTTTGCAAGTCGAGGTTAGTAGCCCCTGATCCCGCCCCTTCTCAACTCCATAAACGGAGTTCCTAGCAGCATTCCTCCATAGTTGGCTCATTGTTACAAGCTGTAATAAGAATGACCAGTCTCTCTAAAAGATATAAGTGGTGTTCGCAAATGCAATTCGACTTATATACTATATATATAATTTAAAAACCAAAATATAACAAGTATTCTCTCTCATATATCACTCGATCCATTCTAAGACGATAGCTCCTTCCTTATCTTTGATGGATCTAAGTATCAACTTAGGGCGTCTCTCAAATAACAATTGTGACGACCACCCAACAACTCTAATACCCAGTATACATGTACATCGTGCTATGGAGGTACCCGGCCAATGCAAGATGGTAGCCAAAGGTGTAAAGTAGAAAATATCCAAACTAAGAACTTGTAGAACATCTCTCAGCTCACAGAAAAAATATAATATAATAACATAGATGTAAAAAAGGCGAGACAGTGATATAATCAAATGAACCATAAATAACAACATCAGAGTGTAACAGCTTCATAGATTATGCAAAAACAAAAATAATAGAGTTTATACATCCCAAGATAGATATACAAAAGCCAAACTCTATAACTATCTCTATGATAATACAAGTACTGGTATAGCTCCACAATACTGCATAGTGGAATATAAGAGATATTAAGCTCCAAATATAGATATATGAAAGCATAACTGCCTGCTCGTACTCCATACAGCCCCATGCGCTATCCAGACCTATTATCCATAATCTACTCGTTTAAGAGTACTCGAGGTAATAAGAAGCAAAGCATAAAACCTCGGGTCAGACAACAGTCTGGTGTTAGCGATACATCATCTCAAAAATACTAATCGTATATAGTAAATAGGGGCAAATGGTATGAAGAACCATACCTGGCCTATCCCTACATCCATAGAGTTAGCACATAACAATCAATATATGCTAACCTACTACCATTGCCATATAAATGTACTAAAATCAAAGTACAATATCCAGTGTTTAGGCATACAGTCGAAAATACCTACATCGTGTGACACCCTAAGGTAATAAACAATCATGTCAAACATAGCATCCATTAAACAATCCCTACCATCACTCGTGTGCATTGGACATATGATAACTCGTATGACAAAATCACAAACCAGAGACTCACTCGAAATCCCGGCTTCACTGGTGCGTGAATCCATGCCATTCCATAAGGTTAGGAATCAGGCTCTCAATTGCAACAGCCCAAGGTAATCTATTATCGCAAGATATGGACACGATCACAAATCCAAGTAGGCGTCCCCACATAACCCTTCTTTATGAGCACACTGGAAACCTCTGAGTTATCAACGTTACCTTCGCACTTGTCTCCATAATGGAACTTAATCATTATTCCATCCCGACTATCTTCACAGTGGAACACAGTCGCAAATTTTACTCGTAAGCCCCCATTGTTGAACTTGCCCTTATGGATTATCGTCACGACTCCCATCGTCAAGTTGTCATCTTTGGAATTCCTCCAGACATCCATTGTAAATCGTAGAACCATCGTACTATGGTACTAAGGTCATCGCGTCGAAGCGTCACACCATTGCTTCCTCTTTTGTCTCACATAATCCAAGGCCATCCTAAGCCGTTTGGGGTAATCTACCTTAGCCCTAGTTTACCCACAAGAGTCCCAAAGTAAGTCAAGAAGAACCCCGAAGCATCGCCTCTCCGAACTCGAAGTTCCCCAATCTCCTATCTCTGTCCGGTCTTCCCCATGCTTGGCTTGAAACCACCGAACAAAAGCAACATCGAACACCATTCCCTGTTCGGTACCCGGACATAGCATCACTGGGCAGCATTTGCCGTCCGGTCTCCTATGACATCACAGGACAACAAATGTTGTCCGGTCCGTAATGACACATCGAACATCAAATGCTGTCTGGTTTTTCATGCCACTACTGGACAACAAATGCTATCCGGTCTTCCATGTCAACACTGGATAACAATTGATGTCTGGTCTTCTCCACCACCGGACGAACCTCACCCCGAGCCAACTCATACCAGACCAAGCTTCACCGAACCAATACTCCCCTTCCTGAAGCCAACCACATGACAACTTCTAGTGGACTGACCACACTGAACCAAAACCTATAGCTTCTTCAGCACACCAACATCGCACTGATTCCATCGCTACACTCAACACCTATCCTCATGCATCACCTATGCAACTATACGACTCCAAACGCTTTAGAGCCTATCTGTCGAAGTTTGATTTCAAGGTTCCTACCTCTAATTCGCTCCGATGAGCATTTTCAATATACAAGCATACAAACAAACACCATACATGCACCAAACGATATTCAAACATGCAAACATACAACAATCCATAGCAAATCATCCAATAATATGTCTTTAACGTAGCCTCACACATCAAGGCAACCATACAACAAATTTACTTGATTAGAATACTTTAAAACACTTATAATTCATTTTTACTCCAATTTTCACTTTACAAGAGTCCCAAAACATGATTTTGACTTTAAAAATGAGTTTAAAACATGTCAAAAACCTATACATAACATATGTAATATGGTGAGTGATGATAAATCACTCACCAAAACTTCATAATCTAAGTTTTGCATGCAAATCGATACAAATCTAAAAATGAACCGCAAAGATATATTTTCTCTCTCCAAAAATGTACATTTGAAGATATCTGATGAATCCCCTTGCTAATCTACCTTTAACCTATGATTTAGACTTGATTTGGTGGAGAAAAAAGAAGGTTTTGGGTGTAAAATGGGTTAATTGGAGCTTAGATTTATTTGTGAAGTGGTAAAAGTAATTTGGAGATGATGGTTCAGTTTATTATAGCCTCCAAACTCGAAATGGGTTAGTGGGCTTGCCCCCAAACTCACTAATTACCTACTAAGCTGCTTCAAAAACTATTAAATTTTAAACGGGCATATCTCCTAGCCAGAAATTCCAAATCGCTATTATGACAACTCTACGGAAAGGGAAACCATAATACCTTTACAATGGAAATGGTCTCAGATGCTAGTTAGGCTTCTTTCAAAAGCTATATCCATTACAATTTTTCAAAGGTAAAATCATCTCGAAAAATTCTAAATATAGAAAATGTCACCATTCGACATTTCCCAAAGTTATAGAGTCATAAGACCTTATATGAATCAAAAATAATATTTTACGATCCTTCGATATGTAAAATACGAGTCGTTACAGTAATACCCTAGTCGTCCCATCTCAAAGCCACCAGATGACTCTACGAAACCACCATATGAATCGATCCACATGTCGAACTATCGCCACGGTCTCTATCTCATCCGAAATCAATCACATGTTTCCCGAGACAAGACCTACTATTCCCGAACCCATCATATTGCTCTATAGTCACCCCAGACCTTACAAGCATCATGCGTGTCCCCGGTGCAATCTCGAACTTTCAAAATATCAAACTTCAAAATCCAAATCTTAGCTACCCTCAACACAATAGTTTAGACATCTAAATAGGGTTTTCAGATTTCTGAACTTTATGATAGACAACTGAACCTAAATTTCAGGTGTTTGAATATCCTAGATTTACAATGAAAACATGCAGGATAAAATCCTTGAAATTTAGACTTCTGAATATTTAATTCAGACTTTTGAATGTCCTTTTCAGGCTAAACTTGAACCTGGATAGGGAATATGCTTTATTGGAAGTTCTCTCCACCATTTTCTTGTTCGTCCTTCTTTCTCCCATCTTCAACATACAACTTTGTTTTATCGGGACATTTCACATTAATGTCGTTCGACATGGATGCATGCCATTGTTATAAGTCATTTGACATTCAGATGAGTACAACTTTATATTGATGAATGACTTTGAGGGAATGAACCATTCCACTACCTTTCAATTTCAATTATTCGATTTACCATTCCAACTCTACATTCATTCAAAAAAGTGAATTACCAATGTCATGAATCATCTCCTTATCATTCTATCTACTTCAACCCAAGCATAATAACAATTCATATCAAACATTATTTCTATAATAAAATTCATTTAAAATATTCATCAAACATGGTTCTCATCTTTAAAATCCCAATTCGAGTTCACTATTAATCCCTAACCAACATTGGACATTTACATGATTTCTAGCATGTTTAGTGATCATATATCATAAGAAATAAATTTCATTCACCAATTACAAAGAAATTCAAGATTTAATGGAACCCACTTTGAATCTCCCTCTTGATTAGTAAAATCAAACTCCAAAATGTAAACTTGAAGAGATGGATTTGTAGAAAATCTCCTAAGTTGAATTTAGATATTTATTTCAGTATTTTTAGTAAAGAAATGAAGGAGTTATATTAGTTTGAAATTGAAAACCCTTATTTTCTTTTCTTTGAAGAAAGAAGAAGAAGAATGAAGTGAATGAAGGAGGAGGGCTTCAATTCAAAAATATAAGGCTACTTCTTGCCAAATGACCATTTTGCCAATAGCTTCTCTTTTCTTCTCATTTTATCGGACTTACTCGATTTTAACAAACTTTATATGTTTTTCATACATAAATGACATTACCAATGTAATTGAATAGGTTTAGAGTCTTAATTAATTCATCTTTTAGTAATTGGTCATTTAATGTAGTTAAAATGATTTATTTAGTTAATTACTAAGCATTAAAAAATAGATTGTTACATTCTCCTTGTAAAAGGAGTTCGTCCTCACAACCATCAAGGAGCCGAATATTGTGTTGCATCTACTCCACATGCCCAACTCCTCTAACACTTAGCATCAAAATTTCAACTAGTACTCAAACATAGAAATACAAAATAAGTTCTATACTAGCATGTAATTTGAATCAACTATATTGAAACAAAATTTACTTAGAGTAGATGAAATCATACCGGTAAAAAGTTTCGGATTGGAAGCACACATCTTCTCTTCTGGCTCTCAATTGCAATTTCCGAGATCATAGCCCCATTGGACTCGAATAAGTTTAACAACCTTCTTCAAAAGTCTCTTGACACTATTGCACTTATGTTATGTACACACTTTCTTAAGTGAGAAACACGGAACACATTGTATACTCCAGATATCTTTTCGAGAAGATAAACTATAAATGCAAGATTTTCGATCCGTTCTACAATAGGAAATGATCCAACCAATTTAGGTGTAAGTTTCCTCTAATTACGAAATCTAACCACCCTCTTCAATGGTGATGGTTTTAACAAATATTAAATCACCAACTTCAAACTCAAGATCAATACGTCTCTTGTTGGCATAAGACTCTTACCAATCTTGAGATGCTTTCACTCTTTTCTGTATCAACTCAACTTTCTCCAAAGTCTCACGGATCATATCCCACCCAAATATTACCTTATCCGTTGTTTTCCACCAACATGTAGGTGACTTACATGGCCTTCAATAACGATTTAAATATTGTCATGCCAATACTAGCTTGATAGCTATTGTTGTAAGAAAACTCAACAAGAGGCAAGTGATCCTCTATGATCCTCTGAACTCAAGTATACAAGCTCTCAACAAGTCCTATAGAACATAGTTTATTCTCTTAGTTTAGCCATCTGTTTAGGGATGATAGGGCGTAATCAAGTTTAATTCCATGCCTAATGCATGTTGAAAGATCTTTTAAAACTTACTTATGAAATGTAGATCTTGATCACTCATTATGCTACAAGGTACACCATGCAACCTCACTACTTGCCATACATACAATGTCGCTAAAGATGGAGCGATCCTAGAAAACTTCACCGGAATGAAATGATTGCTCTTCATCAATTGGTTCACAATGACCCATATATTATTATTTCCTCTCCAACTGCACAACAATTCATCTATGAAATCTATGGAGATATGATCCCATCTAATGCAGAACCTCCAAAGGTAATAATAAACCATTAGGCTTCTTTTGTTCAGCTTTGACCCATTAACGAGACATGCACTTCTCTATAAACTTCGAAACATGTCATTTCATACGCTTCCAATAATAAGTGTGTTTCATATCATTGTACATCTTGTTGCAATCAGGATGAATAGCCCTTCTAGAATGATGACACTCTCAAAGTACTTCATCAATCAAATTTTCCACTTCGAGACATAGAATCTACCATTTTCATGAAGCCAATACTTCGCATTAATAGAAACCTAGTCTATATGACTAGACTTCTCTTCCTCCATAACCTGGTCCAAAATCTCTACATTCTTGCAATAAGCCATTGGCTAGATCCAATCCGATCAATAAGCATGAGTCTAACTTTCAATGTTGCTAACAAACCGAGCATCACATCATAAGAAGGTTGAAAAGAAACTCCCCAATGTACTCCAAACCCTTCCATTCAACAAATATCGAACCCAACATAACACGACTTCTATTCAATGCATCCGCTACAACATTTCCCTTTCCGGGAGTGTAGGAAATACTAAAATCATATGATGCTAGAAGTTTCATCCATCTTGGTTTCCTACGATTGAGACTTTTTTTAGGAGAAAAGATACTTTTGCGTAAAAAATAACGCCTCCATGTATTCAAAGCAAAGACAATAGCTGCCAACTCTAAATTAGAAGTTGGATAACTCTTTTCGTGGGCCTTGAGTTTCTTCCTACCATACGCAACCACTTTGCCTTCTTCTATGAGAACCACCCAGAGTCTCATACCATATGCATCAGTGTATATGATGAATGGTTTAGCTCATACTAGCATAACAAGAATTAGATCACTAGTCGATAAATTGCTTTATCTTAATAAAAACCTTCACTGCGTGCATCCCATAAGAAGACTTGATTCATCCTAGTTAGTCGGGCCAAAGGTGTAGCATTCTTTACAAAGTCCTTCATGAACTTTCGGTAATATCCCATCAACACAAGAAAACTACAAACTCAATCACATTACTTGGTACCTTCCATCTTGCATTGCGACAATCTTACTGCGATCAATGCAAATTCCATGCGCGGATATGATGTGGCCTAGGAATTTCACATCTCTTCTCCAAAAGTGACACTTAGAAAAAATAATCTTTAAGCATTTATACCTCTACAATTTTAAACTTCTTTCAAATAAAATATGCGTTGTTCTTCACTTTTAGAAAAGATCAAAATACCATCTACAGATATCACTATAAATTTGTTGAGTTGATCCTGAAAGACATGACTTGTAGATCAATAAAATATGTCGGTGTATCTGCAAGACCTAATGGCATTACCAACCATTCATAAGATGCATCGAAAGTTATAAAAGTGGTTTTTAAAATGCTATCTCTAGCCATCCTTAGTTGATGTAAACCTGTTGTAATATCTAGTTGAGAGAAAATCTTATCCCCTCCAAGTCAGTCTAACAAATCATTAATACGAGGAATATGATATTTGTTCTTTCTTATAACTCATTCAATTTTCTACGATCGACACATAATTTCAAGGATCCATCTTCTTTGGTGGTGAACATGCGGATGCTCCCCACTCCGATGTATAGCTCCCCTTCTTTGAAAGGTTGGAAATTTTAGTTTCTAATTCTCTTCTTTTCCTCGATGCCATGCATTTAATAAATAAGACAAGCTTCTTTGAACTCACTCTAAATCAATATAGAATTCAAATTTTCGTTTAGGAGGTAAATCAAAACCTCTTCAAACACATCCATAGAATTCCATAGAGTGGGAACTTGCACCAATTCATCATGTAAGAGATCGAAGAAGAATAATAACTCAACATCATGGAACTGTCTGGTTTTTAATAAACATTAAGCCCCTTATCACCACTACCCTTCATACAAACTACGCGGCCATCAAAATCATAATAACCCCATGCTTGGTCATCTTATTCATCCCTAGAATAAGTCCATAACCTGTAAAACAAGGTATAAAAGCATCATAATAAAACCTGGACCTTCCCTAAGAAAATTTAATATCTTTGCATATCATAGAAAGATACATCAACCCCCCAACAGGATTCGACACTATAGAGAATCATTAATAACATGGAGCACTGGGCATAATCTATCAATAAGATAACTTGTAATAAAAGAATGTGAAACTCATGTATCAAATAAAACAAGAATTTGAAAGTTATAAATAGAAAGAACACCTTCCAAGACGATGTTCTTCCCCTCGAGTTTTGGTGGATTGCTCAAAATGGAGTGGCTTGGATAGCATATGCTTTAACCACTTGCTTACTCTTTGGAAGAGATAGACAATCCCTATTGAAATGTCGTGGTTGGTCACAGTTATAAACTTTTTGCTTAGAGGTTGACTTTGCAATCTTTGACAGCACGCCCTTTCAAATGACACCTATTGAAAGACAATCCCCCTTTCTAGCTTAGCCTTGATCATTTTTGTTCCATTTTCCTTGGAACTTGGTCTTGACTTCAACTTTAGCTTCTTTATCTTTTGAGGTCTCTTTAAAATAGAGTTTAATAAAGCCACTTTGACAAGTTCTTTGAACATAACGCTGATCAGAACATACCAAGAGCAAGATCCCTTAGAGGTTAATTGAGTTTCATGGAAAACTTTTTTGCCTTCTTAGTGGGATTTTTAATCATATCCATCCCAAAACAAGCCAAAATTTCAAACTATTTGATGTACTCCATAATGGTCTAAAATCCTTTTTGGAGATACAAGAACTTCCCCACTTACAAGCTCTCTCAATCTCAGAATTGGATTGAGCCTCAAATCTCCTATATAATTCTTCCTATGTCATAGCATGCTCATTCTCCTCTCATATCATAACATACTACCAACACAGAGCTTCCTTTTGAAGTTGTATAAAAGCAAGTCGCATTTTTATCAAACTCTCAAGCTCCATATGATCAAAGATCAGCTCACTAGTGTGGATTCACATTTGAGTCTAAATGAACAACTCTATTCCAAAGTAAGGCTTGCCTCTTATACAAATGTAGTCTCTACAAAACCTAGGGAAATCAATAACGTGTGGTAGAGGAATAAGAATCACTCCCTCTGGTGCTAATATAGGAGGAACTCCTACTGGAGACGGAGAACCTTATCCTGCAAGTACCTATGAATCTGTGTTTGAATTTGAAGCTTCGGAGTATCAATATTATCTTTAACGACAGTTGCTTTAGTGGCATGACTCATGATAGCTATCTGTAGATGTGAAATAGTAGTAACTTTCCAAAAAGATAATCTACTGCACTAGAAACAAAAGTGTGAGTCCAAAATGCTATATGCATAAAAATAAAAATACGCTCTCTCAACTTATCCCAATTCATGGTGATCTAGTAACCTAAGCTCTGAATATAATGGACTACCTCCATAACACCTATAATCCTGCACATACGCAATCAAATTCCATAAGTATCATAGATGATGTTTCATTAAGGTTAAAATGTAAAAAGCAAAACATAGCATATCCATCACATCTATAATCATACTAGTCTGACAATAAGATGAATAAAATACAATATTAATATAAGCATGTAATAGACTAAGTACATATCATATCAAGACATAAGATCCAATATTATAATACAACGTGAAAATGGTATACAAAATCCAATATACAACATATGTCAAAATGAATATATAGTCTAACAATGCCAATATCCCAAAAATACTAGATAAATATGGTAACACCGGTAAATAACTATGGCTTATAACTTGCCCCCAGCCAGCATAATCCCCATCGCTAGGTCAACTTACTTAAAGAGTAAACAAAAGAGACAACAAAGAGATGATTAGACACAAAGTCCGATGAAAAGAAAATATCACCAGTCGACATGATTACCAATATACTACTATATTATGTACAATACCAAATGGTAATATATGAGGTAATGAAACCATACCTCAACCCATATATTCAATTGCATCCAATAAATTAGCACACCTCTACTATAGTGCTATGCAACATGCAATAAGTCTATCATGTACTAGTCATCATGGAACCAATGCTAACTCAACTGCGACACACATTAGGCTTGGCCTCAGGTCTCCTAGTAAGGCCAAGACCCATTAAGTATGGCCACTAATGCAAGACCAATGCTATAACAACACTCCAACATGTCGTCTACCACATAAAATTGCATCGAACCCAAATCAATATACATGTGCCTAACCACTACCATTTGATTACCATGAGGACTAAGAGGGTTACCCATGGCCAATAACCTTTGCTATAATGTAGCCTAAGGTCTGTTACATAGATTACTAAGGTAGAACTTCTTCAATCTATGTATCGATACTTCCCTAACATGCACAATCAACACAATAACACCTCATGCAACAAATGGTCTATTAATATTAGATCCTAAGGTCATAGTCAAGAGATACAGACTTACTTCATATACACAATACCATATGGAATCGTATATTGCAATATCTTAGTCGTTACATCTTAAAGCCACTATACGACTCTATAAAACCATCATATGAATCGGACCGCATCTCAAACTATTTCCATAGCCTTTATCTTATCCAATATCAACTGTACGTTTCCTAAGACAAGATGTACCATCTTTGAACTCATC
The DNA here is from genome assembly GCA_030737815.1 of Allium fistulosum. Classification (NCBI taxonomy): domain Eukaryota; kingdom Viridiplantae; phylum Streptophyta; class Magnoliopsida; order Asparagales; family Amaryllidaceae; genus Allium; species Allium fistulosum. The sequence goes on from CM060902.1 coordinate 1,423,644,312, forward strand.
ACATTGCTCTATAGTCATGCCAGACCTTACTAGCATCACACGGGTACTTGGAATGAATTCGAACTTCCAAAGTATCAAATTTGAAAACCCAAAGCTCAACTACCCTTAATGCAGTAGTTCAGACTTCTGAATAGGGTATTTAGACGTCTGATCTTTATTTACGACATTTGAACCTAAATTTCAAACTTTTGAATTTTTTATATTTATCCCGAAAACATATGGGAAAAAGCCTTGAATTTTAGACATTTGAACTTTTAATTCAGAGGTTTGAATGCATGGTTGGCTAGTCTTGAACCTGGAAGAGGAATTTTCCTTAGTGAAAATTCTACCCACCTTTTTCTTGTTGTCCTTTCTCCCATCTTCGACATATGACTCCTTGTCACCAAGACATTCACACAAGTTTTATTTAACATGAATTCACATTATTGTTATAAATCATTCATTATTTAGACGCGTATAACTTTATATTCGATGAACAACTTTGAGGCAATGAACCGTTTCACTACCATTCAAGTTCAACTACTTGATTCACCATCCAACTCTACATTTATTCGAAAAATCAGTTATAAGTGTCAAGAATCATCTCCTTATCATCCTATCAACTCCAAGCCATGTACACCAATAATTCATATCAAGTTATTCAACACATTATTTCTATAATCAAATTCATTTAAAAAATTCATTTTTTATAATAAAAGCGATACTTTAATTAAGTAGAGCACTCATTATGGTACCTTGGTGACTATTGTGAGGGGGGAAGATGGTGAAGTGCAATGAAATCCCAGATTTAGAGGATTTAGAGCGAAGAAGAAAGATTAGGGAGAAGATCCTATTTTGGTTGCACTATGGTTTGTATTTATAGGAGAACAGGTGTGTTGGGTCAGAAGCCTACTTGTCGTAGAGTCCAGATGTCAGCCCAACATCACACGAGAGAGCTCAGAGGCAACCGAGTTAAAATAATAACTCGGTGCCAAGTTATTTTCTTAAGTGGAAATTTGTCTATCTCTTTTTCTTTGCTCTTCTATCTTCAAGTTAATGTGCTCCATGCTCTTTTCCTTTGATTTTTGGTTGATTCCAATGATCTTCCATCTACACTTAAGTTATCCTACTTTCTTAGCTTTCTTCTATTCAACCCTTGGAATTGGTCGTCCAAATTCTGGGAAAACACTTGATCACGATGTGATAAAGTAGAGAAGAGTTGCATGAAGTTTAAAAAGTGAAATGGGGAAGAAAAATGACTTGGCACCGAGCTAAATGACTTCATGCCGAGTTATTTCCTTAGCTTTATTTTAGGTGAAACTTTTTCGAGTTGCTTCTCTGCTTCTCCTAAGTCTGCTTCAAAGTTTTCAAGTCGTTTCGTCTTCGGCTTGACATTCTAACTTCCATTGACTTGTGCTTGGTTATAAACCTAGTAACACTTACCTTCCAGAGTATGCTTCCATTGAAAACAAAGCGTGCTCTGGATTGAGAAAAGTCCTAGACTATTATCCAGTAAATTCCACATGATCGTGCATGTGCCATCTCGAAACATTGCTTTCACTTGGTATAATTTCCTTTAACTACTTAGCTTAGTCACAGTAAGAATCCCATTCCTTTGCATTGGCGACGTGATCTACACTCTGGAGACTATTTCATACTTCGTGCTCATAACCCCTCTCTGCAATGCCCTTTGGAAAATATGGAGGCAAGAAAATAACTTGGCACCGAGTTATTCAACTCGATATCGAGTTATATCATCCCCTTTAAGTTTCAATTACTTAGAAAATTTTCTTAGTGTTTTTCATTTGTGCCTTTTGAACTTCCTTGCACCTGAGCCATCTAACCTCTCATGACCCGACCTGTCTTCCCTCCGACCTACCAGCGCCATCGACCTATCTCCACCTTCGATATGACCTAGTGCTACCATCGCCTCCTACTGCCACTACCTAGAAATGTTTTCCTCTATTCTTCCATCATCCAAGTAGCTCAGATCCAATCCACTTTAAAACCCTAGCTCCAACTTGATTTTAGATTTTAAGGTTGGCGATAGTTGGTTTTGTGACAATGATGATGGCGATGTCGATAGGAGTTTGGTCGATTGCAATTGAAGGGAGATGGTTGAATTTTGGGTTGTGTTTGGTCGGTGATGTAAATAAGTTTTGCCTTGGTCGAGTGCACGCGGTTCCGAAGACAAGTCCTACTCTCCCGATTCAACTGCCTCTCTTTGAAATTTAGCCATGTCCCGATAGCTGATTGAATTTTAGTGCGATGATTTACTCCAAGGTTGGTCATACTGATGATTCCATCGCATCGCTTGTCCCATTTCCACACTTCCGGTGATCCTAAAATAAGAAGCTTTCCACGTCACTTCGAATAGCGGCTCTATTATCGATTACTCATCGATAAAGGGTAAGTTCCAAAATATAATTTCAAAGTATGACGTGGCTCGTTATTCTAGCACAAGTGAGCTATCTACATAGGATGGTCCATTCGTGGTGTAGGGGACACTGGACTCACACCACATAGATTAATATACTGCACTTGCCTTGGTTAATGCTCAGAATTTGGTTGGTCAACACACGTTGACATCCTTTGGATTCCACGCATTGGTCACATAGGTTTATTATTTAAAATAAAACATATCTAACCATGTTGAATGCTAAGTTTTATTATTTTGAATGACTCGCCGATCACCCCGGCTTAAGTCTGGCGAAGGAACGTCCACTCCTCTTGAAGCTGGATCTTTTATAGCTCCAGCTTTGCCATCCGTCCCTGTAGGGCCAAGCCATACCGAAACTTTTGAATACCAAAGTCAAATAGTTCCAGTCGTGCCGATAGTGGGTTAGCTGCCGTCGGGATTGAGAATCTTGAATAACTCGTTGGAGCATGTGCCTTCAATCCTATCTGCCAGGTTGCTCCGAAACATATGTCTCCAAAACAGCATCCCTAAGGATGATGTTCGTATGCCGACAAGGAATGAATTCACTCACAATGCCCCATCGGACTTTACAACATGCAATCAGTATATGTGCTTGGGCGGTGTCGTCTCGCCATTCAATCATTTTCTAATGATGGTGCTGTAAGAACTTGGACTAGCTTGGTTCCAAGTTCACCCAAATGGCTATTCACTTCTATGTTCACTGTACGTCCTCTTTATAAACAGATTCAAATGGCCTCTGAGATTCAATGAGCTGACCCATCTTCTACAATTCAATAAAAGGTGGGACTCCCCATCCTATCTGATAATAGAGGCTTGGAAGGGATGTAAAGTGATTGAAAAGCTCCACAACAAGCGTTTTGCCTTTAAGAACGAATATTTCTTTGTGCGATGCCTGCACGGTTCTAATCAACTTTGGCTTTTTAGATGTACATCTCTTTTCCCTTGCTCCTTTCATTATAGAATTTCTATGTGTCTAACTTGATGTGTGTTTCCTCATAGGCATCCCGGTTCGTGACGATAGTGAGGAGCACGAGAAAACATTCAATGTTATGAAGGTAGTTAGATTCAATAAACACACCATTGCATCTCTCTTGGCAAATGAAAATATACGGGAGTGTGGGATGCTTCGCCTTGATATATTTGCTATCACTGAGTCCCCAGCGCAAAGCGGCTCCAGGGCTGATACTCGGTCTTCTGCTCACACTCGTAGCTTCGACGAGAATGTTTGAGAGAAAGTTGTAGGTCCTTATAGTGTAGTGCATTTAGTGGAGGCCGCGATGAGAGAGACTGTAAGGCCTGTCGAAGCCAACCTTCCAAGTAGTGGAGATGGTGAGGATGTCTCTGATTCTAAAAAATGATGAGGCATTCATAAGGAGAGAAGGAAAAGAAGTGGTTGAGGAAGAAGAGGTGCCAGTGATAGCGACTATCACGCTAGCAAAGCAGGGGGCGAATCCTTTGGTGAATCGCCCAGCTTGAGCCCTATTCTCCCCTGCTCACCCCTTCCGAAGCACATGGTCATTGAAACTTTTGAGGTAGTTGGGGACCAAGTTGTGATGCCTTCAAGAGAGGATACAGCTCGATCTCGCCCTCTTTGTGACGTTTTCATTAGGTTGAGTGATATCGGTGAGATCAACTTCACCGTCAATGTCATTCTGGGGATGTTGGTTTAGAATACATTATTTTGGCGGGGGCTTTACAAGCGAAGGTGGAGAGACCCCCACTTTAATTCCTTTCCAATAGGTTGGTAGAGTACTTGAGGGGTCATCGGCACCACACACTTCACTAGGATCACAGACTCTTATTCTTGCATTGAATTTAACTTCGAAATTCCAATATTATTACTGTTCTCTTCCCTGTTTCAGGTTCCATAGGCCATGGTTATTATGAGAAGTTCTCCCACTATGCTAGTGTACATAGAGGCCAAACTCCTGATCCAATCCACCTCATTGCTTCGAGTCTAAGGAAGAGAAGCAAAGGTGGGAAGACCCCGACTACGACGAAGCTTGCAAGTTCGATAGGGAGATGGGTAGGAGAGGGGGAAGGAAAGAAGAAAGAGGGAAGCCGATATTGAGTTATCTCACGACCCTGCTAAGTGCTCAAAAGATTCCTTGGAGCACCATAGGCTTATTTCTGCTGATGTTCCGCCTTAAACATAGGCTCAAACCTCTTTAACTCAAAAAATTCTAGCCTCCTAAGCTATGATTACAACAGTCCTGCCTACTACTAAAGGAGCCTCTTCTCATTTATTCACTCTTCTACCTGGTCCTCCACGCTTGCAGGCTGCATTCCCATACCACTTTTTACATGGCGTCAAATTTGACCAAGACGTCTCATATACGCCAAAAGAGGCGGTGATGCAAAGTCTAAAGAACGTCAAGCAAGGTGTCGATGAAGGGTATAAGTGGAAGAAACTTTGCACCGCTCTTTCCGAAGTAAACAAGATTAACTACACCAATATTCAATCCTTCGAATATAAGAGAGCTGCCTTTGTGCGGATGATGAAAGAGAGGGAGGATGATTTGAATAAAGTTACCAGAGAGAAGGACCTTGCTTTGAAGCAGAATGAGAGCAAAGATAAGCTGATGGATGAGTTAAAGCTTGCCTACAGCCGCACCAAAATCGTGATGAGAAACGAGCTGAAAGCTGCTCATGTTGAGAGTTTAGGGTTCCAAAAATAAGTTAAGGAGAAGGCATAGGAACTCGGCTAGAAAGATGAGTTTATCCGGGCTCGGGACCAGACAATTTCAAATCAAGCAGCCGAACTTGCTAGACTCCACGAGGAGGTTCAACAACTTGCCAAAGAGAAAGAGCAGCTGTCTACCAATAAAGATGCCATTGGTCTTGAACTTGCAATTTCTAAGCACGAGCTCAAAGAGCTTCAAGAGGAGAAGTACAAGTTCCTGGCCAAGCTTGATACCAACATGCTATATTTCTACACTAATATAGTCATGTTTAAGAATCTTAGATGACTGGGAAATAGCTATCCTGAAGCGCTCTTTGGTGCTTGGAAGGAAGTGCTATGCCGAACTGTGCAAGCCGGAGGCAATCGCTTTGAAGAAGAACTTATAGCTTCTTATCTTGATGCAGAAGATATCGAATCTCTTTCCGTTGGAAAAGGTATCTTAGCTAAAGATGCTGCTACTGCTACTGCTGCTGATGCTGATAAAGCTTTTGCTGGCCCGAGTTCTTCAGGTTAGGGTGAAACATTTGCTTCAAAATCCAAAGAGTCGACAGTGATTATTCCCGCATCCTTGGGATTTAGCTCACTTACTCGCATTCTTCCAGCTTCATTAACGGGTACCCTCCATGCTCTATATGTTCCTCCTATTGTGGTCTAGCCCAGAGAGCTTGGAACTAAAGAAGGTGAATTTGTCGTATCTCATCGGGGTCCACTACTGGTATATCTTTCATTTCTCTAGTCTTTGAGAAGCTTTTAGTTCTCGTGAGAAACTATCACTAAGCTTTACCAATATGTACGTCAATTTGTAGGTCAACCACATTTTCCTCCTCTGCCTCCACCTACGCAGCGTTCAAGAACTGAAGCCATCTCTACCGCATTAACCGTCATCTCTGTGGGGCTTACTGCATCCATTCCTATTTTTAGTTCTGGCCCAGGTCCTGACTCTGAGAAGATCGCCGCTTTAGAGATCTTGGAGGGCATTTCTGTCTCTTAAGAGGGGGGTGTTTTCATCACAGGTGCTTCTGACTCGACCGAGCATGAAACTATGGCTGAGAGGTTAAGGAAGGACATGGAGAAAATTCAAATGAAGAAAGAGTTAGGGACTACCAAACATGCATCTTCAAAACTGACAAGCCCCTAGTAAAAAGTTCCAACATTCAGGATTAGGCCACCGAAGCATGCTGACGACCTTGCCGTCAAGTCCGGGGAGCCCAGTTCTTGTTGGTGAAGAGTCCACTCATTCAGAAGGCGAAACTCCTCCCGGCAAGGAGAGCAAAGGAAGGTAGAAGCTCCAGACCCGTCCGGGTAGAACCGGTAAAGGCAGCCAAAGTGGTAAGAAAGGGAGGACTCGGTGTTATGTGCTAGCTGAGTGTTTTTTTTTTGCGGTTGTGGTGGTCGAGTCTATATTTTTTGTCCTTTTGCTTTAAATAGGCCGAGATTGTGTGGATCCGGCCTCCACTGTTTGTCTGTACATAAAAAAATTATTGTTAATGAAAGATTAGCTTTTCCTTTGTAATATCTCTTTTGTGTACTTTTCTACATTTTATGTATTGTGCCTGTTTATGTATGTTTGTCTGTGTATATAACATGATTGCTTGTACTGCAATTTCTTGTATTATATACTTCTATTTCCATGCAATATTCTTATTTGCTGCATCTCTATGCTAGTAAACAATATTCCTACAATTGCTTTAGTATATCATATTGTTTAGCTCTATTTTTGACTACCAGAATACTCTATTTGGTATAACAGGTCTTGCAATTTTAGTCGACCTGCGGCTATTCCTGTTCGGGCTCAATCGAGTTCGTTTTGACCAATTGTCGGTGGATATGCCGCTGTCCGTAGGGCTGAATGTTAAAGTCCAGGCATCAACAAGAGACTAGAAGCCCTGAGAAATTCGTTCGATTTCCCCTAGTCTAGTTCTCATGGTGATTCCTATCTCCAGGAACTAGCGACTTTTGCTACTTGATTCCAAGCATCATATTTTTAATGCCGCTAATTCCTTAGTTGCATTTGAATTCTTCCAAGTTGACATCATTAAAAAAATGTCATTCTGGATGTATGTATCGAAAAGATGTGTCATCATCATCTTTCGTCATAACAAATTCTTCCAAGTTCGATGTTGAGATCTGGTCATGCATCAACTTCTATCTCCAGAAACTTGTATAGAAGCAGCTCGGTCTTATGGATTTCTCCTTGATGCTACCTATCTCTAGGTTTCGGCCAATTCATCTTATTATTGCCTACCTCTGGGAAATGTCAAGTTCAAAGAGGTTTGAATCGATTTTTCGGTTTACTTAGTGGTTTGGGGTTTCCCGACGTTATCGGGGAAGTACCGGTACTCAAAAGGCAGGGGTCAATTTTCACTATCGACCTAGCAGTTTGAGTTGATTTTCCTATCGACTAAGTAGTTTCAGGCATTCCCGACATTGTCGGAGCAACGTCTGTTCTCAAAAGACAGGGGTCGATTTTCACCGCCGACCCAGCGGTTTTTGTCAATTTTCCCTGTCAGCTCAGCGGTTTTGGAACTTCCCGACGTTACCAGTCTTGGGACAAGTTAGTTCTTAGAAGGTTGACGATTGATCTAACTTGCCTATCCAATGGTTTTGACCTTCCCGACGTTGCCAGTCTTGGGACAACATCAGTTCTTAGAAGGTTGAGGATCGATACTACCCATCGATCTGGTGGTTTTAACCATCCCAACATTGCCAGTCTTGGGACAACATCAGTTCTTAAAAGGTTGAAGATTGATACGACCTGTGGTTTTTGGCCTTTTCCGACATTGCCGGAGCAACATCGGTTCTCAAAAGGCAAGGATCAATTTTCCCATAGATCCGACGCTTTAGACCTTCCCGATGTTGCCAGTTTAGGACAATGCCGGTTCTTAGAAGGTGAGGGGTCGATATGACCATCGATTTGGTGGTTAAGACCTTCTCGACGTTGCCAGTCTTGGGGCCATGCCGGTTTTCAGAAGGCTTCCATTGATCCGATGGTTTGAGTCAATTTTCCCCATCGACTTAGCGGTTATGACCTTCCTGGCTTTTCTAGTCTTGGGAAAAAGTCAGTTCTCAAAAGGTAAGGGGTCGATTTGACCTTTGATCCGACGATTTAGACCTTCTCGACGTTGTCAGTCTTGGGGCCACGTCGATTTTCGGAAGGCTGGGATCGATTTTCCCCGTCGATCCGGTGGTTTGAGCCTATTTTCCATGGTTGACTCAACGGTTATGACCTTCCCGTTGTTGCCAGTCTTGGGACAACGGTAGTTCTTAGAAGGTTGAGGATCGATATGACCAGCCGATTTAGCGGTTTAAGGCCTTCCCGATATTGCTAGGGTAACGCCGGTTTTCGAAAGGCAGGGAGTCGATGTGACCTTCGACCTGGTGGTTAAGATCTTCTCGATGTTGCCAGTCTTGGGCAATGCCAGTTCTCAGAAAGATGGGGATTGATATAACCTGTCGATCCGGTTGTTAGTGAGTCTACTCTCCCCGTCCTTCATTCGAGGGCAGAGGAGCGTTTTCTTAACTGTGCTGCCAATTGCATGGCATATGCGTTTTGCTTGCAAGAAAACGGTTCCATAGGTTCAGGAACCAAATTTTATTAATGAATAGAAGAAAGGAAAGTCCTGCCTATTTACAATGCCTTCAGTGTCCCCGGGCAGCTTATATGCGAAAGGATACTAGATAAGGCCAAATGAAACAACATCGCTTTAGGTTGCGGCCTCATTCCTACATGACCAGCTAGCTTGAGTGTTACTTGAACAGTAACCTTTTGCCAGTTTGCATGGGCCCCTCTCCACTAGGTCCAAGGAGTTTTCCTTGAGCGGGTGGACCCTAGGGTCCCGTAGCTTCTCCGTTGCTCCATGGTTCCTTAACGTACTTCTTAAGCTTGTTTTTCCTTATCAACTCCTCAATCAAATTTGTCAAGTGTCGGCATTCGCCGGTATCATGCCCATGAGTTTCGTGGTGTATTACTTTCCATACCACTTCTACTGGTCTGCCACTTCCTTCCTAGGCGGCTTCTTATACTTGATTCCTTAGGTGGCAAGATATATATTTTCTAGCATACTTTTCAAAGGCATGTAATCTTCCGATCCAAAGTCCTTTGGATGCTTTGCATTCGCGTTATGCCTATTACCAAAGTTTTGACTTCTCTTCTTTTGATTATCATGTTATTTAGCATTTATTACGATGTTGCTATGGATTTCTTCCTTCGACCGTCTGTCGTCGGCATTCCCCAATTCCAAGCTCGCTTCCACTAAGTGTAGAAACCGATTCACTTTCCGATGGAATTCCTCCATGGTAGTCGGTTGTTTCATCTTTAGCCACCTACCAAAATCCATGTCCGGGTGAATGCCACAGACCAATGCCATGACACAAGATCTTCCTTCGGATTGCTAACTTCCGTAATAGCGATATGGAATCATTTCAAGAAACTCTTTAGTGATTCGGTGTGCCTTTATAACAAGCCAAACAATGACATAGCATCCTTTGGTCGTACCATATGGAGCCTAAACTGCTCCAGAAACTTCTTAGCCAATTCATCAAACATCGATATGGATTTAGGCACGAGCCTAGTGAACCACATAGAAGCAACTCCTTTCAAGAAGATAGGGAAACACCTACAATGAATAGCATCCACAACTCTAGCTCCATCCATATGCCATTTGTATTTGAGTAAGTGTTGTCTGGGATCAATAGTTTTTTTATAGGATGGCATTGTCGGCATGGTGAATTTTTGGTGATATTCTTCTCTCAGAACATTTTCAACAAACAGAGTTCGACTTGATGTAGAACTCCAGTCCCCATCTTTCCTACCCATGCTATCCTCCACTAATCGTTTGACCACGTCAGCGGTGTACTCCTCGTTGGCTTGGTAATATGTAGGTCAACTATCAAGGGTTGCACCGAGTGTTTGACTCTGCAAACGATCTCGGCTTGCCGACTGATGTCTAGGTTCTCCATTCCCCAGGAGAACCACTCCTGCAGAGTTTTGTTGGCGCCCGGTTGGTCTTTCCGTGGAAGTTTGGACTCCAGCTCTAGTGTTTTGTTCGTCACACCACTCCAAATCATCGCCATCAAGCTACAAGTCCTCTTCCTTATCAGATACATCCATTGCATCACCTTCCTAAACATTCTCTGTATGGGCATTCCTATCATTGCTAGTTTGTCTTCTTATGAGGGGAGCACCCCTGCTTCCTCCTACGATGACTCCTGCAGTTACTTCCTTCTTCTTTTGCTTTCCATCTCTCCTATTTAGGTCATAAACCAAAGAATTTTCTTGTTCTATTATAGGAGAAGTTTCTCTTCTAACTCTTCTTATCGCTGGTGGTGCAAGGTTAGCAATGCATCCAGCTTATCCATGAGAGCTTTGTGGCTATCCGCCATCTTCTGGTTTAGTTCATGAATCATCATATTAGCACTTTTCTAGTAACAACTTCTTGTTGAGTAGAGGATTCTGGTATTGCATTTCCATTATTAACTTCTGTTTAGCGAGTGTTTCCTTTATCACCATTAGCCACCGCTCTTGCGGATCTTCCAGAAGTAGATCTTCCTTTAGTAGCACCATTGATCTTCAACATCAAGTTCTCAAACTTTGTAGATCTAGTTTTCTGGAGCTAACCACTGGATCTCTCCAAATCCCAATAGCAAGCTAGATCTAAGCCTAGATTCAGTCTTCTTAGTGAAAATACCAAAATGTTGAAGCCAAAAATGGAACAACACCCAAGATTGAGTTGTAGGGAACCTATAGGATCAAGATCTAGCAGTGAGTACTGAAAATAAAAGAAAAATAAAAGGAAGACACAAGATTTTTATAATGGTTCAGCAATCTCTGACCTATGTCTACTTTATAGATTTATTGATTATGGATTCGAGAGAGTTTATATGAGATTACAAAGAATTAGAGTCATAAGTACAATAGGTTGACAAGTTCTAAGGCCTAGCACTGCCAAGAGTAGCTGCCTTGGCGACTATTGTAAGGAGGGAAGATGGTGAAGAGCAATGGAATCCCAGATCCAGAGCGAAGAAGAAAGATCAGGGAAAAGATCCTGTTTTGGGTGCACAATGGTTTATATTTATAGGTAAACAGGTGTGTTGGGTTAGAAGTCTACTTGCAGTAAAGTCCAGACGTCAGCCCAACATCATACGAGAGAGTTCGGAGGCAATTGAGTTAAAATAATAACTCGGTGTTGAGTCATTTGACTCGATACCGAGTTATTTCCTTAAGTGGAAATTTGTCCATCTCTTTTGCTCTACTCTTCTATCTTCAAGTTGATGTGTCCATGCTCTTTTCCTTCGACTTTTGGTTGATTTCGCTGTTCTTCCATCTATACTTGAGTTATCCTTCTTTCTTGGCTTTTTTCTCTTCAACCCTTAGAATTGGTCATCCAAACTCTGGGAAAACACTTGATCACAAGGTGATAGAGCAGAGAATGAGTTGCATGAAGTTTTGGAGATGAAACGGTGAGTACAATTGATTCGGCATTGAGCCAAATGACTCGGTGCCGAGTTGTTTCCTTAGCTCTATTTGGGGTGAAACTTTTTCGTATTGTTTCTCCACTTCGCCTAAGTGCGCTTTCAAGTTTTCAGGTCATTTCATCTTCGGCTTGATGTACTAACTTCCATTGACTTCTTCTTGGTTAAATATCCAGTTAACATTGACTACTACAAAGGTAATTTTGGATCTAAAAGAGGTGACTGAATTAAAGCTAAATGTAATGTATTATATTCCATAAATTCTTGAACTGCACTGGATGGTTTGGACATTCTATTCTCGAAAGAGGAGATTTTAGGGCTATCGATGATATGCCAAGCGATATATCACCTAGACCAGATGGATTTCCTATTTTGTTCTATAAGAAATTTTGGCATGTCTTAAAATATGATATAACTAAAATGTTTAATGAGTTTTATTATGGTGATTTACAACTAGGTAGATTTAACTTTATTATTGTAATTCTTCTTCATAAGAAAGTGGACGCAAAAGAGCTAAAGGGCTTTAGGTCTCTATTTTTAATAAAGCATTCTCTAAATATAATTTCAAAGGTATTAGAAAATATGTTAAGCGTTAAAATGAATAATTTAATCAATATTACGCAATCGGCTTTTATTAAGGGTAGAAATATCACGGACGAGGTCATTGGGTCTAAGAATTTATAAACTACTATTTTAATAATGCCACTTATGCCCTTTTAAAACTTGATTTTTCTAAACGTTTTGATTCAGTTGATTGGATTTTTCTTAAACATTTACTACTGGCTAGGGTTTTAGTTCCAGATGGGTAGGTTGGATTATGGCCTTGCTCAAAACTATAATCTGAAGTATAATGGTTAACGATGTTCTAGGAAATAAAATTCAGTATAAACATGGTCCAAGATAAGGCAACCGACTATCACCCTTATTATTTAACTTAGCAGTGGATGTTTTCACCAGGACCATAAAGTTTTCTATTAAGAATGATGCTCTTGCTAGTGCTGGTAATGGTATCACCACTAATGATCTTTGGATCCTCCAATTTGCTGATGACACCATGCTTTTCACTGCTCATTTACCTCATTGCATTTTGACCATTAAATTTGTTTTATATAGTTTCAAAAAAATTTCGAGGCTTAAAATTAATTTTGAAAAGCGTTCAGTGCTTGTCTTAAATGATGTTGATAATATCGGACATTTTGTTGCTAGTACTCTTAATTATTAGACCATGAAATTTCCTATTCATTACTTAGATTTTTTGATTTAACAAGTAGGCTAAAAAGGAAGACCGATAAATGATAATCGACAAAATTAATAGAAAATTATCTAATTGGAATAACATATTTTTTTCTAGAGCTACAAAATCATTTTAATAAACTCCATCCATCAGCTCTTCTTACTAGTGGATGTTTTATTATCTTTTTTCAAAATGAGAAATTGGTAAAACAGATAGAACTGGAAGAAATTTCCTTTGAGATGGGGATAAACCCTATAGTAGTATTAATTGTCTCGTTAATTAAGAAATCATTTTTAAATCTAAAGAAGAGAGGGGGCCTATGAATTATAAATTTGCATACTCTTAGTAAAATGGGTATGGAAATCCAATAATAATGACGAAAACCTTATTTGGAAAGAAATCATTTCAAATTTATTTTATGGAAGTTCCTTGTTGACAAGATAACTTGTTAACACCCCAAAGTAGAGTTTAGAGAATAAGTGATTCCTTCGAAACATCTTTTCGGTCAGATGAAGGTAGTTGATACCTTTCGATCAGGTATAGATAGTTATAATTCCCTTTTTTATATCTTTCGACTCAGTCGAAACTCCTGAACTCCTCTTCAGAAACACCTTTCGATCTAGTTCAGTTAGTTTCGTGATCCTCTCGAAACCACCCTTTCGAAGTAGTTATGGTGACTCAAGGGTTGGTCCTAATGATTTAGGGGTATGAGTTGAATTAAAAAGGTTATGACTTCTTCATAAGCTAACCTTACAATAATGCAAGTTAAGGACTTGAGGATTTAGAGGCATTAATTGGGCTGAAAAGGTTTCGCCTTCCACGAAGGGCGACCTTTCGATCAGGTTGACATAAGTAGGTTGTAAACATAATCTCGTAGAAACATAAAATCAGATAACATACTCAAAATACCATAAACCTGCTTTCAACATATTCCTTTTCAATTTGAAACTTATGTATGCAAAGTAATCAAATCCTCAATCTCATTTGAGAATTAGGGTTTACAAATTTAAGAAAGTACAAGAATGAACTGAGTGAATTCAGATCTCCTAAACCAGACCCCTAGGTTCTTATTTATAGGTACGGGTTGACACCTTTTGAATAAGTCCTTTCGACTTGGTCGAAAGGCGGCCATGGAGACCTTTCATTGTCGTTCACATTTGGGCATCCTTCTGCATTGCTTTTGAATGGACCTGAGTGCTTTCGACTTCATCGAAAGGGGTGATGTGCACGTAAATGTGCATATTTTTATCACCATATTTAATCTATTTAAATTGAATAAATGATCATATCGGGTATTTTAACTTGTTTAAACCAAAATTCAAATAATTCCAAATTGTCACATATTCATTTTCATCCAAGGGCAAAATAGACATTTTTGTGCATAAATTAACTTGAGAAAATTTAATTATAAATTTCCATACTATTTTGTAGGAATTTGATTTCAATTACAAGTGGTTTGATGAAGAAGATATGCATGCACAAATAGAACACAAAGGAATGAAGATGGAAATAATTCAAAGTGAAGATCATGGAGGACCCTACCCACTTACCTTGATTTTCAAATTATGAGCTAAGCACATGATAAAAAGACATTAAAGCTTCATGTACATTTAAGTGGGGGATTAGTGGATGTTAATGATTACTTGGCCACCACACTACCTCAAGGGCAATTTGGACATTCCCCAAAAATATGAATTAGGGTTTAACACTTATATAAATACCCCATATCTTCATGTAACCTTCCTTTTCTCTTAGTCTCTCTTACTTAGTTTTTAGCTTAGGAAATAAATCAAAGCATTTCTCTCTTCTTTTTCCATGGCTACTTAGCCATTTTATTTCATGTAATTTTTTTTTCTTTTATGCAATGTTAATTAGTGCTCTCTTTCTTTTACATGCTTCTTTTGTTTATTTACTTTCATGGTAGTAGTGTAGATTTATTTTTCATGCAAGCAGAATAGTTTTTTTTCTTTCATTTTTCTCTCTTTTTTCCTCTTGTTAGTTTCATGTTGTTTTCTACATTTGTTGATTTGATAACAAAATATGAGAGCTTAATCCCTACAATTTAGGGGTAATGAAGCTCTCTAATATGTAGATGCAACATTTTGATGTTTATACTCTCTTTTTGTGCTTTAATGGAAACACTTGAAGTGGTTTAATGATGTTGTTTAGCTTTGAGTTTGATAGTCTATATTGTTCATAACAAATAGGCTATGCTTAAACAAACATAACACAAATTGCCTCTTCATCTAAATATGATTATGGCAAAGAAGTGAATGTTGAAATTGAAATTTGATAGCCTATATTTCTAAACAATAGTTAATAGGCTATGCTTAAAATAGATTTTTATTTCAACTTTGTTGTCATATTTCATAAGAGTTAAATGTGTATTAGTGGTTGTGTTATAGTTTGATGGTTTATATTGGGCAAATTAATAGCACTAATATACCATACTTATGATAAGCACATCAACTAATTGCACTAATGACAAGAAAAGAGAGATCATAACTTCATTTTGTTGATTTATGTGATCTAGAGAGTAGATTTATCTCTAAATTGTCCTCAAACTCTCATATTTTTATCAATTTTCTTTTGCTTGTTTTTCTCATTTTTTTAGCTAATCACTCTCAACTTTGGTTTAATTTGATTGAATAGAAATTTAAAATCATCAATTCCCTGCGGATCGACCCATATTCACCACGTACTACAAGTGTACGCCGTGCGCTTGCGGTTATTTTTATTTCTAAATTCGTTCGACGGCGCCAAAAACTTGTTCGTCGACGGAAATTCTATCGATTTAGAAAACCATCAAACGAATTTAGAAATAAATATAACCGCAAGCGCACGACATACTATTGAAGTACGTGGCGAGTACGGGTCGATCCGTAGGGAATTGATGATTTTAAAATTCTATTCAATAAAATTAACCAAAGTTGAAAATGCGATTAGCTAAAAATGTAGAAAACTAGCAAAAGAAAATTGATAAAAATATGAGAGTGTGAAGGCAATTTAGAGGCAATTTCCACTCTCTAGATCACATAAATCAACAAAATGAAGTTATGATCTCTCTTTTCTTGTCATTAGTATAATTAGTTGATGTGCTTATCATAAGTATGGTATATTTGTGCTATTAATTAGCACAATATAAAGCATCAAACTATAACACAACCACTAATACACATTTAACTCTCATGAAATATGACAACAAAGTTGAAAGCAAAATCTATTTTAAGCATGACCTATTAACTATTGTTTAGAAATATAGGCCATCAAATTTTAATTTCACATTCACTTCATTACCATCATCATATGTAGATGAAGAGGTAATTATTGCTTGTGATTGTTTAAGCATAGTCTATTTGTTATAAACAACATAGACTATCAAATTCAACATGAAACAATAAATCACATCAACATTCCTTTAAGCACAAAAGAGATCAAAATTATCAAAATGTTGAAGCTACATGATTAGAGGCTTCATTACCCCTAAATTGAAGGGGTTAAGCTCTCATTTTTGTTATCATATGAACAAATGTAGCTAGCAACATGAAAGCAAAAAGAAAGGAAAATGAAAGCTAATGGAAAAGAGAAGCTAATTAACAAGAATTAAAACTAATCTACTTTGCATGAATGTAAACTACACTACTACATAAGAAGAGAAGAAGCATGTAAATAAAAGAGAATTAACATTGCATAAAAGAAAGAAAAATTACATGAAATAAAATGGCTAAGTAGCCATGGAAAAAGAAGAGAGAAATGCTCTGATTTATTTCCTAAGATAAAAACTAAGTAAGAGAGACTAAGAGAAAAAGAAGGTTATATGAAGATATGAGATATTTATACAAGAGTTAAACCCTAATTCATATTTTTGGAGAATGCCCAAATTGCCCTTGAGGTAGTGTGGTAGCCAAGTAATCATTAACATCCACTAATCCCCCACTTAAATGTACATGAAGCTTTTATGTCCTTTTATCATGTGCTTAGCTCCTAATTTGAAAATCAAGGTAAGTGGGTGGGGTCCTCCATGATCTTCACTTTGAATTATTTCCATCTTCATTCCTTTGTGTTCTATTTGTGCATGCATATCTTCTTCATCAAACCACTTGTAATTGAAATCAAATTCTTACAAAATAGTATGGAAATTTATAATTAAATTTTCTCAAGTTAATTTATGCACAAAAATGTCTATTTTGCCCTTGGATGAAGATGAATATGTGACAATTTGGAATTATTTGAATTTTGGTTTAAACAAGTTAAAATACCTGATATGATCATTTATTTAATTTAAATAGATTAAATATGGTGGTAAAAATATGCACATTTACGTGCACATCAAAGGGTAGGTGCGCTTCTATACTTTGTGTTGTTGTGTTGTTACAAGTAAGAAAAGATACGAGTTTTAGACTCTGTCGATAGGTGGATCTTTGAAGCTTCAAAAGAGTCGAGACGTTGAAGGTTTTAAAGCGGAAGATAGCTTTCGATGACACACTTGCTGACCGACGTGGAACTCCATCCTCTAGTGTAGGAGATTGCAATATTGAACCTTAGCAAGCTCTTCTTTCTTAATTGTGAATGCTCTCTGTTATCCCGCCTTTTGGCAAGGCCGTGACACCAAAAAATTGACTGAAAACAAAAGATAATCAGTCCCGACGACCGATTACCTACATAGGCTATGGATACTGATAAACTTTACCTGAGTCCGGATCAAGCTACAATTGACATGACATGACAAGAAAAGCTATGAAAGCCAACATTTCAAATTTCAAGTCGATCGGAGTTCGTATGCTCAAGTTATGGATCGATCAAATTCTATGAAAAGAACATTCTGTTCGTATACCTCTATTTCACATCGATCCAGTTCGTATCCATCGGTCCACAAGCCTCAATTCGTATCCATCACCTTATAATGACCCTATTTGTATCCA
Organism: Allium fistulosum; assembly: GCA_030737815.1. Classification (NCBI taxonomy): domain Eukaryota; kingdom Viridiplantae; phylum Streptophyta; class Magnoliopsida; order Asparagales; family Amaryllidaceae; genus Allium; species Allium fistulosum. Next base: position 1,423,662,041 of record CM060902.1, read on the forward strand.
TCAAATATCACTCCCTCTTCGTATCCATCAGCAATGACGCATTAGTCCAATTCGTATCGATCCACTACTTAGAATGTTTCGTATCAATCAGCTACAGATCGATACGAAGTTGGCATCCTCTATCTATACGAAACAAGCCAAGGACTATCGGTAAGACACAGCTGCATGTAATCGATACAGAGCAATCTCTATACCATCGATACGAAGCGGAGCACAGAGCATCGATACGAACTAGCCTTCGAACCATCGATACAAAGCGACTTCAGGAATCGATAGGAAGAGCATTTCCTGGGAGCGATACGAACAAAGCACGATTCAAATGGAAGAAACAGTCACTCAGCATGGAAAGTGGATCGATCCTAAAAGTTAGCGCCACGTCATCGGTCATCACATGCATAGAAGCGATGCAAACAGAAGCGATGCGAACTCGCCAGCCTTCAACAAACTCAAACTTGCATCGATCATAACTCAAAATCTACAAGTCCAAATGTTACCAAATTTTAACAGGAGCTTGTGTGCGACCTCAGGAATGTTCATGATCGATCTCGGCTCGATTGGGCAAGATTTGGATCGATGCGAATCTCATTCGTATCGATCATGGATCGAGTCGAGACGACTAGGGATCGATCACATGGGCCCACCTACGTGATGGAAGGAGTCTTCTGAAGTTTGAGATAGATATTTCCAGCCTACACCTATAAATAGCTGTCCAAGAGCTTCAGAAAAGGGATCTTTTGGCTCTTCTACGCTGTTACTCTGCCGAACTCCATTGTAACTTGGATATTATCAATTGTACTCTTATAAATCAATAGAGAATCATCAATAAAGCTGCAACTATTCAAAGTGGACGTAGGCTACAACGCTGAACCACTATAAATCTTGTCTTTCTACTGCTTTCCTTTAATTTTTTGAGCGTTCTTCATATTTAATTCTATTACATACAATCTATCTGTGATCGGTGATTTGGTGTTTTCATCTGCAATTGGGTGTTTGTGACCATTTTTGGCGTAAACATTTTGGTGCTTTCACTGAGAACGCTAGAACTCAGGAATTCTACAGCTTGGATTTTGGATCTGAAGGCTTAAGGACTTAGATCTAGAAAAAAATGGTGAAGCAATCAGCAAGGAGATCAAGAGCAGAAAAGAGCCAACATGAAGGAAGTCAGGAGGCTTCCTCAGGAGCGAATCAGGCCTCAATCTTCATCACCCGAGACGAGATGCAAATGATGATGGAAGCTATGCAGGAGGGAATGCTGAAAAGGCAAGAAGAGATGATGAAGAACCTACTCCAGCAAATTGGACAAGCTAGAGTGCAGAATCAAGAGAACACCGCTATAAGGGGTGCTGGAGATAGGGATCGGGAGCATGGAACAACCAGAATTCAGAATAGAGCAGGACCATCAGGAGCAGCCCATGAGTTGGGGGGCACTCTCTAGGAGCATGTTGATCCAACCTAAAGCAGGATACCTGGCAGAGCTGTTCAACACGGCGTTGATAGAGGAATGGATGCCCGTCTAGGACAGCAGATTCTAGGATTCCCTTGCGAACTCGGGGGGCAGATCGGAGGCAATAGACAAGGACCACATCTTGATGACAGCGACCGATTGGCAGAGATGGTTAGACGAGCAATGAGAGGCGGATTAGTGAATAGGGATCTGGAAGATATGAACAGGAGCCCCTTCGCTCCCGCGATTAGGCAGGTTAGGAATCAACCAGAATTCAAGCTTCCAACACTAGAGACGTACGATGGAAGGACCTATCCTGCTGTTCATCTGACGAGGTATATAAGGCACATGGAGGTACAAGGGGCATCAGAGGAGATCATGGCCCGATGTTTCCCACTGTATCTGACGGACATAGCAGCATTATGGTTTAGACAATTGGAGAGTAGTTCGATTGGAACGTGGATCGAGTTGACTGAAAAGTTTATGAGGCAGTTCCGGGTTCACATCTCGAGGCCCAAGAATGTGAAGAGTCTGACGACACTGAAGCAGAAGACCGGAGAGTCTTTGAGGAACTTCTTATAATTTGTCCCGCTAAATAGAAGTCCAAACAATTCAATCAATTCATAGCAGAACGGGGATTTATTCTGCTAACACATGTCCCCAAAATCAAATCACTTATACTATAGCAAAATGGTATTTTGTTCTGCTAACAATTGTCATTTAGTCTTCTTAATCATATAGGGTTACTTAAGGTCCAGATAAGAGATCCTTGGATTTGGAATCACTTCACTTTAAAAAAATGATTGATTTAAAACGCATTCGGTTCAGTTTCAAAATCACTTTTGAAAAGATTTAAATAGATTTAATTAGCTTAAACCCCAATTAAACCTTAACTAACCCTAATTAATTAACTAACTATTAACTATTAATTAAATAATACATTGATTAAATAATAATTATTTAACTAATTAACTTAATTGAATAATTATTAACCATTAATTACTTCTTAACCATGTTAAATACCAATTAAAACTTAATTGCCGATCTCTACCACCATCAAAGTTTTTATAGGGTCCGATCATCGTTTGGCCATCGCAACCTATAGAAGCCACATTTAAGAACTTGGATGACGCGATTGGCATGGGGGCTTTGATCTAGGTGATCTTGATATGGCGAGATGAGCAAGTGAAGAGAAGAACAGTGGCGCAAACGACATTCAATTTCATCGAGTATTGATCTGTATCACTCGATTTCGTGCACGCTTTAGTCTTGTACATGTACAGGCAATTTCATTGAGTTAATTAAATTGGTCAATTAATAGCTTAATTAAATTGGTTAATTAATAGCTTAATTAATTTCGAACCATATTTGATCCAAATCTTTTGCACACGAGGTCTGTTTTGAATGCGGTTTCTTACGTTGCGCTCGTGATGGAAAGATCTACACTTTGGCGCTGATTTGGACAGATTTGGGTGAAGTGAGTGTATTGTTTGTCATTATACTATGATTGGTTGGATATTATTAGATTGACGCTCGGGAATGATTTTTGGTTTTTAAATGTGATATTACTATACTTATACAGTAGCTATATTTTTATAATATAAAATTATTTTAAAACGATTTATAAAGGTTATCACATATTTTTCTTCGATGTGCCATAGTTAGGGAATTATTAGATTAGATCTACTGTTGATATGATTTCCCACATTGATTGATATTGATGGATTGTTTATGTTGTATATATGTTGTTTTGCTTGGCTGTATGCATACTTGGATGTATGTTTTATTGTTTGGCTTATTTGTTATTTGGCTGTTTTGGTTGAAAACGTTGATTAGTAGTGATTTGATTTTAGGTTGCATCTTGTACGTTGGAGTTCCGCACACGCGAATATCTAATGAACGAGATAAGCAGTAGAAGGGGATGCCAGACATTTCCATTTGGTATGTATTTAACCGTTTTGTTAAGTACAAGACCAAGGTGGATGGTATTGACCATAATAGAGTGGTCAATGTCCATCACTTTTGTCGATTGGCGATTTGGCTTATACATGGCTTGGACGTTGATGAGACATCATGGTGCGCGACGTGATGATTTGTTCGTGCGACCAGTTTAGATATTGGATGTTATTAACCTATGACGAGTGATATTAATGGTGAGGCAGTGATGCGGTGCTTCGACCTAGTGATTTTGACGGTGAGGTAGGGATGTGGTGCTTCGACCTAGTAGTCTGATACCACGGATAGAGACTCGATGATGTATGGAGTAAGCTTCAGGATGATAGTATCAGGACTGCATGGATCATGCTGGGCCATGGGCTTCAAATGGCATGGTAGTAGGGTTCTTCGATCAAGAGCTCAGGCGGAGAGCAGGATCATGGATGGCAGCTCGGATTAGAGTGAGGTTGCGGATAATGGACTGGGTTGAGTGTTAGGGCTCGTGCCTAAAAACTATAGTAAGCTAGTAGGGTTTGAATCCGTATCGAGTGAGTATGGCTTAATAGATGTGTTTGTGATTAGGGATCGTTGATGACTCAGATTGTTTTCTGTCATGCTCGGAGAAGGGGTACTATATGCCGGTGATACCCGAGGGATGGTAGCGATGGTCGTGTACCCTGGACCGTACCGAGGTGGTCTAGTGTCAAGCAGGTACGGGAGAGTACTAGGTCGTGGCAATGTACTGCGGTTGAAATAGACCCATCTGTATGTGAGTACGTCATAGAACCAGGGTTTCCACTAGTCCTTGACAGTTATAGAAGGTTATATGAGTCATCATATATCCGGCACATTCGGTGACAGCTAGTATTGTTTGATAAATGCTATGTTTGTTATGATTGCTCAATAGTCACCTATTACCTATCACCCTAGGGATGTCACACTAGGTAGGTATTATGGCAGTGATACCTAGATACCCTGACTTGGCTTAGTATGGAGTAGGTATGGATGGAGATACCTAGATACCTAAAGTTTACTTAGTATGGAGTAGGGACTATAGGTGAAGATACCTAGGCACCCTGATAGATACTGAGTATGGTATACCCTTTTTACGATGTTATAGAGTGGCATATTACTTATGTTTATTTGCTGACTCTATGGTTGAAGGGACATGTCAAGTATGGTTTATATACCCTCTGTTCAGTATATTATCAAGTTATATAGTATTTGAGATATCGCTCATGCCAAAATGTTGTTTGACTCAAGGTCTTATGCTTTGCTTCTTATTATCTCGGGTACTCTTAAATGAGTAGATTGAGATCGGGTGGATGATTATGAAGTTTTACAAGTGGACCGACAAGAGGTGACGATTATATATACTTATATGTGCATTTGTTATTATATTTCCACTATGTGTCACTGTGGAGCTTTGACGTTGTTGATTTTCTATTATGAGATTGTGTACCAGTTGAGTTTACTTTCCCGATGTATAAACTCTATTACGGTGTTATATAATTTTGTGGATCTTTAGTTAGATGATTATTCCACATTGTTATTATTGCCTCTATTGTTTTATACCTATATTGATTATTATATTTACTTCGATGCGTTGTGAGATATGCGACATGTAATTTGGTTAGGTAATGTTCCTTTTTCTTCATTTTCCATTCTTTTTCTTCTATTTCTTCATCTTATTTATTTTTCTTTCCTTTGACTTCCATTCTGCACTATAGGTGTAGGGCAGTCACTACATTTGATATCAAAATAAGGTTACCCGATTAACTTAGTTAATAACGCGATCCAGTAGAGAAAGGTTATGAGTTGTCGCCTTAGACTGAATCTAGAGAGTGTATACATACGAGATAGTTTGTATTTGTTATATATTTTGGTTTTCAAAATAGTATAATAGTATATATATAGTATATGAGTTTAGTGCACACATGAGCACTATTAATGTAGTTTCCTTTGTGAGAGACGGATCATCCTTATTATAGTATAGGAACGATCTGGCATGGAAGAAAAATTGCTATTGACTCTATCTTTAGAGTTAAGTATTAGGAAGGACCAGGGCCGCTATCCCTGATTGATAGGATATGTTCATAGAGTTGGTGCGAATCATTTTCTGGATGCCAGTTTGCTCTGGGTGGTTATGTTGCTCAAGTGCAATTGGCTAGAGTCGACTTTGCCGAGCGGTACAAAGACCATGAGAGTCTAGGAGGCAGGATATTCCTTAGAACGGAGTTGACTATTAAGAGGCAAGTTTGGTAAGTTGCTTGAAGAAGGATCTTCGATGACTTGGAGTTAGATGATGCATAAGGTAGAAGTTAGCCTCTGGATGACTCCAAGGATGGACGATGAACTAGTGGAGTGTTTCAGTAGCTCTGATTCCCGAGGACAGATTTCCATTAGACTTGTTCATAGTTCGCTTCGAAGAAGATTTGTCTCGACTTTTCTGAAGTCGGGGATGGTTAGAGAGTTCGCCGATGTGAAGTACGGTGATATGTCTATGTTGGAGTATGTGGTTGGATTAGATATGATATCGTGGTACCATCTATTCCCGTTGATACTCTACAAAAAAGTATTGAAGTTTATCATTGGGTAGAGAGATCATCTTAGGGGTCGATTGATTCGACACATTGACGAGGGCATCGAGAGGATGATCGAGAACTACCCAGTATTAAAGAGTTATCCCATACCAGTTGTGTAGGGATAGATCGGGAAGCATATGTATTGATTGCCATTCCGATTTCATCGATTGCTTCATCGACAAAAGAGAAGGGAAATGGCGTCTCCGTTTGAGATATGCTTTCCGCATATGGTGGTTCCACACGTGTTTTATTTGATGTCGAGGTTTCATATTCCTTTATATCTAGATCCGATGGTTAAATATTGGGATAAGGACTCGAGATAATTATCGATCTTTGATCGTGATAGACCTAGTTAGGGGCTCAGCCAGCCCATATGTGGTTTGTCAAGACCTTGCCCTATCGAGCCATGATTGTTTTTTAGACATTTTTTTGGGGTTTAGTTGGATTGGTATTATAGTTTAAGAATGGACTGGCTGAAGGAGATATGGAATAGTGGTGTACCGAGAGAGGCCTTTGATGATGATTAGGGTTGTGGAGGAGGGTATGGTAGTGATTGGATGCCAATAGTAAAGCCTTATATATTCGCTCAATATTTTACATGATATGATGTCATCTGTGCCGGTAGTTGGAGGTTGTCCGGACTTACTCCAGAAGGTGACAAGATTACCACTATAGAGATAGAGTTCCATATCGAACTAGTCGGAGGATTTGAACTAATAGATATGCCTTTAAGGCATAGGGTGTCCAAAGAGCTTAGGAGATTATAGGTGCAAGCGGATGACCTGTTTGGCTGATGGTCATCCATGGGTGTATATTTTGGGTAGGATGCACCTATTTTGTTTATCAGTAGGACGGTTGGCTCTTTGGAGTTGTTTGTTGTGAGCTGGATGAGATAACAAACATGTTCATACTCCCATTTATTGATGACTTGTTCGATCAACTTTATAGCATGTGGATGTTCTCTTAGTTGGACTTTGCAGTGAGGTTGCACCAACTGAGAGTAATTTGGGTGAATGTGCTGATTATAGTGTTTTGTATGCTACCTTGATTTTTGGTTGGTTATGCCATTTGGGATAAACAATGCATCGGCATACCTTGTTGTTCTCATGGACTGTATTTGGAGAGGTTGCTTGAGTAGGATGTGCTTGTGTTTGTTGATGATACTTTCATCTACCCATGGACGGAAGAGGAGCACAAGACATAATTAGTGAACAGGTTTTGATGTTATCACTCCTTATGGGGGAGTGAGATGCTTGGGTCATGTTGTTTCAGCGTAGGACATCGTTGTAGATCTTTTAGATACGGTAGTCCGGAATCTGGATAGAACCAAGATAGTAATATCGCTGACCTATTTTATAGGAGAGGATTAAGCTTTTGTTTGAGACATGAGGTTGAGACATGCATTAGTGAGTCTAACCGAGAGGTTGACGAGTACATTGATGGTACTCATTTCGAGCGGGAATGAAGAAACGATGGTACGCACTTGCATGTGGTATTAACTTGGTATGGTAGTGATGTCGAGAGATAATATCCAACTCTTGGTTCGGAGTTCGAGGCGACAGAGTTCGCTTTGGGAATATGGAGGCACTGTTTGTTAACAGAGGAGTTCGAGCTGTTCAGTGATTCCATGTCATTGTAGTATCTCTTCTCAAAGAGGATCTCGACCATCGTCTGTAGCCATGGTTAGAGTCTTAGCCTCCCATGGTTTTGACATTTCCTAGACGTTTGAAGGGAAATGTGGTGGTTGGTATTCGAGTGGGAGACGTGATGTGCACGTAAAAGTGTATATCTTTACTTCCACATTTAATCTTCTTTTAATTAAATAAATAAGCATATTATGGTATTTTACATGTTTAAACCAAAATATAAATTGTTTTCAAATCGTCATTCATTCATCTTCATTTGGGGGGTAAAATGGTAATTTTGTGTATGATTTAATTTTGAGAAAATTTATTTGCACATTTTTGTTTTTATTTGTAAGAAATGAAGTGCAAATATGAAGAGTTTTCATGAATGAATGCATGCACATATGTTGAAGGCTAATGAAGAAAGGAAAATAATAGAATTCATGCAACATGGATGAGCCCAAATACCCACTAACATATGGTCTATAATTAAAAGAACATGCACATGTTAATAGAGGCTTAAAGGCTTGCTAGTGGGGATTAATTATTTCCCTAATGATTACTTAGAGGTTACACTTTCTCAAGGGCATTTTAGGTAGTCCCCTAAAATATGAATTAGAGTTTTAAGTATGTATAAATACCCCTTATGTTTCATATAATCATCTTCTTCTTTTTATGCAAGATTGTAGCCACAAATCAAAGTTAGATAAAAATTTCTTTAATGGCTTCTTAGCCTTGTTTTTTCTTTCATGCAATTTTTATTTTATGCTCCCTTTTCATGCTATTTTTATTTCATGCTCTCATACTTAGTTTATGCTTCTCTTATTTCATGTTAGTAGCTTAGATTTAATTCTTGTAATTAGTTTAGTTTTATTTCATGTAAGTAGTTAGCTCTCTTTTATTTTAATAAACTCTTATTTTTCTTGTTTTTAATGTTGAAATCATTTTATGTTAACATATTTTCAAATATGAGTAGCCAAACCCCTTCAATTTAGGGGTAATGAAGCTCTCATGAAACATATTAAATTAACATAATGATTTCATTTGTGATATCTCTTTTGTGCTTAATGGAAACTTTGAATGCTGATGGCTATGTCTCTTTTTAGTGAATTTTAATAGTCTATGTTGACATCTCAAATAGGCTATGCTTATTCCATTGTAAACATAAACTATTTGTTCATTTGCCTAAGTGATTTTGATGTGAAAGTTAAGCTAGAATCAAAATTTGATGGTCTATGTTACTAATTAATAGTAAATAGATCATACTTAAATTAGGTTTTATTTTTAATTTCATATCATATTCATGAGAGTTGATAAGTGGTTTAAATGGTGTGTTAGAGTTCGATGGTTAAAGTTGTACTAATTAATAGCACAAATAAACCATACTTATAATAAACACATCAATCATTTCTACTTATAAATGAATTTTATGTTGATTTATATGAATGATTGGAAGTGGATTTACCTCTAAATTGCTCCTTAATATCATAGTTTTATTCACTTTTCCTCTAGCTTATTTTCTACAATTACTAGTTTAAAACAATTTCAAAAACTTTGGGTTAATTTGATTGAGTATTATTAGAATTTAATTCTTTCCCTGCAGATCGACCCGTACTCGCATACGTACTATGATTGTACGTCGTGCGTTTGCGGTTTTTATAACGAATATATTTTAACGACGGTTTTCTAATCGATAAAAAATTCCATCGTTGTCAACAAGTTTTTGGTGCTGTTGCTAGGGAATTGCAATTTCATTTTAGTTTCACTCTTCGAATTATTTTTATTTGATTCTATTGTGTTCTCATTTTGTTTGTTGATTTGCATAAAAAAGTTTATTGTTGTGTGTTTGTATGTATTTTTATTTTCATTTTGTTTGTTTGCATCTCTTGTTTTCTTCACATTTATTTTGTTCACTTGTCGTGGCTTGTGCATTTGCGAATTGTTGGTTTGTGTTTTTCATTCTCTTAAAAAAATTTCACTGTTTTCATTTGTTATAGCTTCACAGTTTTCATTGTGCACTTCATTTCATAAAAAAAAAATTCAATTGCATTTTGAGAATTTTCATCCATCTTTGCCATTGCATAATTTTTTTTTCATACAATTGTATTGTTACATTGCATTGTAACAGTTTACAGTTCAAAAAAAAAGAGTTTCAGTTCTCTGTTCTCTGCACCTTCCTCTGCCCACCCTCTTACAATCACCCCATATTGTCTTCACTTCATCCACCTACCTCCTCTATTTTGCAACCTGAAAACCATTGCAAACACCTACCGTCAAACAAACTTACCTACCTCCCTTTCTCCCTGTTTCATTTCTACCAACATCCACCCCTCTGCCAACCTCCGCCCACTTCATCACAAACCAAACAGAATTCATGCCATCATCATAGTACAACCTCTGCCTCTCCTCCACCACCTGAACACCATCTCTTCCTACCGCCCCATCTTCATACCACTACATCTTCCCAGTTCCATTTCCCACAAACTCAACATTTAAAGCATCACAACCATCTCAATCTGCACTTCCAACTCCACCACTGCCATCAACACTTCTGACAGCAAGTTCCTCCTTCAACAAAACTTCCCCCATCATATACATCTCTGCTTTTCCTCCCTCTGCTACAACAACCTCTCACTGCCATCACAAATAACACACCACTGCCTACATATCACCATAGCACCACCGTAGCTCCTCCTCCCTATACAACTCAATCACCACCATCATCAATAATCTCCTCTAATCCATCACCCTTCCATTCCAACACAACATTCAAAACTGCCATTTTCAAAGTGCATCACTTCCTTTTCAACTGCATAGTACAGTGCACATCAAGACAATCACCTTTACCTTACTCACTGCTTCTACAAACACTCCATCAACCCAGAAAAGTCCCCTTGCTTCATCACTCCTTTCATACTTCTGCATCAACCACATGAATGTATATCCCAACCACCAAGCATCCCCTGATCACTCCTACTTCTCAAAATCTTGCCACACAACCTCTTCACTTCCCCGAATCACTAATAACCACTACTTACTGCCACCGAAATCCATATGAGCATTCGCCTGGATCAATTCACCCAAAACTTGCAACTTCACTGAAGTCGAACTCACCAATCGAATAATATTACCCACATACTCCTCCTTCAGCAACATGAAACCCAAAACTTATTTCCACCTGACCATCTCCTCACTTCTTCTCTAAACAAAACCCACACTGCATTAATCACTCTTCCCCCCTTCATAATACTTCACCATTAGATACTTCTGCAACCACCCTGAGCACAAACAGTATCATCACGCTACTTCAACGTCTGCTTACATCACTACCTTCGAGCTACGACACGGTCGACAACCTCAACCCAAATCCCCCAATCTCCTCAACCTGCCTCTACAATTAGCAGATCGCCTCACCCAAATTCGCTGCCAAACCACCTTCCTCGACTAACCTTAACCACAGCCAACCCAAACCGCAACCATCACTGCAACTTCTCCCATAACCCGAAACCTCACAACATCACCTCAATTCCAACCTTCAACTTCAAATCGCACCATTGAAATTTCGATAGCTGCTTTCAGTTTGGAAATTTCAATTTCATTCTTTGGTTTAAATTTCAATTTCAATTTGTAAATCGCAATCGAAAGCTGCTTTCATATTTTTTTTCTCTTTTATTTTCATCGAGTTTGCCATTTTTTTCTTTGGTGTTTTCGTTTCTATTGATAGAGGAGAAGAGTGCGCAAGTTTTTTTTATTAACTGAGAATAAGGTGCATTTGGGCTTTGGCTTGTGGGTCGTCGGCTGTTTTTATTTTATTTTGAAGTGAATTGGATATTTATTTGTTCATTTTATTTTGTTTTGTAAATTACTTTGTTTTTTAAAAAAAGAGGTTTCCTTTTATTTGTTTAAAAAGAAAGTTTGCTTTTGTTTAGTTTGGGTAATTTGGGCGATTAGGGTTTTGTTTGGTGGTTTTGTGAGTTGTTTTATTTAAATCTTTTTATGTTTACTTTTTTTAGTTTCTTTGAAAGAAAAGAAAAAAATGAAAAAGGAATATTATTGGCTTTTAAAATTTTGAGATTTGTTTTATGTTGTTTTGTTTGGGCTTGTAAATATTTTCTTTTAAATTCCATTTATCCATAGAAAGAAGGGGAAGTTGTATTCGTTTTAGTCTTATAAATATTCATGTTCAACAATTTTGTAGGTTGTAATTTTTAGGAACTTAGAAGGAGAAGACTTGCTTGCTAAAAACTACGTTGCTTGCTTAAAAAATCGCTGCTTTAAAATAAAATTGTTAATAATTCTACACGCTTTGGTATTGTGCTGTTATCACTTGCTTTTATTTTCTTTTCATTGTTGGTTGCTTGCGTTTTAAAAATCCAAAAACAAAACCAAAAACAAATCTCATTTGTAGTTGCATTGTTAATGCACGCATAATTTCTGTTTTGCATTCATTTCATCTTGTTTTTATTTTCTAAGGGCAAACACCCAAACATAAGGTGGTGGATTTCATCACCCCTTCCTTGGCCCACAAATTGTATTTCATCATAGAACTTGACTAATAATAACGGTTAGACGTTGGACTTAAGGGTGCCGTGAGCTCATCTAGAGCTTAATTGTATCTGACAAGTTGTCTTCTTTCGATAATCTAACTTCTTGGTGTTTAGGCTATGGCAGAGCAATAATCAGTTATAAATATTATGATGAATCGTAAATATTATAGTGATTGTTTCTCCGAAGTACTTAAACCTTCGGCTGCATTGCTACGGTGATTCTTGGTGCACCGATAACCCTTGTCTGTTACTCGGCTAAGAACTATTTTGTTGAATTAAGACAAAGTGTGATTATATAATTTTGGGTTAGGAGCTACTAAGGATAGGAAATTTATAATTCTGTCCTTGCATTCATTTAGTTGCATTATTTCATGCATATTTAAAAAAAACGAAAATCCAAAAAAAAACTTTTCGAATCTTTTCCTTTGAACAAAAAGAAAAAAATCAAAAATCCAAAAACAAGCATTTGACCTAAGTTAGTTTTTTTTAGAAAAACAAAAATAAAAAAATCATTTCAAAAATGAAAAAAAAACAACAAATACATTAAAAAATCCAAAATAAAAAAAACAAAACAAAAATCAAATTTCCCTTTTGAAAAATAAATTCTTTCGATAAATATTTTTCCTTTAAATATATATATATATATATATATATATATATATATATATATAAAACAACAAATTTTCATTTTCTAAACCTTATTTCATTCTCTTAAACTTGATTCTCACTTCATTCTCTCCTTGAGCTTTTCACATGTGCATGAGTACCTGGACTCGTGACACAATGAATCGATTAACTCGTACGAACAATCCTCAAAAAACGGCGAATGAAAATCCTCTCCGGACTCTCATGGATAGGATTTTTTCCCGATAGAGTTTCTATCCCTTTTTGTATCACATTATCTGCTCCTATGGGTAATCACTTTGAAATTCATTCCATTCATATTGCCACGCTCTTGAACTTTGGCAGCTTTGAACATGAAGACCCTTACATTTTCTTAACAAAATTCGAACAAGTATGTGCAACCATTAAACTCCAACAATTATGTGATGACGGAATCAAACTTCGGTTAATTCCATTCGCCCTTATCGATTACCCTGAAAAATGGTTGTATAACTTACCTTTAAACTCAATCAAAACTTGAGAAGAATTTGTTAAAGTTTTCTTAAAAATGTTCTACCCCTTGGAAAAAATGACTAAAATTCAAAACGAAATTGTGAATTATCATCAATTCAAGGGTGAACCTTTCGGAAAATATTTCGAAAGATTTAAAGAGCTTTTGATAAAACGTCCACACCATAATTTCGAAAAATGGACTCTTTGCCAAATCTTATACAATGGACTTGAAAATAGCTCACGAACCATACTTGAATCTATGTGCCAAGGCAATTTTCTCACCCAACATCCTGACGATGCTTGGCAATTCCTTGAAAACCTAGCCGAAAAATCATCCCAATGGGAACGTTTTAACAAAAAATCCACTTACTCACGATCTAGCGCACACTCGATAGGATCATCTTTGGCATTGGAAGCTAAAATCGATGCAATGATCAATAAATTCGACAACGTTTTCTCATCCAATCAAATGAACCAAGCTTCCCAACCAATGTGTTCTAAATGCAACGATCCGAATCACATAGTCGATCAGTTTCCTATTTCGATAGAACAACTCAATGCTTTTAGTAAGGTTAAGAATGATCCGTTTTCTCCAACGTACAATCCAAGTTGGAGAAATCATCCTAACTTTGCTTGGTACCAAAATAATTCTAACATGAATTTGGTTCGTCCCAATTTTCAAGCATTTTAGAACAATGCTATGGATTCTCCCTTTCAGCCCAATAACTTTCAACGAAATTTTATGGGTCCATTTCAAAATCTACCGCAACAATCTTTTGCTCCCTAAGACGATAAACGATTGACTTCACTTGATAAAAGACTTAAAACTTTGGTTAAAGCAACCACTCGAAGCATCCAATCAAACAACAATTTGCTAAATTTGTTAACCTCATACATGCAGAATATGAGTCAATCGATTACTAAACTTGAAATGCAAATAAGTCAATTAGCCACATCTGTGAGTGAACATAAACGAGGCACATTCCCAAGTCAGCTAGTTCTGAATCCTAGAAATCAAAACACGAATTTGAATCAAGCCTATGTTATTCAAGATAGCAATGTAATCCAAATGAATGCTATCGCAACTTTGCGTTCCGGTAAATAAATCGATAACCATGTTGTTAATCTAAACGATTTACCGAAAGCTCCTCTTGACACTTCTAAAACGACAAGCGATTCAGAACAAAACATTGAGCCAAACGTCGAATCAAATTCCATTCCAAATTCTTCTTCTACTCAAGTAGACCGACCTATTGAGTATCGTGTTCCATTTCCACATCACCTTCGACCCAAGAAACAATCTGATCAAATGGAAAAGATGTTGGAAATTTTCAAACAAGTGAAAGTGAACATTCCTCTTCTTGATATCGTTCAACAATTCCCAACTTACGCTAAATTCTTGAAAGACTTGTATACTCAAAAATGACACACTCATGTACCCAAGAAAGTTTTCTTAGCTGCCGGTCTTAGCAAAGTTTTGTCTCAATCTATCCCCATTAAATACAAACATCCACGATGTCCGACGATCTCGTGCATGATAGGAGACAAAAAGATTAACAAGTGCTTACTAGAATTGGGTGCGAGTGTCAATTTGATTCCTTATTTAGTTTACCAGCAACTTGGCTTGGATGAACTAAAACCGATGAAAGTAACTCTTCAATTTGCCGATCGTTCAATAAAGAAACCCATGGGAGAAATCGAGGATGTACTCATCAAAATTGGTCAATTTATATTCCCCGTCGATTTCATTGTTTTAGACACACAGGCTGTGTACAATCCGATGAGTCAAATTCCATTGATCTTAGACCGACCTTTCTTGGCTACTTCAAATGCTCTAATCAATTGTCGAAATGGTTCGATGAAAATTTCTTTTGGAAACATGACTTTGGATCTTAACATCTTCAACCTTGAAAATCAATCGAACAAACCACATGACCAAACGTTGGAAGTTAGCTCTATTCAAGAAAATTTTGATAACGAAACAGTTGACCTAAACCAGGAACGCGAGATCGAATACAAACAACTGTTTCAAGATGATCCTAACAAAATTGAAAGTGCGCCTCCATTTGAACCCCTCACTGTTGAGTCAAAACTTCAATTGAATTCTTTGATCGAGCAATCTCCTATGTTGGAACTCAAATCTCTTCCCGATCACCTTAAGTACGCATACTTAGGTGACAACGAAACGTTTCCTGTCATAATCTCTTCAACTCTCTATCTTGCTCAAGAAGCTTCCCTTCTTTCAATTATGTCAAAAACAAAGAGGCAATTGGATGGTTGATCACCGATATAAAGGGAATTAGTCCCGCTCTTGTTCAATATCGTATCCATTTTGTTGACGATGCCAAGCCTGTTCGTGATGCGCAACGAAGACTTAACCCAAAAATGAAGGATGAGGTTCGAGATGAAATTCTTAAACTTCTCGATAACAGAATTATGTACCCCATGTCTGATAGTTCGTGGGTTAGCCCACTTCGTGTCGTGCCTAAAAAGTCTGGACTTACTATTATCAAGAACAACGCTAACAAACTCATTCCAAATCGTAATCAAACGGGTTGGTGTGTTTGCATTGATTACGAAAATTAAATGCTGCAATACTTAAAGATCACTTTCCTCTTCCCTTCATCGACCAAATGCTTGAACGTTTAGCTAGCCACGAATTCTATTGCTTTCTTGATAGTTATTCCGATTATAACCAAATTTCAATCACTCCCAAAGATCAGGAGAAACAACTTTCACGTGTCCCTTTGGCACCTTTGCCTATCGATGTATGCCTTTTGGCCTTTGCAACGCTCCTGTTACTTTCCAAAGATGCATGGTCAACATCTTCTCCAACATGATCGAATGCTTTCTTAAAGTGTTTATGGATGATTTTTCCATCTTTGGAAACTCTTTTTCCAGGTGCTTACACCATCTTGAGTTGATTTTAAATCGATGCAAGGACAAACACCTAACGTTAAATTGGGGGAAAATGTCATTTCACGGTAAAACATGGTATTGTCCTTGGGCTTGTAATTTCAAACAAAGGCATTAAGGTAGATAAAGCTAAAGTTGATGTAATTGCGAATCTACCCATTCCTAAATCCATCAAAGACATTCATTCATTTCTTGGACACGTTGGTTTTTATCGATGCTTTGTGAAGGACTTCAGTAAATCGCTCGACCTCTGACGACTCTTCTTTGAAAAGACGTTCTATTTGACTTTAATTCTGATCGTGTTTCTGCTTTCGAACGTCTCAAAAACGAACTCATTTCTACTCCCATCATTTGCTCACCCAATTGGGATCTTCCTTTCAAAATAATGTGCAATGCCTCTAACTTCGTAGTTGGTGTCTAAGGACAACGCATCAACAAAATTATTCATGTCATCTACTATGATAGTATGACTCTAAACGATGGTCAACTCAATTACACGAGCACTGAAGAAGAGCTTCTAGCGGTAGTCTTTGCGCTCAAAAAATTCCGACCTTATTTGATTGGCTCACACATTACTGTTTACACTGACCACTCCGCTCTTAGCTACTTTTTTGCTAAAAAGGATGCTAAGTCTCGTTTGATCCATTGGATCCTGTTACTCCAAGAATTTGACCTTACGAACAAAGACAAAAAAGGATCCGACAATGTCATCGCTGATCATCTGTCACGTCTTCCAAATGTACCATCTTCTTTACCGATCAACGAGAACTTTTCTGATGAACAGCTCCTTTCTGTTTCTATCGATCCATGGTATGCCGATATATGAACTATTTAGTCACTAAGCAAACTCCTTCATTTTAGTCAAAACAAGATAGATATAAATTTCTTTCCCAAGTCAAGAACTTCTATTGGGATGATCCATACTTGTTTAAGTACTGTTCCGACCAAATTATTTGACATGGCATCCCGAATTGCGAAATAAAGAGCGTTCTTTCGTTTTATCATGACCAAGCGTGTAGTGGTCTCTTCGGTCTGAAGAAAGCAGCGGAAAAGGTACTTCAATGTGGTTTTTACTGGCCTACGCTTTTCAAAGATGCATTTGAGTTTTGTAAAACTTGCGATCGCTGCCAAATGTTAGGAAAAATCTCTCGACAAAACATGATGCCTTTGAACCCCATTCTTACGATCGAAATCTTTAACGTTTGAGGTATTGACTTTATGGGACCGTTTCTCAATTCTTTCAAAAATCTATACATTCTTCTTGGTGTTGATTACATCTTTAATAGGTTGAAGCCATTCCTTGTAAAACAAACGACCATAAAGTTATTGTGAAACTCATAAAAGAAAACATCTTTTCAAGGTTTGGAACACCTTGCACAATAATAAGTGACAATGGAACTCATTTCTATAATCGTTCATTTGAAACTCTAATGAAGAAATACTTGATAACCCTCAAGTTATCCACTCCTTATCATCCTCAAACTTGTGGTCAAGTTGAAGTTTCAAATCGCCAAATCAAGCAAATTTTGGAGAAAACTGTAGATAAAAATCAAAAAGTTTGATCACAAAAATTTACAGATGCGCTTTGGGCTTATAGAACTGCATATAAAACCAATCTTAGGATGTCTCCTTTTAGGCTAATATATGGAAAAGCGTGCCATTTACCTGTCGAACTTGAACATAAAGCGTTGTGGGCAATTTAGAACATAAACTTTGATCTTGAAAAGCTTGGGAAAACAAGAAATTGCAAATAAATGAATTAGAGGAGATTAGGAACGACGCGTATGAAAACGAGAAAATTTACACAGAAAGAACAAAAGTTTTTCATGACAAGTCAATCCTAAGGAAAACATTTTCGCCAAATCAAAAAGTTCTTTTGTATGAGTCTCGACTTCATTTGTTCCCTGGGAAATTAAAATCAAGACGGATAGGACCAAACGTGGTACGAGCTGTTTTTCCACATGGTGCCATAGAAAAAGAAAACCTTAGGGATGGAACCATTTTGAAAGTCAATGGTCATCGTTTGAAACCTTACTTTGAGTTGGCGAGTGATCGAGAGGAGGAGGTCAAGATTATTTATGAGCCACACTACGTCTAGTAAGAAATTTTAACCCTCTATTGTAAATATGTACATATTTTTCTCCGTACACTCATTATATCATGTATTACTGTGGGGACACAGTCAAAATCAAGTGTGGGGGGTCTTATGTTTATTTTAATTTTTCATGGTTTATTTTTGTTTTGCGTTCTCTTTCCAATAATAAAAAAACAAAACAAAATTTTCTTTTTAGCAATATTGATTTACTTTTGAAGAAACACGATATAATAAGTATACTTTTTTGGTTATTAAATTAAATTTTTTGAAAAATTACTTGTCTCAACAAAAATAAAAATAAAAGTTTGATTACAAGTAACCATGGTTTAACTAGTATATAGGAAGGTTCATAGATGATAATTATGAATTATATCCTAGTTAAAATAGTGGTTGATTTAAAGTAAAGGCGATAACATTTTTGATTTTTAAGTTAAGTGGTGCTAAGATGATTTTGCATAACTCTAACTTTTCTAAAAAAAAGAGAGCTTTTACAAAAATAAGAAACACCTAGAGTCATATGTTCACATGTCAGTATGTATACTCACCATGCTCTGTACCCTTCTCATGTAAGCCCAGAAGGCAGTGCATGGTCGGTATATCTAGCCTTAGTTTATCTGAGTTAGGTGTATGAAAATAAATTTAAATATAAAGTAGTAAACACCTAGAGTCATGTGTTCATACGCAAGTGTGTACGCTCGCCACGCTCTGTACTCTTCTCACATAAGCCCGAAAGGCAGTGCATGATCGGTATATTTTGCCTTAGTTTATCCGAGTTAGGTGTGTAAATGATAATAATGTTAATACTTTTCCAAAATAGAGAGAGCAAGCAATTGAAACCCAAGCACTATCTTCTCATATTTGATTTGACTTATTATTCAAAAGAAATAAAAATGCCACCTTGCGAAATTTTGATAATCAACTAAAGGATCGATTTCATAGTTGCACTATGTTATCAACTGAAACAACTAGCCAAGCTAGAGTCTAACTGTGATGATAGCTTAATTTTTGTTGGAAGTTTTGACGAGTAAAAGGACTAAAATTTCTTGATAATAACCAGAACTTATATTTAACTTACTCGTGTCAATTTAAAAGTAAATTTGGCATTTGTAAATATTTTTGAAACTTGCATCATGTAGTGGCATTAGAATCTACATATCGCATTTGGATTTTGTGGGTATTATCTGCTGGAAAACTTCACGAGACAACACTCATCCTACTAGGGACACCTAGAGGTTTAACGACTTGTTGCATACGCTCAATGCAATCGTGTTTCCTACGAAAACCAATTTATCCTAATTTTAGTTTATTCGAGGACAAATAAAAAGATAAGCGTGAGTGTATTTGATGTGTACGTAAAAGTGTATATTTTTACTTTCACATTTAATCTTCTTTTAATTAAATAAATGAGCAAACTAGGGTATTTTATATGTTTAAACCAAAATTTAAATTGCTTTCAAATCGTCATTCATCTCCATTTGGGGGTAAAATGGTAATTTTGTGTATGATTTAATTTTTAGAAAATTTATTTGCACATTTTTTATTTGTAGGAAATGAAGTGCAAATATGAAGAGGTTTCATGGATGAATGCAAGCACATATGTTGAAGGCTAATGAAGAAAGGAAAATAAAAGAATTCATGCAATATGGAGGAGCCCATATACCCACTAACATATGGTCTATAATTAAAAGCACATGCACATGTTAATGGAGGCTTAAAGGCATGTTAGTAGGGATTAATTATTTCCCTAATGATTACTTGGATGTTACACTTTCTCAAGGGCATTTTAGGTAGTCCCCTAAAATATGAATTAGGGTTTTAAGCATGTGTAAATACCTCTTATGTTTCATGTAATCAGCTTCTTCTTTTTATGCATGATTGAAGCGACAAATCAAATTAAATAAAAATTTCTTTAATCGTTTCTTAGCCTTGTTTTTACTTTTAGCAATTTTTATTTTATGCTCTCTTTTCATGCTATTTTTATTTCATGCTCTCCTACTTAGTTTATGCTTTTCTTATTCATGGTAGAAGCTTAGATTTAATTATTGTAATTAGTTTAGTTTTGAAACACCCCACACCCCTTAGTATACCCAAAAAGGACATACTAAAAGATGTGGGGTGTTGTAGGTATAGCTAAAATTTACAGAGACTAAGATTAACAAGACAAATGAATAATAACAGCGAAAACATTTAAAATTAAACTTCATCACTCCAGAAAATTAGTCATAAAAACCAAATACACATGTCTTGTGGAAAACACAATCTCAGTCACATCATCTAAGTACATAAAAATGACCATCCCTCTCAAGAAGTACCAGTACATCGAAATCCAATGACATGAAAACTGGAAAGAAGAAGAAGAATAAACGAAGAAAAGCTCTGCAAATGGGTCTCCAAGGAATCCAAATCTACCGTCCTTGCCTCTGCTAGCCTATTGGGGGAAAGGGAAAATAAAGGAGTGGGTCATACAAAAAGTCTGGTGAATGAAAGTAAGTACTAGTATTTTTTAAGCAAGATAAAGATAATAGAATTAGCAAAAGTTCTAGTATAAAAGGAAATAAAGGAAAGATAAAACTGTAATAAAATAACGTTTAACTGTTTGCTTTAATAGTGATTGTTTGCACTTGTCTTAGATAGCTGCTTTGATTAGGCTGAAATCCTAATCCTATTTTAATTAGGCTGAAGTCCTAATTCTACCCTTTGATCGACCTTCTATCTTTGTTGTACCACTGTGAGCAAATCCAATCCTGCGGGTCACACAGTAAAAGGACATCTGTTTAGCGCTTTGGAACTCAATAGCGACTTGTATCCCTACTTCGAGACCGCACGCTCGGTCACCGCCGGTTCGCACTATCTATTGCTCCCTTTTTTGACCTCTTATCTACCTACTTTAGCATAAGCATGCCCAGCCTCACCTCATCTGTTGTGAGACCATCAGTCCTAGTCTGATAGGGTCCTGCCCAGTCTCACCTTAGTGTTTGTGAGACCATCAGTTCTAGTCTGAAAGGGGAATGCTGCCGGTACGGGTCCTAACAAACAAAATCTAGTTGCGCCCCTTGCCCAAATCCCTTGATTTGAGCTTCTATTTATTGACCACTTATCTACCTACTTCAGCATAAGCGTGTCCCAGCCTCACCTAATCTACTGTGAGACCATCAGTTCCCGACTGAAGGGGAATGTTACCGTTACGGGTCTTGCTTCTATCTTTGCTTATTAACTTAATGTAAGTTTTAAAATAAGCTTCTTCTGTTATTTCTGCTCTGTTTGCTTATTAACTTAATCTAAGTCTTAAAATAAGCTGCTTCTGTTATCTCTGCTATATTTGCTTATTAACTTAGCTCAAAGTTTTTAAATAAGCATTTTCTGTTCTTTCTGCTTAATTATAACCTATGTTATAATTTCTTATTTTTCTTTTCTTTTTAGTTATGACTACTAGTTATAAACATACTTGCAAATGTCTCAAATTTGCCTATTTCAGTCTATCTTCTTTTTATCACAGTTCTTCTTATTTACATTAAATTTATGTAAATTTAGTGTTATTATATTTTAGTCCATATTAGCGAATTATCCTCTTTTTATTATTTTATTCGCGTAAAAAGGAATAAAAAAAATAAAAAGAAACTGACATTTACAAACTGAATTCTAACGTAAAATAGATGTAAATAAAGTGTAAATAACTGTAAATAATAGTAAATAAATGAATAAAATAGCTAGACTAAAAATAGCTGAATAAAATAGACTGAAAAGAACTTTAAAAATTAACTGCAAATAACTTGTATAAAAACTGTCTCAAAATTGCAGAAAAACTACAACTATTGAGAACTCTATTATTTTAAATTACTTAAAATTCTAAAATTATTACTTAAACACTCACATGTAGTCCTCAACTCTAGTCCTTGGTCTTCCTTTATCCTCTCCTAGAGCGTAAATATTATTTTCAAAAAGATTCTCTCCTTATAAATTTTTTATTTCTAGGGTCCAGCCTCTGGCAATGAACCCGAATAGGAGAAAATCCGAATGAGAAAAACATCTATGCCTAGGGGTCTATTTATAGGGTTACTTGGGGATTTCAGACCGTTGGATTTGAAGATTAAATCTGGTGCAACCACGTCATAGGCTCGTTGGGAACCGTCGGATGGAAGCACGAACGCACATGATTCAAAATAATTGCAAAATGACGTGTTCAAAACAAAATTGGAAAAACATCATCAAATAAATGAAGGCGGGTCGACCTTCATGTCGACCATCATATGCTAGGGTCGACCTATAGATCGACCTAGCTAAGGGGAGGGTTGATCCTAGGGTCGACCTGACCATATATATATATATATATATATCTCATTTCTTGTTTAATCGGTATCTTCTTCGTTCTAGCTTGGATTTTGACAATCTATATATGGAAATTTACTAGAAAATTACTACGGACACAATGGTGCAACTCCCGTGGCTCAATTCTAATAATTTCATAAAGTTATTTTATTATTTAATTAATTCGTTATTTAATAATTATAGCTTAAATTTTTGGTTGTTACATTCTCCCCGCCTTAAAGGATTTTGTCCCCGAAATCTCCAAGGATAGAAGAATGAAATAAATGTTTTTATCCAAGTTCTACAACCAACTACTCAACCATCATCCATTACATCCATTGTCCTTAAGTTTTCTAATGCAATTTATGATATATATGCAAATAGTGTAGTGTTAATGTCCCTAACTAATGCAAAAGATTAGGCGGTCTGCTGATTCAGTCGACCTCCTTTTATGCAATCATGTCCGTGTCATGTATCCAAATGAATGCAAATTTCCTAATGATAACTGTAGTTCTATATGCGTGCTCATCCAAATACAACAATCATATGATAATCATTCATTTATAGCAACCACAAAATAAAATAAAAATAAAATATGCAAATGCGCACACATCCATATGCATATGCTCTAGTGACCTAGTTAGGCCGATCCCTAAGAGATAGTAGTGCCTAGTGTATATATATGCGTCCATTAGCATCCACTAGCAAACACTTGCAACCACTAGCATCCATCATACATAACACGTTCTAGTAACATGTTTACATTCAGTCCTACCATCCATAGGTTAAATCCTAAGATCTACCCTCCCAAAGGATAATAAAGGAAGGATTCTATTCAAAGCTAAAAATGGAAATAGGAAATTCTAAAACTTACTATCAAAGAGATGCAGATAAGAGGTACGAATCTTCTCCTCAGCTTCCCATGCAGCGTCTTCAACATCATCTTCCCGCTGCACCTTTACTAACGGGACCTTTTTATTCCTAAGCTTCTTGATGTCACATCCAATGATCTTGGTAGGAATACGAAAAACCGGTGCTTCTCTCTCCACTTCAACTTCCTCCAGTTGACTAGGCTCTAGAACCTCTACCGAGTCTTGTAAGCACTTTCTCAAGTGCGAAACATGAAAAACATCTTGCACTCCTGTGAGCCTCTCTGGTAGCTTTACTCGATACGCCATCTTCCCTACCCTTTCCACAATGAGGAACGGTCTTACGAATCTGGGAGCAAGTTTCCCACTCGATCCAAATCTCACTACTTTTCTTAGCGGAGACACCTTAATGAAAACCAAATCTCCTACCTCGAACTCGATGTCTGTAACAACCCGAAATTTAACCCGTATTAATTAATTCGTTAATTAATTAGATAATAAAGTAACTTTGTGAAATTATCAGAATTGAGCCACGGGAGTTGCATTATTGTGTCCATGGTAATTTTCTGGTCAATTTCCATATATAGAACGTCATAATCCGAGTTAATATGAGAAAAGAACGAAATAATCAAAGAAACGAATATATATATATATATATATATATATATATATATATATATATATATACAGGTCGACCGGCTGGTCGACCTGGGCAAGGGGTCGGTCGACCCACCTTGGCTTTTGGCAAGCGAACGAACGTTCGTTCATTTGAACGTTCCAAAGCTTATTGGTGACGTGTTTTGCATTCTTCTGACCAATCCGGTCCATCTATTTTTGCATCTGATGGCTCCTATTCAGCCTATGACGTGGATGCATCCTATTCAATTTCCAAATCCAACGGTCCGAGATCCCCTTCTACCCCTATAAATAGACCCCTAGACCTAACACTTTTTCTCATTCTAGGTTTTCTCCAATTGGGTTCACCTTTCTTGGAAGGACCCTAAACGGAATAATTTTTCCAAAGGAGAAAATCGTTATAAATTAAATTATTTTACAACTCCAAGTTGATCTGGGAAGACCAAAGGAAGAGCTTAGGACTGGAGGTGAGTGATTGTAATTATTTTAAGACTTCTTTAAGTAATTTAAAATAATAGGGTTTCCAATAGTTGTAGTTTTACTACGATTTTTGGAATAGCCTTTTTAGTAGTTTATTTACAGTTTTTAGAATTATTTTCAGTCTATTTCCTTTCAGCTATTCTTTTCAGTAATTTGTTTATTTCTGTTAATTATAGTTTTTCCATTTATTTACAGTTTATTTACAGTATTTTAGTTTATTTACTGTTACTTATACGTTATTTACATCTTCTTTCTACGCATTGGATTTTCTTCAATCTTCAGTTTTCTTTTATTCCTTCTTCTTCTTCGCGTATGGATTAGAATAGGATTAACGCGAATACGAATTAAATTGTAAGTAAACTGAAATAATGGAATATAAGATGTAAATTTCAAAGACTGTAACATAAATGGAATTGGACAGAAATTACGCCTGATTATGACGTTAATTGGACTGAATTAAAAAAATTGGCCTAGTTATAACTTAGAACTATAACTAAAAAGTGTAAAAGATAAAAGAAGTTTATTTTCACACTTAGACCTTGGGTTAAGTAATAAGCATGATTATAACGTAGGTTATAATAAGAAATAGAACAGAATGATGCTTATTTTAGGACTTAGGATAAATTAATAAGCAAAGATAGTAGGGATAAATTGTAAAAGCTTATTTAAAATAATTTATCTAAGTTAATAAGCAAAGATGAAAGTAGGACCTTTACCAAATAGCATTCCCTATTAGACAAAATGGTGATCCTAGGGCACACTTATGCTAAGAATGGTAGTAATTGGTCAAATAAAAGTCCAAATCACGGGGGATTTGGATAAGGGGCACAACTAGATATTGTTTGGATGACGGGCATGTACCAACAACATTTCCCCTATAGATTCTATGGACACATGGTGATCTCACGTTAGCCTGAAGTGGGATGAGGGGCACGCTTATGCTAGAGTATGAGGTAATAAGATGACCCAATAGGTGGAGCAAAAGGTAGCATGGGCATGGTGGCAGTTACGCGTTCGACTTTCATTCGGGTGCTCAGTAATAGCTATGAGTTCCAAGCGCTTCGTATGAGTGTCTTTCGTAAACACCATTGCCTTTTGTGTAGGGAGCTATATATGTCGTCCGGATCCATAGTGGTTGCTCTGTGCATCTTTCGTAGATACCATTGGCTGCTGTGTAGGGAGTTATATAGCATCCGGTCCGCAGTAAGGTCTATGGAGTAGCAGGCCGATCAAAAAATGGTAGAATTAGGGTTACATCCTAATTACATAATTTGGAATTCAGCCTAATCAAAGAAGAAACCAAGGACAAGTGCAAACAATAAATGTTAACCTATCTTATAAATTGAGCAATATTTAATTGTACTTATTTTTAGTTTATCTCTTTCCTATTTCCTTTTATTATCCTTATTTATGTTAGAACTGTTGTAGAGTCTATTACTTTTATCTTGCTTAAAGACTCTAGTAATTACTATCATTCACCAGACTTTTAGTCCGACCCACTCCTCTATTTTCCCCTTTCCCCCCTATAGGCAATCAAGGGAGAAGTCAGTAGATTGCTATTGCTTGGCGGTTTCTTGGAGGAGTTCTCTGCTATGTATTTATTTTATTTTCAGCTTTTGTTCTTTCTATGTACCGGCTTATTATGAGGGATATTATGTACTTTGATTTTTAAGACAATGAGTTTTTGTTTCACGAGACATATTGGATTTTTGGACATGTATGTGGTATTTGGTATTTGACTTATTTATGAAGCAATTATGAAGTATTGTTTTAATTAAGTTATTATTCTAAGTTTCCACTGTTTTTATCTATTTTTGTCTTGTGAATCTTAGTCTTTGTTAGCTTTAGTTATACCTACAACGCACCATGCCTTTTAATGTGTCCTTTTGGGTATATTAAGGGGTGTGGGGTGTTTCACTTGGTATCAGAGCCTAAGGTTACATGATCCAAAAAAAAATTATTTTAAAAGGTAGAGTATTTTTGAAAATAACTTGTTTTAAAAGTTTTTTTCAGAAAAGAACATTTAGAAATGATTTTTATGTATAAAAGAATTTTTATCCCCTCATAAATCCAGTTCAATCTCCCTTTGACTCTTTCCTAAACTATCATTTTCTTTTCGTAGAATGGCTGATGCCCCGAACCTTCCCGAGGGCATTCTAGTCCCAGCCTGATTTCATAGGTACTTATAAGCCACGACTCCAAAGGTGCACGGGCCTGCGCCAATCTTGCACCAGCGGGTGGGAATCACATCAACCTACTTTCCGCCATCAATTTCTCTAAGCTTTGTAAAGATTTTACGAGTTTGGGCCTGAAGACTTTTTATGGCAAAGAGACTTATGTGGAGGCGAGAGCATGGCTTTGGGACACATAGAGGATTTTTGGTCTTTTGGGATTGGATGGTCAGCAGCTAGTTTAGCTAGCCGCTTGGCAGCTGAAGGAGGAGGCATCTTATTGGTAGGAGGTGATCGATTTGGAAGGAAGGAATATTACTTGGGATGGATTCCGAAAGCGATTCGATAGGAAGTTTCTGTCTCAGGCGGAAGAGAGTGTTCAGCAGGAGAGGTTTATCAATCTGAAGCAAGGGAGTTTGTCCGTCAAGGAATACATCAATCAATTCAATGAGCTGTCGCGGCTTGGTATGGATTTGGTGAACACACTGCACAAGAAAGCTATGAAGTTTTCGAAGGGATTGAATCAACCCCTTCAGGGACTATTACTGACTTATGTACTGATGGGAGCTACTTATGAGTCTTTAGTCGAGATGGCGCTTATGACAGATACAGTCAAGGGGGAGAGTCTAAAGAGGAGGTTAAGTCAGAAGGTTAAAAGAAGAAGTGGTGGGAAAATAAGAAGAAGAAGAAGAAAGGTGATGGTCCTTAGAGGTAGATTAAGAAAGGAATAGAGTGCCATAGTTGCGGGATGGTTGGTCATATGGCCAATGATTGCTGGAAGGAGAAGATGAAGGGTAACTGCTATACTCAGCCCGGTCATATGAGTAGGAGTTGTCCCCAAGGAGCGAGTGCACCAGTTGCGCAGATTCAGGCGTTAGACACAACACCTTCCAGTAGTATTCCAGATAGAGGTAGGAAAGTCACAGTTGAAGGTTTGATTTCTATATTTGATTTTCCCATTCAGACTGTATTTGATTCTGGAGCATCGCACTCTTTTATCTCTAGCTCTCTAGTAGATTGTTTGCACTTGGACATATAATTAGTAGTAGACCCCATTATTGTTTCAAACCCCATAGGTGGATCGACACACTTATCTATGGTTTGTAGGGGTTTGAAAATCTTTATCCTAGACGTAGAATTTGACTGCGATGCCTATGTTTTGGGATTCTCTGGGTATGGGATGATCTTAGGATGGATTGGCTATCCACATACGAAGCTATCATAGAATGCGAGAGGTGAGTCGTTAGACTCGAGAATTGCAGTGGTAGGACTCTAGAGGTATCTAGCAATCCGCAAGGGTCAGTCATGTTGAGTTTTCTCTATTCCCTCGATTCATCGTCATCAGTGTTACATTCGGTTCCTATTGTCAGAGATTTTGCAGATTTCTTTGAGGAGGTTAGGGGACTACCCCCTAGGAGAGAGATTGACTTTAGGATTTATTTGAACGAGAATGCTAAGCCAGTAGCATTACCTGTGAGGCACATGTCACCTAGGGAGAGGAAAGAATTGAGCAAGCAGATTCATGAGCTTTTGGAGAAGGAATTCATAAGAAGGAGCATATCGGAGTGGGGAGCACCAGTCGTCTTCGCTACTAAGGCGAATGGTTCTCTCTGACTTTGTGTAGATTATAGAGAATTAATTAAGCTCACCAAGAAGAACCAATATCCACTCCCTAGGATTGATGATCTTTTTGACTAGTTGGTAAGTTCTTCGGTTTTCTCTCAGCTTGATTTAGCTATTGTATTCCATCAGCTTAGAGCTACTGATGACAGCATAGATAAGGCTGCCTTTAGGACACCGGACGGATTCTTCGAGTGGTTGGTTATGCCTTTTGGGCTAACCAATTCCCCAGCCTATTTCATTGATTTGATGAGCCGCGTCTTTAGGGATGTCCTAAATAAGTTTGTGATGGTATTCGTGGATGATATCTTGGTATTTTCCAAGAATATGGAGGAGCATGCTATTCATTTAGAAGAAGTTCTTCGCACACTTCGTAGTCATCATTTGAGAGCTAAGTTTTCGAAGTGTCATTTTTGGAGAGAGGAAGTTCGTTTCTTGGGGCACATAGTCTTGAAGGAAGGTTTAGCTGTTGACCCCACCAAGGTTATTGCAGTGCAAGATTGGAAGGCCTCCAAGAACGTTACCGAGGTTAGGAGCTTCCTAAGATTGGTCGGCTACTATAGGAAGTTCATTAGAGACTTTTCCAAAATTTCGGCACCACTCACGCGCCTTGCTCAGAAGAATAAAGCTTTCGTGTGGGACGTGGATTGTGAGGATTCCTTTACGAAGCTTAAGAGAGCCCTCACTAGTGCACCAATGTTAGTTTTACCCGACGGAGCTAAGCCTTTCACTGTATACACTGAAGCATGCGGAACGTGTCTAGGAGCGGTGTTGATGCAAGAAGGGAGGGTAGTGTGTTATGGTAGTAGGCAGTTGAGGACACATGAGATGAACTACCCTACCCATGATTTGGAGTTGGCTGCCATAGTTTTTGCACTTAAGGCTTGGAGACACTATTTGCTAGGAGAGAGGTTTGATCTTTTTACCGACCATAAGTCTTTGAAGTACCTATTCTCACAGAAGGACTTGAACTTGAGGCAACAAAGGTGGATGGAGTTTTTAGCCTCGTATGATTTTGAGATAGCTTATACCCCTGGCAAGGGTAGTGTGGTTGCATATGCATTGAGTAGAAAGAAAGAAACCCTTAGGCCTTTGTTCGTAGAGTGGAGGAGCGTAGAGTTTATTTCTACCTTTGATTTTAAGCCCTCTACGGACATTACTCCCGGATTGTTGGTGAAATTAGAGGTGAGGCCTACTCTTATGGATCAGATTGGCTCGAGGCAGCGGGAGGAATCGGAGCTCATGGACATTATGGATAAGTTTAGCCGAGGAGAGGTCTCGAGACATCTCTAACGCTATTCCATTGATAACAGAGGGTGGCTTAGGAGAGATGGGAGGCTTTGTGTTCCACACGCCAGTGACTTGTTGAGAGCAGTTTTGGAGGAGGTGCACCATTCTCGTATGACTTTCATCTGGGCGGTGACAAAATGTATCGGAATATGAAGAGGATGTTCTATTGGGGTGGCATGAAGAAGGACGTGGCAGAATTCGTAGCTAAGTGTCTCATATGCCAAAGGGTAAAAACAGAGCAATAGAAGCCCGGTGGATTACTTCAGCCCTTAGACGTGCCGGAGTGGATGTGGGACAATATTTCTATGGATTTCATTAATGGTTTACCCCATTCTAGGAAGGGGAACACTAGAATTTGAGTGATTGTTGATAGATTGACCAAGAGTACTCACTTCATCCCAGTTAAGAGTAAGCGTATGGCGTCATATTTGGCATCCTTGTATATTCGAGAGACAGTCCGTCTACACGGAGTTCCTTCTAGCGTTGTTAGTGATAGAGATCCCATTTTCACTAATGAGTTTTGAAGAAGCTTACAGGAGGCGCTAGGGACGCAACTTAGGTTGAGTACGGCCTATCACCTCCAAACAGATGGCCAAACGGAGAGAGTAAATATGGTGCTTGAGGATTTGCTGCAGATGTGCATTTTGGACCATTTCCTATCACAGAGAGAGTTGGGAAGATGGCTTACCGAGTAAGGCTACCTGATAGCCTTGCAGGAGTGCACGACATTTTCCATGTTTCACACTTACGAAAGTGCTTACATGACTCGGTGGAGGTTGTAGAGCCTAGTCAGTTGGAGGAGGTGGAGGTAGAAAGGGAAGCTTATGTTCGGCGTATCCCCACGAAGATTGTTGGAAGAGACATTAAGCGACTAAGGAATAAGGAGGTTCCACTGGTGAAGGTGCAATAGGGAGATGATGTTGCAAACGCCACTTAGGAAGCAGAAGAGAAGATTCGTACTTCCTATCCTCATCTTTTTGATAGTAAGTTTTAGAATTCCTTTTTCCATCTTTAGATTTGAATAGGATCTTTCCTTTATTATCCTTTGGAAGGGTAGAACTTAGGATTTAACCTATGGATGGTAGGATTTTATGTAAACATGTTAATAGAACATGTTATGAATGATGTATGCTAGTGGTTGCAAGTGTTTGCTAGTGGATGCTAATGGATGCATATAGGTACACTAGGCACAATTATTCTTTAGGGATCAGCCAAACTAGGACACTAGAGCATATGCATATGGATGTGTGTGCATTTTTTATTTATTTCCATGGTTGTTATAAATGGATGTTTATCACATGATTGTTGCATTTGGATGACGTTTGTAGCACGTATATAGAATTATCAGCATCATTAGGAAAATTTTGCATTCATTTGGATACATGGCACGGACATGATTGCATAAAAAGGAGGTCGACTGAATCAGTGTACCTCCTAATCTTTTGCATTAGTTAGGAACATTTACACTACACTAATTACAAAAGTATCATAAATTGCATTAGAAATTTTTTAAGGACAGTGGATGAATGGTTGATGATTGAGTAGTTGGTTGTAGAATTGGATGAAAACATCTAGTACATTCTTTTATCCTTAGAGATTTTGGGGACGAAATCCCTTAAGGAGGGGAGAATGTAACAACCCGAAATTTAACCCGTAATAATTAATTCGTTAATTAATTAGATAATAAAATAACTTTGTGAAATTATCAGAATTGAGCCATGGGAGTTGCACCATTGTGTCTGTGGTAATATTCTGGTCAATTTCCATATATAGAACGTCAGAATCCGAATTAATATGAGCAAAGAACGAAATAATCAAAGAAACAGATAAATATATATATATATATATAGACACACACAGGTCGACCTGGGCATGGGTGCGGTCGACCCGCCTTAGCTTTTGGCAAGCGAACGAACGTTCGTTCGAACGTGCAGAGCCTACTGGTGACGTGTTTTGTATTCTTCTGACCAATCCGGTCCATCTAATTTCGCATCTGATGGCTCCTATTCAATCTCCAAATCCAA
Source organism: Allium fistulosum (assembly GCA_030737815.1). Classification (NCBI taxonomy): domain Eukaryota; kingdom Viridiplantae; phylum Streptophyta; class Magnoliopsida; order Asparagales; family Amaryllidaceae; genus Allium; species Allium fistulosum. The sequence goes on from CM060902.1 coordinate 1,423,693,699, forward strand.
CGGTCCAAGATCCACTTCTACCCCTATAAATAGACCCCTAGACCTAACACTTTTTCTCATTCTAGGTTTTCTCCAATTGGGTTCACCTTTCTAGGAAGGACCCTAAATGGAATAATTTTTTCAAAGGAGAAAATCGTTATAAATTAAATTATTTTAGAACTCCAAGTGGATCCGGGAAGACCAAAGGAAGAGCTTAGGGCCGGAGGTGAGTGATGGTAATTATTTTTAGATTTCTTTAAGTAATTTAAAATAATAGAGTTTCCAATAGTTGTAGGTTTACTACGAATTTTGGAATAGCCTTTTCAATAGTTTATTTACATTTTTTAGAATTATTTTCAGTCTATTTCCTTTCAGCTATTCTTTTCAATAATTTTAGTTTATTTCTGTTAATTATAGCTTTTCCATTTATTTACAGTTTATTTACAGTATTTTAGTTTATTTACTGTTATTTATATGTTATTTACATCTACTTTCTACGCTTTGGATTTTCTTCTATCTTCAGTTTTCTTTTATTCCTCCTTCTTCTTCGTGTATGGATTTGAATAGGATTAACGCGAATACAGATTAAATTGTAAGTAAACTTAAATAATGGAATATAAGATGTAAATTTCAAAGACTATAACATAAATGGAATAGGACAGAAATTACGCCTGATTATGACGTTAATTGGACTGAATTAAAAAGATTGGCCTAGTTCTAACTTAGAATTGTAACTAAAAAGAGTAAAAGATGAAAGAAGCTTATTTGCACACTTAGACATTGGGTTAAGTAATAAGCATGATTATAATGTAGATTATAATAAGAAACAGAACAGAATGAGGCTTATTTTAAGACTTAGGATAAATTAATAAGCAAAGATAGTAGGGATAAATTGTAAAGGTTTATTTAAAATAATTTTCTAAGTTAATAAGCAAAGATGAAAGTAGGACCTGTACCAAATAGCATTCCCTATTATACAAAACGGTAACCCTGGGGCACGCTTATGCTAAGAATGGTAGTAATTGGTCAAATAAAAGTCCAAATCATGGGGGATTTGGATAAGGGGCGCAACTAGATATTGTTTGGATGACGGGCCAGTACCAACAACATTTCCCCTATAGATTCTATGGACACACGGTGATCTCACGTTAGCCTGAAGTGGGATGAGGGGCACGCTTATGCTGGAGTTTGAGGTAATAAGAAGACCCAATAGGTGGAGCAAAAGGTAGTATGGGCATGGTGGCAGTTACGCTTGCGACTTCCATTCAGGTGCTCAGTAATAGCTATGAGTTCCAAGCGCTTAGTATGAGTGTCTTTCGTAGACACCATTGCCTTCTATGTAAGGAGCTATATATGTCGTTCGGATCCATAGTGGTTGCTCTGTGCATCTTTCATAGATACCATTGGCTGCTGTGTAGGGAGTTATATAACGTCTGGTCCGCAGTAAGGTCTTTGGAGTAGCAAGCCAATCAAAAAGGGTAGAATTAGAGTTACATCCTAATTACAAGATTAGGAATTCAGCCTAATCAAAGCAGAAATTAAGGACAAGTGCAAGCAATCAAAGTTAACCTATCTTATAAATTGAGCAATATTTAATCGTACTTATTTTCAGTTTTTCTCTTTCCTATAATCCTATTTCCTTTTATTATCCTTATTTATGCTAGAACTGTTGTAGAGTCTATTAGTTTTATCTTGCTTAAAGACTGTAGTAATTACTCTCATTCACCAGACTTTTATTCATACCCACTCCTCTATTTTCCCCTTCCTCCCCATAAGCAATCAAGGGAGAAGTCAGTAGATTGCTGTTGCTTAGCGGTTTCTTGGAGGAGTTCTCTACTATGTATTTCTTTTATTTTTAGCTTTAGTTCTTTCTATGTACTGGCTTATTATGAGGGATGTTATGTACTCTAATTTTTGAGACTATGAGTTTTTGTTTCACGAGACATATTGGATTTTTAGACATGTATGTGGTATTTGGTATTTAACTTATTTATGAAGCAATTATGAAGTTTTGTTTTAATCATGTTATTATTCTAAGTTTCCGCTATTTTTATCTATTTTTGTCTTGTGAATATTAGTCTCTGTTAGCTTTAGTTATACCTACGATGCACCATGCCTTTTAATGTCTCCTTTAGGGTATACTAAGGGGTGTAGGGTGTTTCAATGTCCCTTCTCCGCTTGTCAGGATAAGATTTCTGGCTATCTTGGGCCATCTTCATTCTTCTTCTAATCAAATCTATCTTCTTTGAAGTCTCTCTAACCATGTTGGGACCAAGTAGCAATCTCTTCGTAGACTCCAACCAACATGAAGGTGACTTGCATAGCCTTCCATAAAGAGCTTAAAAAGGTGCCATCCCAATGCTAGCTTGGAAACTATTATTATAAGTGAATTCCACTAGAGGAAGATGCTCCTCCCAAGTTCCTCCAAAATCAAGAATGCACATCCTCAACAAATCCTCAAGCACTCTATTAACTCTCTTTGCTTGGCCATCTATCTGGGGTGATAGGCCGTACTCAATCTAAGTTGCGTTCCTAAAGCCTCTTGCAAGCTTCTCCAAAACTCGCTAGTAAAAATAGGATCTCTATCGCTCACTATGCTAGAGGGAACTCCATGAAGTCAGACTATCTCCCGAACATATAAGGATGCCAAATAAGGTGTTGTCCTCTTACTCTTGACTGGAATTAAGTGGGCGCTCTTAGTCAAGCGGTATACAATCACCAAAATACCGGTATTCCCCTTCCTAGATCGGGGTAACCCATCTATGAAGTCCATCGAAACACTATCCCACTTCCATTCGGGTACATCCAATGGCTGAAGTAATCCACCGGGTTTCTACTACTCCACCTTAACCCTTTGGCACACAAGACTCCTAGCTACAAACTCTGCCACATCCTTCTTCATGCCACCCCAATAGAATACTCTCTTCATGTCTCTATACATCTTATCACCACCCGGATGAATAGTCATACGCGAATGGTGTGCCTCTGCTAGAACTGTTCTCATCAAATCACTAGTGCGGGGGACACAAAGTCTTCCATCTCTCCTTAGCTACCCTTTACTATCAATGGAATAGCGTTGGAGATGTCTAGAGACCTCTCCTCATCTAATCCTCTCTAGAATACCCATAAGCTCTGAATCCTCTCGCTGCCTCGAGCCAATCTGATCTATGCGGGTAGGCTTCACCTCAAGTGCTGCTAACAATCCAGGGGTAATGTCCGTAGAGGGCTTAAAATCAAAGGTGGAAATAAACTCTAGGCTTTTCCACTCTAGGAACATTGGGCTAAGTGTTGCTCTCTTCCAACTCAACGCATCCGCCACCACGTTTCCCTTGCCAGAGGTATAAGCTATCTCAAAGTCATATGATGCTAAAAACTTCATCCAATGCTGCTGCCACAAGTTTAAATACTTATGTGAGAATAGGTACTTCAATGATTTATGGTCAGTGAACAGCTCGAACCTTTCTCCCAGCAAGTAATGTCTCCAAGACTTGAGTAAGAAAACAATAGCAGCTAGCTCCAAATCATGGATGGGGTAGTTCTTCTCCTGAGTCCTCAACTGTCTACTTCCATAACATACTACCCTTCCTTCTTGCATTATTACTACTCCAAGACCCGTCTTACATGCACTGGTGTATACAGTAAAAGGCTTAGCTCCATCTGGTAAAACTAACACTGGTGCACTAGTAAGGGCCTTCTTTAGTCTCGTTAAGGATTCCTTACAATCCACGTCCCACACGAATGCTGCATTCTTCTTAGTGAGGCAAGTAAGCGGTGTTGAGATCTTCGCAAAATCTTTGATAAACTTCCTATAATAACCAGCCAAACCTAGGAAGCTTCTAACTTTGGTAGTGTTCTTGGGGGCCTTCCAATCTTGCACTGCTATTACCTTGGCGGGATCAATAGCTAAACCCTCTCTTGAGACTACATGCCCCAAGAAACGCACCTCCTCATGCCAAAAGTGACACTTCGAGAACTTTGCCTTCTACTGATGAACACGAAGTGTACGAAGAACCTCCTCTAAATGAATAGCATGCTCCTACATACTCTTGGAAAACACCAAAATGTCATCCACGAATACTACTACGAACTTATTTAGGACATCTCTAAAAACACGGCTCATCAAATCCACAGAATAGGCTGGGGCATTGGTTCGTCCAAACGGCATAACCAACATCTCAAAGAATCCGTCGGGTGTCCTAAATGTTGTCTTATCGATGCTATCGTCAGCGACTCTAAGCTGTTGAAATCCGATAGTCAAATCAAGTTGAGAAAATACTGAAGAGCCAACTAGCTGGTCGAAAAGATCGTCTATCCTAGGAAGTGGGTAGCGGTTCTTCTTAGTGAGCTTGTTCAACTCTATATAGTCTACGCAAAGTCAAAGGGAACCATCCACCTTTGTACCGAAGACGACTGGCGCTCTCCACTCAGATATGCTCTGTCTGATGAAGCCTTTCTCCAATAGCTGACCAATCCGCTTACGTAACTCCTTCCTCTCCCTAGGAGCCATATGTCTCACAGGCAATGCCACTGGCTTAGCATTGTCATTAAGGTAGATCCTAAAGTCGATCTCTCTCTTAGGAGGTAGTCCCCTAACCTCCTCAAAGACGTCTAGGAAATCTCTGATGACTGGAACTGAATCCAAATCTGCTGGTGATGAATCAAGGGAATAAAGGAAGCTTAACATGACTGACCTCTGTGGGTCGCAAGAAACCTCAAGAGTCCTATCGCTGCATGTCTCTAGTGTAACGACTCTCCTCTCCCAGTCTAATATCGCTCCATAAGTGGATAACCAATCCATCCCCAAAATCATCCCATACCCTGAAAATTCCATTACATAGGCGTCATAGTAAAATTCTACGCATAGGATAAAAATTTTCAAACCCCTACAAATCATGGATAAATGTGCCGATCCTCCTATGGGTTTTGAAACCACTATGGGTCTATTACTAAAGAGATATCTAAGTGCAAACAATCAACCAAGGAACTAGAAATGAAAGAGTGTGATGCTCAGAATAAAAAAGAGTCCAATAGGAAAATCCGAAATAGAGATAAAACCTTCTACAGAGACTTTCCTACCTCGATCTGGTTCGCTGCTATAAGGTGCTGCATCCAAAACCTGTACCTGCGCTGTAGGTGCGCCTGTTCCCTGTCCCGCCTTCTGAGGACAAAATCTACTAAGGTGACCGAGCTGTCCACAACTATAACACTTTCCCTTCATCTTATCCTTCTTGTAGTCCCTTGCGTAATGTCCAACCAATCCACAGCTATTGCATTTCTCGCCTTTTTTGTTTTGCTTTTGAGGTCCTCCTCCTTTCTTCTTATCCTTATCCTTCTTATCTTTCCACCACTTCTTCTTAGAATTCTCTGACTTAGGGACCTCCTTAAGCTCTCCTTCCTTAGCTACATCAGACATGAGGGCCATCTCTACCAGTGACTCATATGTAGCTCCCATCGGTACATGCGTCAATAACTACCCTTGGAGGGGCTGATTCAATCCCTTATCAAACTTCATGGCCTTCTTGTGCGGTGTATTGGCAAGCTCCATCCCAAACCGCGACAACTCATTAAATTGATTGTTATACTCCTTTACTGAAAGACTTCCATGCTTCAAACTAATGAACCTTTCAAACTGCATACTTTCTTTTGCTTGTGACAAAAACTTCCTCTCAAACCTTTCATGGAACCCATTCCAACCAACGTTTCTACCTTCCAACTCAACAATCTCCCACCAATAAGAAGCCTCTCCTTTCAGCTGCCAAGATGCAAGCTGAACTCTCTGCTGGTCCTCCAATCCTAACAGCCTAAATATCTGCTCCATACTTCTCAACCAAGCTCGTGCCTCCACGAAATCCTCTGTACCAGAAAACATCTTGCCTCCTAGATTAGCGAAGTCCTTGCATAGCTTAGAGAAATTGGCTACTATGGGTGGATTAATGGGATCTCTTCCTGCCGATGCTAGATTGGCGCTTGCCCTTACACCTTTGGTGTCGTAGCTTGAAGGTATTTACGAAACCAGCTTGGGAGTTGGACACCCTCGGAAAGATTAAAGGCATCTGCCATGCTATGCAAAGAAAAAGAGAATTTAGGCTCGAAAGAATCGAAAGAAGAGTGAACTAGATTTTGAGCGGATTTTTATAAAAACTCTTTTATACTTGAAAACTATCTATATAATAAGAGTTTCTTTCTGAAAAATAGTTTGAAAATAAGTTACTTTCGAAAAATACTTCACTTTTTAAAACAAGTTTCTAGGAATCCTATAACCTTAGGCTCTGATACCAAGTGAAACATCCCACACCCGTTAGTATACCCAAAAAGGACACACTAAAAGATGTGGTGCATTGCAGGTATAGCTAAAATTTTACAAAGACTAAGATTAACAAGGCAAATAAATAATAACACCGGAAACATTTAAAATTAAACGTCATTACTCCAGAAAATAAGTCATAAAAACCAAATACACATGTCTCATGGAAAATACAATCTTAGTCACATCATTAGAGTACATAAAAATGACCATCCCTCTCAAGAGGTACCAGTACATCGAAATCCAAATGAAAACTGAAAAAAAAAGAATACATGAAGAAAAGATCTGCAAACGGGTCTCCAAGGAATCCAAATCTACTGTCCTTGCCTCTGCTGGCCTATGGGGGGGAAGGGGAAAATAAAGGAGTGGGTCAGACTAAAAGTCTGGTGAATGAAAGTAATTACTAGTATTTTTTAAGCATGATAAAGATAATAGACTTAGCAACAGCTCTAGTATAAAAGGAAATAAAGAAAAGATAAAACTGAAATAAAATACTGTTTAACTGTTTGCTTTAATAGTGATTGTTTGCATTTGTCTTAGATAGCTGCTTTAATTAGGCTGAAGTCCTAATTCTACCCTTTGATCGGCCTTCTATCTCTGTTGTGCCACTGTGAGCTAATCCCATCTTGTGGGTCCCACAACAAAAAGACACCTGTTTAGCGCTTTGGAACTCAATAGCAACTTGTATCCATACTTCGAGACTGCACGCTCGGTCACCGTCGGTTCGCACTATCTATTGCTCCCTCTTTTGACCTCTTATCTACCTACTTCAGCATAAGCGTGCCCAGCCTCACTTGATCTGTTGTGAGACCATCAGTCCTAGTCTTACAGGATCCTGCCCAGCCTCACCTAAGTGTTTGTGAGACCATCAGCCCTGGTCTAAAAGGGGAATGCTGCCTGTACGGGTCCTAACAAACAAAATCTAGTTGCGCCCCTTGCCCAAATCCCTGATTTGAGCTTCTATTTATTGACCACTTATCTACCTATTTCAGCATAAGCGTGTCCTAGCCACACCTAATCTATTGTGAGACCATCAGTTCCTGACTGAAGGAGAATACTGCCGGTACGGGTCCTACTTCTATCTTTGCTTATTAACTAAGTGTAAGTTTTAAAGTAAGCATCTTCTGTTATTTTTGCTCTGTTTGATTATTAACTTAAATTAAGTCTTAAAATAAGCCTATTCTGTTATCTCTGCTACATTTGCTTATTAACTTAGCTCTAAGTTTTAAAATAAAAATTTCTGTTCTTTCTACTTAATTGTAACCTACTTTATAATTTCTCTTTTATTCTATCTTTTTAGTTATAACTACTAGTTATAAACATACTTGAAAATGTCTCAAATTTGCCTATTTCAGTCTATCTTCTTTTTATTACAGTTCTTCTTATTTACATCAAATTTTTGTAAATTTAGTGTTCTTATATTTTAGTCCATATTAGTGAATTATCCTTTTTTTTTATTTTATTCGCGTAAAAAGGAATAAAAAGAAACTAACATTTACAGACTGAATTCTAACGTAAAACAGATATAAATAAAATGTAAATAACTGTAAATAATAGTAAATAAATGAATAAAATAGCTAGAATAAAAATAGCTGAATAAAATAGACTGAAAAGAACTTTAAAAATTAACTGCAAATAACTTGTATAAAAACCGTCTCAAAATTGCAGAAAAACTACAACTATTAAGAACTCTATTATTTTAAATTACTTAAAAATCTAAAATTATTACTTATACACTCACCTGTGGTCCTCAGCTCTAGTCCTCGGTCCTCCTTGACCCTCTCCTAGAGCATAAATATTCTTTTCAAAAAGATTCTCTCCTAAGAAATTTTTTATTTCTAGGGTCCAGCCTCTGGCAATGAACTCGAATAGGAGAAAATCTGAATGAGAAAAACATTTATACCTAGGGGTCTATTTATAGGGTTACTTGGGGATCTCAGACCGTTGGATTTGAAGATTAAATCTGGTGCAACCAGGTCATAGGCTCGTTGGGAACCGTCAGATGGAAGCACGAACGCACAAGATTCAAAAGAATTGCAAAATGACGCGTTCGAAACAAAACTGGAAAAAAATCGTCAAATAAATAAAGGCGGGTCGACCTTCATGTCGACCATCATATGCTAGGCTTGACCTATAGGTCGACCTAGTTAATGGGAGGGTCGATCTGACCATATATATATATATTCTAATTTCTTGTTTAATCCGTATCTTCTTCATTCTAGCTCGAATTTTGACAATCTATATGTGGAAATTGACCAGAAAAATTACCACAGACACAATGGTGCAACTCCCGTGGCTCAATTCTGATAATTTCACAAAGTTATTTTATTATTTAATTAATTCGTTAATTTATTATTATAGCTTAAATTTTTGGTTGTTACAAGTTTTATTTCGTGCAAGTAGTTAGCTCTCTTTTATTTTAATAAGCTCCCATTTCCCTTGTTTTTAATGTTAAAATCATTTTATGTTAACATGTTTTCAAATATGAGTAGCTAAACCCCTTCAATTTAGAGGCAATAAAGCTTTCATGAAACATATTAAATTAACATAATGATTTCATTTGTGATCTCTCTTTTGTGCTTAATGAAAACTTTGGATGATGATGGTTTATGTCTCTTTTTTTAGTGAATTTTGAAAGTCTATGTTAACATCTCAAATAGGCTATTCTTATTCCATTGTAAACATAAACTATTTGTTCATTTGCCTAAGTGATTTTTATTTGAAAGTTAAGCTAGAATCAAAATTTGATGGTCTATGTTACTAATTAATAATATATAGATCATACTTAAAATAGATTTTATTTTTAATTTAATGTCATGTTCATGAGAGTTGATAAGTGGTTTGAATGGTGTGTTAGAGCTTGATGGTTTAAGTTGTGCTAATTAATAGCACAAATAAACCATACTTATAATAAACACATCAATCATTTCTACTTAATATTTTAAAGAGAGGTTATAAATGAATTTTGTGTTGATTTATATGAATGATTGGAAGTGGATTTGCCTTTAAATTGCTCCTTAGTATTATAGTTTTATTCACTTTTCCTCTAGCTTATTTTCTACAATTTTGTAGTTTAAAACAATTTCAAAAACTTTGGGTTAATTTGATTGAGTATTATTAGAATTTAATTCTTTCCCTGCGGATCGACCCATACTCGCATATGTACTACGATTGTACGCCATGCGCTTGCGGTTTTTATAACGATAATATATTTTAACGACAGTTTTCTAATCGATGGATATTTCCATCGTCATCAACAAGACGTACCAGTTTGGTAGCAATATTCCTAGAGTGGCTATTGCCCGAGCTTATCACTGGTAATGATTCAAGGAATCGATGAGATTTGGCCGGGTGTGATGGCTAGTTCGACAGCCAGACCTACTTTGATTTTGCAAATTTGGTACTAGTCAGAGGCGATAGGCTAGACTAGTGGAGATCGTGGCTAAATTAGAACAGTATGTAGTGTCTGTAGAGGTGATGCAGTGCGGACCCGACCGAGATTGCTAGTTCCGTAGGGATGAGAGATGTTTGTTCTTGAGTAGTGGGAACATATATTTATAGACTGCATCGAGGAATTGCCGATGATTAAGAATAGTATGATAACATATAGCATTTGAGTCACAATTGATTGGTTGATGAATAATGCTAGATTAGTATTCCTTAAGTCTAGTAGTACGACATCCGTTACTGTTGTGTTGTTTGAGGGGTGGTTGGTGTGATTCATTGTGTGCCAAGAGCATTGTAAGTGGCCATGACATGTTGTTCGATAATGGGTTTTGGGAGAACTTACAAGAGGCATTTGGATATTTGGTACTAAATGGATTAGATGATATCGAGATTGAACCATTGACTTGGAGGCCTCATAAGCCTATTCGTGCCGTTAGATATGATACGAATCAGGTTAGGAGGAGGCCGAAGGAGTAGTAGCGCTCAGTGGAATGAAAGCAACGGCGATAGGGAAAGGAAGACTATAGGGAGCATGAAGACCGTTAGTCCGGAGCTCTTTAGACGGTGGGATTTTTTTATCATCAGCTTTAATTATGGATATCATATTGGATGTTTGTAATAAACGGTTTAGAATTCGGCATGCTAGGATAGGCATGGATGTTATTTTTGGATGTTTAATCTTATGTATGCATGTTTGATTTGATTGTTATCATTTGAGATGATAATTTATGTTGTATGGTTGTTAGGCATGCGGGATAGTTATTATTTGGTATAACATTCTCATTAGATGAGTGCTATAGATATTTAGTATAGTTAAAGATATGAGTTGTATACATATCCTTGTTGTAGTATAGTTTTTCGGACTTCGTCATCCAAAGGAGGTTCTGTCGAATTTTTCCGAAAGCTGACAGGTTTTTAAGGGCCGATGGGTTAGGAGATGTTCTCTTTGCTCTATGTTTTCAGAGACGAAATTCTTTAAGGAGGGGAGAATGTAACGACCTGTATTTTTAACGATTGAATATTTAAATAGTTTATTTAAATATTTAATCGTTAATTAAATGAAAGCCCGAAAATGTGATTTTTTGAATACGGTCGAATTAAGACTCGTGACTACTTTTGTTGAGTTTAGATTGACGTTGCGAATTTAAATGAGTATAAGGATCCCTATATTTAGAGATCGCAAGATCCAATGGCTAAGAAGATCTCGAAATACGCGAAATTAGCGTTTCGGGGTCCAGTCTCAAATGGAGATGCGGTTAGCGCCGTTGGATTCGAAAAAACAAGGTGATGTACGTAGACGAGTTTCGTGATGATCGAACGCGTCATGTGATCGTACATACTCGAAAAGTACAGCCTTTATTTGAAAATTTAATTATTTGAAAATTTAATTAAATGGAATATTAAATTATTATATATAAATCCCAAATTTGGATCACCCTCCAAATTCTCATTTGGCCATTCACCGTTCACTTCAGAGAATAGAAACCATGGACGAATTCACTTCTTTCTCTTCAAAAATTAAATTCGACCAGTATACTCCACTAAAAATCATGACTATTGATTCGATGAGATCGTATTGACGAGAGCTTCGATCTCATATGCTAGATCTAAGGCGTGATGATTTTTGGCGGAGATCGACACCTATGGCCGTGATTAGGGTTTTAGATCGATGGAGATACGATCGACGATTCGTGAAACGAAGATCACCATTGACTTTCTTTTGCCGATCTCTACCACCATCGAAGTTTTTACAGGGTCCGATCATCATTTGGTCATCTCAACCTATAGGATCCATAATCAAGAACCTGGATGATGTGATTGGTACGGGGCTTCGATCTAGGTAATCTTGATATGGATGAGAAGAGCAATTGAAGAGAAGAACGATGGCGCAGACGACATTCAATTTCATCGAGTATTGTTCTGTATCACTCGATTTCATGCACGCTTTGGTCTTGTACATGTACAGACAATTTCGATTGAGAGAGGAAGAAGGATTAAGGGATTAAATAGGTAATTAGTAATTAATAGCTTGATTAATTTCGAACCATATTTGATCCATATCTTTTGCATACGATGTCCGTTTTGGATGCGGTTTCATGCGTCGCGCTCATGTTGGCAAGATCTACATTTTGGCGCTGATTTGGATGAGGTGGGTGATATTGTCTCTCACTATACTATGATTGGTTAGTGTTAACAAGAAAACTTGTCAACATCCCCAAAGTTAAGTTGTTAATAGGAAATGCTGCTAACACCTCAAAAGAAAATTTTAGAAGTGATCAACCTCTTCGAAACCCCTTTCGAATGAATTTATTGGGATGGATTGTCTTTGGAAGGTGGTCTTATGTAAATGCTAATTGTAGATAAGAAGCTCAATCAACCCTTTGAAACAAAGGTTAAGAAGAAATCAATCCATTTGTGACCCCATTCAAGTGAGTCGAAAGGGTCATTCGCATCTTCTTTTAGGTAGGATGAAAGAATCATTCATATTCCTCTTTTAAATGTGTCAAAAGGGCCATTTTGCTTTTAAGAGAAGGATTCACTTCCTAATGAATAATTTCTATTGCCATGGAAAGTATTCCTTCGAAAGGGTTATATATGTTGAAATATCCAAGCCCCTTTCGAAGATATCCAATCAACAAACATAACCCAATATTCATGCATCGAATCCCTTTCAAAACCCCCCTTTCGATCAGGTCAAAAGGGTGTTTACTCTTTCGAAGTGGACTCAATGTAAAATATACAAGTTCTATATCAAATATGCAATGGAATTACATCTTGGACAATATAAGTTCCATGAACTTATTAATATTGAAACATCATCATCATGTCAATTCAACATTTGATATCTTGGAACATGATGATAATATGATTCGAATACACATTGTCTAAGTTGATTCCATTGCATCGCATGAGTCAAATAGGAGTTAAGAAAAATAAGTAAGCGCCATGTTCAATTGGTCATTAATCAAGCTAATGGCCGTAATGATCTTTCTCATATTCAAAATCTATATTGAACCCATGCAATTCCTCTTTTTGCATTTATCCAAATTGAATTACAAGTAAGAAATTTTTTCCCCAAATTGATTTAGGGTTACAAAAGTTTGATTTTCTATTAAATTAGAGAGTGAATTCAGAATTCCAAAATTCGATTCCCAAACTCGGACCCCTAGGGTCGTATTTATAGATGCAGGTTGACCACCTTCTGCCTTCAACGTTTTGATGCGGTCGAAAGGCCTTCCTCCAACCTTTCACGCGTATCCTTTCAATGCGGTCGAAAGGCCTTCCTCCAACCTTTCGCACACATCCTTTCAATGAGGTCGAAAGGCCTTTTTCCTAATTTTTCCCATTCATTCTTTCACCTTGACCCTTTTGGATCAGACCTTTCGACCTAGTTGAAAGGACTACCTTGACGACCTTTCATTGCCGCTAAAGTTCGAGCTCCCTTCTATCTTGCTTTTAATTAGAACTTGATTGCTTTCGACTTCATCGAAAGGGATAGGTGCGCTCTCCACTTTGCGTTGCTATGTCATTGTAAGTAAGAGAAAAGGTGAGCTTTCGCATGGTTTCGAAAGGATGGAAGGTCACTTGGTTTTCATATGGAGTTTCCCTTATGCTTTCGAAAGGTTCCAACCATTTCGAAAGGCTTGTTCTTGTTTTCGAAAGGCGCGCACTTGAGATATGTCTTTAAGTAGTAGATTGACAATGGCGAAACCCACTATTTTGGAGGAATTGATTCTTGTGTGCGAGTCTGTTGTCCAAACCTTAGAAAGGTGTTTCGAACCCATACTAGACTCTCTCATACATATAGATTCAATTGCATCGGAATGTCCAGATGTGGCAGAAGGGTTACTTTACTTTCTTTTCTAACCTTTTCGAAAGCTCTTGTTTCGCTTGACACTTGTAGGTGAATCAGGCGCTCGTGACTTCATCTTAACCGAAAGCTATTTCAATACCTTCGAAACATTGCTTTCAAACCATGGCGAAACCCATGTATTCAATTCTTGTGGAGCCTAGCACTTTTATGAGCCTTTTTTCATACCTTTATTCTTAAGTGAATTTTATGGTTAACGTTTGCCCCCTTTGTATGAAAGAAGCTTTTGTTCTTCAGGACAAAAATTTAACAACTTTTTTCTTCACACTATTCGATTCTTAATGACCTCATTTCCCTGCAAAGTTCAAAGTAAATAGCATTCTCTATTGTTAGCTCAAGACTTATATAAAAATATGCTAAGTGATTTGTTTGCCATATAATTGAAGATGATATTAGTATACTCGAGTTCCCGAACTCTAAGTCCGGAAGTAACAAAAGTTAGTTGACCTGAGCTAATAAGTGATAAGAAATCCGCAGTTGTAAATGATCGAAAACCAAAAACTCCTGTCTGGAAATAATAGAAGTCCCACCATCCAACTTTGGTAACTACAAAAGAAGTTTATAAATTGAACTCCCATTATGTTAATAGAAAACAAGGTGTGTAATCTAAATCTAACTTTAATATTTGAAATCCAGAAGCTTTCGGCTGGTAATAACAAATGTTTGGTAATAAAAGGCCATGAACTATCATCTGGAAATAAGTCACTGTAATCCATGAATCCTTATTTGGAGATAAATAATAGACATTTAGAAACCCCTATTGGAAATAATAATAATCCTAAATCTGAGTTTCAGATGTTGATAAATGTTATTCGAAAGTTAGTAGTAGTAAACTAGTGACCTTGAGTCAGGTATCAATAAGACAAATTTAGAGTTTTAATTGAAGATCGGAAGTACATTGAGATTTCAATACCAACTGCTTTGGAACCCAAATTTGGGTATTAACAAATAAAGTCCAAAAACTGATAGTAAAAGACCCAAAACCGAGTTCGGGTATTATGAAGACCAAAGGCCTAAAACCCAGGTTCAGGGATTAATAAGTGAGGTCCCGAAATTAATAATGAAAGAACCGAAACTGGTATTCGGGTATTAGTGAATGATAGCCAGAATTCCATGATAGACATCTCCATAATTGAAGTTTAGATCCCAGATTCAAGCATTTTAAAAAACCAGAGATTAATAGCAAAAAACCTGAAACCCAGATTCTAGTATTAATAAATGATAATTTGAAATTTTCTTTTGGGAACCAGTCAGAGGCTGTAAATTATTATTTAAACTTTCTACATGCTCTTTGGGTTTTGGTTATTTTGTCATATGCCACCCTCTAGGCCTTGTATGTTGTCGTTGTTCGAGACGCCGCTTCTTGGGCTCGGACGTCTTAGTCCATTGTTTTCATTGTTTAACATGCCACTTCTCGAGCTTGAACGTCTTAGTCACTACAAGAAAATGTTCTATTAATAGCAAGCGGGGTTTGCATGAAAAATTGGCTTGCTATGTTTGGCAGTTTAGTGGTCGTTTAGGTTAAAAATAGCTTGTGTTTATGCTATCATTACACAAAAAGAAAATTTGGCGATGCGATACTACATTTCCCTCCTCCTTATTCCTGTGCCGCCAAACATTTGTTCCTTCTTTTCACTTCACTTCCAAAATCCAAAATAACAAGAGCTCTTCACACACTAATCTCCACCCCACTCAAGAATCACTCTTCAATCACGAATTCCTTCTTCACTAAGAATATCTCTTCAATCGCAACTCGTTCCGCACTTTGAAAGCTCGATTCCGTAACCCGCTCGATTCCTCAAAGCTCGCCACGCGATTCCTCAACGAAGGGGATTCCTCCACGAAGCTAAAGCGTGATTCTTCAAGGCAGCTTAAGCATGATTCCTTAATGAAGCTCGACTCCTCAACGAAGCAGAAGCGTGATTTCAACTTCGCGAACCTGACTTTTGGTATATTTATCAATTTCTATTTTTTTAATTTGTGCGTTGAGGAGTTCTAGTACACACTTGCGAATAAAGAATTTTTGAATGGTTTTGGAAATTTTTGGTGAAGAGAGTATTATTTATAAGTGATGTAAAAGATAATGAGTAATAAAGTTTTAGTTTTTATTTTTAAAATTTTATTGTAGGAACAAAAGAACAAAGAAAAAGAAAAGAATGTTAAAGGAGATTATTTGAATGCTGTTTTTAGCTATGACTTGTTTAATCCAACTACGTGGTTTTGATAACCTTGTTTGGAGAAAATCCTAGTACATGAAAGAACATGTGTAAAATTAAATGTTGGTTTGGGAGTTGCTTGTATTATGAGAAAAACATATTCAGACTAGAGTGGTGCATACTTCATTGTGATGCAGAGCATACCTTAATTCCAATAGTTGAAGCTGCCTTGAATCGCGCTGCCATGAATTGCGATGGAATTGAGTCGCGACAAACTCCATATGTCGCGAGCGACTCATCTGCCTCCTCCATGAGTCGCGAGCGACTTATCAATGTCGCGAACCAAATTGAAGATGAAACCATGAGTCGTCACCGAGTTATCGATAAGTCGCGGCAGCCCATGAGTCGTTACCTCCACTTCCATCTCCAATCGTCACCGACCTACGACTCATCCCATCAACCCGACTCATCCCATCAAAAACTCCACAACGACTCACGATTTAAACCCCATCACGACTCACGAGTCACCCCCAGTAGCTTTGACCTGCTCCAAAATTCCCTACCGCGACCACCCTCTGCCGGGATAAATTCCTATTACGCGATTCAAATTAGGTCGTGCATGACCTAATTCAAAGTCCCTAAACCGTAAGTTGCCTTCCTCCTTTATAAGGCGCGAACGAGTTATCCTCCATAAGTCGTTACCGAGACATAGCTTAAGTCGAAGACGAGATAGCTTGAGTCGTTACCGTGTTATCTCTAAAGGCTGATGATTATTTTAAGTCGCGAACTGCTTTGATAAGTCGTAGCCGAGACATTCTATGAGTCGTAGCCGGGTTAGTGAACCGTTACCGAGTCATCTTCAGACGCGAAGAAGGAGCCGAGTCACTGCATTTCTTAAGTCGCGTGTACTGATTGTGTTGTAATTGTCTTTAAGTCTTTGTGTTGTGTCATAAACCCTATAAATAGGGATGTAATGACATTGTTGTTGGTTGTTGATTTTTGAAATAAAATTTCTTTTGTTAGCTTTGTGCTTTCATCCAATTGGTAGTCGAGTGTATCTCCTATCTCCACTTACGTTATTCGAGTGCAATCGAATCTTCGTTTGTTGAAGCCGATTCACGGTATCTTGTGCGCAAGATCAACGTTGAAGAATCGTAGATCTCTTTCCCGGTATCTTCGGATCAACGAGTCAGAGATAGCTAGAATTTGGTATCTTCGGATCAACGAATTCAGGCATCGCAGTATTCATCAATCCACCGATTACTACTTTCAACGATCTACATCGTTTTGATTAATCCGCTGTGTCAGTTTGGTATCAGAGCTTGTTTTAGCCAATCATAGCTAAATCGAGTCTTGGAGCCAAGAATTTGAAGTGTTGAAGTGTTTGCGAAGTATTCAATCATGCTGCTAAGACGAGTTCAACATCATCGCAATATTAATGCTTTGTACGGAAGAGAAGAAGCCGATGAGATGGAGCAAAGAATTTACGACAATTTTAATGAGAAGATTAATGAAGGGATTGGTCGATTAGAGAGGATGATGTTGGAGATGAGTCAAAATCAGAGAAGGGTATCACCTGAATTGAGCCATGGGAGAAGTAGAGCTTCACCACATTCAAATCGAGAGAGAAGTGTTGATAGTGATCATAGAAGCGTGGATCGAGATTGTGATAGAAATGTTGATGATCGAAGTCGTGATAGAAATGTGACTGATCGAGATCGGAGGAATGAAGATCGTAGGAATGTTGGTGGAAGAAATGGTGGTGGTAGAGATGTTGGTGGTCAGGATCGACATCGATATACATCGGATTGTGAAGAAGAGTATGATGGTGGTAGTGTTCATGGACGAGGACGTGGACGAGGAAGGAATCAGTCGGAGTACGATCACAAGTGGGAATCTGGGATGAAGACAGAAATTCCAAAATTCAAAGGTGGTATGCAAGCTGAGGAGTTTTTGGATTGGTTGGCTAATGTTGAAGAAATTTTTGATTTCAAAGAAGTTCCAGAACATCGTAGAGTGAAGTTGGTTGCTACAAGGTTGAGGGGTAGAGCTTTGGCATGGTGGCAGCAAACCAAACTTACACGTGAACGAATGGGGAAGTCAAAGATTGAATCTTGGGAGAAGATGAAGAAATTGATGAAAGCAACGTTCTTACCTTACAATTATCAATCGTTAATGTATCAACGTTTGCAGAATTTGAGGCAGGGCACAAAAGCTGTTAATGATTACGCAGATGAGTTTTACCAGCTTATTGCAAGGAATGATATTATGGAAACAGAAGAACAGTTGACATCTAGATTTATTGGGGGATTGAGAATGCAGATCCAGGATATGGTTAATATGTTCGATCCAAGATCTGTGGCAGAAGCACATCAAAAAGCGTTGGCTTGGGAGAAGCAGGGTAGACGAGGAGGTGGTGTGTTTACTAATTCTAACAATCAAGTGAAGGGTGTTAGTGGGAGTTCTAATGTTTCTAAACCTATCAGTGACCGGTGGTGAAGGAGGCTGAGAAGGCGAAAGTTAACAATGGTTTTAAATGTTACAATTGTCAGGAATTGGGTCATAAAAGCAATGAGTGTCCAAAGCCAAAGAAGAGAACCATGATTGCAGAAGCTGAGGATGAGGATGTTGATGGAGATTGTTCTAGTCCAGTTGAGGAGGATGAGCAGGATATTGCATCAGGAGATGAAGGTTGTAATCTAATGTTGAGGAGATCATGTTTGACACCGAAGCAGGAGGAAGCTAGTTGGTTGAGAAGTAATATCTTTCAGTCGACATGTACTATACTGGGGAAGGTGTGTAAGTTTGTGATTGACGCAGGAAGCTGTGACAATATCATTTCAACCGAGGCTGTGACAAAATTGAAGTTGAAGACAGAGAAACATCCTAATCCATACAAGTTAGCATGGTTGAGAAAGGGAGGAGAAGTGAAAGTGGATAGATGAGTTCGAGTTCCATTCTCTATTGGGAAGAAATACAAAGACAAAATCTGGTGTGATGTAGTAGAGATGGATGTTTGCCACTTACTATTGGGAAGACCATGGCAGTATGATCGAGCAGTACAACATGACGGTCAGACCAATAGCTACAGTTTTATGTTCAAAGGAATGAAAATTATCTTAGTTCCGAAGAAGAGACAACCAGGAGAAAGTAAGTCAGAAGAGATTGAAGAGCTGAAAACTTTATTATCTTTGAAGGAGTTTGTTAAGGAAGTTGAGAAAGAGCCTGAAGTATTCTTGTTGATTGGACGAGAGAGTCAAGAAATGGTTGAAGTACCAGAAGAAGTAAAACCAGTTCTGAAAGAATTTGACGATGTATTTCTAGAAGAGTTGCTAACGGAGTTACCGCCGTTGAGGGACATTCAACATCAAATCGATCTTGTTCCAGGAGCCGTGTTACCTCACAGACCACACTACAGAATGAGTCCAAAAGAGCATGAGGAATTGCGAAGACAAGTGGAAGAATTGCTTGAACAGGGGCGTGTGCAGGAGAGTCTGAGTCCTTGTGCTGTACCAGCTTTATTGGTACCCAAGAAGGATGGGACGTGGAGGATGTGCACAGATAGTAGGGCATTGAATAAGATCACAGTCAGATACAGATTTCCGATGCCGAGGCTTGATGATTTACTGGATCAAATCAGTGGGTCCGTAATCTTTTCTAAGATTGACTTGAAGAGCGGTTATCATCAGATTCGCATTAGACCAGGGGACGAATGGAAGACAGCATTCAAGACAAGGGAAGGATTGTATGAATGGCTGTTAATGCCGTTTGGTCTGTCGAATGCACCAAGTACATTCATGAGGGTGATGAACCAGATTTTCAGGCCATACATTGGGAAATTTGTGGTGGTTTACTTTGATGATATTCTGATCTACAGTGCTAGTACCGAAGAACATGTTCAACATTTGAAGCAAGTATTAATTATTCTTCGAGAAGAACAATTCTATGCTGCTACAAAGAAATGTGTTTTTATGACAAAGAGTGTTTTATTTCTGGGATATGTTGTTTCGAAGGAAGGTATACAGGTTGACCAGAGTAAAGTCGAAGCAGTTAGAAATTGGCCGGAACCCAAGACGATAACTGAAGTTCGTAGTTTTCACGGGTTGGCTTCATTCTATAGAAGGTTTATTCCACACTTTAGTAGTGTGATGGCACCTGTTACAAATTGCATGAAAGGAAAGCAGTTTGCTTGGACAGAGGAAGCAGGGAGTGCTTTTGAGAAGATTAAGGAGTTGTTGACATCTGCACATATTCTAGTGTTACCGGATTTTCAGTTAGTATTTGAACTACATACTGATGCATCCAAAGTTGGAATTGGAGGGGTGTTGAGTGACTTGAGTCAGAAGGGGCATCCAATTGCATATTTTAGTGAGAAGTTGTCAGGAGCGAAGATGAGGTACAGTACGTATGATGTGGAATTCTATGCTATTGTACAATCTATCAAACACTGGAGACATTATCTATTTCAGAAAGAGTTTGTTCTTTACACTGATCATGAAGCGTTGAAGCATTTACAAGGGCAGGACAAGATTTCAGCAAGACATGCATCGTGGATTGCATATCTACAACAGTTTACATTTGTTGTGAAACACAAGTCGGGAGTAACGAATCGTGTGGCTGATGCGTTGAGTAGAAGAAATCACTTGTTAACTACATTGAAGGTTGAAGTGACGGGATTTGATATGTTACCAGAATTATTTGCCGATGATCCTTACTTTGCAAAGATTGTAGATAAAGTGAAGGAAGGAGAGACGGATGAATTCGTGATGGTGGATGGTTTTCTGTTCAAAGGAAATCGATTGTGTATACCTGATTGTAGTTTGAGAATGAAGATTGTAAAAGAGCTACCTTAAGAAGGACATGTTGGGAGAGACCGTACCTTACAGTTGATTTCACAATCGTACTTTTGGCCATCAATGAGGAAAGAAGTGGAAAGGTTTGTGGAACGATGTCATATCTGTCAGGTTTCGAAAGGAACTGCGACTAATGCTGGATTATATATGCCATTACCTATGCCAACTAAGCCCTGGGTTGATGTGAGTATGGATTTTGTTTTGGGTTTGCCTCGAACTCAAAGGGGAAACGATTCCATTTATGTGGTGGTTGATCGATTTTCTAAAATGGCACATTTTATCGCATGTAAAAAGACAGCGGATGCCGTTCGAGTCGCTCAGTTATTCTTTAAAGAAATATATCGTTTACATGGATTACCTGAATCTATTGTTTCCGATCGAGATACTCGATTTCTGAGTCACTTTTGGTTAAGTTTGTGGAAGATGGTGGGAACGAAGCTGAAGTTTAGTAGTGCTTATCACCCGCAAACGGATGGACAGACCGAGGTTGTGAACAGATCGTTGGGAAATTTGTTGAGATGTCTTGTGCAAGACAATATGAAGAGTTGGGATATGAAGTTATGCCAGGCAGAGTTTGCTCATAATCATGCTGTTAATCGAAGTACTGGGTTCAGTCCATTCCAGATTGTTTATTCAAGCTTACTGAAGGGACCGTTGGATTTAACGGTAGTACCACAATCAAAGAAGACAGTTAAGAAAGCTGCTGATTTTGTCGATGGATTGGCGGAATGTCATAAAATCATTCAGGAACGATTGGGGAAAGCAAATGAGAAGTATAAACGATCTGCAGATTTGAAGCGAAGGAGTGTTGAATTTCAAGAAGGTGATTTGGTTTATGCAGTGTTAACAAAAGATCGTTTTCCAGTGGGCGCTTATAACAAATTGAAAGCCAGAAAAATTGGTCCTGTGGAAGTCGTAAAACGAATTAATGAAAATGCGTATAAATTGAAGCTGCCAGATGATGTGTATATGTCTGACGTATTCAATGTTAAACATCTCGTACCATATCATGGGGATGAGTTTGTTGTGGTGGATGCAGAAAGTGCAAATTCGAGGACGAATTTCTCCCAACCAGGGGAGGATGATGCAGAGCATACCTTAATTCCAACAGTTGAAGCTGCCTTGAATCGCGCTGCCATGAATTGCGATGGAATTGAGTCGCGACAAACTCCATATGTCGCGAGCGACTCATCTGCCTCCTCCATGAGTCGCGAGCGACTTATCAATGTCGCAAACCAAATTGAAGATGAAACCATGAGTCATCACCGAGTTATCGATAAGTCGCGGCAGCCCATGAGTCGTTACCTCCACTTCCATCTCCAATCGTCACCGACCTACGACTCATCCCATCAACCCGACTCATCCCATCAAAAACTCCACAACGACTCACGATTTAAACCCCATCGCGACTCACAATTCACCCCCAGTAGCTTCGACCTGCTCCAAAATTCCCTACCGCGACCACCCTCTGCCGGGATAAATTCCTATTTCACGATTCAAATTAGGTCGTGCATGACCTAATTCAAAGTCCCTAAACCGTAAGTTGCCTTCCTCCTTTATAAGGCGCGAACGAGTTATCCTCCATAAGTCGTTACCGAGACATAGCTTAAGTCGAAGACGAGATAGCTTGAGTCGTTACCGTGTTATCTCTAAAGGCTGATGATTATTTTAAGTCGCGAACTGCTTTGATAAGTCATAGCCGAGACATTCTATGAGTCGTAGCCGGGTTAGTGAACCGTTACCGAGTCATCTTCAGACGCGAAGAAGGAGCCGAGTCACTGCATTTCTTAAGTCGCGTGTACTGATTGTGTTGTAATTGTCTTTAAGTCTTTGTGTTGTGTCATAAACCCTATAAATAGGGATGTAATGTCATTGTTGTTGGTTGTTGATTTTTGAAATAAAATTTCTTTTGTTAGCTTTGTGCTTTCATCCAATTGGTAGTCGAGTGTATCTCCTATCTCCACTTACGTTATTCGAGTGCAATCGAATCTTCGTTTGTTGAAGCCGATTCACGGTATCTTGTGCGCAAGATCAACGTTGAAGAATCGTAGATCTCTTTCCCGGTATCTTCGGATCAACGAGTCAGAGATAGCTAGAATTCGGTATCTTCGGATCAACGAATTCAGGCATCGCAGTATTCATCAATCCACCGATTACTACTTTCAACGATCTACATCGTTTTGATCTGTGTCACATTGAAATCAAGTGCTGCATGGTTTCTTGCTTGTTAACGTACCTTCTAGATGTTGTGACAGATAGGTAAAGGTATAGCGATCTTATTTCGTTTAAAACAATTATTTAGGGGCCTCAAATCGAAAAAAGGTGACAATAATAATGTTCTACCTTAGGCCTTTTTTATTTAAACAGATTATAGTACTGTTGGCATAGTTACATGCACATGAACAAGTTCTTGTGTATACTAAAGAGGGTATATATTACGGTTTTATGCATCACTACAACAAAATTCTTCAATAATTACAACAGGTAACGGTGTTGAAACACATCTTGCCATCTTTGAGCTCTAGGGTGTTAATAAGTCGAAGTGTTTACAAGATTAGCAGCTTAAAAGGTTCCCCAATATGGCAGCAATTCGAGCATAATTTGCAACTCATCCTATCAAGATCATCTTCATAATGGCAGCTTAGAATACAAAGGTAAAACTTCAGCTATGCATATATGCTCATATCATGACTGTTTTTTCAACATGGAGACTATAGGATTTGGATTTTTATTAGTATGTTATGCTTATATACTCATATACTTGATATTTTGATTCTACTGACTTATAGGAGGAAGAAATACAGTTGTCGTGCATGCAACATTTGTATGTTTTTGTGTGTGTGTATATATTATTTTTCATACTTAACTTCATACAAACAAAGTAAGTAGTCTCCGTTATTTGATTTAAAATCTATGACATTAAAACCTTTCACACCAGCGCAAGATATGAACTCAATCCTTTCATTCGTTAACTATATTTTTGTGATACAAGAAGGCTACTACTGTCCAGAACAAGTCGAACATAATTTGATTAGACCATTGCTAGCTTGCATGATTACATAGTCCTAGAATAGTTGTTTGGATTAACATTGTTTCCTAGATTATGTAATGATTTTATTCACAATAACAACAAAGTTCACACTGTGGTTACAAATGGAACTTTCTATAATATATAGTCTTTATACGAGATGGCAGGTCGCAATAACTGTAAATTAAATATACAGATGGGTGTGAAATGGAGATGCGGCTGCTGTAATTCCAGTTACAGCAACAAGGAATTCAATTGATGCCTTAAATCTCATGACTATAACTAGTTGGTATCCATAGTATGACCATGGATTGGTAAGTGATTCATTCACTATATACAATTTTATCAAGAGCTAATAGACATTACATTTTAATCTTGTACTTTTTCAACACTAACTACGTAGTATGCGTACCGACAATACTAAGAAATAATATTCATCCTATTTTTGGTTTATCTATCTTCATCGGTTTTTTAGCATTTTGGTTTAATTTGGTAGTGGTTGAATCCACATGAACTAGATCTTAGGTGTCATTCAGCTTATCTTTTCTAAAATACAAACGTACCACTTAATTAATTTGTGTTCCTTTTTTATGTAGGCTGTTTCTGATTCAAATAGTCGAATATTTATTGACTCAAAACTATTTTTTACAAAAAACAACTATGGTTGAATTAAACATACTTATAAAAATTAAACACATTATAAAAATTAAACATATTTATAAAAATTAAACAGCTCTCCTTTCTAGTAGATATAATTTCAGTTTAGTACTAAAATTTCTACAATTACAACTGGCAAGAGTTTTGGTCTTCTGCAATTATAGTTTTCAGACTATTGGCTTAGTTAATCAGTTGTATTGGTTTCTCATCATGTTCCTAAGATTAGTAATGGAATCATTCCGAATGAAGTAATATGTAGACACTACAGACTAGAACATGGCTATGTTTATTATAGTGAAAATACTAAGGTTAGTGTCATATTCATTACTTAGTAAAATACAATGAAAACTAAGGTACAATCTATTTTGGATCATAATATCTCACTATTTATATACCTTAGGTTTCCTACTTTGAATCGATGGATTCAAATGCATTCAAACTTACATAGGTTTTTTGTGGTTGCAGCATTTGCTAAAAGCAACAATGAAGATGCGTCACCTAAATTTGAAGTGAAAATTCTTGTTAAGCATTCACGTGACCCTAAAAGTGACACTGAATCGGAAGCAGATGATATTGGCATTAGTGGATGTAACGACCCGCTATTTGGACCATTCGCATCCATTATAAGTGTATAGGTAGACACTCATGCCGGAGTTGAATTGCTCAAAATACCGCGTTGTTAATTTAAATTTGGCGAAACTGAACATATACAATAAATAAATAATCACATATCACAGACACAGAGTAATAATTGCAGCGGAAATAAAAGAGATAGTAGTTCATGAAGCTACTATATGAATATATAAAATACATCAGAGTTTACAACAGAAGAGTAATACGATACATCAGAGTTAAACCAGATACAACGGAAGAGTAACACGATACATCAGATACAAATCAGAATACATCACTGAAATCATCGAATACTGAAAGCAGAATAGATGGCTGGATCGTCAAGCAAAGCTCCAACTTCAAAGGTGAGTCTTGAATACTGGTACACTCAGTCTGACTCGAGCGTAAAGCAAAATACAAAACACTCGAGTCAGGATTAACATTCTCATATTAATAAATCCAACTCAAGTGAAATAGCAATTGAAAGACAAGTAACTCAAAGGATGTTTGGAATAACCATCCTTTAAGGATCCGTTAAACTATCTACTAGGTAGTAATATACGCTAAGTAGATAATGTCTATCAGTAATATAAAGATATCAAAATAGTGTTAAGTCATGGTCCATTCCACCCTTAACACATTTTTATTCCCAAAAGCATATACAAGACCGTAGTTTCCCCAAAACCGGAAGTCACCAGAGGGCAATCCATATACTAAAGGTACAAACCAAAATCGTAGTGGTCGCGAATAAAGGGATACAAGTATGACAAGGCACATGAGGCAATACCCAAGGTAGTGATACTACCGTTCGCCTGATCCGGACTGGTGAGAACGCAACGCCGCAGCGCCCGCAACACCGTGAAACAACACTCCCAAAATCAAGGGTGCACCAATCGACAACAAGTATAAGTAGTTCGAAGAAGTGTGTCCACTTGAGGTAGCTAATCCTCCATTGGCCCGGCACAGCTCCTGTTTTAGTCATTTCCAATTTGACACAAGTGTCAAGGCTATCCATCATCGTTCTCTTTCTTCAGTCAACACGTACATCATTCCAGCCACTTCATTCTGGATCATCACTCCGCGTATAGTTATTAAAGTGGTTTTCGGTTCAGATAGAGAGTATATCCATTACCGATCCCGGTCTCTTTAATAACTTTCGTAATTATAACCGATTGGTCGTTTATTTATTTCAAAACCAAATCAATTTCAATTTCAATTTCAATTCGTAAATCAACATTCATTTGTCTTTCAAAACCAATTTCCAATAATTTACGTTTCAAAACTTCCAAATTATCATTTCAAAACCTTATAATTCAATTCCAATCTTTATTTAAAACCATTCAAATATTGATTCAAGTTCGTATATAAGTTTCATTTCGAAATCATTTAAATTAATTTAATTTAACATTCAGATCAATTTAAACTCATTTATCAATTTCATTCAATATTCGTTAAGTTACTTTATCGTTCAAGACAATTTCTATTAAATTTCCAATTCATTAAATCAATTCTTAAGTTCAACTTCATTTTATCAAAACTTACAATTTCGAATTAAATTAAATTCGTCAAATCAATTCTTCCAGTTACAAGTCTTACATTAATTCCAAAAATCACATTTTCATTTCTTGTTAAAGAAATTCCATTTCACTTATTTACTTACTTAAATAATTTTCCAAAACTAAATTAATAAAGAAACTCAATTTCAATTATTTACGAAGTAAATTCACTTATTCAAAAATTCAATTTCACTTATTAAAGAATTCAAATCAATTTAATCATTAAATAATTCAATCTTATTTAATTATTAAATAATTCAAAACTTAATTATTAAATAATTTCAAAGTTTAATAATTTCAAACTTAATTATAATTTCCAACTTAATTATTAAATCATCTCAAAGTTTAATAATTTCAAACTTAATTATAATTTCAAACTTAACTCAATAATTTCTCAAATTAAACAACATTCTTTCATCAATTACATTTTTAATAATTTGTTTCAGATTATTAAACATTAACATTTTCCTTTCACTTAAATTCAAATTTCAACTTCATTTCAAAACCATATTATTTATTCAAATAAAATCTTCGTTTTATTCTTAAATCAAATTATTGACCAATCGGGTTTTATTTAATTTCCTATCCTAGGTCAAAGTTCAATTTGGGTATTTATCATTTCAACCCGATTCCAATTTAATTCAAAATCAAAACATACAAAGGGAACTTGCAGTGTGATAACTGGGATGGTGTCAAAGTAAATAAACAAGCAATAACAACAATCAATAACAATCCAATAATCAATTCAAATAATCCCGAAATAACCGTATTAATTCGCATTGTCATTTGTACGAATTAATATAATTATTTCTAGAATCTACACTATCATTTCATGTAGATTAAAGATTATTACATTACGGTTTTCACTTGTCATCTATTACAATTTCATCCATCATCAATTTAAAAACATACATTCAGTGGTTCAAAGTATAGTTAACACTATTCTACGTGTCAATTTATTTAACATTTAAAGGGTCATATTATACAATTTTAACTAATCAAATTCAACATTTAACTATTCTATATCGAGTTCAATTTCATACTATTTATCATTTACATTAACAGTTTAACGTCCAATATCAAAATCAACAATCAATCAATTATCAGCCAAACAGTATTATCATTGCATAAATAATTAACAGATAATTGTGTCAGATATCATAGGTGAACTGATACAGGTAATAGCATATATAACAGTGTAATTAACTAGCAACAACATATTTCAATTGTCGTTTCAATTGAAATCAAATTTAATAAATAAAAGAACGTTAATCGTGAGTGAGTGCTCACCTTTCGAGGATATAGAAGTTTGACGATGAATTGAGTTATGAATCCAATCATGAATTTCAAAGCAAAGCTAGATTGGCCCGAGTTCAACGGATAAGCTGATAATACGAATAAACGAAAGCAAATCAAAGACCCGGATTGACGAAGGTAGATGGTATAAATGAACATATATATAACCATATCTACTATATACATATCATATACAACTTATAATTTAAAATGAACACATAACTTCCAAAATCTATATATACATACACACCTAACTATATAGATTCAATATTTTATTTAAACTTCTACAAAATAAAGTCTTATACGTATCAATTTTATATATAGAACGACCTATATAAATATATCGCATGTACACTTATACTTATATCATTTAAAATCAATCTTTATTATTATAAAATCAAATATATAAAAAAAAACTTTTTTTAATAAGTGGAGTCTAACCACTAAGCTAAAATAATAGATGAAGGCTCGCCTATAACAACTCGAGAGGCCGAAACTCAATATATATACGCCTTATATATAGTATATTATAAACAATACCTTTATATACAACTTTAAAAAGGTATTACATATATCCAACAGAACCCAAGCCGACACTTTAACAACAATATCCCAACTAAGATACATAGCAGACGCAACTAAAATATGTATGCCCAACTTACTTAATTTTTTTTTTACAGTAAACTATATATAAAATTACACAGTGAACTATTATTTAATTTCAAAATCAAGAAAAATAGGTATGTCCAAACTCATCTTAACACCAACCTATGTATTCTACTGACGCACACCACATTTGCACCTGTACATATTATATATAACAATTAACCCATGCGTGTTATGAAAGGTATATATATGAACTTAATATACTCTGAACCATGCAAACTGTAACTTTCCAAAAACCAAAACAATATAAATATTATAACTATATATATACTTAAAACTGTAAACTTATATTTATTGAAAACACATATATGTATTATATAATAATACTTCCAAACATATTAGAATCTTACTTCCAACATATATATTTTTATAACTTATGTAAACCTTCAACCTGATATACTTTTATATTATAAATACTGTTTTAGACTTAAACTTGCACACGTACATATAAAAAATGCTGTAACCATAAAACATTTAAACTTACATATAATTCTTATATACCTACATATACCTCCCATATATATAAACACGTATAAAATATATATGTATCAAAATAATTTACCTGTAGATACAAAAAAAGAAAGGGGAAGAGACCGAGATGGAAGGTGCGCATCTACTATGGTGCAGGCTGGGAAGTTTGGGTTCGAGTGCGATGGGAGGAACAAGGCGATGAGCTCGGTTTAGTGGCCATGTGCTGTGCGTGGTGGGGAAGACACGGCTCGGCTGTAAGGTTGAGGAGTTGCGCGGTGGCTGGGCGACGAGCAGAGGGGCGGTCACCGGGGTTTGTGTGGGCCGATCTCATCATGGCGGAGGAGGACACGTAGGCGGGTCTGGCAGGAGATGGTTGCAGTGACAAAGTGAGTGGAGGTGGTTGTGAGGTTGCGTTGTCGGAGGGGATGGTGGTGAACGGTCTCGTGGCCGGAGGGAGGGGCTGTCAGATGACGTGGCAAGGGTGGTGTGACTCGGTTGTTATGCGGAGCAGTGGAAGGTGGCCGATGGTCATTGGGGTTGTGGTGGAAGGAGGCTAGCTGATGGATTTTTTTTTCTCATTCATTTTATTTAAATTTTATAACGTTGCCTTTGACAAAAAAAAGGCACGCCTTAGCTCTTTAAAATATGTGTTGGTTCCAAAACCAAATGTCAGAGGTGAAGACATAAATGAGAGAAGAGAACTGGGTAAGTAAATTAAACATAGGGAATAGATAGAGATAGTGGATATTAATTCCAGAGAATAGATAAGGTCAGTATTGAATCCTCTAGGAAATATAAATTGAACGTTGGAATGGTTAAATTCATAATTATTAACTTCTAGGAATTTGAAAAGAAAAACAACTGCTGGTTTAAACGGTGGAAAATTGAAAAGGCACGAGAAGCCAAAAGACTCGAAAAAGAAACCGATATGGCAAATTGTTCACGGTTTCGCCAATGTGTCAAACACCGAAGCACACAACTGAATATACCATAAAGATCAGCACGACGGGACGATCAAAACAGTATACGGATATCAGTGGTATGATTGAATTATAAAAATTCGAATTTTTCTACTACGGAAAATGCAAGAAAAACGCTGAAAAATAAGATCGACGGAGCCAAAGATGTCCGAATTTGGAAAAACGATAAACTGACATCTTGCTCAAAAGATGTTTTAGAATTTTCCTATGTAAAAATATTTAGGTTTCGGAAACATTTTATTTTCATTACTTTTTAACTGATTAAATTGAAGTAAATTTACGCGCGAAATAAACTTTCGTATTTTCGGACGAAAATTTACCAGTTGCTATGTTTAACTAGACGCATTCCAAATATCAAATTTATATTTCAAAATTTTATCGTTTAAAATTTCGCAAAATTTCAATTAATAACGTCATTAAAACAGTTAAAATTTACGGGTCGTTACACTCTCCCCCACTCAAAACTTTTCGTCCCCGAAATGGAACGAGGTAGAAGAATAGAAACAACCAGAAAGAAAACCAGATTTGAAATACAGAATAACAATTAATTTAAACCATATAAATTCAAATTTAAATTAATTGATATTCAATAATTGATTTGATCCATTTGATTTCACTAAAATCAATCTCGACTATTTCTAAATTCATTATCTTATTATCCAATTATCTTAAATTTACAATTTCTAAAACTATAAATTTGAATAATCTTTTATTATAATCATATTTTATTTTCAACAGATTAAATTCTTTAATTCCAAATTATTATAAATTTTATTTCACTTAATATATCTTATCACATATATTTAACTCATATAAATTAATTTAAAACATAAAAGTTTCGATTTAAATTAATTTAATCTATTAATTTCTTTTAAATTCAAGGTATTTTCATAAGTTGATCAAATTTCAATTTATTAATTCTTTCAAAACAAATTTATTTCATTATTAACTGAGTTTACTTATTATCCTATCTAACTCTATTAACATCTTTATAATCAAAATTTAGTGTATAACATTTATTATAAACACTCAAATTTTATTTATAAATTCAATTTATCTTATATATTATCCAATTACATATTCAACTTTTGAATGATTTAGGTAAGTTGTATTAGAATGCAGTTGAACAATATACAAATAAAAATTTTCAATTCAATTATTCAAGTTTTAAATATTTATTCCAAATTTTGGTTTTATTTATAATTAAAATCATCCTTGAACAAAATTTAAGAATTAGATTTCCGATTAACTTTAAACAATTTAGAGTTATATATCATATATTTATATCAATCAAATTAAATTTTAAGATACTTATATATATATAAATCAAATTATACTGACGAAATTCAAATTAAAATATTTTTCAAAACAAACCGTAGCAAAGCTACAGAATAGTATCTCCCCTTCGAAACTCGAAAATGAACGTCGATGATGCGGCCGCCATCACCGAAATTATTTTCCAGCGACAAAGAGAAGAGCACTGATATCAATATTTTAAAATTCTTTGAAAACGGTTTCTATTCGAGAATACGTTCAATAAAATACATTTTAAAATTTAAAAACCAAAGCTTGAAATTTTAGGAAATTAAATTCTCAAATTCTAAATTTTAAATTCATTTAAATTTCAAATCAGTTTATAACCCATGTTTAAAAATCCATTTATAGAACAATAAGTGATAATCAATTATTATCGTTTCAACAACCAATTAAATTAACTTATTAAATTTCAGAAAATTTTACTTATATATATTGATAATATATTCATATGAATTTATTCCTTTACCAAATTTGAAAATGATATTGTGTCAGTTTGCTCTGCTCAAGTGTTTTGGAAATCCTATCGATAGCGTTGATCAGACGAATTGATCGGAAACCCAAATCAACATCAACAACTCAAACAACACAATATAATTTAAAACATTTTAAATATTAATTTACAAATACACTTCTTCGCACGACTATATAAAAATAGATTTCAAAGCAAAGACAGAGATTCAAATTTTGATGGACTCAAATCAAAGAGAATTTTGATTCGAAAATAAGTTTGAAACAGAAGATAAGATAATTCGATTACCACAATCGGGAGATGGATGAGTTTATTTAATTCACGGGCAACCTTAACCGAGTCGTCCGTAACTTCAAGAATAAGATCGATGCTGAATTCCGAGGTAAATCAACACTCGATCTCAATTATGGAATTCAGGTATAGCAGGGAATAGATAGCATCGTAAACCGAGGATACATAAATCTCCGATAAATCGATGCCTATTATAAAGGAGTTTTGCTCAATTACGAATCATTCGAAGATTGGCGAGACCGCCGACCTATTATAGATATCATTCAAAATGGAGTTATGGGGTGCTCCAGAATTGAAAGAAGACGAATAGTGAAGGACACGAATGAATTTCGGAACCGAGGGGAACGTTCCAAAATTCAAAGGAATTGAGTCGAAGGAAGAGATTGAAACTCGAATGAGAGTGATTCTGTAAATACATTTACCCTATATGTTAAGTTTTGCCTAGAGCTACCAAAGCTCTGATACCAACTGTAACGACCCGCTATTTGGACCATTCGCATCCATTATAAGTGTATAGGTAGACACTCATTCTGGAGTTGAATTGCTCAAAATACCGCGTTGTTAATTTAAATTTGGCAAAACTGAACATATACAATAAATAAATAATCACAGACACAGAGTAATAATTGCAGCGGAAATAAAAGAGATAGTAGTTCATGAAGCTACTATATGAATATATAAAATACATCTGAGTTTACAACAGAAGAGTAATACGATACATCAGAGTTAAACCAGATACAACAGAAGAGTAACACGATACATCAGATACAAATCAGAATACATCACTGAAATCATCGAATACTGAAAGCAGAATAGATGGCTGGATCTTCAAGCAAAGCTCCAACTTCAAAGGTGAGTCCCGAATACTGGTACACTCAGTCTGACCCGAGCGTAAAGCAAAATACAAAACACTCGAGTCAGGATTAACATTCTCATATTAATAAATCCAACTCAAGTGAAATAGCAATTGAAATACAAGTAACTCAAAGGATGTTTGGAATAACCATCCTTTAAGGATCTGTTAAACTATCTACTAGGTAGTAATATACGCTAAGTAGATAATGTCTATCAGTAATATAAAGATATCAAAATAGTGTTAAGTCATGGCCCATTCCACCCTTAACACATTTTTATTCCCAAAAGCATATACAAGACCGTAGTTTCCCCAAAACCGGAAGTCACCAGAGGGCAATCCATATACTAAAGGTACAAACCAAAATCGTAGTGGTCGCGAATAAAGGGATACAAGTATGACAAGGCACATGAGGCAATACCCAAGGTAGTGATACTACCGTTCGCCTGATCCGGACTGGTGAGAACGCAACGCCGCAGCGCCCGCAACACCGTGAAACAACACTCCCAAAATCAAGGGTGCACCAATCGACAACAAGTATAAGTAGTTCGAAGAAGTGTGTCCACTTGAGGTAGCTAATCCTCTATTGGCCCGGCACAGCTCCTGTTTTAGTCATTTCCAATTTGACACAAGTGTCAAGGCTATCCATCATCGTTCTCTTTCTTCAGTCAACACGTACATCATTCCAGCCACTTCATTCTGGATCATCACTCCGCATTTAGTTATTAAAGTGGTTTTCAGTTCAGATAGAGAGTATATCCATTACCGATCCCGGTCTCTTTAATAACTTTCGTAATTATAACCGATTGGTCGTTTATTTATTTCAAAACCAAATCAATTTCAATTTCAATTTCAATTCGTAAATCAACATTCATTTGTCTTTCAAAACCAATTTCCAATAATTTACGTTTCAAAACTTCCAAATTATCATTTCAAAACCTTATAATTCAATTCCAATCTTTATTTAAAACCATTCAAATATTGATTCAAGTTCGTATATAAGTTTCATTTCGAAATCATTTAAATTAATTTAATTTAACATTCAAATCAATTTAAACTCATTTATCGATTTCATTCAATATTCGTTAAGTTACTTTATCGTTCAAGACAATTTCTATTAAATTTCCAATTCATTAAATCAATTCTTAAGTTCAACTTCATTTTATCAAAACTTACAATTTCGAATTAAATTAAATTCGTCAAATCAATTCTTCCAGTTACAAGTCTTACATTAATTCCAAAAATCACATTTTCATTTCTTGTTAAAGAAATTCCATTTCACTTATTTACTTACTTAAATAATTTTCCAAAACTAAATTAATAAAGAAACTCAATTTCAATTATTTACGAAGTAAATTCACTTATTCAAAAATTCAATTTCACTTATTAAAGAATTCAAATCAATTTAATCATTAAATAATTCAATCTTATTTAATTATTAAATAATTCAAAACTTAATTATTAAATAATTTCAAAGTTTAATAATTTCAAACTTAATTATAATTTCCAACTTAATTATTAAATCATCTCAAAGTTTAATAATTTCAAACTTAATTATAATTTCAAACTTAACTCAATAATTTCTCAAATTAAACAACATTCTTTCATCAATTACATTTTTAATAATTTGTTTCAGATTATTAAACATTAACATTTTCCTTTCACTTAAATTCAAATTTCAACTTCATTTCAAAACCATATTATTTATTCAAATAAAATCTTCGTTTTATTCTTAAATCAAATTATTGACCAATCGGGTTTTATTTAATTTCCTATCCTAGGTCAAAGTTCAATTTGGGTATTTATCATTTCAACCCGATTCCAATTTAATTCAAAATCAAAACATACAAAGGGAACTTGCAGTGTGATAACTGGGATGGTGTCAAAGTAAATAAACAAGCAATAACAACAATCAATAACAATCCAATAATCAATTCAAATAATCTCGAAATAACCGTATTAATTCGCATTGTTATTTGTACGAATTAATATAATTATTTCTAGAATCTACACTATCATTTCATGTAGATTAAAGATTATTACATTACGGTTTTCACTTGTCATCTATTACAATTTCATCCATCATCAATTTAACAACATACATTCAGTGGTTCAAAGTATAGTTAACATTATTCTACGTGTCAATTTATTTAACATTTAAAGGGTCATATTATACAATTTTAACTAATCAAATTCAACATTTAACTATTCTATATCGAGTTCAATTTCATACTATTTATCATTTACATTAACAGTTTAACGTCCAATATCAAAATCAACAATCAATCAATTATCAGCCAAACAGTATTATCATTGCATAAATAATTAACAGATAATTGTGTCAGATGTCATAGGTGAACTGATACAGGTAATAGCATATATAACAGTGTAATTAACTAGCAGCAGCATATTTCAATTGTCGTTTCAATTGAAATCAAATTTAATAAATAAAAGAACGTTAATCGTGAGTGAGTGCTAACCTTTCGAGGCTATAGAAGTTTGACGATGAATTGAGTTATGAATCCAATCACGAATTTCAAAGCAAAGCTAGATTGGCCCGAGTTCAACGGATAAGCTGATAATACGAATAAACGAAAGCAAATCAAAGACCCGGATTGACGAAGGTAGATGGTATAAATGAACATATATATAACCATATCTACTATATACATATCATATACAACTTATAATTTAAAATGAACACATAACTTCCAAAATCTATATATACATACACACCTAACTATATAGATTCAATATTTTATTTAAACTTCTACAAAATAAAGTCTTATACGTATCAATTATATATATAGAACGACCTATATAAATATATCGCATGTACACTTATACTTATATCATTTAAAATCAATCTTTATTATTATAAAATCAAATATATAAAAAAAAACTTTTTTTTAATAAGTGGAGTCTAACCACTAAGCTAAAATAATAGATGAAGGCTCGCCTATAACAACTCGAGAGGCCAAAACTCAATATATATACGCCTTATATATATTATATTATAAACAATACCTTTATATACAACTTTAAAAAGATATTACATATATCCAACAGAACCCAAGCCGACACTTTAACAACAATATCCCAACTAAGATACATAGCATACGCAACTAAAATATGTATGCCCAACTTACTTAATTTTTTTTTACAGTAAACTATATATAAAATTACACAGTGAACTATTATTTAATTTGAAAATCAAGAAAAATAGGTATGTCCAAACTCATCTTAACACCAACCTATGTATTCTACTGACGCACACCACATTTGCACCTGTACATATTATATATAACAATTAACCCATGCGTGTTATGAAAAGTATATATATGAACTTAATATACTCTGAACCATGCAAACTGTAACTTTCCAAAAACCACAACAATATAAATATTATAACTATATATATACTTAAAACTGTAAACTTATATTTATTGAAAACACATATATGTATTATATAATAATACTTCCAAACATATTAGAATCTTACTTCCAACATATATATTTTTATAACTTATGTAAACCTTCAACCTGATATACTTTTATATTATAAATACTGTTTTAGACTTAAACTTGCACACGTACATATAAAAAATGCTGTAACCATAAAACATTTAAACTTACATATAATTCTTATATACCTACATATACCTCCCATATATATAAACACGTATAAAATATATATGTATCAAAATAATTTACCTGTAGATACAAAAAAAGAAAGGGGAAGAGAACGAGATGGAAGGTGCGCATCTACTATGGTGCAGGCTGTGAAGTTTGGGTTCGAGTGCGATGGGAGGAACAAGGCGATGGGCTCGGTTTAGTGGCCATGTGCTGTGCGTGGTGGGGAAGACACGGCTCGGCTGTAAGGTTGAGGAGTTGCGCGGTGGCTGGGCGACGAGCAGAGGGGCGGTCACCGGGGTTTGTGTGGGCCGATCTCATCATGGCGGAGGAGGACACGTAGGCGGGTCTGGCAGGAGATGGTTGCAGTGACAAAGTGAGTGGAGGTGGTTGTGAGGTTGCGTTGTCGGAGGGGATGGTGGTGAACGGTCTCGTGGCCGGAGGGAGGGGCTGTCAGATGACGTGGCAAGGGTGGTGTGACTCGGTTGTTATGCGGAGCAGTGGAAGGTGGCCGATGGTCATTGGGGTTGTGGTGGAAGGAGGCTAGCTGATGGATTTTTTTTTCTCATTCATTTTATTTAAATTTTATAACGTTGCCTTTGACAAAAAAAAGGCACGCCTTAGCTCTTTAAAATATGTGTTGGTTCCAAAACCAAATGTCAGAGGTGAAGACATAAATGAGAGAAGAGAACTGGGTAAGTAAATTAAACATAGGGAATAGATAGAGATAGTGGATATTAATTCCAGAGAATAGATAAGGTCAGTATTGAATCTTCTAGGAAATATAAATTGAACGTTGGAATGGTTAAATTCATAATTATTAACTTCTAGGAATTTGAAAAGAAAAACAACTGATGGTTCAAACGGTGGAAAATTGAAAAGGCACGAGAAGCCAAAAGACTCGAAAAAGAATCCGATATGGCAAATTGTTCACGGTTTCGCCAACGTGTCAAACACCAAAGCACACAACTGAATATACCATAGAGATCAGCATGACGGGACGATCAAAACAGTATACGGATATCAGTGGTATGATTGAATTATAAAAATTCGAATTTTTCTACTACGGAAAATGCAAGAAAAACGCTGAAAAATAAGATCGACGGAGCCAAAGATGTCCGAATTTGGAAAAACGATAAACTGACATCTTGCTCAAAAGATGGTTTAGAATTTTCCTATGTAAACATATTTAGGTTTCGGAAACATTTTATTTTCATTACTTTTTAACTGATTAAATTGAAGTAAATTTACGCGCGAAATAAACTTTCGTATTTTCGGACGAAAATTTACCAGTTGCTATGTTTAACTAGGCGCATTCCAAATATCAAATTTATATTTCAAAATTTTATCGTTTAAAATTTCGCAAAATTTCAATTAATAACGTTATTAAAATAGTTAAAATTTACGGGTCGTTACAGTGGAAATACTCCCTACCCCTCCTCGGAATTTCATACTCAAGGCTTACATGGTTTTCAACCTTTGCAAGAGTCACAAAAATTAGAAACTACTAAAGTGAATACAACTGCTTTTCTTTCGTTCGATTGGGAAAATGAAGGACCTTACGAAAAAGCCGTTGAAAGGTATCTCCTAATACTAACCATTTGCCAGTCTTATAATTTAAGAGTACAAAATTGAATATTTATTTTCCTTGTGCACTTCACAATAGAGTTATATCCAATTTTCCCTTTTGCTTATTTACAGCTTAATTAATAAAGGAAAACTTATGGATGCACTTGCACTTTCTGATCGTTACCTATCCGGTGGAACATCTGACCAGTTACTATGGTTACCTATTGAACATGAAGAGGAAAATAACACAATTTCTTAACATTCGAATAATTAGTGTAATATTGCGAGCATGAGCTGGCAGTATTGTAACACCTCGCATTTTCAGATAATTAAATAATCAAATAACAATGAACATTGAAAATAAGCAATATTTGAATTGTCAGAATATGGCCTTGAAACTTATACCATTGTGTTCGTGGCGATTTTCTGATCAATTTCCATATATAACTTGTCGAAATCCGAGTTAATATGAAGAAGTTAAGTGAAGAATAAGAAATCATAATTAAATGAAAAAAAAGAATAGGACCCTACAGGTCGACCTTTTCCATGGTCGGGTCGACCCATAGGTCGACCCACAAAACCCCTAGGTCGACCCGCACTTTTGCAGAGCCGAAGTTTGTTTTGGTGACGACTTCAGTTGATTTTATTCAATCGGAGCCGTACATTGATAGATCCGATGGCTCCAAATGACCCTGTGACGCGGTGGCTCAGATTCAATCTGCTAAATCCAAAGGCCTAAGATCCCTAAGCTACACTATAAATAGAACCCTAGGCCTAGCTATTTTCTCACAATTAGATTTTCTCCCAATTGGGTTCATTGCCTGAGGCCGAACCCTAAATAGAAAATATTTCTAGGGAGAATATCTTTTTAATAAAAAAATTTAGGCGCCTTAGAAGGGGATCCAGGAAGGCCATGGAGTAAAGCCAAGGGCGACAGGTGAGTGGATTTAAATTATATATCTTTTATGTTTATGATATATATTATCGTTAGATTCCCGTTAAATATTTTAATTCAGCATTTGAACTAACTTCAGTAATTAGTTCTACTAGTTAGTTATGTTGAGACTGTAAATTTTATAAGAAAAGTATGCTTACATTTAAATGTTATTTATATGGAAAAAAGAAAGGAATCCAATTAAATATAAGTAATATTAGGCTTAAAAATTATAGAGAAAGGCATAAGCCTAAAAGTGAGAGATTTACATTAGATTATGTTATAACGGGAGAAATGAATTAAAAAGGGGAAATTTTAATAACTTAATTTCGGAGTTAGTGATAGATTAGTTGGTTGGTTTAGAAAAGGGAATACATCTCCATAGTTTAATATTGTAAGAATAAGGATAAACGTAATTGCAAGAATAAAAGCAAAGTGGAATTAGTGCAAAATAGAGACATTACTGTATTTTGCATTACCCAACAATTAAAGAAACAATAAAAGAAATATCTTGCAGTTACGAGTTATTGTTTATAGTATTATTTAATATTAAAAATATGGAAATGGATTTTTAGCACAGTTTTTTTAACCAACCAAATAGAATAGAACTACTTCCTAGAATAAAAGAGAATAATGCGAAGCGTTAAAAAATTTAAAGAAGAAGATATAATCAAGTTAATTATTTGACAAGACCTGAAACAATAAACAGAAAATGTGACTAGATCTGCATTTATTGCGCAGATAGTAGAGTAAAAAGTAAAACAGTTATTATGATAAGTAAGTTATGATAGTTGGACGTAGTACCAAGTTAAGACTGTCATATAATATAGAGAACTAAAGAGAATTTAGTATCATAATAAAAGAAGACAGACTAGAATAGAAAAGAGATTCTTGTAATTACACTTATAACATGCAGGTTATAAAAGAAAGAAAAGAATATAAAAGTGACAATTGCAAGTATAATTGTAACACGTAGGTTATAATTAAAAAGAAAGAAATAGAAGAGGCTTATTTTATCAAACTTAGATCTTGGATTAAGTTAGTATGCAAGAATAATAGAAGTGGCCCATACCGGCAGCATTACCCTTCAAGTCTAGGACTGATGGTCTCACACGTGGGTGGTGTGAGAAATGCGGATTACGAATCTTAAGGCTAGAATTAACACTAGAGGGGGGTGAATAGTGTTTTAATGAATTACTAATTCTTTTTGAGTTTATATTAATTTAAACACAAATGTATGCAATATTCAGACACATATATGATCACAGAATCAAACACAGATGCATGTATAAAGTAAAAGCAATAAAGGAAAGAACACACTGGATTTTATACTGGTTCGGAGTTACCCTACATCCAGTCCCGCAACACAAGTACAGATTTCCTTTCACAATCAATTCTTACAATTACACCCTCGATTTCAAGGCCACGAGGTACACCACTTCAGATTCACAATCCTCTAGGTAGAGATACTTGATTTTGCGGGCAACAAGTTCACCCGATTGATTTTCCAGGCTACAATCACACCTTTTCTCGCTCGATTGAATACAAAGAAGTCTATAACTCTAAATAGCACTGGGATCTTATTGAGATAGTGATAGAGAATCAAACTAGAGATGATCTAGTTAGATTCAATGGTGATTTCGGTAGAGTAATGGTGTAACGACCCGCCATTTTTGACCGTTCAAGTCGACAATAATCCACACATGTCTAACTCAAACCGTTCAAAAAGGAAGATGGTTATTGGGGTTAAATAAGAAAAGGAAAGAAAGAACAGAAGCAAACTCAGAATCTTGCAGCGGAAGGAACAAGATATAATAATAAAATAACAGTTCATGAAGCTGTTAAATAAATAAATTTGATTATTATTATACATCATACATCAGAGTTACACACATATCAGAGATAATACAATAATGCAGCGGAAAAATAATATGGTAGTAGAATACAAATGATGTAATACCAAACTCCGTCTTCGTCCTTCAAAATAGATCTTCAACCTTATCTGAAATGCTCAGGCTGACCCGAGCGTAATGAAAAGACAAAACACTCGAGTCAGGACTAAAATATCTCATGTAAGTCAAATCGAATAAGAAAATATGAGTGTGACGGCGTCAGAGATGTTTACGGGGTTTGACATCTCCTATCCAGTGTCAACGTGAGTGCAATAACTTAAGAGATGTTACGGGATTTTCCATCTCTCAAGGATCCGTTAAACTATCTACTATGTAGTACAATACGCTATTATAATATGTCTACATTAAAGTAAAAGTATTAAAATAGCGTTAAGCCATGGCCCATTCCA
The DNA here is from genome assembly GCA_030737815.1 of Allium fistulosum. NCBI lineage: Eukaryota > Viridiplantae > Streptophyta > Magnoliopsida > Asparagales > Amaryllidaceae > Allium > Allium fistulosum. Next base: position 1,423,734,943 of record CM060902.1, read on the forward strand.
CCCTTAACACAGTTTATATTCCCAAGAGCATATACAAGATCGTAGTTTCCCCAAAACCGGAAGTCACCAGAGGGCAATCCATATACTAAAGGTACAAATCAAAATCGTAGTGGTCGCGAATAGGATAATCCGTATGACAAGGTACATGAGGCAATACCAACTAGGATACTAGTAGTTGCGTGATCCAGACTGATGTTGGGCATAGCAGCTACTACCCCAACACCGCGAAACAACACTCCCATAATCGAGGGGTGCACCCAAATCGAATTACAAAAGTAATAGACATGGTAACGAAGAAGTGTGTCCGCTAGAGGTGGCGAACCTCAATGGCCCGGCGCGGCTCCTGTTTTAGTCATCTCAGGGGTCATCCAATATCGTTCTCTTTCTTCAGTCAACGCGTTCACCAAACCATCCACTTCGTTTTGGATCAACACTCCGCGTATACTAGTTATTAAAGTGGTTTTCGGTATCGACAGAGAGTATGTCCATATCCGATCCCGGTCTCTTTAATAACTACATATTATTACACCGATGGCTCTTTTACATTTTCAAAATCAATTCATAATTGATTATAAAAAATATCATATTCGCTTCAAAAATAAAAGCCTTTTCAAAATCATCATATCTACTCAAAGTATACGATTTCATTTCAAAATCATTTTCGCCTCAATATCTCATTTCAATTTCAAAATCGTCCTATCTACTCAAAATATACGATTTCATTTCAAAAATCATTTTCGCCTTACATTTCACAAAACGATTCACATAAACTCGAATTCCAAAATTTAAAATTTAATCCAATTTCAAATCATCAATTTCAACTCGATTCAGCTTCTCAATAAACCATTTCAAATTATCAATTTCAAATACATATTTGAACGCCAAAATAAACAATTTCACTTCCAATATATTTCAAAACTTTAAATATTGCACATTTCAAAATAGCTCATATATTTATATAAAAATATAAGATTCGCTTTAAAACCATTTCGTATTCAAATTAGAATATTCTTCAAATTAAACATCCGTATTAAGTAGTTTACTTAATTTCTGGAACAATTCCAATTCAATAAACTTAGATTAATATTCGTATTTCAAGAATTCATTTAAGTATTACATTCCAAATCGATTTCAGTCCAAATCCTATTCAAATCAATTTTATCTTCAAATTTAATTCAATAGTTTCAATTTAGTCCAATTCACAAATTTCTTTGAATTTCAATTAATTTCCAAATTAATTAAATCTCAATTTCAAATTAATTTCAATTCCAAGCTCAAACTTGAAATATCATTTCATATAAATTTTCTTAGAAATATTCAGAGTTCGATTAAAAGTTCAATCTTTTAAAACAAATCAACTTTCGAAAATTTACGCCGTATTTCAATTTTTTTTTTACTTAAAATCTAAACTTCAAATAATTAAACAATTTCATTTACCAAGTTTAAATTCCAACATCTCGAGCTTCAATTTAAAATAATTCAATTTCCATAAATTGGATTTTTCATAACTTTTAAATCAAATCATTTAAATAATTTCAAAACAACTTTTAAAATCATTAATTTAACCAATCCGGTGTCCGTATATAATTTTCTATCCTATGGCCAAGTGATTATTTATTCCAATTACATGTCAGGGATGAATATATATTACTTAAACCAATCACAGTGTCATATGCATGTATAACAGGATATATATATATATATAAGCAAATAAACATCCAAACATTTAAATATCAACCAATAGCATCCATCGAAATAAATCATCCAATAGTCAATACAATTCACGGCATTTTCATAGTTATCAATATCGGGAAATTTGATTTCGATTAAATCCTAATTTCAATCTACTGTCAATTTAAATTTCCAACGGTGAATTCACATGACAATCTACATGACAATTTAAATTTTTATCAAACAACGACAAATAAATTCATATCACTTCATAATATCAAATTTAACTAACAAAAATTATTTTAGTCAATTGTGAGCGTATAAACACTCACCTTGATTTTCTGTTGTCGCCGAGACGTTCCGGTTTGGAACTGAAACTGGACGACGCCCAACTTTAGCCCAAATTTCCACCGTCTCCAAATCCATCCAAAAAAGTTTCATTTCGAAGCTCTCGTCATTACGATCGCAACGCAAAAAGTTTCGTCCAAAACGGACCTCGTATGAAGAAGTTATGCTATTTTAAAGTTACACGAATTTATATAAAACAATTTCAGCTTAAATTTTCTTTTTCAAACCCTACTTTTAAATCCAGGCCGTCCATCCTCTCTACTCCAGATCTGGCCACATCCCACCTTCTTCCCTCACGCAACTACTACCAGGTTTTAACGTGAATGAGAACCCATTGCTCCAAAACTAGGGTTACGTGCCGCCGCCTCCACGCTTGACGAAACTTCATTAAACCACCACCAAACCGAAGCCACCACTCGACTCCACCTTCACCCACAAGTACAGCAAGCTCGGCCCCCCTTGTACTGAAAAACGTGCACCAGGCCGGCCCTTTCAAACATCATTTCGCGTCGATTCGATGCTCCAATTCTGATCATCTCCGTATGGATTTGAAGCTCTCTTCGTCCTCTACAACTTTGTAGTTGAGCATTTGTCGTAATTATCTACAGATTTGAAGATATTAGAGGAGAAAGAAGATGCATTTCTTGCCATTGACAGGAAAGTGATGGCTAAGGGATGAAACCCTAGTTCTTTTGCAAAAAGAAATAAGTGAGGGGCTTTTATAGAAAATTTCACGACACTATTCATCCCGGATTTTCCGAACTCCAAAATAAGCATGCCGGCTGACGTTTCTAAGGTTTACCCCGCATTCCGAACACAATGGAACATGTTTCGGAGGCTAATTCGGTCATCTGGGCGAGTTACGGAGAAAAACGATTAGTTTTAAATTAAACCGATTTCGATGCGTTTTGGCTTGCCCCGGACAAACGGTACATCCAATTGACACGAAATTTGAAACCATACAATAATATCACATTACGGATCCGATGAAACTGGTTTCGTCGAAATCCGAGACTTTTTGAAAAATGACTATTTTCTCTCGCCGAATTAATATAAAAAACAATTCGATGCGTTTCGAGCTGCCACGGTCAAATGATAACTCCGATTGCTACGAAATTTGAAATCCGACAATAACAAACTATTATGGATCCAATGGAACTAGTTTCGTTCAATTCTGAGACTGTTCGAAAAATGGCTATTTTTCAGTCGATAATTAAATATTAAAAATATTCAATTTCCACAAATTAACTTTAAATTTAATTTTAAAAGTTCTATAACATTACTATAACCCCAATATGATAAGATAAAATTTTACAAATCATTTTCAATCATATTCAACTCGATTTTCAATTATTTCTGAAATTTAACTTATTAAATTATCGATTTAATTGTCTAATTAAATCCAATATTCGAAAAATAAATTATTCGACTGTTTAATTTCAATATAAAATTCCCAATTTTAAATTATTAACTTTTAACTCAATTTCAATTGTTCACAAATCCCATTTTTTATTTCACAGTAATTAACAATCTTTTACAATGCAGTTTTCCATTATAAATCCAATATAAAAGATTATATTAGATTCAACGTTCAATTATATTGTAATTCAAATTCAAGTTATTTAATTCCAAATGAATTCTTTTATTTCGATTTACACTTTTATTATTGAATCAACCATTTTATTTATTCTTTGTTTACAATCATAACCAATTTGGTTTACAATCAAATTCAATTCATTATTTACATTCACTACAAGTTAACATCCATATTTAATTTACAAATAAGTTATTTCAGAATTCAGTTTTGTATTTTAACTTGTAATTCACATTTAACAACACAAAATTTTATTTCCTTCGGATTTTTATCCAAAATTTTCATTTTAATTCGTATTTTTAAAGTGTTAAAAATACGGGTCATTACATTCTCCCCCACTTAAAACTTTTCGTCCTCGAAAAGGAACGGAGAAGTGGAAACCATCATTTAGATATAATTCATTCAAAATATTCTACTTATTTGCAAAATTTAGTTATAGGATTTTTTCACAAAATTTTCTAACTCCCGGATTTTTGAAAAATTTCGGCAACACCTCCTTTGCGCGGCTAGGACCGAAAAATTTCACAGTAGTAATAATTGCATGATATACGTCTCATTACAAGAATGAGGCATCCCAAAACATGGGGAACACAATAATATACCACAACATAAACTGTAATCCGAGAACATACCTTTTATTTAGCGTTTATTAGCATTTTAACTTACATTGTGCATTAAGCGCAGAAGCGAGCTCCACAAGCGAAGCGCAACCCCTTTGCTACCTACTAAAATGCTCAATAACCAAGTTAGAACCATGCATATAAAGATAGATCGATATACTTATCATAAACAACACACATATAACATGTTTTTTTTTACTTCACAACTAAATTTTTAAATTCAGGACAGCGAACAAATCCTAGTTTTTAGCCAACCAAACGACAGAATTTTGCGAGGGAATCTACATAAAATTTGTTGCATTTGTTTCAGGTTTTCCGGAATGTCCAAAATCATCGAATTCGGACCATCCGTTCAAAAGTTACGGCCATTTTACTAAAATGATACGCTTCAGCCGCGAGCAATTAGCGCAGGCCTGAAATGTAATTTCAGATTTTCGACCTCCTAAATGACAGAAATAAGAAAAGCTTATAAAACAAAAGTTGGAGCTTAGACTCTAAGCTTTCCAGGAAGTGCAAGATCGTCAAAATCCGATACACCAGTAAAAAGTTATCGTGAAAATACTAAGGGTATGTGCTTCAGATTTTTACTTCGCCCAGGCCAGCGACTAATATTGGTGTTTTAAGCCTAGTGGATGTAGGTATTTATCAAAACATTCTAAACAAAAGATGTAGCACAGTTTCTAGGCTTTCCGAAAAGTCTAAGATCGTCTCATTTCGTCTAGCCATTTAAAAGTTATGGTTATTTTCGTTTCAGCATATATTGGACAATTTTGGGTTTTTCCAAAATTTGCTTTTATTATTTCAAAGTACAAACCATCAAACTTCAAATTTTCTAAAGAAACTGTTTGTACCAAAAATGGGCACAACACTCTTCGGAAGTTTTTGAAGAGATAAAAGTGAAGAATGAAAATTAAAACTGTGGATTATCTAACAAAAACTCCAAACAACAGAAAGTAAATTACAAAGACAAGCGATTTAGAGTGGTTCGGCGTTTTGCCTACATCCACTATGAAGTTTGATGATTTTATTGCTCGATTACTTGAAGATTACAGTAGTTTATAAGGTAATACAACTGATTTTCAAAGCTAAGTCTGAAACTAAAGCAGCAGTGGTGATTTAGAGTAAATCTGGCAGAATCTGGGCGCTCTTCAGTACTTAGAATTCTCCGACCCCTTTTCTGAATGACCAGGGGCTCTATTTATAGGTGTAGGAGGCTGATATTTCGCCTAAAATGAGGGGAGACCAGTTCTGGTACGTCAGGGGGCCCACATGGCCGAAATTTGGAGATCCGGGCCCACTTTGGGATCGATTCGACCCTTGGTTCGAATCGATCAAGAAATCATCCAATCGAGCTGAAATTTGGTGTGTACATTCTTCATCATGTGTTTGAGCTTCTGTGAAAATTTCATGGGATTTGGACTTGTAGAACTCGAGTTATGATCGATTCAAGTTGGTGTTTTTCGTATTCTGGAGTCGTTCGAATCGATATGCTCGAATCGATTCGTTCGAATCGATCTTCCTGCTCGTGAAGATGGTGACGTGGTGCGCTTTCTTCGAATCGGTCCGCTTTGCATTCCGCATTGACTGGGTCGTATCCACGTTCCTAGCTGTTGTGGCCTAGTGGATTCGAGGTAGCTTATGGGATGGAGTCGAGGCGCATCTATCATATGGATTCGAAGTAGGCCAAGGGGATGGATTCGAAGGTAAGCTTCCACGATGGATTCGAAGTAGGCCAGGGGGATGGATTCGAAGGTAAGCTTTCACGATGGATTCGAAGCCAGGCGAAGGGGATGGATTCGAAGATGATCGAGTCGACCTTAATGGATTCGAATACAAGGTTGTTTCCTCCATTTTCCATCGGTGATATCTTGAGCATACGAACTCGGATTGACTTGAAAATTGGAACGTCGTTTCCTCTGGCCTTGCTTGGCATATCTTATCAATTGCAGCCCGATCCGGACTCGGACAAAATTCATCGATATCCGTAGCGATCCTTACGTGTAACCGACTTCCGAGACGACCCGTCATCGGTATCTAGTCAAGTCTTTGGTGTCACGGCCTTGCCAAAAGGCGGGATAACATTTGCCCCCCAAAGTATGTCTTGTGTAAACATGACGTGCTTTGAAAAGCTGCAGTCTCTCATTGGATTGCTACAACATGCCTTATCGAAAGTTGCATTCTGTATTGCAGTAATCGACTGTCGTATAATCGTGACTGGCTGTCTGGGCTTTTGAGTCAGGACGAGATGAACATTTGATTCCTGTTGATGATAAAGACCAAAACATTAGTAAAAAATACGTGCATTATCTTGACCTTGGTTAACGTTGCGTGATCGCAAGTTGTTGTCAGTTCGGTTTTGCTATCGAAATCTGCATCGGTCCTCTCCTGAACCGATTTGAGATCTAAGTTAAATCATTACTTTTATGATTGTCTATGGTCATCCTCCCGCATCGATCCTCTCCTGAATCGGTATGAAGAGTAGACAAGCCATTTTAAACATTGAGACTATTCGTCCATTTTCATCAGTGGTTGGCGATGGATTCGAAGCTGTGCTTCTTCGAATTGATATTGCGTGGATTCGATGTTCTCTGAGTTGATGGAGTCGAAGTTGTGAGCGCTCGAATCAATGTTGCTTTGTTTCGATGCTGCTGGAATGGATTCGATGTGGCAAAGGATTCGAAACCGGATGGATTCGAACTAAAGGAGGGATTCGAACTGGTTGATCGACGCTGTGCTTCGAGTTGATGCTGTGGATTCGAAGGAAAAGTCTCGAAGTCGTCTGGTGTAGATATTCGAGTCCGAGTCGACGAGGTCGCCTGGTCAGCTTCGAATCGATTTAGACTTGTAGTGATCGATTCGAAGACACTGCTTCGAATCGATGGGCTAGACCCGTTATTCCCGGTTGCGCTTGACCGGGAGACGAATGGTCTCGTTTCCCCTATATATACCGGGGTCCTGTTCACTTTTAACTTTTTACTTTTCACTGTTGCTCTGCTCCTTCTTCGTATCGATCTCCCAGACCTTGAGAGAAACGCTTCTACGAATCGAACAAACCCTTTACGCCCTCACTTGTAACCACACAAAATCAGGTAATAACTGGATCGAGTCAAGTTTTGAGAATGATAGAACAGGGAATCGATGTGAGTTCTAAGTCCAATAGGTCGAATCGATGGGGAAAACGCAATGAAGTGTCGCGACCTTCCTTGGGGAAAGAAAATTCCTGAAGGATTCTCGTCTCCTCTTCGCTTCGTATCAACCCCTTCGTTGGAATAGTTCGAATCGATCCCGGGTATGGGGCCTTCAAACTGAAGTTTGCGAATCGAAGTGGCTCGTATCGAATCGAGTCGATGTGGTAATTTTCTGATCGACTCGAGGGCATTGAGTTTGATCGATACGAAGTTTGCTCTTCTGATCGATTCGAAGTGATTCTTCACCTGATGTTGCGGGCATTGCTTCAAGGACTTACACCAATACGAAATGCATCGAGTCGACCCTCTATCGATTCGAAGCACTTTGATTCGACTCGTATCGATCCGAGGTGATCGATTCGAACGTCTTCAGTTTTGGGAGTGCAACTCTTCTGACTCGCTCAATGGATTCGAACGTGACCAATTTTCAGTTGAAACTTGACGAACTTAATGAAATTTAGCATACTTCATTCCGACGAGCTTCGGCCTTGCATAATCGAACTTGATCAACAGATATGAACTTGAATTTCCTTTGAAGCTCGTCGATGGAACTATGACTTAACCAATAATACAACTGATTTATACTTGAAGTTGGTCCGTTGCGTTTGGACGGTGCGGAAATGACGGTCAGCGATGACGGTCATTTTCTTTCTCAAATTCCCAAGTTATGTTGTACGAACATCTCGCTTCATTCTGTTAAATTTGCTCGAGTGATGTACAATACTTGCACTGCACGACATGTTCACACACATTACACTGGGGCATGCACGGGCTTGTTCATAAACTTAATGTTGCTTTCTAATGAGTTAGCTAATTATGGAATCTTCGAGCTCTCAACAACAAGAGGTACAGAGCTCGACCCCTCCGGTGCTTGAGATTCCCGATATCCCTGCCGATATAATCGATCCAGCTCCAGATGAATTGCCGGAGGCGATATTTATTGAGGACCCTGTTGACTCGGTTCAGTCCAACATTTCTGAATCCTTATTGGGACGAATATGCCTAAAGCATAACATATCTCTTGGTGACGTATTATTGCCCAGCACCACCGATAGACCGCACAATCCGCCTGAAGGATATACAGCATTTTACCGTCATGCTTGTGCGGCTGGAACTCTTCCTCCCTTCAATCAATATATCAGGAGGATGCTATCATATTTAGGGATCGCTCCTTCACAACTTCATCCCAACGGGCACACGTTGCTGAATAGTGTCTTCGTAATATTTATGGACTGTCCTTTTCTCCCGCCGAGGCCCTCCGAGATCAGACACATATTTAACTTCAAGAGCAGGGGTGATAGCCCGTCGTTTACATTCTTGGAGGCAGTTAGAAATTGCCAAGTTGTAGTTGGAGCTTGGACGCGCCTGAGCTATTTCAAGAACGAATGGTTCTACGTTCGATGCCCTCCGGGTTTCGCTAGGCGATGGTTGTCTAGACGTAAGCGCCTTAACCTGTTTCTTTGACCAATAGCTCTTCGGTGTTAAAATTGACATTTCATTCCTTTTACAGCTATTATCTCTAGGCCCGATGGAGGGCGTTTCAAGGGTACCGTCCGGAGTCTTCAAGAAGTCCCAAGCGAGCTGAGGCATATTGACTCGGTGCTGAACGACTACAACTTAAGAGTTCTGGGTTTGATCGATATTAATCAAAGCATAGTTGTTGAGGGATTTTCAAAGTCCGTATCCAAGAAGGAAAATAAGAAGAAACCCAAGAAGAGAAAAGCGAAGAAGTCACTCGGAATCAGAATAATCGAGGCGAGTGACGAAGAAAGAACCCAGACGGATTCAGAGCCAATGGCCGACCTTTCAGGAAACTTGGAGGAATCGGGAGAAAAACGGAAAGGCAAGGCCGCCGTTTCCAAAAAACTTAAGTCAAAGGGGGGAAAATCTATAGATGTGTTTCTTCCCGCTTCCGGAGTTATGATTTCTGAGGCCGCCCCTTCTCATTCGAGAGATCCTCTCAAAGGGCTTGACGATATTCCTATCCCAGATTATATATCAATCTCTCATAATCCTGGGTTGGAAGAATTACAAGATGTACTAAATATGAACGAGCCCTTTCCTTTAAGTGCGGTCAACACTTCCGGTCGGTTTGTGGGTTTACACATTTACACACACTTCCACGGCACTTCATGACTTATGCATAGTAAACATTGCTTTATGGGATTTTAATCCGTAATTCTTTCTTATCGCAGGTGAGATGTCAGGACGTGGCTCCACTCTAGATAGGCTTCGGAATGTGCGCCAATCTTCTCCATTTTATGATTCCCGTAGGAGAGAGACAGATAGGGACCATGGGCGAGGCTACTCGAGTCAAGAACGTTACGATAGAGACAGAGATTACTCGCGTAACCGTTCTGGTTATGATTACTCTGATAGAGACCGGGGATACCAGCACCGACCCCGATCTCGTTCTCCTCCGCCTCCCAGGGCTCCAGTAGACCTCCCAGGGCCATCTCATCAGCAACAATTGCCTTTTCAATCTTCTCGGCCTGACGCTCAACGGCCAAGAGTGGAACCAACGGCAGCCGCTATAATTGAACAAGTTCCGGCTGAGTTGACAAGCGAGGGAGCTGCTAAACTCGCCCAAATGAAAAACGACTACCCGGAAATTTGCATGGATGGCTATATCTTCCCTCCTAACTTCAAAAGAATCCCTCCGGAAGCTGAGACCACTGCTCATAACTACATTCACGACTTCTATGCTCAGTACAAGGAGTGGTATAAGGCAGCCGTGAAGGCTTCTAGAGTAGCTTTCGACAGGGCGAAAGTCATTGCCGAACGTGATGTTGACATTGCGAAGCAGAAACGCATCATTCAAGTTCTTCAATCCGAAGTGGAAACATCCCGAAAGTCAGAGCTTGAAACACTTAAGAAACACGAGGGTGTCGTGGCCAAATTAGCGAGGATGCAGCAAGAACATTGCGCCACAGTGGAAGAGATGGGCCATCGCAATACCACCGTTGCAGCTGAGCGAGACTTAGCCGTTAAAGAGCTGAATGAGCTCAAGGCCAAATTCGCTGAAATGGTGAAGGAGAAGGACGATGCGAACGCTACTGCTCAAGAGGCTTGCGACCAAGCAGTATCCCTCAGGGCCGAACTTGCTGCGGCAGCGGTCAAGGCTAAGTCTGTGGAAGCGGAGATTCAGGAAAAAATCTTGGAGGAGAGGTCTAGGCTAGATGCTGAGTTTGACGATCTCTTAGTCACGTATAACGCTAATGTGCTGGAACACAGAAATCTAGCGTGGCTGGGAGATGACTCCATGATTTTGTACAATGCCTGGACCCGGCTGGTGAATGAGAAGAGAGCAGCGCATCCAGATGGAGCACTTGACGACTTTGAGCTGGAGATGCGTCTGCTTACCGAGGATGAGAGGAAGACCCTTCATGAGGTGGTAATCTCTATGGCGAAAGAAAAACTCGGCGTCCAATCTCTAGAGACAGGCGAAGGTTCGGGGACCGTGCATCACGAGGCAAGTGTTGGAGCCGTAATCCCCACATTGCCCGAAACCACTGGTGCGGTAGACCCCCAATCTGTTCCTGCATATAATCCTGACCAACCGTTATTATCTTCCGCCGATGATTCTACCCATGTTTCGGTCCAGACTAAGGAAGGTATTTGAACGCTCCCCGTAGTTTAGTAGTGAAGGACCTTAAGCAACACGCTTGGCTAACAATCTTCGTTTTGTCGTATTTCAGTGACCGAGGTTATTGTTTCTGCGCCCCTCGCTTTATCGGTTCCTCATCAAACACAAGGGGTTGTTTTTTCTGAAGCCATCACGACTTCTACTTTGATTGGCGAGGAGGGAGATGCAAATATGTTTTCTTTCAGCGCTCAAATGATTGAGGAGCTTCTCAATGAACCCATCGATCCCTCTGCCAACCCATCCGATGTTGTGAATGAGGCTGCTCCGGCCGCTAGTTTATCTATGCCAGCTATTGGCACATCCGATGCGGCCCAAGCATCTCGTGAGGACGATGTTTTAGCTGAGATTGCCGCCGAGATGGCAGCAGGGAATGTTGGTTCTAGTCCGCCCGAGCCTGCCCCGTTAATGGTGATTTCGCCGGGTGGTACTGTATTGATCGAGACCGCTCCTGTCCCTCCTCCTGCTACTACTCCTATGCCTCCAGCTCGTCCTCCTAGAAGAACTTCCGTTGCCTCCAGCTCTGAGGAAGATGTCGACATTATATCGCTGCCGGAGGGCAAGCCTGAAAAGAGCAAGCGATTGAGGAAGAAATCGGGCAGCGGATCAGGTGGAGCTACCCCGAAGAAGAAGATAAGGAAGAAGAAAGAATGAACTTCTTTCTTTAAATCTCTGTTGCGTAGGGTAGCATTTTGTTGATTTTTCTATAGCCGTGTATAGATGTGGATTCGGCTCCCACTAGCAGAATTTTTCATAAACACTTTGTAATCAGATTCTTTTTGTTGATAATGGAAATGAAAATCTATTCCCTTTCTGTCTTCAACTTGTTATGTGTTATGGTCCTGCCCCCTGTATTGGGGAGAAGTGTGGAGTTGACGTATGTTTATACCTCGCCTCACGCTCCGGAGTTCGGAGTAGGATGAATGTTTATACTCCGTCTCGCACTCTGGGAGCACGGAGTTAAGTAAAAAGCTTGTACCCAGCTCGCTCTCTCGGAGTACTCTGGGGTTTAGGAAAAATGTTTATACTCCGCCTCGCACTCTGGGAGTACGGAGTTAGATGAGAGTTTATACTCCGCCTCGCGCTCTGGGAGCACGGAGTTTAGTAAAATGTTTATACTCCGCCTCGCACTCTGGGAGTACAGAGTTTAGTAAAATGTTTATACTCCGCCTCGCACTCTAGGAGTACGGAGTTAAATGAGAGTTTATACTCCGCCTCGCGCTCTGGGAGCACGGAGTTTAGTAAAATGTTTATACTCCGTCTCGCACTCTGGGAGTACGGAGTTTAGTAAAATGTTTATACTCCGCCTCGCACTCTGGGAGTACGGAGTTCAAAGAATGTTTATACTCCGCCTCGCACTCTGGGAGTACGGAGTTGAATGAAGGGTTGTCGTGTATCAACCCATTTTCGTGGCCTGAAGTGATGGCTTGCCCCCGAGCTCGGGTTTCATTTAGCGAGTGGTTGATTGCTTCACAGCCACTCCCTACTTGAATAAATTCCACTGTGTGATGGAACTTAGCTCTTCGTGCATCGTGATGTTGTACATTGTATTTAATGAATCACAGCTCTGGCTCGAAGAGATGGCATTTTATTGCTGAAATAAGAAAATATGGCAAATCAGTTGCCTTATTACAAATTCTAATTTTGAAATGCAAAAGTAAATTGCTGAATAAAAAACATAATGAAATAAATAAAGCCTGTCATATGTAATAGCGGCGGAGACTCTCGTTGTTCCAGGCTCTTGGTAAAACTAGACCGTCCACGGTTGATAGTTTGAATGTGCCATCTCCAAGTCGTTGCGTAATCACGTACGGTCCTTCCCAATTTGGTTTCATGTGTGAAGGAACCGGGTATATTCTCTTGAGGACCAGATCACCAAGATCAAAGGTTCGGGGGCGAACTTTGGTGTTATATAATCGGGCGACCCGACTTCGGTAAGCGGCCGCTCTTAAATCAGCTTCTTCTCGTTTCTCGTCCAACAGATCCAAAGACTCAACGAGTAATATAGCGTTTGTTTTCGGATCGTAATAAGTTACGCGGTGAGAAAATACTTCTGTCTCCACTGGAATGACGGCCTCCGAGCCATAGGATAAGGAAAATGGGGTGTGTCCGGTTGCGGTCTTGTGAGTTGTTCGATAAGCCCACCTGACCATTTGCTTGTGGATGTGCGACTGCAGAGAACTTTTTATGAATATGAAATCGTTGGCAGAAACTCTTGAACTCTGAACTTTCGAATTGGGTCCCGTTATCGGTGATGATGGTGTGCGGGAGTCCAAATCGGCAAATGATATTGCGGACCACAAAGTTTATCACTTTCTTTGACGTAATCGTTGCAAGAGCTTCAGCCTCGGCCCATTTTGTGAAGTAGTCAACTGCGACGATGGCATACTTTGCACCGCCTTTTGCCAGAGGTAAAGCGCCAATGATATCGATGCCCCACATAGCGAACGGCCAGGGACTGACCATTTGAGTTAACTCGGTAGGCGGGGCTCTTGGAATTCGAGCGTGTTTTTGGCACTTGTCGCACTTTCTGGCGTAATTGGCTGCATCTCGATTCACTGTCGGCCAGTAATATCCATATCGGAGTATTTTCTTAGCAAGTGCTTGTCCACCGGTGTGATCGCCGCATTCTCCCTCATGTACATCATGTAACACTCGTTTGACTTCGTCGTGAGCGATACACCGGAGGAGTGGAACAGAATAACCTTTTCTATACATGATCCCGTCCTGAATGATGAACCGCGAAGCTTTTCGTAGAATTTTCCTTTTCTCATTTCGGTGCTCAGGCAATATCCCATTCTCAATATAATTTCGATATGGAGTCATCCATGATTCCCTGCTGGGAAAGGTCTCTAACACATCATTTGTTTTGATTTGATCGATGCTTGGGAAAGGCAACGTTTTGACCGGGACAAGTCCCATTTGCTGTGCTTCACCTGTGCTGGCCAACTTTGCCAATGAATCGGCCTTTTGATTGCGATCTCGTGGTATGTAGTAAATAGCATAATAATCAAACTGATCCAGCGTTTCCTGAACTCGGGCCAGATAAGCAGCTAACCTTCGATCTCTCGCTTGATATTCTCCCCGTACCTGACATACAACCAACCGTGAATCACAATAAACTTCTATAGCGATAATTTTCAGATCTCTGGCAAGCTTTAACCCAGCCAACAGGGCTTCATACTCGGCTTCATTGTTGGTTGCGTGAAAATCAAACTTCAAGGCATAACATATGGATCGACCTTCGGGGGTTTCTAGTACAACTCCAGCGCCCGAACATCGATCGTTTGATGCACCATCTGTATAAAGTTTCCAGACATATTCAGGAGACTCGCTGGTTTCAGGTAATTCGTCAGGAACAGTAAATTCAGCTATGAAGTCAGCTAGGACTTGCCCTTGAATGGCTCTCCGCGGAGCATAAGTAATGTCAAATTGGCTCAATTCAATATTCCACTTGAGTAACCTTCCAGACGTCTCAGGCCGCGTGAGGACCTGTCGTAACGGCTGATCAGTATACACAGTAAGCGGATGTGCTTGGAAATAAGGACGAAGCTTTCTCGAGGCAACGACCAAGCAGTAAGCCAGTTTCTCCAACCTGGGGTAATTTCTTTCAGCTCCGGTCAATCGTTTACTGACATAATAGACCGGTTTCTGCACTCGATCTTCTTCCCGGACCAAAGCAGCACTGATCGCATGCTCCGATACCGCCAGATAAAGGTACAATTGTTCGTGATCAATTGGTTTCGACAAAATCGGTGGCGTAGAGAGGTGCTGAACCAGCGATCGGAATGCGCCTTCACATTCCGTGGTCCATTCAAAGTTTCGTTTTCCTTTCCGGATTAGATCAAAGAAAGGAATACATTTATCAGTGGATTTCGAGATGAACCTGCTTAGCGCTGCTACCTTCCCGTTGAGACTCTGGACTTGCTTTATGGTCTTCGGGGTTTGCAAATTCCTTATTGCCCAGATCTTTTCGGGGTTTGCCTCTATCCCACGAGCGTTAACGATGAACCCTAGAAACTTTCCGGATGCGACGCCGAAGTGGCATTTTAGCGGGTTAAGCTTCATTCCATACTCACGTAAGATACAGAACATGGAATTTAAATCCTTGACGTGATCTGTGGAAAATCGGGACTTAACTAACATGTCATCCACATAGACTTCCATGGTCTTCCCGATCTGATCAGCGAACATTCGATTAACCAAGCGTTGGTAAGTTGCTCCGGCATTCTTTAAACCAAAGGGCATGACTCTGTAACAGTAGAGTCCCAGATCGGTTACAAAACTAGTATGTTCTTGATCGGGTAGATGCATGGGTATCTGATTATAACCGGAATAAGCATCCATAAAGGATAACAATTCGTGACCTGCAGTTGAGTCAACGAGTTGGTCAATTCGGGGAAGTGGAAAACTATCTTTTGGACAGGCTTTGTTTAAATCAGAGTAGTCGACACAAGTTCTCCATTTCCCGTTCGGTTTCCGAACCATTACCGGATTTGACACCCACTCTGGGTATAGAGCATCTCGGATGAAACCATTTGAATGCAATTTGTCAATTTCTTCTTTAAGGGCGGCAGATCTCTCTGGATCCATACCACGCCTCTTTTGCTTGACCGGAACATGTCGCGGATCTATATTCAAAGAGTGACTTGCAATGTTCGGTGAGATTCCACACATGTCGGAGTGCGTCCAAGCAAAGACATCAAGATTCGCCTGAAGAAATTCAACCAATTCCTGTTGTATCTGTTTTCCCAGTTGAGATCCAACCTTTAGTACTTTCGAGTCGTCATCCTCACTGACCGGGACGTCCACAGTCAGTTCGGCTGGAGACGCTTGATTCTCTTCTACTTCATCTTTATCTTCTCTATCTCTAGGGTCAAGATCCCTAAGGAATTGGTAGTGGTGCCTGGGCCGGGGCCCAGGCGTTAGCTGTCAATTATCGGTAAAACGGACGCAGAGAGATTCCTCTACGCCCTTTCCTTTCTCCTTCTTCTGTGCTTCTCGCAATTCAGCAACATAACAGGCTCTTCCTGCTACCTGATCTCCTTGAACGATTCCTATACCATGATCGGTTGGGAATTTTAAAGTCAAACACCACGGGGCAATGGCTGCCCTGAATTCAGCAAGGGCTGGTCGACCCAGGAATGCGTTGTACGGTGAAGCAATGTCAAGAACAATGAATTGCAGCAGTCGGACTCTCCTGCGCTCTCCGATCCCCAGTTCCACTGGTAGTTCCACTATTCCAGTAGGTATTGTTGCACTGCCATTGAAGCCATGAACCCGGGATTGGCAGGGTTTTAGGTCCTTTGCTTCCATCTTCATTAAATCGTAAGCTCGCTTGAATAGAATGTTTACAGAACTCCCACTGTCAACCAGGATCCTCTTCATCCAAGCAGGACCAACCTGGGCAGATATGACCAGTGGATCAATTGTTGGAGCTTCGATTTTGTCAGCATCCCTGCTTCTGAATATGATATCGTCAGACATCGTTTTTTGTTGCTTAGCCGGGGTTCCATCCTCACAATTACTGCAGCATTCGAAGCTCGCATGCCTGATAGAGCTAGCATACGACTCCATTTCCCTCCAGCTCCTGTCCACTGGATGAGGACCACCACTTATGGTATTGATAACTAGCCTCCCGCCTGTACGAGCGGGTTCCTCTTGTCTTTCCTGATCTTGCGCACGATTTGGATTCGATGGGCCCGCACCACCAGACTGCGGCGCCCGCACGAATTGATCTAACTTCCTCTCCCTGATCAACTTTTCTATGAGATCTTGCAAATGGCGACAGTCATTAGTATTGTGGCCATAGCTTTCATGAAACCTACAAAACTTTCCCGTCTGAATCTGCCTTTCTGACGACCGCTTCGGAGCGGGTTTCTTATACTGTTCTGTGTTGCAAGTTTGCAGGTACACATTTTCCAGTGATGTGTTTAACGGTGTATAACTTTCAAACATCGGAGCCCTACGCCGTGGGCCTGGATTCGGGTCTCTCTTCTTATTCTGACCATTGCCACCTCTTGGCTGAGTTTGTTTGTTCTGTATGTTTAACTGGACTTTTCCGGAATTGTCACCGGACTGTTTAACTGCGACATTGCTTTGTATTCCCTCACTTCCGGGTTTTGCATCGTCCTGCTTCCTAGACTGTTTCGCGTCCTCTTGCCGTAAGAATTGAGCGGCTTTGGAGTAGAAACGGTCCAACGATGCGGGGGGTTTTCCGGCTAACCAGTTTCCAAATTCAGAATCGGGATCAATTCCCTTTGTCAATGCCATTAAAATTGAGTTGTCGTTGGGATTACTAATTTCCACGCATGCCGCATGGAATCTCTCCAAGTAACGCCTTAATGTTTCCCCGCGAGCCTGGGTAACATTGGACAGGGTGTTAACATCTTTGGGCCTGGCAACATGCATACGGAACTGTTCAACAAATTTCTTAGCCAACTGGTCAAATGACGAAATAGATCTTGGAGGTAGTCTTGTAAACCACATTGTTGCAATTCCTCCCAGTGAAATGGGGAAGCTGCGGCATTTCACTGCATCGTCGGCCCTTGCGGCGCTCATTGACCATTCGTATTTCAGTATGTGCTGATTGGGATCAAAACTTCCTTCGTACATAGGGAGAGTTGGCATTCTGAATCGCCGAGGAGGTTCAGCGTATAGTATCTCGTCCGTGAAAGGAGTATGGCTTCGAGAAATTCCCCAATCGTCATTGGTAAGTCCTTGGCTTTCACGGATCATTTGACGTATCATAGTCGGGATGTCCGGCATTGCTACATTTTGAGCATGCTGAGCTAAGGTGTGGTCGGGTTCCACAATGCGAGTTTGGACCGGGCGCTGTCGACGGTCCAAGTTTCGCCTCCTTGGCTCAGCGTCTTCCGGGACGTATGGTTCAGAAGTACGTCCTTGCTGTTGATTACCCGAATCTGGAAGATATCGGGTATCGACCCTTGTTTCTGCTGTTGCAGCTGTGACATGATTGTCCGTAGTATACTGTGGAGTGCGGCCACCTCGCGCTGATGGCCCAGCCTAGAAGCTGGTTGAAGGTCCTACCCTCAATTGCCCGACAGTCAGGGCGGGCTGATATCCCGTAGTCTGAGCATAATCTCCGTCTAATCGGGGACGGGTAGATCTACGATGATAGTCAGATGAGGCAGAACTTTCAGTGGGTGAGTGGGAAACATCATCCCTCCTGGACCTCCTACGGCCCTGGCGATTCAGTTGATTTGTCAATTCAATGTTGGCTCGCAACTGTTCGGCTAACTGTTGCCGACTCTGAGTCAACTCTTGGAGTAACATCTGAAATTCTTGTCTAGTGACTGCCCCAGACGGATCCGAGTGGGCAGTGTTGTCTTGGTTGGGTGGCTGCTGTTGAGCAGGATTTTGTCCATCCCTACCTTCTTGTCCTGGAGCTGCAGAAGTGGTTCTCGTGCTAACCATTTCGAACGATGAATCCTTTTCCTAGATTTTATGCAAATCTGAGTAGAATGGAAGGACTGTGAATCGAAGATCTGGATCTTCCTCTTGGATTTGTGCAATCCGGTATCGATGGTAGATCCAAGGAGCAGGAGAAAAAAGCTGGTTTTTTCTCGGTGAAAGCACCAAAGTGTTTGTACCAAAAATGGGCACAACACTCTTCGGAAGTTTTTGAAGAGATAAAAGTGAAGAATGAAAATTAAAACTGTGGATTATCTAACAAAAACTCCAAACAACAGAAAGTAAATTACAAAGACAAGCGATTTAGAGTGGTTCGGCGTTTTGCCTACATCCACTATGAAGTTTGATGATTTTATTGCTCGATTACTTGAAGATTACAGTAGTTTATAAGGTAATACAACTGATTTTCAAAGCTAAGTCTGAAACTAAAGCAGCAGTGGTGATTTAGAGTAAATCTGGCAGAATCTGGGCGCTCTTCAGTACTTAGAATTCTCCGACCCCTTTTCTGAATGACCAGGGGCTCTATTTATAGGTGTAGGAGGCTGATATTTCGCCTAAAATGAGGGGAGACCAGTTCTGGTACGTCAGGGGGCCCACATGGCCGAAATCTGGAGATCCGGGCCCACTTTGGGATCGATTCGACCCTTGGTTCGAATCGATCAAGAAATCATCCAATCGAGCTGAAATTTGGTGTGTACATTCTTCATCATGTGTTTGAGCTTCTGTGAAAATTTCATGGGATTTGGACTTGTAGAACTCGAGTTATGATCGATTCAAGTTGGTGTTTTTCGTATTCTGGAGTCGTTCGAATCGATATGCTCGAATCGATTCGTTCGAATCGATCTTCCTGCTCGTGAAGATGGTGACGTGGTGCGCTTTCTTCGAATCGGTCCGCTTTGCATTCCGCATTGACTGGGTCGTATCCACGTTCCTAGCTGTTGTGGCCTAGTGGATTCGAGGTAGCTTATGGGATGGAGTCGAGGCGCATCTATCATATGGATTCGAAGTAGGCCAAGGGGATGGATTCGAAGGTAAGCTTCCACGATGGATTCGAAGTAGGCCAGGGGGATGGATTCGAAGGTAAGCTTTCACGATGGATTCGAAGCCAGGCGAAGGGGATGGATTCGAAGATGATCGAGTCGACCTTAATGGATTCGAATACAAGGTTGTTTCCTCCATTTTCCATCGGTGATATCTTGAGCATACGAACTCGGATTGACTTGAAAATTGGAACGTCGTTTCCTCTGGCCTTGCTTGGCATATCTTATCAATTGCAGCCCGATCCGGACTCGGACAAAATTCATCGATATCCGTAGCGATCCTTACGTGTAACCGACTTCCGAGACGACCCGTCATCGGTATCTAGTCAAGTCTTTGGTGTCACGGCCTTGCCAAAAGGCGGGATAACAGAAACAATCATAAACACAAAGTCATTTATTTTCTTATATATCCATGAAATAAGTTTACATTCGATTTGTTTCCGATTTATTCAAGTTTGTTTCATTCATAATTTAAATTCAAATCAATTTGCTTCAATTTAATTTGAATTCAATTATATTTAATTTCCCTATGCTTCAAATTTGAATTTAATTATTTTAAAATTTTATTCCGCTTATTCAATTCCATTAACACTAATGAATTCTATTTAATCAATTATCATCCATCTAACAACCAATGCATATCAAACATTAACATCCATCCAAATCTATAATAAATCAATTATACATTTCCAAGTCAAAATTTTAATTTCATACACTTCCAAGTTTATTGACATTTAGTTTTATTCAAATTTAATTAGTTTCCATTTACTAATTCTATATTTAATTAATTTTAAATTTAATTCATTTTACAACTTAAATTTTCTTTATATTTACAACTATCAATAGATCTTCACATTTTATTATTCACTCTCACACTGGTATATTATTCCTCTACTTATCCTTATTAGCATTTTAAACTTTTTAAGTATTTGGTAAGTTTTTGTTATGCAAATAGAATGTAGTTAAACAACATACAACCTCTTTTCATTCAAAGTTGAATTTTCAATTAATTAATTCTTAAGTCATTACTTAAATTTCACTATAATTTAATTTCACATTTACATTCACATATAGTATTTCCATTTTATATTAACATAATTGTGAATCACCCTTAAATGTTAATTTAAATTCCAATTATTTACTAACAATTTTATTTATATTTGCAAACCATTAATTAAATGCATATTTCATTATTCAAACCTATACTTGTATATTATCCAATTAACAATTCATATAACATTTTTGAACTTCTTAAATATTTTGGTAAGTTATATTTATGCTATAGAATGAAATTTAATAATATGTGAGTTTTACAGTTTCAATTTTATTTTAAATTCATGATTTCCTAATTCTAAGGATTTCTACTTCAATTGATATTTCACTTAGCTCTTAGGTTCATTTCTCATTTCGCAATTTAGAAGTTCTGTAATGATTCAAGTATTAATTCATTTCAACCATTAAAAGAAAAATCATTAATTATTAACGAACTCAAGAATTCCAATCCCGGTTTCATTTCAAATCAAGTTTTGAAATAATATATACTTATATAATTTATATATCAAATCATACTATAGAGAATACAAAATAAAATTCAATTTTAATCAAAACAGGGTTTAGAAAAACTATTAAGTGATCTCCCCCACTTGGACTCTCGAAAATAAAGTCGATGATGCGTGCACTCATCACCGGAATCATTTTCTAGTGTCAAGAGGGGAGTATAACACTTACTTCATTTGAAAATCCTTTGAAAACAATTTCTAATCGAATATACTATCATATAATACTTATATTATACATTTCAAATTTTTGATAATAAATTTTCAAAACACCGGAAATTTAATTCTCAAATCCAAAACTATATTCATTTAATTTCATTATCAACTATATTCACAGAGTTTCATTTTTTTTTTCATTCAATAGTCAATAGTTTAGAAATATTGATAAATCAACCAATGGACGATGAAAATCTAATATTATCATCTCCTAACAACCAATACAATCAAAATTTATAAATTTTCAAGATAAGTCTTTTATATATAGAATATAATCCAAAACAATATTATGTCAATCTGTCCTATTCGAGTGTTTAGAAATTCCTATCGATGCCTTGGCGTCCCAAGTACCAACCAGAATTCATAAATACTCAACGGAACAAATTAACACAATATAAAATCATTTTTATATCAAAATTACAAATACGCTCTCTCATATACACTCAACTCATTCATATAGTTTACCTCTATTTCAATGAGTTATTCCCCACTAGAGCCAAGGTTTATCGCTAAACCAAAGCTCTAATACCAACTGTAACGACCCGCCATTTTTGACCGTTCAAGTCGACAATAATCCACACATGTCTAACTCAAACCGTTCAAAAAGGCAAATGGTTATTGGGGTTAAATAAGAAAAGGAAAGAAAGAACAGAAGCAAACTCAGAATCTTGCAGCGGAAGGAACAAGATATAATAATAAAATAATAGTTCATGAAGCTGTTAAATAAATAAATTTGATTATTATTATACATCATAAATCAGAGTTACACACATATCAGAGATAATACAATAATGCAGCGGAAAAATAATATGGTAGTAGAATACAAATGATGTAATACCAAACTCCGTCTTCGTCCTCCAAAATAGATCTTCAACCTTATCTGAAATGCTCAGGCTGACCCGAGCGTAATGAAAAGACAAAACACTCGAGTCAGGACTAAAATATCTCATGTAAGTCAAATCGAATAAGAAAATATGAGTGTGACGGCGTCAGAGATGTTTACGGGGTTTGACATCTCCTATCCAGTGTCAACGTAAGTGCAATAACTTAAGAGATGTTACGGGATTTTCCATCTCTCAAGGATCCGTTAAACTATCTACTATGTAGTACAATACGCTATTATAATATGTCTACATTAAAGTAAAAGTATTAAAATAGCGTTAAGCCATGGCCCATTCCACCCTTAACACAGTTTATATTCCCAAGAGCATATACAAGACCGTAGTTTCCCCAAAACCGGAAGTCACCAGAGGGCAATCCATATACTAAAGGTACAAATCAAAATCGTAGTGGTCGCGAATAGGATAATCCGTATGACAAGGTACATGAGGCAATACCAACTAGGATACTAGTAGTTGCGTGATCCGGACTGATGTTGGGCATAGCAGCTACTACCCCAACACCGCGAAACAACACTCCCATAATCGAGGGGTGCACCCAAATCGAATCACAAAAGTAATAGACATGGTAACGAAGAAGTGTGTCCGCTAGAGGTGGCGAACCTCAATGGCCCGGCGCGGCTCCTGTTTTAGTCATGTCAGGGGTCATCCAATATCGTTCTCTTTCTTCAGTCAACGCGTTCACCAAACCATCCACTTCGTTCTGGATCAACACTCCGCGTATACTAGTTATTAAAGTGGTTTTCGGTATCGACAGAGAGTATGTCCATATCCGATCCCGGTCTTTTTAATAACTACATATTATTACACCGATGGCTCTTTTACATTTTCAAAATCAATTCATAATTGATTATCAAAAATATCATATTCGCTTCAAAAATAAAAGCCTTTTCAAAATCATCATATCTACTCAAAGTATACGATTTCATTTCAAAATCATTTTCGCCTCAATATCTCATTTCAATTTCAAAATCGTCCTATCTACTCAAAATATACGATTTCATTTCAAAAATCATTTTCGCCTTACTTTTCACAAAACGATTCACATATACTCGAATTCCAAAATTTAAAATTTAATCCAATTTCAAATCATCAATTTCAACTCGATTCAGCTTCTCAATAAACCATTTCAAATTATCAATTTCAAATACATATTTGAACGACAAAATAAACAATTTCACTTCCAATATATTTCGAAACTTTATATATTGCACATTTCAAAATAGCTTATATATTTATATAAAAATATAAGATTCGCTTTAAAACCATTTCGTATTCAAATTAGAATATTCTTCAAATTAAACATCCGTATTAAGTAGTTTACTTAATTTCTGGAACAATTCCAATTCAATAAACTTAGATTAATATTCGTATTTCAAGAATTCATTTAAGTATTACATTCCAAATCGATTTTAGTCCAAATCCTATTCAAATCAATTTTATCTTCAAATTTAATTCAATAGTTTCAATTTAGTCCAATTCACAAATTTCTTTGAATTTCAATTAATTTCCAAATTAATTAAATCTCAATTTCAAATTAATTTCAATTCCAAGCTCAAACTTGAAATATCATTTCATATAAATTTTCTTAGAAATATTCAGAGTTCGATTAAAAGTCCAATCTTTTAAACAAATCAACTTTCGAAAATTTACGCCGTATTTCAAATTTTTTTTACTTAAAATCTAAACTTCAAATAATTAAACAATTTCATTTACCAAGTTTAAATTCTAACATCTCGAGCTTCAATTTAAAATAATTCAATTTCCATAAATTGGATTTTTCATAACTTTTAAATCAAATCATTTAAATAATTTCAAAACAACTTTTAAAATCATTAATTTAACCAATTTGGTGTCCGTATATAATTTTCTATCCTATGGCCAAGTGATTATTTATTCCAATTACATGTCAGGGATGAATATATATTACTTAAACCAATCACAGTGTCATATGCATGTATAACAGGATATATATATATATAAGCAAATAAACATCCAAACCTTTAAATATCAACCAATAGCATCCATCGAAAAAAATCATCCAATAGTCAATACAATTCACGGCAATTTCATAGTTATCAATATCGGGAAATTTGATTTCGATTAAATCCTAATTTCAATCTACTGTCAATTTAAATTTCCAACGGTGAATTCACATGACAATCTATATGACAATTTAAATTTTTATCAAACAACGACAAATAAATTCATATCACTTCATAATATCAAATTTAACTAACAAAAATTATTTTAGTCAATTGTGAGCGTATAAACACTCACCTTGATTTTCTGTTGTCGCCGAGACGTTCCGGTTTGGAACTGAAACTAGACGACGCCCAACTTTAGCCCAAATTTCCACCATCTCCAAATCCATCCAAACAAGTTTCATTTCTAAGCTCTCGTCATTACGATCGCAACGCAAAAAGTTTCATCCAAAACGGACCTCGTATGAAGAAGTTATGCTATTTTAAAGTTACACGAATTTATATAAAACAATTTCAGCTTAAATTTTCTTTTTCAAACCCTACTTTTAAATCCAGGCCGTCCATCCTCTCTACTCCAGATCTGGCCACATCCCACCTTCTTCCCTCACGCAACTACTACCAGGTTTTAACGTGAATGAGAACCCATTGCTCCAAAACTAGGGTTACGTGCCGCCGCCTCCACGCTTGACGAAACTTCATCAAACCACCACCAAACCAAAGCCACCACTCGACTCCACCTTCACCCACAAGTACAGCAAGCTCGGCCCCCCTTGTACTGAAAAACGTGCACCAGGCCGGCCCTTTCAAACACCATTTCGCGTCGATTCGATGCTCCAATTCTGATCATCTCCGTATGGATTTGAAGCTCTCTTCGTCCTCTACAACTTTGTAGTTGAGCATTTGTCGTAATTATCTACGGATTTGAAGATATTAGAGGAGAAAGAAGATGCATTTCTGGCCATTGACAGGAAATTGACGGCTAAGGGCTGAAACCCTAGTTCTTTTGCAAAAAGAAATAAGTGAGGGGTTTTTATAGAAAATTTCACGACACTATTCATCCCGGATTTTCCGAACTCCAAACGAAGCGTGGCGGCTGACGTTTCTAAGGTTTACCCCACGTTCCGAACACAATGGAACATGTTTCGGAGGCTAATTCGGTCATCTGGGCGAGTTACGGAGAAAAACGATTAGTTTTAAATTAAACCGATTTAAACCGATTTCGATGCGTTTTGGCTTGCCCCGGACAAACGGTACATCCAATTGACACGAAATTTGAAACCATACAATAATATCACATTACGGATCCGATGAAACTGGTTTCGTCGAAATCCGAGACTTTTTGAAAAATGACTATTTTCTCTCGTCGAATTAATATAAAAAACAATTCGATGCGTTTCGAGCTGCCACGGTCAAATGATAACTCCGATTGCTACGAAATTTGAAATCCGACAATAACAAACTATTATGGATCCAATGGAACTAGTTTCGTTCAATTCTGAGACTGTTCGAAAAATGGCTATTTTTCAGTCGATAATTAAATATTAAAAATATTCAATTTCCACAAATTAACTTTAAATTCAATTTTAAAAGTTCTATAACATTACTATAACCCCAATATGATAATATAAAATTTTACAAATCATTTTCAATCATATTCAACTCGATTTTCAATTATTTCTGAAATTTAACTTTTTAAATTATCGATTTAATTGTCTAATTAAATCCAATATTCGAAAAATAAATTATTCGACTGTTTAATTTCAATATAAAATTCCCAATTTTAAATTATTAACTTTTAAATCAATTTCAATTGTTCACAAATCCCATTTTTTATTTCACAGTAATTAACAATCTTTTACAATGCAGTTTTCCATTATAAATCCAATATAAAAGATTATATTAGATTCAGCGTTCAATTATATTGTAATTCAAATTCAAGTTATTTAATTCCAAATGAATTCTTTTATTTCGATTTACACTTTCATTATTGAATCAACCATTTTATTTATTCTTTGTTTACAATCATAACCAATTTGGTTTACAATCAAATTCAATTCATTATTTACATTCACTACAAGTTAACATCCATATTTAATTTACAATAAGTTATTTCAGAATTCAGTTTTGTATTTTAACTTGTAATTCACATTTAACAACACAAAATTTTATTTCCTTCGGATTTTTATCCAAAATTTTCATTTTAATTCGTATTTTTAAAGTGTTAAAAATACGGGTCGTTACAAATGGTAAAAATGTATATAAAGAAACGTGGAAGAAGAAGAGGAGTGAAATCAGAGAAAATATGATTATAAATTCGTTTAAAACAGCCCCTATTTATAGTAGAACAACAGCCATGTCCATTCGTGAAAGGATATGACGAATAGACACTTCCTTTGAAATTCAAACTTTTGAAATAAATTGTCACCTTGTCGACAAGGGGTCCTTGGGGTTGTCGACAAGCCTAAGTTATTTTTGGTAATTTGTTTTTCTTTGAAAATAACTTCTATCTTGTATTAAAACTATTTTAAACTTTATAAATATACTTAACTATAGTTAAAATACATAAATAAGTATAGAGAATAATATTTTGGTATATATAAAATTTTACTATAATTTTATATTTAAATCTAAGTATAAATATTAAAAGTTAAATATATTATAATTAAAAGATAGTTTAAAACCAAGGATAGTTTGATATTGAAAATAAAGATTATTTTGAGGCTAAAAGTATTTTAAAACCAGGATAGATGTTTTTAATTTAAAAAAGGAAGATTTTGAAATCATTTTGAAAACAAGATATAATTTTGTAAAACATTTGAATAAAAGTTAGTGGATACAAAACAATGTTCCACTAGATTTTTCGTAGGTTCCATCCTACTTAGGGTTCCATCCCTTTAACGGGCTCGAAGTGGATTCCATTCCACGAATAAAATGGATTTTAAGATGTCAGCGATTTTCTAGGAGTTTTAACAAAATTCCCAGCTAAATTACTAATCTTGAAATCTTGAACTCTTGATAATCTTGATACTCATGAGTCTTGAATCTTGATATCTTCAATCTTGAGTTCATCAGTTCTTGAATCTCTATACTGTACAGTCTTCATTCTTTGGTACCTGTATATATATCCTGCATATACATATATATCTAAACAATAATGTTAGTATTTATATTTTATAACCTTATTCTAAGGTTGTTGTCATCAAAACCAACTTCTCAGGGACTAACAATCTCCCCCTTTTTGATGATGACAACCTTTGTTTATAAAATATTACTTCTATCCTAATAACTCCCCTTAAAACTAATAACTCCCCCTTAATCTATGCCTAACTTTCCTATTTTATACTTCTCCCCTTTGTCATCAACAAAAACTAACTCCAAACTATATAACTCCCCCTTATTCTTGTACTAAAGTACCTGCATTAATAAAATATAATGGAGTATATAATAGATAGAATGAGATAATTATACTGATAGACATGATAACTAATCAAAGATCATATAAATATCAATGTGTATTTATACATATTATGTTTTGCACACTAATTATGAATCCACACCAAACCAAATCAATTCAAGCAATCAATTCAAATCAAACAAAGCAATCAAATAAAATCAAACATTACGAGGAACTTCCACCCATCCTTCTTCTCGAAATATAGGGTCTGCTTTAATGACATCCCAATTTTCATTTTCATTGGTGAGAGAGAAGGAGGATGTGCTTCATATTCATCTTTGTGCAGGGAGGAAATCATCCATCAAAATGTTTTTCTTGCTCCTTGATCATCTGCATTTGACTCAACTCTAAGTGTCGCTGATTACAGAGAATGAAAGAAAGAATATTCTTGAAAGAATTAAGGGTTTCTTCAAGAATCTCGGTCAAACTATGAATTGGATCGGCCATATTTGAGTTTGTGAGAAGAAATATAGATAGAGTAGATAAGAAATGATTTTGAGTGATGAATTCTGGAAGAAATATGTATTTATAGGTGTAGAAATTCGTTTGAAATGAATAGACACAAGGTAGTTATTCAAATTTAAAATTTAAAATGAAAAGTCATTTCTGACCAGTACTTGTCGACAGGGTCTCTGGGGTTGTCGACAGGGGTCAGTTAATTTTGATGACTCATTTTGATTTTGTGAATAATTGTGTGTATATATATATATATATATTTATATAATATACTAACATTTATTCTAGAGATAAGATAAGCTAGATAACAGAAAAGTAATTAAATTTCATTTCATAATAGAACAATACAATGATTAAACATTAAGAACTACACGAACATTCAAATCAAAACAAACTAAAACCAATACAACATGACATGAAAAGGTAGAATTAGTTAGAGGATGACGAAGATGAAGATAATCCAAGCTTCTTGCTGACTTTGGAGAAAAACTTGTTCATTTTGGATGACATTAATCCAATTTCTTACTAACAGACCGTTTAAGAGTCCGTTGATTCTCAACAATGGTCTTTTGATTTTTGAGTAAGGTTTTGTTGGTTGTATTAGAGGGATAGTCAATACTTTCCAAGGATGTTTCACCTTCTTCTTCTTCTATTTCCATTTCATCCCCTTCTTCTTCTTCTTCTTCCTCCTCCTCTTCCATCTCCTCATGAGCCAAACGCTCTTCCTTTTCGGCAAGAGTCCATATGGTTGAAAAACATATGGAATTTTCATAAGAGAAATGTTTGAGTGATTAAAAACTTTTCTTGAAACAAATTCTTCTCCTTTGAAATCCACTCCAAAATAATTAAAAATCCGAGTGAGATAGATTCCATGATACAAAGTGTTTTCACCCACTTCAAAATTTTTCGGACGAAGTTTATCCAAAATAACTTGCGCCCAATTAATATCATAATTTCCAAAAATAGCAAAAAGTGCTTTGCAAACTTTTGAAGTTTGATTGTTAAAACTCCCCGATCATGGGGTCAAAGTATGTTGTAAAAGAAGATTAACAATTCTTGCTTTTGGTCGAAAGTTTCGATTTATGAATTCAAAGTTATCATTTCCTTCGAAAATGTGATGAAATGTCTCACGATCATTTTCATCGATATTAAAACTAGAAAGATCCATTCTCATGCTCTTGCAATTGAGAATGGTACCCAAAACATCAGAATTTAAAATGATTCTAGTGCCTTTGACACTACTCCAAATTTCATCATCATTTCCATTATAAAATCCACGGTTGAGATTTGCATAGAAAATTTAACAAGATTTGGATAACAAACAAAATCATTTTGTGAAGCATCAACAAGACTAAGAACTTGGTTGATTGCAAAAAGAGAATCGATTTCATAAGTAGAGAAATCTTGAAATAAAGCAAACTTTCTGGGATGGACTTTTCCATAGTTAGCATAGTTGATATATGCTTTTATAGCCTCCGGATTATTGAAAAGTTGCTCTTTTATATTTTTGGAAAATCTCATTGTGGAAGGGTTGCTTGAAGAAGCCATTAGAGTAGAGAGTAGAGAGCTTGATATTTTGAAATAAGAGTTTGAATTTGAAAATGAAAGTGAAAAGTTGTTATAAGAGATAGTAAATAAATAGATTCTCAAGGGACAGGTTCTCTGGTCAAAAGGTGACTTTTCAGAGACTTGAATGCAGTGAAAAGATGGAGGGAAATTCAAACATTTGAATTTCAAATTTCTGTACCCTTGTCGACAACGTGGGGGGGGCCTGGTCGACAGGTGTCTCTGAATTTTCATGATTTATTTCTCTTAAGTATTCTAATATATATATATATATATATATATATATATATTTATTTATTTATTATTTTTAATGTCTATATAATATCTGGAATATTACTAGAATTATAGTATATTCCATAAAATATTATGATACTATTTAAAAATAAAAATAATAATAAAATAATAGTAAAAATATAATAAAATAATAATAAAAATTTTAAAATTCAAACGACACACCAATTCAAAATCAACCAATCAAACATCCAATCCTAAGCATGAAATTTCAATCAATGTATTGTAAACGTGTACCTTTTTCTGAGTCCGTTTCTCTGAATTCGTCGGAGTTGTGAACTGCCGTGAAACACATATTTGAATTATCTTTCTTCTGATCATCATCGCTTGAGGACGAGTCTGAGTCATCTAGAGTAGCGGTAAATGCACATTTTCGTTTCTTTGCGGAATCATTGTTTATAGGAAGATTTTGCTTATCTGGATGCAGACAGTCTCTTTTGATATGGCCTGGTTCGTCACAGTTGATACATTTGATATAGTTTGGCACTACATTCTGATTACCAGAGTTCTTATAGTTGTTTCTCTTGGGATTATTCATCTTTCTGTATTTCAGGAATTTCCGAAAGTTCTTGGTCATAAAGGCTATCTCTTCATCATTATCGCTGTTTGAGTTTGATCCATCGGTCAATGCATTGAATGCAATTGATTTCTTTTTAGATGCTTTGCTTTCTCTTCTCCCAAGCATTTGGACTTCAAACGACATTAGATTTCAAATTAATTCTTCTACCTTTAAGATACTGATGTCATTTGCCTCTTCGATCGCAAGTGTCTTTTGATCCCATTCTGGAGTAAGAGAATTTAAGATTTTTCTGACTTGATCATCTTCCGAAAATACCTTTCCCAAGGATATTAGAGAATGCACAATATCCTGAAATCTACTATACATATATGGAATAGACTCATTAGGATTCATTTTAAATAATTTAAACTGATTTGTGAGCATGGAAATTTTGGTCTGTTTAACTTTGCTTATTCCTTCGTGAGTAACTTGCAAAGTTTTCCAGATTTCATATGCAGACTTACAAACTGACACTCTATTAAATTCATTCCTATCAAGTGAACAAAACAAAATATTCATAGCTTTAGAGTTATTTTGTGCGACGGTCTTTTGCTCAGCAGTCCACTGTGCAAAACCAGTTGTGGGTTCAAAATATTCAGTCCGTGTGATATTCCAAATGTCTAGTCCTACAGATTGTAAATATATTTTCATCCTACATGCCCAATATGCATAGTTACTGCCATTAAAAAGTGGCGGTCTGACAGTAGACTGACCTTCTACAAATGAACTAGTGACAAAGGTAATAGAACCAGTGTTGGTAGCCATTTTGGAAATTTTCAAAATTCAGATTATGAAACTTTGAAAACCTTGCTCTGATACCAAATGTGAGAAATGCGGATTACGAATCTTAAGGCTAGAATTAACACTAGAGGGGGGGTGAATAGTGTTTTAAGGAATTACTAATTCTTTTTGAGTTTATATTAATTTGAACACAAATGTATGCAATATTCAGACATAGATATGATCACAGAATCAAACACAGATGTAGATATAAAGTAAAAGCAATAAAGGAAAGAACACACCGGATTTTATACTGGTTCAAAGTTACCCTACATCCAGTCCCGCAACACAAGTACGGATTTCCTTTCAAAATCAATTCTTACAATTACACCCTCGATTTCAAGGCCACGAGGTACACCGCTCTAGATTCACAATCCTCTAGGTAGAGATACTTGATTTTAAGGGCAACAAGTTCACCCGATTGATTTTCCAGGCTACAATCACACCTTTTCTCGCTCGATTGAATACAAAGAAGTCTATAACTCTGAATAGCACTAGGATCCTATTGAGATAGTGATAGAGAATCAAACCAGAGATGATCTAGTTAGATTCAATGGTGATTTTGGTAGAGTAATGGTAAAAATGTATATAAAGAAATGCGGAGGAAGAAGAGGAGTGAAATCAGAGAAAATATGATTATAAATTGGTTTAAAACAACCCCTATTTATAGTAGAACAACAGCCATGTCCATTCGTGAAAGGATATGACGAATAGACACTTCCTTTGAAATTCAAACTTTTGAAATAAAATGTCACCTTGTCGACAATGGGTCCTTGGGGTTGTCGACAAGCCTAAGTTATTTTTGGTAATTTGTTTTTCTTTGAAAATAACTTCTATCTTGTATTAAAACTATTTTAAACTTTATAAATATACTTAACTATAGTTAAAATACATAAATAAGTATAGAGAATAATATTTTGGTATATATAAAATTTTACTATAATTTTATATTTAAATCTAAGTATAAATATTAAAAGTTAAATATATTATAATTAAAAGATAGTTTAAAACCAAGGATAATTTGATATTGAAAATAAAGATTATTTTGAGGCTAAAAGTATTTTAAAACCAGGATAGATGTTTTTGATTTAAAAAGGAATATTTTGAAATCATTTTGAAAACAAGATATAATTTTGTAAAATATTTGAATAAAAGTTAGTGGATACAAAACAATGTTCCACTAGATTTTTCGTAGGTTCCATCCTACTTAGGGTTCCATCCCTTTAACGGGCTCGAAGTGGATTCCATTCCACGAATAAAATGGATTTTAAGATGTCAGTGTTTTCTAGGAGTTTTAACAAAATTCCTAACTAAATTACTTATCTTGAAATCTTGAACTCTTGATAATCTTGATACTCATGAGTCTTGAATCTTGATATCTTCGATCTTGAGTTCTTCAGTTCTTGAATCTCTATACTGTACAGTCTTCATTCTTTGGTACCTGTATATATATCCTGCATATACATATATATCTAAACAATAATGTAGTATTTATATTTTATAACCTTATTCTAAGGTTGTTGTCATCAAAACCAACTTCTCAGGGACTAACAAGTGGGGCTGGGCATGTTGATTAGGGTAAATAAGTAGCCAACAAAATAAGAAAATTAAACTAAACACATAATAAAAGATTAGACCTAGGGTCTAATAAAATGGTAAGGTGCGTTTGGAGTAGCCCAAGAGAATCTGGATAAAGAGCCTAACAAAGCAATTCGTCGCAGATTTTTAGTACAGAAAGAGCACGTCCAACATAGTTATTTTGGGCTAGAAAGAAGTACGAGACTTCAACGGGACATGAGGATACTCTAAGATGGCCCTCTGAGGTAGGCCTAACGAAGCTGCACCCCCGGAGGCAGGTCTGTAGGTGTTCCATCAAGAGAGTATGCCTTGACTGCTTTTGCATTACAGGCCTAATGAAGCAAACCTTTGTAGGCAGTCAAAAGGTTGATGATGGAGTAGGATATTCGTATGACACCATACTCTAGTTTGCGAGTAGGTTATAGTGGGTAGGACCCAAAAGAATAGTTGCATGCAGAGATCAGCTATCATCAGTCAGAGCGAGTTCGGGAAAGACTAGAGTTAAACCAACAGGCCAGTGATTCTTTCACTATCAAGACATTGGATGAGGAGCATAGCCAATTGAATGTTTAGATTGTTTGCAGTAGGGCACAACCACTTAGCTCTTGAAAAGTCTTTCGATTAGTTAAGGAGGGACTGCATGGGGCCATAGCCACGATGAGAAAAGTGACAGACCAAGTAGAATATCTGTATTGTAGGCCTAACGATGCAGACCTTTACAGATGTACGAAATCCCCGACTAAGTTCCATACAAGGTAGACCTTGTTGGTGTAATTCAGGGAGCAGACAGAAAGATTACGTGTAGTCCTCAAGGTACGCACTGGGTGGTACATTATGGATGTCCAAACACTAGTATAAGCTAGTGCGGATGCAGTTTCACATTTTCATCATAGACGATGGAACATTTGTGTTGTAGGCCTCACGAAGCTGTCCTTTACAGATGTAGTTACAGTACGCTCTAGTAGTGAGATGATGGTGTCCTTTTCGAGGAGGATACGGAAGGTACTATGGGTAGTACCTAGGACCGATGCGGTCTTTGGGCATGTATCTACATACATATGTTGGTTATTAGGTCTTAATCTACTAGAGAGTAGATGGATAAGATTCACGCACAGAGGCGAGAGTATTATAAACCCAATAAACCTAATATAACAGAAAATAGAAATAGAACGGTATATGTAGAATTATGCTTAGAAGTGAATAATTTGTCCATTCACCAGAACTTTAGTTCTGACCCCCTCCTCATATCATCCCACAGGTTAGGTAGATGGCAGAGATTTTCCAGCTTTGTGACACTTGTTTAGAAAGTGTTATTATCTTGGTGAGTATTTACTTACTATTATATTTTAGTCAGTTCCGTTATGAGATATTTATTTGAGCTCTAATATATTTATCTTTGCCTATTTGCAGGATACCAGATCCCCAACTCGGGTTTCATTGGGCTTGGGTTTTAGAATTTTCGCGAAACATCCGGACCTACTGGAATTTGGGTTGTTACATTTGGTACAGAGCTTAGGTTCGTAGATCCTAAGTAAATTAGGAAATATGAGTGAACGTATTTGTGTTTTTGAATAAAATATAAATATATTATGTACTAAAATCCAAATAGTCCCCAATTATAGATTTTAACATATGGAAAGTTTTTAGAAGTATATTTGTGCATAGTTTGCTAGTTGGGTTTGGGATGACCCAAGGACATTGAGCCCTATGTTATTGCTGATTTATAGTGTACAATAAGCTATGTTTTGAGAGAAGATTGGTATCCATATGTTATAGGAAGTGGGAAAGTTCCCTAGGGATAGTAGGAAGAGTATTTTTATTTTAGAAGGAATAAGAGATTTTAGTAAGGAAATGAGATTTCCAAGGTTTAGGAAGGGTATTCCTAGGGTAGTAAGAGGAAAATCCACTTTATGTCTAGCCCAATATAATGAAACTTTTGGAACTGAAAAGTTGAAAAATATAATTGTTAATATGTTTGAGGAAGTAAATATTGGGTTTTAGAAAAAAAAAGTGGTATGAAATTTAAATTGGTTTTTATATGATGTAAATTTTGTTAAAAGTAAAATTATTTTTGAAGAATTATAGAGCATGTATAGCTCGCTAGTTTCTTTGTAGGTAAACAAAGATTTTAAATATAGTAACCTAGAGTGTGTTAAGTATCGAAAACGTAGGTTACAACATTTATTATTGTAATAGATATTTTCGTGAAAAATAAAGGAAGCATAGGCTATGACACTATTGTTATAGTAGGTGACTCCCAAAGGAAATGTTTTTACATAGCATATGAGATTTATTAATATTTATTTTAATTGAATCCATATACTAGTATTTTTGGGGTGTAGTAACGGTGTTTTACGCAACATCTGTTTTGACCCAAATAAAAAATGTGTTTTGAAGATAATTTCTAAGTATAGAAATAAAGTGGTTTGTAAGTACACTTATTATTTAACTAAGTATATGTAAATGTTTTCTAGTTATGAAAATATTAAAACAATTTTGAAAATGAGTTCTTCTGAAAAAGAAAGAAGATGTAAGTTAAATCTTAGAAAATTAATAAATTTCGTAGGAAATGCCTATTGTAAGTGAATATAGATTAAACATACTTTAATCTATTGAAATGAAGTGAATAATGATATAATTTTCTATGAAACCAAATCACAAATAAAGATGTTTTGTGCAAGTTATAAGGAATACGTAAAAGAGATGTACAAGGTATGGAAAGCACCATATTCTGCATAGCCTATTTCGATAAAATATAAAATAAGTTCCTTGTAATTTCACAAAAACATGAAATCCTTTTTTAAAGGATTCATAGAAGGTTTTAGCGTTAATGGTTTCTCATAAGAGAAAGTAATTCCAATACATTAAGGTATAAAACCATTAGGTGTAATAAGAAGTGTAATAATTAGAGATAGTGTTAGTTAGGAGGCATATTATAGAGAGCCTTAGTAGGAAAACTAAGCAATGGAAATTTCGTATTTTTCCATTGATTACACGCATTGGTTGCTTGCCTTTGTAGAAAGTCCCCATTTGTGGTAAGTTAGAAACTCCTCCAAGGTTAGGTAATTGGAAGAGTAGGAAAGTTAAGGGATTTTTGATAAAATAATTGTTCTTATCTACTCCAGTTTTCGTAAATTTGAAAATCTATGAAAAGAAGATGTTTTGAAAACACGTAAGGACATTTTTGGAAGTCAAGAAAAAAAAATTGTTTTGAGGACAAGCAAGGCATGTTTTAAAGAAAAATGGTTTGGTGAAAAAATAAATAAGTTTTTGGAAGAGAAAAACTTAGTAAACAGTTAAATTTAAAAATCCAATTTTTTTTATGGAAAGCTGTAAAGGTCTTTAAAAGGAAAAGAGGAATAAGCTTTGAACTTAGAATTTGTAAGTTTTCCCCTCTAGGTTTGGAGAATAATTTAAATTCAAAGAGTTGTAAAGAGGCAAGTCTAGAAAGATAAAATGTTAAGTAACCAAGTAACTTTAAATTTAATAGAAACTTCAAAGTAACACTTTTAAAGGCAACAATTTTGGTATTTGATTTTTCAAAAATTTAGAAGCTTTAATTTTTGAAATGAAATGATAAATACTAAACCAAACTTCTAAATATGGAGTAGATAGGAATCATTTCCTAGGTGTGATGGAAAAAGTGTAAAGCTACGTAGGAGATAGCAGTGACTACTTTTAGTAGTAATAATAAAAGTTCTCGTAAAGTGTATATGACACTTGTAACGATCCCGGATTTAAATTGAGTATGAATTGATAATAATTTCATTTTTGAATAAAATTGTGAAGTAATTGGTAATTAATATAAATTTTGAATTAATCGAGAATTTATTTAGATATTTGAAAATAAACATGTATATGAAATGGATCGACAATTGAATTTGAGATTGGGATTTAAATATAAATATCTTAGGAAATAAATGTGTTTATATGAAGTTAAACAAATAAATAAAATAAACTATGTAAAATATAAAAAGAATACATTAGCTAAATTTAAACAACACAGTAATTATAGAGATTCATTTGAATTACAAAACAATATAACAAATGAAGAAAGAAGATAATAACAACTTTATATCTATATGCAACCTAAGTTAAACTAATACAAATAACTAAAACAACATTATAATAAGCAAGACCAGGCAAGGAATAAACAAAGTAAAGAAAAAAAACAAAGAAAAGTGATACAAGTACAATACAATTTATGCCATACCTCTAACATATCTCAGCCCATGATGCAAGCATCTTTAGCATGCTTATTGTACAAATAATATACTGCATACTTCTTTTTATATGCATCAATCCTCACTTCAGTTCGATAATCACAACTGATTAAAATGGAAGCAAACATTATCTTGAAAACTCAAAATATCATTCAAGTTCAAGAAAACAAAACAGGTTTAAAAGAAAATCAAATCTGCAGTTTCCAATCAACAGTGCTATCTGTTCTTTCTTCTGAAACATCGGTGAGTAAACATACAATTTTTAAAGTTTAAGTTAGATTTAATCTGTGAATGGTTCATGTTAACCTTGTTTGTTATGAACAATTTCCTTTGACAAATGCTTTGTGAATAACTGTGTGAAAATGTCTATAATATTCATCTTCTCCCTGCTTTAGTTCACAGGGTAGAAACAATGAAAAAAAAGAAAAATCCAATCCCCCATTTTTAATTCACTGTTAGACCTTGATCTTAAACAAAATGTGTGTGTTTGATATGTAATGTAGATTAGAAATAGATTTAAGCAAGGGAAGTATATACAGCATACAAAAATCTATTTTACAGTAAAAAAATTTAATTTTTGGGTAAATTCGAAACTAACAATTTTCAAGTTCAAGTTTATATCTTGAATTATTACTACAAGTTATGATTTTTAAAATTTGAATGAAGATTTTTAGTTCAGTAATCCAAGAGCAGTTCGCATTTGAATAAAAATTGAATTTTTACCAATTTCTCGTAATTGAATCAATAGTAAATGTTG
This sequence comes from Allium fistulosum, assembly GCA_030737815.1. Classification (NCBI taxonomy): domain Eukaryota; kingdom Viridiplantae; phylum Streptophyta; class Magnoliopsida; order Asparagales; family Amaryllidaceae; genus Allium; species Allium fistulosum. The sequence continues at coordinate 1,423,772,801 of CM060902.1, forward strand.
AAACTTGAATTGAAGCAAGTGTGAACGATTGTGATCTCAAGAAAATTATCAGTAAATTTTTCTATTGCGTGAAATTAGAGGATGAGATCATCTTAGGGTTTTATTTCAAGTTTGTGTTCATGTCAGTAATGTGATGGGTATGACTCCTGTACGCGATCGAGTTGTGTAATGTTTAGGGGATAGTAGCATGGAGACCTTGCGGTGATGTGGCCAGAATTTCGTGGCGAACGATGGTCGGAATCGTGGGATTAAGGGGTTTTCAGGCGAAGTATTGTTCCAGGTGATGGGTGTGAACTGCTTCGATTTTGATTTAAGACGCGTGATGACAGATCTTGGGTCGGAGTCGCATCTGTGGTTGATAGGGAGCTTGCGAGCGGTGTCGCTGGTGGTGGCGGCGGTATTGGCGCGACGTGCACGTGCACGGCTGGACTGTGCGTGTCTGGAGTAGTTCGCGATGGTATGGGGAGGAAGAACTTGTGCCTGGGTGATATTCGCGTGATTCTGGTCAGTTTTCTCAAAGCTGAGCTCGAGAAAAGGGACGATGGGCTCGAGTTGATTCGGGGGTGTTCGCGTAGGCAAGTGATTTCCAGGTTCTAACTTTTAAATCAAAGCAAATGAAAAAAATAGAAGGGAGGGGAGAACTCGGGTCGTTCTGGGACGAACTCGAAGTTGAGTTCGTGGATTTGGGGGTGATTAATTATCAATACAACTAAATTAAAGGGTTATTTGTTTTAATCAAGGTGATTTATTTAATTTTTATTAATCCATTAAGAATTAAGGTAAAATAATTACATGATTTGGGTTAATTTAATAATGACCTAAAGATAGATTAATGAAAGTATCTCAGGGAAGATTTATTAATAAAGATAATTAGTAAATTAATTAAGTAATTAAGGGTAATTAATTGCTTAGAGATAACTACTTAATTTAAAGTAACTAATTTATGATTTAAGGTTGATCAACCAAGTGATCAAACAATAAATAAATTTAAGGATAATTAATTTATTTAAATTTTAATAAATTAATGGAGAATGATAATTAATTGAGAATAAAGGGTAATTAATTAATTAAAGGTTAATTTATTAATTGAAGATAATTAATTAAATAGTGAATTAAATAATTAAAGATTAATTATTTAATAATTAAAGGTTGATGAATTATAATTAAAGGTTAATTAATTTATTATTAATGGTTAATTAATAAATGATTAAAGAATAATTAATCAAAATGATTTGTAATTAATTAATGATTAATTAACCAAGATTCGTAGTTATTCATAAGTAATTAATCTAGTATAAATTAATTATGATCAGATATTAATTGATCCTACTTGTGAATGTTTGGACTTGACTGAATAATTGAATTGTTTGACGTCTCTGAATTGTGATGCTTTGTGACATATTACGATTTGTGTGTGTGATCTGTAATGTAGTTAATTATCTGTGATGTAAATTATTATCTGTGATCTGTGAATAAAAGATAAGCGTTATAGTTATACCGCTTATCAACTATATTTCTGTATTCTGATCTGTGATGATTGAATGATGTTGCACTACTGTGTAAAACCCCTGGACCACACTCTTACACACACAAATATGGATTTCACGTGGAAATCGGTTAAGTCACAGATAATTTAAATTTAATACTTTTGAAATTAAAATTTTAATTTCAATTGATTTTGGAAATGGATTGGGTTTAAAGTGAAAAGCTTTTGAAATGGAATTTCAAAGATAAAACTTATTTTCGAATAACTTGATTAAGTTTTGAAATTTAAATAATTTGATTTGAATTCAAGTTTGAAATTGAATTCTATGATTCGAAACTAGGGATTTAAGATGCTGTACAAGTTATATGAATTTAAACCATTTTAAAAGTATAATTTTGGGAATTTGAATTTAACCCAAGGATTTCAACTCGTATGAATGAATCTGATTTTCTGAAATGAAACTGTTTGTTTTAAAAGAATAAAAGCTTTCAGATAAGAAATGAAATTCCTGTTTAATTAATGGAATTTCAAGATTGAATTGAAAAATGGTTTTCCAAGTTATGAAATGAAATTCTTTTTGAAAGCTATGAATTGAATCTGTTTATTTTTAACAGATTTAAAATGGTGATTTGTTTAAACCATTCGAAATGAAATTGTTTTGAAAGCTATGAGTTAAATCTTTGATTTAAAGATTTAACGAGATTAATCAAATTAAAATGGAAATTGATTTGGAAAATCTGTGAATGAATCTTTGTGAAACTGGGTGAACTTTATGAATTAAATCTTTTATTTAAAAGATTAAAATGGGGAAATTGTTTAAACCGTTGAAGGTTGTTTAAATGAATCTTTTTGTTTAAAGATTTGAAAATGGTAATTTGTTAAACCATTTGAAGAAAGAAGTTGAATTATTAAGTTGTGACTTAATTGAAATCATATATCCATATGTTTTAAAATAATGCTCACTATTCGGGTTAGCCGGGAAAAGACCCTTGTGTCATATAACCCATTCCGAATAGTGATACGACGTAAATGGGTAGCATTTGAAGACCAGTGGTAAAGACCGGATATTTTCGAAAACGAAAGGACAACTCGTCGAATGTCTCTGCATCGACTGGCCCCGATATAGAGATTTTAGCACCCTTTGTGATGGGAAGTCCGGACGTGATTAGAAATTATCCGGATTTGCAAGGGCTTCTTTGAAAGTGCCTTCGGTTCTGTTCAAACCCGGAACAGACTTGTATGGTTACATGTCTGACATTACACTTTGAGATATAAGGCCGATTTCTTTCAAATACATTTCTGTTTGGTGGCGGAGAATTTATTCTCTTAGCTTAACACCCTTCTCTGAGACGTACGAGCTCAGAGGTTATGTAGTTGAAGGTTATCAGCGATATACACCCAATTTGGTAATGTGACATGCTGAGTGTTGCTGTGTGATGATCATTGTTTGATCATTTGTGATATGATCATTTGTTTGATTATTTATCTTTGTGATCATTACTTTGATCATCTGTTGACCCAAAGCATGGCTTTGTGACAAAGCGTAGCTTTGTGGACGAGACTTCGTCGGACCTCACACCCCAGAATGGTCAAAACGGGAAAGATGCGGCAAGGTTATTGGGGGTAGCGCCCCTTAGGGTATGTTCATTTCCTTTTGGATAGAAGTGGTATCATGGTATGGAGCCCAGATACTTAACTTATGTGGATGTCGCAAATATATATATATCTTACTTTGTGATTTGTAGCTGGGGCCCCGGATAAAGGTTGGTTACAACCGGGGGATGGCATACTCGTGTCAGTAGTTACCCAGTTAGGGGTAACCCGGCCTTGTGTTGGTAGAGATCCGATTAGGTTCTCGGGACGTCCTTCCAGAGGCGTTTCCATGTGGCAATGGGAAGTTCCTTGGCCTGACCATTTGTTGGAAATCCATCTTCCAATACGAACTTTGTACGGTATTAGTTGTAGAACCTGCCATTTACGTACGGTGGTCACCACTGTTTAGATGGTAGCTATAGTAGGCATACGATAATGGTCGTATGTTGGCTAAGATTGATATTCTATTTTCGAAATACTTTTTTCCCACTATGCACTAATAGTGATATCAAATCAAATGATTTGTTTTACGTAGTAAGCATCTTTGACTATCGTAAGGAGAAATCTCCTCCGATTCTGCGTTTGCATTGTGTGTGTGGCGGGAGGCCTTATGGTAGTTTCATTTTCCAAAAGCATTGCGAATTGACTTTAAAATTCTCTTGCTATTTGTTTTTAAAGATAAACTGTTTCTGTTGCTCACACCAGTCCCATGACTGATCTAGAGTTTATTGTTTCTTTCCTAAACTCTGGGTGCTCAAAAATTTTCTACACGAGCAGTCTAGAGTTGGGTTTTTCAGATAGTCAGGATTAGTAGATTTTCTAGAGCTAGTTCAGTCTTTGGATCAGATTGCACTTTCTTATATTGTGCCTCGTTATTGGGAGTTCGAGCTATTTCTGGATTGGTGCTTTGAAGATGGAGATTATCCGCTGCTGATGTTATCGTTTTCTTTTGTGCTGCTATTTCTTGTATCATATCTCTTATGTATATTGATATTCATTGTATCACTCTGTTGTATCAGATATTGTATATCAATGTATTATTCTTTTTCTTCCGCTGTGTTATTTACTTAACTGTGTTATAAGCTCCGGCGACTCGGATTTGAACGGTCGAATCTACGGCATTCGAGTACGATGTAAAGTATGGGTGTCGATTTTCGAACGCGAAAAATCTTGAGACGTTACAACACTAGTGAGAACCTAGGAATGTTGCTTCATGCATGTGGACTATAAAAGAATAGTGAATTGATATTAGTGAGATAATAAGACACGCGTGGTTGTGATAGGTAGACCTTAGTTGGGGGAAAAAGATGAAAGGTAAAGGTAAAGAGAAAATTTCCCCAAAATTAATTGCCTTTTTAGATAAAGACTTCATAAATTGAAACCCTTATTCGTTGCAGTAAATGACACTTTGTTATTCCATTTTTAGTATGGAATGGAAGAGATGAATAGATATTATTCGTCGTGAGTAACACAACGTAAGTTAGCAATGAGTAATAGGCGGCAGGAGGAGCATATGAGTTACTTGGATTCCTAGAGTAGGACCCTTCTGTGTCAGAGTGGACGTGGTCCTAGGCCTCTTAGCCCTAGATGATAACTGTGTTTAGCTGCTATAGATACCTATCTAGTATCGCTTTGTAGTAGGACTTGTTTTCTCTTTTAGTTATGAGATTGTACTCCTATATAAGCATTTAGTTCCTATTATAGTAAATCAGTGATGATTAGTATGACGCTCTTATTCTTTGATGTTCACAAGAAGAGAATAAGAACGTATGACGTAAATAATAAAAGAAAAGTAAAAGTAGATAAAAGTAACTAAACGAAAAATAGTAAAATCTAAAGAAAGCGACGGAAACGTCAATAGAAAAATTTGAAAAGAAAAATTTTCTTATGTGAACTATGCTTGGGAAAGCAAGTAGAGATTTCTATAGAATAGTGGCATAAGTTCCAAGAACGGAGAAAGAGGTGAACAAAAGTAAAATGGAGAAATGTGAGGTTTCCCATTTTCTATCTTCTTTCTGACATAAGAAATCGAGTTCGGAAAATTAAATTTTTCGGAATTCGAATATTAAAAGTTGTATGGTAGGATTAGGATGTAAAATTCGTTGAACAACGCCCTATTCAGTAGGAGTGTGGGAAAAATTGGATGAAAAACGTTTTGAGTTTTCAAAACATTGCATTCATATAAAAATTGCAGGTATATTTAGGATGTGTGCATCATATTTTAAAAAGGAGTTTTTAAAAAAGAAAAGCATTCATATAGGAGGTACCGCTTAGAAATTCATGTACATGCATATATTTTATGTTGAATGACACTTTGCACAAGGACACGGATGGTCACAAAATTGGATGTACACAAGATGGATGTGATTGATGCGAGGAATTACATAGTTTTACCCTTGTCGAATTTCAGGGACGAAATTTCCTAAAGGGTGGGAGAATGTAACACCCCGCATTTTTAGATAATTAAATAATCAAATAACGATGAACAGTGAAAATAATTTTTTTTCAAATTGTCAGAATACGGCCTCGAAACTTATACCATTGTGTTTGTGGCGATTTTCTGATCAATTTCCATATATAACTTGTCGAAATCCGAGTTATTAGGAAGAAGTTACAAGAAGAGTAAGAAATCAGAAATATAGGGAAAAAAAAGAATAGGACCCTACGGGTCGACCCATAGGTCGACCCGCAAAACCCCTAGGTCGACCCATTGGTCGACATGCATAGCACATAGGTCAACCCACACTTTTGTGGAGCCGAAGTTTGTTTTGGTAACGATTTCGGTTGATTTTATTCGATCAGAGCCATACATTGATAGATCTGATGGCTCCAAACGACCCTGTGACGCAGTGGCTTCAGATTCAATTTGCTAAATCTAATAACCTGAGATCTCTAAGCTACAATATAAATAGAACCCTAGGCCTAGCTATTTTCTCATAATCAGATTTTCTCCCAATTGGGTTCATTGCCTGAGGCTGAACCCTAAATAGAAAATATTTCTAGGGAGAATAACATTTTAGTAAAAAATTTAGACGCCTTAGAAGGGGATCCAGGAAGGCCATGGAGTAAAGCTAAGGACGACAGGTGAGTGGATTTAAATTATGTATCTTTTATGTTTATGATATATATTATCGTTAGATTCCCGTTAAATATTTTAATTCAGCATTTGAACTAATTTCAGTAATTAGTTATACTAGTTAGTTGTGTTTAGACTGTAAATTTTATAAGAGAAGTATATTTATATTTAAATGTTATTTATATGTATTTAAATGTTATTTATATGGAAAAAGAAAGGAATCCAATTAAATATAAGTAATATTAGGCTTAAAAATTATAGAGAAAGGCATAAGCGTAAAAGTGGGAGATTTACAGTAAATTATGTTATAATGGTAGAAATGAATTAAAAAGGGGAAAATTTAATAATTGATTTGGAAGTTAGTGATAGATTAGTTGGTTGGTTTGGAAAAGGGAATACATCTCCATAGTTTAATATTGTAAGAATAACGATAAACGTAACTACAAGAAGCAAAATAGAGACATTACAGTATTTTGCATTACCCAACAATTAAAGAAACAATAAAAGAAATATCTCGCAGTTACGAGTTATTGTTTATAGCATTATTTAATATTAAAATATGGAAATGGATTTTTAGCATAGTTTTGTAACCAATCAAATAGAATAGAACTACTTCCCAAAATAAAAGAGAATAATGCAAAGCGTTAAAGAAATTAAAAAAGAAGATAGAATCAAGTTAATTATTTGACAAGACTTGAAAAAATAAACAGAAAATGTGACTAGATCTGCATTTATTGCACAAATAGTAGAGTAAAAAGTAAAGCAGTTATTATGATAAGTAAGTTGTGATAGTTGGACGTAGTCCCAAGCTAGGACTATCATATAATATAAGAGAACTAAAGAGAATTTAGTATCATAATAAAAGAAGACAGACTAGAATAGAAAAGAGACACTTGCAATTACATTTATAACATATAGGTTATAAAAGAAAGAAAAAAAATGTAAAAGTGACAATTGCAAATATAATTATAACACATAGGTTATAATTAAAAAGGAAGAAATAGAAGAGGCTTATTTTATCAAACTTAGATTCTTGTATTAAGTTAATAAGCAAGAATAATAGAAGTGGCCCGTACCGGCAGCATTCCCTTTCAGGTCTAGGACTGATGGTCCCACACGTGGGTGGGGCCGGGCATGTTGATTAGGGTAAATAAGTAGCCAACAGAATAAGAAATGTAAACTTAACGCATAATAAAAGATTAGATTTAGGGTCTAATAAAATGGTAAGGTGCGCTTGGAGTAGCCCAAGAGAATCTGGATAATGAGCCTAACGAAGCAGTTCATCGCAGATTTTTAGTACAGAAAGAGCACGTCCAACTTAGTTATTTTGGGCTTATGAGACTTCAACGGGACGTGAGGATACTCTAGGATGGCCCTATAGGGTAGGCCTAACGAAGCTGCACCCACGGAGGCAGGTCTGTAGGTGTTCCATCAAAAGAGTATGCCTTGACTGCTTTTGCATTGCAGGCCTAACGAAGCAGACCTTTGTAAGAAGTCAAAAGGTTGATGATGGAGTAGGATATTCGTATGACACCATACTCTAGCTTGCGAGTAGGTTATAGTGGGCAAGACCCAAAAGGATAGTCACATGCAGAGATCAGCCATCATCAGTCAGAGCGAGTTCGGGAAAGACTAGAGTTAAACCAACATGCCAATGATTCTTTCACTATCGAGACATTGTATGAGGGGCACAGCCAATTGGATGTTTAGATTGTTTGCAGTAGGACATAACCACTTAGCTCTTGAAAGGTCTTTCAGTTAGTTGAGGAGGGGCTGCATGGGGCCATAGCCATGATGAGAAAAGAGACAGACCAAGTAGAATATCTTTATTGTAGGTGTAACGACCCAAAAATTTTAGTGATTTTATTTGTTAAATTAATGTGAAATTTTGTAAAATTTTAAACAATAAAATTTGAAAATAAAAATTTATTATTTGGAATACGTCTATTTTAATATAGCAACTGGTAAATTTTCATCTGATAATATTGAAGTTTATTTTCCTGTGAAATTTTATTTCAATTTAAACCGGTTAATAACAGTGAATTTAAAATTTTTCCAAAACCAAAATATGTCAACAGGAGAAAATTTATTCAGAGCATTCTGAATCAGACTACGAAATTCGTTTCACGAAATTTGGACTTCTATTGCTCCGTTTATCTTAATTCTGGCAAAATAGCAGCATCTTTCGGTACCAATTATCAACTTTTGATCGAATGATCGTACCACCGATATATGTATACCGTTTTGATCGTCTCGTCGTGCAGATCCCAGCGGTATATTTATTTCGATAGATTGAGGTCCGGTATGTAACGATGACGAGGAAACAGCTCGTCATAACGGTACCTAAATTTTGAATCCCTTTTTCCCTGTACGTTTCAATCTGAAATGTGCTATCCTAACAATCAATAAATTGTTTTAAATGCCCAGCGTATCACCACTTGACCGTTGGAATTTCACTATTCCTACTTTACTTTTTTTTGTATGTTTTCTCAGCCTATTTGTCTGCCTTCCATTCTTTCTTTTGGCACTCTATTTATTTTAAAAATGAAACCAAAGTTATCTTGAGATCTGAACTATTTCCTCATTACTTTTTGACAGAGCCTTCTCACTTTTCTCCTTCCTCCTCACTTTTTGCCTACCCCGAAGCCCACGTTTCCTCTTATTTTATTTTTCCTTCCTCCTCCATTTTGTTTCCCATGCCTCCCACTCAACAACTGCCGACCCCATCACCTCGCAGCAGCACGCATACCGAAGGTCATCTCCACGTATTCTCCTTCCCTCTCGCTCTCCCCTCCAGATCCGCCCTCCCCTTGGCCTTGCGCCTCGTCTACCAGCATCACACGTGCGTGCAACCCATACTGCCCACGTGTCAGCCTCCACCTCTTCCTCTCCGACACCTCCGACCCGGACCCGGTTCGCCGTTCTTCTATTGTTTCTTCCGAGCCACCGTATCTGCGTAGGTACATCTGTCTATGTATATATATTAAATGTGGATAACTTTATATTATAAACTGTTATGAGTTGTAATAACTATAAAATATATATAACCTTTTGTCAAGTTCAGCCATGCAAGTTTGCATAAGACTTTGAAGTCTGCGTGTTATATATGGTTGAATATTTGAAGGGAAATTTAAGGGTATATAAATCTGTTATGGTGTAATATGATTTAAAGGTATAGTCTCCTGGTATGCATATATGTATATTTGTGAAGTTATAGTAGTTGGATTTTCAAACTGTATGATTTTATAAGAGGAATATTATGAACATATTTAAATTTTTCCTCGGTGCTTTTATTTGACAACAGTGTATATTCTCTATTTTGTACATATTAGTATATTAGTTTGCATTAATAATATGTTGGTCTGCATATTTTATTTTACATCCATTGGGTTCATATATATACAGCCTTTATACATTTTCATACTTTTCAAAATTTGTTAGCATAGTGGTATATATGTTTTATAATAAGTATATTTATATGCATAGGTGTTTACAGATTCAATCGTAGAATGGGAGTCTTGTTCATTTTATATTGTTTATATTGGTTGATAGTATGTTGTTAATATACGTATGACAGTATGTGAATTTGGTTTGCATGCATATATTTTTATTTCGAGTATTATATGTGTATAGTATGTTATATTATTTTATATTATATTTCATCTTATTTTATTAAGTTACAGCCATTCCTTTGCTATAGAAAATATCCTGCATTGTATATAGTATAGCATGAGTATGTCGGCCTGCATATTTTACTAAGGGATATACACATGCTTTGTGAATTATAAAGGTATAGGGGTTTTGAGTTCGTATATGGGTTAAATTTTTCATGCTTATGGTGGTTTATATATAGACTTAATAATATGTTAGTATTATATTAGTTTTGTGAAGTGCAATTGGGACAAGTGCAAATTGCTGCTGTTATATGTAGTATATGTATACTTTGATTTGATATATATATCTGTTTATATGTCTAGTTATATATATGTATACTTTATGATATGGCTGAATATATAGACAAGTGTTAATTTTTTTACTATGTATATATATAATGAGTTTAATACTTGTGTTTTAATTTAAAACAATAATTTGGAAATGCATAACTGTTTAATTTAACATGTATTTGAAATTTTAAATATAAATTTTATATAAATAGTTATATATAAGTTTATTTATACTATTTATCATCATTGATCCAGTTTTAATTCGTTCCATCAATTCCTATTATCAGTTTTGATCGTTGAATTCGTGTCGATTTTGCTTTGCTTGGATTCGTAATTCAATTCCAGTTTTCGTATCAGAGTGCGTATCTGTGTCATCTTCTGTATTCTCTAGCCTCGAAAGGTGAGCAATCACTCACGATTAACGTTCTTTTATTATTTAAATTTGATTTCATTTGAAATAGCAATTGAAATATGCTGCTGTAGTTATTTACATTGTTATATATGCTATTATCTATAACTGTTCACATGTGGGATATGACACCATATCCCGTTGTTCTTATTCTATTGTTATTGATGATATATGCCTGTTGTTTTATTTTATATTATCTGTTATCACTCTGCAAGTTCCCTGTTAGTATAGAATTCACTATGGGTTGAAATGATACATACCCGAACGGACTTTAGAATAGGAGAAAATCGTTATGGGTTGAACTGATAAACCCAAGCGATCTTCATTTGAATTGAAATTGGGATTACGGGTCGAAATGATATCTACCCGTATATATTTAAATTTCGGATTGAAATGATAAATATCCGTATCACTTAACCATATGATAGATATATATACAGACACCGTTGGTCCATATATATAAATATTTTGAAAATAAATTCTACGGATTTGGGAAGAAATATATGGTTTTAAATAAAAGTTGATTTTTTTATTATTGCATAGTAATGATATATAGATTAAATAATGATATTTAATTTAATTAAGATGGATTTAATACATATAATATGTTTAAGTATTAAATTTATGTTTCAAAACAGATTTCAGTAATAATGTGAATAAGTTAAGGTTAGGAAGATAATTTGAAGTTAGTTGAAATTGATTCAATAAAGAATTTTATTTAATTAAACCGATTAGAAACTTATTGAAATTGAGATGTAAGATATGATTTATAACTTGGGTTTGATTTATAAGTAATTTAATGAATATTTCTTGTTTAAATAAAGTTTAAGAAAATATTTAGAAAATGTGATTTAAGGCTAGTAAATGATATTGAATCTATTAAGTGAATATTCCCTGATTAAATAATAATGAAGTTAAATCAAGAGGTATATGAAACTGTTAAATCTAACTTTGAAATTGTTGAATATTAAAGCTTTGAAATATATTGAAAAATAAATGGTATATTTAGAACTGAATTAAATTGATGAATTGAGCTTTGAATAAATTTGAATCTGGAATTTGAAGTTGATTTGAATCGATTTGCAAGACTTGAGAAAATTAAATGCTTTACTTTATAAATTAATTAATATTTATATTTGAAATGAAATAATATTTGGGTTTTGAAGTATAAATTAAAATGACCACGGTGTTATAATGTATATTGCCACCTTGTAGATAGTTCTGAAGATCCTTAGAGGATGGTTATCCCAAACATCCTTTAAGTTACTTGTATTTCAGTTGATATTTCACTTGAGTTGGATTTATTGATATAAGAATGTTAATCCTGACTCGAGTGTTTTGTGTTTTGCTTTACGCTCGGGTCAGACCGAGTGATACAGCATTTGAGACTCACCCTTGGAGTTTGGAGCTTCCTTTGGAGATCCAACTATCGCCTCAGCTTTCAGCTCTTCTAGTTGATTTTTTCAGAGAAGTCATCTGTTGTACTGGAGACTTCACTGCAATTGAGATATTCTGTTGTATTTTATTTTTAACTCTGATGTTTATATAGTAGCTTCATGAACTACTATTTTATCTATTCCGCTGCGCATTATTGTATTACTCTGTGTCTGTGATTCTGTGATCGATTTATTTACTGTATATTCTGAGTTTTGCCAAATTTAAATTAACAATATGATATTTTGAATTATTCAAATCAGACATGTGTGGATTTATTGTCAATTTGAATGGTCCAAAATAGCGGGTCGTTACAGTTGGTATCAGAGCTTTGGCTCTAGGCAAAACCTAACATATATAGTAAATTTATTTACAGAATCACTTTCGTTCGAGTTTGAATTTCTTCCTTTTGACTCGATTTCCTTTGAACTTTGGAACGTTCCTTGCGGTTCCAAAATTCATTCTTGTCTCTCCCTATTTGTATTCTTTTGATTCTGGAGTATCCCATAACTCCACTTCGAATGATCTCTATAAGAATAGGCAATTCCGCCAATCTTTGGATGATTTGTAAAGGGGTGGAACTCCTTTACAATTGGCATTGATTCATCGAAGATTTATATATCTTTGGTTTAGATACCGCTATCTCTTGCGATCGAATGTTGGTTTTTCTTAGAATTCTGCATCGATCTTGTTCCTGAAGTCACGGTTGACCCGGTTAAGGTCGCCCGCGACTTGTATAAGTATATCCATCTTCTATTTTGTAAGTTAATTATCTCATCTTCGTTCGAGCTTATCTTCGAATCAGAATCCTATTTGATTAGGGTCCCTCTAAATTGAATCTCTATCTTTGTTTTGAAATCCGTCTGTGAATCGTCCTTTGAAAATCGGGTTTGTTTATATTTTAGAAATTGTTTTCTAAACCGAAATTATTATTTTGATAAATATGATTATATTCTATATATAAAAGTGAAATGTTTTCGATAAAGAATACCCTTTCTAAAATGAGAATTGGAGGTTTCGAAAGGATTTGTAATTTTGAAAAATTATATAACAAATTTGATTTATCTAAAAAAAATGATTTATGACTAAAGAATTTTAAATGTGAAATTCGAGAATTGAACCCCGGTGTTTTGAAATTAGTTTTAAGATTTTTTGAAATATATAATAATAATATGATTTAAAAGTATTTTCCAAATAAGAAATGTTTCAAATGATTTTAATGAGTTTCGAATGATTTCGAAGAAATTTCAAAAAGAAGTTTGAGAAAATAGAAGTCCAGAACTCACTTATGTCGCTGGAAAATAATTTCGGTGATGAGTGCACGCATCATCGACATTGATTTTCGAGTTTCAGAGTGAGGGATAGGCCACTTTAGTAGCATCGCTACGCGAGTGATTTTGCAAAACCAATTTTGATTTCAAAATTTTGAAGTATGATTTGATATTCGAAAGATATATGTAAATGTATTTGAAACGATTTAAAATGAGCCGGTGTTCAGCCCTCGAGTTTTGGATTTGATATAACCCTATCTATTAAAATTGATTTACTAATTTGTTGCTGATTTCCAACTCTTGAATTTGAAAATGATTTCTTCAACTATTTTGAAGGTTCAAGCACTTCCAAATCAAGGTTAACTTTTCAAAAGCTAAGAATTTTGAAAAGTATAAAGTATATAAGTTGGTATGAATGTTAAAGTATGTAGTAATATGATTTAAATAAGTTGAAACTGTTTGTTAAGAAAATGAATAAGGCAATTTAAAATTTTTCTAATATGAAATTTAGATTTGAAATGTTTTGAAAATAATTTGGTCTTCAAAATATTTTGAAAAAAATTTAGTTTAAATGTTTTAACTTAGTAACATCTTTATGGAACTATATATTTAACAAGTTGGAATAAATATATAAGTTGTACGTATGTTGTTTTATTCGCATAATTAATTTGATCCAAGTTTGAGTACACAAGTTCGAGGTGAATTACACCATTTCGTGTTAGGATTTTTCATTCGATTCTTGATGGCGAATATTTGATATGGATTTTGGGCTAAATTCTAGAATTCTCTATCATAGTATATGGCTATGCAAGGAGACTGATGGCTTCTAGTCGAGAAACCATATCGAAGTCCGCATTAGGGAAGTCGAATGGACAATACTAGTTCAAAAGCGAACTTGTGTGATCGAGCGAGCGATCAAATGTGATTCTGCGAAATGATGACGTATGTACATCTTATATTCTAATATCATTGATATATTTTGACGCTGAAATTGAAAGCTGTCGAGTTAGAATATCTTTGCTTACTAAAAGAAAATTTCCAATTTAAATTACAAAGATATATAACCCATAAAAAGCAAAGATATCCAATCCCATATGGCTCTTCATACAGCGAAATTTATTTTGTAAAGATTTGATCCTTATATAAGATGGACCTTATGTAAGTATAAGATGATTTTGAAAACATTTGATTTTGGAAATGAATTGGTTGACTTAAATTATATTGATTTGGAAATTTGGATTTATTTTCTAAATCTATTATTTGGAAACTTTGAAACTAAAGATATTTAATTTGAGAAGAAATAATTTGGTGAATTATATATGATTTTGAAATTGAACTGATATTGAAACAAATTGAAATTTGAGAACCTTGTGCTACTAAATACTTGATTTGGGAGTTGTCGAACTTATATAAAATTGATTTGTATGAGTATGAATTTGATTCGAAAACTATAGATTTGAAAAGGTACTCAATTTGAAAGTGAAATCTTATATAATTGAAGTCTATATAAGTATGATTTGATATACTTTTAATTTTGGAAAAGTATTTGATTTGAAAATTTAATCTTATATATAATGGGTTTTATATAAGTACGATATTTGAAAGTGATTTGAAAAGGTACTATATGATAAAATGCACAAAGAGAATCACGGTTTCAACTTGTCGACCAATAGATAAAACGATTTATGTTGTTACTGGAAACTAACTATCCTAGTAGAAAGCTGGCTAAAAGTAATGTACTTTTTATGAATGGTTATTCAGAAACCTATTTACTCTGAATAGTAGAGAGTTAACATAGTGAGAAAATTGGAATCAAAATACTTAGATGTCAATGTTAATAGAAACTAAACAGTTCAAGAAGAAAGTAATTGTTGCAATAATAGAAAACAGGGTGATGCAAGGTAGCTGTAACAAACAACGTGGACACAAAATACAAAGTTACAACTTGCAATAAGGAACAACATGGAAACTAATACGAAGTTGGTAATACAAATGGAAAGCCTAGGAATAAATCAGTTATATGGTTTTATCTATTTTCACAGGACATGATACACACATCATAAACATGGATAAAACATAATCCAAAAAATTCAATTTTGAAGTTATGCTTTAGATTAAGAACACAGGGTCGAATAAGGTGATTAAATTCGTAGGCATCCAAATATATTTTGAACATGTAATTTGCATATTAAGAAAATAACGATGTAGTAATAAGTAAATAAAATCTATACTAAAGTACAATGAATAAACAGTTTACTTCATCTGATATATGAAAGGCAATATAGTGTTTCATTAAGAAATGCATAAAGTAACTACAACATGCCACCATTCATAAGGTTTAACGGTAGGAATTGGCTAAGAAATCATTGACAGTGCAATGTGAGATGTTATTTATTTATACAGATGCAACAATGATTCAGAATTTAGTTGATGGACAAAAGTACCAATTCTCTACCTATGATGTTATGTATGTTATATTGCGGTTTTTTATTTGTAGCTTATCATCGTATCATGGAGTAATCAATTTTTGGTTTTCCAGAGGAAAGATTGTTATTTTTAAATTCAAATGAAGAGTTAAATAAAGCCTTGTTTTACCAAATAAATCCGTTTCCATATAATACTGCGTATTTTATAGAAGATTTATGAGTAACACCACATCACATAACAAAAACAATTACGTGCCTAGAGTCATAGGAAAAAAATGAATGATCAAAAAGTGAATTGGTATAACAAAAAACTTAATGATTAAATTTATGGAATAACGGGAAAAGAATCAGTATTTATATAATGATGAATGGTGATAGAAGTACAGACCTCTCGATTTGAATGAGTAGAACTTCTGACTGTTAGTTAGAGTTGACTTGTAACACAGACCAAATGATAATTGCATTTGAAATTAATGTATGTAATTCTCATCGAACACACAGAATAATATTTTGAAATGCTTATTAATAGCTTATTCTATCAGCCTGTCAGCTGATGATTTATAAAACCATGGTGACAGCCAAAAAAACATTCACAGGACTAATTTGAGGAATGAATAAGATTTGAATAAGAATTCATTATTAAATTATGGGATATGATAGTATAAACTGAAAATGATAATTTAACATATGTTAATGTAAGGACAAAGGCTATAACTAAAAATATATTATATTACTTATACTTCACATCAAAATAATTATATTAAAATTATTAATACGGTATTACCCAACAACAGTTATCATATGAAATAAACTGAGGAATTTGATTAAAACAGATGTTAAAGAGAAAGGCAATTATATTTCTCCACAGTTATGAAGTAACACAAAAGAACAGTTATGAACTACTCATTATATGTTGTCGATCGGTGCACCCTTGATTTTGGGAGTGTTGTTTCACGGTGTTACGGGCGCTGCGGCGTTGCGTTCTCACCAGTCCGGATCAGGCGAACGGTAGTATCACTACCTTGGGTATAGCCTCATGTGCCTTGTCATACTTGTATTCCATTTATACGCGACCACTACGATTTTG
The DNA here is from genome assembly GCA_030737815.1 of Allium fistulosum. Classification (NCBI taxonomy): domain Eukaryota; kingdom Viridiplantae; phylum Streptophyta; class Magnoliopsida; order Asparagales; family Amaryllidaceae; genus Allium; species Allium fistulosum. Next base: position 1,423,789,527 of record CM060902.1, read on the forward strand.
ATTTGTACCTCTAGTATATGGATTGCCCTCTGGTGACTTTCGGTTTTGGGGAAACTACGGTCTTGTATATGCTTTTGGGAATAAAAATGTGTTAAGGGTGGAATGGGCCATGACTTAACGCTATTTTGATATCTTCTTATATTACTGATAGACATTATCTACTTATCGTACACTACTACATAGTAGATAGTTTAACGGATCCTTAAAGGATGGTTATTCCAAACATCCTTTGAGTTACTTGTATTTCAATTGCTATTTCACTTGAGTTGGATTTATTAATATAAGAATGTTAATCCTGACTCGAGTGTTTTGCTTTACGCTCGGGTCAGACTGAGTGTACCAGTATTCGAGACTCACCTTTGGAGTTGGAGCTTTGCTTGAAGATCCAGCCATCTATTCTGCTTTCAGTATTCGATGATTCCAGTTATGTATTCTGATTTGTATCTATGTATCGTGTTTCTCTTCCGTTGTATCTGGTTTAACTCTGATGTATTTTATATATTCATATAGTAGCTTCATGAACTACTATCTCCTTTATTTCCGCTGCACTTATTACTCTGTGTTTGTGATCTGTGATTATTTATTTACTGTATATGTTCAGATTTGCCAAATTTAAATTAACAACGCGGTATTTTGAGCAATTCAACTCCGGCATGAGTGTCTACCTATACACTTATAATGGATGCGAATGGTCCAAAATGGCGGGTCGTTACAGTTGGTATCAGAGCTTTGGTAGCTCTAGGCAAAACTTAACATATAGGGTAAATGTATTTACAGAATCACTCTCATTCGAGTTTCAATCTTTTCCTTTTGACTCGTTTCCTTTGAATTTTGGAACGTTCCCTGCGGTTTCAAAATTCATTCGTGTCCTTCACTATTCATCTTCTTTCAATTCTGGAGCACCCCATAACTCCATTTTGAATGATATCTATAATAGATCGGCGGTCTCGCCAATATTCGAATGATTTGTAAAGAAGCAAAACTCCTTTATAATAGGCATCGATTTACCGGAGATTTCTGTATCCTCGGTTTACGATGCTATCTATTCCCTGCTATACCTGAATTCCATCTCTTGAGATCGAGTGTTGATTTACCTCGGAATTCAGCATCGATCTTATTCTGAAGTCCCGGTCGACCCGGTTAAGGTTGCCCGCGATTTACATAAACCTATCCATCTTCTTATTTCGTTATTTAATCATCCTTTCTTCTGTTTCGAATTTATTTTCGGATCAAAATTTCTCTTTGATTTAAGTCCATCAAATTTGAATCTCTATCCTTATTTTGAAAATCCATTCCTGTATCGTCGAGCAAAGAAATGTATTTCTAAATTTATATTAAAATGTTGTTTTCAAATTTGATAAACAAAATAGTTTTGAATGATTATATTATATATAAATATAAGTTTTCGGAAATTAAATTGTTAATGAATTTGTTGTCTGAAATAATAATATTTGATTTTCAATTATTGTTTTGAAAACCATTGACTACTGCATAATATAAATAAATGAATTTATAAACTTGGTTATAAATTGATTAGAATTTGAAATGAATTAAATTCAGAAATTTGAGAATTTATTAGTTTCCGGTGATTTCGAACTTTGGTTTTTAAAATTTTAAAGTATATATATTGAAAGTATTTTCGAATAGAAATCGTTTTCAAAGAACTTTTAAATGTTGAAATCAGTGCTCTTCTCTTTGTCGCTGGAAAATAATTTCGGTGATGGCGGCCGCATCATCGACGTTCATTTTCGAGTTTCGAAGTGGAGATACTATTCTGTAGCTTTGCTACGGTTTTGTTTTGAAAAAAAAATATTTTGATTTAAATTTCTTCAGTATAACTTGATTTATATCTATATAGGTATCTTATTTAAAATTTAATCTGATTTGATATAAATATATGATATATAACTCTAAATTGTTTAAAGTTAATCGGAAATCTAAATTCTTAAATTTTGTTAAAGGATGACTTTAATTATAAATAAAACCAAAATTCGGAATAAATATTTAAACTTGAATAATTTAATTGAGAAAATATTATTTGTATATTGTTCAACTGCACCCTAATACAACTTACCTAAATCATTCAGAAGTTGAATATGTAATTGGATAATATATAATATAAATTGAATTTATAAATAAAATTTGAGTGTTTATAATAAATGTTATACACTAATTTGATTATTAAGATGTTAATAGAGTTAGATAAGATAATAAGTAAACTCAGTTAATAATGAAATAAATTTGTTTTGAAAGAATTAATAAATTTGTTTTGAAAGAATTAATAAATTGAAATTTGATCAACTTATGAAAATACCTTGAATTTAAAAGCAATTAGTAAATATAAATTAATTTAAATTGAAACTTTTATGGTTTAAATTAATTTATATGGTTTAAAAATATGTAATAAGATATATTAAGTGAAATAAAATTTATAATAACTTGGAATTAAAGAATTAAATCTGTTGAAAATAAAATATGATTATAATAAAAGATTATTCAAATTTATGGTTTAAGGAATTGAAAATTGAGGGTAATTGGATAATAAGATAATGAATTTAGAAATAGTTGAGATTGATTTTAGTGAAATCAAATGGATCAAATCAATTATTGAATATCAATTAATTTAAATTTGAATTTATATGGTTTAAATTAATTGTTATTTTGTATTCCAAATCTGTTTTTCTTTCTGGTTGTTTCTATTCTCCTACCTCGTTCCTTTTCGGGGACGAAAAGTTTTGAGTGGGGGAGGGTGTAACGACCCGTAAATTTCAACTGTTTTAATAACGTAACTAGTTGAAATTTTGTGAAATTTTAAACGATAAAATTTTGAAATACAAATTTAATATTTGGAATGCGTCTAGTTAAACATAGTAACTGGTAAATTTTCGTCCGAAAATACGAAAGTTTATTTCGCGCGTAAATTTACTTCAAATTTAATCAGTTAAAAAGCGTTGAAAATAAAATATTTCCGAAACCTAAATATTTTTACATAGAAAAATTCTAAACCATCTTCTGAGCAAGATGTTAGTTTGTCGTTTGTCAAAATTCGGACATCTTTGACTCCGTCGATCTTATTTTCAGCATTTTTCTTGCATTTTTCTGCCAGTAGAAAAATTCGAATTTTATAAATTCAATCGTACCACTGATATCTGTATATTATTTTGATCGTCTCGTCGTGCTGATCTCAGCGGTATATCCACTTTTGTTTTTTTCGAACCCGGTACGCCGCAAAATTTGTAAACGGATAGCCGTTGCGGTTCGTTATTCGAGTCTATTGTATTCTAGATGACTTTTCATATAACCAACGTTCAAAAGCCATAAATATTCAGTGATATTAACATTCTCTGTCTCGATATCGGTACCGTTTAAGTTTTATCTACTGGTGACCATTCGTTTATTCACAGGATAGTAACCGATAGCCACTAAGAATTTATTTCTGCCATTTTCTGTCTCTATTTCAATCTATATTTCTGTGCTCGTTTAATTTTCTCACCTCTTATGGCTTTTCATTTTCGAAAAATTTATGATAACTTAAACGATGCTGCTCGTTTCCCTGCCCACGTTCTTCGAACCACCATTTTTACCATCCACATTATCCAATCCAACTCAATAACCATGCACGTCTCTCCCCTCGGCAATTCGCCTCCTGCCATCTCCGCTACAACACTTTGCTCTCCTTCGCACCTGCCGAGCAATCGCACTTTCCCTCCATCGGCCCGCCTGCATCTACAGACCCGTCCACCATGTGACATTCCGCCACCCCATCCATGCAGCCAACACCACCTACCCCATTGCCTCCACTCATCTTCCCTTGATCAACCCGCAACTCACCACCAACCCCTGTCAGATCTGCACCTCTGCCCATGTCGGAGTTCTCCCCTTCAGACGCATTGAAGCCCACGCAGCCTACCCCGAGAAAAGCCACCTCCATGTCGCCTAAACACCCGCCTTTCTTCCACCCATCTCCTTCAACCGCCGACCCCAACCTCGATCTCCACCCTACACGTAGGCCACGCCTGAATCTCCAGCAGACGCTTCCAACACCCACACCCAATGGCCGAAGCCGTGCCACTGCCACCCGAGCTTCTACTCGCGAGCCACCATCTCTATACCGTCACCTCCTCTTCCCAGTTGCTCAGCCTCCACCTCAAAGCCAGCAACTGCGGCCACAAGCGCAGCCCACCTCCTACTCAACCCCTCTCTTCTCTTCGTTGCAGCACTGTATATAGGTGTGTATATATTCTGTTACTTGTATCCATATATGGGTTATAAAGTTTGAGATGGTTGTTTCTAGCTATATATATATATTATATGTATTTAAAACTAACGTATAAATCTATGTATAGTGTTGCTAATATTTTTTCTTATATAGAATTTTATATTATAAATACATGGGAGGAGTCTATTTCATTATAGAGAGTATTTCTTTTTTTCTGTCTCAATTTCAAGTATGGTTCTATATATGTTTATGTGAGTCTATGTATAAAGTAAGTCTGTTATATATAAGTACGTACAGTATATATTTTGTTTTACACATCTTTGGTTAATAGCCTGATTTATATATATATTGCTTATAAAGGAAAATCTACATACAAGATCATAGATCTGCATATTTAATCTATTATATGTATTTTGACTTGTTGTATGTGTGGGTGTAATATATGTGTGTGTTTTGAGTAGTTAAATAAAATTTTGTGATGGCAGTATATGTTACAGTAAGAATATACATATAGATTTCAAGACTTGTTGTTTATATATTCTACTGCATAAGAAGAAGCATATTTGCTTACTGTATATATTATTTATGCTTCAATATAAAAGTTATATAAGTTTTCTTATATATGTTACTATATATTGACAAAAATATGTTAGTTATATATATAGGCTGAATTATATATTATTACAGTGCGTCCATATATTGGTTTCTAAGTATATTTTAGCTGAAATTTATATAATACGTTTAAATTATACATTTGGTATATGGACTGGTTGTCTATTTTGATATGAAAGGAGTATATTTTATACAATCAGTCTACATATGTAAATTTTATTCAAGTCTGATGTTGTTTGTGTACTTAGGTCAGTCTGCATGTTTTATTATATACTGATATTAATTTATTTTAATTTTATGATATATCTATATTTTTAAATACAGAGAATTGTCTTATATTATATATTTATATTTTAATAATTCTATTGTATGATTGTTTTTTTTATAAGTTTATAAACCTGTTATATGTTAATATATATATATATTTGCTGTTCTACCAAACAAATTCTAATTGATTCATCGATTCCTTATCTATCAGCTCTATCGTCGAATCTGTCTCCATCTAGCTTTGCTTTGGAATGTGTGCTTGTATTCGTAACTCAACTTCATCGTTCATCTCTGGCCTCGAAAGGTGAGCACTCACTCACGATTAACGTTCTTTTATTTATTAAATTTGATTTCATTTGAAACGACAATTGAAATATGCTGCTGTTGGATATTTACACTGTTATTACCTGTATCAGTTAACCTATGACATTTGACACCATTATCTGTTATATTTGCAATGATAATCCAGTTTGGTTGTTAAATGATTGATTGTTTGATGTTTACAATTGGACGTTAAATTGTTAATGATGTAAGTGATAAATAATTTGAAATTGAAATTGACGTAGGATAGTTAGATTTGATATATGTGTTAAATTTGATTAAATGACATTTGTATAATATGACCCCTTTAACTGTTAAATTTATCGACACGTAGGATTTGTTTAATTACACTTTGAACCACCGAATGTATGTTGTTAAATTGATGATGTATGAAATTGTAAATAGATGACAAGTGAAAACCGTAATTGTAATAATCTTTAATCTACATGAAATGATAGTGTAGATTCTAGAAATAATTATATTAATTCGCACAAATAACAATGTGAATTAATACTGTTATTTCGAGATTATTTGAATTGATTATTGGATTGTTATTGATTTTTGTTATTGCTTGTTTATTTACTTTGACACCATCCCGGTTATCACACTGCAAGTTCCCTTTGTATGTTTTGATTTTGAATTGAATTGGAATCGGGTTGAAATGATAAATACCCAAATTGAACTTTGACCTAGGATAGGAAATTAAATAAAACCCGATTGGTCAATAATTTGATTTAAAAATAAAACGAAGATTTTATTTGAATAAAAATATGGTTTTGAAATGAAGTTGAAATTTGAATTTTATTGAAAGGAAAATGTTAATATTTAATAGTCTGAAACAAAATATTAACAATGTAATTGATGAAGAATATTGTTTAATTTGAGAAATGATTGAATTAAGTTTGAAATGATTTAATTATCAAGTTTGAATTATAATTAAGTTTGAAATTATTAAACTTTGAAATGATTTAATAATTAAGTTTGAAATTATAATTAAGTTTGAAATTATTAAACTTTGAAATGATTTAATAATTAAGTTTGAAATTATTAAACTTTGAAATTATTTAATAATTAAGTTTTGAATTATTTAATAATGAATTATTTAGTGATTAAATAAAATTGAATTCCTTAATAAGAAAAATTGAACCTTTGAATAAGTGAATTTTACTTCGTAAATAATTGAAATTGAGTTTCTTTATTAATTAAGTTTTGGAAATTATTTAAGTAAGTAAATAAGTGAAATTGAATTTCTTTAACAAGAAATAAAATGTGATTTTTGGTAATGTAAGACTTGTAATTGAAAGAATTTGATTTGATGAATTTAATTTAATTCAAATTGTAAGTTTTGAAATAAGGAAGTTGAATTTTAATAATGGATTTAATGAATTGGAAATTTAATAGAAATTGTTTTGAATGATAAAGTAACTTAACGAATATTGAATGAAATTGATAAATGAGTTTAAATTGATTTGAATGTTAAATTAAATTTATTTAAATGATTTCAGAATGAAACTTGTTTGCGAACTTGAATCAATATTTGAATTGTTTTAAATAAAGATTGAAATTGAATTATAAGATTTTGAAATTGTGAATTTGGAAGTTTTGAAACGTAAATATTGGAAATTGATTTTGAAAGGCAAATGAAATGTTGGTTTACGAATTGAAATTGAAATTGATTTGGTTTTTGAAATATATAAACGACCAATCAGTGTAATAATTACGAAAGTTATTAAAGAGACCGGGATCGGTAATGGATATACTCTCTATCTAAACCGAAACCACTTTAATAACTATACGCGGAGTGATGATCCAGAATGAAGTGGTTGGAATGATGTTCATGATAACTGAAGAAAGAGAACGATGATGGATAGCCTTGACACTTGTGTCAAATTGGAAATGACTAAAACAGGAGCTGTGCCGGGCCAATGGAGGATTAGCTACCTCAAGTGGACACACTTCTTCGAACTACTCATTATATGTTGTCGATCGGTGCACCCTTGATTTTGGGAGTGTTGTTTCACGGTGTTGCGGGCGCTGCGGCGTTGTGTTCTCACCAGTCCGGATCAGGCGAACGGTAGTATCACTACCTTGGGTATAGCCTCATGTGCCTTGTCATACTTGTATTCCATTTATACGCGACCACTACGATTTTGATTTGTACCTCTAGTATATGGATTGCCCTCTGGTGACTTCCGGTTTTGGGGAAACTACGGTCTTGTATATGCTTTTGGGAATAAAAATGTGTTAAGGGTGGAATGGGCCATGACTTAACGCTATTTTGATATCTTCTTATATTACTGATAGACATTATCTACTTATCGTACACTACTACATAGTAGATAGTATAACGGATCCTTAAAGGATGGTTATTCCAAACATCCTTTGAGTTACTTGTATTTCAATTGCTATTTCACTTGAGTTGGATTTATTAGTATAAGAATGTTAATCCTGACTCGAGTGTTTTGTGTTTTGCTTTACGCTCGGGTCAGACTAAGTGTACCAGTATTCGAGACTCACCTTTGGAGTTGGAGCTTTGCTTGAAGATCCAGCCATCTATTCTGCTTTCAGTATTCGATGATTCCAGTGATATTCTGATTTGTATCTATGTATCGTGTTACTCTTCCGTTGTATCTAGTTTAACTCTGATGTATTTTATATATTCATATAGTAGCTTCATGAACTACTATCTCTTTTATTTCCGCTGCACTTATTACTCTATGTCTGTGATCTGTGATTATTTATTTACTGTATATGTTCAGTTTTGCCAAATTTAAATTAACAACGCGGTATTTTGAGCAATTCAACTCCGGCATGAGTGTCTACCTATACACTTATAATGGATGCGAATGGTCCAAAATGGTGGGTCGTTACAACATGACTGTGTACAAACGAACAGTCTACTTGGTTTGAGACAACTTTACGAAACAAAGTAAAAAAAAGTATGCCCACCAAACATGATATTGCTTCTATAAACAGGGGTACTAAAATTTATCACATTGTAATATACTAAGCTTCAACTGTACAGTGGTACATATACATGAATATTGATCATTTGTATAACTGTATGGGATTTAAGATAACAGAAGAATTAATGCAAACTCTACCATAAAAATAAAAATAATTTACAACTGTTAAGGATTTATACAAACCCGCCAAGCACTTGAAGCAATGACTAACAAAAACATTCCTAAATTCATGTGTGGAAAAACAAAGTTGCGAAATTACATGACAAGTGAAACAGATGAGTTAGAGAATGAAATTTATTAGGACAACAGATCATCAATCTGGCAAGACATATAAATCAAGCTTATATCTTTAAGTTTGTACGCATCTGTGAAGTTGATAACAAATACCCATATGTGCCAACAGGTGGAAAAAACAGACAATCTTCAAATTTTTATAGATACTGGTATAGATGATGGAACAAACATCAATGACATACTCCACAGCTACAAAATGTAGTCCACGCTAAAATGCATGTTCTTGAATATACAACGAACGACCATTAATATTGCGATCCTACTCTCATGGACGAATTTAAGAATGGCACAAAAATTCAAACTGTACCACATTGATAATAGTCTAGCACAAATAAGATAAATAACTTTCTGTTTACGTACTACACAGTACAACAATCAATCTTTTTACTCAGGCAGTGATAAATTGATTTTTTTTTGTTCCAATGCCACACCCAAAGTGAATAAATCGATGGAGTGAACAAAAGCACGAAGAGCATGTTACTACTGTAAGGAAAGGACATGTGATGGTGATATGAAACTGCATATATCCAATTAAACACATTTCAACCAAATCAAAAAAGAATGATTTTTAAACCAGGGAACAGTTTGCGAAATACCATATTATAAAAAAACTAAAACCAAGGAGTACCGATGAACTAAGCAGTTGGTGTTAAAAAACCACAAGTTTATTTCAGAGTGGAAAGCAGACAGATTACCAAAATCAGTAAGCAGTCGAGCAGAAACAGTGGAGACAACTCACCTACGAACAAAGTGTAAGAAATATTTGACGATGGTGGCCGCTTCCGTACGACGCGAGTCGACAATTAACTGAAATCGGTGATATTGAGGCAGTTTAGACCACCATCCCCAAATCTGGCAGTAGTAGAGCAGGCCATGTGCATTTCAAAATCAAGGTCCTTCAAGTCGATTCTCTTATGTAATTTTGGATTGAGCAGTTCAGCTATTCATGATGCCATTTCTATTTCATCTGAATTCGTAGTATGCGAAAATGTTGTAGTTGGAATGGGAAGTTAAAAAAAGGCAAGGAGGAACCATATTCCGTAAGTAAGAGAAAAGGATGAAAACAATTTGGAAACGAAACTGAAACTGAAAAGGGAGGCGGAAGCAATTTCTAATTTAGGATAATTAGGATAAAAATGATTCAACGACAATTTGGTATTTTGAAATGGATAGATTTGCAATTACAAATTGGTCGGGGTACTTATTTTTTGCATTTATACTTTGTGTGGGATAGAATTCCTCAATTTCGTGTGTTTTCTTTAGCTTCCAGGTTTTAGGAAACATGCCATCTACACTTCTCAAGAGAAAGTAACATAAGGTATAAGCAATCAATATAAATTACTCTAACAACAACAACAAACTTAAGAGGGGGTGCTTTCAAATAAAATGATAAGCAAACAAAAATAACAGCTAACTTAACTGCTGATGTTCTCAAACGAATAGACCATGGAAAGCTATCAGGTAATTACTGTACCACAACCATAAGCTCTATACATTAATTGCACTCACATGTTGCAGCTAGCCTGCATATCTTGTAGGAACCTAGTAGTTGCATTTTCACTAACAATAGTTTGATAATTATGTGCAACTTGCAACAACCGGTTCACTGGAATTATAACTGCAGGCATAGTAAGTTCATTTCTTAACAAAGATTGACTAAAAGCAGTATGTGAGTATAACTGAAAGCAATAGTCTGAGTGTATTACAATAGAAATATGCCAGTACCATGCTTGACCCAAAGAATCAACTCAAAAATAAATATGCATTGCAAACTCCAACTCCTAATTTCAAGGTTCAAGTCTGGTTAAAGTTGAAAAAAAAATACTTAGGGCCTGTTTGGTTTCATTTTGAGTTTTGTGTTTTCCGTTTTCAAAATTCATAACAAAATACGGAAAGAGAGGAGAAAAATGTTTAAATTTTAAGGCATTATGACAGTGATGAAGGTACGGCGGAGAGGATAGAGGGACGGGAAAGGGGATGGAGGGACGGTGGAGGCATGAATTTATAAAATACGGAAAACAAAATAAATTTGTTTTTTTATTGTGTATGTTGGTTGATTTTCAAAAATACAAGCGTCATGCGCTTTTTTTTTGATGAAAACACAAAACTAAAAGTAGGAAACCAAACATGGCCTTATCTTTTGAGGTATGAGTACTTTTTCGAAATATGAATATGAGTTCAATATAATGGGAAGTTGTAGTACATTTTATTATTAAATAATCAGGAATTGCCTATTCATTTTGTAATTATGAATCGCCTGCTCATTTTGTAATTATGAATCGCCTGTTCATTTTTCTTTCTCCACTACTACCTATAAATACTTTTAATCAGAAATTAATTAAATATAACTTCACGGTACAAATATACAATCCAAAATAATTTTGAACTTTTTATTGATTAACAGGGGTTTGTTCATCAATATATATTAGGAGTCGTGAGAGAAGGTTTTAAATCAAAGCTTCGATATAATTAAGCATGTTTAAGGAAAATAAAGTTAGATACACTTATAGAAAAAAAATCCAACTGTATTACCATGTCAGTCAACATTGCAACATATCATGACATTATTATACAAACATGTAATATAACCATATAGTATTAATAAGATACTTCATGCCATTTTTTGATATTTTGATTAAAATTTATGGTAAAATATTAATAAAAGACAGCATCTCATACTTGAAGTGGAATATGGTTAGAATAAGTGAAAAGGAATCAATCTTTTGCAAGGAAGTGGAAACTGTCACTTACAAAGTTTACACAATCTTATTTGCAAAGTTTACCTATAAATCTGTAATGTATTTAGCACATATTAGTATCCATGATCAATTAAAAATGAAACATTTATTATCATCCGACATAAGTAAACATAGGTCAATTAAAAATGGTTTGCATACCTTGAATTAGTATTCTGTACAAAAACAAAGATGATTATGTTGTTGACAACTAAAAAATGGAAACTTCTTACCTAGAGGTTCACAATTCACATAATATTACCTATCTTTCTCCAGTGTCTTAAAACAAATAGTTACCATGGACGATCAGGACAAAATTGTAGGTTTATTAATATCCAAAAAAGTAAACATGGCTTGATAAGGGTAGCCATCCATACCTTATGTTTGGACAACTCTCATTACCGTACAACACAAATGATTTTGTTCTTGAGAAGGAAGATTTCAGCTTCTTACTGCTCGAGTTTACCATCTTAGTTTCAGAGCTTAAATATCTCTTTCCAGTGTCTGTACTAAACTGAAAGAAGTAAACATAGATAAAAAGCAACCATCGGTAATTATAGTCCGAGACCTGAATCGCGGATGGATGAAATCTTGTAGGGAAGTAACATGCAAACTAAAAATTGACTCAGTTATTTCAATTAAGTTGGCTAGAATGAGTTGTTAATAATTTTTTTTTTCAATACAATAGGACTTCAACCATTTTAAAATAATGCCCACTTCCACTCAATTTCTAAGCACTATAAGTAGAAGATTCTATTTATTTGTGCATAGTAATACCTGGCAATATTTAGTTGTCTGTTACAGCATATATGCCAAATTAGTCAATATTTAGTTGCTGGTTTATTTTAGTTGGAAGCATAAATATGTGATTTTATTTTCTGTAGCATATTATTCAGTCCATGAGAAGATTAATTATTTTTCTTTCTGCTTAGCTGTGTATGCATTAAATGGTGAACATTTGGTACAATAAACCTGAAAGACCTTTCCTAAATAATGAATTTTCAATTTCTTCCAAAGTGAGATATACAGTCTAGTTGATTTAAGCTCTAGTTTCTTCGATAAATAACACTTCAAGGCAACGATAAACTATGTTTGTCCAACAAATCATCTTTATTTTATCTACTTCATGAATGTACAAATCATTTAGTATGGGACAAAGCCATCAAAAGGCTAAAACTTACAACTACATGTTCAACCTTTTTAGCATTGCTAATAGAATGTCATGCAATCCTAATAGTGTCCTGCATTGCTGGTAGAATTGCAACCATATATTAGCCTGTAATAGATCACACAAACATAAACCAACAAAAATAATAACCAATTCAACAAAAATTATACCAAATACGGATTTACGTTTCTCAGCAATATTTAAGGAACCACTAAAAGAAGGAACATATCTACGGAGCAAGCCATGAGCTTATAGTTCTGTAATACAGGTAGAAATACATCCCAAATTATTAAAATAATGAGAATATTATTGATTCGTCATTATTATTTGAATATACGTGGAAAGCATGCGAGTAAATATGTGATGTTAAATTTGAATAATAGTGCACATGATTTCCATCTACTATTAAAATGAAAAAATCAACCTAAAATTCAAATACCACCTCTCTTCTATCCATAATGCACCATAGTCAATCGATATAATAAAAACAAACAAATTGATTGAATTTCCAAACCGAAGGAAAGACCATAAAGTGCATTACGTACAGTAAAAGGATGCTTCAAGTTAGAAATTAATAACCTTTTTTTACCAACATATGGGTCAACCATGTTCATATAGCATCACCAAATAGGATAGCATTATTTTAAAGGAAAGTGGTGAGAACCCACTATACATGGCATGGATGCAAGCTATAATTGGTTAGTAACGCACCCAACCATCCCAGCCAACTATTAATGCATTTGCATTATTATTGTGACTAAAAATTTACACTACCCACTATTAAATGATTGAGAAGCAATGCCTACCCCATTGACTAACCATGGTACATTAGCAGAAGAATTGAATTAGTGTCTCGGTACATGAAATAGACTAAACAATAGAATTCTTTTGGATGTTGGAAAAAAATAACCACCAGAAGATAATGCTTATTTTACAATTCCACACAATCTGGAATTTCATTTCCGTTGAGTATGGAAAGTATTACTTAAGATACCATACATACTTCATCAAATTTGGTAACATCCGCATGATGTTATTTTGAGTTTCTTTTTGTATGTAGTGCCTATATTGGCTTGTTGGATTATGTAGTATTACTAATTTACTATGACGCTATCTATCTATAAGTTGGAGAAGTTTCCCTACCCTTCTTCTGTAACAAAAAAGATCACTTTAGTTGGTTCACTTCTAAACAGAATTAGGACCAAACCCACCATTCATTGCTTATTTCTTGGCCATGAATTAGTTATGCATACTGAGTCTAAAGCTATTAGCAACTGCAGTAATCAAAAACATATATTATTGGAAAACTATCTGACTATTTTAGGAGTAAGTGTGAATCTATCTTCGAAGATCTTTAATTTTTTATGTAGTACAGGTTATAGAGAATAATGTTTGTTAAAATTGCAACAGTTAATATTGATGCTTGAAGGACTACAGCTATAAACTCAAATAAATGAGTATTTGACATGAATTATTCATAAAGTACTAATCATTTTAACTTTAAGTATCTTTATACATATATATCCACGTGTATATATACATATGCATGCATGCTTACATACACATGTGCGTGTGTATTTATATGTATATGTACACACATGCATAAAAATATAAAGTGGCCTTAAGGATGTAATGTAACAAAATATTCTTCATCAACTATATAATGAAAATATTTTAGCTTGGTCAAGCTTTTCTAAAATGTCAAAAATAACCTTAGCATTGATTATTCATTCAAATTTAATATGTGTGTGTATTCAAGTTAGATTTATTTACTTAACCTTTTCCTTTCCTATACAATATTCATTTGTTTTTCACCCAAGATTGCATTCATAACATGTAAAATTACAACCTATAAATCACACTTAAGTTTTAAGTAAGGCCAAAAAAATTGGGTGAAATGTCCAATGATAATGATAAATAGTTAGCAATAAGAGTAAAAGTAAAGCACATCAATCTAAGCACATATAACAAATAACATTTCACTTCTGTCTAAATATCAAGCAGAAGAGTGTTCCATATTAAATAACCCATCAATTATCACATCCCTATGAGTTAAGAAGAAATTTAAAGAAGACTAAACATAAAATTCTATGTAAGAAGTTCAACCATGAAACATATTTTAAACACATTGCAATATTTTTGGATATTTGAAATTCGTACTCCCATATAAAAAACATTCCATTTTACACATAATTCATAAAAAATAAAACATCACATTCGTATGGGCATTCAATCTGATGAATTAAAGCGTATTCATTATCCATAATAAGGAAGAACCTTATGATATTACTGTTGGTCATAAAAAGATGAAAAATTCATCAACCTAACTTAATATTGTGCACTACAGTTTAAAACTTGAAATGTTTATAGGTTCCTACGTAGTAACACAAATATATAGCAAAATACAACCACACGGAAAGAAATTAATTAATAGTTGTGTATGAGAGATGGGAATATTTAAACACATGTTGTGCAAATTCAATTTTCACAATTCATACAATAAGTCAGTGAATTTTGAATATAAATTAAAAATAAACATTGCAGTACTTAAGGCTGCAGAAATACACAGATCATGTGGATTCACTAAGAATTTGTACGTCTAAGAGTAAATCAATTTTAAAAGCTAATTTTCGTTCTGATTTCCACAAACTGGTCAGTACATGGTGTAAATTGTTCTAAAGAACAAAATTATAATTGCAACGTATTTGTGCTAAAAATAGAAGAAAATAAATCAATTGATTAGGTTGGGTACTTACCAGTTGCTACAAACTGTGGTATAACATGCCACACAAAAATATCAAAATGCCCTTCCCATTTACATAATCTTATATTCTAATGCAATTTTGTTTTCAGTTTTATCTTACAGTTGAAAAAACTCAGCTTACGTAATATTAAAATATCTCCCATTTACATTATCTTGTATTCAATTACTTTAGTTGAAGACTTTCAATGAAGCAAAATATATTAAACAGTTTCAACGAAGTAATATAACCATATTAATTAGGATGTAAGAATATTTCAAAGAACGTTAATTTTTTCTATCATTAGAGGCGTCTAAAAATTACAAAAAGATAACAGAGATTATAGTAGTGGATTTATCAATATTTCTCAGGTAAATCAAAACAAAGATCTAATTTTGTTCATTAACTTCAGAACGTACAAACAATTATGCATAACCCGTTTTCAACAATTAGATAAATGAAAGGGAAAACTATTGCAAACTATGAAAAATTAGAGATCCTACTGGTCGAGGATGTAGCAATCGTACCTGTTAGAGATTATTGTTTTCTCGTCGACATCCCGCGCCTATTTTGATATCTGCCCTAGTTTTACATTAGCCTATTTATGCGCTAGTCGGAAGTCGTTCATTGTTGTAAGAGCTATTTCGAGGGAGACATGGGAGAAGATCAGGTATGGGAAGAAGAAAAAGAGCAATTATTGAACGTGGTTACCTGAAAATGTGGGATTTCACAATTTGGTATTATGAAATGGAGTGAAATGGAGCGATTTGCAATTATAAATTGGTCGGGGTACTTCAGAAAAAATGCACTTTAGGAATAGGACAGGTGTCATTCTATAAATAGCTTGGTTTCTTCTTTTCTATATAAGTAATAGATATGAAAGCTTATTATAGGAATATATTCACAATTTTGGACAGTGGATAATCCTTTAATAAATGTGTAGAAATAATGAATTTGGTTAGGGAATTTATTCACGATTTTGGACAGTGAATAATCTTTTAAATTAAATGAATGTTTTGAAAAGTGAATTTTAAATGGAGTTAAATGGTTTGAAGATGTTTTAAAATGTGTTAAGTATCGAATACATAGATTTCAACATTCATTGTTGAAATAGACGTTTTCGAGAAGTAAGGAAAGCTTGGACTATAACACTGTTGTTATAGTAAATGATTTTCGAGAGAAGATGTTTTGTATAGTATATGGGATTTATATATCTATCCAATTATCGAATCCCTATACTGATGATTTTGGGTTGTTGTAACGATGTTTTACACAACATTCGTTTTGACCCAAATAAATATGTTTAAGAGAATGTTTTCCTTAAAGAATAAAATATATACTTAATCATGATTTAAGTATATGTAATATTTTCTAAGTGTTGAAAATAAAGTAAATTGTGAATTCACTTATTATTAAAATAAGTATATGGAAATGTTTTCCAAATAGTGAAATATTGAAATGGTTTTGGAATTATATCTTTTTAAAGATAATTTGAAGTGAATATTTGGAAAGATATTTAATTAATAAAAGATTAATTAAAAAGGCCTAGTGATTGCTTATGGTGCTAAATATTTGTTTGTTTGCTTTGATAGTTAAATAACCGACTATCAAATTTGGCCATTTTTAGTTCCTCGACTTGATGTGGGAACTATTTAGTTGTACACTTAGTACGTTGCCATCTGTGTAGGCTTGATTATCGTTTGTGTTGAGGATGCGGATTCGTGTAGGGCAGAGTATTACTCCAATCTATCGAGCTTCCTTCTTGGCCGAAGAATAGCAAGTTGAAAGTTGGAGATGTGATAAGTCTATGTGACTTAGTTTTTGTGTGAGGTTGAGAAACGCTTTTGCGTTGTTGGTGCGAAGAGACCAGGATCGAATTTATCTGAAAACCACTTCAGACCAACATATATACGACGATTGTGCAGGTTGGCCGATGATATTGATGTTTTGGATTTTCATAGTGAAGGACTGCTTGTTGATCATTTGGGGTTAAAATCCCAATATACATATAGTAGCATTAGTCTCTTCATTATGAAATATCCAATGCAAGGACTATTCGCTACTAATCGTAGGGATTTCCTGACAGGATGTGGTAGGAGGGTACCTTCGATTTGTCCTGTTCCTGGACAACTTGTATGGATGAATGTTTGACATTGCATTTTATGAGATTACGTACATTGGTTTTTACAAACGTACATCTTATACTTATACTATCTTAGGTTAACAGTAATGCCCCACCTCTATACCCATATTAGCAAAGAGTATTATTAGATAATACCGTCTGCTAATACGGAGAATAAGGCTGGATAGGAGCGACCATCTATAGCCTTGCTTTAACTATCTATTGAATACATCGACAATTGCCCTACCTAGCAGGTCGACATATCCAATGAATACTTAAAACAAAACCATAGGTGGCTAGAGGATCTATCAGAACAGAATATAACAACTCAAATGCAATGTTAACGGTAAAAAGTGAACGCTAACACCCGGTGTGTGTAATAAACTTGTGAAAGCACCACCCGTTGGTACGGGAACAAAAATATGAGCTGAAAATAGCAGAAATGCAGTAAATGAACAACAGATTTATAGTGGTCCGGCCCATAATTGAGCCTACGTCCACTTTATAGTCTTTTATTGCTGATTCGGTTACAAATCGATACAAATCACTTGTCAAATACAATATAGCTTGATCACACAACAATCTAGACTACTAGCTCAATCTTCGGTGATGAATCTTGCTAAATCCGTATCGGATGAATGGAGTTCTTCACGAATCTTGTTGTAGTGCCTTGAGAGTTGGAAAATCTTTACTTCTTCAGTCAATCTTCAGTGTAGCAGAGCATGGATGCTTGAAGAAATGAATTGCCAAAAGTCCCTTGCATGTTGGAGATGATGGGGTATTTATAGGAGCAGATCTGAGTTCTGGGCAGAAAATATGCTGTCCTAGGTCGCGTACGACCTAAGCTAGGTCGTAGGTCGCGAGCGACTTAGGAGATGCAGTGATGAAGTCGTCGTTGCCTTCAGGTGGTGAATCGCAGGCGACTTATAGCGAGCCATGAGTCGTAGATGACTTCAGTCCTTAACCCGTATACGACTTACTCTTAAGACGCATATACCGTATGTCGTAGGTTTTTAGGTCGCGATATCGCTAGGTCGCGATGTTCCTTGAGAAGTTAGGTCGGTGACGAGTTAAGGGATTAGGTTGTCAGACCTTAACTCGTAAGACCTTAACTCGCAGCCTTTAAGTCG
Source organism: Allium fistulosum (assembly GCA_030737815.1). Classification (NCBI taxonomy): domain Eukaryota; kingdom Viridiplantae; phylum Streptophyta; class Magnoliopsida; order Asparagales; family Amaryllidaceae; genus Allium; species Allium fistulosum. Next base: position 1,423,808,102 of record CM060902.1, read on the forward strand.
TAAATCCACTAAGTCGTAACCCGTTAGGTCGGAACCTTCTTAAGTCGGAGCATTTAGGTCGTAACACTACTAGGTCGCGGAGTCTTTAGGTCGCAAGCTTCCTTAGGTCGCGACTTTCCTGTAGCCTTAGGTCGCTGGGCAAGCTAAGTCATTGAGTCCTAGGTCGTAGACATCTTAGGTCGCAGACTCCTTAACTCGCAGGCACTTTAACTCGTGCATTGTTAGGTTGTGATGTCCTTAGGTCGTACAGACCTGATGAGTCGCCATTTTTCATGAGTCGTATACACCATGAATCCTGATGAGTCGTAAGACCATGAGTCGTAGAAGAGTTAACTTTATGAGTCGTAGCATGCTAAGTCGTAAGTCGTTTAAACTTCTTAACTCGTAGGTCGTTGAGTCGGACCATTCCTTAGGTCGGAGCCTGTTGAGTCGTAGGTCATCTAAGTCTTAATTCGTTAAGCCTTGCAATCCCTTAACTCGTTAAATCTTGAGTCGCGTACTTCTTAAATCGTGGAGAATTAAGGGTTAACATTTGCCCCTCGAAATACACGCCTAAGTCGTAGGTCGTGTGTTTCGACTCATCTTAACTCGTGTGGGTCGATTCCAATTCCTTCGACCTGGGGTATAAAATTCTTAGGTCGTTCCCCTTTTCTTCGTCTTCCTATTACTCTTTCTTTAAGCCGTATCTGCCATTAACGCAATTTCAAGCTTCCAAAGGCGATTTTGACTTGATTTACTTCCAGCCATTCCCAATTACACCGCGTAAGCATCTTTTCACTTTTCCCAATCGCCGATCATTGCTGTCGACCTTCATCCATGATTTCTTCCCTTTGGGCCTTGCGAGTACTGTTATATAGGATATCCATGAACTTAAGGTGGCTCGGTATGACTTGCAACGATTTGTGATTTACGGTGATTTAGAAATAGGGTTGATGGAGAGGCTAACTAGTTAATGGATTAATGGGTTGAATAGAATGGGTTAGGAGTGACAAGGCTCAAGAGTTAGGAGATAAATGGGTTAGGAATTGGATGGATAGACGGTTTACGAGTTAAGGATTAAGCGAGTCAGGAGTTAGATGGATTGGTAATTTCGCGTGATCCAGCAGTTTTGATGTTACGACTTACGACTTGAAGTCTCTTTTTATTCCTCACGACTTACGACTTAGAGAACAGCTGACCCTAGGTCGCAGGAGCCATTTGAGTCGTTCGCGACTTAGCACTTGTTCAGCTTTTGCTTGAATGTGTAGTACGATTGAAGAGTTACGACTCAGCTTGACTCATGGCATATCATTTAGACCGTGAATGAGTTAGGACTTAGGAAAATCTGCCCCAAGCTAAGTCGTGACCGAGTTAGAACTTGAGCAAATTTCCCACTGCCTTGAATGCTAAGACTTGAGTTGTTTGAACTTTGGACTCTTGAATTTTGTTGCACTCTTTCATAGATTGTTAATAACTCTAACTGCCTGTTATAACATGTACAAAAACTGGGACGAATATACTGCCACCGACTGCCCATATCGGATGACAGATTAGTTGATAAAGATTAAAATTTAATGAATTGTACGGGTGAAATGCTACACAATAACCAACTCAAATGAAGTATTAAAGCAGAATCGTAATGGTTAACTAGAACCGATTTGTCTGCATTGACACTGCACTTAAGCGTTAACAAGTTTTGAAATCTCGTAATCGACTGATTGTCAGTTAGTTTAATTCCAGTTATACTTGCTTTTTTCTTATTTTTATTAGTTTTGCACAGCACTTTACACTTTTTAGGAAACGTGCACCTTCACTTTTGAACACTCGGCTGATTGTGTAGAATGGCATCCCATCAAGAAGATTTGGAACCAAGTGGAGAAGCTTTTCCAATTGCTACTCCGTTGAATGATCCCCCAGAAAAGACTCCTACCACTCTGAGTCAAAAAGTCTTCCGTCAACTATGCTCCCAGTTTGGCATTGCTGAATCTAACGCTTTGCTTCCTGGAGTAAATGACACTGCTGACAGGCCGCCCCATGGCTTCATTGCAGTGAACCGCCAAATGTGCTTGAGTGGAGCGATTCCCCCGTTTAATGACTGTCTCCGAGAACTTCTCCTTCGATTATCTATCTCCCCTTTTCAACTTCATCCTAATGGCTACGCCATCCTGCTGGGATTGTGTGTGCTTTTTAGGAGAATGCTGGACCGTTTCCCCAGTTTTGGAGAAATTTGCTTTCTATGCTCATTCACAAGGACCAAGGACCATCCCTCCATCACAGTTGTAAGGAGTGCCAGGAATCGCAAACTGATTATTGGTCTTCCCGAAAGCGTTCCTGGGTTTCTGAGCCAGTTTTTCTATGTTCGCTGTCCTCCGGGATTTTACGCCATTTGGAGAGTGGGAAGTACGATTGTCTATCTTTTCTCTGTGTTTTCTAAAATTCTTTGAAGTCCAAATTGTCAAGTGTTAACTTCTTTTTCTACTGTTTCAGCGCTTCCTCCCCCCTCTAGGGAACCTCGTTACAAAATTACCTTTGAGAGGCTTATGGCCGTGCCGGTTGAGGAGAGGAGTGTTCAATTTCTATTGAGAGATGAGTTCCTCCACGAATTTGGACTCTTACATCCTTCCCGTTCCACTCAGCTACCTGAAGTCCCTGATTCTTCGGCTGAGGGGTCAGATGCCCCTGCTTCTGCTAAAGAACCTTCACCGAAAGAATTTACCGTTGAGACTTCATTGGTGAAGTGTTCTACTCTTACTGACATTGCGGGGTCGTCCAGTAAATTAGCACTTGCCCCGGTTATTGAAGAGGAGGAAAATCTTCACACTCTTGAAAAGACGGCTGAAGTGGAAGTTGAAAAAGAGAATTCTCCCCTGCACCATGGCGATGATACTTTCGACAGTCTGAGCGACATCATGATAACCTCTCAGGAGCTCTTTAAAGATGATGTTTCTAAAGTGGTTCCTCCTGTTATCGAAGCAACTTCTTCTTTGCAACAAACCACAATGCCTTCCACACAACTTATTGCCATTTCTACACCCAAAAGTGGTTTGTAGTTTGACGCGCGTAGTTTGCACATCACACACACTTAGAACTTTGGCACTTTTATGCACTTAGCTTCTTCAATTTGAGGATTTCTAAAACTGGTTTTTTTTTTCTTCAATTTCAGGTTCTCTGATGGGGCGAAGCGGCTCTTACTACAACAAATTCCAGCGTTACGGAAGCCGTGAGGCTTATGACTTTAGGAGTTATATCAGTGCCGTGAAAGAAACTGATGAGGAGAGAGCTGCTCGAAAGGCTCATGAGAGGCGAGCTCATGAAGAGCGTCGCCGGATAGAGGATGAGGAATACTATGGGAGTAGAGATGAGCGACGTGACTCTTCCCGCAGAAGCGACGACCCTTATAAAAGGAAATCTTATGACGATAAGGGGAAGAGTCACACTTCTGATGATTCCAGTAAACGTACCAGACTTGGTGAGAAAGACACATCTAACATCTCGGAAAAGACTACCGCTTCTGTTCCTCCTAACACATCTTCCGGTTCTCCTGCCCTTAAGGAGTCTGACATCCAGACCATCATTAATAGGCCACAGTACCAAGCTGGAGACGGTCCTCCCACACTCCAGAGCCGATTTCCGAATTGGTGTCTGAAAGGAGTGCGTTTTGATTTGGACTTGGTCCCATTGACAAGCAGGCGATGCTGAAAAATGTCGATGCTGTAAAGCTTGATATCGAAAGAATGTCTGGGTGGCAGAAGCTGGTTGATGAACTTCAAAGAGTCAGCCATCTGAATCTTGAAGCGATGATGACCATGGAAAATGATAAGTCTGAGTGGGACAAATGGCGTAAACAGCATGACTCGGAGATGAAAAGCATTAGCGATGGTTATGTGAAGCTCGAAGCCGAAGTTGAAAGGCTTAAAAAAGAGCTTGCTACTTCTTCCACTTCTTATTCTCAGAAAGAGGAAATGCTTCAAAAACAAGTTCGAGACGCCCACGCTGCTCAGAGAGATACTGAAGTCAAACTTGAAGCAGAACAACATGTTACTAGAAAATATCGTGATGACGCTGCTCAACTTCAGGAGAAACTCAGCTCTCGAGACTTAGAAATTGCTAGGCTACAATCCCAGTTACTGAAGGCTGAAAGAGAACGTGATGAAGTTCTCTATGGTAAAGCTGCAGCCGAAGAATCCCATAAGGCGACCCTAGCCACCGTTGACGCGACCCTGTTCGACTTCTATATGCATTGTGTCCTGGGGCGTGGGAGCCTTTCATTTTTGGGACCAGAGTATGAAGTCACCCTAGCGGAGGTGTGGGAGGCAATCATTGACTTATTTGGTGGTGCCGGATACTCCGAAAGAGATCTTCAAGCTACCTACCTAAGTGAGAGCGATCGCGATGCCCTTGCCAAAGGAAAAGAGCAGCTCGTCCGAGTGCGGGCCGAAGCGACGGGAGATAAGCTTCCTGAGAAAGAAACACCCCTTATTGCTCCTGCTTATACTTCGACCTTAGCTCATGCGGATATTGCTGGCTCTAGTTCTCATTCCACGCCTCCCGCTAAGGTTGACACAGAAACTGTAACCACCCCTACAGAGGAAGAGGCAATGAAAGACTTCCAAGCTCGGGAATTTGAGATTGATCTCGCTAAACCGGCTTCTCCAGGTAACTTTGACGATTCACGGTCTTCTTTTTTCTCGGAGAATACTGATTTTAATTTCTTTTATCATGCAGCAGTCGTGCCGGAAACTGCACCAAATCTTCCTTCTTCAGCTGTCGTTCCTCCTCCTTCTCAAGTTATACCTCTTCCAGCTTCTCAACCAGGTTCACAGGAAGAACCAATAGCAGCCCTTCAGGGTTTAGACGAACCACTTGCTTCCGAAGAACAGAAGGCAGAAGGTCTGGAGGATAGCGAGAAGACCCCGGAGCAATCTTTTGATTATGACACAAAGCTTTCTACATTCCTTGCTCCGGGGAGTGAGTCTTCTTCCAAGAAGAAGGGGAAACGTGTGGTTTCGAAGAAAGGAAAGAAGAGTTCTCCTGCTGCTGGAGATGAGGCAGAGATTGATCCGGCTGAGTCTCTTTCTCCTTCTTCTCCGATGCGGCCTACGAAGCTAATTACCAGGCCGGGTAAAAGTTCCAAGGGTGGGAAGAAGGGGAAATGAGTTTGATTTTGCATTTTCTGCTTTTGGTATTGACCGGGGATTGTGCGGATACCGATCTCCGCTTCTTTTTGTAACCTGTACAATGTAAAAATTTCTCATAGTATTGAAATAAATAGATATTTTTCTTGTACAAATCCTTGTGTATGTAGGAATACATCTGTTTTTCATTTGAAGTGTAGAGTAAACGATTCTTTTCGCTTGTACAAATTTTTTGTCCGTGTTTCAAGAACGCACTTACTCCACATCTTTATTACGTGATATTGCAATGAACTTGTGGTATGTTGCTTGTATATTACTTTTATTAATGTAACTGAATTGTATAATGTTGCCCCCATACCACAAGTATATTGTAATATTTCTTGATTTCACAAGACCGATACTCTTATTTTAGAGAATAACTTTCCACTTTTTCAAGGAAGAATTATTCTGCTTTTAATAGAGTATATCTTGTCTTTGGAGAAATCTTTATTTTCTTTTTCTTCCTGAAGAACACTTCGACTTCTGGGGATGATCACTTTTATTTGTTTGAAAGTGAATTTTCCTGTACAGTGAAATGAGCTTCTGAAGAAGGTTTTGATTTTCGTGCCCCAGTGAAGGGTTTATTTTTGGTACTTCAAGCAAGGTGAAGTACGCCTCTGAAGAGGTCTTTTGGTCTCCGAAGAGAAGCGATTTTGGTCTCCGAAGAGAAGCAGTTTTGGTCTCCGAAGAGAAGCAGTTTTGGTCTCCGAAGAGAAGCAGTTTTGGTCTCCGAAGAGAAGCAGTTTTGGCATTTCATCTCTGGTGAAGTGGGTCTCCGAAGAGAAGCATTTTACACTTCTACACGGGTGAAATGTGCCTCCGAAAAGGGCTTTTTAGCATTTCATCACTGGTGAAGTGGGTCTCCGAAGAGAAGCATTTTGCACTTCTACACGGGTGAAATGTGCCTCCGAAAAGGGCTTGTGCCTCCGAAGAGGGCTTGTGCCTCCGAAGAGGGCTTGTGCCTCCGAAGAGGGCTTGTGCCTCCGAAGAGGGCTTGTGATTGCCTGGAAGTTACTTTATCATGGTCGGAGAGGCCCACGGGACAAGCATAAGTCGTTCAATTGGATGTTTGTTTGTACAAACGATCGCAATCGATTAACAAGGTGCCCCTTTTTGGTAGTCCCACCGATCTTTTTGATTGAGGAAAGCTCTCCATTTGTTGGCGTGCCTCGTTAGAGGGCTTTGTTGATCCTTGGGAAGGGGCATCAGTTGGTTGGTGTGCCAGGAAGGTTGCGTCTTAGGGGCAAGTAGATCCATGGGATGGACACAAGCTGCCTGATCGGATGCATCACAATCAGCCAGCGAGGGTCTTATTCCTTCTGCTTAGGAAGTTATCCCTTTAGTGGATCTACCTGCTTTCCTGTTGAGAGGCATACCTTCCTTTGGCTGCTTCCATGTTTGCCTGCTCATGTTGTATCATCATCCACCAATCTGTGATCCTTTATCATCATTTCCAAGCGCATTTTTCTTTCTCTTGCAAGTAAATTGCTTTATTCGAAGAAGTAGACTTCACTGTTGAATGACTCCACAGAGTAAACGCAAGTTATTTGGTTGGATGCCTTTTTTACATCAGCAATCACAACCAGTTAACGAGGGCTTGACCTAGTGGAGCCGTCAACTTTTTATGTGAAGTTTCTCTTGTATGGGATTCGAGTTTGAAATTTTTGTTGCTTGAAATTTGCTAAATGATTTGTAAGGCTTGCTTAGCTTTGCGATGGGTGAGCTTTGCTTTAATGACCTGCAGTATTAGATCGATATTTTAGCAATACATTTAGAGTATTCACACATCGAAATATAACAGGCATTTTATAATAGAAAACACAATGCATAGTTTTTCATTATTGAGTCACACTGATTTCTCAGCGGTTTACAATGCAGAAAATACACATCCATCATTATTTTTACAAATTCAAGCAATGCAGTTAAGTAAAATGAATGCTAGTTATTGTTGTTCCAGAATCTCCAAGCTGGATTTCCATTTGTGCTTGATTCATAGCTTTTGGATTTTTCATGTCAGAGAAAGCGAGAGATGCCCCAGTCGCAGTTTTGTGAGTGATTAGTAGTCATCCCAACTTCTGCTTGCTGGGTATGGTCCCCCTGTGATAGCATTAATGACAAGCTTTTCTGAATTTTGCACTGCAGTGTTGCTGAGAGAATCGGATTGATGGGTAGGACGTTGTTGATCCCGAGCGGATGGGGTTGGATCGACTCCGGTTCTTTTAACGTATTGTTGGAGTTTACCCTGCTCTAGCAATTCTTCAATCACCTTCTTTAATTCGCGACACTGGTCAGTGTCATGGCCAGGTTGATTGTGAAATTGGCAGAACTTTCCATTACGCTTTGCCCCTCTCGTCATCTCAGGCGGCTTAGGGTACCTGACAACGTCCTTTGTTGCAAAAAAGATATTTCTTGGTGTATCAGTTAAAGGAGTAAAGTCCGAAGGATTAAAGCGGCGAGGTTTCTTTTCATTTCCCTGGCTTTTTCCTCCTTCATTCTCCCTTTTCTGACTTTCAGATTCTCTTTTCTTAGGTGCGACATTGTCATTGTTAGTCTGGGCGGTAACCACTTTCGGTGTTGCAGAAAGGCTTTCAAGGCGAATGAACTCATCGGCCTTTTTATAAAATTTATCAAGTGAGTTTGGTTCTTTCATCTTTAACCATATCCCAAATTCACTCGATTTATCAATGGCTCTCATCAAATAAGTCAGGATCATGCGTGGTTCCGCATTTTCTACCTCGGCTAAAGCTATATTGAAACGACTCAAGAAAGATTTGATTGATTCTCCGGGCGCTTGTTCAAGGTTGGACAATGACATTATATCCTTAGCTTTTGAAGCATACAATCTGAACTGTTCTTTAAACTTTTGCGTTAAGTCGGAGAATTTATCTACAGACCGAACTGGAAGCTTTGTGAACCAAAGTAAAGCCACACCTTCTAGGTATACCGGAAAGTATCGACACTTGATCTCGTCTGATGCTCTTGCACCAGTCATATGCCAATCGTACTTGTAGAGGAAATGATTAGGGTCACTGGTTCCCCTATAAGCTTGGATAGTAGGAGGTGCAAATTTCCTTGGAAACTCTGCTCTTAGGATCCTTTCAGTAAACGGAGTTCTGCTTGGCGCAAATCCCCAGTCAGCCTCATCCTCTTCCCTTTGCATGCTCTCTTTCATGATGCGGCCAACCATTTCAGACAGGTACTCCTTATTGTTCAAAAACACCTCCGGGCAAGTATTAGTTCTTCCCTCGGAATTTTGCCCGGGCATCTGCTCATGACAAGTTGGTTGCGGCATAGAACCATCAGTTTGGAAAGGTGGCATTTCAGGAAGAGTAGTTCGACGGTTTTCTGGTTGACGATTTGCCCCGAGCAGAGCAGTTAATCTATCCATCATCAAAGCGTTTTGAGTTTCAATTTGTTGGTATAATCCAGAAACTGCGTCATCCAATTCAGCCCTGGTGACCCCAACAGTTGGAGTTGCTTGGTCTGTTATTGGGGAAGCGGAAGTTCCTTCGTGAGCGTTCCCGGATCTGATAGGTCTGCCTCTTCTTCCAGGAGCCATTATTTCAGATCTGGTTTTTAAAAAGAGGTTCTTTTTATGAATCTTTGCGAAGCAACGGTGGATGATCGCCTGAGTTGGGTTCTCAGTGAAAGCACCAAAATGTTAACGGTAAAAAGTGAACGCTAACACCCGGTGTGTGTAATAAACTTGTGAAAGCACCACCCGTTGGTACGGGAACAAAAATATGAGCTGAAAATAGCAGAAATGCAGTAAATGAACAACAGATTTATAGTGGTTCGGCCCGTAATTGAGCCTACGTCCACTTTATAGTCTTTTATTGCTGATTCGGTTACAATTCGATACAAATCACTTGTCAAATACAATATAGCTTGATCACACAACAATCTAGACTACTAGCTCAATCTTCGGTGATGAATCTTGCTAAATCCGTATCGGATGAATGGAGTTCTTCACGAATCTTGTTGTAGTTCCTTGAGAGTTGGAAAATCTTTACTTCTTCAGTCAATCTTCAGTGTAGCAGAGCATGGATGCTTGAAGAAATGAATTGCCAAAAGTCCCTTGCATGTTGGAGATGATGGGGTATTTATAGGAGCAGATCTGAGTTTTGGGCAGAAAATATGCTAAGTCCTAGGTCGCGTACGACCTAAGCTAGGTCGTAGGTCGCGAGCGACTTAGGAGATGCAGTGATGAAGTCGTCGTTGCCTTCAGGTGGTGAATCGCAGGCGACTTATAGCGAGCCATGAGTCGTAGATGACTTCAGTCCTTAACCCGTATACGACTTACTCTTAAGACGCATATACCGTATGTCGTAGGTTTTTAGGTCGCGATATCGCTAGGTCGCGATGTTCCTTGAGAAGTTAGGTCGGTGACGAGTTAAGGGATTAGGTTGTCAGACCTTAACTCGTAAGACCTTAACTCGCAGCCTTTAAGTCGTAAATCCACTAAGTCGTAACCCGTTAGGTCGGAACCTTCTTAAGTCGGAGCATTTAGGTCGTAACACTACTAGGTCGCGGAGTCTTTAGGTCGCAAGCTTCCTTAGGTCGCGACTTTCCTGTAGCCTTAGGTCGCTGGGCAAGCTAAGTCATTGAGTCCTAGGTCGTAGACATCTTAGGTCGCAGACTCCTTAACTCGCAGGCACTTTAACTCGTGCATTGTTAGGTTGTGATGTCCTTAGGTCGTACAGACCTGATGAGTCGCCATTTTTCATGAGTCGTATACACCATGAATCCTGATGAGTCGTAAGACCATGAGTCGTAGAAGAGTTAACTTTATGAGTCGTAGCATGCTAAGTCGTAAGTCGTTTAAACTTCTTAACTCGTAGGTCGTTGAGTCGGACCATTCCTTAGGTCGGAGCCTGTTGAGTCGTAGGTCATCTAAGTCTTAATTCGTTAAGCCTTGCAATCCCTTAACTCGTTAAATCTTGAGTCGCGTACTTCTTAAGTCGTGGAGAATTAAGGGTTAACATGCAATATACATCACAGAATAGTAGATCATCATATACACATATACTGATACATGACAGAGTATGCAAATAATACATGTCAAGTGGTATAGCAAACCACGATATACAGACAATCCAAAAGAATACATATCAGAGTTACAACAAAATGGGACTACGCAAAAAGCTATGACAAAAAGAAGCTAGCGGAGTAGTCCATGCGGAAGCAAAATAGGCTAAGTCCAAATGCACCTAACCTGAAACATCTCGGTCTGACCCGAGTATAAAATACACGGGTCAGTCTAGCTAAACAAATCAGTTAGATAAACTGAACAACAATAAACCTGCAAGGTTACAAAGTATAACAAATATCTCTAAAAGAGATAACACAATCATCTAATCAAAAGATGAACATAGCAAAACAAGCCTCATATCATCGGCATCTCAAATAAACAAAGGATAAGAATATCCCAAAGCAAGCCAAAAGGCAAATAACAAATACCCATAAGGTATACAAGTTCCACAAGGTAACCTCTATACATCATGCGGCTCAAAAAGACCAACACCGAAGGGCGATACCAAGGGAATATAATATCAATGAAACATAAGATTGCTCGAGCTCAGTACTGTATAAACAAGGATCCATAAGCCCGAAGGCTCCAAACCCAATATCACTCGTGCGGCTCAAAAAGACCAACACCGAAGGCGATACTATAGGGAAACAAACCCGAAGGCACAAACCCGAAGGCAACATACCCGAAGGCAACAAACCGTAGTGGCGAAGGTCCGAAGGCCCAGTACTGGACACCACTAACTGGCGGAATGTATCACAACTCTCGAAAAGGAATCCGAAAAGTGTTAACGTGAGTCCCATAACCACTCGTTCGCACTAAACGGTTTACTATCCGTCAGTCACTTTCACACTCAAAGCAGTACAAAGTTTACCTCTTCTCATCGGTAAACCAGACCAAAGGTCAAAACGTTCAAACGAATAGATTGGGAATTAACTGAAAAGATGAATGCACGTGTTCATTGCACGCGTTTTATCTAATCATTTAATTCTTCTCCCACATCGCTCGGAGTGCGAAGATGTGTGTGTGTTTTAATTAGAATTTATAAATTGGAGAAGGGAGCTTTTAATATGATTTGAAAGATTATTTTATAAAAACCCGTGAATGAAGTCAAGAATAAGTTATCACAGCCAAAGAGGCAATAATAGCCACTAAGAACCAACATGAATCGATAAAATTCGAAAAACCAATCAAAATGAGCATAAATAGGCAAAACACGAAAACAAGAGCAGGTCAGTCGACTGAAATCCCTGTTCAGTCGACTGAACACTATCTAGAAAATTTCGGGCTTCAGCTCAGTCGACTGAACAGAGGATTCAGTCGACTGAACCCAATTTCCTGCATTTCCTATCCTATAACAATTGAAGTGCAAACTCTCTCAATTTGCAACCGGACGAGCAACGGAGCTAAGGGTTTACGCCCATCGACTACCCGGCCATATAAGCTCTTCGATTTATCGCCAAAAACATAATCCAACAACAAAGCTATGATTTTTAGAGTTTTAGACTTCCAAAACACCAAAAATTGCAATGCTCACAAAACCAATCCGAATCAAAAGCAATTGCACATGGATAATTGTTAGGAATTCATACCCAACATCAATGATATCAAGAGGAGTAGATGTGAGTTCAAAACTCACCTTTAACCCAAAAACAAAGAAGAAGGAGCTCAATTACAAGGAGAAGACCAACCAATCTCTACTTCAACTCAACAAGCTTCAATCTAAGATCAAAACATGTATTTCCTAAGTTAGGTTTAGGAAACTTTCTGAAATTGAAGAGGAAAAGAGTTGGAGAAGATGAAGAGGAGGCTTACCAATAGCTTCTCTTTGATTTTGGAGTAAGAATTCAAGTTTGCAAAGTAAACTAGGGCTTGCAATTTCTATTTCCTCTTCCCTTCCACCATTTTCAGTTTTTACTTGCGTTTTAGAAGTGAGAATGAGAGAATGGAGAGGAGAGGGCTGAGTTAGGGGGTTTAGTTAGCTAGTGGGCTGAACCCAAACCCAAACCCAACTAGAAAAAGTAGCAAATTTCAACTTACCCCAAACATATCAAAGATTATACTCAAAAAGATCGCAAACGCCATTTTGGGCTCAATGGAAGTGGTTTCGAGCTCCAATTCGGCCGTTTGCAAAAAGTAACATTTCGGACCTAAATCAGACTAACAACGCTATATTTAAATAAATCATTTAAAATATATAATCGTTAAATATGCAGGTTGTTACAGATCTCCCCTCCTTACAAAATTGCGTCCTCGCAATTCCTAGAGACGATATTTGTAACTACAAACATACAACAATCAATAGAAAAGGAAATAAGCTTGAGATGAAAAGACATTCTCACCGTTGCCAAGCAAGGATAGAAAACCCGGATAAGATCGCTCAATAAACTCTCTGGTTTCCCAAGTATAGTCATTGGGATTAGCGGACCATTGAACTTTAACGATCGGCACGTCCTTGTTTCGAAGGTGTCACACCTCCGTGTCAAGTACGCGAATAGGTTGCTGTACAATAGATAAGTCCGGTGAGACCTCAAGCTCTTGCAAATCAGGAGAATCGATAACAGAATCCGACTCTCGAAGACACTTCCGAAGTTGCGAGACGTGAAACACATCATGAATGCCAGATAAATGAGCATGAAGTGAAACTCTATAAGCCACAGGGCCAATACGTTCAGTAATAGAAAATGGTCCTATATAACGAGGAGCCAATTTCCCAGTCGTACTGAAGCGCATAACCCCTTTCAAAGGAGAAACACGAATAAAAACAAGATCACCAATCGAGAACTCGAGAGGCTTCCTACGGTTATCCGCGTAGGATTTCTCGCGACTCTGTGCCTCTTTCATTCTCAACCGGATAAGATCAATCTTCTCGGAAGAATCACGAACAAAATCTGGGCCAAGAACAAGGTTCTCCCCAGATTCCAACCAACAAGAAGGCGATCGACATGGCCTTCCGTACAAGGCCTCGAAAGGAGCCATACCGATACTAGACTGAAAACTATTGTTGTAGGAGAACTCTACAAGAGGTAGGTGATCCTCCCAACTACCACCAAAATCAAAAATACAAATACGGAGAAGATCTTCCAAGATACGATTCACCCGTACAGTCTGTCCATCAGACTGCGGATGATAAGCCGTGCTAAGAACGACGCTCACAATAGAACTAGGAACACCGTGAAGTCTCACGATTTCCTTGACATATAACTTAGCCAAATGCGAAGCAGTCCTATTAGACTTAATAGGAATAAAATGAGCAGACTTGGTGAGGCGATCAACAACAACCCAGATGCTAGAATGGCCCGACCTCGAACGAGGTAGGCCATCAATGAAATCCATAGAAATCTGATCCCATTTCCACAATGGAATCTCTAAAGGCTGAAGAAGACAAGAAGGACGCTGATGTTCGGCCTTAATACGTTGACAAGTTATGCAATTACTCACATAACTCGCTACATCGTGCTTCATGCCTTCCCAATAATAAAGGCGACTCATATCGGCATACATCTTGCTACTTCCGGGATGAATTGTATACTTAGAACGGTGACAATCATCAAGAATGTCATGCCTAAGTGCAAAATCAGAAGGCACAAAAAGACGGTTCTTCTTGCGAAGACACCCATGAGAATCAATGTTAAAATCCCGCAACGCCTCATTACAGGATTCAGACTTACAAAGCTGAATAAGATGCAACAAATCAGGATCACGCCGCTGAGCATCGACAATACGATCCAATAAAATTGGTCGTGCTCCCAAACTAAATAGTAGAATAGGAGAATCAGAAGATGAACCTCGATCATGAATTTCGCACAAAGATAAACTCTCAAGAACATCCCATTCGGCAAGCATCATAGAAACAACAGCCGAATGTTTGCGGCTAAGCGCATCAGCAACACGATTACCTTTACCAGGGGTATACTGGATATCAAAGTCATAGGAGGCAAGAAACTCGAGCCAACGCTGTTGCCTCATATTGAGTTCCTTTTGAGTGAACAAATACTTCAAGGATTTATGATCGGTATAAAGAGTGAAGCGCTCGCCTAATAAATAGTGTCGCCAAATCTTCAAGGCGAAGACAATGGCAGCTAACTCTAGATCATGCGTGGCATAGCGAACTTCATTCGGACGTAGTTGCCTAGAAGCATAAGAAACTACCCGATCCTTCTGCATAAGAACAGCACCAAGACCACTACCACAAGCATCGGTGTAGACAACAAGATCATGATTCCCTTCTGGAACCACAAGAATAGGAGCATTAGTGAGAAGTTCCTTTAATGTCAGAAAGGAAGCTTCACACTTGTCAGACCAAATATAACGAATGCCTTTCCGAGTAAGGCTGGTGAGAGGAAGCACAACACGGGAAAAGTCCTTGATGAACCGACGGTAATAACCCGCCAATCCAAGGAAACTACGGATCTCATGCACATTCTCAGGCTTCTTCCAATTCTGGATGGCTTCGATCTTCGAGGGATCGACTGAAATGCCATCGGAAGATACAACATGGCCTAAGAACTTAACCTTGTTCTCCCAAAAGTGGCACTTGGAGAATTTGGCTCTAAGCTGATGGTGACGGAGAGTACTCAAGACAATTCTCAAGTGATTAGCATGCTCAGCTTCAGACTTAGAGTAAATAAGGATATCATCAATGAATACTAGGACGAATTTGTCGAGATATTCCCGGAATACCCGATTCATTAGATCAACAAAGAAAGCAGGAGCGTTCGTCAAACCGAACGGCATAACGAGCCACTCGAATGAACCATATCGAGTGCGGAAAGCTGTAAGAGGTATGCTATCCTCCGCAACTCGTAGCTGATGAAAACCTGTGGCAAGGTCAAGCTAAGAAAAGACCTTAGCACCATTCAATAGATCGAACATATCATCGATCCTAGGCAATGGATACCTGTTTTTGACGGTTAACTCATTAAGCTTGCGATAGTCAATGCAAAGCCTAAGAGTTCCATCGGATTTCCTCACAAAGACGACCGTGAATCCCCACGGAGAAAAACTAGACTGAATCAACTGCTTGGACTCAAGCTCTAGAAGCTGCTTCTTGAGTTCCTCATTTTCCTTTGTAGACATCCTCGTGGGAGGACGACTAACTGGCTGCGCGCCTGGAATGAGATCAATGCGGAACTCAATTGCCCGCTTAGGCGGCAAACCCGAGACAGGCTCAAAAACATCAGAAAAGTCACAAGCAATAGGAATACGAGATATATTATCATCATCCCACGAGTCAAGAGAATATAAAGCCATTTCGGAATTATCCACATCCCGAAGAACAAGTGATAGCTGAGTTGGCGAATCCGGATATCGAAGATATATAATTCTCTCCGAACAAATAATCCTGGCATCATATCTCACTAGCCAGTCCATACCCAAAATCATATCAAATCCCAGACAAGAGATAACGTGCAGATTCACACAAAAAGAAAAGCCACATAAAACAATCTCAAAATTATCACAAAGCAAGCTAAGGGTCGCGGATCCCCTAATAGGATTCGCAATCCTCAATGAAGTAACCATACAAGAGACATCCAAAGATAAATCATCGACGAGCTTCTTCGATACGAAAGAATGTGAAGCACCCGTATCAAAAAGAACTCGTATACTATGGTCATGAAACAAAATAGAACCTTCCAAAATAGATGGAGATATACCTTTGGGCTGAGAGGGACCTTCAAAAGCCTTGACAGCATTAAGCTTGCCTGACTTAGCACCACCAGGAACAGTAGGATAGGTGGAAACATGATGACCTTCCTTCTTGCAGTAGCGACAGAAGAGAGGCTTAGGACAAGCTCGAATAATATGATTGGAGAACCACAATTGAAACACTTCCGAAGGGAAGGTGTTCCACCAGACTGGGACTGAGAATTGGGACTACCAGTCTTCTTCTTCTTAGAAGGAAAAGACTTTTTCTGAAATGGAAACTGCTTCTTGTTGGGGTTCTTGGAAACCTCAACATCCTTACTACTATCACACTCTTTCTCGATAGTTTCGAGATGAAGCGCTGAATCAACCAATTCTTCAAAAGAAAGCTTAAGCTGGAGCAATAAAGACTTCTTAAGATATTTCTTAAGACCAGAGACAAACTTCAAATTCTTCTTATAAGAAGTGCTAATGAATTCAGAACCATACTTAGATAAAGCCTCGAATGATGCAACATACTCAGAAACAGAAGACTTCCCTTGTTTCTACTCAAGGAAGCGACGGGTCAATAAAACTTTTTTAGATTCAGGAACGAACTTGAGTTCGAATCGCTCCCGAAACTGAGTCCAAGAAAGAGTAGACTCATCAATTTCGGCTATAAGAAGCTCATACCAATCAAGGGCACGCTCTTGCAATAAGCTAGAAGTTACAAGAACTCTATCATGGTCAGAAAGATCCATACGAGAGAAGATACGCTCGCACGTGCGAAACCAAGCTTGGACTTCAAGAACGGACTCGGAGCCTTTAAACGGCTTTCCTCCAAGATGAGCGAAATCACTGCACTGACGTGCAAAGGCAGACTTGCAAGGTGGAGACACTCGAGCAGGAACTGGAGGTTGAGTGCTCCTAAATAACTCCAAAAACTGATCAGTAGACATATAAACGCCATCCGGATGTGAGCCACTGGATTGCCCTGCATCCGAACGTCGTCCCCTGCCTCTACCGGCCATACGCTGAAAGTTAAAATAAGAACAAGATTATTCACAAGGTAGATATCATTAATTCAAATGTGGAATACTACGGAACAAAATGCATTCCTAGACGTATTCCCAAATTCCATCTAACCTTTAGTGGTAGGAGGAATAAAGGCACGATAATTCAAAGATTTGTATCACTTATTACACTTTGATGTATCAGAATATGTGCTTCTATTCTGTGTTTACCATATTTTGTTCTGAACGCAGCTCTGATACCAAGCTGTAACGCCCCACCTATATACCCACATTAGCAAAGAGTATTATTAGATAATAACGTCTGCTAATACGGAGAATAAGGCTGGATAGGAGCGACCATCTATAGCCTTGCTTTAACTATCTATTGAATACATCGACAATTGCCCTACCTAGCAGGTCGACATATCCAATGAATACTTAAAACAAAACCATAGGTGGCTAGAGGATCTATTAGAACAGAATATAACAACTCAAATGCAATATACATCACAGAACAGTAGATCATCATATACACATATACTGATACATGACAGAGTATGCAAATAATACATGTCAAGTGGTATAGCAAACCACGATATACAGACAATCCAAAAGAATACATATCAGAGTTACAATAAAATGGGACTACGCAAAAAGCTATGACAAAAAGAAGCTAGCGGAGTAGTCCATGCGGAAGCAAAATAGGCTAAGTCCAAATGCACCTAACCTGAAACATCTCGGTCTGACCCGAGTATAAAATACACGGGTCAGTCTAGCTAAACAAATCAGTTAGATAAACTGAACAACAATAAACCTGCAAGGTTACAAAGTATAACAAATATCTCTAAAAGAGATAACACAATCATCTAATCAAAAGATGAACAAAGCAAAACAAGCCTCATATCATCGGCATCTCAAATAAACAAAGGATAAGAATATCCCAAAGCAAGCCAAAAGGCAAATAACAAATACCCATAAGGTATACAAGTTCCACAAGGTAACCTCTATACATCATGCGGCTCAAAAAGACAAACACCGAAGGGCGATACCAAGGGAATATAATATCAATGAAACATAAGATTGCTCGAGCTCAGTACTGTATAAACAAGGATCCATAAGCCCGAAGGCTCCAAACCCAATATCACTCATGCGGCTCAGAAAGACCAACACCGAAGGCGATACTATAGGGCAACAAACCCGAAGGTACAAACCCGAAGGTACAAACCCGAAGGCAACATACCCGAAGGCAACAAACCGTAGTGGCGAAGGTTCGGAGGCCCAGTACTGGACACCACTAACTGGCGGAATGTGTCACAACTCTCGAAAAGGAATCCGAAAAGTGTTAACGTGAGTCCCATAACCACTCGTTCGCACTAAACGGTTTACTATCCGTCAGTCACTTTCACACTCAAAGCAGTACAAAGTTTACCTCTTCTCATCGGTAAACCAGACCAAAGGTCAAAACGTTCAAACGAATAGATTGGGAATTAACTGAAAAGATGAACGCACGTGTTCATTGCACGCGTTTTATCTAATCATTTAATTCTTCTCTCATATCGCTCGGAGTGCGAAGATGTGTGTGTGTTTTAATTAGAATTTATAAATTGGAGAAGGGAGCTTTTAATATGATTCGAAAGATTATTTTATAAAAACCCGTGAATGAAGTCAAGAATAAGTTATCAAAACCAAAGAGGCAATAACAGCCACTAAGAATCAACATGAATCGATAAAATTCGGAAAACCAATCAAAATGAGCATAAATAGGCAAAACAGGAAAAAAGGAGCAGGTCAGTCAATTGAAATCCCTATTCAGTCGACTGAACACTGTCCAGAAAATTTCGGGCTTCAGCTCAGTCGACTGAACAGAGGATTCAGTCGACTGAACCCAATTTCCTGCATTTCCTATCCTATAACAATTGAAGTGCAAACTCTCTCAATTTGCAACTGGACGAGCAACGACGCTAGGGGTTTACGCCCATCGACTACCCGGCCATATAAGCTCTTCGATTTATCGCCAAAAACATGATCCAACAACAAAGCTATGATTTTTAGAGTTTTAGACTTCCAAAACACCAAAAATTGCAATGCTCACGAAACCAATCCGAATCAAAAGCAATTGCACATGGATAATTGTTAGGAATTCATACCCAACATCAATGATATCAAGAGGAGTAGATGTGAGTTCAAAACTCACCTTTAACCCAAAAACCAAGAAGAAGGAGCTCAATTACAAGAAGAAGACCAACCAATCTCTACTTCAACTCAACAAGCTTCAATCTAAGATCAAAACATGTATTTCCTAAGTTAGGTTTAGGAAACTTTCTGAAATTGAAGAGGAAAAGAGTTGGAGAAGATGAAGAGGAGGCTTACCAATAGCTTCTCTTTGATTTTGGAGTAAGAATTCAAGTTTGCAAAGTAAACTAGGGCTTGCAATTTCTATTTCCTCTTCCCTTCCACCATTTTCAGTTTTTACTTGAGTTTTAGAAGTGAGAATGAGAGAATGGAGAGGAGAGGGCTGAGTTAGGGGGTTTAGTTAGCTAGTGGGCTGAACCCAAACCCAAACCCAACTAGAAAAAGTAGCAAATTTCAACTTACCCCAAACATATCAAAGATTATACTCAAAAAGATCGCAAACGCCATTTTGGGCTCAATGGAAGTGGTTTCGAGCTCCAATTCGGCCGTTTGCAAAAATTAAAATTTCGGACCTAAATCCGACTAACGATGCTATATTTAAATAAATCATATAAAATATATAATCGTTAAATATGCAGGTTGTTACAGATCTCCCCTCCTTACAAAATTGCGGTCTCGCAATTCCTAGAGACGATATTTGTAACTACAAACATACAACAATCAAAAGAAAAGGAAATAAGCTTGAGAAGAAAAGACATTCTCACCGTTGCCAAACAAGGATAGAAAACCCGGATAAGATCGCTCAATAAACTCTCTGGTTTCCCAAGTACAGTCATTGGGATTAGCGGACCATTGAACTTTAACGAGCGGCACATCCTTGTTTCGAAGGTGTCGCACCTCCGTGTCAAGTACGCGAATAGGTTGCTGTACAATAGATAAGTCCGGTGAGACCCCAAGCTCTTGCAAATCAGGAGAATCGATAACAGAATCCGACTCTCGAAGACACTTCCGAAGTTGCGAGACATGAAACACGTCATGAATGCCAGATAAATGAATAGGAAGTGAAACTCTATAAGCCATAGGGCCAATACGTTCAATAATAGAAAATGGTCCTATATAACGAGGAGCCAATTTCCCAGTCGTACTGAAGCGCATAACCCCTTTCAAAGGAGAAACACGAATAAAAACAAGATCACCAATCGAGAACTCGAGAGGCTTCCTACGGTTATCCGCGTAGGATTTCTGGCAACTCTGTGCCTCTTTCATTCTCAACCGGATAAGATCAATCTTCTCGAAAGAATCACGAACAAAATCTGGGCTAAGAACAAGCTTCTCCCCAGGTTCCAACCAATAAGAAGGCGATCGACATGGCCTTCCGTACAAGGCCTCGAAAGGAGCCATACCGATACTAGACTGAAAACTATTGTTGTAGGAGAACTCTACAAGAGGTAGGTGATCCTCCCAACTACCACCAAAATCAAAAATACAAATACGGTGAAGATCTTCCAAGATACGATTCACCCGTACAGTCTGTCCATCAGACTGCAGATGATAAGCTGTGCTAAGATTAAGCTTTGTTCCCAAAGCTTGCTGAAGACTCCGTCAAAAATGACTCGTGAATAAGGGATCACGGTCACTCACAATAGAACTAGGAACACCGTGAAGTCTCACGATTTCCTTGACATATAACTTAGCCAAATGCGAAGCAATCCTATTAGACTTAATAGGAATAAAATGAGCAGACTTGGTGAGGCGACCAACAACAACCCAGATGCTAGAATGGCCCGACCTCGAACGAGGTAGGCCGTCAATGAAATCCATAGAAATCTGATCCCATTTCCACAATGGAATCTCTAAAGGCTGAAGAAGATCAGAAGGACGCTGATGTTCGGCCTTAATACGTTGACAAGTTATGCAATTACTCACATAACTCGCTACATCGCGCTTCATGCCTTTCCCAATAATAAAGGCGACTCATATCGGCATACATCTTGCTACTTCCGGGATGAATTGTATACTTAGAACGGTGACAATCATCAAGAATGTCATGCCTAAGTGCAAAATCAGAAGGCACAAAAAGACGGTTCTTCATGCGAAGACACCCATGAGAATCAATGTTAAAATCCCGCAATAACTCATCACAGGATTCAGACTTACAAAGCTGAATAAGATGCAACAAATCAGGATCACGCCGCTGAGCATCGGCAATACGATCCAATAAAATGGGTCGAGCTCCCAAACTAAATAATAGAATAGGAGAATCAGAAGATGAACCTCGATCACGAATTTTGCACAAAGATAAAGTCTCAAGAACATCCCATTCGGCAAGCATCATAGAAACAACAGCCGAATGTTTGCGGCTAAGCGCATCAGCAACACGATTACCCTTACCAGGGGTATACTGGATATCAAAGTCATAGGAGGCAAGAAACTCGAGCCAACGTTATTGCCTCATATTGAGTTCCTTTTGAGTGAACAAATACTTCAAGGATTTATGATCGGTATAAAGAGTGAAGCGCTCGCCTAATAAATAGTGTCGCCAAATCTTCAAGGCGAAGACAATGGCGGCTAACTCTAGATCATGCGTGGCATAGCGAACTTCATTCGGACGTAGTTGCCTAGAAGCATAAGCAACTACCCGATCCTTTTGCATAAGAACAGCACCAAGACCACTACCACAAGCATCGGTGTAGACATTAAGATCATGATTCCCTTCGGGAACCACAAGAATATGAGCATTAGTGAGAAGTTCCTTTAATGTCAGAAAGGAAGCTTCACACTTGTCAGACCAAATATAATGAATGCCTTTCCGAGTAAGGCTGGTGAGAGGAAGCACAACACGGGAAAAGTCCTTGATGAACCGACGGTAATAACCCGCCAATCCAAGGAAACTACGGATCTCATGCACATTCTCAGGCCTCTTCCAATTCTGGATGGCTTCGATCTTCGAGGGATCGACTGAAATGCCGTCGGAAGATACAACATGGCCTAAGAACTTAACCTTGTTCTCCCAAAAGTGGCACTTGGAGAATTTGGCTCTAAGCTGATGGTGAAGGAGAGTACTCAAGACAATTCTCAAGTGATTAGCATGCTCAGCTTCAGACTTAGAGTAAATAAGGATATCATCAATGAATACTAGGACGAATTTGTCGAGATATTCCCGGAATACCCGATTCATTAGATCAATAAAGATAGCAGGAGCGTTCGTCAAACCGAACGGCATAACGAGCCACTCGAATGAACCATATCGAGTGCGAAAAGCTATAAGAGGTATGCTATCCTCTGCAACTCGTAGCTGATGAAAACCCATGGCAAGGTCAAGCTGAGAAAAGACCTTAGCACCACTCAATAGATCGAACATATCATCGATCCTAGGCAATGGATACCTGTTTTTGACGGTTAACTCGTTAAACTTGCGATAGTCAATGCAAAGCCTAAGAGTTCCATCGGATTTCCTCACAAAGACGACCGTGGATCCCCACGGAGAAAAACTAGACTGAATCAACTGCTTGGACTCAAGCTCTAGAAGCTGCTTCTTGAGTTCCTCATTTTCCTTTGTAGACATCCTCGTGGGAGGACGACCAACTGGCTGCGCGCCTGGAATGAGATCAATGCGGAACTCAATTGCCCGCTTAGGCGGCAAACCCGAGACAGGCTCAAAAACATCAGAAAAGTCACAAGCAATAGGAATACGAGATATATTATCATCATCCCGCGAGTCAAGAGAATATAAAGCCATTTCAGAATTATCGACATCCCGAAGAACAAGTGATAGCTGAGTTGGCGAATCCGGATGTCGAAGATATATAATTCTCTCCGAACAAATAATCCTGGCATCATATCTCACTAGCCAGTCCATACCCAAAATCATATCAAATCCCAAACAAGAGATAACGTGCAGATTCACATGAAAAGAAAAGCCACATAAATCAATCTCAACATTATCACAAAGCAAGCTAAGGGTCGTGGATCCCCCAATAGGATTCACAATCCTCAATGAAGTAACCATACAAGAGACATCCAAAGATAAATCATCGACGAGCTTCTTCGATACGAAAGAATGTGAAGCACCCGTATCGAAAAGAACTCGTATACTATGGTCATGAAACAAAATAGAACCTTCCAAAATAGATGGAGATATACCTTTGGGCTGAGAGGGACCTTCAGAAGCCTTGACAGCATTAAGCTTGCCTGACTTAGCACCACCAGGAACAGTAGGACAGGTGGAAACATGATGACCTTCCTTCTTGCAGTAGCAACAGAAGAGAGGCTTAGGACAAGCTCGAATAATATGATTCGGAGAACCACAATTGAAACACTTCCGAAGGGAAGGTGTTCCACCAGACTGGGACTGAGAATTGGCACTACCAGTCTTCTTCTTCTTAGAAGGAAAAGACTTTTTCTGAAATGGAAACTGCTTCTTGTTGGGGTTCTTGGAAACCTCAACATCCTCACTACTATCACACTCTTTCTCGATAGTTTCGAGATGAAGCGCTGAATCAACCAATTCTTCAAAAGAAAGCTTAAGCTGGAGCAATAAAGACTTCTTAAGATATTTCTTAAGACCAGAGACAAACTTCAAATTCTTCTTATAAGAAGTGCTAATGAATTCAAGACCATACTTAGATAAAGCCTAGAATGATGCAACATACTCAGAAACAGAAGACTTCCCTTGTTTCAACTCAAGGAAGCGATGGGTCAATAAAACTTTTTCAGATTCAGGAACGAACTTGAGTTCGAATCGCTCCCGAAACTGAGTCCAAGAAAGAGTAGACTCATCAATTTTGGTTATAAGAAGCTCATACCAATCAAGGGCACGCTCTTGCAATAAGCTAGAAGTTACAAGAACTCTATCATGGTCAGAAAGATCCATACGAGAGAAGATACGCTCGCACGTGCGAAACCAAGCTTGGACTTCAAGAACGGACTCGGAGCCTTTAAACGGCTTTCCTCCAAGATGAGCGAAATCACTGCACTGACGTGCAAAGGCAGACTTGCGAGGTGGAGACACTCGAGCAGGAACTGTAGGCTGAGTGCTCCTAAATAACTCCAAAAACTGATCAGTAGACATATAAACGCCATCCGAATGTGAGCCACTGGATTGCCCCGCATTCGAACGTCGTCCCCTGCCTCTACTGGCCATACGCTGAAAGTTAAAATAAGAACAAGATTATTCACAAGGTAGATATCATTAATTCAAATGTGGAATACTACGGAACAAAATGCATTCCTAGACGTATTCCCAAATTCCATCTAACCGTAAGTGGTAGGAGGAATAAAGGCACGATAATTCAAAGATTTGTATCACTTATTACACTTTGATGTATCGTAATATGTGCTTCTATTCTGTGTTTACCATATTTTGTTCTGAACGCAGCTCTGATACCAAGCTGTAACGCCCCACCTCTATACCCACATTAGAAAAGAGTATTATTAGATAACACTGTCTGCTATAATACGGAGAATAAGGCTGGATAGGAGCGACCATCTATAGCCTTACTTTAACTATCTATTGAATACATCGACAATTGCTCTACCTAGTAGGTCGACATATCCAATGAATACTTAAAACAAAACCATAGGTGGCTAGAGGATCTATCAGAACAGAATATAACAACTCAAATGCAATATACATCATAGAACAGTAGATCGTCATATACACATATACTAATACATGATAGAGTATGCAAATAATACATGTCAAGTGGTATAGCAAACCACGATATACAGACAATCCAAAAGAATACACATCAGAGTTACAACAAAATGGGACTACGCAAAAAGCTATGACAAAAAGAAGCTAGCGGAGTAGTCCATGCGGAAGCAAAATAGGCTAAGTCCAAATGCACCTAACCTGAAACATCTCGGTCTGACCCGAGTATAAAATACACGGGTCAGTCTAGCTAAACAAATCAGTTAGATAAATTGAACAACAATAAACCTGCAAGGTTACAAAGTATAACAAATATCTCTAAAAGAGATAACACAATCATCTAATCAAAAGATGAACATAGCAAAACAAGCCTCATATCATCGGCATCTCAAATAAACAAAGGATAAGAATATCCCAAAGCAAGCCAAAAGGCAAATAACAAATACCCATAAGGTATACAAGTTCCACAAGGTAACCTCTATACATCATGCGGCTCAAAAAGACCAACACCGAAGGGCGATACCAAGGGAATATAATATCAATGAAACATAAGATTGCTCGAGCTCAGTACTGTATAAACAAGGATCCATAAGCCCGAAGGCTCCAAACCCAATATCACCCATGCGGCTCAAAAAGACCAACACCGAAGGCGATACTATAGGGCAACAAACCCGAAGGCACAAACTCGAAGGTACAAACCCGAAGGCAACATACCCGAAGGCAACAAACCATAGTGTCGAAGGTCCGGAGGCCCAGTACTGGACACCACTAACTGGCGGAATGTGTCACAACTCTCGAAAAGGAATCCGAAAAGTGTTAACGTGAGTCCCATAACCACTCTTTCGCACTAAACGGTTTACTATCCGTCAGTCACTTGCACACTCAAAGCAGTACAAAGTTTACCTCTTCTCATCGGTAAACCAGATCAAAGGTCAAAACGTTCAAACGAATAGATTGGGAATTAACTGAAAAGATGAACGCATGTGTTCATTGCACGCGTTTTATCTAATCATTTAATTTTCTCCCACATCGCTCGGAGTGCGAAGATGTATGTGTGTTTTAATTAGAATTTATAAATTGGAGAAGGGAGCTTTTAATATGATTCGAAAGATTATTTTATTAAAACCCGTGAATGAAGTCAAGAATAAGTTATCAAAGGCAAAGAGGCAATAACAGCCACTAAGAACCAACATGAATTGATAAAATTCGGAAAACCAATCAAAATGAGCATAAATAGGCAAAACAGAAAAACAGGAGCAGGTCAGTCGACTGAAATCCCTATTCAGTCGACTGAACACTGTCCAGAAAATTTCGGGCTTCAGCTCAGTCGACTGAACAGAGGATTCAGTCGACTGAACCCAATTTCCTACATTTCCTATCCTATAACAATTGAAGTGCAAACTCTCTCAATTTGCAACCGGACGAGCAACGACGCTAAGGGTTTACGCCCATCGACTACCCGGCCATATAAGCTCTTCGATTTATCGCCAAAAACATGATCCAACAACAAAGCTATGATTTTTAGAGTTTTAGACTTCCAAAACACCAAAAATTGCAATGCTCACGAAACCAATCCGAATCAAAAGCAATTGCACATGGATAATTGTTAGGAATTCATACCCAACATCAATGATATCAAGAGGAGTAGATGTGAGTTCAAAACTCACCTTTAACCCAAAAACAAAGAAGAAGGAGCTCAATTACAAGGAGAAGACCAACCAATCTCTACTTCAACTCAACAAGCTTCAATCTAAGATCAAAACATGTATTTCCTAAGTTAGGTTTAGGAAACTTTCTGAAATTGAAGAGGAAAAGAGTTGGAGAAGATGAAGAGGAGGCTTACCAATAGCTTCTCTTTGATTTTGGAGTAAGAATTCAAGTTTGCAAAGTAAACTAGGGCTTGCAATTTCTATTTCCTCTTCCCTTCCACCATTTTCAGTTTTTACTTGAGTTTTAGAAGTGAGAATGAGAGAATGGAGAGGAGAGGGCTGAGTTAGGGGGTTTAGTTAGCTAGTGGGCTGAACCCAAACCCAACTAGAAAAAGTAGCAAATTTCAACTTACTCCAAACATATCAAAGATTATACTCAAAAAGATCGCAAACGCCATTTTGGACTCAATGGAAGTGGTTTCGAGCTCCTATTCGGCCGTTTGCAAAAAGTAACATTTAGGACCTAAATCCGACTAACGACGCTATATTTAAATAAATCATTTAAAATATATAATTGTTAAATATGCGGGTTGTTACAGGTTAACATTGGACTTAGCTTACTACCTTTTTGTTTATGGCAATAAGATTTACCTTAAATATTTATCTACCCATAAATCCGCTTTTTAACACTCAAAAATGTTAATTTGTCCATAAAATCCTAGTAGACATTTACTAAGACATTTTTGTATGATTACTAATTTCAAATTAGTTACATTTTTATATCTATTCCATTTTTATCAGTCTCATTAATCCTTTTGTCTCTAAAAATTGTAACCCTTAATTTAATACTGTCCATTATTTCTCATTAATTGTCCTATAATTTAGATTACAATCTTTCATTTTCTATTAATTAATTAATAGGAATTCCTAATTTATTTCCCATTAATATGAATTACTACCTTTTCTAATTATAATTATTCGCTTCCCCAAATATAGTAATAACTAACGAACGTTACACATAAATAACGCACGAATAAACGCTGTTCTTCTTTATTAATGCAATAACTACGTATAAACTGCCTAATAAAACTACATATTCATAACCATATATATTCTAGTCATAAATATGTAACTAGAATATACTTTCCATTTGATTTGCTAGAATTAAATTCCTTAGGAAGATTCTTCCGCTATGATTTCCATAAATTGGTTTAACATAAAAAAGGAAAGATTGACTCCATTTGAAATTACAAGGAATGGATAATTTCTTTTTAATTGGAATAGACAGTGTAAACTACGGAAAATACATCTGGGCTTTATACATTTCTTCCCTTTTTGTTTGTGGGCATTCCTTGTTAAATCAAATGTCGCCCTTTTCTATGAAAAGTGGAAAAAGTAAACAAATTTTAGAAAATTAGTTAATTATTTTATTAAAGTATTAAAAGTCTATGTCATATAATATCCTTTTAAATGGATTTTAGAATTTTATTAAATATCTTAGATCATAAATGAATGAGTACACATATATCAGTATCATTTTTAAAAAGCTTTTAAATTATAAACAAATGTTTTTAAAAAATGAGTTTAAAAGTTGCTTAAGTAGCTTAATCGTGCATTGTTTGGCTGCTTGTTTATGGAAAGTAATTAATATTTTACTTAGCACTAAAAGCCAAAGAAGTAGGCTTGTCTATTTATGAGAGTTAAGAATGATTTCGAGTAGGTTTAAAAGCAATATTGCTCAAACCTACTTGTAACAACTCGAATTCCACTGGGTCCGAATTTTTCGAAAAAATGCTAAAACCCAAGCCCATCGAAGCTAGAGTTGGGTATTTGGTATCCTGCAAATAGGCAAAGACAAATATATCAGAGCTCAAATAAATATCTCATAGCGGAACTGACTAAAATATAATAGTAAGTAAATACTCACTAATATAATAACACTTTCTAAACAAGTGTCTCAAAGCTGGAATTCTTTGCCATCTACCTAACCTGTAGGATGTTATGAGGAGGGGGTCAGAACTAAAGTTTTGGTGAATAGACAAATCATATACTTCTAAGTTTAATTCTACATATATCGTTTTACTTCCATTTTTTGTTATATTATGTTTATTGGGTTTATAATACTCTCGCCCCGATGCGTGAATCGTACCCATCTACTCCCTAGTAGATCAAAACCTAATAACTAATATATCGGTAGCTATATGCCCAATGACCGTATCGGTCCTACATACTACCCTTAGTACCTTTCGTATCCTCCTCGAAAAGGACTCCATCATCTCGGTGCTAGGGCGTTCTGTGACTACATCTATAAAGGACTTCCTCATAAGACGTACAATACATGTTCCATCGTCTGCTATGAAAACATAAAACTGCGTCCGCACTAGCCTATACTAATGCTCGGACATCCACATTGTACCACCCAGTGGGCACCTTGAGGACTCTACGTAATCGTTTTGTCTACTCCCTAAATCCCGCTAAACAAGGTCTACCTTGTACAGAACTCAGTTAGGGATTTTCTATACACCAAAATAGTGATTTTGCAACATTTTCTATTTGTTAATTTCTAACACTTATAAATGTTATAGCCTACTGATAATAAAAAAGTGTTAGGATACCTGAAAAAGTGTTGGGAAATATAAATAATGTGTTTTATAAACTTTCCAACACATCAGTTATAATTTACAACACAAAAAAGTGTTAGCACAGTTGGTAAATTTGTAAATAACTCACTAAAAATTGTACTGTTTTGTAATCTTCTATATGTAGCATTTTCTAACACTTCCCCCTTCCATCCCCACTATCGGCCGCATAATTTTCAATTAGATTAGGTTTCCCCTTCGCCCATTCCATCACCAGCGTCGACAGCCATTCGCGCATCCTCCAAGCTAGAGCGGCTTAAGACTAGGGTTCCCCTTTTCAGTTGGCGCGTCATCTCCAGTTGAGCATCAAACTCTTCATTTATAAATCTATGACGGCATCGAGGAGCATCACATTTGAAACTGAAAGCAAATCACGTCTAAATCAGAAGCTATCCTGGTCAGTAATCATTTTTTTTGGCTTGTCTCTATTGTTTCGTCCATCTCCATCGGGATCTACAGCAGTTTTTTTGCCAATGTTCTGTGGAAATTAGGCGTTTGGTTGCAAGTAACAGAGTTTGTTTTCCTTATCTTTCTCATTTTAACACATTGATTTTCTTGTCTTAACCACATAATTGAGTACTCGAGTGAGCATTTGTTGTAAGAAATTGCATACTTACAACCTAATAAAAATCCTCAACTTATTGTATATTGATCTGAATATTCAGTTCTGCTCATGATCGGCTATTATATTGGTTAATTGTCTTTACAAATGTTTGTTTCTATTTTATATTTCTAATGTTCCCGGAAGTAACAGTAAATATGCTTAATTTTGTTTCCCTGTAATGAAAATTGCATGTTGGTACATCATTGCATCTGCTATGGACTCTTGTAATTTGCACTTGTAAGAAATTATCAAGGATTATGCAAATATTTATGTCAATCAATTTGTATAATATTATCAGATTTTGAAGTAAATCAATTTGAAATTATATCATTCGAACATGGCCAGTACAGGTATGCAAGTGTAGACGTTGTAGGAGCATTTTTACTATTAAAATGTACAGCATGTGATTGTTCAAACTGATTCAGTTTAATAAATGTGTATAATGATTATATAGCTTTTTTTAAAGATAAGAAGTGTTCTTTTCTAAAATCTTGATGGTGGTTACCAAATTTTTTCAACTTTAATACGTATTCTCATACACTAATAATTAATTATACTATGAACGTTGTGTTTCAGTCTATTTAGAAATGTGTTCTAGCCCAGTTTCAAACTATTGTCCAACCTTAGTTTAACACTTTCTTTGTTGTCAATCTGATTTTCAATGGTAAACAATAGTGGTGAATGGCATCCCATTATGAATATATGACTGAAAATTCTAATTTACCATCTCTATATGTTTACCCAGTAATTCCCACTAATGTGTTGTAATAAATATATGCATCTGAATTTTTTTCTTTTTGTGAATTTTAGAAATTTTTTGTGAAATCAATTAGATGGCTGTTCAGATTGTACTGTAACAAATAAATTTGCAAGTCAACTAAAAAGATGAGGATTACAATGACTGTAAGCTAACAACGTCAGATCGGTACTTCAGCTACTTCAGTTTTATATTTACTCATTTATTTACTTATTTCTGTGTTATTATTATTTTTCTTTCACACCAATCAATAATATGACTCCATCGTTTTTTACCATTGCATTAAAGTCGGTTTGTAGTTTTCCAAATTGTACATGCTTGCTATGCACTGATTTACTGAACAACGATACACTAGCCTCTAATATTTTACACGTATAAAGAAGTATTATATCTGTCGGTACCCCCATCCCATGTTCACAAAATCATCTTACCCATAAATAGATTAGTCACTCATAACATGCCAGCCTATACAAAATACACGTTTATGTCAATGTGACAAGTCAGCATCTAGAAAGAAGCGGACAATATGACATGTGTTGTCCGAACTGAACATTTGATTACAAGTTCGGTATTCTGTTAAGCAGGAGGTGTAATTTAAATTAACTACATTCACATGCACATCCATATCCCTTTGTAAAATGAATAAACATTTTAGTTTCAAATGGTCTGGTCATACACATCATGTACGAGCACATGTTATACACATTCCATCAACCGCACCAAGTGAACCTTTTTATTTAGAGAGAGTTGAAAACCATCTAAATTCTACTATGGAAAGTTTTTCCTGCTATCAAAATTGAGAGATCCAATTCCTGAGAGAGTAGCCTCGTAATTTCTAACTCATGAGCTCCTCTACGCATTTGAATTTTTTTGGAAACCTGCTTCAAAAGTAGGAGGGAGAGGATGAACAGTCTGATTACCAAAGACATCATCATGGCTGCTAGAAACAGCTGCATGCTTTGTCCCACTGCTAGATGGCACATTGGAAAATGGCAACAAAACTAAATGCCGGTACATGTATAATCAAATATATACTATGCATCATCTAATTTTAACATAGCTAAGCATGGACCTGTTGGATTACTAGTTGATACTAGTTTACAGTAAGCTTCACTCAAAGTCCAAATTTAATGAAATATGGGTGCCTGAGATGGCAAAGTACATGCACATAGAAAAAGAAAATTAATATAGGAGCCATAAATGAGGTTGGAGATGGATCCTGTGAATAAATCTCTTAGTGGAAGATTTGATTGCTCACTACATCTTTACTGTATTTATGGCTTTGATCATACAATAGGTGTTAATTTTGCACGTTCAATTTGTTAGCTGATGTATTATATTACTGCATTTTATTCTTGTCATGATACTCGTTAAAAAAAAACAGTTGCATTAGCTACATAACATTGATTGTCACACCAGTTCAACTATTACCTCTTAAGTAGGAGATTTAATTCATAAACTCCTACAGTTTCCTCTCAGTTTGATACTAATCATTTATTCCGAGCTCGTAAACAAATTTAGTACATTATTGTGTCGTTTTATATATACATTTATTATTATTTTCTTAAAATTTTCGCTCCTGTTTCTTACTACCAGTACATTAATTTTTCCTGTTTCTTTTAGTTTGATTTTACTACACTTTTCTTATCACATGCAGATACCAAAGCTGACATAAAAGTTGAACTGGATAATTACATGCATTTCATATTACCCACTAGCTGGTGTAGTATTTATCTTTTGCTTCTTAGAAAAGGATACTCAAGTATATGGCATGAACATGGATGCTCATACTAATATAATCAAATAAAAACACTACAAAATTCCAGCCTAATGCTAATTTGCGTTCAACCAACTTGATGAGAGAGAAAAGTAATTCATGGAATCAAAAAGATACTCAACGATCCAGAGGCATCAGCTGCTTCACTTTTAACTTACTGCAAAATATTTGGGTAGTTGTTAGAAGCAACTAAAGTCAAGCATTATACTGGGAGTTTCTTGTTTTACTGGGTGATAATATTAAGCATTATATAACACATCACACATGGTCCTGCTAACGTTGTCATCCTAGATTTTAAATCCAATAGAGTTCGGCCAAGTATGAAAAAGGTGCGTCCCTGCTATATTTTTGCCAGAAAAAAATGTTTTATGCAAGTGAAAGCTTTTGTTTTGACTTGATACTAACTACATATATTAAAGATGAACATTTTTCTAAATTGCTTTATTTTGATCACTCTACTCATGAAAAAAATTTCATTGGGTAGACAGGGTGTTTTACCGTATTCTTTCTTTTGACTTTTGGTTTTTCAATCATCGTTAACATATATTTAATGGGCACGTGTTAACATTTCTTAAATAAAATAATGGATCGTTTTAGTAATCATTGTATAAATTTGTGTTAATTAATCGAGTGCGTATACAAAACACAATCTTGTGCTTCTGTTGTACAAAATATTGATTATTTTTTGATGGTATCTTGCAAAAAGTAGATAACAAATATTTAGATGGTGGATTATTTCAAAATTTGAAATAACTAAGAAGATGAAATACTTATAAGTTGAAAAGTTTCTTAAATGAAACTTAAACAAATTTATTGTTCATGATTGAAAAGTTCTGAAATTACGTCATGTGTTAAAATTTTCATGTGTTAAACTAGGTTGATATTTGATTCATACATTAAATCTCATGTGATGAAATGTTTGGTAAATTCAAGTGTGATTTATAAGTTTAAAACACTTCATTATTGTTCAAACGAACATTGAATACAAAATTATTTGACTAGTAAACATTAGATTCATAAGCAAAAGCACTTCAGATATTGGATGATTCTTATGTTAAAACTATTTTATAATAAGTTGATGTTGCATTCATAAACAAATTAAGCAATTTTAATCTGAAATTTTGTGGTACCACAACACGAGCTTCCATTGTGATTATTCGGACATTCTCCTTTCCTGTCCAAACTCTTGGCATTGAATCTTTATCATGATTCAAAACTGTAGATAACCTGTAAATAGAATTTCTTAGTAGGAATAGACACGGAGTATTCTTCAATATCATGACGAAGCTTGTCCCTAACTTTGGAACTGTCCCAGTCTGTTTTCTTGATTACAATATCTACAAAAATAAATAAATAAACAAATAAATTTCAAACTTCAAAGTAGAGAAAAGAAATTTTATTTTCAAAAAAAACTTAAGAGTTACTTCAATAATTTCTTGAAAATTTACCTATGCATTGCTCATTAAAATCAACCATTGCAGACTGTGTAGATGTATTAGCAGCTTCTGCAAAACCTTTCCCGCATTTTAAAGAAGTTTCTAAATTGGTTTTGAATTTGTCTAATGATCTTGCACGAATATGTACTAACATTGCTTGGAATGCAGCTTATATTCTTTTTGCACTTCAGTTGCACCCATAATTATATACATTGTATTTCTCTTTATCTCTACCTTATCATTATTCTGCATTTAAGTTTGTGGATGTTAGTAACTTGACCATGCTATAACAGCTTGCATTTTTAAACACTTAGATATTTAAATAATTGATAGTAGGGAATCAGATATCCTTTTGTATGATTAATTGCGGCCCGGTATCTATGCTTTTGGTCCATGGTCAGTAGACTGTCATGGACAATAATTAGATCTAATAATGCACTGATACATTAGATTATATTTTAGACCTGATTATAATTGAGTAAACCAATCTATACTTAACCTGCACATACATGAATAGTTGAGTTGGAAGTGCATCGTTGTTCTATATTTTTATACAATGAAAGCTAAGTCTCAATTAATAGTAATTTTGATGATTGAATTCTCATTTGACATATTGAATGTAGGCACTTGTGGAGGAAGAGGAAGAAAAACAGAAGTTGGAATGTAGCAGTAACGAGGAAGCAAACACATATGACCTTGACAATGATCCCATATCTGAAGTTTTTGGCTCCGATAGAAAGAAAAACTATTGTTGTGCAATTAGCTCCACTTCCTCTGCAAAACAAGTAAAGTTGACGCAATATCTAAAATTCTATTTATCAATAGCTCATATTATATTGGATATTTAAAATTGTATATGAAATTGCTTTTTTGTAATTTGATATGATATTGTGGTATTTTCAAATTGGTAAGCTTGTAGCTCATATTATAGTATTATCTAACTATGATATTGTTGCATTTGAGGTATGGAAGCATTTTAGACTTCATATTGAATTAGTATGACGAATTATATGTGATATGGAAATCTTCATTTATGAGATATTATATTCATTTGTTTTAAGAATTTAATATTAGTAGTGTATAAAATAGGGTAAAAACATAATTTCAATTAGTAACGCATATAAGTGTTACCAATATTTTGGATAACAACGCTTATCTACGTTACAAACCTAAATGATAAGCAAAGCAATTTATGTGTAACAACACATATATGTGTTACTAAATAATCATTTTCCTACACTTATAAGTGTTACCGTATATTTCTGTACCAACACTTATAAGCGTTACCGTATATTTATGTACCAACACTTATAAGCGTTACCGTATATTTATGTACCAACACTTATAAGCGTTACCGTATGTTTAGGTACCAACACTTATAAGCGTTAGTAATATGTATGTTCGTAACACTTATAAGTGTTACAAATTCGACCGCTTCATTCCTCACAGTTCATTAGTAACACTTAAAAAGTGTTACTAAAATTATTTGTACACTTAAAAATGTTAGGATTTGCCTGTTTTGGTGTAGTGATATCTGTAAAGGACTGCCTCGTTAGGCCTACAATACAGATATTCTACTTGGTCTGTCCCTTTTCCTATCGTGGCTATGGCCCCACGCAACCACCCCTTAACTAATCGAAAGACCTCTAAAGAGCTAAGTGGTTGTGTCGTACTGCAAAGAATCTAAACATCCAATTGGCTGCGCCCCTCATACAATGTCTTGATAGTGAAAGGTTCATTGGACTATTGGTTTAACTCTAGTCTTTCCCGAACCCGCTTCTTGGTTTTGATGTTGGCCCGATATCCGCATGCGACTATCCTTTTGGGTCCTGCCCACTAAAACTTACTTGCAAGTACTGGAACATACGAATATCCTACTCCAAACATCAACCCCTTTTTACTGCCTACAATGGTCCTGCCATGCAAAAAGCAGTCAAGGCATACTCTTTTGATGGAACATCTACAGACCTACCTCCGGGGGACTGCTTTGTTACGCCTACCCCAGAGGGCCACCCTAGAGTACCCTCACGTCTTGTTGAAGTCTCGTACTTACTTCTAGCCCAAAATAACTAAGTTGGACATGCTTCTTCTATGCTGAAATCTGTGATGAACTGCTTCGTTAGGCTCTTCATCCTTTGGGCTGCTTCAAACGCATCTCACTCTTTTATTAGACCCTAAGTCTAATCTTTTATTTTGTGTTTAGTTTACTTTTCTTATTCTGTTAGCCACTTATTTACTCTAATTGGCATAATCTTGTCCCAGCCTCACCTAACTATTATGAGATCATCAGTTCCTGACTGAAAGGGAATGTTGTTGGTATGGGCCACTTCTATTATCTTGCTTATTAACGCAATTTAAGTCTTAAGTTTATTAAAATAAGCCTTTTCTATTATTTATGCTCAATTTGCTTATTAACTTAATTTAAGTCTTAAATAAGCCTTTTTTGTTCTTTCTACTTAGTTGTAACATATGTTATAATTTTACTTGTAATTGTCACTTTTATTTTCTTTTATAATCTGTGCATTATAAGTATAATTACAAGCGTCTCTTTTCTTCTTTTATTATGATATTGAATTCTCTTTAATTCTATTATATTATATAACAATCTTGGCTTGGGACTATGTCCAATTGTAACAAATTTACTTATCATAATAACTGCTTTACTTTTATTCTATTATCTGCGTAGTAAATGCAGATCTAGGTACATTTCTATTTATAGCTTCTAGTCTTATCTAATAATTAACTTGATTCCTTCAATTCTTTACTTTATTTTCTTATATTCTAGGAAGTAGTTCTATTCTATTTGGTTGGTCACAAAAACTGTACTAAAAATCCATATCCATATTTTAATACTAAATAATGCTATAAACAATAATCCGTAATTGGAAGATATTTCTTTTATTATTTCTTTACTTTTTGGATATTGAAAAATACAGTCGTTTCTCTATTTTACACTAATTCCCTTTTTCTTTCTTTTATTCTTGCAATTACGTTTATCGTTATCTTTTAAATATTAAACTATAGAAATGTATTCTCTTTTCTAAACCAACCAATTAATCTATCACTTACTTTCAAATCAAGTTATTAGATTTTTCTTTAATTTATTACTCCCGTTTTAGCATAATTTACTGCAAATTTCTATTTTTTGCTTTTTAACCAATTTATGTAAATCTAGTGTTCTTTTATTATGGTCCGAATTTGCGGATTCTTCTCTTTACTATTTTATTCACGTAGAAAGGAATAAAAAGAGACTAACATTTACAGGCTAAATTGCAACTTTTAAATTAGATGTAAATTTCTTACTTTTAGGCTTATGCCTTTCTTTAACTGTCAAGCCTAATATTATTCATTTTTAGTGGATTACTATTTTTTCTTTTTTCTATATAAATAATAACTAAATATAAGCTCTCTTATACAATTTACAATCTCAGCATACTAATTAACAAGATTAATTACTGAAATAAATACTGAATAAAATTATTTAACGGGAATCTAACGATAATATATCATAAACGTAAAAGATATATAATTAAATCCACTCACCTGTCGTCCTTAGCTTCGCTTGTGCTTAGCTTGGCTCCACGGTTTTCCTGGATCCCCTTCTAAGATGTCTAATATATTTATTGAGAAGATCATCTCCCTAGAAATATTTTCTTTTTAGGGTCCAGCCTCAAGCAATGAACCTAAAGAAATATTTTCTATTTAGGGTTCAACCTCAGGCAATGAACCCATTGGGAGAAAATCTGACTGTGAGAAAATAGCTAGGCCTAGGGTCCTATTTATAGTGGAGTTTGGGGATCTCAGACCGTTGGATTCTTGGATTGAATCTGAAGCCACCACGTCACAGGGTCGTTTGGAGCCATCAGATCTATCAACGTATGGCTCAGATCGTGCAAAAATCAATTTTTATTTGGTTCAGCATGTACCTGGACAAAATTACGTCTAGGTAGCGACGCGGGTCGACCCTAGGGTCGACCTGTGCTCTCTTTGGGTCGACCATGGAGTGTTGTGGGTCGACCTATGGGTTGACCCATATTTATTTATTTTATTTTTTTCGTTTCTCTTGCCTTTTGTTTCTCTCGTAATTTCTCCGTATTAACTCAGATTTCGACAAGTTATATATGGAAATTGATCAGAAAATTGCCACGAACACAATGGTATAAGTTTCGAGGCCATATTCTAACAATTACGAAATTTTTTATTTTCACTATTCATTGTTATTTGATTATTAATTATAAAAATGTGGGGTGTTACATTCTCCCACCCTTAAGGAAATTTCGTCCGCGAAATTCGACAAGGGTAAAATTATGTAATTTCTCGCATCAATCACAACCATTTTGTGTACATCCAATTTTGCGACCATCCGTGTTCTTGTGCAAAAGTGTCATTCAATGCTTTTCTTCTTTAAAAAATTATTTTAAAATATGATGCACACATCCTAAATATACTTGCAATTTCTATATGAATGCAATCTTTTGAAAACTCAATACATTTTTTATTCAATTCTTCCCACACTCCTACTGAATAAGGGTGTAGTTCAACAAATTTTCATCCAAAACCTACCACATAACTTTTAATATTCGAATTTCAGACAAATCTAATTTTCCGAACTTGATTTCTTCTGTTAGAAAGAAGGTAGAAAAAGGAAAAACTTCACATTTCTCCATTTTACTTTCGCGCATCTCTCTCTCCGTACTTGAAACTTATGACGTTATCCTATAAAATCTCTATTTTCTTTCCCAAGCACGGTTCACATAAGAATGATTTTTCTTTTAAATTTTTTTCTCAAGCTTAATTTATGGGAAAGATGTATTTTTCTTTTGCAATTCTAATTCATTTCTATTGACGTTTCTGTTGCTTTCTTTAGATCTTACAGTTTTTCTTTTAGTTACCTTTTATCTGCTTTTACTCTTCTTTTAATATAGCAACTAAACACAGCTATCATCTAGGGCAAGGAGATCTAGGGCCATGTCCACTCTGACACAGAAAGGTCCTAATCTAGGAATCCAAGTAAGTCATATGCTCCTCCTGCCACCTATTACTTGTTACCAACTTACGTTGTGTTACTCATGATGAACAAGATCTATTCATCTCTTCTATTCTAAGTCTCATTTACTGCAATGGATAAGAGTTTCAATCTATGCAACCTCTATCTAAAAAAGGCAACTAAGCTTGGGGAAATTTTCTCCTTACCTTTCATTTTCCCCCAACTAAGGTCTACTTTTCCCAACCACGCGTGTCTTACTATCTTACTAATATCACTTCACTATTCTACTATAGTCATATCACTTCGCTATTCTTCTATAGTCTACACACATGAAGCAACATTTCTAGGTTTTACTAGTGTCCTATACACCTTACGGGAACTTTTAATATTACTACTAGGAGTAATTATTGCTATAACCTTACACTTTTCCTATTACACCTAGGAAATGGTTCCTATCTACTCCATATTTAAAAGTCCAGTTTGGTTTGGTATTTATCATTTTACTTTAAAAATTAAAGCTTCTAAATTTTTGAAACATCAAATCCCAAAATTCTAGCTTTTGAAAGTGTTATTTTGAAGTTTTTTGTTAAATTCAAAGGTACTTGGTTACTTAAAAATTTTATCTTTCCAAAAACTTATTTGCTTTTCCACTAAACCATTTTTCTTTAAAACATGTCTTGCTTGTTCTTAAAACATTTTTTCTTGACTAGAAAAAATGTCCTCACATGTTTTCAAATTATCTTCTTTTCATAGATTTTCAAATTTACTAAAACTGTAGTAGATAAGAACAATCATTTTATCAAAATCTCCTAACTTTTCTATTCTTTCAATTACTTAACCTCGGAGGAGTTTCTAACTTACTACACTTAATGGTTTTATACCTTAATGTATTGGAATTACTTTCTCTTATGAGAAACCATTAACGCTAAAACCGTCTACGAATCCTTTAAAGGAGGATTTCATGTTTATGTGAAATTATAAGGAATTTATTTTATATTTTTTTTCAAAATAGGCTATACAAAATATGGTGTTTTCCATACCTTGTACATCTCTTTCACGTATTCCTTATAACTTGCACAAGACATCGTTATTTGTGATTCATAGAAAATTATATCATTATTCATTTCATTCCAATAGATTAAAGTATGTTTACTCTATATTCACTTACATAAGATATTTCCTACTAAATTCATTAATTTAACATACATTATTTTTCAAAAGAACTCATTTTCAAAACTACTTTAATATTTTCGTAATTAGAAAATATTTTCATATACTTATTTAAATAATAAGTGTATATACACACCACTTTAGAAATTATCTCCAAAACTCATTTGGGTCAAAACAAATGTTGCGTAAAACACTGTTACTACAACCCAAAAATACTAATATATGGATTTAGTTAAAATAAATATTAATAAATCTCATCTGCTATGTAAAAACATTTCCTTTGGGAGTCACCTACTATAACAATAGTGTCATAGTCTATGCTTCCTTTATTTTTACCGAAAATATCTATTACAACAATAAATGTTGTAACCTACGTTTTCGATACTTAACACACTCCAGGTTTTTATATTTAAAATCTTTGTTTACCTACAAAGAAGCTAGCAAGCTATACATGCTCTATTATTCTTCAAAAAGAATTTCACTTTTAACAAAATTTACATCATATATAAAGAAACCAATTTAAATTTCATACCACTTATTTTTTTCTTTCAAAAAACCCAATATTTACTTCCTCAAATATATTAAGAATTATATTTTTTTCAACTCTTCAATTCCAAAAGTTTCATTTTATTAGGCTAGAAATAAAGTGGATTTTCTTCTTACTAAAACCTCTTATTCTTTCCAAAATAAAAACACTCTCCCTATTATCCCTAGGGAACTTCCCCACTTCCTATAACATATGGATACCAATCTTCTTTCATAACACGGCTTATTTGTACGCTATAAATCGGTAATAACATAGGGTTCAACATACTTGGGTC
Organism: Allium fistulosum; assembly: GCA_030737815.1. Taxonomy (NCBI): domain Eukaryota; kingdom Viridiplantae; phylum Streptophyta; class Magnoliopsida; order Asparagales; family Amaryllidaceae; genus Allium; species Allium fistulosum. Next base: position 1,423,848,548 of record CM060902.1, read on the forward strand.
ATCCCAAACCCAACTAGCAAACCATGTACAAATATACTTCTAAATTTTTTCCATATGTTAAAATCTATAATTGGGGACTATTTGGATTTTAGTACATAATATATTTATATTCTATTCAAAAATACAAATACGTTCACTCACTATCTACCTAGGAATCCTAAACCTAGGCTCTGATACCAAATGTAACAACCCAAATTCCAGTGGGTCTGGATTTTTCGCAAAAATGCTAAAACCCAAGCCCATCGAGGCCCGAGCTAGATATCTGGTATACGGCAAATTGGCAAAGACAAATATATCAGAGCTCAAATAAATATCTCATAGCGAAATTGACTAAAATATAATAGTAAGTAAATACTCACCAATATAATAACACTTTCTAAATAAGTGTCTCAAAGCTGGAAAGTCTCTGCCATCTACCTAACCTGTAGGATGTTATGAGGAGGGGGTTAGAACTAAAGTCTGGTGAATGGACAAATCTTATACTTCTAAGTTTAATTCTACATATATCGTTTTACTTCCATTTTTTGTTATATTAGGTTTATTGTGTTTATAATACTCTCGCCCCTATGCGTGAATAGTACCGATCTACCCCCTAGTAGATCAAAACCTAATAACTAATATATATGTAGCTATATGCCCAATGACCGTATCAGTCCTAGGTACTACCCTTAGTACCTTCCGTATCCTCCTCGAAAAGGACTCCATCGTCTCGCTGCTAGGGCGTTCTGTGACTACATCTATAAAGGACTGCCTCATAAGGCCTACCATACAAATGTTCTGTCGTCTGCTATATAAACATAAAACTGCATCCGCATTAGCCAATACTAATGCTCGGACATCCACAATGTATCACCCAGTGTGTACCTTAAGGACTATACGTAATCGTTCTGTCTACTCCCAGAATCCCGCTAAACAAGGTCTACCCTGTAAGGAACTCAGTCGAAGATTTTCTATATTTGTAAAGGACTTGCCTCGTTAGGCCTACAATACAGATATTCTACTTGGTCTGTCCCTTTCCTTATCGTGGCTATGGTTCCACGTAGCCACCCCTCAACTAATCGAAAGACCTCTAAAGAGCTAAGTGGATGTGCCCTACTGCAAACAATCTAAACATCCAATTGGCTGCGCCCCTCATCAAATGTCTCGATAGTGAAATTCACTGGACTGTTGGTTTAACTGTAGTCTTTCCCGAACTCGCTACTTGGTTTGATGTTGGCCCGATATCCACATGCGACTATCCTTTTGGGTCCGTCCCACTAAAACTTACTTGCAAGTACTGGGACATACGAATATCCTACTCCAAACATCAACCACTTTTGACTGCCTACAATGGTCCTGCCATGCAAAAAGCAGTCAAGGCATACTCTTTTGATGGAACACCTACAGACCTGCCTCCAGGGGATTGCTTCGTTATGCCTACCCCAGAGGGCCACCCTAGAGTATCCTCACGTCCCGTTGAAGTCTCGTACTTCCTTCTAGCCCAAAATAACTAAGTTGGACGTGCTTCTTCTGTGCTGAAATCTGTGATGAACTACTTCGTTAGACTCTTCATCCTTTGGGCTGCTTCAAACGCATCTCACTCTTTTATTAGACCCTAACTCTAATATTTTATTTTGTGTTTAGTTTAGTTTTCTTATTCTGTTGGCTACTTATTTACCTTAATTAGCATAATCTTGTACCAATCTCACCTAACTATTTGAGACCATCAGTTCCTGACTGAAACGGAATGTTGTTGTTATGGGCCACTTCTATTATCTTGCTTATTAACTTAATTTAAGTCTTAAGTTTATTAAAATAAGCCTCTTCTATTATTTTTGGTCTATTTGCTTATTAACTTAATTTAAGTGTTAAATAAGCCTTTTCTGTTCTTTCTACTTAATTATAACCTATGTTATAATTTTACTTGTAATTGTCACTTTTATTTTCTTTTATAATATGTACATTGTAAAGATAATTACCAGCGTCTCTTTTCTTCTTTTGTTATGATATTGAATTCTCTTTAATTCTCTTATATTATATGACAATCTTGGCTTGGGACTACGTCCGATTGTCACAAATTTACTTATCATAATAACTGCTTTACTTTTATTCTATTATCTACACAGTAAATGCTGATCTAGGTACATTTCTGTTTATAGCTTCTAGTCTTATGTAATAATTAACTTGATTCCTTCAATTCTTTACTTTATTTTCTTATATTTTGGGAAGTAGTTCTATTCTATTTGGTTGGTCACGAAAACTGTACTAAAAATCGATTTCCATATTTTAATACTAAATAATGCTATAAAAAATAATCCGTAACTGCAAGATATTTCTTTTATTATTTCTTTATTTTTGGATAGTGCAAAATACAGTGGTTTCTCTATTTTACACTAATTCCCTTTTTCTTTCTTTTATTCTTGCAATTACGTTTATCGTTATCTTTTAAATATTAAACTATAGAAATGTATTCTCTTTTCTAAACCAACCAATTGATCTATCACTTACTTCCAAATCAAGTTATTAGATTTTTTTAAATTTATTACTTCCTTTTAGCATAATTTTCTGCAAATTTCTATTTTTCTCTTTTTATCCAATTTCTATAAATCTAGTGTTCTTTTATTTTGGTCTGAATTTGCGAATTCTTCTCTTTACTATTTTATTCGCGTAGAAAGGAATAAAAAGAGACTAACATTTACAGGCTAAATTTCAACTTTTAAATTAGATGTAAATAACTATAAATTTCCTACTTTTAGGCTTATGCCTTTCTCTAACTGTCAAGCCTAATATTATTCATATTTAGTGGATTACTATTTTCTTCTCTTCTTTTATTTTCTATATAAATAATAATTAAATATAAGCTCTTTTATACAATTTACAGTCTCAACATACTAATTAATAGGATTAATTACTGATAAATACTGAATAAAATTATTTAACGGGAATTTAACGATAATATATCATAAACGTAAAAGATATATAATTAAATCCACTCACTTGTCGTCCTTAGCTTTGCTTGTGCTTAGCTTGGCCCTATGGTTTTCCTGGATCCCCTTTTAAGGTATCTAATATTTTTATTGAGAAGATCTTCTCCCTAGAAATATTTTCTTTTAGGGTCCAGCCTCTGGCAATAAACCTAAAGAAATATTTTCTATTTAGGCTTCAGCCTCAGGCAATGAACCCATTAGGAGAAAATCTGATTGTGAGAAAATAGCTAGGCCTAGCGTCCTATTTATAGTGGAGTTTGGGGATATCAGACCGTTGGATTCTTGGATTGAATTTGAAGCCACCACGTCACAGGGTCGGTTGGAGCCATTAGATCTATCAACGTATGGCTCGGATCGTGCAAAAATCAATTTTTATTTGGTTCGGCACGTACCTGGACGAAATTACGTCCAATTAGCGATGCGTGTCGACCTGTGCTCTCCTTGGGTCGACCTGGCGGTCGACCATGGAGTGTTGTTGGTCGACCTATGGGTCGACCCATATTTATTTATTTATTTTTCGTTTCTCTTGCTTTTTGTTTCTCTCGTAATTTCTCTGTATTAACTCGGATTTCGACAAGTTATATATGGAAGTTGATCAGAAGATCACCACGAACACAATGGTATAAGTTTCGAGGCCATATTCTAAAAATTACGAAAATGTTTATTTTCACTATTTATCGTTATTTAATTATAAAAATGCGGGGTGTTACACTACTGGCTTTACTCTTCACCGAGGGGTAGTGAGTTGAGAACGTTAAAAAACGTGATACTATAAAAAACTTGATTTCCACAAGTGATCATTTTTAGAACTAGATAGTTGATTTGTCAACTATCAAACTTACCGATTAACTTAGGTAGTATATGAAAGCTTCATGGCTTCATATGGTTTGAGATCCCCCGGGGAGGATTCATTGGTATAAAACGTCCCTAGCTTTAAAAATATATATATGAGATCCCCGAGGAGGACTTCTTATATATTGTTCGCTGACTTCTAAAAGAACAAGAGTTGAGCTAACCAAAAATTCATCGATTTAGTTTTGAAGAGTCCGGGATATGATAAGTATAATTTTGTATTACTTACCGAAAACCACTTCAAAACTCGTATATAAGTTTTCGTTTTAGAAGCGGTTGTGAAGTGGAATGTTATAGAGTTGAAATGTCTATCCTATGGTTAAGTCCAAGGGAGTGGTCATTGTTAACATTTCGAACTAATGCTATAGAGTTAAACTGTGTATCCAAAGATTAAGTCCAAAGAAGAGGTCAACATTAGCATTTGTCGGATGAATTGTGCTAGAATCAATGGGGAGATTCGTGATCTATTCGAGTGATAAAGAATCATGTGAGAGATGTTGAACATGACTTCACCATCAGAAATGATAGAAAACAAAATTGGAGCATAGCCATGGGGGTTTAGCTAAACTAAAGGGTATATCAACTCCATATCTAGAACTACTTACCATTGTTGCTAACGAGAGTTGATGATATTCGGTATCATGTGTTCGGGCATGGACAAGCTATGTTTACCTTAATGGTATATTTTATCTAGAGATATATGATGCTTGGATGATAGGTTCTAACCCTTATGCAGGAGACCGGCTTTTGGTTTTTATCAAGGAGACCTCCATAGAAAATCCAAATGCGAACGTACCTTAGCGGTTTTAGAGCTACTTCTAATTGTGAGTTGCAAACAACACAGTGTTTTTTGAGTTATATTCTACATTGTAGACATTATCTATTATATCCCTATATCCACTTATCAGATGGTTTGGTTTCTTTTGAGGGGAAAACTGTTAAGGTGGTTTGTACGGTCTCAACAGTAACCGTTATATGGATGCACGTATCTTGAGTTTCTCATACTAGACTTATGTCTAACACATGGTTTTTATTTTCTCTAAATTCCTTGTGCACTCCATCGAGTAGGCTGAGTAAAGAAGGTTTGACTTTGGATGCTTAAGAGCTTCAGGAGATGAGCTGGAGGCTTCCATTAATCTATCTATCTATTTCTATTTATGTTGCAATATTATTATGTATGTATCCGCATTATGAGGACAGTCAGTTATAACTGTCCATGCTGATGATAATACTCAGGTTTAGCAACTCAAAAATTACACTATATTTTGGAGTAACCCTTTGTACTGTCTTTTTGGATATTGTATATTATTGTTCCACTTGTGAGATCCTGATATTGTATTATTTATTTCTTGATTCTATTTCTTTTCGTTTTATTTTACCCTAATAATCTGTTTTTCCAACACTTGGTGTAACGACCTGCAAATTTATCACTTGGATAAATTATATTTGAAATACCCCACACCCCTTAGTATCCCCAAAAAGAGAACACCAAAGGATGTGGTGCATTATAGGTATAGCTAGAACATCATAGAGACTAAGGTTCACAAGACAAATAAATAAAAGCAGTAGAAAACATTTAAATAATAACTTATCATTTGGAATTAAACTTCATCTCAAAATAAGTCATAAAAACATCATATGTCCCAAAAACTCAAAATCTCTCATGTCTTATGAAAATTCATCTCAGTCTCACATAATCAGAGTAAAAATAACAATAATAATCCCATTCACAAGTGCCAATCCATCACAAGCCAAATGAAAAAGATGAGAAGCAGAAGAATACATCTGAAATGAGAAAGCTCCGGAAATGAATCTCCAAGCAACCTGAATCAACTATCCTCAACTCTGCTGGCCTATGGGGGGAATAGGAAAGATAGAGGAGAGGGTCAGACAATAAGTCAAGTGAGTGAAAGTAATTACTAGCATTTCTAAGCAAGATAAAGATAATAGACTAAGCAATAGTTCTAGCTTGAAAGGAAAATACAGAAAAGATAAAACTCGCATAAAACACTGTTTCTGATCCTGTTTGACTATCTGCTTTGATTGTTTGCACTTGTCTAAAACTGTTGTGATTAGGCTAAAACCCTAATTCTATCTCAACTGCTAATCTTGATTAGGCTGAAATTCTAATCCTACCCATTGATCAGCCTTTCCTATCTCTGTTGTGCCACTGTGAGCCAATCCTGTTGGTCCCACAGCAAAAGACACCTCTTAGCGCTTAGAATGCAATAGCGAATTATTTACCCTAATCGATGCCACACGCTCGGTTATCGCCGGTACACACTAACTGTTGCCCCCTATTTGACCCTTTATTTACCCAAATCAGCATAAGCATGCCCAGTCTCACCCACATATGAGACCATCAGTCCTCGACCTAAAAGGGAATGCTGCCGGTACTGGTCCTAACAAACAAATCTTCTAACTTTGCGCCCATTTTCCAAATCTCCAAATTTGAGCATCTATTGGCCACTTATTTACCCTAATCAGCATAAGCGTGCCCAGCCTCACCTGCGTGTGAGACCATCAGTCCTAGACCTGAAAGGGAATGATGCCGGTACGGGCCACTACTGCTATATTTGCTTATTAACTTAATCCAAGATCTAAGTTTAAAATAAGCTCCATCTATTATTTGTTTCTTTCTAATTATAACCTACGTGTTATAATTGTTCTTGCAACTATTACTCTTCTATTTTCTCTTTTTAGTGATAACCTCTTGTTATAATCATGCTTGCAAATATCTTAAATTTGCCTATTTCAGTCCATCTCTATTTTATTTCAGTTTTTCTCATTTCACATCTGATTTCTGTAAATCTAGTGTTTTTCTATTTTAATCCATATTTGTGAATTCTTCTCTTTTCAATATTTTATTTGTGTCAAAAAGGATTAAATTTCTATAAAAAGAAACTAACATTTACAGGCTAAATTCCAACTTAAAACGGATGTAAATAACTGAATAAAATAGCTAAATAAAAATAGACTGAAAATAACTTCTGAAATTTACTTAAAAACCGACTATAAATAAACTTACATAAAAACTGTCTCAAAATTGTAGAAAAAATACAACTATTGAGAACCCTATTATTTTAAATTGCTTACAGATCTAAAATATTTACAAAACATTCACCTATGGTCCTTAGCTCTAATCCTTGTCCTTCCTGGATCGACTTCTAGGGTGTAAAATATTTTTATTAAAAAGATTTCATTCCCAAAAAATTTTCTGTTTAGGGTTCAGCCTCAGGCAATGAACCCAATTGTGAGAAAATCTGAATGAGAAAAATAGCTAGGCCTAGGGTTCTATTTATTGTATGGCTTAGGGATCTCAGGCTATTGGATTTGAAGATTAAATTTGGTGCAACCACGTCATAGGCTCGCTAGGGACCCTTAGATGCAACCATGAACACACAGGATTTATCGAAAAATCGAATTTACGGTCTTCGGCTCGTACCTGGACGTTTTTTCGTCCAGGAAGAAGTACGGGTCGACCTAAGTTCATTGGGGGTCAACCTATGGGTCGACCTGACCATAACATTGGTCGACCCTTATGGGTCTTTTTTTCGTTTTTGTTTATATAATTCCGATATCTTGTTTCTCTCGTAACTTCTTCATACTAGCTCGGATTTCGACAAGTTATATATGAAAATTGCTTAGAAAATTACCATGGACCCAATGGTGCAACTCCCGTCGCTCAATTCTAACAATTTCCCAACCCTATTTTATTATGCAATTAATTTGTTAATTAATTATTATAACTCTAATTTTTTAGGTTGTTACAATATTTATTTTAAAAATATTTAAATATGGGTTTAAAAGTAAGAAACAATCATGTTTTAAGTGATAAATAATAATAGTTATTTTGGTTGGGAAAAATATTGTAAACAAATTTCCTTGGTAAAATATTGATAATTATTAAATATCGTCCTAGGTAAAATATCGATAAAACAATTAGAAATAATTTTATCGATAAAACTACTTTTAAACAGTAAAAATCGTGCGCGGCTCTGGATACATACACTAATATATGTTTTCAAACAAGATTATGAAATACAATAATTTATTTTATTTTTGAAAAATAAAATGTATTTATGACATCGACAGTTGATACCATCGGTTTTATATATTTCTTCGAAAATTCAAGTTAAGTTTAAATGAATAATAAATGGATTTTATTAACAAATAAACCTATTTTAATTATTTAATTATAATGGTAAAAGAGTTTTTAATATTTGTTTACCAAAACAGCTAATTCGTAGAAAAATAGAAAATGTGACCGAAGAACGTTTTTTGGAATTTTGACCATTCGACACCGGAAAGTTGCCAGGAACGTTGTTCTTCTTTGTGTACCCTATATATACATATATAAAAGATAATTAACCATATAGTAATATAATTAATTAGGTTTTATCTTAAGTTAAATATGAGGAAGTGATGTGACAAGTCATGGTTTTTAAAAATATAACATATATATACAAATACACTTATATATATAAAGTACTTTTTATCCCTTCTCATTTCTATAGCATAATCATCATAGGCTAAGGATGGAACAAGAGGGGGAATGATGGACGTGACTAGGGGGGTAGGTGGGATGTGACCTTGGATAATAATGACATGTTATGTTATTTTATTCAAAGGATAATTTAGTAATTTTCTCTAAATATTCTGCCTACAAATACACACCCACACACACACTTTCATTTACATTCTCTTCTTCATTTTCTAAACTTCCTCTCCAAAATAATTCCATGGCTTCCAAAGTTTCAAAAAGTTAAAAAAAATTCACTTCTTTAGCCCGAAATCGCTTCTTTTTGCTACTACAACACTTCTACAAGTTCTACAAACCTTTAGTTCCTATAAACCAAGTCCACACCCACCCTACACCTCCAGGCCGACCCATTTAAAGTCCAAAACCCTGGGAAAATCTTCACTCTTCGAACCTCGGACGTTGTTTTCTAGGTCTAGTCGAAGTTCGCTTTGTGTTTCCGGAGTTTCGGTGAGTAAACTACTTTATTTTGGAAAGGTTTCTAACTTTACTATGATGTGTTATTGTGGTGATAATATGATGAGAAAATTGAGTGGTTATTATGTTGGTCTATGGTGATTTGATGGATGTTTGCATTTGTTGAATTTGAGATTTGAATGTGATGTTGTCAAGTTAATAAGCATATAACCTTATGTTCATATATGTGTTTCATTGTGATGTTAAAAGTATGGTAGTATAGATGTATGGTTGTGATCTAAGAACCAAAGTATGTTGAGCTGAAAAAAAGTTAACAACTTTGTGTGTTGCGACTGACATGAGATCCGATTCGAAATCAAAAACTATGTTTTCTTGTTTTAAAGTTTGGAAATTGTTTCAAAGTTTCTATCTTTGTTTCTAAGTCTCAAAAACTCTAAAAGTTATGTTTCTAAACATGAAATAGGAAAGAATAAGCAAGTGTTTTCGCTTAAAGTAAGTTTAAGCGAACTGTGCTCTTAGCGATAGTTGCTATGGACGTAGTCTGCCAAAATTGTCAATTTTTGTTTTAAAGCGATTTCTTTTAAAATGATTTTGCAAAAGTTTTCGAACTTGATTAGTAACATTAAAAGGGTTAAGTTTGGATAATTTAATAATTTATTTATTTAAAAGTAATTAGTACCTAATTAGTAATTAAGGGTTAAATAACACTTAAGAACGGTTAATGACTAATTATTGATTTATAAAGTTTTAATTAGTGATTAATGAAGTTAAGAAGTAATTTAATGATTAATTACTATTTAATTAAGTTAATTAGCTAATTAATTATTATTTAATTAAGTGATTATTTAATTAATTAAGTAGGGTTTAGCTAATAATGGATTGATTTAACATTAGCTAAGATACATTAGGAAGTTAATTAGGACTTAACCAAGCCATGAAGTTAATTCAAGTTTAATTATGAATTAATCTTGATTTAATTAAGATATAATTACAGTTTAAGCTAATTAAAAATATTTTAATCTTTTCAAGGCTATTTTTAAACTTACGGTTGTATTTTAAATCAATCTTCCTTTCAAGTTAATTGATTTTAAATCAAAGGATCTCTTGTCTGGACCATTAAGTAGCCTAATGAATTAAAGTAGTGATTATAACGTGATAGTCACGAGGAAGTTAAGTGACTATCTCCTATCTTTGTTAGGTTATTTTTTTGTATCTCATGAGATTTGAATAACGAGAATGGGTCAACCAGAAATTATCGGTTGTTGGTACGAGGAGACCGGGATCAGATCTATATCTGAAAACCACTACAAACCAACATGTATGTTCGAGTTGAAGTCATCTTGATGATGATTGAAGACGGTGCTCTTGAAGTGCAAGGGCTACCGCCACTAATCCCGAGGGTGATTCCAAAATGGATGTAGTAGAGTTAGTGCCTTCGGTTTCATTCAGACCCAGAACGAACTTGTATGGATAAATGCTGGCATTGCATTGACACTTGGAGGGTAGTTTTAGCATTCTAAGATTGTCTGCTAAAAAAAGAAGGTAAAGCATAGCCTCAAGCCTCACAACCCTTAAGGAATGGCAAAAACAGGGCATGCAGTAGAGCTATATGGTTAACTAGCATTAGGAGCGGTCACCCCATTCTAGATGTCCCTTTCAAAGTTGGTTTGCACTCAAATACCGTGGTAGTATAAGGCCTCGATGTCAAGGGGTGAGGTAATCCGGTCTACCATGGTAAAGTGGCAGCCGACTTTGTGTTAGCATCAGTGCATTTTCTAGAGGTGTATCATTGAAAGGTAGTCCCTTACCTTGCCATTATTGGGATCCAATCTCCAATACGTTCCTTACGGTTTTGATTGTAGAGCCTAGTGTTGAAATGCAAGATGCAAGCATTTCAGCTATTTCCTCTATTTACTTTAAACCTAGACACTATGATAATATCACCAGATCTTGATATAAAATATTTTGGTTATCGTAAGGTAAAAACTCATCCGTGTTTATGTGAAATATGGTCTTTCGAGATACCCTTTTGTTTGAAAAGCTTTCAAATGTAGAAATCAGTTGGTTGTTACTTGTTATTGAGTTTTACTCACGTTGGTTTACCAGACTGACTCGGGCGTTGTACCATGTAATGCTCGGGTCAGACCGAGCATGTTTTACCAGGTTTAGCAGAATATTTCAGAGCTAGAGAAGAATTGAATGGCCAAGACGTATTCATGTATTTTACTTCCACTGTACTATAGAGTCTGTATGATTGGTCAATTTAAGGACAGGTTTCTAAACTGTCCATTTGTTTAGGATAAGTTAGTGCACTCTGATGTTATATATATGAATAAAGTTATTTCCTCTTTGTAAAGATCATTGTTGTAATATATATTATTCGTTGCATTGTGAGATTTTATGTTGTTTAGTTTTCTTCTATCTTCTACCTTCTTCTTTCACCCTAATAAATCAGTGTTTTCGGCACTTAAATGTTCGGCATGTAATCTAGTGGACATATTAGTGTCGATTTTCGAGGGTCGAAAAATCTGGTTTGTTACATTTAATATCAGAGCTTAGGTTGAGCGAACACCTAGGCCTTGATGGTGTAAGCTCATTAGGGATAGAATTGGTAATGTCCTAGATTGAGTGGAGTGTATTATATATAAGAGCATGTATTTGTTAGTGTATAAAAATGTTTTATATTATGTTCATTTATTGGTTAAGTGGCATAAGAACTCTGGTCAAGACGTGGGACGCCACGGTATCGATAGTGGATTCCTAAGCACTCGAACAAGGCAAACTAACACAATCATTTAAAAATGGAAAATGAAATAATATTACCTAGGGTTATATTTTATATAAAGGAAAGTTTTCAAAATTAATAGACTGTTGGTTGTAATTAATGTTAGGGAGTAATAATGGAAGTGTATTCTAAAGATATTTTACCATGATTAGGTAATTAGAAATGGGTATGCAAGAAAGACGTGGATGGAGAAAGAGATCGAAGAAGTTAACCATAAATTATGAAAAGGCTGATGGACAGGCCACCAAAGTAGTAATAGTTCCTAGTGAAGAGGTATTGGGAGTTCAGAAGAAGACAACAACCTCACCCAAGAGCAACAGTGTCAATAATCGCAAAAAGAGGAAATTCCTACCGTGTTGGAAGAGACCTTGGGAAGACAAATCGGAAGTGGGTAGTCAACAAAGGAAATTCTTCCAAAAGGGAAAATAAATTAGTTGCTACCACTGTCACAAGATGGGACATACCATGGATATTATACTGAAGGAAAGGAAGGACCAGTAGTTCCCAAAGTTTGGGAGAAACATTGCTTCTTTTGCCCACAACTTGGACACATCAAGAAAGATTGCCCCATGATTCAAAGAGCACTACAAGTCGCAGGAATTATTAAGAAGAAACCAACCACCTCGAGAGAGATAATTAAGGGAATATATTCATGGAAACCAGAGGATAATAGTAGATGGGGATAAGTACCTTTAGTATGAACTCTTAATAGTAAAGTGTTTTTATGTATAATATGTATACCCTTGGAAATGTTTTGAATGATATGCAGTTATCTTTAGTTGCTTTTAAAACCTTTCTTTAAATTATTAAATAGTTGGTAAGAGTTTGAAATCAGATGTTTGATATGAATTCAAGTAATCCAGGAATCATGAATACTAGAGTTTTCCGAGCTAAGGGATATATGGTTAAGGAAGATGAAACCCCAATGGACTTTGCTTCATTATGTCATGATTTGGGATTTTAAGTCAAAGGAAGTTTTTGGGTTCGGAATCGATCATGGAGGTTAAGAATGTGTTGGGATGGTGTGATAAGCTACATAATGACACGGTGAATTATATCCATGGATCATTTGAAAAGATGATAAGTAATGCTCTACCGTTTGAAGATTTTGCTCCACAGCCACCTACTGCCGCACCAATTGAAAATAAAAAGAGCAATTTCAAAGAAAAAGCTCCTAAATATGATTGTTTCGGATATGGGGAAAAGGATCACTTTGTTAAAGAACATAAGGTTGGTAAGAAAAAGAAATGGGAAAAATGAAGGCTTTTAAGAAGCAAAAACTTGGAAAACAAATCGCACAAAGGAAATGTTATTGCTGCCACTTAAAGGGCCACATCATCAAGGATTGTCCAATGCTCAAGATAGGGGAGTAGCCTAGACCTTTTGTTGTCCTCACAGAACCATTTTCTTTAGCAACAGCAAAAGGAAAGGGTGTTATGGAAGGATCAGTTTAGCCCTAGGAAGATAAGGACTAGTATTAGGAATAGTATCCTAAGTTGTTCCATGTTTAGTATCTTCTGCTATATATTATCTTTTGAAGTGCACTTCCCGTCTATGACGGAGTCACTTGGCGGGTATCTAGGATTATGTGTTTGAATGATATTCTATCTATGTATCGTTTCTTCTGTTGTTCTTAGTCGATATTAATTTTCATCCCAATTTTACCTCCCTTGACCTTGTAGATAGACAAAGAATAAGGCCAATAAGGTTCATGGCTTTAGGTTATGTCAAACTCAGTAGGTTAAGGGTTGACCCATCATAGGGTATTTTGACTAGAAGGTAGATTAATAAATGAAAATTGAATTCGAATTAATTTAATAAGAGGATTTAATAAACTTGGTTTTATTAAACAATATTTTGAATTTTAACATCTAAATAGTTAGAAACAAATTAGATTTTAAAATCAGATGTTATATATACTCTTAGGATGTAGAAGAGTATTACACAAGAAAATTTTAAAATAATTTTGTAAGTAAAGTTATATAACTTAAATGGTTGAACCTAAGTAGAGATTTTTTGAAATATTTTTATATGTTGGGAGGATATAAAATTATTTGTTAAAAATAAATTTAAAAATGAATAATGTTAGGTGTTTTGGGATACGACTTTGGCAACTTTCGAGGACGAAATTCTTTTGAAGAAGGAAGAATGTAAAGACCCGCAAATTTATCACTTGGACAAATTATATTTATTTTAAAAATATTTAAATATGGGTTTAAAAGTAAGTAATAATCATGTTTTAAGTGATAAATAATAATAGTTATTTTGGTTGGGAAAAATATTATGAACAAATTTCCTAGGTAAAATATTGATAATTATTAAATATTGTCCTAGGTAAAATATCGAAAATAACCGGAAATCATTTTATCGATAAAACTACTTTAAGCAATAAGAATCCTACACGGCTATAGATACATACACTAATATATGTTTTCAAACAAGATTATCAAATAAAATAATTTATTTTATATTTGAAAAATAAAATGTATTTATGACATCGACAGCTGATATGAGCGGTTTTATATATTTCTTTGGAAATTCAATTTAACTTTAAATAAATAAATAATAAACGGGTTTTATTAACAAATAAACCTACTTTATTTATTTAATAATAATGGTAAAAGAGTTTTTAAAATTTGTTTACCAAAATAGATGGTTGTAGAAAAATAGAAAATGTGACCCAAGAACGTTTTCCGAAATTTCGATCCTTCGATACCGGAATGTTTATTTGGAGCATTGTTTATCTTTGTGCACCCTATATACACATATATAATTAATCATATAATAATACTTAATTAGGTTTTATCTTAAGTTAAATATGTTTAGGAAGTGATGTGACAAGTCATGGTTTTTAAAAATATAAATATATACACAAATACAGTTATATATATAAAGTACTTTTTATCTCTTGTCATTTCTATAGCATAATCATCATAGCCTAAGGATGAAACTAGAGGGGGAATGATGTACGTGACTAGAGGGAGGGGGTAGGTGGGATATGACCTTACATAATAATGACATGTTATGTTATTTTATTCAAAGGATAATTTATTAATTTTCTCAAAATCTTTTGCCTATAAATACACACACACACACACACACACACATTATCATTTACATTCTCTTCTTCATTTTCTGAACTTCCTCTCCAAAAAGATTCCATGGCTTCCAAACTATCAAAAAGTTAAAAAAATTCACTTCTTTAGCTCGAAATCGCTTCTTTTAGCTACTACAACACCTCTACAAGTTCTACAAACCTTCACTTCCCAAAAACCAAGCCCATACCCATCTCGCACAACCAGGCCAAGCACCCACACCACTAGGTCGAGCCCATTTGAAGTCCAAAACCCGGGGAAAATCTTCACTCATCGAAGCTCGAGCGTTGTTTTCTAGGTCTGGTTGAAGTTCGCTTTGTGTTTGCAGAGTTTCGGTTAGTAAACTACTTTATTTTGGAAAGGTTTTTGACTTTACTATGATATGTTATTATGGTGATAATATGATGAGAAAATTGGATGGTTATTATGTTGGTCGATGGTGATTTGATGGTTGTTTGCGTTTGATGTTAAATTTGAGATTTGAATGTGATGTTGTCAAGTTAGTAAGCATATAACCTTATGTTCATATATATGTTTCATTGTGATGTTAAAAGTATGGTAGTATAGATGTATGGTTGTGATCTAAGAACCAAAGTATGTTGAGCTGAAAAAAAGTTAACAACTTTGTGTGTTGCGACTGACATGAGATCCGATTCGAAATCAAAAACTATGTTTTCTTGTTTTAAAGTTTGGAAATTGTTTCAAAGTTTCTATCTTTGTTTCTAAGTCTCAAAAACTTTAAAAGTTATGTTTCTAAACATGAAATAGGAAAGAATAAGCAAGGGTTTTCGCTTAAAGTAAGTTTAAGCGAACTGCGCTCATAGCGATAGTCGCTATGGACGTAGTTCAATAAAATTGTCGATTTTCATTTTAAAGCGGTTTCTTTTAAAATGATTTCGCAAAAGTTTTCGAACTTGATTAGTCACATTAAAAGAGTTAAGTTTGGAAAATTTAATAATTTATCTATTTAAAAGTAATTAGTACCTAATTAGTAATTAAGTAAGCAATTAAGGGTTAAATACCACTTAAGAACGGTTAATGACCGATGATTGATTTATAATGTTTTATTTAGTGATTAATGAAGTTAAGAAGTAATTTAATGATTAATTACTATTTAATTAAGTTAATTAATTGATTAGTTAATTAACTATTACTTAATTAAGTGATTATTTAATTAATTAGGGTTTAGCTAATAATGAATTGATTTAACCTTAACTAAGATACATTAGGAAGTTAATTAGGACTTAACCAAGTCCATTAAGTTAATTAAAGTTTAATTATGATTTAAACTTGATTTAATTAAGATATAACTAGGGGTTAAGCTAATTAAAAATATTTTAATATTTTCAAAGCCATTTTTAAACTTAATCGGTTATATTTTAAATCAATCTTCTTTTCAATTAGTTGATTTTAAATCAAAGGGTCTCTCGTCTGGGTCATTAAGTAGCCAAAAGAATTAAATTAGTGATTATAAAACGATGATATGTTTTATGGGAAGTAAGTGACTTGTGTTTAGCACAAATGCCGAATATGAATAACATGATAGAGTCAAGAAAGTTAATTTCAATAAGCGGGCTGTGATAACTTAAGCATATAGATATACTTCTATATGTACATTTTTTACTCGATTATGAATTTACCTATATTATAACCAAGACAACTACCTATGATCGATTGTATGATATGTGTGAATCCCTTATATATCTGATGTTTGGTAGTATCTATGATATAACTTTGATAAGTTAAACCGAAATTTAATGATCCATTGAAGTCGTTGAGCCTCCGTTTGGTTTTGTAAAGTAAATATTTCATTTTCTTTTGAATTGGCCTTCAAATTTATTCTATTCTGAACAAGATATTTGAAGAATGATTTGACAATTGGTTTGAGAAGTTTTATAAATGATTTTGGATATTCAGAAAAGGTTTTAGAAACGGTTTTGGATGTTTATACAAAGATTTTATAAATGTATTTGAATGTCTATAAAGGGAAGTTTTATACAAGGTTTGAAAGTTTATAAAGAAGTTATACAGTCTGGTTTGAATAATTACAAAGAGTTCATAAATGAGTATGGAAGCTGTTAAATGTTTATAAACAGGGTTGGGTTAAAGCAAAGAGGATTTCATGGATAAAGAAAATTTATAAAAGGATATATTTAAGATAATTAAAATGGTAATTTGAGGTTTGGTTTTCTCGAGGCTGGCCTTCTAAAAATGGTGGTATGGGATATCCGTTCCATACTTAACACCGAAGGAATAATGCTTAGAGTTATCCTTTTCTCCAATTTAAATAATGTAATTCAATCCTTTTTAAGAGATTTGTTAATGGGAAATCTTACAAATGTTTTGTGAATATACTTATGTAAAGGAGATGAGTATATGAATGTTGATAAATGTTTGGGAAAAGAGATTTAATAAATGAAAATGGTTTTGAGGCTTAGGGATTGCTTTGGATAATTAAATCTCAAAATTTTGTTGTTGTTACTTGAAAGTTAAATAACTGATTATCAAATTTGACCTAATTTGACTTAGGAGGTATGAATGTAATTTCAAGTGCTACGGTGAGGACTCGAATACTTACTTCAAAAACAACCAGGAATGAGTCAAGCGAAAATTATCGATTGTTGGTACGGAGAGACCGGGATTGGATCTATATTCAAAAACCACTCCGAACCAACATGTACATTCGAGTGGAAGACATCTTGATAATGATTGAAGATAGTGCTCTTTGAAATGCAAGGGCTACTACTACTAATCCTGAGGGTGATTCCAAAATGGATGTAGTAGAGTTAGTGCCTTCGGTTTCATTCAGACCCAGAACGAACTTGAATGGATAAATGCTGGCATTGCATTGACGCCTAGTGGTCAGTGTTAACATTCTATGATGGTCTGCTAAGATAAAGAATATAAAGCGTAGCCTCAAGCCTCACAATCGGGAGGAATGGAAAAAACAGGGCATACAGCTAAGCTATGTGGTTAGCTACCATTAAAAGCGGTCACCCCATTCTAGATGTCCCTTTCAGAGTTGTTTTGCATGCAAACACCGTGGTAGTATAAGGCCTTAGTGTCAAAGGGATGAGGAAATCTGGTCTGCCATTTTAAAGTTGCAGCCTGCTCTATGTTACCATCAGTGCATTTTCTAGAGGTGTATCACCGAATGGTAGTCCCTTACCTTGCCATTGTTGGGTCCAATCGCCAATATGTGCCTTACGATTTTGATTATAGAGCCTAGTGTTGGAATGTGAGATGCAAGAATTTCAGCTATTTCCTCTGTTTAATTTAAACCTAGACACTATAATAATATCATTGGATCTTGATATAAAACGTTTTGGTTATCGTATGGTAAAAACCCATCCATATTTATATGCAATATGGCCTTACGAGATACCCTTTGTTTGAAAAGCTTTCAAATGTAGAAATAAGTTGGTCGTTACTTGTCATCTAGTTTTACCCACGCTGGTTTACCAGACTGACCCAGGTGTTATTCCATATATGCTCGGGTCAAACCGAGCATGTTTTACTAGGTTTAGCAGGATACTCCGAAGCTGGAGAAGAGCTAAATGGCCAAGACGTATTCACGTAATTTACTTCCGCTGTACTATATAGTCTGTATGATTAGTCAATTTAAGGACAGATTTCTATAACTGTCCAAAATTTTAGGGTAAGTTAGTGTACTCTGATGTTGTATATATGAATAAAGATATTTCCTCTTTGTAAAGATCATTGTTGTAATGTATATTATTCAATGCAATGTGATATTTTGTGTTGTTTATTTTTCTTCTATCTTCTACCTTCTTCTTTCACCCTAACAAATCGGTATTTCCGGCACTTGAATGTTCAGCATGTAATTCAGTGGACGTATTAGTGTCAATTTTCGAGGGTTGAAAAATCAAGTTTGTTACACTTGGGTAATCGACACACGAATACAGTGGATGTATTATTGTCGACATTCAAGGGTCAAAAAGTATGATCGTTACAACCTGAACCACAATAATGATTTTCCCCTCAAAAGAACCAAAACTATCCAATAAGTTAATAAGGCGATATAATAGACAATGTCTAGGGTATAAAATATAACTAAGAAAATAGCTTTGCTGCTTGCATCTCACACCATAACAACATTAAGTATACAATCAAAATCGCTAAGGTGCGTTCGCATATGGATTTCCGTTAGAGTAACCCTTAGTAAACTAAGGCGAGCCTCCTGACAAGGGTCATAAACTACCTTTCGAAGTAATATATATCTCCAGATAAAATATACCACAAGAGTAAATATAGCAGGTCTATGTCCGAACACGTGATACAGAATATCATTAACTCCCCACGTATTAATCATTAGTAACTCTAGATGTGGAGTTAATATATCCTTGGGTTAGCTAAACTCACTGGCTCCTACTCTATTTTCTATCATTACCGATGGTGAAGTCATGTTCGGCATCTTATCACATGAGTCATCATTACTTAAGCAAATCTTAAATCTCCACGTGGATTTTAACATCTCAACACACGAGCCATTGTCACTTAAATAATTCACAAATCTCTTTATGGATCCAGCATAAGTCGTTTGATGAATGCTAATGCTGACCTATCCCTCGGGGTTATCCTTATGATAGATAGTTCAACTCTATAGCATTGTCTGATATGTTAACATTGACATCTCCCTTGCAGTTACCCTCATAATAAATGGTGCAACATTATAACATTTCGCTCTAAAAATACTTCTAGAACAAAGAACTCGTATATTAATTTTGAAGTGGTTACGGTTTTGAGTCATCTCATATAAGTACACTCCCCTGCTTACCAAATTACTCAAAAACCAAATAAATAAATTTCCAGTTAGCTTAACTCTGGTTCTTTTGAAAATAAGAAGATAACGCTTAAGGGTAGAGATCTCTCTTATCCAGATGGATTTCCTTATCTCTTGTCCTATAAAAGCAAGACAAGTTTATACGTAGGGTATGACATCACCAAGTGGATCATCGTATTGTACAAATTTCATGTTCCTTCTAGATATTTCCTAAGTTAAATTTGGTCAAATTCAATAGAGATGAAATGATAGCATATGGAAATCAAGTCTCGTATAATTATCACCATTTTTGATCTTCTCAACTTATGCTATCCCTCGATGAAGAGTGAAGCCAGGTAGGTTAGAGCAATGGTTGCATCCAAGCCCTACCTAGACACATCATTCTTAACTCTCGTAGACAGAACAAGTCTACTTTGTTGACTTTCAGCGTTAAATATAGGAATAAATACTTTCTATAAATGAATAAATACATAAGCACGATTAAGTCACACAAACAACTTATAATCCCCTTATTCAAATAATAATTATTGTCAATACTTGTATATAGATTTTAAATACCTTTATAAAAGATATATACATGTGTACTACTACTTCACTATTCACACTTTACATTCTTCAAAATGTGCTCATTTACTTATCTCAAAGGTATAGAAAATTCGCAAATCACTTAACAAGATTTCTCATTTTAAAATATAATCAAAGAGGTTAAAAACGAATGTTACGCAAACATTGTTATTATAAACCCCTTCTCTTTTATAAGTTAAACCTTTACTTTTTGTAATGTCCCAGAATTTTAGACATTTGATTTGAAATATTTAATTAATATTAAATATTGAGATATTAGTTTTATAAGTCAAACAACTTAAGTTTCAAGTATAAGGGTTATTTGAATATTGGAATAGTGATTTAAACATCAAAATTATTTAAAAGATTAAATCTTCAATTTAATTAGAATAAATGGATTTCAAAAGCTTGTTTAAATTCAATTTAAATAATAAATGGTTAGTGTAAACTTTTAATTTAGAATTAAAAGTGATTAAAATGGTTTAAGTAATAATTCATTTTAATGTGAAATTTGCATTCTGAGGCACTGTCTCAGATCTTGACGAAACCAGTGCCATTAGATCCCTAATAATAAATTATTTTACGCTGATGAGTTTCATTATGATCAGATGTATTGTATGGTTGTGCGAGCTCTTAACACATAGAAATTAATTATAGGAAGTTAATATAATATACTTTGATTTGAAAGGCCAACTTCTGTATATGATGGAATTGGGCCTCGATACTAGTTCCACTATGTTTGGAATAGGGGTATTTGGTATAGAACGCATGTGAGCACATCTTTTTTGGAGTTTAAAATTTAAGAGGGTGAATAGTGTTTGAAAATTTTCTAAATAAGGACCCTTAACTCATTTTATTTTCTCCAAGCCCTAGATATAAACCCTAGCTGCCATTCCTTGTTCTCCATCATCCAACAGCTTAGGATCATTGGAGCCTCTAGAGGTAGTTTCTGATGATAGCTTCAACTGCAAAGTTGCTCGGCTTGATGAGGTAGGTGTAACATCCCTAATTTTGATAACATTATTCAGGAAATTTAATTAGATAAATTAAATAGAATAATGATGATAAGGGGATTGAGATTTGAATAAATATATAAGGTCGTGCTTATTAATAAAGTAAATGGGCTTTAATTGGGTTATTAAACTAATTAAATTACACATGGGCATATTAGTAAAATAGCCTCCTTATCATACACGGCTATACACGTCTCTCCCTTGCACATTCACGTTTCATTTCTCACCTTCACAAACGAAAATAAAAAACTAAAATATAGCCGGCCATTAACAAAGAGGAAAAAGAAGGAATATTCAATCTAAAGCTAGGAAGGATTAATCAACAACAAATCTCAAACTCCTTATAATACCTAAGGTGAATAATAATTTCATACCATCTCTATTTTGTTCTATGATTATATGTTTTCGAATTTATGATTAAATTCATTTTTATGATGCTATGGATGATGATATGCTTGAACTATACTATGTTTGATTTATTTTAATGCAATTGCATATGAGTTAGCATGGTTTTAGGGTAAAACCGAGAGTTTATGATTTTAGAATGCCATGGAAAAAATTTATGTTAAGTAAAACATGATTTTAGAGATGAGTTTTGATTTTTAGAATTTTTTAAGCTATAGAAAATTTATTATGAATTTCTACAGGAAAATATGATATAATTGGGTTTAAAATTTTATTTCAAGTATTTCAGAAAGAAATTGGGTCTGAAATTTTAACATGTTTGATTACATGATAAAATTGATTTTCTATAATTTTTGGGGATTTCCCGTTGATTTATTAGGGAAAATAAATTATTGTTAAAGATGGACTTTTCTGCAAATGTTGGTTTAGTTATATGGAAGGGTTTAAACGTTATATTTCTTTGATTTGGATCTAAATTAATGTGGCAGTTTTTAATTGTAAAGTATTTGAAAAGTTTTAAAGTAACCAATCAAGGAATTACAACAGGCAGGTTAGTTATAAAGTAATTGCTATATTTAGCTATAAATCAGTGTTTCAGAAAAAGGGTTGTTCCGCCTATTTCGGAGGCACCTTTCAACTCCCTCCGCATCAATCCAGTCGAAACCAATGCACATGGTGTCAATGTAATTGGTACGAAGTGAATTGGTAAGTAGCGGAAGGTAGGGTGTCGAAAGCAATCCTTTCGTCAGGGTCAAAACCAAGGTTTACTTTTAAAAGATAAGTGCCTGCCTAGTTTTTGAACGACTTTCGACTGAGTCGATACCCTTTAGAGTCGAAACCTTAGTTTGTTTTCTAAAGTTAAATTCCATCCTTGTTTTACTTAAAGTTTTCGACATAGTCGAAACATATGCTTTCGAAGGGGGTTTTTATAAATAGCCTTCAAAGAAGGTTGATATACTATGTAAAGGTGTTAGCTTTCGAAAGGATTAATTCCGACCAAGTCGAAACCCAGCCGCTAATTTCTCACTTCGATTGCATTGAAGCCATCTATGTTGTCGAAGGGTCACCTCTGTTTTAACTTAAACTAAGCCTTTTCCTGAATGCTTTCGAAGGGGTTGGGGGTTTCGAAGGCAATGGAGTCGAATGGGGGTTTCGACTCTATCCTTTGATGTTTTAATTTAAAAGGTGGTTGCATTCGACTAGATGGTTCCGACACCAACAACTTTTTCCCAAAACAATTTTTTAATTGGTTTAGAAAGAGGTACATTCATATATAATAATTTTGACCCAAAGAATGTTTTTAAAGAGTAAACCCAATGCTTTCGAAAGGATACTTTATTTGTTTCGAAGCTATGTTTAAAAAATATTTTGATACCGGCGAAAGGTACCATTGGTTTCAAAAGTGAATATTTACAAGGACTTCGAAAAGTATGTTTATTATGTTTTGAAAAGAAGTTTATGCTTTCGAAGAAGGTTATCCATAGGTTTTGAAGGTGATGTTTTAAAGTTTCAAAACAAATAACCCACTCTCACTTTTATAAAGGAAATACCATGGCATAACTAAATATTTTAGGAGTATTACTTCTTCATATACTTATTCACATTGTAATTAACCCATAACATTACTTTGGGGAAGGGCAAAATAACCAGTTAGGTTGACTCTGTAGTGAATATAATTCAAGAGATGTTAAAATCTTAATTAAAGATATTGGCAAGGGCCAATAGGTTCGCATTAAGCCAATGAAAACTGTGTATAACAAAAGGTATTGGCAAGAGCCAATAGGTTCATAGTCAGTCCATGAAAACTATGATTAGAACTGGTAGGGGTCAGTTGGTTTGTAGTTAGCCTATGAAAACTATATCCAGATTAAGATATTGATAGTTAGTCAATAGGTTCCTAGATAGTCAATGAAAACTAGGATAAGAGGAAAAGATATTGGAATTACCAATAGGTTCTTAGTGATCCCATGGAAACAATGAAAGTGGACAGATAGTCCATCAGCATTTAATAGGTTAATGGTAACCCTTGAAACTATAATTGAGATAGATAGTCAGAATGAATTGGGATGGGTAATCCAGATTTGATTTACTTTTTTTGCATATCATCATAATGTTTTTGAAATACTATGTTTTAACCATTATGGATGCAAGAGCATAGTATATGGTTTTTGTTTGCGCCAAAATTGGTCACAAACACCCAATTGCAAGTGAAAGCACCAATATCCAGTCACAGATCGCAGATAGAATATATGTAGAGGATATAAATATGAAGAACAATCAAAATTAAAATGAAAGCAGTAAACAAGACGAGATTTATAGTAGTTCGGCTAACTCCGGTCTACATCCACTCCAAAAATTTCCTTTTTATTATATTGAAATATGATTACAGTTACAATCCGGAATTTTTGTAACAAAATGGCAGAGCAGCTTTTTGTAGAAGAAGATAAAGAAAAGCAGAATGAGAATCCCCAGTTATGAAGGCACGCTTGCTGTATTTATAGGCAAAATCTCGGCTACATGGCCTCTTCACCTACATGGGCCCACCATCGCGACCGTCGAGCCCAACACGTCCATCTTGTGCTAACCCAAAGTAGTTCGTGTACTAACCTGAGTGCCGACCAGAAGCAATCTTGGTTCTGACCCGAAGTAATATGAACAGCGACCCCAAGTAACATGTATGCCGACCCCTTTGAACTCTCCTCGGTCGAACTGAGTACTGACCTGAAGCAATCTTGGTTCTGACCCCAAGTAATATGAATGCCGACCCCAAGTAACATGCACGCCGACCCCTTTGAACTCTCCTCTGCCAGTTCGAGTACTGACCTGAAGTAAACATAGTGCCAACCCTAAGCGCTCCCATATGCCGACCCCTCAAAGTGAAACACCTCCATCCCAATGCCGACCCCAAGTCTTATGCCAATCCGAAGCTTCCCTGATGCCAACCCGAAGCTGAGTGCATGCCGACCCAAAGAAAATACCGATCCTAAGCAAACATGCTGACCTGAGCTGCTTCTACAGCCGACTCCAAGTGGACCAACTACTGACCCAAAGTAAGTGCCTCCCTGACCCAAAGTGAAACCTACTCTAACCCAAAGTTGTTCCATATGTCAATCCCACAAAGTAAGTCGACCCCTCGAAGTATGCCGACCCCATATCTCTTGATGCTGACCTGAAGACTTATCATTGCCGACCCGAAGCAAGGCCGATCCCAAACAACATGCCGACCTGAATCCTTGCCAACACCAAGAACCCAGTATGCCGACCCCAAGTATTACTAGCACCGACCCCAAGTAGATGTCGATCCGACCCCAAGCAAGAGCAACACCGACCTGACCAAAGTGCATCCAATCGTGACCCGAAGTAGAACCCGAAGCAATACCATTGCCGACCTGAAGCTGAACTCGAAGAAATGCCAATGCCAACCTGATCGAAGTACATCCTTTTATGACCCAAAGTAGAACCCATAGCAAACCACATGGAGACTCGAAGCAACCCCTTGGCTGACCCAAAGCAACCCGACCTTTCCCAAAATCCATATTCCAAGTACCCGGCATCGTTTATCCATCGATTTGCTGATTCCTGGCTTTATATTTATATTTACTATCTGTAGTTGATTGTCCATCCATTCATCTGAATTAAACCCATAATATTCCAACCTCGATAATCGTGTAGTCCATTGGGTTAAATCCGCCTGTATACGGCCTTGCCAAAAGGCTCATTAACACTTTGCCCCTCAAAACATACCTTGCGATCGGAAGGCATGTTTTTTATTATCATAAGTCCATAATCCACTGATTTCCATATCATCCAAACTAAAGTCTAATCCATTGCCAATATGATTCCTTGATCTCTCCGGATCATCAACGAAATCCATGACTATTCCACGTCGATATCCAGTTCCGAATCCATACCAAATACATTAACCAAGTCCACGATCTCTCCAGATCGTTTTATCCAAGTCCTGGACCTCTCTGGGTCCTGTAATCCAAATCCGGGACCTCGTCGAGTCCATATCCAAAGCCGGGACCTCTCCGGGTCCAAATCCAAATCCATTGATCTCACCGGTTCATTTTATCCTACTCCGGCCTTGACTCTCCGATCAAGGGCTTATCTATGGTTTTCCTTCTCCGGCCCCGACTCTCCGGTCAAGGACTTAATCCGTGGGGTATTCTTCTCCGGCCTCGATCCCCAGTCGAGGACTTATCTTCTCCAGCCTCGACTCTCCGGTCGAGGACTTATCATGTCCTGCCCCGACTCTCCGATCGAGGACTTATATTCTCCGGCCTCGACTCTCTGGTCGAGGACTTGTATTCTCCAGCCTCGACTCTCTGGTCGAGGACTTATATTCTTCTGCCTTGACTCTCCGGTCGAGGACTTAATTCGTGTTCGAGTCCATCGTGTTTCTCTCCGGCAAAGAGACTCGTAACTCGCGATTACCGTCCCGTCTCTCCGGTCGGGACCGTAACCGCGTGACCTGTATTATTTATTACTTTAATCCAAATCCAATCATTACAGAGTTCAAGTGATAAAATAAAAGTCCGTACAACCAAGAAAACCAAATAGCCATAGTACCAAGAAAGAAACCAGAGTTTGCAGAAAACAGAAAAAATAAGATTTCATAAACCCGAGCATCACGGTTCATCATTATCTCAGAGCATGCCTAGGGATCGTCCTCGATCCCATACATGTGTAAGTGACTTAGCCACATTACTTCGGGGTTTATTACTTATTCCATGCCATAAATCCAATCAGCTAATAATAAGCTAACGACGATGCCTTGATCCAGTGCCATCTTCGTTTGAGGTGGGCGGTGGCTGCTCCTGTTCCACTTCCACAGCTCGATTGCTTATGTATTGTTGCAAATGACCATTCCTCACAAGTTCCTCAATGATATCCTTCAAATTCCTATAGTCGTTCGTGTTGTGCCCATCCAGCTCATGGAATAGACAATGCTTTCCTGATGCCCGCTCTTATTCAGAGGGTTCCCTTTTTGCCAGCCTTCGATATTAGAGGCGCCCTCGAGTATCCAAATAGATCCTTTCCAGAGTTTCAGTCAAATCCGTGTAAGAAGTGAATTTGATTCCCTCCATTGCCTTTTCGATGTATTACTGTTTTCATTCATTTTTTGTTTGCCTTTATCGTTCTTGTTTGAATCCTCCCTGGGTGGACCTCCACCTTTTACCACATAAACCTCAGCCTCTCTCCCCTCTCTATCAGCCTTCACATCTTCCTGTCGTAGAAACCTTTCTGCTTCATAGTAAAACTCCTCGAGATCCATCGGTGGATCCCATTCCAATGATATCTTGAAATTCAAACTATCTGCAATCCCCGAGACTACTGCCATCAGAACTATCGACGGATCGGGTCGATCCACCGAAGCCACTGCTGCATTGAATCTGGTTAAGAAATCCCTAAGTGATTCTCCCTTCCACTGCTTCATCGATGTTAAAGTCATCACACTCTTGGGTCCCATGATGTGGACTCGAAATTTCCTCATAAACCTTTCTATCAACTTCGTCCATGTGCTAATAGAGCCACTTTCCAGTTGCCTAAACCACTGTGCTGCTATATCTATCAAATACAAAGGAAAGCACCATGCCATGACCTCCTCCGATACCCTCAGTACTTCCATATGCCTCATATATCTTGTCAGGTGAACAGCGGGATCCGTCCTTCCATCATACATTTCCAGCATTGGTAGTTTGAAATTTGGCGGATTCCTAGCTTGCCTAATCGTAGGAGCGAAGAGGCTCCTATTTACATCCTCCAAATCTATATTTACTAGTCCTAACCTCATAGCCCGCCTGATCATGTCTGCTAACCTATC
Source organism: Allium fistulosum (assembly GCA_030737815.1). Taxonomy (NCBI): domain Eukaryota; kingdom Viridiplantae; phylum Streptophyta; class Magnoliopsida; order Asparagales; family Amaryllidaceae; genus Allium; species Allium fistulosum. The sequence goes on from CM060902.1 coordinate 1,423,875,816, forward strand.
GTTATCATCAAGTGGTAGGCTTCGTCCATTGTCTCCAACCTGCCCCCCGTGTCCACGAGGGAATCCTGAAACCTACCCTTCTGGACGAGCATCCATATTCCGCTCAACGCCAAATTGCATACACTGCCTGGTACCCTGTCTGGAATCGAGCCAATATGATCTGGGGGCATGCCTCCCGAGTGCAAGAGCTGCTCCCGATGGTTCCGCTCTGTCCCGCATCCTGTTTGCTTCATTTCCTCGGTCCCGATTCTGGACTTCCTCCGTTCATGCTGCTCCAGCTTCGTGATCCACATTTCCAGCATTCCCTGTGGCTCCATTCCCTTGATTTTGCGCTCTAGCTTGTCCAATCTGTTGGAATAGGTTCTGCATCGTTCCATTTTGCCTTTTCAACATCATTTCCATCTCGTCTCTAGTAATATAGCTTGAGGTCTGATTAGTTCCTGAGGAGGCCTCCTGACTTCTTTCAAGATGGCTCCTTTTCGCTCTCTGTCTCCTTGTTGATTGCCTAACCATTACTTCCCAAATCCAAGTTCCTAAGCTTTCAAATCCAAGATCCAAGCTTTCAAATCCCTGAGTTCAATTCTCAGTGAAAGCACCAAAATACTTTTCCCAACATTGGTCACGAACACCCAATTGCAAGTGAAAGCACCAATATCCAGTCAAAGTTCACAGATAGAATATATGTAGTGTATATAAATATGAAGAACAATCAAAATTAAAATGAAAGCAGCAAACAAGATGAGATTTATAGTGGTTCGGCTAACTCTGGCCTATGTCCACTCCAAAAATTTCCTTTTTATTATATTGAAATCTGATTACAGTTACAATCCGGAATTTTTGAAACAAAAATGGCAGAGTAGCTTTTTGTAGAAGAAGATGAAGAAAAGAAGAATGAAAATCCCCTTTTCTGAAGCCACACCTGCTATATTTATAGGCAAAATCTCGGCTACAGGGCCTCCTCACCTACACGGGACCACCATCGCGACCATCGAGCCCAACTCGTCCATCCTATGCTAACCCAAAATAGTTCATATACTGACCCGAGTGCCGACCCGAAGCAATCTTTGTTCTGACCCGAAGTAATATTAATGCCGACCCCAAGTGACATGTACGCCGACCCCTTTGAACTCTCCTCTACTGACCCGAGTACTAACTCGAATCTTGGTTCAGACCCCAAGTAATATGAATGCCGACCCAAAGTAACATGTACGCCGACCCCTTTGAACTCTACTCTGCCGACCCGAGTACTGACCCGAAATAAACATAGTCCGACCCCAAGCGCTCCCATATACCGACCTCTCAAAGTGAAACACCTCCATCCCAATGCCGACCCTAAGTCTTATGCCGACTCGGACCTTCCCTGATGCCGACCCGAAGCTGAATGCATGCCGACCCCAAGCAAATGACGATCCCAAGCAAACATGCCGACCTGAGTTGCTTCTATAGCCGACTCCAAATGGACCAACTACTGACCCGAAGTACGTGCCTCCCTGACCTGAAGTGAAACCTACTCTGACCCAAAGTTGTTCCATATGCCGATCCCTCAAAGTATGTTGATCCCTCGAAGTATGCCGACCCCATATCTCCTGATGTCGACCCAAAGCCTTATCATTACCGACCCGAAGCAAGGCCGATCCAAAACAACATGTTGACCTGAGTCCTTGCCGACCCCAAGCACCTAGTATGCCGACACCAAGTATTACTAGCATTGACTCCAAGTAGATGCCGATCCGACCCCAAGCAAGAACAACACCGACCTGACCAAAGTGCATCCAATCGTGACCCGAAGTAGAACCCGAAGCAATACCAATTCCGACCCGAAGCTGAACCCGAAGCAATGCCAATGCCAACCTGACCAAAGTACATCATGTTATGAACCGAATAGAACCCAAAGCAAACCACATGGTGACTCGAAGCAACCCCTTGGTTGACCCAAAGCAACCCGACCTTTCTCGAAATCCATATTCCAAGTACCCGACATTGTTTATCCGTCGATTGTGCTGATTCCTGGCTTCATATTTATATTTACTATTCGCAGTTGATTGTCCATCCGTTCATCCAAATAAAACCCATAATACTACAGCCTTGATAACCATGCAGTCCATTGGGTTAAATCCGTCTGTATACGGCCTTGCCAAAAGGCGGGTTAATAGTTTTAATGAGTGGAAAACCTGTTCCACTAAGTGGCGTGGTCTCACTAGATATCTAAATGGTTTGAGGTGGTAAATTATTATTCATACCAGGCTTTATGTCTGACTCGAAGTTTTTGTTTTCCCTTTAAACTCTCGGGTACTCAATTGCTTTTGAGTAGGTTGGAGAGTTAAGGTTTCCAGGTGTTCTTTTAGACAAATAAAGCTTTCGAGGACGTGCAGGAGGCAAGCTTGTTATTAGAGTTCTTTTATTTCCGCTGTGTGTTTTGTTTGTAAAGGCAAATTTGTTTTCTTGCCTATTTATATACTCTGATCAACCGAGGGGGCATCTTCATATGTCGCTCTTGGCATATTTTGTAAGAATTATATGTTATCTGAATATGGTCTGCAAACTGGGATTATGTAACAATTTGGTATATTTTGAAATGGAATATGGAATTTGTTTGCTGTTTAATTTTTTCCATATTCTTATGTTTTTGTGTATCAATGTATCTAATGTCGTCGTATTTGGTCGCCGAAGATTAATAACTATGGATAACTACAACATTCGTAGCCGTTAGTTTTGGGCTCCAAGTAAAGGGATGTTACAAGTGGTATCAGAGAATAGGTTTATGAAACTTTAAAAGAAACTAGAACCTAAAAGATTTTCCACACATAATCCAATGAATTAGATAATAAGATTGAGATTTGGGTTAATGCTATAATAACGTACTTGTATTTGCTATATATATATATAAGTGCGTATTTTCCGCTCTCTTAGACCGTTCTTATGTATCTTACTAAGGGTCGTATGTAGATTTATGAGAAAGGAGATATGGAAGTAGGAAATGGAAGAGGAAATCTCGGTGGAGGAAGCACCACGACTAATGGAAATGCTCGACCCACTACTAGGAGAAACCTGAGTTGACAGGCTAATGCTAATCATCAAAATGTTGATGCCAATGTGAGTGCTGGAAACCCACTAGTAGATATGGGGCGTTGTATCAATTCTTTGTTGGTTTGATGTAAGCAGGAGCTGCTGTTGGTGTTGTTAGAAATGTAGGAGGAGCTAATCCGGTGGCTCCAATTGGGAATAATTATGCTTTGTTGAGTAGAAATTACACCAGTTTGGGTGGGAAGCCATTCTTAGTAACGGAGGGTGCCATAGAGGTTCAAAATTAGATGTTGTAGTGTGAGCGTATATTTACTGATTTGGGTCTAAATGATGGGCAAAAGAGAAGGTTGGCCTCCAGACAGTTGTAGGGGTCAGCACTACATTGGTGGAATAGTGTTACAGCCGAAGTTCCAGAAGAGCAGTTAACTTGGGCTGATTTTAAAACGAGATTTGAGCAGAAGTTTGTATCTGTGTTTGCTAAGTCAGAAATTATGAGGAAGTTTATGGATCTATTTCAGGGAGAGATGTTAGTAGTCGAGTATGCTACTAAGTTTGAAGAGCTGTCTCGATATGGATATGCTACTATAGATACTGACATCAAAAGGAATGAGAGGTTCATTCGGGGATTGAGGCCCGAGCTTGCTAGAATGACCATGACACATGTCCGTGATCCTTGTAATATAGTGGTGGAGATGGCCATTCGCCATGTAGAGTTACTTGCTGATTTGCTAAAGAAAGGCTAGTGGAAACTCAGGGTTCTCAAGGGAAGAAGAGGAAGTTCTTTTAAGAGAAGGGAGCCCAAAAGGGAGATACTGCTAAGAAGTCAAAGGCCGAGGTAGTTTGCTACAAGTGTGACAAGAAGGGTCACTTTACGAATGAATACCGGTTAAGATATGGGAAGAAAGCTGCAGGTAAGAAGAATGTGAAGTGCTTCAACTGTGATCAAGTTGGACATTACAAGAATCAGTGTCCAGATCCAGTTGGGGAGGACAAAGGAAAAGTTTTTGCTATAGGACCAGCTAGGCCTACTGCAGCTGAAAAAGGAAAGACTATGATGGAAGGTACGCTTTTGATTCAGAGTATTACAGTTAGAGTACTTTTTGATATGGTGCATCACATTCATTTATATCTCAGTGTTTGGTTGATAGATTATGCTTAGAACCCATCTACCTTGTTACTTCTTAAGGTTTGCGAATCCAATAGGGGGGTATGCAACTCTAAGGTTAAGATGTGCCCAGTTAGAGCTTAACTTATTAGGTCATAAGTTTGCATGCAGTTTGTATGTTATTGATTTCATAGATATCAGAATCATTTTGGGTATGGATTGGTTAGGTAGATATGAGGCTAGAATATTTTGCCAAGATAGGAAAATATCACTGAGACACCCTGACAATCATAACAAAGTGATATTCTCAGTAGAGAATACCGACCGGAGTGTTAGTGCTATGCTTAATGCTATGGAGGTAGGAAATGAGTTCAATCAGGTTCGGGTAGCAAGAGATTTTGTAGATGTCTGAGCCAGTCATTGGACTACCTCCGAGAAGAGCTATTGAGTTTAGAATAGATCTTGTGCCAGGAGTTGAACCTGTAAGTAGACCACCTAGCAGGATGACACCGACTGAGATGAAGGAATTGAAGGTGCATCTAGTGGATCTAGAAGGAAGAAGTTTTATTAGACCAAGCAGTTCGCCTTGGGGAGAGGCCGTAGTGTTCGTAAAGAAACCGGATGGTTCGTTAAGGATGTGCATTGACTATCATAAGTTAAATGAAAGGACAATTAAGAATAAGTATCCTTTGCCTAGAATAGATGATCTATTTGATCATTTGAGTGGAGCTAGAGTGTTTTCCTAGTTAGATTTGGCAATAGGTTTCCATCAGTTAAGAGTGGCGGAGGACAGTATTCCTTTGACATCATTTCGAACTAGGCATGGTTCATATAAATGGTTGGTGATGCCATTTGGATTAACGAATGCACCTACTTTCTTTGAGGATTTGATGAACAGAGTTTTTCGAGAAGATTTGGATAGGTTTGTGCTGGTGTTTATAAATGACATTCTATTCTACTCTAAGTATGAGAGAGAGCATGAAGTTCATCTTAGAGTGGTACTTGAGGCGCTGAGGCAGAATCAGCTAAAGGCGAAGTTTACCAAGTGTCATTTCTGGAAGAAAGAGGTAAAATTTCTTGGTCACATGGTTTCAAAGAAAGGATTGTCAGTCGATCCAGAAAAGATCGAAGCTGTGAATAATTGGAAGAGACAAGAGATGGTGACTGAGATTAGGAGTTTTCTTAGACTTGCTGGCTACTACTGGAGATTCATTAAGGATTTCTCGCGGATAGCAGCACCCTTAATTAAGCTAACCAGGAGGGAGGTGAAATATGTTTGGTCTGACAAATGTGAGGAGCATTCCTTAAGTTAAAGCATTTGTTGACCAATGCACTCGTGTTAGTAGTTCCAGACGGAAACCACGGGTTGGTGGTATATACTGATGCATGTGGAACTGGATTAGGAGCAATGTTAATGCAGAATGGTAAAGTTATTGCCTACGCATCTAGGCAGCTTAGACCGCATGAAATTAGATACCCTACTCATGATTTGGAGTTGGCAGCGGTGATCTTCACATTGAAGATATGGAGACATCATCTCCTAGGGAGAGGTTTGAGCTTTATACCAATCATAAGTCTTTATTGTATTTATTCTCTCAGAAGGAGTTGAATATGAGGCAGCAGAGATGGCTGGAGTTTTTGGCTACATATGATTTTGGTATAGAGTATACACTAGGAAAAGGTAAAATGGTAGTAGATGCTCTAAGTAGAAAACATCAGAATGTGGTGTTAGCTATGTTGGCACTTGGCAGAATGGAAAGATTTAGAAGCTTTAGTCAATTGTGATGTGCAGTTAAGATCGTCTGTTGGTTCTAGTCAGAGTTCCGCTAGGTTGTCTTGTTTAGAAGTTCAACCAGTATTGATTGAGAGAATTGCTTCTAAGAAAAAGGAGGACCCAGTGTTGGCTGAAAGGATCAGAAGGCTTGAGGTTGGAACTGAGATTAATGATTTAAAGGATATTAGCCTTAACCAGAGAGGATGGTTGAGAAAGAAGGGATGGTTGTGTGTTCCGAATGTGGAGGACTTGAGGAAAGAAGTTCTTGGAGAATGTCATCGGTGCAAGTTAACGATTCATCTTGGAGGAACCAAGATGTATTAGGATATGAAGAGGAGCTTCTATTGGGAAGGCATGAAGATGGATGTTGGCTTCTGGGTTAGTAAGTGTGCGAACTGTCAACAAGTGAAAGATGAACATCAGAAGCCAAGTGAGTTGCTTCAGCCATTAGAGATTCCAGTTTAGAAATGGGATTGATATCCATGGATTTTATAGACGGGTTGCCAAGATCTAATAGAGGCAATGAAAGTACATGGGTTATAGTGGACAGATTGACCAAGAGTGCCTATTTCATTCTAGTTAAGTCAACCTGGACGGCACCTGTTTTAGCTAAGTTGTTCCTAAAAAACATAGTTATACTGCATGGAGTTCCTAGTAGTATAGTCAGTGACATGAGATGCTTTGTTCACTAGTGAATTCAGGAAAAGTCTACAAGAACTTATGGGTACCAAGCTTAACATGAGTACTGCGTATCACCCTCAGACAGATGGAAAGACAGATAGAGTCAACAAAGTACTCGAGGATCTACTGAGAGCTTGTGTATTGGATTTTGATGGACCTTGGGAGGATCACCTACATTTGATTGAGTTTTTCTATAAACCAGTTATCAGACAAGTATAGGAATGGCGCTGTTTGAAGTTTTATATGGAAGACGATGCAAATCACCAGCATGTTGGTTGGAGACTGGAGAAAGATTAGTCTTGGAGACAGATTTGGTTAGAGAGGCATCAGAAAAGATTGAGTTAATCCGAGGAAGGATGAAGGAAGCTCAGTCAAGACAGAAGAGTTACGCAGATAAGAGGCACAAGGACTTAGAATTCTCAGTTGGAGATAAGGTTTTCATTAAGGTATCACCAATGAAGAGTGTGATACGATTTGTTAAGTCCGGGAAGTTGGCCCCAAGATATGTATGTCCATTCCAGATTATAGAGAGGATCGGAAAGCTCGCATAAAGAATAGAGTTGCCGAGCAGTTTGGCAGGTGTCCATAATGTATTTCATGTGTTTCGTCTTCACAAGTATGTGCATGATCCAGAGACTATTATTCCTTCGACAAGGTTGGAAGACTTAGTAGTAGAGCCTAATTTGACTTTCGTTAGACAACCAGTTCGAGTTGTAGCTAGAGATGAGAAAAGATTAAGGAATAAGACAGTCAGGTTGGTGAAAGTTCAGTGGAGCGACAAGGAGAAGGACTGTACTTGGAAGACAGAAGAAAGGATTAGAGATACTTATCTTGATCTACTATGAGGGTATGTCTATATTTTATTTATAGATAGTTGCTAGTCAGTTAGACTAGTATGGTTGTTAGGAGTTGTCACAAAAGATTTTTATGTTTAGTATTTAGTCCTTACTGAATTTCGAGGATGAAATTCTTTAAGGGGGTAGCCTGTAACATCCCCAATTTTGATAACATTATTCAGAAAATTTAATTAGATAAATTAAATAGAATAATGATGATAAGAGGATTGAGATTTGAATAAACCATATATAAGGTCATGCTTATTAATAAAGTAAATGGGCTTTAATTGGGTTATTAAACTAATAAATTACACATGGGCATATTAGTAAAATAACCTCCTTATCATACATGCTATACACATCTCTCCCTTGCCCATTCACGTTTCATTTCTCACCTTCACAAACACAAATCAAAAACTAAAATATAGCCGGCCATTAACAAAGAGGAAAAGAGGGAAAATTCAATCTAAAGCTAGGAAGGATTAATTAACAACAAATCTCAAATTCCTTATCATACCAAATGTTTAACGACAAATTTTCTATCGGTTTATAAAATTGTCGAATAATTTATAATAGAAATTAACCGCAAGCGCACAGTGTACAAATGTTAGTACGTGGCGAGTACGGGTCGATTCGCAAGGAATTATTAGATTTTAAATTTCTATTCAATCAAATTAAACCAAATTTGAAGAGAGTGTTAAGCTAGAAAATGAGAAAACTAACAAACTAGCAAAATAAAATAGATAAAAATACGAGAGTTTAAAGACAATTTAGAGGTAATTTCCACTCTTTAGATCACATAGTTCAACAAATTATGAAATTATGATCTCTCGTTTCTTGTCATAAGTGAATTTAATTGATGTGTTTATCATAAGTATGGCCTATTTGTGCTATTGATTAGCTCAACATAAGCCATAACACTATAACACAACTTTTAAACCACTTGTTAATTCTCATGAAAAATGACAATGAAGTAGAAATAAAATCTATTTTAAGCATGGTCTATTAACTATTAATTAGAAATATAGACCATCAAATTTTAATTTTAAAATCACTTCATTACCATAATCATATGTAAATGAAGAGGTAATATTATTGTTTGTGATTATTTAAGCATAGCCTATTAGTTATGAACAACATAGACTATCAAATTCAACATAAAACAATAAATCACATCAACATTCATTCTTCCATTAAGCACAAAAAGAGAGCAATAATTATCAAAATGTTGAAGCTACATAAATAGAGAGCTTCATTACCACTAAATTGAAGGGTTTAGCCTCTTATTTGTGTTATCATATCAACATAAGTAGTGTGCAACATGAAACTAAAAAAAGGAAAATGAAAGCTAAGTAAAAGAAGAGCTATTCTACTTGCATAAAATAAAAGAAGATCTACACTACTAACATGATAGTAAATAAACAAGAAAAGACTTGAATTAAAATTGCATAAAAAAATTACATAAAAGAAATGGCTAAGTAGCCATTAAAAGAAAGATAGCTCTCATTTTATTTTTGATCTAAGCTAACTAAGAGAAGAGAGCCTAAGAGAAGAGAGGTTACATGAAGCATAAGGGTATTTATACATGTATGAAACCCTAATCCACTTTTTTAGGGAATGCCCAAAATACCCTCTTAGGAAGTGTGGATGCCAAGTAATCATTAGCATCAAATAATCATTATTTAAGTGTGCATGAAGCTTTAAACTCTTTTAGCATGTGCATTAGCCCCTAATTTGTACATTAAGACAAGTGGGTAGGTGGGGTCCTCCATGATCCATGAAATGAATTATTTCCATCTCCATTCCTTTGTATTCACTCTTGTGCATGCATATATCTTCATGAAACCACTTGTATATGAAGCCAAATTCCTACAAAATAATATATAAATTTCCAATTAAATTTTCTCAAATTAATATATGCACAAAAATGTCAATTTTGCCCTTGGTTGAAGATGAATTTGTGACGATTTCAAAATAATTTGAATTTTGGTTTAAACATGTTAAAACACCCAATATGATCATTTATTTAATTTAAATAGATTAAATATGGTGGTAAACATATTCACATTTACATGCACATCAAATACCCCCACACTTATCTTTTTATTCGTCCTCGAATAAAGAAAAACTAAGATAAATCTGTTTTTGTAGGGAGCACGATTGCATTGAGCGTATGCAACAAGCAGTTAAACCTTTGGGTGTCCCCAGTAGGACGAGTGTTGTCTCGTGAGGGTTTTCAGCAGATACTACCCACAAAATCCAAATGCGATATGAAAATATTTACAAAATGCAAGATTTATTTACAAAGAGATGAATTTAAATTTTTGAAAATGTTTACAAATGAAGGATTTACTTTTAAATCGACACAAATAATTAAATACAGGTTTTGGTCATTGTCATGAAAATTTAAGTCATTTACTCGTCAAAACATCCAACAAAAATCAAGTTATAATAACAAATAGACTGTAGTTTAACTCGTTGTTTCGGTTGATAACACGGTGTAACTATGAAATGGATCCTTAGTTAATTATCAAAGTTTATCAAAGTGGTATTTTCATTTCTTTTCAATACCAAGTCAAATCAAACAAGTTAAAATAGTGCTTGGATTTCATTTGCTTACTCTCTCTATTTTTTTTTGAAAATTTTATTGATATTTACAATATTTACATATGCCTAACTCAGATAAACTAAGGCCAGATATATTACCCGTGCACTTCCTTGAGGACTTATGTGAGGGGAATACAGAGCGTGGCGAGTGAGCACACAAGTGTGAATAATTATCGACTATAGGAATTATTAATAAAAGAATATTTTTTATATACACTCACCTAACTCAGATAAACTGAGGCCAGATATACCGATCGTGCACTGCCTTTCGGGCTTACGTGAGAAGGGTACAGAGCATGGCGAGTGAACACACGAGTGTGAACACATGACTCTAGGTGTTAATAAAAATTATATACATATATACAAATATATATTTTTTGTTTTTTGTTTTTTGTGTTTTTAAAAAAAAAAGAGAGTTTTGCAAAATCATCTTAGCACCATTTAACTTAAAAGACAAAAAAATGTTATATCCTTTTATTTGATTCACCACTTTTTAAAACAAAGGTTTTCAATTAGGGTATTTCATAATTAACACGTATGAACCTTCCTATATACTAGTTAAACCATCGTTATTTGTAACCAAACTTCATTTTTATTTTTGTTGAGACAAATAAATTTTTCAAAAATTTCAATTTAATTAACCAAAATCATATATTTATCCTAAAGTGTTTCTTTAAAAATAGATCAATATATATATATGTATATATATTTTGATGTTTTTTTTAGAAAAAGAAATTGGAAAGAAAATGTAAAAATAAACCATGAAAAATCGAAAATGATGATGAGTCTCCCCCCACACTTGATTTTGACTGTGTCCCCACAGTCAACCCAAGTGGAAGGAGACAAATAAAACAAAAATAAAAAGATGACCTATATTTACATGGAAATGAACGGTATTTACACGAGATCAGAAAGTATATCGTCAAAAAGTAAATGTAACAGTCTTCCAAAGACCGATTCATTTGTCTCGTCAAGTATGCGAGACACAACTTAAGCTCGGAAACCCAAACCATAAATGATTTCAAAGTTGAATGTTGATTTGGGAAAACGAATGTTGTTTTATTAAAAATCTTACGAGTTGTTTCCTTTTCGATGATTTTCAGGGTTGATAAAACGATTGATTGAAGTTTAAGTTTATTTTCACCAAATTGAAATTCAAATTTATCATTGAAAACTTCTTCAAAATTGTTGATTTCAAAATCAAAATGGTGATTTAAATCTTCCCCTTCGAAATTTAAAAACCCATCTTCAAAAAGTCCATAGAATTCGTGTTCATTAAATTCGTCTTCCTTTGTTGGATTATCAACAACTTCACTACATGTATTGTGTTCAAAATCCAAAGTTGTTGTATTCAATTTTCCAAAATTGGAAAAAGGAAGATCGAAATTTAAATCGAGTTTCTTACCCTCAAAAGAATTTAAATCCAATTCAATTACCGTTTTTTCAACAACTTCATTAAGATTATCGTTTTCAATTTCAAAAGTTGTTATTTGATAATCGTCAATTTTGGTAAAAGATGGATTATTATTTGTTATCCCGCCTTTTGGCAAGGCCATGACTAGAAACCAAGGACAGTTCATCCCGAAGATCGATGATACACAGGTTCACTATGGATGTCGATAAGTTTTATCCGAGTCCGGATCAGGCTACAATTGATATGATGAGACAAGCAAAGCTATGAAAGCCAACGTTCCAAATTTCAAGCCAAACCGAGTTCGTATGCTCAAGATATGATCGATGCGAGTTTCGTGAAAAGCATGCTCATTTCGTATCCATCAATGAGCATCACTTCGTATCCATCAGGCAACCATTGTTCGTATCCATCAAACAAACAGGAAAGGACCTCCTTCGCATCGATCCTGTTCGAATCCATCAACTACGCACGGTTTCGTATCGATCAGTAGCAAGTAAGTCCACTTCGTATCCATCCAGATTCACATACTTCGTATCCATAGGAAGCGGCTTTCTTCGTATATGTAATCTTCAACCTGTTCGCATCGATCAACCAACTTCACTCCGTATCCATCAAAACCAAACAAAGCCACTACTTTGTATCGATTTGGGAATTGACGCTCGGAACCGAACGGATCCGACCCATCGCCAACGCAACTATACTCCTGAGCCTTATGTCCCCGAAGACGTAGAACCAAGGAGGCAAGACATGGACCGTCGACAGCGACCGGACTCTCCTCGCATTGTGGAACCCGACCACACCTTGGCCCAACATTCTCAAAATGTCCAGATGCCCGACATTCCGACGATGATCCGTCAAATGATCCGTGAAAGTCGGGGTCTTAGCAATGACGACTGGGGAATCTCCTGGAGTCATACCCTTTTTATTGATGAGATACTCTATGCTGAACCACCTCGGCGATTCAGAATGCCGACTTTACCCGTTTATGAAGGGAGCTCTGATCCTAATCAACATATCTTGAAGTATGAATGGTTGATGAATGATGCACGAGCTGATGATGCAGTTAAGTGCCGAAGCTTCCCGATCTCTCTAGAGGGCATAACAACTATGTGGTTTACCCATTTACCACCTTGATCTATCTCTTGTTTTGACCAGTTGGCAACAAAGTTTATTGAGCAATTTTGCATGCATGTCGCAAGACTGAAAGATGTTAATACTTTGTCTAGTGTCACTCAAGCTCCTAGAGAGACACTCAGACGTTATTTAGAGAGATTTCATGCTGCATGCGCTGAGATCAGCAACCCTAATGATAACTCCGTTCTAATGGCATTGACTAAAGGGATTGATCCCGATTCTGAGTTCGGCAACTGGTTGGCCGGAAAACCTCCTACGTCATCGGACCGTTTCTATTCCAAGGCAGCCCAATTCTTGAGAAGGGAGGATGCGAAATAGTCTAGGAAAAATGATGATGCAGGGCCTAGTATGGAAGAAATTCAGAGTAATGTTGCTGTTAAACAATCCGGGGAGAGCTCCGGAAAGGTACAATTGAACATTCAGAATAAGCATAATCAGCAGAAAGGCAATGGTAATCAAAATAGGAAACCGGATCAGAATCATGATCCACGACGTAGGGCTCCTATGTTTGATAACTACACTCCTTTGAATATGTCGCTGGAGAATGTGTATCTACAAACTTGCAATACTATTCAAAACAAGAAGCCTGCTTCGAAGCAATCGTCGGAGAAATCGATCCAGACAGGGAAGTTTTGTATATTCCATGAAAGCTACGACCATAACACAAATGAGTTCCATCACTTGCAGGATCTCATTGAAAAGTTGATACGTGAAAGGAAGTTGGAACAGTTTGTGCGGGCGCCGCAATCTAGAGGTGCGGGCCCATCGAATCAGAACCATACACTGAATCAGGCAAGACAGGAGGAACCCGCTCGTACTGGCGGGAGGTTGGTGATAAATACCATTAGTGGTGGTCCTCATCCAGTAGATCGAAGCTGGAAGTAAATGGAGTTGTATGCTAGTTCTATCAGGCATGCGAACTTCGAGTGTTGTAGTAGTTTGGAAGATGGGGCTCCGGCCAAGCAACAAAAGATGATGACTGACGACATCGTCTTCCGAGACGGAGATGCCGATAGGATCGAATCCCTAACCATCGATCCACTTGTCATATCAGCTCAAGTAAGTCCTGCATGGATGAAGAGGATCTTGGTAGACAGTGGAAGTTCTGTGAATATATTGTTCAAGCGAGCCTATGACGAGATGAAAATGGAGACTAAAGATTTGAAACCTTGTCAGTACCGTATCCAGGGTTTCAATGGGAGTGCAACTATACCCAATGGAGTGGTGGAATTGCCAGTGGAGTTAGGAATTGGAGAACGCCGAAGAGTCAGGATACTGCAGTTTGTTGTTTTGGATATAAACTCACCATATAATGCTTTCTTGGGCCGACCAGCCCTAGCTGAGTTCAGGGCTGCTATTGCCCCATGGTGTTTGACTCTAAAGTTCCCCATCGATCGTGGAGTTGGAGCCGTTCAAGGAGATCAGGCTGTTGGACGAGCCTGTTATGTTGCTGAGCTGAGCGAGGCGCAGCGAAAAGAGAAAGGAAAGGGCGTAAAAGAATCTCTCTACGTCTGTTTTGTTGATAATTGACAATTGACGCCTGGGACTAGGCCTGGGCACCCCAACCAATTCCAAAGATATCTTGACCCAAGAGACATCAAAAGTGAAGACGAAAGTAAAGACAGTCAAGCTTCTCCGGCCGAACTGACGATCGATGTCCCGATCGATGATAGCGATGATTCTAGAATGATTAAGATTGGATCTCATCTACGCCAACAAATGCAAGAGGAATTGGTTGAATTTCTCCGGGCAAACCTTGACGTGTTTGCCTGGATGCATTCTGACATGTGTGGGATCTCGTCGGACATTGCGAGCCATGCATTGAACATTGACCCATGGCACATCCCGGTCAAACAAAAAAGGCGTGGCATGGACCAAAGAGATCTGCCACCCTTAAGGAAGAGGTAGACAAGCATAAATCGAATGGATTTATTCGAGATGCATTATATCCGGAATGGGTGTCAAATCACTGCTGTACTCGAGATTTACTGTTGTAATCCACTGTAACCAGCAAGAAAAAGTTAATAAAAGTCAATAATTTCATAGTGGACGTAGGCAACACGCGAACCACTCTAAATCTCTGTGTTCTTTTGCTGTTTTTCTGATTATTGACTGGAGTGTTTGTTAGATAATCCTCGTTTTACATTTATTTTCTTCATTTTATCTCTTCAAACACTTCCGAAGAGTCTTGTGACCAATTTTGGTACAAACACTTTGGTGCTTTCACCGAGAAACGAAGTTTTTCTCCTGCTCATTGGATCTACTATCGATATCGGATTGCACAAATCTAAGAAGAAGATCCAGGTTTCAAGTTAAAAGTTCTTCCATCCTATTCAGATTTGCATCAAGTCTAGGAAAGAGCTTCGCTATCCATCATGGTTAACACAAGGACTACTTCTACAGCTGCAGATCCAGAAGGACGGGACAGACAGAATCCCGTACAACTGCCTCCTGCCAACCAAAATGCTGTCGGACCATCAGATCCGCAAGGCCCTGTCACTACGGAAGAATTCCAGATGCTAATGCAAGAAATGACTCAGAGCCGCCAAAAGCTCACTCAATAGCTCCGTGCTAATGCGGAACTGACCAACCAATTGAACCGTCAATGACGAAGGAGATCCAGGAGGGATTAGGCTTCCTATTCGTCCACCGAAAGTTCAGCCTTTTCTGACTACCATCATAGATCCACGCACCCGCGACTGGATGGAAGTTACACACAAGCCACTGGGCATCAGCAGACATTGAGTCTTGGGCAACCGAGAATTGGCCTGTCCATCAGCCATCAGACTGGACCTTCCTCCCAAGGAGGCGCTACCCCATACCACATTACTGATAGCTGCACTACCACTGCTACCGATTTGGGAATTGACGCTCGGAACCGAACGGATCCGACCCATCGCCAACGCAACCATACTCCTGAGCCTTATGTCCCCGAAGACGTAGAACCAAGGAGGCAAGACATGGACCGTCGACAGCGACCGGACTCTCCTCGCATTGTGGAACCCGACCACACCTTGGCCCAACATTCTCAAAATGTCCAGATGCCCGACATTCCGACGATGATCCGTCAAATGATCCGTGAAAGTCAGGGTCTTAGCAATGACGACTGGGGAATCTCCCGGAGTCATACCCTTTTTATTGATGAGATACTCTACGCTGAACCACCTCGGCGATTCAGAATGCCGACTTTACCCGTTTATGAAGGGAGCTCTGATCCTAATCAACATATCTTGAAGTATGAATGGTTGATGAATGATGCACGAGCTGATGATGCAGTTAAGTGCCGAAGCTTCCCGATCTCTCTAGAGGGCATAACAACTATGTGGTTTACCCATTTACCACCTTGATCTATCTCTTGTTTTGACCAGTTGGCAACAATGTTTATTGAGCAATTTTGCATGCATGTCGCAAGACCGAAAGATGTTAATACTTTGTCTAGTGTCACTCAAGCTCCTAGAGAGACACTCAGACGTTATTTAGAGAGATTTCATGCTGCATGCGCTGAGATCAGCAACCCTAATGATAACTCCGTTCTAATGGCATTGACTAAAGGGATTGATCCCGATTCTGAGTTCGGCAACTGGTTGGTCGGAAAACCTCCTACGTCATCGGACCGTTTCTATTCCAAGGCAGCCCAATTCTTGAGAAGGGAGGATGCGAAATAGTCTAGGAAAAATGATGATGCAGGGCCTAGTATGGAAGAAATTCAGAGTAATGTTGCTGTTAAACAATCCGGGGAGAGCTCCGGAAAGGTACAATTGAACATTCAGAATAAGCATAATCAGCAGAAAGGCAATGGTAATCAAAACAGGAAACCGGATCAGAATCATGATCCACGATGTAGGGCTCCTATGTTTGATAACTACACTCCTTTGAATATGTCGCTGGAGAATGTGTATCTACAAACTTGCAATACTATTCAAAACAAGAAGCCTGCTTCGAAGCAATCGTCGGAGAAATCGATCCAGACAGGGAAGTTTTGTATATTCCATGAAAGCTACGACCATAACACAAATGAGTGCCATCACTTGCAGGATCTCATTGAAAAGTTGATACGTGAAAGGAAGTTGGAACAGTTTGTGCGGGCGCCGCAATCTAGAGGTGCGGGCCCATCGAATCAGAACCATACACTGAATCAGGCAAGACAGGAGGAACCCACTCGTACTGGCGGGAGGTTGGTGATAAATACCATTAGTGGTGGTCCTCATCCAGTAGATCGAAGCTGGAAGTAAATGGAGTTGTATGCTAGTTCTATCAGGCATGCGAACTTCGAGTGTTGTAGTAGTTTGGAAGATGGGGCTCCGGCCAAGCAACAAAAGATGATGACTGACGACATCGTCTTCCGAGACGGAGATGCCGATAGGATCGAATCCCTAACCATCGATCCACTTGTCATATCAGCTCAAGTAAGTCCTGCATGGATGAAGAGGATCTTGGTAGACAGTGGAAGTTCTGTGAATATATTGTTCAAGCGAGCCTATGACGAGATGAAAATGGAGACTAAAGATTTGAAACCTTGTCAGTACCGTATCCAGGGTTTCAATGGGAGTGCAACTATACCCAATGGAGTGGTGGAATTGCCAGTGGAGTTAGGAATTGGAGAACGCCGAAGAGTCAGGATACTGCAGTTTGTTGTTTTGGATATAAACTCACCATATAATGCTTTCTTGGGCCGACCAGCCCTAGCTGAGTTCAGGGCTGCTATTGCCCCATGGTGTTTGACTCTAAAGTTCCCCATCGATCGTGGAGTTGGAGTCGTTCAAGGAGATCAGGCTGTTGGACGAGCCTGTTATGTTGCTGAGCTGCGCGAGGCGCAGCGAAAAGAGAAAGGAAAGGGCGTAAAAGAATCTCTCTACGTCTGTTTTGTTGATAATTGACAATTGACGCCTGGGACTAGGCCTGGGCACCCCAACCAATTCCAAAGATATCTTGAACCAAGAGACATCAAAAGTGAAGACGAAAGTAAAGACAGTCAAGCTTCTCCGGCCGAACTGACGATTGATGTCCCGATCGATGATAGCGATGATTCTAGAATGATTAAGATTGGATCTCATCTACGCCAACAAATGCAAGAGGAATTGGTTGAATTTCTCCGGGCAAACCTTGACGTGTTTGCCTGGATGCATTCTGACATGTGTGGGATCTCGTCGGACATTGCGAGCCATGCATTGAACATTGACCCATGGCACATCCCGGTCAAACAAAAAAGGCGTGGCATGGACCAAAGAGATCTGCCACCCTTAAGGAAGAGGTAGACAAGCATTATATCCGGAATGGGTGTCAAATCCTGTACTTGTCCGAAAGCCAAATGGAAAATGGAGAACGTGCATCGATTACTCTGATCTGAATAAAGCCTGCCCTAAAGACAGTTTTCCACTTCCTCGAATTGATCAACTCATAGATTCAACAGCCGGGCATGAACTCTTATCCTTCATGGACGCGTATTCCGGCTACAATCAAATTCCAATGCACTTACCCAACCAGGAGCATTCCAGCTTCATAACCAATATGGGATTTTATTGCTACAAGGTTATGCCCTTTGGACTCAAGAATGCTGGCGCAACTTATCAACGATTAGTTAATCGAATGTTTGCCAATCAAATTGGGAAAACCATAGAGGTATACGTGGACGACATGCTAGTCAAGTCACGGTTCTCCATTGGTTATATCAAAGACCTGGAGTCAATGTTTAGTATCCTCTGAGAATACAGAATGAAGCTCAACCCACTAAAATGTCACTTTAGGGTCGCTTCAGGAAAATACCTTGGGTTTATCGTCCATGCTCGAGGAATCGAAGCCAATCCCAAAAAGATCTAGGTGATTAGAAACCTTGAAACTTCGAGAACTATAAAGCAAGTCCAGAGCCTCAATGGGAAAGCAGCAGCACTGAGCAGGTTAATTTCAAAATCTACTGACAAATGCATTCCCTTCTTCGATCTGATCCGAAAAGGGAAACGAAATTTTGAATGGACTACGGAATGTGAGGGCGCATTCCGAGCACTAATTCGATACCTCTCCACACCGCCAATTTTGTCAAAGCCCATCGATCACGAGAAATTGTACATTTATTTGGCGGTATCAGAAAACGCAATCAGTGCTGTCCTAATTCGAGAGGAAGACCGAATACAAAAGCCGATCTACTATATTAGCAAACGGCTAACCGGAGCTGAAAGAAATTATCCGAAGCTAGAGAAGTTGGCTTATTGTCTTGTTATTGCCTCGAGGAAGCTCCGTCCATATTTCCAGGCTCATCCTATCACCGTTTACACCGACCAACCGTTACGACAGGTCCTTACGCGACCTGAGACGTCTGGTAGGTTACTCAAATGGAATATTGAGTTAAGTCAGTTTGACATTACCTACACTCCAATGCGAGCCATTCAAGGACAAGTCCTAGCAGATTTCATAGCTGAATTTACCATCCCATAGGACTTGCCCGAAACTAGTGAATCTCCCAAGTATATCTGGAAGCTGCATACTGATGGTGCATCTAATGACCGTTGCTCTGGTGTAGGAGTTGTGCTTGAAACTCCTAAAGGTTTATCTATATGCTATGCTTTAAAGTTTGATTTTCGTACGACCAACAATGAAGTTGAGTATGAAGCCTTACTTGCCGGATTGAGGCTTGCCAGAGATATGAAAATCATTGCTGTGGAGATTTATTGTGATTCTCAATTGGTCGTGTGTCAAGTTTGGGGGGAGTACCCGGCCAAGGACCGAAGACTGGCTGCTTATCTTGCTCGGGTTCAGGAAATATTAAATCAGTTAGATTATTATGCCATCTACTGCATACCCCGAGAGCGTAATCAAAAGGCAGACTCATTAGCAAAGTTAGCCATTACAGGCGAGGCACAACAAATGGGACTCGTTCCCGTGGAAACATTAGCTTCCCCGAGCATCGACCGAATGGAGACAGATTGGATATTTGAGGTTGTTCGCGATAAGGAGTCATGGATGACTCCGTTCAGAAATTATCTCGAGCATGGAACCCTGCCAGAGCGCAGGAGTGAAAAGAGACAAATTCTTCGAAAAGCTTTGCGGTTCACTATTCAGAATGGAGTCATGTATAGAAGAGGATACTCAGTTCCTTTACTCCGGTGTATCACTCATGATGAAATCAAACGCGTATTGTATGATGTGCACGAAGGGGAATGTGGCGATCACAACGGGGGGCAAGCCCTTGCTAAGAAAGTGCTCAGATATGGATACTATTGGCCAACCGTAAATTGCGATGTGTCGGACTACGCTAGAAAGTGTGACAAATGCCAGAAGCACGCTCGGATTCCGAGGGCCCCACCTACCGAGATAACTCAAATGGTCAGTCCATGGCCGTTTGCAGTATGGGGCATTGACATTATTGGCTCTCTACCTCTAGCCAAAGGTGGTGAAAAGTACGCCATCGTAGCAGTTGATTACTTTACCAAGTGGGCGGAAGCTGAACCCCTTGCTACTATCACAACAAAGATGGTGATCAACTTTGTAGTGCGCAACATCATCTGCCGATTTGGTCTCCTACATACTATTATCACTGATAACGAGACCCAATTCGATAGTATTGAATTTAAGGACTTCTGTCAACGATTCCACATTCAGAAGAAATTCTCCGCAGTCGCACACCCTCAAGCGAATGGACAAGTCGAAGCCGTTATTAAAGTTATAAAGTCTATTCTGAAGAAGTGATTGGAAAAGGCCGGGGGCAAATGGGTTGATGAACTTCCTATGGCCTTATGGGCCTACCGAACAACCCACAAGTCCGCAACCAGCCACACTTTGTTTTCTCTTTCTTATGGTTCAGAAGCTGGTATCCCAGTCGAATTAGAAGTGCCTTCTCATCGTGTGACATACTATGATCCGAAGACAAATGCTATATTACTTGCAGAATCTCTGGATTTATTGGATGAGAAGCGTGAAGAGGCTGATTTGAGGGCAGCCGCACACCGTAGTCGAGTCGCCGGATTATACAATGCCAAGGTCCGACCCCGAACCTTTGAACTTGGCGATCTTGTCCTTAAGAGAATTTACCCGGTCCCTTCGCATATGAAACCAACGTGGGAAGGGCCATATGTGATAGAACGAAAGCTCGGAGATGGCACATTCAAATTATCCACCGTTGACGGTCTCACTCTTCCTAGAGCCTGGAACAGCGAAAGTCTTCGTTGCTACTACACATGACAGGCTCTATCTATTTATTCAGTCTATTTTTCATTTGCAATTTGTTTCTAAATTTCGAAATTTGAATTTGTAATAAGGCAATTGATTTTGCCGTATTTTCTTATTTCAGCAATAAAATGCAATCTCTTCGAGCCAGAGCTGTAATTTATTGGATGTGTCATACAACTATCACTATGCACGGAGAGTTAAATTCCACCCGACAGTGGAATTTATTCAAATAGGGAGTGACTGTGATACGACCGGTTACTCGCTAGATGATACCTGAGCTCAGGGGCAAGTCATCACACTGAAGTCAAAAAAGGATTGATACACGACAATCCTTTAACCAACTCCAGATTCCTAGAGTGTGAACTAGAGTATAAACTTATAAATACGAATTCGAAGAGGATGGATCCGTCCACCTAAAGACTTCGCCCGTACCATGACCAAGTTTGAGGAAAATGGATCCATCCATCTAACGACCTCGCTTGTTAACTCAGGGTGGATGTGAACCGACCATGCACGATCCTGATAGATTCGTCGTTCCCGGAGTGGGAACGAAATCCTAAAGCCTGAACAGATGTGACTGACCATCTGTCGGCCAACTCCAAATTCCCAGAGCATGAACTGGAGTATAAACATTAACTAACTCCAGATTCCCAGAGTGTGAACCGGAGTGTCAACATAAACACCAACTCCAAATTCCCAGAGTTCGAATTGGAGTATAAACGTTGACTTAATATCCCCGAAGAGTGGATTGGAGTTTGAACACAAACCGGATTGGGATTAACCGTCCGTAAAACAAATCTAAGTCCCTAGAGCGTGGTTAGAGTGTAAATGCAAATCGGGTGTGACTGACCACCCACGAATCCATCTAAAGTCCCCAGAGTTTGAACATCGTTACAAACATTAAGCGGGTGTGACTGACCACCATTGAAAATGACTTAAGTCCCTGGAGCGTGGACGTATCCTTGAAACTCAAGCAGGCGAGCCTGACCGTCGACGTACGAATGGAAATCCCCGGAGTGTGGATGCAATCGACATTGGATGAGCGAGTGCTATTCGACCACTCAAATTTCTTTATTTCAGCATCAATTCGACGATGTTAAGCTCGATGAGTTGAAAGCGGAGTGCAATTGCCACTTGACCTTACAGTTTGTCCCTGAAACTGGGGGCAGAACTTAAGCGTCAATCACTGATTGAGACAGTGCAGCATCGGAGTCCAGCTTGACGTTCAATCATCACTCATAATCGTTATTTCAGGACTTAACGACTAAACTTGGGTCCAATCCAAAGGACGAAACTCAACAAATATACTAGACTGGAGTTCAAATGCTGAAACACTTAAGCAAAAGAACGAAAATTGAGTTAAAGACAAAATGGAATTTCATTTTAACTATTTGTGGAAGAAGACTAAGTACAAAATTATCACAAAAATCCTACTAGCAGGGGCCGAACCCGCATCTATACACGACTAGCAAAAAGAACAAAAGAAATTCCTATCTACTCAAAATTGCACCAAAGAAGCATGTCTACTCTTTTTTCTTCTTCGGTTTCCTCTTCGGCGTGGACCCGCTGGGGCTCTCTCTCGGTTTCCTTTTTGAACCCTTGCTCTTCGGCGGTTAATCTTCAATCACGGGCATTATATCAACTTCCTCCTCTGAACTCAAATGTATTGGAACACTTCCTACAGGCGGAGTCGGAGGGACAGGATCAACAGAAGATGGTGGGGGCAGGCACGCTCGTCTCAACGACCGTTCCCTCTGGAGATATCATCCGCAAAGGAGCCGGACCAGGTCCAGCAATTCCACTGCCAAAACCACTGCCCCGAGCGGCTGCCTCCATCTCAGTGTTGATTTCAGCTAGGATTTCCTCCTCGTGAACTGTTTGCGCACTGCTGGAGACTCCCGTAGTTGGGGCGAGGAGCTTGTCATTGGAATGCTTCCACCCGTAACGAACGACAAGTCTGCAAAAGGGTCACTGTGATGACCGAGGAGTTCCTCCATCATCTGCTCCATCAAAAATAAGTGTGCCCACTGCACTCCATCAGTCGATGCCATGGTCGTTGTAGTGGTCGCTTCAGTTATAATGGCCTCCTACGAATGATGTGGTTCCTGAGTTGCAGGAGGCACGACTGGTGTAGCTTCAATTACTGGATAAAAGCAAAAGAAGAACTGTTAATGATCACTTCATGTACGCTTCCGGTTTTGGACAAACATTCAAAATGTTCAGAGTACCTTCCTCAGTTTGACTCGTGAGCGGCTGAACAACCTCAGAGATTTTCTCGCTAGCTTGAGATAGCTACGGCTGGTCCAGGTTGTAAGAAGGAACGAATTGAGAATCAACCTCGGAAGTTGGTTCAAGCTGAGTCGGCACAAGAGTTTCAAGACTTGTATCACGGTGTTCGACACCAGAGCCTTCTCAAACTTTCAAATGCTGAGCGCCGAGCTTCTCCTTCTCATATGAGATCATTGTATCGTTGAGGATTTTCCGCTCATCTTCATTCAGCATTCGGTTTCATGCTCAAATTCATCAACTAATTCGCCCTGATGCACATCTTTTTCATCTCCTACTAATCGACCCCAGGCGTTGTATCGAAGTGTCGAATAATTTTCAAGCCAGGCTAGGTTCCTATGCTTCAAGACGTTAGCATTATAAGTAATGAGTAGATCCTCAATATCAGCCTCTAGCCTGGCCTCCGTTATCTTAACCTCATCTTCAACCTTAGCCTCCACTTCCCGGACCTTAGCTGTTGTCGCATCCCGTTCGCCCCGAAGCACTACGGCCTGTTCACATGCCTCCTGAGCTGCTCTATTTACATCATCCTTCTCCTTGGTGATTTCGAAAATTTTGGCTTTTAGCTCGTTGAGTTCTTTCAGAACAACATCCCTTTCAGCGGTAACTGTGGTGTTTCGATGGCCCATCTGCTCCACCAACGCGAAGTGTGTCTACCTCATCCTCTTCATGGCCAAGTTCACCTCGTCGGCCTTTTGAGTGGTCTCTATCTCAGATTTCCGGGAAGATTCGGCTTCATCATGGAGCACCTGGATAATGTGTTCCTTCTGAGCGAGTTCAGTTTCTAGTTTCTCAATTGCCTTTGCCCGCTCGAAGGCCACTGTCGATGCTTTGTTTACGGCTTTCATGCACTCCTTATACAATGTATAAATGTCATGAATATAGTCATGCATCGTGGTTTTTGCTTCCGATGGAATTTTCTTTAAGTGAGGGGGGAAGATGAAGCCGTGAAAACATATGTTCGAGAAATCTTTTCTTAACTCGGAAATTCTGATAGCCCCTTCCCCAGTGGGCTCAGTGATGGCTTGTTCTGCAACAATGGGAGGTTCGGCCTCAGTCCTACGACGCTGAGACTCAGACCTTGGAGCATGAGAAGATGGCTTTTGGCGTGGAGGCTCTGGAGGTGTGAGCTGTGAATAGAAGGTTGTGTAGGGAGTCGGGGAGGTGGAGAACGCGACCGGGATCGATATCTCGGTTCTCTGCAATCTCTATCTCTATCCCTCTCGTAATGTTCCTGACTAGAATAACCGCGATCGCGGTTTCTATCATCCTCCCACTGACGGGACTTATAATAAGAGCTCGATGATTGGTGTGCTGAATGGAGACTGCCGAGCATAGAATCTGGCCTATTCATCGTATCTGTAAAGTAAAAGAAGAACAACAGAGTTAGTGATCTCTAGAAGTGAATAGCTCAAGACTGAAAATCGTGTAGTGTCGTGAAGTAAATGCATGTTTGTGTAAACCCCCCCGACCGACCGGTTATATCGGTTACACTTGCAGGAAGTGCCTCGCCTAAATCTAAGGCGCTTTGAAGCCCTTCCAATCCGGTGTCGTATTGGAACGACACGTCGTCCGAAATCGGAATTTCGGCAAGCCCTTCAAAAGGACTCTCTGTTAACGAGGGAGAGGACTTTGAGATTCTAACGCCGGAGGCCGGTAAAGACACCACTACTGATTTCCACCTCAAAGACTTAGGGCGCTTGTGAGCGATGACCTTGCCTTTTCTCCTTCCCTCTATCGCTTGAAACCCGACTGAAGGCCTAGCAACGGGTTCATCATCAGTGGGCGTACTTTCTTCATCACCCTCCATGGCTATAAAAAGCTTGGGCGCTCTACGTTTAGCCCATTTTGTGGAGACCGTTCTAATCGATCCTTCGGGTCAAATGCTTTGATCTTGATCGATAAGCCCAATAATCCTCAAGTGCTCATTCGTAAGTACTGAATCTATTTCTCTCATTTCACTCGGCACCCCTCGAAGAATTCAGATCATCTCTTTAAAGTGGGTGCCCTCTGGCCACAAAATCGAGGCTGCAAAAGACATGAAATGTCAGAGTGGATGCCAAATAACGTCACTCAGTCAAGTAATGTAAGGTTGAAGCACAACGTCTAACTGTCCATCGCCTGTTGAAGCCCGGTGGACATCGGAGATAGAACCATTCAGTTTTGAAATAGCTTAATCTGGTCCAGGAGCCGGTCACAATTTGGTAGTTCCTAACCGCCTCTAAGAATGTGAAAGAAGGGCTGTCTCCCTGACTTTTGACATTGAATATATATCTGATTTCTTCTGGAGTTGGGGGCCGCAAAAGGTGCTCCATGAAGATGATGAAGGTGCTATTTAGCAACGCATACCCGTTCTGATGCAATTGCGATGGAGCGATCCCTAAGAAAGCCAACACTTCTTGTATATACTGGTTAAAGGGAGGAAGTGTTCCGGCTGTGCAAGAATGTCGGTAGAAGGCCGTATACCCCTCCGGGGGAGCATGTGGTCTGTCGTTTGGCCCTGGAAGCAGAACATCGTCAAATGAAAGCCCATGGCATAGACAAATTCTTCTTAACATATATTCAGAAACGTTCGACGGAACTGAGTCTCGCGGGTTTAAATCACAGTAGCTCCAAGAAGCTCATCTAGAGCTGGGCTTACACCCTCAACTGTGATAGTCGGTATCTCTATCACCAAAGGAGGTGAACTTGGTGTCTCCTGTTGCGGTGAACTTGTGGATTCCATAACTAATAGACTTATCAAAAACCATCATTAGATGATGATAAGCCCGTGCGTTCCCAAGTGTGAAGTGTGCGAATGTGTAGTGTAGTGCTATGTGATGCATAAGAAACTTCATGGAAGTAAAAAGTGTTCAAATGACAAGACTTCGAGATTCAACTGGAGTGACCGTCATCGTTGACCGTCACAACCGGGCCATCCAGACTTTAGAGACCGATCTGAGTTAAAGTTTGTTAAAATTTTGTTAAGTTACAGTTCCATCGACGAGCTTCGAAGAGTAGTCAAATATGCAGTGAAACAGTCAAGTCCAATTATGCAAGATTGAAGCTCGCGAAGTCAGGTGCTCAAATGTGCAAGAAGTATCAAGTTCATCAAGGTTCAACTCGCATCGGTCCAAAAATATACTGTTCGTATCGATCAAAGGCCTTAGTTTCGTATCGATCGGGGCCAACAACTTCGAATCGATCCATAATGGCCATTTCGTATCGATCATTTAGCATCCATTTTGTATCGATCTTGAGTTGTCAACTTCGCATCGATCAAACGACTCCGCCTCGTATCGAGGCACCAACTTCGTATCGATTGGGATTTGTCGGCTTCGTATCAATATCGATTCGAAGTGATCAATACTAAGTTGATATCCCTTAATCGATACGAAACTAGAGCAGGCGATCGAAGTGAAGGTGGTCGACACAAAATCCAAGAATGAAAGATCGATACGAAATCTAAGGTAGAAGATCGGTACGAAATTTCCAATTAAGACCGATACGAAACAAAATGCCTTCTTCCCCAATCCATCGATGCGAAATCAAGTTTGTTTAACCCTTCATCGATACAAAGTTTAGGCCGAGCAGCCTTCTAACGATTCCTTCGTATCCCTCCTCACATCTTCTTCTCCAATTAACACAAATGTCATTAACCCTTCCTCGACCTCGCTCTGACTTAACTCCGGCAACAATACATCGGAATCGGTCAGGAATACGAGGGGAATGGCACAAGAATTCGGGTCTCATCATTTGGAGTTGATTCTAGTTGATTAATTATCTAATTAAAACAGTTGATTTAAAGGATTAACGAGTTAAGTGACTCGATTCGAAGGTGGTGTGTAGCAATGAATGCAGGTGGAATTTTTTTCTAAGTCCAAAATGTATTTATATGGACTCGAACTCAAGGGAAAAAAGGCGATTCGCCTCCCAATCACTATGACCGATTGAAACAGTTTCCCCTCTGAGCGATACGAAGAGAGTTATACATATCCCTGAAACATATATTTGAGGCAACACTTATTCGTAACCATCAAACTATCGGTACGAAACACGAACGTTGCTGTGAGAACTAATTGAACTGTTCGCATCCATCAAACATCTATCGATGCGGAATGACAAGTTTGTGTCCATCACTTTGGAAACCATAGGGATTCGAATCTATCGATACGAAGAAGCTTTGTGAAATCCGATAATTTTGAATCGATAACCATCGATACGAAAATCACTACAAAATTATATCTGGGCAAATCAACTCTATCGATACGAAACACCATTCTCGTATCCACCAACTTCGAGACCCAAGACCTCGTATCCATCGATACGAAACGTCTCCGAAGACTACCCATTTCGTATCGATAGCCATCGATACGAAGCATGCATTCCAACTTCTCGAATCGATCTAGGAGAGGATCGATGAGAAATAAATTACTTAAAACGACTATCGATCGTTGCTACAACTCGAATTTCACACCGATTCAAGAGAGGATCAATACAGAATTCGATGCAAGAAAACTGACAACGACTCGCCAACGTGCGAACGTTAGCAAGAGTCAGACTAGCATACATTCATATATAATGGACTAACATCCAACTTTTAAAATTCACAGGAATTGAATACTTGTTTGGTGATAGTTACATCAACCAATCACTGTCCTACAACACTCAGTTACAACAGTACACAGTACAAATATTTGGCAGTCAAAAATTCATGTTACTGAAGATCAGTCAAAGGTTACATTTTTCGGTAAAGAAATAAACAACCGTTCGACAAGACCGATAGAATTATTCAGGATGAAAACTTCAACTTTTCAAAGCACGTCATGTTCCCACAAGACGTACTTTGGGGGCCAAATGTTATCCTGCCTTTTGGCAAGGCCGTGACTAGAAACGAAGGACAGTTCATCCCGTAGATCGATGATACACAGGTTCACTATGGATGTCGATAAGTTTTATCCGAGTCCGGATCATACTACAATTGGTATGACGAGACAAGCAAAGCTATGAAAGCCAATGTTCCAAATTTCAAGCCAAACCGAGTTCGTATGCTCAAGATATGATCGATGCGAGTTTCGTGAAAAGCATGCTCATTTCGTATCCATCAATGAGCATCACTTTGTATCCATCAGGCAACCATTGTTCGTATCCATCAAACAAACAGGAAATGACCTCCTTCGCATCGATCCTGTTCGAATCCATCAACTACGCACGGTTTCGTATTGATCAGTAGCAAGTAAGTCCACTTCGTATCCATCCAGATTCACATACTTCGTATCCATAGGAAGCTTCTTTCTTCGTATCCGTAATCTTCAACCTGTTCGCATGGATCAACCAACTTCACTCTGTATCCATCAAAACCAAACAAAGCCACTACTTTATATCGATCGGCTAGTGATCGATACGAACAGAGTAGTTTCCATCGATACGAACAGGGCAGAGTAGTTGCCATCGATACGAACAAAGCAAAATAGTTACAATCGATGCGAGCGGAGGCGAATTGGGTCGATACGAAATGGGGCTCAACCAGGTTGATACGATCAAGGCGTATATATATGGAAGACTCGATCATTCGGCATAAAAAGTGGATCGATCCGAGGAGATAGCGCCACGTCAACTCTCAGGCACGTTCCCGGATCGATACGAAAGGATCGATACGAATCCCACAGCCTACCGAAAACTCGAATTTGCATCGATCATAACTCACAATCTACAAGTCCAAATGCCACAAAATTTTCACAGGAGCTTACGTACGACCTAAAGAATGTTCAAACCCAATTTCGACTCGATTGGGTCAAATCTTGATCGATACGAAATTCGTTCGTATCGATCACGGACCGAGTGCAAACCACATGGGATCGATCACGTGGGCCCACCCACGTGCCAGAAGAGGTCTCCGAGACCTGAGTGAGATATTTGCACCATACACCTATAAATAGCATCCCAGAGCCAACAGAAAAATGATCTTTTGGCTCTTTGACGTCCAGACTCTGCCGAAACCATTGTTGCATTCAAAAATCACTGTTGTACTCGAGATTTATTGTTGTAATCCGCTGTAACCAGCAAGAAAAAGTTAATAAAAGTCAATCATTTCATAGTGGACGTAGGCAACACGTCGAGCCACTCTAAATCTCTGTGTTCTTTTGCTGTTTTTCTGATTATTGTCTGGAGTGTTTGTTAGATAATTCTCTTTTTACATTTACTTTCTTCATTTTATCTCTTCAATCACTTCCGAAGAGTGTTGTGCCCAATTTTGGTACAAACATTATTCGACTCTTCACACGTTTGGATTTGATTTTTTTTGTTCACGTAATTTTTTGTATGTTTCAATCAACAAATCCTCGAAATCTTTCTCCATTTTCTCAACTAAATCAAATTCATGCTTATTAAATTGAGAATTCTCAATTTGAATTTGTTGAGAACAAAATTTTCCACTCGCATTGTAGTCGAGATTATTCCCATTGCCAAAATTATTTGAAAAGTTTTTCACATTTTGATTTTGAAATTCACTTTGGAGTTCGAAATTGAACTGGCATGGGTTATACTCGAAATCGTTTGAATTTTGAAGTGAATTCAAATCTTGATTATTTTGAAAACTTTGAGTTGAGTTATTGCACAAATCGTTCATCCTTTGATTTAGTGTGATGAGTTCAAGTAAAGACGAAATGTTATTTTCAAGAGTTGAGGGTTGTTCATCATTTTGAAAATTTTGTGGTTCAAAATTCGATTTATTTGCACAAAAGTTGTCGTTAAAATATCCATACGAATTTGGAGTGAAATCAAATGGATTATATTGATTTTCACAACTATTGTAAAATTTAAGCGAGTAGGGAAAAGGAAACTCAGACATTTTCAAGAATTTTTTTGGTTATTTTTAAAAATTATATATTTACAAATAGAATTTGTTTTTCAAAATGGAAAATTGAATTTTGTTTTGTATTTAGGTTTTTCAATTTTTTTTTGAAAAGAGTTTATATTATTTTTTCGGATTTTTTTGGTTTTCTAAAAAAATAAGTAATTTTTTTTTGGATTTTTGATTTTGATTAAAAAAAATTTCAAAGAAAAAGGATTTAAAAATCGAAAAGGAATATTTACATTTTCTTTATTTTGGATTTTGAAATTTTTTTTGTTTTTTTATACATGCATGAACTAATGCAACTAAATGAATGAAGGTTTTAATTATTTATCCTAAATAGCTCCTAACCCAAAATTGTATAATTACACATTGTCTTAAATCAACAAGATAATTCTCGGCCAGGTAACATACAGGATTTATCGGTGCACCACAAATCACCGTAGCAATGCAGCCGAAGGTTTAAGTACCTTCAGAGAAACAATTCAGTATAATATTTACGAATCACCATAATATTTATAACTGATTATTGCTCTGCGGTAGCCTAGACACTAAGAAATTAAATTGTTCAAAGAAGACAGCTTGTCAATATACAATTAAGTGTTATCAATGTCTAACCATTATTATCAATCAAAATCTAATATGAAATGTGAAGTAGAAATTAAACGTGTATTAACAATGCAACTACGAATGAAATTTTGTTTTCGTTTTTGTTTTTGAATTTTTTTTAAAATGCAAGCAATCAACAATGCAAAACAAATTTAAACAAGAGATGGAAGCACGATACCAGAGCATGCAGAATTATTAGCAATTTATTTTAAAAGCAGCAATTTTTTTTAAGCAAGCAAGCAGAGTAATTTTTTTGGCCAGCACTTCTTCTTTTTATTTCCTGCAACCTGAAAATTGAACAAGATATATACAGTTTTTTTTATCTAAGAGGAAACTATGATAAAACAAAACAAAACAAGTGAGAATCAAAACAAATGAAAACAAAAATAAATTTTTACTTGATTTGTTTTTGTAGATAGAACCAAAGCAAAGAAAAATGAAAGAAAAAGGAATTTTTTTTATTTTAGAAAGAAACTTAAAACAAGATTACCAAAAATCCTTTTTTTCTATTTTGATTTAGGGCCCGGCCCAAAAAAAATTCACAGTTTGCACAAAAAAAAGAATTTTCATCGTTCAATCTCATAGTTGCTCACTTCTCACGCAATATTCACAAAACCATCAAGCTTTTACAAGCAAAATTCATACGCGAAATTTCAACACCCCCAAATCAAACTTGTACGAGCATCTAGTAATCGAGATTCTGAAACAATGTATGGAAATTTAGAAGGATTGATGTTGTGGTTTTCATTTCGAGGGTGGTTCGGTGGCTTGGAGCAAAGTGGTTTGAGGGTGATTTGAGTTGTGGTAGAGGTAGGGGTGTCAGGTTCTGGTCGATTGGTGAAGAGGATTCGTGCGCGATTGTCGATGGCAGCAAGAAGGCGATTTGAAGTGGGTTTGGGTGTTCAAGTTTGGGTTACAGGCAGCAAGAAGGCAGTGGTTGAATGTTGTAGTCGAAGTTGGTTAACAGGGGAAGGTGAAGTATTGGTGATAGGCAAGCAACAGTTTGTAACTGTTTTGTTGTATGCTGTCAGCGATTGAAGTGATGAAGGCCGAAGGCCAGTATTTCTTCTTTTCTGTGGAGGTGTGGCAGTTATTACAACAATGTATAGATATGTTGACAGAGGAGGGGAGACTCAATTGTACTGTGTTCGAAGCACTGTACTGTTGATAGGGTGGGAAATGACTGTTGATGGTCGGAGTTGTAGTTTGACAGTATGACAATAATTGTGGTTATTGTGTAGCAGTATCTGGGTGGAATGGTGGAGTGTGATTGTATACGAGTTGCTCTGAAGTGATGGAGAATGATCGTAGGTGGGTGGCAGCTGACTGCTGTAGTGACATAAATGTATGGGTTATGGAATGGTTTCTGGTGGATGATGATAGTGGAAGTGGAGGCTGTGGAGCTATAGTGTTTTCTGGTGATGTATGGTATGGTGACAGAGAATGTTTGGAGTTTGTTTTGGTGAGGAGCAGAGGTGGATGAAGGTAGCAGTGACGCTGTGTATGTTGACGATTAAAGGTGGCTGGTGGTCAGTGGACAATGGTGAGACTTGTTGAAATGAAGTGAGGAATAAAATGTTGAAATGGCAATTCAGGTCGGGCAGTGGGAATTTTTATAGGGGTGTTCAGGTGGTTTACTGATCAGGGAGGAAGTTTGGAGGAAGGTGATGAGGCAAATGGTTGTGATGAGTAGGAAGTGAAGTAGCAGTGGTGCTTTGTTGTGTGATGAGTTAGGTAGGGTTGGAGGCATGTCTGTGGAATGCAACAAAGATTTGGGTTGATTGTGGAATGCAACAGAGGTCTATGGATAGTAGAAATGAAATGCAATGTAATGTAAATGCAATGTAAAATAAAATGCAATGTAAAATAAAATGTAAATGAAATGCAAGTTTGTACAATAGAAAATGAAATGCGATGTAAATTTGGAGAAATGTTTGTGGAGTTTTTTTGTTTTTTTATATCAAATGCAAAATAGAAAATAGAACTAGAAAACAACATACAAACACAATGTAAACAAAAATCACACAACACAAATAAATATTTTTTTTAAAAGAAAAAAATGCAACACACACAAAAAATTAAAACACACAAAAATCAAATAATTCGAAGAACATAAAATTAAAATAAAAGCAAATCCCCGGCAACGGCGCCAAAAACTTATTTAACGACAAATTTTCTATCGGTTTAGAAAATCGCCGAAAAATTTATAATAGAAATTAACCGCTAGCACGCGGCATACAAATGTTAGTACGTGGCGAGTACGGGTCGATCCGCGGGGAATTGTTAGATTATAAATTTCTATTCAATCAAATTAAACCAAAGTTGAAGGGAGTGTTAAGCTAGAATATGAGAAAACTAACAAACTAGCAAAAGAAAATAGATAAAAATATGAGAGTTTAAAGACAATTTAGAGGTAATTTCCACTCTCTAGATCACATAGTTCAACAAATTACGAAATTATGATCTCTCTTTTCTTGTCATAAGTGAATTTAATTGATGTGTTTATCATAAGTATGACCTATTTGTGCTATTAATTAGCTCAACATAAGCCATCAAACTATAACACAACTTTTAAACCACTTGTTAATTCTCATGAAAAATGACAATGAAGTAGAAAATAAAATCTATTTTAAGCATGGTCTATTAACTATTAATTAGAAATATAGACCATCAAATTTTAATTTTAAAATCACTTCATTACCATAATCATATGTAAATGAAGAGGTAATTTTTTTGTTTGTGATGGTTTAAGCATAGCCTATTTGTTATGAACAACATAGACTATCAAATTCAACATAAAACAATAAATCACATCAATATTCATTCTTCCATTAAGCACAAAAAGAGAGCAATAATTATCAAAATGATGAAGCCACATAATTAGAGAGCTTCATTAACCCTTTTGAAGGGTTTATCCTTTTATTTGTGTTATCATATCAACACAAGTAGCATGCAACATGAAACTAAAAAAAGAAAAATGAAAGCTAAGTAAAAGAAGAGCTATTCTACTTGCATAAAATAAAAGAAGATCTACACTACTAATATGAAAGTAAATAAATAAGAAAAGACTTGAATTAAAAATGCATAAAAAAATTACATAAAAGAAATGTCTAAGTAGCCATTAAAAGAAAGAGAGCTCTCATTTTATTTTTGATCTAAACTAACTAAGAGAAGAGAGCCTAAGAGAAGAGAGGTTACATGAAGCATAAGGGTATTTATACATGTATGAAACCCTAATCCACTTTTTTAAGGAATGCCCAGAATACCCTCTTAGGAAGTGTGGAGGTTAAGTAATCATTAGCATCAAATAATCATCATTTAAGTGTGAATGAAGCTTTAAACTCTATTAGCATGTTCATTAGCCTCTAATTTGTACATTAAGATAGATGGGTAGGTGGGGTCCTCCATGATCCATGAAATGAATTATTTCCATCTCCATTCCTTTGTATTCACTCTTGTGCATGTATATATCTTCATGAAACCACTTGTATATGAAGCCAAATTCCTACAAAATAATATAGAAATTTCCAATTAAATTTTCTCAAATTAATATGTGCACAAAAATGACCATTTTGCCCTTAGATGAAGATGAATATGTGACGATTTCAAAATAATTTGAATTTTGGTTTAAACATGTTAAAACACCTAATATGATCATTTATTTAATTTAAATAGATTAAATATTATGGTAAAAGTATGCATATTTACGTGCACATCACCTAAGGTGAATAATAATTTCATACCATCTCTATTTCATTCTATGATTATATGTTTTCAGATTTATGATTAAATTCGTTTTTATGATGCTATGGGTGATGATATGCTTGAACTATATTATGTTTGATTTATTTTAATTCAATTGCATATGAATTAGCATGGTTTTAGGGTAAAACCGAGTGTTTATGATTTTAGAATGCCATGGAAATTTTTTATGTTAAGTAAAACATGATTTTAGAAATGGGTTTTGATTTTCAGAACTTTTCAAGCCATAGAAAATTTATTATGAATTTCTACAGGAAAATATGATATAATTGGGTTTAAAATTTTATTTCAAGTATTTCAGGAAGAAATTGGGTTTGAAATTTTAATATGTTTGATTAAATGACAAAATTGATTTTCTATGATTTTTGGGGATTTTTCCCAGTTGATTTATTAGGGAAAATAAATTATTGTTAAAGAGGGACTTTTCTGCAAATGTTGGTTTTGTTATATGGAAGAGTTTAAGCGTTATATTTCTTTGATTTGGATCTAAATTAATGCGGCAGTTTCTAATTGTAAAGTATTTAAAAAGCTTTAAAGTAACTAATCAAGGAATTACAACAGGCGGGTTAGTTATAAAGTAATTGCTATATTTAGCTATAAATCAATGTTTCAGAAAAAGGGTTGTTCTATCTATTTCGGAGGCACCTTTCGACTCCTTTACCTCCGCATCAATCCAGTCAAAACAATTAGAGTCGGAACCAATGCACATGGTGTCAATGGAATTGGTACGAAGTGAATTGGTAAGTAGCGAAAGATAGAGTGTCGAAAGCAATGCTTTCGTCAAGGTCAAAACCAAGATTCACTTTTAAGTGCCTGCCTAGTTTTTGAACAGCTTTCGACTGAGTCGATACCCTTTAGAGTCGAAACCTTAGTTTGTTTTCTAAAGTTAAATTCCAGCCTTGTTTTACTTAAAGTTTTTGACATAGTCGAAACATATGCTTTTGAAAGGGTTTTTATAAATAGCCCTCAAAGAAGGTTGCTATACTATGTAAAGGTGTTAGCTTTTGAAAGGATTGGTTCCGACTAAGTCGAAACCTAGCCGCTAATTTCTCCTTTCGACTGCATTGAAGCCATCTATGCTGTCGAAGGGTCACCTCTGTTTTAACCTAAGCTAAGCCTTTTCCTAAATGCTTTCGAAGGGGTTGGGGGTTTCAAAGGCAATGGAGTCGAATGGGAGTTTCGACTCTATCCTTTGATGTTTTAATTTAAAGGTGGTTGCTTTCAACTAGATGGTTCCGACACCATCAACTTTTTCCCAAAACAATTTTTTAATTGGTTTCGAAAGAGGTACTTTCGTATATAATCATTTTGATCCAAAGAATGTTTTTAAACAGTAAACCCAGTGCTTTCAAAAGTGTACTTTGTTTGTTTCGAAGCTATGTTTTAAAGAATATTTTGATACCAGCGAAAGGTACCATTGGTTTCGAAAGTGAATATTTAACAAGGACTTCAGAAGGTATGTTTATTATGTTTGGAAAAGAAGTTTATGCTTTCGAAGAAGGTTATCCAGAGGTTTCGTAAAGTTTTAAAACAAATAACCCACTCTCGCTTTTATAAAGGAAATACCATGACATAACTAAATATTTTAGAAGTATTACTTCTTCATATACTTATTCACAATTAATTAACCCATAACATTACTTTGGGGAAGGGAAGAATAACTAGTTAGGTTGACCTTGTAGTGAATATAACTGAAGAGATGTTAAAGTCTTAATTAAAGATATTGGCAGGAGCCAATAGGTTCGCAGTAAGCCAATGAAAACTGTGTATAACAAAAGATATTGACAGTTAGTCAATAGGTTCCTAGTTAGTCTATGAAAACTAGGATAAGGGAAAAAGATATTGGAATTACCAATAGGTTCTTAGTGATCCCATGGAAACTATGAAAGTGGACAGATAGTCCATAAACATTTAATAGGTTAATAGTAACCCTTGAAACTATAATTGAGACAGATAGTCGGAATGAATGGGGATGGGTAATCCAGATTTGATTTACTTGTTTTGCATATCATCATAATTTTTTTTAAATACTATGTTTTAACCATTGTGGATGCAAGAGCATATTATATGGTTTTATATATGTTTTATGATACTAGTGAGGGGAAAACCCGTTCCGCTAAGCGGTGTGGTCACACTAGTTATCTAAATGGTTTGAGGTGGTAAATTATTATTCATACCAGGCTTTATATCTGACTTGAAGTTTTTGTTTTCCCCTTAAACTCTTGGGTACTCAATTGATTTTGAGTACGTTGAAAGTTAAGGTTTCCGGGTGTTCTTTTAGACGAATAAAGCTTCCAAGGATTACAGGTGGCAAGCTTGTTATTAGAGTTCTTTTATTTCCGCTGTGTGTTTTGTTTGTAAAGGCAAATTTGTTTCCTTGCCTATTTGTATACTCTGATCAACCAAGGGGACATCTTCGTATGTCGCTCTTGACGTATTTTGTAATAATTATATCTTATCTAAACGTGGTCTGCAAACTGGGATTATGTAATCAATTTGGAAAATTTTGAAATGGGATGTGGAATTTGTTTGCTGTTTAATTTTTTTTCCATATTTTTGTGATTTTGTGTATCAATGTATCTAATGTCGCCGTATTTGGTCACCGAGGATTAATAACTATGGATGACTGCAGCATCCGTAGCTGTTAGTTTTGGGCCTCCAAGTAGGGGAATGTTGTAACGACCCGCCATTTTGGACCATTCGCGTCCATTATAAGTGTATAGGTAGACACTCATGCCGGAGTTGAATTGCTCAAAATACCGCGTTGTTAATTTAAATTTGGCAAAACTGAACATATACAGTAAATAGATATAATCACAGATCACAGACACAGAGTAATAAGTGCAGCGGAAATAAAAGAGATAGTAGTTCATGAAGCTACTATATGAATATATAAAATACATCAGAGTTTACAACAGAAGAGTAATACGTTACATCAGATACAAATCAGAATACATAACTGGAATCATCGAATACTGAAAGCAGAATAGATGGCT
Organism: Allium fistulosum; assembly: GCA_030737815.1. Classification (NCBI taxonomy): domain Eukaryota; kingdom Viridiplantae; phylum Streptophyta; class Magnoliopsida; order Asparagales; family Amaryllidaceae; genus Allium; species Allium fistulosum. The sequence continues at coordinate 1,423,913,036 of CM060902.1, forward strand.
GGATCTTCAAGCAAAGCTCCAACTCCAATGGTGAGTCTCGAATACTGGATCACTCAGTCTGACCCGAGCGTAAAGCAAAAACACAAGACACTCGAGTCAGGATTAACATTCTTATATTAATAAATCCAACTCAAGTGAAATAGCAATTTAAATACAAGTAACTCAAAGGATGTTTGGAATAACCATCCTTTAAGGATCCGTTAAACTATCTACTAGGTAGTAATGTACGCTAAGTAGATAATGTCTATCAGTAATATAAAGATATCAAAGTAGGGTTAAGCAGGGCCCAAACACCTCTTAACCTGTTTATTCCCAAAAGCATATACAAGACCGTAGTTTCCCCAAAACCGGAAGTCACCAGAGGGCAATCCATATACTAAAGGTACAAATCAAAATCGTAGTGGTCGCGAATAGGATAATCAGTATGACAAGGTACATGAGGCGATACCAACTAGGGTACTAGTAGTTGCCTGATCCGGACTGATGTTGGGCATAGCAGCTACTACCCCAACACCGCGAACAACACTCCCAAATCGAGGGGTGCACCCAAATCGAATCACAAAAGTAATAGATATGGTATCGAAGAAGTGTGCCCGCTAGAGATGGCGATCCTCAATGGCCCGGCGCGGCTCCTGTTTTAGTCATGTCAAGGGTCATCCAAAATCGTTCTCTTTCTTCAGTCAACGCGTTCATCAAAACCATCCACTTCGTTCTGGATCAACATTCCGCGTATAGTTATTAAAGTGGTTTCGGTTCAGATAGAGAGTATATCCATTACCGATCCCGGTCTCTTTAATAACTTTCGTAATTATTACACCGATTGGTCGTTTATATATTTCAAAAACCAAATCAATTCCAATTTCAATTAGAATTCGTAAATCAACATTTCATTTGTCTTTCTAAAACAATTTCCAAATTTTCGTTTCAAAACTTCCAATTTTCCGTTTCAAAATCTTATAATTCAATTTCAATTTCTTTTTAAAACAATTCAAGTATTGATTCAAGTTCGAATATAAGTTTCATTTCGAAAACATTTAAATTAATTTAATTTAACATTTTAATCAATTTAAATTCATTTATCAATTTCACTCAATATCGTTCAATTAATTTATCATTCAAAACAATTTCTATTAAATTTCCAAATCATTAAATCACTTTCTTAAATTCAACTTCATTAAATCAAAACTTACAATTTTGAATTAAATTAAATTCGTCAAATCAATTCTTTCAATTACAAGACTTACATTAATTCCAAAATATCACATTTTCATTTCGTGTTAAAGAAATTCAATTTCACTTATTTACTTTCTTAAATAATTTTCCAAAACTTACTTAATAAAGAAAACTCAATTTCAATTATTTGCGAAGTAAAATTCACTTATTCAAAAGTTCAATTTTTCTTAATTAAAATCCAATTCAATTTAATCATTAAATAATTCAATCTCATTAAATTATTAAATAATTCAAAACTTAATTATTAAATAATTTCAAAGTTTAATAATTTCACTTAATTAAAATTTCAAACTTAATTATTAAATCATTTCAAAGTTTAATAATTTCAAACTTAATTCAATCATTTCTCAAATTAAACAACATTCTTTCATCAATTTCATTTTTGAATATTTTGTTTCATAATATTAAATATTAACATTTTCCTTTCATCAAAATTCAAATTTCAACTTCATTTCAAAACCGTATTTTTATTCAAATAAAATCTTCATTTTATTTTTAAATCAAATTATTGACCAATCGGGTTTTATTTAATTTCCTATCCTAGACCAAAGTTCAATTTTTGGGTATTTATCATTTCAACCCGATTCCAATTCAATTCAAAATCAAAATATAACAAAGGGAACTTGCAGTGTGATAACTGGGATGGTGTCAAAGTAAATAAACAAGCAATAACAACAATCAATCACAATCCAATAATCAATTCAAATAATCCCGAAATAACCGTATTAATTCGCATTGTTATTTGTACGAATTAATATAATTATTTCTAGAATCTACACTATCATTTCATGTAGATTAAAGATTATTACATTACGGTTTTCACTTGTCATTCAATTTCAATTTCACCCATCATCAATTTAACAACATACATTCAGTGATTCAAAATGTAATTAAACAAATCCTACGTGTCAATAAATTTAACAGTTAATGGGGGTCATATTATACAAATGTCAGTTAATCAAATTTAACATTTAACTACCCTATATCAATTTCAATTGCATACGATTTATCATCTTAACATTAACAATTTAACGTCCAATATAAACATCAACAATCAATCAATTATCAACCAAACTGTATTATCATCGCATAAATAATTAACAGATAATGGTGTCAGATGTCACAGGTGAACTGATACAGGTAATAGCATATATAACAGTGTAATTAACTAACAGTAGCATATTTCAATTGTCGTTTCAATTGAAATCAAATTTAATAAATAAAAGAACGTTAATCGTGAGTGAGTGCTCACCTTTCGAGGCTAGAGAGAAAACGAAAATCCGATGAGTTACGAAATGCAAGCACAGCTTCTAAAGCAAGCTAGATTGGCACGAATTTGACGGTCAAAGCTGATAACAAAGAAATAGAAGAAATCAAATCAGAACTGGATCGATGCGGATATAATCGAGACAAAGTATACTATGTGATGATTTCCTTAAAACCAATATTCAATTTAAAATACATATTATAATACATATCTAAATCACTTTATATATTATATTTTAAAAATCTAAAAGAAACTAAAATATCTATATATATATTATTATTATTTTATATCTCACTACTAGATTGTATACTATAACACAACAGTAAACATATTTACTGCAAACTATTCATACTAATGTATATCTATCAACTAGTACAAGTAGACTATTATATAAAATGTATAAACTAATTTACTAAGTAATTCACGTGAACTAATATATACATCAAAAATCCAATATGACACATACAACTTGTACAAACCTATTATAAACATATATATCAGCCAAAACAAATACAAACATCTTAAACTAAAATACATTATACTTCTATATGTGAATACAATTTTCAGATACTTACCAGTATAACCTCCAAATATATAAAGCAAAACAGGACATATTATATCTTAGTGTACTAATATATAAGCATATTATTTAAATTATATATATATAATATATAAATACCCTTTTAAAACTCACGTATATAAACTTTCTTTTCAAACATACAAAGCAGTAAGACTAAGCAAATGTATGGATTTACATATAACTTTAAGTAACAAACAATGTATATTATACAATATATCTGTACTATTCTATTATATTGTAATGAACTCCAAGTATACATGTGAACTACATTTATATATGTAAATCATACGGTAACAGCCTTTGTAAGATATGCTTATAACCAATATATTTTAAAACAATATAAGATAGAAGATTGTAAACAACATTTATATATCTCGTATATATATATACGAACAACAATATATATATTTTATATAAAATATATGTGAACCAAAAGCATATTACTATATAAACTACTTGTAACAATGTTTACCACTAACATAACTTGTCTAAACTTACAAAAACTAGACTTACAATTTATACAATTATATATAAAAACTGTAGTATATAACAAATATATAACAACTAACTATCATATGTTTACAACATATATAACCAACAGCATAATAATATATATACACTAAAATATGCATACCAACTATATGGCTCGAAGAGGAGGAAAACTGGACGAGCGGGATGGTTCATGCTTCGAGTGGAAGAAGACGCGGAGGAACAAGGCCATCCGGCTATGGGAACTCGGTTGCTTGGGCCGGCTATGGGATCGGATCTCAGGGCAGTGGTCAGGGTCGCGGAAATGGCTGAGCTTGGACGAGGTGGCCACAGCGACTACCCGGAAGAGGAGAAGAGTGGGGAGATGGGTTACAGCAAAATGAAGGTGGAAAGGCCATTGAAGTAGAAGAGGGTGAGGAGAAGGTCGAAGGTGGAGAAGGCTCGGAGCTACCGTGGCAGCGGGAGGCGATGGGAAGTTGAGGCCGAAGGGTGTGGAAACAAGATGCGGAGGGAGGAAGGAGGGCGAGGCTTGGGTTGGCGGGTTGCTTCGGGTTTGCAGGGGATTTAGGTGGTCGGACGGTGGCCGAATTGGTGTACGAGGCTGAGGTGTAGGCGGCGTTCATGGATGTAGTTAGGTGAAGCCGCGTGTTGGGGTAGGCTGCTGCTTGGTGGGGTCGAGTTGTGGTAAAGGCCGAGACGAGGCTGAACATGGGGATGCTTAGGAGAGTGGGTTGATCGGCCAGGTGAGGAAGAGAACAACCTACTCTAAATCATGATTTGAAATGAAGTCAGGGGAGGAAATGAAACGTGAGCAGGAAATGGACCTTGGTAGAAGATGATGAGGCAAGTGTGAAGGGAAGGAACATGCGGATCCAAACAAAGCAAAGAGGAAATGAACTAGCTATGAATTGCAACCGAGGAATAGTGACAGCCAGCTGTTAAATCTAGGAATTATAAAAGTCTATTGGGTATTCGTTTCAATCAGATGAATAGCTGAAAAGGCAGAGGAACCAAAGAGTCTAAATTTCGTAACCGATACGAATATCTATTTCGCGAGTTTCGTCACGCAACGGACACCAAAAGACAGATATGGATATACTGTGGAGGTCAGCACGACGAGACGATCAAAACGGTATACAAATATCAGTGTTATGGTTGAATTATAAAAATTCGAATTTTCTACTACGGAAAATGCAAGAAAAACGCTGAAAAATAAGATCGACGGAGCCAAAGATGTCCGAATTTGGAAAAACGACAAACTGACATCTTGCTCAGAAGATGGTTTAGAATTTTTCTATGTAAAATATTTAGGTTTCGAAAACATTTTATTTTCATTTCTTTTTAACTGATTGAATTGAAGTGAATTTACGCGCGAAATAAACTTTCGTATTTTCGGACGAAAATTTACCAGTTGCTATGTTTAACTAGACGTATTTCAAATATTAAATTTTATTTCAAAATTTTATCGTTTAAAATTTCACAAAATTTCAACTAATTTCGTTATTAAAACAGTTGAAATTTACGGGTCGTTACAAATGTTACAGTAGAAGGTTGGTCAGTTGGATCATCTTAGATCAGAGAGAGGTGGTGGTGATTAGTTCAGCGGCAAGACAGTTTTTGTAGAAATTTATGCTGGCGCAGCGATTTTGGTGACTTGGCCGATGGCGGTGGGGTCGTCTTGGTTAGGGCATTCGATGATGACGTTGCGACGGTGGTCGAAACCACGTGGTGGCAGTGTGGAGTAATCGAAGTCCTGACGTTGAGTTGATAGTGGCCTGGGTTTATTAGTGAGAATGCAATTAGCGTTTGAACCTTAATTAATTTAGTTAATTAAAATTTAATTATTCTCAAATGCTTATTAATTCGTTTCTTGTCCATACCAGGTCAGATTTAGATGTGGTCTGTTACGTTGGACTCATAGTGATGATATCAACGCCTTCAAGTTGGATTGCCTTAGAGTGGAGCTTGTAGGAATTTCAGAAAAAATCGAACGTTGTTCGATTACTACGTTGAGCAGAAGCTCATTAGCATTGTCAGATTATAAAGTGAGTTAAACTCACCTTTTTGTTAACTAATATGTTATATAGTTGAATAAAATTTATTGATGCCTATTGTTGCTTGTTTGGATGATTTGCTGCTTTATCAATTGGTTTTGATTTATTTCCGCACTTGGAGTGGATGACCTTTTATGTGCACTTTCCTAGTAGTGGATGACCCGTATTATATGATTATATACTGTATGTGATGTAGAGGGAGGGATTTGAGGGATCCAACGGGATTCCTCACCAGTGTTGATTATATATATATATATATATGTGTGTGTGTGTGTGTGTGTGTGTGTGTGTTGATATATATATGAGCTGGGTTGCAGGAGGACAAGTTGGAGAGATCCAACGGGATTTGTGATGACCCACCTTTTTGGATGGTTTAAATCGACAATAAACCACACATGTCTAACTCAAACCATTCAAAAGGTGTAATGAACCGGCCTTTTCGAACCTCGAAAATCGACATCAATACGTTCACCGTATAGCATGCCAAGAAATCGAGTGCCGAAAATACCAGATCATTAGGGGTGAAGAAGAAAAAAATAGAAGAAAACAGGAACACGACATAGAATCTCACATTTGCAGCAGAACAAAATATAATATATAATAATAGATTTTTATATAAAAGAATCTGTATGTAACGACCCATAAATTTTAATAATAATATAACTAAATTTTTGTGAAATATTAAATAGTTGAATTTGGAAATAAAAATTTAATATTCGGTATACGTCTATTTTAACATAGCAGCTGGTAAATTTTCATCTAATAATATTGAACTTTATTTTATTGTGTAGTTTTATTTAAATTTAAATCAGTTAATATTAGATGATAATATAATATTTTCCAAACCTGAATATTTTTATATAATAAATTTGTAAATCATCTTCTGAGTGTGACGTCATATTTCGTTTCGCCAAATTTGGACTTCTCTAGCTCCGTTTATTCTATTTTCTGCAATTTTGCAGCATTTCTGGTAGCGGAAATTCGAATTTTTATAATTTGATCGTACCGTTGATATCTGTGTACCAGTTTATTCATCTCATCGCACTGACCTCCGCGGTATATTTATTTCCGTAATTTGAGGTTCGGTACGTGATGGAAACGATAAAACCGTTCCTCATACCGGTACCACATATTGTGACTCTTTGATTCTCTTGCTTTTAAATTTTGAGACCGTACAACCATGGCAAATAATAAATTGTTTTAATCATTTAGCCAAATTAGAGGGGACCATTGCCATTCTTTTGGTTTTTTTTATTTATTCACCTGTCTATCACTATTCCCACTACCTTCAATATATTTTGGTTCGCACTCTTCCTTTCTGTCCATTTTCATTCTTCATTTTGCCATCAGAAAAAAAAAAATCGTTCTGAAACAAAGCAACATCACTGCTGTTCTTCCTTTTCCCATTTCAAAACCCATAGCCGCGAATCCACTTTGCCTCGTTTTGCTCTGACCGCCTTCTTTCCAGCCACGTCCACGGCCCATGCCACGAGTCCTTCCATCTCCGACCCAGGCAGCATCGCCACAATCAACTCCGGCACCACTCACGTCACCTACACACCCCTGCGGCCTCTAACACCTGAAACACTCGCCGCTCCTTCAATCCGACACAAAATACATCACTTCATGCAGCCACATTAATCTCCTCCTCTCCGAGTGCGGCAACAACCCGCAGCCACTGCACAGTTGAACCGAACAACCCCAACGCGCCATCTTTTCCTTCCTCTTTTCCCCGAGCTCCACCTCGGTCTTCCTTTCCCTCTTTTGTGTAAGTATATATATATCATATATAAGTTATCTACTTTTCTGTAGGAGTATACATATATATCGTATTGTAAATACGTATGCTTCAATATATATGGCTCTGTATATATATCTATTGAGTAAGTTTCGTATGAAATAGTGTTTATATATATGAGTATGTATTAGTCTATTTGGATATAGTATACCTAAGTTTTAAATGATATGTTTGTTTCATATATATATAAAGGTTATATAGGTTACATAGAATCTGCTTGTTTATATTTTCTTTTAACAATAAGAGGTATGTATGGGTTATATATATAGTTGTGTTTAAACGAAAGATAACAGTGTATATGTTTGAGAATATATGTCTGCATATATACATGTGTTCACCAACTTGTTGCTGCCTCATTTTATTGTATTTGTATAAATTTGTAAACAAAGTTATATATATATATATATATTATGATTACAGTGTTATATTTTGTACAGTGTGTGTATGTATATATATATATAATATAAGCAATATAATATATATATTATCTGTTAGTACATGTATGCATAGTTTAGGTAGTTTTATAATAAGTTTATATCTATATCATTTATATAAAACCGTTAAGTTTCAATGTATAGATTCATAGTTGATTATTATATATATATATATATATGATGTTGTTATATATGAATATATATAACTTATTACTTATATACGTTCGTTGTTTAAAGTTGCTTACAGTAAGGTTTATTTAAAGTTGCTATATGTAGGTACAGTAAAGTATCATATATTTGTTGTTTTTTTATATAAGTATGCATATGGGTTGGACTTGTCATAGCCGTGACTACTCACTTTTATATAGTTGTATATGTAATCTGTAGAGCATTATATATATATATTTCAACAGTTTACAAGTTATATAGTGGAAGCAGTTACTATATAGATGTTAGTTTATATATATGTTCATATACATTAGTTTATATATTAGTATATATATTGTTGATTTCAAAGTATTATACATATGTAAGCTTTATATACAGATTTATATATATTAGTTTCATATATAAGTGATGATATGGCCGAATATATATATATATATAAGTATTTATTTCAAAATATATCATGTATATATATATATATTTGATTTTAATATATGTGTTTTAATTTAAAACAATGATTTTGAAATATATAAATACATATATATTTGATTTAACACGTGTTTGGATTCAAAATATGATTTTATATATGAATAGTTATATATATATAAGTTCAATTATACCATTGATCTTCATCAATCCAGTTTGATTTGATTTCGTCAATTTCCAAGCTATCAGCTTTGCTCGTCAAATTCGTGTTCAATCTTGCTTTGCTTTGGAATCCGTGCTTGGACTCGAAACTCGTCTCATTGTCGAATCGTGTCCATCTAGCGATGCTTTGGAATTCGTAGCTCACTTCCTTGTCAAATCTATTTAGCTTCGAAAGGTGAGCAATCACTCACGATTAACGTTCTTATATTTATTAAATTTGATTTCAATTGAAACGACAATTGAAATATGCTGCTAAATTGAACTGTAAATTTTTAATTGCTATACATGTTATGCTATTATCTGAAATTGTTCACCTCTGGGATATGACACCATATCCTATTGTTTATATTTTATTAAATTTGTTGTTAATGATATATCTCTATTGTTGGTATGTTATATTATTATCATAACTGTTCTCACTCTGCAAGTTCCCTGTTAGTATAAAATTCCCTATGGGTTGAAATGATACATACCCGAACGATCTTGTAGAATAGGAGAAAATCGTTATGGGTTGAAATGATAAACCCAAGCGGTTTTCATTGAATTGAATTTGGGATTGCGGGTTGAAAAAAATATATACCCGTAGACATTTAAATTGTGGATTGAAATGATAAATATCCGTATCACTTGACCATAGGATAGTAAATTTTATACAGACACCGTTGGTCTATATATATATATATATATATATATATTGAAAATGATTTCCAAGGTTTTGAAAAGGAATATATGTTGTTTTAATAAATATTGATTTTAAGATATTATATCTTTAATATAGGTTTTATAATAATTTTAATAAATTAAGTTGGAAGGAGAAATAGAAATTGATTTGAAATTGATTTGAATTTTTCTTAAATAAAACCGATTTGAAACTTATTAAATTTGAGATTTGAAAGATATGACTTATAACTTGATTTTGATTTAAAGTGATTAAATGAATATTTCAAGTAAATAAATTGAAGGGAATCTTTAGTTTACATAAATTGTAATTTAAGGTTTTATTTAATGATATTGAATTGACTAAGTAAATTTTTCAATATTAAATAATGGTAAGGTTGAATTTGAAATATAAATGAATTTAAGCTTTTAAATCTATTGAAATTGGAATGGTTTAAATTGTAGTTTATATATGTATTTGAGATTAAATTAAATTGAATTTTGGAATTCGAGTTGATCTGAATCGATTTGTGAAATTTGAGGAAACTATTTTATTATATAAAGTATTTTAAAATATATTTAAAACTATTTTAATATTTTACTTTATAAATTAATTAAATATAAACTATTTAATTTTTTAACTATTTTTAATATACTAATTATTTATTTTATAAACTATTTTATTATATAAACTATTTTATTAGATAAACTCTTTATTATATATACTATTTTAATATCTAAACTGTTTAAGTGGGAGTAATATGATTTCAAAGTGCTATGAATTTTCAAAGTGTTATGATTTCCTAAGTGTTATGGTTTCAAAAATGTTATAATTTTAGAAGTGTTAAAATTTTGGAAAGTATTATGATTTTGGAAATAAATATTATTTGAGAGAATAATGATATCGTATTGATATGGTTTTGAAATAGATATGATATTTTGGTTTTGAAATATGATTTGAAATGAAATGACCACGGTGTTATAATAACGTTTGGTTGTTAAAGAGACCAGGATCGGATATTGTCATACTCTCTACCAATACGGAAAACCACTTTGACAACTATGTACGTGGTGGAGATTCCAGAATGAAGTAGGATGGTTTGGTGACGATTCTATATGGTATTTACGTAGCCCTGACTCCCATGAGTCAGCTTGATGCGGCTAAAACAGGAGCCACGCCGGGCCAAGTGAGGTCATTCCTCCGATCGGGCACATTTCTTCGATACCATTCTATTGCTTTTGTGATTTGATTGGGTGCACCCTTTGATTTGGCAGTGTGTCATGAGGTGGGAGGTAGTAGCTGCTATGCATTACCACCAGTCCGGATACGCAAATGGTATATCTACCCTGGCATTGCCTCGAGTGCCTTGTCGCATGCCCTATTGCGCCTTCTACGAGTTTGGTTTGTACCATACCTATGGAGTGCCCTCTGATAGCCCTCCAGTTTACGGAGGAATTACGGTACTGTATAGACTATGGGAATATATAAAATGTGTTAAGGGGGATATGGATAACGCCTTAACGCTATTTTAATATTTTTACTTTACTATAGACATGTTATAATAGCGTATATTATTACATAGTAGATAGTTCCATGGATCCTTAGAGGATGGTGATCCCAAACATCCTTTGAGTTACTTGTATTTTAGTTGATATTTCACTTGAGTTGGATTTATTGATATAAGAATGTTAATCCTGACTCGAGTGTTTTGTGTTTTGCTTTACGCTTGGGTCAGACTGAGTGTCATGGCATTTGAGACTCACCTTTGGAGTTTGGAGCTTCGCTTGGAGATCCATCTACATCTATTCAGCTTTCAGCTATCCAGTGGTTTTGTTCAGACTTGTTATCTGCTTATATACGAGACTATATTGTATTTGAGATATTCTGTTGTATTTTATTTCAAACTATGTTGTTTATATAGTAGCTTCATGAACTACTATTTATCTATTCCGTTGCTTATTATTGTAATACTCTGTGTCTGTGATTCTGTAATTGATTTTATTTACTGTATATGCCGAGTTTTGCTAAATATAAATTAACAATCTGATATTTTGAGCGATTCAAGTTTGACATGTGTGGATGCGAATGGGTCGAAATACCAGGTCGTTACACTATAGCTGTTAATATATATATAATCAACAGAGTAAAACCATCAAAAAATCAATCTGGACAGTTATAATAACTTGCCCTCACATACATAACATACATAGAGGAAATATAAATCAAATACAGGAATACGTCTCTGTCATCCAGCTCGTCTTCTGAGCTCCATTGCATCCTATCCTGAATCTGTAATACTCGGTCTGACCCGAGCATTATAATAAAATAACACTAAAGTCAGTTTGGAAAACTAGCGTGAGAAAACACACTCAATTTGAATTATTATTATTTTCAAAATCCTTTGAAAAACAAAGGTATCTCGTAAGACCACGTCACACATAAACAGGACGGGTTTTTCCCTTACGATAACCAAAACATTTGATATCAAAATCGTCTGATATTGTAATAGTGTCTAAACAATGTAAATAGAAAATAGCTGAAATGCTAGCATCTCACGTTTCAGCATAGTTGGGCACAATCAAAACCGTACGACACTTATTGGAGAATGGATTCCATACAATGACTGGGCTACTGGGGTACCACCCGTCACAATACACCTCTAGAAAAATGTACGGAGGACCTCACCGGAATCCCCTGCCAACACAAGACCGGCCTACCCCTAACTTGGATAGTACTGAATATGTTATCACCCCGGGTGTTCCCACCCTTAATCGAGCGCTCACTTTTTCATACACAACCATATCCATAATTTTAATATATCTGAGGGCATCTAGAAAGGTGAGAACATACCCAAATTGAGTGCGACCCACTTAGCCTTGCTGCATCTTCCCTGTTTTAGTCATTCCCGGTTAATGAGGCTTGAGGCTAACGATTACCTTTCAAGAACAATTTCACTTAGAATGCTCATCGTCCTCCAATGACGATGTTCATATAGCATTCGTCCATACAAGTTGTCCTGGGTCTGGACAAACCGAATCACCGTCTTCACTTCTTCACGATATCACCATTCGTAACGTTCAAACCGGATCGAAGTGGTTTTTCGAATAAATAAATCCGATCCCGGTCTCTTCGAAACGATCAACGAAATTGGCCAATATTCGATAGTCGGTTATTTAACTATCAATATAACATCCATAAGCAGTCACTAGGCCCATATTATATTTTTCCAAAATTTACTTTCAAAATATCTTTATAAGATATATATCCAAATCCCTTCCAAATTTTCAATATTTGAGACAACTCAAATACTTATATCCATATCAAGATATTTCAAACCATCTCTTATTTCAACACTTAGAAAAAATATTTAAAAAAATATTTTTCTAAACCTCTTACTTCTCAACACTTAGGAAAGTTCCATTTATTTCTCTTCTCAAAATCCTTCACAATTTATATTGTAAATTCCTTAATTCGTTTATAACGAATTCTATAAGTTCCGGGGTTCCTTAATTAATTTCCTTTAATATTTCCAAAGTCAAAATACTTGTCTATAATTCCAAATATCCATTTCTAACTTCTTTTATGAATCCTAAATCATTTTTTCGAAGTTCACTTTTATTTAAATACTTCGGAAATTTTCCTTACATTTCCCCAAATTCCATGGTGAGAATTTCTCTTACAAATCCTATCTACCAAATAAACCCCGCTTCCAAATCTCGAGAAGATTTGTAAATAAATTTAAATCATTACTAAACTATATATATATACAATAAATATTTAAAAGAATAATAATTTATTTTTAAAACATGTTCAAGTAATTATTTAAAATATCGAAACACTTTTTATAAACATCAATAACTCATTTTTAGATAACAAATCGATTTACAAAGCCGATTATAAAAATTAGAATTTAATTTCAATTAATATTAGATGTTTGAAAAAAATTCACTTCCGAAGTATTTCAGTACTAACTAGTTTAAATTTACATAGTTAAATAAATAAAAATTTCCCTTTTTAAATCAATACTTAACTTCTTAATAAAATATATTTTTAAAGTAACCAATTCAATTTATAAATCCCTCTCGAATTACAACACGTCGATCCAATTTCGATTCTCTAACCATCCTCACTTTTCAAAAATAGAAATTCACTAGTTTTCCCAAAAATCTATTTTTCATATCTCGATATAAATTGACCCTGTGAAATTATATTCCAATTTATCAATTTATTTCATTTTCCCTTGTTTATAAACATCGTTTATAAATTTATAACTACTTTGAGTTTCACTTGTTTATAAAACTAATCCCATTTATAAAATCTCATTTTATAAATCCATTTCTTAATAAATTCCATATATTTCACAAATCTATTTAAAATATCGATTTCAACTCCTTTTCATATTTTCCAAAAATATCGTTTGAAAATCCATCGTTTAAAAATCATTTATATGAACTATTTTAAAATCTCTATTTAAAATATATTTTTTACGAGTAGTTAAATACAAACCAAAATCAATTATTATTTTTATCCAAATCAATTTCTTAAAAATAATCTAAATTTTGATATAAATATTTTATATTCAAAATCTCCTTTTAAATCCTTTCAAATTCCAAAAATAAAATTTATGGTATTTAAAATACCAAAAGTTAGGCCAGTGCTACCACAACATACAATAATTCACATCACAACAATAATCTATAATATATTATTCTAACACATCATATATTATTATATATGAAAAACAATCAATATAAATTTGAGGATCCAGTTGGATCCCTCCAACCTGTTTTCCTGCATCCACAGATGTTAATATAACATAAAAATACCAATCCCACTTCGAGGGGGATATCGCGGTATATAGGGTCATCCGCTATTATGCGGGGCGCATAGGGTCTCATCCGCTCCAACGGTGGAAAATATATCCAACTACTAATACACACACACACAAACACTACTATATATATACATATATCTTATATCATTCAACAGATAATAATTTATAAATCCAACCAAGCATCCAAAATTAATTTAAACAATTTAAAATTTAATTCGGTAATCCAAATGAGTGAGAATTTCTCAATTTGACTTTTATTTGCAAATCCATTATGATTTTAAATTCAATTGAACATGTTCGATTTAAATTTAAAATTCCTGCCAACTCCGAAAAAAATCCTAAACCAACTTTAATTCAAGGCCTTCATCAATACGAATCCAACGCCACCTGTTTCGTAATTTTCCTCAACCTCGTATGAAATATTATGAGTTATATAAGTTAATGAATTTAATTAAAATAAATAAATTTCATTCTTAAACACTAAATTTCCCAAAGCAGTAATCCTTCTTCCCATGCCTGCTCCTTCACCCTTGTCCGCCTCTACAGGAAACCGAACCACGCTTCGCTTCACCAGTAGACAGTCCAGCCTTCCCTCTACACGTAGAACCACCACCCACAGCCCAAAACCCCAATCTCTCGATCAACACTGCTGCCGAAATCAAACTGTCAGCACCTCATGCCTTCCAGCCAACACTGCCGCTTCCATTACCATTTGAGAACCCCAAGTTCGACGCCCCCTTTGGTTTCAAGACCGAAGCCTTTACGCCTGCCAGTGGATATCGCGACCCTTGCTGCGACTTCAACCTCCAAATGCTCGCGAACGATCGCGATCTCGCATGCCTCCACAAGCCACCACCTCCCATCGTCTGTACCCAAATCGATCACGTTGCCACCATCAGCCTCCTACCGCCGCTCCATCTGGAGCTGCCGCGACCCACCAAGCTTCTTCGCCAGCGTGCGATCGAAGCTCGCGAATTCAACACAGTCGCACGATCCCTCGCCGTCCCCAGTCTCCACGATTTCATAGAATTCGATTTCGAGTTTCTTTCTTTTTTTCTTCTGATTTGGCTAAGACGAATGTAGGGATTTTTATAGGAACGAAGGGAATAGGCTCGCGATTAAATTGGATGAAGTTTAAAATCGAGTATTTTCTCTGAATTAATTCCATTCATCATCATTTTTTTCTTCTACCAGTCGATTTCCTTTGAAAAAATGAAGAGGAAAAAGCGTTATAACTGAGGAAAAGCTTTGTGAGTATGAGGTATATGGTGGCACGAGTACGAATATAGGGTGGCTTTGACGTGAGTTAGGTCGGCTGAGAATTTGACTTGATTAGACTTTATAAATTTTAATATTGAAATTATCTCATTACGTACCTCGCAAATTCGAACTCCTATTTAGACGTGCCGCTTGGGATTTATAATGTTATACCGCTATTTCGAACCCAGTTGAACAAGTTTCGAGCTTCAATTCGATCGTATGGAGAAGATAGCTTTTTAAATCGGCTATTTAGATTAAATTCAATTAAATTATTTCTAGGCGTTTTCCAATCGTACGACCAACCGGTAAACCCAAACGTCACGAAATTTGAAATCCGATAATAATATACTATTATGGATCCAATGGAACTAATTTCATCAAATTCCGAGACTGTGCCCCGGATCGCTGCTTTAACGCGTCGATTAAATTGTTGATTTTCAAAATTGACGAAATCGCTTAAAAATTCAGTTTTAAAATCTTACTAACTAAATTAAAATTCAAAATCCAATATTTAAACCATTTAAATATTCAAAATCAAACGACGAAAAACCCAGGTCGTTACATTCCTCCCCCTTCGAAGAATTTCGTCCCCGAAATTGCTAAGGCAGGACGAATGATCTTAAACCCATTACTTTTCAAAAACCCACATAGTTAAAACTCGACATCCACTTTTCTAAACCCTTTAGTTTCATCTAACATTTAGTCTCCATTTCTAATTCAAACCCATTTTTTCAATTTCAATTTAAAAATCACCCATTTTAAGTTAAGAAAAATTTTCCAAAAATTTTCTAACACCCTAAATTTCCAAAACGTTTTGGCAGAGTCTCCTTTACGGAGGGCCTTTTGCAATATGACAAGAGAGATAAAAATGTATACATCGACCCACACGGTTTGAAAACAAAATATATATCAATATTTATATATTTGCGGTATTTAATCCAAAAACGTACCATACATTAGCGTTTTTAAGCACGCGTCTTATTTTATATGCAATTTCCGCGACCAAAATCTAGCCAAACGGCCTCCGAGTACCTGTACTTACTCAATTTAAACACGTAAGTACCAAAACATGAAAATTCAATGACATTTCACTTATTTAACAACCTAAACACATAATTTTCATAGCATGAATTAATAACCATAAGATTCCAACATTCGATTATTTATTTTAACGATTTATATATCATTTCATTCAATTCGAATGATTCACAACCCAATTATCTGCATTCAATTCATATTTATACCAAATAATCCCATATCCATTCTAAATTGATTTAAAAATCAATTTATTCACTGTCTATTAATTTACAGAATTCCATTTACTTCTGTTTACGACAAACGCTTTTCTATGCAAATTCGACGATATTTATTTAATAAAATAACCATTTTAGTTTATAGCTATTTTAAATTGATTCCAACTCAATTTATATTCAATTCTATTCCATTTCAAATTGATTTTCAATCAATTTATTTACATTCCATTCATATCCAAATTCATTATACTCAAATCCATTTTATTTGGCTTGGAATCATTCCATGCCAATTTATTAAATAACCATTTCATAATTTTATTTGAGCCAAGCTTCCATCCCAAAATATTAACTTAAGTTAATTCGTTTATCTTCGATTATTTCCACCATATCACTTAAGTTAATTTTCCTTACAAACAAATTCCATTTACATTTTAGATTGATTCTTATTCAATCAAATTCCATTCCATTTACTAGTTAATTTAATTAGTTCATTCACTCAATCCACTTCAAATTTTAATTCCATACTCGAATTCATTTAAATAATATTCAAGGCCATATTCAATTTATTTACATTTAAATTGAATTTATTTCTAACTCAAGTCATCATTATTTCAATCCATTTCCATTTTATTCGACAACATTTCAAAATATATTTAATTCGCTTACAATTTAATAGAATTTTATTTATAACTCAAGTTCCACATTTAATTTCTTGAGTTCAAATTTCATTTTATAATTCAAGTTTGGATTTTTATTTCGGTTTTACCATTCCATTTGTTTTTAAGCTATATAAACTTATCTATTCACCATTCCATAATTTTTTCCTTAAATTTTATTCCATTTAAAATTTTATAACTTATAGTTATATAATTATTTTACCACTCATAATTTATATTTACTTCAATTCGATATTATTTCTAATCCAATCAAACTTTATTTTACTTAGCTTACGCTAAATTCCAATTCATAAAATTTATTTCAATTTAATCAAGTAAGAGTTCAATTTCAATTTCAATTTCAAGTTTTTCCATGCTTTCGTACTTATATTTATTTGTTCCATTCACTTATACACATGCATATACATTTATATTTAGTTAACTTCATTACATTCTATTCAAACCCAATCAATTAAATTTCTAAAATGTAATTCCTTCAACTTAACTTAAGTTAAATTCCATTTTAACTTTCTCAATTAAAATTTTTAATTCCAAAATTGATTTTTTTCACTTCTCTTTCTTTACCAATATCATCCTTCAACTTATAAGTTTAAAACTTATTTTCTAATATTTTCTAGAACATTTAAACAAGGATTCCAAAGTATTTTTACGCCCGGTATATTTTTTTTCAAATCGCTTTGAAATCAATATATATATACACACTCTTTTTGGTTTAACAACCCACTTCCTTGAAATTTCAAAGTCAACCTGATTTTATCCAAAACAATTCTTTTCTAAATTTCTAAAACAACACTTGCTTACCCAAAACAAAAATTCCCATATTAATTTACTACGGTAGCAATCTGTCACTTAGATACTCGAAAATGAGCATCGATGATGCCGCGATCATCATTAGAATTATTTTCCAGTGATCAAAGTGAGTTCAGTGCTATATCACTTCCAAAATCCATTTAAAACCATTTTTATTCGAATATATTTTCAAAATAATACCATTTTTATTTTCTCAACACTTCAGAAAATAATTTCCAAACCCTCCAAGATTTTAAATTTCCAATTCTGGCTTGAATTCATTTTTTGCTTTAACTCATTTGTATAATTCATACCTGTATAGTTTCCATTTTGTTATATATAACCATTTAAATTTTATAGTCTTGTTAGATTATAATATTATCAACCAAACACGTCAATTATACTATAATAATTTTGGGAAACCATTTCTTTTATATCAAAATATAATTTGGGTAAAATTATTTCATTTAACCTTTCCAAAATAATACTATGTCGGTTTACATTGTTTAAGAGTTTAGAGACCCCTATCGATACAGTTGTACTTCCCATACCGACCAGAATTCGTTAACACTCAACCGATAAGTCAACATAATATATAAAAAATTTATATTCACTAACAAATACGCACTCATATCTACTAATACACTCAAACTCATTCTAGAGTACTACTGACTCTATCTCTAATGAGTAATCCCCACCAAAGCCAAGGTTCTCACTTAACCCTCAGCTCTGATACCAATTGTAACGAACCGGCTTTTTCGACCCTCGAAAATCGACATCAATACGTTCACTGTATATCATGCCGAGAAATCGAGTGCCGAAAATATCAGATCATTAGAGGTGAAGAAAAAAAGATAGAAGAAAACAGGAACACAACACAGAATCCCACAATCGCAGCGGAACAAAATATAATATATAATAACAGATTTTATACAAAAGAATCTGTAGCTGTTAATATATATACAATCATCAGAGTACAACCATCAACAAATCAATCTGGACAGTTATAATAACTTGTCCTCACATACATAACATACACAGTGGAAATATAAATCAAATACGGAAATACGTCTCTGTCATCCAGTTCGTCTCCTGAGCTCCACAGCATCCTATCCTAAATCTGTAATACTCGGTCTGACCCAAGCATTATAATAAAATAACACCTGAATCAGTATGGAAAACCAACGTGAGAAAACACACTCGATTTGAATTATTATTATTTTCAAAATCCTTTGAAAAACAAAGCTATCTCGTAAGACCACGTCACACATAAACAAGACGGGTTTTTCCCTTACGATAACCACAACATTTGATATCAAAATCGTCTGATATTATAATAGCGTCTAAACAAAGTAAATAGAAAATAGCTGAAATGCTTGCATCTCACATTTCAGCATAGTTGGGCACAATCAAAACCGCACGTCACTTATTGGAGAATGGATTCCATACAAAGGCTGGGCTACTGGGGTAACGCCTATCATACCACACCTCTAGAAAAATGTATCGAGGACCTCGCCGGGATCCCCGCCAACACAAGACCGGCCTACCCCTAACCTAGATAGTACCAAATATGTTATCACCTCGGGTGTTCCACCCTTAATCGAGCGCTAAGTTTTTCATGCAAAACCATATCCATAATTTTAATATATCCGAGGGCATCTAGAAAGGTGATAACATACCCTAATTGGGTGCAACCCACTTAGCCTTGCTGCATTTCCCCTGTTTTAGTCATTCCCGGTTGATGAGGCTTGAGGCTAACGATTATCTTTCAAGAACAATTTCACTTAGAATGCTCATCGTCCTCCAATGACGATGTTCAGATAGCATTCATCCATACAAGTTTTCCTGGGCCTGGACAAACCGAATCGACGTCTTCACTTCTTCATGATATCACCATTCGTAACGTTCAAACCGGATCGAAGTGGTTTTTTGGATAATTAAATCTGATCCCGGTCCTATCGAAACGATCAACGAAATTGGCCAATATTCAATAGTCGGTTATTTAACTATTAATATAACATCCATAAGCAGTCACTAGGCCCATATTATAATTTTCCAAAATTTATTTTCAAAATATCTTTATAAGATATATATTCAAATCCCTTCCAAATTTTCAATATTTGAGACAACTCATATACTTATATCCATATCAAGATATTTCAAACCATCTCTTAATTCAACACTTAGAAAAAATATTTAAAATTATATTTTTCTAAACCCCTTACTTCTCAACACTTAGGAAAGTTCCATTTATTTTTCTTCTCAAAATCCTTCACAATTTATATTGTAAATTCCTTAAATCGTTTATAACGAATTCTACAAGTTCCGGGGTTCCTTAATTTATTTCCTTTAATATATCCAAAGTCAAAACACTTGTCTATAATTCCAAATATTCATTTCTAACTTCTTTTATGAATCCTAAATCATTTTTTCGAAGTTCACTTTTATTTAAATACTTCGGAAAATTTCCTTACATTTCCCCAAATTCCATGTTGAGAATTTCTCTTACAAATCTCATCTACGAAATAAACCCCGTTTCCAAATCTCGAGAAGATTTATAAATAATTTAAATCATTACTAAACTATATATATATAAAATAAGTATTTAAAAGAATAATAATTTATTTTTAAAACATGTTCAAGTAATTATTTAAAATACCGAAACACTTTTTATAAACATCAATAACTCATTTTTAGATAACAAATCGATTTACAATGCCCATTAGAAAAATTAGAATTTTATTTCAATTAATATTAGATGTTTGAAAAAAATTCACTTCCGAAGTATTTCAATACTAACTAATTTAAATTTACGTAGTTAAATAAATAAAATTACCCTTTTTAAATAAAAATTTAACTTCTTAATGAAATATATTTTTAAAATCCCAATAGCCAATTTTATTTATAAATCGCTCTCGATTTACAACACATCGATCCCATTCCGATTCTCTAACTATCCTCACTTTTCAAAAATAGAATTCACTATTTTTCCCAAAAATCTAGTTTTCATATCTCGATATAAATTCACCCTGTGAAATTATATTCCAATTTATCAATTTATTTCATTTTTCCTTGTTTATAAACATCGTTTATAAATTTATAACTCCTTTGAGTTTCACTTGTTTATAAAACTAATCCCATTTAAAAAATCTCATTTTATAAATCTATTTCTTAATAAATTCCATATATTTCACAAATCTATTTAAAATATCGATTTCAACCCCTTTTCATATTTTCTAGAAATATCGTTTAAAAATCCATCATTTAAAAATCCTTTATATAAATTATTTTAAAATCTCTATATAAAATATTTTTTTATGAATAGTTAAATACAAACCAAAATCAATTATTGTTTTTATCCAAATCAATTTCTTAAAATTAATCCAAATTTCAATATAAATATTTTATATTAAAAATCTCCTTTTAAATCCTTTCAAATTCCAAAAATAATACTTATGGTATTTAAAATACCAAAAGTTAGGCCAGTGCTACCATAGCATCCAATAATTCACATCACAACAATAATCTATAACAGATTATTCTAACACATCATATATTATTATATATGAAAAACAATCAATATAAATTTGAGGAATCCAGTTGGATCCCTCCAACCTGTTTCCCTGCATCCATAGATGTTAATACAACATAAAATACCAATCCCACTTCGAGGGGGATATAGCGGTATATAGGGTCATCCGCTATTATGCGGAGCGCATAGGGTCTCATCCGCTCCAACGGTGGGAAATATACCCAACTACTAATATATATATATATATATATATATATAGACACACACACACACTACTATATATATACATATATCTTATATCATTCAACAAATAATAATT
Organism: Allium fistulosum; assembly: GCA_030737815.1. Classification (NCBI taxonomy): domain Eukaryota; kingdom Viridiplantae; phylum Streptophyta; class Magnoliopsida; order Asparagales; family Amaryllidaceae; genus Allium; species Allium fistulosum. The sequence continues at coordinate 1,423,935,026 of CM060902.1, forward strand.
TATAAATCCAACCAAGCATCCAAATTTTAACTATTTAAAATTTAATTCGTAATCCAAATGAGTGAGAATTTCTCAATTTGACTTTTATTTGCAAATCCATTCTGATTTTAAATTAAATCGAACATGTTCGATTTAAATTTAAAATTCCTTCCAACTCCGAAAAAAATCCTAAACCAACTTTAATTCAAGGCCTACATCAATACGAATCCAACGCCACCTGTTTCGTAATTTTCCTCAACCTCGTATGAAACATTATGAGTTATATAAGTTAACGAATTTAATTAAAATAAATAAATTTCATTCTTAAACACTAAATTTCCCAAAGCAGTAATCCTTCTTCCCATGCCTGCTCCTTCACCCTTGTCCGCCTCTATAGGCAACCGGACCACGCTTCGCTTTGCCAATCGACAGTCCAGCCTTCCCTCTACACGCAGAACCACCACCCACAGCCCAAAACCCCAATCTCTCGACCAACACTGCGGCTGAAATCGAACTGTCGCCACCTCATGCCTTCCAGCCAACACTGCCACTTTCATTACCATTTGAGAACCCCAAGTTCGACGCCCCCTTTGGTTTCAAGACCGAAGCCTTTACGTCTGCTAGTGGATATCTTGACCCTTGCCGCGACTTCAACCTCCAAATGCTCGCGAATGATCGTGACCTCGCTTGCCTCCACAAGCCACCACCTCTCATCGTCTATACCCGAATCGGTCATTTGCCACCATCCGCCTCCTACCGTCACTCCATCTGGAGCCGCCGTGACCCACCAGGCTTCTTCGCCAGCGTGCGATCGAAGCTTGTGAATTCAACACAGCCGCACGATCCCTAGCCGTCCCCAGTCTTTACGATTTCATCGAATTTGATTTCGAGTTTCTTTTTTTTTCTTCTAATTTGGCTGTGAAGAATGTAGGGATTTTTAGAAGAACGAAGGGAATAGGCTCGCGATTAAACTGGATGAAGTTTAAAATCGTGTATTTTCTCTGAATTGATTTCATCCATCATCATTTTTTTCTTCTATCAGCCGATTTCCTTTGAAAAACTGAAGAGGAGGAAGCGTTACAACTGGGGCAAAGCTTCGTGAGTACGAGGTATAGGGCGGCTTGAGTACGAATATAGGGTGGCTTTGACGTGAGTTAGGTCGGCTGAGAATTTGACTTGATTAGATTTTATAAAATTTAATATTGAAATTATCTCGTTAAGTACCTCGCAAATTCGAACCCCAATTTAGACGTGGTATGTATGTATATGTATATCTGTTACTGTTCTATGATGAGTTATTCATTTAGTTATGGTGTTTTGTACAGATAGATCCATAGCCATCTATAGCTTTGCATTGATTATTTATTGAATATGTCGATCCATTCGAGTTGAAAAAAAATAGATAGCATTTGTCGACATGTTCAGTAGATAATTAAGACAAGGTTATACTTGGTCGCCCTTAGCCAGCCCTATTCTCCACATTAGCAGACAGAATTACTATGTGATTCTCTTTGTTAATGTCGGTCTCGGGGTGGGGCGTTACATTTTGGTATCAAAACATGTGGTATGGGACACATGGATTTGCTTTATCGCTTAATATCGGACTTATACGATCGAAACCCTTTCGATGAACTGTTGAGATGATTGAAGATGTTATTAAATTTTGGGTAGATTATATGGTTCGAGAACTCCAATTTAGGAGTATATTCGATGAAGGACCATTTTTAGATGTATTTCTTAATCGCCGATGGAATGAGGTGAATTAAGAGCTAGAAATTCCTATTTGGAATTATGGTTATAACTAACCATCTAGATGTTATTTTTACTTGCCGATGAGATGAGGTAAGCTTCTTTATGATGATTTTACGATGTTGAGATGTATTATGATATTTTTTACTTGTCGATGAGATGAGACAAGTCGCGATGCCACTAGTACTCGTCAATGAGACGAGACGAGTAGGGTATTGTATTTACTCGCCAATGAGATGAGCCAGAGTATATTTTCATGATGTTTTTGATGTTTTACTAGTGTGGTACCAACTAATGGCTAGTAAACCGTTAGGTGCGAATGTATGGTATGGGACGTACCTTAACACCTATTGGGTTCCTATCCGAGAAGTTGAGACACATTCACGATGTTTACTAGTACTACAGACCACGCGTACTCGATTGGAGTCATCACGATGTAGTTGCTACTCCGATCATCACGATGTTATTAACTCGGGTCTTTGTGACTGGGAGTCATTATGATGTTATAGTCTATAGTCATTCACGATGTTAAGATGTTATTTGACTCTAGTCATCACGATGTTTATGGTACCAAATAGTAGTACTAGTCACGATGTAGCACGTGTAGCATTGCTTCGGCATGCAATCAAGGATCTAGCCAATCCGGGATTTCTTTGAGTTTTGATGTTTTAGACTTCACCGTCTTTTGATGATTATTACATTGATAGCCTAGTGCCAGATGAGATGTATACATATATGGTGAAATCATTTATGATGTTACTCTTTGATTGAGTTATTTGCATTATGGATTGATGATTTGATTATTTTATAGACTAATTGATGTTAAGACGGAGTTGAGATGTTTTTATATATTTATACCGATGATATGAGGTATAAATGATTATGAAGAATCTTTTATGATGAGTTTTAGTGATGGATTTGAGATGTATCTATATTCATACCGATGAGATGAGGTATGAATAAGTATGATGCTTCTTTTATGATTGGGTTTTATATTTCCTTGAATGATCCTTGGGATGTGCCGATGAGATGAGGCACATCCATATGCGTTTTATTCTATGTATGAAGGATATGTACCTTTGATGTATTGTTATATTGAAGACCACTTCTAAGAAGATAGTTGAATCATTTGAAGTTAGTATCCATATTCCTTTATACCGCCGATGATATGAGACGAAAGCAATGTTTATTTTAAAACTTTGCTCGCCGATGCTCCATTTGATTAAGTATCCGTTATGCCACTTAAGTATGACTTTATCATCATTATCTCTTCTACTTGCCAAGAAGAGATGTTGTCCTTTCTTATGATGTTGAAACGCTGTTTAGGGCATGGCATCTTTTAAGAAAAAGGATACCATAGCTTTCACCTACTTTTCCTTATCGATTATTCTGTTTAACTGATGGTTTTAGTTAGCCTGACCCATGTGTTTTCACTCGGGTCAGACCGAGTTTGTTACAGGTTTAGTCTTCTTTATTGGACTTGCTATTGCTTGACGGTTCCCCATGGATCTTGGGTCTCCATCTTTAGATGTTTTGTTCCTCTGTGTAGAATTTGAGTTGCTATCCCTTGACTTGTATTTATTGAGTCGTCGTCATACCACATTGATGTAATATTTTATTGTATTTGATGTATCATTGTATATGTATGTATATGTATATCTGTTACTGTTCCGTGATGAGTTATTTATTTAGTTATGGTGTTTTGTTCTGATAGATCCATAGTCATCTATAGCTTTGTATTGATTATTTATTGAATATGTCAATCCATTCGAGTTGAAAAAAAATAGATAGCATTTGTCGACATGTTCAGTAGATAATTAAGAAAAGGTTATAGTTGGTCGCCCTTAGCCAGCCCTATTCTCCGCAATAGCAGACAGAATTACTATGTGATTCTCTTTGTTAATGTGGGTCTCGGGGTGGGGCATTACATTTTGGTATCAGAGCGAGTTTTCAGAACAAAATATGATAAACACAGAATAGAAGCATGTATAATGATACATCGAAATATAGTACGACTATTACTAATTCCCTATCTTCGAGCTCTTGTCCTTCTTTGATTCGTGGGGCATAGGAATATACTTATTTCGTATATTCCAAATTAACTTTTGATGTCTTATCTTAAGAATAATTCTTCGGAATTATTCTATTTGAGCCTTCCCACTCATCCGCATCGAAGAAGTTGTGGATGATCTTAGATGTTTTATCTTGAGTAATCTTTAGGAGTTGCGAATTCGATTGAGAGAATCCACAATATTCGATTTGATGTTTGAGGATTATGGGATTTATTCCTTATGATTAGTCTTTTCGTGCAGATAAGCATGGAAGTTTTTTGTTCAGAATCTTTTCTGGAATTTTTGATGTTTGTGACGAGTGGCATTGGTATTGCCAAACCCCATTTGATGCTTTATCGGATATTACATTTTGATATCCTAATTCTTTTGATTCGTGTTTCTGCTTTTGGAATATTGATTATGATTCCAAAACCTTTGAGTTTACTCTTGAGTATCGAGGTAGAGTTGATATATCTCGAGTTCTTATATTGATGACTTTGTTGTTAGAGTTCATTTGAGCTTGTCACCCACCGGGCAATCGAATGATGTGTTGTCCTCATTTCCGTCTCCTAAGTCTTTTTCGGTCATTCTTTCTCAAGAATGTTCACTAAGGAAATGAGATAATAGATTGAAGTATTCGTTTGAGGCCTTTCAGGTATCCTTTGAGATGTTCCCCTTGGATATCCATATATGGATGTGCATTATAACATTACTTCGCTTGGTGTAATGATCTTCGTATTTGGGTCCTTTCTTCTCTTTTGAAGTCGATGCTTAGCTTTTATTTTATAACTTATAGGCTTCTTTCGATCTATGAGGGGTGTTGGGCTATTACTCTAGCTTGACCTTACGTTGCCTTCCATAGACTATGAGTCACGGTAGATAATATGGTTTATACCATATCCCGTACTTGAGTAATCCTCCTAGTAGTTCGTTATACCATGCAAAATGACGAACATTCTAGTTATTCTATCAACTTTTGAGTCGAGTATTCCGAGAATATCTCGATGATTTCTTTTTGTGTTTATAATTTTTGAGATAAGAAATCAATTGAGAACTATAAGAAATAATTTCTTTTATAGAAAATGATTTTCTTTCGTGTTGGGTGGTCCATCGAGTGTTTTAGAATTCTGGTCGATGCGCTTGATCAACGTTATCGATAGGAATTTCCTAAACGCTAGGATGAGACAATCAGACATGATAATAAAGTTAATAAGACTGAAGTGGAAATTTTATACCTTAAAGATTGGAGCCTAAAGCTTTATTTGAATGACTTAAATAGTGTTGAAGAAAATTTGGAATAAGATTTCAAACTTTATTTTGGGTTAGACTTACAAGAATTGTTTGTGGAAATTAATCTTTATGAAGTAAGAGAATATAGGATTAAAATTACTTCTAATTGAGAAGTTATGTTAAAAGTTTAAGAATTCTTCTAGTAAAGAAAAAAAATTGAGATTTTATTTTTCTAAGTAACGAATCCTTAAACTATAAAATAAAAAAAATAAAAATTATGTTCATACCCATCTTTCTAGGGTAAATTGATTCTTTGTGCTTCTATTGCCTTAGTGCAACACTCAAATGATTCGCATTATTGCGGTCATTGAGGTCGATGGCTCTTGAAGAAACTACCTTCTTTAGAGTTCTTCTATCCTTCTTGATGTTCATTCTCTTATCGATGTGATTTTTCCGTTGTGAAATATGGAAAGTGGGTTGATGATTTCTTTGATGACTTGATTTTGGAGTAAAATTGTGCTAAACCTCAACTTAATTCAAGAAATTTTTGAGGATCTTTCTCTTTTGATGGATTTTGCGAGGTATTTTTACCTTTGCATTCTTATTCGAAGGTGAGGTGCGTTCAAAATTTTGAGTTGTTGCTTGGAAAATTTCTAGAACAGGTTATCCCTATATAGATGTTCGGGGAAATTTATAGAATAACGAAGCAATTTCCTTTTTCTTTGCCTTCATCTTAAATAAGAGATGAGGAATTTCGACTCGTGCCTGTCTAGCTTTTGTTTGATTAATGAAATTGATGTGTTGTTTACAGCCTTTTTCCTCTAGAAATTGCAAGGACGCAATTTTGTTAAGGAGGGGGAGTCTGTAACAACCCTGGTTTTGGAGATTACTTGTAAATGTTAAATTATAATGGAAGTTATAATTTAATATTGTGAATTAAAATAAATTAGAGATTTAAATTATTTATTTGGAAAAACAATGAATTTTGAAAATAAAATGTGAAAATACAGTTTGGAGACTTTATTTTGTTTGATTGAGTTAATAATGAATGAAATGTGATTTTATTTAGAGAAAATGCAATAATTTTATTAACTATTGCCAATTACTTCTTTTAATAATCTTTTTAAAGGAAGTATTTGATTTTAAAAAGGTGTTTATATAAATAAAAAGATGGAATTTGGTTTAAAAATGTATTTTGGTTATAAAATTAAGTTTGAAATGAGTTATTATATTTTATTACACAAGAGAATAATTTTTGTGAAATTTTTAGAGTTAAAAATGAAGTCTTATGTATTGTATGTGTAAAATTGTGTTATTTAAATAAGTAAGGTTTTACTGATAAAAATAATAAATTTTATTTTGTAGAGAAAACAATTTTATTTCCATATAATTGTTTTTTTAATATATTTTGCTTGGCTTTAACTTGAGAAAATGGGTGCATATATTGATAAAATGGGTGAAAAATATACATTACTTAGAATTTCACTAAGTATAATTGTCTTTGGGCTTATTGGGTAAGGTTTTAGATCCAAAACCCTAAATCTAGAAGTATCTAGTGAGAAGGAATTGCCTGTACGTTATTCCTCTATTCATTCCTACTTCTCAAAATAAAAATACAACTTATAGTAAAACTGAAACAATGGCCTCCACTTAGCTCTTCATAGAGTAGCATCAAAATTAGTGAAATCAAAGGGAATAATAGTAAATCAAAGTTAAATACAGGTAATCAATAGCAAAATCTCAAATTTATATTATCAATTCTCTGTTTAAGGATAGATATTGTTTGTAACTTTCTATTCTCTATTTGCATGTTTGTTCCTCCTTCTATAGGTTTTTAGCTCCAAATCAAGGCTAAAGCTTTCAAATTGCTCTTTAATTTGTTGTAGATTTGCTGCAAACAAACCCTAAGGTGAGTAATCTTACTCATGCTAGCTATAAACCATCTTTCATATTTATATTTAGTGTAAAATTGGATGTTTGGAGCTATAAAAATCAAGTTTTGATCATATTTTGTGCTCAATCCAAAAACTGAATTCTGTCCATCTTTGAAGCTGAAACGAATTGGGCCATAACTCTTTCATTTTTTAACCAAATTCGATGATTTCAGATGTTCTGGAAAACTTAGATTATAAGCTATAAGTTTTATGTTCTGAGTTTTCCAAAATTTTGATGTTTGCTTACTCAAAATTATGCTTGTTTGTTGCTATCCCGAGAGCAAATTGACAGCAACAACAATCATTCGCGTGAGAAGTGTTTTAGCCATAAGTTACTCGTTTCTTATCCGGTTTAGGTAAAAGAATTTTTTATGAAAACTAGATTCAATAAGAAATAATTTCGCTTCAGGTTACATTTCGATATTTTACCATTTGATTGTCCTGAAACAGATTTGAAAACAGAAGTATAGTTCTGCCTTTGACAGAATTTCCTGAGTTTGAATCTGATATTATTTGAGCTATATCTTTCTCGTTTTTGATTGGAATTCGATGATTTTTAATGTTCCAGAAAGCATAAATCATGTACTATAACTTTCATGTTTAGAGTTTTCTGTAATTTTGAGGTTAGTTGTGTCAAAATCTAATTTTTTTACTGCTATCCGAGAACAAAACTAATATTTCCTCTATGTTTGAAACTGAAATGAAATTGGCCATAACTTTTTCGCCTCTTAACCGAATTTGATAATTTTGGATGTTCCGAAAAGCTTAGACCATATGCTACAAGTTTCATTTATTATGTTTTCTGGAATTTTGAAGTTTGCTTGATCGAAATTATGGTTGTATGTTGCTGTCCTGAGAGCAAAATGACAGCAACAACAATCATTGACCTTAGAATTGTATTAGCTCGTTTTTGCTCTCCTTCTCTTTCGGTTTTGATGATGTTTATGAGATATTTTGAGAGCTATGATGCCTATCAGTAGGCTATCTATGTTTGGAAAATTTGAAATTCAAATTTAAATGGAATTTGAATTGATTTTGGGTTAAATTTGAATTGAATTCGTATTGAATTCAAGTTATCGGTTTTGGAGATATCCCTCTTAGTTTTCATTGCTTTCAAGAACGGTTTTCACTAAACCATTTTTGAAATACATGGACATTTCAAATTATTATTATATATTATTTTATTTTATTTTAAATTATTTTTCTAAATAAAGATATATTTATTTCCTACAATTTTTTTTTTCAAATATTGGTTTTAATAATCATTTTCGGAAAATCGTTTTAGATTCCTATTTTCTCTAATAAAATTATGTTATAAATAATATTACTTATTATTATGAATTTCGGACGTATGAGAAAGACAATTAAATGGTAAAGTAAAACATGTGGTATGGGACACATGGATTTGTTTTATCGCTTAATATCGGACTTATACGATCGAAACCCTTTCGATGAACTATTTGAGATGATTTAAGATGTTATTAAATTTTGGGTAGATTATATGGTCCGAGAACTCCAATTTAGGAGTATATTCGATGAAGGACCATTTTTAGATGTATTTCTTAATCGCCGATGAAATGAGGTGAATTAAGAGCTAGAAATTCCTATTTGGAATTATGGTTATAAATAGCCATCTAGATGTTATTTTTACTTGCCGATGAGATGTGGTAAGCTTCTTTATGATGATTTTATGATGTTGAGATGTATTATGATAGTTTTTACTTGTCGATGAGATGAGACAAGTCGCGATGCAACTAATACTCGTCAATGAGACGAGACAAGTAGGGTATTGTATTTACTCGCCAATGAGATGAGCCAGAGTATATTTTCTTGATGTTTTTGATGTTTTACTAGTGTGGTACCAACTAACGGCTAGTAAACCGTTAGGTGCGAACGTATGGTATGGGACGTATGTTAACACCTATTAGGTTCCTATCCGAGAAGTTGAGACACATTCACGATGTTTACTAGTACTACAGACCACGAGTACTCGATTGGAGTCATCACGATGTAGTTGCTACTCCGATCATCACGATGTTATTAACTCGGGTCTTTGTGACTAGGAGTCATTATGATGTTATAGTCTATAGTCATTCACGATGTTCACGATGTTAAGATGTTATTTGACTTTGGTCATCACGATGTTTATGGTACCAAATAGTAGTACTAGTCACGATGTAGCACGTGTAGCATTGCTTCGACATGCAATCAAGGATCTAGCCAATCCACGATTTCTTTGAGTTTTGATGTTTTAGACTTCACCGTCTTTTGATGATTATTACATTGATAGCCTAGTGCCAGATGAGATGTATACATATATGGTGAAATCATTTATGATGTTACTCTTTGATTGAGCTATTTGCATTATGGATTGATGATTTGATGATTTTATAGCTTTGTATTGATAGATCCGTAGCCATCTATAGCTTTGCATTATGGATTGATGAGTTATTCATTTAGTTAGGGTGTTTTGTTATGATAGATCCATAGCCATCTATAGCTTTGTATTAATTATTTATTAAATATATCGATCCGTTCGAGTTGAAAAAAATAGATAGCATTTGTCGACATGTTCAGTAGATAATTAAGACAAGGTTATAGTTGGTCGCCCTTAGGCATCCCTATTCTCCGCATTAGCAGACAGAATTACTATGTGATTCTCTTTGTTAATGTGGGTCTCGGGGTGGGGCGTTACATGTCGCCTGGCATTTATAATGTTATACCGCTATTTCGAACCCAATGGAACAAATTTCGAGCTTCAATTCGAGCGTATGGAGAAGATAACTTTTTAAATCGGCTATTTAGATTAAATTCAATTAAATTATTTCCAAGTGTTTTCCAATCGAACAGCCAAACGGTAAATCCAAACGTTATGAAATTTGAAATCCAATAATAATACACTATTATAGATCCAATGGAACAAGTTTCGTCAAATTTTGAGACTGTGCCCCGGATCGCTATTTTAATGCGTCGATTAAATTGTTGATTTTCAAAATTGACAAAATCGCTTAAAATTTCAGTTTTAAAATCTTACTAACTAAATTAAAATTCAAAATCCAATATTTAAACCATTTAAATATTCATAATCAAACGACGAAATATCCGGGTTGTTACAAAAGGGTAGATTATCAATAGGGTTTAATTAGAAAATAAGAGAAACGAAGGAAAGCAATACACAGAATCTCGCAGCGGAATGAAAAAATATAATAATCAAATAAACAGTTCATGAAGCTATTTTACAATATACATTTGGTTACAAAAGTTTTACAACATAATAAGAGTACAATCAACAAACATACCAAAATAATGCAGTGGAATAATAATAATAAATACGATCTAGCAAACTCCATCTTCATCTTCAAGGAATAATGTCTTCTGAAATACATAGACTGACCTGAGCGTAATGAAAAGACAAAACACTCAAGTCAGAACTAAAAGTCGTAATGTAAGTTAAATCAATAACAAGTAAATATGAGTGCAATAGCTTCAGAGATGTTACGGGATTTTCCATCTCCTATCAAGTGTACAACGTGAGTGAAATAACTTAAGAGATGTTACGAGATTTTCCATCTCCTAAGGATTCATCAAACTATCTATATGTAGTAAGATGTGCAATATATCTAATGTCTATTAGTAAAGTATTAAAATAGCGTTAAGGCTTTACATTGATCACCTTTAACACATTTTTAAGTAGGTAGTCTATGCAGGTCATGTAACACAACCAGTAACATCGATAGCCAGTGAGTCCCTTATAGGTACCATACTAAAACAAAATCGTTGTGGTCGCGAATAAGGATAAAGAGCATGACAAGTCACGTGAGGCGATGCCCAAGGTAGGATACTACCGTTTTGAGTTTCCTGACTGGTGGTAACCCCTAACGGCTCACCGTGAACATCCATCCCATAATCAAATCAAGGTGAACCAATCGAGTCAAAATCAATATAGTAATACGAACAACAGATGTCACTAGAGGTAGCTAGCCTCATTAGTCGGGTATGGCTTATGTTTTAGTTATTTCAAATTAACACAAGTGTTGGGGCTATCCGTCATCATTCTCTTTCTTCAAATCCAGCAAACGCCTCCAATTCAACCTCTACATTCTGGGTAACATCCACCGCATCCACAGTTGTTGAAGTGGTTCAGGTATTGACAGAGAGCATGCCAATATTCGGCCCCAGTCTCTTTAACAACCAAACGTCATTTTTCACACCGGTTGGTTCTTTTAAATTTTAAGAACAAGTCGTATTTCATATCAAAATATCAAATTCGCTTTAAAATCTTTTCGATTTCAAAATAGGTTTTACCTTCATATCAAAACATTCGTATTTAGATCAATGATTTAAATCTACATAGTTCACCTTTAACATGGTTGAATATTAAAAATAGTTTTGAATAAGTAAAATAGTTGAATATTGAAATTAGTTTAGATAATTAACATAGTTTTAATATTAAAAAAATAGTTTGGAATAATTAAAATAGTTTAAAGATTGGAAATAGTATTAAATATAAAATAGTTTTAATATTGAAAAATAATTTGGATAATTAAAATAGTTTATATATTAAAATAATTTGATTATTAAAATGGTATATATATTAAAATAGTTTATATTAAAACCATTTCTTTCTTTCACAACAAGGTTCAAATTCCAAACCATAACAAATTCCATTTTCGACTTCCAACTTCAAGTCAACTTCATTTTCAAATTTTGATTTAAATCAGCCTCAATTCAAAACAATTTCAAACTTTACTTCGGAATTAATTTAAACAGTTCTATTCAAATGGCTGAAAATTTCAATTCAAATTCTCATTACAAACAATTTAGTTTAAAACCATTTCACATTCCAAAATTTGAAATACCAATTTAAACCATTTTAATTAAAGTAAGTTCAAATTTTACAGTAAAATATAAATCTTCACAATTATTCATTTCCAATAAATTCAAATCATATTCCAATATCCACTTTAAGATTTCAAATTAATTCCTTAAACAATTTCATTTAACAGTTTCAATTTCAACATTTCAAAGCTCGAATTAGAAAATAATTCAGTTTATATAAATCTAATTTTTTATTTTCTTTAAAACAATATCATTTAAACCAATTTAAATTTAAGACTTTGAAACCATTTAATTTAACCAATCCGATGTCCATATATAATTTTCTACCCTATGGCCAAGTGATCAGTTAATTCAATTTTAATTACATGGATGGATATATATCATTTCAATCCAAAATTAAATGACATAGGTATATACCATTTCAACCTATTTCTTAGTTTATTTGAAATAATTCAAATGACAATTTGTAGAATGTTAAATAATAAAAGGGGTAATAACAGGGATATATCAAAATAAATCAACAACCATACATCCAACATCAATCAATAGGCATCCAATTACAATGAACATCCAAATCAACCAATATATTACAACAGTTCTAGCTATCAATTGTCGGGTGTTTAACTAGCAATTAAATTCAATATTAATTTAAATATCATTTTAATTCAATATGAAATTCAAATTAATTTAAATGTCAATTTAAACTACCAAATAATAATCAATAAATTTTTATCGCTTATTAGTTTCAATTTAACTAACATAAGAATTTTAGTATTGTGTGAGTGGGTTAAATCGCTCACCTTTGATTTATAGCCCATTAAGAATCCAATAGAAGCCCAAAATTTCAACAGTCTCCAAATCCAACCAAACTAGTTTCATGTTTTTCGTAATTTCGATACAAACCCAATGGAAGAAACCGCGTGTCAATCGGAGTTCGTATGCAAAAGTTATTCAAGTTACAATAAATATTATTAAAATATTCATTGGTACACATTTAATATTATAATAATCATACGTTAAAACTTACCCAGATCCGCACGTTGCCATCATCATGTAGCTGCACCAACGCCCTACAACTTTGACCATCCATTACTCTTAGCTAGACCACCTGAAGCCGTGTAACCACTTGCAATCGGAAGTATATCTCTTCCTTCACTTACGCCAACTAGCGACGTTGTCCAGATCGCGGTCGTTGGCCTCAATTTTGCTGGCAAAGCCTATGCAACCATGACCTTTCGGGGTCAATTCCCACCACCTTGCTGCTTTATTCATCAAATTAAAGCTAGATCTGGACTCCACTCGTTGAGCACTACTATTTCGCACCATCGATTGCATCAATCGCTCACCGGATCGGAAACCCCCAAATGCATGCATAGGGTTTCGAAATTTTTGACCTTGACCGTAAATTCTTGTTGACTCGGGCCTCTATTCCAAAAACGAATGTTAGACGCTGACTCCATTCATCAAGAGTTTCGCAACGATATGTTATATGATAGGATTTGGGCTATTTGAATTTTTTGATTTGATTTGAAATCCGTAATTAGGGTTTGGGATATTGACCATTGAGAAGGAGCAGATTAGAACTGAAATGTCCGTGCATAAAATAGAATAGAAGGCTGCTAGGGTTTCATAACAGCATATATATAGACTAAGATGGAATAGGAATGGATGGAACAGATCGATCGGACCAAAGCAATAACAAAGACTCGAAAAGCCTGTTTTGTTCTCGAAACGAAAATAGGTCATCCTATATGTCAAAATATAGGTTTTCAATATTTTTAAACTCAACGGAACTAATTTCAAAGCCTAATTCTATTGTATATAGAAGTTAGCTTTAAAATCAAATTATATTCATTTTTACATGTTAAATAAACGAATTATTATTAAATTTATTTAATCACTTTTAAATTCTAAATTAAAAGTTTTCTATTATTTGTACCAAAATTGGGCACAACACTCTTCAGAAGTGTTTGAAGAGATAAAATGAAGAAAATAAATGTAAAAAGAGGATTATCTAACAAACACTCCAGACAATAATCAGAAAAATAGCAAAAGAAAACAGAGATTTAGAGTGGTTTGGCGTGTTGCCTACGTCCACTATGAAATGACTGACTTTTATTAACTTTTGCTTGCTGGTTACAGCGGATTATAACAGTAAATTTCGAGTACAACAATGTTTTTTGAGTGCAACAATGGTTTTGGCAGAGTCTGGACGTCAAAGAGCCAAAAGATCCTTTTTCTATTGGCTCTGGGATGCTATTTATAGGCGTAGGGTGCAAATATCTTGCTCAGATCTCGGGAGACCTCTTTTGGCACATGGGTGGGCCCACGCGATCGATCCTATGTGGTTTGCACTCGGTCCGTGATCGATACGAACGAATTTCATATCGATCAAGATTTGACCCAATCGAGTCGAAATTGGGCATGAACATTCTTTAGGTCGTACGTAAGCTCCTGTGAAAATTTGGTGGCATTTGGACTTGTAGATTGTGAGTTATGATCGATGTAAATTCGAGTTTTTGGTAGGCTATGGGATTCGTATCGGTCGTTTCGTATCGATCTGTTCATATCGATTTGGGTACATGCCTGCAAGTTGACGTGGCGCTATCTCCTCGGATCAATCCCTTTTTTATGCCGAACGATCGAGTCTTCCCTATGTATACGCCTTGTTCGTATCGACCTGGTTGAGCACCATTTCGTATCGACCCAGTTCGCCTCTGCTCGTATCGATTGTAACTATTTTGCTTTGTTCGTATCGATGGCAACTACTCTGTTCGTATTGATCACTAGCCGATCGATACAAAGTAGTGGCTTTATTTGGTTTTGTTGGATACGAGTGAAGTTGGTTGATCGATGTGAATCTGGATGGATACGAAGTGGACTTACTTGCTACTGATCGATACGAAACCGTGCTCAGTTGATGGATTCGAACAGGATCGATGCGAAGGAGGTCCATTAATGTTTGTTTGATGGATACGAACAATGGTTTCCTGATGGATACGAAGTGATGCTCATTGATGGATACGAAATGAGCATGCTTTTCACGAAATTCGCATCAATCATACCTTGAGCATACGAACTCGGTTTGGCTTGAAATTTGGAACGTTGGCTTTCATAGCTTTGCTTGTCTCGTCACATCAATTGTAGCCTGATCCGAACTCGGATAAAACTTATCGACATCCATAGTGAACCTGTGTATAATCGATCTTCGGGATGAACTGTCCTTAGTTTCTAGTCACTTCCTTGGTGTCACGGCCTTGCCAAAAGGCGGGATAACATTTGCCCCCCAAAGTACGTCTTGTGGGAACATGACGTGCTTTAAAAAGTTGCAGTCTTCATCCTGAATAATTCTATCTGTCTTGTCGAATGGTTATTTATTTCTTTACCGAAAAATGTAACCTTTGACTGCTCTTCAGTAACATGAATTTTTGACTGCCAATTGTTGTATTGTGTACTGTTGTAACTGAGTGTTGTATGACAGTGATTGGTTGATGTAACTATCACCAGACGAGTGTTCAATTCCTATGAATTTTAAAAATTGGATGTTAGTCCATTATATATGAATGCATGCTAGTCTGACTCTCGCTAAAGTTCGCACGTTGGCGAGTCGTTGTCAGTTTTCTTGCACTGAATTCTGTATCGATCCTCTCCTGAATCGGTGTGAAATTCGAGTTGTAGCAACGATCGATAGTCGTTTTAAGTAATTTCTTTCGCATTGATCCTCTCCTGGATTGATTTGAGAAGTTGGGATGCATGCTTCATATCGATGGCTATCGATACGAAATGGATAGTCTTCGGAGATGTTTCATATCAATGGATACGAGGTCTTGGATCTCAAAGTTGGTGGATACGAGATTGGTGTTTCGTATCGATTGAGTTGATTTCTCCAGATATAATTTTGCAGTGATTTTCGTATCGATGGTTATCGATTCGAAATTATCGGATTTCACAAAACTTCTTCGTATCGATAGATTCGAATCCTTATGGTCTTCAAAGTGATGGACACGAACTTATCATTTCGCATCGATAGATGTTTGATGGATGTGAACAGTTCAATCAATTTTCACAGCAACATCCGTGTTTCATACCGATAGTTTGATGGTTACGAATAAGTGTTTCCTCAAATGTATGTTTCAGGGATACATATAACTCTCTTCGTATCGCTCAGAGGGGAAACTGTTTCAACCAGTCACAGTGACTGGGAGGTGAATCGCCTTTGTTCCCTTGAGTTCGAGTCCATATAAATACATTTTGGACTTAGAAGAAATTCCACCTGCATTCATTGCTACACAACACCTTCGAATCGATCAGAGCAAAAGAGAAAGAAACCTGCCTTCATCTTTGAGTCACTTAACTCGTTAATCCTTTAAATCAACTGTTCTAATTAGGTAATTAATCAACTAGAATCAACTCCAAATGACAAGACCCGAATTCTTGTGCCATTCCCCTCGTATTCCTGACCGATTCCGATGATATTGTTGCCGGAGTTAAGTCAGAGCAAGGTCGAGGAAGGGTTAATGACGTTTGTGTTGATTGGAGAAGAAGATGTGAGGAGGGATACAAAGGAATTGGTAGAAGGCTGATCGGCCTTAACTTCGTATCGATGAAGGGTTAAACAAACTTGATTTCGCTTCGATGGATTGGGGAAGAAGGCGTTTTGTTTCGTATCGATCTTAATTGGAAATTTCGTACCGATCTTCTGCCTTAGATTTCGTATCGATCTTTCATTCTTGGATTTTGTATCGACCACCTTCACTTCGATCGCCTGCTCTAATTTCGTATCGATTGAGGGATATCAACTTAGTATTGATCACTTCGAATCGATATTGATACGAAGCCGACAAATCCCGATCGATACGAAGTTGGTGCCTCGATACGAGGTGGAGTCGTTTGATCGATGCGAAGTTGACAACTCAAGATCGATATGAAATGGATGCTAAATGATCGATACAAAAATGGCCATTATGGATCGATTCGAAGTCACTGGCCCCAATCGATACGAAATTAAGGCCTTTGATCGATACAAACTGTATATTTGTGGGCCGATGCGAGTTGAACCTTGATGAACTTGATACTTCTTACACATTTGAGCACCTGACTCCGACGAGCTTCAATCTTGCATAATTGGACTTGACCATTTCACTGCATATTTGACTACTCTTCGAAGCTCGTCGATGGAACTGTAACTTAACAAACTTTAACTCGGATCAGTCTCTAGAGTCTGGATGGCGCAGTTGTGACGGTCAGCCATGACGGTCACACTGGTTGAAATTTTAAGTCTTGTCATTCGAACATCTTTCAATCCCGTAGAATTTCTCAAGTAATATGTAGCACTGCACTACACAACACATTCACGCACTTCACACTGGGGAACACACAGGCTTATTATCATCTAATGATGGTTTTTAATAAGTTGATTAGTTATGGAGTCTACAAGCTCTCAACGGTAGGAGCTTCAGAGTTCATCTCCCTTAGTCATAGACATTCCGGTCATCGAGCTGAGGTTATAGATCCAGCTTCGGACGAGCTGCCTGGTGCCAGGTTTATCACGAACCCACAAGATTTTGTGCCGTCCAACGTCTCCGAAGATATGCTGGGATGAATATGTCTAAGGAATGGTCTACCGTTGGACGATGTCTTATTACCGGGACAGAAATGATAAACCGCATGCTCCCCTGGAAGGGTTTACTGCCTTCAACATGCATTCATGTACAGCCGGGACGCTTCCTCCATTCAATCAATATATTCGGGAAGTATTGTCCTTCTTTGGAATTGCCCCATCACAGTTACATCCCAATGGATACGCGTTGCTGAACAGTCTATTCGTTGTATTCATGGAGCATCTTTTTAGACCCCCGACCCCGATCGAAATCAGATATCTTTTCAATGTTAAGAGTCGGAGAGATAGCCCTTCTTTCTCATTTCTGGAGGCGGTCAGGAACAGTCAAGTTGTGACTGGTGCTTTGACTAGGTTGAGCTACTTCAAAGCTGAGTGGTTCTACGTTTGATGCCCACCAGGGTTTGATGGCCGATGGTTGGTTAGACGTAAGTGCTTCGACTTTTCTGGTAGTTAACAATATAGTAGCAACTGGTATTGGGACTAATACTCTCTTTCCATTATAGCCGCAATTCCTCGACCTGATGGCGCACATTTTAAAGAAATAGTACGGATCCTCCAAGAAGTTCCAGGCGAGATGAGAGAAATCGAGTCGGTGCTCACCGACAGGAACTTAAGAATTCTTGGGTTAATCGAGAGAAAACAAAGCATAAGGCTTGAAGGAGTGCTTAGGGTGGCCCCGACGAAGCGGGTAAAGCACAATGCGTCCGAGGTCGTAATTGCTGAGGAAGGTGATGAAGAACACACGCCTACGAATGACGAACCCGTGGCCGGGCCTTCTGACAATTTTCAGGGTTCAGAGGGAAGGAGAAAAGGCAAGGCAATTGCACTCAAACGTCACAAATCCTCAAGATGAAAATATGTAATAGTGTCCCTGTCAGCCTCCGGTGTTAGAATTTTGGAGGCTCCTCCCTCGCTAGTAAAGAATCCTTTTGAAGGACTTGCTGATATTCCGATTCTGGACTATGTGTCACTTCAACACGACACCAAATTGAAGGGGCTTCAAAGTGCTCTAGATTTATCGAGTCTCTACCCATCAGTGCGACCAACATTACCGGTTGGTTCGGGGGTTGCACACACATATACACTTCACGACACTACACGGTTTCCAGCCTTAAGTTGCCTGCTTCGATAATTCGCTAACTCCGTTCTTCTTTTACTTACAGATATGATGAATAGGCGAGATTCTATGCTCGACAGTCTCCGTTCAGCGCGCCAATCATCGAGCTCGTATTATGAGTCGTGTAGAAGGGAGGATGATAGAAACCGCGATCGCGGTTATTCTAGTCAGGAACGTTACGAGAGGGATAGAGACAGAGATTACAAAGAATAGAGATATCGATCCCGATCGCGTTATCCACCTCCCCGACTCCCTACATAACCTTCTATTCACAGCTCACATCCCTCGGAGCCTCCGCGTCAAAAGCCATCTCCTCATGCTCCAAGGTCTAAGTCTCAGCGTCGTAGGACTAATGCTAAACCTCCCACTGTTGATGAACAAGCCATCACTGAGCCCACCGGGGAAGGGGCTATCAGAATTTCCCAATTAAGAAATGATTTCCCGAACATATGTTTTGACGGCTTCATCTTCCTCCCTCACTTAAAGAAAATTTCATTGGAAGCAGAAACCATGATGCATGACTATATTCATGACATTTATACACAATATAAGGAGTGGATGAAAGCTGTAAATAAGGCATCAACGGCGGCTTTTGAGCGGGCTAGAATAATTGAAAAATTAGAATCTGATCTCGCCCAGAAAGACTACATCGTTCAAATGCTTAACTATGAAGCCAAGTCCTCTCAGAAATCAGAAATAGAGGCCACCAAAATGGCCGACGAGGCGAACTTAGCTATGGAGAGGATGAGGCAGACACACTTCGCTTTGGTGGAGCAGATGGGCCACCGAAACACCACAGTTACCGCTGAAAGGGATGTTGCTCTGAAAGAACTCAACGAGCTAAAAGCCAAATTTTCTGAAATCATCAAGAAAAAGGATTATGCAAATAGAGCAGCTCAGGAAGCTTGTGACCAGGCCATAGTGCTTCGGGGCGAACGGGATGCGGCAACGCCTAAGGTCCGGGAAGTGGAGGCTAAGGTTGAAGATGGTGGAGGCCAGGCTAGAGGCTGATATTAAGGATATACTCATTACTTATAATTCTAACGTCTTGAAGCATAGGAACCTAGCATGGCTTGAGAATTATTCGACACATCAGTACAACGCCTGGGGCCGATTAGTAGGAGATGAAAAAGCTGCGCATCAGGGCAAATCAGTTGATGATTTTGAGCTTGAAAATCGAATGCTGAATGAAGACGAGCGAAAAATTCTTCACGATACAATGATCTCATATGAGAAGGAGAAGCTCGGCTCCCAGCATTTGGAAGTTGGAGAAGGCTCTGGTGTTGAGCACCGTGATACAAGTCTTGAAACTCTTGTGCTGACTCAGCTTGAACCGACTTCCGCGGTTAATTCTCAATCCGTTCCTGCTTACAACCCGGATCAGCCGCAGCTATCTCAAGCTAGCGAGCAAATCTCTAATGCCGTTCAGCCACTCACAAGTCAAATGAGGAAGGTACTCTGAACATTTTGAATGATTGTCCAAAACCGGAAGCGTACCTGAAGTGATTTTTTAAAGTTCTTCTTTTGCTTTTATCCAATGATTGAAGCTACACCAGTCATGCCTCCTGCAACTCAGGAACCACATCATACGCAGGAGGCCCTTATAACTGAAGCGACCACTACAACGACCACGGCACCGACAGATGGAGCATAGGGGAGCATACTTATTTTTGATGAGCAGATGATCGAGGAACTCCTCGGTCATCACAGAGACCCTTTTGTGGACTTGTCGTTCGTTATGAGTGGAAGCGTTCCAATGACAAGTTCCTCGGCTCCAACTACGGGAGTCTCCAGTGGTGCGCAAACACTTCACGAGGAGGAAATCCTAGCTGAAATCAACGCTGAGATGGAGGCAGCTGCACGGGGCAGCGGTTTTGGCTGTGGAATGGCTAGACCTGGTCCAGCTCCCTTGCGGATGATATCTCCGGGAGGAACGGTCGTTGAGACGAGCGCACCTGCCCCACCACCTTCTGTTAATTCTGTCCCTCCGACTCTGCCTGTAGGAAGCGTTCTGATACATTTGAGTTCGGAGGAGGATGTTGATATAATGCCCCCGACTAGAGATCGGCTGCCGAAAAGCAAGGGTTCAAAAAGGAAACCGAGTGAGAGCTCCAGCGGGTCCACACCGAAGAGGAAACCGAAGAAGAAAAAAGAGTAGATACGTCTCTTCGGCTCGTTTCAGAGTAGATAGGAATTTCTTTAGCTTTCGTTGGCTGTGTATAGATGCGGGTTCGGCCTTTGCTAGTAGGATTTTTGGGATAAACTTGTACTTAATTCTTTTCCACAAATAGTTGAAATGAAATTCCATTTTATCTTTAACTCAATTCTTGTTTATTTGTTTAAGTGTTTCAGCATTTGAACTCCAGTTCAGCACATTTGTTGAGTTTCGACCTTTGGATTGGACACAAGTTTAGTCGTTAAGCCATGAAACCATGACTATGAGCTATGGTCGAGCGTTAAGCCGGACTCCGATGCTGCACTGTCTCAGTCAGTGATTATCACTTAAGTTCTGTCCCCAGTTTCAGGGACGAATTGTAAAGATCAAGTGGCAATTGTTCTTCACCTTCAACACATCGAGCTTAACGTCGTTGAATTGATGCTGAGACAAGGGAATTCGAGTGGCCGAATCACACTCGCTCATCTATTGATGATTGCATCCACACTCTGGGGATTTTAATTTGTATGTCGGCGGTCGGTCACGCCTGCTTAAATTTCAAGGATATGTCCACACTCCGGGGACTTAAGTCATTTTCACGGGTGGTCAGTCACACCCGCTTAATGTTTATAACGCTGTCCACACTCTGGGGACTTTAGATGGATTGTGGGTGGTCAGTCACACCCGATTTGCATTTACACTCTAACCATGCTCTAGGGACTTAGACTTCTTTTACGCACGGTTGATGCCAACCCGGTTTGTTTTCAAACTCTAATCCACTCTCCGGGGATTTTGAGTCAATGTTTATACTCCAATTCGCAATCTGGGAATTTGGAGTTGGTGTTTATGTTGACACTCCGGTTCACACTTTGGGAATCCGGACTTAGTTAATATTTATACTCCAGTTTGCGCTCTTGGAATTTGGAGTTGGCCGATAAATGGTCTGTCACATTTGTTCAGGCTTTAGGATTTCGTTCCCACTCCGGGAACGATGAATCTATCAGGATCGTGGATGGTCGGTTCACATCCACCCCGAGTTAACAAGCGAGGTCGTTAGATGGATGGATCCATTTTCCTCAAACTTGGTCAAGGTACGGGCTAAGTCGTTAGGTGGACGGATCCACCCTCTTCGAAACCGTATTTATAAGTTTATACTCTAGTTCACACTTTGGGAATCTGGAGTTGGTTAAAGGATTGTCGTGTATCATTCCTTTTTTGACTTCAGTGTGATGACTTGCCCCTGAGATCAGGTTTCAATTAGCGAGTAACCGGTCGTATCACAGTCACTCCCTATTTGAATAAATTTCACTGTCGGGTGGAATTTAGCTCTCCGTGCATAGTGACAGTTGTATGTCGCATTTAATAAATCACAGCTCTGGCTCGAAGAGATTGCATTTTATTGCTGAAATAAGAAAATACGGAAAAATCAATTGCCTTATTACAAATTCAAATTTCGAAATGCAAAAACAAATTGCAAATGAGAAATAGACTGAATAAATAAACAGAGCCTGTCATGTGTAGTAGCGACGAAGGCTTTCGCTGTTCCGGGCTCTCGGAAGAGTGAGACCGTCAACGGTCGATAATTTGAATGTGCCATCTCCGAGCTTTCATTCAATAACATACGGCCCTTCCCACGTTGGTTTCATATGCGAAGGGACCGGGTAAATTCTCTTAAGGACGAGATCGCCGAGTTCAAAGTTTCGGGGTCGGACCTTGGCATTGTATAATCGGGCGACTCGACTATGGTGTGCGGTTGCCCTCAAATCAGCCTCTTCACGCTTCTCATCCAATAAATCCAAAGATACGACATGTAATATAGCATTTGTCTTCGGATCATATATGTCACACGATGAGAAGGCACTTCTAATTCGACTGGGATAACAGCTTCTGAACCATAAGAAAGAGAAAACGGAGTGTGGCCGGTTGCGGACTTGTGGGTTGTTCAGTAAGCCCATAAGGCTATAGGAAGTTCATCGACACATTTTCCCCCGGCCTTTTCTTGTCGCTTATTCAGAATAGACTTTATAACTTTATTAACGGCTTCGACTTGTCCATTCGCTTGACGGTGTGCAACTGCGGAGAATTTCTTCTGAATGTAGAATCGTTGACCGAAATCTTTAAATTCAACACTGTCGAATTGGGTCCCGTTATCAGTGATGATAGTATGTGGGAGACCAAATTGACAGATGATGTTGCGCACTACAAAGTTGATCACCTTCATTGTTGTGATTGTAGCAAGGGGTTCAGCTTCCGCCCACTTGGTGAAGTAATCAACTGCTATGATGGCGTACTTCGCACCACCTTTGGCTAGAAGTAGAGAGCCAATAATGTCCATGCCCTATACTGCAAACGGCCATGGACTGACCATTTGAGTTATCTCGGTAGGTGGGTCCCTCGGAATCTGAGCATGCTTCTGGCATTTGTCACACTTTCTGGCGTAATCCGATGCATCGTGATTTACGGTTGGCCAATAGTAACCATATCTAAGCACTTTCTTGGCGAGGGCTTGCCCCTCGGTGTGATCGCCACATTCTCCTTCGTGTACGTCATGCAACACTCATTTGATTTCATCGTGAGCGATACACTGGAGTAAAGGAATAGAGTACCCTCTTCTATACATAACACCATTCTAAATAGTGAACCGTTAAGCTTTTCGAAGAATCTGTCTCTTTTCACTTCTGCGCTCTGGCAGGATCCCATGCTCAAGATAATCTCTGAACGGAGTCATCCATGACTCCTTGTCGCAAACAACCTCAAATATCCAATCTGTCTCCATTCGGTCGATGCTCGGGGAAGCTAATGTCTCCACGGGAACGAGTCCCATTTGTTGTGCCTCACGTGTGTTGGTTAACTTTGCTAATGAATCGACATTTTGATTGCGTTCTCGGGGTATGCAGTAGATGGCATAATAATCGAACTGATTTAATATTTCTTGAACCCGAGCAAGGTAAGCAGCCAGTCTTTGGTCCTTGGCCTGGTATTCCCCCCAAACTTGACACACGACCAATTGCGAATCATAATAAATCTCCATAGCAATGATTTTCAAATCTCGGGCAAGCCTCAATTAGGCAAGTAAGGATTCATACTCAGCTTCATTGTTGGTTGTGCGAAAATCAAACTTTAAAGCATAGCATATAGATCGACCTTTAGGAGTTTCAAGCACAACTCCTGCACCGGAGCAACGGTCATTAGATGCACCATCAGTATGCAGCTTCCAGATATACTTGGGAGATTCACTAGTTTCTGGCAAGTCCTCTGGGATGGTAAATTCAGCTATGAAATCTGCTAGGACTTGTCCTTGAATGGCTTGCCTCGGAGTGTAGGTAATGTCAAACTGACTTAACTCAATATTCCATTTGAGTAACCTACCAGACGTCTCAGGCCACGTAAGGACCTATCATAATGGCTTGTCGGTGTAAACGGTGATAGGATGAGTCTGGAAATACGGACGGAGCTTCCTCGAGGCAATAATAAGACAATAAGCCAACTTCTCCAGCTTTGGATAATTTCTCGCAGCTCCGCTTAGCCGTTTTCTAATATAGTAGACCGGCTTTGGTATTCGGTCTTCATCTCGAATTAGGGCAGCACTGATTGCGTTTTCTGATACCGGCAAATAAATGTACAATTTCTCGTGATCGATAGGCTTTGACAATATTGGCGATCTGGAGAGGTGTCTAATTAGTGCTCGGAATGTGCCCTCATATTCCGTAGTCCATTCAAAATTTCGTTTCCCTTTTCGGATCAAATCGAAGAAGGGAATGCATTTGTCAGTAGATTTTGAAATGAACCTGCTCAGTGCTGCTACTTTCTCATTGAGGCTCTGGACTTGCTTTATAGTTCTCGGAGTTTCAAGGTTTCTAATCACCCAGATCTTTTCGGGATTGGCTTCGATTCCTCGAGCTTTGACGATAAACCCAAGGAATTTTCCTAATGCGACCCCAAAGTGACATTTCAGTGGGTTGAGCTTCATTATGTATTCTCGGAGGATATTAAACATTGACTCCAGGTCTCTGATATGATCAATGGAGAATCGTGACTTGACTAGCATGTCGTCCACGTATACCTCCATGGTTTTCCCAATCTGATTGGCAAACATTCGATTAACTAATCGTTGATAAGTGGCGCCAGCATTCTTGAGTCCAAAGGGCATAACCTTGTAGCAATAAAGTCCCATATTGGTTACGAAGCTGGTATGCTCCTGGTCGGGTAAGTGCATAGGTATTTTATTGTAGCCGGAATACGCATCCATGAAGGATAAGAGTTCATGCCCGGCCATTGAATCTACGAGTTGATCAATTCGAGGAAGTGGAAAACTGTCTTTAGGGCAAGCTTTATTCAGATCAGAGTAATCGATGCATGTTCTCCATTTCTCATTTGGCTTTCGGACAAGTACAGGATTTGATACCCCTTTCGGATATAATGCATCTCGAATAAATCCATTCGATTTAAGCTTGTCTACCTCTTCCTTAAGGGTGGCAGATCTCTCTGGATTCATACCACGCCTTCTTTGTTTGACCGGGACGTGCCGCTGGTCAATGTTCAATGCATGGCTCGCGATGTCCGGCGAGATCCCACACATGTCAGAATGCGTCCAGGAAAACACGTCAAGGTTTGCCGGAGAAATTCAACCAATTCCTCTTGCATTTCTTGGCTTAATTAAGATCCAATCTTTATCATTCTAGAATCATCACTATCATCGATCGGGACATCGATCGTTAGTTTGGCTAGAGAAGCTTGACTGTCTTTACTTTCGTCTTCACTTTCGGTGTCTCTCGGGTCGAGATCTCTTTGGAATTGGTTGGGGTGCCCAGGCCTAGGCCCGGGCGTCAATTGTCAATTATCAACAAAACGAACGCAGAGAGATTCCTTTACGCCCTTTCCTTTCTCTTTTCGCTGCACCTCGCACAGTCCAGCAACATAACAGGCTCGTCCAGCAGCCTAATCTTCTTGAACGACTCCAACTCCACGATCGGTGGGGAACTTTAGAGTCAAACACCATGGGGCAATAGTAGCCCTGAACTCAGCTAGGGCCGGTCGGCCCAAGAAAGTATTATATGGCGAGTCTATATCCAAAACAAGAAATTGCAGTATCCGGACTCTCCGGCGTTCTCCAATTCCTACCTCCACTGGCAATTCCACCACTCCAGTGGGTATAGTTGCACTCCCATTGAAACCATGGATATGGTACTGACAATGTTTCAAATCTTTAGTCTCCATTTTCATCTGGTCATAGGCTCGCTTAAACAATATATTCATAGAACTTACACCGTCTACCAAGATCCTCTTCATCCAAGCAGGACCTACTTGAGCTGATATGACAAGTGGATCGATAGTTGGGGCTTCGATACGGCATCTCTGTCTCGAAAGACGATGTCATCAGTCATCATCTTTTGTTTCTTGGCCGGAGCCCCCTCTTCCAAACTACTACAACACTCGAAGCTCGCATGCCTAATAGAACTGGCATACGACTCCATTTCCTTCCAGCTTCGATCTGCTGGATGAGGACCACCACTAATGGTATTTATCACCAACCTCCCGCCAGTACGAGCGGGTTCCTCCTGTCTTGCCTAATTCGGTGTATGGTTCTAATTCGATGGGCCCGCACCTCCAGATTGCGGCGCCCCACAAACTGTTCCAACTTCCTTTCACGTATCAACTTTTCAATGAGATCCTGCAAATGACGGCATTCATTTGTGTTATGGTCGTAGCTTTCGTGGAGTCTGCAAAACTTCCCTGTTTGAATCTGTTTCTCCGATGACTGTTTCGAAGCAGGTTTCTTGTACTAAATAGTATTGCAGGTCTGTAAGTACACATTCTCCAACGACGTATTCAAAGGAGTGTAGTTATCAAACATAGGAGCCCTACGTCATGGACCACGACTCTGATCCCGTTTCCTGTTTTGATTACCATTGCCTTTCTGCTAATTTTGCTTATTCTGAATGTTCAATTGTACCTTTTCGGAGCTCTCCCGGGATTGTTTAACAGCAACATTACTCTGAATTCCTTCCATACTAGGCCCTGCATCATCCTTTTTCCTAGACTGTTTCGCATCCTCCCTTCTCAAGAATTGGGCTGCCTTGGAATAGAAACGGTCCAATGACGTAGGAGGTTTTCCGACCAACCAGTTGCCGAACTCCAAATCGGGATCAATCCCTTTAGTCAATGCCATTAGAATGGAGTTATCATTAGGGTTGCTGATCTAAGCGCATGCAGCATGAAATCTCTCTAAATAACGTTTGAGTGTCTCTCCAGGAGCTTGAGTGACACTAGACAAAGTATTAACATCTTTCGGTCTTGGGACATGCATGCGAAATTGCTCAATAAACTTTGTTGCCAACTGGTCAAAACAAGAGATGGATCGTGGTGGTAAACGGGTAAACCACATAGTTGCTATGCCCCCTAGAGAGGTCGGGAAGCTTCGACACTTAACTGCATCATCAGCTAGAGGAGCATTCATCAACCATTCATACTTCAGGATATGCTGATTAGGATCAGAGCTCCCTTTATAAATAGTTAAAGTCGGCATTCTGAATCGCCGAGGTGGTTTAGCATAGAGTATCTCATCAGTAAAAGGGGTATGACTCCGGGAGATTCCCAGTCGTCATTTCTAAGACCCTAAATCTCACAGATCATCGTCGAAATGTCAGGCATCTGGACATTTTGAGCATGTTGGGCCAAAGTGTGGTCAGGTTCCACAATGCGAGGGGGGCCGGTCGCTGTAGACGGTCCATGCCTCACCTCCTTGGTTCTACATCTTTGGGGACCTAAGGCTCAGGAGTACGGTTGCATTGGCGATGGGTCGGATCCATTTGGTTCCGAGCGTCAACTCCCAAATCAGTAGTTGTGGTAGCACGGTTGTCAGTAATATGGTATGGGGTAGCGCCTCCTCGGGAGGAGGGTCCAGTCTGATGGCTGGTGGATGGGCCAACTCTTGGTTGCCCAAGACTCAATGTATGCTGATGCCCAGTGGCCTGTGTGTAACTTTCGTCCAGTCGTGGACACGTGGATCTATGATGGTAGTCAGTAAAGGCTGAACTTTCGATGGATGAATAGGAAGCCCGATCCCTCCTGGATCTCCTTCATCGTTGACGGTTCAGTTGGTTGGTCAGTTCTGCATTAGATCAGAGCTGTTGAGTGAGCTGTTGGCGCCTTTGAGTCAGTTCTTTCATTAGCATCTGCAATTCTTCCCTGGTGACAGGGCCTTGTGGATCTGATGGTCCAGTAGCATTTTGGTCGGCAGGAGGCAGTTGTACGGGATCGTCTGTCCCATCCTTCTGGATCTGCAGCTGTAGAAGCAGTCCTTGTGTTAACCATGACGAATAGCGAAACTCTTTCCTAGATTTGATACAAATATGAATAGGATGGAAGAAATTTTAACTTGAAATCTGGATCTTCTTCTTAGATTTGTGCAATCCGATATCGATAGTAGATCCAACGAGCAGGAGAAAAACAATGTTTTCTCAGTGAAAGCACCAAAGTGTTTGTACCAAAATTGGGCACAGCACTCTTCGGAAGTGTTTGAAGAGATAAAATGAATAAAATAAATGTAAAAAGAGGATTATCTAACAAACACTCCAGATAATAATCAGAAAAACAGCAAAAGAAAACAAAGATTTAGAGTGGTTTGGCGTGTTGCCTTTGCCCACTATGAAATGATTGACTTTTATTAAGTTTTGCTTGCTAGTTACAGCGGATTACAATAGTAAATTTTGAGTGCAACAATGATTTTGAGTGCAACAATGGTTTCGGCAGAGTCTGGATGTCAAAGAGCGATAAGATCCTTTTTCTGTTGGCTTTGGGATGCTATTTATAGGCGTAGGATGCAAATATCTCGCTTAGATCTCGGGAGACCTCTTCTGGCATGTGGGTGGGCCAACGCGATCGATCCCATGTTGATGCAGCGCATACCTCGCGAACGAGCAGATCCTATGTCGCGAATTCCTCCAGTAGGTCACGAAGCTTCCTATGTCGCGAAACCCTAGGACGCGAGGTCGAAGCCGCTCCAAGATTCCTTAGGTCGCGAGGCTTAAGTCGCGAACGACATAACCTAGATCGCAAGGATGAAGCCGCTCCAGAATTCCTTAGGTCGCGAGCGACCTACCTTAAGTCGCGAAGCCTCGCTCCAGAATTCCTTATGTCGCTGATTGCTAGGTCGCGAGCTTCCTTATGTCGCTCCAGCCTAGGTCGCGAATGAGCTTCTTTATGTCGCTGATTTCTTGCTGCTGAGAACTTATGTCGCTTTTTCTTATGTCGCATTTGTTAAGTCGTGTGTCGTTTGTGTTGTAATTGTTGTGTCGTTTTTCTTATGTCATTAAGTCGTATAATGTTAAGTCGTTTGTGTTGTAGTTGTTATATCGCATTCGTTAAGTCGCATGTGTGTGTTGTAATCTTCTATAAATAGGGGTGTGTTGTCATTTGTAAAAGTTGTTGAATTTTGAATAAAATTTAGTGAGAGCTTTGTGCCTCCATTAAAATTGGAAGTTGAGTGTGATCTCCTTTCTCCATCTTCGGTTATTCGAGTGCGCTCGAATCAACGATTTTGAAGCCGATTCATGGAATCTCGTGCGCGAGATCAACGTCAAAGAATCGTAGATCTTCTAACGCGGTATCGTGCGCGATAAACGTGTTGAAGATAGCTAGAATCTGGTATCTCGAGAGATCAACGGATTTGGGCATTTGGGTATCATCAATTCATCAATTTATCTTGTTTCATCGATTCTTATTTCCGCACTTCGTGATTAGATCCGGGATAGATTTGACCGCTGGTTCAGATCTACTTCCGTGTTGCGTCATTTGGTATCAGAGCAAGGAGACGAACTTTTCCAAGTTCGTTGGGTGTTCGTGAGATTTCAAACAAGTTGGGGAGTTTTGATTCGAGATTTTTGGATCGAAGTGAAGTTTGTGTTTGGATTTGTTGAAGATTTGATCATGCCTCCGAGACGTGCTAACCGCTATCAAAATGTTAAAGATTTGTATAGAAGACAAGAAGCTGAGCAGATGGAGCAGCGTATCAATGAAAATTTCAATGAGGGTATTGAAAAATTGGAGAAATTGATGATCGACATGAATCAAAATCAAAGGAGAACGTCACCAGTTTCGAACCACGGTGGAAACAGGGTTTCGCCATCAGTTTCGGAAGAAAGGAGGATGTCACCCCAGTCGTATCGAGATAGGAGAGAATCATCAGTTTCAATGATGCGAGACCATCATGGGTACCGAAATGAAGAGGGAGGAACTCAACGTGGTTTCGAAAATGAACCATATCGTGATGCTGAAAGACAAGGTAGAAGGAACATGCGTGGACGTAGGGATGTAGATGGTCAGGATCGATATCGAAATACATCTGATTTTGAGGAAGATGGTGATGGAGATAGTATTCATTATCGAAATCAAGGCCAAGTGCGAAATCAATTTCGGGATTCAGAAAATGATCGTAAATGGGAGTCAGGTATAAGGATGGAAATTCCAGAATTCAAAGGTGGTATGCAAGCAGAAGAATTTCTTGATTGGTTGTCGAATGTTGAAGAAATTTTGGAATTCAAGGATGTGCCTGAGAATCACAGAGTCCAATTAATTGCTACAAGACTAAGGGGAAGAGCTATGGCTTGGTGGCAACAAACTAAACTAACTCGGGAGAGAATGGGAAAATCAAGAGTTGTCACTTGGGAGAAGATGAGAAAGATGATGAAAGCGACTTTCTTGCCATACAATTATAAATCTCTTATGTATCAACGTTTGCATAATTTGAGACAAGGGACGAAGATAGTGAATGACTATGCAGATGAATTCTATCAATTGATTGCAAGGAATGATATTATGGAAACCGAGGAACAGCTAACGACTAGATATGTTGGAGGGTTACGAATGCAAATTCAAGACAATGTTAATATGTTTAATCCAATGTCGGTTGCTGAAGCACATCAGAAAGCTCTAGCTTGGGAGAAACAAGGGAGACGAGGAAGTGGTGTGTTTACGAGTTCCAACAACCATAATAAGGGTGCTAGTAGCAGTGCAAATGTTTCCAAGACAGTCAATAAAGCAATTGTCAATGAAGCCGCTAAAGCAAAGGTCAATAAGAGTATCAAGTGCTATAATTGTCAGGAGTTTGGCCATAAAAGTAATGAATGTACAAAGCCAAAGAAGAGAGCATTAGTTGCAGAGGAATGTGAGTGTGAGGATGTGGAAGCTGAAATTGATTATACTCAACCACCGAAGTTTGATGAAGATGAAGAAGTTTTGTCAGGAGACGAAGGGTGTAACTTGATAATGAGGAGGTCTTGTTTAACGCCAAAGCATGAGGATGATTCTAGTTGGCTGAGAAGCAATATCTTTCAGTCTACATGTACTATCTTGGGAAAGGTTTGTCAATTTGTTATTGATGCGGGAAGCTGCGATAACATTATTTCTGAAGAAGCCGTCAAGAAGTTAGGGTTGAAGACTGAAAAACACCGTAGACCTTATAAACTGGCATGGCTAAAGAAAGGTGGAGAAGTGACAGTGGGAAGACGAGTATTTGTTACATTTTCTATTGGGAAGAAGTACAAAGATGAAATATGGTGTGATGTTGTCAATATGGATGTGTGTCATCTACTATTGGGAAGACCATGGCAATATGATAGAGCTGTACAACATAATG
Organism: Allium fistulosum; assembly: GCA_030737815.1. Taxonomy (NCBI): domain Eukaryota; kingdom Viridiplantae; phylum Streptophyta; class Magnoliopsida; order Asparagales; family Amaryllidaceae; genus Allium; species Allium fistulosum. The sequence continues at coordinate 1,423,966,336 of CM060902.1, forward strand.
GTCGCACCAACAGCTACAGTTTCGTATTCGAAGGTACTCAAATCACCTTAGTTCCTAAGAAGCATGAACAAATGAAAGCAAGTCAGAGAAGAAAATGGAACCAACTAGTCTATTATCTTCGAGAGAATTTGTTAAAGAAGTGGAAGATAGTGCTGAATTGTTTATGTTGATTGGGTATGAAACAAGTGACGATCTTGAAATTCCTACGGAGGTTAGACCAGTGTTAAATGAATTTGAAGATGTCTTTCCTGCGGAATTACCCAAGGATTTACCGCCACTAAGGGACGTACAACATCAAATTGATCTAGTGCCAGGTGTTGTTTTACCGCATAGGCCGCATTATCGTATGAGTCCGAAAGAGCATAAAGAGTTGAGGAGACAGGTTGAGGAGTTGCTTGAGAAAGGGCGTGTTCGAGAGAGTCTCAGTCCTTATGCTGTACCAGCTCTGTTGGTTCCAAAGAAAGATGGTTCGTGGAGAATGTGTACAGACAGCAGGGCACTCAACAAAATAACTGTCAAATACAGATTTCCTATGCCAAGACTTGATGATCTATTGGATCAACTTAGTGGGTCTGTAATCTTTTCTAAGATCGACCTTAAGAGTGGTTATCATCAAATTCGCATAAGACCAGGTGATTAATGGAAGACAGCATTCAAGACTCGGGAAGGATTATATGAATGGCTGGTCATGCCATTTGGTCTATCTAATGCACCAAGTACATTTATAAGGGTGATGAATCAAATTTTTAGACCTTACATCAGGAAGTTTTTTGTAGTCTACTTTGATGATATCTTGATATATAGTGCTAGCATAGAGGAGCACGTTTAACACTTGCGAAAGGTGTTAACTATTCTTCGTCAAGAACAGTTCTATGCAGCGACGAAGAAATGCGTGTTCATGACGCCGAGTGTTTTATTTCCGGGTTATGTCGTGTCCAAGGAAGGGATACACGTGGACCAGAGTAAAGTAGCCACAATCAGAAATTGGCCACAACCCAAAACTATAACATAAGTCAGAAGTTTCCATGGGTTAACTTCATTTTATCGAAGATTTATACCGCACTTTAGTAGTGTGATGGCGCCTGTTACTGATTGTATGAAAGGAAAGCAGTTTTCATGGACAAAAGAGACAGGATCTGCTTTTGCACAGATCAAGGAACTTTTAACATCAGCACCGATTCTAGTGTTGCCAGATTTTCAGTTACTATTTGAGTTACATACAGATGCATCCAAAGTTGGAATTGGAGGAGTGTTGAGTCAGAAGGGTCGTCCAATTGCCTATTTCAGTGAAAAACTTTCTGGCGCAAAGATGAGATACAGTACTTATGATGTAGAGTTTTATGCTATTGTGCAGGCCGTGAAGCATTGGAGACATTATTTGTTCCACAAAGAATTTGTTTTGTATACGGATCATGAAGCATTGAAACATTTACAAGGGCAGAATAAAATTGCAGCTAGGCATGCATCGTGGATAGCTTATTTGCAGCAATTTACATTCGTCGTAAAGCACAAGTCTGGAGTAACTAATTGCGTCGCCGATGCATTGAGTCAGAGGAATAATTTACCAACAACCATGCGAGTAGAGGTGATGGGTTTTGACTTACTTCCAGATTTGCTTACTTCAGATTCATATTTTTCCAAGATCCTAGACAAAGTCAAGCAGGGAAACATGGATGGATATATGCTGGTTGATGGTTTTCTATTCAAAGGAAATCAGTTGTGTATTCCAGATTGTAGTCTGCGAATGAAAATCATCAAAGAATTACATGAAGAAGGACACGTAGGCCGTGACCGTACTATGCAGTTAATCTCAAAGTCTTATTTTTGGCCGTCAGTGAGGATGGAGGTTGAAAAGTTCATTCAGAGGTGCCATATTTGTCAAGTTTCAAAGGGGACCGCAACAAATGCAGGTTTATATATGCCGTTGCCTATACCTACTAATCCATGGGTGGATGTTAGTATGGACTTTGTATTGGGATTGCCGAGAACGCAACGTGGCAATGATTCTATCTACGTGGTGGTTGATCGGTTTTCAAAAATGGTACATTTTGTCGCATGCAAGAAGACGGCAGATGCAGTTAATGTCGCACAGTTATATTTCAAAGAGATCTATCATCTTCATGGGTTGCCTGAATCTATTGTATCGGATAGAGACACTTGTTTTCTGAGTCATTTTTGGATGAGTCTATGGAAAATGGTCGGGACAAAGCTGAATTCAGTAGTGCTTATCATCCACAGACGGATGGACAGACAAAAGTTGTGAATCTATTGAGATGCCTCGTGAATGACAATTTGAAGAGTTGGGATTCCAAGCTGTGTCAAGCTGAGTTTGCACACAACAATGCAGTTAATCGTAGCACTGGGTTCAGTCCATTCCAGGTCGTTTACTCAACAATGCCTAAGGGACCATTAGATTTATCTACAGTACCACAACAGAAAGGAGTGATCAAACGAGCTAGTGATTTTGTGAATGAATTGCAATAGTGCCACAAGGTCGTGCAGGAACAATTGCTTAAGGCGAATGAGAAATATAAGCAATCCGTGGATATTAAGCGACGAAAGGTTGAGTTCAAAGAAGGAGATTTTGTATATGCAGTATTGACTAAGGATCGATTTCCTATTGGTACTTAAAACAAACTGGATGCTAGAAAGATTGGCCCTTTGGAAATCGTAAAGAAGATTAACGAGAATGCTTATCGGTTAAGATTGCCGGATCATATCCATACTACCGACGTTTTCAACGTCAAACACTTGATTCCATACCATGAGAATAAGCATGTCTAAGAAGAGGAAAGTGTGAATTCGGGGTTGAATTCTTGTCAACCAGGGGAGGATGATGCAGCGCATACCTCGCGAACGAGCAGATCCTATGTCGCGAATTCCTCCAGTAGGTCACGAAGCTTCCTATGCCGCGAAACCCTAGGACGTGAGGTCGAAGCCGCTCCAAGATTCTTAGGTCGCGAGGCTTAAGTCGCGAACGACATAACCTAGATCGCAAGGATGAAGCCGCTCCAGAATTCCTTAGGTCGCGAGCGACCTACCTTAAGTCGCGAAGCCTCGCTCCAGAATTCCTTATGTCGCTGATTGCTATGTCACGAGCTTCCTTATGTCGCTCCAGCCTAGGTCGCGAATGAGCTTCTTTATGTCGCTGATTTCTTGCTGCTGAGAACTTATGTCGCTTTTTCTTATGTCGCATTTGTTAAGTCGTGTGTCGTTTGTGTTGTAATTGTTGTGTCGTTTTTCTTATGTCATTAAGTCGTATAATGTTAAGTCGTTTGTGTTGTAGTTGTTATATCGCATTCGTTAAGTCGCATGTGTGTGTTGTAATCTTCTATAAATAGGGGTGTGTTGTCATTTGTAAAAGTTGTTGAATTTTGAATAAAATTTAGTGAGAGCTTTGTGCCTCCATTAAAATTGGAAGTTGAGTGTGATCTCCTTTCCCCATCTTCGGTTATTCGAGTGCGCTCGAATCAACGATTTTGAAGCCGATTCATGGAATCTCGTGCACGAGATCAACGTCGAAGAATCGTAGATCTTCTAATGCGGTATCGTGCACGATCAACGTGTTGAAGATAGCTAGAATCTGGTATCTCGAGAGATCAACGGATTTGGGCATTTGGGTATCATCAATTCATCAATTTATCTTGTTTCATCGATTCGTATTTCCGCAATTCGTGATTAGATCCGGGATAGATTTGACCGCTGGTTCAGATCTACTTCTATGTTGCGTCACATGTGGTTTGCACTCAGTCCGTGATTGATATGAACGAATTTCATATCGATCAAGATTTGATCCAATCGAGTCGAAATTGGGCATGAACATTCTTTAGGTCGTACGCAAGCTCCTATGAAAATTTGATGGCATTTGGACTTGTAGATTGTGAGTTATGATCGATGTAAATTCGAGTTTTCGGTAGGCTGTGGGATTCGTATCGGTCCTTTCATATCAATCTGTTCGTATCGATCCGGGCATGTGCCTGCAAGTTGATGTGGCCCTATCTCCTCGGATCGATCCACTTTTTATGTCGAATGATCGAGTCTTCCCTATGTATACACCTTGTTCGTATCGACCTGGTTGAGCCCCATTTCGTATCGACCCAGTTCGCCTCCGCTCGTATCAATTGTAACTATCCTGCTTTGTTCGTATCGATTGCAACTACTCTGTTCGTATCGATCACTAGCCGATCGATACAAAGTAGTGGCTTTGTTTGGTTTTGATGGATACGTAGTGAAGTTGGTTGATTAATGCGAACAGGTTGAAGATTACGGATACGAAGAAAGCCGCTTCCTATGGATACGAAGTATGTGAATCTGGAGGGATACAAAATGGACTTACTTGCTACTGATCGATACGAAACCGTGCATAGTTGATGGATTCGAATAGGATCGATGCGAAGGAGGTCATTTCCTGTTTGTTTAATGGATACGAACAATGGTTTCCTGATGGATGTGGAGTGATGCTCATTGATGGATACGAAATGAGCATGCTTTTCACGAAACTCGCATCGATCATATATTGAGCATACGAACTCGGTTTGGCTTGAAATTTGGAACATTGGCTTTCATAGCTTTGCTTGTCTCGTCACATTAATTGTAACCTGATCCGGACCCAGATAAAACTTATCGACATCCATAGTGAACCTGTGTATAAACGATCTTCTAGATGAACTGTCCTTAGTTTCTAGTTACTTCCTTGGTGTCACGGCCTTGCCAAAAGGTGGGATAACATCTATCATCATCCTTGATTAAATAGGAATTAATAATCTTTTAAAATACAATTTTCCATGTTAAATCCAAAATTTAAATATTAAATTAATTTTGACATTTAATTATAGCAGTAATAAAATTCGTTCATTATAATTTATATCTGAAGCAAATTCTATTATTTTGATTTAAATTCTTATTATTAAATCAACAAATACCTTATGAATTTATTAAACATAAGTTTCCATTTATTACACTTATATTCCACAGTTAACGCCTTTTCTTCTATTAACTGCAATATTTCAATTACATTAAATTTCATTGATTACCAAATTAATTTCAAACGGATTAAAATAATGAGAAGAGGACTAAAACAATTGTTACATCCTAGTAATTTAAACACATTTCTAAATTTATTGTTTACAAACAAGGATTACAAATTTCTTACCAAATAACTGATTTATTACCATGCTAAAACCAATTTCAACAAAATAACATATGATTTCACCATTTAATACATCATTAATTTTATTCCTTATTTACCTTTATTATTACAATTGATTGAAATTACATTAAAACAGTTGTCAAATACATTCAATCAATATTATTAAATTATATTATAATATGCGTTATCACCTTCCATTTCATTAAAATTAGTTGTTTTAAGATATTATCTTAAGGTCAAAATTTAAAATCTAATAAAATCCAAGTTAATAAATCATAAATTTTAATTTCTAACAATATTAAATCCCAAAGTCTTATTAAATTTAATATTTTAGATTATCAAAAATACGGGTAATTACAATCTCCCCCATTCAAAACTTTTCGTTTCCGAAAAGGAACAAGAAAGAAAAGGAATATGATATATTTTATTCAAAATAATCAACTTATAACCAATTTAACTTACAAGTTTATGTTTAATATAAATTTGAAAATAACTCAACTACCACGAAAATTTTCTAAGTCCTAAATTCACGAAATTTTTTGGCAGCATCTCCTTTGCGTGGATAAGTCTGGAAAAATAACAATATCAATAATTACATTATATAAATCATATTTTAATTAAAAATATCCCAAACCATGGGAAAATAAATAAAATACCGCTACAAAAACCATAATCTGAAAACGTACCTATTTGTCGGGCAAACAAAACTTTATTTATGAAATCAAAAGCAACAGCTATTGCTTCCATAAACTTGTAGCTTACTTGTATAATCCAAAAGAGGTAAAATTATGTAAAAAGAATTATATTTTAGTTGTTTTGATCAATAGCACAAGCAACACACAATATATAATAATCAATTGCAAACAAAAGTAGACGACCATCATATGCAACAAAAGAATCCATCACACATCTATAGCAACCAAAAACTAATGGTTTGTCTAGGTTCAAAAACTTTTCATCGTACAAGGGTGATAAATAAACTACCAAGTATACCATACGCTCAACAACCTTTGACAATTACTTAATAGATTATTCATACAACCTCAAACAATTTGAAGTATCATTTCCCAAACTTCCCATTAGCCAGACAACATAGAATTTATATATTATTTAAGTTTGTACGACGTACATATATCATTTGTACACAATATTAATCCTGATCGCTTGTTTGAATACACAAATTTCACTTTTGAGCTAGTATTGTAAACCAGACTACTCTAGTGCGGACTCTGATACGGTTCCTTGATTAGAAATCTTCGAACTCTTTGCATAGCCATAAACTATGATAGAAAAATTCAAATTCATATCAAAAATCCATATCAAATGTTCACCGTCAAGAATCGAGCGAAAAATCCTAATTTGGACTGGTGTGAATTTCCAAAATCATGTATTCGAATATGGATCAATGCGAATAAAATGATCTATGCAAAACTTACATATTTTATTCTATTGGCTTCTTTTTACAGATTATTTACTTTTCATTAATTTTATTTCTCATTCATTCATACAAGATCATCTTTTATTAATTTATATTCATTTACTTACATAGATTATTTCCTACTAAATATTTAAAATCATCAATGGATAAATTCTTAAAGTATTACCTAAGTTTCTTTGCAGTTTATTTCACATTTAATTACTTATATAACTTGATTTCTATTTAATATTAATATTCATTAATGAATCATTATTTAAGTTCCTCTAAATTTAATTACTGTTTATTCCTTCATATATAGTATTAATTAATATTAAATCTATTTATGAATCATTTCAACATTTTATTAAGTTATAATCATTTACTTAAATAGCATTCACCTTTTTACTATTCAATTTAATTATAGATCACTTCATGGAATATTAACTAAGGTATAACATTCCTTGTACATCTTGATTCTTTATTTATAGACAATTTCATTTTGAAACATTTTTGTTACTTAAGTTTTTTACATGTATAATATTCCATTATCTTTTAATTTACAAGTTACAAAACTTCAATTTTATATTTCCACTAAACACTTAGCTTTTAATTTTAGATTTCAATTTAGAGAGCTCCGACCATTTAAAATTGTCGAAAATTCCATTTCATATGAATAATTTAAAATCACTAATTAACAGAAAACTTAAGAACAAAATACCCGGTTTCATTTCAAAACATCTTGAAATGATATATACTTATATCTTTTTATATCAAATCATACTTAGGAATTGAAATTTGTTTCACCAAACAACAATGTAGCAAAGCTACTATAGTGGACTTCCCACTTTGAAACTCGAAAATGAACGTCGATGATGTCGCAATCATCACCAAAAATATTTTCCAACAACAGAAGAGGATAGTACAACACTTATTTTCTTTAAAACATTCTTTTGAAAACATTCCTTTCAAATCCCATTGAAGATTTTTCTATCCAAAAATACATCTGAATAATAGTAATATTATTTTCCAAAGCCTTTGAAAACCAATTTCAGAACACCGGAGCTTAAGTTCTCAAATTTCCAATTTATATTTATTTTATTTGTAAATCATAATTTATAAACCATATCTATAAAACTACATTTTCTTATAACATACAATAGTCAACAGTTTTTAAGAACCTTGACTAACCAACAATAAATGACAATAATCAAATATTATCATTTTCTAACAACCAACACACAAAAAATAACAATATCAATTTTTGAAGAATTATTCTTTTTTTTATATATACAATATAGTTTAGGTAAAATCTTTTCATTTACCAATTTCAAAACAATATTGTGTCAGTTTGTCCGGTTCAAGTGTTTAGAAATCCCTATCGATGCCATAGCGTCCTATGTACCTACCGAAATTCATAAATACTCAATAGAACAAATTAACACAATACAAAAACATTTTTATAGCACTAACAAATACGCTCCCTCCTATATATATACACTCAGACTCATTCTAGGGTATTACTAACACTATCTCTAATGAGTTTAACCCCCAACAGGCTAAGGTGTCTCTAAACCAACGCTCTGATACCAACTGTGACGACCCACCTTTTTGGATGGTTTAAATCGACAATAAACCACACATGTCTAACTCAAACCATTCAAAACGGTAGATTATCAATAGGGTTTAATAAGAAAATAAGAGAAAGGAAGGAAAGCAATACATAGAATCACGCGGCGGAATGACAAAAATGTAATAATCAAATAAACAGTTCATGAAGCTATTTTACAATATACATTTGATTACACAATTTTTACAACATAATCAGAGTATAATCAACAAATATACCAAAATAATGCAGCGGAATAATAATAGTAAATACGATCTAGCAAACTCCATCTTCATTTTCAAGGAATAATGTCTTTAAACACTGAAATACATAGACTGACGCGAGCGTAATGAAAAGACAAAACACTCGAGTCAGAACTAAAAGTTCTAATGTAAGTTAAATCAATAACAAGTAAATATGACTGTAATAGCTTCAGAGATGTTATGGGATTTTCCATCTCCTATCAAGTGTACAACGTGAGTGCAATAACTTAAGAGATATTACGTGATTTTCCATCTCCTAAGGATCTGTCAAACTATATGTAGTAAGATACGATATATATGTAATGTCTATTAGTAAAGTAAAGTACTAAAATAGCGTTAAGGCTTTACATTGATCCCCCTTAATACATTTTTAAGCGAGTACCCTATGCAGGTCCTGTAACACAACCAGTAACGTCGGTAGCTAGTGAGTCCCCTATAGGTACCGTACTAAAACAAAATCGTTGTGGTCGCGAATAAGGATAAAGAGTATGACAAGGCACGTGAGGCGATGCTCAAGGTAGGATACTACCGTTTTGCGTTTCCTGATTGGTGGTAACCGCTAACGGCCCACCGCGAACATCCATCCCATAATCAAATCAAGGTGCACCAATCTAGTCAAAATCAATATAGTAATATGAAGAATAGATGTCGCTAGAGGTAGTTAGCCTCATTGGCTAGGTATGGCTCCTGTTTTAGTCATTTCAAATTGACACAAGTGTCGGGGCTATCCATCAACATTCTCTTTCTTCAAATCCAGCAAACGCCTCCAATTCAACCTCTACATTCTGGATAATATCCACCGCGTACACAGTTGTTAAAGTGGTTCCGGAGTTGACAGAGAGTATGCCAATATTCGACCCCAGTCTCTTTAACAACCAAATGTCATTTTTCACACCGGTTGGTTCTTTTAAATTTCAAGAACAAGTCGTATTTCATATCAAGATATTAGATTCGCTTCAAAATCATTTCGAATTCAAAATAGGTTTTACCTTCATATCAAAACATTCATATTTAAATCAATGATTTAAATCTACTTAGTTCCCCTTTAACACAGTTGAATATTAAAAATTGTTTTGAATAAGTAAAATAGTTGGATATTGAAATTAATTTGGATAATTAAAAGAGTTTTAATATTAAAAAAAATAGTTCGGAATAATTAAAATAGTTTGAAGATTGGAAATAGTTTTAAATATAAAATAGTTTTAATATTGAAAAATAGTTTGGATAATTAAAATAGTTTATATATTAAAATAATTTGATTATTAAAATAGTTTGTATATTAAAATAGTTTATATTAAAACCGTTTCTTTCTTTCACAACAAGGTTTAATTTCCAAATCATAACGAATTCCATTTTCGACTTCCAACTTCAAATTCACTTCATATTCAAATTTCGATTTAAACCAGCCTCAATTCAAGACAATTTCAAACTTTACTTCAGATTCAATTTAAATGGTTCTATTCAAATGGCTGAAAATTTCAATTCAAATTCTCACTACAAACAATTTAGTTTAAAAACTATTTGAATACCAATTTAAACCATTTTAATTAAACTAAATTCAAAGTTTTACATTAAAATATAAATCATCACAGTTATTTTTTTCCCAATAAATTCAAATCATATTCCAATATCCACTTTAAGATTTCAAATTAATTCCTTAAACAAATTTCTTTTAACAATTTCAATTTCAACATTTCAAAGCTCAAATTAGAAAATAATTCAGTTTATATAAATCCAATTTTTTTATTTTTCTTTAAAACAATATCATTTAAACCAATTTAAATTCAAGACTTTGAAACCATTTAATTTAACCAATCCGGTGTCCGTATATAATTTTCCATCTTATGGTCAAGTGATCAGGTAATTCAATTTTAATTACATGGATGGATATATATCATTTCAACCCAAAATTAAATGACATCGGTATATATCATTTCAACCTATTTCTTAGTTTATTTGAAATAATTCAAATGACAATTTATAGAATGTTAAATAATAAAAAGGGTAATAACAGGGATATATCAAAATAAATCAACAACCATACATCCAACATCAATCAATAGGCATCCAATTACAATCAACACCCAAATCAACCAATATATTACAACAGTTACTAGCTATCAATTATCAGCTGTTTAACTAGCAATTAAATTCAATATTAATTTAATTATCCTTTTAATTCAATATGAAATTCAGATTAATTTAAATGTCAATTTAAACTACCAAACAACACTTAATAAATTTTTATCACTTATTAATTTCAATTTAACTAACATAAGAAATTTTAGTATTGCGCGAGTGAGTTAAATTACTCACCTTTGATTTACAGCCCGTTAAAAATCCAATAAAAGCCCAAAATTTCAACAGTCTCCAAATTGAACCAAATTAGTTTCTTGTTGTCGATACAAACCCAACGGAAGAAACCGCGCATCAATCGGAGTTCGTATGCAAAAGTTATTCAAGTTACAATAAATATTATTAAAATATTCATTGGTACACATTTAATATTATAATAATCATACATTAAAACTTACCTAGATCCGCACTTTGCCATTATCACATAGCTGCACCGATGCCCTACAACTTTGACCGTCCATTACTCTTAGCTTAGACCACCTGAAGCCGCGTAACCACTAGTAATTGGAAGTAGACCTCTTCCTTCACCTACGCCAACCAGCGACGTTGTCCAGATCGCGGCCGTTGGCCTCAATTTTGCTGGCAAAGCCTACGCAACCGTGACCATGCAGGGTTAATTCCCACCACCTCACTGCTCTACTCATCAAATCAAAACCAGATCTAGACTCCACTCGTTGAGCACTATTATTTCGCACCATCGATTGCATCAATCGCTCATCGAATCAGAAACCCCCAAGTGCATGCATAGGGTTTCGAAAATTTTAACGTTGACCGTAAATTCTGGTTGCCTCGGGCCTTCATTCCAAAAAAGAGTGCTAGACGCTGACTCCATTCGTCGAGAACTTCGCGATGATATATTATATGATACGATTTGGTCAGTTTGAATTTTTTTATTTGATTTAAAATCAGTAATTAGGGTTTGGGATATTGACCATTAAGAAGGAGCAGATTAGAACTGAAATGTACGTGCATAAAATAGAATAGAAGGCTGCTAGGGCTTCATACCAGCATATATGTAGACTAAGATGAAATGAGAATGGATGGAACAGATTGATCGGGCCAAAGCGATAACAAAGACCCGCAAAGCCCGTTTCGTTCCCAAAACGAAAATTAGTCATCCTATATGTCAAAATATAGGTTTTCAATATTTTTAAACTCAATGGAACTAATTTCAAACCTTAATTCTATTATATATAGAAGTTAGCTTTAAAATCAAATTATATTCATTTTTACGTGTTAATTAAACGAATTATTATTAAATTGATTTAATCACTTTTAAATTCTAAATTAAACGTTTTCTATCATCATTCTTGATTAAACAGGAATTAATAATCTTTTAAAATACAATTTTCCATGTTAAATCCAAAATTTAAACATTAAATTAATTTTGACATTTAATCTCGGCAGTAATAAAATATGTTCACTATGATTTATATCTCAAGCAAATTCATTTATTTTGATTTAAATTCTTATTATTAAATCAACAAATACCTTATGAATTTATTAAACATATGTTTCCATTTATTACACTCATATTCCACAGTTAACGCCTTTTCTTCTATTAACATCAATATTTCAATTACATTAAATTTCATTGATTACCAAATTAATTTTAAACGGATTTAAATAATGACATGAGGAATAAAACAATTGTTACATCTTAGTAATTTAAACACATTTCTAAATTTATTGTTTACAAACAAGGATTATAAATTTCTTACCAAATAATTGATTTATTACCATGCTAAAACCAATTTCAACTAAATAACATATAATTTCACCATTTAATACATCATTGATTTTATTCCCTATTTACCTTCATTATTATAACTGATTGAAATTATATTAAACCAGTTGTCAAACACATTTAATCAATATTATTAAATTATATTATAATATGTGTTACCACCTTCCATTTCATTAAAATTAATTGTTTTAAGATTTATCGTAAGGTCAAAATTTAAAATCTAATAAAATCCAAGTTAATAAATCATAAATTTTAATTTCTAACAATATTAAATCCAAAAGTCTTATTAACTTTAATATTTTAGATTGTCAAAAATACGGGTCTTTACAGGATTCCTCACACTGATGATTTTACTTTTAATATATTGTGATAGATGATTTGTTGGATCTCATGTTTGATGAAATGGATACGATTTTACTTATTCAGTGCTATAGTAGCACTTGGCCTTATTTTTAGTATTTTGAAATGCAACAAAATAACGATTTTGAATATAAATAAATTTTAAGGTGATACTTGAAATAATACATGTTTTAATAATTATTTATATATTATTAAAAGAAGGAGTTTACTGAAATGAAATAGAAACATGATTTTTTGAATCTTAATTTAACTGTTGTGAAGTATTTCTAAATAGAGATTTTCCAACTGTATTACAAAGGTTTTAAAACTTAATAAATAAGTCCATCTTTTATTACAAAGGAAATACAGTTTTAAAGAAGATAGAAATAGTTTGAAACAATAATTTCTGAAATGGTTTATAAAGACTTATAAAAGTACTATTTTGTAAATAAAGTAATAGATTAATAAATGATGTTTTATAAATATTAAAATTGGATTTGTAATAGATATTTTGCTAGAAGATTTATAGTTGTGATTTTATAAATAAAGGAGATTTTGGAAGGAATAGATTTATAAATGAAATTTTATAAACAAAGAGATTTTTATAAAAAGAACTTTTATAATATAGGAAGGAGATTATAAAACATGGTTTTATAAATATAAAAGGGTTTTCTTGATAAGTAGAGGATGGTTTTTATAAAGAAAGCTATGTTTCATTTTAAAAGTTAAAATAATATCCTAAAGGAATGTTTTGAAGGTGATACTAGAAAATGTAGTTAATGGTTTTTAAAAGTGATTTAAAATGTGTTCAGTGATAGAAAGACATGGATTTCAACATTTTTGTTGTAATAAATGTTTTCGAGAAAGTAAGGAAGACATAGAATATAACATCGTTGTTATAGTAAGTGATTTCCGAAAGGAGATGTTTTATATAGTATACGGGATTTATTCATATCCTATATTTGATAATAATATTCGAGTTGGATAACTTATATCTATTTCGAATTCAAGAATGTTGTCCATTCAACGTATAAGAGGTAATGATACCCCAACTTGATCGGCTTCATTGTTAACTAATAAATACTTTAAGTTCAACGTTAGGATTAATATTAAGTATAATTAATCAGATCCCAATACTAGTGTTTTTGGGTTGTCTTAACGATGTTTAAAGCAACATTCATTTTGACCCAATAAAGTTTGTTTTGGAAAAATATGAAGCTTTCCTCAAATATTAGTAAATATACTTATTATGGATTTAAGTTATAGAGGCATTTTCTATGTGTTGAAAATGAAATGGTTTGTTAATATGCTTATACCGTTGAGATATGTATATGGAAATGTTTTCCAAATGTTGAAAGATTAAAAGTGGTTTTGAGAATATATATTCGTAAAGATATTTTGACATAAATATTTAAAAAGTTATTTAATTAATAAAAGATTAATTAAATAGACCTAGTGACTGCTTGTGTACTAGATTTTATTTTTGGTTCCTTGACTAGATGTGTAAATTGATTAGTCGTGTACTTAGCATGAAACGAACTGAGTAGGCTTGATTATCGTTTGATGTTAAGAATGATGATTCGAGTAGAGTGGAATGACTATGGCACTGCATTCTACAGGGTTTCCTTCTTAACCGAGGGAGAAAAAGATGAGAGTTGGAAACATGATAAGTCTACGAGACTTGGATTCCATATGAGGTTGAGGGCCTCTTATCGATTATTGGTCCGGAGAGACCAGGGTCAGATTTATCTAAAAACCACTTTGGACCAACGTATGCATTCGAAAGTGAAATTTACTAAAAGACAATGATTTTGAAGATAGAGATCTTTATGATGTAGGCTGCTTTCCACTAACCTCCTGTAATATTATATATATATATATATATACAAATATATATATGCGCGCGCGTGTGTGTGTGTTGGCAGTAGTACTTCATTCTGAAAACCTTTGATGCAAGGACTGCTCGCTACAAATACTTGGGATGATTCCGAAACAGAATGTAGTAGGAGTACCTTCGGTTTGTCCTGTTCCTGGGTAACTTGTATGGACGAATGTTTGACATTGCATTTCTATGACCACGTACATTGGTTTTTACAAACGTACATCTGGTTGCTAGTATAGAAGGTAACCCCTTTTATACTTAACACCCTTCCCTGAGGCGTATGACTCGGTGGTTGTACTTTTATGGAAATAAATTAGTGTGCTGTTGGAAATGGAAATGTGGCATTCAAAAATGGGGTTTGTCATGTGAAAGGTAAAACGTTACCTCTAGCCTCACACATCGGTAGTGGCAAAAACAGGGTGGATGCGGTAGGACTAAGTGGGTCGCTCCCATCAGGAGATGTTTATCACCTTTCTAGATTACTCTTTATCTTTTGGGTTTGTTATGTATACTGTAGCCATGGATAGGTTGGGAACAACCGGGTTGATGACATATTCGATACTATCTATGGTAGAGGTAGGCCAATTCTGTGTTAATAGAGGGTAGCGGGGCAATGCCTTGGTACATTCTTCTAGAGATTTACTATCGGAAGGTAGTCCCTTACCTTATCATTGTTTGAAATCTATTCTCAAATACGTGCCTTTACGGTATTGATTGTAGAGCCTGTATATTGGAATTTAATTAATGTCAGCATTTGTGAGGATAGATTGTTATAACTGTCCAAGCTGATGATTAGTGATTTGTTGTCGTACTCTGATCGATGATGTATATTACAGTTTTCCTTTTGTAAAGATCATTGTTATATTATATTATATATTGTTCCAATACGCAATACAGTAGACATATTAGTGTCAATTTTCGAGGGTTGAAAATTCCAGTTCATTAACATGGTATCAGAGCTTAGGTTTAGCGAACACCTAGGCTTTGGTGGGGTAGACTCATTATAGATAGGGTAGTAATATCCTAAAATGAGTTTGAGTATATTATATATATGAGCGCGTATTTGTTAGTGATATAAAAATGTTTTATATTATGTTGAGTGGTTTATGGATTTTGGTCAATACGAGTAATTAATGTTATTGATAGGGATCTCTAAACAATTTAACATAACAATTCGATATAGTATTGTTTTGAAATTGAGTAAATGAAATAATTTTACCTTGATTATATTTTATACATAAAGGAATAATTTTTCATAGATTCTTATAGTTATATATGGTGTTTGGTTGTTAGATAATGATAATATTCGATTTTTACCATTTATTGTTTGTGCTTTAATAAAGGTTATTTATTATTATAATGTAACATCCCACTATTTTGGACCATTCAAAACGACAATAAATCCACACATGTTAGACTTGAATAATTCAAAACAACAGATTGTTAATAAAATTTGGAGCAAATAAAAGCAATCACAAAATCACAGACACAGAATATCAGAATAACTCACAGCGGAAATAAAATAAATATAGTAGTTCATGAAGCTACTAGATACATAGTCTTAAAACAGATACACAATACAGAGTCTGGAAGCAAATAATTGGAAATACAAAGTACATAAGTCCACTAATACATAAGCAATGCTGAACTGAAATAACTGAAATAGAAAATAAGGATAGATGGGTAAAGCTCCAACAGACTTTAGCTCCAAAGATGAATCCAAGCTGTGATACTCAGGCTGACCCGAGCGTAAAGCAAAACACACAAAACACTCGAGTCAGGACATACATATTTATAAAATGTAAATCGACTCAATCGAATAGTATAAATGCAGTAGTAACTTAAAGGATGCTTGGGATCACCCATCCCTTAAGGATCCGTTAAACTATCTACTATGTAATAATATACGCTATTATAATAATGTCTAAAGTAAAGTAAACTATTAAAGTAGCGTTAAGGCTTTACATTTTCCACCTTAACACATTTTATATATTCCCATAGTCTATACAGTACCGTAACTTCCCGTAAATTGGGCTTATCAGAGGGCACTCCATAGGTATGGTACAAAACAAACTCGTAATGGTCTCACTAAGGTAGGTGACACGTCACAACTAGGCAATGCCAGGGTAGATATACCAATTACACTTCCGAGCTGGTGGTAACGCATAGCAGCCACTAACGTCTACCTCGAGCCACACTCCTAAATCAAAGGTGCGCACCAAATCAATCACAAAGTAATAGAATGGCATACGAAGAAGTGTGTCTGCTCGGAGGAGCTACCTCACTTGGCCCGTCGATTGCTCCTGTTTTAGCCACCTTATGCCAACTCACGGGAGTCAGGTCCACGTATATACCTCAAGAACGTCGCCACCATCCTACTTCATTCTTGAATCTCCACCGCGTAATAGTGGTTAAAGTGGTTTTCGGATTTAGCAGAGAGTATGACAACTTCCGATCCCGGTCTCTTTAACAACCAAATGTTATTATAACCCATGGTTATTTCAATTCCAAATGGTTTGTATTTCATATCAACCATACTCATTTAAAAACCATATTAAATCCAATACCGTTATTTCTTAAAATAATGTTCGCTTTCCAAGTTATAGCACTTGCAAATTTATACACTTTAACTATAACCCTTTGAGATAATCATATTAAGAAACCATAACACTTTGAAAACGTGATCTTTAAAATCATAGCATTTCTGAAACATTATCTTTACTACTTTAACAGTTTATATAAAATCATCGTGTTGTATATACTTACAAATTTCGACATATTTATTATACAAAATATATTTTGTTATAATAAATCATATACTAGTTAAACTATAAGTTTAGTTAAATAAAATTTGTTTCAAATATATTCGATCAAAACAGTATTTCTTATATTAGGTTAAAATACACTATTAACTTAACCTTTCATTATTTTAGTAAAGAAATTTTTTATTATTATCATTTAAAACATACTATTATACTGAATAGATTTATATTAATATGTTAGATTTAAAAATTATTATAATTATGTTAAATTACATTGTTAAATTAAATTAAATTTTATATTATAAGTTCTATTCCAAAAAAATTCATTTTAAAACCATTTATCCACTTATAAAAAAATTTCCACATATAAAATAAATATATATAAATTTTTAGAAAATCATTAAATTAAATTTAAGTCCAAAAGTTCATATATTAAAAATCCAAAATACTTAGAAATTTTTTAGAAAATTTCTTTTAAAACTAACCACTGGCTTGTATAAAATTCTATAACCTATGGTTAAGTGATACGGATATGTATCATTTCAATCCGTAATTATTAAATCCTAGGTTTTATATCATTTCAAACCCGCAGTCCCAAGTCAAATAAAAATCGCTCGGGCCTATCATTTCAGCTCATAACGATTTTTCCTATTCTAAAGTCCATTCGGGTATGTATCATTTCAACCCATAGTGAGGGAACTTGCAGTGTGAGAGCAGAAAATAAATATACAAAACAATATAACATGGCATATAATCACAAGGGGTATAACATCATGTGATAACATATCATCAACATAGATGAATTAAAAAAATAACATACATATCTATACAATTCAAGTGACATTAATTCACACAAATATAAGTATGTTTGTCGAGGTGATGAACTCACCTTCTTTGGCTAGAGACAATGTTTTCAACAAAGAAATACAACTCGGGAAAGGCACGACTAACACGAACAACTCAAGTGGAAGGAGGATCCAAACCCGAATCTTAGCAAATAAAATAAGCATATGTAAATAATTTGTTCAACCCAAAATAAAATAAAATATACAAAATAAAATAAAATTTTATGAAAGAAAACATCAATAAAACATATGTAAATACAAAAAATTTCACAAGATAAAGTTTATACAAAAAAAAAGAATATATTTTTAACACAACCCAAAATAAGTATACACAGAGTAATACTTATCAAACACATGAAAAAGTTTAACTTGACGTCAAACAGCAAATAAATAAAATACACAAATTTTTTTTATACAAACCCAGAAAAAGAAAGTTCAACTCACACAAAACCAATCAAAATACACAGACTATCACTTATACACCATAGAAAAATTTTCAACTCAGCAAAATGAACCAAATACACAAAATTTGATTTGTAAAACCATAGGAAAGATTCTTTCTTCTTAACAACAAAATAGAATGAAAAATATAGCATATCATCTATACAACCACAAAGGATGTCAGGCAATCATTTCAAAATTTGCTCGGTCAGGCTAGATCAAAGTCAGGCTCGGCCACACTGGTGTTTGGCTCGGCCACCATGGTCATGGGTTCGGCCACATGAAACTGTCAAGGCAAACAGGAATTTGGTGATTAGGAAAGGCAAGGTGATGTAATTGGTCAAGACAGGCTCGGTTATGGTCTGACAGTTGTTTGGCCATGCTTGAAAAATAATGGCAGGGGTTCGGCTATGCTTTGGTGAGGAGGAATGGTGGTCAGCCTGGATGGTGGTGGTTAGGCAATGGCACGGCAGATCATGGGCATGGGACGTGGTGATGTCATGTGGTGGTCGCGGCCTAGGCTAATGGAAGCGAGGTGATAGTCATAGGAAGATCAGTCTTGAGGTGGTGGTGGTTACAGCCGATCAGGTGAAGGTAGTGATAGTGAGGGGTTTGTGATGCCATAGGGATACACGGCTAGGCTGCTGTGTGAGGGGCAAGGGGATGGTGACAGCCGCCATGGCTAGGAGGAGATGCGACACGCTGTTGATGGTCGGCCATGAAAATATGGAGGTGGATGGGTTACTAGTGGTCACGACAGTGAGAGGAGGAGGTGGAAGGCCACAGGGTTTTGGTGGCTGAGCATATGCGAAAGAAAAAAGAAAGAAAAAAAACTTACTGTAAAAAAATCTCGCAGCAGAAAAAATGAAGCAGAAGAAAGAATGTGGAAGGGGAGAAGTGAAGAGGCCAGGCACTAGAAATAAGGATGCCAAAAATTTGAATGGCCAGAGAAAAAAAAACGTATGAAATAAATGTGAACGGTCATAAAAGTTTTGAACGTGCATTTCCCCTTTAAAACGAATGTGTACTTTTAAATTGAAAAGGTATGGCTTACATTTCCTAACCAAAAATTTTTGTGTGACCTTTAGCATTTTTAGTCTATTAGCCTACCCAAAATAAATAAGCTAATTACAAAAATAAATTCAACCCACAATCAAAATAAAATATGAAAATAATTTACGTAAAATAACCGTGTGAAATACGCTGAAAATTTTACAGTATTTGAAGAGTATAAATCAGAATTTAAATAAAGCGAATAGTAGAGAAGTAATAATATCAAATATAGTTTCATACAAAGAAGATAGAATCCCAAAGTTCAAATTTTAAAATTTCAACAAGGAGTCAAAGGTCGACCACATTTAACCAAATTTGAAATTTATCTGAAAAGTTTTAAATTTATTATACTTGGATAAATAATTCACATCTAAACTCAAAATACATAAAAATTACAATTTATCAAATTTAAATAATTTAAATTCAAAATTTTCAAATAAAATCACAATAAGATATTTTCTGAAATTACGGGTTGTTACATATAATCTAAAAAAAGTTAAACAATTGTGAAATGATTTTATATAACAAATGTGAATTTTACGAATATGATTTACCTATGCGATTAATGAATTAAAACGATTTAAACTGGAATCTGAGAACTTAAATCCCAGAGAATTTGGAAATGTTTTTCAAAGGTTTTGGGAAAAATAATAATAGTATTATTTTGAATTATTTTTGAATAGAAATATTTTAAAAGGATTTGAAGGAGATAAAAGCACCGAACTCACTTCTCGCTGGAAAATAATTCTTGTGATGACTACAGCATCATCGATATTCAATTTCGGGTTTCTAAGTAACGGATTGCCACCATAAAAGTTTTGTTTTGACAAAAAAAGATTGATTTAGAATCCAAAAGTACGATTTGATATACAAAGGAGTTATGTATATTATTATTATTCAAAATGTTTTAAATTAAAAACTGGGTGTTTAATCCTGAATTTTCAATCAGGTGATATTATATAGACTCATGCATCCTATCCCTTAGGTTAAGTTGGGTTTGTTCATCTCATTTTGAGATGTTATTTGGAAACTTTTATTTATTGAAATAAAATGGAATTTTCGACAATTTTGGTGTAACGACCTGCCTTTTTGGACGTTTTAAGCAGACACACGCGTTGGACTCAAACCATTCAAAAGGGCAGAATGTTATGGGGTAAATAAAAAAAGCAGAGAAAGGAAGAAACAAATATAGAATCTTGCAGCGGAATGACAAAATATAATAATCAAATAACAGTTCATGAAGCTATTTTATAAATACATTTGATTATTCTATTACAACACAAAATCAGAGTTACATAAAACATGAATAAATAAATAAATGCAGCGGAACAACATGATGCAGTGGAATAAATATAATATATAGTAATAATACAACTCTTCGTCTTTATCCTCCAGAAAGTGGTCTTCGATACACTAAAAAGCTCAAACTGACCCGAGCGAATTGAAAAGACAAAACACTCGAGTCAGAACTAAAAGATCTTATGTACGTTAAATCAACAGTAAAAAAATATGAGTGTAACGGCGTCGAAGATGTTTATGGGTTTTGACATCTCCTATCCAGTGTCTAACGTGAGTGCAATAACTTAAGAGATGTTCCTAAGGATCCGTTAAACTATCTACTATGTAGTAAAATACGCTATTATAATAGTGTCTACAATAAAGTAAAATATTAAAATTGCGTTAAGGCGTTACCCATATCCCCTTTAACACAATTTTATATATTCTCATAGTCTATACAGTACCGAAATTCCTCCGTAAACTGGAGGGCTATCATAGGTCACTCCATAGGTATGGTACAAAACAAACTCGTAGAAGGCACTCTAGGGCATGTGAACACGGCACTCGAGGCAATGCCAGGGTAGATTTACCAATTGCATAACCAGGCTGGTGGTAACGCATATCAGCTACTACCGCACACCTCAGAACACACTCCCAAATCAAAAATCAAGGGGTGGCCACCAAATCATCACAAAGTCATAATATGGTATCGAAGAAGCATGTCCGATCGGAGGAATGACCTCACTTGGCCTAGGTATAGCTCATGTTTTAGTCACATCTAAGATGACTGACGGGAGTCAGGGTCACGTCAATACCTCATACAAAAATTGTTCGCCAAACCATCCTACTTCATTTCTAGGATCTCCACCATGTACACAGTTGTTAAAGTGGTTTTCGGTATTGGCGGAGAGTATGACAATATCCGATCCCAGTCTCTTTAACAACCAAACTCTTATTTCACAACGGATGGTTCTTTTACGTTTCAAAAAGTCAATTCACAATTTATACCAAAATATCATATTCAATTTCAAATCATATCCCTTTCGAAATCATATTCACTTTCAAAATCATGTTCACTTCCAAATAATATCTACATTCAAATCATATTCACTTTTGAAATTCACATTCACTTTGAAATTATTGATAAGTTCTGTTAATTAATTCTTCATTTCAAAATCATCTTATTCACTCAAATATGCCATTTCACAAAAAGGTATCAATTCCAAATCCCAACTTAAGTTGTATCATCATCAAGGATTTAGATATGAATACTTCAACTTTACACAGTCTGAAATTTTAGAAAATAGTTTAGGTAATTATAAATAATTTATATAGTTTTAAAATAGTTTAAATGGTAAAAATAGTTTAAATAGATTTAAATTTGATTTAATTAGTTAAAATGATTTAAATAAATTAAATATAGATTTAATAGATTTAAATTATATAAAGTAGATTTTTAAAAAGATTAAATAAATTTTAAAATAGATTAAATAGATTTAAATCATATTAAATGGATTTTAAATAGATTAAATAAGTTTAATTAGTTTAAAATAGGTAAAATAGATTAAATTGTATTAAATAGGTTATAATAGATTAAAATAAATTAAAATAGTTTAAATTGATAAAATAGTTTTAATTAGTTTAATTAGATTTCAAAGTTATATCCAAACATTTCCAATAACTCAATCCTGATAAATTCATTTACATTCGACACTTCAGCCTTGAAATTCCAATTTAAATTCTTGAATAATTCATAAAATCAATTCCCTTTTCAGCATTAACACTTGAATTATCGAAAATACTTCAGTTTATATAAATCAATTTCTTTATCAAAATACTAGTTAACTGAATTCAAAATTTCAAAGATTCAAAAATCATTTAATTTAACCAATCAAGTGTCCGTATATAATTTTTACCCTAGGGTCAAGTATTACAGATATTTATCATTTCAATCCTCAATTTAAATTTTACGGTTATATATCATTTCAAACTGCAATCCCGAATTAAATAAAATCCATAAAATCGCTCGAGTCTACCATTTCAACCCATAAAGATTTTCCCTAATCTATAGATCGTTCGGGTATGTATCATTTGAACCCATAGAGAACTTGCAGTTATAACAATATAAAATACAACATTCAGTCATCCAATATCGACAATCAACATTCATCATAATCATCATCCAAATCAATCAATAAATATCAATAGATAACTGAGAATCAATAACAAGTACTAAATTGACAATTTAAACTCAATAATAAATTAAATAACTATTTAATTCAAATTAACTGAAATGACGATTTAAATATAACAAACAGCAATAAATAAATTCCTAATCACATCAAAAATTTATTTTAAGTAACATAAGAAATTTTAGAAGTTGTGAGTGGGTTAAAACACTCACCTTCGATTTTAAATCGATTTGAAATTCAAAATAGGGCTCAAATTTGAACGGTCGCAGAATTCATCCAAACAAGCGTCAAAATGTTCGGAATTTCGATACGATCACAACGAATGAAACCGCGTCCAAATTCGAGCCTATAAGAAAACGATATGATGATTAGAAGATTAAATGATTTATAATATAAATAAATAGAATAATAAAATAAATTATACGTAACCTATACGAAGTCAACACTACACGTTCTCGGCCAACTCTCCCAGCATCGTGAAACCCTAATGTAGCTGCCCTCTTTCCATCAATTTCACGCCACCCACAATCGCCTAAGACCTGATCGGAGGCCAACATCCTCGGCGGCTCCCCCACCATGCAGCCCCGCCAACTCCGGCGTCCAGAGGACGCTTTGCCGTCGCCGGCCAAAAATGGCGATTTTTGGCGAATACGATCGCATCTGAGACGAACGAACGATACCCTAAGGACGTGCTCAACCCCACCTCCCGATCGTCGATCGGACGATCCACTATTGGATCGTCAAAAGTTCAAATGGACGGTCGAGAATGATTCGCTAATTCTTGACAAATGGTGACTCGAATCAAAGAACGAATTCCACCAGTGGATTACGTTCGTTGAGAGCTTTCCAACGATATAAAATTTGTTAGGGTTTGGTGGAGTTTGATTTTTGGATTTGATTTTGATTTGCAATTGAATTGGAAATTTGGTTTTGGTTTGTCTGCCATTGGAAAGAGGAGATGAGAAAGAAATGTACGTACAAACAATAGAAAATAAAAGGCTGTTAGGGTTTATGACGCAGTGTACAGGATCACACAACTCACGAATTGATGAATTCGCGGGAAATGAATCGATGAAGCAAAATGAATCGATGAATTGAAGATACCCAAGTGCCCAAATCCGTTGATCTCTCGAGATACCGGATTCTAGCTATCTTCAACACGTTGATCGCGCACGATACCGCGTTAGAAGATCTACGATTCTTCGACGTTGATCTCGCGCACGAGATTCTGTGAATCGGCTTCAAGTTCGTTGATTCGAGCGCACTCGAATATCCGAAGATGGAGAAAGGAGATAACACTCAACTTCCAATTTTAATGGTGGCACAAAGCACAAACCAAATTTTTATTCCAAAATCATCTTCTTTACAAATGATCATACGCCCCTATTTATAGGGAATTACAACACAAGATACACGACTTAACACAAGTGATTCACGACATACATCACACGACTCAAGACACACGACATAAGAACAAACGAGTTACAATATATTCGACATACGACTTAACATACAATGCGACATACATCAGTCGACTTACGACATACGATCTACATCATCACTCGAGTTACCACAGTACACGACTTAACAAAATACCACATAACAACATATGAAGATAGCACAGCTTCACGCGACCTAAGGACTTGCGACATAAGGAATCAGCTTCTGGAACCTACGACTTAACGACTTAACAGCTCGAGCGACATAAGCTTGAGCGACATAAGAAACAGCAACATATGCAACTTAAGAATTGCGACTTAAAGAATGCGGCATTCAACAATGCACTGGTGAGCGACTTAACTCGCTACGTCGTAGCTCGTTAGGTCGTAGCTCGGTAGGTCATAGCTTGGTAGGTCGTAGCTCGTTAGGTCGTAGCTCGCTAGGTCGTAGCTCGCTAGGTCGTAGCTCGCTAGGTCGTAGCTCGGTAGGTCACTGGTGACTTAAGGCACGCGACTTATCACAGTGCGCTGCATCATCCTCCCCTGGTTGAAAAGAATTCATCCCTGAATTCACACTTTCCTCTTCTTCGACATGCTTATTCTCATGATATGGAATCAAGTGTTTGACGTTGAAAATGTCAACAGTATGGATATGATCCGGCAATCTCAACTGATAAGCATTCTCATTAATCTTCTTTACGATTTCTAAAGGACCAATCTTCCTAGCAGCTAGTTTGTTGTAAGTACCAACAGGAAATCGATCCTTGGTCAATACTTCATATACAAAATCTCCTTCTTTGAAGTCAACATGTCGTCGTTTAATATCTGCGGATTGCTTATATTTCTCATTCGCCTTAAGCAATCGTTCCTGCACAACCTTGTGACACTCTTGCAATTCATTCACAAAATCACTAGCCCGTTTGATCACTCCTTTCTGCTGTGGAACTACAAATAAATCCAACGGTCCTTTAGGAATTGTTGAGTACACAACCTGGAATGGACTGAACCCAGTGCTACGATTAACTGCATGGTTGTGTGCAAATTCATCTTGACATAACTTCGAATCCCAACTCTTCAAATTGTCATCCACGAGGCATCGCAATAGATTACCTAGGGATCTGTTTACAACTTCAGTCTGTCCATCCGTCTGTGGATGATAAGCACTACTAAATTTTAGCTTAGTCCCGACCATTCTCCATAGACTCTTCCAAAAATGACCCAGAAAATGAGTGTCTCTATCTGATACAATAGATTCAGGCAACCCATGAAGATGATAGATCTCTCTGAAGTATAATTGTGCAACATTAACTGCATCTGCCGTCTTCTTGCATGCGATAAAATGTACCATTTTTGAAAATCGGTCAACCACCACATAGATAGAATCATTGCCACGTTGCGTCCTCGGCAATCCCAATACAAAGTCCATACTAACATCTACCCATGGTTTAGTAGGTATAGGCAACGGCTTATATAAACCTGCATTTGTCGCCGTCCCCTTTGAAACCTGACAAATATGGCACCTCTGAACAAACTTTCCAATCTCCTTCCTCATTGATGGCCAAAAATAAGACTTTGAAATCAACTGCATTGTACGATCACGGCCCACGTGTCCTTCTTCATGTAATTCTTTGATGATTTTCATTCGCAGACTGCAATCTGGAATACACAATTGATTTCCTTTAAATAGGAAACCATCAACCAGCATATATCCATCCATTTCTCCCTGTTTGACTTTATCTAGGATTTTGGAAAAATATGAATCTGAAGTAAACAAATCTGGAAGCAAATCAAAACCCATCACCTCTACTCGCATGGTTGTTAGTAAATTATTCCTCCGACTCAATGCATCGGCAATGCGATTAGTTACTCCAGACTTGTGTTTTTCGACAAATGTAAATTGCTGCAAATAAGCTATCCACGATACATGTCTAGCTGCAATTTTATCCTGCCCTTGTAAATGTTTCAACGCTTCATGATCTGTATACAAAACAAATTCTTTGTGGAACAAGTAATGTCTCCAATGCTTCACAGCTTGCACAATAGCATAAAATTCCACATCATATGTATTGTATCTCATCTTTGCTCCAGAAAGTTTCTCACTGAAATATGCAATTGGACGTCCCTTCTGACTCAACACTCCTCCAATTCCAACTTTCGATGCATCTGTATGTAACTCAAATAGCAACTGAAAATCTGGCAGTATTAGAATTGGCGATGACGTTAAAAGTTCCTTGATCCACTCAAAAGCAAGTTCTGCTTCTTTCGTCCATGAAAATTGCTTTCCCTTCATACAATCAGTAACAGGCGCCATCACACTACTAAAGTGCGGTATAAATCTTAGATAAAATGAAGCTAACCCATGAAAACTTCTGACTTCTGTTATAGTTTTGGGTTGTGGCCAATTTCTGATTGCGGCTATTTTACTTTGATCCACATGTACACCTTCCTCGGATACGACATATCCCAGAAATAAAACACTTCGCGTCATGAACACGCATTTCTTCATTGCTGCATAGAATTGTTCTTGACGAAGAATAGTTAACACCTTCCGCAAGTGTTGAACATGCTCCTCTGTACTAGCACTATAAATCAAGATATCATCAAAGTAAACCAAAACAAACTTTCCAATGTAAGGTCTGAAAATTTGATTCATCACCCTCATAAATGTACTTGGTGCATTAGATAAACCAAACGGCATGACCAGCCATTCATATAATCCTTCCCGTGTCTTGAATGCTGTCTTCCATTCATCTCCTGGTTTTATGCGAATCTGATGATAACCACTCTTAAGATCGATCTTCGAAAAGATTACAGATCCACTAAGCTGATCCAATAGGTCATCAAGTCTTGGCATAGGAAATCTGTATCTAATAGTTATTTTGTTGAGTGCCCTACTGTCCGTACACATTCTCCATGAACCATCTTTCTTTGGCACTAACAAAGCTGGTACAGCACAAGGACTGAGACTCTCTCGAACACGCCCTTGATTAAGCAACTCCTCAACCTGTCTCCTCAACTCCTCATGCTCCTTCGGACTCATACGATAATGCGGCCTGTGCGGTAAAATAGCACCTGGCACTAGGTCAATCTGATGTTGTATGTCCCTCAGTGGTGGTAATTCCTTGGGCAATTCCGAAGGAAAGACATCTTCAAACTCATTCAACACCGGCTTAACTTCCTCAGGAATTTCAAGATCTTCACTCGTTTCATACCCAATCAACAAAAACACTTCAGCACAATCTTTCACTTCTTCAACAAATTCTCTTGTAGATAAAAGACTAGTTGGTTCCACTTTCGGCTCTGACTTGCTTTCACTTTGTTCACGCTTCTTAGGAACTAAGGTGATTTGAGTCCCTTCGAACATGAAATTGTAGCTGTTGGTGCGACCATTATGTTGTACAGCTCTATCATACTACCATGGTCTTCCCAATAGTAGATGACACACATCCATATCTACAACATCACACCATATTTCATCTTTGTACTTCTTCCCAATAGAAAATGTAATAAATGCTCGTCTTCCCACTTTCACTTCTCCACCTTTCTTTAGCCATGCTAGTTTATAAGGTCTAGTGTGTTTTTCAGTCTTCAACCCTAACATCTTGACAACTTCTTTAGAAATAATGTTATCGCAGCTTCCCGAATCAATAACAAATCGACAAACCTTTCCCAAGATAGTACATGTAGACTAAAAAATATTGCTCCTCAGCCAACTAGAATCATCCTCTTGCTTTGGCGTTAAACAAGACCTCCTCATCATCAAGTTACACCCTTCATCTCCTGACACAACTTCTTCTTCTTCATCAAACTTCGATGGTTGAGAATAATCAACTTCGGCTTCTACATCCTCATACTCACATTCTTCTGCAACTAATGCTCTCTTCTTTGGCTTTGTACATTCATTACTTTTATGGCCAAACTCCTGACAATTATAGCACTTAATACTGTTATTGACCTTGGACTTAGCAGCTTCATTGACAACCGGTTTATTGACGGCCTTGGAAACATTTGCACTGCTACTAACACCCTTAATCTGATTATTGGAACTCGTAAAAACACCACCTCCTCGTCTCCCTTGTTTCTCCCAAGCTAGAGCTTTTTGATGTGCTTCAGCAACAGACATTGGATTAAACATATTAACCATGTCCTGAATTTGCATTCGTAACCCTCCAATATATCTAGCCGTTAGCTGTTCCTCGGTTTCCATAATATCATTCCTTGCAATCAATTGATAGAATTCATCCGCATAATCATTCACCGTCCTCATCCCTTGTCTCAAATTCTGCAAACGTTGATACATAAGAGATTGATAATTGTATGGCAAGAAAGTTGCTTTCATCATCTTTCTCATCTTCTCCCAAGTAACAACTTTTGATTTTCCCATTCTCTCCCTAGTTAGTTTAGTTTGCTGCCACCAAGCCATAGCTCTTCCCCGTAGTTTTGTAGCAACTAATTACACTCTACGATTCTCTGGCACCTCCTTGAAATTCAAAATTTCTTCAACACTAGACAACCAATCAAGAAATTCTTCTGCTTGCATACCACCTTTGAATTCTGGAATTTCCATCCTCATACAAGACTCCCACTTACGATCACTTTCTGAATCCATATATCGATCTCGCCCCTTGGCCTCGATCTCGATAATGAATACTACCTTTATCACCATATTCTTCAAAATAAGATGTACTTCGATATCGATCCTGACCATCGATGTCTCTACGTCCACGAATATCCCTTCTACTATGTCTTTCAACATCACGATATGGTTCTTCCTCAAATCCCCGATGATTTCTTCTCTCTTCATCTCGATAGCCATGATGGTCTCTCATCATTGAAACTGATGACTCTCTTCTTTCCCGATGAGATTGTGGTGACATTCGCCTTTCTTCCGAAACCGACGGCGAAAACCTGTTTCTACCTTGGTTCGAAACTGGTGAAGTTCTCCTGTGACTTTGATTCATGTCGTTCATCATTTTCACCAATTTTTCTATACCCTCGTTGAACCTTTCATTGATACGCTGTTCCATCTGCTCAGCTTCTTGTCTTCTATATACTTCTTCAACATTTTGATATCTGTTAGCACGTCTCGGAGGCATGATCAAATCTTCAACAAATCCAAACACACAAACTTCAAATTTCGAAACTTCACACCCAATGAACTTGGAAAAGTTCGTCTCCTTGCTCTGATACCAAATGACGCAGTGTACAGGATCACACAACTCACGAATTGATGAATTCGCGGGAAATGAATCGATGAAGCAAAATGAATCGATGAATTGAAGATACCCAAGTGCCTAAATCCGCTGATCTCTCGAGATACCGGAATATAGCTATCTTCAACACGTTGTTCGCGCACGATACCGCGTTAGAAGATCTATGATTCTTCGATGTTGATCTCGCACATGAGATTCCGTGAATCGGCTTCAAGTTCGTTGATTCGAGCGCACTCGAATATCCGAAGATGGAGAAAGGAGATAACACTCAACTTCCAATTTTAATGGTGGCACAAAGCACAAACCAAATTTTTATTCCAAAATCAACTTCTTTACAAATGATCATACGCCCCTATTTATAGGGAATTACAACCCAGCATACACGACTTAACACAAGTGATTCACGACATACATCACACGACTCAAGACACAGGACATAAGAACAAACGAGTTACAATATATTCGACATACGACTTAACATACAATGCGACATACATTAGTCGACTTACGACATACGATCTACATCATCACTCGAGTTACCACAATACACGACTTAACAAAATACCACATAACAACATATGAAGATAGCATAGCTTCACGCGACCTAAGGACTTGCGACATAAGGAATCAGCTTCTGGAACCTGCGATTTAACGACTTAACAGCTCGAGCGACATAAGCTTGAGCGACATAAGAAACAGCAACATATGCAACTTAAGAATTGCGACTTAAAGAATGCGACATTCAATAATGCACTGGTGAGCGACTTAACTCGCTAGGTCGTAGCTCGTTAGGTCGTAGCTCACTAGGTTGTAGCTCGTTAGATCGTAGCTCGCTAGGTCGTAGCTCGGTAGGTCGTAGCTCGGTAGGTCGTAGTTCGGTAGGTCGCTAGCGACTTAAGGCACGTGACTTATCACAGTGCGCTGCATCAGTTTATAATGGGCTATAAATAGGCAGATCAGAAATAGAGATGAATGGACTAGATTGATTTGGAAGTTGAACGATAAACGACCCGAAAAAGCACGTTTCGCCTCCGGGACGAAAATAGGTCATCTCATATGTCAAAATAGGTGTTTTCGATGATTTTAAACTCGATGGAACAGGTTTGAAATCCTAATTCCATCGTATGCATAAGTTAGCTTAAAATCAGCTTATTTCAAATTGATTTCAATTCGTTTTATTAAATCAATTATTACTCTAATAACATAGTTAACATTTTGTTTATCTTTCATTACATTAATATTCTCCAATTTCCATCTTTATTTGTATTAACTACTATATTTCCATTATATTGAAATTTTGTCGATTTTCACGCATTAAATATAATTTAAAATCCCAATTAATTTATTTACCTTGGTTTCATTCTTTTTATTAAATAAATTATTCCCTTATGAATATAATTAACATTTCTATACATTTTATTACATTCACAATTTGCAGTTATTGTTTTAGCTCACATTAATGTAACATTTAATTTAATTATAATTGATTTCCAATTTAATTTAACAAACTAAATAAATAGGTAGCATATAATAGTTTGTCACCATTAACCTTTAGTCACATTAATAAGTTTATTATTTACAACCAAATGTTATAGTTACTTACCTAACACTGATTTTATCCCATTACCATTAATTATATATTATTTCATTAATTAATTTTATATTTACATTTTTTTCCTATATTCACTTTGTAACCAAGTATAACCTTTTAAATCATTTCAATGGATTGGAATTTCATTCAAATTGTTAATAATTAACTTAAATTAACATTATTACATTTCATTTTAGTTATTATTTCATTAGTATATCACAAATTTTTATTTCTTCCAATATTAACTCACAAAATATTATTAAATTATCTATTTTTAATTATCGAAAATTACGGGTCGTTACACTCTCCCCCACTCAAAACTTTTCGTCCTCGAAAAGGAAAAGAAGGAATTCGAAAATCAATATATCTTATTCAAAGTATTAAATTTATTAACAATTAGTTTACATAATTAAATAATTTAAATAAAATATATCAATTTATAAACAGTTAAATCCTTTTATATTCAAGTTAAATAAAAGTTGAAAAAAAACATTTCCACTTTCACAAAATTTTCAAAGTCCAAAATTTACGGAAAATTTCGACAGAGTCTCCTTTGTACGGAGAGGTCTGGGAGAAATAGTAATATCAATAATACAATATATATCACATATTTTCAAAATAATATATCCTAAACCACGGGAAAAATAATATAATATCTCTAGAAAACCATAATCAGAGAACGTACCTATTTGTTAGGAAAATAACGCTTATTTTATGAAACCGAAAACTGTAGTTATTGCTTCCATACCTATATTTCACTTATACAATCTAAAAGAGTTAATAATTATATAAAAGAAAAATATTTTAAGTTGTTTCAATAAATAACAAACAAAACAATCACAATATACAATAGTCACTTGCAAACAAACAATACAACCATCATATCATCATATGCAATCAAAGAAATCAAACATACATCCATAGCAACCAACAAATGGTTTGTTCAGGTTTAGAACTTTTAATCATATAGAATGATAAATAAACCATGAAGTAAACCATACACTTAACAGTCGTAGATAAAACTTTATAGATTATTTGTACATCTTTATACAAAATAGAAGTATCCTTTCCCAACCAATCTATAAGCCAATACAAACAAAGAATCCAGCACTTTTAAAGTTTACTTTAATTTTCTTTTCACATCATTTATTGTTCATATTTTCTTATTTTTCATTTTTTTTTCTCATACAATGATTTTTCTTTAATTCTCCTTCATTACTCACGAAATTTTAAATTTCATTCATTCATGTAAGGCTTATTCCTTTAATTTACATTCTTTACTTACATAGGTTATATCCATTTCAATTATTTGGTCAAAAATGAATTCATTATTGGAGTATTGTGTACATTTTATTTCAGTTACTTCACATTTACAATTTAGTTTGATTTTCTCCTTTTTTTCATTTACTTTTCTTTTCTCATTCATATAACGTTTATTTTCATAAATTTACATTCGTTATTACTTACAAAAGTTCATTCTTCTTTATTCATACAATGTCATTTTCTTTCCTTTTATTACTTTACATTCGCTGCTTAAATGAGTTATTTTTATTTCAATTTATTGGATTGTACATTATTAGGTAAGTTTCTTTACAGTTTAATTCATCATTAATAGATTATTTCTTCTTCACATTCATCCTTCCATATTTAAAGAATTACTGAATATTAATCCCGTTCCTAGATCATTTCAATGTTTCCTGAAGTTATAATCATTCAATTTATGTAGTACTCATTTTAATTATAAATGGCTTCAATATTAATTCAAGTTTATAATTATTTACTTAAAGTATTCACCTTTACCATTAAATCTGATTATAAATAGCTTACAATGTTAACCTAAATTTATATCATTTTCTTACATTATTCACTTTATTACATTTAATTAGTAGCATTTTAAACTATTTACTTCAGTTTATTTCAATTTATAACATTAGAATTCTTATTCATAGATGTAATTACATTGAACACTTCCATTTACTAAAGTTTTACTTATATAATATTCTATCACATATTCTTATTTAACATTACAACTTTTAATAATTTGGTAAGTTATATATATGTTTTTAAGAATGCAATTGAATATTACCCAAGTTTGTCTTATTTATTTAGTTAATAAAATATTCAATAATGACCATTCCTTATCTTTATTTCCCTTTTTATTTACAATTGTCAAAATTTTAGTTTCTTGTTTTCAATTTGGAAGTTTCCAATTATTAATATAGTCAAGATTCCATTCTCTACAATAATTTCAATTTCTAATTTACAGAAACTTAAGAACTAAACAACCGGGTTTCATTCCAATTATTTTAAAATAATAATATATATAATCATATCTTATATATCTATCAAATCATATTTGAAATTCAAAATCAAGATTAATTTATCAAAACAATTGTGCAGTACAACTACTACAGCAGTCTTCCCACTTTGAAACTCGAAAATGAACGTCGACGATGCATGCACTCATCACTGAAATTATTATCGAGCGATAGGGAGGGGAGTACAGAACTCATTTCCTTCCTAAATTCTTCTAAACATTTCTTTCAAATCATATTGAAATATTTATAGCTGAAAAATACTTCCAAATAATACTAATATTATATCCCAAAACCCTTCGAAAGAAATTTTAAAATCCCGTAACTTAAGTGCTAAATTTCCAATTTATATTTACTTTATTTGTAAATCTTATTTTTCAATCAGTATTTATAAATTTCACTACCTAACAAACCAATATATAACAACCAACTATATCATTTATAAAATTTATTATTTTATATACAAAATATATAATAGGCAAAATTATTTCATTTACCTTAATTTCAAAACAAATATTGCGTCGGTCTGCCCTATTAAGTGTTTAGAAATCCCTATCGATGTCATAGCGTCCTATGTACCGACCAGAATTTATAAATCCAGAACAGACCAAATTAACATAACACAAAAACCTTTTATAACACTAACCAATACGCTCTCTCATATATATACCCTTATCGACTCATTCTAGGGTATCATTGCCCTATTTAATATGAGTCAGACCCCACAAAGCTAAGGTTATCGCTAAACCAAAGCTCTGATACCAGCTGTAACGACTTGCCTTTTTGGACGTTTTAAGCAGACACACACGTAAGACTTAAACCATTTAAAAAGGCAGATTGTTATGGAGTAAATAATAAAAAGCAGAGAAAGGAAGAAACAAATACAGAATCTCGCAGTGGAATGACAAAATATAATAATCAAATAATAGCTCATGAAGCTATTTTATAAATACATTTGATTATTCTATTACAACAAAAAATCAAAGTTACATAAAATAGGAATAAATAAATAAATGCAGCAGAACAACATGATGTAGTGGAATAAATATAATACATAGTAATAATACAACTCTTCGTCTTCATCCTCCAGAAAGTGGTCTTCGATACACTGAAAAGCTCAAACTGGCCCGAGCGAATTGAAAAGACAAAACACTCGAGTCAGAACTAAAAGATCTTATGTACGTTAAATCAACAGTAAATAAATATGAGTGTAATGGCGTCGAAGATGTTTAAGGGTTTTGACATCTCATATCCAGTGTTTAACTTGAGTGCAATAACTTAAGAGATGTTCGGGATTTACATCTCCTAAGGATCCGTTAAACTATCTACTATGTAGTACAATACGCTATTATAATAGTGTCTACAATAAAGTAAAGTATTAAAATAGCGTTAAGGCGTTACCCATATCCCCCTTAACACATTTTTATATATTCTCATAGTCTATACAGTACCGTAATTCCTCCGTAAACTGGAGGGCTATCAGAGGTCACTCCATAGGTATGGTAAAAAACAAACTCGTAGAAGGAACTCTAGGGCATGTGAATACGACAATCGAGGCAATGCCAGAGTAGATTTACCAATTACAGAACCGGGTTGGTGGTAACGCATAGCAGCTACTACCGCCCACCTCGGAACACACTCCCAAATCAAAAATCAAGGAGTGGCCACCAAATCATCACAAAGTCATAATATGGTATCGAAGAAGCATGTCCGATCGGAGGAATGACCTCACTTGGCCAGGTATAGCTCCTGTTTTAGTCACATCTAAGCTGACACATGGGAATCAGGGTCACGTCAATACCTCATACAGAAATCGTTCGCCAAACCATCCTACTTCATTTCTAGAATCTCCACCACGTACACAGTTGTTAAAGTGGTTTTCGGTATTGGAAAAGAGTATGACAATATCCGATCCCGGTCTCTTTAACAACCAAATGCTTATTTCACACTAGATGGTTCTTTTACGTTTCAAAAAGTCAATTCACAATTTATACCAAAATATCATATTCAATTTCAAATCATATCCCTTTCGAAATCATATTAACTTTAAACTATATTCACTTTCAAAATCATGTTCACTTCCAAACCATATTTACATTCAAATCATATTCACTATTGAAATTCACATTCACTTTGAATTTATCGATAAGTTCTGTTAATTAAATCTTCATTTCAAAATCATCTTATTCACTCAAATATGTCATTTCACAAAAAAGTATCAATTCCAAATCTCAACTTAGGTTGTATCATCATCAAGGATTTAGATATAAATACTTCAACTTTACATAGTCTTAAATTTTAGAAAATAGTTTAGGTAATTATAAATAATTTATATAGTTTTAAAATAGTTTAATTAGATTTAAAATAGTTTAAATGGTAAAAATAGTTTAAATAGATTTAAATTTGATTTAATTAGTTTAAAATGATTTAAATAAATTAAATATAGATTTAAATTATATTAAGTAGATTTTTAAATAGAGTAAATACACTTTTAAATAGATTAAATGGATTTAAATTATATTAAATGGATTTAAAATAGATTAAATAAGTTTAATTAGTTTAAAATAGGTAAAATAGATTAAATTGTATTAAATAGGTTATCATAGATTAAAATAAATAAAAATAGTTTAAGTTGATAAAATAGTTTTAATTAGTTTAAATAGATTTCAAAGTTATATCCAAACATTTCCAATAACTCAATCCCGATAAATTCATTTGCATTCGAAACTTCATCCTTGAAATTCCAATTTAAATTCTTGAATAATTCATAAAATCAATTCCCTTTTCAGCATTAACACTTGGATTATCGAAAATACTTCAGTTTATATAAATCAATTTCTTTTTCAAAATACTAGTTAACTGAATTCAAAATTTCAAAGATTCAAAAATCATTTAATTTAACCAATCCGGTGTCCGTATATAATTTTCTACCCTAGGATCAAGGAATACGGATATTTATCATTTCAATACGCAATTTAAATTTTACGGTTATATATCATTTCAAACCGCAATCCCAAATTAAATAAAATCTATAAAATCGATCGAGTCTATCATTTCAATCCATAACGATTTTCCCTAATCTATAGATCGTTCGGGTATGTATAATTTCAACCTATAGGGAACTTGCAGTTATAACAATATAAAATACAACATTCAGTCATCCAATATCGACAATCAACATTCATCACAATAATCATCCAAATCAATCAATAAACATAAATAAACAACTGATAATCAATAAGAGGTATTAAATTGACAATTTAAACTCAATAATAAATTAAATGGCTATTTAATTCAAAATAAATTCTAATTAACTGAAATGACGATTTAAATATACCAAACAACAATAAATAAATTCCTAATCACATCATAAATTTATTTTAACTAACATAAGAAATTTTAGAAGTTGTGAGAGGGTTAAAGCACTCACCTTCGATTTTAAATCGATTTCAAATCCAAAATAGGGCTCAAATTTGAACAGTCTCAGAATTCGTCTAAACTAGCGTCAAAATGTCTGGAATTTCTATATGATCCCAACGAAAAAAACCGCGTCCAAATCTGAGCCCGTAAGCAAAAGATATGATAATTAGAAGATTAAATGATTTATAATATAAATAAACAGAATAATAAAATAAATTATACGTCACCTATACGAAGTCAACACTACACGTTCTCGGCCAACTCTCCCAGCATCGCAAAACCCTAATGTAGCCGCCCTCTTCCCATCAATTTCACGCCACCCACGATTACCTAAGACCTGATCGGAGGCCACCATCCTCCCAACCACCCTCGCCCCCCCCCCACCATGCAACGCTGCCAACTCCGGCATCCAGAGGACGCTTCACCACCGCCGGCCAAAAATGGCGATTTCTAGCGAATACGATTGCATTAGAGACAAACGAACGATACCCTAAGGACGTGCTCTACCCCACCTTCCCGACGCCAGCTCCCGATCGTCGATCGGACGACGATCTACCGTTCGATCGTCAAAAGTTCAAATGGACGGCCGAGAATGATTCGTGAATTCTAGACAAACGGTGACTCAAATCAAAGAATGAATTCCACTAGTGGATTACGTTCGTCGAGAGCTTTCCAACGATATAAAATTTGTTAGGGTTTGGTGGAGTTTGATATTTGGATTTGATTTTGATTTGCAATTGAATTGGAAATTTGGTTTTGGTTTGTGTGCCATTGGAAAGAGGAGATGAGAAAGAAATGTATGTAGACAATAGAAAATAAAAGGCTGCTAGGGTTTATGATAGGCTATAAATAGGCAGATCAGAAATAGAGATGAATGGACTAGATTGATTTGGAAGTTGGACGGTAAACGACCCGTAAAAGCCCGTTTCGCCCCTGGAACGAAAATGGGTCATCCCATATATCAAAATAGGTGTTTTTGATGATTTTAAACTCAATGGAAAAGGTTTCAAGTCCTAGTTCCATCGTATGAAGAAGTTAGCTTAAAATCGGATTATTTCAAATTGATTTCAATTCTTTTTATTAAATCAATTATTACTCTAATAACATAGTTAACATTTTGTTTATCTTTCATTACATTAATATTCACCAATTTCCATATTTATTTGTATTAACTACTATATTTCCATTATATTGAAATTTTGTGGATTTTCACGCATTAATTATAATTTAAAATCCCAATTAATTTATTTACCTTGGTTTCATTCTTTTTATTAAATAAATTATTCCCTTATGAATATAATTAACATTTCTATACATTTTATTACATTCACAATTTGCAGTTATTGTCTTAACTCACATTAATGTAACATTTAATTTAATTTAACAGACTAAATAAATAGGTAGCATATAATAGTTTGTCACCATTAACCTTTAGTCACATTAATAAGTTTATTATTTACAACCAAATGTTATAGTTATATACCTACCTAACACTGATTTTATCCCATTACCATTAATTTTATATTATTTCATTAATTAATTTAATATTTACATTATTTTCCTATATTCACTTTATAACCAAGTATAACCTTTTAAATCATTTCAATGGATTGGAATTTCATTCAAATTGTTAATAATTAACTTAAATTAACATTATTACATTTCATTTTAGTTATTATTTCATTAGTATATCACAAATTTTTATTTCTCCCAATATTAACTCACAAAATCTTATTAAATTATCTATTTTTAAGTATCGAAAATTACGGGTCGTTACATTTGGACAATCGTAAGCTTCTAAGTTGGAATAAATTGTGTTAAGTATTTTGTGAAAACATAAGAGATAAGTTTTATAGCTTATAAATTTGAGAATTAGTTAGTTAAGACAATCTTTTGAATTTGTTGGATATGAATGTTGAATCTGAAATTTAGCTATGAAATGAAATTTAACTTAAGTGAAGTTAAATGAATTGATTGTGATTTAAAATGAATACAAACCTAAGTTTTGAAGTCATAATAAACAAAAGTTGTGTTGTGTAAAATGTTTATAATAAACTTATTTAATGATTTTATGGAATGGTTCCTAAGGTTATTAGCATTTAAGGAAATATACTAAGTAATAATGAATGTGAGTTAAAGAATTAGTTAAATTTGGAAACCATTAAAATAAATACATAAGTTGTACGTAGATCATTTTATTAGCATAACTATTTGATCCAGTTTCGAGTACACGATTTCAAGATGATTTACATCAGTCTGAACTAGGGTGTTTCACTCGATTCTTGATGGCGAACGCTGGATACGAATTTTTGAATTGATTTTGAAGTTTCGCTATCATAGTATGTGGTTATGCAAGGAGAATGATGGTTTCTAATCAAGGAAACAGATCGGATTCCGCACTAGAGTGGTCAGGTGAGCGATACTAGTTCGAAATTGAAATTGTATGATCAAGCGAGCGATCAGATTTGATATTGTGTACAAGTGATGTATGTACATCGTACGGGGTTTATTAAATTATATGTTGATTGATGTTAGGGAAGGCAAGTTTGGATGGATATTATTTGTAAGCAAGAAGCAGGTTTATGGAAGTAAAGGCTAGTTGACACCTTTGGTTTCATGAACAGAGTTTGATTGCCCGACAAATAGGTACACATTTATGTTGCTTTTTAGGATTTGATGATTTTATGACCAACCACTTGGCTTTTATTTTCTTTTGTTAGTTTGGTCCCGTAGTGGCAGCTTGCAGTTTTTCCGATCGAGCCGCGCAAAGGAGAAGCTGTCGAAATTTTACATATATTTGAAGACTTAGAAAATTTGATAACAAGTTTCAACTCATTGGTTTTTAGAAGTTAACGGGCTAAAGAAATTTTTCATACCTTGGGAATTTTGGAGATGAAATTCTTTTAAGAGAGAAGAATGTAATGATCCAGAATATTAGACATTTGAATTTGAAATATTTAATTATTTAAATATTGAAATATTAGTTTTATAAGTCAAACAACTTAAATTTCAAGTATAAGGGTTATTTGAATATTGGAATAGTGATTTAAACATCGAAGTTATTTAAATGTTTGAATCTTGAATTTAATTTGAATAAATAGGTTTCAAAAGCATATTTAAATTCAATCTAAATAATAAATGGTTGATAAACTTTTAATTTAGAATTAAAAGTGATTAAAATGGTTTTAGTAATAATTCATTTTAATTTAACATGTGAAATTATCATTTTAGGCTCTGTCTTGGATTTTAACGAAACCAGTGCCATTGAGTCCATAATAATAAATTATTGTACACCAACGAGTTCCATGATGATCGGGCATATTGTGTGCTCGTGCGAGCTCATTACGCATAGAAATTAGTTACATGAAATTAAAATAATATAATTTGATTTGAAAATCAAACTTCTGTATATGATAGAATTGGGCCCCGATGCTAGTTCCATTGTGTTCGGAATAGGGGTATTTGGTATAGAACGCCTATAAGCACATCTCTTTTGGAGTTTGTGATTTTGGAGGGTGAATGGTGTTTGAAAATTTTCTATATAAGGACCCTTAACTCATTCTATTTGCTCCAAACCATAAAAAGAGACCCTAGTTACCATTTGTTATTCTCCATCATTTAACGGCCAGGGTCGCTAGAGCCTCTAGAGGCAGTTTTTGGTGATAGCTTCAACTGCAAAGTTGCTTGGCTTGATGGGGAAGGAGGGTGGTTGGTTGGATCATCCTAGATCAGAGAGAGGCGGCGACAATTAAAGTTCAATGGCGAGGCAGTTTTTGCAAAATTTTGTGTTAGCGGCGGCGACTTTGGTGGCAAGGACGATGGCGGTGGGGTCGTCTTGGTTGGGGCGTTCGGCGATGACGATGTGGCGTCGGTTGGAACCTCATGGCGGTGGTGTGGAGTGAATAATTTCGCGACGTTAAGTTGATAGCGACCTGGATTTATAAACGAGAAGCTGATTAATGTTTAAACCTTAAGTAATTTAGTTAATTAAAATTTAATTATTATCAAATGTTCATTAATTCGTGTCTTGTCCATACGAGGTTGGATTTGGATGCGATTAGTTTCGTTGGACTAATAGAGATAATGTCTACGTCGACGAGTTGGATTGGCCTTTAGGGGAGCTTGTAGGAATTTCAGGAAAAATCAAACTTTGTTCGATTACTGCGTTGAGCAGAAGCACGTCAGCGTTTTCTTGTTACAAAGTGAGTTAAACTCGCCTTTTTGGTTAACCAATATGTTATATAGTTGAGTAAAATTTCTCATTGCCTGTTTGTAGCTTGTTTGGATGATTTTTTGGTTAACCAATATGTTATATAATTGAGTAAAACTCGCCTTTTTGGTTAACCAATATACAAATAGGATTCCTCATCACTATTGATTTTATTTACATATACATATATATATATATATATTTATTTATGTGTGTATGCGTTGATATATATATATATATGTATGTATGTGTGTGTGTGTGAGCTAGGATGCAGGGGGACAGGTTGGAGGGATTTAACAGGATTCCTCACACTATTTATTTTTCTTTTCGTATATTGTGATATATGATTTGTTGGATGCCATATTTGATGATATGGACATGATTTTGCTTATTTAGTGCTATAGTAGCATTTGGCCTTATTTTTAGTATTTTGAAATACTATAAACTAACGATTTTGAATTGAAATAAGGTGATACATGAAATAATGCATGTTTTAATAATTATTTATGGATTATTACGAAAAGGAGTTTACTGAAATGAAATAAAAACATGATTTTTGGAATCTTATTTAACTGTTTTGTGAAGTAATTCTAAATAGAGATTTTCAAACTATATTATAAAGGTTTTAAAACTTAATAAATAAGTCCATCTTTGATTATAAGGGAATACAGCTTTAAAGAAGATAGAAATAGTTTAAAACAAATATTTCTTAAATGGTTTATATAAAAGATTTATAAAAGTAATATTTTACAAATAAAATAATAGATTTATAAAAGGTGTTTTATAAATATTAAAAATGGAGTAGTAATTGATATTTTGCGAATAGATTTATAAATGGGATTTATAAATAAAGTAGATTTAGAAAGGAATAGATTTATAAATGGAATTTTTTAAATAAAGATATTTTATAAAAAGAAGTTTTATAAAATAGGAAGGAGATTATAAAACATGGTTTTATAAATATAAAAGAGTTTATCTAGATAAGTAGAGGATGGATTTTATAAAGGGGGTTACATTTCATTTT
The DNA here is from genome assembly GCA_030737815.1 of Allium fistulosum. Classification (NCBI taxonomy): domain Eukaryota; kingdom Viridiplantae; phylum Streptophyta; class Magnoliopsida; order Asparagales; family Amaryllidaceae; genus Allium; species Allium fistulosum. The sequence continues at coordinate 1,424,008,658 of CM060902.1, forward strand.
AAAAGTTAAAATAATCTCTTAATGGAAAGTTTTGAAAGTGATATTTGAAAATGGAGTTAATTGTTTTTAAAAGTGATTTAAAATGTGTTAACTGATAAGAATACAAAGATTTTAACATTTTTGTTGTAATAAATGTTTTCGAGAAAGTAAGGAAGACATAGACTATAACACTGTTGTTATAGTAAATGATTTCTGAAAGGAGATGTTTTATATAGTATATAGGATTTATTTATACCCTATATTTGATGATAATATTGAACTTAGGTTACTTATGTCTATTTCGAAGTTAAGAATGTCGTTCATTTAAGGTCTGAGAGGTAATGATACCCTAACTTGATCGGCTTCACTGTTAACTAATAAATAGTTTAAGTTCAACATCGAGGATTAATATTTAGTATAATTAATTGTATCCTTATACTAGTATTTTTGGGTTGTCATAACGATGTTTTACGCAACATTCATTTTGACACAATAAAGTGTGTTTTGGAAAAATATGAAGCTTTCCTCAAAGATTAGTAAACAAACTTATTACAGATTTAAGTATATAGAGGTATTTTCTAAGTCTTGAAAATGAAATGGTTTGTAAATATACTTATACCGTTAGGGTAAGTATATGGAAATATTTTCCAAATGTCGAAAGATTAAAAGTGGTTTTGAGAATATATCTTTGTAAAGATATTTTGAAATAAATATTTATAAGTGATTTAATTAATAAAAGATTATTAAACAGGCCTAGAGACTGCTTGTGTGCTAGATTTTTTTGATTTCTTGACTGGATGTGTAAACTGATTAGTCGTGCATTTCGCATGAAGCTAACAGAGTAGGTTAGATTATCGTTTGATATTAAGAATGATGATTCAAGTAGTGCGGAGTGACTATGGCACTCCAATCCACTGGGCTTCCTTCTTGGCCGAAGGATAGCAAGTTGAGAGTTGGAAACGTGATAAGTCTACGAGGCTTGGTTTCCATATGAGGTTGAGGGTCTCTTATCGATTATTAGTCCGAAGAGACCGGGATCAGATTTATCCGAAAACTACTTTGAACCAACATATGCATTCGAAAGTGAAATTTACTAGAAGACAAAGATTTTGAAGACGGAGATCTTCATGATGTAGGGCTGCTTGCCACTAACCTCTCGGGTGGTTCACATATTATATATGTATGGTGGAAGTAGTACTTCATTCTGAAATTCTTCGATGCAAGGGGTGCTCGCTACTAATCCTGGAGATCATTCCCAAAAAGGATGTAGTAGGAGTACCTTCGGTTTGTCCTGTTCCTGGATAACTTATATGGACAAATGTCTGACATTGCATTTCTAAAACCACGTACATTAGTTTTTACAAACGTACATCTATTTGGTAGTATAGGAGGTAACCCCTCTTATACTTAACACTCTTCCCCGAGGTGTATGAACTCATGGATTGTACTTTTGTGGAAATCAAATAGTGTGTTGTTGAACATGGCAATACGGTAGTCAAAGTGGGATTTGTCATGTGAAAGGTAAAATCTTACCTCAACCCTCACACATCAGTAATGACAAAAATTGGGTAGATGCGGCAAGGCTAAGTGGGTCGCTCCCATTAAGAGATGTTCATTATCTTTCTAGATTACCCTACATATTTCGGGTTTGTTGTGTATGCTATGGCCACTGATAGGTTGAGAACGACCGGAGTGATGACATATTCGGTACTATCTATGGTAGAGGTAGGTTGATTCTGTGTTGGTGGACAATGAGGCTGTGCCTCGATACATTCTTCTAAAGATGTACTGTCGGAAGGTAGTCCCTTACCTTATCATTGTTGGAATCCATTCTCTAATACGTGCTTTTACAGTTTTTATTATAGAGCTTACCATGCTGGAATTTAATTAATGTAACAATTTCGGCTATGTTAATATGTTATTTGAAAAGGGTTTTCTAGGAATGTCATTAGAAATAATATCAAATGATTTGATATAAATGTTTTAGTTATCATATGGCAAAAACCCGCCCGTGTTTATGTGTGGCGTGGTCTTACGAGATACCTTTATTCCAAAAGGTTTTATAGCATTAAAATCCAATTGAGATGTGTTTTCTCGCGCTGGTTTACCAGACTGATCCGGACGTTCTTCCCTTTTAATGCTCGGGTCAGACCTAGTATATTTACAGATTAGATTCGAATGCATTTTAGAGGAGCCTAGAGCAGGAGGCTTCATCGATAGCTAGTTATTACCATATTTCTACTGCATCGGTTGTTTAAAATTATCAGCATTTGTGAGTATAGGTTGTTATAACTATCCAAGCTGATGATTAGTGATTTGTTGTACTCTGATGGATGTATTAATATTACAGTTTTTCCTTTTGTAAAGATCATTGTTATATTATATATTTTTCCATTTCATTGTGAGATTCTGTGATTGTTTAGTTTCTTCTTCTTTTGTTCTTTCTTCTATCTTTTACCCTTAATGATCAGTGTTTTTGGCACTTGAATGCTCGGCACGCAGTACAGTGGAAGTGTTAGTGTCAATTTTCGTGGTCAAAAATTCTGGGCCGTTACACTTTTATTCCATCCTTTTTCTCAAACATTCCATACTTAACATTATCTTTAAAATAGTCTTTTAAAATAATAAAGTATATTCGCAAATATAATCAAAAGTGTTAAAAAACAAATGTTACTAAAACATTGTTTACTATAAAACTAAAATCTTTTATACTTATCATTAGCTTTAAAATATTCTTTTTAAAGATCAAAGAATATCTGCACTTATTTAACAAGTTAATATACTTTTAAATAACTTCTCAAAAATATTCATTATAACTTAACATCGTAACAAAATCCACTTACTTCTATAAAATATTTAACTTACTTTTCCCAACTTATGAACACACACGCACACTCTTTTAAAATACGTATCTTACTTTTCCAGACTTATATATATGTGTATATACTTTTAAAATACTTATAACTATGTATTAAATATTTTATAGAAATGACTGATTTAGAAATTCTAAAAAAACTATTTTATATGAATGTTACAAAATAAACCATTTACTTTGAAAATTCATAAATAATTATTAAAAATATATTTAAACTTGAAACCCATTATAAATATTCTTATATATTTATTAAATGTCCCTTAAAGTATTTCAAAACAATACCTAATTGAATATCATTTTCAAACATTTTTAGCTCACATCACATTGTAGCGACTTGGAAATTCGAACACTTTTGTCTTTAGATATCGATACATTTTGAAATATAACTAAGTGTTATAAATATGATTTGATAACCTTGTTTAGCATCATATAATTAATAAATAATGATAAGAAAGTTGTTTCTAAAAGTGTGTACAAAAATATATTCTTCAAAGAAAAATCGATAATGTGATAGAAAATCGATTTATCGATAAACAGCTTTTCGATCGATATAAGTTGTCCGAACTATCGTGCACTTAACTAATGATCAAATGAACGCATTAGAAACTAAGTAACACACTCTCCTCTTTATAAAGCATGAAATGTTATAGAAAGTTCTATTAGGATAAGAGTTGTTATTATGAGAAGGGTACAAGAGTAATTAGCCATAAAGGAGAAGTGACATAAAGAAGAAGAGACAATAAGGAGAAGTGATGGGAGGTGAGCCTTCCATGGCATGGTGGGGGTGAAGGTAAGCTTAAAGTTCACCATTCCTATGCCTATATAAGGAGGGTACACCCTTAGGAAATATATCACAGATATTCCTAAGCTTTGAGTTAAAATTTCAATGGCTTCTCTTCTTCTTCATCTCTAAATTCCTAAAGCAAATTATTTGCAAACCATCTCCAAATCACTCCAAACTTTGCCACAAGGCTTAGTAATATATTACAGAACCTTCTACCAAGTCAAAAGTGGAAGACGCAAAGCCAAACACCCCTAATCCCCCTAGGCCATGAGCATTGTTGGGTGTTTGGAGGCTAAGAAGGCAAAGCAAGAAAGCGAGGAAAGAAAGGTTGTTGCTAGCTTGGGTTGGACTTAGGCTAGCTTGGATCTTGTTATTATTAGATTAAATGTGAGTTAACACCTTACTTTGAATGAATAATATAACATATATATGTTGTATTTGATTGTTATAATGTTGTTTGAATTGTTAAGTGGCATATGTTAAAACATTGATTTGAATTCTTGTTTTGAAAACAAGTGAGACAAAAGATCCACGTACATGGACTTGAACAAACTTGGAATGAACTTGAATGGACTTATATGACATGTGACTAGACCTTGAACAAAGCACATTGGTTGTAGTTGAACATAGGATGAGATATGGCTCGGATTTTAAAATGCATTTATAGCGATAGTCGCTATAGATGCAGTTCAGAATTGTCTTGTTTTTTACAATTGTTATAGAACTTTGTAGAGAGATCCATAGGGATTTCTTGCCATATTTACAATGTCTTATATGTATATTTGTTTCTATTAAAAGCTTGAATAGTAAAAATGTTAAGTAATATCTCGAAAACGGCCAAAACATCACTAGTGCAAAACTACCCCGTTTAACCTTAATTTTTGGACTTTATTCGTTTCAAAAAGGACTTTAAGTTCGAGCAATTTGTTTCATTCTTTCTAAAAATATTGCCTAACTATTTTTAGAGTATTTTAAAAGTAGTTTGAGACATTTTTTATTTTTTTTTGGATTAGTTATGAATTTTTAAAGAAAGAAATTTTAGAATAAAATATGTTCTTTTTCCAAGTTTTGTTGATTCTTAATACTTGTTATTTTTAAGTCATATTTTGGATAAATGTTTTATAACCTATTATAAGTATTTCCAAGTATTTTAAACATTTCAAAAGGGGGTAGAATTTCTAAATGGCCAAGTGATTGATTGTTTAATCACTTATTAGAAAAGTAATTAACTATGCTTAACACAAATAAGCCGACGAAGTAATCTTATCTATTTATGAGGGTTAAGATTGATGTTGAGTAGGGATGGAGCAATAGAGCTCTAACCTACCGAGCTTCCATCTTAACTGGGGAATATGTAAGTGGAAAATTTTGGGAACGTTTTAATCGAGTTGATTCCTTGTTGTTTATGGAAATCATAAATACTATATTTAACATTAAAAGTCGACAAGGTAGACTTATCTATTAGTGAGATTTAAGAATGAAGTGTATAGGAAAGGCTTGGAGCAACCAATGCCCAAACTTATCTAGCTTCACTCTTGGGCGAGGAACAGTTAAGTTGGAAAGTTGGAAACGAGTTAAGCATACGAATCGAGATTCGTATAAGCAATTATTTTGACTGGATAATCGATTAGCCGATTATCGAACTTAACCTAATATTAACTTAGGGACTAATTGAAAGACTTTATGATTTTATACTAATAAGAACCCCCAGGGGGAGTATTGGTACGAAATGTCTCTAGCCTTCACTTACTTCTGAGAGAACCGGAATTGAGTTAACCAAAGATTCATCGATTAATTTTGAAGAGTCCGAGATTAGTAAGTTCTATTTAGCGAATACCACCTTAAAACTATTATACGATTTCTATGTTTGGAAGCGGTCGAAGAAAAGAAATCTATGTGGAGATTCAAGATCTATTCAAGATGCTCGAATCCATGTAGCGATTCGTGATCTACTCAAGATATGGGAATCCAATTAGGGATTCTATCATGTTCGAGTGATGAAGGCTCCTGTGAAAGATGCCTAATGTAACCTTTGCATCGAAAATGGCTAAATACAGAGTAGGATGCACAACCTAGGGTTAGGACCCATTTCAAGGTGTTATCAACTTCGTATCTAAAGATACTTATAAATATGTTATGTGCGGGAGTTGATGATATTTGGTTCACGTAGTTCATGTTTATGTTCGAACGTTGGGCAGCTTGTGTTTACCTTATGGTATATCATATTTAGAGATGTACGTCGCTCGGAAGGTAGTTTCTGATCCTTATGCATAGAGTTTTGATTCGGCTTCTCGGAAGAGATCTCCATGGAAAAATCCGTTATGCGAGCGTTCCTTAGTGGTTTTTGTTATACCCTCTAAATATGATGTTTAATGTAACCAATATAACCATTCCAGCTATGGTTATATAATTTATATGCTACACCCTAGACATTATCTATTATATCACTATATTAAACTTAATAAATGGTTGGTCTCTTTGAGGGTGAAAAACCGTTATGGGTATCTGTACGGTCCTAATAATTACTATTTTGGTTACATATGTTCATGTGTTTCTCACGCTAGTTTACCAAACTGATCCGGGTGTTATTTTCTTAATACTCGAGTCAGCCGCATGTTAGATTTAGCTACGGGCGCTTTGAAGCTTCTGGAGAAGGGTTGGAGTTCTACCTATCGTAGCATTTATTTCCGTTGCAAATTTCTTATTGAATATATCAACATTGAGAACAGGTTGTTACAACTATCCAAGCTGATGGTAGTACTTAGGCTTTAGTAACTCTGATATTTCTGTATTTAGAGTGACCCTTTATACTGTTCTTTTGATATTATATATTATCATTTCGTTGACAGATTGTGATATTGTGTTCTTATTTTCTTGTTCTATTCTTTTTATTTTATTTTACCCTAACAATTCGTCTTTTTGGCACTGGAGTGCTCAGCACACGAATACCATGGATATACTAGTGTCGACATTTGGGGATCGAAAAGTCGGGTCGTTACATTTGGTATAGGAGCTCGAGGTTGAACGAACACCTTGGCTTTGGTTGGGTATGGCTCATTAGATATAGAGTAAGCGGCACCCTAGAATGAGTCGAGTGTATTATACATACACGAGCGTATTTGTATTTTCTATAAACTTATACCCTTTTTCAACTTTCCTTAGGAATATCACTTTCTTCGTAATCTTGTCATAGAATCTTCTCCTTGAAGTAACTCTATCACTAGGTTTCCTAAAAATCTTAATATATATTGCTACGAGTTCTTGTTGTTTTAGGATATGGTATCTGGTGCGGAGAGAGAGAGAAAGCTGGTTGGCAACAAGGTTTAGGCATGTCGTGGATAGACGGGAGATGTAGGGACTTGTATTTGACGATTTAGAGGAGGAGTTAGTATTTAAAGATCCAGAGGAGGAACTGGTTGTTGAAGATCCAAAGGAGGAACTTCTAATCCATGAGGAGGAGGATCAAGAGGAGGAAATTGTATCCGAGAATGATGATGACGTTATTTGGGAAATGGAAGGACCATTATTGGTGAATGGGGAAGACATGGGGGAAGATCTCAATGATGAGATAGAGCCTGAAAAGATTGAAAACATCAATGGCTAGTTGTACGATAGTGATGCAGGACTACAAGGATGGACCGTCCAGGTTGAGAATTGGATAATGATGGAGAGATCATGGATTAGGAAGGACCGCCAGTAGAGGACTCTAAGGGAGAAAGCCCTCTATAAGAGTATCGAGGTGTGGTTACTATGGGTGTTTTCTTTTGCTTTAGTATCATATATTATAGATAGGTATCATTGTTAAGTATTCTATCTATATTACGTAAACTCGTAGTACGGATTATGAATGCTAGCGATGGGTGTTTAGATTATAATAGATGAAGTGGTTTATGGAACACAAGCTTTGAATTAAGTAAACATGTTTGTTAAACAAATTATTCGATGTTACTAGGCCAACTAAAGGACATCTTTACCTTAAGGATATCCGGGAAAAGTAGACTCTAGGACCAAGTTAGATGCCAGAATCCTACTCTTCTTAGTTACTCACCAGACCAGATAGGTAAAGAGGTCCAAGCAGCCAACTCAATTCTAAGACCCATGTTTATTTTGGGACTACATCTAAAAGAAAAAGCAGAAAGTTAGGGTTAAAATCATATCCAAGAACTCTATTCTTTTGTATCCAGTTTTGCTTTAGGAAGTTAGAACTATGGATACTAGGGCTTTTAATAGTGGAGGAAGTACAGTGGAAGGAATAATGCAGGCTCGACCAAGGAAAGGCTTTGCTTCCATATGGCGTGAGTTTGAGATATTGTGTAGAAAGAGGTTCAACGGTACCGATACTATCATCGAGGCCCAAGCTTGGATTAGTTTGTGCAATATGGTATATAAGGACATGATGGATCACATCCAGGAAGTATTCAAGCATATTATTAGTATGGATTTCCGGTTCGAGGGTTCAGCTCCAGAATCATCCGTATTTGCACCAACCAGAAGCAACAAGCATAAGTTTCAACCGCCGAGGGATATTTCAAGTTTCAAATGTTGAAAGTGCGGGAAGGAAGGTCATTTTGCTAAAGAGTGTAAGAAAGGAAAGAGAGGGCAAGAATCTAACAAACCAATTGATGAGGTTCCAAAGGTTAAGCCATAGATGATGAAGGGGTAGTTTGTACCGAAGACTTGTTACAACTATCACCAGCCAGGTCATCGGGTCAGGGATTATCCGATGCTTCAGATAGGACAATAACCTAGGGTTTCCCACTTACTCCAGCACTTTCCACTTCTGCAGCTGAGAAGGGGAAGCAAATTCTTGAAGGTATGCTATATGTTTATAGTTTACCTATTCTTGTTTGGTTTGATATTAGTACTTCTCATAATTTAATATCTCGTAACATTGGTTGTTTAGTCATGCTCGACATGTTACAAACAATAAGTATTGGTTGTGATTGATTTATGCTCAACCAGTTTATAAGCAGTTTTACCTTTCTACATCATGGGTTGGGTAAATAGAAATTATTGGTGCATTGAACAAACACCTTGTGAATTAAGTTTCACTGTTTGACTATAAGGCGTTTAGTGAAAATGTTGGGTTAGAATTAAAATTTAGTAAAAGATTTTACTATAATCTAATGGAAAGATGGAATATTTTGAAGATAAATATTTTTCAAAAGATTTATATAAGAAAGTAATTCTATATAAGTATGGTTTATGAAATGTGGTTTAGAAATGAAAAGGATTTAAATATAGAATTTGAGAACTTAAAACCCGGTGTCTTTGAAAATGTTTTTCAAGATTTAGGCGAAAAATAAAAATTGTATTATTTGGAAGTAAATATAGAGAAGTTAGTTTAGGAGATTAAAGTCAGGATACTTAGTAGCAAGATACAAAGTATCTACTACCACTTTGAAATGATCTTGGTTGAGTACCAAAAGTATGGTTTGGATGTACTGAACTCACTTCGGTCGCTTGAAAATAATTTCGATGATGACTGCAGCATTATCGGTATTTATTTTCGGGTTTCTAAGTATAGGATGCTATAGAGTTGTTTTAGCAACACCGATTTTGATTTAATCCCAACTGTGATTTGATATACAAAAGTTATATGTATATAATATTTCGAAATGATTTGAAGTGAAAATCGGTGTTTAGTTCTAAAGCTCACTCATAAGTTATTTCATAGGCACATGTAGCTTATGTATTAGGAAAGTATGGATGTGCCTTATAATATGATATGTTTTTTGGTAGTCTTAATTTGTTAAAAATGAAATGGAATTTTCAATGATTTTGGATAGTCAGGAACTTTCGGATAATTATAGAGCTTGTAATTAAGTGTTTCATGAAAATATAAAAGTTGAGCTTATATAACACTTGAATTAAGAAGGTAGCAAGTTAAAAATCAGTTTTAAATTTGTTAATCATGCTTGTTACAAATTTGGTGTTGGTACATACTCTTAGGATGTAATGGAGTATTACACGAGTATGAACTTAAGTTATAAAATAATTATAAACTTGAAGTTATGTTTTTATGAAATGATTCATAAATAATTTTAATATTGAAGAGGTATACTATTTGGACAAACGAAAGTGATAAAAGGTATTGGTGTAAGTATGTAAGTTGTGCGTAGATCATTTCATTCGCATAATTGTTCTTGATCCAGATTCGAATACATGATTTCGAGGTGGTTTACACTGGTCTGAATAACGATTTTTCACTCGATTCTTGACGACGAACACTTGATAGGGATTCATGGTACGATACTAATATTTTCTATCATAGTATATGGCCATGCAAGGAGAACGGAGGTTTCTAATCAAGGAACCAAATTGGAGTCCGCGCTAGAGAGGTTAAGTGATCTATACTAGTAGGGAAGAGAAATCTATGATCGAGAAAGTGATCGGAAATGATATTGCATACGAATGGTCCATATACATCGTGTGGGCTTTATTATAGTTGTATACTATGTTTTGATTGGCTTATAGAGAGTTTAGGTGATAACATCAGTTAATCGATAAACAGCTTTTCGATCGATATAAGATGTTCGAACTATTGCGCACTTAACTAATGATCAAATGAACACATTAGCAACTAACTAACACACTCTCCTCTTCATAAAACATGGAATGATCTAAAAAGTTCTATTAGGATAGGAAATGTTATTATGAGAAGTGTACAAGAGTAATTAGCTATAAAGAAGAAGTGACAATAAGGAGAAGTGATGGGAGGTGAGCCTTCCATGGCATGGTGGGGGGGTAAAGGCTAGCTTAAAGAGCACCATTCCTATCCCTATATAAGGAGGGGTACACCCTTAGGAAATATATCGCAAATATTCCTAAGCTTTGAGTTAATATTTCAATGGCTTCACTTCTTCTTCATCTCTAAATTCTTAAAACAGATTATTTGCAAACCATCTCCAAATCACTCCAAACTTTTCCATAAGTCTTAGTAATATATTAGAGAACCTTCTACCTAGTCAAAAGTGGAAGAAGCAAAGCCAAACTCCTCTAATCCCCCTAGGCGTGAGCATTGTTGGGTGTTTGGAGGCAAAGAAGGCAAAGCAAGAAAGCGAGGAAGGAAAGGTGGTTGATAGCTTGGGTTGGACTTTGGTTAGCTTAGATCTTGGTTATTGTTGGATCAAAGGTGAGTTAATACCTTACTTTGAATGAATAATATAACATATATATGTTGTATTTGATTGTGTTAATGTTATTTGAATTGTTAAGTGACATATGTTAAAACATTGATTTGAATTCTTGTTTTGAAAACAAGTGACACATAAGATCCATGCACATGGACTTGAACAAACTTGGAATGGATTTACATGACATGTGACTAGACTTTGAACAAAGCACATAGGTTGTAGTTGAACCTAGGATGAGATATGACTCGGATTTGAAAGTGCACTTATAGCGATAGTTGTTATAGATGCAGTTCGGAATTGTCTTGTTTTTACGATTGTAATAGAACTATGTAGGGAGATCCATATGGATTTCTTGCCATATTTACAATGTTCTATATGTATGTTTGTTGCTATTAAAAAATTTAATAGTAAAAAAGTTAACAAACATCTCGAAAATTGCTAAAAATCACTAGTGCAAAACTGCTCCGTTTAACCTTGATTTTTAGACTTCAATTATTTCATAAAGGACTTTAAGTTCGAGCAATTTGTTTCATTCTCTTTAAAAGTATTGCCTAACTATTTTTAGAGTATTTTAAAAGTAGTTTGAGATATATATGTATTTTTAAAAATTAGTTATGAATTTTTAAAGAAAGTTTTTAAATAAAACATGTTCTTTTTCCAAGTTTTGTTGAATTTTCAAACTTGTTATTTTTAACTAATATTTTGGATGTATATTTTATAACCTATTATAAGCATTTTCAAGTATTTTAAATGTTTCAAACACATGTTAGAATTGCTAAATGGCCAAATAATTATCTATTATATGTGCTACACCCTAGACATTATCTATTATATTATTACTTTAAACTTAATAAATGGTTGGCCCCTTTGAAGGGGGAAAACAGTTATGGGCATCCGTACGGTCCCAATAATTACTACTTCGGTTACATATGTTCATGTGTTTCTCATGCTGGTTTACCAGACTCATCTGGGTGTTATTTTCATAGTACTCGAGTCAGCCCTATGTATGTTTTCAGATTTAGCTACGGACGCTTTGGAGCTAGTGGAGAAGGGTTGGAGTTCTACCTATCTAGCATTTATTTCCATTGTCAAATTTTGTATTGAATATATCAACATTGTGAGGATAAGTAGTTATAACTATCCAGGCTGATGGTAGTACTTTGGCTTTAGCAACTCTGATATTTCTGTATTTTGAGTGACTCTTTGTATTGTTCCTTTGATATTATATATTTTAATTTCATTGAGAGATTCTAATATTATGTTCTTCTTTTCTTGTTCCATTCGTTTTTTTTTATTTTTCCCTAACAATTTGTCTTTTCATCACTCGACACACAAATATCATGGATGTATTAGTGTCGACATTTGGGGATCGAAAAGCCGGGTCGTTACAACATCCTATAACGACACACAACAACAATTGCGGTAAAAAGGTCCAGAAGTGTCACATCAGGTCCAAAAGTGCTACTATAAAACTATGGTATAGATCATGGAGGAGAATAGATTTAAACAATAGAAAGTTTAGCCATTTTTCAACAAGTTAAAAATCCTTTTAAGGTTTGATTTATTTTACATTATGTAGTAAATAAATATTACATAATAACCATGTAAAGATACCACAAATATTGTCTTTCAAAATTATAATAAAAATCACCAAAAACTAGGCGAGTAAAAAAGTCCATATAGCGACCTTTCTCGCCTATTAAAATTTCAAACTTTGTTCTATAAATTCTATAATTTTCCAAACCATTTCCTTGCTGTTCCATTCACTACTGTAAGTGCATAGCATAATCATAATATATTGTGTCAAAATAAATTTACATATCACCATTTTTAAAAAGTTACACACAAGTGATTTTGAAGTGCACTTATAGCGACCTTTCTCGCTTAAAACACTTTTAAACACACTTCAACTTCACACATAACCAAACCAAACACATAAACAAAAAGTCAAGGCCACGATTCATGTTGAAGAGGGTAGGAGAAATGATTATATTACATATAAAGTTACCATTTGCTTTCAAAAGCAAGATGGTCCCAAAGTTATAACTTCATAAGTTAACTTCTTAACTGTATATTAAGACACAATTATAAACATAATATTTACTTTTCAATGGTGAGTTAACTCACCCCAGTCCATGCTAACATAATGCAAAAGCACACAAAAACACATGAACACTTCCTACTATCACCAAACTATTAGTACCTTAGATATTGATTTTGATGACAACAACCATATAAATATAATGTTTTGCCAAGTTGCATAGTAATATTGCAGAATATTATATAGGTACATAATGATTAAACTTGAAGACAGATCAGTATAAAGACTAAATTTCAATATTTAGAGATGATCAACACTCATGACTTTAAAGACAAAGATTTGAAGAGATCAAGACTTTATTATGAGTCATTACAATAAGTTGTTAAAGTCCTCGATAGAAAATTCTAAACTTTATCATTAAAATTCTAATCTTCGATATTTTATCAAGATAAATTATTTAAAATTTATAATATATTTACAAATATTTTATAAATTTTTTTATTTTTTTAAAGTATTCAAAAACTATGTTCAAATTATTTTACAAAATATAGAAGTTTGAAAACATTTTAAAGGAATTATTGTTTTTCAAATTTAACAAAGATATGTCGACATAGGCCTCTTATGTATGTCGATATTTAGACCATTGAAGAAGTGTCTTTTGAATAGTTATGAATTTTAACATCATCTCTTCACGAATAAACACATCACTTCGTACACCATATAAGAGGGACTAGAAAACGAATTTTATTAACTACTTTCTCTACTTTCTTCTTACTGCAAATTCTCATCATATATTTCATAAAATCCACTTTCTATACTCTTCGAATTCATTTAAATTCAATTCCTACTTTAATATATTTATTCTCTATAATCTACTTACTAATTTGGAAGTATTCTCTCATTAATTCAAAGACCAAACCTCTACTAGAAGGGTTATAGGATATCTTGTATCCTAAGTACAACTGTTTGTATTTGAAAATCAATAACTCTACTCTTATTAGTTTGAGTGTGCTTGTTGCCTATTCAAATCAAGTGGATGTGCTTAGTAGCCCGTTTAAATCTAGTTGGTGATCATGTTACCTAGTAAATCAAGAGAGTTTACCTCGTTCTCGTGAGATAGGAGGGTGTATCTCGTAGCCTTAGAATCAAGACTATATTTTGGTTTGCTTGCTACCTGGTTAAAGTTGGCTATTGAAAAGAAATCTGTACAGTATTGTGTGGGACTGGATGTAGGATTGGTTAATCCGAACCAATATAAAATTCCTAGTATCATCTCCCTTAATTTACGTTTTGTTATTGCTTTTATATTTATCTGTGATTACATCTGTGACTGGTTAATTAGTATAGTCTATGTTGATAATTTGTGATTTTATTTAAATCTTGAAACAAAGTTAAAAAATTCATAAAAGATATAAAACACTATTCATCCTTCTTTAGTGTTAAAGTAGCCTTAAGATCCGTTACACTATAACCCACATTTGGTATTAGAGCATTAGTTTTCAAATTTCATAATTTGATTTTTGAAAGGTATAAATGGCTAGGAATACTATTAGTACACTATTTAGCACTTTTGTAGAAAAACAAAGTTATGAAATCTATATGTTACTGTTAGATTGATTAGAAACTAAATATACTGAAAAGTCACTTGATGTTTTTCTATGGTGTAATGTGAAATTGCAGGAACAAGTATGACATATCGTTGATGGCGAATAGAAACTTGATATTCATACATCACAAATCAAGAAGGACAAATGGATACTGTACAGTGGATGCTCAAGACACATGACTGAAAATTCGGAGATCTTAAATTATATAGGTTACAAAAATGGAGGATCAGTTAACTTTAAAGACAACTTAGAAGGATATGTGATTAGCATCAGCAATGTCGATAACTCTAAAACTCCAATAATTTTTAATGTTTTACTAGTTAGGAATTTGATACATAACCTGCTTAGCATTAGTCAATCGTGAGATAAGGGTTTTAAAATTAAGTTTGAAAATGATATTTGCCACATCGAGGATAGTGAGTCTAAAATTATTTTGAAGGTGTTAGAAAATGTAATATTTACATCTTGAGTACGAAAGTGACTATTGACAACTTTTGTCTTTTGGTGGAATCTAGTGACCTGTGAGGACCCATTTCTTCGACTCCCAGAAATCGACAATAATACATCCCCGGTATTCACGTGCCGTAAATCCAAGTGCTGGAGAAGCGGATTCTCAAGGGTAAGAAAGAAAAATAAGACAGAACAAAATCTCACATATGTTATTTCAAATAAAACTTTACAGCGGAAATTAAAATACATTTATCAGTGTTGAACATGGACAGTTATAAATACATGTCCTTACAAAGGTGGGTTACAAAACTACACAAGTGTGGTCAAAACAGATAAAAATCTTCAGTAAAATCTTCCGACTCCATGCTTTGAGCTCCATCCAGCTTTCTTCTAAACTAAACCTGACTACTAGGCTGCCCGGGGAAAATTAGGGCACCTAAAGTTTAAGGAAAGGGAAAAATAAACTCCGGATCAGTCATGGGACTGGTGTGAGAACTCAAAATACGCGTTTTGAAAACAAAAAGGTATCTCATAAGGCCACGCCGCACATAAACACGGAACGGGTTTTTACCTTACGATAACCAAAATATTCTACGTCAAAATACTTGATATTATTTTTAATGACATATCTTTGAAAACATTTGCAAATGAACTTATTAATCTTAGCCGATATTTTTACATTATTAAATTCCAGCATATCATCTTGTAATACAAGGCTTTCTACATCTAAAATCATACAGTCTCTTATTGGAGAATGGGTTTCCATACAAATGACCAGGTGAAGGGACTAACTTCCAGTAGTACATCTCTAGAGGAATGTAATGAGGCCCTACAGATGGTCCTCTACCAATAAAAGACTGGGCTACCTTTTCCTAGATAGTACCGAATATGTCATCACCCCGGTCGTTACCGACCTATCCGAGTGCTCGATTACCATACACAACCATTAATTTACATCCGGAATGTCATAGCGGGAAGAAATATATCTAGACAGGGATGATCATACCATAATGGTTGCAAACCACATAGCCTTGCCGCATCTACCCTGTTTCGGTCATTTTCGGGTGCAAGGCTTGAGGTAGCGATTACCTTTCTTATTGCGCATCATCTCTCTTTGAATGCCACATTGCCCATCCATTGATCTCTATTGACTTCCACAAACATACAACCTCCGAGCTCATACATGTAACATCCCGCCTTCCAAGGCCCAAAACTAACCGCTACTGATGCTGCAGTCATCCGTTGTTGTTATTTCTTGGCGACCGAATGCGGCATTGTTAATATTGATACATAGGAACACATGAATGTGAAAATTTTTAAACATCTAATAAACAGAATTTCTAATTTCATGCAAATTACACTTTAAGATATAATTACATAATCCCATACGTTAACCACGTTCACATCACATATACATGTACAAAATACGATAAGAGTGACATATAAAGATGTCCCTTTATGATGATCAGAGATCTAGTAAATATGAACTTTATAGTTCTTAGTACATCACGGCGGAATACACAAAATAGCTCCTACATAGCTAACCCTGCCTCCTGCATGTCACCAGAAGCTTATTCGTCAAAAACCTGAAAGTCTTCCACTCTCAGACTACTCAAATTAATTTTGAGTACCCGAGAGTTTGTGGAGAAACAAAAACTTCGAGTCAGACAATAAGTCTGGTATGAATAATCCCCTATCATCTCTTATCATAAATACATATATAGTGAGACCACGCAGCTTAGCGGAACGGGTTTTCCCCTCACTAGTATCCCAAAACAAAACATGCAAATCATTTACTATGCCCCTGCACCCAAAATGATTAGTCTTAACATAATATGAAATTAAGCAATAAATCATATACATTAGATATCCCATCCACCCATTTATTAGATATCCCATCTAAAAGCAATATATTAGATTTCCCATCTAAAATCAATTTAGTAGAGTTCCCCTCTAAAATCTTTAAAATGACTATCCGTCATAAATTAATAGGACTATCCGTCCCAAATCCATTTAAAATAAATGCATATTATACATCGTACATTGTTTTATAAAAGTTGGTGTGGGCTATCCACCGCACACTCCATAGTTTTTTTAGGATGACTATGAACCCTTGGCTGCCAAATCCCGAGGCTAACCACCTGTGGCAAAACATTCTTTACTTTAGAAATTTGATGTAGGCTATCCACCACACATTCCATGGTTTTCCTAGGTTAACCAAGAACCCAACACTTGGGCAACTAAAATATCATGATCCCCATGATTATGTATAAAAATTCATGATCTCCATGATTATTTATTTTCTCCAGGTATACCACCTGTTTAACATATTCCCATTGGTAGCTCCAATTAGGTTAAATTAAATGAAAACACATTGATAGCCCCAATGTATATTTTTGAAAGCATATTTCTGTTTGTAACCCCAAACTATGTATCAAAAACATTAAACCCACCCCGGTGTCCCCAAGGGTTATTTACATCCAATTTGTATAAGGATCCCCCTTACATATTCAAACAAAGATAAGTATTTTATGCTATAACCCTTCGAAGTAACCCCTTCAAATTAGCAAAATTTTACTTAAAGAAAAATGGCTAAAACAACCCTTTAAACCCCTTTGAATGAAGCCCCATTTGAAAGCAAATAAACATCCAAAGTAAGCCTTCCTTTTGAAAGCATCACAAAATCGTACCTTTAGACCTTATCGAAAAGTCCTACCTTTCGACCTTGTCGGAAGGTTTCTTTTCGACCTAGTCGAAAGTTTCCACCTTTCTACTTTGTCGAATGCCTGGGGTATCCCCCTATAAAACCATTTATAAACTTTTCGAAAGCAATGAAACTCAAACCTTTCGAAATCATTGAAACTCAAAACCTTTCAAAATCTTTCAAGGTAACCCCTTCGCAACCTTTTGAAATCGAAACCTTTTTCTTTTAAACCATTTGACAATGTCAAAAACTAGCAGGCATATTTTCTTTAAAACCAAAACAAAGTTTCATCTCCTTCGAAAGCTCTAACCTTTCATCCCTAAACCTTTCGACCCCTTTCAATTCACTATGTACCAGTTGCCTAATCCATGTGCATTGATTTTTAACCTAGTCGAAAGGTTTGATACCTTTCAACCTTGTCGGATGGTTTGGAATGGAGGTGGAAGCTCTTACCGAAAGAGTTAAAACAATGAAAATACCGTTTAAAATAGTTCTTATGTACCCCACCTGCCTTGTTTGTCTAAATCTGATTGGTTGCCATAAGTTTATATTCATAATTGCTGCCGACTTTCCTTATTTGGAAATTTAAATAAATTTGAAAAAGCCCCTTTCTCCTTTATAATTATACAAAACATTTAAGTCCCATACCTTAAATAATTTTATATAACTATTAAAACATCTTGAAAAATTCTGGAAAAATTCTAGAAAATCAATCACTACGTTTTGTTTTACATATTAAAATTTCAAAGCATATGAAGATCAAAACCACTCGAAATATAACCAAAACCGAATAAAAACGTGTTAATTAATCCATTAACATTTAAAACACCTATTTCTTATCCAAACAAAGGTTTAATGGTTATATCCTAACCAAGACATAAACATGAATTAGGTATAACCCATAGCCGATCCAAACAGAGAAAATGAGATGATAAACATGATTATTCACCTTGATTAGTTGATTGGAAATGAGATAATTTCCTAGCTTTGATTCCTTAGCTTTGATTCCTTAGCTTTTATTCAATTTATTGCTCTTCCTTGAGCTTTTAATGGCTGACCGAAATATAGGTGAGGAGTTATGAATGAGAAAGCGAAAATTTATTAAGGTGGAGGAAGAGATTTATACTAAGAAACGTAGCCCCATTTCCAAGTTTACCCCTTAGGAAAATTCCTCCTCCTAAATTTAGTTAACTCTTATTTTAGTTCATTCATTAAGACACGACCATTGAATTTATAAATCTCATCTCCCTAATTATTCACATTATTCTATTTAATTTATCTAATTAAATATCCCATTGTTAATTAAAATTCAAGGGCATTACAGAATCCTCCCCTTAAAGAATTTCTTCCCCCAAATTTCAGTAAGGACAAAACAATAAGAATATAGCCCATGCAAGCAAAGCTAGTATAACCTACCAGCCAAATTCTATATAAACCCTATATAGAACATACCATCTAAACCAGCCCAGGAAAAGTAGCCTTAATCCTGTCTTCTGTCTCCCAATTACAGTCCTTCATGTTGTCACTCCATTGAACTTTCACCAACCTGACTGTCTTGTTCCTTAACCTCTTCTCATCTTTTGCCACAACACGAACTGGTTGCCTCACAAAATTCATATCTGGTTCCACCACCAAGTCCTCCAGTACTGTCGGAGTGATAGTAGTTTATGGATCATGAACATACTTCCTAAGATGAGAAACATGAAACACATTGTGGACCCTGGCCAAACTGCTTGGCAAATCTACTCGGTATGCGAGTCTCCCAATCCTCTCTGATATAGGAAATGGTACAACATATGTCGGTGCTAGCTTCCCGGTCTTCCCGAACCAAACCACACCTTTCATCGGCGATACCTTGACGAGAACTCTATCTCCAACTGAGAACTCTAGGTCCTTACGCCTTTTGTCTGCATAACTCTTCTATCTAGACTGAGCTTCCTTCATTCTTTCCCGTATCAACTCGATCTTTACCGTCACCTCTCTTACCAAATCTTGACCAAGGACCAATCTGTCTCTGGTCTCCAACCAACATGCTGGTGATTTGCATGGCCTTCCATACAAAGCTTCAAAAGGCACCATTCCTATAGCAGTCTGATAACTATTATTATAGGAAAACTCCACTAAGTGCAAGTGATCTTCCCAAGAACCACTAAAATCCAGCACACAAGCCCTCAACAGATCTTCCAGTACCTTGTTGACTCTCTCTGCCTGCCCATCCGTCTGAGGATGATATGCGGTACTCATCTTGAGCTTAGTGTCTAACACACTCTGCAGGCTCTTCCAGAACTTTCTAGTAAACAAAGCATCTCTATCACTAATGATACTACTAGGAATTCCGTGTAGTATAACGATGTTATTTAGGAACAACTTAGCCAAAATAGGTGTCGTCCTGGTTGACCTTACCGTAATGAAATGGGCACTCTTGGTCAATCTGTCCATTATGACCCATATACTTTCATTACCCCGGTTTGACCTTAGCAACCGGTCAATAAAATCCATGGATATCGAGTCCCGCTTCCAAACTGGAACATCCAAAGGCTGAAGGAAACCACTAAGCTTATGATATTCGGCTTTTACTTGCTAGCAGTTCAAACACTGTTTTACCCATAAGCCAACATCCCTCTTTATTCCTTCCCAGAAGAAACTTCTCTTCATATCCAGATACAACTTGGTTCCCCCAGGATGAATAGTAAACTTCGATCGATGACATTCCTTAAGAACTTCCTTCCTAAGGTTTCCAACATCCGGATCACATAACCGTTCCTTCTTTCTCAACCAACCCCTACGGTCAAGAATAAAATCCTTTAAATCATCAATCTTGGTTCCAACTTCTAACCTTCTAATCCTCTCGACTAACACTGGATCCTCTTCTTGCCTAGAAGCAATCCGTTCGATCAAAACTGGTCGAACTTCCAAATAAAACATCATGGCAATATTCCGACTAGATCCAGCAGTCGACCTCAACTACACACTGCAAGCAGCCAGTGCTTCAAAGTCTTTCCATTCCGCCAACATAGTTAACACCACAATCTGATGTTTCCTGCTAAGCGCATCTGCCACCTTATTTCCTTTTCCCGGTGTATACTCGATGCTAAAATCATAAGCTGCAACAAACTCCAGCCATCTCTGCTGTCTCATGTTCAGCTCCTTCAGAGAGAATAAATACCGTAGGGACTTATGATCCGTGAATAGCTCAAACCTTTCTTCAAAAGATAATGTCTCCACACCTTCAGTGCAAAGAT
The DNA here is from genome assembly GCA_030737815.1 of Allium fistulosum. NCBI lineage: Eukaryota > Viridiplantae > Streptophyta > Magnoliopsida > Asparagales > Amaryllidaceae > Allium > Allium fistulosum. The sequence goes on from CM060902.1 coordinate 1,424,029,476, forward strand.
TATCATGACCAACTCCAAATCATGAGTAGGGTATCTCACTTCATGCGGTCTAAGCTGTCTAGAAGCATAGGCAATAACCTTTCCATTCTACATTAGCATAGCACCTAACCCAATACCACATGCATCGGTATAAACTACCAACCCCTGATTCCCATCTAGAACTACTAACACGAATGCATTGGTTAACAAATGTTTCAATCTAAGGAACGCCTCCTCACATTTGTCAGACCAAACAAACTTCACGTCCTTCCTGATTAGCATAGTCAAGGGTGCCGCTGTCTGTGAGAAATCCTTAATGAACCTTTGTTGGTATCCTGCAAGTCCAAGAAAACTTCTAATCTCATTTACCATCTTTGGTCTCTTCCAATTGTTAATAGCTTCGATCTTATCCGAATCAACTGCTAAACCTTCCTCGAAATCTACATGACCAAGGAACTTCACTTCCCTTTTCTAGAAATGACACTTTGAGAATTTCGCCTTCAGCTGATGTTGCCTTAGTGTCTCCAACACTAATATACCAAAATGTTATCAATAAAAACCAACACGAACCTATCCAAGTGCTCTCTGAAAACCCGGTTCATCAAATCCACGAAGAAAGCTGGCGCGTCAGTAAGCCTAAATGGCATAACCAACCATTCATAAGACTCATATCTGGTCCTAAATGCCGTCAAAGGAATACTATCCTCTGACACTCTTAGCTGATGGAAACCTATCGCCAAATCCAGCTGGGAAAACACTCTGGCTCCACTCAACTGATCGAATAAGTCGTCGATTCTCGACAAAGGATATCTATTCTTGATCGTCCTCTCGTTCCGCATAAGATAGTCGATACACATCCTTAATGACTCATCTAACTTCTTCACGAATACCGTGGCCGTTCCCCAAGGCGAACTGCTTGGTCGGATGAAATTCTTTCCTTCCAATTCCACTAGTTGCACGTTCAATTCCTTCATCTCGGTTGGTGACATCATGCTAGGTGGTCTACTTACGGGTTCAGCACCTGGTATGAGATCTATTTGAAACTCGATTGCTCCTTTCGGTGGCAAGCCCAAACTGGTTCAAACACATCTGCAAACTCTCTGGCAACATAAACCTGCTTTAACTCTGCTTTCGTTCCCATAGCACCCAATAACGCATAAGCATTTTCGTTCGAACTTCTTACTGAGTAAATAACTCGGTTACAGCTATTATGATGTTTCAATGATATTTCCTCCTCTTGGAAAAATATCCTAGCATCGTATCTATCTAACCAATCCATACCCAATATAATCTTGAAACCCACGAAATCAAAGACAAATAAATTGCATGCAAACATATGACCTAACAAATCAAGTTCTAACTAGTCATATCTCATTCCTAGAGTTGCATACCCTCCTATAGGATTCGAAACCCTTAAAGGAGTAATAAGGTATAAAGGTTCAAAACATAAGCAATCTACCAAATACTGAGATATAAATGAATGCGATGCACCGGTATCAAATAGTATTCTAACTGGAGTACTATGAATCATAAGCATACCTTCCATCATAGCTTTTCCTTTCTCAGCAGCCACTGGTCAAGAGGATGATGGTTCCAATGCAATGACCTTTCCCTTTCCAGCTTTATCAGCCCTGGGACACTTGTCCTTGTAAAGCCCCATCTGGCCACAGTTGTAGCACTTCACATTATGCCTCACTGCAACTGCTCTTCCATCACCCGAGCGACACTCATTAGCATAGTGCCCCTTCTTGTCACACTTATAACAGACAATATCAGCCTTGCTCTTCTTAGCTACTACCCTCGACTGGGCACCTTTTTTCTTGAAGAACCTCCGCTTCTTCCTCTAAAAATTCTAAACCTCGGCTGGTTTCCCCTTTCCAAAAGTAGAAAGCATCTCTTCATTCCGAATAGCCATCTCAACAACTATATGACACGGATCCAAAGGTTTGGAATGGTTGCTCTGGCGATCTCAGGATTCAACCCCCTGATAAACTTATCATTCCTTCGAATGATAGTATCAACAGTAGCATATCCATAACGGGATAGCTCATCAAACTCCATAGCATACTCAATCACCGATTTATCCCCTTGGACTAAATCTGCAACCTTTCTGAGCAATGCTGACTTGGCAACCTCTGATAGAAATCTTTCTTCAAACCTCCTTCGAAATTCATCCCAAGTCAAGTCTTCCTCTAGCTCTCCCATGGTAACTCTATTCCACCCAAACAATGCTGCTCCCTACAATTGCCTTGAAGCAAGTCTTCTCTTCTGCATATCTGTCAAGCCGAGATCTGCAAATATCCTCTCATAATGCAATAGCCAGTTTTCCACTCCTATTGCATCCTCGGTTCCCAGAAAAAGCTTCCCTCCAAGACTAGCGTAATCCCTGCTCGGTTTGGCATAATTATTGCCAACTGGGGCCATCGGATTAGCTCCTCCAGCATTTCCTACAGCCACTCCTACAGCTGCTCCAGCTTTAATCATATTCATAAAGAACTGATACATTATTCACATATCAACCGGCGGGATCTCAGCACCAACATTAGCATTTGCATCTAGGTTTACATTTGCCTGTCGACCCTGGTTGCTCCTAGTATTGGGTCGAACATTTCCACTTGTTGTGGTGCGTCTTCCACCTTGATTCACTCTTCCGTTTCCTGCCTCCGTATATTACTTCCCTACTACATGAAATCCAATTTTTGTAAGATACAGAAGGACAGTCTAAGAGAGTAGGGAATACATACTTAGGTATTTATAGCAAAGTACACATACGTTATTATAACGCTTACCCAAGCCCAACCATATTTTAGATTTATTAAATTATTCTTTAAAAATCTTTTAAGGTTTAAATTCCTTTTAAGTACATAAACCATGCTCTAATACCAACTTGTAACATCCCGCCTTTCGAGGCCTAAAACTAACTGCTACTGATGCTGTTGTCATCCGTTGTTGTTATTTCTTGGCGACCAAATGCGGCATTATTAATATTGATACACAAGAACACATGAATGTGAAAAATTTTAAACTTCCAATAAATAGAATTTCTCATTTCATGCAAATTACACGTTAAGATTTAATTACATAATCCCAAACGTTAACCACGTTCAGATCACACATACATGTACAAAATATGATAAGAGAGACATATGAAGATGTACCCTTATGATGATCAGAGAACTAGTAAATATGAACTTTACAGTTCTTAGTACATCACCGCGGAATACATAAAATAGCTCCTAAAATGCTAACTCTACCTCCTGCACGTCACCGGAAGCTTATTCGTCAAAAACCTGAAAGTTCCACTCTCAGACTACTCAAATTAATTTTGAGTACCCGAGAGTTTGTGGAGAAACACAAACTTCGAGTCAGACAATAAGTCTGGTATGAATAATCTCCTATCATCTCTTATCATAAATAGATATCTAGTGAGACCATGCCGCTTAGCGGAATGGGTTTTCCCCTCACTAACATCCCAAAACAAAACATGCAAATCATTTACTATGCCATGCACCCAAAATGATTAGTCTTAACATAATATGAAATAAAGCCATAAATCATATACATTGGATATTCCATCCATTTATTAGATATCCCATCTAAAAGCAATATATTAGATTTCCCATCTAAAATCAATTTATTAGAGTTCCCCTCTAAAATCTTTAAAATGACTATCCGTCATAATTTAAAAGGACTATCTGTCCCAAATCCATCTAAAATAAATGCATATTATACATCGTACATTGTTTTATAAAAGTTGGTGTGGGCTATCCACCGCACACTCCATAGTTTTTTTAGGATGACTATGTACCCTTGGCTGCCAAATCCCGAGGCTAACCACCTGTGGCAAAACATTCTTTACTTTAGAAATTTGATGTAGGCTATCCACCACACATTCCATGGTTTTCCTAGGTTAACCAAGAACCCAACACTTGGCCAATTAAAATATCATGATCCCTATGATTATGTATAAAAATTCATGATCCCTATGATTATTTATTTTCCCCAGGTATACAACATGTTTAACCTATTCCCATTGGTAGCCCCAGTTAGGTTAAATTAAATAAAAATACATTGATTCCCCAATATATATTTTCGAAAGCATATTTCTATTTGTAACCCCAAACTACGTATCAAAAACATTAAACCCACCCCGGTGTCCCCAAGGTTTATTTACATCCAAATTATTTAAGGATCCCCCATACATATTCAAACAAAGATAAGTATTTTATGCTATAACCCTTCCAAGTAACCCCTTCAAATTAGCAAAATTTTACTAAAGGAAAAATGTAATTAAAAATATTTAATTTAATAAGATTTTGGTGTTAATATTGGAAGAAATAAGAATTTGTGATTTATCAATAATAAAATAACTAGAATGAAATGTAATAGTATTAATTTAAGGTAATTGATAACTACTTTAAATGAAATTCAAATTAACTTAAAAGATTAAAAAGTTATAATTGGTTATTGATTGTAAATAAGGAAATAATTTAAATGTTATATTAATTGGTGAAATAATATGTGATTAATTGTAATTGGATAAAAATCAGTGTTGTGTAAGTAGTTATAACATTTTTTTGTAGATAATAAACTTATAAATGTGATTAAATTAAGTAAAAGGTGACAATTGTTGTTTGTTACCTATTTGTTTAATCTGTTGAATTAAATTAGAAATCAATTGTAATTAATCCAATTAAATATTGCAGTTAATGTTAGTAAAGGGGATAACTGTATAATATTTATGTAATAAAATGTAAACCAATGTTAATTATATCCATTAGATAACGATTGATTGAATAAAAAGATTGAAACCAAATTTAATCAATTTATTGAAATTTAAATTTATAATTAATGGGTTTATTAAAATGGAAATTAAACATTGTAATTAGTGCAATAATTAACATTGAATTTGACATGGGAAATTGGTTTTAAAAAGATTGTTAATTTCTATGTAAATAGAAATGATAAAATTTGTTAATTATAAAAATTGAATTAAAAATTGATTTAATCGATTTAATAATAATTTATTTAATTAACGTGAAAATAGCCATTTTGGCCACTATCTCGGATTTTGACGAAACCAGTTTCATCGGATCCATAATGGTGAATTATTGTAGGATTTCAAGCTTCGTAGTGATCGGAGTTGTCGTTTGATCGTGCGAGCTCGAAACGCGTAGAAATCAATTTAATTGAATTTAATTGAAATAAATTGATTTTAAAAGCTAACTTCTGTATACAATGGAATTAGGACTTGAAACCTGTTCCATTGAGTTCAAAAATATCGAAAACGTCTATTTTGATATATGGAATGAGCTGCTTTCGTTCCAAAAGCAGAACGGGCTTTTTGGGTCGTTATTGCCGTTCGTACCGATTCGATATGTGTTTATTTTCTTATCGGGCTTTTTCATATAAATAGTCTTGTTTCCCAAATCCTAGTGATCATTTTCTTATTCCTGTACATACAATTCTCTCTGGCTATCTCCTTCTTCTAATGGCAGAGACAAATTCCAAATACAAACCCTAAATTCAATTTCAAATCAATTTCAAAAAAAATCTAACTCCTCTAAACCATGACATATTATACGCCGATTCGAAGCCCTTGACGAGCGCATTCTTGATCTCCAATTTGTTTTTTGATTTAGGTCTCTGTGTGTCCAAAATTTGGGGAGAAAATCTTGGCCGTTCATTTGGGGTTTGATCAACTATGACGGATCGCCGATCCGAAGGTACAGTTTTGTAGAGATCGTCGAGGGGATTGCATCCATGTAGTTCATTTGGCCTGGTGGTGGTTCGAACGCCATGATTATTCGATTTAGGGCATGAAATCGAACGGCGGCTGGTCGCGATTAGTGGCGATGGTCTGTTCACGGGTGGTCGCTGATGGTCTGGAGAGGGTCGCGTAGGGAGGTGCTCGCGTAGGCTAGGCCGTGGTTGGCCAGGGACGGTCGATCGTGGATCTGATGTGGCGGCATGGTCGACTTCGAAACTACACGAGGAATTTGGGTTTGCGTGAACGTAATTGCTGGTGATGACGTGTTTATTTTGTTTTGTTTATTATTTCATTTATTTATATTATGAATCTTATATCTTCTAATCGTTATAACTTTTACATACGAGGTCGGATTTACGCGCGATTTTCTCTACTGCGATCGTATCGAAATTTCGAACATTGTGGGACTGGTTTGGACGAATTCTGGACTATTAGATTTTGGGCCTTTAATTTGATTTTAAATCTATTTGAAATCAAAGGTGAGTGTTTTGACCCACTCACAACTTCTAAATTATCTTATGTTAGTTAATTTAAATTTATGATGTGATTAGTAATTGATTGGTTGATGTTTGGTATATTTAAATTGTCATTCTGGTTAAATATGAATTTTATTGCATTTAATCGTCATTTAATTTAATATTGAATTTAACTATCAACTTAATACCTGTTGATGATAAGCAGTTAATTGATGTTATTTATTGGTTGATTGAACGGTGATTGTGATGTATGTTTGATTGTTGATATTGGATGACTGGATGTTATATTTATATATTGTTATCTGTAACGATCCCGTTTTTAAGCCAAATTTAATTTAGTAATTAATATAAATTTTTGGATTAATTTGTGAATTAATTTGAATTTTTCCAAAACAAATAAAAGATGTGTTTGAATAGATTATAAATAGAATTTGAATTTGAAATTCAAAAATAAAAATCCTAAAAATAAATTGGATTTAAAAACTCTATATTTTAAAAACTAGTATATATATATATATATGTTTATTTTTTTGTGTATAATTAGTTTTAAATCATTTTCTTTAAAGATTTTATAAATATTAATAAAAGGAAATGTATTAATAAAAATAAGAAAAATATATAAATAAAGAGTTTGGACATTTGTAAGCTTAGTATAACATGCAAAATAACAAGTGGCAAATGTGTTTCCTTTTAAAATTGAAATATAAATAAATGTTTAGAGAACAAGGCTATATTTAGTTCAAAAGCTATTCCATATTCATTTTCTCAATCTCTTCTTTCTTCTTTCAAATTAAAACTAAAACCAGAAAAATAAAATCAAACAATAACTTAAATTGTTTCAAGTTCAACCTGAGAAAAAGCTGAAAGATCAAGAAAATTCAAACTCAACTTAAAGTAGATTCAAATCTAAAATCAAGCTTCAGTTCAAAAACAAAGTTCCAGATCAAAGAATAAAGGCTTGTCTCTGTTTTCTTTAAAACTGGTGAGTAAACTAGCATTTAAAGGCTTAAATCAGTTTAAATACATGATGCATGTGATGAACTTGTATAGTAATGTGGTAAATAAGATTTGCATGGATGTTTTTAAACTAGAAAATAGTTGAAACTCTTTGTATATTGTGTGCTTGTCTGTGTATATGAATATATATCTTCCTTTGTTAAATTACAGGCACAAATCACCTAAATAAATTCATTTCTCTTCATATAATCGATGTTAGGCTAAGATCTCTGAAGATGAAATGTGTATATGAATGTAACATTATTTTTAAAAATAATTTCAAGTGAAATTTTTTAGTAATTATTTCAAAAACAATGAATTACAGTAAAAACTTTCCACCAGAAAAATCAATGATCTCAATTTCATGATTTGATTGTACAATCCGATTCGTAGTGGAAAATAATGAATTTTGATAATCATTCGACGATTTTTAAGTTTAGGGACGTTGAGATATTTCGAGTTGAACGGAAAATATATTTTCGTCGATTTCCGGCGATAGCGAGGTGGTTGAGTGTCGTGCTCATGGCTGGAGGTAGCTTGGAGGTCGAGGCTCTCGAGAGAAATGGTAGCTGGATTTATAATCCACCGTGGTGGCCGAACGACGTTGAAGTAGGGTTTAAGAACCTGATCTGGTCGATGTTGAAATTCGAGCTGCCGCGCCATCAACGTTGCATCGGGATTGATCGCAGGTGGGGGAAAGGAAGTGTGGAACTCAGGTGAAGGTCCAGGCGCGAGGTTGTGATCTCCGGTGGTCAGAGATAGGAGGTGCGAGGAGTTTGGTGATCGGGTTTTCATCCCGTAGGGTTTCGAATTGGTTCGATTTTGATTTCCAGGTCAATTCAAAATTCTGGGTAGTCGAATGATTGGAGAAGGTCGGCGACGATGGTGGTCGGAGTGGCACCGATGCCATGTGCATGTGCACGTGTGTCTATTTATTTGCTGTATTATAGAGAAAGGAGAAGATGAAGTTGGTCTCGGGTTTGCTTTCGGGAAAGTGAAGTTGTGGCTCGAGTGATGTATCGGGTGGGTTCGCGATAGCTTAGCATGTTACAGGGTTTTAAATTTTAAATCAAAACAAAGTTTTAAAATAAGAAGGAGGAGTTTTCTCGAGTTTGGGCTAAGGATAGATATGGGTTTGACTCGGGTAAGTATATTAGCAGTTTTAAAACTTTAAAACAAAATAAAGGTTAAACATTTCTTAACTAATTCTTTAAATAATTGTTTTTATTTAGTTTTGGAATTAGTTAAAGGTTTAAATTAAATTATTTTAAATTAATTAAGGTTAAGGAATTTTATTATATACCTATTATTTTAAATTAATTCTTAAGTTATTTAAATAAGTTTGAATGATTAAATAGTTAATTAAAGAAGGTGAAATGATTTTTATTATGAATTAAGTTAATTCATGTGTTGATGATAAATTAATTTCAAAGGTTAGTTTCAAACAAGTTTTCAAAGATTAAATTTTTAAAGATTAAATGTTGTTAAAAGTTAATTGATTTGGTTTTGGAATAATTATATATTAGGTTAATAATAAATTAATCCATAAGTATTTCAAATGGAATTTAATAATGATTGGATTAAGTAATTGATTACGATAAATGGTTTATCTTAAAATTAATTAAGATCTTAAGGTAATTGAAGGATCATTAACTAGTAATTTAATGATAATTACTTAATGTAATCAATTAAAGAATGATTAATTAATGCGATTTGTTAAAGGATAATTATTTAAGGGTTAATTACTTAATGTAATTAATTAAAGGAGGATTAATAAATGTGAGTAATTAAAGGATAATTAGTTAAAGGATAATTACTTAATATAAGTAATTAAAGGGTTAATTTGTTAATGAAAATTAATTAAGGGTTAATTAATTAATTAATTAGTAATTAAAGGTTAATTACTTAATAATTGAAGGTTAATTATTAAATAATTAAAGGATAATTAATTAATTTAAAGGTTAATTAATTAATGATTAAAGGTGAATTGATTAATGATTAAAGGTTAATTAATTTATGATTGAAAGATAATTATTTAATGTAATTAATTAAGGGTTAATTAATTATGTAATTAACTTAAGGTTTATTTATTTATGTGATTAATTAAGGGATAATTAATTAATTAAGGATAATTAATTAAGATGGATAATTAAGATTGATTAATTAATTTCATTAATTAATATCAAATAGTTTGTGATTAATTAATGTTAATTAGGCAGGATTGGGTAATTAATTCATAAGTAATTAATTCAATTTATTTGGAAATTAAATTGAAGTAATTAGGGATTAAACAACTAATTGATCTTGCTTATGGATGATTGGATTTTATTGAATGCCTTGAATTGTTTGATATCTCTGATATGTGATGTTCTGTGATTTGAATTGTTTTGGATTAAGCTGTGATAAATGATTATCTATGATGAATTGCTGTGTGAATGTAAACTTCTGAATTGAATTGAAATTGTTTACTTAAACAACTTGGCCTTTGAAACGGCATTTGAATTTCGATGCGACCGGGGGTCGGATTCCAAATGGTTATCCGAAAACCACATTGAATCTTAAAGATGAATCTTTTGTTTAAAGGATTGAAATTGGAAATTTGTTGTGACTGTATCCACGTGTTTTAAAATAAGCGCTCATTATTCGGTTAAGCCAGGAGAGGACATTAAGTCATAAAACCCATTCCGAATAATGATACGACGTAATGGAATGGCATTTGAAGACAGTGGTTGAAGTCCGATTATTTTCGAAAACGAAAGGATTGCCTGTTGATTGTCTCTGCACCGAGTGGCCCCGGTATAGAGATTACCCTAAGTGATGGGGAGTCCGGACGTGATTAGGGAATATCCGGATTTGCAAGGACTTTTTCCTTAATTGGATGAAGTGACTTCGGTTTCATTCAGACCCAGGATGGACTTGTATGGACGTATGTCTGACATTACACTTTGAGATATAAAGCTTATTTCTATCAAATACATTTATGTTGGTGGCGGAGAATTTATTCTCTTAGCTTAACACCCTTCTCTAAGATGTACGAGCTCAGAGGTTATGTAGTTGATTGTTATTAGTGATATACTACCAATTTGGTAGTGTGGCATGCTAAGTGCTGATCATTGGTTGATCGAAGCATGGCTTTTGTGAAAAGCGTAGCTTTGTGGGACGAGACTTTATCGAACCTCACATCCCGGAAATGGTCGAAACAGGAAGGATGCAGCAAGGTTATAAGGGTTGCGCCGCTCAGGGTATGTGCATTTCCTTCTGGATAAAAAGTGGTATTCTGGTACAGAGCCCAGATAATTCGCTTATATGGTTGTTGGGGTAGAGGGCCCTCGATAAAGGTCGGTTACGATCGAGGGATGGCATACTCGTGACAGTTAGTTACCTAGTTACAGAGGTAACACGGCCTTGTGTTGGCAGAGATCCGGTTAGGTTCTCGGGGCGTCCCTCCAGAGGCGTACTGATTCGGAAAGGAAGTTCCTTAGCCTTGGCCATTTGTTGGAAATCCAATCAATGAGATACGAGCCCTTTACGATTTCAGTTGTATAACCTGCCATTCTTAAATGGTAGCTATAGTAGGCATAATATAATGGTACCTATGCTGGCTAAGATTAATATTATACTTTCTAAATGTTTTCCACACTATGCACTAATAATATTATCAAAAGGATTTTCGCGTATCAAGCATGTTTGACTACTATAAGGAGAAATCTCCCCCAAGTGTGCGATTGCATTGTGTGTGTGCCGGGAGGCCTTATGGTAGTTTCATTTTCCAAAAAGCATAACGGATTTCTTTCTATTTCTTGTTTTGTGCAAACAACTATTTTATGTTTACTCATACCAGTCCCATGACTGACCCGTAGTTTATTGTTCCCCTTCTAAACTCTGGGTGCCCATAATTTTCCACACGGGCAGCCTAGAGACAGGTTATCCGTGTTCTGGAGCTAGTTCAGATAGTGGATGTAGATTCGGAAATCTTTGAAGTCTTTGGAGTTTTGGAAGACCTTATCGAAGTCGAAGTATGTTGGATTCTCGCTCTCTCTTTTGGAAGCTCTGTTGGTGTTATTCAGTTGTTATGTTATCTTTTCCGCTGTGGTGTTATTGTATTCTGTTGTTGTATCATATACATTGTACTCTGATGTTGGTGATCATTTGTTGTATCCATGTTGTATATCAATGAAATTCATTTTGTTTCCGCTGTGTTGTTATCACTTAATGTTGTTATAAGCTCCAGCGAACTGGACTCCGACCTTTGAATCTCCGGCATTCGAATACAAGTGAGGTATTGTATGTCGATTTTCGGATGCTGGATTCCAGGTCGTCACATTTGGTATTAGAGCTAAAGGTTGAGTAAGAACTTTAGCTTTGGAGTATAACACATTAGGTGACTCATTAGAGATAGGGTTAGAAATACCCTAGAATGAGTATAAACCGAGAGACCGAAAACCCAAAATTTCTTGGTCTACTATTGATATTCCCTAAGATATCTCTTCTGTATGCCTAAAATCAATTTCCTTATTGGTTACAAATAGTGAGAATTAGTGCAAGAAAAGGACGAGGTAAGGGAAGGGTGAGTACCACTACAAATGGTCGAGACCTTGTAATAACAGTAATGGAAGAAGCAGCTTTTCCCATCCAACCCCAGCCAAATCTGGCAGAGTTATATCGGAATTTCTCAAGTGTTAGGGGGGAAACCATTCAAAGGTATGGAGGCTATTATAGAAGCGCAAGCTTGGATTCGATCTTGTGAGAGGATTTTTAAAGGATTGAAATTGGATGATGATCAAAGGAGGTTGATAACTTCCTGGCAGCTCCAGGAAGAAGCTTTGGTATGGTGGGAGACTATTACTTTGGCAGAATCAGAGGATGAGTTTACATGGGATAAATTCAAGCAAGTATTTGAGCAACGTTATATGCCTTCCACTGGTATTTCCAGGATGTATCAAGAAGATTACCTTACTTTTTATTTATGACAAAATTGTTAGGGTTCTATTCGACACTGGAGCCACACATAAATTTATTTCCTAGCAAACCGTAGAAGAGTTAAATCTTGAACCCAAATTCGTAAACGAACCTATTTGTGTGAAGAACCCGGTAGGAGGCCCTGCGAATCTTTGTTTACATTATAGAAAAGTTCCTATTTCGTATTCTCATTATCAATTTCCTATCAGCTTTTTAGTTTTTAACTTTAATGAATTTGAAATTTTACTTGGAATGAATTGGTTAACAAAATATGAAGCTAAATTAGATTGTATCAATAGAACGATTTCTGTTAAAACCAAATTTGGAAATTTTGTTGTGATTTTTTGTAAGGATCCAAGTCCGAAGAGGGACAAGCTAATGTATACTTAAGGGTATTCCGACCTGAGTTAGAAATCCATACTTATCATTCGAGAATTTCCTGACGTATTTGTGGAAGTTAATTCTTTACCTCCGCATAAGGAAATCGAGTTTAGAATCAACTTGGTTCCCAATGTCCAGTTGTGCATGCAAGTCGTGGATGACACCAAGGGAAAGAATAGAGCTAATTGAGCTAACCCAAGATTTACTAGAGAAAAGATTTATACGATCTAGTCGTTCCAGTTGGGGTTCAGCTGTAGTATTTGTAGACAAGTCCGATGGATCTTTGAGATTGTGCGTAGATTACCGTGATCTTAATAATTTAACTCTTAATAATAAATTTCCTTTGCCTGAATCGAGCACCATGCAATCGATTCTTTTCTAAGATGGATCTAGCCCAAGGATTCCATCAGCTGAGAATTGAGGGAGATTGTATACATTTAACTGTTTTTTTAGGGATCCGGTACATTCTACGAATGGTTAGTTATGCCCTTCGGACAGACCAATGCCCCTGTATATTTCCTAGACCTGATGACCCGAGTATTTCATGAAGTATTGAATAAGTTCGTTCTCGTATTTATTGATGATATTCTATTTTATTCCAAAAGCCAAAATATCCACTTTACATTTGGGATAGGACTTCTATACACTTGATCGGGTATACCAATTATCTATCTTTCTATGTGTTCATATGTCCTTTGTTTGTCTCCCTATCTTGCAAATTTCGAGGATGAAATTTTCTTAAGGGGGGAATCTGTAACGATCCCGTTTTTAAGCAAAATTTTTGGATTAATTTGTGAATTAATTTGAATTTTTCCAAAACAAATAAAAGATGTGTTTGAATAGATTATAAATAGAATTTGAATTTGAAATTCAAAAATAAAAATCTTAAAATAAATTAAATTTAAAAACTCTATATTTTAAAAACTAGTATATATATATGTTTATTTTTTTGTGTATAATTAGTTTTAAATCATTTTCTTTAAAGATTTTATAAATATTAATAAAAGGAAATGTATTAATAAAAATAAGAAAAATATATAAATAAAGAGTTTGGACATTTGTAAGCTTAGTATAACATGCAAAATAACAAGTGGCAAATGTGTTTCCTTTTAAAATTGAAATATAAATAAATGTTTAGAGAACAAGGCTGTATTTAGTTCAAAAGCTATTCCATATTCATTTTCTCAATCTCTTCTTTCTTCTTTCAAATTAAAACTAAAACCAGAAAAATAAAATCAAATAATAACTTCAATTGTTTCAAGTTCAACCTGAGAAAAAGCTAAAAGATCAAGTAAATTCAAACTCCACTTAATGTAGATTCAAATCTAAAATCAAGCTCCAGTTCAAAAAAAAAGTTCCAGATCAAAGAATAAAGGCATGTCTCTGTTTTCTTCAAAACTAGGGAGTAAACTATCATTTAAAGGCTTAAATCAGTTTAAATACATGATGCATGTGATAAAATTGTATAGTAATGTGGTAAATAAGATTTGCATGGATGTTTTTTAAACTAGAAAATAGTTGAAACTCTCTATATATTGTGTGCATGTCTGTGTATATGAATATATATCTTCCTCTGTTAAATTACAGGCACAAATCACCTAAATAAATTCATTTTTCTTCATATAATCGATGTTAGGCTAAGATCTCTGAAGATAAATGTGTATATGAATGTAACGTTATTTTTAAAAATAATTTCAAGTGAAAATTTTTAGTAATTATTTCAAAAACAATGAATTACGTAAAATCTTTTCAAACCAGAAAAATCAATGATCTCAATTTCATGATTTGATTTTACAATCCGATTCGTAGTGGAAAATAACGAATTTTGATAATCATTCGACGATTTTTAAGTTTAGGGATGTTGAGATATTCGAGTTGAACGAAAAATATATTTTCGTCGATTTCCGGCGATAGCGAGGTGGTTTAGTGTCGTGCTCATGGCTGGAGGTAGCTTGGAGATCGAGGCTCTCGAGAAAAATGGTAGTTGGATTTATAATCCACCGTGGTGGACGAACGACGTTGAAGTAGGGTTTAAGGACCTGATTTGGTCGATGTTGGTATTCGAGCTGCTACGCCGTCAACATTGCATCAACATTGATCGCAGGTGGGGGAAAGGAAGCGTGGAACTCAGGTGAAGGTCCAGGCGTGAGGTTGTGATCTCCGATGGTCGGAGATAGGAGATGCGAGGAGTTTGGTGATCGGTTTTCATCCCGTTGGGTTTCGAATTGGTTCGATTTTGATTTCCAGGTCAATTCGAAATTCTGGGTAGTCAAATGATTGGAGAAGGTCGGCGGCGACTCAAGTGTGTCGGCGATGGTGGCCGGAGTAGCACCGATGCCGCGTGCACGTGCACGTGTGTCCATTTAGTTGATGTGTTGTAGAGAAGGGAGAAAATGAAGTTGGTCTCGGGTTTGCTTTCGGGAAAGTGTAGTTGTGGTTCGAGTGATGTATCGGGTGGGTTCGCGATAGCTTAACAGGTTACAGGGTTTTAAATTTTACATCAAAACAAAGTTTTAAAATAAGAAGGAGGAGTTTTCTCGGGTTTGGGCTCGGGATAGATATGGGTTTGACTCGGGTAAGTATATTAGCAGTTTTAAAACTTTAAAACAAAATCAAGGTTAGACATTTCTTAACTAATTCTTTAAATAATTGTTTTTATTTAGTTTTTGAATTAGTTAAAGGTTTAAAATAAATTATTTTAAATTAATTAAGTTAAGGTATTTTATTATATACCTATTATTTTTAATTAATTCTTAAGTTATTTAAATAAGTTTGAATAATTAAATAGTTAATTAAAGAAGGTGAAATGATTTTTATTATGAATTAAGTTAATTCATATGTTGATGATAAGATAATTTCAAAGGTTAGTTTCAAACAAGTTTTCAAAGATTAAATTTTTAAAGATTAAAGTTTTAAAGATTAAATGTTGTTTAAAGTTAATTGATTTGGTTTTGGAATAATTATATATTAGGTTAATAATAAATTAATCCATAAGTATTTCAAATGGAATTTAATAATGATTGGATTAAGTAAATGATTAAGATAAATGGTTTATCTTAAAATTAATTAAGATCTTAAGGTAATTAAAGGATCATTAACTAGTATATTAATGATAATTACTTAATGTAATCAATTAAAGAATGATTAATTAATGTGATTTATTAAAGGATAATTATTTAAGGGTTAATTACTTAATGCAATTAATTAAAGGAGGATTAATAAATGCGAGTAATTAAAGGATAACTAGTTAAAGGATAATTACTTAATATAAGTAATTAAAAGGTTAATTTGTTAATGAAAATTAATTAAGGGTTAATTAATTAATTAGTAATTAAAGGTTAATTACTTAATAATTGAAGGTTAATTATTTAATAATTAAAGGATAATTAATTAATTTAAAGGTTAATTAATTAATGATTAAAGGTGAATTGATTAATGATTAAAGGTTATTAATTTATGATTGAAAGATAATTATTTAATGTAATTAATTAAGGGTTAATTAATTATGTAATTAACTTAAGTTTAATTTATTTATGTGATTAATTAAGGGATAATTAATTAATTAAGGATAATTAATTAAGATGGATAATTAAGATTGATTAATTAATTTCATTAATTAATATCAAATGGTTTGTGATTAATTAATGTCAATTAGGCAGGATTGGGTAATTAATTCATAAGTAATTAATTTAATTTATTTGGAAATTAAATTGAACTAATTAGGGATTGAACAACTAATTGATCTTGCTTATGGATGATTGGATTTTGTTGAATGCCTTGAATTGTTTGATATCTCTGATATGTGATGTTTTGTGATATGAATTGTTTTGGATTAAGCTGTGATAAATGATTATCTGTGATGAATGTGTGAATGTAAAATTCTGAATTGAATTGAAATTGTTTACTTATACAACTTGGCCATCGAAACAGCATTTGAATTTCGATAAGACCGGGGGTCGGATTCCAAATGGTTATCCGAAAACCACATCGAATCTTAAAGATGGATCTTTTGTTTAAAAGATTGAAAATGGAAATTTGTTGTGACTGTATCCACGTGTTTTAAAATAAGCGCTCATTATTCGGTTAAGCCGGGAGAGGACATTAAGTCATAAAACTCATTCCGAATAATGATACGACGTAATGGAATGGCATTTGAAGACGGTAAGACTGGGTATTTTCGAAAACGAAAGGATTACCTGTTGATTGTCTCTACACCGAGTGGCCCCGGTATAGAGATTACCCTAAGTGATGGGGAGTCCGGACGTGATTAGGGAATATCCGGATTTGCAAGGACTTTTTCCTTAATTGGACAAAGTGCCTTCGGTTTTATTCAGACCCAGGATGGACTTGTATGGACGTATGTCTGACATTACACTTTGTGATATAAAGCTGATTTCTATCAAATACATTTCTGTTGGTGGCGGAGAATTTATTCTCTTAGCTTAACACCCTTCTCTGAGACGTACGAGCTCAGAGGTTATGTAGTTGATTGTTATTAGTGATATACTCCCAATTTGGTAGTGTGGCATGCTAAGTGCTGATCATTGGTTGATCGAAGCATGGCTTTTGTGAAAAGCGTAGCTTTGTGGGATGAGACTTCATCGAACCTCACATCCCGGAAATGGTCGAAACAGGAAGGATGCAGCAAGCTTATAGGCGTCGCGCCGCTCAGTGTATGTGCATTTCCTTCTGGATAAAAAGTGGTTTTCTGGTATGGAGCCCAGATAATTTGCTTATGTGGTTGTTGGTGTAGAGGGCCCTCGATAAAGGTCAGTTACGACCAGGGGATGGCATACTCATGACAGTTAGTTACCTAGTTATAGAGGTAACTCGGCCTTGTGTTGGCAGAGATCTGGTTAGGTTCTCGGGGCGTCCCTCCAGAGGCGTACCCATTCGGAAAGGAAGTTCCTTAGCCTTGGCCATTTGTTGGAAATCCAATTAATCAAATACGAGCCCTTTACGATTTCAGTTGTATAACCTGCCATTCTTAAATGGTAGCTATAGTAGGCATAATATAATGGTACCTATGCTGGCTAAGATTAATATTATACTTTCGAAATGTTTTCCACACTATGCACTAATAATATTATCAAAAGGATTTTTGCGTATCAAGCATGTTTGACTACTATAAGGAGAAATCTCCCCCAAGTGTGCGATTGCCTTGTGTGTGTGCTGGGAGGCCTTATGGTAGTTTCATTTTCCAAAAAGCATAACGGATTTCTTTCTATTTCTTGTTTTGTGCAAACAACTTTTTTATTTTTACTCATACCAGTCCCATGACTGACCCGGAGTTTATTGTTCCCCTTCTAAACTCTGGGTGCCCATAATTTTCCACACGGGCTGCCTAGAGATAGGTTATCTGTGTTCAGGAGCTAGTTCAGATAGTGGATGTAGATTCAGAAATCTTTGAAGTCTTTGGAGTTTTGGAAGACCTAATCGAAGTCGCAGTATGTTGGATTCTCACTCTCTCTTTTGGAAGCTCTGTTGGTGTTATTCAGTTGTCATGTTATCTTTTCCGTTGTGGTGTTATTGTATTCTGTTGTTGTATCATATACATTATACTCTGATGTTGGTGATCATTTGTTGTATCCATGTTGTATATCAATGAAATTCATTTTGTTTCCGCTGTGTTGTCATCACTTAACGTTGTTATAAGCTCCAGCGAACTGGACTCCGACGTTTGAATCCTCGGCATTCGAATACAAGTGAGGTTTTGTATGTTGATTTTCGGACGCTGGATTCTGGGTCATCACATTATTACACTACAAGTTCCCTTAGTTATTGTTAGTAAATCACTATAGGTTGAAATGATACACACCCGAACGATCTTATAGACTAGGAAAAATCGTTATGGGTTGAAATGATAGAATCGAGCGATTTATGGATTTTAAATTTAAATTCGAGATTGCGGGTTGAAATGATATATACCCGTAGATTTTACATTATTGTGGGTTGAAATGATATATCGTACCACTTGACCATAGGGTAGAAATTTATATACGGACACCGGATTGATTAAATTAAATGATTGTAAATCCTAAAAATCTTGAATCAAGTTAAATGATATTTTGAAATAAAATTTAATTTATATAAACTGAATTATTTTCGAAAATCCAAGTTTAAATATTGAAATTGAAACTGGTTCAAATGAATTGTTTAAAGAATTTAAATTGAAATTTCAAAGTTGAATTTTGAAATATAAATGAAATTTATCGAAATTGATTTATTGAAATGTTTGAATATTTAAACTTTGAAATCCACTAAATTTATAGTTCAAACATGGATTTGAAATCGATATAGATTTAAATGGTTTTATTGAGAATCTGAATTTGAAAGATAAAAAATTGAGTTTGTTAATTTGGAAGCTGGATATGGTCCAGATATGTTGAAATGGAAAAAATATTTTAATTTGATTTTACTTTCAAATTCATTATTTTTATATAACTATTACAAATATATTATTTTTAATTCAGATTTATTTGGATTTTCAAACCATATTATATCAAACTATATTAAACTTATTTTAAAACTATTTTAATATATTTTAATATATTTTAAACTATTTTAAATTATTTAATCTATTTTAATCTACTTTAAACACTTTTAAATTATTTAATCTATTTTAAACTTTTTAAATTATTTAATCTATTTTAAACTAATTTAAATTATTTACTCTATTTTAATCTATTTTAAACTATTCTAAATTATTTAATCTATTTTAATTTATTTAAAACTATTTAAATCTATTTTAAACTATTTTAATCTATTTTAAACTATTTAAACCATTTAAACTATTTTAAAGTATTTTAAACTATTTAAAACTATTTTAACTATTTTAAAACTATCTAAACTATTTCCTAAAAATAAAATGTGTAAAGCTGAATTGTTTATATTTAAATCCTGGTTTAAAAGCAATTATGGTTAAATGATGTTATAACCTAAGTTGGGATTTGAAATGATATTTTTTAGTGAAATGACATATTTTGAGTAAATATGATGATTTTGAAATGAGGGTTTAACCTATTTTGAAAATTGATTTTGAAAGTGAATATGATTTTGAAAGTGATATGATTTTTGAGAATATGATATTTTGATATCAATATGAAATGGTTTTGGAAATGTAAAAGAACCATCCGGTGTGTAATAAGCATTTGGTTGTTAAAGAGATCGGGATCAGATATTGTCATACTCTCTGCCAATACCGAAAACCACTTTAACAACTGTGTATGTGGTGGAGATTCCAGAATAAAGTAGGATGGTTTGGCAAATGATTCTGTATGAGGTATTTACGTAGCCCTGACTCTCGTTAGTCAGCTTGATGTGACTAAAACTGGACCACGCTGGGCCAAGTGAGGTCGCTCCTTCTATCGGGCACATTTCTTCGATGCCATATTATGACTTTGTGGTTGATTTGGTGGCCACCCCTCGATTTTGATTTTGGGGGTGTGTCCGAGGTGGGCGGTAGTAGCTTCTATGCGTTACCACCAATCCGGATCCGCAAAACGGTAGTATCCTACCCTGGGCATTGCCTCACGTGCCTTGTCACATGCCTTATCGCGCCTTCTACGAGTTTGGTTTGTACCGTACCTATGGAGTGCCCTCTGATAGCCCTCCAGTTTACGGAGGAATTACGGTACTGTATAGACTACGGGAATATATAAAAATGTGTTAAGAGGGATATGAGTAACGCCTTAACACTATATTAATACTTTACTTTACTATAGACACTATTATAATAGCGTATTGTACTATGTATGTAGATAGTTTAACGGATCCTTAGGAGATGGAATCCCGTACATCTCTTAAGTTATTGCACTCACGTTAGACACTGGATAGGAGATGTCAAAACCCGTAAACATCTCTGACGCCGTTACACTCATATTGATTTACTGTTGATTTAACTTATATAAGATGTTTTAGTTTTGACTCGAGTGTTTTATCTTTTTAATTTGCTCGGGTCAGTCTGAGCTTTTCAGTGTATCAAAGACTACTTTTTTGGAGGACGAAGACGAAGATTTAATACTATTATTATTTATTATATTTTTTCCACTGCATCATGTTGTTCCGCTGCATTTATTTATTTATTCCTTTTGTATGTAACTCTGATCTATATTGTAAAAGTGTAATCAAATGTTATTTGTAAAACAACTTCATGAACTATTTATTTGATTATTATATTTTGTCATACCGCTGTGAGATTTTGTGTTTGTTTTCTTTCTTTCTCTTCTTTTTCTTATTTACAACATAACAATCCTCCCTTTTGAATGGTTTGAGTCTGACGTGTGTGGTTTATCGTCAATTTAAACCGTCCAAAAAGGTAGGTCGTTACAAAAAATGGCTAAAACAGCCCTTCAAAGCCCTTCGAATGAAGCCCCATTCAAAAGTAAATAAACATCCAAAGTAAGCCTCCTTTTGGAAGCATCACAATATCCTACCTTTCAACCTTGTCGGAAGGTTTCTTTTCGACCTAGTTGAAAGGTTCCACCTTTCTACTTTTTCGAATAATGTTAATTAAAATTCAAGGGCATTACAATACGTCTCAGAGAAGGGTGTTAAGCTAAGAGAAGGGTGTTAAGCTAAGAGAAGTCGCCTTCTCCGCCACCAAACAGATGTATGTTTATAAAAGTCAACGATGAAATCTCAAGAATGCAGTGTCAGACATCCATCCATATAAGTTCATTCTGGGACTGAACGAAACCGTAGGCACTCTCCTACCACATCATGTCGGGAATTAACCCTAGGATTAGTAGCGAGAAGTCGTTGCAACCCAAAGAGTTTCAGCAATGAAGGGACCATTGCAACTTTAGTATTTGGGAGCTAAGCAGAATTATCAACAAGCAGTCCTTTCACCCCTAAATCCCTGGTCTTCATTCTTCATTCTCTCCATCAGGACTTTATTTTTCGAACGCATACATTGGTTCGAAGTGGTTTTCGGATAGGGATTTCCCCAAATCCGACCCCGGTTACTTCGATCCATGATGTGCACGTAAATGTGTATATTTTTACTTTCATATTTAATCTAATTTAATTAAATAAATAAGCATATAGGGTACTCTAACATGTTTAAACCCAAATTTAAATTATTTTCAAATCATCATTTATTCATCTTCATATAGGGGCAAAATGGTCATTTTTTTGTGTGAATATTTGAGAATATTTATTTGCACATTTTATTTTTATTTGTAAGAAAATTGGATGGAAATTAGAAGAGGCTTCATATATTCATGCATGCACAAGAGAAAGACGCAAATGAAGATGAAAATAAGTTAATTCATGAAATCATGGAGGACCCCACCTACCCACTTACCTTGATGCACAATTAGGAGCTAATGCACATGTTATTAGAGATTAAAGTTACATGCACATGTAATGGTGGATTATGCTTATGCTAATGATAATTTGGTGACCACACTTCCTCAAGGGCAATTTGGGTAGTCATCAAAAATATGTATTAGGGTTTTAGGCTTGTATAAATATCCTATATGTTCATGTAATTAATCCCTTAGCCTCCTCTTTAGTTAGTTTAGTTTTAGGCTCAAAAAAAATAAAAAAAATAAATATAAACTCTCTTCTTCTATTTCATGGCTACTTAGCCATTTACTTCTTTTACGTAATTTATTTTTATGCAATGTTAATTCTTGCTCTTTTTATTTACATGCTCTTTTTATTTACATGCTCTTTTTCCTTTCATGTTAGTAGTTAGTTTTAATTTATGCAAGTAGATTAATTCTCTTATTATTTTAATTAGCTCTCTTTTTATTTAGCTCTCCTTTTCTTCTTGTTTTTGTTTCATGGTGAACTCTACATTTGTTGACATGATAAACGATATGAGAGGCTAAACCCCTTCAATTTAGGGGTAATGAAGCTCTCTTAATCATGTAGATTCAACATTTTGCTAATTTTGATCTCTTTTTGTGCATAATGACAATGTTTGAATGGGTAAATTTTTTGTTGTTTTAGCTTTGATTTTGATAGCCTATGTTGTTGACACCAAATAGGCTATGCTTAAACAAACACAAACACAAATTACCTCTTCATCTACATATGATTATGGTAATAAAGTGGATTTTAAAATCAAAATTTGATGGTCTATATTTCTAATCAATAGTTAATAGATCATGTAACGACCCAGATTTTTAGTCGTTGATTTTGGACATTTAATTTATTTTCAATGTTGAATTTGAAATCTAAATGGAATTTTAATATGAAGTTTATCGATCAAATAAATGGAATAAAACTTAAGTTCCAGAAATATAGTGATTTATTTGATAAAAATTAGTTGTTGAATTAATAATTGAAAATCGAGAGGAGTTTACAAATTGAATTGGTTATTGGGATTTTAAAAATATATGTTTTTATCGAGAAGTTAAATTGTTTAAAAGAGAATTTTTATATATTCAAACTATGTAATTTAAAGCTGCTTCGGTAATAAAATACTTCAGAAGTGGATTTTTTCAAATATTTAATAATAGTTGAAATAAATATCCAATTTTTATAATAAGCTTCGTAAATCAATTTGTTATTTGAAAATGAAATAGGGAATGAAGTATCAATGTTTATTAAATTATTTTAAAAAAATTAAATAATTACTTAAACGTGTTTTAAAAAAAATTACCATTCTTTAAAAATACTTATTATACATATATAGAGTCTTTAAAATGATTTTTAAATTATTTATGAACTCTCTCGAGATGTGAAAACAGATATGATTTTTAGAAGCTATAAATGGATAGACGAGATGATAAGTGCGTAAAACCGACTTTTGAAAATGCAAAAGGAATTAATATAAATTTCGGAAATGTAGGATATAGGATAAGAAAACCCATAAGTATTCATATTAGAAATGATTTTAGAAAATGGACTTAGAATATTTTCCTATGTGTTGAAATGGAAGGTTTTTGAAAACATTTTGAGATGAAGGATTTATATCGAGATATTTTCTAACTAGTGGATTATAAATCGAAGTTGGGAATATTTCACTAAGTGTTGAAGTGAGGTATGGGTGGAAATATCCTATCATGGAAACAAGTATTCGAAATGTTTTCAAATATTGATAAATTTGAAAGAGATTTGAATATATATCTTTGTAATGATATTTTGAAATGAATGTTACAAAGAATTACAAATAATGGCCTAGTGATTGTTTATGGATGTTATTTGATTGTTAAATAACCGACTATCAATATTGGCCAATTTCATTAATCGTTTTGAAGAGACCGGGATCGGGTTTAATTATTCGAAAACCACTTCGGTTCGGTTTGAACGTTACAAATGGATATCAGGAAGAGAGTGAAGACGGTGATTTGGTTTGTCCATACCCAGGACAACTTGTATAGACGAATGCTATCAGAACATTGTCATTGGAGGACGATGACCACTCTAAGTGGAATTGTTCTTGAAAGGTAATCGTAGCCTCAAGCCTCATCAACTTGAATGACTGAAAATCAGGGGAGATGCAGCAAGGCTAAGTGGGTCGCACCCAATTAGGGTATGTTATCACCTTTCTAGATACGCTCAGATATATTATAAATTATGGATACAGTGGTGCATGGAAAAAGAGCTCTCGATAAGGGTGGGAACACCCAGGTTGATAACATATTCGGTTCTATCTGGGTTAGGGATAGGGCCGGTCTTGTATTGTAGGGGATCCCGGCGAGGTCCTCGGTATATTTTTCTAGATGTGTACCGTGATAGGTGGTACCCCAGTGCCTAGTCATTGTATGGAATCCATTCTCCAATAAGTGCCATACGGTTTTGATTATGCCCAACTATGCTGAAACGTGAGATGCAAGCATTTCAGCTATTTTCTATTTACTTTCTATAGACACTATTATAATATCGGATGATTTTGATAAAAAAAAATTTGGTTATCGTAAGGTAAAAACCCGTCGTGTTTATGTGTGACGTGGTCTTACGAGATACCTTTGTTTTCAAAAGATTTTGATAAAATTTAATAATTCAAATTGAGTGTGTTTTCTCACCTTGGTTTTCCAGACTGACTCGGGTGTTATTTTATTATAATGCTTGGGTCAGACCGAGTATTATAGATTCAGGATAGGATGCTATGGAGCTCAAGAGAAAAGCTGGATGACAGAGACGTATTTTCATACTTGATTTATATTCCGCTGTATGAGGACAAGTTATTATAATTGTCCAAATTGATGTATTGATTGTTGTACTCTGATGATTGTAAGTATAAAATAGTTACAGATTCTTTTGTATAAAAATATGTTATTATATATTATATTTTGTTCCGCTGCGTTTGTGAGATTCTGTGTGGTTGTTCTATTTTCTTCTACCTCTTTCTTCTTTACCCCTAGCAATCGGTATTCCGACACTTGAATATTCAGCTGATTATACAGTGAACGTATTGATGTCGATATTCGAGGGTCGAAAAATTTGGTTCGTTACAGTTGGTATCAGAGCGCAAGGTTAAGCGAGAACCTTGGCTTTGGTGGGGATTACTCATTAGAGATAGGGTCAGTAGCACCCTAGAATGAGTTTGAGAGTATTAATAGATATGAACGCGTATTTGTTAGTGAATATAAATTGTTTTATATTGTGTTAATTTATCTGTTGAGTGACATAAAAATTTTAGTCGAGTAGTGGGACGCCACTAAATTGACAGGAGTTTCTAAACACTTAAACATGGTAAATAGACACAGTATGATTTTGAAGCGGGTAAATGAAATAATTTTACCCAAATTATATTTTCTAGAATTATTATAGTATATTGATGTGTTTGGAAGTTATTATTATTATCAAGACAAGATTATAAAATTGGAAATGGTTTATAAAAAACAAAATTAGATTGTATAAGAATGAATTGTACGAATGAGTTAAAAACTAAAAATGGATTCAAACCAAAATTTGGAAAATTAAATCCCAGAGATTTTTGAAAGGTTTTCCAAGGCATTTTGAAATAAATAACGGTGATATTATTTTTGGATTTGAAAATGCTTTAAATTGGATTTAAAAATGGATTTTGGAAGTGATGAAGCACTGAACTCACTTTAGTCGCTGGAAAATAATCCTGGTGATGACTGTGCAACGTCATCAGTATTCATTTTTGAGTTTCTAAGTGACGGATTGCTATTGTAGAAATTTGTTATGGAAATTTTTGTTGAAAAACAAACATTGCTTTGGAAATTCCAAGAGAATTTATTTTGGATAAAAGCAAGTTTGAGTTAAAATGCCAAGGAATGGTTTGTTGAAGCAAAGAGTTATATATATGTATATTATGGTTTTAGATGATTTGAAATAAAAACCGGGTGTTTGAATTTTGGAATTTTAATATAAATGTTGGAGAAACATTAGGAAATAAGTTATGAACTTATAAATTGAGAATGATTTTAATAAGGAAGTAAAGTATGGAATTTGAAATTAAATTTTAACTTAAGTTAAAATAAATCGTGTGAATTGGAATTTAACTTAAGATAAGTTAAATAAAGGAATAAAGTTTGACTAGATTTGAAACCATATCGAATGGAATTGAATATAGAATTGGAATTGTAAAGTGACTATATAACTATACGTTATAAATTCTGAATGGAATTTTACAAATGGGATTAATTTTGTAACAAGTGAAACTCAAAAGAGTTATAAATTTATAAACGGTGTTTATAAATAAGGAAAATTGAAATCAATTGATAAATTGGAATATAATTTCTCAAGGTGAATTTATATCAAGATATGAAAATAGTTTTTGAGAAAAATAATGAATTGGTTTGTAAATCATTCGGATTGAATGAAATGGTATATAGATCGATTAAAGGTAATTAAATTAGTGTTGGAACCTTATAATTTCTTATAAATATATATTTAGCATGCATTGCTTATGAAATTCATGTGTTAACTAGTTAAATAAATGAAATGTTATTAAATTTCATGTTTTTGGTACTTACGTGTTTAAATTGAGGAAGTACAGGTATATGGAGCAGTTTTGCTTGATTTTGGTCGTGCAAACTGCATATAAAATAAGCCGCTCGCTTAAAAATGCTAAAATAAGATACGTTTTCGGATTAAATACCGCAAATGATATAAATGTTGATATATATTTTATTTTCCAACCATGTGGATTGATGTATATGTTATTATCTCTCTTGTCATATTGCAAAAGGCTCTTCGTACAAGGGACACTCTGCCAAAAAAATTCAGAAATTTAGGGTGTTAGAAAAATTTTGAAAATTTTTGTAAATTTTTTGTTAACGACAATTTGGTTTCCAATTGTAATTGGAATAAAGTGTTTTGGAATTAGAATTGAGAACTAATTGTTTTAGTTGGAACTAAAAGATTAGAAAAGTGAAATATCGAGTTTTAACTAAGTGGGTTTTGTTAAGTTAATTGGTTTGGAACATTTTTCTACCTTAGCAATTTCGAGAACAAAATAAGGGAGGGAACGTGAATTTTGGCAGTTGCAGAAACCTAATTTAGGGAGACAACTGTCAAATAATTACAACTGGCGCAAGCAAACAGTTGTTACAAATAATATATTACAACTGCTGCCAAAAAAATTGTTGAAAGTGCATTTTTTACATATGCTAAAAATAAACATTTGTTATAAAACATCTATTACAACTGTCTGTTTGTGCAAGTTGTAAAGGAATTGTTGTAAAATGGTTGTTTTGTTGTAGTGTTTCAAAATGCATATTTTGAGTTCTTACACCAGTCTCATGACTGACCCGTAGTTTATTTTCATTTCCCTTAAACTCTGAGTGCCCTAATTTTCCCGGACAGCCTAGTAGTCAGGTTTAGTTTGGAAGATATCTGGATGGAACTCGAAGCATGAAGACAAAAGATTTTATTGAAGATTTTTGTCTATTTCCACCACACTCTTGTACTATAGTATTCTTCATTTGTAAGGACGGAAATTTATAACTGTCCATGTTTTAACTCCGATAAATGTATTTTAATTTCCGCTGTAAAGTTTTTATGGAAATAACATATGTGGGATTCTGTTCTGTCTTTATTTTTTTTCTTACCCTTGAGAATCCGCTTCTCCGGCGCTTGTATTTACGGCATGTGAATACCGAGGATGTATTAGTATCGATTTTCGAGAGTCGAAGAAACGAGTCCTTATAGGTCACACCCATTAGGGTATGGTCATCACACGTTCTAGACCGGTATGTACATATTTGTGTATGCTCTGGGCCCATTACGGTTTGCTTGTTCGGTACTATCCAAGAAGGGGTAGGCCGATACTATGTTGGCTAGGGGTGGTGACATATTCGTTACTATCCAGAAAGAGGTAGGCCGGTCATGTGTTGGCAAGGGGTCCATGTGAGGCCTTCGGTACATTTTTCTATAGGTGCCTTGTAGCAAGCGATACCCCTATAGCCTTGTCATTGATGTAATCCATTTTCCAATATGTTCCTTTATGAACTTAGTGGTATACTAAATATGATGTTAAATGTAATTAATGTAACCACTCCAACTATGATTTAATATTTACTTTAAACCCTGGATAATATTGTATTATCACAAGATTTTCTATAAAATAATTTGGTTATCATAAGGTAAAAAACCGTCCGTGTTTTGTGTGGTGTGGTCTTATGAGATACCTTTATTTTTTAAAGAGTTTTGTAAATATAAAAATTCATACGATTTGAGTTTGTCACGCTGGTTTACCAGACCGATCTGGGTGTTATTTTCTTACAATACTCAAGTCAGACTCAAATATTTTTCTAGAATTATCTTTGGATGCTTCGGAGCTTCATGAGACGAGCCAGATGCCTCCAAGACGTATTCTTGTACTTTTATTTCCGCTGTATATCTTGTTTTGTATTTATCTGCATATGTAAGGACGGACTGTTATAACAGTCCAGAATGATGATATGTTATACTTTGATTATTGTTTGAATATTAAAGTTTCCTTTTGTATAGATCATTTGGATATATATTACTCATCATGA
Source organism: Allium fistulosum (assembly GCA_030737815.1). Lineage (NCBI taxonomy): Eukaryota > Viridiplantae > Streptophyta > Magnoliopsida > Asparagales > Amaryllidaceae > Allium > Allium fistulosum. The sequence goes on from CM060902.1 coordinate 1,424,057,948, forward strand.
TGTGAGATTATATTTTGTCTTTTCTTTTCTTTCATCCGAATAATATGTCTTTTCGACACTTGAATGTTCGGTACGTGAATACCATGGATGTATTAGTGTTGACTTTTAAGGGTCGAAATGCACTATGAGAGTTCCTTGGTATGCACTATGACAAGGACGTGATACTACATTGACGATGGATCCTGATGAGGTGCTGGGTGAGGGATACTAGCATGGAAAGTATCCTGGTCTAAGGGGGGAATGTGTTATATACACACACACGTATGTTGTGATAGTCTACCACGAGTAGATGAGGTGTATCGTACGCATATGTAAAGTCAAGACGACTAGGTAAAAAAATAGGTATAACAAGTAATGGATGACAATCGTCATAAATTAGTGTTATGTATAAAGTGCATAATTTATCTATCACCAAAACATAGTTCTGACCCCTTACTCATTACAACCCACATGATCGCTGTAGAGGCACATGTACTGGCGCAAGGCAGGAACGGTGGAATGACGGATTTCCTTATTGATGGTCGATGCTGACAAAGGCACAAGAGATCAAAGGTGTCAACTTGGTCAGTAATTATATGTTATATTATACTTTGCTATTCCACTGTGAGTTTTATCGATAGTGCTCTGATATACTTTTGTTTATTTACAGGATACCAATATCAACAATTCATACTTTGGTGGACTTGGGATTTCGATTTAGCGAAAATTCTGGGCCACTGAGGTGCGGGTTGTTATACAGTCTTAAGAATTTTCAATAAGGAGGTGCGGACGTCACTGTTTTTGATTTTAAGGTTTCCTTCAAAGGAACCATGCTAGAGAAATCGTTACATACAATACCAAACAGATCGCCGAACACACATAAAAATTTTGTACATGGAAGCTTTCCCACTTAAAGCTGGGCTTCCTGAAACCACCGATAAAGATAAGACTGGACATCCTGATGATCCTAAGAATCAATCAAGTTAGTATACTTATAAACAAAAAAAAAACTTGAAATCTAGGGTTTCCTCTCAGCCATGGGGGAAAATCAGTTTCCTCACCAATCCCTCTCAAATCTCTCCCAGTCTTCTTCTCTAATCAGACCACCTGAGGTTTCTCACATCAGAAAGCCATCAGGGGTTAATAGCACAGATGAAGAAGGGTTCAAATTGGTTCAATCGAAGCAACAAAGAAGAAAGGAGGCCAAAAGAGTTCAGGAGTCACCATCAGTTCCTCAATTTGACAACCGGAAAGGAAGAGTTGGTCAGATTGCAACCAACCAGGGCGAAAAGAGGAATGTATTGCTGTCAAATCAGAGAAAACCAATAGCCGTCTCACTTAACAGAGATCAAGGCCGGAAGTCTTGGGCAGACATTGTTGCCGATCAACCTCAAGAACCCAATGTTGAAGAAAGCAGTCTTGAGCATTTTGCACCAATCAAAATAAATAACAAGAAGTATGGTTTGGTTAAGGAAGAGGTATGTAAAAGAGCCACTGAATCTTGGAATAATTCTGTTCTTGTTTATGTAGTGGGCACCAAACCTTACTACCAGTTTTTCAAATCTTACATACAAAGAGTATGGAAACCGGTTGGTGAATTTAAAATCTTTACTAGAGAGAATGGATTCTTTCTAGTAAAGTTTAAGGAAGCTCAAGACTGTAACTCAGTTTTAAAAAATGGACCATATTTCTACAATGGCAAACTCATCATAATGAGAAAGTGGTCTGATTCTTTAAAGATGGACAGAGACTTATTAACGTCTATGCCCATCTGGGTAAGATTACCCTGTGTTAATCTGAAGCTTTGGGACAGAGAGGCTTTCAGTGTTATGGCTAGTATCATAGGTAAACCCATAAAAATGGATGCAGCCACAACGTTGAAGACGAGATTGAATTACGCTCGCCTTCTGGTCGAAGTGTCTGCAGAGGATGAGCTTCCTCATGAGATTTATCTTTCTTTGTTTAATGGAGAAAAAATTACTCAGAAAGTGGAGTATGAATGGGTCCCTCCAAAATGTAGTGTATGCAAATGTTTTGGGCACACCAGAGATCAGTGTAACCCTAAACGGGCATGGGTACCCAAGACTCAAAATCAAGAAATTCAAGAAAAAGAAGCTTCATATCCAAATTCAAGAAGCAATTCAGTGTCACAAAATCATGTTATGCTATCGGAAGATAATGATCGGATCAATCAAAGAGATGTCATCTCCGATCACAGAAAGAATGATAAGGTGCTCTCTGATCAAGATGACCAAGTCATAGCAGAGGAAGCTCATCAAACTAATTCAGAAATCATAAAAGAAAATTTGCAGAGCAACAAAATGGTGGGTGAAAAGAATACAAAGGTATTAGAATCTGTAACCCCACCAATTACAGACCCTTGTATAATTACAGGCAAGAAGGTTACAAATTACAACAATGACAGTGAAGAAATTATGCAGTTTGCAATCTCGAATTTGGATAAGCCTCTTGAATCAGCCCCTCCACCTGAACAGGCTGCAGTGGATGAGATTTCTGACTCAGCCATGCCTCGCCATGTTGTTCCATTTGATATCTCAACTATTGTAATCCCAGAAGGTATTAACAACTCTGGAAATGAAATGGAAGTGGTGGATGCTGTAGATCAGTTTGATATATCTGAACTGCATATACCAAAAGCAAGGGCCACAGGTAAGAATAAGGGCAGTAAAGAGAAAAAAGCTTTTAAACAAAAGTACATTTCTCTGAATCCAGAATGGGATGAAATGTCTACTAGACTAAAAGCTAAAAGTGTAGAAAATAAGAGAAGAGGTAAGAGTGCTTTGGTATCAGGTACTGTCTAAACCCATTATTATATTATTATGTCTATTTTTGCATGGAATGTAAGAGGTATGAATTCCTCTTCTAAACAGTCTGATATTTTTCATATGTTTAGTATATATAAACCTTCCGTTATGGCACTTATTGAGAATAAGATGAATGAGGAGAATTTTGAAAAATTCTGTTTTAAACTTCCTAGAAATTGGAAAGCCATAAATAATAATGATTGTGGTTGCAAAGGCAGAATCATTGTTATTTGGGATTCTGATGTTTGGAAAATGATTAACAGTAACAAAGATAAACAATTTCTAGATTGTCATTTTGAAAATACTGGTGGTTTTTTTATTCAAATAACTAGTATTTATGGCAGTAATCTGGAAAATGAAAGGAATAGCTTGTGGAGTAGGTTAAAAGCTTTAAACTTGAGTTATAATTTCCCTTGGCTTATACTTGGAGATTTTAACACTGTTTTCCATGCTTGTGAAAAATTTGGAGGCATTAATATCCCTCAAAGCAAGTTAGATAAACTCAATAAATTCTAATTAGATACTGGTTTAATAGAACCATGTACTAGTGGTAACAAATTCACTTGGAAATCCGGTTTGGATAAGAATATTCACTGTAAATTAGATAGATCTTTGATTAATAAAGAATTCTCCAGTGTTTTTCCTAATTTTAGTTGTTCTACATTAGAACAAAATACTAGTGATCATTCTCCAATTTTAGTTTCCCTGTTTAAAGATTTAAATCATAGGAATAAAATTTCTCCTTTTAGATTCAAGAATGGTTGGATTTTAGAAGAGAACTATAAAAACATTATGGAAAATTGTTTGAAGTTTTCTTGCAAAGGTACCAAACAATTCCAGTTTAATATGTTTCTGAAAAATTCTAAGCATAATCTTAAATACTGGAATAAAAATAGTCTAGTTAAATCCAACAAACTAGATATTCTTAGACAGGAGGGTAAACTGTTACAAGAAAATGTTGATATAAATCCTGGGGATGTTAATACAATCAAAGAATTTTTTTCAATCAACAAAATTTAGCTAATGAATTATATATAAATACTGTGAATGCTAAACAAAAAGCTAAGGTTGATTGGTTAACTATGGGGGATGATTGCACAAAAAATTTTCATGCTAAAATGAGCTGCATGAGGCATATGAATAACATAGGAAATATTATTGACACTACTGGTAATCTTACTAATGCTCATGATAAAGTTGCTAAAGAAGCTGTAGAATATTATGAAAGATTATTTTTCACTGATTCCAATAATAAAGTCTTTCCTCATATTATTTGTAAAAATATTTTAAATAAAAATGCTTCTGATATTCTACTCTCTCTTGTTGCTTTGGAAGAAATTAAAAATGTTGTTTTCATGGCTGGTGATAATAAGAGTCCTGGCCCTGATGGTTTTAATGCTAAATTTTACAAAACTCATTGGGATAGCTTAAATGATCAAGTTTTAGGCTTAGTAAATGAATTTTTTGAAAAAGGCAAAATTCTCAAAAGTATAAATCATACCTTTTTAACTTTAATTCCCAAAACTAAAAATCCCAGTTGCATTGGTGATTATAGACCTATCTCTTGTTGCAATTTTATCTATAAAATTATTGCCAGTGTTTTAAGTAATAGGATTAAAAACTTTTTGCCATTTATCATCTCTGAGAATCAGAGTGCTTTTGTTCCTGGTAGGCTCATTTATGAAAATTCTCTTTTAGCCCATGAGTTGGTCAGAAATTTTAATTCTAAAAATGCTGGTAATGTCTGTATTAAGATAGATTTGCAGAAGGCTTATGATAGAGTAAATAGACATTTCATTTATCATATTATGAAATGTATGGGCTTTCCCATTAAATTTTGTAACTTGGTTTTTGAATGCATAAATTCCCCTACTTTTTCTATTCTCATTCAAGGCAAATCAGAAGGTTTTATTAGGAGTAATAGGGGTATTAGGCAAGGGGATCCATTATCCCCCTTTCTTTTTACTATGGTTATGGAAAAATTTTCTATTTTAATGGAAAAGGAAGCTTTTAAAGGTAATATTACTTCTATGAATAAAGTCCAGCCCTATATTAATCATCTTATTTATGCTGATGATTTAATGATTTTTGTCAAAGCTAATAAAACTAATGTTGATGCTATTAAAAATATCTTTGGCAAGTTGCTTAAGTATGCTGGTTTACAGCTAAATGAACACAAAAGTAAAGCATACTTCAGTAAAAACTGTAGAGATAAAAATGAGATTTTAGACTCTCTTAATATTTTAGAAGGCAATCTGCCTATAAAATACCTAGGTCTTCCCTTATCTATTAATCAGATCAGAGATTCTGATTGCTCCATTCTTATAGATAAAATTCAAGATAAAATGGAAACTTGGTCATGTAAACTTCTTTCTATAGCAGGCAGAATGGAGCTTATTAAAATTGTTATATATGCTATTATTCTTTATTGGATTCAAACTTTTCATATTCCTGCTGCATCTAATAAAAAGATTGAGAGTAGATGTGCTGATTTTTTATAGAGAGGGAAATATCATAAAATCAGTTGGGATAAAGTGTGCAGGACAAAAAAAGAAGGGGGATTAGGTATTAGAAATATGAAGGACCTCATTATTACTTGTCACTTAAAATTATTTTGGAGATTTGTGAATTCAGATTCTCTGTGGGCCAAATGGATGAGATCCAAATATCTTAAGAATAATAATTTTTGGACAGTCTTACCTAAAAATAATCAGTCTTATACTTGGAAAAGAATTCTTGACTGCAGAAATATAGGTAAATCTTTTTTCGAAAGAAGATTTAAGTCAGGTGATCAAACCAGTCATTGGTTTGACCCCTGGTTTAAAAATGAATCTTTTGTGAATAAAGTTGGCTGGGATAGTCTAGTTATTTGTGGGGGGGTTAATGACACTGTGGAAATGATTATCAAAGACAATCAATGGCAGCCACAGATGCATCCTATCACTTATCCTCATAAAAATAACATTTGTCAAATTCCTATTGATGTTCATGCAAATTGTGATTATTGGGAGTGGATTGCTAATACCAGAGGGAAGTTTTCTTTTAAAATTACATGGGAAAGCATTAGAAATAAACTTCCTAATGTTGACTGGTACAACTGCATATGAAACAAAGTGAATTGCCCCAAAATGGCTTTCTGTACTTATTTTGCAATCAACAATAGATTTTCAACTTGGGATAGAGTTAATAAATGGGGAAAAACCAATAATTCACTGTGTTCCCTATGCAATTTAGTAAATGAGAATATTAATCACTTGTTTTTTGAATGCAGCTACTCTTATTACATCTGGAATAATATTCAGAACATACTGCAAATAACTAACAATGGTCAGATAGATCTAAGGCAAGCCATACAACATATAAACAACATTTTCAAAGATAAAAGTGGCGAGAGAGATTATGCAACCATACTTTTAACTACTGCGGTGTTTCATATATGGAAAGAAAGGAACTGCAGAACTCATAGTAAAAACAGTATGAAAAAAGAGCAGAAATGGATACTTATCGAGACTGAGAGTAGAGTTATTCTCCAGAAATCTAAGAAGAAAATCAGGAACCAAACCAAATTTTGTTTCCTCGCTGATGATTGGAGCCACGAAGCGGGCAGCAAACATCTGGAATTATTCCTTGCTCGTGCTAAAAATTCTTACGACAAGCAGCAGGATAATGATATTCAGGTTCCTCATCAGAGCTCAATAGCTACTGACAGAATCGTTAATCAACATACTAGCGAGATTTACTGGAGGAGCTGGAACCATAACTCTGGCAAAGAGACGACTGCTGGAAAGAAACTTACAGATCTGAGTTATATCGAACTCAGATCTGCAAGTACTCCCAGGATTGATCTCCATCAGAGAAACGAACAAGGGATGCGTGGATGTTTCAATGGTAGCCTTTCGTACTGGAAACGTGGAGAGTCGAGCAGAGCTAAGGATGGAGGAAGAGAGACTTAGCGGAGAGTTTCTCGACCGCCATTTTTTGTTTTTTCGAGAGCTTTTGGTAATCTCGTGTTGTGTTGGCAACCCTAGATCTGGGTTAGGGTTTTAAGTTGGCTTTCGGGTGCTTTTGTATTTTGTTACCCGATCTATTTTGTACTTGGGCCTTGGCCTGTTCACCTTTATTCAAAAAAAAAAGAATCAATCAAAGATTCTAGCTAAAGAATTTGCTTTGGTCACAAATCTTGCTAAGAAGAATTGGTGCTTCAGTCTGGAAACAGATGCACTCAATGTGGTTAAGGACGTGTAAGGGAGTTCAGTACTTGAATATATAAAATCTATTTATGTATGAAAATGCAGTTTAAGTGTGGAACCGCAGTTCATGTTGGCATATGTGGCTCCTGAATCATTGCTGTTTGGTGCGGGGGATTTGGTTGGTCAACCTAACAAAAGTGCTAAGCACTACGTTAGTGGACACTTTTCCTTTATATCTGCTTGCTGTATTGCCACTTCCTCAGGCCAGGCTATAAATTGTATCATTTGTCATAATTTCGAAGATTATACTTTTCAGCAACTATGCCATTCTTTTTATTTGGATAAATATTTGTTATCAATGTTCTGACATGATATTCACTGTATATACTAAAAAGATAAATGCATTTAGCTTTTTTATATTTTAAAATTACTAAATCATTTATTTATTTTTTAAAATCCGTTTATCCTATTTACATTGAATTTTTACTTGCTTAGAAAGATAATTTCATGCTTTCATCTATTTTCTACCTACAGTATATCATAAAAGATAAATGTTTATATTTGTAAAATTATTTTTATTCCAAAATTTCACTTTGATGTTATAGTTTTTTACTTCTTCGCGACTGTCTCTCTTCAATTCTATATGCTGTTTATTCTCTTAAAGGAGACTTAGAGCACACACAAATCTATAGTACAGGCCCATCGGATGTTGAAATTAGATGATGTTGTTGCACATGGTGATGTAAGATTGTAGTCAGTAATTCCTATATTTATTCACTGCAAGAGAAACCGGCTATTCCAACGGCTTCAAGTCGTTGGCGACCGTTGGGAGTCGTTGGAAAAGCCGTTAGAATAGTTCCGTTGGTAGCCGTTGGAACACTGTCGTGGCTATATACTGTAGTTCTACTAGTGATTCAAGAAAGTATTAAATATTGAACAAAATATGTAAACTGTATGTAGCACACATATGCATAGGTCTTTTTAAGAACATGGATATGTCATAGTCATGCATTAGTCGATTTTCCCAAACATCTGTTCTTATCCTTTGTTTAGGTATAAATTGAAAAATGAAGAAATAATGTTTTGCAGAAAAATTGTTTTTTTAAGGATAGTAAGTGAATTTGAATTCACTATTCCAGAAATTGGTTTCTCTTTGGAAAAATATTCTTATTGAAAGCTGTTGATTTTGTGATGGATGCAACGAATTATTGTATTCATCGAATTATTGTATTCTCCATTTTTACATGTTTTTGTGCCACTGAAAGACCGTTTATTCTTAAGTTTGTTAATGTATTCCTCCTATGTGTAAAATTGTAGGTTTATTATCATGTGGTTGGAATGATATACTTATCCTATATATACCAATAATATTCAAGTTTCTTCCACTGCTAGATAGCCAGTTTGCATGTATTTTTATATCCAGACTGCATGAGCAAGATTTATTATTAATCTGCTGATGTTTGTATTGTCCGATACCTATTTGGATTACAAGTTATTGAACGTATGAATTTTGATGTTTGACGTGGGCACCAATGACGCATATTTATAATTCTTATTTAGGCATATTGAACTGAAGATGATTAAAACTATATGTTAGAATACTTGCTACTGTTTTCTTTATTTCATTATTTGAGTAGCCACGTGGCATTTGTAACGTGTAGTATATAAGCTCATCTATGAGCCATCAGATGTTAACTTTTTACAGAAAACATTTTTCACAATACAACTTCTGTTTTCTTCCTATATTTCTTCAGATCTAATTTTATCCATTATCAGTTTTTTTCATACTTTCTACTTAGATCTAATCAGATTTTAACATGGTATCAGAGCATCCGTATTAGATCTGAGTTTGTGTTCTTCGGTCGATCGATCGATTCGTGATTTGGGAAGATTCATGGCGATTGGAGAAGAGCAGGTACAAGCTCAGAACGATCCTTTGTTTTTGCATTCGAGCGATCATCCTGGACTTTCTCTGGTTCCAGATGTATTCGACGGACAGAATTTTGGAGAATGGAAGATCTCCATGAGAGCGGCACTCTCGGCGAAGAACAAGATCCATTTCATTAATGAAGACTCACTGCGACCAACGAAAACAGATCTGAACCATGATCGATGGAATCGCTGCAACGATATGGTTCGCTCCTGGCTATTGAATGGATTGAGCAAGGAGATTCGTCGAAGTGTGCTATACGCTGAAACAACACAAGGAATATGGGAAGAATTGGGGATTAGGTTTGGACAATTGAATGGCGCACAATTGTACGCTGTTAAGAAAGAATTGAACACTTTGACGCAAGGATCTGACTCAATTTCATCCTACTACACAAAGATGAAGATCGCCTGGGGTGAATTGAGCAGCTTACGCAAATTTCCTAGATGCAGCTGTGGTTCGGTGAGAGAATTCATGAATTTTGAGGATGACGAGCGGTTAATCCATTTTCTGATGGGATTAAACGATGTTTACACAGGAATTAGAGGATCAATTCTCATGCTAACGCCGTTACCTAGCGTGGCTCGAGCTTATGCAATGCTTTTGCAGGAAGAAAAGCAACGTGAGACGCAAGGAGTTAGCAACGCTCAGTCATTTCAATTTTCTGCTTCCATGAATGTCGTAGCAGCTAAAAATCCTGGCCAAAATTATTCTCAGCAGAAGAACAATGGAGATCGCAAGTCATTTTATTGCACAAACTGCAAGAAAACAAATCACAATGTTGATAGGTGTTATTTTCTCAATGGATTTCCTGAGAATTACAAGACCAAAAACAAGAAAACAGCAGAGAAGAAATTTGCAGGCTCAGTTTCCACATCTACAAGTTCAATTGATCTTACTTCAGAGCAATTGGCTAAACTTCTGAGTCTCATTGACGACAATGTCTCACCAAACAAAACAGTTCAGCAAGATGATTTTGCTGGATTTGCAGGTACAACTTTTACTTCTCATTTTTTCAATAATGCTTCCTGGATAGTTGATACTGGGGCCAGTTGTCATATGTGTTGTGACTACTCTTTATTTGAGAGCACACACATTATTGAAAAGCCTTTCATCATCACATTACCAACTGGATACAGTGCAACTATTGATACAGTGGGATCAGTCAAAGTTTTGCCTGAATTAGTCTTGAGAAATGTGTTGTTTGTTCCTATTTTCAAGTGCAATCTCCTTTCAGTTGGAAGACTCATCAGGGACATGCAATGTAAAGTTTTATTTACTCCCACAAGGTGTTTATTACAGGCTCCTTTTATGAAGACACCACTGGAGATTGGTAAGGCACATAAGGACTTATATCCGCTAGCATCAGAGGCAGAGAAGGAAGTAAATAAAGACTTAGCAGCAGCTGTTACTTGCAATAATAGTACAGTTTTGTGGCATGTCAGATTAGGACATTTACCATATTATAAGCTTCACTATTTGCCTTTTTTAAATACTGAACAGTTGAAGAAAACAGAAGTTGTATTGTGAAAAATGTTTTCTGTAAAAAGTTAACATCTGATGGCTCATAGATGAGCTTATATACTACATGTTACAAATGCCACGTGGCTACTCAAATAATGAAATAAAGAAAACAGTAGCAAGTATTCTAACACCCCCTCTCAAGATTGTAGACCCTCCTCCATCTTGAGAGGGGGTGTTAGAATACTTGCTACTGTTTTCTTTATTTCATTATTTGAGTAGCCACGTGGCATTTGTAACGTGTAGTATATAAGCTCATCTATGAGCCATCAGATGTTAACTTTTTACAGAAAACATTTTTCACAATACAACTTCTGTTTTCTTCCTATATTTCTTCAGATCTAATTTTATCCATTATCAGTTTTTTTCATACTTTCTACTTAGATCTAATCAGATTTTAACACTATATTCATGGTATTGGTTTTCAATTGATTTATCACTATTTTATAAGTATTGTAGAATACTCACACTAGAACATCATAACAGAAGTAATAACCCTGACCTCTGATTCTATAGACCTAAGTATATATTACATAATTCTTCCTTCGTAACTTTTATGCTTAGATTTCATTTTCTATGGATTACAAAATGGTAATGGAGAAGACTCTGTGCATTCTAAATTCACATCATAATTCTGCAATTATTAACAAGCCCACCTCAAGAATATAAATAAGGCTTTAACAGTTAAAGTTTAACTAGACTTATAGATTCTGTGCATTACATGTTAATTTCAGACTTTGGGAGATCAATAACAAAATTTTGCAGATGTATGTTAATAAATTCACTCATTATCGACTGCTTAATCATGACAACAGCACTGACAACACCTGCATTACACTTTTCATAATTACCACAGTGAAGCGGCATCATTTGTTTTGAGCATAAGTGAAGGCTTAAACAAAATGACGAAAAACTCATTAATACTAACGTCTCCATGTGCATTGCACGGGCCATACACTAGTGTGGTTTTGGAAGAAGAAACACGTGAAGTAGAAGAAAATGGTATGAAGCAAAGAATATATTAGGGAACCAAATAGAAGAAACGTAGTATTATTTGATGTTCAAAGTATTTTATTTTAGCCAATAATAGTAGGCAAACCTTTTTATTTTGATCAATGATATTAGGCAAACCACTCTAACGGCGGGTTTGATTATTTTTATAGATAAAAATAGAAGTGTTAAGTATGTGATGAGTTAATGGGAAAAAAAAGATAGCAGGTTGATTGAAATCAAAATTGTGCTGATGTTTTTTTAAATCTGTAACACATTCTAAATATATATATATATATATATATATATATATTTGTTATCATCAAATATGACATATGTTACTCCATAATATGGTGCATAATGTGCGCTATAGTTACTTTAGCATACCACAAACGTTTAGCCATTACTGGTGTAATAGAAAGAAGAACTGTAACTATCTTCAAAATTTAAATATTAATGATTTATTTTTGACTACTTTGATGAACCCTTTGTAAATAAATTATGTTTTATACCAAAATTTACCAGCATAACAAATATTCTAAAGGTTGTATCATTAGTAATAAGTACAGTGTACAACAATGGTAATGAAGTAGTGTCATCAAATAGAAAGTACATGGTTCAAACATGTACAAATGGACTAGACTAACCCTCTTGAATTCCTAGTGAGCTTTAGGCAATTCTGACTAATTCTATTTCATGACAGAGACTTAAATAGCTCTAATACAAGGGAAACCTCACATAACAAATGATTCCACACTATGCATGTTTCATTGTAGCATGCACATGTTTCACTTACACGTAGTAAAAGAAATCTAAACTGTAGGATCGAACTAGCCCTAGAGGGGGGGGAATAGGGTTTATTATAAATTTAAAAGAATAATAAAAAATGTAGCACAAATAGTAATAGAATAAATATAATAATAAGAGCTACACACAAATTTATTACACCTGTGTTAGGAATTTCTAAAATAATTTTCAAACAATATACCGAATGATTTGCAGTTTTTCAGTGGTTTAAGTTCAAATTCTAAAAGAATAAAATATAAAACTTATAGAATTTCTTGACTATTTTCTATAACATCTTGAATTTTGCAAATCAGAGTTAAGGTGCTCAAGATATGACAACTATACTACAACAGTGTTAACAAAAACAAATTAACAATAAGAAAAGGAAATAGGGTTTAGAGATCATACCTTTACATACCTTTGATGTCATATCCAAAGTATATAGATCTTACTTCATTTTTCTAGGCTAAGGAACATTAGAATTATTGCTCATCAACCATATATATAACAACTCAAAGTCTACCGCTATCGTAGTTGTTCCTTAGCCCGTTTTTACCTAAATGTTAGAAAAAGTGAGTGATGTATGACCACTTTCATTGTCATTTGAAACCTTCCCAAATTTATTTATATAGCAAACTGTTAATATTTAAGAAAATTACATTTGTATCTTTTGCAACCCAAATTTATTTAACGTTTTTCTTTTTGTTCATATTCCAACATTTATTTTGTTATGCCTAATTTTTCCACAAATTAAACACTTTGAAAATTCTTTGTGAAATTTTATATTATCACAATTCTTTCTCTTAATTTGTTCAACTCTATCATGTCCAAGTCCTTTTTTGTTTTTAGTGATAGTCTGACTTCCAATCACGTATTCAATGATTTTTCTCCTTTAGAATTTTTTTTATTGTAGATTCATGTTGTTGAACCATAGATCTAAGAGCATCGCTTTCATTCAAAAGTGAGGTGCATCTTTTAATAGAATTTTCTCTTTTTGTTTCATCTTTGTATTTCAGAGTCCAAATTTCATTTTCGAGATTCTCAATTTTAGTCTTACCTATTAATTTCTTCTTCTAGAGACTAACACTTCTCACATTCCAAGTTAAATTTTCTAATGTTTTCAATGTATCAGTTCTAACCCATTATTTCTACCAAGTAGACTACTTTTCTTAGATTCTAGTTTATTATATCTTTGTTGAAGTCTATCAAATTTGAGTTTAACTTGTGATATACCAAAAGTAAACCAGAATAAGATAAGTGTGCTATCTCATTAGATTGACCGTCGCTATCACTTGATTTTACCATCAGACAAAAATTTAGCTCCTTTTCTCAATATCAGTGTTATTCTCTTCTTACTCTTCACTCTCATCCCAAGTAGTTACGAAACTCCTCTTCTTCTTCTTTTCTTTGTCGAGTCGATTCAACGGACAGTTTGGCTTGATGTGACCTGGCTTCTCACATGTATGACATATTATTTCTTCCTTAGAATCATCCAATACTTTGGCAATGCTGGTTTTTTATCCCTCAGTTTTTTGCTGGATTTACATGCTTTTGTCTATGTTTTAAATAGCTTCATCAATAATGCTAGCTCGGCTGCAGCATAATCTTCTTCCTCATTATCGGTTGTACATTTTAAGGCAATTTAATTTCTTTTTCGAATCTCCACTTTGACGTTCATCCTTGACTTTCATCTCTATCTCATAAGTGATGAGATTTTCTATTAGTCCCTCCAATTTAAGCTATTTCAAGTCTTTGGATTCCTGTATTGCTGCCACTTCTGCTTCAAAACTTCTCGGGAGGATTCTTATAATTTTTCGGACCATCTCCATTTCTATGTAAGTTTTTTCTTGCATTTTGGATTCGAATACTATATTTGAAAATCGTTCATACATCTCCTTTGTATTTTCATCTTTTGTTATTACGATATTATCGTATTCATTGCTGAGCATGACCAAATGAGATTCCTTGACCTATGATGTACCTTCATGAGTCATCTCAAGTGTATGCCAAATTTTCTACACAGTCACATAATGAGAAACACAATTATATTATATTTTATTTAAGACACAAATAATAGAGTTCATAGCTTTAGCATTTGAATGATAAGGACTAAGTTCATTTTGTCATCCTGCTTATCTTTAGGCTTGGGAACTTTGTGATCATATATATTTACTATTGGCAGACTATAACATGTTTCATCTATATCCCTTGTTTCAATAGTATTTAGAAAAAATTTCATCCTAGTTTTCTAGTATGAATAATGAATACCATTAAACATGGGTGGCCTAGCTACATATCGTCCTTTAAGAAAAGCATTACTAAAACTAGCCATAGTTAAAAAAGTGAATTTGACTACTAGCTCTGATACCACTTGTAGGATCGAATTTACCCTGAGGGGGGTGAAAATGTTTTATTATAAATTCATAAGAATAATCGAAATTGCAGCACAACTTAATAGAATAAATATGATAATAAGAGAAACACACAAATTTACCTAGTTTTTGGAAAACCTACCTACTGCTGCTTCCAAGATTTCTACTAAGACTAAACAATCGACCCCTTACAAAATCACTATAAACTTGCGACTATCATTAATCTGATTGTTCAAACCCTAAGCCTAGAAATCCTACCTCAACTCTATCCCGGAGTTGAGAATTTTATGAACGACACACCATAGTTCAAGCTTAGTTAAAAACTAGAGTTTTTAAAATAACAAATAAAATACAAAATAAAAACTAAAAAGGAACCCTTAATATAATATTTGTATATACGGCCCAAATAAAAATAACACAATTTCTCTTTATAATTTCGAGCCATTCCTCTTTCTTTGCTTTTAGGGTTAGGATTCATCCTTTAATTTTGAAGTCGTCGCTTTACAAAGTTGTTACATTGATCGCTCCTTACGCCTCTGATAGTTTCTATCTTTGATTACCTGATGATTGATGTACATAATCGCTTTCTTGGTCGAGAACTTTGCAGTTGGTTATTTTATATGAGTTTGTTTTTTTGGTTTACTTGTTTCAAACTCGACTCAATAAAATGCCAATGATTATTTAGTTCATATAGGGAGTAATTTGTCAGAAATCTTCCCAGATTTTCATATATTTTGGAATTTATATTTTGAATACTTCAGCTCTCGAATTTTGCTTTAATCTTGGCTGTTGTTTTTTTGATCGATTCTTGGGTCTTCGATTTTGAGATAATTCACTTATTCGTTCCTGATATATTACTGCTTTGGCCCGATAATGTTGATGTTAACCCGCCTTTCGGCAAGGCCATGGAGAGGCGGATTCAACTTAACCAACTTCACGATTATCGAGGGTGAAATATGACGGATTCGGTCTAAACGGATGATGTTCACTTGGATAGATGCTCGATAAGGATAGGTCGTTCGGTCGGAATGAAATGGTTCGAAGTGTTTGGAGTACGTCCTTGTGGCTCGGCCGTTCGGCATGGCATGGTCCGGTCGAGGTATGGAAGTTCAGGAAGGTCGTTCGGTTGCGGCTCGGCATTACCGCTCGGCATCGTACCCCGCCCGGCATCGTACCCCGCCCGGCATCGCACCCCGCCCGGCATCGTACCTCGCTCGGCATTGGACGTCGCTCGGCATTGAACGTCGCTCGGCATTGAACGACGCTCGGCATCGTACCTCGCTCGGCATCGTACCTCGCTCGGCATTGGACGTCGCTCGGCATTGAACGTCGCTCGGCATGGTACCTCGCTCGGCATGGTACCTCGCTCGGCATTGGACGTCGCTCGGCATTGGACGTCGCTCGGCATTGAACGTCGCTCGGCATTGTACCTCGCTCGGCATCGTACCTCGCTCGGCATTGGACGTCGCTCGGCATTGGACGTCGCTCGACATTGAACGTCGCTCGGCATCGTGATGAGGTGAGGATAGCTCGACATTGTGACTCGGGAAAGTGGATCGGCATTGGCTATATGGTGACATGGGTCGGCATCAATACATGGTTCGGCGCTAGCTTTGCTCCGAGTTCTGGACTAGTCTACTTCGAGTTTCAGATAGGCTCGCTTCGGGTCAATACCCGGGTAACTTCCGTTCGGCATGTCAACTACTCAGGGTCGGTCGGCATGATGAAGTAGGGTTCGGCTATGGCCTTGGTGGGCCCAAACTACTCAGGAGGCCCAATAACCTGGTTTTGCCTATAAATACAGCATGTGGGTCTCCAGATGAGGGGATCTTCTTTCTGCTCTCTTACTTTCTCTTTTCTAAGTCTAAGGCTAGTCTACTACTTTGTAACTGTAGTTGGTTTTTACAGCAATAAAAAGGAAACTTCTGGAGTGGACGTAGGCCGGAGTTAGCCGAACCACTATAAAACTTGTTGTTCTCTACTGCTTTCATTTTAATTTTTATTATTCTTCACGTTTATATTCTCTACATACATTCTATCTGTGATTTGGTGCTTTCAACTGGATTTGGGTGTTAGTGACCAATTTTGGCGCTAACATTTTGGTACTTTCACTGAGAACGCAAGCACTCGGGAATTTTGGAGTTAGGAACTTGGATCCTAGAAAGCAATGGCTAGACCAGCAACAAGGAAGCAAGCAGCGAAAAGGAGCAATCAGGAAGGAAGTCAAGCGGCCTCTTCTGGAGCTGGAGAGGATCATGCATCCATCTACATAACTCAGGATGAGATGCAGGTGATAATAAATTCTATGCAGGAGCAGATGATGAAACGACAAGAGGAGATGATGCAGGCTCTTCGTAGACAATTTGGACAACCAGGAACTACAGGTGCTCAAGTTCTTGGAACTGGACCAGAGGAACTCAACCAGCGGACATATGGAGTGATTCAGCAGGGGGCAACTCCCAATCAACAAACAGCTAACAATCTAGATGAACCTAGACTCGGGGGCACACCACCAGGTAATGCTGGACCAGTTCATGGAGAGATACCGGATGACGCTACGCAGCCTGACGTCGATAGGAATACAGGAGTACGTGATGAGGAATATGTGCCAGAAGTTCCTCAGGGACTTGGGGGGCAGTCTGGAAACATGGATAGGGGGCAACCCTTGGTTGGAAACACTGGATTGGCTGACATTATCAGGTGGACTATTCGTGAAGGTCTGACAAACAGGGATTCAGAGGGAGTTAACAAAAGTCTGTTTACCCGGAACATTAGGACAGCTAGGAATCCGCCCGATTTCAAACTACCCACTCTAGAAGTATACAACGGGAAGACGGATCCCACCGACCACTTAATGAGGTACACTAGGCATATGGAAGTGTTGGGGGCAACGGAAGAGGTTATGGCCCGATGTTTCCCTCTGTACTTGACTGATGTTGCTGCTATGTGGTTCAGACAACTGGAGGATGGATCCATTGGAACATGGACGGAACTGGTGGACAAGTTCTTAAGTCAGTTTCGAGTTCACATAAAAAGGCCAAAGAACGTGATGACGCTAACGCCAGTCAAACAAGGGGCAGATGAATCGCTCAGGACATTCTTAACTCGATTTAATGTAGCAGTTGCTTCGGTGGATCGGCCGGATCCATCAATGTTTCTGATGGCTGCGGTATCAGGAGTCAGAGATAATTCGGATTTCAAAGTATCATTGATACGGGACCCACCGTTGGATCTTGGGGAACTCTTTCATGAAGCTGAGAGATTTCTTCGACAAGCGGATGCATGTTTGGACATGAGGTCAAAGGAAATAAACATGATTAAGGATGGAGGACTACCCGGCGAAAGCTCGGGTGGGGGCAAGGATAAAGGGAAAAGGAAGTGCTGGGGAGAACCAAAGTTCTCCACTTACACATGATTGAACGCAACGTTGGAGCAGATATTCTTGGATACTCGAGATCGCCTTCCGTATCGAAGGCCGGCGAGGAGGGAGCCCTCAGAACGAGAAAGGGCGTCAGGAAGGCACTGTCTTTTTCATGACCTGGACGGGCATGATACTAACAGCTACCGGCATTTGAAGGACATAATCGAGGAGCATATAAGGAATGGCCAGTTGCGACAATATATTGGAACTCGGAATGTGGCGGTGGAACTGAAAGAGTCTATGGTGTAGGATCGTATAATATGGAATAGTAAAATGGTCTAGGTAGATAGTAATAAGCAGTAAGTAAAGTAGACACCAAGACTTTATACTGGTTCGGACCTCTTGTCCTACGTCCAGTCCCTAAGCTCCTCTTAGGAATTCAACTAACCAACAACCCTCACTTAACCCGGAGGAATAGGTTTACAACTTACCCGAACAACCGAATGAGATTTCTTGCCTCAACTACCGAAGAGGACTTCAAACTGGATACAAAAGGTATTTCTGACTTATTGTGTTCTTGATAACACTAATGAGTCAAATTGAGTACAACTTTCCTATAATCTTATCCTCGAGAGTATACAAAGTGTTTGTGAAGATTTAGGAAATGTGAATTGCTATGAATCAAAAGGTGTTATAGTTAAAATAGAGATTCAAGCAATTGGTTTGTGATTGCTTTTGAAAACTTAAGAAATCTGAAAGTATGTTCAAGTAAATAGAAAGATTAAAGCAATTAGAATTGGTGAATTAAATGATGTTAGAATCATGTATTTATTCTTGTAGAAGAGGTGCATGTGTTGCCAAAGGTTGCAGACAAGAGATGCTTCCATTTCCATTGGAGAATGGTTGCAACTCTTGGAAAGAGGAAGGTGTCTATTCAGAGAAAATTCGCAGTTACAAATTCAGTCGACTGAGCAGGAAATTCAGTCGACTGAAAATATAAAGAGAAATTTTCAGGAATGCTTTCAGTCGACTGCGCAGGAAATTCAGTCGACTGAAACTGTGCATATTTGTAAATGTGTGCCAGTTTCAGTCGACTATCCATACCTGTTCAGTCGACTGAACTATAAAAGTATGCATAGTGAATGTGTGAATAAAAAAATTGAAGTTTTATGAATGTGTTTTAGTGTTCGTGCAAATCTCTTGAGGATAGATTTTAACAAATAATCTAGACTTTAGACCTATAAAAATCATACTCATGTTTATACTTTGGTCTTCATCGATCTTCCTCTGATTTTGCATATATCTCTTCCTTTTTGTTGAAGCACATTGTCATTGATCAAAATCTTCGTGTATCAACATTCTCCCCCTTTTTGATTGATGACAACACTAATGTATTATAGAGATGTATTTACTAATTTTCTCCCCCTGAATGTATGCACTTATCTTTCCTACAAAACAAAGTTAGCTACATAGATTTCTCCCCCTTTGTCATCGACAAAAAGGAAGTAATAATCATAGATGTATAATATAAAAACAATCACTGAACAATAGCATTGTAAGATTATCAGAGAATAGCATAGTCAATAAAAAAATTGCATAAGTAGCATAGATGCACGATTTAAACAAGTTAAAACATATAACAACAAACCATAAAAAATTACTGATCTTTATCCCAATCGTAAGAGCCTTCACGATCTCCTTCAGGTTCTCGAATAACAGGTCCACCTGTGGGTGGTCTATAAGCTCTTCCTCCTTGGCCACCACTTGTTCCGCTTGTACTGTTGCTTGTATGCTCTTCGGATGATGTCCAAGTGAAAGTTGGTGCCGGACGTTTGCCAAGTGATGTTGAAGCGGTAGTGGAGCTTGAGCATGAGATGGCATTCCATAACTTGTTAAAGAATCCTTTAATTTTATCAAGCTTGTGATCTACCTTCTTGAGATGATTATCAAGAATTTGTTGATTCCTTGATAAGATCCCCAATGATTGATTGGTGGAAGTATAACCAGGCTCAATGATATGAATTTCATCATCTTGGTCTAAATGTTCTTCTTGTTGAGGTGGAGGAGGTTGATGTTGTTCTTGATGTCTAGCTTCCCATTCGGCAAGAGATATAATGCGAGAGGTCTTGCAGGAAGTTGCATTAGGCTTATGGTCCGATGGTTTATTTGGTGCACCATTGTATTCTCGGACTCAGGTAATGGCGTATCAACATTGAGAAGTAATCGCATGATATACTCACCAAAATAGATTGTCCTCATTTTGCCATTATTGAATGTTAGGAATTCATCAAGAATCAATTGAACCCAATTAACTTGATAATTACCCCAAACTGCATAGAGTGCGCGATAGTTGTTAGGGTATACAAGTTCATATGAGCCCGTTCTTAGGGTGGTTGTTCTCATAAAAGCTTTGTGGAGAATTCTAGCTCTAAGACGTAAGGAAGTGGATTTAAGATCCCCGATGTTGATGTTATCATCCAAAAATTGATGATTGATGTTGTCGCGAATACGAGGGTTAAAGTCTATTTCTTCAAGCTTGCTACCAAAGTTTGGAGAACCTAAAATGTGAAATGCGGTCGAGGGAGAACCAAAATTTCTTTCCACATACCATACTCCAAACACTATCATTTGGATTTCTTGGAATTTGGTGTCCAAGATTAAGATTAGCATAAAATAATTTTACCATGATATGATTTATTGCATGGTCGTTTCTTTTTAACTCCAAGAGAGAAGTGAGACCTACTTGATCCGTTAATGCTTGGATGTTGTACGTCTGAAGGCTTTGAAAATCAACAAAAGAATGTTCGAAGATACGAGAATTCTTCATCTTATTCCATCTAGTGACAGCTACTCCATCGTAAAGCCATTGTGCTATTTGAGCATCAATTGGCTCGGAGGATGAGGAGGAAGAAGCTCTAGATCTCTTTGGGGCTATTTGTATATAATTTGAGTGAGATTGGAGTAATTCAAGAGCTAGGGTTTTGAAACTAATTGGGGAAGAAGATGTTGTTGTAGATAAAAAGTGAAAGGGTAGGTAAACATGTGATGGTTAAAAAGAAAAAAACAGTCTGAAAATTGGCGTTCAGTCGACTGAATAGTCTGTTCAGTCGACTGAATTAAAGTACGAAATATTCCTGTGTTCGATTCTGTCGACTGAACAGTATATTTAGTCGACTGAATTTTTAGCTGAAATTTTCTGTTGAACTTTTAGTCGACTGTGTAGATGGTTCCAGTCGACTGAGCTATGTAAATATTGTTTTTCTCTTTAAGTTCAGTCGACTGAGCAGTGGGTTTCAGTCGACTGACACATGCATTTTTGTTGTTTCTTTTAATTTTTGAAAGTAAACAATTTATTTAAAAGAAATAGTTACAGTTATATAGATGTAACATCATGAAAATACATTAAAAATGACTATTTCTTCGGGGATGGACTTGGAGTTTTTTCTTCGTTCTTCCCATAATTTATTTCCCATGAATTTGGAGTATACTGAGGAGTCTTTGGGGACGTCCAAGGATTCAAGGGATCAGCCGGTGTACGGTAAGATGAAGATGGATCGAACACACTACTTGGTCGAGGTAGGGGTTCGCTCACCTCATTTTTCTTTGAACTACAAAAATGTAAACCAATTTTCTCAAGAAAACTTAGTCGTCTTGCCGTTACTTTCTGTTCAAAATATAATTCTCGTTGGAGATTAATTTGTTGTTGTTGAAAATGATGAATCTCGTCAATCTTTCTTTTTGTATCAGGGGAGGTAAAAAGGCCACGTTTTTCCTTCTTTGATTCCGGTGTGTAACCAGTGCGATAGTTTTCCCATTTATACACTGGTTCATGCTTTGGTGTTGGCGTTGGAAGATTTGGTGATGCAGGAGTGTTTTCGACTGAGGAGGTGATGTTGATATGTGAGTTTGAGCTATCGTAAGACATTTTTATATAGAATTTTCAAACTTTGTAATTCTTTTGAAAATAATTATATGTATAAAAGTATATTTATAGTATAAAAATGCTAAAAAAATATGGTGGAAAATTAATAAGGTTTTAGAACCAATCATTGATTTTAAAAAAAAAATTGGTTAGAAATGGGTGGATTAGAGACATCCTTTAATCTATTATGTATTAGGTAGCTGAATAGAAATATATATCTTGAATAAGTTTGTTTTTGTTATTCAGTTGACTGGGCAGAGTTGTTTAGTCGACTGAGTTTATATATTTTTATAATATTTGCTATAAAATATCTTTAAAAGAAATTATTCCTAATTCTCGTCGCAATTTTATAAATGAGTTTTCTAATAAAGGTTTAGTAAATATATCGGCAATCTGATTTTCAATAGAAATATGTTCTAAATTTATGATTCCTTTTTCGATATTGTCACGTAGAAAGTGATGACGAATATCTATATGTTTTGTACGAGAGTGATTAACCGGATTTTTAGATAAATTTATTGTACTTGTATTATCACAATATATTGTAGAGTTTGTTAAATTTATATTAAAATCCTTAAGTGTTTGTTGCATGTAGATAACTTGAGTGCAAGCTAAAGCGGCTGATATATACTCTGCTTCACAGGTTGAAAGTGAGACACAATTTTGTTTCTTACTAAACCAAGATACAAGTGATTTTCCAATGAAATGGCACGTACCACTTGTACTTTTTCTATCTGTTCGAGATCCACCAAAATCAGCATCACTGAATGATACTAACTCAAATGGACACTCTTTTGGATAGAAAAGACCAAAATCTTTAGTATTGTTAAGATATCATATAATTCGTTTTACAGCTCTTAAATGTGATTCTTTAGGATTAGATTGAAATCGTGCACATAAACATACACTCATCATTATGTCTGGTCTACTAGCGGTTAAGTAAAGTAAGGAACCTATCATACTTCTAAACAATTTTTGATCTATACTTTTGCCATTTTCATCTCGATCGAGATGAGTTGTGGTACTCATAGGAGTAGGCTTTCCAGAAGTGTTTTCCAGTCCAAAACGTTTAATTAGATTAGCACAATATTTTTCTTGATTTAAGGAAATTCCATTTGTTAATTGTTTAATTTGTAACCCGAGAAAATAAGATAATTCTCCCATGTGTGACATTTCGAACTCCTTAGTCATTATATTTGAAAATTCTTTACATAAGTTTTCATTAGTTGAACCAAATATAATGTCATCTACATATATTTGAATTATTAGAATGTCATTAGTAGTATTTTTAATGAATAGAGTTTGATCTACTTTTCCGATTTAAAATCCCGAATCTAGTAAATAGCTTTTAAGTCTCTCATACCAAGCACGAGGTGCTTGTTTAAGACCATATAGGGCTTTCTTTAATTTATATACATGATCCGGATATTTTTCGTGTATGAATAAAGGGGGTTGTTCTACGTACACATTTTCTTTTATAAAACCATTTAGAAAAGCACTTTTAACATCCATTTGATAAAGTTTAAAATTGTGAAAACAAGCGAAGGCTAATAGAATACGTATTGCTTCAAGTCTTGCAACGGGAGCAAATGTTTCTTCAAAGTCGATACCTTCTTCTTGATTATATCCTTGTGATACTAGTCTAGCTTTATCACTAGTTATATTTCCTTGTTCGTCTACTTTATTTTTGTAAACCCATTTTGTTCCTATAACAGATTGATTATTAGGACGAGAAACTAAATCCCAAACATCGTTACGTTCAAATTGATTTAATTCTTCTTGCATAGCAACAATCCAGTAGTCATCTATTTATGCTTCTTTAGGATTTTTAGGTTCTAATGTAGAAATGAAAGCAACATGTCCCATTTGGTTTAGTTGACTTCTAGTTTTAACTTGAGAATTAATTTCACCGATTATGTTTTGTACAGGGTCATCTCGTAAGATTCTAGGTGGAGATCTAAGTTCGGTATTATTTATATTTTCAATATTTGTATTGTCTGTATTTATTATAAATTCATCATCATCTTTTATACTCAAATTTTTATTAAAGTTTTCATCAAAAGATACATGTAAAGTTTCTTCGATTATATTTGTTCGTTTATTAAAAACTCGATATGCCTTACTTCGTTCTGAGTATCCTACAAAAATTCCTTCATCAGCTTTTGGATCGAATTTTTCTAGTTGGTCTTTTGTATTTAAAATAAAACATTTTGTTCCAAATATTTTAAAATAAGAGATATTTGGCTTTCTATTGTTAAAAAGTTCATATGAAGTATTTTTAGTTAATGGTCGAATAGAAATACGATTTAATACATAACATGCAGTAGCTACGGCTTCTGCCCAAAAATGTTTTGGTAGAAGGCTTCCATTTAATAATGTTCTTGCACATTCTTGTAATGTTCTATTCTTTCTTTCCACTACTCCATTTTGTTGAGGAGTTCTAGGAAATGAAAAGTTATGATTTATTCCTTTCTTTTTACAGAAAGATTCAAAAGCTTTATTTTCGAATTCGCCACCATGATCACTTCGTATATTCTTAATTTTCAAATCTTTAGTGTTTTGAATTCTTTTGACAAATGTTTTAAAGTGCTCAAATGTATCACTTTTATTTTTCATAAAAATGGTCCATGTATAACTTGAAAAATCATCAACTATTACAAATACATATCGATTATGATTAATGGATTGAACTTGTGTTGGTCCAAAAAGATCCATATGAAGTAATTCTAGTGGTTGTAAAGTTGAAATATTTTTCTTAGATTTGAAAGATGATTTTGTTAATTTTCCTATTTGACAATCATCACAAAGATTTTTTATCTTAAAGTTTATCTTAGGTAAACCTCTTACTAATTCATTTTTAGAAAGTTTTCTAATAGTTTTGAAATTAATATGACAAAATCTTTTGTGCCACAACCAAGGATCATTATCTTTGGCTAGTAAACACATATTTGTATTATGATTAATTTTCATATTTAAAACATAAATATTCCTATCTCTATTTCCCTCAAAAACAAGATTTTGGTTTTGATCAAAAATACTACATTTATTTTCCGAAAAAGTTATTTTAAAACCTTTGTCACAAAGTTGACTTATGCTTAGTAGATTATGTTTTAGATTTTTAACTAATGAAACATTTGTAATAAAAGGTAAATTTGATGTACCGTAATTGCTCACATCTCCTTTGCCAATGATATAGCCTTTTGAATTGTCTCCGAAGGTAACTGAGCCACCATCAAAGTATGTGATGTTTGTAAGCATATCTTTATTGCCGGTCATGTGTTTTGAGCAACCACTGTCTAGTATCCATTTCTTCTTTTTGAGTGGGACCTGAAAATAAATACAAAATTATTGGTACCCACCTTTCAATAGGGTCCTAAAAGTTAGAACTTAGGAAACCAAACCCAATTTGGTTCAGTATCCTTTTTATAAATATAATTTTTATTATTATGAACACTATCCATAAATGCTTTGATACATTTATTCCTTATCAAAGTATTGTTAGTCTTTGGAACCCAAATTTTAACTATATTAGTTTCTTCTTTTGTTCTAATAGGTTTTCTTAACAACATTTGTTGTTTTGAATCAATATTCCTCTTAAAATTTGTATTTATCTTTTTAGGAATTTTTGGTTCCTTTTTATATCCTAATCCATGTTTATTCGAGGAAGATTGAGAATTTTCTAAAATCTTAGATAAATTTTCTCTTCCTTTGTTAAAGTTAGAAACATTTTTAGTGATATTATCTAATCTAACTTGAAGACTATTATTTTCTAGCTCAACTTGTTTAATCTGAATTTTTAACTCATGATTTTTAGAAACAATTATATCATTTTTTGTCTTTTGATTTTCAATTTCTTAACTAAAAAAAGATAATTGAGTTTCCGAATTTGAAAGAGACTCTTGAACTTTTTTAAATTCTTCTTCTAGAATTTTCTTTTCATCTTTTAACATATCCCTTTCAAACTCAGCTTTATTATGATTTTCACGAGTTTCCTTAAGTTTCTTTTTAAGATTTTTTATTGTACTCAATAGTTCAGTATTTACATCAATTAAATCGTCGAAAGTTAAATTACTAACCTCAGATTCTTGAGCCATAAAGCATACATTCGCTTGTTTATTGTCGCTATCATTTTCACTTTCAGATGAAGATGAATCTGAATCATCCCATGTTACAGAGAATGCCTTCTTTTTGAATTTTTCTTTCTTGTTCTTGTTCTGATTTTCCTTCTTTTGCTCTGGACAATCTTTTTGCATGTGACCTTTCTTGTGACAGTTGAAGCATTCTATATTCGAGGATGAAGGTTTGTTCAAGAAATTCTTTTTGAATCCGTTTTTATTTTCTTTTCTATATCTTAAGAATTTCTTGAAATTTTTGGCTATAAATGCTAAATCCTCATCTTCAGACTCTGATTCTTCCTTTTCCGCATGAAAAGCTACATTTTTTCTTTCTTGTGCTTGATCTTTCTTGGCTTGCATATTTACTTCGTACGACATAAGATTTCTAATTAATTCTTCTGGTTTCATTGTAGATAGATCATTTGCTTCTTCGATTGCTAAGACTTTTCTCTCCCATTCATCAGTGAGTGAATTTAGAACTTTAGATACAATATCAAAATCCGGGTATTTTTCTCCTAGTCCTATTAAGGCATGATGAATATCTTGAAACCTTGAGTACATGTCATTGATGGATTCATTCTGTCGCATTCTAAAGTTTTGGAACTGGTTCTTTAGCATGGAGATCTTTGTTTGTTTAACCTTGTTTGTGCCTTCATGTATGGTTTTAAGTGTACTCCATATCTGATGTGCAGTAGTACAAATGCTAACACGATTGAATTCATTTCTGTCCAAAGCACAAAATAGCATATTCATAGCTTTGGCATTTGCACTAACTTCATTCTTCTGAGCTTGCATCCATGTAGAATATTCCGTTGTGGGTACAACGAGTTCTGCTTGTGTTGCATTCCAGGCTTCAAAACTTGTTGCTTGCATATAAATCCTCATCCTTGTAGCCCAATAATTATAGTTTAGTCCATTGAATAGAGGGGGTCTTTGAGTAGATTGTCCTTCCGCAAATGTAGAGTTATAGGTAGATCGTGTGCTTGTGTTGTTTTCCATATTATCAATATGTCAAATAATGGTGTTATGGTTATAGGACGGCCTTGCTCTGATACCAATTGAAAGAGTCTATGCGGTAGGATCGTATAATATGGAATAGTAAAATGGTCTAGGTAGATAGTAATAAGCAGTAAGTAAAGTAGACACCAAGACTTTATACTGGTTCAGACCTCTTGTCCTACGTCCAGTCCCTAAGCTCCTCTTAGGAATTCAACTAACCAACAACCCTCACTTAACCCGGAGGAATAGGTTTACAACTTACCCGAACAACCGAACGGGATTTCTTGCCTCAACTACCGAAGAGGACTTCAAACTGGATACAAAAGGTATTTCTGACTTGTTGTGTTCTTGATAACACTAATGAGTCAAATTGAGTACAACTTTCCTATAATCTTATCCTCGAGAGTATACAAAGTGTTTGTGAAGATTTAGGAAATGTGAATTGCTATGAATCAAAAGGTGTTATAGTTAAAACAGAGATTCAAGCAATTGGTTTGTGATTGCTTTTGAAAACTTAAGAAATCTGAAAGTATGTTCAAGTAAATAGAAAGATTAAAGCAATTAGAATTGGTGAATTAAATGATGTTAGAATCATGTATTTATTCTTGTAGAAGAGGTGCATGTGTTGCCAAAGGTTGCAGACAAGAGATGCTTCCATTTCCATTGGAGAATGGTTGCAACTCTTGGGAAGAGGAAGGTGTCTATTTAGAGAAAATTCGCAGTTACAAATTCAGTCGACTGAGCAGGAAATTCAGTCGACTGAAAATATAAAGCGAAATTTTCAGGAATGCTTTCAGTCGACTGCGCAGGAAATTCAGTCGACTGAAAATGTGCATATTTGTAAATGTGTGCCAGTTTCAGTCGACTGTCCATACCTGTTCAGTCGACTGAACTATAAAAGTATGCACAGTGAATGTGTGAATAAAAAAATGAAGTTTTATGAATGTGTTTTAGTGTTCGTGCAAATCTCTTGAGGATAGATTTTAACAAATAATCTAGACTTTAGACCTATAAAAATCATACTCATGTTTATACTTTGGTCTTCATCGATCTTCCTCTGATTTTGCATATATCTCTTCCTTTTTGTTGAAGCACATTGTCATTGATCAAAATCTTCGTGTATCAACAGGAACAAGAGCAGCGACCGCCTACCTTGAACGACGAGGGCATGAGGCCCAGGAATGGTGGCCGATTGGTCATCAACTAATCTTGATGGCTTGGAATAAGTAACAAACTTCGGGCAAACGGTTAAATCACTTACTCATGTACGGGGTCGGAGATAAACCTCAGGCATGCTTTGAGATGATGGCTTACCGAGACACCCTAGTTTGTGAAATCTGTTTTTTCCTTTGACTTGGACATTTGCTTTTTCTGGTTTGGTTTTGGAGTTTGGTTTGAACTCCCTGTTTTGCTTGTTTTCTGGTTTGGATTTGGGTTTGGATGTTTTTTTTGGTTTGGATTTTTGATATGGATTTCTGGTTTTCTGGTTGAATTTGGATTTCGGTTTGGATTTTGGCTAAAAGGTCATCGAGCATGGACTATGCTTGGTAAGGGTCCGGAGAGACCGGGATTCGGCCTAGGACTTAGGCCCCATATTGTTTCCTATGAAGTCGTCGAGTATGGACTATGCTCGGCAAGGGTCCGGAGCGACCAGGGTTCGGCTTAGGACTTAAGCCATGGCATTATTTGACGTTCAGGGACACTGAACCAGGAACAGCATGGAATTACTTAACATAGGTCGTCAAGTGTGGATTGCGCTTGGCAAGAACCCGGAGAGGTTACAAATTTGGATATTGGCTATGAATAGCTAAGGGTTTGGGCATGGACCCGGAACGGTCCTGGATTTGGACATCGACCCGGAGAGGTCATGGACGTGGTTATTGGTCGTTGGATATGGATGGATTGGAACTCGGTTGTCGAGTTCAGATGGGTATGGATTTGGCTAAGGATTTGGTTACTGGATTCAGAATTGGATATCGACTCAGAGTAGTCGTAGATTCGGATAAGGATACGGCGATGGCACTTGGATAAAATAGATTGGATTATGAATCGAAAAGTATGGATGTGGATAACATACATACTTCGGATGTTGGACGTGAGGCTATTCAAAACACAACTTCCAATAGCAAGGCATGTTTTGGGGGGGGGGAAATGTTAACCCGCCTTTCGGCAAGGCCAAGGAGAGGTGGATTCAACTTAACCAACTTCGCGATTATCGAGGCTGAAATATGACAGATTCAGTCTAAACGGATGATGTTTACTTGGATAGATGCTCGATCAGGATAGGTCGTTCAGTCGGAATGAAATGGTTCGAAGTGTTTGGAGTTCGACCTTGTGGCTCGCTCGTTCGGCATGGCATGGTCCGGTCGAGGTATGGAAGTTCAGGAAGGTCGTTTGGTTGCGGCTCGGCAATACCGCTCGGCATCGTACCTCGCCCGGCATCGCACCCCGCCCGGCATCGCACCCCGCTCGGCATCGCACCCCGCTCGGCATCGCACCTCGCTCGGCATCATACCTCGCTCGGCATTGGACGTCGCTCCGCATCGTACCTCGCTCGGCATCGTACCTTGCTCGGCATCGTACCTCGCTCGGCATCGTACCTCACTCGGCATTGGACGTCGCTCAGCATTGAACGTCGCTCGGGATCGTGATGAGGTGAGGATGGCTCGGCATTGTGACTCAGCAAAGTGGATCGGCATTGGCTATATGGTGAGATTGGTCGGCATCAATACATGGTTCGACGCTAGCTTTGCTCCGAGTTCTGGGCTAGTCTGCTTCGAGTTTCAGATAGGCTCGCTTCGGGTCAATACCCGGGTAACTTCTGTGCGGCATGTCAACTGCTCAAGGTCGGTCGGCATGATGAAGTAGGGTTCGGTTATGGCCTTGGTGGGCCCAAACTACTTAGGAGGCCCAACAACCTGGTTTTTCCTATAAATACAGCATGCGGGTCTCCAGAAGAGGGGATCTTCTTTCTGCTCTCTTACTTTCTCTTTTCTAAGGCTAAGGCCACTCTACTACTTTGTAACTGTAGTTGGTTTTTACAGCAACAAAAAGGAAACTTCTGGAGTGGACGTAGGCCGGAGTTAGCCGAACCACTATAAAACTTGTTGTTCTCTAGTGCTTTCATTTTAATTTTTATTATTCTTCACGTTTATATTCTCTACATACATTCTATCTGTGATTTGGTCCTTTCAACTGGATTTGGGTGTTAGTGACCAATTTTGGCGCTAACATTTTACTTAATCAACTTGTGAATTTTTTGATGTGATTTCCGATTGCTTGTGCTTGCTGTGTGTGTGTTTTGCTGCCCTTGTTCGTGTGTGCATTCACTTCCTGATCTTGATGTGCTTGACTTCGAGCTTTGCCTTTGAGTGCCTGATTTTATTCATTGTACATTGTCATGTGCTTGCCTTGTGCTTGTGGTTGTACGACCTGAGATACTTCTATTTATCGTTTTTCCATGTATATACATACATTTGTATATATGTGCACTGATGCATTTTCTCCTTGTCTAAGCTCTATTACATCCCCGCCTTACTTTCTTTTATGTGTGTGGTTGCATGACTTTTTCTCTATTTCCATTCTGAGTTGTGTACTTCTTAATGTGTTTGAGTTTGCTACCCTTGGTGTGTGCTTCTAGTTTGTGCACTTGCATGTTGCTTACAGTCCTTTTGTGTATGACATTTTTATCATCCTGAGTTGTGCACTTCTTATGTTGAAACTGTGTGCGTTGCTATTTTATGCACTGATATGTATATAAATGTGCACTATTGTGATTTGTTTGCTCTTTTCCTGTATCCTCATATAATTCATGCATGTGTGTTTTCACTTGCTAGTGCAAATGTGTTTCACTTTGAGCTTTGCCTTGAGTCCCTAAATTTATTCTGTGTGAACTTGTTGTTGCCTTATCTTGGTGTTTTTGAACTATTTGTTCCTGTCCACATGTACTTCGACCTACCTTGTACATTCTGATTAGGTTTCTTTCCGTTGTGCACTTCCATTTCCATTTGTTTGCATTTCTTATTTACCATTGCAGTAGCCTAAAACACGTTGCATCTTATATATTCTTGTTTATGCACTGTGTTGAGCCTTAAAAGCTACGGGCTTGACCTTGTGTACACTTCCACTTGTATCTGTTGTGTTTTCTTCAGCACTGTAGTAGCTTTCTTTTGTGTATGTGCATGCCCGACCTTGTGTGCATTTACGTGGTCTGGCTTGTTTGTTGAGTGCCTATGTACTAGCCTGCGCAAGCCTATGTGATTACTTGTTAACTCGACTAATGTTCCTAGTTGTGTTTACTTGTTTTGGCTTGCCCTAGTTGTGCATTGTGTTGAACTGCTTATGAGCAAGTGTGATATGTGCATATGCATTCTTATTTTACGTGCATGAAATTAATGTTATTGTCTATTTTAAATCGCTTAGCCATAAGGCATTTGCAGCGATACATTGTTCATATCTTAAGTTGCTTGTGCACAATATTGATTTGATTTTAAATTTTGTCCTACATGAACATGTTGCACTGGTTCTTGTATATTCTTTTGTACTGGTCCATGTTCGTTAATTTTGATGACTATTTAAAATATGAAAAGAGCAAAATAAATAAACCGAGACAATATTGAGTTCAAATATATTTGTAGAGTTCAAATATATTTATGTCTTTGCAGTTTCAATTTGTTACTTTTTGGTTGTTGCTGCATTGTTATTTGACAGGTAAAACAGATTTTTCTTCGAATAAGGCTTGGAGCAAGAAGATACAAATCGCATTTGAGTATTGTATACGAATAACATATTTGAAAAATGTGATTATAAAATATTGTATTCGAAAAAAGTGTGTTGTATGAGAGTGTCGAAATTGATGTATTTGAATTATGTATGAGAATTGTGTGAGCATTAATAATTGTTGTAATTGTGTGGACTATTAATTTTTTTTTGAAATGGTACTTAGATACAACATGTCACTGGGACAACACAACACAAATCACATGTCAACATATGTTCGAATCACGATACGCAAGTTTCGAATTTATGACCTCTTGTACCTAAGTCGAATCACTTAACCACTGGGACAATGGTGCTTATCGACTATTAAAATTTTATTAAAATGAATATTCATTGAAATAAAATTTTATTTGTTTATTTCATTATGTGATATTATAAATAGTACTACAACACACATTTGAATATACATAAATATATAAATATGTGTGTGTGTGTATCTGGTTAAATATTTCTGGATTTATGGTAAAGTGGCATTGTAGTGGCAAAACCAAATCTGTAGAGATCGCTTCAAGTCACGTCGATGACGCTTTCCTTAAGGCATTATTTGCAAAAAATGGATGTTATGAGTTTGGGCAAATCGTCTCTCAAGATATAATGGAGCCGAGATGATCATTATCTTCAATTTATTACGGTAACGCCATCGAAAGCAATTCAAACTATCTTCTGAATTGACTGCAGTGACAAGAGTATCGAGTTTGTGATGTGCAATATCACAAACTCGAAATAATTTGGAAAGAGGTAAGAGAGGATAGGAGAATGAGAATTGAATTTGCAATGTTTTTAAGCATTTCTGTTTTGAAGAAAAGGAAGCGATTTGAAACACTTTTTCAGGCGTTGCAAATTTCAGGGAGAAGAGCTAACTTGAAACAGTTTTCGGGTCTTACTATTTATAGTTGTGAAGAGAGGTGTCTTTTCATTTGAAACGTCATGTCTACTACTATTTACATATGTTTCAAACACCTAAGTCCTTTCGCCAATTCAAACGGTTGCTTTTTCCACCGTTTGCAATAGCAAATCTCCCGCCGTTTCTGTCTGTTTAATTTTGAATTCTAGGCTTGTTAACGGGTTCAAATGCGGCCCATTTTAACTAAAATAGTTCCTGTCCAAAACTATAATTTGGACCCTAACCCAAACCCAACCAGGTTCGGTCGGTCGGAAGGACTGTTGTGGTGGCGTGCGCTTGTGTGGTGGTTGTGCATGGCCTCCCTTCTCACAAAAGTGCAAACATTGGGTGCCCAAAGGGCCCAACCTTCCCTTAAGAAACCTATATTTACACAAATATAGTTTTCAATATTTTAAGATGTGGGACTATTCCAATCCCTTATTCTTCCTCTTCTCTTTCTCTTCTTTCCATTTTAAAACAAATAACTCACATAAACAATTTTATAAAAATTTACACTAACAATCCTCCACCAAATTTTATTAAAATTTCTATTGTCATATTTCGCAGGAAAACTTGTGCATAAGTGTAGATGTATTATGGGTTTGAATCTATACACAGTAATAACCTGCTAGAGCACGCCAGGATGGAATGGTTGACTAAGCATTGAACAACGATCCTATGCGACATATCAGATTCATTTTCTTTTCTTCAGATTGTTCATATGACGATACATGGAGTGACCTTGTAAGTCTATATCGTGGTTTCATGAAATGCCCTTAGAGACTTAAGCCATAGTCTCCCAGAAGGCGACACCACCTTTATGCATTCATATAGGTATGTTTATTTCAAATGCTCTATAACTATACACTTCAATAGTAATTCTGTTATAAAACTATTAAGTACTAAGTAGTACAACCTCCACCATATCATTATAGGTACTAGGCGCTCTTCTTGGAATGGATATAATACTAGCTATTCAGACTAGTATTATGGTGCTTTAAATCACATCATACAATGTACTTTTACTCATTAAACTCAAGATAATGAATTTCATTATGTTGAGTTGAATTTCCACCGTAAGTGGTTTTTATGTTTGCTCTAAACCCATTCTTTTGATGTTTCCAACGCCAAATGTCTTGCAAGTTTTTTTTGTAAATGGATCAGCCAAGTTTTGGCTAGATCCCACAAAATCTATGATAATTACCCCATCAGTGAGCATTTTCCTTACTGCACTGTGTCTTAGGCCAATATGCCTAGATTTGTCATTATATACCTGGCTATATGCTCTTGATAATGTTGCTTGACTATCACAATGCACAGATATCGAAGGCATTAGTTTTGGCCATACAGGAATTTCTAACAGCAAATGTCTTAACCATTCTGCTTCTTTACTATAAGAAGCCAGTGCTATAAATTCAGCAGGCATGGTAGAATCTGCAATACACTATTTTTTTAAGCCCAGGATATTGATCCCTCACTAAGAGTGAATATCAATTCACTAGGTTATTTATTATTATCCTCTCTTCCAGTGTTCCAACTGGCATCTGTATATCCTTCAATTACACTTCGATATCCACTATATATTTACCACAGTCTATGGTTCCTTTTAAATATTTTAAAATTCTTTCCACAGCTAGCTAGTGAATATGATAAGGGTTACTAGTATATCTACTCATTTGCCAACAACGTAGGCAATATCAGGTCTTGTGCATGTCATGATATACATTAGACCACCAATAACTTTAGAATATTCTAATTGATCTGTTGATCTACCGGTATTAGAATATAGTTGCATATTTAGGTCAAATGTGGTGCTTATCGGTTTGCAATAAAATTGATTAAACCATTTTAGAATCTTCTCTATGTAATGAAACTGGGTAATGACCAACTCTACTGCTGTTTTTATGATTCTTATTCCTAAAATCACTTCAACTTATTCCATATCTTTCATGTCAAAAAACAAAGACAAAAATCTTTTCGTTTCTTCAATACTCGAGGTATCGTCCCAAATATCAACATATTATCAACATAAAGACATATAATTACACTTTACCAGCACGAAATTTGCTATAGACACATTTGTCTGATTCACAAATCCTAAAACCATTTGATATTATGGTTTTATCAAATTCTTCATACTACTATTTTGGTGCTTGTTTAAGACCGTAAGGTGATTTAATAGCTTTACATACTTTACGTTCTTGTCCAGGCATCACAAAACCTTCTGGTTAAGACATATCTCTTCATCAAGTTCTCCATTTAAGAATACAGTCTTGACGTCCATTTGATGAATTTCACATTTATAAATAGGTGCTAATGCAATTAATGTCCTAATTGTTGAAATCCTAGCTACAAGTGCATAGGTATCAAAATAATCTATTGCTTCCTTTTCGTATATCCCATAGGAACTAATCCAACCTTAAAATTTCTATCGTACCATCTGCTCTTAATTTCTTTTTAAATATCCACTTACATCCTATTGGTTTTGAACTAGAAGGAAAGTCTACTAGTTTCCATGTTTGATTTTCCATAATAAAATCCATTTCATTAGTTATGGCTTCTTGCAAAAAAGCTAAATCCTGAGACTTTATGGCCTCAGTATATGTTAAAGGATCAGAATCTATGGTTGTAAAAAACATGACTTGATGTCTAATACCATCTCTTGATCCTTTAACCAAATAAGTGATAAAATCTGGTCCGAATGACTTTCCAGTCCTCATTCTTTTACTTTTCCTAGGAGTTTCACCAGTTTGATCATTATTTTCTAGAGTGTTCTAAAATTCATGAATATGTATAGTGACCACCACCATTTAACGTATATGTGTATTAACCTCCACCGTTTCACTAAAAGATGGATTGGATGGAATAGATGGAAATCTATTTTCATATAACACCGCATCTCTAAATTCTATTGTTATGTTGATCTCAATCGAATTATTAGGTTCTATTACTAGAAACCTATAACCCTTGCTGTCTTGAGCGTATCCTAAGAAACTACACTCAATGCCCTTTTGTTCTAATTTCTTGATTTTTGGTTCAAGTAATTGAACAATAGCTCTACAACCCCAAAATCGATAATAATCAAGATTTGGTTTGCGTTCCTTCCAAAGTTCACAAGGTGTGACTTTGATTTTCTTATGAAGTATTCTATATAAGATGTAACAGGCGGTAAGTAATGCCTCACCCCAGAAGCTAGTATTAAGACCAGAATTACATAACATAGCATTAACCATTTCAGTAAGGGTCCTGTATTTACGTTTTGCTACTCCATTTTGTTGTGGAGTATAAGCTATAGATGTCTCATGTATAATTCCTCAGATTGACAAAATGCGGAGAAACGATATTCAACACCCCTATCATATATAATAGTCATATTTTTAACATTACATTAGTTTTCTACTTCAATCTTATAGGTCATAAATGAATTTAAACTTCATCCTTAGTATGCATTAAATAAACATAACAGTATTTTGAATAGTCATCAATAAATGTGACAAAATATTTTTTCCTTCTCTAGTAGAAGTACTATGCATATCATAAACATTACTATGAATCAATTGTAAGAGACTAGTGGTGCTAACAGATTTCAGTGGAAGAGGTTTTTCAATTATTTTGGTTAATGAGCATATCCTACACTTTTTATGAAATTTATTATCATATTTAGGGATCATATTTAATGAAATTATATTATCCATATTTCTAATATTAACATGTCCTAATTTACTATGCCGTAAAGAAAAAGAGTCAATGGTATAAGCAGAAGCAACCATTTTATTAATATTCAATTTGAACATTCCATCACACATGTACCATTTTCAAACAAACATTCCGCCTTTGGTCAATACATATTTATCTGACACAAAGACTTGTCTAAAGCCAAACTTATTTAATAGACTACCAAAAACTAGGTTCTTTCTAACCTCAATTACATAATATACATCATTTAATATTAGAATTTTTCCAGACGTGAACTCCAAAACTACCATCCCCTTTCCCTTGACCACTGCTTTTGCTGAGTTTTACATATAGATATAATTTTCATCTTCGGATGGTTCAAGTTTCTTGAACAGGCTATTGTCATTGCAGAAAGCTTAGTAGTACCAGGGTCGATCTACCAAGAACCATCTCTTTCAATCATGTTGATTTTAGAGATTATGGCTATCAAGTTTTCTATTATTGATTGAGGTTTCTTGCAACGAAACGACAATCTCTTTTAACGTAGCCAGGTTGTAACATTCCCCCTTTTGACCGCCTCCAGTCGGTAATTAAACCAACTAGAAACGTTCAAAAAGACGAATTGTTATTTAGTTTATAAGGTTTAAACAGAATCAGCCACAGAAACACAGATAATAACAATCAATTAAAACAAATGAGAATTTATTTCATTACTATAAATCTTTTTATATACATCAGAGTTTATACAATTTAATACTGATACAGCGGAATATTTAAAATACAATTTTCTTCTGAAATAAATGATTCTTTACTCTCTCTCTAACTTCGCTGCTCGAAAATCTTCAAGCTGTAAAAATACTCGGTCTGACCCGAGTATTATATTCAAAAGAAAATAATACACAGGTCAGTCTAATTCAAACCAGTTTATTAGTGCATATAGGCAGTAATAATTTAAATAGACGACAGTCACAATAATTCTCGTCTATCCGACTCTTTAAACAAAGAAACCGGATAACGAAAATTTTAACACTAAACAGTGTTCAACAATAAATCAGCAGATTTAAATCATCAACAGAGATAAACAGTGTTATTGGCTGCCGTACACGCACGCGTGCACGGCCTCGCCAATATGGTATAAAAAATCAATGCATCACGAGCAAAGAAATATCAATTCAAAACTGTCGAGTTTGGGTGGCTGCAGTGCACGCACGCGTGCGCTGCCTCGCCACCACCGAATATAAAGTCATCACATAGCAACAAGGGTAGGACTGCAACGAAAATGCAGCCTCCACTTGAATTCAATGGCCAGTGCAAGGGACAACCAAATCAGACTGCAAATATAAATCTGTGCATCAATGCAAATGAAGAATAGTCCACACATATACAATTATGTGGCCACACAGTGTGCAGAACACATGAAGGAAATGCACATGTTAAATGGGCATCAAGTGCCACCCAATGATGCAAGGAAATGAAACAACAAGATGGACTTAAATCAGTGGCAACTTCACAACTAATCAAGTCAGACTTCGCTAAGCAATGGACCAGAAGCATGTGCAGACACCCAACGAAAACACAAATGCAAAGATGCATGCACATGTACACTAAATCAAAAAGTGCAGCAGCTACAACAAAACAAGACTGCATCAAAACATATGTATGTCATAACAGATTACAATCTCAGTTCACACAACATTCGCATGAACATCCAGAATCAACTTATAGAACATGCAATATAGCTGAATTGAAAACAAAGTACATAGTGAAGCATGTGCAATAGTAGCAGCAAGTATATAACCAGTTCAAATGTCAAAGTGAGTCCATAACATCAATTAACAAATATCAACAGCATGGGTCAAAGCCACAATTAAACAAATGAAACTAGATACATGCATGCAGTGCATATATGTACACGAATAAATGCAGTTCAATGCTCATTGCAATCAAATACTCAAGTACTACAAATAAAGATGCAACTCAAATCAAAATGACCCTGATGGATCTGCAACAGCCGGAATGGCGACATGCAGTATGCAGTGATACTCAATGACCAAGCCTTAACAAATGTAGTGACAATGTGCAAGAACAAAATGAAATAGGGGTGACAACATGGAACTGCAGACTAATAGATCAGACTTTTAAAGGTATCAGACTCGAGCACAATAGGCAAAGGCGAATGAACTCGACAATGGATCAGGCCATGCAACTATATGTACATCAACTCGAATAACAAGCTTGAGTAAACAGGACAAAGTGCAGACAATTCAATACACTGCAAGTGCAACAGGTTAGGGACGCATAAATGAAAATGCAGTGAACTCAATATGGCAAACAATGAATGCACAGTGAACTGAGTCACATACGCAAGGGTCATAACGAAGCAACTCTATGTGATATGCAGTAACACCATACAACCGAGATCCAAATACAGGCAAAACAAAACCCAGATGAACAAGCAAGTGCCACAGTGAATCGTCAAAACACAATCAAAAATCCTCAACAACATTCCAATATAATCATTTAATTTCGAAACTGTGGTGATATCCAATCATTTCAAAAGAAAGAATTCAACTGATTTTTTTTTGTTTTAATAATCGACAGCAGGTCAAAATATTGAACAATCAAGTTAAAGATGATTAGCAAAATTAAAGAAATCATCACAGTAAAATCATCTCAAGCATCTACACAAAATCGAATGGCCGAAGCCCAAAACAAACAAAATCATCAAAAATTCAAAGCACTGATAGCCCAGAAATCAAGCAACGAAATTCGCGCATTAAAACAAGCTAGTAAACATTAAACTTTAAATTAGATGTGAGTGATATAAAATCACTCACCTTGTTTACGAATCGAGGCAGACGATGCAAGCTCCAAGAAGACCATCGGCTGACGAGGCTTCGTTCGATTGAGATAATCCAGATCATGGCACTCTGATTTTGAAAAGCCCTAATTCGCGAACGAACGGAGGAGCGAAGCTGAAGCCCTAGCAAGCATCGAAAGAACGAACGAGAATCGGCGCTCGAAAATTACAAGCCCTAATTTTTCTTGTCGAGGAGGAGCGATTTGTAAGCCGCCATTTATTTTCTTCTCGTCTGTTTTAGGTTTAGGGTTTGAATGAATGAGAGAAGTAATGGGGATCGGGTATAGGGTTTTAAACGAGAAAAAGGGGTATGGGTTATGGTAAAATTTTTTTTTTCTTTTTTTTTTTAAAAATCAAATTTTGTTTTTGTTTAATTTTGTTGTTAAAAATCTAAACTATGTGTGTATATTCATTCGTACAAAAAAAAAAAAAATTAAAATAAAAGAATTTCAATCGATTACAATTTCCAAATTCAAACAGAAATTAACAATCGATATTAAATCATTAATTTACGAAGATTTTATCGTTATAAAATTTTCCAACAATCACAACAAATTATCTGTCAACTTTAATCGTTTATCGATGATTATAATTCGGGCAAAAATCCAGGTTGTTACAGAAATTCAATTTGAATTCGATTAAATTTTCTACGCGTTTATACGCCGTATGTTCATAAAACAATTCCGATAAATACGAAAATTGAAATCCAGTAATAATTCAATATTACGGACCCAATGAAACTGGTTTCGTCAAATTCCGAGACTGTGCCTCGGAAGACTATTCTTATTTTCAATTTAAACGATATAATTTCGAAACTGAACAAATCGCTTTCAAATTCAATTCTGAAGCTTCTATTACCTTCAGTATTATCAATATGAATTTTCTAAGCCCTTAAATTATTTTTAACCGGCTTAAAATTGAAGATTCAACTTTTATTCAACTTTCAATAGATTAAATTCTAAAATTTAATCGCCAATTCATTCTGATAATTTGAAATTCAAGTCAAATCATCGTTCAAATATTTAAAATTCATTAAATATTTTCAATTTAAATTGTTCAAAATTC
Organism: Allium fistulosum; assembly: GCA_030737815.1. Lineage (NCBI taxonomy): Eukaryota > Viridiplantae > Streptophyta > Magnoliopsida > Asparagales > Amaryllidaceae > Allium > Allium fistulosum. The sequence continues at coordinate 1,424,098,200 of CM060902.1, forward strand.
AGGGTCGTTACAAACTCCCCTCCTTAAAAACTTTTCGTCCACGAAAAGGAAAAGTTGTTAAAATTTCATCGATATTTATACTCTAGTCAATTTTTCTAAACTTAAAACTTATTACAAATAAAAGAATATAGGATTCATTCCATTTGTTTAATCTCATTAGTTTTGCTTATTTTCTCTTTTATTCAATGATTTCTACAATCATTGATTTCTAAAATCAAAACGCAAAAGTCTTTTATCAACATTTTTAATTTACAATTCAGATTCAAACTTAAAATTCTTCACGTTAGAGATTTATATAATATATCTCTTCCAAAGCTGTGGACTTTCAAAACATTACAAAGATCCTCTTCCTTAGTTCATTAAGTTGGAATTTTTGTAATTCTACTTCAGTTCATTGATTCACTATTTACAGTTTGAAAATACTTGCTAACTCGAAATTTAACAAGTCCATCTTCGTTCTCACAGACATTAGACATACGCTGGCCAGGCGCAGGTCTAAAAATCTCCAAGTACTAAATATACTTGCTTCAATTCCCAGTGAAAATACTTTAAAAAAATTCTTTTAAAAATGGATATGGAAAGCACGTTCCCCCATGGATTACAGTTCCATCCGGCGGTTACGCTACTATCCCAGTAGAGTCGCTTGTGGCTGTAGATTTCTCATCTCTTAAATTTCGCCATGGTTGTCGCCATAGATTGCAGTACACACGGCGGTTACGCTACTATCCCAGTAGAATCGCTCGTGTCTGTAGGCATCACGCCCCTCAAATTTCGCCTGGCATTAGATTGCAGTTTACTCGGCGGTTACGCCATTATCCCAATGGAATCGCTTGTAACTGTGGGCATCTCGCCCCTCAAATTACGCTAATCATCAATCAAATCTAATCTCATCGCGATGAACTATCGCGAAGGATTTCCGATTCAAATAGTCACTCTGACTAAAATTCTACGTAGCTACGAATTTCAAATGGATACTCTTCACGAGTTCCAATACCTTCTTTAATAATAAATGGAAGGTACTTTTCCACATCCTCAGTTTAGAAAACATAATATCATATATGTAGTACTTTCATTTCACATTTCGTACATATCATATCCATGTAAACATACATAAGATTTCCATAACAATGTGTTTCCAAACTAACGGTTTCAAATTTACCGCATTCATATATATAAGTTCTAAAACTTACATATCCATATTCATAACAAAATAGAGGATTTCAAAATTTTCCTCTAAGTCGATTTGGAAATTTAAGGTTATCTCAAACCTAATTCATATTCATAATTCCATTTATTATCGACTTTCACAATCGATTTGAATTACACGCTACATCGTCAATTCTCAACACAGAATTGATGTCTATCGATATATAACCTCTGAGCTCGTACGTCTCAGAGAAGGGTGTTAAGCTAAGAGAATAAATTCTCCGCCACCAACAGATATATATTTAATAGAGATCAATTGCTATGTCATCAATTCACAATGTTAGACATGCAATCCAAATCATCATCTGAAATTCAAAGCTCAACTTATATTGTCTTTGATGTCGAAGTTAAACTCAATTTTAACTTAACGATTCAATCTTTTTGAAAAATTTCAAATTGAACAAATTGTTCAAATTCTCATTTAACTTTTCAACTTCGACTTCAAAAATGAATTTCAAATCATTTATTCCTTACGGAATATATTCACAACATTTCATATTTGGAAAAACATTTCCATACTTATTTAAAAATAAGTAATTCACAAATCCATTTTATTTTCAACATTTGAAAATATTCGATATACTTAAATCAAAATCAAGTATATATTTCATCTTTAAGGAAATCATTCTCTTTCACATATTTATTTGAGTTAAAACGAATGTTACGTAAAACATCGTTACGACAACTCAAAATCACTAGTATAGGGATTCGAAATTTATATAGATGTATAAATCCCAATACTATACAAAACATTTCCTTTCGGAAATCATTTACTATAACAATAGTGTTATAGTCCACCATTTCCTTATATTCGAAAACGTCTATTTCAACAATGAATGTTGAAATCTATGGTTTCGATATTCAATGCTTTGAAAACATCTTTTTAAAACAATTACTTCGTTTTAAAATATCACTTTCCCAAAACATGTCCATTTTATTCAATATTATATTCACGGTCCAAAATTGTGAATATACATCTTTTAACAAGCTATAAGAATTTACTTATCAAAATAAGTCAGTTTCGAATTTTATAAACAACGTTTATAAATACCATTTCTATTCATAAAGACTTCAATTTATAAAAATTGCTTTATTAACCCATTCCTTTATAACTCAATTTTATATCAGAATTTTAATTTACAAGTAAATTACTTATAAATTCTTTTATTTCGCAACATCGATTCATTTTATAACTTCACATTATAAAACTTTTAAATCTGTAACTTTCATTCACTTATGAAATCCATTAAATATTTCATTTTTTACACTAATACAATTCCAATATTTTATCAACACTTTCAAATCTTCAATTTAAGCCGTTTATAATAATTCAAAATTTCCACTTTAAACTATTATATAAATTTATCAGTTTTCCATTTCCAAGATAATCAACTAGTTCTTTAATAAATCATCCATCGACTTGTCTTTCAATCTAACCGCATTTGATTCATTCACATTGGATTTTCACTAACATTCATTCATATTCAATTAGTTCACATTCACTAATTCATATTCAAGTCAGTTTGCTTTCAATTCAAATCAAATTTGGTTCTATTTAGATTTATTTATCTTTCAATTTGAATTTAATTCACATAGCTTCCAATTTCCATTAATTCAATTTCATTAATACTTAATGAATTTCCATACAATCAACTAGCAACCAATGCACATTCACTTAACCAAATTTATTTACTTTGCTTACATCCAATGTGGTTTAACATACTTAATTTCAATTGGTTTATATTCTAATTCAGATTGAATTCTTATACTCACCATATTCACTAATTCACTTTTACAATTAAAGTCGAATTTCCTTTATATAACTCAAATTCATATTCATTCTTCACTTTATCAATTCATTTTGATATCAAATTCAATTTGATTCAATATTACTTAAGCTATATTTCATTTATCTTCACTTGCATTTATTTTCACCATAAAACTTAAGTTCGTCTCAAATTTATTTGAAATTCTATTTTATTTAACTTTTCTAAAGTCAAATTCATATCACTATTCAAAATTCAGATTTTGTTTTACTTAACAAAACTGTTTAACCATTTAAAAACTGGTTTTCATTTAAATTTCTCATTTTATAAGTTAAACAACTTATTAATTTAAACTTTCCAATTCATATGATATAATCACTTCTCTTTCAAGTTTAACTTTCTATTTCAATAATTTATCAAATCAAGTACGATTTATTTAACTTCCTTTAGTTAAATTTCAAATCCATATATTTATTGATACTAATTCAATTCAATTTAACTTTTCTTTAGTTAAAAATCTTCATTTCATATTCAATATTCACTTTACTTATATAAGATCTATTCCAAATTCATTCATCTTATATTTTCTAAAACAATTTTATACTTCTTTAGATTTGAAAAACGTTTCCTTTTTACAGTGTTTCTAGTAACTATTCATATTAAACATCATAAACTAAGCTTTGTGTAAACCAAAGCTCTGATACCACCTTGTAACATTCCCCCTTTTGACCGCCTCCAGTCGGTAATTAAACCAACTAGAAACGTTCAAAAAGACGAATTGTTATTTAGTTTATAAGGTTTAAACAGAATCAGCCACAGAAACACAGATAATAACAATCAATTAAAACAAATGAGAATTTATTTCATTACTATAAATCTTTTTATATACATCAGAGTTTATACAATTTAATACTGATACAGCGGAATATTTAAAATACAATTTTCTTCTGAAATAAATGATTCTTTACTCTCTCTCTAACTTCGCTGCTCGAAAATCTTCAAGCTGTAAAAATACTCGGTCTGACCCGAGTATTATATTCAAAAGAAAATAATACACAGGTCAGTCTAATTCAAACCAGTTTATTAGTGCATATAGGCAGTAATAATTTAAATAGACGACAGTCACAATAATTCTCGTCTATCCGACTCTTTAAACAAAGAAACCGGATAACGAAAATTTTAACACTAAACAGTGTTCAACAATAAATCAGCAGATTTAAATCATCAACAGAGATAAACAGTGTTATTGGCTGCCGTACACGCACGCGTGCACGGCCTCGCCAATATGGTATAAAAAATCAATGCATCACGAGCAAAGAAATATCAATTCAAAACTGTCGAGTTTGGGTGGCTGCAGTGCACGCACGCGTGCGCTGCCTCGCCACCACCGAATATAAAGTCATCACATAGCAACAAGGGTAGGACTGCAACGAAAATGCAGCCTCCACTTGAATTCAATGGCCAGTGCAAGGGACAACCAAATCAGACTGCAAATATAAATCTGTGCATCAATGCAAATGAAGAATAGTCCACACATATACAATTATGTGGCCACACAGTGTGCAGAACACATGAAGGAAATGCACATGTTAAATGGGCATCAAGTGCCACCCAATGATGTAAGGAAATGAAACAACAAGATGGACTTAAATCAGTGGCAACTTCACAACTAATCAAGTCAGACTTCGCTAAGCAATGGACCAGAAGCATGTGCAGACACCCAACGAAAACACAAATGCAAAGATGCATGCACATGTACACTAAATCAAAAAGTGCAGCAGCTACAACAAAACAAGACTGCATCAAAACATATGTATGTCATAACAGATTACAATCTCAGTTCACACAACATTCGCATGAACATCCAGAATCAACTTATAGAACATGCAATATAGCTGAATTGAAAACAAAGTACATAGTGAAGCATGTGCAATAGTAGCAGCAAGTATATAACCAGTTCAAATGTCAAAGTGAGTCCATAACATCAATTAACAAATATCAACAGCATGGGTCAAAGCCACAATTAAACAAATGAAACTAGATACATGCATGCAGTGCATATATGTACACGAATAAATGCAGTTCAATGCTCATTGCAATCAAATACTCAAGTACTACAAATAAAGATGCAACTCAAATCAAAATGACCCTGATGGATCTGCAACAGCCGGAATGGCGACATGCAGTATGCAGTGATACTCAATGACCAAGCCTTAACAAATGTAGTGACAATGTGCAAGAACAAAATGAAATAGGGGTGACAACATGGAACTGCAGACTAATAGATCAGACTTTTAAAGGTATCAGACTCGAGCACAATAGGCAAAGGCGAATGAACTCGACAATGGATCAGGCCATGCAACTATATGTACATCAACTCGAATAACAAGCTTGAGTAAACAGGACAAAGTGCAGACAATTCAATACACTGCAAGTGCAACAGGTTAGGGACGCATAAATGAAAATGCAGTGAACTCAATATGGCAAACAATGAATGCACAGTGAACTGAGTCACATACGCAAGGGTCATAACGAAGCAACTCTATGTGATATGCAGTAACACCATACAACCGAGATCCAAATACAGGCAAAACAAAACCCAGATGAACAAGCAAGTGCCACAGTGAATCGTCAAAACACAATCAAAAATCCTCAACAACATTCCAATATAATCATTTAATTTCGAAACTGTGGTGATATCCAATCATTTCAAAAGAAAGAATTCAACTGATTTTTTTTTGTTTTAATAATCGACAGCAGGTCAAAATATTGAACAATCAAGTTAAAGATGATTAGCAAAATTAAAGAAATCATCACAGTAAAATCATCTCAAGCATCTACACAAAATCGAATGGCCGAAGCCCAAAACAAACAAAATCATCAAAAATTCAAAGCACTGATAGCCCAGAAATCAAGCAACAAAATTCGCGCATTAAAACAAGCTAGTAAACATTAAACTTTAAATTAGATGTGAGTGATATAAAATCACTCACCTTGTTTACGAATCGAGGCAGACGATGCAAGCTCCAAGAAGACCATCGGCTGACGAGGCTTCGTTCGATTGAGATAATCCAGATCATGGCACTCTGATTTTGAAAAGCCCTAATTCACGAACGAACGGAGGAGCGAAGCTGAAGCCCTAGCAAGCATCGAAAGAACGAACGAGAATCGGCGCTCGAAAATTACAAGCCCTAATTTTTCTTGTCGAGGAGGAGCGATTTGTAAGCCGCCATTTATTTTCTTCTCGTCTGTTTTAGGTTTAGGGTTTGAATGAATGAGAGAAGTAATGGGGATCGGGTATAGGGTTTTAAACGAGAAAAAGGGGTATGGGTTATGGTAAAAAAAATTTTTTCTTTTTTTTTTTAAAAATCAAATTTTGTTTTTGTTTAATTTTGTTGTTAAAAATCTAAACTATGTGTGTATATTCATTCGTACAAAAAAAAAAAATTTTAAATAAAAGAATTTCAATCGATTACAATTTCCAAATTCAAACAGAAATTAACAATCGATATTAAATCATTAATTTACGAAGATTTTATCGTTATAAAATTTTCCAACAATCACAACAAATTATCTGTCAACTTTAATCGTTTATCGATGATTATAATTCGGGCAAAAATCCAGGTTGTTACAGAAATTCAATTTGAATTCGATTAAATTTTCTACGCGTTTATACGCCGTATGTTCATAAAACAATTCCGATAAATACGAAAATTGAAATCCAGTAATAATTCAATATTACGGACCCAATGAAACTGGTTTCGTCAAATTCCGAGACTGTGCCTCGGAAGACTATTCTTATTTTCAATTTAAACGATATAATTTCGAAACTGAACAAATCGCTTTCAAATTCAATTCTGAAGCTTCTATTACCTTCAGTATTATCAATATGAATTTTCTAAGCCCTTAAATTATTTTTAACCGGCTTAAAATTGAAGATTCAACTTTTATTCAACTTTCAATAGATTAAATTCTAAAATTTAATCGCCAATTCATTCTGATAATTTGAAATTCAAGTCAAATCATCGTTCAAATATTTAAAATTCATTAAATATTTTCAATTTAAATTGTTCAAAATTCAGGGTCGTTACACAGGTTTTCCACAATTGTGGCATCAATTCACATTCTTGGCCTTCTTGTTATTAAAGTTTTTCTTATTCTGGAATTTCCTCTATCGATTATAAGTGTTCTTAGAGGTTTTATTTTCCTATTTATCCTCCACCACATGGATCTTAGATGGAAATACTTTAAATTTAGTGATTTCTTTCTACATAAGTTGTTCTTCTACTTGCAAATACTGTGTAAGATTATCCAGGCTCTTATCTTCCTTCTTGTGTTTAAGGATTTTCCTTTTATCTTCAATTCCCAAGAGGGGGGAAGTTTGTCTATTATGGATGGGAATATTATCTCCTCATCCATTTTCTTATTATGCTAGTTGAATTGGTTTAGGACATGCATTATAACATTGAACTATTCTACTACTGGTCTAGCATTAGTCATTTTATAATTAAAAATTTAGTAGTTAAAAATTTCTTGCTTGTTGCATCCTCCATTAGATACTTGGCCTCTGGCGCATCATATACTTCTTTGGAAATTGACTTACTGTAGTACATATCGAACAGAGCATCCATCGTTGCATTACATATGTTCCCCTACATATGTAATCAACTTGTTCCCATTTTAGTCTCGATCGTGCTTCTGCAATAGTCTCGTTTTCTGTTTCCTCTAGATTTGATGTCGTAAAAACATAAACCACTTTTAGTCCGACCAACAGGAATGCATCTTCTTCTGCCAACGTAGGAAATTAACACCATCAAACCTTTCCAATTTGGTGAAATTAGAAGCGAGCTCTCTCAAATTGTACGGTGCCATTATCGAATAACATTTTAAGATCGTTATTAAATATTTCTGGATTTTTGGTGAAGTAGCATAGCAGTGGCAAAACCAAATATGTACGGATTGCTCCAAGGCACGTCGATGATGATTTCCATAAGATGTTATTTTCCATTACCACTCATTTGAACAAACAAATGAGTGTTGTGAGTTTAGGCAAAATCGTCTCCCAAGATACAGTGGAGCCGAGATGATTATTCTCTTTAATTGATTGCGATAGCACTGTTGAAATCGATTCAAACTATCTTTTGAATTCAATGCAGTGACAAGAGTATCGAGTTTGTAGTCTGCAGTATCACAAACCCAAAATAGTTGTAAAAGGAATAATATAGGATAAAAGAATGAGAAACTTGAATTTGCAACGCTTTTAGGCATTTCTGTTTCGAAGAAAAGTAAGTTCTTTCCTCCTCACCTTATAATTTGGACCCAAACCCAAACCCAAATCCAATTCGGTATTTCTGGTGAAGTGGCACGACAGTGGTAAAACCAAATCTGTAGAGATCGCTTCAACCCTTACCACTCATTTGAACAAATAAATGGGTGCGGTGAGTTTAGGTAAATAGTCTTCCAACCTACAATGGAGCTGAGATGATTATTTTCTTTAATCGATTGCAATAGCACTGTCGAAATCGGTTCATACTATCTTTCGAATTGACTATAGTGAAAAGAGTATCGAGTTTATGATCTGCAATATCACAAACCCGAAGTAATTTTGAAAAAAATAAATAGGATAAGAGAATGAGAAACTTGAATTTGTAATACTTTTAGGTGTTTCTGTTTTTAAAGAAAAGGAAGTGCTTTTCTCCTCAACTTTCCTTTGAGAAACCTATATTTAAACAAATATGTTTTCCAATATTCAAGATGTGGGACTATTCTAATCCCACATTCTTCCTCTTCTCCTTTTCTTCTTCCTATCTCAAAACAAATAATTCGCACAAATAATTTTATAAAAATTTACATTAATATGTTTATTGACATCAAACAGAAATCATATACTACTATACTCAACATTAATAAAATGCACTAATAAAAATAAAGGTAAAACTTGATTGTATAGGAGATTTTGGTATCTTTACTAAATTAATTCAAGAATATATATCAAAACTGCATATTGTGAATTTCAAAATAAGTTTTCAAATGTTCACCAACTCTATATTTGATACATCATGTAACGACCGGGTGTTTTCGACCCCCGAAAATCGAAACTAATACGTTCACTGTATAGAGTGTCGAGCAATCGAGTGTCGGAAATACCAGGTTGTTAGGGTTTAAGAAGAAAATGATAGAAGAATAAACAGAAATAACAACATAGAATCTCACAATCACAGCAGAACAAAATATAATATACAATAACAGCTTTATATACAAAAGAAAGAACGTAACTGTTAATATATATACAATTTATCAGAGTACAATCATCAACTTATAAATCTGGACAGTTATAATAACTTGTACCTAAATGCTGAATATATAGCCTATAATACACAGCGGAAAATACATGCAATACGTCCCTACCATCCAGCTTGTCTCCTGAGCTCCAAAGCGTCCTATCCTGAAATTCTATAATACTCGATCTTACCCGAGCATTACAATAAAGTAACACCCGAGTCAGGCTGGAAACCAGCGTGAGTAAACACACTTAAATTGAAATACCTAAGTTATAAAATCTTTTGAAATCCAAGGTAACTCATACAACATGACGAGTTTTTATCTTATTATAACCAAAACACTTTTACAGAAAATCTGGTGGTATTTTAATATTGTCTAAGTATAAAATACTTATTAAATAACGAATTTGTTAAATTAATTAAATTTCATCATATTGGACTCTATAATCAAAACCGTAAAGGTTCGTAATGATTACTAAATCGAAGTGGTTCCGGATAACACTGATATCCAATACCGGTCTCATCGAAACAAATTGATAAACTTTTAAAGGCCAAATTGTTTCAAACAAACCATTTACGTTCAGTGTGTCAATATACACATATCGGAATTTATTACATACATGCTAACGTTTATTCTGGCACTTTAACAGGTTTGGCTACTAAATGACCAGGATAAAGAACAATTAAAATAATTATTCAAGGGCAAATAAAACCCGAACATAGATTATCAACTAAATTAACGATTAACAACTCATATTAAAACATTTCAAAATCAGAATTTAATCAGCTTTAATTAAACCGAATCTACTTATATTTTAACCCAAACTGACATTAAATTAAGGAAATTATAGAACAATTTATTTTTAGTTAATTAGGGTTACAACCAAATTAATAACCCATTTATTTATTAACATAAGGTTAAGTCAAATAAGTCTTTAATTAATTATCCACTTGATAACTAATTATTAATTAACATAATATTTCAACTAAATAAGACCTTAATTATTTATCAATTAATATAAGATTTAATCAATTAAGATTTTAATAACTCACTTTAGTTATTATAAAATAATTACACTTTGTATTATAGAAAATTAACAACATAAATTTTTAGACTAAAATACTAGGTGATAGGAATTTAATACAAAAATTTATCATGTTTATTTGGTTTTAAGATGAGAGAGAGAATCAAGTTTTAAAGTTTAAGGATTTGACACAAACCCTACTTAAAATACTTCCTTTCCAAACAATTACCTACCCAGATCGGCCCCATTCCTCCCTTCTTTTCCTTTTATAAATTTTTAAGTATAAAAATCTTGTTGCTATTTTTATTTTCTTTATATATATATATATATATATATATATTTCCAAACAAAACACCAGGCCCAAAATTTAAGTTGACCCGACCCAAATCCTACTACCCATTCCTTCTACTTCCACTATCCTTTCTTCTTTCATTGTTCCAGTGCACGAGACAAATGTGCACTCATGTATGCATATACACACACCCATGGCCCACCCTTTCTTGCCGCCGACTATCACTGTGAGTCACCCTCGACCTCCATAGTGCGCTCCACCCCTTGAATCCACTTATAAGGCTAACGTTCGAAATTCAAACTCGAACCCAAAATACTGGAACCAATCACCGAACCACCCAATGCCTCGTCCAGCCACCACACATCACCATCCACCACCAAACTCCACCGAAATACTCGCCACAACCATCGCCACCTACTACCTCTGGACCGCACGCTTCTTCTTCCTCTTCTACTCGCCATTGCCACGCAACGGAGGCCACACACAACCGCACCCAAACCCTACTTCCACTTCGACTCGCCACCACGACCCCCTACAAATTTCTGCGTCATTTTTCGTAGGCGCGCCATCATCTGTTCTACTTCCCTGACACCACGGCTCGAAATTAATCACATCGCCATAATTTGACAAAAGACCCAAATTTGATCATCCACCAATTCCTCACTCCATACACATCTAAAAATATCCAAACCACCACCTGAAATCATCATTTCCGATAACAAATACACTCATGTAATCAGAAGATTAAATTGTGATATTTGATTTTTAGTCATTTGTAAGTAGTTTACTGTAATTTGGGATTTTTTTACCTCCATGCTTATTGATAATTGATGAACTAATTTTTAAAACAAGCTATACTAAACAACGAGCAAGTTTCTTTTTGGAATCAAAATCTAAAATTAAGTGACTGTTGGGATGTGGATTTTTGAAGTTGAAAACTTTACTTTTTTACAAAACATACACACACAGAGCAGCTTTTAGAAGAAAATACTGTGTTTCTTTGATGAGCCAGTGGAACTTTTCAAGTCCAAAAACATATACATACCCATATAAACATGTATTCCAGATCAATGATTCATTCTGAAGCACAATTGTATGTAGGTATATATTAATCAGTTTTGAGTTTGCTAATTGTTGTACTCACTGTTAACAAAAGGGATGTACTGCTGCTTTTTCTCTTCTCCCCTGCTTCAAGCTTTTGTTTCCATGGAAGTTCCTTGTTTGATTTAATGGCAGCACTTCAGTTTTTTTAATATAATATGCAAGTGAACATGTATGAGCTCGGCCAAGGTATTAATATAGGAATGAAGTGTACAGTAAAGACTAGGGTGGCTGCTACTTTTCATTTTACAGGCTTTCACTCTTTTTGTTTCTTTTTATCTCTATTTTATTTATTATGAAAGGTTTGATTTTTATATGACTTGATTTAATAAAAAGATGACTTGAAAACTTTTGAGTGAAAGATGTGATTTATTATATGCTTGACTAGATATTTTTCATGATGATGTTTCCCTTAAGCTTATATATATATATACCTACATATATATATATATATATATATATATATTTCCTACAACTTAAACTTGAACACTATATTTACATACAAGCATAAATAGCCATTTACAATGTATTTATTTTATTTATATATATATATGTATATTTATTCTTACACCTTTTTTATATACTTTTAAATACACACATGTTTATATACATTTACATGTTCACTATTTAATATAAGCATATATACATATATCCATAAGTTTGAATTTTTCCATTATGAAGTTTTATACACTCATGTATACATATTTATTTGCATATATAATATTCTTATAAACATATATTCAAATATAAACTCACATAAAAAATATTAAATATCATAAAGCCTGTGTATTTTATATATATGTATACACATATGGGTATTCTACCTTAAATTTTAAATGGTGGAGTTTATATACATTTATCTATAAAATCAACCATATCCAGAAATTTTCTTTTTAATTATGAATAAAACTTTTATTAATTTATACATTCAGATATTTCAAACATCAGAAAAAAAAATTATTTAACTAATAAAATTTAATATTCCAATAATTAAATCAGTTAATTACCCCAAAATCAAATGGCTAAAAGTCTGGGTCGTTGCATCCCCCCTAGAACTTTTCATCGTCGAAAAGGAACGAAACGAGAATTTTGAATTTTGATGTATATTATTTAATCAATCATCTTTTAACATTTAAACTCCTTACTCTTTTATTATACAATTTTTAAAACACTTTAAATCACATAGTATTACCAAGCTAATTTTATATTTAAAACATTTTTCATAACTCGATGTCTAAACAAGTCCATCCTTGTTCTTACAGAAATTTAGTCATGCGTTGATCGGGCGTAGGACTGAAAATCTATAAGTACTTAGTAAACCCGTTTCAACACCCACTGAAAATACTTGAAAATCCTTTTTAAAATATGATATGGAAAGTATCACCCCACTTTCCCACCATGGATTGCAGTTAACTTGATGATTGCGTCGCCATCCCGACGAAAACATAAGAAAACCGTAGGCATTCGCCCCTCTCGACTTACGCCATGGGAACACCATAGTCTGCAGCTACAACAAGGTTGCGTTGCTATCACAACAAAACCGTAAGTAGTCTGTAGGCAATCGCTGCCCCTCGAATTACGCTATCAAACGAAACTATACCACATAGATCGCAGGCTACACCAAGGTTGTGTCACTGTCCCAGTGAAACCCAATGTAGACTGTAGGCTCTCGCTGCCACCCGAATTAAGCTATGGAACCAAACCACATAGATCGCAATCTACCGATGTTACGTCGCTATCCCAGCGAAATCAAATGTAGATTATAGGCAATCACTGCCACCCGACTTATGCTATGTAACTGCGATAGATCGCAGTTACACAAAGGTTACGTTGCCATCACAGCAAAACCCAATGTAACTGTAGGCATCAGCACCTCTCGACTTATGCTACCCAACAAATGATCACCAGGAACTCATGAGTTTTTGTCCAAACGTCCTCTAGGATCCCAATTCTCATTGAACCCACCCTGTGGATTCCTAGGCAGAACCACTAAGGGGTTCTCCTACTCTCAGTTTCGACTTACTTGGGGGTGCCTTTCCATACTTTTGCCTCAAAACATATCATGCTATATACATAGTACCCTTCAAATCATACTCTTTATATGTATCACATATAAACTTTATCTATACAAAATCGATATCTTCAAAATCAATAGTTTTCAATTTTGGTTTACCCAATTTCCAAAATTGACTTTTTGCCAAAATCAAAAGCCTTTAAAAATCAATGGGTTCCAAAACAATTTCCATTTCATTCTCATATACATATAGATCATCCCTTTCAACTCGAATAACTTTCGGATCAATAATTTCTGAGTCTACCTCATACTTATATAAACTCCATTTAGTATTTCAAATATCTTTCAAAGATCATTTCTTTCTGGTTATAAATTCAATAAGGGAAGTTTGAATATACAATTAACATATATAACCTTATTTATGCCAAATCAAATTTTCAAGTTTGATTGCCATTTCAAAGTTATTTGTCACATTTCTAACCTTTTATAAGGTAGGTTTCAGTTATAGTAACTATTAAATCTTTATTTTAAAATCATTATTTTTCCTCAAAATATATTATTTCACTTCAAAATCATTTTTACCTTAATATCTCGATTTCGGTTCCAATTCAAAATTGCTTCGAATTTCCATTTGGGCTATAACTTCAATTTATCCCAATTCGTATTTAAGTCCATGATTTCCACCCAGACCAGTTTGAATTTTGAAAATAGCTTGAATAGTTGTAAAATAGTTAAATAGTTAATATAAGATAGTTTTAGTTTTTAAAAAGAATGGTTTATATAGTAAATAGCTTGGAAAAAATCAAAATAATTTGAATATTTAAGAAGATAGATTTTAAACAGTTTATATCAAAATAATTTATTCGAAAATAGTTTCAAGGTCAACTAACTCAATTCCCAATCTTCCAATTCAACTCAATTTCAAATTCCACATTAGTAATTTAGTAATTATAAAGTTTCATCCAAATCCATATAAAAAGTGACCTCATACAAGATCATATTTCTACCAAATATTTCACAACATCGATAGACTACAACACTAGTGAGTTCAAACATTACATCCATTTATCCATATAAAAGCCTTACAAAAGGTCATAAATCTAGACGCCTTAACAACTACCTAGGGGTTTAGAAAAGGACAGAGCCCTAGCATCCTTCATAAAAACATCCTTAAGGACTTCTTATCAACTTGCCAAACCCGTCCACGCAATCCGTATCAGGGTGTCCCCACTTATTACATTTGCCACAATAGAATTTTACACTCCCATCTTCTTGGATAATTTTCACACCTCCCGCGGGGCTTTCCACAACTTTCTCTTTCTTCCGTCTCTTGGAACAATCCATAGCGACGTATCCCGTCATTTTACAATGGTAGCAAATTGTTGATCCGTCAACTGGTACTATTGGTTTACGTTTCATCTTCCTTACTTTAGGGCAATGGTTTAGAAAATGTCCTTTCTTTTGACACTTAAGGCATAAAATCTCAGAGCGAAACCATTTGACCACTTCATTCTTTTTCTTTCTTGGTATACTACACTTAGCTACGTAATGTCCTTTATTGTGACATCTATAGCATATCACATTATCATAAGGACCAGGTCTAGCCTTTTCCCTAACCCGTTTCTCATGTTCCAGTATTGCTTCTTCCCGTGCCTTACGTGCAGCTGCTCTTCGCTCCCTATGCCTTGCCTTCCATTCTTCTCCTTTTGCCATCTCTTACAACTTGTACTAGATTCTAGTAGGACTTCCTAACCTATAATTAAAATCTCGATTAGTTGAAATTTCAGCTTTTATTCTTATTTCCAAATATTCTTTTATTTGTTCTCGGTCATTTTTATAATTTAATCCACTAATTTGATAATCTGGTTCATTTTAATTTCCAGAATTCGAAACCCGTTTTATTTCAAAAATCGTTTTGAAATCATTTATACATACATAACTCATGTTTCAACTTTTTCTCAAATCTATACCTTTTCTTTTCTACAATTTAATCTATTTGACTTCCATAAGTTAAATTTTAATTTCACCCTTTGAAATTTCCAATTTCAAGTTATAAGTTCAAAACTTATTTAACTTGGCCTGAGTTAATTTCCAATTCATTCAATCCACTTAACCTTCCCAATTTAAATTTTTACCCTCCAAATTTAAATTTCTTATTGATATCACTCACCACTTATAAGTTCAAAAACTTACTTTCCTTTTTGGTTATACTTCTCATTCTCAGGGGGATTCCAGAATTCAACACCCAGTATTTGTTTCAAATCAACTTTGAAATCATACACACACACACACACACACATATATATATATATATCGTACTTATATACCAAATCACCCTTTTAAAATTTTAAACCAACCTTGGTTTCTATCCAAACCAAATTCCTTCGGAATTTTCCAAAACAATTCTTGTTTTTAAAAAAAATTTCCATATTCAAAAATATTCTAAATAATATTACTTATTATTCCCTTAAACACTTTGAAACACATTTAAAAATTTTCGGGACTTAGATTCAAAACCCCCAATTTAAATTCATTTTAACTTATAAGTTATATTTATAAATTTAGCTTATATAATTTTTCTTCCTTAAAACGTTTCACACTGTTTCATCATTGTTTATTCTGTAATAAACATCCTTTATTAAGACACAACAACCAATTTTATGATAATCAATATTATCATACCTAGAAGCCAAACATACCATATATTTCATAATAATTTTCTAAAAAAATTATTTCTATATATATAATCTGGGTAAACTTATTCCATTTCAAACACTTTCGAAAAACACTTCCGAAATTTTCGGAATTTTAAATTCTAGTTTGAGTCTACTTTAAGCCTAACTTATTTGCATAATTCATTCTTATCAAATTTTTATTTGGTTATATATGTGTTACCACTTAAATTTTATAATCCTATTTGATTATAATAATTACAACCAATCACCTTAATATACTATAACAATTTTAGAAAAATTATTTCCTTTTTATATCAAAATAAATCTTATATAAAAAATTATTTTTAAAGTCATTTTTAACATCATTATATAAGAAAATAACAAGTATGCCCTCATATATAATACACTCAACTCATTCTAGGGTACTACTGACCCTATCTCTAATGAGTAATCCCCACCAGAGCCAAGGTTTTCGCTTAACCTTCAGCTCTGATACCACGTGTAACGACCGGGCGTTTTCGACCCCCGAAAATCGACACTAATACGTTCACTATATAGAGTGCAGAGCAATCGAGTGCCAGAAGTACTAGGTTGTTAGGGTTTAAGAAGAAAAAGATAGAAGAAGAAATAGAAATAACAACGCAGAATCTCACAATCGCAGCGGAAAATATACAGTAACAGCTTTATATACAAAAGAAAGATCATAACTATTAATATACATACAATTTATCAAAGTACAATCATCGACATATAAACCTGGACAGTTATATAACTTGTCCCGAAATGCTGAATATACAGCCTATAATACACAGCGGAAAATACGTGCAAAATGTCCCTGCCATCCAGTTCGTCTCCTGAGCTCCAAAGCGTACTATCCTGAAATTCTGTAATACTCGGTCTGACCTGAGCATTACAATAAAGTAACACCCGAGTCAGGCTGGAAACCAGGGTGAGTAAACACACTTAAATTGAAATACCTAAGCTATAAAATCTTTTGAAATCCAAGGTAACTCGTACAACATGACGAGTTTTTATCTTATTATAACCAAAACACTTTTACAGAAAATCCGGTGGTATTATAATATTGTCTAAGTATAAAATACTTATTAAATAACAAATTTGTTAAATTAGTTAAATTTCAGCATATTGGACTCTATAATCAAAACTTTAAAGGTTCGTAATGATTATTAAATCGAAGTGGTTCCGGATAACACTGATATCTGATACCGGTCTCATCGAAACAAATCGATAAACTTTTAAAGGCCAAATTGTTTCAAATAAACCATTTACGTTCAGTGTGTCAATATACACATATGAAAATTTATTACATATGTGCTAACATTTATTCTGGCACTTTAACAGGTTTGGCTACTAAATGACCAGGATAAAGAACAATTAAAATAATTATTCAAGGGCAAATAAAACCCGAACATAGATTATCAACTAAATTAACGATTAAGAACTCATAACAAAACATTTCAAAATCAGAATTTAATCAGCTTTAATTAAACTGAATCTACTTATATTTTAATCCAAACTGACATTAAATTAAGGAAATTATAGAACAATTTATTTTTTGTTAATTAGGGTTACAACCAAATTAATAACCCATTTATTTATTAACATGAGGTTAAGTCAAATAAGTCTTTAATTAATTATCCACTTGATAACTAATTATTAATTAACATAAGATTTCAACCAAATAAGACCTTAATTATTTATCAATTAACATAAGATTTAAACAATTAAGATTTAAATAACTCACTTTAATTATTATAAAATAATTACACTTTGTATTATAGAAAATTAACAACATAAATTTTTAGACCAAAATACCGGGTGATAGGAATTTAATACAAAAATTTATCATGTTGATTTGGTTTTAAGATGAGAGAGAGAATCAAGTTTTAAATTTTAAGGATTTGACACAAACCCTACTTAAAATACTTCCTTTCCAAACAATTACCTACCCAGATCGGCCCCATTCTTCCCTTCTTTTCCTTTAATAAATTTTGAAGTATAAAAATCTTGTTGCTATTTTTACTTTCTTTATATATATATATATATATATATATATATTTCCAAACAAAACACCAGGCCCAAAATTTAAGTTGACCCGACCCAAATCCTACTACCCATTCCTTCTTCTTCCACTATCCTTTCTTCTTTCATTGTTCCAGTGCACGAAACCAATGTGCACACATGTATGCACATACACACACCCATGGCCCACCCTTTCTTGCCACTGACTATCACCGTGAGTCACCCTTGACCTCCATAGTGCGCTCCACCCCTTGAACCCACTGACAAGGCCAACGTTCGAAATTCAAACTCGAACCCAAAATCCTGGAACCAATCACCGAACCACCCAACGCCTCGTCCAGCCACCACACACCACCATCCATCACCAAACTCCACTGAAAGACTCGCCACAACCATCGCCACCTACTCCCCATGGATCGCACGCCTTGTTCTTCCCCTTCTACTCGCCATTTACACGCAACAGAGGCCACACACAACCGCACCTAAACCCTACTTCCACTTCGACTCGCCACCACGATCCCCTACAAATTTCTACGTCATTTTTCACAGACGCGCCATCATCTGTTATACCTCCCTGACAATCACCGCGGCTCGAAATTAATCACATCGCCATAATTTGACAAAAGACCCAAATTTGATCATCCACCAATTCCTCACTCCATACACATCTAAAAATATCCAAACCATCACCTAAAATCACCATTTTCGATAACAAATACACTCATGTAATCAAAAGATAAATTGTGATATTTGATTTTTAATCATTTGTAAGTAGTTTACTGTAATTTAGGTTTTTCTACCTCCATGTTTATCGATAATTGATGAACTAATTTTTAAAACAAGCTATACTAAAAAACGAGCAACTTTCCTTTTGGAATCAAAATCTAAAATTAAGTGACTGTTGGGATGTGGATTTTTGAAGTTGAAAACTTTACTGTTTTACAAAACATACACACAGAGCAGCTTTTAGAAGAAAATACTGTGTTTCTTTGATGAGTCAGTGGAACTTTTCAAGTCCAAACACATATACATACTCATATAAACATGTATTCTAGATCAATGATTCATGCCGAAACACAGTTGTATGTAGGTGTATATTAATCGGTTTTGAGTTGGCTAAGTGTTGTACTCACTGTTAACAAAAGCGATGTACTGCTGCTTTTTCTCTTCTCCCCTGCTTCAAGCTTTTGTTTCCATGGTAGTTCCTTGTTTGATTTAATGGCAGCACTTCTGTTTCTTATTATATTTTTTATATAATATGCAAGTGAACATGTATGAGCTCGGCCAAGGTATAAATATAGGAATGAAGTGTACAGTAAAGACTAGGGTGGCTGCTACTTTTCATTTTACAGGCTTTCACTCTTTTTTTTTCTTTTTATCTTGATTTGATTTATTATGAAAGGTTTGATTTTTATATGACTTGATTTAATAAAAAGATGACTTGAAAACTTTTGAGTAAAAGATGTTATTTATTATATGCTTGACTAGATATTTTTCATGATGTTGTTTCCCTTAAGCTTATGTGTGTGTGTATATACACACACCTACATACATATATATACATTTCCTACAACTTAAACTTGAACACTATATTTACATACAAGCATAAATAGCCATTTACAATGTATTTATTTTATTTTTATATATATATGTATATTTATTCTTACACCTTTTTTATATACTTTTAAATACACACATGTTTATATACATTTACATGTTCACTATTTAATATAAGCATATATACATATATCCATAAGTTTGAATTTTTTCATTATGAAGTTTTATACACTCATGTATACATATTTATTTACATATATAATATTCTTATAAACATATATTCACATATAAACTCACATATAAAAATTTAAATATCATAAAGATTGTGTATTTTTATATATATGTATACACATATGGGTATTCTATCTTAAATTTCAAATGGTGGAGTTTATATACATTTATCTATAAAATCAACCATATCCAAAAAAAAAATTGTAATTATGAATAAAACTTTTATTAATTTATACATTCGGATATTTCAAACATCAGAAAATTTATTTATTTGACTAATAAAAATTAATATTCCAATAATTAAATCAGTTAATTACCCCAAAATCAAATGGCTAAAAATCTGGATCGTTACACATCATAATTAGAAACCCTAAATTTTCTTTGGCATAGGTTTAATGGGATTCTATTAAGCTTGATTTGTTTAGTTAGTGTTGAAACCAGTATGAAATATTTTTAAAAATTATTACCACAAGGGTAGCGTGATTGATTAGAACATGCGGCGCTCACATATAAGATTGAAGGTTCAATTCTTGCTAACTTCGTATTCTTGTGTGAATGAACCATGTTAAAAAAATCTTTAAAATTATTTTTGGACAATGACCATAATGATAAAAGGGATGCCTAATGACTCGCATGCCAGAGATAAGTTGGCATTATCATTCTGGTGTGAAGCAAGAAGTTGGTTGTTGGCTTGCAGCATCCTGACTACATTATATCATGCAAGAATATTGTTATAAGTCATAGGTTATGAGTCCATAGATTTAAGCATATTAAAATTGAAAGGTGGATTAGAATATATACATCATAGTGTTGAAAACCGGATCCGACCGTGGTTCAACCGTGAGAAGCCGTCGACCGTGGACCTCACCGGTCGGGAGCTGAATCAGACCGCCTTCGTGTAGAAACCGCCGGCTGAACCTTGAAACCGTTGGCTGAACCTTGAAACCGTGTCGAGTGCTCTCGTTATTTTGCCCCCAAATTGAGAAACCTTAAAACCATGCTGCTGCCACCGCAACCGACATCTCCATCGCTGCATTCTCACGCAACTTTCCTCCAGATCTAAATGCTCGAACTTTCTTGTTGATAGTTGGAAGCTTTGTAGGTAAATTTAATTTTTACTTTTATTTCCTTTTAGATGCATGCTATATTATTTGTACAATTATTTGTTGAAACTGACAAACCCAAGCTAATGCAAGCGCAAGCTTATGCTTTATTTAAAGCAAGTAATCAAGAGGCATGCTGCTGGAGAACCGTAGGAAAAAGGAACAAATCGACCTATTATAACTGTATAATAAAACCCAAATTCAAATTGCATAAGTAAAAGGTGCTGGTTCATTATGTCTTGCATCTTCAGTTTGATTCACGGTTGTAGTATATTTGCTACTTACAGTATGCGTCAATGTGTATGTTTGAGTTTAAAAAAATTGCAATGTTTGAGTTTATGTTATTTTGGTATTTATATGTAGTTTTCAACTATTTTATATGTGAATCGTTATCAATTTGTATGTGTTTAAGATGATGTTATATATATATGAGATATGCTATACACGAAAAATGACATGAGTTAATAGCATACATTAAGCAACTTAGTCTATATTTTATATGTACAAATTGTTAAAAAAATGCACGGTTCCAACGGTCTAACCGGTTCGACCTTTAGAACCTCGAACCTTGAGACATCACGGTCCGACTTGCGGTTCGGTTCTCAAAACATTGATATACATAGACTAAAGGATTGGTAACTGCTTAAACTTAAGTATATGGGTGAGTTTGAACCTTTTTTATCTAATATTTATGCTATCATGGTTGAACCCAGCGGTTTCTATAATCCTCTCCCTGTGTGTGTGGGTATTACCATAATCATAACATAAATCTTTTACAAATTTCACATTTAACTTTGCATATTGAAACAAAACTCTACATGTAATAATAGCCATGTCTGTGTACTATATGTTTTAGTGGTGTACACATATTAAATTATAAAAAAAGATTTAATTCCATCATAGTTTCTAGTTTATACTGCCAGTATTGTTCTACATTCATAATACTTAAAGCACGTGTCTATCAGTTATATTTAAGAAAGTGCCAAAAGATTTGCATCTGATAGAACATTATCCTTTCTTTTATTAAAGAAATAATTACTGTAGTACCATTCTATGCTATAATGATAAAAGGACCACATCTTAGAAGAAATAAATATACTCTAGTCTATTTTAATATTCTAGGGGTATTAATTCGAACCTATCTTGGAAAGGGGAGAGAATGCATGTTTTATATAACGAGATTCCAGTACACCGGGGAACTCATTATCAACAAGCCTTACTAAACAAAATACTGCAATCTCTATACTATCACGGACTACTTCATTTGACATAAATAAGATAGAAATGAATACCATTGCTTTCCAACTTTACAAAAGTCAAAGTTAAAATGAATATAACGATATTCAAATATGTACGTACATGAAAAGCTGAGCAAGATTTGAAGATTCCAAGAATCATCATAATCTTTTTGTCAAGAGTTTTGCAATGAAATTCACTCTCCCTACAAATTATATTTGTAGTGTTAGAAATCTGCTATTAGAAACTGCAATCGTTTCATTTACTTTTAACGTTATGCAGTTTCTAATCTTAACGTGACCCTATTAATTAGGTCACAAATAGAACGTTTCATTTACCTTTAACGTTATGCAGTTTCTAATCTTAATGTGACCCGATTAATTAAGTCATAAATAGACCGTTCTATAATTAGAACATTAGGTCTATGATTAATCTTAAGCGTTGAATTGGTATACGATGGACATACCAGATTTAGAGTTAAATGTTATATAAAGGATTGGGTCCTCTCTCTCCCAGCCAATAGATGTATTCTTCTCCATCAAGAAACACATAAAGAAATAGGGTTAGAGAGAGAAACCGAATTCTGAGAAGAAGAGTAATTATTAGAAGTCAGAAGAAGAAGATGACAGCCATTACATCTTCCGCTGTTAATCAAGGTACGTCATCTTAAAAAAAATCATATTAAGTTTTGTTTGTGAAATATTCGGTATTGGTGATCCTTGGGCTATTACTTGAATTGTTCATCATTAATCATGAAAGATCGAACAGTAAAGAATTTCTAACATTTGGTATTAGAGCCACCAATCAATAACTGAATATTTCCTATGATTGCAATTGATTTGTTCTATGCTTTACTCATGATGTTTAATCAAGTATGTGTTATAAGTCATTTATGCACATGAGATTTATGATTTTGTTAATCACCAAATTGGTCAAAATCAGAATAATCATTTAGTGCATAAGTGACATAATGATTATTGATAGAAATTGCCAATTATAATAATACCAATTAAAAACTGGCGTCGCTAATGGTAGAACCTGAGAACTTACCCAAAGGAAAGTCTTGTTCTATAACTAGTTGACATGATGAGGTTTAATATATATCTTGATTAAATAAATATTGATCATCCAAAGATGTTAGTTCTATTTAATTGAATATATTTATTACTTACTTATGTTTTGGTATTTAATTATGTTAAGTATAAGATAGTATCTACCCAAAGGAGTGCTATATTATACTATTATGTACATATCTGAATCGCGTTAGCTATGAGCTTATAGTTATTTCAATTTTTTTATTTAATTTGCAGTAGTTCCCATGAATACACATGCTTCATCTATTACATTGTTCACTGGTGTTAATTTTTCTGAATGGAGAGAACAAGTCAATTTCCATTTAGGTGTTCGGGATCTTAACTTGGCACTCCTTGAGGATAAACCTGTTGCTCTTACAACAGCTAGTACTGAGACAGAAAAATCACACCATAAAGCATGAGAATGTAGTAACAGATTGAGCCTTATGTTTATTAAGATGACTATTGCTAACAACATCAAGTCAACAATTCCGCAAATAGAAAGTGCTAAGGAATATATGCAGTTTGTGGAAGAGCGTTTTCGTTCAGCTAATAAGTCATTCGCTGGTACTCTTATGGCAGAACTCACGACCATGAAGTTTGATGGGTCACGAACTATGCAAGAGCACATTATAGAGATGACTAATCTTGCAGCAAGGTTAAACTCCCTTGGACTTACAGTAGAGGATTCTTTTCTTGTCCAGTTTATCCTAAACTCGCTACCTTCTGAATATGGACCTTTTCAAATTAACTATAACACTATAAAGGATAAGTGGAATGTTAATGAATTGGCCAGTAGACTTGTTCAGGAAGAAGGACGTTTGAAAAATCAAGTGAATCACTCAGTAAGTTTTGTGAGTAATAAAGCTAGTAAAGAAAAGAATGGAAAATCAAGTCATTTCAAGAAGAAAAAGGCACCTGCTAAGAATGGGCAGGATAAGGAAAAGAAGGAACTAAAGGATGTTCGATGTCATTTCTGTAAAAGGAAAGGACATTATCAAAATGACTGTCTGAAAAGGATAGCTTGGTTCGAAAAGAAAGGTAATCATCTATCTTTCGTATGTTTTGAATCAAATTTAGTTGAAGTTCCTATTAATACATGGTGGCTTGATACTGGTGCTACAACTCATGTCTCCAATAATATGCAGGGATTTCTTATGATCCGAACCATAAATCCAAATGAAGATCGTTTTCTCTTTATGGGAAATGGAATGAAATCCACAATAGAAGGCATTGGGACTTATCGTCTAATTCTAGAAAGTGGATATGTATTAGACTTATATAGTACCCTTTATGTACCTTCATTATCTAGAAACCTTATTTCCGTAAGTAAGTTGGATATTTCTGGTTTTAGATGTACGTTTGGATCTGGTTGTTTTGATTTATATAAGAATACTGATAATGTTGGTTTTGGTATTCTAATTGATGGTTTATATAAATTGAAACTGAATGACACTTATGCGAATTCCTTGCTGAATGTAATAAATAATGTTGGATGCAAACGTAGCATGTTGAATGAAAATTCTGCTTTCTTATGGCATAAAAGACTAGGTCACATATCCAAAGAAAGAATGATGAGATTAGTAAGTAATGAAATTTTGTCAAATTTGAACTTTAGTGATCTAGAATTATGTGTGGATTGTATTAAAGGTAAACGAACCAAACATAATAAGAAAGGAGCCACTAGAAGCAACCGGCTTCTTGAAAAAATACACACTGATATTTTCGGACCTATGGACACTCCAACCTTTAATGGAGAAAAGTATTCATCACTTTTATTGATGATTTTTCCTGCTATGGTTATGTCTATTTGCTTCATGAAAAATCTCAATCTGTGAATGTCCTTGAGACGTTTGTAAAGGATGTTGAGAGGTAATTAGATAAAAAGGTGAAAATCATAAGGTCTGATAGAGGTGGTGAATATTATGGCAAATATAATGAGTCAGGACAGTGTCCAGGTCCATTTGCAAAATTCCTCGAAAGTCATGGCATATGTGCGCAATACACAATGCCAAGTACACCACAACAAAATGGTGTAGCAGAAAGGCGCAATAGGACGTTAATAGA
This sequence comes from Allium fistulosum, assembly GCA_030737815.1. Classification (NCBI taxonomy): domain Eukaryota; kingdom Viridiplantae; phylum Streptophyta; class Magnoliopsida; order Asparagales; family Amaryllidaceae; genus Allium; species Allium fistulosum. The sequence continues at coordinate 1,424,123,870 of CM060902.1, forward strand.
TATGATTAGGAGTATGATGTCAGATTCTACACTACCTAAGAATTTGTGGTCGTATGCTCTCAAAACCGCTAATTATTTGTTGAATAGGGTTCCTAGTAAAGCTGTTCAAAACACTCCTTTTGAATTATGGACTAACAGGAAACCTAGCTTAAGACACTTGCATGTTTGGGGTTTCCAGCGGAAGCGAGAATTTATAATCCACATGAAAAGAAATTAGATTCTCGAACGATTAGTGGGTATTTTTAGGTTGCCCTGAAAAATCTAAAGGATATGTGTTTTACTATCCTAATCATAGTCCAAGAATTGTAGAAACTGGTAATTCAAGATTCATTGAGATTGGTGAAGTCAGTGGGAGTACTAGAAGAGAAATAGTGGAAATAAAGGAAACAAGGGTAAATGTTACATTGCCTAGAATAGTTCCTCCATCTACTATTACTCCAAATGTTGTTCCAGCTGTTGGAGAACAGCATGATGATGAACAACATATAAATGAAGAAGTACTTCCTGAAGGAAATGACTTACATAATGCTGATATGCATGAACCACAACAAGTAGCATTAAGAAGATCTCAAAGAGATCGTAGGTCAACTATTTCTAATGATTATATGGTTTATATGCAAGAATCAGATTATGATATAGGAATCAATAAGGACCCAGTTTCGTTTTCACATGCTGTAGAAAGTAAAGAGTCAAAGGAATGGATTAATGCCATGAAAGAAGAACTAAAATCCATGCAACATAATGAAGTTTGGGATCTCGTTGAGTTACCACATGGCTGTAAAAGAGTCGGATGCAAATGGGTTTTTTAAAACCAAACACGACTCTAGTGGTAATATCGAACGGTATAAAGCTAGACTTGTTGCTAAGGGTTACACTCAGAAAGATGGTGTTGATTACAAGGAAACATTTTCTCCTGTTTCGAAAAAGGACTCACTAAGAATAATAATGACATTAGTAGCACATTATGATTTGGAATTGCATCAAATGGATGTGAAAATAGCCTTTCTGAATGGAGATCTTGATGAGGATGTTTATATGGATCAACCTGAGGGTTTTTCTATAAAAGGTAAAAAAACAATTGGTGTGTAACTTAAGAAGTCAATATTTGGGCTTAAACAAGCATCCCGACAATGGTATATTAAGTTCAATACCATTATTACATCTTTTAGTTTCAAGGAAAATACGGTTGATCACTGTTTATACCAAAAGATCAGTGGGAGCAAGTTTATTTATCTAGTCCTTTATGTTGATGACATCTTGCTTGCTGCAAATAATTTAAGCATATTGCATGAGACTAAGGAATTTCTCTCAACGAACTTTGAAATGAAAGATATGGGAGAGGCATCCTATGTGATTGGAATAGAAATATTTCGTGATCGATCACAAGGAATATTGGGATTGTCTCAGAAAGGATATATCGAAAGGATTCTAGAGAGATTTGGAATGAGTAAGTGTTCACCTGGGAAAGTTCCTATACAGAAAGGTGATAAATTCAATCTCATGCAATGTCCTAAAAATGATGTTGAACGAAAGGAAATGGAATCAATTCCATATGCATCTGTAGTTGGTAGCCTAATGTATGCTCAAACCTATACTAGACCGGATATCAGTTTTGCGGTCGGTATGTTAGGGAGGTATCAAACTAATCCAGGAAGGGAACATTGGCAAGTTGCAAAGAAAGTGTTGAGGTACTTACTAGGCACGAAAGATTACATGCTCATGTATAGTAGATCCAATGAATAGGAGGTGATTGGATATAGAGATTCATATTTTGCTGGATGCATCGATACTAGAAAATCGACTTTTGGTTACCTGTTTATGTTTGCTCAAGGAGCCATATCATGGAAAAGTGCGAAACAAACTATCATAGCTTCATCTACTATGGAGGCAGAATTTGTGGCATGTTATGAAGCCACAATTCATGCATTATGGTGGCGGAACTTTATTTCAGGACTTGCGGTTGTCGACACCATTAGCAAGCCACTGAAAATTTATTGTGATAACTCTGCAGCAGTGTTTTTCTCAAAAAACGACAAGTACTCTAAAGGTGCCAAACATATGGAACTGAAGAATCTTGTTGTAAAAGATGAGGTTCAGAAACAAAGAGTGTCAATCATGCACATCAGGACAGAACTTATGATTGCAGACCCTTTGACGAAAAGGTTACAGCCAAGACAATTTAAGGAACATGTTCAAAGAATGGGTCTTGGTTGTATTAATAATAATTGATGTGTGACATTCTGAGCTCCTTGTGTGTTTCTGATATACAATTATGTGTCTCTTGTTTTAATGTGGTAGCACGTACTTTATGTAATTTTAAACAAGAAAGAGTCTTATAAAGATATTATGTTTAATCATTATGATATAAGACATTATGTGGACCATTATGTTGTTTTATATAAATTATGAGTATAAAATGATGGATTGCTGGTATTGTAGTATATGGAAGGGAATGCATTGAATTAATAATGCACAACCGCCATAACTCTCAGCAATTTATCATAGTATGATGTTCAACACTTGATATGATGAATAATCGGGTCAAGTGGGAGAATGTTAGAAATCTGCTATTAGAAACTGCAATCGTTTCATTTACTTTTAACGTTATGCAGTTTCTAATCTTAATGTGACCCTATTAATTAGGTCATAAATAGAACGTTTCATTTACCTTTAACGTTATGCAGTTTCTAATCTTAATGTGACCCGATTAATTAAGTCATAAATAGACCGTTCTATAATTAGAACATTAGGTCTGTGATTAATCTTAAGCGTTGAATTGGTATATGATGGACGTACCAGATTTAGAGTTAAATGTTATATAAAGGATTGGGTCCTCTCTCTCCTAGCCAACAGATGTATTCTTCTCCATTAAGAAACACATAAAGAAATAGGGTTAGAGAGAGAAAACGAATTCTGAGAAGAAGAGTAATTATTAGAAGTCAGAAGAAGAAGATGACAGCCATTACATCTTCCGCTGTTAATCAAGGTACGTCATCTTAAACAAAAAATCATATTAAGTTTTGTTTGTGAAATATTCAGTATTGGTGATCCTTGGGCTATTACTTGAATTGTTCATCATTAATCATGAAAGATCGAACAGTAAAGAATTTCTGACATGTAGCACATTCATTATCATGATCTGTTCTTGGTTGTGTTGTTTCATTTTCTTAAATTCTGATTGAATCCATTAATTGAACATGATCTCGGATAGTGCTCCAAAGTATTATTCTCCAGTGCAAAGCACTCAAAATAAACAGAACTATGCATGCAAAAAACTCAGGCTTGTTTCAAAACTGGTGCAAGTTGCGATCATTTCAGAAATGCACACAAGTTTAGAACAAAGTGCTTTCATTCTAATCGAGTGCTTGCACTCGGTTCAAGCGCTCAATTTAGAACTAAGCACTTGTGCTCCATTCAAGTTCTCAGTTTAGAACTGAGCCAAGACTATCACGTTATAACTCCTACATACGTTTCTTGCACATGCTCAGTTTTATACTAACTACACGTTGGCTCAAATTGTTTTGAAACTAAGGTGGCTGTGTTTCAATGCTCCATGTGTTGCGGCCACATTAAAGACCTATAGATTACCACTAGGTTTCCTAGTCTTAAGGAAATACTTGACAGAGTAGATTCAAATTCTCGAATTTATATCTCTCTTAGAATTTATACTTTATTTGCTTTCAGGTAAAGTTTAAAGGAAGATTTAAACGGTGGTTTATTTTATACCTTCATATTGGTAGTTTAGCCTTTGTTGGTAATTTTCGATGCCACTATTGGAGTGTGATCATTAATGTTGTAGTAATGAATTTGAACTAATGGTACTTGGTTGCAATAAAATTTGTTTTATCAACGTGATCTAGTTCTTGTATGTGTACATAAAGAAACAATACAAGTTATATATAATACACGCACATAGAGCTATGATTAATAGCCCCATCTACTTAATGTAACAGTAGGGGAATCAAAATAGCAAGCGACACTGAAAATATGAACAACAATGGCAGTACAAGCAAACAACAATAATATGCAATGAAAAGAAATGGGGATTCTGAGGCTTACTTTAGCAATTTCATCATTTATTCGCAAGTTTCTTAAGATACAACAGAATCTTTCTGCTCGAGATTGTGATCAGTATGACCTCTCTGTAATATACATAAATTGCTTTGATTCAATGGCAAAATAAGGAGGAAGAAGAAGAGTATTGGTTTTTGGATACAAAATTGATTAGGTTTTGTTCATTTTTATAGCCTCCAACAGTCAATGGTCATGCCTCTTCGAAAGGTCGCGTCTGTTTGTTTGAATCTAGCAGTTATTAGCAACAGTCACATCCATGGTAATTCGCAACACTTTTGTTTCTGTTTAAAAAATTTGCAACACCTATTTGCAACGGTTGCTTCCGTTTGAAAAATTGTGTCCCTTTAAACGGTCGCGCTGTTTGATTTTAAACAGAAAAACGTTTGTTTTCGTTTTAGCACAAAATATAACACTCGGCTCGGGCCGGGTAAGCGGCACGCGCGCGTGTTAGTTCATGGCCATATAGGTCCTCCCCCTCGCATAAAATTACCTAACCCTAAGAGCCAATATGGGTTTGAGGGAAAGACTATATAAGCATGAAAACTTACTTATTTTTTGGCGACGTGGGACTTTAGGCATATATGTTCATTCACACTTTCTAGGATCTCTAACACTTAACACCATTTGTAGCCCCAGATACCAACCACATGTTTCTATTTATATAATTGTTCTTAATTCTTCTCCCATCACATAAATCAAATATTAAAATATAAACTTTTGGCTGATATCTTAGACTAAAAATGGTATTGAATAGAGGGGGCTATTGATCCTATAGAGAGATAGAGAGAGAAAAATTAGTACATTTACTATAGAATTACGATGAAGGTTCATATAACCAACTATGCATCTTGCATAACATTCATGATACGGACTTAACTAGCATGTGATATGTGATGGTGCAGCCATGTTTTAAATTTTTATCTTGTGAAGTAGTTAGTAAATTATTCAGCATAAAGAGAAATTTCCAATAGTTTATGCATGCATTGACTTTGTGGTATCACTACTAGAACGGCTTCACTTTTCGACAATTCGTGGCGACGGTTTGCATCAGCTATATGAATATAATCCACGAAGCCGAGAACATTTCAGTATTCGTCTCCTTATATTCATTTCCATTTTCTTGCCATATTCATTTTCTTCCAGCCGTTTCCAACCGTCTCCGTCCGCCTCTAGCCGACGACCCCTTCCCGCTGCGCACTCCTTTCTCCTTCTCTTTATCCCCAATTTTTGAGGTATATTATTTTAAACCCTATTTATAAAAAATTAGTATTTTTGGTTTGAATAGGTTAAATTAATTGGTATTAGATGATGGTATAGTTTATTAGTTAATTTGGAGATAAAATTAAAACCCCAATTTAGAAAATTAGTTGATTATTGGTTTGAAATTGATGATTATTGCGTATTAGTTGATGATAATAGTGTGTTAGTTTATTTGGGGATGTTAGTAAGTGGTTTGATTGTTTAATTTGTAATTAAAAATTAGGGTTGATTTAAAATTTGAAAATTAGTATTATTGATTAATATGCTTATTGATAAGTTTATGCAAATGTTTGTTATAGTGGAAAACGATGTTTGGTACAGTTTATGTGAAAATTAGTGTATAATTATTGATTAGTATGCTTCAAAGTAGGTACAGTTAAACATAAGTAATATTCTTTAATTAATTAGTGTGTGTTAATTATAATTGATGGTGCTTAGTATAAAATTAATTTATTTTAATTTGTTATTATTAGTGCTAACTTCTAATTTTAGCTTACAAAATCTGTAAATTAAAATTTTATTAGTTAAAAGAGTTTGAAAATGCGTTATAAAGTGTATAATTTAGTTAACAAAAAGTTAAGAAATATTATACCTAAAACGATTTTGTAAAAAGTTAAGAAATGAAGATAACAACAACAAATATTGTAATAAAAACAATTTTGTAAAAAAGTTAAGTAACGAATATAACAACAACAAATATTGTACTCAAATTGATTTGGTAAAAAAATCAAGAAATAAATATGACGACAACAAATATTATACTCAAATCGATTTTCTTTAAACTTAGAAACGAACATAACAACAAGAAATATGCTATAAAATTGATAAGTTAACAAATGAATATAACAACAACAAATAATGTACTCAAATCGATTTTCTAAAAAGCTATGAAATTTATATACAAGAACATATATTGTACTAAAATCGATTATTTAAAAAAAATTGAAATGGATATAATATTGATTTGAAAATAAGTGTTAAGTATTATAATATACAACATTATATGAAATTTTATGTGAATTTTAGTGCAAGTTTGATGTGATGATGATTAATCAAACATGTTTTGTAATAATGAACTGATATTCTTATCATTATATGAAAGGATATGTTTGTAATAGATATGCACAGGAGACACTGGAGCAGATCTCAGCCTTCTCCTTCCACGGGTGAGGGTGCCAACGTCACAACGCCGAATTTACGTCCGGTGACAGAGGTAGTTCCAAAGAGTGCGGGGTAAGCATCAAATTTATTACATGTTTACTATTTAAAATTTATTAAATTCGTATATCTTATTTTATAAAGGTGGTTTGAGGTGCAGCCGTCGGACTTTATTTTGCAAGTGTCCAGGAAGGCATTCATGAGCCGAATGTCGGAATGCTAGGCTCATTGGGACGACATTCCCGATCATATTAAGAATGCCATATTCATCGACTTGATGGTAAGTTTAAATTTATAATTTATTTGTAAATTAATACAATGTATATAATTCAAGCCAACTTCAATTTCAATATGCAGGCCGCTGTTTGTGTCGACCCGCAGGATATGGATGTTTTTGTAAATCACTGGAACCAAAGAATGCGTAAAAATTATAGAGACACCATATCAAAAGCTAAGAAAGTGGAAAAGAAGCCATCTTTGATGGGAGCTGATGTCTGGGCTCAATTTCTACAGCTATGCGATACTCCAGAGTCGAGGGTAAGTTATGTCATTTCATTTTGTTATTACATTTGTTTAAAATTCGTATATTATAGGTGCATTAATTTAGTTAATTGTGCATTTAAAATTATAGGAATTATCGGAGCGGACGTGCAAACAAGGCTAAAAATCCTGCTTTCACCACGGCTGGTCAAAGTCCTTTCAACAGCATCGCAGGGAATTGGTAAAGTTATAAAATGCGTTTATAAATAGTTGTAAGATAATTTAGTCATATCGATAACATTATTCATTTGTATATATAACTTCAGTTTCAGAAATTTAATCGTGAGCCTACACTGGCTGAGGTCTTCACTCACACACATGCCATTGAGCGCACGGATGAGGAGGTAAATATTAATTTCATATGAATTTATGGACGATAAATCTAAATCTGTGATGGAAAATTTGTTTAACTTTTTTTACTTCACATTTGATAAGTTCTTTATTATTTATTATTACAAACTACTATTCCTCACCGTAGGAGAGATATGAAGCGGAGAAAGCTCGAGTGGCACAGTCCACTGGCCGAGAGTTAACCTTAGAGGAGGAGGACCGTATTTGGGATGCTCTCATTGACCCGCCTACTCGAAATAGGCGTTATTGTTATGAAAAACAGAAGGTAAACTGTTTCATTAACTAATATATAAATTATATTTAATCCTGAAGCATAAATTATAAAATTTAATCAATTAATTTACAGGCGACGATGACCCAAAGGGCTTATAAAAGATTTCAGGCCGAGGAGGAGATAGCTCAGCTGAAGCAGCATATGGCAGAATATAATGACTGGTGGAAGGGTGAAAGACCGGTGCAGCTGCTAGATGGGCATATTGCGGCATTTGTAGCAGAGCATGGGAGGATGCCTGATGAGGATGGGTCGGGAGATGATGACAATGATGATGAGTAGGTACAGATTTTTTTGACTGTTTTTTATCGTTTTGTTGTGTAATTATTGACATGTGTTGATGAGTTGATACTTTATTGATGATTGTGTACTGTGATGATTGGATTTGATGAACATGAGTATTTGTGTAGATATGGTTGTGTTGGTTGATGGAATATTGGTTTTAGTTGATGAAAGTTTATGTAAATATTGATATTTGCATTGTGTTTTTAATTATTTGTGATGTGTTTGAGATTATACGTTGCATGTGATGTTACTGGTTGTGATTTTGTTGCGGCTTTTGGCAATGGCTAGCAACGGCAGTCGACGGCTATATGCCGTCGCTAAACGAAGCCGTTCTTGTAGTGTATCATTTAAGTTGTTCATCGATAGTAAATTAATCACCAAATAACCCAAATAATTTGTACAAAACCATCATACCTTTGGAATAGCAAGACGATAATTTTCTAAATGATGATTTCCTTGTTTGCTTCCTTGATATAATTTCAAATTTCATATCACAATATTTGATGATATAGTTATGAAGTTAAGTGCCTGCATGAAATAAGATAAAATATAGTCAACCCTCAATACAGAAAATATATTATCATTTGTAATTCTTTATTGAAACATGCAAAATATAAAATAACAAAAACGAATTTCTTAGTAAAGTTAAAAATAAGACAGACTTTTTAAGAACTTCACTTCTCATTATAACAATGTGTGACTACACATTGTCAATGATGCATATAGAGAAGAATCTGTACAAAAAATATACATGTAATAGGAGAATAGAATAAATTATATCCTTGTGTCATGATATACGTTCATGGTTGTGATAGATTTGTAACTTCTGTATGCAGGCATATGTACTCATACATATGTTGCATAACAATATCTTTCTTATGCACAGTTGACTATAGATTTTAGCTCATAATTAATAATGTGTTAAGTTACATGAAATTTCAAAAATATAATTAATAACAAAATTTAGTTTAGAAAAGTTGAATAAAAAAGGAATTATAGATCTACAAAAGCTAAAAGCCATGTATTAGTTGGCTTAGTCTAGAGCGAGGGGTTGAGTAGGAGTATTCACTAAAAGCCATGTATTAGTTGGCTCAGTCTAGAGCGAGGGGTTGAGTAGGAATTTTCGCTAAAAGCTGAAATTCCGCAAAAGTCTAGATGAAGCAAAAATAATTAGAACTAGCTATTTTGTTTTCAAAAACTGTAAGGGAGTAAGGAAAACCTTTTTTTTGCAAAGCAAGTGGGGGTCCTACCTCTCTTATTGATAAAACAAAGAAAATAAGAGAAAAAAGAAGAAAAACAACAACACACATCACCACTTGAACCCTAACAACAACTACACAGTTGGACCACCCAAACAACGACTTGCATGGAAAGAAATAACAAAAAAGGAAAACGAGAAAGAAAATACAATACAGACATAATAGAAACTAAATGTTCGACCACTTGAGAAGCAAGATATCATCCCCAGGTTCAAAAGGGAAAGCATACTATATGGAAAACTATTTTATAAAAGAAAATGTTGTATATTTTTATATAACACTAAGATATTGAATGAAAAAGATATACTTAAGTGAATGCTTGATGATGATGAGATTGGATGTTCGATTGATGTTTGCTTGTATTGTTATTGATGCATGATTTATTGACTTGTATTATAAACATCTTGAGTATACGTCATAATAAAAGCAAGTAAATGATTTTGATAAGGTAAGAGGATTAATTTTATAAAATATTTGAAAAAAATTATTTAGTGTTTAATTCGTGTTAATTCGTCCATTGGGTGCTTTAAGAATTCCGGTCGATGCGCTTGGCCAATGTATCGATAGAGATTCCTAAATATAAGGATGAGACATATCGAAATAATGTTTTGAAAAATAATATAATATTCTGAAAAGAATATTATGTTTAAAAAAATATAATGTTTTGGAAAGAGAACATGCCTTGAGAAACATTATAAATAATATTTTGAAATGAGAAATGTTTTGAAATAATTAAACAATATTTTTAAAAGTGTAATATTTTGAAACTATATGGTGGCATTTTGATACGAAAAGCGTAAATTATTTTTTAAAGTGGAAAAAAATCCGGGGATAAATATATAGAGATAAGCTAATTGCGATTCTTTTGATGTGATCTGAACAAATGTTATAAGTAAATCTATAAGAAAAAATATTAAGGTATGAGATGCACACGCGCGTGCACACTTATATATAAGTCCCAAATTAAAAATAAGTTTAATATGAATATGAGATTCAAATATTAGAATTGGAAATTGAAATATATATATATATATATATATAAGTATGATTATATTTAAAAATACAAAAAAATGTGTTTGGGTGGATCCTGAATTCTAATGAACTTATAACCAATTTGTCCAAATGAGTCCATATCTAATATGTATAGTAGATTCCAAGATATAGTACACTCACTTATTGCATTGGGTAAAAGTTTTTCTGAAGATGATCAAGTTAGAAAAATCCTAAATTCACTTACTCCTAAATAGGATCAAAAGACTCTTGCACTTGAAGAGGCTAATGACATTAGTACTCTAAAAATTGAGAAGTTAATTGGCAATTTAATGTCTTTGAAGCATAAATGCAAGGTAGGAGAGAAAGCAAATCAATAGAGATGAAATCCATAGCTTTTAATGCAAATGACGGGTAATCTGGATTCAGACAACGATGAAGATGAAGAAATCGCTTTCATGACAAGGAATTTTAGAAAATTTCTAAAATATAAGAAGATGAACAATTTCAAAAGAAATGAAAACAAAAATCTAGGAAGCGAAAGTGGAAACTGAAATTGCATTAGATGTCATAACTGCGATGACCTTAGTTATTTAAAACGGGATTGTCCACATCCCAACAAACCGAAACTACACCAAACACTAATTTTTCACAAAACAGAGAAGAGCCCGAACTACAACATTAGACGTTTCAGATGCATCCTCAAGTGATAATGATTAGATACAGAAATTGCTAACATGTGCTTCACAGCAATACATAATTCAGAACAAAATGGTGAGATGGATCAAAAAAAGGTACGCATTTAATATATCAAAAAAAAAAATTGAATGAATTTTTCTTTTCTTTTGGTTGCTTTATTGGTTGTTAGGAATATCCTATAGATTAATAATAATATTGGTTGAATATTGTATGATTATATTTTAATTATAAATATTTTATATATCTTAAATAATAAAATAATTATATAAAATATATTTAAAATTATTTTTCTAAAATAGAATAACTATAAATAGATCTAATAACAAAATAGGATATAGTTAAACAAAAATCATTTTTGAAATTTTCGAGCTATATGTCGACATACCCCACGAGCATATGTCGACATATGCAGACAAAATTTGAATTTGAATTTCAAATTCAAAATTTGAATTTCCCTCCATCTTTTCACAAACTCTTATGTTTTGAAAAGTTGCTTTTGACCAAAAAAACATGTCCTTTTATTCTCTATTTACTTACTCTATCTCCATCCATTCATTTCTCCCTTTCATTTCAATTTCAAAAATCATAAACTCTCTTATCTCTTCAAATTATTCTTCAATGGCATCCTCAAGCAATACTAAGGCAACTATGAGGCTTTCTAGAAAAAAGAATATCTTTTCAATGATCAAGAAGCCATTCAAGCTATATAGAGTATTTATCTTTTGGAAAAGTCTTTCCCGGAAGATTTACTATTTTTGAAGATTTTCCTACTTATGATCTTGTCAATCTTTATTTGCAAAATGAAATTCTTGGTTTAATCGATGCTTCTCAAAATGATTTTGTTTGTTATCCAAAGTTAGTAAAGATGTTTTATGCAAATTTAAAAGGAAAGTTTTATGATGGTAGAGAAGGAGAAGTTTGGAGTAGTATCAAAGGGACACAAATTGTTTTAAATTATGAACTTTTGGGTCACATTCTTGAATGCAAATCTAGTGGAATGGACCTTTCATCTTTTCAAATGGATTCTCAAAATCGTGAAGTAATTCATGATATTTTCGAAAGTGGTGATGATTTTAAATTCAAAAATAAAATCTTGTGTCCAAAATCATAAATTTAAGTCTTCTTTTGCAACAAAGTATCACCCAGAACAAGTAATTATAATAACCTGACTCAAAAAGCTTTAAAAGCAAATTTCGCAATTTATGGTCGATATGACATAAATTGATCTCAAGCCATTTTGAATGAACTTTTTCCTAAGAATCTTTCTAAACATGAAATCACACTATTTCATGGTGTGTATCTTACTCATGTTTTCAATTATTTTGGTATCGACCTTAAAGGAGAGGAAACAATTCCTCGAAAAATATTTGACAAGGCTAACATTTCACTTATACATATTTCACTCTTTTTCGAGCCTTATGAAATGCTTGTGGAAAAGAAACAAAAGTTGGCTTGGGAAGAAGAGCATGAAATAAGAGAAGAGGCGGAAGGGGAAGAGGAAGGAGATGAGATGGAAGTCGAGGAGGAAGAACAAGAGGAGGAGGAGGATACTTATTTGAAACGTATCAATATGCCACCAAATCCATCCAACAAAGATCTTCTCAAAAATCAAAAGAAGATCGTCCATAACCAAAGGAAGCTTAAGAAATCATTTTCAAAGAAATTTACTTCAATTTCCAACAAAATGGATAAATTATTTGGAAAGATCATCCACAAGCTGGGTGGTTCTTCATCATCTTCATCCTTATCTTTCTAGTTTCTTAAACTATCTTGTATTTGGATTTTATGGTTTTAGATTATGTTGAATCTTATGTATCTTTTCATTTCTTTATGTTCTATGTAATCTCTATCTAAGTATTAATGAAATTTTATTTCTTACTATTATACATTGTTCATCATCTCTAAAAAATAGAAGTATAATAGTATAAGCTAAATACGTTAGAATATCAAAACAAAGTTGTTTTGAAAATTTCTGCATATACATCGACATACCGTAGGTATGTATGTCGACATACAATGGTAACTTTTAAAAAAAAATCTGAAAATTGAATAGACAGCAAATGTCTATTCATTTCCAACAAATTTCAACTCCTTTAAATATATGTTAAGACCAGAGAATCATTATTATCTACTCTCTTTCTTCTTACTTTGCATTCCTAAACTCTAAAACAAAAATAATGGCTTCTCCTATCCAAAGACTAACCGAAAACCTCGAACAAACTCTTGAATCATTCAAGAACATTCTTAATTTCACCTTAAGAAAGTAGAGGCACATAGAATTAAATCAAATGCAGACGATCAAGGAGCAAGAAAGGCATTTCAACGCGATTCGGAGGATGATTTCTGCCTTGAACAAAGAAGAACCAACCACCAATCTAAAGTGTACCATCAACAAAGATGATGAAGATTGGGATGCTATCAAAGTGGATCCAACCTTTGGTGCTGATGAATGGGTCGAAATTCCTCGAAATGTCTAGTTTAAATAGGTTTGATTGTATATAAATAATAATACTTGGTTTGGTTTCGATTTGATTGGTTTTGATTTGTGTGGATTTTTTTGAATGCTATATGAAATAAACCTTGTTTGATTGGATGAATATTTGGATTGATTATTTCATTTTACATATCACTTATTGTTTGTATATAATCTTTCTCATAATCATTATATATAATTCTTATACAAATTGATTAATACTTTATTTAAGAAAGTTAGAGTTAGTGTTAGAATTATAATTTTAGTTAGTTATTTTGTTGATGACAAATGGGGAGAAATATATAAAATCTAGGGATAGATTAAGGGGGAGTTTTGTAACTTAGGGGGGGTTATAATATATTATATATATAGAGTTGTCATAAAAAAAGGAGATTGTTAGTAACTTAGGTATTTGTTTGGATGATAAAAACTATAGGACAATATATAAAACATAGATATTGATGTTTTATCTAGATATATATATATATATATATATATATATATATATATATATATATATATATATATATATAGTGTAGGATATTAGATGGGTATTGATTAAGAAGACTGTACATATCAAGATGCTGATATCAAGAGTAGATTCAAGATGCTGATATAAAGTTTCAAGAGTTCAAGAATGAAGACTCATGAGTATTGAAGAGTTCGAGATTTCAAGATATTTCAGATAAGTTATAGAGTCATAAAATTTATGTTAAAACCTTGATAGCTCTTTCCTAATCTTTCTCGTCTTCTCTAATTTTGTTTTAAAATTGTTTTTCAAATATTCTATTTTTAAAATAATCTTTTTTAAATATTTCCCAAAATGATTTTCAAATCACTTATACTTATTAAGATAAATTTTAGTGTTTTTAAGTTTATATATATTGAATTTTTATTTATACTTAATAATTTATATGTATGTTGATTTTATATATATTATTTACATTATATTGACAATTCTTACTAAAATCTTTCAAAATTATTTTACAAAGTTTTATTAAGTTGTATTTTGATTAAAATTTGTATAAACTATATTTAAATGATTCTACAAAGTATCAAATTATTTTACAAAGCAACGGATTTTCAAAATAATTTTTATAAAGTATTTTAAAATTTTGTGAAGGATATGTCGACATACCCAAATCCCATATGTCAACATACTAGCCGTAAATTTAAAAATTGAAATTTTGAATGAAAGAGTCTTTTCATTGTTTCTCTTCGCGAATGGACATGACCATTGTTTTCCTATATATACCAGACTTCCAAATGAATTTTTATTAACTACTTTTTTATTTTTCTCTCCTCTTTTCATTCTCTTGAATTCTAAAACAACTTCTATCAAAACTTTGCCGAAATTCAACTAGAATCAAATTCAATCATTACTAGTTTGATTCTCTTTCATATACTCTCTGATTTCGCTTATCTCTCTCAAGATCAAGTACTATTAAAGAGTTAAAGGATCGATTGTAATCAAGATCGAAGATTTGAGTTTGTAAACTCTATCAAATCGTACTCTTATACTCTGTGGTGTGCTTGGTATCCCTGAAATCCAAGTAGGTGTGATTGTAGCCTAGTTAAATCAATCAAGTGTGCTTAGTAGCCCGTAAATCTAGTAGGCATGCTTGTGGCCTAGAAATCAAGTAGCTCTACCCAGAGGTCGGGATTATGGAGAGTGTGCCCTGTACCCTTGAAATTGATATTGTTTTTGCATTTATTAGTTGAAAAGAAATCCGTACAAGGAATTGTGCAGGAGTGGATGTAGGGTAACTCCGAACCAGTATAAAATCCTGGCGTGTTCTTTCCTTTTTACTTTTACTGCATTTCTTTTATCTATACTTTGATTCTATGATTGTTTCTGTGATTGTTGATTCCATCATTTCAAGTAAAATCTTAAAGAATTTGAATAATATTCATATAATACATTAAACATTATTCACCCCCTCTTTAGTGTTAATTTAGCCTTAAGATCCCTATTTTGCTGATTCATATGTGTTACTATAGATTATTGTTGAATGCTTGAATGATAGTTTATTGTGGTTATTTGAATTGTTTGGATTCCTGCTTTGGAAAGCAATGACACATGGTATGATTTACAAGGAACCCATTTGACCATATATTGTTTTTTGATTGATAGTTTATTGTGGTTATTCCGTGTTTAGCGGCATAGTCTCACGGAATTATTATATGTTTATCATATTACTTGAGTTTTCTCACGTTGGTTTTCCAGACTGATATAGGGGTTATTTTATTATAATGCTCGGGTCAGATCGAGTATTTTTCTAGGTTGTCGTTAGTGGGATGTGGAGCTCCTGGAGTACAGCTGGATGTTCAGCTTCCGTAGTATGTTTATTTTCTACTGTATTATTATTTATACCCATCAGCAATTGTAAGGTCAAGAAGTTATAACGGCCCTGGCTGATGAGGCTTGTTTTCAACTCTGATGTACCATGTATTTTAGAGTGAGAGCTTTTGCTGTATTTGTTATATTATATGTTTGTCGTTTCCACTATGATATTATGTTTGCTCTATTCTTTTCTTTTTACCCTAACAATCCGTCTTTCCGGCACTTGGATGCTCGATGTTTAAATACCGTGGATGTATTGAGTGCTTACTTTCGAGGGTTGAAAAGTCCAGTCGTTACACTCTCCGCCCCAGCACCACCTAACTTACCTCCATTCTTTACCTGACAAGTCTCGGGAAAACGATGGATTCATCACAGTCACTCGGAGAAAAGTGAAACAAAAGGTCACGGCTTAGAGTTCTTTATGGAATGGATTTTACAATTCACGCAAATGATTTATACATGCAGAATCATAGTACAAATCAACTATTAAATTAGATGCCAATCAATTTCTGCCCTCCTACTTTGCCAAATAACCATGCATATGCTCTTGGTCAATCACGATTTTCTGGTCAAAATACAAACAACTAGCTGAATTCCAATGGATGCATTATTAAATCTTGGTGTGGTGCGATTATGGAGGAAAAGCTCCCTATTTCAATTCCACCACAATTTTACTTTCCGATGGATTTTTCAAAAAGAAGCACCAAAATGTCTAACGTAGCAACATAATCAGCCAAAAGGTATTGGGATAATTATATAGTTATCTATGTGTTATGTTCATGGCCGTATTTCAATTATTTTAAATCATATATTGAAAGAGTGTGGAAACCAAACGGAGAGTTCTATATTTACAGTAGAGAAAATGGTTTTTATGTGATCAAATTTGATAAAAAAAGAAGACTGTGATAAAAATTTAGAAGGTGGACCATATTTTTACGATAGAAGATTAATGATGATGAAAAGATGGTAATTAATTTATACATTATTTAAATTGATTAATATTTATTTTTGGAACACCGGTACTTTATTAATGCAAAATAGAGAAAATGAAAGAGTTTTGTATATAGGGTTCATACAATAGCAAGAGTGTAAATACTAGAGGAACTCAAAAACTACCATATGAACCCGTATATATAACAAGAGATTACAAACCAAGATAACTGAAATAAATAGTAGTTGACCCCATTGACAAAATTAATACATCCTTATTCGATAATCTTGTAGATACTCGAGTAGATAGTGTAGAATACTGTGCTTTCAAAGAATCAACCTCACCCTCATCTCGATCTGAAATATGAAAATCGCATGTTCCATCTATAACAAGTTATCGTCAATCGATTGTTAATTCCTACTTCAGAAGAGAACCCGAGCTGCCACTTCAATCATCGAAATTGGTTTTATGTCTTCACCTGAGGGTCCTTGTGGTGGTCTCCTACTTTAATTCACCTTCCAGAATGCCGAAATCAGAGAAGACTTTCTCTTTCCTTTTTATGCTCTTTTTTTAATGTTCGCGTGTTTCATTAACTGTTTAATGTCTTGCATTATGAGCAGTAATATGATATTTGGTGGTGTTTCAACCCCTTTGAATATTCTGGAGTTTCTCTCTATCCAAATCTGTCATATCAGTGATGTAATTATCGCATAGGTTAGGATGTTAATAGCTTTATTACTCCCTTTATTTGTTAAGATTACTCCAAAAATTTCCCCAACGTTTGCATTGAGATTAGCCTGTATCGATAGCTTGTTTTTAATGTTAAAGCCATAATGATTTTGAATAGTCACATTCGAAGAAGAGACGATCCCTTTTTTCCATTCCTTAGCTATAGAGACTGCATTGTAAATGTATGTTCGGGTTCCAAATAATGATTTCCTCCTTGGTATTTAGCTTGTCCTATTTGGCAAGAAGTGAGCATATTGACATTTTGGGAGCACAAGCATTATCCCAAAGGTGTGTACACCACTCTAAACTAGTATTTTGCTCCCTAATGTGATTCCAAGTTGATGTAAATATGAAATTTCCATTAGATTGTCCCTTCCACTGCCATGAATCGTTACCTCCATCTTGAGATATGGGAATGGATTTAATGGTCTGAAGTATGTGTGGGGGCATCCATGAAACGATTATTCTCCATTGCACATCAGAAATGAGAGAGGGAACCTATCTGTCGAGGCCTCCGATAATATTAATAGTTTGCCACCCCATAAAATCAGTTAGAGACCGTCCGTTTATCCATGGATCGAACCATAGACTCGTATTATTGCCATTCCCGATTTTCCTTTCTAGCAAGCTTTTTATTCGATTCCTTTGTTTTAGTATCACTTTCCATGTATACGATGCATTATTATCCTCCAAAATAGTCCAAATTTTTTTCCCTTTTCCATATCTATTTGTCATCCATTTAGCCTATGAACAATCTTGTTGTAGAAATCTCTAGATGAGTTTGAGAGATACTACTTTCTTGATGTCCTCATGTCTTCTCAAACCTACTCCTCCCTCACTTTTTGGTTTACACATATCTTCCCATTTTAAGTTACGATGTTTGTTCTTTTAAACAAAATTAGAACAAATAGAAATTATTTTAATTATGATGGAACTGGTAGTTGGCAGAATTACATTCAAAACATGATTATTGGATAAATCATTGTTTTGATCAATTCAATTCTTCTCGCTATATTTACCATTCTAATTTTTCAGTGGTTGATTTTTTTCTAGATTTAATCTAACAGCAAACTGAAGTCTCTTACCTTTAGTTTGCTGTTAGATAAGGGAATCCTCAAATATGTAATTTGATGTTTCCCAATTTGAATATGAATTAGGTTATTGATTTGTTGTTTTTTTCTCGCCCCTTTGCTATATCAAGGTAGTTTTATGTTCATTTATTGTAAGACCCACAAAATTTTTAATTTTGTCAAAAATTTTGGCAATACTTTGAACACATTAGTGTTTGATTTTGTAAATATTAAAATGTCATCTGCATTTAATTAGATGAGTTATGATGGGTTCAATAGGAAGTATGGATTAATGTTACCTTCGTAATACTCCAAATCTAGGAGTATTGTGAGATACTATATCACAATAGTAAATAAGTAAGGGGATAATGTATCCCCTTGCCTAATACCTCTATTGCTGGAGAAGTGTCCCATAGCGCATCCATCTAGTAAGATCGAAAATGTAGTGATTGATATACATTCATAGACCAAATTGGTAAATTTATCAAGGAATCCATACAACCAAGGATGTGTTGTATGAATTCTCTACTGGTTTTGTTATAAGCCTTGTATATGTCTACTTTGATGCACATATAGTTTGATGACTTTTTATTGAACCCTCTAACCATTTCACATGCTAGTAAAGAGTTTTTAATGATGATTCTACTGGGATGAAAGCATTTTAATTTATTGAAATGAGATTATTTAAAAAAAATTCATCCTATTAGCGATCATGCCAAAATTTTGTAAACAACATTACATAATAATATTGGTCTAAAATCTGAAATAGTTTGTGGGTCCACACTTTCTGGAATTAAGTAAATAAATGTATGATTGATTTCTTTTATAATCTTACCTAACATCTGTATGTCCAACATTGCATTAGATAAATCATCTTTGATTAGATCTCAATGTATTGTAAAATTTTGAATTGAAACCGTTAGTCCAGGGGAGCTGTCGTTGTCTATTTGCAATACAGCTTATTTTAATTCCTCTGTTTCAAAATCTTTTTCTAGTTCTTCCCTAGCTTTACCTGTAATAATTTTCTTACATATCACATATGGAAAATGAAGGTTTAAATCATTTGAGTTAAATAAGTTTGAGAAGTATTGTAATACCTCCCTATTTATCTTGTCGTTTGGGTTAATCCATTTGCCGTGTGAATCCATCATCAGTTTCCTGCTTTGATTTGTCTTTGGATAGGAGACATTTGAGTGGAAAAATTGAGTTGTTCTGTCTCCTTTCGTTAGCCACTTCATTTTGGATCTTTGTCTAATTTTTGTAGCTTGTTTGTTTAGCTCTCAAGTTAGACTATCATATTGTTGTTTATGAAGTCTATTAATCTGTTCATCATTCAGGTGGATGATTAGTTGATTGTAGGACTAGTCCAATTCCTTCCTTAGATCGTCAACTTTGTTTAAAGAATTATGGCCCAATCTATTCCACTTTTCTAGTTTCGTTTTTACTACTTTTGGCTTTGTTAGGAGTTAGAGTAAAGGATTTCCAATGTAAAAATAATTCCACTCCTCTTCAACTATTTGCTTGTATCCTGATTTATATTGCCATCTGTTGCTGTATTTGAAAGAATGTTTTTGGCATGTTTCTGTTGGGTATCAAAATTGAAAATAATTAGAGTGTGATTGCTCGAGGAATGATTAGCAAAGTGAATCGAGAAATATGAGAATTTAGTGAAACATTCCCAAATAATAAAATGTCTATCAATTTTGTTGTAAGTCAATAGATTAGGCCCACCACGCCATGTATAATAATTTCTTATCCCTTGTGGCTCAAAGAGGTTCTGTTCCAATGAATTCTATCGAGTTTGTATCTATCGTAGAGTTGTAATCTCCTTGTGATAACCTATCTCGGCTATATAGAATTGTGTTGAGATATCCTGCAATCACCCATGGAATGTCTAGAGAGGTTGCTTGTTGCTTAATATGATCCCTGGAGCTATTTTCTTTTATCAGCATTATTGTGTACATAAACAACGGTATAATAGAATTTCATCGCTATTAATCCGTTGTGAACAAAATAGGTTAAATTTTGTTCACCCTTGTGTAAGATGTTAATGTCCCATTGCTTCTTATCCCACAGAAACATAATTCTAGCTTTATTCATGAGGTCTGAGTTGCTAGTATAATCCTAATCCTTGTTTAAAATTTGAGCCACCTCCTTTGTTTTACTAGATGATAGTTTGAATTCTAATAGTCCTACCATACTAGCATGATTTTGTTTAATAATTTGGGAAACATCCAATTGTTTAGAAGGGGAGTTCAATCCCCTAACATTACGAACGAGGAAATTCATTGACTAGATTGTGTTGGATTGTCACCAATTTCAATGTGGGAGGGAACACTCATGCTTGTCATAGTTTTCTTTATTTTATTTCCTTTTGTTTTTAGATGGCTGATGATGTGGTTCCATGCAGCGTTATCAACAACTTCCTCATGATGTTGTGCTTTTTGTGCAAGAGAAGGTTTCTCTAATCTTTGAGTTCTATTCTGTTGCAATCTAGTATGTGCATTAATGCTTTCGGTTATTGTTGTAAAGTAGTGTTTGAATGAGGATGTCGAGAAGCTGCATTTATCATGTTTAATGCAGGGTATTTCTGAGGACTTATCAATAGGGAGAGATAGGCTTTGGTCTATAATATTTGGTTGATACTCTGTTTGGTCAGAGTGTTGAATGGGTTGTGCAGGGTCTGTGTGATCTATGACTATGGCTGCTTGAGTTGAGTAGGCATTATTAGATAGAGCTGAGTGTTAGAGATGATATCTGAATTCGGGAAGAGGCCATTGGAGAAGCTCATGGAGGAGGAAGCTGAAGCCCTAGGAGCAAGAGTTGAAGACCGAACCAACAAAGTGGTTCGGTGGAGGACGTTGATTTGCCAGACCAAATCAGTGGTCCCGTGTTGCTTGGATTTGCTGCTCCAGAGTTCTGGAGCGGTGGAGACTTCGTTCGATGGTTGAAGAAGACTGAACGAGAAACTTCATTTGGTAAAGAAGAGAAGTGGAGCGGTGAAGGAAGACCGAACAAAATTTGTCGTTCGGTGGCCGAAATTGAGAGCTAATTTCAGCCAATTTCAGAGCCATCTTAGAGAGCTGAAATTCTGCATAATTTTGTCTGTATTGTTAATTCTTCTTATGTATAACCTCCAAAAGTAAATCAATCTTGTAACTCTAATCTTTCAGTGATTAATAAAATCTCCTCTCTCCAAGTGGACGTATACTGCCTCGCGGTAGTGGAACCACTATAAATACTGGTGTTATTTATTTTTCTATATTGCATAGATCTGTGACTTTCTGTTCTGGTGTTTATCTCTGTTTGTATTGTCTCACTACAATCATGACCTAGTTGTTTTCCGCTGCGTTGGGTTTTTTATTCCCTTAGACTGATCATCTGAAGGGATTTTACCCAACAGTCTGGTATCGGAGCTGCAAGGTTGATTGAGGAGTGTTAGATGCTATGGCAGGAGATGAAGCGACTCCAGTTGTTACAAGACTCTATACTAGAGGGATGTATATCGCGTTAGGATCACAGTTGGCAATTGAGAAATGGAATGGGGATAAAGACTTCGAGAAGTGGCAAAGGAGGATGAAGGCTGTTTGTAAGGACCCGATTCTTCGACTTCCGAATATCGACATCAATACGTCCACTGTATCGACTGCCGAGCCATCGAATGCCGGAAAACCAAATTCTTAGGGTTTAAGAAGGAAGAGGTAGAAGAAAAAGTAGAAGAAAAAGAAAGAAGAACAACAGAACAACATCAGAAACAGAAACAATATCAGAATCTCACATTCACAGCGGAACAACATAATAGATAAATGAATAATCTTTAAATCAAAGAACTATATCATTTTATACATTACATCATCATCAGAGTTTACAACAACAATACAACAATGGACAGTTATATAACTTGTCCTCATAAAGAATACACAGCGGAATAAATAATATCATATACAAGTGGTACGTCTCGCCATCCAGCTCGCCACTAAGCTCCACAGCATCCCAAATCCAGAATGACCTGATAACCTGACTCTAGACTGCCCGTGTGGAAATTGGTGGGCACCCAGAGTTTAGGAAGGAAACAATAAACTCCAGGTCAGTCATGGTGACTGGTGTGAGAAATTAAAACAGTTTATCTTTAAAACAAACAACAGGAAGATTTTAAAGTCAATTTCGCAATGCTTTTGGAAAATGAAACTACCATAAGGCCTCCCGCCACACACACAATGCAAACGCAGAATTGGAGGAGAGTTCTTCTTATGATAGTCAAAGATGCTTACTATGCAAAATCAAATCCTTTTTGATATTATTAATAGTGCATAGTGTAGAAAAATCTTTTCGAAAGTATAATATAAATCTTAGCCAGCATAGGCATTTCGCACTTATGCCTACTATAGCTACCATCCAAACAGTGGGGCGCCACCATAAGTGAATGATAGGTTCTACAACTAAAATCGTACAAAGTTCGTATTGGAGTTTGGATTTCCAACAAATGGTCAGGCCAAGGAACTTCCCATTGCCACATAGGTACGCCTTTGGAAAGACGACCCGAGAAATAACCTAACATTACAGTTAGATCTCTGCCAACACAAGGCCGGGTTACCCTTAACTGGGTAACTACTGACACGAATATGTCATCTCCCGATCGTAACCGATCTTCCCGAGGATCCTCGATTTCCAACAACCACATAAGAATAATAATGCAGCAACAACATAGGTTAAGTATCTGGGCTCCATACCATGATACCACCTCTATCTAGAAAGAATGACATACACTAAAGGGGCGCTACCCCCTAATAACCTTGCCGCATCTTTCCTGTTTTGACCATTTCCGGGGTGTGAGGTCCGACGAAGTCTCGTCCACAAAGCCACGCTTTGGTACAAAGCCATGCTTTGGGTCAACACATGATCAAAGTAATGATCACAAAGATAAATGATCAAACAAATGATCATATCACAAATGATCAAACAATGATCATTACACAGCAACACTCAGCATGCCACGTTACCAAATTGGGAATATATCACTAGTAACCATCAACTACATAACCTCTGAGCTCGTACGTCTCAGAGAAGGGTGTTAAGCTAAGAGAATAAATTCTCCGCCACCAACAGAAATGTATTTAATAGAAACCAGCTTTATATCTCAATTTGTAATGTCAGACATACAATCCATACAAGTCTGTTCCGGGATCGAACAGAACCGAAGGCACTTCTTACGAAGCCCTTGCAAATCCGGATAATTTCCTAATCACGTCCGGACTTCCCGTCACTAAGGGTGATAAAACCTCTATATCGGAGATCAGCCGATGCAGAGTAACTCGACGGTAATCCTTTCATTTTCAAAAATATCTGGTCTTCAACACCGATCATCAAATGCAATCCATTACGACGTATCACATATTCAGAATGGGTTATACGACCCAAAGGTCCTTTCCCGGCTAACCCGAATAGTGAGCGCTTATTCAAAAATAAGTGTGGCATTCAAATTCATGCAAATCACAACAAATACCCATTCAAGGTAATTATTGATAGTCGGTTATTTAACTATCAGTAGAGATGCGCAACATCATCAGATCCCAAATAATTTTCCAAATTATTTATTTTCCAAAAATATCTTTACAAGATATATAATTTTCCACACTTAACCATTTGAAAACAAATTTCAAATCACTTTCAAATATTCATTTTCAATTTATCTTTAAAAGATAAAATCTCAACCCTTTCATTTCATATTGGAAAATATTTCCATACTTATTTAATAATAAGTAATTCACAAATCATTTATTTTCAACACTTGGAAAATATTCGATATACTTAAATCAAAATTAAGTATATATCTCATTCTGTAAGGAAAACGTTCTCTTCAACACATTTATTTGAGTTAAAACGAATGTTACGTAAAACATCGTTACGACAACTCAAAATCACTAGTATAGGGATTCGAAATTTAGATAGATATATAAATCCCAATACTATATAAAACATTTCCTTTTGGAAACCATTTACTATAACAACAGTGTTATAGTCCACCATTTCCTTATTTCTCAAAAACGTCTATTTCAACAATGAATGTTGAAATCTATGTATTCGATACTTAACACGTTTTAAAACATCTTTTAAAACACTTATTTCATTTCGTAATATCACTTCTCCAAAACATATCCATTTAATTTAATAATATATTCACTGTCCAAAATCGTAAATATACTTCGTTAACGCATTTAACGTTTCTACACATTTTACTTAAAAGATTATCCACTGTCCAAAATCGTGGATAAAATTCCCAACCAAACTCTTATTATTACAACATTTAACTTAAAGGATAATTCGCTATCCAAAGTCATGAATATATCTCCTTTATTAAACTTCTATGTTTAATTTATCAAATTCAATTGGTTTCGGATTTATAAAACAATGTTTATAAATCCCATTTCTATTTATAAAACTTCGATTTATAAATCTCCTTTATTATCCAATTCAATTTATATAACTCAATTATATACCAAAAATCTAATTTATAAGTTAATTACTTATAAATTTTATTTTACAAAAATCTATTCATTTTATGACTTCCCAAATTATAAGTCTATAAATTTCGTTCACTTATGGAATCCATTTTTTTCATTTTAACACTTATAAAAACTCGTTTTATAATTCCAGTATTCTTAATTTATAAAATATCAATTTTGTACATCTTTTATATAAATCATTCATAAAAATTCAAAAATCCCAATTTAAACCATTTTACAAATTAATTAACTATTTATTTCAAAAATCACTTTAAAATCCCTTTAAAATCAAAATCGTTATTTTTAAACTTCAAAAATGGATCCGATGATGCAACAGCACCAATCATCAATCAAAACAATCAAAACATCATATATCATCATATGACAATGGAATATATAACAATATTTGTAAATAAATCAATACGGTGAGGAATCCAGTCGGATCCCTCCAATCTGTTTCCCTGCATCCACAGATGTAAGCACAATACCAATTCCGCTCCAGTACGGAATATCGCGGTATATGGGATTTATAAAATATTACCCGCTATTATGCGGCGCAATAGGGTCTCATCCACTATACAATGCGGGAAATCAACTCCAATATATACATATTCCAATATATATATATTGCTATATACATAAATAATACCAATTCCACTTCAATGTGAAATTATCGCGGTATATGTTTTTAATAAATAACCTCCGCTTAATAACGGCGTATAATGTCTATTTCAACACAACAGATATCAATCATCATTCTGGAATACAATCAACAATTTTAAATCTAACTATTTAAAATTAACATCGAACAATTTTGATTGAGTGAGAAGTTCTCACCTTGATTTCAATTCAGTTTCAGCGTTTTATTTCGAATAAAATTAATCGAGCGTTTAATTTTACCCAAAAATTTCACTAGCTCCAAACGACTCCAATCCAATTCCATCGCGTAGTGCTCGACAATACGATTCCAACGCATTTTGTTTCGTAATTTTCCGACCTCGCATCAAAAAGTTATGTTATTACAAGGTTTATACGTATTTTATAAAACAAAATTTACAATTCCTTTATTATATTTTAAACCCTACATTGAATCTGAGCCACTCGTTTCCCCTACTCAACATCGGCCGCGTGATCTTTCTTCTCCCACCCAGGCTAACATGCGAACGAGAACCCAATACTGCCGCCACTTCCTCGAATTAACGTGACTTCCTCGATGAACTTGACGACGATCAGAGCACTCCATCTCAAAGCCCCATGTCGCCCCGACCTCCGCGCCAAGTCTGGTCAGATCCGGTCGTGCGTGTGCCTCGAAAACTGTGATTGAACGTTGAACCTTCCTCTCCATTTTGCCGTTGATCTGTCACGAGATTTTTGATCTCCACCGTACACATCGTAGATCTCAAAGTCCTCTAAGACTTTCATGTTGGAACTTTCTTCGATTGAAGCACGGATGATGAGAAAATTGAAGAAAAAGGAGAAGCGATTTCGGTCATAGATTTTTTTTTAGAGTGGCGGTTGAACTTAGAAATTAGGGTTTGCAATAAAGTTGGGTGTTGAGGCTCCTTTTATAGAAATTTTCCGAAAAACACTATTCATCTCGGATTTTCCGAACTCCAAATCTAGCGCAGTGACCGGCGTTTCTAGGGTTTACCCCGCGTTCCGAACACAATGGAATGTGTTTCGGGAGCTAATTCGATCATCTGTGCGAGTTACGGAATTAAACGATCGATTTTAAATTAAACCGATTTAAACCGATTTCGATGCGTTTTGGCTTGCCCCGGACAAACGGTACATCCGATTGACTTGAAATTTGAAATCTTACAATAATATAACATTACGGATCTGATGAAACTTGTTTCGTCGAAATCCGAGACCGTTTGAAAAATGACTATTTTTAACTCGCCAAATTAATATTAGAACAATTTCGATACGTTTGGAGCTGCCACGGTCAAACGACAACTCCGATTGCTACAAAAATTGAAATCTGATAATAACAAACTATTACGGATCCAATGGAACTAATTTCGTCCAATTCTGAGACTGTTCGAAAAATGGCTATTTTCACTAGTCGATTAAATATTAAAATATTCATTTTTTACAGATTAACTTTTAATTCAATTTTAAAAGTTCTATAACATCACTATAACTTCAATATGATTTAATATAACTTTATAAATCATTTTCATTCACATTTAATCCAGATTTCAATTATTTCTGGAATTTCAACTATTAAATTAACGATTTAATTATTCAATTAAATCCAGTTATTCGAATTTTAAATTATTCGACTTATTATTTCTACTTATTAATATTTAAAAATCAATTAAATATTCGAATTTTAATTAATATAAATTCTGGGTCGTTACAAATTTCCCCCCTTAAAAGAATTTCGTCCTCGAAATTACCAAGTAAGAAAAAATTTTAGAATCCATTAACTTTTCAAAACAAACCGTTCAAATTAGATTTACAAATCTCTTAAGTGTTTAACTTTTCCAAAATTCATAGTTAAACTTTTTACAACATCTTTACTAAGTTTTCCAAAATTTTCAAATTTTCCAATTTACTCAAAAATATTCTAACGCCTTAAATTTTCAGAAAATTTCGCCAAAGCCTCCTTTGCGCGGCTCGATCCAAAAAAAAATGACAGTGTATATATATCACAAATATACATCTCATCAAGCGATGAGGCATCCCGTAGGGAAAAAAGTGTAAAAGTACGATATTTAATCCGAGATATGTACCTTATATATTATTAGCGAGCGTATACGGCTAATATAGCGCGAAAGCGAGCTCAAAATGCGAAGCAAATGCCATCCGCACCTACTAAACACTCAATCAAACAAATGAGAACATGTATATAGAAAATAATATCGATATACATCATATAGCAACATCTCAACTACATATGTGTCAATATAGCAAATGCAACAAACAACAAATGCAACCATCATCCAATAAACATTCAACAACTTCCTAACCAAATCAATATACATTCACTTTTCATTAATATTTAATGAATTGGTTTCCAATTTAATCACATTTGATTGTTAACATTGGATTTTTACTAATATTCATTCGTTCAAATTAAATTAGTTTACATTCACTAATTCATATTCAAGTTGGTTCACTTACAAATCAAATTCAATTCTATTTAAGATTCACTTAACTTCCAATTTGATTTCAATTACTTTAGCTTTCAATTTGTCAATTCAGTTTCATTAACACTTAATGAATTATATACAATCAACTAACATTCATATAACAACCAATGTACATCCATTACAACCAAATTTATTCAATTCACATTCAATTTGGTTCAACACTTTTAATTTCAATTGGTTGATATTAAATTGACTTCCATTCAATTTATTCAATTTCTCAACTTCATTAGCTTCTAATGAATTAACACTTATATTCATTGTTTCATATCAATTTACTTATATTCGATTGATTAACATTAGTTCAATTCAATTGCTAATTCATTTAACAAATAAAGTTGAATTTCATTTATATAACTCAAGTTCACATTCATTACTTCATTTCATTAATTAATTTTGATACCCAAAATCAAATTCATTCACCATTACTTAAGTTATATTCCATTTCAAACATCATTTTTTTAACTTCTTAACTTAAGTTTTCACTTATAAATTAAATTTAGATTCCCATTCTAAATAAATTCTATTCAACTTTTACCAAAGTTAATTTTATTTCATATTATAAGTTCAAAACTCATTTCACTTATATTCATCAATTACAACTTGGATTTTAAATCAAATCTGTTTATCACAACAAAACTTCAATTTCCAATTTACTATGGGTAGCAAATCAATCACACAGAAACTCGAAAATGATACTGATGATGCTGCAGTCATCACCGTACTATTTCCCAGTAACAATAGTGAATTCAGTGCTTTAAATTCTTTTCAAAAATTTCATTTTATTTTATAAATCACATTTATAAATCACTTTTCTCATATAATCTCACTTCTTATATATAAGACTTATTTCACAATTGTAAATCATTTTAATTATAACTTCATACATTATAATTCATTTGCTTATACAATTTATTCTTTCACAATTGTTGTTTTATTTAACTTATTCAAACAACTTTTAATTAACTTATATATATTTACATTTTCAACAACCAAACAATCAATTTATATACTTTTTAACACTGTAAAATTATTTCTTTATATACAAAATATAATCGAGGTAAAATTATTTCATTTACCCAATTTAAACAATATCGTGCCGAATTGTTCTATATAAGTGTTTAGAGATCCCTATCGATAGAGTTGTACTGACAATACCGACCAGAATCCATATACCACTCAACAAATCAATCATCACAATATAAAACAATTTTATATTCACTAACAAATACGCGCTCGTATCTATTATTACACTCAACTCATTCTAGAGTACTACTGACTCTATCTCTAATGAGTAACACCCAACAGAGCAGGGTTGTCGCTTAACCATATGCTCTGATACCACGTTGTAAAGGTCCGAAAACAGTGGCAACCGGTAGGCTTTGCAACCATCCCATCCCCACCGTGGCTTACACTGGCACCTCGCAAGTGCTTTTACGGCCAGCCTCTCGACTGTCACAACCAACCCATCCCACTCATGGACATGTAGGGGTAAGAGTCTCCCGTTCGCCACCAAACTGCGAAGCGAGAACCCCCTATCATGCTGTAATATAGCAAATGCGATCCATTACGACGTATCACATATTCGGAATGGGTTATACGACCCAAAGGTCCTTTCCCGGCTAACCCGAATAGTGAGCGCTTATTCAAAAATAAGTGTGGCATTCAAATTCAAGCAAATCACAACAAATACCCATTCAAGGTAATTATTGATAGTCGGTTATTTAACTATCAATAGAGATGTGCAACATCATCAGATCCCAAATAATTTTCCAAATTATTTATTTTCCAAAAATATCTTTACAAGATATATAATTTTCCACACTTAACCATTTGAAAACAAATTCAAATCACTTTTAAATATTCATTTTCAATTTATCTTTAAAAGATAAAATCTCAACCCTTTCATTTCATATTAGAAAATATTTCCATACTTATTTAATAATAAGTAATTCACAAATCATTTATTTTCAACACTTGGAAAATATTCGATATACTTAAATCAAAATTAAGTATATATCTCATTCTGTAAGGAAAACGTTCTCTTAAACACATTTATTTGAGTTAAAACGAATGTTACATAAAACATCATTACGACAACTCAAAATCACTAGTATAGGGATTCGAAATTTAGATAGATATATAAATCCCAATACTATATAAAACATTTCCTTTCGGAAACCATTTACTATAACAACAGTGTTATAGTCCACTATTTCCTTATTTCTCGAAAACGTCTATTTCAACAATGAATGTTGAAATCTATGTATTCGATACTTAACACGTTTTAAAACATCTTTTAAAACACTTACTTCATTTCGTAATATCACTTCTCCAAAACATATCCATTTAATTTAATAATATATTCACTGTCCAAATCGTAAATATACTTCGTTAACGCATTTAACATTTCTACACATTTTACTTAAAAGATTATCCACTATCCAAAATCGTGGATAAAATTCCCAACCAAACTCTTATTATTACAACATTTAACTTAAAGGATAATTCGCTGTCCAAAGTCAAGAATATATCTCCTTTATTAAACTTCTATGTTTAATTTATCAAATTCAATTGGTTTCGGATTTATAAAACAATGTTTATAAATCCCATTTCTATTTATAAAACTTCGATTTATAAATCTCCTTTATTATCCAATTCAATTTATATAACTCAATTATATACCAAAAATCTAATTTATAAGTTAATTACTTATAAATTTTATTTTACAAAAATCTATTCATTTTATGACTTCCCAAATTATAAGTCTATAAATTTCGTTCACTTATGAAATCCATTTTTTTCATTTTAACACTTATAAAAACTCGTTTTATAATTCCAGTATTCTTAATTTATAAAATATCAATTTTGTACATCTTTTATATAAATCGTTCATAAAAATTCAAAAATCCCAATTTAAACCATTTTACAAATTAATTAACTATTTATTTCAAAAATCACTTTAAAATCCCTTTAAAATCAAAATCGTTATTTTTAAACTTCAAAAATGGATCCGATGATGCAACAGCACCAATCATCAATCACAACAATCAAAACATCATATATCATCATATGACAACAGAATATATAACAATATCTGTAAATAAATCAATACGGTGAGGAATCCAGTCGGATCCCTCCAACCTGTTTCCCTGCATCCACAGATGTTAGCACAATACCAATTCCGCTCTAGTACGGAATATCGCGGTATATGGGATTTATAAAATATTACCCGCTATTATGCGGCGCAATAGGGTCTCATCCACTATACAATGCGGGAAATCAACTCCAATATATACATATTCCAATATATATATATATTGCTATATACATAAATAATACCAATTCCACTTCAATGTGAAATTATCGCGGTATATGTTTTTAATAAATAACCTCCGCTTAATAACGGCGTATAATGTCTGTTTCAACACAACAGATATCAATCATCATTCAGGCATACAATCAACAATTTTAAATCTATCTATGTAAAATTAACACCGAACAATTTTGATTGAGTGAGAAGTTATCACCTTGATTTCAATTCAGTTTCAGCGTTTTATTTCGAATAAAATTAAACGAGCGTTTAATTTTACCCAAAAATTTCACTAGCTCCAAACGACTCCAATCCATTTCCATCGCGTAGTGCTCGACAATACGATTCCAACGCATTTTGTTTCGTAATTTTCCGACCTCGCATCAAAAAGTTATGTTATTACAAGGTTTATACGTATTTTATAAAACAAAATTTACAATTCCTTTATTATATTTTAAACCCTACATTGAATCCGAGCCACTCGTTTCCCCTACTCAACATCAGCCGCGTGATCTTTCTTCTCCTACCCAGGCTAATATGCAAACGAGAACCCAATACTGCCGCCACTTGCTCGAATTAACGTGACTTCCTCGATGAACTTGACGACGATCAGAGCACTCCATCTCGAAGCCCCATGCCACCCCGACCTCCGCGTCAAGTCTGGTCAGATTCGGTCGTGCGTGTGCCTCGAAAACTGTGATTGAACGTTGAACCTTCCTCTCCATTTTGCCGCTAATCTGTCATGAGATTTTTGATCTCCACCATACACATCGTAGATCTCAAAGTTCTCTACGACTTTCATGTTGGAACTTTCTTCGATTGAAGCACGGATGATGAGAAAATTGAAGAAAAAGGAGAAGCGATTTCGGCCATAGATTTTTTTTAGAGTGGCGGCTGAACTAAGAAATTAGGGTTTGCAATAAAGTTGGGTGTTGAGGCTCCTTTTATAGAAATTTTCCGAAAAACACTATTCATCTCGGATTTTCCGAACTCCAAATCTAGCGCAGTGACCGGCGTTTCTAGGGTTTACCCCGCGTTTCGAACACAATGGAACGTGTTTCGGGAGCTAATTCGATCGTCTGTGCGAGTTACGGAATTAAACGATCGATTTTAAATTAAACCGATTTAAACCGATTTCGATGCGTTTTGGCTTGCCCCGGACAAACGGTACATCCGATTGACTTGAAATTTGAAATCTTACAATAATATAACATTAAGGATCCGATGAAATTGGTTTCATCGAAATCCGAGACCGTTTGAAAAATGACTATTTTTAACTCGCCAAATTAATATTAAAACAATTTCGATACGTTTGGAGCTGCCACGGTCAAACGACAACTCCGATTGCTACGAAAATTGAAATTCGATAATAACAAACTATTACGGATCCAATGGAACTAGTTTCGTCCAATTCTGAGACTGTTCGAAAAATGGCTATTTTCACTAGTCGATTAAATATTAAAATATTCAATTTTCACAGATTAACTTTTAATTCAATTCTAAAAGTTCTATAACATCACTATAACTTCAATATGATTTAATATAACTTTATAAATCATTTTCATTCACATTTAATCCAGATTTCAATTATTTCTGGAATTTCAACTATTAAATTATCGATTTAATTATCCAATTAAATCCAGTTATTCGAATTTTAAATTATTCGACTTATTAATTCTACAAATTAATCAATTAAATATTCGAATTTTAATTAATATAAATTCTAGGTCGTTACATTGTTCTTATGAGGAATGAAGTTCATCCTATAGTGTTTGCCTTGGAGTTGACGGCTGACATCTCAGTCGTGGAAAGGAAGGAGATAGAGAAATGGGCGTTTACTACTTTACAGCTAGCTATGGGAGAGAATGTCATCTCAGAGATTAGCAGTGATACCACTGCTAGAGGCATTTAGACCAAGCTAGAAAATCTCTACTTAAAGAAACTCTGACTAACCGTCTGATATTACTGAAGACATTTTTCACCATGCTGATGAGAGAGGGTACTTCAGTGAAGGAACATCTTAATTTCTTTGATGATTTCATGATGAAGATGAAGACTGTTGACTTGAAGATGGATGAGGAGCAAATGGCAATGATTCTTTTGTGTTCTCTTCCAGAGCGTTACACAAGTTTCGCTAACAGCCTTATCATCACTGAAGACACATTGACAGTGGAAGATGTGAAGTTAGGCCTACTATCCGAGGGCTTGAGAGATTAGATGAAGGAGATAAGTGAAGGAAGTAGAGGTGGAAGTAGAAGTCACGGCCTATTTATTGAAAGAGGAAGAGATGATAAGAAGAATTGGCACTCTAGAGGGCGTTCCAAGTCCAGGAAGCCCGGTAATGGCAGGAGAGGAAAGTCTAAGGATGGGAAGTGTTTCATCTGCAAGAAACCTGGTCATTGGAAAAAGGATTGTCCAGATTTGAAGAAAAAGGAAGAAGACGGATCTTCATCATTTGCGGTGGAGAAGTCTGTATCTGACGATGTGTTGTCTACAGCAGTATCGGATGTCTCAGACCATTGGGTGCTGGACGCGGGGGCGTCTTTCCATATGATGCCTAATAAGGATTACTTCAGTTATTTCGTTGGAAGAGAGGAGAGCTCTATTCTTTTGGGCAATGATGCTAGCTATAGAGTAATGGGTGAATGTACAGTGAGGATCAGGATGTTTGATGGAGTGATACGCACTTTGACAGGTGTCCGATATGTTCCAGGCCTTCGGAAGTCCTTAATTTCTTTAGGACAATTGGCATCTTTGGGATGCAAGGTAACTATCGAGAAGGATAATCTAAAGGTTTCGAGAGGTGCACTAGTTCTTACGAAAGGAGATGTGTTTCGAAATCTGTATTTGCTGAAAGGAACCATAGTTCTTGGAGAGTCGTATGTTGGAGTAGATAGTTCTCGTGCATTGGATGCCACAAAGCTTTGGCATCTTAGGTTGGGTTATATTTCAGAGAAGGGCTTAGATTTGCTTCGGAGACGAAAGATGATCAAAGGAGAAAGCTTCGACAAGATGGACTTTTGCCAGGAGTGTGTGTTGGGCAAGCAAACTTGAGTACGTGCATACAGATGTTTGGGGACCACTTGCTACTCCTTCTCTTAGAGGAGCAAAGTATTTTATCTCTTTCACTGATGACTTTTCTTGGAAAGTATTGGTGTACATGATGAAGGCCAAATCAGAAAGCTTTGAGAAGTTCAAAGACTGGAAAGCGCTTGTTGAGAATCAATCTGATTCTAGGTTGAAGGTACTGAGATCTGATAATGGCGATGAATTTGGCTCTAGGGAGTTCTTCGATTTTGGTAGACAGCATGGCATTCAGAGACATTTCATTACACCTGAAGATCCGCAATCCAATGGGGTTAAAGAAAGGATGAACATGACTCTACTGGAGAAGGCTTGTTGCTTGAGATTGACGGCGAGCTTATCTAGAAGCTTTTGGGCTGAGGCATTATCAACTGCGGTGCATATCATAAATCGAATTCCGTGCTCAGCCATAGTTGGGAAGATTCCAAAGGAAAAGTGGAGAGGTAAAGCAGTAATCTTGGTTACTTTCGAATTTTTGGTTGTCCTGTGTACGTTCACCATACAGGTGATGACAAGTTGGATGCTAGAGCATACAAGGGCATACTAATGGGATACACCGATGGTATCAAAGGGTATCAAATTTGGAACCCTGTTGATCGAAAGATTGTTCATTCCAGACATGTTACTTTTGATGAGTCTTCTATGTTCAATCCAAAGGAGAAGCTATCTACCACATCAGAAGATTTTCATAGGCCCAAGGAGATGGAAGAAGTTCCCGTGTTCCAGCCAAATAGTAGAGTTGTTGTTCTTGATGCTGTCGAGGAAAATATAGTTGATGAAACATCATAGGATAGTCCACAGGTACCTTCTAGTAGTGCTAGTGATGTGCATGAACCTAGAGGAAGTTCAGTTCAAGGTGGAGCTGAAAGGAGTTTAGGCGAAGCAGTACTTACCCAGGTCAGTCGTAGGACTATTAGGCTACCCAAAAGGTATGGTGATTGGCAGTTTGCGAACATTAGCCTTGGTGAGCAGTTTGACTACGCCCTACATGTGGCTCATGAGGAGCTGTTTGACCTTGATTAAGCTTTGAAGTCATTTGACAGTTCGAAGTGGATTTGTGCTATGGAAGAGGAGTTAGAGTCGTTGAAGAAGAACAAGACTTGGGATTTGGTACCACCTCCTTAAGGAAGTCGAGCCATAGGTTGCAAGTGGGTGTTCAAGGTGAAGGATGATGGGAGATACAAGGCTAGACTAGTTACTAAAAGGTTTTCACAAAGAAAGGGATTGGAGTATGATGAGATATTCTCTCCAATAGTGAGGCATACGTCCATCCGCATTTTGCTCGCTATCGTCGCAGCTCATGACTTGGAGCTGGAGCAACTGGACGTGAAAACCGCTTTCTTGCATGGAGACTTGGATGAGACCATCAACATGAAGCAGCTAGAAGGGTTTGTTGTAGATGAGAAAGAAAATTGGGTCTGCAAATTGAAGAAGTCTCTGTATGGACTTAAGCAGTCGCCTAGACAAT
Organism: Allium fistulosum; assembly: GCA_030737815.1. Taxonomy (NCBI): domain Eukaryota; kingdom Viridiplantae; phylum Streptophyta; class Magnoliopsida; order Asparagales; family Amaryllidaceae; genus Allium; species Allium fistulosum. The sequence goes on from CM060902.1 coordinate 1,424,159,830, forward strand.
GGTACAAGAGGTTTGACTCTTTTATGCTTTCACTTGGTTTTGATCGTAGCATCAAAGACGCTTGTGCGTACTTCAAGCATTTATAGAATGGTAGATGGATGTATCTACTCTTGTACATGGATGATATGTTGATTGCTTCCAAGGGTAAGGCTGAAATTGATAGTTTGAAGCTAAAGCTAAAAGCGCAATTCAAAATGAAGGATCTTGGAGAAGCAAAGAAAATTTTGGGTATTGAAATCCAAAGGGATAGAAAGCTAGAACTTTTGAGCCTCACTCAAAAGGAGTACATTCGAAAGGTGCTTGCTCGGTTTAGCATGGAAGAGGCAAAGGCAATCAGCACACCCATGCCTTTGCACATACAGCTTTCTAGTAAAGGCTCTCCGATCTCGAAAAAGGACAAGGCTTATATGATGAAGGTCTCATATGCAAGTGCAGTTGGCAGCCGGACGTATGCCATGGTCTGCACTAGGCCTGACATTGCACATGCGTTTGGATTGGTGAGTAGGTTCATGGCAAACCAGGAAAGACGCATTGGGAAGCAGTGAAGTGTATCTTCAGATACCTTAGAGGAACTCCAAACCAAGGACTTGTCTTTGGCAGCAGAGGAAGAGATTTCAGCTTGGTTGGATTTTGTGATTCCGACTATGCCGGTGATAGAGATCGAAGAAAGTCAACCTCCGGATATGTATTCATATTTGGTGGGACAACGATCAGTTGGAGGGCGAGGTTGCAGACGATTGTGGCTTTGTCTACTACAGAGGCAGAGCTCATAGCTGCAGTTGAAGCAGCTAAGGAGGCGCTTTATTTAAAGCGATTGTTCTATGATTTGGGCTTCATATATGAAGGCGTGGATGTGTACTGTGATAGTCAGAGTGCAATTCACTTAGCTAAAAATCTGGCATTCAGCTCGAGGACGAAGCATATTGAAGTGAGAGAGTCGTTCCTTGTCTCGATGAGTGAAGAGAAACTAGTTCACCTTCAGAAAGTTCACACAAAGGAGAATGAAGTAGACATGTTTACCAAGTCGTTGCATGTTGCTATGTTCGAGCATTGCTTGAACTTGATTCGCTTAATGAAGTGCTAGGTGCCACGGAGTGGCACATGGGGAGAGTTGAGATGGTTCATGGAGACGATTGTTTTCATGGTGGAGATTGATAGATTCTACATAGATTGGGTACTTCGAACACTTTGTTGACGGGTGGTGGCCTTGCCGGAGTTCGTTGACAAAGTGCAATGGGTGATGGCATTGCCGAAGCTCATCAGGTAAGTATCCATTGCTTGGAGCATGAAGGTGTAGATGAAGTTGGAAGGCTTGTATGGAGTTCGGTATCAAGGTGGAGATTGTTAGAGATGATACTTGAATTCAGGAAGAGGCCATTAGAGAAGCTCATGGAGGAGGAAGCCGAAGCCCTAGGAGCAGGAGCTGAAGACCGAACCAGCAAAGTGGTTTAGTGGAGGAAGTTGATTTGCCGGACCAAATCAGTGGTCCGGTGTTGCTTGGATTTGCTGCTCCAGAGTTTTGGAGCGGTGGCGACGTCGTTCGGTGATTGAAGAAGACCGAACGAGAAACTTTGTTCGGTAAAGAAGAGAAGTGGATAGGCATTGGTTTGGAGCGGTGAAGTAAGACCGAGCCAAATTTGTCGTTCGGCGATCTGATGATGCCGAACAAAATATTTCGTTCGGTATTTTTCGAACCAAGTAGGTGAAGAGGAAGACCGGTCTAGATTTCTCGTTCGGCAATTAGGAGATGCCGGTCCAAACTTGAAGTGTACCATACCGAACCAAGATGCCGAACCAAATCCCGAGCTTCCATATAGCAGCTACCCCTCCTCATATCTTCACTCTATAAATAGAGGAGCTTCTGGACAACAATGGTAGCCGAAATTGAGAGCTAATTTCAGCCAATTTCAGAGCCATCCAAGAGAGCTGAAACTCTGCAGAATTTTGTCTGTATTGTTAATTCTTCTTGTGTATAGCCTCCAAAAGTGAATCAATCATGTAACTCTAATCTTTCAGTGATTAATAAAATCTCCTCTCCCCAAGTGGACGTACACTGCATCGCGGTAGTGGAACCAGTATAAATACTAGTGTTATTTATTTCTGCATTGTATAGATATGTGACTGTCTGTTTTGGTATTTATCTCTGTTTTTATCGTCTCACTACAATCATGATCTAGTTGTTTTCCGCTACGTTGGGTTTTTTATTTCCTTAGACTGATCATCTGAAGGGATTTTCCCCAACACTGAGTTATGTTTTTCACTTGAAACCAGGTTGTTTTGTATTATACTTTTACTAATTGCTACTGTGTGGGTAGAGAACATTTATTGCTACTGTGATATTAAAATTGTGTTTGAATTCTAGTTTGAACTGCTAATCTCATTTTCATATTTGTCTAGGAATGTCTGTAGAGAACTGATATTGTGAACATTCTGCTGTTTTAGTTTGGTGATCCATCACGTTAGTTTTATGTGTATAAGTTAGGTCCGAGTCATTCTCCAGTTGCGGTTGATTGAGTATCATGGTATTGCTGTTTTTGACACCTTGCAATGAGGATTCTCCACCTTCTAGTATTGTTGTGTTTCCACATCTTGAACTGCTTGTTTCCAATACTGATTCATTCACAATTCTATCAACGTCCATGTTTCCTTGTTATACCACACAGCTACTGTCGGAATTTTTTGGTTTCCAATCTTTTTCAAATGTGTAATATCTAATTGAATGCCAAAAACAACCACGATTTTGACACACACTAGGTTTTCATTCATATTCGACGGGTTGAAGGAATAATTCGTTGTCCTTCGTTACTATTGCCACTTGAGATAGGAAGGTAAAATCACTACTTATTTCAATTAGATCTCTAGTAAACGAGATCCTAATCATGCCTCCAGTTAAGTGGTCCGTTCTAACTGGAATACCTATAACTAAAGCTATTCTCCTTATTCCTTCCTTCGACCAAAATTCTAATCTTAATCCAACGAACCTCACCCGCATCGGGATGGTGTTTAAGAATTCCTTCATTAGATTCAATCCTGGGACCCATCTTTTCATCGTCGTCTATCTTCTATCGTAAAAATATGGTCCACCTTCTAAAAAAAATTCACAGTCTTTTTATCAAATTTGATCCCGTAAAAACCATTTTCTGTACTATGAATATGAAACTCTCCACTTTGTTTCCACACTCTTTCAATATATGATTTAAAATAATGGAAATGTGGCTGTGAACATATAACATAGATAACTATAGAATTATCCCAATACCTTTTGGCTGACTTTGTTTCTATGTTAGACATTTTGGTGCATCTTATTTTTGAAAAATCCATCGAAAAGTAAAATTGTAGTGGAATTGAAATAGGGAGCTTCTCCTCCATAATTGCATCATGCCAAGATTTAATAATGCATCCACTGGAATTCAGCTAGCCGTTTGTATTTTGACCAAAAAATCGCGATTGAACAGGAGCACATACATGGTTATTTGGCAAAGTAGGAGGGCTGAAGTGGCTGAAATTGATTGGCATTTAATTTAACAGTTGATTTGTACTATGATTTTGCATGTATAAATCGTTTGCATGAATTGTAAAATCCATCCCATGAAGAACTCTAAGCAGCAACTTTTTGTTTTTCTTTTTTCCTACAAGTGACCGTGATGAATCCATCGTCTTCCTGCGACTTGTCAGTAGTAGATAACGGTGATAAATCGGGTGGTGCTGGGGACGGAGTGTGTAACGACTTGGACTTTTCAACCCCCGAAAGTCGGCACTCAATACATCTGCACTATTTAAATATTGAGTATCCAAGTGTTAGAAAGGTAGATTGTTAGGGTAAAAAGAAAAATAACAAGAACAGGGAAATAGAATCTCACAGGGGAAAGGCAGATTGTTAGGGTAAAATTAACACAATATGTTTTTATAGCAATAACAAATACACACTCGTATATGTAATACTCTCAACTCATTCTAGGGCATCACTTACCATATCTCTAATAAGTTTACCCCACCAAAGCCAAGGTCCTCGCTTAACCTTCACTCTGATACCAAATGTAACGATTGGACCTTTTGACCCTCAAAAGTTGTCACTCGATACATCCACGTAATTCAACCACCGAGCATCCAAGTGCTTGAAAAGCAAATTGTTAGGGGAAAAAGAAAAAGGAAAGGACCGGGGGAAAATAGAATCTCACAGCGGAAATGACAACATATAATATAACAAAGACAACAAAAGTTTTCACTCTAAAATACATGGTATATTAGAGTTAATAACAAACCTCATCAGCCAGGACAGCTATATCTTCCTGACCTTACAATTGCTGATGGGTGTAAATAAAAATATAGCGATAAATAAAAATACTTCGGAAGGTGAACATCCAGCTCTACTCCATAAGCTTCATGTCCCACCAACGACAACCTAGAAAAATACTCGATCTGACCCAAGCATTATAATAAAATAACCCCCGGATCAGTCTAGAAAACCAGCGTGAGAAAACTCAAGTAATATAATTAACGTATAATAATTCTATGAGACCACCCCGCTAAACATGGAATGGGTTTTTCCTTACAAAAACAACATCCATACATGAAGAAATGGAAAACCAATCTGGACAACAATCCAAACTTAAAGAATGGACAAAACAATTAAACATAGAGAAGAGCTCAAGGCACTTCTCGATGCAATTAAGAAAATATTTACTCCAAGGTTCAAATCAATCAAGGAGAATAAATTCATCCAACATGACTAGGAGGGTGCTCCCCCTACATTGAAAGTATAACACTAGATAAAATATACTTAAGAGATCACACCAAACACTTAGCAGTCTCGCGAACTTCTAAGCCGGATCCCACCTTTCACAAGCATCTGATTATTTCACATCACCGCATGCATGCTACCAACAAATCTCTAGATAAATGTGAATATACCCAAATGGGTGTGACCCAACTGGCTTGGATTCCACTCGCTTTTTGGTTTTAGTTATCACGGTGTTGGACACCAATGCTCATAATGGGCAACAAATCGCTTAGATTGACAAAGCACAAAGAAGGATATCAAAATCGATAGTCGATGAATCAATTATCAGAAACAAATTAGTACTACCCCGGGGAAAACAATGAAGACGGACGAGATAGGGTAGTGTTGCTTCCTATCTTGACTCAACAACATTCTTAAATTTATGAGTAGCAAGAGTTTAAATGCCCCAAACGAGCAATAAATTCTTTTTGAATCGAAGAAACACAAAAAGGATAGTAGAATCGATAGTCGATGAGTCAACTATCGCAACTAAATAAATGATATTACTCGTAGAAATTAACAAATCAAACATTTAAAACATTTAACCTACACTTATGCTCGATTTTCACATCAAAAGTATTTGTAAAATATCTTAAAACACTCTTTAAAAATATTCTATTGAAGTGCAACTTATATTTCTAAGTGTATTTAAAAGAAGGGTCGAAAAAAAATGTTATTAAAAATTTTATTTACTATTAAACTCCAAAACAATTTACACTAGACTTTGTTTTTAAACATTCCTTTTAAAGATTTCCACATTTATAAACCATTATTTATAAATTTAAGACAACATTTATTATCTTGGAAGATAATAAATAAATTTAAATACTGTGATTAATTTTAACAGTGTTAATCATCCTAAAAGATAACTAATATAATTCTTTTATAAATTTTAAAACCACATTAATTATCCCAAAAGATAATAAATCAAATTATAATCTTTTTATATATTTAAAACAACATTAATTATCCCTAAAGATAATAAAGCAAAGTTATAATCTTTTAATAAATTGAAAACAACATTAATTATCCCGAAAAAATAATAAATCAAATTTATAATCTTTATTTAAACTGAAAACAACATTAATTATCTTAAAAGATAATTAATCAAATTTATAACACTTTTATAAATTGAAAACAACACTAATTATCCCGAAAGTTATAACCTCTTTTATAAATTTTAATCAATACTTAACCTTTACCCTCAAAATTTTCAAAATATTTGAAAATATAGTTTAAATGACTTTCAAAGTGCAAAAAATACGGTCAAATATTTATTTGTAAGAATACAAGAATATGTTCAACATACACAAGGGTTTAAGGAGATGATATTTCATAAGTGCGGTATAGCGAAAATCGCTATAATGACACTTACACAATTCAAACAACAAGTCATAAATATTTCAACCAAACATAAAAATAAGAAATATAAGAATATAAATAAATCAATATTGGCGAGAAACCCTTTAGGGTCTCTCTACAAGAGTCCCTTGTAGATCTCATATATATATATATATGCATTTTGAAATGTCCCGTAGCGACCTATTCGCTACGAAAACACTCCGACATCTTTTTTTCGTCCCTTGTAACAAAATTGTTATTTATGGCATTCGCTCTCAAGCAGGATCAAACAAAAATATATAGTCATATTGGTTCCCTGTAAACCATACAAAGTGTCATCAGCTTTCCAAAGCGGGAATCCAAACAATTCAAACAACCAACAATAAACTGTCTTCAAGCATTCAACAATAGTCTATAGTAACATAAATATCATATAGTTGATTTAAAGGTGATTTTACTCACCAAAATTCCAATTGACGCTTTCGCGTTCTGGTTCGCTCTAAAATCGAACGGTCTTCGATTTTAGCTCAAAATTCTTTTAGCTCCAAATTCAACTAATCCAACTCCAACTCATAGATAATATTAATATGAGTCCAATGCAAAAGACCGCATCCAAACCCGACCTCGTATGCAATCATTATTGAATTTATAAGATTTGGAATAAATCAAACTAATTAATTTCTTAATCACTTTATTAATATATAATTAACCTCAAAACCCAACTTCTTCCCTAAACCTATCGCTCCTTCCTGTATATGTGCACCCCAAACTCATGCTCATCCTTCTAATGATACAGAGCTACGGACCTTCATCTGGCGAACCGACTACGCCGTTGAACTCCACATCTAAAACTCAACCTTCCCGATCCCAAAATCTCGAGCTTGATTGCCCTGTACACATTGCTTCCTCCCCCTCCAACCGGCCATGCCCAGGTCACAATCCTCCTCACGGGACTGCACCTCCCCAAATTTGGCTGCAAGGTGCAACTCTACAAGCCAGAGTCAATGCCAATCTCCGCTTCGCATATTGTTGTCTCTAGCTCCGATGAACTCTAACTCTAGCTTTCGACCATCAATGTTGACCACCGCCTAACCTCGCTGAAACTTCACGAAAATACTACATCACCCCACGAAGCCAAAGAATCAAACGACATCGTCTATTCGACTAGGACTGAGAGAATTAAATTTTGAAGTTTTCGACAAGTTTCTCCCTTTTACTATCTTTGAGAAATTCTTGTTTCTCCTCTCAACGAAACTTCAAGCAATCATTTTTATGAAATACTAGGAACCTAAAAAAACAGCTTTGTAATTAATCACTTTAGCTAATTCTCCACGGTTTTGGAGACATTGATTTTTAAAGTGGGAAAATGGTTATGTTTTCATTTAGTTTAACTGAGAAAAAGAAGAAGAAAGAGGAACAAAGATGTGGAAGTAAAAATAATATGAAGTGTTTGTCTTGATATGAGCACACTTCTAAACAAAACCCATCACTTACTTCAGACTCAAGTTAAACAAAATTTTCAAGCTAGCCAAGATTCTCAAGCAACCTATCACATCACCATTAAGTTTTAGTTGAAAATTTTGAATTTGATTTGATTTGGAAAAAGTTTTGAAAAGAAGAATTTGCGGTATTCCGCAACGCAATATTCCGTTCACGTACAAACAGCGAATGCAAGAAATAAAAATATGATCATGCACCAAAATGTAACACGATTACAAATCAACAATAAAATACATAGATTATTTTATTCCGTGAAATTTCAAACATACTATCGTTTGCCATAAAATACGTCAAATGATAATTTAAATATTTTCCAAATTAAAAATTATGAAAAATCCTTTAAATTCATTTAAAAATACAAGCCATTTTATTAACAATTGATTTTCTTATTGTTTACCCAAATTATTTTTTACTATCTATTAAAATTATTGTTTTGAATCATCGCAGATCCTTAGTTTTCGCTCAAACTGCATTTATTATTTCTAAAGATAATCTGTACAATATTTAAGAATCAAAAGGTTCAACATATTTAGAGTTTATTTTCTTGTTCCTTTCACCTATATATAAGTAAAGATTAGTTTTTATAATGTATTATTATTTTATTGTTTTTATAAATTAAGTTGAGATCGTGATATTTGATGCATAATTAAAATATTGAAAGTGATTTCAATTATTTTTTAGTTATTTTTTAAAAAATAATTAATAAACCAATTTATATTTTCTTTTGGAATTTGCAGGCTTATTTGGATCTTTTATTCTCCAAATATGAACAATTGAATTGTTGGTAATTAACAATGGAAATACACATAAAAGATGGATCTCTCAATATTTTTCTTTTTTCTCATAACTTTAGAATTATAATCCTTATTTCTCCTTAATTCATGTGTATATTTTCACATTTATCCCTCTAGATTTTCACATTTAACAAGCTTTAATATCTTATACTATATCTTATCTTATACTATCTTATACTATATACATAAAAGATGGATCTCTCCTAATATTTTTTCTTTTTTCTCATAGTTTTAGAATTAAAATCCTTAATTCTCCTTAATTCATGTGTATATTTTCACATTTACCCCTTTAGATTTTCACATTTAACAAGCATTAATATATCTTATGTAACGATCCAGAATTTGACCACTTTAAAATATACTATTTAAAGTGATTTTAAATATAAAATATATAACATTTTGTGATTTAAATAATATTAGATAAGGTTTTCAAAGAGAAATATACACAAAAATAGGAATAATTGCTTATATCGACAAAAGTGACAAAATCCTAATTTCAGAAAAGTAAGTTTCAATGGTTAAATAAATTATTTTAATTAATTTATGAATGTTTATATTATAACATTATACAAATTTATTTTTACATTTTATTTACATAAATAAATAGTTTAATAAAAACGTTAATATATGATCGTAAAACATTTTATCGAAAATTAACGTTTTATTCAAAATAAGTTGTCGCAACGTTGTTGCACCTTCATTTTCTTATACATGAACATATATTCAAATAGTATCAGTATTAATTAAAACACCTTTCTTCTCCATTTTCAAGCTCTTCTTCCACTCTTTAATGGCTTCCATGCCTCTCTTAAAAAATCTCAAAAGCGTAACAAAGTTACGGCAAAAAGAATTGACAATAAAGTATACCACTTAAGTCAAGTTCACGCTAGTAAATTCCACCCATCCACCCAAGGCCATGCCCACCTAGAATCCATCTCCATCTCGTTTCCTCTCAACTTCTAGGATAGCGGAGCTATAGCCAGATTTTAAGAAGTTTCGAGAAACGGTAGTGAAGCTATAGTCAAATCCGTAGTGGCAAACAATGGATGGTTTCTAAGTTGTTTTTGGATTTTAAAAGAAGTTTAACAAATTGCTTCGAATCGTCACGGGTCTTCACTTTTCATTGAAATTGTATTTATTGTCTATTGGAAATAAACTTGGTTTTTAGGAAACGTTGATTATGTTGACAATTATAATCTTTGTATTCACGGTAATGTCAAACTAAACATAGAGAAAATTCTAGACTTACCATATATGTAATTTGCAGTATTCCAGAATATGCTTTGTCAAGAAAAATCTAGAAAATAGAAAATTGAAGAAAACTCTAGAGATTATATCATACTATAAATAAGAATGTTTTCTCTTCTTCTGTAAGCAAGGAAAAAAAGAAAAGTGCAAAAAAATAAAGCTTATTTCCTCATTTACAAAATATTCTCTCAATCTCCATTAGAAAATTAGGATTTACTTCTCCCTACTTCTTCTTCCTATAGAAATTTCCCAACAGTGGTATCAGAGCCAAGTTGCTAACTAAGGAAGATGGCAAACAGAACGACTCTTTTTCAAGTTCCTTTATTAAAAAAGGAGAATTATGAAACTTGAAGCATTCGCATGAAGGTGCTGCTTGGATCGCAAGATGCATGGAATATCGTAGAAAATGGATATGAAGAACCCGCCGATATTTCCAATTTATCCCAAATTGAAAGGGATAATTTGAAGAATTTAAAGAAGAAGGATCGAAAAGCTCTTACACTCATTTACCAAAGTTTGGATGATGCTATATTCAAGAAGATAGCTAATGCACAAACTAGTAAGGAAGCATGGGAGATTTTGGAGAACGCTTTTAAGGGAATCGACAAAGTGAAAAAAATTCGACTACAAACTATGCGAGATGAGTTTGAATCTTTATATATGAAATCATCAGAATTAACTGATGATTATTTTTCTCGAGTTTTATCTATTGTAAATCAAATGAAAAGATATGGAGAAAAAATAGAAGACTCTAGAATTGTTGAGAAAATTTTACGATTTTTAGATTCAAAATTTGATTACATAGTTGTAGCAATTGAAGAATCTAAAGATGTAGGATCCATGACTGTTGATCAACTCATGGGTTCACTTCAAGCCAATGAAAAAAATTGAAGAAAAATGTTAAAGAAGAGCCATTAGAGAAAGCTCTTCAAACAAAACTCACCTTGCGGGAAATTGAGACATTTAAAAATGGAAGAAGAAGCCAAAGAGGAAGAGGTCATGGTCAAAGCTATGGAAGAAATGACTATCATAGAGAGGAGAAAAGACAAAATACTTATACCCCATGAGATCGAAGAAGATGAGGAAATATAAAGGAAAATGGAAGACCAATAAATCATAAATAAAATGTTATAATTGTAATAAATTTGGGCATTTTGCTTCCGATTGTAGATCCACTTTTTATAAAGTCCAAGAGAGAACAAATTTTGCTAAAAAAGTTGAAGAAAATTCCATGCTACTGTTGGCACATAAAGGAGATGAAATTAGCAATAATAATACATTGTATTTGGACACGGGGGCAAGCAATTATATGTGTGGAAGGAAGAGCATGTTTACGGAGCTTGATGAATCGGTAAGTGGAAACATTTCATTTTGAAGATGAATCTAAAATTCCAGTTAGGAAAAGGAAACATACAAATTAAGTTGAAGAACGGAAAGAATGACTTTATTTCTAATGTTTATTATGTGCCTAAAATGAAAACAAATATATTAAATTTGGGACGACTTTTAGAAAAAGGATATGATATACACATAAAAAATAAAAGTCTTTTAATGAGAGATGGTAAAGGAAATTTAATTGCTAAAGTGGAGATGTCAAAAAATAGAATGTTTCCATTAAATATCTCAAATAATGTTGCTAATTAAATGCCTAAAATCATGCTATAAAGATTCATCATGGGTTTGGAATTTAAGTTTTGGACACCTAATTTGGGGGCTTAAAATTATTAAAAAACAAAAACATGGTGAAAGGTTTACCATCAATAAATCATGAGAACTAATTATGTGAAGGATGCTTATTTGGAAAACAACCAAGAAAATATTTTTCAAAACAATCAACCACAAGAGCTAAAGAACCATTAGAATTAATTCATACGGATATTTGTAGCCCCATAAAACCATGCTCACTTAGAAAAAGTAACTATTTTGCACTTTTTATTGATGATTTTAGCAGAAAAACATGGGCTTATTATCTCAAACAAAAATCAGATGTATTTGATACTTTTAAGAAATTCAAGGCCTTTGTAGAAAATGAAAGTGGTTATAAGATCAAAGCCATGAGATCCGACCGAGGTGGAGAATTTACATCAAAAGAGTTTGAGAAGTTTTGTGAAGAAAATGGAATTCATCGTCCATTAACAGTCCCGTACACTCCACAACAAAATAGAGTTGTAGAAAGAAAGAACATATCTCTTCTTAACATGGCACGAAGCATGTTAAAAAGCAAAAATGTTCCAAAAGAGTTTTGGGCTGAAGCCATCGAATGTGCGTTGTATTTATCAAATCGTTCTCCAACTCAAAGTATGTGGAACAAAACCCCCGAAAAAGCATGGAGTGGTAGAAAGCCATGTTTATCTCACTTGAAAGTATTTGGAAGCATCGCATATGCCCATGTGCCTGATCAAAGATGCTCCAAATTAGATGACAAAAGCAAAAAATATATTTTCATTGGCTATGACTCACGGTCAAAAGGATATAAGTTATATGATCCTATTAATGAAAAAGTTGTTGAGACGTGGAGTTCGATGAATAAAGTGCTTGGAATTGGAATAAACAGGAAGATGATTATAGTTTCTTTCCGCTTTATGAAGAGGAGTGCAACGATGATGTGGAAGAAGAATTCATTAGTCCAACGTCGTCATCTCCTTCAATTATCCATCAAGAATATCCATTTGAAGAAAGCTCAAATGAAAGACCACCACGCATGAGATCTCTGCAAGAATTATATGAGGTAACTCCAATGTTCGATGATACTACCTTATTTTGTCTTTTGCCAATTGTGAACCAATAGATTTTGAAGAAGCAAAACAAGACAAAAGATGGATGGAAGTTATGTATGAAGAAATCAAAGAAATTGTAAAGAACAATATTTGGGAGTTGACTACTTTACCTAAAGGACATAAAGCTATTGGTGCAAAATGGGTATATAAAGTGAAAAAGAATGCCAAAGGAGAAGTTGAAAGATACAAAGCAAGATTGGTAGCTAAAGGATACAAGCAAAGAGCAGGTATAGACTATGGTGAAGTAGTTGCTCCTGTTGCTCACTTAGAAACTATAATAGCTCAAAACAAATGGAAAATACATCAAATGGATGTGAAATCTGCTTTCTTAAATGGTAAATTAGAAGAGGAAGTTTATTTGGAGCAACCGCCAGGTTATAAAGTTAAAGGACATGAAGACAAAGTTTTATAATTGAAAAAAGCATTTTACTGTTTAAAACAAGCCCCAAGAGCATGGAATGTAAGAATTGATAAGTATTTTAAAAAAAATAATTTTGTAAAATGCCCCCATGAACATGCTCTTTACATAAAGAGAAAATAAAATGGAGATATTTTAATTGTATGTTTATATGTGGATGACTTAATCTTTACTGGAATAATCCAAAAGCTTTTGATGATTGCAAGAAGGAGATGAGTTTAGAATTTGAGATGACGGACATTGGACTCATGTCATACTATCTTGGAATCCAAGTGATTCAAAGTGACCATGATATATTTATTTCTCAAGAATCATATGCAAATGAAATATTGAAGAAATTCAAAATGGATAGATGCAAACCCGTAAGCACTCCAGTAGAAAGTGATACAAAGCTCTCAAAACATACGCAAGAAGAGAATGTGGATCCTACCCTATTTAAGAGCATGGTTGGTTGCTTGAGATACTTAATACGCACAAGACCGGATATACTTTATGGAGTGGGTCTTATTAGTCGCTACATGAAAGCTCCTACTACATCGCATTTGAGGACAACAAAAAGGATCCTTCAATATATTAAAGGTACTACTAATTTTGGATTATTGTATTCACGTTCTAATAATTTCAGGTTGATTGGTTATAGTGATAGCGATTGGACTGGAGATATTGATGGCCATAAAAGTACAATTGGATCTATTTTCTTCATGGGAGATAAAGCATTCACTTGGAGCTTAAAAAAGCAACCAATCGTGACACTATCAACATGTGAAGCTGAGTATGTTGCTGCTTCAACTTGTGTACGTCATGCAATTTGGCTTCGAGATTTATTGAAGGAGTTGCATTTGTCACAACACAATGCAACGGAAATATTTATGGATAACACTTCGTCCATGCACTCACTAAGAATACTGTCTTTCATAATCGAAGTTCGCATATCGATACACGCTACCACTTTATTCGAGAAAAGATTGCAAAAAAGGAGGTATAGCAAAGTTTATCAATTCAAAAGACCAAGTTGCATATATCTTCACAAAAGCATTGAAGCATGACGACTTTGAAAGACTGCGAGACATTCTCGGAGTTACAAAACCAAGTTTACGGGGGGATGTTGGAAATAAACTTGGTTTTTAGAAAACGTTGATTATGTTGACAATTATAATTTTTGTATTCATGGAAATGTCAAATTAAACATAGAGAAAAATATCGACTTACCAAATATGTAATTTGGAGAATTACAGAATATGCTTTGTCAAGAAAAATCTAGAAAATAGAAGATTGAAGAAAAGTCTAGAGATTGTATCACACTTTAAATAAGAATGTTTTCTCTTATTTTATAAGCAAGCAAAAAAAGAAAAGTGTAAAGGAAATAAAGCTTATTTTCTCCTTTACAAAATATTCTCTCAATCTCCATTAGCACATTAGATTTACTTCTCCCTACCTCTTTTTCTTATAGAAATTTCCCAACATTGTCTCGAAAGGCTAGATCGCACAATATTTTAGAACCGCAAGGAACAACATACTTAGAATTTATTTACTTCTTTCATTCCTTTCTTTTTTCTTCTTAAAATGCAAGACAAATTGAATATAAATATCATAAGTAAAATTAATGCTTCGTTTTTTTCTATAAAGTATTGACCTATAATCATCATCTGTAAGAAATTGTGGTTCTTCTTTTACTATCACTATCATTGGAAATTTTATTCCCCTTAATATTTTAAACCAACAACTTCCTTTTTTGAACTTTAGTCATATCTCAACTTATTAATATTTAAATGTCATTTAATGTTATATTTTCAATGCGAAATCCACTATATGTTATTATTATTTTCTTTTGTAATTCGTTGAAATTAGCATTGCAAAATATCACATTGATTAATTAGTTGTTTTAATTAATATTTAATTTTATCATACCGTGTGCGAAGCACGGATACGCACTAGTTTTATTTAAATTTCAAAGTTTGAATATAGAGACTTAGTCAAAATTTAATGTTATAGTTTCAAAATTATATTTAATATATTACTAAATATAATTTTGAATTATTTATATTGTGTGTGTGTATTATGAAATATTTTAATTATGATAACAGACATATATATAAGTGCTAAGTATATACATGGTAGGTATAAATCTCAATATCCCCACACACAGATATATTTGACTATGTATGCATTCGATATGTTGCACATTACAGACACATATTATATCTTATACATCCTCGAATGCATGTTGATATTTCATAAATTTATAACTAATATATTTAATTGATACAAATTAATTAATCAAAACAAAGCAAATAAATAAAATACGACTTTACTTAAAAAAGCAGATTAGATTTAGTATTAAGTATTATATTTCATATACCCACTAAAATCCATTTAAGAATTTTTTTTACCTATTTCACCCACTACAAGCCAGGCAAGATTCAAAAAAAAGTTTGCACTTCGATGCCATATTTAAATGTTA
Organism: Allium fistulosum; assembly: GCA_030737815.1. Classification (NCBI taxonomy): domain Eukaryota; kingdom Viridiplantae; phylum Streptophyta; class Magnoliopsida; order Asparagales; family Amaryllidaceae; genus Allium; species Allium fistulosum. The sequence goes on from CM060902.1 coordinate 1,424,175,149, forward strand.
TTATTTATTTATTAGCTTATTCATATTAATGAAATACAATTATTTAAAAAAATTAGTTCACATAAAATTGATATTAAGGTGTTGAAAAAGGTTAAAGGAATCACTAACTACGTAAATCAAAGTTCAAAATTATAATAATTACATATGATATCATCATGCAGCAATATTCAAGGTTATAACCACAGTACAAATAGGACTCAAATTGATTAATAACCTATAATTGAAAAATACAAGATAAGATGCCTAGCAATGGAGTTCAATTCGAAAGTCCCCTTCTTACATGTCCTTATATGGCTCAATGATCTAAGCCATTCATTTTGTATCATTAGTTATCAAATATGGCAGGACCCATTAATTTCTCGATTTGTTGTGATAAATGGCTGACGTTTTTTGTGGCATAGGAGGAGAGAGGATTTGATCTCCTAGTTATGTATCATGTTGGATTTGATCTGCAAGTTATGTATCAAGTTGGAAATTATGGGGATAAGGTGCATGGATTGTAGAATTATGTGGATAAAGTGTATAATTTTTGTGCAAAGGTGAGCATTTATATCCTATCAATTTAGATGCTCTAAATACATTCATACATATCTTCACTCATCTCCAAAAGCATGAACTTGGAAAATCCCCTCAGAAGATTCATACCACGTCCTATATATATGCACCTTGCAATGGTGATACAATCACCAAATTCTACCATCTTTCTCCTTCATATCAAATTCATGTACAAACTGTAACTAAAAGATGATGAACTCAGTGAAAATTATAAACATAGACCAGATAACTCCTCCAGCCGGTCCTTTCTCTTCTCCAGGGGACATCATTCCCCTCTCCTTCTTCGACACCTTCTGGGTTTCCGTACAACCCGTCCAGCATATATTTCTCTACCCTAAACTTTCAGATAATAACATTTCTTTACTAAAATCTTCGCTCTCTAAAGTACTCTTGAACTTCCATTCCTTATCAGGTAAAATATCTTACATCCCTAGTACAGAAAATATAATCATCGACTGCAGAAGAGAAATCAACGAAGGCGTCACATTCATCGAGGCTGAATGTGAAAACTTAACCATAGAAGAGTTGGCCAATGATCCTATACATAATGCCCATGTATTTGAAAAGCTTGTTCCAAATATTGATTCAGACAAGTTACCTGTACCTGTTTTAGAGGTTCAGCTGACTAAGTTTGTAAAAGGTGGTTTAGCCATGGGGATAGCATTTCATCATATGGCTATAGATGGTAATGCATTCTGGAAGTTCATTGAAGCATGGTCAAGCTGCTGTAAAGGTGACAAGGCAGTAGGCAATGGAGTTGAACTGATCATTGATCGTGCACTGGTTAATTGTAAAAGTGGAAGAGAAGAAGTTGCTAGGAGGTTTGTAAAAGAGATAAGACCAGATTTTCCTAATGTAAGCAAATATTTTATATTTGATATAATTTAGTTGATTTTTACTTGTTTCATTATTAGGGTACCACATAATGTAAGATTAGGTTTAACCTAGACTTGAAACCATAATATGAAGCTCGGTTAATGATTACTAGAACCCTGTACCTCTCTCTCCCTGTGGTCTTTTACAAGAAGAATTCTTGATATAATTAGTAGCCATATCAGAGTTTATACTTTATATATCTGGATTTGTTAATTTATCAACTTAATATAATAGTAGTTGAGTATAACAATTGTTTTCCAAGACAATGTTATACATCACGATATTTTTATTTATCAACTAAACCCTTGGCTTGAAACCATCACGTGAAGCTCAGTTAATGTTTACTAAAACCCTGTATCTATCTGTAGTCTTTTACAAGAAGAATTCTTGATATAAGTAGCCATATCAGAGTTATATATCTACATTTGCTAATTTATCAACTTAATATAATAATTATTGGGTATAAGTGTATAACAATTGTTGCATTTGATTTAGCAGATGAAAAACTTAGGCACCACTATACAATCACTACCTCAAGTAATACGAAGAACGTTACACATTCCGACAGCAGCTGTAGAAAGGATCAAACAAGACATCATGAATAAAGCAACTAATGGGAATTCATTCTTGACAACTCCACCTTCTAAATTTGCTGTTCTGACCGCCATTGTTTGGGTCTGTTTCTCCAAGGCAAAATCAATTTCTTCTGAAGGGATGAGTGTCATGAGCATTGCTCTCGATGCTCGCTCTTATATCGAACCTTCATTACCAGACAACTACATGGGTAACTGTTTAATACCTTTATATGCAAAACTACAGGGGTCTAAGCTTCTTTCAAGAAATGGAGCAGTGGATGCTTGCAAGGAGATTATCAGAACTTTGAAAGATGGAATGAATGATCCTTTAAAAGGGTATGAAGAGTGGGTTAAGGAGATTAGGAGACATGCACCTTCTATAAAATTTAGAGTAAGCGGTTCTCCGAGGTTCATGGCTTATGAAATAGCGGATTTCGGGTGGGGAAGGCCCGAAAGAGTTGAGGTGGTGTCCATGGATGTTGATGGTTGTGTCAACTATTTTTGCGGGAAAGAAGATGGACAAGTGCAAGTTACGGTTGCCATTTCGCCTCTTTGTATGGATAAATTTGTTGAAGAGTTTGGTAAATTTTCAAGAGTTGAAAATTTTCCTTCATCAATATTGTCGCGGATTTAAACTTTGTTTCTTTAGTAATGCAAGAGTTTCATGGAATTGTATTTTCTTGAGTTTTATGGCATATGTTACACATCTTGTAACTATGATGAGTATATGCAACTATGTAGGTCAAGATATGGTGTTATGGTTAGAGCAAAGCAATCATGTGTTACTGTTGTTTAGAATATAAATTAAAATTGATTTTCCCAGAATGTGAATTGTAGAAGTATACTACTGACAGAACTTTAAAAAATATGTCTTATAATGCCTTCAAACAAAGGGTAGATCTGACTGTTAGGGTGATTTTTTAGCATTCCAGGCTCTGAGGTACCATTTGGTTACCTAAGCTGAATTATTCTGCGGAAAGGAAAAAAATGGTCTTTAGATTCTTCGATAATTTCTTTTTTTTGCATTCTTCTTGAATTATTCGAACATAGTTCAGACAACAAGTTTTGAAAATGCAGTGACTTCGAAAATATAGTTCTCCAAATACATGAACTTCTTGCTGTCCACCTTGTTTGAAAAACAAAGTTTCAGACATCCTCTAGACCAAGGTTTAAAATTCCATTTTCGTTTCGGTCGTTGAGAAATTTGGAGTTTTCGGTTCCGTTCCGAAAATTTCGGAAATTCCATTTAGTTTCCAGTTTGAGAATTTCCGGTGTATTTTCTATAACTATTTAAATAAACTAATTTTTGAGTTTTTTTTTGAAAACTAAGACTCCGTTTGGTTTTCTATTTTTAGTTTTGTGTTTTCAGCAAAAAAAGGTACACACGATTTATGTATTTTTAAAAACAACCGATTTAAAAAATAAAGTTAACATATAAAATAGAAATAGATTTATTTTGTTTTTCGTGCTTAGAGAAATAACAAAAGAATGGAAAACAATCGCCATCCTCTCCGCCCGTTCATTCATCTCCTCCGCCGTCCCTCCATCATCGTTGCAATGGTTCAAAATTTTATATTTTTCTTCCGTCGTTCTCATATTTTGTTATGAATGTTGAAAATACAAAACACAAAATGTAACCAAACGGACCCTAAAACGAATAGTTTTGACCTCAAAAAAAACAAAAAGTAAAAACACATCTTATTTGAGTCTGATCAAATGGAACCTTAATAAATATTTAATACTCACAAAATTTTACAGTACTTTCTTAGTATGTACGCATGGGACATGCTTTGACAAAGAAACACACAAATATATTACTGGCACAAATTTGTGCACTTGAAACCATTTTATCTAATATTCTATTAATCCAACCCAGCCCAAGTAAAACCAAATAAAAAATACCCAAGTTGCCTAGCTGTACGGTTGCAAAATGCAAAGCTGGAAACCCATCTCTCCCTCCCTTTCTTATTTCACGAAACCATGCCCTAATCGAATATCTAACAAATCCATGTCAGGAGGAAAAAAATCATCAACGATTGCTGGTCGAATCCAAGTCAACATCGCCCTGCTGCTAGGAATCAGGGAAGCTTTCTTCAATGGAGGCGTTTTTAGTTTATATGTCAAATTTTTTATTTGTTTAATACAAACGAAATTTTGATGAAATTCAGGCTCGGGCTACGTCGGAACCGGCACGGGATCGTCGGAATTTCGGCATGCCGGTCGGAATTAAAAACCTTGCTCTAGACTACACTTCACACTAGCTGTTTGGAAAAAAGTTATCAACTACAAACACAAAGAAAGAGTTCCATTTTTAACGGTTCCATTTTTGAATCACGAAGAAAGAGTTCAGGTAAGGAAAAAAGATATATTTTGTTTGGAGAGGATTTGAATAAAACATTACTATTTATATTGAAAAGAACACATCCACCAGTTCAGTATATTACTGATTGTAATTTTTTTATAAAGAAAAAGGAAAAAGAAAAAAGAAAAAGAAAAGCAATATAGATATGATTTCACAGGTTCAATTCCTCAGTAAACATTTTCCTACTCTCTATGCCAATGCGATCTCAACCATCAATTTTCGTTACTTTAATAGCATGGTATGACCCACTCATGATATGATCCACTCAGCAATCATATGTGTGACGGAATGGAGACAGGTGAATTACATTGTGATTTCAGTCACTAAGCGTTACAGATGCTGCAGTCATCTATAGTATTAATTTTCGGTGACAAAATGTGGTCATGTTAATGGTATACACAATATCAGAAGCACAAGAACATGAAATAATTTTAAACGGAGTTTCCAACGCAAACTTTCACATTTCATTTCAAAGATATATTTCATATTCATTACATAATCCCCAAACGTTGTCCAAGTGCAGATGAAATATAATTATTACAAAATACTTCAAGAGCGACAAATGAAGATGCCAACTTGGTTGATAAGAGTTACTTAATAGACAGATACATCCGCTGTCAATACATTCATACAACGACTGACATAACACAATGGATAATAGTAATAGCTAGACTCATACATAGCTAGCTTTGCCTCCTGCACGTCTCCGAAAGCTTAGTTCGGCAAAATTTAACAAACCTGTAAAGCCTTTACTCTCGACATACTCAAATCAAATTTTGAGCACTTAAGAGTTTAAAAGGAAAACATAAAATTCGAGTCAGAAAAAAAGAGTGGCGTGAATAATAATATGCCACTAAGGTTTTATAAATATTCGGTGAGACCATGCCACTGAACGGAACGGGTTTTCCTTTTATTAATATTCCCTTTTAAAGTATATCTTTTGCAAATCAAAGTACAACAACCAAACTGGTTAAAATAAACAATATAAACAATCATGTGCATGCATACTACAGAGATAATCATGACTATCCGTCAAACCAGGGGACTATCCGTCCCAATGTTTAGATTTCATAGGGCAACTACCAACCTACATGGCTGACTCGGACCTATCAAATATACCAAATTTTCTAACTGACTGTCGGAAGAAAACTAGATGGTATGTCCAAGTACACTTATACTAGCGTTTATCTGACTATCTGTCAATCTCATAGTTTTACTAGGCTTACTATGAACCTAAGTTTTTGCAAGCCAACTTATAACATATCTTATCTTATCTCGAGTTCAAATACCCCTTTATAAAGATTTTTTTACATCCATAAATTAGAAACAAATCCTTAGTAGTTTTTAAATTCTTAAGGATGACTTTGACGACCATCTAATGGTTTTCTCCTAAATTAGATTGATATCGGCTTATTGCAGGTAGTGCAAAGGTGATATTTGGCCTAATACATAGCATGGCATACACGATTGATCATATTGCTGAACTATAAAGAATATGACTCATGCATTGCTTAATTTTAATCATTCGTAGTTGGGGAGTTCTTCTTAGATAAGACAATTCCATGGCACAACAAAACATTTTCACGCTTGGAATTCTCCATACTAACTCAGCTTATTATGTTATCTATGTACATATAATAGGACAATCCCAATATCCACTTTAATCTATCTCTATTTGTGTAGTTAAAGTGTTTAGCTGTTCTAGAGCAGTGGAGGTGCAAAAAGTTATAGCGAGTATATAGCGGAAAATAACGGAGGTGCAAAAGGCTTAATTAGATATAAAACCAAATATTTAAAGTTAATTTATCCTCATTCTCACAACATTTATGCAAAATCAAAGCATATCATAATTTATGCCGACTAGATTTGGTGACTACAATAGATTTTTAGCTTAAGCAATTTTCCTTATAATTGGGTCTTTACCCTAATGTATTTGATTTAAAAGAGAACTAGTTAAATAAAACTTAGTATTTTAATGTTGCTAAAACGGGTTCTTAAAAGCCTTCATTTAGTGGGTGTAGTGGAAAAAAGCGCGGCTTAAAGTGGATATACTATTTAATAGCGCAAAGTTGAAAGCATAGTAGTTGAAGAGCACTATGTGCTATAGCGGGGATTTATCGGGGTTTTAATTGCATAGATCTCTATAGATATTAATACCTAATATGTAGGATGCCTTACCTATATCCTTTATCCAGAAGTTATTAGACGACCATGCTTTCACCGATTGTAACATTGATATATCACCATCGATCAGTAGCAAGTCATCGACGTATAGAACTAAGAAAGTTACAGTACCGATTTTCTCTTTTTTGTATACACATGCTTCCTCTGTGCTTTGACAAACACCAAACTATTTGATTTTTCTCATCGAAACATTTGTTCTAACTTCGAGATGTTTATTTAAGACCATAAATCAATCTTAAGAGTCTACATGACTTACTTCCACTCGCACCAACCTCCAAATCCTTTGGCTGCAACATATAAATTATCTCTTCTTAATCACCATTTAGAAAATCCATTTTAACGTCCATTTGCCAAATTTCATAGTCATAGTATGTAGCGACCGCAAGCAGAATCCAAATCGATTTAAGCATGGCGACCGGTGAAGATGTTTCGTCATAATCAACATCATAAATTTGATGTGTCCCTTTCACATCCAACATTACTTTATAGGTCTCAATCTTTCCATCTACATGGGTCTTTTTCTTAAATACCATTTGTACCTGATGGTTTTTATACCTTCGGGTGCATTTTCCAAAATCGACACTTTGTTATGGTACATGGAATCCATCTCGGATTTCATCGCATCAAGCCAAAAGGTAGAATCTTTACTCTCCAAGCCCCGTCAGGACGTGAGTGGATTGTCGTCATGAGTGACATAATCCACGTTCTCATCATCAATGAGAAATCCATAATATCTCTATGGTGCACGAGATTCCATATTAGACCTTCTATTAAATTGTGTACTTCCTACGGGTGTCGAAATACTATCTATGTACTCGGTCTCTATAGAATTTTCTTGGATCTTATCTAAGTCTATCATATTACTCTTGATTTCTCATAAGGCAAATTCCTTTTCTGAATAGGTGGCATATCGAGAAATAAAACCTTTTGTTCCTTAGTGTGATAAAGTATCTGTCCCTAAGAATTTACTGAATAACCTATAAACTTACACAAGATCGATCTTGCCTCTAACTTACTAGGGTTTATGTTCCTAACATAAGCTGATCAACCCTAAACTTAACATAATTAATGTATGGTTGCTTGCCAGTCTACAACTCATATGATGTTTTAGGCATAGACTTAAATGGTACATTATTAAACATATATAAAATTATTTCTAATGCATACCCCTAAAATGAAAGAGGTAACTCGACGTCACTCATCATCGATTGAACCATGTCAATAAGGTTTGATTTCTCCTATCTAAAACACTGTTGTGTTGCGGAGTATATGGAGGAGCAACTTGAGAGAGAATCCTATTCTCTTTTAGGTACTATTGGAGTTCTGATCCAATGTACTCACCTCCTTAATCCGATCGAAGAATTTTTATTTTGCTATTACTTTGGTTTTCAACTTTTCTTATTTTAATGAATTTCTCATAGACCTCTGATTTATATTTCATAAGATACTCATATTTATATCAAGAATCATTAGTGGATGTAACAATATAAGACGCACCACCTTTGGTCGCTGTAGATATCGAACATAATACATTAGAATGTATAAGTTCTAAGAGTTCATCAACTCTTTTGTTTCTCTAACTGAATGGGTGCTTGATCATTTTATCTTTTAGAGAAGAATCACAAGTATCAAATGATTCAGAATCAGACGATGATAGAAATCCTTAGTTTCCTAACTCATTATGTTGTTTCTTACCAATATGGCTTAGTCCAAAATGCCATAGATAACTAATATTAACTTTAAACACAAATATATGATTTAAATTAAGAACATTAATACCATTATTTAGTGCACCAAATCCAACAATTTTATTTCCAACACAAATATTCATAATATTGTATTTACGAATAAAACTGTATCCATCATAAGTCAAACGTGAGACATATATTATTCTAGAAATAAAATTAGGTACATAATAACAACCGTTTAAAATCAAATCATAACTACTTTCTAATTTAACTTGATATTATCCCATTGATTCTACAGCTATGCCAGCTTCATTCGGATCTTGTAATTCCATGATTTATCTAGCAAAGGGCCTCTTGCTCCTAAGTCCCTGTAAACAATTACATATATGAGTTCCAGATCAAGTGTGTAAAACCAAAGTAGAAGCATATATAGATAAAAAAAATTATACGAGAAATACCTTTAGGAGTAGAAATGGATTCCTTTCCGTTTAACATCTTCAAGTACTCTGGACAGTTCCTCTTTCAATTTCCTCTCCTCGAGCAAAAGTGACAGCCACCTTTCTCTTGAGCCTTCGAATTACACTTGCCACCCTTCAAATATGTTTTCTCTTCTTCAAACCTTTTGATAAAGTTCCACTCTTGATATCAAACACCACACTCGGTTCTTTAGTGAACATACTCCTGGTAGTCCTTAACATATAAGGAGCTCAACGATAGTACAATTCAATGTGTTCATACTGAAATTCAATATGAACAAGTAAAATTGTGGAGTTAATGACCCAAGAATCAATTCAGTCAGCATTTTTATCTAGAGTAGTACCTAGCTCGGCCAACCTCTCAATGTATCCAATCATAATGAGTATGTGGTCTAGGACCGAGAAACCTTTGCTCATCTTCATGTGAAATAATTTCCATGAAACTTCATACCTCGTGATACAAGGTTGCTCATCATACAACTTTTGTATGTAGCTAAATATTTTATGAGTATTCATTTTTGTGTGTTATCGTTAGATCTTAATATTCATAATGGATGACATGTAACAATGAGGTAGTTAACAATGAGCTAGTTCAAAATCCATTTGTCGATCCTTGCAAGCCTTAATTTGTTTAATCGTTGCATCTTTGTCAGGCTTAGTTCAAGGTTCATTAGCAATGACAAATCAAAGCTTTTCATATGTGAGTGTAGTTTTACCATGCGTAAGCCAGTCTTTGTAGTTTGTTCCTGTTGATGTGTTTTTTTTCGAAGGATAGCTTCATAGGTACTATTTATCTATGCAAATTAAGTAGAGTAAATTAGATATCATTGCATATGTTCTTATACTTATTAAAATGGTTGATTACATTTATGAAATAAGTCTCCTACTAAATTCTATATCTATCAAAAACCTCAAAAGAGATACAGGAGTTTCATAAATTCCTTTAGTGGGTGTTAGGATCATTTATCATGTAACTATGACCTTGAAGATTCTCAATAAATCGTAGTCCCATAAATGGTAAGTTACCATTTACTAATTATATCCAATATAACCCCTATATACATTTTAACTATGCGCCTAATCATGTTCATGACCTTTAGTGTGCTCGAAAAATCATGAAGTACATTAGACACCATAGACCCAACAATTTCACGATATCCAAAGGGAGGCTATGTAACCTTTAAGGGTGCTCAACAAAGTTACATACCATTCTTATAATCTATATATAATATAAGAATTACTTTTAATGTTTTATGCCTTGAGGGTGCTCAACAAACATAGATATGAAAGATAAACTATTTATATTATAAATGCTGGAGAGCGTTATCATTATTAAATTCATAATTTAAAAATTATTTTGTAGAGTACTATCGATTATTCAAGGAATATAAGTATATAATAATCATAACTCATGATATCAAATATCATTTATATACATCCAATGTATACTGCCTTACATCTCATTTGTTTTATTTATATTGAACTTCCATTTTATTTAAACATATAATACATATATGCATTTTAATTATAACATTTATAATTTATTTAGTCATACACACACACATATATTCATATGTATTTATTTTATTAAATAAAAATATAGTTAATTTATAAATATAAAGTTTATAATTATTTATTTAAATTTAATACAAATTTAAATTTATATTTTATAATCTTTTATAAAATCTTGTAATTAATTAACTAAATTTAAACAACGTTAGATTTGCATTTTATATCTTTTATACTATTATGTAATTAATTATTATTTTGATATAAATAATTTAAATGAATTTTCAATATACAAATTTACCATTTGAATTAACGGAAGACTCAAAAATCTTTAAAGTGTTTAACAATGGCTTACTCCAGAATCAGACCATTCCGACGAGCCAAGTAAGGGCCAGGATCTGTAGGTTTTTCACATGTAGTGATCCTTAATTAGAGTAACATTCACCTTAGTTTAAGCACCCATTACTAGACAACCGTTTACTGTGACATTTTCCTAAGGCATTTCCCTTAGTGTCGGTTAATTTATTTGCAGTAGCAAAATGCGGGCACTAATACAATTGTTGGATCAAGTGCACTGACAACGGGGTTAAAAGGGTGAATTTCAACATAAATCCTTTTATTAATTCGCATAAGATCTTTATTTTTGTGTGTGTAAATAAATCTTTGTTTATACTAAATAAAATTTATTATTTTGATTAATAAAGAGGTTTAATATTTTTGATCTGATTTTGTATTTAATATATTTATTTATTGTTAGTGTTTAAATATATTTATTTATAATTTAATTTATGATTTATTTTACATGTCAATATCCATATTCATAATATAAGCATCAAAACAATATACATACATGCACACACACACACACACACATACACACACACACACACACACACATATACATACATATAAAATAAACTAGGGTTTCATGGGGGAAATCGACCACTTTGTCCTATGGGCAATTGGATGATTACGCGTAGAACACACACACATATATGTATATATGTATGTATGTGTATGTATATATATATATATGTATGTATAATATATATATATATATATGAAACATAATTAATCATGAGTAAACAATAAAAAAATTCAGCTATTAAAAATTATTTTATGAAACACAAATATTTGAAAAATGTACACACACATATAAACATTTTAATGTATATATATAATTTGAATATATATATATATATATATATTTAATAATTTATATTTTGTAACACGTTTTAGACATATATATATATATAATCATTACAAAATTTCAATTAGCAAATTTAAATTTAAATTCATAATAGATTTTTCTGACTTGTTAAAAATAAAAATAAAAAGGTCTTTTCTTAAGGTTGCGGTCGCCGATATAAAATATTTATTTATTTATTAAATAATTTCGAATGAAAATATATATACTTGAATAATTCAAAATAAATTCAAATTTAAATCTTTTAACAAACTAAACAAAATTTAAAACTAAGTTTTTTTATTTTAATGTAAGCCGTATTAAAATTATACAAATTTGTTTATACTATATTCGTACATATACATTAATATATAAAAAGTTTTTATTTAAAATAATAAATATAATAAAAGAATTTTTTATATAAAAATATATTTTTCTTAAATATAAAATTAAGATACGTGCATTTATATATATATATATAATATATATTTTTACCATAGCTAACTTATCTTTATATATATGTATGTATGCATTATGTATGTTTAAAATATTTATAAAAATAATTTATAAATTGTATATATATATATATGAATTGAAAATTAATTTTTTATTTTATTTTATAAATATGCCTGATTATGATACTATGTTTAAATAACACATATGAGCATATATATATATGATATATATTTAGACTAGAAATATATACCTCTCTTTGAAGCGACCATGCAAATAATCAGTTTGTTGTTTGAGAAGTTCTTCCACTTTTAACACCACTAACTCCTCCTCTTTGATTTGTAAGGTCAAATTGATGGCAACACCAAGGTTTAGAACCGACTATAAATTGAAGAAAATGGAAAACAAAAGCTATCTCAAAAACTACAACGATTCAAAAAATTTAACGTTCAAATGAGAATATTTAATTTATTTAAATATTCAAATTTGATTCCAATATAATAAATAGTAATAAAATCGAATGTTAATAAAACGACTTGATTTTTAATGGCATATTTTTAAATGAATTTATAAGATTTTTCATAATTTTAATTTGGAAAATATTTAAATTATCGTTTGACGTATTTTGCGGCAAACGATACTATTTTTGAGAACTTCACAGAATAAGATAACCAGCGTATTTTATTGTCTTTTTTATGATCATGTCGCATTATTGTGCATGATCGTATTTTTGTTTCTATCATTCACGGTATGTACGTGAAGGTGATATTGTGTAGTGGGGATACCCAAAATAAATAAAATCTTGATTTGATGTTGCTTAACTTGGAAGCATTGTTTGCCCTGATTTATACACCACTTCATTTCACCTTCATTTCAATTCATTTCATTCCATACTTCACTTCACTTCTCTACCTCTCTTCTTCTTCTTTTTCCTTATTTGTCTTCCTATAAGTGAAAAACACCCACCTCCTCCTTTCATAAATCAATAACTCTCAAACCATCGATTTTTAGCCAAAACTTCCAACATGAAAGTTGCTTTATATCGTTCATAGTATTTTTTTAAAATAGTCACTCGTTATTTCATCAAGTGTGGTGGTGGGAATCATTCGATAACAGTGGTGGTTGAATATTGGCTGTTTTTCGACGAATACAATGTGAAAATCGAAGAGTTGGATTGTATTCATGATAGAAAGACGAGATTTTTGGTGATGATCTCGGGATTTTTAGCGGCCGGAGTTGGCCATGGGTGGTGGATGAACGTTTTTCATTCATTTGGAGTTTCCCAACGATGTGGGGGTCGAGGGGAGGAACAGTGGATTTGTTAGCGGCGTAGGGACATGACGAAGACATTGGAGGTAGTCGGAGGAGCACGGTCAATCTCGATTTAGAGCTTTAAGGGCTGTTGATTTTGGTTCGGTTTTTGGGTTGCAGGTAGCGAGGGCAAGCGTTGAGTTTGATGTAGAGGTGGCCGAAAGTGAGGGGGTTGGAGGAAAGTCGAGCGGGGGTGGCGGCGATGGCTGGCTGTGGTCGAAGCGGCAGTGGAGGAGAGTTAATTGTGGCAAGTTTTGGTGCATGTTTTTTTGTACAGGTACGCGAATTCGAAAATAAGGAGAGAGAAGCACTGTAGCATGTGGGTAAGGTGTGGAGTTTGGGCTTGGCCCATTTGTGTTGGGTGAGATTTATTAATTAATTAGGTAAATTAGTTAAATTTAATTCGTGTTTAGTAGTCAACTCTTATCTCACTCATACTAGGTTCAATTGAAACGTGGTTTTTTGCGTTGTGCTCGTAGGACTGTTATTGAAGCTAATTTCATTGAGTTCTGAGCTAGGGGAATTTTTAGTTAAAATCGAACTACATTTGATTTTAGACTATTCAGGAACATGTAAGCATTGGCTGGAATTTCGGTGAGTTAACTCACCTTTGGTTTAACACTATATGAAACATGTGTGATAAAGTATTATTTGTATGCTTGGATGCTTTATTGTTTGGTTTGGATGAATTACCGCTTTTGAAAATAGACGGTATATGAAATGATTTGCAAGGGTCTTATATGACGTACATGGAAGTTTTATAGAGGGATCCAATGGGATTCCTCACCATAGTTGATTTTAATTTCATTTATATATATGTTATATAAAACATTGAGTGCCAGAAGCTTGGTAGCCTGGCCATATTGGATGTGACTTTGATATGTCGCAAAAGTTGAATTCTTTTTAGAATGAAAACAAGTGATGGCAATGGTTAAGTGCTATGGTAGCTCTAGGCCTCATTATAGTATTTTGAAAATACTATTATTTGTTGTTTTGATTTAAACGTGGATTTATAAATGATATTTTATAAATAAAGGAATATAATAATAAATTATATTTTATAAATAAAGAAATGGACTTATAAATGATATTTTATAAATAAAGAAATTGATTCATACTTGATAAAAAGGGAGATGATATCGTTTTGATAAATTTGAATAATAAATCACATTTGTGAATTTATAGTGGTATATGGAATGACTGTTTTATGGACATTGATTCTATCTTGAAACCGAAGATTGGTGATAAGTATATAAGATTTAAAATTTTAGAGATATATAAAAGGAGTTTTATAAATTATGTAACGACCCGCAAATCCGTTACCCTTTGAATCGACAATAAACCACACATGTCCGACCCAAAAAGCACATACTGACGGAAAGTCATGAGAAAAAAAAGAAGAGAGAAGAAGAGAAGAGAAGAAAGAGAGAAGAGAGAACCAAACAGAACAATACAGAATCTCACATCGCAGCGGAATAACATATAATATCATATCAATGATCTTTACAAAACAAAAACTATATATACATACATACATCAATAAAAGTACATGAATACATAATTATCAGCTTGGACGGTTATAATAACTTGTCCTCACAAATGCTGACAATATACAACAACAATGCAGCGGAAAATAAACAGATACGTGTATACGACAATGAAGATCTCCAGCTCTCCTGCTGAAGCTCCAAAAGCACCAACTCTAAACCTGAAAATATACTCAGTCTGATCCGAGCATTGAAAGGGAAGAACGCCCGAATCAGTTTGGTAAACCAGCGTGAGAAACACACTCAACTGAATTTATTAGATTACCAAAAGTTTCCTTTTCAAAACAAAAGTATCTCGTAAGACACGCCCACACATAAACACGGACATGTTTTTACCTTACGATAACCAAAACCTTTCATATCAAATCATGTTATATTATACTAGTGTCTAATATACAAATAATATTAATCATAGCCGAAATTGTTGCATTGATTAAATTCCAGCATATAGCCCAAAGTGGTTAATACAAACAAAATGGCAGGCACATAGCGGAGTTTGGATTTCTGTACAAATGACCAGGTGAAGGGACTACCTTCTGGCAGTACATCTCTAGAGGAATGTGCCGAGGACCATCACAAAGGATCCATTACCAACACAAGACCGGCCTACCTCTATAACTAGGTAGTACCGAATATATCATCCCCCGGTCGTTACCGACCTTTTTGAGGGCCCTCATAGCATACAAACCACATTAATTTACATCCCGAACGTCATAGCGGGAAGAAATATATCTAGAAGGGGGCGATCATATCCTAATTGGGAATGACCCACTTAGCCTTGCTGCATCTAACCATGTTTCGGTCATTTCCGATTGATGAGGCCTGAGGTAACGATTACCTTTCCACATATCACATATCACATCACTTTGAATACCACATTGCCATTTCCGTTGACTACCAATTGCCTTCCACAAAAATACAACCCTTGAGCTCGTACGTCTCAAGGAGGGTGTTAAGCTAAGAGAAGTTGCCTTCTCCGCCACCACTGATGTACGTTTGTAAAAACCAATGTACGTAATCTTAGAAATGCAATGTCAGACACTCGTCCATACAAGTTGTCCAGGAACAGGACAAACCGAAGGTACTTTCCTACCACATCCTGTCGAGAAATCCCTAGGATTAGTAGTGAATAGTCCTTGCATTGGATATTTCATAATGAAGAGACTACTGCTACTAGATGTATATTGGGATTTTAACCCTAAACGATCAACAAGCAGTCCTTCACTATGAAAATCCTAAATATCAATATCATTGATAACTTGCACAATCGAACGCATATACGTTGGTCCGAAGTGGTTTTCAGATAAATCTGATCCCGGTCTCTTCACACCAACAACGCAAAAGCATTTCTCAACCTCACACAGAAACTAAGTCTCATAGACTTATCACGTCTCCAACTTTCAACTTGCTATCCTTCGGCTAAGAAGGAAGCTCGATAGATTAGAGTAATCACTCCGCACTACACGAATCAACTTTTTCAACACAAACGATAATCAAGCCTACACTGATGGCTATGTACTATGTGTACGACTAATTAGTTCCCACATCAAGTCGAGGAACTAAAATGGCCAAATATGATAGTCGGTTATTTAACTATCAAAGCAACAAACAAATATTTAGCACCATAAGCAATCACAAGGCCCATTTAATAAATCTTTTATTAATTAAATCACTTTTCCAAATCATTTACTTCAAAATATCTTTAAAAAGATATATTCTCAAAACCATTTCAATATTTCACTATTTGGAAAACATTTCCATATACTTATTTTAATAATAAGTGAATTCACAATTTACTTTATTTTCAATCCATTCAAACTCCATTTTATAATATCACTTTCCAAAACATTTATTTAATTAAAGAATTATTCATTGTCCAAAATCGTGAATAAAATTCTCTCACCAAATTCATTACTTCTACACATTTAATTAAAAGGATTATTCACTATCCAAAATCGTGAATGAAATTCCTTTAATAAACTTTCATATTTAACTTATCAAGTTAAATTGATTTCAGATTTATAAACAATCTTTATAAATTCCATTTATATTTATTTACTTCCATATACAAAATTCCTTTACTAACAAATTCCATTTATATCTCATTTATATGTCAAAATCCAATTATAAGTTAATTTACTTATAAATAATTATTACAAATTCATTCTTTTCAAATCTTATTATTTATAAAATCCATTATAATTTCGTTTCTAAATTTCAATTACAAATCCATATATAAATTTGATTTCAATTCCATTTCTAATGTTTATAAGATACTGTTTATAATTCCATTACTTTTATTTATAAAATATAAATTTTATAAATCTTATATGTAAACCATTTATAACAAGTCCAAAATCCCAATTTAACTTATTTTATAAAATAGTTAACTTCATATCTCAAAAAATCATATTTAGGTATATTTCACAAAACAATAATTTTTATAACATACAAATGTATAACTTTTTATTTATTTAAAATAAATCCACTTCTTTAATCATTCAAAAATTAATAAAACATATATATTTCCAAAATCACTTTGAATTCCTTTTTATTTTGAAATCATCACTTTAATATTTTAAATTGCCAAAAATATGGCCCAATGCCGCAACAACACTAAATAAGGTGATTCACATCAATCATATCAATCATGGCATCCCAATATCATATATCACATGATAACATCATATATAACAATGTCTGTAAACAAAATCAACAATGGCAAAGATTCCAATTGGATCCATCCAACCTGTCACCTATAACAAATATACATATGAGAATATGTGTACAATGTCCGCTTCGAGGCAGACGCGCGTACAAAAGGTCATCCGCTCATACACGGGAATGTATAGGGTCTCATCCACTAAAATATGCGGGAATATATCCAAACCAATATATATATATATATATATATAATATATCATAAATCACCCAAACAATCATCAATCAACACAAAATAAATTTATTCTCACTTATATAAAAATATAAGCGGGTTAGAAAGAGTGAGTTGTACTCACTTTGATTCCAACGATCGTTGCAGCGTTTTATTCCGAATAAATTAAACTGACATTTAATTTTACCCAAAATTTTCACTTGCTCCAATCAACTCCAATCCAAATCTAAAATGTAGTGCTCGTCAATACGAACCCAACGCAATTTGTTTCATGCGATTTTGACCTCGTATGACAAAGTTATACAATTTTAAAGTTTACACGAATTAAATTATAAATAATTTACAAATTCTTTTTATATTATTTAACCTCAACAAATCAGGGCCGCACATTCTTCACCATCAAATCCTGGCCGTTCCCCCTATCTTCACCTCCTATGCGATTCGTTCCAGGTTTCAATAGAAACCTACGGCCGTCTTTCGTCCTTTGATTGCCACACCACCCACGTTCAATTATAGGTCGATCGAACTACGCCATTACAAAGCTCGAGCTCCGCCGCAACTACACCCAAAGCCACGTTGAACTCGGTCACTCCATCATCTTGAAATACGTGCATGAACGCGCAATGTTCAAACCCAGATTGCCGTCAATCCACCACGTAATTTTCGATCATAACCGTTGAACAGCTATATCTCACTGCCCTCTACACTTTTCATTTAGGAATCGAAGCTTGATATCGCTTGGATTGAGAGATTTTGAGGGAGAAAGAATCCAACAATTTAGGCCGTTCGTTTATTATGTGGCGGCTGCTCCAATAGGGTTAGGGTTTTGACCAAATAAAAGAGAATTGAGCCCTTTATATAGGCAATTAAAAATTACTATTCACCCGAAAATATTTCGAACTCCAATCAAAGTGTGCCATCAGGCATTTATAATGTTTTACCCCTATTACGAACACAATGGAATATTTATCGGGAGCCAACTCCATCGTATTTGTAAGATAGGTTTTCGAATCGAATTATTTTAAATTAAAATCCACTTAAATAAATTTCTACGCGTTTCAGCTTCCCACGACCAAACCGTAAGTCCGATTGATACGAAATTTGAAATGCTACAATAATATAACATTACGGATCCAATGAAACTAGTTTCGTCGAAATCCGAGACCGTGTCAAAATGACTATTTTTACACGTTAATTAAATATATAAATTTTCAATTTCTATAAATTTACTTTTAATTCAATTTTAAAAGTTTTCTAACATCATTCTAACTCAAATAGAATTTTATTCATCTTTATAAATCATTTTTATTCACATTAAATTCAAATTCAAATTATTTCTGCAATTTCAAATATTAAATTAACAATTTAATTATCCAAATAAATTATTATATTTGAAATATAAGTTATTCAACTTATAAAATTTACTTGTGAATATTTAAAATCAATTAAATATCCAATTCCAAATGACTGAAATTCTGGGTCGTTACAAATTATTTTAGAGATTTATAAAATGAGTTTTATAAATAATTTTAGAGATTATAAAAGGACTTACAAAATATAAAAGAGATTTATAAAAGGAGTTTTATAAAAGGAATGAGACTTGATTTTCATAAATGATTGTTTTAATTATGGCCGTATGAAAAGTGTTCTTTTCATACTTAACACCAAATTCTAAGGTAGGGAAACTCGTTTTTATCTTGAGAATTAAGAATGTATGTCGAGACAAGGATAGTACGCTAACTTGTCTGACTACATTGTTGACTAAGGGATGGTACAAATTAGAAATCGGAAAATAGGGGTAGGTATATGACGCAGCAGATATTTCAAAATGATGTAGATCGGTGAAAGTAGCAGTCGATGGATTGATGAATGCTGAATTGCCCGATTTCGTTGATCCGAAGATACCGAACTCTAGCTATCTCGAACTCGTTGATCGCGCACGATACCGGGTTCAAAGATCTTCAATTCTTCAAGCGTTGATCAAGCGCACTTGATTCCGCGAATCGGCTTCTACAATCGTTGAATCGAGCGCACTCGATTATCCGAAAGAGGAGATAGGAGATTACACTCAACTACCAATTTGAATGAAAGCACAAAGCAATCAAAAGAGAATTTTATTCAAAAATCAACAACCTTTACAAATGAGAGTCTCGGCCTATTTATAGGCATTTTACAACTCACACAAAAAAAAAACAACAAAAATTACAAGTATTAAGTCGGTTCCGAGTTATAACTTCCGACCTACGACTTAGCCTAACTCGGTGACGACTTAAGGCACAACCGATACAACACTTGCCTTCAAACAGAATGACTTATGACTTCAGACGACATACGACTTATAAATGACGCGACTCAACATACATGTGCATTACAACCGACTTATGACTTACTTAAGTCGTTGCCGACTTAACATCTTCTCACAACTTATCAATAGTAGTGACTTCATCATCAACGGTCCAGATTTAAGCGGCAGAGAAAACAACGGCAACAACTACTACGACTTAAAAACATGCGGCGACTCAAAGGAACCAATGGTGGAGGTTAACTCGGCAGATCATCCAACGGCATCAAGGCTTTCGACCGACTTAAATAAGTCGTAACTCGGTGCCGACCTATCACTTTCCTTAAGTCGTATATTAATCAAAACACTTCCCTTAAGTCGTTGCCGACTTAAGCCTTCACATTTTCCACCTCGTGTTGCTCCTCCTGTAATTTTAGGTCGTAGCTCGTTCGAGTTGAGTCGGTCACTACTTATGTCTTCTCTCCAGTTAAGTCGGTCATGACTCATGCTTGTTTCTATAAGTCGGAGACGACGTATATCTTCCTTAAGTCGGTCACGACTTATATCTTCGCCTTTCTTAAGTCGGTCACGACTTATGCCTTCGTCTTCCATAAGTCGGTCACGACTTATGTCCTTTGCTCTGATAACTCGGCTACGACTTATGCCTTCATTCCTGGCCTGAGCTACATCATCCTCCCCAGGTTGAGAGAAATTCGACCTCGAATTTGCACACTCTTCATCCCCAACAAACTCATTCCCATGATATGGTACGAGATGCTTAACGTTGAATACATCCGACGTATACACATCATCTGGCAGCTTTAGTTTATAAGCATTTTCATTGATTCGTTTCACAACTTCCACCAGACCAATTTTCCTGGCTTTCAACTTGTTATAAGCGCCCACTGGAAAACGATCTTTTGTTAACACTGCATAAACCAAATCACCTTCATGGAATTCAACATTTCTTCGTTTCAAATCTGCAGATTGTTTATACTTCTCATTTGTTGTCTCTAATCGTTCTTGAACGATTTTATGACATTCCGTCAGCCCTTCAACAAAATCAGCAGCTTTCTTAATTGTCCCTTTTGAGTGTGGTATCACCGTTAAATCCAACGGTCCTTTCGGTAAGCTCGAATAGACAATTTGGAATGGACTGAACCCAGTACTTCGATTCACAGCATGATTATGAGCAAATTCTGCCTGGCATAACTTCACATCCCAACTCTTCAGATTATCTTGAACAAGACACCTCAACAAGTTTCCCAATGATCTGTTAACCACCTCAGTCTGTCCATCCGTTTGCGGATGATAAGCACTACTGAACTTCAGCTTCGTTCCCACCATTTTCCACAAACTCAACCAAAAATGACTCAGAAATCGAGTATCTCTATCCGACACAATAGATTCTGGCAATCCATGAAGTCGATAGATCTCCCTGAAAAACAACTGAGCAACATGCACAGCATCCGCCGTCTTCTTACAAGCAATAAAATGTGCCATCTTCGAAAATCTGTCCACCACCACATATATGGAATCGTTACCGCGCTGTGTCCTCGGTAATCCCAACACGAAGTCCATACTCACATCAACCCATGGTTTACTTGGTACAGGTAATGGCGTATATAAACCAGCATTAGTCGCAGTTCCTTTCGAAACCTGACAAATATGACAACGCTTCACAAACCTCTCCACTTCTTTCCTCATCGATGGCCAAAAGTAGGATTGTGAAATTAACTGTAAGGTACGGTCTCTTCCAACATGCCCTTCTTCGTGTAACTCCTTGATAATCTTCATTCTCAGACTACCCTCCGGTATGCACAATCGACTTCCTTTAAAAAGAAAACCATCTACCATCAAAAACTCATCCGTCTTTCCCTCCTTAACTTTATCAACAAACTTCATGAAGTAAGGATCTTCAACAAATAATTCTGGCAACATTTCAAACCCCGTCACTTCAACTTTCAGCGTAGTCAACAAATGACTCCTCCTACTCAAAGCATCAGCCACTCGATTTGTCACCCCTGACTTGTGTTTCACAACAAAAGTAAACTGTTGCAGATATGCAATCCACGATGCATGTCTTGCTGAAATCTTATCTTGCCCTTGCAAATGCTTCAATGCTTCATGATCAGTGTAAAGAACAAACTCCTTCTGAAATAGATAGTGTCTCCAGTGTTTGATAGATTGTACAACAGCATAAAACTCCACATCATATGTACTGTAACGCATCTTCGCTCCTGACAACTTCTCACTGAAATAGGCAATTGGACGTCCCTTCTGACTCAACACCCCTCCAATCCCCACCTTGGATGCATCAGTATGTAGTTCAAACACCAACTGAAAATCAGGTAATACTAGAATTGGTGCAGTCGTCAGCAATTCCTTGATCTTCCCAAAAGCACTCCCTGCTTCCTCTGTCCATGCAAACTGTTTACCTTTCATGCAATCTGTAACAGGCGCCATCACACTACTAAAGTGTGGAATAAACCTTCGATAAAATGAAGCCAACCCATGGAAACTACGTACTTCCGTTATCGTCTTGGGTTGCGGCCAATCTCTGATAGCTTCAACTTTACTTTGGTCCACCTGTATTCCTTTCTCTGAAACAACATACCCCAAAAATAAAACACTATGCGTCATGAACACGCATTTCTTCATTGCAGCATAGAATTGTTCTTGTCTCAGTACCATCAGCACTTCTCTAAGATGATTCAGATGTTCCTCTGAACTCCCACTGTAAATAAGAATATCATCGAAATACACCACCACGAATTTCCCAATGAACGGTCGAAAAATCTGATTCATCACCCTCATGAAAGTACTTGGTGCATTTGATAAGCCAAACGGCATGACCAACCACTCGTATAGACCCTCCCTGGTTTTAAAAGCAGTCTTCCACTCATCTCCTGGTCTGATACGAATTTGATGATATCCGCTCTTCAAATCAATCTTCGAAAAGATAGTAGCTCCACTTATTTGATCTAACAAGTCATCCAACCTCGGCATTGGAAATCTATATCTCACAGTGATCTTATTCAATGCTCGACTGTCAGTGCACATCCTCCACGTCCCATCCTTCTTGGGTACCAATAAAGCTGGTACAGCACAAGGACTTAGACTCTCCTGCACACGCCCTTGTTCAAGCAATTCCTCTACCTGCCTCCGCAACTCTTCATGTTCCTTCGGGCTCATTCGATAATGTGGTCTGTGTGGCAACACAGCACCTGGAACAAGATCTATCTGATGTTGTATATCTCTCAACGGTGGCAACTCCGTTGGTAACTCCTCTGGAAATACATCGTCAAATTCTTTCAAAACTGGTTTAACTTCTTCTGGAATTTCAACCTCTTCACTGCTCTCACGTCCAATCAACAAGAATACTTCAGGTTCCTCCTCTACTTCCTTCACAAACTCTTTCAATGATAACAAAGTTTTGAGCTCTTCAATTTCTTCTGACTTACTTTCTTCTTGTGACCTCTTCTTCGGGACTAAGATAATCTTCGTGCCTTTAAACATAAAACTGTAACTATTGGTCCGTCCGTCATGTAGTACTGCTCGATCATATTGCCATGGTCTTCCCAATAATAAATGACAAACATCCATCTCTACTACATCACACCATATTTCATCTTTGTATTTCTTCCCAATAGAGAATGGTACACGAACTCGTCTATCCACTTTCACTTCTCCTCCTTTTCTCAACCATGCTAACTTGTATGGACTCGGATGTTTCTCTGTCTTCAATTTCAACTTTGTCACAGCTTCGGTTGAAATAATATTATCACAGCTTCCTGCGTCAATTACAAACTTACACACCTTCCCCAGAATAGTACATGTTGACTGAAAGATATTACTCCTCAACCAACTAGCCTCCTCCTGCTTCGGTGTTAAACACGATCTCCTCAGCATTAGGTTACAACCTTCGTCTCCTGACGCGATATCCTGCTCATCCTCCTCAGCTGGATTAGAACAATCTCCATCAACATCCTCATCTTCAACCTCTACAATCATGGTTCTCTTCTTTAGCTTTGGACACTCACTGCTTTTATGACCCAATTCTTGACAGTTGTAACATTTAAACCCATTGTTAACTTTCGCCTTCTCAACCTCCTTCACCACTGGTCTACTGATAGGTTTAGAAACATTAGAACTTCCTCCAACACCCTTCGCTTGATTGCTAGAATTAGTAAACACACCACTTCCTCGTCTCCCTTGTTTTTCCCAAGCCAACGCTTTCTGATGTGCTTCTGCCACAGATCTTGGATCGAACATATTAACCATATCCTGAATCTGCATTCTCAATCCCCCAATGAACCTAGATGTCAGCTGCTCTTCTGTTTCCATAATATCATTCCTTGCAATGAGTTGATAGAATTCATCAGCATAGTCATTCACAGTTTTCGTCCCTTGTCTCAAGTTTTGCAAACGTTGATACATCAAAGATTGATAATTGTAAGGTAAGAACGTTGCTTTCATTAATTTCTTCATCTTCTCCCAAGATTCAACTTTTGACTTTCCCATTCGTTCACGTGTAAGCTTGGTCTGCTGCCACCATGCCAAAGCTCTACCCCTCAGCCTCGTAGCAACCAACTTCACTCTACGATGTTCTGGAACTTCTTTAAAGTCAAAAATCTCTTCAACATTAGCTACCCAATCTAGAAACTCCTCCGCTTGCATACCACCTTTGAATTCAGGAATTTCTGTCTTCATCCCCGATTCCCACTTGTGATCATACTCAGAATAGTTTCTTCCTTGACCTCTTCCTTGAATACTACCACCATCATATTCCTCTTCAAAATCAGATGCATAACGATGTCGATTCTGACCACCAACATCTCTACTACCATTGCGCCTTCCACCATCATCCCTTCTATCTACATTTCTTCGTTCACGATCATTCACGTTCCTCCCACGCCCTTGATCATTTTCAATACTTCGGTCTCGATTGGAATGTGGCGAGACTCTACTACCCCCATGGTTAGATTCTGGTGAAACCCTTCTCCGATTTTGATTCATCTCCGTCATAAGCTTCTCTAATCGGCCAATTCCTTCATTAAGCTTCTCACTAAAATTCTCATTGATTCTTTGCTCCATCTCATCAGCTTCTTCTCTTCGATACAAAGCTTCTACGTTTTGGTGGCGATTAGCTCTTCTTGGCGGCATACTTGAATATCTTCCAACACTTCAAAATTCAAACACAATTCGGACTTTGATCCAAAATGAAACGGATCGAAAACTTCCACTTTGTAGCAAATCGCGATGAACACGATGGACAAAGTTTCGGCCTCCAATGCAAATCCGAACTTCAATCTTCAAACAATGATGAACACTTCTCTTGCTCACGGCTCAACTTCACACTTTCTCGGCCAAACAACTTCAACTTCTAAATGAATAGGCTCCAAGACTCGATCCAGCTATGATTGGCTAGAACAAGCTCTGATACCAAAACTGACGCAGCGGATATTTCAAAATGATGTAGATCGGTGAAAGTAGCAGTCGATGGATTGATGAATGCTGAATTGCCCGATTTCGTTGATCCGAAGATACCGAACTCTAGCTATCTCGAACTCGTTGATCGCGCACGATACCGGGTTCAAAGATATTCAATTCTTCAAGCGTTGATCAAGCGCACTTGATTCCGCGAATCGGCTTCTACAATCGTTGAATCGAGCGCACTCGATTATCCGAAAGAGGAGATAGGAGATTACACTCAACTACCAATTTGAATGAAAGCACAAAGCAATCAAAAGAGAATTTTATTCAAAAATCAACAACCTTTACAAATGAGAGTCTCGGCCTATTTATAGGCATTTTACAACTCACACAAAAAAAAACAACAAAAATTACAAGTATTAAGTCGGTTCCGAGTTATAACTTCCGACCTACGACTTAGCCTAACTCGGTGACGACTTAAGGCACAACCGATACAACACTTGCCTTCAAACAGAATGACTTATGACTTCAGACGACATACGACTTATAAATGACGCGACTCAACATACATGTGCATTACAACCGACTTATGACTTACTTAAGTCGTTGCCGACTTAACATCTTCTCACAACTTATCAATAGTAGTGACTTCATCATCAACGGTCCAGATTTAAGCGGCAGAGAAAACAACGGCAACAGCTACTACGACTTAAAAACATGCGGCGACTCAAAGGAACCAATGGTGGAGGTTAACTCGGCAGATCATCCAACGGCATCAGGGCTTTCGACCGACTTAAATAAGTCGTAACTCGGTGCCGACCTATCACTTTCCTTAAGTCGTATATTAATCAAAACACTTCCCTTAAGTCGTTGCCGACTTAAGCCTTCACATTTTCCACCTCGTGTTGCTCCTCCTGTAATTTTAGGTCGTAGCTCGTTCGAGTTGAGTCGGTCACTACTTATGTCTTCTCTCCAGTTAAGTCGGTCACGACTCATGCTTGTTTCTATAAGTCGGAGACGACGTATATCTTCCTTAAGTCGGTCACGACTTATATCTTCGCCTTTCTTAAGTCGGTCACGACTTATGCCTTCGTCTTCCATAAGTCGGTCACGACTTATGTCCTTTGCTCTGATAACTCGGCTACGACTTATGCCTTCATTCCTGGCCTGAGCTACATCAGTATACTTGGTCTAATTTCCATACGATCTATTTACTTACACCAAAAGTGTTTTGGGATATTATTATCTATGTTTAAATGACATTTATTTTAACCCAAATAAGTATGGTTTTGGAAATGAAATTTTTCTTGAATATACTTATACCGTTGAGATTCATGTATTGTTACATTTTTTAAGTATTGAAAGTGTAGTGTTTTGTGAATATACTTATACGGATGAGATAAGTATATGGATGTTTTTCAAAGCATTAAAAAAGTATAAATGAATAGTGAATGAGTAGTATACTAATGTATATTTTTGAAAAAGTATTTGATACAAGTATTTACAAAGTGGTTTTAATTAATAAAAGGATTATTAAATAGGCTTAGGGCTGCTTATGTGTTTAATTGTGCATAGTTTCTTATGAAATTAAACCTCTGATTTGATTGATTGTATTTTTGATAGCTAAATAATTGACTACCAAATTTTGACAAAATATAACTCTGGAAATATCTAAAAGAAATATGGGAATTATATGGTACAAATATCTTCGAAGATGCTATACTGTATGTATAAACTCGTTTTTCACTTCTAAGACAAATGATAAGGAAATCCTCTCGGTTAAACAGTTAGGAGGTGATCCACTCTTATGTATTGCTGCTTTTTCCCACAGAACTTGAGCTGAGTTTATCGAAAAATTATTGATTAATTTTCAAGTACCCGGTAAGCGGGGGAGTGTACTTATTTGAGACGACTCGTAACCGTAACCGTAACCGCTCCAAACTTATGTATTCTATGCTTTGGAAGAGGTTCGAGATGTTGGAATCTATGTGTAGATTCGAGATCTCTTTGAGATGCTTGAACACATGTAGTTGTTCGTGATCTATTCAGGATGCTGGGAATCCATGTGTGATTCCAATACTTGTTGAGGTATGGGAATCCATGTATGGTTCTGAGATCTATTCGAGTGGTGACTCATGTGTTGGAATGTCGAACGTAGCCTCACCGGCTGAGATGACTAAAACCAGAGGTAAGATGCATAGACCAAGGGTTTAGCTAACCCAAAAGGTGTAGCCGACTCTACCCTAGAGATACGTATCTTTATGCATGCAGTGAGTGGTGAACTCGACTTTGGTGGCCGGCTATGTATTTCCTATGGTACATCAGTTAGGGATGTACAAAGCTTCGGGATGATATCTCTATTCCATGTGCAGGAAGACCGTTATCAAAGTACCGAGGGCACCTCCGTGGAATCCTACATAATTAGTGAACGTGCCTTAGCGATTTTGATGTAGACCAATTATTATTGTGATGTACACTCACATGCATTACAGCTATTTGATTATTCATATTTCACATCCTAGACATTATTATAATATCACTGCATTCTTAAATAGAAATTGTTTGGTTATCGTAAGGTAAAAACCCGACTGTGTTTATGTGCAACATGGCCTTACGAAAATACCATAATGTTTGAATGGTTTGATAAACATAAAAATCATATGATTTATATTTCTCACACTGGTTTACCAGAATGATCCAAACGTTACTTTCTTATAATGCTCGGGTCAGCCCGAGTATATTTCCAGACTTAGTTATAGATGCTTTGGAGCTTCAGGAGACGAGCTGAATGCCTTCGAGATGTATTCACATATCTTTATTTCCGCTGCATTTCTTGTTTGTATTTATCAGCATTTGTGAGGACATACTATTATAACTGTCTAGGCTGATGATAGGTTAGCTTAGTCTGATTGATGTATATACACATATCACAGTTTTCTTTTGAAAAGATTATGTGTATATTTTATAGTACTCGTTACGATGTTAGATTCTGTTCTGTCTTTTCTTTCTTTCACCTCAACAATCTATCGTTTGAGCACTTGGACGTTTGGCACGTGAATACCATGGATGCATTAGTGTCAACTTTTGAGGGTGAAAAATGCTGATCGTTACACGTGGTATCAGATCTTAGGCTGAGCGAACACCTAGGCCTTAGTGGGGTAGACTCATTAAAGATAGTGTTAGTAACACCCTAGAATGAGTTTGAGTGTATTATATACGAGACCGTATTTGTTGGTGCTTTAAAATTATTTTATATTGTGTTGATTGGTCTTTTGAGTGGTTTATGAATTCTGGTCAACGTAGCTGATCAACGTTATCGATAGGGGTTTATAAACACTTGAACAAGGCAAACCGACATAGTATTGTTTTAAATCAGTAAATGAATTAATTTTATGTCACGATCCTGAAATCCAGCGTTCGAAAATCAACATCAAATACCTCACTTGTATTCGATTGTCAGATATTTAAACGTCAAACTTTAGTTCGGCGGAGCTTATAACAACATCAGATGAATATAAACAGCGGAATAAACTGAATATCATACATTACATCACAGATATAACATCATCATAATATCCAGTACTACATCAGAGTATCATAATACATATGCCACAACTCCAAATAAAACATCATAATAGTACAACAGTGATCACAAGCAAAAGTCTTCAGAGGAATGAAGACGATAGTGAATATCCATAACTAAGCACCTGGTGATCCAAAAAGCTTCCAAAATATCTTCAAGGTAAAAGTCCCCAAAATACCGCTAACACCAGAGTACGGAAACCTGCTATTAGGCTGCCCGTGTGGAAATAATGGGCACCCAGAGTTTAGAAAAGAAACAATAAACTCCGGGTCAGTCATGGGACTGGTATGAGTAAACAAAAGTAGTTGCTTTAAATAAAACAGTTCAAAAGAATCCGATATGCTTTTGGAAAATGAAACTACCATAAGACCTCCCGCCACACACACAATGCAATCGCAGACTTGGAGGAGATTTCTTCTTATGATAGTCAAACATGCTTAATACGAGAAAAATTCTTGATATTATTACTAGTGCATAGTGTAGAAAGCCATTTCGAAAATAGAATATTAATCTTAGCCAGCATAGGTACCATTATACTATGCCTACTATAGCTGCTATGTTAAATAGCTGGTTCTACAACTAAAACCATACAAGTTTCGTATTGGGAATTGGATTTCCAACAAATGGTCAGGCTAAGGAACTTCCTACCGCCACATGGGATCGCCTCTGGCTGGACGTCCCGAGAACTAACTAGCTCTCTGCCAACACAAGGCCGGGTTACCCCTGTAACTAGGTAACTCACGAATATGCCATTTCCCGGTCCTTTGGGACCTTTATCAGAGGCGTCTCAATCACAAAGCAACAACCACAAAGAAATGAGATTGGAGCAACTACATAGGTTAAATACCAGGGCTCCATACCTGATACCACCTTTTTCCAGAAGGAAATGACATACCCTAAAGGGCGCGACCCTCATAACCTTGCCGCATATTCATGTTTCGACCATTTCCGGGTTGTGAGGTCCGATGAGGTCTCGTCCACAAAGCTACGCTTTACACGAAAGCCATGCTTTGATCAACAAATGATCTACAACACACAGCAGCACTCAGCATGCCACACTACCAAATTGGGAGTATATCACTGATAACTTTCAACTACATAACCTCTGAGCTCGTACGTCTCAGAGAAGGGTGTTAAGCTAAGAGAATAAATTCTCCGCCACCAACAGAAATGTATTTGAAAGAAATCAGCTTTATATCTCAAAGTGTAGTGTTGGACATACAACCATACAAGTCTGTTCCGGGATCGAACAGAACCGAAGGCACTTCCGAAGAAGTCCTTGCAATCCAGGTATTTACAATCCCGATCGGACTTCCCATCACTTAGGGAATCTCTATACCGGAGCAACTCAGTGCAGAGACAATCGATAGGTCGTCCTATCGTTTTCATAAATACCCGATCTTCAACACCGGTCTTCAAATGCTATCAATTACGACGTATCACTATTCGGAATGGGTTATATGACACAAAGGTCCTCTCCCGACTAAACTGAATAGTGATTGATAAATTTTTAAAACACGTGGATATGACAGTCCAAAGATTCATATTCAGGGTTCGATGTGGGTTTCGGATAAATACTGAAATCCGACTCCCTGTCGCATCGAAGTAAAAATGCCATTTTACGGGCAAAGGGGTTTTCACATCAATACAGAATTAAATCACAAATCACAGTTCAGTACCAAAACAATCACAGTATCACAATAGAAATATCAATTCAGTACAGAATATTTGATGATAGTTAATCATCTCTAATTTGGGTGAATGTGATTTAAAAGTGAATTAACCACATAATTATCTTCATAAATTTTAATTTAATAATTAATTACCCTTAACTATGAATTAATTAGATTTTAATTAACTTAACTAATTATCTTAATTTATTTATTCTTAATTGTTAGTTTATTAAATCTTAATTATCTTTATTAATTAATTATTCTTTAAATTAATCAACTCTTGATTACAAGGTAATTTCAAATTATTAATTGTTTAATCATTATTTAATCATTATAAATAATTTTCGTTTTAAGTTAAAAATTTAAATATTTGATTTACGCTTCAAATATTTTATCAAGTTAATTTCTTAAACAATTTTACTTTTAAAATTTAAGTTGTTAAAGTACTTTATTTATTTCAGCTAATCATTTTAAAAACAACTTTTAAACTCATGTTTCAAAATTTTAAAAAACTTAGGCTCCGTTTGGTTTGCTGTTTTTAGTTTTGTGTTTTCGTCTAAACAAAAATGCGCATTTCTTATACATTGTTAGAAAACACGCAATTTTGAAAAATGAAATTAACATAGAAAGTAGAAAACAAGTTCATTTGATTTTTCGTGTTTTGAGGCATAACAAAAGGACGGAAAACAATTCATCCTCTCCATTTCTCGTCGATCGTCGTAATGGCTAAGAATTGTAAAAGAATTTCCCTCATTTTCTTGTATTTTGTATTGTATGTTGAAATCACAAAACGCAAAACTAAAAACGAAACCAAACAGGCCTTTAAATTCTTACTGTTTTTAGGCCTGACCCGAGACCTTCCCCGAGTCACCCCCGAGAAAAACACCCCCCTGCTTCGAGTCCTAGCCAAAATCTACCCGTGACACATTTTTTATAAATTTTGTTTAAGTTTTTAAAACCTACCTGATATCATGTTAAAACAACTCGAGTTTGACTTCGAGTTTCCTTCTCAATTCCTCGAGTGAGACTTCGAGTCGCACTTCTCCTGGTATCAGGGAAACTTCTGACACCATCTATTCCCTGTACACGTGCACGGCGGCACGACTTGACTCCGACGAACACCAACGCCTCCGGCAAATCACAAATCACTCGCCTACTCGAAATCCAAGTTCGAATTGCCTTCAAAAATTTCGAATCGAAAATTAGCATACAGTTCGAAACCTGTAGCTCAAGCCAAATCGACATAAGGACTTCGCCACCCCCGCATAGACCACCGGAGTCGCCCAGATTTCGTCCACACCACGACAACATGCTACCCTTCCTTTCCCTTAAACTCGTGGAGCTCGGTCACGTATCGGAGACGAACACGCCTTGTTTCTGACACGACCAAAAACTTGAAACCAAACCCTAGAATGATCTCGTTCCTTAAATTTATTCAATAGAAAATTTTTCTGATAATTTTCATGAAATTACAGATGCTTAAACTTGCTTCATCACCAATTTCAACATTTAAAATTGATTCAATAGTTCGAAAATGGGAAAAATGCAATTTTGGTTGACATACAAACTGCTCTTAAAATCCCAAACTACAAATCTTCGTTTTAGTTTTTAAAATCATGAATTTCAGAAAGCATTCAAACTATGAACTTGAATTAACTTTTTATGACAAACGAATTTATCATTTTATTACTTGCTTACCTGTAAACAAGGTTCCAGTGGCATATTTCACTAACATGTTTTAAAACAGCTTTGAAAAAAATCCTGTTTGAAGTTTGAACATCTTGTTTGATTGAAACTGAAAGTTTTACAATGATTTGATGAGAAAAATTTGAGCTTTGAACAAAAGATGCAACCTGTAACAGTATACAGAGAAGTACAGAGCAATCACAGAAATATATATACAAGACCAAAGCATATACCACCATATCATAAATAAATCTCCTGAACTGTCATTTATAAACTTAAAACTTTTAAAATTCTTGTTTACTCACCTGAAATTTTCTTTAAAACAGAGAGCTCCCTTTTTGTTTGGAAACCTTGCAGATGATCTGACTTTAACTTTCTCTGTTTTTGTTTTGTTGAATGATCTTGAGTTTGAAAATATAGTGATGTTTATATGTTTTTTTTCCAGGCTTGATAAGTTTGGTTTGAACGAACTGAAATGAGAAATGTTGATGTATAAAAGAAGTTTAGAGAATAATGTATTTGTGTTGTACAGGGTGATTATTTGGTTTTGTACAATATATCAGAGATATTATTTTTCTTATTTGACTTAGCAGATTTTCCTTTTACTTTGGTGGCTGAAAACTTTTCCTTTGCGTGCTAGAACTGATGGCATTAAATGCCCATGCTTCCATCCTTGTTAACATGCAACCTTACTTTAATTCTTGCAAGTACTAAGTTTGTTTTATTAGTAGATTTTACTTTGCCTTGCCTAAGTCTTAGTTTCCTATGTTCTACATATCAACATTTAATTTATCACATAAATTTATTTTAGAGTTGAACACAAATCCTTATTTGTGGTGTGTGTGTGTATATATATATATATATATATATCTATTTTATTTTTATAATTCTTATTCTTTTCTATTTAAGTTTATATATATTTATTTTTCTTATGAAATTTTCATAGTTCCTAGGGTTGAGATATATATTTGTTTGTATTATATTTGTAAGTATATTTATTTATATATCTACTTATGTAAATTGCATAACTTATAGTTTTGAACAATATATATATATATATATGTATATAAGATGTTAATTTCAAGTGATTTAAATTCAAAAGAAATTGGAGTTTTATTCATTTTAAACCAACATTATTTTATTTATTTATTTATTTTAAAACTTTTCAATTTTTAAATTACCAAAAATTCAAATAAATCACTAAATTTAAATTAATAATTTCTAGGATGTTACATTTTACCTAGATTATATTTTATATATCAAGAATAATTTTTATAAAATTATATAATTATTTATGAAGTGTTTGTTTGTTAGGAAATAATAATATTTGATTATTATCATTTATTATTTACGAGCAGTTTTACCTTTCCACTGCATGAGTTGGATAGATAGTAATTATGGGAACATTGAAATGAAAATCTTGTTAATTAAGTTTTACAGTTTGATTATAAGGTGTTCGGTGATAATGTTGGGTTAAAATTTAATTTGAATAAAAGTTTTTATTTTAACCTAAACTAAGATATACATTAGTGAAATGATTTTATATAAAAAGTGAAATTATCTAAGTATGGTTTATAAATATGTTTTACAAAAAGGATTTAATGTTGAGAATTTGGGAACTTAAATCCCAATGTTTTTGAAAAAAAATTCAATTGGAAATAATAATAATAATAATATTACTATTTGAAAGTATTTATGAATAGCAATACTTTAAAAGAATTTTAAAGTATATAGAAAGCACTAAACTCACTTATATCACTAGAAAATAATTCTGGTGATGACTGTAGCATTATTGACGTTCGTTTTTGAGTTTCAAAGTGGGGGATGCAACTATAACAGTTGGCTATAGAGTTGTTTTGGTAAAACAGATTTTGATTTAATCTCAAAAGTAATATTTGATATACAAAAGGAGATATGTATATTATTATGTCAAAATGATTTGAAATAAAAGCTGACGTTTAGTTCTTAAGTTTTCTGTTAAGCTATTTTATAGATGCATGTATCCTATGCCTTAGGGTAGTTTGACTTGTGCATCTCATTATGATTTGTTATGTGATAGTATTCATTCATTGAAATGGTATGGAAATTTTGGCCATTTTGGTCAGTCGAAAACTTCGAAATTAGTTGAGAACTTGAAGGTAATTGTTTGTGAAAATATAAAAGTAGAGTTTTGTAACTCTAGAACAGAAATATAGTAAGTTAAAAAAATTTTAAATTTGTTGAACATTCCGGTTAAGCGAAATACATCTGATTTTGTATATGTACTTTCAAGGTGTAATAGGGTAAATTAATTAGTTTAATTAGTTAAATGTAATTCATGTTGAGTAGTCAACTCGTATCTCACTCATAAAAGGTCCAATTGAGACGCGGTCTTTTGCATTGTGCTCGTAGGAGTGTTACCTACGCACTGGAGCTAATTTCGTCGAGTTTAGAGCTAGGAGAATTTCAAGCCAAGGCTATTTGGGAATGCATAAGCGTTTGTTGGAAATTTGAAGAGTTCACTCACCTTTAGTTTAGCACTGCATGATATATGTGTTGATAAAGTATTATTTGTAGGCTTGGATGTTTTATTTTTTGGTTTGGATGAATCGCCGCTTTTGAAAGCGGACAAAATATGAAATGATTTGCAGGGGTCTTATATGACGTACATGGAAGTTTTGTCTAGGGATCTAATGTGATTCCTATTGATTTTAAACCTCTCATTTGATTTACAGTTTTTTGATAGTTAAATAACCTGTGAGAAATGTGGATTACGGATCTTAAGGCTGGAATAACACTAGAGGGAGGTGAATAGTATTTTGTGGATTTTCTAAATCTTTTTGAAACTTATGTAAATTTAATTAGCAACAAATGCAATTCACAGATATAGATATAATCACAGAATCAGACACAGATGCAAATAATAAATAAAAGCGGTAAAGGAAAGAACACACCGGATTTTATACTGGTTCGGAGTTACCCTACATCCAGTCCTGCACAAACGTACAGATTTCTTATCAAAAATAATCTCCCAGATTAAACCCTCGATTTCAAGGCCATGAGGTACACCCTCCTATATTCGCGTCCGGGGCAAACTCTCTTGATTTACCAGGCCATAAGATCACCTAATCAATTTCCGGGGCAACAATCACACCCAATTGATTTCAAGGCTCAACCTCACCTTTTACTCAACAGTTTGATTTACAAATAATCCTATAACTCTGAATAGCACTGAGATCTTACGGAGAGAGTGGCAGAGAATCAAACAAGAGATAATCAAGTTTGATTCACTTGGTATTTCGGTAGAGTATATTTTGGAATTCTTTAGAATAAATGTGGAAGATGAGGAGAAAACAAATGAAATCTGGTTAAAAATTTGTTTAGAACTACTGGTATTTATATGAAATCAACAGCCATATCTATTCGTGAAAGGATACGACGAATAGACACTTCTTTTGAAAATTTGAATTTTGAATTTAACAGACACCATGTCGACATAGGGTATCCCATGGTGTCGACAAACCCTAGTTAAAAATAATGTAAAATTTGTTTTGAAAATGATATTGAAAGGAAAACAAGATGAAATGATTCTGGAGTAAAATAAACTAATTTCCCTATGTTTTAAAATAAAGAAGAGTAGAAAAATATATTTTTAGAATGTATATATAAATTTGATTTTAAATCTCAAGTATATATATATTATAAATAATATTTAAAAATCAGAAGATAGTTTTAAAAACAAACGAAGTTTAAAACAAGATTTTATTTAAAAACCAAAACAAAGAATATTTTAAGGCTAAAACATTTTGAAAAGCAGTTTTGAAAATCATTTTGAAAAACCATTTTGAAGTAGTTTTGCAAGCGTCATCCTGCAGAATATCTCATCACATCAGGACTTGAGAACTTGTACAAAACTAGGATGTTCGTGGGTTTGTAAGTCACTTGTCGTAGGTTTGTAAGCTACTTGTCGTGGGTTTGTAAGCCACTAAGAAGGTAGAAATGGGTTCCATCCCAAATGAAATATGGAATGAAGATTTCCGTGCTATTATGAAGTTTTAACATAATTCTAGACTCAATACTTATCTTGTACTATTAAAATCTTGAACTCTTGATAACTTGATTTCTTGATACTCATGAGTCTTCAATCTTGATATCTTTGATCTTTAAATTCATCAGTCTTGTATCTCTATATTGTACAGTCTTCATTCTTGGTACCTACATGTTTATATCCTACATATACATATATATATATATATATATCTAAACTATAATGTTAGTATTTATATTTTATAACAAGTCATAAGGTTGTTGTCATCAAAACCATCCTTCTCAAGGACTAACAATCTCTCCCTTTTTTATGATGACAACCTATGTTTATAAAATATACTTCTCCTTCACAATAACTCCCCTTAAAACTAATAACTCCCCCTAAATCTAAGCCTAACTACTCTAACTACTCTATTTTATATTTCTCCCCATTTGTCATCAACAAAAACTAATCCTAAACTAATATAACTCCCCCTTAGTCTTATATTGGAGTACCTGTGACAAATTAAGATGGAGTGTGTGTGTGTGTGTGTATATATAATAGCATGAGTTAATTAATGAAAACATAACCAATATGATAGTTTAAATCCAATAAACATATACTATGTTTCATATAATTCTATACATTCCATTCAAATCAAATCTATTCTAATCAAAGCAAATCAAATCAAACAAACCAAATCAAACAATTCAAATCAAATCAAACAATTCAAAGACAAGCAATTCAAACCATAAGGAGATCAAATATTTTTAGGAACTTCAACCCATCCTTCTTCTCCAAAGATAGAATCCTTTTTAATATCTTCCCAATCTTCATTATCTTGAATTAAAGTTCCTTCAGGATTTGCATTGAGATCATCTTTGTTTAGGGCAAAAATCATCTAACGGAGGGCATCGAAATGCTTCTCTTGTTCTTTTATCATCTGCGTTTGACTTAGTTCTAAGTGCCTTTGATTGCGGAGAATAAAAGTAAGTATATTCTTGAATGATTTGAGAGTTTCTTCAAGATTTTCAATTAGAATTTGAGAAGAGGAAGCCATTTTTGATAAGTAGTTAAAAGATATAAATAGAGATAAGTAGAAATGAAGAAATTACAAAATTCTGGAAGAAACAGGTATTTAAATAGGCAGAAATTCATTTAAAATGAATATACATGAGTTATTTATTTTAATTTCAAAATTTAAAAAATAACCAAATCAGACAGTTATATGTCGACATAGTGGGTTGGGGTATGTCGACATGAGTATGTTAATCTATGTGTCTTCTTTGTTTTGTGAATAAGTATGTATATATATAAAAACTTTATATGCTACACTAACATTTATTCCAAAGACACGATAAGTTAGAGAAACATAAGATAGATAAATGAGTTACTACATGAGATACTTCATAATATGATAAAAGAGCAATACAAGTTCATACAAAATAAACTAGTACATCATATCCTAGTTTTTAGAATGTGCTAGAGGATGAGGAGGATGATGATAAGCCAAGTTTTC
Source organism: Allium fistulosum (assembly GCA_030737815.1). Classification (NCBI taxonomy): domain Eukaryota; kingdom Viridiplantae; phylum Streptophyta; class Magnoliopsida; order Asparagales; family Amaryllidaceae; genus Allium; species Allium fistulosum. Next base: position 1,424,212,948 of record CM060902.1, read on the forward strand.
GACCAACTTTAGCAAAGAACTTGTTCATATTAGTGGTCATTTTATCCAATTTCTTACTAACGGATCTTTTGAGAATCCGTTGATTTTCCACTATGATCTTTTGATTTTTGAGTAGTGTTTTGTTGGAAGGATTGTTAGGATATTCAATATTTTCCAAGGAGGTATCTTCATTTTCTTCTTCAATTTCCATTTCCTCCCCTTCTTCTTCTTCTTCCTCATTTTCTTCCTCCATCTCTTCATGTGCCAACCTTTCATCCTTTTCGGCAAGAGATTCATATTGTTGAAATATGAAAGGAATTTTCATAAGAGAAATATTGGCATGATTAAACACTTTTCTTGAAACAAATTCTTCCCTTTTGTAATCAACACCAAAATAATTAAAAATCCGAATGAGATAGATTCCATGATACAAAGTGTTCTCACCCATTTCCAAAGTTTTAGGACGAAGTTCATCCATAATCACTTGCGCCCAATTAATGTCATAATGACCAAAAATGGAAAAAAGAGCTTTACAAACTTTTAAAGTCGGGTTATTCAAATTTCCCGATCTAGGAGTGATAGTATGTTGCAAAAGAAGATTAACAATACGTGCTTTGGGACGAAAGTTACGATTTTTAAATTCAAAGTTGTCATCTCCTTCGAAAATGTGATGAAATGTCTCACGATCATGTTCATCAATGTTGAAAGTAGAAAGATCCATTCTCGAATTCTTGCAATTGAGAATGTTGCCCAAAATTTCACAATTTAAAACAATTTTAGTGCCTTTAACATTACTCCAAATTTCATTTTCATTTCCTTCATGAAAACCACGATTCAAATTTGCATAAAACATTTTAACAAGATTTGGATAACAAACAAAATCATTTTCAGAATTGTTAAAAAGACTAAGAATATGGTTCTCTTGAAGAAGAGTATTGATTTCATATGTAGAGAAATCGCTAAAGATAGAAAACTTTCCCGTATGAACTTTTCCGTAATTAGCATAGCTTATATAAGCCTTGATTGCTTCCGGGTCATTATAGAGATACTCTTTGATGGTTTTAGACAGCCTCATTGTGGATGGAGTGCTTGAAGAAGCCATTATTGAAGAGAGTAAAAAGTTTGAAAGAGTGAAAGAGAGTTTGAAGTTTAAAATGAAAGTGAAAAGATATGATAAAATAAGGGAAATAAATAGATATTCAATAGTCTTGTTCTCTGGTCAAGAGGTGCCTTTCCAAAACATTGGAGTTGGTGAAAAGGTGGAGGGAAGTTCAACGATTTGAATTAAAATTTGAATTTCAAATTTCTGACAGGGATGTCGACATCATGGATAGGACCATGTCGACATGGGTCAGAGAATTCATGTGACCTATATTTTCCTATATACTTTAATTTCTATATATTTATATATTATTTCTAATGTCTATATATTTTCTGGAGTAATATTTTAATATAATAATATTACTTTAAAAAATATTTAAATATAATAAAAATTAAAATTCAAACAAAAACGATCAAACAATCAATCAATTTTAAGCAAACAATTTCAACCAATATATTGTAAACGTGTACCTTTTTCTAGATTTGTATCTCTGAGATCATCGGAATCATGAATAGCCGCAAAGAACATATTTGAATTTTCTGTCTTCTGATCATCATCGCTTGAGGATGAGTCTGAGTCTGAATCGTCTAGTGTAGCGATATACACTCTCTTTCTTTTCTTTGTATAATCATTGCTTGTAGGAAACTTTTGCTTATCAGGGTGCGGACAGTCTCTTTTGAGATGACCTGGTTCGTCACAGTTGAAACATTTGACGTGGTTTGGTACTTCATTATGATTTCCAGAATTCCTATGATCATTCTTTTTGAAGTTGTTTATCTTTCTGTATTTTAGAAACTTCCGAAAATTCCATATCATGGAAGCTATTTCTTCATCATCATCACTTCCCGATTCTGATCCATCTTTAAAGTACTGATATCATTTGCTTCTTCAATTGCAAGAGTTTTCTGATCCCATTCTGGAGTAAGAGAATTTAGTATTTTTCTGACTTGATCTTCTTCGGAAAAACTTTTTCCTAATGATATTAGAGAATGCACAATATCCTGAAATCTACTATACATGTCTGAAATGGACTCATTAGAATTCATTTTGAATAATTGAAACTAATTCGTGAGTATGGATATTTTGGTCTGTTTGACTTTGCTTGTTCCTTCATGAGTAACTTGCAAAGTTTTCCAGATATCATATGCAGACTTACAAATAGATACTCTATTGAATTCATTCCTATCAAGTGAACAAAATAAAATATTCATTGCTTTGGAATTATTTTGTGTAATAGTCTTTTGCTCAGTAGTCCACTGTGCAAATTAATTCTAGGTTCAGAATATTCAGTCTGTGTGATATTCCAAGTGTCTAATCCTATTGACTGTAAATATATTTTCATTCTACATGCCCAATATGCATAGTTACTCCCATTAAAAAGTGGTGGTCTGGAAGTAGTCTAACCCTCTATAAATGAACTAGTGGTTTTGTTAACACAACCAGTGTTTAGCCATTTTTTAAAAACTTTTCAAAATTCAGATTATGAAAACTTTGAAAACCTTGCTCCGATACCAAATGTGAGAAATGCGGATTACGGATCTTAAGGCTGGAATAACACTAGAGGGGGGGAGTGAATAGTGTTTTGTGGATTTTCTAAATCTTTTTGAAACTTATGTAAATTTAATTACCAACAAATGCAATTCACAGACACAGATATAATCACAGAATCAGACACAGATGTAAATAATAAATAAAAGCAGTAAAGGAAAGAACGCACCGGATTTTATACTGGTTCGGAGTTACCCTACATCCAGTCCCGCACAAATGTACGAATTTCTTATCAAAAATAATCTCCCAGATTACACCCCCGATTTCAAGGCCACGAGGTACACCCTTCTGTATTCGAGTCCGGGGCAAACTCTCTTGATTTACTAGGCCATAAGATCACCTAATCGATTTCTGAGGCAACAATCACACCCAATTGATTTCAAGGCTCAACCGCACCTTTTACTCAACAGTTTGATTTACAAATAATCCTATAACTCTGAATAGCACTGAGATCTTACGGAGAGAGTGGCAGAGAATCAAACAAGAAATAATCAAGTTTGATTCACTTGGTATTTCGGCAGAGTATAGTTTGGAATTCTTTAGAATAAATGTGGAAGATGAAGAGAAGAGAAAACAAATGAAATCTGGTTAAAAATTCGTTTAGAACTACTGGTATTTATATGAAATCAACACCCATATCTATTCGTGAAAGGATACGATGAATAGACACTTCTTTTGAAAATTTGAATTTTGAATTTAACGGACCCCATGTCGACATGGGGTATCCCATGGTGTCGACATACCCTAGTTAAAAATAATGTAAAATTTGTTTTGAAAATGATATTGAAAGGAAAACAAGATGAAATGATTCTGGAATAAAATAAACTAATTTCCCTATGTTTTAAAATAAAGAAGAGTAGAAAAATATATTTTTAGAATGTATATATAAATTTGATTTTAAATCTCAAGTATATATATATTATAAAGAATATTTAAAAATCAGAAGATAGTTTTAAAAACAAACGAAGTTTAAAACAAGATTTTATTTAAAAACAAAAACAAAGAATATTTTAAGGCTAAAACATTTTGAAAAGCAGTTTTGAAAATCATTTTGAAAAACCATTTTGAAGTAGTTTTGCAAGCTTCTTCCTGCAGAATATCTCATCACATCAGGACTCGAGAACTTGTACAAAACCATGATGTTCATGGGTTTGTAAGCCACTTGTCGTAGGTTTGTAAGCTACTTGTCGTGGGTTTGTAAGCCACTAAGAAGGTAGAAATGGGTTCCATCCCAAATGAAATATGGAATGAATATTTCCGTGCTATTATGAAGTTTTAACATAATTCTAGACTCAATACTTATCTTGTACTATTAAAATCTTGAACTCTTGATAACTTGATTTCTTGATTCTCATGAGTCTTCAATCTTGATATCTTCGATCTTTAAATTCATCAGTCTTGTATCTCTATATTGTGCAGTCTTCATTCCTGGTACCTGCATGTTTATATCCTGCATACACACACACACACACACATATATATATATATATAAACTATAATGTTAGTATTTATATTTTATAACAAGTCCTAAGGTTGTTGTCATCAAAACCATCCTTCTCAAGGACTAACATAACCGACTATCAAATTTTAACAAAATATAACTCTGGAAATATCTAGAAGAAATATGAGAATTATATGGTACAGTTATATTCGGTGATGCTATACTGTACGTATAAACTCATTGTTCTCTTCTGGGATAAATGATAAGTAAATCCGTCCACTTAAACGGTTAGAAGGTGACCTATGCTCTTATGTATTATCTGTTTATTTCCCATAGAACCGGAGTTGAGTTTACCGAAAAACTATCGACTGGTTTTGGTGCCCCCAGTAAGTGGGGGAGTGTACTTATATGTTATGACTCGAAACTATCAGCACTCCAAAACCATATACATGTTGTGTTCTTTGAAAGAGGTTTGAGATTGGTTCAAGATGATGGAATCTATGTGGAGATTCGAGATCTGTTTGAGATGCTCAAACAAATGTAGTTGTTCGTGATCTATTTAGGATGTCGGAATCCATGTGTGATTCTAAGACCTATTGAGGTATGGGAATCCATGTATGGTTCCGAGCTCTGTTCGAATGGTGACTCGTGTGTTGGAATGCCGAACGTAGCCTCACTAGCGGAGACGACTAAAACCAGAGATAGGATGCATAGACCTGGGGTTTAGCTAATCCAAAGGGTGTAAGCGACTTTACCTAGAGATACATATCGTTATGCATGCAGTGAGTGGTCCACTCAGCCTTGGTGCCAGCTATGTTTTTCCTACGGTACATTAGCTAGGGTTGTATGATGCTTTAGGATGATATCTCTGATCCTTGTGCATGAGGACCATTCTCGAAGTATTGAAGGCACCTACGTGGAATCCTAAAAAATTAGCGAATGCGCCTTAGCAGTTTTGATTGTATACGTATTATTGTTGTGATGTATACTCGCATGCATCACAGCTATATGATTATTCATATTTCACGTCCTAGAAATAATTATAATATCACTGGATTCTCTAATAGAAATATTTGGTTATCGTAAGGTAAAAACCCCGGTCTTACAAAATACCTTTATGTTTGAAGTGTTTGATAAACATGAAAATTCATATGATCTGTGTTTCTCACACTGGTTTACCAGATTGATTCGAGCATTATTTTCTTATAATGCTCGGGTCAGCCCGAGCATATTTTCAGATTTAGTTATGGATGCTTTGGAGCTTCAGGAGACGAGCTAGATGCCTCCAAGAAGTATTCACGTATCTTTACTTCAGCTGCATTTCTTGATTGTATATATCAGCGTTTATGAGGACATGATGTTATAACTGTCCAGGTTATTGATAGGTTAATTTACTCTGATTGATGTATGCATATTACAGTTTTCTTTTGAAAAGATTGTGTGTAAATTATATATTACTCGTCATGACGTGAGATTCTATTCTGTTTTTTCTTTCCTTCACCCTAACAATCTATCTCTTTTGCACTTGGATGATCGGCACGTGAATTCCGTGGATATATTACCGTTGACTTTTGGGGGTCGAAAAGGCTGGTCGTTACCAAAACAGTGTGTTGGCTAAGCTATTTATAGTCATCAACCACTCACCACTGTTTTCTCTAGATCAAAGGACTTGTTAAAATCCCCTAAAATATCCATAAATGGTTGGCCTAAGGGATGACCAAGAATGGTCAAAATCTAACTCCAATTTTAGTTAATATTTAAATAATTATTTTTTGATTGCTATGTCGATCAAACTACCGTATAACTTTTATGAATTATTCTGTCCGATTTTAAACCTGAAGTTAATAATTAAAATCAGCCATAAATATTAATACAATATTTCTATTTATTTATTATTAATTAATTTATAACGTTTATAAATTAAATTTTTCCTTGGTCAAATCCGAAAATAATTAATGCATTTGTACTGATTTAAATATCAAAGCTTGTACGAACTTGTTGAAGTATAGTATAGGGTCAAGTTGAATATTTATAGATCATTTAGAAGAAATCATATTTCTGATTTAATATGTTCTCACCTAGTAACAACAGTCAGTACACATATTCCTTTCATCATCATTGAACCACTGAGATATTTAGAGTTTGGTCTACATCCAAAAACTATACTAATATCCTTATTAATTGCATAGGTCTATATTAAAGTCATTGGTTAAATCTGATAACATTTATCGAATAATAATTTGCTCTGGTCAAAGGCTTTGACTTAATTTTGACGTACCAATTATAGTAATACTGAACTTCTATAACGAAGGAGATGAATGCTCTCTTGACTAGTGTTTCACTTCGAGTAACACAACTATGGCCGTAACATGATCGCTATGCCATGTTGTTTCCCGTAATCCAATAATTGTCTACACACTCAAGTTCGATAGTACTGTCAAGTCTAAAAATTACTATATATCATTACCTTGAAAGCTTCTATTTTGATTAAGTTATATAACCTTTGAAAGACTCTTATTGAGTTGTTTTGTGATTGTTCCAAACAACCACAAGTACGTAACCTCTTATTCCCCCAACAGTCATGAATAAATCACCGTTCATTATCTGGAAATCATATGCACATTAGTATCAACAGATATATTGATATCATTTTCTCGATATTTCTCGACTAGGAATATTTAAGGGGGTAGTGTTTTTGTTAACATCGATTCAATACTCATGGTTACGAACTAATTGGTAACTACAATCGATTAAATACCACTCTTCAAGATTTTTTACTTATATATGTTTAACGTTAATTATTCATTACTCTATGGCAATAATAGACACATGTAAAATAAAACGACCTAAAACATATTTTATTTTAAACAAAATTGTTTATAGAATTAGGGTTACATAACAAATTATATAATTTCCTTTAAAGGACATCCCAAATTCTATCATGATTAATAAGAGATTGTTAAGTAGTTTAGTAATTTATTAATATATCATATTATATGTCAAGTTACTAATAATTTCATTCCATAACTATGTCTAAGATGTCAATACTATTCCAATTAAGCATATTACACTACCATATCGACACAAGCAGGCCAAAATAGCAAGTATAATTCAAATGTCTATAATTTAACTAATATTTCTTTCTAAATTCCTCTACTACTTCATTAACACAAATTGTTTATGCATTGATGTTAGAGATTTTAATGACAATTCAGCTAATTAAACATATTCATTCAGTCATGTAATTCAATGCATGCCAATTTAAGCATAATAAATATAGTCTAGCTACCTAGAATTCACTTAATAGTTTACTAGCTTATTCAAGTGTCATCTTTATCAGTTAAGTTAAAAAGGTGAGTATATGATCATGTTCGTATCATTTTAATAAGTTTAATTCAACCAAAAACCATCTTTCTAGCGTAGTTACATTCATATTAACATGTGTAGTATCTTAGTTACTTCTTCATTCGTTGTTCTTAGCTATGAAGTTAACATTACTACTATATAACCATGTTTATACAAAAGATACAAGCCTAATGCATGCTATGTTAACTTCATAATCCAATATATGACAAAATAGGAGTTTAAAACAATCAATAGTATGAAGAATCATCCGGACTAACCGAATCAAACATTAGAAATCCAAATTAACAAGCAAATCACTTTCGAGAGCTTAATTCCCAAATTGATTTGAAATCGAATCTTAACCAACTTGCCTAAAGTGAATTGGGTTTGATTCTCTTCTTCTAATTTGATGTCATGGAGATTTTTATTTAATTTTAGGATTTTTTTTCTTAATGAGGAATAACTGGGTTTGTGTTTGGAAGCTTTAGTATTAAGGAAATTTCTATAAACTAGAAAATGTGCAGTGAATTAGCTAGAGTGGAAGAAATTATGGTAAAATTATTTAAGGTGTAGGGTTTATGCTTTGTCTTTGGGCCCAAGTCACCTTTTAACCCATTAATCATTTCCTCTTTATCTCGCACTCTGTGATCTTGAACGACTGTCCTATTTGTTTTTTCTAAACGATGTTCTGGATAAAATGAGAAGGTTTTAAGTCAAAATTAATTTATCTTCAAAGGTTAGCTTTTAAAGTACTTTGTTTAAATCAAATTTATAATGATTAGATCAAATACTTAAATCAATAAGCATAACAATACGGCCTGTTACATTCTGTCCCCTTTGAAGAATTTCTTCCTTAAGATTCCATAGAATGAAACAATATACCACAACTAGCGTAGTACAAAAAATAAACAACTAACAAGCACTGCAGTCTTTCAACAAGTATAACATCCACTAAGCAAGTTCTATATTATCACTAATGCATATCAATGAACAAACAAAAGAACCACTAAACACTAGCATATACACACAAGCATAACATGTAAAATACGTCCAATACTATCACGCATGCATACTAGTATTAACAACTACACATGACAACCATTATCCCACCTTTTGGTCAAGGTCGTGATATCAAAAAGAATTAACTGGAAACCAAAGATAGTCATCCCGATTGCCAGTTATGTACAAGTGAGCTATGGATATCAGTGAATTTTGATCGAGTCCAGATTAAGCCACAATTGATATGACACGACAATCAAAGTGGCAGAAGCCAACGTTCCAAATTTCAAGTCAATCGAGGTTCGTATGCTCAAGATATGATCAATGCAAAATAAGGAAATCAACACATTCGCATCATTTCGTATCCATCAACTAAAAGGCTTTGTTCGTATCCATCATCATGCATCCATCTATTCGTATCCATCATATGTCTGCTGTTCGTATCCATCACGATCTCGCAATTTCGTGTCCATGAAAGCATGGTTACACTTCTTATCCACCAAAGGTAAGGCTTCGTTCGTATCCATCCATCCTGAGGATGTAGTTTGTATCCATCTGCTGGTCTTGTTCGTATCCATGAAAAACCCTACTTCGTACCCATCATTTTGCGTCTTCTTCGTATCGATCAAGTATGCACTCCACTCCCATCACTCAAGGATAATTCATATCAATCAACACGTATAGAATCGATACGAAATGCACAACTGGATCAATACGAATAGAACGACTGAATCGATACGAACAAGGCACAACTGGAGTGATACGAACAAATGGATACGAACCGTATCGATGCGAATTCAGCAGCCTACATAAAACCCAAGTTTGCATCGATCATAACTGACAATCTACAAGTCCAAATGCCACCAAATTTTCACAAGAGCTTGCGTACAACCTAAAGAATGTTCATGATCGATCTCGACTCGATCAGACAAGATCTTGATCAATGCGAAATTCATTCGTATCGATCACAGATCGAGTCAAAATCGCATGGGATCGATCGCGTGGGCCCGTGCACGTGCCAGAAGAGGTCTCCAAGATTTGAGCGAGATATTTGCAGCCTACGCCTATAAATAGCATCCCAAAGTCTACAGAAAAGGGACTTTTGATTCTTCTGCGTCCAGACTCTGCAAAATCCACCATTGCATTCAAATTCCACTGTTGTACTTGAGAATTACTGCTGTAATTCATTGTAACCAGCGAGAAAAATCAATAAAAGATTAACTTTTGAAGTGGACGTAGGCCGGAGATAGCCAAACCACTATAAATCTTGTGTCTTTGTCTATTTCTCCCTGTTTTAAGTTCGTTATTCTTCATTTTATCCTCTACTTTACTTAGATCTGTGATTTTTGATTATATATTGCTGATCTTTGTTCATACATTGGTGCTTTCGTGATATTTGGTGTTTATGACCAATTTTGGCATAAACAACAACCAAATACAGTAATCGTGCATAAGCAACAATGAAACGACTGACTAATTTTAAAAGTTATACCTAGGGAAATTATTAGGATGAAAGATCAATTGTCTTGTTACGCATATCCAAGTACTGCCATTAGAATCTTTGCTCCATTGAACCTTCATGCACTTCTAAGCCTTTTGGGTTTACTCAGTTCACAATAATGCCTATGTCAAGCACATGCCTTAGAACTAGCCTTGTCTAGAAAGGGTGAATTTCTAAGTTTCAAAAAAAGTATCTATAAAAATATCTATTTGGATCATAAGTGGCCTATAAAGTCTAATGGGTTATGCAAGATCCAATCTAGTTAATTTAAATAAAATCCAATTTTATTTAACTTTTTGATTTTACTAATTAGTGAGTTAATGAAAATGATTTGTATATTATTTTAGCATATCACTATATACTTATACGTGTATAACTTGATGTTGGAAAATTTCAATATGTGGACCACATATGTAAAATAAACGTGTCACGCTATTTTGGTATAAAGCCTATTAAAGTGATCAAATTATGAATTAAAGTTAAAAGGCTTACATGTATAATTGTCATGTTATTAATGTGTAGATACTGGGGCAATTCTATTTTGCTGAAGGGCCAAATTAGAAAACGCCAACATTATAAATAAGGGGTTATGGTCCCCAAATTACATAAGCCCCAGTTATTCTCCTAATCTCTTCTATGGAAATAATTCAGATCTAGGGTTTATGTCAATTTGGAAGATCAGATCCAACTCTTATCTTTTAGATCTATCTCTTTCTCTTAATTAGTTTATGAAAGCAGCCACTATGAATTCAGATCTAATATAAGCTCTAGGGTTTGTGTCAATATGGAAAACAAAATCAAATTTACTTTTCCAACAGCAACTATGAATTCAGGTATGGTTTCCGCTAACCCGTTTACTTTCCTCTATTTCTTTTCAATTAAATCAATATGGATCACCTATTCAGATCTAGGGTTTCATGATTAATCGGTCTTAAAGTATATTGAAATCTTAACAAGTGGTATCAAAGCCATCCATCATTGATTTCATTGGATTTTTTTTAATTATGAGTAAGTTTGAATTGAACTTTTTTTCAGAAGTCCTGTAATAACCTTACTTAATTTTCAGATCTGCTTGATCTATGCATCAAGGACTTTTTGGTGATGATTTTGGATTTGGTTTATATCAATTTTTCGTTGTAAATTGAAAGGCTAATTTATGAAATTGTTTTGGTGTAGAAAGATAGATAGATCTAAATGATTTGTATGTTATTTATGAAATAGGATAGAATTTTGAAATCATTAAATTATGGAAAATAATCTAACTTCCTCTAAATTTTGAAAATAATAATAATTTATATTGGTTAAAGCATTCACATGCTTTTTATTATATATTTTATAAATAAGTTGTGAATTTTAAGATGGGGAATGTTTTGGATCTGATATGTACAGTCATTTTTTTTTAATATTTATAAATGGTATAAACAGATATATATATATATAATTTAGAACCATTTATGCAAGAAATGTAAATCCGGTTCTATGGTTATTTTACCTCACTTAACTTTTGATTAAGTAATTTGTATATTTATATAAGGTATTTAGGTTACTTCAGAAATTTTGGTTAATTAGAAATAAAGTATGATCCTTTAATGTGTTTATATTTATTTTATTATTAAAATAAATGTTAACATGACACTAATTTACATTTTGGACCACATAATGGGTCAATTGCATCTATTTTTATCATAATTGCATTAAATGTGGTTATTATGGTAATAAATAAATTAATTAATTAATTATCACAAATGCAGTAAATGCGTCAGTTGCAATAAATTTAATGATGCAGCATGTTTGTATTTGAAATAAGAAAAGATGTATGGTTTATTATTTGATGCATTTATGTTTAATAGTTACATATTATATTTTATATGTTGGAACTATGGTTATTGAAAACATGTTTCACTTTCGTGCTTTGGTTAGCATAAAATAAAAGGAGCATCAGTTTCTATATTTTGCCGAAATACATGGTTACTGACCTTAACTAAGTATTCAAATAATAAACTAAAGATAAAGTGACACAGCAACATACTATATAGCTATATTATGGTTCAGATGTACATTATAGCTACTGCACGTTATTTAGTATGACGGTTACTATGTCATTTATGCATAATTTTATATGGCATTTAATTCTGGCATTCATCTGTGACATTTTTTTATGTGATTTATTTATGATATCTTGTATCATACTTATTTAGAAAATGTCATAAATGCAATCACATACTTAAATAAAAGACTATAACAGCTATGATTAAAACAAGTTGTGCCACAGTTATAATTTTGAGATTATCAAGTGTCATATGGACTTAAAATGCTTTTGGGAGTATTTTATAGCACTATTGTACATACACTAAGAAATACATATGGACTTAAAATATATTTTTGGTGTCTCTTCGCAAACTAATTGTAAATATCCTACATTCCAAGTGAGCTAGTTGAAATAACATGTCACCAAAGTGACCTCTCTTATTTTAGTTGTTTATGAAAATGTTTGATATTTGTGTGTATTTATTCATGTGGATGTTAGCCAGCCCAAAGGAAGACTAATATTTGGCCGAATAACTTACACATGTGTGGTGATAAATATGTGATAATTATAAGGTTTTACAAGTGAATAACTAATCGGCCGAAAGGAAGATTGTTATTTGACTTGAATTTATCATCAGTGTTTGATCATTACAACAAGAGTACCACTTACAGTTAATATTACTGTCCAAAGACTTGATATTAATATTGTGCTAGGTATCTTGAGAAGAGACTTACCAATATTTGAATTTACTATGAATGATATCTGGATATGGGCATATATGGTCAATCCTTAATTTTTGATCAATTTTCAACTAATTTGACTAAAGTCTCTGCCAATTTTAATGTTATCAACTTGTTTGGGACTAACTTAAAGGATTATAAGGAAAACATGTTGTTTGTTCTTAACTTTATGTGTCTAGCTCCTGCAATTAGGAGGTCACACCCACTCATATTATGGTTAAATGCTCTTATAATGTCATGAAGAACATTCAAAGGTGAGACAATTCAAAAGGAAAGAGTCAAAAGATCATAAAATAAAATATTTCAGAAGGTTTCAAGGATGTGGTACCCGTAGGGATAACCAATTTTAAGGAATTCTTTATTGAGAATGAAAAGCGTTTTGTTAAAATGGTAAGGAGAAACAAGCACGCTTTATATTGCTTGATTCTATAAAGTCAAAATAAAGAAAACGTAAATAAGCACTATATGGAAAATATTGCTTCAAAAGTTAAAGGCACTCAAGTTATTGTTATTTTTTCTTGTACTCTCTTTATTCACAGTATATCCATTTTAAGATTATTATTAATTCTCCAAGAATAAAATGACCTTTATTGAGCTCATTACACATTGTGGTATGAAGAAGAGAGATTGAAGCATGGTAAGATAGAAAGTACTTATTTATCGTACACTGTACATAAATGTATAAATAAGGATAAAGAAGTCGTTAAGGATCTAGAAGAAAAGGAACAGCATATAAATATATTTATAGTTGTTTCTTTAATAAGATATACAGATACATAAAGTAAAGTTTACTAGATATTTTTAAGATATTATTGAGATTTCAGTAATATTGTTTGGATTTATTTGATATTTTTGGTATGCTGTCATTTAGATAGATTTCGGTTTTCTATTTCTAATATGAACAAATTGGGTTGTTATTGTTCATTTAGAAATAATAAGATTGATTTATGAATAAATTAAAACATTGTTGGAATTAAAGCTCTTAATGTTTAAAATATAGCTTATATATATCTACTTATGCTAAATACCTTTTATAATGAAGTCTCAAATTTTGATTCAGTGATTAATATGATTATTTGTTTCAGCTTACTAAATAATTGTAGATTGAGGCACTTAAGATAGCAAATACTTTATTAGTATTCTAAGCAACTTAAAAGCTACAAGTTTTATAAACCTACACTAAGAAAAAATTATAAGATGGGAAATGCTACAATTTCTGAGGATGTTGAGTTTGGGGGGAGAAATAAAGTACGGATCATTGTCTTTAAGGAGAATCATTATCTTCGATTCAACTACAGTTACTTCTTCGGATAATGTATATGATTTGTTTCCTTTCATTAACAAGAAGTAAATTAAGAACCATAATAAGACAATGTTAAACAAAATTTCAAGGTATGTATCATTGTCTTTATGGAGAATCATAAACTCTGATTCAACTACAGTTACTTCTTCGGATAATATATAGAATTTGTTTCCTTTCATTAATAAGAAGTAGATTAAGAACCATAATAAGACAGTGTCAAACTAAATTTTCTTCAAATTAAGGTTATTTTTTCAAGAAAACAAACTCAACAACCTCAAAGTGCAAGGTCACTAAGAAAATCCACTTGAAAAGAAGAAATGCTATTCCGATGACTATATAGTATTTTTTTCATAAAGATAAATATTGGATTGGTGAAGATGATTCTTTAGACTTGCATCAATCCATATAAGGTACTAATTTGAAATATGGATTTAAGATATAAATATATAATCTAAATCTATAAGGATAATAAAGTTTGAGATCTTTCCCACCACCTTAAGGTAACAAGATCATTGGTTATGAATAATTATTAAAAACAAAAATGGATCAAATGAGTAATGTGGAAAGATATAAGGCTCATTACAGTAAAGACTATACTCAAAAAGGAAAACAATGTTTTATTTTTAAAGAGACTTTCTCTTTGGTTTTACTAAAAGAATCTTTAGAATTATTTTGAAACTTGCTGTAGATTATGATTTTAAGCAATATCGGAGGAATATTAAAGTCGTGTTACTCAATGGAGACATTGATGAAACAACTAAGAAAACCACTTATGGATTACCCTTTTGTATTAGGGATTCAAATACACCATTATCATTCATGGAGTGCTATTTGGATTATCACAAAAGAGCTAGGCAGATAAGGCTTAAAAAAAGGGAGGGGGTTTGGTATGCAAACTGCAAATCAATTCTCTTTTGCCAAAATAGACAAATGATGTCTTATATAGTAATATAAGAACATCCTTAAAGCTAAAGAAATGCAAAAGATTCCTCATGCATTTGCGGTGTGGAGTCTAATGCATGCTAAAGCATATACACAAATGGATATTGCGTGTATTATTTGGCAAATATCTTACTGACATTAAAAGTGGATCAATTGTTAGTAACTAAAATGGTTATGAGATATCTTTAAGAAACAAAGAATTATATGCTCAAGACGGATTGGTTGGAGATCATAAGGGATTACAGTCCGAATATTTTGGATGCTAATAGTACAAAAGATCCACTTTAGATAGCAATAATAATATTATTTTTATTGTTATTTTTTTGGATGAAGCTATATAAGGAAAGCTGTTATACAGATACTTATAGCCTTCTTTGCTATTTTCTGTTATCGGGCATCCAACGATGGAACATAATTGTATAATTTTGTCATAATGGACTATTGAATAAAGAAATTGAAAGATAATTAAAGTAATATTGTAACAATAAACAACGTATTATTTTCCAGTAAGGGGAGAGTGCAAAATAGATTGTAATTCATATAGCATACCATGACAAACTCCACTATGGCAGATCTGCTTATAAAAGGATTATCACCTTAGGTCTTGCATGAGCATCTTGCTTAATTGGTGTAACTTTTATGTAATAATATTTTGTTTCAAGGGGAGTTTGTATTTGGTACTGTCATATGACACATTGCTCAATACTTTGGTTACAGATATATATCAAGTTCTTTTTCTAATCATAAATAATATAATAAAGTTTTGTTTGCACTCTAGGTTGTTCAAATATTGAACGTTTTGATCTCACTAAAGTAGGACCAGTTGGAAATAGACATGTATAGATCACATCTCATGTAATTTCCATGCTACACATCCATGATTGATCTATGTCGTTTGATTGTGTTGGTATATGTGATCATTGATTGGTTTAGTTACACTGAAGGTAACGAAAGCCACTTTGATCCTTTGTTAGCAAAGTTAATGGACGAGATTGTTTCAGAAACACCTTATGTTATAAATAGCAAATTTTGGAGCTTATAAAGTTAAACACATCTATAAGATTATTACATATATGGCCAAGGGGGAGATTTTTGGAAAATTTCAATATGTGGGCCACATATGTAAAATAAACGTGTCGTGCTATTTTGGTGAAAAGCCTGATTAAAGTGATCAATTATGAATTAAAGTTAAAAGGCTTACAGGTATAATTGTCATGGTACTAATGTGTAGATACTGGGGCAAATCTATTTTGTTGAAGGGCCAAATTAGAAAATGCCAACATTATAAATAAGGGGTTATGGTCCCCAAATTACATAAGCTCCAGTTATTCTCTTAATCTCTTCTATGGAAATAATTCAGATCTAGGGTTTATGTCAATTTGGAAGATCAAATCCAACTCTTATCTTTTAGATTTATCTCTTTCTCTTAATCAGTTTATGAAAGCAGCAACTATGAATTCAGATCTAATATAAGGTCTAGGGTTTGTGTCAATATGGAAAACCAAACCAAATTTACTTTTCCAACAGAAACTATAAATTTAGGTATGACTTCCGCTAACCCATTTACTTTCCTCTATTTCTTTTCAATTAAATCAATATGGGTCACCTATTCAGATCTAGGGTTTCATGATTAATCGTTCTTAAAGTATATTGAAATCCTAACACTTGAACGTGCAACATAAAATGGTGTACATGGTCAAGTTTATACATTAGTAGATGCTAGGATTTATAACTATTAGGGTATGAACTGAAGCCGATGAACATGGCAAGGATTGCAGTCCACTGTTGGAATGTAAAACCATAAACCTTGGATTTTCATTAACACCTTGACTAGATCTGGGAATTAGAGACCCTGATCAATATTGGATATGGGTAGTGAAGAACAATTGAAATTGGGCTCACAAACTTCAATGCGTCTATCGTTTGCTAAGGAAGAAGCGTCTCCGAGTAGAGAAAGATGATGGCAAAACTTTAGTCAGGGAAGATAATAGTCGCATGAGTTGGTTTTTCCGCATGAGGCGGTTTTATAGAGAAAATTGGAACCGTTCATTTTAATGGAATTGGTCCAAAACTGGTACAAAGTGATTGTATTCATGTAATACAATTACTATGTCTGTTTATCAACTGTTGTTTCCTTTCCAGGCGCTAGACAAAAAATGAGATGGGCTAAATGTTTTGGGCTTAATAGAACTATTCTACAGATAGAGGAAGGTATGATATGATATGTAGAAGGCTCTAAGTTACTTAGATAGTTGTAAATTTCCATTTTGAAGAATGATACAATCAACATCCTAAGTTGATTATAATATGATGTACAAATATGCATTTTTTCCTTTTCCGGCAATATGTCGGCCTGTTATTGCTGGGCCATTTAATGTGATTATGCTTTGAAATTTTTATTAGTATCAATAAAAGGCACCCATTTATATATATGGGGGAATTAATTTAAAGGACAAAAATTTGTATATTTTTAGCCTCAAGGACACGACCTCAATATTTTAATCATAAGGACAAACATTCTTCCAAAGCTGCTACCGAACTAAAAACTAATACCTAAAAACTGCAACCGATAACTACAAACTGATACCTAAAAATTGCTATTAATAACTAAAAACGGATACCTAAAGAAAGTTGTCCTTCAGGCTAAAATACTGAAGGTCTGTCCTTGAGGCTAAAATGCTAAGAAATTTTGTCCTTGACAATAATTTCCTGTTATATATATATATATATAATTTTTGAAATAAAATTTATAATATATAAAATAACATTTTGAAAATATCATATAATTTTTTTGACTAAATCTTTATTTTAAAATTTTATATTAAATAAATATCTAATTTGAAAATGGTACACAAAATCTGAATTTAAATACAGATCTAAGATCCATATTCGAAGTTTGCTAAATATTTAAAATTTTGAATTTGTATTATTATATAAAATAAAAAAAACACACACACACAGATATATATATATATATATATATATGTATTTATGTATGTATGTAAACCCAAAAATAATTTTGCTAATAATTAAATGGCATATGTGTATATTATTTGAACTTTTGATATATATAAATATTATAAAATTTATACATGTAGCACATTTTAGCTAAAAATAGTTTTTACTTTTTATATTGCCAAAAGTTTCTTTAAAATTAGATTTAATTACACACATATATTTAAATTTGAAATTAGTTTTACTATGATAAAAATATAATACAAATATAATTCCATGGTAAAAAAATAATTTTATGATGCCGAAACAAATTTATTATAAATATGTAACTTTACTCGAATTTAATATATTTATGAATGAATAAATTAATAACAGTGTTTTAAACTATTAAAAAAAATTACAATTGAAATTATATAAACATAGGGCGAAAATGTTTATATATAATATATGTATGTATGTAAATGAATCGGATTTAATAAACACAAGCAATCTGTTGTCAAAAATAGTATATGAATAAATTATGTCATTGACATGTATACAAGTGGTGATATGTGTGTATGTGTGTATAATCATATAATAAATAACAAATACACACACGCAGACATTTAAACCAGAATGTACCTAAAGATATACTACCTTAGATTCACACGTTGATATAATATGTCTCCTATACTCTCTGATCTGCACCCACTACTATAAACAAATGTCGTGCAACAACGAATGTAACTTGTAGCGTCCCATGATTTTAAACACTTTGTATTTAAATATCTAAATTATTTAAATCTTAGTTTAATGTGATAAAATTGATTTTATAACCATGTTAAAACCCTTTTAATTAATAAAAAGCAAAATTAAAGTTATTTTTGAAATATGTTCAGAAAAATAAACGCTTTGAAGAAATATCGATAATGTAGCTAATAATTATTTTATCGATAAACGACTTTTTACTCGATATAAGTTGTTCGAACTTTTTAGGCTTTCTTAAAATGTTAATGTGTAATTAATTAGCGACTAAAAATGTTTTGCTTAGTATGGCTAACTAAATCACTTGATGATTTCATGGATGAGTCACTTAAGATATTTTGAATAGGGGTATTTTTGGAAAGACTTAGGAGTGAAGTAAAGAAGGGATGATGTGTAAAGTTGAGCACATGGAAAGGAGGTTGCATGGTGACCTTCCAAGGTGGTTAAAGGTGGTAGTGACCCATGTTGAAGTCTACAAATACACTACCCTATGCTCACAAATCATTTTTACAAAATAATAAACATAGAAGCAAATAGCTCTTCATCCTCTCTCTCTTCACTTTAAATTCCTTAACAATATTAAATAAAGTCCAAACTCTACCAAACTTTTGTTAAGACCCTATCACAACGTAGAAAATAAGAATAGAAATACAAATGATAAAGGAAAGGAGCACAAACCCAAACCCATACTGAGGCCGTGGACAAAAATGAGGAAGGGGAGGTGGCAGAGAGCTATTTTGAAGCAAAGGTTGTTTTGTTT
Source organism: Allium fistulosum (assembly GCA_030737815.1). Lineage (NCBI taxonomy): Eukaryota > Viridiplantae > Streptophyta > Magnoliopsida > Asparagales > Amaryllidaceae > Allium > Allium fistulosum. The sequence continues at coordinate 1,424,232,336 of CM060902.1, forward strand.
GGTAATGGTATGAAGTGTCCATGTGTTCTTTTGTGCTTATGCTTGATGTTAGCACGGATTGAGGTGAGTTAAATTACAATTGAAAAGTAAATATTGTGTTTATAATTGTGCGTTAATGTACAGTTAGGAAGATAACTAATGAAACTATAACATTAGAACCCTCTTGCTTTTAAAAGAAAATGAAAACTTTATATGTAATATATTTGCTTCTATTACCCTCTATAACATATACCATGGCCTTGACTTTGTGTTTACATGTTTGGAAGTGTTTGAAGCGAGAAAGGGCGCTATAATTGCACTTCGAATTCCCTTATATTTTACTTATTTAAAATGGTGATATGTAAATATATTTTGGTTGTGCCCTGCACTAATAGTAATGTATGAGACAAACAAGGAAAAGGTTTGGGAAATTAACTTATAACAAAGTTTGAAAAGTTAGTAGGCGAGAAAGTTCGTTGTATGGACACTTCAACATGCCTAGTTTTTGGTGATTTTTAATATGATTTTAAAAGACATCTTTAAGGATTTCTTTGCATGGTTTTTATGTACTATATGTACACTACTTACTGTAAAAGAAGAAATATTAAATCAATTGTTAACTTGTAGAAAAATGGCCAAACTTTATATTGTTTAAACCCGTTCTCATCCATGGTCTGTTACAACACTTGGCAGTATCACTTTTTGACCTGCTTTGGCAATTTTGGACCTTTTTACAGCACTGGCTATTGTGTGTTGTTATAGGCTATGATATGAACTAAAAGTGTTTGAAAATGATATGTAAATTAAGTATTTGTTGAAATATTTTAAGGGATGTTTAATAAAATATATAAGAGTATTTCAAAAGTGATTTCAAGTTTAAATATATTTTAATAATTATTTATTTACTTTAAAATTAAAGGATTTATTTTGTAACATTCATTTAAAATGGTTTTTCTAGTAATTTCTAAATTATTTATTTTTATAAAATATCTTACATAGATATTTAAACATAACTATAAGTATTTTTGTATATACGTTAGTTTGGAAAAGTAAGATAAGTATTTTAGAAGCATATATAAGTTTGGAAAAGTAAGTTAAATATTTTATAAAAGATAAATGGGTTTTAGTATGACATTAAGTTATAATTAATAGTTTTGAGAAGTTATTTAAATGTATATTAACTTGTTAGATTAATGTAGATATTCTTTAAGTTAAATATTTTATAAAAGATAAATGGGTTTTAGTATGACATTAAGTTATAATGAATAGTTTTGAGAAGTTATTTAAATGTATATTATCTTGTTAGATTAATGTAGATATTCTTTGGTCTTTAAAAAGAATATTTTAAAGATAATGATAAGTATAAAAGGTTTTGGGTTTATAGTAAATAATGTTTTAGTAACATTTGTTTTATCCCTTTTGATTATACTTGTGAATATACTTTGTTCTTTAGAGAGAGTATTATAAAAATAACGTTAAGTATGAAATGTTTTTGAAAAAGGATAGAAAAAAAAGTAAAGATTTAACTTATAAAAGAGAATGGGTTTATAGTAACAATGTTGGAGTAAAATTCGTTTTTAATTTCTTTAATTATATTTTAAAATGAGAAATCTTGTTAATTGATTTGTGAATTTTCTTATACCTTTGAGATGAGTATATGAATACATTTTGAAGAATGTAAAGAGTGAATAGTGAAGTAGTAGTATACAAGTATATATATATCTTATAAATGTATTTTAAATCTATATACAACTATTGAAGAATTATTTGAATTAGGGGATTAGAAGTCGTTTATGTGATATAATCATGCTTGTGTATTTATTCATCTCTGGAAAGTATTTACTCCTAAACTTAGTACTAAAAAGCGATAAAGTAGACTTGTTCTACCTGCAAGAGTTAAGAATGAGGAATCTAGGTAGAGCTTGGATGCAACTTGTGCTCTGACCCACCAGGCTTTACACTTGACTGAGGAATATCATAAGTTGAGAAGGTTAGAAATGGTGATAAGTACACGAGACTTGATTTCCATATGCGATCGTTTTATCTCCGTTGAATTTGACCAAAATTAACTTAGGAGATATCTAAAAGAAATACAAGATTTATACAGTATGGTATCCTCTCAGTGATGCTATACCCTATGTATAAACTCATATTATACTTTTAGGACAAGAGATAAGGAAATCCTTTTGAATAAGAGATGATCTCTACCCTTATGCATTGTCTGTTTATTTCTAAATGAACCGAAGTAAAGTTAAATAGAAATTCATCAATTTCATTTTGAAAGAATCCAATAAGCGGGGGAGTGTACTTATATGATATGACTCAAAATCTTAACCACTTCAAAACTGACATGCGAGTTTTGTGTTCTAGAAGCGGTTGTAGAGTGAAATGTTATAGAGTTGTATATATCCCAAGGGAAACTTTGAGGGAGAGGTCAACGTTAAATTTTCGGACAATGCTATAGAGTTCAACTGTTTATCTTAAGGGTAACTCCGAGGGAGAGGTCAACATCAACATTCGTCGGATCACTTATGCTAGAATCCATGAAGAGATTCGTGAACTGTTACAGTAATGATGTCTCGTATATTGAGATGCTGTAACCTATGTAGAAATTCAAGATCTGTTCGAGTGTTGGATACTCGTGTGATGAGATGATGAACGTGACTTTGCCATCAACAATGAAAGAAAACAAAGTAGGAGCAAAGCAAATAGGTTTAGTTAACCCAAGGATATATCAATTCCATATTTAGAAATATTAACGATTGATGCATAGGGAATTGATGATATTTGGTATCACTTGTTCGAGTATGGACCACCTATGTTACCTTTGTGGTGTATTTTATCTAGAGATATACTTTGCTTTGGAAGGTAGTTTTTGACCCTTGTTATGAGGCCTGCCTGAATTTACTAGGGACTACTCCAACAGAAAATCATATGCAAATGCATCTCAGCGGTTTTGATTGTATACTTAATATTATTGTGGTATTGATGCAAGTAGCAAATCTATTTTCTAATTTATATTCTACACCCTAGCCATTATCTATTATATCACCTTATTTACTCAGTAGATGGTTTTGGTTTCTTTGAGAGGAAAACCATTCTGGTGATTCGGGAGGTCTCGAAAGATATTGTTATATGACGCATCATATTTCTTGAGTTTCTCACACCAGACTTATGTCTGACTCATGGTTTTATCTTTCCCTTAATTCCTTGGGTACTCTTTCGGGCAGTTTAGGAAAGGCATGTTTTCGTCGATATTCTTTGGAGCTTCAGGAAATGTGCTGGATGCTTCCATTCGCCTATAGTTGTATTTAATTTCCACTAAACTACTAGTTTGTGTATATCAGCAATTTTAAGGACGGGTAGTTATAACTGTCCAAGTTAATGATTGTACTTACGTTACTAACTCCAAAATTACATTGTATCTTGGAGTAACCCTTGTGTTGTTTTGATATTTTACATTATTTTCTCATTGTGAGATTCAGATGTTTTGTTCTTCCTCCCATGTTCCTTTTCTTTTTCTTTTTATTTCATCCCAACAATCAATCATTTCGGCACTTGGATTGATTCGTAGTGAATACCATGTATGTATTAGTGTCAACATTTATGGGTCGAAAAGGTGGGTCATTATAGCTGGTATCAGAGTTGAAGTTTAAGCGAGAACCTTGGCTATAGTTGGGTGTAACTCATTAGAAAATGGGTAAGCGATGCCTTAGAATGAGTTGAGTGTATTATATATATGAGAGCATATTTGTATTTATTATAAACATATGCCATAAAGTTAACCTATACAAATCTAATTTGTAATGAAGTGTAATTGACATAGGGAATGATGATGGTCCGTCGATTAGTATAGCCATTTTTGGCCGGATGAGCATGGTTATCCTTTGTAGATTGATTTATCTTGCTCGACCAGTTTATGAGCATTTATTATCATCCATTGACTGTTAATTTGTGCTTAACCAGTTTATGAGTAGTTTAACATTTATTGCATGGGTTAGGTAGATAGTATTTATAGGTGCATTGAAACAACCACCTTATAAAATGAGTTTCATAGTTTGACTATAAGGTATTTGGTGATAATGTTGGGTTATAAGTTTACTTTGATGAAAGAAGTTTAGTATAAATTTTCTAAGAAAGTGATATGCGTGGTTCATAAAATATGGTTTATAAATGAAGAGGATGTAAATAGATATTTTGAGAACTTAAATCTTGATGTCTTTAAAATGATTTTCAAGATTTTGGAGAATATAATAACAATATTTATTTGAAAGTATTTGTGAATACTAATATTTTGAAAAGAGTTTAAGATTTGTTTGAGTTTGAGATTGCTCTTGAAATCTGCTAGTCAATTCGAGAACAAAGTATTTTATGTTATCTAGTTCAAGTGGCCTGAAAATGACTAAAAAATGGGCGAGAGATGTGTTCGGTTAGTAAGTACTTCTCATGAGTATTATCCTTTATAGTAAAGGGATATATTGTATGACTCGGTAGAACCCGTTTACTTAATATCATTTTTGTATTACTCGATCTGTTTGCATATTTTCTATGGATTTTAAAGTAAATATTTGAGAAATTGGTTTATATATTTGGATTATGATTAGTACGATTTTACGAAGTATTTGATATATCTTTAAAATGATTTTTATTAAATCTCAAAAGTACGATTTGATATAAAAAAGACATTTGTATATATTTTTATTTCAAATTGGAATAAAACCCAGTATTGAGTTCTGAAGTTTTCTTTAAATAAATTTGATATAAAATATAGAGTAGTTTAATATAGAGTTTGTTATGAACTTTATGTATATGAAAGATTTATATGTATACTATGTATGGAGTCCAAGTGGTGGCATAAATCGAATAATTAAGAAACCTTTCCTGTTTTCACTCTATAGTAAAGTTTGTTCGATAAATAAGTAAAACTCTAATAATTTATTTTATTGACTCATGTATTCTATACATTAGGAAAGTGTGGTATATTCATCATGTTTGATGTGTTTCTTTGGTAGTTTCATTTCTTAGAACGGAACAGATTTTTCGACGATTTTTGACCATTGGAAACTTCCAGGTCATTATAAAACTCACTACAAGAAAATCAATAATTGGTTACAATAAATAGTGGCATTTATGACTAAGTGCAACCATTAACATAAATAATTAAAGAAAATAAAAATTAAACGCAGTTATACCCCCAAACATTTTAGAAGGTAATGAATCCTTTCCGCTTCCTTTTTATTATTTTCCTTTTTCCTTGCCACTTCCTTTCCTTCCGTCAAAACCCTAAAACAAACTTTTCAAGCCTGAAACAAAAAAATCTCTCTTCGTTAAAAATATTCATTTTAGAACCTCATCTTATCACAACCTACTGCCTCCGTAGCATTGCTTCACTTCTCAATCTCCTATACCATGCCAAATCGGTGAGATTTTTATAGATTCGTTGATTTTTCAAACTTTTTTCAATTTTTTTCATATTTGAACGAGATTTGAAATTATAATTCGATTTTTATTCTTGTTAGATTTGTTTTATATTTACTTCTTATAAGATTTGGTTCAACTTTATTCTTTATAAGGTTGGAATTTAAATTGACAAAGTAGAAGTTGTCTGGTTGTAAGCTAATTGGTGGCATAGATAAGTGTTAGGAAGAAAGTTGAATTGGATGGAATGTGTGTTACCGATAGAAATTTGAATTGATAATGGTTGAATGTGTGCTACATATTTTAAATTTCCTAAGGTTGAATAGGCACTTCATGTTAATCTAGGTTTTGCACCAATCAATTAATTGAATTTGTTATGGTTAATATATCTTTAGTTGAAGTATATATGCAATTTTAAATCATTTTTGAGTTTTTTACTAATATTTCTTCTATTTAATGGGATGATATTAGCAAGAACTAGAAGGATTCACCAAGCGATGGATCCAAGGTGGACATTAATTGATAAAACAAGAGCTTCGCATATGGATGTTCAGGTGAGTTCAATAAATTTCAAGAGCATTTTACTAGATGTTAGCATGTTAATTAATAAATGAACCACTAATTTCAACCACTACTATTAACTTCAATGACAATGTTTCTCAAGTCTTTATCATCCATAATCTAGCTAGCAAAGTAAGTATTGATATTGTTTAGTTACACTATATATTTGAGATGGAATATTACATATGTATAGGAATACGTGGTAGAGGACCTACGTGATGTTACACACCACAGATGTTGGACCCCACGCATGAAGAGTTTAAAATTGCTTAAGCTTCTTTAAAGGTAAAGTAATTTTCTGAGTAAATTTATAAAAAATGTGCACTCAAGTCAATATGTATGCACCCTTGTTCCATTTTAGGCACAATTAAATATTTTTTGTACAAAAAGATTGATTGAAATTAACATGGAGAAAATATTAAAAATGTTGTAAAAAAAATTAAACTTAACCAAGGGTAGACAGACTCGGGATAGAAACTTATAGAAAACAAAGAATTTATGTGACCAACCCATTCATTTGAAAAAAGAAGAAGCAAGAATAATATATGAGTATAGACATAATTGGTGCTAGATACTAAGTAGTATGAACATAAATGATGGTATAAACAAAAGTTCGATACAAAATGATGGTCATTACTTAATATTTGGTGTATATGGGCATTTTCCAACAAGTTGTGAAGCACTCAATAGGGCTGCTGGCAACATGATGGGCACACCATAATCTTCTTGTTTGTCGAAATGCTCAGAAATACACCGGGCTGATAGAGGAGTACTCGAAAATACAATAGTTTGCCGGAGTTATGAAACTTCGTGTTGATGACGAAGGCAAGCTGAACTCGGTAGGGCTACTGGCAACATGATGGGCATGCTATATTCTTCTTTGACCATAACAAATAAGCTTAGCTTTGTTATTTAAGCATGCAGTTAACGCTATGCCTAAAGCATTCTTCAAATATGACGTTAATTTGGCATTTTGTTTCTCTTTTTCATGTTAACATCTTCGTTAGCTATCAAAATTCCTAAGTTCGATCTTTATGAAGATTCATATAAAACAGTAAAAACATTAGACTTTGAAATTAGTGAATACAATATATAAAACTACACATAAACGTTTGATCATTTCAATTATTATCTAGACAGTTATGCTACGTTTCCACAAAGATATGCCATTAACAGGAAGTATTTGGGTGGTGCTAAAAACAACTCTCCAAATTTAGTTTGCGCTAGCGATGAATCTGAATTAGAAGGAGACTTAAGTGTTGGGCTCATGCTTGACAATGCTACACATTTTCATGCATTAGTAGTCATAGAGGTTATCTTTTATCATTATTTTCAGTTGGTTAAATATTTCTTTTTAACAGTCTTGTTTATTAAACTGGTCGATGATGCACAATATATATTATGCAACGGGAAGTTAAAGAATACTAGTGAAACCTAAGATATTACCATATCTAATTTAAAAATATAAATTCTATGCTACTCTTGTAATTGTCTAATGATTTTCTGCTTATAGCATCAGTATTATGGGCAATCCAATTCTTTTGGCTCAAAAGAAGAAGCATATCGAAACTCCAGCACCCTGGTTTATTGCAGTTCTACATAAGCCTTGTAGATTATGCTCAGTTAATCACAAACCTTAAAAGGAATTTAACTCCTAAAGATTGCCCTATCATAGCTTTAGGAGGATCATATGGTGGAAGTAAGGGCTATATATTTTAAAACAAAGACTTTAGTTCCTCAAAGCTGTATTTGCTAATATAACCTGAAATTTTGTCATCAGTGTTTGCTTTGTTGATCAACTGCAGGAAGTAAGTGAGAGTTGTTACACAACATAAAGCAATTTTGGTTTGATATTAAAAAAATTATTGCTCAAACAAATGGTGTAGACCTCTTAAGTAAAATATTTCACACCTACCGGTATTACTTTCCTATTTTTTAGTTACATTATGGATGCATATTATATTAACTAGCAAGCTTTTGGCAATGGAGTGTTTTATGAAATAAATGAAAATGATCATGAGGATATGACTGTTGACGATGAGAGAGTGCACAATGATATAAAAGAAACTCTTGCCAGCATTCTTGTTCATAAAGTGAATGGTGTTTCACTGAAGATTTCACCTCTTATGGTTACTAGTGATACCTTGAATTTAGATATGGTTTTGTATAAAAACATGGACAATGATGTGCACAAGAGCAACGAGTTGTCGACTTTGAAAGTTGCAGTATTGCTGTCAGTAGGGGATTTGATTGTGCATGAGAATTGAAGGTGAAAATACTTCTGAAATGGATATAGCTAATATAAATATTTTAGAGGAACTTAAAAGGAACGAGACAAGAAGTGATGTTGTTATTACTTCTTCTGAACTATGTGTGGCGCCTGACATAGTTAGTTCTGATGTTGTATAGTGAGAAGCTATTTATTATAGTTTCTACCGATGAGTGCACAAATGATTGATAATTAATCATGTTAAATTTGGAGGGGAAGTGAATGAGATAGTTATTTCTGGTCCTTGTTATCATGAGCATGGGGTTGATACATATACTGAGTTGCATAAGTATGGTGAGATGTCACGTGTCGATGTGGAGGGAATTTGGGTTTTGATGGTGTGGTGCACGGTTGCAATATGTTGCTTGGAGTGTTTGCATGAGTAGCAATGGTGAAGTTTTCAGGTTGTTCATGCGTGAAGGGACACTTGTCCTAGTTGTGTTTGCAGTGGAAATGAAGGTAGGGACATGTGCATGTACATGATATTGCAATGATATAGGATTGTTTAAGTTTAGTGAGACATTATTATATGGTGGCATAGTGGTATTGCTAAGATTATTATTAGAAGACTGCAGAAGTGTTACATCACATGTGATGGATTCTATCATGATCTCATTGTATGTTCCCTTATTGTTTGCTTCATTAATTGCACCATGCTTCATAACAATATTTAAAGATTGGTCTACCCGATCATTTCCATGCACCAGAGACACTTATCCAGTGTATTATGAAACAAACTGGAGTGAAGCATAACTGAGTTTGAACTAAGGCTATTACTGAAACACATATGTTGGAGTTGGAATATGAAACAAAGAGATGCACCAGAGACACTTACTAAAACAAATTGCATAGGCGGCTACTGATTTGAATGAGCCAGAGTCGTTCCAGTCGAGGCAGTGACTGAGGTGTGCCAAGGCCGAAATGAGCAGGTAATTGGGTGCATCCAAAATTGACGTGAGTATGTAACCAATTGGTCACATGAAGATAGGTACTGAAATATAGAAAAAGGTAGGCTTTAATGATTTTCCCAATCATTTCCAATTCATACTTTATAGTTGATTATCATTTGGTCACATGTTTATTATACGTTGATTTGTGCTTGTTAAGTTGAGGTAATGCATATCAGGCTTATATTTAGGATCATTCAGGGGATGATGATGCGGTTAGCTGAAATAAGAGTCTACAACAAGACTAAGTGAGTGACCAGTAGTAGATTAGATGCAGATGCATAAGTGTTGTTGAAGTAGTGGTTAAATTAAGAATGTGGACATGAAAGAGAGCCTAGATGCAGTAGTTAGCTAAAGCCTATCATTGAAGTTGCAAAGCAAGGAAGGAAGTCACTGTAGTGCGATGAACCAGGAGGACATCAGTGCACAAGGCACGATGAATGACTAGTAGAAGCAAGCTGTGATATGATCAGTTTGGTTTAGAACTTACTTCGCTAAGTTAATGTCAACTGATTTCAGTTTCATTTTTTCGGTTTAACTTGACTTATGGCATTGTTTCGTATATCTACTTTTATCTTGATGTTAGTCATGAATATATTTAGTCGTTTAACTCTGTGCTGATAAATCTTAAGCAGTATCTTGGCTCTTTATTAGTGGTTGAAGTTTCTCAGCTAAAGGTCTAGGATAGCATGCATCCGTCATGAGGAATAAGGTATGATTTCTTTATTATATGCATGTTCATGATCACAATAAAGGGTTCATACTCATATTCCACCTCTTAAAAATAAACTTCTCCAATTATAGATTTAGGTCTTACTCTGATTAACTAAGTTTATTATAATAATAATAATAATATATTTATGTGCATTAAAGTAGACTATATATTAACTAAGTTTATAAAAATTAACTAAGTTAATAATAATAATATTAAATTAACTAAGCTAACCAAGTTAATAAAAATTTAACTAAGTTTTGTTAAAATTAAATAAGTTTTATAAAATTAACTAAGTGTAAGTTAACTAATTTTTTTAAATAATAATATAACCAATTTAACAAAGATTTACAAATAATGATGACGAAGAAGAAGAAGAATTAACTAGGTTTATAAAAATTAACTAAGTTTATAATAATAATAACAATATAATTAAGTTAGCCGAGTTTAAATAGTAATATTAATAAATTAATTAAGTTAACCAAGTTAACAAAAATTAACCAAGTTTTGTTAAAATTAAATAAGTTTAAGTTAACTAAATTTTATAAATAATAATAATATAACTAATTTAACAAAGTTTTATAAATGATAGTGATGACGATGACAATGAATTAACTAATTTTATAAAAATTAAATAACTTCTTAAAAATGAACTAAATTTATAATAATAATAATAATATAATTAAGTTAATCAAGTTTTAATAAAAATAATAATAAATTAATTAATTAACTAAGTTAACCAAGTTGATAAAAATTAACTAAGTTTAGTTAAAATTAAACAAGTTTTATAAAATTAACTACGTATATAATAATAATAATGTAATTAAGTTAACCGAGTTAATACAAATTAACTAAGTGTTGTTAAAATTAAACAAGTTTTATAAAATTAACTAAGTATACAACAATAATAATAATAAGTGGAAATTAGCCACAAAGGCCTCTTTAGCAAGTGGAATTAGTTTCTAGGACACACAACTGAAATAATTACTTTCAAGGACAAAACGTAAAATAATTAGTTTCTAGGGCCTAAAAATCTATGAAATTATGTCCTTGAAAGTAATTGGACTGCTGACTTTGTCCTTGAAAGTAATTATTCTACCGATTTTGGCCTTGAAAGTAATTTCTTTGAATGTGTGTCCTAGAAACTAATTGGACTGCAAAGTTTGTCCTTCTGGTGAAATGCCCCTAATAATAATGTAATTAAGTTAACCGAGTTTTAATAATAATAATAATAATAAATTAACTAATTTAACCAAGTTAATCAAAATTAACTAAGTTTTGCTAAAATTAAACAAGTTTTATAAAATTAACTAAGTTTAAGCTAACTAAATTTTATAAATAATAATAATATAACTAATTTAACAAAGTTTTATAAATAATAATAATGATGATGATGAATTAATTAAGTTTATAAAAATTAACTAAGTTTATAATAATAATATAATTAAGTTAACCGAGCTTTAATAATAATAATAATATAATTAACTTAACGGATTTTTAATAATAATAATAATAATATTAAATTAACTTAGTTTTGTTAAAATTAAACAATTTTTACAAAATTAACTAAGTTTAAGTTAACTAAATTTTATAAATAATAATAATTTAACTAATTTAACAAAGTTTTATATATAACTATAAGATTGCACTTTATTTATTTCATTTTGTTTATAACTTTGATTATTTATATGCATTGTGTATAGTATGATATACTTGTACAATGTTGTAGATGTTTGATATCAGATTTGAAGTCCAATAAATTAACATAATTGTTTGACTATATGTTGTGCTTTCATTTGTGCAGGTATTGGGCTTTCGAAGAGAGCAAGGTTAGACTTTTATGGTGCTAGTTTTCACTTGTGCATGCAACAAAGAATTATGGGTAATCAAATGTTTTGTCTGCACTAGTTATGTATAACATTTTATTAGTACTAGGTGCGTAAATTTGTATATGAATGGTTATTGTATGTGAGTTTGGTCATTTTATCGAAAAACTATTGTATCGAAATGATTATGGATATCTTATTTGATTATATAGTTAATATGTTTTTTTTAATTATTTGAATATGATGATTATGTGAGTGATTGTTGATTGATATAGTAGGAACAAATAGACCATTAACGGGGAATAATAGCATGAAAACAGGCTGCAAAATAATCAACAACATTTAATAGCATTTCAAAAACGCTACAGAAATACATATAGTGCCATTGAGTAAACGCAACCGTAAAGCAAGTGTAAAGTTGGAAACTCTATTAGTAGCGCCAAAAAGTCTTTTGGTGGCATTTTTAAAATGCTACAAACAGATTTATGGTTGTGTTTGAGAAAAGCTGCAATAAAAGGATTTATAGTGGCGTTGAAATAAATGCAACTAAAAATCATCGATTTTTTAGCTGCATGTTTATCGCAGCGTTCATTAAAATGGTACCGCAAGTTTTAGTTTTTGTGCGCCAGCAAATATACTTCTTTTTGTATTGACTTGAAGCTAAGTGATTTTGAAAATATAAAGATGGGTTTTTATAACCATTGGATCGAGAAAGTAGTAAGTTAGAACAAGTTTCGAATTTGTTGAACATCTTTGTTATGTAAACCATTCGATGTTATTGGGCCAACTAATAAACATTTTTTCTTTAGGGGTGTCTAAGAAAAAAAGACTCTAGGCCAAAGTTTGGATACCCGTGTTTGCTCTTCCTAACTACTTTTTGTACAGAAAAGATTTATATGTATAAGTAGTAGTGGCATATCCTGAATAAGTATGAAATCTTTCCTGTTTTCACTTTGTAGTAAAGTTTGTTTGATAAATAAGTGAAATTCTGATAAGCTATTTTATTGATGCATGTATCCTATACATTAGCATAGTGTGGTATATTCATCATGTTTCATGTGTTTGTTTGATAGTTTTCATTTCTTATAACGAAATAGATTTTTAGGCGATTTTTGACAGTCGGAAATTTCTAGATCATTATAAAACTTGAAGTTAAGTGATTTTGAAAATGTAAAGATGAGTTTTTATAACTATTAGATTGAGAAAGTCTAAGGTTAAAACAAGTTTTCAATTTGTTGAACATCCTTATTACGTAAACCATTTGATGTTATTGGGCCAGCTAATAAATTTCTTTACCTTAGTGGTGTATAAGGAAAGTAGAATCTAGGCTTGTGTTTTGATACTAATGTTTGCTCTTCCTAACTACTTGCCTAACCCGATAGATAATGAAGTCGAAAAGGTTGACTTGGTTTAAGATCCGGATTTTTTGGGCCTCCATCGGAAATTTAGAAAGTAGAGTGAATATGATGTTTTGTATATACTCTTAGGATGTAGTGGAGTATTATACGAGTTTAAACTTGAAGTATGCTTTCATAAAATGTTGTATGAATAAAGTAATGTTTTGTGAAATGGTTCATAAATAGCTTTAGTATTGAATGAGATACTATTTGTGTAAAGGAATGTGATATAAAAATGATTGGTATAGTTGAAGAAACCAATAGCATAAAAGTAAGCTATATGTAGAAAACTTTATTCGCATGACTGCTGTTGATCTAGGATTCGAGCACATGGTTTCTAGCCGATTTACACTGGTTCAAGCTAGAATATTTCACTCGATTCTCGATGGAAAATACTTGAAACGGATTTTTGATACTATCCCAAGGTTTTCTACCATAGTATATGGCTATGTAAGTGAAACGAAGGATATCTAATCAAGGAACCTGTTCAGAGTCTGCATTAGAGAGGTCAGGTGATCTATACTAGTTTGGAAATGAAATGTATGTGATCCAGGAAGTGATCAAATCTGATATCGCATATGGATGATCAATGTACTTTGTACAGATTTCAGCATATATTTATATATATATATATATATGTCTATTATGTTTGGTTTTCTTTTGGAGAGTTCAGGGAATAACTCTTCGATTTGTTCTGAGGTAGCTTGAATTATCATCTAAGTAATAACTTGAGGCATTTGAGCTTATGATATGCTTAGTAAATTATTTATCGTCCATGTGCGATGAGAGGGTTTTTGAACCTAAGCAAACCTCAGGCTTTATTTGCTAGTAATTTTGAATACGACCAAGTATTGATATTTGCTTGCTCCTTTGTTAATTAGTCGTGTTGGAATTTCGAGGACAAAATGTTTTAAGTAGAGGAGAATGTGACCCGTAATTTCGAATACTTTGTATTTTATATCTTAATTGTTTAAATATTTGAATATTGGTTTAACATGATAAAATTGATTGTATAACCATGTTAAACCCCATTTTACTAATAAAGCATGAAGGTAAACTTGTTTTTGAAATATGTTTACAAAAAATAAATACTTTGAAGAAATATCAATATTGTGGCTGGAAATCGTTTTATCGATAAACGGCTTTTTACTCGATATAAGTTGTTTGAACTTTTTAGGATTTCTTAGAATATGGATGTGTAATTACTTAGAAACTAAAAATATTTTGCTTAATATGGCTAAATAAATCACTTGATGATGTCACTTAAGAAATTTTGAAGAGGGGTATTTTGGGAAGATATAGGAGTGAAGTAAAGGAGGGGTGATGTGTAAATTTGAGCAGATAGAAAGGAGGGTGCATGGTGACATTTCAAGGAGGTCCGGAGGTGGTTGTGGCCTCTTGTTAAAATTTACAAATACACTACCCTAAGCTCACAAAACATTTTTATAAAATAATAAACATAGAAAGAAATATCTCTCTTCATCCTCTTTCTCTTCACTTTAAACTTCTAAACAATATCAAATAAAGCCCAAACTCCACCAAACTTTGGCTAAGACCCTAGCACAACATGGAATACAAGAATATCAACTCAAATGATTAAGAAAAGGAGTACAAACCCCAAACCCATGTTGACACCATGAGCAAACATGAGGAATAGGAGACGGCCGAGAGCTATTTTGAAGCAAAGGTGGTATCTTTAGTTATATATATATGGGTTATAGTATAACGGATCTTAAAGCCACTTTAATACTAGAGGGGAGAATAGTGTTTTATAACTTTTATGAATCTTTTTAACCTTGTTTCATGATTTAAATCAAATCATAAATTATTAACATAGATCTGTACTAATCAAGCAGTCACATATGTGATCATAGATAAATATAAAAGAAATAACAAAAAAGTAAGAGTGATGAAACCAAGCTTTTTATACTAGTTTGAATTAACTAATCCTACATCCAGTCTCGTACAATACCGTAAAGATTTCTTTTCAATCGCTACTTTAAGCTGGTAACAAGCAAACTAGAATACAGTCTCGATTTCAAGGCCATAAGATACACCCTTCTGTCTCATGAGTCCGAGATAAACTCTCTAGATTTACTGGGCAAC
Source organism: Allium fistulosum (assembly GCA_030737815.1). Lineage (NCBI taxonomy): Eukaryota > Viridiplantae > Streptophyta > Magnoliopsida > Asparagales > Amaryllidaceae > Allium > Allium fistulosum. The sequence goes on from CM060902.1 coordinate 1,424,247,551, forward strand.
TTGATCACTAACTTCATTTAGATGAGCTACTAAGCACACCCACTGGAATTGAATGGGCAACAAGCACACCCAAATAAATACGAGTATTAATTTCCAAATACAAATAATTGTACTTGGGATACAAGATATCCTACATCTTTTTTCATTGCGGTTTGATCTTTGAATTGATGAGAGAATACTTCCAAATCAGTGAGTAGATTATAGGGAATGAATATAGTAAAGTAGGAATTGAATTTGAATAAATTCAAAGTGTATAGAAATTGGATTTTGTGAAATGTATGATGAGAATTCGGAGTAAGAAGAAATTAGAGAAAGTAGTTAATAAAATTCGTTTTCCGGTCCCTTTTTATACTGTATAAAGAGATGTGTCTATTCGTGAAGAGATGACGTTAAAAATCACAACAATTCAAAATCCAAAAGACATCTCTTCACAGTCTATATGTCGACATACATAGGAGGCTTATGTTGACATATCTATGTTAACTTAAAAAATAATCCTTTTAAAATGTTTTCAAACTTCTACATTTCTATAAAATAATTTAAAGATAGTTTATAAATACTTTGAACACATAAAACTTTTATAAAATATTTGTAAGAATATATTTTGAATTTTAAAATTTATTTTGATAAAATATCAATAATTTGAATTTTGATGATAAAAATCAGAATCTACTATTGAGGACATTAAAAATTTATTCTAATGACTCAAACTAAAGTCTCAAGCTCTTCGAATCTTTGTCTTTAAACTCATGAGTCTTGATCATCTCTGAATCTTGAACTTTATTCTTTATACTGATCAATCTTCAAGTTTAATTATTCTGTACCCGTGTAATATTCTGCAATATATACTATACAACTTGGCAAAATATTAGTATCTATATTTATATGGTTGTTGTCATCAAAATCAATATCTGAGATATTAACAATCTCCCACTTTTTTATGATGACAACCAAGTAAGTATTTCTCTATATAAAATATAATATAACTCCCCCTAAGTTAAATAACTCCCCTTTTTATCAAATATATATAAATATATAGTATATGCGCATGCTATATTTTATATTTTTCTTCCCCTTTGTCTTCAATAAAAATTGGTAAAAAAAATCCCCCTAAATGTGATATACTAATGAATTATGATGTCAAAATCAATATTTAAATTTTAAGCAATGTTTAGAAATTTAAACTATAAACATAATTGTGATTAGATTATATATAAGACGAATATTTATGGAAATACTATTCATTTAAATATGGTATAGGACATATATTCAAGATATATGTTGAGTAATGATTAAATTCTAAATCATATACTATATATTGGAGATATTAAATAAGACAAGACGAACATTATCAATAAATCAAACTATTATACAATCAACACAATCGTAAACAAACCAAGTCAAACCATACAAACCTATAACAATCCAAACTTAACTATATACATAAACCAACAAACCATATTAACAGACGTCATACAAATCAATGTTTCTTTTTATTATTGGAGACTTATGGATAGAACAATTAGGATAGTGAAGGCAACAATTTCCTTTTTGTTCCATAAGGTTTCCATTAGAGTCAAAGAGAACTTCTCCTACAAACTTAACTTTGTCACCATCTATATCATCATCATCCTCCTCTTCCTCATCATTCATGGGGTTATGAATAACAAGATTGGGGAAATCTTCCTCAATCCCTACTAGATTAGCCTTGTTGTCCAATATATGCTTTTGAAGGTTTCAAAGAATTTTACCTTATTTCTCTTGCTCTTTCAAGAGGCAAATTCAAACAAATTCTATTTTAGAAAGCATGTTAAGGACGTGCTTTAGATCATCTTCAATTTTTGTTACTTTGGCTAGGGTAGTGTTTTGAAAGGGTCCTAGACTAGAGATATTGAAGTTTATAGGGGTAAATTCCTCTCTTGGCCTTTTAGAGTTTGAAGGATCCATGAATTTATTTTTTAATTTGAGTTTTTAGGAAAAACAAGACTAAGAAATGAGAGTAAATTCAAAATTTGGTGGTTATATAAATAGATTTCAAAATTTGAATTAAAAAGGGAAAGGTAGTTTTCAAAAACCTGTTAGGTATGTCGACATATATAGGAAGCATATTGCGACATATGCACCTAAAATGTATTTTTCATTTTAATTTTAATCAGTAAAGGCTATTATATTTAGATTTTTGTGAAAGAACGTATTCCTAGCTCTCTTCTTAGTTTAATGTAGGAAGCTTGTGCTAAAGGTTTTCTTAAGGTATCGGCTATTTGGTTTTCAGTATTTTTTATTTGAGTGAAACAACACCTTTCTTAAGTTGTCTCTTAGAAAACGATGGCTTATGTCTATATGTTTGGTCCTGGCGTGATGAGTTGGGCTCTTAGACAAACTTATTGCACTAGCATTATACAGTATATTCGTGACTGTTTCAGATTTAAACCAAAACCTTTTAAAGTTTGTTGCATATAGATAACCTATGAACATGCTAATGCAGCTGGAATATATTCTACCTCTGCTGTGGATAGAGATACAGAATTTTACATTTTGCTAAACCATGAAACAAGAGAGTGTCCTAAAAAATGATATGTTCCACTTGTACTGTTTCGGTCTGATTTGCATCAACTTAGTCCGCGTCACTATATGTTATTAAGTTAATGGAGTTTTCTTTTGGGTAGAAGATTCCATACTCTAGTGTATTGTTTATATATCTTAGAATATGTTTTACGACTTTTAGATCAGTTTCCTTAGGTTGAGATTAATATCTTGCATAAAGACATATATTATGCATTATATCAGGTCTACTAGCAATCATATAAAGCAAGGATCTTATCATACATTTGTATAGTTTTTGATCCACATCTTTTGAATTTTCTTCTTTATTTGGTTTTTTAATAGTTGCCATGGGAGTTGGCTTACCATTAGTATTAAACATACCAAATTTCTTTACTAGTTCCTTGGCATATATTTCTTGACTTATAAATATATCATTACCTAATTGTCTTATTTGTAGTCCTAAAATGAAATTAAGTTCTCCCATATGACTCATTTCAAATTCCTTAGTCATAAAATTAAGTCCGCCCTGCTATTCCAAAATAAAATAAAGCAGCCCGCAAAATATTCTAATTCTAAGCCCTAACCAATCGTGCTTTCTCTCTGTCATTGCCCTCTTCTGTCGAATCTTGCAAACCCTAACTTGAAAGCTGCTCGTCTCCTTTGCGTGTGCCTCCGGTTCTACCTGCGTCGCCTCTGTCTTCGTTGTTGCTTGCCTCCTTTTCCGCTCGTCGCTGTTGTACTCGCTGCCATTGCCTTGCTCTCGACGAAGTTGCAAGTATCATAAATTGATTCAACTCATCTATATCAACATGTAATAATAAAATCGAAAGAAAGAAAATGTCTGCAGTCTTGAGATTTTGTTGTTTAATTAACTACTTCGAATTCACATTCATATTTTAACTTTTATAAATAGTCACTTGACTATTTTACAATTGAACTTTGCTGCGATGATTCTTAGCATTTAAATAATGAAATGAAAAGATGATCCTTGATTCTTGTAATGGTGGACTACGTATAGTTCACCCTCAATACTAATTGTTCACAAATTGATAGATTAAAAATAAATAAGTAAGTAAGTAAAAAATAAACCCTGATTTTGAGGGCCTCTTTGGCAATCAAAAAGTAAATATTTTTTCTTTTGTTAAAATGCATTTAGTTTTTGGATAGTCATAAAGTCAAGAGTCAATTTGGCAAGACATTTGTATAAGCTAAAAAAATCAAACTACAATAAGACAAATCTACATTTAAAAGTTAATAAAGAGGAGATAATTACTTCTAAATCAACTTAAAATGTAATTGCTTAAAGTTCTCTATATTTGTTGTCCAAGCTTGCCTAGTTCTAATAATCATGAAAGGTGATATTTGATAATAGACTAAGAATTCTCACAGTTCAAAAAAGGGAGCGCATACAGTGTTGTTAGAAGTGTTGATTATAACCAAAAATGTATTAGATTAAGGAAGAATAAATTTTGATTGGAGTTCCAAGGTTAGAGCTAACACATGGAAACAGTAGGTAGTGATCTACTTGAATGAAGCAACATTCTCATTCTGAAAAAATCCAGATAATTCAGACAAAACTATCCAAAACATAAAAAAGGATTATTAATTCATAAAAAATGTATTGCCGTTTATTATACTACCTTTCAATTGCTTTCGAATTTTTATATGGATGTTTGATTTTCAATCACAAGTTTCTTACTAGGTCAAAGATCTACTTATGTTGTGACGGTTGTTGATGCAGTGGATATTCACGAAATGAATACAATGATGAAAGTAGCAATCGGTGGATTGAAAATACCAAACGCCCAAATCCGTTGATCTCAAAGATACCGGATTCTAGCTATCTCTGTCACGTTGATCGTGCACGATGCCGTGAAAGAAGATCTACAATTCTTCGAACGTTGATCAAGCGCACTTGATTCCGTGAATTGGCTTCAACAATCGTTGATTCGAGCGCACTCGAATGCCGAAGGTGGAGATAGGAAGAAGATCCGGCAAACTCAACTTACAATCATTCTCACTAATTTCCTTCCTTATTGATGGCCCAAAACAAGACGTTGCAATTAACTGCATGGTATGATCACGGCCCACGTGTCTTTCTACACGTACATCTTTGATAACTTTTATTTGCCAACTGCAATCAGGAGTATACCACTGTCTTCCTTCAACTGGAAACCCAATAACCAGTCTTCTCAACTCTTCCTGCTCTGTTGGACACATATGATAACGTGGTCTAAACGGTACAATAGTATTTGGCAGTTGACCAACATGATATTGTATGTCCCTCAGTGGCGGTACTTCCTTGGGCAACTCTGCAGGGAGTACATCTTCGAATTCATTTACCACTGGCTCATCCTCCTCAGGAGTCTCGAGATCTTTACTGGTTTCATTCCCATTCAACATAAACACTTCCTCTCTATCCTCCACTTCTTTAACAAACTCTTCTGTAGATAATAGACTAATCGAATCCACCTTCTTCACTGATAAATTACCCACTTCATCTCTTGACACACTTTCTTCATCCTCATCAAACCTTGCTGGTTGTGAATTTTCAACTTCATGTTCATCAAACTTTGTTGGTTGAAAAACATCAACTTCATCTGTATCTAGCTTCGTGGATTGTGAATAATCAACTTTATGGTCATCAAACTTCGCGGGTTGAGAAGAAACTACTTTATCTTCCACTTCAACACTATCTTCCACTTCTTCAACAAATTCCTTCAAAGATATTCGATTAGTTGCTTCCACCTTCTTCTCTGGCTTGCTTTGACCTTGTTCACGCTTCTTAAGAACTAAGATAATTTTGGTTGCTTCGAACACGAAACTGTAGCTGTTGGCGTGACTATTATGTTGTACAGCTCTATCATACTGCCATGGACTTCCCAATAGTAGATGACATATATCCATATCGACAACATCACACCATATATCATCTTTGTACTTTTTCCCAATAGAAAATGTAACCAATGTTCGTCTTCCCACCGTCACTTCTTCACCTTCCTTTATCCATGCCAGTTTATACGGTCTAGGGTGTTTTTCAGTCTTCAACCCTAACTTCTTAACAGCTTCTTCAGAAATAAGGTTATCACAACTTTTCGCATCAATAATAAATTTACAAACCTTTCCCAAGATATTACAAGTAGACTGAAAAATATTGTTCCTTAGCCAAATAGAATCATTCTCATGCTTTGACAAAGTACACCCTTCGTCTCTATGACCACGTATGTCTCTATGATCATGCAAATCTCTTCTACTCGGTCTTTTGACATCACGACATGGTTCATTGTCAAACCCATGTTGACTTCTTTTCTCTTCCCCATGGTGATCTCGTCTCATTGAAATTGATGATTCCCTTTTATCTTGATAAGTTTGTGGCGACACCCTCCTTGCTTCCGTAACCGATGGCGAAACTCTGTTTCCTCCATGGTTCAAGACTGGTGACCTTCCCCTTTGACTTTGATTCAAATCCATCACCAACTTCTCCAACTTTCCAAAACCTTTATTGAACTTCTCTTCGAGGTTATCACTAATTCGTTGCTCAATTGCCTTAGCATCTTCTCTTCTATACACATCGGAAATATTCTGATGACGATTACCTCTTCTCAAATGCATTGTTGAATCAAAAAATCTCCAAATAACTTTAACTTGGATTCAACTTAACTTCAACACTTTAACTCGGCCTTGATCTACAAAGTGATGCGCGGCTTTAATTAGCTCTCGGATCTAACACTGATAGGCTTGATTGAAATTGAATAAACACTTCTCTTTGCTCCAACAGGCTCGTCTTAGCTATGATTGGCTAAGTCTTGCTCTGATACCAAATGATGCAGCGGGAAATAACAGAAATGAATATAACGATGAAAGTAGCAATCGGTGGATTGAAAATACCAAATGCCCAAATCCGTTGATCTCAAAGATACCGGATTCTAGCTATCTTTGTCACGTTGATCGCGCACGATGCCGTGAAAGAAGATCTACAATTCTTCGAACGTTGGTCAAGCGCACTTGATTCCGTGAATTGGCTTCAACAATCGTTGATTCGAGCGCACTCGAATGCCGAAGGTGGAGATAGGAGATAACACTCAACTACCAATTTCAAAGTGGCACAAAGCACACAAACAAAGTTTTATTCAAAATCAACTAACTTTTACAAATGACCCACATCCCTATTTATAGGGTTACAACTCACACTTACATCACAAAGCACAACACATTACAAGATCCACGACATAACATATTTACATATTCACGATCGACCTAACATAGGTCGTTAACGACCTAAACAGAAACATCACACGACCTTACAACAAAGTGACTCAACATATATACAACACGAGTTAACGAATACAACACATAAACGACATAAGGATCACACGACATAACAACACAACAGTTTACAACACATAACGACCTAAGCAACACATCTACATAAGTATCTTCACGCGACCTAGGGCTTGAGCGACCTAACTCTGGTAGGCTTCAGCGACATACTTACAGGAGCGACTTAACAACTGAGTGACCTAAGGGTCTGAAGGAAATGCGGCCTAGCTCCAAATAGCAAGTAGTTCGTAGGTCGTGGTTCATTTAGGTCGCTTATCCAGGTAGGTCATAGCTCGTGACTCCGCAACGAACCAATGAAAGCGGCATATGTTCCACTGTATCTTCTTCGCGACTTAAGGTAGATCGTTTGCGACCTAAATAAACTGAGCTTAATTCGCTAAGTCGTTCAAGTGATTTATTAACGTGCTTTATTTCGTTAGGTCGCTTAAGCGATCTATGAATAACCTGCTGGTGTTCTGCCTCGTCCTCCATGGAATCCTCTATCTCGATAGGTCGCAAGCGACCTAAAGCAATTAGTTTCACACAACCAGTTCTTAACTCGTTAAGTCGTATCACATTAGGTCGAATCCCAATAGGTCGTAGCTCGCTCGCAGGCGTCACTTGTGGGCATAACTCGCATGCATGACTCGTTAGGTTGCTTGCGTGACTTAACAACTTGTTAGGTCGTTGGCGACCTAAAATAAAGGAAGGTCGGGCTGCATCCTCCCCCCCCCGGTTGACAGAAATTCGTCCTCGAATTTATAGTTTCTTCGTCTTCGATACTCTTATTCTTGTGAAATGGAACCAAGTGTTTGATATTGTCAATGTTGGCAATAGGAAGATGATCCGACAAACTCAACTTACACTCATTCTCACTAATTTCCTTCCTTATTGACGGCCCAAAATAAGACGTTGCAATTAACTACATGGTATGATCACGGCCCACGTGTCTTTCTACACGTACATCTTTGATAACTTTTATTTGCCAACTGCAATCAGGAGTATACCACTGTCTTCCTTCAACTAGAAACCCAATAACCAGTCTTCTCAACTCTTCCTGCTCTGTTGGACACATATGATAACGTGGTCTAAATGGTACAATAGTATCTGGCAGTTGACCAACATGATATTGTATGTCCCTTAGTGGCGGTACTTCCTTGGGCAACTCTGCAGGGAGTACATCTTCGAATTCATTTACCACTGGCTCATCCTCCTCAGGAGTCTCGAGATCTTTACTGGTTTCATTCCCATTCAACATAAACACTTCCTCTCTATCCTCCACTTCTTTAACAAACTCTTCTGTAGATAATAGACTAATCGAATCCACCTTCTTCACTGATAAATTACCCCCTTCATCTCTTGACACACTTTCTTCATCCTCATCAAACCTTGCTGGTTGTGAATTTTCAACTTCATGTTCAACAAACTTTGTTGGTTGAAAAACATCAACTCCATCTGTATCTAACTTCGCGGATTGTGAATAATCAACTTTATGGTCATCAAACTTCGCGGGTTGAGAAGAATCTACTTTATCTTCCACTTCAACACTATCTTTCACTTCTTCAACAAATTCTTTCGAAGATATTCGATTAGTTGCTTCCACCTTCTTCTCTGGCTTGCTTTGACCTTGTTCTCGCTTCTTAAGAACTAAGATAATTTTGGTTGCTTCGAACACGAAACTATAGCTGTTGGCGTGACTATTATGTTGTACAGCTCTATCATACTGCCATGGACTTCCCAATAGTAGATGACATATATCCATATCGACAACATCACACCATATATCATCTTTGTACTTTTTCCCAATAGAAAATGTAACCAATGTTCGTCTTCCCACCGTCACTTCTTCACCTTCCTTTATACATGCCAGTTTATACGGTCTAGGGTGTTTTTCAGTCTTCAACCCTAACTTCTTAACAGCTTCTTCAAAAATAAGGTTATCACAACTTTTCGCATCAATAATAAATTTACAAACCTTTCCCAAGATAGTACAGGTAGACTGAAAAATATTGTTCCTTAGCCAAATAGAATCATTCTCATGCTTTGACAAAGTACACCCTTCGTCTCTATGACCACATATGTCTCTATGATCATGCAAATCTCTTCTACTCGGTCTTTTGACATCACGACATGGTTCATTGTCAAACCCATGTTGAATTCTTTTCTCTTCCCCATGGTGATCTCGTCTCATTGAAATTGATGATTCCCTTTTATCTTGATAAGTTTGTGGCGACACCCTCCTTGCTTCCGTAACCGATGGCGAAACTCTATTTCCTCCATGGTTCAAGACTGGTGACCTTCCTCTTTGACTTTGATTCAAATCCATCATCAACTTCTCCAACTTTCCAAAACCTTTATTGAACTTCTCTTCGAGGTTATCACTAATTCGTTGCTCTATTGCCTTAGCATCTTCTCTTCTATACACATCGGCAATATTCTGATGACGATTACCTCTTCTCAGATGCATTGTTGAATAAAACAATCTCCAACTAACTTTAACTTGGATTCAACTTAACTTCAACACTTTAACTCGGCCTTGATCTACAAAGTGATGCGCGGCTTTAATTAGCTCTCGGATCTAACACTGATAGGCTTGATTGAAATTGAACAAACACTTCTCTTCGCTCCAACATGCTCGTCTTAGCTATGATTGGCTAAGTCTTTCTCTGATACCAAATGATGCAGCGGGAAATAACAGAAATGAATATAACGATGAAAGTAGCAATCGGTGGATTGAAAATACCAAACGCCCAAATCCGTTGATCTCAAAGATACCGGATTCTAGCTATCTTCGTCACGTTGATCGCACACGATGCCGTGAAAGAAGATCTACAATTCTTCGAACGTTGATCAAGCGCACTTGATTCCGTGAATTGGCTTCAACAATCGTTGATTCGAGCGCACTCGAATGCCGAAGGTGGAGATAGGAGATAACACTCAACTACCAATTTCAAAGTGGCACAAAGCACACAAACAAAGTTTTATTCAAAATCAACTAACTTTTACAAATGACCCACATCCCTATTTATAGGGTTACAACTCACACTTACATCACAAAGCACAGCACATTACAAGATCCACGACCTAACATATTTACATATTCACGACCGACCTAACATAGGTCGTTAACGACCTAAACGGAAACATCACACGACCTTACAACAAAGTGACTCAACATATATACAACACGAGTTAACGAATACAACACATAAATGACATAAGGATCACGCGACATAGCAACACAACAGTTTACAACACATAACGACCTAAGCAACACAGCAACATAAGTATCTTCACGCGACCTAGGGCTTGGGTGACCTAACTCTGGTAGGCTTCAGCGACATACTTACTGGAGCAACTTAACAACTGAGCGACCTAAGGGTCTGAAGGAAATGCGGCCTAGCTCCAAAAAGCAAGTAGTTCGTAGGTCGTGGTTCATTTAGGTCGCTTATCCAAGTAGGTCGTAGCTCGTGACTCCGCAACGACCATATGAAAGTGGCATATGTTCCACTGTATCTTCTTCGCGACTTAAGGTAGATCGTTTGCGACCTAAATAAACTGAGCTTAATTCGCTAGGTCGTTCAAGTGATTTATCAACGTGCTTTATTTCGTTAGGTCGCTTAAGCGATCTAAGAATAACCTGTTGGTGTTCTGCCTCATCCTCCACGGAATCCTCTATCACGATAGGTCGCAAGCGACCTAAAGCAATTAGCTTCACACAACCAGTTCTTGACTCGTTAAGTCGTATCACATTAGGTCGAATCCCAGTAGGTCGTAGCTCGCTCGCAGGCGTCACTTGTGGGCATAACTCGCATGCATGACTCGTTAGGTTGCTTGCGCGACTTAACAACTTGTTAGGTCGTTGGCGACCTAAAATAAAGGAAGGTCGGGCTGCATCATCCTCCCCCGGTTGACAGAAATTCGTCCTCGAATTTACTGTTTCTTCGTCTTCGATACTCTTATTCTCGTGAAATGGAATCAAGTGTTTGATATTGTCAATGTTGGCAATAGGAAGATGATCCGGCAAACTCAACTTACAATCATTCTCACTAATTTCCTTCCTTATTGACGGCCCAAAACAAGACGTTGCAATTAACTTCATGGTATGATCACAGCCCACGTGTCTTTCTACACGTACATCTTTGATAACTTTTATTTGCCAACTGCAATCAGGAGTATACCACTGTCTTCCTTCAACTAGAAACCCAATAACCAGTATTCTCAACTCTTCCTGCTCTGTTGGACACATATGATAACGTGGTCTAAACGGTACAATAGTATCTAGTAGTTGACCAACATGATATTGTATGTCCCTCAGTGGCGGTACTTCCTTGGGCAACTCTGCAGGGAGTACATCTTCGAATTCATTTACCACTGGCTCATCCTCCTCAGGAGTCTCGAGATCTTTACTGGTTTCATTCCCATTCAACATAAACACTTCCGCTCTATCCTCCACTTCTTTAACAAACTCTTCTGTAGATAATAGACTAATCGAATCCACCTTCTTCACTGATAAATTACCCCCTTCATCTCTTGACACACTTTCTTCATCCTCATCAAACCTTGCTGGTTGTGAATTTTCAACTTCATGTTCATCAAACTTTGTTGGTTGAAAAACATCAACTTCATCTGTATCTAACTTCGCGGATTGTGAATAATCAACTTTATGGTCATCAAACTTCGCGGGTTGAGAAGAATCTACTTTATCTTCCACTTCAACACTATCTTTCACTTCTTCAACAAATTCTTTCGAAGATATTCGATTAGTTGCTTCCACCTTCTTCTCTGGCTTGCTTTGACCTTGTTCACGCTTCTTAAGAACTAAGATAATTTTGGTTGCTTCGAACACGAAACTGTAGCTGTTGGCGTGACTATTATGTTGTAAAACTCTATCATACTGTCATGGACTTCCCAATAGTAGATGAAATACATCCATATCGACAACATCACACCATATATCATCTTTGTACTTTTTCCCAATAGAAAATGTAACCAATGTTCGTCTTCCCACCGTCACTTCTTCACCTTCCTTTATCCATGCCAGTTTATACGGTCTAGGATGTTTTTCAGTCTTCAACCCTAACTTCTTAACAGCTTCTTCAGAAATAAGGTTATCACAACTTTTTGCATCAATAATAAATTTACAATCCTTTCCCAAGATAGTACAGGTAGACTGAAAAATATTGTTCCTTAGCCAAATAGAATCATTCTCATGCTTTGACAAAGTACACCCTTCGTCTCTATGACCACGTATGTCTCTATGATCATGCAAATCTCTTCTACTCGGTCTTTTGACATCACGACATGGTTCATTGTCAAACCCATGTTGACTTCTTTTCTCTTCACCATGGTGATCTCGTCTCATTGAAATTGATGATTTCCTTTTATCTTGATAAGTTTGTGGCGACACCCTCCTTGCTTCCGTAACCGATGGCGAAACTCTGTTTCCTCCATGGTTCAAGACTGGTGACCTTCCTCTTTGACTTTGATTCAAATCCATCATCAACTTCTCCAACCTTCCAAAACCTTTATTGAACTTCTCTTCGAGGTTATCACTAATTCGTTGCTCTATTGCCTTAGCATCTTCTCTTCTATACACATCGGCAATATTCTGATGACGATTACCTCTTCTAAGATGCATTGTTGAATCAAACAATCTCCAACTAACTTTAACTTGGATTCAACTTAACTTCAACACTTTAACTCGGCCTTGATCTACAAAGTGATGCGCGGCTTTAATTAGCTCTCGGATCTAACACTGATAGGCTTGATTGAAATTGAACAAACACTTCTCTTTGCTCCAACAGGCTCGTCTTAGCTATGATTGGCTAAGTCTTGCTCTGATACCAAATGATGTAGCGGGAAATAACAGAAATGAATATAACGATGAAAGTAGCAATCGGTGGATTGAAAATACCAAACGCCCAGATCCGTTGATCTCAAAGATACCGGATTCTAGCTATCTTCGTCACGTTGATCGCGCACGATGCCGTGAAAGAAGATCTACAATTCTTCAAACGTTGATCAAGCGCACTTGATTCCGTGAATTGGCTTCAACAATCGTTGATTCGAGCGCACTCGAATGCCGAAAGTGGAGATAGGAGATAACACTCAACTACCAATTTCAAAGTGGCACAAAGCACACAAACAAAGTTTTATTCAAAATCAACTAACTTTTACAAATGACCCACATCCCTATTTATAGGGTTACAACTCACACTTACATCACAAAGCACAACACATTACAAGATCCACGACCTAACATATTTACATATTCACGACTGACCTAACATAGGTCGTTAACGACCTAAACAGAAACATCACACGACCTTACAACAAAGTGACTCAACATATATACAACACGAGTTAACGAATACAACACATAAACGACATAAGGATCACGCGACATAGCAACACAACAGTTTACAACACATAACGACCTAAGCAACACAGCAACATAAGTATCTTCACGCGACCTAGGGCTTGAGCGACCTAACTCTGGTAGGCTTCAGCGACATACTTACTGGAGCGAATTAACAACTGAGCGACCTAAGGGTCTGAAGGAAATGCGGCCTAGCTCCAAATAGCAAGTAGTTCGTAGGTCGTGGTTCATTTAAGTCGCTTATCCAGGTAGGTCGTAGCTCGTGACTCCGCAACGACCCAATGAAAGCGGCATATGTTCCACTGTATCTTCTTCGCGACTTAAGGTAGATCGTTTGCGACCTAAATAAACTGAGCTTAATTCGCTAGGTCGTTCAAGTGATTTATCAACGTGCTTTATTTCGTTAGGTCGCTTAAGCGATCTAAGAATAACCTGCTGGTGTTCTGCCTCGTCCTCCACGGAATCCTCTATCTCGATAGGTCGCAAGCGACCTAAAGCAATTAGTTTCACACAACCAGTTCTGAACTCGTTAAGTCGTATCACATTAGGTCGAATCCCAGTAGGTCGTAGCTCGCTCGCAGGCATCACTTGTGGGCATAACTCGCATGCATGACTCGTTAGGTTGCTTGCGCGACTTAACAACTTGTTAGGTCGTTGGCGATCTAAAATAAAGGAAGGTCGGGCTGCATCAGTTGTAGTATGAGAATTCTAAATGATCATCATGAATATTAAATATATTATATTTTAATAATGTTGTAAAGTCCTTTTGTATGTGGCTTAGCGACCCATTTTAATTAATTTTAATAACGTTTGTAAGAATTAAAAATATATTTGTAATTATCTTTATAACATCTATAAAAAAATATGAGTATGAAATCTAGAGTGAACATGGGGAAATGATTAACATTTAGTATATTCATAAAAAGGGTACTTTAAACTGAAGTATGCACATTTGTAATTTGCATGATTGTGTGTTATGCAGTGAACTGGAACATATTTAGTAAATTCAAGTTTATGGGAATTATTATTTTGATTAATAAGTAGACTGTATGTACAACATTAAACAGTTTCTTAAAATTAGAATGTCTTAGTGAAATATTCATAATTTTTGACCCAAAAGATCATTCATTTATACGTGGTATGTTACACACTACACAAACTGGACTTAATGTATGATGTAAATTAAGTTGAGAACTAATAGCGTATATAATGCATGCATTAATGGATCGCAAAAGGTTTCTGAAATTTTTTTCCATAATCTTTTGTATAATGCATACATTTGTACAACTAAACATTATTATAATGCAAATATATGCATGCAATACCTTATGAAAAATTTCTTCATTTTCACACTGCAATATCAGTGCTTTAACTGAGCACAGCTGCAATGGTTATCTGTATTCTTAATTTCATATACTCAGACATTTTGAAACTCCTTCATTTAGCAAATAAAATTATAATTGGATCTGAATGGGTCCCTATTTATTATTGATAACAAAAAAAACTGCTATGAAACTTAAGACGGTAAAGTATCGTTCATTATGTGATTAATACTCAGGAGGAATTTATTTGCCCAAACTTATTAAAGGTAATTATTATTGTATGTTTGTAGATTAGTTCAAATCTTATTTTTTCTTAACTTGATCATAGTTGTTATTTTTTTTCAGTACTTCATGAGAATTATCAAAAAATACACTTAATTTATCGAGCGTTTTATTATTTATTTTTCTATTGATGTGGGGATATGACGCATCTATGTAAAATATATGTAAGTGCAGATTGCTGATAATAGAAGTTGAAGTGAGGTCATGAGGGTTGGATCTATTAGGTTCTGTTTGGATTAGCAGTTTGAGGTTGAACTCTATGGTGTTTGTGGACAAAAATTTGATTAGATATTGGACACGATTTCTAGTAAATGTCGCCTCCCATTCACAAATCATGTAAAACCATAAACCATATCTCCCACTTCAACATGGAATCAAAGACTTAAGGGAACAAATTTGAACAGGTATATAAAAAGATCGAAAATGCGTAGCAACTTAAAAGGAACCAAGCAAGAGCTTTAATTATGATTTCCCCCTTTGAAACTAATTTTTGACTTTGTAAAATCAGACTTACATAAACAAATTCTCAGGTCCTTAATTTTTTTATCGTCAGATGTTATGCATTCATGATTATTAAATTTATTTTCCTTTAATTTGTCATTATTGAAATTTACCAAATTTTAAACTTGCAAAGGCATTAGTTAAGAGAGTGTAGTTCGCTTTTCACATGTGTGTAAATAATTTTTTGCACACAACCATTACTTTGCCTTTCACATTTATGCATCACTTTATTGACATGTGAAATTGTCTTTTAGATGACATGCAAATCATTCTAAAGCATTTGAACTGATATTGTTAGATATATGCTGTAATTTATTTTTAATACAAAATTGATTTTTAGTTTCCTAAGCACCACAAATTGCTGTATTTGGATGTTAATTTACCGTTTGCAAAATTGTTCTACTACACAGACTTTTAAGGAAATTTGTATTTAACAACATGTGTTCAACCTTTTCCCTTTCCTTTTTTCTACTTTATTATTCCATGCAGCCAATAAATATATGCATGTACATTTGAAAATACGATATGCTAATAATTGTTTGTTTGCATAAGTAATTATATATGTGGGAAGTCACTACATAACATTCATCTTTCAATAACAAGTGAAGTATGACAACTCACTAAAAGCATGTAGCATTTTTAAAGAGGTGTTATGGGTTCATTTAGAAACAGATTTGTCCATTGATCAATCTTTCTGGCTAACTTTTCAATTTTCACAATCTCTCACGCTCTCTCACACTATCTACAAATCTTATTCTCCCATTTTTTCACTTTAAGTTAGATTCAAATTTCAGTAATTGATTATGGTTGATGTAGACATGAACGTTAACATGTATAATTTAAAATACGTAGAAGTTGCTTCTTTAATATAAACTAATTCAATTTCTACAGTTTCATATTTTAACATTTTAATTCAAAATTATGGCAAGTATCTGATTTGTTTCTATTTATGAGTGAGGAGAGATTTGGAGTGGGAATGACATTTCTCTGTTCAATGCTATCAAACTAGTACTTATAAAGTCTTTGTGATTGACCACAGATTTCAAGTTATAAAAGCATAGATCTTAGGAATGAATTCCGCAACAGTGTTAAGTATCAAAGAAGGGGACAGTTAATTTGTGTTCCAGGCATAGAGTTGTCTGTTGAATATCCATTTTCAAATACCTTGTTTATTTCCAAGTTAAAATAAATAAATAAAAATTAGAAAATTAACCGAAGTTTAGTGGATAAATCAAACCAGAATTTTAGATTTAAATTGACTAAGATTATCTGCCAGGAAGGGAAAGTAATACAAAGTCCTCCAGTCCAAAATGAGACTTTAAAGGGAAGCATTGCATTACTGCTTAGAACTAACCCATAATTGCATTGTGAAATATACAGTTAACTATTTTATTTAGTTTATCAACCCTATTTTTAATCATTGCTTGTTTATGTTCCAATTCCCTAGTTTAAGAATATAATAGGGTACTGGTGCAAGCACAGAGAAAACAGAAAGAAGTGGAGAAAAAGAAGTAAGTTTTCATGCAAATTTTCTTACTTCATACTATAACAGTGGCCTATTTTATAGGAAGGCCATTACAATTGATAGGATATTGTGATGCCAAGTGCCACTACATTGCTGGTTAATATAAAGTTGTAACTAAATTTGTATTTTTGTGCTAAATAAAGAAATAAAAGAAATTAGCTGCAGCTTTTCTCCTGTCACCTTTTGCTTTCCTTGTGAACGTTAGTAGGCTGGAAGGTCCTATATTTACGCCCTGTACCTTGCTGGCACAGTGATAGTGCGTCTAGGCCTTTGCACAATATGAATATCCGTATCAGTACCCTCCCCTTGACAATCGACCTTGCCCTCAAGGTCATGCGGAGTTATGAATTCTTGTGGTAGTGGTGTAGGGATTATTGCGTGAGGGTTGGGGCAAAGTTTGAGGACGGATATATGGAAGACAGGGTGTATGCGAGCTTCGCGTGGTAAGAGGAGACGATATGCAACCGATCCAATCTTTTCGATGATTTGAAAAGGCCCGAAGTAACGTTTGGATAGTTTGTGTTGTGGAGAGCGGAGGGAGCATTGTCGATATGGTTGAAGTTTAATGAAGACCCATGAGCCAATCTGAAATTGCTTATCTTGCCTATGTTTATCCGCTTGGTTTTTCATGCGGACTTGAGCTCGTTGTAAGTTCATTTTGATTGTGTGCAAGATTTGATCCCGAGTCATGGCCCATTCTTCTAGTTCTTGGAGGGTAGAGGTGCCAATGATGTAGTCGAAAATGACCGGTGGTGGGCGACCATAAACCGCTTGGAATGGCGACATTCCAATAGATGAATGTTTACACGTGTTATACCACCATTCCGCCCATGGTAAGTATTTTGTCCATTGCTTGGGATAGTCGCCGGTCATTGCACGGAGATATGTTTCGAGGTAGCGGTTGACCACTTCCGTTTGGCCGTCCGTTTGTGGGTGGTAGGCACTACTTAGGCGAAGTTCGGTACCGTGTAAACGAAAAAGTTCACGCCAAAATTGGCTGATAAATAAACGGTCACGGTCGGAGACAATTGAGCGGGGAAATCCATGCAACTTAACATATTCTTGGACGAAATGTGCTGCCAGTTGTGGGGCGGTGACAGCAGTGGGTAATGCACAAAAATGCGCATATTTGGAAAGGCGGTCAACAATTACCCAAATGCAAGTTTTGCCGGCTGATGTGGGTAGATGAGTTATGAAGTCCATAGGAATATTTTGCCAAATTTGAGATGGGATAGGTAATGGTTGGAGGAGCCCCTTTGGTGGTGAAGTATCAGACTTAGTTTGCAAGCAAATGGGACATTCAGCAACATAATTTTTAACAGTTTTGAATAGATTGTGCCAATAAAAATTACTAGAAAGACGGGCGGCTGTACCTTTAATTCCCGAATGGCCCCCAACCTTCGAGCAGTGATAAGCATATATTAGTTTCTGCTGGAGTTCGCTGTTGCGAGGAACGAACAGTTGTTTGCCGCGAAAAATCAGTCCATCTCTGTAAGAGAATTTAGTAGCTAGTGCAGGGTCTTCTTGGATTTGTCGAATTAATTTCTGGGCATGGTCATCATTTTGTATTACTTGCTTCAGGTCGTGGGTGAACGAAAATTGAGGGGAGGAGAAAGCTAGTAGCATGGCTTCCGATGTCCATCTTGACAAGCTGTCTGCAACTTTATTTTCAGAGCCTGGTTTATACTCTATGGTGAAATCGAAACCCAGCAGCTTGGTAAGCCACTTCTGTTGGTCGGGGGTTTGAATCGTTTGGGTCAGCAGCTGACGCAGACTTTGGTGGTCGGTACGAATCACGAATTTTTGGCCTAATAGGTAGTGTCGCCATTTTTGTATAGCTGCTGTCACCGCATACATCTCGCGTACGTAAGTTGAAGCTTTGCGCAGTGATAGAGGAAGCCGTTTACTGTAATAAGCAATGGGATGTTTGGATTGTTGAAGAACAGCACCGACTGCCGTGCCTGACGCATCAGTTGAGATCTCAAAAGGTTTGGTGAAGTCAGGGAGCTTGAGAATGGGGGCTGTGGTAAGTGCTGATTGTAAGGATGTGAAGGCTTCATGTGCTTGTGGAGTCCAAGTAAAAGTAGCTGCTGCTTCCTTTTTTAATAAATCAGAAAGTGGGCTTGCTAAATGGGCATATTTCTTTATAAAGCGACGATAATAACCTGTCAAACCTAAAAATCCCCGTATCATTGTTGTAGAAGTAGTTATGGGCCATTGTAGGATTGCCTCAATTTTGTTGGGGTCGACACGAACTCCCTTAGATGAGATGATGTGGCCTAAGTACTCGAGTTCCGTGAGTCCAAAATTACATTTAGAAATATTAGCAAAGAATTGGTGCTTTGTCAATATTGTCAAAGCGATTTCCAAGTGTGTAAGATGGGAAGTCCATGAGTTACTATAGATTAAAATGTCATCGAAAAAGACCAAGATAAACTTACGAAGGTGAGGACGAAATATGTTATTCATTGTGGCTTGGAAAGTTGAAGGGGCGTTGGTAAGGCCGAATGGCATGACGAGGAACTCATAATGACCGTCATGCGTACGAAATGCTGTTTTGTGCACATCCGGTGGGTGAACTCGGATTTGGAAATATCCACTACGTAGATCAAGTTTGGTGAAATAAATTGAACCATGCAACTCATCCAATAATTCATCTACTGTAGGTATGGGAAATCGATCTTTAATGGTGATGGCTTTAAGTGCTCTATAATCTACACAAAATCGCCATGAACCATCTTTCTTTTTAACGAGAAGGACCGGTGAAGAGAAAGGACTTGTGGAAGGTTGTATAAGTTTAGAGTTTAGCATGTCGCGGACTTGTGTTTCAATCTCATTTTTTTGAAAGTAGGGGTATCGGTATGGTTTGACATTGACTGGTTGGGTGTTGTGCTAAAGGTTTATATGGTGGTCGAGGTCGCGGTGTGGGGGAGGGGTTATTGGTTTGGCAAAGAGGTGGGTAAATTTAGAGAGTACAGATTGTATTTGAGGATGGATATTTTCGAATGGGTTGTGTGGGGTTATGGAAGTTGGTTCGTCAACTTGTAAGTGAAGATAATATGTGATGGAAGATGTGGACTGGAGCCTTTTTAGTTGGTGAAGGGATATCTGGGTTGGGGTTAGTGGAGAGTGAATGCCTTTCAGGGTGATAAATTTTTGGTTATGGGTAAAAGAGATAGTGTGCAGGTTATAATCAGTTATTGTTGGACCAAATTTGCTAAGCCACTGCACTCCTAAAACTCCATCAGAGCCCGCAAATTCCAGTAAGTAGAAATCAATAAAAAAAATCATTACCTCCAATTTGAACTAGCACATTTTTGCAAATGCCGTCGCAGCGAAGTCGTTCGCCGTTGCCAACGGTGACGGAGAACAGTCTATGGTGGTCCCAACGGAGTCCGAGAAAGCGCGCAATTCGTGGATGGAGGAAGTTATGTGAGCTTCCAGAGTCGACTAGGATAGAGATTTGATAATTGTTGATGGTTGCTGGTAGTTGAATTGATGATGGGTTTTCGAATCCAAATAAGGCGTGGAAGGAGATCTCAGGTGGGTTGCGGACAGTTTGGTCCAGCTCCGGTTCCGGCTGCTCCATGGAGGTAAGGTCTTCGTCTTCTTCATCTGGAACGAAAAGAAATAGTTGTCGGTTCTTGCATCGGTGGCCTCGTTGATATTTCTCGTCGCAGTTGTAACATAGTCCCTGTGCTTGTCGCTGTTGCATCTCCGCTGCAGTTAAATGTTTAATAGGATACGGTTGGTTGGTTGTTTGGCTTGAGGGTGGGATTGGTGCTAAGGTTGGAATGGGTGGGCTGTAGGTTCGATTAAGGGTATTTCGAGGTTGAAATGGTCGGTTATCGGTGAGTTTAGTTTCTATATGTTTTGCTAGGTCGATTGCATCGGATAAAGTGGTTGGGCGGAAAAGGAGGAGTTCATTTTTTATATGGGTTTTGAGGCCGGAGATAAAGCAGTTAAGGAATGCTTCGGGTGGTAGGTTGGTAATGTGATTGCTAGTGTTTTCAAAAAGGGATTGGTAGGCATCGACGGTGGTGGTTTGGCGGAGTTTAAATAGGGTCGTTTGCGGATTAGTGAGTGAGGATGGGCTGAAGCGTTGTTCGATGGCTTTGGTGAGGGCGGGCCAAGATGATAGTTGTTGGTTGCGATGCATCCATTGAAACCAAGATAATGCTTGGCCGGTCATGGCGAAGCTAGCTAGGTCGATTCGTTGGTCTTCGGGTGTGGCATGGTAGGTGAAAAATCTTTCGGCTTGGAATATCCAATCGAATGGGTTGGAACCATCAAAATGAGTTAGTTCACATTTGGATGGTCGTGGTGACGTGGAGTGCGGGTTGGATAGTATGGGTGCTCTTAAGTTTGGGTTTGTTGTATTTGTCGTGGTCGTGGCGGAAGTGGGTGAGTTGGATGTGGAGGAGAACTTGAGGTGGAGGTCTGCAAGGCTTTTGGAGATTTGTTGAAGAGAATCACCATGTTTTTGGAGAATGGATTCCATGTTGGAGATTTGATTTTGCTGGGTTGTCTGGTTGGCTTGGATATTATTGATAGTTTGTTGTTGCTGGTCTAGTTGTTGGCAAGCATCATCTAGGCGTGTCATGGTTGTTGAAATGTGAAGTAGACGAGGAAGCAGGTGAGGGAGGAGGGGAGAGTAAGGTGAAAGCACCAAATAATAGGGTACTGGTGCAAGCACAGAGAAAACAGAAAGAAGTGGAGAAAAAGAAGTAAGTTTTCATGCAAATTTTCTTACTTCATACGATAATAGTGGCCTATTTTATAGGAAGGCCATTACAATTGATAGGATATTGTGATGCCAAGTGCCACTACATTGCTGGTTAATATAAAGTTGTAACTAAATTTGTATTTTTGTGCTAAATAAAGAAATAAAAGAAATTAGCTGCAGCTTTTCTCCTATCACCTTTTGCTTTCCTTGTGAACGTTAGTAGGCTGGAAGGTCCTGTATTTATGCCCTGTACCTTGCTGGCACAGTGATAGTGCGTCTAGGCCTTTGCACAATATGAATATCCGTATCAGAATATTGGTTTCTCTTGTCATTGTAGTTGCTAGTTTTTTTTGCATGTGCACCAAATTGGATCCAGACAAGATATGGACAAAACATGGGTCAATCTGCCAAGGTTTTATAATTTTTTTTTAATAATTTCGTACTTATAACTATTTAGAGTTGACTATGAACATGTTTATTTTTTTTGTAGAATGACAAAGGAATATAGGCAAGCCGTTCGAAATTTCGTACAGAATCATGCAGAAAGTGAGGGTAATCCAGAAAAAATTATTTGCCCATGTCGTCAATGTAGGAGTCTTATTTGGCATTATCCAAGAGATGTTGTGAAAGATTTGGTGTGTTTCGAAATTGATCCAACATATGATGTATGGATCTTTCATGGAGAAGCACATCATTCATGAAATGAAGCAGGTGAAGTGGCAGATACATACAGAATGTACTTAGATGCAGAACTTGGTGACGAGGAGAATGAGTATCATGTTAACGATAAACATTGGGAAAGGACTAAGAAAATGTTGGAGGCAGCTGAAATTCCTCTATATCCTGGTTGTACAAGTCACTCAATGTTGTTTGCTACAATACTTCTTTATAAACATAAGGCTCGAAATGGTATAACTGACAAAGCATTTACGGATCTTCTTAAGCTCATCAGGGATATGCTACCTAAGGAAAACAAGCTTCCTGATTCCACATACGCAACAAAGAAGTTGATTAAATCATTTGGTTTAGGTTATAGGAATATACATGCATGCGTAAACGATTGTTGTCCATTTAGAAAAGAGCTTGCACATTGTGATTTCTGTCCTAAATGTGGAGAATCTCGTTGGAAAAAGAACAAGACAAGGGAAGATGGAAAGCAAGCCAGAATATCTGTGAAGGTTTTGAGATACTTTAGACTCATACCAAGGTTGAAAAGAATGTTTATGTCGTCGGAGACATCAGAACAGTTAAGATGGCATATCAGTAATAAAAGAGAAGAATATAAACTACAACATCCTGTAGATTCCTCTTAATGGTCCACAATTGATAGAATGTATCCTTCCTTTGCATCCGATCCACGAAATTTAAGACTTGGCCTTGCAAGTGATGGCTTTAACCCCTTTGGTGATTGGAATTCAACATATAGTTGTTGACCAGTGTTTCTTGTTGCTTATAACTTTCCTCCGTGGCGTATGCATAAAGATAATATGATGCTATCTTTATTAATTCCTAGACCACGACAGCCAGGAAATGATATCGGTGTGTATCTGCAACCACTTATTGAAGATTTAAACAAATTGTAGAATAAAGGGGTAAATGTATATGATGCATATATTCGCAGCGAATTTAGATTAAATGCAATTCTGATGTGGACAATAAATAATTTTCCAGCTTATGGAAATTTATCGGGTTGCACGGTAAAAGGTAAGAGAGCATGTCCTGGTTGTGGTATTAATACATGTTCGATATGGCTACCGTTTGGTAAAAAATACGCATTCTTGGGCCACAGACGATTTCTTGCACCTAATCATGAATATCGCAATCAAAAAAAACTTATTTGATGGAACCATAGAAAATAGACAAATGTCTCCAATATATACTGGTTCTCAAATCTTCGAAGATATCAAAGATATTGTTAATGAGTGGGGGGAAAAAACAAAGGAGAATGAGAGAGATGGTAGGAAAAGAAAACGGGGGGACGTGAAGAAAAAAGGAATCCAAATGTGGAAAAAGAAGTCCATTTTTTTTATTTGCCTTATTGGAAGGTAAAAATAACTAAACATAAAATGTCTTTTCCTTTTCTATCCATGTCCAGTAATTAGTATTTTTCTATCAATCTATTGTACACATTTTTTGGTTTTTATAGGCACTTCCTTTGCGTCACAATCTAGATGTAATGCACGTCGAGAAAAATATTTGCAAGAGTGTTCTTGGTACATTGCTTGATATCAAAGGAAAATCAAAAGATGAAATTACTTTACGTCAAGATCTGGAAGCAATGCATATACGGAAGAAGTTGCATCCTATAGATGTTGGAAGTAAAGTATTACTTCCTACTGCACCGTGCACCTTAACAAACCAAGAAAAATATATCTTTTATGATAGGATGAGGAATTTGAAGGTGCCTGATGGGTATAGCTCAAATATAGGGAAATGCTTTGCAAAACAGGACAAAATTTCAAGTCTTAAGTCCCATGATTATCATGTTTTGCTGTAACAACTATTGTCTGTAGCGTTGAGAGGGCTTTTGCCTGTAGGTACAAGGAATGCATTACTGCGACTATGTTTATTTTACAATGACTTATGCCAAAGAGTGCTTGATAGAGATAAATTAGAATCCATGGAGAATCAAGTCGCATTAACACTATGTGATCTTGAGAGATTCTTTCCCCTTCCTTTTTTGACATCATGATTCACTTGACAATACATTTGGGGAGGGAAGCAAGAATTTGTGGACCGGTACAATACCGGTGAATGTATCCATTTGAGAGGTATTTTTGGTAAATACTTAACGTACTTAATAAAATATGCGCTTATGAAAGCATTTTATGCTCATATCTTGATTACAGGTATATGAAAATACTAAAGGGTTATGTTAAAAATCAAGCCCGACCTGAGGGGTGCATAGCCAAGCGCTACTCTGCTGAAGAATACATTAGGTATTGTGCTAGATATAATGAAAATCGGTATGAATTTGGAGAAAGAAAAAAGCGGAATGAATTGCAGCATAGTGACTCCATACTCGATGGACGTCCTATTTCCAAAGAAAAACCCATGATAGTTTCCGAGGAGGTGATTAATGTTGCTCATCGGTATGTGTTGTTCTATACCAATGAAGTAGAGCCGTACATAGAGTAAGTATAAATTCAACTCGATTATTCTATACGAGCGAAATTAAATTTTAACTTATACAATTGCGTATCTAGAATGCACAAGGAGGAGTTGAAACGTTTGAACCCTCAACTTTTAGAAGATGATGTGGAACTTTCAAAACAAAATTTAAAGACTTTTAGTTATTGGTTTGCAAAAAAGGTAGGAATTGTTATATTTTCTTTCATTATAACAATTAAGCTTCATATATGCACATATTATTGTCATATATCGTTATATACAACATTGTATATGTCCAGATTAAAGATGAGAGAAATGTTTCAGATGTTAGCGAAATAATAAAATGGCTTTTGTATGGGCCTCGGTCGCAAGTAGTTTCTCATACTGGCTATATGACGCAGCGGATAATTCTAGACGATCTTCAATCGATGAAAGTAGCAATTTGTGGATTGATGGATGCTGAAATGCCCGAACTCGTTGATCCGAAGATGCCGAATTCTAGCTATCTCTGTCTCGTTGACCCGAAGATGCCGGGAAAGAGATCTACGATTCTTCGACGTTGATCTTGCGCACAAGATACCGTGAATCGGCTTCAACAAACGATGATTCGAGCGCACTCGAATGACGTAAGTGGAGATAGGAGATACACTCGACTACCAATTGAAATTGAAAGCACAAAGCTAACAAAAGAGAATTTTATTCAATATTCAACAACCAACTTACAAATGACACGACTTGCCTATTTATAGGCTTACAACTCAATTCACAACTTAAAAAATTACAACACAATGGTCACACGACTTAAAGAAAAAAATGCAACGACTTAATGCTAACTCGGTGACGACTCAACTATCTCGTCTTCGACTTAAGCGATGTCTCGGTAACGACTTATGGAAGATAACTCGCTTGCGACTCAACAGAAGGTGATAAACGAAAGCCGCGACTTACTGGAGCTTCCTATGTCGTCCGCGACTCAAGAATAGGCATAGGCGATTTGCGATTTAAAGGATTGAGGGGAAAAGGTTTAGGTCGCTTGCGACTCAATTGATGGAGCGCTGTAGAATGAGGCCGTGATGAGAAAGGGAATGTGTCGTAGGTTGCTTAGGTCGCGAATCGTGGGGAGGAGTTTGATGGGATGAGTCGTAGCCGAGACATGATGTCTCGTGAGTCGGCAATTGATGAGTCGTGGAGAGGGGTTTGATGGATGAGTCGTAGCCGAGACATGATGTCTCGTGAGTCGACAATTGATGAGTCGTGGAGAGGGGTTTGATGGATGAGTCGTAGCCGAGACATGATGTCTCGTGAGTCGGCAATTGATGAGTCGTGGAGAGGGGTTTGAGCGATGAGTTGTGGCGAAGTAGCGATGAGTTGTGGCAAGTGATGTCCCGTGAGGTAACTACTCCATCATCCTCCCCTTGTTGGATAGAATTCGTCCCCGAATTCACACTCTCGTCACCTTCGATAAAATCCTCCCCACAATACGGAATTAAATGTTTGACATTGAAAACATCAGAAGTATGAACATTTTCCGGCAACTTTAACCGATACGCATTATCATTGATCTTCTTCAATATTTCTAGTGGACCAATCTTTCGTGCTTTCAACTTGTTGTAAGTTCCCACTGGAAAACGATCTCTCGTCAATACTGCGTAAACCAAATCACCCTCTTTGAAAACAACACTCCTTCGTTTCTTATCCGCCATCTGTTTATACCTCTCATTTGTCTTCTCTATTCGTTCCTGAACGATTCTATGGCATTCTGTCAACCCATCAACAAAATCAGCAGCCCGCTTAACTGTCCCCTTCGGTTGTGTAACCGTCATCAAATCCAACGGCCCCTTTGGCAAATTTGAATATACAATCTGAAATGGACTGAAACCTGTACTTCGGTTATTCGCATGATTTTGAGCAAATTCAGCTTGACACAACTTCAAATCCCAACTCTTCAAATTGTCTTTCACAAGACATCGTAACAAATTTCCCAACGATCTATTCACCACCTCTGTCTGCCCATCTGTTTGTGGATGATAAGCACTACTAAAATTTAGCTTCGTTCCCACCATCTTCCATATACTCAACCAAAAGTGACTCAGAAATCGAGTATCTCGGTCAGAAACAATAGATTCGGGTAAACCATGTAAACGATATATTTCTTTAAAGAATAACTGTGCCACTCAAACTGCATCCGCTGTCTTCTTGCAGGCTATAAAATGTGCCATCTTCGAAAACCTGTCCACCACAACAAATATAGAATCATTTCCCCTCTGAGTTCTCGGCAATCCCAACACGAAATCCATACTGATATCAACCCATGGTTTGGTTGGTACGGGTAACGGCATATATAACCCCACATTCGTCGCTGTTCCTTTCGAAACCTGACAAATATGACACCTCTCCACAAATCTTTCTACCTCTTTCCTCATTGACGGCCAAAAATAAGATTGAGAAATTAACTGCAACGTACGATCTCTACCCACATGGCCTTCTTCATGTAGTTCTTTAACAATCTTCATTCTCAAGCTACAGTCTGGGATGCACAATCGATTTCCTTTAAACAGAAAACCATCCACCAACACAAATTCATCAGTGCTTCCTTCCTTTACTTTTTCAACAAATTTCACAAAGTAAGGATCTTCTTCAATCAATTCTGGCAATAATTCAAAACCTGTCACTTCAACTTTCATTGTCGTCAACAAATGACTCCTTCTGCTCAAGGCATCAGCCACACGATTGGTTACCCCTGACTTGTGCTTAACGACAAAAGTAAACTGCTGCAAATAAGCAATCCACGATGCATGTCTTGCTGAAATCTTGTCTTGTCCTTGTAAATGTTTCAACGCCTCGTGATCAGTGTATAAAACAAATTCTTTCTGGAATAAGTAATGTCGCCAGTGCTTCACCGCTTGAACAACAGCATAAAATTCCACATCATAGGTACTATATCTCATCTTTGCTCCTGACAACTTCTCGCTGAAATATGCAATAGGACGCCCATTCTGACTCAACACCCCTCCAATTCCAACCTTTGACGCATCAGTATGCAGTTCAAACAATAACTGAAAATCTGGTAATACAAGAATTGGTGCAGATGTCAGCAACTTCTTGATCTTCCCAAAAGCAATCCCAGCTTCCTCCGTCCAAGAAAATTGTTTCCCTTTCATGCAATCAGTCACCGGTGCCATCACGCTACTGAAGTGTGGAATGAATCTTCGGTAGAATGACGCTAGCCCATGAAAACTTCTCACTTCTGTAATTGTCTTCGGCTGTGGCCAATTCCTGACTGCTTCAACTTTATTCTGATCTACCTGGATGCCCTTCTCCGAAACAATATACCCCAAGAACAAAACACTATGCGTCATGAACACACATTTCTTTGTTGCAGCATAAAATTGTTCCTCTCGTAAAATAATTAACACTTCCTTCAGATGTTGAACATGCTCTTCCAGACTCCTACTATAAATCAAAATATCGTCAAAGTACACCACCACAAATTTCCCAATGAAAGGTCTAAAAATTTGATTCATCACTCGCATGAACGTACTCGGTGCATTCGAAAGACCGAACGGCATCACCAGCCATTCATACAACCCTTCTCTCATCTTGAAGGCTGTCTTCCATTCGTCTCCAGGTCTAATCCGAATTTGATGATATCCGCTTTTCAAATCAATTTTCGAAAAGATAGTAGCCCCACTCAACTGATCCAGCAAGTCATCCAACCTTGGCATTGGAAATCTGTATCGTACAGTGATTTTATTCAATGCTCGACTGTCCGTGTACATCCTCCACGTCCCATCTTTCTTCGGTACCAACAAAGCTGGCACAGCACATGGACTCAAACTTTCCTGTACACGTCCCTGCTCAAGCAATTCTTCCACCTGCCTCCTTAATTCTTCATGCTCCTTCGGACTCATTCAGTAATGCGGTCTATGTGGCAATACTACTCCCGGAACAAGATCAATTTGATGTTGAATGTCTCTCAGCGGCGGTAACTCTTTAGGCAACTCGTCTGGAAATACATCCTCAAATTCTTTCAATACTGACTTCGCTTCTTCTGGAATTTCAACCTCTTCACTGCTCTCACGCCCAATCAACAAGAACACTTCCGGTTCTTCCTCGACCTCCTTAACAAACTCCTTCAAAGATAACAACGTTTTCAGTTCTTCAATCTCCTCCAACTTACTCTCTTTCTGTTGTTGCTTCTTGGGAATCAGAGTGATCTTAGTACCCTCAAACATGAAACTGTAACTGTTAGCACGACCATCATGTTGTACTGCTCTATCAAACTGCCATGGCCTGACCAACAACAGATGACACACATCCATGTCTACTACATCACACCAAACCTCATCCTTGTATTTCTTCCCAATTGAAAACTTCACACAAGCTCTACGTCCAACTTTCACTTCACCACCCTTCCTCAACCAAGCTAACTTGTACGGTTTAGGATGTTTCTCGGTTTTCAACTCCAACTTCTTCACCGCTTCTGTAGAGATAATATTATCACAACTCCCAGCATCAATAACAAATTTACAAACTCTTCCCAGAATAGTGCATGTAGATTGAAAGATATTGTTCCTCAACCAACTACTTTCCTCCTCTTGCTTCGGTGTTAAACAACTTCTCCTCATCATCAATGCGTACCCGTCATCTCCCGACAGTAAGTCTTCCTCCTCAACTGGCAAAGAATTAGAGCATTCAGCTTCTTCCTCATCTTCCTCCTCAACTTCTGTCACCATGGTTCTCTTCTTCGGCTTTGGACATTCGTTGCTTTTATGACCCATCTCCTGACAATTGTAACATTTGAAATTGTTGTTAACCTTCGCCTTCTCAACCTCCTTTACAGCTGGTTTACTGATAGGTTTTGAAACATTAGAACTTCCACTAACACCCTTCACTTGATTGTTGGAATTAGTAAACACACCACCTCCTCGTCGTCCCTGCTTCTCCCAAGCCAACGCTTTCTGATGTGCCTCTGCTACAGATCTTGGATCGAACATATTAACCATATCCTGGATCTGCATTCTCAATCCCCCAATGAATCTAGATGTCAGTTGTTCTTCCGTTTCCATGATATCATTCCTTGCAATAAGCTGATAAAACTCATCTGCGTAATCATTAACAGTCTTTGTGCCCTGCCTCAAGTTCTGCAAACGTTGATACATCAGTGACTGATAATTGTAAGGTAAGAACGTTGCTTTCATCAATTTCTTCATCTTCTCCCAAGATTCAACTTTTGACTTCCCCATTCGTTCACGTGTAAGTTTAGTTTGCTGCCACCATGCCAAAGCTCTAGCCCTCAACCTTGTAGCAACCAACTTCACTCTACGACGTTCTGGAACTTCTTTGAAATCAAAAATTTCTTCAACATTAGCCACCCAATCCAAAAACTCCTCAGCCTGCATACCACCTTTGAATTCTGGCATTTCTGTCTTCATCCCAGATTCCCACTTGTGATCGTACTCCAACTGATTCCTTCCTCGTCCACGTCCTCGTCCATGAACACTACCACCATCATACTCTTCTTCACCATCCGATGTATATCGATGTCGATCCTGACCACCAACATCTCTACCACCACCATTTCTTCCACCAACATTCCTACGATCTACATTCCTCCGTTCTCGATCAGTCACATTTCTATCACGACCTCGATCATCAACATTTCTATCACAATCTCGATCCACGCTTCTATGATCACTATCAACACTTCTCTCCCGATTAGAATGTGGTGAAACTCTACTTCTTCCATGGCTCGATTCAGGTGAAACCCTTCTCTGATTTTGACTCATTTCAAGCATCATTCTCTCTAATCGACCAATCCCTTCAGTAAGCTTCTCATTGAAATTCTCGTTGATTCGTTGCTCCATTTCATCGGCCTCTTCTCTTCCGTACAAAGCATTAATATTGCGATGACGTTGAACTCGTCTTGGCGGCATGATTGAATACTTCCCAAACACTTCAACAAATTCACACTTCAAGTTTCAAACACCTTTCGAACTTTGATCCAAAATGAAATGGATCGAAAACTCCAACTTTGTTGCAAAATATGATGAACACGATGAACACAACCTCAACACTTCAAATTCTCGGCTCCAAGACTCGATTTAGCTATGATTGGCTAAAACAAGCTCTGATACCAAACTGACGCAGCGGATAATTCTAGACGATCTTCAATCGATGAAAGTAGCAATTTGTGGATTGATGGATGCTGAAATGCCCGAACTCGTTGATCCGAAGATGCCGAATTCTAGCTATCTCTGTCTCGTTGACCCGAAGATGCCGGGAAAGAGATCTACGATTCTTCGACGTTGATCTTGCGCACAAGATACCGTGAATCGGCTTCAACAAACGATGATTCGAGCGCACTCGAATGACGTAAGTGGAGATAGGAGATACACTCGACTACCAATTGAAATTGAAAGCACAAAGCTAACAAAAGAGAATTTTATTCAATATTCAACAACCAACTTACAAATGACACGACTTGCCTATTTATAGGCTTACAACTCAATTCACAACTTAAAAAATTACAACACAATGGTCACACGACTTAAAGAAAAAAATGCAACGACTTAATGCTAACTCGGTGACGACTCAACTATCTCGTCTTCGACTTAAGCGATGTCTCGGTAACGACTTATGGAAGATAACTCGTTTGCGACTCAACAGAAGGTGATAAACGAAAGCCGCGACTTACTGGAGCTTCCTATGTCGTCTGTGACTCAAGAATAGGCATAGGCGATTTGCGATTTAAAGGATTGAGGGGAAAAGGTTTAGGTCGCTTGCGACTCAATTGATGGAGCGCTGTAGAATGAGGCCGTGATGAGAAAGGGAATGTGTCGTAGGTTGCTTAGGTCGCGAATCGTGGGGAGGAGTTTGATGGGATGAGTCGTAGCCGAGACATGATGTCTCGTGAGTCGGCAATTGATGAGTCGTGGAGAGGGGTTTGATGGATGAGTCGTAGCCGAGACATGATGTCTCGTGAGTCGACAATTGATGAGTCGTGGAGAGGGGTTTGATGGATGAGTCGTAGCCGAGACATGATGTCTCGTGAGTCGGCAATTGATGAGTCGTGGAGAGGGGTTTGAGCGATGAGTTGTGGCGAAGTAGCGATGAGTTGTGGCAAGTGATGTCCCGTGAGGTAACTACTCCATCACTATATTGTCGACGAACGACGTTTCCATACTAAAGACCACGAGAAGTCTACGCAAAATAGCGGTGTTTCCATTGAGGCGAATACTATTTGTGCAGACGGGTATTTTGAGAAAATTATTTATTATGGCATATTGAATGAGATTTTGTTGTTGGACTACCGTCTATTTCAAGCTGCTTTGTTTAAGTGTGATTGGGCAAATATTTATCGTGGAGTTAAAGTTGAAGATGGATTTACATTAGTTAATTTACATCAGTTCCAAAATCAATTTGCAAGCGATCATTTCATCTTAGCAACACAAGTTGTACAAGTTTTCTTCTCTAGAGAAAGTAGCTCTTCAAATTGGTATGTTGTTTTGAAAGCACCTCCTAGAGGTTTTCATGAATTGGAAGCATATGTGGAGGAGGAAAACGTAACTAGTAAACCACTAGACGAGTCACTACTTAATGATAGAGATGTTGATAATGGGGAAGAAAGTTACATAAGAACGGATTGCGATGGCATTTTGGTATGAATAAGCATTCATTGTTGATATTTTGTTTTATATGTGGTTATATGCCTCAAAAGTATTTAATCATGTAGTTATAAGTCTCATATGTATAAACAGAAAATAAAAACCTTTGTTCAAAGTTGGGTTAAGAAACCCACAATTAATTATTATATAACTATCTTTCTCCATTTTTAATTTCAAAGATTTATCTCTTTTTGAAATGTAAACCCATGAATAAATTTCTCTTCGGATCAGAAGGATACAACTTATCAGATCACATATTGATTTACTCGAATTTTTGATAGTAGTATATCAAAGCAATTTTAATCATATCATACATGGTTGTTTACATATTTGTTTGATATTATACATAGTCGTTACATATCAAAAGTCCTATAATTAATATGTTGTTAATTTTTTACATATGATTTTTTCCAGGTTGATCACTTTATAAGAGAAGCTTGAACTTGTTGCATCCATGGATAAGAATGAGCAACATCAAGAAAAGGTAATCATCTTGAACTTTGTATATTAAGGCAATTTCACTATCTTAATTGAACTTGTTGTAGCTGAAAAAAATAATTAGACAGTATTTACTCACAGGATAGTTGGATACTGCTTTTCTATTTATGTGCACAAATTTTCACTTTCTAGCGTGCAGCTAGTTTATTACTGCACAATATATGCCCAAAAATAAAGAAAATACTAAATGTAATTAGTTATATACAATGCCTTAACCTTGTATATTCCTTGCACTATGTAGGTTTAATATAACATAACCAATTTTTTAATACATTGCTATCCGATCATTGGTATCAAAAGCTCAACAATTTTCTTAGATGACTGGTGTATACACTGCCATATACTTTTCCCTCTTTTTTCATTCTGTGTGCTCATTATGTTTTTTTACATTGATTGTGTTTATGAATTGATAAATAATCGTACATATTGCTGTATGCATTTTTTCCATAATTAAGACTTTTATATTACGTTCTTTTCAGTAGAAACAACTAGAAATTCACCTCTTTGCTGCGAAGTTCAAATAAATTTCTAGAGACATTGAGGGGGATCATGAATGTTTCTGTTGCTAAACAGCAAACTTTAGGTTAGCGAGATATAACTGATAGTAAAAAGGCGTGCATGAATATCAACTAAACTAAATAGAAAATCGACAGTTTTTTTATTGGTATGAAATAAAAATAAAAATAAAACATTTTTATTTAAAATATGAAATATCATTATTTTTATAGTAAATAGACTTATTACAAACAGCGAAAGACCTAAAGTATGGTCCAAATTAACAACGAAATAAGAAATGATGGTTGTATATAATCGGTAATAGCTTGCAAATTTTTTGCTGGGAACCATAAGAATTGCAGAGAAGCATTCAAAACGTCATAAAAAATCGACATTTGAAGCAGTTGGCCATTGCTTTCTAGCAGAATTCAAATAATATTAGTTTTTGTTTAAGTTTAACCAATGTATTCATGGCATAATGATAAGCTCTCAAGCATAATTGAAGCACTTTTTTAACTGTAACATTTGTTCATGGTTTTAATTATCCATATTAAATATTTGTTGGAAGCATATTATAGAACTAATATCAAAAGTCATGAAAAGTCGTGACAATTTTTAGGTTCTCTTTTGGTAAAGAGGGTCTATTTATTTATAATCTACAATATTAGGTCATAATTATTATTTACATTGCTACTAGCAATAAATTTCATTTAAAGTGTAAATTAAAGGTACTATTTAATTTAAACGTATAACCAGCTAATTTAAACGTATAACCAATGGTAAAAGTAAAGAACAAATTGACCATGAAATCTCCCAGCTTCAGCTAGAAGCCGTGCCTGTGTTTAGGTTCGTTTTTGGTGCGGACCAAGATGCCATGGTTTGTTCAGAAGCATCCTTGCGTACTGCATTATATTTAGTGGATTTTTTTTAATTCATTTGAACCTGAAACCATTTACAGAAACATATCGCTTTTTGCCTACTTACTGATATTGTTTCAGATAGTACAGGTACAATTTTGTTTAAAAGAAATTTTTTGCTGAAACTATTACAAATAACATCAAGTTTTTCACTAATTTATGCTTCGTGATGCAATATGAAAAACAACATTACAATGTGACAGTTTGTACCACATTGAAGAGCAGTGTTTTTTTTCTTTCTCCATTTTTCCTTTTTGAACATGGTTCATTACAAAAACTCTCATTCTTTTCCGCTGCAAACGATACAAAGAGAGAAAGTAAGCTTTGTCAAAATTTAAGTAACTGGACTAAGTTCTATAAAAATTAACCAAAGTCATAAAATTAACCAAATTGTGCTGCTCCATACTAGTTTCTGTAACTTGCAGCTGAGGATTAGAATTGTTGTTTAAAATTAACCAAATTGTGCTACTCCATGCTAGTTTCTGTAACTTGCAGCTTAGTAACTTGCTCTATACTAGTTTCTGTAACTTGCAGCTTAAAATTAACCAAATTGTTGTTCGTTTTTTCATTGCTCGAAAGCAAACAAAAAAAACAGATCGAAGAAGCAAAGTTTTGTTGCACTTGCAGTTGCTCGTGGTCTAACTAAGGCTAATGGTGGTATTAGGATCTCTAAAATGAAAAATGTTGAAGTTGAAGTTGCTAGTACTCTTAAGGTTTGAATGTTAATGTTAGAAAATCTCCACGCAAGCATGCTAGTACTCTTAAGGATTTGAATGTTAATGTTAGAAAATCTCCACGCAAGCATGCTGAGATTCCTCCACTCATCATTCCTTGTCGTAATTCAACCCCTCTTCGAAACGTCACTACCACACACTCATCCAATCCTTTTGATTCAACTCTCCTCCAAAACGTCATTACTACACACTCGTCCAGTCATGATTCAACTCCTCTCAAAAACGACACTACCACACACTCATTCAATCCTCTTGATTCAACTCCCCTCCAAAACGTCATTACCACATACTCGTACAATCCTCATGATTCAACACCTCTCCAAAACGTCACTACCACACACTCATACAATCCTCTTGATTCAACTCCCCTCCAAAACATCATTACCACACACTCATCCATTCCTCATGATCAACTCCCCTCCAAAACATCATTACCACACACTCATCCATTCCTCATGATCAACTCCTCTCCAAAACGTCACTACCACATAATCATCCAATCCCCGTAATTTAACCTCTCATCTACATAACGCTCCTCCAAATCCCCAAAGCTCAGCTTCACCTAAGAATATACCTTCTTGCTCCGAAGAGCCAAACATGGTCAAAACTAAGAGAAAAAGTGGAAAAACAATGATGAGATTATTTTTTTACACCGAATGAGAAAGTTGAAGTTGAGTTCAATGACCTAAATCAACCTATTGGTACAAATTCCATATATTTATCATCATATCTTGGGACTTTAGCAAGGGAGATGGTACCTGTAACCATTAGCACTTGGAAGAAAGTCGATGATAAATTGAGGGCTGATCTATGGACATGTATTCAGATACTATAAACCTATAGAAAGCTTTTGGTACAAATTCCACAATATTTATTTTTAGAATTAAGAAAATGTTTGCATGATTAATTTCCTTAATTAGTTTCCCAGTCTCAAAATCCTTCCTGACCATATCAATGTGTCATCTTTAACCACATTCTAGTTAGTCTTGTAAAATTTGCATTGAAGCTATGGGGTCCAGGTGTAGAATTATCACTGATATTATACAAAGCCTCCTTTACTTTATCATAAACTACTTCACCATTGGGAAAATAACGACCATAATCCATATTGATCAATCTACAGATAATTTCTAGAATGTGTTGAACTGCTGATTGTGTTTGTATTACTCGGACAATTTATAAATTGTGCACTATATTGCAACCAGTTCAGCATCTCCAGAAGTCCAATTTAAGTAACAGAAATATATCATCTACTATACAGAAAAAATAAATATTGCAACTTGAGTCAATTTTGGCTAATAACCTACAAATATCTTCAAAAAATAATCTAAAGGCAATCACCACTGATGACTCGTTTCAAATTTAGTGTGCCAACTCAGTTAACATCATTGCCAACTATTCGAAAATAAGAGGAAAAATAATGACAAGGTCAAAACCAGTGTGTATTTCTTGTCATTCCTTTTTTCTTTTATTTGTACTTAATACTCTTGTAGTTATTTCGATGTTCAAGCGGAGTCTGTTTGGTTCTATAATATGTTTCAATCAAGTAAAAGCTGAGATTGTTGGAGGTGCATTAAGTATGCACCATTCTAATGCTACTGAACTGCAAAGGAGTTTGGTTGCAAATATGCATCTACTCCTGTATTATTCGTTAGTGTTGACTACCAGTTTAATTAATTTGGATCAGTATTTTTATCCTCTATAATTTTACTATGTGAGAAAAACTGACACCATGAATTTTATAGAACTTCACTTTCTACCTTTTTTTGCATTTATATGAATTTTAAATTAAACCCAAATGCTACATTTAGCTGCAGGTTATTGATTAGCATTAAGAACTGAAGAAGAACGTAGTCACATCACAAACATAAAAATATCATTCGACAATTACATCAGGGTCTTCGTTTAGGTTTATATACAGGTAATTAAAAGAAAAGCAAATATAGCAGAAGCCCAATATAACAAGGCCCAGATAACAACCGATATTCAAATATGATGATTAACTCTTCCCCTCAAAGTGAACTCTCCTCTCCATCTCTTCTTCCTCTGACTTCTTCTCTTTGTCCTCATACTCATCTACATTCAGCTCCATTCTCAGCCGAGTAAACTGCGCCTGAGGTAAAGCCTTTGTCAGTATGTCAGCTCGCTGATATATGGCTGGAATGTGATTTATAACGATTTCACCTCTTCCTACTTGCTCACGTACGAAATATAGATCGAGTTCAATGTGCTTTGTTCTTGAATGCAGCACTGGATTTGCTGCTAGAGAAACAGTGCTGGCATTATCACACCACAGGGTTGCTGCTTCGATCTTCTTCCCCAGTATTTCACTTAATAATGACTTGAGCCATATGATTTCTGCAACTGCTCCAGCCACGCTCCTGTATTCCGCCTCTGTACTAGATCTGGAGACGGTTGGTTGCTTCTTCGAGCACCATGATACAATGTTGCTTCCAAGAAATATGCAGTAGCCACTGATAGAGCGCCTATCATCTCTGTCTGCCCCCCAATCTGCATCTGCGAAAGCGCTGATGCCCAATGCCTTACTGCTGTGAAGTATCAAGCCATGTCTCTTTGTTCCAGCTAGGTATCGTAAGATTCTCTTCACTGCTTTCCAGTGATCAGTTGCTTTCCAGTGATCAGTTGTTGGCTGTTGCATGAATTGACATACCTTGTTTACACTAAATGAAATCTCTGGTCTGGTGATGGTGGTGTATTGCAGCGCCCCTACGATGCTTCTGTAGTGTTGAGGATTGTCGAGTGGTGTTCCTGCATGTTTGGATAATTGAAGACTGCTTGTCATTGGTGTGTTGGTTGCCTTTGCTTCACTCATTCCTGCTCTTCTAAGTATTGAATCAGTATAGTTTGTCTGGCTGAGGTGCAATTCGCCATTCTTGAGTCTTTTCACCTCTATTCCCAAAAAGAAATTTAGTTGCCCAAGGTCCTTGAGTTTAAAGTTTTCATTCAAGTATGAAGTTAGTTTGTCAATTTCATTGTTGCTGTCTCCTGTAATGATGAGATCATCAACGTATACAAGAGTGTATAGAGTGCAGTGGTCAGTTTTTCTCATGAACAAAGAGTTGTCTGATCTCAGTGGACTAAACCCCAATTTTATTAGAGTTATTTTCAGCTTTTCGAACCAGACTCTAGGCGCTTGCTTTAGACCATACAGTGCCTTGTGTAGTTTGCATACCAGGTGCTTCTTTCCAGCTTCTTCGAACCCTGGAGGTTGCATCATGTATACCTCTTCCTCTAGTTCCCCGTTAAGAAAAGCATTGTGTACATCTAATTGTTTCACTGGCCAATTATTATGCAATGCTAGAGTGAGTATGACCCTAATGGTAGTTGGTTTCACGACGGGGGAGAAGGTCTCCTTGAAGTCAAAGCCCGGTTGTTGAGTATATCCCTTAGCAACCAAGCGTGCTTTGTGCCTTGATACGGTGCCGTCTGCATTTCGCTTTAGCTTGAAGGTCCATCTACACCCTACAGCAGTTTTGTTTTCAGGTAGTTTGACCAAGCTCCATGTACTATTGTTCATAAGTGCCACATGTTCGTCTTCCATTGCCTTTTTCCATGCATCATTCTTTAGGGCTTCTTCATAGTTTGCTGGTTCCTCTTCTGATTTCTGTGCAACATAAACTTTCGGCTTAAAGATGCCTCTCTTGGATCTTGTGATCATGTGGTGTCCTTCTATTTGGTTCTCATTTTCAGCTACTGTGACTTCTTGAGTGCTATTCATGATCTGGTTAATTGGTCTAGTTCGTGTTGGTGAGGTGTTGCTGCTAGTGGTCTCTCCAACGTCGGGTTCATTGTTGTTATGTAATGTTTGGTTATGGATGGTGGAACTTGCGGATGGTGAGTTTGTGGGAGGTGTGGTTGATGAGGCAGTTTGTATGGATTCATTGTTGGCTTTTGTTGCTTGTGTCTCACTCTCATTAACTGGGTATAATGGTATGTGAGGTATTGATTTGTGAGGATTAAGGACCTTCTTTGTAGCCTTAAATTGCTTGTTGGCAAATGGGAAAATGTGTTCATTGAACATAACATGCCTGGATATTATCACTCTTCCTTCACTAGTCAGGCACTTATAGCCTTTTTGGTTCGCTCCATAGCCGATAAAGGTGCACTCTGAAGACCTAAAGTCTAATTTGTGTTGGTTGTATGGTCTCAAGAGTGGAAAGCATAAGCAGTCGAATACCCTTAGCCTTTTATAATGAGGTTTCACTCCATACAATACTTCGGATGGACTTTTATTTTTCAGCACTCTGGTTGGTAAAATGTTGATCAGGTAAGTGGCGGTAGAAAATGCTTCGGCCCAGAATTTCAGGGGAACTTTCCCTTGTGCCAAGAGTGTTAGTCCCATTTCAGTGATGTGTCTGTGTTTACGTTCAACAATTCCGTTTTGTTGCGAGGTGTGTGGGCATGTATATCTATGTATTATTCCTCTTTCATTGAAGAATTCTCTTAGTGGTTTAAATTCCGTGCCACCATCAGTTTGGAATATTTTCAATTTCCTTTCTAGCTGCCTTTCAACTTGCACAATAAATTGTTTTACAACATTGCAGGTTTCAGATTTTAGTTTTAAAAAATAAATCCAGGTGTATCTTGTATAAGCATCAACAAACGTGACGTAGTATTTAAATCCATAGTCTGAATTTAGTGGTGCTGGTCCCCAGAGATCGCACTCTATCAATTCAAGAGGATTGTGATATGTTGTTTGTGAAGAGCTAAACGGTAGTTTATGGCTCTTACCTAACTGACACTGAGTGCAAGTGTGTGGGATTACAGAACACAGGTGTGTTAAGTTTTCTTTGTTAAACACTTGCTTCATTACACTTACATTGGGGTGTCCAAGTTTTCTATGCCAGATATTATACTCTTCTTCGTTCTTATTGGTGGTCAGACTGTGGCACTCTATCTTCTTTGTATTAGCAGTTTTCATACTTGTGTTGAGATCAAACTTGTATAAGCCTTCATGTAGCTCCCCCTGCAAAAGTGTATCTCCACTGGCATTATCTTTTATCATACAAACATGAGGATGAAATTCAAAGTACACATCATTATCACTTGCAAACTTTGATACACTAATGAGATTCTTGCTGATTTGAGGAACTCTAAGTAAGTTTTTGAGCAATAGTGTCTTATCTTTGTAATTGGATTCAAATCTAGCATGGCCAATGTGAGTGATACTGAGTGGCATATCATTACCTAAGTGAACAGAATTTTTACCTTTGTATGCTGTCCCTCCAAGATTTAGATTCTGTAGGTTTTTTGTCACATGGTGAGTGGCACCCGAGTCAGGAAACCAGGCTTCATCTTGGATATCTTCGTTTCTGGCAAGAGTTTCTTGATTTCTGGAGTTGTATTCAGTGTCAGTTTGAGCATGACTTAGGTTGACAGTGTATGGATATGGTTTGGTGGAGTTTTGATTGGGTGAGTTTTGTTGATTGCTGGTGTAGTTTGAATCAAATCTGAAGTAGCATCTTAGAGCCGTGTGTCCGATCCGCTCACATATCTGACACTTGGGTCGATTGTTAGTGTTCCTTCCTCTACCTCTTCCTCTGCTGTAAGTATTGCCTCTTCCATATCCCTGAATGTTGCGTCTAGTTTGACCTCCTCTTGTATAGTTAAGTTTTGTTTCAGGCTGATAGTTGTTCTTATTCTTAGATGCTGCAGCGTAATTGATAGAGAATTCTTCAGATGTGGTGTTCTTCTGCTCCAGCCTACCCTCATGTGCTAAGAGTATGGACGTGACATACTGGAGAGTGGTTTCCCTTGATGAGATCACAGCAACAACTGCCTCAAAGCTATCATCGAGACCATTCAATATTGTCAGTACTTGTTCAGTTTCACTTACCTTGTGGCCAGAGGAACTGAGTAAGTCATATATATTCTTTATTTTGCTCAAATACTCCCTTATCTTCATATTGTCCTTCCTGATGGTTTGTAGTTGTCGCTTGTAACTCATGATTCGTGCTGCAGTTTGAGAGCTGAAGTTCTGGTGTATTGCGTTCCAGACTTCCAGAGAGGTTTTACAGCCTATGACTTGTGACATCAGATCTGTGCTGATAGATGAGAGGAGCCATGAGCATAGTAAACTGTCCTGTCTTTGATAGATCACATATTCATTGTTGAGGACGAGTTGGTCATTCTGATTCGTGAATTGTTGAGGTACTTCGGTGGCTGGATCGATGAACTTGTGAAGGCCGTATCCCTTGATAGCCATTTCTATCTGAAACTTCCACATGAGGAAGTTGTTCTCATCAAGAGTGATCGTAATCAGTTGAGTTTGAGGGTTGATGATGGATTTGAGTGATTCTTCTAGGGTTTTGGTGGATGTGTTGGTGGAGATATTTGCTGAGATGGGTGATGTTGAGCTGTTATCATGTGCCATGGTGATTGGAAGTAGATCTGAATCGATTTGGATTTAAAGGCAGAGCAAGAGAAGTAAAAAAAGAGGTAGTATGCTTCAGATATGGTGATTGGAGAGACAGATCTGAAGTTTTGAGGAATTTTTTTAGAGGAGAAAAACGGATCTGAGATCTGGTCGAATGATCGTGATTAGCTCGCCATTGGGCTAAAGCTCTGATACCATGAAGAAGAACGTAGTCACATCACAAACATAAAAATATCATTCGACAATTACATCAGGGTCTTCGTTTAGGTTTATATACAGGTAATTAAAAGAAAAGCAAATATAGCAGAAGCCCAATATAACAAGGCCCAGATAACAACCGATATTCAAATATGATGATTAACTAGAACCTATTTCCATGCCTCATATTTGAATAAATTGAAGAATCTGTACCTTTGTTGGACATATTTAGGTGAATATTCAGGAGTGGAAAAATTTAGCAACATCAATATACTAAATGAATTTAGTTGAACATTGGAAGGATGGTTTGACATAACAAGTTAGATGATTGTCAATAGCCTTGTAGCAACTATGGTTATTGGTTGTCATCTTCCTCAATGTCCATTAGTTGAAGTATAATATGCTCTGTTTTTAACTTCTCTATTTCATTGTGCATTACAATTATCATTGATAACACAATTCATACTGTACAGGCAAGATTCAAGTTGGATGACATATACCAGGATCTGTTTCTTCAGATGTTGGGACTGCGATGGAAAGAATCAAAGTCAAGGCTAGTTAAAGCTATAAGAGTTGCAGCAAGGAGCCTCGATGCTTCGAGCAAATTAGATAAGTTGAAACCAGATAATATTAAGAGTGCTCAAGAGTGGAATGATTTTGTCAACGAGAAATTAACGGAAGAGTCTGAGGTAGTTGGTTTTATTTTGATGGCTACAATTGAAAAAAATTCATTTCATTTTATTATACCTAATTTTAATGAATTTCTCTTATGTAGTCGACTAGCAATAAATACAAATCCATACGAGTAATGAATACGGTTCCGCACACTATGAGTCGAAAGGGGTACGCAAGACTAGCAGAAGACATGGTAAGAAAAAATAACTTATAAAATTCATCCATTATCGGTATAAAAAACATTTTATCCAATACGGTTTAGTATTTAGTTTTTAAGCTCTTTTTTGCAGAAAAAAGAAAGTGGTTGCTCATCAGATATCAGTAGGGAGGATTTGTGATGCGGAGGTCACACAAAGAAAAATGGAGAACCCTCAAATTCTATTGTCGTCGATTACATTATAAGGATAAACAATACATCAAATTATTTCACTATTTTACCCTTATTTAATCAAATTATTTATTTCTAACAAGTTGAATTTGATATATTTTAATTGACATGTATTTTCACAATTGTCTCCAATATATGAACCTTACATTGAATGTTGCGACATATGAAAAATGGATATTTTTGAATTTGTAGGCTAAGATAAACGAGTATAAGAACACTCAAAGTTCTCAAGGAACGATATCATTGAATGAAGATGGAATGGCAAAGGTTTCTGATCGTGAACATAGAGGTAGAATAAGGGGACTAGGTTTTGGGGTTGCACTAACTTAGTTTGGAGTTCGTATGAGCAATTTAAAACAAGTACATGAATTGAAAATCAAATTACTACATTGCAGGCTCAAAT
This sequence comes from Allium fistulosum, assembly GCA_030737815.1. Lineage (NCBI taxonomy): Eukaryota > Viridiplantae > Streptophyta > Magnoliopsida > Asparagales > Amaryllidaceae > Allium > Allium fistulosum. The sequence continues at coordinate 1,424,290,636 of CM060902.1, forward strand.
TAAAGAGCTCTCTGATTTGTTCATGGCTGTAAGTTATAATTGATTCTGTAACAACCCGTAAATTTAACCGGTTTTAATAACGTTATTAATTGGAATTTTGTGGGATTTTTAAATGATAAAATTTTGAAGTATAAATTTGATATTTGGAATGCGTCTAGTTAAACATAGCAACTGGTAAATTTTCGTCCGAAAATATGAAAGTTTATTTCGCGCGTAAATTTACTTCAATTTAATCAGTTAAAAAGCGATGAAAATAAAATGTTTTCAGAACCTAAATATTTTTACATAAAAAAATTCTAAACCGTCTTCTGAGCATGTCGTCATTTTTCGTTTTTCCAAATTCGGACTTCTTTAGCTCCGTCGATCTTATTTTGTGGCGTTTTTCTGCATTTTCCGTTGGTAGAAAATTCAAAATTTTATAAATTCAATCTTATCACTGATATCCGTATGCCGTTTTGATCGCCTCGTCGTGCTGATCTATACGATATATTTAATTTTTAATTTCCAAGTCCAGAATGCGATACAATTCGGCGAAACGATTCCGTATCGGTACCGAATTTTCAGCTTTTACCTTTTCCCTCAGCTTCAAACTGAAACTTGCAACCCAAACAAAATTTAAATGCTTTAAATTCAGTTGTCGCCCTTCCATAACCGTTTAGAAATTTTAAAAATATAAAAATTTGTGTATGTTGCTATTAATTATTTTGAACGGTCATTGTCACTTATATTACCAAAGCGGTGACCATTGCTTTACCAATGCAGAACGTGGCTTTTGCTTTTCCATTGCCTGCTTTCACTTCTCGGGTCCAATGCTCATTTTATTTGAAAAAAATAGAGGTCATATTGGCCTTCATTTTATTTGGCTTTAATAACCTGGCAACGCATGAAAAGAATATCATTCATCCTTCTCCTTCCCAGTTCCTTGCTCCATCTTTTATTCCTCTCTCCTCCAAATCACCATAACCGCAAGCAACCCCTTGTAGCGACCGCATCTTCATACGGAAACCCAGGTGGACATCCTCCTTCTCCACTTCGGCCACCCCATGCTACTCCCCTCTGCCCGCTTCCCATGAGCAACCCGTCCAAACTCAGCACCACGTGACGACTCCACCCTACCCTCCGCACCAGCTAGTGCCGCAGTCGCCACCCTTTGCTCGCCTACAAATCTTTTTGCCGCATCATCCTCCAACCACGGCCTCCCCCACAACAGCAAAGTCAGCCATCACCTATCCTCTTTTGCTCTGCCCGCTTCATTCCCCTCTTCCATAACAGCCGAGCTTATAAGTATGTCTATATATATTAATAGTTTCGCATGATAGTACTCTGACTAAAAATATATTTGTTTATAAATTGTTTACAGAATTTTCTTTATACATACTGTATTATGAAATGCTGTCACTTTATATTTGTGTGTGAAATTGTAAAATTTGTACAGTACACGCTATATGAAGCTTTTATGTGAATATTGTTTATATTAGATGATATTATACTATATTATGTAAGATATGTATTGTTACGCATATAGTAACTCATTTAGTTATGGCAGTTTATGCATTGATATAATTGTATTATTTTATATGTTCAATTATATATCTGGTGTATATTTATGTATGAGTTTATACAAACTACAAGATTGTTATAAATGTATGTTTGGGTAGCTGCTTTGTATTATGCGTTGTAAACTAAAAGATTTTTATAAATATATACAGTTATGTCTAAGTTATAAACGATATTTTCTTTCTCTATGACTATGGTATACGTGTAATCTATACTTATTTAAAAGGAAATAGAACTGTATATATGAAAGTTATAGGTTGTTGCTTATATATATAAATATATTTGTTACATTTTATTCTCTTCAACTTGACAATGTTTTCCCAACTTTTCTTTATAATCCACTAGGTTTTGTGATGCATGTTTAAACAAAAAATAATTTTATAATATCAGATAAAAAGTCAAGCCGTATACAGTGTACGTGAAAGGGTTCAAATCATTCTAAGCTACTATATTATATATAGTAATCATCCATCAAAATACAATTACGTCTCTCATACGTAGTTACGTTAGCGAGCGTTGGGTAAAATCGATTAACCAAAGCTCTGATACCAAATGTGACGACCACCCATGACCCCTGCACTAAACATAGAAATAGTGCGCTGTAAAGTGTGCCAGGCAGCCATGGACGGTTGCCAAGGTTAAGTTAAAACAGCAGAATCTATCGTATAACTCACAGCGCATGGATAAAATACAATAGAAAGTATATATAGTGAAGCTTTACAGAACAGAATCTCAATTAAACTTCATAATAGTTTGGTACAAACATCTGAATAGTCAATACATCAAGCCTCACTACATATCACTCAGAGAATATACAAAGTAGCGGAACATCCAGTACATATAGTAAGAAAATAATATGCAAAGCCTCCAGCTCGTCTTCGTCATCAGCATCGTTGGAGAGTAAGAACAGCACCTGTCACCTGCTACCTAGTCTGCCCATCCCAAAATGGATGAACAGCCCAAGGTAATAAGAGTGGAACATAAAACCTTGAGTCAGACAACAGTCTTAGTGAGCGGTAAATTAACTAACAACATACCAAAAGAGCATAAAGGTAAAAGGAATAGGAATCCAACCCCCCCACTCCACCTCTTTCTACAGTGATAGCCCCCAGACACACTAAGCAGAAATAAACATAGCAAAGCAGACATTTAAAGTAAAGCAATTATCACTCGAGTCAAGGTCGGTGTTTTCCAAGTACAAACCCCCAAGGCCTAAACCAAGATCAGATAAGCACCCAGAAAACATCGCTCTTGAGACCGAATGACGATACAACCAAACATCCATGACTCTGGCTATCACTGTTATCATTGCTTCGATACCACCGTTAATTGAATGACCGGCACATTCTTTCAGCCGTCCGTCAAGGGTTAATGGCAACCCCGGTTCTAGACAGAACTCCACACGTCGTCGTAGCCCGTGCCTAGGACTATCGAATCTGCCCAGAGTACTCGACTACAATCATAGTCTTCAGGGACTATCGAATCTGCCCAACGTACTCTTGCTTTGAGCCTGCTAGAACCTTCAACAACGATGAACTCTCAGCCTCCTAGTCATCCTCCTCGACGACTATTTCCATACTAGCTCAAGCGCCTCTCGAGCAAACCATTATCCTCAACTCGAACCATTTCACCGAGTTATCAACATGCTTGGAAGGATCCCGTCTGGATTAAACCAAGACTATCTCATACCATGCCTCGCTTCATCTCATCATAGCAAAGCCTCATCTCAACATCAACATCATCAAATCTATCCATATGAGCTTCATCATCCGCCACATATGCCACGAGCAGCTTTTCCAATTCAAGAGCCTTTCCCTTAGCTTTTGAATCATCTTCGACTAACTTATCCAAATCAAATCATCAATCAACTAATTTACAACAATCAATCAAGTCAAACATTAATCCAAGTAATCAAGCATTCAAACATGATCAAATAAACAATTATAACAATAATGGAAATCTTGTAATTAAAGAGACTAAATCTAACAAGCATGAATCATGAGCAATATCTTTACAACTTGATGAATGAACTTGCATAGGTTAACATATAGTAAAATGGATGTCAAATCATCATGAACAATAGATCTATACTTAAGTTTATCAAAATGCATGGAAATCACTATTTTAACACCAAATCAAGCCATCAATTCGATATACCCCTTTGGATCTGTGTGAGAGATAATCACCACTCACCAAATCACCTAAACACCTCAAAAGCAACACACATCTGATCTGGACAGCGAAGAATCTAACTCGATTCTCCAAAATTCCGCTTCAAACGATGAAATCTCTCTTTGATGGATGTAGATCTTCAATCTAAGCTCTTCGATCTTCGATTTGGATGGAAGGAAGCACAAGGTTAAAGTGGAGAAAAGAAGTGAAGAAGTGTAGAACTCGAGTTCTCAAAATAGCAGCACTTCGTCGCTTCAAAATCCCGATCCCAAAAAGTGAAGAAAAACTGGATATTTATAGGTTGGAAAAATCTTAGGTCGCCCGCCCCCTTAGGTCGTCCACGACCTAACTATCTCCGACCTATGACTTAACGACCTAACAGTTCTGCGCGACCTACAGACCCAATGACCTAACACACAAATGCGGCTTAGCGACCTAACAAAGGTCGCGACCTAACACCCACATGCGATCTAACATTTAGGCGCGACTTAGTGACCCAACGACCTAAGCCCAACACTAATGCGCGACTTATGACCTAACAGAGATGCAGCTTAGCGACCTAACAAAAGTCGCGACCTAACTATACTCATGTGTGCGACCTAATGACCCAACGACTTAACTTCCTTAGGTCGTAAACTCACTCAACCCCTAGGTCGCTAACTGATACCACCAGCTTCCTTAGGTCGTTACCGACCTATCCTCCTTAAGTCGATAACTCGCCCAGTTTCTTATGCCGCTAACTCTTAGGTCGCCGTCTTCCTTAAGTCGCCTATTCCTTAGGTCGCATATTTCCTTAGGTCGCCTATTTCCTTAGGTCGCCAACTCCTATAAGTTGTCTACGACCTAACTAATATACGACCTAAGCTCCGAACGACCTAGGCTCTGAACAACTTAACCATACTACGATCAAATAACAACTGTTTTATAATGTTTTGATCCGTAAAAATACGGGTCGTTACAGTTATAAATATATACAGTTATGTCTAAGTTATAAACGATATTTTCTTTCTCTATGACTATGGTATACGTGTAATCTATACTTATTTAAAAGGAAATAGAACTGTATATATGAAAGTTATAGGTTGTTGCTTATATATATATATATAAATATATTTGTTACATTTTATTCTCTTCAACTTGACAATGTTTTCCCAACTTTTCTTTATAATCCACTGGGTTTTGTGATGCATGTTTAAACAGAAAATAATTTTATAATATCAGATAAAAAGTCAAGCCGTATACAGTATACGTGAAATGTTGCATAATTTAGCTTCATCGATCCAGTTCTGATTGAATCTTATCTATTCTTATTATCAGCTTTGATCATCGAAATCATGCTTGGATTCGTAACTCAATTTTAGTGTTCGTTCCTCCATGCGTATCCGTGTCATCGTCTGTTCTCTCTAGCCTCGGAAGGTGAGCAATCACTCACGATTAACGTTCTTTTATTTATTAAATTTGATTTCAATTGAAACGACAATTGAAATATGCTACTGTTAGTTGTTTACACTGTTATACATGTTATTACCTGTATCAGTTCACCTGTGACATCTGACACCCTTATCTGTTACTTATATGATGATAATCAAGTTTGGTTGATAGATGATTGATGGTTTGATATTGATATTGGACGTTAAAATTGTTAATGTAGGAAGTGATAAAAATATGAAATTGAATTTGACGTAGAATTGTTAGCGACTTGAAACTGATATATATATGTTGAATTTAATTAGGCAAGTTTGTATAATATGACCCCTTTAAATATTTAAATCAATTGACACATAGAAAAATAGTTAATTACCCTTGAACCATTTGAATTTATGTTGTATTAATTGATGAAGTATGAAATTGAATGATTGATGTCAAGTGTAAAATTACATAGAATAATTAGTGTAATAATCTTTAATCTACATGAAATGATAGTGTAGATTCTAGAAATAATCGTATTAATTTGCACAAACAACAATGTGAATTAATACGATTATTTCGGGATTATTTGAATTGATTATTGGATTGATATTGATTGTTGTTATTGCTTGTTTATTTACTTTGACACCATCCCAGTTATCACACTGCAAGTTCCCTTTGATATGTGTTGATTTTGAATTGAATTGGAATCGGGTTGAAATGATAAATACCCAAATAAACTTTGACTTAGGATAGAGAATTAAACAAAACCCGATTGGTCAATAATTTGATTTAAAATAAAATAAAGTTTTATTTGAAAGGATAAGATTTTGAAATAAAGCTGGAATTTTATTTTTTAATGAAAGGAAATGTTAATATTTAAAATCTTAAAAATATTGACATAGTAGTTGTTGAAAGATCGTTATTTTGAAATTAATTATTTGACAATTAAATTTGGAACTTTTCATTGAATTAAGTTTGAAATGATTTAATAATTAAGTTTGAAATTATAATTAAGTTTGAAATTATTAAGCTTTGAAATTATTAAGCTTTGAAATTGTTTAATAATTAAATTTTGAAATATTTAATAATTAAATAAGATTTGATTATTTGATAATTAAATAAAAATTTGAATTCTTTGATAAGAGAAATTGAACTTTTGAATAAGTGAATTTTTACTTCGTAAATAATTGAAATTGAGTTTCTTTATTAACTAAGTTTTGGAAAATTATTTAAGTAAGTAAATAAGTGAAATTGAATTTCTTTAACAAGAAATAAAATGTGATTTATTGAAATTAATGTAAGACTTGAAATTTAAAGAATTTGATTTGATGAATTTAATTTAATTCAATTTGTAAGTTTTGATATAATGAAGTTGAATTTAAATTATGGATTTAATGAATTGGAAATTTAATAGAAATTGTTTTGAATGGCAAATTTACTTAACGAATATTGAATGAAATCGATCAATGAAGTTAAATTGATTTGAATGTTAAATTAATTTAAATGATTTGGAATGAAACTTATATACGAACTTGAATCAATATTTGAATTGTTAAATAGAAATTGAAATTGAAATTAATTTATAAGATTTTGAAATTATGAATTTGAAAGTTTTGAAAGTAAATTATGGGAATTGTTTTAGAAAGACAAATGAAATGTTGATTTACAAATTCTAATTGAAATTTGTAATTGATTTGGTTTTGAAATTTATTAAACGACCAATCGGTGTAATAACTACGAAAGTTATTAAAGAGACCGGAATCGGTTAGGGACATACTCACTGTCTAAACCGAAAACCACTTTAATAACTATACGCGGAGTGTGATCCAGAATGAAGTGGTTGGAATGATGTACGTGATGACTGAAGAAAGAGAATGATAATGGATAGCCTTGACACTGTCAAATTGGAAATGACTAAAACAGGAGCCATGCCGGGCCAAATGGGGGCTAGCTACCTCGAGCGAACACACTTCTTCGAAAACTACTCATTACTTGTTGTCGATTGGTGCACCCTTGATTTTGGGAGTGTTGTTTCGCGGCGTTGCGGTCGCTGCGGCGATGCGTTCTCACCAGTCCGGATCAGGCAAACGGTAGTTTCACTACCTTGGGTATTGCCTCATGTGCCTTGTCATACTTGGAACCCTATATACGCGACCACTACGATTTGTTTTGTGTTATACCTATGGAGTACTCCCTGATAGCCCACTAGTTTACGGTGGAGTTTACAGTGCTGTATAGACTATAACACTTATATAAAAATGTGTTAAAGGGGATAATGGTAACACCTTAACACTATTTTGATATTTTAGATTACTAGTAGGCATTAGTTACTTATCGTACACTACTACATAGTAGATAGTTTAACAGATCCTTAAAGGATGGTTATTCCAAACATCCTTTGAGTTACTTGTATTTCAATTGCTATTTCACTTGAGTTGGATTTATTGATATAAGAATATTAATCCTGACTCGAGTGTTTTGTGTTTTGCTTTACGCTTGGGTCAGACTGAGTGTACCAGTATTCGAGACTCACCTTTGGAGTTGGAGCTTTGCTTGAAGATCCAGCCATCTATTCTGCTTTTAGTATTCGATGATTCCAGTGATGTATTCTGATTTGTATCTGATGTATCGTATTACTCTTCCGTTGTATCTGGTTTAACTCTGATGTAACTTATACATTTATATAGTAGCTTCATGAACTACTATCTCTTTTATTTCCGATGCATATTATTACTCTGTGTCTGTGATTCTGTGATTATTTATTTACTGTATATCTCAGTTTTGCAAAAATTAAATTAACAATTCGGTATTTTGAATTATTCAAGTCCGACATGTGCGGATGCGAATGGTCCAAAATAGCAGGTCGTTACAGTTGGTATCAGAGCTTTGGTAGCTCTAGGCAAAACTCAGCATATAGGGTAAATGTATTTACAGAATCACTTTCATTCTAGTTGAATCTCTTTCTTTTGACTCGATTCCTTTGAATTTTGGAACGTTCCCTGCGGTTCCAAAATTCATTCGTGTCCCTCACTATTCGTCTTTTTTCGATTCTGGAGCATCCCAAAACCCCACTTCGAATGATCTTTATAATGAGTCGGCGGTCTTGCCAATCTCAAATTGATTTATAAAAAGGGGTGAAACTCCTTTACAACATGCATTGATTTACCGGAGATTTCGGTATCCTCGGTTTACGATGCTATCTATCTCCTGCTATACCTGAATTCTATTTTTGAGATCGAATGTAGATTTTCCTCGGAACTCTGCATCGATCTTATTCTTGAAGTCACGGTTGACCTGGTAAGGTTGCCCGCGATTTATATAAACTTATCAATCTTCCTACTTTGTTATTTAATCATCATATCTTTGTTTCGAACCTATCTTCGAATCAAAATTATCTTTGATTTGAGTCCATCAAATTTGAAACCCTATCCTTATTTTGAAATTTCATTCCTGTATCGTCGAGTAAAGAAATGTATTTTAAACTAATATAAATGTTTTAATATATGTTGTGTGTTTGAGTTGTTGATGTTGATTTGGGTTTCCGATCGATTCGTCTGATCAACGCCATCGATAGGATTTCCAAAACACTTGAACAGAGCAAACTGACACAATAGTATTTGCAAAATTTGGTAAATAAAATAATCTTGTATAATTGTATTATATACAAGTATAAATTTTCTGAAATTGAATTGTTAACTGAATGGGTTGGTAGAAAGGTAATATTTGATTTTCACTATTTGTTTTGAAAATCATTGATTATTCCAACATAAAAATAAATGGAATTATAAAAGTTGGTTTATAGATTTATTTAGAAATTTAAATGAATTTAAAGTAAGAATTTGAGAATTTAATTTCCTAAAATTTCAAGCTTTGGTTTTAAAATTTTAAAATGTATATTATTGAAGGTATTTTTCAAATAGAAACCGTTTTCAAAGAATTTTAAAATATTGAAATCAGTGCTCTTCTCTTTGTCGCTGGAAAATAATTTCGGTGATGACGGCCGCATCATCGACATTCATTTTCGAGTTTCGAAGTGGAGAAACCATTCCATAGCTTTGCTACGGTTTTGTTTGGAAAAATATTTTAAATTTGAATTTCTTAAGTATGACTTGATTTATATGGGTATATTATTTTAAATTTAATTTGATTTAATATATATAGTATATACATAATTTTTCTAAAGGATTTGGAATTAAACGGAAATTGAATTCTTAAAAATCATGTTAAAGGAGGTTTTCAATTATAAATAAAGCTAAATTTTGATTTAGTATTTAAACTTGAAAATTTTGAATTTGAAAATTTTATTTGTATAGTACTAAATTGCATTTCAATATAACTTACCTAAATTATTCAGAAGTTTAAATGTAATTGGATAATATACAATATAAAATAAATTTTATAAATAAAATTTGAGTGTTTAATAAATGTTATGCACTTAGATTTTAATTATAAAAATGCTTATAAAGATGATAGAATAATAAGTTAATTGAATGAGATAAATAAAGTAAATTTTGTTTTGAAAGAATTAACAAATTGAATTGAATCAGCTTAATGAAATACCTTGAATTAAGATCAATTATTGAAAATTAATTGATTTAAAATGAAATTTATATGATTAGAATTAACAGTTGAACTAACAAATTTAAATCGAATGACTATTTATTGATTTAATATAAATGGATTTAACCAAATTGAAAAAAATATATAAATTAATTTAAATTGAAATTTATATGGTTTAAATTAATTTATATGGTTTAAATATATGTAATAAGATATATTAAGTGAAATAAACTTAACAATAATTTGGAATAAAGAAGAATTAAATTTGTTGAATAAATATGATTTTATTAAATGACTATTCTGATTTACGATTTTAGAAATTTGTTAATTAAACATAATTCGATAATAAGATAATAAATTTAGAAATAATTAAGATTGATTTCACTTAAGTGAAATCAAATGGATTAAATCAAATTATTGAATATTAATTAATTTAAGTTGAAATTTATTTGGCTTTAAATTAGTTGTTTATTTTGTTTCAAAGCCATTTTTTCTTTCTGGTTGGTTCTATTCTCCTACCTCCTTCCTTTTCGGGGACGAAAAGTTTTGAGTGGGGGAGAGTGTAACAACCCGTAAATTTAACCGGTTTTAATAACGTTATTAATTGGAATTTTGTGGGATTTTTAAACGATAAAATTTTGAAGTATAAATTTTATATTTGGAATGCGTCTAGTTAAACATAGCAACTGGTAAATTTTCGTCCGAAAATATGAAAGTTTATTTCGCGTGTAAATTTATTTCAATTTAATCAGTTAAAAAGCGATGAAAATAAAATGTTTTCAGAACCTAAATATTTTTACATAGAAAAATTCTAAACCGTCTTCTGAGCATGACGTCATTTTTCATTTTTCCAAATTCGGACTTCTTTAGCTCCGTCGATCTTATTTTGTGGCGTTTTTCTGCATTTTCCGTTGGTAGAAAATTCAAAATTTTATAAATTCAATCTTATCACTGATATCTGTATGCCGTTTTGATCGCCTCGTCGTGCTGATCTATACGATATATTTAATTTTTAATTTCCAAGTCCAGAATGCGATACAATTCGGCGAAACGATTCCGTATCGGTACCGAATTTTCAACTTTTACCTTTTCCCTCAGCTTCAAACAGAAACTTGCAACCCAAACAAAATTTAAATGCTTTAAATTCAGTTGTTGCCCTTCCATAACCGTTTAGAAATTTTAAAAATATAAAAATTTGTGTATGTTGCTATTAATTATTTTGAACGGTCATTGTCACTTATATTACCAAACCGGTGACCATTGCTTTACCAATGCAGAACGTGCCTTTTGCTTTTCCATTGCCTGCTTTCACTTCTCGGGTCCAATGCTCATTTCATTTGAAAAAAATAGAGGTCATGTTGGCCTTCATTTTATTTGGCTTTAATAACCTGGCAACGCATGAAAAGAATATCATTCATCCTTCTCCATCCCAGTTCCTTGCTCCATCTTTTATTCCTCTCTCCTCCAAATCACCATAACCGCAAGCAACCCCTGTAGCGACCGCATCTTCATACGGAAACCCAGGTGGACATCCTCCTTCTCCACTTCGGCCACCCCATGCTACTCCCCTCCGCCCGCTTCCCATGAGCAACCCGTCCAAACTCAGCACCACGTGACGGCTCCACCCTACCCTCCGCACCAGCTAGTGCCGCAGTCGCCACCCTTTGCTCGCCTACAAATCTTTCTGCCGCATCATCCTCCAACCACGGCCTCCCCCACAATAGCAAAGTCAGCCATCACCTATCCTCTTTTGCTCTGCCCGCTTCATTCCCCTCTTCCATAACAACCGAGCTTGTAAGTATGTCTATATATATTAATAGTTTCGCATGATAGTACTCTGACTAAAAATATATTTGTTTATAAATTGTTTACATAATTTTCTTTATACATACTGTATTATGAAATTCTGTCACTTTATATTTGTGTGTGAAATTGTAAAATTTGTACAGCACACGCTATATGAAGCTTTTATGTGAATATTGTTTGTATTAGATAATATTATACTATATTATGTAAGATATGTATTGTTACGCATATAGTAACTCATTTAGTTATGGCAGTTTATGCATTGATATAATTGTATTATTTTATATGTTCAATTATATATCTGGTGTATATTTATGTATGAGTTTATACAAACTACAAGATTTTTATAAATGTATGTTTGGGTAGCTGCTTTGTATTATGCGTTGTAAACTAAAAGATTGTTATTGTGACGACCGCCCATGACCCCTGCACTAAACATAGAAATAGTGCGCTGTAAAGTGTGCCAGGCAGCCATGGACGGTTGCCAAGGTTAAGTTAAAACAGCAGAATCTATCGTATAACTCACAGCGCATGGATAAAATACAATAGAAAGTATATATAGTGAAGCTTTACAGAACAGAATCTCAATTAAACTTCATAATAGTTTGGTACAAACATCTGAATAGTCAATACATCAAGCCTCACTACATATCACTCAGAGAATATACAAAGCAGCGGAACATCCAGTACATATAGTAAGAAAATAATATGCAAAGCCTCCAGCTCGTCTTCGTCATCAGCATCGTTGGAGAGTAAGAACAGCACCTGTCACCTGCTACCTAGTCTGCCCATCCCAAAATGGATGAACAACCCAAGGTAATAAGAGTGGAACATAAAACCTTGAGTCAGACAACAGTCTTAGTGAGCGGTAAATTAACTAACAACATACCAAAAGAGCATAAAGGTAAAAGGAATAGGAATCCAACCCCCCCACTCCACCTCTTTCTACAGTGATAGCCCCCAGACACACTAAGCAGAAATAAACATAGCAAAGCAGACATTTAAAGTAAAGCAATTATCACTCGAGTCAAGGTCGGTGTTTTCCAAGTACAAACCCCCAAGGCCTAAACCAAGATCAGATAAGCACCCAGAAAACATCGCTCTTGAGACCGAATGACGATACAACCAAACATCCATGACTCTGGCTATCACTGTTATCATTGCTTCGATACCACCGTTAATTGAATGACCGGCACATTCTTTCAGCCGTCCGTCAAGGGTTAATGGCAACCCCGGTTCTAGACAGAACTCCGCACGTCGTCGTAGCCCGTGCCTAGGACTATCGAATCTGCCCAGAGTACTCGACTACAATCATAGTCTTCAGGGACTATCGAATCTGCCCAACGTACTCTTGCTTTGAGCCTGCTAGATCCTTCAACAACGATGAACTCTCAGCCTCCTAGTCATCCTCCTCGACGACTATTTCCATACTAGCTCAAGCGCCTCTCGAGCAAACCATTATCCTCAACTCGAACCATTTCACCGAGTTATCAACATGCTTGGAAGGATCCCGTCTGGATTAAACCAAGACTATCTCATACCATGCCTCGCTTCATCTCATCATAGCAAAGCCTCATCTCAACATCAACATCATCAAATCTATCCATATGAGCTTCATCATCCGCCACATATGCCACGAGCAGCTTTTCCAATTCAAGAGCCTTTCCCTTAGCTTTTGAATCATCTTCGACTAACTTGTCCAAATCAAATCATCAATCAACTAATTTACAACAATCAATCAAGTCAAACATTAATCCAAGTAATCAAGCATTCAAACATGATCAAATAAACAATTATAACAATAATGGCAATCTTGTAATTAAAGAGACTAAATCTAACAAGCATGAATCATGAGCAATACCTTTAGAACTTGATGAATGAACTTGCATACGTTAACATATAGTAAAATGGATGTCAAATCATCATGAACAATAGATCTATACTTAAGTTTATCAAAATGCATGGAAATCACTATTTTAACACCAAATCAAGCCATCAATCTGATATACCTCTTTGGATCCGTGTGAGAGATAATCACCACTCACCAAATGACCTAAACACCTCAAAAGCAACACACATCTGATCTGGACAGCGAAGAATCTAACTCGATTCTCCAAAATTCCGCTTCAAACGATGAAATCTGTCTTTGATGAATGTAGATCTTCAATCTAAGCTCTTCGATCTTCGATTTGATCTTCGATTTGGATGGAAGGAAGCACAAGGTTAAAGTGGAGAAAAGAAGTGAAGAAGTGTAGAACTCGAGCTCTCAAAATAGCAGCACTTCGTCGCTTCAAAATCTCGATCCCAAAAAGTGAAGAAAAACCGGGTATTTATAGGCTGGAAAAATCTTAGGTCGTCCGCCCCCTTAGGTCGTCCACGACCTAACTATCTCCGACCTATGACTTAACGACCTAACAGTTCTGCGCGACCTACAGACCCAACGACCTAACACACAAATGCGGCTTAGCGACCTAACAAAGGTCGCGACCTAACACACACACGCGATCTAACATTGAGGCGCGATTTAGTGACCCAACGACCTAAGCCCAACACTAATGCGCGACTTACGACCTAACAGAGATGCGGCTTAGCGACCTAACAAAAGTTGCGACCTAACTATACTCATGTGTGCGACCTAATGACCCAACGACTTAACTTCCTTAGGTCGTAAACTCACTCAACCCCTAGGTGGCTAACTGCTACCACCAGCTTCCTTAGGTCGTTACCGACCTATCCTCCTTAAGTCGCTAACTCGCCCAGTTTCTTATGCCGCTAACTCTTAGGTCGCCGTCTTCCTTAAGTCGCCTATTCCTTAGGTCGCATATTTCCTTAGGTCGCCTATTTCCTTAGGTCACCAACTCCTATAAGTCGTCTACGACCTAACTATTATACGACCTAAGCTCCGAACGACCTAGGCTCTGAACAACTTAACCATACTACGATCAAATAACAACTGTTTTACAATGTTTTGATCCGTAAAAATACGGGTCGTTACATTCTCTCCCTCTTAGGAATTTCGCCCCCGAAATTCCAAACCATCAAGAGCAATCAAAAATTATTCTGCATGCCTACCATCCATAGCAATCAACAAACCATGCATCCAATTACTAGCCTAGCATGAAGAATTCTAAGACTAGAACAAGTTACAATGTCGTGAGATGACACCACACCTTATGGCCATACCTTGAAGAGTTCAGGATGAGCTGCCTTCATCCTCTCTTCCACCTCCCATGTACAGTCATTATCATCTTCACTCCATTGTATCTTGAGCAACCTAACTACCTTCCTCCTAAGCTGTTTCGTGTCAGTTTCCACAACACGAAGCGGCTTACGAGGTCTCTTCTCGACTGGATAAATCTCAAAATCTTCACAGCTATCTGCAGAAACCACTGTATTCGAGTCGTGCACATATTTCCGTAGATACGATACATGAAAAACATTGTGCACACTCGACATCTTTTCTGGTAACTCCAATCTATAGGCGAGCTTTCCAATTTGCTCGATGATCGAGAATGGTCCGACAAATCTCGGAGTCAATTTTTCTTTCTTCCCGAATTGAATAACATTCTTCAGTGGAGAAATCTTCACAAAAACCATATCACCTACGTCGATCTCCAAATCCTTACGACGCTTATCGGCATAACTTTTCTGACGGTCTTGGGCTGCCTTCATTCGTTGCCGAATGATCTCTATGAAATCCGAAGTCTGTCGAATCATTTCTGGCCCAAGTATCAACCTTTCTCCTGTTTCTAACCAACACGTCGGAGAGTTACACGGTCTTCCATACAATGCTTCATATGGTGCCATACCAATCCTTGACTGGTAACTGTTATTATACGAAAATTCCACCAAATGAAGGTGATCTTCCCATGATCCTCCGAAATCTAAAACACATGCCCTGAGGAGATCTTTCAAAACTCGGTTGACTCTCTCGGTCTGACCATCTGTTTGGGGATGATAAGCTGTACTCAAACACAACTCGGTTCCCAAAACTTCCTGAAAGCTCTCCCAAAATCCACTAGTGAACAATGGGTCTCGATTGCTCACTATACTCTTCGGAATACCATGGAATCGAACTATCCACTTAACATACAGCTCAGCCAACTTTGATGCAGTCCTAGTTGATCGAACAGGAATAAATCTTGCACTTTTATTCAAACGATCTACGATGACCCAAATCCCTTCATTTCCCGCTCTTGTTCAAGGTAACCCATCGATAAAATCCATCGATATTTGCTCCCACTTCCATGTAGGAACTTCTAATGGATGAAGCAATCCACTGGGCTTCTTCTGCTCGGCTTTTACCAACTTGCAGTTCATGCACTTGGAAATAAAATTTCCAACATCCTTCTTCATACCTTTCCAGTAATAGGTTCTCTTCATATCCCGATACATCTTATTTCCACCTGGATGAATTTTCAACTTCGAGTGATGACTTTCCTTCAGAACTTCATTTCTCAATTCATCTATATCGGGAACAACTAGTCGTCCTTGCTTCCGAAGCCAACCCTCTCGATCGACCTCGAATCCTTTATCCTTTTCTGGGTCCAATCCAGATTCCAAATCACGGATAATCTTGACAAGCTTATCGTCTCACTTTTGGCTTTCGCCAATTCTTTCCACAAGAATCGGTCTTATCGATAAGTTTGCCAACATCTCAGGTTCCAATTCACATCTGGGCCTGAAGTCAAATCCAGCTAAATACTCGAGATTCTTCCATTCTGAAAACATGGCTCCCAATCCTACATGTCTTCGACTTAACGCATCTACTACTGCGTTACCCTTTCCTGGAGTATAGGCTATACTAAAATCATATGATGCCAAAAACTCTAGCCATCGTTGCTGCCGAAGATTCAAATCCTTTTGGGAGAAAAGATACTTCAACGACTTATGATCTGTAAACAACTCGAATCGAACTCCCAATAGATAATGTCTCCACATCTTCAGAGCAAAAACAATCGCCGCCAACTCCAAATCGTGAGTTGGATAATTCCTTTCATGCGGCTTTAGTTGTCGACTTGCATATGCAACAACTTTACCCTTCTGCATCAGCACTGCTCCAAGTCCAGTACCACATGCGTCGGTGTAAACCACCATCTCTCCATTTCCACTTGGAATAGTCAAAACAAGAGCACTTGTCAGTCGCTCTTTCAGGATTCCGAAAGCTTGCTCACACTTAGCATCCCATCTGAATACTTGGCTATTTTTCATCAATCCTGTTAATGGTGCAGCTACCTTGGAAAAGTCTTTGATAAATCGACGATAGTATCCTGCTAATCCAAGAAAACTTCTCACATCAGATGCATTCTTAGGCCTACTCCAATCCTGGATTGCTGCTATCTTGGCGGGATCAACCGCTATTCCGCTTCCAGAGATAATATGGCCTAAGAACCTCACTTCACTCTTCCAGAAGTGACACTTCGAAAACTTAGCCTTCAGCTGATGTTTCCGTAAGATTTCCAAAACAATATGCAAGTGCGTCTTGTGCTCTTCTTCAGTTCTGGAATAAATCAAAATATCATCCACGAACACTAGTACGAACTTGTTCAACTGATCTCTGAACACTCTATTCATAAGATCCACAAAATATGCTGGTGCATTGGTCAATCCAAACGGCATTACCAGCCACTCAAAGAAATCGGATGGTGTCCTAAAAGCAGTCTTCGACACACTATCCTTAGCCACTCTTAACTGGTGAAATCCCGTTGCCAAATCCATCTGAGAAAACACCTTAGCTTCATGAAGCTGATCAAACAAGTCATCTATTCTCGGCAATGGATACTTGTTCTTCTTAGTCACTTTATTCAGCTCACGATAATCCACACAGAACCTCAACGATCCATCCGCTTTGGTTACAAACACAACTGGTGCACCCCATTCGGACACACTACGCCGAATGAATCCTTTCTGTAAAAGATCGTCAATTTGCACCCTCAACTCTTGCTGTTGTCTAGGCGCCATCCGCCTAAGAGGCATCACAACAAGTCTGGCTCCTTCAACTAAATCGATACGAAACTCAATCTCTCTATGCGGCGGTAACCCTTTGACCTTATCAAAGACATCCTCAAATCCATTAGCGATTGGCACCGATGACAGTCCATCCCGTGGAACAACCAGCGAATACATGAAGCTCATGAAGACGCCTTCCTCATGCTTACATCGTATCACAACTTTTCGCCCTTCCACATTCTCGACTGTCACCTCCAACCTTTCACAATCAACCTTTGCCGCATACTTCCTAAGCCAGTCCATACCCAAAATAATTCCGAACCCCGCAAAGTTCAGAACAAAACAATCACAAACAAAAGAGCAATCATGACTCGATACAATCAGACCACGGTATAGCATACACAGACAAGACGAACCCCCAACTGGATTAGTCACAACCAATGACCTATCAACAATATCCGGTTCTAAACCCAACCGGCCTACAAGTTCATTACAAACAAAAGAATGCGACGCCCCAGTATCGAATAACACTCTAACTGGAACACCACATATGGAAAGAGTACCTTGAACCACCACACTCTTTCCTTTCTCTTCAGCGATAGGAGCTTTCGAAGATGATGGAACAGCCCCCAAAGCATAAGCTTGCACAATCAGCTTGTCCTTTCGCGGTTCTGGACAATTCTTCCTAATATGCCCCGGCTTGTCACAGTTGTGACACTTCATCGGCACCTTCGGATTCTTGCAATCTCTAGAGAAATGGCCCTTCTGCTGACAATTGTAGCAAGTCACTTCGCCCTTTGGCTTCTTCTGGCCATCCTTACCCTTTTGCTGCTGCTGCTTCCTCTTCTTGTTTCCAACCTGCTGTGGTTTAGACTCCTCCTTGGTCACAGCAACAACAGATCCTTCCTTAGGAAACAGATTCTCATGCCTGAGAGCCTTCTCCACAAGCTTCTCAAATGAATCGTCTAAATGATTCACCAACTGCCTCCCAAGATAACTGTCCAAGCCTGTCACAAACTTCTCGTTCTTCTGATAAGAAGATTCAATATACGATCGGGCGTACTTGGACAAAGCTTCAAACTCAGAAACATACTCAAGAACTGGTCTCCCACCCTGCTTGAGCTCAACAAACTTCTTAAACAGAATAGATTTCTGAGCCGTAGAAATGAACTTAGCTTCAAATCTGGCTTGGAATTGCTCCCAAGTAATTCTTCCTCCGGAGTATCAATGGTGATAGAGTTCCACCAGTCAGAAGCTCTTCCTTGAAGCTGTCTTGATGCAAGCTTCCTTTTGGTTGCATCCTCGATTCCCAAGTCACCAAAGATCCTTCTACAAGCATCTATCCATCTCTGGACTTCAATGGTTGACTCTGTTCCCAAGAAAACCTTTCCTCCAAGAGCAGTAAAATCTTTACATAGCTTAGCAAAATCCACCGGTTTTGGAGTTTGAACTTGAACTCCAACATCTACTGATGGCCCCGGAGCTGGCATCCTTCTCATGATCGAAGTCATCATAGCTTCGAACATAGCAACATAATCAGGAGCCCCCTCAGTAGCACGGCCTTCCCTAGCAGCTGGTCTCCCTCTTCGACTCATCCTTAATATCTATAAAAAGGAATGATTAATACACCTTGAGAACAACTGCGTAAAGGGTTCAAATCATTCTAAGCTACTATATTATATATAGTAATCATCCATCAAAATACAATTACGTCTCTCATACGTAGTTACGTCAGCGAGCGTTGTGTAAAATCGATTAACCAAAGCTCTGATACCAAATGTGACGACCGCCCATGACCCCTGCACTAAACATATAAATAGTGCGCTGTAAAGTGTGCCAGGCAGCCATGGACGGTTGCCAAGGTTAAGTTAAAACAGCAGAATCTATCGTATAACTCACAGCGCATGGATAAAATACAATAGAAAGTATATATAGTGAAGCTTTACAGAACAGAATCTCAATTAAACTTCATAATAGTTTGGTACAAACATCTGAATAGTCAATACATCAAGCCTCACTACATATCACTCAGAGAATATACAAAGCAGCGGAACATCCAGTACATATAGTAAGAAAATAATATGCAAAGCCTCCAGCTCGTCTTCGTCATCAGCATCGTTGGAGAGTAAGAACAGCACCTGTCACCTGCTACCTAGTCTGCCCATCCCAAAATGGATGAACAGCCCAAGGTAATAAGAGTGGAACATAAAACCTTGAGTCAGACAACAGTCTTAGTGAGCGGTAAATTAACTAACAACATACCAAAAGAGCATAAAGGTAAAAGGAATAGGAATCCAACCCTCCCACTCCACCTCTTTCTACAGTGATAGCCCCCAGACACACTAAGCAGAAATAAACATAGCAAAGCAGACATTTAAAGTAAAGCAATTATCACTCGAGTCAAGGTCGGTGTTTTCCAAGTACAAACCCCCAAGGCCTAAACCAAGATCAGATAAGCACCCAGAAAACATCGCTCTTGAGACCGAATGACGATACAACCAAACATCCATGACTCTGGCTATCACTATTATCATTGCTTCGATACCACCGTTAATTGAATGACCGGCACATTCTTTCAACCGTCCGTCAAGGGTTAATGGCAACCCCGGTTCTAGACAGAACTCCGCACGTCGTCGTAGCCCGTGCCTAGGACTATCGAATCTGCCCAGAGTACTCGACTACAATCATAGTCTTCAGGGACTATCGAATCTGCCCAACGTACTCTTGCTTTGAGCCTGATAGATCCTTCAACAATGATGAACTCTCAGCCTCCTAGTCATCCTCCTCGACGACTATTTCCATACTAGCTCAAGCGCCTCTCGAGCAAACCATTATCCTCAACTCGAACCATTTCACCGAGTTATCAACATGCTTGGAAGGATCCCGTCTGGATTAAACCAAGGCTATCTCATACCATGCCTCGCTTCATCTCATCATAGCAAAGCCTCATCTCAACATCAACATCATCAAATCTATCCATATGAGCTTCATCATCCGCCATAAATGCCACGAGCAGCTTTTCCAATTCAAGAGTCTTTCCCTTAGCTTTTGAATCATCTTCGACTAACTTGTCCAAATCAAATCATCAATCAACTAATTTACAACAATCAATCAAGTCAAACATTAATCCAAGTAATCAAGCATTCAAACATGATCAAATAAACAATTATAACAATAATGGCAATCTTGTAATTAAAGAGACTAAATCTAACAAGCATGAATCATGAGCAATATCTTTACAACTTGATGAATGAACTTGCATAGGTTAACATATAGTAAAATGGATGTCAAATCATCATGAACAATAGATCTATACTTAAGTTTATCAAAATGCATGGAAATCACTATTTTAACACCAAATCAAGCCATCAATCCGATATACCCCTTTGGATCCGTGTGAGAGATAATCACCACTCACCAAATCACCTAAACACCTCAAAAGCAACACACATCTGATCTGGACAGCGAAGAATCTAACTCGATTCTCCAAAATTCCGCTTCAAACGATGAAATCTCTCTTTGATGGATGTAGATCTTCAATCTAAGATCTTCGATCTTTGATTTGATCTTCGATTTGGATGGAAGGAAGCACAAGGTTAAAGTGGAGAGAAGAAGTGAAGAAGTGTAGAACTCGAGCTCTCAAAATAGCAGCACTTCGTCGCTTCAAAATCCCGATCCCAAAAAGTGAAGAAAAACCGGGTATTTATAGGCTGGAAAAATCTTAGGTCGTCCGCCCCCTTAGGTCGTCCACGACCTAACTATCTCCGACCTATGACTTAATGACCTAACAGTTCTGCGCGACCTACAGACCCAACGACCTAACACACAAATGCGGCTTAGCGACCTAACAAAGGTCGCGACCTAACACACACGCGCGATCTAACATTTAGGCGCGACTTAGTGACCCAACGACCTAAGCCCAACACTAATGCGCGACTTACGACCTAACAGAGATGCGGCTTAGCGACCTAACAAAAGTCGCGACCTAACTATACTCATGTGTGCGACCTAATGACCCAACGACTTAACTTCCTTAGGTCGTAAACTCACTCAACCCCTAGGTCGCTAACTGCTACCACCAGCTTCCTTAGGTCGTTACCGACCTATCCTCCTTAAGTCGCTAACTCGCCCAGTTTCTTATGCCGCTAACTCTTAGATCGTCGTCTTCCTTAAGTCGCCTATACCTTAGGTCGCATATTTCCTTAGGTCGCCTATTTCCTTAGGTCGCCAACTCCTATAAGTCGTCTACGACCTAACTATTATACGACCTAACCTCCGAACGACCTAGGCTCTGAACAACTTAACCATACTACGATCAAATAACAACTGTTTTACAATGTTTTGATCCGTAAAAATACAGGTCGTTACAGTTATAAATATATACAGTTATGTCTAAGTTATAAACGATATTTTCTTTCTCTATGACTATGGTATACGTGTAATCTATACTTATTTAAAAGGAAATAGAACTGTATATATGAAAGTTATAGGTTGTTGCTTATATATATAAATATATTTGTTACATTTTATTCTCTTCAACTTGACAATGTTTTCCCAACTTTTCTTTATAATCCACTGGGTTTTGTGATGAATGTTTAAACAGAAAATAATTTTATAATATCAGATAAAAAGTCAAGCCGTATACAGTATACGTGAAATGTTGCATAATTTAGCTTCATCGATCCAGTTCTGATTGAATCTTATCTATTCTTATTATCAGCTTTGATCATCGAAATCATGCTTGGATTCGTAACTCAATTTTAGTGTTCGTTCCTCCGTGCGTATCCGTGTCATCGTCTGTTCTCTCTAGCCTCGGAAGGTGAGCACTCACTCACGATTAACGTTCTTTTATTTATTAAATTTGATTTCAATTGAAACGACAATTGAAATATGCTACCGTTAGTTGTTTACACTGTTATACATGTTATTACCTGTATCAGTTCACCTGTGACATCTGACACCCTTATCTGTTACTTATATGATGATAATCAAGTTTGGTTGATAGATGATTGATGGTTTGATACTGATATTGGACGTTAAAATTGTTAATGTAGGAAGTGATAAAAATATGAAATTGAATTTGACGTAGAATTGTTAGCGACTTGAAACTGATATATATATGTTGAATTTAATTAGACAAGTTTGTATAATATGACCCCTTTAAATATTTAAATCAATTGACACATAGAAAAATAGTTAATTACCCTTGAACCATTTGAATTTATGTTGTATTAATTGATGAAGTATGAAATTGAATGATTGATGTCAAGTGTAAAATTACATAGAATAATTAGTGTAATAATCTTTAATCTACATGAAATGATAGTGTAGATTCTAGAAATAATCGTATTAATTTGCACAAACAACAATGTGAATTAATATGAATATTTCGAGATTATTTAAATTGATTATTGGATTGATATTGATTGTTGTTATTGCTTGTTTATTTACTTTGACACCATCCCAGTTATCACACTGCAAGTTCCCTTTGATATGCTTTGATTTTGAATTGAATTGGAATCGGGTTGAAATGATAAATACCCAAATAAACTTTGACTTAGGATAGAGAATTAAACAAAACCCGATTGGTCAATAATTTGATTTAAAATAAAATAAAGTTTTATTTGAAAGGATAAGATTTTGAAATAAAGCTGGAATTTGATTTTTTAATGAAAGGAAATGTTAATATTTAAAATCTGAAAAATATTGACATAGTAGTTGTTGAAAGATCGTTATTTTGAAATTAATTATTTGACAATTAAATTTGGAACTTTTCATTGAATTAAGTTTGAAATGATTTAATAATTAAGTTTGAAATTATAATTAAGTTTGAAATTATTAAGCTTTGAAATTATTAAGCTTTGAAATTATTTAATAATTAAATTTTGAAATATTTAATAATTAAATAAGATTTGATTATTTGATAATTAAATAAAAATTTGAATTCTTTGATAAGAGAAATTGAACTTTTGAATAAGTGAATTTTTACTTCGTAAATAATTGAAATTGAGTTTCTTTATTAACTAAGTTTTGGAAAATTATTTAAGTAAGTAAATAAGTGAAATTGAATTTCTTTAACAAGAAATAAAATGTGATTTATTGAAATTAATGTAAGACTTGAAATTTAAAGAATTTGATTTGATGAATTTAATTTAATTCAATTTGTAAGTTTTGATATAATGAAGTTGAATTTAAATTATGGATTTAATGAATTGGAAATTTAATAGAAATTGTTTTGAATGGCAAATTTACTTAATGAATATTGAATGAAATCGATCAAAGAAGTTAAATTGATTTGAATGTTAAATTAATTTAAATGATTTGGAATGAAACTTATATACGAACTTGAATCAATATTTGAATTGTTAAATAGAAATTGAAATTGAAATTGAATTATAAGATTTTGAAATTATGAATTTGGAAGTTTTGAAAGTAAATTATGGGAATTATTTTAGAAAGACAAATGAAATGTTGATTTGCAAATTCTAATTGAAATTTGTAATTGATTTGGTTTTGAAATTTATTAAACGACCAATCGGTGTAATAACTACGAAAGTTATTAAAGAGACCGGAATCGGTTAGGGACATACTCACTGTCTAAACCGAAAACCACTTTAATAACTATACGCGGAGTGTGATCCAGAATGAAGTGGTTGGAACGTGATGACTGAAGAAAGAGAACGATAATGGATAGTCTTGACACTTGTGTCAAATTGGAAATGACTAAAACAGGAGCCATGCCGGGCCAAATGGGGGCTAGCTACCTCGAGCGAACACACTTCTTCGAAAACTACTCATTACTTGTTGTCGATTGGTGCACCCTTGATTTTGGGAGTGTTGTTTCGCGGTGTTGCGGTCGCTGCGGCGATGCGTTCTCACCTGTCCAGATCAGGCAAACGGTAGTTTCACTACCTTGGGTATTGCCTCATGTGCCTTGTCATACTTGGAACCCTATATACGCGACCACTACGATTTGTTTTGTGTTATACCTATGGAGTACTCCCTGATAGCCCACTAGTTTACGGTGGAGTTTACAGTGCTGTATAGACTATAACACTTATATAAAAATGTGTTAAGGGGGATAATGGTAACACCTTAACACTATTTTGATATTTTAGATTACTAGTAGGCATTAGTTACTTATCGTACACTACTACATAGTAGATAGTTTAACGGATCCTTAAAGGATGGTTATTCCAAACATCCTTTGAGTTACTTGTATTTCAATTGCTATTTCACTTGAGTTGGATTTATTGATATAAGAATATTAATCCTGACTCGAGTGTTTTGTGTTTTGCTTTACGCTCGGGTCAGACTGAGTGTACTAGCATTCGAGACTCACCTTTGGAGTTGGAGCTTTGCTTGAAGATCCAGTCATCTATTCTGCTTTATTATTCGATGATTCCAGTGATGTATTCTGATTTGTATCTGATGTATCGTATTACTCTTCCGTTGTATCTGGTTTAACTCTGATGTAACTTATACATTTATATAGTAGCTTCATGAACTACTATCTCTTTTATTTCCGATGCATATTATTACTCTGTGTCTGTGATTCTGTGATTATTTATTTACAGTATATGTCAGTTTTGCCAAATTTAAATTAACAATTCGGTATTTTGAATTATTCAAGTCCGACATGTGCGGATGCGAATGGTCCAAAATAGCGGGTCGTTACAGTTGGTATCAGAGCTTTGGTAGCTCTAGGCAAAACTCTGCATATAGGGTAAATGTATTTACAGAATCACTTTCATTCGAGTTGAATCTCTTTCTTTTGACTCGATTCCTTTGAATTTTGGAACGTTCCCTGCGGTTCCAAAATTCATTCGTGTCCCTCACTATTCGTCTTTTTTCGATTCTAGAGCATCCCAAAACCCCACTTCGAATGATCTTTATAATGAGTCGGCGGTCTTGCCAATCTCAAATTGATTTATAAAAAGGGGTGAAACTCCTTTACAACATGCATTGATTTACCAGAGATTTCTGTATCCTCGGTTTACGATGCTATCTATCTCCTGCTATACCTGAATTCTATTTTTGAGATCGAATGTAGATTTGCCTCCGAACTCTGCATCGATCTTATTCTTGAAGTCACGGTTAACCTGGTAAGGTTGCCCACGATTTATATAAACTTATCAATCTTCCTACTTTGTTATTTAATCATCATATCTTTGTTTCGAACCTATCTGCGAATGAAAATTCTCTTTGATTTGAGTCCATCAAATTTGAAACCCTATCCTTATTTTGAATTTTCATTCCTGTATCGTCGAGTAAA
The DNA here is from genome assembly GCA_030737815.1 of Allium fistulosum. Lineage (NCBI taxonomy): Eukaryota > Viridiplantae > Streptophyta > Magnoliopsida > Asparagales > Amaryllidaceae > Allium > Allium fistulosum. Next base: position 1,424,316,365 of record CM060902.1, read on the forward strand.
GAAATGTATTTTAAACTAATATAAATGTTTTAATATATGTTGTGTGTTTGAGTTGTTGATGTTGATTTGGGTTTCCGATCGATTCGTCTGATCAACGCCATAGATAGGATTTCCAAAACACTTGAACATAGCAAACTGACACAATAGTATTTGCAAACTGACACAATAATTTCGGTGATGACGGCCGCATCATCGACATTCATTTTCGAGTTTCGAAGTGGAGAAACCATTCCGTAGCTTTGCAACGGTTTTGTTTGGAAAAATATTTTAAATTTGAATTTCTTAAGTATGACTTGATTTATATGGGTATATTATTTTAAATTTAATTTGATTTAATATATATAGTATATACATAATTTTTCTAAAGGATTTGGAATTAAATGGAAATTGAATTCTTAAAAATCATGTTAAAGGAGGTTTTCAATTATAAATAAAGCTAAATTTTGATTTAGTATTTAAACTTGAAAATTTTATTTGTATCGTACTAAATTGCATTTCAATATAACTTACCTAAATTATTCAGAAGTTTAAATGTAATTGGATAATATACGATATAAAATAAATTTTATAAATAAAATTTGAGTGTTTAATAAATGTTATGCACTTAGATTTTAATTATAAAAATGCTTATAAAGATGATAGAATAATAAGTTAATTGAATGAGATAAATAAAGTAAATTTTGTTTTGAAAGAATTAACAAATTGAATTGAATCAGCTTAATGAAATACCTTGAATTAAGATCAATTATTGAAAATTAATTGATTTAAAATGAAATTTATATGATTAGAATTAACAGTTGAACTAACAAATTTAAATCGAATGACTATTTATTGATTTAATAAAAATGGATTTAACCAAATTGAAAAAAAAAATTAATTTAAATTGAAATTTATATGATTTAAATTAATTTATATGGTTTAAATATATGTAATAAGATATATTAAGTGAAATAAACTTAACAATAATTTGGAATAAAGAAGAATTAAATTTGTTGAATAAATATGATTTTATTAAATGACTATTCTGATTTACGATTTTAGAAATTTGTTAATTAAACATAATTGGATAATAAGATAATAAATTTAGAAATAATTAAGATTGATTTCACTTAAGTGAAATCAAATGGATTAAATCAAATTATTGAATATTAATTAATTTAAGTTGAAATTTATTTGGCTTTAAATTAGTTGTTTATTTTGTTTCAAAGCCATTTTTTCTTTCTGGTTGGTTCTATTCTCCTACCTCCTTCCTTTTCGGGGACGAAAAGTTTTGAGTGGGGGAGAGTGTAACAACCCGTAAATTTAACCGGTTTTAATAACGTTATTAATTGGAATTTTGTGGGATTTTTAAACGATAAAATTTTGAAGTATAAATTTTATATTTGGAATGCGTCTAGTTAAACATAGCAACTGGTAAATTTTCATCCGAAAATATGAAAGTTTATTTCGCGTGTAAATTTACTTCAATTTAATCAGTTAAAAAGCGATGAAAATAAAATGTTTTCAGAACCTAAATATTTTAACATAGAAAAATTCTAAACCGTCTTCTGAGCATGACGTCATTTTTCGTTTTTCCAAATTCGGACTTCTTTAGCTCCGTCGATCTTATTTTGTGGCGTTTTTCTGCATTTTCCATTGGTAGAAAATTCAAAATTTTATAAATTCAATCTTATCACTGATATCTGTATGCCGTTTTGATCGCCTCATCATGCCGATCTATACGATATATTTAATTTTTAATTTCCAAGTCCAGAATGCGATACAATTCGGCGAAACGATTCCGTATCGGTACCGAATTTTCAGATTTTACCTTTTCCCTCAGCTTCAAACTGAAACTTGCAACCCAAACAAAATTTAAATGCTTTAAATTCAGTTGTTGCCCTTCCATAACCGTTTAGAAATTTTAAAAATATAAAAATTTGTGTATGTTGCTATTAATTATTTTGAACGGTCATTGTCACTTATATTACCAAACCGGTGACCATTGCTTTACCAATGCAGAACGTGGCTTTTGCTTTTCCATTGCCTGCTTTCACTTCTCGGGTCCAATGCTCATTTCATTTGAAAAAAATAGAGGTCATGTTGGCCTTCATTTTATTTGGCTTTAATAACCTGGCAACGCATGAAAAGAATATCATTCATCCTTCTCCATCCCAGTTCCTTGCTCTATCTTTTATTCCTCTCTCCTCCAAATCACCATAACCGCAAGCAACCCCTGTAGCAACCGCATCTTCATACGGAAACCCAGGTGGACATCCTCCTTCTCCACTTCGGCCACCCCATGCTACTCCCCTCCGCCCGCTTCCCATGAGCAACCCGTCCAAACTCAGCACCACGTGACGGCTCCACCCTACCCTCCGCACCAGCTAGTGCCGCAGTCGCCACCCTTTGCTCGCCTACAAATCTTTCTGCCGCATCATCCTCCAACCACGGCCTCCCCCACAATAGCAAAGTCATCCATCACCTATCCTCTTTTGCTCTGCCCGCTTCATTCCCCTCTTCCATAACAGCCGAGCTTGTAAGTATGTCTATATATTTTAATAGTTTCGCATGATAGTACTCTGACTAAAAATATATTTGTTTATAAATTGTTTACATAATTTTCTTTATACATACTGTATTATGAAATGCTGTCACTTTATATTTGTGTGTGAAATTGTAAAATTTGTACAGTACACGCTATATGAAGCTTTTATGTGTATATTGTTTATATTAGATAATATTATACTATATTATGTAAGATAAGTATTGTTACGCATATAGTAACTCATTTAGTTATGGCAATTTATGCATTGATATAATTGTATTATTTTATATGTTCAATTATATATCTGGTGTATATTTATGTATGAGTTTATACAAACTACAAGATTGTTATAAATGTATGTTTGGGTAGCTGCTTTGTATTATGCGTTGTAAACTAAAAGATTGTTATTGTGACGACCGCCCATGACCCCTGCACTAAACATAGAAATAGTGCGCTGTAAAGTGTGCCAGGCAGCCATGGACGGTTGCCAAGGTTAAGTTAAAACAGCAGAATCTATCGTATAACTCACAGCGCATGGATAAAATACAATAGAAAGTATATATAGTGAAGCTTTACATAACAGAATCTCAATTAAACTTCATAATAGTTTGGTACAAACATCTGAATAGTCAATACATCAAGCCTCACTACATATCACTCAGAGAATATACAAAGCAGCGGAACATCCAGTACATATAGTAAGAAAATAATATGCAAAGCCTCCAGCTCGTCTTCGTCATCAGCATCGTTGGAGAGTAAGAACAGCACCTGTCACCTGCTACCTAGTCTGCCCATCCCAAAATGGATGAACAGCCCAAGGTAATAAGAGTGGAACATAAAACCTTGAGTCAGACAACAGTCTTAGTGAGCGGTAAATTAACTAACAACATACCAAAAGAGCATAAAGGTAAAAGGAATAGGAATCCAACCCTCCCACTCCACCTCTTTCTACAGTGATAGCCCCCAGACACACTAAGAAGAAATAAACATAGCAAAGCAGACATTTAAAGTAAAGCAATTATCACTCGAGTCAAGGTCGGTGTTTTCCAAGTACAAACCCCCAAGGCCTAAACCAAGATCAGATAAGCACCCAGAAAACATCGCTCTTGAGACCGAATGACGATACAACTAAACATCCATGACTCTGGCTATCACTGTTATCATTGCTTCGATACCACCGTTAATTGAATGACCGGCAAATTCTTTCAGCCGTCCGTCAAGGGTTAATGGCAACCCCGGTTCTAGACAGAACTCCGCACGTCGTCGCAGCCCGTGCCTAGGACTATCGAATCTGCCCAGAGTACTCGACTACAATCATAGTCTTTAGGGACTATCGAATATGCCCAACGTACTCTTGCTTTGAGCCTGCTAGATCCTTCAACAACGATGAACTCTCAGCCTCCTAGTCATCCTCCTCGACGACTATTTCCATACTAACTCAAGCGCCTCTCGAGCAAACCATTATCCTCAACTCGAACCATTTCACCGAGTTATCAACATGCTTGGAAGGATCCCGTCTGGATTAAACCAAGGCTATCTCATACCATGCCTCGCTTCATCTCATCATAGCAAAGCCTCATCTCAACATCAACATCATCAAATCTATCCATATGAGCTTCATCATCCACCACATATGCCACGAGCAGCTTTTCCAATTCAAGAGCATTTCCCTTAGCTTTTGAATCATCTTTGACTAACTTGTCCAAATCAAATCATCAATCAACTAATTTACAACAATCAATCAAGTCAAACATTAATCCAAGTAATCAAGCATTCAAACATGATCAAATAAAAAATTATAACAATAATGGCAATCTTGTAATTAAAGAGACTAAATCTAACAAGCATGAATCATGAGCAATATCTTTAGAACTTGATGAATGAACTTTCATAGGTTAACATATAGTAAAATGGATGTCAACTCATCATGAACAATAGATCTATACTTAAGTTTATCAAAATGCATGGAAATCACTATTTTAACACCAAATCAAGCCATCAATCCGATATACCCCTTTGGATCTGTGTGAGAGATAATCACCACTCACCAAATCACCTAAACACCTCAAAAGCAACACACATCTGATCTAGACAGCGAAGAATCTAACTCGATTATCCAAAATTCCGCTTCAAACGATGAAATCTCTCTTTGATGGATGTAGATCTTCTATCTAAGCTCTTCGATCTTCGATTTGATCTTCGATTTGGATGGAAGGAAGCACAAGGTTAGAGTGGAGAAAAGAAGTGAAGAAGTGTAGAACTCGAGCTCTCAAAATAGCAGCACTTCGTCGCTTCAAAATCCTAATCCCAAAAAGTGAAGAAAAACCGGGTATTTATAGGCTGGAAAAATCTTAGGTCGTCCGCCCCCTTAGGTCGTCCACGACCTAACTATCTCCGACCTATGACTTAACGACCTAACAGTTCTACGCGACCTACAGACCCAACGACCTAACACACAAATGCGGCTTAGCGACCTAACAAAGGTCGCGACCTAACACACACACGCGATCTAACATTGAGGCGCGATTTAGTGACCCAACGACCTAAGCCCAACACTAATGCGCGACTTACGACCTAACAGAGATGCGGCTTAGCGGCCTAATAAAAGTCGCGACCTAACTATACTCATGTGTGCGACCTAATGACCCAATGACTTAACTTCCTTAGGTCGTAAACTCACTCAACCCCTAGGTCGCTAACTACTACCACCAGCTTCCTAAGGTCGTTACCGACCTATCCTCCTTAAGTCGCTAACTCGCCCAGTTTCTTATGCCGCTAACTCTTAGGTCGCCGTCTTCCTTAAGTCGCCTATTCCTTAGGTCGCATATTTCCTTAGGTCACCTATTTCCTTAGGTCGCCAACTCCTATAAGTCATCTACGACCTAACTATTATACGACCTAAGCTCCGAACGACCTAGGCTCTGAACAACTTAACAATACTACAATCAAATAACAACTGTTTTACAATGTTTTGATCCGTAAAAATACGGGTCGTTACATTCTCTCCCTCTTAGGAATTTCGCCCCTGAAATTCCAAACCATCAAGAGCAATCAAAAATTATTCTGCATGCCTACCATCCATAGCAATCAACAAACCATGCATCCAATTACTAGCCTAGCATGCAGAATTCTAAGACTAGAACAAGTTACAATGTCGTGAGATGACATGACACCTTATGGCCATACCTTGAAGAGTTCAGGATGAGCTGCCTTCATCCTCTCTTCGACCTCCCATGTACAGTCGTTATCATCTTCACTCCATTGTATCTTGAGCAACCTAACTACCTTCCTCCTAAGCTGTTTCATGTCAGTTTCCACAACACGAAGCGGCTTACGAGGTCTCTTCTCGACTGGATAAATCTCAAAATCTTCACAGCTATCTGCAGAAACCACTGTATTCGAGTCGTGCACATATTTTCGTAGATACGATACATGAAAAACATTGTGCACACTCGACATCTTTTCTGGTAACTCCAATCTATAGGCGAGCTTTCCAATTCGCTCGATGATCGGGAATGGTCCGACAAATCTCGGAGTCAATTTTCCTTTCTTCCCAAATCGAATAACATTCTTCAGTGGAGAAATCTTCACAAAAACCATATCACCTACGTCGAACTCCAAATCCTTACGACGCTTATTGGCATAACTTTTCTGACAGTCTTGGGCTGCCTTCATTCGTTGCCGAATGATCTCTATGAAATCCGAAGTCTGTCGAATCATTTCTGGCCCAAGTATCAACCTTTCTCCTGTTTCTAACCCACATGTCGGAGAGTTACACGGTCTTCCATACAATGCTTCATATGGTGCCATACCAATCCTTGACTGGTAACTGTTATTATATGAAAATTCCACCAAATGAAGGTGATCTTCCCATGATCCTCCGAAATCTAAAACACATGCCCTGAGGAGATCTTCCAAAACTCGGTTGACTCTCTCGGTCTGACCATCTGTTTGGGGATGATAAGCTGTACTCAAACACAACTCAGTTCCCAAAACTTCCTGAAAGCTCTCCCAAAATCCACTAGTGAACAATGGGTCTCGATCGCTCATTATACTCTTCGAAATACCATGGAATCGAACTATCCACTTAACATACAGCTCAGCCAACTTTGATGCAGTCCTAGTTGAACGAACAGGAATAAATCTTGCACTTTTAGTCAAACGATCAACGATGACCCAAATCCCTTCATTTCCCGCTCTTGTTCTAGGTAACCCATCGATAAAATCCATTGATATTTGCTCCCACTTCCATGTAGGAACTTCTAATGGCTGAAGCAATCCACTGGGCTTCTTCTGCTCGGCTTTTACCAACTGGCAGTTCATGCACTTGGAAATAAAATTTCCAACATCCTTCTTCATACCTTTCCAGTAATAGGTTCTCTTCATATCCCGATACATCTTATTTCCACCTGGATGAATTATCAACTTCGAGTGATGACTTTCCTTCAGAACTTCATTTCTCAATTCATCTATATCGGGAACAACTAGTCGTCCTTGCTTCCGAAGCCAACCCTCTCGATCGACCTCGAATCCTCTATCCTTTTCTGGGTCCAATCCAGATTCCAAATCACGGATAATCTTGACAAGCTTATCGTCTCGCTTTTGGCTTTCGCCAATTCTTTCCACAAGAATCGGTCTTATCGATAAGTTTGCCAACATCTCAGGTTCCAATTCACATCTGGGCCTGAAGTCAAATCCAGCTAAATACTCGAGATTCTTCCATTCTGAAAACATGGCTCCCAATCCTGCATGTCTTCGACTTAACGCATCTGCTACTGCGTTACCCTTTCCTGGAGTATAGGCTATACTAAAATCATATGATGCCAAAAACTCTAGCCATCGTTGCTGCCGAAGATTCAAATCCTTTTGGGAGAAAAGATACTTCAACGACTTATGATCTGTAAACAACTCGAATCGAACTCCCAATAGATAATGTCTCCACATCTTTAGAGCAAAAACAATCGCCGCCAACTCCAAATCGTGAGTTGGATAATTCCTTTCATGCGGCTTTAGTTGTCGACTTGCATATGCAAAAACTTTACCCTTCTGCATCAGCACTGCTCCAAGTCCAGTACCACATGCGTCGGTGTAAACCACCATCTCTCCATTTCCACTTGGAATAGTCAAAACAGGAGCACTTGTCAGTCGCTCTTTCAGGATTCCGAAAGCTTGCTCACACTTAGCATCCCATCTGAATACTTGGCTCTTTTTCGTCAATCCTGTTAATGGTGCAGCTACCTTGGAATAGTCTTTGATAAATCGACGATGGTATCCTGCTAATCCAAGAAAACTTCTCACATCAGATGCATTCTTAGGCCTACTCCAATCCTGGATTGCTGCTATCTTGGCGGGATCAACCGCTATTCCGCATCCAGAGATAATATGGCCTAAGAACCTCACTTCACTCTTCCAGAAGTGACACTTCGAAAACTTAGCCTTCAACTGATGTTTCCGTAAGATTTCCAAAACAATATGCAAGTGCGTCTTGTGCTCTTCTTCAGTTCTGGAATAAATCAAAATATCATCCACGAACACTAGTACAAACTTGTTCAACTGACCTCTGAACACTCTATTCATAAGATCCACAAAATATGCTGGTGCATTGGTCAATCCAAACGGCATTACCAGCCACTCAAAGAAATCGGATGGTGTCCTAAAAGCAGTCTTCGACACACTATCCTTAGCCACTCTTAACTGGTGAAATCCCGTTGCCAAATCCATCTGAGAAAACACCTTAGCTTCATGAAGCTGATCAAACAAGTCATCTATTCTCGGCAATGGATACTTGTTCTTCTTAGTCACTTTATTCAGCTCACGATAATCCACACGGAACCTCAACGATCCATCCGCTTTGGTTACAAACACAACTGGTGTACCCCATTCGGACACACTACGCCGAATGAATCCTTTCTGTAAAAGATCGTCAACTTGCACCCTCAACTCTTGCTGTTCTCTAGGCGCCATCCGCCTAAGAGGCATCACAACAGGTCTGCTCTTTCAACTAAATCGATACGAAACTCAATCTCTCTATGCAGCGGTAACCCTTTGACCTTATCAAAGACATCCTTAAATCCATTAGCGATTGGCACCGATGACAGTCCATCCCTTGGAACAACCAGCGAATACATGAAGCTCATGAAGACGCCTTCCTCATGCTTACATCGTATCACAACTTTTCGCCCTTCCACATTCTCGACTGTCACCTCCAACCTTTCACAATCAACCTTTGCCGCATACTTCCTAAGCCAGTCCATACCCAAAATAATTCCGAACCCCGCAAAGTTCAGAACAAAACAATCACAAACAAAATATCAATCATGACTCGATACAATCAGACCATGGCATAGCATACACAGACAAGATGAACCCCCAACTAGATTAGTCACAACCAATGGCCTATCAACAATATCCGGTTCTAAACCCAACCGGCCTACAAGTTCATTACAACCAAAAGAATGCGACGCCCCAGTATCGAATAACACTCTAACTGGAACACCACATATGGAAAGAGTACCTTGAACCACCACACTCTTTCCTTTCTCTTCAGCAGTAGGAGCTTTCGAAGATGATGGAACAGTCCCCAAAGCAAAAGCTTGCACAATCTGCTTGTCCTTTCGCGGTTCTGGACAATTCTTCCTAATATGCCCCGGCTTGTCACAGTTGTGACACTTCATCGGCACCTTCGGATTCTTGCAATCTCTAGAGAAATGGCCCTTCTGCTGACAATTGTAGCAAGTCACTTCACCCTTTGGCTTCTTCTGGCCATCCTTACCCTTTTGCTGCTGCTGCTTCCTCTTCTTGTTTCCAACCTGCTGTGGTTTAGACTCCTCCTTGGTCACAGCAACAACAGATCCTTCCTTAGGAAACAGATCTCGTGCCTGAGAGCCTTCTCCACAAGCTTCTCAAATGAATCGTCTAAATGATCCACCAACTGCCTCCCAAGATAACTGTCCAAGCCTGTCACAAACTTCTCATTCTTCTGATAAGGAGATTCAATATACGACCGGGCATACTTGGACAAAGCTTCAAACTTAGAAACATACTCAAGAATTGGTCTCCCACCCTGCTTGAGCTCAACAAACTTCTTAAACAGAACAGATTTCTGAGCCGTAGAAATGAACTTAGCTTCAAATCTGGCTTGGAATTGCTCCCAAGTAATTCTTCCTCCGGAGTATCAATGGTGATAGAGTTCCACCAGTCAGAAGCTCTTCCTTGAAGCTGTCTTGATGCAAGCTTCCTTTTGGTTGCATCCTCGATTCCCAAGTCACCAAAGATCCTTCTACAAGCATCTATCCATCTCTGGACTTCAATGGTTGACTCTGTTCCCAAGAAAATCTTTCCTCCAAGAGCAGTAAAATCTTTACACAGCTTAGCAAAATCCACCGGTTTTGGAGTTTGAACTTGAACTCCAACATCTACTGATGGCCCCGGAGCTGGCATCCTTCTCATGATCGAAGTCATCATAGCTTCGAACATAGCAACATAATCAGCAGCCCCCTCAGTAGCACGGCCTTCCCTAGCAGCTGGTCTCCCTCTTCGACTCATCCTTAATATCTATAAAAAGGAATGATTAATACACCTTGAGAACAACTGCGTAAAGGGTTCAAATCATTCTAAGCTACTATATTATATATAGTAATCATCCATCAAAATACAATTACATCTCTCATACGTAGTTACGTTAGCGAGCGTTGGGTAAAATCGATTAACCAAAGCTCTGATACCAAATGTGACGACCGCCCATGACCCCTGCACTAAACATAGAAATAGTGCGCTGTAAAGTGTGCCAGGCAGCCATTGACGGTTGCCAAGGTTAAGTTAAAACAGCAGAATCTATCGTATAACTCACAGCGCATGGATAAAATACAATAGAAAGTATATATAGTGAAGCTTTACAGAACAGAATCTCAATTAAACTTCATAATAGTTTGGTACAAACATCTGAATAGTCAATACATCAAGCCTCACTACATATCACTCAGAGAATATACAAAGCAGCGGAACATCCAGTACATATAGTAAGAAAATAATATGCAAAGCCTCCAGCCCGTCTTCGTCATCAGCATCGTTGGAGAGTAAGAACAGCACCTGTCACCTGCTACCTAGTCTGCCCATCCCAAAATGGATGAACAGCCCAAGGTAATAAGAGTGGAACATAAAACCTTGAGTCAGACAACAGTCTTAGTGAGCGGTAAATTAACTAACAACATACCAAAAGAGCATAAAGGTAAAAGGAATAGGAATCCAACCCTCCCACTCCACCTCTTTCTACAGTGATAGCCCCCAGACACACTAAGCAGAAATAAACATAGCAAAGTAGACATTTAAAGTAAAGCAATTATCACTCGAGTCAAGGTCGGTGTTTTCCAAGTACAAACCCCCAAGGCCTAAACCAAGATCAGATAAGCACCAAGAAAACATCGCTCTTGAGACCGAATGACGATACAACCAAACATCCATGACTCTGGCTATCACTGTTATCATTGCTTCGATACCACCGTTAATTGAATGACCGGCACATTCTTTCAGCCGTCCGACAAGGGTTAATGGCAACCCCGGTTCTAGACAGAACTCCGCACGTCGTCGCAGCCCGTGCCTAGGACTATCGAATCTGCCTAGAGTACTCGACTACAATCATAGTCTTCAGGGACTATCGAATCTGCCCAACGTACTCTTGCTTTGAGCCTGCTAGATCCTTCAACAACGATGAACTCTCAGCCTCCTAGTCATCCTCCTCGACGACTATTTCCATACTAGCTCAAGCGCCTCTCGAGCAAACCATTATCCTCAACTCGAACCATTTCACCGAGTTATCAACATGCTTGGAAGGATCCCGTCTGGATTAAACCAAGGCTATCTCATACCATGCCTTGCTTCATCTCATCATAGCAAAGCCTCATCTCAACATCAACATCATCAAATCTATCCATATGAGCTTCATCATCCGCCACATATGCCACGAGCAGCTTTTCCAATTCAAGAGCCTTTCCCTTAGCTTTTGAATCATCTTCGACTAACTTATCCAAATCAAATCATCAATCAACTAATTTACAACAATCAATCAAGTCAAACATTAATCCAAGTAATCAAGCATTCAAACATGATCAAATAAACAATTATAACAATAATGGAAATCTTGTAATTAAAGAGACTAAATCTAACAAGCATGAATCATGAGCAATATCTTTACAACTTGATGAATGAACTTGCATAGGTTAACATATAGTAAAATGGATGTCAAATCATCATGAACAATAGATCTATACTTAGGTTTATCAAAATGCATGGAAATCACTATTTTAACACCAAATCAAGCCATCAATTCGATATACCCCTTTGGATCTGTGTGAGAGATAATCACCACTCACCAAATCACCTAAACACCTCAAAAGCAACACACATCTGATCTGGACAGCGAAGAATCTAACCTGATTCTCCAAAATTCCGCTTCAAACGATGAAATCTCTCTTTGATGGATGTAGATCTTCAATCTAAGCTCTTCGATCTTCGATTTGGATGGAAGGAAGCACAAGGTTAAAGTGGAGAAAAGAAGTGAAGAAGTGTAGAACTCGAGCTCTCAAAATAGCAGCACTTCGTCGCTTCAAAATCCCGATCCCAAAAAGTGAAGAAAAACTGGGTATTTATAGGCTGGAAAAATCTTAGGTCGTCCGCCCCCTTAGGTCGTCCACGACCTAACTATCTCCGACCTATGACTTAACGACCTAACAGTTCTGCGTGACCTACAGACCAAACGACCTAACACACAAATGCGGCTTAGCGACCTAACAAAGGTCGCGACCTAACACACACACGCGATCTAACATTTAGGCGTGACTTAGTGACCCAACGACCTAAGCCCAACACTAATGCGCGACTTACGACCTAACAGAGATGCGGCTTAGCGACCTAACAAAAGTCGCGACCTAACTATACTCATGTGTGCGACCTAATGACCCAACGACTTAACTTCCTTAGGTCGTAAACTCACTCAACCCCTAGGTCGCTAACTGCTACCACCAGCTTCCTTAGGTCGTTACCGACCTATCCTCCTTAAGTCGATAACTCGCCCAGTTTCTTATGCCGCTAACTCTTAGGTCGCCGTCTTCCTTAAGTCGCCTATTCCTTAGGTCGCATATTTCCTTAGGTCGCCTATTTCCTTAGGTCGCCAACTCCTATAAGTCGTCTACGACCTAACTAATATACGACCTAAGCTCCGAACGACCTAGGCTCTGAACAACTTAACCATACTACGATCAAATAACAACTGTTTTACAATGTTTTGATCTGTAAAAATACATGTCGTTACAGTTATAAATATATACAGTTATGTCTAAGTTATAAACGATATTTTCTTTCTCTATGACTATGGTATACGTGTAATCTATACTTATTTAAAAGGAAATAGAACTGTATATATGAAAGTTATAGGTTGTTGCTTATATATATAAAAATATATTTGTTACATTTTATTCTCTTCAACTTGACAATGTTTTCCCAACTTTTCTTTATAATCCACTGGGTTTTGTGATGAATGTTTAAACAGAAAATAATTTTATAATATCAGATAAAAAGTCAAGCCGTATACAGTATACGTGAAATGTTGCATAATTTAGCTTCATCGATCCAGTTCTGATTGAATCTTATCTATTCTTATTATCAGCTTTGATCATCGAAATCATGCTTGGATTCGTAACTCAATTTTAGTGTTCGTTCCTCCGTGCGTATCCGTGTCATCGTCTGTTCTCTCTAGCCTCGGAAGGTGAGCACTCACTCACGATTAACGTTCTTTTATTTATTAAATTTGATTTCAATTGAAACGACAATTGAAATATGCTACCGTTAGTTGTTTACACTGTTATACATGTTATTACCTGTATCAGTTCACCTGTGACATCTGACACCCTTATCTGTTACTTATATGATGATAATCAAGTTTGGTTGATAGATGATTGATGGTTTGATACTGATATTGGACGTTAAAATTGTTAATGTAGGAAGTGATAAAAATATGAAATTGAATTTGACGTAGAATTGTTAGCGACTTGAAACTGATATATATATGTTGAATTTAATTAGACAAGTTTGTATAATATGACCCCTTTAAATATTTAAATCAATTGACACATAGAAAAATAGTTAATTACCCTTGAACCATTTGAATTTATGTTGTATTAATTGATGAAGTATGAAATTGAATGATTGATGTCAAGTGTAAAATTACATAGAATAATTAGTGTAATAATCTTTAATCTACATGAAATGATAGTGTAGATTCTAGAAATAATCGTATTAATTTGCACAAACAACAATTTGAATTAATACGATTATTTCGGGATTATTTGAATTGATTATTGGATTGATATTGATTGTTGTTATTGCTTGTTTATTTACTTTGACACCATCCCAGTTATCACACTGCAAGTTCCCTTTGATATGTTTTGATTTTGAATTGAATTGGAATCGGGTTGAAATGATAAATACCCAAATAAACTTTGACTTAGGATAGAGAATTAAACAAAACCCGATTGGTCAATAATTTGATTTAAAATAAAATAAAGTTTTATTTGAAAGGATAAGATTTTGAAATAAAGCTGGAATTTGATTTTTTTAATGAAAGGAAATGTTAATATTTAAAATCTGAAAAATATTGACATAGTAGTTGTTGAAAGATCGTTATTTTGAAATTAATTATTTGACAATTAAATTTGGAACTTTTCATTGAATTAAGTTTGAAATGATTTAATAATTAAGTTTGAAATTATTAAGCTTTGAAATTATTAAGCTTTGAAATTATTTAATAATTAAATTTTGAAATATTTAATAATTAAATAAGATTTGATTATTTGATAATTAAATAAAAATTTGAATTCTTTGATAAGAGAAATTGAACTTTTGAATAAGTGTATTTTTACTTCGTAAATAATTGAAATTGAGTTTCTTTATTAACTAAGTTTTGGAAAATTATTTAAGTAAGTAAATAAGTGAAATTGAATTTCTTTAACAAGAAATAAAATGTGATTTATTGAAATTAATGTAAGACTTGAAATTTAAAGAATTTGATTTGATGAATTTAATTTAATTCAATTTGTAAGTTTTGATATAATGAAGTTGAATTTAAATTATGGATTTAATGAATTGGAAATTTAATAGAAATTGTTTTGAATGGCAAATTTACTTAACGAATATTGAATGAAATCGATCAATGAAGTTAAATTGATTTGAATGTTAAATTAATTTAAATGATTTGGAATGAAACTTATATACGAACTTGAATCAATATATGAATTGTTAAATAGAAATTGAAATTGAATTATAAGATTTTGAAATAATGAATTTGAAAGTTTTGAAAGTAAATTATGGGAATTGTTTTAGAAAGAAAAATGAAATGTTGATTTGCAAATTCTAATTGAAATTTGTAATTGATTTGGTTTTGAAATTTATTAAACGACCAATCGGTGTAATAACTATGAAAGTTATTAAAGAGACCGAAATCGGTTAGGGACATACTCACTGTCTAAACCGAAAACCACTTTAATAACTATACGCGGAGTGTGATCCAGAATGAAGTGGTTGGAATGATGTACGTGATGACTGAAGAAAGAGAACGATAATGGATAGCCTTGACACTTGTGTCAAATTGGAAATGACTAAAACAGGAGCCATGCCGGGCCAAATGGGGGCTAGCTACCTCGAGCGAACACACTTCTTCGAAAACTACTCATTACTTGTTGTCGATTGGTGCACCCTTGATTTTGGGAGTGTTGTTTCGCGGTGTTGCGGTCGCTGCGACGATGCGTTCTCAACAGTTCGGATCAGGCAAACGGTAGTTTCACTACCTTGGGTATTGCCTCATGTGACTTGTCATACTTGGAACCCTATATACGCGACCACTACGATTTGTTACTTGTCATACTTGGAACCCTATATACGGTAGTTTAACGGATCCTTAAAGGATGGTTATTCCAAACATCCTTTGAGTTACTTGTATTTCAATTGCTATTTCACTTGAGTAGGATTTATTGATATAAGAATATTAATCCTGACTCGAGTGTTTTGTGTTTTGCTTTACGCTTGGGTCAGACTGAGTGTACCAGTATTCGAGACTCACCTTTGGAGTTGGAGCTTTGCTTGAAGATCCAGCCATCTATTCTGCTTTCAGTATTCGATGATTCTAGTGATGTATTCTGATTTGTATCTGATGTATCGTATTACTCTTCCGTTGTATCTGGTTTAACTCTGATGTAACTTATACATTTATATAGTAGCTTCATGAACTACTATCTCTTTTATTTCCGATGCATATTATTACTCTGTGTCTGTGATTCTGTGATTATTTATTTACAGTATATCTCAGTTTTGCCAAATTTAAATTAACAATTCGGTATTTTGAATTATTCAAGTCCGACATGTGCGGATGCGAATGGTCCAAAATAGCGGGTCGTTACAGTTGGTATCAGAGCTTTGGTAGCTCTAGGCAAAACTCTGCATATAGGGTAAATGTATTTACAGAATCACTTTCATTCGAGTTGAATCTCTTTCTTTTGACTCGATTCCTTTGAATTTTGGAACGTTCCCTGCGGTTCCAAAATTCATTTGTGTCCCTCACTATTCGTCTTTTTTCGATTCTGGAGCATCCCAAAACCCCACTTCGAATGATCTTTATAATGAGTTGGCGGTCTTGCCAATCTCAAATTGATTTATAAAAAGGGGTGAAACTCCTTTACAACATGCATTGATTTAACGGAGATTTCTGTATCCTCGGTTTACGATGCTATCTATCTCCTGCTATACCTGAATTCTATTTTTGAGATCGAATGTAGATTTGCCTCGGAACTCTGCATCGATCTTATTCTTGAAGTCACGGTTGACCTGGTAAGGTTGCCCACGATTTATATAAACTTATCAATCTTCCTACTTTGTTATTTAATCATCATATCTTTGTTTCGAACCTATCTTCGAATCAAAATTCTCTTTGATTTGAGTCCATCAAATTTGAAACCCTATCCTTATTTTGAAATTTCATTCCTGTATCGTCGAGTAAAGAAATGTATTTTAAACTAATATAAATGTTTTAATATATGTTGTGTGTTTGAGTTGTTGATGTTGATTTGGGTTTCCGATCGATTCGTCTGATCAACGCCATAGATAGGATTTCCAAAACACTTGAACATAGCAAACTGACACAATAGTATTTGCAAAATTTGGTAAATAAAATAATCTTGTATGATTGTATTATATATAAGTATAAATTTTTTGAAATTGAATTGTTAACTGAATGGGTTGGTAGAAAGGTAATATTTGATTTTCACTATTTGTTTTGAAAATCATTGATTATTCCAACATAAAAATAAATGGAATTATAAAAGTTGGTTTATAGATTTATTTAGAAATTTAAATGAATTTAAAGTAAGAATTTGAGAATTTAATTTCCTAAAATTTCAAGCTTTGGTTTTAAAATTTTAAAATGTTTATTATTGAAGGTATTTTTCAAATAGAAACCGTTTTCAAAGAATTTTAACATATTGAAATCAGTGCTCTTCTCTTTGTCGCTGGAAAATAATTTCGGTGATGACGGCCGCATCATCGACATTCATTTTCGAGTTTCAAAGTGGAGAAACCATTCCGTAGCTTTGCTACGGTTTTGTTTGGAAAAATATTTTAAATTTGAATTTCTTAAGTATGACTTGATTTATATGGGTATATTATTTTAAATTTAATTTGATTTAATATATATAATATATACATAATTTTTCTAAAGGATTTGGAATTAAACGGAAATTGAATTCTTAAAAATCATGTTAAAGGAGGTTTTCAATTATAAATAAAGCTAAATTTTGATTTAGTATTTAAACTTGAAAATTTTGAATTTGAAAATTTTATTTGTATAGTACTAAATTGCATTTCAATATAACTTACCTAAATTATTCAGAAGTTTAAATGTAATTGGATAATATACAATATAAAATAAATTTTATAAATAAAATTTGAGTGTTTAATAAATGTTATGCACTTAGATTTTAATTATAAAAATGCTTATAAAGATGATAGAATAATAAGTTAATTGAATGATATAAATAAAGTAAATTTTGTTTTGAAAGAATTAACAAATTGAATTGAATCAGCTTAATGAAATACCTTGAATTAAGATCAATTATTGAAAATTAATTGATTTAAAATGAAATTTATATGATTAGAATTAACAGTTGAACTAACAAATTTAAATCGAATGACTATTTATTGATTTAATATAAATGGATTTAACCAAATTGAAAAAAATATATAAATTAATTTAAATTGAAATTTATATGGTTTAAATTAATTTATATGGTTTAAATATATGTAATAAGATATATTAATTGAAATAAACTTAACAATAATTTGGAATAAAGAAGAATTAAATTTGTTGAATAAATATGATTTTATTAAATGACTATTCTGATTTACGATTTTAGAAATTTGTTAATTAAACATAATTGGATAATAAGATAATAAATTTAGAAATAATTAAGATTGATTTCACTTAAGTGAAATCAAATGGATTAAATCAAATTATTGAATATTAATTAATTTAAGTTGAAATTTATTTGGCTTTAAATTAGTTGTTTATTTTGTTTCAAAGCCATTTTTTCTTTCTGGTTGGTTCTATTCTCCTACCTCCTTCCTTTTCGGGGACGAAAAGTTTTGAGTGGGGGAGAGTGTAACAACCCGTAAATTTAACCGGTTTTAATAACGTTATTAATTGGAATTTTGTGGGATTTTTAAACGATAAAATTTTGAAGTATAAATTTTATATTTGGAATGCGTCTAGTTAAACATAGCAACTGGTAAATTTTCGTCCGAAAATATGAAAGTTTATTTCGCGTGTAAATTTATTTCAATTTAATCAGTTAAAAAGCGATGAAAATAAAATGTTTTCAGAACCTAAATATTTTTACATAGAAAAATTCTAAATCGTCTTCTGAGCATGACGTCATTTTTCCAAATTCGGACTTCTTTAGCTCCGTCGATCTTATTTTGTGGCGTTTTTCTGCATTTTCCGTTGGTAGAAAATTCAAAATTTTATAAATTCAATCTTATCATTGATGTCCGTATGTCGTTTTGATCGCCTCGTCGTGCTGATCTATACGATATATTTAATTTTTAATTTCCAAGTCCAGAATGCGATACAATTCGGCGAAACGATTCTGTATCGGTACCGAATTTTCAGCTTTTACCTTTTCCCTCAGCTTCAAACTGAAACTTGCAACCCAAACAAAATTTAAATGCTTTAAATTCAGTTGTTGCCCTTCCATAACCATTTAGAAATTTTAAAAATATAAAAATTTGTGTATGTTGCTATTAATTATTTTGAACGGTCAATGTCAGTTATATTACCAAAGCATTGACCATTGCTTTACCAATGCAAAACGTGGCTTTTGCTTTTCCATTGCCTGCTTTCACTTCTCGGGTCCAATGCTCATTTCATTTGAAAAAAATAGAGGTCATGTTGGCCTTCATTTTATTTGGCTTTAATAACCTGGCAACGCATGAAAAGAATATCATTCATCCTTCTCCTTCCCAGTTCCTTGCTCCATCTTTTATTCCTCTCTCCTCCAAATCACCATAACCGCAAGCAACCCCTGTAGTGACCGCATCTTCATACATAAACCCAGGTGGACATCCTCCTTCCCCATTTCAGCCACCCCATGCTACTCCCCTCCGCCCGCTTCCCATGAGCAACCCGTCCAAACTCAGCACCACGTGACGGCTCCACCCTACCCTCCGCAACAGCTAGTGCCGCAGTCGCCACCCTTTGCTCGCCTACAAATCTTTCTGCCGCATCATCCTCCAACCACGGCCTCCCCCACAACAGCAAAGTCAGCCATCACCTATCCTCTTTTGCTCTGCCCGCTTCATTCCCCTCTTCCATAACAGCCGAGCTTGTAAGTATGTCTATATATATTAATAGTTTCGCATGATAGTACTCTGACTAAAAATATATTTGTTTATAAATTGTTTACAGAATTTTCTTTATACATACTGTATTATGAAATGCTGTCACTTTATATTTGTGTGTGAAATTGTAAAATTTGTACAGTACACGCTATATGAAGCTTTTATGTGAATATTGTTTATATTAGATGATATTATACTATATTATGTAAGATATGTATTGTTACGCATATAGTAACTCATTTAGTTATGGCAGTTTATGCATTGATATAATTGTATTATTTTATATGTTCAATTATATATTTGGTGTATATTTATGTATGAGTTTATACAAACTACAAGATTGTTATAAATGTATGTTTGGGTAGCTGCTTTGTATTATGCGTTGTAAACTAAAAGATTGTTATAAATATATACAGTTATATCTAGGTTATAAACGATATTTTCTTTCTCTATGACTATGGTATACGTGTAATCTATACTTATTTAAAAGGAAATAGAACTGTATATATGAAAGTTATAGGTTGTTGCTTATATATATATATAAATATATTTGTTACATTTTATTCTCTTCAACTTGACAATGTTTTCCCAACTTTTCTTTATAATCCACTGGGTGTTGTGATGCATGTTTAAACAGAAAATAATTTTATAATATCAGATAAAAAGTCAAGCCGTATACAGTGTACGTGAAATGTTGCATAATTTAGCTTCATCGATCCAGTTCTGATTGAATCTTATCTATTCTTATTATCAGCTTTGATCATCGAAATCATGCTTGGATTCGTAACTCAATTTTAGTGTCCGTTCCTCCGTGCGTATCCGTGTCATCATCTATTCTCTCTAGCCTCGAAAGGTGAGCAATCACTCACGATTAAGGTTCTTTTATTTATTAAATTTGATTTCAATTGAAACGACAATTGAAATATGTTACCGTTAGTTGTTTACACTGTTATATATGTTATTACCTGTATCATTTCACCTGTGACATCTAACACCCTTATCTGTTATTTATATGATGATAATCAAGTTTTGTTGATAGATGATTGATGGTTTGATATTGATATTGGACGTTAAAATTGTTAATGTAGGAAGTGATAAAAATATGAAATTGAATTTGACGTAGAATTGTTAGCGACTTGAAACTGATATATATATATATGTTGAATTTAATTAGACAAGTTTGTATAATATGACCCCTTTAAATATTTAAATCAATTGACACATAGAAAAATAGTTAATTACCCTTGAACCATTTGAATTTATGTTGTATTAATTGATGAAGTATGAAATTGAATGATTGATGTCAAGTGTAAAATTACATAGAATAATTAGTGTAATAATCTTTAATCTACATGAAATAATAGTGTAGATTCTAGAAATAATCGTATTAATTTGCACAAACAACAATGTGAATTAATACGATTATTTCGGGATTATTTGAATTGATTATTGGATTGATATTGATTGTTGTTATTGCTTGTTTATTTACTTTGACACCATCCCAGTTATCACACTGCAAGTTCCCTTTGATATGCTTTGATTTTGAATTGAATTGGAATCGGGTTGAAATGATAAATACCCAAATAAACTTTGACTTAGGAAAGAGAATTAAACAAAACCCGATTGGTCAATAATTTGATTTAAAATAAAATAAAGTTTTATTTGAAAGGATAAGATTTTGAAATAAAGCTGGAATTTGATTTTTTAATGAAAGGAAATGTTAATATTTAAAATCTGAAAAATATTGACATAGTAGTTGTTGAAAGATCGTTATTTTGAAATTAATTATTTGACAATTAAATTTGGAACTTTTCATTGAATTAAGTTTGAAATTATAATTAAGTTTGAAATTATTAAGCTTTGAAATTATTTAATAATTAAATTTTGAAATATTTAATAATTAAATAAGATTTGATTATTTGATAATTAAATAAAAATTTGAATTCTTTGATAAGAGAAATTGAACTTTTGAATAAGTGAATTTTTACTTCGTAAATAATTGAAATTGAGTTTCTTTATTAACTGAATTTTGGAAAATTATTTAAGTAAGTAAATAAGTGAAATTGAATTTCTTTAACAAGAAATAAAATGTGATTTATTGAAATTAATGTAAGACTTGAAATTTAAAGAATTTGATTTGATGAATTTAATTTAATTCAATTTGTAAGTTTTGATATAATGAAGTTGAATTTAAATTATGGATTTAATGAATTGGAAATTTAATAGAAATTGTTTTGAATGGCAAATTTACTTAATGAATATTGAATGAAATCGATCAATGAAGTTAAATTGATTTGAATGTTAAATTAATTTAAATGATTTGGAATGAAACTTATATACGAACTTGAATCAATATTTGACACTACACCATAACAACCATTTCGTAACACTTATTTTTTTGAGTTGCCAACGCTTATTTGTGTTATAAATTAGTCACATTAATATGTGTTGCTAAGCTAAAAATGTGTGACCAAAAATACACATTAAAACATTTTTCATTCCTAACATATATATGCGTTGGGAAATCTGGTTAAATTGCAATTTCTAAAATGTTGCTAGGGCAAAAAAGTAAATCAGCCGCTTTTGTCTTCTGTAACTCTACTCCTAACTTCTCAACGCTTGTTCCATTTCGGGCCTCAACATCTGTAACCCTAATCTCAATTGCAATTTCGACTTGCGATTCCATTTTGGCCTCAACATCAGGCGAATCAATTTCATTTCAGCCTCAACATCAGACGAATCAATTTCGGACAAAACTTCAAGCTCTCGATTTCGCCATCGACTCCATGCGCTAGCTCTCGATTTCAGATGATTACTTCAGGTGATTCGATTTCGAAACAACCGATTGTCTAAAATTTCAATCTCAATCAATCTATGCTTCGGGCGATTTCTAGTTCAAGCGGTTGTTTCCAGGTTTAGTTATTTTGAGTAATTGTTTAGATTTGAATAATTGTTACGAAATAATTCATTCCCATGTAGATGATCTATGCTATGTTACAGCTTGCCTTGAGATTACTTATAGAAAGACTTGGTTTTTTTCATATCAGTAGCTGTGAGTTTGTCTTCAAACTAAGATAATTTAAATAAAAAACCACTATTTAGAGCCTAAAAACACATTGATTTGTAATATGATGGATGCTACTTTTTATATAGTTTTGGATCCTGAAAAAGGATCAGGAAATAAAAATATGTTAAAAAGAATAGAGAAATTACAAAGGTGTGCCTTTTTGTGCCGTGCCATGTGCACCATTATTGCTCCTTGTGTGCATCACGCCATGGTGCCAAAAATTGCAATCGTGCTGTGCTTTGCCTTGTACCGTGGCACACG
This sequence comes from Allium fistulosum, assembly GCA_030737815.1. Classification (NCBI taxonomy): domain Eukaryota; kingdom Viridiplantae; phylum Streptophyta; class Magnoliopsida; order Asparagales; family Amaryllidaceae; genus Allium; species Allium fistulosum. The sequence continues at coordinate 1,424,339,155 of CM060902.1, forward strand.
TTTCATAACTATGTTATTGGCCACATACCGACTTTTGACATCGCAAAGACTAACCTTTTATTTATTTTTGTCATGGAAGGTATAAATTATGTGAAATTGACATTATTGTGTAACAGTAAATATATATATTTTAATGGATTAGCTATAAATATATTACTGAAAACAATCAAGATTATAGTACTTCTGAAAATATGACAAAAAATTTATAGATTATCTATAACATTTGTTTGAAAATTTTTGTTCTCATTGATTTGAACTTTTAGGCTGTTTGGAAGGTAACAGTGATCAAGTAGAGAAGAGTGCTAAGAAGCAAAGGAAGATGGCTACCCCAACAATTTACTATGCATCGTGAGTAAATAGGTTGTGAATTATTAGCGATTAGATTTTGTTTAATAAATTTTACTTTTAACCGATTATTTGTAGGACTCATTCACAGATAAGTCAGGTTATCCGAGAGTTCAAGAAAACATCATATCGTGTACCTATGGCAGTTCTTGTAAGTTAAACAATATTTTTGTTTCTCTAACCACTTGAAACGAGAAGTAGTTGCAACCAACAAGTAATAAGTATAGTAACATATTGGTCTTCAACCTATGTTTTACCTGTTCGGATCTTATGCATCCATTCACAATATATTTTCAACTACTTCTTTACATTTTATGTTATATAGGTTGAAGTGTGTTTACACATGTGGTTATGAATATACATCTAGAGCTGATCCTTAAGGGTCGGGTCCTAAATAAATATTGAATCATCAATTTCGTGTTTGTTAAAAATCAAGTATTTTAGTTAGGTGTGCTAGAAATCTCAAAACCATGTGTTTTTTTACATGCATGTTTCACAATGTGCAGTCAAAAATGTAAAATTCACACAATTACGTGATTAGTCTGGGTAGATAAATCAATTATTTATTTTGATCAGTCTAGACAATGATTCTAGTAGTATATCCAAGTTTTTTCTAAGCCACGACACTTGTAAAATCAAAAGCGAGTTGATTTTTCTTGAAAGATATCTTAGCATTGTTGTATTTATTCATTCATTAAATAATAAAAATTTAGCGACCGATTTGTTGAATACATTAGAGACAATAATTGAAAAGTAAATAAGTTAACTTATACATCATTTATACACAAGAGGTATATATTTGATAATCAAAGACAGCACACCTGATATCGATGATAAGTAATAAGCACATATGACCAATACCATTTTTTTCTTCTGAAACATACTATAGTTACAAGGCATACTAAATTTTTATGAGAATAAATTGTTAATACATTAAACTTTGTTTTAATGTGGCTGCTACCTCCAAGTTTTAATCGTCTCTAGGTGTTTTGATCCAAGATTATTGGAAAATTTCGGTACTGGCTGGAAACCGAAAATAATATAGAATAAGTCGGAATTTAAAGTAGAAAAAGATTTATTACCCCAATATTAGTTATTTGAGAGAAGCAATGTAGAGGTTCTATATGGATTACAACTCAATTTTAACATTTAAAAGTTGAATTAATTTATAAAAAAAATAAGAAAGAAACAAGGAAAAGAAACAGTATCTCATAAATGAGAAAGCATTGAAAGGGAAGAACTGAGACAATATTTTAGAGTTGATTTATTTTTAGACTGGTAAGAATTTATCCAAACTCGATCCAAGTTGTAAGTTTATTGAAGCTGGGTTAAACCTTAACAGCTAAAATATCGGCTAAGGTGAGAAGAGAAGATGATATTTACATAGGAGGAAAAAGAAATAATAATAATCTAAACTATGGAAATTATGGAAGATAATGATAAAAATGATCTAAAAAATTAAAATTAACTAAAGATATGACTCATGTTAGAAAATTATGGCAAACGAAGACTCATGCGGTCGGCCACAATCATTCGAGAATAAGGTAAGATGATGATGATGAATTAAAATATGGGCCAAATTTTTATGAGTTTTAATGATTCATCAAGTTTCTATTGACTGATCACTTACTAATTATTTGGTATCTTATGTGAAAAATGTAACTACAAAACTTTAAGGAACGCACAGTTTGTTCTCTCTGTCAGTAAATATACCAGTTTAGTATATATTTTTATTGAAATTAAGCACTAAAATTCATAGTCAGAATCTATACCGTTACTTTTGAAACTAACGAAATTTTGCCAAAAAATCTAACTCTTCAAGGACAAAAAGTACAACCAAAAACTCAATTTGAGCCTTCCAATAAACAAAATCAAGAAGTGATGACTTATACATCAAACTCCAAGAAGTTTCAACAACATAATGTTTCTTATTCGTCTGCACAGTTGTTTTTTAATTACATTTAAGAAGTTTCGGTGGTCTTTCTCTTTATACTATAAAATTTTGCAAAACAATGATAAGAAGTCATTAACTAGCAAGTACATTGTTGCTTTTATATCTTCTTTTATGTTTGATAGTAAAATTGGCTAATCGTAACTGTCATTTTAGTTGCGATGCAGTTATATAGAGTTTCACCTTCGGATGCGACATAAGCACATTTGCAATACTCGACCAATGCAAATTCAACGAAGTACTGTTGCAAAGAAAATTATGACATACCGCTTGCACAATGCATATATTGTATTCAATTCAATTAACATCTTTCCTGTATTGACTAATTTTGTACAATGCCTAACGTTGAATTAAAAAAATGCGGGATTGCTTTTTTATTCAGAAAGAAATTGCTATTTTTCGTTCCCCACTCTTTGTCACTGATTTTGTTAATGTTTTCTTCTTAGTAAACTCCGTTTGAAAGATGGAGGCATCGGGTGTTCTGAGTTTAAGTAAGTTTTCATAGTACCAAAGCTTCTTTCCATTATTTCAAAAAATTTCTTACCAAGATACGCCCATTAAAACAGAAACGTTCATAAAGTCAAGAGTCATTCCTCTCTACAAAAAGGAGGCACCTATGAGTTTAAGTAAGTTTTCGTAGTAATCCAATATCTTTGATTTAAAATGTGGAAGACACAACCTGTTTTTAACCAGAAATCAATAAACAACAAAATAATATAACATGACAGTTTACAAAATAATATAACCAGAAATCCAATATCCCTAATTGTCTGATTAAGAAATTGACCTAATTAGCTGATTAAGAAATTGATTCATTACCTTCTTCTCGCAAAATAATTCATTCCCATGTAGATGATCTATGCTATCACTACACCAAAACAGTCATTGGGCAAAATAATTCATTCCCATGTAGATAGGGAAAGGAACCCAAAACCACAGAAAATTAAAGAAAACTGATGACAATCAGGGAAAACTGATGAGAAGCAAGCTGAATAAGCTGAGAGTAGAAAGTATTATTAGTTATATAATCAAATGGCCTTTTAGTTTTATTGCAAGCAAGTTTAGTTCATTTGGTTGGAAGTTTTTGCCTATGTTTATTTCAAAATTCATTCTAGCATTCATTTTATTCGACAGCCATCCATTTTATTTTAATTCCATTGTTTTATCAATGCGAGAAATTTCCATTGTCATTTGAATTTGAGTTTGTTATAATGTGATAATGATGTGAAGTTTGTAATTGTCTGTTTGTCATTTGAATTCCAATGTTTTATCAATGTGAGAAAATTTCCTGCCAACATATATGGAAACCTGTTAACTTATTTTGATATGCACATTTACATATTTGCATGCAAACAAATTGAAACAAAATAATTTACTTACTAGGTGATGGCATTGTCAAAGAGCAATCTCTATTTGAATTGGATAAATTTTGGGTACTTTTACCACATAGGATAGAGCAATCTCCCACTCTACCTTGAATTATGAGTTTTAAGTGTGAGTACTCCTAATAGGTAGCATGATCCTGCAAAATCACAAGTTTGATCTTTCCTACCATAGATGTTTTAATTAATGTAAAATGTACGTTGCTACTTGTTCGAAATTACAATCTATAGGAGTTTTGTATTATGATGGTTATGCATTATAAGTTCTATACAGATTACCAACAAAGTAGTTTTAATGTAGCAATATGATCTTGTGCACAAAGATTACTGATATACATTATAAAGAATGAATATAACTATTATTTTACCTCTGTGAAGTGCTGTGTAATGAGGGAAGATAAGGAGGCATAGCATGAGGAAGAAGGGCCACTTAGAGAGGCCAAGGATGACTCCCTATATTAAACAGCTAAGATACCTCAACATCAAAAATTTCAAAGAAGATGAGTAGGCAAGTCATCCTTGGCTTAACAAAGATAAGCTCTTATCATCATGTAAGACCTCTCTTCCATTTAGTGCATTCTACACATTGATCTAGTTGCTTGTTCTTGGCTATATCTGCTCATTGGATAAGGCATGTGAATTTTATGCAATTGGATAAGACATATGACAACTTGGTACATCTACAATCTTTTTTTTAGACCTGTAATGTGCTCTTGTCACAGGGAATATGTTCTCCTTGTTCCTGTTGAGGACATAAAACCTTAACTGGCCCGTTATGTTTCAGTCTTTGATCAATCGATAAGGTGTAAATCGTTTAGCTAATGGATGAAGTGTTCGAATATTGTTCCTCTCTTCTATAAATGAATTTCATAATGGTTTACACTATCCATATTCTCCCTTAGGTTTTGCAAAATTCTATAGTTGACATTTCAGTAAATATTCTTCAACAGATCTGATATGCTACAACTTTACTTTGGGCTTCTTAGATGGACCAGAAGCGTTTATATTTATTCTGATAATTTGTGTAGTATCAGAGGAAGTCATTGGCCGCTAGATTAGCTTTTTGATTAAAAAGTTGAATGCCTGAGTTGAATCATTGGAGCTGTCTTTATGTAAAATACTGTTACCTTCATATGATAATATGTTCAATGAAAGAAAATAATAATTGGTACAAATAGTATGCTGTATTAGTTGCATTACAGTTATCTATTGTACTAATCCAGTCACATCTCAATGTACTTCGAATATTTGCGGTTTCTACTTTGAATGAATTAATGAAAGCAAAATACAGTTTTTTCCAAGTGCTCTCAGTTTGAACGGCCTCAGTCCAAACTGAGGCCGTTGAGGCCTCAGTCCAAACTGAGGCTGCAGCTGCAGCGGCCTTGGTCCAAACTGAGGTCGCGGTCCAAAACTGAGGCCGCAAATTGAGGCCACAGCGGCCTCAGTTCGAAACTAAGGCCGCAGCGGCCTCAGTTTTGATCTGTGTTAATCCAAAAAAGTTTGCTTTTCACTTGTGCTATCGAATACATTTGCTCGTTTTATTTAATGTCCTTTTGTTGTTAAATCATGTGCTATCACCTTATTACTATTTGTCATTCTTTTTATTATAAATTTCAATTTAATATGATATTGAATGCATGTAGGTACTTAGAAGAAGCACAGGAAAAGAGGAAATTGGATGGTAGTTCTAGTGGTAATGATGAAGTAGAAGAACTGGAAAATGATCCAATTGCAGAAGTTTTTGATTCCGATAGAAAAGAAAAATTATTGTCGAGCAGTTAGTTCTACTTCTTATATGGTCAGAGTTTCGTATTCGGTATTTGTTGACTTTAATTATGAATTATGTTCTATCTCTTGTTATTGCAATTTGTATTAGTATGGAATTGGTAAACTATGTATTGGTAACTTCATTATGTATTGAACTTCTCTTTTCTTAATTAATACTCTGTTTTATTACTGATTATGAATATTGTTTATTGATATTGATTGGGTTATAATTTGCTAAATTAAGATAATATTTCATAATAGATATAGTCTACATTATATCTTTTAATATTCAAACCATTATATCTTTCAACATTTTCATTACTGATAAGTGTTTATTTGTAACGCTTATAAGCATTGAAAGATATTTTTTCCAACGCTTTTAAGCGTTGAAAGATATTAAAATATTATCAATGCTTATAAGCGTCAGCATAGAAAATTAAACAATGTTGGATGGTTAATTTGCCAACGTTTATAAGCGTTGCTAAATAATATACACCAACGTTTATAAGCGTTGGCGAATACAACCTTCCAACGCTTATTAGCGTTGGAAAACTAAAATCCCCAACGCTTATAAGCGTTGGCAATAAATTGCGACGCCCCTACAGCGACGCTAATAAGCGTTGCTGAAACTGTTTGCGACAGTTATACTCGTTGGGAATCACCTGTTTTGGTGTAGTGTGAATTGTTAAATAGAAATTGAAATTGAAATTGAATTATAAGATTTTGAAATTATGAATTTGGAAGTTTTGAAAGTAAATTATAGGAATTGTTTAAGAAAGACAAATGAAATGTTGATTTGCAAATTCTAATTGAAATTTGTAATTGATTTGGTTTTGAAATTTATTAAACGACCAATCGGTGTAATAACTACGAAAGTTATTAAAGAGACCGGAATCGGTTAGGGACATACTCACTGTCTAAACCGAAAACCACTTTAATAACTATACACGGAGTGTGATCCAGAATGAAGTGGTTGGAATGATGTACGTGATGACTAAAGAAAGAGAATGATAATGGATAGCCTTGACACTTGTGTCAAATTGGAAATGACTAAAACAGGAGCCGTGCCGGGCCAAATGGGGGCTAGCTACCTCGAGCGAACACACTTCTTCGAAAACTACTCATTACTTGTTGTCGATTGGTGCACCCTTGATTTTGGGAGTGTTATTTCGCGGTGTTGCGGTCGCTGCGACGATGCGTTCTCACCAGTTCGGATTAGGCAAACGGTAGTTTCACTACCTTGGGTATTGCCTCATGTGACTTGTCATACTTGGAACCCTATATACGCGACCACTACGATTTGTTTTGTGTTATACCTATGGAGTACTCCCTGATAGCCTACTAGTTTACGGTGGAGTTTACAGTGCTGTATAGACTATAACACTTATATAAAAATGTGTTAAGGGGGATAATGGTAACGCCATAACACTATTTTGATATTTTAGATTACTAATAGGCATTATTTACTTATCCTACACTACTACATAGTAGATAGTTTAACGGATCCTTAAAGGATGGTTATTCCAAACATCCTTTGAGTTACTTGTATTTCAATTGCTATTTCACTTGAGTTGGATTTATGAATATAAGAATATTAATCCTGACTCGAGTGTTTTGTGTTTTGCTTTACGCTCGGGTCAGACTGAGTGTACTAGTATTCGAGACTCACCTTTGGAGTTGGAGCTTTGCTTGAAGATCCAACCATCTATTCTGCTTTCAGTATTCAATGATTCCAGTGATGTATTCTGATTTGTATCTGATGTATCGTATTACTCTTCCGTTGTATCTGGTTTAACTCTGATGTAACTTATACATTTATATAGTAGCTTCATGAACTACTATCTCTTTTATTTCCGCTGCATATTATTACTCTGTGTTTGTGATTCTGTGATTATTTATTTACTGTATATCTCAGTTTTGCCAAATTTAAATTAACAATTCGGTATTTTGAATTATTCAAGTCCGACATGTGCGGATGCGAATGGTCCAAAATAGCGGGTCGTTACAGATTCACTTTGTTGACGAGTAGTTGATATGCGGTTAAAAATTTATTAGCGCGTGTCTAACATTTTTTTAAACAGAATATCAATGGTAAACAAAATGTAGCGGAAGGACTAGTGACTCCTCATGGTAATACGCCTCGTGTTTTTCTTATAAACTAGGTAGACTTGGTTTTTTAATTTTAGATCAATTCATAATCATATCTCCTAATAAGCCATACATATATTATGGCAACTGAAATATGCATTTCCATATGAGCCTGTCTCCCTATTATATGTATTATAATTTATGACTACTGAAATAGGCATCACTGTTTACTTCTTCTGTATGCATTTAAAGCAATCAATGCATATTTTGTATGTCCTTGCGCTGTTTGCTTTGAAAATTATTATCATAAATGCCCTGTGCCATGAAAATCTGACGCAGCGGAAATAACGGATGACAACGAAATGAAGATTTCGTGTCAAACTAATCGATGAAACGATTAGATGAAGCAATATGAATCGGTGGATTGATGATACCAAACGCTCAAATCCGTTGATCGCGAAGATACCGGACTTTAGCTATCTTCGACACGTTGATCGCGCACGATGCCGTGAGAGAAGATCGACGATTCTTCAACATTGATCTAGCGCACTAGATTCCGTGAATCGGCTTCAACAATTGTTGATTCGAGCGCACTCGAATGTCCGAAGGTGGAGATAGGAGATAACACTCAACTACCAATTTTAATGGTGGCACAAAAGCACACAAAAGAAATTTTATTCAAATTCAACAACCTTTTTACAAATGACCAACATCCCTATTTATAGGGTTACAACACAACACATACTTAAGAAAAATTACAACACAATGACCTAAAGTACAACTCACGCGACCTAAAATCAACGAACGACTTACGGCTTAAAAAAGTAACGACCTAAAATAACTTCGCGACCTATAATCTTCGGCATCAGAACTTCAGCGTCTTAAGATGATGAACGACTTAAAGATAGGTGGTTCACGACCTAAAACTTGGAGCGATTCAAAGCATTGCGACCTAAAGAATGCCATAGCTCGCGACCTTCTGGGAATCGACACAAGGCAGTTCGCGACCTAAGTTGAAGTTTGGAGCGATAATTCGCGACATAAGGCTGGAATAGAGGCGACCTAGGGCTTGTGAACTTGCGGCATAGTCTCGATCGCGACTTGAAGAGATGGAGTTAGGTCGTGGAGAGGGGGTTAGGTCGCTGGAATTAGGTCATGGAGAGGGGGTTAGGTCGCTGGAGTTAGGTCGTGGGGAAGGGGTTTCGCGATTGAAGAATCGTTCGATTCTGGTGAGTGCTGCATCATCCTCCCCTTGTTGGAAAGAATTCGTCCTCGAATTTAAAAGTTCTTCCCCATTGGGTTATTCATCTCCATAATAAGGTATAAGATGTTTAACATTAAACACGTCGAAAGTGTAAACATCCTCTGGCAGCTTCAACTTATAACCATTTTCATTGATCCGTTTTATAATTTCTACTGGACCAATCTTTCGGGCTTTCAACTTGTTATAAGCACCCATTGGAAAACGATCCTTCGTTAACACAGCATACACCCAGTCACCCTCGTTGAACTCCACACTTCTTCTCTTTTTATCTGCAGCTCGTTTATACTTCTCATTTGTCTTCTCCAAACGTTCCTGAACGATTCTATGACAATCTTTCAATTCATCAACGAAATCTTACGCTTTCTTAATCACTCCTTTCGGTTGTGGCACTACCGTTAAATCCAACGGCCCCTTTGGCAAGCTTGAATATACAAATTGAAATGGACTGTAACCAGTGCTTCGATTAACAGCATGGTTATGAGCAAACTCTGCCTGACACAACTTTAAGTCCCAACTCTTCAATTTGTCCGACACAAGACATCTCAACAGATTTCCTAATGATCTATTCACAACTTCAGTTTTCCCATCCGTCTGATGATGATATGCACTACTAAAATTCAGCTTCGTCCCAACCATCTTCCACAGACTCAACCAAAAGTGACTCAGAAATCGAGTATCTCGGTCAGAAACAATAGATTCAGGTAACCCATGTAAACGATAGATTTCTTTAAAGAATAACTGTGCCACATGAACTGCATCCGTCGTTTTCTTACAAGCAATGAAATGTGCCATCTTCGAGAAACGGTCTACCACAACATATATAGAATCATTTCCCCGTTTAGTTCTAGGCAAACCCAAAACAAAATCCATGCTGATATCAACCCATGGTTTAGTAGGCACGGGTAATGGCATATACAATCCCGCATTCGTCGATGTCCCTTTTGAAACTTGACAAATATGACATCTCTCCACAAAACTTTCAACTTCTTTTCTCGTAGAAGGCCAGAAATATGATTGTGAAATCAACTGCAATGTACGATCTCTGCCCACGTGACCCTCTTCATGCAGTTCTTTGACAATCTTCAACCTCAAGCTACAATCCGGAATACACAATCGGTTTCCTCTGAATAAGAATCCATCTTTCATCACAAAATCATCAGAACTCCCTTCCTGCATCTGATCCAACACTTTCGCAAAATAAGAATCTGAAGTAAGCAACTCTGGTAACAAATCAAATCCCACTACTTCCACTCGCATAGTTGTCAGCAAATGATTTCTACGGCTCAATGCATCGGCAACTCGGTTAGTAACTCCTGATTTGTGTTTCACAATGAAAGTAAACTGCTGTAAATAAGCAACCCATGAAGCATGCCTTGCTGATATTTTATCTTGCCCCTGCAAATGTCTCAAAGCTTCATGGTCAGTGTATAGCACAAATTCTTAATGAAATAGATAGTGTCTCCAATGCTTTATGGCTTGGACTATAGCATAGAATTCCAAGTCATAAGTATTGTATCTCGTTTTAGCTCCCGTCAGTTTCTCACCAAAGTAGGCAATAGGATGACCCCTTTGACTCAATGTTCCCCCAATTCCAACTTTGGATGCATCCGTATGTAGCTCAAAGAGTAACTGAAAGTCCGTGTATCTGAGAATGGGCGTTGTGGTCAAGAGTGTCTTGATTCTCTGAAAAGCAGAATCAGCCTCTTCAGTCCAAACAAACTTCTTCCCTTTCATACATTCTGTAACTGGTGCCATCACGCTACTGAAGTGTGAAATGAATCTTCGGTAGAATGATGCCAAACTATGAAAACTCCTCACTTCTGTTATTGTCTTAGGCTGTGGCCAATTTCGAATAGCTTCAACTTTACTCTGATCAACTTGAATACCATCCTTCGACACAATATAGCCCAAGAATAGAATACTTATAGTCATGAAGGTACACTTTTTCGTCGCAGCATAAAATTCCTCATGTTGTAAAACCAATAACACTTCCCGCAAATGCTGTAGGTGTTCTTCAGTGCTTCCACTGTAGATCAAGATGTCATCAAAATATACCACTACGAACTTCCCGATAAATGGTCGAAAAATCTGGTTCATGACTCTCATGAATGTACTCGGAGCATTTGACAAGCCAAACGGCATCACCAACCATTCGTACAGAGCCTCCCGAGTTTTAAAAGCAGTCTTCCACTCATCACCTAGTCTAATACGAATCTGATGGTATCCACTTTTCAAGTCAATCTTCGAAAACACAACAGCACCGCTCAACTGATCCAACAGATCATCTAGTCTCGGCATAGGAAATCGATATCTCACTGTAATCTTATTCAATGCTCTACTATCTGTGCACATTCTCCACGTTCCATCCTTCTTTGGCACCAACAAAGCTGGCACTGCACAAGGACTCAAACTCTCCTGAACACACCCTTGTTCCAGTAATTCCTCCACCTGTCTTCTCAACTCCTCGTGTTCTTTTGGACTCATCCGATAGTGCGGTCTATGAGGCAATGCAGCACCTGGCACCAAGTTAATCTGATGTTGTATGTCTCTAAGCGGTGGTCACTCCTTCGGCAACTCCTCTGGAAACACATCTTTGAATTCCTCCAAAACTGGCTTCACTTCCTCTGGAACTTCAGTAACTTCACTGCTTTCATGCCCAATCAACATAAAAACTTCAGGGCTCTCATCTACCTCTTCCACGAACTCCTTCAAGGACAACAAAGTCTTCAATTCCTCAATCTCCTCTAGCTTGTTCTCATTCTGCTGTCGCTTCTTCGGAACTAAAGTGATTTTCGTGCCCTCAAACAAGAAACTGTAGCTATTTGTTCGACCATTATGTTGTACCTCCTGATCGTACTGCCACGGCCTTCCCAATAGTAAATGGCAAACATCCATGTCAACCACGTCACACCAAATCTCATCTTTGTATTTCTTCCCAATAGAAAACGGAACATGAGCTCGCCTCTCTACCTTCACTTCTCCTCCTTTCCTCAACCAAGCAAGTTTATAAGGACTAGGATGTTTCTCCGTTTTTAACTTCAACTTCTTCATAGCTTCCATTGAAATGATATTATCACAACTCCCAGCGTCAATGACAAATTTACAGACTTTCCCCAAAATAGTGCACGTTGACTGAAAAATGTTACTCCTCAACCAACTCGACTCTTCTTCCTGCTTCGGGGTTAAACAAGATCTCCGTAGCATCAGATTACATCCCTCGTCTCCCGACACCTCTTCTTCCTCCTCATCACAGTGTGAATTGAGATCTTCTTCTACATCCTCATCTTCCACTTCAGCAATCATAGTTTTCTTCTTCGGTTTCGGACATTCGTTGCTCTTGTGACCCACTTCCTGGCAATTATAGCATTTGAAATTGGTGTTGACTTTTGGTTTGGTCACTTTATGAACAATCGACTTACTCGATGCTTTAGGAATATTAGAACTACTACCCGGTCCTTTGTTCTGCCCCGTAAAACTTGGAAACACACATACCCCACATCTACCTTGTTTCTCCCAAGCCAACGCCTTTTGATGTGCTTCTGCAACAGATCTAGGGTCGAACATGTTCACCATATCCTGGATTTGTATTCTAAGTCCCCTAACAAACCTAGCGGTCAATTGTTCTTATGTCTCCATAATGTCATTTCGAGCAATCAACTGGTAGAACTCATCAGCATAATCAGCAACAGTTTTTGTCCCTTGCCTCAGGTTCTGTAATCTCTGATACATTAGTAATTGGTAATTGTAGGGCAAGAAAGTAGCCTTCATCAATTTCTTCATCTTTTCCCAAGCAACAATCTTTGACTTCCCCATCCGCTCTCTAGTAAGTTTGGTTTGCTGCCACCACGTCATAGCTCTCCCCCTTAACCTAGTAGCAACCAACTTTACTTTACGATCTTCCGGAACCTCCTTGAAGTCAAAAGTTTCCTCAACATATGCTAGCCAATCAAGAAATTCCTCAGCCTGCATACCTCCCTTGAATTCCGCTATTTCAGTTTTCATCTCGGATTCCCATTTGTGATCATACTCTGAATGATGTCTTCCTTGTCCTCGTCCTCGTCCATGAACACTACCACCATCAAACTCCTCTTCAAAATCTGATGCATATGGATGTCGATCCTGACCACCAACATCTCTACTACTACCATTTCTTCCATCAACATCCCTTCGATCTACATTCCTCCGTTCACGATCATTCACATTTCTATCACGATTTCGATCATCAACATTTCTATCATAATCTCGACCCACACTTCTATGATCACTATCAACACTTCTCTCTCGATTTGAATGTGGTGAAACTCTACTTCCCCCATGGTTAGATTCAGGTGAAACTCTTCTTCTACTTTGACTCATTTCAAGCATCATTCTCTCTAATCGACCAATCCCTTCATTAAGCTTCTCATTAAAGTTTTCGTTAATTCTTTGCTCCATCTCATCGGCTTCTTCTCTCCCATACAAAGCATCAATGTTGCGATAACGGTTAGCTCTTCTCGGAGGCATGATCACTCTTCAACAAATTCCAACAAAACTTCACTTCGATCTAAAAATCTTCAAATCAAAACTACCCACTTGTTGAAATCTTCAAAAATCACCAAACAAACAAATCTCTTCAAAATCTCGAGAACCCACTTCTACAAATGATGCAAATCTCGCACAAACTCCAAAAATCTACGCAAACTCCTTGCGATCTAGCTCTGATACCAAATGACGGAGCAGAAATAACGGATGACAATGAAATGAAGATTTCGTGTCAAACTAATCGATGAAACGATTAGATGAAGCAATATGAATCGATGGATTGATGATACCAAACGCTCAAATCCGTTGATCGCGAAGATACTGGACTTTAGCTATCTTCGACACGTTGATCGCACACGATGCCGTGAGAGAAGATCTACGATTCTTCGACGTTGATCTAGCGCACTAGATTCCGTGAATCGGCTTCAACAATCGTTGATTCGAGCGCACTCGAATGTCCGAAGGTGGAGATAGGAGATAACACTCAACTACCAATTTTAATGGTGGCACAAAAGCACACAAAAGAAATTTTATTCAAATTCAACAACCTTTTTACAAATGACCAACATCCCTATTTATAGGGTTACAACACAACACATACTTAAGAAAAATTACAACACAATGACCTAAAGTACAACTCACGCGACCGAAAATCAACGAACGACTTACGACTTAAAAAAAGTAACGACCTAAAATAACTTCGCGACCTATAATCTTCGGCATCAGAACTTCAGCGTCTTAAGATGATGAACGACTTAAAGATAGGTCGTTCGCGACCTAAAACTTGGAGCGATTCAAAGCATTGCGACCTAAAGAATGCCATAGCTCGCGACCTTCTGGGAATCGACACAAGGCAGTTCGCGACCTAAGCTGAACTCTGGAGCGATAATTCACGACATAAGGCTGGAATAGAGGCGACCTAGGGCTTGTGAACTTGCGGCATAGTCTCGCTCGCGACTTGAAGAGATGGAGTTAGGTCATGGAGAGGGGGTTAGGTCGCTGGAATTAGGTCGTGGAGAGGGGGTTAGGTCGCTGGAGTTAGGTCGTGGGGAAGGGGTTTCACAATTGAAGAATCGTTCGATTCTGGTGAGTGTTGCATCAAAATCTATGACAGAACCTTCCCATTGGCTACTGCCTAGACTTGTTTCGTCCTTATGTCCTATTGCCTATAAATTGGACAAGCATATGCTTGTATTTCTATGGATGCCCATGCTTTGAATTTTTCATCCCTGTTGTTTTCAAATTGTTGGTCACTCTTTAAAGCTTGCTGCCTTCTTTTTATTTCATGTTTTTAGAAATGTGAATCCGATTTTTGATGAATCTATTTTAATTTCATGTTTTTAGCAGTGCAATATCTAACCTTGCGGGTGATAATTTACACTGAATCTATTTTAATATAAGGTATTAATTTTTTGGCCAAACACTTTCAAGTTTACAGGGATATTTAATAAATTTAATTATATGTTATATATGATTACACATGAAGAAAATGTACCTTTGATAGCTATCGCCCATTTTAAGTGTTAAAAAATCATTAGAAAAGACAAACGCAAGATATGTGATTTTAACAAATATAATTTATGTTACACATGTTAACTGGAGTATACATATAAGAATCCAAAAAAAAACTTTCTTTCTTGAAATGATTAATATTACAAGACTAACACCTTAACAATTATTAAATTCT
The DNA here is from genome assembly GCA_030737815.1 of Allium fistulosum. Taxonomy (NCBI): domain Eukaryota; kingdom Viridiplantae; phylum Streptophyta; class Magnoliopsida; order Asparagales; family Amaryllidaceae; genus Allium; species Allium fistulosum. Next base: position 1,424,354,160 of record CM060902.1, read on the forward strand.
ACAAATTTGAACATTGGCCAGATTTATTCCCTCTCTTAAACCTGGACACAATTGTGCATTTCTATTCAATAATCTATCTTACGTAATTTAGTAAAACTCTATTTCCTTAAATAACTTTTGAGTTTCATGAAAATAAAATAAAAACCAAATAACAATCACGAGGAAACACCGAAACAGCTTTTCCGGAACATAGATGAACAGCTTTTCTAGAACATAGATTTGATAGAACTTTTTTCGTAAGAAAAAAGCGTTATCTTCATAATGAGACAATGAACTCCATATTGTTGAGTAGCTCTATTATAGATGTAGCATGTTTGGAAGTTGAAAACTCATTTAATCAAGGAAATATTTGGCTCTTTTTTGACATTCCATCAACCTGTAATTTGTTACCATTGACTAAATTGTTACCATTGACTAAATTTGTTACCATTGACTAAATTGCATTATTTGGCTCTTTTTTGACATTCCATCAACCTGTAATTCTCATTCTCGCATGTTAAAATTTTAAGAGAAATAATACAATATAAGTTGTAAGATGCTTTCTCGCATTCTAAAAGTACTTTACTAAAAATATGGTTTAACATACTATTTTGAAAATAAAATAAAAGGTAATATTAAAATAAACATTCCCCTAATTTTGAGTGCTGCACCAACAACAGTCAAATTTTCAACTAGATTGCAGCATGTGACATGATCTGGTTGACTCAAGGGAGGTTGAAATTAAACTTGGTCGGGTCTTACTCGTGTTCAAACCACCGGGTTAGCAGGTTTGAGCAACGATGATCTAGTTAAGATGGTTGAACCAGGATGTAAATTCGAATCAGGTCGAGGGTCAGGGTTAGGTCGTCGGTTTAGATCAAGTTGGATTGTGGGTTCAGATGGATCACGGGTTGAGGATAGGTCGGGTCTGACATGTTGAAAATTGAGAAATTGTACACTTTACTAGATCCATGAGTTTGGATGTCAGTAGGAATACAGGTCAGGCTCAATATGTTGATTCGGGTCAGATCAAATTTTGATCCGCTAGATGATGGATTGCCTCAGATCGATCCATAATCGATCGACCCATTAGCCAGGCTTATTTATTGTTTACTTTGTTACCCACTTTTTAATAGGTAGGTTTGGCCACAAGAAAACTAACATGTTCCTTTGACAACATTTTTGAGTCACGGATGCAATCTATTAAAATAGTGGAAATTTGATCTAGGTCCTTGTTTTTTCCCTTCAAGTTCCTTCCATTTAATTCTATTTTCCAGATATGTATTGTACTGCATATATTTATACTACTTGTATTTTTTGTTGAAACATTATTTTTAACTTTGGTTTTTGTTTGCAGTCACATCGGAGTAGCAACAACGTCACAAATAGTGGTTCTATTCAAGTTCAGAATCAATCTAGAAAGTGCAAATTATTGGGTTGGCAAAAGAATGTTGTCGCAGAAGCAACAATTGCATCCACTGATCCTACTATTTTAGTGCACCATGTACCACTAGGAGCAGAAGCTTGGAAAGTTTGGGTCGATACGGTGGTGCATCCTAAAGCTGTTTTGTATAGGCTTACTTCAAATATCTATACTATTGGACAAGCAGTTGGGACCACTATTGATTGGCATAAAGAATTTATCTCTTTTGATTAGTACGTATATGTATTCTTAATGATATATATTATGGATTTAGTTTTATAATGGAGTTATGAATTCACAAATGGTGTAAACTTGAATTGTTTTCGATTTTTTTGAATGTGAATGGTTCGTGTTGTTTCAAGTAACTTGAATAATTGTGGTTATTGTTAATGAAATATTGGTTTTAATTGTAATATTATGAAATTTATGGTTAATAGCAGTTGTGAAAAGATAGAACTATGATTGTTTGTGGCAGCTGTAAAAATATTTGTTGCAACTATCATTATTAGTTGTAGTAGATCCTACTGCAACTAATACAAACGTTGTAAAATGTTAATGCAACTGGCAATAACAGTTGTTGAAACATTAACTGCAATTGTCATTACCACCTATAAATAAATATTTTACAACTGTCGAAAGCTGTTGGAAAAAATTATATTGCAAGAGGTGTGGGCAGTTGCAAAAGGTCATTATAACAACTGCGGATGCCTCTTGCGATAAACTTTACTACAAGGACAAATAACAATTGTAAAAAGGTCTTTTACAACTGTTATGAACGTTTGTAAATATGTCTTATACAACTATAAGAAGCAGTTGTAAAAAGTCTTTTTTACAACTGCTCCCGCAACTATCTGCACCAGTTGTAAAATAATTCCGCTCTATTACAACTGCAGATATAACTACTGGTAACTGACCGCTGTAATAGACCTATTACAACTGTTTTTGGCAGTTGCGAAAAAAACAGTTGTGAAAGAGTATTTTTGTTGTAGTGAAAACAAAAGGGCATCTCATAAGACCACGCCGCACATAAACACGGAACGGGTTTCTACCTTATGATAACCAAATCATTCTTACGTAAAATCACTTGATATTATTTTTAATGACATATACTTAAAAAATTTTGCAAATAAACTTAATAATCTTAGCCGAAATTGTTACATTATTAAATCCCAGCGTACCACCTTGTAATACAAGGCTTTCTACATCTAAAATCATACAGGCTGTTATTAGAGAATGGGTTTCCATACAAATGACCAAATGAAGGGACTACCTTCCGGTAGTACATCTCTAGAGGAATGTACCAAGGCCCAACTGATGGTCCTTTACCAACACAAGACCGGCCTATCTCTTCCAAGATAGTACCGAATATGCCATCACCCCAGTCGTTACCAACCTATCTGAGGGCCCTCACGGCATACATCCATAATAATTTAAGTCCCAAATGTCATAACGGGAATAAATATATCTAGAAGGGGATCATATCCTAATGGTTGCGAACCACATAGCCTTGCTGCATCTACCATGTTTTGGCCATTTTCGGGTGTGAGGTTTGAGGTAACGATTAGCTTTTTACTTCACCCTTTTCACTTTGAATGCCACATTGCCATTCCATCGATCATTATTAACTTCCACAAACATACAACCTCCGAGCCCATAAGTCTAAGAGAAGGGTGTTAAGCTAAGATAAGTTGCCATCTCTACCACCAAACAGATGTATGGTTATAAATCTCAATGATGAAATCTTAAGAATGCAATGTGAGACATCCATCCATACAAGTTTGTTCTAGTATTGAATGAAACCAAAGGCACTATTCTACCACATCCTATCGGGAATTATCCTTAGGATTAGTAGCGAAAAGTCCTTGCAACCCAAAGAGTTTCAGAAATGAAGGGAGCACTGCTACTTTCGTATTTGGGAGCTAACCAGAATTATCAAAAAGTAGTCCTTTCACCCCAAAAATCCTTGATCTTCATCCTTCATTTTCTTTACCATGTCTTCATTTTTTAAACGCAAACATCGGTTCGAAGTGGTTTTCGGATAGGGATTCACCCCAGATCCGACCCCGGTTCCTTCGAACCAATCATCGATAAAAAGAGTTCTGTGAATAGGGATCCATTCTTTAACCGATTAAGTTCTTTTTATCAAAATCACTTTTGGAGATATATATTTCTAAGACATTCTTTCAGTTGTATATAAAATCATTAAACCTCTCTTATCCAATCTTTTGATTACTTAAAACCCTTTTTTAGTCTTGGAATAATTCCAAATCGTTTCATTTTTTCACTTAGGAAACATTTCCAAATTATTTCATCTAAATCTTAACAATGATTTCTTAATTCAAAACTCACAATTTTTATTGAGTTAAAAACATGTTATCTAAGATGTTAATCTAAAACCAGGACATATTAAATGAGCAGAATCTATAGCAATCATCTAATTCTACTCAATATTAATCCCATATTCAACAAATACTATAGGCAGAATAACGGAGAAATCACCTTTTAAATTCCACGAATAGTACGAGTTCCCTCTTCGGGATTTAACACCAAGTATAAGAAGATCATCACTATATAATCGAAGTTGTATTTAATTTGAAAATTTTAAATCTTTTATACTTAACTCGTTTCCGACATTTCGACCTTATCTATCCCTCGCCCAAGGAAGATGCCATGTGAGCTAGGGCACTGGTTGCTCCTGAATATTTTCTTATTTTAAGCACCTCACATCTAGATCTCACGAATAGAAAAATCCAGTCTACTCGTCAGCTTTTAGAGCCAAGATTAAACCACTTTATTTATAATAGCTTTTCTTTAAATCGTTTATTTAAACTTTCTTATATAAGCTAGAAAACCTCCAATCATTATTAAAACACATAATTATCCTTTTGAAAACATTCATAAAAGATTTCGAAAAGAATTGTTAAGTTTAAAGCTATATTTCAAATGTTATAGAAAAGTGTTGCGGAAAAGTGATGTGGAAAGTGCTTTTTAAGCTATATTGATCAAAACGACTTTTTATCACTTGAAAATTCATTTTTATTACTCAAATCACTTTTAAAATATTTTAAAAGATTTATTCCACATTTTAAAACAATTTTAAAATATTATTTTTAAAGAAATCCAGTTTTGGATTCCGAACTGCAAAACCACGATTTTTTAAAAAGCTTGTTTTACTCATATTACAAAATGTACTTATCGAAATCTCGATTTTCTTTCTTCGTCGGAAACTTATGGATATAATAGTTAGTAAAATTCTTATCTCGAAGGACTCCAAGCTATATTCCAACTTTTACACTCGTTTGACTTTTATGGTGCGAAATCGCGAACTACCATTACGCGACGTGCCTAGTTTTGACTAAATTTTCAATTCTCCTTCAAACTTCACCAAAAAACTTTCAAATGTTTATAAAACATTTCAGACTCATTTTTTAAACATTTTAAATTGGTTTAACATTCCATACACACAATATCATTAATTCAAGGAAAGTGATTTCCTTTGTGCTTATCGACGTGTATTTCCGTGACTTGCATATATTTTCAACATTTATATGAAACAATCCAAACTTGACGATCAAAGCATACTAACTATCCATTGCAAACATCTTATCATCATCCAAAATATAATATAAAGTTTAGGAGTTCCCACCTTCATTTTTCCTTCAAGCTAATAGAAAATCAGCTGTAGCTCCGCTATCGTGAAATTGAACTCCATGAAATTGAGCTTTGGACCTTGAAGTGGCTCGGCCTAGCCATGGTGCTCACGGCCTAGGTGGTGTGGGGTAGTGGTCATCGACTTTGGAAGAGTAGAGGAGGTGTTTAGAACTAGTTTTGAAGTTGATCGATATTATAAACTAGCGGATACATTTTCCTCTTTTATTTGGTATATCTTTTTCTAAATTTTCTAAAATATTTTTTTATGAATAAGAAGCCATTAAAGAGGCTCTTAGAAAGCTTGAAAAAAAGAGGAAGAAGAAGTGGAATGGTATTATATTTTTGTGAGAAGAGGGGTGGTATATATAGAAAAAACCTTAAAATAAAATATTATATTGCATAATTACGTAAATACCTCTAGCCTACACCCCTGTCTAGCCTCTAGCGCACGGCTCCCCCCCAAAGCCAAGTAATGGTTGATGTGAGGTGATGGTGTGGTATAATGAAGTGATGTTTGCTTTATGGTTACTTAAAGGTTAAGCTTAGGAATTATTAAATCATATTTGTAATATATATATATATATATATATGTATATATATATGTATGTATTTATGTATGTATGTGCATGTTATCATGTGCATGTGACATATATATGTACGTACATGTAGGTATATAACACTTCGAACGTCTTCGAACAACTTTTGTTCGTTAAATCATTGAAATCCGGAGAACCGATTATCGGTCACATTTTCACTTATTTATTAACGTACATATATTTGTAAACAAAATTCAAAAATAATTTTCTTATAATTTTAAAATAATTAAAATTATCAATTTTAATTAAAAAACCATATAATTATTATTAAAAATTATTTACAATAATTGCCATTATATCGATAAAGCGTTATCAATTTTTCCTTATATTTCCAAATCAAATATATATCTTTATAAAACAATTATAAATGATTCATTATTACTTTATAACTATTCAAAATGAATTATCATCATTTAAAATAATTATTTGGATAATTAAAATAATTATTAAATCATTAAATCTCAATTTATATTAAATAAATCAATTATTTAAATACAATGTCATTTTATCGATATAAATTTTGAGGAAAATATTTATTCAAAATAAGATTACTACTACTTATTATTAGTTGAAACAATATTTCCCTTCATTTGCATAAATTTAAAATAAATACATTTTATCAAAGCGATAAATTGGCGGGTCACTACAGACTCCCCTCCTTAAAAGAATTTCGTCTCCGAAATTACCAAAAACAAAAATCCAAAGGTTTTGTCCAAAAATATTTATTTTTTAATTTATACATGTACGATGTATATAGATTACTTATACGCAATATCTAATTCGATCTTCTCTTCGAATTCACAACTTCACTTTCGAACTAGCATTGATCCCCTGATCCTCTACTACGGACTCTGACCAGGCTTTCTGATCAGAACTTTAGTTTTCCTTGCATAGCTCTCAATTATGATAGAAAATTCAAGTATCTAACCACAAACCCTCATCAATGTTCGTTGTCAAGAATCGAGTGATTAACCCTTTTTCGGATTGGTGCAAACACCTTAAAGTTCTGCAATCGAATCTTAGGTTAAATCGTGCGATGAAATAATCCACATACTTCATATATATTTATTACCCTTTCTAAAAATTCTTATGAAAATACTTCATAGAACTTCCATCTTTTATTCATACTTTTTTTAAAGATACTTCTTTATACATAACCATTTTACATTTTTTATTTTCAATAATCCTACTTAAAGAAAACATTTCTTTTCAAAAGACAAATATCCTTTTATTTTACGATAATACATTTCTAAACATATATCCTAATGGTTTAGAAAACTTGTTTTCAAAATAATTCATTAAATTGATAAATCACCATAAACTTCCTTTACCTAATATCAACTGTGAAAACTTTCTTTAATAATTAATACTACTTTAATAATTAAAAATTCCTTTATATATGTATATGTACATACATTCTTTACTTATACCGGTTTTAATACTTAAAAAGTATTTATATACTTATTCAAATGTTATAAGTATATTCATAATTTACATAACAAGGTTTTTTTTACTTACTTTAAAATATAATCACAGAGATTAAAACATATACTACCAAAACATTGTTATAATGAACTTCTCTTTTTATAACATTTTAATTATAATATTTTCTAAAAAAATTTAAGAATCCAATACTTGTTATTATCTTTAAAATCCCATTATTAAAGATCTAAATATATCCATAAAATTTCTTCCAAAGTGTCGTTCAAGGGTTTAAAAACAAATGTTGCTAAAACGTCGTTCACCACAAACCCAAAACCATTCATTAATAACTTTAAATATATATTTTGAAGATCGGTACTAATGAGTAGTTAGGACAACATCATATTATAAATTCTCACATGCTTACATCATTAAAAATTTCGAAGCTTGGGTCCAAAAAAAAAGAAAAATTCCCACAATTCAAAACACTAAATCAAAAAAATAAACATCCTATCCATACTCATACATACTAGAATTATCCTTAATTCCCCAAACGTTATTCTTATTCTTCCGAGTCCGAAGATAATGGTGGACTCCAACATCTTAGGTCAATCATCACTTCACCTTCTCCTTCTTTTTCACTATCTAGTTCGTCATCAGCCTCATTGCCGTCCTCTTCCGGTATCTCTCCCATTACCAGGGGTAGCCATGGTTGGTTCCATGGGACATGTCCCATGCCGATTGGTATTCCAGGAATGACTCCTCTGTCTTCTAACTCCTCCAAGTCTTGCACATTTTCCTCCCAAGGGTTCTCAAATTTTTCGACCCCCTCCTCTTCTTCCTTTTCTATTGCTTCTTCATTGTTGCTTTCTATCTCGTTCCAATTTATATATGAATTGGATGATCCCTCCTACCATACGACACGCTCCTCGTCCATATCACATATTACATTGCTACATTCGCTTGATATGATAGCATCAGGGTCTTCCATCAGCTCTGATTCTTTCTCCATTGGCTCTATTTCCTCTTCCATGGGTTCTGATTCTTCTTCCATCGGCTCAATCTCTTCTATTGGTTCCAAAATAGAGCTAGCGAGATCTGCTATCCAATTTCCTCCCGAGGTCTGCCTGGTTTTATCGTCGCTAGAAATCATAATTATTTCTGGAGCTGGGGGCGGTATAAGCATTTTGGCCATAGGGTATCCATCTTCACCCCTCCGAGTGTATGGGGGCATATTCTCCTTCGATTGGAAACCCACCATTGCTAGACAGATATTCTAGTTACTCATCTTCGTCGCTAGAGAGAACAATGAGGCTATCCTTCTTGCCCCAACTTTCTCTAAAAGGCTCCCCTTTCATGTAACTTCCCTCATACGGCTTCTACAAGGCAAAAATATCCTTTTAGACACAAGTAGTAGGTAATGCTAGCGTATTCTTAGGTAGAGAGGTTTGGTTAATACTCAGAAAATGTTTCGAGATTTATTTCTAAAGATAGCTTTAAAGATTATTTGTCAAAATGTTTATTATTTCGAAAAATCTTTGAAAATTTTACCAAAATATTCTTTCCTTTTCAAATATATATATCAGGTAAAAATGATTTCGTATAAAACCAAATTCCTTTGTATATGTATTAACAAATACACACTTATATATACTCAAACTCATTCTAGGGTGTTACTAACCCTATCTTTAATGAGTTACTCATCCTAGGGTATTACTAACCTTATCTCTGATGAGTCTTTTACCCTATCAGGCTCAAGTATTCGCTTAACCTAAGCTTTGATGCCATGATGTGAGGACCCGTTTCTTCGACTCTCGAAAATCGACACTAAAACATCTCCGGTATTCACGTGCCGCATATCCAAGTGCTGGAGAAGCAGATTCTCAAGGGTAAGAAAGAAAAATAAAGGCAGAGAAGAATCTTACATATGTTATTTCAATAAAAAAAAATTGCAGTAGAAATTAAAATACATTTATCAGAGTTAAAACAAGGACAACTATAAATTTATGTCCTTACAAATGTGGAATACTATAATACAAGAGTGTAGTGGAAATAGAAAAAAATCTTCAGTAAAATCTTTTGACTCCATGCTTTGAACTCCATCCAGATATCTTCTAAACTAAACCTAACTACTAGGATGCCTGGGAAAATTAGGACACCCAGAGTTTGAGGGAAAGGAAAATAAACTCTGCATCAGTCATCGCGTGTTTTTACCTTATGATAACCAAATCATTCTAACGTAAAATCACTTGATATAATTTTTAATGACATATCCTTAAAAACATTCACAAATAAACTTATTAATCTTAGCCGAAATTGTTACATTATTAAATTCCAGCATACCACCTTGTAATACAAGGCTTTCTACATCTAAAATCGTACAGACTCTTATTGGAGAATGGGTTTCCATACAAATGATCAGGTGAAGGGACTGCCTTCTGGTAGTACATCTCCAGAGGAATGTACCGAGGCCCAACTGATGGTCCTCTACCAACATAAGACCGACCTACCTCTTCCTAGATAGTACCAAATATGTCATCACCTCAGTTGTTACCAACATATCCGAGGGCCCGCACAGCATACATCCTCAATAATTTAAGTCCCGAACGTCATAGCGGGAATAAATATATCTAGAAGGGGATGATCATATCCTAATGGTTATGAACCACATAGCCTTACTGCATCTACCCTATTTCGGCCATTTCTGGGTGTGAGGTTTGAGGTAACGATTAGCTTTTAACTTCACCCTTTTCACTTTGAATGCCACGTTGCCATTCCATCGATCACTATTGACTTCCACAAACATATAACCTTTAAGCTCATACGTCTTAGAGAAGGGTGTTAAGCTAAGAGAAGTTGCCTTCTCCGCCACCAAACAAATGTATGGTTATAAAAGTCAACGATGAAATATTAAGAATGGAGTGTCAAACATTCATCCATACAAGTTTGTTAGAGGATTGAACGAAACTGAAGGCACTCTCCTACCACATCCTGTCGGGAAATATCCCTAGGATTAGTAGCGAAAAGTCCTTGCAACCCAAAGAGTTTCAAAAATGAAGGGACCACTGCTACTTTAGTATTTGGGAGCTAACCAGAATTATCAACAAGTATCCTTTCACCCTGAAAATCCTTAGTCTTCATCCTTCATTTTCTTTATCATGTCATCATTTTTCGAACACATACATCGGTTTGAAGTGGTTTTCGGATAGGGATTTACCCCAGATCCGACCTCGGTTCCTTCGAACCAATCATCGATAAAAAGAGGTTCTGTGAATAAAGAATCATTCTTTAATTGACTAAGTTCTTTTTATAAAAATCTCTGGAGATATATATTTCAAAGACATTCTTTCCGGTATATACAGAATCATTAATCCTCTCTTATCCAATCCTTTTATTACTTAAAACCATTTTTTAATCTTGGAATAATTCCAAATCATTTCATTTTTTCACTCAAGAAAACATTTCCAAATTATTTCATTTAAATCTTAACAATGATTTCTTAATTCAAAACTCACAATTTTGATTGAGTTAAAACCATGTTATCTAGGATGTTAATCCAAAACTAGTACATATTAAATGAGCAGAATCTATAGAAATCATCTAATTCTACTTAATATCAATTCTTGTATTCAACAAATACTATGGGCGAAATAGCGGCGAAATCACCTTTTAAATTCCACGAATAGTACGAGTTCCCTCTTCATGATTTAACTTGAAGTATAAGAAGTTCATCACTATACAATCAAAGTTGTATTTAATTTGGAAAATTTAAATCTTTTGTACTTAACTCGTTTCCGACATTTCGACCTTATTTATCCCTCGCCCAGGGAAGAGGCCAGGTGAGGCAAGGCACTGGTTGCTCCTGAACATCTCCTTAGTTTAAGCACCTCACATCCGGATCTCAGAAGTAGAAAAATCCAGTCCATTCGTCGACTTTTAGAGCCAAGATTAAACCACCTTATTTATAATAGCTTTTATTTAAATCATTTATTTAAACTTTCTTAAATAAGCTAAAAAACCTAAAACATTATTAAAACACTTAATTATCCTTTTGAAAACATTCATAAAAGATTTGGAAAATAATTGTTAAGTTTAAAGCTATATTTCAAATGTTATAGAAAAGTGCTGCGGAAAAGTGTTGCGGAAAGTGCATTTTAAGCTATATTGATCAAAACGACTTTTTATCACTTGAAAATTCATTTTTATTACTCAAATAACTTTTAAAACATTTTAAAAGACTTATAAGATTTATTCCACATTTTTAAATAATTTTAAAACATCATTTTTAAAGAAATCCAGTTTTGGATTCCGAAGTGCAAAACCGCGATTTTTCAAAAAGCTTGTTTTACTCATATTTCAAAATCTACTTATTGAAATCTCGATTTTCTCTCTTCGTTGGAAAACTATGGATATAATAGTTCGGAAAATTCTTATCTCAAATAATTTCGAGCTATATTCCAACTTTTACACTTGTTTGACTTTTATGGCGCGAAATCGCGAACTATCGTTACGCGACGGGCCTATTTTTGACTAAATTTTTAATCCTCATTCAAACTTCACCAAAACACTTTCAAATGTTTATAAAACATTAACTCATTTTCAAACCATTTTAAAGAGGTTTAACATTTCATAAACACCATTTCATTAATTCAAGGAAAGTGATTTCCTTTGTGCTTATCGATATGTATTTCCTTGACTTGCATATATTTTCAACATTTATATGAAATAATCCAAACTTGATGATCAAAGCATATTAAGCATCAATTGCAAACATCATATCATCATCCAAAATATAATATAATAGTTTAGGAGTTCTCACCTTCATTTTCCCTTCGAGCTAATAGAAAATCGGCTATAGCTCTGCTATCATGAAATTATACTCCACAAAATCGAGCTTTGTACCTTGAAGTTGTTAGGCCTAACCTTGGTGCTCACGACCTAGGTGGTGTGGGGGCAGTGGCCGTGGACTTTGGAAAAACAGAGGAGGTGTTTAGAACTAGTTTTGAAGTGGATCGATATTATAAACTAGTGTATACATTTTCTTCTTTTATTTGATATATTTTTTCTGACTTTTCTAAAATAATTTTTTATGAATAAGAAGCCATTAAAGATGCTCCTAAAAAGCTTGAAAAGAAGAGGAAGAAGAAATGGAATGGTATTAGGATTTTTGTGAGAAGAGGGGTGGTATTTATAGAAAAAACCTTAGAACAAAATATTGTATTGCATAATTACCTAAATACCCCTAGCCCACACCCCTCCTTAGCCTCTAGAGCATGGCTCCCCCCTCCCCCAAAGCCAAGTGATGGTTGATGTGAGGTGATGGTGTGGTACAATGAAGTGATGTTTGCTTTATGGTTACTTAAAGGTTAATCTTAGGAATTATTAAATCATTTTTTGAATATTTATATACATATATATTTATGTATGTATTGTTGGAACTGGACCAGCCCGTAGTGGAAGTTATGGGTGAATTTCAAAAAATTTACCCTATTGGATCTTTATTGGGCCTACGAAATCTAACTGAATTAGAACATTTCTAAATTTCATTTAAATAAAATCATTTATTTTATTTAAATTCAAATATATTAAGATATGAAATTAATATAATTTGATTTAGTTTATACATAAATGTATCATATACATATATGTGTGAGTGCATGTGTAACATAATAATCCATGAAATGTATAATATGCCCATATGTAGATGTTGGGATTTACATCGCAACAGACATATTAGCTCATTTTATATGTCATGTATGTTGTCCAAATATGTACATGTATATGTGTTACAATATATAAATACACACACACATATATGTATATATAAATATAATATATATATATAATATATGAACATAAAACATTTATATATAGATAAATATATATATATATATAGAAAAAGAGAGAACAATTATTAAAAATTATTTATAATTCAAAATTAACTTAGTTTTGCAAACATAATAATTTTAGTATTTTAATTTGTATATATTATGAATAAAATAATGTTTTCATCAATAAATAATTAACATAAAATAATCTATTAATGAAAATTCAAATTTTACAATTTCCAAAAATCTAGGATCATAAAATAGAGCTTAGAAAAAATTTGGAGATTTTTCAAAGTTGAAATATTATTTTCAAAAACAAATACATTGATTTCGACATTAATTATTTAATATAAAATAATATACTATTAAAAACTCAAATTTTAAAACTTTAGAAATGCTAAGATCATGAATGAAAGGTTACAAAAATTTTAAAGAATTTTTAAATTAAATTAAATCATAAACAGTTTTTTCAAAATAATATTAATTATTAAAAACAATAAACATTATTGAAAAACCCTAAATTTTTTCTATACTTTTCTAAAATGATATAATATTTTTTTAAATATAAAATTGAATTTCTAATGTAACAATTATTTTATATATAATAAATAATTCAAAATTCAATAAATGTTAATTTAAAAATATGAATATATGTATGATAATTAATTTTCGAATTTTTAAATTCATATTATATATAAATAAAAGTACTAAATTTTTTAAATCATATATATATATATATCTTGTATATGCATATATGCTATTATGAGAGAGAAATATACACTAATATATATATATATATATGAATTTATTAATAAATATATAAAAAAATTATTAATAACAAAAGTTGATTTTGTACAGTAAACAAAATTTGTCTATACATAAATCAAATAGTATAATAAACAAATTATGCACATAACCAAATTGATTTGTAACAACTACATCTACTTACATAATCTCATCTAACTAAACATATAGTACCAATATATTTAAACTGATATGAAATTGCTCATTATAGGATCATAGAATATAATTTAATTACTATAATATGAATTAAAATTACCAATTTAATGATGCCTTTGAATCCACGTTGAAGCAATGACTTCCCTTCCTTTTACCGTTCTTGATTCGTCAGATTGCAAGTCCGGAATCACCGACCTCTAACTATCGAATAGTATTATTTTAATTTGAAATATATTTGAGAATTTTGGAGTGGACTGAGAGTTATGTTTTAACCAGCAATGTAGAAGGCAATGGCGGCCAAAAAAAGGTTAGTAATTATTTTAGATATATATATATATATATATATATATGGTTGTATTAGAGAGAAACGAGGAAAACCTTTTTACCCATTCTCACTTGATCTCAACCCATTATCTCCAAGCCAATTCCCTATGTTTATGCTACCCCTAGACCTTCCCAAAACCAAAATTTTGCAGCCCTAATGACAGGCCTTAAACCCATCTAAACCCAAGCCAAAATACTATGCAATTAAATCTAATTTAACCGCTTGTCGATATTGTATATCGATATATATATTTATAACTGTTATAAATATATATAACGTTATTTGTTTCTCAAATCATATTCAAATTTTATAATTAATATTTCATAAATATTAATTAATTTATAACAATTATAAACTAATTAAATCGTTCGGTCTTAAGGGAATTCATCATTTCGGCTGTGTAACTCTTGGGTGTAAATTTGGTCAGCGATTAACATCGAACTATTCTAATGTTAACGTTCATACATCACTTAGCAGGTGGTGTGACATTATGGCCAAATTTATTGCTTACTCATATTCGGTAAAATCCAATTTTAGTTTAATAACCGTTACCCGGTTGTGACATTTGTTACACCAATTCTCTTTGTCAAAACTATATCACTTTCGACTTATGGAATTTGATAATGGTCAAAATTCCAACCTCATCCACATTCAACTTTATAGTCCAAATACAAAGTCCTTTGTTCAATAATAACAATTATTACGAAATGCTCTAGCCAGAGACTTTGACATTGAGTTGATTTGAGTTGACCGTGGCACAAACCGCATATAACTGAGGAGACGAATCCTCTCTTGAATAATGCTTCACTTCCAATACTTCCACTCGACCCAACTATAGTCACTCGATGGACGCCAGGACATGATTTGGCTATAATCAAAGCGGAGCTTTCATATTGAAGATCCACGGTATTCTTAAGTCGAGAGAACTATGTAAATCAGTCACATCGATATTTTCTGTTTGACCTTAGTTATATTAACCAACAGAAAACTATTGAGTGTGTCATTCCATAGTTATCCATTAACTATTAGTACGTAACCCCTAGGTGCACCCAGCAGTCATGAGTAATACACTGCCCAATATTTGGAGAGCGTTACGTACTCTAGTCTCAACAGATACATCGATATCCAGTCTCGATGCATCTTGACTAGAAACATTTAAATGGTATATTTGTTTCGTTGTGATAAATTAATCACGGTTACAACACATTGTAACTACTATTACAAAATATACCATTTATGGATTTTTATATTAAATATACTTTTAATTAAGTTAATTAATTAATATAATCACATTATATCAAGTATATAATAGGAAAAAAATACCTTTTATTTCGAACAAGATTGGTCAACGAGTTAGATATATGTAATAAATTACATAATTGCCCCTGGGGCATATCCCTAACTCTATCAATCTCCCACTTGCACTTGGGGTCAATTAGGGAATCTAATTCCAACTTCTCCAATCGGTTTTATCAAAACCAATTAGGTCAAGTCCCTTAGTGAATGGGTATGCTATTATGTTTTAATTATCTACTTTGTCGATTAACTCTCTCTGACACTGATAAACTACCTTTATCATGTGGAACAATTCGAAGTATGTCTTTCGACTTCTAGTGAGCTTTAAGTTCTATCATGACCAATTTCATGACATTGTTATCTTATAATAATATTATGGGATTCTCAGCATTTGGAATCACCTTTGGCTCAATTATAAATTTGTGCATTTATATCTATATACATTGGTTTATTGTAGTGCTATTCAAGTTAATGTTCTCAACATTTCATTAAATCGACCACAATCACCTTTATTTTGAAACATTTTCAAATTAAAGATTTTTACTTGAATTTTATCATTGACGTGTTATACTCAATATCACTTATAAAAGTTTGTGCCCAAACGTTCCATCATAACGAGTTCGTTGTTTCTATAAACAATTCTCTAGTATTTTATAAATACGCGAGAACACCTCAAACAACCATTTAGTGATATCTTTTGGATTTTATATTTTCTCCATGTATCAAATACATAAACAAAACACAATATCATACACAACATAACATGTATGATAATTCCTATTGCTAATGCATAAGGAATCCAACTTACACGTTCCCCTTTTAATAGGGTGCTCGTGTACATCGTTTTGGGACAATCCCTATATCTTTTATAATCATCATAAAAGACATCATTTACAATCCAAAATTAAGTATTAAAATAACTAAAGTTGATTTTAATACAAGCATATTGTTAAAATCAGCAACGTGTTGTTTACTTATAGTTTAGAAATATCAATGTATATTTTAATGTTCTTTCTTATGAACACATGTTTCCTCTGCACTTTGATTGAAAATCAAACTATTTGATATTTCTATCAAAATACTTATTCAATCTTGATGCTTGTAAAATGATACATTCGTATCATTTCTTAGATCATATCCAAAGACTCACAAACCCAATATCGCTCCCACTGACTTTGAGGCATTTTTGGTTAATATGTGTAAACAGCTTACTCTAAATCATTATTTAGAATTTTCTATTTCAATACGTAAGTACCAAACGCTAAGTATTATCGAGCGATAATTTTGTGAGTAAATCTAAATTAACTTGAGCATGTTGAATACTGAATCTGTTATGCTAATTTCAACAATTGAAATTTGCGATATTATTCTTATCAACATTGCACATTTAATTCCAAACATATTAGTCTTTCCAATAAAGACACAATCTCGGCCGATGGATCACATCTCTTTGGTTACGACCACCAAAATCATATTTTGATAGCGTACTTGGAATTCTTTCAGATCTGCGCATCATACCATATAGAATCAACAATCTTAATGGTTTAATTGAAAAACCAAGGGTAATGTATATTTTTGACAATAATAAGAAACTCATAGTTTCTCTTCGATGTACGAGAATACTTATTAATGCTTTGTGTTCATTTAGGTTAGTTAATTTCACTTCATCCCATATAATCAGTTCTATCTATGGATCAGATCCAATTCCATTTAACTACAAAAAAATTCTCAAAGAAATTCCTTCACAATGAAGTTTATATGTCTTGAAACAACAATTGTTTCTTAGTGCAAATAGAATAGGGATTCATATATGCTTTATGAACCTTTTTATTTATAAAACTGATTTTATTTTACAAAAATTATATTCAAAACATAAATATGTCATTTGATGACAGACCTTTCCAAATTTTTTTTTGGAGATTCATACAAGATCCCTTATGAACAATTATTACGGACAATCTTTCAACTCGCACAACCTGCCAACTCCTTGTCCCAGGATATATTGGGATTTCTTACAAACCCTTATCTTGTATGATTTTGTAAACTGTTGTTTAGATGAAATGATATCAAAATTGTGTACTACTCTTAAGTACATGACCTTATTGAAATAAACTAACTCAACTTCACTCACAATTAATCGTAAATTGTCCAACAATGTCTGATTACTCCTCATCGATGCATTATTATGTATCACATGAAGGAGTGACTTCTGAAATTGAATCTATATTCATTTTTAGGTACATTTGGAACTCTTTCCAATATAGTCCGTTAATCGACCAAATCAAATCATTTTATTCTATTGCATGTTATTTTATTCACTTTTCTTATATATTCTATGATTTTATCATAAACTTACTACATGTGTATCCAATACATATGTACATGTTGGTAATAAATCATCGATGAATATAACAAAGTATGTGGAACCCTTTTGGTATTAATAGACTTGTGATTACATACATCAATATGTATTAATTCAAAGAGTTCATCAACTCTTATGATGCTCCCACTGAATGGGTGCATAGCCATTAATTGTTTGAGATATAATTAACCTGTATCATATGATTCATAATCATATAGTAAAATTATTTCTCAAACCTACGGCTTAGTCTATAATTCCAAAATAACTGTAAATAATATTAGAGAAATATGTATTTTTTGTTGCATTACTTTTACTATGAAAACAAATTCCATAATATAGTTCTATTTCATAATGAATATTCATAATACTCATATTGAAATATAGTTATATCTATTTTTCAGTCAGTACCAAAAATAAACATTATTTCACAAATAATGTTCGGTACATTTTACGAAAACAATTTTCGTAATTTGATGCAATCATTAGGTACTATATGGCATGCTCCCACTATTTCCACCATTACTTTAATAGGTACTAAATTTAGAGGTCCACCATTCACTTAATATTGTTAATATTGTTTACTTATTTCATATGCTGCAACTAGTTTACAGTGGAGAGTTCTTTGATCAAATATCTTGAACTCAAAGAAATAAATGTTATAGAAAACAATTTTCTATATGAAAATATATTTCAGAATAAAAATCATATTTCATATTCCAATATTAAGTATCAACTAGTATTACAATTCTTGTTTCCAATGTTTCTCTATGAAGCAGAAGTGAGTATTCATTCTCTTCATTCCAACCCTACCTTAAATTACATCTATTCTTATACATTCGATTTTTCAAATGGTCAAACTATTCAAAAGAAAACCTTACTACAATATCATAACAAACCTTTTACAAAAGCGCATTCGATTATTCTGAACATTCATGACATCAAATATGTTGCACTTTATGTAAACCAATCAAGATGACATTTAAATGATCGAGTTCTTAGATGTATCTCGTAGTTTATGGTCTTGTGTTACATTAACACAATATGATCCTTTTGAAATCATTCAAGTTGAATACATGATCTTAAAATAATGTTTATTGGCTTACTTTGAATGAACTAACTTCATCGAAATATTGTACCCCACAAACTATGACTGTTCACCATATAACATTTATATGTGAAAGTACATGGATCAAATATCCATAGTCTTGAATTTCATTTAGAGTTCAAAAACTCATAAAATGCAATACATGGTCTAAACCAAATAAACATATAAGTGACCAACTTATGAATCTATTAAGTAGTTGAAATTAGGCACTTGCATGGGTATAGAAACATTATATAACATGCAATTAGAATTATTAGTAA
The DNA here is from genome assembly GCA_030737815.1 of Allium fistulosum. Taxonomy (NCBI): domain Eukaryota; kingdom Viridiplantae; phylum Streptophyta; class Magnoliopsida; order Asparagales; family Amaryllidaceae; genus Allium; species Allium fistulosum. The sequence continues at coordinate 1,424,373,367 of CM060902.1, forward strand.
GTATATATTATATTTCTATTTGTCAACTTTCAATTCAGTTTGTTTATATATGTTAATTGACAAACGTTTTATCAATCATATTAAATGCACAAATTTATCATTGTAGATAATTATAACATTATATAGCATATGTTCTTGCAATATTAGAAAGGTTAAATATTACCATTTCATCTTTCTAATAATGCTCCCACTAGTCTTTTATGTTTCTCCAAACCCTATGATGAAACATAGAAGTCTAAAAACTTCACTAGTGGGTGTTAGGACTCATTTGTTTTGGTATTCTGACCTTGAGTTTGCTCAACAAATCATAGCCCCACAAACGATGGATAACTCTTTATCGGTTGTATCACATACAACTCCTAACCCATTTTTCCTTGTTCTAATCTCATTTCAACCTTGAGTTTGCTCAACAAATCGAAAGAGATTATTCATCCATACCTACCATATCGTGATGGCCTAAGTATAGTATATGTACCTTGAGTTTGCTCAACAAATACATATAGTTATCTTACCTCATCTGTTCAATATATTAGTAATACTATGCATAACATCCCTAGCTTGAGTTTGCTCAACAACTAAGGAGTATGTAAGTAATTTATTAATATATATATATATATATGGTAGAGGAAAATATTATATTGAAGATTCATATTCTTCAATATATATATTGAGTGATATCGACTTATAGAATAATATATTTCTTATGAAATATCCCAGCGATTCAAGTGTCAGACACATCAGTATATGTACATTTACATATGTATTTATTTCTCAAGTCTATTTGGGTTTCTTTAATGTTCCACATTTAGTTTATACACATCATATAATTTTTACTGTTATATAACTTTTATATTTCATATTACTTATATGATAGTCTTACGTATAATATATCATTAATTAAATCTTATCTAATTAATTTTAATCAATTAACTCTTTAATTAATTTTAAATTAGTATTCCAATATAACTTTTATATTGGACATATCTACTATAACATTTATAGTGTATACTATAACATTTATAGTGTATACTATAACCTTTATAGTGTAACACACATATATCATATATATGTGTATTTTATTTAATTAATTAACCTTTAATTAATTTATTCAATTAAACAATTTTTATTAAAATTTATTAATTTCAAAATTTATCTTGTATACGTACATGCATACTTATGTTATCTTAAACATTTTAAAATAACATAACATATATCAACATATATAATACATGCATATATGCATTAATTAATTAACATATTTAATTAATTTATTTTATTAATCTTATTAATAAATATAAAATATAAAATTATTATATAAATATTTTCAAACAGTTTGAAAATATCATTATCCTTTCAAACATTTTGAAAACTTATGTAGTATTATAATTTTTATAATAAACATGTTTTATTTTAAATTTAACTATTAAATTTAAAATTGTTAACATTAATTTTCAAAACGATTTTGAAAATTAGCCCAAGGCCCAAATTAAGTTGGGCCTTTTCTATTAGTGGCAACCTTTGGGCTCACTTCACCTTTCGGGCCAGCCGGTAACCAGGTAGGACAGGGTACTTGATTACCCAATTCCAATCCTAGACATTACCTTTCTAGACACCGTACTAAGTGGGCAAGTTTAATTAGTTAGCCCTAATATGACTAATTTAGACCGCATAGGCTATTGGGCTCCGATACCATTGTTGGAACTGGACCAGCCCGCAGCGGATGTTATGGGTGAATTTCAAAAAATTTACCCCATTGGATCTTTATTGGGCCTATGAAGTCCAACTTAATTAGAACATTTCTAAATTTCATTTAAATAAAATCATTTTTATTTAAATTCAAATATATTAAGATATGAAATTAATTTTATTTGATTTAGTTTATACATAAATGTATCATATACATATATATGTGATTGCATGTGTAACATAATAATCTATGAAAGGTATAATATGCCCATTTGTAGATGTTGGGATTTACACTGCAACAGACATATTAGCTCATTTTCTATGTCATGTATGTTGTCTAAATACGTGCATGTATATGTGTTACAATACACACACACACATATGTATGTATAAATATATTATATATAGATAAATATATATAGAAAAAGAGAGAACAATTATTAAAAATTATTTATATCAAAATTAACTTAGTTTTGCAAACATAATAATTTTAGTATTTTAATTTGTATATGTTATGAATAAAATAATGTTTTAATCCATAAATATGTAACATAAAATAATCTATTGATAAAAATTCAAATTTTACAAGAGCTTAGAAAAAATCTGGAGATTTTTCAAAGTTGAAATATTATTTTTAAAAACAAATACATTAATTTCAGCAATAATTATTTAATATAAAATAATATATTACTAAAAATTCAAAATTTAAAATTCTAGGATCATGAGTGAAAGGTAACGAAAATTTTTGAAGAATTTTTCAATTAAATTATTATTTTTAATAAATCATAAATAGTTTTTCCGAATTAATATTAATTATTAAAAATAATAAAATTTGCTGAAAAAATCCTAAATTTTTTCTATACGTTTCTAGAATGATATAATATTTTTTTAAATATAAAATTGAATTTTTAACGTAATAACTATTTTATATATAATAAAAATTTAAAAATTCAATAAATGTTAATTTAAAAATATGAATATATGTATGATAATTAATTTTCAAATTTGTAAATTCATATTATATATAAATAAGTATACAAGAATTTTTAAATCATATATATATTTTATATATGCATATATGCTATTATGAGAGTTAAATATACACTAATATATATATATATATATGAATTTATTAATAAATATATATAAAACAATTATTAATGACAAATATTGATTTTGTACAGTAAACAACATTTGTCTATACATAAATCAAATAGTATAATAAACAAATTATGCACATAACCAAACTGATTTGTGACAACTACATCTACTTACAAAATCTCACCTAACTATACATATGATAGCAATATATTTAAACAAATATGAAATTGCTCATTATAGGATCATAGAATATAATTTAATTACTGTAATATGAATTAAAATTACCAATTTAATAATGCCTTTGAATCCACGTTTAAGCGATGACTTCCTTTCCTTTTACTTTTCTTGATTCATCAGATTGCAAGTCCGGAATCACCGACCTCTAACTATCGAATAGTATTATTTTAATTTGAAATATATTTGAGTATTTTGGAGTGGATTGAGAGCTATGTTTTAACCAGCAATGTAGAAGATAATGGCGGTCAAAAAAAGGTTAGTGATTATTTTAGAGATACACACACACACACACACACACACACACATATATATATAGGGTTGTATTAGAGAGAAATGAGAAAAACCTTTTTAACCATTCTCACTTGTTCTCAACCCATTATCTCTAAGCCAATTCCCTATGTTTTACTCACCCCTAGACCTTCCCAAAACCGAAATTTTGCAGCCTATTGACGGGCCTTAAACCATTTAAGCCCAAGCCAAAATACGATGCGATTAAATCTAATTTAATCGCTTGCCGATATTGTATATCGATCTATATATTTATAACTTTTATTAATATATATAACATTATTTATTTCTCAAATCATATTCAAATTTTATAATTAATATTTCATAAAAACTAATTAATTTAATTAATTTATAGCAATTATAAAATACATTTCGGTTGAGTAACTCTTCGGTGTAAATTTGGTCAGCGATTTACATTGAACGAATCGAATGTTAATGTTCACACGTCACTTAGTAGGTAGTGTGACATTATGGCCAAATTTATCGCTTACCATTTTCGGTAAAATCCAATTTTAGTTTAATAAGCGTTATCCGGTTGTGACATTTGTTTACACCAATTCTCTTCATCAAAACTATATCACTTTGGACTTATGAAACTTGGTAATGGTCAAAATTCCAACCTCATCCACATTCAACTTTATAGTCCAAATCAAAGTCCTTGGTAATAACAATTATTACGAAATGCTCTAGCCAGAGACTTTGACTTTGAGTTGACTTGAGTTGACCATGATACAAACCGCATATAACTGAGGAGACGAATCCTCTCTTGAATAGTGCTTCACTTCCAATACTTCCACTCGAACCAACTATAGTCACTCGACGGACGTCAGGCCATGATTTGGCTATAATCAAAGCGGAGCTTTCATATTGAAGATCCACGGGATTCTCAATTAGAGAGAACTGTGTAAATCAGTCACATTGATATTTTCTATTTGACCTTAGTTATATTAACCAACAGTAAACTATCAAGTGAGTCGTTCCATAGTTATCCAATAACCATTAGTAAGTAACCCCTAGGTTCCCCCGTTAGTCTGAGTAATACATTGCCCAACATTTGGAGAGAGTTTCGTACTCCAGTCTCAACGGATACATCGATATCCAGTCTCAATGCATCTTGACTAGGAACATTTAAAATGTTATATTTGTTTTGTTGTGATAAATTACTCACAGTTACAACACTTTGTAACTACTATCACAAAATATACCATTTATGGAATTTTCTATTAAATATACTTTTGATTAAGTTAACTAATTAATATTATCACATTATATCAAGTATATAATAGGAAGAAAATACCTTTTATTTCGAACAAGATTGGTCAACGAGTTACATATATGTAACAAATTACATAATTGCCCCTAGGGCATACCCCTAAATCTATCATGTATGTTCATGTTATCATGTGCATGTGACATATATATGTATGTACTTGTAGGTATATAACACTTCGAACGTCTTCGAACAACTTTTGTACATTAAATCGTTGAAATTCGGAGAACCGATTATCGGTCACATTTTCACTTATTTATTAACGTACATATATTTGTAAACAAAATTCAAAAATAAATTTCATATCATTTTAAACTAATTTAAATGATCATATTTGAATGATAAAACCATATAAATTATTATTACAAATTATTTAAAATAATTTTCATTATACCGATAAAGCGTTATCGATTTTTCCTTATATTTCCAAATCAAATATATATCTTTATAAAACTATTATAAATGATTCATTATTACTTTATAACTATTCAAAATGAATTATCGTCATTTTAAATAATTATTTGGATAATTAAAATAATTATTAAATCATTAAATCTCAATTTAAATTAAATAAATCAATTATTTAAATACAATGTCATTTTATCGATATAAATTTCAAGGAAAATATTTATTCAAAATAAGATTACTATTACTTATTATTTGTAACGACCTGTATTTTTCTTCGTTCAATTTTGAATATTTAAATGGGTTAAATATTGAATTTGGGATTATAATTGAGTTAGCAAGATTTTAAAACTAGAATATCAAGTGATTTGACAATTTTTGAAATTGTCGATTTAATCGACGCGTTAAAATAGCGATCCGAGGCATAGTCTCGGAATTCGACAAAACCAGTTCCATTGGATCCGAAATAGTGTATTATTATCGGATTTTAAATTTCGTAGCATTTGGAGTTATCGTTTGATCGTATGGGATATAAACGCATTGAAACTAATATCGAAAAAAAATTAATATACTAATTGGGTCCAGAAAGCTATCTTCTCCATAAGATCCAATTAGGACTCGAAAACCTTTTCCATTGCGTTCGGAATAGGGGTATACCATTATGAACACCTAGCGGCACGCCTCCATAGGGGTTCAAAATTTTGAGATATGTAATATTTGGATATATATATATATATATAATTAAATAAAAATCTTATCCATATTGTCTTCTCAGCCATGCTACCTGCACGCCTTTACCTTTTCGTGTAAATCACGCTTTTCCCCTATCCTTTCAGTTAAATCATGAAAAAAAGAAGCCGCCTCTTCTTCTTTTTAAAATCACGTCTATCTTCATTTTCCTTTCCTAAGTCGAATCAATTCGAATCTCACGAAATCAAAATTCATCAGAGAGAAAAAAATATAGCGGGCGATTGAATCGTGCGTGGATGAAGCGAGTTCGTGAGATGTGTGGTCGCGATTTCTTTTTGAGACGCGCGCTAGGTGGGGGGTCGCGATGGGAGCCTGGGCGACGTCAATGCAGGAGGAAGGCGGACTAGATGGCTTGGCGGCGCTTCAAGTTAATAGGGGTCACAAGTGATGTTGGGTCGAGGTTTCGAGTAGGCGTTGGCAGAGCATCGCGCGCGCTCGTGGAACCTGGTGGAGTTAGGAGTCAGAGCTAGGCGAGACGTGGTGGTGTTGCATGTAGGCAACGCGAATTGGACGAAGTCGATGGTGGCTCGAATTGGTGGTCGCGATCGGCACATGCGAGTGGAGGCTCGAAGTGGTGGTCTGGGCGCGATCGTTCGGTGGTGTTGAAAGAAGGGCGAGGTCGCGATGATGGCGGGGTGAGCGGGTTTATGAGTGTCGGGGTGAGCTTTTGGGGATGTGCGCGGCCATCGTGGAGGTACGGCAGTGGTTGGCGGGCGAGGGTTGAGAGGAGGTGCGTTGTTGAGAGAGGTATATTAACTGGAATTTAAAATAAGCATTGATTAAGTTGAATTGTATGGAGTAATTATTTTAATTAAATTCGAATTCTTATAGAATCTATAACGTTTTTGTGCGAGGTCTAAAAATCACGAGGGAAAAAAAGGGTCGAGATTGGAACGGGTTGCAAATAAAAATCGAGGTGAGAAAATTCTCACTCATTTGGATGCCAAATCTAATTTTATTTAGTTAAAATTAATTTTTGGATACTTGGTTGAAGTTGTAAATTATTATCTGTTGAATGATTTGTTATTATATATATAGTAGTATATATATTAGTATTTGGAGTGATATTCCCGCACATTATAGTGGATGAGACCCTATGCGCCATGCATAATAGCGGATGACCCTATATACCGCGATATCCCCCTTGAAGTGGGATTGGTATTTTTATATTATATTAACATCTGTGGATGCAGGGAAAAAAGGTTGGAGGGATCCAACTGGATTCCTCAAATATATTGTTTATTTTTCATATATAGTGATATATGATGTGTATAGATAATCTGTTATAGATTATTATTGTAATTTGAAATTATTAGATGCTATTATAGCACTGGCTTGAATTTTGATATTTTAAATACCATAAATATATTTTTAAAATTTAAGGGACAAAAGGGAATTTTGATATAAAAATATTTATATTGAAGTTGGGGTTATTTTAAAGAAATTGAGTTGGAAAGTATATTTGATTTTTGGTTATACTTAACTATTCGAATTATTAAATGGGGATTTTAAAAATGAATTTTATAAAAAAGATTTTATAAATGATATTCGAAAAATATGAAAAGGATTTGAAGTTGATGTTAAAAATAGATTGGAAATTATAAATGAGGTTATAAAGGAATGGATTTATAAAAAAAAATGGAATTTTATAAATAAGATTGTTTTTTATAAACAAGAAAAACTCAAAGTAGTTATAAAAATTTATAAACGATGTTTATAAATAAAGGAAATTGGTATCAGAATGATAAATTGGGAATATAAAATTCATAGGGTGAATTTATATTAGAATATGAAAAAAGGATGAGGAAAATAGTGGATACTATTTTTGAAAGTGAAAATGGTTAAGGAAATCAGAATGGAAGCGATGTGATGGAAATTGAGAGGAATTTATAAGTTGAATTGGTTATTGAGATTTTTAAAATATATTTTAAAATTTCAAAAAGTATGTTTGTTTTTAAAAGGAAAATTTCATTATTTAAAAACTATGGAATTTTTAACTAGTTGTGAATGAAATACTTCGGTAGGTAGATTTTCATATATTAAGTATTTATTTAATAAAATTCTAACTTTTAAATTCAGCTTTAAGATTCTTCTGTTCATCTAAAAATGAGTTATTGATGTTATAAAAGTCTTTTCAATATTTTAAATAATAACTTAAACATATTTTAAATAAATTACTATTCTTTAAAGAAAACACTCATTAAATATATATATAGTTTTGAAATGATTGCAAATTTATTCATAAATTCTCTCGAGATGTGTAGATGGGGTTTATTAAAGGATGAGATTTTATAGGAGAAATCTTATAAATGGAATGTTAGAGACATAATAAAATTTCCGATGTTTAGATACGATAACTTCGGGAAGATTTTGAATTCTTTTAAAGGAGTTTTAAATGGTTGGTTGGGGTTATAAATAAGTATAATCGGTTTTGGAAATCGTAGGAAGAATTTATTAAAATTCCAAAGACTTAGGAGATAAGTTATGAAATATTTCCAAGTTTAATCTTAAAATGATTTTGGAAATTTTACGTATAAATATTTTTCCCAAGTATTGAAAGGAAGGTTTTGGAAAAATATTTTTAGTGGGAAAAAGGTTTGGAACAAAAATATTTTCTAAGTGTTATAAAAACGAAAGTTGGAAATATTTCTAAGTATTGAAAATGGGGATTATCCTGTTATAGATCCGAGTGTTGAAATTGTTTTCAAATATAGAAATATTGAAGAGATTGAATATATATATTTTGGTAAAGATGTTTTGAAATAAATATTGGGGATTATAAAATAAGGCCCAGTGTATGCTTATGGATGTTTTATTGATAGTAAAATAATCGACTATCAATATTGGCCAATTTTCGTTAATCATTTCAAAAAGACCGAAAATCAGATTTAATTATCCGAAAACCACTTCGATCCGGTTTGAACGTAACGAATGAATACCGTGAAGATGATGAAGACGGTGATTCGGTTTGTCCAGACCCATGATAACTTGTATGGACAAATGCTATCAGAACATCGTCATTGGAGGACGAAGAACATTCTAAGTAAAATTGTTCTTGAAAGGTAACACTTAGCCTCGACCTCATCAACCGGGAATGACTAAAACAGGGGAGATGCTGCAAGGCTAAGTGGGTCGCACCCAAGTAGGGTATGTTATCACTTTTCTAGATGTCCTCGGAAACCTTTATATTATGGATATGGGTGTGCATGAAAGAAGGAGCGCTCGATAGTAAGGGTGGGAATACCCGGGGTGATAACATATTCAGTATATCCAGGTTAGGGGTAGGCCAGTCTTGTGTAGCAGGGGATCCCGGCGATGGTCCTCGATACATTGTTCTAGAGGTGTACTGTAATGGACGGTACGCCAGTGGCCCAGTCATTCGTTGGAATCCATTCTCTAATACTAGCTTACGGTTTTGTTTGTAGAGCCTAGTATGCTGGAATTTAATTAATGTAACAATATTAGCTATTTGAATAAGTATTTGTACTTAGACACTATTATAATATCAGATGATTTTGATAAAAATTGTTTTGGTTATCGTAAGGGAAAAACCCGTCGTGTTTATGTGTGACGTGGTCTTACGAGATACCTTTGTTTTCAAAGGATTTTGATAACTCTAATAATTCAATTTGAGTGTGTTTTCTCACGCTGGTTTTCCAGACTGACTCGGGTGTTATTTTATTATAATGCTTGGGTCATACTGAGTATTACAAATTCAGGATAGAATGCTATGGAGCTCAGGAGACGAGCTGGATGACAGAGACGTATCTCCGTACTTGGCTTATATTCCGCTGTGTAAGGACAAGTTATATAACTGTCCAGTTTGATGTATTGACTGTTGTACTCTGATGATTGTAAATATAAAACAGTTACAGATACTTTTATATAAAAATCTATTATTATATATTATATTTTTGTTCCGCTAGGACTGTGAGATTCTGTGTTGTTGTTTCTATTTCTTCTTCTATCTTTTCTTCTTTACCCTAGTTATTCGCACTTTTGTACAATTTGGGTTGAACAGGAGTGAATTTTTTATCAACTCAAAGGGTACGGAACTGCGGGTCGCAACACTTGGTATCAGAGCTGAAGGTTAACGAGAACCTTGGCTCTGGTGGGGATTACTCATTAGATATAGAGTCAGTAGTACTCTAGAATGAGTTGAGTGTAATAATAGATACGAGCACGTATTTGTTAGTGAATACAAATGGTTTTATATTGTGTTAATTTATCTGTTGAGTGGTATATAAATTTTGATCGAATTGTGGGACGCCACTAAATCAATAGGAGTTTCTAAACACTTGAATAGAGTAAATTCAACACAGTATGTTTTTGATGCGAGTAAATGAAATATATTTACCCAAACTATATTTTGATATAAAAAGAAATAATTTTTCTAGAAATTATTATAGTAGATTGATGTGTTTGGATTATTATTTATAACCAAAATAAGACTTTAAAATTTGGAATAGATATAAAAACCAAATTAATTTGTATAAGTATAAATTATACAAATGAGTTAAAAACTACAAATGGGTTCAAACCAGAATTTGGAAAATTAAATCCCGGAGATTTTTAGAAGTATTTTCCAAAGTATTTGAAGACAATAATATTATTATTATTTTGGAGATACTTTTGAATAGAAAGATTTGTTTAAATGGATTTTTGGAAGAGATATAGCACTGAACTCACTTCAGTCGCTGGAAAATAACTCCGATGATGATCGCGACATCATCGGTGTTCATTTTCGAGTTTCTAAGTGACAAATTGCTACCATAGTAAATCGATATGGAAATTTTTCGGTGAAAACAAGTGTTGTTTTGAAAATTTTGAAAAGGGAATTGTTTTCGGTAAAATCAGGTTGATTTTAAAATTCAAAGGAAGTGGCTTGTTAAACCAAAAAGAGTATATATATATATATTTGATTTCAAAGTGATTTGAAATAAATATCGGGTGTTTAAAAATTCTGAAATCCTGTGGATGATGGTATTTTTAAGGAGGGAAGTGTGAAAAAATTGAAGTGGGAATAAAATTTAAACTGAGAAAGTTGAAATGGGATTCAACTTAAGTTAAGTTGGATAAATTAAATTTTAGAAATTTAATTGATTAGATTTGAATTGAATTGAATTAATATGGTGTATTAATGAAATGGAAGTTAGCTTAAGCGAAGTAATTGAAATATATAATGAAATTGAATGAATTAAAAATAAATTTGTTTGAAGTGAAATTAATTTGAGTATGAATAACTCGAGTTTGGTTTTGAAATGTTGGTTAAAAGGAATTAAAATGTAAATAAAAAGGTGAGTTTGATTTGAATCATATTGAATTGAATTAAATTATGTAAATGTGAATTATAAAGTAACTCTATAACTATAAGTTATAAAAATTGGGTTGGATTAGTAATAATTTTGAATTTAAGTAAATATAAATTTTAATTTGTGAAATAATTATATAGCCTTAAGGTATAAATTTTGAATGAGATAAAATTTAAGTGAAAATTGGAATTGTGAATAAATGAATTAGAATAGCTTATATAAATTGAAATTAATGGAATAAAAATATACTTAGGTTATAAATAAATGTATAATCTCGAGTTAAAAAAATGTGAATATACTCGAGTATAGAATTGATGGGAATGTGAAAAATAAGTTGTGTGACTTATAAAATTGAAAAGTAAAATAGAAAACCCAAAATAAAAATGATTTGATATTTTTTTAGGGAAATAAATCCAAAACTTGAATTATGAAATGAATTTCGAACTTAAGAAAATTAAATGAAGTGATTTTTGAAGTAAAAATCAGAAGTTGGATGTGGGGCTTGAGTATAAGTTAAAATTCGACAAAATGTAAGCGAATTAAATATATTTTTGAAATGTGAATGAATAAAATGGAACTGGATTTGAATAAAAATGGCGTAAGTTATTAATGAATTCGATTTGAATATAAATAAATTGAATATGGCCTTGATATCATTTAGATGAATTCAAAAATGAATTTGAATATGGAATTTAATTTGAAGTGGATTAAGTGAAGAAACTAATTAAATTAATTAGTAAATGAAATGGAAGTTGGTTGAATAAAATAAGCTTAAGTTATAAGGTTGAAATAATTGAAATTTAACAAATTGACTTAAGTTAATGTTTGAATGAAACCTTAGCTCAAATAAATTGTGAAATGGTTGTTTAACAAATTAGCATGAAATGTTTCCGAGCTAATTAAAATGGATTTGAAAGTAATGAAAGTGGTTATGAATGAAATGGAGAATTGATTGTGAACAAAGCTGAAATAGAATAGAATTGAATATAAATTTATTTGGAATCAATTTAAAACAGTTATAAGCTTAAATAATTATTTTATTAGATAAACAGGCCGAATTTGCGTAGAAAAATTTTTGTTCGACGCAAACGGAAGTAAATAAAATTCTATGAATTAATAGAAGTGAAATCAATTGATTTTTAAATCAATTTGGAATGGATATGAGTTGTTTGATATAAAAATAAATTGAATGTCTGTAAAGTGAGTGCAAATTATTTAAATTGAATGAAATGGTATGTGGATTTCTTGAAAGTAATTAAATTAGTATCGAGACCCTGTAATTGCTTATAAATAAAGTTTAGCATGTATTGCTTATGGAGTTCATGTGTTTTAACTATTTAAGGAAGTGGAATGTTAGTGAATTTCATATTTTGGTACTTACATGGTTTAAATTGAGTAAGTACAGATACCCGGAGGCTGTCGGGCTAGATTTGGGTTGCGTAATTGCGTTTGAAGTAACTTGCTTGCTTAATAATGCTTAAAAATGCTAAAATAAGGTACGTTTTCGGATTAAATACTGCAAAATATAAATATTGATATATATATTTTGTTTTCCGACCGTGTGGGTCGATGTATATATATTTATCTCTCTGGTCATATTGCAAAAGGCTCTACGTACAAGGGAGACTCTCCCAAAGTTTTTCGGAAATTTAGGGTATTGGAAAAAAATTTGGAAAATTTTGTTAACGGCAAATTGTTTTCAAATTGAAATTGAAATAAAGGGTTAGGAATTAGAATTGAAAACTAATCGTTTTGGTTGAAACTAAAGGATTAGAAATGAGAAATAAGCAAGCTAGTTAAGTGGTTTTTGATAAGTAATGGGTTTGGAACGTTTTTCCTACCTTAGAAATTTCAGGGACAAAATTCTTTTAAGGGGGAAGGAATGTAACGACTCGGATTTTTCGTCATTCGATTTTGAATATTTAAATGGGTTAAATATTGAATTTGGGATTATAATTGAGTTAGTAAGATTTTAAAACTAGAATTTCAAGTGATTTGACAATTTTTGAAATCATCGATTTAATCGACGCGTTAAAATAGCTATCCGAGGCACAATCTCGGAATTTGACAAAACCAGTTCCATTGGATCCGTAATAGTGTATTATTATAGGATTTTAAATTTCGTAGCATTTGGAGTTATCGTTTGATCGTATGGGATATAAATGCGTTGAAACTAATATCGAAAAAAAATTAATATAATAATTGGGTCCAAAAAGTTATCTTCTCCATACGATCGAATTAGGACTCGAAAAACTTTTCCATTGCGTTCGGAATAGGGGTATAACATTATGAACGCCTACCGGCACGCCTCCATAGGGGTTCAAAATTTTGAGATATGTAATATTTGGATATATATATATATATATATAAATCAAAATCTTATCCATATTGTCTTCTCAGCCATGCTATATTCTGCACGCCTTTACCTTTTCGTGTAAATCATGCTTTTCCCCTATCCTTTCAGTTAAATCATGAAAAATAAAAGAAGCCGCCTTTGCTTCTTTTTACAATCACGTCTATCTTCATTTTCTTTCCCTCAGTCGAATCAATTCGAATCTCACGAAATCAAAATTCATCAGAGAAAGAAAATATATAGCGGGCGATTGAATCACGCATGGACGAAGCGAGTTCGAGCGATGTGTGTTCACGATTTCTTTTTGATACGCGTGCTAGGTGGGGGGTCGGGATGGGAGCCTGGGCGACGTCAACGTAGGAGGAAGGCAGACTCGATGGCTTGGCAGCGCTTCAAGTCTAAAGGGGTCGTAGGTGATGATGGGTAGAGGTTTCGAGTAGACGTTGGCAGAGCATCGTGCGCACTCATGGAACCTGGTGGAGTTAGGAGTCAGAGCTAGGCAAGACGTGGTGGGGTTGCAAGCAAGCAACGCGAATTGGACGAAGTCGATGCCGGTTCGAATTGGTGGTCGTGATCGGCACGTACGAGTGGAGGCTCGAAGTGGAGGTCTGGGCGCGATCGTTCGGTGGTGTGGAAAGAAGGGCGAGGTCGCGATGATGGGGTGTGAGCGAGTTTATGAGTGTCGGGGTGAGCTTCTGGTGATGTGCGCGGCCATCGTGGAGGTACGGCAGTGGTTGGCAGGCGAGGGTTGAGAGGAGGTGCGTTGCTGAGAGAGGTATATTAACTGGAATTTAAAATAAGAATTGATTAAGTTTAATTGTATGGAGTAATTATTTTAATTAAATTTGAATTCTTTTAAAATCTATAACGTTTTTGTGTGAGGTCGAAAAATCACGAGAGAAAAAAAATGGGGTCAAGATTGGAACGGATTACAAATAAAAATCAAAGTGAGAAAATTCTAACTCATTTGGATGCCAAATCTAATATTATTTAGTTAAAATTAATTTTTGAATGCTTGGTTGAAGTTGTAAATTATTATCTGTTGAATGATATGTTATTATATATATATATATAGTAGTATATATATTAGTATTTGGAGTGATATTCCCGCACATTATAGCGGATGAGACCCTATGCGCCCCGCATAATAGCGGATGACCCCATCGAAGTGGGATTGGTATTTTTATGTTGTATTAACATCTGTGGATGTAGGGAAAACAAGTTGGAGGGATCCAACTGGATTACTGAAATATATTGTTTATTTTTCATATATAGTGATATATGATGTGTATAGATAATCTGTTATAGATTATTGTTGTAATTTGAAATTATTGGATGCTATTGTAGCATTGGCCTGAATTTTGATATTTTAAATGCCATAAATATATTTTTTAAATTGAAGGGATAAAATGGAATTTTGATATAAAAATATTTATATTGAATTTGGGGTTATTTTAAAGAAATTAAGTTAGAAAATATATTTGATTTTTGGTTATACTTAACTATTTGAATTATTAAATGAGGATTTTAAAAATGAATTTTATAAAAAAGATTTTATAAATGATATTCGGAAAATATGAAAAGGAGTTGAAGTTGATATTAAAAATAGGTTGGAAATTATAAATGAGGTTATAAAGGAATGGATTTATAAAAAAATGGAATTTTATGAATAAGATTGTTTTTTTATAAACAAGAAAACTCAAAGGAGTTATAAAAATTTATAAACGATGTTTATAAATAAAGGAAATCGATATCAGGATGATAAATTGGGAATATAAAATTCATTGGGTGAATTTATATTAGAATATGGAAAAAGGGTGAAGAAAATAGTGGATACTATTTTTGAAAGTGAAAATGGTTAAGGAAATCGGAATGGAAGCGATGTGATGGAAATCGAGAGGAATTTATAAGTTGAATTGCTTATCGAGATTTTTAAAATATATTTTAAAATTTCAAGAAGTAAGTTTGTTTTTAAAAGGAAAATTTCATTATTTAAAAACTATGGAATTTTTAACTAGTTGAGATTGAAATACTTCGGTAAGTAGATTTTCATATATTAAGTATTTATTTAATAAAATTATAACTTTTAAATTCAGCTTTGGAAATTTATTTGTTCATCTAAAAATGAGTTATAGATGTTATAAAAGTGTTTTCAATATTTTAAATAATAACTTAAACATATTTTAAATAAATTACTATTCTTTAAAGAAAACACTCGTTATATATATATATACATCATTTTGAAATGATTACAATTTTATTCATAAATTCTCTCGAGATGTGTAGACGCGGTTTATTAAAGGATGAGATTTTATAAGAGAATTCTTATAAATGGAATGTTAAAGACTTAAGAAAATTTTCGATGTCTAGATGCGATAACTTCGGGAAGATTTTGAATTCTTTTAAAGGAGTTACAAATGGTTGGTTTTGATTATAAATGTATAATCAGTTCTGGAAATTATAGGAAGAATATATTAAAATTCCAAAGACTTAGCAGATAAGTTATGAAATATTTCCAAGTTTAATCTTAAAATGATTTTGGTAATTTTACGTATAAATATTTTCCCAAGTATTGAAATGAAGGTTTTGAAAAATATTTTTAGTGGGAAAAAGGTATGGAACAGAAATATTTTCTAAGTGTTATAAAAATGGAAGTTGGAAATATTTCTAAGTATTGAAAATGGGGAATATCCTGTTATAGATCCGAGCGTTGAAATTGTTTTCAAATATAGAAATATTGAAGAGATTGAATATATATATATATATATCTTAGTAAAGATGTTTTGAAATAAATATCGGGGATATAAAATAAGGCCCGATGTATGCTTATGGATGTTTTATTGATAGTTAAATTGTGACGCCCCACCTCTATAATCACACTAGTCAAGGACATACGAGGTAATGCCGTCGACTAGCGCGAAGAATAAGGCTGTTGAGGAGCGACCATCTGTGAAATTGCTTTGTGCGAGTACCGATATGTCAGATAATATGACTTGCATTTTATTTCAAGAGGAAATCCGACATATCAAATACAAACTCAAAGCTACCACATAGTGGCTATATGGCCTTCGGAAACAAATATAGAAATAAGCATAACACAAATCAGTCACAGATATTCATATCACTAAGGCGGAAACAGATATGAATATATCACATAAAAGTGTACATCAAAGTAGTGGTCAAACTAGATCCACTACATCACAAAAGAATAGATACAAGAGCTAGACAAAAGAATATGTATACATCAAGAAGTCTCTATCTCGAATGTATAATAACAAAAACTACTATGCTAAAGTAGTTAGCTAAAAGTCAGGTGACGAACCCTGATAAGAAGTCAAGCAGAAGCACCTGAAATACCTCGGTCTGACCCGAGTGTTATTTAAGAAGAAAATAATAAACGGATCAGTCTAGCTATAAATATCATATAAAACGAGATAGGATAAGAGATATGACCAAAAACGTATGATAACAAAAATGCCATACTGTGACAAGTATACATAAGGTAACAGCAAAAATCATACAATATCTCAAATATTCTCAAACACTAAAAAGAATGTCATATTCTCTAAATTATTCACCAAAACACAAATATTGACAAACATATCAATGCCAATCGCAAAAATCGGTGAAACACAAATACTAGAAATCCAGAAATCACAAAAAGGGGAAGGCCTATCACAAACGAGAGCATGAAAACTCCCCAACACGTGTATCACAAATGGGTCGCTATCCCATAAAATGAGCCGGAGCTCCTCCAAATAGGGTATAGTCCCCCCTTGCGGACTATGAGCCAAAGCTCCTCCTATGAGCCGAAGCTCCTCCAAACATGGTATAGTCCCCCCTTGCGGACTATGAGCCAAAGCTCCTCCTATGAGAAAAAGCACCTCCAAACAGGGTATAGTCCCCACTTGCGGACTATGAGCCAATGCTCCTCCTATGAGCCGAAGCTCCTCCAAACAGGGTATAGTCCCCCTTTGTGGACTACGAGACGAAACTCCTCCAAACAGGGTATAGTCCCCCTTTGCGGACTATGAGCTGAAACTCCTCTAAACAGGGTATTGTCCCCCATGCGGACAAAGAGACATCGCACATCGCTAGTCTAAATCACCAAAGATCATCATTGATCGATAAGTGCAAATTACACTAAGCTAGTAAATAAATGAGTTTAGCTTCATGTCCCATAACCACTAGCTTAACTTAAATATTTACGAACAAATTGTAGACTTCCACTCGTAAATAAGTGTAAATTACACTAAGCTAGTAAATATAAGAGTTTAGATTCATGTCCCATAACCACTAGCTTAACTTAAATATTTACAAACAAATTGTAGACTTCCACTCGAAAATTGTCACGAGAGTTCAATCGAACAAGTCCAAGAATTAACCGACGAAGTAAACGCAAGTGTTTCATACAACTTGTTTTGCTAAGCCGTTTAATTAGATTTCTCATACGAATGAGGTAAAGGTTTGTATATACTAATAGATTGGAAAACGGTTTTAAAAGCGAGCTTTATATTTTAAATAGTGTCGAAATTGTTTTAATGAAAGAGTTTTAGTATTTACTACTAGTATCGAAACCTTTGTATTTTAAAGTGACAAATCACAGAAAACGATTGTAGAAATAATCAATTAACCAAAAATTCACATTCGACGACGTGAATCAAAATCATAAAAATCAATATCAAATCCATCAAATGGATATTCCCAAAAATCCAAAGAAAGAAGTCATCAAAGTCGATAAAAGTGATAACAACTAATCGGATCAACAATAATCGATTAAATTTGCAAATCCACTCAAAAACAGCCAAAATAGGCAAAACTGCACATTTCAGACGTCTGAAATTACCAACCAGACGTCTGAACCTCTAACCAGATGTCTGGATGGATTTACAGACGTCTGGATTTTGTCTCTGCCTTTTTACGTTTTCCAGGGACAAATTCCAGATGTCTGGATTTCCAATCCAGACGTATGAATTTGAATCCTGACGTCTGAATTGGAATTCAAACGTCTGAAATCCACCTGTAGGCAAAAATCAGCCTAGCCCGGAAAGGGCGAAAATCCAAACGAAATTCGATCGATCGAGCGATGGATGCTAGGGGTTTATGCCAATCGACAACCCAGCCTTATAGTCTCTTCGATACACCACCAAAACATGTCCAAACATCCAAGACAGGATTTTTAAAGATTTTGACTTCAAAACCCTAAAATTGGAAAATTCACCAAATCAATTCAAATCAAAAGCAAATGAACATGAATAGAAGTTAGGAATTCATACCTAACAACAATGAAAGTTATAGACATAGATGTGAGTTCAAAAACTCACCTTTAAACCCAAAAACAATGAATGAGAAGCTTTTAAAACAAGGCAAGAACAATTCCTCTTCAACACACCTCTAGAATCCTCAATTTATTATCAATGGTGAAGTTTTTCCTAAGTTAGGTTATAGGAATTTCTGAAAATTGAAGAGAGATAGAGATGGAGAAGATGAAGAGGATGCTTACCTAAGCTTCTCTTTGTTTTCAAGAGCTTGAATTTGAATTTCCTAGTAAACTAGGTTTAGGAATTTTAATTTCCTTTTCTCTTCCCCCATTTTTCCTTTAACTTGAGAGTGTTAGGAAAATAATAGAATGAAAGAAGAGGGAGTGGAGTGTTAGGGTATTAGATGAGTTGGTGGGCTGAAACCCAAACCCAAAGCCCTAATTGAAAACATCAAAATTCTACTCAACTCAAAACATATCGATGTTTATACTCAAAAAAGTTGTAAACGTCATTTTGGACTCAATGGAAGTGGTCTCGAGTCCCAATTCGACCGTTTACAAAAAGTAACATTTCGTACTTTAATCCGATTAACGATGCTATATTTAAATAAAACATTTAAATATGCAATCGTAAAATATGCGAGTTGTTACAGACTCCCCTCCTTAAAGAAATTGCGTCCTCGCAATAATTAAGAGGAAGAAATAAAAAGTAACAACCATACTAAAGCATAGCATCACAAAAGAAGAAATTTTGAAATGAGAAGTTCACCTTAATGAGCACGAGTGAGTAAGTCCGGATGTGTTCGCTCGATGAATTCTCTGGATTCCCAAGAGCAATCCTTAGGATTTGAGGACCATTGAACTTTCACAAGAGGAACATCTTTATTTCGAAGGTGTTTAACCTCCGTAGCAATGATACGAATAGGATGTTGCTCATAAGTCAAGTTAGGCGAAACTTCAATTTCTTCAATAACACCGGGCTCAAGAATAGAATCACAATCCTAAAGGCATTTCCGTAGTTGAGAGACGTGGAATACGTCATGAATAGCAGAAAATTGAGCCGGTAATAAAAGGCGATAAGCCACGGAACCAATGCGTTCGGTGATGGGAAATGGGCCAATATATCGAGGTGCTAACTTTCTCGATCGACTGAAACGCACAACACCCTTCCTAAGTGAAACACGAATAAAATTTGGACTTAAAACCAGCTTCTCACCGGCTTCAAGCCACACGAGGGAGATCAGCATGGCCTTCCGTAGAGTGCCACGAAAGGTGCCATACCAATATTAGATTGGAAGCTATTATTATAGGAAAACTCAACAAGAGAAATATGATCTTCCCAACTTCCACCAGAATCAAGAACACATGAACGAAGAAGATCTTCAAGTGTTTGATTCACATGCTCTATTTGTCCATCGGATTGAGGACGATAAGCGGTGCAAAAAGAGAAGGATGAGCCTCATGGCTACATAAAACAAGAGATGAACATAAATTGGATTCACAATCTCGAATCTCACAAGTGGATAAAGTCTCGAGATCATTCCATTCGGATATCATCATGGAAACAACCGCTCATTGCTTACGACTAAGGGCATTGGCAACATGATTTCCCTTTCCGGGAGTATAAAGAATATCAAGATCATAAGATGCAAGGAACTCGAGCCAACGTTGTTGACGCAAATTAAGTTCCTTTTGAGAAAATAAATACTTCAAAGATTTATGATCGATGTAGAGAACAAATTTCTCCCCCAAAAGATAATGACGCCAAATTCTAAGAGCGAAAACAATGGCCGCGAGCTCTAGATCATGAGTGGCATATCTAGTCTCGGTAGGCTTTAATTGTATAAAAGTATAAGCGATAACGCGTTCTCTTTTTGCATGAGAACGACACCCAAACCAATACGACTAGCATTGGTACAAACAATAAAGTCTTGATTCCCTTCGGGAATCACAAGAATAGGAGCATCGGAAAGGAGTTCTTTTAATTGATCCTCTTTCCAGAAAAGCTAAGACTTTCAAAATTATAATTAACTTTGTGTAATCATCTTTTTAGAAAAATTTACTTTTTACAAGTCAATTTATTGTGTCTGACTGTCTCATCATAGCATTTAGGAGATTCCTATCGATAACGTTGATCAAGCGCTTCGACCAGAATTCTTAAAGCACTCAATGGGCAAAACAACACAAAATCATCTTCTATATGATAAACATGTCTCTTAAAATTTTTACAAATATTCTTTGCTCGTCTAAGAACAAAATCCAATTATACTTATAAATATCTTATTAAAAAGATTTGCAAATTTTAAATTGTTGTTTTCATCCATAATCAATGAATTCAAGGATGGTCTAATCGAGATATTCGTAGAATACTCGATTCATAAGATGGTTGAAATAAGATGAACAAACTGAATGACATCATGAGTCACGCATAAGAATCATAACGAGTGCGGAATGCGTTAAATGGGACGCTACCCCCTGCAACTCGTAGCTGATGAAAACTGGTGGCAAGGTCGAGCTGAAAAGACCTTAGCATCACTCAATAGATAGCTTAGGTGGTAATCCTAAGACAAGCTCAAAAATACTGGAAAATTCACAAACTACTTGAATGAGAGAAATAACATTTTCCTCATCATGTTGGTTTAAAGAATAAAATGATGTCACCAAATTGGAAATCGAAATCATTAAGAAAAAGTAAAAATCTGCTTAACAGATTGAGAATGTCGAAGATGGATAGTCCTCTTAGGACATAGGATATGGGCTTAATAATGATTTAAGCCAATCCTTTCCCAAAAATCAATTCCGAAGCCTAAGTAACGCCTAACATGCAAATCGGCTCGGAAAGAATAATCACATAAAATAATCTCGATATCTTTACAAAGAAAACTATGTGTTGCGGATCCGCCAACTGGATTCGCAATTTTCGGTGAAGCCATCAAGCCCATAATATTTAAAGAAAAAGAATCAACAAGTTCTTTTGATATAAAAGAGTGGGATGCACCCGTGTCAAAAAGAACTCGAATAGGATGATCACGAAATATAATAATGCCATCAAGGATAGAATGAGTAATACCTTGACCAAGAGAAGGGTTACTAGAAGCTTGCGCAACATTCAGCTTTCCCTCTCTCATACTTTGAAGTTTGGGACATGAAGATAAAAGATGACCCAAACCTTTGCAATAGCGACAAGTAAGAGGCTTCAGACACTTATTCGCATAATGGTCCATAGAACCACAATTGTAGCATTGTCCACGACTAGAGGTAGGAGTCTTTTCTATCGAAATTGTCTGCTTTCCTTTCTTGTAGGGATTAGGGCTTTCGAACTTAATATGCCTCTTCTTGTAGATGTTGAAGTTTTGTTTGGCATAACTTCAACATCACTTTCTTTATCGGCCTCTTCAAGTCGAAGAGTGATATCTACAAACTGGTCGAAAGGCACTTCTAATTTCAGAGGTAAAATCGTTTTGGGGTTTTCACTCAAAGCACAGATAAACCTTTGATTCTTTACAAGATCCAAAAGTTGTTGGGCAGACATGAATACGCCATCCAGAGAAGGTCTACTGGATTGACCAGCGCTAGGACTGCCAGATCTAACCATTTCTCTTCTTTAAGAAATAAAGAAGAGGAAAAAGGTTATTCTTAGAATGAATATCAAACAAACTTGATTGATAAAACAAGGCATCATAAAAGAAAATAGGATAAAACGGGTCCTATGACTCGAATTAAATCCTAAGGCATGATTCCTAAGAGAGACTTAGGACAATGATCATTGCTAGATTATTCTACATTGTTCCAAAGTTTGGCTCTGGTACCAAGCTGTGACACCCTACCTCTATACTCACACTAGCCAAGGACACTACGAGGTAATGCCGTCGACTAGCGCGAAGAATAAGGCTGTTGAGGAGGGACCATCTGTGAAATTGCTTTGTGCGAGTACCGATATGTCACATACTATGACTTGCATTTTATTTCAAGAGGAAATCCGACATATCTAATACAAACTCAAAGCTACCACACAGTGGCTATATGGCCTACGGAAACAAATATAGAAATAACATAACACAAATTAGTCACAGATATTCATATCACTAAGGCGGAAACAGATATGAATATATCACATAAAAGTGTACATCAAAGTAGTGGTCAAACTAGATCCACTACATCACAAAAGAATATATACAAGAGCTAGACAAAAGAATATGTATACATCAAGGAGTCTCTATCTCGAATGTATAATAACAAAAACTACTAAGTTAAAGTAGTTAGCCAAAAGTCAGGTGACGAACCCTGATAAGAAGTCAAGCAGAAGCACCTGAAATACCTCGGTCTGACCCCGGTTTTATTTAAGAAGAAAATAATAAACGGATCAGTCTAGCTATAAATATCATATAAAATGAGATATGATAAGAGATATGATCAAAAACGTAGGATAACAAAAATGCCATACTGTGACAAGTATACATAAGGTAACAGCAAAAATCATACAATATCTCAAATATTCTCAAACACTAAAAAAATGTCAAATTCTTTAAATTATTCACCAAAACACAAATATTGACAAACATATCAATGCCAATCGAAAAAATCGGTGAAACACAAATACTAGAAATCATCAACTAGAAATCCAGAAATCACAAAAAGGGGAAGGCCTATCACAAACGAGAGCAGGAAAACTTCCCAACACGTGTATCACAAATGGGTCGCTATCCCATAAAATGAGCCGGAGCTCCTCCAAACAGGGTATAGTCCCCCCTTGCGGACTATGAGCCAAAGCTCCTCCTATGAGCCGAAGCTCCTCCAAATAGGGTATAGCCCCCCTTGCGGACTATGAGCCAAAGCTCCTCTTATGAGCCGAAGCTCCTCCAAACAGGGTATAGTCCCCCCTTGCGGACTATGAGCCAAAGCTCCTCCTATGAGCCGATGTAACGACCCGTATTTTTAACGGATCGACAAATTCGACAGAATTTGGAATTTTAGAGTTTTTGAGCCATTTCAGATTTTAGGCGAAAATGGCTAAGTCCTGAGTCGTGAACGACTTAGTGTAAGTCGTGAGTCGTATACGACTTAGGGGATAGGAGCGACTCAGGAATTTGGCTAGTTAAGGGTGTAAGGATAAGTCGTTTGAACGACTTAAGGGGTAGGGCGACTTAAGGACTAGGCGAGATAAGACTTAAGTTGTAGCAGTTAAGTCGTGATCGAGTTAAGGTGATGAGTCGTACCCAAGTTATCTGATGAGTCGTACCCAGTTATCTGATGAGTCGTACCCAAGTCATCTGATGAGTCGTATCCTAGTTATCTGATGAGTCGTATCCTTGTTGTTTGATGAGTCGTACCCAGTTATCTGATGAGTCGTATCCCTGTTGATTGATAAGTCGTAGAATGGGTTATCTCGTCTAACAGTTAAGTCGTGGACGAGTTAAGGGATGAGTCGTAAGCTATTGAGTCGCGCGTAGGTGATAACTCGCGCAAGTGGATGAGTCGTAGCCATTGTGATGAGTCGTATACGAGTTAGTAGTTGAGTCGTCTAACCAAGTAAGGCGTGCGCATTTAAGTCGTAGCAGAGTTAACTGTTAAGTCGTAAGGGGTCTGGGTTTTGTTGAGTCGTAGGCACACGCTATGAGTCGGAGACGACTTAGGAGATAGCTGTTTTGTCATGAGTCATAGGCTGAAGTGTGTTAAGTCGTTGAGTCGTAGGGCTTTGAGTCGTGAGTCGTAAACGACTCATGGAGGCAGACGAGATAGGGATTTCAGCTATAAATAGGAGAGTTTCTCTTCATTTTTGGGATTCGGATTTTGAAGCGACGAAGTGCTGCCATTTTGAGAGCTCGACTTCTACACTTCTTCACTTCTTTTCTCCACTCTAATCTAGTGCTTCCTTCCATCCAAATCAATGATCAAGATTGAAGATTCAAGAGCTAAAGTTGAAGATCTTCATCTTTTCAAGAGAGATTTCATCGTTTGAAGCGGATTCGTGATAGATCAAGCTTGATCCTTCGCTGTCCAGATCTGAAGCGTATTGATTTGAGGTTGTTTAGGTGATTTGGTGAGTGGTGATTATCTCTCACACGGATCCAAAGGAGTATATCGGATTGTTGGCTCGATTTGGTGTTAAAATAGGGATTTCCATGCATTTTCTTCATCCTAAGTGTAGATCCATATAGATCCATTGTTCATGATGATGTTACATCCATTTTATCATATGTTAACCTATGAAAGTTCATTCATCAAGTTTGTAGAGATATAATCCATGTTTTCATGCTTATTGGACTTTCAACTCTTTAATTACGAAAATGCCATTATTGTTATATTTGTCTACTTAGATCATTTTTGAATGCTTGATTGCTTGGATTGATGTTTGATTTGATTGATTGTTATGAACTAGATGATTGATGATTAGATTTTGATCGAAGGTGATTCAAAAGCTAAGGGAAAGGCTCTTGAATCAGGAAAGCTGCTCGTGGCATATGTAGCGGGATGATGAAGCTCTTATGCATTGATTTGATGATGTGATGATGAGATGAGGCTTTGCGAGGATGTAATGAAGCGAGGCATCATATGACGAAGACTTGGTCTAATCCAGACGGGATCATTCCAAGCATGTTGATAACTCGGTGATATGATTCGAGTTGAGGATAATGAATGGATATGAGAATGGTCATCGAGGAGGATGACTAGGAGGCTTGGATAGCATCGTTGTTGAAGGTTCTAGCATGCTCTAAGCAAGAGTACGTTTGGGCAGATTCGATAGTCCCAACGGCCAACTGTTGATGGTCGAGTACTCTGGGCAGATTCGATAGTCCTAGGCACGGGCTGTGACGACGTGCGGGAGTTATGTCTAGAACCGGGGTTTCCATTAGCCCTTGACGGACGACTGAAAGAATGTGCCGGTCATTCAATTAACGGTGATATCGAAGCAATGATAACAGTGATAGCCAGAGTCATGGATGTTTGGTTGTAACGTCATTTCGGACTCAAGAGCGGTATTTTCTGGGTGCTTATCTGATTTAGGCCTTGGTACTTGGAAAACATCGCCCTTGACTCGAGTGATAGTAGCTTTACTTTAAATTGTATGCTCTGCTATGTTTGCTTCTGCTTAGTGTGTGTCTGGGGGCTATCACTGTAGAATGAGGTTGGAGTGGGAGGGTTGTATTCCTATTCCTTTTCCTTTATGCTCTTTTGGTATGTTGTTAGTTAATTTACTGCTCACTAAGACTGTTGTCTGACTCAAGGCTTTATGTTTTAATTCTTATTGCCTTGGGCTGTTCGTCCATTTTGGGACGGGCAAACTAGGTAGCAGGTGACAGGTGCTGTTCTCTTCTCACGATGTTGATATCGAAGACGAGCTAGAGGGTTGCATATTATCTTCTTATATGTACTGGATATTCCGCTGTTTTGTATTCTCTGAGAGATATGTAGTGAGGCTTGATGTATTGACTATTTGGATGCTTGTACTCAACTATTATGGAGTTTTATATGATGTCATTTTGTTCTGTAAAGCTTCACTATACATATGTTCTATTGTATTTTGTCCATGCGCTGTGAGTAATACGATAGATTCTATTGTTTTAAATCTTACCTTGACAATCGTCCATGGTCGCCTGGCACACTTTACAGCGCTCTATCTCTAGATTCGGTGCAGGGGTCATGGGCGGTCGTCACATTTGGTATCAGAGCATTGGTTAATCGATTTTACCCAACGCTCGCCGTCGTAACTACGTATGAGAGACGTAATTGTATTTTGATGGATGATTACTATATATAATATAGTAGCTTAGTAGAGTTTGAGTCCTTTATGCAGTTGTTTCTCTAGATGTTCTAATCATTCCTTTTTATAGATATTGAGAATGAGTCGAAGAGGGAGACCAGCTGCTAGGGAAGGCCGTGCTACTGAAGAGACTGCTGATTATGCAGCCATGTTCGAAGCCATGATGACTTCGATCATGAGAAGGATACCAGTTCCGGGGGCAGCAGTAGATGTTGGAGTTCAAGTCCAAGCTCCGAAACCAGTGGATTTTGCTAAGTTGTGCAAGGATTATACTGCTCTTGGAGGGAAGGTTTTCTTGGGAACAGAATCAACTATCGAAGTCCAGAGATGGATAGATGCTTGTAGAAGGATCTTTGGTGATTTGGGAATTGATGATGCAGCTAAGAGGAAGTTGGCATCAAGGCAGCTTCAAGGGAGAGCCTCTGATTGGTGGAACTCTATTACCATCGATACTGCGGAGGAAGAGATTACTTGGGAGCAATTCCAAGCTAGATTTGAAGCTAAGTTCATTTCTACAGCTCAGAAGTCTGTTCTATTCAAGAGGTTTGTGGAGCTCAAGCAGGGTGGAAGATCAGTTCTTGAGTATGTTTCTGAGTTTGAAGCTTTGTCCAAATATGCCCGGTCATATATTGAGTCTGCTTACCAGAAGAATGAGAAGTTTGTGACCGGCTTGGATAGTTATCTTGGGAGACAGTTGGTGGATCATTTGGACGATTCATTTGAGAAGCTTGTGGAGAAAGCTCTTAGGCATGAGAGTCTGTTTCCTAAGGAAGGACCTGTTGTTGCTGTTACCAAGGGAGAATCTAAACCACAGCAGGGTGGAAACCAGAAGAGGAAGCAGCAGCAGCAGAAGGGTAAGGATGGCCAGAAGAAGCCGAAAGGCGAGGTGACTTGCTACAATTGTCAGCAGAAGGGCCATTTCTCTAAAGATTGTAAGAATCCGAAGGTGCCAATGAAGTGTCACAACTGTGACAAGCCGGGGCATTTCAGGAAGAATTGTCCAGAACCAAGGAAGGACAGGCAGATTGTGCAAGCCTATGCTTTAGGAGCTGTTCCGTCGTCTTCGAAAGCTCCTACTGCTGAAGAGAAGGGAAAGAGTGTGGTTGTTCAAGGTACTCTTTTCCTATGTGGTGTTCCAGTTAGAGTTCTGTTTGATACTGGAGCGTCGCATTCATTTGTTTGTAGTGAACTCGTAGGCCGGTTAGGTTTGGCACTGGATATTGTTGATAGGCCATTGGTTGTGACTAATCCAGTTGGGGGTTCGTCTTGTTTGTGTATGTTATGCCGTGGTCTAGTTGTGTCGAGTCATGGTTGCTCTTTTGTTTGTGATTGCTTTGTTCTGAACTTTGCGGGGTTCGGAATTATCTTGGGTATGGACTGGCTTAGGAAGTATGCGGCTAAGGTTGATTGTGAGAGGCTGGAGGTGACAGTCGAGAATGTGGAGGGGCGAAAGATTGTGATACGATGTAAGCATGAGGAAGGCGTCTTCATGAGCTTCATGTATTCGCTAGTTGTTCCACGGGATGGACTGTCTTTAGTGCCAATCGCAAATGGATTCGAGGATGTCTTTGACGAAGTCAAAGGGTTGCCGCCGCATAGAGAGATCGAGTTTCGTATAGATCTAGTAGAAGGATCCAGACCTGTTGTGATGCCTCTTAGGCGGATGGCGCCTAGGGAACAGCAGGAGTTGAGGGTGCAAGTTGATGACCTTTTACAGAAAGGATTCATTCGGCGTAGTGTGTCCGAGTGGGGTGCACCAGTTGTGTTTGCAACCAAGGCAGATGGGTCGTTGAGATTGTGTGTGGATTATCGTGAGCTGAATAAGGTGACTAAGAAGAACAAGTATCCATTGCCGAGGATAGATGACTTGTTTGATCAGCTTCACGAAGCTAAGGTGTTTTCTCAGATGGATTTGGCAACGGGATTTCACCAGTTGAGAGTAGCGAAGGATAGTGTGCCGAAGACTGCTTTTAGGACACCATCCGGTTTCTTTGAGTGGCTGGTAATGCCGTTTGGATTGACTAACGCGCCAGCATATTTTGTGGATCTTATGAATAGAGTGTTCAGAGATCAGTTGAACAAGTTCGTACTTGTGTTCGTGGATGATATTCTGATTTATTCCAGAACGGAGGAAGAGCACAAGACGCACTTGCGTATTGTTTTGGAGATCTTACGGAAACATCAGCTGAAGGCTAAGTTTTCGAAGTGTCACTTCTGGAAGAGTGAAGTGAGGTTCTTAGGCCATGTGATTTCTGGAAATGGAATAGCGGTTGATCCCGCTAAGGTGGCAGCAATCCAGGATTGGGTTAGACCTAAGAATGCATCGGATGTGAGAAGTTTTCTTGGATTAGCAGGATATTATCGACGGTTTATCAAAGACTTCTCCAAGATAGCTGCACCATTAACAGGATTGACGAAGAAGAACCAAGTGTTCAGTTGGGATGCTAAGTGTGAGCAAGCTTTCGGAATCCTGAAAGAGAGATTGACGAGTGCTCCTGTTTTGACTATTCCTAGTGGGAATGATGAGATGGTGGTTTACACCGACGCATGTGGTATGGGACTTGGAGCAGTGCTGATGCAGAAGGATAAAGTTGTTGCGTATGCCAGTCGACAACTGAAGCCGCATGAAAGGAATTACCCGACTCATGATTTGGAATTAGCGGCGATTGTATTTGCTCTGAAGATGTGGAGACATTATCTGTTGGGAGTTCGATTCGAGTTGTTTACGGATCATAAGTCGTTGAAGTATCTTTTCTCCCAAAAGGATTTGAATCTTCGGCAGCAACATTGGCTAGAGTTTTTGGCATCATATGATTTTGGTATAGCTTATACTCCAGGAAAGGGTAACGCAGTGGCAGATGCGTTAAGTCGAAGACATGCAGGATTGGGAGCCATGTTTTCTGAATGGAAGAATCTCGAGTATTTAGCTGGATTTGACTTCAGGCCTAGATGCGAATTGGAACCTGAGATGTTGGCAAACTTATCAATAAGACCCACTCTTGTGGAAAGGATTGGTGAGAGCCAAAAGCGAGATGATAAGCTTGTCAAGATTATCCGTGAATTGGAATCTGGATTGGATCCAGAAAAGGATAAAGGATTCGAGGTCGATCGAGAGGGTTGGCTTCGGAAGCAAGGACGACTAGTTGTTCCCGATATAGATGAATTGAGGAGTGAAGTTCTGAAGGAAAGTCATCACTCGAAGCTGACAATTCATCCAGGTGGAAATAAGATGTATCGGGATATGAAGAGAACCTACTACTGGGAAGGTATGAAGAAGGATGTTGGAAATTTTATTTCCAAATGTATGAACTGCCAGTTGGTAAAAGCCGAACAGAAGAAGCCAAGTGGATTGCTTCAGCCATTAGAAGTTCCTACATGGAAGTGGGAACAAGTGTCGATGGATTTTATCGATGGATTGCCTAGAACCAGAACGGGAAATGAAGGGATTTGGGTCATTGTGGATCGTCTGACTAAGAGTGCACGATTCATTCCTGTTCGATCGACTAGGACTGCATCAAAGTTGGCTGAGTTGTATGTTAAGTGGATAGTTCGATTCCATGGTATTCCGAAAAGTATAGTGAGCGATCGAGACCCATTGTTCACTAGTGGATTTTGGAAGAGCTTCCAGGAAGTCTTGGGAACCGAGTTGTGTTTGAGTACAGCTTATCATCCCCAAACAGATGGTCAGACTGAGAGAGTCAACCGAGTTTTGGAAGATCTTCTCAGAGCATGTGTTTTGGACTTCGGAGGATCATGGGAAGATCACCTTCATTTGGTGGAGTTTGCGTACAACAACAGTTACCAGTCAAGCATTGGTATGGCACCATATGAGGCATTGTATGGAAGACCGTGTAACTCTCCAACATGTTGGTTGGAAACTGGAGAAAAGCTCATGCTTGGGCCAGAGATGATCCGGCAGACTTCAGATTGTATAGAGATCATTCGGCAACGAATGAAGGCAGCCCAAGACCGTCAGAAGAGTTATGCCGATAAGCATCGTAAGGATTTGGAATTCGACGTAGGAGATATGGTTTTTGTGAAGATTTCTCCACTAAAGAATGTTATTCGATTCGAGAAGAAAGGAAAATTGACTCCGAGATTTGTTGGACCATTCCCGATCATCGAGCGAATTGGAAAGCTCGCCTATAGGTTGGAGTTACCTGAGAAGATGTCGGGTGTGCACAATGTTTTTCATGTATCATATCTACGGAAGTATGTGCACGACTCGAATACAGTGGTTTCTGCTGATAGCTGTGAAGACTTCGAAGTTGATCCAGTCGATAGAAGACCTCGTAAGCCGCTTCGTGTTGTTGAAACCGACACGAAACAGCTTAGGAGGAAGGTAGTTAAATTGCTCAAGATACAATGGAGTGACGATGATAACGACTGTACGTGGGAGGTGGAAGAGAGGATGAAGGCGGCTCATCCTGAACTCTTCAAGGTATGGCCCTAAGGTGTCGTATCATCTAACAACATTGTAACTTGTTCTAAGTCTTAGAATTCTGTACGCTAAGCTAGAATTGGATGCATGGTTTGCTGATTGTTATGGTTGGTAGGCGTACAGAATAGTCTTCGATTGCTTTGTTTGTTTGGAATTTCGGGGGCGAAATTCCTAAGGGGGAGAGAATGTAACGACCCGTATTTTTAACGGATCGACAAATTCGACAGAATTTGGAATTTTAGAGTTTTTGAGCCATTTCAGATTTTAGGCGAAAATGGCTAAGTCCTGAGTCGTGAACGACTTAGTGTAAGTCGTGAGTCGTATACGACTTAGGGGATAGGAGCGACTCAGGAATTTGGCTAGTTAAGGGTGTAAGGATAAGTCGTTTGAACGACTTAAGGGGTAGGGCGACTTAAGGACTGGGCGAGATAAGACTTAAGTTGTAGCAGTTAAGTCGTGACCGAGTTAAGGTGATGAGTCGTACCCAAGTTATCTGATGAGTCGTACCCAGTTATCTGATGAGTCGTACCCAAGTCATCTGATGAGTCGTATCCTAGTTATCTGATGAGTCGTATCCCTGTTGTTTGATGAGTCGTACCCAGTTATTTGATGAGTCGTATCCCTGTTGATTGATAAGTCGTAGAATGGGTTATCTCGTCTAACAGTTAAGTCGTGGACGAGTTAAGGGATGAGTCGTAAGCTATTGAGTCGCGCGTAGGTGATAACTCGCGCAAGTGGATGAGTCGTAGCCATTGTGATGAGTCGTATACGAGTTAGTAGTTGAGTCGTCTAACCAAGTAAGGCGTGCGCATTTAAGTCGTAGCAGAGTTAAATGTTAAGTCGTAAGGGATCTGGGTTTTGTTGAGTCGTAGGCACACGCTATGAGTCGGAGACGACTTAGGAGATAGCTGTTTTGTCATGAGTCATAGGCTGAAGTGTGTTAAGTCGTTGAGTCGTAGGGCTTTGAGTCGTGAGTCGTAAACGACTCATGGAGGCAGACGAGATAGGGATTTCAGCTATAAATAGGAGAGTTTCTCTTCATTTTTGGGATCCGGATTTTGAAGCGACGAAGTGCTGCCATTTTGAGAGCTCGACTTCTACACTTCTTCACTTCTTTTCTCCACTCTAATCTAGTGCTTCCTTCCATCCAAATCAAAGATCAAGATTGAAGATTCAAGAGCTAAAGTTGAAGATCTTCATCTTTTCAAGAGAGATTTCATCGTTTGAAGCGGATTCGTGATAGATCAAGCTTGATCCTTCGCTGTCCAGATCTGAAGCGTATTGATTTGAGGTTGTTTAGGTGATTTGGTGAGTGGTGATTATCTCTCACACGGATCCAAAGGAGTATATCGGATTGTTGGCTCGATTTGGTGTTAAAATAGGGATTTCCATGCATTTTCTTCATCCTAAGTGTAGATCCATATAGATCCATTGTTCATGATGATGTTACATCCATTTTATCATATGTTAACCTATGAAAGTTCATTCATCAAGTTTGTAGAGATATAATCCATGTTTTCATGCTTATTGGACTTTCAACTCTTTAATTACGAAAATGCCATTATTGTTATATTTGTCTACTTAGATCATTTTTGAATGCTTGATTGCTTGGATTGATGTTTGATTTGATTGATTGTTATGAACTAGATGATTGATGATTAGATTTAGATCGAAGGTGATTCAAAAGCTAAGGGAAAGGCTCTTGAATCGGGAAAGCTGCTCGTGGCATATGTAGCGGGATGATGAAGCTCTTATGCATAGATTTGATGATGTGATGATGAGATGAGGCTTTGCGAGGATGTAATGAAGCGAGGCATCATATGACGAAGACTTGGTCTAATCCAGATGGGATCATTCCAAGCATGTTGATAACTCGGTGATATGATTCGAGTTGAGGATAATGAATGGATATGAGAATGGTCGTCGAGGAGGATGACTAGGAGGCTTGGATAGCATCATTGTTGAAGGTTCTAGCATGCTCTAAGCAAGAGTACGTTTGGGCAGATTCGATAGTCCCAACGGCCAACTGTTGATGGTCGAGTACTCTGGGCAGATTCGATAGTCCTAGGCACGGGCTGCGACGACGTGCGGGAGTTATGTCTAGAACCGGGGTTTCCATTAGCCCTTGACGGACGGCTGAAAGAATGTGCCGGTCATTCAATTAATGGTGATATCGAAGCAATGATAACAGTGATAGCCAGAGTCATGGATGTTTGGTTGTAACGTCATTTCGGACTCAAGAGCGGTATTTTCTGGGTGCTTATCTGATTTAGGCCTTGGTACTTGGAAAACATCGCCCTTGACTCGAGTGATAGTAGCTTTACTTTAAATTGTATGCTCTGCTATGTTTGCTTCTGCTTAGTGTGTGTCTGGGGGCTATCACTGTAGAATGAGGTTGGAGTGGGAGGGTTGTATTCCTATTCCTTTTCCTTTATGCTCTTTTGGTATGTTGTTAGTTAATTTACTGCTCACTAAGACTGTTGTCTGACTCAAGGCTTTATGTTTTAATTCTTATTGCCTTGGGCTGTTCGTCCATTTTGGGACGGGCAGACTAGGTAGCAGGTGACAGGTGCTGTTCTCTTCTCACGATGTTGATATCGAAGACGAGCTAGAGGGTTGCATATTATCTTCTTATATGTACTGGATATTCCGCTGTTTTGTATTCTCTGAGAGATATGTAGTGAGGCTTGATGTATTGACTATTTGGATGCTTGTACTCAACTATTATGGAGTTTTATATGATGTCATTTTGTTCTGTAAAGCTTCACTATACATATGTTCTATTGTATTTTGTCCATGCGCTGTGAGTAATACGATAGATTCTATTGTTTTAAATCTTACCTTGACAATCGTCCATGGTCGCCTGGCACACTTTACAGCGCTCTATCTCTAGATTCGGTGCAGGGGTCATGGGCGGTCGTCACAGCCGAAGCTCCTCCAAACAGGGTATAGTCCCCCTTTGTGGACTACGAGACGAAACTCCTCCAAACAGGGTATAGTCCCCCTTTGCGGACTATGAGCTGAAACTCCTCTAAACAGGGTATTGTCCCCCATGCGGACAAAGAGACATCGCACATCGCTAGTCTAAATCACCAAAGATCATCATTGATCGATAAGTGCAAATTACACTAAGCTAGTAAATAAATGAGTTTAACTTCATGTCCCATAACCACTAGCTTAACTTAAATATTTACGAACAAATTGTAGACTTCCACTCGAAAATAAGTGTAAATTACACTAAGCTAGTAAATATAAGAGTTTAGATTCATGTCCCATAACCACTAGCTTAACTTAAATATTTACAAACAAATTGTAGACTTCCACTCGAAAATTGTCACGAGAGTTCAATCGAACAAGTGCAAGAATTAACCGACGAAGTAAACGCAAGTGTTTCATACCACTTGTTTTGCTAAGCCGTTTAATTAGATTTCTCATACGAATGAGGTAAAGGTTTGTATATACTAATAGATTGGAAAACGGATTTAAAAGCGAGCTTTATATTTTAAATAGTGTCGAAATTGTTTTAATGAAAGAGTTTTAGTATTTACTACTAGTATCGAAACCTTTGTATTTTAAAGTGACAAATCAGAAAACGATTGTAGAAACAATCGATCAACCAAAAATTCACATTCGACGACGTGAATCAAAACCAAAAAAATCGATATCAAATCCATCAAATGGATATTCCCAAAAATCCAAAGAAAGAAGTCATCAAAGTCGATAAAAGTGATAACAACTAATCGGATCAACAAAAATCAATAAAATTTGCAAATCCACTCAAAAACAGTCAAAATAGGCAAAACTGTACATTTCAGACGTCTGAAATTACCAACCAGACGTCTGAACCACTAACCAGATGTCTGGATGGATTTCCAGACGTCTGGATTTTGTCTCTTCCTTTTTGCGTTTTCCAGGGACAAATTCCAGATGTCTGGATTTCCAATCCAGACGTATGAATTTGAATCCAGACGTCTGAATTGGAATTCAAACGTCTGAAATCCACCCATAGGCAAAAATCAGCCTAGCCCGGAAAGGGCGAAAATCCAAACGAAATTCGATCGATCGAGCGATGGATGCTAGGGGTTTATGCCAATCGACAACCCAGCCCTATAGTCTCTTCGATACACCACCAAAACATGTCCAAACATCCAAGACAGGATTTTTAAAGATTTTGACTTCAAAACCCTAAAATTGGAAAATTCACCAAATCAATTCAAATCAAAAGCAAATGAACATGAATAGAAGTTAGGAATTCATACCTAATAACAATGAAAGTTATAGACGTAGATGTGAGTTCAAAAACTCACCTTTAAACCCAAAAACAATGAATGAGAAGCTTTTAAAACAAGGCAAGAACAATTCCTCTTCAACACACCTCTAGAATCCTCAATTTATTATCAATGGTGAAGTTTTTCCTAAGTTAGGTTATAGGAATTTCTGAAAATTGAAGAGAGATAGAGATGGAGAAGATGAAGAGGATGCTTACCTAAGCTTCTCTTTGTTTTCAAGAGCTTGAATTTGAATTTCCTAGTAAACTAGGTTTAGGAATTTTAATTTCCTTTTCTCTTCCCCCATTTTTCCTTTAACTTGAGAGTGTTAGGAAAATAATAGAATGAAAGAAGAGGGAGTGGAGTGTTAGGGTATTAGATGAGTTGGTGGGCTAAAACCCAAACCCAAAGCCCTAATTGAAAACATCAAAATTCTACTCAACTCCAAACATATCGATGTTTATACTCAAAAAAGTTGTAAATGTCATTTTGGACTCAATGGAAGTGGTCTCGAGTCCCAATTCGACTGTTTACAAAAAGTAACATTTCGGACTTTAATCCGATTAACGATGCTATATTTAAATAAAACATTTAAATATACAATCGTAAAATATGCGGGTTGTTACATAAATATCGACTATTAATATTGGCCAATTTTCGTTGATCATTTCGAAGAGGCCGAAAATCGGATTTAATTATCCGAAAACCACTTCGATCCGGTTTGAACGTAATGAATGAATACCGTGAAGATGATGAAGATGGTGATTCGGTTTGTCCAGACCCAGGACAACTTGTATGGATGAATGCTATCAGAACATCGTCATTGGAGGACGATGAGCATTCTAAGTAAAATTGTTCTTGAAAGGTAATGCTTAGCCTCGAACCTCATCAACCAGAAATGAATAAAACAGGGGAGTTGCAGCAAGGCTAAGTGGGTCGCACCCAAGTAGGGTATGTTATCACTTTTCTAGATGTCCTCAAAAACCTTTATATTATGGATATGGGTGTGCATGAAAGAAGGAGCGCTCGATAGTAAGGGTGGGAGCACCCGTGGTGATAACATATTCGGTCTATCCAGGTTAGGGGTAGGCTGATCTTGTGTAGCAGGGGATCCTGGCGATGGTCCTT
The DNA here is from genome assembly GCA_030737815.1 of Allium fistulosum. Classification (NCBI taxonomy): domain Eukaryota; kingdom Viridiplantae; phylum Streptophyta; class Magnoliopsida; order Asparagales; family Amaryllidaceae; genus Allium; species Allium fistulosum. Next base: position 1,424,409,628 of record CM060902.1, read on the forward strand.
GGTACATTATTCTAGAGGTGTACTATGATGGGCGGTACCCTAGTGGCCCAGTCATTTGTTGGAATCCATTCTCCAATACGAGCTTACGGTTTTGTTTGTAGAGCATAGTATGCTGCAATTTAATTAATGTAACAATTTCAGCTATTTGAATAAGTATTTGTACTTAGACACTATTATAATATCAGATGATTTTGATAAAAATTGTTTTGGTTATCGTAAGGGAAAAACCCGTCGTGCTTATGTGTGACGTGGTCTTACGAGATACCTTTGTTTTCAAAGGATTTTGATAACTCTAATAATTCAATTTGATTGTGTTTTCTCACGCTGGTTTGTTAGACTGACTCGGGTGTTATTTTATTATAATGCTCGGGTCAGACCGAGTATTACAGATTTAGGATAGAATGCTATGGAGCTTAAGAGACGAGCTGGACGATAGAGACATATCTCCGTACTTGGCTTATATTCCGCTGTGTAAGGACAAGTTATATAACTGTCCAGTTTGATGTATTGATTATTGTACTCTGATGATTGTAAATATAAAACAGTTATAGATACTTTTGTATAAAAATCTATTATTATATATTATATTTTTGTTCCGCTGCGACTGTGATATTCTGTGCTGTTGTTTCTATTTCTTCTTCTATCTTTTCTTCTTTACCCTAGTTATTCGCTCCTTCGTACAATTTGGGTTGAACAGGAGTGAATTTTTTATCAAATCAAAGGGTACGGAACTGCAGGTTGCTACATTATTACTTGAAACAATATATCCTTTCATTTTCATAAATTTAAAATAAATACAATTTATCAAAGCGATAAATTGGCGGGTCGTTACATGACCCACATAGCCCTATCGCATATTCCCTAATTTAGTCATTCCCGGGTTTGAGATTCGAGGCTACATTTTACCTTTTAGAAAATCCCACTTGGAATACTAACACTGCCCTCCAAGCAATAATGCTATGTCAGCATTCATCCATATTAGTAGCAAGTAGCCTTGCACTTCAAAGAACTCCATCTTCGATTCCATCATTTACAAGGTGTCTTCAATTCGAATGCTTACGTTGGCTCGAAGTGGTTTTCAGATACTTATCTGATCCCAGTCTCTCCGAACCAACAATCGATAATTTTTGGTTGACTCAATCCCGGTTCTTCTAGAAATAAGGGATATATGAGAATCCCAAGGGGGATCTCTAATATAAATCTAAAAGCAAGAGACATTTCACCGAAATGAGTTCTCCCAAAGGAATCTCGAACTATATGAAATCGCAAAGCTTTCATATACTTTCTACATCAAAATAGGTCAAATTATAAATAGTAGACAAACCATTATCTGGTGTAAGTATATAATTTGAATACGGAAAATCAGACATTATATACTTACCATTATTATTTATTAATTAAAAGAGTGTATTTTGACCATTAAAAACCATTAATTGAATATTTAAATTTTATCAAATATTCACAAATCAAAGCACTAAAATTCAGGGGTCGTTACATTCTTTCCCCCTCAAGAGAATTTCGATCTCGAAATTTCATCATAAACAAACAACCAAGAAACAAACCATACTAATTCTTAATATTTCCTAACAATGTTAAATGACTAATAAACAAACTTAGAGTTTGTTCAGGTATAAAACCTTCTCACCACCAAGGATGATAAACGACTTACCCAGCTACCTCATGCTCAATAACCATAGGTTATTACTCAATCGATTATTTACACAACCTCATAATAAATCGAAGAGTCATCTATCCAACTTCATAAACAAAAACATTAAAGGAAAATATACTTAAGCCCGTACGAAGCATATAGATCATCTGTATGCAATATCTGATTCGATCACATACTCGAATATATAAGCTTTTCTTTCGAACTAGTACCACTTACTTGACTTCCTTAGTGCGAAGTCCGATCATGCTCCTTGATTAGGAACCTCCGTTCTTCTAGCATAGCCATATACTATGGTATAAACCTCGATGCCATATCAAAGATTCTCATCAAGTGTTCACCGTTAAGAATCGAGTGATAATTTCTTATTCGGACTGGTGCGAATCACCTCAAAGTTATGTACTCGAATCTTGGATCAGAATCGTGTGAAGAAATGATCTACGTACAACTTATGTGCTTATTCTTATTAGTTCTTACCTATAACAATTTATTTTTCTTCTATAATCATTTATGAAAAGATTTCATAAAAATATAACTTAAATTTTAAACTTGTATAATACCCTAGTATATTTTGAGAGTATACACAATTATCTTATTTAATATTTTATCTTTACTTTAATTCAGATGCAGGCCCAAAATAAATCTGGTTCTTAAAATTGAGTCGACCTCTTCAACCTCTTCACTCATCTGGTTCGGTAAGTAGCTAAGAGAAGTAGGATGTGGGTATCCAAACTCTGTCCTAGAGTCTACTTTTTCTTGGTCTTCTAAGGTAAAGATGTTTATTAACCAGCCCATTAACATCAGATAGTTTACACAAATTAGATGCTAAAATAAGGGACATGGTTTTATACAACAAAGTTTATTAAAACGTTCTTATTAAATTTAACCCATTAAAACTTGTGTTAAACTATTACTTCCTTTACTAAGAATAATATAAACCTATAATAAAAATTACACTTATCAACACCCTCTTTTATCAAAATACCTTTTTATTTTGAATCCATTTTCTTTAAGGAAACTTAAGAAATAAATATTAGGTTTTTATTTCAAAAACTTTTTGAAATAATACTATATAGTTTATTCCATAGAAAATATACATATAGACTGAGTAACACCAAAATGATACCAAGGAACTGGGTCTTACCAAATAGTATCATGCATCTCCTAACTGAGAAGGTAATACTTAAGAGTAGTGCTTAGCATCCGAACACATCTCTTGCTCATTTTTAGTCATTTCTGAGCCATTCGAACTAGTTAGCATAACATAAAAATACTTATTCTTTTTCGAATCCCATTTTGAAACCATACTATATGTATTTCCCTAATATATAAAATAGCTTTAGCCTTTTATTTACTAAAACTTGCTTTAGGTTCGTTCGGATTCGAATTCTTTTCGATCGTACAATGACAAAGGAAATAATTTACTAAATGCACTACAACATTACCCTAAGCAATCATCTGATTATCGCTTATAAGATTATTCAGATGAATACATAACTAATCGAGATGTTTTCCTCGAACTATCCAAAGAAAATGTATTTTACTTCAAATTTTCTATGAAATATTTATACTTATTAATACTTTCAAGTAATATCATGATTACTTTTTCCAAAAATCATTTGAAATCTTTTTCAAAGACATCGGGATTTAAATTATCAAAAATGCTCTTTATTTTATAAGACGCGTCTTTAAACCAAATTTATAAAATCCACTTTATATAAAAAATCATTCCTTCTTATAGTAATCCTTTTAATAAAGTAAACTTATAAAACATACATTATTCACAAATGCGTTATAGTTAAATCGTGAAACTGAATTTACGAGATGTTCGTATTTATTTCAAATAACAAATGCTCATAAACAAGCTGAGCATAAATAATCAATCAACAAATGATGATAAATAAATATCATTATTTCCTAACAAACAATCACAAACAAAAATAACTATATCAATTTTGAAAATTATTCTTTTATATGTAAAATTTAAAATTCAGGTAAAAATATTTCATTTACCAATTTCAACACAATATAAAACATTTTTATAGCACTAGCAAATATGTGCTCTCCTATACAATACAGTCAACTCATTTTAAAGTGTTTCTAACCCTATCTCTAATGAGTTTTACCTCACCAACGCCTAGGTGTTCGCTCCACCTAAGCTTTAATAACAACTATGACGACCCACCTTCTCGACCCTCAAAAGTCGACACTAATTCATCCAAGTGATGGAAAGACAGAATGTTAGGGTGAAAGAAAAGAAAAGGCAGAACATAATCTCACATCATGATGAGTAATATATATATATATATATATATAAATCCAAATGATCTATATGAAACTTTAATATCCATACAACAATTAGAGTCAAACTTGTCATCGGTCTAGACAGTTATAATAGCCTTCCTTACAAATGTTGATAAATACAAAACAAGGAACACGGTGGAAATAAAAGTACAAGAATATGTCTTGGATGCATCAAGCTCATCTCCTGAAGCTCTAAAGCATCCAAAGCCAACTCTAGAAAAATACTTGTGTCTGACCCGAGTATTATGAGAAAATAATACCTGGATTAGTTTGATTAACCAGCATGAGAAACTCAGATTATATGAACTATTATATTCATAAGACCCATTCAAAAATAAAGGTATCTCGTAAGACCACGCCGCATATAAACACGGACCGGTTTTTACCTTACGATAACAAAAAAAGTTTATAGGAAATCTTGTGATATTATAATAATGTTAAGGGTTAAGAATATAGAATGAACATAGCCAGAATGGTTACATTAATTACATTCAACAACATATTTAGTATACAACTAAGTCTGTAAAGGCACATATTGGAAAATGAATTACATCAATAACAATGCACTGGGGTACCGCCAGCCATAGCATGCCCCTAGAAAAATGTATCGAGTGTCTCACATGGACCCCTTGCAAACATAGGACTGGCGTACCCCTTCCAGGATAGTACCGAATATGTCACCACCCCGGTTGAGGCCAACAACCATAACGGGCCCCGAGCATACATAAATATATAATACTGATCTGGATCGGGTGATGACCATACCCTAATAGGTGCGACCCACATAGCCCGGCCACATATTCCCTGTTTTAGTCATTCCTAGGTGTGAGGTTCAAGGCTAAGTTTTACCTTTTTAGCAAATCCAACTTGAAATACTAGCACTACCCTCCAGGCAATAATGCAATGCCAGCATTCATCCCTACTATTTATTCAGGATATGAACAAACTGAAGGCACAACTTCTACTACAACCTTAGGATGAGTAGCTAGTAACCCTTGCACTTCAAAGGACTCTATCTTCGATTCCATCATCTTCAATATGTCTTCAATTCGAATGCTTTTATTGGTTCGAAGTGGTTTTCGGATATCTATCCGATCCCAATCTCTCTGAACCAACAATCGATAGTTTCTAGTTGACTCAATCACAGTTCTTTTAGAAGTACGTGGACTATATGAGAGTCCCAAGAGGGATCTCTGATATAACCCTTAAAGTGAGAGATGTTTCATCGAAATGATTTCTCCTAAGGGAATCTTAAACCATTTGAAATCGTGAAGGTTTCATAAACTTCCTATGTCAAAATAGATCAAGTTATCGATAGCGGACAAAGTACTATCAGGTCTAAGTATATAGTTTCCATATGGAAAATCGAACATCCTATACTAATCACCACTTTTTGATTTTAACCCCACACTATCCCTCGATTAACAATGAAGTCGGACAAGTTTGAGAACTACCCTTTCCTCGACGTACATCCTTAAACTCTCACAAATAGAAACGAGCTTCCATACCTTGAAATTTAGTGTCGAGTATAAGGTGATGTATCTTCCATATGCTTAAATTATCATGACCTATTTATAGAAATTAACTCTTATATACTTATCTCACTTCTGATATTTCGACTTCTCTATCCCTAGCCAAGAATTGAAGTCAGGTAAGTTAGGGCACTGGTTTCTCCTAGCCTTGCCTAGATACTCCGAATTTAGATCTCACATATAGAGGAAAGTCTACTTATCGATTTAGTGCTAAATAAAAGATGACTTTCTTTCCGTAAACATATCAACATTTTAGCACTATTTATTAGATTTGTTTTATGTTACTTAATGGCACCGACAAAGAATCCCTTGCATAAAATGAAGTCTTTTTAAACAATCTAAAAACCAATTCCATAACTTATTACTAGTCTTCGATTTTGAAATAGTATTTTCATCGATTAGAAATGAAACCGTTCAAATTGGGGTATTATTACCTCTCAAACCTTGACTCGATAACATTTCTAACTTCAAAATAGAAATAGGACTCTATACCACAAAATGTCAAAATTAAAATAGGATTCAAGAGTTCTAATATACTTGTTATTATGAACATTTTCCAAAATCACTTATTTAAACTAAAGTTTGATTTCAAAAGTCAATGTCTTTCCTTTTTTTAAAATAAACAACTTGTTTAATTTTAACAATGTTATAAACCAAACATCCTTTCAAAATTTCCAAAACTATTTACTATAACAAGAATGTTATAGTCCATAATCTCTCTCCCTTTCTTGAAAACATTTATTATAATCATAGTGTTAATGGTTTTAAAACTATAACAATTTACTATAACAACAATGTTATAGTCCATAATCTCTCTCCCTTTCAAGAATATTATAACAATGTTTTCTTCCTCTTTTTAAAAACAGTTTTAAAACAAGTTTGAAACTTTTATTTAAAACATTATTTTAAAGATGGTCGCTTTTAACAAAATTTGACTTTTGAAATAAAGGAGTAAAATTTAACCCTCTTATTTAAATAACTAAATGAATCCTTAAAAAAAATATTTAAAACTAAAAATTCCTTTTTGAATACTTATACTACTTTAATAAAACAAATTTGAAAAGACTTTTCAAAATATCTAACATAGACAACCCTTTTTACTTTACAAAAATAACATATTCTCAAACTGCATTCATAGCGACTATTGCTATATGGACCTTTACTTTTTAAAACTTGTTTTGTAAATCAAATAACTTTTAAACTCCATTTCTTTATATATTTTAAACCACTTTAATCACCTTGCAAAAAGGTTTGAAAACAAAAGTCAAGTTCAGAAATCATTTCAAAACACTTTAGAAAACAAGCAGTAAATCACTTAAAGGCGAGCATGGAATTTCAATGTCGCTATAAAATCAACAAAAAGTAAGTTAACTATAACTAAGCAACATTTACTTTCCGTATACACAAACATTTATGTATCCGATAATATATGTAATAAAAATCAACAAGATGAGAAATCCTTTAGGATCACTCTACAAAATTTCCATTCTTCGAAGTGCTTCAATAACGACCTATTCTCTACATAGACACTTCGACTTCCATTCACTTTGTTTTTGTCTCCTGCAACACAATGGTTATTTATATCATCAGCTTCCAAGCGATAACCAAAATCAAACAACTACATATATACCTCATAAATACATACATACAACACTATAGGCTAGCACTAAATTATTATAACATTTTTTCAATTTAAAACTATTTGAAAGTGAGATATCTCACTTTAATTCAAAGAAATAAAAAGCCACCACCTTTCTTGCTTTACCCTTGGAAACTCCTCCTCTACTCCACCCTTGCTCATGTCCAAAGACCCTCCCCTTCGACAAATGCTCATGGCCTAGGGGATTTTGGGGAGTTATGCACTAAATTTTGGATCTTTAACTTGTAGAGAGCGTTATCTATGTTATTCTAGGCTTGTTTAAATGTTTTTAAGGAAGAATGAAGGTGTTTTGGTAAGGTTTTAGAGATTTTAAGAGAAAGAAAGTGAAAAAGGAAGACTTGGAAAAGAAGTGAGAAAGGAGAAGAAGAAACTAAATTGAATTTGTGAAATGGAAGTGCACTTTTATTAACATGTAAAATTTGACAAATCACACCATTTACCCTTAAGTCAAATAACACAAGTATTTCCACCCTTCCATGCCATGTGAACAAGTGTACTTACCATCAATCACAAAAAGAAGCACTTAAATCTGTACTTATGCACACAAAATAATACATAAAAAGTCTTCTCTTTTACTAATTCTTACATACTTCATTTAATTAATATTTTGAATTATCAAATGCTAATTAATATTAATAAATCTTTTTGATACTATTTGAATTGTTATTGCGTTTGTATATAAATTTAAACTAGTGCACAACATGTTTTCAACAACCTTTATTCGATCAGAAGTCGAAAATCCAAAAAGCGATTCTGGTTCATATTTTCAATTTTTCATTGAATTATTTATTTTTGTAAAAACAAACTTTCAAAATAAGTTTACCATCATTATTTATTAATTAAAAGAGTGTTATTTGACCATTAAAAACCATTATTGAATCTTTAAAATTTATCAAATATTCACAAATCAAAGCGATACAATTCCGGGTCGTTACAAAATGCTACCATTGTAAATTTCCATAACTTACCTAAAAGAGGACTTTTGTTATATTTGAAATTTTGAGAAATTTATCTTATTTGTTCTTACCGAAATAGATAGTAAAAAATGTGGTAACATTTTATTTCGTACGTCTCTTTCTTTTAGACATATTTCTTATTATTTCAAACGTTACACATTTGTTTATTTATAAAACTGGATAATTTATAAATATTTACATTGCAACACACTTCATTCCAATGAATTAAAATTCAACTTAAATCCCAATCCAATTTATAAAAACTTCCAATTCACATTTTATCATATATATCGCTCAACCAACAAACCTGGAATTACCACACAATCTTATTAATTTAGGGACTACTTTTACCCTTATTTTCCAAATTCAAATATATGCAATATTAAATCAAAGTTGATCTTTCACAGAATATGTAGGCATGATTTATCAATTCATTACATGTTTATATTTAAGCCTCCATACATTAACAGGTTTACAATGATATAAATCCAATATTATAAAAAAAAAATATACAATTTCTCACTTACCTTTTAAACTTGCCAATCTCCAGATCTAAACCTTTTTATTCCTATTTGACTCCATTTTTCTCTCTATCGAAATATGTATCGCAAACACATACATATTTATTAGAAAGTTAGATCTGAGAAGAGATTTGAGTTTAATTTACATTTGATTTAAACATACCTCTTCTTCGCAGAATTGATTTACCCCTTATTCTTCATATCTTTTATTTTCTGTTATTCTCCATACACACACAGACATATACACACACGCACACGCACACACACATATAATATATTAATTTATAATTTCAATATTTTCTAGAATTTATGGAGAAAAGAAAATGGTAGAGCTTCGCTCTTTGATTCAAGAAATATGAGAAGAAAAGTGAGGAGTCAGACCTATATTTATAGGCGCACAAATCAATTTCATCTGTTAGATTTTAACTTATTAAATTCGAGAAACGTCCTAGGTTTAATACAACCGCCACCTATGCCCGTCGACTGCTTGGGTTTAATCAGTCGACCGCTAGCGGTCGACCAGTGGAGCTAGGGGTGTCGACCGGTCATAACGTTTATGTTAATTGATGTACATTGTTTTCTTTGATTCATTTTTCCTTTATTTCATACCATTGTTGTTCTAATTTTATTAACGTTCATTCTTATTACATGTTATGTATCTGCTAATGTTAATTAACATGTTATCCCACCTTTTAGCAAAACTGAGATATCAAGGAATTGACTGAAAATCGATGATTATCCATCCCAAATATCGATTATACATCACAGATTCACTATGGATGTCGACGAATTATGTCCGAGTCCGGAATGAGCTACAATCGACAAGACATGACAAGCAAAGCTGTGAAGGCTAACGTTTCAAGTTTCGAGTCAATCTGAGTACGTAAGCTCAAGATATGATCGATGCAAGATGGGAAAACACGCCGTTCATATCGATCTCGACGCCTTGTTCGAATCGATCCAAGGAAGTTATGTTTGTATCCATCGAGGAAAGTCTGATTTCGAATCGACCATGTTCGAATCGATCCGTGGTCGTGCTGTTCGAATCCATCGAGTTCGACTCGATCAGAGTGACTTTGCTTCGTATCCATCGTGTTTGTCTCGCTCCAATGAAGTCTTATTCGTATCCATCGAGCGTCGACAGTTCGTATCGATCCATAGCAAACCACTAATTCGTATCGATCGATTTACAGATAATCGATGGATACGAACACCACGATCGATCGATACGAATGATATTCCTTGAAGCGACCGATGCGAATAACGCCGTGGCGATCGATGTGAAGGAGGTGAAACACGATCGTTGTAAACCATCGAGGCGAACAAGACAAAATGGTCAATACGAACTGGACTCCGATGTTGGATGCGAATAAGACTCTGCCAACTCAGCGCAAAAAGTGGATCAACCCAGGATATTCGTGCCATGTCATCCTGCGCATGCGTGTTCGAGATCGAGTCGAAGAGAGCGATACGAACGTATCAAGTCGAACAAGACAGCGAAACGAAAAATCAAGCTTGTATCGATCATATCTCACAAACCACAAGTCCAAATGCTATGAAATTTTCACGGGAGTTTACGTACAACCTAAGGAAGGTCCACGCCAAGTTTCGACTCGATTGGATCAAATCTTGATCGATACGAAATTCGTTCGTATCGATCACAGATCGGGTCGAAACTCTGTGGGATCGATCGCGTGGGCCCACTCACGTGCCAGAAGAAGTCTCCCGAGATCTGAGCGAAATATCAGCCTCCTACGCCTATAAATAACATCCTAGAGCCTATAGAAAGGGAGACTTTTGGATCCGGCAACGTCCAGACTCTGTCAAAATCAAGATTGAACTCGACTTTATTATTTGTACCCGAAAATTACTGCTGTAATCCACTGTAATCAGTGAAGAACATCAATAAAAGATTAACTTTTGGAGTAGACGTAGGCCGGAGATAGCCAAACCACTATAAATCTTGTGTCTCTATCTATGTCTTTCCGTTTTAAGTTTATTAATCTTCACTTTTTATCCGCTACATTATTTAGATTTGAGATCTGTGATTATATATTGCTGATTTGTGTTCATACACTGGTGCTTTCACGACAGTCGGGGTTTGTGACCAATTTTGGCGCAAACATAATATTAATTTATTATCATTCATTTCCAGATTATCTTTCCTTCAACATTAACGTTCTTATTTATTAACGCTTGTTTTAATGTTAATTAATTCTAATTTATTTATTTTCTTTTCAGTACTGATTTAATTTAATTTAACGTTGATCTTCTGTGATTAATTCCTTCTAATCTCTGATTTGATTAGATTTAACATAGTGAATTACTTAAGTAATAAGATTTACATCTAATCTTTACATTAACGTAAGTTATTAATACTTATTCACTTCTGGGTCTAATTTATTTACCTACATGCTTTTTTAATTAGATTTAATTTGATTGAGCGTCTTTAATTAACAATTATTTTTAGTGTTAACCTTTATACTTGTTTGCAATAAAAATTGGCATAAATACCTAATAAATATTTTGCAGAGAAATAAATGTAGAATATAAAAAGAAAATAAAGGAAACAAGCAAATAAACAACTAAATATCAAAGCAATAACAAGAAAACAACGATTATAGTGGTTCGAAGTTGTTGCCTACGTTCACTTTTAATAGATAGCTTTATTAATCACTTTATAAACTGAGTACAATAAGGATCAGATGAAAATCCATAGTTACAATATAGTATAAGCAACAAGCAGCATAAAAGTCCCAAAAATGAACAATCAAGTCTGTATTTATAGAGGAAGATGGCGAAATATCTCCTTGAAAATTCGGCAGAAGGATCTCCAAAACCATATGGATCCATAAGAGGAATCACATGGCCCAAATCCCAAGGAATAGGGATTGGTACTGATTTCAATTTTGAAGGAATTTGGGCGTGCGATCCATATGGGAGCTTTCCTATGTTATAATATGCTTAGCCTCCAAGTTTCATGCCAATTGGATTACTGAAACTTGAATTATTGCTCGATCTTTGTTGCAATATGAGTTGTTACCTGATTCTGGTTGATCCTTATTGAGAGAAGAGGGCCGATCCCACTTGCTAGATCCTTTTGAGGTGCGATCCCTAGGGTAGGCTCTCTATGGTCCCTATTTCTTCTTCCTAAAATTTCATATTTATCGGACTTATGGATCTTGAGATATTGATTGTCTTCCATTGACTTGCACTTATTTGGCTGAAATATGCCGATCCCTATGATTGAGAGGGGTTATAGCCGATCCCTTTTCTATATTAAACTATATTCCATGCTTTGAACATTCTGCATTGCATATCTCTTAATTTCGTCGATTACGGCTTCATATTATCATCTGTATTTGATCTTTGGACCCAACCATCAATGCTCTGGACTTACTGGTCTTGATGACAGTCGAATCTAACTTGTCCAATCAGTCCGGATATAGCAGGGTTAAAATGCCAGAAAACTCTTACCCCTCCCAAAAGTATGTCTTGTGCTGAACATAACGTGCTTTGAATCAAAGCAAGTTAGGGTCATCGACAAGAAATCCATCCAGTTTTCTGAATAGTCGTTGTCCTTCCGTCGAACTATTTTCCTAAAGTAATGTGTCTCTCTTTGATCGTCATGACGCTTGGTCGATTTCCGATAGCACAAATTTAGGATTATATTCCGTCGGTTGATATCTATGTCCGATTCTACGAGACTAGTAAGCTTTGGCTATCTGATCCAGTCTCGACCATGAAAGCTTCAGGTTTGAATTCAATTTATATCGATTTCAAAAAATTAAACTTTTAGACTATGCACGTGCACGTTCAGGTACACGTTCTTGTTGTTGGCTCCCGGATGCGTTTTTACCCTCACGGGTCGTTACCAATTTTCATTGAAGTAGATGCAATTTCATTGCATTTTCTATATGTGTACTTTATATAATTTTCATGTCCATTTTTCCATGTACATGGGGTTCATAACTGATCCCTTTTCTCTCTCTCTTTCCTTTATGTGTATAGAAATCGGCATTCTTTTAGCCGATCCCCCCTTCTCTTCTTTTTTATCATAGGAATCGAAATTCCTCTAGCCAATCTCCCTTCATTTTTTTATATATGTACGTTGATAGTGATCGTATGGATCCCCCTTGGGTAGGGATCGTACCCTATCCCTATCAAAATCAGGGACTTACTATTTTTTGGCTTCGAAGAGAATCTCAATTATGTTGATCCCATTAGCTTCGTATATAAACTAGCGCTCCCCTCTCTACCCTTCACCTTATTTCATTTCATTTCATTTTCATTCACCTTTATTTTCTTCATGACCGAACCCTCCTTCCCATTTCCTTAAAGCGGAACCCTTCATACTTTCATCAACCCGATCCCATTCCTTCGAATCAAACATCGCCTCCTTCCTTAGATTCGCCATCTTCTCTGCTCTAGACCACCACTCCATCTTCAACCAGAATTGAAGTCGAAAATATTCTCTCAAGCAACTCATATTATATACACATAGGTAGGTTTCCTTGCATTTAACTTTTGATGAGATGATGGGTTTGATCACGTTGGTGGATGGGTTAGAGTACGATGCGTATGGAGTCATAACTTTGCAGTTAGATGGAGAGGAGATGGTCGATGTTGTTCAAGGAAGATGAGGCCTATGGATTAAGCGAGGGATCGGTTAGAACATAAGTAAAGGAGAGGAATCGGAGTGAATGAATGAGGGAAGTGTGAAAAGGTCAAAATAAGTGGATTAGTGTTTAAGTTCGAAGGGGGGTCGTTGATGGAGTACTTCTAAGATATCGATTGTGTTGGGTTTGGCATAGGGGTTGGTTGCATTGTTAAGTGGAGGGATCAGCTACGGGGTCTTAGCCGATTATAAGTCTATTGATTTGAACTTGGAAACCAATCCATATTCACTTGCATGAACAATTAGAACCAGCCCCGTCTTAATGAACTTGAATATATGAGGATAATGAACAACATGACTTGCATATCCAATATCAAACTTGAAATTGAACACCAAACTCCTAGGACATAGAATATGAACCAAAGCTTAACATATGGACTTTAATAATGGACTTCACACTTCGACATGCTAATGGTCATGCCAAACCTTACACAACCGATCAAACTAAACGTCGGTTGAGATGGTCAGCGATGGCGGTCACTTTGGTCGAAATCCAAAATCTCGTCACTTACTTTTGCTTTTAATTTTGAACTATTTATCTCTGCACTACACAACACTGCACCGCACTAATTTAAACTTAGCTCGGGGCGACAGGTAAAAATTTCTAATCTCGATTTTCTACTGAGTTTAGTTGATATGGGCTGCAGACTTTCAGAGCGTTTAGCCGTAATGCCTTCTAGGCAACCTTCACAACGTAGCAATCCCGGAGCCGAGTCAAGTTCTGCAACTGTATCCGGCAGACATTCCCCTGACCATCAAATCGAGCACCCAGAAGTTTTCGACCCGTTGGCCGACTTTTTCTTTGATGTTCCAGTCCTTCCGATGGAAAATATATATCCTGCCCCAGACACTATAGAAGGTGCTGTATTTCTGGATAACCCGACGTATTCCCAATCCTCCAGAATTAGCAAGGCCGCTCTCCGCAGACTATACTCTAAACATGGTATTTCGTTTGGAGATGTTCTAGTCCCTTCAGCAAATGCCAGGGCTCATTTGTCTCTGGAGGGATATACGGCATGCAATTAATTCATGTGCTGGGCCGAATGAGTGCCGCCTTCCAATAGATGCTAAACTATCTAGGAATAGCTCCTACTCAACTGCACCCGAACAACTATGTTTTTCTTCATGACACTTTCTTACAATTTATGAATGTTCTGTTCTGCCTGCCATCTCCTCAAGATATTAGGTCGATTTTCAATTTTACATGACGGTTAGGGAACCTTTCTTACACTTTTCTCGAACCTTCGCCCAACTGTCAAGTTCTAACCGGCGCTTAGAACAAACTTCGCATCTTTAAACATGAATGGTTCTATGTTCGTTGTCCACCTGGCTTCGTGAGGCGATGGTTGGAAGGACGTAAGTGTTGTCTTCATTTTATTCTCAAATTCTTTAGCCCAAGTAATATCCTGAACTAACTAATACTTTGAAAATTTACAGGTATCCATCCACGTCCAGAAGGCGATAGTTTCTCAAGAGCAATTTCTGCAATTCGAGCCACCCCGGTTAAGGACAAGGACATCAGAATCCTTGTAACTAATGATTGGTTACCTCGTTTTGGGCTGTTAGAAGAAGGTCGCAGCATCAGGCTTCCAAGAAGGGTGGCACCACTAAGAAAGTGGCAGAACAAGAAGGTGGTACTAATAGCCCTGTCGTGACCCCAGTCAAGGGGGCTCAGGACGATGCCGAAGTGGGTGAAGTTAGAGGTGATGAAGCCAACAAGCCTGGCGATGCTGATGCAGGTCCGGCCAATGCGCCTATGGTCAAATCATTACAAGGCGCACAATCTCATATGCTAAAAAGAAGAGGATGAAAGCTCATATATAAAATTCGTAGGAGAAAAACCGCCAAAGAGCCCGAGTCTACCATCACCTCTGTTGAAGAAAAGTCTTCCTCTCAACATTTAGAAAGTTCGATGGAAGGGTCCTCGAATCTCCCGATCCCTGGTGATATTGTGATCCATGACTTCCCCAACATCAGTATTGGGGGTCTCAATTCTCCAATCTGGATTGATGATGGCATTCCTCCCACAAGTAAAGGGGAAAAATCTCCTATAAGCAAGGTACAATAACTGGTCCATCGAGGGGACACTAGGACACTCACAATCACACGCACTTCACTGTACGATTTCCATCTATCTTTTAATTGATGGTCACTTATACACTCTTGTTTGGTTTGCGGGTGCTATGTCTCAATCCCATACCTTCGATCCTTGAGTGGCTCCTTAACACAGTGGATCCAGTCATAGTCCAGACTCGGGCATGCATTGAGAGAGAGATGACAACCGGGAAAGAAGTTGTCAGTCGATGGAGTTTTCATTTTCTAAACACAAGTTTAAATCTCAATCGTCTCATCCTGAAGTTCAGCCCAATCTTCCTATACATAGCGACAAAAAAGCTTCTTCCCATGCCCCCCAAACTGCTGTAGCGCCTGAGCATTATTCAAGTTCATCTAGTTCCAGATAGTACTACAATCGTAGGTCTAGCAAATGCCCAATTGTTACTTCTGATCCAGCTTTGACTAATACAGCTCCTGAGGCTTCCACCATAGAAAAATTAGTCGAACTTAAGGTCAATTTTCTAAAAATCTGCTTCGATGGGTTTAATTCCTTCCTTCCATACAATCCCAGGGAGTGCTAAAGCGAGTTCCCTTGCATGTGTCAATGATGTTTTTGTGCAGCACAAAGTATTCTAGCATTTAGTCGAGAAAATATTTGAGGTGACTACAAGAGACAATATGAAATTGATCGCCTCAAGCTAGACGCGATCCATGATAGAGACATAATTAAACATCGAGATGATGAGATCTCGGAGTTGACCGCAAAGCTGGCCACGGCAGAGAAGAGTGCCAAAGAAATATCTAAGGCCGTTAGTCGTTTGGAAACAGCCCACAAAAGGGATCAGGATGCTGCCCTCAACTTCAATGGCGTGCTTTCTTTGGAGAAAGATACACTACAAAAAGAAAAAAACATTCTAGCCCACCGCGTTGAGGAACTAGAAGAACTCCTTAACAAAGAGAAGGAAGAAAAACTCGAAGCTTAGGAGTAGTCGCAAAGATATTGTGAAGAGACCGTCGAAGCCTGGGGACTGAAAATCAAACTTGACGAGCAACCTGCTCAAATTGAAGTCATCAAGGAAGAGGCAAAGGAAGCTGGCCGCAATGAAGTTAGAGGGAAGATTGAGAGCCAGTTAGAAGATGCCAAAGAAGTTGGTCGGAATAATATTAAGGACATGTTCGATCCTTAAATTGTTGAATATAATGCTAAAGTCTAAATCCATCGTGATATGAGTTTTCTTGAAGAGGGCTACCTTGAATGGCTCGCCGAGGCTTGGGAATATATTATTGAAATGAAGAAGAAAGCCCTCGGTGAAGCTGATTTAGATGAACAT
Source organism: Allium fistulosum (assembly GCA_030737815.1). Classification (NCBI taxonomy): domain Eukaryota; kingdom Viridiplantae; phylum Streptophyta; class Magnoliopsida; order Asparagales; family Amaryllidaceae; genus Allium; species Allium fistulosum. The sequence continues at coordinate 1,424,426,334 of CM060902.1, forward strand.
AAACTGGTGCAGGAGATTCTTCGTAGGGATGAACCTTTAGAGTTTGCTGTTTTAAGGCTCCGATACTTTGAAATTTTAGCACTCTCCAGCAAAGGGAAAAACATTGCTGAGTCCTCATAGTCTGATCCCAAGGTCCATCTTCACTTAAAATGGCTGGAGCATCAGTTTCACTTGGCCCGGGATAAGATCTAAGCTATGATCCGGACTGACCCAACTATCAATCAAAGGTGCTGACTCCTATTCTAGAGGGGAGCACTCCAGCGACAACTGAAAGTCAGTCGGACACAGGTATCCCGCTTTATTCTCCATTATTCAAGAGATTTTGTTCCTCATGCCCAATAGTTATAGGCTTATTTTCTTATTTCTGCAAGTTTGCAGGTCTTCCGGGTTCCAAACTCCAGGAAGCGGTGCCGCCATGGAGCAACAATCAACATTTAATGAAATGCCGGTGTCCACCGACATTCCCGGGCCCGATGCTCAAGTTATCAGAGCACTTGATGATCAAAAAACTAATAACCAGCCGCTGCCAGATGAACCATATGACGTTGTGATCGCTAGTGCCTTCGAACATACTGATGAGTTCAGCTTGAAGGAGCGCGTCGAGAGAGAGGATTTATTAAAGAAAAAAGCTAAAGCTGAACCTGCTGATGCGGACATCGACGATCTAAATCTCGTCCCATTGTAAGTCATTCCACCCGGTGGGTCGATTCTTGAAGAACTCACTCTAACCTCTGAAAGCTCTCCTGCCAAGGGTGGTAAAGGATCAAAGAGAAGGATAGTTGAAAGCTCGGGTCGCGCCACTCCCAAAAAATCCAAAAGAGAAAAGGGGAAAAAGAAGTAACTGTCGCTTCGGCTTAGTTTGTGCATAGCTTGTATAGCTGCTTTTCTCTTTTTGTTTGCTGTGACTGTGCGGGTACGGGCCCCGCTTTTGAATAAACGTGTAACACAATTTTCAAGTTTAATATGCAAATAAAAGTTCTTTGTTTTCTATTGAAATCTTATGTGAATTTTGTCTAAGCAGTCGAGCTATTACTTTTCCATTCAATGTACTTGTAATTCGTTGCTCGTTAATTTGGATAATCGTCCGTTAATCTTTACTCAAGGCCTCCACGTGGTCGTGACTTCAACTGTATCAAACACTAGGCTCAAGCCCTAGTGTTACGCCATCGGATTCAGTGGTTTGAGTGATTATACTCATGTCCCCAGTCTCGGGTTAGCGGAGTTAGATAGTGGATGGTCGAACTCCATCCTTAGCGAGTTTATACTCCTCCCATTGGTTTCAAGTTGGAGTTTATGAAGTAGTGAGTGGTCGAACTGAACTCATCTATTTTTTTATACTTATATCTACACTCTAGGGGTAAGAGTTACTTGGCGGGTGATCGGATCAAACCTAATTCGTGTTTATTCTCTAGTCCATACTGTAGGGACTTAGAGTTATTTTGGAAAATAGTCGGAGTGCACTTTCCTTAATTGATTGATTTGCCCCCAAGTCCGGGGTTTAACTTAGCGATGGATCAGTCATATCATGATTGCTTTTGATTCATGTCCATCCCATCGCTTGGTAGGATTAAATTGGTTATCGAATGGTCAAGTCACATCCATTCCTCGTTAGGTATTCCATCCATCGGGTTGTGAGCGAGAATCATCAAATGAACGGTCGGACCATTCTCATATTGTTTAGTTCAATTGTGAACTTATGCAATCGACTAGCTCCAAAATCTAGGAATTTGCTCGAACATGTCAATATTAATTAGTCAGGTATCGTAACTAATATGTAATGCTACAGCAATCACAGATATGAAGGAAATTTCGAACTTTATTTGCCTAATGGAAAGAAATGACAAAATTTGTCTTATTATATATCTAGAAAATACTAGAGAAAATTCGGAAATTGAATACAACTAAATAAAAAAGAATAAACTAAGTGAAATAGTGTCGTAAATGTTCGCTATTCTGCACTCTTGGGAGTGTGACGCCATCAACATTCACTAGCTTAAACGTTCCCTCTCTAAGCCTCGGTTCAGTGACATATGGTCCTTCGCAAGTAGGATTTATGTGTGATGTCGCAAGAAAAACCTGTTTCAAGACGAGATCACCGATTTCAAAAGCTCTAGGTCGGACTTTAATATTGTAATATCAAGCGACTCGATGCCGATGTGCAGCTGCCCTCAAATCAGCTTCTTCGCGCTTCTCATCTACAAAGTCTAGAGATTCTAAGAGGAGATCTCTATTCGTTCTGGGATCATAGTAGGTCACTCGATGAGAAGGAACTTCGAGTTCAATAGGAATGACGGCTTCGGTGCCGTAACCAAGAGCGAGTAGAGTATGGCAAGTCGTGGACTAGTGGGTGGTTCTGTAAGCCCATAATGCTGTTGGGAGTTCATCCACCCAGTTGCCTCTAGCCTTTTCCAAACTCTTCTTCAGAATTGACTTTATGATTTTGTTCACAGCTTCAACTTGTCCATTTGCTAAAGGGTGTGCAACTATCGCAAATCTCTTCTCAATATAATGCCGACTTCAGCGCCGAAAAATTGGGTTCCATTATCAGTTACAATAGTTCGTGGAAGGCCAAAATGACAGATGATGTTCCGGGCAATGAAGTTGATTACTTTCTTTGTTGTGATCATGGCTAAAGGCTCCGCTTTTGCCCATTTGGTAAGTAATCAATTACTACGATGGCATACTTTGCACCACCTTTTGAGATCGATAAGGAACCGATAATATCTATGTCCCATATGGCAAATGGCCATAGATTGACCGTTTGTGTTATTCCCATCGGTGGAGCTTTCAGAACTTTTGCATACATCTGGGACTTATCACATCGCTTAGCATAATCAGTAGCATCTCGGTAGACAGTCGACCAATAATATCCATAACGGAGTATTTTTTTGCTAGGGTTTGCCCCAGTGTGATCGCCACATTTCCCCTCATGAACCTCCTTTAGGACTCGTTTTATTTCATCATGAGCAATACATCGGAGCAGGGGAATTTAAAAACCCTTTCTATACATGACTCCTTCCTGAATGATATACCGTAAAGCTTTGTGAACGACATGTCGCCTTTCATTCCTCCTTTCAGGAAGGACTCCCTATAGCGAACAGTCTTTAATCGGAGTGACCCATGACATGTTCTCGGGTTCTATCTCTAGTACTCAATCAATTTCCATTTGGTTTATACTCAAAGCGTCTAGTACTTTGATTAAAACCAAGCCCATTTGTTATGCATCCCCAGTACTAGCAAACTTTGCCAATGAGTCAGCCTCTTTGTTTTAATCCCGGGGAATGTGCGTGATGTCATAATAATCAAAACTAGTCAATAACTCTTGGACTTGGATAAGGAACGAAGCGTGTCATTTTTCTTTAGCCCGTTAATCTCCCCTGACTTGGTATACTACCATCTGGGAATCACAAAAGATTTCAAGAGATTTTATTCCCAGATCTCTAGTAAGTTTGAGTCCAGCAATCAGAGCTTCATACTCAACTTTGTTGTTCCTTGAAGGGAAGTCAAGCTTCAAAGCGTAGCAAATTGATTGATCTTTCGGAGTTAATAACACGATTCCAGCTCCAGAATAATGATCATTGGATGCTCCATCCGTATACATTTTCCACCGAATGGTAGGAACTCCATCGCTCTCTAGGAGGTTATCTTATGCAGTGAACTCCGCTATAAAGTTCGCTAGTGCATATCCCTGGATGGCTCTCCGTGGAAGATAATTGATGTCGAATTAGTTCAGCTTGATGTTCCACTTGAGTAACCTCCCAAATGACTCAAGTCGTTGTAGTACATGTTGTAACGGCTGATCGGTGTAAACGTTGATAGGATGAGCTTGAAAATAGGAGCGGAGCTTTCATGAAATAATCAACAGGCAGTATGCCAATTTCTCTATCTTTGAGTAATTCCTTTCATCTCCTGTTAGTCGCTTGCTAACATAATAGATCGATCTCTGGATCTGATTTTCATTACGAAGCAGTGCGGCACTTATAGCATGCACCGATACGACCAAGTAGATATACAAGTCTTCACGATCTACCAGCTTTGACAAGATGGGAGGCCTCTCTAAGTGGTTCACCAAAGCTCGAAATGCACCTTCACAATCCTGCGTCCATTCAAAGTTCCTTTTCCCCCTTCTAATTAAGTCGAAGAAACGAATACATTTATCGGTAGCTCTAGAAACAAATCGACTGAGGGCGGCAACCTTCTCATTTAGGCTTTGTACTTGTTCGATGGTCTTAGGTGCTTGGATGTTGCGAATTGCTCGAATCTTCTTAGGATTAACTTCAATTCCACGAGCATTGATGATAAAACCAAGAACTTTCCTGATGCAATGCCGAAAGAACACTTCAAAGGATTGATCTTCATTTTGTAATATCGGAGGATATCGAATATTTCTACTAAGTCTCTAATGTGGTCGCTTGATCGTCCCGACTTCACGAGCATATCATTCATATATACCTCCATCGTCTTTCCCATCTGATATTTAAACATTATGTTAACTAGGCGTTGATAGGTTGCTCTAGCATTCTACAATCCAAATGGCATTACCACATCGCAATACAATCCAACATTGGTAATGAAGCTGGTATGCTCCTGATCGGGAATGTGCATCGAGATTTGGTTATGTATAGAGTATGCATCCATCAAAGATAGGAATTCGTGTCCTGCGGTTGAGTCTACCAGTTGGTTGATCATTGAAAGGGGGAAACTGTCTTTTGGACATGCCTTGTTTAAGTCCGAATAGTAAACACATGTCCGCCATTTTCCATTTACCTTTCTCATAAGTATAGGATTAGACCCATTTAGGATAGAGGGTGTCAGGAATAAACCCATTGCTCTTAAGCCTATCCACCTCCTCTTTAAGAGCAGCAAATCTCTTTGGATCCATGCCATGTATTTTCTGTTCCACCGGGACATGCCTCAGGTCAATATTTAATGCGTGGCTCACAATGGAAGGCGAGATCCCACACATGTCAGAATGAGTCCAAGTGAACACATCAAGATTCACTCGAAGAAAACCAACAAGTTCTTTCATCATCGGGGGCTAAGTTGTGATCCAATCTTTAGGACCCGTAACGGGTTATCGTGGCAGACCGTGATGTCAATCATCAGCCCAGTCAATGCAGCCTTGGTCTCCTTGGGCTCCTCCTCATCATCCCTTGGATCTATGTCTTTATAGAACCAACTACGGCGCCCGAGCCAAGGCCCAAGTGTTGGGTGTTAATCTTCAGCAGTTTGGATGCGGAGAGACTTGTCCATACCCTTACCTTTCTCTTTTTGTTGAGCGCTTCTCATTTCAGCGACATAGCGGTACGTTGGATTGCCTGATCACCATGCACTTCTCCAACACTGTTATTAGTTAGGAACTTCAAAGTCAAACACCATGGGGCAAGAGCTGCCCGAAATTTAGCTAAGGCTGGTCGGCCTAGAAAAACATTGTATGGAGAGTCAACATCTAAAACAACAAATGGCAACATCCGCACTCTCCTATGGTCACCTTCTCCCAACTCTATGGGCAATTCGACATATCCGACAGCTTTGGTCGTGGCACCGTTAAAGCCATGAATGCGGGCTTTAAATGGTTTGAAGTCCTTGGCTTCCATCCTCATCTGATCATAAGCTTTTTTGAAAATTATATTTATGGAACTTCCACAATCAACCAAGATCCTCCTCACTAAGGAGGGGCCGATCAAGACCGAAATGACCATTTCAATTGATCGTAGGTGCCTCTACCTTATCTACATCTCTGTTCTTGAATACAATGTCATCTCCCATTGTACGCTGCTATTTTGCCGGAGCTCCATCCTCTTTACTCGAACAAAATTCAAAATTCATATGCTTGATCGCACTAGCATAGTGCTCCACCTTATGCCAACTCTTATCAGCTAGATGTGGTCCTCCGACAATTGCGTTGATCACTAATCTTCCACCAGTCCACGCAAGCTCCTCGGCCCTGTGCGGAGCTTGACCTCGGTTGGGGTCAAATGTCTCATGGCCGCTATCCTGCGAGGCTATAACAAACTGCTGTAGTTTTCTTTCCTGAATCAGTTTCTTGATAATATCCTAGAGATGCCTACACTCATTCATGTTATGACCATACCATTGGTGGAACTGGCAATATTTTCCAGTTTGTTTCTGTTTCGCCGTCGATTCTTTCGGAGTTGGCTTTTTATACTGCATGGTATTGCATGTAGACAAGTAAACATTCTCTAGATATGTATTCAGTGGTATGTAGGTATCATACATTGGAATCCTAGGCTTTCCTCTTCCAGAATCCCTCTTTCGTTCATAGTTTTTATCACCACCTTCTTTTGCTGATTCGGTTTATTTTGGACATTTACTTGAACTTTTCTGGAACTCTCCCTAAACTGTTTCACTGCAATGTTACTCTTCATTCCTTCTCCACTTGGTCCCACAACATTCTTCTTCCGAGAGCATCTAGCTTCTTTTACCTCAAATACTGAGCTGCTTATTGCGGGTGGTTTACCAGCTAACAAATCACCAAAACCCAATTCTGGATCAATCCCTCTTGTTACCGCCATCAATATTGAATGGTCATTCAGATTACTGACTTCTGTGATGGTCGTATGAAATCTCTCCATATAATCTTTCAGCAATTCTCCTAGAGCCTGGATTACGCTGGATAGGGACATTACATCTTTGGGGCGAGTTGCGTGCATACGAAACTGGTCCACAAACTTTGTTGCTAAATCATCAAATCTAGAGATTGACTGTGGGGGTAATCTCATAAACCGCATCGTTGCTATGCCAGAGAGAGTAATAGGAAAACATCTGCATTTTGTTGCATCATCAGCTCATGCAGAATCCATCAGCTCTTCATATCTCATGATGGGCAAAACCTCCTTGGATACTCATAGGCATGCATCGATGGCATGCTAAACCTCCTTGGATATTCAACATGTAAGACATTGTTAGTAAACAGGGTACGGCTTCTCGAGATCCCCCAATCATCACTAGTTAAGCCTTGGCTCTCCCTTACTAGCTGCCAAACCATAGTCGACAAGTCCGACGTTTGGATAGTTAGAGCCAAGCGGTAGTCGTGCTCCACCTCATGTGAATAGTCTGGTCAACGTCTATGGACCGTTACACGCCTTCTTAGCTCAACATCCTTACAATGCTTATCATGTATGTTCACTTCATCGTCATTTTGAGGAGGTAACTGGTTTACATCCACCTGAACTCCACCATCCAAATCAATCGCAACAGCTCCAACTTGTGCTCCAACATGAAGAGGCAAGCTTCCTCCTCTAGAGGAGGGATCGGCACCGATCAGTCTCGTCAAGCTAGGATGGCTTGCCTGTTGATGTTCAGAAGCTTCTACAATATATCCGTCAATTCTACGACATCTGCGTCTGTGATAATTATCCGATGAACTAGAACTCTCCGATATAGAATAAGGGGTTGGCTCCCTCCTAGCTTTCCCACATCGTTGATCTCTACGTTGGTTCATTAGATTGATATTGGCTTCAATTTACTAGTTCATCTATCGACGGCTATCCACTAGCTCTCTCATCAAATTCTAGAAATCAGCTCTTATGATAGAATCAGCGGGATTCTTGACATCAAATGGATTGGCAGCATTCACATCTACTGGTAGATTACTCGGTCCCCCTTGCTATATATAAGCGCTATTGTTTGCTTCTGCATTTTGAAAGGTAGCTCTGATGTTTCTAACCATCGTTGATAGTTTCCTTAGACTTTTGCAAATTTGAATAGAACGAATAAGCTTCTTGAAGATAATTATGGATCTCTTCGGTAGATTTATGTAATCCAGTAGCAGCAAAGGGAGCCAAATATGGTTGAGAATCTCCTTCTCCGTGAAAGCACCAAAATGTTTGAATCAAAATTTGGCACAAACACCCAATACAGATTTTGCAGAGAAATAAATGAAGAATATAAAATGAAAATAGAGGAAACAAGCAATTAAACAACAAAAAATCAAAGCAATAACAAGAAAACAAGGATTTATAGTGGTTCGGTGTTGTTTCCCCACGTCCACTTTGAATAGATGGCTTTATTAATCACTTTGTAAACTGAGTACAATAGGGATCTGATGAAAATCCTTAGTTACAATAGAGTACAAAGAAACAAGTAGTGTAAAAGTCCCGTAAATGAACAATCAAGCCTGTATTTATAGAGGAAGATGGCAAAATATCTCCCTAAAAATTTAGTAGAAAGATCTTCAAAGCCATATGGACCCATAAGAGGGATCGCATGGCCCAAACCCAAGGAATATGGATCGGTGTCAATCCCTATTTTGGAGGAATTCGAAGGTGCGATCCCTATGGGAGCTTTCTCATGTCGTAATATGCTTAGCCTCCAAGTTTCTTGCCAATTGAATTAGTGGAACTTGAATTATTGCTCAATCTTTGCTGAAATGTGAGTTGTTACCTGATTCTGGCTGATCCCTATTGAGGGAAGAGGGCCGATCCATTTTGCTTAATCCTTTTGAGGTGCGATCCTTAGGGTAGGCTCACTATGGTCCACACATATTGTTCCCTAAATTCCATATGTATTGGACTTATGGATCTTGAGATATTGATTGTCTCCCATTGACATGCACTTGTTTGGCTAAAATATGCCGATCCCTATGATTGAGGGGGATTATAGCTGATCCCTTTTCTATGTTAAACTATATTCCATACTTTGAGCACTTTGTATTGCATATCTCTCAATTCCATTCAATCACAGCTTCATATTTCATCTATACATGATCTTTGGACCTGACAATCATCGCTCTGGATTTACTGGCCTTGATGACAGTCGAATCTGACATGTCCAATCAGTCCAGATATAGCCGGGTTAAAATGCCGGATAACAATACTTAATGCCTATTTTAATGTTAAGTTGTTAACATTTATATCCTTAATTGGTTCTGAATGTTTTTCGATAAAACTTCAAATGTTAATTACTTTTTCATCTGAAATTTCATCGTAAAACTTTATATATGTAAATTGGTAAGAAAATCGCCCCGAATACAATGGTATAGGTTTCGTAGCCAAACTCTGATGTTTTCAAAAATTCTATTTTTGGGCTTCAATGATTATTTATTAATTTCTTTAATTAATTATCGTTCAACTTACAGGGAGTTATATTCTCACTCGTCCTCCAAAAGGATTTCATCCTCGAAATTCCTCAAGGAATTAATCATGTAACATAGCACACAACCAATTTAAGCTATCCAATCAAGTAGCGCGCAACAAATTTTGCAGTCAATAGTGTACAAGTGCATGGTATATCAAAACAGATATGATGTATATGCTGAATAATACTAAACCGGCACCACCTATATGAATGCATTTGTTTTAACAATTTTTGGAGTGCAAACAACCTATATATACATGCAGTTCTATATGTATGTGAGTTTTGAAAACTAAAAGTTTTTATTTTTGCACATAAATTTCCCACACTTATACGAACAGAAGTATAGTTCAACCAATTTTGCACTCAATCTCTATCATCAACATCTAGTACATAAGTTTCTAACATCCAAAATTTTGAAAATCCGGTTTACTTAACCTATATTCTTATGTCGAAAAATGGTTTAGATGGAGAATTCCTTATTTCCATCATTCTTTTGTGTACCCATTTCACTGTACGTTAAAACCTTCTCTTATGCCCCCAATAATTTTCCAAATTTTCCAAGTACAATCCACATAAGTAAATTTACTTTTAAATTTTTTTAAAATAATTTTTTTTTAAAATAATTTTTTTTTAAAATAATTTTTGTTCACCTATCGATAAGGTATGTAAAAAGAAAACCCAAAGCTTAAACGGCTTTTTCCCTGGCCACTAACTACTTTTTATTTTACTACCACTACTACTGCATAGTAAAATTCATACTTGCTAACCCATCGATTTTTTTCTATGCTTAGCATGTGACATTTCAAAAATCAAAAATTTTCTCTTTTAAGTTCAAAATCTTTTTCAATTAAATTTTAGAAATGGTTGGAAAATTTTAAGATAAAAACTCATTTGTCAAAACTTTACAAAAAAGTATTTTATTTTTAAAATCAATATTTTTGAACAAAAATTTCAAAAGTATTTGTATTTATCTTTCTAAAACAAAGTAAGCCACATCAAGCACAGTCGGAATTTAGTCAATGAGTTAACATCCATAATTTTCTTTTTTCTACTACACAGTAAATTTTAAAGTTTCTAAAATATTTTCTTTTATTTTAGAACAACAATCAGCATACATGTTCATTTATAAATTTCAGCTTTTAAGGCATCGGTATAGTGACTCGTGGTTTCACAACAACCTTTCCATGTCCTTCGCTTATTAAAATTTATCTTTCTTAAATTTTAAGATTTTTGGTACTTCACGTTATTTTACTATCGGTAGCTAATAAATTTTCCAATTTATTTTATAGACTTCCTGTATTACGCATTAGTTAAGTGTACATGAGATTTCCTTACACAGTTTTCCAATAAATATAGCGGTCGAAAACCAATAAATATCGTACGCGTTTTATACAATAGAAACAACTAATGCTTACATCCCAAACCTAAAAGAAAGACATGGCTGGAAGCTGCCCTTCAGTATCAACCGACATTAATAATGTTGTGGTCCTACTACTTCTTATTTAATAAAAATGGACATTATTACCATGTCATCCCACTACAATCCACATCTCTTATCTTACCTTTTTGGCTTCTAATAAATAAAACTCGTCCATTACTTTAATCATCACAGCCAAATATACTACTATCTTCTCTTAATCCAAATCTCTTGATATTATTCTTAAACTTCCATTATTTTTAATCTTTCATGCAGGTACACTCTAGAACTCATAAAAATATATTTTGATACCATTTCCCATTTTTTTAGGGTTCCTCTTCATGATCTTCACGCATGTTTAATGAAACATTCCTACGCTCGTACCAATACTCTTTATATCCAACCGGGGTTCACTATTGTTATTCTATGAGCATTCATCATTATTTTATACAAAGCCTAAACTTTTACCCCCGTCTTACCAAGGCAGTCATTCCTATCTATTCCATAATAAAAAAATTATTCGGTTTTTACTACTCTTTATAAAATTAAAACTTCACCATCATGAAATACTTAATCCTTAAACTTTAATCCTCAAAAATATAAACTTAGAAACTGTTTATTAAATCCTTCAATAGGTTTGCTTCAAAAAGGAACCATGGAAATCTCCTTATTTTAATCAAAATCAATTGTAGCCATTAACTTTTAAAACTAAATTTAAAACTATAATTTAGGATTTATCAAGTTTATTTATTAAGTCTAAAAACAAATATCAACAATTAAAATTTTAAGATCGTTTACTTCTTTTCAAATAAGAGTCTAAGTTTTATTATATGAAAGGTCATTCAAATCGACTATTGATTTACAAACAAAGAAAAACAACGGTTATGGCTAAATTCTCTCTACTTTTCTAATCCCTTAAATCGCTTTGGACTTTGTCTGCTCGCCACCGCCCTATGCCGCTACCTGTCGATAACCTCCCAGAATTCTCCTTTCTATCCCAAATTCATAAATTGTACACCAAAGCTCTTTGCAACAATCTTCACCTTCTGCAACTGCCCAAGCCTACTCCACCCACCTCAGTCCATCTGCCAATTCCTTGGATTCAAGGTCGAAGCACCAGATCCATGCGTTTTCTACGTGGATATAGTCACCACCAAGCCGCCAGTTGCCATGATCCTTTATATGTTTCTACTGCGGAAAGTTTAGGCATAGGAAACAGTACCGCCCTTCGAGAAGATCCAGATCCCCAGATGATGCCCAGCAGAGGTCTTAGTTATTAAAATTGACATTGTAGAGTTAAAAAGAATTTCCCAGCGAGCTGTCGAAGCCGCCATCCCCAACGATCTAACACCGGTTGAGCTTGACTATACCGTAAATATTTATGTTCCAAATGAGATGAGTGATCCATCAGCTGAAACTGCAGCTTGTATGGATGGTGCTGCTAATCTCAATAGTACACACAGCAGTAATGCGATGCTTCATGTTATTGAAAGGGCACATGGCTGGACGCTCGTGAGGATGTTGCAGTTGCTGTACTGGGACATAAAGATGCGGCAATGCATGATAAAGCTGAAGTTGAAGGCTTTAGAACCCCAATTGCAATGGAGGAGCCAGTATATGATAAAGCTTCGGATGGTGCTGGTAGGCCTGTCAAATGGGTCGGGTCAGGTCATAACGGGTCAGATTAAATTTGACTTGACCCTTTTATAACCCTAACCCGTTTGTCATGTTTATTAATTGAAAAATTAGACCCAACCCACTTGTTTTTAGGGTCAACCCATTTAACCCGTTTAAAACATTATCACTTGAAACGTCAAATATCACAAAATACACATAAAATGTAAAATTACAGCTGCATATAATAGTGGAAATGCATTATGTATAGTCGTATAACATTAATGTAAACCGACTGTATAAAACTGCATCAAATAAAAACAATAAGACACTAAAAATGCACTAAGATAACAAGAATATCATGAAATATTATACATAAAGCTGGATGAAAGTGCATGAATATAAGTTTAAAACTGCAAAATGTGATAGAACTGCACTAAATAATACCAATATAACACTGCGACTGATACCAACATAACACTGCGGTATATCAGTGCATCAAATATATATATAAAAAAAAAAAAGAGGTAGACTAAAAAAATGGCCTTCAAAATTACTGAAACTGAACCATGCACATACGATACACTTTTTCAGTCACCCACAAATACCTACACATACAAATAAAAGGTTACAGTATATAAACATGAACCAACAAGAGTATAGAATTGCATTACAGGAAGAAAAAAAGAAAAAAAAAAATAGTTTTGGCTTTTGAAAGCTTGGCATATTTATACAATATAAACTGTCATATTTATACTTCAATATACATCTAAATGCTTGGCATATTCAAATTCAGATGCATATTTAACACTTCCAAGATCGGATATATATATATATATATATATATATATATATATATATATATATATAAAGCTGTAACAAAGTCTACACTATGTCCTGAATTGGAAAAGTTACTTTAAAAACTTTTTGCTACTGTGTTTTCCAGTGAAGTTTAATTTCATAGTTGTAATTGTAAATGAGAAATTACATTAAGGAATCAATATTTTATCCTATTTCATAAAGTCTAATCAATATTCAGGCTCTTAGAAATATAAGCTTTGGTATTTTATATATATATATATATATATATATATATATATAGCTTTGAATATGTATAAATTTTGATATAAGGTAGCAGGTTTTGAAAAGTTGTATATCAATCTTTCGAAGCTTCAGCTACTAATAACTCACAGATAAAAGCTTCGACAATCCTTATAAAACTTTAATGATGTAAATACCTCATATAACGTACAACAAACTAAGGTTGGAAATAACTAAACAATATTGTCAGTTAATCTTATACCAAAGAACCTTGAAAATAAACTACATTAAATCTCATTGTTAAAAAATTACAAAGACCGCAAAATGATTGATATATAATAGTGCGTAACTTCTGAAAGCAAAAAATCCAAACACATAAACAAGATAACCATTGATGAAAAAAAAAAATTATCATTCACTGTGCTTATATACCACTGATAAAAATCAATGTCATACTTAAGTTCAAGAAACAGAATAATGCTAACAGAAAAAGTTAACATTACAAAGACCAAAATCCTTAAAAGATTGCACACGATATCATGAAAGCCTAAATTATTTATTCATTCAATGCAACAAATACTGATGTATCATAAGACTAAAAAAACGAAAGAAGCAGCAAGCATAAACTGCAATAATCATTCTAAATCTATTCATTAATTCTCTCATGACATGTAAGAAACAATAAAAATTCCCTTAAAAACTCAATACAGCCACCGATTCTAATAAAATTAAACAATGGAAAATAAACCAGCAAAACCACTTCAGGTAAAAGGCAACAAAAAAGGTAAGTACGTATGGTTATACAGGATGCTTAAACAATTTTACAGGTTAAACAATCCAGATAATGGTTCTAGTATCTTTGATCTAGAAAGTATCAAGTGATATCGAATGGCTTAAACAATGTTGTATGTCAATGTCAAATGTTGTAATTGTGTAAATATATGCTGTGAAATTTGTGAGAAAGAATTTAAAATTTTCTGCAAACATACGTTAGTTTGGGAGCATGTTTATTTATATCGTTATCACTAGGGACATCTTATACTTTTGTCTGTCAAGCATTTTTTATTTTCGATTAGTACTTGCAACATATACTAACTTGATAAAAAAGAAGTCATACCGAAGAAGTGACAGCATGAACATTTTGAGCAGTATAGTAAATGTAAATATTGAAGCATTTCAGTATTTCAATCGAAGTATGCAACTACATACTCTGTGTTTTTTTTAGCATACTGCGTTGTGCTTTTATAACATTTTCTCAGCGTACATTAAATAAACATTTATCATAAAAAAATGAAAATCATACGGTTGAATAATCTGTGTATTATTTGGTTATTTTTACAAACAAATAGTTCAGTTAATTAGTGATTCAAACTCTTAGTTTGCAACCTTAGAAGTATGCAGAGACATTTGAACACAGAGGTGCATCCTTATTTACTAAAATGGTTTTTTAAAATACAACTCCATAAACAGTACATTGATGGATTGGCATAACATGTATGGGAAAACAGTATTCGCATACCTCATGCGTGATAGGAGGCATTGTTCTATTTCTTAAAGAGTACATAACGTGAATCCACAGAAGTCCTTGGTAGCAACTTGGTATGTTGATTCATCTACTCTTTCGAATATTATCACTGAACAAAACACGAAATTTTAATGAAATTTCACTATCAATTTGAGGCTTTCACTATCAACAAAACCGTTTGAAATAAAAACACATATGACCTCCAAAACTTTTGCAATCATAGCGTACATCTTAATCTTTTTAACTCCATAAATTTTTAAAAAAGGAAAACCAATCAAAAAGCCTTAATTCAAAGTACATTTTTTCCATAGCCTTTAGAGTCTCACTTCATCTTTTGCGCAGTAACTTCGCTAGGAGAGTTTGATAAACTACAAAACTTAACGTACTTTTGATACTATTTACAATAAAGAAAACCAAAAATGCATTAGTATAGGGATTCGAGATCATGATTTTTGGGCCTGTGATGCTTAATGTATTCTAAGTAGGAAGCATATACAAAGTCTAATAACATGTTGAAATTTCAAATGATACGAGTATTATTTTAATGTAAAAAAAATTAGACGTTTTAACAGTTCAAAATAAACTTAAATTATTTAGAATAAATTAAATTAAGATTGAAAATGAAAGCAAATTTTTAATTATGTTTTTTAACAAACTGTAAAGTTTCCCAAGGACGTATAAAATGATAATAAAAATTTCCCTTGTAATAATTAACAGCAAATCAAGAAAAGACTACATGTACATAAAGACTATATTATATTCATGTACAAGATTAACAGCAAATTATCAATAAGGAAGTACCTGATCCTATAGTGAAGTTATAATAGTCTTAAAAAATCAATGTATTAAAGAAATACTCGTATATGGTTTTTTCATCTACAGGAATGAACATTATATTACGTGTTATATATAAAAAATTCTCCCTGGACGAACCCGTCTATCCTATGCCTTATGGGAATTTACATGGTGGTTGGATGTGGTGACACTTTACAGGAAGGAGATGAATGAGATGTCGACAGCATGTAATTTTTTTCCTAACTGATGTTAATTAGCTTCAACCTGAAGAAGGCCTAATTTTAAGTTTATTGTGACACCAAATGAATGAAAATTATGGATACGCAGCGGAATGTTAAAAAACTGATAAAATTAACTAACCTTTCTTGCAATCTTCTTCACAGCTGTTTCATTAAAGTGTTGAAGCTGCAAAAATGATGTTATTCTTTCTAAGTTTCCTCAGATTAATTTTCTTGTACTGAGAGAAACAACCTGCATTTATTAACACAATTAGGCAAGAGATTATACCTTCAAATCCATGATTGATAGTAAAATTATACTTTAATCTGCAAGTGAAAAAAAATGACATAATAGCTTAAAGCAAAAATCATAACCGATGTAAGCACAAAATTTTCTTTACCATAGTTTATCACTTAAGCCATTCATTCGACCCTTTTTTTAAATAATGCTTCCTACCTATAGAACTGTGTAATCTAAAACTGCATTTGATAATATGACCAAAGTAAGCGTACTAGGAGACAAAAACCTGAATAATAGTTTCCAACACATATATATTGTATTAAACCACAACACCTTCAGTTTGCAGTTTGTCAAACATTTATCCATTAGTCGGGCATGAAATTATCGTGTTGTATTCGCACCTGTTATAGCAAAGAGAAAAAAGAGAACAATGGAAAGGGTATTGCCCAACATCAATAACATGGTAAGTTAAACCTGAAAATAAGTCAATCAAAAACGCAATACCTTCAAATCCACAGTTGTATTGATCCAGAAATTGCAGCAAGAGATAGATCCAAACAATTTCGAGTGATGGCGAGGGCGATTGTTTGAAGGGAATCGAGCGGATTGTGGAATTAGGGATTCAGAGATGAGATGCCGACATCGTATTCATTTTACGAAACAAACTTTTGGAAATTAGGGTTTTGGACGGGCAACGGATAAACTGGGTTGTATTGTTTTTAAGTGGGCTGAATGGGTAATGACCCAATGCAAAATATAATTGAAATAGTTTAACCCAACCCTATTAAAAATGGGTTAAAAGGGTTGGGTTAAAGGGTTGTCTTGAATTTTGACAGCCCTAGGTGCTGGTGCCATGTCCACACCTAACGCTACGAGGAAATACATATCTAGAAGTAAATCTAGTGACTTATGCATAGGAGCGCTAGACTACTTTCTTCTTACTCGTCTCAGGACTTGACTACACCCGGTGAACACGTTCTTTTAGCAAGTACACTTACTCCCCGTTATTTTAAATACTTTAACCCCTAGCCAAGCATATCATATAGCTAAAAACATAGGTTTTATTTATAATCACTGAAACAATGATTTGAACCATATTAAACAAAAAGAACTAGAGAGGGATAACTTTGAACATAGATGAAAGTAATCAGTTGGAATGTTAGAGGACTAGGACTCCCCTCAAAACGCTCTAGAACAAAGAAATAACTTAAAGATAATAAGGTAGACCTAGGACTTCTTACGGAGTTCACAATCTTCAAGAAACCAAAACTGAACTTCCAAATCCACGCTTCATTAGATCTATTGGAGGCAATTATATATCTGAAAGGGTATTCGTCCAAGCTATAAGTAGCTCGGGAGGAATTATAACAACATGGTGGGCCGAAAAATTTAAGCTCTTTCAATCTATTTGTAACCGCCACTCTTTACACGTAATTCTTCACAATTTTCAAGGCAACCAAATTATAAATATCACCAATGTTTATGCACCTACTGATAGAATTCTAAGACGAATGCTTTAAACTTAATGTACTAAATTTAGTACCTCTCTTATGGTGCTTGGATCATAGGAGGGGACTTCAATATGACTAGGCACATTGGGGAGCACTCACCTAGAGAGGACGCTTATATTGACATGGAAGAATTTAATAACTTCATAAATCATAATAATCAACTTGAGCTTCCCATTATAGATAGGAAATTTACCAGGTCTAATGGTAGAGAGTTCCTATCGATGGCGCTATTGGACAGATTTTTTATGAATGAAAACTAAGAAGATAAGTTTCCCCTACCAAAGCCTATGGCCTTGCCACTCTCATCTCTTATCACCGCCCGATCCTTCTAAACTCCCATACTCAATTGCCTAAAATTATACCTTTTAAATTTGAGAAAATGCGTCTTATAGAGGACAACTTCGAAAAGCTTATTATCACAAAATGGAACTCCTTGAGCTCCCGTTACCTTAACAATGCAGTTAGGAATCTTGTTTTCAAATTTGAGAATTATGATCTTTTTTATAGAATTGGAAAATCAACGTATTCGGTAATAATGGTATTAAAAAGGATAAGATTTTAACGAGATTTTAAGCCTGGATAGAATTGGAGAAAATAGGTACTTAAATAGTAACAAGCGAGCTAAATTAGACAACTTAAAAAAAGATTTAAATAAACTATGGACCAAGAAGATATCACGTGGAAGCAACGGTCCCATGTACAATGGATCAAATAAGGCGACAAAAACACTAATTTTTTGCATTGATGGCTAATGGCACACGCCGCCTAAATACCATCAAATCAACTAAAGTTAATGATATTGAAATTATCGAACAAGATGAATTAAATAACATTTTTACAAATTACATAAAGGGAACTACATGGTGAAAGTAACTAAGGATCATGTAATACGAAATATTAACTAAACTATTTACTTGTGCGGAATATAAATATAGAAGTAAAAGTAATAAAGTAAATGTCAACAGAGATTTTTATACTAGTTCGAACTTCCCATTCTACGTCCAGTCCCAAACTCCTTCTGGATTTAATCGATACCCTCACTTAACTTGGAGGAACATGTATTAACCGCATGAGCAACTGAACAGGACTTCAACTGCCTAGACAATAGAATAAGACTTCAACCGCCTGAAGATACTATAACAGGGATTCAACTATAGACAACAGGAAAGTATTTAACTGAGTATGCTCTTGAATAGCACTAATAAGTCAATAACGTACACCTTTCCTATAATCTTCTCCTTTGTGATATATTGTGTAGTTTGTTAAGAAAAGAAGTAACTTTGATCACAAGAAAATTTTCTTGAATGATTGTGTGATATAAAATGTAAAGCGGTTTGTAATTGAATGCTTGAGAGTTCAATAGTAAAGATTGAAAGAATTTAGAATAGAATTGATTGTAAAAACAATGAAATAATTTGCTTTATATAAATTTTAATAGTTGCAATCATTCGTGAGAAGAAACGGTGAAACGTCAGGACTACAACTCTTGGTTTTAGAGATGTAACCCTTTATGAAGAAGAGGTACCTTTTTAGAAAAATAGTCGTTATACAGATTCAGCCAGCTGAATAAAGTTTGGCAGCCAGCTACATCGACGGTTTTTTAAATCAGTAAGAAAATAGTTCAATCTAGACCATTTTCAACCGGTTGAATATTTTCAGTCAGTTGGCTGAAAATTCATAAATAAATATGTGCATATTTACAGATTTAGTCAGTTGAACTAGGTGGTTCAACCGGTTGAATTGTAATTTTGTCGTGTTGATGTTGAAATTTTAATTTTTGAAACATTATGTGTGTGTGTATACCGCATAAAAGAGATTTTAACAACATTATACCTCTAGACATAGACATTATGACTGATAGCTCTTTGTAGCGTCAACTCGATCTTCATTTCAATATAATTGTCTCTTTGTAAAGTTGATATTATTTCCTGCAAAAATGGTTAGTATATACAATATATACTTATATAATTTTCATTATTAAAACATCAAAATATAAGGTTCTAACATTCTCCCCTTTTTTGATGATGACAACTATATAAATTCAATTTTAAATTGAGTGATTCTCCCCCTAACTTTATGCTCCACTATCGATATAGCATATGTCCTTACTTTATTCTCCCTCTTTGTCATCGATAAAAAGAAAATAGATATCAATAGGAGAAATAACAAATTATGAAAAGTAGTATCACAAAACATACAATTATTACATCACGTAAGACATCACAGATCATAGGATACAAAACATTACAGACATGTCACGAAAATACAGTGTAGAATAACATGACAAACAAACATAACATAACATAAATAGAATGATCAAGTTATCACAAATATTACACCACAAATTGTCTTCAAAGAGTTAGAACATATAACATAGATAGGGGTCATAAAAAGCTGATAATAAAAGCATACCATGATATAAAGAATGATCAAAACTCTTGGCTTTCAAAGTTACCTCCTTCATCTTCGTCTTCCTCTTCAGTAGTTGTCCAAGTGAAAGGAGCTAGAGTTTCAGTAATTCCTATTGATGAAGTAGGAGGAATAGCAGATGTTGACGAAGAGTAAGAAAGCTTATCCCAAATCTTGTTCAAGAAGCCTTTGATAGAATTGAGCTTTTTGTTGGTTTTTGAAACAATTTTAGTCAAACGATGATCGAGCCTACTTTGGTTTCGGGATAAGGTAACAAAAGCTTGTTCGGAAGAGACATCCACATTGATTTCTTCAATTTCATTAATATCTTCTTGAGTTTGCGGTCCTTGAGGGGAGGAAGCAATGCCAGTGTCATGGGGTTGTGCAATACCTTGGTCACAGTTTGCAGCCAATTGTTGAAAAGTAATTATGTCATCACTTGCAGGATGCTTTGGACGCCCATCAGACTTAATGTTTTGGAGTTGAGTTTGCCTATTGTCGTAAACTGCGAATTTGGTATAACTACAAAATTTTGCAAGATACGCCCAATGTATGCTCCATAATGAATTGTTTTGTAATTTCTTCTATGATTAACGGTTTCAAATTCTTCCAAAATTATCTTACCCCAATTGGCAGGTTGAGATGAGTAAATCGCATATAGAGCTTGAAAATCTCTTTTATAAACTTTTTCATAGCTACCGGTACGAGGTTGAAGCGACCAGATAAGAGCATGATGAATTAACCTAGCTTTTGGATGCAAAGCACTAGATTTTAGTTTGGTCATATTGTCGGATAGAAATCTATGTGACGCTTCATCTCGATGAAACATCTCAACTTCAATTTCATCGATATCTAAGCCTTGAGATTGACATCTTAAAATATGTCCTAAGCGTTGTGGGGGAAGATAAATCTTAACACCACAAAACATAGTCCAAATACAATCAGTTTTGTTTTGTGGATTTTAATGATCTAAGTTCATGTTTGCAAAGAAAAGTTTAATTAAAAGAGGATGAATCTTGACACTGTTAGAATCATACCTTATAAGAGAATCAAGATTATTTGCTTCCACGATTTGTCGAATTCTATATCCATAGAAATTAGCGAATTTCATAAAAGCACCTTCAAAGATTTTTGAATTTTTCATGCTGTTGAATCTTGTAACAGCGGTATCATGATGAAGCTATGCCCTAATTTGGTCTTGAGATGGGCCAGTATAAGTGGAGGATTGTCTTTCTCTTTTAGGTCTTGGAGCCATTGGTTGTTTTGAAGAGAGATTTAGAGCAAAAAGTGAGATTTTTAGGTTTAGGGAAAATGAGTTTTTGTATGCCGAAATGAAGGAGGATAAGTAAAGAAAGGATCGAATAAATATATTTGGTTAGTGGAGAATTGAACGGGTGCCTTAAAAGACGTGCTAGTTATTTTAAAAAAACAAAAATTCGATGCATCGGTCGGCTGGTAGAACACTTCAGTCGGCTGAAAGCTTTAAAAACGTAACCAGCAAAAAAATAGGCCAAAAATGGGTCTATTCAGCCGTCTGAAATAATGAGTTCAGCTGGCTGAATTCTGGGTCTAATTTTGTTTTTCTTTGCAGATTCAGCCATCTAAATTACGTGGTTCAACCGGCTAAATCTGTTGTCTCTGCACAATTTCAGCTTATAACCAACTATTATCAGGTTATAATATATATAAAAAAAACTTTATTCTCATGTTAAACAATTTTAACCAATTTTATGTAATAATCATATTATTTAGTATATGGAAACCATATATATATATATATCTTATGTAGACATTCCAGTGTAGAGAACTATTTATTTTCAGAAGACATTGATTCTTCTGATGAGCAATCTTCAAATGAATCGGTAATACGAACAAGGGTGAGTTTGCTTGATAGACCTTTTTCCCAAGAATCACGAGAAGGTGTTTATGTGCGATGAGGCGATTGTCTCTGGATGCTATTTTTTGTAGGAGGATGACCACAAATTTTAAGATCAAATTTCTCAAGAAAACCCAAACGAGCTCCTTGAATTTTCTATTCATAGTACATTTCGCGTTGAACATGGATTATTTCTCATTGAAAATGATGTATATCATTTACTTGATGTTGAGTGGACGGTGAACCGAAATCTATGTTCCTTCTGACTCGTTTTCCATTTGGAGTATAGCCAGTGTGATGATTTGGAGAAGGTGTAATACGTACAGGAACATATATAGGAGTTGAGTTATTTGAAGGTACTGTAGTAGATGGGTTGAAATTTTAATTTATGAATAATTATGCGAGTATATATACCACATAGAAGAGGTTTTAACTACTTTATATGTAATGACCTAGAATTTTGGTTATCTAAAACTGAAATATTTAATTGGTTTAAATATTTGAAAGATAATTTTATAGATTTAATAACTTGAATTTCAAATATAATGATTTATTTGGATAATTTAATTGCAGAATTTAATAATTGAAAATCGTTTAAATAATGGAATATTGGGTTTTAAGCTAGATAAAAATGATTTAAAGGCTTATTTAATTTCTATTGATAAGGATGAAGATAAATAAAAATTTTAAATTGGATTTAAAAGTGATTTACTCGATTTTAAAAATAACTCGTTTAAATTAACGAGTAAAAATAGCCTTTAGGGGCACAGTCTCGGATTTGGACGAAACCAGTTCCGTTAGATCCATAATAGTGTATTATTATTGAATTTCAAATTTCGTAGCGTTTAGAGTTATTGTTTGGTTGTACGGGATAGAAACGCATTGAATTTAATATCAAAAATTTAATATTATAGTTGGGTTCCAAAAGCTATTTTCTCCATACGATCGAATTGGGTCTCGAAACTTGTTCCATTGCGTTCAGAATAGGGGTATAACATTAGAAATGTCTGGCGGCATGCCTCGATCAGGGTTCGGAATAAATATCTGTATATATATTATTTTCAAATTTCTTTTCAGCCGCACTTTTTAGTCAACAGTAGCCAACCTATACTCATGCCTATCTATTCCTTTTCAAATACGCTTCCTTCCTCTTCATTTTAAAACACAACAGAGTAGAAGAAAATGAAAAGAAAAAAGGTTGATTTTAGAAATAAATTTCTCTAAATCTACTAAATTAAAAAATACGAAACTTGCTTTAAAATTCATATTTTGCTTAGAGCTTCGATCTGATTTATTGTTTGTGAGGTGCGGCAATGAGTTGATGATCTCGACTGTGAAGTCGAATAGCAGTTCAAACTAGGGCTTGAGGAATCGAGCTGGATGATGGTCAGTGTGAAGTTTTGAGTTCATATTCGAGATCGTTATGGAATTTAGCTGTTGCGAGAAGATTTTTGGAAGGTGCGGTCGAAGTATGGGAGGCGCGGCATTTTTCTTGGCTATAGGTAGTCGTGCTAGGTTGCGATGTGGTGGTGCGGTGTTTGTGTGACGAGGGTGGGTCGAGCATGCAGGGTTCGTCGAGGGAAGTGGGTCGGTGGTTTTTATTTGCATTTTCGTCGACTGGATGGCCATGTGAGTGGATATGCATGCATGCGACTATAGGTTCTCTGGTGTTCTTCATGCACAGGAGAAAGATTGGGGAAGATAGGAATGTGTTGGAGTGGGTATGAAGCATAGATGGGCTAGGTTTGAAGCATTAAGGGTATGGGCTTTTATTAATAAGAGAACGGATTAGTATTTTAATTTAATTATATCGATGAACTAAAATTTTAATAACTCGTCCATACGAGGTCGAATCGAGGAACGGATTTTTGCGTTGTGATCGTGATGATGAGAGCTTCGAAATGAAACTGGTTTGAATGGATTTGGAGACTGTGGAAATTTGGGCTAAAATCGGACGTTGTTCGGTTTTAGTTCCAAACTGGAATGTCTCGGCGACATAACAAAAATAAAAAGTGAGTGTTTTATAATGCTCAGGAAGTACTAAAATATTTTTATGTTAGTTAAATTTAAAATTATGAAGTGATTTAAATTTGTAATTGTTGTTTGATAATTTTAATTGACATTTAAATTGACATCTGAATTAACTGATCGAAATTTAAATTGACGGTTAAATTGAATTGGAAATAAACTGTTAGTAAAATTCTTGATTATTGATAATTGGTTAATTGTTGTGATTTATCGACAGTTTGGATGACGGATTGTAATGGACGCCAATTGGTTGAGATTTTGAATGATTGGATGTTTATTTATTTTTATATATCTTGTTGTCACCCTGTAAATTATCTGACAGTATACAAACCATTATTTGAATTATTTCGAATAAATTAAGAAATAGGTTGAATTGATATATACCTATGACACTAATTTGGATAGAAAATTATATACGGACACCGGATTGGTTAAATTAAATGATTCTAGGATTTTGATTTGAAATTATTTAAATTGATTTTGATTTTTTTGAAATAAAATCGAATTTATGGAAATGGAATCATTTTTAAACTCGAGCTCGAAATGTTAAAATTGAACTTGTCAATTGGAAGAATCGAGTTTGAAAATTTGAAGTTATAATTGAGAAACCATTTTGATGGTGGAAATTGATTTGTTCAAGTGATTTGAACTTTTACTCGAACTTCAAAATAAATCCAAGTAAAAGTAATTTAAATGGATATTTCGAAATTTGAGCTCAGAATAGGATTATTTTAAAGGTTCGAACCTTAAATTGAACGTTGAGTTGAATTTATTTAAGTGATTTAAATCGATATTCTGAAATCGAACTCGAATTTATATAAATCGAAATGGTTTAAATTTGAGAATTGAATTGAAATTAATTCAAATTGGAATTGAATTGAATTAATTGAACTGAAATCGAAATTGAATTAATTTGGAATCGAAAATGAAATTGATTTGAATTAAAATTGGAATCGAAGTTAATTCGAATTGAAATCGGAATTGAATCGATTTAAATGGAAATGGCAATCGAATTGTTTTGGATTGGAAAGTATGGAATTGGATCATTTTGACTTTGAAACTATTTTCAAAATAAATTATTTTATTATATAAATTGTTTTATAACCTGTCTTTTAGATGTTTAAATTACTTTGATTTTCCAAACTAGTTTACTATATAAACCATTTTCAATTCTCAAACTATTTTATATTAAACTATTTTAACTTTCAAACTATTTAAATTTTCAAACTATTTTTAAAAAGTTCCTACTGGCCAGAATGGGAATGTTTATATTTAAATCATGGATTTAAATGTGAATTGGGTTAAAATGAAGTTATAAGTCAAATTGTAGTTCAAATCGAATTTTGGAGTGAAAATGACTTTCAAGTGGAAATTGACATATTTGAAGTACATATGATATTTCGAAATGAAATTGATTTTGAAGCGAATATGATATTTTGATATCAAGTATGAATCGTGTTCGAAATGTAAAAGTACCAACTGGTGTGTAAAACGACGTTTGGTATTTAAAGAGACCGGGGCCTCTTATTGGCATACTCTCTGTCAATATTGTAACCACTTTAACAATTGTGTACGCGGAGGAGACTCTAGAACGAAGTGGTTGGATTTGGCATCGTTTACTGGATTTGAAGAAAGAACGATGATGGATATACCCTGTTAGCGCCAAAATTGGTCACTAACCCCCAAATCCAGATGAAAGCACCAAATACCAATTACAGCTCAGAGATAGAATGTATGTAGAGAGTAATAATGTGAAGAACAGTTAAAACTGAAATGAAAGTAGTAAAGAACAACAGATTTTATAGTGGTTCGGCTAACTCCGGCCTACGTCCACTCCAGAAGTTTGCTTTTTATTGCTGTAATAATCGATTACAGTTACAAAATGGCAGAGTTGCCTTAGCCTTAGAAAAGAGAAAGTAAGAGAGCAGAAAGAAGATCCCCTTTTATTGTGCCCCTGCCTCTCTATTTATAGACAAAGATGGGTTGGACTTCCCTGGTGGGCCTGGCAGCCGAGTACCTCAGCCCAAATGGAGTGGTCTCCATATGCCGAACCATAGATGCCGAACGCTAAATGCCGAACAAGGTGTGAATGCCGAACGATCTCCTCATGCCGAACGTTGGGAGGTGCGAAGTACCGAGGTACCGAGGTATGGAGGTGCGAGGTACTGAGGTATGGAGGTGCGAGGTACCGAGGTGTGAGGTGCGAGGTACCGAGGTATGGAGGTGCGAGGTACCGAGGTATGGAGTATCGAGGTACCGAGGTATGGAGGTGCGAGGTGCAATGCCGAGCGAGGTGAGGTATGCCGAACGACCCATCCAATGCCGAACGCTCCTTGATGCCGAACGATCCATCCAATGCCGAACGCTCCTTGATGCCGAACGATCCATCCAATGCCGAACGAGATTTATGCCGAGCGAGATTTATGCCGAGCGCTCCATCCAATGCCGAACGATCCTTAGTGCCGAACCTCCATCATGCCGAACCATGTCTGATGCCGAACAGTTTCTAATGTCGAGCGCCCATCATGCCGAACGATCTCCAATGCCGAGCGCTCCTGGATGACGAGCGCTACTGAATGCCGAGTTTTCCTGGAATGTCGAACGATCCCTCTATGTCGAACGACGATCTCTCTATGCCGAACAACCTCCAACACCGAACCATCCCAATGCCGAGCGACATCTGCAAAACTGCCTAGGCCGAGCCATGTAATTTCTCCACTCCTTTTCCCAACGACATATTCAAGTGAACTTCATCATTTTAAACCGAACCCATCATACTTTAGTCTCGATAGTTGTGAAGTTGTTTAAGTTAAATCCGTCTGTCCGCGGCCTTGCCAAAAGGCGGGTTAACACTTTCCCCCCAAAACATGCCTTGCTGTGAAAGGTGTGTTTTGAATAGCCTCAAGTCCAATATCCCAAGTATGTATGTTATCCACATCCATACTTTCCGATTCATAACCCAATCCATTACCAAGCCATCTTATCCGAGTACCACAGCCATATCTTGATCCATTTCCGCGACTGTTCCGAGTCGATGTCTGATCCTTATCCAGTAACCAAGTCCTTACCCAATTCCACATCCATCTGAACCCGACTACCGAGTTCCAATCCATCCATATCCAATAACCTATAACCATATCCATGACCTCTCCGGGTCGATATCCAAATCCAAGACCGCTCCGGGTCCTTGTCCGAATCCTTAGCTATTCATTGTCAATATCCAAATCCGTAACCTCTCCGGGTTCTTGCCAAGCGCAATCCACACTTGACGACCTACGTTAAGTAATTCCATGGTGTTCATGGTTCAGTGTCCCTGAACGTCGAAGAATGCCATGGCTTAAGTCCTAAGCCGAATCCTAGTCACTCCGGACCCTTGCCGAGCATAGTCCATACTCGACGACCTAAAATAGTAACCGATAATATATGGCCTAAGTCCTAGGTCGAATCCTGGTCTCTTCGGACCCTTCCCGAGCATAGTCCATACTCGACGACCTTTTAGCCAAAATCCAGAGAAAATCCAATCAAAATCCGATCCGAAATCCAAATCCAAAATAGAAAACCAAAAACCCATATCGAAAATCCATACCAAAAAACAAACATCCAAACCAGAATCCAAACCAGAAAATGAGCAAAATAGGGAGTTCAAACCAAACTCCAAAACCAAACCAGAAAAAGCAAATGTCCAAGTCAAAGGAAAAAACAGATTTCGCAAACCCGGACATTTCGGTAAGCCATCATCTCAGAGCATGCCTGAGGTTATCTCCGACCTCGTACATGAGTAAGTGATTTAACCGTTTGCCCGGAGTTTGTTACTTATTCCAAACCATCAAGATTAGTTGATGACCAATCGGCCACCATTCCTGGGCCTCATGCCCTCGTCGTTCAAGGCAGGCGGTGGCTGCTCCTGTTCCACCGCCGCATTCCGAGTTCCGACATACTGTCGCAACTGACCATTCCTTATATGCTCCTCGATCATGTCCTTCAAATGCCGGCAGCTGTTAGTGTCATGCCCGTCCAGGTCATGAAAAAGACAGTGCCTTCCTGACGCCCTTTCTCGTTCTGAGGGTTCCCTCCTTGCTGGCCTTCGATAAGAAAGGCGATCTCGAGTATCTAAGAAAATCCGCTCTAACGTTGCGTTCAATCCTGTGTAAGTGGAGAACTTTGGTTCTCCCCAGCGCTTCCTTTTCCCTTTATCCTTGCCCCCACCCGAGCTTTCGTCGGGTAGTCCTCCATCCTTAGTCATGTTTACTTCCTTTGACCTCATGTCCAAACATGCATCCTCTTGTCGAAGAAATCTTTCAGCTTCATGAAAGAATTCCCCAAGATCCAACGGTGGGTCCCGTACCAATGATACTTTGAAATCCGAGTTATCTCTGACTCCTGATACCGCAGCCATCAGAACCATTGATGGATCTGGCCGATCGACCGAAGCAACTGCTGCATTAAATCGAGTTAAGAATGTCCTGAGCGATTCATCTGCCCCCTGTTTGACTGACGTTAGCGTCATCACGTTCTTTGGCCTTTTTATGTGAACTCGAAACTGACTTAAGAACTTGTCCACCAGTTCTGTCCATGTTCCAATGGATCCATCCTCCAGCTGTCTAAACCACATAGCAGCAATTTCAGTCAAGTACAGGGGGAAACATCGGGCCATAACCTCCTCCGTTGCCCCCAGCACTTCCATATGCCTAGTGTATCTCATCAAGTGGTCGGTGGGATCCGTCTTCCCGTTGTATACTTCCAGAGTGGGTAGATTGAAATCGGACGGATTCCTAGCTGTCCTGATGTTCCGGGTAAACGGACTTTTGTTAACTCCCTCTGAATCCCTGTTTGTCAGACCTCCGCGAATAGTCCGCCTGATAATGTCAACTAATCCAGTGTTTCCAACCAATCCAGACTGCCCCCCAAGTCCCCGAGGAAATTCTGGCACATATTCTTCATCACGTACTCCTGTATTCCTATCAATGCCAGGCCGCATAGCGTTATCCGGTATCCCTCCATGAACTGGTCCAGCATCACCTGGTGGTGTGCCCCCGAGTCTAGGTCCATCTAGATTGTTAACTGTTTGTTGATTGGGAGCTGCCCCCTGCTGATTCACTCCATCTGTCCGTTGGTTGAGTTCCTCTGGTCCAGCTCCACGATCTTGAGCAACTGCAGTTCCTGGTTGTCCAAATTGCCTAAGAAGAGCCTGCATCATCTCCTCTTGCCGTTTCATCATCTGCTCTTGCATAGAATTCATCATCACTTGCATCTCGTCCCGAGTTATGTAGATGGATGCATGACCCTCCCCAGCTCCAGAAGATGCCGCTTGACTTCCTTCCTGATTGCTCCTTTCCACCGCTTGCTTCCTCGTTGGTGGTCTTGCCATTGCTTTCTAAGATCCAAGTTCCTAACTCCAAAATTACTGAGTGTTTCAATTCTCAGTGAAAGCACCAAAGTGTTAGCGCCAAAATTGGTCACTAACCCCCAAATCCAGATGAAAGCACCAAATATCAATTACAGCTCAGAGATAGAATGTATGTAGAGAGTAATAATGTGAAGAACAGTTAAAACTGAAATGAAAGCAGTAAAGAACAACAGATTTTATAGTGGTTCGGCTAACTCCGGCCTACGTCCACTCCAGAAGTTTGCTTTTTATTGCTGTAATAATCGATTACAGTTACAAAATGGCAGAGTTGCCTTAGCCTTAGAAAAGAGAAAGTAAGAGAGCAGAAAGAAGATCCCCTTTTACTGTGCCCCTGCCTCTCTATTTATAGACAAAGATGGGTTGGACTTCCCTGGTGGGCCTGGCAGCCGAGTACCTCAGCCCAAATGGAGTGGTCTCCATATGCCGAACCATAGATGCCAAACGCTAAATGCCGAACAAGGTGTGAATGCCGAACGATCTCCTCATGACGAACGTTGGGAGGTGCGAGGTACCGAGGTACCGAGGTATGGAGGTGCGAGGTACCGAGGTATGGAGGTGCGAGGTACCGAGGTGTGAGGTGGGAGGTACCGAGGTATGGAGGTGCGAGGTACCGAGGTATGGAGTATCGAGGTACCGAGGTATGGAGGTGCGAGGTGCAATGCCGAGCGAGGTGAGGTATGCCGAACGACCCATCCAATGCCGAATGCTCCTTGATGCCGAACGATCCATCCAATGCCGAATGCTCCTTGATGCCGAACGATCCATCCAATGCCGAACGTCTGTAGATGCCGAACGAGATTTATGCCGAGCGCTCCATCCAATGCCGAACGATCCTTAGTGCCGAACCTCCATCATGCCGAACCATGTCTGATGCCGAACAGTTTCTAATGTCGAGCGCCCATCATGCCGAACGATCTCCAATATCGAGCGCTACTGAATGCCGAGTTTTCCTGGAATGCCGAACGATCCCTCTATGTCGAACGACGATCTCTCTATGCCGAACAACCTCCAACGCCGAACCATCCCAATGCCGAGCGACATCAGCCAAACTGCCTAGGCCGAGCCATGTAATTTCTCCACTCCTTTTCCCAATGACATATTCAAGTGAACTTCATCATTTTAAACCGAACCCATCATTCTTTAGTCTCGATAGTTGTGAAGTTGTTTAAGTTAAATCCGTCTGTCCGCGGCCTTGCCAAAGGGCGGGTTAACATACCCCATCACTTGTGCCAATTTGAAATGACTAAAACAGGACGGCGTGACAGGGCCAAGTGGGCTAATTACCCCTAGCGTACATATGTTCTTTGATTTTCTTGGACTCGCTCCATATTATTACTTTTGTTATTGGTTTCGATTGGTGCATCTTGATTTGGGATAGCCTCCCTTTGACTCGATATGGGATGGATGGACGCGGTGGCGGTCATGGCTATGATGCGTTACCACTAGCCCTACGACCCGAACTGGTAGTATCCTACTTTGGGCATTGCCTTACGTGCCTTGTCATTCTTTTGTCCCTATACGAGACCACTACGATTTTGATTTAGTGTTGTCATATCACGGCGCATCCCTATCCACCGACGTTTTACTGGTGTTTTATATGCAAACTGTACGACAATGATTAAAAACGCGTTAAGGGGGATCAACGTAAAGCCTTAACGCTAAGAAAAATATTTATTTTATTGATTAGACATTATATATGTAGCATATTCTACTACATATAAATATTTTGACGAATCCTTAAGAGTTGGAAAATCCCGTAACATCTCTTGAGTTATTGCACGCACGTTATACACTGGATAAGAGATATAAAACCCGTAAATATCTCTGACACCACGGCACTCATGTTATATGCGATATTGATTTGGCACACATAAGAATATTTTAGTCCTGACTCGAGTGTTTTGCCTTTTCATTACGCTCGGGTTAGCCCTAAGTATTTCAGCGCTCCGAAGATCATTTTCTGGTGGACGAAGACGAAGATTTGGTATATTATTACTATTATAATTCCTTGCATCATGTTGTTTTGCTGCATTATTTATTTATCCCTGTTGTATATATAACTCTGATAAATGTTGTATAAAGTATAATCAAATGTATAATATAAATAGCTTCATGAACTGTTTATTTGATTATTATATTTTATCGTCCCGCTGCGAGATTCTATGTTTGTTTTCTTCTACTTTTCTTATTTTTCTTAATTAACCCCATTGATTATCTATATTCTGGATTGTTTAAGTTGGACATGTGTGCGTTATTTTCGATTTAAACCTTCCGAAATGTGGGTCGTCACAGTTGGTATCAAAGCTGAAGGTTAAGCGAGAACCTTGGCTTTGGCGGGGTAACTCATTAGAGATAGGGTCAGTAGCGCCCTAGAATGAGTTTGAGTGTATATAGATATGAGCGCGTATTTGTTAGTGAATATAAAATGTAAGAATCCTGAAACTCGGCCTTCGAAAATCGGCACCCGTACTTCACTTGCACTCAAAATGCCGCAGATTCAAACGCCGAATCTGGCTCCCCGGAGCTTATAACACCATTAATTATAACAACACAGCGGAAGAAAGAAATATATGATATCATATACAACTCCAATGAATACAATATCCAGAATGATATACAACAATGATATCTATATGATACAACAATATCAGAGATAAATAATGATACAGCGGAAATAACATAAATGATAACTCCAAATGATCAGTCAGAGAGGCTGAGTCCAACCACTCCAATATCAAGCTCGAACCATCATCACGTAAGACAATGGTAAGCAAGGTCAGTCATGATCTCCAGACACTGAACTAGCTCCAGATAATCCACTAAACCTGACTATTTGAAAAAGAAACCCAACTCTAGACTGCCCATGTGGAAAATTATGGGCACCCAGAGTTTAGGAACGAAACAATAAACTCCGAGTCAGTCATGGGACTGGTGTGAGTAACAAAAACAGTTTATTTTTAAAACAAACAACACAAAATAATTTTTAATATTGAAACCCGCAATGCTTTTTCGAAAATGAAACTACAGTAAGACCTCCCGCCACACACACAATGCAATCGCAGAATTGGAGGAGATTTCTCCTTATGATAGTCAAACATGCTTACTACGCAAAACAAACTCTTTTGATATTATTACTAATGCATAGTGCAGAAAAAATTTCGAAAGTATAATATCAATCTTAGCCAGCATAGACATTCCAAACTATGCCTACTATAGCTACTATGTTCAATAGCAGGTTACCGCCACATTCCATAGCAGGTTATACAACTAAAACCGTACCAGGCTCGTATTGTTTCTTTGGATTTTCCAACAAATGCTCAGGCTAAGGAACTTCCTATGCCACATGGGAACGCCTCTGGAGGGACGCCCCGAGAACCACCTGGCTCTCTGCCAACACAATGCCGGTTACCCCCTTCCCGGGTAGTAAACATGAGATATTCCACCCCCGGTCGTTTGCGACCTTTATCCGAGGGCCCTCAATCACAAAGCAACAATCACACAGAGTAAATGAAATTGGAGCAACCACATAGGTAAATATCTAGGCTCCATACCATGATATCACCTTTTTCCAGAAGGAATGTACATACCCTAGGGGGCTACCCCTGAAACCTTGTCGCATCTTTCCTGTTTCGACCATTTTCGGTCTGTGAAGCTCGATGAGGTCTCGTCCACAAAGCTACGCTTTACACGAAAGCCATGCTTTGATCACAAATGATCGGCAACACACAGCCGCACTCAGCATGCCACACTACCAAATGGGGAGTATATCACTGATAACCTTCAACTACATAACCTCTGAGCTCGTACGTCTCAGAGAAGGGTGTTAAGCTAAGAGAATAAATCTCCACCACCAAACAGAAATGTATTTGAAAGAAATCAGCTTTATATCTCAAAGTGTAGTGTCAGACATACAACCATACAAGTCTGTTCCGGGTTCGAACAGAACCGAAGGCACTTCCAAAGAAGCCCTTGCAATCCGGGTATTCACAATCCCGATCGGATTTCCCATCACTTAGGAAATCTCTATACCGGCGCGACTCAGTGCAGAGACAATCGATAAGTCATCCTATCGTTCTTGCAAATAACCGGTCTTCACCACTGGTCTTCAAATGCAATCCATATACGACTTATCATTATTCGGAATGGGTTGTATGACACAAAGGTCCTCTCCCGGCTAAACCGAATAATGAGCGCAATATTTTTAAAACATATGGATATTGGAATTTTAGTTAAGTCACAACTTATTATCCAAAACTTTCTTTCAAATGGTTTAAACACATTACCATTCAAATCTTTTACATAAAAAGATTCAATTCCCAAAATTCACCCAGTTTCCCAAAGATTTATTCACAGTTTTTCAAAATCAATTTCCATTTCAATTGGATTAACTCATTAAATCTTTAAATCAAAGATTTAATTGATAGCTTTCAAAATCATTTCCAAAGATTTATGCGTAATTTGGAAAACCATTTTCAATTCTAACTTGAAATTCCTTTAATTCAAATTAGAAATTCATTTCTTATATGAGAGCCTTTAACAGTTGAAAACAATAAGTTTCTCAAATCATTGAATTCAATTTCAAATATTGAATTCAATTTCAAATATTGAATTCAAATTTAAATCAAATTATTAAAATATCAAGTTTTATTAAGTTATTTAAAATAACTTTTACATTTGAAAACTCCTTTACAAGGTTCTCAATTCCAATTTCCAAAACTATGTGGATTCAAGAATTCGATCTTTAAAATTGTCAAAAATCTGCGACTTAACTGATTTCCACGTGAAATCCATATTTGTGTGTGTATGGTGTAGTCCAGGGGTTTCACACAGTAGTGCAACATCATTTAATTATCACAGATCAGAATACAGAAATATAGTTGATAAGCGGTATAAATTATAACGCTTATCGTTTATTCATAGATCACAGATATATAAATTTCAGATAATATATTACATTCATCCCAGATAAATAAACTACAGTACAGATCACACACAAATCAGAATATATATCACACAGCATCACAGATCATAATATCAAACAATTCAATCATCCAGTCAAGTCCAAACATTCACAAGTAAATTTATTAATCAACTGATTCATTTAAATCAAATGTATCGATTATTAATCCGGGTTAATTATCATAAGTTAATTACAAATTATTTGAAATAATTTCCCTTCCAAATTTATTAGTTAACCCTTAATTATTAACTAATCATTCTTAATTAATGAATCAATTAATTTTTAATTATTAAATTAATTTTAATTAATCACCATTATTAATTAATCCTTTAATTTATTAACAAATATTTACTCAAATTTCAAATCATCATTCAATTAATTACATTCAGTAATCATCTATTAATTACTTCTCTAAGTAATTATATTTTACTAAATTATCAAGTGATTATTCTGAATTATACTTAAGAAATTTAATTTTGAATTAATCAAGTTAACTCAATTGGTTACACTAAATAAATTAATTCCTTGATTACTTATATTAAGTAATTATGCTTAATGATTCCACACATGATCATTATTAAATTAATTTATCTAAATTCATTGTTAAAATTTGTCACATTAATTAATTGTTCAAATAATCTTACTTAATGATTTCATTAACTATTAAATTTCTTTAATCACCCTTTTAAAGAAAATTTCTTATATTAATCATTTTTGATTATAAATTAATTAACCATTAGGAACTCATTCATAATTGAATTCTAAATCATAAATCTTCATTTTTCTAAAGTAACACATTAATATTTATGATTTAGTGATTATTTACAATATATTGAAAACATTATTCCCAAATTTCCTTTTTAAATTTCAATTCAATTCAAAATTGAAATAGATTCTTGTTTATCTTCAAATAAATTTAAAACAAAATATTCTAACATTTTTAAATCTACATATTAAGATAACAATTTATTACAAAAGAAATTTTAAAGAGTTAAAAAATCAATTTTTCTTTAACTTTAACATTTTAACTTATTGCAACACTTAAGTTATAAAACTTAATTAAATCTCAAAATTTTAAAATCTGATTTAAAATTAGTTCCAGGTTTAAATTTTAACTTGTTTAAATTTTTCATTTTCAATTTCTATGTCCATTTTAAATTCAAATTACTCCACTACCTTTAGTTGCTTTTGAGTTATTTAAACAATTTGAATTTTAAAATTTTATTTATGTCTAAACTGAATTCTAATTCAACTTGGATTACATTTACTTTTGATTTAACCTCAGTTTTAAAACCTTGCTTGATAAATTTGAATTTGGTTTTAAAATTTTAAAACAGAGACAGTTTCAGGTTGAAGCCTGGAACAAAAATTTGACCTGAGCTTCTCTATTCCTTGCTTCGAGTAAATGACTCGAACCACTCGAGTACGACACGAGGAAAACTCATTCCTTCCCAGGAAAAACAATCCCCAGACACCAAGTACTCGTGCACGTGCACATAGTCGTTGGCCATCTCCGGCCATCGCTACGACGTCGAACAAGTCGACATCCACCCATGCATTCATTTCCAGTCGCCAGATCATCACCATCGTCTCGAGTTCGAGATCGAGCTAAAAATTCGAAACCTGGAAACAACCCAGACATCACCACCCCAACCTGTCAACGCCTCGCTCTCACAGCTCCGACCACGAGAACACGTGAAACTCCGGCCATCCACTCCTTAACACTTCCTCCACCATCTTCCCAAAGTACGTCAAACTCGATCGACTCCAGACGATGAATGAACCAAATTACCTAGCCTCGTCAAAATTAGGTTTACGAACTTCTCGCGTTCGCCGATGCCACCACGATCACCTGCAACCTCAACCAATATTTTTCCTAGGACCCCCGTTGTGACGCCCCACCTCTATACCCACGCTAGCCAGGAACACTACAGTGTAATGCTGTCGACTAGCACGGAGAATAAGGCTGTGGAAGAGCGACCATCCATGTAATTTCTTTGTGCGAGCATCGATATGTCAGATAGTATAGCATGCATTTCATTTAAGGAGGAAATCCGACATGCCGATACAAACTCAAAGCTATCACACAGTGGCTATATATAATCTTCGGAAACAAACATAGAAATAGACATAACACAAATCAGTCTCAGACATCCATACCACAAAGGCGGAAAAAGATATGAATATATATATATAACACATGAAAGTGTTTATCAGAGTGGTGGTCAGAAAGATCCACGATAATACAAAAGAGTAGCTACAAGCTACACAAAAGAATAAGTATACATTATAGAGTCTATATCTCAAATGTATACATCCAAAAACTGCTAATCTAAGTAGTTAGCCAAAAAGTCAGAGTAATCCCAGAAGAGAAGTCAAGCAGAAGCACCTGTAACATCTCGGTCTGACCCGAGTATTATTTATAAGAAAATAATAAACGGATCAGTCTAGCTATAAATATCAAATGATATGGTATAGAATAAAAGATATGGCATGAACACATAATAACCATAATGGCATACTACTATAAGTATGTAATTGAAAATCAACCAGAGATTAATCAATATCACAAGAAAGAGGATGGCCAATCCCATAAACTGAACATCGACGCACCTAGAAAGATACGCCCCATGTAAAGTCTAGCATCGATACACCTAGAAAGATGCATCTCATGCAAAGTCGAACATTGACGCACCTAGAAAGATACGCCCCCATGCTCTAGCATCGATGCACCTAGAAAGATACGCCCCATGCATAAATAAACATCGACGCACCTAGAAAGATACGCCCCATGTATTGTCTAACATCGATGCACCTAGAAAGATACACCCCATGTAATGTCTAACATCGATGCACCTAGAAAGATACACCCCATGTAATGTCTAACATCGATGCACCTAGAAAGATACACCCCAAGTAATGTCTAACATCGATGCACCTAGAAAGATACACCCCATGAAAAGTCGAACATCGACGCACCTAGAAAGATACGCCTCATGCATAGAAGAACATCGACGCACCTAGAAAGATACGCCCCATGCATAGACGAACATCGACGCACCTAGAAAGATATGCCCCATGCCCCGACTTATTGAGCCGATTGCTCCATGAAGTAAACAAACATCGACGCACCTATATAGGTACGACCCATGCGTAAAGTGAGACGAAGCTCAATAAAATGAAGTACAGTCCTCCACATGGACAAAGAGACATCGCACATTGCTAGTCTAAATCACGAAAATGATCGTCGTTGATCGTCAAGAAGTGTCAATCACACTAAGGTACTAAATATATGAGTTTAGCTTCATGTCCCATAACCACTTGCTTAACTTAAATATTTACGAACAAACTGTAGATCTTCACTAGAAAATTGTCACAAGAGGTTCAATCGAACAAGTCCAAAAATTATCCGACGAAGTAAACGCAAGCGTTTCATACCACTTGTTTTACTAAGCCGTTTAATTAGATTTCTCATCCGAGTGAGGTAAAGGCTTGTATATACTAATAGATTGGAAAACGGTTTAGGAAAAGAGCTTTGTAATAAAATAGTGTTGAAATCGTTTTGATGAAAGAGTTTTGATATTTACTACCAGTATTGAAACCTTTATATTTTTAAAGTGACAAGTCACAAAATTGATTGTAGAAACAAATCAATTCACTAAAATTCACATTCGAAGACGTGAATAAAATCCAAGGAAATCAGTTCCAAAATCATCAAAGTAGAAATACCCACGCGACCTAATCATGGCCGAGCTAAATTGCAATGACCTAAAGAGGTAGCGACTTCAAGTAAAATAGGTCGAACGACTAAGGATAGCATGCCGAGCGACCTAGGTGGGCGCGACCTATCTAGGTGACATGGCCGAGCGACTTATCAAGACAATAAGGCGAGCGGCTTATAGGTGATGCGACCTAAGGTTCAAGCGACCTAAGGTGGCGAGGTCGAGCGACCTAAAGGAAGTAAGGCCGAGCGACCCAAAAGAAGTAAGGTCTAACGACCTAAAGAAATAAGGTCAAACGACCTAAAGGAAATAAGGTCAAGCGACCTAAAGGAAATAAGGTCAAGCGACCTAAAGAAAATAAGGTCAAGCGACCTAAGCAGTGATGAGGACGAGCGACTTAAGGATTATCGACCTAAAGGAGGAAGGCCGAGCGACCTAACATCCCGAGCAAGGTCGAGCGACCTAACAATTTAAGGGGTGGAAGAGGTCGAACGACCTAATGGCAAGTCAAGGCCGTGCGACCTAATTAACTCGCGACCTAACAATTTAAGGGGTGGAAGAGGTCGAGCGACCTAATGGCAAGTCAAGGCCGTGCGACCTAATAACTCGCGACCTAATGTGTGAAAGGCCAAGCGACCTAAGGACGAGCGAGCTAAAGATTCAAGGCAACACGACCCAAGCGACTCGATGTAAAACAGGTCAAACGACCTAAGGCCTAGCGACCTAACACCGAGGTGTCGTTTCCAATAGAGGGAGGGAGCTAACGACCTACGACCTAATTTCGAACGACCTAAGGGCGAACGAAAATATGCAGGCCAAGTCTTCGAGGCAGTGGACCTAAGCCCAGTAATTTGCCAAATACGCTACAAATTGGAGTTTTTCACCAATTCAATCCAAACCAAATGCAAAAGCACATGCAAAAGTGATAGGAAATCATTCCCAACAATCCAATATAGTTATAGATAAGGATGTGAGATAAAAATCTCACCTTTTCATGGAAATTGATGGAGATGAAGCTTGAAAACAAAGCAAGAACAATAACAAGCTTGAATCAATGTCTTCTTCTTGAATTTGGAGTTGAATGATGGATTTGCAAGAGAACTTGAGCTTGGAATTTTAATTTCCCATTCCCTCCTCCATTTTTGATGAAGCTTAAGTTGTTAGGAAATTATGAAGAAGGAAATGATGAAGAGGAGATGGGTTGGGACTAAGTTAGAAGGTGGTTCAGCCCAAACCAAAGCCCTAAGCGAAAAAAGTGACAAAATTCCACTAACTCCAAACATATCGAAGTTTATACTCAAAAAGATCGCAAACATCATTTTGAACTCGATGGGGGTGGTCTCGAGTCCTAATTTGACCGTTTGCAAAAAGTAGCTTTTCGGACTATAATCCGACGAACAATGTTATATTTAAATAAAATATTTAAATATAAAATCGATAAATATGCGGGTTGTTACAGACTCCCCTCCTTAAAGAAATTGCATCCTCGCAATAATTAAGAGAAAAATAAGAAGTAACAACCATAAAAGCATATCAACACAAAAGAAAATTTTGAAATAAGAAGTTCACCATAAAGAGCGCGAAAGAGTTAGCCCGAACGTGTTTGCTCGATGAATTCTCTGGATTCCCAAGAGAAATCCTTAGGATTAGAGAACCATCGTACTTTCACAAAAAGAACATCTTTATTTCGAAGGCACTCAACCCCCGAAGAAATGATGCGAATAGAATGTTGCTAAAAAGTCAAATCTGGTGAAACTTCAATTCCTACTATAACACCAGGCTCAAGAATAAAAATCGGAAACCTAAAATCATTTCCATAGTTAAAAGACGTGGAAAACGTCAAGACAGAAAATTGAGCCGGGGCAACGGCGCAGTATAATAACAATACGCCCGAGAAGCTGGAAACACGAATAACTCCAAACATCGACAGAGTACAATAACGGTACGTCCAGTGAACGGAAACTCAAATAATTCGGAACACCGACGTAGTACAAGAACGGTACGTCCAATGAACCAAACACCATAAAAGAACATCGGGCGCTAGTCCATATAAGAAATGAGATAAAACTCAATAAAACGAAGTATATCAAAACGTCCGATGAACTTGATAAAAGATAATTCCATTCAGACATCATCAAAGAATCAACCACCTGTTGCTTACGACTAAGCGCATTGGCAACACGATTTCCCTTTTGGGAATAAAAAGATTATCAAGATCATAAGATGCTAGGAACTCGAGTCAACATGAAGTTCCTTATGAGTAAATAAATATTCCAAAGATTTATGATCGAGGTGGAGAACAAATTTCTCCCCCAAAATGATGATGCCAAACTCTAAAAGAGAAAACAATAGTCGCGAGCACTAGATCATGAGTGGCATACCTAGTCTCGATCAGTTTTAATGATTTAGAAGCACAAGTGATAGCACGTTCTCTTTTGCAAGAGAACGACATCCAAACCAATACGATTAGCATTGGTACAAAGATAAAGTCTTGGTTCCCTTTGGGAATCACAAGAATAAGAGTATCGAAAAGAAAGAATTTCTTTTTGATAATCTTCTTTCCCGAAAAGCTAAAACTTTCTAAATTACATTTATCTTTATGTAATAATCTTTTCAGAAAAGAAAAAACTTTTATTTTACAAGTCAATTTACTGTGTCTGATTGTCTCATCAAAGCGTTTAGGTCCTATCGATAACGTTGATCAAGCGCATCGACTAGAATTCTTAAAGCACTCAATGGGCAATACAATCACAAAATCATCTTCTATATGATAAATGTTTCTTAAAAACCTTTAAGAATATTCTTTGCTCGTTTAGGAGCAAAAATCAAATTGTACTTATAAATAAATCTTATGAAAAAGATTTGCAAAATTTTAAATTACCGTTTTCATCCAAAATCAATATATACAAGAATGGAGTCATCGAGATCGTATAATACTCGATTCATAAAATGGATGAAATAAGCTGGACAAACTGAATGACATAATAAGTCATTCATAAGTTTCATAACGAGTGCGGAATGCGGTAAATGGAATGCTAACTCCCGCAACTCGTAGCAAATGAAAATCGGTGGCAAGGTCGAGCTTAAAAGACCTTAACACCACACAAAAGATTGCTTAGGTGATAATCCTAAGACAAACTCAAAAATACCGGAAAATTCTCAAACTTCATGAATGAGAGAAATAACACTTTTCTCATCATGTGAGCTTTAAAGAATAAAATGATG
Source organism: Allium fistulosum (assembly GCA_030737815.1). NCBI lineage: Eukaryota > Viridiplantae > Streptophyta > Magnoliopsida > Asparagales > Amaryllidaceae > Allium > Allium fistulosum. Next base: position 1,424,467,422 of record CM060902.1, read on the forward strand.
CCATCAAACTGGAATCAAAATCACAAAGGAAAAACAGAAATCTGCTTAACAGATTGAAAATGTCGAAGATGAATAGTCCACACGGGACAAAGGATATGGCTTCATAATAATTAAGCCAACCCTTACAAAAGTCAATTCCGAAGCATAAGTAAAAATCGGCTCGGAAAGAAAAATCACATAAAATAATTTCGACATCAACAAAAAGCAAATTGAGTGTTGCGGATCCACCAATCCGGATTCGCAATCCTCAAAGAAGTCATAACACCCAAAAATGTTTAAAGAAAAAGAAGCACAAGTTCTTTTGATATAAAAATAATGAGATGAAACCCATATCAAAAAGAACTCGAATAAGATAATCACAAAATAAATATTGTCAAGGATAGAAAATACCTTGACCAAAAGAAGTGCTAGTAGAGGCTTGCACAACCTTTAGCTTTCCCTCCTTCTTGCTTGAACTACGGGACATGCAGATATATGATGACTTGAACTTTTGCAATAGCGACAATAGAGGGGTTGCAGACACTCCTTTGCATAGTGGTCCGTGGAACCACAATTGTAGCATTGTCCACGACTAGAGGTAGGAGTCTTTGCTACCGGAGTTTGTTGCTTCCCTTTCTTGTTGGGAGTGGGGCCTTTGAATTTAATAGGCCTCTTCATGTTATTGTTGAAGTTCTGTTTGGCACCCACAACTTCAACATTACATTCATTATCGGCCTCTTCAAGACGAAGAGCGATATCTATAAGTTGATCGAAAGAAACTTCCAATTTCAGAAGTAATGGCTTCTTGAGATTCTTGTTCAAGCCATAAACAAATCTCTGATTTTTCTTCAATGGGGTATTAATGTATTCAACCCCGTATTTAGAAAGAGATTCAAAAGATGCGACGTAGTCCGTCACAGAAGATTCACCTTGAACAAGGTCGATAAAACGCCGGGCCAAAGTTACTTTTTCAGCCTGCGACACAAATTTCAATTCGAATCTTTCCCGGAATTGCTCCCAAATGAGATCCGCTTCAACGATTTCAGAAATAAGAAGCTCATACCAATCCAATGCTCTTTCTTGGAGCATGCTAGAAGCCACTTGGACTCGGTGGAGATCAACAAGATTCATGCGAGAAAAGATGCGGTCGCATGATCTAAGCCAAGCTTGGATTTCAATGACACTCTCGGATCCCCGGAATGGCCTTCCACCCAGATCGGTATAATCTCTACACAAGCGTGCAAAACCGGATCTAGGATGAGTAGGCTCTGGAATGGGTCTGATAGCTTGAGATTTCTTAACAAGATCAGAAGCTGCTGGGCAGACATAAATACTCCCTCCTGAGGAGTAGCACTGGATTGACCGATGTTGGTACGGCCAGATCTAACCATTTCTCTTCTTTAAGAAAGAAAGAAGAAGAAAAAGTTATTCTCGGAATGAATATCAAACAAACTTGATTGATAAAACAAGGAATCATAAAAGAAAATAGGATAGAACGGGTCCAATTGACTCGAATAAATTCCTAAAGCACGACTCCTAAGAAAGACTTAGGATATGATCCTTGCTAAATTATTCTACATTGTTCCGAAGTTTGGCTTTGATACCAAGCTGTGACGCCCTACCTCTATACCCACGCTAGCCAAGAACACTACAATGTAATGCTGTCGAATAGCATGGAGAATAAGGCTGTGGAGGAGCGACCATCCGTGTAATTTCTTTGTGCGAGCACCGATATGTCAGATAGTATAGCATGCATTTCATTTAAGGAAGAAATCCGACATGCCGATACAAACTCAAAGCTATCACACAGTGGCTATATATAATCTTCGGAAACAAACATAGAAATAGACATAACACAAATCGGTCTCAGACATCCATATCACAAAGGCGGAAAAAGATATAAATATATATATATATAAAACACATGAAAGTGTTCATCAGAGTGGTGGTCAGAAAGATCCACGATAATACAAAAGAGTAGCTACAAGCTACACAAAAGAATAAGTATACATCATAGAGTCTATATCTCAAATGTATACATCCAAAAACTGCTAATCTAAGTAGTTAGCCAAAAAGTCAGAGTAATCCCAGAAGAGAAGTCAAGCAGAAGCACCTGTAACATCTCGGTCTGACCCGAGTATTATTTATAAGAAAATAATAAATGGATCAGTCTAGCTATAAATATCAGATGATATGGTATAGAATAAAAGATATGGCATGAACACATAATAACCATAATGGCATACTACTATAAGTATGTAATTGAAAATCAACCAGAGATTAATCAATATCACAAGAAAGAGGATGGCCAATCCCATAAACTTAACATCGACGCACCTAGAAAGATACGCCCCATGTAAAGTCTAGCATCGATACACCTAGAAAGATGCATCCCATGCAAAGTCGAACATCGACGCACCTAGAAAGATACGCCCCATGCTCTAGCATCGACGCACCTAGAAAGATACGCCCCATGCATAAATAAACATCGACGCACCTAGAAAGATACGCCCCATGTAATGTCTAACATCGATGCACCTAGAAAGATACACCCCATGTAATGTCTAACATCGATGCACCTAGAAAGATACACCCCATGTAATGTCTAACATCGATGCACCTAGAAAGATACACTCCATGTAATGTCTAACATCGATGCACCTAGAAAGATACACCCCATGCAAAGTCGAACATCGACGCACCTAGAAAGATACGCCCCATGCATAGACGAACATCGATGCACCTAGAAAGATACGCCCCATGCATAGACGAACATCGACGCACCTAGAAAGATACGCCCCATGCCCCGACTTATTGAGACGATTGCTCCATGAAGTAAACAAACATCGATGCACCTATATAGGTACGACCCATGCGAAAAGTGAGACGAAGCTCAATAAAACGAAGTACAGTCCTCCACATGGACAAAGAGACATCGCACATTGCTAGTCTAAATCACGAAAATGATCGTCATTGATTGTAACGACCCATATTTTTACGGATCGAAACATCGTAAAACTGATATCATTAGGTCGTATTGTTGTTAAGTCGTCTAGGGTTTAAGTCGTTCAAAGCCTAGGTCACGTAGAAGTTAGGTCGTATAGTGGTTAGGTCGTAGTAGACGACCTAAGGAAGTGGAGTGACCTATAGAAAGTTGGCGACCTAAGGAGTGAAACGACTTAAGGAGTTAGGTCGTGTGATAGTTAAGTCGTATAGGAGATAAGTCGTATGGTGGCTTAGGTCGTGGGGTAGGATTAGGTCGGAGGAGCGACTTAAGAGGTTGGAGCGACCTAAGAGAGTTGGCGACTTATAGGAGTAGACGACTTATAGGATTGGCGACTTAAGATAGTAGCGACCTATAGAATGTTGCGACCTATAGAATTTGGCGACCTAAGGAACAAGCGACCTAAGAGTTGCGGTATAGGAAACTGGGTGAGTTAGCAACCTAAGGGGGATAGGTCGGCAACGACCAAAGGAAGGAGTAGTTAGGTCGTATGACCCTGTGTGTAGTTAGGTCGTGAGACCTTGTGTTGAAGTTAGGTCGTAAGCGACCTAAGGTAGATTTCTAAGTATAGTTAGGTCGCTAGGCCATTAGTCAGTTAGGTCGTGAGCGACCTAAGATATTAGGTCGTATCCTAGCTAAGAGTTAGGTCGTGAGTTCTGTGTTGAGTTAGGTCGTAGGCGACCTAAGATAGTTAGGTCGCGTGTGTGTTAGGTCGCAGGTTTGCTAAGTCGTAGGTCGCGTATATGCGCTTATCTGTTAAGTCGTAAGTCGCGTAAGTTGTTAGGTCGCAGAAGCGCATTGTCTTAGGTCGTGGCATTGTTAGGTCTCGAGAAAGCGCATCTGGGATAGGTCGTAGGTCGCTTGGGTGCGCTGATCTGCTAAGTGTTAGGTCGTAGGTCGTAGAGACTTTGGTTGTTAGGTCGTGGGGTTTTTAGGTCGTAAGTCGTGGACGACCTAACTCCGAGCAAACGACCTAAGGTAGATTTCAGCCTATAAATAGGAGAGTTTTTCTCACTTTTTGGGATCCGGATTTCGAAGCGACGAAGTGCTGCCATTTTGAGAGCTCGACTTCTACACTTCTTCACTTCTTTTCTCCACTTTAATCTTGTGATTCCTTCCATCCAAATCGAAGATCAAATCGAAGATCGAAGAGCTTAGATTGAAGATCTACATTCTTCGAAGAGAGATTTCATCATTTGAAGCGGATTCGTGATAGATCGAGTTAGATCCTTCGCTGTCCAGATCTGAAGTGTGTTGCTTTTGGGTTGTTTAAGTGATTTGGTGAGTGGTGGTTATCTCTCTCACGGATCCAAAGGAGTATATCGGATCGTTGGCTTGATTTTGTGTTAAAGTAGTGATTTTCGTGCATTTTTGTAAACCTAAGTATAGATCCATATAGATCCATTGTTCATGATGATTTGACAATCATTTTACTAAGTGTTAACCTATGCAAGTTCATTCATCAAGATTATAGAGATATTGTTCATGTTTTCATACTTGTTAGACTTTAGACTCTTTAATTACGAAATTGCCATTGTTGTTATAATTGTCTATTTAGATCATATTTGAATGCTTGATTACTTGGATTAATGTTTGACTTGATTGATTACTATGAATTAGATGATTGATGACTTGATTTAGACAAGTTGGTCGAAGATGATTCAAAAGCTAAGGGAAAGGCTCTTGAATTGGAAAAGCTGCTCGTGGCATATGTAGCGGATGATGAAGCTCATATGAATAGATTTGATGATGATGAGATGGGGCTTTGCTATGATGATGATGAGGCGAAGCATGATATGAGATAGTCTTGGTCTAATCCAGACGGGATCATTCCAAGCAAGTTGATAACTCGGTGAAATGGTTCGAGTTAGAGGATAATGGTTTGCTCGAGAGGCGCTTGAGCTAGTATGGAAATAGTCGTCGAGGAGGATGACTAGAAGGCTGAGATCTCATCGTTGTTGAAGGTTCTAGCATGCTCAAAGCAAGAGTACGTTGGGCAGATTCGATAGTCCCTGAAGGCTACTGATTGGTAGTCGAGTACTTTGGGCAGATTCGATAGTCCTAGGCACGGGTCACGATGACGTGCAGAGTTATGTCTAGAACCGGGGTTTCCATTAACCCTTGACGGACGGCTGAAAGAATGTGCCGGTCATTCAATTAACGGTGATATCGAAGCAATGATAACAGTGATAGCCAGAGTCATGGATGTTTGGTTGTATCGTCATTCGGTCTCAAGAGCGGTATTTTCTGGGTGCTTATCTGATCTTGGTTTAGGCCTTGGGGGTTTGTACTTGGAAAACATCGCCCTTAACTCGAGTGATAATTGCTTTACTTTAAATTGTATGCTCTGCTATGATTGCTTCTGCTTAGTGTGTATCTGGGGGCTATCACTGTAGAAAGAGGTGGAGTGGGAGGGTTGTATTCCTATTCCTTTTCCTTTGTGCTCTTTTGGTATGTTGTTAGTTAATTTACTGCTCACTAAGACTGTTGTCTGACTCAAGGCTTTATGTTTTAACTCTTATTGCTTTGGGATGTTCGTCCATTTTGGGACGGGCAGACTAGGTAGCAGGTGACATGTGCTGTTCTTGCTTCCCACGATGCTGATGTCGAAGACGAGCTGGAGGCTTGCAAATTATCTTCTTACTATATGTATTGGATGTTCCGCTGCTTTGTATAATTCTCTGAGTGATATGTAGTGAGGCTTGATGTATTGACTCTTCAGATGTTGTATTCAACTATATGAAGTTTTATTGATGAGATTCTATTTCTGTGAAGCTTCACTATATATACTTTCTATTGTATTTTGTCCATGCGCTGTGAGTAATACGATAGATTCTGCTGTTTTAATTTACCCTGGCAATCGTCCATGGTCGCCTGGCACACTTTACAGCGCACTTTCTCTAGGTTCAGTGCAGGGGTCATGGGCGGTCGTCACATTTGGTATCAGAGCTTTGGTTAATCGATTTTACCCAACGCTCGCTGACGTAACTACGTATGAGAGACGTAATTGTATTTTGATGGATGATTACTATATATAATATAGTAGCTTAGTAGAGTTTGAGTCCTTTATGCAGTTGTTTCTCTAGATGTGCTAATCATTCCTTTTTATAGATATTGAGGATGAGTCGAAGAGGGAGACCAGCTTCTAGGGAAGGCCGTGCTTCTAAGGGGGCTGCTGATTATGCTGGTATGTTCGAAGCTATGATGACTTCGATCATAAGAAGGATGCCAGCTCCGGGGCCATCGGTGGATGTTGGAGTTCAAGTCCAAACTCCAAAGCCGGTGGATTTTGCTAAGTTGTGTAAGGATTACACTGCTCTTGGAGGAAAGGTTTTCTTGGGAACAGAATCAACCATTGAAGTCCAGAGATGGATAGATGCTTGTAGAAGGATCTTTGGTGATTTGGGAATTGAGGATGCAACTAAGAGGAAGTTAGCATCAAGACAGCTTTAAGGAAGAGCTTCTGATTGGTGGAACTCTATTACTATTGATACTCCGGAGGAAGAGATCACTTGGGTGCAATTCCAAGCCAGATTTGAAGCTAAGTTCATTTCTACAGCTCAGAAGTCTGTTCTGTTCAAGAAGTTTGTGGAGCTCAAGCAAGGTGGAAGACCAGTTCTTGAGTATGTTTCTGAGTTTGAAGCTTTGTCCAAGTATGCCCGGTCGTATATTGAATCTTCATATCAGAAGAACGAGAAGTTTGTGACAGGCTTGGACAGTTATCTTGGGAGGCAGTTGGTGGATCATTTAGACGATTCATTTGAGAATCTTGTGGAGAAAGCTCTCAGGCATGAGAGTCTGTTTCCAAAAGAGGGATCTATTGTTGCTGTGACCAGGGGAGAGTCTAAACCACAGCAGGGTGGAAACAAGAAGAGGAAGCAGCAGCAGCAAAAGGGTAAGGATGGCCAGAAGAAGCCGAAGGGCGAAGTGACCTGCTTCAATTGTCAACAGAAGGGCCATTTCTCTAGGGATTGCAAGAATCCGAAGGTGCCAGTGAAGTGCCACAACTGTGACAAGCCGGGGCATATCAGGAAGAATTGTCTGGAACCGCGGAAGGACAAGCAGATTGTGCAAGCTTATGCTTTGGGGGCTGTTCCATCATCTTCGAAAGCTCCTACCGCAGAAGAGAAGGGAAAGAGTGTAGTGGTTCAAGGTACTCTTTCCATATGTGGTGTTCCAGTTAGAGTGTTATTTGATACTGGGGCGTCGCATTCTTTTGTTTGTAATGAACTAGTAGGCCGGTTGGGTTTAGAACCGGATATTGTTGATAGGCCATTGGTTGTGACTAATCCTGTCGGGGGTTCGTCTTGTTTGTGTATGTTATGCCGTGGTCTGATTGTATCGAGTCATGGTTGCTCTTTTGTTTGTGATTGTTTTGTTCTGAACTTTGCGGGGTTCGGAATTATTTTGGGTATGCACTGGCTTAGGAAGTATGCGGCAAAGGTTGATTGTGAAAGGTTGGAGGTGACAGTCGAGAATGTGGAGGGGCAAAAGATTGTGATACGATGTAAGCATGAAGAAGGCGTCTTCATGAGCTTCATGTATTCGCTGGTTGTTCCACGGGATGGACTGTCATCTTTGCCAATCGTTAATGGATTTTAGGATGTCTTTGACGAGGTCAAAGGGTTACCGCCGCATAGAGAGATCGAGTTTCGTATAGATCTAGTTGAAGGAGCCAGACCTGTTGTGATGCCTCTTAGGCGGATGGCGCCTAGGGAACAGCAGGAGTTGAGGGTGCAGGTTGATAATCTTTTGCAGAAAGGATTCATTCGGCGTAGTGTGTCTGAATGGGGTGCACCAGTTGTGTTTGCAACCAAGGCAGATGTGTCATTGAGATTGTGTGTGGATTATCGTGAGCTGAATAAAGTGACCAAGAAGAACAAGTATCCATTTCCGAGAATAGATGACTTGTTTGATCAGCTTCACGAAGCTAAGGTGTTTTCTCAGATGGATTTGGCAACGGGATTTCACCAGTTGAGAGTGGCTAAGGATAGTGTGCCGAAGACTGCTTTTAGGACACCATCCGGTTTATTTGAGTGGCTGGTAATGCCGTTTGGATTGACTAATGCGCCAACATATTTTGTGGATCTTATGAATAGAGTGTTCAGAGATCAGTTGAGTAAGTTCGTGCTAGTATTCGTGGATGATATTCTGATTTATTCCAGAACTGAAGAAGAGCACAAGACGCACTTGCGTATTGTTTTGGAAATCTTATGAAAACATCAGCTGAAGGCTAAGTTTTCGAAGTGTCACTTCTGGAAGAGTGAAGTGAGGTTCTTAGGCCATGTGATTTCTAGAAATGGAATAGCGGTTGATCCCGCTAAGGTGGCAGCAATCTAGGATTGGGTTAGACCTAAGAATGCATCTGATGTGAGAAGTTTTCTTGGATTAGCAGGATATTATCGACGGTTTATCAAAGACTTCTCCAAAGTGGCTGCACCATTGACAGGATTGACGAAAAAGAATCAAGTGTTCAGATGGGAAGATAAGTGTGAGCAAGCTTTCGGAATCCTGAAAGAGCGATTGACAAGTGCTCCTGTTTTGACTATTCCAAGTGGGAATGATGAGATGGTAGTTTACACCGATGCATGTGGTACTGGACTTGGAACAGTGCTAATGCAGAAGGATAAAGTTGTTGCGTATGCAAGTCGACAACTGAAGCCGCATGAAAGGAATTACCCGACTCATGATTTGGAGTTAGCGGCGATTGTTTTTGCTCTGAAGATGTGGAGACATTATCTGTTGGGAGTTCGATTCGAGTTGTTTACAGATCATAAGTCGTTGAAGTATCTTTTCTCCCAAAAGGATTTGAATCTTTGGCAGCAACGGTGGCTAGAGTTTTTGGCATCATATGATTTTGGTATAGCTTATACTCCGGGAAAAGGTAACGCAGTGGCAGATGCGTTAAGTCGAAGACATGCGGGATTGGGAGCCATGTTTTCAGAATGAAAGAATCTCGAGTATTTAGCTGGATTTGACTTCAGGCCCAGATGTGAATTGGAACCTGAGATGTTGGCAAACTTATCGATAAGACCCACTCTTGTGGAAAGGATTGGCGAGAGTCAAAAGCGAGACGATAAGCTTGTCAAGATTATACGTGATTTGAAATCTGGATTGGACCCAGAAAAGGATAAAGGATTCGAGGTCGATCGAGAGGGTTGGCTTCGGAAGCAAGGACGACTAGTTGTTCCCGATATAAATGAATTGAGGAATGAAGTTCTGAAGGAAAGTCATCACTCGAAGCTGACAATTCATCCAGGTGGAAATAAGATGTATCGGGATATGAAGAGAACCCACTACTGGGAAGGTATGAAGAAGGATGTTGGAAATTTTATTTCCAAATGCATGAACTGCCAGTTGGTAAAAGCCGAACAGAAGAAGCCCAGTGGACTGCTTCAGCCATTAGAAGTTCCTACATGGAAGTGGGAACAAATATCGATGGATTTTATTGATGGGTTACCTAGAACAAGAACGGGAAATGAAGGGATTTGGGTCATTGTAGATCGTCTGACTAAGAGTGCAAGATTCATTCCTGTTCGATCGACTAGGACTGCATCAAAGTTGGCAGAGTTGTATGTTAAGTGGATAGTTCGATTCCATGGTGTTCTGAAGAGTATAATGAGCGATCGAGATCCATTGTTCACTAGTGGATTTTGGAAGAGCTTTCAGGAAGTTTTGGGAACCGAGTTGTGTTTGAGTACCGCATATCACCCTCAAACAGATGGTCAGACCGAGAGAGTCAACCGAGTTTTGGAAGATCTTCTTAGAGCTTGTGTCTTGGATTTCGGAGGATCATGGGAAGATCACCTTCATTTGGTGGAATTTTCATATAACAACAGTTACCAGTCAAGCATTGGTATGGCACCGTATGAGGCATTGTATGGAAGACCGTGTAACTCTCCGACATATTGGTTAGAGACCGGAGAAAAGCTGATGCTTGGGCTAGAGATGATTCTAAAAACTTCAGATTGCATAGAGATCATTCGGCAACGAATGAAGGCAGCCCAAGACCGTCAGAAAAGTTATGCTGATAAGCGTCGTAAGGATTTGGAATTTGACGTAGGTGATATGGTTTTTGTGAAGATTTCTCCATTGAAGAATGTTATTCGATTCGGGAAGAAAGGAAAATTGACTCCGAGATTTGTTGGACCATTCCCGATCATCGAGCGAATTGGAAAGCTCGCCTACAGATTGGAGTTACCAGAGAAGATGTCGAGGGTGCACAATGTTTTTCATGTATCGTATCTACGGAAGTATGTGCACGACTCGAATACAGTGGTTTCTGCTGATAGCTGTGAAGATTTCGAAGTTGATCCAGTCGATAAGAGACCTCGTAAGCCGCTTCGTGTTGTGGAAACCGACACGAAACAGCTTAGGAGGAAGGTAGTTAAGTTGCTCAAGATACAATGGAGTGATGATGATAACGACTGTACGTGGGAGGTGGAAGAGAGGATGAAAGCAGCTCATCCTGAACTCTTCAAGGTATGGTCCTAAGGTGTCGTGTCATCTCACGATATTATAACTTGTTCTAGTTTTAGAATTCTGCATGCTAAGCTAGAATTGGATGCATGGTTTGTTGGTTGCTATGGATGGTAGGCGTGCATAATAGTCCTTGATTTCTCTGTTTGTTTGGAATTTCGGGGGCGAAATTCCTAAGGGGGAGAGAATGTAACGACCCATATTTTTACGGATCGAAACATCGTAAAACTGATATCATTAGGTCGTATTGTTGTTAAGTCATCTAGGGTTTAAGTCGTTCAAAGCCTAGGTCGCGTAGAAGTTAGGTTGTATAGTGGTTAGGTCGTAGTAGATGACCTAAGGAAGTGGAGCGACCTATAGAAAGTTGGCGACCTAAGGAGTGAAACGACTTAAGGAGTTAGGTCGTGTGATAGTTAAGTCGTATAGGAGATAAGTCGTATGGTGGCTTAGGTCGTGGGGTAGGATTAGGTCGGAGGAGCGACTTAAGAGGTTGGAGCGACCTAAGAGAGTTGGTGACTTATAGGAGTAGACGACTTATAGGATTGGCAACTTAAGATAGTAGCGACCTATAGAATGTTGCGACCTATAGAATTTGGCGACCTAAGGAACAAGCGACCTAAGAGTTGCGGTATAGGAAACTGGGTGAGTTAGCGACCTAAGGGGGATAGGTCGGCAACGACCTAAGGAAGGAGTAGTTAGGTCGTATGACCCTGTGTGTAGTTAGGTCGTGAGACCTTGTGTTGAAGTTAGGTCGTAAGCGACCTAAGGTAGATTTCTAAGTATAGTTAGGTCGCTAGGCCATTAGTCAGTTAGGTCGTGAGCGACCTAAGATATTAGGTCGTATCCTAGCTAAGAGTTAGGTCGTGAGTTCTGTGTTGAGTTAGGTCGTAGGCGACCTAAGATAGTTAGGTCACGTGTGTGTTAGGTCGCAGGTTTGCTAAGTCGTAGGTCGTGTATATGCGCTTATCTGTTAAGTCGTAAGTCGTGTAAGTTGTTAGGTCGCAGAAGCGCATTGTCTTAGGTCGTGGCATTGTTAGGTCGCGAGGAAGCGCATCTGGGATAGGTCGTAGGTCGCTTGGGTGCGCTGATCTGCTAAGTGTTAGGTCGTAGGTCGTAGAGACTTTGGTTGTTAGGTCGTGGGGTTTTTAGGTCGTAAGTCGTGGACGACCTAACTCCGAGCAAACGACCTAAGGTAGATTTCAGCCTATAAATAGGAGGGGTTTTCTCACTTTTTGGGATCCGGATTTCGAAGCGACGAAGTGCTGCCATTTTGAGAGCTCGACTTCTACACTTCTTCACTTCTTTTCTCCACTTTAATCTTGTGATTCCTTCCATCCAAATCGAAGATCAAATCGAAGATCGAAGAGCTTAGATTGAAGAACTACATTCTTCGAAGAGAGATTTCATCGTTTGAAGCGGATTCGTGATAGATCGAGTTAGATCCTTCGCTGTCCAGATCTGAAGTGTGTTGCTTTTGGGTTGTTTAGGTGATTTGGTGAGTGGTGATTATCTCTCACACGGATCCAAAGGAGTATATCGGATCGTTGGCTTGATTTTGTGTTAAAGTAGTGATTTTCGTGCATTTTTGTAACCCTAAGTATAGATCCATATAGATCCATTGTTCATGATGATTTGACAACCATTTTACTAAGTGTTAACCTATGCAAGTTCATTCATCAAGATTATAGGGATATTGTTCATGTTTTCATACTTGTTAGACTTTAGACTCTTTCATTACGAAATTGCCATTGTTGTTATAATTGTCTATTTAGATCATATTTGAATGCTTGATTACTTGGATTAATGTTTGACTTGATTGATTACTATGAATTAGATGATTGATGACTTGATTTAGACAAGTTGGTCGAAGATGATTCAAAAGCTAAGGGAAAGGCTCTTGAATTGGAAAAGCTGCTCGTGGCATATGTAGCGGATGATGAAGCTCATATGAATAGATTTGATGATGATGATGAGATGGGGCTTTGCTATGATGATGATGAGGCGAAGCATGATATGAGATAGTCTTGGTCTAATCCAGACGGGATCATTCCAAGCAAGTTGATAACTCGGTGAAATGGTTCGAGTTAGAGGATAATGGTTTGCTCGAGAGGCGCTTGAGCTAGTATGGAAATAGTCATCGAGGAGGATGACTAGAAGGCTGAGATCTCATCGTTGTTGAAGGTTCTAGCATGCTCAAAGAAAGAGTACGTTGGGCAGATTCGATAGTCCCTGAAGGCTACTGATTGGTAGTCGAGTACTCTGGGCAGATTCGATAGTCCTAGGCACGGGTCACGATGATGTGCAGAGTTATGTCTAGAACCGGGGTTTTCATTAACCCTTGACAGACGGCTGAAAGAATGTGCCGGTCATTCAATTAACGGTGATATCGAAGCAATGATAACAGTGATAGCCAGAGTCATGGATGTTTGGTTGTATCGTCATTCGGTCTCAAGAGCGGTATTTTCTGGGTGCTTATCTGATCTTGGTTTAGGCCTTGGGGGTTTGTACTTGGAAAACATCGCCCTTGACTCGAGTGATAATTGCTTTACTTTAAATTGTATGCTCTGCTATGTTTGCTTCTGCTTAGTGTGTGTCTGGGGGCTATCACTGTAGAAAGAGGTGGAGTGGGAGGGTTGTATTCCTATTCCTTTTCCTTTGTGCTCTTTTGGTATGTTGTTAGTTAATTTACTGCTCACTAAGACTGTTTTCTGACTCAAGGCTTTATGTTTTAACTCTTATTGCCTTGGAATGTTCGTCCATTTTGGGACGGGCAGACTAGGTAGCAGGTGACAGGTGCTGTTCTTGCTTCCCACGATGCTGATGTCGAAGACGAGCTGGAGGCTTGCATATTATCTTCTTACTATATGTACTGGATGTTCCGCTGCTTTGTATAATTCTCTGAGTGATATGTAGTGAAGCTTGATGTATTGACTCTTCAGATGTTGTATTCAACTATATGAAGTTTTATTGATGAGATTCTATTTCTGTGAAGCTTCACTATATATATTTTCTATTGTATTTTGTCCATGCGCTGTGAGTAATACGATAGATTCTGCTGTTTTAATTTACCCTGGCAATCGTCCATGGTCGCCTGGCACACTTTACAGCGCACTTTCTCTAGGTTCAGTGCAGGGGTCATGGGCGGTCGTCACATTGATCGTCAAGAAGTGTCAATCACACTAAGCTAGTAAATATATGAGTTTAGCTTCATGTCACATAACCACTTGCTTAACTTAAATATTTACAAACAAACTGTAGATCTTCACTAGAAAATTGTCACAAGAGGTTCAATCGAACAAGTCCAAAAATTAACCGACGAAGTAAACGCAAGCGTTTCATACCACTTGTTTTACTAAGCCGTTTAATTAGATTTCTCATCCGAGTGAGGTAAAGGCTTGTATATACTAATAGATTGGAAAACGGTTTAGGAAAAGAGCTTTGTAATAAAATAGTGTTGAAATCGTTTTGATGAAAGAGTTTTGATATTTACTACTAGTATTGAAACCTTTATATTTTTAAAGTGACAAGTCACAAAATTGATTGTAGAAACAAATCAATTCACTAAAATTCACATTCGAAGACGTGAATAAAATCCAAGGAAATCAGTTCTAAAATCATCAAAGTAGAAATACCCACGCGACCTAATCATGGCCGAGCTAAATTGCAACGACCTAAAGAGGTAGCGACTTCATGTAAAATAGGTCGAACGACCTAAGGATAGCATGCCGAGCGACCTAGGTGGGCGCGACCTATATTGGTGATATGGCCGAGCGACTTATCAAGACAATAGGGCGAGCGGCCTATAGGTGATGCGACCTAAGGTTCAAGCGACCTAAGGTGGCGAGGTCGAGTGACCTAAAGGAAGTAAGGCCGAGCGACCCAAAAGAAGTAAGGTCTAATGACCTAAAGAAAATAAGGTCAAACGACCTAAAGGAAATAAGGTCAAGCGACCTAAAGGAAATAAGGTCAAGCGACCTAAGCAGTGATGAGGCCGAGCGACTTAAGGATTATCGACCTAAAGGAGGAAGGCCGAGCGACCTAACGTCCCAAGTAAGGTCGAGCGACCTAACAATTTAAGGGGTGGAAGAGGTCGAGCGACCTAATGGCAAGTCAAGGCCGTGCGACCTAATTAACTCGCGACCTAACAATTTAAGGGGTGGAAGAGGTCGAGCGACCTAATGGCAAGTCAAGGCCAGGCGACCTAATTAACTCGCGACCTAATGTGTGAAAGGCCAAGCGACCTAAGGACGAGCGAGCTAAAGATTCAAGGCAACACGACCCAAGCGACTCAATGTAAAACAGGTCAAACGACCTAAGGCCTAGCGACCTAAAGCCAAGCGACCTAACACCGATGTGCCGTTTCCAACAGAGGGAGGGAGCTAACGACCTACGACCTAAGTCCGAACGACCTAAGGGCGAACGAAAATATGCAGGCCGAGTCTTCGAGGCAGTGCGACCTAAGCCCAGTAATTTGCCAAATACGCTACAAATTAGAGTTTTTCACCAATTCAATCCAAACCAAATGCAAAAGCACATGCAAAAGTGATAGGAAATCATTCCCAGCAATCCAATATAGTTATAGACAAGGATGTGAGATAAAAATCTCACCTTTTCACGAAAATTGATGGAGATGAAGCTTGAAAGCAAAGCAAGAACAATAACAAGCTTGAATCAATGTCTTCTTCTTGAATTTGGAGTTGAATGATGGATTTGCAAGAGAACTTGGGCTTGGAATTTTAATTTCCCATTCCCTCCTCCATTTTTGATGAAGCTTAAGTTGTTAGGAAATTATGAAGAAGGAAATGATGAAGAGGAGATGGGTTGGGACTGAGTTAGCCAGTGGTTCAGCCCAAACCAAAGCCCTAAGCAAAAAAAGTGACAAAATTCCACTAACTCCAAACATATCGAAGTTTATACTCAAAAAGATCGCAAACGTCATTTTGAACTCGATGGGGGTGGTGTCGAGTCCTAATTTGACCGTTTGCAAAAAGTAGCTTTTCGGACTATAATCCGACGAACGATGTTATATTTAAATAAAATATTTAAATATAAAATCGATAAATATGCGGGTTGTTACACCCGTAGGCTCCTTCATCTCCACGAACAACCCCGACCAAGTCGACTCAGTCGATCACCAGAAATTGGTCAAAATCCAATTTTCGAGCAAAAACAAACTACTCTTAAACCAGTTGTTTAAAAATCATCAAACCACGCTTAAAAATCATAACTTTCAATAAGAATTCAAGTTATATTCTTGAATTAATGTTTCGTGGTACTCGAATTTTCCAGAAATTAAAGTTTTTACTGTCAAAATTCGATTTTTCACTCTATAAACACTTATACCTCATGAGACTATTTTTAAATTGTAACTTACTCTTAAATACAATTATTTTGTTTTGAAACTAAGGTCTGATGTGGATTAGAAAACAAGAAATTGAAATTTTCTTGTTGGGTTGTACTCTGTGACTAAACAGAGGAATAGCATTCACTGATACATACATATATATATATATATATACACAGAGCAATTTGCACACATACTTAAGTTTGAATTACTAACTGTTACTCACCTTAAACATTATGTTTTCCAGAAGTTTTCAACTTGAAAGTTGATGCCTTTTTGAATTCGAATTTGAAAAGTTGAAAGATCTTGCTTGAGTTTGTTACTGGAAGCCTTCTTCTTGATCTCAGGTTTTTCTTTGATTGTTTGATGGTTTTAAGTGGATGTTTGTTTGAGTTTAAAATGATTCTTACTTCAGTTTTTCATGGCTTTGATGGACGAAAATAAAATGAGAAGGCTGATATAAGAAAGATTGTTAATGTATATAGGAAATGAGGTTTACAGGGTGATGATTTATGTTGTACAAGTGATAAAATTTGTTGTACAAAAATTGAGCAGGGATATTTTCTTTGCTTTGGGGCTGATGGGTATTTGCATTAATTATCCTTATACCATATTATTATTTTTTTCTTCGGCTGTACAAATATTTGAGATAGTGGTGGCTTCCTTTACAAGCTTCTATACTTGTATTTTATTTTCTTTTGTTTACTTGTTTCATATTTTTCATATGTATTTGTTTTGTTTCTTTCTTTTGTTTGTTCTATCACTTTGTAATATAAGTGAGATTCTATTTTATTTTCTTTTTCTTTTATTATTTTTGAATGCATTTCTATATTTAATATGTTGTTATAATTTATTTATGTATTTATTTTATCCAATGTATTTACTATATTTTATTCTTTTAAACCATTTATTTATGATTTAAATTCAAATCAAATATATATATATATATTATTTCAAATTTACCCATATATGCCCATATACATATATATTCACATATATACACAATATTTTAATTTTAAATGATTTATACAGAATTTATTCGAATTCGGGGAAACTCGTATCAATTTAATTACAATTAATTTTACAATTTTAATTTAAAAACAAAATTAATTATCAATTTAAATTCATATAAAATTCGGGGTCATTACATAAAATGTTTTATATTTTGTTGGTTGCTCTATTGAGTGGCTTATGGATTCTAGTCACTACGAGTAATTAACGTTATTGACAGGAATCTCTAAGCACTTGAAAGAACAACTCGACATGGTATTGTATCGAAATTGGGTAAATGAAATAATTTTACATGGATTATATTTTATATATAAAGAAATAATTTTTCAGAAATTATTATAGTAGTATATGGTGTGCTTGGTTGTCATAAAATGATAATGTCAAACTATTATCTTTTGTTGTTTGTTGTTGAGATCGAATAAAAGTGAGATTATAATTGAAAGTTAAGAAATAATTTCATATAACAAAAATGGAATTATGAAAATATGATTTGTAAATGTAAGTTATAAATTGAAATTCAAATGAAATTCCTGAAGTATATTATATAAATATGGTTTATAAAAATGATTGTAAGGGTTTAATGCTGGAAATTTGGAAATTTAAATCCTATTGGTTTTGAATTTTTTTTTCAAAAGGGTTTTGGGAAAATAATAGAGATATTAATTGGAAAATATTTTGAAATATTTTTTAAAGATTTTTAAAGGAAACAAAAGCACTGAACTCACTTCGGTCGCTAGAAAATAATTTTGGTGATGACTGCAGCATCATCGACGTTTATTTTTGAGTTTCCGAGAGTGGATTTGCTACCAATTGGAGTTTTGTTTAGGAAAAATAGTTTTCATATTTAAAATCCAAAATAATGAATTGATATACCAAGGAAATTTTATGTGTGTGTGTGTGAGTGTTTATATGATTTCAAAAATGATTTGAGATACTTAAGAGCAAAGTATTTAAACTATGGATTTTCATTTAGATGTTTTATTGAGAATATGAGGAAGTAAGTTGATAACTTATAAATTTTTGGAATTTGTAAGTGAAATGAAGCTTTAAAATTTGTTGCATGTGACGGTTAAGGGAGATAAATTTGAAATTGAACTATGGATTTAAACTTAACTTAAGTTAAGTATAGAGTGAATTCTGAAAATTTAGTCTAAGATAGGCTGGATGAAGTAATTGTTGAAAATGGAATTCATTGAAATTTGAATAAATAAATGAAAGGAACTAATTAAATTAATTAGTCAATTAAATTTGGTTTGGAATGTGGATGGATAAAATTGAATGTTGAAATTGAAAATGAAATTGGATTTGTTTAAAAGTGGATATAAACTTAAGTGGTGAAGTGGTAATTAATCAAAGAACATTTGTATAAAATGTTTATAATAGACTTAAGAAAATTTGATGATGAAATTCTTAAGTGAAATTGGTATTAAATGGATATACTTAGTAAATTGGTGAATGTGAATTATAAGTGTGAATGATAAGTGAATAATTGAATGGAAATGAAGTAAATGTGAATAAGAGAATTGAGTGTAGCTAAGAATCAATAGGAATTTATACGTAAGTTGTACGTGTATTATTTCATTCGCATGACGGTTTGATCCAGATTCGAGCACAGAGTTTCGAGATAATATATCGATCCGAGTTGGAATTTTTCACTCGATTCTCGATGGCGAACATTGGATATGGATTTTTGATTGATTCTGGGATTCTCTATCATAATATATGGCTATGCAAGGTTAATAACGATTTCTAATCAAGGAACCATATCTGACTTCGCACTAGAGAGTCGTGTGAATGATACTAGTTCGGAAGTGAAATTGTGTGACCAAGTGAGCGATCAGATTTAATATTGCGTAAGGATGATATATGTACATTGTACAGGCTTAAGTAAAGAAAATATTGGAAATTAAAATGCAGAATACCATGATTTTGAATTTATGATTGGGTATTATTGGTAAATAAGACGCAGGTTTATAAAAGCAGGGCTAATTTGATGACTTTGATTTCGTAAGTAAAAGTTGGGTTGCCCGACAAAAAGGTACATGTTTAAATTGTTGTTTGAATTTGATGATTTTATAATTGAGCCACTTGGCTTTTGTTTTCTTTTGTTGGATTGGGCCCGTAATGGCATTTTGTAGTTGTTCGGATCTAGCCGCGCAAAGGAGACGTTGGCGAATTTTTTTTTGGAAATTTAAAGAGTTAGAAAATTTTGGTAACTAAAACTTTATTTTTGAATTTTAACCTTTAATGATTGAATGGATTATATTATTTGGAATCTATAGATGAATTTGGAAATTTATTCAAAGTAATAACAAGGTTTCAACAAATTTATTTTTGGGAAGTTAAAGGCATAAATGTATTTGGGAATTTATTTCAACTAATTTGTTTTAGAAAAGAAATTGGTTTGGACATTTTTCCTACCTTGGCAATTTCGGGGATGAAATTCTTTTAGGTGGGAGGAATGTAACGACGCAGAATATTGGTTATTTGAAACTAAAATATTTAATTGATTTTAAATATTTGAAAGATAATTTTATAGATTTAATAACTTGAATTTCAAATATAATGATTTATTTATGGACAATTTAATTGTAGAATTTAATAATTGAAAATCGTTTAAATAATTGAATATTGGGTTTTAAGCTAGATAAAAATGATTTAAAAGATTATTTAATTTCTATTGATAAGAATGAAGATAATAAAAATTTTAAATTGGATTTAAAAGTGATTTACTCGATTTTAAAAATAACTCGTTTAAATTAACGAGTAAAAATAGTCTTCCAGGGCACAGTCTTGGATTTGGATGAAACTAGTTCCATTGGATCCGTAATAGTGTATTATTATCGGATTTAAAATTTCATAGCGTTTAGAATTACCGTTTGGTCGTACGGGGTAGAAACGCGTTGAATTTAATATCGAAAATTTAATATTATAGGCTGGTTCAAAAAGCTATTTTCTCCATATGATCGAATTGGATCTCGAAACTTGTTCCATGGCGTTCGTAATAGGGGTATAACACTAGAAACGATTGGCGGCACGCCACGATCAAGGTTCGGAATAAATATTTAGATATTTTGGGATTATATATATATATATATATAATTTTCAAATTTACTTTCAGCCGCACTTTTTAGTCAACTGTAGCCACCCTATACTCGTGCCTATATATTCCTTTTCAAATACGCTTCCTCCCTCTTCATTTTAAAACACGGTAGAGTCGAAGAAAAAAAAAGAAAAAAAGGTTGATTTCAAAAATAATTTTCTCTAAATCTACTAAATTAAAAAATACGAAACTTGATTTAAAATTCATATTTTGCCTAGAGCCTCGATCTAATGTATTGTTTGTGAGGTGCGGCGATGGGTTGATGATCTCGACTGTGAAGTCGAACAGTAGTTCAAACTAGGGCTTGAGGAATCGAGCTCGATGATGGTCAGTGTGAAGTTTTGAGATTATATTCGAGTTCGTTATGGAATTTAGTAGCTGCGAGGAGATTTTCGGAAGGTGCGGTCGAAGCATGGGAGGCACGACATTTTTCTTGGCTGTAGGTTGTCATGCCAGGTCGGATGTGGTGGAGCGGTGTTTGAGTGATGAGGGTGGGTCGAGCATGTGGGGTTCGTCGAGGGAAGTGGGTTGGTGGTTTTTATTTGCAGTTTGGTCGACTGGATGACCGTATCAGTGGATATGCGTGCACGCGACTATGGGTTCTCTGGTGTTCTTCGTGCATAGGGGAAAGATTGGAGAAGATAGGAATGTGTTGGAGCGGGTATGAAGCATAGATGGGCAGGGTTTGAAGCATTAAGCGTATGGGCTTTTATTAAAAAGAGAATGGATTAGTATTTTAATTTAATTATATCGATGAACTTAAAGTTTAATAACTCGTCCATGCGAGGTCGAATCGAGGCATGGATTTTTGCGTTGCGATCGTGATGTGAGAGCTTCGAAATGAAACCGGTTTGAACGGATTTGGAGACTGTGGAAATTTGGGCTAAAATCGGATGTTGTTCGGTTTTAGTTCCAAACTAGAACGTCTCGACGACATAACAAAAATAAAAGGTGGGTGTTTTATAATGCTCACGAAGTAATAGAATATTTTTTTGGTAGTTAAATTTAAAATTATGAAGTTATTTAAATTTGTAGATTGTTGTTTGATAATTTTAATTGACATTTAAATTGACTGATTGAAATTTAAATTGACGGTTAAATTGAATTGGAATCGAACTGTTAGTAAAATTCCCGATTATTGATAATTGGTTAATTGTTGTGATTTATTGACTGTTTGGATGATGGATTGTAATGGACGCCAATTGGTTGAGATTTTGAATGATTGGATGTTTACTTATTTTTATATATCATGTTGTCACCCTATAAATTATCGGACAGTATATAAACCGTTATTTGAATTATTTCGAATAAATTAAGAAATAGGCTGAAATGATATATACATATGACACTGATTTGGATTGAAATTATATATATCCATCTCTGAAATTAAAATCCAAATAATTGATTCACTTGGACATAGGATAGAAAATTATATACGGACACCGGATTGGTTAAATTAAATGATTCTAGGATCTTGATTTGAAATTATTTAAATTGATTTTGATTTTTTTGAAAAAAAAAATCGAATTTATGGAAATGGAATCATTTTTGAACTCGAGCTCGAAATGTTAAAAATGAACTTGTCAATCGGAGTTGTTTAAAGAATCGAGTTTGAAATTTTGAAGGTATAATTGAGAAACCATTTGGATGGTGGAAATTGATTTGTTTAAGTGATTTGAACTTTTACTCGAATTTTGAAATAAATCCAAGTAAAAGTAATTTAAATGGATATTTCGAAATTTGAGATCAAAATTGGATTATTTTAAAGATTCGAACCTTAAATTGAACGTTGATGTTGAATTTATTTAAGTGATTTAAATCAATATTCTGAAATCAAGCTCGAATTTATATTAAATCGAAATGGTTCAAATTTGAGAATTGAATTGAAATTAATTCAAATTGGAATTGAATTGAAATTAATTGGAACTGAAATCGAAATTGAATTAATTTGGAATCGAAATTGATTTGAATTAAAATTGGAATTGAAGTTAATTCGAATTGAAATCGGAATTGAATCGATTTAAATGGAAATGGCAATTGAATTTTTTGGAATTGGAAAGTTTGGAATTGGATCGGTTTGACTTTGAAACTATTTTCAAAATAAATTATTTTATTATATAAAATGTTTAAAAACCTTTCTTTTATATGTTTAAATTACTTTGATTTTCCAAACTATTTTACTATATAAACCATTTTAAATACACAAACTATTTTAACTTTTAAATTATTTAAAATTTTCAAACTATTTTCTAAAATTTCAAACTGGTCGGAGTGGGTATGTTTATATTTAAATCATGGATTTAAATGCGTATTGGGTTAAAATGAAGTTATAAGCCAAATTGTAATTCAAATCGAATTTTGGAGTTAAAATGGCTTTCAAGTGGAAATTGACATATTTGAAGTAAATATGATATTTCGAAATGAAATTGATTTTGAAGCGAATATGATATTTTGATATCAAGTATGTACCGTTTTCCAAATGTAAAAGTACAAACCGGTGTGTAAAACGACGTTTGGTTATTAAAGAGACCGGGGCCTCTTATTGACATACTCTCTATCAATATTTGAACAACTTTAACAATTGTGTATGCAGAGGAGACTCCAGAATGAAGTGGTTGGATTTGGCATCGTTTACTGGATTTGAAAAAAGAGAACGATGATGGATAGACTCCGGCACTTGTGCCAATTTGAAATGACTAAAACATGACGGCTTCACAGGGCCATGTGGTCTAATTACCCCTAGCGGACATCCGTTCTTCGATTTTCTTGGACTCGGTCCATATTATTACACTTATTGTTGGTTTCGATTGGTGCACCTTGATTTGGGATAGCCTCCTTTTGACTCGATATGGGATGGATGCAAGCGGCGGGCGGTCATCGCTATGATGCGTTACCACCAGCCCTGCGACCCGAACTGGTAGTATCCTACCTTGGGCATTGCCTCACGTGCCTTGTCATACTTTTATCCCTATACGAGACCATTACGATTTTGATTTAGTGTTGTCGTATCACAGCGCATCCGTTTCCACCGATGGTTTACTGGTGTTTTACATGGAAACTGCACGACAATGCTTAAAAAAGCGTTAAGGAGGATCAATGTAAAGCCTTAACGCTAAGAAAAATATTTATTTTATTGATTAGACATTAATATGTGGCGTATTCTACTACATATAAATATTTTGATGGATCCTTAAGAGGTGGAAAATCCTGTAACATCTCTTGAGTTATTGCACATCGTTATACACTGGATAGGAGATGTAAAACCCGTAAACAACTCTGACACCACGACACTTGTGTTATATGCGATATCGATTTGACTCACATAAGAATATTTTATTATTGACTCGAGTGTTTTGTCTTTTCATTACGCTTGGGTTAGCCCTGAATATTTAAGCGCACCGAAGACCATTTTCTGGAGGACGAAGACAAACATTTGGTTTATTATTACTATTATAATTCCCTGAATCATGTTGTTCTATTGCATTATTTATTTATCCCTGTTGTATATATAACTCTGATAAATTTGTATAAATTAAAATCAAATGTATATTATAAACAGCTTCATGAACTGTTTATTTGATTATTCTATTTTATCGTTCCGCTGCGAGATTCTGTGTTTGTTTTCTTCTTCTTTTCTTAATTTACCCCATTGATTTTAATATTATAGATTGGTTAAGTTGGACATGTGTGGGTTATTGTCGATTTAAACCTTCCCAAATGTGGGTCGTCACAGTTGGTATCAGAGCTGAAGGTTAAGTGAGAACTTTGGCTTTGGCGGGGTAACTCATTAGAGATAGGGTTAGTAGCACCCTAGAATGAGTTTGAGTGTAAATAGATATGAGCGTGTATTTTTTAGTGAATATAAAATGTTTTATATTGTGTTGGTTGAGCTATTGATTGGCTTATGGATTCTGGTCAATACGAGTAATTAACGTTATTGAAAAGAATCTCTAAGCACTTGAAAGAGCAACTCGACATGGTATTGTTTCGAAATTGGGTAAATGAAATAATTTTACCTGGATTATATTTTATATAAAAAGAAATAATTTTTCAGAAATTATTATAGTTGTATATGGTGTGCTTGGTTGTTAGAAAATGATAATGTTAAACAATTATCATTTGTTGTTTGTTGTTGTGATCGAATAAAAGTGAGATCATAATTGAAAGTTAAGAAATAATTTCATATAACAAAAATGGAATTATAAAAATATGATTTGTAAATGTAAGTTATAAATTGAAATTGAAATGAAATTCCTAAAGTATATTATATAAATATGGTTTATAAAAATGATTGTAAGGGTTTAACGTTGGAAATTTGGAAATTTAAATCATGTTGGTTTTGAAGATTGTTTTAAAAAGGGTTTTGGGAAAATAATAGAGATATTAATTGGAAAATATTTTTGAAATATTTTTTAAAGGATTTTAAAGGAAACAAAAGAACTGAACTCACTTCGATCGCTAGAAAATAATTTCCATGATGACTGCAGCATCATCGATGTTCATTTTTGGGTTTCCAAGAGAGGAATTGCTACCAATTGGAGTTTTGTTTAGGAAAAACTAGTTTTGATTTTTAAAATCCAAAATAATGATTTTATATACCAAGAAATTTTATTTGTGTGTGTGTGTGATTTCAAAAATGATTTGAGATACTTAAGAGCAAAGTATTTAAACTATGGATTTTCATTTGGATGTTTTATTGAGAATATGAGGAAATAAGTTGATAACTTATAAATTTTTGGAATTTGTAAGTGAAATAGCTTTAAAATTTGTTGCATGTGAAGGTTAAGGAAGGCGTAACGACCCACCATTTTGGACGGTTCAAATCGACAATAAACCACACATGTCAGACTCAACCCATTCAAAAGGGAGAATTGTTAATGTAACATCCCGCCTTTTTGTACGCTTTAAGCAGACACGCATGCCAACTCAAACCATACAGAAGGGCGGATTGTAATTGGGTGAATAAGAAAAAGCAGAGAAAAAAAAACATAATCTCGCAGTGGAATGACAAAATATAATAATCAAATAACAGTTCATGACGCTGTTTACAAAACATTTGATTATACTTATTCAATACAAAATCAGAGTTACACATATCAGAGATAAACAAATAATAATGCAGCGGAACAGTATGATGTAGTGGAATAATATAGTAAATAATAGTAGTACAAATCTTCGTCTTCGTCCTCCAGAAATAAGGTCTTCAAATCCTGAAATGCTCAGGCAGACCTGAGCGAATTGAAAAGACAAAACTCTCGAGTCAGAACTAAAAGATCTTATGTAAGTTAAATCAACGGTAAATAAATATGAGTGTAAATGGCGTCAGAGATGTTTACGGGGTTTGACATCTCCTATCCAGTGTCTAACGTGAGTGCAGTAACTCAAGAGATGTTCGAGATTCACATCTCCTAAGGATCTGTTAAACTATCTACTATGTAGTACAATACGCTATCATAATTTGTCTACAGTAATATAAACTATTAAAATAGCATTAAGGCGTTACATTTTCCCCCTTAACACATTTTTATTTCCCATAGTCTATACAGTACCGTAATCCCACCCGTAAACTGGGTGTCGTCAGAGGGCACTCCATAGGTATGGTACAAACCAAACTCGTAGAAGGCACGCTAGGGTAGGTGACACGGCACAACTAGGCAATGCCAGGGTAGATATACCAATTACACTTCCGGACCGGTGGTAACGCATAGCACATACTACCGCCCACCTCGGAACACACTCCCGAGTAAAAAGAAATCGAGGGTGGCCACCAAATAAATCGCAAAGTCAGAATATTGTATCGATGGAATGTGCCCGATCGGAGGAATGACCTCACTTAGCCCGTCAATTGCTCCTGTTTTAGCCACCTTATGCTAACACATGGGAGTCAGGTCCACGTATATACCTTTAGGATCGTCGCCACCATCCTACTTCATTCTGGATCTCCACCGCGTACACAGTTGTCAAAGTGGTTTTCGGTATCGACAGAGAGTATGCCCATATCCGATCCCGGTCTCTTTAACAACCAATCGCTTATTACACACCGGATGGTTCTTTTACATTTCCAAAAATCATTTCATAATTGATATCAAAATATCATATTCAATTCAAATTATATCACTTTCGAAATCATTACTTGCTTCCGAAATTATATCACATTGATACCATAGTTCGAAATTATATTTCCTTTCAAAAGTCGTGTTTCCAAAATAGGTTAAACTCTCATTTCAAAATTATCATATTAAACCAAATATGTTATTTAATTCCCAACTTAGGTTATAACTTCATTAACCATCTTCACTTAAAAATCGAGAATTTGAATATAAACGCATCCATTTTACTTAGCTTGGAATTTAGAAGAAACTAGTTTTAAATAGTTATAAATAGTTAATATAGTTTTAAAATAGATTAAATATAATTAAAATAGATTAAATATCTTTAAAATAGATTAATTAGATTTAAAATAGGTTAATTAGTTTAAATAAATTAAATGGTTTAAAATAGGTTAAAATGAATTAATATAATTCATATAGGTTAAAATAGTTTAATACTTTGAAAATCTTAATAATTAGAACTTTTGAAATAATAATATATTTTTAAAACAGTTTATATTAAACATGAATTTGGAATTAGTATCAAATTAAACTATTCATTTCATTCCAACACATTTTGACCATTACAATGTTTCAAAAACCCAATTTCGCATTTTCCGATTCAGAATTCTAAATAAATATTAAATTCAATATTGCTTAAATCCATGTTAAAACATCGATTTAATTACTCCAATTTCAATATATTTCAAAGTTATACTTCAATGATTTTTAATAACTCAATTTCGATAAACTTCACTTATATTTCAAATTCACTATAAAATTTCAATTTTATTCCTTTAACAAATCTTTCAAAACAATTCGATTTTAATATAAAACTCGAAGTTCGATAAAAATTCGATTTATATAACCTAAATTTTTATTTCAAAATATCATTTAACTCAATGCAAAATATAAGGATTCAAAATCATTTAAATTTAACCAATTCGGTGTCCGTATATAATTCTCTACCCTAGGTCAAGTGATACAGATATTTATCAATTCAATCCGCAGTTTAAATTGTTACGGATATATATCATTTCAAACCGCAATCCCGAATTAATAATAAAATCCATAAAATCTCTCGAGTCTATCATTTCAACCCATAACGATTTTTCCTTAATCTATTGATCATTCGGGTATGTATCATTTCAACCCATAGTGAACTTGCAGTTAATAACGATATAAAATAAAACATTCATTCATCCAATATCAACAGTCACACATCCAACACAATCATCATCCAAATCAATCAATAAATATCAATATAGAACTGATAATCAACAACAGGTATTTAACTGGCAATTTATATTCAATAATAAATTAAATAACGAATTAATCAATAAATTCAAATTAACTGAGATGGTGATTTAAAATATACCAAACAGTCATAAATAAATTTCTAATCACATCATAAATTTAATTTAACAAACATAAGAAATTTTAGAAGTTGTGAGTGGGTTAAAACACTCACCTTTGAATTTAAATTGAATTTAAATCCAATTTAAACCCAAAATCCAAACAGTCTCAGAATTCGTCCAAACCAGCGTCAAAATGTCCGAAATTTTTAATACGATCCTAGGGGAGAAAACCGCTCGTAAATCAGAGTCTGTATGGAAAAGATATACAAGTTAGAAGGATTGAAATTTAAAATTAAATAAAAAAAATAAAAAAATAACCTATACCATGTCAGCACCGAAAGTTTCTCTTCCCTGACGTTCGAACAGAGCTTGTAAGCGTCACGAAGCAGCCCTCTTCTTCACGCACGATCACGAAAACGCGCCGCCGCTTCGTCCACAACTGCTCGACTCCTACCATCTATCCACGATCGCGCACCTACTCGAAGCCGTCCTGACGTCTCCGACCACCCCTCGCCTCCACGAGCACCCAGGTCGAGGCAAAACGAACCCAGCCGCCGCTTAAACCTAACCCCTTTATCGAATTAAACCCGATGATCTATCCGTTAACATCCTCAACGAACCCCATGGATGTCATCCCCTCGACGATCTCCACCCATTCAAACCATTTGTTCGACGATCCATTGACGTTCATCACAACGCAATGAACGGCCGAGGCTAAATCGACCAATTCCGGCTACCTAGAAACCCTGATCAAAAAACGAGTAGCAGAATTGACATGCGCTCTTCGAGAGCTTCAAATCCATATATAATTTGATGTTATTTGAGGAGTTTGAATTTCAATTTGATTTTTGATTTGGATTTGCAATTTGGGAATTGGTTTGTCTGCCATTGAGAAGAAGAAGAACAGAAGGAATTGTACGTACAGACAAATGGGAATAAAGGATAGCTAGGGTTTATAATGACCTATTTATAGGTAGGTCAGAAAAATAGAATGAATGGACCAGATTTGATTTGGAAGTTGAACGATAAACGATCCGAAAAGCCCGTTCTGTCTCCGGAACAAAATGGGTCATCCCATATATCAAAATAGATGCTTTTGATGATTTCAAATTCAATGGAAGAGGTTTCAAGTCCTAATTCTATTGTATGAAGAAGTTAGGGTAAAATCAATTTATTTCAAATTGATTTTAATTGATTTCAATTAAATTGATTTCAAGGCGTTTCGAGCCCGTACGATCAAACGACATGTCCGATCATTATGAAACTTGAAATCCAACAATAATTTACCGTTACGGTTCCGATGAAACTGGTTTCGTCGAAATCCGAGTCAGTGGCCAAAATGGCTATATTTCAGTTAATTAAATAAATTAATATTAAATTAATTAAATCAAATTTTCAATTTCAATTCTATAATTAACAAATTTTATCACTTTTGATTTCTTAAACAATTACAGTACTTTATAACAATTTAGATAACAATTTAGATATCAATTTAAAGTTAATTATATTTATAAATCACACTGTGTGATTTCAACTATAATTAAATCCGATTATTTATAATTAATTTCAATAAATTGATTCGATTCAATTTCAATCCTTTTTATTAAATCCATTATCACTTTATAAACATAGTTAACATTGGTTTTACATTTCATTACACTAAGATACTCCACTTTCCATCTTTAGTTTGTATTAACTATTATATTTCCATTTTATTGAATTTTTATCAATTTCACACATTAAATAATTTAAAATCCCAAATCGATTTATTATCCTGATTTCACTATTTTATTAAATCAATCACTACAATATGACTATAATTAACACTTTTATTTATTTTATTACATTCACAATTGCAGTCATTGTCTTAACTCACCTTAATGTACCATTTACTATCATTTAATTGAAATTTATTTCTAATTAAATTTAACAGACTAAATAAACAGGTAACTTAAAACAATCGTTATCGTAACTTTTAACCACACTTATGAATTCATTATACACAAACAAATGTTACAATTCTTGTACAATACTGATTTTATTCAATCACCATTTATTATGTTATTTCATACATTAATTCAATATTTACATTTTGCTTTTCTTTCATTTAACATATAGCCAAGTATAACAATTTACATTATTTTATTGTTGGAATTTCATTTCAATTGTTAATAATTAGCCTTAATTTAATATTTCCACAATTCATTCTAGTCATTAATTTCATTAATAAATCAAAATTTTTATTTCTTCAAATATTAAAGTACCAAAATCTCACTAAATTAACAAATTTAATTATCAAAAATTTACGAGTCGTCACACTCTCCCCTACTCAAAACTTTTCGTCCCCGAAAAGGAAAAGAAGGGAAAAGAAGGAATCAAGTAATCAATATATCTTATTCAAATTATTAAATCTATAAAAATTAATTTACAAAATCAAATAATTTAAAAAAAATATCAATTTATAACACTTACATCCTTTTATATTCAAGTAAATAAAAGTTCGAAAAACATTTTATAAATATTTTTCTAAGTCTAAAATTTACGAAAAATTTCGGCATAGTCTCCTTTGTACGAAGAGGCTCGGGAGAAAATAATAATATCAATAATAACAATATATATCACATGTTTCAAAATAATATATCCCAACAGCTGGAAAACAATATAATATCGCTAGAAAACCGTAACCCGAGAACGTACCTATTTGTCGGCCAAACAACGCTTAATTACAAAACCAAAAGCAGTGGAAATTGCTTCCATAACCTGTATTTCACTTATATAATCTAAAAGAGTTAATAATTATATAAAACGAAATATTTAAAGTTGTTTCAACCACTAACAAACAATCAATATAAAACAACAATCACTGGCAACCACGGCATACAATCATAATATGAAATCAATATAACCAACTATCCATCCATGCCAAACAAACAAATGGTTTGTTCGGGTTCAGAAAATATTTTTAACCGCCTAGAATGACAAATAAACTACTGAGTGCACCATTTACTCAACAGTCTTAGATGAACTCAATAGATTATTCATACATATTAACAATTAGAAGTATTCTATCCCAAACAACCCATAAACCAAAACAAACAATAATTTACAATGTACTTGAGTTATTCTTATTAAATTTCTTTCACAACATTTACAGTTTTTATTTTTCTGTTTTTCATACAAGGATTATTTCTTTAACTTACATTCATCTCTTACAAAATTTTATTCCCATTCATTCATTGTTTATTTCATTTAATTTTCCTTTATTACTTACAAAATTTCATTTTCATTTATTCATATCATGTCAATTTCTTTTATTGCATTACATTCATTTTATTATTTACTATAATTATAAATAGTTTAAATATTAACTTACGTTCAAAATCCTTTACTTACAGTACTCATCTTCTATTTCATTTAATTAGTAGTATTACAATTTTAACTCTAGTTTATAACTATTTTCATATCAAATTTCTTATTTATAAAAGTAAATTTCATTGAACACTTCCATTACATAAGTTTTACTTGTAAAAATTTCCATTACATATTCTTTTAACATTTCAACTTCTAATAATTGGTAAGTTATATATATATATATGTCTTTAAGAATGCAATTGAAAGTTACACAAGTTTGACTTACTTATTCTAATTAACTTAAGATTCAATAATTATCATGTGACGCCCCACCTCTATGCTCACAATAACAAAGGTTATTATAAGGAATAACGTCTGCTATTGCGAAGAATAAGGCTTGTGAGAAGCGACCATCCGTAAGTTATGCCTTAGACGAGTATTGATTACATCGATAGGAGTTGTATAAATTACTCCCAAAGATATATATTCAATCCAAATCTAAAACGAAACTACAGTGGCTAAAGAAAAATTCAGAATAACTCATAATAACAACAACACTGATAGTATAATCACATCAGAAACAGAAATATCATATATAAAGCGGAAGACAAGTCTGGAATACATGCTACAACAGTCGATGGTTCACATGAACCAAATGTACATAAACATATAC
The DNA here is from genome assembly GCA_030737815.1 of Allium fistulosum. Classification (NCBI taxonomy): domain Eukaryota; kingdom Viridiplantae; phylum Streptophyta; class Magnoliopsida; order Asparagales; family Amaryllidaceae; genus Allium; species Allium fistulosum. Next base: position 1,424,498,813 of record CM060902.1, read on the forward strand.
ATCAGCATACATAAGATGGGAGTCGAATAACCAAAAGAACTCCTCGAAGGCTAGACAAAAGATGATGCGATATCCCAAAAGCTGAAGCTGCTACAGAATCAGAGATAGAGACTACCCTGAAATAACTCGGTCTGACCCGAGTATTATTCAAAAAGAAATAATAAACGGATCAGTCTAATTTATTCTTAGATGTGAGTGCATCATAAATAACATCAAAGCAAAATAATAATAATCTCGAATGAGACTATTCAACATAAGAAATCAACATAGTTAAATGAAGAAATCACTTCAAACACCATCAAAATCAACATTCAAATTCACAATTGAATTCAAAACAACAATTTACAAAATCTAGAAATCAAAAATAGATAACTAGAAAAATCAACATAAAAGTGGATCGATCCTAACAAATGGCGAGTTTTAGCTACGTCGCACGTGCATCAACATATGGCCGAAGCCTACCAAGTACTGTCAACATAATTTTGGCGCCCAACATATGACTCGAAGGTCCAACATATGACCCGAAGGTCTAGTACTGGTATTTGACCCGAAGGTCCAACATATGACCCGAAGGTCCAACATAGTGGCTCGAAGGCGCACAAAATCATCAAAAACATCAAACAACAAATATTTCAATTAACGAGTCCGGATTTAACCGAAATAGTAAAAGTGTGGTTCCATACTCCGCACTTTTGCTAAATCGTTTAAATCTCTTCATCGTTTCCTTGAAAGTGCAAAATTGTGTATTTTATAAAGATACATTTTACGTTCTCAAATGGACAAGTCCGGAATTAAGCGAATCAGTAAAAGCAAGGGTTCATAGTCCTCAATTTTGCTGAATCGTTTAAATCGCTTTCTCATTCTTTTGAAAGCGCAAACTGTAAATTTTTTGAAAACAATACTATTTTAAAACGATTTTTAAAACACGTGAACAAAACAGCAACAACTATGTCAATTTCGATGAGGAAATTGTGTATCACCAAACACAGTAAAAAAGTGTATCAAATCAACGTTTCGGGATAACCGTTTAAAACTCCACTTTAAAATTGACGATTACTAAAGTCAAAATGACAGTAATTTATATACGTCAAAACATCATCAAAATAAATTAGCATCCAAATATAATACCGGTGTAAGATTCGTTATAAAAATAACGGTAGCCAATTTTTCCATCAAAATAACACCGGATTCACGTGAATAAATTTAACTCACGTGTATAAAAGGAGATTGGAAGATATTGTTAAATTGCCAACTTATACTTGCTATTCGAAGTCACAAAATTAATACTTCTACTAATTGACCCATATTATACACGTGCATCAAGGCTAGTGGAAAGTGTTTAATAAATGGCCTTAACACATTTTAGAATTACAGTGCATGCATTAATATCCTAAGGCACGTGTAGGGGTGAAAGTGAATTGGTCTCACCATATTTTTCTTTCCAGGCAAGCACTACTGAATGCAAACAATCCTGGGCATGAATCCTAAGTGTTGCGCATGAAATATCTTCATGCAAAGGTATGTATTAATGTCCTGAAACCAAGAACGTGGACATATATGCACGTTTAACTAACGTGTTTCGTAATGTAGTGCTCTGGCATGCTCCAAGAGGCCGTATATATGCATTAAGGGGTACACGCCTATGCTCTGAAGCGACTGGTAGTCTATTTACTTTGAATGATACCCACGCAAGCAAAGAAAATATATTGAACCAAAAATCAATGTTTGAAACCCCTTTGTAACTTACGCATGCAGTGTCTATATATACTGAACTAGATTAGGCTAAAAAATGCACATGTAGTTCATAAAGCAACGGTTCCAAAATAACAAGTGCCTCATGACAGAGTTTGAACGAAGCACTGAAGTAATGTTTCGAAATCACCAGAAAAACAGTGAAAAGAACAATGAAAATGAGTAAATGTTTTACCCCCTATTCTAAAGTCAAACAATGGAAAGAACAGTTAACTGGGCACAAAAAGGATTAGAGATGTGAGTTATATTCACTTTAATTTGCCTCGAATATAGCTAGAGCAAAGGATTCAAATCTTAGAGCTGCAGCCATTAATGACTTCTCAGAGTTTTGCTTGCTGAGACCAAAAGTTTGCAGAGAAATGTTATTCTCTTTCTTTCGAATGGCATAAGTCAATGAATTTGGGTACTGGCCATCAACTGGTACACTTTGCATTTAATGCAAAAGTGTATTTTGAAGTATTGTACACTGCAATACTCGGCTAGTGATAGACAGAAAAATGATATTCGAAAATATGATACCTGATAATACACACTTGCTTTCACACTAAGATTTGCTTTTGTGAACATGCTTTTACATTGCCACTTGCATTCTAACGTGGGGTCAAAGGTTGCATAATTCAGTTTATATGCAAATCTTGTTTCCAGCGTGAATAGTGTATTATGTATATGACAACAACGTGAATAAACTATTTGACTGCCACTATGCAATTGTTCATCAAGTCAAAAATGCAAGAAAAATTTAAATAAAATATGCACTTCGACAGTAATTTAACAATTACGTTCGTTACCGATTTTAAAATATTTATTATGACGGTAATAAAATCACGGTCGTTACAGACTCCCCCCTTATAAAAATTGCGTCCCCGCAATTTTCATACTAGAAGCAGTCAATACCGTACACAATTTACTGCAACAAAGACTAAAAAGAAAAGATAGATACGAATGCTCACCTCCACCCGAAGAGGAGAGAAAACCGGGATAAGAACGCTCGATGAATTCTCTGGTTTCCCAAGTGCAATCTTTGGGGTTTGCGGACCATTGAATCTTCACGAGTGGAACTTCTTTGTTCCGAAGGCGTTTCACCTCCGTAGTTAGCACACGAATAGGATTTTGCACAATAGACAAGTCGGGTGAGATCTCAAGATCTTGCAACATAGGAGGATCAATAATAGAATCTGAATCTCGAAGGCATCGACGAAGTTGAGACACATGAATTACGTCATGTATTCCTGAAAACTGAGCAGGTAGCAAAACACGATAAGCAACTGGGCCAATGCGTTCCGTAACAGGAAACGGTCCAACATATCGAGGAGCCAATTTCCCGGAGTGACTAAAACGCACCACACCCTTCATCGGGGAAACACGAATGAATACGAGGTCGCCAACAGAAAATTCCAAAGGCTTCCTACGATGATCGGCATAAGATTTCTGCCTATTCTGAGCCTCTTTCATTCTCTGTCTAATAACATCAATCCTCTCTGAAGAATCACGAATATAATCGGGGCCGAGAATCAACTTTTCCCCCGATTCCAACCAACAAGATGGTGATCGACACGGCCTTCCATAAAGAGCCTCGAAAGGAGCCATACCGATACTGGATTGAAAACTGTTGTTGTAAGAGAACTCAACAAGAGATAAGTGGTCTTCCCAACTACCACCAAAATCAAGAACGCAAGCTCGAAGAAGATCCTCTAAAACCTGATTCACCCTTTCAGTCTGACCGTCAGACCGTGGATGATAAGCTGTACTGAGACTGAGCTTAGTGCCCAAAGCTTTCTGAAGACTCCGCCAGAAACCACTAGTAAAAAGTGGATCTCTATCACTAACAATAGAACTAGGCACACCATGAAGTCGAACGACTTCTTTAATAAACAGCTTAGCCAACAAAGGAGCAGTCCGATTGGACTTGATAGGAATAAAATGGGCTGATTTAGTCAATCGGTCAACAATCACCCAAATACTAGTATGGCCCAACCTCAAACGAGGTAGACCATCAATGAAGTCCATGGAAATCTGATCCCATTTCCATAATGGAATCTCAAGAGGCTGCAAAAGACCACTGGGACGCTGATGTTCTGCTTTAACAAGTTGACAAGTCATGCAACGACTTACATAACTTGCAATATCACGCTTCATACCTTCCCAATAGTATAAGCGTTTCATATCAGCATACATCTTGCTACTGCCCGGATGAATAGTATACTTAGAACGATGACAGTCCTCAAGAATGTCATTTCTAAGATTAGAAATATCAGGCACGATCAATCTACACTTCTTACGGATACAACCACAAATATCAATATCGAAATCCTTTAGATCATCACTTCGGGATTTCGATTTACAACTCTGAATAAGATGAGCAAGATTTGGATCTTGCTTTTGGGCATCGGCAATGCGATCTAACAAATTAGGACGAGCTTCCATGCTAAATAAAAGCACGGGAGAATCAGAAACTGAAGGACGGTCTCTAATATCACAAAGAGATAAAGCTTCCAAAATATTCCACTCTTCTAGCATCATGGAAACAACAACTTGCTGCTTGCGGCTAAGCGCATCAGCAACTTGATTACCCTTACCAGGGGTATACAGAATATCGAAATCGTATGAAGCAAGAAATTCGAGCCAACGTTGTTGCCTCATATTAAGCTCTTTCTGAGTAAATAAATACTTCAGAGATTTGTGATCAGTGAAGAGAATAAAATGCTCACCCAATAAATAATGTCGCCAAATCTTTAGAGCAAAGACTATGGTGGCTAACTCCAAATCATGGGTAGCATAACGAATCTCGTTAGGCTTTAGTTGTCTAGAAGCATAGGCAACTACTCTATCTTTTTGCATGAGAACAGCACCGAGCCCAAAACCACTGGCATCGGTATAAACAACAAGATCACGATTCCCTTCGGGAACCACTAAGATAGGAGCATGAGTAAGGAGATCTTTTAACTTCAAGAAAGAATTCTCACACTTATCCGACCAAATAAAAGGAACAGATTTTCTCGTGAGAGTGGTAAGCGGTAAAGCAATACGAGAAAAGTCCTTAATAAATCGGCGATAATAACCCGCCAATCCAAGGAAACTACGGATCTCAGTAACGGACTCGGGCCTCTTCCAATCCTGAATAGATTCGATCTTGGCAGGATCGACAGAGATACCATCGGAAGAAACAATGTGACCGAGAAATTTCACCTTATTCTCCTAGAAATGACACTTGGAGAATTTGGCATAAAGCTGATGCTGACGAAGAGTGCTCAAAACAATCTCCAAATGTTGAATATGATCGGCTTCAGATTTGGAATAAATAAGAATATCATCCATGAAAACCAAGACGAACTTATCGAGATATTCCCGGAATATCCGATTCATAAGATCTACAAAATACGCCGGAGCGTTCGTCAAACCGAACGGCATAACAAGCCATTCGTAAGAACCATAACGAGTACGGAATGCAGTGAGAGGAATGCTATCTTCCGCCACTCGTAACTGATGAAAACCGGTAGCAAGATCTAGTTGGGAAAACAGCTTAGCGCCACTTAATTGATCGAACATATCATCGATCCTAGGTAATGGATACCTATTTTTGATAGTAAGCTCGTTAAGCTTGCGATAATCAATGCATAGCCTAAGAGTACCATCTGGCTTCTTAACGAAGACGGCGGCGGCGCCCCAAGGAGACGAGCTAGAACGGATAAAATGTTTGGCTTCCAACTCAGATAATTGTTGCTTGAGTTCCTCATTTTCCTTAGCAGACATCCTCGTGGGAGGACGACTGACAGGATGTGCACCGGAGATAAGATCTATACGGAACTCAATTGCCCTTTTTGGCGGCAATCTAGAAATAGGCTCGAAAACATCTGAAAAATCACAAACAACTGGAATATTATCTAGGTCATCCTCAGATTCAAGGGAAGAAATGAACGCATTCGAAGTATGATCCATTCTTCGAAGTATAATAGATAATCGCTCGCTAGCATCGGGATGTTTGAGATACAAAGTTCTTTCGGGACATAACATTTGAACTTCATAACGGACGAGCCAATCCATACCCAATATCATATCAAAATCAAGATGATCCATAACATGCAGATTCGCATGAAAGGAGAAACCACAAAGAATAATCTCAACATCAACACACAACAAACCAAGAGTAGCAGATCCACCAATAGGATTTACGATCCTCAAAGGGTCGCAAAGAGTAACAACATCCAAATGAATAATATCAACAAGCACCTTCGACACGAATGAATGCGATGCACCCGTATCGAAAAGAACTCTAATAGAACGGCCATGAAATAAAAGGAAACCTTCCAAAACAGAAGGAGTAATACCTTTGGGCTGAGAAGAATCACCAGAAGCTTTAGCAACATTAAGCTTCCCCGGTTTGAAACCCTTAGGAGCAATAGGACAATCAAAAACCCAATGACCTTCTTTCTTGCAATAACGACAAATGCGAGGCTTAGTACAATTGCGAAGAAGATGATCCAACGAACCACAATTATAGCACGCCTTCTAAACAGAAGGTGCACTACTAGGCTGAGAACTAGAGGCAACCTGCTTCTTCTTCTTCTGATTAGAATTTGGCTTACGAAATGGAAACCTCTTCTTGTTGGGGTTTTTAGAAACCTCAACATCATCACCACTATCACGTTCCTTTTCAACAGCTTCAAGACAAAGAGCCGAATCAACAAGCTCCTCAAAAGAGAGCTTAAGCTGAAGCAAAAGAACTTTCTTCAGATACTTCTTCAAACCATCAACAAAACGAAGATTCTTCTTACGCGGAGTATTAATGAACTCAACTCCATATTTGGATAAAGCCTCAAAAGATGCAACATAATCAGAAATAGAGGACTTTCCTTGCTTCAACTCAAGGAAACTACGAGCGAGATTAGCCTTTTCTGATTCAGGAACGAACTTAAGTTCGAAACGTTCCTTAAACTGAATCCAAGAGAGAGCGGACTCATCAACTTCCGAAATAAAGAGCTCATACCAATCAAGTGCACGCTCTTGCAACATACTAGATGCCACGAGAACGCGATGATGATCCGAAAGATCCATCCGAGAAAATATGCGCTCACAAGTGCGCAACCAAGTCTGAACTTCCATAACACTTTCCGATCCCTTGAAAGGCTGACCTCCAAGGTGGGAATAGTCACTGCACATGCGGGCGAAGGCAGACTTATGATTAGGAGCTGCGGGAGTAGCAATAGGAGGCTGAGTACCTCGAAATAGCTCCATAAACTGATCAGCTGACATATAGACACCGTCCGGATGAGAACCACTAGACGGGCCTGCAGAAGAACGCTTCCCTCTACCTCTTCCAGCCATAGGCTGAGAGACAAGAGAAGGCAAGGATTAGATAAAGCAATACACAATTGATAAGAAGCTTAACAAATGGAATACTACGGAATATAAAATTTATTCCTAGACGTACTCCACATGTTAAGTGGAAAGAATAGATTAGAAAGGCACGAATAAAATTCCCGAATTGTTGTAACACATGTTCCATTCTTTTTCTGTTCTGTGTTTATTACAATTTATTCTGAATTTCAGCTCTGATACCAAGCTGTGACGCCCCACCTCTATGCTCACAATAACAAAGGTTATTATAAGGAATAACGTCTGCTATTGCGAAGAATAAGGCTTGTGAGAAGCGACCATTCGTAAGTTATGCCTTAGACGAGTATTGATTACATCGATAGGAGTTGTATAAATTACTCCCAAAGATATATATTCAATCCAAATCTAAAACGAAACTACAGTGGCTAAAGAAAAATTCATAATAACTCATAATAACAACAACACTGATAGTATAATCACATCAGAAACAGAAATATCAGATATAAAGCGGAAGACAAGTCTGGAATACATGCTACAACAGTCGATGGTTCACATGAACCAAATGTACATAAACATATACATCAGCATACATAAGATGGGAGTCGAATAACCAAAAGAACTCCTCAAAGGCTAGACAAAAGATGATGCGATATCCCAAAAGCTGAAGCTGCTACAGAATCAGAGATAGAGACTACCCTGAAATAACTCGGTCTGACCCGAGTATTATTCAAAAAGAAATAATAAACGGATCAGTCTAATTTATTCTTAGATGTGAGTGCATCATAAATAACATCAAAGCAAAATAATAATAATCTCGAATGAGACTATTCAACATAAGAAATCAACATAGTTAAATGAAGAAATCACTTCAAACACCATCAAAATCAACATTCAAATTCACAATTGAATTCAAAACAACAATTTACAAAATCTAGAAATCAAAAATAGATAACTAGAAAAATCAACATAAAAGTGGATCGATCCTAACAAATGGCGAGTTTTAGCTACGCCGCACGTGCATCAACATATGGCCGAAGCCTACCAAGTACTATCAACATAATTTTGGCGCCCAACATATGACCTGAAGGTCCAACATATGACCCGAAGGTCTAGTACTGGTATTTGACCCGAAGGTCCAACATATGACTCGAAGGTCCAACATAGTGGCTCGAAGGCGCACTAAATCATCAAAAACATCAAACAACAAATATTTCAATTAACGAGTCCGGATTTAACCGAAATAGTAAAAGTGTGGTTCCATACTCCGCACTTTTGCTAAATCGTTTAAATCTCTTCATCGTTTCCTTGAAAGTGCAAAATTGTGTATTTTATAAAGATACATTTTACGTTCTCAAATGGACAAGTCCGGAATTAAGCGAATCAGTAAAAGCAAGGGTTCATAGTCCTCAATTTTGCTGAATCGTTTAAATCGCTTTCTCATTCTTTTGAAAGCGCAAACTGTAAAAATTTTGAAAACAATTTTATTTTAAAACGATTTTTAAAACACGTGAACAAAACAGCAACAACTATGTCAATTTCGATGAGGAAATTGTGTATCACCAAACACAGTAAAAACGTGTATCAAATCAACGTTGCGGGATAACCGTTTAAAACTCCACTTTAAAATTGACGATTACTGAAGTCAAAATGACAGTAATTTATATACGTCAAAACATCATCAAAATAAATTAGCATCCAAATATAATACCGGTGTAAGATTCGTTATAAAAATAACGGTAGCCAATTTTTCCATCAAAATAACACCGGATTCACGTGAATAAATTTAACTCACGTGTATAAAAGGAGATTGGAAGATATTGTTAAATTGCCAACTTATACTTGCTATTCGAAGTCACAAAATTAATACTTCTACTAATTGACCCATATTATACACGTGCATCAAGGCTAGTGGAAAGTGTTTAATAAATGGCCTTAACACATTTTAGAATTACAGTGCATGCATTAATATCCTAAGGCACGTGTAGGGGTGAAAGTGAATTGGTCTCACCATATTTTTCTTTCCAGGCAAGCACTACTGAATGCAAACAATCCTGGGCATGAATCCTAAGTGTTGCGCATGAAATATCTTCATGCAAAGGTATGTATTAATGTCCTGAAACCAAGAACGTGGACATATATGCACGTTTAACTAACGTGTTTCGTAAAGTAGTGCTCTGGCATGCTCCAAGAGGCCATATATATGCATTAAGGGGTACACGCCTATGCTCTGAAGCTACTGGTAGTCTATTTACTTTGAATGATACCCACGCAAGCAAAGAAAATATATTGAACCAAAAATCAATGTTTGAAACCCCTTTGTAACTTACGCATGCAGTGTCTATATATACTGAACTAGATTAGGCTAAAAAATGCACATGTAGTTCATAAAGCAACGGTTCCAAAATAACAAGTGCCTCATGACAGAGTTTGAACGAAGCACTGAAGTAATGTTTCGAAATCACCAGAAAAACAGTGAAAAGAACAATGAAAATGAGTAAATGTTTTACCCCCTATTCTAAAGTCAAACAATGGAAAGAACAGTTAACTGGGCACAAAAAGGATTAGAGATGTGAGTTATACTCACTTTAATTTGCCTCGAATATAGCTAGAGCAGAGGATTCAAATCTTAGAGCTGCAGCCATTAATGACTTCTCAGAATTTTGCTTGCTGAGACCAAAAGTTTGCAGAGAAATGTTATTCTCTTTCTTTCGAATGGCATAAGTCAATGAATTTGGGTACTGGCCATCAACTGGTACACTTTGCATTTAATGCAAAAGTGTATTTTGAAGTATTGTACACTGCAATACTCGGCTAGTGATAGACAGAAAAATGATATTCGAAAATATGATACCTGATAATACACACTTGCTTTCACACTAAGATTTGCTTTTGTGAACATGCTTTTACATTGCCACTTGCATTCTAACGTGGGGTCAAAGGTTGCATAATTCACTTTATATGCAAATCTTGTTTCCAGCGTGAATAGTGTATTATGTATATGACAACAACGTGAATAAACTATTTGACTGCCACTATGCAATTGTTCATCAAGTCAAAAATGCAAGAAAAATTTAAATAAAATATGCACTTCGACAGTAATTTAACAATTACGGTCGTTACCGATTTTAAAATATTTATTATGACGGTAATAAAATCACGGTCGTTACATATCATTTCTTATTTTCATATTCTTTTCGTTTATAGGTTACAAATTTCAAATTCCTTGTATATTTCAGTTATAACTTAGCATATAATTTCTTATTTTCATTTGGAAATTTCAATTATTAAATAGTTAAATTTTTTATTCCATTACAATAATTGAAATCTCTAATTCATAGAAATTTAAGAACTAAATGCCGGGTTCCGCTTTAAATCATTTAAAAAAATACATAGGTATATACAACTTATATTCAATCATATTTAAATTTGAAATTTTTATTTGTTTATCAAGATAGATCTGTAGTAAAACAACTACAATGGCATTCCCACTTTGAAACTCGAAAATGAACGTCGATGATGCGTGCACTCATCATCGAAATTATTTTCCAGCGACAGAGAGGGAAGTACAAAACTTATTTCTTTCCAAAATTTCATTAAAACAATTCTTTTAAATTATATTGAAATATTTATATCAGAAAATACTTCTAATAATATTATTATTATATCACAAAATCGTTCGAAAGAAATTTTCAAAAACCCCGGAACTTGAGTTCTAAATTTCCAAATTTCATTTATTTTATTTTCAAATCTTATTTCCAACCTATATTTATAAATTTCACTACCTAAAAACCAATGTATTACAACCAAATATATAATTTATAAATCATTATTTTATATATAAAAATATACAATAGGCAAAATTATTTCATTTACCCACATTTCAAAACAAATATTGTGTCGGTCTGCCCTATTAAGTGTTTAGAAATCCCTATCGAAGTCATAGCATCTTATGCACCAACCAGAATTTATAAATACAAAACGGGACAAATTAACACAATATAAAACATTTTATAATACCAACAAATACGGTCTCTCATATATATAAATATATATACACTCAGCGACTCATCCTAGGGTATTACTACCCTATTTAATATGAGTCAGACCCTACAAAGCTAAGGTTATTGCTAAAACAAAGCTTCGATACCAACTGTAACATCCCGCCTTTTTGTACGCTTTAAGCAGACACGCATGCCAACTCAAACCATACAGAAGGGCGGATTGTTATTGGGGTGAATAAGAAAAAGCAGAGAAAGAAAAAACAAAATAGAATCTCGCAGCGGAATGACAAAATATAATAATCAAATAATAGTTCATGAAGATGTTTACAAAACATTTGATTCTACTTTTACAATACAAAATCAGGGTTACACATATCAGAGATAAACAAATAATAATGCAGCGGAACAGTATGATGTAGTGGAATAATATAGTAAATAATAGTAGTACAAATCTTCGTCTGACCCGAGCGAATTGAAAAGACAAAACACTCGAGTCAGAACTAAAAGATCTTATGTAAGTTAAATCAACAGTAAATAAATATGAGTGTAAACGGCATCAGAGATGTTTACGGGGTTTGACATCTCCTATCCAGTGTCTAACATGAGTGCAGTAACTCAAGAGATGTTCGGGATTCACATCTCCTAAGGATCTATTAAACTATCTACTATGTAGTACAATACGCTATCATAATATGTCTACAATAATATAAACTATTAAAATAGCGTTAAGGCATTACATTTTCCCCCTTAACACATTTTTATTTCCCATAGTCTATACAGTACCGTAATCCCACCCGTAAACTGGGTGTCGTCAGAGGGCACTCCATAGGTATGGTACAAACCAAACTTGTAGAAGGCGCGCTAGGGTAGGTGACACGACACAACTAGGCAATGTCAGGGTAGATATACCAATTACACTTCCGGACTGGTGGTAACACATAGCAGATACTACCGCCCACCTCGGAACACACTCTCGAGTAAAAAGAAATCGAGGGTGGCAACCAAATAAATCGTAAAGTCAGAATATAGTATCGATGGAATGTGCCCAATCGGAGGAATGACCTCACTTAGCCCATCAATTGCTCCTGATTTAGCCACCTTATGCTAACTCATGGGAGTCAGGTCCACGTATATACCTTTAGGATCGTCACCACCATCCTACTTCATTCTGGAATCTCCACCGTGTACACAGTTGTCAAAGTGGTTTTCGGTATCGACAGAGAGTATGCCCATATCCGATCCCGGTCTCTTTAACAACCAATCGCTTATTACACACTGGATGGTTCTTTTACATTTCCAAAAATCATTTCATAATTGATATCAAAATATCATATTCAATTCAAATTATATCACTTTCGAAATCATTACTTACTTCCGAAATTATATCACATTGATACCATAGTTCGAAATTATATTTCCTTTCAAAAGTCGTGTTTCCAAAATAGGTTAAACTCTCATTTCAAAATTATCATATTAAACCAAATATGTTATTTAATTCCCAACTTAGGTTATAACTTCATTAACCATCTTCACTTAAAAATCGAGAATTTGAATATAAAACCATCCATTTTACTTAGCTTGGAATTTAGAAGAAAATAGTTTTAAATAGTTATAAATAGTTAATATAGATTTAAAATAGATTAAATATAATTAAAATAGATTAAATAGCTTTAAAATAGATTAATTAGATTTAAAATAAGTAAAAATAGGTTAATTAGTTTAAATAAATTAAATGGTTTAAAATATGTTAAAATGATTTAATATAATTTATATAGGTTAAAATAGTTTAATACTTTGAAAATCTTAATAATTAGAACTTTTGAAATAATAATATATTTTTAAAACAGTTTATATTAAACATGAATTTGGAATTAATATCAAATTAAACTATTCATTTCATTCCAACACATTTTGACCATTACAATGTTTCAAAAAACAAATTTCGCATTTTTCGAGTTAGAATTCTAAATAAATATTAAATTCAATATCACTTAAATCCATGTTAAAACATCGATTTAATTACTCCAATTTCAATATATTTCAAAGTTATACTTCAACGATTTTTAATAACTCAATTTCGATAAACTTCACTTATATTTCAAATTCACTATAAAATTTCAATTTTATTCCTTCAACAAATCTTTCAAAACAATTCGATTTTAATATAAAACTTGAAGTTCGATATAAATTCGATTTATATAACCCAAATTTTTATTTCAAAATATCATTTAACTCAATGCAAAATATAAGGATTCAAAATCATTTAAATTTACCAATCCGGTGTCCGTATATAATTCTCTACCCTAGGGTCAAGTGTACAAATATTTATCATTTCAATCCGTAGTTTAAATTGTTACGAATATATATCATTTCAAACCGCAATACCGAATTAATAATAAAATCCATAAAATCGCTTGAGTCTATCATTTCAACCCATAACTATTTTTCCTCAATCTATTGATCATTCGGGTATGTATCATTTCAACCCATAGTGAACTTGCAGTTAATAACGATATAAAATAAAACATCCATTCATCCAATATCAACAGTCACACATCCAACACAATCATCATCCAAATCAATCAATAAATATCAATATAGAACTGATAATCAACAACAGGTATTTAACTGGCAATTTATATTCAATAATAAATTAAATAACGAATTAATCAAAATAAATTCAAATTAACTGAGATGATGAGTTAAAATATACCAAATGTTAACGCTAAAATTTGTAAACGCTAACACCCGGTGTGAGTTGGAACAAAGTGAAAGCACCATCCGTTTGCACGGGAACTAAAGGTAAACAGAAAATAGCAAAAACAGTAAAAAGACAACGATTTTTATAGTGGTTCGGCTCAAAGTCAAGCCTACATCCACTTTATCTCTTCTTTATTGCTGATTCGATTATAACTTTTACAATGTTTACAATGAATCTTCGGCTACAACACAATCAAGACAAGAAGCTAGAAATTTGATGATGAATTGATCTTTGTATTCATGTTGAATGTGGTTGATCTCTTCTCTTGACTCCTTGAAGTGTTGTTGGCAAATGAAGTGTTGTGGAGGTTGAGAAAGTAGCAGAGCTTCGATGCTTCCAAGTCCCGAAAAAAGGTCCCCCTTGAATGCGGAGTAGGCGAAGTATTTATAGGAGTAGCTGGTCCTAGGTCGGCCAGGTTATAGGTCGTGGGCGACCTAAGGGGTAGGTCGTAGGTCGTTAGCGACCTAAGGGGTAGCAGGAGAGGGAGTGGCGACCTAAAGAGAAAAGGCACAGGGAGTGGTAGGTCCTTAGCGACCTAGGGGAGATGCGGTTTAAATGTGTCGAGGTACGAAGCGGAGCGACCTAAGAGTAGGTCGTAGGTCGTGTGCGACCTAAAGTCAAGCGGCATAAGGAGTTGTTTTGGTCTGCTTAAGTCGTGGGCGATCTAAAGGAAGAGGTAGTGTATGGATTAGGTCGCGAGCGATCTAAAGAAAGAAGAGGCATTTGGCGACTAGGTCACGGAGGCTACTAGGTCCCTGAGAGTCTTAGCTCGCGGAGGCTACTAGGTCGCTGAGAGTTTTAGGTCGCGGAGAGTTTTAGGTCGTTGCTTTCTTAACTCGTTACAAGCTAAAGTCGCTAGGTCGCTTGTTCTTTATCTCGTTAACTCGCTGGAGGCTTTGAATTATTAGGTCGCTGGAACCTTTAGGTCGTTGATCACTAGGTCGTTGAAGCTTTTTGACTGGTTGAAGCTTTTAGGTCGCTGGGACTTTTAGGTCGTAGGTCGCTGAACGACCTGACAAGGATTTGCTCTGTTGAGATGCTAAGTTAATCAGTCTCTGAGACGAACTATCTTCGGTTTCTCGGTTGATCTTTTGGTATCAAAGCCTTGCTAAAAAGGCGGGATAACACTTGCCCCCCAAAACATGCCTTGCGGTAGGAAGGTGTGTTTTGTAATGCCATTAGCCAGATGTTCATATCCTGTTGATGACCTGCAAAGGAATTGACAGTTTTATGTGGCCCCAAATGACGGCCGTTCGGGATGGAGCCATTTGGGATGAAGTGCGGCCGTCCATGGTCAAGCGCCTAACTTCAAATGACGACCGTTCGGGATCGAGCCATTTGAGGTGAAGTGCGACCGTGCGCGGTCAAGCGTTTATCTCATATGATGATTGTTCGGGATTGAGTCATGAGAGATGAAATGTGATCGTTCACGGTCAAGCGCCTTACTCCAAATGACGATCGTTCGCGATCAAGCCATTTGTGGAAAAGTGCGACCGTGCCCGATCAGGGGCGGACCCTCAAATGACGATCGTTTAGGATCGAGCTATTCAAGGTGAAATGTAACCGCTCGCGGTCAAGCGCCTTACTTCAAATGACGATCGTTCAAGATCGAGCCATTCGAGGTAAAGTGCGACCGTTGGCGGTCAAGGGGTGGACCCCAAATGACGATTGTTCGGGATCGAGCCATTTGAGGTGAAATGTGATCGCTCATGGTCAAGCGCCTTACTTCAAATGACGATCGCTCAGGATCGAGCCATTCAAGGTAAAGTGCGACCGTTGGCGGTCGGGGGGTGGACCCCAAATGACGACCGTTCGGGATCGAGCCGTTCGAGGCGAGTTTTTGCCGTTCGAGGCGAGTTTTCCTGACCTCAAATGACGACCTTTCGGGATCGAGCCATTCGAGGTGAGGTGAGCTAATGTGTGCCCGGGAGGGCATTTGAGGTGAGGAGATGTGTGCCCGGGAGGGCTTAATGTTGAAGGGACCTAGCGTTACCGATGCCAGATTCACGTTCGGGTGAGTTCTTGGATCATTGGTTATGGCGGTTCAACACCATCTCAGAGCATGCCTAGGGACCGTTCATGATCCCATACATGTGTAAGCGGCTTAGCTGTATTAGAATCACAAGTAGCATTCTTTTACTGAAAATGAGTTTTTAGTAAACAAGTCAAACAGAACCAAGTCCAATTATAAGAATAGAAAAACAAAAAACAAAACAGGGACGTCCAAGTGCAAACACCTACACTGCTACGATTAAGAGTCGTTTCAGAGCATGCCTGAGGATCGTTCGTGATCCTATACATGTGTAAAAAGACTTAATCGTGTTGGTGTGGGGTTTGCTACTTATTCGTCATTATCTCAATTATTCAATGACAAGTTGACGTCTTGATCCCGATACATCACCAGCAGGTGCAGGTGGTGGCGGTTCCCGTTCCACAGCCGTCACTCCCCTTTTCACATATTTCGATAGTAGGCCATTGCGGACATGCCCTTCAATTTCATCCTTCAAGTGTCTACAATCATTTGTACTATGACCATTCATCTCATGGATTAAGCAGTACTTGTCTGATTTTCTTTCACTGCTGGCCGGATCCCTCCTTATTGGCTTGCGATAAGAAATCTGTCCTTTAGTATCTTGGTAAATTCGTTCCAAACTTTTGTTTAATTCCGCATACGTGGTGAAACGTGGTTCCCTCCGTGCTCGCTTTGACCTATCATCGTCATCTTCAGCCTTTCGTTTTTCTTTATCTTTGCCAAGATCCTTTTCAAGAGGTTTTCCGCCTTTGAGTGCATAAATTTCTATTCCTTCTCCTTCTTCTCTTTCAGCTTTTGCATCTTCTAATCGTAAGAACCCTTCGGCCTCATGGAAAAATTCTCCTAAATCCATAGGGGGATCTCTGGTCAACGAATTTTTGAACTCTGTACCGTCAGCTATGCCCGACACGGCTGCCAATAGAACCATGGATTGGTCTGGCCGATCCACCGATGCTGCAGCTGCGTTGGATCACGTCAAAAAACTTCTTAAAGATTCTCCAGTTCTTTGCTTTAATGCTGTCAAACTCATGACATTCTTGGGCCTCGAGATGTGGACCCTGAATTACCTCATAAACCTTTCATTCAAATCATTCCATGTCCCGATAGATCCACTTTCAAGTTGTCTGAACCATAATGCCGCAATATCTGTCAAATACAATGGAAAGCACCGGGACATAACTTCCTCTGATGCCCCCAGTACTTCCATATGCCTCATATATTTTGTTAGATGAACCGTAGGGTCTGTCCTTCCATTATACATATCCAACGATGGTAGCTTAAAGTCTGGTGGGTTCTTAGCTCGCCTGATTGTCGTGGTAAAAGGACTCCTATTCACATCCTCCAAGTCCTTGTTTACCAAACCACCTCTCATAGCCTTTTTGACCATTTCCACCAATCTGTCATTGTCTCCTAGTTGTAGTCCTTGCCCATTGCTTTCGTCTTGCCCCCCGAGTTCACGAGGGGATGGTGGAATCTGTTCTTCTGGCTGGGTTCCTGTTCCTCTTTGATTCTGTGTTCCAAGTTGTCCAATCTGATGAAACAAACTCTGGATCAACTCCTCTTGCCTTCTCATCACTGCCTCCATCTCGTCCCTGGTAACAAAGGCTGAAGTTTGGTTTGCTCTTGAGGAAGCCTCTTGACTTCCTTCATGCTGACTACTCTCTGGCCTTTGCCTTCTACTCGATCGCCTTGCCATAATTTCCCAGATCCAAACCTCCAAATTCTCTGATCTCACCCTTAGTTGACAAAATTCCTGAGTTCGGTTCTCAGTGAAAACACCAAAATGTTAACGCTAAAATTTGTAAACGCTAACACCCGGTGTGAGTTGGAACAAAGTGAAAGCACCACCCGTTTGCACGGGAACTAAAGGTAAACAGAAAATAGCAAAAACAGTAAAAAGACAACGATTTTTATAGTGGTTCGACTCAAAGTCAAGCCTACATCCACTTTATCTCTTCTTTATTGCTGATTCGATTACAACTTTTACAATGTTTACAATGAATCTTCGGCTACAACACAATCAAGACAAGAAGCTAGAAATTTGACGATGAATTGATCTTCGGATTCATGTTGAATGTGGTTGATCTCTTCTCTTGACTCCTTGAAGTGTTGTTGGCAAATGAAGTGTTGTGGAGGTTGAGAAAGTAGTAGAGCTTCGACACTTCCAAGTCCCGAAAAAAGGTCCCCCTTGAATGCGGAGTAGGCGAAGTATTTATAGGAGTAGCTGGTCCTAGGTCGGCCAGGTTATAGGTCGTGGGCGACCTAAGGGGTAGGTCGTAGGTCGTTAGCGACCTAAGGGGTAGCAGGAGAGGGAGTGGCAACCTAAAGAGCAAAGGCACAGGGAGTGGTAGGTCCTTAGCGACCTAGGGGAGATGCGGTTTAAATGTGTCGAGGTACGAAGCGGAGCGACCTAAGAGTAGGTCGTAAGTCATGTGCGACCTAAAGTCAAGCGGCATAAGGAGTTGTTTTGGTCTGCTTAAGTCATGGGCGATCTAAAGGAAGAGGTAGTGTATGGATTAGGTCACGAGCGATCTAAAGAAAGAAGAGGCATTTGGCGACTAGGTCGCGGAGGCTACTAGGTCGCTGAGAGTCTTAGGTCGCGGAGGCTACTAGGTCGCTGAGAGTTTTAGGTCGTGGAGAGTTTTAGGTCGTTGCTTTCTTAACTCGTTACAAGCTAAAGTCGCTAGGTCGCTTGTTCTTTATCTCGTTAACTGGCTGGAGGCTTTGAATTGTTAGGTCGCTGGAACCTTTAGGTCGTTGATCACTAGGTCGTTGAAGCTTTTTGACTGGTTGAAGCTTTTAGGTCGCTGGGACTTTTAGGTCGTAAGTCGCTGAACGACCTGACAAGGATTTGCTCTGTTGAGATGCTAAGTTGATCAGTCTCTGAGACGAACTATCTTCGGTTTCTCGGTCGATCTTTGGGTATCAAAGCCTTGCTAAAAAGGCGGGATAAAACCAAACAGTCATAAATAAATTTCTAATCACATCATAAATTTAATTTAACAAACATAAAAAATTTTAGAAGTTGCGAGTGGGTTAAAACACTCATCTTTGAATTTAAATTGAATTTAAATCCAATTTAAACCCAAAATCCAAACAGTCTCAGAATTCGTCCAAACCAGCATCAAAATGTCCGAAATTTCAATACGATCCTAGTGGAAAAAACTGCTCGTAAATCAGAGTTTGTATGGAAAAGATATACAAGTTAGAAGGATTGAAATTTAAAATTAAATTAAAAAAATAACCTATACCACGTCAGCACCGAAAGTTTCTCTTCCCTAACGTTCGAACAGAGCTTGTACGTGTCACAAAGCAACCCTCTTCTTCACGCACAATCACGAAAACGCACCGCCGCCTCGTCCAAAACTGCTCGACTCCTACCTTTTATCCACGATCGCGCGCCTACTCGAAGCCGCCCTGACGTCTCCGACCATCCCTCGCCTCCACGAGCACCCAGGTCGAGGCAAAACGAACCCAGCCACCGCTTAAACCTAACCCCTTTATCGAATTAAACCCGATGATCTAGCCATTAACATCCTCAACGAACCCCATGGATGTCATCCCCTCGAGGATCTCCACCCATCCAAACCATTTGTTCGACGATCCATCGACGTTCATCACAACGCGATGAACGGCCGAAGCTAAATCGACCAATTCCGGCTACCTAGAAACCTTGATCGAAAAACAAGCAGCAGAATTGACTTACGCTCTTCGAGAGCTTCAAATCTATGACGCCCCACCTCTATACTCACACTAGCCAAGGACACTACGGGGTAATGCCGTCGACTAGCACGAAGAATAAGGCTGTGGAGGAGCGACCATCTGTGTAATTGCTTTGTGCGAGTACCGATATGTCAAATAGTATGGCAATTTCTTTTAAAGAGGAAATCCGACATATCAAATACAAACTCAAAGTTACTACACAGTGGCTATGTGGCCTTCGGAAAAAAATATAGAAATAAGCATAACACAAACCAGTCACAGATATTCATATCACAAAGGCGGAAACATATATGAATATAACACATAGAAGTGTACATCAAAGTAGTGGTCATACAAGGTCCACTACATCACAAAAGAATAGGTACAAGTGCAAGTCAAAAGAATAAGTATACATCAAGGAGTCTCTAACTCAAATGTATAAAAGCAAAAACTACTAATCTAAAGTAGTTAGCCAAAAATCAGAAGATGGTCCCTGATAAGAAGTCAAGTAGAAGCACCTGAAATACCTCGGTCTGACCTGAGTATTATTTAAGAAGAAAAATAATAAACGGATTAGTCTAGCTATAAATATCATTTAAAATTGAGATAGGATAAGAGATATGACAAAAACGTATGATAACAACAATGCCATACTGTGACAAGTATACATCAGATAACAACAAAAATCATACAATATCTCAAACTTTCTCAAACACTAAAAAGAATGTCATATTCTTTAAATTATTCACCAAAACACAAATATTGATAGAGCTTATCAATGCATATCATCGAAATTGGTGAAACACAAATTCAACAAATCATCAACTAGAAATCCAGAAATCACAAAAAGGGGAAGGCCTATCACAAACGGGAGCATGAAAACTCCCCAACATGTGTGTCACAAACGGAACGCTATTCCATGGTCGCTAACCATAGAGCCGGTGCAACGGCGTAGTGCAATAACGGTACGCCCGAGGAACCTGAAACTCAAATGAGTTGGATCAACGACGTAGTGCAATAACGGTACGCCCGATGAACCTAAAACTCAAATATTTTGGATCAACGATGTAGTGCAATAACGGTACGCCCGATGAACCCGAAACTCAAATAATTCGGAACAACGACGTAGTGCAATAACGGTACGCCTGATGAACCCGAAACTCAAATAATTCGGAACAACGACGTAGTGCAATAACAGTACGCCCGATGAACCCGAAACTCAAATAATTTGGAACAACGACGTAGTGCAATAACGGTACGCCCGATGAACCGAACTCCTTAAAGCCCGTAGGTCGCTAGCCTATAAAAATGAGACGAAGCTCAATAGAACGGGGTACAGTCCCCCATGCGGACAAAGAGACATCGCAGATCGCTAGTCTAAACCATAAAATGATAATCATTGATCCATAAAAGTGTCAATTACACTAAGCTAGTAAATAAATGAGTTTAGCTTCATGTCCCATAACCACTAGCTTAACTTAAATATTTACGAACAGATTGTAGATTTCCACTCGAAAATTGTCACAAGAGTTCAATCGAACAAGTCCAAGAATTAACCGACGAAGTAAACCCAAGCGTTTCATACCACTTGTTTTGCTAAGCCGTTTAATTAGATTTCTCATACGAATGAGGTAAAGGTTTGTATATACTAATAGTTTGGAAAATGGATTTAAAAACGAGTTTTGTATTAAAAATGGTATTGAAATCATCTTTGTGAAAGCGTTTGAATATTTACTAATAGTATAGAAACCTTTGTATTTTTAAAAGTGACAAATCACAGAAAACGATTGTAGAAACAATCGATCAACCAAAAATTCACATTCGATGACGTGAATCAAAACCCTAGAAATCGATATCAAATCCATCAAATGGATATTCCCAAAAATCCAAAGAAAGAAGTCATCAAAGTCGATAATAAGTGATAACAACTAACCGGATCGACAAAAATCGATGAAAATTGGAAATCCAATCAAAAAAGCCCAAAATTGGCAAAATTGGCAGTTCCAGACGTCTGAGGTTTAATCTAGACGTCTGGATTTGGTTTCTGGAAATATTCCAGAAACCCCCCCCAAGACGTCTGAAATTCCAAAGCAGACGTCTGAGACCAAACTAGACGTCTGAACATATAATTCAGACGTTTGGAATTGGTTTCTGCCGTTTTATTTTCTGCGTTCATTTTTTTTCCTCTAGGTCTATAACCAGACATCTGGACTTGATACCCAGACGTCTGGTCACCTGGCCTGGGCAACGGTTTGCCTAATCCATGATGGCCAAAACGAATCGGGAGCGATCGGACGAGCAACGAAGACTATGGATTTATGCCAAGCGACAACCCAGCTATATAGGCTCTTTGATACACCCCAAATATCATGTCCAAACATTCATAGTAGGATTTTCATTAAATTGGACTTCAAAACCAAAAATTGGAAAATTCACCAAATCAATTCAAATCAAAAGCAAATGAACATGAATAGATATTAGGAATTCATACCTAACAATAATGAAAGTTATAGACGTAGATGTGAGTTCAAAAACTCACCTTTAAAACTCAAAGACAACGAATGAGAAGCTTTAAAACAAAGCAAGACCAATTCCTCTTCAATATACCTCTAGAATCTTCAATCTATTATCAAAGGTGAAGTTTTTCCTAAGTTAGGTTATAGGAATTTCTGTAAATTGAAGAGAGATAGAGATGGAGAAGATGAAGAGGATGCTTACCTAAGCTTCTCCTTGATTTTGGACTTGAATTTGAGTTTCCTAATCAAAACTAGGGTTTAGGAATTTTAATTTCCTCTTCTTTCCCCCATTTTTACTTTAGCTTGAGAGTGTTAGGAAATGAAATGAATGAAGAGGAGAGGGGGTGGAGTTAGGTATTATGTTGGGTTCTCTTGTTAGGTTATTGGGATGAAACCCAAACCCAAAGCCCTAAATGAAAATATCAAAATTCTAATCAACTCCAAACATATCGATGTTTATACTCAAAAAGGTTGCAAACGCCGTTTTGGACTCAATGGAAGAGGTCTCGAGTCCTAATTCGACTGTTTACAAAAGGTAGCATTTTGGACTTTAATCCGATTAACGACGCTATATTTAAATAAAACATTTAAATATATAATTGTGAAATATGCGGGTTGTTACAAAATACATATATAATTTGATGTTATTTGAGGAGTTTGAATTTCAATTTGATTTTTGATTTGGATTTGCAATTTGAGAATTGGTTTGTCTTCCATTTAGAAGAAGAAGAACAGAAAGAATTGTACGTATAGACAAATGAGAATAAGGGATAGCTAGGGTTTATAACGAGTTATTTATAGGTAGGTCAGAAAAATAGAATAATGGACCAGATTTGATTTGGAAGTTGAACGATAAACGATCCGAAAAGTCCGTTCTGTCTCCGGAACAAAATGGGTCATACCATATATCAAAATAGATGCTTTTGATGATTTCAAATTAAATGGAAGAGGTTTCAAGTCCTAATTCTATCGTATGAAGAAGTTATGGTAAAATCAATTTATTTCAAATTGATTTCAATTGATTTCAAGGCGTTTCGTGCCCGTACGATCAAACGACAAGTCCGATCGTTACGAAACTTGAAATCCTACAATAATTTATCGTTATGGATCCGATGAAACTGGTTTCGTCGAAATCCGAGTCAGTGGCCAAAATGGCTATATTTCTGTTAATCAAATAAATTAATATTAAATTAATTAAATCAAATTTTCAATTTCAATTCTATAATTAACAAATTTTATCACTTTTGATTTCTTAAACAATTACAATACTTTAAACCATTTAGATATCAATTTAAAGTTAAATAAATTTACAAATTACAGTGTTTGATTTCAACTATAATTAAATCCGATTATTTATAATTAATTTCAATAAATTGATTCGATTCAATTTCAATCCTTTTTATTAAATCCATTATCACTTTATAAACATAGTTAACATTGGTTTTACATTTCATTACACTAAGATACTCCACTTTCCATCTTTAGTTTGTATTAACTAATATATTTCCATTTTATTGAATTTTTGTTAATTTCACACAGTAAATAAAATTTAAAATCCCAAATCGATTTATTATCCTGATTTCACTATTTTATTAAATCAATCACTACAATATGACTATAATTAACACTTTTATTTATTTTATTACATTCACAATTACAGTCATTGTCTTAACTCACCTTAATGTACCATTTACTATCATTTAATTGAAATTAATTTCTAATTAAATTTAACAGACTAAATAAATAGGTAACTTGTAACAATCGTTACCGTAACTTTTAACCACACTTATGAATTCATTCTACACAAACAAATGTTACAATTCTTATACAATACTGATTTTATTCAATCACCATTTATTATGCTATTTCATACATTAATTCAATATTTACATTTTGCTTTTCTTTCATTTAATTTATAGCCAAGTATAACAATTTATATTATTTTATTGTTGGAATTTCATTTCAATTGTTAATAATTAGCCTTAATTTAATATTTCTACAATTCATTCTAGTCATTAATAAATCAAAAAATTTTATTTCTTCAAATATTAAATTACCAAAATCTCACTAAATTAACAAATTCAATTATCAAAAATTTACGGGTCGTCACAGTTAATGGGGTAAATAAGAAAAAAAAGGAAAACAAAACAAAATACAGAATCTCGCAGCAGAACGACAAAATATAATAATCAAATAAACAGTTTATGAAGCTGTTTTACAAATAACATTTGATTACACTTTTACAATTCAAATCAGAGTTATACATACATCAGAAATAAACAAATAATGCAGTGGAACACAGAATGCAGTGGAATAATAAATAGCAATAATATATTGAATCTTCGTCTTCGTCCTACAGAAAATAGTCTTCAATACACTGAAAAGCTCAGACTGACCCGAGCGTAATGAAAAGACAAATCACTCGAGTCAGAACTAAAAGATCTTCTGTAAGTCAAATCAAAACAAGTAAAATAGAAATATTAGTGCAATGGTTTCATATATGTTACAGGATTTCATCTCCTATCAACTGTACAACGTGAATATAATCATGTAAAGGGTTTCAAATAATTCGAAATATCAATTTTAATCATCAAATTTAAAACAAATCCGAAGTTTGAATTACCTTAAACCCTTCAAATAAATCAATTCTAAATAAAATTCCAAACTCAAGAAATTATATAGGTATATGTCATTTCAAACAGTATCAAAAATCAACATTTCCAAATCAATGAAAACTGCTCGGGTTTATCATTTCAACCCATAGCGATTTTCCTTTAATCTATAAGATCGTTCGGATATGTATCATTTCAACCCATAGGGATAATAGAGATATAGACATAAATAACATCCAATCATCCAAAATGTCAACCAATAACATCCATCCAATCATCCAAATATCAACAATTGAACATACAACATAATCATCATTGAAATCAACCAAAAACAACCAATAATTTATTGGTTATCATTAACAGGTATTTAACTGGAAATTTAAATTTCAATATTAAATTAAATGACAATTAAGTTCAATAAAAGTCAGATTTAACTTGAATGACAATTTAAAATAAACTAAACAGCAACCAATCAATTTCTAATCACATCATAAATTCAATTTAACTAACATAAGAAAATCTAGTAGTTGTGAGTGTTTGCTCATCTTTCGTGGCTATGATGATGATAAAAATGGAGCAATATGGAGATTCTTTGCAAACATTCAAATTCAAAGCAAATCCAACAAAGCTTAGACATGAACAAGAATCAATAAACAAGTTTCAACTACTTCCAACTTGCAAATAATCCAAGATCCAAACTACGGACAAACCTAAAACTAGTTCATCTTTAAGAAAATATTCGGACCAGATATTACCGAATCTATAAAAGTGACTAACTAGAAAGTTGTTGAAAATTCTTTTCTCTCCATTTTCACAAAAAGAATCACTTAAAAAGCTTCTGTCTTGAGGAAGTTATGGTCAAAACAAATAGAGGTGTGTTCTGAGTTGAAAATCTGAGTTCAAAAATACTTCGAAAATATTTGAGTTTTTGGTATAGCAAATTAAGGAATTTGAAGAACTGATCTATAAGAAAGTTTAAGACACTGGAAAAATAAATGATTTGAAAAAAAGAATCACATAATTTGATTCATTCCTAAAGGTAATATGATTAATACAATATGGGGTATTTTCGGCCAAAACAGGACCTGAGAAAGGACTTGAAAAATAGAATTTTTGATATAGAAATATTCGGAATGGGAAGAAGGTTTCAACAACAAAGTTGTTCCCATTGAAATTATACACGGTTTCAAAAAAGAATTATTTGATTTGGAGTAGTTTAGTGAAATATAGAAGCCATGGAAATAAGGGGAAGAAAGACGGAAAACAGGAAGGGAAAAAGAAGGGAAAAAGGAGAAAGAAGAGGAGAGGGAAGGTGGAGCTTTGGCCATGGGTCACTGCCATGGGTTGTGGGTGGTGATGGAGGTGGGTGGCGGCAAGAGGAGAGAGGTAGGATAGGGTTTTGAAGGAGGAAGGATGAAATTTGATTTGGAGATTTAGGAGTTTTGGGGTTTGGAGGTTTCTGTAGATTTGATCAAGAAGAAGAAGAAGAGTACGTAGAAAGTTTCTCAAACGAGGAATTTCTGTACGTACTTGGTTTTAGTCAGATAGGAAATATAATATCAATGGATGGGAAAAGAAAGGGTCCAAAGTCTCTTAGGGTTTCTAGGGTCTCTTTGTTTACTAAGAAGCCCATTAGTCTAAAACAAACCCAATAAGACTTAGCTAAAAAAAGAACACAAATATACACTACAAATGAAAGAAATAAGCCGCATGTTATTTAATAATTAGGAAATGATGGTGGAGAGACAAAAATAAATGTAACTATTTATTTTGAAAGCTCCAGGCATTAATAATGCATAAAGAAATGTACGTAGGAATGGAAAAGTTTGCAAACTAAGGGAAAGTGAAATTTGGTATACGTGAAAATGAGGTGGCAAGAATTAAATACAACCTAAAAGTCTAAGCTCAGGTGTTAAATAGAAGGAGAAATGAATGGAACAAGTATTAATATTGAGATAACTATTTTAAAACGTACATGCAACACTTAATAACAAAAGAAATGAAGGGACCATGTACATCGCACCACCTTTTTGAAATTAAATTTGTGAAACGTAGCCAAATTAACTTCATTAATTCAAATAATATTCAAATTTGTATGCATTTAGTTTTTTTTTCTATGCATAATAAATAAAATTACTTACCTTAAAAATGAAAACGTTCAATTTGGTTTATCCAAAATGATCTTTTATTCCCATTAAAAAATCCTTCCTGTTTAACACAAAAGGTGCGTTTCTTTTATTAAATCTATTAATTGGAATCAACGTTTTCTTCCCTTCTAATTGAAATATTTCAATAACATTAATTGCAATTACTTACAAAGTTAAATTTCAAAACAGACAACTAAAATGGAAGAAAAATAGAATAATTATTTCCTTTATTCATTTAAACACCTTTATAAATTTGTTGTTTATACAGCAGAGTAATAAATAACTTACTTAAATAAATTATTTTCCCACTCTTGTAATCCATCTGTATGCTAAAACACAGTTCAAATATACATATATTTCTTCCTTTAAATCATTCATTCTATTCTTTATTTTAATGAAATTAAACCTACATTCATAAATGAAACATTCATTTTATTTGATATAAATGTTCTTTTCATTAAATCAACTTTCCTTATATTTTCACAAGACATAAGCTACGTTTAAATTACACCTATTAATTTACAATTTGGTGTCCTCTCTACCATTAATTGAAATTATTCGATTACATCAATTTCGATTGTTTACAAAGGTGAATTTCAAAATGGACAAAATAAATGTAATGAGAAATAGAACAATTATTTCCTGTCTAATAGTAATTTAAACATATTTATACACTATTGGATACAAACAGGAATTATACATTTCTTACCAAATAATAGTTTCTCGTCTCTGTAATCAATCTTTCAGCTACCAAACATTTCAAATAAATAAACATATGATTTCTTCTTTAATAAACAAACATTTATTATTCTAATCAATTGGAAATTTACCTTCAGACAATTGTTAATTTCACTCAAAATAATGTTACTAAAATACACACTAGCATTTGTTATCGTCCTTACATTATTGCAAACATGTTGCATTAATAGAAATTTTACTTAAGCTCATAAATTGTATTATAATTTAATTTG
This sequence comes from Allium fistulosum, assembly GCA_030737815.1. Taxonomy (NCBI): domain Eukaryota; kingdom Viridiplantae; phylum Streptophyta; class Magnoliopsida; order Asparagales; family Amaryllidaceae; genus Allium; species Allium fistulosum. Next base: position 1,424,526,641 of record CM060902.1, read on the forward strand.
TATCAGTAAAATCTTTAAAAAAAATTATTCCTAACAATTTTATTCAAAAATCTTATTTAATTTAATATTTATAAATGTTTAAAAATACAGGTCTTTACGATCTCCCCCACTCAAAACTTTTCGTCCCCGATAAGAAACAAGAAGGAATCCAAAAATTTGTTATATTTTATTTAAAACAGTCAATTTATAAACAATTAAACCTACATATTTAAGTTTAATAAAATTTGAAAATAACTCAAATTCTACAAAGATTTTCTAAGTCTTAAGTTTTCGAAAAATTTCGGCTGAGTCTCCTTTGCGTAGATACGTCCGAAAAATAATGATATCAATATTTTCAATATATATCGTATTTCAAAATAAAATATCCCAAACCATGGGAAAACAATATTGTAACGACCCATAAATTTTATTGTTTTAATAACGTAATTAACTGAATTTTTGTGAAATTTTTTTTATAATAAAATTTTGAAGTAAAAATTTGATATTTGGAATGCGTCTATTAAACTGTAGTAATCGGTAAAATTTTATTGAAAAATACGAAAGTTAATTTATGTGTGAAATTCAAATTATAAATTCAATTAGTTAAATTGGTGAAATTTAAATTCTTTCGAAAACTGAATATTTTTATATAATAAAAATGTAATTCATTTTCTGAGAAAGACGTTGTAATTCGTTTTGGCAAATTTGGTCTTCTATAGCTTCGTTTGTCTTATTTTCTACGTTTTGGCAGCATTTTTCTGTAGCGGAAATTCGAGTTTTTAAAATTTGATCGTATCACTGATATCTATGTACCATTCTATCCGCCTCGTCGTGCTGATCCACGTAGTATATTTATTTCAGTATTTCGAGGTCCGGTACGCGTCGGAAACGGAAAATGGTTCGTCATATCGGTACCATAAATTGTTACTTTTGATTTCCTTGCTTTTCAAATTTGAAACCGTACAACCCTGGCCACAATAATAAATTGTTTTAATTATTTAGCTGAATCAGAAGGGATCGTTGCCATTCCTTTCACTTTATATTTATTCATTTTGCCTTTTTACTTTGCTTACCTATTCATTCACGAAACCGAGTAATGAAGCCATAGTAAATTGCTTTAAAAAAAATTTAGCTGAATTGTAGCTTGTGACCGTTGTCATTCATTCATCCTTAATATATTTTGTTTTATCTTTCCTTTCCTTCTGTTCACTGGAAAAAGAGGTACGTTTCTCTTCTTTCTCCTCTTCTCTATAGCCTATTCCTTCTCCTTATTTTTTTTCCTCTTTCTCTTCTGTCCTTCGTTCCTTTTTCTCTCCAAAACTAGAAACCCACTTTGTTCCTTCTCTTTTCTTTCCTCCCTCTCATGCAAGCCTCATGCACGTCCACTCTTCACCCCTTCCTATCCGCGTGCCTTTCCCTTTAGCCCGAGCCACCACATATGTAACAACCCGCATATTTTACGATTTTATATTTAAATGTTTATTTAAATATAGCATCGTTAGTCGGATTTAAGTCCGAAATGTCACTTTTTGTAAACGGTCGAATTAGGACTCGGGACCACTTCCATTGAGTCCAAAATGGCATTTGCGATCTTTTTGAGTATAAGCTTCGATATGTTTGGAGTGAGTAGAATTTTTCTATTTTCTATTTGGGCTTTGGGTTTGGGTTTCAGTCCACTAACCCAACTTATTACCCTAACTCACTAACTCTTCATCCATTCACTCATTTCATTTCTTTATACTCTAACTCAACTGAAAATGGGGGAAGAGAATGGGAAATAGAAATTCCAAGCCCTAGTTTCCTTTTGCAAACTCAAATTCTTGCTCCAAAATCAAAGAGAAGCTTAGGTAAGCCTTCTTTTCACCTTCTCCATCTATCTCTCCCTCCAATTTCAGTTATTTCCTATAACCTAATTTAGGAAATATTTGTTTTTGATCTTAGATTGGAGCTCGTAGAGTCGAAGTGAAGAGTGGTTGATCTTTTCTTTGCATTTGAGCTGCTCATCATTGTTTTTGAGTAAAAGGTGAGTTTTTGAACTCACATCTAAGCCTATAGCTTTTGTTGTGGTTGGGTAGGAATTCCTAACCTCTATTCATGTTCATTTGCTTTTGATTTGGATTGATATGGTGAATTCTCCAAATTTTGGTGTTTTGGAGATAAAATCTTTAAAGATCCTATTATGGATATTTGGACATGTTATTTGGGGTTTATCGAAGAGCCTATAAGACTGGGTTGTCGTTTGGCGTAATCCCCTAGTCTTCGTTGCTCGTCCGATAGCTTCCCATTCGTTTTGGCCATCAAGGCCTAGGCTAATTGTTGCCCAGACCAGGTCTTCAGACGTCTGAAATGCAAGCTCAAACGTCTGGTTTTAAACCTGGAACACAAAGTATACGGCAAAGATTTATAAAAATGGTAGAAAACAAAGTCAGACGTCTGAAACAACCTCTTAGACAACTGAAACATAGTGTCAGACGTCTGATACCACTTTTCAGACGTCTGGTGCAACATGCTAGACGTCTGAAGCCACCTTCCAAACGTCTGGAAGTTTTCTGAATTTCCAGTGAATAAATCCAGACGTCTGGATTTCAAATCAGACGTCTGGAACTGCCTATTTTTGCCTATTTGCCTATTTTTGAGTGAATTTCCAATTTTGATCGATTCGTGTCGATCCAATCTGTTGTTATCGCATTTTTGACTTTGAGGATTCCTTTTTAGATTTTGTGCACGGGTTTTTATAAAATGATCTTTTTAAATTGTATTAAAAACTCGTTTCTCCAACTTATAATTTCTATATAAAACACACAATTTTGCACTCCGAGTGAAGAGGGAGGAGAATTAAATGATTAGATAAAACGCGTGCTATGAACACGTGCGTTCATCTTTCCAGTTAATTCCTAATCTATTCGTTTGACTGTTTTGACCTTTGGGTCTGGTTTACCGATGAAATGAGGTGAACTTTGTACTGCTTTGAGTGTGAAATTGACTAATGGTTAGTAAACCGTTTAGTGCGAATGTGTGGTATGGGACTCATGTTAACATTTTTCGGGTTCCTTTTTGAGAGTTGTGACACATTCTGCCAGTTAGTGGTGTCCAGTACTAGGTCTCCGGACCTTCGCCACTACGGATTGTTGCCCTATAGTATCGCTTTTGGAGTTGGTCATTCGTCACCGGTCGAGAGATATTGGGTTTGTTGCCTTCGGGTATGTTGCCTTCGGGTTTGTACCTTCGGGTTTGTTGCCCTATAGTAGCACTTTTGGAGTTGGTCATTCGTCACCACTCGAGTGATATTTGGGTTTGTTGCCTTCGGGTTTGTGGATCCTTGTTATACAGTACTTAGCTCGAGCATCTTTTGTTTCTTTGACAATTATATTTCCCTAGTGTATCGCCCTTCGGTGTAGGTCCTTTGAACCACACGATATATAGCAATTACCTTGTGGAAACTTGTGTTACCTTTATTGGTATTTGTTATTTCCCTTTTTGGCTTGTTTTGTAATATTCATATCCTTTGTTTATTTGAGTTGCCGATGATATGAGGCTTGTTATGATTCATCTTTTGTTAAAAGATCTGGTTATCTCTTTTGGAGATATTTATGGTATTTTATGACCTTGTATGTTCATTATCATTTAGTTTATCTAACTGATTTTTTTAGCTAGACCGACCCGTGTATTTTATACTCGGGTCAAACCGAGATGTTTCAGGTTAGGTACATTGGATTTAGCCTATTTTGCTTCCGCATGGACTATTCTGCTAGCTCCTTTTTGTTATAGCTTTTTGTGTAGTCCTTTTTGGCTGTAACTTTGATATGTATTCTTTTGAATCGCCTGTATATTGTGGTTTGCTTACCACTTGACATGTATCATTTTGTAAACTCTGTAATGTATTTGTATATGTGTAAATGTATGTGATGATCTACTGTTCTGTGATGTGTATTACATTTGAGTTGTTATATTTTATTCTGATAGATCCTTCAACCACCCATGGATTTGTATTAAGTATTTATTGGATATGTCGATCCATTTGAGAAAGAAAAAAAAACGTATGGAAATTGTCGGCGTATTCAATAGATAATTAAGACAAGGCTATAGATGATCGCTCCTATCCAGCTATATTCTCCGTATTAGCAGACGGTGTTACCTAGTAATACTCTTTGCTAACGTGGGTCTCGGAGTGGGGCGTCACAACATACTTCCCCCTCCTCATGTCCACTCCTCAGCCTCCACTTCGCCGTCACCCTCCACACCCACCTCACGTTTTCCATCGCCCACCCTCGTTTTCCGCGTCCAACCTCCAACCTATTCCCTAGCTTTGCCGTAGCAGCCGACTCCACTCACCCGCATCAATTCCTCTAACCCAAACTCCTCTCCATGCTCTGCCTCGTCCATCAACCGACCACCACCCTCCTCAACGATGGACAGCAGCCCAAAGCCACCACCCTCTCCACGGCCTCGTCATCCACCATTCGCCACTTCCCTTCGACCAAGCACCCTGGCCTTGCTCCATCCTCCCATCGCCTCGCTAAGCGTGCTCCGAACCCGACCCACACAACTCCAAGCTACCGTGTGCAGCAGCAGCGCAGTCACCTACTGCAAACCGCGCCTTCCCCTCCGACCAAGCCTATATCGGCCTCTCCCCTCGTTAGCATCAGTATCCTTCCATACTATATATATATCGTAATGTTATTCCTTTTATATGGTGTTTCGTGCTTTGGTATAAACCTATGTATGTCTCGTATATATATGTTACTTCTATATATTGTCTAGGTATTGTGTTTTAAAATATAATATATTGAACTGTTTATATAATAGGTTTAAACTGGGTATATACGTTTTGTTTGAAAGCTTGTTATATAATTCAGGTCATGTATGAATTGTGAAACCTGTTATATATATATATATATGTATGTATGTATTTATGTATGTATGTATTAAAGCCGGCATGTATCTTGATTTTGGTAATATATATATCACGTGTTTGATATATATATGTTTCACAACTTATTTTTCTAGTGTTTATATATGTGTTGATAATAATACTGATTTGAAGGTGTATATGTATATATGTTTATAATTATGTTGATTTGAAAGTATGTTTAATTTTATTGATTTTAAAATATATATATAAAGGGGTATTATATGTACATACTATAAAGTTTATTCTTTTATACGGATTTTTAAATGTTGAGTCTTTTTTAATATAATATGTATATATTGATTTTAAAATGTATGTGTTTTAAGGATAATGATTTTATATATATATATATATATATATCATGTGTTATAGGTTATATGTTGGGTGCAGAGATGCAAAATTCATGTTCTATGTTGTGTAACGACCCGTAAATTTCAACTGTTTTAATAACGTAATTAGTTGAAATTCTGTAAAAATTTTAAACGATTTGTGGAAACAAAATTTATAACAAAGAGAACGTGAATGGCTATTCAAGTTCTCTCCCTTTTTCAATTTCCTTTTCAACCTTCCTGCCATTCACTTTTCTCCCTTCCACCTTACACCTGCTGTGACAACCGAAGCCACACCCAATAACCGATCCAAACCCCTAGCAGCTCCGACCAGCAGCCGCCTCCGTCCCATGCTCTGCATGGACTCTCCACACGCAACCTTCCACCCTCCAGCCTCTCCGCGTGCCTCACACCGCCCTTTTAGTCACCCAGTCCGTCGAAGCAATAGCACCTTCCACCCTAGCTAGTGCCGAGCAAGCCCCTCCATTACGAACAGCTACAGCTCCACACCATCACCTACACCGAGACCCTCTTCGTGCCGACCAGAACCCAACCCCTTCCATCGCCCTGCCAGCGATCCAAGATCCGCATCCCCGAACCCTCTCCGCCTTTTCTCTCCCTTCCTCGACTTCATCCCCTATCCACATCAACCCTCCATGACCAAGCAACTCCACCGCCCCGACGCAGCTACACCATCCCTTCACCGCTGCTGTTCCGACCCGCTCCTTCCCTAGCTCATGCCAGTTACCCAAAAAAAACGCCCCTCTGCTCCAATCGCCACCTTGCTCGGCCACCACACAACCCACCTTGCAGCCCACAGAACATCAGAGCACCCATCGGCCGACGCCATAGCAGCTCGACAGAGCTTCTTTTTCCCACCATCTCGTCGCCGAAGTCACGCAACCTGGCTCTCGTCCATAAACATCTTTCTTCTCTTTGAATGGTATGTATGTACGTATATATATTGTATATATATATATTGTTAGGCTGTTATAAATTAGTTATGAACTATATATTATATATTGAGTTGTTATGTTTACATGTATTTCGTATACTGACTATTGCTGTGGAAAGATTTAGTATTATATAAAGTTTTTGTAATGGTTTCATATGATTAGTGTCTGTATACTAAGTTATAAAGTTATAGATAATATGTAAGTTATATTTATAATTATATGTTGAGTTATTTATAATTATGATATTTCTATTTACAAAATCTGGTATGTACAGTATGAGGAATATGTTAGTATAGTACATGTACGAAGCATACAAATTCAGAGCTATATGTTATGTAGGTTAGTTTATTTAAGTCTTGTAATATTTCATCTTATATATGTTACGGCTGAAGTTATATTATTTTATAACGCATATATATGTATAGGTATTGTACATATTGGGTTATCTTTGAAGTACATGTGTTCAAAGACTTTGTATCAGTATAATATGTTGTTTAGATATATAAGTTATGTTTTGTTCAAAAGGGAAAGTCTACGTTAAGTGTTTGCATAAATATATTATTAGTCTGCATAGTAATTAGCCATAGTTGTACTGGGTGTCTGCATATATATATTATTAGCCGGCACGCATTGCCTTTAGCTCTAAAACAAGGTCTGCCAATATATGTGATTTATTATATATATATAGTTATTTCGATTTTTCTTATGTACGCATTTAAATTTTATATTGATTTTCAAATATATATATATAGATTTTATTTTAGAATATGCGGTTTGTTTTAAACATTGATTTTTGAAAGAATGTAATAAAATAATAACATATTATAATCTTCATTTCAACTATATCAAGCAAATTCTGATTTATTTCATCAATTCCTTATCTATCAGTTTTGTCGTCAATTCATGCCAGTCTAGTTTTGCTCTGGGATCTCGCTCTTGCATTTCGTAACTCAACTTCATTGTCTGTTCTCTCTAGCCTCGAAAGGTGAGCACTCACTCACGATTAACGTTCTTTTATTTATTAAATTTGATTTCAATTGAAACGACAATTGAAATATGCTGCTGTTAGTTAATTACCCTGTTATATATGTTATTGCCTGTATCAGTTCACCTGTGACATCTGACACCATTATCTGTTAATTATTTATGCGATGATAATACAGTTTGGCTGATAATTGATTGATTGTTGATGTTTATATTAGACGTTAAATCGTTAATGTTAAAAATGATAAATAGTATGAAATTGAACTTGATATAGGATAGTTAAATGTTAAATTTGATTAACTGACATTTGTATGTTGTTAAATTGATGATGTATGAAATTGTAAATAGATGACAAGTGAAAAACCGTAATGTAATAATCTTTAATCTGCATGAAATGATAGTGTAGATTCTAGAAATAATTATATTAATTCGTACAAATAACAATGCGAATTAATACGGTTATTTCGGGATTATTTGAATTGATTATTGGATTGTTATTGATTGTTGTTATTGCTTGTTTATTTACGTTGACACCATCCCAGTTATCACACTGCAAGTTCCCTTTGCTATGTTTTAATTTTGAATTGAATTGGAATTGGGTTGAAATGATAAATACCCAAATTGAATTTTGACCTAGGATAGAGAATTAAATAAAACCCGATTGGTCAATAATTTGATTTAAAAATAAACGAAGATGTTATTTGAATAAATAGCATGGTTTTGAAATGAAGTTGAAATTTGAATTTTTATGAAAGGAAAATGTAATATTTAATAATCTGAAACAAAATATTAACAATGTAATTGATGAAAGAATGTTGTTTAATTTGAGAAATGATTGAATTAAGTTTGAAATTATTAAACTTTGGAAGGATTTAATAATTAAGTTTGAAATTATAATTAAGTTGAAATTATTAAACTTTGAAATTATTTAATAATTAAGTTTTGAATTATTTAATAATTAAATAAGATTGAATTATTTAATGATTAAATTGAATTGAATTCTTTAATAAGAAAATTGAACTTTTGAATAAGTGAAGTTTACTTCGTAAATAATTGAAATTGAGATTTCTTGATTAAGTAAGTTTTTGGAAAATTATTTAAGTAAGTAAATAAGTGAAATTAAATTTCTTTAACAAGAAATGAAAATGTGATATTTTTGGAATTAATGTAAGACTTGTAATTGAAAGAATTGATTTGACGAATTTAATTTAATTCAAAATTGTAAGTTTTGATTTAATGAAGTTGAACTTAAGAAATTGATTTAATGAATTGGAAATTTAATAGAAATTGTTTGAATGATAAAGTAACTTATCGAATATTGAATGAAATCGATAAATGGATTTAAATTGATTTGAATGTTAAATTAATTTAAATGTTTTCGAAGTGAAACTTATATACGAACTTGAAGCAATATTTGAATTGTTTTAAATAAAGAATTGAAATTGTATTATAAGATTTTGGAATGATAATTTGAAAGTTTTGAAACGTAAATTATGGAAATTGATTTTGAAAGGCAAATGAATGTTGATTTATGAATTCTATTTGAAATTGGAATTGATTTGGTTTTGAAATATATAAACGACCAATCGGTGAAATAAATTACGAAAGTTATTAAAGAGACCGGAATTCGGTTATGGATATACTCTCTATTTAAACCGAAAACCACTTTAATAACTATACGCGGAGTGATGATCCAGAATGAAGTGGTTGGAATGGTGATCGTGTTGACTGAAGAAAGAGAACGATAATGGATAGCCTTGACACTTGTGTCAAATTGGAAATGACTAAAACAGGAGCTGTGCCGGGCCAATGGAGGATTAGCTACCTCAAGTGGACACACTTCTTCGAACTACTTATACTTGTTGTCGATTGGTGCACCCTTGATTTTGGGAGTGTTGTTTCACGGTGTTGCAGGCGCTGCGGCGTTGCGTTCTCACCAGTCCGGATCAGGCGAACGGTAGTATCACTACCTTGGGTATTGCCTCATGTGCCTTGTCATACTAGTATTCCATTTATACGCGACCACTACGATTTTGGTTTGTACCTTTAGTATATGGATTGCCCTCTGGTGACTTCCGGTTTTGGGGAAACTACGGTCTTGTATATGCTTTTGGGAATAAAAATGTGTTAAGGGTGGAATGGGCCATGACTTAACGCTATTTTGATATCTTTTTATATTACTAATAGACATTATCTACTTATCGTACATTACTACCTAGTAGATAGTTTAACGGATCCTTAAAGGATGGTTATTCCAAACATCCTTTGAGTTACTTGTATTTCAATTGCTATTTCACTTGAGTTGGATTTATTAATATAAGAATGTTAATCCTGACTCGAGTGTTTTGTGTTTTGCTTTACGCTTGGGTCAGACTGAGTGGTTCAGCTTTCGAGACTTACCTTTGGAGTTGGAGCTTCGCTTGGAGATCCGGCTATCTATCCAGCTTTCAGATATTCGATGATTCCAGTGATGTATTCTGATTTGTATCTGTTGTATCGTATTACTCTTCTGTTATAAACTCTGATGTATTTTATATCTTCATATAGTAGCTTCATGAACTACTATCTCTTTTATTTCCGCTGCACTTATTACTCTGTGTCTGTGATCTGTGATTATTTATTTACTGTATATGTTCAGTTTTGCCAAATTTAAATTAACAACACGGTATTTTGAGCAATTCAATTCCGGCATGAGTGTCTACCTATACACTTATAATGGATGCGAATGGTCCAAAAATGGCGGGTCATTACATGTAGGTACAACTAGTGTAATTATATATATATATTGTATAATATGTAAGTTATATAAGTATATGTTGGACCGTACATATATATTTACATTTTTCGTTGGTTACAGCATGTATATGTTGGACCATACATATATATTTACATTTTTCGTTGGTTACAGCATGTATATGTTGGACTTTATATTGATTCTTTTTATATAAATATTGGTTTTAATGTATGTAACTTATATATTAGTTTATATATACAAGTATATATGAGTTTGGTTTTAAAATATAAAGAATTTATCTTGATATGTGTTCAAATCGAATATTGATTTTAAAGAAATACATATAATATAAAGATTCCTATATAAGTAAATTTTAGCTTTTAAAATTTATATAGTTTGTTCCATCAATATCTAGCTATTGATTTGTTTTCATCAATTCCAAACTTCCAACTTTGCTTTGATCGTCAAATTTGTGTTCATCGTACTTTACTTTGGAATTCGTAGCTTCTCGTGTTCCTCTAGCCTAGAAAGGTGAGCGATCACTCACGATTAACAATCTTATATTTAATAAATTTAATTCACATTGAAATGACAATTGACATATGCTGTAAAATTTGAACTGCTTATTATTTAATTGCTATATGTGATATGCCATTATCTGTAATCTGTTCACCTATGACAGCTGACACCATCACCTGTTGTTTATATTATAATTAAATTTGTTATTAATGATATATGTTTGTTGATGATATGTTATATTTTTATCATATTTGTTCTCACTTTGCAAGTTCCCTGTTAGATTAGAATTCCCTATGGGTTGAAATGATACATACCCGAACAATATTATAGAATAGGGGAAAATCGTTATGGGTTGAAATGATAAACCCAAGCGATTTTCATTGATTTTGAAATTTTGGGATTGCGGGTTGAAATGATATATACCCGTAGATATTTAAATTTGTGGATTGAAATGATAAATATCCATATCACTTGACCACATGATAGAAAATTATATACGGACACCTTTGGTCTATATTTTAAAAATGATTTCCAAAGTTTTGAAAGGAAATATATGGTTTTTAACAAATATTGATTTTTAAAATATAATATATATAAATGTTATTTTTATATATGTCTAAATTTTAGATTTTTAAAATTATATGTTTTGGAAATTTTAAATTTATAAGTTAGTTTTGAAATTATAATTTTTAAGATTTTACTTATAATTTTACTATTTTAAAATAAAAAACAAAAAAAACAATAGATTTAATAATAAGATTTAATTTTAAAAAAATAATAATTTAATTAGTATATAATAATTTTAGGTATTTATTTAAAATTATAATTTAAAAATAGATTTTGTAATAACTATAATAAAATAAGGTTGGGAATATAAAATTGAATTTGATTTGAAATTGTATTGTTTAAGAATTATACTTAAATAAAATTGACGTGAAACTTATCGAATTTGAGATTTTTAAAGATATGATTTATAACTTGATTTTTGATGTAAGGTGATTAAATGAATATTCTAAAATTTAAATAAATTGAAATGGGATTTAGTTTTATTTAAATTTGTAATTTGGGATTTTATTTAAATGATTATTGGATTGATTAAGTGAATGCTTCAAAACTAAATAATAACAATAAAGTTGAATTTGAAGTGTAAATGAAATTTATCAAATGGAGTTATTGTAAATGTTTGAATATTTAACTTTGAAATCTATTGAAATTGAAATGGTTTAATTTGTAGTTCAAATCTATAATTGAAACCAATATAAATTAAAATGGTTTATTGAGAAGTTGAATTGAATTGAAATTCATGAACTGGGATTGAATTAAATTGAATTTTTTGAATTTGAGTTGATTTGAATCGATTTGTGAAATTTGAGGAAACTATTTTTATTATATAAAGTATTTTTAATTTATATAAACTATTTTAATGTATAAATTATTTTAATATATAAACTATTTTAATTTATAACTATTTTAGTATCTATACTATTTTCAATATCTAAACTGTTTAAGTCGAAAGTATTATGATTTCAAAAGTGTTATGATTTCAAAAGTATTATGATTTCCAAAGTGTTATGATTTCAAAAGTGTTATGATTTCGAAAGTGTTATAAACTTGAAAGTGTTACGATTTTGGAAATGAATATTATTTAAAGTGAATAATGATATCAAATTGACATGGTTTCGAAATGAATATGATATTTTGATTTTGAAGTATGAACTATTTGAAATGAAATGACCACGGTGTGAAATAAGCGTTTGGTTGTTAAAGAGACAGGGATCGGATATTGTCATACTCTCTGCCAATACCGAAAACTACTTTAACAACTGTATACGCGGTGGAGATTCCAGAATGAAGTAGGATGGTTGGTGGCGATTCTATATGAGGTATTAGCGTAGCCCTGACTCCCGTGAGTCAGCTTGATGTGGCTAAAACAGGAGCCACGCCGGGCCAAGTGAGGTCATTCCTCCGATCGGGCACATTCCTTCGATACCATTCTATTACTTTGTGATTTGATTGGGTGCACCTTTGATTTGGGAGTGTGTCACTAGGTGGGCGGTAGTAGTTGCTAAGCGTTACCACCAGTCCGGATACACAAACGGTATATCTACCCTGGCATTGCCTCGAGTGCCTTGTCGCATGCCCTATCGCGCCTTCTACGAGTTTGTTTTGTACCGTAACTATGTGGTGTCCTCTGTGTAAACCACCGGTTTGGTGGAGAATACGGCATTGTATAAACTATGGGAATATATAAAATGTGTTAAGGGGGATATGGGTAACGCCTTAACGCTATTTTAATAGTTTTCTTTACTATAGACATATTATAATAGCGTATATTATTACATAGTAGATAGTTCCACGGATCCTTAGAGGATGGAAATCTCAAACATCCTTTAAGTTACTTGTATTCCAGTTGACATTTCACTTGGGTTGAATTTACAATATAAGAATGTTAATCGTGACTCGAGTGTTTCGTGTTTTGCTTTATGCTCGGGTCAGACTGAGTGACACAACATTTGACTCACCTTTGGAGATTGGAGCTTTGTTTGAAGATCCATCTATCCAGCTTCAGTTTATTTCTGTTGTTTGTTCAGACTTGTCATTGGCATTTGTATCAGTAACTCCTGTGTGTTCGAGATTTCTGCTATATTTTGTTTTAACTCTGATGTTTATATAGTAGCTTCATGAACTACTATTTATCTATTCTGCTGCTTACTGTTACATTACTTTGTGTCTGTGATTCGGTGATTGATTTATTTACTTTATATGCTGGGTTTTGCAAATATAAATTAACAATCTGTTGTTTGATCAATTCAAGTCCGATATGTGCGGATGTGAATGGTTCGAAATACTGGGTCGTTACAAATATAATATCGCTATAAAACCATAATCCGAAAACGTCCCTAATTGTCGGGCAAACAAACTTTATTTATGAAACCAAAAGCAGTAGCTATTGCTTCCATCACCTGTATTTCACTTATATAATCCAAAGAGTTAAAATTATGTGAAAGAATAATATTTCAGTTGTTTTAAATCAATAACACAAACAGCATACAATATATCACAATCATATGCAAACAAAACTATACAACCATCATTGGCAACAAAGAATCCATCACACATCCATAACAACCAAAACTAATGGTTTGTTCAGGCTTAGAACTTTTTATCGTACAAGGGTGATAAATAAACTAATAAGTGTACCTTATGCACAACAGCCTTAGATAATTACTTAATAGATTATTCATACAACCTCAAACAATTAGAAGTATTCTTTCCCAAACTTCCCATCAACCAAACAACAAGAATTTTAAATTTACTTAAGTTTATTCTACTAGTTTTTTTCCTCATCATTTACCTTTCCATTCATTTATTTATATAATGTTCAATCACTTACATAATTTGTTTTCCATTAAAGATTTAAGTCATTAATGAATCATTTCATAAAATATTACTTAAGCTCCTACTGCCTTACCTAAGTTTATAACTTAATTCTGTTATAGAATAAAAATTTAAGTTTTTGGTATTCGCTCTTGAAGAGAAAAGAAATATTTCAATATATCTAAAAATTCAATTAAAACATTCAACCTCATTCACTTAGTAAGAATATAAGATATATTTAAAACATCCACATAGCATTTTGCAAGGATTTTCCAAAAAGTTTAAACAATGTTAGAAGTTTATATCAAAACATATGATGAGCCTTTTTTTGAAGAAAAAAAATAAAGTTCCTTAAATTCGATAATTTATTAGACTCATTGTTTTAAAATAAGTATAAACTCTATATTATTAAACTAAAACTAATAGTATACTCAAATCTTACATTAAATATCCAAATCAAAGTATAAAATTTCATATCTTCATAATTAATTTTACACACTTGTTTTAAAATGAATATTCAAATCATGGAAAAACATTTATTATGGTTTAATACAAAATTCAAATAGTAAATAAACCTATAAATTTACTATTAGTACTTCGAAATCAAGTAAATATTTCAAACCATACTTCCAAAATAGGGATTCAAATTTATTTGTCAAGTATATTACTATAAATAAACTTCACAAATCAATTTTTTCCATTTATAGAATATCTTTAAATTATACATTCAAAGAAACTTATATAAATTTTACTTGAAATATTCATTTGAAAACTTCATTTGCAAATTAATCATCTTTAATACTTTAATACTTTATGGAAAAATTCATCTATAAAATTTCTTGCTTCATTTATAAATACCATTTAAATTTTTTAAATAACATCTTTATAAATATACGTAAACTCTTTGAAAACAATTATTTACATCATTACTTGTATTTAAAAAGAAGTTATTAAAAACCTTAAATCCATTATTTATAAATTTTATTAGTTTTAAATATCAAAATTCTTTTAAACATCATTAATAAGTCAATAATCATTAACTTTAAATACGTTTTATTTAATTAATAACTTCTCATAATATTTACAACATTAATAATTTACTATTAAACCATGTTGTACATAAATAAACAATATTTTAAACATTTTAAAGTATTTAAAAATGAAAAAAATGACCGAAATATCTTTTATATAATACTTTATCAAAATACTTTTATAACTCGATGTTTTAACAAGTTTATCCTCGTTCTTGCTGACTCTGGTCGTACGTTGATCAGGCATAAGACTAGAAATCTCCAAGTACTTAGTAGACCTGTTTCAACACCTAGTGAAAAATACTTAAAAACAGGTATGAGAAGTACCGCTCAAAATCTAATGTCAAACGACGATGTTACGATAGTAGTGGCCCGTTGCTGATCCAGTGTTTACGCAATGGACACAAAACTTTCCAGAAGATCCTTCCACCTTCCTAATTCTAGAAAAATATCGTAGCCATTTCGTAAACAAGGGACCATCGACCCCTGCTGTAGTGGTAACTACTGATTTAATGATTTACGCAAGGGATGCACTTCCTTCCCGGAAGATCCATAAACAACAGACCCAAGATCGAAAGTGCCTCCATTGGGTAAACTAAAGAACCATCTACCTTGAAAAAAAATTCGAGGAACTCATGAGTTTAAGTTCGGACAACCATATCGGTTCGAATCCATTTCTGAATTCACCCAAGTTATTAGCGTTTATCGGTCGAATCCATTTCTGGATTCCCCAAGTCCATCTGGGTCAAAGCATATCATACTATACTTCTTCGCGGAGGGTACCTCCCCATACCTTTTACTTCAAAATATAACATACCATATACAGTACCCTTTCAAAATCATAGCTTCAAATATCACACTTATTTAAATTCCATTATGTATAAGATTTCATTATCAGATAAAGTACTTACCAATATCAATGATCTCGAATATATTAAATCATTCTTATATAAATTCCGTTATATATAAGATTTATCTCTTCAGAACGAATGCCTTCCAAAATCAACAGTTTTCAAAATCACCTTATACTTATATAAAGTCTGTCTTATACAAGAATAAAAATTTTTCCAAAATCAATTTCGTTGTATGAAAAACCATATGGGATTGAATATCTTTGCTTTATAAAAGGTTTTGAATTTATAATAGTTTCGTATATAAAATCGTTTTGTGAAATAGTTTTGTATATAAAATAGTTTTGTAAAATAGTTTGTAAATAAAATAGTTTGTAAATAAAATAGTTCGTAAAATAGTTTGTAAAACAGTTTTGTAAATAAAATAGTTTGTAAATATAATAGTTTGTAAAATAGTTTTGTAAATAAAATAGAATAAGATAGTTTGTATAAGAAAAATAAAAGAAAATAGTTTTGTAAAATGGTTTTACATTAATAGTAGTTTTGCATATAAGAAAAATTCCAATTTAAATTACAAAGATATCCAACCCAACAACTTTCAATTTCAGCGTCAAAGCATATCAATAATATTAGAACATAAGATGTACATATGTCATCATTTCGCAAAATCATATTTGATCGCTCGCTCGATTACACAAGTTCGTTTTCAAACTAGTATTTTTCTTTCGACTTCCCTAATGCGGACTTCGATAAGGTTTCTTGACTAGAAACCATCATTCTCCTTGCATAGTCATATACTATGATAGAGAATTCTAGAATCAAACCAAAAATCTATATCAAATATTCTCCATCAAGAATCGAATGAAAAATCCTAACACGAAGTGGTGTAATTCACATAGAACTTGTGTACTCAAATCCGGATCAAATTAATTTTGTGAATAAAAAAATATACATACAACTTACATAATTGTTCCAATTTTTTTCATCACAATTACATTTTAATTAAATTCATTATTAATCTCGTTGATTAACACAAGTATCACTTCATACTTTAATATTTGTTCCATAGAATTTCTCTATTCAATACAAAATATTAACATATTCACTCTCATAACATTGCTTATACTTCTCTTCATTTTAAATTACATTCATTTTCACATGTAATATTACTCATTTAATACCACATTTATTTGAGAATCATTTCATGAGAAATTTCCTTCGGTTTATAACCAATTTATAAAGGCTTAATTCCTTTTATTAGACTATTCGAGTTTAAAGTTATCACAACTTTATTTATAACCATTTATTGCAACATCCATTTATTTCATAACAATTTACAATTCATGGCTTTATTTGTAATCATTTCGCTTTTAATTCATGGCTTTATTTATAATCATTTCACTTTTAATTCATATTTTCTTTTCACCTTTACCTTTCAATTTATTTATGACACATTTCATAAATGTTAATTAAGTTTATAAACATATTTTTTCCAATTTAATCTCGTTTACACCATTTCCTTAATCACAATTTCAATTTAAACATCCCCAGGCTTAAAGTTCACACTTGTATATTATTACATTACATGCCAACAATGTATACAACAATTCTATTCATTTACTAGACATAGATATAACAAATAAACCTTGTTTCACTTGCTTTCAAATTAAGGTTATCAAATTCAAATACATAATTCAACACAATTTCTAAGTTTCAACTCATATATTAATTCAGAAGGTTTCGATTATCCAAAATATCCAGATATTCCATTTTATTTCAATAGTTGAAACTAACGGTCAACAAACAACAAAATTCACAACAACATTTTAATTTCATATCGAATAACCTAATTATCCACTTCATTCTCTTTAATTCACCATTATTTAACTAGTGTTTAGTCCATAAATTCAATCAACAATAATAGCCAATGTTTATAATTTGACTAAACACAACAAGTTAACAATAAATGATAATAATTAGACATTACCATTTCATAAAACAAACACATTACAAATAACTATATTAGTTATAAAATTTTCCTTTATATATAACATATAATATTAGGAAAATTATTTCATTTCAAAACTTATATAAATTTTTTTTATAACACTAACAAATACGCGCTCTCGTATATATATACACTCAGACAAACTCATTCTAGGATATTACTACCCTATCTCTAATGAGTTAACCCCAACAGGCTAAGGTATGTCTAAACCAAAGCTCTGATACCAACTATAACGGGACAATGCTAGTGGGGTAACACCCACCGTAGCATACAATGGTACCTATGTTCTGCTTTTACGGCCAGCCTCTGGACTGCACCAACCCCGCGGGACATGTAGGAGTAAGAGTCATCCGCTCGCTACCAAACCGAAATGCAAGAACCCCCTATCATGTTGCACCCGCCAAGTGCATTAGCAGAAACACATGTCAGACTCAAACCATTCAAAAGGGAGGATGGTTAATGGGGTAAATAAGGAAAAAAACAAAATACAGAATCTCGCAGCGGAACGACAAAATATAATAATCAAATAAACAGTTCATGAAGCTGTTTTACAAATAACATTTGATTACGCTTTTACAAATCAAACCAGAGTTATACATACATCAGAAATTAACAAATAATGCAGCGGAACACAGAATGCAGTGGAATAATAAATAGCAATAATATACTGAATTTTCGTCTTCGTCCTCTAGAAAATACTCTTCAATACACTGAAAAGCTCAGACTGACCCGAGCGTAATGAAAAGACAAAACACTCGAGTCAGAACTAAAAGATCTTATGTAATTCAAATCTAGACAAGTAAAATAGAGATATTAGTGCAATGGTTTCATAGGTGTTACAGGATTTCATCTCCTATCAAGTGTACAACGTGAATATAATCATTTAAAGGGTTTCAAATAATTCAAAATATCAATTTTAATCATCTAATTTAAAACAAATCCAAAATTTGAATTACCTTAAACCCTTCAAATAAATAAATTCTAAATAAAAGTCCAAATTCAAGAAATTATATGGGTATCTGTCATTTCAACCAGTATCAAAAATCAACATTTCTAAATCAATGAAAACCGCTCGGGTTTATCATTTCACCCATAGTGATTTTCCCTTAATCTATAAGGTCGTTCAGGTATGTATCATTTCAACCCATAAGGATAACAGAGATATAAACATAAATAACATCCAATCATCCAAAATGTCAACCACTAACATCCATCCAATCATCCAAATATCAACAATTGAACATACAGCACAATCATCATTGAAATCAACCAATAACAACCAACAATTTATTGGTTATCATTAACAGGTATTTAACTGGAAATTTCAATATTAAATTAAATGACAATTGAATTCAATAAAAGTCAGATTTAACTTGAATGACAATTTAAAATATACTAAACATCAACCAATCAATTTCTAATCACATCATAAATTCAATTTAACTAACATAAGAAAATCTAGTAATTGTGAGTGTTTGCTCACCTTTCGTGGCAATGAAGGTGATGATAAAAATAGAGCAATATGGAGATTCTTAGCAAAGATCCAAATGCAAAGCAAATCCAACAAAGCTAAGACACGAACACAAATCAATAAACAAGTTTCAACTACTTCCAACTTGCAAACAATCCAAGATCCAAACTACGGACAAACCTGAAACTAGGTCTTCTTTAAGAAAATATTCGGACCAGAATATTACTGAATCTGTAAAAGTGACTAACTAGAAAGTTATTGCAAATTCTTTTCTCTCCACTTTCAAAAAAGGGAACCCCTAAAAAGCTTCTGTCTTGAGGAAGTTATGGTCAAAACAAATAGAGGTGTTTTCTGAATTGAAAATTTGAGTTCAAAAATACTTCGAAAATATATGAGTTTTTGGCATAGCAAATTAAGGAATTTGAAGAACTGATCTAAAAGAATGTTTAAGCCATTGGAAAAATAAATGATTTGAAAAAAGGAATCACATAATTTGATTCATTATGGAAGGAGATATGATTGATACAATATGGGGTATTTTCGGCCAAAACTGGACCCGAAAAAGGACTTGAAAAATAAACTTTTTGATATAGAAATATTCAGAATGGGAAGAAGGGGTCAACCACAAAGTTGTTCCAATTGAAATTATACACGGTTTAAAAAAAAATTGATTTGGAGTAGGTTAGTGAAATATAGAAGCCATGGAAATAAGGGGAAGAAAGAGGGAAAACGGGAAGGGATAAAGAAAGGAAAAAGGAGAAAGAAGAGGAGAGGGAAGGTGGAGCTTTGGCCATGGGTAACTTCCATGGGTTGTGGGTGGTGATGGAGGTGGGTGGCGGCAAGAGGAGAGAGGTAGGCTAGGGTTTTGAAGGAGGAAGGATGAAATTTGATTTGGAGATTTAGGAGTTTTGGGGTTTGGAGGTTTATGTAGATTTGATCAAGAGAAGAAGAAGAAGAGTACGCAGAAAGTTTCTCAAATGAGAAATTTCTATACGTACTTGGTTTTAGTCAGATAGGAAATAGAAGGTCAATGGATGGAAAAAGAAAGGGTCCAAAGTCTCTTGGGGTTTCTAGGGTCTCTTTGTTTACTAAGGAGCCCATTAGTCTAAAACAAACGCAATAAGACTTAGCCAAAAAAATGAACACAAATATACACGACAAAAGAAAGAAATAAGCTGCAGGTTATTTAATAATTAGGAAATGAAGGTGGAGAGACAAAAATAAATGTCACGTTTTATTTTGAAAGCTCCAGGTATTAATAATGCATAAAAAAATGTACGTGGAAATGGAAAAGTTTGCAAACCAAGGGAAAGTGAAATTTTGTATACGCGAAAATGAGGTGGCAAGAATTAAATACAACCTAAAAGTCTAGACTCAGGTATTAAACAGAAGGAGAAATGAATGGATCAAGTATTAATAATGAGATAACTATTTTAAAACGTACATGCAACAATTAATAACAAAAGAAATGAAGGGACCATGTACATCGCACCACCTTTTTGAAATTCAAGTTGTGAAACGTAACCAAATTAACTTCATTAACTCAAATAATATTCAAATTTGTATGCATTTAGTTTTTTTTATCTATGCATAATAAATAAAATTACTTACCTTAAAAATGAAAACATTCAATTTGGTTTACCCAAAATGATCTTTTTTTATTAAAACATCCTTCCTGTTTAACACAAAAGGTGCGTTTCTTTTATTAAATCTATTAATTGCAATCAACGTTTTCTTCCCTTCTAATTGAAATATTTCAATAACATTAATTGCAATTACATACAAAGTTAAATTTCAAAACAGACAACTAAAATGGATGAAAAATAGAATAATTATTTCCTTTATTCATTTAAACACCTTTATAAATTTGTTGTTTATACAGCAGAGTAATAAATAACTTACTTAAATAAATTATTTTCTTACTCTTGTAATCCATCTGTATGCTAAAACACAGTTCAAATATACATTTCTTCCTTTAAATCAGTCATTCTATTCTTTATTTTAATGAAATTAAACCTACATTCACAAATGAAACATTCATTTTATTTGATATAAATGTTCTTTTCATTAAATCAATTTTCCTTATATTTTCACAAAACATAAGCTACGTTTAATTACACCTATTAATTTACAATTTGGTGTCCTCTCTACCATTAATTGAATTATTCAACTACATCAATTTCAATTGTTTATAAAGGTGAATTTCAAAATGGACAAAATAAATGTAATGAGAAATAGAACAATTATTTCATACCTAATAGTAATTTAAACATATTTATACATTATAGGATACAAACATGAATTATACATTTCTTACCAAATAATAATTTCTCGTCTCTGTAATCAATCTTTCAGTTACCAAATATTTCAAATAAATAAACATATGATTTCTTCTTTAATAAGGAAACATTTATTATTCTTTATTAACATTTATTATTCTAATCAATTGGAAATTTACATTCAGACAATTGTTAATTTCACTCAAACCAATGTTATTAAAATACACACTAGCATTTGTTATCGTCCTTACATTATTGCAAACATGTTTCATTAATAGAAATTTTACTTAAGCTCATAACTTGTATTATAATTTAATTTGTATCAGTAAAATCTTAAAAAAAAATTATTCCTAACAATTTTATTCAAAAAACTTATCTAATTTAATATTTTTAAATGTTTAAAAATACGTGTAACGACCCAGAATTTTTGATAATTAAAATTCGAATATTTAGTTGATTTTAAAATATTAATAAGTGGAATTAAGAAGTCGAATGATTTATTTCTCGAATATTGGATTTAATTTGATAATTTAATCGATAAATTAAATAGTGAAATTCCAGAAATAATTGAATGTCGAGTTTAAATGATTGAAAATGATTTGTAAAGTTATATTAAATCATACTGGAGTTATAGAAAGGTTTTAGAACTTTCAGAACTGAATTTAAAGTTAATTTGTGAAAATTGAATATTTTAATATTTAATTATCGACTGTAAAAATAGCCAATTTTCGGACAGTCTCAGAATTGAACGAGACCAGTTCCATTGGATCCGTAATAGTTAGTTATTATCGGATTTCAATTTTCGTATCCATCGGAGTTATCGTTTGACCGTGGCAACTCGAAACGCATCGATATCGTTTTAATTTTAAATCGTCGAGTTAAAAATAGTCATTTTTCGAACAGTGTCGGATTTCGACGAAACCAGTTTCATCCGATCCGTAATGTGATATTATTGTAAGATTTCAAATTTCATAATTTTTGGATTTACCGTTTGTTCGGGGCAAGCCAAAACGCCTCGAAATCGATTTAAATCGGTTAAATTTAAATTGATCGTTTTATTGCATATCTCTCACAGACGATCGAATTAGCTTACGAAACCTGTTCCATTGTGTCCGGAACGTGGAAAAACCCTAGAATTGCCTATCGGAACGCGTAGTTTGGAGATCGTTTGCATAATCTGTTAAAATCGAGAATTTTATTAATTAAAATAATATTAAACAATATTATATATGCATTATCTCTCTCAAAACCCTAGCAATCACGTTCAGCCGCCTCCAACGTTTCAATGGCCGATATCGTCCAGATTTGATTCTCGAATTTCTCCAAATCCAGTCAATATCGTTGTAATCGTTCAACTAGAGAATTGTAGAGGGGATGGTGATCTTTAAATCCAACGGAGGAGATCGTCACAGGCGCGGCGTGGAGGAAGAAACTGGGCCGCGTTTGTGCGTCATTCGAGCACGTTTTGCTCGTGCCTGGGACCACCGAGCTTCGAGATATCTGGGCCGAGGGTGGAGGTGGCTATGGCGGTTCGTATGGTGGCAAGATGATGGGTTCTAGGCGATCGGAGGGGGGTGCGATGGTAGCAATGACGAACGGCTTTGGGTTGTTTACTTGCGTTCGTGATTTCCTGATGAACGAAGAAGATGATGGCAACGGTCACGATTTCATCCCCTGGGAGCAACGGCTGATGATGATTGTAGGTTTAAAATTATGAAAGAAAATGTAAATTAAATTATATTTAAAATTTGTGTAATGTTTAAAATGAAATATCTCTTTCATACGAGATCGGAAAATTACGAAACCAGAAGCGTTGGAATCGCAGCGACGCGCTCTACGCTGCAGCGTAGATCTGGACGCGTTTGGAATCAGTGAAATCTTTGGGTAAAATTAAACGCGTGTTTAATTTTATTCGAAATAAACGCTGGAATGGAATTTAAAATCAAGGTGAGATCTTCTCACTCAAATTTGAATGTGGAATTATTTACAGTTATTGATTGATGATTGACTGTTTGAATGTGCTATTAGATATTTTAGGATATATCTATATATATAGCAGTATATACATATTGGCATATGTATATATTGGATTGATTGATTCCCGCCTCGTATAGCGGATGAGACCCTATTGCGCCGTTAGTAAGCGGATTTTATAAAACCTATATACCGCGATAATTCCGTACTGGAGCGGAATTGGTATTGTGCTAACATCTGTGGATGCAGGGAAACAGGTTGGAGGGATCCGACTGGATTCCTCACCGTATTTACTTATTTACAGATATTGATATATATTCTGTTATCATATTGATATATGATATTGACTGTGGTGATGGACTGATTGGTGCTGTTGCATCATCGGATTCAAGTTTTAAAAATAACGACTTTTAATTAAAAAAGGACTTTTAAAGTGATTTTTGGAATAAACAGTTGATTGATTTAAAAAATGGTTTAAGTTGAGATTTTTAAAAATA
The DNA here is from genome assembly GCA_030737815.1 of Allium fistulosum. Taxonomy (NCBI): domain Eukaryota; kingdom Viridiplantae; phylum Streptophyta; class Magnoliopsida; order Asparagales; family Amaryllidaceae; genus Allium; species Allium fistulosum. The sequence goes on from CM060902.1 coordinate 1,424,550,540, forward strand.
TTATAAACGGTTTATTTAAAAGGTTTATAAGGTTGACACTTTATAAATTAAAAATGTTGGTATTATAAAACGAGTTTTTTATAAGTGTTAAAATGAATTTTTAAGAATTTATAAATAAATGAAATTTAAAATTTGTGAACTTATAAATGGGAAATGATTTTTGTGGAATAAATGAAATTATAAGTATTTAACTTATAATATGGATTGTGGTAGAAAAATTGAATTGTGAATTGAATAGGTCGTTAAAGAAGATTTATAGATCAAATTGGTAATAAAGAAGATTTATTAAATTGAAGTCGTTAGGAAATAGAAATAGGATTTATAAACGTTGTTTTATAAATTCGAAATCAATTGGATTTGATAAATTAAAATGTTAAAGAAGACATATTCGCGATTTTGGACAGCGAATATAATTCTAAAATAAATGGATTCATTTTTGAAGAAGTGATATTAAAAATGAAGTTAAACATTTTAAAGATGTTTTAAAATGTATTGTGAATCGAAAGCATAGATTTCAACAGTTCTTGTTGAAATAGACGTTTTCGAGAGAATAAGGAAATGATGGACTATAACACTGTTGTTATAGTAAATGATTTCCGAAAGGAAATGTTTTGATGTAGTATTGGGATTCATATATCTATCTAAATTCCGAATCCCTATACTAGTGATTTTGAGTCGTCGTAACGATGTTTTACGCAACATTCGTTTTGACTCAAATAGATGTAAAATTTATGATTTCCTTAAAGGATGAATATATACTTAATATTGATTTAAGTATATCGAATATTTTCAAATGTTGAAATTAAATTGATTTGTGAAATACTTATTGTTAAATAAGTATGGAAATGCTTTTCCAATATGAAATGAACTGTTTTGAGATTTTATCTTCAAAGATAAAATGAAATGTGGAAATTGATTTGAAATTGTTTTCAAATGATTAAGTGTGGAAATTTTATATCTAGTAAAAGATATTTTGGAAGATAAAATAATTTGGAAAATTATTTGGAATCTGATGATGTTGCGCATCTCTATTGATAGTTAAATAACCGACTATCAATAATTACCTTTAGATAGGTATTTGTTGTGAATTGGATGAATTTGAATGCCACACTTATTTTTGAATAAACGCTCACTATTCGGGTTAGCCGGGAAAGGACCATGGGGTCGTATAACCCATTCCGAATATGTGATACGTCGTTATGAATTGCATTCGAAGACCGGTGTTGAAGACCGGATATTTTTGAAAACGGAAGGATTACCGTCGAGTTACTCTACATCGGCTGATCTCCGGTTTAGAGGTTTTATTACCCTTAGTGACGGGAAGTCCTGACGTGATTGGAAATTATCCGGAAATGCAAGGGCTTCGTGAGAAGTGCCTTCGGTTCTGTTCGATCCCGGAACAGACTTGTATGGATTGTGTGTCTGACGTTACAATTTGAGATATAAAGCTGATTTCTTTCAAATACATTTCTGTTGGTGGCGGAGAATTTATTCTCTTAGCTTAACACCCTTCTCTGAGACGTACGAGCTCAGAGGTTATGTAGTTGAAATTTATCAGCGATATATCCCAATTTGGTAACGTGGCATACTGAGTGTTGCTGTGAAATGATCAGTGTTTGATCATTTGTGATATGATCATTTATTTGATCTTATATCTTTGTGATCATAGGTTGATCATTTTGTTGGACCCGAAGCAGGGCTTTTTGAGAAAGCGTAGCTTTGTGGACGAGACTTCGTCGAGCCTCACACCCCGGAAATGGTCGAAACAGGAATGTTGCGGCAAGGTTATGAGGGTCGCGCCCTTTAGGGTATGTCATTTCCTTCTGGAAAGGGGTGGTATCATGGTATGGAGCCCAGATACTTACTCATGTGGATACACTTTCTTTATGATGTGTGATGTTGGATATCGAGCGCTCGGATAAAGGTCCCAAAGGACCGGGTGATGACATATTCGTGAGTTACCTGTTACAGGGGTAACCCGGCCTTGTTTGGCAGAGAGCAGTTTGTCTCTCGGGACGTCCAGCCAGAGGCGATCCCAATCGGCAGGAGGAAAGGAAGTTCCTTAGCCTGACCATTTGTTGGAAATCCATTTCCCAAATACGAAATTTGTACGGTTTTAGTTGTAGAACCTGCTATCTAATATAGCAGCTATAGTAGGCATAGTATCATGGTACCTATGCTGGCTAAGATTAATACTATACTTTCGAAATGTTTTCTACACTATGCACTAATAATAATATCAAAAATGATTTGATTTTGCGTAGTAAGCATCTTTGACTATCATAAGAAGAAATCTCCTCCAATTCTGCGTTTGCATTGTGTGTGTGGCGGGAGGTCTTATGGTAGTTTCATTTTCCAAAAGCATTTCGAATTGACTTTAAAATTATCCTGTTGTTTATCTTAAAGAATAACTGTTTTACGATCTCACACCAGTCACCATGACTGACTCGGAGTTTATTGTTTCCCTTCTAAACTCTGAGTGCCCACCAATTTCCACACGGGCAGCCTAGAGTTATATTATCAGGATATTCTGGATATTCTGGAGCTTGGAGATAAGCTGGATGGCGAGACGTAGTATTTGTATCTGATATATTTATTCCGCTGTGTATTCTGTATGAGGACAAGTTTATATAACTGTCCATTGTTGTTTATTAACTCTGATGATATGATGTGATGTAATGTAATAACAGATATAATTCTTTGTTTTAAAGATTATGCAATTATCTATTATATATTGTTCCGCTGCGATATGTGAGATTCTGATATTGTTTCTGTTTCTGATGTTGTTCTTTTGTTTCTTCTTTCTCTTTTCTTCTATCTTTTCTTCTACCTCTTCTTTTAAAAACCCTAATGGTTCGGTTTTTCGTTCACCTTGAGTAAATAGATGGAGATTAGTGTCTATTCAAGGGGTACGGAAAAGCGGGCTATTACATTTGGTATCAGAGCATATGGTTAAGCGACAACCCTGCTCTGTTGGGTATTACTCATTAGAGATAGAGTCAGTAGTACTCTAGAATGAGTTGAGTGTAATAATAGATATGAGTGCGTATTTGTTAGTTAATATAAAATTGTTTTATATTGTGATGATTGGTTTGTTGAGTGGTATATGGATTCTGGTCGGTATTGTCCGTACAACTCTATCGATAGGGATCTCTAAACACTTGTATAGAACAATTCGGCACAATATTGTTTTAAATGGGGTAAATGAGATAATTTTGCCCAAAACTATTTTGTATAGAAAAGAAATGTTTTGCTATGAATTACTATAGTATATGGTTGTATGGATGCTAGGAAGTAATAATGGTAAATTATTATCATTGAAATTAAATAAGAAATTGAAATCGAAACTCCAAAGTTAAGAAATAAATTCACATATAAATGAAATTTGAGAATGTAAATTATAAATGTAATTTGTAATTTAAAACGAAATTCCAGAGAAGTTTTTGGAAATGGTTTTGAAAAGAATTTGAGAATTTTGGAGATTTGAAAAGTTTAAATCTTTTTGATTTGAAAATGAATTTCAAAGGTTTTGAAAAGTATTTTGGAGAAATGAAAAGTTCTAAACTCTTTTCGGTCGCTGGAAAATAATTCCGATGATGATCGCGACATCACCGGTGTTCATTTTCGAGTTTCCAAAAGGGAAATTGCTGCCAAATGGTTTTAAATGGAGGTTGTTTTGAAATTTGGGTTTTGTTTTAGAAAATTCAAAGAATAATTTGATTTGTTTTCAAAATGATTTTTAAATATTGGTAAGACTCTGGAATACCGTATTTATGAAATATTATCAAGTTGATAACTTATACAATTTGAAAGGTTGATAGAATAAATTTAACTTAAAGGATGAAGTTAAATGAATGTAAGTACAAGTGAATCAATTAAATGAAATTGAAAGTTGAAATTCATTTCGAATTCATAAGCAAATGAATTGAATTGAATAATGTAAATTGAAAGATGAATTAAAATTCATATGTTATTGGAAATCCAGTTTAATATGAGTAGTTATGAACCAAAGTGGTAAATCGAAAATAAATATAATGTCTACATGGAATATTTATATTGAACCTAAGAAATGAAGAGCGAAATTCTTAAGTAAATGTGATATTGAAATTATTCTAAGTGATGATTGAATAAAGATAAAACTGGAAATTGAAACTGAATGTTGAAAACAAAGGTGAATTGTGCGAAATTAAATGAAGTTGTAAGATTAGTTTGAAGTGAACTAAAGTTAATTGATATAAATTCATTATTCAGAAGAATCCAAATTAGATTGAAATTGAATCCGAATGAAAATATGAAATGCAAATTAAATTGAATGGAATCAATTGCAAATGAAGTAGAATTAAAATAAATTGAATTTGTATCAATTTAAATTGGTTATAAACTAGAATGGATATGAATTCATTTTTGTTTAAAAACGAATGTAACTTCAACCGTAAATACATAAGCATATATTGAAAATTTTGTAATAGAATTTGCAAATTGGATTGAATGCTGTAACTAGATATTATGGCTAGTAGGATATACAGGTGTATAAAGGGATTGGAAAATTTATTTCACAGATAAATTTGAATTGCTCGAAAAAGGTACGTATTTGAATTTCAATATGAGATTTGATGACTTATTTCTCTAGCCGCTTGGCTTTTTCTTTTTCTTTTTGAAATCTGAGAGTCCGTAGGGACGTTTTGTAGTCGTACCGTATTAGCCGCGCAAAGGAGACGCTGGCGAAATTTTCTGAAAATTTAAGGCGTTAGAATATTTTTGAGAAATTTGAAAATTTTGAAAACTAAGTTATGATTTGAAAACTTAGTAAAGATTTTGTGAGAAGTTAACTATGAATTTTGGAGAAGTTAAACACTTAACAGATTTGAAAATCTAATTTGAACGGTTTGTTTTGGAAAGTTAACGGATTTTGTATCTTCTTCCTAACTTGTAATTTCGAGGACGAAATTCTTTTAAGGGGGGAAGTCTGTAACGACCCAGAATTTTTGATAATTAAAATTCGAATATTTAGTTGATTTTAAAATATTAATAAGTGGAATTAAGAAGTCGAATGATTTATTTCTCGAATATTGGATTTAATTTGATAATTTAATCGATAAATTAAATAGTGAAATTCCAGAAATAATTGAATGTCGAGTTTAAATGATTGAAAATGATTTGTAAAGTTATATTAAATCATACTGGAGTTATAGAAAGGTTTTAGAACTTTCAGAACTGAATTTAAAGTTAATTTGTGAAAATTGAATATTTTAATATTTAATTATCGACTGTAAAAATAGCCAATTTTCGGACAGTCTCAGAATTGAACGAGACCAGTTCCATTGGATCCGTAATAGTTAGTTATTATCGGATTTCAATTTTCATATCCATCGGAGTTATCGTTTGACCGTGGCAACTCGAAACGCATCGATATCGTTTTAATTTTAAATCGTCGAGTTAAAAATAGTCATTTTTCGAACAGTGTCGGATTTCGACGAAACCAGTTTCATCGGATCCGTAATGTGATATTATTGTAAGATTTCAAATTTCATAATTTTTGGATTTACCGTTTGTTCGGGGCAAGCCAAAACGCCTCGAAATCGATTTAAATCGGTTAAATTTAAATTGATCGTTTTATTGCATATCTCTCACAGACGATCGAATTAGCTTACGAAACCTGTTCCATTGTGTCCGGAACGCGGAAAAACCCTAGAATTGCCTGTCGGAACGCGTAGTTTGGAGATCGTTTGCATAATCTGTTAAAATCGAGAATTTTATTAATTAAAATAATATTAAACAATATTATATATGCATTATCTCTCTCAAAACCCTAGCAATCACGTTCAGCCGCCTCCAACGTTTCAATGGCCGATATCGTCCAGATTTGATTCTCGAATTTCTCCAAATCCAGTCAATATCGTTGTAATCGTTCAACTAGAGAATTGTAGAGGGGATGGTGATCTTTAAATCCAACGGAGGAGATCGTCACAGGCGCGGCGTGGAGGAAGAAACTGGGCCGCGTTTGTGCGTCATTCGAGCACGTTTTGCTCGTGCCTGGGACCACCGAGCTTCGAGATATCTGGGCCGAGGGTGGAGGTGGCTATGGCGGTTCGTATGGTGGCAAGATGATGGGTTCTAGGCGATCAGAGGGGGGTGCGATGGTAGCAATGACGAACGGCTTTGGGTTGTTTACTTGCGTTCGTGATTTCCTGATGAACGAAGAAGATGATGGCAACGGTCACGATTTCATCCCCTGGGAGCAACGGCTGATGATGATTGTAGGTTTAAAATTATGAAAGAAAATGTAAATTAAATTATATTTAAAATTTGTGTAATGTTTAAAATGAAATATCTCTTTCATACGAGATCGGAAAATTACGAAACCAGAAGCGTTGGAATCGCAGCGACGCGCTCTACGCTGCAGCGCAGATCTGGACGCGTTTGGAATCAGTGAAATCTTTGGGTAAAATTAAACGCGTGTTTAATTTTATTCGAAATAAACGCTGGAATGGAATTTAAAATCAAGGTGAGATCTTCTCACTCAAATTTGAATGTGGAATTATTTACAGTTATTGATTGATGATTGACTGTTTGAATGTGCTATTAGATATTTTAGGATATATCTATATATATAGCAGTATATACATATTGGCATATGTATATATTGGATTGATTGATTCCCGCCTCGTATAGCGGATGAGACCCTATTGCGCCGTTAGTAAGCGGATTTTATAAAACCTATATACCGCGATAATTCCGTACTGGAGCGGAATTGGTATTGTGCTAACATCTGTGGATGCAGGGAAACAGGTTGGAGGGATCCGACTGGATTCCTCACCGTATTTACTTATTTACAGATATTGATATATATTCTGTTATCATATTGATATATGATATTGACTGTGGTGATGGACTGATTGGTGCTGTTGCATCATCGGATTCAAGTTTTAAAAATAACGACTTTTAATTAAAAAAGGACTTTTAAAGTGATTTTTGGAATAAACAGTTGATTGATTTATAAAATGGTTTAAGTTGAGATTTTTAAAAATATTATAAACGGTTTATTTAAAAGGTTTATAAGGTTGACACTTTATAAATTAAAAATGTTGGTATTATAAAACGAGTTTTTTATAAGTGTTAAAATGAATTTTTAAGAATTTATAAATAAATGAAATTTAAAATTTGTGAACTTATAAATGGGAAATGATTTTTGTGGAATAAATGAAATTATAAGTATTTAACTTATAATATGGATTGTGGTAGAAAAATTGAATTGTGAATTGAATAGGTCGTTAAAGAAGATTTATAGATCAAATTGGTAATAAAGAAGATTTATTAAATTGAAGTCGTTAGGAAATAGAAATAGGATTTATAAACGTTGTTTTATAAATTCGAAATCAATTGGATTTGATAAATTAAAATGTTAAAGAAGACATATTCGCGATTTTGGACAACGAATATAATTCTAAAATAAATGGATTCATTTTTGAAGAAGTGATATTAAAAATGAAGTTAAACATTTTAAAGATGTTTTAAAATGTATTGTGAATCGAAAGCATAGATTTCAACAGTTCTTGTTGAAATAGACGTTTTCGAGAGAATAAGGAAATGATGGACTATAACACTGTTGTTATAGTAAATGATTTCCGAAAGGAAATGTTTTGATGTAGTATTGGGATTCATATATCTATCTAAATTCCGAATCCCTATACTAGTGATTTTGAGTCGTCGTAACGATGTTTTACGCAACATTCGTTTTGACTCAAATAGATGTAAAATTTATGATTTCCTTAAAGGATGAATATATACTTAATATTGATTTAAGTATATCGAATATTTTCAAATGTTGAAATTAAATTGATTTGTGAAATACTTATTGTTAAATAAGTATGGAAATGCTTTTCCAATATGAAATGAACTGTTTTGAGATTTTATCTTCAAAGATAAAATGAAATGTGGAAATTGATTTGAAATTGTTTTCAAATGATTAAGTGTGGAAATTTTATATCTAGTAAAAGATATTTTGGAAGATAAAATAATTTGGAAAATTATTTGGAATCTGATGATGTTGCGCATCTCTATTGATAGTTAAATAACCGACTATCAATAATTACCTTTAGATAGGTATTTGTTGTGAATTGGATGAATTTGAATGCCACACTTATTTTTGAATAAACGCTCACTATTCGGGTTAGCCGGGAAAGGACCATGGGGTCGTATAACCCATTCCGAATATGTGATACGTCGTTATGAATTGCATTCGAAGACCGGTGTTGAAGACCGGATATTTTTGAAAACGGAAGGATTACCGTCGAGTTACTCTACATCGGCTGATCTCCGGTTTAGAGGTTTTATTACCCTTAGTGACGGGAAGTCCTGACGTGATTGGAAATTATCCGGAAATGCAAGGGCTTCGTGAGAAGTGCCTTCGGTTCTGTTCGATCCCGGAACAGACTTGTATGGATTGTGTGTCTGACGTTACAATTTGAGATATAAAGCTGATTTCTTTCAAATACATTTCTGTTGGTGGCGGAGAATTTATTCTCTTAGCTTAACACCCTTCTCTGAGACGTACGAGCTCAGAGGTTATGTAGTTGAAATTTATCAGCGATATATCCCAATTTGGTAACGTGGCATACTGAGTGTTGCTGTGAAATGATCAGTGTTTGATCATTTGTGATATGATCATTTATTTGATCTTATATCTTTGTGATCATAGGTTGATCATTTTGTTGGACCCGAAGCAGGGCTTTTTGAGAAAGCGTAGCTTTGTGGACGAGACTTCGTCGAGCCTCACACCCCGGAAATGGTCGAAACAGGAATGTTGCGGCAAGGTTATGAGGGTCGCGCCCTTTAGGGTATGTCATTTCCTTCTGGAAAGGGGTGGTATCATGGTATGGAGCCCAGATACTTACTCATGTGGATACACTTTCTTTATGATGTGTGATGTTGGATATCGAGCGCTCGGATAAAGGTCCCAAAGGACCGGGTGATGACATATTCGTGAGTTACCTGTTACAGGGGTAACCCGGCCTTGTTTGGCAGAGAGCAGTTTGTCTCTCGGGACGTCCAGCCAGAGGCGATCCCAATCGGCAGGAGGAAAGGAAGTTCCTTAGCCTGACCATTTGTTGGAAATCCATTTCCCAAATACGAAATTTGTACGGTTTTAGTTGTAGAACCTGCTATCTAATATAGCAGCTATAGTAGGCATAGTATCATGGTACCTATGCTGGCTAAGATTAATACTATACTTTCGAAATGTTTTCTACACTATGCACTAATAATAATATCAAAAATGATTTGATTTTGCGTAGTAAGCATCTTTGACTATCATAAGAAGAAATCTCCTCCAATTCTGCGTTTGCATTGTGTGTGTGGCGGGAGGTCTTATGGTAGTTTCATTTTCCAAAAGCATTTCGAATTGACTTTAAAATTATCCTGTTGTTTATCTTAAAGAATAACTGTTTTACGATCTCACACCAGTCACCATGACTGACTCGGAGTTTATTGTTTCCCTTCTAAACTCTGGGTGCCCACCAATTTCCACACGGGCAGCCTAGAGTTATATTATCAGGATATTCTGGATATTCTGGAGCTTGGAGATAAGCTGGATGGCGAGACGTAGTATTTGTATCTGATATATTTATTCCGCTGTGTATTCTGTATGAGGACAAGTTTATATAACTGTCCATTGTTGTTTATTAACTCTGATGATATGATGTGATGTAATGTAATAACAGATATAATTCTTTGTTTTAAAGATTATGCAATTATCTATTATATATTGTTCCGCTGCGATATGTGAGATTCTGATATTGTTTCTGTTTCTGATGTTGTTCTTTTGTTTCTTCTTTCTCTTTTCTTCTATCTTTTCTTCTACCTCTTCTTTTAAAAACCCTAATGGTTCGGTTTTTCGTTCACCTTGAGTAAATAGATGGAGATTAGTGTCTATTCAAGGGGTACGGAAAAGCGGGCTATTACAATACGGGTCCTTACAGAAGGTAAATTTGGATTTGAACTATGGATTTAAACTTAACTTAAGTTAAGTATAGAGTGAATTCTGAAAATTTAGTCTAAGATAGGCTGGATGAAGTAATTGTTGAAAATGGAATTTATTGAAATTTGAATAAATAAATGAAAGGAACTAATTAAATTAATTAGTTAATTAAATTTGGTTTGTAATGTGGATGGATAAAATTGAAAATGAAATTGGATTTGTTTAAAAGTGAATATAAACATAAGTGGTGAAGTGGTAATTAATCTAAGAACATTTGTACAAAATGTTTATAATAGACTTAAGAAAATTTGATGGTGAAATTCTTAAGTGAAATTTGTATTAAAAGGATATACTAAGTAAATTGGTGAATGTGAATTATAAGTGTGTATGATAACTGTGAATAATTGAATGGAAATGAAATAAATGTGAATAAGAGAATTGAGTGTAGCTAAGAATCAATTGGAATTTATACGTAAGTTGTACGTGTATTATTTCATTCGCATGATGGTTTGATCTAGATTCGAGCATAGAATTTCGAGATAATATATCGATCCGAGTTGGAATTTTTCACTCGATTCTCGACGGCGAACAATGGATATGGATTTTTGATTGATTCTGGGATTCTCTATCACAGTATATGGCTATGCAAGGTGAATAACGGTTTCTAATCAAGGAACCAGATCTGACTCCGCACTAGAGAGTCATATGAATAATACTAGTTCGGAAGTGAAATTGTGTGATCGAGTGAGCGAGCAGATTTAATATTGCGTACATATGATATATGTACATCGTACGGGCTTAAGTAAAGCAAATATTGGAAATTAAAATGCAGAATAATATGATTTTGAATTTTATGATCGGTTATTATTGGTAAATAAGATGTAGGGATATAAAAGCAGGGCTAATTTGATGACTTTGATTTTGTAAGTAAAAATTGGATTGCCCGACAAAAAGGTACATGTTTAAATTGTTGTTTGAATTTGATAATTTTATGATTGAGCCACTTGGCTTTTATTTTCTTTTGTTGGATTGGGCCCGTAGTGGCGTTTTGTAGTTGTTCGGATCTAGCCGCGCAAAGTAGACGCTGGTGAATTTTTTTTCGGAAATTTAAAGAGTTAGAAAATTTTGAAGGAAATTTCGGTTACTAAAACTTTATTTTTTAATTTTCATCTGAAATGATTGAATTTTAACCTGAAATGGTTGAAGATCGTTTAAATAATTGAATATTGGGTTTTAAGCTGGATAAAAATGATTTAAAGGCTTATTTAATTTCAATTGATAAGGATGAAGATAAAAAAATTTAAATTGGATTTAAAAGTGATTTACTCAATTTTAAAAATAAATCATTTAAATTAACCATTAAAAATATCCTTTTGGGGAACGGTCTCAGATTTGGACGAAACTAGTTCTATTGGATCCGTAATAGTGTATTATTATCAGATTTCAAATTTCGTGGTGTTTAGAGTTACCGTTTGGTCGTACGGGATAGAAACGCGTTGAATAAATATCGAAAATTTAATATTATAGTTGGGTTCAAAAAGCTATTTCATCCATATGATCTAATTGGGTCTCGAAACTTGTTCCATTGTGTTCAGAATAGGGGTATAACATTAGAATTGTCTGGCAGCACGTCTCGGTCAAGGTTCGGAATAAAAATCTACATATTTTGGGATTATATATATATATATATATATAATTTTTAAATTTCTTTTCAACCGCACTTTTTAGTCAACTGTAGCCACCCTATACTCATGCCTATCTATTCCTGTTAAAATACGCTTCCTTCCTCTTCATTTTAAAACACGACAGAGCAGAAGAAAAAAAGAAGAAAAAAAGGTTGATTTCAAAAATAAATTTCTCTAAATATACTAAATTAAAAAATATGAAACCTGCTTTGAAATTCATATTTTCCCTAGAGTTTCGATCTGAAGTATTGTTTGTGAGGTGCGGCGATGAGTTGATGATCTCGATTGTGAAGTCAAACAGCAGTTCGAACTAGGGCTTGAGGAATCGAGCTCGATGATGGTCAGTGTGATGTTTTGAGATCATATTCGAGTTCGTTATGGAATTTAGCAGCTGCGAGGAGATTTTCGAAGGTGTGGTCGAAGTATAGGAGGCGCGATATTTATCTTGGCTATAGGTAATCGTGCCAGGTCGCGATGTGGTGGAGCGGTGTTTGAGTGACGAGGGTGGGTCAAGCATGTGGGGTTCATCGAGGGAAGTGGGTTGATGGTTTTTATTTGCATTTTCGTCGACTGGATGGCCATATCAGTGGATATGCATGCACGCGACTATGTGTTCTCTGGTGTTCTTCATGCACAAGGGAAAGATTAGGGAAGATAGGAATGTGTTGGAGCGAGTATGAAGCATAGATGGGCCGAGTTTGAAGCATTAAGGTTATGGGCTATTATTAAAAAGAGAATGGATTAATATTTTAATTTAAATATATCGATGAACTAAAAGTTTAATAACTCGTCTGTACGAGGTCGAATCGAGGCATGGATTTTTGCATTGCAATCGTGATGACGAGAGCTTCGAAATGAAACTGGTTTGAACAAATTTAGAGACTATGGAAATTTGGGCTAAAATCGGACGTTGTTTGGTTTTAGTTCCAAACTGGAACGTCTCAGCGACATAAAAAAAAAGGTGAGTGTTTTATAACGCTCATGAAGTACTAGAATATTTTTATGTTAGTTAAATTTTATGAAGTGATTTAAATTTGTTTATTGTCGTTTGATAATTATAATTGACATTTAAATTGACATCTAAATTAACTGATAGAAGTTTAAATGGACGGTTAAATTGAATTGGAATTAAACTGTTAGTAAAATTCCTGATCATTGATAATTGGTTAATTGTTGTGATTTATCGACTTTTTGGATGAGGAATTGTAATGGAGGCCAATTGGTTGAGATTTTGAATGATTGGATGTTTATTTATTTTTATATATCTTGTTGTCACCTTGTAAATTATCTGACAGTATATAAGCCGTTATTTGAATTATTTCGAATAAATTAAGAAATTGGTTGAAATGATATATACCTATGACACGGATTTGGATTGAAATGATATATATCCATCTCTGAAATTAAAATCCAAATAATTAATTCACTTAAACAGAGGATAGAAAATTATATACGGACACCGGATTGGTTAAATTAAATGATTCTAGGATTTTGGTTTGAAATTATTTAAATTGATTTTGATTTTTTTGAAATAAAATCGAATTTATGGAAATGGAATCATTTTTGAACTCGTGCTCAAAATGTTAAAAAAGAACTTGTCAATCGGAATTTTTTGAAGAATCGAGTTGAAATTTTGAAGTTATAATTGAGAATCCATTTGGATGGTGGAAATTGATTTGTTTAAGAGATTTGAACTTTTACTCGAACTTTGAAATAAATCCAAGTAAAAGTAACTTAAATGGGTATTTCGAAATTTGAGCTCGGAATTGGATTATTTTAAAGATTCGAACTTTAAATCGAACGTTGAAGTTGAATTTATTTAAGTGATTTAAATCGATATTCTGAAATCGAACTCGAATTTATATAAATAGAAATGGTTTAAATTTGAGAATTGAATTGAAACTAATTCAAATTGGAATTAAACTGATATTAAATGGAACTGAAATCTAAATTGAATTAATTTGGAATCGAAATTGAAATTGATTTGAATTAAAATTGGAATCGAAGTTAATTCGAATTGAAATCGGAATTGAATCGATTTAAATGGAAATGGCAATTGAATCGTTTTGAATTGAAAAGTTTGGAATTGAATCAGTTTGACTTTGAAACTATTTTCAAAATAAATTATTTTATTATATAAACTGTTTAAAAACCTTTCTTTTATATGTTTAAATTACTTGGATTTTCCAAACTATTTTACTATATAAACCATTTTCAATTCTCAAACTATTTTATATTAAACTATTTTAACTTTGAAACTATTTAATATTTTCAAACTATTTTCTAAAAGTTCAAATTGGTCAGAGTGGGAATGTTTATATTTAAATCATGGATTTAAATGCGAATTGGGTTAAAATGAAGTTATAAGCCAAACTATAATTCAAATCGAATTTTGGAGTGAAAATGACTTTCAAGTGGAAATTGACATAATTGAAGTACATATGGTATTTCGAAATGAAATTGATTTTGAAGCGAATATGATATTTTGATATTAAGTATGCATCATTTTTGAAATGTAAAAGTACCAACCGGTGTGTAAAATGACGTTTGGTTGTTAAAGAGACCGGAGCCTCTTATTGGCATACTCTCTGTCAATATTGGAACCACTTTAACAACTGTGTACGCGGAGGAGACTCCAGAACGAAGTGGTTGGATTTGGCGTCGTTTACTGTATTTGAAGAAAGAGAACGATGATGGATAGACCCCGGCACTTGTGCCAATTTGAAATGACTAAACAGGACGGCTTGACAGGGCCAAGTGGGCTAATTACCCCTAGCGGACATCCGTTCTTCGATTTTCATGGACTCGGTCCATATTATTACTCTTGTTGTTGGTTTCGATTGGTGCACCTTGATTGGGGATAGTCTCCCTTTGACTCGATATGGGATGGATGGACGCGGTGGGCGGTCATGGCAATGATGCGTTACCACCAACCGTGCGACCCGAACTGGTAATATCCTACCATGGTCACTGCTTCATGTGCCTTGTCATTCTTTTATCCCTATACGACACTACTACGATTTTTATTTAGTGTTTTCTTATCACGGCGCATCCCTATCCACCGACGTTTTACTGGTGTTTTATATGCAAACTGTACGACAAAGCTAAAAAACGCATTGATAAAGCCTTAATGCTGAGAAAAATATTTATTTTATTGATTAGACATTATATATGTAGTGTATTCTACTACATATAAATATTTTGATGGATCCTTATGAGATGGAAAATCTCGTAACATCTCTTGAGTTATTGCACGCACGTTATACACTGGATAGGAGATGTAAAACCCGTAAATATCTCTGACGCCGCGACACTCATGTTATATGCGATATTGATTTGACTCACATAAGAATATTTTAGTCCTGACTCGAGTGTTTTGCCTTTTCATTACGCTCGGGTCAGCCCTGAGTATTTCAGCGCACCGAAGATCATTTTCTCAAGGGCGAAGGCAAAGATTTGGTCTATTATTACTATTATAATTCCCTACATCATGTTGTTCTGCTGCATTATTTATGTATCCCTGTTGTATATATAACTCTGATAAATGTTGTATAAAGTATAATCAAATGTAAAATATAAACAACTTCATGAACTGTTTATTTGATTATTATATTTTATCGTTCCGCTGCGAGATTCTATGTTTGTTTTCTTCTTCTTTTCTTATTTTTCTTAATTAACCCCATTGATTATCTATATTCCGGATTGTTTAAGTTGGACATGTGTGGGTTATTGTCGAGTTAAACCTTCCGAAATGTGGGTCGTCACAGTTGGTATTAGAGCTGAAGGTTAAGCGAGAGCCTTAGCTTTGGCGGGGTAACTCATTAGAGATAGGGTCAGTAGCACCCTAGAATGAGTTTGAGTGTATATAGATTTGAGCGCGTATTTGTTAGTGAATATAAAATGTTTTATATTGTGTTGGTTGATCTATTGAGTGGCTTATGGATTCTGGTCAATACGAGTAATTAACGTTATTGACAGGAATCTCTAAGCATTTGAAAGAGCAACTCGACATGGTATTGTTTCGAAATTGGATAAATGAAATAATTTTACCTGGATTATATTTTATATATAAAGAAATAATTTTTCATAAATTATTATAATTGTATATGGTGTGCTTGGTTGTTGGAAAATGATAATATGAAACAATTATCATTTGTTGTTTATTGCTGTGATCGAATAAAAGTGAGATCATAATTGAAAGTTAAGAAATAATTTCATATAAAAAAAATGGAATTATGAAAATATGATTTGTAAATGTAAGTTATAAATTGAAATTGAAATGGAATTCCTGAAGTATATTATATAAATATGGTTTATAAGAATGATTGTAAGGGTTTAAGGCTGGAAATTTGGAAATTTAATTCCTGTTGGTTTTGAAAATTGTTTTCAAAAGGGTTTTGGGAAAATAATAGAGATATTGATTGGAAAATATTTTTGAAATATTTTTTAAAGGGATTTAAAGGAAACAAAAGCACTGAACTCACTTCGGTCGCTAGAAAATAATTTCAGTGATGACTGCAGCATCATCGACGTTTATTTTCGAGTTTCCAAGAGAGGAATTGCTACCAATTGGAGTTTTGTTTAGGAAAAATAGTTTGGATTTTTAAAATCCAAAATAATGATTTGATATACCAAGGAAATTTTCTGTGTGTGTGTGTATGATTTCAAAAATGATTTGATATACTTAAGAGCAAAGTATTTAAACTTTGGATTTTCATTTAGATGTTTTATTGAGAATATGAGGAAATAAGTTGATAACTTATAAATTTTTGGAATTTGTAAGTGAAATGAAGCTTTAAATTTTTTTGCATGTGAGGGTTAAGGGAGGTAAATTTGAAATTGAACTATGAATTTAAACTTAACTTAAGTTAAGTATGGAGTGAATTCTAAAAATTTAGTCTAAGATGGGCTGGATGAAGTAATTATTGAAAATGGAATTTATTGAAATTTGAATAAATAAATGAAAGGAACTAATTAAATTAATTAGTTAATTAAATTTCGTATGGAATGTGGATGGATAAAATTGAATGTTGAAATTGAAAATGAAATTGGATTTGTTTAAAAGTTGATATAAACTTAAGTGGTGAAGTGGTAATTAACCTAATAACATTTGTATAAAATGTTTATAATATACTTAAGAAAATTTGATGGTGAAATTCATAAGTGAAATTGGTATTAAAAGGATATAATAAGTAAATTGGTGAATGTGAATTATAAGTGTGAATGATAACTGTGAATAATTGAATGGAAATGAAGTAAATGTGAATAAGGGAATAGAGTGTGGCAAAGAATCAATTGGAATTTATACGTAAGTTGTACGTGTATTATTTCATTCGCATGACGGTTTGATCCAGATTCGAGCACAGAGTTTCGAGATAATATATCATCCGAGTTGGAATTTTTCACTCGATTCTCGATGGTGAACACTGGATATGGATTTTTGATTGATTCTGGGATTATCTATCATAGTATATGGCTATGCAAGGTGAATAACGGTTTCTAATCAAGGAACCAAATCTGAGTCCACACTAGAGAGTCGTGTGAACGATACTAGTTCAGAAGTGAAATTGTGTGATCGAGTGAGCGATAAGATTTAATATTATGTACGGATGATATATGTACATCGTACGGGCTTAAGTAAAGCAAATATTAGAAATTGAAATGCAGAATAATATGATTTTGAATTTTATGATTGGGTATTATTGGTAAATAAGATGCAGGTATATAAAAGCAGGGCTAATTTGATGACTTTAGTTTCGTAAGTAAAAATTTGGGTTGTCCGAGAAAAAGGTACATGTTTAAATTGTTGTTTGAATTTGATGATTTTATGATTGAGCCACTTGGCTTTTGTTTTCTTTTGTTGGATTGGGCCCGTAGTGGCGTTTTGTAGTTATTCGGATCTAGCCGCGCAAAGGAGATGCTGGCAAAAAAAAATCGGAAATTTAAAGAGTTAGAATATTTTGAAGGAAATTTTGGTAACTAAAACTTTATTTTTGAATTTTAACCTGAAATGATAGAATGGATAATATTATTTTGATTCTATGGATGAATTTGGAAATTTATTAAAAGTAATAACAAGGTTTCAAAAAAATTATTTTTGGGAAGTTAAAGGTTTAAATGGATTTTGGAATTTATTTCAACTAATTTGTTTTAGGAAAGAAATTGGTTTGGACATTTTTCCTACCTTGACAATTTCGGGGACGAAATTCTTTTAGGGTGAGGAATGTAAGACCCAGAATTTTGATTATTTGAAACTGAAATATTTAATTGATTTGAAATATTTGAAAGATAATTTTATAGATTTAATAACTTGAATTTCAAATATAATGATTTATTTATGGATAATTTAATTGCAGAATTTAATAATTGAAAATCATTTAAATAATTGAATATTGGGTTTTAAGCTAGATAAAAATGATTTAAAGGCTTATTTAATTTCTATTGATAAGGTTGAAGATAATAAAAAATTTAAATTGGATTTAAAAGTGATTTACTCGATTTTAAAAATAACTCGTTTAAATTAAGGAGTAAAAATAACTTTCCGGGGCACAGTCTCGGATTTGGACGAAACTAGTTCCATTAGATCCGTAATAATGTATTATTATCGGATTTCAAATTTCGTAGCGTTCAGAATTACCGTTTGGTCGTACGGAATAGACACGCGTTGAATTTAATATCGAATATTTAATATTATAGTTTGGTTCAAAAGGCTATTTTCTCCATACGATCGAATTGGGTCTTAAAACTTGTTCCATTGCGTTCAGAATAGGGGTATAACATTAGGAATGTCTGGTGGCACGCCACGATCAAGGTTCGGAATAAATATCCAGATATTTTGGGATTATATGTGTGTGTGTGTGTGGGTGTATTATTTTCAGATTTCCTTTCAGCCGCACTTTTTAGTCAACTTTAGTGACCCTATACTCGTGCCTATCTATTCCTTTTCAAATATGCTTCCTTCCTCTTCGTTTTAAAACACAGCAGAGCAGAAGATAAAAAAAAGAAAAAAAGGTTGATTTCAAAAATAAATTTCTCTAAATCTACTAAATTAAAAAATATGAAACTTGCTTTAAAATTCATATTTTTCCTAGAGCTTCGATCTGATGTGTTTTTTGTGAGGTGTGGCGATGAGTTGATGATCTCGACTGTGAAATCGAACAGCAGTTCGAACTAGGGCTTGAGGAATCAAGCTCGATGATGGTCAGTGTGAAGTTTTGAGATCATATTCGAGTTCGTTATGGAATTTAGCAGCTGCGAGGAGATTTTTGGAAGGTGCGGTCGAAGTATGGGAGGCGCGACATTTTCTTGGCTGTAGGTAGTCGTGCCAGGTCACGATGTGGTGGAGCGGTTTTTGAGTGACGTGGGTGGGTCGAGAATGTGGGGTTCGTCGAGGGAAGTGGGTTAGTGGTTTTTATTTGCATTTTGGTCGACTGGATAACCGTAACAGTGGATATGCGTGCACGCGACTATGGGTTCTCTGGTGTTCTTCGTGCACAGGGGAAAGATTGGGGAAGATAGGAATGTGTTGAAGCAGGTATGAAGCATAGATGGGTCGGGTTTGAAGCATTAAGGGCGTATGTGCTTTTATTAAAAAGAGAACAGATTAGTATTTTAATTTAATTATATCGATGAAATAAAAGTTTAATAACTCGTCCATGCGAGGTCGAATCGAGGCACGGATTTTTGCGTTGCGATCGTGATGCCAGAGCTTAGAAATGAAACTATTTTGAATAGATTTGGTGACTATTGAAATTTGGGCTAAAATCGGACGTTGTTCGGTTTTAGTTCCAAACTGGAACGTCTCAGTGACATAACAAAAGTAATTGGTGAGTGTTTTATAATGCTCACGAAATAATAGAATATTTTTATGTTAGTTAAATTTAAAACTATGAAGTGATTTAAATTTGTAGATTGTTGTTTGATAATTTTAATTGACATCTGAATTAACTGATCGAAATTTAAATTGACGGTTAAATTGAATTGGAATTAAACTGTTAGTAAAATTCCCGATTATTGATAATTGGTTAATTGTTTTGATTTATCGACTGTTTGGATGATGGATTGTAATAGACGCCAATTGGTTGAGATTGATTGATTGGATGTTTACTTATTTTTATATATCCTGTTGTCACCCTGTAAATTATTTAACAGTATATAAACCGTTATTTGAATTATTTTGAATAAATTAAGAAATAGGTTGAAATGATATATACATATGACATATATGTGGATTGAAATGATATATATCCATCTCTAAAATTAAAATCCAAATAATTGATTCACTTGGACATAGGATAAAAAATTATATACGGACACCGGATTGGTTAAATTAAATGATTCTAGGATTTTGATTTTTTTTGAAATAAAATCGAATTTATGGAAATAGAATCATTTTTAAACACGAGCTCGAAATGTTAAAAATGAACTTGTCAATTAGAATTGTTCAAAGAATCAAGTTTGAAATTTTGAAGTTATAATTGAGAAACCATTTGGATGGTGGAAATTGATTTGTTTAAGTGATTTATACTTTTACTCGAATTTTGAAATAAATCCAAGTAAAAGTAATTTAAATGGATATTTCGAAATTTAAGCTCGAAATTGGATTATTTTAAAGATTCGAACCTTAAATTGAACGTTGATGTTGAACTTATTTATGTGATTTAAATCAATATTATGAAATCAAACTCGAATTTATGTAAATCGAAATGGTTTAAATTGAGAATTGAATTGAAATTATTTCAAATTGGAATTGAATTGAAATTAATTGGAACTGAAATCGAAATTGAATTAATTTGGAATCAAAATTGAAATTGATTTGAATTAAAATTGGAATTGAAGTTAATTCGAATTGAAATCGGAATTGAATCAATTTAAATGGAAATGGCAATTGAATTGTTTTGAATTGGAAAGTTTGGAATTGGATCAGTTTGGCTTTGAAACTATTTTCAAAATAAATTATTTTATTATATAAACTGTTTAAAAACCTTTCTTTTAGATGTGTAAATTACTTTGATTTTCCAAACTATTTTACTATATAAACCTTTTTCAATACTCAAACTATTTTATATTAAACTATTTTAACTTTTAAACTATTTAAAATTTTCAAACTATTTTCTAAATATTCAAACTGCTCAGAGTGGGAATGTTTATATTTAAATCATGGATTTAAATGCGTATTGGGTTAAAATGAAGTTATTAGCCAAATTGTAATTCAATTGAATTTTTGAGTTAAACCGACTTTCAAGTGGAAATTGACATATTTGAAGTAAATATGATATTTCGAAATGAAATTGATTTTGAAGCGAATATGATATTTCGATATCATGTATGAATCGTTTTCCAAATGTAAAAGTACCAACCGGTGTGTAAAACGACGTTTGGTTGTTAAAGAGACCGGGGCCTCTTATTGACATACTCTCTATCAATATTAGAACCACTTTAACAATTGTGTAGGCGGAGGAGACTCCAGAACGAAGTGGTTGGATTTGGCGTCGTTTACTGGATTTGAAAAAGAGAACGATGATGGATAGACTTCGGCACTTGTGCCAATTTAAAATGACTAAAACAGGGCGACTTAACAGGGACAAGTGAGCTAATTACCCCTAGCGGACATCCGTTTTTCAATTTTTTTGGACTCGGACCATTTTATTACTCTTGTTGTTGGTTTCGATTGGCGCACCTTGATTTGGGATAACCTCCTTTTGACTCGATATGCGATGGATGGACGCGGTGGGAGGTCGTGGCTATGATGCGTTACCACCAGTCCTGCGACCCGAACTGGTAGTATCCTACCATGGGCATTGCCTTACGTGCCTTTTCATTCTTTTATCCCAATACGAGACCACAACGATTTTGATTTAGTGTTGTCGTATCACGACGCATCCCTATCCACCGATGGTTTATTGGTGTTTTATATGCAAACTGTATGACGATGCTTAAAAAAGCGATAAGGGGGATCAATGTAAAGCCTTAATGCTAAAAAATATATTTATTTTATTGATTAGACATTATATATGTAGCGTATTCTACTACATATAAATATTTTGACGGATCCTTAAGAGATGGAAAATCCCGTAACATCTCTTGAGTTATTGCACGCACGTTATACACTGGATAAGAGATGTAAAACCCGTAAACAACTCTTACGCCACGACACTCGTGTTATATACGATATCGATTTGATTCACATAAGAATATTTTAGTCCTGACTCGAGTGTTTTGCATTTTCATTAGGCTCGGTTCAGCCCAGAGTATTTCAGCGCATCGAAGAT
Organism: Allium fistulosum; assembly: GCA_030737815.1. Taxonomy (NCBI): domain Eukaryota; kingdom Viridiplantae; phylum Streptophyta; class Magnoliopsida; order Asparagales; family Amaryllidaceae; genus Allium; species Allium fistulosum. The sequence goes on from CM060902.1 coordinate 1,424,572,472, forward strand.
CATTTTCTGGAGGACGAAGACGAAGATTTGGTATATTATTACTATTATAATTCCCTGCATCATGTTGTTCTGCTGCATGATTTATTTATCGCTGTTGTATATATAACTCTAATAAATGTTGTATAAATTATAATCAAATGTATAATATAAACAGCTTCATGAACTATTTATTTGATTATTATATTTTATCATTCCACTGCGAGATTCTGTGTTTGTTTTCTTCTTCTTTTCTTATTTTTCTTAATTAACCCCATTGATTATCTATATTCCGGATTGTTTAAGTTGGACATGTGTGGGTTATTGTCGATTTAAACCTTCCGAAATGTGGGTCGTCACAGTTGGTATCAGAGCTGAAGGTTAAGCGAGAACCTTGGCTTTGGCGGGGTAACTCATTAGAGATAGGGTTAGTAGCACCCTAGAATGAGTTTGAGTGTATATAGATATGAGCGCGTATTTGTTAGTGAATATAAAATGTTTTATATTGTGTTGGTTGATCTATTGAGTGGCTTATGGATTCTGGTCAATACGAGTAATTAACGTTATTGACGGGAATCTCTAAGCACTTGAAAGAGCAACTCGACATGGTATTGTTTTGAAATTGGGTAAATGAAATAATTTTTCCTAGATTATATTTTATATATAAAGTAATAATTTTTCATAAATTATTATAGTTGAATATGGTGTGCTTGGTTGTTAGAAAATGATAATGTTAAACAATTATCATTTGTTGGTTGTTGTTGTGATCGAATAAAAGTGAGATCATAATTGAAAGTTAAGAAATGATTTGATATAACAAAAATGGAATTATGAAAATATGATTTGTAAATGTAAGTTATAAATTGAATTTGAAATGAAATTCCTGAAGTATATTATATAAATATGGTTTATAAAAATGATTATAAGGATTTAAGGCTGGAAATTTGGAAATTTAAATCATGTTGGTTTTGAAAATTGTTTTCAAAAGGGTTTTGGGAAAATAATAGAGATTTTAATTGCAAAAATATTTTTGAAATATTTTTTAAAGATTTTAAAGGAAACAAAAGCACTAAACTCACTTCGGTCGCTAGAAAATAATTTCGGTGATGACTGCCGCATCATCGACGTTAATTTTCGAGTTTCTTAGAGAGGAATTGCTACCAATTGGAGTTTTGTTTAGGAAAAACTAGTTTTAAATTTTAAAATCCAAAATAATGATTTTATATACTAAGGAAATTTTGTGTGTGTGTGTGTATGATTTCAAAAATGATTTGAGATACTTAAGAGCAAAGTATTTAAACTATGGAATTTCATTTATATGTTTTATTGAGAATATGAGGAAATAAGTTGATAACTTATAAATTTTTGGAATTTGTAAGTGAAAGGAAGCTTTAAAATTTGTTGCATGTGAAGGTTAAGGAAGGTAAATTTGGAATTGAACTATGGATTTAAACTTAACTTAAGTTAATTATAGAGTGAATTCTGAAAATTTAGTCTAAGATAGTGATGAAGCGCTTACCTCGATAGGTCGACCGCGACCTATCCTAGGTCGCAAGGTTGATGATGAAGCCACCCAGGTCGTGAGCGACCTACCAAAAGTCGCGGCGCCTCGCAATTCCTCTGCCTCAGGTCGCGAGCGACCTACCACATCCCTAAGTCGCGAGCGACCTACCGCATCCCTAAGTCGTGAGCGACATACCGCATCCCTAAGTCGCGAGCGACCTACCACATCCCTAAGTCGCGAGCGACCTACCGCATCCCTAAGTCGTGAGCGACCTACCACATCTCTAAGTCGCGAGCGACCTACCGCATCTATATGTCGCGAGCGACCTACTTCCCACATCCACATAAGTCGCCGCTGTGATTTCCCCGCTGTGATTTCCCAGGTCGAGAACGACCTATGCCTCCTCCAGCCTAACTTGTGAAGGAATGTCGCAGTTCCTCCATCCTAAATCGAGAAGCCCTATAGCTCGCCCATCAATTCCCGCATATCTTCCTTAGGTCGCGATTCCAGACATTATTTTAGGTCGCAAACTGATTTGTTCCAGAAGTTCGCGAGCTATGCCAGATTTTAGGTCGCAAGGCTTCTTTAAGTCGTGTGAATATAATTTAGGTCGTAATGTCTTGTAATTCTTAGGTCGCGTACGACCTATGTGTTGGTGTAAAGTGTTGTAATTTTTCTTAAGTCATTGTGTCGTGTTGTAAACCCTATAAATAGGGACATAATGTCGTTGTAAAAAAGGTTGTTGACTTTTGAATAAAATTTCCATTTTGATTGCTTTGTGCTTTCTTCTAATTGGTAGTCGAGTGAAGTCTCCTATCTCCACTTACGTTATTCGAGTGCGCTCGAATCTTCGTTTCTTGAAGCCGATTCACGGTATCTTGTGCGCAAGATCAACGTTGAAGAATCGTAGATCTCTTTCCTGGTATCTTCGGATCAACAAGTCAGAGATAGCTAGAATTCGGTATCTTCGGATCAACGAATTCAGGCATCGCAGTATTCATCAATCCACCGATTGCAATTTCATCGACCTATCTTGTTTTTGATTATTCCGCTGCGTCATTTGGTATCAGAGCTTGTTTTAGCCAATCATAGCTAAATCGAGTCTTGGAGCCGAGAATTTGAAGTGTTGAAGTTGTGTTCATCGTGTTCATCATATTTGGCAACAAAGTTGGAGTTTTCGATCCATTTCATTTTGGATCAAAGTTCGAAAGGTGTCTGAAACTTGAAGTGTGAATTTGTTGAAGTGTTTGGGAAGTATTCAATCATGCCGCCAAGACGAGTTCAACGTCATCGCAATATTAATGCTTTGTACGGAAGAGAAGAGGCCGATGAAATGGAGCAACGAATCAACGAGAATTTCAATGAGAAGCTTACTGAAGGAATTGGTCGATTAGAGAGAATGATGCTTGAAATGAGTCAAAATCAAAGAAGGGTTTCACCTGAATCGAGCCATGGGAGAAGTAGAGTTTCACCACATTCCAATCGGGAGAGAAGTGTTGATAGTGATCATAGAAGCGTGGATCGAGATTGTGATAGAAATATTGAAGATCGAAATCGTGATAGAAATGTGAATGATCGTGATCGAAGGAATGTAGATCGTAGGAATGTTGGTGGAAGAAATGGTGGTGGTAGAGATGTTGGTGGTCAGGATCGACATCGATATACATCGGATTGTGAAGAAGAGTATGATGGTGGTAGTGTTCATGGACGAGGACGTGGACGAGGAAGGAATCAGTCGGAGTATGATCACAAGTGGGAATCTGGAATGAAGACAGAAATTCCAGAATTCAAAGGTGGTATGCAAGCTGAGGATTTTTTGGATTGGTTGGCTAATGTTGAAGAAATTTTTGATTTCAAAGAAGTTCCAGAACATCGTAGAGTGAAGTTGGTTGCTACAAGGTTGAGGGGTAGAGCTTTGGCATGGTGGCAGCAAACCAAACTTACACGTGAACGAATGGGGAAGTCAAAAGTTGAATCTTGGGAAAAGATGAAGAAATTAATGAAAGCAACGTTCTTACCTTACAATTATCAATCTTTGATGTATCAACGTTTGCCGAACTTGAGGCAGGGCACGAAGACTGTTAATGATTACGCGGATGAGTTTTACCAGCTTATTGCGAGGAATGATATTATGGAAACGGAAGAGCAGCTCACATCTAGATTCATTAGGGGATTGAGAATGCAGATTCAGGATATGGTTAATATGTTCGATCCAAGATCTGTGGCGGAAGCACATCAGAAAGCGTTGGCTTGGGAGAAGCAGGGACGACGAGGAGGTGGTGTGTTTACGAATTCCAATAATCAAGTGAAGGGTGTTAGTGGAAGTTCTAATGTTTCTAAACCTGTCAGTAAACCAGTGGTGAAGGAGGTTGAGAAGGCAAAGGTTAACAACGGTTTCAAATGTTACAATTGTCAGGAGTTGGGTCATAAAAGCAATGAGTGTCCAAAGCCAAAGAAGAGAGCAATGATTGCTGAGGTTGAGGATGAGGATGAGGAGGTTGAAGATTCTAATCAATTACCAGTTGAGGAGGAAGAATTGTTGTCTGGAGATGATGGTTATACATTAATGATGAGGAGGAATTGCTTAACACCGAAGCAGGAGGAAGAGACTAGCTGGTTGAGGAGTAACATCTTTCAATCGACGTGCACTATCTTGGGAAGGGTTTGCAAATTTGTTATTGATGCTGGAAGCTGTGATAACATTATCTCTACAGAAGCTGTAAAGAAGTTATCATTGAAGACAGAGAAGCACCCGAAACCGTATAAGTTAGCTTGGTTGAGGAAAGGTGGGGAGGTGAAAGTTAGTCGAAGGACTTGTGTTAATTTTTCAATTGGGAAGAAATACAAGGACGAAATTTGGTGTGATGTTGTGGACATGGACGTATGCCATTTGTTGTTGGGGAGACCATGGCAATATGATAGGGCGGTGCAACATGATGGGCGTACCAAAAGTTACAGTTTCGTGTTTGAAGGCACGAAGATTACTCTCGTTCCCAAGAAGCGTCAACAAGAAGAAAACAAACTGGAGGAGATTGAAGAGCTGAAAACTTTATTAACCTTGAAGGAGTTTGTTAAAGAAGTCGAAGAGGAGCCGGAAGGATTCTTGTTAATTGGGCGTGAGAGCAGTGAAGAAGTTGAAGTTCCGGAAGAAGTGAAACCAGTTTTAGAGGAATTCAATGATGTGTTTCCCGAGGAGTTACCGTAGGAGTTACCACCACTTAGAGACATACAGCATCAGATTGACTTGGTTTCATGTGCTGCATTGCCTCATAGACCACACTATCGGATGAGTCCAAGGGAACATGAAGAGTTAAGGAGATAGGTGGAGGAACTACTGGAACAAGGGCGAATTCAGGAAAGTTTGAGTCCGTGTGCTGTACTAGCATTACTCGTACCGAAGAAGGATGGTTCATGGAGAATGTGCACAGATAGTAGAGCATTGAATAAGATCACAGTCAGATACAGATTTCCGATGCCGAGGCTTGATGATTTATTGGATCAAATCAGTGGGTCTGTAATCTTTTCTAAGATTGACTTGAAGAGCGGTTATCATCAGATTCGCATTAGACCAGGGGATGAATGGAAGACAGCATTCAAGACGAGGGAAGGATTGTATGAATGGCTGGTAATGCCGTTTGGTCTATCGAATGCACCAAGTACATTTATGAGGGTGATGAATCAAATTTTCCGACCATACATTGGAAAATTTGTGGTGGTTTACTTTGATGATATTCTGATCTACAGTGCTAGTACAGAGGAGCATGTTCAACATTTGAAGAAAGTATTAATTATTCTTCGAGAAGAACAATTCTATGCTGCTACAAAGAAATGCATGTTCATGACGCATAGTGTTTTATTTCTGGGGTACGTTGTTTCGAAAGAAGGTATATAGGTGGACCAGAGTAAAGTTGAGGCAGTCAGAAATTGGCCACAGCCCAAGACGATAATGGAAGTTCGTAGTTTTCACGAGTTGGATTCGTTTTATAGAAGGTTCATTCCACACTTTAGTAGTGTGATGGCACCTGTTACAGATTGCATGAAAGGAAAGCAGTTTTCGTGGATAGTGGAAGCAGGGAATGCTTTTGTGAAGATCAAGGAGTTGCTGACATCTGCACCCATTCTAGTGTTGCCAGATTTTCAGTTAGTGTTTGAATTACATACTGATGCATCAAAGGTCGGAATTGGAGGAGTGCTGAGTCAGAAGGGACGTCCGATTGCATATTTCAGTGAGAAGTTGTCAGGAGCGAAGATGAGATACAGTACATATGATATGGAATTTTATGTTGTTGTGCAAGCTATTAAACACTGGAGACACTATCTATTTCAGAAAGAGTTTGTTCTTTACACAGACCATGAGGTGTTGAAGCATTTACAAGGGCAAGACAAGATTTCAGCGAGACATGCATCATGGATTGCATATCTGCAACAGTTTACGTTTGTTGTGAAACACAAATCAGGAGTGACGAATCGTGTGGCTGATGCTTTGAGCCGAAGGAATCATTTGTTAACTACGATGAAAGTTGAAGTGACCGGGTTTGATGTGTTACCAGAGTTATTTGGCGATGATCCTTACTTTGCAAAGTTTAGAGATAAAGTGAAGAAAGGAGAGACGGATGAGTTTGCGATGGTAGATGGTTTTCTATTCAAGGGAAATCGATTATGTATACCAGATTGCAATTTACGGTTGAAGATTGTGAAGGAATTGCATGAGGAAGGTCATGTGGGTAGAGACCGAACATTACAGCTGATTTCCCAATCTTATTTTTGGCCATCAATGAGGAAAGAAGTGGAAAGGTTTGTGGAACGATGTCATATCTGTCAGGTTTCGAAAGGAACTGCGACTAATGCTGGATTATATATGCCGTTACCTGTACCAACTAAGCCTTGGGTTGATGTGAGTATGGATTTTGTTTTGGGTTTGCCTCGAACTCAAAGGGGAAACGATTCCATTTATGTGGTGGTTGATCGATTTTCGAAAATGGCACATTTTATTGCTTGTAAGAAGACGGCGGACGCTGTTCATGTTGCTCAGTTATTCTTTAAAGAAATATATCGTTTGCATGGATTACCTGAATCTATTGTTTCCGACCAAGATACTCGATTTTTGAGTCACTTTTGGTTGAGTTTGTGGAAGATGGTGGGAACGAAGCTGAAATTCAGTAGTGCTTATCATCCACAAACAGATGGGCAAACGGAAGTGGTGAATAGATCGTTGGGAAACTTGTTGCGATGTCTTGTGCAGGATAATTTGAAGAGTTGGGATATAAAGTTGTGTCAGGCGGAATTTGCACATAATCATGCTGTCAATCGAAGTACTGGATTCAGTCCATTTCAGATTGTATATTCAAGCTTGCCTTAGGGGCCGTTGGATTTAACGATAGTACCACAACCAAAGGGGACAGTTAAGCGAGCTACTGACTTTGTTGATGGGTTGACAGAATGTCATAGAATCGTTCAGGAACAATTGGAGAAGACAAATGAGAAATATAAACAACTGGCCGATAAGAAACGAAGGAAGGTGGACCTCAAAGTGGGTGATTTTGTTTACGCAGTATCGACGAAAGATCGTTTTCTAGTTGGAACTTACAACAAGTTGAAGGCTCGAAAGATTGGTCCAGTAGAAATCTTGAAGAAGATCAATGATAATGCGTACCAGTTAAGGTTGCCGGGGAATATTCATACTTCTGATGTTTTCAATGTCAAACACTTAATTCCGTACTATGAAGAGGAACTTGTCGAAGATGACGGGAGTGTGAATTCGAGGACGAATTCCTTCCAACAAGGGGAGGATGATGAAGCGCTTACCTCGATAGGTCGACCGCGACCTATCCTAGGTCGCAAGGTTGATGATGAAGCCACCCAGGTCGTGAGCGACCTACCAAAAGTCGCGGCGCCTCGCAATTCTTCTGCCTCAGGTCGCGAGCGACCTACCACATCCCTAAGTCGCGAGCGACCTACCGCATCCCTAAGTCGTGAGCGACCTACCGCATCCCTAAGTCGCGAGCGACCTACCTCATCCCTAAGTCGCGAGCAACCTACCGCATCCCTAAGTCGTGAGCGACCTACCACATCCCTAAGTTGCGAGCGACCTACCGCATCTATATGTCGCGAGCGACCTACTTCCCACATCCATATAAGTCGCCGCTGTGATTTCCCCGCTGTGATTTCCCAGGTCGAGAACGACCTATGCCTCCTCCAGCCTAACTCGTGAAGGAATGTCGTAGTTCCTCCGTCCTAAATCGAGAAGCCCTATAGCTCGCCCATCAATTCCCGCATATCTTCCTTAGGTCGCGATTCCAAACATTATTTTAGGTCGCAAACTGATTTGTTCCAGAAGTTCGCGAGCTATGCCAGATTTTAGGTCGCAAGGCTTCTTTAAGTCGCGTGAATATAATTTAGGTCGTAATGTCTTGTAATTCTTAGGTCGCGTACGACCTATGTGTTGGTGTAAAGTGTTGTAATTTTTCTTAAGTCATTGTGTCGTGTTGTAAACCCTATAAATAGGGACATAATGTCGTTGTAAAAAAGGTTGTTGACTTTTGAATAAAATTTCCATTTTGATTGCTTTGTGCTTTCTTCTAATTGGTAGTCGAGTGAAGTCTCCTATCTCCACTTACGTTATTCGAGTGCGCTCGAATCTTCGTTTGTTGAAGCCAATTCACGGTATCTTGTGTGCAAGATCAATGTTGAAGAATCGTAGATCTCTTTCCCGGTATCTTCGGATCAACGAGTCAGAGATAGCTAGAATTCGGTATCTTCGGATCAACGAATTCAAGCATCGCAGTATTCATCAATCCACCGATTGCAATTTCATCGACCTATCTTGTTTTTGATTTTTCCGCTGTGTCAGATAGGCTGGATGAAGTAATTGTTGAAAATGGAATTTATTGAAATTTGAATGAATAAATGAAAGGAACTAATTAAATTAATTAGTTAATTAAATTTGGTTTGTAATGTGGATGGATAAAATTGAATGTTGAAAATGAAATTGGATTTGTTTAAAAGTGGATATAAATTTATGTGGTGAAGTGGTAATTAATCTAAGAACATTTTTATAAAATGTTTATAATAAACTTAAGAAAATTGGATGGTGAAATTCTTAAGTGAAATTGGTATTAAAAGGATATACTAAGTAAATTGGTGAATGTGAATTGTAAGTGTGAATGATAACTGTGAATAATTGAATGGAAATGAAGTAAATGTGAATAAGAGAATTGAGTGTAGCTAAGAATCAATTGGAATTTATACGTCAGTTGTACGCGTATTATTTCATTTGCATGACGGTTTGATCCAGATTCGAGCATAGAATTTCAAGATAATATATCGATCCGAGTTGGAATTTTTCACTCGATTCTCGACGGCGAACACTGGATATGGATTTTGATTGATTTTGGGATTCTCTATCATAGTATACGGCAATGCAAGATGAATAACGGTTTCTAATCAAGGAACCAGATCTGACTCCGCACTAGAGAGTCATGTGAACGATGCTAGTTCGGAAGTGAAATTGTGTGATCGAATGAGCGATCAGATTTAATATTGCGTACAGATGATATATTATATCGTACGGGCTTAATTAAAGCAAATATTGGAAATTGGAATGCAGAATAATATGATTTTGAATTTTATGATTGGATATTATTGGTAAATAAGATGCAAGGATATAAAAGTAGGGCTCTAATTTGATGACTTTGATTTCGTAAGTAAAAATTGGGTTGCCCGACAAAAAGGTGCATGTTTAAATTTTTGTTTGAATTTGATGATTTTATGATTGTGCCACTTGGCTTTTATTTTCTTTTGTTGGATTAGGCCCGTTGTGGCGTTTTGTAGTTGTTCGGATCTAGCCGCGTAAAGTAGACGCAGGCGAAATTCTTTTTGGAAATTTAAAGAGTCGGAAAATTTTGAAGGAAATTTTGGTAACTAAAACTTTATTTTTGAATTTTAACCTAAAATGATTGAATGGATAATATTATTTGGAATCTACGGATGAATTTGGAAATTTATTCAAAGTAATAATAAGGTTTCAACAAATTTATTTTTGGGAAGTTAAAAGCTTAAATGGATTTAAGAAGTTATTTCAACTAATTTGTTTTAGAAAAGAAATTGGTTTGGACATTTTTCCTACCTTGGCAATTTCGGAGACGAAATTCTTTTAGGGGGGAGGTATTTAACGACCCAGAATTTCTGTTATTTGATACTGAAATATTTAATTGATTTTAAATATTTGAAAGATAATTTTATAGATTTAATAACTTGAATTTCAAATATAATGATTTATTTGGATAATTTAATTGTAGAATTTAATAATTGAAAATCGTTTAAATAATTGAATATTAGGTTTTAAGCTGGATAAAAAAGATTTAAAGGCTTATTTAATTCCTATTGATAAGGATGGAGATAATAAAAATTTTAAATTGGATTTAAAAGTGATTTACTCGATTTTAAAAATAACTCTTTTAAATTAACGAGTAAAAATAGCATTCTGGGGCACGGTCTCGGATTTGGACGAAACCAGTTCCATTAGATCCGTAATAATGTATTATTATCGGATTTCAAATTTCATAGCGTTTAGAATTACCGTTTGGTCGAACGGGATAGAAACACATTGAATTTAATATTGAAAATTTAATATTATAGTTTGGTTCAAAAAGCTATTTTCTCCAAATGATCGAATTGGGTCTGAAAACTTGTTCCATTGCGTTCGGAATAAGGGTATAACATTAGAAACGTCTGATGGCACGCCTCGATCAAGGTTTGGAATAAATATCTACATATTTTGCAATTATATATGTATATATATTATTTTCAAATTTCTTTTCAGCCACACTCTTTAGTCAACTATAGCCACCCTATACTCGTGCCTATTTATTCCTTTTCAAATACGCTTCCTTCCTCTTCATTTTAAAACACAGCAGAGTAGAAGAAAAAAAATGAAAAAAAGGTTGATTTCAAAAATAATTTTCTCTAAATCTACTAAATCAAAAAATACGAAACTTGCTTTATAATTCATATTTTGCCTAGAGCTTCGATCTGATGTGTAGCGACCCTATACTCGTGCCGCACTTTTTAGCCGCACTTTTTAGTCAACTGTAGCGACCCTACACTCGTGCCTATCTATTCCTTTTCAAATATGTTTCCTTCCTCTTCGTTTTAGAACACAGTAGAGCAGAAGATAAAAAAAAGAAAAAAAGGTTGATTTCAAAAATAAATTTCTCTAAATCTACTAAATTAAAAAATATGAAACTTGCTTTAAAATTCATATTTTGCCTAGAGCTTCGATCTGATGTGTTTTTTGTGAGGTGTGGCGATGAGTTGATGATCTCGACTGTGAAATCGAACAGCAGTTCGAACTAGGGCTTGAGGAATCAAGCTCGATGATGGTCAGTGTGAAGTTTTGAGATCATATTCAAGTTCGTTATCGAATTTAGCAGCTGCGAGGAGATTTTTGGAAGGTGTGGTCGAAGTATGGGAGGCGCGACATTTTTCTTGGCTGTAGGTAGTCATGCCCGGTCGTGAGTGGTGGAGCAGTGTTTGAGTGACGATGGTGGGTCGAGCATGTAGGGTTCGTCGAGGGAAGTGGGTTGGTGGTTTTTATTTGCATTTTCGTCGACTGGATAGCCGTATCAATGGATATGCATGCACGCGACTATGTGTTCTCTGGTGTTCTTCGTGCACAGGGGAAAGATTAGGGAAGGTAGGAATGTGTTGGAGCGAGTATGAAGCATAGATGGGCCGGGTTTGAAGCATTAAGGGTATGGGCTTTAATTAAAAAGAGAATGGATTAGTATTTTAATTTAATTATATTGATGAACTAAAAGTTTAATAACTTGTCCATACGAGGTCGAATCGAGGCACGAATTTTTGTGTTGCGATCGTGATGATGAGAGCTTCGAAATGAAACTGGTTTGAACGAATTTGGAGACTATGGAAATTTGGGCTAAAATCGGACGTTGTTCGGTTTTAGTTCCAAACTGGAACGTCTCAGCGACATAACAAAAATAAAATGTGAGTGTTTTATAATGCTCATGAAGTACTAGAATATTTTTATGTTAGTTAAATTTAAAATTATGAAGTGATTTAAATTTGGTGATTGCTGTTTGATAATTTTAATTGACATTTAAATTGACATCTGAATTAACTGATAGAAATTTAAATTGACGGTTAAATTGAATTGGAATTAAACTGTTAGTAAAATTCCCAATTATTGATATTTGGTTAATTGTTGTGATTTATCGACTGTTTGGATGATGTATTGTAATGGACGCCAATTGGTTGAGATTTTGAATGATTGGATGTTTATTTATTTTTATATATCTTGTTGTCTCCCTGTAAATTATCTAACAGTATATAAACCGTTATTTGAATTATTTCGAATAAATTAAGAAATAGGTTGAAATGATATATACCTATGACACTGATTTGGATTGAAATGATATATATCCATCTCTAAAATTAAAATCCAAAAAATTGATTCACTTAGACATAGGATAGAAAATTATATACGGACAACGGATTGGTTAAATTAAATGATTCTAGGATTTTGATTTGAAATTATTTAAATTGATTTTGATTTTTTGAAATAAAATCGAATTTATGGAAATGGAATCATTTTTGAACTCAAGCTCGAATTGTGAAAAATGAACTTGTCAATCGGAATTGTTTAAAGAATCGAGTTTGAAATTTTGAAGTTATAATTGAGAAACCATTTGGATGGTGAAAATTGATTTGTTCAAGTGATTTGAACTTTTATTCGAACTTTTAAATAAAACCAAGTAAAAGTAATTTAAATGGATATTTCGAAATTTGAGCTCGGAATTGGATTATTTTAAAGATTCGAACCTTAAATTGAACGTTGAAGTTGAATTTATTTAAGTGATTTAAATCGATATTCTGAAATCGAACTCGAATTTATATAAATCGAAATGGTTTAAATTTGAGAATTGAATTGAAATAAATTCAAATTGGAATTGAATAGAAATTAATTGGAACTGAAATTGAAATTGAATTAATTTGGAATTGAAATTTAAATTGATTTGAATTAAAATTGGAATCGAAGTTAATTCGAATTGAAATCGAAATTGAATCGATTTAAATGGAAATGGAAATCGAATTGTTTTGAATTGGAAAGTTTGGAATTCGATCAGTTTGACTTTAAAACTATTTTCAAAATAAATTATTTTATTATATAAACTGATTAAAAACCTATCTTTTAGATGTTTAAATTACTTGGATTTTCCAAACTATTTTACTATATAAACCATTTTCAATTCTCAAACTATTTTATATTAAACTATTTTAACTTTCAAACTATTTAAAATTTTCAAACTATTTTCTAAAAGTTGAAACTGGTCAGAGTGGGAATGTTTATATTTAAATCATGGATTTAAATGCGAATTGGGTTAAAATGAAGTTATAATCCAAATTGTAATTCAAATCGAATTTTAGAGTGAAAATGACTTTCAAGTGGAAATTGACATATTTGAAGTACATATGATATTTTGAAATGAAATTGATTTTGAAGTGAATATGATATTTTGATATCAAGTATGAATCGTTTTCGAAATGTAAAAGTACCAACCGATGTGTAAAACGAAGTTTGGTTGTTAAAGAGACTGGAGCCTCTTATTGGCATACTCTCTGTCAATATTGGAACCACATTAACAACTGTGTACGCGGAGGAGACTCCAGAACGAAGTGGTTGGATTTGGCATCGTTTACTGGATTTGAAGAAAGAGAACGATGATGGATAGACCCCGGCACTTATGCTAATTTAAAATGACTAAAACAGGACGGCTTGACAGGGCCAAGTGGGCTAATTACCCCTAGCGGACATCCGTTCTTCGATTTTCTTGGACTCAGTACATATTATTACTCTTGTTGTTGGTTTCGATTGGTGCACCTTGATTTGGGATAGCCTCCCTTTGACTCGATATGGGATGGATGGACGTGGTGGGCGATCATGGCTATGATGCATTACCACCAGCCCTGGGACCCGAACTGGTAGTATCCTACTTTGGGCATTGCCTCACGTGCCTTGTCATACTTTTATCCCTAAACGAGATGATTATGATTTTGATTTAGTGTTGTCGTATCATGGCGCATCCCTATCCACCGATGTTTTACTGGTGTTTTATATGCAAACTGTACGACAATGCTTAAAAACGCGTTAAGGGGATCAATGGAAAGCCTTAACACTAAGAAAAATATTTATTTTATTGATTAGACATTATATATGTAGCGTATTCTACTACATATAAATATTTTGATGGATCCTTAAGAGATGGAAAATCCTGTAACATCTCTTGAGTTATTCCACGCACGTTATACACTGGATAGGAGATGTAAAACCCGTAAACATCTCTGATGCCACGACACTCATGTTATATGTGATATCGATTTGACTCACATAAGAATATTTTAGTCCTGACTCGAGTGTTTTGTCTTTTCATTACGCTCGGGTCAGCCTTCAGTATTTCAGCGCATCGAAGATCATTTTTTGGAGGACGAAGACGAAGATTTGGTATATTATTACTATTATAATTCCCTACATCATGTTGTTCTGCTGCATTATTTATTTATTCCTGTTGTATATATAAATCTGATAAATGTTGTACAAATTATAATCAAATGTATAATATAAACAGCTTCATGAACTGTTTATTTGATTATTATATTTTATCGTTCGGGTGCGAGATTCTGTGTTTATTTTCTTCTTCTTTTATTATTTTTCTTAATTAACCTCATTGATTATCTATATTCCGGATTGTTTAAGTTGGACATGTGTGAGTTATTGTCGATTTAAACCTTCCGAAATGTGGGTCGTCACATTATATCTCTAGACATAGACATTATGACCGATAGCTCTTTGTAGCATCAATTCTGTCTTCATTTCAATAGTCTCTTTGTAAAGTTGATACTATTTCCTGGAAAAATGGTTAGTATATACAATATATACTTGTATAGTTGTCACTGTCAAAACTTCAGAATATAAGGTTCTAACATATGGTAGTAAATGCAGTCGAAGAATTCAAGGGGATTGGCCGACTCTATATTCGAACTTAGACCCCTCTTCGTGAGTTAGATTCCCAATTCACGGAGGAGGAAGTTTGGATAGCCATAAGGACCTGGCCAGTGACAAAGCCACGGGTCCCGATGGATTTCTATGTTTTTTTACCAAATGTTTTGGTGCATAATAAAGTAGGACATACTGCATCTCTTTGATGAACTCTACTCACGTAGCCTCCAACTGAGTAGGTTAAATTTTGCTGATGTCATACTTATCTCTAAAAGGGAAAGTCCAGCAGAAATTGTGGACTTCAGACCGATATCGTTAACTAATTTCTTAGTTAAAATAACAACGAAAGTCCTTGCAAATAGGCTAAGCAATAAAATGGATACTTTAGTTGACAAAACTCAAACTGCATTTATTAAGATAGAAATATCATGGACGGTGTAGCTACCACTCAAGAATTTATTAACTGTTGTCAAAAGGAAAATATCACGTGTGTTTTACTCAAATTAGATTTTGCTAAGGCTTTTGATTCATTTGACTGGGCTTTCTTCTTGACGCTAAAAAAGCAAGGGATTCACTGAAAAGTGGATTTCCTGGATCGAGCTCATTTTGAAAACTAGTGTGTCCTTTATCTCAATTAATGGAATCAAGGATGGAAAAATTCAATCCAAAAGGGGTCTACATCAAGGCGATCCCCTCTCCCTTGCTCTTTAATATCGCGGCAGATGTCTTTAACAAAATAATAAAATTGGCTATCAATAACAACATCTTACCTAGATTAGAGACTGACATTACCATCAGTGGAGTTTCTACTCTACGATACGCCGATGACACTCTTTTATTTTGTTCCCGTCTCCCACATCATATTGCATCCCTTAAGCTTATTTTATATAACTTTGAACTTAAGCCTTAGAATTAACTTTCATAAAGGCTCAATATTAGTCATCAACGGCGCCTTTGACGATACACTAAGCATGGCTAACAATCTTAATTATAAGACCATGAACTACCCTATTTAATACCTAGGTATACCCATTAGACATACTAAACCAAAACGCGAGGATTGGAACATCATTATTGATTAAGTTAACAAAAGACCGTCGTCTTGGAAATCCAACTACCTGTCGAGGGCAGGCAGGGCAGTTCTCACTAACTCGATTCTGATGGCAATACCCATATATTGGCTATCCTATTACCGCTTTCCTACCTGGGTGATTAACAAAATTTATAACATAAGAAGAAGCTTCCCTACGGGGGATCAGATTGCTCCAAATTAGAATGCCTCATTAAATGGGACATAGTGTGCAAGCCTAAATCGAAAGGCAAACTAAGTATCACGCTTCTAAAAGTCTTTAACATTTCGCTTTAATGAAAATAGATTTGGAAATTTCTAGACGACGAAACAACAATTTGGAAAGAGATAATTAGCAATTTCTACTAAAATGGTTCAAAATACTTATATAAACCAAATACGCATTTGCTCTCCCCTTCTGGAAAAATATTTTGAGCATATTTCACATATTTAAATTAGGACTTCAATTTAATATTCATCCATGGAACAAAACTTCCTTCTGGAATGATCCTTGGGCTTCCCAGAGCGCTCTAAAAGACGAATTTCCTGAGCTCTTCCTGGCATCAAACAACAAGAACGATCTCATTATTGACATATTTAGGCCTCACGATATATTTAACTAGAACATTTATTTTAATCAAAATTTAACAGGTAATGTGTTTAGGCAATACCAAAGACTTATTAATATTATTGATATTATTAATATGGACGAATAACACGACAAGTTGGTATGGTGTTGGGACAAAAAAGAAAAATACACTTCTAAATCTATGTATAGGCTCCTAATTTTCTCTAGAAACTCTACCCTATGGTACTTCAAACCTATTTGGAAAATTGATGCACCTCCTAAAGTTAAAATTCATATGTGGATTAATTTACACGATAAGCTCAACACCATTACTAAATTAAACTCTAAATTGATAAATGATACCAATAACATTCCTTGCTAATTTTGTAACGTAGCTCTTGAAACCATAACACACTTGTTCTTCAAATGTCAATTCACTCAACATATAATCAGTAACATATTTAATACTTTTGACCTTTCCACAAATACTAAAATCTCATCCCCATTAGAATTTTGGACTAATTTTAAATTTAACTATAATCATTCGCTTAGGAAATTTTTTGACACAACACTCTATAACCTGCTGATTATTTGGAACGAAAAAATCAGCAACTGTTCAATATCTTATATAGAAATCCCTCGGCTATTTTATATTTTATTGCCTGGTATATTTCTCTTTGGGCAGGGGAAAATAGAAGATATTCAAATTGGAGACCACCTCTTGATAGGCTCACGTACGACATTCTAGCTCATGCTGTTATTCCTTCTCTCCCACTTGAAGACCAACCCAGA
Organism: Allium fistulosum; assembly: GCA_030737815.1. Lineage (NCBI taxonomy): Eukaryota > Viridiplantae > Streptophyta > Magnoliopsida > Asparagales > Amaryllidaceae > Allium > Allium fistulosum. The sequence goes on from CM060902.1 coordinate 1,424,589,396, forward strand.
GACTAGAGGAGACTTGCAACCACCTACATTCCAGCCAGTAGTTCGTTCGATCGATTTTTTTCAGCCTCATCCCCTGATAACCAGTCCAGACTTCTTGTCAATTGCACCATCGACAAGCGTCCCAGCTCACACCTTGCACCCAATTCAGACGGCATACTTCATGTTCTAACACTTTTGCACACTGTTTCAGTTCGAGAATGCAGACAACTTCAATTTGCGCCAGTTGCTTCCACGCCTACAATCCATTTCCTGACAACTCCATCTTAGTTCACTGCTGCAACTTGCTAGCAAAGTCAATGTCCAATTTTAATGCTTCTTCAGGCATGATGCACATGTCAGATGCATATAGCACTTGCTAATCTTCACACATTAATTCTCAATCTTGCTTCTCCATGCATAACTCATCCATTAGGCTCATGCTCATGCATGGGAGTTCTTTTTCCCAACAACGTTTTTGATATACCACACATGAAAGCCATGCAGCAGCTTTCGCTCCCCACTCATGTTCTTTTAGTGCTCATGGAAGCAATGCTTCTCTATGCATAATTCACCCACCGAGCTCATGCTCATTTATTTTCTTCTAGTGCAGTCCCACCAAATCACTAAATGAAAGCCATGCAACATCATTCGCTCCCCATATTATGCAGTAGCATACCTCAGCATGTAGCAGCATTCCAAAGGCATTACAATGGCTCATTTATTTACAACTATATGCTTATGACAATAAAGTGTACACAGATACATACATATACATGCATATATTTATATATCTTGTTTTTGTTTTCATGATCTATTGATCATCTTAGGGATGATTGCATAATTGTATGTGGTACTATTCACCAAACATATGTATGGCTTTTGGCTATTATATTAATAAATATACGAGTGCTCTCCTCACTAGAGGATCACTCTTTCATCAAAATAAATCGACTTTTCCTTTAAAGCCTCTTAAGAACAAAAATTCTACTTCTTAAAATTGGATTTTTAACTTAGACTATTTATTAATTTTTTTATTCCAAAAACTCAATTTCTACATCAAACCATTTTCTTCAAAAATGCACTTTATAGTGTTTTTAAAACATCGTTTATAGCTTTTACTAAAAACTGGAGTAGATAAGGACAACTTCCATCTTGTTATTTTTCTCATACTTTTGTTACTTCCACTTTCAACCTTAACAGAGATTCTAATTGTGTATAATGTAACTTTTAAAAGGTATGTGCAATTACTGCACAAGTTTGTGGAAACTATCAAATTAGCTCCTTTAATTTCCTATTTTGTTTCTAATTACTAACATTATTTTGTGTAAATTTCTAACATTGTTTCTATTTATATTTCATAACGTTGCTACTATTTAACTTTCTTCTACCTAAACTACTCCTATTTAAATTGCTCCACTTTATATAGCTTTCCTTTCAATTGACCGTCTTCTTTATTGAACCATTGCAGTGTGTTTGCCTACTGCTTTGTTTTTGAGTTCTTGTCTCTTTTTCATTCTTTTTACGCCACTTATAACCAATATCCCTTCCTATTGTCTACCCTTTAAAAAGAATTTCACAACTTAAAATTTTTCATCTCAGAAAAATCAACGAGCTGTATATATATTCTTTATTTTATTTTTATTTCAAAAGAAACATCTCTTTATTAAAACTCATTTTAAGTGAAATTTTTCGATCCAACAAAGTTTAAATTTTCTATTAAATTTAGTTGTTAAAATAAAATATGGTTTTTTTTCTTTAAACAAATCCATTAAAAATCGTTTCAAAAATATTATTTATATATTTTCCTTAAACCTTTTTTTAAAATATTTTTTTCAAACCTTTTTATTAAATTCATTCATATAGGGTCGGACTGAAAGTGGATTTTGTTTGTCCCTTCTTTTGAACTTTTCTTCTTTTTCACTTGCTGACTTATCTTCCTTCACGGAATGATTACTACATACCTTCATTCGGGCACTAGCTTAATTCTTACTTCCGAATATTTGCAACATATACATTCTTACTTTCCCATTTACCTGGATCTATTGTGCATCATCAATCGGTAATCCTGTGAGGATCTACAACCATTGGGCAATCCATGCCCAACAAGGGAGTCAAGTATCATCCAGCTCAGGACCCTTCTATATGCTGCACTCATGCTCTTCTTAAGTTAACGTTTTCCAATACAAACACTTCCCGTAGGGTAATCAGGATAGGTAAATACTTCAACTTCATCTGTTCTTCCAAATCATAGCCACATTATTCATCTTTCCAAAAGATGGTTGCAACTAATTCTATAGTCGAAATTTATAGGATTTGGCGTATGATATATATAATTATTGGTGAAAATACAAATACGTTCACTCAGCGTATTTTAATTATTACGATCGAGTAGCCTAAGCTCTGACCCACTCCTTAGTAGCCCTAATTTTCACTAAATCGAAAACCCAAGTCCACAAAGTATGACTCGTTGGTATTAGTATCATGTAAATAAACAAAATATATCAAAGCACTATCGATAAAACTCATAGCGGAATAGTAAAGAATGATATAACATATGATTACTGACCAAGGTTGAAACCATTGATCTCTAGTGCCTTTGTTGGTGCCGAGCAACTATAAGAAAATTTGTCCTTCCACCGTTCTTACCTTATACCACTACATGTCCCTCTAAAGCTATCATATGGGTTGTAATGAGGAGGGGTCAGAACAACGTTCTAAGATTGATAAATTACACACTTGATGCATAACACTAGTTTATGTTAATTGTCTACCATTACATGTTATACCAATTGTTTTCCTTAGTCATCTTGACTTTACATACGCATATGACACCCCATCTTCTCGCAGTTGACTATAACTATGTATATAGACAATAAAGCGTACGATACATATGTCCCCTTTTGGACCAAGATACTTTCTGTGACGACCCACTATTTCGGACCATTCAAATCGACAATAAATCCACACATGTCGGACTTGAATAATTCAAAACAATAGATTGTAAATAAAATTTGGCAAAACTCAGAATATACAGTAAATAAATCACAGATCACAGACACAGAGTAATAAAACAATGCAACGGAAGCAAAGAAACAGTAGCTCATGAAGCTACTATATATACAACATAGTTAAACAAGATACAACAGAAATCAAGAATACAAAGATGTCTCAATACAATAGTCAAATACAAGATCTAAATACATCACTGGAATCAACTGAATGACTGAAAGCAGAATCAATGGATGGATCCAAGCGAAGCTCCAACTCCAAAGGTGAGTCTCGAATGCTGTATCACTCAGTCTGACCCGAGCGTAAAGCAAAACACAAAACACTCGAGTCAGGACATACATACTTATACAATGTAAACCAACTCAAGTGAACCGTAATAGAAAAGTACAAGTAACTTAAAGAATGCTTGGAATCGCCCATTCTTTAAGGATCTGTTAAACTATCTACTATGTAGTAATATTCACTATTATAATAATGTCTACAATAAAATAAACTTACTTTTAAATAGTGTTAAGGAGTGACCCAATATTCCCCTTAACACATAATAGTGCCAATAGTCTATACAGTACTTGCATACCTCGAGAGGCTACGAGAAGATACTCCATAGGTACGACACAAATAGAAACTCGTAGTAAAGCTCGGTATGGTAGGTGACACGGCACAACTAGGCAATGCCAGGGTAGATATACCAATTACGCATCCGGGTTGGTGGAAAAGCATAGCAGCCACTACCGCCCACTTCGGAACACACTCCCAAATCAAAAATCGAAGGGTGGCCAACAAATAAATCACAAAGTAATAGAATAGTATCGAAGAAATGCGTCCGATCAGAGGTGCTACCTCATTGGCCCGAGAATCGCTCCTGTTTTAGCCACCTTATGCCAACTCACGGGAGTTGGGTCCACGTTCATACCTTAATAGCATCGTCGCCACCATCCTACTTCATTCTGGAATCTCCACTGCGTACACGGTTGTCAAAGTGGTTTTCAGTATCGACAGAGAGTATGCCCATATCCGATCCCGGTCTCTTTGCCAACCAATCGTTATTATAACCCATGGATATTTATTTCGAAATAATTTATACCTCAAAACAAAATATCATATCCATTTCAAAACTAGTTTATACTTCAAAACCAAAATATCATATTCAACTAGTTTATACTTCAAAACCAAAATATTATTTGAATAAACCCAAATTTCCAATCACTGGATATTTCTTTCAATTTATTTAAACTAGAAATATTCCTTTTAAAATCATCTTAAACCAAAACCACTTTATAAAGCCATATTCTTAAATCTTCAATTGCAAATCAATATATTCAAAACAATTCTTAATTAAATACTATTTCAAATAAATTCATTTCCAAAAGTCATAGTACTTTCAAAGTTATAACAATTTCGACATCAAACACTTTGAAACCATAATACTTTGAAATCATAACCCTTTTTGAACTATTATCATTTGGAAATTCAAATACTCAGAAAAATCATAACACTTGGGAATGTTATCCTTCGAAAATCATAATACTTTTAAAATAAATTTCATTACCAAAGTTGTGGCATTTCAAAGATCATTCATTTAATTATAAAATTTCCAAAACATTGTATTTTCAGCTAACAACAGCACTTATAAAGTGTTACAGTAGATATATTAGTAATATTTCAAAACATTGTCAAATTCAGAAACAGCAGCACTTATAAAGTGCTGTAATAGATATTTAGTTATTTTCAACCAGCTTAGTTTCAGAAACAGCAGCACTTATAAAGTGCTGTAATAGGTATTTAGTTGTTTCAAAACATGGTTAAATTTCAGAACAGCAGCACTTATAAAATGCTGTAATAGTATTTGGTTATTTCAGAACTTAGTTAAATTTCAAAAAGGATAGCACTTAGCAAATGCCATCTTAAAACCACAGCATTTTATAAATGCTACCAATAAAATTCCAGATTTTATAATAACTTTTCAGTAACATTAAGACTTCAATTTTAGCCATTTTTGACTTATAAAAATCATATTTCATGCTTCAAAAACATTCATTCGGATATCATTTAACTTATGATTTAATAAAATAAAATTTTATAAATAAATATCCAATTTAAACCATAATTCATTTATTAAGTCAAAATACACTATTTTACTTAACTTTTATATTTTTACCACTAACCTAACACTTTATTTTAAAATACCCATTTCATAAATAAAACTAAATTTCTATTTATTTACTTAACTTAAAATTTCCATTTGAAAAACCAAATTTCCAATTATCAAGTTAGGTCATAATTAAAGTTACATTTTTCCATTGAAAAATCATAACTATTTATTTTACAAACATAACATTTCACAAAAGAATATTTTATCATAGTTAATATAACAATCAATCTTTTCATTTAGATCTATCCATTTAGACATTAATTAAATATGAATTTCTAGTCAAATAAATTTTATTACAAATGTCCGATTAAAACTGTATTCCATTTTATCAGTTCAAAATACATTATTTATTACACAAAACATGTATGTTTCATAAAGTAAAATTCATAACAATTACTAGGTTAGATTTAAACTTCCATATTAAGTCCAATTATATTATTAAGTTATTTATCATCAATAATTGTCTTTAATTCAATTTAAAACCAACACATCTTTAAAATTTCCATTAAAGCCACTTATTGACTTATAAAATCTTAACTTATAGAAAACCAACACCTTCTTATATTTAAGTCATTTAAATCAAATCTTTTAGCTCAAATTTCATATATTTAAAACATTCAAAATATTCAATAATTTTTAGGAAAATATTATTTAAAAATATAACCATGGGCCTGTATAATATTTTCTAATCTAGGTCAAGTGATACGGATATGTATCATTTCAACCCGTAATTTAAAAAGAAAAATCCGGGTTCTATCATTTCAAACCCGCAATCCCAAGTCAAATAAAATAAAATAAAAATACAATAAAAATCACTCGAGCCTATCATTTCAGCCCATAATGATTTTTCCTAATTCTAATATCCGTTCGGGTATGTATCATTTCAACCCATAGTGATAGGGAACTTGCAGTGTGAGATACAGTAATTAAAATAAACAGTATAACATATAATAACATATCAGGTAATGTAACAGGTATATAAACAGCATTTAACATCATATAATATTTCACGGGCATATATGAATAACATATCAATTTATACAGATTCACTTGTCATCATTTCACAATAATATAAGTACATATGTATAGAGTGATAAAACTCACCTTTTAAAAGCTAGAATCAAATCCAAAACACACAACTGAAACTCCGAAAAGCACGACAAGGCACGAACAAGATTTTTAGTGATGGAGAGTCAAGATCAAATCTTGTATACAACCAAATACAACAATTATAAGAATATAATTCAACACAAAGATTTATAGATTAAAACAATCAAAAAGAATGAATCAAAGTGACATAACCTTTGCTTAAATCAATCACTGGGCTTGGCTACATCACTAATACGCTTGACCATCTTCATGAGGGCTCGGCCATGATGGTTAGAGGTGTGCTAGAGGCAAGAGGCCGAGCCTGGCTTTGAAGCAAAACAAAGAAAGAGGAAAAGAAAAGAGAAAAGAAATGGAAAACGAAGAGAAGCCATGACTTTAGAGCTTGAACATATATTTTTCTTCACGCAAATGATATTGAGGAGTTTTGAGAATTGTTTGTGCGTGAGTTATCAAAAGAAATACACGGCTAAAGATGGAAGAAAAAAAAGAAACGGCTAATCAAGTGGAAAGAAAACGACAAGTAATTAAATGTTTTAAACGGCTAGAGATTTGAAGGGATTTGTTACCTATTTAATAAAAAGAAACAAATAGAAAATGAGATGAGATACTCTTTCTTTCACGGCTAAGGAAAGATGAGAAGGCAAGAAAAGAAAAGGCAACAACTAAAGGAGAAAGATCTTGTATATATTCTATCCTTAACTTTGTATAAAATGTTACATTTCTAAATGTGAAATCTTGTCAATTGTACACATCAATTAAGAAAAAAACCAATTAATTAATTTACCTTAGTTCCATTCCTTTTTCCAATTTATTACTTTATAAATAAATTTACATTTCTATTTATTTTATACATTCACACCTCCCGTTACTGCATAAATTCTCATTAATGACATTAAAGAGTTTCTAATTATTTTATAGACTAAATAGGCAACTTATAATAGCTGTTATCACTACCCTTTAATTTACACTTAAGTTTATCATATATTCAACTAATTATCATAATTACTTACCTAATATTGAATTCATTCAATTACTATCAATGATACAAATTTATTTATTTATACACCACTTACCCTTATTTACTTATATTTAAATTTATATTCAAATATAACTGTTATTAAATTAATAGGCCAATTAAATAGTAACTCACACCCGTTACTATTACTTTAATCCACATTAATGAATCCATTATTATTTACAAACCAAATGTTACAATTTCTCAATTAACACTGATTTACTTCAATTTCTATTTATCACATATTATCTCATTAATGATTCAACATTCACACTTGTTTCACACTTGTTTCTTACATTCAAATTTATAACAAATTTACATTATTTCATCATTGGGACTTCATTTCAATTGTTACTAATTAGTTCTAATTACCATTGTTCAATTATTAATAGATAAAGTTTTTTTTTCTATATTAAATCACCCAAAACTTATTTACCTAACAAATTAAATTATTGAAAATTTTACGGGTCATTACACTTTCCTTGCTAGCATCTATAACGTAGCACCTCATCAGGATCCATCGTCAACATAGTATCATGTCCTCATCGTCGTGCATACCAAAAAACTTCTATAGTGCCTAATAACGGCATTACAAATATTTAGTTGTATTTCATGTTCTGATGTATGGTTTGATGTTTTTCTAGATTTTGCTTATTTTATTTATTTCTTTTGTCTTCTGCGCTAATTCGAGTATGGACTTAAGATTCATTTGTAACTGAATCTTGTGATAGTCTCTACCTTTTTTTATATGGATTCACTGGTTGATTTCAAAACTTATCTATATATAACTTTTAAATAAACAACCTATATACCTTCAACAAAGATGTATATACACACTCACACATATATAGATACACGTATACATACATATACATATACATATACATATACATATATACATATATACATATATATATATATATTCCAAGTTATATAATCAATTCAAAGTGAGATAAAAGGGATATTTGATTACTTTGCCCATTCAACCGACCCAAACTTTATCAAAAAGGTCTAAGTTTATAAAATTTGATACGTATATCACTAATCTATCTTTTTCTCTTTTTCAGTAGATTAATGCCTAAGGTTTTCCTATCATTGATGTCCATTTTTATTAATAGTGGAAATTGTAAATCAAATTAAATCTAGGCTGAAACTATTATTCCAAATTCTACAATTGTATTTCTTAAATCATACAGAATTATAAAGGAATACTTATGAATCAACATAACGTCGTAATCAATTCACTCACCTCAAATAAATTTCTCTTCCAGTTTGATAAGAATTCACCGCTTCACTTTTTGTTGATTTGTTCCTCCTTCTTTCAATTTAATTCTTCAACTCCTTCGATGCTCCTCTTCTCTCTCCCCCTCTTATTTGATTTAATTTTTTTTAGTTTCAAAAATTGAAGAGGAGATTTGAGAAATTAGAGTTTTTGAGGAGAAAGATGAATAAGAAAAGGAACGTACAAAATGAGGAGAAGGCAAAGGTTAGGGTCCAGAGTAAAATGAAGTGAGGATTAGGGTCTTATTTATAGTTGAAATCTAAGGTTAGTAAAAATTATATGCTTATTCACATATCACTTATTTTTACATATATGCAAACTTTTTTTCCTTTTCTTTTCCTTACAGAAGGTAACGCTATCTTCTCTTAGTTAACGACTTTAATTATGATTGAAAAAAATTCCAATTCTTATAGTCTAAATCAATTTATATCACTTATTGATGTTGTACGCATTTATTATTATTAACAATTGTAGGAAATCGCATATTAACATTCAATCGTACATGTGTGTGTTTTTTATATTTACATTGATTGGGGACCTTACTCCTTATCTATTAATTACGGAATCAATTTGAAATTGATTAATATTAACGTTCCTAAGTTCAAATTAGATTTTACCCTTTGTTCTTTACGACTAAACAAATAGCGTATATTACATTTCCTTTAAAACAACGCTTTACTTCCATGCATATATTGTTATCTTCACTTTTTAAAATATTGAACATTAAGTGCATTTTTCTTCATAAATATGTTGTTACATTCCTACTTTTATTAATTATAGCAATAAATTATATTAACATGGCAATTAATGTCTTCCCTCTTTGCATGTAAATATTTTTCCTTCTTTTCTTTTAATGCACATTAAAACAATTATGCTTTTTCTTTCTTTTTATTAATCCAATTATATTCAGTTGATTACTGAATAAATAAGTTTTTGATTTAATCTAGCAATTAATTGTTAAAATTATTTCAAAATAGGCGCAATAGTGCTATGATCACTATAGCGAACATTGAGTATCTTCTTCATATATTATCTGTTTCTGACCTTTTGTATATGAATTTAGGCTAAAAAATCTATTTGATGCAATGGAAAAGTTAGATTTCCGAAATTCCTTCATTTGTAAAAATTCATTTTTTTCAGCATTTTGTAAAATTACCAAAATGTTATTTTTTTATAATTTTTTTATTTAGTTTATTAGTTAAAATTTATAGGGTGTTGCATAGTGCTATAAATATGGGTCTATATATAATAGAAAAGGAAACTCGGTAAATTAATATCACATATCTAAGGAAAATTGACGTAATTAAATTTTTTGATAAAGTTTCGAGATTGTAAAAGTATTTACTTTTAAATCTAGTGATAAACAATAATAAAATATCATTAAAGTGGATGCAGGAATAGCCAAAGCGTGTCTTGTTTTCATTTTATTTTCTTCATATATTTCTATTGATTTTCTACTATTAAATATAATATAGTGATATGGAAATATATTATCCATGAAATCAAAGATTATAAATTCATAGTCAAAGATCACACATAGAGTTTTTTTTATTTACGCAATCTTTTGGGGGTGTTAAACCAATTTCTTAGCTAAATACATCACAATAATACAATCGTAAAACCATATAATCCGTTATATAATAATAAAATTATTCTCGACAACCCACACAGAGCTTACATCAATATAACAACAGAAACTCTTAAAAATCATGGAACAATATCAACAGGCATAAATCCACCATCCATAGAAGCCTTAACAGCATCAAGCACCAATTGTGTCTTCCTCGTTACCTCGGGCCACTTAACCTTCGGCAACATTTCGTTACTCTTAATACCCCCCACCAACCTAGAAAACTCAACAACCATTCTAGTTTCTTGAGGAAGTTCAGTGTTCACGACATGCTTACTCGGCATCATCCTCCACTCGGTAACCAACTCGCTAAACCCACCTTCCGATAAAAACATAAACTCAGCACATTTCTCTTTAAATGGGATTACAAAGTCAGCTACAGCAAGAGTGCCTTTGGTTCCAATAGCAGTGGCTTGAATGGTGTGATGGGATAAGAAGGAGCAGTGAAAGGTGGCGACTTTACCATCGTCCCAAACAAGGGAGGAGCCACATGATAGAATGACTCCAGCAGTGTTGAGGACAGGGTTGCGGAGGGCGATTACCATTTTCGGGAGTTGGAAATTGGATGTGAAGAGGATGAAGCTGATGTAGTACCACCCTGAACTGCCAAGAGCGCCTAGGGCATCTAGGTCTGGTTTCACACGTATGTCTTTGTCTAAGAAGTGGGAGTTTACTTAAAAGCTAATTACGTTGTTTACCTGTCGAATTTGGTTAAAACGTTAATAAAGTGGGACTATCAAACATGCTATATCCGGTTCATTTTTCTTTGAACATGTGATTATGATGTGGGTTTTAGTTTATGTGATTTAGCAACAAAGTTACATAAACAGTCTCTCCAGTAATGGAGGTACGACTACATATAACTTGGCTAGAGAATGATGATGAAATAATTGAAATAGTACGTATAATAAGCAATTAAATTTTTGATTTAATAGGCATGATTTCATGATGCGCCTTACATTGGTTTTCCAGTGGAGGAGATGATCACATTCCCTATTCTACAGGTGTAGAACCGGTAAACCCTACATCGGTCTTCCGCTGGAGGAGATGATCACATTCCCCAGTCTACAAGTCTAGAACCGATAAGAAATAAAAAAGGATCAAGTACAATGAATTTTTTTTTCCATTGTCATCAGATATAAGTTTTATGGTACTTTCCATATTATATGAAATAATTTGCTTGGGACATCTTTAGTTACTTGATATAGTGTGAACAATCATTTTAAGGATCTAAATTATAGCAATAGTGTTGTTGCCAAAGATTTGTAAATGAGATTTTTTTTGATTGAGTTGTGAACTAGGTCGCTCTCTTTAAGGCTTTCCACTACACAGACCATAGTTGTGCAAGGATAACGAGCAACCACGGCTCCCCCATGATAGAACAATCCAGAATGATATTGGTTTTCTGCTGTGAAATGGAATACCGAGCATCTAACACCCTTGTTATTGTTTATAGGAAATCAAAGGTGGATTTAAAGATGTGAGCGGTATGTAAAAGTTGAAATGTCTGCCTGCCTTTCTGAACTACATACATATTAATTATATAGGCATATAACCAATGGATAGATCTAGTATCTTGATTCAACAGTTAAAAACATTATCGTTTGTTTAATATCGTTGTAAAAAATATAGGTTTCTTTAGGAAATTTTTTGTATAAAAATGAAGTGTCAAACCATACCACATAGCCCGACCAGGCTTGGCTCGGTCAGTCAAACTGTATGCGTATGTGTTATCATGTATCACTTTTCTCCTCAACACGAGAGAAAATATTGCATGTCCAAAGGGTCAAATACCACGCTTGAGATTTCTATATTTAAATAGGATTCTTTTATAATATTCATGTGAGACTTTCACATAGAAAGCCTCAAGACGTTTGTCCAATTTTTTTAATAATTCATTTTTCCTTTAAAATTCCAATAAATAATAATCAAATAAGAAAGATAATGTTGTCCAATGATCAAGATCTGCTAGCTGGACTTCTATTTTTTCAACTACATATGAAGCAAACATATGTTGGACCGAATGAAGGTAAGAATCTATATTCATGGCCGGTAGCTGATTGAAAATGAAAGCTAAGCAATAAGTTACATATTGCTATATATAAGTGGAACAGACTAAGTGTTATGAAAGGTTATATGAATCAATGATTACTAACATAATTATACAATATCATGAAAATTTAGAGCATTGTTAAAGAGACTTCAGAAATGAATAAGGTGGTCTACTGCCAGAAGTTCACCTAAAAGCCATGTGGAAAAACCATGTTTAGACGGTTAGAGATAACAAAATAGAATTAAATTGCTATGTGGGAGTATCATGGCATGTAGTCACAATGGTTGTAGTAGCCTTTAAACTTCACAATAAATAATGCACTTGGAGGGACTCGCTGTTTTATTCTAAAGATAGAAGCGCTAAAAGTTCCACTATATTCATAAAACAAATAAGAAAGCATTGATACATTTTAAGGAGATCAACTAAATAAATTATTCATTAAATTTTGTGAATAGGTGCGAAAAAAAACTTATCCATTGATCTTTTATTTGTTCACAAGAATTGACATATGAGTTATAAAGCTAAATTAAGTGGATTAATATTTGTTTAGGAAGATTTGATATATTACATAGTTAAAAATAACCAAGGAAATAAAAATAATTGAAGCATTATGTAGGATGTGTTTTATTTTTTATTTAACCAAGTAAAAAAAAAGAAAACAAAATTCATGCAATATGTGAACGTGAGCCTAATATTATTCGATCTGATCCTTTTAATATTTTACTAGTTCAGATGTGCATCACAATAAATTCATGGACTAATATTCACTTGTTTAGGAAGAGTTAATATGATTACTAGGTTAAAATAAACAATGAAAAGGGGAAATCAATCAAGGCGAGAGGTGGAACTTTTGATTATCTAGAAAGCACATGCTAATGAGACGCAATCACAAAATTTAGGTGTTTATATTCTAAAGCCAAATTATAATTTGAAGTTACAATGGTTAGCGTGCTTCGCAAATTTTATTGCTAGACAGCCACTAGAAACTCCCTACACTCAAAAGCAAATATTTACAAGTGACTAACGACTAAATCGTGGGGACTTGTACTTACTTGCATAAGGGTATTTAATATGATAAACTTGTTCAATACAACGGATGACATTTGAAATTAATCAAATTGAGAGGCAGAGTTGTGATTATCCAGGAAGCACGTGCGAATGAAAAACTTGCATAAAATATAAGTGTTTATATTCTAGAGTTAAAACATAATTTTGAAGTATGAATGGTTGTAGTAGTCTTTGTTTCGCAATGGTCAATGTGTTTTCGGTGTCAATGTGTTTTCGGTGCTTCGCGAATTGTATTTCAAGCTCTCTCACAAAGCAAATAAAATTACTGATGTGTTATGTACAATATGTTCAAAAAAGATAGAATAAATGCTTTATGCAATATGAGTACGTTTTTTAAATGGATTACTATTTACTTGTTTAGGAAGATTCAATATGATTGCTTGGTTAGTAATCAATATAACTAATGAAAATTTGAAATCAATGGAGGGGACAGGTACGTAGAGCTTAATTTGAAATCAATGAAGGAGACAGCTAAAGCTTAATTTGAAATCAATGAAGGGGATAGGTAGAGCTTTGGTTATCCAGGAAGCACATGCTTCTCAGGACATGCATAAAATTGAAGGCGCTGATAGCTTGATCGTCTAAAGTCAAAACATGATCTTCCAAAGGCAAAAACATCATCATTTATATAGTGGCGAAACTTCATTTTAGACTTACAGCGAATTTAAAAAATTCTAATTGCAATTTTGTACAAATAAAAAAACCCATGTCTGTTGTCCTTACAAATATAAATAAATAAATAGCAATATTGAATTTCATTTGGCTGATATGCATATCAGCCTTTTAGAATTTGAGTACCTCCTAAACCAAGGGGTCTACATCAGTAATAAATATTGCCTGCCTTTTTTTCCCCCTCTTTTTCAGAAATCTATGCATAGTAATATATGTATGTGCATCTTTTATTCATGTGCACTAGTTAAAGATTTAGAAACAGTGAAATTACCGTTCTAAGCTGTCCAAATTGATCAGGATCCAACAACAACTGCTTCATCTTCTCCGTTCTAGGATGATGCATCCACATGCTTGCATCCATAAACTGAACCCTAGAGGATTCGCATTTCCCCAAAATCAAATCCAACTCTGCAACATTTAAAGCACACGGTTTCTCGAGAAGCAAATGCTTCCCTTTCTCCGCCGCCTTCACCGCCCACTTCACGTGCAAGCTCGTCGGCAACGGCATGTACACGGCGTCGACGGTAGAATCTTCCAAAACCTCGTCATAGCTACCGTAAGCTTTGACGGCGTTAGGGTCGAGACCATTGTCAGCGATGAAAGACTGAGCTTTTGCGAGTGATCGGCTTCCAACGGCGACTAAGACAGCGTTGGGTGCGAGAGCTATTGCGCGTGAGAGTTTTTTCGCGATGTTTGCACATCCGACTATTCCGAACCGGGTTATTTGTTGAGGTTTCGTTTCCTCCATGATTTTTAGTCTCAAATGGGCTTGGTATGACTGGGATTTTAATGCGTTTTGAGTGATTATATAGAGCTTGGACTATTTCACTATCTAGGCAATAATACTGCTACGGCAAAAAAGGATCTTGAGGCATGGAGTTGGTGGGCAAATCTTAGATTTTAATGAACTATCTTAAAGTATCCACAGGACCAAAAATAATAAATAAATAAATACGAAATTATTGTTAAGAACAAAATTTCTCAGCATTTTAGCCTCAACAGCAGACCTTCAGTATTTTAACCTGAATGACAACTTTCTTTAGATATCAGTTTTTAGTTATTGATAGCAGTTTTTAAGTATCAGTTTGTAGTTATCGGTAGCAGTTTTTAGGTATCAGTTTTTAGTTCGGTAGCAGTTTTGAAAGAATGTTTGTCCTTATGAATAATTTTGGAAGAATGTTTGTCCTTATGATTAATTTTTAAGAGAATGTTTGTCCGTGTGGTTAAAATATTGAGATCGTGTCGTTGAGGCTAAAAATATACAATTTTTTTTAAGCAAGTGCTATGAGCATTTAATGATTTAAACCAACAAATCAACCAAACTAAATAAAGTTGGTCGGTTTGATTCGGTTTGATTAGTTAACTAGTTAAGTTTGGTTTAATTCAGTTTGATTAGTTAACTAGTTGGCTTTGGTTTTATTTCGTAATTACATGCCTTTTGATGCTTTAAAATCAAACTAACCAATTAAATTGAATAAATAACTTTAACCAATTACGAAAAACATAATTATCAATGAAAATGTTATATTTATATTATCATCTTAACAAGATTTATTTTAAGAATAAGAGTGGTACTTTATTAATGTAGAACGGTCATTTTGATATATTTGAGTTTTAAATCCAAAACCATTAGAATCTCAATTTAAAACGTTTTACTTGTCACGTGATCCAATGATCCTTGATATTAACAAAATTATTTTACTTCAAGTTCATTATGTTTCTAGAAATGAAATAGTCTTTTAAAAAAAAAATTAGAGTGTCGTTGCATTTTTATATGAATATGGTTTCGACTAACTGTTTCATTCATATATTAGGTTAGCAACTAAACAATATAACTCATATATAAGCAAACTAATTAAACCAACCAAATCAAATCGATTTTTTTAATTTGATTAGCTATTTTGAAACATATCTATTCAGTTTGGTTTGAACTTTTTTTAAATAGTTATCTTGCTAGTTTTATATGTTTCTAACCAAACCAACCATTTGCTCATCTTTGATTGTGATTTGCCAATGTACAACTTTTGTCTTGGATCAACCCCAAATATGACATACCAATCCAAATGCAATTTTTATGTTTTAGTATCCAAATCTGCATCGATGATTATTAGGATCATGTGCTTCATCCCTATTAATTTGGTTTGGAACCAACCTGTTAATATATTGTATATGTGTGCATTTATGTTAATATATATGGGTTTTGTTTAAGGACTTTCTGCTAATCTGATTTTATCACTATCCAATTTGTATTTATACTTTGTATATGTGTAATTTTTGAAAGAACGAGTTTAAAACATGTTTTTATCATCATTATTTTGGATTGGGTGCCATAATACTCAATAAATCGAGTAATGAATTAAAAAGATGTTGTGCTTGCTATCCTAATCACATTTTATTATTTCGCTTCTTGTAGCGTGGGCTATTCGTATGTAACTATTTCAACATAATCTCTTAAAATTATCAATTAAATCAAATAGCTTAGGTGGTCTGGATGGATTCAATTTTTTCTTCTTTAAAGACCGATGGGACATAATTGAAGACTTTATTAGGTAAATCCAAAAATATTTTTTCAAAGCCAACAAGCTCGCTCCTGGCTTAAATGCAACCAACATTTCACTAGTCCCCAAAGTTGATAATCCTAAGCATGTTTCACAATTCAGGCCTATTGCTTATGCTAACATAATATACAAATGCATATCAAAAATCATTATAACCAAACTTCAGTCTGTATTGAATGACATAATATCTCATAATCAAACGACATTCATTCTTGGCCAATCAATATCAGACAACCTGCTCCTCACTTATGAGCTTTTAGCAGACTATAATATAAAGAATATCTCTCTTGGATGTATGCTAATAGGATGAAAAAATATTTAAATAATATGATTTCAATAAATTAAAATGCTTTCGTCCTAGACAGAATCATCACTGAAAACTCTTTAGTAGTATGTGAAATGGTTAGAGAGTTCCATAGAAAGTCGTCAAACTATATGTGCATCAAAGAAGACTTATACAAGGCTTATGAAAAAATCAAAAGAGAATTCATACAACAAATCCTTGGTTGTATAGATTCCTTGATAAATTTACCAATTTGGTGTATGAATGTATATCAACCACTACTTTCTCGATCTTACTAGATGGATGCCCTGTAGGACATTTCACCGGCAATAGAGGTATTAGGCAAGGGGATCCATTATCCCCTTATTTGCTATTGCGATGGAGTATCTCACAATACTCTAAGATTAGAGTAATATGAAGGTAACATTAATCCATACTTCCAATCAAACCCATCGTAACTCATTTAATTACATGCAGATGACATTCTAATATTTACAAAAGCAAACACTAATAGTGTTGAAAGTATTTCCAAAAATTTTGAAAAAATTAAAACGTTTGTGGGTCTTACAATAATTAAACAGAAAACTACCATGATCTAGCAAAGGGGCCAGAAACAAACAACAAATCAACGACATAATTGATGTTCAAATTGGAAATCTTCCAATTACATATCTGGGGATTCCCCTATCTAACAGCAAACTAAAGGTAAGAGACTTCGATTTGCTATTAGATAAATCTAGAAAAAATCAACCACTGGAAAAATAGCATGGTAAATATAGCGGGAAGAATTGAATTGATAAAAACAGTGATTTATCTATTAATCATGTTTAGGATGCAATTATGCCAGCTACTAGTTCCATTATAATTAGAATAAAATCTATTTATTCTAATTTTGTTTGAAAGAACAAACATCATAACTTAAAATAGGAAGATATGTGTAAACCAAAAAGTGAGGGAGGAGTGGGTTTGAGAAGACTTGAGGACATCAAGAAAGCAGTATCTCTCAAACTCATCTGGAGATTTCTACAACAAGATTGTTTATGGGCTAAATGGATGACAAATAGATATGAAAAAGGAAAAAAAATTGGGCTATTTTGGAGATAAATAATGCGTCGTATACATGAAAAGTGATACTAAAACAAAGGAATCAAATTTAAAGCTTGCTAGAAAGGAAAATTGGAAATGGCAATAATGCGAGTCTATGGTTCGATCCATGGATAAACGGATAGTCTCTAACTGATATTCTAGGATGGTAAATTATTAATATTATCCGAGGCCCCGATAGAAAGGTTTCCTTTCTCATTTCCGATGGGTAGTGGAGAATAATCGTTTCATGGCTGCCTCCATACATACTTCAGACTATTAAATTCATTCCCATATCTCAAGATAGAGGTGATGATTCATGGCAGTGGAAGGGACAATCGAATGGAAATTTCATATTTACATCAACTTGGAATCAAGTTAGGGAGAAAAATACTGATTTAGAGCAATGCACACACATTTGGGATAATGCTTGTGCTCCGAAAATGTCAATATGCCCACTTCTTGCCAAACAATAAAAACTAAATACCAAGAACAAAATCATTTTTTGGAACCCGAACATAGATTTACAATGCAGTCTTTATAATCAAGGAATGGAAAATAGGGATAACCTCTTCTTTGAATGAGACTACTCAAAATCATTACGGCTTAACATTAAAAACAAACTATCGATACAGGCTAATCTCAACGCAAACGTTGAGGAAATTTTTGGAGAAATCTTAACAGACAAAGGGAGTAATAAAGCTGTTAACATTCTAACCTAAGTGACAATTACATCACCGATATGGCATATTTGGATAGAGAGAAATCCCAGAATATTCAAAGCAGTTAAAATGCCACCAAAAGTCAGATTACTGCTTATAATGCATGACATTAAACAGTTTATGAAACATGCGAACATTAAAAAAAAGAGCATAAAAGGGAAAGAAAAAGTCTTCTCTGATTTTGGCATTTTGGAAGGTGAATTAAACTAGGCGACCACCTATAACATCCTCCATTTGAAGGCCCAAAACTAACCGCTATAGATGATGCAATCATCTATAGTTATTATTTTTCGGTGATCAAATGCGGTAATGTTAGATACTGATATACCAGAAACACATGGATATGAATTAAACTTAATTTTAAAACAGATTTCCCATTCCATTTCAAATTTCATTTTAGATTCATTACATAATCCCAATTCGTAAACCACGTTCAGAGAATTATAATTATTACAAATTACGTCAAAAGCGACATATGAAGATGCCCCCTTGGTTGACTAGAGTCTAAACATAGGCGCTAAACAACTTTTCCATTACATCCAATTACATAGCGGAATCAAGCAGAAAGAACTCCTAATAGCTAGCTTGCCTCCTGCATGTCTCTAGAAGCTTATTCGTTTAAAGGAGAACCTGAAAACCTTAACTCTCAAACTACTCAAAATCAATTGAGCACCCGAGAGTTTAGGGGAAAACATTAACTTTGAGTCGGACAAAAAGTCTGGTGTGAATAGTAACCTACCATCTCGTACCATATAGATATCTAGTGAGATTACGCCGTTTTGCGGAATGGGTTTTCCCCTCACTATTATCTTTACCCAATTTATATATATTCTGCACCTGCATCTACAATAGTTAAGACATAACATAGTATAATGTATCATGATGATATGCAAACATGCATTATGCTCTGGGCTTCCCATCCAAATTCACCTGACCATCTGTCTTAGATTATAGTTTTTAGTGTCACTATTAACCTATTAGTTTTCATGGGCTAATTGATAACCTTTTCGAAGCTTACAGACTATCTATCTGATTTCATAGTTTTTATATGATCACTAAGAACCTATTGGTGTCTACCAGTGACATCATCCAATCATACTAATTTAAACCTCAAACCCGAATTAAAACATTTAAGATGACCTATATGAGATGGTTTAGATCATTATTCACCTTGCTTGGATAAGGAACTTGAGATTTGTTCTTGTTTTAATCTCCCTAGCTTGAACCTTAGCCTCTAAATGGATTTTGAGCTCCTCTTCTCCTTAGGGTTATGGCCGACCTTCAACTCTTTTTTTTTGGGATATGAAAATATAAATTAGAATGAGGTAAGGGTTTAGTGGTTATGGTATATGGCTATTCCCACTTTGCCCTTGTCTTATTCTCTTAAATTTATAATTCGTTGGTTAAGGCACGGCCCTAATTAGTTTCCAAATCTCAATTCCTTTATCACTCTAACCTCTACATTATTATATTCAATTTATCTAATTAAATCTCGTGAATAATGTTACTTAAAATTAGGGGTGTTACAGGCTCCGCTCCTTAAAGAATTTCGTCCTCAAAATTCAGCAAGGACTATACACTAAGCAGTCTTCCGTAACATCTCTCTGTAACATCTCCTAACTACCATACTAGCCTACTTGACTTGCAAACAATATATCTATATATATATCGGATATAGAACCTACCTTTATAACGGACCAGGATAAGTATCCCTAATCCTGTCTTCGGTTTCCCAAGTATAGTCCTTCTCATTTTCAATCCACTGAACTTTCACCAACTTGACTGTCTTGTTTCTTAACCTCTTCTCATCTCTGGCTGCAACCCAAACTGGCTGCCTAACAAATGTCAGATCCAGTTCTACTATTAGGACATCCAATGTAGTCGGAGGGATAGTAATCTCTGGATAATGCACATACTTATGAAGATGAGATACATGAAACACATTATGGACACTTGCCAAACTGCTCGGCAACTCTACTCTATATGCGAGCTTTTTGATCCTCTCTATAAATGCGAATGGTCCGACATATTTTGATGCTAGTTTCCCTGACTTTTCAAATCATACCACACCCTTCATCGATGATATTTTAATGAAAACCCTATCTCCAACTAAGAACTCTATATCCTTACGCCTCTTATCTATGTAACTCTTTTGTCTAGACCGAGCTTCCTTTATCCTACCTCAGATAACCTCAATCTTCTCTATTGCCTCTCTTACCAGATCTGGACCTAAGACTAATCTGTCTCTAGTTTCCAACCAACATGCTGGTGACTTGCATGGCCTTCCATACAAATCTTTGAAAGGCACCATTCCTATACTAGTCTGATAACTGTTATTATAGGAAAACTCAACTAAGTGTAGGTGATCTTCCCATGATCCACCAAAATCTAGCACACAAGCTCTTAACAAATACTCTAAGACTCTGTTAACTCTCTCTGTTTTCCCATCTGTTTGCGAATGGTAAGCGGTACTCATACAGAGATTGGTACCTAAATAGACTTCCAAAACTCGCTAATAAATAAGGAATCTCTATCACTTACTATACTACTAGAAACTCCATGCAGTCTAACTATATTCTTCATGAATAACTTAGCTAAATCCGATGTTATCCTGGTCGACTTAACTGGAATGAAATGGGCACTCTTGGTCAACCTGTCCACTATGATCCATATACTTTCATTTCCTCGATTCAACCTTGGCAATCCGTCTATAAAATCCATGGATATCGAATACCATTTCCAAACTGGTATCTCCAAAGGTTGAAGCAACCCACTCGACTTCTGATGTTCAGCCTTTACTTGTTGATAGTTCACACACTGCTTTAACCACAAGCCAACATCTCTATTCATACCTTCCCAGTAGAAACTCCTCTTCGTATCCTGATACATCTTGGTCCTCCCAGGATGAATCGTAAATTTTGATCGATGTCATTCTCTAAGGACCTCCTTCCTTAGGTTTTCTACATTCAGGACACACAATCGTCCCTTCTTTCTCAACCACCCTCTCTGGTTAAGACTAAAATCCTTCTAGTCATCAATCTCGGTTCCGACCTCTAGCCTTCTAATCATCTCGGCCAACAATGGATCCTCTTTCTGCTTAGAAACAATCCTTTCGATCAGAACTATCGGACTTCCAAGCAGGATAACATGCACTACGCCATAAATGACCTTCTGCAACATTTTTGCAAGGTGTTGCCAGCTAAAATGTTGCGATAGCTATAGAATTTTGGTCCTACTGCAACGTTGTATTTTTGGTGTTACCTTAGCCATAGAAATGTGTTGCTCTAGCTAAACAAGTGTAACACGATGCAACATTTTTATATAGTGTTGCCATAGATGTTATCAGATTAAAAAATTAAAAAAAAATTACACCTCAGCGATCCACACCACCATTTAAAACAAAATCTCAACCGTCGATTCACACCATCGATCCACACCTTACCAATTTCCATTTCCCTCTTTACTTTTCACTCATCCGCTTTCGTTTCTCACCCCCAATTTTTCAATCCCTAATTTTTATTCCTCCGACTTTAAAAAAAATGACGCCGCTCCTCCTTGTTTCTTCGATCTGGAGAATAACTGGCTTTGATTTTATCCCTTGTCGGCCATATCAATTTCCGTTATTTTCTTTCGCCTCGCGTCAGTTTTCCTCACTACTTCCGGATTTGCGATTTTGTTCAGGTTTTTGGCGATTCTGGTGATTCGAGGTAAGGCTGTGGGATTGCGATGGTTCAAGGAGTTGTTGATTTGGTCGCAATTTCGTGGTTGGGGCCTGATGTCAGAGTGGCAGGGGGTAGTCGAATTGGTTTCGGTGAAAACTAGGGCACGCGATTCCAGTTGCTTTGATGCTCTGATTGATCGAATCTAGTGTGAGAAACGTTCCTGGTAGCTTGCTCCTTCGTTCTCCTTGATTGATTGCTCGAATTGCTTTGACTTCGTCGTCGGGTGCGATGTGATATTATTTGGTATGTTTTCTGCCTTCTGGTTTACTTGAATATTCTTGATTTTGGTTACACTCGCACGCTTTTGCCGATGATGAATTGGGATTTATTTATAGGCTTTATTTCCTATAATCTCGTGTTTAATCTTTCTGTTGGACTTTGAGAAATCTGGTATGTTGGATTGCAATGATGAATACAAACATATGTGTGTTGAGCTTTGTTGGTTTTGCTTGGTCTGGACTGAACTGGTACCATGCTAACCTTGTTCTTTAACATGAACTGATGCTCCAAGTCCTCTGTATATCATGTTACTGCCTAGGTTTCTCTTGTACATGCCTGATGCATTCACTATTTTTGCTTGATGGGCTGCCTATGTGTACTGCTGTGTTTCTTGCACTGGCTTGTCTATATTTTGCTGAACCTGGTTCTTGTTTGTTTTGTTGGTTGCTTGGCCCTGAGTTGAATCCAGTCGATGACTCGGGTTTGACCTTGTGCCGTGTCCGTTTTTTTGGCTTGTCTACATATCTGGCTGCACTTGAGTATGAACTTGCACTTGAGTAGTTGCACTTGAGTAGTTTCTTGTACCAAGCCTTATGATGCATGTATGTTCATCCATGTACATGCATTTCTTGGTCATGTTATGTTGCTTGCTGTGTTGAGTACTACTTTGTGCACTTGGCTTCTCCTTTGTGCATTTTTGCTTGAACTGTTGCTTGCTGTCTTCCATACTGCCTTGTATCCATGTGTTGCATTCATGTTTGGCTTATGCACTTATGAAAAGAAACAACCCAAATACCTGAGGCAAATAATATAACAAAAATATTTTCATTTTCTGTTCGAGTTAAATATTATTTTCCAGATTACTGCTTTTGAATTATATGTGACAGGTATTAAAGACTGGAAAGCTGGATATAAGCTTGAAGACAGAGTCAAATCAAATGTGCATGAGCTTGAAGACAGGTTTCAAAGAAGGCTCGATCTTTCGAAATCGGATGAATCGGGCGGTGCCCACTTCTCGGTGCCCCGGACCCCCGCCGGCACTGCGCCCGGACCCGCTTCTCGGCTCGCCTTCGGCTCGGCACTCGGCTCGCCTTCGGCTCGGCATATATTTGTCAGTGTCGGTGTTTGTATAAATTGAAACTGCATATGTAATGAGTGAACTGAGTGATGTAGTGAGGAATATCTGTATATGTGAATATCAGTGTTATATATCATTGAATTGTAAAATAGTGGAGTCAGGAATTTGTACTATTTCAAATGTTGAAATAAAATATTTATTTAAATAAATTACTGTTTAAATATCAAATTCTGTGCAATAGCATTTTATTAAATAAATATTTATTTTTATTAAAAAATCAAATATGCTCTATATTGTGGGCCCCACAAATTCAAAAAGTTCATATCTATAGCAACATTTTGGAATGTTGCTACAGATACCTATGGGTGTTGCCATAGACCCAAATAGGGTTCTATTGCAACAATATTACTTATGTTGCCTTAGATAGTCAAAATGTTGCCTTTGAGGTCTAAGGCAACGGCAAAAATTGCATCACCCTAAAAGTGTTGCCATAGACCTATGGCAACATTTTTCGGGCCTGAGCCAACATTTTTTTTGTGTTGCAGTAGGCCATTTATGGCGTAGTGATGACAGTACTCTGACTAGAACTAGCAGTCGATCTTATCTGCACACTACAAGTAGCCAAAGCCTCCAGGTCCTTCTGCTCTGCTAACACAGCTAACACCACATTCTGATGTTTTCTGTTAAGAGCATCTTCTACTTTATTTCCTTTTCTAGGTGTATACTCTATACCAAAGTCATAAGATGCTAAAAACTCCAGCCACCTCTGTTGTCAAATATTCAACTCCTTCTGAGAGAATAAGTATCTTAAGGACTTATGATCTGTGTATAACTCAAATCTCCCCCTAAGAGATAATGTCTCCATGCTTTTAATGCGAAGATCACCGTAACCAACTCTAGATCATAAGTAGGATATCTCACTTCATGCGGTCTAAGCTGTCGTGAAGCGCAGGGAATGACTTTACCTTTCTACATCAATGCAGCCCCTAACCTAGTTCCACATGCATCGATATACACCACTAATTCCTGATTCTCATCTAGAACTACTAACACAAGTGCATTGGTCAACAAGTGCTTTAACTTAAAGAATGCTTCCTCACATTTGTCAGACCATGTAAACTTCATATCCTTCTTGGTTAGCCTAGTCAAAGGTGCTGCTATCCGCGATAAATCCTTAATAAACCTCCGGTAGTAACCAGCAAGCCCAAGGAAACTTCTAATCTCAGTCACCGTCTCTTGTCTCTTCCAGTTGTTAACAGCTTCGATCTTATCTTGGTCAACCAACAAACACTTCTCTGAAACCACGTGACTAAGAAACTTAACTTTCTTCCAAAAATGACGCTTTGAAAACTTCACTTTTAGTTGATGCTGCCTTAGTGTCTCAAGCACCACTCTAAGATGAACTTCATGCTCTCTGTAACGACCACGACTTTCTCTCCATAGAAAGTCGTATCGCTAATAAGAAAGAAAGGAATAGAAAAGAGAAAAGAAGAGAAAGAAAGAATAACAACACATCAGAATCTCACAGCGGAACGAAACAAAATATATTATATCACATAAATATTACATAGTATCATATACAACACTTATCAGAGTTACACAGATTACACATCATATACTAGACAGTTATAATCATCTGTCTAGTTATTACATCTCAATCCAATACAGAGATCAATACAAAATCAACACAGCGGAAACTACTATCTATCTACAACGCCGAAGCCTCCTGCTCCATTGCTCCTCCACAATTCGTCAAGGCTAACCTGAATCCCTTGGCTACTCGTAAAAATTTGAGTACCCAAGAGTTTATAAAACAGAAATAAACAACTTGGGTCAGACATGGGTCTGGTGTGAGTAACAGGTTAAACTTGTTTAACTTCAAAACCTTTTGAAAGAAAAGGTATCACGTAAGACTCCCCACAAATAAACATGGGTAAGTTTTTACCTTACGCTAACCAAAACATTTGATAGGAAATTCGATTGTATTATAATAGGGTCTAGGGTTTTCAAGTAAAATACAGAAATAGCTGAAATGCTTACATCTCACATTCCAACATAGTTGGGCACAACTAATACGTACGACACTTATTGGAGTTTGGATTCCATACAATGGCAGGGCTACCGGGGTACCGCCCGTCACAGTACGTGGCCTAGATCACCGTACCGAGGATCACTCCCAATCCCCTGCAACACAAGGTCGGAACATCCCTTACTGGATAATTCCCGCACAAGATACCTCACGGTTGGGATCAGCAACCGCACCACTAAGTCGAAAATAGAAAGGGACATCTAGACAGAGGTAACCTTGTCCTACTTGGGTGCTACCCACTAACCTTGCTGCACCTCCCCTGTTTTAGCCATTCCCGGTTTGTGAGGCTTGAGGTCACGATTACCTTAGAAAAGAACACATCACTTAGAATGCTCATCGTCCACCTGACGATGTGCTGAAAGCATTCAATCCATACAAGTTCGTTCTGGGTTCGAACGAAACCGAAGGCATTATCTCGTTACACTCGTTTTGGAATCACCCTTAGAGTTAACGACAATAACCCTTGCACTCTGAATCTTCATCTTCACTTGATTCACGACCTATCGTTAATTTGGATCGATGTGGTATTCGGGTCTCCAGACCTGGCAATCCGGTATACGGAAACCCGATCCCGGTCTCATCGAAATCCAAAGCGTATCTTTTAAGGCCAAGTTGTTTTAAAGGTTAAAACAATTTAATTTATTATCTTTATACACAAAGAAAGATAATTTATAACAGATAATCAACATTATCAGATAATCCATACAATTCAACTAACATCCATATCATACAGCATATATCTCATCAGAGATATCAACCAATGCCAAGTATTCAATACTATCACCCATTCATAAGTAATGATTTATATCATCTCTAATTAATTTAAAGTGAATTAAATTAATTACTTTATTTTATAAATCCTTCTTACTTAACCATTAATTAATTACAATCAATTAATTTATTATCCTCACATTAATCATCTTAATTAATCACCCTTGATTAATACCCCTTAATTACATTCAAGTAATTATCCTTAATTAATTTTACAAATTAATTATCCTTAATCAAATACAGTGATTAACCTTTAATTACTTCATTAATTAATTTACTATAATTACATTAATCTTTAAATTAATTACATTAATTAATTACTTTATAATTACTTTTTATTGATTAATTAATCTTAATTAATCAAACCTTAATTACATCATTAATTATATTAATTAATGATCCTTAATTATTACTTTAATTATTAATTATATTTAAATTAATTACATTAAGTAATTAATCTTTAATCAAACCATATTTATTAATCACTCTTGATTAACCACATTCAGTAATTAACTATCTTTAATTACTTCATTAAATAAATTAATTACTCCTTAGTTAATTTTAATTAATCCCTTGATTAATTCCAAAAAGTAATTGAATCCAAATTACTTCCATAAATATACTTAACCATTTCTATAATTGATTATCCTTAATTAATCTAATTAATTATAAAAATTAATCACATTAATTAATTACTTATCTCAACTTAATGATCTTCATCAATTCTTTAATTACTTCTCTTAAGTAATTAACTTAGATTAATCATTATTAATTACTATTTAATTTATCTTTATTAATCATTTAATTAATCACTAATTATTTATTAATTAAGTGCTTAACTATAACTTAAACAATCTTAATTACTAGATTAATTATCTTCTAATCATTAATTAAAATTTAACCTTATTTAATTAATGATTCTTAAATTACAAGTTAATTATTCTAAGAATAATTAATCTTAAACCTTAAGTTTAAATCCTTAATTACTTTAAGTAATTTTCCATTTCATTTACTTATAAAATAAGTTAATTATCCATTTAATTATTCTAATACTTAAATGAATAACAAAATATTACATTCTAATTTAACTTTAAGATAAAACTTTTTTCTTACCTATAGTTAAATTATTTTTCACAAGTTTATTTGAAATATTCATTTCCAAATCTAATTCCAAATTTCCATTTTAAATTGCGTTCGGAATAAGGGTATAACATTAGAAACGTCTGATGGCACGCCTCGATCAAGGTTTGGAATAAATATCTACATATTTTGCAATTATATATGTATATATATTATTTTCAAATTTCTTTTCAGCCACACTCTTTAGTCAACTATAGCCACCCTATACTCGTGCCTATTTATTCCTTTTCAAATACGCTTCCTTCCTCTTCGTTTTAAAACACAGCAGAGTAGAAGAAAAAAAATGAAAAAAAGGTTGATTTCAAAAATAATTTTCTCTAAATCTACTAAATCAAAAAATACGAAACTTGCTTTATAATTCATATTTTGCCTAGAGCTTCGATCTGATGTGTAGCGACCCTATACTCGTGCCGCACTTTTTAGCCGCACTTTTTAGTCAACTGTAGCGACCCTACACTCGTGCCTATCTATTCCTTTTCAAATATGTTTCCTTCCTCTTCGTTTTAGAACACAGTAGAGCAGAAGATAAAAAAAAGAAAAAAAGGTTGATTTCAAAAATAATTTTCTCTAAATCTACTAAATTAAAAAATATGAAACTTGCTTTAAAATTCATATTTTGCCTAGAGCTTCGATCTGATGTGTTTTTTGTGAGGTGTGGCGATGAGTTGATGATCTCGACTGTGAAATCGAACAGCAGTTCGAACTAGGGCTTGAGGAATCAAGCTCGATGATGGTCAGTGTGAAGTTTTGAGATCATATTCAAGTTCGTTATCGAATTTAGCAGCTGCGAGGAGATTTTTGGAAGGTGTGGTCGAAGTATGGGAGGCGCGACATTTTTCTTGGCTGTAGGTAGTCATGCCCGGTCGTGAGTGGTGGAGCAGTGTTTGAGTGACGATGGTGGGTCGAGCATGTAGGGTTCGTCGAGGGAATTGGGTTGGTGGTTTTTATTTGCATTTTCGTCGACTGGATAGCCGTATCAATGGATATGCATGCACGCGACTATGTGTTCTCTGGTGTTCTTCGTGCACAGGGGAAAGATTAGGGAAGGTAGGAATGTGTTGGAGCGAGTATGAAGCATAGATGGGCCGGGTTTGAAGCATTAAGGGTATGGGCTTTAATTAAAAAGAGAATGGATTAGTATTTTAATTTAATTATATTGATGAACTAAAAGTTTAATAACTTGTCCATACGAGGTCGAATCGAGGCACGAATTTTTGTGTTGCGATCGTGATGATGAGAGCTTCGAAATGAAACTGGTTTGAACGAATTTGGAGACTATGGAAATTTGGGCTAAAATCGGACGTTGTTCGGTTTTAGTTCCAAACTGGAACGTCTCAGCGACATAACAAAAATAAAATGTGAGTGTTTTATAATGCTCATGAAGTACTAGAATATTTTTATGTTAGTTAAATTTAAAATTATGAAGTGATTTAAATTTGGTGATTGCTGTTTGATAATTTTAATTGACATTTAAATTGACATCTGAATTAACTGATAGAAATTTAAATTGACGGTTAAATTGAATTGGAATTAAACTGTTAGTAAAATTCCCAATTATTGATATTTGGTTAATTGTTGTGATTTATCGACTGTTTGGATGATGTATTGTAATGGACGCCAATTGGTTGAGATTTTGAATGATTGGATGTTTATTTATTTTTATATATCTTGTTGTCTCCCTGTAAATTATCTAACAGTATATAAACCGTTATTTGAATTATTTCGAATAAATTAAGAAATAGGTTGAAATGATATATACCTATGACACTGATTTGGATTGAAATGATATATATCCATCTCTAAAATTAAAATCCAAAAAATTGATTCACTTAGACATAGGATAGAAAATTATATACGGACAACGGATTGGTTAAATTAAATGATTCTAGGATTTTGATTTGAAATTATTTAAATTGATTTTGATTTTTTGAAATAAAATCGAATTTATGGAAATGGAATCATTTTTGAACTCAAGCTCGAATTGTGAAAAATGAACTTGTCAATCGGAATTGTTTAAAGAATCGAGTTTGAAATTTTGAAGTTATAATTGAGAAACCATTTGGATGGTGAAAATTGATTTGTTCAAGTGATTTGAACTTTTATTCGAACTTTTAAATAAAACCAAGT
Source organism: Allium fistulosum (assembly GCA_030737815.1). NCBI lineage: Eukaryota > Viridiplantae > Streptophyta > Magnoliopsida > Asparagales > Amaryllidaceae > Allium > Allium fistulosum. The sequence continues at coordinate 1,424,619,158 of CM060902.1, forward strand.
AAAAGTAATTTAAATGGATATTTCGAAATTTGAGCTCGGAATTGGATTATTTTAAAGATTCGAACCTTAAATTGAACGTTGAAGTTGAATTTATTTAAGTGATTTAAATCGATATTCTGAAATCGAACTCGAATTTATATAAATCGAAATGGTTTAAATTTGAGAATTGAATTGAAATAAATTCAAATTGGAATTGAATAGAAATTAATTGGAACTGAAATTGAAATTGAATTAATTTGGAATTGAAATTTAAATTGATTTGAATTAAAATTGGAATCGAAGTTAATTCGAATTGAAATCGAAATTGAATCGATTTAAATGGAAATGGAAATCGAATTGTTTTGAATTGGAAAGTTTGGAATTCGATCAGTTTGACTTTAAAACTATTTTCAAAATAAATTATTTTATTATATAAACTGATTAAAAACCTATCTTTTAGATGTTTAAATTACTTGGATTTTCCAAACTATTTTACTATATAAACCATTTTCAATTCTCAAACTATTTTATATTAAACTATTTTAACTTTCAAACTATTTAAAATTTTCAAACTATTTTCTAAAAGTTGAAACTGGTCAGAGTGGGAATGTTTATATTTAAATCATGGATTTAAATGCGAATTGGGTTAAAATGAAGTTATAATCCAAATTGTAATTCAAATCGAATTTTAGAGTGAAAATGACTTTCAAGTGGAAATTGACATATTTGAAGTACATATGATATTTTGAAATGAAATTGATTTTGAAGTGAATATGATATTTTGATATCAAGTATGAATCGTTTTTGAAATGTAAAAGTACCAACCGATGTGTAAAACGAAGTTTGGTTGTTAAAGAGACTGGAGCCTCTTATTGGCATACTCTCTGTCAATATTGGAACCACATTAACAACTGTGTACGCGGAGGAGACTCCAGAACGAAGTGGTTGGATTTGGCATCGTTTACTGGATTTGAAGAAAGAGAACGATGATGGATAGACCCCGGCACTTATGCTAATTTAAAATGACTAAAACAGGACGGCTTGACAGGGCCAAGTGGGCTAATTACCCCTAGCGGACATCCGTTCTTCGATTTTCTTGGACTCGGTACATATTATTACTCTTGTTGTTGGTTTCGATTGGTGCACCTTGATTTGGGATAGCCTCCCTTTGACTCGATATGGGATGGATGGACGTGGTGGGCGATCATGGCTATGATGCATTACCACCAGCCCTGGGACCCGAACTGGTAGTATCCTACTTTGGGCATTGCCTCACGTGCCTTGTCATACTTTTATCCCTAAACGAGATGATTATGATTTTGATTTAGTGTTGTCGTATCATGGAGCATCCCTATCCACCGATGTTTTACTGGTGTTTTATATGCAAACTGTACGACAATGCTTAAAAACGCGTTAAGGGGATCAATGGAAAGCCTTAACACTAAGAAAAATATTTATTTTATTGATTAGACATTATATATGTAGCGTATTCTACTACATATAAATATTTTGATGGATCCTTAAGAGATGGAAAATCCTGTAACATCTCTTGAGTTATTCCACGCACGTTATACACTGGATAGGAGATGTAAAACCCGTAAACATCTCTGATGCCACGACACTCATGTTATATGTGATATCGATTTGACTCACATAAGAATATTTTAGTCCTAACTCGAGTGTTTTGTCTTTTCATTACGCTCGGGTCAGCCTTCAGTATTTCAGCGCATCGAAGATCATTTTTTGGAGGACGAAGACGAAGATTTGGTATATTATTACTATTATAATTCCCTACATCATGTTGTTCTGCTGCATTATTTATTTATTCCTGTTGTATATATAAATCTGATAAATGTTGTACAAATTATAATCAAATGTATAATATAAACAGCTTCATGAACTGTTTATTTGATTATTATATTTTATCGTTCGGGTGCGAGATTCTGTGTTTATTTTCTTCTTCTTTTATTATTTTTCTTAATTAACCTCATTGATTATCTATATTCCGGATTGTTTAAGTTGGACATGTGTGAGTTATTGTCGATTTAAACCTTCCGAAATGTGGGTCGTCACATTATATCTCTAGACATAGACATTATGACCGATAGCTCTTTGTAGCATCAATTCTGTCTTCATTTCAATAGTCTCTTTGTAAAGTTGATACTATTTCCTGGAAAAATGGTTAGTATATACAATATATACTTGTATAGTTGTCACTGTCAAAACTTCAGAATATAAGGTTCTAACATATGGTAGTAAATGCAGTCGAAGAATTCAAGGGGATTGGCCGACTCTATATTCGAACTTAGACCCCTCTTCGTGAGTTAGATTCCCAATTCACGGAGGAGGAAGTTTGGATAGCCATAAGGACCTGGCCAGTGACAAAGCCACGGGTCCCGATGGATTTCTATGTTTTTTTACCAAATGTTTTGGTGCATAATAAAGTAGGACATACTGCATCTCTTTGATGAACTCTACTCACGTAGCCTCCAACTGAGTAGGTTAAATTTTGCTGATGTCATACTTATCTCTAAAAGGGAAAGTCCAGCAGAAATTGTGGACTTCAGACCGATATCGTTAACTAATTTCTTAGTTAAAATAACAACGAAAGTCCTTGCAAATAGGCTAAGCAATAAAATGGATACTTTAGTTGACAAAACTCAAACTGCATTTATTAAGATAGAAATATCATGGACGGTGTAGCTACCACTCAAGAATTTATTAACTGTTGTCAAAAGGAAAATATCACGTGTGTTTTACTCAAATTAGATTTTGCTAAGGCTTTTGATTCATTTGACTGGGCTTTCTTCTTGACGCTAAAAAAGCAAGGGATTCACTGAAAAGTGGATTTCCTGGATCGAGCTCATTTTGAAAACTAGTGTGTCCTTTATCTCAATTAATGGAATCAAGGATGGAAAAATTCAATCCAAAAGGGGTCTACATCAAGGCGATCCCCTCTCCCTTGCTCTTTAATATCGCGGCAGATGTCTTTAACAAAATAATAAAATTGGCTATCAATAACAACATCTTACCTAGATTAGAGACTGACATTACCATCAGTGGAGTTTCTACTCTACGATACGCCGATGACACTCTTTTATTTTGTTCCCGTCTCCCACATCATATTGCATCCCTTAAGCTTATTTTATATAACTTTGAACTTAAGCCTTAGAATTAACTTTCATAAAGGCTCAATATTAGTCATCAACGGCGCCTTTGACGATACACTAAGCATGGCTAACAATCTTAATTATAAGACCATGAACTACCCTATTTAATACCTAGGTATACCCATTAGACATACTAAACCAAAACGCGAGGATTGGAACATCATTATTGATTAAGTTAACAAAAGACCGTCGTCTTGGAAATCCAACTACCTGTCGAGGGCAGGCAGGGCAGTTCTCACTAACTCGATTCTGATGGCAATACCCATATATTGGCTATCCTATTACCGCTTTCCTACCTGGGTGATTAACAAAATTTATAACATAAGAAGAAGCTTCCCTACGGGGGATCAGATTGCTCCAAATTAGAATGCCTCATTAAATGGGACATAGTGTGCAAGCCTAAATCGAAAGGCAAACTAAGTATCACGCTTCTAAAAGTCTTTAACATTTCGCTTTAATGAAAATAGATTTGGAAATTTCTAGACGACGAAACAACAATTTGGAAAGAGATAATTAGCAATTTCTACTAAAATGGTTCAAAATACTTATATAAACCAAATACGCATTTGCTCTCCCCTTCTGGAAAAATATTTTGAGCATATTTCACATATTTAAATTAGGACTTCAATTTAATATTCATCCATGGAACAAAACTTCCTTCTGGAATGATCCTTGGGCTTCCCAGAGCGCTCTAAAAGACGAATTTCCTGAGCTCTTCCTGGCATCAAACAACAAGAACGATCTCATTATTGACATATTTAGGCCTCACGATATATTTAACTAGAACATTTATTTTAATCAAAATTTAACAGGTAATGTGTTTAGGCAATACCAAAGACTTATTAATATTATTGATATTATTAATATGGACGAATAACACGACAAGTTGGTATGGTGTTGGGACAAAAAAGAAAAATACACTTCTAAATCTATGTATAGGCTCCTAATTTTCTCTAGAAACTCTACCCTATGGTACTTCAAACCTATTTGGAAAATTGATGCACCTCCTAAAGTTAAAATTCATATGTGGATTAATTTACACGATAAGCTCAACACCATTACTAAATTAAACTCTAAATTGATAAATGATACCAATAACATTCCTTGCTAATTTTGTAACGTAGCTCTTGAAACCATAACACACTTGTTCTTCAAATGTCAATTCACTCAACATATAATCAGTAACATATTTAATACTTTTGACCTTTCCACAAATACTAAAATCTCATCCCCATTAGAATTTTGGACTAATTTTAAATTTAACTATAATCATTCGCTTAGGAAATTTTTTGACACAACACTCTATAACCTGCTGATTATTTGGAACGAAAAAATCAGCAACTGTTCAATATCTTATATAGAAATCCCTCGGCTATTTTATATTTTATTGCCTGGTATATTTCTCTTTGGGCAGGGGAAAATAGAAGATATTCAAATTGGAGACCACCTCTTGATAGGCTCACGTACGACATTCTAGCTCATGCTGTTATTCCTTCTCTCCCACTTGAAGACCAACCCAGAGACTAGAGGAGACTTTCAACCACCTACATTCCAGCCAGTAGTTCGTTCGATCGATTTTTTTCAGCCTCATCCCCTGATAACCAGTCCAGACTTCTTGTCAATTGCACCATCGACAAGCGTCCCAGCTCACACCTTGCACCCAATTCAGACGGCATACTTCATGTTCTAACACTTTTGCACACTGTTTCAGTTCGAGAATGCAGACAACTTCAATTTGCGCCAGTTGCTTCCACGCCTACAATCCATTTCCTGACAACTCCATCTTAGTTCACTGCTGCAACTTGCTAGCAAAGTCAATGTCCAATTTTAATGCTTCTTCAGGCATGATGCACATGTCAGATGCATATAGCACTTGCTAATCTTCACACATTAATTCTCAATCTTGCTTCTCCATGCATAACTCATCCATTAGGCTCATGCTCATGCATGGGAGTTCTTTTTCCCAACAACGTTTTTGATATACCACACATGAAAGCCATGCAGCAGCTTTCGCTCCCCACTCATGTTCTTTTAGTGCTCATGGAAGCAATGCTTCTCTATGCATAATTCACCCACCGAGCTCATGCTCATTTATTTTCTTCTAGTGCAGTCCCACCAAATCACTAAATGAAAGCCATGCAACATCATTCGCTCCCCATATTATGCAGTAGCATACCTCAGCATGTAGCAGCATTCCAAAGGCATTACAATGGCTCATTTATTTACAACTATATGCTTATGACAATAAAGTGTACACAGATACATACATATACATGCATATATTTATATATCTTGTTTTTGTTTTCATGATCTATTGATCATCTTAGGGATGATTGCATAATTGTATGTGGTACTATTCACCAAACATATGTATGGCTTTTGGCTATTATATTAATAAATATACGAGTGCTCTCCTCACTAGAGGATCACTCTTTCATCAAAATAAATCGACTTTTCCTTTAAAGCCTCTTAAGAACAAAAATTCTACTTCTTAAAATTGGATTTTTAACTTAGACTATTTATTAATTTTTTTATTCCAAAAACTCAATTTCTACATCAAACCATTTTCTTCAAAAATGCACTTTATAGTGTTTTTAAAACATCGTTTATAGCTTTTACTAAAAACTGGAGTAGATAAGGACAACTTCCATCTTGTTATTTTTCTCATACTTTTGTTACTTCCACTTTCAACCTTAACAGAGATTCTAATTGTGTATAATGTAACTTTTAAAAGGTATGTGCAATTACTGCACAAGTTTGTGGAAACTATCAAATTAGCTCCTTTAATTTCCTATTTTGTTTCTAATTACTAACATTATTTTGTGTAAATTTCTAACATTGTTTCTATTTATATTTCATAACGTTGCTACTATTTAACTTTCTTCTACCTAAACTACTCCTATTTAAATTGCTCCACTTTATATAGCTTTCCTTTCAATTGACCGTCTTCTTTATTGAACCATTGCAGTGTGTTTGCCTACTGCTTTGTTTTTGAGTTCTTGTCTCTTTTTCATTCTTTTTACGCCACTTATAACCAATATCCCTTCCTATTGTCTACCCTTTAAAAAGAATTTCACAACTTAAAATTTTTCATCTCAGAAAAATCAACGAGCTGTATATATATTCTTTATTTTATTTTTATTTCAAAAGAAACATCTCTTTATTAAAACTCATTTTAAGTGAAATTTTTCGATCCAACAAAGTTTAAATTTTCTATTAAATTTAGTTGTTAAAATAAAATATGGTTTTTTTTCTTTAAACAAATCCATTAAAAATCGTTTCAAAAATATTATTTATATATTTTCCTTAAACCTTTTTTTAAAATATTTTTTTCAAACCTTTTTATTAAATTCATTCATATAGGGTCGGACTGAAAGTGGATTTTGTTTGTCCCTTCTTTTGAACTTTTCTTCTTTTTCACTTGCTGACTTATCTTCCTTCACGGAATGATTACTACATACCTTCATTCGGGCACTAGCTTAATTCTTACTTCCGAATATTTGCAACATATACATTCTTACTTTCCCATTTACCTGGATCTATTGTGCATCATCAATCGGTAATCCTGTGAGGATCTACAACCATTGGGCAATCCATGCCCAACAAGGGAGTCAAGTATCATCCAGCTCAGGACCCTTCTATATGCTGCACTCATGCTCTTCTTAAGTTAACGTTTTCCAATACAAACACTTCCCGTAGGGTAATCAGGATAGGTAAATATCTTCAACTTCATCTGTTCTTCCAAATCATAGCCACATTATTCATCTTTCCAAAAGATGGTTGCAACTAATTCTATAGTCGAAATTTATAGGATTTGGCGTATGATATATATAATTATTGGTGAAAATACAAATACGTTCACTCAGCGTATTTTAATTATTACGATCGAGTAGCCTAAGCTCTGACCCACTCCTTAGTAGCCCTAATTTTCACTAAATCGAAAACCCAAGTCCACAAAGTATGACTCGTTGGTATTAGTATCATGTAAATAAACAAAATATATCAAAGCACTATCGATAAAACTCATAGCGGAATAGTAAAGAATGATATAACATATGATTACTGACCAAGGTTGAAACCATTGATCTCTAGTGCCTTTGTTGGTGCCGAGCAACTATAAGAAAATTTGTCCTTCCACCGTTCTTACCTTATACCACTACATGTCCCTCTAAAGCTATCATATGGGTTGTAATGAGGAGGGGTCAGAACAACGTTCTAAGATTGATAAATTACACACTTGATGCATAACACTAGTTTATGTTAATTGTCTACCATTACATGTTATACCAATTGTTTTCCTTAGTCATCTTGACTTTACATACGCATATGACACCCCATCTTCTCGCAGTTGACTATAACTATGTATATAGACAATAAAGCGTACGATACATATGTCCCCTTTTGGACCAAGATACTTTCTGTGACGACCCACTATTTCGGACCATTCAAATCGACAATAAATCCACACATGTCGGACTTGAATAATTCAAAACAATAGATTGTAAATAAAATTTGGCAAAACTCAGAATATACAGTAAATAAATCACAGATCACAGACACAGAGTAATAAAACAATGCAACGGAAGCAAAGAAACAGTAGCTCATGAAGCTACTATATATACAACATAGTTAAACAAGATACAACAGAAATCAAGAATACAAAGATGTCTCAATACAATAGTCAAATACAAGATCTAAATACATCACTGGAATCAACTGAATGACTGAAAGCAGAATCAATGGATGGATCCAAGCGAAGCTCCAACTCCAAAGGTGAGTCTCGAATGCTGTATCACTCAGTCTGACCCGAGCGTAAAGCAAAACACAAAACACTCGAGTCAGGACATACATACTTATACAATGTAAACCAACTCAAGTGAACCGTAATAGAAAAGTACAAGTAACTTAAAGAATGCTTGGAATCGCCCATTCTTTAAGGATCTGTTAAACTATCTACTATGTAGTAATATTCACTATTATAATAATGTCTACAATAAAATAAACTTACTTTTAAATAGTGTTAAGGAGTGACCCAATATTCCCCTTAACACATAATAGTGCCAATAGTCTATACAGTACTTGCATACCTCGAGAGGCTACGAGAAGATACTCCATAGGTACGACACAAATAGAAACTCGTAGTAAAGCTCGGTATGGTAGGTGACACGGCACAACTAGGCAATGCCAGGGTAGATATACCAATTACGCATCCGGGTTGGTGGAAAAGCATAGCAGCCACTACCGCCCACTTCGGAACACACTCCCAAATCAAAAATCGAAGGGTGGCCAACAAATAAATCACAAAGTAATAGAATAGTATCGAAGAAATGCGTCCGATCAGAGGTGCTACCTCATTGGCCCGAGAATCGCTCCTGTTTTAGCCACCTTATGCCAACTCACGGGAGTTGGGTCCACGTTCATACCTTAATAGCATCGTCGCCACCATCCTACTTCATTCTGGAATCTCCACCGCGTACACGGTTGTCAAAGTGGTTTTCAGTATCGACAGAGAGTATGCCCATATCCGATCCCGGTCTCTTTGCCAACCAATCGTTATTATAACCCATGGATATTTATTTCGAAATAATTTATACCTCAAAACAAAATATCATATCCATTTCAAAACTAGTTTATACTTCAAAACCAAAATATCATATTCAACTAGTTTATACTTCAAAACCAAAATATTATTTGAATAAACCCAAATTTCCAATCACTGGATATTTCTTTCAATTTATTTAAACTAGAAATATTCCTTTTAAAATCATCTTAAACCAAAACCACTTTATAAAGCCATATTCTTAAATCTTCAATTGCAAATCAATATATTCAAAACAATTCTTAACTAAATACTATTTCAAATAAATTCATTTCCAAAAGTCATAGTACTTTCAAAGTTATAACAATTTCGACATCAAACACTTTGAAACCATAATACTTTGAAATCATAACCCTTTTTGAACTATTATCATTTGGAAATTCAAATACTCAGAAAAATCATAACACTTGGGAATGTTATCCTTCGAAAATCATAATACTTTTAAAATAAATTTCATTACCAAAGTTGTGGCATTTCAAAGATCATTCATTTAATTATAAAATTTCCAAAACATTGTATTTTCAGCTAACAACAGCACTTATAAAGTGTTACAGTAGATATATTAGTAATATTTCAAAACATTGTCAAATTCAGAAACAGCAGCACTTATAAAGTGCTGTAATAGATATTTAGTTATTTTCAACCAGCTTAGTTTCAGAAACAGCAGCACTTATAAAGTGCTGTAATAGGTATTTAGTTGTTTCAAAACATGGTTAAATTTCAGAACAGCAGCACTTATAAAATGCTGTAATAGTATTTGGTTATTTCAGAACTTAGTTAAATTTCAAAAAGGATAGCACTTAGCAAATGCCATCTTAAAACCACAGCATTTTATAAATGCTACCAATAAAATTCCAGATTTTATAATAACTTTTCAGTAACATTAAGACTTCAATTTTAGCCATTTTTGACTTATAAAAATCATATTTCATGCTTCAAAAACATTCATTCGGATATCATTTAACTTATGATTTAATAAAATAAAATTTTATAAATAAATATCCAATTTAAACCATAATTCATTTATTAAGTCAAAATACACTATTTTACTTAACTTTTATATTTTTACCACTAACCTAACACTTTATTTTAAAATACCCATTTCATAAATAAAACTAAATTTCTATTTATTTACTTAACTTAAAATTTCCATTTGAAAAACCAAATTTCCAATTATCAAGTTAGGTCATAATTAAAGTTACATTTTTCCATTGAAAAATCATAACTATTTATTTTACAAACATAACATTTCACAAAAGAATATTTTATCATAGTTAATATAACAATCAATCTTTTCATTTAGATCTATCCATTTAGACATCAATTAAATATGAATTTCTAGTCAAATAAATTTTATTACAAATGTCCGATTAAAACTGTATTCCATTTTATCAGTTCAAAATACATTATTTATTACACAAAACATGTATGTTTCATAAAGTAAAATTCATAACAATTACTAGGTTAGATTTAAACTTCCATATTAAGTCCAATTATATTATTAAGTTATTTATCATCAATAATTGTCTTTAATTCAATTTAAAACCAACACATCTTTAAAATTTCCATTAAAGCCACTTATTGACTTATAAAATCTTAACTTATAGAAAACCAACACCTTCTTATATTTAAGTCATTTAAATCAAATCTTTTAGCTCAAATTTCATATATTTAAAACATTCAAAATATTCAATAATTTTTAGGAAAATATTATTTAAAAATATAACCATGGGCCTGTATAATATTTTCTAATCTAGGTCAAGTGATACGGATATGTATCATTTCAACCCGTAATTTAAAAAGAAAAATCCGGGTTCTATCATTTCAAACCCGCAATCCCAAGTCAAATAAAATAAAATAAAAATACAATAAAAATCACTCGAGCCTATCATTTCAGCCCATAATGATTTTTCCTAATTCTAATATCCGTTCGGGTATGTATCATTTCAACCCATAGTGATAGGGAACTTGCAGTGTGAGATACAGTAATTAAAATAAACAGTATAACATATAATAACATATCAGGTAATGTAACAGGTATATAAACAGCATTTAACATCATATAATATTTCACGGGCATATATGAATAACATATCAATTTATACAGATTCACTTGTCATCATTTCACAATAATATAAGTACATATGTATAGAGTGATAAAACTCACCTTTTAAAAGCTAGAATCAAATCCAAAACACACAACTGAAACTCCGAAAAGCACGACAAGGCACGAACAAGATTTTTAGTGATGGAGAGTCAAGATCAAATCTTGTATACAACCAAATACAACAATTATAAGAATATAATTCAACACAAAGATTTATAGATTAAAACAATCGAAAAGAATGAATCAAAGTGACATAACCTTTGCTTAAATCAATCACTGGGCTTGGCTACATCACTAATACGCTTGACCATCTTCATGAGGGCTCGGCCATGATGGTTAGAGGTGTGCTAGAGGCAAGAGGCCGAGCCTGGCTTTGAAGCAAAACAAAGAAAGAGGAAAAGAAAAGAGAAAAGAAATGGAAAACGAAGAGAAGCCATGACTTTAGAGCTTGAACATATATTTTTCTTCACGCAAATGATATTGAGGAGTTTTGAGAATTGTTTGTGCGTGAGTTATCAAAAGAAATACACGGCTAAAGATGGAAGAAAAAAAAGAAACGGCTAATCAAGTGGAAAGAAAACGACAAGTAATTAAATGTTTTAAACGGCTAGAGATTTGAAGGGATTTGTTACCTATTTAATAAAAAGAAACAAATAGAAAATGAGATGAGATACTCTTTCTTTCACGGCTAAGGAAAGATGAGAAGGCAAGAAAAGAAAAGGCAACAACTAAAGGAGAAAGATCTTGTATATATTCTATCCTTAACTTTGTATAAAATGTTACATTTCTAAATGTGAAATCTTGTCAATTGTACACATCAATTAAGAAAAAAACCAATTAATTAATTTACCTTAGTTCCATTCCTTTTTCCAATTTATTACTTTATAAATAAATTTACATTTCTATTTATTTTATACATTCACACCTCCCGTTACTGCATAAATTCTCATTAATGACATTAAAGAGTTTCTAATTATTTTATAGACTAAATAGGCAACTTATAATAGCTGTTATCACTACCCTTTAATTTACACTTAAGTTTATCATATATTCAACTAATTATCATAATTACTTACCTAATATTGAATTCATTCAATTACTATCAATGATACAAATTTATTTATTTATACACCACTTACCCTTATTTACTTATATTTAAATTTATATTCAAATATAACTGTTATTAAATTAATAGGCCAATTAAATAGTAACTCACACCCGTTACTATTACTTTAATCCACATTAATGAATCCATTATTATTTACAAACCAAATGTTACAATTTCTCAATTAACACTGATTTACTTCAATTTCTATTTATCACATATTATCTCATTAATGATTCAACATTCACACTTGTTTCACACTTGTTTCTTACATTCAAATTTATAACAAATTTACATTATTTCATCATTGGGACTTCATTTCAATTGTTACTAATTAGTTCTAATTACCATTGTTCAATTATTAATAGATAAAGTTTTTTTTTCTATATTAAATCACCCAAAACTTATTTACCTAACAAATTAAATTATTGAAAATTTTACGGGTCATTACACTTTCCTTGCTAGCATCTATAACGTAGCACCTCATCAGGATCCATCGTCAACATAGTATCATGTCCTCATCGTCGTGCATACCAAAAAACTTCTATAGTGCCTAATAACGGCATTACAAATATTTAGTTGTATTTCATGTTCTGATGTATGGTTTGATGTTTTTCTAGATTTTGCTTATTTTATTTATTTCTTTTGTCTTCTGCGCTAATTCGAGTATGGACTTAAGATTCATTTGTAACTGAATCTTGTGATAGTCTCTACCTTTTTTTATATGGATTCACTGGTTGATTTCAAAACTTATCTATATATAACTTTTAAATAAACAACCTATATACCTTCAACAAAGATGTATATACACACTCACACATATATAGATACACGTATACATACATATACATATACATATACATATACATATATACATATATACATATATATATATATATATATTCCAAGTTATTTAATCAATTCAAAGTGAGATAAAAGGGATATTTGATTACTTTGCCCATTCAACCGACCCAAACTTTATCAAAAAGGTCTAAGTTTATAAAATTTGATACGTATATCACTAATCTATCTTTTTCTCTTTTTCAGTAGATTAATGCCTAAGGTTTTCCTATCATTGATGTCCATTTTTATTAATAGTGGAAATTGTAAATCAAATTAAATCTAGGCTGAAATTATTATTCCAAATTCTACAATTGTATTTCTTAAATCATACAGAATTATAAAGGAATACTTATGAATCAACATAACGTCGTAATCAATTCACTCACCTCAAATAAATTTCTCTTCCAGTTTGATAAGAATTCACCACTTCACTTTTTGTTGATTTGTTCCTCCTTCTTTCAATTTAATTCTTCAACTCCTTCGATGCTCCTCTTCTCTCTCCCCCTCTTATTTGATTTTTTTTTTTTTTTTAGTTTCAAAAATTGAAGAGGAGATTTGAGAAATTAGAGTTTTTGAGGAGAAAGATGAATAAGAAAAGGAACGTACAAAATGAGGAGAAGGCAAAGGTTAGGGTCCAGAGTAAAATGAAGTGAGGATTAGGGTCTTATTTATAGTTGAAATCTAAGGTTAGTAAAAATTATATGCTTATTCACATATCACTTATTTTTACATATATGCAAACTTTTTTTTCCTTTTCTTTTCCTTAGAGAAGGTAACGCTATCTTCTCTTAGTTAACGACTTTAATTATGATTGAAAAAAATTCCAATTCTTATAGTCTAAATCAATTTATATCACTTATTGATGTTGTACGCATTTATTATTATTAACAATTGTAGGAAATCGCATATTAACATTCAATCGTACATGTGTGTGTTTTTTATATTTACATTGATTGGGGACCTTACTCCTTATCTATTAATTACGGAATCAATTTGAAATTGATTAATATTAACGTTCCTAAGTTCAAATCAGATTTTACCCTTTGTTCTTTACGACTAAACAAATAGCGTATATTACATTTCCTTTAAAACAACGCTTTACTTCCATGCATATATTGTTATCTTCACTTTTTAAAATATTGAACATTAAGTGCATTTTTCTTCATAAATATGTTGTTACATTCCTACTTTTATTAATTATAGCAATAAATTATATTAACATGGCAATTAATGTCTTCCCTCTTTACATGTAAATATTTTTCCTTCTTTTCTTTTAATGCACATTAAAACAATTATGCTTTTTCTTTCTTTTTATTAATCCAATTATATTCAGTTGATTACTGAATAAATAAGTTTTTGATTTAATCTAGCAATTAATTGTTAAAATTATTTCAAAATAGGCGCAATAGTGCTATGATCACTATAGCGAACATTGAGTATCTTCTTCATATATTATCTGTTTCTGACCTTTTGTATATGAATTTAGGCTAAAAAATCTATTTGATGCAATGGAAAAGTTAGATTTCCGAAATTCCTTCATTTGTAAAAATTCATTTTTTTCAGCATTTTGTAAAATTACCAAAATGTTATTTTTTTATAATTTTTTTATTTAGTTTATTAGTTAAAATTTATAGGGTGTTGCATAGTGCTATAAATATGGGTCTATATATAATAGAAAAGGAAACTCGGTAAATTAATATCACATATCTAAGGAAAATTAACGTAATTAAATTTTTTGATAAAGTTTCGAGATTGTAAAAGTATTTACTTTTAAATCTAGTGATAAACAATAATAAAATATCATTAAAGTGGATGCAGGAATAGCCAAAGCGTGTCTTGTTTTCATTTTATTTTCTTCATATATTTCTATTGATTTTCTACTATTAAATATAATATAGTGATATGGAAATATATTATCCATGAAATCAAAGATTATAAATTCACAGTCAAAGATCACACATAGAGTTTTTTTTATTTACGCAATCTTTTGGGGGTGTTAAACCAATTTCTTAGCTAAATACATCACAATAATACAATCGTAAAACCATATAATCCGTTATATAATAATAAAATTATTCTCGACAACCCACACAGAGCTTACATCAATATAACAACAGAAACTCTTAAAAATCATGGAACAATATCAACAGGCATAAATCCACCATCCATAGAAGCCTTAACAGCATCAAGCACCAATTGTGTCTTCCTCGTTACCTCGGGCCACTTAACCTTCGGCAACATTTCGTTACTCTTAATACCCCCCACCAACCTAGAAAACTCAACAACCATTCTAGTTTCTTGAGGAAGTTCAGTGTTCACGACATGCTTACTCGGCATCATCCTCCACTCGGTAACCAACTCGCTAAACCCACCTTCCGATAAAAACATAAACTCAGCACATTTCTCTTTAAATGGGATTACAAAGTCAGCTACAGCAAGAGTGCCTTTGGTTCCAATAGCAGTGGCTTGAATGGTGTGATGGGATAAGAAGGAGCAGTGAAAGGTGGCGACTTTACCATCGTCCCAAACAAGGGAGGAGCCACATGATAGAATGACTCCAGCAGTGTTGAGGACAGGGTTGCGGAGGGCGATTACCATTTTCGGGAGTTGGAAATTGGATGTGAAGAGGATGAAGCTGATGTAGTACCACCCTGAACTGCCAAGAGCGCCTAGGGCATCTAGGTCTGGTTTCACACGTATGTCTTTGTCTAAGAAGTGGGAGTTTACTTAAAAGCTAATTACGTTGTTTACCTGTCGAATTTGGTTAAAACGTTAATAAAGTGGGACTATCAAACATGCTATATCCGGTTCATTTTTCTTTGAACATGTGATTATGATGTGGGTTTTAGTTTATGTGATTTAGCAACAAAGTTACATAAACAGTCTCTCCAGTAATGGAGGTACGACTACATATAACTTGGCTAGAGAATGATGATGAAATAATTGAAATAGTACGTATAATAAGCAATTAAATTTTTGATTTAATAGGCATGATTTCATGATGCGCCTTACATTGGTTTTCCAGTGGAGGAGATGATCACATTCCCTATTCTACAGGTGTAGAACCGGTAAACCCTACATCGGTCTTCCGCTGGAGGAGATGATCACATTCCCCAGTCTACAAGTCTAGAACCGATAAGAAATAAAAAAGGATCAAGTACAATGAATTTTTTTTTCCATTGTCATCAGATATAAGTTTTATGGTACTTTCCATATTATATGAAATAATTTGCTTGGGACATCTTTAGTTACTTGATATAGTGTGAACAATCATTTTAAGGATCTAAATTATAGCAATAGTGTTGTTGCCAAAGATTTGTAAATGAGATTTTTTTTGATTGAGTTGTGAACTAGGTCGCTCTCTTTAAGGCTTTCCACTACACAGACCATAGTTGTGCAAGGATAACGAGCAACCACGGCTCCCCCATGATAGAACAATCCAGAATGATATTGGTTTTCTGCTGTGAAATGGAATACCGAGCATCTAACACCCTTGTTATTGTTTATAGGAAATCAAAGGTGGATTTAAAGATGTGAGCGGTATGTAAAAGTTGAAATGTCTGCCTGCCTTTCTGAACTACATACATATTAATTATATAGGCATATAACCAACGGATAGATCTAGTATCTTGATTCAACAGTTAAAAACATTATCGTTTGTTTAATATCGTTGTAAAAAATATAGGTTTCTTTAGGAAATTTTTTGTATAAAAATGAAGTGTCAAACCATACCATATAGCCCGACCAGGCTTGGCTCGGTCAGTCAAACTGTATGCGTATGTGTTATCATGTATCACTTTTCTCCTCAACACGAGAGAAAATATTGCATGTCCAAAGGGTCAAATACCACGCTTGAGATTTCTATATTTAAATAGGATTCTTTTATAATATTCATGTGAGACTTTCACATAGAAAGCCTCAAGACGTTTGTCCAATTTTTTTAATAATTCATTTTTCCTTTAAAATTCCAATAAATAATAATCAAATAAGAAAGATAATGTTGTCCAATGATCAAGATCTGCTAGCTGGACTTCTATTTTTTCAACTACATATGAAGCAAACATATGTTGGACCGAATGAAGGTAAGAATCTATATTCATGGCCGGTAGCTGATTGAAAATGAAAGCTAAGCAATAAGTTACATATTGCTATATATAAGTGGAACAGACTAAGTGTTATGAAAGGTTATATGAATCAATGATTACTAACATAATTATACAATATCATGAAAATTTAGAGCATTGTTAAAGAGACTTCAGAAATGAATAAGGTGGTCTACTGCCAGAAGTTCACCTAAAAGCCATGTGGAAAAACCATGTTTAGACGGTTAGAGATAACAAAATAGAATTAAATTGCTATGTGGGAGTATCATGGCATGTAGTCACAATGGTTGTAGTAGCCTTTAAACTTCACAATAAATAATGCACTTGGAGGGACTCGCTGTTTTATTCTAAAGATAGAAGCGCTAAAAGTTCCACTATATTCATAAAACAAATAAGAAAGCATTGATACATTTTAAGGAGATCAACTAAATAAATTATTCATTAAATTTTGTGAATAGGTGCGAAAAAAAACTTATCCATTGATCTTTTATTTGTTCACAAGAATTGACATATGAGTTATAAAGCTAAATTAAGTGGATTAATATTTGTTTAGGAAGATTTGATATATTACATAGTTAAAAATAACCAAGGAAATAAAAATAATTGAAGCATTATGTAGGATGTGTTTTATTTTTTATTTAACCAAGTAAAAAAAAAGAAAACAAAATTCATGCAATATGTGAACGTGAGCCTAATATTATTCGATCTGATCCTTTTAATATTTTACTAGTTCAGATGTGCATCACAATAAATTCATGGACTAATATTCACTTGTTTAGGAAGAGTTAATATGATTACTAGGTTAAAATAAACAATGAAAAGGGGAAATCAATCAAGGCGAGAGGTGGAACTTTTGATTATCTAGAAAGCACATGCTAATGAGACGCAATCACAAAATTTAGGTGTTTATATTCTAAAGCCAAATTATAATTTGAAGTTACAATGGTTAGCGTGCTTCGCAAATTTTATTGCTAGACAGCCACTAGAAACTCCCTACACTCAAAAGCAAATATTTACAAGTGACTAACGACTAAATCGTGGGGACTTGTACTTACTTGCATAAGGGTATTTAATATGATAAACTTGTTCAATACAACGGATGACATTTGAAATTAATCAAATTGAGAGGCAGAGTTGTGATTATCCAGGAAGCACGTGCGAATGAAAAACTTGCATAAAATATAAGTGTTTATATTCTAGAGTTAAAACATAATTTTGAAGTATGAATGGTTGTAGTAGTCTTTGTTTCGCAATGGTCAATGTGTTTTCGGTGTCAATGTGTTTTCGGTGCTTCGCGAATTGTATTTCAAGCTCTCTCACAAAGCAAATAAAATTACTGATGTGTTATGTACAATATGTTCAAAAAAGATAGAATAAATGCTTTATGCAATATGAGTACGTTTTTTAAATGGATTACTATTTACTTGTTTAGGAAGATTCAATATGATTGCTTGGTTAGTAATCAATATAACTAATGAAAATTTGAAATCAATGGAGGGGACAGGTACGTAGAGCTTAATTTGAAATCAATGAAGGAGACAGCTAAAGCTTAATTTGAAATCAATGAAGGGGATAGGTAGAGCTTTGGTTATCCAGGAAGCACATGCTTCTCAGGACATGCATAAAATTGAAGGCGCTGATAGCTTGATCGTCTAAAGTCAAAACATGATCTTCCAAAGGCAAAAACATCATCATTTATATAGTGGCGAAACTTCATTTTAGACTTACAGCGAATTTAAAAAATTCTAATTGCAATTTTGTACAAATAAAAAAACCCATGTCTGTTGTCCTTACAAATATAAATAAATAAATAGCAATATTGAATTTCATTTGGCTGATATGCATATCAGCCTTTTAGAATTTGAGTACCTCCTAAACCAAGGGGTCTACATCAGTAATAAATATTGCCTGCCTTTTTTTCCCCCTCTTTTTCAGAAATCTATGCATAGTAATATATGTATGTGCATCTTTTATTCATGTGCACTAGTTAAAGATTTAGAAACAGTGAAATTACCGTTCTAAGCTGTCCAAATTGATCAGGATCCAACAACAACTGCTTCATCTTCTCCGTTCTAGGATGATGCATCCACATGCTTGCATCCATAAACTGAACCCTAGAGGATTCGCATTTCCCCAAAATCAAATCCAACTCTGCAACATTTAAAGCACACGGTTTCTCGAGAAGCAAATGCTTCCCTTTCTCCGCCGCCTTCACCGCCCACTTCACGTGCAAGCTCGTCGGCAACGGCATGTACACGGCGTCGACGGTAGAATCTTCCAAAACCTCGTCATAGCTACCGTAAGCTTTGACGGCGTTAGGGTCGAGACCATTGTCAGCGATGAAAGACTGAGCTTTTGCGAGTGATCGGCTTCCAACGGCGACTAAGACAGCGTTGGGTGCGAGAGCTATTGCGCGTGAGAGTTTTTTCGCGATGTTTGCACATCCGACTATTCCGAACCGGGTTATTTGTTGAGGTTTCGTTTCCTCCATGATTTTTAGTCTCAAATGGGCTTGGTATGACTGGGATTTTAATGCGTTTTGAGTGATTATATAGAGCTTGGACTATTTCACTATCTAGGCAATAATACTGCTACGGCAAAAAAGGATCTTGAGGCATGGAGTTGGTGGGCAAATCTTAGATTTTAATGAACTATCTTAAAGTATCCACAGGACCAAAAATAATAAATAAATAAATACGAAATTATTGTTAAGAACAAAATTTCTCAGCATTTTAGCCTCAACAGCAGACCTTCAGTATTTTAACCTGAATGACAACTTTCTTTAGATATCAGTTTTTAGTTATTGATAGCAGTTTTTAAGTATCAGTTTGTAGTTATCGGTAGCAGTTTTTAGGTATCAGTTTTTAGTTCGGTAGCAGTTTTGAAAGAATGTTTGTCCTTATGAATAATTTTGGAAGAATGTTTGTCCTTATGATTAATTTTTAAGAGAATGTTTGTCCGTGTGGTTAAAATATTGAGATCGTGTCGTTGAGGCTAAAAATATACAATTTTTTTTAAGCAAGTGCTATGAGCATTTAATGATTTAAACCAACAAATCAACCAAACTAAATAAAGTTGGTCGGTTTGATTCGGTTTGATTAGTTAACTAGTTAAGTTTGGTTTAATTCAGTTTGATTAGTTAACTAGTTGGCTTTGGTTTTATTTCGTAATTACATGCCTTTTGATGCTTTAAAATCAAACTAACCAATTAAATTGAATAAATAACTTTAACCAATTACGAAAAACATAATTATCAATGAAAATGTTATATTTATATTATCATCTTAACAAGATTTATTTTAAGAATAAGAGTGGTACTTTATTAATGTAGAACGGTCATTTTGATATATTTGAGTTTTAAATCCAAAACCATTAGAATCTCAATTTAAAACGTTTTACTTGTCACGTGATCCAATGATCCTTGATATTAACAAAATTATTTTACTTCAAGTTCATTATGTTTCTAGAAATGAAATAGTCTTTTAAAAAAAAAATTAGAGTGTCGTTGCATTTTTATATGAATATGGTTTCGACTAACTGTTTCATTCATATATTAGGTTAGCAACTAAACAATATAACTCATATATAAGCAAACTAATTAAACCAACCAAATCAAATCGATTTTTTTAATTTGATTAGCTATTTTGAAACATATCTATTCAGTTTGGTTTGAACTTTTTTTAAATAGTTATCTTGCTAGTTTTATATGTTTCTAACCAAACCAACCATTTGCTCATCTTTGATTGTGATTTGCCAATGTACAACTTTTGTCTTGGATCAACCCCAAATATGACATACCAATCCAAATGCAATTTTTATGTTTTAGTATCCAAATCTGCATCGATGATTATTAGGATCATGTGCTTCATCCCTATTAATTTGGTTTGGAACCAACCTGTTAATATATTGTATATGTGTGCATTTATGTTAATATATATGGGTTTTGTTTAAGGACTTTCTGCTAATCTGATTTTATCACTATCCAATTTGTATTTATACTTTGTATATGTGTAATTTTTGAAAGAACGAGTTTAAAACATGTTTTTATCATCATTATTTTGGATTGGGTGCCATAATACTCAATAAATCGAGTAATGAATTAAAAAGATGTTGTGCTTGCTATCCTAATCACATTTTATTATTTCGCTTCTTGTAGCGTGGGCTATTCGTATGTAACTATTTCAACATAATCTCTTAAAATTATCAATTAAATCAAATAGCTTAGGTGGTCTGGATGGATTCAATTTTTTCTTCTTTAAAGACCGATGGGACATAATTGAAGACTTTATTAGGTAAATCCAAAAATATTTTTTCAAAGCCAACAAGCTCGCTCCTGGCTTAAATGCAACCAACATTTCACTAGTCCCCAAAGTTGATAATCCTAAGCATGTTTCACAATTCAGGCCTATTGCTTATGCTAACATAATATACAAATGCATATCAAAAATCATTATAACCAAACTTCAGTCTGTATTGAATGACATAATATCTCATAATCAAACGACATTCATTCTTGGCCAATCAATATCAGACAACCTGCTCCTCACTTATGAGCTTTTAGCAGACTATAATATAAAGAATATCTCTCTTGGATGTATGCTAATAGGATGAAAAAATATTTAAATAATATGATTTCAATAAATTAAAATGCTTTCGTCCTAGACAGAATCATCACTGAAAACTCTTTAGTAGTATGTGAAATGGTTAGAGAGTTCCATAGAAAGTCGTCAAACTATATGTGCATCAAAGAAGACTTATACAAGGCTTATGAAAAAATCAAAAGAGAATTCATACAACAAATCCTTGGTTGTATAGATTCCTTGATAAATTTACCAATTTGGTGTATGAATGTATATCAAACACTACTTTCTCGATCTTACTAGATGGATGCCCTGTAGGACATTTCACCGGCAATAGAGGTATTAGGCAAGGGGATCCATTATCCCCTTATTTGCTATTGCGATGGAGTATCTCACAATACTCTAAGATTAGAGTAATATGAAGGTAACATTAATCCATACTTCCAATCAAACCCATCGTAACTCATTTAATTACATGCAGATGACATTCTAATATTTACAAAAGCAAACACTAATAGTGTTGAAAGTATTTCCAAAAATTTTGAAAAAATTAAAACGTTTGTGGGTCTTACAATAATTAAACAGAAAACTACCATGATCTAGCAAAGGGGCCAGAAACAAACAACAAATCAACGACATAATTGATGTTCAAATTGGAAATCTTCCAATTACATATCTGGGGATTCCCCTATCTAACAGCAAACTAAAGGTAAGAGACTTCGATTTGCTATTAGATAAATCTAGAAAAAATCAACCACTGGAAAAATAGCATGGTAAATATAGCGGGAAGAATTGAATTGATAAAAACAGTGATTTATCTATTAATCATGTTTAGGATGCAATTATGCCAGCTACTAGTTCCATTATAATTAGAATAAAATCTATTTATTCTAATTTTGTTTGAAAGAACAAACATCATAACTTAAAATAGGAAGATATGTGTAAACCAAAAAGTGAGGGAGGAGTGGGTTTGAGAAGACTTGAGGACATCAAGAAAGCAGTATCTCTCAAACTCATCTGGAGATTTCTACAACAAGATTGTTTATGGGCTAAATGGATGACAAATAGATATGAAAAAGGAAAAAAAATTGGGCTATTTTGGAGATAAATAAT
The DNA here is from genome assembly GCA_030737815.1 of Allium fistulosum. Lineage (NCBI taxonomy): Eukaryota > Viridiplantae > Streptophyta > Magnoliopsida > Asparagales > Amaryllidaceae > Allium > Allium fistulosum. The sequence continues at coordinate 1,424,641,757 of CM060902.1, forward strand.
GCGTCGTATACATGAAAAGTGATACTAAAACAAAGGAATCAAATTTAAAGCTTGCTAGAAAGGAAAATTGGAAATGGCAATAATGCGAGTCTATGGTTCGATCCATGGATAAACGGATAGTCTCTAACTGATATTCTAGGATGGTAAATTATTAATATTATCCGAGGCCCCGATAGAAAGGTTTCCTTTCTCATTTCCGATGGGTAGTGGAGAATAATCGTTTCATGGCTGCCTCCATACATACTTCAGACTATTAAATTCATTCCCATATCTCAAGATAGAGGTGATGATTCATGGCAGTGGAAGGGACAATCGAATGGAAATTTCATATTTACATCAACTTGGAATCAAGTTAGGGAGAAAAATACTGATTTAGAGCAATGCACACACATTTGGGATAATGCTTGTGCTCCGAAAATGTCAATATGCCCACTTCTTGCCAAACAAGAAAAACTAAATACCAAGAACAAAATCATTTTTTGGAACCCGAACATAGATTTACAATGCAGTCTTTATAATCAAGGAATGGAAAATAGGGATAACCTCTTCTTTGAATGAGACTACTCAAAATCATTACGGCTTAACATTAAAAACAAACTATCGATACAGGCTAATCTCAACGCAAACGTTGAGGAAATTTTTGGAGAAATCTTAACAGACAAAGGGAGTAATAAAGCTGTTAACATTCTAACCTAAGTGACAATTACATCACCGATATGGCATATTTGGATAGAGAGAAATCCCAGAATATTCAAAGCAGTTAAAATGCCACCAAAAGTCAGATTACTGCTTATAATGCATGACATTAAACAGTTTATGAAACATGCGAACATTAAAAAAAAGAGCATAAAAGGGAAAGAAAAAGTCTTCTCTGATTTTGGCATTTTGGAAGGTGAATTAAACTAGGCGACCACCTATAACATCCTCCATTTGAAGGCCCAAAACTAACCGCTATAGATGATGCAATCATCTATAGTTATTATTTTTCGGTGATCAAATGCGGTAATGTTAGATACTGATATACCAGAAACACATGGATATGAATTAAACTTAATTTTAAAACAGATTTCCCATTCCATTTCAAATTTCATTTTAGATTCATTACATAATCCCAATTCGTAAACCACGTTCAGAGAATTATAATTATTACAAATTACGTCAAAAGCGACATATGAAGATGCCCCCTTGGTTGACTAGAGTCTAAACATAGGCGCTAAACAACTTTTCCATTACATCCAATTACATAGCGGAATCAAGCAGAAAGAACTCCTAATAGCTAGCTTGCCTCCTGCATGTCTCTAGAAGCTTATTCGTTTAAAGGAGAACCTGAAAACCTTAACTCTCAAACTACTCAAAATCAATTGAGCACCCGAGAGTTTAGGGGAAAACATAAACTTTGAGTCGGACAAAAAGTCTGGTGTGAATAGTAACCTACCATCTCGTACCATATAGATATCTAGTGAGATTACGCCGTTTTGCGGAATGGGTTTTCCCCTCACTATTATCTTTACCCAATTTATATATATTCTGCACCTGCATCTACAATAGTTAAGACATAACATAGTATAATGTATCATGATGATATGCAAACATGCATTATGCTCTGGGCTTCCCATCCAAATTCACCTGACCATCTGTCTTAGATTATAGTTTTTAGTGTCACTATTAACCTATTAGTTTTCATGGGCTAATTGATAACCTTTTCGAAGCTTACAGACTATCTATCTGATTTCATAGTTTTTATATGATCACTAAGAACCTATTGGTGTCTACCAGTGACATCATCCAATCATACTAATTTAAACCTCAAACCCGAATTAAAACATTTAAGATGACCTATATGAGATGGTTTAGATCATTATTCACCTTGCTTGGATAAGGAACTTGAGATTTGTTCTTGTTTTAATCTCCCTAGCTTGAACCTTAGCCTCTAAATGGATTTTGAGCTCCTCTTCTCCTTAGGGTTATGGCCGACCTTCAACTCTTTTTTTTTTGGGATATGAAAATATAAATTAGAATGAGGTAAGGGTTTAGTGGTTATGGTATATGGCTATTCCCACTTTGCCCTTGTCTTATTCTCTTAAATTTATAATTCGTTGGTTAAGGCACGGCCCTAATTAGTTTCCAAATCTCAATTCCTTTATCACTCTAACCTCTACATTATTATATTCAATTTATCTAATTAAATCTCGTGAATAATGTTACTTAAAATTAGGGGTGTTACAGGCTCCGCTCCTTAAAGAATTTCGTCCTCAAAATTCAGCAAGGACTATACACTAAGCAGTCTTCCGTAACATCTCTCTGTAACATCTCCTAACTACCATACTAGCCTACTTGACTTGCAAACAATATATCTATATATATATCGGATATAGAACCTACCTTTATAACGGACCAGGATAAGTATCCCTAATCCTGTCTTCGGTTTCCCAAGTATAGTCCTTCTCATTTTCAATCCACTGAACTTTCACCAACTTGACTGTCTTGTTTCTTAACCTCTTCTCATCTCTGGCTGCAACCCAAACTGGCTGCCTAACAAATGTCAGATCCAGTTCTACTATTAGGACATCCAATGTAGTCGGAGGGATAGTAATCTCTGGATAATGCACATACTTATGAAGATGAGATACATGAAACACATTATGGACACTTGCCAAACTGCTCGGCAACTCTACTCTATATGCGAGCTTTTTGATCCTCTCTATAAATGCGAATGGTCCGACATATTTTGATGCTAGTTTCCCTGACTTTTCAAATCATACCACACCCTTCATCGATGATATTTTAATGAAAACCCTATCTCCAACTAAGAACTCTATATCCTTACGCCTCTTATCTATGTAACTCTTTTGTCTAGACCGAGCTTCCTTTATCCTACCTCAGATAACCTCAATCTTCTCTATTGCCTCTCTTACCAGATCTGGACCTAAGACTAATCTGTCTCTAGTTTCCAACCAACATGCTGGTGACTTGCATGGCCTTCCATACAAATCTTTGAAAGGCACCATTCCTATACTAGTCTGATAACTGTTATTATAGGAAAACTCAACTAAGTGTAGGTGATCTTCCCATGATCCACCAAAATCTAGCACACAAGCTCTTAACAAATACTCTAAGACTCTGTTAACTCTCTCTGTTTTCCCATCTGTTTGCGAATGGTAAGCGGTACTCATACAGAGATTGGTACCTAAATAGACTTCCAAAACTCGCTAATAAATAAGGAATCTCTATCACTTACTATACTACTAGAAACTCCATGCAGTCTAACTATATTCTTCATGAATAACTTAGCTAAATCCGATGTTATCCTGGTCGACTTAACTGGAATGAAATGGGCACTCTTGGTCAACCTGTCCACTATGATCCATATACTTTCATTTCCTCGATTCAACCTTGGCAATCCGTCTATAAAATCCATGGATATCGAATACCATTTCCAAACTGGTATCTCCAAAGGTTGAAGCAACCCACTCGACTTCTGATGTTCAGCCTTTACTTGTTGATAGTTCACACACTGCTTTAACCACAAGCCAACATCTCTATTCATACCTTCCCAGTAGAAACTCCTCTTCGTATCCTGATACATCTTGGTCCTCCCAGGATGAATCGTAAATTTTGATCGATGTCATTCTCTAAGGACCTCCTTCCTTAGGTTTTCTACATTCAGGACACACAATCGTCCCTTCTTTCTCAACCACCCTCTCTGGTTAAGACTAAAATCCTTCTAGTCATCAATCTCGGTTCCGACCTCTAGCCTTCTAATCATCTCGGCCAACAATGGATCCTCTTTCTGCTTAGAAACAATCCTTTCGATCAGAACTATCGGACTTCCAAGCAGGATAACATGCACTACGCCATAAATGACCTTCTGCAACATTTTTGCAAGGTGTTGCCAGCTAAAATGTTGCGATAGCTATAGAATTTTGGTCCTACTGCAACGTTGTATTTTTGGTGTTACCTTAGCCATAGAAATGTGTTGCTCTAGCTAAACAAGTGTAACACGATGCAACATTTTTATATAGTGTTGCCATAGATGTTATCAGATTAAAAAATTAAAAAAAAAATTACACCTCAGCGATCCACACCACCATTTAAAACAAAATCTCAACCGTCGATTCACACCATCGATCCACACCTTACCAATTTCCATTTCCCTCTTTACTTTTCACTCATCCGCTTTCGTTTCTCACCCCCAATTTTTCAATCCCTAATTTTTATTCCTCCGACTTTAAAAAAAATGACGCCGCTCCTCCTTGTTTCTTCGATCTGGAGAATAACTGGCTTTGATTTTATCCCTTGTCGGCCATATCAATTTCCGTTATTTTCTTTCGCCTCGCGTCAGTTTTCCTCACTACTTCCGGATTTGCGATTTTGTTCAGGTTTTTGGCGATTCTGGTGATTCGAGGTAAGGCTGTGGGATTGCGATGGTTCAAGGAGTTGTTGATTTGGTCGCAATTTCGTGGTTGGGGCCTGATGTCAGAGTGGCAGGGGGTAGTCGAATTGGTTTCGGTGAAAACTAGGGCACGCGATTCCAGTTGCTTTGATGCTCTGATTGATCGAATCTAGTGTGAGAAACGTTCCTGGTAGCTTGCTCCTTCGTTCTCCTTGATTGATTGCTCGAATTGCTTTGACTTCGTCGTCGGGTGCGATGTGATATTATTTGGTATGTTTTCTGCCTTCTGGTTTACTTGAATATTCTTGATTTTGGTTACACTCGCACGCTTTTGCCGATGATGAATTGGGATTTATTTATAGGCTTTATTTCCTATAATCTCGTGTTTAATCTTTCTGTTGGACTTTGAGAAATCTGGTATGTTGGATTGCAATGATGAATACAAACATATGTGTGTTGAGCTTTGTTGGTTTTGCTTGGTCTGGACTGAACTGGTACCATGCTAACCTTGTTCTTTAACATGAACTGATGCTCCAAGTCCTCTGTATATCATGTTACTGCCTAGGTTTCTCTTGTACATGCCTGATGCATTCACTATTTTTGCTTGATGGGCTGCCTATGTGTACTGCTGTGTTTCTTGCACTGGCTTGTCTATATTTTGCTGAACCTGGTTCTTGTTTGTTTTGTTGGTTGCTTGGCCCTGAGTTGAATCCAGTCGATGACTCGGGTTTGACCTTGTGCCGTGTCCGTTTTTTTGGCTTGTCTACATATCTGGCTGCACTTGAGTATGAACTTGCACTTGAGTAGTTGCACTTGAGTAGTTTCTTGTACCAAGCCTTATGATGCATGTATGTTCATCCATGTACATGCATTTCTTGGTCATGTTATGTTGCTTGCTGTGTTGAGTACTACTTTGTGCACTTGGCTTCTCCTTTGTGCATTTTTGCTTGAACTGTTGCTTGCTGTCTTCCATACTGCCTTGTATCCATGTGTTGCATTCATGTTTGGCTTATGCACTTATGAAAAGAAACAACCCAAATACCTGAGGCAAATAATATAACAAAAATATTTTCATTTTCTGTTCGAGTTAAATATTATTTTCCAGATTACTGCTTTTGAATTATATGTGACAGGTATTAAAGACTGGAAAGCTGGATATAAGCTTGAAGACAGAGTCAAATCAAATGTGCATGAGCTTGAAGACAGGTTTCAAAGAAGGCTCGATCTTTCGAAATCGGATGAATCGGGCGGTGCCCACTTCTCGGTGCCCCGGACCCCCGCCGGCACTGCGCCCGGACCCGCTTCTCGGCTCGCCTTCGGCTCGGCACTCGGCTCGCCTTCGGCTCGGCATATATTTGTCAGTGTCGGTGTTTGTATAAATTGAAACTGCATATGTAATGAGTGAACTGAGTGATGTAGTGAGGAATATCTGTATATGTGAATATCAGTGTTATATATCATTGAATTGTAAAATAGTGGAGTCAGGAATTTGTACTATTTCAAATGTTGAAATAAAATATTTATTTAAATAAATTACTGTTTAAATATCAAATTCTGTGCAATAGCATTTTATTAAATAAATATTTATTTTTATTAAAAAATCAAATATGCTCTATATTGTGGGCCCCACAAATTCAAAAAGTTCATATCTATAGCAACATTTTGGAATGTTGCTACAGATACCTATGGGTGTTGCCATAGACCCAAATAGGGTTCTATTGCAACAATATTACTTATGTTGCCTTAGATAGTCAAAATGTTGCCTTTGAGGTCTAAGGCAACGGCAAAAATTGCATCACCCTAAAAGTGTTGCCATAGACCTATGGCAACATTTTTCGGGCCTGAGCCAACATTTTTTTTGTGTTGCAGTAGGCCATTTATGGCGTAGTGATGGCAGTACTCTGACTAGAACTAGCAGTCGATCTTATCTGCACACTACAAGTAGCCAAAGCCTCCAGGTCCTTCTGCTCTGCTAACACAGCTAACACCACATTCTGATGTTTTCTGTTAAGAGCATCTTCTACTTTATTTCCTTTTCTAGGTGTATACTCTATACCAAAGTCATAAGATGCTAAAAACTCCAGCCACCTCTGTTGTCAAATATTCAACTCCTTCTGAGAGAATAAGTATCTTAAGGACTTATGATCTGTGTATAACTCAAATCTCCCCCTAAGAGATAATGTCTCCATGCTTTTAATGCGAAGATCACCGTAACCAACTCTAGATCATAAGTAGGATATCTCACTTCATGCGGTCTAAGCTGTCGTGAAGCGCAGGGAATGACTTTACCTTTCTACATCAATGCAGCCCCTAACCTAGTTCCACATGCATCGATATACACCACTAATTCCTGATTCTCATCTAGAACTACTAACACAAGTGCATTGGTCAACAAGTGCTTTAACTTAAAGAATGCTTCCTCACATTTGTCAGACCATGTAAACTTCATATCCTTCTTGGTTAGCCTAGTCAAAGGTGCTGCTATCCGCGATAAATCCTTAATAAACCTCCGGTAGTAACCAGCAAGCCCAAGGAAACTTCTAATCTCAGTCACCGTCTCTTGTCTCTTCCAGTTGTTAACAGCTTCGATCTTATCTTGGTCAACCAACAAACACTTCTCTGAAACCACGTGACTAAGAAACTTAACTTTCTTCCAAAAATGACGCTTTGAAAACTTCACTTTTAGTTGATGCTGCCTTAGTGTCTCAAGCACCACTCTAAGATGAACTTCATGCTCTCTGTAACGACCACGACTTTCTCTCCATAGAAAGTCGTATCGCTAATAAGAAAGAAAGGAATAGAAAAGAGAAAAGAAGAGAAAGAAAGAATAACAACACATCAGAATCTCACAGCGGAACGAAACAAAATATATTATATCACATAAATATTACATAGTATCATATACAACACTTATCAGAGTTACACAGATTACACATCATATACTAGACAGTTATAATCATCTGTCTAGTTATTACATCTCAATCCAATACAGAGATCAATACAAAATCAACACAGCGGAAACTACTATCTATCTACAACGCCGAAGCCTCCTGCTCCATTGCTCCTCCACAATTCGTCAAGGCTAACCTGAATCCCTTGGCTACTCGTAAAAATTTGAGTACCCAAGAGTTTATAAAACAGAAATAAACAACTTGGGTCAGACATGGGTCTGGTGTGAGTAACAGGTTAAACTTGTTTAACTTCAAAACCTTTTGAAAGAAAAGGTATCACGTAAGACTCCCCACAAATAAACATGGGTAAGTTTTTACCTTACGCTAACCAAAACATTTGATAGGAAATTCGATTGTATTATAATAGGGTCTAGGGTTTTCAAGTAAAATACAGAAATAGCTGAAATGCTTACATCTCACATTCCAACATAGTTGGGCACAACTAATACGTACGACACTTATTGGAGTTTGGATTCCATACAATGGTAGGGCTACCGGGGTACCGCCCGTCACAGTACGTGGCCTAGATCACCGTACCGAGGATCACTCCCAATCCCCTGCAACACAAGGTCGGAACATCCCTTACTGGATAATTCCCGCACAAGATACCTCACGGTTGGGATCAGCAACCGCACCACTAAGTCGAAAATAGAAAGGGACATCTAGACAGAGGTAACCTTGTCCTACTTGGGTGCTACCCACTAACCTTGCTGCACCTCCCCTGTTTTAGCCATTCCCGGTTTGTGAGGCTTGAGGTCACGATTACCTTAGAAAAGAACACATCACTTAGAATGCTCATCGTCCACCTGACGATGTGCTGAAAGCATTCAATCCATACAAGTTCGTTCCGGGTTCGAACGAAACCGAAGGCATTATCTCGTTACACTCGTTTTGGAATCACCCTCAGAGTTAACGACAATAACCCTTGCACTCTGAATCTTCATCTTCACTTGATTCACGACCTATCGTTAATTTGGATCGATGTGGTATTCGGGTCTCCAGACCTGGCAATCCGGTATACGGAAACCCGATCCCGGTCTCATCGAAATCCAAAGCGTATCTTTTAAGGCCAAGTTGTTTTAAAGGTTAAAACAATTTAATTTATTATCTTTATACACAAAGAAAGATAATTTATAACAGATAATCAACATTATCAGATAATCCATACAATTCAACTAACATCCATATCATACAGCATATATCTCATCAGAGATATCAACCAATGCCAAGTATTCAATACTATCACCCATTCATAAGTAATGATTTATATCATCTCTAATTAATTTAAAGTGAATTAAATTAATTACTTTATTTTATAAATCCTTCTTACTTAACCATTAATTAATTACAATCAATTAATTTATTATCCTCACATTAATCATCTTAATTAATCACCCTTGATTAATACCCCTTAATTACATTCAAGTAATTATCCTTAATTAATTTTACAAATTAATTATCCTTAATCAAATACAGTGATTAACCTTTAATTACTTCATTAATTAATTTACTATAATTACATTAATCTTTAAATTAATTACATTAATTAATTACTTTATAATTACTTTTTATTGATTAATTAATCTTAATTAATCAAACCTTAATTACATCATTAATTATATTAATTAATGATCCTTAATTATTACTTTAATTATTAATTATATTTAAATTAATTACATTAAGTAATTAATCTTTAATCAAACCATATTTATTAATCACTCTTGATTAACCACATTCAGTAATTAACTATCTTTAATTACTTCATTAAATAAATTAATTACTCCTTAGTTAATTTTAATTAATCCCTTGATTAATTCCAAAAAGTAATTGAATCCAAATTACTTCCATAAATATACTTAACCATTTCTATAATTGATTATCCTTAATTAATCTAATTAATTATAAAAATTAATCACATTAATTAATTACTTATCTCAACTTAATGATCTTCATCAATTCTTTAATTACTTCTCTTAAGTAATTAACTTAGATTAATCATTATTAATTACTATTTAATTTATCTTTATTAATCATTTAATTAATCACTAATTATTTATTAATTAAGTGCTTAACTATAACTTAAACAATCTTAATTACTAGATTAATTATCTTCTAATCATTAATTAAAATTTAACCTTATTTAATTAATGATTCTTAAATTACAAGTTAATTATTCTAAGAATAATTAATCTTAAACCTTAAGTTTAAATCCTTAATTACTTTAAGTAATTTTCCATTTCATTTACTTATAAAATAAGTTAATTATACATTTAATTATTCTAATACTTAAATGAATAACAAAATATTACATTCTAATTTAACTTTAAGATAAAACTTTTTTCTTACCTATAGTTAAATTATTTTTCACAAGTTTATTTGAAATATTCATTTCCAAATCTAATTCCAAATTTCCATTTTAAATTCAATCATTTAAAATATAACATAACATTTAAATTTATTAAAACATTTAATTTTTTTAAAAAAATTTATTTAAATCTTTTCTTTACATTTTCAAACTCCATTTTAAATTCAATTTCTTTTAAATACACTTATATCTTAACACCTTTTAAGTTATTTAAAACAATTTGAATTTAAAAACTTAATTTATTTTCAAACTAAGATTCAAATTAAACTTGAATCTATTTTTAAATTTAGATTTAAACTTAAATTTAAATCTCCTTACAAATTAAAAACCCAGTTTTAAAATTTTTAAAACAGAGCAGGTTTTCCCTTTAACCCAGAAATTCCCCGAGCCCTACTTTAATTACTTCGAGCCAAAATCCAACCTACTTCGAGTCCACAACCTAATTCACTCGAGAAAACTCGAGACTACAACATACCCAAAAACCCAGACTTCATCAGATTCAACAGTGCACCGTGCACATGCACGGTGACTCCGATCACCTGCTATCAACCACGACGACTTCCTCACATCGATAATCACCTGAGAACCCGATCTCAACCACCAAAATCATCAATACGAACATGAAAACGAATTCGAGCATTCAAGACTAAACCTGGAACAAAAGTTACGAACCACCACGAAGCCTGGAAAACTTCTCGTACTCATGCCTCCGATCATCGGAGTTGCTGAAACTCCGTCTACACCATCGCCAACATCTCCCCTACTATTTCCCTTAATCTCGTTGAACTCGATTCAACATAGGAGTCGTGACGATCAAATATACCAACTCTACCCAAACTAGGGCTACAAACCAAATTTCCCCATCACCATCTCCACGGTGAAGTATATCATCATCAGATAATTTTCTCGTCATCACTGACCACTCCTCCATCTCCAGAAGTAAACTTGATTCCTCCGATCATTTAGATCAACAGTAACAAGCCAAAATACATAATCCAGACAACTATGAACTGCTCTCTGATTCCAATAATAGAATTGGTGATTTTATTTTTAAAAATCATAATTTTGTTTAGGGATTTGTTTCATAACCCTGAATCTACGAATTATTAAACTTAAATTTTTGACTTAGCTTAAGCATTCTGGTACTTATGATTTCCAGAGCCAAGTTAATATTATTTTGACTTAATTTTAAACTCTAAACTAAAGTTTAAAATGAAACAAACCATTTTTGTTTTAATCTTACATTCTAATAAAGATTAGACCATGAGATAATGATTTTTGAATCAAACTTTGTCTAGAAACTTGAAACAGAGATGGTACAGATATTTCACAAACATGCACACATCCATCATCCAATATTCACAGAGATTTCACATATATATACAACCATTCTTGCTTCAGAGATTCACATGTACCCATTTATACTTAAGCATTTTAAAAAGAATTTGTTACTTCCCTAAGACAATGATGAACAGGGTACTTAAAAACAACATGCACACAAATATCAGGCATTCACTTATCAATACACATTTATTATTCAACCATACTAGATTTTAGAATTAAAAGTTACTCACCTTATTTTTGAAGAAGACAGAGCCTTCATTTTTGAAAATAGCTTTGAAAACTTTTGCTGGAATTTGTCTTTTGAAAACTTGAGAACTGGAAGGTGCCTTTGTTTGATTTAAAACTTGCATGCCTTTGAAACTTGTTGAAAAATGGCTTAAGGCTTGATTACAGATAGTATTGTATCTGCTTGCTCTCAAAACAGGGTTGAAGAATTTCAGGCTTGGGTTTAATTTGTGAAAATGCATTTCCAGGTGTATTTTTGAAGAGGATTACAGGCTTAGATTTGCATCTCAGATTTTGAGGAGGATGTTGATTATAGATTCGTTTATGAGGAGTTTGTATAGGGTTTTTGAGAAAATGTTTTCAGGTTTGGAATTTTGTTTTTAGAAAAAGGTTTTGCAGATTTTGTACTTGGCTTTAGATTTAGAAAGAAAAATAGAAAAAGAATGGAAGGAAATATGGATATATATATAGGCTGAAATTTAACTTTAAATAAAAAATAAAAGAAAACCAAATTGAATGACACTTGTCCTATATCATATTTAACTAATTAACACTTGTAATATGGAGGCTTTAAAATAGTAACACATGTCCTTTTTTAATTAATGAGTATATATTTAAAATGTTAATAAAGATTTTTCACTTAATTAATAATTCTTATGTAAATGTATATATGTATTTTAAAACTATATAGTTATTTATTAAATATCTTTGGAAAGCTTAATATTAATTTAAATCATAATTTCCAAATTACCAAATATATATTAGAAATTTGAAAACATAATTTTATTTGTTAAATTCAAACCAACTTATCTATTTACAATATATAAAATTATATATATACATTATAAATAGAAATCATTCTATTAACTTTTAAAAGATAGAATTCACTAATTAAATATTTATTTAATTAAATTATTAAATTTATCCAAATTTTATTAACAAAGATTATCAATCAATTTAATTTTTAAATATAGATAAAAAAAATTGATTATTGTCCAAAATCCCGGGATATCACACTCTCTTTCATCCTTAGAGTATATTAAGATGTCATCTATGAATACCAATACAAACCTACCCAAGTGCTCTCGGAAAACCCGGTTCTTCAAATCCACGAAGAAAGCTGGCGCATTCGTTAACCCGAATAGCATCACTAACCACTCATACGAACCATACCTAGTCTGAAATGCCATCAATATAATACTATTGTTAGCACCGAAATTGGTTACTAACACCCTTGAATAGGATTGTGTAGAGAGGTTAATGAAGAAAATAAATTAAAACTGAGGAATATCATAGTAGAATGCAATAAGAACTGTAAGAAACGAGAACACCAGAATTATAGTGGTTCGGCGTAACTGCCTACGTCCACTTTGATCGTAATCTTTATTACTTCTTCCAATAATTGATTACAGATACAATCCGTACATCAACAACTTGAGTACAAGTTTTAACATAAAAGAAATGAGTCTTGAAAATGGCAGAGTCTCCCTCCAGTTCTCGAAAAAAGGTCCCTTTTCACTACGCCCCTGCCCCTCTATTTATAGACGAAGATAGGTTGGACTTCCTTTCCGGGCCTAAGAGCAAAGTACCTGGGCCCATATACGGGAACCTCGAGTCGACCGACCCAGGCATACCGAACGGGATACACCGAACGGGAAATGCCGATCCAGGATGGCCGAACGGTGAAGTAAACTCTTTAAGGACTCGGAGTAAGTGGTATAATGACTCGAAGCAAGGAAATGCCAGCCGCGTCACCCTGTTACAGGTTGAAGAGTTAACTAACCTCTACAAGATTTGCCGAACCAGGGTCTGTCGAAGCATGCACATTGAAACACAACTAATGGTACTGTTTTGGCTATGTTCATTTGACCAAGCGGCATGTGACTTAGTTCTTCTGAAACTGGTCCACGACCAACCGAACCATTAAGATCAAACCTCACCCATACCGAGCGACTGAGGCCAAACCCTTCTTGGTTGAGCCGCCTTGTCCTTCTTTTCTCGATAGAGCGATGAGTGTGCCTTCCAGGCTGAACGACAAATTAACCTTCCAGGCCGAACGATAAGTTTACCTTCCAGGCCGAACGACTTGTTCTCTGGCCGAACGACATTTTAACAGAACTTCTCGAGACCGAATGAGACACGCCGAACCATAATGACCGAACGAGGCATTACGAACAATCCAAACTAAATGACGTAATGTATCTCCTAGCCGAGCGATATTCATTGAGTTCCTAGCAACACCTTTCTTTGGCCGGGCGGCACATGCTATCCTTCCTCGACCGAACCACACATATTGGAAAAATCTCCATATAGGCCGAACCATGTATACAGACCGGACCATGTATATAGGTCGAACGATGGATCTATGCTGAACTTCTCAATTTGAGTCAATCTTTTTACATTTTCCGACCACCCGCTGGCTCGAGCTTCATTTTGGTTCAATTGAACCCTCTATAACTAACATCTTGTAGCCGGGCCAAGCAACCGAGTAACAACTATCCTCTGCCACTCTTAGCTGATGGAAACTTGTCGCCAAATCCAATTGGAAAAATACTCTAGCTCCACTCAACTGACCAAATAAATCATCGATTCTCGGCAAAGGATACCTATTCTTGATCGTCTTCTTGTTCAAATTACGATAGTCAATACACATCCTTAATGACCCATCTGATTTCTTCGTGTACACTACGGCAGCTCCCCAAGGCGAACTGCTTGGTCTAATATAGCTCTTCTTTTCCAATTCCACTAGCTGCACCTTTATCTCTTTCATCTAGTAGGTGTCATCCGGCTAGGCGGTCTACTTATAGGTTCTGCTCCTGGCACAAGGTCTATCGAAACTCAATGGCTCGCTTCGGTGGTAGTCTTGTGACTAGCTCAAAAACATCTACAAACTCTTTTGCGACCAACACCCGATCTAATTATTCTTCTGCTTCCATTGTATTCAGCAAAGCACAAGCACTTGAGTTTGACTTCTCCATCGAGTATATAATTCGGTTATGACTATTGGAGTGTCTTAGCGATATTTCCTTATCTTGGAAAAATATTCTAGCATCATATCTATCTAAACAATCCATACCCAAAATGATCCCAAAACCCCAGAAATCAAAAACATACAGGTTGCACAAACTTATGACCTAACAAGTCAAGTTCTAACTAACTACATCTCGTTCCCAGAGTTGCATATCCTCCTATTGGATTCGCAACCCTTAAGGAAGTAAGTAGGTATAATGATTCTAAACATAATTTATCTACCAAACACTGAGATATAAATGAATGTGATGCACCGGTATCAAATAGTACTCTAACTGGTATACTACAAATCAAAACGTACCTTCCATCATGGATTTCCCCTTCTCAGCTGCTGTTGGTCTAGAAGAAGATGGTTCCAAGGCAAAAAAAATTTCCCTTGTCTGCTCTAACCGGCTCTGGACATTGATTCTTGTAATGCCCGATCCATTCACAGTTGAAGTACTTCACTCCTTTCTTATATGTAACCTTCTTCCCTTTTCCACTTTGACATTCATGAGAAAAATATCCTTTCTTATCGCACTTAAAGCAAACCAGATCAGCTTTTTCCTTCTTTGCAGCTCCTCCCTTCTGAGCTCCTTTCTTCTTATAGAATTTCCTCTTCTTGCCTTGAGAATCTTGGGTTTCAACATGCTTCTCTTTCCCAAAAGTAGAAAGCATCTCTTCATTTCTGATTGCCATCACTACTACAACTTTACTCGGATCACAAAGATGTGGCATAGTCGCCCTAGCAATCTCAGGCTTCAACAGTCTGATAAACTTCTCATTTCTTTTGATGATGGTGTTAATGGTCGCACATGCGTATCTGGACAACTCATCAAACTTCATAGCATACTCAATCACCGACATCTCACCTTGCACTAAGTCCATGAACTTTCTTGGCAATACTGACTTGGCAACTTCAAACATGAACCTCTCTTCGAATCTCCTTCGAAACTCTGCCCAAGTCAACTTTTCCTCGGGAACTCCCATGGTGATACCATTTCACCGATAAAGTGCTACTCCTTGTAACTATCTAGAAGCAAGTCTCCTCATCTGCTCATCATCCAACCCCAAGTCAGCAAAAATTATTTCACAGTGCAATAACAAGTTTTCTACTCCAACAGCATCCTCTGTTCCCAAAAACGGCTTCCCACCAAGACTGGTGTAACCCTTGGTCAGCTTGGCATAGTTATTGAAAATTGGGGCCACAGATTAGCTCCTCCAACATTCACGGCATTTCCCTCAGCTACTCCTACAGTTGCTCCAACTTGTATTAGATTGACGAAGAACTGATACATCATCCCCATATCTACTGTCGTGGTTCCAGCACCTATTATGTTTTGAAAATCTTTTAGGTTCAAATATCTTTTAAATTTACATAAACCCATGCCCTGATACCAACTTATAACATCCCCAATTTAGAGGTTTAAAACTAACCGCTATAAATGTTGTAGTCATCTATAGTTATTATTTTTCGATAACCAAATGCGGTAATGTTAGATACATTGATATACCCAAAAAAACATAGATATGAAAAATTTTAAACTTAATTTTAAAAAAGATTTCTCATACCACTTCAATTCGCATTTCAGATTCATTACATAATCTCAATTCATAAACCGTATTCAAAGAAATATAATTATTACAAATTACTCCAAGAGCTACATACGAAGATGCCCCCTTGGTTGATCAGAGTTTAAATATAGGCACTAAACAACTTTGCCATTACATCCAATTACACAACGAAATCATACAGAAAGAACTCCTAATAGCTAGCTTGCCTCCTCCATGTCTCCTGAAGCTTATTCGTCTAAAGGAGAACCTGAAAACCTTAACTCTCAAACTACTTAAAATCAATTGAGCACCAGAGAGTTTAGGGGAAAACATAAACTTCGAGTTAGACAAAAAGTCTGGTGTGAGTTGTAACCTACCATCTCGTACCATATAGATATCTAGTGAGACCACGCCGCTTAGCAGAACGAGTTTTCCCCTCACTAGTATCTTAACCCAATTTATAATAACAATATATTGTGCACCTGCATCCACAATGGTTAAGACATAACAAAATAAAATGTATCATGATGATATGCAAACATGCATTATGCTCTGGGCTTCCCTTCCCCATTCACCTGACTATCAATCTCAAGTTATATTTTCTAGGGTCACTATTAACCTATTAGTTTTCATGGGCTAACTGATAACATGTTCCAAGCTTACGGACTATCTGTTTGGTTTCATAGTTTTTATGGGATCACTAAGAACCTATAGGTGTCTACCAATAAAATTATCCAATCATACATATTTAAATCTCATACCCGAATTAAAACATCCAAGATGCCTTTTTTAAGATGTTTTAGATCATTATTCACCTTGTTTGGATAAGGAACTTGAGATTTGTTCTTGCTTTAATCTTCCTAGCTTGAATCTTAGCCTCTAAATGGTTTTTGTGCTCCTCTTCTCTTTAGGGTTATGGTCGGCCTTCAACTCTCTTTATTTATGTTTTTGGTGTATGAATATGTGAATGAGAATGAGGTAAGGGGTTTAGGGGTTATGGTATACTGCTATTCCCACTTTGCCCTTGCCTTATTCTCTTAAATTTATACTTTATAAATCACACTTATAAATTCATTAGTTAAGGCATGACCCTAATTAGTTTTCAAATCTCAATTCCCTTATCACTCTAACCTCTATATTATTCTATTCAATTTATCTAATTAAAATTTTTGAATAATGTTATTCAAAATTAGGGGTGTTACACCACCACACAAACCCTCAGGTGAAGACACAAAATCAAGTTCGACGATTGAAGTGGCAGCTTGCATTCTTCTTCTGGAGTAGGGATTAACAATCGACTGATGGTAACTTGTTGTAGATGGAACATGCGATTTGCATATTTCAAATGGAGATGAGGATGAGGTCGATTCTTTGAAAGCAAAGTATTCTACACTATCTACTCGAGTATCTACAAGGTTATTGAATGATGATGTATTAATTTTGTCAGTGGGGTCAAATACTATTTATTTCAGTTATCTTGGTTTGTATTCTCTTGTTATATATACAGGTTTGTATGGTAGTTTTTGAATTCCTCTAATATTTACACTCTTGCTACTGTTTGAACCCTATATACCAAACTCTTGCATTTTCTCTATTTTGCATTAATAAAGTACCGGTGTTCCAAAAATAAATATAATTAATTTAAATAAAGTATAAATTAATTAAATCATGCATTTTTTAGAGTATTCATCATTACGGTTGTGCGACTCAAAGGTGTAAATTCAGTGGGCAATTAATATTGAACAACTTGAATATTAACATTCAAACGTCACTTGAGCTGGTAGGGTGACATTTTGGTAAAATTTATCGTTTGCATATCTTTTCGATAAAAATCCAATATTATTATTATAAGTGATACCTATTAGCAACGATTATTTACACCAATTCTCTTCTCTAAAACCATATCACTTTAGGACTTTTGGAATTTGGTTTTGGTCAACATTCTAATATCGCACACATTTTACTTGATTAGTCTAAACATAAAATCTTTAGTTTAATAGTAACAATTATTATTAATTGTGCTGCTTTGACTAAAGACTTTGACTTTGAGCTAATCACAATATACTGTGATACCAACCTTATATAATAGACGATACGAATTCTCTATGAATAGTGTTTCACCTCCAATGCTTCAACTACGATCCAACTATTGTCGCTCGATGGATCAACATGCCATTATTTAACTGTAATCAAAGTGGAGTGTGCACATTGAAGTTCCACAGTATTCTGAAGTCGAGGGAACTATGTAACATCGTTACTTTGAGATTCTTTATTTCACCATAGTTATATTGATTAACAGTAAGCTCTCGAGTGAGCCATTCTATATTTATCCAATAACTAACAGTATGTAACCGCTTGGTTCCTCCAATGGCCATGACTAATATACTACCCAACATTTGAAGAGTGTCACGTATACTAGTCTCAATGGATGAATCGATATCCATTCTTGAAACAACTTGACTAGGAACGCTTAAATAATATATTGTTTTAATATGATAAATTTCTCATGATTATAGCACATTGTATTACTATCACAAAACATATCACTTAAAGATTTTATATTCAATATACTTTAAATTAATTATTTGATTAATTATATCATAATGTAAAATAAAATTATTGAAATTAAACACCTATATTATGAACAAGATTGGTTATGAAGTTAGATATATGCAACAAATTATATAATTGACCCAAGGCATACCTCTAACTTGTTTGTGCCAAAAATGGTCACAAACACCCAGTTGTATATGAAAGCACCAATTTCCAAAACAATATCCAAATAGAAAGATAAGCATGCATATCACGGAATAAATAGTAGAAAAAGTAAAGGAACACATGAGTTTTATAGTGGTTCGGCAAACTCCGGCCTACGTCTATAATCTTTTATTTATACTTTAAGATTACAAGTACAGTTGTTTTTTCCTACGAAAACTAATGGTAAAAGAGATAAGAAGTGATGAAAGAGAGCCAGCCGAAAAAATTCTTTGTAATGAGCCATGTCCGCTGTATTTATAGGTGAAGATGTGCATGGATCGGGCAGAAATTTCGGTAGAAGAACCTCCAGGCCCATACGACCCAACCCGCAAAATTTGGGATCGATCGAACGCCAAGAAATAATTTAGCCAATCATTCCATACTAACTCCAATGGGGCTGCGATCATTTTTATGGGGTCCCCCATTCCTCTAGTCCATCCTTCCAAAGTTTCACGCCATTCTGACTTAACGTTTGTGAGATATCGATCGATCTTAGTTGTTTTGACTAGAAATTGGATCATAGGAGATCATTCCATGCTTCATTCTTATGAGCTAAGATCAATCATGTGGGTAGCCCATGATGTTATCTACTTGCTCTCCAAATTTTATGAAATTTCGACGTACCGTTTGTGAGATATCTAATTTTTATTAAAACTATAAATCGTTATGTTGATTTGTACAATCGTTCCAATAACGATCGGCCTATTTTCCCAAATTTCATCCTTTTGGGCTATGATCGATCATGGGGGTGCTCCATGATGTAAGATACTTGCTCTCCAAATTTCATGCAATTCCGAGTTTGTGAAATATCGCGTTTTCCGTAAAACTATGGATCGTTATGCTGATTTGTATGATCGTTCAAATAAGGATCGGCCTATTTTCGAAGATTTCGTCTTTTTGAGCTGCGATTGATATGGGAGTGTTCCATGATATTAGCTACATGCTCTCTAAATTTGGTCTAATTCTGATGTATTGTTTGTGAGATATTGCATTTTCTGTAAAACGATGGATCTTTTGCTGATTTGTACGGTTGGTCCAATAACGATCGGCCTATTTTCCAAGGTTTCATACTTTTGAGCTACGATCGATCATGGGGGTGCTCCATGATGTAAGATACCTACTCTTCACATTTCGTGCAATTTTGACATACTGTTTATGAGATATGACATTTTCCGTAAAACTATGGATCGTTATGGCTAATTTGTACGATCGTTCCAATAACGATCGGCCTTTTACCAATATTTGGGAGTTTTGTCATGCAATCATTTCCATGGGCTCTGCTCTTCAATATAGTGATGCTTTGAAAGTTTCAAGTGCACTGGCTTTGTAGATTTTGAGATATTGATCGATCTTCGTCGATTTACGCTGTTTTATGGATCGTTCCCGATCGATCCATATAAATTCTTCCTATGCCCATAACTCGAGCATATGAACTCCGATTGACTTGAAATTTGAAATGTGGCTTCATAAGGCCTTTCTTGTCACTTCATATTGATTGCACCTTGGTTGGTACCCGGTCCGAATCCGCCCAACTATTGTCCATAGTTCCAAATATAATCGATTTTCAAGCCTAATAACCGTCTCTCCAGGCTTCCTGCCTTGATGGCCACAGAAGCCATTTAGCCAACTTTTATGATATACTGCCTGGTCAAAAGGCGGTATAACATTTGCCCCCACAAAACATGCCTTGCGGTAGGAAGGCGTGTTTTGAATTGCCTTAAGTCCAGCGTACGAAAAATGTTGATGAAATGTGAACAAATCTGTGATCTTGCCTGATTGTTAGTAACAGCCATTCGGGACCGTTAATCAATTCATAGCCATCCCAGGCTGAAGATGATCGCATGGGATCGAGTGTTTGTTCGAGGCAAAATGCGATCGTTCGAGATCGAGTGCATGTACGAGGCATGATGTGATTGTTTGAGATCGGGTGCCTATTCGAGGCGACATGTGATCATTCGAGATCGAGATCCTTTTCGATGCATAATGTGATCGTTCGAGATCGAGTGCCCCTTCGAGGTGAAATGTGATCGTTCGAATCGAGTGCCTATTTGAGGCAAAATGTGATCGTCTGAGATTGAGTGTCGTTCGGGGCGAATTATGATCGTTCAAGGTCGAGTGCCGTTAGAGGCGTAATGTGATCGTTTGAGATCGATTGCCATTCGAGAGGAAATGTGATCATTCGAGATTGATTGCTGTTCGAGGCAAAATACTTATTTTTCACATTCAAGCAAGTTCCAGAATCATTTGTTATGACGGTTTATCGCCATCTCAGAGCATGCCTAGGGACCGACCTCGATCCCGTACATATGTAAGTGACTTAGCCATTTTAATATGGAGTTTCTTTTACTTCATGCCATCTCGATCAAAAGATGACGACCTGTGCACTTAAGCTGGCTCGCTCCAATTTATGATGGATGATGCCTACTTCTGTTCCATCTCTGTTATCAAATTCCTTATAGAGTCAATTAGATCTGTTCCTCCAGTTTCATGGGAAGCAGTGCTGATCCATTCTCCTTGGCCGGGGTTTGCCGCCGGTTGCTCCAATATTCCATATCAAGTTTGCTAGTTTCCACTCCAAGTCCTGGATTCCAATTTCCAGCTATTCCAGCATCCAAAAATGGTCTCCGATCATCATTTCCATCCTGCCCCCGAGTCTGCAAGGGAATCCCAGATTATCCTCTTCCAGATGTGCATCCAAGTTTCGATTGACACCAAACTGCTCAGTATTGTCCAACAACCCACCTGGGATCGATCTAGCATAATCCGGAGGCATGCTCCCGAGTCTAGATCGATCGACGCCGATCATTCTGGAATGATCGGTACCTATCGTTATGTGTCGGTCGGGGACTACCCTCGGTTGTAATACTCCATTCTGTTTCTGTTAGCTTCGTTTCCTCGGTCCTGATTTTGGTTTTCCTCAGCTCCTGCTGCTCCAACTCCATAATCCATATTTACAGCATTTCCTACTTCTCCAGTTCCTTGGTTTTCCGCTCCAGCCTATCTAATCTATCAGAGTAGATTCTGCATCATCTCCTTCTGTCTCTTTAGCATCCTCTCTTGCATAACATCCATCATTGTTCCAATTTCATCTCTGGTGATGTAGATAGATGTCTAATTTTCTCCAGCTCCAGAGGAAGCCTCCTGACTCCCTCCATGATGGCTCATATCTGCTAATGGTCTCCTTGCTAATTGCCTAGCCATTGCTTCTTAGATCCAAGTATCCAAGCTTCCAAATCCGTGGGTGCAAGTCCCTTCTCAGTGAAAGCATCAATAAGTTTGTGCCAAAAATGGTCACAAACACCCAGTTGTATGTAAAAGCACCAATTTTCAAAACAATATCCAAATAGAAAGATAAGCACATAGACCATAGAATAAATAGCAGAAAAAGTAAAGGAACACAAGAGTTTTGTAGTGGTTCGGCAAACTCCGGCCTACGTCCACTCCAATAATCTTTTATTCATACTGTAAGATTACAAGTACAGTTGTTTTTGCCTAAGAAAATTAATGAAGGAAGAAATAAGAAGTGATGAAAGAGAGCCAGCCGAAAAAGTCCTTTGCAATGAGCCAAGTCCGCTGTATTTATAGGTGAAGACGTGCATGGATCAGACTGAAATTTCGGCAGAAGAACCTCCAGGCTCATACGACCCGACCTGTAAAATTTGGGATCGATCGGACAACAATAAATAATTTAGCCGATCATTCCATACTAACTCCAATGGGGCTGTGATCGTTTTTATGGGTCCCCCATGCCTCTAGTCCAAGCTCCCAAAGTTTCGCACCATTTCGACTTATCATTTGTGAGATATCAATCGATCTTCACTATTTTGACTAGAAATTGGATCATAAGAGATCAATCCATGCTTCATCCTTTTGAGCTGTGATCGATCATATGGGTTCCTCATGATGTTAGATACTTGCCTTCCTAATTTCATGCAATTTTGATGTATTGTTTGTGAGATATCACATTTTCCGTAAAACTATCGATCGTTATGCTGATTTGTACGATCGTTCCAATAACAATCAGCATCTTTTTCCAAGATTTGGGAGTTTTGTCATGCGATCATTTTTGTGGGCTCCACTCTTCAATATAGTGATGCTCTGAAAGTTTCAAGTGCATTGGCTTTGTAGAGTTTGAGTATTGATCAATCTTCGTCGATTTACATTGTTTTATGGATCGTTCCCGATTGATCCGTATAAATTCTTCCTTTTCCCATAACTCGAGCATACGAACTCCAATTGACTAGAAATTTGAAATGTGGCTTTACGGGGCTTTCCTTGTCACTTCACATTGATTGCACCTTTATTGGGACCTGATTCGAATCCACCCAACTATTGTCCATAGTTCCAAATATAATCGATTTTCGAGCCTAATAACCATCTCTTTAGGCTTTCTGCCCTGATGATCGCAGAAGCCATTTAGCCAACTTTTATGATATACTGCCTGGTCAAAAGGCGGTATAACATAACTCTATCAGAATATCAGGTAAATACAAGGACAAATAAAATATCCTTATTATGGGCTATTATTTAGGTAAAGTAGAACCTAAAATAAGCCTCAAGATGATGCCCGAAGGCTAGTCAAATTTGACTAGAAAATATGAGTGGGAGATAATGTTACCTTGGAGAAAACATCACACTAGAATGTAGTAATGGAGTTTTTGGTGATATGTTATTTTAAGTTTGAATTAGCATTAGGAGTAAATCAAAGTGATCAATGTGAGGTCAAAACGTAGAATTCTAGAATAGATAAAAAATTCATGGAGCTTGTTTTGAAGAAATTGGAAAATTGAGTTTTAGAGTTACAAACTTAATGATTAATATGAGTTGGCCCGAAATAAGATTATAACAATCTTTGGGTTAGAATAAAAGGTGGGTTATCAAAATTTATGTAATTTCACATTATAAATCCATTTAATAATTTAGAGAGCGATAATTGATTAGTTGTAATAAATAAGATTTATATATCAAAATGACCACTCTGTTCAATTTTAAGACCACTCTTCAATGAAAATAAAGATTAAGTATCAATAGTGTGCATGTATCTTGTGACTAATTAGATAAAAAGGAACCTCCACGTGGTGGAATGTGAATATTAAATACCAAACTAAAATTGAATGAAGTGAAATGAAGTATGGAAAATACTCGTTAAAGTCTGACTGTAAACTTGAGTATAATCTTGTGTATAAAGAGAACATCTAGAAGGAGATATAAAGTTATGGAGTTGTGAACTACTTAGGAATAATGAGAAAATAAGAGTATGGTAAAAGAACAAAGTTTAGTACAAACATGTTCCTTCTAGAAGCAATGGAAATAAGAGTTGCACAACATAGTTAATTGGAATTTTGGTTTTTTTTGGAATTCAATTGGAATTTTGGTTTTACTAGGAAACAAAGTTAGTTTCTTTATTTTTATTTTTTTGAAAGGTAAGTGGACTAACGGAGCCCACCTCATTAAGTTAATAAAACTATAATGCATGTACATATGTGGCCATAGACAAAAGGCCCTGAAGCAAAATAAAACTAGAATAGGCCTAGAAAGTTACAAAATAAGTATCATATTAACAAGTTATGGCCCTGATGCAAGGAAATATAATCTTAGTCTGTCCCTATTCTCCGAACAGATCGAAGATGCATATGTGGTCTATGAAGTTCACGGCACAACTGGTGATGAAGCCTCCTCAATATATTCAGTCGGATCCCGAAGTATTTCGAAAGATTCAACTATTCCTTTCATGCCATATTGCCGCCACAAATCTCATAAGAATGACGAGGTGTAAGAATCCACATAATTTTCCATCGTGTTTTAGGAAATAACCGGTGTCATTCATTAAATGAAGTCGTTGTTGGAGCAAGGAAATTACCATTCCTAAGTAGAGCGGTCCATATATTATTAGGAAGGAGCAGTCAAAGAATAAATGGGTATTGGTTTCATCTTCAGCATTGCAAAGTACACATAAAGTAGCCTGTAGAAGATCAAAATTTTAAAGTTTATCTTTGGTTAAAATCGCATTAGCCATAATATTCCATAGTTAGAGGTTGTTCTTCAATAGACCATCAACATTCCAAATACGCTTTGACCAAGGGAATTGTAGTAGACAACCTACAAGCTTCTTGTTTATGGCAGAGGTATTATGCTGCTTGCTTGTAGTTGACCACACAACTACCCCCATGGAAGAAGGAAAGGTTTATGCTGAAATTGAAGACCAGAGATTCCTACTTTTAGCTGAGCTACAATATGGAAGAATATGAGAGGCATTCTCTATATAATATCCCTAACATATGCATTGAAAGGAATTCCTATCATGAACTGCATAATATAATCAACCACATCCTTCAAAATTAGGCCAGGACTTACCCAAGGGTCATCCCAAAATCTAATGCATGGAAGTTTCAAAGGGTTGCATTAAATGAAAGGAAAAAAGGTACTTTTGAGCTTAAGGATGTTGCACCAGCTCCAGCTAGTAGTTGGAGAGATTGAGATCATCCAAAAGTTCTTTCCCTTGATGAGGTTGTTGCGAACCCAAGTTGACCATAAGTTGCTGTCTTGAGATAGTAATAAATGGAAGTAATTTGAGATAGAGGCCCACTTCCATTTATTAAGGTTTAGGACACCAAGGCCACCATTGTCCTTAGGTAGCTGAATTTTACTAAAAGTAATAGGGGTGATCTAAGTAGAATAAGGAGTTCCATGCCGTAGGAAATTATTTAATGCCCTATACACCATTGAGATCAGTTTAGAAGGTAGAATAAAGTGCCTTGTCCAATATGTGCTCATTATTGCAAATGCAACATATGTGATTATAATAAGTCTAGCTGCCTGAGATAGCTTTGTATTGGGCTAACTTGAGAGTTTCATGGTTACTTTCTATAGAGGTAGGCAGTAGGAGCAGTTAATCTTTTAGTTGGAAGCGGCATGCTAAAGAGTAGTTATTCATAGACATTTGTTGAAGTGAAGATATATTCAAAATAGTTCCTTATCCACTTCATCAAGCATAGCTATTAAAATTTGTGATTTACTCATATTTATGGTTAGTCTAGTCAGAACTCTGAAATAACATAGAGTTTGATGAATGCAGGAGATATTAGATGCATAAGGTTTCATGAAGCGAACGAGATCATTAAAAAATAGTAAGGTGATAACGATCGCGTCTGTGAATTTTGGGTGAAGCTGTAATTGCCTAATCTGAACTTTATATTCAACCATTGAGTTCAGCACCTCTATAACTATTATAAACAATAAGACTGATATTAGGTCACCTAGACAAACTCCCCGAGTTCCTTAAAAGTATCCATGAGGGAAACCGTTCCTTACAATTAAGTAGGAGGGAGTCGAAATGCATGTCAAGATCCAAGCTATAAAGGAAAGAGGAATGTTCATTCTAGATAAGATTGCAACAATCGCTTCCTAAGAAATGATGTCAAATTCCTTCTGAATATCTAGGTTTATCATACATCTAGGAGAGATATTCTATATATTATAGTCTGCTAGAAGCTCATGAGTGAGGAGCAAGTTGTTTGATATTGATCGGCCAAGAATGAATGCCATTTGATTATGAGATATTATATGATTCAATACAGGCTGAAGTTTGGTTATAATGATTTTTGATAAGCATTTTTATATTATGTTAGCATAAGCAATAGGCCTGAATTGTGAAACATGCTCAGGATTATCAACTTTGGGGACTAATGAGATGTTGGTTGCATCTAAGCTAGGAGCGAGCTTGTTGGCTTTGAAAAATATTGAATTTCCCTAATAAAGTCCTCAATTATCCCCCGTCGGTTTTTAAAGAAGACATAATTGAATCCATCCAGAGCATCTAAGCTATAAATGAGATGTTCAATTTTATGCATGTCCTGATAAGCTTGTGGTTCCTGGATAACCAAAGCTCTATCTGTCCCCTTCATTGATTTCAAATTAAGCTCTAGCCATTTTGTAACGATCCAATTTTTCGACTTCCAAAAGTCGACATCAATACGCCACTGTATCAAATGTCGAACCATCGAATGCCGAAAAACCGAATCATTAGGGTTAAAGAAGAAAGAAGAAGAAACAGAAACAATATCAGAATCTCACAATCGCGGCGGAACAATATATAATAGATAAATGAATAATCTTTAAAGCAAAGAACTATATCTGTTTATACATTACATCATCAGAGTATTACAACAACAACACACAACATTGGCAGTTATAATAACCTGCCTATATGATTGAATACACAACGGAATGATAATTATACGAAGTACGTCCCGCCATCCAGTTCGCCTCTTGATCTCCACAACATACTTTTAAATTCCTTCCTTTAAATTTATCCAATTTTCTAAAATTAATTTTACTCCAAATTTTCTACTTTAATTTCCAAAAATCAAATTTTATTTATTTCTGGTATCCTACGATACCGAAAATATATTCGGCTAAACTATAGCCTTCAAATAAATTCCATTTATCAATATAATTATTCACTCCAATATAATCATTCACAGATTATCACATCACAACATATACAAATAAATTCAAAAATGTGAGGAATTCAGTTGGATCCATCCAACCTATTTCCCTACATCCACAGATGTTAGCACAACAATTAAATACTAATTCCACTTCGAGGTGGAATATTGTTGTGACGCCCCACCTCTATGCTCATAATAACAAAGAGTATTAAAAGAAACACTGTCTATTATTACGAAGAATAAGGCTGGATAGGAGCGACCATCCGTAATTGGCCTTACACTAATATTGGTTATCTCGATAGGAGTGGTATATACTTTTTATTTTTCATCTATTATTTATTTACTCCCATCGACATATCCAATTATCAGTATAAAACAAACTACGATAGTTCATAATAGTTTAGGACATTAGATATAACAATAACACAGATAATATAAATGCGGAACACAGATTAACAAAATCTCATATATATATAACCGATGTCAGTTAATACATAGTTGACACAATACATATGATACAACTACAACTGTCGACTCTAGAAGTTATATATACAAGTACATTATCGACTAATATACATGAATACATATCATTCTATACAATGACACGACTACTACAAAATGACACGGACAACTTCAGAAGATGTGAAAGGTCTTCATATCCTGAACAGCAACTCAAAGAAGAAAATCTACAACCTGAAATAACTCGGGTCTGACCCGAGTATTACATTCAAAAGAAAATAATACCCAGGTCAGTCTAATTCAAACCAGTTTATTAGTGCATATAGGCAGTAATAATTTAAATAGACGACAGTCACAATAATTCCCGTCCATCCGATTCTTTAAACAAAGAAACCGGATAACGGTCAATATAACACTTAACAGTGTTTAACAAAAATCAGCAGGTTTAAATCATCAACAGAGATAAATAAACAATTTATCAAATCGACTAAATCAATTTTAAAACTGTCAAATCTGATAGGGCTGCAGTACACGCACGCGTGTACTGCCTCGCCACTATCGCAGGAGATACACAAAAGCTCAGTGAAAGTCACAATTGATCACCAGGTCAAACCCCGAAGTACCGGATTCAACTCAAGTGAATTTGAGAACAATTCCCAACAGGGGGAAAACTGCAAATAAAAGTCAGAGAATCAATGCAATGAAACCCAAGAAGAAAATCTCAACAATATAACACTGAAGCCACCACAAATGTTTTAGGGCAAGATTGCGACAATGAATGAAACAGTGCATCTAGTAAAAGAGGCAGCAAGGGATGTACAATGAATACATCATTAGAACAAGATAGACTGTAAGTCAAGTGCCAGCGTATAAGACGGCAATTAGAAAGTTGGGGAGTAGTTCTAGTGCCTGAACACCTAACTCAAAGGAATGAAGCACTGCTGTAAATTAAACTCAAGTCAGGAAATACTTATTTAACATGCCGAGTTGCTAAATGTCAAACATATGAAGTGAAACCAGACCACAAAATCGAACAGTGGCAAATGCCCCCAACATGACAGTAGGAAGTGCTACAAAACTACCCAGTACAACAGTCGAGTGTCAGTTCTCAATATACATGTTGAAGCAACCCAGTAAGTGTTTGCACTCCAGAAGCAAAACTCAAACTAAGGCAAGCTCGAGTCTAAAATCCCATAGGATAATCAAAGTCTACGAAAGTACATGTATGCACATACTCGAATGCACATACATGTCCAAATCGAATGGAACAGCAAAATGGAACTGCAACTGAAACAGTGATGTATAAGGACTGTAATTTCAAATGGAGACTCAACGATATATGCAACATCATGAACAACAGAGGTTCAAACAACATCACAAGTGATGAACAACAGGAATGGTATGAAGATCATAAGGCTCAGTGGTGAAACAATAAACTCGGCAAACAAAAGATAAGTTCGAAGTCATAGTGAATTCAATGGCGAAATCATATAACCAGGCAGCAAGTAAATATACAACATGAAGCATCAGATCAATCTGAAGGTCAAGAAAGTACTCAGGAACAAACAGAATCATGAACAAAGTCAAGATAAATTCAAAAGGGGATTGTGGACAACCTGTATGTCACAAGTACAAAGCAACTTCGAAATTAATACAGAAAGCAATTGCAAAACTAACCTAATTAATTCAAGACAGTGACTATCAGGCACTGTAATTACTTGGACTAGATTTATCGAGTCAATCCACCCATATATGCATACACACAAACATATTTGTGTATATGCACACATAGGCAGAAACGGGTGACAGTGCAAGCCCAGCAAAAACATAAGACTCGAATACAAAGTAATGCTACTGACGACCATGGAATGCAACAGGTCAGAGAATCGGTCAAAACAACACCAACAAAACCCAATTTAAGTTCGAATAGCCGGCAGAGTTCAATACTCAAAGTCAAAGCCAAAGTGAACAATGCAAGCGCTGATAAATGAACACGGTGAACATGCATATGCAGTGCCCATATAAACATGTGTAACTACAAACCCTATGGTGATACACTAACAAGCAGGGAAGTAATTCAGCCTTAACACCAAAAAATGCGCCTGTATACCCAAGTACACACTGCCTATGAGACAACAAACTTCATGAAAACAGGCCACATAATGCAATCGAATTGGTATACAATCAGGGACAACAAAAGTTACATAAATATAGAGTTAAATGAACAAGGTCGAAAGGGCTACCAAAGGCAGTGAATGGTACAGCAAGAGTCGAACAAAATCGACGTCACTAAATCAAGTTTGTAGTCGAAGGCAACTGTAGGTCAAATTCAATGTCGAAGTCACTGAGAATCAATACTGTGATAGCCAAGAAGGTCAATCAACTCAAAGATCCAAACCGAGAGCATCAATATCAATTTTTCTTCAAATTTTGTTAAAATCAGAGAAAACATCATTCTCGAATTAAAATCGAATACCCATTCACAGTTAAACGAAAACTCAAGCCAAAGACGAAGCCAACAAACTTATGAAACCAGAGAATGAAGTGAAAAATCATCAACGTCTAACAAAACGAATTGCCAAGTAAACCAATTAACAAATTCAACGATTGCAGAATGAATTAGATGTGAGGGAATTAACCACTCACCTTTTTCGAAGTGGTCGCGAGCGAGACTAAGGAGGTCGAACGCTGCAGAGACGAACGCGAATAAGCCCTAATTTGCGAACGCCAGAGGATCGATCGCCGAAGCCCTAGATTTTGAAACGAACGATCGAACGAAGGAATTTGAAGCCGCCATTATTTCTCCTTTCGTATGCTCTGGCTCTCGGTTCACCAATGAATGAGATAGGGGGAAAACGTGGGTTTGACAGAGGAAAATGTGGTATAGGGTAAGGCTTTAGACGTGATTCCTGGTACTTGAGGTATGGTCATCATTTTTCTCAAAGAATCGGGCTGAAGTAATTAGGGATCGGCTAGTGAATTTTGAACGAAGAAAGAAAGAATTTGTCCCCCCGCTTTACTAATTATCACAGCCCTTAAAATACAGATGTGGCCCGAGATTTAAACTCATAAAGCCCGCAAAATTCTTTTAACGAATTACAAAAGAATTTTCAACTCGATCAAAACTTCAGCTGAATTAAGCAACCAATTTAAGCGTCACATTGACGATAGTTAATTGTTATAAAATCTCGGGTTGTTACAGACTCCCCTCCTTATAAAAATTGCGTCCACGCAATCATAGGGAATAAATGGATAAAAGGTAACAACCAAAAGAGCATGGCAATGTCGAATGTATAAGCAAAGCAAGTGTCAGCGGGGAAGTATCAGATAAGAAATCAAAAGGTTCGACTGTTTCAAATCAAAAGAATCAACATCGAGGGAATCATGGATCAAAATCAGATGACTATTCTAGCAACTAAAAGAGAAGGAAAAACAGAGCAGAAATCCCATACAGAGCACGAATTGAATGTGAGTAAATCAAATTACTCACCTGAATCGCCAGAGAAAAAGACGAAGCTCAAATCTCAAGAATCGCAAATATTCAATCATCAAAACGATAATTGAATTTCTCAAATCAACAAATATTCAATTATCAAAATGATAATCAAATTTCTCGAATTAACAAACATTCGATCATCACAAACGATAATCAAATTTCTAATTCACAAATATTTAATTATCTAAAGCGATAATTAAATTCGAAGTCAGCAAATATTTAATTATCTAAAGCGATAATTAGAAATAACAATTATCTGATTATCAAAAACGATAATCAGAACTCATATCAACAAATATCTAATTATCACAAGCGATAATTAGAAACAACAAATATCTGATTATCAAAAACGATAATCAGAACTCATATCAACAAATATTTAATTATCTAAAGCGATAATTAAATCTCAAAGCACAAATATTTAATTATCTAAAGCGATAATTAAACCTCAAAGCAACAAATATTTAATTATCTAAAGCGATAATTAAAACAATAAATCAACAATTATTTAATTATCTCAGGCGATAATTAAATCTCAAATTAGCAAATATTTAATTACCAAAAGCGATAATTAAATCTCAAATCAGCAAATATTTAATTATCTAAAGCGATAATTAGAAATAACAATTATCTGATTATCAAAAACGATAATCAGAACTCATATCAACAAATATCTAATTATCATAAGCGATAATTAGAAACAACGAATATCTGATTATCAAAAACGATAATCAGAACTCATATCAACAAATATTTAATTATCTAAAGCGATAATTAAATCTCAAAGCACAAATATTTAATTATCTAAAGCGATAATTAGAAATAACAATTATCTGATTATCAAAAACGATAATCAGAACTCATATCAACAAATATCTAATTATCACAAGCGATAATTAGAAACAACAAATATCTGATTATCAAAAACGATAATCAGAACTCATATCAACAAATATCCAATTATCACAAGCGATAATTAGAAACAACAAATATCTGATTATCAAAAACGATAATCAGAACTCATATCAACAAATATCTAATTATCACAAGCGATAATTAGAAACAACAAATATCTGATTATCAAAAACGATAATCAGAACTCATATCAACAAATATCCAATTACCTGCAGATAATTGGAAACAACAAATATCTAGAAATCAATTAAGAAGACTAGAAAATCAACATAAAAGCTTGGATCGATCCCATCAGATGGCGAGTTTTTAATTCGCCGCACGTGCATCAACAAATGGCCGAAGCCTACCAAGTACTCAACATAATTTTGGCGCCCATCAGATTGACCCGGAGGTCCGCAGAGTGACCCGAAGGTCTAGTACTGGTATTTGACCCGAAGGTCCGCAGAGTGGCCCGAAAGCCCAACAAATGACCCGAAGGTCCGCAGAGTGGCCCGAAAGCACACGAAAGCATCAAAATGTTTCAATTAACGAGTCCGGAATTAACCGAAATAGCAAACGCACATGTCCCATACCACGTGTTTTACTAAATCGTTTGATTCTCTTCATCGTTTCCTTGAAAGTGCAAAATTGTGTATTTTGTAAAAATACATTTCACATTCTCAAACGGACAAGTCCGGAATTAAGCGAATCAGTAAAAGAAAGGGGTCATAGTCCTCGATTTTGCTGAAACGTTTAAATCGCTTCCTCATTCCTTTGAAATCGCAAACTGTAAAATTTTTGAAAACAATTTTATTTATTTTGTAAAATAACAATTCACATTCTCAACTGGACAAGTCCGGAGTTAAGCGAAACAGTAAAAGAAAGGGGTCATAATCCTCGATTTTGCTGAATCGTTTAAGTCGCTTTCTCATTCTTTTGAAAACGCAAACTGTTAAAAATTTATAAAACAATTTTCATTTTAAAATGATTTTCCCATCACGTGATTAAAACAACAATATTAGTAACAATTTCGATAAGGAAATTGTACTTCTCAAAATACCGTAAAACGGTCACAAATCAGTATTGCGGAATAACCGCTTGAAAATCCACTTTTAAAACTTGACGGTTACTGAAGCCAAGGTGACAGCAAATTTTAAACGTCAAAATCTCATCAAAATAATTTACATCAAAATGTAATATCAGTGAATTTTCATTCATCAAAATGCCACAAAACACCGTGCTTCAAAATATAGCATTGGTGTAAAATCCCGTTATAAAAATAACGGCAACAAAATACGTTTCATAACCAAGCATCGGTTCAACGTAAAATAAATGCAATAACGTGCAATTCAAATTTTTGCACGTACTACAAAATGAACAAAGAAATCATTCGAATGTATCTTCAATGAAGATAATTTAAAACGGCAAAAATCTAATCAATAGATGATTAGTACAAAGGAAAGCCAGCGGAAATTTCAACAAAATCACATATCTGCAATTTCTTCGAATCCTCAATTCGGATTCGAAGTTCTCAAAGAAATAAAATAATTACAGTTATGTAAACAACAAATGAAATTCATATCAATTTCGTATTTTGATTTTTAAATCAAAAAGATTATCAGTTGTACTTAGCGAAGACAGTTTCACTGTTTCCGCTGCGCACTCTGATAAACAGAACACAAATCAATCAAATCATCAGAACACAATTTCACTTATCATTTTTAAATAAAGTTATTTAAAAATTTCATTAAAATTTCAAAACTTTAGTTTTGACTCAATTCACAGATAAAACATCGACTAATAGTTGTAACATAGGTTCCATCCAAGTTATGTTTTATATTATGTCCATAAATCCCAAGCTCTGATACCAATTGTGACGCCCCACCTCTATGCTCATAATAACAAAGAGTATTAAAAGAAACACTGTCTATTATTACGAAGAATAAGGCTGGATAGGAGCGACCATCCGTAATTGGCCTTACACTAATATTGGTTATCTCGATAGGAGTGGTATATACTTTTTATTTTTCATCTATTATTTATTTACTCCCATCGACATATCCAATTATCAGTATAAAACAAACTA
The DNA here is from genome assembly GCA_030737815.1 of Allium fistulosum. Lineage (NCBI taxonomy): Eukaryota > Viridiplantae > Streptophyta > Magnoliopsida > Asparagales > Amaryllidaceae > Allium > Allium fistulosum. The sequence goes on from CM060902.1 coordinate 1,424,675,740, forward strand.
CGATAGTTCATAATAGTTTAGGACATTAGATATAACAATAACACAGATAATATAAATGCGGAACACAGATTAACAAAATCTCATATATATATAACCGATGTCAGTTAATACATAGTTGACACAATACATATGATACAACTACAACTGTCGACTCTAGAAGTTATATATACAAGTACATTATCGACTAATATACATGAATACATATCATTCTATACAATGACACGACTACTACAAAATGACACGGACAACTTCAGAAGATGTGAAAGGTCTTCATATCCTGAACAGCAACTCAAAGAAGAAAATCTACAACCTGAAATAACTCGGGTCTGACCCGAGTATTACATTCAAAAGAAAATAATACCCAGGTCAGTCTAATTCAAACCAGTTTATTAGTGCATATAGGCAGTAATAATTTAAATAGACGACAGTCACAATAATTCCCGTCCATCCGATTCTTTAAACAAAGAAACCGGATAACGGTCAATATAACACTTAACAGTGTTTAACAAAAATCAGCAGGTTTAAATCATCAACAGAGATAAATAAACAATTTATCAAATCGACTAAATCAATTTTAAAACTGTCAAATCTGATAGGGCTGCAGTACACGCACGCGTGTACTGCCTCGCCACTATCGCAGGAGATACACAAAAGCTCAGTGAAAGTCACAATTGATCACCAGGTCAAACCCCGAAGTACCGGATTCAACTCAAGTGAATTTGAGAACAATTCCCAACAGGGGGAAAACTGCAAATAAAAGTCAGAGAATCAATGCAATGAAACCCAAGAAGAAAATCTCAACAATATAACACTGAAGCCACCACAAATGTTTTAGGGCAAGATTGCGACAATGAATGAAACAGTGCATCTAGTAAAAGAGGCAGCAAGGGATGTACAATGAATACATCATTAGAACAAGATAGACTGTAAGTCAAGTGCCAGCGTATAAGACGGCAATTAGAAAGTTGGGGAGTAGTTCTAGTGCCTGAACACCTAACTCAAAGGAATGAAGCACTGCTGTAAATTAAACTCAAGTCAGGAAATACTTATTTAACATGCCGAGTTGCTAAATGTCAAACATATGAAGTGAAACCAGACCACAAAATCGAACAATGGCAAATGCCCCCAACATGACAGTAGGAAGTGCTACAAAACTACCCAGTACAACAGTCGAGTGTCAGTTCTCAATATACATGTTGAAGCAACCCAGTAAGTGTTTGCACTCCAGAAGAAAAACTCAAACTAAGGCAAGCTCGAGTCTAAAATCCCATAGGATAATCAAAGTCTACGAAAGTACATGTATGCACATACTCGAATGCACATACATGTCCAAATCGAATGGAACAGCAAAATGGAACTGCAACTGAAACAGTGATGTATAAGGACTGTAATTTCAAATGGAGACTCAACGATATATGCAACATCATGAACAACAGAGGTTCAAACAACATCACAAGTGATGAACAACAGGAATGGTATGAAGATCATAAGGCTCAGTGGTGAAACAATAAACTCGGCAAACAAAAGATAAGTTTGAAGTCATAGTGAATTCAATGGCGAAATCATATAACCAGGCAGCAAGTAAATATACAACATGAAGCATCAGATCAATCTGAAGGTCAAGAAAGTACTCAGGAACAAACAGAATCATGAACAAAGTCAAGATAAATTCAAAAGGGGATTGTGGACAACCTGTATGTCACAAGTACAAAGCAACTTCGAAATTAATACCGAAAGCAATTGCAAAACTAACCTAATTAATTCAAGACAGTGACTATCAGGCACTGTAATTACTTGGACTAGATTTATCGAGTCAATCCACCCATATATGCATACACACAAACATATTTGTGTATATGCACACATAGGCAGAAACGGGTGACAGTGCAAGCCCAGCAAAAACATAAGACTCGAATACAAAGTAATGCTACTGACGACCATGGAATGCAACAGGTCAGAGAATCGGTCAAAACAACACCAACAAAACCCAATTTAAGTTCGAATAGCCGGCAGAGTTCAATACTCAAAGTCAAAGCCAAAGTGAACAATGCAAGCGCTGATAAATGAACACGGTGAACATGCATATGCAGTGCCCATATAAACATGTGTAACTACAAACCCTATGGTGATACACTAACAAGCAGGGAAGTAATTCAGCCTTAACACCAAAAAATGCGCCTGTATACCCAAGTACACACTGCCTATGAGACAACAAACTTCATGAAAACAGGCCACATAATGCAATCGAATTGGTATACAATCAGGGACAACAAAAGTTACATAAATATAGAGTTAAATGAACAAGGTCGAAAGGGCTACCAAAGGCAGTGAATGGTACAGCAAGAGTCGAACAAAATCGACGTCACTAAATCAAGTTTGTAGTCGAAGGCAACTGTAGGTCAAATTCAATGTCGAAGTCACTGAGAATCAATACTGTGATAGCCAAGAAGGTCAATCAACTCAAAGATCCAAACCGAGAGCATCAATATCAATTTTTCTTCAAATTTTGTTAAAATCAGAGAAAACATCATTCTCGAATTAAAATCGAATACCCATTCACAGTTAAACGAAAACTCAAGCCAAAGACGAAGCCAACAAACTTATGAAACCAGAGAATGAAGTGAAAAATCATCAACGTCTAACAAAACGAATTGCCAAGTAAACCAATTAACAAATTCAACGATTGCAGAATGAATTAGATGTGAGGGAATTAACCACTCACCTTTTTCGAAGTGGTCGCGAGCGAGACTAAGGAGGTCGAACGCTGCAGAGACGAACGCGAATAAGCCCTAATTTGCGAACGCCAGAGGATCGATCGCCGAAGCCCTAGATTTTGAAACGAACGATCGAACGAAGGAATTTGAAGCCGCCATTATTTCTCCTTTCGTATGCTCTGGCTCTCGGTTCACCAATGAATGAGATAGGGGGAAAACGTGGGTTTGACAGAGGAAAATGTGGTATAGGGTAAGGCTTTAGACGTGATTCCTGGTACTTGAGGTATGGTCATCATTTTTCTCAAAGAATCAGGCTGAAGTAATTAGGGATCGGCTAGTGAATTTTGAACGAAGAAAGAAAGAATTTGTCCCCCCGCTTTACTAATTATCACAGCCCTTAAAATACAGATGTGGCCCGAGATTTAAACTCATAAAGCCCGCAAAATTCTTTTAACGAATTACAAAAGAATTTTCAACTCGATCAAAACTTCAGCTGAATTAAGCAACCAATTTAAGCGTCACATTGACGATAGTTAATTGTTATAAAATCTCGGGTTGTTACAATTGTGGTATATGGGATTATATAATACCATCCGCTATTATGCGGCGCATAGGGTCTCATCCGCTATATAATGCGGGAAATCAATCACTCCAAATATATATATATATATATATATATACTATCATATATACTATCACAACCAAACAATCAATCAATAATTTAATTTCTATCAATTTCAATTGAGTGAGAAGATCTCACCTTTGCTTTTTAAATTTGCAATCCATTTCTATCTTGACTATTATCTTCAAATTTTGGACCTGAAGACGAATAGGAAAATGAACGATAAGCCTCTGCTCGAATCGAAGCCCTAGCCACAATTTCCTTGCATCACCAGAACTCGAGCAAGAGCCATCGCGCAAACCCAGACCGAAGCCGTTGCACGAAATCGAAACTACTCCATTGCCCTCTTCCATGAATGCGAACCCTAGCTGTTCGCCGTACATCGATCGCCCTTCGACTCCACCACTCCACGAATCGCCGATGCACTATCATCCATCGAGGCATGGCAACCACCTCGAACGCCAGCAACTTTGAATCGCGAACCTAGCCTCATCGAAACCCCTTTGATGCCGCAAAGTAACCATGCTCTTCCCATCCTTCACGAGGTCGCGATATCAAATCGCGACTTGCCGATTTCACTATGAAAGAACGAATTCGATTCGTTCTGCGTTTACTGCTGATCGAAATTTGAGGGGGACGAGAAATCTTGAGATTTTGAGTTGTAGATGAATGCGCTATTTTATTTCGCTCGCCATTTTTTATTTTCCCTTTGAACGAGATTATTTTTGAAGAGAAAGAAGTCTCGTTTCTTTTATTATTTACTGTATTGCGTTATTTTATTTTTAGGAGAACACGCGTGTAAAATTTCACAGAATAAAACGAACACGTTTAATAAATTCCTTAATGTGTCAACTTGCCCATATATATGAATATATATACTTTAATTTAAATTTAAATTCAAATCGCTTCGATAAACGCAACTCAAAATTTCGATCTCCAATCAAGGCGTGCCGCCAGGCGATCATAAGGTTATACCCCTATTTCGAACACAATGGAAAAAGTTTTGAGTCCAAATTCGATCGTATGGAGAAGATAGCTTTTTCGAACCACTTATTATATTAAATTTTCGATATAAATTTTCAGCGCGTTTACCTATCGTACGATCGCACGACAACTCCAAACTCTATGAAAATTGAAATCCGATAATTAAACATTATTACGGATCCAATAGAACTAGTTTCGTCGAATTCCGAGACCGTGCCTCGGAAGGCTATTTTTTAAATATCGATTTAAATGATAAAATTTCAAACTGAACAAAACAGTTTCAAATTCAATTCTGAAGCTTTTATTATCTTCAGTATTATCAATATAGAATTTACAAGACTTCAAATTATTTTTAACAAGCTCAAAACTGAAGATTAAATATTTTACCCAACTTCAAAAATCAAATTTAATAATTTAATTGCCAAATAAATCCTGATATTTGAATTTCAAGTTAAACTAACTTCCAAATATTTAAAATCAATTAAATATTTCAATTTTAAATAACCAAAAATTCCGGGTCGTCACACATTTCCTTTATTGATTTCAAATTAAGCTCTACTTGTCCCCTCCACTGATTTCAAATTTTCTTTATTTATATTGATTACTAACCAAGCAATCATATTGAATCATCCTAAAGAAGTAAATAATAATCCATTTATAAAAATTTATCATATTGCAAGAAGCATTTATTCTATCTTTTTTGTACATATTGTACATAACACATCAGTAATTATATTTGCTTTGTGAGAGAGCTTGAAATACAATTCGCGAAGCACCGAAAACACATTGACCATTGCGTAATAAAGACTACTACAACCATTCATACTTCAAAATTATGTTTTAACTCTAGGATATCAACACTTAAATTTTATGCAAGTTTTTCATTTGCATGCTTCCTGGATAATAACAACTCTGCCTCTCAATTTGATTAATTTCAAATTTCATCCGTTATATTGAACCCGTTTGTCATATTAAATACCCTTATGCAAGTAAGTACAAGTACACACGATTAAGTCGTTAGTCACTTGTAAATATTTGCTTTTGAGCGTAGGGAGTTTCTAGTGGCTGTCTAGCAATAAAATTTGTGAAGCACGTTAACCATTATGACTTCAAATTATGATTTGGCTTTAGAATATATACACCTAAATTTTGTGAATGTGTCTCATTAGCATGTGATTTCTAGATAATCAAAAGTTTCACCTCCCGCCTTGATTGATTTCCCTTTTTCATTGATTATTTTAACCTTGTAATCATATTAAATCTTCCTAAACAGGTGAATATTAGTCTATGAATTTATGTAATCCACATATGAACTAGTAAAATACTAGAAGGATCAGATCGAAAACTATTAGGCTCATGTTCACATATTGCATGAATTTTGTTTTCTTTTTTTTCTTTGTTAAATAAAAAACACATCCAACATAATGCTTCAATAGTTTTTATTTACTTGGTTATATCTAACTATGTAATATATCAAATCTTCCTAAACAAATATTAATCCACTTAATTTAGCTTTATAACTCACATGTCAATTCTTGTTAACAAATAAAAGATCAATGGATAAGTTTTTTTCGCACCTATTCACAAAATTTAATGAAGAATTATTTAGTTGATCTCCTTAAAATGTAGGACAATTTTTCGATCAAGGCACCGCAAAAAAACAAATTATAGAACTAGGCCTCAACAAAAACTAATTGCCAAAGTAGGCCTCGTTTAGTTTATAACTTGCGCATTTTTGGAATGCGCAAGTTATAAAATATATTTTTACGTAGAGCTTGCGCATTCCATAAGTGCGCAAGCTTTAGATTTAAAGCTTGCGCACTTATGGAATGCGCAAGCTTTAGATTTAAAGCTTGCGCACTTATGGAATGTGCAAGCTCATTTTCGGGCACCAAATAGACAGAGAGCTGAATCTGAGCTCATTTCATCCTCTATCTCCTATCTTCCCAAAACCCTTCCCATTCCCAACTTCAAACCCATTCCAAATCCAAATATATTAACTCAAAAACATTGTTCCTCATCTATTCCTTCAAACAACCACTCGATTGCGCATAAAATGGAAACAAGCTCTTCATCTACGTTGATTAGAGGTAATTATAATTTGAATACTACTGTAGAAATGATTGTTGTTGTTAGCGGAAGAGGTAGTGTTGATGATGTCGATGTGAATGTACTCATATTGTTGGTTTCTTTGTTGAAAATGCAAAAGGATTTGTAGTATTCATATAGCCAAAACCCTAGCTTTGTACATAGTTTTTGTAGTGATAAATGGTTGTTGTTGTTTGCAGAATTGTCTCCCGGGCCCGAAGATAGAAGTGTTCTCTATCTTCAAGAACACCATAGGAGCCAAAACGACACATTAAGGAAGGTAAATGTTCGATATTGGTAAACCGGGGGAATGCAAATATGAAGCACTAATTTTAATTTGTTTATACATTTCAGGGTGTTGAAACTGTGAAGATATGCGATCATTCGAGCAAGCTCAAGGAGATCGATTATAAAGATCCAAGATTGGAGCCGAATCTACGAATCTTCAGATTTTGGAAAGCTATGCAAATCGACTACATTCGGCTCGATCATCACCTTCTTACCGCTTTATGCGATAGATGGAGGCCGGAAATAAATACATTTCATATGAGAGTCGGGGAGATGACAGTGACTCTAGCGGATGTGCGTTTTCTTTTCGGTCTTAAAGCAGACGGTCGCCCGGTATGTTTGCAAAATTTAGATATCGATTACAACGAATTGGCTCATGACTTGTTTGGTATTTTTCCGCCTAGAGAGGCGGTTAAGTCTAAAAGTGAATTATCAATGACTTGGTTTAAAAGTGAATTTTCCGAACCACTACCCGAAGGGGCAACCGATTTAGATATACTTCGCTGCACTCGTGCCGTGATATTGTATTTTTTGAGTTGCCGATTATTTCCCGATAATTCGAAAGGGAGATTATGTTTGAAATTATTACCTTTTTTGGATGATTTGGCTGACTGTGGTTATCATTCTTAGGGTAGTGCTATTCTCTGCTATTTGTATAGTGAGTTGTCGAACGTTGCCTTGCAACGTCGAAAAGTTTTAGGGGGTTCTGCAACGTTGTTGCAACTATGGTCATGGTCGCATATTGCTATTGGATGGCCGTCTATTACAATTCCTACCGACTTAGATCTGTATCTTCCATTCGAGGCTAGGTGGAACTGTGCTAGGAGTTGGCATGAGAGGTCAAGAAATGTATAGTTTTACCGTAATGAGTTAGATTTGTTGGCGGACGATGCGGTTACATGGGAACCATATTCATTATTGTATAAGTTTGGACATCCGGAAATTGAATATTCGTTCACCGGTTGGATTGCTAAGAGCCGACTGATTCTATTTTTAGACTTTGAGTTGTATGCACCCGATCGGGTTATGAGACAGTTTTCCTTTGATTTTCAGCACATTCCTGATCCTGTCGTCCCCCTTGACCCAGAACCCACTAGCTGGATGGCATTTTTGGAGGAATGTATTGCTATTTGGCAATCAAGAATTGATCGTGCCGAACGAGCACGCGAGCCTCCGACACCTTTGAGCGAGTATTGGTATTGGCGAATTACTCGTCGTTATATTCTTAAAAAGTCCACAAGGAAGTTGGTTGCGTACACTCCCCGTGCTCCTCTAGAACGTGATGTGGTAAGTATTGTAATTTCAAATTTTTTATAGTTCAATTTTTATGCCACATTAAGGCATTGTTATGACTTATGGTTCAGGTAAGCGGAATATACAGCGCTTTGGATATGGTGGGCGAAATAGAAGAAAGTCATATGGAGCTGGACAAGGTCAAAAGCAAGTGAATTGACCTACGACGAATACTTGACACGATTTTGGGTTGGAACAAGCTAAAAAGGCCGGCCAAACTGCTGCGCATTGTAGAAGAGCCACCATGTTGTACAGAGAAGACACATACCACAGTAGCGGGTGGACAAGCCCAATGGGAGGATGCACATGCGGAGGGGGAGGCTTCACAACATCCCGGTGGTGAAACTACAACTGGATGGCCCGCTTGGCCCGAGGTAGAGCAGCAATACACCGGTAGAGAAACTCATGCTGAATGGCTCGTTTGGCATGAAGGAGAACAACAATTCGGATATGTGGGACAGTCGACATACGAGCATGCGCAAGAGCTGCCGCAGTGGGAAATTCAACAAGAAGAATTCATTTTTGGGCCAAGTCAACAACAAGAAATTCCGCTTCCGACACCCGCTCCTACATTCGAAGAAGGCCAAGGATCGGCTCCTATCGTGTACAAATGGAAGAAGAAGAAAAGAGACACCCCACTTGAGCTTAGACGGATTCGTGGTTGACGGTGTTGGTCTTATTGTTGTTGTTTCTTTGGTTGGGTAAGGGATTGTTGACTTGTATGTTTCTATATTATTGTACGACCTGTTCAACCTTTTTTGGATGATTTTCAATTGTCAGTTGGATCATGTTATTTATTTTGTTTTATGATGGTATTGTTAATGGAATGGTGTGTGATGCTCTCAGTTTGGAATTTGGGGTCTGGGGTTTTGCAATTTGTGGTTTTGCAGTGTGGCAGAGCGGCTCTTTGTTTAGAACTGACCCAAAAAATAGCTTGCGCATTCCACATATGCGCAAGCCATTTTTGGGTTATTTACAGCAATCCGCAAATGCTACATTTGGTCTTTTGTAGCATATGCGGAATGCTGCAAATAACCCAGTTCTACGCTTGTGCATATTTGGAATGCGCATGTTATATTTTACATATAACTTGCGCATTTCTAGATTGCGCAAGCTATATTGACAACATACTTGTGCATTCCATATATGCGCAAGCTTTTTTTTGGCCCTGTCCGAGACAGAGAGCTGTTTCAACACCATAAATCACACAATTTCACACAAAAAGTTCGAACAACATTCTATATAACATGCAAACACCATTCTATATTGAATCTTACTCCGCCGTCATAACAAAGAGTCCAGCTTGATTCCTGGTCTTTCAAACTTCTTTCAATCCATGCATCGGCATCTCGATTTACATCCTTCAACTGTTTTCGAAGACCGTTGTATTTTACGACCTTCGATGCCGTGGCACATGCGTGTAATAAATTTTGTAGCTTATTTGTGCCAAACCCCGCTTTCTTGAAATTTGCTTTAATATGACGTATACAAAAGCGATGATGATGTTCAATTGGCCAAGCTTCTCTAAGCGCAAGTGGAATTCCTTTCATACGATCGAGATAAAGGTGATACATCTAGTATGTACGGATGGAATATAATTCCATATGCAATGAATAAATCAACTCCACGTTTGCCATGACTCTGTTTGTACAATAGCAAAAGCTAAAGGAAATAGCCCTTGATTTGCATCCACCCCAGTTGCTACTAATAACGTACCCAGATACTTCCTGTATAAATGAGTGGCATCAATAGACAATATGGGTTGACAGTGGTCGAAGCCTTGAATACAAGGTCCGAAAGCCCAAAAAGCACCATTAAAAACACCACGACTATGAATAACATCATATACGGTTCCGGGGTTGGTATGTTGTAGGGCTCTAAGATATTTCGGCAATTCCGCATACGACGATTCCCAATCGCCATAAATCATTGCAACAGCTTTCTGCAGTCCGTGCCAAGCTCGAAAATAACTCACTTTAATATGAAACATGTTGGACATTGTCTCTTGAACAGTTCTTGTAGTCATGTTTGTTTCATCTTTAATCAACGGAAGTATTTTGCTGCATATAAACTTAGCAGTTGCATGTCGATGGTTTGAGTAGATGGTTGTATTTAAACAAGTGTGATCGCCGCCTTATGTAGTTATCTTCCACCAATTTGAATTTTTTCCTACCGAAAGGCTTGCATGAACTCGCCAAGGGCATGTTTCTTCCACATCACAGCGGACCATGTATTGATTTGCACGCGATTTCAGAACTTGAAATGAAACTGAACATTTAATCGCCCGTTCGCATAACTGTTCAACAAGCTTCTGCTTACTTTCAAAAATTAACCCAACTCGTGGACCTTTCTCCGCACAGTCTTCCAAAAACTTCCACGTCTAGTTGACAATTTTCCATTATTGATTTCACCATCATTGATGTCGTGCATAAATCATCAGCTAGAGCCTCTTCATATGTGATTTGTTCTTCTTCCGCATTTACATCATCAGCCTCCTCAATGTCTGCATATATGATTGCGTCATTGTTAACTTCCATTTGATGTATCCAAGTTATATCCTCATCATCTGCACAAGCAACTTCCATGCTATCCAATTGCCCACAAATCTCGTGTGGAGTATGAACATGATAATCGGCACCATCGTCATCACAACCAGTAAATGCATCTTCGACACTAGGAATACAAAAACAAAGGTCATATATTTTGCATTAACGTAAGTCAAAATACAAGTGCCAACGTATAATAGTACTCACTTTTTAAACGCTTGCGACTGATTTGGATTTATAGCGTTCTGCATCATATTTTGTTCCTTACTAGAAGAGACTCCACCCATTCCGCTATACCTGTAAAGTAAGTTTGTAAACTCTCCACCTTGATGGCTTGAAAGATACGACAGATACGCCGACCATTGTGTTTCTCGTAACTGTGTGGTGTGCATATACTCATCCCCAGAGATTACTGGCGCTTGTGTTTCAACCACATTTTTATGTTCCACTCTCACAACGTAGATTTCTATCACTCTCATTCCAACTGAAAAGGTGGAGTTCAAATCATCGTCGTCTTCCAAATCAATAGCGGATGCACCATCATCCCGAACCCATTTCACCGCTAATTTTAAATCATATATCACAGGATTTGCTTTTGTCACTTCAAATGCCCTTTGTTTAAGCTCTTCAAAACTACAATGATTTTTTTATTGTCGATCATTTTCGCTTCCCGCCCACATATCTAGGTTTACCTTCATCATCAACCAACAATTCGCCATTAAAGTAAAATATAGTCGGAACCTTTGACATTATCTGCAAAATAAGTTCCAATACCACATTCATAGTTTTTGTTCACTGACATAACTATAAACATCAATTTGATGAATTATTACCTATTTTTTCTAAGTAGATTTTGCTTCCGCAAGCAATCTTCAACCAAAAGCAGTCAACTCAATCTTTAAAAAAACCCAAACAAGCAAATCAATATAATAACGTAACTAATATGTTTCATCAATAAAGTCAACACTATCAAATGAATTTCAACAACATAATAAACTATCTACGTTGCACACGTTACGGGTTACAACAAATAGAAACATTTTCGCAACAATATATTACAAATACAACGGTTCAACATAAAATCCAAATATGACAACTTAACCAAGTCCTAAACATCTAGCACATTCTAGGCCTTCCACTGTTTGTCCTTAGTTCTTCATTCACACTTTTCAAATGACTTATTTCAGCTTGCAGTTCGTGGACATACTCAAGTCCCCTTTCGCACAGGGGTTGATCAATCCATTTAAAATAATTGCAACAATCATATTCACGAGGATTCAATCTATGTTCGCTGTACGAACTACACCCAAAAAATCTTCATCCAGCATTCTTTTCCTTTCTACAAACAACCACTACACACATATCTCCGCAATAACAATTTGGACATGGTCGTTGTCCCCTTGGTATGGATGGACCAACATGATGTATAAGTGTCAGCAAATTTCCATCAACTGTACGCTGATGACCAGGCATTTCCGCAGAAACAACTTCACATAAACGAGCGTGTAAGGTTGATGATCCTGAATGGAATTTACGCGGTACTGGTTCGAACTGTGTTTCCAAAACATGATCGACATCAAAGTCAATATGACTTGAACTTGCAACTCTGATTTCCCTTCAACCTCATCAAAATGTTTCATCAATGTTTCGTCGTCTATCTCCCAAACATTAATGTCTACCGTCATAATAAACAATAAACAATTAAGGTGTAAATTAGAGTTTTTAATTTACTACTACTTAAATAGGGTTTCCTAGTTCATTAAACACTAACAACTAATTCAACAACAACACCATTGTCTAATAATTAACACTACTACCACCAATAACTCTTCATTTACAACAATATCAACAACAGCAAAATTACATCTTAATTTTCAAAAACATTAATTATTACCTTTGTTTTGTAACGATGATGAAGATGACTCCATATATAGTTTAACAACTATTTGGTTAATAAGGTGATTGTGGATTTGGGTATAGAAGAAAAATGGGTTTGAATTGGGAAATGGGGAGGGTTTGGGGAAGAAAGTAGAAATATTGATAAATAAACTCAGATCTGTGCTCTCTGTCTATTTGATGCTAAAAAATGAGCTTGCGCACTCCATAATTGCACAAGCATTAAATATAGCTTGCGCATTTATGGAATGCACAAGGTATATTTAAAAAAATTTAACACTTGCGCACTCCATATTTGCGCAAGTTAAAACCAAAACGAGGCCTAGTTTGGCAATTAGTTTTTGCTGAAGCCTAAAACCAAAATATGATATTTGCTGAAGCCTAAAACCAAAAATTGTCCTAAAATGTATCAATACTTTCTTATTTGTTTTTTGAATATAGTGAAACTTTTAGAGCTTCTATCTTAGAACAAAACAGTGAGTCCCTCCAAGTGCATTATTAGTTGTGAAGTTTAAATGCTACTACAACCATTGTGCCTACATGCCATGATACTTCCATATAGCAATTTAATTCTATTTTATTTTCTCTAATCGTCTAAACATGGTTTTTCCATATGGCTTTTAGGGGGACTTCTGACAGTAGACCACCTTATTCATTTCTGAAGTCTCTTTAGCAATGCTCTAAATTTTCATAATATTATATAATTATGTTAGTAATCATTGATTCATATAACCTTTCATAACACTTAGCCTGTTCCACTTATATATAGCGATATGTAACTTATTACTTAGCTTTCATTTTCAATCAGCTAGCAGCCATGAACATAGATTCTTACCTTCATTCAGTGCCAACATATGTTTGCTTCATATGTAGTTGAAAAATAGAAGTCCAGCTAGCAGATCTTGATCATTGGACAACATTATCTATCTTATTTGATTATTATTTGTTGGATTTTTAATGGAAAAATGAATTATTAAAAAAACCGAACAAATGTCTTGGGGCTTCCTATGTGAAGTCCTACATGGATATTGTATAAGAATCCTATTTAAATATAGAAATTTCAAGCATTGTATTGGACCCTTTGGACATGCAATATTTTCTTGTGTTGAGGAGAAAAGTCATACATGATAACACATAGGCATACAGTTTGACTGACCGAGCCAATCCATGTTGGGTTGGGTGGTATGATTTGACACTTTATTTTTATACAAAAATTTTCCTAAAGAAACCGATATTTTTTATAATGATCTTAAACAAACGGTAATGCTTTTAACTGTTAAATCGAGAGACTAGATCTATTCGTTGGTTACCAATATAATTAATATATATGCAGTTCCAAAAGGCAGGCCAACATTCCAACTTTTACATACCACTCACATATTTAAGTCAACCTTGGATTTCCTATTCGCACAGGGTGTTAGATGCTTGGTATTCCTTTTTGCAGCATAAAAACCAATATGATTATGGATTGTTCTATCCTGAGGGAACCGTGGTTGCTCGTTTTCCTTGCACAACTGTGGTCTGTGTAGTGGATTTCCTATTCGCGCAGGGTGTTAGATGCTTGGTATTCCTTTTCGCAGCATAAAAACCAATATGATTATGGATTGTTCTATCCTGAGGGAACCGTGGTTGCTCGTTTTCCTTGCACAACTGTGGTCTGTGTAGTGGAAAGTCTTAAAGAGAGCGACCTACTTCACAACTCAATCAAAGAAATCTCATTTACAAATCTTTAGCAACAACATTATTGCTAAAATTTAGATCCTTAAAATGATTGTTCACAATGTATCAAGTAGCTAACGAAGTCCCAAGCAAATTATTTCATATAATAAGGAAAGGACCATAAAACTTGTATCTGATGACAATGGAAAAAAATTCATTGTACTTGATCCTTTTTTGCTTCTTACTGGTTCCACACTTGAATGTGATCATCTCCTCCAGTGGAAAACCAATGTAGGGTTTTCCAGTTCAACACTTGTAGAATGGAGAATGTGATCATCTTATCCACTAAAAAACCAATTTAGGGTGCACCATGAAATCATGCCTATTAAATCAAAAATCTAATTGCTTATTATAGGTACTATTTTAATTATTTCATCATCATTCTCTAGCCAAGTTGTATGCAGTTGTACCTCCATTACTGGAGAGACTGTTTATGTAACTTTTTTTCTAAACCACATAAACTAAAACCCACAACATAATCACATGTTCAGACAAAAATGTGCCGGATATAGAATGTTTAGTAGTCCCACTTTATTAACGTTTTAACCAAATTCAATAGGTAAACAATGTAATTAGCTTTCAACCAAACTCCCACTTCTTAGAAAAAGACGTACATGTGAAACTAGACCTAGACGCCTTGGGCGCTCTTGGCAGTTCAGGGTGGTACTACATCAGCTTCATCCTGTTCCCATCCAACTTCCAACTGCCGAAAATGTAGACAACCTCCGCAACCCTGTCCTCAGCACTACTGAAGTCATTTTATCATGTGGCTCCTCACTTGTTTGGGACGATGGTAAAGTCGCCACCTTTCTCTGCTCCTTCTTACCCCATCTCACCATTCAAGCCACTGCTATTGGAACCAAAGGCACTCTTACTATAGCTGACTTTATAATCCCATTTAAAGAGAAATGCGCCGAGTTTATGTTTTTATCGGAAGGTGGGTTTAACAAGTTGGTTACTGGGTAGAGGAAGGTGCCGAGTAAGCATGTCGTGAACACTGAACTACCTCAAGAAACTAGAATGGTTGTTGAGCTTTCTAGGTTGGTGGGAGGTATTAGGAGTAACGAAATGTTCAATCCCAACGGTGTTTTTTTCCGTCATGCTTGGTCTATTATTCAGGCGGATTTTTGCCTTGCTGTTCAATCCTTTTTCTCTGGGGGATCCCTTCCTTCTGGTTGGACATCCACCAATCTTGTTCTTATTCCAAAATGCGACAACCCAAGGTCGTGTGTGGATTTTCGCCCTATCAGTCTTTGCAACTTCTCGAATAAAGTTATTTCTAAAATCCTATCCACCCGATTGGCTCCCTTCCTCGAGCGCATTATTTCTACATCCCAAGCGGGGTTTGTAAAGGGCCGTTTGATTACTGATAACGTCCTGCTCGCTCAGGAACTTATTTCCTAGATCGACCGAAAGATCAGGGGCTCTAATGTTGTCTTCAAACTGGATATGGCTAAGGCCTACGACCGTATGTCTTGGTTTTTTATCATCAAGGTATTAAGGGCTTTCGGTTTCCCGGAACCCCTCATAGACTTGGTATGGAGACTCATTTCCAACTGTTGGTTCTCTGTGCTCATTAACGGCTCGGCTAATGGTTATTTCAAGGCAGGTAGGGGTCTTCGTCAGGGAGACCCACTATCGCCATCTCTCTTTGTTATCGCGGCGGAGGCTTTTGTTCGCGGTCTTCAATCCTTAACTATCTTCGGCCAGATTCAGCGATTCGGGATTCCTAGGGGTTGCCCCCTAATCTCATCTTTGTCCTTCGCCGATGACGTTGTCATTTTCTCTAATGGCAGCGTCCCCTCTGTTAATCGGCTACTCAGATTTATTCGTCAATATGAGCAATCATCGGGTCAACTAGTTAACCCTGCCAAAAGCTGTTTCGTCCACGCAAAAGATTTGTCCCCCTCTCGTGCTACATGGATCGAGACTGCCTCAGGTTTCAAGGAAGCTGATCTTCCTCTTCCTTACCTGGGGGTTGTCCTGTACCGCGGTAGGAAACTCAATGCTCTTTTCGATCCCTTGACTGATAAAGTAAGGGGCAAGATCTTACGTTGGAATGCCTCTCTTATTCCCAGGCTGGTAGACTTGTTCTTATCAAGTCCGTTCTAGACTCGATAGGAACTCATGTTTTCGCGGCTATGACCCCAACTTCTTCTTTTTTTCGGTCGTATCGGTCTTTGGTCTCCTCTTTCTTCTGGGGTAACAAGGAGAATGCCCGGCGGCACCATTGGGTGTCGTGGGACGTGGTGTGCCGTCCAAAAAATGAAGACGGTCTGGGTCTGCGTAACCCAAAAGACCTTTGTGTTGCTTTTGCCTGTAAGTTATGGCATAGGTTTGCCGCTAACAACTCCTTATGGGCTTCTTTCCTCCATGCGAAGTATCGCAGGCTTGCGGGCTCAAACTTCTCAGGGTCTCCATCTTATGCTAGTGAGACCTGGAAGCACATGCAGTCGGTGAAACTATTTTCCGACACACATGGTGGTTCCTCAGGATGGAATGGCGCCCCCTTTTCCATTCTGAACGCCTGGTCTTCTATTAGAATCCGGGATCCCGTTCGTCCTGTTTTTTCTTTCATTTGGGACTCTCGCATTCCCCCCAAAGTCTCTATTTTGATGTGGAGGATTCTTCATGATGGTTTGCCACTGGACGAGAATCTCCAAAAAATCGGCGTCCCTTTCGTCTCCCGTTGTAGTTGCTACGACAACGGGGATTCAGAATCCTTGAATCACTTGTTCTTCGGTGGGTTCTCGGCCAGATCTTGCTGGAATTACTTCGGAAACCTTCTTGGTGTTCGTCAGGTGGCCCGCTCGCCATCTGATCTCCGTAGGTCCTGGTGGTCTGGGAATACTAGTAAATCTCTTCGTTCTATTGTTTTTCGTTTGATTCCCTGTCTCATCTGCTGGCACCTCTGGTGCGCGCGGAACAAGGCAATCTTCGATAGCTTTTGTATGGACCCTCCATCTATTATTCGGAGTGTGAGGAAAGACGTCTTCCTTGCTTTCCGTGGTAGACCATTCAAGGGTCGTTTGAGCTCCCGATCGGAGCATTTGGTTGGTCTCCTCTCTATTTCGTGTGATTTGTCTCACGCTAGACTGGGAGTAGGTTGATCTTTGCAAGGGAGCGCGGGCATTCACCCTACGCTCACTTCCCCTCCCCCCTATTTTCTGTTGGTGTTTAATGTTGTTGTTTAGTTTTCCAGATTCAGACTCCGCTGGCTTCTTCTTTGGCCCTGTTTGAGCTTTGGTTGACCGGTTTCGGGGCATAGCTTTCCTTTTTTCTTCGCTAGTACACTGGTGGATCAGTGTGGTTGTATGGCTGCTTTGTGAGTTCTTTATGGTCGCCTCTTCTCCGTCGCCAAGTGCAATATTTTTAGGAGTATGTTTTCCCTATATTGGCTGGCGCTTTGGTTTCTAGATTGCTGTATTTGTGGTTTGGCTTGGTGGTCTGGCCTTTTCCTTTGGATCAAGGCGGGTTAGTGATTGGTGGTGGATCTGTTATCTTTTTCCTTTTCTGTCATAGGCTGGTTTTGCTTCTGGTAGCTGTGTTTCCACGCTACTGTTTTTGGGTTTCTTAGTTTCAGCTGCTGTTCAGCGATTTTGGTTTTGGGAGGCTTTCGACCTTCTATTGTTTTTGTTTTTTCTTTGTGAGCCATCGGAGAAAGGCACTTTTTCTCCCTCTGTTATATGATATTATCTTTGTTGTAAAAAAAAAGGAGTAACGAAATGTTGCCGAAGGTTAAGTGGCCCAACGTAACGAGGAAGACACAATTGGTGCTTGGTGCTGTTTAGGCTTCTATTGATGGTGGATTTATGCCCATTGATATTGTTCTATGATTTTCAAGAGGTTATGTTGTTATATTAATGTAAGCTTTGCGTGGTTGTCAAGAATAATTTTATTATTGTATAATGGATTATATGATTATATTGTTGTGATGTACTTAGCTATGAAATTGGTTTAACGCCCCTAAAAGATTGTGTATAGCAAAAGAACCCTATGTGTGATCTTTGGCTGTGAATTTATAAGGATTATAATCTTTGATTTCATGGATAAGATATTTCCATATCACTATATTTGACTTAATAGTAGAAGATTGATAGAAATATATGAAGAAAATAAGAGGAAAACAAGACACGGTTTAGTTATGCCTACATCCACTTTGATGATATTTTATTGTTGTTTATCACTAGATTTAAAAGTAAATACTATTACAATCTCGAAACATTATCAAAAAATTTAATGGCATCAATTTTCCTTAGGTATGTGATATTAATTTGCAAAAATTTCTTTTCTATTGTATATAGACCCATATTTATAGCTGTAGTGCAACACCACAAAAATTTAAACTAATAAATTAAAATAAATATAAAAAAATAACATTTTGGTAATTTTACAAAATGTTGAAAAACTAAATTTTTACAAATGAAGAAATTTGGGAGATCTGACTTTTCTATTGCATCAAATAGATTTTTTTAGCCCAAATTCAAATACAAAATGTCATAAACAGATAATATATGAAGAAGATACTTAATGTTCACTATAGCGATCATATTAGTTATTGCGCCTATTTTGAAATAAGTTTAAGAATTAACTGCAAGATTAAATCAAAAAATTATTTATTAAGTAATCAATTGAATATAATTGGACTAATAAAAAGAAAGAAAAATCATAATTGTTTTAATGTCATTAAAAGAAAAGAGGGAAAAATATTTACATGCACAGAGGGAAGACATTAATTACCATGTTAATGTAATTTATTGCTATAATTAATAAAGGTAGGAATGTAACAACATATTTATGAAGAAAAAATGCACTTGATGTTATATATTTTAAAAAGTGAAGATAATAATATATGCATGGAAGTAAAGCGTTATTTTAAAGGAAATGTAAGATACACTATCTCTATATTAGTGAAGAACAAAGGGCAAAATCTGATTTGAACTTGGGAACATTAATATCAATTAATTATAAATTGATTCCATACTTTATTGATAAAGAGTAAGGTTCTCAATCAATGTAAATATAAACACACATGTACGATTGAATGTTAATATGTGATTCCCTACAATAGGCAATAATAATAAATGCGTACAACATGAATAAGAGATATAAATTGATTTAGACTATAATAAATGGTATTTATTCTAATCATAATTAAAGTCGTTAATTGAGAGAAGATAAACGTTGCCTTCTCCAAGGAAAAGAAAAGAAAAAAAGTTTGCATATATGTAAAGATAAGTAATATGTGAATAAGCATATAATTTTTACTAACCGTAGGTTTCAGCTATAAATAAGACCCTAACCCTCACTTCGTTTCACTCTAGACCCTAGCATTTTCCTCCTCCTTATTTCTATACGTTCCTTTTCTTATCCATCTTTCTCCTCAAAAACTCTAATTTCTCAAATCTCCTCTCCAATTTCTGAAATTAAAACAAAACAAAAATTAAATCAAATAAGAGGGGGAGAGAGAAGCGGAGCATCGAAAGAGTAGAATAATCAAATTGAAAGGAAGAACAAATCAATAAAAAGGGAAGCGGTGAATTCGAATCAAACTAGAAGAGCAATTTATTTGAGGTAAGTGAATTGATTACGACGTTATGTTGATTCATAAGTAATTGAATTTCTTTATAATTCTATGTGATTTAAGAAATATAATTGTTGATTCTGTAATAGTAGTTTCAGCCTAGATTTAATTTGATTTACAATTCTGCTATTAATAAAAAAGGACAACAATGATAGGATAACCTTAGGCATTAATCTGATAAGAATAATCACTAAAAAAAGGGAAAAAGATGGATTAGTGATATACATATCAAATTCAAAAAAATAAACCTTTTTTGATAAAGTTTGGGTTGATTGAATGGACAAAGTAATCGAATATTCCTTTTATCTCACTTTGAATTGATTAAATAGTTTGGAATACACACACACACATATCTGTATGTATGTATGTATGTATGTATGTATGTATGTGTATGTGTATGTGTATGTGTATGTGTATGTGTATGTGTATATGTATTTTTATATGTATCTATATATGTGTGTGTGTGTGTGTATACATCTTTGTTGAAGGTATATAGGTTGTCTATTTAAAATTTATATATAAATAATTGCTGAATCAACCAGTGAATCCATATAAACAAAGGTAGAGACTATCACAAGATTCGGTTACAAATGAACCTTAAGTCCATACTCGAATTAGGTAGAAGACAAATGAAATTAAAAAACAAAATCTAAAAAACATCAAACCATACATCTGAACGTGAAATACAGCTAAATAGTTGTAATGCCGTTATTAGGCACCACAGAAGTTTTCTGCTATGCACAACGATAAGGACGTGATACTACATTGACGATGGATCCTGATGAGGTGCTGCATTATGGATACTAGCAGGGAAATCATCTTGGTCCAAAAGGGGACATATGTATCGTATGCGTTATAGCTTATATACATAGTTATAGTCAACTGCAAGAAGATGGGGTGTCGTATCGTTTGTAAAGTCAAGATGACTAAGTAAAACAATAGACATAACATGTAATGGAAGGAAATCAATATAAACTAGTGTAATGTATAAAGTGTGTAATTTATCAGCCTTAGAACGTTATTCTGACTCCTCCTCATTGCAACCCACATGATAGCTTTAGAGGGCCACGTACTGGTATAAGGTAAGAACGGCGGAAGGATAGATTTCCTTATAGTTGCTCAACACTAACAAAGGCACTAGAGATCAAAGGTGTCAACCATGGTCAGTAATCATACGTTATATTATATTTTACTATTCCGTTTGTGAGTTTTATCAGTAGTGCTTTGATATACTTTTGTTTACTTACAGGATACTAATACCAACGATTCATACTTTGTGGACTTGGGTTTTTGATTTAGTGAAAATTAGGAGCTATTGGGGTGCAGGTTGTTGCGTTTGGTATCGGAGCTTAGGTTACTCGATCATAGGAATTAAAATATGTAACGATCCACCTTTCTTACACCTAAAGACGATACTTAATACATCCTCGGTATTCGTGTGCCAATTATTTAAGTGTCCGAAAGATAGGTCATTTGGGGTGAAGGAAGAAAAGATAGAGCGGATTCTCACATCCTGACGAGTAATATATAATATAAACAAATCTTTACAAAAGAAATCATCTTTATTATACACAACATCAGAGTACACTAATCTATTTTCTAACTGGACAATTATAACACCGTATCCTTACAATTTTTGATAAATATAGACTAAAACAAAGCTACAACAACGGAAGAATATAAGATACATGAATACGTCTTGGAGAATCAAGCTCGTCTCCTGAAAGCTCCAAAGGATCCAGCTAAATCCGAAAAATATGCTCAGGCTGACCCGAGCATTATAGGAAAACAACGACCGAGTCAGTCAAATAAAACCAGCGTGAGAAAAACTCGAAACAAAACATAAGGATTACTATATTTGAAATACTTTCAAAATTAAAAGTATCTCGTAAGACCACGGCGCACATAAACACAGATGGGTTTTTACCTTACAATAACTAAAACATTTTATCATAAAATCCAATGATACTATAATAATGTCTAAGGTTCAAAGTAAATATATAAAATAGTTGAAATGCTTGCATCTCACATTCCAACATAGTTGGGCACAATCAAAATCGTAATGGCTTGTATTGGAGATTTGGATTCCATACTATGGCAAGGTAAGGGATTACCTTCTGGTGATACATCTCTAGAAATGTACCTGAGGACTACAGACGCATCTGCCCCTCTGCTACACAGAGTTGGCCTGCCCCTTTAACATGACAAGCCGGATTACCTCACCCCTTTGACACTGAGGCCTTCTACTACCATGGTGCTTGCGCACAAACCAACTCTGAAAGGGATAATCTAGAATGGGATAACGGCTCATAATGGTAGCTAACCACCTAGCTCTACTACATGCCCTGTTTTTTCCATTCTCCGAGTTGTAAGGCTTGTGAGGTCACGCTTTTACCTCTTCTACTAGCATATCATCTTGGAATGCTAACACTGCCCTCCAAATAGAGATGCAATGCTAGCATTCGTCCATACAAGTTATTTCGGGATCAAACAAGCTTTCAAAATTTTACTATCTTCCATTTTGAAACCACTCTTAGGAAGAATAGTATAGCTCCATATCATACTTTATCGCGAACATTATAAGTTTGGAGTGGTTTGGATAAATCCGAATATCGTTGTCTCCAAACTAAGAGAAAATTTCCGACTGACTAAATCCCGGTTCTTTGGAAGTATGAAATAAGTATTTGAGTCCTCACGAACAATCATACTTCCTAAGTCAAAACATGTCAAGATTTGATAGTCGGTTATTTAACTATCAAATAAACAAACAATTCAGAGATTTAATTGTCCATAGCAACCACTAAGCCTAAAAATAATTCATTCATTTATTAAAATCTCTTTTCAAAAGTGTTTTATTAAAAACATTCATATACTTATCTCACTGACATAAGTATATTCACAAAACATTTGTGAAAGGTTTCTCATTTACAAATCATATCAAAAAGTATCAAATTACTCCAAACACCTTAATAAAATAATTTCTTAATTATTCTTTAAATATTTTTAAATGTAATAACTTTAAACCGTTATCAAAGGGATAAAATGAAATATTGGATTTCACAAGTTTTGGAAAAAGGTTTAGTGACCGCAATGGTTCTTATTTTAATTGAGTTTAACTCTCCAAGTGATAATATGGGCATTTACATAAAAGTAGGTATGTAAAAGGAAACAACACATAACAACCAGTCACATATAGGAAAATATCCAGGTTACTATAATAGCAGACGGTGGTTTGTTATGCTAAACACATGTCCAAGTTAATATAATAGCATAATGGTGTTTGGTTCTGCTAACAGATGTCAAATATAACTTAACTAGCAGAATGATGATTTATTCTGCTAAATAATTGTCGTTGAGTTTCATATTCAGTGAAGTTACTTAAAGGAGATCGACAAAGAAATCCCTTGGATTTTGAAACTCTATAAAAGAGAGTTACTTAAAACAAAATCTGATTAAACCTTTAAACTTTTATTTAAAATAATTAAATAACACTTAAACTCTTTATTAAATAACTATTGACCTTTAAATAATTGAACAATAATTAAATATTAAATAAATAATTAAATAATAATTATCGTTAAATAATTAATTAAATAATAGTTAGCTTTTAAATAGGTAATTAAACCATAAATAAATCTTTAATTAATTATTAAATAATAATTTAAACTTAAATAATAATTAAATATTAATCGACCTTAATTAATTAATTAATTAATTAATTCTTAATCAAAACTCAAATACTATATAAACGTTAATTTTAAATAATTAAAACATAATTAAATTTTAAATTAAATCTTAACTTAAATTTAACTTCATTAGAAATTAATTAATAATTAAACACTTTCTTAAATAAATAAATAATTTAATCTTAATTAAATAATAATTAATTATTAAATAATAAATCAAATAATATTTAACCTTTTATTATTTAACAAATTTTTATTAACCTGCTTAAAAATAATTAAGTACTAATTACCCTAACTTAATTAATGATTAAGCACTAATTACCTTAATTAATTTAATTAATTAATCATTAAATAAATAAATAAATAACTAAATAAATAATAATTATTTTTAAATATTTAAAATATATTTGAAAATACCGTTCAAAAAGATTCTTAAGTTAAATCATTTTATATGAAAAAGAGTTCGTTTTTCACGAACTGCATTTATAGCGACTGTCGCTATATGACCTAAAATTTTAAAATCTTGTTTTATACTCAAATAGCTTTCAAAACTCTATCCTATATGATTAACTTACTTTTATAAACCTAGAGTAAAGCTTAGAAACAAAGATCAGATTTTTAAAACTTTTATAAAACATTTCCACAAAATAAAGTTAGAAAACAAGCTTTCAAATCAAAGGATCTCGATGTCGAAATTAATACCTCAACATACTAACCTTTCATGTTACATAAACTATAAGGGCATGAACACAACACACACACACACACACACACACACACACATATATATATATATATATATGCCATCCCAATGAACAACAACAAGATCCTAACTTTCAAACCTCACTAACCCTTTTAACTTTAATTTCTATTTCAAATCTAAATCACAACATTCATAAGCACATGTATATCCATACAAAGCAACACCATATCAAACAACCAAGCAAGGAATTTACATCAAAGTATACATAATATTACCAAACAATAACATATTTTTCAAACAATTATGAGAAAAAAAAATTGATAAATTTTAAAGTTTTAAACTTAAGGTAAAAAGATATTTTCCTCACCAAAAGTCGACTAAATCAAAGAACCTTACTTTCCAACTTGAATATGACTTAGAACTATGCTTTGACTTTGGAAAAATGTGATTTTTGGAGGCCTTTAAGGCTTATAGTGGTTCAACCTACTTGGTTTAAGGAGGTGATGGTTTGGTTTTTGAGATAAGGAGTTGTGGTGGTGAAGGAGAATGGTTTAAACAATGTTTTAAGTATTTGGAAGTAAAGAAAATAAGGATTTTTATCTTAACAAATAAGAGTGGAAACCATGAAAGTGGCTTGAAGAAGATGGAGGAAGGTTTTAGAAATGTGAATGAATGAAGAAATGAAGGAAAATTCATAAAATAATTTTTATACAAAGAGCCATTAGGAAATTACCAAAGTGCCTACCCTCCATTCTCCATTTTCCACCTCATCTTACCCTTCACATCACCATGTCAACACACATGGACTTCTCCCCTCCACCTCATCACTTGCCAACATACATTAAATGCCTAAGTGTACTTATGTCTACATGTGTTTCACTTTACTTTTTTTAAACTTAATTAAGCATTTCATAAAATGCCATCTTATATATAAACATATATATGTATGTATGTAATAATGCTAACTTATTTATAAATGAAAGTGAATATTTGACTCAAATGTGCACAATATTTTCGTCAGCCTTTATTTGACGAAAAGCCAGAAATTTGGAAAACGATTTCCGGTCACATTTTCGATTATTCTTTGAACTAAATAATTTTGTAAACAAATTTTGAAAACTATTTCACCATCATCATTTATTATTTCAAAGAGTCTTATTTTAATTATAAATTCTATTATTTGAATATTTAAAGTTAATTAAATATTCCCGAATTAATGTGGTGAAATCCCAGGTCATTACGCTCTCCCCCCCTTAAAAAAATTTCATTCCCGAAATTTACCACAACCTTAACCAAGAAACAACACTCTCAAGCATAACTAACACTATACATCAGTCTGTATGATGTACATAGATCATTCCTATGCAAAATTTGGTTTGATCACTTACTCGAATATATAGCTTTATTTCCGTACTAGTATCTCCCACCCGACTTCTTAGTGCGGATTATGATCAAGCTTCTTAATTAGAAACCTTCATTCTCTTTACATAGCCATATACTATGATAGGAAACTTTGGTTTCATAATAAGTACCCACATCAAGTGTTCTCCATCAAAAATCGAGTGACAAATCCTTATTCGGAATGGTGTCAGACACCTCAAGTCATATACTCAAATCTTGGATCGAGAATTATATGAAAAGTGGAAGGATCTATGTACAACTTACATACTTATCTAAGGGTCCTTACTACATAATTACTTATTACCCTCCCACACCATACTTATGAAAATATTTCACAAAAATTTCAACTTAAATTCAAACATTTTAAATGTTATAACTTGTAGAAACTTTTCATAAAATCATTTTAAATTTATTAAGTTGTATAGCACTCTCTACATCTTAAGAGCATATACAAAACATCTGATTTTAAAATTCTATTTACTTTTAATAATTTAGATGTAGGCCCAAAATAATTTGGGTCTTAAAATTAAGTCGACCAATATAACCTCTTTACCTAATCGGTTAGGTAAGTAGCTAAGAAGAGTAAGATGATGGTATTCGAACTCTATCCTAGAGTCTACTTCTCTTTAGACACTTCTAAGGTAAATGTGTTTATTAGCCGGCTTAATAACATCAAATAAAATTTACCTCCTAGGTTTTAAAATTCAAAAAGTAACTATTTAATAAAACCAAGCTTATTTAATCTTCTCATTAAATTAATTCAATTTGACTTTATTTATTAACCTACTCTATAATCGAAATACCTTATGATGGGTCAACCTTTAACCTACTGAGTTTGACACAATATAAAGTCATGAACCATATTGGTTAAAAGTCCTAGTCTACCTACAAGGCTAAGAGAGATAAAATATTGATCAGAACCAATGTCAAACAAAGGATAACAGAAGGAACATTATATTTATATATATAACATCATTCAAACTAACAACCCTAGATATAAGCCTGGTAACTCCATCAAAGAATGGAAGTACACTCCAAAAGATATGATACAATAGAAGACACTAAACAAGGAACAACTTAGGATACTACTTCCTAATACTAGCCTTAAACCTTCCTAGTGCTGAACCAACCTTTCCATAACCTCCTTTCCCTTTGTTACTGCTGAAATGAGAACAAAAGGCCTAGCTACTCCCCTTTTCCGAGCATAGGACAATCTTTGACGAAATGAACTTTCTAATGGTAATAATAACCATCATTTAGTGCAGTCTGTGTCTCTAGCTTTGGTACCTTACTGACCCTTTCTTTCACCACTTTTCTTTTTTACCCAACTTACATTCCTGAAAAATGTGATCATATTTCCTACACCTGAAGCAACCATGTTTAGGCACATTAATCTTAAGCTTGCGCTTCATATTCCCAACCGGTGTAGTAGTAGTAGGCTGCTTTGGAGATAAATCTTCAAATCGTAGAGCATTCCTTATTACCTTCTCGAATGATCCCTGAATACAATTCATCATGTCTCTATGTAACTTGTCACACAAGCCCAGCCAAATATTAACCTCAACGAGAGCTCGGTACCGTTGAACTCCTTTTACTCAAAATCTCAAAGTTACGGCATAGCGAAGCAAAGTCCATTGGGGCTTGATCTTGCGGCCCTTCCTTAACAACATACGGCTTAGGTTCAAAAACACCAGTATTCATGATCCTTTGCTACCTGAATTCATATCAAATACCTTAAAATAATTCCAAGAATAAGGTTGTTCAAAAATTATTTAACCCCACTTTTCCGCTTTTCAAAGGAAAAACACTTTTAAAGCTTTACTATCTATTCTCTAAGTTTAAAGAATGATTTTTGAAAAACCAACAGCAACTAAAATTATTTAAAACATACTATACATAATTTCCTAAAAATACCATACATACTAAGGGCTCTTCCCGAAGATCTTATCCAAACTACGGTCCTCCAGACCAACCCATGGGTACTTTCCCCATCTTTTCCCTCTTGTGGGGGATGATTTCTTAATAATCTCTGGCCTGCTGTACCCTTTCTAAAATGGGGCAACTCTTCTAGATGTGCCCTAGCTGATGGCAGAAAAAATAACATTTTTCCCAAACTTTTGGAACCTCCGGCCCCCTTACTCCTTTTGTACAATAATCCATGGTAAGTCCTGTCTTATGACACCAGTAGCAAGTAATTTCCTTCCCTTTCTTGAAAAAATTCCTCTAAGGGGCACCTTCTTTGGATTTGTTCTACCACGGCTTCTTCCAGTGCGGCAGAAATTTCCTCCTTTTGCGATTGCTGATACCGCTTTCTGGAGAGGTTGTTGGCTTCTTCTGATCTTCAAAAACTTCTACCTTCGGATCCACAACTGCTTTGACTACTTGACAAACAGCCCTACCATCCTTAGAGTCTATCCTATTTGATTCCTTTTCCCATCCACGTCCTCCTTGTGTACTCATTTCTTACTACCTGAATATAGTAAGATATCTTTAGGATACACTTCCAAACGGGATTCATATTGGAAAAGTTATCGCCTACAAATGATAAACAAATATTATCATTTCCTAACAATAATCACAATAAAATAACTATATTAGTTTTGAAAATTATTCTTTTTTATAAAATGTAATCCTAGGTAAAATTATTTCATTTGCCAAATTTAAAACAGTATTATGTCGGTTAGCCTTGTTAAAGTGTTTAGGAATCCCTATCGATACCGTGGCGTCCCACATCTCGACTAGAATTCATAAACCACTGAACCGACAAATCGACACAATATAAAACATTTTGTAAACACTAACAAATACGAGCTCTTATATATAATACACTCACTCATTTTACGGTCTCACTTACCCGGTCTCAAATGAGTTTACCCCACCAGGGCCAAGGTTCTCGCTTAACCTTGTGCTTTGATACCAAGTGTAACGATCCACCTTTCTTACACCTAAAGATGACACTTAATACATCCTCGGTATTTGTATGCCGATAATTTAAGTGTTCGAAAGATAGGACATTTGGGGTGAAGGAAGAAAAGACAGAGCAGAATCTCACATCATGACGAGTAATATATAATATAAAAAATCTTTATAAAAGAAATCATCTTTATTATACACAGCATCATAGTACACTAATCTATATTCCTAACTGGAACACCCTATCCTTATAATTTTTGATAAATACAGACTAAAACAAAGCAACAACAGCGGAAGAATATAAGGTACGTGAATATGTCTTTGAGAATTCAGCTTGTCTCCTAAAAGATACAAAGGATCCAACTAAATCTAGAAAATATGCTCAGGCTGACCCAAGCATTATAGGAAAACAATGTCCGGGTCAGTCTGGTAAAACCAGCGTGAGAAAAACTCAAAAAACAACATATGGATTACTATATTTGAAAACCTTTTAAAATAAAAAGTATCTCGTAAGACGACGCCGCACATAAACACGGATGGGTTTTTACCTTACGATCACTAAAACATTTTATGATAAAATCCAGTGATATTATAATAATGTCTAAGGGTTCAAAGTAAATATATAAAATAGCTGAAATGGTTGCATCTCACATTCCAACATAGTTGGGCACAATCAAAATTGTAATGGCTTGTATTGGATATTTGCATTCCATACTATGGCAAGGTAAGGGACTACCTTCCGATGATACATCTCTAGAAAATGTACCTAAGGGCTACAGACGCATCTGCCCCTCCGATACACAGAGAAGGCCTGTCCCTTTAACATAACAAGCCGGATTACCTCACCCCTTTGACACTGAGGCCTTCTACTACCATGGTGCTTGCGCACAAACCAACTCTAAAAGGGACAATCCAGAATAGGATGACGACTCCTAATGGTAGCTAACCACATGGCTCTGCTGCATGCCCTGTTTTTGCCATTTCTCCGAGTTGTAAGGCTTGTGAGGTCACGCTTTTACCTCTTCTACGAGCATATCATCTTGGAATGCTAACACTGCCCTCCAAGAAGAGATGCAATGCTAGCATTCGTCCATACAAGTTGTTTCGGGATCGAACAAGCTTTCAAAATTTTACTATCTTCCATTTTGAAATCACTCTTAGGAATAATAGTATAGCTCCATATCATACTTTATCACGAACAATATTAGTTTGGAGTGGTTCGGATAAGTCCGAATACCGGTGTCTCAAAACTAAGCGGAAATTTCCGGCTGACTCAATTCCAGTTCTTTGGAAGTATGAAATAAGTATTTGAGTCCTCACCAGGGAACTCGAACATACAATCATACTTCCTGAGCCAAAATAGGTCAAGATTTGATAGTCGGTTATTTAACCATCAAATAAACAAACAACAACAATTCAGAGATTTAATTACCCATAGCAACCACTAAGCCTCAAAATAATTCTTTCATTTATTAAAATCACTTTTCAAAAGTGTTTTATTAAAAACATTCATATACTTATCTCACTAACATAAGTATATTCACAAAACATTTGTGAAAGGTTTCTCATTTACAAATCGTATCAAAAAGTATCAAATTACTCCAAACACCTTTATAAAATAATTGCCTAATTATTCTTTAAATATTTTTAAATGTAATAACTTTAAACCGTCATCAAAGGGATAAAATGAAATATTAGATTTCACAAGTTTTGGAAAAAGGTTTAGTGACCAGAATGGTTCTCATTTTAATTGAGTTTAACTCTCCAGGTTATAATATGGGTATTTACATAAAAGTAGGCATGTAAAAGAAAACAACACATAAAAACCAATCACATATAAGAAAATATCCAGGTTACTATAATAGCAGACGGGGGTTTGTTATGCTAAACACATGTCTAAGTTAATATAATAGCAAAATGGTGTTTGGTTCTTCTAACAGATGTCAAATATAACTTAACTAGCAGAATGGTGATTTATTCTGCTAAATAAATGTCGTTGAGTTTCGTATTCAATTAAGTTACTTAAAGGTGATCGACAAAGAAATCCCTTGGATTTTGAAACTCTTTAAAAGAGAGTTACTTAAAACAAAATCCGATCTTTGGAAATAAAATGGTTTTAAACCTTTAAACTTTTATTTAAAATATTAAATAACATTTAAACTCTTTATTAAATAACGATTGATCTTTAAATAATTAACTATAAAATAAATAATTATATAATAATTATCGTCAAATAATTAATTAAATAATAGTTAGCTTTTAAATAGGCAGTTAAACCATAAATAAATCTTTAATTAATTATTAAATAATAATTTAAACTTAATTAATAATTAAATATTAATCAACCTTAATTAATTAATTAAATAATTCTTAATCAAAATTTGAATAATATATAAACCTTAATTTCAAATAATTAAAACATAATTAAGTTTTAAATTAAATCTTAACTTAAATTTAACTTGATTAGAAATTAATTAATAATTAAACACTTTCTTAAATAAATAAATAATTTAATCTTAATTAAATAATAATTAATTATTAAATAATAAATCAAATAATAATTAACCTTTTATTATTTAACAATTTTTAATTAACCTGCTTAAAAACAATTAAGTACTAATTACCCTAATTTAATTAATGATTAAGCACTAATTACCTTAATTAATTTAATTAATTAATCATTAAATAAATAATTAATTAACTAAATAAATAAATAATAATTGTTTTTTACATATTTAAAATATGTTTGAAAATACCTTTCAAAAATATTCTTAAGTTAAAACATTTTATATTGAAAAAGAGTTCGTTTTTCACGAACTCCATTTATAGCGACTACCGCAATATGACCTGAATTTTGAAATCTTGTTTTATACTCAAATAGCTTTCAAAACTCTATCCTTTATGATTAACTTACTTTTATAAACCTAGAGTAAAGCTTAGAAAATAAAGATAAGATTTTTAAAACTTTTATAAAACATTTCCATAAAATAAAGTTAGAAAACAAGCTTTCGAATCAAAGGATCTCGATCGATGTCGAAATTAATACCTTAAAATACTAACCTTTCATGTTACATAACCTATAAGGGCATGAACACAACATATATATATATGTCATCCCAATGAAAAACAAAAAGATCCTAACTTTCAAACCTCACTAACCCTTTTAACTTTAATTTCTATTTCAAATTTAAATCACAACATTCATAAGCACATGTATATCCTTACAAAGCAACACCATATCAACCAATCAAGCAAGGAATTTACATCAAAGTATACATAATATTACCAAACAACAACATATTTTTCAAACAATTATAATCAATAGATTTTCATAAATTTTAAAGTTTTAAACTTAAGGTAAAAAGATATTTTTCTCACCAAAAGTTGACTAAATCAAAGAACCTTCCTTTTAAACTTGAATATGACCTAGAACTATGCTTTAACTTTGGAAAAATGTGATTTTTGGAGGCCTTTTAAGGCTTATGGTGGTTTGGCCTACTTGGTTTAAAGAGGTGATGGTTTGGTTTTTGAGATAAGGAGTTGTAATGGTGAAGGAGAATGGTTTAAACAATGTTTTAAGTACTTGGAAGTAAAGAAAGTAAGGGTTTTCATCTTAACAAATAAGAGTGGAAACCATGAAAGTGGCTTGAAGAAGATGGAGGAAGGTTTTGGAAATGTGAATGAAATGAAGAAATGAAGGTAAATTCATGAAATAATTTTTATACAAAGAGCCATTAGGAAATTACCAAAGTGCCTACCCTCCATTCTCCATTTGCCACCTCATCTTACCCTTCACATCAGCATGTCAACACACATGGACTTGTCCCCCTCCACCTCATCACTTGCCAACATACATTAAATGACTAAGTGTACTTATGTCTACATGTGTTTCACCTTACTTTTTTTAACTTAATTAAGCATTTTATAAAATGCCATCTTATATATAAACATATACATGTATGTATGTAATAATGCTAACTTATTTATAAATGAAAGTGAATATTTAACTCAAATGTGCACAACATTTTTGACAACCTTTATTTGACAAAAAGTCAAAAATTTGGTAAATGAATTCCGGTCACATTTTCGATTTTTCTTTGAAGTAAATATTTTTGTAAACAAATTTTAAAACCTATTTCACTATCATTATTTATTATTTAAAAAAGTCTTATTTTAATTATAAAATCTATTATTTGAATATTTAAAGTTAATTAAATATTCCTGAATTAATGCGGTGAAATCTCGGGTCGTTCCAAAATACGTTGAGTGAACCTATTTGTACTTTTATCAGTATATATATATATATATATATATATATATCATACGCCAAATCCTACAAATTTCGAATATAGAAGTAGTTGCAACCATACTCAGGAAAGATGGATAATGTGACTATGAGTTGGAAGAATAGATAAAGTTGAAGATATACACCTATCCCGATTACCCTATGGGAAGTAGCTTGTATTAGAAGGCGTTGACTTAAGAAGAGCATGAGTGTAGCATATAGAAGGGTCCTAAAGCTGGATGATACTTAACTCCCTTGTTGGGCCGGGATTTCCCAATGGTTGTAGATCCTCGCAGGATTGCGGATTGATGATGTACATGAGATCTAGATAAATAGGAAAGTAAGAATCTATATGTTTCAAATATCCAGAAATAAGAATTGAGCTAGTTCCCGAATGAAGGTGTGTGTAATCACTTCGAGATGATAGCCGAATTTTTAATATATTCTAAATGAAGATAAGTCAGAAAGTGGAAAAGAAGAAAAGTTCAAAAGAAGGGACAAACAAAACCCACTTTAAGTCCGACCACATATGAAAGAATTTAATAAATAAGTTTGAAAAAAAATGTTTTAAAAAAAGGTTTGAGGAAAATATATAAATAATATATTTGAAACGATTTTCAATTGATTTCTTAAAAGTAAAAAAACCATATTTTTGAAAAGTAAGTAAATATTAAGTTTTCAAAAAAATAAAATATCCTTATCTTATTTTAAAAACTAAATTTAATAGAAAATTTAAACTTTGTTGGATCGAAAAATTTCAGTAAAATGAGTTTTAACAAAGAGATGTTTCTTTTGAAAAAAAATAAAATAGAGCGTATATATATAGCTCGTTGATATTTCTGAGATGAAAATTTTTAGGTTGTGAAATTCTTTTTAAAGAGTAGACAGTAGGAAGTGGTATTGGTTTTTAGTGGAGTAAAAAGAATGAAAAAAGACAAAAACTCAAAAACAAAGCAGTAGGTGAACGCACTGCAATGGTTCAATAAAGGAGACGATCGATTAAAAGGAAAGCTATATAAAGAGAAGCAATTTAAATAAGAGCAGTTTAGGTAGAAGAAAGTTAAATAGTAATAACATTATAAAATATAGATAAAAACAACGTAAGAAATTTACATAAAATAATGTTAGTAATTAGTAACAAAATAGGAAATTAAAGGAAATAACTGGATAGTTTCCACAAACATGTGCAATAATTGCACATACCTTTTAAAAGTCCCAATTATATGCTATTAGAATCTCTATTAAGGTTAAAAGTGGAAGTAGCAAGAGTATTAGAAAAATAATAGGATGGAAGTTGTCATTGTCTACTACAGTTTTCAGTAAAAGTTACAAAGGATGTTTTAAAAACACTATAAAGTGCATTTTTGAAGAAAATGGTTGGTATAGAAATTGACTTTTTGGAAAGACTAAGTTAAAAATCCCACTTTTAGAAAGTAGAATTTTTGTTGTTAAGCGGCTCTAAAGGAAAAGTCGATTTTTTTCGATGAAAGAGTAATCCTCTAGTGAGGAGAGCACTCGTATATTTATTAATATAATAGCCAAAAGCCATACATATGTTTGGTGAATAATACTGCATACAATTATGCGATCATCCCTAAGATGACCAATAGACTAGGAAAACAAAACAAAGATATATATTTCTTTTTGTGTGTGTGTATATTACACACACACTTTATTGTCATAAGCCTATAGCTATAAATAAATGAGCCATTGTAATGCCTATGGAATGCTGCTACATGCTGAGGTGCTACTGCATAATGTGGGGAGCGAAAGATGTTGCATGGCATGCATAATGTGGGACTGCACTAGAAGAAAATGAATGAGCATGAGCCTAGTGGGTGAATTATGCATAGAGAAGCATTGCTTTCATGAGCACTAAAAGAACATGAGTAGGGAGCGAAAGACGCTGCATGGATTTCATGTGTGGTATATCAAAAACGTTGCTGGGAAAAAGAACTCCCATGCATGAGCATGAACCTAATGGATGAATTATGCATGGAGAGGCAAGAACAAGAATTAATGTGTGAAGATTGGCAAGTGCTTTAGGCATCTGACGTGTACATCATGCTTGAAGAAGCATTAAAATTGGACATTGACTTTGCTAGCAAGCTGCAGCAGTGAACTAAGATTGAGTTGTCAGGAAATGGATTGTAGGCGTGAAAGCAGCTAGCACGAGTTGAAGTTATCTACATTCCCGAACTGAAATAGTGTACAAAAGTGCTAGAACATGGAGTATGCCGTCTGAACTAGGCGCAAGGTGCAAGCTAAGACACTTGTTGATTATGCAATTGACAAGAAGTCTGGACTGGTTGTCAGGGGATGAGGCTGAAAGAAATCGTTCGAACGAACTGTTGGCTGGAATGTAGGTGGTCGCAAGTCTCCTCTAGTCTCTGGGTTGGTCTTCAAGTAGGAGAGAAGGAAGAACAGCATGAGCTGGAATGTCGTATGTGAGCCCATCATGAGGTGGTCTCCAATTTGAATGTCTTCTATTGCCCCTGTCTAAAGCGAAATATACCGGGTAATAAAATATAAAATAGCCCAGGGATTTCTATATTAGTTATTGAACGGTTGTTGATTTTTTTCATTCCAAATAATCAGTAGGTTATAGAGTACATTGTATCTAAAAATTTCCTAAGCGAACAATTATAGTTAAATCTAAAATTAGTCTAAACTTCTTGTGGGGATGGGATTTTAGTATTCGTGGCAAGGTCAAAAGTATTAAATACGTTACTAATTTTATGTTGAGTGAATTGACATTCGAAGAACAAGTGTATTGTGGTTTTAGGAGCTATGTTACAAAAGTAGCAAGGATTGTTATTAAGATTATTTATCAGTTTAGGGTTTAGTTTAGTAATGGTGTTGAGCTTATCGTGTAAAGCAATCCACATATGAATTTTAACTTTAGAGGGGGCATCAATTTTCCAAATAGGTTTGAAGTACCATAGGGCAGAGTTTCCAGAGTAAATTGGGAGCCTATACATAGATTTAGAAGTGTATTTTTCTTTTTTGTCCCAACACCATACCGGCTTGTCGTGTTGTTCGTCTGTATTAATAATATAAATAGTATTAATAAGTCTTTGGTATTGTCTAAACACATTACCTATTAAATTTTGAATAAAATAAATATTCCAGCTATATATATCATGAGGTCTAAATACGTCAATATTGAGATCGTTCTTGTTGTTTAATGCCAGGAAGAGCTCAGGAAATTTGTCTTCCAAAGCGATCTGGGAAGTCCAGGGATCATTCCAGAAGTAAGTTTTGTTTCATGGGTGAATATTAAATTGAAATCCTAATTTAAATATGTGAAATATGGTCGAAATATTTTTCCAGAAGGGGAAGAGCAAATGCGTATTTGGTTTATATAAGTTTTTTGAACCATTATAGTAGAAATTGTTAATTATCTCTTTCCAAATTGTTGTTTCGTCGTCCAGAAATTTCCAAATCCATTTGCCTTAGAGTGAAATATTAAAGACTTTTAGATTTGCGATACCTAGTTCGCCTTGCGATTTAGGCTTGCACACTATGTCCCAGTTAATGAGGCATTTTAAGTTGGTGCAATCTGATTCCTCTTAGGAAAGCTTCTTCTTAAGTTATCAATTTTATTAATCACCCAAGTAGGAAAGCGGTAATAGGACAGCCAATATATGGGTATTAAGTCAGAATTGAGTTAGTGAGAACTGCCCTGCCTGCCTGCCGTCGACAGGCGGTTGGCTTTCCAAGACGACAATCTTTTATTAACTATATCAATAATGATGTTCTAATCCTCTCATTTGGTTTAGTATGCCTAGTGGGTATACTTAGGTAATAAATAGGGTAGTTCATGGTCTTACAATTTAGAGTGTCAGTCATGCCTGGTGTATCGTCAAAGGTGTCGTTGATGACTAATATTTAGCTTTTATGAAAGTTAATTCTAAGGCTCGAGTTCAAAGTTATATAAAATAAGCTTAAGGGATGTGATATGATGGGAGATGAGAACAAAATAAAAGGGTGCCATTTTGTATTATAGATTAGAAACTCTACCGAAGGTAATGTCAATTCCTAATCTAGGTAAGATGTTGTTATTAATAGCCAATTTTATTATTTTGTTAAAGACGTTTGCCGCGAGATTAAAGAGCAAGGGAGAGAGGGGATCGCCTTGATGTAGACCCCTTTTGGATTGAATTTTGCCACCCTAGATTCCATTAACTGAGATGGAGGACACACTAGTTTTCAAAATGAGCTCGATCCAGGAAATCCACTTTTCAGTGAATCCCCTTGCTTTTAGAGTATCAAAAGGAAAGCCCCAATCAATTGAATCAAAAGCCTTGGCAAAATCTAATTTGAGTAAAAAACATGTGATATTTTCCTTTTGACAAAAGTTAATAAATCCTTGAGCGGTAGCTACACCGTCCATGCTATGTCTATCTTGAATAAATGCAATTTAAGTTTTGTCAACTAAATTATCCGTTTTATTCCTTAGCCTATTTGCAAGGAATTTGGTTATTACTTTAACTGAGAAATTAATTAACGATATCGGTTTGAAGTCCATAATTTCTTCTGGACTTTCCCTTTTAAGGATAAGTATGACATCAGCATAATTTAACCTACCCAGTTGGAGGCTACCTGAGTAGAGTTCATCATAGAAATGCATTATATCATAATTAATTATGCATTTCAACTTTTGGTATAAAAACCTAGGAAATCCATCGGGACCCGTGGCTTTGTCACTAGCCAGGTCCTTATGGCTATCCAAACTTCCTCTTCTATGAATCGGGAATCTAACTTATAAAGAGGGGTCTAAGTTCGAATATAGAGTCGGCCAATCCGCTTGAATTCTTCGACTGCATTTACTACCATATAGTTCCCTTTAAGTAATTTGTTAAAATGTTATTTAAATCATCTTGTTCGATAATTTCAATATCATTAATTTTAATTGGTTTGATGGTATTTAGGCGGTGTCTGCCATTAGCCATGCGATAGAAAAATTTAGTGTTTTTGTCGCCTTCTTTCATCCATTGTACATAGGAGCGTTGCTTCCACGTGATTTCTTCTTGGTCCACTAGTTTGTTCAAATCTTTTTTTAAGTTGTCTAATTTAGCCCGCTCATTACTATTTAAGTACCTGTTTTCTCCAATTCTATCTAGGCTTAAAATCTTGTTAAGAATCTTATCCTTTTTAATACCAATATTACCGAATACGTTGATGTACCAATTCTATAAAAATGATCTTAATTCTCAAATTTTGAAAACAAAATTCTTCGCTGCATTGTTAAGGCAACTGGAGCTCAAGGAGTTCCATTTTGTGATATTGAGGTTTTTGAAGTTGTCCTCTACAAGCCACATTTTCTCAAATTTAAAAGGTCTGATTTCAGGCAATTGAGTATGCGAGTTTAGAAGGATTAGGTGGTGATCAGAGATGAGAATGGCAAGGCAATAGGCTTGGGAAAGGGGAAACTTATCTTCCTAGTTCTCATTCATATAAAACTGGTCCAATAGTGTCATCGAAGGGAACTTTCTATCATTAGACCAGGTAAATTTCCTACCAATAAAAGGAAATTCAAGCAGATTATTATGGTTTATGAAGTCATTAAATTCTTCTATGTCAATATAAGCGTCCTTTCTACGCGAGCGCTCCTCAATGTGCCTAGTCATATTGAAGTCCCCTCCTATGATCCCAGGACCATAAGAGAGTTTACTAAAGTCAGTACATTCAGTTTAAAGCAAGCATCT
This sequence comes from Allium fistulosum, assembly GCA_030737815.1. Taxonomy (NCBI): domain Eukaryota; kingdom Viridiplantae; phylum Streptophyta; class Magnoliopsida; order Asparagales; family Amaryllidaceae; genus Allium; species Allium fistulosum. The sequence goes on from CM060902.1 coordinate 1,424,714,173, forward strand.
TCGAATTCTACCGGTAGGCGCATAAACGTTGTTGATATTTATAATTTGGTTACCTTGAAAATCGTGAAGAATTACATGTAAAGTGTGGCGGTTACAAATAAATTGAAGGAGCTTAAATTTGTCAGCCCGCAACATCGTTATAATTCCTCCCGAGCTACTTATAGCTTGGAAGAATACCCATTCAGATATATAATTGCCTCTAATAGATCTAATGAAGCATGGATTTGGGAGTTCGGTTTTGGTTTCTTGAAGAAGCACTAGATCTACCTTATTGTCTTTTAGAAATTATTTTATTCTAGAGCGTTTCGAGGGGAGTCCCAGTCCTTTAACATTCCAACTGATTACTTTCATCTACGTTCAAAGTTATCCCTCTTTAGTTCTTTTTGTTTAATATGGTTCAAATCGTTGTTGCAGTAATTATAAATAAAACCCATGTTTTTAGCTATATGATACGCTTGGCTAGGTGTTAAAGTGTTTACAATAATGGGAGTAAATGTACTTGCTAAAAGAACATGTTCACCTAGTGTAGTCAAGTCCTGAGATGAGTAAGAAGAAAGTAGTCTAGCACTCCTACGTACACAGTCACTAGATATACTTCTGGGTATGTATTTCCTTCTAGCGTTAGGAGTGGACATGGCATTAGCACCATCCGAAGCTTTATCATATACTGGCTCCTCCATTGCAAATGGGTTTCTAAAGCCTTAAACTTTAGCTTTATCATGTATGGCCACATCTTTTTGTCCTAATACAGCAGCTGCAACATTCCTCACGACCGTCCAGCCATGTGCACCTTCAATAACATGAATCATCGCATTGCTGCTGTGTGTACTATTGATATTAGCAGCACCAACCATACAAGCTACAGTTTCAGCTGATGGATCACTCATCTCATTTGGAACAGAAACATTTGTAGCATAGTCAACTTCAACTGGAGTTGGATCATTGGGGATAGCGGCTTCGACAAAACACTGGGAAATTCTTTTTAAAACTGTAGTGTCAGCTTCAATAACCACGACCTCTGCTTCGACTTCTACAACCTCTGTTTTTGAATTTGATTCATGTCCTAAAATACCACGCCTTCATCGTGCACCTCTGCACCCACTACGTCGTGCACATTATCAAATCCACTACCTGCACTGGAGAAATGAGGCTAGCTAGGCCGAGGACAAAAGAGAACATCTCGATTGCATAGTTGGGGATCCTTCTCCCTACAACTAGATCGACAATCAACCAAATATCCCTATTTCCACACATAAGCTTCATCTAAATCTGGCATTCTGTAAGTTTTGTCGAGCAAGAATTGGAAATAAGATGTGGATCCGGGGCAATTGTTTCAACATAAGATATAGAACTCTGTTGCAATCCACCACCCAATGCCTTCGGTATAGCGTCGAAGGCAGAGAAGAGAAAATCCAACATATTCAATAATTCATTAGCCAACGATTGCTCCACTGCCTGCTGGATCCTCACACATAGTTCAAGGAATCGTATATCGAATGAAAATGAGGGTTTGACATGGAGAGCAAAATAGATGGGAGGCAGTTGGATTATGTATCAGTCATCATCTCCACTTGGAGTTGGATCTAGGCATCATCTCGGGATCTAGATCTTCTCGAAGCATGGTACTGTTTCCTATACCCAAACTTTCCATAGTAGAAACATCAGACAGGATCGTGGCAACTGGCGGCTCGGTGGTGACCATCTCCACACCGAAAACACATGGGTCTGGTGCTTCGACCCTAAATCCAAGGAATTGGGGGATGAATTGAGGCAGGAGGAGTAGGCTTTGGCGGTTGCCGAAGGTGAAGATTGTTGCAGAGAGCTTTGGCGTACAATTTATGAATTTGGGATGGAAAGAAGAATACTGGGAGGTCATCGGTAGTTAGGGGCAGTGAAATGGGGCGGTGGCGAGTGGAAAAAGATTGATTTGGGGGATTAGAGAAGTATAGAGAATTAGAGAAGTTCGTCATGACCGTTGTTTTTCTTTTTTTTAAATTAAAAGTCGATTTGAATGACCATTCATCCAATAAAACTAATCTTATTTAAAAGGAAAGAAACGATCTATTAAAAATTTAAATGCTGATATTTCTTTTTAGACTTAATAAATAAACTTACTTGATAAATCCTAAATTATAGTTTTAAATGTTAAGATGCCTACAATTGATGTTGGTTAAAATAAGGAGATTTTCATGGTTCCTTTTTGAAATAAAGCTATTGAAGGATTTAATAAACAGTTTTTAAGTTTACATTTTTGAAGATTAAAGTTTTAGGATTAAGTATTTCATGATGGTGAAGTTTTAATTATATAAAAAGTAGTGAAAATCGAACAATTTTTATTATGAAGTAGATAGGGATGACTGTCTTGGTAAGATGAGGTAAAAGTTAAGGCTTTGTATAAAATAGCGATGAATGCTCATAGAATAACAATAGTAAACCCTTGGTTGATATTAGGGATGGCAATGGGGCGGGTCTAGGGTCCAAACCCGGTCGACCCGCCCCTGTTTTGGCCCGTCAAGACCCGCCCCATTGGGTCATCGGGGCGGGTAGACCCGTGACCCGTTCTTGAGTACTCTGGGTCTAGGGTCGGGTCGGGGCTTGGCCAACCCGCCCCAACCCGACCCGCACTACTAACATCTCATGCAACCGCTTTATTACTATAATGATTTATTAATCTTTTTAGATATAAGTGATTATGAATATTAAAATGTCCCAGTCAATATCTATAGAAAAAATTAGAGTGTTAAGTTGCGTCATTGATAATTATACAATAACATATGTATATATTTTCTGAATTATTATTGTAGACATTATTTTTATTAACTTCCCATAGACACATTGTTATTTGTATTTCATGTATATTTGGTGATAACGAGTATAAACAAATAAATATATGCACGTTGCTACATAATTTTGAATCAATACATAGAGACTCATCGGGTCTTGTGGCGGGTCGGGTCTACCCTGACCCGTACGGGTCGCGGGTACGGGGCAAAATTCCAGACCCGCACCGGGTCTACGGGGCGGGTCTGGGGCAAGGTCTAAAAAATCCGGGACGGGTATGGGGCACTAAAAACCCGCCCCGACCCGCCCCATTGCCATTCCTAGTTGATATAAAGAATATTGGTACGAGTGTAGGAACGTTTCATTAAACATGCGTGAAGACCATGAAGAGGAACCCATAAAGGAATGGGAGATGGTATCAAAATATATTTTTATGAGTTCTAGAGTGCACCCGCACGAAAGATTAAAATAATGGAAGTTTATACTAAGATCGAAGGATACTATCAAGAGATTTGGATTAAGAGAAGATAGTAGCATATTTGAATGTGATGATTAAAGTAATGGACGAATATTATTTATTAGAAGCCAAAAAAGTAAGTTAAGAGATGTGGGTTGTGGTGGGATGACATAGTAAAAATGTCCATTTTTATTGAGTAAGAAGTAGTAGGGCCACAATGTCATTAATGTCATTTGATACTGAAGGGCAGCTTCCAGCAATGTCTTTCTTTTAGGTTTGAGTTATAAGCATTAGTTGTTTCTATTGTATAAAACGCGTATGATATTATGAGAAACGTTCCTTTTGAAAATGGTTTTCGACCGCTATATTTATTGAAAAACTGTGTACGTAAGGAAATCTCATGTAGATACTTAACTAATGCAAAGTATTACGAGAAGTCTAAAAAATAAATTAGAAAATTTATTAGCTATTAAAAATAAAATAATGTTAAGTCCCAAAAATCTTAAAATTTAAGGAAGATAAATTTTAATAAAAGAAGGACATTGAAAGGTTGTTGTGAAACCACGAGTCACAATCCCTATGCCTTAAAAGCTGAATTTTATAAATGAACATGTATGTTGTCGTTGTTCTAAAATAAAAGAAACATTTAACTTTGAAATTTTACCGCGTAGTAGAAAAGAGACAATTATGGACGTTAACTCATTAACTAAATTCCGATTGTACTTGATGTGGCTTAATTTGTCAGAAAGATAAATACAAATACTTTTGAAATTTTTGTTCAAAAATCTTGATTTTAAAAATAAAATACTTTGTGAAAAGTTTTGATAAATTATTTTTTATTTTAAAATTTACCAACCATTTCTAAAATTTAATTGAAAAAGATTTTGAGCAGAAAAGAGAAATTTTTGATTTTTGAAATGTCACATACTAAGCATAGAAAAAAGTTTGGCGGGTTAGCAAGTATGAATTTTACTATGCAGTAGTAGTGGTAGTAAAATATAAGGTAGTTAGTGGCTAGGGAAAAAGTCGATTAAGCTTTGGGTTTTCTTTTCCATACCTTGTCGATAGATGAACAAAAATTATTTTAAAATAATTCTATTTTAAAAATTTTAAAAGTAAATTTACTTATGTGGATTGTACTTGGAAAAGTTAGAAAAAAATTAGGAGAAAAAGAGAAGGTTTCAAGGTACAGTGAAATGCGTACAGAAGAGAATGATGGAAATATGGAATTCTCCATCCAAACTGTTTTGCGACATAAGAATATAGTTTTAGGAGATCGAATTTTCAAAATTTTGGATGTTAGAAAATTATGTGCTAAGTATTGGATGGAAGAGATTGGGTGCAAAATTGGTTGAACTATACTTCTAAAAACACAAGCTTTTGGTTTTCAAAACTCGCATACACATAGAAGTGCATGTATATATAGGTTGTTTGCAGCATATTTTCAAAAATTATTAAAACAAATTAATTCATATAGGTGGGGCCGGTTTAGTATTATTCAGCATATATATATATATATATATATATGTGTGTGTGTGTGTGTGTGTGTGTGTTTTGATACATCATGCACTTGTATACTATTGACTGGAAAATTTGTTGCACTCTAATTGATTGGATAGCTTAAACTGGTTGCGCACTGTGTTACATGATTCATTCCTTAAGGAATTTCGAGAACGAAATTATTTTGGAGGACGAGTGAGAATATAACACCCCGTAAGTTGAATGATAATTAACTAAAGTCATTAAAGCCCAAAAATAAATTTTTTGAAAACGTCAGAGTTTGGCTACAAAACCTACATCATTATGTTCGTGGTGATTTTCTTATCGATTTTCATATATAAAGTTTTACGATCGAATTTCAGACGAAAAAGTTATTAATGTTTAAAGTTTTTGGATCGGAAACCATTCAGAACCAATTAAGAAAGTAAATGTTAATAACTTAACATTAAAATGGGCACTAACTATAAAGGTTAACATTATATATAAATGTTAATTAAGGAAACTCTATCAAATTAAATCTAATTAAGAAAGCGTGTAGGTAAATAAATTGGACACAGAAGTGAATAAGTATTGATAAATTACGTTAATGTAAAGATTAGATGTAAATCTTATTAATTAAGTATTCGCTATGTTAAATCTAATCAAATCAGAGATTAGAAGGAAGTAATCACAGGAGATCAACGTTAAAATATATTAAATCAGTACTGAAAAGTAAATAAATAAATGAGAATTAATTAACGTTAAAACAAAGTTAATAAATAAGAACGTTAACGTTGAAAAAAAGAAAATCAAGAAATGAATGATAATAAATTAACGCTAATTAACATTAGCGGATACTTAATGTGTAAGCAAGATGAATGTTAATCAGATTAGAAAAAAAATGGCATGAAATAAAGGAAAAGATGAATTAAAGAAAACAACGTACATCAATTAACATAAACGTTATGACCGGTCGACAGCCTAGGCTCAACTGGTCGACCACTGTCGATCGACCAATTAAAGCCAAGCGGTCGGCCGGTGTAGGTGGAAGTTGCAGATTAAACCTAGGTTGTTCCTCAAATTTAATAAGTTAAAATCTAGCACATGAAATTGATTTGTATGCCTATAAATACAGGCCTAACTACTCACTTTTCTTCCCATATTTTTTGAATCAATGAGCGAAGCTCTGCCATTTTCTTTTCTCCATAAATTCTAGGAAATAAAAAAATTATAAATTAGTATATTATATGTACATGTATATATATACATGTCTATATGTGTATGTGTGTATGGAAAATAGCAAAAAATAAAATAGAAGAAGAATAAGAGGTAAATCAACTTTGTGAAGAAGAGGTAAGTTTAAATCCAAACGTAAATTAAATGCAAATCTCTTCTCGGATCTAAATTTCTAATAAATATGTATATGTTTGTGTACATATTTCGATAGGAAAAAAATGGTGTGACGACCCGCCACTTCTGACGATTCAAGTCGACAATAAACCACACATGTCTGATTCAAACAGCCCAAAAGAACATATTATCAATTGGGTTTTATTCTAAAGAAATAAGATATAGAAGAATAAAATTATAGAATCTCGTAGCGGAATGGAAAAATATAATAATTACATAAACAGTTCATGAAGCTGTTTAACAATATAAAATAATTTCACTTTACAATATTGTTAGAGTTATACATTTAACAGATATAACAAAGTAATGTAGCAAAATATTATTAATAAATACAGTCTTCAAACTTCATCTTCATCTTCAAGAAATAATATCTTCGAAACACTGAAATACTCAGGCTGACCCGAGCGTAAAGGAAAATAATACACTCAAGACAGAACTAAAATTCTTATGCAAATTAAATCAAAATCAGATGAAATATGGAACGCAGATGGCTAAATTTCTAAAGTTTCAAATTTTCTAGAAAAGTTATTATTTTCATATTCAAAATACAACAGTTTTCACAATTGATCCATTCCAATAACTTACAAATTTATAGAAAAATTCCAAAGTAGATTTCGGAGTTCAGGAGATTTGATTTATGAAAATTTTCCAAAGTTTAAAATTCAATTTATGAAAACTTCCAAGTGTTTCAAAATTTAAATTTGAAAACTTCGAATAAGGCAATGACGGTTTATTTATCAAAAATCATTTTTATGGTTTAAAAGGTAAATCTAAACATACTAATTTTTTTCACCTATCAATATAAGAAATCCAAGGGTTTGTACTCTTATTTAGTGTTCAAATAATCAATATGAAAATTTATATGATTATAATAAACTATAGGGTGATAATAGGGATATATCAAAATAAATGAACAAACACACATTCAATCATAATAGCATCCATCACAACATACAATCAACATTCAAATCAACCAATTCAACAAATCAACAAATCAACCAATTCAACAAATCAACCAATTCAACAACATGTCACAAAAATTATTAGTTATCAGATATTGGTGTTTAACTGTCAAGGGTATTCAAATTAAATGTCAAATTAAAATTCCCAACCAACAATCAATAATTTTATCACTATACGACTTGGTTTAACTTGCAATAAAATTTTAGTATTTCGTGAGTGAGTTTAAACACTCACCTTTTGGCTTTCCCTTTTTTAGTCAAATTTGGATCCGCTGCTACTTTCTCGTTTTGTTTTGTTTCCTTGCTATCTCAATCTTTTGTTTAGAAAGTTTTGGAAGAGAATTCCAAAATCAACCAAAAATCCATATCCAGTGTTCGCCATCGAGAATCGAGTGAAAAATTCCAGCTCGGATCGATATAAATCATCTCGAGATCTTGTGCTCGAATCTGGATCAAACCGCTATGCGAATAAAATAATATACGTACAACTTACATATTTATTTCCATTTAATTTTTTAGCCATCCCAAATTCTCTCATTCACATTCATTTCATTTACATTCAATTATTCACAATCATTATTCACATTGCTTTATTCACATTCATTATTTACTTAATATATTCCTTTCAATACTAATTTCACTTAAAAATCATTCCATCTACTTTTTATGTTTAACAACGTTTTACTCCATATTAATTTCATTTATGAATCATTCATAAAATTTTCCTCAAGTTTATAAACATTTCATACATCACTCTTTGTGTTTACTACCACTTCACAACTTAAGTCCTTATCCATTTCTAACCAAATTCAATTTCATTTTCCAATTTTCAACATTCAATTTTATCAATCAACATTCCAAACCATATCCAATTCACTAATTAATTTAATTAGCTCATTTCATTAATTTATTTCAAATCTCAATCAATTCCATTTCCAAAAATTATTTCATTTAGCCTAACTTAGGCTAAATTTTCAAAATTCACTTTATTTAACTTAATTTAAGTTAAATTTCATTCCATAGGTCAATTTCAAATTTTACTTTTCTTGCATTCACATTCAACAATTTAAAACAGTGCTTTGACTTAGTAATTTTCAAATTTTTTATGTTATCAAACTTATTTTCTCATATTTTCAATAAAACATTTAACTGAAAATCCCAGAGTTTAAACACCTTGTTCTTAAGTATTTCAAATCATTTTTGAAATCATATATATATATACAAAATCCTTTGGTATATCAAATTATTCTTTTGGATTTAAAATCAAAACTAGTTTTACCAAAACAAAACTCCAATGTAGCAATTCCTCCCTTGAAAACTCGAAAATGAACGTCAATGTTGCTGCAGTCATTACCGAAATTATTTTAAAACGGCCAAAGTGAGTTCGGTGCTTTTATTCCTTTTAAAAATATTTTCCAAACAATACTATTATTATTTTCCAAAAGTTTGAAAAATCATTTCCAAAACCAACGGGATTTAGATTCCCAAATTTTCAGCTTCTAGATCCTTTTTACTTACAAATCATATTTATAATGTACTTCTAAAATTTATTTTCTTTTCTACTTATAAATCACATTTATAAACCATATATTTATATAATTCCATTTGGTTATATAAAATTATTTCTTAATTTTTTATCTTGCTTACATTATAGCAATAACAACTTTTATTAAAGCACAACAATAACAACAAATGATGACAATCAAATGTTATCATTCTCTAACAACCAAACACACTATATACAATTATAATAATTCTAAAATATTAATCCTTTATATATAAAAATAATCAAGGTAAAATTATTTCATTTACTCAATTTCAAAGCAATACTATGTCCAATTGCTCTGTTCAAGTGTTTAGAGATCCCTATCAATAACGTTAATTACTCGTATTGACCAGAATCAATAAGCCACTCAATAGATCAACCAACACAATATAAAATATTTTAATATAACTAACAAATATGCGCTCATATACACACACACACACGCTCAAACTCATTCTAGGGTGCTACTGACCCTATCTTTAATAAGTACCCCACAAAAGCCAAGGTTCTCGCTTAACCTTCAGCGATCTAATGCCAAATGTAACGAACTAGATTTTCGACCCTCGAAAATCGACACTAATACGTCCATTGTATTACATGCCAAGATATCGAATGTCGAAAAACCTGATTGTTAGGGGAAAAAGAAAAGAAGAAAGAAGATAAGAAGAAAAACTCAACATCATAGAATCTCACAGCGGAACAAATAATCTATAGTATACAACAAATCTTTACACGAAAGTCAAACTATAATATATGCATATACAGCATCAGTCAGAGTATATTAACCTAATTCAGCCTGGACAGTTATAACAGCATGTCCTCACAATTTGCTGATAACACAACAATGATTACAGCGGAAAATAACTATCTATGTGAATATGTCTCTGGGCCTCCAACTCGTCTTCTGAAGCTCCAAGCATCCAAAATAATCTGTAATATACTCGATCTGACCCAAGCATTATAATAAAATAACACCCGAGTCAGTCTAGAAAACCATCGCGAGAAAAGCACACCCAACTGGATTTTAAAGTTATATAAAATCTTTGAAATCAAAGGTATCTCGTAAGATCATGCCGCACATAAACACAGACGGGTATTTACCTTACGATAACCAAATTGTTTTATAAAAAATCCATTTATATTATAATAATGTCCAGGGGTCAAAGTAAAATACGAATATAGCTGAAATGCTTGCATCTCACGTTTCAGCATAGTTGGGTACAACTAAGTCCATACGATGCTTATTGGAGAATGGATTCCATTCTGTGATGACCCGCAAATCTGTACCCTCTAAACCGACAATAAACCACACATGTTGACCCAAAGCGAACAGAATTGCAGTTGATCATGAGAAAGAAAAGAGAGGGTGATAAGAAAGAGAAAAGAAAGAAGAAGAGAAGAGAAGAAGAAGAAGAGAGAGAAGCAGAACCAAAACAATATAGAATCTCACATTGCAGTGGAATAACATATAATATAGATCAATAATCTTTACAAAGAGAAACTGTAATATACATAAATCAATATCAGAGTACACAATAAGTAATCGTCAGCTTGGACAGTTATAATAACCTGCCCTTACAAATGCTGATAATTTACAACAACAACAATGCAATGCAGTGGAAAAATAAACTGATACGTGTATACGACATGAAGATCTCCAGCTCGACTGTTGAAGCTCCAAAAGCACCAAATCTGAACCTGTAAATATACTCGGTCTGACCCGAGCATTAAAAAGGAAGAACGCGCGGATCAGTCTGGTAAACCAGCGTGAGAAAAACACAACTCAACTGAATTTATAAAGTTACCAAAACCTTTCCTTTATCAAAACAAAAGGTATCTCGTAAGACTACGTCCACACATAAACACAAATGGCTTTTTCCCTTACGATAACCAAAACATTTTCATATCAAATCATGTTATATTATAGTACTATCTATTATACAAATAATAATCAACATTGCTGAAAATGTTACATTATTAAATTCCAACAATACTAGGCTCTACAAACAAAATGGCAGGCACGTAGTGGATTTTGGATTTCCATACAAATGACTAGGTGAAGGGACTACCTTTTCCGAAACTCGGTACACCTTTAGAGGGATTTACCTAGGGTCGAGATACTCGACGCCTAAACCAACACAAGACCGGCCAAACCTTGTTGGATAGTACTGAATATGTCATCACTCTGGTCGTTACCGACCTAAAATCCATAGCCACAAGCATACATCAACAATAATCAAATACACGATGTCATAGCGTGTGAAGATATATCTAGAAGAGTGATGACATCTCCTTATGGGAGCGACTCATTTTAGCCTTGTTGCTTCTATCCCTGTTTTAGTCATTTTCCGGGGAGTCAGGTCAAAAGAGGTATTGATTACCTTTCACATATCACATCATCGTCATCTTTGAATGCCACATTGTCATTCCCGTTGACTACTAATTGGATTTCACAAAAATACAACATTTGAGCTCGTATGTCTCAAGGAGGGTGTTAAGCTAAGAGAATTTGCCTTCTCCGCCACCACATAATGTACATTTGTAAAAACCAATGTACGTAGTCTTAGAAATGCAATGTCAGACACTCATCCATACAAGTTGTAAAGGAACAGGACAAACCGAAGGTACTCTCCTACCACATCCTACAGGATTAGTAGCGACAGCCCTTGCAATGGATATTTTATAATGAAGAGACTACTGCTACTATATGTATATTGGGGTTTTAACCCCAAATGATCAACAAGCAGTCCTTCACTATGAAAATCTTAAATATTAATATCATCGACCAACCTGCACAATCGTCGCATATATGTTGGTCCGAAGTGGTTTTTAGATAAATCTAATCCCGGTCTCTTCGCACCAACAACGCAAAAGCGTTTCTCAACCTCACACTGAAACCAAGTCTCGTAGACTTATCACGTTTCCAACTTTCAACTTGCTATCCTTCGGCCAAGAAGGAAGCTCGATAGATTGGAGTAATCACTCCGCACTACACGAACAACATTCTCAACACAAACGATAATCAAGCCTACACAGTCAATTACGTACTAAGTGTATGACTAACCAGTTTCTACATCTAGTTGAGAAACTAAAATGGCCAAATTTGATAGTCACTGGGCCTGATTTTATTAATCGTTTATAAATCAAACCACTTTCCAATTATTCACTTCAAAATATCTTTAAAAAGATAATATTCAAAACCATTTCACTTATTGGATATTTGGAAAACATTTCCATAACTTATTTTAATAATAATTGAATTTACAAATCATTCCATTTCAACACTTAGAATATATTTCAAAAACTTAATTCAATGATTAAGTATATCTGCAAATCCTTAAGGAAAACATTCTTCAAAACATATGTTATTTGGGTCAAAATGAATTTTGCGTAAAACATCGTTATGACAACCCGATAATACTAGTACAGACATTCAACTAACTATATTTAATATTTCCTTTCAAAAATCATTTACTATAACAAAAATGTTATCGTTCATGCCTTCCTTAATTTTCACGAAAATGTGACGACCCTGAATTTTTGACATTGGAAATCAAAATATTTAATTGATTTTAAATATCTGGAAGTTAGTTTAATTTGAAATTCAAATATCAGAATGAATTTAGAAATTTAATTATTGGATTTAATTTATTGCAATTGGGTAAAATTTTGAATCTTCAGTTTTAAGCTGGTTAAAAATAATTTGAAGTCTTGTAAAATCTATATTGATAATACTGAAGATAATAAAAGCTTCAGAATTGAATTTGAAACCGTTTTGTTCAGTTTTGAAATTTTATCGTTTAAATTGAATTTAAAAATAGCCTTTCGAGGCACAGTCTCGGATTTCGACGAAACCAGTTCCATTGGATCTGTAATATTGTATTATTATCGGATTTCAAATTTCGGAGCATGTGGAGTTGTCGTGTGATCGTACGATAGATAAACGCGCTGAAATCTATATTGAAATTTAATATTATAACTGGTCCAAAAAGCTATCTTCTCCATACGATCGAGTTAGGACTCGAAACCTTTTCCAATGCGTTCGAAATAGGGGTTTAACATTATAAACGCCTGGCGGCACACCTCGATAGGATGTCAGAATTTTAAGCTCCGAACTCGAGACGATTTGGAATTTTAAATTATATATTATATTGGACAGTCAAAATTATTTCACGTCAAAACTTTTACCTTTCACCTCTGAATACTGTAGCAAGATAATTTGAACACGTTTCCATCCTTTCACTCAGTTCAAATCAAAAACCAGAGACTTTCTTCTTATCCACTTCTCTACAATCCAACGTCCAGTACCCCTTCTTTCTTTTTCTGTTTCTAGTTCTTCGAAATGGCCGCTGTTTTTATATATATAAAAAAATCCGAGCCCCTTTTTCTTTCGAAAGCAATATCTATCAAACGAAAATATATCGAGGAAATGGCGAAATAGAGAGCAGGTGATCACGAGTCGTTCTCGCGCTAGCGTGGTGTCGGGTCCGAGGCGGCGTGCGATGCCGATGGGAAGGGAGTTGAATCTTGAACACGCTCGATTTGGGGGAAAGTCGCGACCTTGATGGTCGATCGCGATTGGCAAGGCGAGCAGTTTCTCGTGCTTCATGCTGCAGATCGCGTGGCTATAGAGGAGCGACGTTGGCAAGATGGTGATAAGCTCGGCTGTTGTATGAGGGAGGAGCGGTCTCGGCGAAGTCTGAGTGAGGTATTTCATTCTTTGTTGATTATCGTGTTTAGCAGTTAATTAATATAACATTAGTTACAACTGTAAGGTATAAATTAATTATGTTCTTTTAAATAAGTGTGTACAGATAAAACAGGAAAACTATATATAGAAAAGACTTTGAAAAAAATATAGGGATTTTTAAATGTTTGAAGAATTTATGAAAGTTAGTTTTTTTGAAATCTATAATCTATTTTTATAAGTATATATATAATTTCAAAGGAAAATTTCTAGTTCAAAATGAAATCATTAGTTAATTAAATAGTAATTTATTTGTTAGACTATTTCAAATGTTAATAAGCTATATAATATTTGTACAAGATCAAAACATGAAGATAGATTTGTTTAATAAACTTAGTTAATTATTTTAGTCGCTAAAAAATTATTTTATTAAAAGAAAATTAGTTTGAAATTAAATTATTAAATGGAGATTGATTTGTAAAATTGTTTCAAATATTAATTAATCGTATAAAATTATTTATACAAGGTCAAGAACTATGAAGAAAACAATCTGGAACGGAAATGGATTGCAAAACGGAAGCAAAGGTGAGATCTTCTCACTCAAGTTAAAATAATTGAAATTCCAGTTATTGATTGATTGCCTGATTGTAATAGTATATATAGTAGTATATATATATATATTTGGTGATTGATTTCCTGCATTATATAGCGGATGAGACCCTATGCGCCGCATAATAGCGGATGATATTTTATAAATCCCATATACCGCGATATTCCACCTCGAAGTGGAATTGGTATTTAATTATTGTGCTAACATCTATGGATGCAGGGAAACAGGTTGGAGGGATCCAACTGGATTCCTCCAATTGTATGAATTTGTTTCATATGTTGTATGAATTTGTTTCATATGTTGGGTGTTGATTTATTTATAATCTGTGAATGAATTTATTGATGATTGAATTTGTTGAAGGCTATAATTTAGCCGAATGTATTTTTGGTATCGTTGGATACTAGAAATAAATAAAATTGGATTTTGGAATTTAAAGTAGAAAACCTTAAGTAAATTAATTTTTAAGAGTTGAATAAACTTAGAAGGAATTTAACAGTAAAAAGTTGGTTTTTGTAGTCTTATCGAATTATTTCCAAAATATGAGAAAATATATAAATAAATGGGTTTTGAATAATATTGTTTAAAAGTTGAAGAATTTATTGAAAATGGAATTTTAAATAATTTGGAAAGAATAAAGGGATTTATTTAAAAGGTGATAAATTTCTAGAAATCAATTTGATAATTGATTTGGTATTTGAAAATAAATCTTTGGGAAAATCGATATGAAATTGATTTGGTGTTGAAATAAAATTAGAAATCAATTTGGAATTTGATTTTGGGGTTGAAAGTGAATATTTGGAATTTAAATTCACAATGGAATTTATAAAGGAAAAGGGAAATAAATAATATCGGGGATTTTATTCCATGGGTGAAAAGTGATTTGAAATTTGTTTTCAAAGTGATGAAGTGTGGAAAATATATATCTTGCAAAGATATTTTGAAATTTAATAGTTTGGGAAAATTATTTAAATTGGTTGATTGTTGTGAATGTTGTTGATAGTTAAACAACCGACTATCAATATTTGCCTTTGAAATGGCACTTGAATTTGTTTTTAAAACAAGCGCTCATTATTCGGTTTAGCCGGGAGAGGACCTTTGTGTTATATAACCCGTTCCGAATAATGATACGACGTTATGGATTGCAATTGAAGACCGGATTTGCAAGGGCTTCTTTGGAAGTGCCTTCGGTTCTGTTCGAACCTGGAACAGACTTGTATGGTTGTATGTCTGACACTACACTTTGAGATATAAAGCTGATTTCTTTCAAATACATTTCTGTTTGGTGGCGGAGAATTTATTCTCTTAGCTTAACACCCTTCTCTGAGACGTACGAGCTCAGAGGTTATGTAGTTGAAGGTTATTAGTGATATACTCCCAATTTGGTAGTGTGGCATGCTAAGTGTTGCTGTGTGTTGATGATCATTCATTAATCATTTATGATCAAAGCATGGCTTTCGTGTAAAGCGTAGCTTTGTGGACGAGACCTCATCGGACCTCACACCCCAGAAATGGTCGAAACAGGAAAATGCGGTAAGGTTATTGTGACATCCCGGATTTTTGGCAATATTATTTTAATCAATATTTAATTGAATTAATTAAAATATAGCTTTCCATTTTAAACCAAATATATATATTGGGAGAAGCTATGGTTTGGAATTAAAATAAAGAATTTCTAAATATTTTAAACCTGAAATCTATCTTATTTAACTTTATTAATATGTGATTTAAAAATATATATGTATGATATAGTCTGGACAATAATAGTTCAAGTAAAATAAATCTTATCAGTATTAAATCTAAATATAAAACAAGAAGAGAATAATACATTCGTGAACAAAACTATAGGTATTAAATTGAAATAACAAGTAAACATATAAAATAAATTTATAGATTTATAAAGCAAATAAGACAAAAAGGAATAACAATGTACAGGAATGTACATTTATAAATGAAACAAGGATATAAACTTTTACAAATAAACAAAACAAAATGCACAAGACAACAATTTAACTACAAATTATATATATACTATAAACTAATGGATATGCATATGTCTATGTATGGAAGGATGTAGACTAGTTTACAAATATAAGTACAAATTAATAAGGATATGTGCGTGCAGGCTGAAAATCTAAGAGGAAACAAGGTAAAATTTTCTCTGGTATACTTAAACAAAACAAGGAAACTTGAGTAGATAACTAGAAGCTTGCATAAGAAGCTAGAAGTATATGTAAACAAGAAAATATCAACAAACAGTATTGTACAAGCACATTTAATGCCAGCCTCCATTTTGCCAAGTAAAAACTGCACGGTCGAACTAAGCAAGAAAATATCTCTGATTTAGTACAAAGCACATACACTGTGTTGTACAAAAATGATGACCCTGTAAACATATTTCTTATATATCAAGCTGCAACCTAATTTCAGTTCGAACAAGGTAAAAGCTTAAACAAGCTTCATTTAAAAACTCAAATAAATATTCACCATCAACAAGCAACCCAGAAATGAAGAAGCAAAGAAAAGAAGTTCCAGCTTGTGTGCAAGCCTGTTCAAATGATCAGAGCTCTGTTCTTATTAAAAGGTGAGTAACAATTTACTTTTAAATTTAAAAAGTTTAAATCCTTACAAGCTCATCTAAAATATGTGTGTTGAGAATACATAGTTATCTGTGAACATGTTGAAGTAAGTAGATAACAGGCAGACTGTTTTGAATTATCTCTGTTCTTAGTTCATAGATACAAGCTGTTGT
The DNA here is from genome assembly GCA_030737815.1 of Allium fistulosum. Taxonomy (NCBI): domain Eukaryota; kingdom Viridiplantae; phylum Streptophyta; class Magnoliopsida; order Asparagales; family Amaryllidaceae; genus Allium; species Allium fistulosum. The sequence goes on from CM060902.1 coordinate 1,424,730,854, forward strand.
TTTCAAAAATTATTTACTCCCTATCCGATTGATGATTTAAATTCAGGATCAAACGAAAGTTGTAGGCATCATCGTAAGCCTTAGATTGAAATTTTGTTTTAAGTAAACAAATTGTGATTGTCACTGGAAATGTTTAAACTACAGAACTATTCTTGTATATGGAAATTTTCAAGTTACTTAATTCACAATTTCGTGAATATGAGTTGAATTCGAATACAATAATATGAATTTTAAAGCAAAGATTCAAATTTTCAGTGATCAAATAAAGGAGCAGTTAGCGTTTCTTTGTTTTTGGCATTTTAAGTCGCCGTGGATGATCGAAGCGGCTGGAAGGGTCAGGGTTTGGACCGGAGGTGCGGGGGTGATCTAGGGTCATGGAAAAATTGTGCTGGTGATCGAACGATGATCGTGGAGGGAGCGGAAGGAGATGGAAGTCTGGTGACCTAGTTTGAGAAGTGCAGTTATTTTCGTTTCGTTTTTCCTCGATGTTGGATCGAGCTGCACAGGATTTTGGGGAAAGGAGGTCGAGGGGTTGTTGAAGCCTTCGCCGGAGTTTGGTGGTAAATGATTGCCGGAGTGGTGAGCAGTCGGTGTTGACAGGGTTGGTCATGGTGACGTATATCCTGTTCCAGTTTGTTATTCTCGAATTCGAGATTAAATGGCGATCTGACCGAAGTAGGTGACTGGAAGCGGAGCTGAGGTGGGCTGCAACGTGCTCGAAGTATCGGTGGCGATCGAAGTTGGCCAACGGCCATGTGCACGTGCACGAGCACGTTTGCCTGGTCGGAGTTTTGTTAGGTCTGCGAGAGGAAAACTCGGGTTGAAGCTCGAGGGGAGTCTGCGTTTGCTCGGGGAAAATTTGCGTTTTCTCGAAGTAAAAGAGGGGGAACTCGAGCAGTAGGCTTGGAGCAGATTTTCAAGCTGTTACTTAAAAAAAAAAAAAAAAATTTCTAAAACTGTTTAAAAATTTCAAAGTATTTGTGGAATTTAATTTAAATATAAATTGTTAAGAAATATGGTAAGAAATAATTATTTATTTAAAATAATTAGTGGAAGTGATTAAATGAACAATCACCCAATGTTATAATTAGAAATTGATTAATATAATTGTTTTGAAGTTAATTAATCATTGAGTAATTAATTAATTAAAAGGAATTAAAGATTTACTAATAATGGAATTAATTATTGATTAAGTAATTAAATTAAAAGAGAAATCAAGATTTATTAATGATCGAATGATGAGTTACTTATTAAATAAATGGAGCAGATTGATTTAATTCAAGTTAGATCATTGGACAAACCACTTGTTGATTTGGATGTAAAATTTCTTGGAGAAGTAATTGATGAGAAATTACCGAAGGGGATAAATTAGATGATGTTGTTGATAAAAGTAATTGGAATATAATTACTTGAAGTTAATCGTGGGATTAATTGAGATTGTTATTGTGAAGAAATTAGCTAAGGGAAGTGAATTACTGTATGAATTAAATCAGAAATGATTGATAGTATGAGATTTGAAGATTAAGTTCTTCTTAAATTAATTAATTAATAACATAATTGATTAAAGATCATTAATTATTGTAATTAATGATATAATTGGAAATTGATTTAATAAATCAATAAGGTAATTGAATATAATAAATTCAATATGAATGTAATTTAATTAGGATTTATTCAAAGGTTAATCTCTGTAAATAAATTAAAGGAAATTACTGGAATATAAGTAAAGTTAAATTAATCAAAGATGATTAATTGGAATATTAAGTAACTGATGATTGATAAATTGATTGATGGATAAGTAAGCAAGGTTTGATGAAGTGATTAATTTAATTTATTTTAATTTAATTAGAGACAATTAACTATTGGCAATTAGGGGAAGTTGATTTCTGATGTTATTAATCCAGGGTGATTAATAATTATAGTTAGAAATTTATTAAATAATAAAGTAATTAAAGGTTAATTACTGTATATGGTTAAGAATAATTATTTTGTGAAATTAATTAAGGGTTAATTACTTAAATGTAATTAAAGGATAAATAGGATGATATTGAAAGCCTTTGATTAATTGTTGTTCCTAGTATGTGGGTTGTAATGCTATGTGATAAGATATGTTTGACTTAAATCGTAATGATGAGGTTATCTATGGTTGATGAATTAGGTGACATCATGTATTTAAAATTTAATTGTATTTCACTTGAATAATTTAAGTTAGGATGATATTGGTTTCGAAGAGACCGGAGTCGGGTATTAGTAAATACCCGAAACCACTTCGATTGTTTATAAATTGATAGGTGAAATCAATAGGCTGTAATAGAAGGATTTAAGTATAAGGAACCATTTAATCTAAGTTTTGGTACTTAGAAATTAATGTGTAAAATAAGTGGTGTCTAACAACTTGAGAAGTTGTAAATCTACGTATGAGTTACCCCGGGTTTAAACAAGTTATATGTTTTGGTATTCCTTGTTAAATGAGTTTACTCACGCTGGTTTCCAGCCTGACCCGGGTGTTACTTTGATGTAATGCTCGGGTCAGACCGAGTATTACAGATTTTCAGGTAAGGACGTTCTGGAGCTCAGGGATGGCGAGTTGGATGGCAGGACGTATGGAGTGTTCCGCTGTGACTATTATTTCTGTTTATCTAAGATATATTGGATTTGTATATGCTCAGTGTTGTGTATGAGAGTAACTCTGATGTATTATAAATGTAAATTGACAGATATAGTATTCTTTATAAACTGTTATTATTTGATATTATATTTTGATCCGCTGCGAATGTGAGTTTCTGTGTTTTATTTTCTGTTTCTTCTTCTATCTCTTTCTTCTTTTCCTAACTATCTGGAATTTTCGGGATCGAAAATTCTGGGTCGTTACAGTTGGTATCAGAGCGAAGGTTAAGCGAGGACTTTGGCTCTGGTGGGTATACTCATAAGGATAGGGTCAATAGTACCCTAGAATGAGTTGAGTGTTTATATATATATATATGAGAGCGTATTTGTTATTTTCATATATAAAGATTTTAAATGACTTTATAAGTATATATTTTGATATATATAAAGTAATATTTCTTACCAATAAATGTTAAGGAGATTTGTTGTAAAATTATTGGAATTAAATTAAGTGGTAATAGAAATATAACTAAAATGAAAGTAAAAATAAGTTTGAATTGGATTCAAACTGAAAATTAAAATCCTGAATTAGTAGAAATATTTTCAGAGTAAAGATAATAATGAATTGGCTCCCAGATATGATAATCTTGGTTATTATCATAAATGGTTGTTGTGTTTAATAATAAGATGTGTATTAATGAGTGAGCAAAATAAAATGTGTTAAGGATAAACTTAGATGAGTGTAACTTGTAAATTAGAACGGATTTAAATTGTGAAGTTTAAAACCTAAGTTTAGAAACATTTGAATTGTTTTAAAGTGTTTAAAGAAAAGAATAAATAATATTATTCAGAATATATTTGAATGTGATCTTAGTTTAAAATAAGAAGTTGTTTGAAAACTTTAAAAAAAAAAAGAAGGATCTGTCTTAAATTAAAACCAAAGGTGGTTTAAATTTTAAAGTATAGCCTGGTGGGCTAAGAAATAAATATGTATATATGGATACAAAGATGGTTTGAAATAAACTCTAAATGTTGAGTTTCAAATTTGGGAAATGAGATGTGATATCCAAGGTAATAAGTTTTTGAACTTATAAGATTTATTAATGTGAAGTTTAAAATTTGGAGTGGGAATTCAAATTTGAGTAAGTTTGATGAGAATCTGAGATTAAATTGAATTTAACTTAAAGGAAGTTAAATAAGTTTGGAACAAACAACCTGAATTGGAAATTTCAAGATGAAATTGAGATTTAACTTAGGAAAGTTAAATGGGTTGATTTGGTAGGGAATTATATGTGATCTCAGATAGGATTGAGATCTGGAATGGGTAGTGGATGATGAATGTTTTAAATTGGATGATAGAGTGGGGTAATATCTATCCCAATATTGGAATTAAACGGAATTAAGCTTTAATTTGAAATTACTTAAGTAATTTTGATTTTAAAGATAAAATTAAATTTGAGAAAATGAGATCACTTTGAACATTAAGATTTGAATGTTTAAATGAACATGTAAACTGAAATGGTTAAGGATTGGTTCCAAGATTTAATTTGGGTAATAAATTGAAATTCAGAGATTCAATTATTTAAAAGGGGTTTGAATTATTATTTGAACCTAGAAATAAGTTTAAGTAGTAGTAAAGATAAATTAAATGGAATTTTGAAATTTGCACTCAGAATTAAATGGTTAGACTGTTAAATTAAAAGTAAAGGTAAAAATTGATTTAGGGGATTAAATCAACATTTGAAAATTTAACTCGAATTTATATAATTCGAGACGGTTTAAAATTGAGATTTAAATTGAATTAGCTCAAAATGGAATTTGATTTGAATTGTGGATAATTCAACCTGAATTGGGACTGGATCAATTTAATGGGAAATTGATTGAAATGGAGATTGGGAAGTTGAACAGTTTGGCTCTGGACTATTTTCAAAATAAATTGTTTTGATATAAATCTATTTTTCCAAACTATTTACCATACAACTTTTCTTTTTAAAACCTAAAACTATCTTAAGCTTGTTTTACAATTACTTTTGGAACTATTTAACAATTTTGCAACTGATTTATAATCCGATTGCTGTTTTCAACTGTTTTATAAATAATTACTATTTTTCAACTATCTTACAACTACTTAACTATAAAACCATCTATTTTTCAACTAATAATTATTTTTCAACCACTTATCTATTTTTCAAAATTTTTAAGCTATTTTCTAAATATAAACTGGTCGGAGTTAAAACTATTATTGAGTAAATACCCAACTGAGATAAGAATTGAAGTGATAATCCAAGTGGGGATTTAGCCAAATGTGAATAAGTGAATAAATTAAAGTGAATGTGAATAGAAGGAAATTGATTTTGTTAATAATCAATGGAGTTAAATACGTAGGATGTGCGTATATTATTCTATTCGCATAGTGATTTGATCCAGATTCGAGCATAGAATTTCGAGATAGTATTATCGATCCGAGTTGGGATTTTTCGCTCGATTTTCGACGGCGAACCTGGATATGGATTTTTGATTGGTTCTGGATATTCTCTATCATAGTTGTGACTATGCAAGGAGAATGACGGTTTCTGATCAAGAAACCAGATCTGAGTCCGCACTAGGAAGTCGGGTGGACGATACTAGTTCGGAAGTGAAATTGTGTGATCGAGTGAGCGATCAGATTGATATTGCGTACGAATGATATGGGGACATCGTACGGGTTTGAATGAAATTGGCATTGAAAATTTGTGGATAAAAACTGAAAAGATTTTTGAAATTGAAAGTATATTTTGAGAAATTGACAATGAATAAAGGTGGAAATTTGATTTTGAAGTTATAGATAAAAGGTTATAAGATGATTTTTGAAATGGAAAATATATTTGTGAATATTTGAGGAACTAAAATAAAATAAATTTAAAATTTATATTTCTATGGTAGAAATTAACTTTATGGAAATAAAGTGGAAATTGAATATTTTTCTGAGTTAAAGTTTACTTTATAATAAAAGTAAGAAATTTGGCAAGTGACTTTATAAAGTAATCAAATTTGAATATTTGATTGGGAATAAACAAAGTTACGTATCTTTGTTATATATGATAAAACTCCATTTATTGAATCCATTGCCAGAAGATAAAGGTTTTTGGAAGTTTTTGAAGTATACAGAGGAAACTTTTATAAGTATAAAGTGATTTAAAGATTTTCCAAGAAAATTATATATATGTATATATATATATATATAAAAGATTTTATGGAAATGGTTTTGAGAAAAAGGTTTTGGGAACCTTTAGATTTGGAAAAGGCTTTTGATTTTTGGGTAAAATCAATATTGGGATTTGGGAAAGCCTGATTTGTGAATTATCGATTTTGGGAATCGATTTTGTGTAAAAGCATTTATATGGAGTTCATACTAGATGTATGATTTGGAAAATACTATATGTGTATAGTATAAAGTGTTTTGAGAATAGCTCTGGGGAAAAAGGCGCTCCCTTGAAATGAACTTCTCAGGAGTGCCACAGGGTGGCACTGCCTTGAGCCTCTAAGGGGGAGGTTCTAAAGTTGATCCTGTGAGGAGTCCGGACAAAACTAGTTCCTGAGGATTATGAGTAGTGTACCATAGCGAAAGTCGTGTGTGCCGCTGAGAGCCAGCAGTCTGCGTTTGATTTTATATCGGTAGACTGTGACACTATGGTAACATAGCGAAAGTCGTGTGTGCCGCTGAGAGCCAACAGTCTATGTTTGATTTTACATCGGTAGACTGCGACCTATGTAGGAGTGGAGAAGTTTCATTTCGACAGCGTAATCGTGAGGCCGCTGAGAGCCTGCAGTTACATGGACTTTTGCTGCGACGGCAACGTAACCCTGGATGTAACTGCGATCTGTCGTGGGTTCTATGGTGTAATCAGTTACATGGACTTTTGCTGCGATGGCAACGTAACCCTGGATGTAACTGTGCCCATAGATGGGTGTGATGATTTCCAGAGCATTTTCACCAAAGATATTTCCTCTATTTTCAAAAACTGATTTCTATATTTTCAGTAAAATTATTTTCTCAAGTATTTTCACTGGATGTTGAAACGGGTCTGCCAAGCGCTTATAGATTTTCAGTCATACGCTTGATCAACGTATGACCGAATTTCTATGAGAACAAGGATGGACTTGTCAAAACATCGAGTTATAAGGTATTTTTATAAAAACTATTTTAGAAATATTATATAGATTTTTAAAGCAGTTTAAAAATGATCAAGGAAAATTTATCTGATTTTAAGCATTTTCAATTAATTCTGGTTTCGTTCCTTTTCGGGGACGAAAAGTTTTAAGGGGGGAGGGATGTGACATCCCGGATTTTTGGCAATATTATTTTAATCAATATTTAATTGAATTAATTAAAATATAGCTTTCCATTTTAAACCAAATATATATATTGGGAGAAGCTATGGTTTGGAATTAAAATAAAGAATTTCTAAATATTTTAAACCTGAAATCTATCTTATTTAACTTTATTAATATGTGATTTAAAAATATATATGTATGATATAGTCTGGACAATAATAGTTCAAGTAAAATAAATCTTATCAGTATTAAATCTAAATATAAAACAAGAAGAGAATAATACATTCGTGAACAAAACTATAGGTATTAAATTGAAATAACAAGTAAACATATAAAATAAATTTATAGATTTATAAAGCAAATAAGACAAAAAGGAATAACAATGTACAGGAATGTACATTTATAAATGAAACAAGGATATAAACTTTTACAAATAAACAAAACAAAATGCACAAGACAACAATTTAACTACAAATTATATATATACTATAAACTAATGGATATGCATATGTCTATGTATGGAAGGATGTAGACTAGTTTACAAATATAAGTACAAATTAATAAGGATATGTGCGTGCAGGCTGAAAATCTAAGAGGAAACAAGGTAAAATTTTCTCTGGTATACTTAAACAAAACAAGGAAACTTGAGTAGATAACTAGAAGCTTGCATAAGAAGCTAGAAGTATATGTAAACAAGAAAATATCAACAAACAGTATTGTACAAGCACATTTAATGCCAGCCTCCATTTTGCCAAGTAAAAACTGCACGGTCGAACTAAGCAAGAAAATATCTCTGATTTAGTACAAAGCACATACACTGTGTTGTACAAAAATGATGACCCTGTAAACATATTTCTTATATATCAAGCTGCAACCTAATTTCAGTTCGAACAAGGTAAAAGCTTAAACAAGCTTCATTTAAAAACTCAAATAAATATTCACCATCAACAAGCAACCCAGAAATGAAGAAGCAAAGAAAAGAAGTTCCAGCTTGTGTGCAAGCCTGTTCAAATGATCAGAGCTCTGTTCTTATTAAAAGGTGAGTAACAATTTACTTTTAAATTTAAAAAGTTTAAATCCTTACAAGCTCATCTAAAATATGTGTGTTGAGAATACATAGTTATCTGTGAACATGTTGAAGTAAGTAGATAACAGGCAGACTGTTTTGAATTATCTCTGTTCTTAGTTCATAGATACAAGCTGTTGTTTTCAAAAATTATTTACTCCCTATCCGATTGATGATTTAAATTCAGGATCAAACGAAAGTTGTAGGCATCATCGTAAGCCTTAGATTGAAATTTTGTTTTAAGTAAACAAATTGTGATTGTCACTGGAAATGTTTAAACTACAGAACTATTCTTGTATATGGAAATTTTCAAGTTACTTAATTCACAATTTCGTGAATATGAGTTGAATTCGAATACAATAATATGAATTTTAAAGCAAAGATTCAAATTTTCAGTGATCAAATAAAGGAGCAGTTAGCGTTTCTTTGTTTTTGGCATTTTAAGTCGCCGTGGATGATCGAAGCGGCTGGAAGGGTCAGGGTTTGGACCGGAGGTGCGGGGGTGATCTAGGGTCATGGAAAAATTGTGCTGGTGATCGAACGATGATCGTGGAGGGAGCGGAAGGAGATGGAAGTCTGGTGACCTAGTTTGAGAAGTGCAGTTATTTTCGTTTCGTTTTTCCTCGATGTTGGATCGAGCTGCACAGGATTTTGGGGAAAGGAGGTCGAGGGGTTGTTGAAGCCTTCGCCGGAGTTTAGTGGTAAATGATTGCCGGAGTGGTGAGCAGTCGGTGTTGACAGGGTTGGTCATGGTGACGTATATCCTGTTCCAGTTTGTTATTCTCGAATTCGAGATTAAATGGCGATCTGACCGAAGTAGGTGACTGGAAGCGGAGCTGAGGTGGGCTGCAACGTGCTCGAAGTATCGGTGGCGATCGAAGTTGGCCAACGGCCATGTGCACGTGCATGAGCACGTTTGCCTGGTCGGAGTTTTGTTAGGTCTGCGAGAGGAAAACTCGGGTTGAAGCTCGAGGGGAGTCTGCGTTTGCTCGGGGAAAATTTGCGTTTTCTCGAAGTAAAAGAGGGGGAACTCGAGCAGTAGGCTTGGAGCAGATTTTCAAGCTGTTACTTAAAAAAAAAAAAAAAATTTCTAAAACTGTTTAAAAATTTCAAAGTATTTGTGGAATTTAATTTAAATATAAATTGTTAAGAAATATGGTAAGAAATAATTATTTATTTAAAATAATTAGTGGAAGTGATTAAATGAACAATCACCCAATGTTATAATTAGAAATTGATTAATATAATTGTTTTGAAGTTAATTAATCATTGAGTAATTAATTAATTAAAAGGAATTAAAGATTTACTAATAATGGAATTAATTATTGATTAAGTAATTAAATTAAAAGAGAAATCAAGATTTATTAATGATCGAATGATGAGTTACTTATTAAATAAATGGAGCAGATTGATTTAATTCAAGTTAGATCATTGGACAAACCACTTGTTGATTTGGATGTAAAATTTCTTGGAGAAGTAATTGATGAGAAATTACCGAAGGGGATAAATTAGATGATGTTGTTGATAAAAGTAATTGGAATATAATTACTTGAAGTTAATCGTGGGATTAATTGAGATTGTTATTGTGAAGAAATTAGCTAAGGGAAGTGAATTACTGTATGAATTAAATCAGAAATGATTGATAGTATGAGATTTGAAGATTAAGTTCTTCTTAAATTAATTAATTAATAACATAATTGATTAAAGATCATTAATTATTGTAATTAATGATATAATTGGAAATTGATTTAATAAATCAATAAGGTAATTGAATATAATAAATTCAATATGAATGTAATTTAATTAGGATTTATTCAAAGGTTAATCTCTGTAAATAAATTAAAGGAAATTACTGGAATATAAGTAAAGTTAAATTAATCAAAGATGATTAATTGGAATATTAAGTAACTGATGATTGATAAATTGATTGATGGATAAGTAAGCAAGGTTTGATGAAGTGATTAATTTAATTTATTTTAATTTAATTAGAGACAATTAACTATTGGCAATTAGGGGAAGTTGATTTCTGATGTTATTAATCCAGGGTGATTAATAATTATAGTTAGAAATTTATTAAATAATAAAGTAATTAAAGGTTAATTACTGTATATGGTTAAGAATAATTATTTTGTGAAATTAATTAAGGGTTAATTACTTAAATGTAATTAAAGGATAAATAGGATGATATTGAAAGCCTTTGATTAATTGTTGTTCCTAGTATGTGGGTTGTAATGCTATGTGATAAGATATGTTTGACTTAAATCGTAATGATGAGGTTATCTATGGTTGATGAATTAGGTGACATCATGTATTTAAAATTTAATTGTATTTCACTTGAATAATTTAAGTTAGGATGATATTGGTTTCGAAGAGACCGGAGTCGGGTATTAGTAAATACCCGAAACCACTTCGATTGTTTATAAATTGATAGGTGAAATCAATAGGCTGTAATAGAAGGATTTAAGTATAAGGAACCATTTAATCTAAGTTTTGGTACTTAGAAATTAATGTGTAAAATAAGTGGTGTCTAACAACTTGAGAAGTTGTAAATCTACGTATGAGTTACCCCGGGTTTAAACAAGTTATATGTTTTGGTATTCCTTGTTAAATGAGTTTACTCACGCTGGTTTCCAGCCTGACCCGGGTGTTACTTTGATGTAATGCTCGGGTCAGACCGAGTATTACAGATTTTCAGGTAAGGACGTTCTGGAGCTCAGGGATGGCGAGTTGGATGGCAGGACGTATGGAGTGTTCCGCTGTGACTATTATTTCTGTTTATCTAAGATATATTGGATTTGTATATGCTCAGTGTTGTGTATGAGAGTAACTCTGATGTATTATAAATGTAAATTGACAGATATAGTATTCTTTATAAACTGTTATTATTTGATATTATATTTTGATCCGCTGCGAATGTGAGTTTCTGTGTTTTATTTTCTGTTTCTTCTTCTATCTCTTTCTTCTTTTCCTAACTATCTGGAATTTTCGGGATTGAAAATTCTGGGTCGTTACAGTTATGAGGGTCACTCCCTTTAGGGTATGTCATTTCCTTCTGGAAAAAGGTGGTATTATGGTATGGAGCCCAGATGCTTTACCTGTGTGGTGGCATCAATCTTATTTACTATGTGATTGTTGCTTTGTGATCGAGGGCCCTCGAATAAAGGTCGCAAACGACCGGGGGGTGGCATACTCGTGTAGTAGTTACCTAGTAAGAGGTATTGTGTTGGCAGAGAGCAGTTGTCTCTCGGGACGTCCCTCCAGAGGCGTTTCCATGTGGCATAGGAAGTTCCTTAGCCTGACGATTTATTGGAAATCCAAAGAAACAATACAAGCCCTTTACGATTGCAATTTGTATAACCTATCACCTCAGGTGGCGGCTATAGCAGGCATAATATAATGGTCCCTATGCTGGCTAAGATTAATATTATACTTTCGAAATGTTTTCCACACTAGGCACTAATGATAATAAAAAAAGATTTTGCGTATTAAGCATATTTGACTATCATAAGAAGAAATCTCCTCCAAGTCTGCGATTGCATTGTGTGTGTGGTGGGAGGTCTTATGGTAGTTTCATTTTATAAAAGCATTGCGAATTTCTTTTATTTTCTTTGTGAAAATAACTGTTTTTAAAATCTCACACCAGTCCCATGACTGACCTGTAGTTTATTGTTCCCTTTCTAAACTCTGGGTGCCCATAATTTTCCACATGGGAAGCCTAGAGTCAGGTTATCAGGTCATTATGGAATTCAGAAGTGCTGTGGGGATCTGGAGGCGAGCTGGATGGTGAGACGTATCACTTATACTAGTATTATTCCGCTGTGTATTCTGTTATGAGGACAAGTTTATATAACTGTCCAGTATTGTGTGTTGTTGTAACTCTGATGATGTATTTTATAAACTGATATGGTTCTTTGTTTAAAGATTATTGATTTATCTATTATATATTGTTCCGCTGCGAATGTGAGATTCTGATATTGTTTCTGTTTCTTTTCTTCTGTCTTCTTCTACCTCTTCTTTTCAACCCTAAAGATTCGCACTTTTGTTCCATTTTGAGCTGAATTGTTGTGGAATTTTGTCAACTCAAAGGGGTACGGATTTGCGAGCCTTTACATTTGGTATCAGAGCAATTGGTTAAGCGACAACCCTGGCTCTGTTGGGTGTTACTCATTAGAGATAGAGTCAGTAGTACTCTAGAATGAGTGTGAGTGTAATAATAGATATGAGCGCGTATTTGTTAGTGAATACAAAATTTTGTTTTATATTGTGTTGACTTATCAGTTGATTGTTTATAGATTCTGGTCGGTTCAGTTTGGCCAACTGTAATCGATAGGGGTTTCTAAACTCTTAAACAAGATAAACCGACACAGTATTGTTTTAAAATAGGGTAAATGAAATAATTTTACCCAAAACTATTTTTGTATATAAAAGAAATCATTTTCCGTAAATTATTATTGTATATGGATGCTTGGTTGTTAGGAAGAGATAATATTGAATTATTATCACTGTTATATGGAAACAGAATAAGAAATAACTGTATAACCAAAGATTTGGAGATAAATTCATTTAACAAATGAAATTTATAAATATGAATTAAAAGTATAAGGAAATGAATTCATATACGAATGGGATTTGTAAATGTAAATTGTAAATGTGATTTATAATTTGAAATAGAATTCCAGAAAAATATTTGAAAAATAAAATTCATTAATGGAATGAAATTGGTAATGTGAATTTGTGTATGAACAAATGAGGTTACATTTGTAAATAAATGAATTGGAAATTGAATAATGAAATCCAGTTTAAATATAAGTGGTTATTAACCAAAATGGTGAATTGGAAGTAAATATGGAAACTATATAGAATATTGATATTGAACTAAAGAAGTAAATGATGAAATTCTTAAGTAGGATTTGGAGTTGAGAAAATATTCTAAATTAATGAAGATTAAACTGGAAATTGTGAAATGGTAATTGTGAATAAAGGAATGAACGAATGAATAAAATTGGACTTGAAACTGAATATCAAAATCCAGCTTAAATTGTGTAGAATAAAATGAAGTTGTAGAATTAGTTCGAAGCGGACTAATGATAATAAAGGTTGGAAATAATAAATGGTTTGAATTTGCATGTAAATTCAAGTAAGTGGGAAAAAATAAATTTGAAATTTCCTTGTTATTGATAAAGTAAAATTCAGGATGAATTGAATATGGAAACTTGAAATTTAAAAAGAATAAGTGAATATATTAATTGAATTAAATTAGTAGATGGAATGGATTTGATTAAATGAAAAATAAAATCAAATAATTAAATTGGAAATTGTTTACAAGGAAACTATAACTTGAGTTTGAGTTGAAATAACTTAAGCAATATTTGGATAAAAGCTTAACTTAAGAAAAGAAATTGTGAAATGGTTTCAAATGAAATGAATGTGAATATGGAATGTAAAATGAATTGAACAAAATTAATTGGAAATGAAATAGTATAAAGTGTAAATTGAGTTGGTATCAATTTAAATTAGTTATAAACTAGAATGGATATTCTATTAAGTGAATATCGTTGAATTTGCATATAAATGGTTGTCGTTGACGCAAACGAGATTGTATAAAATTATATGGGTTATTAAAAGAAAATAAAAAATTGATTTTTGAATCAATTGAAATGGATATGAATTCGTTTCGTTTAAAAATGAATAGAATGTAAGAAAGTGAGTTGTAAATCACTTGAATTGAATGGAAATTGTATGTGAATTGGTCGTAAGCAATTTAATTTGTATTAAAACTTTATAAATTGCTAATGGAAATTGTTTTGGATGCATTGCTTATGAAATCTATTTATTTGCTATTGAAATGAGTAAAATGTTAATAGATTTCCTATATATGTCACTTACATATTTAAATTGAGTAAGTACAGGTTTTTGGAAGCTGTTTGGCTGCTTTTGGTCGCGTTAAAATGCTAATAATAAACCGCTTTGCTTAAAAATGCTAATAAAGGTACGCCTACGCAATACAAAGTTAGGGAATATGAACTGTTTTTGTTTTTCCGACCGTGTGGGTCGATGTATATATATTTATATCTTTTGTCAAATTGCAAAAGCTCCTCCGTACAAAGGAGACTCCGTCAAAATTTTCTGAAAATTTTGGGAGTAAGAAAAAATTTGGAATTTTTGAAAATTTTCACTAACGACAAGAGATTTCAAATTGGAATTTGAGATAAAGGTGAATAAAACTCAATAGTCAGAATCAGAAGATGAATCGAATTCAAGTAAAATTTGAAATGAAATTCTAAATGAAAATTTGGAAATAAAAGTATTGAGATTTGAAGTGAATTAGTAAATTGAAGCAAATTGATTTTTATATGGAAGTGGAATTCAATTTGAATATAAACTTTAGTAGTGAAGTAGTAAAAATGAATATAAGAAATAATTGTATTGAACTTAAGAAATAAAGAATGAAATTCTTAAGTAAATGGGTATTGGGAATCCAATAAGTAAATTTTGACATTGTTGTTAAGTAAAGTATATAGGGATTATAAAGGCTATAGGAAAATGAAATTGGATTTTAAGTTCGAAGATAAAAATTAATTCGCTCAACAAAAGGTATGTATTTAAAATTTCAGTATGAAATTTGATGGGATTCTGGTTTTGCCACTTGGCATTTTGTTTTCTATTGGAATTTGGGAGTCCGTAGGGACATTTTGTAGTCGTACTGAGCTAGCCGCGCAAAGGAGACGCTGGCGAAATTTTTCGGAAATTTAGAGAGTTAGAAATTTTTCGAGAAATTTTGGATAATTAAAAATTTGAATTTAAATCTAAATTTGAATTGTGAAGTAAAATGAAGTTGCTTGAAACTATGAAATGTTTGGAAAATTAATAAGGATGATAGTGTGGTATTGGGAAAATGACAAACGGGTTGAGGATCATTCTTCTTAACTTGTAATTTCGGGACGAAATTCTTTTAAAAGGGAAAAATGTGACGACCCTAAATTTTTGACATTGGAAATCAAAATATTTAATTGATTTTAAATATCTGGAAGTTATTTTAATTTGAAATTCAAATATCAGAATGAATTTGGCAATTTAATTATTGGATTTAATTTATTGCAGTTGGGTAAAATTTTGAATCTTCAGTTTTAAGCTGGTTAAAAATAATTTGAAGTCTTTTAAAATTTATATTGATAATACTGAAGATAATAAAAGCTTCAGAATTGAATTTGAAACTGTTTTGTTCAGTTTTGAAATTTTATCGTTTAAATTGAATTTAAAAATAGCCTTTCGAGGCACAGTCTCGGATTTCGACGAAACTAGTTCCATTGGATCCGTAATATTGTATTATTATCGGATTTCAAATTTCGGAACGTTTGGAGTTGTCGTGTGATCGTACGATAGATAAACATGCTGAAATCTATATTGAAATTTAATATTATAACTGGTCCAAAAAGCTATCTTCTCCGTACGATCGAGTTAGGACTCGAAACCTTTTCTAATGCGTTCGAAATAGGGGTTTAACATTATAAACGCCTGGCGGCACGCCTCGATAGGATGTCAGAATTTTAAGCTCCGAACTCGAGACGATTTGGAATTTTAAATTATATATTATATTGGACAGTCAAAATTATTTCACGTCAAAACTTTTACCTTTCACCTCTGAATATTGTAGCAAGATAATTTAAACACGTATCCATCCTTTCACTCAGTTCAAATAAAAAACCAAAGACTTTCTTCTTATCCACTTCTCTACAATCCAACGTCCAGTACCCCTTCTTTCTTTTTCTATTTCCAGTTCTTCAAAATGGCCGTTGTTTATATAATATAAAAAAATGCCGAGCCCCTTTTTCTTTCGAAAGCAATATCTACCAAACAAAAATATATCGAGGAAATGGCGAAATAGAGAGCAGGTGATCGCGAGTCGTTCTCGCGCTAGCATGGTGTCGGGGCCGAGGCGGCGTGCGATGCCGATGGGAAGGGAGTCGAATCTTGAACACGCTCGATTTGGGGGAAAGTCGCGACCTTGATGGTCGATCGCGATTGGCAAGGCGAGCAGTTTCTCGTGCTTGACGCTGCAGATCGCGTGGCTATAGAGGAGCGACGTTGACAAGATGGTGATAAGCTCGGCTGTTGTATGAGGGAGGAGCGGTCTCGGCGAAGTCTGTGTCACGACCCAAAATTCTTCATTCGAAAATGGACATCAAATACTTCACTTGTATTCGACTGCCAAAATTCAAATGTCAAATTTCAGTTCGGATGGAGCTTATAACAACAATTAGATGAATATAAAACAGCGGAACAGAATCAATATCATAAATATCATCACGGATACAACATCGATATATATAATCCATACTACATCAGAGTATTTAATACAGATACTACAACTCCAAATACAACATCATGATAATACAACAGTGATCATATATCCAAAAGTCTTCAGATAAAAGAAGTGATAACAGACTCCCAAAAGCTAAACACCTGAGATCTCCAAAAAGCTCCTAAGAATATCTCCAAGATAAGAGCTCCAAAATACAGAAAACCTGCTACTAGGCTGCCCGTGTGGAAATAATGGGCACCCAGAGTTTAGAAAAGAAAACAATAAACTCCGGGTCAGTCATGGGACTGGTATGAGTAAACAAAACAGTTTATCTTTTAAAAACGGACAATAAAAGAATTTAAAGTAAATTCGCAATGCTTTTGGAAAATGAAACTACCATAAGACCTCCCGTCACACACACAATGCAAACGCAGACTTGGAGGAGATTTCTTCTTATGATAGTCAAAGATGCTTACTACGCAAAATCAAATCCTTTTTGATATTATTATTAGTGCATAGTGGGAAAAAAACATTTCGAAAGTAGAATATAAATCTTAGCCAGCATAGGTACCATTATAGTATGCCTACTATAGCTACCATATTAAATGGCAGGTTCTACAACTAAAACCGTACAAGTCTCGTATTGTTTCTTTGGATTTCCAACAAATGGTCAGGCCAAGGAACTTCCCATTGCCACATGGAAACGCCTCTGGAAGGACGTCCCAAGAAATAACCTAACATTACGGTTAGATCTCTGCCAACACAAGGCCGGGTTACCTCTGCAAAAATAGGTAACTACTGACACGAGTACGCCATCTCCCGGTTGTAACCAACCTTTAACCGGGGCCCCAGCAACAAATCACAAAGATAATAAATGTATATCTGCGATATCCACATAAGTAAAGTATCTGGGCTCCATACCATGATACCACTTCTATCCAGAAGGAAATGAACATACACTAAGGGGCGCTACTCCCTATAACCTTGCCGCATCTTTCCTGTTTTGACCATTCCGGGGTGTGAGGCTCGACGAAGTCTCGTCCACAAAGCTACGCTTTTTCAAAAAGCCATGCTTTGGGTCAACAGATGATCAACCTATGATCACAAAGATAAATGATCAAACAAATGATCATATCACAAATGATCAAACACTGATCATCACACAGCAACACTCAGCATGTCACATTACCAAATTGGGATATATCGCTGATAAATTTCAATTACATAACCTCTGAGCTCGTACGTCTCAGAGAAGGGTGTTAAGCTAAGAGAATAAATTCTCCGCCACCAACAGAAATGTATTTGAAAGAAATCGGCTTTATATCTCAAAGTGTAATGTCGGACATGTATCCATACAAGTCTGTTCCGGGTTCGAACAGAACCGAAGGCACTTCCAAAGAAGTCCTTGCAATCCAGATAATTTTCTAATCACGTCCGGACTTCCCGTCACAAAAGAGTGATATAAATATCTATACCGGAGCAACTCGGTGCAGAGACATTCGACAGGTTGTCCTTTCATTTTTGAAAATATCCGGTCTTCAACACCGGTCTTCAAATGCCGTCCATATACGACGTATCACTATTCGGAATGGGTAACCCGAATAGTGAGCGTTAATTTAAAAAACATGTGGATATGTTGTTCACAACAATTCATAGATTCGATGTGGGTTTCGGATAACAAACTGAAATCCGATCCCCTGTCGCATCGAGGTTTAAATGCCGTTTTACGGCAAACAGGGTTTTTCACATCAATACAGAACAAATCACAATCACAGTGCAGTACTTGACAATTTACATCACATAGTATCATAAACAGAACAGACATCAAGGTAGTGCATAACAATAGTTAGTTATTTAACAAATCAGAGTGAATGTGATTTAATAAATTACCCATGTAATTATTCTTATTAACTATTTCAAGATCAATGATAAACTTGGATAAAATAAATTAAATCTTAATTGACTCGATTTATTAAATTAGTTATTTTAATTAACTTCCAACTTAAATTTATTAACTTAATTGTTCATTAATCAATCTTAATTACAACCTTGTATATCATCCTTAATCTCTTTTCAAATCTTTAATTAATAAAAATTATTTACCTTAATTATTATTTGAAAATCTTCGTTATACTTTAGAAATCAATTTATTGTAGTTAGAAAAAGTTTTTATTTTAGTTTACTTTAACCCTCAACTTCACGATAATGTACTAATTAACCTGTTTAACATTATAACTTGACCTTTGTTTGGGCTTAAACCCATGTTACAAAAATCCGAGTAAAATGATAATTGACTCGAGTAAAACTCGAGTGTTTCCAGCAACATTTCCGCGTCTTCCTCTTCTCCTCTCGTCCCTGTTTCCTTTCTTTTTTTTTCTTAGTTTAAATTAAGTTAAAACTTAGATCTGCAGCACTATACCACAAACCCACGCAGGCACCCAGTCTACTCGAAGCATCCCCTCCATTTCCTCGAGTTTCATTCGAGTCGAAGCCCCCTCCAATATCGCTGACACACTCACGCCACCGTGCACGTGCACGGGGGTTCGTCGCGACTCCGATGATCATCATGCTCATCGGCAAGTCAGAATTCCTAAGCCCACTCGAAATCAAACTTCGATTTGACCAAAAAAAATCGAAATCAGAAATTCACAGTTCGAACAAAATCGGCAAATATCCTTACTAACTCAAATCGCTTCGCCCACCATCGCACTGACTATCTGAGGCGCCACAAATTCGTCCATACCTCGACAACACTCCCAGCAACCCTTCCCCAAGACCTCGTAAAGCTCGATCAAATCGTGGTGACGAAATCACGACGTTTACCCAACACTGCAAAAACTCAGGTTTTACCCTAAATCGAACTCGTCCTCCTAATCCACGCGATAAAATATTCTTTGATAATTTTCTATGAAGTCACTGGTGTTCAATCTAGCTTCGAACCAAATTTTAGCATTTATAATTGAATCGATTGTTAGAAATTTGTAAAAGTTAAATTTTTATTCAAATACAAATTTCTCTGAGAATACCAAACTAAAAATCTAAATTTTTGTTTTAAAATTCATGGATTTAAGTATAGGTTCAGCTTATAATCTTGAATTAATATTTCACAACCTTTTATCTTTATCAATATTAGTGAGATACCTGTAAACCAAAGTTACAGTGACAATAATCCTCTGCATATTTAGATAAGCTTTGAAAAATCTTGTTTAAGGATTAAAACATCTTGATTAAACTGAAAAACCAAAGCTTTACAATGTTTAACAGCAAACGACCTTTGGGTTTTAAAACAAATATACACCCTGTATAAATTTTGGCAGAGAACACTGAACATCCAGCATCATATGCAAACTGAAGCATATTCAAAACAATTAATAGATGAAGTTTGAACTGGTTTCAAATAAATTTAAAACTGTCCAAAGATTAAGTTTACTCACCTGTATATATTTGAAAACAGAGACACTTTTTCTTTTGTTTGAAAGCCTGCAGATTTGGATCTTCCCCTTTGAAACTTCTTGTTTGTTTTTGTAAATTGAACTTGAGTTTGAAAATATAGTGAAGTTTATGTTTTTTTTTTCTTTCTTTCTTCCTGGCTTTACTTTATTTCTTTGCTTTTGAACGAACTGGAATGAGATATATTGATGTATAAAAGAAAACCCTGCAGGCTGAACAAGATATAAGTTGTACCTTTTTTTCTTTTTATTCATTTGTACATTTGCAACCAGAGATTTTTATAAATATGGTGGCTAATACTCTTTCTTTTGCGTGCTAGAACTGATGGCATTAAATGCCCATGTTTCAATTCTTGTTTACAAGCAGTCCTATTCTCTTATGCAAGTACAAATCTTGTTTTATCAAAAGATATCTTCTTACATGCTTCTATCTTCCTAACTACCTTTCTTATCCTCATATACTCACGGCAAGCATATGGTTTGAATTTGTAATTGTTTCTATCTTATATATGTACTTACTTTTTTTTATTTGGTTACTTTATTCCCTTAGCTTATTTTGTTTTATTCTTTCTTACATAAGTGTTGCTTTGCTTTCATACTATATGTGTGCTGTTCGTTTTCCTTTGTTTACTGGCTTATAAATTCTTCTTGCAACTTGTTCTTATTATTTTACTTTGTTACTTTGTTGTTTACACATTTTCTTGAATTTATTTGATTACCTTGATAAAATAAAAGTTGTTTTTAGTTGTTTACCTTAATACTATGTGATTTTATTACAATTTATTTGATTTAAATTTGACAAAATCCCGGGATGTTACAATATCCCCTACTTAAGAAAATTTCGTCCTTGAAATTGAAAGAAAGAGAAACGTAAACGAAGAATATACGAATTCGAAATAAGGAAATGACTTACAGTTTAAGTCGAGATGTCTATTCTGCAGTTGGGATATGATTTCTTCATATTATCTTCAGTCTCCCAAGTACAGTCCTTTGGATTGCCACTCCATTGAACTTTGACTAGCTTCACAACTTTGTTTCGTAATCGCTTCTCCTCACGATCAACAATTTTTATCGGTTTCCTCTTTACTGCCAAATTAGGAGTGATTTCTAAATCCTGCTGAGCAGCTTCTTCAATAATATCATCTGGGTCGTGCACATACTTCCGAAGATTAGAAATGTGAAACACATTATGCACGCTAGACAACCAGTCGGGTAGCTGTACTCGATATGCTAGAGAACCAATCCTTTCCAGAATAGGAAAAGGACCAATATAACGCGGTGCTAGCTTTCCAGTTTTCCCGAATCTCAATACACCCCTCATCGGAGATACTTTCAGAAATACAGAATCTCCAACTTGAAATTCCAAAAATCTTCTTCGGCGGTCATAATAACTCTTATGACGGCTTTGGGCAGTTAATAATTTCTTGCGAATAAAGTCAACCTTCTCAGTGGCTTCTTTGATCATATCCGGTCCTAAGACGAGTCTGTCACCTGATTCTATCCAGCATATAGGTGATCGACACGGACGACCATATAAAACTTCGAAAGGAGCCATTTCTAGACTGGCCTGATAGCTGTTATTATATGAGAATTCAACCAGATGTAAATGGTCCTCCCATGAACCACCAAAATCATGAACACAAGAACGTAATAGGTCTTCTAGAATTCGATTGACCCTTTCAGTCTGTCCATCAGATTGCGGGTGATAAGCAGTACTGAAATTTAATTTCGTTCCCAAAGCATCCAGAAACGCCTCCCAGAATCTACTAGTGAAGATCGGGTCACGATCACTCACTATACTGCTGGGAATACCATGGAGGCGAACAATTTCCTTTACGTATATACCTGCTAAGCTTTCTGCAGTTCGAGTGGATTTTACTGGAATAAAGTGAGCAGTTTTGGTTAAACGATCCACTATAACCCAAATCGCTTCATTTCCCTTCTTGGTTCGTGGCAATCCGTCGATGAAATCCATCGATACTTGATCCCACTTCCATTTCGGTACTTCCAAAGGTTGAAGTAAACCAGCCACTTTCCTTTGATCGCTTTTGATTTGCTGACAAGTAGCACAACGACTCACATATATCGATATATCTCTCTTCATCGTCTTCCACCAGAATGTTCTTTTAATATCTCAATACATTTTGTTGATTCCTGGATGGATACTGAATTTGGACTTGTGGCATTCGTCCAAAACTTCACGCTTCAGATCAGGGGAGTCTGGAACACAAATCCTGCCTTTCATCCTTATAACCCCATTATTATCAATTTTAAAACTAGAATCTTCACCTCGACGAATCCTCCCATATATTTCCTGAAGAAACAGGTCCTCGTTTTGCTTGTTGGCGACCTTTTCAAGAAGAGTAGGAGCAATAACAAGATGAGCAAGAATAGCGTGCTTTCTACTTAAAGCATCGGCAACTACATTGGCTTTTCCCGGAGTGTATAGAATGTCTAAATCATAGGATGCTAGAAATTCCAACCAACGTTGTTGTCGCAGATTCAGATCCTTCTGGGTAAAGAGATATTTCAAAGATTTATGGTCGGTGAATAATTCGAATTTTTCACCTAAAACAAAGAGAGTTTATTAAGTATATTTATTTAGTTAATTTCGTAAATTGTTAAGAAGCTGAAAAGATTCTTACCCAGAAGATAGTGTCGCCAGATTTTTAAAGCGAAAACAATAGCCAAAAGCTCCAAATCATGTGTCGGGTAATTCTTCTCATGCGGATGTAATTGTCTACTCGCGTAGGCAACTACCTTTCCATTTTGCATTAATACTGCACCTACCCCGTCACCACACGCATCGGTATAGACAGATAAGCCTTGGTTCCCATTAATAATAACGAGAACAGGAGCAGTAGTCAATCTCTTTTTCAATTCCTGGAAAACTTCATCACATCTTGAAGTCCAATCAAATTTAGCATTCTTTATTGTCAGCTTAGTCAATGGGCTAGCCAACTTAGAAAAATCCTATACAAACTTTCTATAATATCCCGCTAAACCGAGAAAACTTCGAACTTCTCTAGGAGTAGTGGGTTGCTTCCAGTCCATAATTGCAGAAATCTTGCTTGGATCAACAGAAATCCCTTCTTCATTAATAATATGACCGAGAAATTTGACCTCTTTGACCCAAAAGTGACACTTAGAAAATTTAGCGAATAAGACATTCGTCCTCAATATTTCCAAAACAATTCTGAGATGTTCAGAATGCTCCTCTTCAGTTTTGGAGAAAATTAAGATATCATCAATAAATACAAGGACAAATTTGTTCAACACTTCTCGAAATACTCGGGTCATTAAATCCACGAAGTACGCAGGAGCGTTGGTCAGTCCGAAAGGCATAACTAACCACTCGTTGAACATGTCTGGACCCCTAAAAGCAGTAAAATGAACACAATCCTCAGCTATTCGCAGTTGATGGAATCCCTGAGCTAGATCCATCTTAGAAAAGAATCGAGCGCCATGAAGTTGATCAAATAGATCGTCAATTCTAGGTAAAGGGAATTTGTTCTTGAGAGTTTGTTTATTGAGATCACGGTAATCTACACACAATCTCAAAGATCCGTCTGATTTAGCTACAAATACGATGGCTGAACCCCATTCGGAAACACTAGGGCGAATTAATCCTTTCTTCAGCAAATCTCCAGTTTGATTGACTAATTCAATTTTCTCCCTAGGTGCCATCCTGCGACTCGCGTGAACAACAGGACGGGCATTGGATATTAAGTCAATTCGGAACGCTATTTCTCTGTGCGGAGGTAAGGAATTTACTTCTTCAATACGTCGGAAAACTCCCGAACAACAGGTATAGACTGCAAAGTGGGTTCAGGATATCCCAAAGTATACATCAATCTATCTCTTCTTGGACTCAGATTCTCACAAGAGATTTCAATAAAATTTCCAAAGTCCGTTTTGACCAAAGCGGTCCGATTATTACAATCCAATATAGCTTCGTATTTCGATAACCAGTTCATTCCGAGTATGATTTCAAGTTCATTAAATTCGAGGATATAAAGGTTGATAGGAAATCGATAACTATCATATGAAATAGGAACTTTCTTGCAATATAAACAAAGATTTGCGGGACCTCCAACCGGATTTTTCACGCAAATAGGATCGGCAGAAAATCTAGCTTTAAGTCCTAATTCTCTTACGGTTTGTTGGGAGATAAAACTATGTGAAGCTCCCGAGTCAAATAAAACTCTAACAGTTCTACCATTAATATTAAGGTTACCTTCCAGAACACCTTTTCCTTTATCAGCTTTCGAAGTTGAAGGATCTTTCTTTATCGCGTAAACATTTGCCACCTGTGCTGGCTTCATTAGTGGGCAATTCTTAATAACATGTCCAGACTTGTGACAATTATAGCATTCCTTAGCTCCCTGATTATTCTTCACCGGTTGTTCCTTGTTAACTTGCTTCTTTGGTTTTGTACAGCTGCTTGAATAATGGCCCTTCTCTTGGCAGTTGTAACAAGTTATATTGCTTGTCGAATTTCCTTGACGGTTCTTTTTATCATTGCCTTGCTGTGGCTTCTTGCCCCCAAACTTCCTTTTCTTCCAGTTCTGATTGTTTGAATTTCCTCCTTCCTTTGGAATCTCCTGCATATCCAGTGTAGCATACCTGTATCCCATATCAATAAGATCTGAAAAAGATTCCTTCACGTGTGCAGTCATCCTTTCATGATATTTCTGGTTCATTCCCCGGATAAACCTTTCGTTCTTCTTAAGAGGCGTGTTTAACAACTCCGGACCAAAACGGGATAGTTCATTGAACTTGTTTAAGTACTCTTCAAATGTCAGGCTTCCTTGTTTTAAATCCAAAAATTCTTGATACATTCTGGAAATTCCCGCCGACGGCATATAACGCTTCTCGAACACTTCCTTAAAATGATCCCAAGAAAACTCCTCCTCGGATTCATCAACAATGACGGTTTCCCACCAGGCTGAAGCTTCTTCTTGGAGTTGCCAAGAAGCTATAAGTCTCTTCTGCTCGTCTTGCAGCTTAAGCCCTTTAAAAAATTTCTCACATGATCTGACCCAAGCTTGAGCCTCAATAATTGACTCCTTGCCGGTGAATGGTTTGCCACCAAGCCTTTCGAATTTCTTATTCAAATCAGCCAGATCCGGCTGCTGCTGGATATCCATTGCTGCGACTACTACTGGAGGACCTTGGTTTTGTGCTGGGGCATTTACTTGACCCCTTGGTCTTCCTCTGCGTCCGCTCATTCTTACTTATCTGAAATTAGTAAGAAAATTGATTTAGATATACAGACGAATATCTTAAGGAATATCAGCAGTAAACGAAATAGACTAACAAATTTTTGAGTTACAGTCTTGGTTATACTCATTCTAGGGTATACTTCACCCTATCTCTAATGAGCCATCTAATGTGTTATACTCCGTAGCTTAAGTTCTTACTCAACCAAAAGCTCTGATACCAATTTGTCACGACCCAAAATTCTTCATTCGAAAATGGACATCAAATACTTCACTTGTATTCGACTGCCAAAATTCAAACGTCAAATTTCAGTTCGGATGGAGCTTATAACAACAATTAGATGAATATAAAACAGCGGAACATAATCAATATCATAAATATCATCACGGATACAACATCGATATATATAATCCATACTACATCAGAGTATTTAATACAGATACTACAACTCCAAATACAACATCATGATAATACAACAGTGATCATATATCCAAAAGTCTTCAGATAAAAGAAGTGATAACAGACTCCCAAAAGCTAAACACCTGAGATCTCCAAAAAGCTCCTAAGAATATCTCCAAGATAAGAGCTCCAAAATACAGAAAACCTGCTACTAGGCTGCCCGTGTGGAAATAATGGGCACCCAGAGTTTAGAAAAGAAAACAATAAACTCCGGGTCAGTCATGGGACTGGTATGAGTAAACAAAACAGTTTATCTTTTAAAAACGGACAATAAAAGAATTTAAAGTAAATTCGCAATGCTTTTGGAAAATGAAACTACCATAAGACCTCCCGTCACACACACAATGCAAACGCAGACTTGGAGGAGATTTCTTCTTATGATAGTCAAAGATGCTTACTACGCAAAATCAAATCCTTTTTGATATTATTATTAGTGCATAGTGGGAAAAAAACATTTCGAAAGTAGAATATAAATCTTAGCCAGCATAGGTACCATTATAGTATGCCTACTATAGCTACCATATTAAATGGCAGGTTCTACAACTAAAACCGTACAAGTCTCGTATTGTTTCTTTGGATTTCCAACAAATGGTCAGGCCAAGGAACTTCCCATTGCCACATGGAAACGCCTCTGGAAGGACGTCCCGAGAAATAACCTAACATTACGGTTAGATCTCTGCCAACACAAGGCCGGGTTACCTCTGCAAAAATAGGTAACTACTGACACGAGTACGCCATCTCCCGGTTGTAACCAACCTTTAAACGGGGCCCCAGCAACAAATCACAAAGATAATAAATGTATATCTGCGATATCCACATAAGTAAAGTATCTGGGCTCCATACCATGATACCACTTCTATCCAGAAGGAAATGAACATACACTAAGGGGCGCTACTCCCTATAACCTTGCCGCATCTTTCCTGTTTTGATCATTCCGGGGTGTGAGGCTCGACGAAGTCTCGTCCACAAAGCTATGCTTTTTCAAAAATCCATGCTTTGGGTCAACAGATGATCAACCTATGATCACAAAGATAAATGATCAAACAAATGATCATATCACAAATGATCAAACACTGATCATCACACAGCAACACTCAGCATGTCACATTACCAAATTGGGATATATCGCTGATAAATTTCAATTACATAACCTCTGAGCTCGTACGTCTCAGAGAAGGGTGTTAAGCTAAGAGAATAAATTCTCCGCCACCAACAGAAATGTATTTGAAAGAAATCGGCTTTATATCTCAAAGTGTAATGTCGGACATGTATCCATACAAGTCTGTTCCGGGTTCGAACAGAACCGAAGGCACTTCCAAAGAAGTCCTTGCAATCCGGATAATTTTCTAATCACGTCCAGACTTCCCGTCACAAAAGAGTGATATAAATCTCTATACCGGAGCAACTAGGTGCAGAGACATTCGACAGGTTGTCCTTTCATTTTTGAAAATATCCGGTCTTCAACACCGGTCTTCAAATGCCGTCCATATACGACGTATCACTATTCGGAATGGGTAACCCGAATAGTGAGCGTTAATTTCAAAAACATGTGGATATGTTGTTCACAACAATTCATAGATTCGATGTGGGTTTCGGATAACAAACTGAAATCCGATCCCCTGTCGCATCGAGGTTTAAATGCCGTTTTACGGCAAACAGGGTTTTTCACATCAATACAGAACAAATCACAATCACAGTGCAGTACTTGACAATTTACATCACATAGTATCATAAACAGAACAGACATCAAGGTAGTGCATAACAATAGTTAGTTATTTAACAAATCAGAGTGAATGTGATTTAATAAATTACCCATGTAATTATTCTTATTAACTATTTCAAGATCAATGATAAACTTGGATAAAATAAATTAAATCTTAATTGACTCGATTTATTAAATTAGTTATTTTAATTAACTTCCAACTTAAATTTATTAACTTAATTGTTCATTAATCAATCTTAATTACAACCTTGTATATCATCCTTAATCTCTTTTCAAATCTTTAATTAATAAAAATTATTTACCTTAATTATTATTTGAAAATCTTCGTTATACTTTAGAAATCAATTTATTGTAGTTAGAAAAAGTTTTTATTTTAGTTTACTTTAACCCTCAACTTCACGATAATGTACTAATTAACCTGTTTAACATTATAACTTGACCTTTGTTTGGGCTTAAACCCATGTTACAAAAATCCGAGTAAAATGATAATTGACTCGAGTAAAACTCGAGTGTTTCCAGCAACATTTCCGCGTCTTCCTCTTCTCCCCTCGTCCCTGTTTCCTTTTTTTTCTTAGTTTAAATTAAGTTAAAACTTAGATCTGCAGCACTATACCACAAACCCACGCAGGCACCCAGTCTACTCGAAGCATCCCCTCCATTTCCTCGAGTTTCATTCGAGTCGAAGCCCCCTCCAATATCGCTGACACACTCACGCCACCGTGCACGTGCACGGTGGTTCGTCACGACTCCGATGATCATCACGATCATCGGCAAGTCAGAATTCCTAAGCCCACTCGAAATCAAACTTCGATTTGACCAAAAAAAATCAAAATCAGAAATTCACAGTTCGAACAAAATCGGCAAATATCCTTACTAACTCAAATCGCTTCGCCCACCATCGCACTGACTATCTGAGGCGCCACAAATTCGTCCATACCTCGACAACACTCCCAGCAACCCTTCCCCAAGACCTCGTAAAGCTCGATCAAATCGTGGTGACGAAATCACCACGTTTACCCAACACTGCAAAAACTCAGGTTTTACCCTAAATCGAACTCGTCCTCCTAATCCACGCGATAAAATATTCTTTGATAATTTTCTATGAAGTCACTGGTGTTCAATCTAGCTTCGAACCAAATTTTAGCATTTATAATTGAATCGATTGTTAGAAATTTGTAAAAGTTAAATTTTTATTCAAATACAAATTTCTCTGAGAATACCAAACTAAAAATCTAAATTTTTGTTTTAAAATTCATGGATTTAAGTATTGGTTCAGCTTATAATCTTGAATTAATATTTCACAACCTTTTATCTTTATCAATATTAGTGAGATACCTGTAAACCAAAGTTACAGTGACAATAATCCTCTGCATATTTAGATAAGCTTTGAAAAATCTTGTTTAAGGATTAAAACATCTTGATTAAACTGAAAAACCAAAGCTTTACAATGTTTAACAGCAAACGACCTTTGGGTTTTAAAACAAATATACACCCTGTATAAATTTTGGCAGAGAACACTGAACATCCAACATCATATGCAAACTGAAGCATATTCAAAACAATTAATAGATGAAGTTTGAACTGGTTTCAAATAAATTTAAAACTGTCCAAAGATTAAGTTTACTCACCTGTATATATTTGAAAACAGAGACACTTTTTCTTTTGTTTGAAAGCCTGCAGATTTGGATCTTCCCCTTTGAAACTTCTTGTTTGTTTTTGTAAATTGAACTTGAGTTTGAAAATATAGTGAAGTTTATGTTTTTTTTTTCTTTCTTTCTTCCTGGCTTTACTTTATTTCTTTGCTTTTGAACGAACTGGAATGAGATATATTGATGTATAAAAGAAAACCCTGTAGGCTGAACAAGATATAAGTTGTACCTTTTTTTCTTTTTATTCATTTGTACATTTGCAACCAGAGATTTTTATAAATATGGTGGCTAATACTCTTTCTTTTGCGTGCTAGAACTGATGGCATTAAATGCCCATGTTTCAATTCTTGTTTACAAGCAGTCCTATTCTCTTATGCAAGTACAAATCTTGTTTTATCAAAAGATATCTTCTTACATGCTTCTATCTTCCTAACTACCTTTCTTATCCTCATATACTCACGGCAAGCATATGGTTTGAATTTGTAATTGTTTCTATCTTATATATGTACTTACTTTTTTTTATTTGGTTACTTTATTCCCTTAGCTTATTTTGTTTTATTCTTTCTTACATAAGTGTTGCTTTGCTTTCATACTATATGTGTGCTGTTCGTTTTCCTTTGTTTACTGGCTTATAAATTCTTCTTGCAACTTGTTCTTATTATTTTACTTTGTTACTTTGTTGTTTACACATTTTCTTGAATTTATTTGATTACCTTGATAAAATAAAAGTTGTTTTTAGTTGTTTACCTTAATACTATGTGATTTTATTACAATTTATTTTATTTAAATTTGACAAAATCCCGGGATGTTACAGTCTGAGTGAGGTATTTCGTTCTTTGTTGATTATCGTGTTTAGCAGTTAATTAATATAACATTAGTTACAACTGTAAGGTATAAATTAATTCTGTTCTTTTAAATAAATGTGTACAGATAAAACAGGAAAACTATATATAGAAAAGACTTTGAAAAAAATATAGGGATTTTTAAATGTTTGAAGAATTTTTAAAAGTTAGTTTTTTTGAAATCTATAATCTATTTTTATAAGTATATATATAATTTCAAAGGAAAATTTCTAGTTCAAAATGAAATCATTAGTTAATTAAATAGTAATTTATTTGTTAGACTATTTCAAATGTTAATAAGCTATATAATATTTGTACAAGATCAAAACATGAAGATAGATTTGTTTAATAAACTTAGTTAATTATTTTAGTCGCTAAAAAATTATTTTATTAAAAGAAAATTAGTTTGAAATTAAATTATTAAATGGAGATTGATTTGTCAAATTGTTTCAAATATTAATTAATCATATAAAATTATTTATACAAGGTCAATAACTGTGAAGAAAACAATCTGGAACGGAAATGGATTGCAAAACAAAAGCAAAGGTGAGATCTTCTCACTCAAGTTAAAATAATTGAAATTTCAGTTATTGATTGATTGCCTGATTGTGATAGTATATATAGTAGTATATATATATTTGGTGATTGATTTCCCGCATTTTATAGCGGATGAGACCCTATGCGCCGCATAATAGCGGATGATATTTTATAAATCCCATATACCGCGATATTCCACCTCGAAGTGGAATTGGTATTTAATTGTTGTGCTAACATCTGTGGATGCAGGGAAACAGGTTGGAGAGATCCAACTGGATTCCTCAAATTGTATGAATTTGTTTCATATGTTGTATGAATTTGTTTCATATGTTGGGTGTTGATTTATTTATAATATGTGAATGAATTTATTGATGATTAAATTTGTTGAAGGCTACAATTTAGCCGAATGTATTTTTGGTATCGTTGGATACTAGAAATAAATAAAATTAGATTTTGGAATTTAAAGTAGAAAACTTTAAGTAAATTAATTTTTAAGAGTTGAATAAACTTAGAAGGAATTTAACAGTAAAAAGTTGATTTTTGTAGTTTTATCGAATTATTTCCGAAATATGGGAAAAGATATAAATAAATGGGGTTTGAATAATATTGTTTAAAAGTTGAAGAATTTATTGAAAATGGAATTTTAAATAATTTGGAAAGAATAAAGGGATTTATTTAAAAGGTGATAAATTTCTAGAAATCAATTTGATAATTGATTTGGTATTTGAAAATAAATCATTGGGAAAATCGATATGAAATTGATTTGGTGTTGAAATAAAATTAGAAATCAATTTGGAATTTGATTTTTGGGTTGAAAGTGAATATTTGGAATTTAAATTCATAATGGAATTTATAAAGGAAAAAGGAAATAAATAATATCGGAGATTTTATTCCACGGGTGAAAAGTGATTTGAAATTTGTTTTCAAAGTGATGAAGTGTGGAAAATATATATCTTGCAAGGATATTTTGAAATTTAATAGTTTGGGAAAATTATTTAAATTGGTTGATTGTTGTGAATTTTGTTGATAGTTAAACAACCGACTATCAATATTTGCCTTTAAAATGGCACTTGAATTTGTTTTTAAAACAAACGCTCATTATTCGGTTTAGCCGGGAGAGGACCTTTGTGTTATATAACCCGTTCCGAATAATGATACGACGTTATGGATTGCAATTGAAGACCGGATTTGCAAGGGCTTCTTTGGAAGTGCCTTCGGTTCTGTTCGAACCTGGAACAGACTTGTATGGCTGTATGTCTGACACTATACTTTGAGATATAAAGATGATTTCTTTCAAATACATTTCTGTTTGGTGGCGGAGATTTTATTCTCTTAGCTTAACACCCTTCTCTGAGACATACGAGTTCAGAGGTTATGTAGTTGAAGGTTATCAGTGATATACTCCCAATTTTGTAGTGTGGCATGCTAAGTGTTTCTGTGTGTTGATGATCATTCGTTGATCATTTGTGATCAAAGCATGGCTTTCGTGTAAAGCGTAGCTTTGTGGACGAGACCTTATCGGACCTCATACCCCGGAAATGGTCGAAACTGGAAAATGCGGCAAGGTTATGAGGGTCGCTCCCTTTAGGGTATGTCATTTCCTTCTGGAAAAAGGTGGTATCATGGTATGGAGCCCAGATGCTTTACCTGTGTGGTGGCATCAATCTTATTTACTGTGTGATTGTTGCTTTGTGATCGAGGGCCCTCGAATAAAGGTCGCAAACGACCGGGGGGTGGCATACTCGTGTAGTAGTTACCTAGTAAGAGGTAACCCGGCCTTATGTTGGCAGAGACCAGTTGTCTCTCGGGACGTCCCTCCAGAGGCGTTTCCATGTGGCATAGGAAGTTCCTTAGCCTGACCATTTGTTGGAAATCCAAAGAAACAATACGAGCCCTTTACGATTGCACTTTGTATAACCTGTCACCTCAGGTGGCAGCTATAGAAGGCATATTATAATGGTACCTATGCTGGCTAAGATTAATATTATACTTTCGAAATGTTTTCCACACTAGGCACTAATGATAATAAAAAAAAGATTTTGCGTATTAAGCATATTTGACTATCATAAGAAGAAATCTCCTCCAAGTCTGCGATTGCATTGTATGTGTGGTGGGTGGTCTGATGGTAGTTTCATTTTCCAAAAGCATTGCGAATTTCTTTTATTTTCTTTGTGAAAATAACTGTTTTTAAGATCTCACACCAGTCCCATGACTGACCTGGAGTTTATTGTTCCCTTTCTAAACTCTGGGTGCCCATAATTTTCCACACGGGCAGCCTAAAGTCAGGTTATCAGGTCATTCTGGAATTCAGAAGTGCTGTGGAGATCTGGAGGCGAGCTGGATGGCGAGACGTATCACTTATACTAGTATTATTCCGCTGTGTATTCTGTTATGAGGACAAGTTTATATAACTGTCCAGTATTGTGTGTTGTTGTTGTAACTCTGATGATGTATTGTATAAACTGATATGGTTCTTTGTTTAAAGATTATTGATTTATCTATTATATATTGTTCCGCTGCGAATGTGAGATTCTGATATTGTTTCTGTTTCTTTTCTTACCTCTTCTTTTCAACCCTAAAGATTCGCACTTTTGTTCCACTTTGAGCTGAATTGTTGTGGAATTTTGTCAGCTCAAAGGGGTACGGATTTACGAGCCTTTACAGAAAACGTCTATTTCAACCAGGCTTTTAAATCTCCCCGAGATGGCCGAGATGAAAAATCCGAGATATCAGCCAAAATCCGAGATTTGGCAGCCTATTTAGTTATAAGTGTTTTAAATATCGCCCGAGATAGCCGAGATATTTTCCCGAGATATTGGCCAAAATCCGAGATTTAAAACACTGATTTCAACAATAAATGTTGAAATCTATGTTTTTGATATTCTACACAATTTAATTCACTTTTCAAAACCATTTAAACTCCATTTTATAATATCACTTTCGAAAACATTCATATAAAGAATTATTCTCTTTAAAACGTGAATATATTTCCTTTTATAAAAATCCATGTTTAGCTTATCAAATTAAATTGATTTCTCATTTATAAAACAAGGTTTATAATTCGCATTTCTATTTTATAAAAACTTCCATTTATAAAATTCCATTATTAACCAATTTCCCATTTATCTCATTTATATCTCAAAGTCCTATTATAAGTTTATTCACTTATAAATCTCTTATTTACAAATTCATTCTTTTGTAATCTCATTATTTATAAAGTCCATTATAAATTCATTTCTAAATTTGAATTACAAATCCATATAAAAATTCGATTACAATCCCATTTCTAATATTTATAAAACATCGTTTATAATATTCTGTTTCATTAAATCTCTTTATTAATAACATTCCTTTTATAATTTCCTTACTTATAAATTTTATTTACTTACAATATTACATTTATAACTTCATTTTAACACTTACAAAACTCGTTTATAATTCCATTACTTTTATTTATAAAATATCAATTTTATAAATCTTTTATATAAACCATTTATAATAAGTTCAAAATTCTCTATTTAACTTATTTTACAAAAATAATTTTCTCCATATTTCAAAAAATCCTATTTAAGTATATTTCACAAAACATAATTTTTATAACATAAAAATTATATCTTTTTATTTATTTAAAATAAATCCATTTCTTTAATCATTCAAAAATTCTTAAAACATATATATTTTCAAAATCACTCTGAAATCCTTTTTAAATTGAAATCATCATTTTAATATTTTGAATTTCCAAAAATATGGCCCAATGTTGCAAAAGTACCAAATAAGAGGATTCACATCAATAATAGCAATCATAGCATCCATCACATCAAATATCACATAATACAGCATATATATCAATATCCGTAAATAAACATCAACCATATTGAGAAATCCTATTGGATCCCTCCAACCTGTCACCTACAACAAATATACATATGAGAAAATATGTACAATGCTTGCTTCGAGGTAGAATCGCGTACAAAGGGTCTTCTGCTCATACACAGGAACGTATAGGGTCTCATCTGCTCCAATCGGCATGAATATATCCAACTACTAACTATTATAGCATAACATCCAAACATCCAATATTTTTTATTTTATTTTTTGAAAATGACAAAACATCTAATATATATACAAATACGTACATATATATATATATAACATCCAACAGTCATCAAAACAACATAATAAAAATATTCCCACTTATATAAAAATATAAGCGGGTCGGAAAGAGTGAGTTTTACTCACTTTGGTTGCTGTCCTCGTTGCAGCATTTTATTTCGATTAAAATTAAATGAGCGTTTAATTTTAACCAAAATTTCCATCAGCTCCAGTCAAGTCCAATCTAGCTCCATAATGTAGTGCTCGTCAATACGAACCCAACGCAATTCGTTTTGTGCGAAACGGACCTCGTACGAAGAAGTTATTGATTTTATAAGATTGCACGATTTGTAATATAATAATTATTTCCTTAATTACAATAATTAGCACTAATCACATTTACCTAATCCTTCCTTTTCCCACGCGAAATACTCCCACGCATTCACGTTCGTTCGAACCCAAACTTTGCCTCCTTCCATCAATTACCGTTCAACGCTCGCTCCACCAGACGATGATCAGAGGCCACCAAAACATGCGCCTATGCGAGCTCCTTCTACGCCATGAACCACGTCGAACTCCGCCACCCCCTTTCCTCGATAAACATGCACTAACGCACGCCATTCACGGCCTAGATCCACCTCCAAACGATAATGATAGCTCGAATCCACCGTTGGATATGTAGAGTTCGCGATGCTCTACGATTTTGCTTTAGAACTCGAAGGCTAATTCTTTACGGATTGAGAGGAAATGGAGGAGGAAGAATCGAACAATTCTGGCCATTGAAAAATTAGAGGTGGTTGTGAACTAATTAGCTAGGATTTGGCAAATTGAAGGTCCTTATATAGACAACTACAAAATACTATTCACCTCCAAAATTTTCGGACTCCAATCGAGGCGTGTCGCCTGGCGTTCATAATGTTTTACCCCTATTCCATCATATACAGAAGATAGGTTTTCGAATCGAATTATTTTAATTAAATTTCTTTTAAATAAATTTCTAGGCGTTTCAGCTTCGCATGACCAAATCATAAGTCTGATTGACACGAAATTTGGAATCCTATAATAATATAACATTACAGATCTAATGAAATTGGTTTCGTCGAAATCTAAGACCGTGTCAAAAATGACTATTTTTACATGTTAATTAAATATTAAAATTTCCAATCTCTGTTTATTCAATTTTAATTCAATCTTAAAAGTTCTCTAACTCCATTCTAATTCAAATAGAATTTAAAACAACTTTAGAATTCATTTTCATTCTTATTAAATCCCAGATTCAATTATTTAACCAACTTTACTTATAAAATTAACTTTTAAATATTTAAAATCAATTAAATATTCTAAATTCAGATGACTGAAAAGCTGTGTCGTTACATACTTCCCCCCTTAAAAGAATTTCGTCCCCCAAATTACTAAGTAAAAAAGATGCTACAACTCCATTAACTTTCAAAACAATTTAGTTGAAATAGATTACCAAATTCTTAAGTGTTTAACTTTTTCAAAATCATTTAGTTGCAATCTTTATAAAACTTTTCTAGGTTTCCAAATTCATTCATAGTTATTAACTAATGCCATTTCAAAAAAATCAACTGTTATTATTTCAATTTTATACCTCAAAAATTAAACTTTTAGTTATCAAAATTTTACCAAAATTTCAAAATTTTCTAATGCCTTAAATTTTTAGAAAATTTCACCAGAGTCTTCCTTGCGCGATTCAATCGTAGTAAAATCACAATATATATATATATATATATATCACAAATATACATCTCATCTTCGAGGATGAGGCATCCCATAGGAAAAAAATATAAAAGTACGGTATGTAATCCGAGATATGTACCTTATATATATTTAGCAAGAATATACGGCTAATATAGCGCGAAAGCGAGCTCTAAATGCGAAGCAACGCCGTCCGCACCTACTAAACACTCAACAAATCATAAGAACATGTATATAGAAATAATATCAATATATAACATAACTATACGACAATCATATGCAAATGAAATACATGTAACCAAAGAAACCATCAAACAACTAACATACAGTACATTCATTCATTAACCATTAACTTGGATTTCCATCCTCCTTGATTTTGAAGTCGCTCCCCTCTCTTAGATATCAGATAGATGATTGGCTTTCTCGTGAAGATTTTGTAAAGTTGGCTGCCATTATTGAAGTTTTAGATCTAGACTTAGTAAAGTTGTTTTCTCTCTCTTCGGTCCTTCCAGAAGATATTCGATGCTTATTGTTTGATGTGTGTTTAGTGTTTGATGATAACAAAATATATATATCGAATTATAGATGTGTTTGCAGATTTTATTTTACACATTTGCAGATGTTATTTTACACATACAGGAATAAATATAAATATTGAATAATAATGCTATTGCACAGAATTTAACAAATTCAAACAGTATTTTTATTCAATATAATATTTTATTCAGTACAATGTTTTCAGTTCATACACTGATTTCATACAGTACACTGATTTCATATTTAGAGTTCACTCTCACTCATACATTTTCACATTTACATTTCTGTCCTCACTACATCACTCATACACTCAGTCTTCTGCATCTGCATTGTCCAGCTCCAGTATTTGTCCTGTCTCCTGTGTACCTGTATAATTAAAAATCTACAGCAGTAATCTGAACAGAAACGAATTTAATTTGCAAAAATATAAAATTTGTTTTTAAAGCTGTCTCAGATATATGGGTTAAACATCATCATCTTTGATTGTGTAATATCTGTGCATATCAGTATTCATATCAGGGACAGGTAATTCCGAGTGGCTGCAGTACACACGTATGCACGTGTGCACTGCCTCGCCAACTCGAGTGCATAAGTCAACAACATCACAATCATATAGCAGTGCAACTGAAGTGAAATCAAGACCAACTTTACTGTGCAAACTCAGACACGAGCATACATGTGCATAGAGATAGCAGACTACAACTACAACTCATGAATGTAATTCAAGTAGGCTACAACATCAATATATACACTGTGCATGTACACAGGGAAATCAAATGTACATGAATGCACAGGTGAATCAAAACTACAAAGGATACAGTAACCAGATATGATCATCAAGCTATACAATGATGAACCAGTCAAGACCTAACAACAATGATGAAGCACAATAGCAACTGACTCAAGCAAGTGATCACAAGCACAATGGCAACTGGCTCAAGTACAAATATCACAAGTGTCAGTGCAACTGGACAACAAAACAGTAACTAAACAGAGTTAAAAGTACACAAGTGAATCCAGTGCTAACATGAACAGGTTCAAGTGACAAACAAGCAGCACAAGACAATATTCAAGTGCAGACTCAAGAGAACACATGCAACATGAAGCACTGAAATTCAAATAGCAGTACAACTGGAAATGATCAAGCTACACTGACAACTACACAATGGCAACAGTGCAATGACTACAGAAATGAACAAACAAGTTCAACAACCAAAGTCAGGTACAAGATCAACAATGTACAAGTGAGCACATGAACACAGCAGCTTCAATAAAGGTCTACAGTGGCTACAGTTTAACAAACAAGTAAAGTTCAACATCACAATGTCAAGAGCATAAGAGTGTGCAGACAAAAGCAATTGTTCAAGTAAACAAACACTATCAAGTCGAATGCAACGGAGAAACAAAGGCACCATCAATACAAACAGTGGAAACATGATAGCAGTGAACAAGGAATGGGCAGAAAACCAGTCAAAGATCACCAGTAACCAAAATGTCAAGGCAGTGGTAAAAGTCAGATGATCAGAGACATGAAAGTCATAAACGTTCAAAAATCAGTTCAGAAGTCAAGAACAAGTCAAAGCCGTATAATCTTCAAATCAAAGTGGTGAAAAAGCTATTTCAAAATATCACAACATTATAAGAGGAAAGTTTCTGAAACAACAATTCGAAGAAATTCAAGTGCGTTTTTTGAAAAAGTCAAAAATCAAAAGAGGAAAGTATTTACCGCATTAATCAAGCAAGATCGAACGATACAAAATCAAAGCCGTGGGTTAAAAGAAATTTCCCAAAATATCGAGATGTAAAAACGGCAAGTATAAACAACGTGGTGATCAAGGAATACAAATCAAATGCCTATATAAAGAGACCAAAAATCATCATCAACTTTGTGGTGAAGAGCAGAGAAACACAAACCCAATCATCACCGACTTAAAGCAGTAAAGTTCAAATCGGAAAAGCAACAGAGCAAAAATCATACCGAAGTCAAGGAACATCAACGATGCCGCAAGTCTTCTGAGTATCAGAGAATTCCAGAGTCACCACAAAGGGAATCGCAAGCCAGAGCTACAAAAGTCGACAAAGCAGAAGCTTTAATTAGCCAGCAAATCGCAATAGGGAAAAACCCTAAATCAAGATTCAAGGCAGAGAAACATCAAGCAACAAAGCCTCGATCCTAGCTTCAAGATCAACAAAGAACCAGAGAATCGCCGAAGCCATCTCCATTTTTATTTCTCAAAGGGATCGGGTCAACAATAACAAAGAGGAACGAGATAAAGGAGCGGGCCGGCCTAGTTTATTAAATGGAGTTTTAAAGTGTTAATTTTTATTTAGCTTTAAATTTGGGCCGGGTTTAATTAATATAGTTTTAGGCCAAATCTATTGAGGGCAAAATCGATTTAAATTTTCAATTTAAATTTTGCGCTAGGTTTTAAACTGTATTTTGTTTTTCAGTTTGTATTTTCAAAGTCAAGGCAGGGTAAATCACCACCTAGGGTTTAGGTAGTGTCAGATTGTCTAGTTAGGGTTAGTTCAGTGAGCAGGGTGTGCGAGTTTACAAAGCTTTATAGGCGGAGCAGGGTGTGCGAGTCTGTAGGAGTGTTTGTAAGCGGGATACTGTTTAATCCTAATAGAAATCTGGGAATGCAGCAGTAGGCAGGGGTTGCCGAAGCTGGGTAAATTTTGTGTGCGATTTACTTTTCTGCATATTTATTTATCTGCAGTTTGATTTCGCGTTTAATTTGAGAAAATTTACGATAACCCTATTTACCCCCCCTCTAGGGTTAATCTAGATCCTACACTTATCTGTTGACGGTGGAGAGATGTTCCATTTAATTGTTATTTTAGTTTGTATTGGCACGTGTTTAGTTTGTATTTTGATGCCTTTTTGTAGTTTGTTTTGTTTTATAGCCCCAAGATGCTTGTATAGATGGTTTTGAGTGTATCTATCTCCATTTACTCCACCACCTATTTGACATCTTGGCTGTAGGCTATCAGACTGTTGTATTGTTAATATATGGACATGACATGTACTTTTTTTCCTTTCAAGGCAGCCATTTAGATTAGGGGGTTGTAAGGTTTTAACGAGGCATATCATGGAAGTATATGCCATCTATTATTTATAAAGTACCTTTCTTCAAAAAAACTTTCACTTTCATTTACATTCATTCTTCACTTTAGTAAATTTTCTTGAATGCTATTAATACTTAACAACTAATCCATTGATTCTTTACTTAAGTTCATGTTAACATTTTTATGTTTACTATCAATTCACAACTTAAGTTATATTCAAATTTTTTCAAATAACATTCACAATCATATTTATTTAACTAATTTATTTCATTAGTTCAATTCAATTCATTTTGCAATTCAAGTTGAATTTCATTTTATAACTCAAGTTCATATCATTCCATTACTTCATTTTATTATTCAACTTTACTTCGTTCATTCATTTTATTTATCACATTTTATTTAACTTCACTATACAACTTAAGTTCACTTCCAATTCAATTCATGTTCTATTTTATTTAACTCATTTCATTAGTTCATTTCTTTTTCTTTACTTGAGTTAAAGTTCATTTCAAAAATCATTTCATTTTAACTTAACTTAGATTTCATTTCTAAAGTCATTTTATTCAACTTTTACATAAGTCAAATTTCATATCTCTATTCAAATTCAGATTTGGTTTCGCTTAACGAAATTGTTTAACCATTTTGATATTTGGTTTTGCTTTATATTTTCTAATTTTATAAGTTATACAACTTTTTATTTACAATTTCATAAATATTTACTTAAGTTTAATCACATTCCATAATTTCAATTCATGGTTATATAATCACTTTACTACTTCAATTTATATTCATTTTTATTTGATCCATTTCAAATTTCTATCTTATTCGTTCCAAATCCAGTTCAATTTCATTTATTTAACTTTACTTTAGTTAAACTTCAAATCATATATTTTATTACACTAACTCAAATTTATTTAACTTTACCAAAGTTAAATTTTTTTATTTCATATTATAAGTCCAAACTCATTTCACTTATATTTATCAATTTCAAACTTGGATTTTAAATTCAAATTTTGTTTATCACATAAACTTTAATTTTCAATTTACTATTGGTAGCAAATCAATCACGTAGAAACTCGAAAATGATACTGATGATGTTGCAGTCATTACCCTTATTATTTTCCGGCAACGGTAGTGAATTCAGTGCTTTTTATTTCTTTTAGAATTCCTTCAATTTATAAATCACATTTATAAATTTATACTTATATAATTTCACTATTTTACTTCACATATATAAGATTCATTCCAAATTTATTTATCTTATTTAGATTAATAATAATAACAACTTTTTATTAAACACAACAAATAACAAATGATAATAATTAAATATTACTATTCATTAACAACCAAAAATCAATATATATATATATATAATTATATATAAAATATAATCAAGTTAAAATTATTTCATTTACCCATTCAAAACAATATTATGTCGGTTTACCTTGTTTAAGAGTTTAGAAATCCCTATCGCTACAGTGGCGTCCCACATACCGACCAAAATTTATAAAACACTCAAAAGATCAATCAACACAATACAAAACATTTTTATATCACTAACAAATACGTGCTCATATATATAATACACTCAAACTCAATCTAGGGTGCTACTGACCCTATCTATACTGAGTACACATCAAAGCCTAGGAATATACTAAACCTAAGCTCTTATACCAGCTATGAGGACCCGCAAATCTGTACCATCTGAACCGACAATAAACCACACATGTCGACCCAAAGCAAACAGAATTACAGATGATCATAAAAAAGAAAAGAGATGGTCAGAAGAAAGAAGAAGAGAAGAGAAGAAGAGAGAGAAGCAGAACCAAAACAATACAGAATCTCGCATCGCAGTGGAATAACATATAATATAGATCAATAATCTCAAAAAGGGAAACTGTAATATACATAAATCAATATCAGAGTACACAATAAGTAATCATCGTCTTGGAAAATTAGAATAACATGTCCTCACAAATACTGATAATTTACAACAACAATAATGCAATGCAGCGGAAAAATAAGCAGATACGTGTATACGACATGAAGATCTACAGCTTGCCTGCTGAAGCTCCAAAAGCACCAAATTTGAACCGGTAAATATACTTGGTCTGACTCGAGCATGGAAAGGGAAGAATGCTCGGATAAGTCCGGTAAACCGCGTGAGAAAAACACAACTCAACTAAATTTATAAAGTTACCAAAACTTTTCCTTATCAAAACAAAAGGTATCTCGTAAGACCATGTCCACACATAAACACAGACGGGGTTTTCCCTTACGATAATCAAAACCTTTTCATAACAAATCATGTTATATTATAATAGTGTCTATTATACAAATAATAATCAACATAGCTGAAATTGTTACATTATTAAATTTCAGCAATACTAGGCTCTACAAACAAAATGGCAGGCACATAGTGGATTTTGGATTTCCATACAAATGACTAGGTAAAGGTATTACCTTTTCCGAAACTCGGTACACCTCTAGAGGGATGTACCTAGGATCGAGATACTCGGCACCTAAATCAACACAAGACCGGCCTACCTCTCACTGGATAGTACCGAATATGTCATCACTCCGGTCGTTACCAACCTAAAATCCATGGCAACAAGCATACATCAACAATAATCAGATACATGACGTCATAGCGTGTAAAGATATATCTTGAAAAGTGATGACATCTCCTAATGGGAGCAACCCATTTTAGCCTTGCTGCTTCTATCCAGGTTTCAGTCATTTTCCGGGAAGTGAGGTCAAAAGAGGTATCGATTACCTTTCACATATCACATATCACATCATCATCATCTTTGAATGCCACATTGCCATTCCCGTTGACTACTAATTTCCATTCACAAAAATACAACTCTTGAGCTCGTATGTCTCAAGGAAGGTGTTAAGTTAAGAGAAGTTGCCTTCTCCGCCACCACATAATGTACGTTTGTAAAAACCAATGTATGTAATCTTAGAAATGCAATGTTAGACACTCATCCATACAAGTTGTCTAGGAACAGGACAAACCGAAGGTACTCTCCTACCACATCCTATAGGAT
Organism: Allium fistulosum; assembly: GCA_030737815.1. NCBI lineage: Eukaryota > Viridiplantae > Streptophyta > Magnoliopsida > Asparagales > Amaryllidaceae > Allium > Allium fistulosum. The sequence goes on from CM060902.1 coordinate 1,424,773,495, forward strand.
TAGTAGCGACAGCTCTTGCAATGGATATTTCATAACGAAGAGACCACTCCAATTATATGTATATTGGGATTTTAACCCAAATGATCAACAAGCAGTCCTTTACTATGAAAATCCTAAATATCAATATCATTGACCAACCTGCACAATCGTCGCATATATGTTGGTCCAAAGTGGTTTTCAGATAAATCTGATCCCGGTCTCTTCGCACCAATAACGCAAAAGCGTTTCTCAACCTCACACAGAAACCAAGTCTCGTAGACTTATCACGTTTCCAACTTTCTACTTGCTATCCTTCGGCCAAGAAGGAAGCTGATTGGAGTAATCACTCCGCACTACACGAATAACATTCTCAACACAAACGATAATCAAGCCTACACAGTCAGTTACGTACTAAGTGTACGACTAATTAGTTTCTACATCTAGTTGAGAAACTAAAATGGCCAAATTTGATAGTCGGTTATTTAACTATCAAAGCAACAAACAAAATCTGGCACATAAGTAGTCACTGGGCCTGATTTTATTAATCGTTTATAAATCAAATCACTTTCCAATTATTCGCTTCAAAATATCTTTAAAAAGATAATATTCAAAACCATTTAACTTATTGGATATTTGGAAAACATTTCCATATACTTATTTTAATAATAAGTGAATTTACAAATCATTCCATTTCAACACTTCAAATATATTTCATACACTTAATTCAATGATTAAGTATATCTACAAATCTTGAAGGAAAACATTCTTCAAAACATATGTTATTTGGGTTAAAACGAATGTTGCATAAAACATCGTTACGACAACCCGAAAATACTAGCACTGGGATTCAACTAACTATATTTAATATTTCCTTTCAAAAATCATTTACTATAACAAAAATGTTATCGTCCATGCCTTCCTTACTTTTCACGAAAACATCTATTTCAACAATAAATGTTGAAATCTATGTTTTCGATATTCAACACAATTTAATTCACTTTTCAAAACCATTTAAACTCCATTTTATAGTATCACTTTCCAAAACATTCATTTAAAGAATTATTCTCTTTAAAAACATGAATGTATTTCCTTTTATAAAAATTCATATTTAGCTTATCAAATTAAATTGATTTCTCATTTATAAAACAAGGTTTATAATTCACATTTCTATTTTATAAAAACTTCCATTTATAAAATTCCATTATTAACCAATTTCCCGTTTATCTCATTTATATCTCAAAATCCCATTATAAGTTTATTCACTTATAAATCTCTTATTTACAAATTAATTCTTTTGCAATCTCATTATTTATAAAGTCCATTATAAATTCTTTTTCAATCCCATTTCTAATATTTATAAAACATCGTTTATAAAATTCCATTTCATTAAATCTCTTTATTCATAACATTCTTTTATAATTTCCTTACTTATAAATCTTATTTACTTATAATATTTCATTTATAACTTCATTTCAACACTTACAAAACTCGTTTATAATTCCATTACTTTTATTTATAAAATATCAATTTTGTAAATTTTATATATAAACCATTTATAATAAGTTCAAAATTTTCAATTTAACTTATTTTATAAAAATAGTTATCTCCATATTTCAAAAAATCATATTTAAGTATATTTCACAATAACATAATTTTTATAACATAAAAATTATAACTTTTTATTTATTTTAAATAAAGTGGAAATTAGGTTGAAGGGCTTCTTATTACAGGGTAATAAGTTTTAAGGACAATAATTTTGAATAATTAGTTTTAAGGACAATATACAGAAAAATGATAAATTAATTTATCATTTTAAGTTATACAGGAAAAAGATAAATTCATTTATCATTATTTTTGTATAACTAAAAATGATAACCTCATTTATCTTTTCCTATAATTTGTCCTTAAAACTAATTTTTCAAAATTGCTGTCCTAGAAACTTATTACGCTGCACAAAGAAGCCATTCGAGTGAAATTCCCTAAAATAAATCCATTTCTTTAATCATTCAAAAATTCTTAAAACATATATATTTTCAAAATCACTCTGAAATCCCTTTTAGATTGAAATCATCATTTTAATATTTTAAATTTACAAAAATATGGCCTAATGCTGCAAAAGTACTAAATAAGGGGATTCACATCAATAATAGCAATCATGGCATCCATCACATCAAATATCACATAATACAGCATATATATCAATATCTGTAAATAAATATCAACCATAGTGAGGAATCATGTTGGATTCCTACAACCTGTCACCTACAACAAATATACATATGAGAAAAATGTACAATGTCTGCTTCGAGGCAGACGCACGTACAAAGGGTTATCCGCTCATACACGAGAACGTATAGGGTCTCATCTGCTCCAATTGGCAGGAATATATCCAACTACTAACTACTATAGCATAACATACAAACATCCAATATATACGTATATATATATAACATCCAACAGTCATCAAACAGCATAATAAAAATATTCCCACTTATACAAAAATATAAGCGGGTCAGAAAGAGTGAGTTTTACTCACTTTGGTTGCTGTCGTCGTTGCAGCGTTTTATTTCGATTAAAATTAAAAGAGCTTTTAATTTTAACCAAAATTTCCATCAGCTCTAATTAAGTATAATCCAGCTCCATAATGTAGTGCTCATCAATACGAACCCAATGCAATTCGTTTCGTGCGAAACGGACCTCATATGAAGAAGTTTTGGATTTTATAAGATTACATGATTTATAATATAATAATTATTTCCTTAATTACAATAATTAGCACTAATCACATTTACCCTAATCCTTCCTTCTCCCACGCGAAATACTCCCAGGAACTCACGTTCGTCCGAACCCAAACTTCGCCTCCTTCCATCTTTTTCCGCTCCACGCTCGCTCCACCAGACGACGATCAGAGACCACCAAAACGTGCGCCTATGCGAGCTCTTCCCACGCCATGAACCACGTCGAACTAGGCCACCCCCTTGCCTCGATAAACATGCTCGAACGCACGACATTCACGGCCCATATCCACCTCCAAACAATGGCGATAGCTCGAATCCACCATTGGATATGTAGAGTTCGTGATGCTCTACGATTTTGCTTTAGAGCTCGAAGGCTAATTCTTTACGGATTGAGAGGAAATTGAGGAGGAAGAATATAACAATTCTGGCCATTGAAAAATTAAAGGCAGTTGTGACCTAATTAGCTAGGGTTTGGCAAAATGAAGGTTCTTATATAGACAACTACAAAACACTATTCACGTCCAAAATTTCCGAGCTCCAATCAAGGCGTGTCGCCTGGTGTTCATAATATTTTACCCCTACTCCGAACATAATGGAATATATCGGAGGCCAATTCCATCGTATACAGAAGGTAGGTTTTCGAATCAAATTATTTTAATTAAATTTCCTTTAAATAAATTTCTAGGCTTTTCAGCTTCGCACGACCAAACCGTAAGTCCGATTGACACGAAATTTGAAATCCTATAATAATATAACATTACGGATCTAATGAATCTGGTTTCGTAGAAATCCGAGACCATATCAAAAATGACTATTTTTATGCATTAATTAAATATTAAAATTTTCAATTTCTATTTATTCAATTTGAATTCAATCTTAAAAGTTCTCTAACTCCATTCTAATTCAAATAGAATTTAAAAAAGCTTTAGAATTCATTTTCATTCTTATTAAATCCCAGATTCAATTATTTAACCAATTTTACTTATAAAATTAACTTTTAAATATTTAAAATCAATTAAAAATTCTAAATTCAGATGACTGAAAAACTGGGTCGTTACATATACAATGACTATGCTACTGGGGTACCGCCCGTCACGGTGCATCTCTAGATAAATAACACGGAGGACCTCTCCTGGATCCCCTGCCAACATAGAACCGGCCCACCCCTTGCTGGATAGTACCGAATATTATCACCCCTCTGATAATGGGCCCCAAAGCATACAAATTAGAGATAATATCGACTCTAGATAGGGATGATCATACCTTACTTGTGAGCGACCCACTTAGCCCTGCTGCATCTCCCCCATTTTAGTCATTTTCGGTTGATGAGACCTGAGGTTACGATTACCTTTCAAGAACCTTTCCATTTAGAATGCTCATTGCTTTCCAATAATAATGTGTTGATAGCATTCATCCATACAAGTCCGTTCCGGGTCTGAACGAAACCGAAGGCACTATTCCTACTATATCCATTTTGGAATCACCCTCAGGATTAGTAGTGATTAGCCCTTGCACTTCACATCTCTATCTTAGATTCCATGCTCTTTCCGATGTCTTCACTTAGAAATGCATTCGTTGGATCGAAGTGGTTTTCAGATAACATATCAGTTCCCGATCTCTTCGAAACAACGTTCGATAATTTCTTGTAAACTCAACCTCGGTTCTTTAGGAAATAAACAATCTAAGATAAGATCGGAGATCACCTCCTAACCGTTAGTGGACAAATTTCCTTATCATTGACCTAGGAGAACGAAACGAGATTTATACGCACAGTACAGCATCATCAGAGATGACTGTGCCATATAACTCACGTATTTCTCCTAGATATTTCCAAAGTTACGTTTGGGTCCAATTTCGATAGTCGGTTATTTAACTATCAACAACATACATTCAATCAGGGATTTATTCCATAGGGAAAAATCAACATTGGTACAACATATAAGCAACCACTAGCCTCCTTTCATCAATCTTTTTAAATAAAACCCACTTTGCAAATTACTTGTTTAATAATACTTTTACAAAGATATATCCACAAATCCCTATATTTTCAATACTTTGAAAATATCCATATATTTATCTCAATGGTGTAAATTTATTTACGAACTGAGAAAGATTCCTTTTTTGTTTAATTCAAAAATTGTTCATAAACTCCTTATAATTTTCCAAAACCATTTATAAACCCTTTTATAAAAACTTCTTGAACCATTTATAAAACTTCTTTTATACCTCTATAAACCCATTTCTTAAGTCCATTTACAAATATCCAATCATTTACAAAACTCTCCATCTTGTAAATAATCTTCCTTACGTCTCCAAACCATTTTATAAGCCCCTTTATAAGATCCAAGTCTTCTAACTCTAATCATGGTTCTTAAAAACATGTACAAATAATTAAAAATCCTTTACTACGTACCAAACACCATTATATAATAATAATTATTAACAATAAACATTATAAATAAATGAAATTTATTAATTTAAAAACATCTTAAAAATAATAATTAATGATTTCAAAATATTGTTTAAGAACAATAATAATTAATCTCTACCGTCTTTATAAATAATAATAATTTATTTTCAAACCTTATTAATAATTCTTATTATTAATTCAAAACAATAATTATTCTTGAAATAATCAATCCTTCCAAATATTAGCCTTTTTATACATTCTTAAAGCATATTAACTATAAACAAATAACTTTAAACAATACTACTATAATTAAATAACCTTAAAATAATATTAATATAATTTAATAACTTTAAAACAATATTATTATAATTAAATTACCTTAAAAACAATATTATTATAATTAAAAAAATAATATTTTAAACAAAATATTCTCGAAACCCAATTTCGGATTTAAAATTGTTTCTTGTCTCAAAACCCAATTCCAACTTAAACGACCATTCATGGTTTTTTTAAAATACTAATTTGAGGCCAATAGCCACCTAACACTTAACCAATATCAATATTGATTCTATCACTATGTAATACCCCAAAATTTTGTGAAAAATCATTTTTGAAAAATGATTTAATTTTTAAAATATTTAGATCTAAATATGGTGAAATTTCTGGAATAAATAGTGTGCAAGTATAAGTGTGCACGTGCACACTGAAATGGCACAAGGAAGAACTCCAGATTTCTTGGATTTAAAACAAGAATTGAAAAGCAATACAAACATGATTTTTGGCAACATGGATATTTGATTTCTGGAATTATATGGATCATCTTAGAAAATAAGAAAAGTAGGTTTTACTTTAAATCAGTAAACAAATTTTATTTAAAACCCAGAAGAGAAAATTATGTATATTAGTAAACCTGTATACATATAGGTGCATATGCTTCTGAAATTAAAGAGAAATTAAAATAAGCTTAGATAAGATATGTGTACAAATATATATATATTTTTAAGTACTGAAAAGTATATATATATATATATATAAGCAAGTAAAACTATAACATTAAAATGACATGAAATGTGATACAAGTTAATAAGCTTGTATAGGCAAAAATAGCAAAGGGGATTTTCAGAAATAATTAAAATATAAAATAGGATAGTCACACTTTTAACATGACTAGGTGAGTGGCCATTCTCTGAAAAGTAAAAGAAAGAAAATGCAGCCTTTAAATTGGTTAATATGGCCGGGGTATTATGAATGAAAAATGCATGATGATAGCCAGGACAGAAATGGAATTCTGTTTCAACAAAACCCTAGAGGAAAAATGCATATAAATAGGCAGTAGAATTGTCTTTACCCCGGGCTGCACAAAAATAAGAAAAGAAGAAAATATTGAAAGGAAGGAGAAAACACTCAAACAAGAATTTTCTGGATTAATAAGAAGAAACATTTAGGTGAGTAATCTCACTGAGTTCATGGCATTAAGACCTGAGTTGAGGCAGCCACTTTTTATATTGCCATTTATGTATTTCTGGTTTTGATGTATATGATTTCATCAATGCTTTTTGGATGTCTTATTTTAAATCTGATATGATTTGATATGGATGATTTTGATGATCTTTGTTGGTTGAGACATTTGTCTTTGGATGAGTATCATACTGTTTTATTTATACTCATAAATGTTAAAGTTTAGGATCTTAAAAATTATATAGAGAATACTCTCAGCTGTTATAGATTTGGCATGGAAACTTTATGAAAATGATTGGAGCTGCATTATACTTGGTATAAGTGCTGAGGCTTGAAAAGAAAAATGTTAAGGGTGCAATAGAAATTTTCTAAGTGCTGAGCCCTTAATCAAATCAAAAAGAAACCCACAAGCTAAAATTATGATTGAACCAGATCTTGAATCTGAATCAATCATAAAGGCTTGCAGATCAATATAACATGCCATGCCTCTTTTACAGTTGAAAATGTTCCTATATTTTACTAAGATCAAGACATATTGACCCCATTTAGGAAATAACTGTCTGCTTATTTCTGGGGAAAATTATGCTAGGAAAAAAAATTTATGGATGTTTCCATGTTTGAAGTGACATGTTCCCTTAGCACATTTGATGATAGGATTTAAGACAATACACTAGTAAATAAACTAGGGAAGGGAAGGCCAAGAAGACTGCTGGAATGCTTGTCATATTTGAAGTATGCAAGTTGGCACATGGTTTGTTTAAGCCCTGAGATCTTTGTGCAATGATGTGAATTAGTTCATTGCAATGTGTCCCAGTGATTCCTTAATAGCAGATGAGGCAGGGATTTAAATTGAATATTACAACCTGTAAGTGAAGAAATAGGAATATGGATATTTCTTAGGTTGAATGGTATGGAACCAAGATGATTCCAGTGAATGCAATTGTTGCAATAGATAATTATGTTTGCATGATTAAGTATGCAAGTGTAAGAATGATAAATGAATATATCATACCTGAATCAACTTAGTTATACTATGTTAAAGTAACTGATTGCAGAAATTAGCTTAAATAACAAGTTAGTACCCTTATATTCTCTATTGCTTAATATCATGAATAAATTGATGTTACTCATACCAGATCATAGATCTGACCCTTGTTTGCTCATGGCATCTGGGGTGTCTCATTTTAAAATGAGGCAGCCACTCATGCTCTTTCAGGTAACCCAGGCACTAAGTAAAATGAAGTAATGGCTGTTATGGAGGAGTGAATGAACATGCTAGCTAGTTTCAATAAGAGCTTAAATTGATTATATCTGCATGTATTCAGGAAAAATATTATGTTTCTAAGATTTCCAGTCATGTATTGAATATTTTATGGTTAGTGATCAAGTTGCCCTTATGATCTGTAAAGTGTTAGATTAAAATTTGTTGTTCTGTTGAAATGGTTGTGTGTTAAGGTTTGATTTGTTTTTGAGGTGGTGTCTGAAATATAAACAAAAAAAAATATGCTCAAGTATGTGCATAAATAAAAATCTAGAAGAAATATACAATTATGTGATAGCATAATTTATATATGTATTAGCTAATCTTGTGACATAACAGAGCACTGAGTTTTAGAGCAAAATCTGGATTTAGCAAGAAGTAAACTTAAAAGGATTTTATTTTCTTTTTACTGAAATGCTTTGTAAATAAGTGTGAATTCATTTCTGAAATGTATTGAGAAAAGTAAATTGTTTTTCTAAAAAGCTTCAGACAGAATGCAATAAAAAGGTATCTCCATTGCTTTGAACTAGTGTGGCAGATGCAGGATTCATGAGTTAACCAGCTCCAAATGAATGAAGTATTGGTTGATCATGATAGATTGTATTCTGAAAATAAAAATGCATTTCAAAGCTTAGTACATTTAGCAATTGTTTCACCCAGTTTTCTGGAAAATGAGCAGAGATATTGACATGTACATGTATATCTGTGTACATGTTGATATTTGAGCAAAAATATGATTATAATTCCTAGATCAGTTGTAGGAATGGGATACAAAAATAGTAAAGTAAGAAGAATTGTTTTGTATGTTAGGTTATAGGCAAACATTAGATATATATATGTACAAAGATAAGTAGGTATCAGATTTCAAACTATACAAAAAAAAAACAAAAATTGTGTTTGAACCGACCTGCATAGTACTCGAACTCGTGACCTCTTGTGTATAAGTTAGGCGCGTTTCCATTACGCCTAGATGTTGCTTGTGTTCACTTAGGATCCACTTTCTTTTATACTGAATTTGATACTATCCAGACTTTAACTCAATCATCTATATTAAAAGCTTGTTTACTACTGATTATTACTTGATCATTTCTTAATTATAATGACAGGCTAAAATACATGTATCCAGTGGATTTTATGGCCAAAAATCAAGATACAATAATTAAATCTGAATTGCTAAAAAAAAAATCTAAATCAAACAGAATGTTCTTGTACAAAAAAAATAAAGTATATACTCTGAACTTAAACAAGAAGAACACATACATCTTCATATGTATGTGTATGTTATTAGATATACACTGATATATTTATATTGGTAAGTTATTTTGATCCTGGATATATTCTATTTATGGAAAAAAAATGACCTTGGAAAACATATTTGTAATGGATGATATATCTATATATCATCCCTAAGTAAAAAAAAAAATCCTTATGAAATTAGGGTGGAAATAGGAGGGTCATTTCAGTTTGGTATCAGAGCACTTGGTTGCATTGATTGTTAAGTATTATAGAAATGTATTATGTCTGTTTGTTTTGGATGAAATAATTTAGATAAGAAATTAGAAATTATAAAAGTACTCATAATATACTAATACCATTTACCCAGAATTTAGTTAGCAGACCATGGTAGGAAGAGGATCTCATCACAATGCAGGACCCAGTGCACCTCAAATGCTTGATATGCAAGAATTTGTGAGGGTTTTAAGAGATGGAATTGGGCATAGGCCTGAGAACCCACATGAAGAGCTTTCAAAACTACTGAAGACTTATTCCAATTTGGGAGGCAAGAGTTTTGAAGGAACTGAGAGTGTGATGGAAATTCAAGCATGGTTGAGAACACTTGATAGGATTTTCAATGACATGCAGTTGGATGACCAAAGGAAGAGGCAAGTAGCTTCTAGACAACTGAAAGGGGTAGCTTTAAGCTGGTGGGAGGTGATCATAGCTGGAAGAAATGAAAATGAAATCACTTGGAATCAGTTCAAGGAGATGTTGGAGGCAAGATTTGTACCAGCATCAGCCAAGACCATTTTGCTTGAAGAATTTATCAAACTTAGGCAGGGAACTTTGAATGTCACTGAATACACTCAAAAGTTTGAGGGGCTATCTAATTATGGAGCAATGCTAGTGGCAGATGAAGCATCCAAAAATGATAGGTATATAAAAGGACTGAACCCAGGACTTAGCAGAGCTATGCTACCATATGCAGATAGAACATTTGATCAAGTAATTGATCTGGCTTTGAAACTGGAACAACATGACAAAGAAAGAGAGAAATATAGGAATTTTAAGAGCAACAACAAGAAGGAAAAGGGGAGATATCACCCTTATGATAAAAAGAAGGAGGAGGCAGACAACAGGAAGAGTAAAGACACAAAAGCCAATGATACTAAGAAGAAATTGGTTTGCCATCATTGTGGAAAAGAAGGACACATCAAACCAAGGTGCCCAGAGTTAAAAGGAGGAGCCTTCAAATGTTACCTATGTGGGAAAGAGGGGCATATGAAGAGGAACTGTCCTGAGAATAAACAGCAAGGGAAATTGGCAACTTTGGAAGGAAAAGGCAAATCTGCAGTGAAAATTGATGCTGAAAATCATGGCCAAGTGGAAGGTACATTACTCATTTGTGCCATACCCATACCAGTAGTATATGATACTGGAGCAACACACTCTTTGATTTCCTATGAATTAGTTAAAGTGTTAAAATTAAACTGCATATTGGTCGAAACCCCATTGTTTGTACAAAGTCCCCTAGGGAGTTCTAGTGTTTTGAACATGAATTGTGTGGATGTGGAGTTAAACATAGGAGGAAATATTTTTATTTCCAATTTATATGTTTTAAATTACCCAAATATAGGAGTTATATTGGGGGTAGATTGGTTAAGGCAATTTAAAGCCATAATTAATTTAGACTCATCCACCATATCATTGCAAAATTCTAGAGGCCAGAGAATCACAGTTCTATGTGAAATAGCTAAGGAAGGGAAATTGTATCATTTAGTTGACTTAGAAAAAGATCTGAGTGAACTAACCATTGAAGAAATTCCCATAGTTAATGAATACTTGGATGTGTTTGGGGAAGTTAAGGGTGTTCCACACCACAGACCAGTTGAGTTCCAAATTAATCTCATTCCAGGAGCAAGTCCAATAATCAAGAAACCCTATAGGATGGGGCCAAGTGAACTGAAAGAATTGAAAAATCAGTTGGAAGAATTAGAAGGCAAGGGATTTATAAGGCCAAGCAATTCCTGCTGGGGTTCTCCAGTAGTGTTTGTAAGAAAGCATGATGGTACCTTGAGAATGTGCATAGATTACAGGGAACTAAATAAAGTAACCATCAAGAATAAATACCCATTGCCTAGAATAGATGATCTCTTTGACCAACTCAGTGAAGCTAAAATATTTTCTAGATTAGACTTAGCATCAGGATTCCATCAAATGAAGGTTGAAGACTCAAGTGTTAAGTATACTGCATTTAACACAAGATATGGCTTATATGAATTTTTGGTTATGCCATTTGGTTTGACAAATGCTCCTTCATATTTTGTTGATTTGATGAATAGAATATTTAGAGATTATTTAGACAAGTTTGTACTGATTTTTATTGATGACATTTTGATTTATTCCAAGACAGTGGAAGAGCATAAAAATCATTTGCATTTAGTTTTGTCAAGGCTAAGGGAAAATGATTTAAAGGCAAAATTTTCAAAATGTGCATTTTGGAAAGAAGAAGTGCATTTCCTTGGGCATGTTATCTCTGCCAAAGGAATATCAGTAAACCCTAACAAGGTAGTGGCAATCCAAGCATGGAAAAGGCCTAGCACCATCAGTGAGATTAGATCATTTATGGGGATGGCAGGATATTATAGGAGATTCATAAAAGATTTCTCAAAAATATCATCACCACTTACCAATTTAACTAGAAAGAACCAAGCCTTTGTATGGACAGAAAAATGTGAGCAAGCTTTTATCAAAATAAAAGAAGCCCTGATTAATGCACCAGTATTGAGAGTGCCAGAAGGAAATGAAAATTTGGTTGTGTACACTGATGCAAGTGGCTCTGGGTTAGGGGCTGTGTTGATGCAGCAAGACCAGGTGGTAGCCTATGCATCTAGGCAATTAAAGCCACATGAAACCAGGTATGCAACCCATGATCTTGAATTAGCAGCAGTTGTGTATGCTTTGAAACTTTGGAGACATTATTTGTTAGGTGCCAAATTCATTTTGTACACTGATCATAAGGCACTGAAATATTTATTCTCACAAAAAGATTTGAACATGAGGCAACATAGATGGGTAGAGTTCCTAGCTGCCTATGATTTGGATATACTATATACACCAGGCAAGGCAAATAAAGTTGCAGATGCCTTGAGTAGACAACATGCCAAGGTAGCCATGTTGATGATGGAAGAGTTTAGGGATTTGTCTATACTTACTGATTTGGAAATTGAGGAAAACAGTGAGGAACAAATGATGCCCATTGAAGAAGGTGAAGGTAAAGGGAAATTAAGTATGATATCTCTGCAATCAGATTTACTTCTTAAGATTGGGCAAATGCAGGAACAAGACCTAAACATGGTGGAAAAGAAAATGCTCATATCAAAAGGGGAGGAAGTAATAAATTATCAAGTTGATAAAAATGGATATTTGAGGAATAAAAATAGAATATGTGTTCCAGAAAATATAGAATTGAAAGAGGAAATATTAAATGAGTACCATAGGAGTAAGTACTCCATACACCCAGGTAGCACCAAGATGTATCAAAATTTGAAAAGAAATCTTTGGTGGAAGGGGATGAAGTCAGATGTGGCCAGATATGTTGCAAGGTGCATGACTTGCCAACAAGTCAAGGCAGAGACACAAAGGCCATCAGGACTATTGCAACCCCTTAGTATACCACAGTGGAAGTGGGAGGACATATCTATGGATTTCATAGATGGTCTGCCTAGATCTAAGAAGGGAAACACAAGTATATGGGTAATAGTGGATAGGCTAACTAAGGTAGCACATTTTATCCCAGTTAAAACAGAAAGAAATGCTCCAAAATTGGCTCAAATATTCATGAAAGAGGTAGTAAGGTTGCATGGCATACCCAAAACCATTGTGAGTGATAGGGATACCATCTTCACCTCAAGGTTTTGGAAAAGTTTTCAAGAGGCTATGGGGAGTGAATTGTGCTTAAGCACTGCCTACCATCCACAATCAGATGGTCAAACTGAGGTGGTGAACAAAGTCTTAGAGGATTTGTTGAGAGCATGTACACTGGACTTTGGAGGCAACTGGGAAGACCACCTCCATCTAGCTGAATTCACATACAATAACAGTTACCAAAGCACCATAGGGATGGCACCATTTGAAGCCTTATATGGCAAGCCATGTTTATCACCTATATGCTGGGTAGAGACTGGAGAAAGGGCTGTTCTTGGACCTGAATATGTCAAAGAAACTACAGAGAAAATTGGGTTAATAAGAAAAAGAATAGCAGCAGCTCAAGATAGGCAAAAGAAATTTGCAGATAGGAAGAGAAAGCAAGTGGAATATGAAGTGGGAGACTTTGTTTTCATCAAGATTTCACCTATGAAGAAAGTCATGAGATTTGGCAAGCAAGGTAAGCTTACACCAAGGTATGTTGGACCCTATAAAATTCTGGAAAGAATTGGTTCATTGGCTTACAAATTAGAACTACCAGAGGAAATGAAAGCAATGCATAATGTTTTTCATGTGTCCCAACTTAGAAAATGGGTACATGATAAAGAAGACATTTTGGAAGAGCCTACCAAAATTAAAATAAACCCTGACTTGGTTTATGAAAAAGAACCAGTGGGGATTATAGCCAAGGAAGAAAAGAAATTAAGGAGCAAAACTTTGAAACTAGTTAAGATCCAGTGGAGTAGTGATCCTAATGACTGCACATGGGAGTTAGAGGATAAAATTAGAATGGATTATCCTAAGCTTTTTGCAAATTAAAAGGTAATTTTTTTTTTCTGGAAAATTTTGTTATGCATGGTTGATATGGTTGAATTTGTTTGCTTATGCATATGTTTGATAAGTTTTCAGAAAAGAGAATGATGCTTGTTATAAATGTTAGAAAAATTGTGAGGACACAATTCCTAAAAGGAGGGGTGAATGTAATACCCTAAAATTTTGTGAAAAATCATTTTTGAAAAATGATTTAATTTTTAAAATATTTAGATCTAAATATGGTGAAATTTCTGGAATAAATAGTGTGCAAGTATAAGTGTGCACGTGCACACTGAAATGGCACAAGGAAGAACTCCAGATTTCTTGGATTTAAAACAAGAATTGAAAAGCAATACAAACATGATTTTTGGCAACATGGATATTTGATTTCTGGAATTATATGGATCATCTTAGAAAATAAGAAAAGTAGGTTTTACTTTAAATCAGTAAACAAATTTTATTTAAAACCCAGAAGAGAAAATTATGTATATTAGTAAACCTGTATACATATAGGTGCATATGCTTCTGAAATTAAAGAGAAATTAAAATAAGCTTAGATAAGATATGTGTATAAATATATATATATTTTTAAGTACTGAAAAGTATATATATATATAAGCAAGTAAAACTATAACATTAAAATGACATGAAATGTGATACAAGTTAATAAGCTTGTATAGGCAAAAATAGCAAAGGGGATTTTCAGAAATAATTAAAATATAAAATAGGATAGTCACACTTTTAACATGACTAGGTGAGTGGCCATTCTCTGAAAAGTAAAAGAAAGAAAATGCAGCCTTTAAATTGGTTAATATGGCCGGGGTATTATGAATGAAAAATGCATGATGATAGCCAGGACAGAAATGGAATTCTGTTTCAACAAAACCCTAGAGGAAAAATGCATATAAATAGGCAGTAGAATTGTCTTTACCCCGGGCTGCACAAAAATAAGAAAAGAAGAAAATATTGAAAGGAAGGAGAAAACACTCAAACAAGAATTTTCTGGATTAATAAGAAGAAACATTTAGGTGAGTAATCTCACTGAGTTCATGGCATTAAGACCTGAGTTGAGGCAGCCACTTTTTATATTGCCATTTATGTATTTCTGGTTTTGATGTATATGATTTCATCAATGCTTTTTGGATGTCTTATTTTAAATCTGATATGATTTGATATGGATGATTTTGATGATCTTTGTTGGTTGAGACATTTGTCTTTGGATGAGTATCATACTGTTTTATTTATACTCATAAATGTTAAAGTTTAGGATCTTAAAAATTATATAGAGAATACTCTCAGCTGTTATAGATCTATGGCATGGAAACTTTATGAAAATGATTGGAGCTGCATTATACTTGGTATAAGTGCTGAGGCTTGAAAAGAAAAATGTTAAGGGTGCAATAGAAATTTTCTAAGTGCTGAGCCCTTAATCAAATCAAAAAGAAACCCATAAGCTAAAATTATGATTGAACCAGATCTTGAATCTGAATCAATCATAAAGGCTTGCAGATCAATATAACATGCCATGCCTCTTTTACAGTTGAAAATGTTCCTATATTTTACTAAGATCAAGACATATTGACCCCATTTAGGAAATAACTGTCTGCTTATTTCTGGGGAAAATTATGCTAGGAAAAAAAATTTATGGATGTTTCCATGTTTGAAGTGACATGTTCCCTTAGCACATTTGATGATAGGATTTAAGACAATACACTAGTAAATAAACTAGGGAAGGGAAGGCCAAGAAGACTACTGGAATGCTTGTCATATTTGAAGTATGCAAGTTGGCACATGGTTTGTTTAAGCCCTGAGATCTTTGTGCAATGATGTGAATTAGTTCATTGCAATGTGTCCCAGTGATTCCTTAATAGTAGATGAGGCAGGGATTTAAATTGAATATTACAACCTGTAAGTGAAGAAATAGGAATATGGATATTTCTTAGGTTGAATGGTATGGAACCAAGATGATTCCAGTGAATGCAATTGTTGCAATAGATAATTATGTTTGCATGATTAAGTATGCAAGTGTAAGAATGATAAATGAATATATCATACCTGAATCAACTTAGTTATACTATGTTAAAGTAACTGATTGCAGAAATTAGCTTAAATAACAAGTTAGTACCCTTATATTCTCTATTGCTTAATATCATGAATAAATTGATGTTACTCATACCAGATCATAGATCTGACCCTTGTTTGCTCATGGCATCTGGGGTGTCTCATTTTAAAATGAGGCAGCCACTCATGCTCTTTCAGGTAACCCAGGCACTAAGTAAAATGAAGTAATGGCTGTTATGGAGGAGTGAATGAACATGCTAGCTAGTTTCAATAAGAGCTTAAATTGATTATATCTGCATGTATTCAGGAAAAATATTATGTTTCTAAGATTTCCAGTCATGTATTGAATATTTTATGGTTAGTGATCAAGTTGCCCTTATGATCTGTAAAGTGTTAGATTAAAATTTGTTGTTCTATTGAAATGGTTGTGTGTTAAGGTTTGATTTGTTTTTGAGGTGGTGTCTGAAATATAAACAAAAAAAAATATGCTCAAGTATGTTCATAAATAAAAATCTGGAAGAAATATACAATTATGTGATAGCATAATTTATATATGTATTAGCTAATCTTGTGACATAACAGAGCACTGAGTTTTAGAGAAAAATCTGGATTTAGCAAGAAGTAAACTTAAAAGGATTTTATTTTCTTTTTACTGAAATGCTTTGTAAATAAGTGTGAATTCATTTCTGAAATGTATTGAGAAAAGTAAATTGTTTTTCTAAAAAGCTTCAGACAGAATGCAATAAAAAGGTATCTCCATTGCTTTGAACTAGTGTGGCAGATACAGGATTCATGAGTTAACCAGCTCCAAATGAATGAAGTATTGGTTGATCATGATAGATTGTATTCTGAAAATAAAAATGCATTTCAAAGCTTAGTACATTTAGCAATTGTTTCACCCAGTTTTCTGGAAAATGAGCAGAGATATTGACATGTACATGTATATCTGTGTACATGTTGATATTTGAGCAAAAATATGATTATAATTCCTAGATCAGTTGTAGGAATGGGATACAAAAATAGTAAAGTAAGAAGAATTGTTTTGTATGTTAGGTTATAGGCAAACATTAGATATATATATGTACAAAGATAAGTAGGTATCAGATTTCAAACTATACAAAAAAAAAACAAAAATTGTGTTTGAACCGACCTGCATAGTACTCGAACTCGTGACCTCTTGTGTATAAGTTAGGCGCGTTTCCATTACGCCTAGATGTTGCTTGTGTTCACTTAGGATCCACTTTCTTTTATACTGAATTTGATACTATCCAGACTTTAACTCAATCATCTATATTAAAAGCTTGTTTACTACTGATTATTACTTGATCATTTCTTAATTATAATGACAGGCTAAAATACATGTATCCAGTGGATTTTATGGCCAAAAATCAAGATACAATAATTAAATCTGAATTGCTAAAAAAAAAATCTAAATCAAACAGAATGTTCTTGTACCAAAAAAAATAAAGTATATACTCTGAACTTAAACAAGAAGAACACATACATCTTCATATGTATGTGTATGTTATTAGATATACACTGATATATTTATATTGGTAAGTTATTTTGATCCTGGATATATTCTATTTATGGAAAAAAAAATGACCTTGGAAAACATATTTGTAATGGATGATATATCTATATATCATCCCTAAGTAAAAAAAAAAATCCTTATGAAATTAGGGTGGAAATAGGAGGGTCATTTCACACTACTAAGTTTTAGTTTTCAACATATAACAATGTTATAACCATAATGTCCACAATCAGGTTTATTTTCAATAATCCATATAGAAATATATTATTGAAAACAATTCAACAATAGTGAGAAATCCCATTGGATTCCACCAACCTATTTTCCCCTGCATCACAGCCTATATATATAAGCATATATATATATATATGTAAATAAAATCAACAGTTGTGAGGAATCCTGTTGGATCCCTCCGACCTATTTCCCTGCATCACAAATGTTATATAATCATAAAATATAAATCAATTGCTTCGAGGCTGGATTCGTATACAATGGGTCATTCACTCTTACATGGGAACGTAATAGGGCCTATCCGCTCTTACACGGGAACGTAATAAGGTCTCTTCCGCTCCAATAGGCGGGAATATATCCAAACCAACTAATAAATATAATAATTCATCCAAACAATCATTCAACAATTTTTATCAACTATATATCATACTAGTTAACCAAAAAGGTGAGTTGAACTCACCGAAATTTTCTGTCGTTGCCGAGGCATTCCGGTTTGGAACTAAAATCGAACGACGTCCGATTTTTGCCCAAATTTCGAAAGTCTCAAAATTTGTCCAAACATGTTCCATTGCGAAGCTTTTATCATTGCGAGCGCAACGCAAAAAGTTTTGTCTCGATCGGACTTCGTATGAAGAAGTTATCAATTTTATAAGTTATCGATACATTTTTAAATTAAGTAATATAAACTAATACAACTTCCATATAATTACACTAATGTCCTTACCCTCTTCTTCCCCAAACATCTATTTCTTTCATATGCATGCGTGCACTACCCTCGCGTACATGCACGCCCAAAGCCTCCCTCCGATCCACGAAACCGAGCTTCGGCGTCATGTACGCGCTTCTCGCCCCCTCCTCGTCACGCCGGCCACCACCACGCTAGGCATGCGAGTGCCCCATAGATCGCGACCTGATGGGTTCGAACGCCACCGCTGCCATGTTGCATTCCTCCATAGGCGATCGCACACCACGAAACTTCGCGCCTTGGAGCTATTTCAGGTCATAAACTCGAATACGATGCTCCATTTCCACATCGAGCACTCAATCAAGCACAATTTCCAACCCTAGTTCCAATGTAATTTCGGCCATCCCCAAAAACACGACCGGTCATCACCATAGCATACTCCGATCAAAGCTAACCACCATACGACCCTCTGGAACAGATTTCATGATTTTACAGTGGGTATAGGATTTTTGTTTGATTTTTGAATTCTTTAAATTTAAGAAGAAGCCTCTATTTTTTATTTACAGTGAGGTATATTTAAAGGGGGGACGGGTATGGGCTTGTACGAGAATGGTAGGAATAAGGGAATGGCTGATGTGAATGGTCATGGTGTGTAAAGTCAAATCTAAGTATATATATTATTTAAATCCAAAATATCTAGCTATATAATTACGGACCCCAATCGAGACGTGCCACCCGACGTTTTATATGTTGTACCCTATTCCGAATGTAGTGGAACTAGTCTCGAGCCCTAATTCGATCGTATGTAGAAAATAGCTTTTTGAACCCAATTATTATATAAAATTTCTGATATTAATTTCAACCTGTTTTAATTTCACACGACCAAATGATACGTCTGATCACTACGTAACTTGACAGCGTAATAAAATTCACTATTACGGATCCGATGAAATTGGTTTCGTCGAAATCCGAGACAATGCCCCGGAAGGCTATTTTCACTCGTTAATTAAAACGAGTTATTTTCAAAATCAGTTAAATCATTTTTAAATCCAATTTAAGAGTTTTATTACCTTCATTCTTATTAATAGAATTTAAATAAGCCTTGAAATTATTTTTATCTAACTTAAAACTCAAGATTCAATTATTTAACCAATTTCAATTATTAAATTTAACACTTAAATTATCCAATAAATTGCTATATTTGAAATTCTAGTTATTTACTTTATGAAATCAACTTTTCAATTAAATTTAATTAAATATTCCAATTTCAAATGATTGAAAATTCTGGGTCAGTACATCTTCCTTCTTTATTTTCTTTCTCTTAAAATCATTAAAACCTTATCAAAACACCTTCTTTCCTCCTTAAAAACATTTAAACAAGCCTTGAATAATATAGCTAATACTCTCTAAATCTTAAAGATCCAAAATTTAGTGCATAACTCCCCAAAATCCCCTAGGTCGTGAGCATTTCCTGAGGGGGAGGGTCTTTGGATGTGAGCAAGGGTGGAGTAGGGGAGGAGTTTCCAAGGGTAAAGCAAGAAAGGTGGTGGCTTTGTGTTTCTTTGAGTTAAAGTGAGATATCTCACTTTAATATAGTTTCAAATTGAAAAAATGTTCTAATAATTTAGTGCTAGCATATAGTGTTGTATGTATGTATTTGTGAGGTGTATATGTTGTTGTTTCATTTTGATTACCGCTTGGAAGCAGATGACATACCGTGTTGAAGGAAACAAAAGCAAAGTTAATGGAAGTCGAAGTGTCTTTGTAGCGAATAGGTCGCTATAGAAGCACTTCGAAGAATGGAAATTTTGCAGAGAGACCCTAAAGAATTTCTCATCTTGTTGATTTTTATTTACATATATTATTGCCTATGTAAATGTTTGTGTATATGGAAAGTAAATATTGCTTAGTTATAGTTAACTTACTTTTTGTTGGTTTTATTATGACATTGAAATTCCATGCTCGCCTTTAAGTGATTTACCGCTTGTTTTCTAAAGTGTTTTGAAATGATTTTCGAACTTGATTTTTTTTTCAAACCTTTTTGCAAGGTTATTAAAGTATTTTAAAATATATAAAAAAATGGAGTTTAAAGGTTATTTGATTTACAAAAAAAGTTTCAAAAAGTTAAGGTCCATATAGCGATAGTCGATATGAATGCAGTTTGGGAATATGTTATTTTAGTAAAGTTAAAAGGGTTGTCTATTTTAGATATTTTGTAAAATATTTTCAAATGTGTTTTATTAAAGTAGTATAAGCATTCAAAAAGGAATTTTAGTTTTCAATATATTTTTAAGAATTTATTTAGTTATTCAAACAAAAGGGTTTACTCCTTTATTTCAAAAGTCAATTTTTGTTAAAAGCGACCATCTTTAAAATAATGTTTTAAATACAAGTTTCAAACTTGTTTTTAAAGAGTTTTAAAACTATTTTAAAAAGAGAAAGAAAGCATGGATTACAACACTATGATTATAATAAATGTTTTCAAGAAAGGGAGAGAGATTATGGACTATAACATTTTTGATATAGTGAATAGTTTCGGGAAATTTGAAAGGGTGTTTGGTTTATAACATTGTTAAGATTAAACAAGTTGTTTACGTTTAAAAAAAGAAAGATATTGCCTTTTTAAATCAAACTTTGTTTTAAATAAGTGATTTTGGAAAATGTTCTTAATAGCAAGTATATTGGAACTCTTGGATCCTATTTTAATTTCTAAATTTTAAGGTATAGAAACCTGTTTCTATTTTGAAGTTAGAAATGTTTATCGAGTCAAGGTGTGAGAGGTAATGATACCCCAACTTGAAGGGTTTCATTTCTAACCGATGAAAAGTATTATTTTGAAATCAAAGACTAATAATAAGTTATGGAATTGGTTTTCAGATTGTTTAAAAAGACTTGGTTTTATGCAACGAATTTTTTGTTGGCGCCAATAACTGACATAAAACAAATATGATAAGTAGTGCTAAAATGTCGATACATTTACGGAAAGTAAGTCATCTTTTATTTAGCACTAAACCGACAAGTAGAATTTCCTATATTTGTGAGAACTAGATTCAAAGTATCTAGGCAAGGCTAGGAGCAACCAGTGCCCAAACTTACCTGGCTTCATTTCTCAATGAGGGATAGAGAAGTCGAAATATTGAAAGTGTGATAAGTATAGGAGAGTTTATTTCTATAAATAGGTCATGGTAAATTAGGTAAATGAAAGATACTCCACCTTATACTCAACACTAAATTTCAAGGTATGGAAGTTCATTTCCATCTGTGAGAGTCTATGATTGTATGTCGAGGCAAGGGTAGTTCTCAAACTTGTCCGACTTCATAGTTAATCAATGGATAGTATGGGGTTAAAATAAAAAAGCAGTGATAAATATATGATGTTCAATTTTTCATATGGAAACTATATACTTAGACCGGATAGTGCTTTGTCCACCATCGATAACTTGATCTATTTTGACTTAGGAAGTATATGAAAGCTTCGTGATTTCAAACAGTTTGGGATTCCCTTAGGAGAACTCATTTCGAGGAAATGTCTCGCGCTTTAAGGGTTATATTAGAGATCACCCTTGGGACTCTCATATAGTCCGCTTACTTTTTTAAAGAACTATGATTGAGTTAATTGGAAACTATCGATTGTTGGTTTAGAGAGATTGGGATCGAATAAATATCTGAAAACCACTTAGAACCGATATAAGCGTTTTAAATTGAAGACATATTGAAGATGATAGAATCGAAGACAGATTTGTTTGAAGTACAAGAGCTACTTGCTACTAATCCCGAGGTTGTAGCAGAAGTAGTGCCTTCGGTTTGTTCATATGCTGAACAAATAGTACGGATGAATGCTGGCATTGTATTGTTGCTTGGAGGGCAGTGCTAGTATTTCAAGTGGAATTTGCTTAAAAGATAAAACGTAGCCTCGAACCTCACACCCGGGAATTACTAAAACATGGGATATGCGGTAGGGCTACGTGGGTCGCACCAATTAAGGTATGGTCATCACCCGATCTGGATTGGTATTATATATTTATGTATGCTCGGGGCCTGTTATGGTCGTTGGCCTCAACCGGGGTGGTGACATATTCGGTACTATCCTGGAAGGGGTTGGTCGGTTCTATGTTTGCAAGGGGTCCATGTGAGATCTTTGATACATTTTTCTAAGGACGTACTATGGCTGGCGATACCCTAGTGCCTTTTCATTGATGGAATCCATTTTCCAATATGTGCCTTTACGGACCTACTTGTATACTAAATATGTTGCTGAATGTAATTAATGTAACCATTCCGGTTATGATTCATTCTATACTATAAACCCATGCCATTAGTATAATATCACAAGATTTCCTATTAAAATGGTTTGGTTATCGTAAGGTAAAAACCCATCCATGTTTATGTGCGAAGTAGTCTTACGATATACCTTTATTTTTGAATGGATTTTATAAATATAACAATCCATATGGTTTGTGTTTCTCATGCTGGTTTACTAGACTAATCTGGTTGTTATTTTCTTTTAATACTCGTGTTAGACCCAAGTATTTTTCTAGAGTTAGCTTTGGATGCTTTAGAGCTTCAGGAGACGAGGTGGATGCATCCAAGACATATTCCTGTACTTCTATTTCCGCTGTATTTCTTGTTTTGTATTTATCAGCATTTGTAAGGACATGCTATTATAACTGTCTAGACTGATAACAGGTTAGACTATGTTTGTTGTATGAATATTAAAGTTTCATTTTGTATAGCTCATTTGTGTGTGTATATGTATTACTCGTCACGATGTGAGATTATGTTTTGTCTTTTCTCTTCTTTCACCCTAATAATCCGACTTTCCGATACTTGGATGCTTGGCACATGGATACCGTGGATGTACCAGTGTCGACTTTTGAGGGTCAAAAAGGTGGGTCGTCACAGTTGGTACTAGAGCTTAGGTGGAACGAATGCCTAGGCGTTGGTGGGGTAAAACTCATTAGAGATAGGGTTAGAAACACCCTAGAATGAGTTGAGTGTATTATATATGAGAGCACGTATTTGTTAGTGCTATAAAAATGTTTTATATTGTGTTGAAATTGGTAAATGAAATAATTTTACCTTGATTTTATATTTTATATACAAAAGTTCAAAATTGATGTAGTTACTTTTGTTGTGATTTTTTGTTAGGAAATGATGATATTTATTTATCATCATTTGTTTATTGATTATTTTTGCTCAGCTTATTTATAAGCATTTGTTGTTTGAATTAAATACGAACGCCTCATAAATTCAGTTTCACTATTTAATTATAAGGCGTTCATTAATAATGTATGTTTAATCAGTTTACTTCGTTAAAAGGGTTACTATAAGAGGGAATGATTTTATATGAAGAGGATTTTATATGGTTTATAAGACATGTTTTATAAAATAAAGAGGATTTTTGATAATTTAAATCCCGATGTCTTTAAAAAAGATTTCAAATGGTTTTTGGAAAATGTAATTATGGTATTACTTGAAAGTATTTGTATGTATAAATATTTCAAAGAGAATTTTAAGTAAAATACATTTTCTTTGGATAGTTTGGGGAAAACGATTAGTTTTGTGGTAATGTGAATAATCTTCTGAGCGACAATCAGATGATTGCTTAGGGGAACGTTGTAGTGCACTTAGTAAATTATTTTCTTTGTCATTGTGCGATCGAAACGAATTTGAATCCGAACGAACCTAAAGCAATTTTTAGTAAATAAAGGGCTAAAGCCATTTTATATATATTTGGGAAATATATATAGTATGGTTTTAAAATGGGATTCGAAAAAGAAGAAGTATTTTTATGTTATGTTAACTAGTTCGAGTGGCTCAAAAATGACTAAAAATGGACAAGAGATGGTTCGGATGCTAAGCATTTCTCTTGAGTATTATCCTTCTTGGTAAGGAGATGTATGATACTATTTGGTAGGACCCAATTCCTTAATATCATTTTGGTGTTAATCATTCTATATGTATATTTCTATGGACTAAAATATATTGTATTATTTCAAAAATGTTTTGGAATAAAAACTAAGTATTTATTTCTTAAGTTTTCTTGAAGAATATGGATTCAAAATAAAAAGGTATTTTGATAAAGTGGGTGTTGATTTTTATCTACATATATTATTGATTATGTAGATGTTTGAGTATATGGAAATTAAATGTTTCTTAGTTATAGTTAATGTACTTGATGTTTGTTTTATTGCCACAATGAAATCCCGTGCTCGCCTTTAAGTGATTTACCGCTTGTTTTCTAAAGTGTTTTGAAATAAATAATTTCCGAACATAACTTTTGAAGTGGTTTAAAATATAGAAAGAAAATGGAGTTTGAAAGTTATTTGATTTACAAAACAAGTTTTTAAAAGTTAAGCTCTATATGGCGATAGTCGCTATGAATGCATTTTGGGAATATGTGATTTTCATAAAGTAAAAAGGGATGTCTATTTTAGATATTTTGAAAAGCCTTTTCAAATGTATTTTATTAAAGTAGTACAAGAATTCAAAAATGAATTTAAAGATTTAAATATATTTTTAAGAATTTATTTAGTTATTTAAACAAAGATTTAAATTTTACTCCTTTATTTCAAAAGTCAAGTTTTGCTAAAAGCGGCCAATTTTACAGAAATGTTTTAAACAGAAGTTTCAAACTTGTTTTTAAAGAGTTTTAAAAGTATTTTTAAAAAAAAATGATGAAAGAATGGATTACAACACTATGGTTGTAATAAATGTTTTTGAGAAAGGAAAAGATATTATGGACTATAACACTCTTGTTATAGTAAATAGTTTCAGAAAATTTGATTTTTATCTACATATATTATTGGTTATGTAAATGTTTGAGTATATGGAAATTAAATGTTTCTTAGTTATAGTTAATGTACTTGCTATTGGTTTTATTGCCACAATGAAATCCTGTGCTCGCCTTTAAGCGATTTACCGCTTGTTTTCTAAAGTGTTTTGAAATGATTTCCGAACTTAACTTTTGAAGTGGTTTAAAATATAGAAAGAAAATGGAGTTTGAAAGTTATTTGATTTACAAAACAAGTTTTAAAAAGCTAAGCTCTATATGGCGATAATCACTATGAATGCATTTTGGGAATATGTGATTTTCGTAAAGTAAAAAGGGATGTCTATTTTAGATATTTTGAAAAGTCTTTTCAAATGTATATTATTAAAGTAGTATAAGGATTCAAAAATGAATTTAATGATTTAAATATATTTTTAAGGATTTATTTAGTTATTTAAACAAAAGTTTAAATTTTACTCCTTTATTTCAAAAGTCAAGTTTTGCAAAAAGCGGCCAATTTTAAAGGAATGTTTTAAACAGAAGTTTTAAACTTGTTTTTAAAGAGTTTTAAAAGTATTTTTAAAAAAATTATGAAAGAATGGATTACAACACTATGGTTGTAATAAATGTTTTCGAGAAAGGAAAAGATATTATGGACTATAACACTCTTGTTATAGTAAATAGTTTCAGAAAATTTGAAAGGAAGTTTGGTTTATAACACTATATTATCATTAAACAATTTTTTACTTTTAAAAAAGGAAAGATGATGCCTTTTAAATCAAAATTTGCTTTAAATAAGTGATTTTGGAAAAAAAATTTAATATAAAGTATATTGGAACTCTCGGATCCTATTTTAATTTTTAGATTTCGAGGTGTAGAAACTTGTTTCTATTTTGAAGTTAGAAATGTTATCGAGTCAGGATTTGAGAGGTAACGATACCCCAACTTGAAGGGTTTCATTTCTAACTGATAAATAGTAATAGTTTGAAATCGAAGACTAGTAATAAGTTATGGAGTTGGTTTTCAAAATGTTTAAAAAAACCTTTTTTATGCAAAAGATTTCTTTATCGGTGTCATTAAGTAACATAAAACAAATGTGATAAGTAGTGCTAAAATATTGACACATTTATGGAAAGTAAGTCATTTTTTATTTATCACTAAAACGATGAGTAAACTTTCGTCTATCTATGAGATCTAGAATCGAAGTATCTAGGAAAGGCTAGAAGCAACCACTTGTAACGACCTGCTTTTTTGGACATTTTAAGCAGACACACACGCCATACTCAAACCATTCAAAAGGGCAGATTGTTATGGGGTAAATAAGAAAAGCAGAGAAAGAAAGAAAACAAATACAGAATCTCGCAGCGGAATGACAAAATATAATAATCAAATAACAGTTCATAAAGCTGTTTACAAATAAATTTGATTATACTTGCACAAAACAGAATCAAAGTTACAAACAAGAATAAATAAATAAATGCAGCGGGAGAACATAATGCAGTGGAATAAATATAATAAATAGTAATAATGCAAATCTTCGTCTTCGTCCTCCATAAATAAGGTCTTCAACCCTGAAATGCTCAGGCTGACCCGAACGAATTGAAAAGACAAAACACTCGAGTCGGAACTAAAAGATCTTATGTAAGTTAAATCAACGGTAAATAAATATGAGTGGAAAGGCATCATAGATGTTTACGGGGTTTGACATCTCCTATCCACTGTCTAACATGAGTGCAATAACTTAAGAGATGTTCGGGATTTTCAACTCCTAATGATCCGTTAAAGTATCTACTATGTAGTACAATACGCTATTATAATATGTCTACAGTAAAGTAAAAGTATAAAAGGCGTTACCCATATCCCCCTTAACATATTTTATATATTTCCATAGTCTATACAGTACCGTAACTCCTCCGTAAACTGAAGGCTATCAGAGGGCACTCCATATGTATGGTACAAAACAAACTCGTAGAAGGCGCTCCAGGGCATGTGAACATGGCACTCGAGGCAATGCCATGGTAGATATACCAATTGCGGATCTGGACTGGTGGTAACGCAGAGCAGCTACTACCGCCCACCTCGGACACACTCCTAAATCAAAATCAAGGGTGGCTACCAAATCAATCACAAAGTCAGAATATAGTATCGAAGAAGTGTGCCCGATAGGAGGAATGACCTCAGTTGGCCTGGCATGGCTCCTGTTTTAGTCACATCTAAGCTGACTCCCGGGAGTCAGGGTCACGTCATACCTTTACAAAAATCGTTCGCCAAACCATCCTACTTCATTTCTGGAATCTCCACCACGTACACAGTTGTTAAAGTGGTTTTCGGTATTGGCAGAGAGTATGACAATATCTGATCCCGGTCTCTTTAACAACCAAACGCTTATTTCACACCGGATGGTTCTTTTACATTTCAAAAATTAAATTCCCCACTTATATCAAAATATCATATTCAATTTCAAAACCATACCAATTCGAAATCATCTTCACTTTCAAATCATATTCACTTTCAAATCATATTTCGCTTTCAAAAATAATATTTACTCAATATGTAAATTTCAAAAAGGTATCAATTCCAAATTACAACTTAAGTTGTATCATCATTAAGGATTTTAAATATAAATACTTCAACTTTACACTGTCTGAAATTTTAGAAAATAGTTTAGATAGTCATGAAATAGTTTAATAGTTTAAGATAGTTTAAATAAATTAAAATAGTTTATATAGTAAAATAGTTTAAATAGATTTAAATTTGATTTAGCGAGATTTGAATTGATTTAAATAGATTAAATTTAGATTAAATAGATTTGATTAGATTTTAAAATGTTTTAATAGATTAATTATAGATTAAATAGAGTTAAATGATATTAAGTAGATTTTAAACAGATTAAATAAATTTTAAACAGATTAAATAGATTTAAATTATATTAAATAGATTTAAAATAGGTTAAATAAATTTAATTAGTTTAAAATAGGTAAAATAGATTACATTGTATTAAATAGGTTATAATAGATTAAAATAAATTAAAGTAGTTTAAATTGATAAAATAGATTAAATTAGTTTAAAATAGATTTCAAAGTTATGACCAAACAAATTCAATAACTCAATTACGATAAATTCATTTATATTTGACACTTCAACTTTGAAATTTCAATTTAATCCTTTGAACAATTCATTAAATAAATTCCCACTTTCAGCATTTACACTTGAATTAACAAAAATAATTCAGTTTATAGAAATCAATTCTATTTCAAAATGCCAGTTGACTGAATTCAAAATTTCAAAGATTCAAAAATCATTTAATTTAACCAATCCGGTATCTGTATGTAATTTTCTACCCTAGGGTCAAGTGATACAGATATTTATCATTTCAATCCACAATTTAAAATTTTACGGTTATATATCATTTCAAACCGCAATCCCGTATTAAATAAAATCCATAAAATCGCTCGAGTCTATCATTTCAACCCATAACGATTTTTCCTTAATCTATAGATCGTTCGGGTATGTATCATTTCAACCCATATGGAACTTATAATTATAATACAAAATACAACATCCAGTCATCCAATATCAAAAATCAAACATTCATCACAATCATTATCCAAATCAATCAATAAATATCAATAGATAATTGATAATCAATAACCGGTACTAAATTGACAAATTTAAATTCAATATTAAAATTTAACGATAATTAAATGCAATAAAAGTCAATTTTAACTAGAATAACAATTTTAAACATACCAAACATCAATCAATTGATTTCTAATCACATCATAAATTTTATTTAACTAACATAAGATAGTTTAGTAATCGTGAGTGGGTTAAAACATTCACCTTTGAATTCAAATTGATTTGAAATTCAAAAATAGGGCCCAAATTTGAACAGTCTTAGAATTCGTCCAAAAAAACGTCAAAATGTCCAAAATTTTGATATGATCCCAACGGATCAAACCGCGCGTGAATTGGAGTTCGTATGCAGAAGTTATGTGAGTTAGAACATAATACGATTTAAAATAGAAATAGAAAAAAATGAAAACAATGTAATACACGTCACCATGCTAATCTCCTCTCAGCAATTCAAGCGCGCCCTTGTACAACGATCGATACCCTAGTAGCCACCATATCACGTTCGAACGCACGCCGTGACCAACGCCTCTACACGCTCATCCACCCAGATCATAGTGCGCCACAGCGAAGCTCGTAGTTGGACGACCCAACCCTGGCCGAGCAACCTTCTCTGGCTTCCCCAAATGTGACTACCTCCGTGGCCTTTGAACGCCAAATTCGGCAAATAATGACACTAATGACACGAAGTAGCCGTATGGATTGGAAGCCTTCGTCCTCCTCTACATGCCAACGCCGCCCGTTCGCCTCTTCGACGCAAATCCACCGTTAATCCACACCTTCACATACGAACGACGATCCAAAACGAAAAACAGATCACAGATTTGGGTTGCGTCTGTCGAGAGCTTCGAATCGGTATATAATTTGATGTGGTTTGGAGGAGTTTTAATTTCGATTTGATTTTGATTTGCAATTGAATTTGGAATTTGTTTGGTTTTTCTGCCTCTGAGAAGAAGAAGCCAGAGAGAATTGTACATACGAACAAATGAAAATAAGAAGTAGCTAGGGTTTATAACAGGCTATTTATAGGCAGATCCGAAATAGAAATGAATGGACAAGATTGACTTGAAAGTTGAACGATAAACGACCCGAAAAGCCCGTTCTGCCTCCAGAATGAAATGGGTCATCCCATATATCAAAATAGTTATTTTCGATAATTTTAAATTCAATGGAACAGGTGTCAAGTCCTAATTCCATCGTATGAAGAAGTTAGCTTAAAACCATCTTAGTTCAAATTGATTTCAATTGAATTAATTTCTAGGCGTTTCGAGCTCGTACGATCAAACGATAAGTCCGATCGTTACGAAACTTGAAATCCTACAATAATTCACTGTTACGGATCCGATGAAACTAGTTTCGTCGAAATCCGAGACAATGGCCAAAATGACTATTTTCACATTAATTAAATAAATTAATATTAAATTAATTAAATCACTTTTTAATTCAATGTTTATAAACTAACGAATTTCATCATTTTTAATTACTTAGACATTTATAATAATTTAAAACAAGCTTACATAAAATTTCAGTGTTAATTAATTTCCAAAATACATTGTTCAGTTTCAACTGCAATTAATCCAATTAATAAAAACTCAATTCCAATTAATTTTATTAAATTTGATTTCAATCCTTTTATTCAATCAATTATTACTCTAATAACATAATTAATATTTGTTGATATCTTATTTTACTAATATGCTACAATTTCCATCTTTTTATTTGTATCAACCACTATATTTCAATTATATTGAATTTTTGTCAATTTCACACATCAATTATAATTTAAAATCCCAAATAAATTTATTTATCTTGATTTCACTCTTTTATTAAATCAATTATTACATTATGAATATAATTAACATTTCTATTCCTTTTATTACATTCACAAATTTCAGTTATTGTCTTAACTCACTTTAACGTAATATTTATTTACATTTATTTGTAATTGATTTCCAAATTAAATTTTAACAGACTAAATAAATAGGTAACATATAATAGTTTGTCACCATTAACTTTTAGTCACATAATAAGTTTATTATTTACAACCAAATGTTACAACAACTCACACTACACTAATTTTATTCAATTTCAATTTATTACACATTATTTCATTAATTAATCAACATTTAAATTGTCAATTACTCTTTTAAATCCAATTATCAATTAATACATACATTACTATAATTTATTGACAATCTATATCAATTATAACTCTTTAACTCTTTTAATTAATTGGAATTACATTTAAAGCAGTTATAAATTACCTTAAATTAATACTATTTCATTTTATTCCAGTTATATTCTGATTTTTAAATCACAAATTTTATTTCTTCCAACATTTAATCACCAATCTTCGTTAAATTAACATATTTTAATTATCGAAAATTACGGGTCGTTACACCAGTGTCCTGACTTATCTGGCTTCGATTCACGGTGAAGGATAAAGAAGTCGAAATATCGAAAGTGTGATAAGTATAAGAGAGTTAATTTCTATAAATAGGTCATAATAAATTAAGTATATGGAAGATACTTCACCTTATACTCGACACTAAATTTTGAGGTATGGAAGCTCGTTTCTATCTGTGAGAGTTTAAGAATGTATGTCAATGCAAGAGTAGTTCTCTAACTTGTCTGACTTCATTGTTAATCGAGGGATAGTACAAGGTTGAAATCAGAAAGTAGTGATAAGTATATGATGTTCAATTTTCCATATGCAAATTATATACTTATACCAGATAGTGGTTTGTCTACTATCGATTTGACCAATTTTGACTTAGAAAGTATATGAAAGCTTTGCGATTACATACAGTTTGAGATTCCCTTGAGAGAATTCATTTCGGTGAAACGTCTCTTGCTTTAAGGGTTATATTAGAGATCCCCCTTGAGACTCGCATATAGTCCCTTGCTTCTGGAAGAATGGGATTGAGTCCACCGAAAATTATTGATTGTTAATTCGAAGAGATCGGGATCAGATAAGTATCCGAAAACCACTACGAACCAACGTAAGCAATCAAACTGAAGACATCTTGAAAATGATGGAATCAAAGATGGAGTTCTTTGAAGTGCAAGGCTACTTGCTACTAATATGAATGCTGTCATTGCATTGTTGTTTGGAGGGCAGTGTTAGTATTCCAAGTGGGATTTCTTAAATAGGTAAAATGTAGCCTCGAACCTCACACCTGGGAATGACTAAAATACGGAATATGCGACAGGGCTAGGTGGGTCACACCGATTAGGGTATGGTCATCTCCCATTCTAGTTCGGTATGTACATATTCGTGTATACTTTGGGCGCATTACGGTTGGCATATTCGGTACTATGCAGGAAGGGGTAGGCCGATCCTGTGTTGGCAAGGGGTGGTGACATATTCGGGGTGGTGACATATTCGGTACTATCCAGAAAGTGGTAGACCGGTTCTATGTTGGCAAAGAGTCCATGTGAGGCCTTCGGTACAATTTTCTATAGGTGTCTTATGGCAAGCTATACCCCAATAGCCTTGTCATTGATGTAATTCATTTTTAAATACGTGGCTTTATGGATTTAGTGGTATACTAAATATGATGTTAAATGTAATTAATCTAACCATTCCAGCTATGATCCAA
Organism: Allium fistulosum; assembly: GCA_030737815.1. Classification (NCBI taxonomy): domain Eukaryota; kingdom Viridiplantae; phylum Streptophyta; class Magnoliopsida; order Asparagales; family Amaryllidaceae; genus Allium; species Allium fistulosum. Next base: position 1,424,805,814 of record CM060902.1, read on the forward strand.
TATTTACTTTAAACTCTGGACATTATTGTAATATCCCAAGATTTCCAATAAAATAGTTTGGTTATCGTAAGTAAAAAACCATTCGTGTTTTTGTGCGGCGTGGTCTTATGAGATACCTTTATTTTTTAAAGAGTTTTGTAAGTATAACAATCCATATAATTTGAGTTTTTCATGCTGGTTTACCAGACTGATCCGGGTGTTATTTTCTTATAATACTCAAGTCAGACCCAAGTATTTTTCCACAGTTATCTTTGGACGCTTTGGAGCTTCAGGAGATGAGCTTGAAGCCTCTAAGACATATTCCTATACTTTTATTTGCGCTGTATTTCTTGTTTTGTATTTATCAGCGTATGTAAGGACGGGCTGTTATAACGGTCCAAGCTGATGATAGGTTAGACTTTGATTGTTATTTGAATATTAAAGTTTCCTTTTGTAGATCATTTGGATATATATTACTCATTATGATATGAGATTATATTCCGTCTTTTCTTTTCTTTCACCCCAACAATCTGTCTTTCCTGCACCTGAATGTTCGGCATGTGAATACCGTGGATGTATTAATCTCGACTTTTGAGGGTCGAAATGGCAGGTCGTCATACATTTCCTCTTGGAGGATGTAACTCCAACGCATTTAAATGCATAAATCCGTAAGTACAACCAAATAAGTTTTTGTAGAGATAACAACAATAATTTAATAATAAGTCTAATATACACGATAAGTTAAAAAATAAACAATAGGTGATATAGTATATGTAAAACGACGAAATGAGTAAGTAAGAAGGTTATAGTAATCAAAGAATGATAGTAACAGTTAATAAGAAAAAGTAGAATATATTTACTAGTAGCTAGTAGAAGTTAAGTAGGAAAAGGTGATTAATCTTTTTAAATAAGAAGTAAGCGATAAATGACATTAAGATGATATTAAATGAACTAGAAGTAAGTTGTGTAAAAATAACTGAACACAGCAGCTGAACATAAGAGGCATAGTAATTAAATAAGTTTATATAAGCCTCAAGTATGTGTTTATGATGGGTGTGAATCATTGAAACTAGTCAATAACCTACATTAATTAGAAATGAAAAAGTCATTATTATGGGTTAGGATGCAAGGTCAGTAATGTTACATAACAGAAGTTTGCCCATCGAAAGGGGCCACCGGCAGTTGTTTACACATTGTACTAATGTGAGACAACCATAGGACTTGTGGAATTATATGTTGCATATAGGTGAAGGGAATATACCAAAGTAGTAGGTTCACTTCGGTCGAGGTGTCATGTAACGACCCGTAATTTCGCTACTTCGGAAATGAGAGATTTGTTTGTTTTAAATTTAAAAGAAATTTAAAACTTAAATAAATAAATATATATAATAGATAAATATGAAGAAATTATTTATTCTTATATTTAATAAATTAATTAGTATAAATTTGGATTTTAGAACAAATCGACAAATGTTAAGTTTTGTTATAAATAAATAAAGGCTTGAATAAATGGATTTAAATAATTGTTTGATAAGTTAAATCTTATTTAAAATATCTAATAAAGATAATAAAAGTATATTAATATATTTAAAAATATGTTAATAATCGTTTTACAAAAATAACCAAAATTTGTTACATTTTGTCAGTTTTACATACACTGTAAAATTAAAGATTTTGATATTATTTAAATACGATTTTAAAATATGAATATACATGTTTTAATTTATTTAAAGAAGGGAAAAAGTTTATTTTAAAGTTTGGTTTACTTCAATGTATAGCTTAACAAAAACGTCAAATTTTGACTGTAAAATTTGTCGACAAAAATACCGTTTTCAAACAAAACAAGTTGTCGTCAAGTTGTTGCAACTTGATACATATTCTAACATATAAATACAAGTTTACAAACTATTTAAATACTTTACATTTAGCACTAAAAGACAAAAGGAGTTTATTTTTGAAAAGTTTAAATAAATAAAAAAGTAAGAAAAGACATGATTTGACAATTTATAATTAAAATTAAAATACTAAACAACATCATTACTAAACCATCTTTTCTCATTAATGCATAAGACTTATCTTACATGGAAAAAGAGCAAATGTTATTTTAACATTTTAAAGTGTAAGAAAAAGAGGCAAACATCATTTCTTAAGTACAAATTCAAATCAAACCATTTCTTCTCCATTAAGCAAATGTCAAATCAAGGGTAAAAATGTAAATTAAAAGTCAAAAAAGTAGAGAAGGGTATTATAGTCATTTGCCATCCAAAGCTCAAATATAAATAAGCATCCATACCTTCCACTTTTTCACATTTTATTCCTTCCTTCTTCTTCACTTTCTTCTTCTTCACCTCCATTTCTGTGGCTTTCCACCTCCATTCTTCCTTCCACCTCCAAGCCATCACCACCACATCATCAAAACCTAGCCACACCATCACCTAAACCACCTTACCCCTCTCCAAAATCACCTACCCACCCTCAAGTCTCCACGGCCGAGCCTAAAAGCACCAAACCCGAGCTCCCACACCTACCTACACACCATGGCCGAGCCCTCCAAACCACCTACCCACCTCCACCTAGGCCGTACCCTCCTCCCTAGGCCATGTACCCCCTAGCCGAGCCGTATACCCTCCTCTCTTATAAAAAAAAGAAAAGAAAGAAAAAAAAGAGAGAAGGAAAGGAAAGCGACAAAGTCGAGACGCTTGGAAATAGCACATTAATTCGTTAGCCGTAAGCACGTCTATTCGCCTAAAGATTGACGGAGTAGATATGAAGGTGAGAAATTCTCATCGCTTTTGAATTTATATATTGGTTATGATCATATTTATACTCTTATGGCATATGAACGTTTATTTGATTGTTAATATGGATGATTTGATAATTAGTTAGATAATTGAATTGTGATAATATATTCCGTTATGGTAGTAATAGTGAATGATGAATTTGAAATCATATGTTATGTAACAACCCGCATATTTATCGATTTTATATTTAAATATTTTATTGTTAGTCGGATGTTAGTCCGAAAAGCTACTTTTTGCATACGGTCAAATTAGGACTCGAGTCCACCCCCATTGAGTTCAAAATGACGTTTGCGATCTTTTTGAGTGTAAACTTCGATATGTTTGGAGATAGTGAAATTTTCGTCACTTTTTGTGTTGAGCTTTTGGTTTGGGCTGCACCTCTTCTACCTCAGCCCAACCCCTTCCTTCTCTTCATCACTTCATCAACTTTGAAGCTTTAGCAACAATGGTGGAGGGTGTAGGAAATTAAAATTCCAAGCTCAAGTTCTTTAGCAAATTCAACATCTAACTCCAAATTCAAAGTGAAGACATTGATTCAAGCTTGTGGTTGATCTTTTCTTTGCCTCCGAGCTTCATCTTCATCAAATTCCGTGAAAAGGTGAGATTTTTGATCTCACATCTTGCCTATATCTATCTTGGACTGTTGGGAATGATCCCCTATTGCATTTGCATCAACATTTGCATTTGGTTTGGATTGGATTGGCGAAAAACTTCAATTTTCAGCGTTTTGGTGATTTTTCTGGCCTTAAGTCGTTTCTGGCCATCCCTAGGTCGTCCACGAGTTAACTCCTTAGGTCGTCCAGGCTGCTAGCTCGCGTGTTGAAAAGTCTCCAACTTCTTAGGTCGTCGCCGACCTATAATCCCCAGGCAAAATGCTAAGTCGTTCGCGAGTTAAACTTTAAACCTTAGGTCGTTGCCGACCTATAATCCCCAGGCAAAGCTAAGTCGTTCGCGAGTTAAACTTTAAACCTTAGGTCGTTGCCGACCTATAATCCCCAGGCAAAGCTAAGTCGTTCGCGAGTTAAACTTTAAACCTTAGGTCGTTGCCGACCTATAATCCCCAGGCAAAGTTAAGTTGTTCGCGAGTTAAACCTTATGTCTTAGGTCGTTGCCGACCTATAATTCCCAGGCAAGATGTTAAGTCGTTCGCGAGTTAAACCTTAAGTCGTAGGTCGTCTCCGACCTAATATTTCCCCTGCTATTTCACTAGGTCGCTTGACCTTAAGTCGTAGGTCGTCTCCGACCTATGCCCCACTAAGTCGCATCCCACTTAGGTCGCAGGACTCTGTAAGTCGTAGGTCGTCGCAGGACTTTGTAAGTCGTATTACTCTGCGTAGGCAATCTCTTCTGAAAAACATTTATCAGAATTTCTACTTTGATGGTTTTGGGATTGACTTCTTTGGACTTTACTCACGTCTTCGAACGTGAATTGATTTGTTTCTACAATCGTTTTATGACTTGTCACTTTAAAGATATATGAAGGTTTCAATACTAATAGTAAATATCAAAACTCTTTCATCAAAGCGATTTCAACACTATTTTAAATATCAAAAGTTCGTTTTTCTCAAACCGATTTTAAATCTACTAGTATATACAAGCCTTTACTTCACTCGAATGAGAAATCGACTTAAACGACTTAGTAAAACGAGTGGTATGAAACGCTTGCGTTCACTTCGTCGGTTAGCTCTTGGACTTGTTCGATTGAACCCTTTTGTGACAATTTTATAGTGAAGGTCTATAGCTTGTTCGTAAATATTTAAGTTAAGCAAGTGGTTATGGGACATGAAGCTAAACTCATATATTTACTAGCTTGGTGTGATCGACACTTCTTGATGATCATGACGATCATTCTTGTGATTTAGACTAGCAATTGTGCGATGTCTCTTTGTCCGTATGAAGGACTGTACTTCATTTTATTGAGCTTCGTCTCATTTCTTTGTGGGCTGGCAACCCAAGTACTTTTAATGTGTTTTGATTCATCTGATGTACCGTTTGTACTACATCGATGTCCCTGTCTTTCTGATTCATTGGACGTACCATTTGCACTGCGTCAATGTTCGATTCATCTGATGTACCGTTTGTACTACATCGATGACTCTGTCTTTCTGGTTCATTGGACGTACCGTTTGCACTGCGTCAATGTTCGATTCATCTGATGTACCGTTTGTACTACATCGATGACTCTGTCTTTCTGGTTCATTGGACGTACCGATTGCACTGCGTCAATGTTCGATTCATCTGATGTACCGTTTGTACTACATCGATGTCTCTGTCTTTCCGATTCATTGGACGTACCGTTTGCACTGCGTCAATGTTTGATTCATCTGATGTACCGTTTGTACTACATCGATGTCTCGGCTTTCTGGTTCATTGGACGTACCGTTTGCACTGCGTCAATGTACCGGCTTTCGTGCTCCTGTTTGGGATTGGCCATCCTTTTCTTGTGATTTCTGGATTTCTAATTATTGATTTCTGGAATTTTATGTTTCACCAGCTTTTACCATTGACATTGATGAGTATGTCATTTTATTGTGGCTTGGTGAATTAAATTAAGAATATGACATTCTTTTCTCTGTTTTGGGATTATTGAGATATTGTATGACTTTTGTGGGATTTCTAATGTATACTTTTCATAGTATGACACCTTTTTGTTATCATACGTTCTATTATCATATCTCATATTCTATCTCATTTTATCTGATAATTATAGCTAGACTGATCCGTTTATTATTTTCTTCTTAAATAATACTCGGGTCAGACTGAGATTTTACAGGTGCTTCCTCATGACTTCTTATCTGGAGCCATCTTCTGACTTTTGGCTAACTACTCTAGTTTAGTAGGTTTTTGTTGTATGCATTTGTGATGAGACTCCTTGATGAATACGTATTCTATTGTCTTGCACTTGTATCTATTCTTTTGTGTTATTGGGGATCTTATTTGACCACTACTCTGATGTACACTTTTAGGTGTAATATTCATATCTTATTCCGCCTTTGTGATATGAATTGTCTGTGACTGATTTGTGTTATGTTTATTTCTATATTTGTTTCCGAAGATTATATATAGCCATCATGTGATAGCTTTGTGTTTGTATCGGTATGTTGGATTTCCTCTTTAAAAGATATGCATTATATTCTATCTGACATATCGGTGCTTGCGCAAAGAAGTTACATGGATGGTCGCTCCTCAACAGCCTTATTCTCCGTGCTAATTGACAGCACTACACCGTAGTGTTCTTGGTTAGCGTGGGTATAGAGGTGGGGCGTTACATGTTATGTGATTGGTTGAATGGATGTTATGATGGTGATGAATATGGATATTGATTATGTTCATTTTGAATAAGTGATTCTTTGTTAAGAAAGAACAAATTTTAGTGATATGAGATAATTTGGAAAAATAGGTCTCTTTTCGATTAGAAGTGAAATTAAAGTAAAAATAAAAGAGAATTTGAAATTCGAAGTGAAACGGATTTGAAAAGAATAGTTGAATTAAAATTGAAATTAAGATGAATAGTGAAATTGAAATTGAAATCGATTTTGGAAAATTGAAGTTTAGTTTGAGATTGAATTGAAGTTTAAATTGAAATTAGATTTGAAATCTAAGTTTTAAATATGTTTAATTTGAAGTTAGAATTGGAATTGAATTAAAATTGAAATTTAAAATTTAATAATAAAAATATAATAATATTATAATATTGTAATAGTGAAAATACATGTTAAAAAGATTTAAAAAAGTAAAAATATTGATTTAAAGTGATTTGTAATGATTTTATAAGTAATAAAATCCATTTTGAATAAATTATTTCAAATATTGAAAAAATAGTTAAAACAAGGTGTGTCGCGCAACGGTAGTTCGCGATTTCGCGCCGAAAAGTTCAAATGAATGTGTAGAGTGGAATATAGCTCGGAATTCTTTGAGATAAGAAAATTCCGGACTATTATATCCATATTTTCCAAACAAAGAAAGAAAATCAAAATTTCGTTGAGTAGATTTTAAATCAAGTCCAAATCAATTTTCTAGAAAAATCGCGCTAGTGAAGTTAAATGACCATATTAAGAAATCTGTTTAAATTAATGTTTTTAATTATGGAAAAATATGGAATAAATTTGATAAATCTATTTAAATGGTTTAAAAGAGATTTGGATTGGAAAATATGAATTATCGAATGTTTAAAAGTTGATTTAATCAAATAAGCTTATATAGCACTTTCCGCAGCACTTTTATGCTGCGAATTGTATAACTTTTTAAATATGAGTTTAAAGGTAACGATTTTTCCCAGAATCAATTGTGAATATTTTTAAAAGGAAAATTAAGCGTTTTGAAAGATAATTTGGAATCTTTATAATCAAATCCAAAATTAAGTTGATAACTGAGTATGCGGAAACGACTAGTACAGTTGTCCCGCCTGTGAGATCTGGTAAGATAAAATAAGGTGTTTAACTAAGGTTAGGTATGGAGCAACCAGTGCCCTAAACTTACCTAGCCTATGTTTTCTTTTCTTAGGCGAGGGGTGGAACAGATCGAAAGGAAAGCCCGGATGCTCTTAAATAAAAAGATTCTATTAAGATTTTCAAAATAAAAGAAGATTGGTATTATCCAAAATTTAAGCAAGCTCCCAAATGAACTAATTACGACTTGGATTGCATAGAGATAATCTTCTTATACTTGGTATTAAAATCCAAAGAGGGAACTCGTCCTATTCGTGGAATTAAAAAGGTGATTTCACCATTATTCCGCCCATAGCACTTGTTGAATACAGATATTGATGTTGAGTAAAATTAGAATAATTTCTATGATCCTATTTACTCAAAGATGTTTGCTAAGATAAATTTTAGGGTTTATCGTAAACGATGTCTTAATTAACATTGTTTCTGACCCGCCTAAAAGTTAAAGGATTTGATTGAAAGTTAAGTAAATTTGAGATATTTTCCAAAGAAAAAGAATGAATTTCTTAGAAATTACTCCAAGTCAAAAGAAAGAGATTTCGAAATCATCCGAAAGAATTAAAGTGAAAAGAGACTTAATAAATCATGTATACTCATATTCACTTTTTTATCGATAATTGGATTTCGAAGGAACCGGGGTCAGATTTGGGTGATTCCTATCCGAAAACCACTTCGAACCAATGTATACGTTCGAATGTGAAAACATGTTGAAGATGATGATTATTGAAGACCGTGGATCTTCATAACGTGGAAACTGCTTGTTGAACATGCTCTGGTTGGCCCCATTTATAAAGTTATTTATAGCAGTGGTCCCCTCGTGATGGAGATTTTTCGGATTGCAAGGACTACTCGCTACTAGTGGTAGTAGGAGAGTGCCTTCGGTTTGTCCTATTCCTGGACAACTTGTATGGACATTTGTATGACATTGCATTCTAAATATTACGTACATCAGTGGTGGCAGAGAAGGAAACTTCTCTTAGCTTAACACCCTCCTTGAGACGTACGAGCTCAAGGGTTTTATTTTTGTGGAAGGCAATTAGTAGTTAACGGAAATGGGAATGTGGCATTCAAAGATGTAATATGTGCTATGTGAAAAGGTAATCGTTTCCTCAAGCCTCATCAAACCGGAAATGACCGAAACAGAATTAGATACAGCAAGGCTAAGTGGGTCATTCCCAATTAGGGTATGACCATCCCCTTCTAGATATATTTCTTCCCGCTATGACGTTCGGGATGTAAATTAATGTGGTGTATGGAAACAAGCGCTCGGTTAAAGGTCGGTAATGACCGGGGGATGACATATTCAGTACTATCTAGTTAAAGAGGTAGGCCGGTCTTGTGTTGGTAGAGGGCAGATGTTCTATGCCTCAGGACATCCATCTAGAGGTGTACCCATTTCGGAAGGTAGATCCTTCACCTGGTCATTTGTATGGAAATCCATTCTCCAATAAGAACCTACGATTTTGTTTGTAGAGCCTAGTATGCTGGAATTTAATAATGGTAACAATTTTAGCTAAGATTAATAAGTTTATTTTCAAATGTTTCCAAAGAGATGTCATTAGAAATAATATCAAATGTTTTGATATAAAAGTGCTTTAGTTATCATAAGGAAAAAACTCGTCCGTGTTTAAGTGTGGGCGTGGTCTTATGAGATACTCTTTATTTTCAAAGGATTTTATTCAAAGGCTGATATATGACACTATCATTTATTATTGAGTTTTTCTCATGCTGTTTTATCAAGCCTGATCCGGGTATTTTCAATACTCGGGTCAGATCCGAGTAGTTTCAGGTTTAGTTGAAGACGGTTGGAGTTCCAAAGGAGAACTGGAGATATTCATCTACGTATGGTCATATTCTATTATCCATTGTACTTAGTTGTTTTAGTTTGATGTTTGTCAGCAATTGTAAGGACAGATGTTTATAACTGTCCAAGCTGAATTTAGGTTAGACTCTAATATATGTATTTAAAAGTTTTCCGTTGTAAAGATATTTGTTCAATATTATATTTTATTCCATTCGTGTGAGATTCTGTTCTGTCTATTTTTCTTTATTACCCTTCATGTTCCGTATTTTCCTGCAATTTGAGTTGAATATGTGTGGTTTATTGTTGATTCAAAGGGTATGGAAAAACAGGCCTTGACATGTCAAAGAACAAGTAGAGTCTGCTTCAACCTTTTAGGGGTACGTTTTAACTAACCAAATAGGAATTTCCTTGATTGCATTAAATAATCTAAATGGGATGGTGAGATTGGCTTGACGCTATGATAGTGAGATTAGTACCATACATATGAGGAGTATGAACTGTTTACAAAGGTTGAGATCATCATCGGTCTTGAGCGGTCAGTGGAAAAATAGGGGTTACGCCTGAACGGACTACACCTCCTACTAGTGTAGATGGCATGCACCGCATCATAGTTTTTTTAGTCTGTTTGTTTTTAGGAGGCAATGCCAGATAATCTTTTATGGAGGTCTTTCAAAATGAGATAGAATAAAACTAAATAGTTGTATGCCGTTTTTAGGCACTACGAGAGTTCCTTGGCATGCAGAACGACGAGGACGTGATACTGCATTGACGATGGATCCTGATGAGGAGCTGGGTGAGGGACACTAGTGGGAAAAGTATCATGGTCCAAGGAAGTAATGTGGTATTTATACACACACACACACACATTTATGCTGTTATAGTTTACCGTGAGTAGATGAGATGTATCGTATGCATACGTAAAGTCAAGACGACTAGGTAAAAAAATAGGCATAACAAGTAATGGATGGCAATCGTCATAAATTAGTGTTATGTGTAAAGTGCATAATTAATCAGTCATCAAAACATTGTTCTGACCCCTTTCTCATTATAGCCCACATGATAGCTTTAGAGGGACATGTACTGGTACAAGGCATGAACGGTAGAAGGGCGGTTTCCTTATGGATAGTTGATGCTGAAAAAGGCACTAGAGATCAAAGGTGTCAACTTGGTCAGTAATTATATGTTGTATTATACTTTGCTATTCCGCTGTGAGTTTTGTCGATAGTGCTCTAATATACTTTTGTTTATTTACAGGATAACAATACCAACGATTTATACTTTGGTGGACTAGGGTTGTTATACAGCCTTAAGAATTTTCAATAAGGAGGTGCGGCCGTCACTGTTTCTGATTTTAAGGTTTCCTTCAAAAAAACTATGCAAGAGAAGCCAGTAATTCCTATATTCAAGAAAGTATTAAATTTTGAACAAAATATGTTTAGTATATGTAGCACATATATGCATAGGTCTTTCTAAGAACATGGAATCGATTTTCCCAAACATCTTTTCCTATCCTTTGTTTAGGCATAAATTGTAAAACTAAGAAATAATGTTTTGCGGATTTTTTTTAAGGATAGTAAGTGAATTTGAATTTACTATTCCAGAAATTGGCTTCCCTTTGGAAAAATATTTGTATTGAAAGCTGTTGATTTTGTGACGGATGCAATGAATTCTATTCTCCAGCTATACATGTTTTTGTGCCACTGAACGACCGTTTATTCTTAAGTTTTTAATGTATTCCTCCTATGTGTAAAATTGTAGGTTTATTATCATGTAGTTGGAATGATATACTTATCCTATATATACCAATAATATTCAGGTTTCTTTCGATGCTAGCTGGCCAGTTTGCATGTAGTTTTATATTCCAGAATGCATAGGCAAGATTTATTATTAATCTGCTGTTGTTTGTATTGTCCGATACCTATTTGGATTACAAGTTATTGAACGTATGAATTTTGATGTTTGACGTGGGCATCAATGACACATATTTATAATTTTTATTTAGGTATATTGAATTGAAGATGGTTAAAACTATATTCATGGTATTGGTTTTTTTATTAATTTATCATTATTTTTTAGGTATTATAGACTGCTCAGACTAGAACATCACAACAGAAGTAATAACCCTAACCTCTGATTTTATAGATCTAAGCATACAATACATACTTCTTCCTTCAAAACTTTTATACTTAGATTTCATATTCTATGATTACAAAATTGTAATGGAGAAGACTGTGTGCATTCTAAATTCACATCATAAATCTGCAATTATTAACAAGCCCAGCTCAAGAATATAAATAAGGCTTTAACTAGCCTTATAGATTGTGTGCATTACACATTAATATCAGACTTTGTGAGATCAATAACAAAATTTTGCAAATGTATGCTAATAAATTAACTCATTATTGACTTCTTTATCATGACAACAGCACCGACAACACCTGCATTGCACTTTTCATAATTACCACAATGAAGTGGCATCATTTGTTTTGACATGATTTGCCTAAGTGAAGGCTTAAATAAAATGACGAACAACTCATTAATACTAACGTCTATCCATGTGCGTTGCATGGGTCATACACTAGTATGGTTTTGGAAGAAGAAACAAGTGTAGTAGAAGAAAATGGTATGAAGCAAAGAATATATTAGGGAACCAAATAAAAGAAGACGTGGTATTATTTGGGCTTCAAAGTATTTTATTTTGGTCAATAATAGTAGGAAAACCTTTTTATTTTTGCCAATGATACTAGACAAACCTCTCTAACGGTCGGTTTGATTATTTTTATAGACAAAAATAGACGTGCTAAGTATGTGATGCGTTGATTGAAAAAAAAGCAAGTTGATCAAAAACAAAATTGTGTTGATGTTTTTTTAAATCTGTAACACACTCTAAAAAAGATATATTTGTTATCATCAAACATGACATATGCTACTCCATAATATGGTGCATAATGTGCGCCATAGTTACTTTAGCATACCACAAACATTTAGCCATTAGTGGTGTAATAGAAAAAAGAACTGTAACTATCCTCAAAATTTAAATACTAATGATTTATTTTTTACTACTTTGATGAACCCTTTGTAAAATAAATTATGTTTTATACCAAAATTTACTAGCATAACAAATATACTAAAGGTTGTATCATTAGTAATAAGTACATTGTACAGCAATGGTGATGAAGTAGTAGCATCGAATTGAAAGTACAGGGTGCAAATATGTACAAATGGACTAGATTAACCCTCTTGAATTCCTAGTGAGCTTTAGGCAAGTCCGATCAATTCTATTTCATGGCAGAGACTTAAATAGCTCTAATACAATGGGAACCTGACATAACAAATGAATCCACACTATGCACATTTCATTGTAGCATGCACATGTTTCACTTACAAATAGTAAAAGAAATATAAACTATAGGATCGAACTAGCCCTAGAGGTAAGGGGGTGAATAGGGTTTATTATAAATTCACAAGAATAATAAAAATGCAGCACAAATAATAATAGAATAAATATAATAATAAAAGCAACATACAAATTTACTATAACTGTGTTAGGAAGTTTTGAAATAATTTTCAAACAATATAACGAATGATTTGCAGTTTTCCAATGGTTTAAGTTCAAATTTTGAAAAAAATAAAATATAAAACTTATAGAATTTCCTGTCTATTTTTCATAACATCTTGAATTTTCCAAATCAGAGTTAAGGAGCTCAAGATATGACAACCATACTACAACAGTGTTAACGAAAACAAAATTAACAATATGAAATGAAAATAGAGTTTAGAGATCATACCTTTACATACCTTTGAAGTCATATCCAAAATATGTAGATCTCTACTTTATTTTTCTAGGTTAAGGAACATTAGAATTATTGCTCATCAACCATATATAGAACAACTCAAAGTCTAACGCTATCGTAGTTGTTCCTTAGCCCATTTTGTGCCTAAATGTTAGAAGAAGCGAGTGACCTAAAAAAGGATGTATGACCACTTTCATTGTCATTTGAAACCTTTGGTACCCAAATTTATTTATATAGAAAACTGTTGGTATTTAAGAAAATTTACATTAACCCAAATTTATTTAACGGTTTTGTGTTTGTTCGTATTCCAACATTTATTTTGTTATGCCCGATTTTTCCACAAATTAAACACTTTGAAAATTCTTTGTGAAATTTGATATTATCAAAATTCTTTTTCTTAATTTGTTCAACTCTATCTTATCCTAGTCCTTTTCTGTTTTTAATGATAGTCTGACTTCCAATCGCATATTCAGTGATTTTTCTCCTTTAGAATTTTTTTTATTGTCGATTCAAGTTGTTGAACCTTAGGCCTAAGAGCATCGTTTTTGTTCAAAAATGAAGTGCATCTTTTAATGGAATTTTCTCTTTTTGTTTCATCTTTGTATTTCAGAGTCCAAATTTTATTTTCGAGATTTTCAATTTTAGTCCTAGACCTATTAATTTCTTCTTCTAGAGACTGATATTTCTCACATTCTGAGTTAAATTTTCTAATGTTTTCAATCATCAGGTCTAACTCATTATTTATACCAAGTAGAGTACTTTTTTTAGATTCTAGTTTATTATATCTTTGCTGAAGTCTATCAATATTCGAGTTTAACTTGTGATATACCAAAAGTAAACCAGAATAAGATAAGTCTGCCACATTATTAGGCTGATCATCGCCATCACTTGATTCCATATCAGATACAAATTTTCCTCTTCTTTCTCACTACTAGTATTATCCTCTTCTTCCACTTCACTATCATCCCAAGTAGCCGCGAAACTCCTTCTCTTCTTCTTCTTTCCTTGATCGAGTCGATTCAGCAGACAATTTTATTTGATGTGACCTGGCTTCTTACATCTATGACATATTATTTCTTCCTTAGAATCATCCAATACTTTGGCAATGATTGTTTTTATCCGTCAGTTTACTCCTGGATTTTCATGCTTTTGGTCCAAGTTTTAAATAGCTTCATCAGTAATGCTAGCTCAGCTGCAACATAATCTTCTTCCTCATTATCGGTTGTACATTTTAAGGCAATAAATTTCTTTTTCGAACCTCCACTTTGACGTTCTTCCTTGACTTTCATCTCTATCTCATAGGTGATGAGATTTCCTATTAGTTTCTCCAGTTTAAGCTATTTCAATTCTATGGATTCCTGTATTGCTGTCACTTCTGCTTCAAAACTTCTCAGGAGGATTCTCATAATTATTTGGACCATCTCCAATTCTATGTAAGTCTTTCCTTGCATTTTGGATTTGAATACTATATTTGAAAATCGTTCACACTTCTCCTTTGTATTCTCATCTTTTGTCATTAAGAAAGTCTCGTATTCATTACTAAGCACGACCAAATGAGATTCCTTGACCTATGATGTACCTTCATGAGTCACCTCAAGTGTATTCCAAATTTCCTACCCAGTCACACAATGAGAAACACGATTATATCTATTTTATCTAAGGCACAAATAATAGAGTTCGTAGCTTTAGCATTTAAAAGAAAAGGTTTTCACTTTGTCATCCCACTTATCTTTAGGCTTAGGAACTTTTTGATCATCAATATTTACCGTTGGCAGACTATAACATGTTTCAACTATGTCCTATGCATCAATAGTATTTATAAAAAAAATTATTCTAGTTTTCTAGTACGAATAATGAATACCATTAAACATAGATAACCTAGCTATAGACCGTCCTTTAGAAAAAGCATTACTAAAACTAGCCATAGTTAAAAAAGTGGATTTGACTACTAGCTCTGATACACTTGTAGGATCGAATTAACTCTAGAGGGGGGGGGGGTAAATAGGGTTTATTACAAAATTCATAAGAATGATCAAAATTGCGGCACTACTTAGTAGAAAAAATATGATAATAAGAGCAATATACAAATTTACCCAGCTTCGGCAAAACATGCCTACTACTGCTTCCAAGATTTCTACTAAAATTAAACAATTGACCACTTACAAAATCCTTGTAAACTTACAATTATCGCTAATCTGATTGTTCTAACTCTAAGCCTAGAAATCCTGCCTCAACTCTATCCCCAAGTTGATAATTTCATGAACTACACATCATAGTTCAATCCTAGTTAAAAACTAGAGTTTTTAAATTAAAAATAAAATATAAAATAAAAACTAAAAAGGAACCCTTAATATAAATTTGTATATAAGGTCCAAATAAAAGTAACAAAATTCCCCATTTTGATTTTGAGCCATTCCTCTTTCGTTTCTTTTAGGGTTAGGATTCCTCCTTCTTTAATTTTGAAGTCATCGCTCTACAAAGTTGTTACTTTGATCGCTCCTTATTCCTCCAATAGTTGCTATCTTCGATTACCTGATGATTGACGTACCTAACGACTTTCTTGGTCGAGAACTTTGCAGTTGGTTATTTTATATGATTTTGATTTTTTTGGTTTACTTGTTTCAAACTCGGCTTAATAAATTGCCAATAATGATTTGGTTCATATAGGGAGTAATTTGTCAAAAATCATTCTAGATTTTTGTATACTTCCAAATTTATATTTTGAATATTTCAACTCTCGAATTTTGCTTTAATGTTGGCTGTTGATTTTTTGATCGATTCTTGGGTCTTTGATTTTGATACCATCGACTTGTTCGTTCCTGATATATTACTACTTCGGCTTGATAATGTTGACTTGATCAACTTGTGAATTTTTGATGTGATTTTTTTGTACCTGACTGCTTGTACTTGATGTGTGTGTGTTTTGTTGCCTTTGTTTGTGTGTGCATTCACTTCTTGATCCTGATGTGCTTGACTTCGAGCTTTGCCTTTGAGTGCCTGATTTTATTCGTTGTACATTGTCATGTGCTTGCCTTGTGCTTATGGTTGTACGACATGAGATACTCCTATGTATCTTTTCTCCATGTATATACATACATATGTATATATATGCACTAATGTATTTTCTCCTTATCTAAGCTCTAGTACATCCCTGCCTTGCTTTCTTTTATGTGTGTGCTTACATGACTTTGTCTCCGTTTCCATTCTAAGTTGTGTACTTCTTAATGTGTTTGAGTTTGCTACCCTTGGTGTGTGCTTCTAGTTTGTGCACTTGCATGTTGCTTGTGGTCCTTGTGTGCATGCCTATAAGTGCATCACCTTGTTACCATCTTGAGTTGTGCACTTCTTGTGTTGAACTTGTGTGTGTTGCTAGTTTGTGCACTTATATGTATATAAATGTGCACTGTTGTGCTTTGTTTTCTCTTTGCATGTATCCTCATATTATGCATGCTTGTGCGTTTTCACATGCTAGTGCAAATGTGTTTCACTTTGAGCTTTGCCTTGAGTCCCTAAATCGGTTCTGTGTGAATTTGTTTTTGCCTTAGCTTAACTGTTTTTTGCTGTCCACATGTACTTCGACCTACCTTGTACATTCTGATTAGTTTTCTTTTCTTTTTGCACTTCCACTTCCGTTTGTTTGCATTTTCTTCACCATTGCAGTAGCCTAAAGCAAGTTGCACCTTATTTATTCTTGCCTAAGCACTGTGTTGAGTCCGAAAAGCTGGGGCTTGACCTTGTTTACACTTCCACGTGTATCTATTTGTGTTTTCTTCAGCACTGTAGTAGCTTTCTTCTATGTGTGTGCACGCCTAACCTTGTGTGCATTTACATGGTCTGGCTTGTTTGTTGAGTGCCTATGTACTAGCATGTGCAAACCTGTGTGCTTACTTGTTAGCTCGACTAAAATACCTGGTTGTGCTTACTTGTTTTAGCTTGCCCTGGTTGTGCATTATGTTGAGCTACTTGTGAGCAAGT
Organism: Allium fistulosum; assembly: GCA_030737815.1. Classification (NCBI taxonomy): domain Eukaryota; kingdom Viridiplantae; phylum Streptophyta; class Magnoliopsida; order Asparagales; family Amaryllidaceae; genus Allium; species Allium fistulosum. The sequence continues at coordinate 1,424,822,612 of CM060902.1, forward strand.
GTGATATATGCATATTCATTCCTATTTAACGTGCATGAAATTAATGTGATTGTCTATTTTAGCAGTGATATTATAAATAGTACCGCAACACACATTTGAACATAAATATATAAATATGTGTGTGCGTGTATCTGGTTGAATATTTCTGGATTTCTGGTAAAGTGGCACTACAGTGGCAAAACCAAATCTGTAGAGATCGCTCCAAGACACACCGATGACTCTTTCCATAAGGCGTTATTTGCCCTCACCACTCGTTTGAACAAACAAATGGGTGCTGTGAGTTTAGCCAAATCATCTCCCAAGACACAATGGGGCCGAGATTATCATTCTCTTTAATTGATTGCGATAGCACTATCGAAATCGATTCAAACTATCTTCTGTATTGACTACAGTGATAAGAGTATTGAGTTTGTGATATGCAATATCACAAACCTGAAATAGTTTGGAAAGAAATAAGAGAGGATAAGAGAATGAAAATTGAATTTGCAATGCTTTTAGGCATTTCTGTTTTGAAGAAAAGGAAGTGCTTTGAAACACTTTTCAGGCATAGCAAATTTCAGGGAGAAGAACTAACTTGAAACAGTTTTCGGGTTTTATTATTTATAGTTGTGAAGAGAGGTATCTTTTCATTTGAAACGTCGCGTCTCCCGCCATTTACATATGTTTCAAATAGCCACGTCCTTTTGTCAATTCAAATAGTTGTGTTTTCCGCCATTTGCTATAGTCAAATCTCTCGCCGTTTCTTTCTATTTAATTTTGAATTCTAGGCTTGTTAACGGGTTCAAATGTGGCCCATTTTAACTAAAATAATTCCTATCCAAAAATATAATTTGGACCCAAACCCAAACTCGATCTGGTCCGGTCGGTCTTAGGAACGGCCGTGGCAACACGCACTTGTGTGGTGGTTTTGCATGACCTCCTTTCTCACAAAAGAGCAAGTATTAGGTGCCCAAAGGGCCAAACCTTTCCTTGAGAAACCTATATTTAAACAAATATAGTTTCCAATATACTAAGATGTGGAACTATTCCAATCCCTCATTCTTTCTCTTCTCTTTCTCTTCTTCCCATTTTAAAACAAATAACTCACACAAACAATTTTATAAAAATTTACACTAACAATCCTCTACCAAATTATAATAAAATTTCTCTTTTTATATGTTGCAGGAAAACTTGTGCATAAGTGTAGATGTGTTGTGGATTTGAATTTATACATAGTGATAACATACTAGAGCACGCCAAGATGGAATGGTGGAGTAAACATTGAACCAATGATCCTACGCGACGTATTGGATGTGTTTCACATACTCTTTTTCTTTTCTTTAGATAGTTCATAAGCCGACACATGGATTTGCCTTGTGTCTATATTTTAGTTTCATGAAATTCCATTAGAGACTTAAGTCATAGTCTTGTAGAAGGCGGCACCACCTTCATGCATTCATATAGGTAGGTTTATTTTAAATGCCCTATAACTATACACTTCATTAGTAATTCTGTTATAAACCTATTAAGTACTAAGTAGTACAACCTCCACCATATCATTATAGGTACCAAACATTCTTCTTGGAATGTATATAATATTAGTTGTTTAGACTGGTGCTTTAAATCACATCATATAATATACTTTTGCTCGTTGAACTCAAGATAATGAATTTCATTATGTTGAGTTGAGTTTCCATTGTAAGTGATTTCTATGTTCGCTCTAAACCCATTCCTTTTTATATTTTCAACACCAAATCCCTTGCAAGTCCTTTTGTCAATGGATCAGCCAAATTTTGGCAAGATCCCACGAAATCTGTGGTAATTACCCCATCAATGAGCATTTGCCTTACTGTAGTGTGTCTTAAGCTAATATGCCTAAATTTTCCATTATATACATGGTTATATGCTCTTGATAGTGTTGCTTGACTATCACAATGCATATATATCGAAGGCATTGGTTTTGGCCATATAGGAATTTCTAACAGCAAATTTCTTAACCATTCTACTTCTTTACTATAAGAAGCCAATGCTATAAATTCAACAGCCATGATAGAATCTGCAATACACATTTTTCATTGAGGCCCACGATATTCCTTCCTCACCAAGAGTGAATATCCATACGCTAATTGATTTATTATTATCCTCTCTTCCAGTGTTCTAACTGGCATCTATGTATCCTCCAATTACACTTAGATACCCACTGAATATACCATAGTCAATGGTTCCTTTTAAATATTTTAAAATTCTTTGTATGGCTAGCCAGCGAATACGATAAGGATTACTAGTATATCTACTCGTTTTGCCAACATCGTAGGCAATATCAGGTCTTGTGCATGTCATGATATACATTAGACTACCAATAACTTTAGTGTATTCTAGTTGATCTATTGATCTACCGGTATTAGAATAGAGTTGCCTATTTGGGTCAAATGTGGTGCTTATCGGTTTGCAATCAAATTGATTATCATTTTAGGATCTTCTCTATGTAATGAAACTAGTTAATGACCAACTCTTTTGTTGTTTTTATGATTCTTATTCCTAAAATCACTTTAGCGTATTTCATATCTTTCACGTCAAAAAATAAAGACAAAAATCTTTTCATTCTTCAATACTCGAGGTATCGTCCCAAATATCAACATATCATCAACATAAAGACATATAATTACACCTTTACCGGTACGAAATTTGCTATAGACACATTTGTGTGATTCACAAATCCTAAAACCACTTGATATTATGGTTTTCTATCTCCTCTGGCTTTGGCGTCGCAAGAACATAAACCACTTTTAGTTTGACAAACAAGAAATGCATCTTCTTCTGCCAACGTACGAAATTAACATCATCGAACCTTTCCAATTTGGTAAAATCAAAAATGAGCTTTCTCAAACTGTATGGTGCCATTGTCTAATAACATCTTAAGATTGTTGTTGAATATTTCTAGATTTCAAGTGAAGTTGCACAACAGTAGCAAAACCAAATCTGTAGAGATCGCTCCAAGGCACGTTGATGATGCATTCCTTAAGACGTTATTTGCCCTTACCACTCGTTTGAACAAACAAATGGGTGTTGTAAGTTTAGGCAAATCATCTCCCAAGATACAATAGAGCCGAGATGATTATTCTCTTTAATCGATTGCGATAATACTGTCAAAATCGATTCAAACTATCTTCTGAATTGACTGTAGTGACAAGAGTATCGAGTTTGTGATCTGTAGTATCACAAAGCCAAAATAGTTTTAAAAGAAATAATATAGGATAAAAGAATGAGAAACTTGAATTTGCAACGTTTTTAGGTGTTTATGTTTTGAAGAAAAGTAAGTGCTTTTCTCCTCACCTTATAATTTGGACCCAAACCCAATTCTGTATTTCTGGTGAAGTGGCACATTAGTTGTAAAACTAAATCTATAGAGATCACTTCAACCCTTACCACTCATTTAAACAAATAATTAAATGGGTGCGGTGGGTTTAGGTAAATAGTCTCCCAAGCTACAATGGAGCTGAGATGATTATTTTCTTTGATCGATTGCGATAGCATTGTCGAAATCGATTCAAAGTATATTTTGAATTAACTGTAGTGACAAGAGTATCGAGTTTGTGATCTGCAGTATCACAAACCCGAGATAACTTTGAAAGAAATAAATAGGATAAGAGAATGAGAAACATGAATTTGTAATGCTTTTAGGTTTTTCTATTTTGAAGGAAAGGAAGTGCTTTTCTCCTCACCTTAATTTTGACCCAAACCCGACCTGGTCGGACGGACAGCGACGCGCGCATGTGGTGATTGCGCGTGACCTCCTTCCTCACAAAAGAGCAAGCATTTGATGTCCAAAGAGTCCAACTTCTCCTTGAGAAACCTATATTTAAACAAATATGTTTTCCAATATTCAAAGACGTGAGACTATTCCAATCCCTCTTTCTTCCTCTTCTCTTTATCTTCTTCCTATTTTAAAACAAATAACTCACACAAATAATTTTATAAAAATTTACATTAACATGTTTATTATCATCAAACAAAAATCATAAATTACAATACTCAACATTAATAAAATGCACTAACAAAAATAAAGGTATAACTTGATTGTATAGGAGATTTTGGTATCTTTACTAAATTAATTCAAGAATATATATCAAAAATGGTTATTGTGAATTTAAAAATTAGTTTTCAAATATTCACCAGTTCTATATTTGGTACATTATAAGCTTTGTTCTTTTCAATATTAGAAACCCCAAATTTGCTTTGGTTTTAATGGGTTCTATTAAGCTTAATCTGTTTAGTCAGTGTTGAAACCAATATGAAATATCTTTAAAATTATTATCACAAGGGTATCGTAATTGATTAGAACATGTGATGCTCACATATAAGATTGAGGGTTCGATCCTTGTTAACTTTATATTCTTGTAGGAATGAACCATGTTCAAAAAAATATCTTTAAAGTTATTTTTGGACAATGACCATAAATGATGAAAGGAATGCCTAATGACTCGCATGCAAGAGATAAGTCGTTACTATCATTCTGGTGTGAAGCAAGAAGTTAGTTGTTGGCTTGCAGCATCCTGACTGCATTATATCATGCAAGAATATTGTTGTATGTCATAGGTTGTGAGTCCATAGATTTATGCATATTAAAGTTGAAAGGTGGATTAGAATATATCTAGACATAGAATAAAGGATTGATAACTAATTAAACTTATCAACAAATTAAGTATATGGCTGAGTTTGAACCTTTTTTATCGAATATTTATGCTATCATGGTTGTACCCCGCGGCTTCTATAATCCTCTCTGTGTGTGTGGGTGTTACCATAATAATAACATAAATCTTTTACAAATTTCACAATTAACTTTGCACATTGCAACAAAACTCTACATGTAATAATAGCCATGTCTGTGCACTATATGTTTTAGTGGTGTACACATATCAAATTTAAAAAAAAGGATTTAATTCCATCATAGTTTCTAGTCTTATACTGCCAGCATTGTTCTACATTCATAATACCTAAAGCACGTGTCTATCAGTTATATTTAAGAAAGTGGCAAAAGATTTGCATCTGATAGAACATTATCCTTTCTTTTATTAAAGAAATAGTTAATGTAGTCCCATTCTATGATATAATGATAAATGGACCACATCTTAGAAGAAATAAATATACTCTAGTCTATTTTAATATTCTAGGGGTATCAATTCGAACCTATCTTGGAAAGGGGAGAAAATGCATGTTTTATATAACGAGTTTCCAGTACACCGGGGAACTCATTATCAACAAGCCTTACTAAACAAAATACTGCAATCTCTATACTATCACGGACTGATGATGCAGCCCAACCTGATAGGAATCGCGAGAATGAAGCAGTGCAGAGCTCCAACCTAGGTCGCTCCTCCTCCACTCCCTCAAATCGCGAACGAAGCTACAGTAAGTCGCTCTGCCTCCTTAAGTCGAGCGAAGGTCTAGGTCGCTCCAACCCCAAGTCGCGAAGCTACAGTGGAACGCGAATCCCTAAGTCGCGAAACTTCATATGTCGCGAAATCAGTAGGTCGCTCCAGCCTGATGTCGGGAAGATCCACTTAGGTCGCGCGCGCGAAGCTCCAGAAGGTCGCGATGATTTCCAGCTTAGGTCGCGAGATGCTCCAACGATCTACGACCTAAATCCATCAAGCTACGACCTAACTCCAGCATATGTTGCAAATCCTTAAGTCGCGAGCAAACATTTCTGATGTCGTGCTTCTTCCATTAGGTCGCTGAAGAGATAAGTCGCGAGATTTTCTTAAGTCGCTCCATTTTAGGTAGCTGATGAAGTTAGGTCGCGAAATTTTGTTAAGTCGTTTTGTTATGTCGCTAAGTCGGAAATTCTTATGTTGTTTGCTATTTTTGTTAAGTCGTGTACTGTTTTGTGTTGTAATTTTTTAGGTCGTTTGTGTTGTTGTAAACCCTATAAATAGGGATGTGATGTCATTGTAAAAAGTTAGTCAATTTGAATAAAATTTCTTTTGTGTGCTTTTGTGCCACCATTAAAATTGGTAGTTGAGTGTTATCTCCTATCTCCACCTTCGACATTCGAGTGCGCTCGAATCAACGATTGTTGAAGCCAATTCACAAAATCAAGTGCGCTTGATCAACGTCGAAGAATTGTAGATCTTCTCTCACGGCATCGTGCGCGATCAACGTGTCGAAGATAGCTAAAGTCCGGTATCTTCGTGATCAACGGATTTGGGCCATTCAGTATCTTTTACTCCATCGATTGCTACTTTCATCGTATCATCAATTTTTGTATTCCGCCGCTGCGTCATTTGGTATCAGAGCAAGGTTTAGCCAATCATAGCTAAGCCGAGTCTTGGAGCCAATTCTTATTGAAGAGTTAAAGCCGAGGACTAGAAGTTGAAGTTGTGCATCACATTGTGTTGAAGAGACAAGGCCGTGCATTGTTTGTTCAATTTATTATTCAAGGCCGAGAGCTAGACCGAAGCCAAGTTTTTGAAGTTTGTGTTAGAATTTTTTGAAGATTTATTGAAGATCAATCATGCATCCAAGAAGAGGTAATCATCATCAGAATATTACCGATGTGTATAGAAGAGAAGATGCTAAGACAATAGAGCAACGAATTAGTGATAACCTCGAAGAGAAGTTCAATAAAGGTTTTGGAAAGTTGGAGAAGTTGATGATGGATTTAAATCAAAGTCAAAGAGGGAGGTCACCAGTCTTGAACCATGGAGGAAACAGAGTTTCGCCATCGTTCGCCATCGTTTACGGAAGCGGGTGTCGCCACAAACTTATCAAGATAAAAGGGAATCATCAATTTCAATGAGACGAGATCACCATGGGGAAGAGAAAAGAAGTCAACATGGGTTTGACGATAAACCATGTCGTGATGTCAAAAGATCAAGTAGAAGAGACTTGCATGATCATAGAGACATACGTGGTCATAGAGACGAAGGGTGTCATTTGCCAAAACACGAGAATGATTCTATTTGGCTAAGGAACAATATTTTTCAGTCTACCTGTACTATCTTGGGAAAGGTTTGTAAATTCGTTATTGATACGGGAAGTTACGATAACCTTATTTCTGAAGAAGCCGTTATGAAGTTGGGGCTAAAGACTGAAAAACACCCTAGACCATATAAACTGGCATGGATAAAGGAAGAGAAAGAAGTGACAGTGGGAAGACGAGCATTGATTACATTTTCTATTGGGAAAAAGTACAAAGATGATATATGGTGTGATGTGGTTGATATGGATGTGTGTCACCTACTATTGGGAAGTCCATGGCAGTATGATAGAGCTGTACAACATAATAGTCACGCCAACAGCTACAGTTTCATGTTCGAAGGAACCAAGATTACCTTAGTTCTTAAGAAGCGTGAACAAAGTGACTGCAAACCAGAGAAGAAGGTGGAAACAACTAATTTAATATCTTCGAAAGAATTTGTTAAAGAAGTGAAAGGTGGTGCTGAAGTGGAAGATAAAGTAGACTCTTCTCAACTCGTGAAGATTGATGACCATAAAGTTGATTACTCACAATCCGCGAAGTTAGATACAGATGAAGTTGATGTTTTACAACCAACAAAGCATGATGAACGTAAAGTTGAGAATGTACAACCAGCAACGTTCAATGAGGATGAAGGAAATGTGTCAAGAGATGAAGGGGATAATTTATCAGTGAAGAAGGTGGATTCGATTAGTCTATTATCTACAGAAGAGTTTGTTAAAAAATTGGAGGATAGTGCGGAAATGTTTATGTTGAATGGGAATGAAACAAGTAAAGGTCTCAAATTTTCCAAGGAGGATGTACCAGTGGTTAATGAATGTGAAGATGTAATTCCTACAGAGTTACCCAAGGAATTACCGCCACTAAGGGACACACAAAATCATACTGATATAGTGTCAAGTGCTATTGTACCGCATAGACCACGATATCGTATGTGTCCAACAGAGGAGGAAGAGTTGAGAAAACTGGTTGATGGGTTGTTAGTCAAAAGAAGTCAGTTGTCTACTACAGATTGCAGTTGGCAAATGAAATTCATCAAAGACTTACATGTAGGAAGACACTTGAGCTGTGATCGTACTATGCAGTTAATCTCACAGTCTTATTTTGAATTGTCACTGAGGAAGGAAGTTGAAAGGTCTGTTTAGAGAAGCCATAATCGACAAGTTTCAAAGAAGACCACGACAAATGCCAATTTAAGTATGCCATTACCTATACATGCTAAATTACGGGAGGATGTTAGTGTGGACTTTGTTTTGGAATTGCCGCGAACGCAACATGGCAATGATTCTATTTATGTGATGGTTGATGTTTATCTGTTCAAGGGAAACAGGTTGTGTATACCAGCGAGCAGTCTGCGGATGAAGAGTGTGAAAGAATTGCATGGAGAGGTTCATGTGGAAAGAGATCGTACATTACAGTTGATTTCAAAAACATATTTTTGGCCTTCTATGAGGAAAAAAGTTGAAAGAATTGGGGAGAGATATCATATTTGTCAAGTTTCCAAAGGGACAGCGACGAATGCGGGATTGTATATGCCATTACCCGTGTCTACTAAACCATGGGTTGATATCAGCATGGATTTCATTTTGGGTTTACCAAGAACTCAGCAAGGGAATGATTCCATATATGTGGTGGTGGATAGATTTTCCAAGATGGCGCATTTTATAGCTTGTAAAAAGACCGCTGATGCAGTCCGTGTTGCTCAGTTATTCTTTAAAGAAATCTATCGTTTACATGGGTTACCTGAATCTATTGTTTCTGACCGAGATACTCGATTTCTGAGTCACTTTTGGTTGAGTCTGTGGAAGATGGTTGGGACGAAGCTGAAGTTTAGTAGTGCATATCATCCTCAGACGGATGGGCAAACTGAAGTTGTGAATAGATCATTGGGAAATCTGTTGAGATGTCTTGTGCAGGATAATTTGAAAAGTTGGGATATGAAGTTGTGTCAGGCGGAATTTACACATAATCATGCTGTTAACCGAAGCACTGGTTACAGTCCATTTCAAGTTGTATATTCAAGCTTGCCAAAGGGGCCGTTGGGTTTAACGGTAGTTCCACAACCGAAAGGAGTGGTTAAGCGGACGTCAGATTTCGTTGATGAGTTGAAAGATTGTCATAGAATCGTTCAAGAACGATTGAAGAAAACGAATGAGAAGTATAAACGAGCTGCAGATAAAAAGAGAAGAAGTGTGGAGTTCAATGAGGGTGATTGGGTGTATGCTGTGTTAACAAAGGATCGTTTCCCAGTGGGTGCTTATAACAAGTTGAAAGCCCGAAAGATTGGTCCAGTAGAAATGATAAAACGGATCAATGAAAATGCTTATAAGTTGAAGCTGCCAGAGGATGTTTACACTTCTGACGTGTTTAATGTTAAACATCTTATACCTTATTATGGAGAAGAACAACCCAATGGGGAAGAACTTTTAAATTTGAGGATGAATTTTTCTCAACCAGGGGAGGATGATGCAGCCCAACCCGATAGGAATCACGAGAATGAAGCAGTGCAGAGCTCCAACCTAGGTCGCTCCTCCTCCACTCCCTCAAATCGCGAACGAAGCTACAGTAAGTCGCTCTGCCTCCTTAAGTCGAGCGAAGGTCTAGGTCGCTCCAACCCCAAGTCGCGAAGCTACAGTGGAACGCGAATCCCAAAGTTGCGAAACTTCATATGTCGCGAAATCAGTAGGTCGCTCCAGCCTGATGTCGGGAAGATCCACTTAGGTCGCGCGCGCGAAGCTCCAGAAGGTCGCGATGATTTCCAGCTTAGGTCGTGAGATGCTCCAACGATCTACGACCTAAATCCATCAAGCTATGACCTAACTCCAGCATATGTTGCAAATCCTTAAGTCGCGAGCAAACATTTCTGATGTCGTGCTTCTTCCATTAGGTCGCTGAAGAGATAAGTCGCGAGATTTTCTTAAGTCGCTCCATTTTAGGTAGCTGATGAAGTTAGGTCGCGAAATTTTGTTAAGTCGTTTTGTTATGTCGCTAAGTCGGAAATTCTTATGTTGTTTGCTATTTTTGTTAAGTCATGTACTGTTTTGTGTTGTAATTTTTTTAGGTCGTTTGTGTTGTTGTAAACCCTATAAATAGGGATGTGATGTCATTGTAAAAAGTTAGTCAATTTGAATAAAATTTCTTTTGTGTGCTTTTGTGCCACCATTAAAATTGGTAGTTGAGTGTTATCTCCTATCTCCACCTTCGGCATTCGAGTGCGCTCGAATCAACGATTGTTGAAGCCAATTCACGGAATCAAGTGCGCTTGATCAACGTCGAAGAATTGTAAATCTTCTCTCACGGCATCGTGCGCGATCAACGTGTCGAAGATAGCTAAAGTCCGGTATCTTCGTGATCAACGGATTTGGGCCATTCAGTATCTTTTACTCCATCGATTGCTACTTTCATTGTATCATCAATTTTTGTATTCCACCGCTGCGTCATTTGGTATCAGAGCAAGGTTTAGCCAATCATAGCTAAGCCGAGTCTTGGAGCCAATTCTTATTGAAGAGTTAAAGCCGAGGACTAGAAGTTGAAGTTGTGCATCACATTGTGTTGAAGAGACAAGGCCGTGCATTGTTTGTTCAATTTATTATTCAAGGCCGAGAGCTAGACCGAAGCCAAGTTTTTGAAGTTTGTGTTAGAATTTTTTGAAGATTTATTGAAGATCAATCATGCATCCAAGAAGAGGTAATCGTCATCAGAATATTGCTGATGTGTATAGAAGAGAAGATGCTAAGACAATAGAGCAACGAATTAGTGATAACCTCGAAGAGAAGTTCAATAAAGGTTTTGGAAAGTTGGAGAAGTTGATGATGGATTTAAATCAAAGTCAAAGAGGGAGGTCACCAGTCTTGAACCATGGAGGAAACAGAGTTTCGCCATCGTTTACGGAAGCAAGGAGGGTGTCGCCACAAATTTATCAAGATAAAAGGGAATCATCAATTTCAATGAGACGAGATCACCATGGGGAAGAGAAAAGAAGTCAACATGGGTTTGACGATAAACCATGTCGTGATGTCAAAAGATCAAGTAGAAGAGACTTGCATGATCATAGAGACATACGTGGTCATAGAGACGAAGGGTGTCATTTGCCAAAACACGAGAATGATTCTATTTGGCTAAGGAACAATATTTTTCAGTCTACCTGTACTATCTTAGGAAAGGTTTGTAAATTCGTTATTGATACGGGAAGTTACGGTAACCTTATTTCTGAAGAAGCCGTTATAAAGTTGGGGTTAAAGACTGAAAAACACCCTAGACCATATAAACTGGCATGGATAAAGGAAGAGAAAGAAGTGACAGTGGGAAGACGAGCATTGATTACATTTTCTATTTGGAAAAAGTACAAAGATGATATATGGTGTGATGTGGTTGATATGGATGTGTGTCACCTACTATTGGGAAGTCCATGGCAGTATGATAGAGCTGTACAACATAATAGTCACGCCAACAGCTACAGTTTCATGTTCGAAGGAACCAAGATTACCTTAGTTCTTAAGAAGCGTGAACAAAGTGACTGCAAACCAGAGAAGAAGGTGGAAACAACTAATTTAATATCTTCGAAAGAATTTGTTGAAGAAGTGAAAGGTGGTGTTGAAGTGGAAGATAAAGTAGACTCTTCTCATCCCGTGAAGATTGATGACCATAAAGTTGATTACTCACAATCCGCGAAGTTAGATACAGATGAAGTTGATGTTTTACAACCAACAAAGCATGATGAACGTAAAGTTGAGAATGTACAACCGGCAAAGTTCAATGAGGATGAAGGAAATGTGTCAAGAGATGAAGGGGATAATTTATCAGTGAAGAAGGTGGATTCGATTAGTCTATTATCTACAGAAGAGTTTGTTAAAGAATTGGAGGATAGTGCGGAAATGTTTATGTTGAATGGGAATGAAACTAGTAAAGGTCTCAAATTTTCTGAGGAGGATGTACCAGTGTTTAATGAATGCGAAGATGTAATTCCTGCAGAGTTACCCAAGGAATTACCGCCACTAAGGGACACACAAAATCATACTGATATAGTGTCAAGTTCTATTGTACCGCATAGACCACGATATCGTATGTGTCCAACAGAGGAGGAAGAGTTGAGAAAACTGGTTGATGGGTTGTTAGTCGAAAGAAGTCAGTTGTCTACTACAGATTGCAGTTGGCAAATGAAATTCATCAAAGACTTACATGTAGGAAGACACATGAGCTGTGATCGTACTATGCAGTTAATCTCACAGTCTTATTTTGAATCGTCACTGAGGAAGGAAGTTGAAAGGTCTGTTCAGAGAAGCCATAATCGACAAGTTTCAAAGAAGCCCACGACAAATGCCAATTTAAGTATGCCGTTACATATACATGCTAAATTACGGGAGGATGTTAGTGTGGACTTTGTTTTGGAATTGCCGCGAACGCAACATGGAAATGATTCTATTTATGTGATGGTTGATGTTTATCTGTTCAAGGGAAACAGGTTGTGTATACCAGCGAGCAGTCTACGGATGAAGAGTGTGAAAGAATTGCATGGCGAGGGTCATGTGGAAAGAGATCGTACATTACAGTTGATTTCGCAAACATATTTTGGCCTTCTATGAGGAAAAAAGTTGAAAGAATTGGGGAGAGATATCATATTTGTCAAGTTTCCAAAGGGACAACGACGAATGCGAGATTGTATATGCCATTACCCGTTTCTACTAAACCATGGCTTGATATCAGCATGGATTTCGTTTTGGGTTTACCAAGAACTCAGCAAGGGAATGATTCCATATATGTGGTGGTGGATAGATTTTCCAAGATGACGCATTTTATAGCTTGTAAAAAGACCGCTGATGCAGTCCGTGTTGCTCAGTTATTCTTTAAAGAAATCTATCGTTTACATGGGTTACCTGAATCTATTGTTTCTGACCGAGATACTCGATTTCTGAGTCACTTTTGGTTGAGTCTGTGGAAGATGGTTGGGACGAAGCTGAAGTTTAGTAGTGCATATCATCCTCAGACGGATGGGCAAACTGAAGTTGTGAATAGATCATTGGGAAATCTGTTGAGATGTCTTGTGCAGGATAATTTGAAAAGTTGGGATATGAAGTTGTGTCAGGCGGAATTTACACATAATCATGCTGTTAACCGAAGCACTGGTTACAGTCCATTTCAAGTTGTATATTCAAGCTTGCCAAAGGTGCCATTGGGTTTAACGGTAGTGCCATAACCGAAAGGAGTGGTTAATCGGACGTCAGATTTCGTTGATGAGTTGAAAGATTTTCATAGAATCGTTCAAGAACGATTGAAGAAAACGAATGAGAAGTATAAACGAGCTGCAGATAAAAATAGAAGAAGTGTGGAGTTCAATGAGGGTGATTGGGTGTATGCTGTGTTAACGAAGGATCGTTTCCCAGTGGGTGCTTATAACAAGTTGAAAGCCCGAAAGATTGGTCCAGTAGAAATTATAAAACGGATCAATGAAAATGCTTATAAGTTGAAGCTGCCAGAGGATGTTTACACTTCTGACGTGTTTAATGTTAAACATCTTATACCTTATTATGGAGAAGAACAACCCAATGGGGAAGAACTTTTAAATTCGAGGACGAATTTTTCTCAACCAGGGGAGGATGATGCAGCCCAACCTGATAGGAATCGCGAGAATGAAGAAGTGCAGAGCTCCTAGGTCGCTCCTCTTCCACTCCCTCAAATCGCGAACGAAGCTACAGTAAGTCGCTCTGCCTCCTTAAGTCGAGCGAAGGTCTAGGTCGCTCCAACCCCAAGTCGCGAAGCTACAGTGGAACGTGAATCCCTAAGTCGCAAAACTTCATATGTCGCGAAATCAGTAGGTCGCTCCAGCCTGATGTCGTGAAAATCCACTTAGGTCGCGCACGCGAAGCTCCAGAAGGTCGTGATGATTTCCAGCTTAGGTCGCGAGATGCTCCAACGATCTACGACCTAAATCCATCAAGCTATGACCTAACTCCAGCATATGTTGCAAATCCTTAAGTCGCGAGCAAACATTTCTGATGCCGTGCTTCTTCCATTAGGTCGCTGAAGAGATAAGTCGCGAGATTTTCTTAAGTCGCTCCATTTTAGGTCGCTGATGAAGTTAGGTTGCGAAATTTTGTTAAGTCGTTTTGTTATGTCGCTAAGTCGGAAATTCTTATGTTGTTTGCTATTTTTGTTAAGTCGTGTACTGTTTTGTGTTGTAATATTTTTAGGTCGTTTGTGTTGTTGTAAACCCTATAAATAGGGATGTGATGTCATTGTAAAAAGTTAGTCAATTTGAATAAAATTTCTTTTGTTTGCTTTTGTGCCACCATTAAAATTGGTAGTTGAGTGTTATCTCCTATCTCCACCTTCGGCATTCGAGTGCGCTCGAATCAACGATTGTTGAAGCCAATTCACGGAATCAAGTGCGCTTGATCAACGTCGAAGAATTGTAGATCTTCTCTCACGGCATCGTGCGCGATCAACGTGTCGAAGATAGCTAAAGTCCGGTATCTTCGTTATCAATGGATTTGGGCCATTCAGTATCTTTTACTCCATCGATTGCTACTTTCATCGTATTATCAATTTTTGTATTCCGCCGCTGCGTCAACTTCATTTGACATAAATAAGATAGCAATGAATACCATTGCTTTCCAACTTTACAAAAGTCAAAGTTAAAATGAATATAACGATGTTCAAATATGTACGTACATGAAAAGCTGAGCAAGATTTGAAGATTCCAAAAATCATCATAATCTTTTTGTCAAGAGTTTTGCAATGAAATTCACTCTGCCTACAAATTATATTTGTAGCACATTCTTTGTCATGATCTGTTCTTCGTTGTGTTGTTTCATTTTCTTAAATTCTGATTGAATCCATTAATTGAACATGATCTCGGATAGTGGTCCAAAGTATTATTCTCCAGTGCGAAGCACTCAAAATAAACAGAACTATGCATGCAAAAAACTCAGGCTCGTTTTAGAACTGGTGCAAGTTGCGATCATTTCAGAAATGCACACAAGTTTAGAACAAAGTGCTTTCATTCAAATCGAATGCTTGCACTCGGTTCAAGCGCTCAGTTTAGAACTAAGCACTTGTGCTCCACTCAAGTTCTCAGTCTAGAACTGAGCCCAAGACTATCACGTTATAACTCCTACATACGTTGCTTGCACATGCTCAGTTTTATACTAACTACACGTTGGCTCAAATTGTTTTGAAACTAAGGTGGTTGTGTTTCAATGCTCCATGTGTTGCGGCCACATTAAAGACCTATAGATTACCACTAAGTTTCCTAGCACTACTAGAAAGGCTTCGTGTATAGCGGCGGAGCCTAGCGACGGCTAGCGACGGCTAAAAAAAGCGGCCGTCGTTAGCCATCGCTAGCCGTCGCTATACGCAATATACAGATCCAACCCGAGAACAGATATCTCATTTCCATCCTCCCTCAAAACCTTCCTCCTTCCCCCCCAATCTGACGCCCCCGTCACCGAAGCCGCCGCCCCAGCCTTCAACGCCTCCAAATCACCCAAATTTGTGTCGGTATACTTCTAATATCTTGTTTGAATGTAAATTTGATGTTTTTAGGTTTAGTTTAAACCCTAATTCAATTATGATTTGTTGTAAAATTGAGATTTGTTGTTAAATTGGGTATTAGTAGTGTTGTTAAATTATGTATTAGTAGTGTTGTATGTTGATTTGGTAGATTAATTAGTGTATTATTAAGAACTTGAATTAAGTATTACATTAGTTAGTTTATCATGATCAAGTTGAATATAACAACAACAAATAGTCACACAAAATCTATGTCGTAAAAAAATAAAGAATTGAATATTGAACTAAAATTGTTAATGGAATGTTGAACTAAAATTTAAATACACAAATTTTTGGAATAAAATATAAATAGTTGAAACATTGTCAAAATTTGAAAAGAACAACAATATTTGATAAAATTTAAAGAAATTTTTTTATCCCTTAGATTGGCTTTGGCCCCGTCTGGCAAGTGTTGTATATGATCGTTATATGAATGTTCGTTTTGTAACGGAACAGACATTTATATTCATCTGATACAATTTTTGTCGGATTTGTCCCTGTATTGGACAAGTTACAAACACAATAAAGTAATTACATATTATAAATCATTTCATTTTAAACGTTTACAAAATTTTGACAGCACTTCCTTTACGTTCCCTGTGTACACGCATTTGTGTACGATACACGGAACATAAGGGAAGTGCTGCCGAAATTTTGTTGAACCGTTTAATCTGAAATGATTTATAAAATGTAATTACATTATTGTGTTTGTAATGGGAAGTAGGATGACTGACCACCGAAGTGAAAACCAAAATACCAAAAAATTAAAAAATAAAATGAAGTTTATATTTTGAAAATTAATGATTTAAACTGTCTAACATACATTTTCAAATCAGGAAAAATGTTCAATTATTTTCTCGACCGTACTTGGATGTATGAAGTCAGAACTGGAAAGAAGGGATCAATAAAGCAACATTTCTACAACGGTGTACATGAATTTATTAGATTTGCTAAATCTAATAACCGAAACAATACAGAAATCCATTGCCTGTGTAGTAAGTGCCAACATTTGAAGCATTGGAAACCGGATATAGTTGAAGTACATTTTAATATTAGAGGTGCAGAATAGGATTATAGTATGAAAGCATAACACTTTTAATACTTTATGTAGTTTGTAATCGTAGGAGAGGTACGAAGCAGAGTGGGCTCGTGTAGCACAGTCCACTGGTCGGGAAAAGCTTACGTTAGAGGAGGAGAACCATATTTGGGATGCTATTATTGACCCGCCTTCTCGGACCAGTCGATGGTATAGCTATGGAAATGTGGAGGTAAATTTTGACATGTACTAATATATAAATTTACTCATGCATATGAATAGTTAAATAATTTTAATAATATTATATATATACTAATATATAAATAATTATGAACTATTTTACAGGCGATGAGAATGCAGAGTGCATACAGGAGGTCGCAGCAAGAGGCGGAGATTGCTCAGTTGAGGGCGACAGTGGAAGAAATAAATGATTGGAGAAAGAGTTTCTTTGAGCAACAGCTGGATGAGCGGATTGCGGCTTATTTGCAACAGCATGGGAGGATGCCTGGAGAGGACGGCAGCGATGGCGAGGAGTAGGTATGTTTGTTTGCTCGTGTTATAGTTTAGTATATACACATTTTGGTTGGTTTGGTGTAAATATATTTCAAGATATTATGTACATATTTTGATGACTTCTAGTTGATGGATTTGGTTGGCTATTATGTATATATATGTCGGGATATTATGTAGAAATTTCGGGTTACTATGTACATATTCTGGTTAATGGATTTGGTTGGATTTTATATTGTTTGATTTGGTTGGATTTGAAAATGAGATTTGGTTGGATTTTATATTGTTTGAATGTATAGTGATGTTATATGATGGATATATGATGGCTATAGTTGATGAATATAGTGTGTATTGGCTGTGATGATGGTATTTGATAGTTGTTGTTTGAAGTGTGTATGGGCTGTGCAAGTGCACAAATTTTGCTTCAGATTAGCGACGGCTAGCGACGGCTAAAGTGCAAAAATTTTGTGTCGCGTAACGACGGCTAGTGACTCCATTTAGTCATTGGAAAATTTCCACGTGGCACATTTGCAGTCGCGAGCCGTCGTTATTTTGGTGACGGAGCCGTCGCTAAAGCCGTCGCGATACTATTGGGCGACGAGGTAAATAGCGACGGCTTTTAGCGACGGCTCGCGACGGCCTGCGACGGCTAAAAGCCGTCGCTATCTGCTGCCGTCCTTGTAGTGTAGTCTTAAGGAAATACTTGACAGAGTAGATTCAAATTCTCGAATTTATATATCTCTCTTAGGATTTATACTTTATTTTCTTTCTGGTAAAGTTTAAAAGAAGATTTAAACGGTGGTTTATTTGATACCTTCATATTGGTATTTTAGCCTTTGTTGGTAATTTTAGATGCCACTATTGGAGTGTGATCATTAATGTTGTAGTAATGAATTTGAACTAATGATGCTTGGTTGCAATAAAATTTGTTATGTGTACATGAAGAAACAATACAATTTATATATAATACACACACATAGATCTAGGATTAATAGCCTCATCTACTTAACACCATTTGTAGCCCCCGATACCAATCATAAGTTTCTATTTATATAACTGTTCATTCTCTCTGCCATCTCATAAATCAAATATTAATCTTTGGCTGATATCAGAGACTACAAAGGGTACTGAATAGAGAGGGCTATTGATCCTACAGAGAGAGAAAAAAAAATGGGTACATTTACTATAGAATTACGATGAAGATTCATATAACCAACCATGCATCTTGCATAACAATCATGATACAGACTTAACTAGCATGTGATATGTGATGGTGCAGCCACGTTTTAAATTTTTATCTTGTGAAGTAGTTAGTAAATTATTTGGCATCAAGAGAAATTTCCAATAGTTTATGCATGCGTTGACTTTGTGGTATCATTTAAGTTGTTCATCGACAGTAAATTAATCACCAAATAATTTGTACAAAACCATCATACCTTTGGAATAGCGAGACGATAATTTTCTAAATGATGATTTCCTTGTTTGCATCCTTGATATAATTTCGAATTTTGTATCACAACATATGATGATATAGTTTTAGAAGTCAAGTGCCTGCATGAAACGAGATAAAATATAGTCATCCCTCAATACAGAAAATAATATTATCATTTGTAATTCTTTATTGAAACATGCAAAATATAAAATAACTAAAACGAATTTCTTAGTAAAGTTAAAAATAAGACAGACTTTTTAAGAACTTCACTTCTCATTGTAACAAAGTGTGACTACACATTGTCAATGATGCATACAGAGAAGAATCTATAAAAAAATATACATGTAATAGGAGAATAGAATAAATTATATCCTTGTGTCATGATATACATTCATGGTTGTGACAGATTTGTAACTTCATGTATGCAGGCATATGTACTCATACATATGTTGCATAACAATATCTTTCATAAGCAAAGTTGACTACAGATTTTAGCTCATAATTAATAATGTGTTAAGTTAAATGAAATTTCAAAAATAATAATTAATAACGTCAAAATTTAGTTCAGAAAAGTGGAATAAAAAATAGAATTATAGTTCTACATGAATTATGAATAATCGTTTCAAACTTGGGTATAATTTTTGAAATAACTCTTTAAATCTCATCTAAGTACAACTTTGCAAATCAACAAGTATGGGGCTGGCTACTTCTGTGTTCCACCTTGAAATTTAACTTGGAACCTTCATTTTTAAAAGGACAAAATTTTGATTTAGTCTCGGGGAAAAAGAGTTTCGCGAAATGTGGCTCTGCGAGAGCCCGACTAAAAAGAGGATCGGTTGGGACGGGTCTAAGTTGAATTTTTTTTTAAAAATAACCTATAGCAACAGTATGCATGGTTCAAAACTAATTGCAGAAATAAGTCTTATTTCATATTGCTTGTGCAAATTATATATTTAAAAAAAATTGACCTTGCACATTTTTGGAATTTGCAAGTTCATGTTTAATATATATATATATAGATATATAGTTTGTGCAATCCAAAAATGCACAAGCTATATATTAATATGCGCAATTTTGGATTGCACATAAACATTTCAAGGATGAAATAAGAAGGCCCTAATCCAACTCTCGCACATTGGATACATCACATAAATAAGTTACGATGATGCTAGCTTGACTTGAAAGATCCAATAGTGATTAGAATGGCACAGTGGAAGCTTCTACAAAAGTCTGGATGATGCCAAAATAATTAGAACCAACTGTTTTATTTTTCAAAAACCACAAGGGAGTAAGGAAAACCTTTTTGCAAGTGGGGGTTTAATGAGTGTTCCTACCTCTATTATTGACAAAACCAAGAAAAGGAGAGAAAAAAGAAGAAAAATAACAACACACATCACCATCCAAACCCTAACAAAAAATACAGTAGTGGACTGTTATGGAAATAGTAGCGCTTTGCGAAAGCTTATATTTTTAGCAATCTTACTGGTAGAAAGGGAGCAAATATCTATATGGCTAAAATTGTTGGAGAAGAAGAACAAAGATGAAGAAGAGAAAATTAGCAAATAGATTTTCCACCACTCTTTTACACTCTCTTCTAGTATCTATTTATATAATCAATTACTTAATGTCCAAGTTAACATTAGATGGTAAAAAATAATTTGATTAGCCAATTAGAGAGAGAAATGAACATACTCAAATATGCCTATTAATTGGAGGAAACAAAATATTCTCTTTCTTTATTTTGCATATTTATTTTTCTCTATTTGTGATTTTGTATCACCAAAATTTAACACTCCACCTTGATGCAAAATCACATATCTCCAACATATCAAGCATGCTATATCTAGATCTATCACAAATCCCTATATCTCAACCACATTAAATTACAAACCTCAACCACCGCTTGCAAGTGATGCATCTCCCACATGAGATGCACCACACAAATCCGGTCTCAAAAATGTTTGTAATACCACAAAGATCTCTGTATTGTCTTTGTGGATTTTGCAATTCGACACCCGTCTATCACTCGATGTGAGCTCATTACCTGATCACTATCGTTCCCTCGAGCATCATCAACATGAAGACCACTAATCCCTCGAGCATCATCAACATGAAGACCCCTATCTAAAATATGATCCTCAATGCTAGAATCATAAGCAGTGACCATATTAACCTCTCCACCTTGCTGTGAACTAGATCCTTCAACCGTCACTCGCTTTCCATAGTCGACTACAGAACCAACCAAGCTATAAAGTTTTCCTTCTTCCAATACTCCTCTCATCCTTATACGACCACCTTTCATCACTCTTAAAACTCCACCTTGAGTTCATAAGTGTAACCACGGCGATCCAACTGATCGAGAGAAATAAGATTATGCGAACAAGTGGGTACATGTCTGACTCCAGAGACTTCTCTAACCACACCGTCATGCATACGAAACCGGATAGATCCAATACCACAAATCAGTAGCTCTTCTCCATTGGCTGTCCTAATCATGCCGACACTCTTCTTTTAAGAAGAAAAACAATTCACATCTCTACAAATGTGAAAACTGGCTCCCGAATCCATCTTCCAAGGCTTATTTTCACTAAAGAAGACATCACAAGAAGCATCACTATCGGTACCTTTGGCAAAACCTGTCTATGCATCACCACTGCTATCACCATGCGCAGCCTTTTTCTGATCTCTTTTACAAGAATAACACTTGTTGCGTATGTGACCTTTCTTATTACAATAATGACAAGTGATAACACCTTTGCCATTAGCATCCTTCTTCTTTCAAACTGTATCTTTCTTTGAGTCCCTTGCCACCATAGCCTCAATTTGAATTGATTTCATACCCGACCCTTTTCTTCTAAGCTCCTCATTCAAAAGAATGCTTCGAATAGTTTCTAGAGAGATAGTTCCATTAGCATTGGAATTAATCAATGAAACAACCAAAGTTTCTCAACTTTCTGAAAGTGAACTCATCAATAAAAGAGCCTGTAACTCATCATCAAAATTGACCTTCATATTTTCTAATTGATTTATTACATCTTGAAATTAATTCAAATGCTCGGCAACAGACTTCTCTTCATCTAATCTTAGTTGTACCAACTTCCGAACCAGAAAAGCCTTACTAGTAGCACTCTTTGACTCGTACAAAGATACCAACTTGTCTCATAAAGCCTTCGCGGATTCACAACTAGTCACATGATGGAAAACTGAATCATCAAGATACTGGCGAATCAAAGCAATCGTCTTCTTATTCATCTTCTTCTATTTTCCCTCATCTACATCAGAGGGCTTCTTTTTATCTCCATCAATCGGATCATGAAGAACATTGAGGTACATAACATCCTCCATCTTAGGCTTCCAAATACCCCATGTTTTCCAATCCAAAATAGCCATCTTCGAAAACGAAATCATGTCTGACATCAATAATTTTTCAAACCAAAATTACTCTAAGCTTTGCGATGATCTATGCTCTGATACCAAACTATTATGGAAATAGTAGCGCTTTGCGGAAGCTTATATCAACAGATCTTTGTCACCCAAATTACAAAGAGATAACTTGGATTGAAAACAAGACGGAATTGAAATCAAAACGCAGTAACACAAGATATACCACCCAACCACCCACTTTATTGATTCACCAAAATTTTGTTTATAATTAATAAAACAAAGCTAAAATAAAAAAATACCATTGAATCAATAACCAAATTGAGAAAGGGAGCAAATATCTATATGGCTAAAATTGTTGGAGAAGAAGAACAAAGATGGAGAAGAGAAGATTAGCAAATAGATTTTCCACCACCCTTTTACACTCTCTTCTAGTCTCTATTTATATAATCAATTATTTAATGCCCAAGTTAACATTAGATGGCAAAAAATAATTTGATTAGCCAATTAGAGAGAGAAATAAACATACTCAAATATGCCTATTAATTAGGGGAAATAAAATCTTCTCTTTCTTTCTTTTACATATTTACTTCCCTCTATTTGTGATTTTGTATCACCAAAATTTAACATAGACCACCCAAACAACAACATGCATGGAATGATATAACAAAAAGGAAAACGAGAAAGAAAATACAATATATAGACATAATAGAAGCCAAATGTTCGACCACTTGAGAAGCAAGATATCATCCCCAGATTCAAAAGGAATAACATCCTATAAGGAAACCTATTTTATAAAACAAAATTATATATGTATATGTATGTATGTATTTTGCAAGTGATATATATATGTATGTATGTATGTGTGTGTGTGTATGTATGTATGTATGTATGTATTTCGAAAGTGATATATGTGAGTCAGCGGAACAGAGATCTTAAGACTAAATTAACACTAGAGGGGGGTGAATAGTGTTTAATTGATTATATGAATATTATTCAAATTCTTTAAGATTTTCCTTGGAATGATGGAATTAATAATCATAGAATCAAAGTACAGAAAAAATTAAATGTAGTAAAAGTAAAAAAGGAAAAAACATACTAGGATTTTATACTGATTCAGAGTTACCCTACGTCCAGTCTCACATAATTCCTTATACGGATTTCTTTTCAATTAGTAAATGCAAATACAATCTCGATTTCAAGGCTACGAGACACAGCCTCCAGAATTCCGGCCTCTGAAAGCCACTTGATTTCCAGACCACAAGCACACCCATTAGATTTACGGGCTAATAAGCACACCCAATTGATTTAATTAGGCTACAATCACACCTACTTGGATTTCAGGGATACCAAGCACACCATAGAGTATAAGAGTATGATTTGATAGATTTTACAGACTTAGATCTTCGATCTTGATTACAATCGATCCTATTACTCTTAAATAGCACTTGATCTTGAAAGAGATGAGATAAATCAAAGAGTATATGAAAGAGAATCAAAGTAGTAATGAATGAATTTGATTCTGGTTGAATTTCGGCAGAGTTTTGATAAAAATTGTTTTAGAATTCAAGAGAACGAAAAGTGGAGAGAAAAATAAGAAAGTAGTTGATAGAAGTTCGTTTGGAAGTCTGGTATACATAGGAAAACAACGGTAATGTCCATTTGCGAAGAGAAACGATGAAAAGGCACTTCTATTCAAAATTTGAATTTTGAAATTTATGGCTAGTATGTCGACATATGGGATTTGAATATGTCGACATATCCTTCATAAAATTAAAAATACTTTATCAAAATTATTTTGAAAAACCGTTCCTTTGTAAATTAATTTGATACTCTGTGGAATCATTTAAATATAGTTAATATAAATTTTAATCAAAATATAACTTAATAAAACTTTATAAAATAATTTTGAAAGATTTTAATAAGAATGTTCAATATAATGTAAATAATACAAATAAAATCAATATAATTATAAATTATTAAAGTATAAACAAAAATTCAATATACATAAACTTAAAAACATTATCATTTTGGGAAATATTTTGAAGAGATTATTTAAAAAAAAGATTATTTGAAAAACAATTTTAAAACAAAATTAGAAAAGACAAGAGAGATCAGAAAAGTGCTATCAGGTTTTAACATAAATTATATATCTCTATAACTTATCTGGAATATCTTGAAATCTTGAACTCTTCAATACCCATGAGTCTTCATTCTTGAACTCTTGAAAGTTTATATCAGCATCTTAAATCCACTCTTGATATCATCATCTTGGTACTGTAGAGTCTTCTTAATCAATACATATTTAATATCCTACACTATATACTATATATATCTTGATAAAACATTAGTATCTTTATTTTATATAATGTCCTATAGTTGTTATCATTAAAACCAATAACTAAGGTACTAACAATCTACCTCTTTTTGATGATGACAACTCTGTATATAAAATGTATTATAACTCCACTTCAGTTACACAACTCCTCCTTAATCTATGCCTAGATTTTATATATTTCTCCCTCTTTGCCATCAACAAAAAATAAATAACCAAAAATTATAACTCTAACACTAACTCTATTACTATTATCCTAACTCTAACTTTCCCAAATAAAGTACTAATCAATCTGTATAAGAGTTATATAAAACGATTATGAGAAAGATTATATATAAACAATAATGATATGTAAAATGAACTAATCAATCCAAATATTCATCCAATCAAACAAAGTTTATGTCACACAGCATTCAGACAAATCCACACAAATCAAAACAAATCAAATCATAACCAAACTAAGTATTATTTTTTATATACAATCAAACCTATTTAAACTAGACATTTCGAGGAACTTCAACCCATCTATCAACGCCAAAGATCGGATCTTCTTTAATACATCCCAATTTTCATCATCTTTGTTGATGGTACACTCTAGATTGGTGGTTGGTTCTTCTTTGTTCAAGGTGGAAATCATCCACCGAATCGCATCGAAATGCCTTTCTTGCTCCTTGATCATCTGCATTTGACTCAATTCTAAGTGCTTCTGGTTTCTTAGGATGAAAGAAAGAATGTTCTTGAATGATTCAAGGGTTTGTTCGAGGTTTTCGGTTAGTTTTTGGATAGGAGAAGCCATAATTTTGGTGTTAGAGTTTAGGAATGCAAAATAAGAAGAAAGTGAGTAGATAATAATGATTCTCTGGTCTTAATAGAAATTTAAAGGAGTGAAAAATCATTAGAAATGAATAAACATTTGTTGTCTATTCAATTTTCAAAATTATTTTTTTTGAAAAGTTACCGTTATATGTCGACATACATACCTAAGGTATGTCGACATATATGCAGAAATTTTGAAAACAACTTTGTTTTGATATTCTAATGTATTTAGCTTGTACTATTATACTTTTATGTTTTTCAGATATGATAAACAATGTATAACAGCAGTGAGATCAATTTTCATTAATACTTAGATAGGGATTACATAGAACACAAAGAAATAAAAAGATACATAAGATTCAACATAAACTAAAACTAGAAAATCCAATTACAAGATAGTTTAAACAACTAGAAAGATACGGATGAAGATGATGAAAAACCACAAAGCTTGCGGATGATCTTTCCAAAGAATTTATCAATTTTGTTGGAAATTGAAGTAAATTTCTTTGAAAATGATTTCTTAAGTTTCCTTTGGTTATCGATGATCTTCTCTTGATTTTCGAGAAGATCTTTGTTGGAAGGATTTGGTGGGATATTGATACTTTCCAAAGAAGTATCCTCCTCCTCTTCTTGTTCTTCCTCCTCGGCTACCATTTCATCTCCTTCCTCTTTCTCCTCTTCTCTTATTTCATTCTTTTCTTCCCAATCCAACCTTTGTTCCTTTTCCGCAAGCGTTTCATAAGACTTGAAAAAGGGTGAAATATACATAAGTGAAATGTTGGCCTTATTAAATATTTTATGGGGAATTGTTTCCTTTCCTTTAAGGCCAACACCAAAATAATAGAAAACACGAGTAAGATACACAACATGAAATTGTATGTTTTCATGTTTAGAAATATTCTAAGGAAAAAGTTCATCCAAAATGACTTGAGATTAGTTTATGTCGTATCGATCATAATTTGCGAAAAGAGCTTTGGAGTTGGATTATTATAATTACCCGTTCTAGGAGTGATACTTTGTTGCAAAAGAAGGCTTAAAATTCTTGTTTTTGAACGCAAGTTTTTATTTTGAATTCAAAATCATCATCACTTTCGAAAATATCATGAATTACTTCACGATTTTAGGAATAAATTTGAAAAGATGAAAGGTCCATTCCACTAGATTTGCATACAAGAATGTGACCCAAAAGTTCATAATTTAAAACGGTTTGTGTCCCTTTGACACTATTCCAAACTTCTCCTTCTCTACCATCATAAAACTTTCCTTTCAAATTTGCATAAAAAAACTTTACTAACTTTGGATAACAGAAAAAATCATTTTGAGAAGCATTGATTAAAGTAAGAATTTCATTTTGCAAACAAAGGTTGAAAAGATCATAAGTAGGAAAATCTTCAAAAATAGCAAACCTTGTGGGAAAGACTTTTCCAAAAGATAAATACTCTATATTGGCTTAAATTGTTCTTGATCATTGAAATTTTATTCTTTTATTTTCTTAGAAAGCCTCATTCTTGCCTTAGTATTGCCTGAGGATGCCATTGAAGAATAGTTTGAAGTGATAAGAGAGTTTATGATTTTTGAATTTTAAAATGAAAGTGAGAAATGAATGGATGGAGATAGAATAAGTAAATAAAGAATCAAAGGATATGTTCTCTAGTCAAAAGAAAACTTTTCAGAACATAGGAGTTGGTAAAAAGGTGAGAGAGAAATTCAAATTTTGAATTTGAAATTGATATTTAAATTTTGTCTGCATATGTCGACATATGCTAGTGGGGTATGTCGACATATAGGTAACTATATCTTATTTTATTATATAGATGTATTTATAGTTATTCTATTTTCAGAAAAATAATTTTAAATATATTTTATATTATTATTTTATTATTTAAAATATATAAAATATTTATATTTAAGATATAATCACACAATATTCAACCAATATTATTACTAATCTATAGGATACTCCTAACAACCAGTAAAGCAACCAAAAGAAAAGAAAATTTCATTCAATAAATTTTAAAAAAACTTTTGATATATTAAATGTGTACCTTTTTCTGATCCATTTCACCATTTTGTTCTGAATTATGTATTGCTATGAAGCACATATTAGAAATTTATGTATTTGATTCATTATCACTTGAGGATGTATCTGAATCGTCTAATGTTGCAGTATAGGCACTTCTTCGTTTTCTAGATGAATCAATGTTTGTTGTAGTTTTCAGTTTATCGGGATGTGGATGGTCTTGTTTTAAATGACCAGGGTCATCACAGTTATAACATCTAATGCCATTTCCGTTTCCACTTTCGCTTCCTGGATTTTTTTTGTCATTTCTTTTGAAATTGTTCATCTTCCTATATTTTAGAAATTTTCTGAAATTCCTTGTCATGAAAGCAATTTCTTCATCTTCATCATTGTCTGAATCCAGATTATCCATTAATGCAATAAAAGCTATAGATTTCTTCTCTATTGCTTTGCTTTCTCTCCTGCCCTGTATTTGTGCTTCAAAAGACATTAAATTGCCAATTAACTCTTCAAATTTTAGAGTGCTAATGTCATTAGACTTTTTGATTGTAAAAGTCTTTTGATCCCATTTAGGAGTAAGTGAATTGAGGATTTTTCTAACTTGATCCTCTTCAGAATAACTTTTACCCAGTGCAATAGGTGAGTGTACTATATCTTGGAATCTACTATACATATCAGATATGGACTCATTTGGTCTCATTTTGAATAATTGAAACTGGTTTGTTAACATGGAAATTTTGGTCCGTTTAACCTTACATGTGCCTTCATGTGTAACTTGCAAAGCTCCAAATTTCAAATGTAGATGTACGTATAGATACTCTATTAAATTCATTTCTACCTAGTGAATAAAATAATATATTCATAGCCTTAGAGTTACTTTGTGCAACTGCTTTTTGGTCAGCAGTCCGTCATGCAAAATTAGTCTCGGGTTTAATGTACTCAGTTTGTGTGATATTCCAAGTCTCTAAACCAATGGACTACAAATAAATTTTCATTCTACATGACCAATATGTATAATTATTGCCATTAAAAAGTGCAGGTCTAGCAGTAGATTGTCCTTCGACAAATGACTTACTAACAAGTGTATTAACCGTGTTTGTAACAACCCGCATATCTATCGATTTTATATTTAAATATTTTATCGTTAGTCGGATGTTAGTCCGAAAAGCTACTTTTTGCATACGGTCAAATTAGGACTCGAGACCACTTCCATTGAGTTCAAAATGACGTTTGCGATCTTTTTGAGTGTAAACTTCGATATGTTTGGAGATAGTGAAATTTTCGTCACTTTTCCCACTTGTGACTTTGGTTGGGACTGCACCTTCTTAACTCAGCCCAACCCCCTCTCCTCTTCATCACTTCATCAAATACTTCAAGCTTCTTCAAAAATGGGGGAGGGAAAGAGAAACTAAAATTCCAAGCTCGAGATCTTTAGTAAATTCAACATCAAACTCCGAATTCAAGGTGAAGAACATAGATTCAAGCTAGGGGTTGATTCTTGCTTTGCTCTTAAGCTCTCCAACATCAATTTCGTGGAAAAGGTGAGATTTTTGATCTCACATCTTGCCTATAATTGTCATTGGACTGTTGGGGATGATCCCTCATCACTTTAGCATGTTTGTTTGCATTTGGTTTGGATTGGATTGGCGAAAAACTACAAATTTTGGCGTTTTGGTGAGTTTCTGGCCTTAAGTCGTTTTTGGCCATCGCTAAGTCGTCCACGAGTTAAGCCTAAGTCGTAAGTCGTTCGCGTTGAAAAGTCACACAGAGCATAAGTCGTTCTAGGCCTTAAGTCGTTCTGGGTGTGCTAAGTCGTTCGCGAGTTAAGGGCTTAAGTCGCGCGCGTTGAAAAGTCACCGCCTTTGTATTTCTGTTCCTGTGCTAAGTCGTTCACGAGTTAAGCCATAGGTCGTCCACGAGTTAACCCCTTAAGTCGTCCACGAGTTAACATCTTAGGTCGTCCCCGAGTTAAGAGTTAAGTTGTTGCCTTCTGCTATCTCGTCCTGGCTTAGGTCGTACTGAGATAAGTCGTTAGGTCGTATAGACCTTAGCTCGTAGCTCGTATTTGAGCTTAAGTCGTTAAGTCGTATCGACTTTAAGTCGTTGGGTCGTACACCCTCTTAAGTCGTAAGTCGTTCGCGAGATAAGCAAGTACTAAGTCGTTCGCGAGTTAAAACCTTAAGTCGTAGGTCGCCTCCGACCTAATATTTCCCCTGCTATTTCACTAGGTCGCTTGACCTTAAGTCGTAGGTCGTCTCCGACCTATGCCCCACTTAAGTCGCATCCCACTTAGGTCGCAGGACTCTGTTAAGTCGTAGGTCGTCTCCGACCTTACCCTTGGCCTTGTTAGTTCGCGTGAACCCTTAGGTCGTATGACCTACTTTTCCTTAGGTCGAACCCCGTATTACTCTGCGTAGGCAATCTTATCTGAAAAGCATTCATCAGAACTTCCACTTTGATGCATTTTGAGCTGATTTCCTTGGATTTTATTCACGTCTCCGAATGTGAATTTTTGTGATAGATTGTTCCAACAATCGTTTTATGACTTGTCACTTTAAAGATATGAAGGTTTTAATACTAGTAGTAAATATCAAAACTCTTTCATCAAATCGATTTCAACACTATTTTTAATATCAAAAGATCGTTTTCTCAAATCGATTTCCAATCTACTAATATATATAAGCCTTTACTTCACTCGAATGAGAAATCGACTTAAACGACTTAGTAAAACGAGTGGTATGAAACGCTTGCGTTCACTTCGTCGGTTAGCTCTTGGACTTGTTCGATTGAACCCTTTTGTGACAATTTCCTAGTGAAGATTTACAGTTTGTTCGTAAATATTTAAGTTAAGCAAGTGGTTATGGGACATGAAGCTAAACTCATATATTTACTAGCTTAGTGTGATTGACACTTCTTTATGATCGATGATGATCATTTTATGGTTTAGACTAGCAATGTGCGATGTCTCTTCGTCCGTGTGTTCGGACTTGCCTTCGGGCCATCCGTGTGTTCGGAAAATTTAAATGGATAGCTTCTATGAGATAGCTTCTCGTCCGTGTGCTCGGACTTCCCCCTTTTAGTGATTTTTGGATTTCGTGTGTTGATTTCTGGGATTTGTTCTGGATTTCGTGTGTTGATTTCTGGATTTAGTGCTTCACCAACTTTTGTGGTTTTCACTGATATGATATCAGTTATTGTGTATTGGTGAATTTGTGTGTCATTACCTTTTTTATGTGTTTGGATCTTTGAGAAGATTCTTGTGATATTGATTAATCCCTTGTTGATTATCATTTACATACTTATAGTAGTATGCCATCATGGTTATTATATGTTTATGCCATACCCCTTATCCTATATCATGTCATCTGATATTTATAGTTAGACTGATCCGTTTATTATTTTCTTATAAATAATACTCGGGTCAGATCGAGATGTTACAGGTGCTTCTGCTTGACTTCTCTTCTGGATTATTCTGACTTTTGGCTAACTACTTAGATTAGTAGTTTTTGGTTGTACACATTTGAGATATAGACTCTATGTTGTGTATCTATTCTTTTGTATAGCACGTGATGCTATTCTTTTGTATTATAGTGGATCTTTCCGACCACTACTCTGATGTACACTTTCATTTGTTATATGTTTATTCATATCTTCTTCCGCCTTTGTGATATGGATGTCTATGACTGATTTATGTTATGATTATTTCTATGTTTGTTTCCGAAGATTATATATAGCCACCGTGTGATAGCTATGTGTTTGTATCGGTATGTCGGATTTCCTCCTTAAAGGATATGCATTCTACTCTATCTGACGTATCGGTGCTCGCACAAAGAAGTTACATGGATGGTCGCTCCTCCACAGCCTTATTCTCCGTGCTAATTGACAGCTGTAACGACCCCGAATTTTTATATATTTAAATTGATAATTAAATTGATTTTTGAATAAAAATTGTATAACTTATTTTAAATTGAAGCGAGTTTCCCCCATCGTAATAAAATTCTATATTAAATCATTCAAATTTAAAATATTGTATATATACGTGAATATATATGTATATATGATATACGAGTAAACTTGAAATTTTATATGTAAGTATATATTGATTTGAATTTAAATTTAAAGTAAATGGATTTTAAAATAAATATATAGAGAAATACAATATAATTGGTATTAAAGTAAAAATAACAAAGTAGACATATATACATCTATGAATAAAAGAATAATATGAAAGCAAGAAAACAAAATATAATCTCACTTATATAAAAAAAAGTAATCAAAACAAAACAAAAAGAAAACAACTTACAAACAAATAAATATCTACAAAACTAAGTATACATAAGAAAGCATCTAGGTTGTAAACAAAAGCATAGCAAAGAAAAATCTATAAAGTAAAATAAATTTTGTACAAACTCATCAATGCAACCACCTTCAGCCACCATAATATTATCATCAGCCGAGTAAAGTATGTACTGTAAAGTACAAAGCAAAAACAAAAGAGAAAAAGAAGTGTATAAAACAGGATAAAGCAAGGCAAGGCATTAAATGCCATCTACTCAAAATCTTCTTTCAGCCTCCAACGAAAAAATATTTCTGTCCTATATTGTACAATATAATACCCTGTAACATCTTCTCTTTTATATATATCAACCTGTAAATTTGCTTTCCCATACATTTTCATCAGTTCGTTCCTTAAAGCTAGAAACTGAAGTATTATCAACTAAACTATAATACAAATCCATACACCCTGGAAGTCAAGGAGCAGAGCAATTCCAGATTTTTCAAACGTTGTTCTCTGTTCTTCCTTTTCTAATCAAGTGAGTAACAGTTTTGTTTTAAACTTATAACTTAAGTTATTGGAATGTTTTTCTCTATATCTTGTATGTGTATGAATGGAATTTGTGTGTATCTGCTCTGTGATACCTGTATCTATTTTTGATATTCTATTATCTGTTTTTGGGTATATATGAAAACCAGCCTCCATCTTTTAATCTACCAACTAGTTGAACCTGGGATATGAATAAGAGTTGTTTGTTTGGTTGTTATCTAAATATTAAAAATAGGTTAAAGCTGGAATAACCTATAACTACCTCTGGTAATTCGAGAAAACTGAGTCAAATTTTAAATATGTTTAAATCAAACTTCTTGTTTAAAGAAACCAGGAGTATAAATCGAAACTTCACACAAAATTAAGATTTTTAAGACAAGAATTGTAATTTTTAAAACTTGGGTTGAAGAGCAGTTCCAGTTTCTCTGTTTCATACATTTTGAGTTGCTGTGGTCGTTGGAGTTGACTGGAGGTGTCGTGGTTTGGTCTGGAGGTAGAGGAGTGACCAGGGATTCGTGGAAAAATGGGGAACTGGTCGGCAGATCAACTTGGTGGCGGCGAGAAGCTTTTGAAACTGGGTGACCTAGTTTTAGGTAACTGTGAACTTTTATCTCGTTCGGAGCCATGAAGTGATCGAGTGATTCGCGCTTCTGGGGTTGGATACAGGGAAGGTAGGCGAGGTTTTTGCCGGAGTTTGGTGGCCGCTGGTGATCGGAGGTTGGAGCACGGCGAAGTTTCCAGGTGGTGATGTTTTCTGGTTTTGGGTTCCAGGTGAAATCGAACTTGATTTCGTTCGAATGTCAGAGAAGTTGATCGGAGGGCTGGAATAGGTTGTCGAGGTGGTCACCGATATGTGGTGATGGTCATGGATGACCGGACGTGGTGATCGGAAGCGTGCACGTGCACGGTCGAGCGATCTGGTGACTGTGCCTTCGTGGTGATGACATGGAATGGACTCGAGAATTTCTCGAGTAACTCTTCGTTTGGCTCGGGCGATTTTATAAAAGCCTCGAAGTAAAAATAGGGTGACTCGGGTAGGAACTGTTTTAAGTTTTAAGCCATGTCCAGGTTAATTCGAGTTTTCCTCGAGTAAATTTCATATTTTCTCGGGTAACTTTCCATTTTTCTCGAAGCAACTGATGATGGTCTCGGGTTGCTTTGGTTTCAAGTGTAACAGTACAGATTTTGACAGTTTTTTTTTAATCTGTTGGTTTTTAAATTTAAAATCACTGTTAAACTGAGTTTAATTAAGTGTTTAAAATTTAGATTTTTGAAATAAAAGAAAAGTTTTAAATTTAAATACTTTTAATAAATTTAAATATTTGAATTTAAAGGGTTTTGATTTAAAATCCTCTTCATGGCAAAGTGTTTTTTTAATGTGTAATTTAAGATGTTTAAAAAGTTAGTTTATAAAATGATCAAAAGCTTAATTTATGAAGTAATTAATAGATGATTACTTAATGTAATTTATTGATTAATGATTTGAAAACTTGAATGAATTGATGGTTAAATATCAAAGGATCAATTAATAACGGTGATTAATTAAAAGTAATTCAATAATTAAAGATTCATTGATTCATTGATTTAAAATTGATTAGTTAATAATTAAGGGTTAACTAATAAATTTGAAAAGGAATTTATTTCAAATAATTTGTAATTAATTAATGATTAATTAACCCGGATTAGAAATTCATAAGTAATTAATCTAATTTGAATAAATCAGATAATTAACTGACCTTACTTGTGAATATTTGAATTTGATTGGATGATTGAATTGTTTGATATCCCTGATTCGTGATATTTTGTGATACCTCCTGATTTATGTTGTGATCTGTAATTTACTTATCTGTGATGTATATATTGTTATGTGAATATGTTGAAACCCTTGACCTCTAAACGACACTTGAACTTCGATGCGACAGGGAGTCGGATTCCAATTGGTTATCCGAAACCCACATCGAATTGCAACGATGAATCTTTATGACTGATAAATTGACTTTATCTATGAATCTGTGAATGAAGATAAGCGTTATTGATTATATCGCTTATCGATATATCTGTGATGATTGATGTTGTGCACTATTGTGTTAAAACCCCTGGACTACACTATACACACACAAATATGGATTTCACGTGGAAATCGGTTAAGTCACAGATAATTTAAATTTGATGTTTTTGAAATTGAAATTTTAATTTCAATTGATTTTGAAATTAGAACTTTGGGTTTAAAATGAAAAGCTTTTGAAATAGAATTTCAAAGATAAAAGTTATTTTGAATAACTTGATAAAGTTTTGAAGTTTAAATAATTTGATTTAAACTTGAATTCAAGTTTGAAATTGAATCCTATGATTTGAAACTAGGGATTGAAAATGTTATAAATGTGTTTGTATGAATTAAACCATTTTTAAAGTATTGGTTTGGGAATTTGAAATTAATTCAAAGGTTTTGACTCGTGTAAATATAACTGGATTTTCTGAAACGGAAGTATTTGTTTTCAAATAGTAAAAGCTTTCACATAAGAAAGGATTTCCAAATTGTGTTGAACGGTTTCAAGTTTGAAATAGAATTGAAATGTTTTGAAATTTATGAAATGAGTCTTTGATTCAAAGACCGAACGAGTTAATCTAACTTGAAATAAAATTGTTTTTGAAAGCTATGAATTAAATCTGTTTATTTTTAACAGATTTAAAATGATGATTTGTTTAAACTATTTGAAATGGAATTGTTTGAAAGCTATAAGTTAAATCTTTGTTTTAAAGATTTAACGAGTTAAATTGAAATGGAAATCGATTTGGAAAATCTGTGAATGAATCTTTTGTTTAAAAGATAAAATGTGGAAAATTGTTAAACCATTTAAGGTTGTTAAAATGAATCTTTTTGGTTTAAAAATTTAAAAATGGTAATTTGTTCAAACCATTTGAAAGAAAGATTTTGGGTAATAAGTTGTGAGTTAATTGAAATCCAAATATCTATATGTTTTTAAAGATTGCGCTCGTTATTCGGTTTAGCCGGGAGAGGACCTTTGTGTCATATAACCCATTCCGAATAGTGATACGTCGTATATGGATAGCATTTGAAGACCGATGGTGAAGACCGGATATTTTCGAAAACGAAAGGACAACTCGTCGAATGTCTCTGCATCGACTGGCCCCGATATAGAGATTTTATCACCCTTTGTGATGGGAAGTCCGGACGTGATTGGAAATTATCCGGATTTGCAAGGGCTTCGTGAGAAGTGCCTTCGGTTCTGTTCGAACCCGGAACAGACTTGTATGGATTGTATGTCTGACATTACACTTTGAGATATAAAGCCGATTTCTTTCAAATACATTTCTGTTGGTGGCGGAGAATTTATTCTCTTAGCTTAACACCCTTCTCTGAGACGAACGAGCTCAGAGGTTATGTAGTTGAAGGTTATCAGTGATATATTCCCAATTTGGTAATGTGGCATGCTGAGTGTTGCTGTGTGATGATCAGTGTTTGATCATTTGTGATATGATCATTTGTTTGATCTTATATCTTTGTGATCATAGGTTGATCATCTGTTGACCCAAAGCGTGGCTTTTTGAAAAAGCGTAGCTTTGTGGACGAGACTTCGTCAGGGCCTCACAACCCGGGAATGGTCGAAACAGGAATGTTGCGGCAAGGTTATGAGGGTCGCGCCCTTTAGGGTATGTCATTTCCTTCTGGAAAAGGGTGGTGTCATGGTATGGAGCCCAGATACTTACTCATGTGGATACACTTTATTATGTGTGATGTTGGTTATCGAGGCCTCGGATAAAGGTCCCAAAGGACCGGGGGGTGGCATATTCGTGAGTTACCTGTTACAGGGGTAACCCGGCCTTGTTGGCAGAGAGCAGTTTGTCTCTCGGGACGTCCAGCCAGAGGCGTTCCCATGCGGCGGAAGGAAGTTCCTTAGCCTGACCATTTGTTGGAAATCCATTTCCCAATACAGAACTTGTACGGTTTTAGTTGTAGAACCTGCCATTTACTTATGGTGGCGCCCCACTGTTTAGATGGTAGCTATAGTAGGCATAGTTCGAAATGTCTATGCTGGCTAAGATTAATATTATACTTTCGAAATGTTTTCTGCACTATGCACTAATAATAATATCAAGATGATTTTACGTAGTAAGCATCTTTGACTATCATAAGAAGAAATCTCCTCCAATTCTGCGTTTGCATTGTGTGTGTGGCAGGAGGTCTTATGGTAGTTTCATTTTCCAAAAGCATTGCGGGTTTCAATGGTTTAAAACTCTTTGTTGTTTGTTTAAAAGATAAATTGTTTTTTGTTGCTCACACCAGTCCCATGACTGATCCGGAGTTTATTGTTCCCTTCCTAAACTCTGGGTGCCCACTATTTTCCACACGGGCAGTCTAGAGTTGGGTTTCTTTTCAGATATTCAGGTTTAGTAGATTATCTGGAGCTAGTTCATTCATCGGAGTTTCTTATCTTGGAGTTGTGGATTCATTCTTGTCTGAAGATCATTTTGGAGTTATCACTTCTATTGATATTGTTCCGCTGCTGATGTTATCTTTTCTTTTCCGCTGCTATTTCTTGTATCTCTGATATTTGTTGTATCATCTCTGATGTATATTGATATTCATTGTATCACTCTGTTGTATCAGATATTATATATCAATGTATTATTCATTTCTTCCGCTGTGTTATTTACTTAATTGTGTTATAGCTCCGGCGAATCGGATTTGAACGTTCGAATCTGCGGCATTCTAGTACAATGTGAAGTACGGATGTTGATTTTCGAGCGGGCAAAACCCGATACGTTACAAGTGGTATCAGAGCTAAGGTTGAACTTTAGCTCAGGAGTGTAACACGTTAAGTAACTCATTAGAGATAGAGTGAAGTAAACTCTAGAATGAGTAATCCTTAAGATATCTGTCCGTATGCCTCAGTAAATTCTCTTACTATCCACTGATAGTGAGTATGAGTGTAAGAAGAGGATGAGATAGGGGACAGGGGAATACAACTATAAATGGTCGATACTCTGTAACAATAGTGGAAACAAATTTTCTCTATCAGTCTCTTTGTTCGTCATCTTTTCTCAATTCTTCGATAGTTTCTAGTAGATCCAGGAAGAAAATTCGATATATTTAATATGGGACATAAACTCCGGATGGACCAAAATTGTTTGTTTGGATGTATTGGTTGCCTTGGTTGCTTTGATTGCTATAGTTGATAGATATAATTTAGTTTCTAAACTAAAAAAAATTTGAAATCGTATCCATATATCTATCTATTCTTTGGGTCCCAATATGTTCTACGAATGGTTAGTTATTTCTTCGAACTAACCGATGCCACTGTATATTTCGTAGATCTGGATAACCCGAGTATTTTGTGAAGTGTTAAACAGATTCGTTCTTGTATCTATTATTGATATTCTGATTTGGTAAGCCAAATGCAGAATAGCTGTTCAGTTTGATTTGATGAAACATTCTTCATCTATCTTTTTGTCTTCTTGGTAATTTCGAGGACGAAATTCTTTTAAGGGGGGAAGTCTGTAACGACCCCGAATTTTTATATATTTAAATTGATAATTAAATTGATTTTTTGAATAAAAATTGTATAACTTATTTTAAATTGAAGCGAGTTTCCCCCATCGTAATAAAATTCTATATTAAATCATTCAAATTTAAAATATTGTATATATATGTGAATATATATGTATATATGATATACGAGTAAACTTGAAATTTTATATGTAAGTATATATTGATTTGAATTTAAATTTAAAGTAAATGGATTTTAAAATAAATATATAGAGAAATACAATATAATTGGTATTAAAGTAAAAATAACAAAGTAGACATATATACATCTATGAATAAAAGAATAATATGAAAGCAAGAAAACAAAATATAATCTCACTTATATAAAAAAAAAGTAATCAAAACAAAACAAAAAGAAAACAACTTACAAACAAATAAATATCTACAAAACTAAGTATACATAAGAAAGCATCTAGGTTGTAAACAAAAGCATAGCAAAGAAAAATCTATAAAGTAAAATAAATTTTGTACAAACTCATCAATGCAACCACCTTCAGCCACCATAATATTATCATCAGCCGAGTAAAGTATGTACTGTAAAGTACAAAGCAAAAACAAAAGAGAAAAAGAAGTGTATAAAACAGGATAAAGCAAGGCAAGGCATTAAATGCCATCTACTCAAAATCTTCTTTCAGCCTCCAACGAAAAAATATTTCTGTCCTATATTGTACA
Source organism: Allium fistulosum (assembly GCA_030737815.1). Taxonomy (NCBI): domain Eukaryota; kingdom Viridiplantae; phylum Streptophyta; class Magnoliopsida; order Asparagales; family Amaryllidaceae; genus Allium; species Allium fistulosum. Next base: position 1,424,860,713 of record CM060902.1, read on the forward strand.
ATATAATACCCTGTAACATCTTCTCTTTTATATATATCAACCTGTAAATTTGCTTTCCCATACATTTTCATCAGTTCGTTCCTTAAAGCTAGAAACTGAAGTATTATCAACTAAACTATAATACAAATCCATACACCCTGGAAGTCAAGGAGCAGAGCAATTCCAGATTTTTCAAACGTTGTTCTCTGTTCTTCCTTTTCTAATCAAGTGAGTAACAGTTTTGTTTTAAACTTATAACTTAAGTTATTGGAATGTTTTTCTCTATATCTTGTATGTGTATGAATGGAATTTGTGTGTATCTGCTCTGTGATACCTGTATCTATTTTTGATATTCTATTATCTGTTTTTGGGTATATATGAAAACCAGCCTCCATCTTTTAATCTACCAACTAGTTGAACCTGGGATATGAATAAGAGTTGTTTGTTTGGTTGTTATCTAAATATTAAAAATAGGTTAAAGCTGGAATAACCTATAACTACCTCTGGTAATTCGAGAAAACTGAGTCAAATTTTAAATATGTTTAAATCAAACTTCTTGTTTAAAGAAACCAGGAGTATAAATCGAAACTTCACACAAAATTAAGATTTTTAAGACAAGAATTGTAATTTTTAAAACTTGGGTTGAAGAGCAGTTCCAGTTTCTCTATTTCATACATTTTGAGTTGCTGTGGTCGTTGGAGTTGACTGGAGGTGTCGTGGTTTGGTCTGGAGGTAGAGGAGTGACCAGGGATTCGTGGAAAAATGGGGAACTGGTCGGCAGATCAACTTGGTGGCGGCGAGAAGCTTTTAAAACTGGGTGACCTAGTTTTAGGTAACTGTGAACTTTTATCTCGTTCGGAGCCATGAAGTGATCGAGTGATTCGCGCTTCTGGGGTTGGATACAGGGAAGGTAGGCGAGGTTTTTGCCGGAGTTTGGTGGCCGCTGGTGATCGGAGGTTGGAGCACGGCGAAGTTTCCAGGTGGTGATGTTTTCTGGTTTTGGGTTCCAGGTGAAATCGAACTTGATTTCGTTCGAATGTCAGAGAAGTTGATCGGAGGGCTGGAATAGGTTGTCGAGGTGGTCACCGATATGTGGTGATGGTCATGGATGACCGGACGTGGTGATCGGAAGCGTGCACGTGCACGGTCGAGCGATCTGGTGACTGTGCCTTCGTGGTGATGACAGGGAATGGACTCGAGAATTTCTCGAGTAACTCTTCGTTTGGCTCGGGCGATTTTATAAAAGCCTCGAAGTAAAAATAGGGTGACTCGGGTAGGAACTGTTTTAAGTTTTAAGCCATGTCCAGGTTAATTCGAGTTTTCCTCGAGTAAATTTCATATTTTCTCGGGTAACTTTCCATTTTTCTCGAAGCAACTGATGATGGTCTCGGGTTGCTTTGGTTTCAAGTGTAACAGTACAGATTTTGACAGTTTTTTTTTAATCTGTTGGTTTTTAAATTTAAAATCAATGTTAAACTGAGTTTATTTAAGTGTTTAAAATTTAGATTTTTGAAATAAAAGAAAAGTTTTAAATTTAAATACTTTTAATAAATTTAAATATTTGAATTTAAAGGGTTTTGATTTAAAATCCTCTTCATGGCAAAGTGTTTTTTTAATGTGTAATTTAAGATGTTTAAAAAGTTAGTTTATAAAATGATCAAAAGCTTAATTTATGAAGTAATTAATAGATGATTACTTAATGTAATTTATTGATTAATGATTTGAAAACTTGAATGAATTGATGGTTAAATATCAAAGGATCAATTAATAACGGTGATTAATTAAAAGTAATTCAATAATTAAAGATTCATTGATTCATTGATTTAAAATTGATTAGTTAATAATTAAGGGTTAACTAATAAATTTGAAAAGGAATTTATTTCAAATAATTTGTAATTAATTAATGATTAATTAACCCGGATTAGAAATTCATAAGTAATTAATCTAATTTGAATAAATCAGATAATTAACTGACCTTACTTGTGAATATTTGAATTTGATTGGATGATTGAATTGTTTGATATCCCTGATTCGTGATATTTTGTGATACCTCCTGATTTATGTTGTGATCTGTAATTTACTTATCTGTGATGTATATATTGTTATGTGAATATGTTGAAACCCTTGACCTCTAAACGACACTTGAACTTCGATGCGACAGGGAGTCGGATTCCAATTGGTTATCCGAAACCCACATCGAATTGCAACGATGAATCTTTATGACTGATAAATTGACTTTATCTATGAATCTGTGAATGAAGATAAGCGTTATTGATTATATCGCTTATCGATATATCTGTGATGATTGATGTTGTGCACTATTGTGTTAAAACCCCTGGACTACACTATACACACACAAATATGGATTTCACGTGGAAATCGGTTAAGTCACAGATAATTTAAATTTGATGTTTTTGAAATTGAAATTTTAATTTCAATTGATTTTGAAATTAGAACTTTGGGTTTAAAATGAAAAGCTTTTGAAATAGAATTTCAAAGATAAAAGTTATTTTGAATAACTTGATAAAGTTTTGAAGTTTAAATAATTTGATTTAAACTTGAATTCAAGTTTGAAATTGAATCCTATGATTTGAAACTAGGGATTGAAAATGTTATAAATGTGTTTGTATGAATTAAACCATTTTTAAAGTATTGGTTTGGGAATTTGAAATTAATTCAAAGGTTTTGACTCGTGTAAATATAACTGGATTTTCTGAAACAGAAGTATTTGTTTTCAAATAGTAAAAGCTTTCACATAAGAAAGGATTTCCAAATTGTGTTGAACGGTTTCAAGTTTGAAATAGAATTGAAATGTTTTGAAATTTATGAAATGAGTCTTTGATTCAAAGACCGAACGAGTTAATCTAACTTGAAATAAAATTGTTTTTGAAAGCTATGAATTAAATCTGTTTATTTTTAACAGATTTAAAATGATGATTTGTTTAAACTATTTGAAATGGAATTGTTTGAAAGCTATAAGTTAAATCTTTGTTTTAAAGATTTAACGAGTTAAATTGAAATGGAAATCGATTTGGAAAATCTGTGAATGAATCTTTTGTTTAAAAGATAAAATGTGGAAAATTGTTAAACCATTTAAGGTTGTTAAAATGAATCTTTTTGGTTTAAAAATTTAAAAATGGTAATTTGTTCAAACCATTTGAAAGAAAGATTTTGGGTAATAAGTTGTGACTTAATTGAAATCCCAATATCTATATGTTTTTAAAGATTGCGCTCGTTATTCGGTTTAGCCGGGAGAGGACCTTTGTGTCATATAACCCATTCCGAATAGTGATACGTCGTATATGGATAGCATTTGAAGACCGGTGGTGAAGACCGGATATTTTCGAAAACGAAAGGACAACTCGTCGAATGTCTCTTCATCGACTGGCCCCGATATAAAGATTTTATCACCCTTTGTGATGGGAAGTCCGGACGTGATTGGAAATTATCCGGATTTGCAAGGGCTTCGTGAGAAGTGCCTTCGGTTCTGTTCGAACCCGGAACAGACTTGTATGGATTGTATGTCTGACATTACACTTTGAGATATAAAGCCGATTTCTTTCAAATACATTTCTGTTGGTGGCGGAGAATTTATTCTCTTAGCTTAACACCCTTCTCTGAGACGTATGAGCTCAGAGGTTATGTAGTTGAAGGTTATCAGCGATATATTCCCAATTTGGTAATGTGGCATGCTGAGTGTTGCTGTGTGATGATCAGTGTTTGATCATTTGTGATATGATCATTTGTTTGATCTTATATCTTTGTGATCATAGGTTGATCATCTGTTGACCCAAAGTGTGACTTTTTGAAAAAGCGTAGCTTTGTGGACGAGACTTCGTCAGGGCCTCACAACCCGGGAATGGTCGAAACAGGAATGTTGCGGCAAGGTTATGAGGGTCGCGCCCTTTAGGGTATGTCATTTCCTTCTGGAAAAGGGTGGTGTCATGGTATGGAGCCCAGATACTTACTCATGTGGATACACTTTATTATGTGTGATGTTGGTTATCGAGGCCTCGGATAAAGGTCCCAAAGGACCGGGGGGTGGCATATTCGTGAGTTACCTGTTACAGGGGTAACCCGGCCTTGTTGGCAGAGAGCAGTTTGTCTCTCGGGACGTCCAGCCAGAGGCGTTCCCATGCGGCGGAAGGAAGTTCCTTAGCCTGACCATTTGTTGGAAATCCATTTCCCAATACGGAACTTGTACGGTATTAGTTGTAGAACCTGCCATTTACTTATGGTGGCGCCCCACTGTTTAGATGGTAGCTATAGTAGGCATAGTTCGAAATGTCTATGCTGGCTAAGATTAATATTATACTTTCGAAATGTTTTCTGCACTATGCACTAATAATAATATCAAGATGATTTTACGTAGTAAGCATCTTTGACTATCATAAGAAGAAATCTCCTCCAATTCTGCGTTTGCATTGTGTGTGTGGCAGGAGGTCTTATGGTAGTTTCATTTTCCAAAAGCATTGCGGGTTTCAATGGTTTAAAACTCTTTGTTGTTTGTTTAAAAGATAAATTGTTTTTTGTTGCTCACACCAGTCCCATGACTGATCCGGAGTTTATTGTTCCCTTCCTAAACTCTGGGTGCCCACTATTTTCCACACGGGCAGTCTAGAGTTGGGTTTCTTTTCAGATATTCAGGTTTAGTAGATTATCTGGAGCTAGTTCATTCATCGGAGTTTCTTATCTTGGAGTTGTGGATTCATTCTTGTCTGAAGATCATTTTGGAGTTATCACTTCTATTGATATTGTTCCGCTGCTGATGTTATCTTTTCTTTTCCGCTGCTATTTCTTGTATCTCTGATATTTGTTGTATCATCTCTGATGTATATTGATATTCATTGTATCACTCTGTTGTATCAGATATTATATATCAATGTATTATTCATTTCTTCCGCTGTGTTATTTACTTAATTGTGTTATAGCTCCGGCGAATCGGATTTGAACGTTCGAATCTGCGGCATTCTAGTACAATGTGAAGTACGGATGTTGATTTTTGAGCGGGCAAAACCCGATACGTTACAAGTGGTATCAGAGCTAAGGTTGAACTTTAGCTCAGGAGTGTAACACGTTAAGTAACTCATTAGAGATAGAGTGAAGTAAACTCTAGAATGAGTAATCCTTAAGATATCTGTCCGTATGCCTCAGTAAATTCTCTTACTATCCACTGATAGTGAGTATGAGTGTAAGAAGAGGATGAGATAGGGGACAGGGGAATACGACTATAAATGGTCGATACTCTGTAACAATAGTGGAAACAAATTTTCTCTATCAGTCTCTTTGTTCGTCATCTTTTCTCAATTCTTCGATAGTTTCTAGTAGATCCAGGAAGAAAATTCGATATATTTAATATGGGACATAAACTCCGGATGGACCAAAATTGTTTGTTTGGATGTATTGGTTGCCTTGGTTGCTTTGATTGCTATAGTTGATAGATATAATTTAGTTTCTAAACTAAAAAAAATTTGAAATCGTATCCATATATCTATCTATTCTTTGGGTCCCATTATGTTCTACGAATGGTTAGTTATTTCTTCGAACTAACCGATGCCACTGTATATTTCGTAGATCTGGATAACCCGAGTATTTTGTGAAGTGTTAAACAGATTCGTTCTTGTATCTATTATTGATATTCTGATTTGGTAAGCCAAATGCAGAATAGCTGTTCAGTTTGATTTGATGAAACATTCTTCATCTATCTTTTTGTCTTCTTGGTAATTTCGAGGACGAAATTCTTTTAAGGGGGGAAGTCTGTAACGACCCCGAATTTTTATATATTTAAATTGATAATTAAATTGATTTTTGAATAAAAATTGTATAACTTATTTTAAATTGAAGCGAGTTTCCCCCATCGTAATAAAATTTTATACTAAACACCCCAATTGATTTAACCAGGCTACAATCACGCCTGCTTGGATTTCAAGGACACCAAGCACACCACAGAGTATAAGAGTATGATTTGATAGAGTTTATAGACTCAAATCTTCAATCTTGATTATAATCTATCCTATAACTCTTGAATAGCACTTGATCTTGAGAGAGATGGGACAAATCAGAGAGTATATGAAACAGATTCAAACTAGTAATGAATGAATTTGATTCTGGTTTAATTTCGGTAGAATTTCGATAGAAATTGTTTTAGAATTCAAGAGAATGAAAAAAGGAGAGAAAATAAGAAAGTAGTTGATAGGAATTCGTTTGAAAGTTTGGTATATATACAAAAATAACGTTCATGTCCATTTGCATAGAGAAAGGACGAAAAGGCACTTCAATTCAAAATTTAAATTTTAAAATTTACGGCTAGTATGTCGGCATATGGGATTTGGATATGTCGACATATCCTTCACAAAATTGAAAAATACTTTAAAAAAAATATTTTGAAAATCCGTTCCTTTATAAAATAATTTGATATTTTATAGAATCATTTAAATATAGCTTATACAAATTTTAATCAAAATATAACTTGATAAAACTTTATAAAATAAAAGATTTTAAAAAGAATATTCAATATAATGTAAATAATATATATATAATCAATATTGTTACAAATTATTAAAGTATAAACACTAATTTAATATATATAAACTTAAAAACATTAAAATAATATCTTAATAAGTATAAGAGATTTGAAAATCATTTTGGGAAATATTTTGAAGAGATTATTTTTAAAATAGAATATTTGAAAAACAATTTTGGAACAAAATTAGAGAAGACGAGAGAGATCGGAAAAGTGTTATCAAGGTTTTAACATAAATACTTTGACTCTATAACTTATCTAGAATATCTTGAAATATTAAACTCTTCATTACTCATGAGTCTTCATTTTTGAACTCTTGAATCTTTATATCAGCATCTTGAATCTACTTTCGATATCATCATCTTAATACTATACAGTCTTCTTAATCAATACCTGTCTAATATTCTGCACTGTATACTATATATATCTTGATAAAACATTAGTATCTATATTTTATATAATGTCATATAGTTGTTATCATCAAAACCAATACCTAAGGTACTAATAATATATATATATAACACTAAGATATTGAAAGAAAAAATATACTTAAGTAAATGCTTGATGATGATGAGATTGGATGATCAATTGATATTTTCTTGTATTGTTATTGATGAGTGATTTATTGACTTATATTATAAACATCTTGAGTATATGTTATAATAAAAGCAAGTAAACGATTTTGATAAGGTAAGAAGATTATTATTATAAAATATTTGAAAAATAAAATACAAGCACCATTGTCCAAGTGGTTAAGTGATTTGGCTTTGGTGCGAGAGGTCACAAGTTCGAAACTTGCATAGCGTGATTCGAACGTTTGACATGTTGTCCTAGTGACATGTTGTATATACAGTACGATTTCAAAAAAAATATTTGAAAAAATATATTATTTAGTGTTTAATTCGTGTTAATTTGTCCATTGAAGTGGAAAAAAATCCGGTGATAAATATATAAAGATAAAGTAATTGTAATTCTTTTGATGTGATCTGAACGAATGGTACAAGTAAATTTTGTAAGAAATTTTTTATTAAGGTATGAAATAGGCACACAAATAAGTTTAATACAAATATGAGATTCAAATATTAGAATTAGGAATTGAAAGAAATACACACACACACAAAGATATATATATATATATATATATATAGTACGATCATATTTAAAAATATAAGAAAAAAATATGTTTAGGTGGATCCTGAATTATAATGACCTTATAACAAATGATTATGAAGTGTGGTCAAAGAAAAATTAAAATAAAATGATAACTAATGAAATATCATTTGTAAAAATCTTGAATTTTAATTTTTTTTAATTTTTTTTATAAATAAGAGATAGTTAATAACATGAATTTATTATTGGGAAATAAAATAATTTTGAAGAAAACTTTACGTAAGGAATTTTTTAGGGAATTTATATAGTTTTGAAAAAAAATCGAAGGAAGATGGTACTATTTTATTTTGAAAAAAAAAATATAGTAGAATTATTTCAAAATTGCAAAGGGTGTTTCAAATGGAAGTATTATACATATGATGAATAAATATTAGATGGCAAAAGGGAATTTTGAATTAAAATTGAATATAGCATAGTTTTGTAGAAAATTCTTTTAAACAGAATTAGAAAAAATGTATAGTAATAAAAATAATTCCAAAATATACTACTTTGTTTAAGGTGGTTTTATACAGTTTTATTGTTTTCAAAGTGGAGAATTTAAGTTGAAAATATAATAAAATTTGAGATTAGATTTTTTGAAGATTTTTTATAATGTTTTACCAATATAACCATAACCTGTGAAGATTTGATTAGATTTAGTCAGTTTTTCTTCTATTGGTAAGGTATTTCCATAAGGAACAAATTTGATATTTATTACTTTTTATAATTTTGAAGTTTGCCGATACTAAAATATGTTTAAAGGTAAAGCAATAAAATTGGTCTGTGCTTCAGAGCTGAAGCACGATAGTATTTTGACCATAACTTTCAACCATATTATCAGTTTTTCAATGGTTCAACAGTTGGTGGAAAGGAAATAGTGTTTTGATGTTTGCTAAGCGAAAATCTACGTTTAAAAGAGTAGTCATGTGTTTTAATACTCATTTCAGAATTTGTGTTGTTTTGTAAAGCCGTTACAAATTTTTGCAAACCATATTTTGAAGATCCAAAAGATGATTAGAAAAGCTATTTGTTTATGCTACAAAATTTCTTTTGGAAGCATTAAATAATTTTGTGTTTTTGACACCTTATAGATTAGTTAGAAAGTGCTTTAACTTAGAAGGCATTATTGTTCTGGTGTTAATGGAAGTCATGCTTATTAAATCTCTTTTATATGAGACATTATATGTTTGAACTGAGTTGAACGTGGGTAAATGAAGACATTATAGGTTGGATTTTGTTGCATGCTTGCGTAAAAGTGTAACAAATTCTCTTAAAATGCAATCCAAGGTATGTTTTTATGTGTATACATAATGTTGTTTCCCCATATTTGGAATGCCCCATTATTGGGATGCCTCTTCGGGAATGTATATCATGTCATTATATGTGTTGTAAATTTTCAAAACGCTCTCCATACAAAGGAGATACTGCTGAAATTTTTTGAAAATTTCATCACTTAATGTTTCACATAATTAGACCGTATGCAAAAGTGTGAAGTCATTAAAGGAAGTTTAGTCTTTGTTTGAAGAGAGCCGCATAGAGTATTGAGTTAATTCTAAAGTGCAAGAAGAATATATGATGTTAATGTGCATAAAGCTGGCTATGAATTGGGAATGACGTTCTTACCTGTAAGGAATTACGAGGATGCAATTTTCTTGAGGTGAGAGGAGGGGGTCTGTAACAACCCTACTTTCTACGTCATCAAAATAAATTATTTTAATTAAAATAAAATATTCGAGTTCAGTTTAAGGATAATTTTAATTTCAAAATATAATATATCGGGATTTAATGATAAATGAATTTTTAATTTAATAAATCGAAACTGATTCTTTTAGAAATATATTAAATTTGAATAAAATATTTAAACGAACATAAATTATTTTTATTGGATAAATGATTTTCATATGTTTTATTTAGATGAAAAGAAGATATTTTTTTACATTAATAAAATCTTTGAATATGAAAAACCATTGAATTTAAATATTGTATGTAATTTTTCAATAAGTTTTGTAGATACATCAATTTTAATTGAACAAACAATATTATTTTTTTGAAATTGATAGAATTATTTTTTGGTAAATAAAGGGATCGTTAATTGCAATTTAAAGAGATATATTAGAAATTATTTTCCATAGGGACTTAGGTAGAAAATGAAGAGAGAAATAATAATAACAAATAGTGATAATATTCTTTCTCCACTTAATTTTAGAATTATTCACTTTCATCTCATTCCTTCGACCCAAAACCCTTGCCCATTCCTTGTCTTCCATATCTTCTTCCAGCCCTAATTTAGGATCCATGCAAAAAAACGTCCATGAAGATATAAAAAATGGGGAAAAAAATTGCACATCCAAGCCATGACTAGAGCAACACACGCACAAGAGGAGGAAATGCACATGAGGCACGTCGAGGCACTAGCGTGGTGACGCGGGTAGTGCATGGAGTGAGGCGAATGACATCAGGATGGTGACGACCTATGAGGCGCTCGCGATGTTGAGTACAGAGGCATATGCGAATGGTGATAGCATGTAGAGGAAGACGACGTCGACGTTGATGAAGGCTAAGGTGATCGTGGTTGTCAGTAGGCTGAGCGTGACTTAGGCATAGGTGCAGATGATGGTAGAATACTAGCTGCGATATAGGCATACGCACGGTTAGAGATCGTGGGTGCGATCTAGATTTGGAAATTCTAGGGTGTGCATTTGGGAAGAGGCAATCGGCAGACGATGGCGAGCAAAGGATGAAGTTGGTTGGAAGGACTAATATACATCAATTGGGTAAGTTATTACAATTCACAACTATAGTCTAGATACGCTTTTATATGAATTACTTTGATAGTTAGGTGATAAATTATGGTTGAGATGAATTTGATTGATTGAAATTGAGATGCTTATCCTTGTTTGTTTGTGTTGCAATGAAATATTGGTTGATTGTTGAGCGCAAACACATTATATGTTATTGCACAATTATTAGAAGTTTGTAAATAGTTGAAAATGGCATTTGAAATTGGTCAGAAGGGGATACATGAACTGAATGTTAAACTTTCAAAAGATGAATAAAAACACTTTAGGCATAAATAGTGAATTTCTTTATTTAATATTGTAAATGTTACTATTAATAGTAAATGTGGAATAATTTGAGAATTGTATGAATTGAAATTATACGCAAAGTGATGATTTTCAGGAATTGATTAGATAAGTGAATTTTTGATTATTTTTATATTTATTTTTCGATGATTATATAAATATTTAAAGTATTTTTTAAAATGGTATCTAAAATTTATATTTCCAAGTGATGAATTAATTTTATTGCGACGTAATAAATTGAAAGTTTGTAAAACAATTTATTAAAGTATTAATAAGTTGAATGCAATTTAATTATTTTATAAAAGTTATTATTTAAGGGATTTATTTTATATATATATATTGTTAATTAAATTTTGGAAGTAATATTTTGTATTTGATTATTTTTAAACAAAAGGGAAAATCAATTTAAAAGCATATAAAAATATGTATATAGAAGTGTTTTAAGTAAATTATTATGTAAAGGTAATTTTGGGATTTTGTTACACAAAAATATTATTATAAATCGATTATTTTGTATCAAATATTTAAAAGGTTTCATACAGAATATAATTTTAGTTTAATGAATAACTTTTCAATAATAATAGTTTAAAAAGTATTTGAAATGTAAATGCCAGTTTTAACACATTAGTTTTGGAATTTTATATTATAGCTTTGGGAAATTATTTTTAACTGAAAATCCTTATTAGGAGTATGGAGTTATTTAAATTTGCTGTTTAAAGGAAGTCATAAATTATAAAACTTATTTCGTATTATTATTTTAAAATTATTAAAGAAGAATTTCAATGTTAATGAATTATTTTTAAGAGGAGACTAAGTGATTTCAAATTGAATGAAAATTTAATATATTGATTTCCCTGTAATTAAATAAGAGGTTTACAACTAGTTATTTTCGGAACTATAAAAGGAACTTGGGGAAAGAATTTGAGTTTATAATTTAATCTTCTCTAATTTAGTATTCATAATTGAAATTGTATTGAAGATTTCAAAAAAGTGTGTTTTATAATAGGATCCCTTCCGAATCAATAAATAGTTATTTTGTGTGCTTAATTTAATTCAATCTCTCCACGATGAGGATATTGAATAAGCAAAGTTGTAATATCGGTTAGTATGGGACCTTCTTTTATTCATTGGAGTTGTGTAGAATTTTATTGGATGGAGTGAGTGTAGTGCTATGCAGTTAAAGCAATTAGCGGTTCTATAGTGGTGGAGGTGCAAAAAGTTATAGCGGGAATAAAGCGGGGATGTACGGGAAAATAGCATAGGTGCAAAAAGCATTATTGGAAAGAGAAATAAATCTCCAAAATTTATTTATTCGCATTCTCACATCATTTGTATCGGAAATGTGAATATATTTTAATCTTATATGACAAAACAGAGAATATCATAATTTACGTAGTCTTGACTTGGTTACCAAAATAGATTTCTATCATATGTTGAGAAACGTAGACCATAAACTTACGTCTTTTGTGACGACCCACATTTCGGAAGGTTTAAATTGACAATAATCCACACATGTCCAATTTAAACAATCTGGAATATAGATAATCAATGGGGTTAATTAAGAAAAATATGAAAAGAAGAAGAAAACAAAAACATAATCTCGCAGCGGAATGATAAAATATAATAATCAAATAAACAGTTCATGAAGCTGTTTACTATACATTTGATTATAATTTATACAACATTTATCAGAGTTATATATATACAACAGGGACAAATAAAATAATGCTATAGACAACATGATGCATGAATAATAATAGTAATAATATACCAAATCTTTGTTTTCGTCCTCCAGAAAAATGATCGTCAATGCGCTGAAAAACTCAAGGCCGACCTGAGCGTGATGAAAAGACAAAACACTCGAGTTAGGACTAAAATATCCTTATGTGAGTCAAATTGATATCACATAACATGAGTGTAACAACATCAGAGATGTTTACGGGATTTCACATCTCATATCCAGTGAATAACGTGCGTGCAATAACTCAAGAGACGTTACGAGATTTTCCATCTCTTAAAGATCCGTCAAAATATTATATACTGTAACGACCAGCCTTTTTGGACGTTTTAAGCAGACGCACACGTCAGACTCAAACCATTCAAAAGGGCAGATTGTTATAGGGTAAATAAGAAAAAAAAAGACATAAAACAAATACAGAATCTCGCAGCGGAATGACAAAATATAATAATCAAATAACAGTTCATGAAGCTGTTTTATAAATACATTTGACTATTCCTTTACAACACAAAATAAGAGTTACAGAAAACGGGAATAAATAAATAATAAATGCAGCGCAACAACATGATGCAGTGGAATATAATAAATAATACTAGTACAAATCTTCGTCTTCATCCTCCAGAAATAAGGTCTTCAACCCTGAAATGCTCAGGCTGACCCGAGCGAATTGAAAAGACAAAACACTCGAGTCATAACTAAAAGATCTTATGTAAGTTAAATCAACGGTAAATATGAGTGTGACGGCGTCAGAGATTTATATGGGATTTGACATCTCCTATCCAATGTCTAACGTGGGTGCCGTAACTTAAGAGATATTCGGGATTTCCATCTCCTAAGGATCCGTTAAACTATCTACTATGTAGTAAAATACGCTATTATAATATGTCTACAGTAAAGTAAAAGTATTAAAATAGCGTTAAAGCATTACCCATATCCCCCTTAACACATTTTATATATTCCCATAGTCTATACAGTACCGTAACTCCTTCGTAAACTAGAGGCTATCAGAGGGCACTCCATAGGTATGGTACAAAACAAACTCATAGAAGGCGCGCTAGGGCATGTGAACACGGCACTCGAGGCAATGCCAGGGTAGATATACCAATTGCACTCCCGGACTGGTGGTAACGCATAACAGCTACTACCGCCTACCTCGGAACACACTCCCAAATCAAAATCAAGGGTGGCCACCAAATCAATCACAAAGTCAGAACATAGTATCGAAGAAATGTGCCCGATCGGAGGAATGACCTCACTTGGCCCGGTATAGCTCCTGTTTTAGTCACATCTAAGCTGACTCACAGGAGTCAGGGTCACGTAAATACCTCATACAGAATCATTCGTCAAACCATCATACTTCATTTCTGGAATCTCCACCATGTACACAGTTGTTAAAGTGGTCTTCGGTGTTGGCAGAGAGTATGAAAATATCCGATCCCGGTCTCTTTAACAACCAAACTCTTATTTCACACCGGATGGTTCTTTTACATTTTCAAAGTCAATTCATAATTTATATCAAAATATCGTATTCAATTTCAAATCATATCTCTTTCGAAATCATATTCACTTTCAAACTATATTCACCTCCAAAGTCATATTTACCCTCAAAGTCATATTCATTTTTGAATTCATCGATAAGATAGGTTAATTAAAGGGACAGTTTGGCACAGGTCCCTAATAAGTTTCAAAATACACAAAAACCCCAGTAAAATAAAGTTTGTAAATTAGGTCCCTAGAATTAAGTTACTGAATAATGACATACACTTATGCAATTATTCAGTGAATAATTGCAGACATTTATGCAATTATATCAAAAAATTGCGGAAAATTCCGCAATTATTCATCCAAAAAATTGTGGAAATTTACGGAAAATTCCGCAATTATTCACCCAAAAAATTGCGGAAATTTACGCAATTTTTTCAAAAAGTTGCGGAAAATTCCGCAATTATTCACCAAAAAAATTGCATAACTATATGCAATTACTTAGTAACTTAATTTTAGGGACCTAATTTACACACTTTTTTTTACTGGGGTTTTTGTGTATTTTGAAACTAACTAGGGACCTGAGCCTAATATTCACTTAATTAAATCCTTGTTCCAAAATCATCATATTACTCAAATATGTCATTTTCAAAAAGATATCAATTCCAAATTACAACGTAGGTTGTATCAACATCAAGGATTTAGATATAAATACTTCGACTTTACACAGTCTTAATTTTTAGAAATTAGTTTGAAAATAGTTTGAATAGATTAAAATAGTTAAATAGTAAAAATAGTTTAATTAGATTTAAATTAAATTTAATTAGATTTAAAATGATTTAAATAGATTTGAAATGATTTAAATAGATTAAATATAGATCAAATAGATTTAAATTATATTAAGTAGATTTTAAATAGATTAAATAAATTTAAAATAGATTAAATAGATTTAAATTATATTAAATAGATTTAAAATAGATTAAATAAATTTAATTAGTTTAAAATTGGTAAAATAGATTAATTCGGATTATCGAAAATAATTCAGTTTATACAAACCATTTCCATTTCAAAATACCAGTTAACTGAATTCAAAATTTAAAGATTCAAAAATCATTTAATTTAACCAATCCGCCGTCCGTATATAATTTTCTACCCTAGGGTCAAGTGATAGGGATATTTATCATTTCTGATGTGCACGTAAATGTGCATATTTTTACCACCATATTTAATCTATTTAAAATAAATAAATGATCATATTGGGTATTTTAACTTGTTTAAACCAAAATTCAAATTATTTGAAATTGTCACATATTCATCTTCATATAAGGGCAAAATGGTCATTTTTATGCATTTATTAAATTGTGAAATTTTACTTGGAATTTTCTATGTTGTTTTGTAGGAAATTTGGTGAATTTTACAAGTGGTTACATGATGATATATGCATGCATAAGAGTGAAGAGAACAAATGAAGATGGAAATAATTCAAAGTGAAGATAATGGAGGACCCCACCTACCCACCTACCTTAATGTACAAATTAGAGGCTAATGCACATGCTTATGGAATTAATGGCTTCATGTACACTTAAATGAGGATTATTTGAAGCTAATGATTACTTGGCCTCACTACAACAAAAAATGTCTTTTATAGCGGCATATAGCTGCTATTAATCACAACCATAGTGGTTTGATAAGCGCTGTATATCGACATGTTATAAAAAACTGTTGAATATTTATAACACAAAATATGCCGCTATGGTTGAGCTTAGTTTTATAACGCAAATTCGCCGCTATGGTACGTTAATTCAATAGCTCATTATAGCCGCTATAATACAGCTAAATCTCAACGGAACTGGAAATCTTTATAACACCATTTTGCCGCTATAAAATATTTATTCAATAGCTCATTATAGCCACTATAATACAGCTAAATCTCAACGGAATTGAAAATCTTTATAACACCATTTTGCCGCTATAAAATATTTATTCAATAGCGGTCATTTCACGCTATTAAATCAACATGTTATAGTATTGATAAATTCTTTTACAGCTCATATATGCCGCTATAAAAATCGTAGATACACTTTTCAAGAGCTATGCCTATATATTACATTTTAATAATAGCAATCAAACTAAATCTTCATAAACGAATAAAGATTATAATCAACAAATATAACACAAGAGCATGCTCAGAAAGAAATGTAATATATTTTTCATTACAGTGTACAAACATTAAAGCAAGTGCATAACCATTGAATAAAACATAAGCCTGCAGCCAAGTTAACATAGAGAAACAGAAAATAATGTCAATTTAATAAGTGTACAAACATTACAGAGTGGAAACATTAAAGCAATCCTTCCAAATATTACAGAGTACAAACATTACAGAGTTCCAACATGCAAGATCTGATCTAGTTGCGTACTAAGGACCTTGCTTCCTTCCAAATAAGCTTGCGAAGTTAACACAAAGAAACAGAAAATGTTAAAACAAGTGCATGCTCAGATAGAAATGTGATATATATTTTTCATTACAGTGTACAAACATTAAAGCAAGTGCATGAACTGCATGAACTATAAACTACAATTGATTATTTCTACTGATCTATTTTCCCGATATGGAAAATAGATTAAAGCAATGTTAACCTCACTTTTCTCAGTTGCAGCAACCATCTGTTGAAGCATTTCTAACACTCCAACATTTTGCCATACATTTCTCCAACCATCTGCTGCAGCAACCGCTCCAACAGCCACCAGTGACTACAACTCATTCAACTACCACAACTCATTCAACTGTTCCCTATTCCACAAACCCCTGCACTGTCTACCACCACCATACCCCTACACTGTCTTGTGGAATATTAACAAATCTGATGTTTTAGGAGGAAATTAAGAGACTGGTCTCAAGATAAATTTGGCAAAGGCAATCTTCTTTCAAATAAGATTAGGGAGGAGCTTCAAACTCAACAACTTCTAATGCAAGAAAATGCTTCAGACATGTAGTGTACTTTCTTGCATATACCCCAAAGTATGTTGTATGTGGTAATACACATTCATATAAGCAGCAGGTATTGTGTATACCATGTTAACTTGTACAAACTATCCACATCACCAAATAAAGAGATAAATAAAGACTTGTTGCCATCCACTTTTAAGTCAGTTTCAGACCAACATCCTGAAAGAAGAAAGCCACAAAACACTATACAGACACATACACATACATACATATAGTGTTATCTACAATGGTTCCCAAACAAAACCACAAAGAAAGTGTGGGTTTCCAGGGAGAATGAATGCCTGTCAACAACATTCATCTCCCGTTTGATTCACAACACATTATGGGATGGTCAAAGAACTCCGAGTTCTTCGAACATGTGGAGGTGCAGTTGATGTAGGAAATTTCTTGCAATGTTTTTGGACATACGTAACAAATTAACTGTAAAGATACAGAATATTTAAATAATTTATTATAGGTACATGAATCAAAGAGGATTAAGCAAACAAAGAAGGAAGAACCCGAACTTTTTAACAAGGTAATTAATATGCTGAGGAGGTGTGAATTTGATTTTTCTTCATTGCGACACCTACGCGCACTTTATCTCTCAGCTTCTCCTAAGCTAAATAGGTATTTCTTCAGTTATTTTAATATAAACTGCATAAAGTTATTTATGTAAAATGGTTATTTGTCAAGTATGTAAAATGAAAAAATATTCATGGTTACATAATAGGTAACATAATCAATGTTTTATAGCTTGCTTCAATTATTATATTCAGTATTTATTTTGAATTTTTATCAATTTATCATTTGTTCACCTATAAATGGATATATTACTAATCGTAACGATTCAATATATATTTTACTCAAATTTGTTTCATGTAAAAGATCTTTTAATTAGGGTAACTATTACACCAAGAAAAGATGAATATGGTTTTGCTTCATCATGCTGATTCATACCCACATACTTTATCTTCATGCTTTTCTAAGTTAAATAATTAACTCTTAATTTCTAAACCACCTAGCTTTGGTTACTATTTTCATACCTTGCTTTAAAATATTACTTTAACTGATTTATCATATTTACATATTACCGATCAAAATTATTCAACATGAAAGAACACTGTATCTGGGTGTTCCACTATTCACTAGTAAACTAAAGCAAGAGATTTCTAGCCACTATTGGACAAAATAAATAGAAAAATTAACAATTGTAATAATAAGTTGTTAAATATAAGTGGCATAATTGAACTTAATAAAACTGTTATTTATCCCATTATTGATTTCTAGATGCATTTTTGTCAGACCCCATGTCCGTTATTAAGAAGAAAAACTCGATATGCTCAAATTTTCTATGGCAACGTATATCCCACAAATTAAATTGAGCCGATGTATGTAAACAAAAAGTAGAAGGTGGATTTGGTATACCAAAATTGGAAGATTTGTCGTAAGCGAACATGTTAAAACTTAACATCTGATTGTTTGGGGGCATGGTGGACTAGAAATAGATAATTTCACAATAAAAAAAATTTAGGTTGTCCAATTTGATAATAATTCATATTACAGTTGAAAAACACTTCTCAAAGCAAGGTAAATGAGTAGAGGATTGATTAACAAAGAAACAACAAATAGCAAAGGCACTAATCTTTGGTTTGATCTATGGATTAATGGATTATTTTTAACTGATCTATTGGGATGGCAGGAAATTTCTACACTGGGTGGCCCAAACAGGAAGGTTTCTACTCTCCTATCTCAAGGAGAATGGAGAATTAACTATTCCTATTTTCCTACCCCATTTTGGAATAAAATCATGCAAAGTCAATAAAAACAATAATTTCTCAAGTGATATTGGAAACGGATTCCTGACCCAAAAGGAAATTTCAGTTTAAAATCTACATGGAACAAGGGGCGCTAACCTTGAATCGTGCAAACATGTATGAATAATTCATATGCAACCAAAATGTTTTTATTTGCAATTTTAGCTCAATTATTAATAATTAGCAGCTAACTAATTATCTATAAGCAGCTAGCTACAGAATTAGCACCATTTGTTAATAATTGAAAACAAAATATCAAATCTGTTTATGATAATAATTTTTATATTTATTAAGCAATGCCGTTTTTACAGTCTAGTTATTATGATAAGGAGGCTTAAAATATTAGTTTGGTCTTTTTTTGAATTATCTTCAACAGTTAGTTTGATTTAAATATTTTATTCAACTTCTTTATGACAATAATTTTTATGACTAAATTATTCTCTTTACTTTTCATCTAGTTGTAAAGTTAATAAAGGGAAAGTTCCAACGATGGTTCTTTCATAATTTCAAACATCTTTTTACAGAAACTTCCCTCCGTACCAAATCAGTCTTTAACTACCCCAAAACAGTCATGGAACCTAGTTTTTCGTTATCAGACCAAATCAGTCTTTAACTACCCCAAAACTGCTCAACTCTGTACCACTCAGTTTAACCTTATTGGATCCACTTCATCAAAACTGCTACTCAAGCAAACTGAACCAACTTATCCCCGACATCAACCACTTCCATGCTCCTCCTCATTCAACTACCACAAACCCGCTTCCTTCCTGAAACTTGAAACCACTATAGCAACTTCAAGTCACCAGCCGCGACCTGACTCCATCTTCAAAACCATTTGGAACTAACGTAGTCAATCACCAACTACAACATATCGCCACGACAATCACAACCGCAATCAACTCCAGGTTCCAATACCAAACCCAAATCCGCTACCAACTCCTCCTACCTGCATCCTTCTAATTGCCTCATCCAAATCAATTTGAAATCACAACCAAACCACAAAATCAAACTGCGACCCTCATCTAACAACCCTCTATTGACCATTCTCATCTAACAACTCGAACGTCTGTAACAAACACCTTCAATCAAACCGCGACCACCAAGTATTCTCGCCTGATTATGTTTTTGAGAATTAATTTCTCAAACCCATATCACTACATACATTCAACTGTATCATCTCTACCTCACCCCTGAACTCCAAACAGTCAACTACAAACAAACCACTACAACTGGTACTCCACCAACCAGAATTTAAAGCTAATAACTAAATGTAACAATAAAAAAAATTAACGGTAAAGACTTACTCAAAATTCATTCCATTACGACGTGCGTAGCAGGCCAAGCTATAATAGAAGAGAGGGCATCTTCCATGTACTGTAATTCGGATGTTTGCCTCCATAGCTCTACCGCTGGCTCTTTTACGGTCATTATCCAAACTTTAACTGCATTGTGTCCTAGTGGTTTGAAATGCACCCTTGCATTTGGATCGGTTGACTCCACCCATCCTAAAGAAACTACTTTCCCATTTCCCGATAAATCCATTAACTTGCATTTATTGTTTGTTCTTGAATTTGCAGTCTGTAAGTTGAAAAAAGAAAAAAATAATGAAGTTGCTAATCATTAAAAAATAGAAACACACAATAAAAATCAAGCACCATAAATGTTTTCACCACATCCAGACAAAATCAAGCTGTCAATGGTGATCTGGATTTGTACGGTGTAAAGAGTCGAAGCCAAAACTGGTCGAAGTTGAACTTTATTGTATTGGATGTCCAAGGTCGAAGGTTTTAAAGGTCTGATCGGTCGAATCGTAAAAATCGTACATGTATGAAATCTAATACAATAAGTGTCTTAATGTAAGAAATTAAGTATTTGGTAAGAAACTAGGAAAAAATGTTTCTACAGTATCCACATGCATATCGTGCGGGCTATTACCATATCATCATTCAAAGGTCATAAACATCCTAATTGTTACAGATTTCCCAAATTGAACATGCAGAATCTACTGAATTAGCCAAAGTAGGATTGTAGTTGATTTAAACCTTGTGGTACGTTACCAATTCAATGATGAGCGGTTGAATTAATATATAAACTCGATAAATTGTAGTCGAAGATTGGTATAGTGTAAAAAAGTTGGGTTGTGTTAAAACAGCAAATGTAGGTCGAGTTGTTTATGCGAGAGGTGATTGACGAAAATTTCAATAGATTATGATTTGGCGTTGTCAAACTGTTTTTTTGTTTTGTAATTTTTTTTGTGATATATGGTAAAGATTAGGCGAATGTTTTACCTTTTTTCAACAAAGCTGTGCTGATTCTTTTCTAAATTTTGGCTGCAACCTGTCGAATTGTATTTGTTTGTACCAAAAACGGGCACAACACTCTTCGGAAGTCTTTGAAGAGATAAACGCGAAGAACGAAAATTAACGCTGTGGATTATCTAACAAAAACTCCAAAATGACAGAAAGTAAATTGCAAAGACAAGCGATTTAGAGTGGTTCGGCCTTGTAGCCTACGTCCA
This sequence comes from Allium fistulosum, assembly GCA_030737815.1. Classification (NCBI taxonomy): domain Eukaryota; kingdom Viridiplantae; phylum Streptophyta; class Magnoliopsida; order Asparagales; family Amaryllidaceae; genus Allium; species Allium fistulosum. Next base: position 1,424,881,991 of record CM060902.1, read on the forward strand.
CTATGAAGTTTGGTGATTTTATTGCTCGACACTCAAAGATTACAATTTCATTCGACGCAGTACAACTGGTTTTGTGAGCTAAGTCTGAATGTAAGACAACCGTGGCGATTCTGAGTAAATCTGGCAGAGTCTGGGTGTTCTTTAGCTCTTAGAATTATCCGACCCCTTTTCTGAATGACCAGGGGCTCTATTTATAAGCGTAGGAGGCTGATATTTCGCCTAAGATTCGGGGAGACCAGTTCTAGTACGTGAGGGGGCCCACATGCCCGCTTTCTGGAGATCCGGACCCACTTTGGGATCGATTCGAAGTCCATTCGAATCGATCAAGAAATTGTCCAATCGAGCTGAAATTTGGTGTGAACATTCTTCAACATGTGCTCAAGCTACTGTGAAAATTTCATAGCATTTGGACTTATAGATCTCGAGTTATGATCGATTCAAATTGGTGTTTCTTGGCAGGCTGGTTCATTCGAATCGATACGATCGAATCAATCACTTCGAATCGATCATGGCACCTGACTTTATGATGACGTGGAGCGGAACTTTAGCTTTGATCTGCTTTCTTCTCCTATTTGATCGAGTCGTCCTGGAGACTCTGCCACCTTGACTCGATGGATTCGAAGCAAGGTATACCGATGGATTCGAAGCAAGGCATACCGATGGATTCGAAGTAAGGCATAAGGATGGATTCGAAGCAAGGCATAAGGATGGATTCGAAGCAAGGCATAAGGATGGATTCGAAAGGCTTTAACTTGATGGATACGAACCATGCAAGCGTGAGGCTAACTCCTTCTGCCGATGGATACGAACACTATGGGTTCGTATGCTGGCTACATTGATGGATACGAAGTAAGGTAACCAGATGGATACGAATTGCTCTGCCCAGATGGATTCGAAGAGAGGTTTCCATGATGGATACGAAGCATGGCCTTTCCCTTCAACTTGCATCCATCATAACTTGAGCATATGAACTCGGATTGACTTAAAACTTGGAACGTTGGCTCTCTTTGCTTTTCTAGTCATGTCTTATCAATTATAGCTCAATCTGGTCTCGAACAAAATTCATCGATGTCCAGGGTAGACCTATGTGCACTAGATGTCCATAACGAGCGACTCTAGGTTTCTGATCAATTCCTTGGTATCTCGGCCTTGCCAAAAGGCGGGATAACATTTGCCCCCCAAAGTACGTCTTGTGTGAACATGACGTGCTTTGAAATGCTGCATCCTTCATTCTGAAAAAGTTCTATCTGATTCGTCAAAAGATGTAACCTTCGATTGATTTCCAGTAATATAAATGTTGATTTGTTGTTCAATGTACGTATGTTAACCTGGCTCCCGTTAACGTTTGCACGTTCACGAGTCGTTGTCAAGTTCTTTAGTTTTTGTTTGGATTGAGTTTCGTATCGATCCTCTCCTGGATCGAAATGAAATTCAAGTTGTAACAACGTTCGATGGTTGTCTTTGAATGCTCCTTCATAACGATCCTCTCCTGAATCAATGTGAAGGGTTGGAATGTATGCTTCGTATCGGTGGATACGTAATATTGGATCTCGGATCGATGGATACAAAAGTAATGCTTTGTATCGATAGAGTCAAACGATCCAGACATAATCATGAAGTGATGCTTCACGGAGGATATGCCATTCCTTATTCGTTTATTCAATAAGAATCCCCGATTGTGGATAATCTTTGATAGGAGTCATCTGTGACTCTTCTCCTAGATCCATCTCTAAGATCTAGTTGATCTTCATATGTCAATGCTTGGAATAATAAGCATTTCAAATGGGCTAAAGTCTTTTTGCTGCGCATCCCCGAAACTGGCTAGCTTGGCCAGTTACTTAGTTTTTTCATTTTGTCCTCCGAGGATGTGTGTAATGGTGTAATAGTCGAAGTCGACTAGTAGCTTTTGGACCCAGCTATGATGAGGAGAAAGATGTTGCCCCCTAGTTGAATAATCTTCCCTGACTCGGTATACTACTAACCACCTCATCTACTTTCATCGATCGACCGATATGATTTCTGAATGATCTGCAAATCGTCCTTTGGTAAGTAGCATAAGAGTTCTCAAGTTCGAATTTAGGGATTTCAGCATAGCACTATAGGCCCAGGTCAATAACGAGACAGTTGTATTCCTGGTCTAGGACATGCTTCAGTATCCGATTATATCTGGAGTTTGCATCCATGGATGTGAGTAATTCATGTATGATGGTCAGGTCCATCAGTTAGTCGATCATTGGAAGTGGAAAGCCGTGCTTTGTCATATCCCATGCAAATCTGAGTAGTTGATGTATGTCCTCCACTCTCTGTTCGTTTTTCTTATAAGTAAAGGATTGGATACTCACTTTGGTTGGAGGGCATCATGGATAAACCCACTAGTTTTGAGCAGATTCGCCTCCTCTTTAAGTGCAACAGATCTCTCCGGATCCATGTCGCATCGTTTTTGTTCACAGAGACATGCCTCGGGTCGACATTAAATGCAGGGTTCTTCATGGCTGGCGAGAGTCCATATATATATATGAGATCGAGTCCAAGCGAACACATCAAGATTCACCTGAAGTAAAACGGTTGAATCTTTCTTCATCATTGCGCAGAGTTGTGATCTGATCTACAATACTCGTGATGGGTTGTAGGTGCCTCATGTGTTTATTTGTAATGGTAAATGATCATGCTTATAAGAATGTTGAATCAAAGGATTAGTAGAATTTAGCCTTGTACTGTATGCTGCTACATAGCTGGCTCCAGCTTTGAGATTGAATTTACTTATGTTTCTGAATGATGCGCTTTTCATTCAATGTACCTGCGATCCATTGCTCATTGGAAGGGTCAGGGTAATGATCAGTTGCCCATAAGTCCGGTTATTGATCTAATGATTCTATCTCTAGGCATCCTTTCGGTCGCAAGTTAGAGTTGTTATGAATATCAGGCATGGGTCATAGGTTCAAGCTGTCATAGTCAACTCTTGGATAATTACACTTTTGCCCCCGTCTCGGGTTGGCGGATGCATTATGTGGACGGTCTAGTCTCGTCCTAGCTGTGTCTATACTGTAGTTCAAGTTTTAAGAACTAGGGTTGACTGATGAATGGTTGAATCACATTAATCTTATCTTCTTGTTCGTGCCTCCAAGTCTGGGGAATATCTCGATAAGTGGCATGGTAGATAATGTCCGCTTCAATTTTGTATTCTATCCCATTGAACCATGGGATCAAGTTAACTGATGGAAGGCTGAGTCGAGACTATCCTGTATTATGTTATAGTTCTTTCCTCTTGGAGGAATACATTGTTACTTTGCTGACATTCGGACATAAGCTAGATTCTGGACGGTCAATGACATTCACTTCGTTGCTTATATCGCCATACTTTGGGCAAAAACTGAGGAGTGAATCGTCCAGCCAGATCCAAAGCAGGATTGATGCTTCCCTTGTTGAATCCAGGGTAAGAATCAGTGTGCAGATGTTTAGGTTGCACTTGTATTGAATTGCTCTTTAAGTCGGATCACGGTAAGAGTCAATGAATGAATGGTCACGTTGCATTCATTTGGAGTTGGGTGATCAACCATGTCCATCTCGATTTACGTTCTCCTGTCAGATTTAGGGATAAAGTTAGCTCAAATGTAGTCATGTCATGCTCATTTGGTCTCATGCCCTTCCTGACGGATCGAAGGAAGGCGACGTAGGACGAATGGTCAAGTCACACTCATTCGTGGTTTATTCTTTTATCCATGCCTTGTTGGTCAAAAGTATTCGATGGAGTTCGGGTCACATCGACTTGTAGATGAAGAGGACCGATATTGGTCGTCGATTCAATGGTACGATGTGAAAGGTGCAGATCGATATTGCCCGTCGATCCAGCGGTACGATATAATTGGTTGACCAGAACTTCGGGCATCATTCTGATTAGTTAGCATTAGGGTCTCCCTGTAGTCGTTTCCTTAAGCTGTAAAGGATGCTAAGCTGGAGATGTAGCGAGTCACCTTTCTCTTCTTTCGGTGATTTGCACTTCTGCCCCCAGTCTTGGGTTAGCAGAGTTAGTTCGTGGATGGTCTAATTGCACCTGTAGTGAGTTTACACTCCTCATGTCGAGTTCGGGTCAGAGTTGGTGAATGCATGGTCGAATCTCATTTATTCGTTTGTCTATTCTTGTAACCACACTTTGGGGATCAGAGTCCGTTGATGTTTATACTCCAGTTCGCACTCTGGGAGTCTGGAGTTTGTTGACTAGACGGTCTGTTACGTCTATTGTGAGATTCCTTTTTTGTGTTCGCACTCCGGGAACAAGTGATGTAACTTGGTTGAGATACGGTTGAAGTCGTTAGGCGGACCGATCTACCCTCCTCGAAGCCGCATTTGTTTGATGCTTATACTCCAGCTCACGCTCTGGGAGTTTGGAGTCAGTTGTTTATATTCCGGTTCACACTCTGGGATCTCGGAGTTGTTTATACTCCAGCTCGCGCTCTCGGAGTCTGGAGTTTGTTGATGTTTATACTCCGGTTCGCACTCTGGGATCTCGGAGTTAGTTAATGTTTATACTCCAGCCCGTACTCTGGGAATCTGGAGTTAGTGTTTATACTCCGACTCGCACTCTGGTAGTTCGGAGTTGATGTATGTTTAGACTCCGTCTCGCACTCTGGGAGTACGAAGTTAAGGAATGTTTATACTCCATCTCGCACTCTGGGAGTACGGAGTTGATTAATGTTTATACTCCGCCATGCACTCTGGGAGTACGGAGTTAAGGAATGTTTATACTCCGTCTCGCACTCTGGGAGTACGGAGTTAAGGAATGTTTATACTCCGTCTCGCACTCTGGGAGTACGGAGTTGATTAATGTTTATACTCCGCCACGCACTCTGGGAGTACGGAGTTAAGGAATGTTTATACTCCGTCTTGCACTCTGGGAGTAAGGAGTTAAGGAATGTTTATACTCCGTCTCGCACTCTGGGAGTACGGAGTTGATTAATGTTTATACTCCGCCACGCACTCTGGGAGTACGGAGTTAAGGAATGTTTATACTCCGTCTCGCACTCTGGGAGTACGGAGTTAAGGAATGTTTATACTCCGTCTTGCACTCTGGGAGTATGGAGTTAAGGAATGTTTATACTTCGTCTCGCACTCTGGGAGTACGGAGTTTAAGGAATGTTTATACTCCGCCTCGCACTCTGGGAGTACGGAGTCAAGGAATGTTTATACTCCGCCTCGCACTCTGGGAGTACGGAGTTAAGGAATGTTTATACTCCGTCTCGCACTCTGGGAGTACGGAGTTGATTAATGTTTATACTCCGCCTTGCACTCTGGGAGTACGGAGTTTAATGAAGGATCGTCGTGTATCAACCCATTTTTAGCCTGACGTGATGGCTTGCCCCCGAGCCTGGGTTTCATTTAGCGAGTGATCGGTGGGATCCCGATTAACTTCCACTTATAGGCCCCTCAACGAAGGATGAGATTTAGAGTATAGACGGTTGGATCACGTCCATGTCCGTTTGAATTCCGCTTTTTCTAAGCTTAAGGAGTAAGATTAGTGTTCTGGCAAGCTTTGTGCTCGAGCATAGGAAAGGATGGTCGAACTACATCCACTTTGAGTTGTATATTTTCCCTTAAGTCGGGTGCAAGAAATGGAGAGCAGACAGTCGAGTCACATCCAATTTATACTTTGCATTCTTTCGATCGAGCTAAGGAAGAGAGTTGAAATGACAGCTCATGATGGTTAGTGAGTAGACAATCAGTCGTTGATGACTTTAAATTGAGGGTTGGACCTTTAAACATGTGTTCCCTCAAATAATCCCAAATGTCTAATGTAGGATTGGATGCATGAATGGTGACATCATGTCCACCCTTGATGTGATTCCGATTTCATCGGGCATCAGAAGAAGCATAAGTATTTTGGCAAGCTTCAAGTACGAGATGGAGAATGCATTGTTGGGACATATAACTCCAAGTCTTTCTTACATCTCCTAATTAAATTGCATAGGCGGATGAGTGGATGGTCGGTTGCATCCACTTTGTACTAGAGTCCTGACCTTGTCGGTCTCTTCCGCTTTGATGCCTTGCCCCCAGTCAGGGGCATATAGTAGTCGATGAGTGGTCGAATTATGCTCATCACGATGATACCTCAATGATTTGATCATGGTCCGCGGAGGTTGTTTTGCACCCAATCTTAAGTACTCGGTTACCTGCATCATTTGCAAGTAGTTTAATTCAAGTAGGTCATATTTCGCAACGTAAATGAAATTGAATTAGAAATAATTCAAAAGAGATCAGATCAAATCTCATGGATAAGTGAGGCAGCGTCGTATGCTCGCTATTGCACTTCATTCCAGCCCTTCTCAGTTGGAAGTCTAATGCAAATGGTTCAATTTGATCAAAGTCCTCGATTGATATGGGTCGGATGTTCACGGTCCTTCGTTTTATCGGGCTTGCACATATTGTCGGAGCTATCCTTCCCGGAGAAGCCTTATGGCATTGGCGTTCACGGTAGCCATTTAGAGAAGAGGAGTTTTCCGATTTAGAGTATGGAGCAGGCTGTGTAGTTAAAGCACTCGGCGGATTCAAAGCGGTGGAGGTGCAAAAAGTCATAGCGGGGATACAGCGAGGATATAGCGGGATATAGCGGATGGCTCTAAAATAGCATATAAAACTCGTACTTCATATTTTTTCAAATATATAAATGGTAATTAAATGAAAAAATATCATTCATTTGAATTATAATTAATACATAAATAATTTTAAATAAAAATATGTGCGAATATACTTTAAATAAACATAAAACTGTTATATAACATAATTGAATTTAGTAGAATATTAGAGTATTTTCATTTCTAAAAGTATATTAAAAATTAAATCAAATAAACTAGTTTCATAATTTTTATAATGTATAAATGCAATTTTTCAATTCATTTTATTAAAGAAGATATAGCGAAAATAGCAGAATATAGCGGGAATAACGGGATATATCGGAAATAGCGGGGCTTAAAGCGGAAAGGCTATATTTTGGGGCTATATGGAAAAATCGTAGCGGTAGAAATCCGCTATGAGATATAGTGGGGTTATAGCGGGGTAATTGCGGGGCATTAACTGCACAGGGAGCAGGTCCCCTCCTTATTTTGCTATGTTGATCCTTCATTTGATTCATCAACTCAAAATTTGCCTAGACATGTTGGTGTAGTTGTCGGCGGCGGTCCACCGGTTCTCTTGTCAAAGTCTGAAAATAAGCACTGGTGATGAATTCATTTATGGGTATCGGCAGCAATTGGCTGCGGGCTTTGGATAAATTCGTTGGCTGCCAGCTTCTTCATTCACTTCAACAATATAAGAAGTAGAACTGGTATGTCTAACCATGATTGACAATGTTCTTTGAGGAATGGGGGAAGACAGCTACATCTGATGGCAGTCATCACTCTTGGTGTAAGCCATGCGCAATTCTCACTTCATGAGGTAGTGCCGGGGGTTATATATTTCCAAAGTGCACTGACGCAGTCAGCGTGTTGAATTTTCATTGGCTGCTTGTAGGATGGTTTCAACGAATAGGTCTCGATTGGGAAAGATTCTCCGATCGACATTATGATCAAGTCCATTTTATTGCCAAGGGGTCTTGTAACACTGGTGAATGATGTATGCACGATTGTCTAACGTTTGAGTGGTTGGTAACGCCGATTGGACGGCGAGTTGGTTAAAATGGGCTAATAGATTGGTGTTTATCCCAAACTTTCATCCAGATAGGAGACCTATATAGGGTATTAAGGAAGTCCTCTTGAGGTTGTATGTCATGCTTTTAGTCATGTGGACGTGGAATGATTAAGATGCGGGCATTTGAAGATGGTTCAGCGGTGACCAGCTATGTTTTGAGTTGGAAGAGTAGACAATTTCGGGGAGTCGTCATATTAGCCATTGTACCATAGTTGTCAATTCGGGAGTTTAAAAGCTGATCAATTGGAGGGAGTTGCATTCCACCTTAAAAGCATGATATATTAATCAACTCCAGTTCTTGGCATACTAGCTAGGTTCTCCAGCCTCTGGGAGTACGGTTGAGTAGTATTTCTTTACCCATTCCTTGATTGCAACTCAACATTTGTTGTTGTGATCTCCTATGTCTTGTTCAGTCATGGAACAATTAGAAGCACGGATGGAATGTTCGTTCATTAAATTGGTGATTGAATTCACTATGCGGGTGCCCTGCGCTGCGGCTAGGGTTCGGGGGAAATTTTTTAGCCTCTTTTTAGGAAATTTGGGTCGTACCCGAAAATATTTTTTTTTAAATTTTGAATCATTCTTAGCAACGTTTAAACGATACGAAGTGTTATCTGAGCATCGATACGAAATGCACATGGCTAGATCGATAGGAGTGTAGCTGAAGATCGACACAAATAGGGCACAATTGGATCGATTCGAATTGTAGTTGAGTATCGATACGAATTGGGTGAAAATGGATGGATACGAAGTAGCGCATCCTGATGGATATGAAGTAGCGCTTCCCGATGGATACGAAGTAGCGCTTCCTGATGGATACGAAGTAGCGCATCCTGATGGATAAGAAGTAGCGCATCCTGATAGATACGAAGTAGATGGATGCGAGGGTCTTGTGTCTCTGATCGATACGAAGACAATGGATTCGAAGTGAGGCTATGCTTATGGATACGAACACTCGGTCCAGATGGGTTCGAAGAGGGTACGAAATTCGATCGATACGAACGTAGTTCCTCTTAGATCTGGAGCAATCTGAATAGAATAGAAGGAACCACTTATGAACAGATCTGGATCTTCTCCTTAGATTTTTGCAATCCAACGACGGTAGTAGATCCATAGAGCAGGAGAAAAAACGAAGTTTGCTCTCAATGAAAGCACCAAAGTGTTTGTACCAAAAATGGGCACAACACTCTTCGGAAGTCTTTGAAGAGATAAACGTGAAGAACGAAAATTAACGCTGTGGATTATCTAACAAAAACTCCAAAATGATAGAAAGTAAATTGCAAAGACAAGCGATTTAGAGTGGTTCAGCTTTGTAGCCTACGTCCACTATGAAGTTGGGTGATTTTATTGCTCGACACTCAAAGATTACAATTTCATTCGACGCAGTACAACTGGTATTGTGAGCTAAGTCTGAATGTAAGACAACCGTGGCGATTCTGAGTAAATCTGGCAGAGTCTGGGCGTTCTTTAGCTCTTAGAATTATCCGACCCCTTTTCTGAATGACCAGGGGCTCTATTTATAAGCGTAGGAGGCTGATATTTCGCCTAAGATTCGGGGAAACCAGTTCTAGTACGTGAGGGGGCCCACATGCCCGCTTTCTGGAGATCCGGGCCCACATTGGGATCGATTCGAAGTCCATTCGAATCGATCAAGAAATTGTCCAATCAAGCTGAAATTTGGTGTGAACATTCTTCAACATGTGCTCAAGCTACTGTGAAAATTTCATAGCATTTGGACTTATAGATCTCGAGTTATGATCGATTCAAATTGGTGTTTCTTGGCAGGCTGGTTCATTCGAATCGATACGATCGAATCGATCACTTTGAATCGATCATGGCACCTGACTTTGTGATGACGTGGAGTGGAACTTTAGCTTTGATCCGCTTTCTTCTCCTATTTGATCGAGTCGTCCTGGAGACTCTGCCACCTTGACTCGATGGATTCGAAGCAAGGCATACCGATGGATTCGAAGCAAGGCATACTGATGGATTCGAAGCAAGGCATAAGGATGGATTCGAAGCAAGGCATAAGGATGGATTCGAAGCAAGGCATAAGGATGGATTCGAAGGGCTTTAACTTGATGGATACGAACCATGCAAGCGTGAGGCTAACTCCTTCTACCGATGGATACGAACACTATGGGTTCGTATGCTGGCTACATTGATGGATACGAAGTAAGGTAACCAGATGGATACGAATTGCTCTGCCCAGATGGATTCGAAGAGAGGTTTCCATGATGGATACGAAGCATGGCCTTTCCCTTCAACTTGCATCCATCATAACTTGAGCATATGAACTCGGATTGACTTGAAACTTGGAACGTTGGCTCTCTTTGCTTTTCTAGTCATGTCTTATCAATTATAGCTCAATCTGGTCTCGGACAAAATTCATCGATATCCAGGGTAGACCTATGTGCACTAGATGTCCATAACGAGCGACTCTAGGTTTCTGATCAATTCCTTGGTATCTCGGCCTTGCCAAAAGGCGGGATAACAGTATTTTATTTTACTCCCTATTGTAATTAAGATAATTCCACAGTGTCTTTATCTTATTAATAGTGTGGCAGAAATATTCTTTAAGACTGATTCTTTTGGCTTTGGTATAAAAAGAAGGTGCTCTTTACATAGCTTCAGCATAATAAGTATGGTACAAATTTTGATAATTTTGATAGTTGATAAAGGTTGAAAGTGCTACAATTTTATCTTGCTAAATTTAGATTAAAGCAGTCCAACTGATGGTAATTAGAAGATATGCTATTCATAGGATATTGATACCTTTCGCATGCATATTTCAAGCAACAAAAGTTACAAATATTTGACTATTTTTCTCTTTTGAATTTTGTAAAGTGGTAAACTAATTAATCTGGATTTGGTTAATCAAGCTGTCTACATTATAAGAGAATGAGTTATTTATAAGTAGACAAACCACATAGAAGTTACGGACCTTCAACAATTTATATGCTCCAAAATTAATTTTTTTTCTATTCTGTCTCTTTTTCGAGGAAAAAAATGAAACAAATAGAAAGAAAGAGGGATATGGGTAACACATTAATGCTATAGCTGAATAACTGGATAGCTTTAGCCAAAAATCATCTTCAAAAATAATCTAATTATCAATCCCCATCCATAAAAATAAACCTGGTATATACATCTAGCTTTTAAAGTTTACCAAATTGCCAATGTGGCTAAGAGCATCTAGAATAGGGAAGTTAACTATCACAAATTAAACTAGGCTACGTAGTTAATTTAGCTAACTATCTTTTATATTAAATTTTGATCGAAAATAGAAATTAACGGATAACACAATAATTCAAGTGACCAACCTATTCATTTGGAAAAAAGACAAAGGTGATAATGATAATCTATAAGTTAAATTTTCCTACTATGTGACCATCTCCATTCTAGTTAACTACGAAAATTTAGATAGCTAACCAATGTAATGCTACTGCTATATAGAGGACCTGCAAATAATCATTGTAATGTTTACAAAAACAATCAATAGTATTATACCAGATGTTGCAAAATTCATTAGTTGGTAAATCTTACTATGTACTGTTGATTTCTTATTTAACATTATGCTTCTGCAAAATATTTTTTATGTTCAAGAACAGTTATAAAAATGTTTTGAAATCGGTTCTGTTCATTTGACCTAAGAAATAGAACTAAAGTAGTGTTGGTACATAAATACTTCAAATATTTTAACTTCTGACTATTACATGAATTGTAAAACCTTTTGAATACTGCATATTTGATGGTTAGTTATGTTTTTGTCAAAGTAGTATTTAGATTAAAGTACACTTTTGTAAACATAGTAACACAGAACTAACAGTAAGAGATTGAACCAAATAGTACACAAATAATAGACATCTGAAATGAGTACATCTTTAACTTGGTTTAAGTACAAAATCACAACCATATAATGAAAGATCAAAATACTTGATTAAATTATAAACTTAACAAATAAACTAATAACAAACTTTATAAATAAGTATGTGAACTAGTTAAAAGGATAGTTGGATGGTTATTGTACGAACTTATGATTTCTTTCTTTTTGACCTACAAAATTATGTATCTACTAGTTCACTTATATTTTACTTAATCCTTGCTGGTTTAACCACCACTTTTCTGTAGAAAGAAAAAAACCAAGAAGTTAAACCTAAAATTTTGATTTCCATTTTCTAAACTACTATGTAAACGCATTTTTCATTGAATACATAACTTGGATATAAAAAGACAACAAACAAAATGTAAACGCTGTTTGTTGTACAAAAAATTTCACTGCAATATAGAGTAAACAATTTGCCCGTAACTCTGCAATCAAAATTTCTTATATAACACCCTCCATCACTAAACAATCTCACCTTCAACACCGTTTTCAATGACACTACACCCACATGGTTTAATGATGCACACCAAAATGGCCATGAAATTGTTTAATGATTTATGATTATTGCACTAATATACTATCAAATTACATCACAGCAACTTGTTCTTGAAGCATTACAAGCCAAATCAAAGTTACTGTCTAGAAAAAACAAGCTACAAATACAACAAATATAAATTATAAAAAGGAGCAAGAAAATTTATAGCGAGATTACCAGAATCGAAGATTATATCGCTTACCAGAATCAAAATCGAAGATTATATACAAAACGCGAAGCCCTAGCTTCGACAGATCGGAGCTACACGCAAAGCCCTAGCTTCGAAATCGAAGGAGTTTGCTTTCTTCGACAAAACTTGAGAGGGTTTCTGCTTTCTTCGAATCGCTAACGTAATTTGGAGGAGGGAACCGTGCGCATTTTGGAGTCTTCGAATCGCTAACGTAATTTGGAGGAGGGAGATGCGCGCGTTTTGGAGGGAGGCGGAATGGTTTTGGAGGGAGAGGGAAAATAATTTGGGAAGTTAGAGGGAGATGTTTTGGGGCAGCGTTACACGTGAAGGGGAAGGGAGATGCGCGCGTTACACGGGAGAACAAAAATCAACCGGTAACTAGATAATTAAGGGTCAATAATAACGCTTCAGAATAACGCGTTATTGAATAGCGTTATTAATATCATATTTTGTTGTAGTGCCTCCACACTTCCTAGGAGGGTATTTTGGGCATTCCCCAAAAATATGAATTAGGATTTAACACATGTATAAAATCCCCTTATGTTTCATGTAACCCTCCTTCCCTTAGTCTCTCTTTAGATTAGTTTAGGCTCAAAATAAAAGAAAGCTTCTCTTTTCATTTCATGGCTACTTAGCCATTTTTATTTCATGTAATTTCTTTTTATGCAACTTTAAATACATGCTCTTTTCTTCTTTTCTTGTTTATTTCCTTTCATGTTGTAGTGTAGATTTCTTTTATTTTTCATGCAAGTAGAATAGTAGTTCTCTTTTCCATTAGCTTCCATTTTCCTTTTCTTTTGCTTTCATGTTGCTAGCTACATTTGTTGTTTTGATAACAAATATGAGAGGCTAATCCCTTCAATTTAGGGGTAATGAAGCCTCTAATCATGTAGCTTCAACATTTTGATAATTATAGCTCTCTTTTTGTGCTTAATGACAATGCTTGAAGTGGTTTAATTTGTTGTTTTTGTTTTGAATTTGATAGCCTATATTGTTGACATCAAATAGGCTATGCTTAAACAATCAGTAACACTAATTGCCTCTTCATCAAAATATGATTATGGCAAAAGAAAGTGATTTGAAATTAAAATTTGATGGTCTATATTTCTAATTAATAGTTAATAGGCCATACTTAAAATAGATTTCATTTTCAACTTTGTTGTCATTTTCATGAGAGTAGTAAGTGGTTTAAAGGTTGTGTTATAGTTTGATGGCTTATGTTGAGCTAATTAATAGCACAAATGAGTCATACTTATAATAAACACATCATTTAAATTCACTTATGACCAAGAAAGAGAGATCATAATTTCATATTTGGTTGAACTATATGATCTAGAGAGTGGAATTATCTCTAAATTGCCTTCACACTCTCATATTTTTATCAATTTTCTTTTGCTAGTTTTCTACATTTTTAGCTAATCACATTTTCAACTTTGGTTAATTTGATTGAATAGAGATTTAAAATCATCAATTCCCTACGGATCGACCCGTATTCGCCACGTATTACAAGTGTACGCCGTGCGCTTGCGGTTATATTTTTATTTCAAAATTCGTTCGGCTATTTTCTAATTCGATAGACATTTAGCCGTCCGAACAAGTTTTTGGCGCCGTTGCCGGGGAATTGCTTTGATTTTATTTTCTATTCTTCGGATTATTTTGATTTTCATTGTGTGTTTGTTGTGTGTTAATTTGTAGTTTTGAAAAAAAAAATTGCACTTTTGATTGTGTGTTTGTTTTGTGATTTTTGTGTTAATTGTGTTGTGTGTTTGTTTTCTAGTCTATTTGCATTTTTCTTCTTTAATTTTTTTTTATTTCATTTTCTTTCCATTACAAGTTTGCATTTACAATTTTCTTTTTACAATTTCTCTTTGCATTTGCACTGTCTATTTATAATTTTGCATTCTCTGTACAATCTCCATTATGCTACTAATTCTCTTCAATCTCTGTTCATTTGCACAATTCCCATCATTCCACATACCTCTTCAACAATCATGACCGCCACTTTCCACTCTGCTTTCCTACAACTTCTCCTCACCCCTATCAACAAACTCCTCACTGCCAATTCACTTCCCTGACCAAAACTGCAATCACCATCAACATCCCGAACTCCGCCAAGGCCAGACTGCTACCTACAACCCCAACACTGCCTTGTACTCGATGTCCACCACTGAAACACTGTCACTCCCCTGCATTATCTCGAACCTCCTGTCACAGTCACAAACAGCCGCAACTCCAAACGACCACTGATTACATCCCCTGCCTTCACTTCTAACACTACTTCAACTTCACTGTCACCGCCACCTACCATTCTTCCAAATCAAAACTTCCTCCGCAAATATCACTGCTCATCACCATACTGCTCGCTTACCACCCAAACTACACCTATCCACAAAACATTGCTCACCATCTTTCTACATCTATTACTCACTGCCACTGCCTTTCTGCCAAACAGTGAACTTCATTAACACATACATCTCCAACCACAACCATCAACCTCCTCTGCCAGTCAAACAATCAGCCTTCATACAACACTGCCAATACCCACAACCAAGCCTTCCAATCATCCATTACCAAAACAAACAGCAGCATATCCAAACGCCAGTCCCCAAGACAACAAACTTCTCACAAATCTTCACCACAAACTTCTAACATTCCTCCAACCACTCTGCCCAAAACAACCACTCACACTTGCTGCCAAAACATTTCATACAATCAGTCATAACACTGCTGTGCAACCATAATACTTCAATTACCAGTTACCATTCAATCTGACAGCATACCCATCCCCTACCTACTGCCATTATCACATAAACTAACAGTGCCATTTCACCTTCACCTTCAACAACCTACTGCCTCTCTGTCACAGTGCAACTCTTCTTCACCAACATCTCCTCTGCATATCTCCAAGCTGCCGCATATCACAACCTTTTCTATTCTTCTATACTTCTATTCTCCACCCTGCCATCTACAAAACACTCAAACCACTGCCATAACTCAATGTGCATAAGACAATCATTCATACTGTTGCAACTTCTTCGCCAAACAACTCACTTCTGCCAACTCCACTGATCAACACTTCTCTACAACTATTTCCACAAACCACGTCTGTCTCCAACCATCATCGCAAACTACTGTCTTCCGTACAACCAACCAACACTGCAGTCACAAACTTCAAAGCCAAAATCCGACCATCAAACCAATCGTGACCACCACCTCTTCCCCAAACTCCAGTCGAACCAATCAACTTCACCTCCATCCCAATTTGAATCATCTTCCTAAAGCAGCAAAACCACTTCGAACCCTCCGCAACCCCCTGCTACAAATCGAACTTCGAAAGTCGCGACCATATTCCAATAAATCGTGAATCACTCCTCCTCCTGAAACCGAACCAATCATCTAATTTTTAACTTCGACCTCGCGATTTGATATCAACTTTGTGTTAACCTGAACCCAAATCGGAATTCAACTTCGACTTGGAATTTGAAGAAGAGCAAAATTTTGTTTGGAATTTAGAATTTGAAATTTGGTTTCGAAATTTCAATTTAAGGAACAAAATTAATTTCGTGAAAAGGTGATTTGAGTAATTTTGTGCGAGACTTTAGCAATTATAATGTTTGATTCTGGGTTGAGAACTTTGTAATTGGACCGAACCCGTTATTTGTTTGCATGTGTGTTTTTGTGGACCGTGTGCCTTGATTTTTAATTGCATTGTGGGCTTTGGGCGTTGCTTTAATATATATTTTTTAGCTTGTGTTAGGCTGTTTTATTTTTAGTTTCCCTTAAAAAAAAGAGTGGGGTTTGCTTAATTTTGTTTTCTTTCATTGTTTTTAGTTTTGTTTGATCCTAAAAAAATTAATTTGTTTTGGTTCGTTTTAATTGTTTTAAGTTCCAACCATATACCAAAATTTTTTTTTAAGTAAAACGTCACTTTTAAGTTTCCTTTTCAAAAAAAAATTAAAAAAAAAACTGTATATGTATTTTGTTTTTATTTCAGGTTGCCAAAGCAGAATTGCAGAAGGAGCAAAAGTGCTTGCTAAAATAAATTGCTTGCGTGCTGAGCTTGCCAAAAAAAACTACTTGCTTATTTATAATTTTCTCTTTATTTGTCTTGCATTGTATATATCTATTGTTTTTGTTTGTCTTGCATTGTTGTTTCCTTGCATTTAAAAAAAATATTCAGAAAACCAAACAAAAACAAAATCATTTGTAGTTGCATTGTTAATACACGTTTAATTTCTGCTTTGCATTTCATTATAGATTTTGATTAATAATAACAATTAGACATCGATAACTTTTAATTGTATATTGACAAGTTGTCTTCTTTGAACAATTTAATTTCTTGGTGTCTAGGCTACGGCAGAGAAATAACCATTTATAAATATTACGGTGATTCATAAATATTATAGTGGTTGTTCCTCTAAAGGTACTTAAACCTTCGGTTGCATTGCTACGGTGATTCGTGGTGCACCGATAACTCCTGCCCGTTACCTGGCTGTGAACTATCTTGTTTATCTAAGACAATGTGTGATTATACAATTTTGGGTTAACTTAGGATAAATCATTTGTAATTAACCCATGCATTCATTTAGTTGCATTAGTTCATGCATATTTAAAAATAATAATAAAAAAATCCAAAACTAAAAAAAAATTGTATATATTCCTTTTCCTTTGAAATTTTTAAATCCTTTTTCTTAAAAATAAAAAAAAACCAAAAAAAGTTTAGAAAAACCAAAATCCAAAAAAATTCTAAAACCTTTTCAAAAAAAAAGAATTTTTTTTTTCCTTTTGAAAAATAAATTTGTAAATATTTTTCCTTTATAAAAAAAATTGTTGAAAATGTCCGAGTTTCCTTTTCCTTACTCACTTGAATATAGTTGTGAAAATCAATATAATCCATATAATTTCACTCCAAATTCGTATGGATATTTTAACGACAACTATTCTTTAAACAATTCGAATTTTGAACAACAAAGTTTTCAAAATGATGACCAACCCTCGACTATTGAAAATTGCATTTCATCTTTACTTGAATTCTCTACACAACAAAATCAAGAGATAAATGATTGTGTAATTCTTATTTGTGTAATTCTTATTTGTGTAATAACTCGAGTCAAGGATTTCAAAATTTGAATTCAATTCAAAATTCAAACGATTTCGATTATAACCCATGCCAATTCAATTTCGAACTCCAAAATGAATTTCAAACTCAAAATGAAAATGGAAACAACTTTTCAAACGAATTTGGCAATAGGAATAATCTTAACCATGTTACGATTGAAAATCTTTGTTCTCAACAATTTCAAAGTGAAAATCCTCATGTTAATAATTATAAATTGGATTTTATTGAGCAAATGAACGAGATTTACGGTTATCACACGGATTCGTTGTTTGAAACATATATGAAACAATGTGAGAAACAAAATCAAATTCCAACGTGTAACGAGTCAAACAGTAATCCATCTTTTACCCAAATAGGCGATTGTCAAATAACAACTTTTGAAATTGAAAATAACAATCTTAATGAAGTTGTTGAAAACACGGTAATTGAGTTGGATTTCAATTCTTTCGAGGGTGTGGAACCAAATTTAAGGTTCAACCTTCCTTTTCTCGATTCCAAAAATTTAAATACAACAACTTTGGATTTTGAACTTAATATATACGATGAAGTTATTGATAATCCAAATCAGGAAGACGAATTCAATGAACATAATTTCTTTGGACTTTTCAAATACGAGTTGTCGAATTTTGAAGGGGAAGATTTACATTACCATTTTGATTTTGAAACCGATAATTTTGACGAAGTTTTCAATGATAAGTTTGAACTTCAACTTGGTGATAATAAATTTAAATTTCAATCAATTATTCTGTCAACCCCGAAAATCATCGAAAATAAAACAACTCGTAAAATTTTTAATAAAACGACATTCGTTTTCCCAAATCAACATTCAACTTTGAAATCATTTATGGTTTGTTTTTTCGAGCTTGAGTCGTGTCTCGTATACTTGACAAGACAAATGAATCAGTCTTTGGAAGACCGTTTCATTTACTTTTTGACGATATACTTTCTGATCTCTTGTAAATACCGTTAATTTTCATTTAAATAAAGGTCATGTTTGTATTTCTATTTTTCTCCTTCCACTTGGGTTGACTATGGGGACACAGTCAAAATCAAGTGTGGAGGGAGACTCACCATCATTTTCAATTTTTCCAAAATTTAAAAAAAAAATCTCAAAAACAGAAAAAACAAACAATTTTTTTTAAGCATTTTAATTTATTTTTAAAGAAACACTATAAGATAAATATATGGTTTTGGTTTATTAAATTGAAATTTTTGAAAATTTATTTTTCTTAACAAAAATAAAAATGAAGTTTGATTACAAATAATAATGGTTTAACTAGTATATAGGAAGATTCATACGTGATAATTATGAAATATATCCTAATTGAAAATCTTTGTTTTAAAAAAGTGGTTGATTTAAAGTAAAGGATATAACATTTTTTTGTCTTCTAAGTTAAGTGGTGCTAAGATGATTTTGCAAAAATCCCTCTTTCTATAAAAAAAATCTAAAAAAGAAAAAAAACATTTGTATATATGTAAATATTTCTATTAACACCTACGGTCGACAGGTGTGCATACTTGTGTGCACATTCGCCATGCTCTGTACCTTTCTCACGTAAGCCCGAAAGGCAGTGCATGATCGGTATATCTGGCCTCAGTTTATCTGAGCTAGGTGTATATATATAAAAATTCTTTTTAATAATGCCTACAGTCAATAGGTGTTCACACTCGTGTGTTCACTTGCCACGCTCTGTATTCCCCTCACTTTGATAGTCAACTAAGGACCTATTTCATGGTTACACTTTGTTATCAACTGAAACAATGAGTTAAACTTTTGTCTATTTGTTATGATAACTTAATTTTTGTTGGAAATTTTGATGAGTAAATGACTTAAATTTTAAGATATTGACCAAACCTATATTTAACTTATTTGTGTTAATTTAAAAGTAAATCCTTCATTCGTAAATATTTTCAAAAACTTGCATTTATCCCTTTGTAAATAAATCTTGCATTGTGTAAATATTTTCATCCTGCATTTGGATTTTGTGGGTAGTATCCGCTAAAAACCCTCACGAGACAACACTCGTCCTACTGGGGACACCCAGACGTTTAACGGCTTGTTGCATACGCTCAATGGAATCGTGCTCCCTACGAAAATGGATTTATCTTAGTTTTTCATTTATTCGAGGACGAATAAAAAGATAAGTGTGGGGGTATTTGACGTGCACGTAAATGTGCATATTTTTACCACCATATTTAATCTATTTAAATTAAATAAATGATCATATTGGGTATTTTAACTTGTTTAAACCAAAATTCAAATTATTTGAAATTGTCACATATTCATCTTCATATAGGGGGCAAAATGGTCATTTTTATGCATTTATTAAATTGTGAAAATTTACTTGGAATTTTCTATGTTGTTTTGTAGGAAATTTGGTGAATTTTACAAGTGGTTACATGATGATATATGCATGCATAAGAGTGAAGAGAACAAATGAAGATGGAAATAATTCAAAGTGAAGATAATGGAGGACCCCACCTACCCACCTACCTTAATGTACAAATTAGAGGCTAATGCACATGCTTATGGAATTAATGGCTTCATGTACACTTAAATGAGGATTATTAGAAGCTAATGATTACTTGGCCTCCACACTTCCTAGGAGGGAATTTTGGGCATTCCCCAAAAATATGAATTGGGGTTTAACACATGTATAAAATCCCCTTATGTTTCATGTAACCCTCCTTCCCTTAGTCTCTCTTTAGATTAGTTTAGGCTCAAAATAAAAGAAAGCTTCTCTTTTCTTTTCATGGCTACTTAGCCATTTTTATTTCATGTAATTTCTTTTTATGCAACTTTAAATACATGCTCTTTTCTTCTTTCTTGTTTATTTCCTTTCATGTTGTAGTGTAGATTTCTTTTATTTTTCATGCAAGTAGAATAGTAGTTCTCTTTTCCATTAGCTTCCATTTTCCTTTTCTTTTGCTTTCATGTTGCTAGCTACATTTGTTGTTTTGATAACAAATATGAGAGGCTAATCCCTTCAATTAGGGGTAATGAAGCATCTAATCATGTAGCTTCAACATTTTGATAATTATAGCTCTCTTTTTGTGCTTAATGACAATGCTTGAAGTGGTTTAATTTGTTGTTTTTGTTTTGAATTTGATAGCCTATATTGTTGACATCAAATAGGCTATGCTTAAACAATCACTAACACTAATTGCCTCTTCATCAAAATATGATTATGGCAAAAGAAAGTGAGTTGAAATTAAAATTTGATGGCCTATATTTCTAATTAATAGTTAATAGGCCATACTTAAAATAGATTTCATTTTCAACTTTGTTGTCATTTTCATGAGAGTAGTAAGTGGTTTAAAGGTTGTGTTATAGTTTGATGGCTTATGTTGAGCTAATTAATAGCACAAATGAGCCATACTTATAATAAACACATCATTTAAATTCACTTATGACCAAAAAAGAGAGATCATAATTTCATATTTGATTGAACTATATGATCTAGAGAGTAGAATTATCTCTAAATTGCCTTCACACTCTCATATTTTTATCAATTTTCTTTTGCTAGTTTTCTACATTTTTAGCTAATCACATTTTCAACTTTGGTTAATTTGATTGAATAGAGATTTAAAATCATCAATTCCCTACGGATCGACCCGTATTCGCCACGTTTTACAAGTGTACGCCGTGCGCTTGCGGTTATATTTTTATTTTAAAATTCGTTCGGCTATTTTCTAATTCGATAGACATTTAGCCGTCCGAACAATTTCAATCCGCAATTTACAATTTTACGGTTATATATCATTTCAAACCGCAATCCCGAATTAAATAAAAATCCATAAAATCGCTCGAGTATATCATTTCAACCTATAATGATTTTTCTCTAATCTATAGATCATTCAGTATGTACCATTTCAACCCATAGGGAACTTTCAATATTATAACAATATAAAATACAACATCCAGTCATCCAATATCAACAATCAAACATCCATCACAATCATCATCCAAATCGATCAATAAACATCAATAGATAACTGATAATCAATAACAGGTATTAAATTTACAATAAAATTCAATATTTAATTAAACAATGATTAAATGCAATAAAAGTCAAATTTAACTAGAATGACAATTTAAATATACCAAACATCGATCAATAAATTTCTAATCACATCATAAATTAAATTTAACTAACATAAGATAATCTAGTAGTTGTGAGTGCGTCAAAACACTCACCTTTGAATTTCAAATCGATTTGAAATCCAAAATAGGGCTCAAATTTGAAAAGTCTCAGAATTCATCCACACCAGCGTCAAAATGTCCGAAATTTCGATACGATCGCGGCGGAACAAACCGCGCGTGGATCTGACCTCGTATGTGAAAGGTATTAACATGAGAAGTTATACGATATAATAGAAAAATTAATTAAATAAATAAATAAAAGAAGGAGACACGTCACGACCTTTCTCTCTCCCTAAAATCGAACGCGACCATCATCAGCGCACACGAAACCCTAGCCGCCTGTCACGATTGTCGTTCGCCCACCTTCCTATCACCACCTCGACGTCGCCAGACTACCAATCACCACCGCAGCCCTCGATCTCCCCCCGCGACCACGAACGAACCCCAATGCATGCACAGCCGCCACCGAATATTCATGACCAAATTGAATTATCGAGTTCAATCAACCATCGAATCTCTGAACGAACACCGCCGATGTGTTTGATGTGATTTTTTGTTTGATGATAACAAACATATATCAATTTATATATGTGTTTGCAGATTGTACTATACACATATAAGAATAAATATTCATATTGAATAATAATACTATTGCATAGAATTTATATAATTCAATCAGTATTATTATTCAACATAATATTTTATTTCAACACTTATACAGTACAAAGTTTTCAGCTCTCTCTATATACATACACCGGTTTCATACATTTCACATTCATATTTTTTTCTCACTACAACACTCAACACTTAGTTTTTCACTCTGTCTGCACATCTGCATCTATCTGCATTGTCCAGCTCCAGTTCTTGTCCTGTCTCCTGTGTACCTGTATAATTAGCAACTACAGCAGTAATCTGAAAATAAACAAATTCGAATTTGCAAAAAATATAAATTTGTTTTTATTGGTGCCTCAGATATATGGGTTATTGTCATCATTTTTTGTAACGACCCAGAATTTCTGACATTTGAAATTTGAATATTTAATTGATTTTAAATATTAATAAGTGAAATTAATAAGTTGAATAATTTAGTTTTCGAATAACTGGATTTAATTGGATAATTAAATTGATAGTTAATATTTGAAATTCCAGAAATAATTGAAATCTGAATTAAATGTGATTAAAAATGATTTATAAAGTTATATTAAATCATACTGAAGTTATAGTAATGTTATAGAACTTTTAAAATTGAATTAAAAGTTAATTTGTGAAAATTGAATATTTTAATATTTAATCGACTAGTGAAATTAGCCATTTTTGGGACAGTCTCAGAATTGGATGAAACTAGTTCCATTGGATCCGTAATAGTTTGTTATTATCGGATTTCAATTTTCGTAGCAATCGGAGTTGTCGTGTGACCGTGGCAGCTCGAAACGCATCGAAATTGTTTTAATATTAATTTGGCGAGTTAAAATAATCATTTTTCAAAAAGTCTCGGATTTCGACGAAACCAGTTTCATCGGATCCGTAATGTGATATTATTGTATGGTTTCAAATTTCGTGTCAATCGGATGTACCGTTTGTCCGGGGCAAGTGAAAACGCATCGAAATCGGTTTAATCGGTTTAATTTAAAATCGATCGTTTATTGCCGTAACTCGCATAGATGATCGAATTAGCTCCCGAAACACGTTCCATTGTGTTCAAAACGCGGGGTAAACCTTACGAATGCTAGGCGGCACGTATGATTTGGAGATCGTTTGAAAAAGTTGTTTTAAAATGAATTTAATATTATTATATACGTATATATATACGCGCGTTTCAGGCCAAAACCCTAATTCATTTCCTCCAGCCGCCACTATCAGTTTTAATGGCCAGAAATTCGTGTTCTTTCTCCCTCCAAATCTCTCAATCCATTGACAATTACAAGAAACTTCCAACATGAAAAGTGTAGAGCACATCCTCTTCTATCAATCCAACGGTGGAGATCGTAAAAGGAGCAACAGATTGTCAGAAAATCAAGCAAGAAGGTGCTGTGTTTTTCATGCAAATCAAGGCAAAGGGGGTGGCCGAGCTTCATACTGCTCTGGCCGTGGGCAGTGGTAGAGTGGGGCTTCGGAGTGGCATCATCTGATCATCGTATAAATGCACGGAGTGGTCACGAAAATTAGAAGTTGAAGGCGGCTTCATAGGTTCGGTTTTGTTCATCTTACTGGAGCAAGAACGTGAGGGAGAAGGGAAGCAAAATGAATGGCCTAATCTGGTGAAAGAAAAAATGGACGGCCAGGATTTGATTTAGGTTAAAATTTAAAAAGGAATTGTAAATTTAATTATTTTATAATCGTTCAAACTTTAAAATGTGATAACTTGTTCATACGAGGTCCGTTTTGGACGAAACGAATTGCGTTGACTTCATTTTGTCGAGCACTACGCTATGGAACTGGATTGGAAGCGATTGGAGTCAGTGAAAATTTCGGGTAAAAATAAACGCGTGTTTAATTTTATTCGAAATAAAACGCTGGAACGGAATTAAAAGCAAAGGTGAGAACTCCTCACTCAATCGAATGTTGTGTTTCGATTTAAATTTTAAATAGTTAGATTTAAAATTGTTGATAGTGTTAATTGTGATGATTGAATGATGATTGCTATTTATTGTGATAAATAGACATTATACGCCGTTATTAAGCGGAGGTTATTTATTAAAAACATATACCGCGATAATTTCACATTGAAGTGGAATTGGTATTATATATGTATGTAGCAATAAATATATTGGAGTTGATTTCCCGCATTGTATAGCGGATGAGACCCTATTGCGCCGCATAATAGCAGATAATATTTATAAATCCTATATACCGCGATAATTTCACTGTGAAGTGAAATTGGTATTGTGCTAACATCTGTGGATGCAGGGAAACAGGTTGGAGGGATCCAACTGGATTCCTCAACTGTATTGATTTATTTACAGATATTGATGTATATTCTGTTGTCATATTGATATATGATGTTTGGATGTCGTGATTGATGATTGGTGCTGTTGCATCATCGGATCCATTTTTGAAGTTTAAAAATAACCATTTTGATTTTTAAGAGATTTTTAAAGTGATTTTTGAAAATATGGAGTTAATGATTTTTATGAATCAGAGTGATGAAATTATAAAGGAGTTTTAAAGACGTTTTAAAACGATGTTATAAATGGATTTATAAAAAGATAGAATCTATGATTTGGGGAAGTTATAAAATGAATGAATTTGTAAATAGAGAATTATAAGTAGTTTGCTTATAATTTGGATTTTGGCTTGTGAATGGAATTTATAAATGTTGGTTTATAAATCTGAAATTTGACTTATTTTGATAAGTGAATTATTATAGCTTATTAAAGGAAGTATATTCACGATTTTGGACAGTGGATAATCCTTTAAATAAAATGTGTAGAAATGTTGAGTTTGGATAACGAAGTATATTCACGATTTTGGACAATGAATATATTATTAGATAAAATGGATATGTTTTGGAGAAGTGATATTACGAAATGAAGTAATTGTTTTAAAAAGATGTTTTAAAACGTGTTAAGTATCGAAAACATAGATTTCAACATTTATTGTTGAAATAGACGTTTCAAGAAATAAGGAAATGGTGAACTATAACACTATTGTTACAGTAAATGGTTTCCGAAAGGAAATGTTTTATATAGTATTGGGATTTATATATCTATCTAAATTTTGAATCCCTATACTAGTGATTTTGGGTCGTCGTAATGATGTTTTACGCAACATTTGTTTTGACTCAAATAAATGTGTTTAAGAGAATGATTTCCTTAAAGAATGAAATATTATATACTTAATTATGATTTAAGTATATTGAATATTTTCAAATGTTGAAAATAAATGGATTTGTGAATTACCTATTATTAAACAGGTATGGAAGTGTTTTTCCAATATGAAGTGAAATGTTTTGAGATTTTATCTTCAAAGATAAATTGAAATGTGGAAATTGATTTGAAATTTTTTTCAAATAGTTGAAGTGTGGAAATTATATATCTTGTAAAGATATTTTTGGAAGATAAATAATTTGGAAAATTATTTGGAATCTGATGATGTTGCGCATCTTTATTGATAGTTAAATAACCGACTATCAATAATTACCTTGAATGGGTATTTATTGTGATTTGCTTGAATTTGAATGCCACACTTATTTTTGAATAAGCGCTCACTATTCGGGTTAGCCGGGAAAGGACCTTTATGTCGTATAACCCATTCTGAATTAGTGATACAATGATATGGATCGTATTAAAGACCGTTGGTGAAGACCGGGTGTTTGTGAAAACGATAGGATGACCTATCGATTGTCTCTACACCGTTAGCTACGGTATAGAGATTTCCTTTGTGATGGGAAGTTTTATCGAGATTGTGAATGCCCGGATTGCAAGGGCTTCTTTTGGAAGTGCCTTCGGTTCTGTTCGAACCCGGAACAGACTTGTATGGCAAGGTTTTAAATCTCGGATTTCGGTCACGTCTCGTCTCGAAGAATTTAGATAGCTTATCTCGTATCGGGTGAGATCTCGAACGAGATGAGTGCATCTCGGTCGTCCATCTCGGATTTACATCTCGGTTTCTAAAATTCATTTCGGAGTTATCTCGGAGTATATGTCATGTCGAAAATTAGTTTTCATACACCTAAATTTATAATACTAGTCACTACCTTAAGGAAAACACTATGCACTTACCTTGAATATATCACACGCTTATCATTAGTAATTTAGTATGGAAAAATATCACTTGTATCATGTAAAATAAACAAATAACTAGATTTCATGAATAATGTTCAATATAATATCATATGAGATAAAGTTGACAAGAAACAAACCATAACATATGCACCTTTACTTTGTTTGATCATTCACTTAACTTTCCTACACAATATAATGTCTCATTTCTACCTTTTATGATTTATAGTGCTGCAAGGGAAATCTTAATTTTATAACTTCAAATACAAAAGTCTACAAGTAGAATTAAGATATTCTATGTCTGATTATAGTATTTAATTATTAGCAAACAAAATCTCATTAAGCAACTAATAGCATAGATATTTCAAACAAATGTAGAAAATAGCATACATAGTACAAACAATTTCAAACATTTAGTAATATTATAAGAAAAGCAAAAAAATGATGTACGAATGAACATGTAATCATCAAATGAAATTAATAGATGAAAGAGAATTCCTTTATTGCTTAAAAATAAGCCTTGAGGAAAAAAATTATAGCAGCAAAGAATAAATGAAATCAAATTGGGAATCTATTTAGAACATAAAGTTAAATAAGTGAAGCCCAAAATTTATAGCCGCAAAAAATAGGATTAGGAAAAAAACTGAAGAAAGTGTCGAAAAAAGAAAAATGAAATCGGATGTAAATTAATTTGGATCAGAAACCTAAATGAAAATCATAAAGTGAAATACTTATCATAATCGATGTAGATTTTATCATCTTCTTACACTTGTCACTGCCGTAAAAATAAGAGACGAATATTAAATGAGATTTATATAAGAAATAAGGGTTAAAAAAAGTACAATTAAGAAGGCTTAAATTAAGGTAAAGGATGAGCTAGCCCAATACGGAAAAAGAGTTGATTTTTTCCAAAATTCAAAAATTCGGCCGATATCTCGCTGTTAAATCTCGTCCGAGATACCGGACGAGATACTAAAATCTCGTCCGAGATTTGGGTCAGACGAGATTCAAACGAAATTAGTTGTTTCGAATCGCCCAGGCTTGAAAACGAGATCTCGCCCGAGATCTCGCCCGAGATGAGCGAGATTTAAAACCTTGTTGTATGGTTACGTGTCTGACATTACGTTTTGAGATGTAAAGCTGATTTCTTTCAAATACATTTCTGTTGGTGGCGGAGAATTTATTCTCTTAGCTTAACACCCTTCTCTGAGACGTACGAGCTCAGAGGTTATGTAGTTGAAATTTATCAGCGATATATTCTCAATTTGGTAATGTGACATGCTGAGTTTTGCTGTGAAATGATCATTGTTTGATCATTTGTGATATGATCATTTGTTTGATCATTTATCTTTGTGATCATTACTTTGATCATTTGTTTGACCCAAAGCATAGCTTTTGTATAAAGCGTAGCTTTGTGGACGAGACTTCGTCAGGGCCTCAACAACCCGGAAATGGTCGAAACAGGAATGTTGCGGCAAGGTTATGAGGGTCGCACTCTTTAGGGTATGTCATTTCCTTCTAGAAAGAGGTGGTATCATGGTATGGAGCCCAGATACTTACTCATGTGGACACACTTTATTTATTATGTGTGATGATGTTACCGAGCGCTCGGATGAAGGTCCCAAAGGACCGACGGATGGCATATTTGTGAGTTACCTAGTTAAAGGGGTAACCCGGCCTTGTTGGCAGAGAGCAGTTTGTCTCTCGAAGCGTCCAGCCAGAGGCGTTTCCTACGTGGCATAGGAAGTTCCTTAGCCTGACCATTTGTTGTCAAATCCATTTTCCAATACGAACCTTGTACGGTTTTAGTTGTAGAACCTGCCATTTACTTATGGTGGTTACCACTATTTAGATGGTAGCTATAGTAGGCATACGATACTGGTCGTATGTTGGCTAAGATTAATATTATACTTTCGAAATGTTTTCTGCACTAATAATAATAATCCAATGATTTTGCATAGTAAGCATATTTGACTATCATAAGAAGAAATCTCCTCCAATTCTGCGTTTAAATTGAGTGTGTGGCGGGAGGTCTTATGGTAGTTTCATTTTCCAAAAGCATTGCGGGTTTCAATGTTAAAATTCTTTTGTTATTTGTTTCTAAAGATAAACTTTTTTAGTTCTCACACCAGTCACCATGACTGACCTAGAGTTTATTGTTTCCTTCCTAAACTCTGGGTGCCCATCATTTTCCACACGGGCAGTCTAGAGTTAGGTCATCAGGTCATTCTGGATTCAGGAGATGCTGTGGAGCTCAAGTGGCGAGCTGGATGGCGAGACGTATCACCTATACTATGTATTATTCCGCTGTGTATTCTGTATGAGGACAAGTTTGTATAACTGTCCGTTGATGTATATTGTTGTTGTACTCTCTGATGATGATGTAATGTATAAAATGATATAGTTCTTTGATTTAAAGATTATTCATTTATCTATTATATGTTGTTCTGCTGCGAATGTGAGATTCTGATATTGGTTCTGTTTCTGTTGTTTCTTCTTTCTTTTCTTCGGTTTTCTTCTACCTCTTCTTTTTCTTCATAACAATGAGGTTTTCCAGCATTCGATTGCTCGGCAGTTGATATAGTTGACGTATTGATGTCGATTTTCGAGCAACGAAAAATCGAAACGTTACATTTTTGATTGTGTAATATCTGTGCATATCAGTATTCTTATCAGGGACAGGTAATCATGAGTGGCTGCAATACACACGTGTACATTTATACACGTGTGCACTGCCTCGCCAACTCATGTGCACAGTCAACAAAAGCAATCATGCAATATGTATATGGTCAAGCACAAATGTATGTACATATATGGTGATGAACAAGTTTAAAACACTAGTGACAAATCAAAGCTACTGCAACAATGCAAACTATAGACCTGAATCCAGACTATATGAAGGAAATGCATAACTAAATCAACTCAACTCAACATAGATGCATATGCACAAGTCAATTGATGCACCAGTGGAATGAACAAGTGCAGCCTCTACATAAAGGTCTGAAACAAATGAAACCAGAAGCAGGCATGGCAACATGATTATCAAAGTGAACCACAACATCACAATCAAGTGCAGTGAAGTACAACAGCAAACCAGACTACAAGATGAACAAACAAAGACCAGAAGTACAAAATGGCCAAGCAAGTGCACCATTAAACCAACAAACAAGATCAAAGGCATAGCAACTGCACCAAGACCAAACAGTCGAGCGAGACCAGAATCAAGCAACAACATGTGTACAGCTCAGTGTCAAGCACATGTGTACAACAGTGAAATGCACCAGATTTCAAATTATGAACAACAAGTGAATGACACACATCAAATGCAGTGACAAATCGATGTAGCAGTTTCAAAATAATCAAGCAACAATTTCACCGAACCAAAATCAGAAGAAAAATCAGAGAGTCAAGCTATAGTCGAAACAGTGGAAGCAGTGTGCAAACAGCACGTCGAAAAGTGCTTAGGGATGAACACAAAAATGGCCAGAGTCGAAGTACACAAGGGCCTTAAACAACGTCACATTAACAAAGTCAAAAATGATCGAAGCCGAAGTCGTGAGTCGAACAAGTCAAAGCAAGAAATTCATGGAGCAGCAAAATCAAAGCCATGGTCATCACGAAATTGAATTCAACACCGTGAAGAGCAAGAAAGAAATATACGTGTATATACAAAATTGAAGAAGTCAGAAACCATCTCGAGCATCAAAACAAATCAGAAGATTTGGTCTTGGCAATGCAAATATATGGAAAAGATTTTTCCATATTTGAGTAAAGAATTCGAATGCATATATGGACAGAAATAATTCGAATATGGACCAAGGAAAATTCCAAATATCCTGCTATAGAAACAAAAACAAATTCCAGAACGAAATCAACAGTTCAAATTTCAAAATTGTGAAAACAGATAGGAAATATCCAAAGCCGTGGGTACCAAGCAAAATTCGAATCGTATATACCCAAAATGTCGCAACAAAATCATGGAAATATTCAACGACGTGGAGGCCAAGCAAGAAATCAAATCAGACGAAAATCAAGGATTTCGTATCTTATATAAAGCCACAATCATCATCGACAATTAAGCAATCGAGTTCAAGCATTCAATCCAGAGAACAAAAGACATAAATCACATACCGGAATAAAAGTCGAACTCGATCATCGAGGAACAGCCGTGTGCAAGACGAAGAAACAATCGATCGACAAAAGCAACGAACGTCGAATCATCATTCGATCGAGAAAATAGAGTCGGCAGCCTAAATCTCTACAAGCCCTAATTTTACCAGAAAGGAACAATCGAAGAAGCCATTATCACAAACAAGGAACGGGCCGACATAGTTAAAGAAATAAAGAGGGAAGTTTGTGGGCCGGTCTTGTTTAATTAATTATATAAGGCTTTGGTATATTTTAAATTAGGGTTTTGAGTTGTTCTTGTTTTTTATTTTTAAAGTCTGTACTTTTCGAATCAAATCTTGGTAAATCACCGCCTAGGATTTAGGTTGTGTCGGATTGTCTAGTTAGGATTAGCTCAGTAAGCAGGGTTTGCGAGTTTGCAAAACTCTATAGGCGGTAGCAGGGTTTGCGAGTCTGTTAGAGTGTTTGTAAGCGAGAGACTGTTTAATTCTAATAGAAATCTAGGAATGCAGCAGTAGGCAGAGGTTGCCGAAGCTGGGTAAATTTTGTGTGTGATTTACTTTTCAGCATATTTACTTCTCTGCAGTTTGTTTTTGTGTTTAATTCGAGAAAATTTGCTATAACCCTATTCACCCCCCCTCTAAGGTTAATCTAGATACTACAAGTGGTATCGGAGCCCGGTATTTTTCTTTAACTCTAGAGTCATGAATCCACCAAATAATGCTTTTTCTGAGGGGCAATCTATTGCTAGGCCACCCATGTTTAACGGGAATGATTATGCTTACTGGAAAGTTAGGATGGGTATTTATCTTAGTTCTGTTGATTATGATGTTTGGGACATTATTGAAATTGGCTATAAAACTCCCACTATAACTGTTGGTGATACTGAGATTCCTAAACCTAAGGATAGGTGGGACGCTAACGATAAGAAATTAAAAACTACAAATGCTAAAGCCATGAATGCTTTGATCTGTGCTCTTGATAAGACTGAATTTAATAGAATTTCTCATTGTAAAACTGCACAGGAAATTTGGCATACCTTGGAGGTGACACATGAAGGAACTTCTCAAGTCAAGGAGTCTCGTCTAGCCCTATTCAGCAATGAATACGAGAACTTTGTGATGGACAAAGGCGAGAGCATAAAGTACATGTTTGGATGCTTTTCAACTTTGGTGTACAATACTAGAGCGCTTGGGAAGGTATTCACTGAGGTAGAGCTTGTGAGGAAGGTGCTACGAGTCTTACCGATGAGCTTTGAGGCAAAAGTCACGGCAATACAAGAATCGAAAGATCTGAGTAAACTAAGCATGGAGGAGTTGATCAGCAACTTGATGACATATGAGCTTGAGATAAAAGCAAAGGAGGAACGCAACAACTCTGAATCAAAGAAGAAGATGATTGCCTTAAAGAGCAAAGAAGAGAGTGATGAAGAATATCCAATTGAAGAGCTTGCAATGGCTGTCAATAATCTTAGAAAATGGTCAAGATTCGGGCAACGCAAGAAGAAAACAAGTGGTAATAGGTCAAAAGATTCTGACAATTCCGATAATGAATTGACTTGCTTTAACTGCAAGAAGCCTGGCCACTTCAAACAAAAATGCCCACTTTTCAAAAACAACAAAGGAAAGAAAAAGAAGAAGAAGGCCTTTGAAGCGACTTGGGATGATGAAGAAGGAGAGGAAGTTTCGAATAATAGCTCAGAGGAGGCTAATTTATGTCTTATGGCAAAATCAGATTTAGAAGCAAGCTCAGCGGAATTTATTGAGGTAGGTGACTATTCTTATAAAGAACTTGTTTTGATGTGTTGTGATCTTACTAAAACAATTGATACTCTTGAATCTAAAATTGAAAAACTGAAATCTGATAGGAGAGAACTTGTCCATGAAAATTCTAGGTTAGAAACTGAACTTGAAAATATTCAAAACCTAGACTGTAAAAAATGTAAAATTTTAGATTCAGAATTATCAAAACTTAAGTATAGCTTTGAGAATCTTGAAAAAGAAAACTTGTGTCTTAAGGAAACCATTGACACTAGGAAAAAGGATTTTATAAATAGATGCACCTCACTTGTGACTGAAAACACAACACTAAAAACCAAAGTCCAAAATCTTGAGAAAACTCTGAATAACTTTTCAAGAGGAGAAAAATCATTTAACATGTTATTGGGAAATCAACTTTTTGCTAACAACAGAAAAGGACTAGGCTTTGGGAAAACACAAGTTGATGATAATGCAAAATGTAAGAGTGTCTTTGCTAGATGTGGAATAATTGGACATCGTGCTGAAAATTATAGTCATAGGAACAAGAATACAAAATTTATACAAGTTTGGGTTCCTAAGAATTCTACAAACAAATTTCATGTCTATTGGAACAAGAATGAAAGGACAAAACAAGTTTGGGTTCCAAAGGGATTGTTTATTCACAATGCTTCAGTCACTAATATCATTGGACCTAAGAGTTTCTCTAGGTCATCCTCCTCTCTCTTTATGTAGGTTTGTTGGCGGGCTAAGAAGCAACAAAAATGGTTTCTAGATTCAGGTTGTTCTAGACATATGACAGGTGACAAATCGAAGTTCCTTAGCCTAGAGAATTTTAAAGGTGGAAATGTGATCATGGGAGACAATAGCAAGTGTAAGATTATTGGTAAAGGTGAAGTAGGTAACGGTACTTTTTCCTTGACTAATGTTTTATACGTCGATAATTTGCATCACAATCTCATTTCTATTAGCCAACTATGTGACAAAGGTATGAATATGGTTTTTGATAGTGATACTTGCAAAATCATTGATAAATCTTCTAATAACATTGTTTTTATGGGCAAAAGAAAAGGAAATGTTTACACGCTTTCGTTTGATAATCTAAATCTTTCTAGATGTTTGGTAGCCACTGACGAAGAGGCATCTTTATGGCATAGGAGACTTGGACATGCTAGCATGGGCCTCTTGGAAAAACATGAAACGAAAGAATTAGTCAGAGGATTACCACATCAGAAATTTAAAAATAATAAAGTGTGTAAAGCATGTTCCTTGGGCAAGCTTAGCCGATCATCATTTCGCCCTAAAAACATTGTTAGCACATCAAGGGTCCTTGAATTAATTCATATGGACTTATTTGGACCAAATGAAATTGCAACTTGAATGGAAAACGCTATTGTTATGTATTGGTTGATGATTATTCTAGATTTGCATGGGTTTATTTCTTAGCCAAAAAGTCTGAATCTTTTGATTATTTTTCAAAATTTGCAAAACTTGTTCAAAATGAAAAAGGAGTTTCAATTAAAACTTTGAGAAGTGATCATGGAGGCGAATTTGAAAATTTGGAATTTGAAAGCTTTTGTGAAGAAAATGGTTTAAAACATGAATTTTCTGCTCCACGAACACCTCAACAAAATGGGGTGGTTGAAAGGAAAAATCGTACATTGCAAGAATTGGCTAGATCCATGTTGAGTGAGTATAAACTACCTCTAACCTTTTGGGCAGAGGCAGTGAATACTTCGTGCTATGTAATAAATAGAGTAATGATTAGACCAATACTTGGCAAAACGTCTTATGAATTGTGGCATGAAAGGAAACCTAACATTTCTTATTTTCGTGTATTTGGATGTCCTTGTTTCATTCTTCACACAGGTGATCAACTTGGAAAATTCGAATCAAAGGCTGATGAGGGAACTTTCATGGGCTATTCAATAAGGAGCAAGGCTTACAGGATATACAACAAACGAACAAAGACAATTGTTGAATCAATCAATGTGAAATTCGATGAATCTGACCTGGAAAGGACGACTGAAAAGGTGGTTGACGATGGGGTAGATCATGAAGGCATTGAAGAAGGGACATCTAGTGAGAAAGCTGAAAGTAGGGCTGTTGATGCTGATGGATTGAAGTTCAAATCCAATCATTCTCCTGAATTGGTTATAGGTGATCCTACGGAAGGTATACGCACTCGCTCATCATTTGATAAAAATTTGTGTGTGTTTTGTTATCACAGTGGTTTTATTTCTGAGATTGAACCTGATTCTGTTGAAATGGCTCTTAATGATGAAAGTTGGGTTTTAGCAATGCAAGATTAACTTAATCAATTTGAGAGAAATAAAGTTTGGAAATTAGTTCCTAGGCCTAATGACTATTCAATTGTTGGAACTAAATGGGTGTTCAAAAATAAACTTGATGAATCAGGAAATGTAATTAGAAACAAAGCTAGGTTGGTCGCAAAAGGATATAACCAAATAGAAGGCATAGATTTTGATGAAACATTTGCTCCAGTTGCTAGATTAGAAGCCATTAGGATTTTGCTAAGTTTTGTATGTTATAAGGGTTTCAAACTTAAACAAATGGATGTAAAAAGTGCCTTTCTAAATGGTGATTTGAAAGAAGAAGTTTTTGTTGAACAACCCCGAGGTTTTGAAAATCATGATTTTCCAAATCATGTGTATAAACTAGAAAAAGCATTATATTGTCTTAAGCAAGCTCCTAGAGCTTGGTATGACTGCCTTTGTACATATCTTTTGGAAAACGGCTTTAAAAAGGGAAGTGCTGACACGACACTGTTTCTATTACATAAAGGAAGTGATTTTTTGATTGTTCAGATTTATGTGGATGATATCATTTATGGTGCTACTAATGAACTCTTGTGCGAGAAATTTGAACAAGTCATGCAGGCTAAATTCGAGATGAGCTTGGTTGGAGAATTGAAATATTTTCTTGGATTTCAAATCAAGCAAAGCAGTGATGGTATTTTCATTTCACAATCCAAGTATGTGTTGGAACTGTTGAAGAAATTTGGAGCTGAGAACTCCAAACCATTGAGAACTCCTATGAGCCCATCAACAAAGTTGGACAAAGACGAGAAAGGAATTGCTGTTGATCAGAAAAAAATATCGAGGAATAATTGGTTCACTTCTCTATCTTACTGCTTCTAGACCTGATATTATGTTTTCTATGTGTTTGTGTGCACGTTTTCAATCTAATCCTAAAGAATCTCATTTGAAAGCCACTAAACGAATTTTGAGATATCTTTCACACACACACAAATTTGGACTGTGGTACCCTTCTTGTGAAAATTTTGATTTAGTTGGTTATTCTGATGCTGATTATGCTGGTTCATTGGTTGATAGGAAAAGTACTAGTGGGACATGTTTCATGCTAGGACATTCATTAGTTTCATGGTCAAGTCGAAAACAAAATTGTGTTGCATTATCCACCACTGAAGCAGAATATATTGCTTTAGGAAGTTGTTATGCTCAAATTTTATGGATGATGCAAACTCTTTCTGATTTTGGCTTAGTTTATAAACAAGTTCCATTAAAATGTGATAGTAAAAGTGCAATAGACTTGTCAAATAATCATGTTCATCATTCACGCACAAAACACATTGATGTGAGACACCACTTTCTTAGAGATCACATTGCTAAGGAAGACATTTGCATTGAACATGTTTCAACTGAGGCTCAACTTGCTGATATTTTCACAAAACCCCTCCCCAAAGACAGATTTTCCAGATTACGTTTGGATTTGGGGATTATAGAAATTG
Organism: Allium fistulosum; assembly: GCA_030737815.1. Classification (NCBI taxonomy): domain Eukaryota; kingdom Viridiplantae; phylum Streptophyta; class Magnoliopsida; order Asparagales; family Amaryllidaceae; genus Allium; species Allium fistulosum. The sequence goes on from CM060902.1 coordinate 1,424,917,920, forward strand.
ACTAATCATTTTCCAATTTTTGGTTGAAATATTCTTGGATATTTATTTTCAACTTCAATTTCTAGGATTCAAACCAGTTTTGGATATTATTCAAAGATTGATTCGAATATGGTATTCAGTAGTGGAAATATGTTTTTTTTATTTCTTTTCAAAATTAAAAAAAATCATAATATAATTAACTTGGTAACTTATTCCACGATCATTTCTATTTCTACCATCTTTCTATCATTCATAATGGTTTTGTAAAATGAGAAAAGTGATTTCTTTTAAAATTTTAAAAAAAATCTCATGCATCCATTCTCATTTAAAAGTCCTTATGGTTATGCATGGATGGAGCATGTGAGTGAATTATTTTTATTTTTATCATCATTCCATTCTCATTTAAAAGTCCTTATGGTTATGCATGGATGGAGTATGGTAGCTAAGTATTTTTCTGGTCTCACTTAAAAGTCCGGATGCTTAGACTAATAAGTAACTGCTAATCCCATTTAAAAGTCCTTATGGTTATGCGTGGTTAGTAAGTGCTTATTTTTGTGCTTAAATGTCAAATTATTTTTAAGATATTGACCAAACCTATATTTAACTTATTTGTGTTAATTTAAAAGTAAATCCTTCATTCGTAAATATTTTCAAAAACTTGCATTTATCCCTTTGTAAATAAATCTTGCATTGTGTAAATATTTTCATCCTGCATTTGGATTTTGTGGGTAGTATCCGCTAAAAACCCTCACGAGACAACACTCGTCCTACTGGGGACACCCAGACGTTTAACGGCTTGTTGCATACGCTCAATGGAATCGTGCTCCATACGAAAATGGATTTATCTTAGTTTTTCATTTATTCGAGGACGAATAAAAAGATAAGTGTGGGGGTATTTGACGTGCACGTAAATGTGCATATTTTTACCACCATATTTAATCTATTTAAATTAAATAAATGATCATATTGGGTATTTTAACTTGTTTAAACCAAAATTCAAATTATTTGAAATTGTCACATATTCATCTTCATATAGGGGCAAAATGGTCATTTTTATGCATTTATTAAATTGTGAAAATTTACTTGGAATTTTCTATGTTGTTTTGTAGGAAATTTGGTGAATTTTACAAGTGGTTACATGATGATATATGCATGCATAAGAGTGAAGAGAACAAATGAAGATGGAAATAATTCAAAGTGAAGATAATGGAGGACCCCACCTACCCACCTACCTTAATGTACAAATTAGAGGCTAATGCACATGCTTATGGAATTAATGGCTTCATGTACACTTAAATGAGGATTATTAGAAGCTAATGATTACTTGGCCTCCACACTTCCTAGGAGGGAATTTTGGGCATTCCCCAAAAATATGAATTGGGGTTTAACACATGTATAAAATCCCCTTATGTTTCATGTAACCCTCCTTCCCTTAGTCTCTCTTTAGATTAGTTTAGGCTCAAAATAAAAGAAAGCTTCTCTTTTCTTTTCATGGCTACTTAGCCATTTTTATTTCATGTAATTTCTTTTTATGCAACTTTAAATACATGCTCTTTTCTTCTTTCTTGTTTATTTCCTTTCATGTTGTAGTGTAGATTTCTTTTATTTTTCATGCAAGTAGAATAGTAGTTCTCTTTTCCATTAGCTTCCATTTTCCTTTTCTTTTGCTTTCATGTTGCTAGCTACATTTGTTGTTTTGATAACAAATATGAGAGGCTAATCCCTTCAATTAGGGGTAATGAAGCCTCTAATCATGTAGCTTCAACATTTTGATAATTATAGCTCTCTTTTTGTGCTTAATGACAATGCTTGAAGTGGTTTAATTTGTTGTTTTTGTTTTGAATTTGATAGCCTATATTGTTGACATCAAATAGGCTATGCTTAAACAATCACTAACACTAATTGCCTCTTCATCAAAATATGATTATGGCAAAAGAAAGTGAGTTGAAATTAAAATTTGATGGCCTATATTTCTAATTAATAGTTAATAGGCCATACTTAAAATAGATTTCATTTTCAACTTTGTTGTCATTTTCATGAGAGTAGTAAGTGGTTTAAAGGTTGTGTTATAGTTTGATGGCTTATGTTGAGCTAATTAATAGCACAAATGAGCCATACTTATAATAAACACATCATTTAAATTCACTTATGACCAAAAAAGAGAGATCATAATTTCATATTTGATTGAACTATATGATCTAGAGAGTGGAATTATCTCTAAATTGCCTTCACACTCTCATATTTTTATCAATTTTCTTTTGCTAGTTTTCTACATTTTTAGCTAATCACATTTTCAACTTTGGTTAATTTGATTGAATAGAGATTTAAAATCATCAATTCCCTACGGATCGACCCGTATTCGCCACGTTTTACAAGTGTACGCCGTGCGCTTGCGGTTATATTTTTATTTTAAAATTCGTTCGGCTATTTTCTAATTCGATAGACATTTAGCCGTCCGAACAATTTCAATCCGCAATTTACAATTTTACGGTTATATATCATTTCAAACCGCAATCCCGAATTAAATAAAAATCCATAAAATCGCTCGAGTATATCATTTCAACCTATAATGATTTTTCTCTAATCTATAGATCATTCAGTATGTACCATTTCAACCCATAGGGAACTTTCAATATTATAACAATATAAAATACAACATCCAGTCATCCAATATCAACAATCAAACATCCATCACAATCATCATCCAAATCGATCAATAAACATCAATAGATAACTGATAATCAATAACAGGTATTAAATTTACAATAAAATTCAATATTTAATTAAACAATGATTAAATGCAATAAAAGTCAAATTTAACTAGAATGACAATTTAAATATACCAAACATCGATCAATAAATTTCTAATCACATCATAAATTAAATTTAACTAACATAAGATAATCTAGTAGTTGTGAGTGCGTCAAAACACTCACCTTTGAATTTCAAATCGATTTGAAATCCAAAATAGGGCTCAAATTTGAAAAGTCTCAGAATTCATCCACACCAGCGTCAAAATGTCCGAAATTTCGATACGATCGCGGCGGAACAAACCGCACGTGGATCTGACCTCGTATGTGAAAGGTATTAACATGAGAAGTTATACGATATAATAGAAAAATTAATTAAATAAATAAATAAAAGAAGGAGACACGTCACGACCTTTCTCTCTCCCTAAAATCGAACGCGACCATCATCAGCGCACACGAAACCCTAGCCGCCTGTCACGATTTTCGTTCGCCCACCTTCCTATCACCACCTCGACGTCGCCAGACTACCAATCACCACCGCAGCCCTCGATCTCCCCCCGCGACCACGAACGAACCCCAATGCATGCACAGCCGCCACCGAATATTCATGACCAAATTGAATTATCGAGTTCAATCAACCATCGAATCTCCGAACGAACACCGCCGATGTGTTTGATGTGAATTTTTGTTTGATGATAACAAACATATATCAATTTATATATGTGTTTGCAGATTGTACTATACACATATAAGAATAAATATTCATATTGAATAATAATACTATTGCATAGAATTTATATAATTCAATCAGTATTATTATTCAACATAATATTTTATTTCAACACTTATACAGTACAAAGTTTTCAGCTCTCTCTATATACATACACCGGTTTCATACATTTCACATTCATATTTTTTTCTCACTACAACACTCAACACTTAGTTTTTCACTCTGTCTGCACATCTGCATCTATCTGCATTGTCCAGCTCCAGTTCTTGTCCTGTCTCCTGTGTACCTGTATAATTAGCAACTACAGCAGTAATCTGAAAATAAACAAATTCGAATTTGCAAAAAATATAAATTTGTTTTTATTGGTGCCTCAGATATATGGGTTATTGTCATCATTTTTTGTAACGACCCAGAATTTCTGACATTTGAAATTTGAATATTTAATTGATTTTAAATATTAATAAGTGAAATTAATAAGTTGAATAATTTAGTTTTCGAATAACTGGATTTAATTGGATAATTAAATTGATAGTTAATATTTGAAATTCCAGAAATAATTGAAATCTGAATTAAATGTGATTAAAAATGATTTATAAAGTTATATTAAATCATACTGAAGTTATAGTAATGTTATAGAACTTTTAAAATTGAATTAAAAGTTAATTTGTGAAAATTGAATATTTTAATATTTAATCGACTAGTGAAATTAGCCATTTTTGGGACAGTCTCAGAATTGGATGAAACTAGTTCCATTGGATCCGTAATAGTTTGTTATTATCGGATTTCAATTTTCGTAGCAATCGGAGTTGTCGTGTGACCGTGGCAGCTCGAAACGCATCGAAATTGTTTTAATATTAATTTGGCGAGTTAAAATAATCATTTTTCAAAAAGTCTTGGATTTCGACGAAACCAGTTTCATCGGATCCGTAATGTGATATTATTGTATGGTTTCAAATTTCGTGTCAATCGGATGTACCGTTTGTCCGGGGCAAGCGAAAACACATCGAAATCGGTTTAATCGGTTTAATTTAAAATCGATCGTTTATTGCCGTAACTCGCATAGATGATCGAATTAGCTCCCGAAACACGTTCCATTGTGTTCAAAACGCGGGGTAAACCTTACGAATGCTAGGCGGCACGTATGATTTGGAGATCGTTTGAAAAAGTTGTTTTAAAATGAATTTAATATTATTATATACGTATATATATACGCGCGTTTCAGGCCAAAACCCTAATTCATTTCCTCCAGCCGCCACTATCAGTTTTAATGGCCAGAAATTCGTGTTCTTTCTCCCTCCAAATCTCTCAATCCATTGACAATTACAAGAAACTTCCAACATGAAAAGTGTAGAGCACATCCTCTTCTATCAATCCAACGGTGGAGATCGTAAAAGGAGCAACAGATTGTCAGAAAATCAAGCAAGAAGGTGCTGTGTTTTTCATGCAAATCAAGGCAAAGGGGGTGGCCGAGCTTCATACTGCTCTGGCCGTGGGCAGTGGTAGAGTGGGGCTTCGGAGTGGCATCATCTGATCATCGTATAAATGCACGGAGTGGTCACGAAAATTAGAAGTTGAAGGCGACTTCATAGGTTCGGTTTTGTTCATCTTACTGGAGCAAGAACGTGAGGGAGAAGGGAAGCAAAATGAATGGCCTAATCTGGTGAAAGAAAAAATGGACGGCCAGGATTTGATTTAGGTTAAAATTTAAAAAGGAATTGTAAATTTAATTATTTTATAATCGTTCAAACTTTAAAATGTGATAACTTGTTCATACGAGGTCCGTTTTGGACGAAACGAATTGCGTTGACTTCATTTTGTCGAGCACTACGCTATGGAACTGGATTGGAAGCGATTGGAGTCAGTGAAAATTTCGGGTAAAAATAAACGCGTGTTTAATTTTATTCGAAATAAAACGCTGGAACGGAATTAAAAGCAAAGGTGAGAACTCCTCACTCAATCGAATGTTGTGTTTCGATTTAAATTTTAAATAGTTAGATTTAAAATTGTTGATAGTGTTAATTGTGATGATTGAATGATGATTGCTATTTATTGTGATAAATAGACATTATACGCCGTTATTAAGCGGAGGTTATTTATTAAAAACATATACCGCGATAATTTCACATTGAAGTGGAATTGGTATTATATATGTATGTAGCAATAAATATATTGGAGTTGATTTCCCGCATTGTATAGCGGATGAGACCCTATTGCGCCGCATAATAGCAGATAATATTTATAAATCCTATATACCGCGATAATTTCACTGTGAAGTGAAATTGGTATTGTGCTAACATCTGTGGATGCAGGGAAACAGGTTGGAGGGATCCAACTGGATTCCTCAACTGTATTGATTTATTTATAGATATTGATGTATATTCTGTTGTCATATTGATATATGATGTTTGGATGTCGTGATTGATGATTGGTGCTGTTGCATCATCGGATCCATTTTTGAAGTTTAAAAATAACCATTTTGATTTTTAAGAGATTTTTAAAGTGATTTTTGAAAATATGGAGTTAATGATTTTTATGAATCAGAGTGATGAAATTATAAAGGAGTTTTAAAGACGTTTTAAAACGATGTTATAAATGGATTTATAAAAAGATAGAATCTATGATTTGGGGAAGTTATAAAATGAATGAATTTGTAAATAGAGAATTATAAGTAGTTTGCTTATAATTTGGATTTTGGCTTGTGAATGGAATTTATAAATGTTGGTTTATAAATCTGAAATTTGACTTATTTTGATAAGTGAATTATTATAGCTTATTAAAGGAAGTATATTCACGATTTTGGACAGTGGATAATCCTTTAAATAAAATGTGTAGAAATGTTGAGTTTGGATAACGAAGTATATTCACGATTTTGGACAGTGAATATATTATTAGATAAAATGGATATGTTTTGGAGAAGTGATATTACGAAATGAAGTAATTGTTTTAAAAAGATGTTTTAAAACGTGTTAAGTATCGAAAACATAGATTTCAACATTTATTGTTGAAATAGACGTTTCAAGAAATAAGGAAATGGTGAACTATAACACTATTGTTACAGTAAATGGTTTCCGAAAGGAAATGTTTTATATAGTATTGGGATTTATATATCTATCTAAATTTTGAATCCCTATACTAGTGATTTTGGGTCGTCGTAATGATGTTTTATGCAACATTTGTTTTGACTCAAATAAATGTGTTTAAGAGAATGATTTCCTTAAAGAATGAAATATTATATACTTAATTATGATTTAAGTATATTGAATATTTTCAAATGTTGAAAATAAATGGATTTGTGAATTACCTATTATTAAACAGGTATGGAAGTGTTTTTCCAATATGAAGTGAAATGTTTTGAGATTTTATCTTCAAAGATAAATTGAAATGTGGAAATTGATTTGAAATTTTTTTCAAATAGTTGAAGTGTGGAAATTATATATCTTGTAAAGATATTTTTGGAAGATAAATAATTTGGAAAATTATTTGGAATCTGATGATGTTGCGCATCTTTATTGATAGTTAAATAACCGACTATCAATAATTACCTTGAATGGGTATTTATTGTGATTTGCTTGAATTTGAATGCCACACTTATTTTTGAATAAGCGCTCACTATTCGGGTTAGCCGGGAAAGGACCTTTATGTCGTATAACCCATTCCGAATTAGTGATACAATGATATGGATCGTATTAAAGACCGTTGGTGAAGACCGGGTGTTTGTGAAAACGATAGGATGACCTATCGATTGTCTCTACACCGTTAGCTACGGTATAGAGATTTCCTTTGTGATGGGAAGTTTTATCGAGATTGTGAATGCCCGGATTGCAAGGGCTTCTTTTGGAAGTGCCTTCGGTTCTGTTCGAACCCGGAACAGACTTGTATGGCAAGGTTTTAAATCTCGGATTTCGGTCACGTCTCGTCTCGAAGAATTTAGATAGCTTATCTCGTATCGGGTGAGATCTCGAACGAGATGAGTGCATCTCGGTCGTCCATCTCGGATTTACATCTCGGTTTCTAAAATTCATTTCGGAGTTATCTCGGAGTATATGTCATGTCGAAAATTAGTTTTCATACACCTAAATTTATAATACTAGTCACTACCTTAAGGAAAACACTATGCACTTACCTTGAATATATCACACGCTTATCATTAGTAATTTAGTATGGAAAAATATCACTTGTATCATGTAAAATAAACAAATAACTAGATTTCATGAATAATGTTCAATATAATATCATATGAGATAAAGTTGACAAGAAACAAACCATAACATATGCACCTTTACTTTGTTCGATCATTCACTTAACTTTCCTACACAATATAATGTCTCATTTCTACCTTTTATGATTTATAGTGCTGCAAGGGAAATCTTAATTTTATAACTTCAAATACAAAAGTCTACAAGTAGAATTAAGATATTCTATGTCTGATTATAGTATTTAATTATTAGCAAACAAAATCTCATTAAGCAACTAATAGCATAGATATTTCAAACAAATGTAGAAAATAGCATACATAGTACAAACAATTTCAAACATTTAGTAATATTATAAGAAAAGCAAAAAAATGATGTACGAATGAACATGTAATCATCAAATGAAATTAATAGATGAAAGAGAATTCCTTTATTGCTTAAAAATAAGCCTTGAGGAAAAAAATTATAGCAGCAAAGAATAAATGAAATCAAATTGGGAATCTATTTAGAACATAAAGTTAAATAAGTGAAGCCCAAAATTTATAGCCGCAAAAAATAGGATTAGGAAAAAAACTGAAGAAAGTGTCTAAAAAAGAAAAATGAAATCGGATGTAAATTAATTTGGATCAGAAACCTAAATGAAAATCATAAAGTGAAATACTTATCATAATCGATGTAGATTTTATCATCTTCTTACACTTGTCACTGCCGTAAAAATAAGAGACGAATATTAAATGAGATTTATATAAGAAATAAGGGTTAAAAAAAGCACAATTAAGAAGGCTTAAATTAAGGTAAAGGATGAGCTAGCCCAATACGGAAAAAGAGTTGATTTTTTCCAAAATTCAAAAATTCGGCCGATATCTCGCTGTTAAATCTCGTCCGAGATACCGGACGAGATACTAAAATCTCGTCCGAGATTTGGGTCAGACGAGATTCAAACGAAATTAGTTGTTTCGAATCGCCCAGGCTTGAAAACGAGATCTCGCCCGAGATCTCGCCCGAGATGAGCGAGATTTAAAACCTTGTTGTATGGTTACGTGTCTGACATTACGTTTTGAGATGTAAAGCTGATTTCTTTCAAATACATTTCTGTTGGTGGCGGAGAATTTATTCTCTTAGCTTAACACCCTTCTCTGAGACGTACGAGCTCAGAGGTTATGTAGTTGAAATTTATCAGCGATATATTCTCAATTTGGTAATGTGACATGCTGAGTTTTGCTGTGAAATGATCATTGTTTGATCATTTGTGATATGATCATTTGTTTGATCATTTATCTTTGTGATCATTACTTTGATCATTTGTTTGACCCAAAGCATAGCTTTTGTATAAAGCGTAGCTTTGTGGACGAGACTTCGTCAGGGCCTCAACAACCCGGAAATGGTCGAAACAGGAATGTTGCGGCAAGGTTATGAGGGTCGCACCCTTTAGGGTATGTCATTTCCTTCTAGAAAGAGGTGGTATCATGGTATGGAGCCCAGATACTTACTCATGTGGACACACTTTATTTATTATGTGTGATGATGTTACCGAGCGCTCGGATGAAGGTCCCAAAGGACCGACGGATGGCATATTTGTGAGTTACCTAGTTAAAGGGGTAACCCGGCCTTGTTGGCAGAGAGCAGTTTGTCTCTCGGAGCGTCCAGCCAGAGGCGTTTCCTACGTGGCATAGGAAGTTCCTTAGCCTGACCATTTGTTGTCAAATCCATTTTCCAATACGAACCTTGTACGGTTTTAGTTGTAGAACCTGCCATTTACTTATGGTGGTTACCACTATTTAGATGGTAGCTATAGTAGGCATACGATACTGGTCGTATGTTGGCTAAGATTAATATTATACTTTCGAAATGTTTTCTGCACTAATAATAATAATCCAATGATTTTGCATAGTAAGCATATTTGACTATCATAAGAAGAAATCTCCTCCAATTCTGCGTTTAAATTGAGTGTGTGGCGGGAGGTCTTACGGTAGTTTCATTTTCCAAAAGCATTGCGGGTTTCAATGTTAAAATTCTTTTGTTATTTGTTTCTAAAGATAAACTTTTTTAGTTCTCACACCAGTCACCATGACTGACCTAGAGTTTATTGTTTCCTTCCTAAACTCTGGGTGCCCATCATTTTCCACACGGGCAGTCTAGAGTTAGGTCATCAGGTCATTCTGGATTCAGGAGATGCTGTGGAGCTCAAGTGGCGAGCTGGATGGCGAGACGTATCACCTATACTATGTATTATTCCGCTGTGTATTCTGTATGAGGACAAGTTTGTATAACTGTCCGTTGATGTATATTGTTGTTGTACTCTCTGATGATGATGTAATGTATAAAATGATATAGTTCTTTGATTTAAAGATTATTCATTTATCTATTATATGTTGTTCTGCTGCGAATGTGAGATTCTGATATTGGTTCTGTTTCTGTTGTTTCTTCTTTCTTTTCTTCGGTTTTCTTCTACCTCTTCTTTTTCTTCATAACAATGAGGTTTTCCAGCATTCGATTGCTCGGCAGTTGATATAGTTGACGTATTGATGTCGATTTTCGAGCAACGAAAAATCGAAACGTTACATTTTTGATTGTGTAATATCTGTGCATATCAGTATTCTTATCAGGGACAGGTAATCATGAGTGGCTGCAATACACACGTGTACATTTATACACGTGTGCACTGCCTCGCCAACTCATGTGCACAGTCAACAAAAGCAATCATGCAATATGTATATGGTCAAGCACAAATGTATGTACATATATGGTGATGAACAAGTTTAAAACACTAGTGACAAATCAAAGCTACTGCAACAATGCAAACTATAGACCTGAATCCATACTATATGAAGGAAATGCATAACTAAATCAACTCAACTCAACATAGATGCATATGCACAAGTCAATTGATGCACCAGTGGAATGAACAAGTGCAGCCTCTACATAAAGGTCTGAAACAAATGAAACCAGAAGCAGGCATGGCAACATGATTATCAAAGTGAACCACAACATCACAATCAAGTGCAGTGAAGTACAACAGCAAACCAGACTACAAGATGAACAAACAAAGACCAGAAGTACAAAATGGCCAAGCAAGTGCACCATTAAACCAACAAACAAGATCAAAGGCATAGCAACTGCACCAAGACCAAACAGTCGAGCGAGACCAGAATCAAGCAACAACATGTGTACAACTCAGTGTCAAGCACATGTGTACAACAGTGAAATGCACCAGATTTCAAATTATGAACAACAAGTGAATGACACACATCAAATGCAGTGACAAATCGATGTAGCAGTTTCAAAATAATCAAGCAACAATTTCACCGAACCAAAATCAGAAGAAAAATCAGAGAGTCAAGCTATAGTCGAAACAGTGGAAGCAGTGTGCAAACAGCACGTCGAAAAGTGCTTAGGGATGAACACAAAAATGGCCAGAGTCGAAGTACACAAGGGCCTTAAACAACGTCACATTAACAAAGTCAAAAATGATCGAAGCCGAAGTCGTGAGTCGAACAAGTCAAAGCAAGAAATTCATGGAGCAGCAAAATCAAAGCCATGGTCATCACGAAATTGAATTCAACACCGTGAAGAGCAAGAAAGAAATATACGTGTATATACAAAATTGAAGAAGTCAGAAACCATCTCGAGCATCAAAACAAATCAGAAGATTTGGTCTTGGCAATGCAAATATATGGAAAAGATTTTTCCATATTTGAGTAAAGAATTCGAATGCATATATGGACAGAAATAATTCGAATATGGACCAAGGAAAATTCCAAATATCCTGCTATAGAAACAAAAACAAATTCCAGAACAAAATCAACAGTTCAAATTTCAAAATTGTGAAAATAGATAGGAAATATCCAAAGCCGTGGGTACCAAGCAAAATTCGAATCGTATATACCCAAAATGTCGCAACAAAATCATGGAAATATTCAACGACGTGGAGGACAAGCAAGAAATCAAATCAGACGAAAATCAAGGATTTTGTATCTTATATAAAGCCACAATCATCATCGACAATTAAGCAATCGAGTTCAAGCATTCAATCCAGAGAACAAAAGACATAAATCACATACCGGAATAAAAGTCGAACTCGATCATCGAGGAACAGCCGTGTGCAAGACGAAGAAACAATCGATCGACAAAAGCAACGAACGTCGAATCATCATTCGATCGAGAAAATAGAGTCGGCAGCCTAAATCTCTACAAGCCCTAATTTTACCAGAAAGGAACAATCGAAGAAGCCATTATCACAAACAAGGAACGGGCCGACATAGTTAAAGAAATAAAGAGGGAAGTTTGTGGGCCGGTCTTGTTTAATTAATTATATAAGGCTTTGGTATATTTTAAATTAGGGTTTTGAGTTGTTCTTGTTTTTTATTTTTAAAGTCTGTACTTTTCGAATCAAATCTTGGTAAATCACCGCCTAGGATTTAGGTTGTGTCGGATTTTCTAGTTAGGATTAGCTCAGTAAGCAGGGTTTGCGAGTTTGCAAAACTCTATAGGCGGTAGCAGGGTTTGCGAGTCTGTTAGAGTGTTTGTAAGCGAGAGACTGTTTAATTCTAATAGAAATCTAGGAATGCAGCAGTAGGCAGGGGTTGCCGAAGCTGGGTAAATTTTGTGTGTGATTTACTTTTCAGCATATTTACTTCTCTGCAGTTTGTTTTTGTGTTTAATTCGAGAAAATTTGCTATAACCCTATTCACCCCCCCTCTAAGGTTAATCTAGATACTACAAGTGGTATCGGAGCCCGGTATTTTTCTTTAACTCTAGAGTCAGGAATCCACCAAATAATGCTTTTTCTGAGGGGCAATCTATTGCTAGGCCACCCATGTTTAACGGGAATGATTATGCTTACTGGAAAGTTAGGATGGGTATTTATCTTAGTTCTGTTGATTATGATGTTTGGGACATTATTGAAATTGGCTATAAAACTCCCACTATAACTGTTGGTGATACTGAGATTCCTAAACCTAAGGATAGGTGGGACGCTAACGATAAGAAATTAAAAACTACAAATGCTAAAGCCATGAATGCTTTGATCTGTGCTCTTGATAAGACTGAATTTAATAGAATTTCTCATTGTAAAACTGCACAGGAAATTTGGCATACCTTGGAGGTGACACATGAAGGAACTTCTCAAGTCAAGGAGTCTCGTCTAGCCCTATTCAGCAATGAATACGAGAACTTTGTGATGGACAAAGGCGAGAGCATAAAGTACATGTTTGGATGCTTTTCAACTTTGGTGTACAATACTAGAGCGCTTGGGAAGGTATTCACTGAGGTAGAGCTTGTGAGGAAGGCGCTACGAGTCTTACCGATGAGCTTTGAGGCAAAAGTCACGGCAATACAAGAATCGAAAGATCTGAGTAAACTAAGCATGGAGGAGTTGATCAGCAACTTGATGACATATGAGCTTGAGATAAAAGCAAAGGAGGAACGCAACAACTCTGAATCAAAGAAGAAGATGATTGCCTTAAAGAGCAAAGAAGAGAGTGATGAAGAATATCCAATTGAAGAGCTTGCAATGGCTGTCAATAATCTTAGAAAATGGTCAAGATTCGGGCAACGCAAGAAGAAAACAAGTGGTAATAGGTCAAAAGATTCTGACAATTCCGATAATGAATTGACTTGCTTTAACTGCAAGAAGCCTGGCCACTTCAAACAAAAATGCCCACTTTTCAAAAACAACAAAGGAAAGAAAAAGAAGAAGAAGGCCTTTGAAGCGACTTGGGATGATGAAGAAGGAGAGGAAGTTTCGAATAATAGCTCAGAGGAGGCTAATTTATGTCTTATGGCAAAATCAGATTTAGAAGCAAGCTCAGCGGAATTTATTGAGGTAGGTGACTATTCTTATAAAGAACTTGTTTTGATGTGTTGTGATCTTACTAAAACAATTGATACTCTTGAATCTAAAATTGAAAAACTGAAATCTGATAGGAGAGAACTTGTCCATGAAAATTCTAGGTTAGAAACTGAACTTGAAAATATTCAAAACCTAGACTGTAAAAAATGTAAAATTTTAGATTCAGAATTATCAAAACTTAAGTATAGCTTTGAGAATCTTGAAAAAGAAAACTTGTGTCTTAAGGAAACCATTGACACTAGGAAAAAGGATTTTATAAATAGATGCACCTCACTTGTGACTGAAAACACAACACTAAAAACCAAAGTCCAAAATCTTGAGAAAACTCTGAATAACTTTTCAAGAGGAGAAAAATCATTTAACATGTTATTGGGAAATCAACTTTTTGCTAACAACAGAAAAGGACTAGGCTTTGGGAAAACACAAGTTGATGATAATGCAAAATGTAAGAGTGTCTTTGCTAGATGTGGAATAATTGGACATCGTGCTAAAAATTATAGTCATAGGAACAAGAATACAAAATTTATACAAGTTTGGGTTCCTAAGAATTCTACAAACAAATTTCATGTCTATTGGAACAAGAATGAAAGGACAAAACAAGTTTGGGTTCCAAAGGGATTGTTTATTCACAATGCTTCAGTCACTAATATCATTGGACCTAAGAGTTTCTCTAGGTCATCCTCCTCTCTCTTTATGTAGGTTTGTTGGCGGGCTAAGAAGCAACAAAAATGGTTTCTAGATTCAGGTTGTTCTAGACATATGACAGGTGACAAATCGAAGTTCCTTAGCCTAGAGAATTTTAAAGGTGGAAATGTGATCATGGGAGACAATAGCAAGTGTAAGATTATTGGTAAAGGTGAAGTAGGTAACGGTACTTTTTCCTTGACTAATGTTTTATACGTCGATAATTTGCATCACAATCTCATTTCTATTAGCCAACTATGTGACAAAGGTATGAATATGGTTTTTGATAGTGATACTTGCAAAATCATTGATAAATCTTCTAATAACATTGTTTTTATGGGCAAAAGAAAAGGAAATGTTTACACGCTTTCGTTTGATAATCTAAATCTTTCTAGATGTTTGGTAGCCACTGACGAAGAGGCATCTTTATGGCATAGGAGACTTGGACATGCTAGCATGGGCCTCTTGGAAAAACATGAAACGAAAGAATTAGTCAGAGGATTACCACATCAGAAATTTAAAAATAATAAAGTGTGTAAAGCATGTTCCTTGGGCAAGCTTAGCCGATCATCATTTCGCCCTAAAAACATTGTTAGCACATCAAGGGTCCTTGAATTAATTCATATGGACTTATTTGGACCAAATGAAATTGCAACTTGAATGGAAAACGCTATTGTTATGTATTGGTTGATGATTATTCTAGATTTGCATGGGTTTATTTCTTAGCCAAAAAGTCTGAATCTTTTGATTATTTTTCAAAATTTGCAAAACTTGTTCAAAATGAAAAAGGAGTTTCAATTAAAACTTTGAGAAGTGATCATGGAGGCGAATTTGAAAATTTGGAATTTGAAAGCTTTTGTGAAGAAAATGGTTTAAAACATGAATTTTCTGCTCCACGAACACCTCAACAAAATGGGGTGGTTGAAAGGAAAAATCGTACATTGCAAGAATTGGCTAGATCCATGTTGAGTGAGTATAAACTACCTCTAACCTTTTGGGCAGAGGCAGTGAATACTTCGTGCTATGTAATAAATAGAGTAATGATTAGACCAATACTTGGCAAAACGTCTTATGAATTGTGGCATGAAAGGAAACCTAACATTTCTTATTTTCGTGTATTTGGATGTCCTTGTTTCATTCTTCACACAGGTGATCAACTTGGAAAATTCGAATCAAAGGCTGATGAGGGAACTTTCATGGGCTATTCAATAAGGAGCAAGGCTTACAGGATATACAACAAACGAACAAAGACAATTGTTGAATCAATCAATGTGAAATTCGATGAATCTGACCTGGAAAGGACGACTGAAAAGGTGGTTGACGATGGGGTAGATCATCAAGGCATTGAAGAAGGGACATCTAGTGAGAAAGCTGAAAGTAGGGATGTTGATGCTGATGGATTGAAGTTCAAATCCAATCATTCTCCTGAATTGGTTATAGGTGATCCTACGGAAGGTATACGCACTCGCTCATCATTTGATAAAAATTTGTGTGTGTTTTGTTATCACAGTGGTTTTATTTCTGAGATTGAACCTGATTCTGTTGAAATGGCTCTTAATGATGAAAGTTGGGTTTTAGCAATGCAAGATTAACTTAATCAATTTGAGAGAAATAAAGTTTGGAAATTAGTTCCTAGGCCTAATGACTATTCAATTGTTGGAACTAAATGGGTGTTCAAAAATAAACTTGATGAATCAGGAAATGTAATTAGAAACAAAGCTAGGTTGGTCGCAAAAGGATATAACCAAATAGAAGGCATAGATTTTGATGAAACATTTGCTCCAGTTGCTAGATTAGAAGCCATTAGGATTTTGCTAAGTTTTGTATGTTATAAGGGTTTCAAACTTAAACAAATGGATGTAAAAAGTGCCTTTCTAAATGGTGATTTGAAAGAAGAAGTTTTTGTTGAACAACCCCGAGGTTTTGAAAATCATGATTTTCCAAATCATGTGTATAAACTAGAAAAAGCATTATATTGTCTTAAGCAAGCTCCTAGAGCTTGGTATGACTGCCTTTGTACATATCTTTTGGAAAACGGCTTTAAAAAGGGAAGTGCTGACACGACACTGTTTCTATTACATAAAGGAAGTGATTTTTTGATTGTTCAGATTTATGTGGATGATATCATTTATGGTGCTACTAATGAACTCTTGTGCGAGAAATTTGAACAAGTCATGCAGGCTAAATTCGAGATGAGCTTGGTTGGAGAATTGAAATATTTTCTTGGATTTCAAATCAAGCAAAGCAGTGATGGTATTTTCATTTCACAATCCAAGTATGTGTCGGAACTGTTGAAGAAATTTGGAGCTGAGAACTCCAAACCATTGAGAACTCCTATGAGCCCATCAACAAAGTTGGACAAAGACGAGAAAGGAATTGCTGTTGATCAGAAAAAAATATCGAGGAATAATTGGTTCACTTCTCTATCTTACTGCTTCTAGACCTGATATTATGTTTTCTATGTGTTTGTGTGCACGTTTTCAATCTAATCCTAAAGAATCTCATTTGAAAGCCACTAAACGAATTTTGAGATATCTTTCACACACACACAAATTTGGACTGTGGTACCCTTCTTGTGAAAATTTTGATTTAGTTGGTTATTCTGATGCTGATTATGCTGGTTCATTGGTTGATAGGAAAAGTACTAGTGGGACATGTTTCATGCTAGGACATTCATTAGTTTCATGGTCAAGTCGAAAACAAAATTGTGTTGCATTATCCACCACTGAAGCAGAATATATTGCTTTAGGAAGTTGTTATGCTCAAATTTTATGGATGATGCAAACTCTTTCTGATTTTGGCTTAGTTTATAAACAAGTTCCATTAAAATGTGATAGTAAAAGTGCAATAGACTTGTCAAATAATCATGTTCATCATTCACGCACAAAACACATTGATGTGAGACACCACTTTCTTAGAGATCACATTGCTAAGGAAGACATTTGCATTGAACATGTTTCAACTGAGGCTCAACTTGCTGATATTTTCACAAAACCCCTCCCCAAAGACAGATTTTCCAGATTACGTTTGGATTTGGGGATTATAGAAATTGACTAATCATTTTCCATTTTTTGGTTGAAATATTCTTGGATATTTATTTTCAACTTCAATTTCTAGGATTCAAACCAGTTTTGGATATTATTCAAAGATTGATTCGAATATGGTATTCAGTAGTGGAAATATGTTTTTTTTATTTCTTTTCAAAATTAAAAAAAATCATAATATAATTAACTTGGTAACTTATTCCACGATCATTTCTATTTCTACCATCTTTCTATCATTCATAATGGTTTTGTAAAATGAGAAAAGTGATTTCTTTTAAAATTTTAAAAAAAATCTCATGCATCCATTCTCATTTAAAAGTCCTTATGGTTATGCATGGATGGAGCATGTGAGTGAATTATTTTTATTTTTATCATCATTCCATTCTCATTTAAAAGTCCTTATGGTTATGCATGGATGGAGTATGGTAGCTAAGTATTTTTCTGGTCTCACTTAAAAGTCCGGATGCTTAGACTAATAAGTAACTGCTAATCCCATTTAAAAGTCCTTATGGTTATGCGTGGTTAGTAAGTGCTTATTTTTGTGCTTAAATGTCAAATTATTTTTAAAATATCTCTCTTCTCATTATATAAAAACCGAATCATCGATCCATTCTCTACAATGTGGAAATTGTTACCTCGTTATGATATATTATGATTTTTCTTTGTTTTGCATTTCTTATACAACAAAAAAATAAAAATTAAAAAAATTAAAAAAATTAAAAAAATTTCCACTACTGTTCCATTAGTTTTGTCAGTCTTTTGATGATAACAAAAGGGGGAGAAGAACAAGATTTTGATAAGGAAGTAAATATTTTTGGAATACTTCAACAAATTTGTTAAATGTTGCTAGTTAATTTTCTTTAGTTCTTTTATTCTTCTGTAATTTTCTAAATCTTCTAAATAGGGAGCGGTCTCCGTTGTAGGGGGAGCATTCATATAGGGGGAGCTAAATATTTCATGCTAAAATACATTTATTAGAATTTCAAAATCTTTAATATATATGTTTGTCATCATCAAAAGGAGGAGATTGTTTGATGTGATTTTTTGTTTGATGATAACAAACATATATCAATTTATATATGTGTTTGCAGATTGTACTATACACATATAGGAATAAATATTCATATTGAATAATAATACTATTGCACATAATTTATATAATTCAATCGGTATTTTTATTCAACATAATATTTTATTTCAACACTTATACAGTACAAAGTTTTCAGCTCTCTCTATATACATACACCGGTTTCATACATTTCACATTCATATTTGTTTCTCACTACAACACTCAACACTTAGTTTTTCACTCTGTCTGCACATCTGCATCTATCTGCATTGTCCAGCTCCAGTTCTTGTCCTATCTCCTGTGTACCTATATAATTAGCAACTACAACAGTAATCTGAAAATAAACAAATTTGAATTTGCAAAAATATAAATTTGTTTTTATTGGTGCCTCAGATATATGGGTTATTGTCATCATTTTTGATTGTGTAATATCTGTGCATATCAGTATTCTTATCAGGGACAGGTAATCATGAGTGGCTGCAATACATACGTGTACATTTATACACGTGTGCACTGCCTCGCCAACTCGTGTGTACAGTCAACAAAAGCAATCATGCAATATGCATATGGTCAAGCACAAATGTATGTACATATATGGTGATGAACAAGTTTAAAACACTAGTGACAGATCAAAGCAACTGCAACAATGCAAACTATAGCCTTAATCCAGACTATATGATGGCAATGCATAACTAAATCAACTCAACTCAACATAGATGCATATGCACAAGTCAATTGATGCACCAGTGGAATGAACAAGTGCAGCCTCTACATAAAGGTCTGAAACAAATGAAACCAGAAGCAGGCCTGGCAACATGATTATCAAAGTGAACCACAACATCACAATCAAGTGCAGTGAAGTACAATAGCAAACCAAACTACGAGATGAACAAACAAAGACCAGAAGTACAAAATGGCCAAGCAAGTGCACCATTAAACCAACAAACAAGATCAAAGGCATAGCAACTACACCAAGACCAAACAGTCGAGCGAGACCAGAATCAAGCAACAACATGTGTACAGCTCAGTGTCAAGCACATGTGTACAACAGTGAAATGCACCAGATTTCAAATTATGAACAACAAGTGAATGACACACATCAAATGCAGTGACAAATTGATGTAGCAGTTTCAAAATAATCAAGCAACAATTTCACCGAACCAAAATCAGAAGAAAAATCAGAGAGTCAAGCTATAGTCGAAACAGTGGAAGCAGTGTGCAAATAGCACATCGAAAAGTGCTCAGGGATGAACACAAAAATGGCCAGAGTCGAAGTACACAAGGGCCTTAAACAACATCGCATTAACAAAGTCAAAAATGATCGAAGCCGAAGTCGTGAGTCAAACAAGTCAAAGCAAGAAATTCACGGTGCAGCAAAATCAAAGTCGTGGTCAGCACGAAATTGAATTCAATGCCGTGAAGAGCAAGAAAGAAATATACGTGTATATACAAAATTGAAGAAGTCAGAAACCATCTCGAGCATCAAAACAAATCAGAAGATTTGGTCTTGGCAATGCAAATATATGGAAAAGATTTTTTTTCCATATTTGAGTAAAGAATTCGAATGCATATATGGACAGAAATAATTCGAATATGGACCAAGGAAAATTCCAAATATTCTGCTATAGAAACAAAAACAAATTCCAGAACGAAATCAACAGTTCAAATTTCAAAATTGTGAAAACAGATAGGAAATATCCAAAGCCGTGGGTACCAAGCAAAATTCGAATCGTATATACCCAAAATGTCGCAACAAAATCATGGAAATATTCAACGATGTGGAGGCCAAGCAAGAAATCAAATCAGTCGAAAATCAAGGATTTCGTATCCTATATAAAGCCACAATAATCATCGACAATTAAGCAATCGAGTTCAAGCATTCAATCCAGAGAACAAAAGACATAAATCACATACCAGAATAAAAGTCGAACTCGATCATCGAGGAGCAGCCGTGTGCAAGACGAAGAAACAATCGATCGACAAAAGCAACGAACGTCGAATCATCATTCGATCGAGAAAATAGAGTCGGCAGCCTCAATCTCTACTAGCCCTAATTTTATCAGAAAGGAACGATCGAAGAAGCCATTATCACAAACAAGGAACGGGCCGTCATAGTTAAAGAAATAAAGAGGGAAGTTTGTGGGCCGGTCTTGTTTAATTAATTATATAAGGCTTTGGTATATTTTAAATTAGGGTTTTGAGTTGTTCTTGTTTTTTATTTTTAAAGTCTGTACTTTTCGAATCAAATCTTGGTAAATCACCACCTAGGATTTAGGTTGTGTCAGATTGTTTAGTTAGGATTAGTTCAGTAAGCAGGGTTTGCGAGTTTGCAAAACTCTATAGGCGGTAGCAGGGTTTGCGAGTCTATTAGAGTGTTTGTAAGCGGGAGACTGTTTAATTCTAATAGAAATATGGGAATGCAGCAGTAGGCAGGGGTTGCCGAAGCTGGGTAAATTTTGTGTGTGATTTACTTTTCAGCATATTTACTTCTCTGCAGTTTGTTTTTGTGTTTAATTCGAGAAAATTTGCTATAACCCTATTCACCCCCCCTCAAGGGTTAATCTAGATCCTACACGATGTACTCCACTCGACGATCTCTACAAAACCCATAAATCAATTCGACGATCAGACAAGGTTGATCGAGACACGACGAACGGCCGAGGCTTATTCCTCGAATTTCGGACACACAGAAACCCAAATTAAAAATCCAACTGTAGATTTTACTTGCGCTCGTCGAGAACTTCAAATCGATATATAATAAGGTATAGTTTGAGGAGTTTGAATTTTCGATTTGATTTTGGTTTGCAATTGAATTTGGAATTGGTTTTTGTTTGTCTGCCATTGGAAAGAGAGAAGCAGATAGAATTGTACATACAGACAAATGGAATAAGAAATAGTTAGGGTTTATAACAGGCTATTTATAGGCAGATCAAAAATATAAATGAATGAGCGAGATCGATTTGAAAGTTGAACGATAAATGACCCGAAAAGCCCGTTCTGTCTCCAGAACAAAAATGGGTCATCCCATATATCAAAATAGATGTTTTTGATAATTTTTAACTTAGTGTAACAAGTTTCAAGTCCAAATTCCATCATATGAAGAAGGTGCTTTAAAATCAACTTATTTCAAATTGATTTCAATTAAATTGATTTCTAGGCGTTTCGAGCCCGTACGATCAAACGACAAGTCCGATCGTTACGAAACTTGAAATCCTACAATAACTCACCGTTACGGATCCGATGAAACTAGTTTCGTCGAAATCCAAGACAGTGCCCAAAATGGCTATTTTCACGTTAATTAAATAAATTAATATTAAATTAATTAATCACTTTTTAATTCAATATTTATAAACTAACAAATCTTCATCCTTTTTGATTACTTAGACATTTATTATAACTTAGAGCAAATTTTACATGTCAAATCCAGTGTTTAATATTCCACAAATTTCAGTGTTCAATTTTAATTGTAGTTAAATCCAATTAATGTAATTTAATTTCAATAAATTTATTTAATTTGGTTTCGATCTTTTAATTCAATCAATTATTTCTCTACATACATAGTTAACATTGCTATATATTTTATTACATTAACCCTCTACCATTTTCATCTTAGTTTTCATTAACGTAGTATTTAATTACATTTAACTGCAATAAATCCATTTAATATAGCTGAAACCCCCATAATTTGATCAAACTTGATTACCATATATGAATAAGATTTACATTGGTTACATCTTATTGAATTAATATTCTACAATTATCAATTAAATCTACATTAACTGCACTAATTAGATGAATTAATTGCTATTGATTTCAAATTTTAATTTAAGAGGCTAAATAAATAGGTAACATATAATTATTGTCACCATTAACTTTTAGTCACATTAATAAGTTATTATTTACAACCAAATGTTATAATTACTCACATAACACTGATTTTATTCAATTACCATAAATTATATATTATTTCATTAATTGATTCAATATTTACATTTGTTTTCCTATATTTACTTTATAACCAAGTATAACCTTTAAATCATTTCAGTTGATTGGAATTTCATTCAAATTGTTAATAATTAACTTAAGTTAACATTATTGCATTTCATTTTAGTTATTATTTCATTGATATTTCACAAATTTTTATTTCTTCCAACATTACGTCACAAAACCTTATTAAATTAACAATTTTTAATTATCGAAAATTAAGGGTCGTTGCATATATAGTAGAATATGCTATATATATAATGTCTAATCAGAAAAATAAATATTTTTCTTAGCATTAAGGCTTTACAGTAATCCCCCTTAATGCGTTTTTAAGCATGGTCGTACAGTTTGTATTTAGCACAACCAGTAGCACATCGGTAGCCAAATGCGCCATGGTACTACAACACTAAACCAAAATAGTAGGGGTCTCATATAGGGATAAAAGTATGACAAGGCACGTGAGGCAATGCCCAAGGTAGGATACTACCAGTTCGGGCCGTAGGGCTGGTGTTAACGCATCATAGCCACGACCGCCCACCACGTCCATCCATCCCATATCGAGTCAAGGGAAGCTATCCCACAATCAAGGTGCATAAATCGAAACCGACAACAAGGGTAATAATATGGACCAAGTCCTAGAAAATAAAAGAATGGATGTCTGCTAGGGGTAATTAGCCCGCTTGGCCCTGTCAAACCATTATGTTTTAGTCATTTCAAATTGGCACAAGTGCCGGGATCTATCAATCATCGTTCTTTTTCTTCAAATCCAGCAAACGATGCCAAATCCAACCACTTTGTTCTGGATTGTCCTCCACGTGCATAGTTGTTAAAGTGGTTCCAATATTGACAATGAGTATGCCAATAAGAGGCCCCGGTCTCTTTAACAACCAAACGTCGTTTTACACACTGGTTGGTACTTTTACATTTCGAAACGATTCATATTTGATATTAAAATATCATATTCACTTCAAATATCATTTCAATTCGAACTCATCATATTTACTCAAAATATACTATTTCACTTCAAAATCATTTTCGCCTCAGTATCTCGATTTCGCTTCCAAAATTGTTTGAATTTCAATTTAGGTTATCACTTCATTTTAGCCCAATTCGTATTTAAATCAACGATGTAAATATAAACATTCCAGCCTTGACCAGTTTGAATTTTTAGAAAATAGTTCGAATAATTTTAAATAATTTAAAAAGTTAAAATAGTTTGATATAAAATAGTTTGAGTATTGAAATGGTTTATATAATAAAATAGCTTGGAAAATCAAATAATTTGAATATTTAAAAAGATAGATTTTAAACAGTTTTTATTAAATAATATATTTCCAAATCAAACTGTCACTTTTCATTTTAACCAATCTGGACCTAAGTCCAAATTCCAATCAACTGATTCAATTTCAATTATTCCATTTCAAATCATTTTCAATCTCATTTCAATTCAAATCGATTAAACTTCGATTCAATTCCAAACAATTTCAAGTTCAATTGCAATTTAAATCAATTTCAATTTTGATTTCAAATTAATTTAATTTCGATTTCAATTCCAATTTGAATTAATTTTAGTTCAATTCTCAATTTTTTAAACCATTTCAATTTATCTCAATTTTGAGTTCAATTTCCAAATAACGATTCAGATCACTTAATTCAAATTAAACTTCAATTTTCGAATTTTGATTAAAATCTTAAAATTAATTCCATTCCCGAGCCCAAATTTTGAAATATCAATTTATATCACCTTTACTTAAATAACTTCGAAATTAAAGTAAAAGTTCGATTTTTTTAAACAATTCAATTTCAATAATTCAAGTCATATTTCAATCATAACTTCAAATTCCAACTAAATTCTTTAAAACAATTTATTTTAGCCAAATTTAATTTCAAAATTTCAACTCTAATTCTTAATTAATTCAATCTTTACAAATTCGATTTTTATTTCTTCGAATCAAAATCGTTTAAATAATTTCAAAACCAAGACTTTTAAAATTATTTAATTTAACCGATCTGGTGTCCGTATATAATTTTCTATCCTATGGCCAAGTGAATAGTTATTTCAATTTAATTTCAAGGATGGATATATCATTTCAATCCAACTCAAAGTGCCATAAGTATATATCGTTTCAACCTATTTCTTAATTATTCCAAATAATTCAAATGACAACTATATAGTGCCAAATGATATACATGGTGATAACATGATATATATATATATATAAATAAAATAAATAAACATCTAACCATCCAATATATCATCCAATAGCATTCAATTTCAATCACCATCCGAATCAACCAATAATTCACAACAATTACATAGTTATCATTATCGGGTATTTTTCTGGCAATTAAATTCCAATTTCAAATTTAACTGTCAATTTTAATTCCTACACCCCATTCATATGTCAATTTCATTTTTAAACAACAGTCAATAAAATTAGATAACTTCACAATCTCAATTTAACGAACATAAAAATATTATAGTACGTCGTGAGCGTTAAAACACTCACCTTTTATTTGAAACTAAAAATATTTTCAGCTTCAAATAAATTCCTAATCAACTCTAAGCTGTAGACGACGTCGATACGATTCCATTACAACTCGTTTGACTCGAAACGGACCTCATATGCACGAGTTACGAATTTAAATAGCATAGAGATAATAATCAAAATAAAATTAATAAACTAATTAACAAATAATTACTCCCTTACCTTCCTCACGCACGCAGGCCGCCCTTTCTCCTATCGCGATAAGCCGCTTCGTCGTAATAATAAATGATCGCTTACCCACAGCTAGCCGCCGCTGTTCCTTCCACTCGCACGCACACCCATCAACGAGCTGCTCCAGCCACGAACGCCGCCACTCTCAAGCCACCAAACCCTAAAATGAAGTCGACCTGACTACTCTCCCCTCATCGAAACCCTAACTTGAGCACGAACGCCTCCTCCGGTCCAGCCTCCTGCCACGCAGCCGTGCTCAGTCACCTAGCCTACTACGGTCGCACTCCTCCATCGCGTCGTTTTGTTTTTTTTCTTTCTTTTATTTCGAACGGCTGAATTTGACTAAGAGAAGAAAGGGTGGAAAAAAGTGATGTACGAGGGGACAAAAATGTATGCGGATGTGTACGAGATGTTGGGGTGAGGTAGACAAATATATATTATATTAGAAAATATCTAACCAATAAACGTCCAAAATTCTCAAACTCCAACCGAAGCGTGCCGCCTGGCATTCTATATGTTTTACCCCTATTCCGAACACAATGGAACGAGCCTTGAGGACTAATTCGATCGTATGCGGAAGATAGCTTTTCAAAATTAATTTATTTTAATTAAATTCAGAAATTAAATCTTACGCGTTTCAAGCTCGCACGGCCAAACGATAAGTCCGATCGCTATGAAACTTGAAATCCTACAGTAATTCACTATTACGGATTCGATGAAACTAGTTCCGTTGAAATCCGAGACAATGGCCAAAATGGCTATTTTAACTCGTTAATTAAAACAAGTAATTTCCAAAATTAATTTATTCACTTTTAAATTCAATTTTAAAAGTTAAAAATTTTCATTCTTCTTCAAATAAGATTTAAATCAACTTTTGAAATCATTTTCATTCATATTAAATCCGAAATTCAATTATTTAAGTAATTCCAATATTAAATTTAAACAATTTAATTGTCCAATAAATTATATTAATAATCATTAGATTTCAAATGAATTTTAGCTATAAAAAATTATTTCATTTCAATCCGAATAATTTAATATTTATTATTCAATCCAATTATTAATTATAAACACATTAAATACATAGAATTTCATTTCAATACTGTTATTGCATAAATCTTCGTAATTGGTTATTTCAAATTTTATTTAAGTTCGTATTAAATAAATTACATAAAAAAATATAAATTTTATTTCTAACCATTTTTATTAAATAACCTATTATATTTAACAATTAAAAATTGTTAATTTTACGGGTCGTTACATCTTTACCAAAACTTTTTTATTTAATTTAAAAGAGAATTAGTCAAATTATCATTTTTGTATTAATGTTGCTAAAGTGGGTCATAAAAACCCGTTGATTTAGCGGGTGTAGCGGAACATAGCAGGGCTTTAAGCGGATCTACTGTTTAATAGCGCTAAATTGAAAAAGCGTAGAGGTCGCAGGTCCCTATGCATTTTAGCGGTGATTTAGCAAGGCTTTAGCGGGGCTTTAACTACATAGATGTAGTGTACAAAAATTAAGTAAATGACCGAGTAACACCTGGTGGTATGTGTAACAACCCTCCTAAAAAGGACCTAAATTCCAACCAAAACAGACCCATCGAAACTTAGACCAAATTCAAAGCTGGATGTTGGTTGGTATAAAGAATAATACAGAGCTATTTATCTATGCATTCAGTACTCACAGCGGAATGATAAAATATAATAACAGAAACGGTATCCATTTCATTTAAAATCCAAATGTCAAAACATCCATAACATAATACCGTATCCCCTACTTCAAACTCTAACCCTTTTCTTCGCTTGTTTACATAGGATTTCTGGCAATCTTGTCCAGCCTTCATTCGCCGCTTAATCAATTCTATCTTTTTCATTTTGGCACGTCAAACACCTAATCGCAAATTCTGCTGCCTTTGTTTTCATCCATGTCCAATAGAAAATTCTTTTCATATCCCTATTCATCTTATCTCATTCGGAGTGAATGGTCATCCTTGAATGGTGTCACTTCGCAAGCTAAATTTTATTTTCCCTAAAATCTTAATTTTTTTGGTTAAATGCATCCTTTATTCCTAGTTACTTACCTAATTCCCTCATTAACTTCCAGTCTTACCTACAATTTATTGCTAGTTAAGTGTCCTTATGAAATTTCCTTATTTACGTTGTTCCTCTATATATATATTTATTTGGCGTTCTAATCCTATCCATAAAATCAACCCAATGATAAAATAGGAACATATCTTATACCATATCATATGCTTTTCCAATAACCTAAGGGAGACAACTGCCAATAACAATCCCAAAAACTCCAAAAGAAAATTTTGCTGGAAGTTGCAATTTATCATTAACTAGTGTTAATGATAGTGCAGCCCTAATACTACTTACTAAATTAAGATGAACATTCTTAATATGTCATTCCACTTAATTCTCCATCATCCTTAATTCTTCTTCCTGGTTTCCAATAAATGTGGTCCATCCATTACTTCAGTTAATATATCCGTAATAATTGATCATTAATGTCAAAGTTGGACCATCTCTAATCAATCCTCATTTAAATCCCTTTAATCTTTTTACCGGTTTCAAAATCCATCTATTATGCTGATTCAAGTCCTCCATAAATACCATATTAAATTCCTTTTAATTCTTTATTAATTAAATAATTATCGCCCATTAAATATGTAATTAACGTCCATAAATCCTTGCCCTATAATAACTAATAAGAATATCATTATAAATTATGCTATTTATATATTTCTATTTTTATATGTTAAGCACGGTTATACGTGTATGTGTATATTTCTTATTTCTAATAATTAATTTCTAAACTAGAACATTCCTTTCCCCATTTTAATTTACCAAAGATATCCTTCTAAAAAGGATCACCATTATAATTTTCCATAAATTAACCAAAATGAGATCTTTGCTTCGTTTGAAAGTACAGGGAATTATTTCTTTTCTTTTATTGAAATAGACAGTGTAAAGTATGAAAAAGAATATTCATATCTTACACATCCCTTTCCCTTTTTGGTATATCCCTTGTTAATTCAAACAACACGCTTGGAGTTGGATAATTTATGGAATTTACATGGAATTCGCTCCAAATAAATCAAAACATAGAAATTTACATTCCAATCAAGTAGGGCAACCCAATTTACAACCTAATTATAAATCTAGAATATCTTCACAACTTTATCGATATTGTATAGTTAAACATCTAAGACTGATTTAAAATTTCCAAATCAGGTTGTACATACTGTTCCTATTTTATTTATGTCCTAAAACCTTTACCCTGTCTTACCTAGTTAGTGATCCCTACCTACTCCATAAAGTTTTCTTGGGTTTTCACCATTCTTTATAAAACAAAGAAAAAAAATCAGATAGTATAATTTTATATAAATTGTTTTCATACAAATAAACATGTTACATAAAATTTGAAATCAGCATTTATTACACCACTAATTTATGAAATCATTGCCTATACTTATGAAGAATACCATTTTAATGATATATTACTATTATTATTATTATTAGCCAATTTTAACTCCTTTTAAATCTATTACTAAGATTATAACTTCAATAGCATTTCAAAATAATAGATTTTTCTTTATTAAACACTTATTATTTCAAAGATATTTTTAGTTACAAGATAATTATTTTAGTATACTACATACCACAATCTATTCACATGCATGTCAAATTTATAATTTCAAGTTGTTATTTTATCCTAAAGATATGCATCAACATCTATTTCTTGATTACTCAAAATGTACTATCACTTAATGTAACGACCCGATATTTTGAACCATTCGCAACCATTATAAGTGTATAGGTAGACACTCATGCCAGAATTGAATTGCTCAAAATACCGCGTTGTTAATTTAAATTGGCAAAACTGAACATATACAGTAAATAAAATAATCACAGATCACAGACACAGAGTAATAAGTGCAGCGGAATTAAAAGAGATAGTAGTTCATGAAGCTACTATATGAATATATAAAATACATCAGAGTTTACAACAGAAGAATAATACGATACATCAGATACAAATCAGAATACATCACTGGAATCATCGAATACTGAAAGCAGAATAGATGGCTGGATCTTCAAGCAAAGCTCCAACTCCAAAGGTGAGTCTCGAAAGCTGAACCACTCAGTCTGACCCGAGCGTAAAGCAAAAACACAAGACACTCGAGTCAGGATTAACATTCTTATATCAATAAATCCAACTCAAGTGAAATAGCAATTGAAATACAAGTAACTCAAAGGATGTTTGGAATAACCATCCTTTAAGGATCCGTTAAACTATCTACTAGTTATAATATACGCTAAGTAGATAATGTCTATCAGTAATAATAAGATATCAAAATAGCGTTAAGTCGTGGCCCATTCCACCCTTAACACATTTTTATTCCCAAAAGCATATACAAGACCGTAGTTTCCCCAAAACCGGAAGTCACCAGAGGGCAATCCATATACTAAAGGTACAAATCAAAATCGTAGTGGTCGCGCATAAATGGAGTACAAGTATGACAAGGCACATGAGGCTATACCCAAGGTAGTGATACTACCGTTCGCCTGATCCGGACTGGTGAGAACGCAACGCCGCAGCGCCCACAACACCGTGAGACAACACTCCCAATTCAAGGGTGCGCACCAATCAATCACAAAGTAAAAGAATAGTTTACGAAGAAGTGTGTCCACTTGAGGTAGCTAATCCTCCATTGGCCCGGCACAGCTCCTGTTTTAGTCATTTCCAATTTGACACAAGTGTCAAGGCTATCCATTATCGTTCACTTTCTTCAATCATCAACGTTCGCCAATCCAACCACTTCATTCTGGATCATCACTTCGCGTATAGTTATTAAAGTGGTTTCCGGTTTAGACAGTGAGTATGTCCCAAACCGACTCCGGTTCCTTTAATAACCTTCGTGATTATAACACCGATTGGTCGTTAATATATTTCAAACCATTTCAATTTCAATTTGAATTCGTAAATCGACAATTCGTTAGTCTTTCGAAATCAATTTCCAAAATTACGTTTCAAACTTTCCAATTTCAATTTTCAACATTTCCATAATTCAATTTCAAAGTTTAAATTAAACAATTCAAATATTCATTAAATTTTGTATATAAGTTCATTCCAAAATCGTTTAACTAAATTTACGTTCAAAACGATTTAAATCAATTATCGCTTCCATTCGATATTCATTAAATTTATTTATCATTAAACAATTTCAATTAAATTTCCAATTCATTACGTTACGTCTTAAGTTCGATTTCTTTATCAAAGTTTACAACTTATTTACAATTACATTTGTCAAATCCAATTCTTTAAATTACAAGTTTTTCATTTGTTTCGATAAAGCGCATTCTATTTCTTATCAAAGAAATTCCTTTCAAATTTCAAAACTTAGTTAAAACTTAGTTTCACTTGTTCATTAATTCACTTTCTCTTAATAAAGATATTCAATTTAATTATAATTCGATCTCATAAAATAATTTCAAATCTTAATTATTAATTATTCAAACTCTTTCATTAATAATTCCAAACTTAATTGTTAATAAATTCAAAATTCAATTATTAATTATTTCAAACTTCGTTATTAATAATTTCACAACTTAACTATTAATAATTTCAAAAGTTAATTATTAATAATTTTCAAAACTTGATTATTAATAATTTCAAAATTTTATTATCAAATAACTCTAAATATAATTATTAAATAATTAAATTTTAAACAATATTCTTTTTGTCAATTACTACTTTAATATTCGTTCCAAATTCAAATATTCACATTTACATTTATTCCAATTTAAATTCCAAATTATTCAAAACATTTTTATTCGTCAAATAAAACTTTATTTTTATTTAAATCAAAACATTTGACCAATCGGGTTTTATTTTAATTTCCTATCCTAAGTCAAATTGTTTGGGTATTTATCATTTCAACCCGATTCCATTTCAATTCAAAAATCAAAGCATACAAAGGGAACTTGCAGTGTGATAGCTGGGATGGTGTCAAAGTAAATAAAACAAGCAATAGCATCCATTCACAACAATTCAACAATTTCAAATAATCCTGAAATAATCGTATTAATTCGCGTTTGTTATTTACGCCAATTAATATAACTATTTCTAGAATCTACTCTATCATTTCAAGTAGATTAAGGATTATAACATTTCGGTTTCACTTGTCATCTATTTACAATTTCATACATCATCAATTTAACAACATACATTCAGTGGTTCAAAATGTAATTAAACAAATCCTATGTGTCAATAAATTCAATAGTTAAAGGGGTCATATTATACAAATGTCATTTAATCAAATTTAAATTTAACTATCCTATATCAAGTTCAATCGCATACTATTTATCAAATTAACCTTAACAATTTAACGTCCAATATAAACATCAACAATCAATCAATTATCAGTCAAACTGTATTATCATCGCATAAATAATTAACAGATAATGGTGTCAGATGTCACAGGTTATCTGATACAAGTAATAACAGTGTAAATAACTAACAACAGCATATTTCAATTGTCGTTTCAATTGAAATCAAATTTAATAAATAAAAGAATATTAATCGTGAGTGATTGCTCACCTTTCGAGGCTAGAGATGAACGAGAAGATGACACGGATATGCACACTGATACGAATACTGAATTTTGAATTGAGAATCCAAGCAAGACAAAAATCGGCTCGAATTCGACGGACAAGCTGATAGATAAAAAAATAGGCGAAATCTAATCAAAACTAGATCGATCGATGTAGATAAAATTGAAACAAATTAGGTATATTATATTTGTTTTCGTAGACCAATATTCAATTTTTAAATTACATATTATATTTGATAAAAATCAAGTATATACTCTAACACACAATAGTACATACATACTCTAAAATCAACATATTACATATATACTTTACTAGTTAAACTACAGAAATCTGAGCATATATTATATCACACATTCTCAGCTATATTTGAAACACACATACTTTAAACTTAGCCCTTACAATACTAGCAGCTACTATAGGTAAACAATCTTTAACTATAGTTATGTACTATACTTATACAGTAAGTGAAACATAAAATATAAATATAAATAGAATACAATTTGTAATGATAGGTTTTTTTTTACGCATAGCTTTATAAACTAAATTCATAACAAAAGATACTTAAACTAATATATCATACAAATTTCTTTCTACCAGCAAATCTAGGTAGTATGGTATATAAACTATTTTTACTTATGAAACCGCATAAAGATTTACACTTAAACATGCTAAGTATATATAATACTTTTAATATAATATTAAACAGACATGATCAATATATGTACTTAATATATAATTATATATATACATATATTAAGGATTTGAATGTATATACTTTGAAATCTAAAACATATATAGTTCTACCGAACCATTTTATACAAAGTACTTAAAAATATTAACAAGTTCATGCATATTACATATAAACCAATATACAAGTACATGTATAAACTTACATATGTTTATGCAATAGAGAGGAGGAGATAGAGGTGGGTTAGTGTGGTCCAATATGCGGTTGCACTGCTGTTGCGGATGGATTCGGGTAGCCAGGCTCGGTTGCTAGCGGCAGAGGTAGAGAAGCGGTGGTGGGTGCAAGGGTCATGGCGAATAAGTTGCGTGAAAGGCAGGTCGGCTGAGGGTTTCAAGGCCGGGGCTGCTATGCGTGAAGAGTTTGGTCGCGTGCTGTGGCGGGAAGAAGGAAGGATTAGTGGTGGAGGCGATCGGTCGAAGGGCTTCGAGTGGTAGACTTGGTGGAACCAGGCGTCACTTGCATGGATGGTCGGAGGGTTGGGGTGCGAAGTCGGAGGTGGAAGGCGGTGCTCGGTTGCCAGCCAGTCAGAGGAGAACGAAATTGGATGAAGTGATGCGGTTGGGATCTCGGGTCTGGGTGGTTCACTGGGTGGCTGCTGCTTCGTCAAGGCGGAGCACGGGGAGGAGGGGTTGGTCGTGGGATGGTTGCTTGCATGGCCTCGGCCATAGGGGAAGAGCGGGAGCAAGAAGTGGGGAGGATGGCATGCGTATGGGTTAGTGAGAATTCTCTGGGAATAGACAAAATGGAAGAGGAGATAATCTAAGGGAGGATAAAGAAGGCGTACAGGTGTTCTGGGATATGTAAATTAATTTCTCTTGTGGCCGAACAAATAGCAATAAGATGAAATGTTATACAACTTGGAAATAGAGAATATAAAACCAAATGGTGAAATTGTGTAAGTCAAGGCACAATAATTCAGGGAGAAATAAATGCAATGGTCTATTCGCTTTCGACCGTTGGAAATTTGAATGGACACGGGAAAGCAAAAGGCATGAACCGGGTACAGATACGGTTATCCGTTTTGCGGGTTCCTCCGCGTACCGAACACCGAAACACCAATATGAATATATTATGGAGATCAGCACGACGAGACGATCAAAATGGCATACTGAGATCAGTGGTACGATTGAATCTTAAAAATTCGAAATTTTTATAATAGCGGAAAATGCAAGAAAAACGCTGAAAAATAAGATCGACGGAGCCAAAGATGTCCGAATTTGGAAAAAACGACAAACTGAAATCTTGCTCAGAAGATGGTTTAGAATTTTTCTATGTAAAAATATTTTGGTTTTGAAAACATTTTATTTTCACCGCTTTTTAACTGATAAATTTGAAGTGAATTTGCGCGCGAAATAAACTTTCATATTTTCGGACGAAAATTTACCAGTTGCTATGTTTAACTAGACGTATTCCAAATATCAAATTTATATTTCAAAATTTTATCGTTTAAAATTTCACAAAATTTCAACTAATTACGTTATTAAAACGGTTAAAATTTACGGGTCGTTACACTCTCCCCCACTCAAAACTTTTCGTCCCCGAAAAGGAACGAGGTAGGAGAATAGAAACAACCAGAAAGAAAAACAGATTTGAAATACAAATAACAATTAATTTAAACCATATAAATTCAAATTTAAATTAATTGGTATTCAATAATTGATTTAATCCATTTAATTTCATTAAAATCAATCTCAACTATTTCTAAATTCATTATCTTATTATCCAATTATCTTCAATTTACAATTTCTAAAACCATAAATTTGAATAGTCTTTTATTATAATCATATTTTTCAACAATTTTAAATTCTTCTTTATTCCAAATTATTGTTAAATTTATTCTACTTAATATATCTAATCACATATATTTAACCCATATAAATTAATTTAAACCATAAAAGTTTCGATTTAAATTAATTTATATTCACTAATTGCTTTTAAATTCAAGGTAATTTCATATGTTGATCAAATTTCAATTTATTAATTCTTTCAAAACAAATTTATTAATTCTTTCAAAACAAATTTATTTCATTATTAATTTAGTTTACTTATTATCCTATCTAACTCTATTAACATCTTTATAATCAAAATTTAGTGTATGACATTTATTATAAACACTCAAATTTTATTTATAAATTCAATTTATCTTATATATTATCCAATTACATATTCAACTTCTGAACGATTTAGGTAAGTTGTATTAGAATGCAGTTGAACAATATACAAATAAAATTTTTCCAAATTCAATTATTCAAGTTTAAATATTTATTCCAAATTTTGGTTTTATTTATAATTAAAATCATCCTTTAACAAAATTTAAGAATTAGATTTCCGATTAACTTTAAACAATTTAGAGATATATATAATATATTTATATCAAATCAAATTAAATTTTAAAATAAGATACCTATATATATGTAAATCAAAATATACTGAAGAAATTCAAATCAAAATAATTTTCAAAACAAAACCGTAGCAAAGCTACAGAATAGTATCTCCACTTTGAAACTCGAAAATGAATGTCGATGATGCGGCCGCCATCACCGAAATTATTTTCCAGCGACAAAGAGAAGAGCACTGATTTCAACATTTTAAAAGTTCTTTGAAAACGATTTCTATTTGAAAATACTTTCTATAGTATATACTTTAAAAAAATTTTAAAAACCAAAGTTCGAAATCACCGGAAACTAATAAATTCTCAAATTTCTGAATTAGATTCATTTCAAATTCAAATCAATTTATAACCAAGTTTATAAATTCATTTATTTATATTATGCAATAGCCAATGGTTTACAAAACAATAAATGAAAATCAAATATTATTATTTTCAGGCAACACATTCATTAACAATTTAATTTCAGAAAACTTATATTTATATATAAGATAATCATACAAAACTATTTTGTTTATCAAATTTGAAAACAACAATTTAATATAAATTTAGAAATACATTTCTTTGCTCGACGATACAGGAATGGATTTTCAAAATAAGGATAGGGATTCAAATTTGACGGACTTAAATCAAAGAGAAATTTGATTCGAAGATAGGTTTGAAACAAAGACGAGATAATTAAATAACAAAATAAGAAGATGGACAGGTTTATGTAGATCACGGCAACCTTAGCCGGGTCGACCGAGACTTCAAGAATAAGATCGATGCTGAATTTCCAAGGTAAATCAACACTCGATCTCAATTATGGAATTCAGGTATAGCAGGGAATAGATAGCATCGTAAACCAAGGATACAGAAATCTCCGGTAAATCAATGCCTATTGTAAAGGAGTTTTGCTCCTTTACGAATCATTCGAAGATTGGCGAGACCGCCGATCTATTATAGATAACATTCAAAATGGAGTTATGGGGTGCTCCAGAATTGAAAGAAGACGAATAGTGAAGGACACGAATGAAATTTGGAACCGTAGGGAACGTTCCAAAATCCAAAGGAATCGAGTCAAAAGGAAGAGATTGAAACTCGAATGAGAGTGATTCTGTAAATACATTTACCCTATATGTTGAGTTTTGCCTAGAGCTACCAAAGCTCTGATACCAACTGTAACGACCCGATATTTTGAACCATTCGCAACCATTATAAGTGTATAGGTAGACACTCATGCCAGAATTGAATTGCTCAAAATACCGCGTTGTTAATTTAAATTGGCAAAACTGAACATATACAGTAAATAAAATAATCACAGATCACAGACACAGAGTAATAAGTGCAGCGGAATTAAAAGAGATAGTAGTTCATGAAGCTACTATATGAATATATCAAATACATCAGAGTTTACAACAGAAGCATAATACGATACATCAGATACAAATCAGAATACATCACTGGAATCATCGAATACTGAAAGCAGAATAGATGGCTGGATCTTCAAGCAAAGCTCCAACTCCAAAGGTGAGTCTCGAAAGCTGAACCACTCAGTCTGACCCGAGCGTAAAGCAAAAACACAAGACAC
The DNA here is from genome assembly GCA_030737815.1 of Allium fistulosum. Classification (NCBI taxonomy): domain Eukaryota; kingdom Viridiplantae; phylum Streptophyta; class Magnoliopsida; order Asparagales; family Amaryllidaceae; genus Allium; species Allium fistulosum. The sequence continues at coordinate 1,424,954,255 of CM060902.1, forward strand.
TCGAGTCAGGATTAACATTCTTATATCAATAAATCCAACTCAAGTGAAATAGCAATTGAAATACAAGTAACTCAAAGGATGTTTGGAATAACCATCCTTTAAGGATCCATTAAACTATCTACTAGGTAGTAATATACGCTAAGTAGATAATGTCTATCAGTAATAATAAGATATCAAAATAGCGTTAAGTCGTGGCCCATTCCAACCTTAACACATTTTTATTCCCAAAAGCATATACAAGACCGTAGTTTCCCCAAAACCGGAAGTCACCAGAGGGCAATCCATATACTAAAGGTACAAATCAAAATCGTAGTGGTCGCGCATAAATGGAGTACAAGTATGACAAGGCACATGAGGCTATACCCAAGGTAGTGATACTACCGTTCGCCTGATCCGGACTGGTGAGAACGCAACGCCGCAGCGCCCGCAACACCGTGAGACAACACTCCCAATTCAAGGGTGCGCACCAATCAATCACAAAGTAAAAGAATAGTTTACGAAGAAGTGTGTCCACTTGAGGTAGCTAATCCTCCATTGGCCCGGCACAGCTCCTGTTTTAGTCATTTCCAATTTGACACAAGTGTCAAGGCTATCCATTATCGTTCACTTTCTTCAATCATCAACGTTAGCCAATCCAACCACTTCATTCTGGATCATCACTTCGCGTATAGTTATTAAAGTGGTTTCCGGTTTAGACAGTGAGTATGTCCCAAACCGACTCCGGTTCCTTTAATAACCTTCGTGATTATAACACCGATTGGTCGTTAATATATTTCAAACCATTTCAATTTCAATTTGAATTCGTAAATCGACAATTCGTTAGTCTTTCGAAATCAATTTCCAAAATTACGTTTCAAACTTTCCAATTTCAATTTTCAACATTTCCATAATTCAATTTCAAAGTTTAAATTAAACAATTCAAATATTCATTAAATTTTGTATATAAGTTCATTCCAAAATCGTTTAACTAAATTTACGTTCAAAACGATTTAAATCAATTATCGCTTCCATTCGATATTCATTAAATTTATTTATCATTAAACAATTTCAATTAAATTTCCAATTCATTACGTTACGTCTTAAGTTCGATTTCTTTATCAAAGTTTACAACTTATTTACAATTACATTTGTCAAATCCAATTCTTTAATTTACAAGTTTTTCATTTGTTTCGATAAAGCGCATTCTATTTCTTATCAAAGAAATTCCTTTCAAATTTAAAAACTTAGTTAAAACTTAGTTTCACTTGTTCAATAATTCAATTTATCTTAATAAAGATATTCAATTTAATTATAATTCGATCTCATAAAATAATTTCAAATCTTAATTATTAATTATTCAAACTCATTCATTAATAATTCCAAACTTAATTGTTAATAAATTCAAAATTCAATTATTAATTATTTCAAACTTCGTTATTAATAATTTCACACCTTAACTATTAATAATTTCAAAAGTTAATTATTAATAATTTTCAAAACTTAATTATTAATAATTTCAAAATTTTATTATCAGATAATTCTAAATATAATTATTAAATAATTAAATTTTAATAAATATTCTTTTTGTCAATTACTACTTTAATATTCGTTCCAAATTCAAATATTCACATTTACATTTATTCCAATTTAAATTCCAAATTATTCAAAACATTTTTATTCGTCAAATAAAACTTTATTTTTATTTAAATCAAAACATTTGACCAATCGGGTTTTATTTTAATTTCCTATCCTAAGTCAAATTGTTTGGGTATTTATCATTTCAACCCGATTCCATTTCAATTCAAAAATCAAAGCATACAAAGGGAACTTGCAGTGTGATAGCTGGGATGGTGTCAAAGTAAATAAAACAAGCAATAGCATCCATTCACAACAATTCAACAATTTCAAATAATCCCGAAATAATCGTATTAATTCGCGTATGTTATTTACGCCAATTAATATAACTATTTCTAGAATCTACTCTATCATTTCAAGTAGATTAAGGATTATAACATTTCGGTTTTACTTGTCATCTATTTACAATTTCATACATCATCAATTTAACAACATACATTCAGTGGTTCAAAATGTAATTAAACAAATCCTATGTGTCAATAAATTCAACAGTTAAAGGGGTCATATTATACAAATGTCATTTAATCAAATTTAACATTTAACTATCCTATATCAAGTTCAATCGCATACTATTTATCAAATTAACCTTAACAATTTAACGTCCAATATAAACATCAACAATCAATCAATTATCAGTCAAACTGTATTATCATCGCATAAATAATTAACAGATAATGGTGTCAAATGTCACAGGTTATCTGATACAAGTAATAACAGTGTAAATAACTAACAACAGCATATTTCAATTGTCGTTTCAATTGAAATCAAATTTAATAAATAAAAGAATATTAATCGTGAGTGATTGCTCACCTTTCGAGGCTAGAGATGAACGAGAAGATGACACGGATATGCACACTGATACGAATACTGAATTTTGAATTGAGAATCCAAGTAAGACAAAAATCGGCTCGAATTCGACGGACAAGCTGATAGATAAAAAAATAGGCGAAATCTAATCAAAACTAGATCGATCGATGTAGATAAAATTGAAACAAATTAGGTATATTATATTTGTTTTCGTAGACCAATATTCAATTTTTAAATTACATATTATATTTGATAAAAATCAAGTATATACTCTAACACACAATAGTACATACATACTCTAAAATCAACATATTACATATATACTTTACTAGTTAAACTACAGAAATCTGAGCATATATTATATCACACATTCTCAGCTATATTTGAAACACACATACTTTAAACTTAGCCCTTACAATACTAGCAGCTACTATAGGTAAACAATCTTTAACTATAGTTATGTACTATACTTATACAGTAAGTGAAACGTAAAATATAAATATAAATAGAATACAATTTGTAATGACAGGTTTTTTTTTACGCATAGCTTTATAAAATAAATTCATAACAAAAGATACTTAAACTAATATATCATACAAATTTCTTTCTACCAGCAAATCTAGGTAGTATGGTATATAAACTATTTTTACTTATGAAACCGCATAAAGATTTACACTTAAACATGCTAAGTATATATAATACTTTTAATATAATATTCAACAGACAGGATCAATATATGTACTTAATATATAATTATATATATACATATATTAAGGATTTGAATGTATATACTTCAAAATCTAAAACATATATAGTTCTACCGAACCATTTTATACAAAGTACTTAAAAATATTAACAAGTTCATGCATATTACATATAAACCAATATACAAGTACATGTATAAACTTACATATGTTTATGCAATAGAGAGGAGGAGATAGAGGTGGGTTAGTGTGGTCCAATATGCGGTTGCACTGCTGTTGCGGATGGATTCGGGTAGCCAGGCTCGGTTGCTAGCGGCAGAGGTAGAGAAGCGGTGGTGGGTGCAAGGGTCATGGCGAATAAGTTGCGTGAAAGGCAGGTCGGCTGAGGGTTTCAAGGCCGGGGCTGCTATGCGTGAAGAGTTTGGTCGCGTGCTGTGGCGGGAAGAAGGAAGGATTAGTGGTGGAGGCGATCGGTCGAAGGGCTTCGAGTGGTAGACTTGGTGGAACCAGGCGTCACTTGCATGGATGGTCGGAGGGTTGGGGTGCGAAGTCGGAGGTGGAAAGCGGTGCTCGGTTGCCAGCCAGTCAGAGGAGAACGAAATTGGATGAAGTGATGCGGTTGGGATCTCGGGTCTGGGTGGTTCACTGGGTGGCTGCTGCTTCGTCAAGGCGGAGCACGGGGAGGAGGGGTTGGTCGTGGGATGGTTGCTTGCATGGCCTCGGCCATAGGGGAAGAGCGGGAGCAAGAAGTGGGGAGGATGGCATGCGTATGGGTTAGTGAGAATTCTCTGGGAATAGACAAAATGGAAGAGGAGATAATCTAAGGGAGGATAAAGAAGGCGTACAGGTGTTCTGGGATATGTAAATTAATTTCTCTTGTGGCCAAACAAATAGCAATAAGATGAAATGTTATACAACTTGGAAATAGAGAATATAAAACGAAATGGTGAAATTGTGTAAGTCAAGGCACAATAATTCAAGGAGAAATAAATGCAATGGTCTATTCGCTTTCGACCGTTGGAAATTTGAATGGACACGGGAAAGCAAAAGGCATGAACCGGGTACCGATACGGTTATCCGTTTTGCGGGTTCCTCCGCGTACCGAACACCGAAACACCAATATGAATATATTATGGAGATCAGCACGACGAGAAGATCAAAATGGCATACTGAGATCAGTGGTACGATTGAATCTTAAAAATTCGAAATTTTTATAATAGCGGAAAATGCAAGAAAAACGCTGAAAAATAAGATCGACGGAGCCAAAGATGTCCGAATTTGGAAAAACGACAAACTGAAATCTTGCTCAGAAGATGGTTTAGAATTTTTCTATGTAAAAATATTTTGGTTTTGAAAACGTTTTATTTTCACCGCTTTTTAACTGATAAATTTGAAGTGAATTTGCGCGCGAAATAAACTTTCATATTTTCGGACGGAAATTTACCAGTTGCTATGTTTAACTAGACGTATTCCAAATATCAAATTTATATTTCAAAATTTTATCGTTTAAAATTTCACAAAATTTCAACTAATTACGTTATTAAAACGGTTAAAATTTACGGGTCGTTACACTTAACTAAATACTTTTTATAACTTTGTTAAACTCCTATAATCTTTCACAGTCTTTTCCTTATCAAGCCCAATTTGTTTCTCTTTCATTACCATTTTAAATTCTATAATATTTTATTCTTATTCAAAAAATTCTAAATAGAAAATTGAAAATATAAAATTATCATCCTCACTTAAATGCTTTTTCTTGCACATTCATAAAATTTTCCCAACTCGTTTATTAATTACATTTAATTCTATCCAATTATGAAAAAAATTCAATAACATCTTCTATAACCTTAAACAATGAAAAGTGGAGTGGACAAGGATAATTATCCTATTAATTTCTAACTAGATCACTGATCCTGTTTTATATAAATTCATAATGCTATTTCTATCCAAATCTCCTGATATTACCTCTATATCTTTTTCTCCTAACTAATTGGATCCTACTTCAGCTGTTATTCTCCGTGTTTTCCTTATACAGAAATGTTCCGCATATGCTAGTTATTCTTATCGTTCTATTCTCTATCCCTTAATTTTAACTAAGTTACATTTCCATTTATTTCCTTTTTCAAAAAGAACTAAAAAAAGGAATTTCCAAATTTATGAAGTAAAGGAAAAATCATCAAGTCCAACCTACGCTTTATTTTACATTTATTTTAGAAACTAAGAATCCCTTTCTTCAAAAATCAAAAACTTTTCGACTCAACCAATTTTGAACTAGAATTTCAAAAATGAAAAATCCATTTTACAAGAAACCTTTCAATCAGAAACTTTTGACTCAACAAATTTTTTAAATTATGAGTTTCCAAATTTACTTACTTTTTCAAAACAACTTCTGAATAAATCCTTTGAAAAACTTATTCAAAACAATTCAGGGAATTTTTCAAAATTCTTTTATCATTTTTTTCCCATGGGGTTGGATTTAGAAATTGACTTTGATTGTCCTTTCCTTTGAACTTTCCTTCTTTCCTACTTAATCTTTATAAAAATCTGATTATCTCTTTATCGTGATTAATATACACCTTCTTGTAAGAACTTGCTCCATTACATCTTGCTTTAGTCCTATCATTCCATACTTAGGATGTTTACAATACATATGTTCTTACCTCCTATCTATTTTTATGTATTGGGCTAGGCCCACTAATCTTTATCTGTATAATTAAGGCTATATAATTTACCATAATAATGATTATATTGCCTTATAATATTTAATTACCACCTAACATGTTTATTTGCTATTTCCATAAATGACAATTGTCCGTAACAAATGATTATTATTCTAACGGACAATTTTTAAAGACATTTATTTATTCATTTAAAATTACCTATTATACCTTCCTTATCTTTCCATAATTACTCTAATAATCTCTTTAATCAGTCCTGTTAATCCATTTATATCCCTTTTAAATTCTTGTAAACCCCTATGTATTTTTTAGTAACAATCTTTTCCATCTACTTTTCCTAAGATAGTATTATACGTTTAAGTAAAGATTTGCCTAGTGTTTTTACATATATTCAAAATTAGTAAATTTATTTATATATAGTAGGATTTTTGAAAAATATTTAAAAAATAACAAGTACGTCACTCATACGTATACCTATCCCCGTTGATCGGGTAATCTAAGCTTTGATACCAAATGTAACAACCCGCCCTAAGAAGGAACTAAACTCCGACCCAGAAAAGGCTCATCGAAACTGAGACCTGTTCCAAAGTTGGTTGTTGGTTGGTATAAAGAACAATACAAAGCTATTTTTTACATATTCAAAACTCACAATGGAAAGATAAAATATAATAATGAAAACAATACTCATTTTGTATAAAATCCAAATGTCATAAAATCAATAACACAATACCAACAACAACTGTCACATATTTGTAATACATCATTTTCAAATTACATCATTATTCTTTAATGGTATATCAAAAAATAACATAAGTAGATAAATAGGTAAAGTGCCACAAGTTTTCTCCTCGCCTTCGCCTTATGCATCGCCTTCCCTAACCTGTATTGTAAGGAGGAAGGAGTCATAACAACATAAGTCTAGTGAGTAAAACTCTCAAGCCTTACTATAATAGTACTTGGACAGTATGATTTAAATAGGAATATGTCTTTCTTATATTGGCTTATTCCAAGTCTTTCCAACTTTAAGCTCTAAGGCTTTCTAAATTTCAGTTCCAATAACCCATATTTATCGTCAATAATGTCTCATTAATGGAAGAAATGGTACCCAAGCCACTTAATACATTTTTAATGGAAATGGTAGACTCTGACTATTTAATACCTCATTTAAGGTAGGTCCCCCTCATTTAATACCTATCCCAAGGCAGACTCCTCATCGGTACTTATCTAACTGATATTGCATGGAATCTTTTCGGCAACTTAATATTTCATATCGAACCGGACCCTTCCCAGGCTATCCACTACCGTGCCTAACCATTAACCTGACCGTTTACTACTTCCTACTTAGGGAAGAGGCAGGCCCTCACACAGCCATGTAATACCTTCAATATCTGAAGCAGGTCCTTCGTATTATGACCCATACCCCACAGTGATGTCTCATATTAGTCTGACTATTCGTAGGTAGCATAACCAGATTAGCTAGGAAGATTTATCCTACATAATTTGGGACTAACCTCACATCATCCGTATTGACTTATTATAGGCGAAGTCTCACATCAGCCCCAAAGTCACACTACTAGTAGTAAGATTAGCTGGGCAGACTACTATGTGCTTTTGACTGGCCTTGCATCCCTATAACTTAGTCATAATTTATGACACTCTCAAATTATCACACATCTCACCTCATTCCTTATTCAGGCCTTACAAGAAAACCTTCTTATTTCACCTCTACAATTAGTCACTTTCCTAAGGGAGAATTCAATTATAATTAATAACCTATTACTACACCATTAATACCTTATAATCTTACGTTACTTACATTAGTGTGTGTGTGTATATACATACATACATACATATATATACATACACACACACGTATATAGACACACACGGAAAACATCTAAGAATGTAGAGTTTGCACCCTAAACTAGAGTTTAAATGCCAAATCTTCAAAATTGTATATGTCTCATTTTAATACTAACGCATATACCATAAATCCAATATCAAAATCAAATCAACAGACCTGTGTAAAAACAGAATCCAAACGCACTTATTTTATATTAAAACAATTGAATAAATCAATAGTATAAACTTGCAAATTTGAATACTCTTATGCTCTATTCAATTTCTTTTTACATGAAATTAGACAATTGGAATTTCTAATAAAACTATGGAAATAAGTGATGCAACCTACGAATAAGAATTTGTACCTTACACACCATTTTCTAATCAAAAATCCTTAATCAGATCCAAAGAAAAAGATAAGAAGTGGAATAGAAGGTAAAAAATTAAAATTGCAAAATATACACCAATTCCATTATTTTAATGTAAAATAATTGAGATTCCAACCTAAGAATTGACATTGCGCTTTTGGGGAGTTTTGGAGGTCCTAAGATGATGTATTCGTAAACAAAAATTCCCTAAGACATATATCAATTTCAAACTACACTGTAAAATTACTAAAATAGAAAGACTAAGATTTCCACTCACAACAAGTTCTTAACTCTTCCTCTTTTTGGGTTTATCATGCCTTCAATAATCTCTTTCAGATCTCCCCATTTAGATATACACAATAAGGGATTTGTATATAGATTAGATTCAAAAATTTAGGGATTGGAGAAGAATAGAATAGACATCTAGAATCTGTTACCTAAAACCCTAAAGAACATTTCTGAATCTTTAAAGAGAGAGAGACAGAGCTTCGCCTGGTTCTTAAAATAATTTGTGAATAAAAGTAAGGTTGCTAGACTCTTATTTATATTGGTTAGAATGGACTAGAACCATCAGATTAAAGTCGGTTTAAAATAATAAAATCCGGAACGTTCACTGTGCAAACCAAACCCTAACCGACACTTATCCACCAGTCGACCGGTCGAACCTCCATCGGTCAACCGGTGGACCTATTTTAGGTCCACTGATTTTTTGTCGTTCGCATATTATTTAATACCTTAATTAATTATTTAATGTAAACTTTTACTTAATCCCCAAGTCAAATTGCTATTAACTGTTTAAATTTTAAATTTGAGAATTATTTACTTACTTTAGTTTAAATTCTATTAAAAATTTTAAATTCGAAAAGCTTTAGACGTCCATAACTTTTTGTTTGATCCCCATTTTCAAAACTCCCGTGGTCAAATTCTGACTTTTTCAAATTTCCAATTTTAGCCTTATCTTATTTAATTAATTTATCCATTTTATTAATTTCTTTTTAATTTTTAAAGGGTGTTACAGTATGGCACATCGAAGTCGATATTTTTTTATTACCCCTTATGAGTAGATATCACTCGAACGGAGATAGTTATACTAGGATATTGCATATGATGTGTATATGAGGTAATGCTCTTTGGGGTGAGCATGGCTATGTGCCTATAAATATATATATATATATATATATATTCTATCATTTTCTATGCTTATATTATCAGTCGAGGAGTGAACTAGATTAGGCTAGTATCCATTCTAGCAGTCTGATTACAGGGCCACATCCTGGATCCTTGACACACTTTGTATTATATAGCTGTGTGCTACTGTTGTGTGTTATTGCCTTATGCCATATAGGCAGTACTACATTACAATTTGGGGGTACTTACATGGTCAGGACCATTGTAGAGTGTAGACTTGCACCCGATGGATATTAGGTCATGATGGTTGTCGAGATAACTAAATACTATAGGAGCAGTGCCAATTGGGCATGTGTGTGGCTCCTGGAGCAAGTGAGTGGCTGTCAGTTTCCCATCTGGTTATGATGTATGATCGATAGACATACAACATTTGTACACCTCTTTGAGTTTAATATGGTATAATGAGAAGTTAGTGACTATACTTGAGACTATGTGTTCAATGATTGGTCAATCCCTATAAACGAGATTATCATGGATGATAATTAAGGTTGCGCTAAGGAGTTATCCTATTCTTTATGTATATGTGATGTTATTATATTTGTGGTGGTATGGATACATATTTGACCCACCTATATGAGTATGATGGACCCAGGTGTGTCTACCTTATGATTATTTGAGAGATGATCTTGAGAATTGTTGTGTGCTCTTCCTGTGGCACTCAATGATTTATTATATACTGATAGTGGTCGAACATTTAGGTGTTTCACTCATTTTATAAATTAGACTATTACAAGTGTTCCTGACTTTTCTTTGATATGGGAGATGATATACGTATGGTTAGAGAGATGTTGTCATATTTGAGATGTTCACTTGACATTTTGAGTCACACATAATATGCCCATTGTAATATATTGACATCAAATCTAGACATAGTCAGACATGTATGTTAATTATATAATACTCAGGTCAGTCCAAGACATTCTAGGTTCAAGGATGAATTGACCAACTTAGGGTTGTTAAGCATAGCTTGGAGGCTGGAATATTGATTGTTCTATAAGTTTATGGAGTTATACTTGTTTCTATAGCCTTATGTTTATACTTGTTGTTGAGAGTGATGTATGTGTTGGACATATGTATTAACATTTTGATGATGGAGGGCATTGACTATTTTTGTAGTCCTAAGTGGACTCGTGTATATTATCCATTATGTATTATCGTTATATTGTTGATTCTGTGTTCTTTGATATTTTCTAGATTGTGTATTGTTCTATACTGAAAATGCGTGTGTTTATTTCTTTGTCCCAATACAGAGTACGTTAGGTAAGTTACTTATGATTTCTGAAATATGTGTCGATGTTAGTCCATAAGAAGATTCACGTGTGATAGCCCAATATTGCCTTATTCTGCTTATTATCAAACAGTATTACTCTTTTTTAGTATGGGTATAAAGGTGAGGTGGAACAAGAGTGGAAATGTATAAAAGCACACTCCATATAAGAGTGAATCCATTAAAAACCAAGTTAAGAGCATGTGAGAAAATATAAGAAATCAAGCTCGTAGGGAACGAGGAAAGAAAAGAAACTAAGCTTGGAACATGTGAGAAAACCTAAAAAACTACACTCACTTAAAGCATAGTTAATATGATTTTTCATCTAGTAACACCATGCTCTATGAGAGTGTGGTTTCATACAAAACATCGTTAGATCCGAGCGTAGTTTCATACAAAACCGCACACGACCTAAGTGAGGTTTCATACAAAATATTGCTTGGTTAAGCGTTATTTATATAAAACCACATTCAATCTGAGCATGTTTGTATTATAAAAAGTGCTGTCATGTCGAAGTTTAACAAGGAAGGTGTATTTTTGAATAAAAGGAGGGTTATAAGAAAATGATGGATGTGCAATATTTTTCCAAATACTTGGCTAGAAGGCAAAAATTGGAGTTTTAATAGAGCTAGCCTTTTTTTTATTTAATTTGGCTGATGAGTGAGACCTTAAATTTTTGTTGTTGTTGTTTGATTTTGTGATGACTGCCCTATACGATCGGCATCGATAATATCAAAATAGTGTGCCGCAGTCATGCTCGGTTGATATAGGATGATCACCGAGGTTTAAAATGAAACAAATATAGCATATAATTTGTCGAATATCTCACAGCGTATGGATAAAATATAATATCATTGATCTAACAGGAGAGACAGTAATAACTATGTGAACAAATTGTTAGAGTAATAGATCCATAGAGTTATACATCAAAAGCAGTAGAGTTTATACAATAAGATCAAACTCAATAATTGTCCCATAACAAGAAAATAAGCAGTTACTGCTAAGGATCCCCAGTGCTACACAACGGAATAAGCATAGAAATCCATATAAGTATATAATACAAGATAGCTCCATCCAACTCATCCTCCACACAGCTACTATGTCACCTAGACTATTTATCTAGTTTACTCATTTAAGAATACCCAAGATAATAAGAACAAAAGCATAAAACCTTGGGTTATACAATAGTCTGGTGTGAGCGGTAAATGAATCTCAAAATACTATTTAGGCAAATACGCTAAGGAATAGAGGTACACGAATCATATATAATCTATCCTGCAACCAAAGAATTAGCACATAACATCATAATATGTTACTCTACAAATAACATAAAGGTACTATACGTAAAATAAGAATATCAACTCTCCAGGTATTTCTATCCCCAATACCTACTCCCAATGGTATCTTTAAGTGATAGCCTAGAAAGCAACCATAGCATCCATCAAGAAATCACCACCATCACTCCATATGCTCTGAATATATGATAACTTAGTGTACTCTCGTATCACGCAGCCCAAAGCTCGATACGTGTTTCATAGCCCAAAGCTGGAAACTTGACCTGTAACAACCCTATTTTCAAAGTTGTAAAAAAATAGAAGTGTCAAATTCGATTTTTTATAAAAAAAAATTTGAAATAAAATTATTATTCAATTGGAGACAATTTAATAAAGGATTTTGTTATAGTAAAATTTAATTAGTTAATAAACTTCCTTTTAGATAATATATTAAAATTCAAATAAAATGTGTTAATAAATATGAAATATATTAAAAGTATAAATAGTTTTGTTTAATCGAAATATATGAAAAGAACTTCTATTTGATATTCAATAATGTATATAAAGTGATGAAAATGAATAGTTTGTTTATATCAATTTAATGGTTGAATAAAATGAAATAATAGTGAATTGAATTATGTTGTGTTGTTATCAAATTATATTTCATTGAATGAAGTGTGATTTAAATTTAAACTAGATCGAGATATAATTATAATTAGACGACAAGAATTGGTAGTTAAATTTAAATGCAAATGAATGAAGCACTAATTAAAAGAAAAGAAAAAAAAACCTTATTCCCAAAATGTATCTTCCTTCTCCTTTATCTTATCCCCTAAAATCGAAAATCAGAAAAGAAAAAAAACCTAACTAAATCGTGCTCAGGTGGCCTCGCGAGTTCGTCATCAACGGTAGTAGGAGCTTGCGTCATTAACGGCAGTAGGAGGAGAGGCGACTCTTTATGTTTCATGCACCCAAGCTTTGAAGCAAGTATAAGGAAGCGACGTTGGAATGAGGATGCCACGTTGCGATAATGCCAAAGGATGATGGGGGTTCAGCGACGCGAAGGACGAAGTGCGACCTGGGTTATCGAGCGACGTTCGTGGTGTCGTTTGGTGAGGTGCGAGCATGAAGAGGGGTGAAGTAGGAGGTTGCAACATGCTGACGTGGGCTGGGTGATGGTCGAGGCAGGCTTTGTTTTGAAGCAGCGAGCGTGTGGTGCTGCTAGGGTTTGAGTTGAGGTGAGTTAATCAAATTAACTCACACATCTATATTTAAAAATGATTATATCCATTTTTTTATACCTTTCTTGATTATGGATTGCAATAATATTTGGTAGTAAATTATTGAAATTCTTGAAGTAAAATTACTTGCTATAGATTCAATTGTTTGATGGATGAATTTGTTGAATTGCATGTTTAAATATTGAATTTAATTTGTCGATCGTTGAAAATTGCAAGTAATCACAAATTTCTTGATTATATAATGTTTTTATTGATGGATGATAGTACATTCATTATTGTGTGACCGGAGTTGTCGGAAAGCTACTCGGGTCGTTAAATAATTCTGTATTATGGAATTATTATTGATAGACCGAAGTTGGCTCTATAAGTTGTATTTTTGATGGGTTTCTTGTTGAATTGTTTAAATATTTTTAACATTTTCAATATGAGATTATTTTTTTCTATTTTGATCCCTGTTGGGATTTAGTTAATAGAAAATAGTTAAATTATATTATATATTATTCACTTATTTCTTAATTCAAAATTTCTATTCAAAGTTTTTTTTAAGATGAGAAATATTTATTTATAAAACCTTTTAAATTTACCGTTATAAGTATATTAAAATTTTGGAAATGTTTTCAAAGTAAAAATACAAAATATAGAATTATTTTATAAAGGTTGTTACGAAAGTAATAATTTCAGTTTTAACTAATTTATTTATAAGAGAGGTTTAAATTATTTTTAAAAGAGTTCAAAAGCTTTTTAAATAAGTATTTCTTCTTTGAATTGAGTTTATGGATTTTAAAATGAGAAGTTTGAAAGTAAATATATATAAATTAATTTAGAAACTAATAACTATATTGTAAATCCTTATTATTTGCTTTCAAACAATAAACCCTTACTGGCTTTAATTGTGTTTAGCCTTTGGCTAATTATATACCTTTATGGTATTTCTTTGATGACTTTTATAAACATTGATTCGAACAATTAATGCTTTCACTTGTATTTCTATTGAATTTCGTGCTTTTTCTATGAAACAAAGAATTTTAAATAAACGATTAAATTGTCGGGTGGTATGGGACACTTTGTACGATTCTTTTGATTATTATTATAATTTGTTAAATAGAGTTTGAGTGGAAATTACTAACTTTTAGTAAATACTTGAATTTACTTTCTGGTATGGGACAGTTAGTTAAATCCTTGTGATTAATGGAGTGACAGTAATTAACACTTAGAGTTGTATTATCTTAGGGTGTTCAGATTTCAGACCGATGGATCCCCGAGAGAAGATAACTCATTTTTTTATCGATCTAAGAATCGGTACATTTCTAGATTTGGGTAGGTAGACCTATTTCTTGGAGTTACGTCTATTCTGGTATAACACGGCTATCCTTTTTGTTGTTTGGATGGGTGTTATATTGCAGCCCTATCAGTTTATTTTACAATTGGACAATGTTTACCTATTTATTTTCGCTAGGTAAATTCACATAGTTTTATCATAGCACCACCACCTACTTCTTTTCGTTAGGAGTCGGGGTTTTTACCTGGTACTCTATTTCTTTTCATTAGACTAGTGCGCTTTCTGGCGGGGTTTATTTATTTTAGTTAGGCCCTGTGTCACACTGTGTCACACTGATAATTGACTACCATTATTATTTCCTTAGTGATGATCATTTCTTCAAAGACTTTGGGATAGATATTTAGTATCTTTTGCGCTCTGGAGAATTTTGAATTTGTTATCACCATATTTTAATAGTCTATTTGAGACTTGATATGGAAATATGAAATGGTGATTTAGCTTGATATCCCTTATTTTGGTTAATTGGTTTTAGGCATAATTTGATATGATTTATTTTATGGTTAAGTCATAAATGGAATTTTGAAATGGTGATTTTATTAAATATGCCCTATTATAATCATTTGTTTTGGCATATTTTTATTATGGCTTATTTATTTTAAGTCATATTTATGATATCAGTATCATCTCACCTTTTTATTAGATATAGTCTGACCTATTTATTTTATAATACTTTGGTCAGGTTGAGACTCTAAAGGTACATGGACTAGATGACTTTTGGATTTTGGATTTTGGGCTAGCATTGAAGTAGACTATTTTGACCAGTTTAGTTTACTTCATACTTGTATATATTGACAGTTAGGAGTTTGTCATTTATATTATATAGTAGTGACTTTGTACCTGATGCAAGATTTTGGATAGGATGTATATATTTATGTAGATCTAGTACTCATATTTTGTGGACTCACATTTTATTATGTATATGATGATGTATATTATTCAGTTATGATCTGTGACTCCGATTCTGATTTATCTATATCATATACTGTTCTTAATATTTTTAACCGGTGTGTTTATTACTTTGTAGTAATACTGTACATGTCTAAATTTTAGTTTAGATCCTCAAAAAGGTAAATAAGATGTGTCAGTGTTAGTATAAATATATATTCACATTCGATCGCCCTTAATCAGCCGTATTCTCCGGATTAGCAGACGACATTACTTGTAATGTTCCTTGCTAAACAGGGTATAGCGGTAGGGTCGTTACAGCTTGGTATCAGAGCTGGATTCAGAACATTATAGAATATAAATAGTACAGAGTCGAGATCAAAACCTAGATGACCTAGTGTCCCATCCCTTGGGTGTGTAGTAGTAAGTAATTTAATTAACTATTTAGGAATAGGAATATAAATGATTATTGGGAATAATCATTAAGACGTATTTGAAAAATCTTTTGATAATACTATATAACTTATTGTTATGAAAATATTGGAACTCACTTATGTAAAGAGTGAGATTTAATGGATATTATAAATAAGTAGATGACTTAGAATTATATTGTTGTGTCCTGATTTGTTAAGTGATCAAAGTGCACAGCGGAAACTGGAAAATAACTTTCCGCTGAAAGCGATTGTTTGTTTATTTGATTGAAATGTATGTTGTTTGCATCAATGGATATTTGATTGTTTTGAAAATTCTAAATAATAGTTTAATTAGTATTGAGTAGGAATTTTTATCTGGAAATTTATAACCTGCTCGATATTAATTATTAAACATTATAGTATTTTCATTGGTGTGGTTACCGCAATAAATATTGAAAATTTAAATTAATATAAAACGAAATGTTAATTCATATGTGTGATTAATTAAATATTAAAATGAATTTAATTTTTGATGTTTGTTTGAAGTATTTATGGTTGAATGAGTGTTATGGAATTGTTATCCGTAAATTATTAATATTATGATAACATTAAGATGGATTGAATTATTTTTTTAATAAAAGCAAGTATCTATTTAAATTAAAATCATTTTGATATTGGATATACATATATTTAGAATATGGTTATATTTATTTTAAACAAGTAGATATTTGGAAAAGCCTAAAGTATTAAAGTAATATGTATATCTTATAGAAAATAGTTTTTGTGTTAAATTGTCTGTTGAGTTCTTTAAGAATTATGGTCGATGCGCCTGATCAACGTTATCGATAGGAATTTCCTAAACACTAGTACGAGACATTCAGACATAGTGTTTTGGACAATAAAATATTTTTAGAAATAATAATTAGTACTATATATATAATATTTTTGAAAAGAAGATAGAATTATGTAATAAGAAAATATTATATATATTAAAATGGATAGTTTGGAAAGGTTGTTTTTGATGGTAAAATAATATTTTTAGAAGCATATGAATTATATTTTTAAAGGAAATGCTTTGGGACGTTTTGATAAATAAAACACGGTATGTGAAATAAGAATATGAATTATAATTTAAATAAGTTTGGCATTTGTAAAATCTTATATATACCTTTACAATGGTGCATGTTTAATAAATTGGTTGGGGTACTTTTAAATGATTGTGAATATACGAAGATGATTTCAAAAGTATGACATCATGAAAACCTACAGCTCATTCATTGAAAAGAGATTTCTATTTCTCAACATTTCATCTTCTTCTATATATTATTTCAACATTCAAGTTTTGGGGGGAAGAAAATCCATCATCTTTCCCTAATCCTACTACTTAATTAATTCGATTAAAAGTCAATTAATCCCATAAATTAAACTCTACGAATCTAAAATAGCTTCAGATCCAAACTCTGTATTTCCTTAAAACCAAATACAGAAGAAGAAAAATTTGCATTGATTATTTGACGTTTGGGATTAAATCTGTCACAGTATGCTGGAGAAGGGTTGCCTGAGTAAACCAGAGTCTGTTGGAATGTGTATATGAGTAATATTTTCTATATGCAGGGATATGTATCTATGTTTGTGTGCAAACTAGCTGGTGTGTGTATTTAATGTGTGTAGTGTATTAGGGAGAGAGAGCTGCTATGTTTGTTCATGCGTGTGTTATGGAGTTGTGATGTATATGGACATGCAAGTGTTTGCATTAAAGAAAGATGCTGCTTGTAGGTGCAATTCTAGTATAATAATGGGTGTGTGCTATATTGGTCGCATGCGACTTGCGAGTTGTTGTAACTCATATTAGAATATATTTCACATTTAAATTAAATCAAAATAAGTCTATATTCAAATTTTAATATATTTACTTAATATTATATATGTGGATGATCGTAAGTATGAGTTTAATGAATTGATAACGTAAGTAGGAGTGTGGGTTTATTTCATCAGGCGTGTGATATATTTGAAGTTATGTCTGTGCCTAGAAGTGCATGCGTATGTGTATATGAATGGTGCAAGTTAAAATAAAGAGTATGGAAAAGTTACTACAGTAGTATATATAAGTATCTATTAAATAATAGTAAAGCAGAAGAAATGCAAGCTCTTTTATTAATTGTAAGAGTTTTCTCTACTCTCCTTAATTCTCTCTAGATATTTTACTTTTAAAATTTTATAATTTATCACTTTAATTCTACTAAACTTCTAGCGCCAATTTATAACCAAATAGATACTTTTAAAATTTTCTATAATTATTCACAAATGTCCTTTTAGTTCTGTTTTAATATTTTATATTTAAGTGCATACATTTAAATTAATTACGTAATTTAAATTTTAAACTATTTGATAAACTCAATTAACCAATATTCAATACATCATATAAATCCTAAAATATGAACAATTTCAATAGTATACCATAGCATCAACAAACTGGTGAACACAATTTCCGTTTGCATACAAAGAGATGTAAATCACATAACATGAATTATATACAACAACAATAATAACAAATTTATTTTATAATTCGTTTATCTCGATGAAGTTATCATGCATTACACTAAAAAATTATATTTTTAGCTTTAAACCCATATATTTTAAATTTCCATAGTTACTTACAAACCCTTCTCATTTCTCTCTTAATATTTTTACTCATATCCATGTAATTAGCTAATATGTCATCTTTATTTTAAATCATTCAAATAAATTCATTCAAATAATATTTATTAATTCATCTAATAAATCTTAAAATATAGCGATTAAGTATGCATACAACACTCATATATATAAGCAAAGATGATAAAATTTTGTTTTTATTCATATATAAAGAAATATTAATTGCATAACATAAAATGTAAACATAAACAATGGTATTTTTTTATTTTTTTATTCATTTATCTCAAAAAATATTATATATGCATTACAATATTTCGTTTTTTACAACTTTTAAATGATAAATTTATATTTTACAACAGTGAGATGCGGAAGCACGGATTACTCTAATAAAAATTAGGTTACGTAGACATTCTCATTTTCAACGTGGTATTAAAACTTACTTAATGCATAACTCAAACTAACGCTACAATTTTTTCTTCAAATACTGAAGTTGTAAACATGACACTCCTGTGACAATGTGAAATTTATGATTAACTACAAAGTTAAAAAATGTTTACTAATTGAAATCTCAGATAATGAATAAAGGTTCATGTGCAAATAAGTCGATCGTAAGATGTTCTTCTCAACTACAATTACATACAAAGCTCTTTTGATTTTTTTCCTACTTTCTAAAATTCAACTCCATATATTTAATTAGTTAGGCTGATCATTGATTTAAAATATTCAAATATATTCAATTATTTAATATTCATTATTTCATTGTAAATCCGTAAAAATATATATACAATATTCATATTAATAGAAATGGAAAATTCATTTTTTTCATCCATATATACAAAAACACACGTATCTCATAGCATCAGCTATTTACATATAGCAGAACTCGGCATCCAGGAAGTACTCGGCATCCAGGAGTACTCGGCATCCAGGAGCATTCGGCATCAGAAGACGTTCGGCGTGTACAATTGCTCGGCATGGCTGTATTGTTCGTCACAAGCCATCGTTCGGCCGGAACCATTGTTCGGCCAAAGGCACGACTCGGCTAAAGGCAACGTCCAACGAAGAGCCCTCGTTCGACCAGAGACATCGTTCGGCCAGAAGCATTGTTCGGCTAAAGCTCTCGTTCGGCCAGAGACATCGTTCGGCCAGAAACATCGTTCGGCTAAAGCTATCGTTCGGCCAGTGCCATCGTTCGGCCAGAGAAAACGTTCGGTTAAGAGCTTCATTCAGCCAAAGGTATCGTTCGGCCAGGCGCTTCGTTCGGCCAAAGGCACGTTCGGCTTCGACTGATATTCGTTCTACACTTCCCATGCAGCAAGCGCCTCGTTCGGCATGGAGAGTGTGGTTCGGCATCCAACCGTTCGGCCTATTTGGTTCGGCATACGATGACCACTCTATCTGGGCCAAAGTGTTCGGCTGCCGAGCCTACCTGGGAAGTCCAACCCATCTTTGTCTATAAATAGAGAGGCGGGGGCACAGTGGAAAAGGACCTTTTTTCGGGAACACTGGGGAGACTCTGCCATTTTCAAGACTCATCTTCTTTACTTAGCAATTGCGTTCAAGCATTTGATCTACGAATTGTATCTGTAATCAATCATTAAGAAGATCAATAAAGTTTAACCTCAAAGTGGACGTAGGCAATTATGCCGAACCACTATAAATCCGGTGTTCTTACTTTCTACATTTAAATTAGCATATTCTTCCTTGTTTAATTTATCTTCATCACTTATATCTCTACACAATCTTTCTCAATGAGGTTAGTGACCAATTTTGGTGCTAACACTTTGGTGCTTTCACTGAGAATTGAATTCTCAGACCTCAAGGATCTGCTTTGAAGCTACTGGATTGAACAAATCCCCCAAAGAAGATCCGACTCATTGATAGGACGTCCGTTGATTCTACTCAGAGTTCATACCAATAACTCTACAATGGCAAGACCGTGTACCAGGTCAGCTTCTCATAATGCGGACGCCCACGAGACTGCTAGCGTGCAACAAGCAGGACCTAGTAATCAGCCAGTGATTCTGGGTGTAGGAATTGCCGCCCAGGACCAGACCCCAGTTGTCACCAGAATAGAGTTCAACGACTTGATGAGAGAACTCAGGGAAAGTAGGAGACAACTAGGAGAGCAGATGCAAGCTAACGCCAACCTGATGGCACAACTCACTCAACAACAGCAACAGAATGATGGGGACAATCCCGCCCCTTACTCCTCATCCGACAGCTCAACTTCATCCGATGAACCTCCTAGGCGTAGGCGCCGTAAGACTGAAACTGCACGGGCAGGTGCTGCTATCCGAACAACTGGAGACGGTGACCAAGTCGGAGCTGGAAACTTAGGAGCT
This sequence comes from Allium fistulosum, assembly GCA_030737815.1. NCBI lineage: Eukaryota > Viridiplantae > Streptophyta > Magnoliopsida > Asparagales > Amaryllidaceae > Allium > Allium fistulosum. The sequence continues at coordinate 1,424,974,875 of CM060902.1, forward strand.
GGAGTGCAGGTGGAGGATGGAGACCCAGACCGTCAAAACGCTAACGATGTCGAACCTCAAGATGCGCATTTGGCAGATCGCCAATAGAGGAGGCATCAGCATGATCAGTCACGTAGAACTGATTCCAGCCTTCCACCTTCTATACAAACACCAGACCTGACAGCCATGATTAGGCAATTAATGTAAGAGAATCAAGGCTTATCAAATGACGATTGGGGAGTGTCAAGAAGTCATACTCCATTCACAGACGTTGTTCTATAGGCAGCGTACCCTAAAAAGTTTAGTATGCCAACTATCCCTGCTTATGAGGGAAAGACTGATCCCAGACAGCATGTCATGAGGTACGAGTGGATGATGGATTCAGCTAGAGCAAATGATGCGACCAAGTGTAGATGCTTTCCAATTACTCTATCTGGGATCGCTACTATGTGGTTCACCCAACTTCCTACGCGGTCCGTATCCAATTTCGAGGAGTTGGCAAAGAAGTTTATTGAGCAGTTCAGGATACACACTACTCGTCCAAAGGACGTAATGTCTCTGTCAAGTGTAATCCAAAATCCTGGGGAGTCATTGAAGGAGTATTTACAGAGATTCCATGTTGCGGCGACTGAAGTCAGTAATCCCAATGATCATGCAATTCTAATGGCTGTAATGCGAGGTGTGGATCCGATTCTGAATTTGGAGACTGGTTGGCAGGAAAACCTCCGACTATGCTAAAGCGTTTTTACTCAAAGGCACACCAGTTCATAAGAAGAGATGAAGCTAGGTGGGTTAGGCGAGATAAGGCATTGGGACCTGTCCAGGAGCCCGTTGCCTAGGATTGATTAGTTGGTCGACTCCACTGCAGAACACGAGCTGTTATCATTCATGGATGCATACTCGGGTTACAATCAAATCCCGATGCATATTCCGGACCAAGAACACACCAGTTTCGTCACAGATGTCGGGCTATATTGCTATGTAGTAATGCCCTTCGAATTGAAAAACGCTGGAGCGACTTATCAGCGTTTGGTGAATCGAATGTTTAAAGACCAGCTTGGTAGAATGATTGAAGTCTATGTGGATGGCATGCTCGTGAAGTCACGACAGTCAAACGACCACATTCGAGACTTGGCTGAGATGTTCGATATACTCAGACATTATGGGATGAAGATCAACCCTCTGAAGTGTTCCTTCGGTGTTGCGTCGGGGAAGTTTTTTGGATTCATCGTCAATGCTAGGGGAATAGAAGCTAACCCAGAAAAGATTCAAGCTATTCGAGATGTACAAGTGCCCAGAACTATAAAACAGGTACATAGCTTGAATGGAAAAGTAGCTGCGCTGAGTCGATTCATATCCAGGGCCACAGACAAGTGCATCCCTTTCTTTGATATAATAAAGAAAGGGAAGAGGAATTTCGAGTGGACATCCGATTGTGAGGAAGCATTCCGGGATCTGGTGAGGCATCTGGAGAGTCCTCCAGTGCTGTCAAAACCGGTAGACCATGAGATGCTATACGTGTACTTGGCCGTATCCCCACATGCTATAAGTGCGGCTTTGGTCCGCGAGGAGGACCGAATCCAAAAGCCGGTGTATTACGTTAGCAAGCGTTTAATGGGGGCAGAAAGAAATTACCCTAAAATCGAGAAATTGGCCTATTGCTTGGTGATTGCATCACGGAAGCTGCGCCCGTACTTTCAAGCGCACTCAGTCAGTGTCTATACCGATCAGCCCCTACGGCAGGTACTCCAACGACCAGAAACCTCTGGGAGGTTGTTAAAATGGAACATCGAGTTGAGCCAGTTCGATATCGCCTACTTACCACGGAGAGCCATACAAGGGCAAGCATTAGCAGACTTCATCGCTGAGTTTACTGTATCTACCGAACCAGATGGTCACAACGTCATGCCCCCCGTTCGATGGAAATTATACACCGATGGGGCATCAAACGACTGTCAATCCGGCAAGGGCGTAGTTCTTGTAACTCCGGAAAATCGATCGATTTGTTACGCTTTGTAGCTCGATTTCCCGGCCACAAATAACGAAGCAGAATATGAAGCACTAATTGCTGGCTTAAAACTCATTGGAGAACTCGGAGTCAAATCAGTTGAAATCTTTTGTGACTCGCAGTTGGTGGTCTACCAAGTGCGGGGAGATTACCAAGCAAAGGGACAAGAGCTTGCTCCGTACGTTGTTCTGGTTCAAGAACTACTGTCGAACCTTGAGCGTTATGATATTTCGCATGTCCCGCGCGAATAGAATAAAGAAGCCGACTCGTTGGCTAAATTTGCAAGCACTGGCGATGCGCAGCAAATAGGATTGTTTCTCGTTGAGGCCTTGCATTCTCCGAGCATAGACGAGATGAAAGTTGATTGTGTGTTGGAAAAAGAAATCGAGAAGGAGTCGTGGATAACCCCATTCAAACTGTACCTGACGACCGGGACTTTACCAGAAAAAAGGAGCGAAAGACGACAGGTCCATCGAAAGGCCGCGCGATACGCGATGCAGGATGGATTAATGTATCGAAAGGGGTTCTCAGTCCCCTTATTACGATGCATCGCTCATGATGAGACAAAGCGGGTCTTGAAGGAGGTTCAAGAAGAGGAATGTGGCGACCATACTGGGGGGCAAACGCTAGCAAAAAAGATCCTCCGCTATGGATATTACTGGCCAACCGTAAACCGGGGCGCTGTAGACTACGTAAGGAAATGTGACAAGTGTCAAAGATATGCGAAAATCCCGAGGACTCCATCAACAGAACTCACACAAATGGTTAGTCCCTGGCCATTTGCAATATGGGGAATCGACATAATCGGCTCTTTGCCAATATCCAAAGGTGGCGCGAAATACGCGATAGTTGCAGTCGATTATTTCACAAAATGGGCAGAGGCAGAACCTCTAGCCACGATCACCTCTAAGAAGGTCATTAATTTCGTTGTGCGAAACATTATATGCCGCTTTGGCCTCCCTCGAACCATCATTATAGACAACGGAATGCAGTTTGAAAGCAGAGAGTTCAAAGAGTTCTGTTTTAAGTATGGCATTGAGAAGAAGTTCGCCGCCGTTGCGCATCCAAAGGCTAACGGACAAGTCGAGGCCGTTAACAAAATAATCAAGTCCATACTGAAGAAGCGTTTGGTGAAAGTCGGAGGCAAGTGGGTAGATGAACTCCCGACAGCATTATGGGCTTATAGAACCACCCACAAGTCCGCGATCGGCCACACTCCGTTCGCCTTGGCATACGGCTCGGAAGCCGTTATACCCGTGGAACTTGAAGTTCCATCACACCGAGTGACATATTATGATCCCAAGACGAATCAAGATCTCTTATTGGAATCACTGGACTGTGTCGATGAAAAACGTGAAGAGGCTGATTTAAGGGCGGCAGCACATAGGCACCGAGTCAAGCGGTACTACGACGGCAGAGTCCGTCCAAGAATTTTTGATGTGGGAGATCTCGTTCTGAAACGATTTTTCCCGGTACCATCACGTATGAATCCCAACTGGGAAGGTCCATACGTCATTAAATGGAAGCTTGGAGAGGGAACATTCAAGCTAGCGACCGTTGATGGCATGACACTCCCCCGAGCGTGGAATAGTGAACATTTGCGACATTATTACATTTAGTATGTTTTTTTCCTGTTTTAGGCATAGTTTTTTCCTGTATGTTTTCGTTCAGTCGTAACTTAGTTTCTTTTTAGCCATGTAATCAGGCAGTTTAGTTGTTTTTCATTAATAAAGGCTTGAAGCCGTATTTTCCATGAATTACTAATGTTTCTATATCTCATAGTCGGGTGATGAATTACTAGAACTACATTATTCGGTACGATGTACGAACTCGTATAAACGATTTCAATCTCCGAGTCCCCGGAGTGCGGACCGGAGTACTCTAAGTCCCCGGAGCGCGGACTAGAGTATAACCGATTTCAATCTCCGAGTCCCCGAAGTGCGGACCGGAGTACTCTAAGTCCCCGGAGCGCGGACTAGAGTATAAATGATTTCAATCTCCGAGTCCCCTAAGCGCGGACCGGAGTACTCTAGGTCCCCGGAGCGCGGACTAGAGTATAAACGATTTCAATCTCCGAGTCCCCTGAGCACGGACCGGAGTACTCTAAGTTCCCAGAGCGCGGACTAGAGTATAAACGATTTCAATCTCCGAGTCCCCAGAGTGCGGACCGAAGTACTCTAAGTCCCCAGAGCGCGGACTAGAGTATAAACGATTTCAATCTCCGAGTCCCCTGAGCGCGAACCGGAGTACTCTAAGTCCTCGGAGTGCGGACTAGAGTATAACCGATTCAATCACCGAGTCCCTAGAGTGCGGACCGAAGTACTCTAAGTCCCCGGAGCATGGACTAGAGTATAAACGATTTCAATCTCCAAGTCCCCGGAGTGCGGACCGGAGTACTCTAAGTCCCCAGAGCGCGGACTAGAGTATTAACAATCTCAATCTATGAATCCCCTGAATGCGGATCAACTTAATATAAGTTACTGGAACGCGAATTTAGAAAAAATTCTAAGTACTCAAGAAATGTAGAACAAGAAGTATGCCACTCCGAAGAATCATTCAAACGACTAAGGAACTAAACTTTATTTAATAGTCCAAAATGAGGTTATACAGTTATTCCTCCAAAACTTGGAGTCATAAATCTATCTACACAAACTATGGAGACAAAAGATAAAAGTAGTTACAAGACTTAAGCAAAGAACTCGTTGAACGAGTGTAGCGATTATTTCTTCGTTTTCTTCTTCTTGTCCTCTTTTGTTTTTTCCGATGACTCCTCTCCCTCACGTTACTTCTTGGATTTCTTGCATGCTAAAGAAGCAGAGTCAGGAGTAGGAGTAGGAACATCCAGCGGTTTGGACCTACCAGGGAGAATGATCTTCAAAGGTCTGTTCCGCGGGTCGGTGAGTTCCAGTATTTCAGGCTCAACTTTGATCTCGACTTTTTTCTTCTCCTCTTCGGTGAGACGCTCTTCCATGCTTATCTTCAAAGTATGTTCGGAGGCGCCAGTGATCTTGATTTCATCACTCCCTTCAGCAGGAGATGAAGTGTCAAGCTTGTCATCATCTAGCGCCCCGATCACCTGAGCGTCAGGGCCGGGAGTTACACCCGCATGAGCGATATTACTGCTTTTCTCTGCCTTCTCCTTGGTGTCATCACTCCTCGGAGTCGGTTCGGAATCAGAGCAGCCTGCGTGAAAACATAAAGAATGAACATTAGGACGAATAACTGTTACTGGAAAGTGACAGATCTTTTAACTTCTAAAAAAGAAGAGTTTCCTACCGGGTTCTGGCTGGCTATCAGTTGCGCGTGGAGTTTCACCCTCCAGAATAGGGGATAGCACATGAACGCCGAGCCCGGGATCTTCAGGATCATAGCCGGCGTGCTGCTCGAATGGGTTAAGTGTCTGCCGACCAGCCGGTTGAGTGGTGGGAGGAGCAGTAATATGAGGAGCCGTAGTCTTAGCCCCAGATGGACCAGCTTCATCATTTTTCTCTTTTGGTAGGGGAGAGCCTTTGCCATAAAGCGCCAAAGTTGCAGATAATTCCGCTGGCTCGTTCCCTCTAGAAAATTCCTTCACCAGGGCATCCTCATCGACTTCTTCAGAGCCCGACTCGATTCTCCTAATCTTCACTAAAGTTTCCCAGGCCTCAGCTAGGGATTCAAGATAGCCCTCGCCTAAGAATGTCAAGTCGCGATGCATAAGGACGCGGGCACCGTACTCAGCAATCAACAGGTCAAACATGCACTTGACCTCTTCCATGCCGGCCTCTGCGGCCGCCTCGAGGCGGGAGTCAATCTCCTCCGAAGCTTTTCTTTTGCCCTCCTCACGGGCTTCGTCTTTCATTTTTTCAACTCCAGCAAGTTCGTCGTCGAGCTTCATTTTCAAGAGCCGAGTAGCAACGATTTCATCGCAATATCGTTGTGACTCTTCTTGAGCAGCTACTTTATCCTCTTTCTCCTTAGAGAGTAATTCTTTCAACTCTTTGACTTGTATGGTAAGCGCGTCCCTTTCTTTTTGGATAGAATCTTTTTCTAAGGCAAGGGCACCGCTGCGCTGGACTGCTTCATCGAGTTCCTTCTTATGGGTCATCTCTAAACGAGTGACGGCCTCGGCAGTATCTTTTGCACTTTGCTCCGCGGCTTCAAGCTTCGACTTATATGAAGCGAGCTCTTCATCTTGATGCTTGATGATGTTCTTGTCACAGCCAGCTTCCAATTTCAAACGATCAATTTCATATTGTCGCTCAACAGATACCTCCGAGATTTTTTCAACCAAGTGTACAAACGCGTCATGTTGAACATAGACGTCGTTGTTACAGGCAATGGCACTCTGCTTCACGTGCCCTGGGATATGATGAATAGCCGGGAGGAATTTCAGACCATCAAAGCAGATTTTTGGGAATTTGGCCTTAAGATCGACCATCTTCTCTGCTACAGTTGGGTCAACCGCGGGAGTAGGGGGAGGAGGCTTTGAGAGTTCTGCTCTTTTTCGATGCTCCCGAGTTTGCCTTGTACTCGACGAACCGGAGTGTTGTTCTCGGGAAACATCAGGTTGGGACCCCTTCTGCGAAGGCTTCTCTCTATCCGACTCAGTTTGAAGGGGAGGATCACGGGACTGTGAAGATTGGGAATATGTCTTCTTTCGATAAGATGAATCGCGAGGACGGTTGTCTCGATCCTCGTAATCATCTCTGTCCCTGCGTCTACCCGAGCCTGAATCCCGTCTGGGATGGTGAAATATAGAAGAGCCGTGGAGGCGATCGAGTCCGTGGGAGCGCCCCATGTCACCTGCAAAGGATAAAAATAACAGCGAGTTAATAAAAATCGGGGTAATGGAAAAACTTGAAGTGTATGATAAAGTGCGTGTGTGCGTGTGTGTCCTAGTGTTCCCCCGACGGACCGGTTCCTTTATCTTTACTAATCAGAGTGTTGTCTCCCTGGACTGGGGGTTGAACTCCCGCGTTGCCTCTAGCGGGCGAAGGAAACTTGAAGACTTCCGAATCGTCAAAACCATAATTGAGTATATCGTCAGGGATGGAAAGGTTCGACAGACCCCTTAAAGAGCTTTCCATATGCTGTGAAGAAGCCTCTTTCTCTGACGGGATGAGTGTAACTTTTGAAGTTCCGCCGACTTTCTCCTTCCGTATCTTGTATGTCAATTTCTTCTTTCCCTTCGAAGGGGAGGACGACGTTTCAATGTCGTGCACTTCGACCGCCGGGTTCCAAGCGGGACCCACATTCTCGCCTTGAGTCTCAGGAGCTTCATCCTCCTTGTGTTCACCCTCTTCGTGCTCATCAGGAGTATGACGTGACAACGATCCAGCTTGTGTTTTCCCTTTGCCGGATGCAGGCTTGGGAATGGAAACACCCTCCGGGAGACTAATCCGGAGACCACTTGCTAATAGTCCGAACCTCGATAGTGATTCATTTGAAAGGAGGATTCGGATGTCTCGTTCCTCGGTAGGAAGAGCTTTAATGGCTTCAACGGCCTCAGAATATCCTCGGCCCTCCGGATGCGGGTTAATGCCTGAAAAGATGAAACGAGGAGTTAGGAAAAGCATAACTCCAATTAAACACGAATGATGACTCAGCAAAGAGACTTACTGCCTTCGACCCATCTCCTCGCGAAACCAGGAGGGCAATGCACATAGAACCATTCCTGTTTGTACAGGGCGAATTTGCTACATGCTCCGGTCAAGATCTGGCATTTGTGGTACGGCTCGAGGAACATGAAGGAGGGGCTATCTTTCCGCTTCTTGATCATATAGATATATCTGATGTCGCCAGAAGTTGGAGGCCTAGAGAAGACGTCCATGAAGAGTAGGTAGGTCCCGTATATAAACGCATGGCCGTTTGGATGCAGCTGCGACGGGGCAATATCTATGTACTGCAACACGTCCCGAAGAAATAAATTGAATGGAGGCACGCTGCCCATCCAGCACATGAACTTGTTACAGGCGGTATATCCGACTGGGGGCAGGTGAGGACGATCGTGTCGCAATGGGACCAACACATCGGCGAAGGGGATCCCATGGATGGAGCATATTCGCCGAAGTGCGACTTCATTAATCTTCGAAGCCTGTGAGTCGATCAGATTGTCTAAGAAAATTGTTGCCTCCAGGGCATCAGGAGCTAAGTTATGGGCAGGGGAAGTCGACAGATTTGAAGTATCAGCGATTTCTTGCCTTGATGAAGGCCCAGGCCTATCAGATATAGTGGCGGAGCTAGATTTTTTAGACATCCCCAATAAATAATGAATCTGTCTAAGCGCCTGTGAAAACTATACTTGAAAAACGTTGAATGTCAGAATTAACAATACGAGTGTTCCCCCCACGTGGTGTGTAAACTAGTGCAAGCAGTCGTGTGTAAGCATTGAGAATCTAAAAGTTACAAAGATACGAAAGTAAGTTTCCAATCGTCGCCTTCGAAGACCGTCATCGCTGACCGTCTCAAAAAGCCCGCCTTGTGGTGATTACAGTCCCAGATTCAGAAAATGTATTTTAATCTAAGTTCAGATTTATGTCTACTAAAGCTAGGAAGTTAGTGATCCGGGTCAGTTTCATATATGCTAGTATGCTTAGGTCCTGGTTCTTGTTTTGCTGTATGAATAGGTATAGTTAATAAGTGTTCGGCCTAATTCCTGTTTGGTGAAAGGTATCGTTCGGGCTTTATGATTGTTCGGCATTTGCCTCGTTCGGCATGTCTGTTGTTCGACATATATCTATTCGGCATTTAAGTAGTGTTTGGCATGTCTGTTGTTCGACATATATCTGTTCGGAATTTAAGTAGTGTTCGGCCTTGGTTTTGTTCGGCATTTAAGTAGTGTTCGGCCTTGGTTTTGTTCGGCTAAGTTGTTGTTCGACATGTAAGTAGTGTTCGGCCTTGGTTTTGTTCGGCTAATATATTGCTCGGCATTCGTAATCGTTCGGCATCCCACTAATTCATTCCTTCACCTTAGCCCTCCATTTCACTGTTCGGCGCATGATAACATACGCCGAATCAGAGCTATGCCATTCGACACCCTTACCACCTCCAACGCTTTCATTTTTCTTACTTCTCATATAACTTCGATTCGACTCGAAGAAGCTAACCGCCCAATGATCTTATGTGCGAACACTCCTGATCATCCCTCCTCGCCTTGCACCATCATTCAGCAATAAAGACAACCTAATCAAAAGATTTCTACATAACCCACTCGGCTGTCTCGTGTTGAAACTATTTGAATCGTACAAGGGGTTATACCTAGTTTGCAGATCAGAGCTTAGGAAGGAGTAATTAGGCTTTAAGACTGGTTGACTGGCGAGAATTGCAAGTCTTTATGGAATGACATTAGTGAAAGAGTAAAAGGAGAGAAGAGGGGAGGTGCCTAGTTTTATAGGGGAAAAAGTGGAAGTCAAAGGGGCTATATCCGGTAGAACCGGTCAAAGCTGTAGCGTTCGTCTTCAAAACGTAGAATTGCTCGGCGCATGAAGAACATTCGGCCTCGAACGTATTGTTCGGCATTTATCCCACATCAGGCGCACACCACAACCACTAATATTCTCAAAAAGGCATCTCCATTCGAAGTTAGTCAAGGATTTGAAACGGAACATGAAGGTTACACAAATCAAAGCGCATCACGATTCAGCCACGTAATACACTTTGGGGGGTAAGTGTTTCCTGGAGATTTGACCAGGCAATTAGGTACTCGGCATATAGCAGAACTCGGCATCCAGGAAGTACTCGGCATCCAGGAGTACTCGGCATCCAGGAGTACTCGGCATCCAGGAGCATTCGGCATCAGAAGACGTTCGGCGTGTACAATTGCTCGGCATGGCTGTATTGTTCGTCACAAGCCATCGTTCGGCCGGAACCATCGTTCGGCCAAAGGCACGACTCGGCTAAAGGCAACGTCCGACCAAGAGCCCTCGTTCGGCCAGAGACATCGTTCGGCCAGAAGCATTGTTCGGCTAAAGCTCTCGTTCGGCTAGAGACATCGTTCGGCCAGAAGCATCGTTCGGCTAAAGCTATCGTTCGGCCAGTGCCATCGTTCGGCCAGAGACAACGTTCGGTTAAGAGCTTCATTCAGCCAAAGATATCGTTCGGCCAGGCGCTTCGTTCGGCCAGAGGCACGTTCGGCTTCGACTGATATTCTTTCTACACTTCCCACGCAGCAAGCGCCTCGTTCGGCATGGAGAGTGTGGTTCGGTATCCAACCGTTCATCCTATCTGGTTCGGCATACGACGACCACTCTATCTGGGCCAAGGTGTTCGGCTGCCGAGCCCACCAGGGAAGTCCAACCCATCTTTGTCTATAAATAGAGGGGCTGGGGCACAGTGGAAAAGGACCTTTTTTCGGGAACATTGGGGAGACTCTGCCATTTTCAAGACTCGTCTTCTTTACTTAGCAATTGCGTTCAAGCATTTGATCTACGAATTGTATCTGTAATCAATCATTAAGATAATTGTATCTGTAATCATAAATTTCACATTGTCGCAGGAGTGTCATGTTTACAACTTCAATATTTAAAGAAAAAAATTGTAGCTTTAATTTGAGTTATGCATTGAGTAAGTTTTAATACCACGTTGAAAATGAGAATGTCTACATAACCTAATTTTTATTAGAGTAATCCGTGCTTCTACATCTCATTGTTGTAAAATATAAATTTATCATTTAAAAGTTGTAAAAAACGAAATTTTGTAATGCATATATAATATTTTTTGAGATAAATGAATTATAAATTAAAAAAATATCATTGTTTATGTTTACAGTTGTAAGAAACACTGGAGACTTAAGTCGTTACCGACTTAACAGGAGTAAAGACTTAAGTTGTGACCGACTTAGAAGAGTGGACGACCTAACTTGTACAGAGGTACGGGTTACCGAGTTACTCAGAGAGAAAACAAAGCAAACAGTTGAAGTAATAGGTCTCCAGTGTTTAATAGATTGCACAACAGCATAGAACTCCACGTCATATGTACTGTATCGCATCTTCGCTCCTGACAACTTCTCACTGAAATAGGCAATTGGACGTCCCTTCTGACTCAACACTCCTCCAATCCCAACCTTGGATGCATCAGTATGTAGTTCAAACACCAACTGAAAATCAGGTAATACTAGAATTGGTGTAGACGTCAGCAATTCCTTGATCTTCCCAAAAGCACTCCCTGCTTCCTCTGTCCATGCAAATTGTTTACCTTTCATGCAATCTATAACAGGTGCCATCACACTACTAAAGTGTGGAATAAACCTTCGATAAAATGAAGCCAACCCATGAAAACTACGAACTTCCGTTATCGTCTTGGGCTGCGGCCAATTTCTGATCGCCTCAACTTTACTTTGGTCAACTTTTATTCCTTTCTCTGAAACAACATACCCCAGAAATAAAACACTGTGCGTCATGAACACGCACTTCTTTGTAGCAGCATAAAATTGTTCTTGTCTCAGTACCATCAACACTTCTCTAAGATGATTCAGATGTTCCTCTGAACTCCCACTGTAAATCAGAATATCATCAAAATATACAACCACAAATTTCCCAATAAACGGTCTAAAAATCTGATTCATCACCCTCATGAAAGTACTTGGTGCGTTGGATAAGCCAAATGGCATGACCAACCATTCGTATAGACCCTCCCTGGTTTTAAAAGCAGTCTTCCACTCATCTCCTGGTCTGATACGAATTTGATGATATCCTCTTTTCAAATCAATCTTCGAAAAGATAGTAGCTCCGCTTATTTGATCTAATAAGTCATCCAACCTTGGCATTGGAAATCTATATCTCACAGTAATCTTATTCAATGCTCGGCTGTCTGTGCACATCCTCCACGTCCCATCCTTTTTGGGTACCAATAAAGCTGGTACAGCACAAGGACTCAGACTCTCCTGTACACGCCCCTGCTCAAGCAATTCCTCTACCTGCCTTCGCAACTCTTCATGTTCCTTCGGGCTCATTCGATAATGTGGTCTGTGCGGCAACACAGCACCTGGAACAAGATCTATCTGATGTTGTATATCTCTCAACGGTGGCAACTCCGTTGGTAACTCTTCTGGAAATACATCGTCAAATTCTTTCAAAATTGGTTTTACTTCTTCTAGAATTTCAACCTCTTCACTGCTCTCACGTCCAATCAACAAGAATACTTCTGGTTCTTCCTCAACCTCCTTAACAAACTCCTTCAAAGATAATAAAGTTTTCAGCTCTTCGATTTCTTCTGATTTACTTTCTTCTTGTGATCTCTTCTTTGGAACTAAGATAATCTTCGTGCCTTTAAACATAAAACTGTAGCTATTGGTCCGACCGTCATGTTGTACTGCTCGATCATACTGCCATGGTCTTCCCAATAATAAGTGGCAAACATCCATCTCTACTACATCACACCATATTTCATCCTTGTATTTCTTCCCAATAGAGAATGGTACACGAACTCGTCTATCCACTTTCACTTCTCCTCCTTTTCTCAACCATGCTAACTTGTATGGACTCGGATGTTTCTCTGTCTTCAATTTCAACTTCGTCACAGCTTCGGTTGAAATAATATTATCACAGCTTCCTGCGTCAATCACAAACTTACACACCTTCCCCAGAATAGTACACGTTGACTGAAAGATGTTACTCCTCAACCAACTAGCTTCTTCCTGCTTCGGTGTTAAACACGATCTCCTCAGCATTAGGTTACAACCTTCATCTCCTGACGCAATATCCTGCTCATCCTCCTCAGCTGGATTAGAACAATCTTCATCAACATCCTCATCGTCAACTTCTGCAATCATGGTTCTCTTCTTTGGCTTTGGACACTCACTGCTTTTATGACCTAATTCCTGACAATTGTAACATTTGAAACCATTGTTAACCCTTGTCTTCTCAGCCTCCTTCACCACTGGTCTACTGATAGGTTTAGAAACATTAGAATTTCCTCCAACACCCTTCGCTTGATTGTTAGAATTAGTAAACACACCACCTCCTCGTCTCCCTTGTTTTTCCCAAGCCAACGCTTTCTGATGTGCTTCCGCTACAGATCTTGGATCGAACATATTGACCATATCCTGAATCTGCATTCTCAATCCTCCAATGAACCTAGATGTCAGCTGCTCTTCTGTTTCCATAATATCATTCCTTGCAATGAGTTGATAAAATTCATCAGCATAGTCATTAACTGTCTTTGTGCCCTGCCTCAAGTTCTGCAAACGTTGATACATCAAAGATTGATAATTGTAAGGTAAGAACGTTGCTTTCATCAACTTCTTCATCTTCTCCCAAGATTCAACTTTTGACTTCCCCATTCGTTCACGTGTAAGCTTGGTCTGCTGCCACCATGCCAAAGCTCTACCCCTCAGCCTTGTAGCAACTAACTTTACTCTACGATGTTCTGGAACTTCTTTGAAGTCAAAAATCTCCTCAACATTAGCTACCCAATCTAGAAATTCCTCTGCTTGCATACCACCCTTGAATTCAGGAATTTCTGTCTTCATTCCCGGCTCCCACTTGTGATCATATTCAGAATAGTTTCTTCCTTGACCTCTTCCTTGAATACTACCACCATCATATTCCTCTTCAAAATCAGATGCATAACGATGTCGATTCTGACCACCAACATCTCTACTACCATTACGCCTTCCACCATCATCCCTTCTATCTACGTTCCTCCGTTCTCGATCATTCACGTTTCTCCCTCGCCCTTGATCGTTTTCAACACTTCGGTCTCGATTGGTATGTGGCGAGACTCTACTACCTCCATGATTAGATTCTGGTGAAACCCTTCTCCGATTTTGATTCATCTCCGTCATAAGCCTCTCTAACCGGCCAATTCCTTCATTAAGCTTCTCACTAAAATTCTCATTGATTCTTTGCTCCATCTCATCAGCTTCTTCTCTTCGATACAAAGCTTCTACGTTTTGGTGGCGATTAGCTCTCCTTGGCGGCATACTTAAAAACTTCACTAATTCTTCAACACTTCAAATTCAAACACTTTCCGGATTTTGATCCAAAATGAAACGGATCGAAAACTTCCACTTTGTAGCAAATCGCGATGAACACGATGGACAAAGTTTCGGCCTCCAAGTCAAATCCGATCAAACAATCTTCGAACAATGATGAACAACTTCTTCCTCTCGGCCGTGTCTCAACACTTCAAGTTCGGCTTCTCCTCAAACTTCAAAACTCTTCAAAATGAATAGGCTCCAAGACTCGATCTAACTATGATTGGTTAGAACAAGCTCTGATACCAAAACTGACGCAGCTGATATTTCAAAATGATGTAGATCGGTGAAAGTAGCAGTCGATGGATTGATGAATGCTGAATTGCCCGAATTCGTTGATCCGAAGATACCGAACTCTAGCTATCTCGAACTCGTTGATCGCGCACGATACCGGGTTCAAAGATCTTCAATTCTTCAAGCGTTGATCAAGCGCACTTGATTCCGCGAATCGGCTTCTACAATCGTTGAATCGAGCGCACTCGATTATCCGAAAGAGGAGATAGGAGATTACACTCAACTACCAATTTGAATGAAAGCACAAAGCAATCAAAAGAGAATTTTATTCAATATTCAACAACCTTTTACAAATGACTTCACTTGCCTATTTATAGGCTACAACACACCAAAACAGAAAAAGTACAAGTCATAAGTCGGCAACCGACTTATCAACCTTGCCGACTTAACATAAGTCGCCTTATTTACAACACAGTTCAGAAAGCTTAAAAATATTACAAGTACTAAGTCGGTTCCGACTTATCAAATCCTCCGTCTCAACATAAGTCGTACACGACTTAAGCCCAAGTAGTTACAACATACCGACTTACAACAGAAAATACAACAGACAACTCCTTAAGTCGTTGCCGACTTACAACATACCGACTTACAAACAGAAAATACAAACAGACGACATACGACTTATAAAAGTTGCGACTTACGACCTAATATAGGTTGGTTACGACTTATCAATAGCTCCAGCTTCCATCAGCGGCAGAGATTAACTCGGCAGCAGAAATCAACGGCAACAAGTCTTCGGCGACTAAGTCATAACTCGGTTCCGACTTATCGCTGGACTCGTTAAGTCGGTTCCGACCTATTACTTCAACTGTTTGCTTTGTTTTCTCTCTGAGTAACTCGGTAACCCGTACCTCTGTACAAGTTAGGTCGTCCACTCTTCTAAGTCGGTCACAACTTAAGTCTTTACTCCTGTTAAGTCGGTAACGACTTAAGTCTCCCATCTGGTTAACTCGGTCACGACTTATAACTTTGGTCCTGTTATCTCGCAAGCATCCACTAAGTCGTTGCCGAGTCATACTAAGTCGGTGGTACGACTCATAACCTTTGTTAGGTCGGTTGCAACCTAAAATTTCAATATTCCGCCATTTCTCACCAAATCTTAACTCGTTAGCTTCATTCTTAGGTCGGTCTCGACCTACCATCATGTTAGGTCGTACACGAGTTACGACTTCTTCTCTCTGGTCTGCATCATCTTCTCAATTATAATTACATACAAAGCTCTTTTGATTTTTTCCCTACTTTCTAACATTCAACTCCATATATTTAATTAGTTAGGTTGATCATTGATTTACAATATTTAAATATATTCAATTACGTAATATTCATTATTTCATTGTAAATCCTTAAAAATATATAGATACAATATTCATATTAATAGAAATGGAAAATTCTTTTTTTTCATCCATATATACAAAAAACACACGTATCACATAGCATCGGCTATTTATATATATATATATATATATATATATATATATATATAAATAGCAAACTATATGTATGTATGTATAGTTTGCTATTACCAAGTTAGGGCAATAATTCCGATAAAAATTTGTGGTTAGCGACCCTCTACTTGACGTTTGAGTGTTGCATGTCATTTTAAATTATAAATTCCTTTATTTCAATAAATTTATCATATACTGCTTAAAAAATTTAATTTTTAACAATAATTAAATTTTAAATAATATTTTTTTAACAACATTACCGTGTGCAACGCACGTGTTACACACTAGTATTTAATAATTGAGCTTTTATTTCGTGCATTCTCAGGTCTAGGCAAAAGCAGCTGAGTTACTTTATGCTTGTAAGTTATAATTATTACACACACATATCATCAAACCTGCATATACGTGAATACCTGTTTAATAAACAAACAATGTGATTTGGTTTATAATGTTTATATAACCATCAGTTCTTATTTTATTTTAGCCTAGCCTGAACATTTCTTGTACTATCTTTGCTTGCCATAATGCGTTCATATATTTGTAAATATATGTACATATTGATTTAAAAAACATACGTATTTTAAACATACATAGCCCAAAATATGTTTTCTTTTAAATAAGAATACACACGATCATGGATTGTGCCTTTATGCAATATTCTTAAAAGTAAAAGCTTATGGAATATTATCTAAAGTTATGAAAGAGTGACTAATGTGAATTTTTCGTATCTATATCAATATTTGGTATGTATAGTTTAGTATGTACCAATTTCAAGCAAACACTTTGAGTTTTGGAAAGCTTTAAATATGCCATCTTTTCGAAAGTGTGTAAATCTCAAACAATAGATCCATCCTCAAAGTTTTTGAATCCATTAGAAAGCTACTCTTT
Source organism: Allium fistulosum (assembly GCA_030737815.1). Classification (NCBI taxonomy): domain Eukaryota; kingdom Viridiplantae; phylum Streptophyta; class Magnoliopsida; order Asparagales; family Amaryllidaceae; genus Allium; species Allium fistulosum. The sequence goes on from CM060902.1 coordinate 1,424,991,445, forward strand.
GAAGAACGATTTTTCTTTGGAATGCAATGTAAAATAGGAAGGTTTATTAAGTTTAGAAGTTGAATTATTAAGTGATTGTATTGCTGTCTTGAAAATGTAAATAAGTCAAAACAACAGTGAATTCAACTGACCATAATTTTTGAACGGTTTATCCAATTTCAATGAATTTGTGCTTTTCGGAAATCTAATGACATAAGCAACAACTTTCATGTTAAGAGTTTGGAAAAATTTAATAGTTTTCTAGGCTAAAAATGTCGATTTGTTAAGTGGGCCAGTGTAAATATGTAAAACCTGCTATAACCCTCCTTAGAAAATCCACCATGATTTGAGTTGTGACCCATATTTTTGCAATTCTAAAGATATTTTGAAAAACTAAAACACTGTATAACCATTTACTCTTAGAAATCATGACTTATTTGATGGTTTTGGCCTTAGAAAAATTAGGTGAAGGTGGGTTAAATATGAACATTGTATTGTTTTTATAATAAATGGTTGCTATACGACTAATATTTAAACTTAAGTTGAGAACAGGTACTCATGAAGCACAATTGGACTAAATGGCGATGATATCTCGCTTATGCTCATATAAAAAGTATGATAGATCATTTTAAAACGCTAAATAAAGGTACGCTTTCGAATCAAATACAACAATGATAGAAATAATATATTGTGTTTCCGACCGTGTGGTTGATGTATATCATATATGTTATAATTGTGAAATTGCAAACGGTTCTCCGTAGAAATGTGACTCTGCTGAAATTTTCCAAAAATTTTAACACTTAGAAAATTTTCAATAAATTTTCGTATGTGAAGAAACGAAAATTAGTAAATGAATCTATTTAAATTTACAACATACAATAAGTTTGATTCTAATGTTAACTGCTTAAGTTTTGATCGTGTTTCAACTTAATATTAAAATTCGAAGAAAGTTAATGTTTGCACGTGTTTTTGACGTCTTCCTATAAGCTATTGCGAGGACACAATTTTTATAAGGGGGAGGTCTGTAACAACCCTATTTTAAAAGTTGTAAAAAAAATAAAAGTGCCGAATTCGATTTTTGATAATTATTATTTTTTTGAAATCAAATTATTATTCAATTGGAGACAATTTAATAAAGGATTTTGTTATAGTAAAATTTAATTAATTAAAAACTTCCTTTCATATAATATATTAAAATTCAAATAAAATGTGTTAATGAATATGAAATATTTTAAAAGTATAAATAGTTTTGTATAATTGAAATATATGAAAAGAACTTCTATTTGATATTCAATAATGTATATAAATCGACGAAAATGAATAGTTTGTTTATATAAATTTAATGGTTGAATACACCGAAACAATAGTGAATTGAATTATGTTGTGTTGTTATCATATTATATTTCGTAGAATGAAGTGTGATTTAAATTCAAACTAGATTGAGATATAATTATAATTAGACAACAAGAATTGGTAGTTAAATTTAAATGCAAATGAATGAAGCACTAATTAAAAGAAAAGAAAAACAAATAAAACACATCCCTTAAACAAGGCCTAAACCCACCGCAGCCCAATCAAACACCTTATTCCCAAAACGTATATTCCTTCTCCTTTATCTTATCCCCTAAAATCAAAAATCAGAAAAGAAAAAAAAACCTAACTAAATCGTGCTCAGGCGGCCTCACGAGTTCGTCGTCAACGGCAGAAGGAGCTCGCGTCATCAACGGCAGTAGGAGGAGAGGCGACACTTTTTGCAGCAAGCACCTAAGCTTCGAAGCAAGTATAGGGAGGCGACGCTTGAATAAGGTGGCGACGTTGCGATAATGGCAGAGGATGATAGGGGTTCGACGATGCGAAGGACGAAGTGCGACCTAGGTTATCGAGCGGTGTTCGTGGTGTTGTTTGGTGAGGTGCGAGCGTGAAGAGAGGTGAAGCAGGAGGTTGCAACATGCTGACGCGGGCTGGGTGATGGTCGCGGTAGGCTTTGTTCTGAAGCAGCGAGCGTGTGGTGCTGCTAGGGTTTGGGTTGAGGTGAGGTAACCAAATTAACTCACACATCTATATTTAAAAATGATATATCCGTTTTTTATACCTTGCTTGATTATGAATTGCAATAATATTTGGTAGTAAATTATTGAAATTCTTGAAGTAAAATTGCTTGCTATAGATTCAGTTGGTTTGATGGATTAATTTGTTGAATTGCATGTTTAAATATAGAATTTAATTTGTCGATCATTGAAAATTGCAAGTAATTACAAATTTCTTGATCATATAATGTTTTGATTGATGGATAATAATAAATTCATTATTGTGTGACCGGCATGGTCAGAAAGCTACTCGGATCATTAAATAATTCTGTATTATGGAATTATTATTGATAGAGCGATGTTGGCTCTAGAAGTTGTGTTTTTGATGGGTTTCTTATTTGAATTGTTTAAATGTTTTTAACATTTTCAATATGAGATTATTTTTTTCTATTTTGATCCTTGTTAGGATTTAGTTAATAGAAATTAGTTAAATTATATTATATATTATTAACTTATTTCTTAATTCAAAATTTTTATTCAAAGTTTTATTTTAAGATGAGAAATATTTATTTATAAAACCTTTTAAAATTTATCATTATAAGTATATTAAAATTTTGTAAATGTTTTCAAAGTAAAAAAATAAAATATAGTATTATTTTATAAAAGTTGTTACGAAAGTAATAATTTCAACTTCAACTAATTTAGTTGTAAGAGAGGTTTAAATTATTTTTAAAAGAATTCAAAAGTTTTTTAAATAAGTATCTCTTCTTTGAAATGAGTTTATGGATTTTAAAATGAGAAGTTTGAAAGTAAATATACATAAATTAATTTAGAAACTAATTTCTATATGGTAAATCCTTATTATTTGCTTTCAAACTATAAACCCTTACTGGCTTTAATTGTGTTTAGCCTTTGGCTAATTATATACCTTTTTGGTATTTCTTTGATGACTTCTATAAACATTGTTTCGAACAATTAATGCTTTCACTTGTATTTCTATTGAATTTCGTGCTTTTTCTATGAAACAAAGAATTTTAAATAAACGATTGAATTGTCGGGTGGTATGGGACACTTTGTACGATTCTTTCGATTATTATTATAATTTGTTAAATAGAGTTTGAGTGTAAATTACCAGCTTTTAGAAAATACTTGAATTTACTTTCTGGTATGGAACAGTTAGTTAAATCCTTGTGATTACTAGAGTGACAATAATTAACACCTAGAGTTGTATTATCTTAGGTTGTTCAGATTTCAGACCGATAGATCCCTGAGAGGAGATAACTCATTTTTCATCGATCTAAGAATTGATACATTTCTGGACTTGGGTAGGTAGACCTATTTCTTGGGGTTAGGTCTATTCTGGTGTAACACGGCTATCCTTTTTGTTGTTTGGATGGGTGTTATATTGCAGCCTTATCAGTTTATTTTTTAGTTGGACAATGTTTACCTATTTACTTTCGTTAGGTAAATTCACATAGTTTTGTCATAGCACGACTTCCTACTTCTTTCCGTTAGGAGTTGGGGTTTTTACCTGGTAGTCTATTTCTTTTTGTTAGACTACTGCGCTATGTGGCGGAGTTTATTTATTTTAGTTAGGCCCCATGTTGCACTGTATCACACTAATAGTTGACTACCATTATTATTTCCTTAGTGATGATCATTTCTTTAGAGATTTTGGAATAGATATTTAGTATCTTTTGTGCTCTGGAGAATTTTGAATTTGTTATCACCATATTTTTAATAGTCTATTTGAGACTTGATATGGAATTATGAAATGGTGATTTAGCTTGATATGCCTTATTTTAGTTAACTGGTTTTAAGCATAATTTGATATGACTTATATTATGGTTTAGTCATAAATGGAATTTTGAAATGGTGATTTTATTTAATATGCCCTATTATAATCATTTGTTTTGGCATATTTTTATTATGGCTTATTTATTTTAAGTTATATTTATGATATCAGCATCATCTCACCTTTTTATTAGATATAGTCTGACCCGTTTATTTTATAATACTCAGGTCAGGTTGAGACTCTATAGGTATAGGGACTAGTTGACTTTTGGATTTTGGGCTAGCATTAAAGTACACTATTTTGACCGGTTTAGTTTACTTCATACTTGTATATATTGACAGTTAGGAGTTTGTCATCTATATTATATAGTAGTGACTTTGTACCTGATACAAGGTTTTGGATATGATGTATATATTTATGTAGGTCTAGTACACATATTTTGTAGACTCGCATTTTATTATATATATGATGATGTATATTATTCCGCTATGATATGTGACTTTGATTCTGATTTATCTATATCATATACTGTTTTGAATATTTTTAATCGATGTGTTTATTACTTTATATTAATACTGTACATGTCCAAATTTTAGTTCAGATGCTCAAAAAGGTAAATAAGACATGTCAGTGTTAGTATAAAGATATGTTCACATTCGATCACCCTTAATCAGCCGTATTCTCTGGATTAGCAGACGACATTACTCCAAATTATCAGACGCTATCTTCGGTACCTACTCCCTACATGAGTCATAAACCGAAGATCCAAAACTTTTATCTTGCTATTACATCACCATTTGATACCTAAGCGAACGAGCCAACATCTCCAGCATGATCTGCTGAACCTCTACTCCATTCCCCAGAAGTTCCACTTCAACTTGGTCAAAATAAACAACTCGGTACGAGTTGTTCAACTAGTTACCAATCTATTTACTTAGCCAAGTTTTGGCTACGTAAACTTCCTTGCTTCTTGTAACATCCCCTATCTGGAGGCCCGAAGCTAGGCGCTACAGATGCTGCAGTGATCCATAGTATTAACTTCTGGTGACCAAATACGGTAATGTTAATGGTATCCATAATATCAGAAGCACATGAATATGAAACAAAAACAACTTTTCTGATTACATTTCACAAAAAATGTTTCATATTCCATTACATAACCCCAATCGTCTCCTAAGTTCAGATTAAATATAATTATTACAAAATACGCCAAGAGCGACATATGAAGATACCTCATTTGGATGACCAGATTACTAAATAGTCATAACTGACTTAATAAAACATAGAGAAATCAAACAAAATAAAACAACAACTTCTAAATAGCTATCCGTCAGCCACCTGCTCATTTCCGGAAGCTTTATTCGCCAACCTACTGAAAACCTGTAAACCTAAACCCTTAGCCTACTCAAATCAATTTTGAGCACCCGAGAGTTTAAGGGTAAAAACCTAAACTTCGAGTCAGAGATAAAGCCCGGTGTGAATAATACTATACATCTCAGTTATTTGATATTAAGAGAGTCCACGCCGCTTAGCGGAACGGGTTTCCCCTCACTAATATCCTTTTAAAACATATCTTTTGCAAATCATAATCCTACAACCAAAACGGGTAACAAATTGTAAAGCAATATCATGTAAACTTACATGTCAGGTAACAAATGAACTATCTGTCCGAACACTATAGTTTTGTTTGGCTAACTACTAACCTTTAGCTAACTAGGGCCTACTAGACAATATAAACAAATATTCTAACACCTGTTAGATACTCCTCTTCTAGATAGTCCGTCCCTAACTTAGTTTATCTAGGTCAACTGATCAAAATGGTTTTGCGGGCTCACCAATAACCTACTTCTGTACAAATATATTCCCTTCTGTCTGTAACATCATTTTATTCTTACCTATGACAAAGCCCTACACACAAGAATTTTAGACTAAATTAGTTAGGGGCTAATAGCTAATGCATAGGCACGACCCTATACTAGTCCCATCTGGTATACAAATATCTGAGAGATTTTACTTAGGGTAATCTACCCTTAAATTTTCCTTGAAAACCTTTTCTTCTTAAATTAATTTAAATCTTTAAATCATACTTTAAACAAGGAAAAATATACTCTATGCTTTACTCAAAATCACCTTGCCATATTATATATACTTTACTCAAACCTTTGTTGATGAAAATATATAAACCTTTGAAAGTATCCCTTTTGAACACATTGAAAGTACCCCTTTCGAAACCAAGTGAAACCCTTTCTTTCACCTAGACCGAAAGGCCAAAACATTCCTCCTGAAACCATTCATATAAACTTTTCGAAACCATTGAAAAATCTTTCCTTCGAAAGCTATAAAACCTTAGACATCCTATCTTTAAAACACTTAAACATTGCCTTTTGAAAACATTGGAAAACCTTTCCTTTCAAACCTTTCAAAACCATTGGGGAACCACCCCTTTGAAACCATTATTAAAACCTTTCGAAAACATTATAACATCAAACCTTTCGAAAGCCTTTGGGTTCAAGTAAAATATGTGGTTTCAAAACCATTCAAAACTATCTCTTTCGAAACCTTTTGGGTTCTACCTTCTACAAAACAAAAGGATTATAAAACATTTAAGTCAAAAGCACTCTTTCAAAAGCTATTTCCTAAGAAAGGAAGTGATGGTGTCGAAACCAACCCTTCGAAAGCATTGGAGAAGTGGGTTGGATTAAAACAACGTATACCTTTCGAAACTATTTGCTTCGAAAGGTAGAAAAGAGGCAGCTAGGGGTTTCAACCCAGATGAATGCATTTACTTAAAAAAAAGGAGCAAACCATTCGAAACCATTCCTTAAATCAATTTGATCCAGTCAGAAGCCAACCAAGTCGAAAGCATTACTTTCGAAAGAAAAGCAGGCGCATTTTCATTTGAAAGCAAAGCAACCCTTCGACCCCTTCGGAACCCCTAGTTTTAACCCAATACCTTCTGCATATATCACCAAATCTTTGATGCCATGCGCAATGGTTTCGATAGTGATGGTGGCAGAACTACTAAGTCGGAACCTAGGTGCCGAAAGTGGCGAAACAGGTTGAAAGCATGTAAAAACTGATTTTAACTTTAAAAAGAATTCCTTTTCAACTAACCTGCCTTGTTTGTCAAAATATTATTGGTTGCTAATTTTCTTTTCTAAAAGTGCTGCCAAAATTTAAGAATTAAACAATTTCAATAATTTACAAAATACCCCTTCTCTTTTTATAAATATATAAAACATTTAAGTCCCATACCTTAAATAATTTTATATATCTATTAAAACACTTAGGAAAATTCTACAAAAATTCCAGAAAATCATTTTTAATATGTTTTCTAACATATAATAATTTCAAACCAAAACATAAATAATTTAGCCGTAAATTATTTTAAACTCAAATAATCATTTTCCTCACTTGAAAATTAATATAAAATCCACATTAATTCAGTAAATTATGAAAATTGAAACCCATGTCTAGAATATCATTTTTGATCTAAATCTAAAATCGCAAGGCATTTGGATTTCATTTAATAGGTTTTTCACATTAAAACATATCATAAAACCTATATGAATTATCATAAATCATCAACAAGCATATCTAAACATTTAATCCTTCAAAATCATGACATAACATTGCAAAATAAATCGGATTAACCTTAAAACCGAAAACACTTAAGAAATATGAGATGTAGTCATTATTCACCTTAGCTTTGAGATTAAGGAGTTTGAGATTTGAATGAACTTGATTTTGATTACTCTTCTTCCTTTGATTCTTTCTCTAGCTTGTCTAATGGTGGCCGGCCTATACTTTGTCTTTGATTTTGAAATGAATGTGTAAATGAATTCCTAAGGGTTTAGGATATAAGAATAATCTTTTTCCTATTTAACTACTTCTCTATTCCATTTTAACTCATCTTTGGTTCATTGTTTACATGGCACGGCTACCCCTTAGTTTAATCACAAATTTCAATCCCCTAATAATCACATTATTTTATTTAATATACCTAATTAAATATCCTAAATAATGTTACTAAAAATTAGGGTCATTGTAGACTCCCCTCCTAAAAGAATTTCGTCCTCGAAATTATGATAATGTACCCAACAAATCAAACATAAAGGTAAAACACACCATCAAACAAATCAGGATAAGCATCTCTAATCATGCTCTCAGTTTCTCAAGTACAGTCTCTCTCATCGTCGCTCCACTGGACTTTAACTAATCTGACTGTCTTATTCCTTAGTCTCTTCTCATCTCTCACGACTATACGAATTAGCTTTCTAACTATAGTCAAGTTTGGTTCTACTACTAAGTCATCTAACACAATCGGTGCTATAGTAGACTCCGGATCTCTAACACACTTCCTTATATGAGAAACATGAAAAACACCGTGGACTCCTGCCAAACTATTCGGTAACTCTACTCTATATGCGAGTTTCCCGATCCTCTCTACAGTAGGAAATGGTCCTACGAATCTTGGTGCCAACTTCCCTGATTTCCCAAATCGAATTACACCTTTCATCGGTGACACCTTAATAAAAACATGATCTCCAACAGAGAACTCTAGGTATTTTCATCTTTTATCTTCATAACTCTTCTGCCTACACTGAGCTTCCTTCATTCTAGCCCGAATCAACTCAATCTTTTCTGCAGCTTCTCTAACCAAATCTGGACCAAGAACCAACCTATCCCCGGTCTCTAACCAACAAACGGGTGATTTGCATGGCCTTCCATACAAAGCTTCAAACGGTGCCATCCCAATACTAATCTAATAACTATTGTTATACGAAAACCTGACTAATTGTAGATGGTCTTCCCATGATCCTCCAAAATCTAACACACAAGCTCTTAACAAATTCTCCAAGACTTTGTTAACTCTTTCTGTTTGCCCATCGCTCTGTGGATGGTAAGCGGTACTCATCTTGAGCTTGGTTCCTAAAATATCCTATAGACTCTTCTAGAACTCACTAGTGAATAAGGAATCTCTATCACTTACGATACTACTAGGAATTCCATGAAGTCTAACTACATTCTTCATAAATAACTTAACTAAAAAAGGTGCCGTCCTAGTCGACTTAACTGGAATGAAATAGGCACTCTTGGTCAATCTATCCCTATGACCCATATACTTTCATTTCCTTTGTTTGACCTTGGCAATCCATCTATGAAATCCATAGAAATAGAATCCCACTTCCATACCGGAATATCTATTGGCTGAAGCAACCCACTTGGCTTCTAATGTTTGGCTTTTACCTGTTGAAAGTTCAAACACTACTTTACCCATATGCCTACATCCTTCTTCATTCCTTCCCAGAAGAAACTCCGCTTCATGTTCTGATACACCTTAGTTCCTCCTGGATGAATAGTGAACTTTGAACGATGGCATTCCTCCAAAACTTCCTTCCTTATGTCTCCTACATTCGGAACACATAACCTACCTTCCTTTCTCAACCACCCATTTTGGTCAAGACTAAAACCCATTAAGTCATCGCTCTCCGTTCCATCCCTTAACTTCTTGATCTGTTCATCCAACACTAGATCCTCCTCCTATTTAGAAGCAATCCTTTCAATCATAACTGGTCGAACTTCTAAACATGACAACACAATAGATCCTCCACTAGACCTAGCTTTAGATCTCTGCACTTTGCAAGTCGACAATGCTTCCAAATCTTTCCACTCTGCTATCATTGCCAACATTGCATTCTGATGTTTTCGGCTAAGTGCATCTGCAACTTTGTTGCCCTTTCCTGGTGTGTACTCAATATCAAAATCATAAGCGACTAAAAACTCTAACCACCTTCGCTAACTCATATTCAGCTCCTTTTGGGAGAATAAATACTTCAATGACCTATGATCCGTATAAAGCTCAAACCTCTCTCCCAAAAGGTAATGTCTCCACACCTTCAATGCAAATATCACCGCAGCTAATTCCAGATCATGTGTTGGATATCTAACCTCACGCGGTCTAAGCCGTCGAGAAGCATAGGCAATCACTTTCCCTCTCTGCGTTAACATAGCTCCTAACCTAGTTCCACACGCATATGTATATACTACCAAATCCTGATTCCCCTCCGGAACAACTAATACAGGTGCATGGGTCAATAAGTGTTTCAAGCTCTAGAATGCTTCCTCACACTTATCAGTCCAAACAAACTTCACATCCTTTCGCGTTAGCTTGGTCATCGGTGCGGTTATCCATGAAAAATCCTTTATGAACCTCCGATAATATCCAGCCAATCCAAGAAAACTCTTTATCTCAGTCACTGTCTTGGGTCTCTTCCAATTATTCACCACTTCAATATTGGTCGGATCTACAGACAACCATTTCTCTGAGACTACATGACCAAGAAACTTCACTTCCTTCTTTCAGAAATGACACTTTGAAAACTTCGCCTTCAGCTGATTCTGCCTCAGCGTCTCAAGCACAACTCTAAGATGAACTTCATGCTCCCTTTCATCCTTAGAGTATATCAAAATATCATCTATAAAAACCAACACAAACCTATCCAAGTGCTCTCGGAAAATTCGGTTCATCAAATCCACAAAGAATGCCGGCGCATTAGTTAGTCCGAACGGCATAACTAACCATTCATACGATCCATATCTGGTTTTAAACGCCGTCAAAGGAATGCTATCCTCTGCTACTCTAAGCTGATGAAAACCTATTTCTAAATCTAACTGAGAAAATACCTTGGCTCCACTCAGCTGATCGAACAAATCGTCAATTCTTGGCAGTGGATATCGATTCTTTATCGTCTTCTAATTCAACTTACGATAACTGATACATAACCTCGATGATCCGTCCGGCTTCTTAGCAAACACTACGGCTGCTCCCCAAGGTGAACTACTTGGACTAATAAAATTCTTGCCTTCCAAATCTACCAATTGCACCTTTAATTCCCTTATCTCGGTAGGTGTCATCCTACTTGTCGGCCTACTCACTGGTTCTGCTCCCGGCATAAAATCTATCCGAAACTCAATGGATCGTTTCGGTGGCAATCCTACTACCGGCTCGAAAACATTCGTGAATTCTCTAACCACGAAAACGCGATTCAACTCATCTTCCAACTCCACAACACCCAACAAAGAATTCACATTATAGCTAGGGTTTTCTATAGTATATACAATCTGATCACTACAATCAGGGCATCTAAGCGATATTTTCCTATCATGGTAAAATATCCTAGAGTCGTACTTACTTAACCAATCCATACCTAGAGTAATTCCGAACCCTACGAAATCAAACACATGCAAACTGCAAACAAACGTATGGCCTAAAAAATCAAACTCTAGGTGGTCACACTTCATCCCAAGTGTCGCATACCCTCTTATTGGATTTGCAACCCTTAAGGAAGTAACTAAGTATGAGGGTTCTAGGTTAAGCTTATCTACTAAACAACGTAATACAAAAGAATGCGATGCACCGGTATCAAACAGAATGCTAACAAACTTACCATGATTCTAAAGCGTATCTCCCAATACTACCTTTCCTTTGCTTGCGCTGTTGGTCCTGATAAAGCTGGCTCCAATGCAAATACTTTGCCTCTTCCATCCTTAGCAGACTCTTTGCAATGGTTCTTATAATGACCAATTTGATCGCAGTTGAAGCATCTGATATTTTTCTTCCCGATCACTTCCTTTGCCTTTCCAGTACGACATTCATTAGCAAAATGTCCCTTCTTATCACACTTGAAGCATACAACCTTCGACTTTCCTTTCTTCACGGCTCCACCTTTCCGAGCCCCCTTCTTATGAAAGAACTTCCTTTTCTAACTCTGCCACACCTGGACCTCCTTCGCCTTATTCTTCTCCAAAAAAGCAAGCATCTCCTCATGTCTTAAAGCCATCTCCACCATAACATCACAAGAATCCCTAATATGAGGTAATGTAGCCCTGGCCAACTCAAACTCCAACCCCCTTATGAACTTCTCATTTCTCTTCATCATAGCGTCCATAGTATTTCTCTTCATCACAGTATCCATAGTGGCATGTCCATACCTAGCCAACTCCTCGAACCTTCTAGAATATTCCAACACAGATATCTCCTCCTGCTCCAACTCAGCAAACTTTCTGAGCAAAGCAGACTATGCCATCACTGATATGAACCTCTTTTGGAACCTTCTCTTAAACTCAGCCCATGTTATCGTCTCTTCATTCAATCCAGCCGTCACACTATTCCACCAGAACAAAGCTTCTCCCTGAAGTTGTCTCGAAGCAAGTCTTCTCTTCTGCTCATCATTGCACCCCAAGTCAGCAAAGATTCCTTCACAATGCAACAACCAGCTCTCCACCTTAATAGCATCTTCAGTTCCGATAAATGGCTTCCCTCCAAGCCTAAAATAATCCATGCTCAAGATAGCATAATTGTTGACCAACGAAGCTTCCTGAACTCCTACTCCAATGTTTCCTCCAACCACTCCAACAGCAATTCCATCTTGCATCATGTTCACGAAAATCTGATACATAGCTCCCATATCCACTTGTGGAACCCTAGCACCAACATTTCCAGCTTGTGCTTGACTTTAGTTCCTTCTAGTATTCGATTTGGCATTTCCATTTGTGGTAGTGATTCCTCCAAGATTCACTCTTCCACTTCTAGCGTCCATATCTGCATTCATGCCTCGTGAGATACAGAAGAATTGCCTAAGAAAGATAGGAGAATATAGATATAGTGTATGCTTATATATAGCAAATACAAGCATGTTACTATAGCGTTATCCCATACCCCGATCTTACTCTAATTCCTTAGGATTTTGTTTTCAAAATCATTTTAGTTTAAAGTTTTTCATAGACCTATGCTCTGATACCAAGTTGTAGCATCCCCTATTTGGAGGCCCGAAGCTAAGCGCTATAGATGCTGCAGTCATCCATAGTATTAACTTCCGGTGACCAAATACAGTAATGTTAATGGTATCCATAATATTAGAAGCACATGAATATGAAATAAAAACACAGATTTCACAAAAACAACTTTTATGATTACATTTCACAAAACATGTTTCATATTCCATTACTTAACCCCAATCGTTTCCCAAGTTTAGATCAAATATAATTATTACAAAATACGCCAAGAGCGACATTTGAAGATGCCCTTTGGATGACCAGAGTACTAAATAGTCATAACTGACTTAATACAACACAGCGGAATAAAAAAAGATAAAACAACAACTCCTAAATAGCTATCCGTCAGCCACTTGCTCGTCTCCAGAAGCTTTATTTGCCAACCTACGAAAAACCTATAAACCTCAACCCTAAGCCTACTCAAATCAATTTTGAGCACTCGAGAGTTTAAAGGGGAAAACACAAACTTCGAGTCAGACATAAAACCTGGTGCGAATAGTGCTATACGTCTCGATTATTTGATATTAAGTGAGTCCACGCCACTTAGTGTAATGGGTTTCCCCTCACGAATATCCTTTTAAAACATATCTTTTGAAAATCATAATCTTGCCACCAAAACTGGTTAAAAAATATAAAGCAATATCATGTAAACTTACATGTCAGGTAACAAATGAACTATCTGTCCGAACACTATAGTTTTGTTTGGCTAACTACTAACCTTTGGCCGACTCGGGCCTACCAAACAATATAAACATATATTCTAACACCTATTAGATACTCCTTTTCTAGATGGTCTGTCCCTAACTTACTTTCTCCAGGTCAACTGATCCTAATGGTTTTGTAGGCTCACCGATAACCTACCTCTGTACAAATATATTCCCTTCTATATGTAAAATCATTTTAGTCTTACCTGTGACAAAGCCATACACACTGGAATTTTGGACTAAATTAGCTAGAGGCTAATAGCTAATGTATAGGCCGCGACCCTATACCATTCCCATATGGTATACAAATATCTGAATCATTTTACTTAGTGTAATCTTCCCTTAAATTTTCCATGAAAACCTTTTCTTCTCAAATTGATTTAAATCTTCAAATCATACTTTAAACAACAGAAATATATACTGTATGCTTTATTCAAAATCACTTTGCCATGTTATATATACTTTACACAAACCTTTGTTGATGAAAACATTTAAACCTTTGAAAGTACCCCTTTCGAACCCATTGAAAGTACCCCTTTTGAAACCAAGTAAAACCCTTTCTTTCACCTAGACCGAAAGGCCAAAACATTCCTTCCGAAACAATTCATATAAACCTTTCGAAACAATTGAAAAATCATTCCTTCAAAAGCTATAAAACCTTAGACATCCTATCTTAAAAACACATAAACATTCCCTTTCAAAAACATTGGAAAACCTTTCCTTTCAAACCTTTCAAAACCATTGAGGAACCGCCCCTTCGAAACAATTATTAAAACCTTTCAAAAGCATTAAAACATCAATCCTTTCGAAAGCATTTGGGTTCAAGTAAAACATGTGGAATAACCTTTCGAAACCATTCAAAACTATCTCTTTCGAAACCTTTTGGGTTCTACCTTCAACAGAGCAAAAGGGTCATAAAACATTTAAGTCAAAAGCACTCTTTCGAAAGCTATTTCCTAAGCAAGGAAGTGATGGTGTTGAAACTGACCCTTCGAAAGCATTGGAGAAGTGGCTTGGATTTTGAAACAAAGTATACCTTCCGAAACCATTTGCTTCGAAAGGTAGAAAAGCGGCAGCTAGGGGTTTCGACCCCGACGAAAGCATTTACTTAAAACAAAAGCGCAACCCCATTCAAAACCATTCCTTAAATCAATTTGACTTAGTCAGAAGCCAACCAAGTCGAACGCATTACTTTCAAAAGCAAAGCAAACACATTTTCATTTGAAAGCAAAGTAGTGCTTCGACCCCTTCGAAACCCCTTGTAAAACCCAATACATTCCTCCTATATCCAATTTGTTGCACACCAATCTTTGATGCCATGCCCATTGGTTTCGATGGTGATGGTGGCGGAACTACTAAGTCGAAACCTAGGTGTCGAAAGTGGCGAAACAGGCTGAAAGCATGTAAAAACTGATTTTAACTTTAAAAGGAAATCTTTTTCAATAACCTGCCTTATTTGTCAAAATATTATTGGTTGCTAATTTTATTTACTAAAAGTGCTGCCAAAATTTCAGAATTAAACAATTTAAATAATTTACAAAATACCCTTTCTCCTTTTATAAATAAATAAAACATTTAAGTCCCATACCTTGAATAATTTTACATATCTATTAAAGCACTAATGAAAATTCTACAAAAATTCCAGAAAATCGTTTTTAATATGTTTTCTAACATATAATAACTTTAAACCCAAAACATAAATAATTTAGTCGTAAATTATTTTAAAATAAAATAATCATTTTCCCCACTAGAAATTAATATAAAATCCACATTAATTCGGAAAATTATGAAAATTGAAACCCATCTCTAAAATATCATTTCTGCTCTAAATCTATAATCGCAAAGGTATTTGGATGTCATTAAATAAGGTTTTCACATTAAAACATATCATAAAACCTATATGAATTAACATAAATCATCAACAAGCATATATAAACGTTTAATCCTTCAAAATCATGGCATAACATTGCAAAATAAATCAGATTAACCTTAAAATCGAAAACACTTAAGAAATATGAGATGTAATCATTATTTACCTTAGCTTTGAGATTAAGGAGTTTGAGATTTGAATGAACTTGATTTTGATTACTCTTCTTCCTTTAATTCTTTCTCTAGCTTGTCTAATGGTGACCGGCCTCTAATTTGTCTTTAATTTTGAAATGAATGTGTAAATGAATTCCTAAGGCTTTAAGGTATAAGAATACTCTTTTCCTTATTTTACCCCTTCTCTATTTCATTTTAACTCATCTTTGATTCATTGTTTACATGGCACGGCTACCCATTAGTTTAATCACAAATCTCAATCCCCTAATAATCACATTATTTTATTTAATACAACTAATTAAATATCCAAAATAATTTTACTAAAAATTAGGGTCATTACACTTCTTATACTTCCTTCTCAAGTTCTTTGGACCCTGACCCATTCATCAAAACAACTCGGCCCCCAACCCAAAGCTTTCAGCTTCAAGTTCTAGAAATAAGTCGACATAACATCCAACACTTAGCTAATCCTCTGAAACTTGCCTTGGTCCATCTCCACTAGCTAACACTTAAAGATCCCCTAAGTTGCCAACCCAACCGAGCTATAGAAATGACTCGGTACCGAGTTAAATGACTCAACACTTAGTTGTGCCGTTAGCCAATTAGGACTTGCGATTTGAGCTACTGGTTTCCTCCATACTCCAGAGTCTCTCCTCCAAGTTTCTTCCAACTTCGACCAATTATATCTAATTTGCCAAATTGACCAACCTATTTTTCTAAGCATCCAAAACACTAGCAAACAACATCAAAGCACAACATACTAGCATATAATAACATGCATATACATCCATTCAAATAAGCAATAAACAAGAATGTGATAAACAAACCAATTCTAATCTAAATCTACATATTACATGCACATATGAATATGAATAAGGAGATTTACTAAATCAATTTCGAAAACCATTTCAAAGATTCACAATTTAGGTCATAAGCATATGATAACATGTAATTAAAGTTAAAAAATATTTTAAGGCAAAAGGTCATGTTAAAACATGCAATTCTACCATATAAACATGCAAAGGATAGTGACAAGGAAAAAACCACTCACCAATTACTAAAATCAACCAATTCTCTCCTAAATCCAATGTGGACAACAATAGAAAGCAATGCAAATCAACCAAAATGATGATCTATAACTTCTACTTGAAGATCTTCTCTCTAATTAATGATATGGCTTGGTTTAGAGAGTAATTTGTGTGATTTTTGGATGAAATTAGGGTTAATGTGGGTTTAGAAATGATTTGGGAAAGAGAAAAAAGTTTTAATTTGGCTCCTATAGCCCTCTCTTTATAATATTCTCGGATTAAACTAATAGGCTTACTTATGGGCTTAATTAGTTACAAACTACTTCTGTTCAACAGCTGTCAAACTTAAAATCGGCATTACTTCTTAACTATAAGTTCGTTTTTCTATTATGACCACTCTACGGAATATGAAATCATCATTTTGAAGCAATGGAACTAGTTCGAAACACTAATTCAACTCCCATCAAATTTTATAGTCCAAACAAGGTTTCCAGATTCAAAAACTTCACATAGAAATTCAAAAAAAAAAGCATAGGTGTGTAAAATGTTCCTAAGAGTCATATCCCAAAATTATACAATCATACGGCCTCATATAAATAAAATAAAAATATTTTACGATCCTCCGATATGTAAAATACAAGTATTTACCTTCACCCCTCCCCTTTAGGAATTTCACCCCCGAAATCCCTAAACAAGTCAAGAAATAAGCAATCATAGTTACTCGGCATGCTTAATAGCTATATGCATCCATCAACCATGTCAAACAAGTAATCATGCAATCAATAGTGAGCCTACTCTAGCGTGCGGAATACTAACCTATCAAACATGATATACAATGATGAAAGAAAATACAATAAACAATAGATCTTACCATTCAAAGAGCTCCCGATACATAGTACTCGTACTCTCCTTTGTTTTCCACATACAATCATCATCACTTCCGCTCCATTGCACTTATACTAGCTTTACCGACATTCTCTTAAGCTGTTTCGTATTGTGTCCAACGATATGAACTGGTCTACTAGTTCCTGAAACTTCTAGTTTTACCTCAACATCTTCAAATATATCCAGTGTAATCATCACCCTGAGTCATGCAAAGATTTCTGTAGATGGGAAAAATGAAATACATTATGCATGCCCACCATCTTCTAAGCTAAGTCGACCCTAAATGCTAGCTTCCCAATCCTCCCTACTATCAGAAATGGACCTACAAACCTTGGTGCAACTTCCCCTTATTACCAAATCGAACTACATTCTTCAAAGGAGACACCTTAACGAAAATCATATCCCTAACCGAAAATTCCAAATCTCCACGTCTTTTATCGGCATAGCTCTTCTGTTGATCCCGAGCGGTTTTTATTCATTGTCGAATGATCCCAATCTTTTCTGAAGTTTTTCTGATCATATCTGTCCCAAGTATCAGTTTCTCACCCGCTTCCCACCAACATGCAAGATTGTTACACAGTCATCCATACATTGCTTCATAAGGAGCCATACCAATACTCGACCGATAACTATTGTTGTATGCAAACTCTACTAGATGCAGATGGTCATCCCATGATCCTCAAAAATCTATAATGCTTTCTCGCAAGAGATCTTCTAATATGCGAATTACTCTTTCGGTCTGCCCATCTGTTTGCGGGTGATAAGCTATAATAAGGTGTAGCTCTGTCCCTAATGCCCCTTATAAGCTACTCTAAAACTCACTGGTGAACAACGGGTCTCGGTCACTCACAACGCTCTTTAGTACACTGTGAAAACAAACTATCCACTTTACATACAACTCTACCAGCTTGTATGCCATTCTACTTGACTTGATAGGTATAAATCTAGCAATCTTGGTCAATCGGTCAACCACGACCCAAATGCTATCGTACCCTGCTCGAGTCTTTTAGCGGTTCTAACATTCCAGTGGATTTCTTTTACTCCGCCTTTACCAATTGGCAATTTATATACTTTGAGATGAATGTCCTAATATCCTTTTTCATACCTTCTCAATGACAAGTTTGCTTCATATCTTGGTACATCTCGTTACCATCAAGATGAATGGTCAACCCGGAATGGTGACACTCTCGTAGCACTTCATCTCACAATCCATCAATATTAGGAACAAACAATCTTCCGTCCTTACGGAGCCAACCTTTTTGATCGAGTTCGTATTGCTTCATATCCTCAGACTCTACTCCTTCTACTACCTTCTTTACGCTCTCTATCAGCTTAGCATCTCGCTTCTAACTAGCAATGATCCTTTCTATTAGAGTAGGTCTAATTGACAAACTTGCCAACATCTCTGGTTCCATCTCACAATGAGGATGGAAATCATATCTGGCAATGTACTCAATCTGCTTCCATTCGAAGAATATTGCTCCTAAACTAACATGTCTTCTGCCTAAAGCATTGGCGACTGAATTCTCTTTTCCAGGTGTATAGGAAATGATTAAATCATAGGAGGGCAAGAACTCTAATCACCGTTATTGATGAAGGTTAAGATCCTTCTTAGAGAAAAGGTACTTCAAGGATTTGTGGTCCGTAATAGCTCAAACCTTTCTCCTAGTAGATATGCGTCCACATATTCAAAGAAAAATCTATCGGCGCCAACTCCACAGCATGAGTTGGATAATTTCTTCCGTGCGTCTTTAGTTATCGACTAGAATAGGCAACAACTCTTCCTTTCTGCATTAACATGACATCCAATCCAGTATCACAAGCGTCCGTATATACTGTCAATTCCTCATTCCCACTTGGACTAGTAATACTGATGCAATTGTCAATCTCTCTTTCAGACTCACAAACGCATGTTCACACTTCACGTCATAAACAAAAGTCTGATTCTTCTTTGTCAAATTGGTCAATGGTGCTGCTATCTTTGAGAAGTCCTTGATAAAATTCCTATGATATCCTCCCAATCCTAGGAAACACCTCACATCCATAGCATTTTTAGGCTAGTCTCAATTTTGAACCGCTGCCACGTTCGTAGGATCCACTCCTACACCTTGTCCAGAAATGATATGACCAAAGAACCTCACTTCTTTTCTCTAAAAGTGACACTTAGAGAACTTAACTCTCAACTTGTGGTTTCTTAACACCTCTAGCATAATCCTCAAGTGCATCTTGTTCTCCTCTTCATTTCTAGAATAGATCAGAATATAATCCAGGAACATAAGCATGAACTTTTTCAACTGATCTCTGAAAATCCGATTCATGAGATCCATAGAGTATGCAGGAGCATTGGTCAACCCAAATGACATCACCTACCACTCATAATAACCTGACGACATACGAAATGCAGTACTAGGAACACTCTCTTTCACTACTCACACTGGTGAAATCCCATTGCTAAATCCATTTAATGCAACACCTTTGCACCGTGAAGCTGATCAAACAAGTCATCAATGCGTGGGAGTGGATACTCGTTCGTCTTCTTTACTTTATCCAGCTCACGATAATCCATGCACAACCTCAAAGAACTATTTGCTTTAGTCGCGAATACTACAGGTGCACCCCACTTATATATACTTCTTCGAATGAACCCACTCCTTAACAAGTCATTCATTTGCACCTCTAATTCCTTCTACTCTCTGGGTGCCATACGCCTCAAAAGCATAACTATAGGTCTGACTTCCTTCACTAAGTCTATCCAAAACTCAATCTGTCTATGCGGTGAAAATCCATTCACTTCCTTAATACATCCGGATACTCTCTAGCGATAGATATAGATGACAACCCCTTCTGTGGAACTTCAAGCGAATATAGAAAGCTAACCATTACCCCATCCTCTGGTAGCCAGCCAATCACTACCGTTCGTCCTTCCATATCTTCGATTGTCACCAATAGCTTCTAGAAATCCACTATCGCCATATACTTCTTAAGCCCGTCCATTCCCAAGATAATCCCAAACCCCACAAAATTCAAGACAAAGCAATCACAAACAAAAGAGCATCCATGACTCGATAACACTAGGCCATAACAAACTATGCAAAGGCTAGTAGAGCCTCTAACAGGGTTCGTCACAATTAGGGATCATTCTACTATCTCGGGTCTCAATCCCAATCTGTCTACCAGGTCACTACATATTAATGAATGTGAAGTCTCGGTATCAAACAAAACACGAATAGAAACATCTTTATTGGAAAGCATACCTTGAATAACGACTTCATTTCCCTTCTCCTTCACCGATGGAGCACTCGACCAAGTCGGAATAACATCAAAAGTGTATGCTTTCACAACCTGTTTATCCTTCACTGGTTCCAGGACAATCCTTCTTCAACTATCCAGGTTTGTCATAACTGTAGCAAACTCCTTCTCACTCACATTGTAATCCTTAATCAAGTGACCCTTCTCCTAGCTCCCATAGCAAGTAGGTTCCCACTTAGGTTTATTCTAGCCATTTTCCCCTTGGGACTGCTTCCTCTTTCTGTTCCACTTTTTCTTACCTTCACCCTGTGCAGTTAATGCCCCTCTATTACCCCGCTATAACCCTGCTATATCTCATAGCGGATTTCTACCGCTACGATTTTTCCATATAGCCCCAAATATAGCCTTTCTGCTTTAAGCCTCACTATTTCCGCTATATCCCGTTATTCCCGCTATTTCCGCTATATCTTCTTTAAAGAAATTAATTGAAAAAAGACATTTAAACATTATAAAAATTATGAAATTAATTTATTTAATTGGATTTTTAATACATTTTTAGAAATGAAAATACTCTAATATTCTTCTAAATTCAATTATGTTATATAAAAGTTTTACGTTTATTTAGAGTATATTCACATGTGTTTTTATTTAAAATTATTTATTAATTAATTATAATTCAATTGAATGTTAATTTTTCATTTAATTACCATTTATATATTTGTAAAAACATTAAGTACGAGTTTTATAT
Organism: Allium fistulosum; assembly: GCA_030737815.1. Lineage (NCBI taxonomy): Eukaryota > Viridiplantae > Streptophyta > Magnoliopsida > Asparagales > Amaryllidaceae > Allium > Allium fistulosum. Next base: position 1,425,012,741 of record CM060902.1, read on the forward strand.
GCTATTTTAGAGTCATCAGCTATATCCCACTATATCCTCGCTATATCACCGATATGACTTTTTACACCTCCGCCACATTTAATCTGCCGAGCGCTTTAACTGCACAGTCTTCACCACCTTGCTGTGGTTTTGGCACTTCCTTCTCAGTAGAAACGACAACAGCTATTCTAGCCTTTGGATACAGATTCTCATAATGAAGAGCTTTCTTAACAAGCTTCTCAAATGGCTCATCAATGTGGCTTACCAGCTTCTCTCCAAGATAGTCATCCAAACCAATGATGAAATTCTCATTCTTTCTCAATGGAGTGTCGATCAATGACATCCCATACTTCAATAAAGCATCAAAATCTACAACACACTCAGAAACTGACATCTCTTCTTGCTTAAGATCTGCAAACTTATTAAACAACACCGACTTTTGAGCAACCAGAATCTATGTTATAAAAAGCACGCTTAAGCATCAGTTAAGTGCTAAATGCCACACAATGCTTAATTTTTATAAAGAGAAAAATGATTAAGAATGACCGCTTAAGCACGCTTAATTGGCGCTTATGTGTTTTTTGCTTAAATTTAAGCAATGCTTAAGCAATACTTGGCAAAAAAATTATTATTTTTAAAATAAAAGGAATTAGGATTATGACAAAAAGCCACATTCCTAACATATTTATCTCATTTTCATGATATGGATCCATGGATGGTATGCATTAAGATAAGATTGTTTTATTTAATAAATGTGCACAGTTTGTACCCAACCCGAGTATAATAAAATTTAATGAATAATAAAAGTCAAATTCATCTTTTGAAACCTATGAATTTATAAGTTAACTTCAAAGTTAAACTTTTGTTCTTTGTGATGAATTTGTGCATGCACATATAATACACTTTTACACATACAATACATTTAATATAATCTCTTTATAATAGAATTATATAGGTATAGATAAAGTGTGGAAAAATTTAAGCAACACTTAAGCGACATTAAGTGAAGCGAGACTTCTATCAGCTCGCCTCGCTTAGCGCTTATTATAACATAGGTCGGAATGAACTGCTTCAAACCTTACTTTGAACTGGCCCAAAGTAAACTAATCTTATGGAGTAGTAATGGTAATAGCATTCCACTAGTTCATAGCTCGTCCTTGAAGTTTTATAGAGGCTAGTTTTTCCCTCATAGCATCATCCACTTCCATATCACATGTAACGACCTGTATTTTTACGGATCAAAAGATTTTAAAACAGTTGTTATTAGATTGTTAGTGTTGTTAAGTCGTCCAGAGTTTAGGTCAACTAGAGCTTAAGTCGTCTAGAAGTTAAGCCGTGTTGTAGGTTAGGTCGGGTGAACGACCTAAGAGATTGGAGCAACCTACAGGATTTGACCGACTTAAGGAGTAGACGACTTAAGGATTGGAGCGACTTAAGGAAAGACAGCGGCTTAAGTTAGTAAGCGACTTAAGAAAGCTAGGTTGTTCAAGCGACTTAAGGAGTTGGCGACTTAAGAGAGTCGACGACTTAAGGGTTAGCGGCATAGGAGTAGCGACTTAGGAGACTGGGCGAGTTAACGACCTAAGAAAGTTAGGTCGTGGACGAGTTAAGGATAGGTCGTTGAGACCCTGGGTAAAGAGTTAAGTTGTTGAGTCGCTATGCCGTGTTAGTTAGGTCGTAGACGACCTATGATTAGTATGATGTGTATAGTTAGGTCGTTAGACGACCTAAAGGTGTTAAGTCGTGAGTCGTTAAGGCGTATCCCAGTTGAGTCATTAGGTCACGTAAGGACTTAAGTCGTTAGGGAGTGTCTGTGTTAGGTCGTGCATGTTTTAGGTCGCGCATAGGCCTGAGTCGTTAAGTCGCAAGGTCGTTGAGTCGTAAGTTGTTAAGTCGTCGAAACGACTTAGGTAGAAATGCGGCAGTGGTTAAGTCGTAGGTCGAAGGGGATGGTTAAGTCGTAGGATCTGCTAGGTCGTAGGATTGGCTGAGTCGTGAGTCGTAGGTCGTGGGGTTTCCATAAGTCGTGGACGACCTAAGGGGGTGGACGACTTAAGGGATTTCCAGCCTATAAATACGCGGTTCTACTTCACTTTTTAAGATCCGGATTTTGAAGCGACGAAGTCCTGCCATTTTGAGAGCTCGAGTGCTGCACTTCTTCACTTCTTTTCTCCACTCTAATCTTGTGATTCCTTCCATCCAAATCGAAGATCAAATCGAAGATCCAAGAGCTTAGATTGAAGATCTTCAACCATCGAAGAGAGATTTCATCGTTTGAAGCGGAATTTTGACAGATCGAGTTAGATCCTTCGCTGTCCAGATCTGAAGTGTGTTGCTTTTGAAGTGTTTAGGTGATTCGGTGAGTGGTGGTTATCTCTCACACGGATCCAAAGGAGTATATCGGATTGATGGCTTGATTTGGTGTTAAAATAGTGATTTCTATGCATTTTCTTAAACTTAAGTATAGGTCCATTGTTCATGATGATTTGACATCCATTTTACTACATGTTAATCTATGCAAGTTCATTCATCAAGTTGTAGAGATATTACCCATGTTTCATGCTTGTTAGATTTGGACTCTTTATTTACAAAATTGCCATTTTAGTTATAATTGCTTTTAGATCTTGTTTGCATGATTGATTACTTGGATTAATGATTGATTTGATTGATTGTTATAAACTAGTTGATTAGTTGTTGGATTTAGACAAGATGGTCGAAGATGATTCAAAAGCTAAGGGAAAGGCTCTTGAATAAGAAAAGCTGCTTGTGGCATATGACGTGGATGATAAAGCTCATATGGATAGATTTGATGATGATGTTGAGATGACGCTTTGCTATGATGAGATGAAGCGAGGCATGATGTGAGGTAGCCTTGGTTAAGTCCAGACGAGATCATTCCAAGCGTGTTGATGACTCGGTGAAATGGTTCGAGTTTGAGGATAATGGTTAGCTCGAGAGGCGCTTGAGCTAGTATGAGAATAGTCATCGAGGAGGATGACTAAAAGGCTGAGATTTCATCGTTGTTGAAGGTTCTAGCAGGCTCAAAGCAAGAGTACGCTGGGAAGATTCGATAGTCCCAAAAGACTACAGTTGGTGGTCGAGTACTCTGGGCAGATTCGATAGTCCTAGGCACGGGCTGCGACGACGTGCGGAGTTCTGTCTAGAACCGGGGTTACCATTGGCCCTTGACGGACGGCTGAAAGAATGTGCCGGTCATTCAATTAACGGTGGTATCAAAGCAATGATAACCGTGATAGCCAGAGTCGTGGATGTTTGGTTGTATCATCATTCGGTCTCAAGAGCGATATTTTCTGGGTGCTTATCTGATCTTGGTTTAGGCCTTGGGGGTTTGTGCTTGGAAAACATCGACCTTGACTCGAGTGATAATTGCTTTACTTTAAATGTCTGCTTTGCTATGTTTATTTCTGCTTAGTGTGTTTGGGGGCTATCACTATAGAAAGAGGTGGAGTGGGAGGGTTGGATTCCTATTCCTTTTACCTTTATGCTCTTTTGGTATGTTGTTAGTTAATTTACCGCTCACTAAGACTGTTGTCTGACTCAAGGTTTTATGTTCAACTCTTATTACCTTGGGCTGTTCATCCATTTTGGGATGGGCAGACTAGGTAGCAGGTGACAGGTGCTGTTCTTGGTTACCGACGATGCTGATGACGAAGACGAGCTGGAGGCTTGCATATTATATTTTTACTATATGTACTGGATGTTTCGCTGCTTGTATAATTCTCTGAGTGATATGTAGTGAGGCTTGATGTATTGACTATTCAGATGTTTGTATCCAACTATTATGAAGCTTAATTGATGAGATTCTATTTTGTGAAGCTTCACTATATATATTCTATATTGTATTTTATCCATGCGCTGTGAGTAATACGATAGATTCTGCTGTTTTAACTTACCTTGACGATCGTCCATGGCTGCCTGGCACACTTTTCAGTGCACTATTTCTATGTTTAGTGCAGGAGTCATGGGCGGTCGTCACATTTGGTATCAGAGCCTTGGTTAATCGATTTTACCCAACGCTCGCTGACTTAACTACGTATGAGAGACGTAATTGTATTTTGATGGATGATTACTATATATAATATAGTAGCTTAGAAGGATTTGAGTCCTTTATGCAGTTGTTTCTCAAGGTGTATTAATCATTCCTTTTTATAGATATTAAGGATGAGTCGAAGAGGGAGACCAGCTGCTAGGGAAGGTCGTGCTACTGAGGGGGCTGTTGATTATGCAGCTATGTTCGAAGCTATGATGACTTCGATCATGAGGAGGATGCTAGCTCCGGGGTCAGCAGTTGATGTTGGAATTCAAGTTCAAGCTCCAAGACCGATGGATTTTGCTAAGTTGTGTAAAGACTATACTGCTCTTGGAGGAAAGGTTTTCATGGGAACAGAGTCAACTATTGAAGTTCAGAGATGGATAGATGCTTGTAGAAGAATCTTTGGTGACTTTGGAATCGAGGATGCAACTAGAAGGAAGCTCGCATCAAGACAGCTTCAAGGGAGAGCTTCTGACTGGTGGAACTCTATAACCATTGATACTCCGGAGGAAGAAATTACTTGGGAGCAATTCCAAGGCAGATTTGAAGCTAAGTTCATTTCTACAGCTCAGAAATCTGTTCTGTTTAAGAAGTTTGTAGAGCTCAAGCAAGATGGAAGACCAGTTCTTGAGTATGTTTCTGAGTTTGAAGCTTTGTCCAAGTATGCCCGGTCGTATATTGAATCTCCTTATCAGAAGAACGAGAAGTTTGTGACAGGCTTGGACATTTATCTTGGGAGGCAGTTGGTGGATCATCTGGACGATCCATTTGAGAAGCTTGTGGAGAAAGCTCTCAGGCACGAAAGTCTGTTTCCTAAAGAAGGATCTATTGTTGATGTGACCAAGGAAGAGTCTAAACCACAGCAGGGTGGAAACAAGAAGAGGAAGCCGCAGCAGCAAAAGGGTAAGGATGGCCAGAAGAAGCCGAAGGGCGAAGTGACCTGCTATAATTGTCAACAGAAGGGCCATTTCTCCAGAGATTACAAGAATCCAAAGGTGCCGGTGAAGTGCCACAACTGTGACAAGCCGGGGCATATTAAGAAGAATTGTCCAGAACCGTGGAAGGACAAGCAGATTGTGCAAGCTTATGCTTTGGGGGCTGTTCCATCATCTTCAAAAGCTCCTACCGCTGAAGAGAAAGGAAAGAGTGTGGTGGTTCAAGGTACTCTTTCCATCTATGGTGTTCCAGTTAGAGTGTTATTTGATACTGGGGCGTCGCATTCTTTTGTTTGTAATGAACTTGTAGGCCGGTTAGGTTTAGAATCGGATATCGTTGATATGCCATTGGTTGTGACTAATCCAAGTGGGGGTTCGTCTTGTCTGTGCATGCTATGCCGTGGTCTGATTATATCGAGTCATGATTGCTCTTTTGTTTGTGATTGTTTTGTTCTGAACTTTGCGGAGTTCGGAATTATTTTGGGTATGGACTGGCTTAGGAAGTATGCGGCAAAGGTTGATTGTGAAAGGTTGGAGGTGAGAGTCGAGAATGTGGAAGGGCGAAAGGTTGTGATACGATGTAAGCATGAGGAAGGCGTCTTCATGAGCTTCATGTATTCGCTGGTTGTTCCACGGGATGGACTGTCATCGGTGCCAATCGCTAATGGATTTGGGGATGTCTTTGATGAGGTCAAAGGGTTACCGCCGCATAGAGAGATCGAGTTTCGTATCGATCTATTTGAAGGAGCCAGACCTGTTGTGATGCCTCTTAGGCGGATGGCGCCTAGGGAACAGCAGGAGTTGAAGGTGCAGTTTGATGATCTTTTACAGAAAGGATTCATTCGGCATAGTGTGTCCAAATGGGATGCACCAGTTGTGTTTGTAACCAAAGCGGATGGATCGTTGAGGTTGTGTGTGGATTATCGTGAGCTGAATAAAGTGACTAAGAAGAACAAGTATCCATTGCCGAGAATAGATGACTTGTTTGATCAGCTTCACGAAGCTAAGGTGTTTTCTCAGATGGACTTGGCAACGGGATTTCACCAGTTAAGAGTGGCTCAGGATAGTGTGCCGAAGAATGCTTTCAGGACACCATCCGGTTTCTTTGAGTGGCTGGTAATGCCGTTTGGATTGACCAATGCACCAGCATATTTTGTGGATCTTATGAGTAGAGTGTTCAGAGATCAGTTGAACAAGTTTGTACCAGTGTTCGTGGATGATATTTTGATCTATTCCAGAACTGAAGAAGAGCACAAGACGCACTTGCATATTGTTTTGGAAATCTTACGGAAACATCAGCTGAAGGCTAAGTTTTCGAAGTGTCACTTCTGGAAGAGCGAAGTGAGGTTCTTAGGCCATATTATCTCTGGAAGCGGAATAGCAGTTGACCCCGCTAAGGTGGCAGCAATCCAGGATTGGGTTAGACCTAAGAATGCATCTGATGTGAGAAGTTTTCTTGGATTAGCAGGATACTATCGTCGATTTATCAAAGACTTTTCCAAGGAAGCCGCACCATTAACAGGATTGACGAAAAAGAATCAAGTATTCAGATGGGATGCTAAGTGTGAGAAAGCTTTCGGAATCCTGAAAGAGCTACTGACAAGTGCTCCTGTTTTGACTATTCCAAGTGGAAATGATGAGATGGTGGTTTACACCGATGCATGTGGTACTGGACTTGGAGCAGTGCTGATGCAGAAGGGTAGAGTTGTTGCGTATGCAAGTCGACAACTGAAGCCGCATGAAAGGAATTATCTGACTCATGATTTGGAGTTAGCAGCGATTGTATTTGCTCTGAAGATGTGGAGACATTACCTATTGGGAGTTCGATTCGAGTTGTTTACAGATCATAAGTCGTTGAAGTATCTTTTCTCCCAAAAGGATTTGAATCTTAGGCAGCAACGATGGCTAGAGTTTTTGGCATCATATGATTTTGGTATAGCCTATACTCTGGGAAAGGGTAACGCAGTGGCAGATGCGTTAAGTCGAAGACATGCAGGATTAGGAGCCATGTTTTCAGAATGGAAGAGTCTCGAGTATTGGCTGGATTCGACTTCAGGCCCAGATGTGAATTGGAACCTGAGATGTTGGAAAACTTATCGATAAGACCTACTCTTGTGGAAAGGATTGGCAAGAGCCAAAAGCGAGACAATAAGCTTGTCAAGATTATCCGTAATTTGGAATCTGAGTTGGACCTAGAAAAGGATAAAGGATTCGAGGTCGATCGAGAGGGTTGGCTTCGGAAGCAAGGACGACTAGTTGTTCCTGATATAGATGAATTGAGAGATGAAGTTCTAAAGGAAAGTCATCACTCGAAGTTGACAATTCATCCAGGTGGAAATAAGATGTATCGGGATATGAAGAGAACCTATTACTAGGAAGGTATGAAGAAGGATGTTGGAAATTTTATTTCCAAGTGCATGAACTGCCAGTTGGTAAAAGCCGAACAGAAGAAGCCAAGTGGATTGCTACAGCCATTAGAAGTCCCTACATGGAAGTGGGAGCAAATATCGATGGATTTTATCGATGGGTTACCTAGAACCAGAGCGGGAAATGAAGGGATTTGGGTCATCGTAGATCGTTTGACTAAGAGTGCAAGATTCATTCCAGTTCGATCAACTAGGACTGCATCAAAGTTGGCTGAGCTGTATGTTAAGTGGATAGTTCGATAACATAGTATTCCGAAGAGTATAGTGAGAGATCGAGACCCATTGTTCACTAGTGGATTTTGGAAGAGCTTCCAGGAAGTTTTGGGAACTGAACTGTGTTTGAGTACAGCTTATCACCCCCAAACAGATGGTCAGACCGAGAGAGTCAATCGAGTTTTGGAAGATCTCCTTAGAGATTGTGTTTTAGATTTTGAAGGATCATGGAAAGATCACCTTCATTTGGTAGAGTTTTTGTATAATAACAGTTACCAGTCAAGCATTGGTATGGCACCGTATGAAGCATTGTATGGAAGACCGTGTAACTCTCTGACATGTTGGTTAGAAACAGGAGAAAAGCTGATACTTGGGCCAGAAATGATTCGACAGACTTCGGATTGCATAGAGATCATTCGGCAACGAATGAAGGCGGCCCAAGACCGACAGAAAAGTTATGCCGATAAGCGTCGTAAGGATTTGGAATTCGACGTAGGTGATATGGTTTTTGTGAAGATTTCTCCACTGAAGAATGTTGTTCGATTCGGGAAGAAAGGAAAATTGACTCCGAGATTTGTTGGACCATTCCCGATCATCGAGCGAATTGGAAAGCTCGCCTATCAATTGGAGTTACCAGAAAAGATGTCGAGTGTGCACAATGTTTTTCATGTATCGTATCTACGGAAGTATGTGCACGACTCGAATACAGTAGTTTCTGCAGATAGCTGTGAAGATTTTGAGATTGATCCAGTTGTTGAGAGACCTCGTAAGCCGCTTCGTGTTGTGGGAACTGACACGAAACAGCTTAGGAGGAAGGTAGTTAGGTTGCTCAAGGTACAATGGAGTGATGATGTTAACGACTGTACATGGGAGGTAGAAGAGAGGATGAAGGCAGCTCATCCTGAACCCTTCGAGGTATGGCCATAAGGTGTCGTGTCATCTCACGACGTTGTAACTTGTTCTAGTTTTAGAATTCTGCATGCTAGGCTAGAATTGGACGCATGGTTTGTTGATTGCTATGGATGGTAGGCATGCAGAATAGTTTTTGATTGCTCTTGTTTGATTGGAATTTCGGGGGCGAAATTCCTAAGGGGGAGAGAATGTAACGACCCGTATTTTTATGGATCAAAAGATTTTAAAACAGTTGTTATTAGATTGTTAGTGTTGTTAAGTCGTCCAGAGTTTAGGTCGACTAGAGCTTAAGTCATCTAGAAGTTAAGCCGTGTTGTAGGTTAGGTCAGGTGAACGACCTAAGAGATTGGAGCAACCTACAGGATTTGACCGACTTAAGGAGTAGACGACTTAAGGATTGGAGCGACTTAAGGAAAGACAGCGGCTTAAGTTAGTAAGCGAATTAAGAAAGCTAGGTCGTTCGAGCGACTTAAGGAGTTGGCGACTTAAGAGAGTCGGCGACTTAAGGGTTAGCGGCATAGGAGTAGCAACTTAGGAGACTGGGCGAGTTAACGACCTAAGAAAGTTAGGTCGTGGACGAGTTAAGGGTAGGTCGTTGAGACCCTGGGTAAAGAGTTAAGTTGTTGAGTCGCTATGCCGTGTTAGTTAGGTCGTAGACGACCTATGATTAGTATGTTGCGTATAGTTAGGTCGTTAGACGACCTAAAGGTATTAAGTCGTGAGTCGTTAAGGCGTATCCCAGTTGAGTCGTTAGGTCGTGTAAGGACTTAAGTCGTTAGGGAGTGTCTATGTTAGGTCGTGCATGTTTTAGGTCACGCATAGGCCTGAGTCGTTAAGTCGCAAGGTTGTTGAGTCATTGAGTCGTAAGTTGTTAAGTCGTCGAAACGACTTAGGTAGAAATGCGACAGTGGTTAAGTCGTAGGATCCGCTAAGTCGTAGGTCGAAGGGGATGGTTAAGTCGTAGGATCTACTAGGTCGTAGGATTGGCTGAGTCGTGAGTCGTAGGTCGTGGGGTTTCCATAAGTCGTGGACGACCTAAGGGGGCGGACGACTTAAGGGATTTCCAGCCTATAAATACGCGGTTCTACTTCACTTTTTAGGATCCGGATTTTGAAGCGACGAAGTCCTGCCATTTTGAGAGCTCGAGTGCTGCACTTCTTCACTTCTTTTCTCCACTCTAATCTTGTGATTCCTTCCATCCAAATCGAAGATCAAATCGAAGATCCAAGAGCTTAGATTGAAGATCTTCAACCATCGAAGAGAGATTTCATCGTTTGAAGCGGAATTTTGACAGATCGAGTTAGATCCTTCGCTGTCCAGATCTGAAGTGTGTTGCTTTTGAAGTGTTTAGGTGATTCGGTGAGTGGTGGTTATCTCTCACACGGATCCAAAGGAGTATATCGGATTGATGGCTTGATTTGGTGTTAAAATAGTGATTTCTATGCATTTTCTTAAACTTAAGTATAGGTCCATTGTTCATGATGATTTGACATCCATTTTACTACATGTTAATCTATGCAAGTTCATTCATCAAGTTGTAGAGATATTACCCATGTTTCATGCTTGTTAGATTTGGACTCTTTATTTACAAAATTGCCATTTTAGTTATAATTGCTTTTAGATCTTGTTTGCATGATTGATTACTTGGATTAATGATTGATTTGATTGATTGTTATAAACTAGTTGATTAGTTGTTGGATTTAGACAAGATGGTCGAAGATGATTCAAAAGATAAGGGAAAGGCTCTTGAATAAGAAAAGTAGCTCGTAGCATATGACACGGATGATAAAGTTAATATGGATAGATTTGATGATGATGTTGAGATGAGGCTTTGCTATGATGAGATGAAGCGAGGCATGATGTGAGGTAGCCTTGGTTAAGTCCAGACGGGATCATTCCAAGCATGTTGATGACTCGGTGAAATGGTTCGAGTTTGAGGATAATGGTTGGCTCGAGATGCGCTTGAGCTAGTATGAGAATAGTCATCGAGGAGGATGACTAGAAGGCTGAGATTTCATCGTTGTTGAAGGTTCTAGCAGGCTCAAAGCAAGAGTACGCTGGGCAGATTCGATAGTCCCAAAAGACTACAGTTGGTGGTCGAGTACTCTGGGCAGATTCGATAGTCCTAGGCACGGGCTGCGACGACGTGCAGAGTTCTGTCTAGAACCGGGGTTACCATTGGCCCTTGACGGACGGCTGAAAGAATGTGCCGGTCATTCAATTAACGGTGGTATCAAAGCAATGATAACAGTGATAGCCAGAGTCATGGATATTTGGTTGTATCATCATTCGGTCTCAAGAGCGATATTTTTTGGGTGCTTATCTGATCTTGGTTTAGGCCTTGGGGGTTTGTGCTTGGAAAACATCGACCTTGACTCGAGTGATAATTGCTTTACTTTAAATGTCTGCTTTGCTATGTTTGTTTCTGCTTAGTGTGTCTGGGGGCTATCACTGTAGAAAGAGGTGGAGTGGGAGGGTTGGATTCCTATTCCTTTTACCTTTATGCTCTTTTGGTATGTTGTTAGTTAATTTACCACTCACTAAGACTGTTGTCTGACTCAAGGTTTTATGTTCAACTCTTATTACCTTGGGCTGTTCATCCATTTTGGGATGGGAAGACTAGGTAGCAGGTGACAGGTGCTGTTCTTGGTTACCGACGATGCTGATGACGAAGACGAGCTGGAGGCTTTCATATTATATTTTTACTATATGTACTGGATGTTCCGCTGCTTGTATAATTCTCTAAGTGATATGTAGTGAGGCTTGATGTATTGACTATTCAGACGTTTGTATCCAACTATAATGAAGCTTAATTGATGAGATTCTATTTTGTGAAGCTTCACTATTTATATATTCTCTATTGTATTTTATCCATGCGCTGTGAGTAATACGATAGATTCTGCTGTTTTAACTTACCTTGACGGTCGTCCATGGCTGCCTGGCACACTTTTCAGTGCACTATTTCTATGTTTAGTGCAGGGGTCATGGGCGGTCGTCACATCACAAAAGATGCGCTTGTAGGTATCCAACCAATCCCGCATTTCTATAGTTGGTTCTATTCCCTGGAGTGGTTTTCTCCTAGAGTAGAATAGTCTTTACTCAACTTGGTGAAACTAACCTTAGGCGCTTGCACGGGAGCACCTCCACCAACAGCCATACCAAGAGCAGTAGCCTAAATATTTCTCATTATAGTTTCCATCATAGCATTCAACATCACTTGAACTTCAGGTGTAGCAGCTCCTGACCCTGCTCCTTCCTCAGCTACTAAAGTAGAGTTCCTCACAGTAATTCTTATATGCCGGCTCATTCTTAATTTTTAATAAGAATGATCAGTCTCTCAAAAAAAAGTTGTGTCTATAGTACTCGTGTGCATGCAACTTAAACTATATGATATATATTACTATATAGCATTGAAAATCAAAATATATAAGAAGTACAAGCTCTCTCATATATATACATTCTAGATCAAGTTTAAGATGACAACTCCTTTCTTATCTCTATTGGAATCCGGTATCAATTTAGGTTAATCGTATAACCACACTCTGATATCAAATATAACGACCGTCCTATACCACCGACACCGATAATATCAAAACAGTGTGCTGCAGTCGTGCCCGGTTGATATAGGATGATCATCAAGGTTAAAAATGAAACAATTATAGCATATAACCAGTCGAATATCTCACAGCGCATGGATAAAATATATTATCACATATATAACATGAGAGAGGAAAATAACTATGTGAACAAATCATCAGAGTAATAGATCCACAGAGTTATACATCAAAAGCAGTAGAGTTATATAACAAGATCAAACCCATTAACTGTCTCATAACAAGAAAATAAGCAGTCGCTACCGAGGCTTCCTAGTGCTGCACAGTGGAATAAGCATAAAAATCCATATAAGTATATAATATGAGATTGCTCCATCCAACTTGTCCTTCGCACAGCTACTGTGCCACATAGACCTATTACCTTGTCTACTTATTTAAGAGTACCCAAGATAATAAGCACGAAAGCATAAAAACCTAGGGCAGACAATAGTTTGATGTGAGCAGTAAATGAATCTCAAAATACCATGTTGGTAAATATGGTAAGGAATAGAGTTACACGAATCAGACCTGACCTATCTCTGCAACCAAAGAGTTACCACATAACATCATAATATGCTACTCTACAAATAACATAAAGGTACTATACTCAAAATAATTATATCAACACTCCAGGTATTCCTATCGCAAATACCTACTCCCAATGATATCTCTAAGTGGTAGCCTAGAAAGCAACTAAAGCAACCACAACATCCATAAAGCAATCCCTACTATCACTCCATATGCTCTGAATATATGATAGCCTGTGTGACCACCTTACTGCCAGGGACAAATGCAAATCCCAGTTTTCAGTGTGCTCTCGTATCACGTAGCCAAAGCTTAATACGTATCCCGTATCCCAAAGCTAGACACTAGACCCAAAGCCGCTGGTCTAGGGTATTCAGATCAACTCCATCGATCCATGGGCCTCCCCACTTATAATACCTCTGCTTTGAGTACAACAGAGAACACTATGAGTATCAATGATTCCTTAGCACATACATCTGAGCCCTCCTTTGCCCCATTCTGATCCAAGCTCTTCCTTTGCTCAATCCAGTTTCCATTATTCAAAACCCTTCGCATTCCCATTCCAAGGCTTACTCCTTTATTGAACTACTGTCTATGATACCAACTCCCTTAATGAGTCACAAATTGAAGATCCAAAGCTTTTATCGTGCTATTACATCGCTATCTGATACTTAAGCGAATGAGCCAACACCTCCAACACAATCTATAGAACCTCTACTCCATTCACCAAAAGTTCCACTTCAAACTGGTTAAAATAAACAAATCGGTACCGATTTGTTCAACTCGGTACCGACCCATTTACATAGTCAAATTTTGGCTAAGTAAACTTCCTTGCTTCTACTACTTCCTTCTCCAGTTCTAGAAACTACTCGGCATAACACCGAACACTTAGCCAGTCCTCTGAAACTTATCTTAGTCCATCTCCACTAGCCAACACTGAGAGATACCCAAAGTTGCCAACCCAACCGAGCTATAGAAATGACTCGATACCGAGTTGTGCCCTTATACAATTTTGACTTGTGATTTGAGCTACTAGTTTTCTCCATAATTTAGAGCCTCTCCTCCAAGTTTCATCCAACTCTGACAAACTTTGCCTCCGATTCACCAAATTCGCCAACTTATTTTCCTAAGCATCGTAAACACTAGCAAACAACATCAAAGCATAACCTACAAGCATTAAATAACATGAATAGACATCCATTCATACAAGCAATACACACGAATTTGATAAACAAACCAATTCTAATCTAAATCGAAATATTACATGCACATATGAATATGAAAAAGGTGATTTACTAAATCCATTTCGAAAACCATTTCAAAGATTCACAATTTAGGTCGTAAGCATAAGATAACATGTAATTAAAGTTAGAAAAGTTTTAAAGGCCAAATATTTTGTTAAAATATGTAATTTTACCATATAATTAAACATGCATAAGATAGCTAGAAGGCAAAAACCACTCACCAATTACCAAAATCAACCAATTCTCACCTAGATCCAATGTGGATGGCAATAGAAAGCAACGGAAATCAACCAAAACTATGATCCCTAACTTCCATTTGATGATTTTCTCTGTAATTAATGATTTGGCTAGGTTTAGAGAGCAATTTATGTGATTTTGGATGAAATTAGGGTTAATGGGGTTTAGATCTGATCTCGAAAAGAGGGAAAAGTTTTAATTTGACTCCTACAGCTCCCCATTTGTACTAATCTCAGATTAGACTAATGGGCATGCTTATGGGTTTAATTAATTACATACTAATTCTGGCCAGCAGCCATCAAAACATAAAAAAGGCATAACTTCCTAATTGTAATTTTATTTTTCTATTATTATCACTATATGGAATAGATGTAGAATGGAACTAGTTTGAGATCCTAATTCGATGTCTATCAAAAGTTAAGCCAAAACAAGCTTTCCAGAATCAAAATGGTCAGATAGAAATTCGAAAAAAATCACAGGTTTGTAAAATGTCCCTAAGAGTCATATTCTAAAATTATAGAATCATAAGACCTCATATAAATAAAATAAAAATATTTTACGAACCTACTATACGTAAAATACGGCTTGGTACAGATTTTGGTTATATTTAACTATAATATTGTAAAATTAATCTAGTGCAATAAAATAGATTATGGATAACTATTTTTATTTCGAAGCTTTTATTCATTTATAGTGTTCCACCAAATAAAGTTTACTATGGTACATGTTCAAAGTGAAAAGGTAGTTAAGAATTTTTCATGCAGTCATTGTTGCTACGATGCTTCAGTTTTCTAAATGTTATACTCAATGCATGATGTTAATTGATTAGCTAAATAGTCGATTTTATAGAGGAAGTAATAATAACTAAACAATTCAAGTAATATGAATAGTTTAACTGTTGGCATAGATTTAAAAAATTGCTAATACACATTCATTAGCCATCAGATGAAACTATGAATCTTGGGTACAAATGAAATTGTTAAATAATAGGTATTATGAAGTGTCAAATTGCACGCACTACATATACAATGCATATGCGACATCATTACAAGAATGACATTTTACTGTCAAAATTAGCGTCCAAGTGTGCTACTTTATATTTACAATATGGTGATTCGTAACTAAAAAAATATTGAGGGAAAAAGATTGTTTTTATTTTCTATTAAAAAAGTTGAGAAACTATCTCAAGCCATAATAATTTTGCTCAGTTTTTGAGCTACTCCTTTCGCCAGTAGATAAGGTGAGTCAAATATTAGAGAATTTGTTGCTGGAATGTGTGTCTAATGTGACAGATCATATTAGTTTACAAAAGTTTTTTTACGGCAATAATTATCAAGTAAACATCAGGATGACGCCTTTTGACTTTTTGTAAAAGAGACCATGTTGTTCTTCGAACTATTGGAAAGAGGCCGGCGATAAAGGTATGTTGGGGCTAGAATTGATTAGAGAATCTAGCGAGAAGATTTCTTTAATAGGATTACGACTGCAAACATGACAGTGTGGTAGACACAATATAATGAGCGGAAGAGGAGAACAATGAAATTGGAAGCAGAGGACAAATTATTTTTAAGGATTACCCCAACGAGTATGGTAAGAAGATTCGAGTTGGTATGAAAGTTAACATTGAGGTACATTTCTAAGCGGATTGGGAAGCTAACTTGTTGTTTCTCAATTTTTCTCATAAAATTACTTAGGGCTCATCACGTCCTAATCCCGACAATAAATGCGTGCATACCATATGATGACGAGGACCTTCTTCGGCCTAATGGCATGTCTATCCAATATATATTCTCAATCATAAGGCATGTTCACCTCATCATCCTTACATCAAATTTTTCCCATTATTCTCACATAAATAATGGTGAGCCTTACGCTTTGTGGGTAACAACTCATGGCCATCCTCTGTACAATCCTTTTTGCACCAAAATTGGTCACAAACACCCAATAGAGTTCTAGTAAAGATTAAATAAAAATAGAGAAAACAAGCAATTAACTAACAGAAAGTAAGCAATAACAAAAACACAATGATTTGTAGTGGTTCGCCATTGAAAGCCTACATCCACTTCGGAGAAATAACTTTATTAATCACTTGAATTGCCAAGTACAAAGAGATGGATTAGGTATGATATGTAGTTACAATGGAGTACAAGAGAAACAGTAGCATAAAGATCCTTAAAATGAACAATCAACCCTGTATTTATAGGTGCAGACGAATAAATATCTTTTTAAAAAATCGTCAACGGAATCTCCAGATGCAGACGAGGTCACACGAGTGATCACTAGACCCAAATCCCAAGGAATAGGGATCGGCCCCGATCCCTCTTAACGGCCACATGGTGGTCTGCGAGCCCTTTGGTGGGTCCCCTGCTTGTTAGCTTCTTGTTCCCAAAGTTTCGTGCATAGTTGACTTCGTGTTTTTGAGATATTGACCGTTCATCATTGAGTTGAATTGTTTAGCTGATAAGATCTGATCCCTTGATACGATCTGATCCCTTAATACGATCATATCCCTTTCCTAGGTGAAGGAATTACGATCTAATCCCTTTCCTAGGGGAAGTAATTTGCCCATGACTTGAGCATACAAATTTAGACGACTTGAAATTTGAAATGTAGCCTCATAGGGCCTTCTTTGTCACTCCATATCGATCTCATCCACTTTGAGACAAAAATGTGGATAGGTGCCGGTCCCTCAGGGGAGAGGATAAACATCGATCCCCTATCTAGGGGAGGCACTAATCCATACTCGGAATGTTCTATATAGCTCATCTCTTGGTTTCGCTTGACCGTTACTTCATATTGCCATCTGCGCTCGATCTTCGGACTCCTTACCTTGCCAAATTAGTCTGAACGTAGCCCGGCCAAAAGGATGGATAACATTTTCCATTCAAAGTACGTTCTGTTTTTGAACATGACGTGCTTTAAATAGAAGCAAATCAGAGTTGCCGATAAGATTCCATTCAGTTTTCTGAACAGTCGCTATCCTGCCGTTGAATTGTTTTTTTCCAAAGAGTCGTATTTATCTCTGTTTGCTATGACGCTTGGTCGATATTCAATACAAAACCGTAGTGTAATCTCTCAACTATTATACATGGCCGGTTCCATTGAGCTAGTAGGCCTTGGTTATCTGATACAGTCTTTTCTTTAATAACTCCAGGTGCGGATTCAATTTCCGTCGGTTTCAAGAAATCGAATCTTTAGGATGCACACGTGCACATTCATGTACACGTTCCTATCGTTGCCTCCTGGATGTGATCGTATGCTCACGGGTTGTCGCTAATTCCTTGTGGTTTAATTGCAATTGGATTGCAATTCCTTGTTAATATTTTTTTTATAATCAAATAGGGGTCGTAATAAGTCACTTGATGAGAATGGACTTTAAGTTCTACAAGGATGACGGCCTCGGAGCCGTAAGTAAGGGTGAATGGAGTATGACCAGTCTCGGACTTGTGGGTGGTTTTGTATGCCCATAATGCTGATGGGAGTTCGTCGACCCACTTGACTCTAGCCTTTTCCAAATGCTTTTTCAGGATGGTCTTTATGATTTTGTTAACAGTTTTGACTTGTCCATTAACTTAAGGGTGAGTAACTGCCACAAATCTTTTCTCAATATGATGCCAGTGGCAATAGTCTTTGCATTCAGCACTGTTGAATTGGGTCCCACTACCAGTTACGATTGTTCAGGGAAGACCAAAACGACAGATGAGGTTTCGGACAACAAAATCTATTACTTTTTTCGTTGTGATCGCAGCTAAAGGTTCAGCTCCGGCCCATTTGGTTAAGTAATCAACTATTACGATGGTGTATTTCGCACCACCTTTAGAAATCGACAAGGAGCTGATAATGTAAATGCCCCAAGTGGTAAACGGCAAAGGACTGACCATTTGAGTAATTTTCGTTGGCGGGGCTCTAGAAATTATTGCAAACATCAAGCACTTGTCGCATTGTCTAGCGTGATCAGCTGCATCTCGATTGACAGTTGGCCAGTAATACCCATAGCGGAGTATTTTCTTTGTTAGGATTTTCCCCCGGTGTGATCGCTGCATTCTCCTTCATGGACTTCTCTTAAGACTAGTTTGATTTCATCATGGGTGATATACCAAAGCAGGAGAATGGAGAAACCTTTTCCATACATGACTCTTCTTGGATGATGTAGCATGAAGCCTTGTGGAGGATCTATCATTTTTCACTCCTCCATCTGGGAAGGATCCCTTGTTGTAGACAACCTTTGATAGGGGTCATCCATGACTCCCTTTCCGGCTCCATCTTCAGAACCCGATCAATCTCCATCTTGTCGATGCTTAGAGCATTTAATACTTCAACCGAGACCAAGCTCATTTGTTGTGCATCCCCGAAACTGGCTAGCTTGGCCGGTTAGTTGGCTTTCTCATTTTGTTCTCTAGGGATGTGTGTAATGGTGTAATACTCAAAGTCGGCCAGAAGCTCTTAGACCTAGCCAAGATAAGAAGAAACTCGCTGCCCCCTAACCTGATAATCTCCCCTGACTTGGTATACTACTAACCGGGAATCATAAAAGATTTGTAAAGTTTTCACTTCCAGTTCCCTGGCAAGTTTGAGCTTGGCGATCAAGGCTTCATACTCAGTTTCATTATTTGTTGCAGGGAAGTCAAATTTCAGGGCGTAGCAGATCGATCATTCTTGAGGAGTCACTAACAAGAATCAAGTGCTAGAACACCGATCGTTCGATGCTCTATCCGTGTACATTTTCAATCCATTGGTCGGTTCTTCATTGCTCTCCGAAGAGTCATCTGGTGCAGTGAATTCATCTATGAAGTCCACCAATGCCTATTCCTAGATAGCTCTCCAAGGGAGATAAGTGATATTAAATTGGTTTAGCTTGATATTCCATTTGAGCAACCTTCTAGACATCTTAGATCACTATAGGACCTATCGTAATGGCTGGTCAGTGTAGACGTTGATGGGGTGAGCCTGGAAGTAAGGGAAAAACTTTCGTGACACAATCAACAAGTAGTACACTAGATTCTCTAGCTTCGGGTAGTTTCTCCCGCCACTTATAAATCGCTTACTAACATAATATACCGATCTTTGGATTTAATTCTTTTTGCGTAACAGTGCGGAACTTATGGCATGTACCGACATCGCTGAATAGATGTATAAGTCTTAAAGATCCAGTGGTTTAGATAGGATGGGAGTCACTCTAAGTGATCTACCAGAGCTTGAAATGCATCTATGCAATCCTGTGTCCATTCAATGTTCCTTTTCCCTCTCCTGATCAAGTCGAAGAAAGGAATACCCTTATCGGTGGCCATGGAGATGAATCGACTCGGGGGGCGGGGGGGAACCTTCCCATTTAAGCTTTGTACCTGCGTAATCGTCTTCAGTGGTTGGATGTTTCGAGGTTCCTGAATCTTCTCGGGATTAACTTCAATTCCATGAGAGTTAATGATGAAACCCAGGAATTTCCCTAACGCAATGCCAAAAGTGCATTCCAAGGGATTGAGTTTCATTCCATATTTTCGAAGAACACTTAACATCTCTACCAAGTCATCGATGTGGTCATTTGATCGCCCTGACTTCACGAGCATATCATCCACATATTCTCCTATAGATCGCTTGATCTGGTCTTTGAACATCAGATTGACTAGTCTCAAGTAAGTAGCTCCAGCATTCTTTAGTCCAAATGGCATCATAAGATAACAATATAGCCCTAGATCGGTAATGAAGCTGGTGTGCTCCTGGTCGAGGATGTGCATCGGGATCTAGTTGTATTTAGAGTATGCCACTATGCAGTTCATATCCAGCGGTTGAGTCTACCAACTGATCGATTCTCGAAAGTGGAAAGCTGTCTATCGGGCATGCCTTCTTTAGGTTTGAGTAGTTGATGCTTGTCCGCCACTTTCCATTAGCTTTTCTCATAAGAACTGGATTGGATACCCATTTCAAGTAGAGGGCGTCATGGATAAACCCATTGTTTTTTGAGTTTATCCACCTCCTCTTTAAGTACAGCAGTTCTCTTTGGATCCATGCCACGTTGCTTTTGTTTCATCGAGACATGCCTTGGGTCGATATTCAACGCATGGCTAACGATAGTCGGTGTGATCCTGCATATGTCAAAATGGGTCCAAGTGAACACGTCAAGATTCGCTCAGAGAACGCCAACTATCCTTTATCTTCGTTGCATTGAACTGTGATCCGATCTTCTAGACCCATGATCGGTCATCATTGTTGACCATAATGTTAATCATTAGCTCAATGGGTGTAGCCTTGGATTCATTGGGCTTCTCTTCTTCTTCTCTAGGGTCTATATCTTTATAGAATCGATCGTGTTGTTGTTGCTTGATATTGGTCTTATGTTGTGGGCTGAAAAAGGCTTAAGTGGATTTTCCCAAGCAATGGGGTTGGTTTCGATCCCTTGTAGTAGTGGGATTTAAGCTGTTTTTTGGTTTGATACGAACATATTAGACCGTGTGAACTCGAAATCGAACAATGGGACATGCCATATATGACTTGCATACTTGAACTAGCATATTGCCTTGAATCAGATGTTTACTACTTCAGACTTGAATAGATTAGCATATTTGCACTTGTACGGATTGTAAAACGTGCCTTGAATGAACTTGAATATGAACGTTAGATTCTTATACGTCGATAGTCGATCCTCGAATTTGAACGTAATTGTTCCGTGTAACCATCGACACGAAATCCAGTTAGAACGATCAACGATGATGGTTACTCCGGTCAAACTTCCAGATCTCATCATGAGCTGATGAGTCTGATAGTGATGGGTTCTAAATACTTTGAGCGATTATCAGTAGTGGAAGAAGATCAAGATTAAAAGCACGTCGAATCAAATGTCATGTAGGGATCAGCCTCGTGTTGCACGCAACTACATAGCTAGCTCTTGCTTTAAGTTTGAATCTGCTTGTGTATTCGAGTAACGCGCTTTCCATTCAATATACTTGTGATCTATTGCTCGTCGTTAAGGTTGGAATGATAGTCAGTCTCCCATGAGCTTAGGCATCGATCCAATGATTCTATCTCTAAGCATCCTTTCGGTCGTAGCCTCGAGTCATTGTAAACACTAGGCATTAGTCATAGTATTGAGCTATCATAGTCAGTTTTTGGATGATCACACTTCTACCTCCGATCTTGAGATGATAAATGTACTGCATGGACAGTCGAATCTCGTCTTATTTGTGTTCATACTCCCACCTAAGCTCCATATACTTAGAATTGATCGATGAATAGTCGGCTCACATTCATCTTGATTCTTGCTCGTGCCCTCCAAGTCATGGGTAAATGTCGATAAGTGGACGACCAAGTCACATCTGTTTTTGTTTTACACTCTTTCCCATTGAATCATGGGATCGAGTTAGTTAATGGAAGGATGAGTCGCTCCTATTCTAAATTGTATTCAGGCTTTTCCTTCCCGGGGGAAGACTTCAATACCCTTTCGGATTTCGAGCATGAGCTGAGTATTGGACTATCAATCACATCAACTTTTGATGCAGATGTCACCATACTCTAAGCAAGGACCAAAGAATGGATTGTTATGTCACATCCAATCCGTGACTGATGCTCCCCTATCAAACCAAGGGCAAGGATCAGTGTGCGGATGGTATAGTCACGTCCGTTTTGAACTGCACTTCTATTCGAATCATGATCAGAGCTAGCGAATGAACGATCATGTCATATTCATTCAGAGCTGGATGGTCAGTCACGTCTATTTTGATTTATGTTCCCTTGTTGGACCAAGGAATATAATTAGCTCAAGAGTGATCGAGTCATGCTCATCTGGTTTCATACTCCTCCTGATGGATCAAAGGAGGTGATGGAGAATGAATGGTCAAGTCACACTCGTTTATGGTTTATTCTCCTATCAATGCCTTGGTGACTGGAGTTATTCGATGGACATTCGAGTCACATCCATTTGTGGTTAGTGCGGGTCGATATTGACCATCGATCTAGTAGCATGATATAGAAAGTTTAAATCGATATATCCTGTTGATCTGATGGTACGATAAAGAGGGTTACCCGTATCTTCGGATGCCATTCCGATTGGTTTTGTATTAAGGCCTTCTTGCGGTCATTGTCTTGAGTCTTAAAGAACACCAAACTGGAGCTATAGTGAGCTGTCATATTCACCTTTCGGTAGTTTATACTTTTGCCCCCAGTCTTGGTTATTGTAGGTAATTCGTGGATGGTCAAATTCCATCTTTGATGAGTTTTTACTTTTCCTCTCGAATTCAGGTCTAAATTGGCGAATGAATGGTTGAATCACATTCACTCATTTGTCTATACACTTATCCGCACTCCGAGGATCAGAGTTAGTCAATGAGCGGTTAGTCACACCAATTTGATGTTTATACTCTAGTCCATACCCTGGGAATTGGAGTTATTTCGAAAAATAGTCGAACCATATTTTCCTTAATCATTTCTTCTTCCCCCAAGTTAGGGGCGTAAGTCAAAGAATGGTCAGTCGTATCACGTTTACTCTTACTTGGAGTTCTTCCTGTCGAATCAAGGGAAGAAGTCGATTAAGGGATGGTCAAGTCACGTCCATTCTTTGTTTTATACTCAACTTGTCTGTTTATAGGGGAGAGTTAACAAATAAACGGTCGAACCACGTCCATTTTCTACCTGTACTCTTATCCATGCTCCGAGGACCAGAGTTTGTTGATGGATGGTTAATCGCACCCATTTGGTGTTTATACTCCAGCTCGCGCTCTAGGAACTAGAGTTATCGATGGATGATAGAACAACGTCCATTTTATGATATAAGCCCCTTCTATCGAATTGAGAGTGAGAGTTAGTGAGTGGACGGTCTAACCACGTCCGCTTGGTAAATTTTTACTCCAGCTGTCTAGGAAAAGATTGGAGTTGGCAAGTGAACCATCGAGTCACGTTCGTTCATGATTGGACAGGCAGTCACATCCATTCAAAATTAGACAGTTAGTCATGTCCGTTTTGTGAATCTGACTTTTCCTGCCAAGTCAAGGAAGAAATTTTGTGCTGATAGTTAGAGCGCATCTGCATGAATTTAAGCTATGGGTTATATGCCGAGGACAAGAATTGATGCAGGGACAGTCGTGTCGCGTCTGCTTTGTACCAGATGGTTGGGTCGCATCTGATTTTGTTGCTTGTACTCTGGTCCGTACTTGAGGAATAAAGTTTGATAATGGATGGCTAGACCGCACCCATTTTGAGTTTAAACTTCAATGAACACTAGGGAATCTGAGTTATTTGCTGTATGGTCAAACCGCGTCTATGTGTTGGTTTGGATTTTGGGGTTGTCGATGTTTGAGCAAGGGTTGAATAGTTCATCGTACTTCAGGCGTGATAAAGGTCATGGATGGACGTATCACATCCTCCTTGGATTGGACTGTCGAATCATGTCCAATTTAGGCTTAAGCTCTCGAACTTCCCCTGCATCTGGGGCAGTATTTGATGCATGGATGGTCGTACCGCATCCACTTTCATTCGGATCCTACTTCTGCCAACCCTTAGGAGTAATATGAGTGTTCTGATGAACTTCAAGCTTGAGTAGGGGAGTGGATGGTCGAACCGCATCCACTTTGAGTCATGTGTTTGCCACCAAGTCAGGGACAAGAGTTGGAGAGCGGACGGTCGAACCGCGTCCACATTATTATTATATTTTTACTCCAGGCCGCATTGAGGGATCAGAGTTGATGGATGGACGGACGAACTACGTCCATTTGTTTTTTTATGTATATAATCCAGTCTGCATTAGAGGACCAGAGTTAGTCGATGGTCGGTCAGTCACACTTGCTTTTGATTCGTACTCCACCTGTCGACTCTAGATAGGAGATGTCAAATGAACGATCAAGTCACGTTCATTCATGGATTGGAATTTTACCCCCATTGTCGAGGATAAAAGTTGGTGAGTGAATGGTCGATTCACTTCCACTCGGTGATTAAGCGATGGATGGTCAGATCACATTCATGCTGGGGTTAGACGATCAGGTCTCGTCCAATTTGCCCTGTACTCCTCCCGACAACTCGAGGGAGAGAGTTGTTGGGTGTATGGTCAAGTCGGATCCACCTCAAGCTACAGTCGTGTCCTCGTGTCGAGGGTATTAGTTGATGAGTAGCCAGTCAATCACGCCTACATTTTGTTGAGCTCTGTAACGCCCCCCTCCGAGAGCCTCATTAACAAAGAGTATTATATGGATAATACCGTCTGCTAATGCGGACAATGGAGTATAATGGAAGCGACCATGTGTAATCTTACTTTAACTATCTACTGAACACGTCGAAAAGTGGAATCTATTTTTTTCATCCCATGTGGTTCGACATATTCAATAAATACTTAAAGCAAAACTACAATGGCTAAAAGATCTATCAGAACAAAGCATAATAGCAAAATGAACATCATCACAGAACATCATCAGATAATAAGCAAATAGTCTCAACACAATACAACATCAAGTACAGATCCAAATATAAAAGTGGGCACAAAGCCACTACTCACACATCCATGAGTCAAAAGAATATACACAAGATAGTCATAATATCAGAGTATCATAAAGAATGGATAACAAGTAAAGCTATCTATAGTATAGCGGATATATCCAAAGTGGAAGCACCGAAGCAAGCTAAGTCCAAAGTGACCTAACCTGAAACAACTCGGTCTGACCCGAGCATAAAATACTCGGGTCAGGCTAGCTAAACAAATCAGTTAGATAAACTGAACAATAATCATGATAAGATAATGAGGCAACATATAACATAATAATCTCCAAAAGAGAAACATATATCATGGTAATAAAGACCAAAATCTCTCACATAGAGAAGAAACAAACATCTAAGTAGAGATGTATAACAAGCCTCATATCATCGGCATAACATAGACACAAGTGCCAGTGTAGGCATAAAATAAGTTCCACAAGGTAGTCGCGCTTATATCGTGTGGTTGCATAAAACCATCACCGAATGGCGCTACATGAGGGAATATAAATCACACAGGAAAACATTAGCACGCTAGTACTGTACTATATCACACAGGAAATATACCCCAGTGACACACCCATCACTTTAGCTAAGGGGCAACACCTAAAGGAGACAGTCCGAAGACACTATCCAGAAGGTGATGAGCCAGAAGGAGACAGTCCGAAGACACTATCCCAAAGGCAAATAAATCCAAGGGAGACAGTCCAAAGACACTATCCCAGAGGTATCACTCAGGAAACACACCGTATTGGTAAAGGCTCATAGGCCCAGTACTCATTTACCACTAACGGTAGGAATATGTCACGAACTCTTAGCAAGGAACCCGTAAAGTAGTAACGTGAGTCCCATACCCCAACGTTCACACTAAATGGTTTACTAACTAATCGTAAGCTTCCACACTCAAAGCAGTAAAAAGATCACCTCATGTCATCGGTAAACTAGGCCAAAAGGCCAAAACGATCAATCGAATAGGTCGGGGATTAATCGGAAAGATAAACACGCGGATTCATAGTCCGTGTTTTACCTAACCATTTAATCACCTTTCCACTTCGCTCGAAGTGCAGAAGAGTGTATATTTTACTTAGAAAATAGTTGGAGAAAGCAGATTTTTAATCGTTTGAAAACCTCTTTAGAAACAGCCTTTGAAATCTTCCTATTATGGAGTAATTAATTTAATATTTAAAATAGCACTAAATAATAGTTTCAAAAGCTAATTTGATGGAAAATCACTTTAAACTAATTTATAAAATCCGTGCACGAAACCTAGAGACAAATCTCAAAGAAATCGGAAAAACTCAGAAAAATAGTCGAAATTATACCAAGTATAAATCGCTGAAAACAAGTCGAAGTCACTAGTTCGACGGCAGATGTGAACCTGCAAACCGAGTCCAAATGGCATGAAAATTGAGGCATGTAGACCAACATCCCTGCTCTAAACTGCAAAAAGAATCGGGCAATTCCGACTTGAAACGAAGAAACGGCGTCGTCTCAAAGTCGGAAAAAAATCACAAAACTCTGCTGTGTCAAAACAGTGCAAAGGTCCAACTTCGACGACATGTTCGAAGGGGAATTTGAACCCAGATCTTGATGAAAATTTGCAGGATCATAGTACAGTACTCCTACTCTGATATGCAATAAGAATCGTTTGGTTCCGACTTGAAACGAAGAAATGGCAACGTCTCAAAGTTGGTCCGACGATAACTGAAAATGATCACTGTTGTAAAACAGTTTCTGGGTGCTACTTCGGCAATAAAACGAAGTATCTAACGCACCCAGATCTTAACCGAACATTGCAGGGTTGAAGATCTCGACCTCATCTTTCCAACTAGACTGAAATCGATGAAATCCGACATCAGACCTGCTCGCAACGAGGTCGCGAAGTTGGACGTTTGAACTAAAATTAATCACTGTTTCTTTCAAAACAGTTTTTGGGTGCTATTTTGCAATAAAAATGAGGTATCAAACGCACCCAGATCTTAACCAAATTTTGCATGGTTGAATACCTCGACCTCATCTTTCCAACGGGTCTGAAATCGATGAAATCCGACATCGGACCTGCTCGCAGCAAGGTCACGAAGTTGGACGTTTGAACTAAAATTAATCACTGTTTTTCAAAACAGTTTCTGGGTGCTACTTTGGCAATAAAAATGAAGTATCAAAATTTTCAAGGTTGAAGATCATGACCTCATCTTTCCAACAAGACCAAAATTGATGAAATCCGACATCGGACCTGCTCGTAGCGAGGTCGCGAAGTTGGACGTTTGAACTAAAATTAATCACTGTTTTTCAAAACAGTTTCTGGGTGCTACTTTGGCAATAAAAATGAGGTATCAAACGCACCCAGATCTTAACCAAATTTTGCAGGGTTGAAGATCATGATCTCTGCTTTCTAACCATAGCAAATATCAAGTGGGTTTCTAGCTAGCATTTATTACCATTCACCAAGCAAGAGAATGATCAAACACAAAGATTAGCAATCCTCAAGCAAGAAGATGAAGATCAATGAGCATGAGTCAATAAAAATGCACAAAAACAATGATTACTAATTTATTTCAGAAATCAAAGAATGAATTAGAGGTGGGTTTTGTGATTGCTATTACCTCTTTTAATGGTTTGGATTAACTCTCTTTGATGTAGATTGGAGTTTTGCTTAGGAGGCCATGGCTAGGTTTATTAGGAGCTTTCTAATTAGGGTTTAGTGGTAATGAAATGAACTGTTGGCTGAAATGGGAGAGTAAAAGATAATTTATAGGCTAATGGTTAGGGTTATTGGGTCTAATACCCATTAGGACTTAGTATTATTCATGTGTATATAGATAGGCAATTTTCTCTAAGTACAATCTACATACAAATTACTAAATACATTTCAAACCATAGAAAATTATGAAAAGATGTTAACAATTATTTTTAGCCATTTCATAAAATCCTATATCAACAATATTTTACATTTTAACCCCTAATTTCCCCAAAACACCGTTTATAGTTAATATTAGCCAAAAATCACCATTTTGCAAATAAATTGCAAATTAAATTCCCAAATCAAATATTGCACTATTTTACACATATAAAATTTTACAATATTATAAATTTCAAATTTCCCTAATTAATTTCCATAAAATGCTCCATTTTACACTTAAGCCCAAAAGTATTAATTTATTCAAAATGACTAAATTTTGAACAAATTAGCCACATTAAAAATTCATTAATAGCTCCAATTAAACTAAAATCACAATTTTAATTTATTATTTGGTAATTTCAATCACAGGTTGTTATAGACTCCCCCTCTTTAAGAAAATTGCGTCCCCGCAATTCCTTAAATATGGAAGTTATCTATAACATCTAATCCTCAAAATAAATCAAACAAAGGTGAAGTAAAGATACTCACCAGAAACAGATGAAGATAGATAACCAGGATAAGTACGCTCGTTAAATTCTTTGGTCTCCCAAGTGCAGTCCTTAGGATTAGACGACCATTGGATTTTAACAAGCGGGACCTCTTTGTTTCAAAGGCATCTAACCTTCGAATCAAGCACACGAAGAGGTTGTTGGTCAATAGATAGATCAGGGGAAATCTCTAAATCCGGTATAATAAGTGGATCATTAATAGAATCAGGATTGCAAACACACTTGCGAAGCTGAGAAACATGGAACACGTCATGCATTCCCGAAAAATGAGCAGGCGGAGCAACACGATAAGCTATGGGGCCAATGCGTTCTGTAATAGGAAATGGTCCGACATAGCGAGGAGCCAATTTCCCAATGGAGATGAAACGCACAACCCCCTTATAGGATATACCCGAATAAATACATGATCCCCAATCGAGAATTCAAGAGGCTTCCTACGGTTGTTCGTGTAGGATTATTGACGGCTTTGCGCCTCTTTCATTCTCTGACGAATAAGAATATTCTTCTCAGAAGATTCCCGAACTGAATCTGGACCAAGAATAAGCTTCTCGCCAGATTCTAACCAACAAGATGGAGAACGACATGGCCTTCCGTATAAGGCTTCGAAAGGAGCCACGCGAATACTCGACTGAAAACTGTTGTTGTGGAGAACTCCACAAGTGGCAAGTGGTCCTCCCAACTACCTCCAAAATCAAGGATACAACAGCGAAGGAGATCTTCCAAGACACGATTCACTCTCTCAGTCTGACCATCAGTCTGAGGATGATAAGCAGTAGAAAAATTCAGCTTTGTGCCCAAAGCTGATTAAAGACACTTCCAAAAGTGACTAGTGAATAACGGGTCACGGTCACAAACAATTGAACTAGGGATACCATGAAGTCGAACGACTTCCTTCACATAAAGCTTAACCAAAAGAGGAGCAGTCCGAGTGGACTTAATTGGAATAAAGTGAGCGGACTTGGTCAATCGATCAACGATGACCCAAATAGAAGTATGGCCCGACCTCGATCGAGGTAGACCGTCAATAAAATCCATCGAAATCTGATCCCATTTCCACAATGGAATCTCCAATGGCCGAAGAAGACCGGAAGGGCGCTGATGCTCGGCCTTGATAAATTGACAAGTCATGCAATTGCTCACATAACTTGCAACATCACGCTTCAGGCCTTCCCAATAATATAAGCGACACATGTCGGCATACATCTTGCTAGAACCAGGATGAATGGTATACTTAGTATGATGACAATCGTCAAGAATGTCACGCCTAAGTGCAGAATCAGAAGGCACAATAACATGGTTCTTCTTGCGAAGGCACTGATGAGAATCAATACTGTAATCCAATGACGTCTCATCACTGGATCCAGTCTCAACAAGATGAATGAAAGGCAATAAATCTGGATCTTGCCGCTGAGCATGGGCAATGCGATCCAATAAGCTAGGTCGAGCTTCCAGACCGAATAATAATATTGGAGAATCAAGAGGCGGAGCTCGATCACGAATATCACAAATAGATAATGTCTCAAGAATATCCCATTCGGCTATCATCATAGAAACTACAGCCGAATGCTTGCGACTAAGTGCATCTGCTACACGATTACCCTTGCCAGGGGTATACTGAATGTCAAGGTCATATGAGGCAAGGAACTCAAGCCATCGCTGCTGCCTCATATTAAGATCCTTCTGAGTGAAGAGATATTTCAAGAACGTATGATCGGTATAAAGAATGAAACGTTCGCCCAGTAAATAATGGGGCCATATCTTCAAGGCAAAGACAATGGCAGCTAACTCAAGATTATGAGTAGGATAGCGAACCTCATTCGGCCGTAGTTGCCTAGAAGCATAAGCAACCACCCGATCCTTCTGCATCAGAACGGCACCGAGACCGCTACCGCTACCGCATGCATTAGTATAGACAACAAGATCGTGGTTTCCTTCGGGAACCATAAGAATAGGAGCATGAGTGAGAAGTTCTTTCAATCGCTGAAAAGAATCTTCACACTTGTCTGACCAGATATAACGGACACCCTTACGAGTAAGGGTAGTCAATGGAAGCACAACACGGGAAAAGTCCTTTATGAACCGGCGGTAATAACCTGCCAATCCCAGGAAGCTACAAATCTCATGCACATTCTTGGGTCGCTTCCAATTCTGAATGGCTTCGATCTTGGCAGGATCGACAGATATGCCTTCAGAAGATACAACATGACCCAAGAACCTAACCTCATTCTCCCAAAAGTGGCATTTGGAGACTTTGGCTCTAAGATGATGAAGACAAAGTGTATCCAAGACAATTCTCAAATGATGGGTATGCTCTGTCTTGGATCTAGAATATATCAGAATGTCATCAATGAATACAAGAACAAACTTATCGAGATATTCCTGGAATACTCGATTCATGAGATGGACAAAGAATGCAGGAGCGTTCGTCAAACCGAACTGCATGACTAACCACTCAAATGAACCATATCGAGTGCGGAAAGCTGTATATGGCACACTATCATCCGCAACTCGGAGCTGATGAAATCCTATGGCAAGTCAAGCTGAGAAAAGACCTTCGCACCACTTAACTGATCAAACATATCGTCAATCCGAGGCAACGGATAACGATTCTTGATAGTTACCTCATTAAGCTTGCGGTAATCAATGCAAAGCCTAAGAGAACCATTGTACTTCTTCACGAAGACCACCGCGGCACCCCACGGCGAAGAACTGGACTGAATAAAATGCTTTGCTTCGAGTTATACTAATTGCTTCTTGAGTTCATCATTCTCCTTTGTAGACATCCTCATGGGAGGATGACTAACTGGACGAGAACCGGGAATGAGATCAATACGGAACTCAATAGCCCGCTTAGGCGGTAAACTCGAAACTGGCTCAAAAATATCGGGGTAATCCCGAACAATAGGAATACGAGATATATCACAATCGTCATCTCGTGAATCTAGAGCACATAGAGAAGCTTCGAAGATATCAACATCCCGAAGAACAAGAGCTAACTGAGCGGAAGAGTCAGGGTGACTAAGAAATAGTACCCGCTCAGAACAAATGATCTTGGCATCGTATCGAATGAGCTAATCCATCCCCAATATCATGTCGAAACCCAAATAAGCCATAACGTGCAGATTCGCACGGAAAGAAAATCCACAAAGATCAATATCAACATTCTCACAAAGCAAGCTAAGGGTCGTGGATCCGCTAATGGGATTCACAATCCTTAGAGAAGAAACCAAACAAGAAACATCCAAAGACATAATATCAACAAGTTCCTTTGATACGAATGAGTGAGAAGCACCCGTATCAAAGAGAACTCTAATAGACTGATCATGAAATAAAATAGAACTTTCGAGAACAGAAGGATGCGTACCTCGAGGCTGAGATGAAGATGCTGGAGCCTTGGCAGCATTAAGCTTGCCAGATCTAGGAGGTGCAGTAGGACAAGCAGAAATAAGATGACCCTCCTTCTTACAATAGCGGCAGATAAGAGGTTTGGCACACTCTTTAACCATATGGTCGATGGATCCACAGTTGAAACACTTCCGAATGGAAGTTGTTCCACTAGGCTAAGACTGAGGCTGAGAACCAGAACCAGAACCAGAACTAATGAACTTCTTCTTCTTCTTCTTCTGGGAAGAGGAAGAATTAGGCTTGTGGAAAAACCTCTTCTTGTTGGGGGTGCTTGGGCACCTCAACATCCTCATCACTATCCTTCCCCCTCTCGACTGCATCAAGGTGAAGCGCCGAATCTACAAGCTCTTCGAATGAAAGCTTGAGTTGAAGCATCAGTTGCTTCTTGAGGTACTTCTTCAGACCCTCAACAAATTAGAGATTCTTCTTATGTGGTGTGCTAATGAACTCGAGGCCGTACTTGGACAGGGCCTCGAAAGAAGAAACATAATCTGAAACAGTGGATTTCCCTTGCTTAAGATCAATAAAGCGGCGGGCAAGAGAGATCTTCTCAGATTCTGGAACAAATTTGAGCACGAAACGCTCATGGAACTAAGCCAAAGTAAGAGTGGTCTCATCGACCTCGGCAATGAGAAGCTCATACCAATCCAAAGCACGGTTCTGAAGCATACTGGAAGCTACAAGAACTCTGTCATGATCAGGAAGAGTCATGCGAGAAAAGATGCGCTTGCATACGCGGATCCATGCCTAGACCTCAAGAACAAACTCGGAGCCATTGAACGGCTTGCCCCCGAGATGTGAGAAATCACTGCAAAGGCGCACAAAGGCAGACTTGCGCGGTGCATCAGAAACTAGAGTAGGAGGCTGAGAGTTCCGAACAAGCTCCATAATCTGATCGGTAGTCATAAAAACGCCTCCCGGATGTGGGTCACCGGATTGCCCAGCATCCGCAGAACGACGGGTCCTACCTCTTCTAGACATACTGAAAGTTAAGATAAGATACGAGTTAAGCATGATTCAAAGATAGATAATTCAAAGTGGAATACTATGGAGTATAAATGTATTCCTAAACATATTCCTAACTTATCTATCCAATGTCATGAAGAAAGGGCTTTGTAATATTTGAAGCATACTAGGATGTATTGTACTAAGTGTTACTGTTCTGTGTTTATTATACTTAGTTCCGAACCTCGCTCTGATACCAAGCTGTAATGCCCCACTCCGAGAGCCTCATTAACAAAGAGTATTTTGTGGATAATACCGTCTGCTAATGCGGACAATGGAGTATAATGGAAGCGACCATGTGTAATCTTACTTTAACTATCTACTGAACACGTCGAAAAGTGGAATCTATTTTTTTTCATCTCATGTGGTTCGACATATTCAATAAATATTTAAAGCAAAACTACAATGGCTAAAAGATCTATCAGAACAAAGCATAATAGCAAAATGAACATCATTACAGAACAACATCAGATAATAAGCAAATAGTCTAAGCACAATACAACATCAAGTACAGATCCAAATATAAAAGTGGGTACAAAGCCAGTACTCACACATCCGTGAGTCAAAAGAATATACACAAGATAGTCATAATATCAGAGTATCATAAAGGATGGATAACAAGTAAAGTTATCTATAGTATAGCAGATATATCCAAAGCAGAAGCACCGAAGCAAGTTAAGTCCAAAGCGACCTAACCTGAAACAACTCGGTCTGACCCGAGCATAAAATACTCGGGTCAGGCTAGCTAAACAAATCAGTTAGATAAACTGAACAATAATCATGATAAGATAATGAGGCAACATATAACATAATAATCTCCAAAAGAGAATCATATATCATGGTAATAAAGACCAAAATATCTCACATAGAGAAGAAACAAACATCTAAGTAGAGATGTATAACAAGCCTCATATCATCGGCATAACATAGACACAAGTGCCAGTGTAGGCATAAAATAAGTTCCATAAGGTAGTCGCGCTTATATCGTGTGGTTGCATAAAAATCACAAAACTCTGCTGTGTCAAAACAGTGCAAAGGTCCAACTTCGACGACATGGTCGATGGGTCATACAAACCCAGATCTTGATGAAAATTGGAGGAGCATAGTAGAATACTCCTACTTTGACATGCAACAAGAATCGCTCGGTTCCGACTTGAAATGAAGAAATGGCAATGTATCAAAGTTGGTCCGGCGATAACTGAAAATGATCACTGTTGTAAAACAGTTTCTGGGTGCTACTTTGGCAATAAAATGAAGTATCTAACTCACCCAAATCTAAACCAAACTTTGCCTGGTTGAAGATCTCGACCTCAGCTTTCCAACGAGACTGAAATCGATGAAATCTGACATCGGACCTGCTCGCAGCGAGGTCGCGAAGTTGGACGTTTGAACTAAATTAATCACTGTTTTTTTTCAAAACAGTTTCTGGGTGCTACTTTGGAAATAAAAATGAGGTAACAAACGCACCCAGATCTTAACAAAATTTTGCGTGATTGAAGATCTCGACCTCATCTTTCCAACGAGATCAAAATCGATGAAATCCGATATTGGACCTGCTCGCAGCGAGGTCGCGAAGTTGGACGTTTGAACTAAAATTAATCATTGTTTCTTTCAAAACAGTTTCTGGGTGCTAATTTGGCATTAAAAATGAGGTATCAAACGCACCCAGATCTTAACCAAATTTAGCATGGTTAAATATCTCGACCTCATCTTTCCAACGAGACCGAAATCGATGAAATCCGACATCGAACCTGCTCGCAGGGAGGTCGCGAAGTTGGACGTTTGAACTAAATTTAATCACTATTTTTCAAAACAGTTTCTGGGTGCTACTTTGGCAATAAAAATGAAGTATCAAACACACCCAGATCTTAACCAGATTTTGCTGGGTTGAATATCAGGAAGTCATCTTTCCAACGAGACCGAAAACGATGAAATCCGACATTGGACCTGCTCGCAGAGAGGTCGCGAAGTTGGACGTTTGAACTAAAATTAATCACTGTTTTTCAAAACAGTTTCTGGGTGCTACTTTGGCAATAAAAATGAAGTATCAAACGCACCCAGATCTTAACCAAATTTTGCAGGGTTGAAGATCATGATCTCAGCTTTTCAACCAAAGCAAATATCAAATGGGTTTCTAGCTAGCATTTATTATCTTTCACCAAGCAAGAGAATGATCAAACACAAAGATTAGCAATCCCCAAGCAAGAAGATGAAGATCAATGAGCTTGAGTCAATGAAAATGCATAAAAACAATGATTACTAATTTATTTCAGAAATCAAAGAATGAATTAGAGGTGGGTTTTGTGATTGCTATTACCTCTTTTAATGGTTTGGATTAACTCTCTTTGATTTGGTGTAGATTGGAGTTTTGCTTAGGAGGCCATTGCTAGGATTAGGAGCTTTCTAATTAGGGTTTAGTGGTTATGAAATGAAGTGTTGGCTGAAATAGGAGAGTAAAAGATAATTTATAGGCTAATGGTTAGGGTTATTGGGTCTAACACCCATTAGGACTTAGTATTATTCATGTGTATATAGATAGGCAATTTTCTCCAAGTACAATCTACATACAAATTACTAAATACATTTCAAACCATAGAAAATTATGAAAAGATGTTAACAATTATTTTTAGCCATTTCATAAAATCCTATATCAACAATATTTTACATTTTAACCCCTAATTTCCCCAAAACACCGTTTATAGTTAATATTAGCCAAAAATCACCATTTTGCAAATAAATTGCAAATTAAATTCCCAAATCAAATATTGCACTATTTTACACATATAAAATTTTGCAATATTATAAATTTCAAATTTCTCTAATTAATTTCCATAAAATGCTCCATTTTACACTTAAGCCCAAAAGTATTAATTTATTCAAAATGACTAAATTTTGAACAAATTAGCCACATTAAAAATTCATTAATAGCTCCAATTAAACTAAAATCACAATTTTAATTTATTATTTGGTAATTTCAATCACGGGTTGTTATAGACTCCCCCTCTTTAAGACAATTGCATCCCCGCAATTCCTTAAATATGGAAGTTATCTATAACATCTAATCCTCAAAATAAATCAAACAAAGGTGAAGTAAAGATACTCACCAGAAACAGATGAAGATAGAAAACCAGGATAAGTACGCTCGTTAAATTCTTTGGTCTCCCAAGTGCAGTCCTTAGGATTAGATGACCATTGGATTTTAACAAGCGGGACCTCTTTGTTTCAAAGGCGTCTAACCTTCGAATCAAGCACACGAAGAGGTTGTTGGTCAATAGATAGATCTGGGGAAATCTCTAAATCCGATATAATAAGCGGATCATTAATAGAATCAGGATTGCGAACACACTTGCGAAGCTGAGAAACATGGAACATGTCATGCATTCCGGGTTGTTACAAGCTCCAATTAAACTAAAATCACAATTTTAATTTATTATTTGGTATTTGCAATCACGGGTTGTTACAAGCTCCCAAACTACCCCTTGTGTTCAAGGCAGGAGACGATGTGTGGAAGGTCACGTCATGTCCAGTTCTAGTTGAACCCCGGTCTCGCTGAGTTTCAGGAGAGGCATAATTTTTTCGGCGAACTTCAAGTAGGAGCTGGGGAGTGAATGGTCGGGTCACATCCACACAAAGCCTTTTGTTGGTCTCTAAGTCAAGTGTGGAGGTTGATGAGTGGACAGTCAGTCATGTCCACTTTATATCAAAGTTTGACCTTGTCAGGCTCTGAGCAAGGCATAAATATTCTATCATAATGGAAGCACAGAATATGAAGTGGGTGGCCGGGTCACACCCACTTTCCGTTTTGGGTTCTTGCTCACAAGTCAGGCGCATATGGTAGCTGATGAGTGATTGAATCATGATAATCTTGATGATACTCCAAAGGTCCGATCATGGTCCATGGAGGTTGGTTGACGCCTAACTCTAAGTACTTGGTCAGCTGCATTATTTGCAAGTAGTTCAATTCAAGTTAATCATAGTTCAAAACATAACTGAAATTGAAATGAATTTTATTTATACGTGTAGCAACATCGTGTACTCGCTACTCCACTTTGCCTCAACCCTTCTCAGTTGGAAGTCGACTGTAGGTGGTCCAATTGTTAATCAAAGGTCTTTATTGGTAAGGGTGGGACGTCTCCTGCTTGTCATTCTACGGGGCTTGTATATATTGTTGAAACTTTCCTTTTTGGATCAGCTCTTTGATCACATCTCGGAGGTGTCTGCAATTGTCAGTGTTATGACTGTATGTATCGTGAAATATACAATCCTTCCCAAACTTCCACTAGGTTTTGGTGGACTCTGTCAGGTTGGTTTCGTGTACTACTCTGACTCGTGAGTCACCAAGTAGACGCTTGCGATTGAATCGTTCAAAGGAGTATATGAGTCGAATTTAGGATTCTTGGTCGTTTCCTAGAAATCCAAGTCCTCACCTAGGGCATCTTCATTGCTACCCTCACTTTGAATCCCCTTGGCCAACGGGTCTACATTGTTTTTTCCCTAGTCTACTTCATCTCCTCCTTGCTTAGGTTCTGGTTCGCTTTGTAACAGAAACAATCCAAGGTCATAGGAGGCTCTCCAACGAACCAGTAGTTAAAGTGTGTCTCAGGGTCGATTCCCCTCATCAACGTCATCAGTATGATATTCTCGCTAGGATTGCTCACTTTTGTGATAGCGGTGTTAAATCTCTGCCAGAAATCTTTGAGTGGCTCACTTGGCGCTTGGGATAAGTTGGATAACGACATCGTGTCCTTGGGGCGAGTCGCATACATTCTGAGTTGCTCGATGAAATTTTTAGCTAATTGATTAAACGAGGAGATGGACCTGAGCCGTAAACACGTAAACCACATGATCGCTACTCCCTCAAGGAATATGAGAAAGCATTAGCATTTAATTTCGTCCATCACTCTTCTGGAATCCATGTGCCTTTCATATTTCATGAGATGCCGTTGGGGCTCTGTATTCCCAGAATATACCGGCATGGTCGAAATGTTGAATCTCCTTGGATATTATGCTCGTAGAATTGGTTCAGTGAATGAGTTTCAATTGAAGGAGATGTTTCAATCATTGTCAGTCTGGTCCTGGCTTTCCCTAACAAGGCATCATACCATAGCTATTAAGTCAGGTGTTTGGAAGCTGGTCAGTTGAGGGCAGACATAATCTACCCTGGGAGCTTGACTCGGTAACCGATCCCATTTTGTACCATATTGCTTTGGTTCTCCTACCTCTGGGAATACCGTTTGAGTAGCAGTTTCACTTCTAATGCTTGGCACTGCAAAAAAATTTTAGAGCAATTTCTTTTAAATACGGGTACAGATGCCTTATTGGGATGCTTTTGCATACGTTTATCCTTTTGGAACCGAGTCCCTATAGAGTTTTGCAGCATTCTTTTGGACCTAAACACGCTTGAGTACACGTGTATGGGTATATAATCCAATTATTTAGTCTATCTCCACTTTCATTTGCAACTGATCCCTTATTTCACATCCGCTTACTGATCCGATCCCTCCTTCTCATACTTCTTCACCGATCCCTTTCCCACCTTTTCTTATTCGTTCGCACTCATTCCTTCTAGCAACTGATTGAGTTATGGGATTGATAGTTGATGTAGAGATTGATTCAATATGGTGAGTTTGGTTGTAGCATATTGGAAGTGATGAACGAGAGAAGCAGTTCAAAATGGGATCGGTTATGGCATGGGGAAGTGTATGGAGGGATCGGTCGCGATCTGCTATTGAATTAGTATAGGGATTGGTTATGATTGGGGAGGAAATAAGGTGGAGTGGAAGAAGGCGATCAGTATTTGAGGCATTGAAATTGCAGATGAATGTAGGATCGATAGCAGGGTAGAGGATATAGTGTTGGTGGATATGTGTTTGGGGATCCCATGTGCAGATAGTTTCATTTATAATGATCAAACTAGTAGGTCAGAGGAAGGATGATAGTCGATCTGAATGCATAGGTTGGTTTGAATTTGATTGATCACAAAATGCAAAGGTAGTAGTTTGGCATGAAGATGGTTGTAGGCATGTGATTGGTTGCAGTGCTGAGGAGGGATCAGTTGCAGTACTCTGGGACTGCGAATTGCACAAACCAAGTTTGCCTAGGGGAGGATCGTGTATGATCCCTTTCCCTATGGTGACTTAGCCTTTTTTGGCATTGTAAGCCTAAAATTAAACACCAGATCCCATAAACTTGACCGCATGGTTGAACTTGATAATGAGCATTGGGCTTGAACTTTGAACAAAAATTGAGAATTGTACATGACTTTAAACTCATGATCAAATGCATAGGAATTGCTTATGAAATGAACGCGATATATGGACTTGTATTTGACCATACTTGAATATGGACTTGAATTTGTTTCTAGAGTTTTACATAAGTCTCTTGGAGCGCTTTCCGCGGTCTCTCCATATCAAAGTTTGTGATTATTCCAAAGGAATTTTATACGTCCGTGGCTCCCTGCTGTTTGCTCCAACTTTCAGAAGAGCGATCTCTGTGTTCTCTACTGCTTCATCAGCAGGTAGTGAGGACGTAGCAAAGGCATTCTCCTCCCTAGGAGGCATTGTAGGTAGTTTCCCTATAGATCTCTTTCAAATCTGAGTAGAACAGGAAACTCGATGGCAGAAATCTGGATCTATCTCATAGATAATGGAATCAACTAGTAAATGATGAGATCCAATCAAGCCGAGAATTCATTTGTTAATGAAAGCACCAAAATGTTTGCAACAAAATTGGTCACAAATACCCAATAGAGTTTTAGTAGAGATTAAATGAAGAAATCTAAATGAAAATATAGAAAACAATCAATTAGCTAATTGAAAGTAAGAAATAACAAGAACACAACGATTTATAGTCATTTGGCATTGAAAGCCTACATCCACTTAGGAGAAATAACTTTATCAATCACTTGAATTGCTAAGTATAGAGGGATGGATTGGGTATGATCCGTAGTTAAAATGGAGTACAAGAGAAACAGCAGCGTAAAGATCCTTAAAATGAACAATCAACCCAATATTTATAAATTTAGACGAATAAATATCTTCTTGAAAAATCGTCAATGGAATCACCAGATGCAGACGAGGTCACACGAGTGATCGCCAGTCTCAAATCCGAAGGAATAGGGATCATCCTCGATCCCTCTTAACGGCCACATGGCGGTCTGTGAGCCCATTTGTGGGTCGCCCTGCTTGTTAGCTTCTTATTCTCAAAGTTTCACACATAGTTGACTTCGCGTTTGGGAGATATTGACCGATCATCATTATGTTGAATTGTTGGGCTGATACGATACGATCCCTTTCCTAGGTGAAGAAATTATGATCCCATCCCTTGCCTAAGGGAAGTAATTTGCCCATAACTCGAGCATACGAACTTCAAACGACTTGAAATTTGAAATGCAGCCTTGTGGGGCTTTCCAGTCACTCCATATTGATCTCAACCAGTTTGGGACAAGAATTGAGGTTAGCTACTGATCCCCTAAAGGAGGGGATAGACACCGATCCCCTGTCTAGGATGTCACTAATCCATACTCAGAATGTTTTGTATAGCCCATTTCTTGGTTTCGCTTGATTGTTACTTCATATTGACATGTGCTCTATCTCCGAACTCCTCGCCTTGCCAAATTAGTCTAAACATAGTCGGACCAAAAGGCTGGATAACAAACCCTTTGCCCCATCCTTCAAGGGCCAAGTCACACAAGATAATGCCAACTCATGAACCACTTATATGCCTATGGGTCATGTTCGCACCTTTCTCTATTCTTCAAGAGCCTCGCTAACCAGCTCCTCCGCCATCTTTTTTTGAAGTTGGGAAAACTTCTAAATAAAACTTCTAGTTTCCCAAGAAAAAGAGATGGTGATCATATATTGTTCCCTGACAAAAGAACCATAGCAATACTGTTCATTTAACAAAAAAATCTCTATGCCACAACTATTCCATGTACTTTACCACCCATTGGACAAAGCGGTACTATACTACAACCACTCCTTGTATTATGCTACCCCACTGATACAAGCACCTCAAAATACAACTAGCCAGTTGGTATATATCTGGACTCATTACATCCACGTGGAATTTGAACTAGTCGCATTTGGACCGTCAATTGCAATCAATGGTTCTCGTGAAACTTAGCATCCAATGTGTCAATCTTTACAATTCAAATCATGATCCCAACAACAATAAGTAGAAGAATCCAGGCACTTTTACAAAAATCTAATTTTCTACATTTAAGACATATTGTTGCTAGTTTTTTACTCTTGCACTGGCCATTTAAATTCCTCTTATAATCAAAAAACCCAAGCAATAAAAGAAGAAGCCATAGTGGATGTAAACTTCTTCTAGATCGAACCACTCTACATCTTGTGTCATTACTTTACTTGCACCATATTTGCTCATCCTTTTACATTTCTAACAACATTTTTAGTAAGTACACTTCATTGAAAACCACATTAATTATTACTTTGAAATTCGCTAGAAATTTAGTCAACATTTTTTGGCTAGAAGGAGAGCCATCACCTTAAAGATCTCAACTTTCATCACTCTCTTCTTTTCAAATAACCCTTTTAGTCCTTTAAAAACTGTTTATCGCACAATCTAGCAATGGTGAAGTTAGGACCAATAACTAAAACATCAAAAACACTAATGGTGGCACTAGGGCCAGTGCCATCAGCTTCATTCTAGGCATGAGCAACTACATGGCTCGACTTGGTTAATGGGTTTGCAAAAATTGGGAAAATTGTACCTGATTTAAACGATCTTGATGCTATAGAGGAAGCCCATAAGACCTTCAACTAGGGTCACAGAGTCCCCATTATTATGGACTAAACCCCTTTCCCTTTTACGGTTCTTGCACTTTCAACATCATGTACGATGCTAAGAAGATGGCCACTGTAACACCCCATACTTTGAAGGGCCCATATTATGGGAAATTAAATTAGATTAGTAATAAGAACTTACTAAAAGATGGATAGAATAATTAAATTGAAAGGATTGCATAAGGGAGATTTGATTAGTTGAGTGTGAGACACTTTATAAGATTAATTTAATAGACCAAGGGTAATTAGAGCAATTAAGGTTGGCCATATTAATGAAGATAAATAATTTAAGTTTCAAATAAGAAGGATTGCTATTAAGGGAGGTGCATTAGTAAGACTAGGCAACATGGGATGCTAGCCTAAGCCAAAATTATTAACCCACTTACCTTAGCTTTATTCTCTCATTTTATTCACTCAAAACAAATTCCTAAAGCTCTAGTCAAGGTCAGCCACCATTTTTCTAAGGAGAATAGGAAAGTCAAAATTTGAAGATTAAGTTTTCAACTTTAAGGAACAAGGAAGATTAGTCAAGGTTTTCTTAATCAAGATAAGTAAAAAAATTCGCTAAACCATCCCAACCCATTTGGGTTGGATTTGATCTTGTATGAAT
Organism: Allium fistulosum; assembly: GCA_030737815.1. Taxonomy (NCBI): domain Eukaryota; kingdom Viridiplantae; phylum Streptophyta; class Magnoliopsida; order Asparagales; family Amaryllidaceae; genus Allium; species Allium fistulosum. The sequence goes on from CM060902.1 coordinate 1,425,054,540, forward strand.
GTTTTGATGAAGGAAAACATGTTTAAATGATTAAAACATTGTTTGGTTGTGTTAGAGATTTTAAATAAAGTAGATTAGTTCATGTTTTAGAGTAGAACATGAATTAACCAAAGTTAAATAATTCAAAATTTAAATATGATGTTTATAATGTTGAAATAAAGATGGGTTTTTAATTACATAATTTTTAGAATTACTTTGAATTTTCTAAGTTGAGAAAATGGTTAATTTTGAGAATTTAATTATTCAAAATAATAAAAATAATAATTTCGACCTAAAATTTCAGGGTAGGGTAAAGTATGGTCAATTCGATTTTTGGCGAATTTTTGGGAATTTTTCCCATCAATTTATGATTTTATATGGATTTATTAGTAAAAGAAAGAATTGATTATTTAAGTGAAGTTAATTAATTAATTGGGTATATAGTTAGAAAATTCTAAAAGTAAATTGTAAAGAAGAAAATTACAGCAAATGAGATTTGGTGCAATGTAAATACTAATAAGGAAATGAATTAATTTATAATAAAATTACAAGTTTACCATTTTAAACTCATGAATGCTACAGATTTAAATCACGATGGCTAGTATAGTTATATTTGAGGGTTTAGGGGAAGCTATCAATATACGATGGCTAATTGGAGTTCATCCACGACCGCTTGGGAAGCTGCCAACCCTTGGTGGCAACTGGAATCAACTCACGGTGACTATTTGAAGTCATCATGCGAAGGCTTAGTGAAACCATTAAACCATGAAGGCTATTAGAAATTAATATGAGATGACATAAGATGAAGTTAATATGCGATGACACTTAAGGAATTAGAATGCGATAACTTTTGAGGAGTTAACATGCGATGGGTACTAAAGAGATTACACATGATGACTATAAAAGATATAACATGCGACGGGCATAGAGAAGTCAGTATGCGATATCTTGGGCAGTTATCAACCAACGAAAGCCCTTGAGAATTTGATACATGATAGCTAAAAAAAATATCACCATACGATGGTTTTGGGAAAATTAACCACGATGGCTATGGGATTGTTAATACAGGTTCAACATCTGAAAGCTTCACTAGGATGAAATAAAAGAGGAATATAAATAAGTTACAATTGTGTTAACTTATTTTTGAAATGAAGGGAAGCTTAGAGAGGCTAATAAATGATAGTGTGTCATTTAAATTAAAAGATAAAGATTTTTATCTAAAGAAATTGCAGGGTATACTATAAATGAATGACAGAAAAGGGGTTTGAACTACGATCATAAAGATATACCGACTCTTAGAGTTGTTGGATGCCAAGGAGCCAGGTTTACTAGTCCAAAGTCCAATGGTACATGACAGAGTGCCACAACAATGTTCATTCCTAAAAGATTTAGAAACTCTAAAGGGGAGTGAAGGCATGGTGCCATGGATGGGTACCAAAACCTCAAGTTGGTGCTATGTCTAAAATAAATAAATCGATAACGTGAATGATAGTGGTTCAGGGGCTAAGAGGGTCTATTGATGCTTAGTAAGGACGCTTACTAGAATGTATTTATGGTGCTTACATTCAACCTCTTCGAAGAGTCGATGTGAATGTATTCAGGGTGGCTCCCATTGGTGAATGAGTGGCCATTTCATTAGGTGACTCTATTCGAGAAAAGATAAAATCAGTGATATACAGACCTAGGGTGATAATCACTAAATAAGTTAATGATAACTTAGTGATGAAAGCCTAAAACGTAAGAATAGGTGATGTTTGAATGGATGATGAATGCTTGTATGACATGGTTCATAACATGATGCTAAGTATAGGGTATACTTAATTTGAATTAATATATGACATGGTTCATAACTGAATGATAAGTGTAGGGCACACTTCTTTATTTGGATTATGCACATGGTTTCTTTTTATGTGATTTTTGTTTACATATAAGATGTATCTTTATGGTAATAAAGTTAGCGGAAAACCTATTCCACTATAGCGATGTGGTCGCTATGGATGACAAGGGTAAGGATTTTACTCATATCAAGCTTTATGTCTGACCCATGTTTTTATTATTTCCCATAAACCCATGGGTACTCATTCGAATAGGCTGAGTTTATGGATTAGACTTGTATCTATTGGAAGGACGAATAAAGATTCCAAAGAAGAAGCATAAGGATTATCTAGAGAATAAAAATGTTTTAAAATTTCCACTATGTAATACCAAGAATTGTAGCTGGTTATATGTTGTGTTGGCATCTTCATACGTCGAACATAATACTATTTTTATTTTCTATTATATTTACCCCTGTGTGGGAATGAATTGGGTTAAAGATAATGTAAACAATTGTGTAATTCTAATTGATGTAATGAAAAAGCTATTTTGAAACTCTATTTACTTATGTTGGTCAAAATAAAATTGAACTCACTTTGTCATTAGAAAATGATTTCGATGACGAATGACATATCATCAACATCAATTTTCAAGTCTCAAAGTATGGCATGTTACAACATGGTATCAATACTTTGATTAGTGGAACACCTAAGTAAAACAGAGCTATGTAGACACTTAATGGTAGAAAATGAACACATTGAGGAGGGTATACGCTATATATATAAGTTACTTGTATTTTGATATAGATATATGGTAAAATATATCTACCCCTCTACGATTGATCTCACTCTCCTTACTTCCATTTATTACGAACCCTTGCTTATGCAAAAGGAAAGAATGGATCTACGTAATAGATGTTTGACTATAGGAAGTACAAGAGTGAATGCTAATGGAGGAGATGATAATACTCAAACTAATGGCCAAAGAAGGGAGGCGAATCTGGAAGTTCGTATTGAAGTCGATACTTAAGTTCATGCCCCATATGAAGGAGGAATGTATGTGAATGCTTTGTTTCTCCAACTTATGATAGAGATGATGAGGCAACAACTAGTTGGACTTTTTGAGCTAAGATAGGAGGTAACAAGAGAAGCGGACTTTTCTAAGATGAATAACAATTTCATGAGCTATAAGGGAAAGGTGTTTACTTGAAAGGATTCTATCTTCCATGTGTCGAATTGGTTAAAAGTATGTGAGCGTATTGTCAGAGACTTAGGGTAAAATAATGCTTAGAAGAGTTAGGTTCTCGTCAGCTCTAGGAGGATGCATTGAAATAGTGAGAGGCTATAGTTGCTGAGGTCCCAAAGGAGGACATAACCTGGGAGCAGTTTAAGGAGCAATTCGAGGCATGGTTTATCCCTGAATCTTAGAAGAGTACTTTGTGCAAGGAATTTTTTGACTTGAAGCAGGGAGAGATGACTTTGGAAAAGTACATTCAGCGCTTTAATGCTTTGTTAAAGTAAGTATGGGAGAAGAACACATCAATACTCTACTGAAGAAGAATAAGAAGTTCATAGATAGTCCGAGGAAGGGGCTGAATCACAAGGCGATGGCTCATCTATTGGCTCCATTTGATATGGTAGTGGACATGTTGAGGAGGTATATTCGCTTGTTTCAGGAACAGAAGAAAGATGAGGTTAAACCTAAGGGTGGGCAGAAGAAAAGATTCAATCTATATCTAAAGTGTGGAAAGAATCGGAAGGGAGGAAAGACTTCTGAAGGAAGGACTTAGAAGCTAAATATAGCTGATATAACTTGCTTTAATTGTAGCCAGAAGGGTCACAACTCCATTAAGTCTACCCAGCCAACTAATAAGGCCAGGGCCCATGCTTAACCTATAATAGGCCAGGCCATAAGAAGAGGGACTGAGATTAAGTAAAGCAGGCAAAGGTTTATGCTTTGGAAGGACCTTCATCTGGACCGATTACTGAAGAGAAAGAAAGAGTGTGCTTGGAGGTACAATTTTGATTTCCAGCATATCAATTAAAGTTCAATTTGATATTAGTGCTACTTACTCTTTTATTCGAAGATTTGGTTGATAGATTATTAGACACTGCCTATTTGATTATGTCCTTGCGTCTGGTTAGTCCAATCAGTGGGTATGCCACTCTCGAATGAAGGTGCACTGACCTTGAGTTTGACTTGTGTGGAAATTTGCTTGTTTACACCCATATATGTTTGACTTCATAGGGTACGTGGTGATTTTTGGGTATGGATTGTTAGTACATAACGACGCTAGGTTTTATTGTGCGCATAGGATTATTGCCGTATGAAATCCAAAGGATGGAGAAAGAATTATGATAGCTTTGTACACACTGAAGAAACTCAAACTTGCTGCTATGTGCTATCGAAGATCCAAAGGATGATATCAATGGGGTACGTCCAGTCCGAGAATTTGCATACGTTTTCAAACTTGTAAGGGATTATCGCCAAGAAGGGAAATCGAATTCCAAATAGATCTAATTGTAACACCCCATATTTTTGGTAACATTGTTTAGGATATTTAATTAGTTAAATTAAATAAAATAATGTGTTTATTAGGGGATTGTGATTTGATTTAATTAAAAGGTAGCCATGCCATTTAACCTATGAATTAAAATATGAGTTAAATTGAAATAGAGGAGGGGTAAAATAGGAAAGAGGCCATTCCTATATCCCTAAAACTTGGCCGTGTATTCCTATACACGTTCATTTCATTTTATCAAAAAATTTAAACAAGAGGTCGACCACCATTAACAAGAGAAAAGGGAAAAAGATAGAGAAAAGCTAGGAAGAAGCTTAAGCAAATCAAATCCATTCACATCTCAATCTCTATAATCTCTAAAGCTAAAGTGAATTATGTTTACATCTCATATTTCTTTTGTTTTCGGTTTTAAGATGAAATCTGAAATATTTTGCATTTATTTGCCATGTTTTTGAAAGATGAAATGATTATATATACTTGTTGATGATTTATGGTTGTTTATATAGATTTTATGACATGTTTTGATATGAAAACCCTAATAATGACATCCAAATGTCTTGCGAATTTTTACGTAGACCAGAAATATTATTTTAGAGATGGGTTTCAATTTTCAGAATTTTCTGAGTTTTTGTGGAATTTATATTAATTTTCTAGTAAAGAAAATGTTAATTTGGATTATAAATTATTTACGGTTAAATAATAAAAGGTTTGGCTCTGAAATTTTTATATGTTGGAAAACATATTAAAAGAGATTTTCTAGAATTTTTGTAGAATTTTCCTAAATGTTTTAATGGGTATATAAAATTATTTAAGGTATGGGACTTAAATATTTTATATATTTATAAAAGGAGAAGGGGCTTTTTGCAAATAATTCAAATAGTTAGTTCTGAAAATTGAAGCACTTTTTATTGGTAAAAGTGGCAACCAATCAAAATTTGACACGTAAAGCAGGTTAGGTGAAAAAACTATTTGCTACATGCTTTTTACTGTTTTATTGCTTTCGGCACCTACTTCCGCCTTGGTTGGCTTTCGACCAAGTCCCTTTGCCTTCAACTCCACCGAAGCAAATGCACATGGTATCGATATATTGGTACGTAGCGAATTGGATGGAAGGCGAAAGTCATGAGGTCAAAACCAGGGGTTCCGAAGGGGTAGAGGCATCACCTTGCTTTTAAATTAAAAATGCGCTTGCTAGCTTTCGACTAAATGGCTTTCAACTAAGTAGCTTTTGACTTGGTTAGCTTTTGACTATGTCAAATGGATTCAAAGAAATGGTTTCGATTGGTTGCGCCTTTGTTTTTAAACAACTGCTTTCGACTAAGTGGAAACCTTTTGCTGTCACCTTTTTACCTTTCGACCCGAATGGTTTCGAAGGGGTTGCTTTGTTTTTAAAATATGACCACTTCTCCAATGCTTTCGAAGGGATGGTTTCGACACCATCACTTCTTTACTTAGGAAATGGTTTGAAAACAGATGCTTTAAACTGAAATGTTTTACATATCCTTTTTCTATGATTGAAGTAAAACCTAAATGGTTTTAAAAGAGTCTGTTTTAAATGGTTTTGAAATAGATGTTTTCAACTTTAATGGGTTTCTGATCCTTTTGCTCTACTTGAAGGCATAATCCAAATGGTTTCGATCGAGACGATTTTCAAAGGTTTTGAAGGGGTAAATTTTTGAATGGTTTCGAAAGATTTCCACATGTTTTAAATTAAATCCAAGTGCTTTCGAAAGGTAGGTTTTGACACCTTCGAAAGGTTTTAATGAATAGTTTCGAAGGGGTGGTTCCTCAGGGTTTCGAAAGGGTTGAAAGGAGAGGTTTTTCCTATGTTTTCAAAAGGCAATATTTAAAGGATTTAAAAGAAGGATGTCTAAGATATTAAAGGCTTTCGAAGGAAAGGTTTTTATGCTTTCGAAAGGAAGAATTTACTTGGTTTCGAAAGGGTTACTCTCAAGGGTTTCGAAGGGATTGTTTAAAGGTTTTAAACAAAGGTTTCGAATGTATTAAATAGGTAATATAGCCTAAGTGTTTTCAAGTTAAAAGGGGTTTTAACTTGTTTGGGAAGGATAGCTAATCCTTATTAAAATTCATCAACATTATTTAGAGTAAAGTATATATAACATGGCAAAATAGCTTAGAGTAAAGCTAATAATATATATTTTCCTTGTATAAGTATGATTTAAAAGGTTAAATCATTTTGAAAAGGTTTTCGAGGAAAAAGATGAAGGGTAGTTAACCCTAAGAAAATGATTCGGGTAGATAGTCCATTTTGATTCGGACAGTTAGTCCAGTTTGCGGATAGTTAGTCCAGTTTGCAGGTAGTTAGCCCAGTTTTTGGATAGATAGTCCATTTATTACTTGTGGACAGATAGTCCATTAGTTACGTGATTATAGCTTAATAGACTTAGCTATTATTATTATTATTATTATTATTATAATTATTATATTAGTTTGATTAACCAGTTTGGTTGTAGGAAAGGGTTTGCAAAATATCTGTTTTAAAAAGGATATTAGTGAAGGGAAACCTGTTCTGCTAAGCGATGTGGCCTCACTTTATATCAATAAACAGAGATGTAACAGTATTATTCACACCAAGATTTATGTCCGACTCGAAGTTTTTGTTTCCCCTTAAACTCTCGGGTGCTCAAAATTGATTTGAGTAGGCTGAGGGTTAAGGTTTAGAAATTTTAGTGAATAAAGCTTCCAGAGACGAGCAGGTGGCTGACGGATACCTGATTAGGAGTTATAGTTTTATCTTGTTTTGATTCTACTGTGTATATTAAGTCAAATATGACTATATTGACTTTGATCAACCAAGGGGCATCGTCATATGTCGCTCTTGGCATATTATTGTAATGATTATAATTGATCTTTACCTGGGAAACGATATGAGATTATGTAACTTGGATATGAATTTTTTTTGAACTGTAGTCAGTAAAATGTTGTTTTTGAAACCCGTGATTTTGTTCATATTCAAGTGCTTCTGATATTATGGATACCATTAGCATTACCGTATTTTGTCACCAAAAGTTAATATTATGGATGACTGCAGCATCTGTATCGCTTAGCTTTTGGCCTCTAGAAACCGGATATTACACTGATGTTGAATGCACAAACTTTTAGTAGAATGCCACCCAAGAAGATGGAGGAATTGAAAAAGAAACTGGTGGAAGTTGATGAAAAAAGTTTCATTAGATCGAGTAAATCACCGTTGGAATTGTCTGCGGTATTCGTAAAGAAGTTAGATGGATCTTTACGGTTGTGCATTGATTGTCAAAAAATGAATGAGTTGATAGTAAAGAATCGTTATCCTTTTCTCAAGATAGATGACTTGTTTGATTAGTTTACTGGAGATCAAGTGCGACAATGGGTTTCCATCACTTAAGAGTAGCAGAAGATAGTGTTCCATTGACCGTGTTTCAAATGAGGTACAATTCATATGAGGGATTAGTGATGTCATTTGGAATAACTAAAGCCCCTACGTTCTTCGTTGATCTTATGAACCAACTTTATCATGATCAGTTGGATAGATTTGTGTTGGTCTTCATTGATGATATCTTGGTGTATTCTAAGGATGAAAGAGACCATGAAGTCCATCTTAGATTGGTGTTGGAGATGTTGAGACAACACAAGTTAAAGGCGAAGTTTTTGAAATGGCATTTTTGGAAATGAGAGATGAAGTTTCTTGGGCATGTGGTTTTAAAAAATGGATTAGATGTTGATCCATCGAAGATATAAACTATTAATGGTTGGAAGACGCCAGAGATGGTCGTGAAGATAAAATGTTTCTTGGGATTGGCTGTCTATTACCGTAGACTCATTAAGGATTTTTTGCATATAGTAGTACCCTTGACTAAGTTGCCTAAAAAGAATGAGAAGTTTGTATGCATAGATAAGTGCGAAGGATTATTTCAAGTGTTGATGAGATTACTGAAGAACGCTCCTGTATTGATTGTGCCTGAAAGGAATCAAGAGGTTGTAGTGTATACCGATGCTTCTGAAATAGGTTTAGGAGCAGTATTGATGCAAAGAGGGCGAGTGAAAGCATGCATCAAACCAGTTGAGACCTCATGAAGTTAGGTACCCGACTCATGACTTAGAGTTGGCAGCGGTAGTGTTCGCGCTGAAGATTTGGAGACGTTACCTATTGGGAGAAAGATTCGAGTTGTATATAGATTACAAATTCCTTGAGTATCTATTCTCTTAGAAGGCGTTGATTATGAGGCTGCATAATGGTAGTGTTCTTGGTGGCATATGATTTCGGGATAGAGTATATGTCAGGAAAAGGGAACATGGTTGTCGATGCTTTGAATAAGGAACATCAAAATGGAGTGCTAGCCATGATTGAAGAATGAATGACATTAAAGACGTTAGTCCCTTGTGAAGCGCATTATAGGCAGAATACAAGATCAAGTAGAGAATTGGGTGTGTTGGAAAGTTTGCAGGTACATCGAGCACTTATGGATAGGGTTGCTACAATATAAAGAAAGTACCCACTAATTGCTGAAAATATTAGGTGACTAAAGATGGGGGAAGAAGTTGAGAATCTGAAAGGATTTGATATAGATTCAAAAGAAAGGCTAAGAAAGAAAGGATGATTATGTGTTTCGTATGTAGAAGACCTTCGGAAGGAAGTCCTTGAGGACATTCATCGGTTGAAATTTACTATTCATTCTGGTGGAACAAAGACATATCCTGATATGAAGAGAGTTTTCTTTTGGGAAGAGATGAAAAGAGATATGGGAGAATGTGTGAAGAAGTGCTTCACCTGCCAGTAAGTAAAAGCTGAACATCAGAAGCTGAGTGGTTTACTTCAACCCTTGGAAGTATCTACTTGGAAGTGAGATTCTGTATCAATGGATTTTGTGGATGGATTGGCTAGGTCGAGGATGGGTAATGATAGTATTTGGGTGATAGTCGATAGATTGACTAAGAATGCCTATTTCATCGCAGTAAAGTCAACAAGGACAGCCGCTAGCATAACAAAGCTATATATAAAGAATAAGGTGAGACTACATGGGATTCTAAGAAATATTGTTAGTGGTGGAGACCCGTTGTTCACCGGCGTTTTTTGGAGAAGTCTGCAAAGTGCATTAGGGACAGAGTTTAATCTAGTTACGGCTTACCATCAACAGATAGATGGTCAAACAGGAAGGGTGAACCGTGTGTTGGAGGATTTGCTGAGAGCATATGTTTTGGATTTCAAAGGATCATGGGAAGATTGTCTATATTTGGTAGAGTTTTCCTACAACAATAGCTACCAGACGAGTATTAGAATGGCACCGTTTGAGGCTTTATGGTAGAGTATATAGGTCGTCCGTTGGTTGGTAGGACACAAGAGATAGACTTGTGTTGGATCCGATTTGGTAAGAGATGCTACTAAGAAGGTAGAGTTGATTTGCGCTAGAATGAAGGCAACGTAATCAAGGCAGAAGTCTAATTATGATAAGCAAATGAAAGAACATTAGTTTGCGGTAGGAGACCATGTATTCGTGAAAGTTTCTCTGATGCGAGGAGTTATGCGCTTTAGGAAGGCGGGGAAGTTGGCACCTAGATACGTAGGACCATTCCGATGATTGAGCAGATTGGTTAACTCGCCTTTTGAGTCGAGCTACCAAGTAGTTTGGTCGGTGTGCACAATGTTTTTCATATATCGCATTTGAGGAAATGTATGCATGACCTAAGTTCAGTAGTGGAACCGAGGGCGATAGAGGATTTGAGATGGCTGAATGAGATACTGTGTTATGATATGAAGGAGTTACGGAAAAAAATTATCAAACTTGTTTGCATCTACTGGATTGGGGATAAAGAAGATTGTACGTGGGATGTGGAGGATAGGATTAGGAAAATCTATCCCGAGTTGTTTTATACATTCATTAATATAGCATGGTGCTTTGTTTATCTATTATACAGATTAGTAGAATACTAGTATATTCATTTGGGATGTGGCCATGTATTGGTAGTTATACTTATACCTTTTGTTTGATGACTATTGGTTTACATTAGTAGGGTACTAGTCCAATCTTGTGTACATGTGTGTGCTTATATGTTGATGGATTTACACTTTCAAGGAGTTAGTGTAAATTTTATTTTCCTTATCAAAATTTCGGGGATGAAATTTTTATGAAGTGGGGAGGCTATAACACCCTATATTTTAATTGGAAGAATTGCCTAAGGAAGATTTGATTAATTGAGTGTGGGACACTTTATAAAATTAATCGAACAAACCAAGGGTAGTTAGAGCAATTACTGTTGGCCTTGTTAATGAAAGTAAATGGATTTTGTTTTAAATAAGAAGGATTGGTGTTAGGGAGGTGCATTAGTAAGACTATGCAACATGGAATGCTAGCCTAAGCCAAAATCACTAACCCACTTGCCTTAGCCTTATTTTCTCATTTCATTCACTAAAAACAAATTCCTAAAGCGTTAGTCAAGGCTGGCCACCATTTTCTATTGAGAAGAGGGAAATCAATTTTTGAAGGTCAGGTTTCAACTTTAAGGAATAAGGAAGATTAAACAAGATTTTCTTAGTTAAGGTGAGCAAAAACTTTCCCTAAATCTATCCCTACCTATTTGGGTTCAGATTTGATCTTGTATGAATGTTCTGATGATGGTAAACATGTTTAAATGATTAGAATATTGTTTTGTTATGTTAGAGGTTTTAAATGAAGCAAATTAGTTCATGTGCACGTAAACGGCTTGTTGCATATGCTCAACGCAATCGTGCTCCCTACGAAAACGGATTTATCTTAGTTTTCCTTTATTCGAGGACGAATAAAAAGATAAGTGTGGCGGTATTTGATGTGCACGTAAATGCGCATATATTTACATCCATATTTTATCACTTTTTATTAAAATAAACATCATATTTGGTCATTTGTACATGTTAAAACCAAAATTCAATTATTTTCAAACTATCATATTTTCATCTTCATTCAGGGGGAAAATGGTCATTTTTGTGCATGTGTAAATTTGAGAATTTTTACTTGGACATTTTTGATGATTTTTATAGGAATTTGGATGCATATGGAAGAGGCTTATATGAAGATACATGCATGCACAAATGAATACAAAGGAAAGAAGAGGGAAATAATTCAAAGTGAAGATCATGGAGGACCCCACCTACCCACCTACCTTAATGTACAAATTAGAGGCTAATGAACATGCTTATGGAATTAATGGCTTCATGTACACTTTTATGATGAATAGTAGAATCTAATGATTACTTGGCCTCCACACTTCCTAAGGGGTATTTTGGGAAGCCCCCTAAAAATAGAATTAGTGTTTTATGCATGTATAAATAGCCCTCTTATGTACATGAAAAGGATCATCTAACCTTTCATATTAGTTAGGAAATGAAAAACACTAGTTGTAATGGCAATGTTGAATGAAATAAAAATGGCTTTCTAGCCTCTTTCTCTTCTCTTTTCTACTTGTTATTGTTTACTTTTATGCTCATTTTTCTTCTTATGATCTCTTTCTTTTTATGTTCATAGTTTATATTTACATTTATGCACTAGTTTAGTTCATTTCCTTTTTGTAGTTAATCTTCTCTTTCTTGTTTATTCTCTACTTTATTTCATTTTCAATGTTGAAAATTACATGTGTTGATTTGATAACACAAATGAGTAGCTAAACCCCTTCAATTTAGGGGTAATGAAGCTCTCAAATATTATGCAATTTCAACATTTGTTATGATTTATGATCTCTTTGTTTGTGCTTTATGAAAGTGAATTTTGATGCAAGTTTATACAAGTGGGTTTGATAGCTTATATTGCTTACGCAAATGAGCTATTCTTATTCAACATAAACACAATTTGCATCATCATTTGCTAATCCATTTTTGATTGTGAAATTAAAGTAAAAATGAAATTTGATTATCTATATTACTAGTTACAATAGTAAATAGATCATACTTAAAATAGCTTTTGCTTTGGCTTTATTTTCATGAGAATTATAAGTGGTTTGTTTGTTGTATTATAGTTTGATGGTTTGAGTTATGTTAATTAATAAAATAAACAAACCATACTTATGATAAATACAACAATATTTCACTTAATATCCAAGTTAGAGATCTCAAATCGTTTGTTTATTGATTTACAAAAATATGAGAGTGGATTTGCTTCTAAATTGTTCTCTAGTTCAATAATTTTTAAATCAAATTTTAATTCTAGTTTTAGCTTAATTTCATTTCTAGTTAACAATTTCTCCTACATTTGGTCTAATTTGATTGAATAGATTTTTAAACTCTCACAATTCCCTACGGATCGACCTGTATTCGCCATGTACTACAAAGCGTACGCCGTGCGCTTGCAGTTATTTTTAATTTAAATTCATTCGATGGTTTTCTAAACCGATAGAATTTGCATCGACGAACAAGTTTTTGGCGCCGTTGCCGGGGATTTGTTTTGATTTTAATTTTCTATTCTTCAAATTATTGTTGTTTGATTTTTATGTGTTTTTGTTTTGTGTGTGTGTGCATTTAAAAAAAATTCGTTGTGTGTTGTTTGATTTTTGTTTGTATTTTTTTATGTGTTGTTATTGTTTTCTAGTTGTTTGTTCATTTGCATTTCATATTAAAAAAAAGTAATATATATATATATATATTTCATTTTCATTTACAATTTGCATTTTCAGTTTACATTGTACAGTTTGCATTTTATATTTCTCTGTTTTTTTCTACCATTTACATTCACTGTCTCTAACAACTCCTTTCACTTGTACAAGATTTTCACAGCAACCCCCTTATTCATCAACATTTCAAAACTGTCAGCCCACTATTTCCTTCCATTCAAACAACAACAATCACCCTGCCTCCTACACTCCATTTCACAACTTTATTTCACATGCAAACTAAATATCTTCTTGCCTCCAACCATTTCCTTCAAACTCCAGTCTACTAAAGCCTACTTCTCCCTGTCAAACCATTACCATCCATCAACAATTACAAAACACTGCTGCAATTTCATCCCCATATCACTACTCCATTCACCTCCCCCTATTACCACTGCCCATACTCACAAAACTGCTTTCATACAACCTCTACTGCACACAGAAACTGTCACATACTTGCCTTCATTCCACCTTGCCTCCAACAAACTCCACCTCTCTCTGATCAACCACAACTCCACTGCAGCCACACTACATACAGTGCTTCCTCCTCCAAAACTTCTCTGTCATCATCAGAAGCCAACTACTACCCACATCACCAACTCCTACTGCCCCTGTCACAAACAATACAAACAGACCATACGACATCCCCTTTGTGCAACACATTCCAGCAACATGCACTTCTTCATTCTACTAACCCACCTCGTAAACAATCATCACCAAACTACCATCAAACAATCAAACACTTTTAATTTAAATTCGTTCGGTTTTCTAAACCGATAGAATTTGCGTCGACGAACAGGTATCATCTTGGAGCAGCTGTTTACCTTGGGATTCATGCATCTTTAGGCTTGGATTGGATTTCCCTGGGTTTTAGGCGAGTGGTTTAAGCCTCTACTCACTAATTAGCCACTGTCAGACGATTAATGATGTTTTAAACAATTTTCAAACTCTAAAATACGTTTTGAACCTTCTTCAATAACCTATGTGAATTATAAATGATCTAGAAAAGTTTTATAAAGTTAGTATTCTTGTGGATCTCCTTTGTTCTTATGGATACTACACTTAAATTTAGGATTCACGTTGACATGTTTGGTTGTGTGTTTATTAGTGTATGTTGTATGTAATGACTACTTGAATGTGTGATGTTTGTTTGGTTGAAAACACCAATCGAATGGTGATTTAGTTTTAGGAACACGTTAGGGATCGGTATGGATCAATTTGTAGGATTTCAAACTTGGTGCGAACAATGTGGTGGTAACAAGAAAGGCCCAATAGGACTACGTTCCAAGTTTCAAGTCGTTTGGAGTTCGTATGCTCAATATATTGATGGATCGGTGATGACTTTGGCAGTATGGATCGGTATTGGGTTGCTTCAACACGTGCTTCAGGGCAAGGGATGGATTACTTCATGCTTCATAACTGCTTGCTTTGGTCGCTTGTGCAGGGGTAGAGATTGCTTGAAGAGGTGGATGAAAACTCCATGGCATGAGTTGATAGTGCCATGGATTGGTGTAGATCCATGGGGTTGCTTGATTTATGCCAGGTGTTGGATTAGTGCAGTAAAAGGAAGATGGAATTTGGCAAAGTCAAGGTTCAATACCCATGGGTCAGTATCGATATATGGGTATTAATCAGTATGGACACGCGATCAATGGAGGATGGCCAAAGGGTGGAACATGGCCCGACTTTAGTTGAAATGTAGGATTGGTAGTGATGGATCAGCAGCTACTAATTGGTGATTATCGATCGGTGGCTATCGATCGATGGTAGAAGTTATGAGGCTTAGAGATATGATGGTGTTTGCTTTGATTTTTGGGAGTGTTGACCCTGAACACTTGTCAAACAGAGTACTTAGCCAAATATGGCTAATTGTAGGGGTCGGTACCGAATCCTATAGTTCGGTGGCAATTTTAACGACGATGACCCGTGATTCGATGATGATAATTCCATGATGGAATGTGATGGCTTCGATGATGGAAAAGTGTACTTGGGGATGCTAAGTGGAGGACTATGAGTCAGATTGAGGAACTATTGAAGGAAGGCTACGGGACATATGATGGTATTCTACGATTGATGACGACTATAGAGAGTCGTCTGTACTACGGTTACTTCGTGATGGGAGTCATGAGACTAGTTCCAAGATGTACTCTGTTATAGATGACCTGTGCAAACAGATAGTTGAGACTCGAGGGTTCATGGGGTACTCGTGAGGTGGGGGTATATTAGGGACATGATGGTTCCTGAAGTGTGATGACTTTTTATTCTAGATACGACGTTTGTTTACCCCAGGCTGACGTGATGGTTAGTCTATTTCCTAGCCGATTGAGTGGCATGAATTTGATTTCCAAGGAACCTGGATGTGGGCTATCATGACAGATCGTCTGGTCTTTGACCCTGATGAGTCAACAAGCGATTTTATATCCTACACACTAGTGAGTGAATGTGAGGATGGATGCTATGTTTGTTTGATTGTTTATTAACCTAGGGTTGTTGCCTAATGCAGATGTTATTGATGTATAAATTTGGACACCCCTTAGTACTTTGATATATAGTACTCCCATGATGACTTTGATGTAGAGTAGCATATATTCTGTATATCAGTTAACTCTATGGATGCAGGGATAGGTCAGGTATGATCCTTCATATCATTTTTCCTATTCTAGTGGTACATTAGTATTTAGAGATTTACTACCGCTCACACCAGACTGTTGTCTTACCCGAGGTATTATGCTTTGCTTCCCATTACTCTGGGTACTATTAAATGAGTAGATTAGGAATATCAGGTCAGGTGAGCAAGTATAGTTGGATAGGTGGGAAGAAGGAGGCTATACTCTTATATTACTTCATTTACTTATTTTTTTTATTCCACTGCACAACACTATGGAGCTTGCTAGCGCTTTTATTACTTAGAGACGGTTATTAATGAGTTATTATTTGATTTATAATTCTATCTCTTATGTTAAATACTGTATGGATCTGTGCACTCTGATTCTGTGATTCATTAAGTTATTTACTGTCTTGCTTGTTTAATATATGAGATGTTTATTATTATATTTTATCTGATATGTTGTGAGATATACGATAGGTTCTATGATGTTTTACTTTATTTACAAACCCCGATGGTCATCCTGCATCGATCGGGCACCACTATAACGCATTATGCTGGTATATTGGGTGCTGGTGGTGTTGCGCGGTTATCTCATTTGGTATCAGAGCTTGGATTGCGTAGTTTAACCTTAAGGATACCATGATCCAATAGAGATAGGATAGGAATTCTTACCCCAGACTGGATCAAGAGTGTGTGTATATATATGAGAGCGCATTCTTGTTATATATTTTAGTTTTCAAAACTATATAGTAGTATGTATGTAAGTCACACTACTTAGAGCATTTTTTCTAAACTATATTTTGATTTTCAAAACTTCGACAACTTAGAGCTGGATGATGCTATGAAGAGGCGATTGGTTTCCCGATAGTTTTAGGGGTGGGCTGCAAACATGTGGAATGCTATGAAGGTCACTACTCCCAAAGACCGGTTCACATGGGACCAATTCAAAGCCAAATTCGAAGAGAAGTTTATATCGGTAGCTTAGAAGCCAATCTTATTCCGTAAGTTCACAGATCTAAAGCAAGGAGATATTACTGTCTTTGAGTATGTTGCTTAGTTTGATGCTCTATCGAAGTATTGGATCTCCTTCATTGACACTCTATCAAAGAAGAACGAGAAGTTCATTATTGGCTTGGATGATTACTTGGGAGAGAAGCTCATAGGCCATATTGATGAGACGTTTGAGATATCAATCGAAAAGGTCTTGAGACATAAGAGTTTTTATTCAAAGCCAAGGGCTATTGTTCCCAAAGAAAAGCCAAAGCTGCAATTGGGCAAGGAGGCAAGAAAAAGTGGAATAATAAGAGGAAGCAGTTTCAGAACAAAGTTGGCCGAAAGAAGGGTAAGACCTTACTTATTTGTTATAGTCGCGGTTACAAGGTTCACTATAATAGAGACTGCAAGGCTAAGGGGAAGAAATGCTACAACTGCTACAAGCTTGGGCATATTCAAAAGGACTATCCAGAGCCATTAAAGAAGAAGCATATGATGAAAGTATATGCTATTAATGTCGTTTTGACTTCGTCGAATGTTGCATCGGCGAAAGAGTAGGGGAAAGGCATCGTTATTCAAGGTATGCTTTCCATATATAATGTTCCGGTATGAGTTCTATTTGATACCAGGGCTTTACATTACTTCATATCTAGTGACTTGGTAGATAGATTAGGTTTAAGACCCAAAATTAATGACCAATCTTTGTATGTGACAAACCCTATTGGAGGCTCCACTAGCCTATGTATGGTTTTTCATGGTTTTGCCTTACCGAGTCACGAATGTTCTTTTGATTGTGATTGCTTTATTTTGGGTTTTGTTGGGTTTGATATTATTCTAGGGGTGTACTAGCTTCATAGATACGGAGTGATGGTGGACTGTGAGAAGTTATTGGTGACTGTAGGGGTAGATAATGGGCGGACAGTACTGTTAGGGGCCTACCAGACGATGACGTGATGGTTAGTTTTCTATATTCACTCGATATCCCACATGATAAGTTCTCATTAGTACCTATTGCCAAGGATCATCCAGACGTATATGAGGAAGTGATCGGACTTCCGCCACATAGAGAGATTGAGTTCCATATTGATTTAATCAAAGATGCCAGACCGATAGTGATGTCATTAAGGAGGATGGAACCTAAAGAGTAGAAAGAGCTCGAGGTGCAAGTGAATGACCTATTGTGATGAGGGTTCATTCGCAGGAGTATCTCTGTGTGGGGAGAACCCAAAGTATTCGCCATGAAGGCAGATGATTCCCTTAGATTGTGTGTTGATTACCGTGAGCTGAATAAAGTGATGAAGAAGAACAATTATACACTCCCACGTATTGATGACTTATTCGATCAGTTCATGGTGCCAGAGTATTTTCTAAGTTGGATCATTCGATGGAGTTTGACCAATTAAGAGTAGCAATGGAGAATGTGTCGATTACATTATTTCGCATGCTGTATGGTTTCTATGACTGGTTGATTATGCCGTTCGGGCTAACCAATGCACCCTCATACTTTATTGATCTCATAAACCGTGTTTTTAAAGGGTCAGCAAAATAAGTTCGTGCTTATGTTTGTTGATAATATCCTTGTCTACTTTTGGACAGAGGAAGAACACAAGACACATTTGAGAATCGTGCTTGAGGTGTTGAGAGAGAACCAACTGAAAGGAAAGTTTTCGAAGTGTCACTTCTGGAGGAAGGATGTGAGATTTTTAGGTCACGTTGTTTCTGGGCAGGGCATTGTTGTATGTCCTACAAAGTCGCATTAGTCCAAGATAGGACTAGACCTAAGGACGCTACTAATGTGAGAAGTTTCTTGGGGCTAGCTATATATTATAGATGATTCATCAAGGATTTCTCCAAAGTAGTCGCACCATTGACTCACTTAACGAAAAGAATCAGACTTTTATTTGGTATGCGAGTTGCGAGCAAGCATTCATGAGTCTAAAGGAAAAGTTGACGAGTGCACCAGTATTGACCATTCCGAGCGAGAATGAAGGGATGGCGGTATATGTTGATGCTTGTGGTACCGGATTGGACACAATATTGATGCAGAGAGGCAAAGTTGTTGCATATGCCAGCCAACATCTAAAGCTACATGAGAAGAAATACCCAACCCATGATTTAGAGTTAGTAGCAATTGTGTTTACGCTGAAGATTTGGAGGCACTATCTTTTAGAAGAGAGGATAAAGCTGTTACCGACCATAAATCATTGAAGCACCTCTTTTCGTAGAATGACCTTAACCATTGCCAGTAGCAATGGTTAGAGTTCCTAGCCTCGCACGACTTTGATATTGCACATACACTGGGGAAAGGTAATGCAGTTGCTGATGCATTAAGCAGTAGACATGCCAGTTTAAAAGCTATGTTCCTAGAGTGGATGAAGCTAGAGTCTAATGTTGGTCATGATTTCCGACTGAGATGCGAGCTAGAGTCAAAGGTATTAGTGAGCTCGACTATCAGGCATAATTTGATTAAGCGGATTGGTACTAGTCAGAGGCATGATGCTAGATTAGCCGAGATCATTTCTAAGCTTAAAGCTGGAGTAGAGTCTGAAGAGATGAGACAGTATGGACTAGACCGAGAAGGTTATCTCTATAAGGACGAGAGATTGTTTGTTCCTGATGTCGATGGGTTAAGGAATGAGATGCTATAAGAGTGCTTGTAACAACCCACAAATTTATCACTTTGATAAATTATATTTATTTTTTAAATTTTCAGTATAATCTTTTTTTACATAAATTATGATGTTTTGAACAATAAATAAGAATGATAAACTTATTTTGAATAAGTATTTACAAAATATATACTTTAGAAAACATCAATAAAATAAGCGAAAATCGTTTTATCTATAAATATCTCTATAATCAACAGAAGTCGCGCACGGGAATTGATACATACACTTATTTTTCCATATATGTAAGAATATGAAATAAAATTATTTAATTTATTTTTGGAAATAAAATGTATTTATGACATCATCAATAATGTCATCAAATTTAATAATTAATTAATGAATTTAAATTGAGATTTAATTATTTAATAATTATTATAATTATCCAAGTAATAGTTTTAAAATGATAATAATTCATTTTGAAAATAAACCATTTATAATAGTTGGGTAAAAGATAAATAATTGATTTAAAAATATAAAAAAATTCGTATAGCTTCATCGTTATAATAACATTTTTTGTAAACAATTATTTAATATGAATTTTTTTGGTTTTATAATTTAAATGAGATCATTTTAATTAATTAATAATGATGAGAACTTAGTTTTCAAATTTTGTTTACATTAATATGTAATTTAATTTATAAGTGAAAATGTGACCGGGAATCGGATTTCTGTTTTTCAATGGTTTAACAAACGGAAGTTGTTTGAAGTTGTTGCAATGTTGTTTATATGTCTTATGCACCTATATAACACATACCTACATACCCTAACATTTACATATATGCATATACATATACATAACACATATATACATTTATATATACATATATGTTAAAAATATCTAAGATATTTCCATTTTCTTCATCCTTAAGCTATGCAAAGTCAATGCACATGCCGTGAAGTGAAGTGATGGAGGCACATGGGGAGGGGGAAGTAACGTGTGATGATGATGGTAGGAGGTGGAAAGTTGAGATGTGATGGCTAAGAGAAAAATATCATGATATTTTACAACTTTTTACCCATAAATACATGGCCTCACCTTCACAATTCTACACACATTCTTCTTCATCTCCTTCTTCTTTCCTAAGCTTTCTAATGGATTTTTTAAATAAGAAAGTTATGGCAAAATTTATATTCAAAAGGAAATAAAATTATATACACATATATATACAAGGTCGAATTACCTCAAAACACTAGCCAATCTCCTTCTCCACCCTTCTATAACTTACGACCACCCTCCATCACCACCCAAGGCCGAGCATCACCACTCCAAAGGTCAAGGCCGAGAGCATCAAAGAAGAAAGAGCAAGTTCAATGAACTCCGGAGCAAGGAAAAGAGGAGGAAGTGCCGCTAAAGTGTCGCAAGATTAATTTCAATAAGCAACGGGAAAAGGTTGAAGGAGTGAAACTAATGGTGAGTACTCGAGTTTAGATTTAATTATTTAATGCTTAAAATTATAATATGCATCTTTAATTAGTTAATTGATATGCTTGGTTGAAAATTGGTTGATTATATGGTTGATAACTTGGTTGAGATAAATGATGAGAAATCATTATAAGAAATGGTTAAGTGATTAACCATGATTAATTTATGAAAAATAAATCCATATAAATATGTGTATGGAGTTTATTGAGCCTCTTAATGGTTTTGAAATATAACAAGGTTGAAAATGAATATTATAATAATATAATATTATGAAATAGTTTAAAAGCGAATATGAGATTTAATATGGAAAATATTAGTTGAAATGGTTTTAAATGGTTTATAAATGTTTTATAAACATTAAAACTCAATTTGAAAAAGTTTTGATAAGATATGGAATAGGAGTCAAAATAGGCACGTCGCTTAACGGTAGTTCGCGATGTCGTGTCATAAAAGTTCAAATCCATTTATGGAATGGAATCGGAGTCGGAATTCTATGGAATAAAAAATTTCCGAACTCCTATAATCATAGTTTTCAAACAAAAGAAAACAATCAGGATTTCACATAGTTGATTTTGAAATATGAGCAAAACAAGTTTCCAAATAATCGCGGTTTGGCAGTTCAGAAACCAAAAAAGAAAATTCTTTAAAATGGATATTTTTAATTCTTTAAAAATATGGAATAAATTCTATAAATATAGTAAAATGTTTTAAAAGGGATTTGAGTTATGAAAATGAGCTTCTAGATGATAGAAAAGTTGTTTTGATCAAAGAAGCTTTAAAAACACTATTTACAACACTTTTTGCAGTAGTTTTAGTAACTTTTGTAAATCACAGTTTTATTTTAATTATTCTTTTTCAAACCTTTTATAAATGTTCTCAAATAAATAAATAAGTGTTTGAAAGATGATTTGGAGATTTCTTAATTATTTTAAAAGAGTTTAAATAAATGATTAGAAGAAAAGCTGTATAAATAAGTGATTTAATCTTGGCTCTAAAAGCTGATGAGTAGGCTGGATTTTTTTGTTCATGAGATCCGGATGTGAGGTGCTTAAACTAAGAAGATGTTTAGGAGTAACCAGTGCCATGCCTCGCCCGGCCTCTTTCCTGAGCGATGAATAGATATGGTCGAAATGTTGGAAACGAGACAAGTATAAAAGATTCAAATTTACAAATTTAATTTCATACAACTTGGATTGTATAGAAAAAATCTTCTTATACTTGGTATGAAATTTCAAGGAGGGAACCCGTACTATCCATGTGAATTTAAAAAGTGATTTCATCATTATTCGACGGATAGTAAAGGTTGAATACGGGAATTAACATGGAGTAAAATTGGTATAAATTTTATAGATTCTTTTTTTACCCAATATTAACTGGTTTTGAATATACCATTTTAAGATAACATGGTTTCACCTTAATTAAAAGTTATGATGTGAAAATAAGAAATCTTTGATAAGATTTAAATAAATAATTTAGAAATGTTTTCCTAAGTAAAAGGTAAAATGATTTGGAAATTATTCCAAGATTAAAAGGGTTTAATTAACTAGAGAATTTGATAAATGAGGCTTAATGATTCTATATAGTTTTGAGAAGATAAATGGAATAGTTGAAAAGAATATATCTCTGAAAGATAATTGAATGAGTGGAAATATTAATTAATTGGATGATGTTTGATAATCACCTATATACTTAACATTTTTGTATCGATGATTGGTTCGGAGAAACCGATGTCGGATTTGGGTGATTCCTATCTGAAAACCACTTCAAACCTATGTATACGTTTGGAAGTGAAGACATGTTAAAGACAATGATTTTGAAGATGGTGATCTTCAAGATGAAGGGTCGCTTGCCACTAGCCCCACGATTTCATATTATATATATGGTGGCAGTAGTGCTTTGTTATGAAAATCTTCGATGCAAGGCATTGAACCAAAAATTGGATCAACACCCTGGATTGAGTTGGAAATTACCAGTCCTGTTTCTCAAAGAAAATGATATAAAAAATAAATGTCAAAAGAGCAGAAATAGTAGAGACACACATAAATTTTATAGTGGTTCGGCTGTTAACGAAGCCTACATCCACTTTATAGTTTCTACTAAATGACTGCTATTACAAGATTGATTTGGATTACAATATAGTTGAATCTTCTAGATCAGATCTAATCACAAGTACTTGGAGGCAACCAGAGGATCTCAGTTACTTCTTTGTGACTATTGTGTAGGAGAAGAAGAGTAAAGCATAACACTGGCAGAGTTCCAGCAGCCATTCCAGAGGATGCCCTTTCTATTGCAGATGAGATGGTAGTCCAGAAAGATTGAAGGTCATCGAAGCAAAGTATTTGGATCGGTACCGATCCAAATAGTTAAGAATTTTTGATGCTTTGTCTACTTGGTTGTCTTCATTGCCTGGTTATGATGTTCTCCATGTAGTTTCGTAGCTTGCTGACTTGTTTCGATGATGATTCACCTATGGGTTAGATTGAACTATATTCTGAATCGGATGAACTTTCACTTCTTGAACTAGGTTGCCTGGATTGCTACCAAACATGTTGGATGAACTTAGTGGAGGCATAGGGTCATTATGCACGAGAATTAGAGGATCAAAGAATAGATAATTCGGATCGTATCGATCCAATTGGATCAAATCGGTGCCGATCCAAAAAGTTAGGCTATTTGCGGCCCATACTTTTTGTAGACTTCAATGATGTACTTTTAGACCTTCTGGTTAAGTTTCGAGTCGTTCCGGCTTAATTTGTATGTTCTACCTCCTTTTGAATTCTGCTGGATAAAGAACCCGGTTAACATTTGCCCCCCCCCCCAGAGTACGCTTTCATTAAAAACAAAGTGTGCTCTGAAATTGACTATCTCTGTGTTTTCGTTCTAAGGAGTTTCATCGATCTTATCTGGCTATCTTGAAAAGCTATCTACGAAGTGCTGGTTAATTGTTAACTCCTTAGTCTAAATCTCCATTGTTCGTGATTACTGAGTGATCTTGACTTGATAATTTCCAGAATGAATACTAACATTGAGTATGTTGCGTAGAGGAAATTTGGGACCATTTGGAGAGTAAATTTGGGTCGGTATCAATCTAATTGGATCGGATTGTTATCGATCCAAGTACTTGAAATTTTATTCAACTCTCTCTTTTTTTATAAAGGGTCGGTTCTTCCCATTTTCCCATTTACTTCATTTGAGCCGAACCAACCCAATAGCCCTAAACCCTCACTGATTCAAAGCCTGCAACCACCAGAAAGCCACCGCCGTCGATCTTCACCATCGGCCGCCGCCTCCTAGAGCTGCTACCATTGTTTTAAGTGTACTGTTGTAGCTGCTACGGCGCCAAAAACTTGTTCATCGACGGAAATTCTATCGGTTTAGAAAACCGTCGAACGAATTTAAATTAAACATATAACCGCAAGCGCAAGGCGTACACTTGTAGTACGTGGCGAATACGGGTCGATCCGCAGGGAATTGATGATTTTAAAAATCTATTCAATCAAATTAACCAAAGTTGAGAGTTGTTTAAGCTAGAAAATGAGAAAAAATGACAAAAAGAAATTGATAAAAATATGAGAGTGTGAACGCAATTTAGAGATAATTCCACTCTCTAGATCATATAGTTCAACCTAATATGAAATTATGATATCTCTTTTTTGGTCATAAGTGAATTTAAATGATGTGTTTATCATAAGTATGGGTTATTTGTGCTATTAATTAGCTCAACATAAGCCATCAAACTATAACACACTCCTTAAATCACTTACTAACTCTCATGAAAACAACAACAAAGTTGAAAATGAAATCTATTTTAAGCATGACCTATTAACTATTGTTTAGAAATATAGGCCATCAAATTTTAATTTCACATTCACTTCATTACCATCATCATATGTAGATGAAGAGGTAATTATTGCTTGTGATTGTTTAAGCATATCCTATTTGTTATGAACAACATAGACTATCAAACTCAACATGAAACAATAAATCACATCAACATTCCTTTAAGCACAAAAGAGATCAAAATTATCAAAATGTTGAAGCTATATAATTAGAGAGCTTCATTACCCCTAAATTGAAGGGGTTTAGCTTCTCATATTTGTTATCATATCAACAAATATAGCTTGCAACATAGAACAAAACATAGAGAAAAAGAGAGCTAAATGAAAAAAAACTAATCTACTTGCATAAAAGAAAATCTACACTACTAGCATGAAAGGAAATGAACATGTAAGTAAAAGAAAACAATAATTAACATTGCATAAAAAGAAAAGAAGATTACATAAAATAAAAATGGCTAAGTAGCCATGAAAAGAGAAAGAGAGCTTTCTTTTTATTTTCCTAAGAGAAGAGACTAAGAGAAGAGAGCCTAAAAGAGAGACCAAGAAGAAGAGGGTTACATGAAACATAAGGGGTCTTTATACATGTATGAAACTCTAATTCATAAATTTGGGGAATGCCCAAAATGCCCTTAAGGTAGTGTGGTGGCCAGGTAATCATTAACATCCACTAATTCCCCACTTAAATGTACATGAAGCTTTAATGACCTTTTATCATGTGCTTAGCTCCTAAATGAAAAAAAGGTAAGTGGGTGGGGTCCTCCATGATCTTCACTTTGAATTATTTCCATCTTCATTCCTTTGTGTTCTTTTTGTACATGCATATCTTATTCATCAAACCACTTGTAATTGAAATCAAATTCCTACGAAATAGTATGGAAATTTCTAATTAAATTTTCTCAAGTTAATTTATGCACAAAAATGTCTATTTTGCCCTTGGATGAAGAAGAATATGTGACAATTTGGAATTATTTGAATTTTGGTTTAAACAAGTTAAAATACCCGATATGATTATTTATTTAATTTAAATAGATTAAATATGGTGGTAAAAATATGCACATTTACGTGCACATCAAGTTCCCACTGTCAAGATCACCCTCGTTTCGACGTGTTGCCAATCCGATCCATCCAATACCCTAGTTTGGGTTGTCTTGAAATAGAGATCAAATCATCCTTCTTAATTTTGAAGGTTGGTGACTAGCGGTGAATTATAATCGGCAGTGGAGATAACGTTTATTGTGAATTGATTTTGGTTTCTAGGAGACTGATAATAGCTTGGCGTATTGTCTGGTACGTAGCTTATGCTGTTATACTCCTCCAGAAAACTAAAGTCGACTAATGTTGAAGATTTTCATTTAGTTTGGACTTGTTGATCGGGAGATGCTTGCACCAGAACAATCCTATTATTGCACACCCGATGTTCCTGGAATAAAAAGAGCTTTCTGTGTCGCTTTGGACAACGGATCCGTTATCGATCATTGATCGGTAACGGGTAAGTATAGAAATAATAAATTCAATGAATGATATGGATCGTTTTTCTTAGCGTGAATGAGCTATCTATACGAGATGGATCGTTTACAATGTTCAGGACACCGGACCCATTTTCGCTTAGATTGCACACAACCCATGCCCCCAGCTAACACTTGGAATCCGATGGGTTGGGACACATCAATCATCTTTTGGATTTCAAGTGTCAACCTCATAATGGTTTATAGTTTAGAGATTAGGCTTACCTGACCATTTTGAACATGAGCTTTGTTATGTAGAATGGCGTGCAAATCTTCACGGTGCAAATCAGTTGAAGGAAATTCACCTCTCTCTGAAGCGGAGTCATCAACGATCCCGATCGGGTCTGCCGCTCCTTCGACTACAGGTCAATATGGTCGTCTGACTCTGATCGGGCCCATTATTGACCATACTCATCCTAATTTAAGAGCCCTACTTAATCCTTCGGAGAAGGCTTCTAAAACTATTACATATAAGATGTTGCGTAGCATCAGCTTCCAATATGGTATTCCGGAGGACGATGGGATTTTGCCCTCAAGAGAAGAGTTTGCCCATAGACTGCCTCCTGTGTATATGGCCTACCACCGATATATGTGCATGTATGGAGTAGTGCCTCCATTCAACCACTTCCTGAGGACAAACCTTGCGAATAGGCGGTTAGCCCCCTTCAAGATTCTTCCGAATGGATACGTCGTGCTGACATGCTTGTACGTTCTATTCATGCAGACTTTTAACTGTGCCCCAAGCTTCGCTGAGCTATGGCATCTTCTATTGTTCAAGAAGAGAGAGGCTAATCCATTGCTTGTTTATATTAAAGCACAACGGAGGCGAAAGCATATACTATAACTTCCCAATAAAGTTCCTTCATTTAAGAATCAGTTCTTTTTTGCAAAGTGTCCAAAAGGATTCTCCCATGTATGGACAACAGGGGGTAAGTCTTCTTCATTGTGTTCGGAGTTTCCTTTAATTGGTATAACTTCTCTGAATGATCATATATTTCTTGCAGTTCTTTCAAATATTAACAAGGACCCGACAGTCAACATCGTTCTCGGCACGTTGAAAGCGGTCGACGCTCAGGAGTGCACAATTAGATTCTCGCCCACGGATGAGAACCTCCGCCAATATGGGATTTTACACCCTGGAAGACTAGTCGGATTTGTTATTGCCCCTTCCTATTCTAGGGCGCGACCCGTTCGGTTTCCTCTTGCCATGACTCTGGTGAGGATGATGATGATGAAGTGAAAAGTAGCCTATCTAATGGGTCAGAGGAGACCTCTGAGGTGATTGAAATTCAAATCGGGGTCGACATTCCACCTAAAATGCCTTCGATTCCAAAAGAGAAAGAGGACGAATTTATTCAATGAAAGGGAAAGGTTCCGCTTATTGAAGAGAAGGAAGAAGGAGAAATCGACGAGGAGCATCTTCTAAATGAGGAGGAAATAGATTGGGACACTAATGAGGGTGATGTCAAATTAGGTGACCAGGTCTCGAAATTAAGCCCTGGTGATGCACCCTCAACTTCTTTGAAAGAGCCTATTTAACGAGCTTCTCCCAAGACTGAGCCTGGGCCTAGCTCTCTACTGGGAGATGCTGACATCGACTTGGGAGATACAAGTAACATTTTTGTGAACATGGATGAGTTGATGGACGACTATACTTCGAAAGGGTTGCCTTCCCAGTCTACTCAGATCACCACTGTACGAGGTAGTGTTCTGACATTAATTGGTGACCGATTTGGTTTGTGTATTCCGCTACGGTCGTTAAATCGCAACACATACTTCCCTAGGATCACACGCTCTATATTATTTTTCTTTAGGATGTTTTAGTCCGTCGAACGCCATTTCCTAAAACCATTTTATTGCTTGCTGCAGGAATCATGTCTCGTAGTTTTTAAGACGATCTTGATCGAGTTTTGGAGTCTCAGCATACACAGAGACACAATTCAAGGCACTATGCTCCTTGGGAGACTGACGAGGAGAGGGAAAAGAAGAAGGAGGGAGAGGTGGAAGAGCGTCGCCACGCTAAGAGAGATCAAAGTAGAGATAGGAGAGGCAGCTATGAAAAGAGGAAGAGCCCGACCAACTGGGGAGATCTGTTGAAGAGGCCGAAAAGAGATCAAGAACGTGAATCCGCTTCACAGCCTCTTGCTTCCACCGGGATAAATGTCCTTGCTTCTGGTGTCGTGATCTCTTCCACCCATACTGTCGTGGCTGCCACTCCCCAGATTTCTAGGCGTGCGCCTTATATTCTTCCTACTAGCTCCTCGCACTTACAAATTGCATACCCTAATTTGTTCTTAAAGGGGGTAGTGTTTGATAAGTATAAACTGAAGTCAGTTCATGCCGAATGTTATTCACCTCATTTCCAAGCAATTCAGAGCGGTTTGGAGCAAGCTAAAGGATGGGAAAAATTATGCATGTAGCTATCTACTATTAACCGGAACAACTACCAGGAAATCCTCTCGTTTGAGTCTGAAAAGGATGAGTATGAAACGCAGCGCACATATTGCGATGCAGAGATTGAGAGGCTAAAGAAAGAGAGAGATGATGCCCTCAAGAGGGAGAGCATAAGTGTTTCTTTGCCTAAGGAGATAAAAGAATCCACTGATCAAGCCGCAACCATATTTAGAGATGAGATAAAGAAGTGTCATACAGATGATGTGGTGTTTAAGCGAGGCGATGGTTGAGATGTAGAAGAAAATCGTCGTCGAGCAGGCTCAAAAGATCGCCTTACTCCACGAACAAGTCTCGAATTTGGATGCTGAGAAGAAACAGCTGGCGGTAGAGAAGGCTAACACGGATGCTAGTTTTTCAGAGCTTCAAGATTCCTTCACGTAGAAGATGAAGGGCTTGGATGCTATGATTTTGGGCTTCTACATCAACAACATGCTGCATCAAGGGAGTCTTAGTTACTTGGGTTCGTTGTTCCCTCGTACACTTGCCGTAGTCTGGGAAGAGATCCCGACCCAATTTCAAGACATGGGCGGTGGTTATACTAAAGAGGAGTTGGTTCAAGCATATCTGAACGAAGAGTCCTATCAAGCTTTAGGGGAGGGCCAGGAGATCCTAAGACAGAGCGAGAAGCTATTGATGCCGCGGCCACTACTAAGGCTATAACCGAGCAGTTTCCTTCATGTCCTGGAGAGTCGTCTTCACATCCCTGTGCTGATGAGGGGATCATTCCTACTTCAGTAGGTGGTGCTTCTTCGGCCGCTCCTATTACTCTTGTGATTATGCAACCATCAAAATAGGGCAATGGCAAGGTCTTCGAAGTTGTGATGCATAAACAGACCCCTACGGTAGGTAATTTTCTTATCTCTCCCGTGTTCAAAGATTTTCAATTTATGTTGGATGAAATTGCCAAGATAACCGCCCATTATTCTGATATTATAGATCAACCCTCTCTTTCTGCCAAGTTGCCTCCACCTCATGGCGCTGGATCTACTACTATTCTTACTGCATCAACCGTCATCACCGCACCAGGCTTGCATCCTGGTCCGCACTTCGAGCAAATTGCAATGCTACATGGTGTTAACCCGCCTTTTGGCAAGGCAACATACATGCGGATTTTACCCAATCAACTGCACAAGACACAACATAGTCGACAAACAAACCCCACAATATGTTTAAAATATGGTTTCAACAAAGATCGAGTCATTTCAAACTGCTTGGCATCTGCTCCGAGTCACTTTCCTGTTTGCTTCGGGTTTCTAGACAGCTTGCTTCGAGTCGGAGGAGGGTCCGCTTCGAGTCTTGGATAGAGTGACATGTTTACAAGCCGCTCCTAGTCGCCTCAACACTTGCTTCGAGTCACTAGCAGGTCTACTTCGGGTCAGACAAGTAGCTACTTCAAGAGGATCGGTCAACGACCATGGGTTCATATCATTTCGTATCTATCATACAGTCCCCTTATTCGTATCGATGTAGTTTCGTATCCAACACCTTCTTCCTTCGTGTCCCTCAAATATCGGTTTGGGTTCATAAAACATCCACTACGTATCGATCCCCCTATCAACATGTTTCATATCGAACAACAAATCACTGATAAGAAATCCACCACTAAAACGATCGATACGAAATACACGTGCCAGCATCGATCAATACGAAACGGTCTATGGGTATGGATACGAAAATGCCTCCAGACAATCGATACGAAATGATGCACACTAGATGGATACGAACGAGGTAACACCAATGGATACGAATGAAGCCTAGAAGAGAGGAGGACTCGGTCACTTGGCATGAAAAGAGGATCGATCCTAGAAGATAGCGCCACGTCTACTGGTCATCACGTGCATCCCATGGATACAAATGAGAGTGATACGAAAGTATCGATATGAAGCTCGGCTGCGCATTGAAGATCCAAACTTACATCAATCATAACTCAAAATCTACAAGTCCAAATGCCACCAAATTTTCACAGGAGCTTTCATACAACCTCAAGAATGTCCATGATCGATCCTAACCCAAAAAGAGCAGTTTTGGATCGAAACGAATTTGGTACGTATCGATCAAGGATCAAGTAAAAATGTCAGGGGACCGATCACGTGGGCCCACCCACGTGAGAGAAGGAGTCTTCTGAGATCTGGGTGAGATATTTGCAGCCTACACCTATTAATAGCAGTCGAAATGCTCCAGAGGAGAGATCTTTTTGGCTCTCCTACGCCGTTACTCTGCTGAACTTCGTTATAACTCGAAAACTATCAATTATACCCTTGTAATTGAGTAGAGGATCATCAATTAAACAACAACTCTTCAAAGTGGACGTAGGCTACAACGCCGAACCACTATAAATCTTTTATTTTTTACTGCTTTACTTTTAAATTTTGAGTCTTCTTCATATTTATACTCTCTATATACTTGCTATCTGTGATTTGTGAACGGGTGCTTTCATCGTCAATTGGGTGTTTGTGACCAATTTTGGTGCAAACACATGGTTTGGATGACCTCTCTTTATCTCAAAAGGAGGGTTTGGTAGCTACTGACACACGGGAGCAGGCAGATCAAGCTTGCCAACCAGACAATGTGGGGACCGAGCGGCAGATGGTAGTGGTGAAGAAGGAGAACGTTGAAGAGCAGAAAAGATCATCGAAGAGTTTCTCATAAATCCTGCAAGCACAAAGGCAAAGGAGGGTCTACCAGTGGCATTGTTTCAGCAAGCAAGATCACTCCGAGAGGGGATTTGGAGAAGCTCAAGAAGTTATCGATCAGAGGTGGGAAAGGCCACAAGGGAGGTAGTGACAAGAAGCCATGATCTGTCTGTGTACTTACGAAGCAGAGCTTTTGCTTTTTGTACAAGTGCAGAGTCTGCACTTAGCATTTCTTCTTATTCTTCCAACAGTATTGTTTGTATTTCCCTTTTCTTGGTCGATATTGTGCGGGTACGGTCCCCGCTGTTTGTTGTTGTACATGAAAAAAGTTATAAGTGATAAAATTGTTGATATTATTATTGTAATTTCACTTGTCTACTTATCTACATTTCATGCACTGTTGCTTTTTTGATGTGCACGCAAATATGCATATTTTTACTTCCATATTTAATCGAATTTAATTAAATAAATGTGCATATAGGGTGTTTTAACATGCTTAAACCAAAATTCAAATTATTTTCAAATCATCATTTATTCATCTTCATATATAGGCAAAATGGTCATTTTTGTGCAAATATTAATTTGAGAATATTTATTTCCACATTTTATTTTTATTTGTAGGAAAATTGGATGGAAATTACAAGAGGCTTCATGGAAAATATGCATGCATAAGAGGATACAAAGGAATGAAGATAGAAATAATTCAAACTCATGTATCATGGAGGACCCCACCTACCCACTTACCATGATGTACATATTAGGAGCTAATGCACATGCTAATGACCATTAAAATTTCATGCACACTTAATGGAGGATTATCTCATGCTAATGATAACTTGGCGGCCATACTTCCTAAAAGGGTAGTTTGGGTAGTTCCCAAAAATAGGATTAAGGTTTCCAAACATGTATAAATACCCCCATATGTTCATGTAATTAATCTCTTAACCTCTGATGCAGCGACATACCTTAGATCGAGAACAACGTACAAGCACCCCATGTCGAATCCCTAAATCGTGAACCCTAGATCCCAAAGAAGATGCCGCTCCAGAATTCTTTAGGTCGCGAGCGACCTACCGCTTCCCTAAATTGCGAAACGCCTTGAGTCGAAGCCGCTCCTTATGTCGTGAACAACATCCAGCCTTAGGTCGCGAGAAGATCACTAGGTCGCTCCAGCCTTACTTCGCAAGCAATAGGTCGCCTCTAGTAAGTCGCGAACGAAGAAGCTTAGGTCGCGAAGGAACTTAGGTCGTGAAGAAGCTTAGGTCGCGAAGAAGCTTGGGTTGCGAATTTCGTTAAGTCGCTGATGTTTTAGGTCGCTCCAGTGTTAAATCGCTCAAGTGGATGGCTGTTTTGTTAAGTCGTTTGTTTTGCTGAGTCGTATGTTGTAACCCGTGTTTTGTAAAGTTGTATGTTGATAGGTCGTAGGTCGTTGCTGTTGATTCTTGAGTCGCTGTTTGTATTTCTTAAGTCGTTACTTGTATTTTCTTAAGTCATGTGTTGAGTTGTAAATCTCTATAAATAGGGATGTGAGGTCATTTGTAAAGTAGTTGATTTTTGAAATAAAATTTGGTTTGTGCTTCGTGCCTCCATTGAAATTGGTAGTTGAGTGTGATCTCCTATCTCCACCTTCGGCATTCGAGTGCGCTCGAATCAACGATTGTTGAAGCCAATTCACGGAATCAAGTGCGCTTGATCAACGTTCGAAGAATTTTAGATCTTCTCTCACGGCATCGTGCGCGATCAACGAGTCGAAGATTGCTAGAATCCGGTATCTTCGTGATCAACGGATTTGGGTTTTTTATCTTGGGTATCTTCAACCCATCAATTCATCATTGTATCATTTCATCGATTTATCATCGATTCACCGATTATTTCCGCTAATCGTGTGAGATCCTGGACGGATTCGATTTACATCGTCGAATTCGCTTCCTAGGCTGCGTCAACCTTCTTTGAGCCTCCATTTTAGTTAGTTAGTTCGAGGCCCAAAAAAATAAAATATAAGCTCTCTTTCTATTTCATGACTTCTTAGCCATTTTCTTCTTCTTATGTAATTTTCTTCATAATGCAATTTTAATTCTTGCTCTTTTTTTATTTACATGTTTTTTTCTTTCATGTTAGTAGTGTAGATATTTTTATTTATGCAAGTAGAATAGCTTTTATTTCATTTTAATTAGCTCTCTTTTTACTTAGC
This sequence comes from Allium fistulosum, assembly GCA_030737815.1. Lineage (NCBI taxonomy): Eukaryota > Viridiplantae > Streptophyta > Magnoliopsida > Asparagales > Amaryllidaceae > Allium > Allium fistulosum. The sequence continues at coordinate 1,425,087,783 of CM060902.1, forward strand.
TTGCATTTTCTTCTTGTTTTTATTTCATGTTGAATGCTACATTTGTTGAAATGATAACAAATATGAGAGGCTAAACTCCTTCAATTTAGGGGTAATGAAGCTCTCTAATTATGTAGGTTCAACATAATTTGATCATTTATGTTCTCTTTTCATTTTGCATTTGCATCTCTTCATTTAAAAAATAAAATAAAAAATGTTATGCGTTAGTGAGATTTTTGTTTGCATTTGATTTGGTGCTTGTTGCTGTTCTAGTTTCCTTTGCATTTGCAATATATATATATATATAAGCATACACAATTTCAAAAAAAATTAGTTTATTGCGTTTACACTTCTACATTTACATTTTATTTTCATTTTCTTCTTTTATTTACATTTCCCAAAAAAAAGTTTCAAACTGTGCATATAACAGTGCACTGTTGCACCTTTCTGCATATCAACATCCTTGCCTTGTTGCTGTCACCATCTGTTGTTCATCCACTGACCACCAAAAGCCTGCACACCATTCAACAAGCAACTGCCTTTAACGCCCTTCCTCCTCAACCACCTCCATCAACATACCAGTTCACCAAAACAACCCCACTGCTTCATCCAAGCTTCAACACAAAACCTCCCCGACTGTCATTTGCCTGCCAGCAAATCACAACGCTGTCAAAACTCCAACATCTTCCACCTGACCACAAACTCTTCATCCTTGCCTATACTTCTACTGCCACAGCCATACAAACAACATCCTACCATTGCACCAGCCATCACTGTGCACACACATACTTCACTGTGCTCAAATACCCACACTTGAATACAAACTACAACAGCATTTAACACTGCTTACAAACTTGCATTCAGTTACCATCCTTCTTCACCCCTTACTGACCACACAATCCTCTACGGCTACACCAAACAAACTATACTAAAAACCACAACACCATTCACATTTATTTCACTGGCATACTGCTATCACCTATCACAGTCCTTCTCTGCTATACCCCTCAACAGTTCACCACAATCAATCAAACAACTTTACACTTCAAATCACCAAACAATACATACCAGTGCAATTACAACAAACACTGTTGTGCACACACCAGCATTTCCACTGTGCATGTGCACTGCCACCTTCTACCTGCTCATTCATCCCCCACCTCTGACCTCCACTTCCCCCATCCCTATCCAACAATATATGTTGCCTATCTCCCCGACCAGTTATACCAAATACAACTGCACTATACTATACCAACCAATCAACAACCCGTCCACTGCCATTCAATCACACCCCATCACCATCTCTTCAAAACTACAACTTGCAGCAACTCCACAACTTTCACCATTCTCCACTACTTGCAGCAACTACCTGACAACACCATACATACAAACTCCTCCACAAAAACAGCCCTATCACCTATCACAGTGCCTATAAGTGCTGACCACTGCATTACCCTTGTCATCATCCCCCTGTACTTCATATTGCCTGACCATCACTATTTGATCACTAAACATTCTCGAAACTGCTTCCTTCTCTATCACCGCCATACACTGCAGTTACAAACAAACAAACACACTGCAAAAAACACCTGACATCAACTTACAACCACTGCCACACTTGCTGCTAACCCTCCAATACAACCAACATCCATCATCTTACTCAACTGCCATCAACACTTCTGACAGCGATGTCCTCCTTCACCAAAACCTCCCCCATACCATTACTGCCTCAGCAACTCACCTCTGCACTACAACCAAGAAACCGAATCACCAGATTCCCCCAATCCACTAGAAATCATCGCGACAACCTCCCACCCAACCCGAACTCCTCTACAATCCTAATCGCGCCTCGAACAAAAACCCCCAATTCCCTCGAATCCGCAACCCACTTGTTTTGAGATGTGAGAAGTGAATTTTGTTTTCGCGAGTTGAGATTTTAATTCATGAGTTCAGATTTTATTTCTTTTTTTGGGCAAAGCCTGCAGGGTTGAATGGCCCTTACCATTAATTTATATCAATAAGGTAGACTTACAACATAAACGGGGATCAACGGAAGAAAAGAACAGGAAAATGAAAATAAGACAACAGTAGAAAGGATAAGCAGCAAAGGCAAAGGCAAAGGCAGTCAAGCTAGGACCACCTAACCATACAAGCTGCATCATAGGGATAGAAGGACATGGATATCGAACAGTGAATCTCTCTGCATATGCTATAATATAACTACATTCGATTCCTTTGCTTTTGATAGAAAATTCTTTGATTCCTTTCTTTCCAAATTTCTCTTACCATTATCTTGAGTATTATCAATAGCTCATACGCTGAAGATTGTTTCCACTTAGTAGCCTTATAAATGTTCATCCATTCTATTTTACTATCCCTTACTACAGTCGCATATCCACCTATTGCCTTTAATTTCTTCCATATGAAGTGAGTTAAGGAGCATCTAAAAAACAAGTGATGAGTGTCTTCAATAGCCGATGTACAGAAAACACATGTATGGATGATAGTTATCCCTTTTAGTGCCAGTTTAGCCATATCGTGCAATGCATTTTTCATTACTTCCAAAGCAAAAAATTCAGTTTTTCATTCGTGTTCATGCTCCAAATTCTTTTATACCAAGGAAATGAGGTGGGAGTTTCCTTTTATCGCAGTGTATACAATATGAGTGGAGTGATCTTTAGAATCATCTGTCCATTTGTATGCTTCATGCTGATTGAGCTCCACAACCTATTAATCGTGCTATTGCTGGAATCTGGGAGAGAGATCCTGCCATTGATCACATAGCCTGTAGCTCTTGCATTTAATAAAATGCCACTTTGAATTATGTCTTCATGGCACAGCAGTCTATGTAGTATCATTCCTTTCCTAACCCAAGGAGTTGACCAAAAAATTTCTTTGTTGTCAGAGGAGAGGAGAAGCTTAGTGTGAGGCAGCAGAATATCCCTAATTTTCATCATAGATTTCCAAACCCAGCTATGAGCTTATTTTGGAGTTGTTAGTCATATTTCATCATCTTTCAAGTTGCGTTTGTAATAATGCATTCACATATTTTCGTTTGGGATATAACGCATCTGCTCAACCGGTTAACGGATATTGTAACCAAACACTTTAGGCCTTGTTTCACAGCCCATTTGCTTTATTCTTTTATTCTATCACTTGTATAAATACAGAAGGATACTGATGTAGTATGTAACATTTATCAATTCTGAATAAAGCACAAATTCAATATTACAAATTATCTTTTATGGTATCAGAGCTTCATTGCCAAACGGCAGATCTATCTTTTTGAGATCATTTCACCCGTCAGAATATTATCATCATAGGGGTGTCTACCCTTCTCAAGATCATTATAGTGATCGTGTTCTTCAGTTTTCCTCCCACTGTGCCATCCTAGAGGCAGATCAGATTCAAGATCATCACTTCTACCTCTAGTTGCACTTTTTCGACTCAGCCATCTGAAGGTACATTAGTTTCTGTATATATATTACTGTTTTTCGATAAAACAGTAATACATATATCAGTTTTCTCCACTGCACCTTCTTTTCTATCATTTTTGGGACATTGCTTGGCTACCAGATTTGGTTTCTTGATCAAGAAATCAGATTCTCCAAATTCTTGATCCACCAAGAAATCAGATTCTCCAAAATTCTTGATCCACCATGGCCCTCGAAGATGAGGATGTTACTTCAGCAAACACTAGGAACAGATCCACAGATAATCAGAAACCCAATTATGTCTTGATCAGACCTAAAAATCAAGCAATAAACACACCATTAGATGAAGACAACTATATCACATGGAAATATCAAGCAGAAATTGCTTTAAGAGGCTACGATCTATAAGATTTCGTCAAAGGAACCAAAGAGATTCCATCAGTTAACATTACTGATGATAAAGGTAATACAGTTAGCAACCCAGAGTACATTTTGTATCAGAAACAAGATAACTTGCTTGCATCTTGGCTCCTATCTTCTATCAGTCAAACCCTATTGTCACAACTTGTTGGATGTTACACATCATATGAGATATGGTCGTCTATTGAAAGAATTTTCAACTCGCAGTCAGCAGCAAGAATCATGCACTATAGAAGAGAATTACAAAATACAAGAAAGGCTGATATGAGCATGAGAGAATACCTTGCCAAAATCAAGAATCTGTGTGACAGATTGAAGGCAGTAGGCCATAATGTCTCAAACAGTGAACAGATTCTTATTATTACCAATGGCCTTGATCAAGAGTATGAATCTCTGGTGACATTCATTGCCACACAGCCAACCCTGCCCGATCTTGACTATGTCTACTCAGCCCTCCTTGCACATGAAGGCAGAGTAGAGCAGAAAAGGCTTATGCAAGAAGATTATTCAGCAAATTATGTTTCAACCACAAAGAACAAAGGTCAGAAGAATAATCAAAACAACCAGAATCCAAGAGGGGGTTACAGTCAAAGAGGCAGGGGTAGAGGAAGGTTTCCAAACAACAATATAGTCAAATGCCAAATCTGTGAGAAATTTGGCCACATGGCAAACAAGTGCTACTTCAGATTCAAAGAAGATTACAACCCATCACAACAAACACAATCAAGCAGGCAACCAACAGTAAATATGGCACAAACCAATCATCAATCAAGAAATAATTCAGACAACTCAACAGATGATGCTGCCAAGATAGATGACATCAACACAGAGGATTGGTTTCCAGACTCAGGAGCCACAAATCATATTACCAACAACCTACAAAATCTCAATTTGGGGAACAAAAGCTATAATGGTAAGAATTTAGTCTCTATGGGTAATGGTGAAACTGCAAATATATCACATGTGGGGACAGGCACTATACAAGGTACAAGGCTACTCTATCTTAATAACTTATTAAGAGTGCCGAGTATCAAAAAGAATTTGATAAGTGTCTCACAATTTGCTAAAGAAAATCATGTATATTTTGAGTTTCACCCTAAATTCTGTCTAGTCAGAGATATGCTAAGTAAAGACATATTATTACAGGGTAAACTGGAACAGGGTCTATACAAGTTCAGCCATTTGAGAACAAAGAATATCTGTAATAATAATGCTATCTATTGTAATAACACTAGTTTGGATCATAATAAATGTGACAATGTATTTCATATGTGGCACTGCAAATTGGGACATCCTAGCTATGATGTAGTAAAACAAGTATTGAATGAAAATAAAATTTCTTTCTCACCTTTGCACAATTTATCAATATGCACACACTGTCAAATTGGCAAAAGTCACAAATTAACTTTTCAATATTCTGAAACTATCTATGAAAGGCCACTTGAGTTTGTGGCAGCTGACCTGTGGGGACCTTCACCACATAACTCAACAAAGGGGACATGTATTATCTATCAATTATTGATGCACATACTAGATATACATGGATATATTTTTTAAAGGCAAAATCAGATACATGCAGTGCTATGAAACATTTCATCACTTGTGCTAAAAAACAACATAATAGCAGTGTGAAGATTGTACAAACATATGGTGGGGGTGAATTCAAACCCCTAAAGGAGTTTTTCAGTACAAAAGGAATTGTGCATAGGACTACATGCCCTCATACATCTGAACAGAATGGTTTGATTGAGAGAAAACACAGGCACATTATGGAGACAAGATTAACACTTTTGTCTCAAGCAAGTCTACCAATGAGATACTGGAGAGAGGCATTTGTCACAGCAGTATATCTCATTAATAGAATGCCAACCAAAGTGTTAAACCATGTGTGTCCTTTTGAGAAACTATTTAGTGTTAAACCAAATTATGAATATTTGAGAACTTTTGGATGCTTGTGTTTTCCCTGCCTCAGACCATACAATAAACATAAATTAAGCCTAAGGTCTAGCCAATGCACCTTTTTAGGGTATGCACATAATCAAAAGGGGTACATATGTCTACACAATCAAGGCAGAATTTATATTTCAAGGCATGTTGTTTTTAATGAAAATGTTTTTCCTTTTGCAGAAAAGGAAAAACACATGCAAGGAACTGATGTAAACAAAGCTAGCACTAGTCACACATCAGACTTATCAGAATGGATGAATGCAGAAGTTCAAACAGACATAGAACCAACAGGATATGGACTTAATGATCATTCTGAGCAAATAACAACAAGCAATCCTCAACATGATGAACAACAAGAGTCAAACACACAGCAAGATCACATCAGCAGAGAATTAACAAATGAAACTTCTGATGAGCATACTGAGGTTCATTGTGAACCACAGTCAACTACTATTTAGCATCCCATGATTACTAGATCAAAGAGTGGGATTTATAAACCCAAAGTTTTAAACACTCAACTCAATGAGGTGGAACCAACATCATATGAACAAGCAGGGAAAGACAGAAGATGGAGAAAAGACATAGATGAAGAGTACAATGCTCTAGTTAAAAATAAAACATGGACACTTGCTGATTTGCCAAAACATAAAAACATTGTAGGAATCAAATGGACATACAAAATCAAAAGAGATGCTGATGGTAAGATCACTAAATACAAGGCCAGACTTGTGGCAAAAGGTTATACCCAATAGTTTGGATTTGACTTCAATGAAACCTTTTCCCCGGTCATTAAGCCAGCAACAGTAAGGATAATACTAACCATTGCCTTACATAAAAACTGGAGAATAAGGCAATTAGATGTGCATAATGCCTTTTTAAATGAAGAATTAATGGAAGAAGTATATATGCAGCAGCCAAAAGGTTACAGTTCTGAAGCAAGTATTAATTAAGTATGCAAATTACATAAAGCAATTTATGGTTTAAAACAAGCTTCAAGGGCTTGGTATGACAAATTAAAGAGTGTCTTAGTTAAACTGGGATTCACTGCACCAAGTCAGACAGTTCCTTTTATACAAGAAAGAAAAGGGAAAACAGCATCTACATTTTAGTTTATGTTGATGATATACGCATCACAGGAGACAATCAACATGAAATCGAACTAGTCATGAAATACTTGGATAAGGAATTTGCAATAAAAGACATGGGTGAAGCAAGTTACTTTCTTGGCATTCACATTCAAAGGTATGCAGACTCAAGCATCATTCTTTCACAAAAACAATACATATTAGACATACTTGTCAGATCAAACATGGATAAAGCTAAGCCTCTGCCTACACCCATGACAAGTAACCTCAAGTTATCTAAAGAAAAGGGTGAACCTATTGAAAACATCAAACAGTACAGGAGTATCGTTGGGGCACTACAATATGCTACCATCACTAGACCGGATATCTGTTTTAGTGTAAACAAAGTTTGTCAATACATGCAAGCTCCTACAAGTGAACACTGGTATGCTGTGAAGCGTATTCTACGATACTTAAAAGGGACAATTGGTCATGGATTAAAGCTCACATCAAATAAAAACTTACACTTACAAGCTTACAGTGATTCTGACTGGGCAAATGATCTGGATGATAGAAGATCTATCACCGGATATTGTGTTTACCTCGGTAGCAATCCCATCTCGTGGTGCACGAAAAAGCAAGCCACCATCTCGAGATCGAGCACTGAAGCGGAATACAGGGCCATCGCCAGCACCACAGCGGAAATCATCTGGACCGAAACCTTACTTCAAGAATTAGGGTTCATGCTAAATCGAAAGCCAACGATCTAGGTTGACAACTTGAGTGCAATCTCTCTATCTATGAACCCTACCCAGCACTTGAGAATGAAACACTTGGAAGTGGACCTCCATTTCGTTCGCGAACGAACAGAAAGTGGGAAACTCCAGATTCAACACATCCCTGCCTTCTATCAACGAGCTGATGTATTGACGAAGGCTATCTCGACTAAGAATTTTGATCGATTTAGGGATGAGCTCAGGGTTTTCTCCGCCGCTATGAAAGGCGAGGAGAAAATAGAACCCTAGTTTTATTTGAGAGGGTGTAATAACGCATTCACATATTTTCGTTTGGGATATAACACATCTGCTCAACCGGTTAACGGATATTGTAACCAAACACTTTGGGCCTTGTTTCACAGCCCATTTTCTTTATTCTTTTATTCTATCACTTGTATAAATACAGAAGGATATTGATGTAGTATGTAACATTTATCAATTCTGAATAAAGCACAAATTCAATATTAAAAATTATCTTTTAGTTTGATGCTCCATTGTACCCACAGTGTATTGGACCTGCTTAGAAGGTTCTGAAATTGCCTAGACATGGCAACTTTATTCCAACGACGTAGATTTTTTATTCCTAATCCTCCCTTACTTTTTGGCTCTTCCACTTTAGAAAATGCTATAGGAGAAAGCTTTTTTGTGTGAATGGATCCAGTTAAGAGGAATTTAATCATCGTTGTTCTTAATCATTGCTACTACTTTAGTTGGTAGAAGGAAAGTTCTACACCAGTAAATAGTCATAGAGAGGATAATTAAGTTTATAATCACTAGTCTTCCAGGTTGGAATAGGTAACAGTTTTCCCATCTTGAGAACACATCAGTAATATTTTCATATAGAGGGGCACATTGAGTTGTAGTTATTCTCTTAGAAGTAAGAGGGATGCCTAGGTATGACATGTCAGATTTAAGAGGAAGCATTTTTGTGATGTTCATGCATCGAGTGACCTGTAGTTGAGGAAGGCCAGCTAGTAAGATGTGAGATTTCTGAGAATTTGTCTAAAGACCAGTGAATTTGTAGAAAGAGGACAGAGTGTCCACTATGGTTTGGAGGGATTTAGCTGATGGTTTAGTGAATATTACCAAGTCATCCGCAAAAGCTAATGTTGTCACCATTGGCAACCTGCATTTCAGATGTAGCTCAAAAAATTTCATCTCAACTTGCTTCTCAATAGCTAAAGTGAGGGTTTCAATTACTATAATGAACAAGTATGCAAATATGGGGTCTCCTTGATGCAGACCATAGTTGCCTTTGAAATACCCAACATAATGTGCATTATATACAAGAGTATATCTGACAGTAGAGATACAGAGATATATCCATCTACTGAATTTGGTAGGGAAATCCATCCTATTAAGTATGAACATTAGGGCATTCCAATTAACAGAGTCAAATGCCTTTTTAATGTCTATTTTTAGCATGGCTCTAGGAGAGATGTTAGATGAGGAATACCCATTCAATAATTCATGTGTGAGGAGAACATTATCTAGTATGCTTCTATCTGGGCGAAAAGCAGCTTGATTGGGAGAGATTATTGTTTGAAGCACATTTTTTAGCCTTGAGGCTAAGATGCGGGATATGGACTTGTATATGACATTTGCAGCAAGCTATCGGTCTGAAATGGGATACATCAGTACGATTCTCTATATATCTTAGGAATAAGGGCAAGGTCGGTGGAGTTGATGGAGCTTAGCATTTTGCTATCATTGAAGAAATTGTGGATAGCTCTTAGCACATCAACTGAAACTATGGACCAACAGTGAGTGAAGAAGGATAAAGTGAAAACATCAGGACCTAGAGAAGTTGATTTGCTCATAGTAAAGATTAAGTTTTTAGTATCATCATATGTGATTGGAGAGATTAGACCTGTTTGCATATCAGTGTTAAGTTTTGGAACTGGGAGGTTGTTGAGAAAGAAGCAAACCGGAGAAGTGGGAGGACCTCCAAGCAAGGTGGAGCAATAGTCAAGAAAAGCTGCATTAACCATAGGGGGAGATGCATGAGAACCTCCATGCATATCATTGATCTGATGAATAAAAGATTTTGCTTGTTTTATTTTTAAGGAGGCATGGAAGATTTTAGAGTTTCTATCTTTAAAAGATGCCCAGTTTTGATTGTGCTTTTGCATAATCATTTTAGCTTCAGTGTTAAGTGCTGCTTCGAGTTGAGAGATGAGATCTTTTTCTACCTGATATGTGTTTGGATCTGAGCGCAAGTGCAGATCAGCTGCCATACCTGTTCAAGTTTAGATGTTATGTCAGTAGAGAGTTTGTTACCTTCACCACATATAATCCTAGACCATATTTTTAATACTTCTTTTGTGTTCTTCAGCATCCTTTGCAATATGAGCATAGAGTTCCCAAAAGTATGTATTTGCCAAGCATCTTTCACCACCTGCATTAGACTGTTATTATGAGTCCATTCATCATAAAATTTAAAATTGTCTTGTTTTAGCATGGCAGCCGAACCAAAAAAGAGAGGATGAGGGGGAAGTGGTCAGGTAAAAGAGGCAAGGGGATATGAATATGAATGGATGGCCATAAAGAGAGATTTAATGTTCATAAATCCATGATCAATCTTTGTGAGGGTTCGAGGACCATGCTGGCTTTTGTTATTTCATGTGAATGGAGAGCCAAAGGTAGGAATGTCTATTATAATTCTTGAGAGATTGCAAAAAGTGATTGTATTATTACTGAATTGAATACAAGTACAGAAACGAAAGGCAATATAAATAAATACATAAGTGGGCCTAATATCAATTCAGCCCAAAGTCATTTGGTAATCCAAAATACAAAAATAGGAGGATCTGGATCGTTGGTAACAATGAGCGGCTCAGATGATTAGAAGGAGAGAATAAGGATTGTGCTTTGTGTTATCTAAACTTTGTATGCTGTCTAATTCTCCCCCTCAATGTCGGCTAGGGTTTTCTTCTCCTTCGATCCCCAATTCTTCATTGATGTCTTTAATACACAGTTTGCTCTTAAATTCTTCAAAGTACTTACGAGACAGAGCTTTCGTAAGTATATCAGCAATTTGACTTGAGGCAGGGAGATGGTTGACTTCAAGTCTTCCTTTAGTTATCTGATCTCTGACGAATTACAGATCGATTTCGATGTGCTTCGTCCTAGCATGTAGCACTGGGTTAGCTGACATAGCTACGGTGCTGGAGTTGTCACACCAAATAATTGACTTGCGCGAAAGCTTGATTCCCAATTCTTTAATTAGGGTTTCGATCCACATTACTTCGGCAGTTGCTGAAGCGACACTTCGATATTCAGATTCTGTACTAGATCGTGAAATGGTTGGTTGCTTTTTGGCACACCAAGAGACAGGGTTTCCACCAAAGAAGATGCAATGTCCGGTAGTAGATCTCCGGTCATCGCAATCTGAGGCCCAATCAGCGTCTGCAAACCCTTGAATAGATAAGTCTTTGCTTACTTTTAACTTGATTCCTTGACTGATGGTTCCTTTGAGATATCTAAGGATTCTCTTTACAGCTTTCCAATGTGTATCTAAGGGCTTCTGCATAAATTGACAAACTTTATTCACAGCGAATGATATATCGGGTCTTGTAACAGTCACATATTGTAAAGCCCCTACGATACTTCTATATTGCTTTGTGTTGTCAATTGGGACTCCTTGATGTTTAGACAAGTGTAAGTTACTAATCATAGGTGTAGGCATTGGTTTTGCTTCATGCATGTTAGCCCTACCTAATATTTCTGAGATATATTTTTGTTGACATAGAATTAATCCATTATCAGTATTAATGACTTCTATGCCTAAGAAATAGTGTAACTTGCCTAAGTCTTTTATAGAAAAGGTTTTGTCCAGCATGCTAATGATATATTCTATTTCATTATTGTCATTACCAGTTATTATAAAGTCATCTACATAAACAAGTATGTAAGTAATGTACCTTTTATTAGTCTTTGGGTAAATAGAATTATCAGACTTGCATACCTGGTATCCCATAGAGATTAAAGTAGCTTTTAGTTTCTCATACCATACTCTAGGAGCTTGTTTGAGTCCATAGATGGCTTTATGAAGTTTGCATACCAAGTTTTTGTTGGTATCTTGAGTATATCCAGGAGGTTGCTCCATATAGACTTCCTCTTGTAATTCTCCATTTAGGAAAGCATTATTTACATCAAGTTGCCTTATATCCCATTTATAATACAAAGCTAATGCTAAAATAATTCTAATAGTAGTTGGTTTAACTACCGGAGAAAAGGTTTCAGAAAAATCAAAACCATACTGTTGAGAGTATCCCTTGGCTACCAGTCTTGCTTTGTGTTTTATTTTACCACTTTCAGATAATGTCTTCAGTCTGAAGGTCCAACGACACCCTACAATGTTTTTGTTTGTTGGTAGAGGAACTAGACTCCATGTATTATTTTTAATCAGTGCATTATATTCTTCATTCATGGCATCCTTCCATTTGCTGTCCTTGATAGCTTCATTATAGCTGACTGGTTCCTTGTAATTCATATTGGCTGTATAGATCTTTGGCTTAAATATCCCATGTTTTGACCTGGTAATCATTGGATGTCCTTCTTGTGCAGGAGTAATGTTGACAGGATGAGCAATATTGTCTTGATCAACATTTTGATCTTCGGTCCCTTGACTTTCAGATTCACTATTATAAGAATTCAGGTCATCTCTCTGACCTGGCTCATCAGTGGGCATAGTGTGTTGGAGGTTTGAGCTGGTATTTGTACTTTCCTTGCTATTGGCAGATCTTTCTTTGTCCCATATTGGTATGGGTGGTAAAAATTTCTTGGCACTATAAATCTTTTGGGTGGTCTTTATGTCTGTACTAGTGAAGGGAAATGTGCTTTCATTGAATGCAACATGTCTAGATACTATTATCTTCCCTTCACTTGGAAGACATTTGTACCCTTTTTGATTGGTGGCATATCCAAGAAAAGTAGAAGGTAAAGATCTAAAACTTAGCTTATGTTTATTATAAGATCTAGTACATGGATATCATAGACATCCAAAAGTTTTTAGAAAAGAATAATCTGGTTTAGTATTGTATAACTTTTCTAATGGAGTTATATTTCTTAAAACTTTTGTAGGCATTCTATTTATGAGAAATACTGCTGTTGTAAATGCATCTGGCCAGAACTTTAAGGGCATGGATGCATGTGCAAGCAGTGTTAGACCAGTGTCTACAATATGCCTGTGCTTTCTTTCTACTAACCCATTTTGCTCAGATGTATGTGGACAGGTAATTCTGTGATTAATACCCTTTTTAGAGAAGAATTCTTTGAGTGTTTTGAATTTTGCCCCACCATCTGTTTGCAAAAATTTTAGCTTATGGTTGGTTAAGTTCTCAGCTTGATTTATGAAATGAATTACTGCATTCTTGACCTCAGACTTGGATTTGAGAAATAGAATCCAAGTGTATCTTGAGAAAGAGTCAACAAAAGAGATGTAGTAATTCATTCCATAGTCAGAGTTGATTGGGGCTGGACCCCATAGATCAACAGCAACCATTTCTAAGGGTTTATTATATGTAGTTACAGAATTACTAAATGGTATTTTGTGACTCTTTCCTAATTGACAAGCTTCACATACATATGGAGCAGTTATATGTTCATGCTTGATTTTATTATCTTTCAAAATGTTTTTAACAATTGCCACACTGGGATGACCGAGTTTACAGTGCCAAGTATCAAAAATTTTATTACACTCAATTTTTCTATCAATTTTTGAAAGATTACACCACTTTTCCTCCTGCTCTGAGTCACTACTTTTCTTCGATACAATATTTTGCACTAGATTGAATTTATATAGTCCATTGTGCATGCTACCCTGTAAAAGAATGTCCTTATTTAGTAAATCTCTAACTAGGCAGATTTTTGGGTAGAATTCAAAATATACTTGATTGTCTTTAGCAAATTGAGAGACACTTATCAAGTTTTTCTTAATCTGAGGAACCCTAAGAAGATTATTTAGGTGTAATTCTCTTTTACTGCTAAATTTGGCTTGGCCAGTGTGTGTGATTTTTAAAGAATTACCATTACCAACATAAATAGATTGAGTACCTTTGTATTCTTTGTTTCCAAGATTGAGGTTCTCTAAGTTGCTTGTGACATGATTAGTTGCTCCTGAATCTGGGTACCAATCTTCATACAGTGACTCATCACTTTTGTTTTCAGTGTTATTTTGATTCTTTGATTGATTGGCTTGGTTTCTTGCTTCAGCTTGAGTAAGATTAACATTTGGGTTCTGATTTCTTTGGGTGTTGCTGGACTGTTGAGTTACAACAAAATTCTGATCAAATCTGAAGTAACATTTTGCTGCAATATGACCTGGCCTCTCACATATTTGACATTTTACTCTATTATTTCCTGACCATCGACCTCTGCCTCTTCCCCTGAAGTTTTGGCCACTTCTTTGACCTGGTTGAGTTCGATCTTGACCCTTTCCTTTGGAGTTTGTTGTATAATTCACTGAGTAGTCTGTATTTGCAGTCTTCTTTTGCTCAATTCTTCCGTCTTGAGCCAAGAGGGTTGAGTAAACATACTGAAGGTCAGGTAAAGATTTCTTTGATGAGATGACTGTGATTACAGACTCATAGTTTTCATCTAAACCATTTAATATGGTTAGTACTTGTTCTGATTCTGACACCTTGTGTCCAGCAGTGGCAAGCTTGTCACAATAACTCTTTGCTTTGGTAAGATATTCTTGCATTGTCATATTTTCTTTTCTTAAGTTCTGGAACTGCTTTCTGTAATGCATAATCCTGACTGCTGTTTGAGAATTGAAAATTTGCTTTATGGTTTCCCATATATTTCTTGATGTTTCACATCCAACAATTTGAGATAAAATCCCAACACTTACTGATGACATGATCCATGAAGCAAGTAGACTATCTTGCTTTAGGTAATTTGAATAATCTTGATTTGGTATCTCTTCACCCTTTTCATTAGAGATAGTTTCAGAAGGAATAGTTAACATACCATTAATGTATTTATCCAATCCATAGCCTCTTATTGCTGTTCTTATCTGATACTTCCATAGAAGATAGTTATCTTCATCTAGCTGAACAGCTAAGTGACCTTTTGGCTTTATGATTGGCAGGTTTTGGTCAATGTTGTCATTTCTGGCAACTGGTGAGGTGGTTTCTGAATGTTCTTCATCTCCAGCCATGTTCAAGGTTCTGCTGCGAGGGGTGTGGTTTATCAAGAAATGGTTTCTTGATGAATTTAACACAGTTGAGCAATCTGCAGCCTGGTTTCTTCAAACTTCAGGCGAGGCAGATGTAAAGATGATGAAAGACTCTGATATGAACAGAGATGCACAGCTAGCAATAGCCCGAGAGAGGTATCTAGAATCAAATGATGAAAAAATACTCAATAAAACTGAGAGTAACCGGTTGGTAGATGTAGATCTGCCTTCAAGGATGACTCGATGATGATGATTGAGTGATTTCTGATGATCAGTCGTTAGACTGTTTTTAAAGGCTCTGATACCATATTATAATTCTTGAGAGATTGCAAAAAGTGATTGTATTATTACTGAATTGAATACAAGTACAGAAACGAAAGGCAATATAAATAAATACATAAGTGGGCCTAATATCAATTCAGCCCAAAGTCATTTGGTAATCCAAAATACAAAAATAGGAGGATCTGGATCGTTGATAACAATGAGCGGCTCAGATGATTAGAAGGAGAGAATAAGGATTGTGCTTTGTGTTATCTAAACTTTGTATGCTGTCTAATTATGTCAATCAATGAAGCATTGTGAATAGAATTGATTAGGGAGATAGATCAGATAACGATAATGGATTTCCTCCACTTTTTTGTGATGATAGATAAGAGAAATTAAAATATCCTATTACAACCCAAGGATGGGTATTCTGACTGAAATGAGGAATATAGTCATGCATTTTTTGTCTGACATGCGGAGAGTTATTTGCATATATAAATGTGAAGTACATTGATGTAAAGGAAGGAAAATGAGTTATATGTGTGTGGATGAACTGGCTGTCAGTTAGAATAGGTTATAAAGAGAAAACAGAAGGATCATACAGTATCAGGAGCCTACCATATGGAGCATTCGAGTGATTGGTTAAGAATTTCCAATGAGGGTTTATAGATTTAGCAGCTCTTATAGAAAGAGAATGATTTAATTTGGATTCTGAAACTGTGATGAGGGATAGGTGGTGATCATGGATGAGAGGCTTTATTTGATTGAGTTTTGCATCTTTATGTGCATCCCTGATATTCCATGCTGCAATATTGTTTATCGTTGATTAAACTGATGGGTTTTTTTGGACAAGCTTCTAGTTCTTCTTATTGATGAAGAGGGGGAGATATCAGGGTATGCTATCAAGTAAGGGTTAGATTCATATTCTGAATCAATATGGGAAAGAGTAGGAGGAGAAGGAGGTGGATTTTTTTCCTTATTTGTAATTGGCTTATTCTTCTTTTTTCCTTTAGAGGCTCCAATCATGAAAAAAAGGCTTCTTCTTTTTTTGAGTTGTGTTGCTTCTTAGAAATTTTTGTAGAAGGAGACTGATTAGCTGTAGGGATGGATGACTTGGGAGATTTGGAAGAGGAGTAAATGCATATTAGTTGTAGTATGATAAGGAATCGATAAGGTTGTATTCGAAGGTGAAGAAAAGATGGAGTTTTGGAGTTTGATGGACTTGATGATACATTGTGCACATGTGCATGTTTTGGAGGTGAGCAGTTAGTTGAAGAGAGTGAGAGAGGGGTTGGCAACAAGGGAGGCATGGAGGAGGAGGGGACAGTTGTTTTTGAGTGAATTGTCACTACTTCAGTAGTTTGAAAGGAACTGCTTGAGAAGGGAGTATTTTGGGGCTGACATGCCAGGTTAGGTGCACCAGATGTGCATGTTGCATTTGCACTATTTGTTGCATTGTGGTCTCTCATGCTTGCAATATTTCATTTTTACAAGCAAGGCTGAACAGTAGAGGCAATGTTAACTGTTGTTACATGTAATCTATCTTTTCCTTTATTGCTTTCAGTTGCTCTTTTCTTATTACCACTGACTTGCACATTCATCTCACCAAACTTCGTTTTATTATTTCGTTCTTTTGCATTTACTCCTTCAGTTACATTTATTTCTTTTTCAGTGACACCCATATTTACTTCATCACTTTTATTTGCACTTCCATCAATTATAATCTCTTCATCCTCATAAATTTCTACTTTCTCTATCAAATCTAAGGTAAAAAATTTATTTGACATTTTTTTCCCTCGCTCTCTCTTTTTCAGATTGGTTAACCTACAATAGAGTAGATTCTGTCATGATCAAAACAGTATCTTCCTTTACAGCATTTGTGTTATTATTATAGGCATCTTCATAGTTAGCAGCAAATGTTGCTTTACTTTTGTTTTCTATGAACTGTCTTTTTCTTGATTCTATCTTTTTCCATACTCTCTTTTGATCAGCACTTGGTTGATATCTTTTGTTCTGCTTCTAATTATCAACAAATATTTTCGCTTGATTCATCTTTTCCTTTTTCAGTATCATCTACCTCATTAGAAGGAGGCAATTTCTAGCAGTCCATACTTTTATGCCCAAATACTTTGCAGTGGACACACACACACACACACACACACACACACACATATATATATATATATATATATATGACTTTCAAAGATATTTTACATATATTATTTGCATTGTTCCATCAGTATTCTGAACTAGGAAGGATTCAACAGGTTCATGGTTTGGAGTTATTTCAATAAGGCATTTTGCATGTTCTATACGTTTGAAGAGATTCAGTAGTATCATCTAAACATATCAATTTGCCCAATCTATTAGCTAACCAATTTATGCCTAAAGGAGACCATAAAAATATTGGTATGTTTGACAGTTGGACCCAAATAGGTACCGCTCTGATCGAACCACATAAGTTGCTCGTGGTAGGTTCCCATTGTTTAATGATAAACAGTTTATTTTTCATAACTATAGGATCACTTCTAATTATCCTGTCTCCGTCAGATACATCAGACAGGAGAAATAGGAAAATTGTGCCATTTGATTTGACTTTAAAGTTACCTCTTAATCTCCATCTTCATTTCAATGACTCGATTACATAAGTGTAAGAGAGAGGCTTGTCTAGGAAGAAAGCAACTACATAATCCTTCCATATTTCTTCTCCAGCGGCAATGACTGAAGTCGGAGGGATCATGGAATCACCAGAGAATGATAAGTCCAGTTGAACAGGCATGTACTTTCCTGCATTGCAGGGGAGATACTTGAATAAGGAAGTCCATGCTTGTTTAGGGGATATAGATTGGGGAGGAGGTAGGATAGAGATTAATGGAGGAACGGAGGGAGCTACAGAGGGAGAGCAAAGAATAGGAGAATAGGATGCGACAGAGATAAAGGTAGAAGAAGGAAGAGGACCAACTGAAGACGGATCAGGTGGATGAGAGGGAGGAGGCAAGGTGGGATAGGCATGGGAAGGATGAGATGGGTGGAGAGAGAAACAAAATGGTTATGAGAGGACAGGGCGGGAAAGGTAGCAGCTGCCATGAAAAATTGAAAAAGAGGAATGAAACTTAAAGTCCATTCTTGAGATTTTATTTCTTGAATTCAAGAATTTCGTATTAACGAACTGGAAGGAGCTTTCGTTCGTTAAAGAAAAAAAAGGGAAGTGGGCCATGGAATTTTGTGGCCGGGTGGTGATTGTGGAACTTTCAATTTTTTTTTGTTTTAAGTCCATTTTCTTTTTTAAAATTTTTCCATCTTCTCTCTGTTTTTAAAAAACGAAAAAGAAAAAAAGACAAGTTGTTTGAGTAACTTTTGATTTCATTTGTTTGATTTTTATTTGTTTAAAAAAAATAAGAATTTACTTGTTCAACAATTTGTTTTATGTTTTAAATTTACTTCCTTTTCGAAAAAAAACAAAAAAAAAACATACAAGTTTTTGGTTTCATTTGTTTCATTTATCTTGTTTTGTTTTCTCTAATTTTTATTTCATTTGTTTTGTTTGGTTTCTTTTGATTTCAATTGTTTTGATTTTCCTTTGTTTTAGTTACTCCTTTGATATTTAAAAAATACAAAAAAACAATTGTATATATTTTGTTTGAAATTTTAGGTTGCAAAAGCAGAAAAAACAATTGTATATATCTTGTTTTTATTTTCAGGTTGCCAAAGCAGATAGAAAAAGTTGCTTGCTTCGCTTAGCTTGCTAAAAATAAATTGTTTGCTTAATTATATATATATATATATATATATAATTTGCCACTTTAAAATAAATTTGCCAATAATTCTGCACGCTCTGGTATCGTGCCCTTATCCCTTGTTTTTATTTGCTTTGCATTGTTGGTTGCTTGCATTTAAAAAAAAAATTCAAAAACAAAAAAAATTCATTCGTAGTTACATTGTTAATACACATTTAATTTCAGTTTTTCATTTTATCTTAGAATTTGTTAATAATAACGGTTCGACATCTTAAGGGTGTCACGAGCTCACATAGGGCTCAATTGTATATTGACTAGTTGTCATCTTTCAACAATTTAATTTCTTGGTGTCTAGGCTGCGGTAGGGCAATAACCATTTATAAATATTGTAGTGATACGTAAATATTATAGTGGTTGTTTCTCTGCAGGTACTTTAACCTTCGGTTGCATTGCTACGGTGATTCGTGGTGCACCGATAAATCCTGTCCGTTATCTGGCTTCGAACTATCTTGTTGAATTAAGACAAAGTGTAATTATATAATTTTTGGTTAGGAGCTACTTAGGATAGAAAATTTGTAATTAAATCCTTGCATTAGTTTAGTTGCATTAGTTCATGCATATTTAAAAAAAAAATTCAAAATCCAAAACTAAAAAAAAATTGTAAATATTCCTCAATTTAGTTTTTAAATCCTTTTCCTAAGAAATTCTTTTCAAATAAAAAAAAATTCCAAAAAAAATTTGAGTTAGTGTTTTAGAAAAGCAAACAAAAAATCCAAAAAAATATATAAATCCTTCGCTAAAAAAATCATTCTTGAAAATGTCTGAGTTTCCCAACTTATATGAATTTTACGATAGTTGTGAAAATCAATATAATCCATATAATTTCACTCCAAATTCTTATGGATATTTTATTTGACAACTATTGTACAAATAATTCAAATTTTGATTAAAATTTTCAAAATGATGAGCAACCCTCAACTCTTGAAAAAAGCATGGAAACGATTTCGTCTTTACTTGAACTCTCTACACAAAATGATCAAAGGATAAATGATTTGTGTAATTCATAATTGTGCAATAACTGAACTCAAGAATTTCAAATTTTGAATTAACTTCAAAATTCAAATGATTTTAATTATAGCCCATGCCAATTCAATTTCGAACTTCAAAATGAATTTCAAAATCGAAACGAAAATGGAAACAACTGTTTAAATGATTTTGGCAATGGGAGTTATTCAAATGATGGTGAAATTTTTTGTTCTCAACAATTATAATCTGAATATCCTCAAATTAATAATTATAAATTTGATTTTGTTGAGCAAATGGACGAGATTTACAATGATCACGCGGATTTGTTGTTTGAAACATATATGAAACAACGTGAGCAACATAATCAAATCCCAACGTGTCACGAGTCAAACAATAGTCCATCTTTTACCAAAATTAACGATTTTCAAATGACAACTTTTGAAATTGAAAATGATAATCTTAATGAAGTTGTTGAAAATGCGGTAATTGAGTTGGATTTCAACACTTTTGAGAGTGTGGAACTTAATTTAAAATTCGATCATCCTTTTTCCGATTTCGAAAATTTGAATACACAAACTTTGGATTTTGAACTTGATATATGTGATGAAGTTGTTGATAATCCAACAAAGGAAGACGAATTTAATGAACATAATTTCTTTGGACTTTCCAAAGATGAGTTGTCGAATTCCGAAGAGGAAGATTAAATCACCATTTTGATTTTAAAATTAGTAATTTTGAAGAATTTGTCGATAGGTGTACACACTTGTACATGTGCATTTGAAGAATTTTGAAGAATTTGTCGATAAGTGTACTTGTACATGTACGCTTGAAGAATTTGTCGATGGGCGAACATAAGTGCAGCGAATATGGTGTAGTAAACTCAAAATAAAACAACCAAGTGCATGCATGTACGTGTGTATTAGATCTTCTCAAATCAGTTTCAGTTTTAGGCAATAACGCACTGAAACAAGATGGATATATTTATAGTTCAAACCATAAGTAATGCACTGGAATAGTTTCAGGCAATAAGTGCACATACAAGTATATGTGAGCAAAAAATGCACATACAAGCATGTATATATGAGCAACACACATATACACACATGTATATACATGTATGTCCAGTAGTTTAAATTGATTTCCATTGCGAATGCGGGGTGCGGGGCAGCGCCCCGTTCGAAAACGGTACATTTCGTTTACTGTTTGAATTTGAATTATTGAAAAGTACAGTGGCTAAGGTTCGCTGACATATATAAACTGCAATAGGAATTATCCAAATAGAACAAGTGCACACATATATACATACATATGTATGTGTGTGTATACATGAAAGTTCTATGTGATGAATTGATATAGTGAAATGCATGAAATCTCAAAAGAATTTAAGCGTAGTGCACATGTATATATATACATATAGAACCATAAGCACATATTCACACAACTAAGCATGGTGCAAACATATATGTATATACATGTATACATAACTAGCAACAAGCAAGAAGACACTTTAAGCATCAACTAGTTCAACAATAACTAGCACTAATGCAACAGGCTAGCATCAACTAGTTCAACAGTGATGATTTGATACAGCGAACCATAAGCACACTGCTTCTACCACTTCAAGCATTAACTAGTTCAAAAACAACAAGCACTAATGATACAACAGCAATGGAGCATCAAAAGAGATACAAACCATCAAAGTTATAAACCAATAGAGAGAAAAGCTCATATATGTACAAACCAACAGAGATAATACAAATCGACAGAGATAAAAACTCCAGGAAGCTCACAAATCATTGAAAAGACCAAGGTGGAATCAAATCCCAGCAGTTCAAAAGTGATAAAACTCTAGGAAGAACACAATCCAGCAATTCAAATCATAGTATATAATCGAAAATATAGGAAATTAATTCCAATATATACCCATATCATCATTGGCAGAAAAAAATCAAGTCGACTACGAGCATAAAATTGAAAAGGGGAAAAAATCATACCAACAATCTGAATAACTCGACAAGTAAAGGCACTCACGCAATCAATCATTGGTAAATGAAGTGTGAGAGCATCAAAGAAGAAGGAGTACTATTCGCACTTCAAATTCAAAGCAACAGCTTTCGATCTAGAAACCCTAAATCAGAACGAAGACTAAAACCCCAAACCGAACGAAGACAAAAACCCTAAATCAGAAAGAAGGCTAGGGTCGGCAGCAGATGATGGATATGAGAAGGAAACGGCGAGGGCGGAGAGGAGGAAGAAGATTTTTTGGGCCGCCATTTTTTTTCTTTTAGCTACGAACGAAATAAGAGAGGGAAATAAATGAAAAAACGCGGCCAGGAAATATCAAGGCAATTTTGAGAGAGTGAAACAAAATATTGATAAGGGGGGAAAATAATTTTTGATAATTTCAATCAGACAATAGATGAAATGTTGTCTGAATGGCGTTAATGAAATCTCAATTGAACAAAGATTTCACGGGCTATGACACACAACAGATGGTTTTTCCATGCGTTGTTTGAAACGGTTGTAAATATTGGGATAACAACAAATCAAGCTTATGTTGTGTGATGACTGTTGTCTGATTCACTTTGTGGCATAGTGGTTGTTGCGAGAGATGAGAAAAGATTGAGGAACAAGACAATCAAGTTGGTGAAAGTTCAGTGGAGCGACAACGAGAAGGACTGTACTTGGGAAACAGAGGACAAGATTCAAGATACTTATCCTGATCTGCTTTGAGGGTATGTCTATATTAGATTTACATAGATAATTCCTAGTCAGGTAGACTAGATTGTTGTTAAGAGTCGTTATAGATGATTGCTATGTTTAGTATTTATTCCTTATTGAATTTCGAGGATGAAATTCTTTAAGGAGGGGAGCCTGTAACACTCCTAATTTTTGATAACATTATTCAGGAGATCTAATTAGATAAATTAAATAGAATAATGTAAATGTTAAGTGATAAGAGGGTTGAGATTTGAATAAATCTAGTTAAGGCCATGCTTAATAAAATAATTAAATGAGCTTAAGAATGGTTTTTAGTTTAATTAAATTACACAAGGGTATATTAGGAATTTGCCGCCCATAACCCTTAACCCATATATATTCTCGTTCCTACCATTTCATTCCCATTCATGTCATTTTGAAAACAATAACAAAAGCGTAAGAAGGGGGAGCCGGCCATTAACAAGAGAAATTAAATCAAAAGCTAGAGATTCAAGCATAAGGGAAATCAATCTAAATCCAATCTCCTTATCTTAATCAAGGTGAATAATAATTCATTCCATCTCTATTTTGTTTTATAATCATATATTTTCGGATTTAAGGGTAAATTCGTCTTTATGATGTTTTGGATGATGATATGCTTGAATCACAATTTATTTGATTTAAACAAGGATGTTTAAATATGATTTATTACGGTTTTAGGGTAAAATCGATTTATATTGATGTTTAAATGCCATGGAAAATTTTATGTTATGTAAAACATGATTTTGGAGTTGAGTTTTAATTTTGATAATTTCACAACCTATGGAAAGATTGTTATGAACTTTCAAAGGAAAATATAGTTATCTAAGTTTATAAATTTATTTCGGGAAAATATATTAAGAATTTGGGTCTGAAATTTTGATATCTTAGATGACATGATTAAAATGAATTTTTGAAATTTTTGGGGATTTTTCCAAAGTGATTTTCTATGCAAATTAAATTATTTTAGAAGAGAGACTTATTTGTAATATTGGTTTTGCTTAATGGAAGGGCTTATTTGATTAACTTAACCATGGTTTAGATCTGAAATTAGCAGCAGTTATTTTAGTAAAGAATTTGAAAAGTTAAGGCAAACAATAATATGTTTACACATGGCAGGTTAGTTAGAAAAAGGTTTGCTTTAATTAGTAGTAAAAATGTTTACCCGGAAAAGTTGGTTTCGCCTACTTTAGAAGTACCTTTCGACACAGAGCTTCCGTTTTCAACCCAGTCGAAACCTATTAAGCCGAAACCAATACATAAGGTATCACAAAGATGGTACGCAGTGGATTGGAGAAAGGCAGAAGGTTAGGTGTCGAAAGCATGGCTTCCGAAGGGGTCGATACCTTGGTTTGTTTTAAAAGGAGAAGCACCTGCCTTTGTTTTATTTAAGCCTTCGAAGGAGTCAAAGCATATGTTTTCGAAAGAGATTTTTAAAAGCTTTCGAAAGGGTTGCCATCAACTTATGTTTGCTTTTGAAAGGGTTCCTTATTTATGAAATAATGCTTTTGGAAAGAAGGGGTTCCGACTTAGTCGAAGCCCTGCTGCAGTTCTTTAGCCTTTCGATGTTATTGAAGT
Source organism: Allium fistulosum (assembly GCA_030737815.1). NCBI lineage: Eukaryota > Viridiplantae > Streptophyta > Magnoliopsida > Asparagales > Amaryllidaceae > Allium > Allium fistulosum. The sequence goes on from CM060902.1 coordinate 1,425,111,930, forward strand.
CATCAATGCTTTCGAAAAGTAGTGTTTGTTTTTGAAGATGTTTTAAGCCTCTTCCTAAATGCTTTCGAAAGGGTCCAAGGGTTTCGATGGGAATAGCTTCGAGAGGGGTTTCGACGCTATCCTTCAATGTTTGTTTAAATGGTTTATAGCTTTCGAAAGAGATGGTGCAGACGCCATCATGTTTTCCCCAATATATTTAGGCAATAAAGGATGGTTTCAAAAGAGATGCTTTTGCCTATATTCAATTTGACCCAAATAATATTTATTTATAATAAACCCAATGGTTTCGAAAGGGGGACTTTCAATGATTTTGGAAGGGTTGCTTCCAATGGTTTCGAAAAGGGTACTTTCAATTGGTTTCGAAGCTATGTTTCTAAATGATTAAATGCTAAATGTATTCGAAAGGTTTCGAAATAAAGTTTTTAAGTGTTCGAAAAGCCAGAGCCTAATGTTTTGAAGAAAGATCTATATGCTTTTGAAGGAGGGCATCCAATGAAATCGAAAGCATGGTTTCGAAGGTTTCGAAAGGTTTTGTAACCCAAACCCATTTTTAAAGGAAAAACCCATGGCTAAATTAAAGGAGTTTTGAAATGATTTCAAGAAGAAGCTTTCCTTGATAAAATCATACGTTAAAGGGATTAACCATGTTTTATATGAAAAGTGTTTCAAGGACATTAAACCCACAGGAGTGGTATTGTTTTTTAATTATGTTTGCTTATTCAAATATATATATATTCACATTATAATGGACCCATATCTGCATTTTGGGGTTAAAGGGTAAAAGAACTAGCTAGGTTAACCCAGTACTGAATATAAATTGAGTAAACTCCTGGATGAGTAGAGTTGCATCCAAGAGGTCATGGGAGACCAGAATATAGGATGCCTAAATATGGAAGTTGTCAGGGAGACAGGTTCATAGTGATCCAATAAAGACTATGATTCGGAAGTTATTGGAGTTACCAATAGGTTCATAGTGATCCCATGAAAACTATGTTATAAAGAGTAGTTGGCTGGGGCCAATTGGTTTGTAGTGCACCCACGAAAACTATATTCGGATTAAGTTATTGATAGTTGTCAATAGGTTTCTAGTCAATCCATGAAAACTGGGATAAGATAGAGAAGTTATTGGAGTCACCAATAGGTTCAGGGGAACCCATGAATTAATTGAGTTAATTGGTAGGGGCCAATAGATTCATAGTGCACCCATGAAAAATATGAAATTGGACAGGGAGTCCATATATTCTATAATGGTTATTAGTAAGCCCATGAACACTAATAGGTTAATAGTTACCCTAGAAACTATAAATATGACAGGGAGTCAATTAAACAGAGGATGGGAAATCCATTATGTTTTACCATGTTTGCATACCATCATAATATTTTGAAATGACTATGTTTTAATCATTTGTGGATGCAAAGGCACAGTATATGGCTTTATAAAGGTTTTAGGATACTAGGAAGGGAAAAACTCGTTCCGCTAAGCGGCGTTGTCTTACTAGATATCTAAATGATTTGAGATGGTAGGTTATTATTCATACCAGGCTTTATGTCTAACTTGAAGTTTATGTTTTTCCCTTAAACTCTCGGATACTCAATTGATTTTGAGTAGTTTGAGAGTTTAGGTTTACAGGTATCTCATTAGACAAATAAAGCTTCCACAGATGTGCTGGAGGCATGATAGCTATATAGAGTTTTCTTTTGTTTGATTCCGCTGTGTTTTTTGTAATGGCAAAGTTGTTATAATGCCTGTATATACTCTGATCATCCAAGAGGGCATCTTCATATGTCGCTCTTGATGTATGTTGTAATAAGTATATTTTCTCTGAATGTGGTTTACGATGGTGGGATTATGTAATGAATTGGAAATGTTTTGAAATGGAATGTGATCTTGTTTGAAGTTTTAATTTTTTTTTTCATATTCATGTGTTTCTATGTATCAATGAATCTAACACCGCCGTATTTGGTCGCCGAGGATTAATAACTATGGATGGCTGCAGCATCCGTAGCCATTAGTTTTGGGTCTCCGAGTAGGGGGATGTTACAGCTCACTTGTAGTACGTCTGTGGTACAAAATCACACTACACTTTTTGTTGAGTAGATGGTTGCGTAGATAACTTGGTTGTATAACATGAATGTTTACTGCGCGTTACGCTATCAGCCCCTTGAGAAGATTTCGGGGACGAAGTCCTTTTAAAAGGGAAGAATGTTATACTCTTTAAATCAACCATAAATAAATAGATCGAATATATTAATTTAAATAAGATAAGGGTAAAAATTGAGATTTTGCAAAATTTGGGATTTGACCAGGAGAGTTATACCATTGCGTTTGTGGCAAAATTTCGATCAATTTCCATATATAATATGCTGAAAACGGAGCTCAAACGAAGGAGTTATGGGCATTTGAAGTTTTCAGGCTTAAAATAATTTAAATCGAATTCAAATTCAAATAAATATTTAATTCTCAAATTTTAAATTCAAAAGTTAACAACAGTTATACTTGGAGGTAAAGTAAACGTTAAGTTTACCATTAACGTTAATTTATAACTAAGGAATTAAATAAAAATAAATCAACGGCAATAAAAATATTCCCAAAATAGAGGGAGCGGTCGACCCCTTACCCACCATCGGTCGATAACTAGGGGTCGACTGGTGGAAAGGCATAGGTCGACCACTGCCTGTAGTGGCAATTAGGGTTTTGGTTATTTTAAACGTACTAGATTTTATTATGTTTAACCGACCTTCATCCGATGGTTCTGATGCGTTCCAGCCACTATAAATAAGAGCCTAGCCCCTTTACTTTTATTCACACAATATTTTGGGAACAATAGCAAAGCTTTGTCAGTTCGTCTCTTCATATATTTAGAAAACTCCACTAAGGTTTTATGTAAGAAATCATATATATCTATCTTTGTTTATTGTTTATTTTTTCGATCTCTTCTCCTCCAAACCTCTAATTTTCCAAGTCTAATATATATACAAATCCCTTGTTGTATATATATATATATAAAGATCCGAAAGGGTTCATTAAAGGCATGTCAAATCCAAGAGAAGGTAAAGCTAAGGACCTCTGTGAGTGAAAATCTTAGTATTTCTATTTTAGTAATTGAATAGTGTAATTTTGATTTGATATATGCCATGGGGAGTTTTGGATTACGAAAAACATCACATTAAAAATCTCAAAAACCCGCCAAAGTGAAACATCAATTCTTAAGTTGGAATCTTAATTGTTTTGTACTAAAAAAAATGAAGTTTTTATGGATTTTGCAATATATGTTTTCTACCCTCTATTCCACTTCTTATTCTTTTTCTTTAGATTTGATTAAGGGATTTAATTAAGAAATGTGTGTAAGCACGATATTCTTATTCGTAGTTTGCACTGCCTATTTCTATATAAATTCACTTGCTTACTTTTATGTAAAAATGAGTTGAATAGAACATAAACTTACTTAATTGTAAATTTCCATTATTATTGTTTATTCCATTATTTTAATATAAAATAAGTTGGAATTAGATTTTAAATATAAGTCTATTGATTTGATTTGGTAATATTGAGTTTATGGTAAAAATTATATGGTGAAAATGAGACTTATAAAACGTTGAAAGATTTAACATTTAAAACGTTAGTTTAGGGCGTAATTTCCACATTCCTAGAAATTAATAAATGTGTACTTATATATATATAAACTAGCGTAAATAACATACAATAGTAACATTTTAATTGCGTAGTTAATTAGGTTTATAATTATCATTTAAATCCCCCTTAGAAAATTAATTAATTAGGAGAAATAAGAAGGATTTTTATATAGCCTAATTAATGAATATGGTGAGATGTGTGATAATACACTTAATGTTGTGAAATATGACTAAGTTATAAGGATGTGAGGTTAGTCAAAAGCACACAGAAGTCTGCCCAGCTAATCTGGCTACCAGCAATGTGACTTTGGAGCTGATGTGAGACATTGCCTCTAATAAGTAACTACGAATGACACAAGGTTATTCCAAATTCCATAGGGTAAATCTACCCAGCTAATCTGGCCACTGATTCCTACGAATAGTCGGACTACTATGAGACATCTCTGTAGGTATGGGTCATAATATGAAGGACCCGCTTCAGGAAATCGAAGGTATTAAGTGGTTGTTTGTGGGCTCACCTCTTTCCCTTATATAAAGTATTAAATGGTCGAGATTGGCTTTAGGCATGGTTGAGGATATCTCGAAGAGGTCCGCTTTAATAGAAGTACTAAGTGTCTGAAGAGATTTCCGTGCAATGTCAGCTAAATAGGTACTTGTGAGGAGTCCGCCTTGGGAATAGGTATTAAATGATGGGTTCCTACCTCAATTGAGGTCATAAATGGTCAGAGTCTGCCTATTTTCCATTAAAAGGTATTAAGTGGCTTGGGTTCTATCTCTCGAATTAGTACTCATTAATAGCGATAGTTTTGGGTTATGAATTATGGGAAAACCTACTTTAGGGATAGAACGTGTTAAGTGGTTGTTTGAGGGCCTGCCTCTTTCGCTTATATAAAGTATTAAATAGTTTTGAATATAGTTTAAAATGTGAAATACATATCCTTATTTAAATTATACTGCCTAAGTACTGATATAGAAAGGCTTGAGATTTTCTATTCACCAAACATTGTTGTTCTTACTCCCTCCTTATTGCAACACAGGTTAGGGAAGGAGACGATGATCAAGATGGAGATAAAGATGAGTGGAGCTTATGATAGTAGTCTATTTATCTATTTATGATATTTTCTGACGTACCCATTTGAAGTTAAAAATGTAACAAGATGATGTAGCGGTTATTGTCAACATTATGTCATGGTTTTGTTTTGTGACATTTGGAACTTGAAATAAAATCGGTACTATTTATGCTATTATATTTTATCCTTCTGTTGTGAGTTCTAAATGAATAGATAAGTAACTCTATATTGTTCTTTTTACTAACCAACAGCCAGCTTTGAAGTGGATCAAGTTTCGATGGGACTTTTCTGGGTAGAGTTTAGGCATGTTGCGAGGAGGATTGTTACAAATTGGGTCATTCCCTTAGTGAAACGAGCATGCTATACTATTTTAATTTCTACTCTGTCAATTAATTCTCTCTGATAAGGATAAACTACCTTGGTCATCTGTAACCCTTCAGAGTATGTATTTAACTTCTAGTAATCTTAAGTTTCTTTTACGAACTGTATCACAACATTGTTATCATATAACAATGTCATGGGATTCTCAACATTTGGAATCACCACTAGCTCAGTTATAAATTTGTGCATTTACTTATACTTCTTCTATCACAACAATATTTAAGATGACATACTTAGCCTTAGGTTAAATCAACCACTACATATTGTTTGGAACATTTCCAACTTAATGTTCTTAACTTAAGATTGGAAAAATTTAGGATTTACATACTATACTCAATATCACTATGAAGTTTGAGTCCGTGCACTCCTTTATAAGAAGTTTACTGTTTCTATAAACAATTCTATAGTATTTCATAGACATTCGAGAACACTGAAAACTTTAATTTAGTAATCTTAATTTGGATTTGGTACTTTCCCTATGTATTAAAGACATAAGAAAAATGTGGTACTATAGATAATATAACATGTATGATAATTCCTATTGCCAATGCATAAGAAATTCACATACATGCTCCATATTAAATATTTTAATACGGTGTCTAAGTACATCATTTTGGGACAATCCCAACATCCTTCTATACTAATTATAAAAGATGTTACTTTCAAATCCAATATCGAGAATTAAACAACCAAACTAAAATGATTTTAACATAAGTACATCGTTAACAATCATAAGTTTGTTATTTACTTATAATTTTTGAAATATTTTAGTACCTTTAAAGTGCTTTCTTACAAACACATCCTTTTTCTGCATATTGATCGAAATTCAAACTCTTTGATTTTTTTTGTTAAACTATTTGCGCAACTCTGATGCTTGTTGAACGATTCTTTTGTATTAGTTCTTGGATCATATCTGAAACTTACAAACTCAATATCGCTCCCACGGATTTCGAGACACTTTGGTTATTATGCGTAAATAGTATATTTCAAATCATTGTTTAACATATTTTTTTCAACATAAATGTCTCATAACTCAAAATCATACTGACAATAAATTTGCAAGTAAAATCCAAATTAACTTAAGCGCGTTGAATGATGAATCTATTACGGTAATTTCAACAGTTGAAATTTTCCATGTTATTCTTATCAACTTTGCTTGCTATATTTCAACAATATTGGTCTTCTTCTCAAAGACACATTTGTGGCCAATGGATCATATCCTTTCAAGTAAAACTATCAAAACCATACTTTGATAATGTATTTGAAAACCGTTTCAGGTTTGTGTATCATGTCATGTGGTAGAGTCAATATTCTTAATGTCTTATTGACAACCGAGGAAATTCTTTTTTCTCTATATCGATAAGAAAATCGTTGTTTCTTTTAAAGTGCAAGAGTTTTTATTAGACAATCTAATTAGTTGTATCAGTTTAGATTTGGTCAATTTCATTTCATCTATTGTAATCAGTTTTCATCTTAGGATCTTGTCCAAATCCATATTACTACCAACGATTGCTAAAATAAATTCCTTTCATATGAAGTTAGTGTTTCTTAAAACAACAATTATTTCTTAATGTAGAGAAATATGTATTCATAAACATTTTATGAATTGCCTAGATATATGTATAAAACTAATTTGGTTTTTAAGTTTACAAAACTTGCGTTCATACCATAAATCGATCCTAAACTTATTTAGGGTGGTCCACACAAGAAACCTCAAGAACAAGTACTACATGCGGTCTTTCGACTCACACAACTATCAACTCCTTGGCCTGGGATACGTAGAGGTTGTTTCATCAACTCTTATCTTACATGATTTTGTAGACTTTGTTGTTGATGAAATTAAGCTTAACCTTATGTACTTACTCTTAAGTACAAGTCTTAATAGAAAAAAGTTAACTCAACTTCACTCATCATCAATCACACTTTAGCCAACTTAGTCTGATTACTCCTTATCAGTACATCTTTATGTATTATAACGAGGAGTGACTTTTGAGATTGAATCTCACTTGTCTAAGGTACATTTGAGCTTCTTTCCAATACACTCACATATTCATCAAATCTAATCGTTTTATATTCTTTTAAACATTATGTAATTTACTTCCATTTTATATTCTATGAACTTATTATAGACATACTGCATGTGTATCAAATACATATGCTTATGTTTGTGATAATTCATTGGTGAATTTAACGAAGTATGTGGCATTGTTTTGGCATCAATAGACCTACAATTGCATAAATCTTAATGTATTAGTTCTAAGATTTCGCCAACTCTCATGCCGCTCCCACTGAATGGGTGTTTTATCCTCAATCTTTTGAGATACAATTCACTAGTACCATGCGATTCATAATCATATGATTAAAAAATTATTTCCCAAAACTATGGCTTATTTCATAATTCCAAAATAACTATAAAATTTCAGATGATTCTGTATTTTGTATTTCATCATTATGTTATGATATCAAATACCGTTATTATAGTTTTGTCTTATAATGCATATTCATAGTATTCATATTAAGATAAAACTATATCTATTTTCAGTCTATACTAAAAACAGCTATTATTTCATAAATAATATCTGGTATGTTTATGAAAATAATTTTCATAACATGATGCATCCATTAGGAAGTGTTACATAGAATGCTCCCACTATTTCCACTGTTACTATAATAGCGTACGAAATACGAAGCTCCATTCATCCACTCGTTACATAATTTTATTTCATACATTATGTCTTTGTTACAATCGAGAGTCTCAGATCAAATATCTTGAACTCAAAGAAACAACTTTCATAAGAAACAATTTTTTGTATGAAAATACATTTGGAATAGAAATCACATTTCTCATTCCACGTTATCTTTTAGTATTTTATACAATTCATGTTTTCAATGTCTCTTCATGAAGAAGAGGTGACCATTCAAAGGAAATTTTACTATAAGACCACAACACAAACACTTTACTAAAATGCATTTTTCCATCCTTAACATTTAAAGGTATCAAATAGGTTGCACCTTATATAAACTGATCAAATTGACATTTCGGTGCCAAATTCATATTCCTGTTATGTAACTCCTGGTCTAGTGGTACATGTAACACAACAAAATCATTATTATAATCAATCATATTGAATACATGATCTACCATTATGGTTTACTTGCTTTTTCGAATGTACTAATTTTATTGAAGTTACATACATTAGAAATCGCGATTATTTACCGTATAGCATTTATATGTAATCGAATATGGGTTAAATATCTATATTCATGTATTTCTTAAGAGTTCAAAACTCACAAAATACAATACATAATCTTAGACAAATAAACACTTAAGCGATCGAGGCATGAATGTTTCAGTGGTTGTATAAGTTGGCTCTTACATGGGTCTTGAAGCAACATCATGCTAAAACTTTATTGGTAAATATATTTTATATATTTATGTCAATCTTAATTCAGTTCGTTTGTAAATTTTAACTGATAAAATTTTATCAATTTATATTAGTTGCATAAATTTATCAATGTAGATTATTTAACCGTAAGAAAAACATAAAATTCTTTCGATTCTTCTAATGGATGTTAAGACTCGCTTCCCTTGGGATTCTGACCTTAAGTTGGCTTAGCAAATTATAGGCCCGTACGCGATGAATAATACTTTATCATTTGTATCATATATAAATCCTAACCCATGGTCTTTGTCCTAATCTCATTATCGACTCTGAGTTTGCTCAACAAATCGAAGGAGATTGTTTATTCCTAACCACCATTACGTGAAGACCTTAGTATAATGGATGTACCTTGAGTTTGCTCAACAAATACATGCATATATCTTATCTCATCTAGTCATTATGCTAACGGTACTATAAATAACATCCCTAGTATGAGTTTCCTCAACAACTAAAGAGTATGAAAGTAATCCATTAATATATAAGTGATATTGGACTACTTATATATAAGGATTCATAATCTTTAATACACATGCGTGCGTAGACACATTAAGTGATTTTGATTTAGTGAACAATATATTTCTTATGAAATACCCCTCATAATTTAAGTGTTGGACATATATGAGATAACGGTTTACATACAATATGCATGTACTTGTTCTTTAGACCTAAGTTGGGTTTCTTACATTTCCACTTAATTTTTTTACATTCATATTATATAAAGTTAATTCATATATAGCTGTTTTTAATTTAATCTTATTTAATTAATTTATTTATTCAATTAATAAATTAATTAAATTATTTTAAAATTTCAAAATTTTATTTTACCCATTTTAAAAAAATTTAAATGAATATTAACTATAGCATTTTTAGTTTTATACGCAGACATCATTATATACACATATTTATTTATTACCTAATTATTAATTACTATATAAATATTCATTTAACTAAACATTTTAGTTAAATTATTTCTTCATAAATCTAGAAAATTAATACTTTATATACCTTAAATAATTTTTAAGATATATACTTATACATATATATATGTGTGTGTGTGTGTGTGTATGTATATCTGTGTGTGTGTGTATATGTATATCTGTGTGTGTGCATATACATCAATATATATATATATGTTTATTTTAATAAATTAACCTTTAGTTAATTAAATAATTAATTAATCCAATTATAAAATACTTTTCAAAAAAAAAAATTTGTTTTCAAACCAATTTTGAAAAATATTTTACAACTTTGATAAAATTTATTTTATATTTTAAATTTAACTTTAAATTCAAAATATAATTTTAAATTTTTGACCTATATTTTGAAAATTAGCCCAAGACCCGAAATGGAACCTTTTAAGGATAACCTTTAGGCTTACATCATCCTTTGGGCTAGGCCATTAGCCAGGTAGAGCAAAGTACGTGATTACCCGAACCCAACCTTAGATACCCTAAATAGGTAGGATTTAACAAGTTAGTTCTAGTATTGTTAACTTAGACTATATAAACCATTGGGCTCTGATACCATTTAATAAACTAGATTAGTTGGAAGTGGATGAAATAGGTGGATTTCAAATCTTTCTCCTAATTTTGGATCTTCGGTCTAATATAGTTTAAAAAAACCTTATTTTATATAATTTGTTTAAAAAAGAGTTTTGATTTCATTTAAAGATATATTATAATAAGCACATCGAATACTCTCGTATGTGTATAGTGCAAGTGCAATATAAAAAATAAATATGGTTAGTGTGCAAGTTTATAGGTCTTGGAATTTATGTTGCAATAGACACATTCACCCTTTATATATGTTTTTGTTGTATATAGTTTTATTTTGAAAACATATAAAATTATACACACACACATACATACATAGTTGAGCTAGGGTCTATAGCCTCCCTTATTTAGCAACATCACCTAGCTCCCGGATACCATATAAGAAACTAGACCGGTTGGAAGTGGATGAAATATGTAGATTTCAAATCTTTTTCCTATTTTTGGATCTCCGGTCTAATATTGTTTAAATAACACCTTAATTTATATAATTTGTTTAAAAAAGAGTTTTGTTTTCATTTAAATGTATATTATAATAAGCGCATCGAATACTCTCATATGTGTATAGTGCAAGTGCAACATAAAAACAATATACATGGTGGACTTTTCTCCTTCCTTTACTCATTCATTCAATGTAATTCCAAATCAACATTTGAACACCTATACCTTATACACATTAAAATTAGTTATGATCGACTTTATATGTTTTGAAATTTAAAATTAACATTTTGAAATTTAATGAATTCAAAATTAGAACTATATTTTTTAAAAAAAATCTATTTTAAAATTTGAATTAAAACACTTGTTTAAAGAAATTGTTTAAACTGTATATAAATGGTTAGATTTAACATTTAACCTGTGTAATCATTGTTTTAAACGAACACCTTTAAAAAATAATTCAATTTGTATGTTAAAGATGTTTTCATAGATCTATTTTAAAATTTGAATCAGAACACTTATTTAAGGAAATTGTTCAAACTTTGCATAACTTATTAATAAATTTAACCGTAAAACTTTAACTTTTATAAACATTGTTTTCAATGAATACCTTGAAAACAATTCAATTGGTACTAAAAAAATTGTTTTTATGTTTAAGCTTTAAAGTGAACCAATTGATTATAAAAAATGTTTTCGTGTTTCCTTTTAAAAAAAAAATAGTTTGAGTATACAAATTGAATCAGACAACACATGCATACATAAATTTATTATAACATATATAAAATCTAATTTACAAAATCAAATGATGTAAATATAAATGACAATAAAATTAAAAGATTACCTAAAGAGGTAGCCTATGTTTTGCACCTCGAATGAAGATTTCTCCTTCGTTCTTCAAGAACCACAATGAGCTTTGCAAGAGAATGATGATCCATTTGATTTTTGCATTTGATTTGGAGTTGGTAATGTTTTGGAAATGTTCATTTGATTTCCTAACATGGATGGTTAAGTGGATAGAAGATAAAAGTGAGTAAAAATTGAATGCCTATAAGAAATGAAATAATGGATTTATTTTTGTTGAAAGAACGAATTTCACATTTTTAAATTAAAACTTCCATAATCCATTCCCTTAAATTCCTCCCTCTCTTATCCTCTCCTTTCACATGTTTGGTCTTAAATAATTACCATCAAATGGTAAAAAATTTCCATAAAGTGCTTCATGCAATTATCTTCATTTAAACCAGTTTAAAGTTACACCGATATCATACATCGATGTGCTTAGATATGAATTTTTAAAATGTATTCAAATTGTTAAAGCTACTCCAAGATATAAAGTAAGTTAAATAATAATTATTTTTTCTCAAAAAATTAATTGGTTTAATTAATTTATAACACTGTATAAATTAAGCAAATCATGTGGTTTTTCATAGAATTCATCATAACAGGAATGCGACTCAAAGGTGTAAATTCAATCAGCAATTAATATCAGACAATTCAAATATTAAAGTTCTTATGTCACCAAGCTAGTGGTACATTTTAGCTAAATTTATCGCTTACACATCTTTTCAGTAAAATCCAATTTTGTTATTTTAAGTGATACTTGGTAGTTACGATTATTTATACCAACTCTCTTCTTCAAAACTATACCACTTTAGGACTTAAGAATTTGGTTTTGGTCAAAACTCCAATATCGTCCACATTAAACACGGGTAGTCCAAATATAAAATCCTTGGTTTAGCAATAACATTTATTATTAACCGTACTACTCTGGTAAAATACTTCGACTTTGAGTGGACTATGGTTGACCATGGTATTAATTCTTTATACCCGAGGATAAAATATCTCTATTGAAAAACATTTCACTTCCAATGTTTCAACTTAGACCCAACTATAATTGCTCAGTGGATCTCCATGCCATGATCTGAATATAAATAAAGTGGGTATCCACATTGGAGTTCCATGATATCCTCAACTCGAGGGAACTGTGTAACATCATCACTTCAAGACCTCATGTATGACCTTTGTTATAATTAACCAACAGGAAGCTCTCGAGTAAGTCATTCCATAGTTATTAAACAACCATTAGTATGTAACCTTTTGGTGTCCCAACGGCCATGTTTAATACAATGCCCAATATTTTGAGAGTGTTACATACTTTAGTCTCAACGGATAAAATGATATCCTTTCTCGAAACACCTTGACTAGGAATATTTAAAGTACGTGTTAAGTTTCTCTTGACTACAAAACATTGTAATTACTTTCATATAACATATCACTCCTACATCATATAGTGGGTTCATTTTATAGGTTTCCAAATAGGCCTTGCATCTTCATCCCTATCTAATGTTATGGTTTTACATTATTGGTTGTCACACAGGGCACACACCGCAATTTCTATGTAATGTGATGATTTTACATTACTGGCTGGCATACAAGCCTTATACCTTCGTTCCCTAGTAATGTGACGGCTTTACATTACTGATAGCTATACAGGCCTTACGCCTTCATCTCTAAGTAATGTGATGGTTTTACATTACTAGCTACCACACAGGCCTTACACCTTTATTTCTAGGTAATGTTATGGTTTTATATTACTAGCTTCCACATAGGCCTTATGTCTTTATTTCTTCTTAGATAGAACATTTTTTCCTTCACATCAATATACAACTTATCATTTCTTAGCTTACCCTAAGCTTTTGTATATCCATCTTTATATGAGTTATTTGATTTTAACTTATTATTATTTATTTTATAACCTATATGCTATAAAATCCAAGTTTAACATCATTGAAACTAGCTTCTAAAATGCTTCCAATAATACCCTTATCTGGCTAGCAAATATATGCTTGTTTAGCTACTGGGTTTATCAATATTTAGTAATCGAGTTTATCGGTCATTTAGCTATTGAACACATAGTTAACCTTAATGGGGTTATATCAAATGTATAACCCTTAGCTGTCAGGCTTATATGATAAGGAACTATCATTTCCAGATTTATCGTATGGATAAGCTATTAGACTTATAGCTACTAAAACATATAGTCTTTCATATAGATGGGTTTTATGCCTATCAAATGAACAAGCTATCATATTTACCCTAACAAATTGGGTTTACAGCTACCGTATTTATACGATAAGGAGCTATCGTATTTATGAGCTATTGTGTTCATCAACGTATAGCTATCATATATATTGTATCAGGTTTATAGCTATCTTACTTGCATTATATCACTTCTATGCAATAGGAAGCTATCAGATATATGCTATCACATATTAGAAGGCAATTTCTTGATTAGGTAGGAAACTGACATATTACCCAACAAAGCAACCTCTTTTTAACCCAGTTATTACACATGTCACCTTTTCATTTGTTTCTTTTAGATTTGTGGGAAAAATTTCGGATTCAAGTTGTTATTAACTCCGTTATTTACTCTTTAATTAATTGATTTCTTTACTTAATTCACTAATTAAGGATAACTACTTTACCGTTAATTCCTATTAATTCGAAAACTTATGTGAAAGTTTACCAAATTTTCCAAAAAATCATAAACGCTTCCTGTTACCATCAATAAAAATTCTGGATGAAAAATTTTAACTTTAATATTTTAAAATATTACTTTTCAGCCAAAATCGTTCATTTCCATCTTAGAAAATTCATAATAAATCATTTACTTATCCAAAAATTAGGAAATTCGAAACCCAACTCAGATCCAACATTATAAACGACATATCAAAGTTTCAATTCATTTTAAGGTGGCTAACTCATGTTTTACTCTTAAACATGTCACTAACTTTGTCATTTAACACCAAAAATTATATGAATTGATCTAACATCACCAAAACTTGTTTGTCCACATTTAAAATAATAAATATATATTAGACCCGAATCTAAATAGATAATAAATTGGTTAATATTACCCACTTAGGTAAAATGGTTGATTAAAATCTTTTCTTTTATCCTAAGAAATAAAGCTTGTGTTGTCCTTGACTTGTTTCCCTTCTCCACCTCTTGTTAATTGCGGCCTAGGTTGTATTGTTTTGTTTTAGCATAATGTAAGTATGAATAGGATGGTACGCTTTTAAGGATGTAAGGGCTAACAATTTGAGCTTGGGTTAAAATCTCTTCCTCGCCTAATCTTATTAATCCCTTGACCCCCTAGTATAAAATTCCTTTCATTTCTTTAGTCCTTTATGGACAAAATATAGAAAATAATAATTACTCTTAATTCAACTCATTATTGTTTAATTTTTTTTTTGTGTAATTCCTTTATTAAATTCCTTTAATTATTATTTATCAATTCTTATTATTAATTAATTCCATATTATGACACACCAAAATGTGAGGTGTTATAGTCTACCTTCCTTATGGGAATTTTATCCTCAAATTTCTACTAAGATAGAGCAACGACCACTTCATCGGTACAGATGTACGCACAAGTATCACAATTACACTAGTTCTCTACTGACATAAAATCATCAATCATAATGTAATAGTACAACTACTAATATATAATCATATCACAACATAAGATACACTAGTGCCACAACTGGTATATGCAATAGACAAACAAATCATACGACTATCAATCACAAAGTCTAAAACAACTCGGGATAGTTATTCCAAACCTAAACATCTACCCCCAGGTACAATCATCTTTATCATCACTCCACTAAATGTGAACGAGTCTAATAACTTTGTTCCTTAACCTCTTCATATCTTGACCTATTATTCCCTTTAGTCATTGTACATATAATAAATATGGTTCTACAGATAAGTCCTCAATAGCTCTCGGTTCCAATATCGCACTAGGTTCGTGCACACATTTTCTCAAATGCGATATATGAAAAACATAACACGCACCTGCTAAACTACTTGGTAATTCGACTCAATATGCGAGCTTACCAATCTTCTCTATTACTGCAAATGAATTTGCATATCCAAAGGCCAATTTCTCTACTCTCCGAAAGTGCATAACACCTTCTATTAGTGAAACTTTCACGAACATGTAGTCGCCTACTGTGAATTCTAACTCTTTATGCCTCTTATTAGCATAGCTCTTCTGTCTCGTTTGTGCAATCTTCATTCTAGCGTGAATCAACTGTATTTCATCAGTACCATATCTTACCAAGTTGGGTCTTAACACGAGCTTATCTCTTGCGTCCAACCATCAAACATGCAACTTCCATGAACTCCTATAAAACGCTCAAATAGTTTCATTCCAATAGTCGACTGGTAATGATTATTATAGGGAAATTCTACCAAATGGTCTTCCCAAGACCCTTTAAATTACACGTGCTCTCAATAAATTCTCTAGAACTTGGTTTACTAACTCCATTTGACCATCATTCCATGGGTGTTAAGCCATATAAAAGTTTAATTCTATTATCAAAGTAATATACAAACTTTTCTAGAACTCACTAGTGAATAATGGGTCTCTATCACTAACAATACTGCTTGGAATCTCATGGATTCCCTCAACATTCTTCACATATATCCTTGTTAAACTAGATGTTGTTCTTGTCAACTATACTGGAATAAAGTGAGCACTCATAGTTAGTCTTAACCATATATTATCGTTTCCTCGCTCTCAACCTTAGCAGTCCACTAATAAAATCCATAGAAACCAAATCTCACTTCAAAGTCAGTACTTCCAAGGGTTGAAGTAATACACTTGGCTTCTGATGTTTAGCTTTCACATGCTAACATGTGAAATACTTCTTCAAACATTCACCGACATCCCTCTTCATCCCTTCCCAAAATAGAACATGCTTCATGTTGCGATACATCTATGTTTCACTAGAATGAATTATAAACTTAGACTGAGGACACTCCTCTAAAACTTCCCACATTTTGGATATACAACCTTCCTTTCTTCCTAAGCCATTCTTTCAAGTCAATTCCAAATCCTTTTAGATCTTTTACACCCACAAACATCTCTAATCCCTAATCCTTTCGGCTAATAATAGGTCCTCCCTTTGCCTTGCACTAACCCTTTCAACCAGCGAACTTCCAGACTTCCTAAAACTCTCGGTTCCTGACTTAATCCTCCATCCAGTCTAAAATGCTCTTCATGAGAAGCTAATATCTCTAAGACCTTCCTTTCTATAATCATGGAAAACACTCCATTGTGCTACTTTCTACTCAAAGCATTGGCAATCTTGTTCCCTTCCCAGTGTATATTCTATGTCAAAACTATATACCTTCAAGAAATCTAATAACAATCTCTGTTGTTTCATATTCAACCTCTCTTGCAAGAATAAATACTTAAGTGACTTACGGTAATTTAGACCATTTTCCCATCAAATAATGTCTCCAAATCGTCAATGTGAAGATCACCACCGCCAACTCTAGGTCCTGGGTAGAATAACATAGTACATGTGGTCTCAACTCTCGAGATGCATAAATTAACATTATACGCCTTTGATTAAGTACTGCTCTCAATTCGATTCAACAAGCATCGGTATAATTGACCTAATCCTGAGTCCTTTCGGGTATAATCAAGACAGGAGAATTTGTCAACAACCCCTTCAACTCTTGGAATAAACCTTCACTCTTATCGGTTCACTCGATCATTTCGCTTGCTCTTTCTAGTTAACCTAGTCAAAGGTGCTGCTAAACGTGAGGAACCCTTAATGAATCTACCACAGTCATCAACCTCAAGAAACTTCTCATCCCTATCACTATCATGTGTCTCTTCCAATCATTAATGATCTTTATCTTTGATGGGTCCATCACCAATCCATTCTTTGAAATAGTATGACCAAGAACTTGTCTTATCATTTCAAAAAATGGTAATTGGAAAACTTTACCTTCAACTCATGTTGTTTTAAGTTCTCCAACACTAATCTATGATTGACTTCATAGTCTCGCTCATTCTTAGTACATACCAAAATATCATCTATGAAAACCAACAAAACCCAACTGACCAAGGAACATTGGACTCATAAGATCAACAAAGAATGCAGTGGCATTAGTCAATCCACATGGAATCCAAAAGGCATGACTAACCACTCATATGAACCATATCTAGTTCTAAATGCAGTAAACGAAAAACTATCCTTAGATACACTTAATTGACTGAATCCCATTGCTAAAGCTATATATTGGAATATTCTAGCGTCACTCAATTAGTTGAATAGGTCATCTATTCTCAGCAATGGATAACGATTCATCATGATTAACTTATTCAGTTTTTGATATCAATACACATCCAAAGTGACCCATCCGAATTCTTCACAAATATTGTGGATAGTAACAAAGAACTACACAACCTAAAATTCTATACTCAAGTTCCACTAGTTTCTTCTTCAACTCCTATATCTATTTGGAAGGCATTCTGCTATGTGTTCTACTAAAAGGTTGAGCCCTCAGTATCAAGTCTTTTTAGAATTTAACTGTTATACTAGGCGATAATCCTGACACTAATTCAAATACAATGAAAAATTCTAGAACCACTAGAACTCTATCAATCTCATCTTCCTTAGGTTCTAATGCATATAATGAGGCTCTGACCCTTTCCTTCAATGCATTTAACACTACCATAATCCTTTCATCTCCTCATGGGTACCATAAGGCGATAGTCTGTCTACATCATAAATTCTAGCATTGTTAGTTACTAGCCAATCTATACCCAAAATAACCTATAACCTACAAAGTCAAACACCAATAGATCGAAGGGAAATTGAAGTTGGCACAAAGCAAACTCTACATCGGTGCACCTTAATCTGAGAGTGGAATACCTACCAATCGTATTAGCTATACACAAAGATGTAAAGAAAAGGTGTTTCTAACCCTGAGCTATTAATCGAAAATTTCAAAATGAAAGAGTATGTATTCTAATATCAACGGAGCTCTAACTAAAATACTAGAAATCAAAGTCATGCCTTTTGGCACTACACTCTTCCGTTTTTGCTCAGCAGAATGTTCAACTGATGGCCCTTCCAATGCATAAACTTTCGCCTTTCTAAAATTTTGTCAGTTCCCCTTCTTATGACCATGCTTGTTATAGTTAAAGCACTTGACCTTAGCCCCCCCAACTAGTTTTGGTCATTTAGACACATGATGCTCCTTCTATCCATGGTTAACAAGTATACATAGAATCATCCTTCTGTGTTCCCCCTTTCTGAGATTTTTCATTTTGTTTTTTATATTTGTTACCCTTTTGGTATAGGGTGAACTCCTTCATTTTATCAATCTAGGCCTACGACCCACTTTATTTCTCTCTATATACATAAGCTTGCAACCCCTTGCCATGTCTACCATTTCATTAAACGAAAGTATGGAATTAGACATCGTTTGATCACTCAATCCCAGCCTTAACCCCATGATAAACTTCTCCACTTTGTTCCTTAGCATTCTAATCAAACCAATATCATAGTTGGATAAAGCATTAAACTTCTATAGATACTCCAGACAGTTGCATTCCTACATTCTAGATCAGCAAATGTTCGAACTTTACTGATATCTTCGATTCAGGAATGAACCACTCTTTAAATTCCTCCTTGAACCGGTCCCATAATATCTCCTACTTAGAGATTTCGACCATCATCGTATCCCACTAATTACTAACGAAACCTTTAAGTTGTCTTAACACCAACTTCACCTTCTGGGCATGAGTAAATCCAAAGTCCACACAAATGCATTCACACATCCATAATTAATCACTAGTCTCTAATATCTGCTACATTTCTCCTGTAAGATTTTGGAAATCCTAGTTCACCTTAGCAATATAGTCCCTCGTAGCTGGCACACAGCCTCCTGATATCTTTGGAGCTTGTGGTATCACTTGCTGATGTGCTTGCTGTTGCACTAAATTTGCTAAAAACCACTTAAAAAGTGCATTCACATCTAAGCTTTCAACTGTTAGAGTAGGCATATGAATGCCCACATTCGTGGCTTAGTTCCGTACTCTCTCCTTTAAATGTCCATTTATCTACATACTTGTAGTTCCTATACTAGCATTTTGTCCTAGCTCCCCTAATGTCAATCGTCTTCTCTTAGTTTCTGTTAGTGCTTTCCATGCAAGAATGATCTCATAAGAAATGGAAGTTTGTAGAGTGAAACAATTGTAGAGGGATAGATATATCCACCTACACATCTATATCAAATTAAAAGTATGTTGCATATATAACGTATAGCCTTCACAAGGTGTTCGCTTTCCTTTATCTAGTGTCAAACTAAATATCTGTTTTGCTCTGTTTTACTTAATTGACCCCTAAACTAAAATCTGACACCACTTTGTAACATCTCTATTTCGAGAACCTAAAATGAATGTTGATGATGGTACAATCATCACAAGAATTATTTTCAAGTTCCAAAACAGGATCAATTATTTTGTCAATAACATTAAGTAAATGGAGTAGCCGAATACTTTTCATCACACATATTATTCATACAAATTTATTTCCTAAAACTTGCCCATGTAAGGGTAAATATAATAAAACATAGATGATAATAACATACCCGACATATGCAGATGTCAAAATGTTCACTTGACCGGTTATAGAACCTAATTTTACAATAGTAGAGTAATAAAATAAGCATCGTTAACCAATAAATCTCTTGCTTCTTCTTTGAAGTTTTACTCATTTTCAAAATAACCTTGTTAGTCCCATAAACTTGGCCTACTCAAATGAGTAATCATGAGTTTATGAGAAAAACATTATAATAACACGGGTCAAACATAACACCTGGTATGAGCAATACTACTTCCTATACACATGAAATATAGTTAGACCATTCCATCTAGTGAACATGTTTTCCCTTCATTAGATCGACAACATCATAACATTATATCATGTAATACTAAAACATTATATTATAAGAATATTCACATAAGCGTCAATTTAGTCGTAAGTATACCTTATGTTTAGCATACCGGTATGCACCATGTAATACAATCATTATTATCAAGTTGTCGCTCAAGCATTACATTCTTGTTCCTACATAATGTAGCTGGCCATATTATATGTTGCCAAATAGGCCTTTCACCTTCATCCCTATGTGATGTTAGGGTTTCACATTATAGGTTACCATATAGACCTTACACCATAATTCCTAGTTACTATGATGGTTTTACATTACTGGCTCAAGCCTTACGCCTTCATCCCCAGCAATGTGATGATTTTACATTACTGGCCACCGCATAGGCCTTATGCCTTCATCTCTAGGTAATGCGATGGTTTTACATTACTGGTTTCCATTAGGGTCTTACGCCTTAATTTCTAAGTAATGTGATGGTTTTACATTATTGGCGGCCACATAGGCTTTACGCCTTCGTTCCCTAGTAATGTGATGGTTTTACACTAATAGCTGCGCATAGGTCTTACGCGTTCATCTCTAAGTAATGTAGCAGTTTTACATTACTGACAGCCGCATACACCTTACACCTTCATTTCTTGTTGCATAAAACATTTTTATCTTCGCATTAAATCATACAACTTATCATTTTTTAGATTACCCCTAAGCTTTAGCCATATCAATCCTTACATGAGTTATTGCATTTTAACTTATCATTATTTATTTTATTACTTTACATGGTATAAAATCCAAGTCTAAAATCATGGAATCTTTCTTCCAAAATGCTTTCAGTAATACCCTTATTTGGATATTGAATGTGTGTTTGTTTAGCTAATGGGTTTATTGACATTTGGCTATTGAGTTTATTATAGCTATCGAATATGTAGTTAATGCTATCAGATATATAACCTTTAGCTATCGGGTTTATACAATAAGTGCTACCATTCCACAACTATCGTATAGTCAAGATATCAGCTTTATAGCTATCGTGTATATATGTGGTCATAAGGATAGGCTAACAACTCTATGCATATTGAATGAACAAGCTATCATGTTTACAAATTTTGGGTTTTTACAATAAGGAGCTATCATACTTATGATCTATCATGTTCATCAACATATAACTCTAGTATATATTCTATTAAGTTTATATCTATTATACTTACACATCGTTGCATTATTTGATAGGAAGCTATTAAATATATGTTATCACATATTAGATGGCAATTTCATGATTAGGTAAAAAACTAGTCTATTACCCAATAACGGAACCACTTTTTGACTTAGTTCTTACACATGTCACCTTTTCATTTGTTACTCCTAAATTTTTCGTTGAAATTTCATAGTCAAGCGGTTATTCACACTCTTACTTACTGCCTAATTAATCTATTTCTGTACTTAATCCATTAGTCGATAATATTTTTTGTCCTATCATTTAGTTCATATTAATTCGAAAAACCATGAGAAAATTCCTAAAATTTAAAGAAAATCTTAAACACTTCCCTTTACCATCAATAATAAAAGATCATAAAGTGCAACTTTAATATTTTAAAAAATTATTTTTCGGCCAAAATTGTCCATTCCCATCATAGAAAATTCATATTAAATCATTTATTATTCTGAAAATTATGAAATTCAAAACCCATCTATGATCGAATATTATAAGCAACTCATCAAATTTTCAATTCATTTGCAGTTAATTAACTAATGTTTTTTCTTACACATGTCGTTAGCTGTTTCATTAAACAATAAAACTACAAAGAGATTATCTGGCACCACTATTGTAAAATACCTTCTAGGCCTCCAACTAGGCCCCGCCTCGAAACTAGATGAAGTTTACCGCCTAGTGATTTTATTTAGGCCTGCCTAAACAAGGTTCATTGCCTCAGATAAAAACCTAAACATGTATTTAAGCATTGGTTAGGCATTATTAAAGGTTCAGTGCCACATACAAGCATCAATGTGCCAGTTTTAAGCTGTCTTGGCTCCTTGGCTGTTCCGAAGTACATCCAAAGCCCCAAATTTTAATTTTATATCAATTTACACTAAATAAAACACAAATATTTTATCCAAAATATACGATTCATAAAAAATGCTAGCTCCGCTTAATCCTTGATTAATCCCCACTTAAACGATTAATCCATAATGCATACTTATAGCCTAGTGCCCGCCAAGCCTTTTTTACCACCATGTTTATCACTATGAAGAGAGAAAATAGCAGAAAAGCCTAACCCTAGCCCCTATGTTCCTACACAGGCGCCACCCTCATACCGTTTGCACCATCAGATTCCGCACATATTTCACCACCTGACGCAATACAAGAGGATGATTTCATCCAAGTCGTATCCAAACGAACCCAAAAAGGGCATGGGTAATCAACCAAGCTGCTAAGAACCACCTAAAATAGGACTTCATTAAGTAAATTTATTCACGTTGCACACAAATCCATGAATGACACATTTGTACGTAATGGTTTTCCCCATTGACTCCGAATTTGCCACACAACAGGTTAGGTAATACTAACAAAACCCAAATTAGGGCATGGAAGACAATGATAGTTTTTAGTAACCATTCCTATAAATTCTATAATCTCGTTGTATTCAACTAGAAGAAATGAGCTATAATGAAAAATTCCGCATTCGATTCAATAAAAAGTGTTAATACCATAGGTATTGATTTTGATGATAACAACCATATAAATATTACTACTAACGTATCTCCGATTTATGCAGTCATATCAGATATATTATGGAGACATTTACAGAGATAATCAAGAATATAGTGGAAGCAAATGAATTATAGAAGAAGGTTAATCAGAGCAATTGAAGAACAAAACCAAATTAGAGAAGAATGCTGAAGGATAAAGGTGTTTGAAGTGATGAGGAGTTGGTTGAACCTTAGAATATCTTGTTAAAGATCTCTTGGCAATTATACTTGAAGATCATCAACCATTGACCTCAACCGAATCACAAAAATCCATAAATATAAGGTAACTTGAAATGTTAAAAATTCGCAACACTTATTAGTGTTGCTGTTCATTTTGCAACATACCCATGTCGACATACTAGGTAGGGGATGTCGACATGCTAGCCATTTTTCAGAATTTCAAATTTCAAATGAAGAGACATTTCCCTCCACCTCTTCACCAAAAGACACGTCTCTTCAACCACTATATAAAGGCCTCTGAAAACGAATTTTAACATCAAGTATTCTCATTTTCTCTTACTCCTTCTCCAAACATTTGGAATTGAAATCCATTTCATACTCTTCAAATTTCCTTGCAAATCGATACTATTGCACTCCAATTCTTCACTGATTTGCAAGCCACACAATATCAGAGAGTTGTACTTGAATTCACATCATTCTCTCTCTGATTTCATCCTATTCCTCAAATAACTCAAAGATATATTGCCATTGGAGGTCTATAGGATTATTGTACCGAATCTGCAAGAATATGTATTGAAGATACGACTAATTGCCATAGTTTATTATTGGTGATAAGGAGAAGGTGTTCTTGTAGCCTATAAAATCAAGAGGGTGTGTCTTGTAGCCCATGAAACCAAGATTGTAAAGGTGTTCTAGCCACCCGTGGAAAGCAAGCGATTGTAGTGGAATTCTGCACGATAGAGTGCAGGACTGGATGTAGGATTGGTTAATCCGAACCAGTATAAAAATATGGGTGTTATTTACATTACTGCATTTTACTTTATTACTTACTTATTCTTTGATTACTTCTTTATATTCATAAGTAAGTAGTTAATACACATTTCACCACTTCTAGTGTCTGAATAGCCTTAAGATCCAAAATTGTGTTGTAGCCACCCTTGTTTCTAACAATTGGTATCAAAGAATTGGTTTTCAAAAATTCATAACTTGGTTTTTGAAAAGTATAAATGGCTAATGACACTAGTAACACATTTTTTAACACCTTTGTAGAAGGGCAATCTACCACTAGACCCCCTCTATTTGATGGCAGTAGTTATGCATATTGGGCTTGTAGGATGAAATGTTATTTGCAGTCTAATGGATTGAATATTTGGAACATTACCCAAATAGAGTACATAGAGCCTCAAACTGAATATTCAAAATGGACACTAAGACCAAAAGACACAAGCACTTAATAACTCTAAGGCCATGAACATTTTATTTTGCTCCTTAGATAGAAATGAATTTAATCGAGTGTCTATTTGTAATTCTGCATATGAAATTTGGAGAACACTGCAAGTCACACATGAAGGCACCAGTAAAGTAAAACAAACAAAGATATCTATGCTAACTAACCAGTTTCAACTCTTTCAAATGAAACCAAATGAGTCTATTTCTGATATGTATTCCAGATTTCAAGATATAGTACATGCCTTAATATCATTTGGAAAGAAAATTACTGAAGAAGACCAAGTCAGAAAGATCTTGAATTCACTTCCTAGTGAATGGGATCAGAAGACTCTGGCAATTGAAGAAGCCAATGATATTAGTACTATGAAAATAGAAGATTTAATTGGTAACCTAATGTCTTATGAAGTAAAGTTGCAGATTAGAAAAGAGAATCAGGCAAATGAGAAGAAATCACTAGCACTCAATGCTATGATCGACACTGATGAACCAAATGATGATGCTATTGATGATGATATCGAGTTTATGACCAAGAAGTTCAAGAAATTCTTGAAGTATTGGATAACAAACAAACTTCAAAAAACTAACAACAATAATTCTAGAAATAGAAATGTTGTTAAGTGTTTCGAATGTGATAAACCCGGTCATTTGAAAAGAGACTGTCCCAAACTGAGGAAATCAAAGTCAAACACTTTCAATAAGGAGAGGAAACAGGCATTCAATGCAAAATGGGATGATTCAGATACATCATCAAGTGATAGTGATTCAGAAACAGAAAATGCCAACATGTGCTTCATGGCAAAGGATGACCAGGTATGGTATTTTAATAAAGAAATTACTAATGTTTTGAATGATATGAATCAGGGATATAAAATACTTAGGAAAGAGTACAACAATAGTTTGGCAGAGATAGATAGATTAAAAATATTTAATGAAAGTTTAATTGAAGAAAAACAATATCTAGAAGATGAAATTGAAAGACTTAATAGGTATAATGATGAAAAGGATTTGACACTTGGAAGTTTTGAAAAACTAAAAAGTGAAATGAATGTTTAAAATCAGAAAATCTTTCAATGAAGTCACAGATCACTGATCTGAATGACAAAATAACATCTCTAGACAATGTTATTCTTAACCTTAATAAGGATTTTGACAAAATGAAAACTGATGTTGATAAATTTAACAAAGGGAAGGATAATCTAGAAAAATTATTATCTGCATCTAAACACACTAGGAATAAACATGGACTTGGATACACCCCTAAGGCTAAATCAAAGAAAAATAGTATTCAAAATACTAAGTTTGTTAAGGCTACCAAGTTCAAACCAAAACCTAGGAAACTAAAGTTAAAACCTCCAAATAGATTCATTAATTTATGGGTTCCAAAAAGGTTGGATGATACTAAAAAAGAAAAATATATTGATAATTTTATTAATAAGGTTCATTCATCTAATGATTATATTTTGAGAGGACGTTCAAACTCTTCATGGGTTTGGCATCCTAAAACTTAACCCCATGGACCCCAAAATAAAAAGGGTAC
The DNA here is from genome assembly GCA_030737815.1 of Allium fistulosum. Taxonomy (NCBI): domain Eukaryota; kingdom Viridiplantae; phylum Streptophyta; class Magnoliopsida; order Asparagales; family Amaryllidaceae; genus Allium; species Allium fistulosum. Next base: position 1,425,137,896 of record CM060902.1, read on the forward strand.
CAGTGTGCATACTTTATAATTTTTCAGGTACCAAACAATATATACCAGATAGCGGATGCTCAAAGCATATGACAAGAAATCTATTGAACTTTGGATAAATATGAAAAGGATTTGTTATTGGCATCGGCAAAGTCGGTAACTCTAAAACTCATCTTATTATTTGATAAGTTTATTTCATGTTTTGAATTGATTTGGTTTCCCCTCAAGTGTTTTATTTATATGTATTTATCTCTATATACAAACTCTACGTATTATCTAGCAATGATTTAAGCGACTCTTTTTTACCCTTTTTGTTGATGACAAAGGGGGAGAAAAGGTATAAATATACTAGGCAAAATGATAGGGGGAGTGCATAGAGTTAGGGGGAGTGCATAGAGTTAGGGGGAGTCAAATATAAAAATATTATATTTTATCTCTCAAATATTTATATGGTTGTCATCATCAAAAATGGGGAGATTGTTAATACCCTAGGTATTGATTTTGATGATAACAACCACATAAATATTACTACTAACGTATCTCCGAGTTATGCAGTCATATCAGATATATTATGGAGACATTTACAGAGATAATCAAGAATACAGTGGAAGCAAATGAATTATAGAAGAAGGTTAATCAGAGCAATTGAAGAACAAAACCAAATTAGAGAAGAATGCTGAAGGATAAAGGTGTTTGAAGTGATGAGGAGTTGGTTGAAGCTTAGAATATCTTGTTAAAGATCTCTTGGCAATTATACTTGAAGATCATTAACCATTGACCTCAACCGAATCACAAAAATCCATAAATATAAGGTAATTTGAAATGCTGAAAATTCGCAACACTTATTAGTGTTGCTGTTCATTTTGCAACATACCCATGTCGACATACTAGGTAGGGGGATGTCGACATGCTAGCCGTTTTTCAGAATTTCAAATTTCAAATGAAGAGACATTTCCCTCCACCTCTTCACCAAAAGACACGTCTCTTCAACCACTATATAAAGGCCTCTGAAAACGAATTTTAACATCAAGAATTCTCATTTTCTCTTACTCCTTCTTCTCCAAACATTTGCAAAAGAAATCCATTGCATACTCTTCAAATTTCCTTGCAAATCGATACTATTTCACTCCAATTCTTCACTGATTTGCAAGCCACACAATATCAGAGAATTGTACTTGAATTCACATCATTCTCTCTCTGTTTCATCCTATTCCTCAAAGAATTCAAAGATATATTGCTATTGGAGATCTATAGGATCATTGTACCGAATCTGCAAGAATATGTATTGAAGATACGACTAATTGCCATAGTTTATTGTTGGTGATAAGGAGAAGGTGTTCTTGTAGCCTGTAAAATCAAGAGGGTGTGTCTTGTAGCCCGTGAAACCAAGATTGTAAAGGTGTTCTTGCCACCCGTGGAAAGCAAGCGATTGTAATGGAATTCTGCATGATAGAGTGCAGGACTGGATGTAGGATTGGTTAATCCGAACCAGTATAAAAATCCGGATGTTATTTACATTACTGCATTTTACTTTATTACTTACTTATTCTTTGATTACTTCTTTATATTCATAAGTAAGTAGTTAATACACATTTCACCACTTCTAGTGTCTGAATAGCCTTAAGATCCAACATTGTGTTGTAGTCACCCTTGTTTCTAACAAAAATATACCATGATAATTCGATTGTTATTTATGTGGTCGGATCTTGCCCGTATTATCATTATTTTAATGCTTACGTCAAACCAGTATAGAACCCTACGGAGATTTCTATATTCACACCAAATACAACGGTTTTTATGTTATTTAAATTTGATAATTAGGATAATCAAGAAAGATTATTGAAAGGGAGGCCTATTTTTATGATAAAAGACTCGTGATAATGAAGAGGTGGGTACCCGACCTTGATAAGGAAATGTTATAAATCAAATTTCTGGCCAGAAGAAAATATCAGTGGAATCACCTCTGTGTTAGGAAATCCCATTAAGATGGATCAATTCAAGAAATGTATGATTAAAATTCCAGTTTGGGTGCATGTTCTAGGTTTAAAACTAGATTTCTAGTCAAAAAAGGTATCAGTGGAATCGACTCTGTGTTAGGAAACCCTATTAAGATGGATCGATTCAAGAAAGGTATGAATAAAATTTCAGTTCGGATGTGTGTTCTAGGTTTAAAATTGGATTTCTAGTCAGAAAAATGTACCACATTGGAATCGATTCTGTGTTAGGAAACCACATTAAGATGGATCAATTGAAGAAAGGTATGATTAAAATTTTATTTTTCTACATACTGATTGAAATTACTGACTTTAAATTTCCAAACGAACTAGCCATTGTAAAAGTAAGTAATGAACTAATCATGCAACCAGTCGAGTATGAATGAAGATCTGTTATATATTAAAATTGTAACTATTTCAAACACCTGAAGAAAGTCTACGCATTCGAAAGAATATGAGTCCCTAAAATAGGGTCAAATCATGGTATTAAAATAGACCGCATGGACACAGATATTCCATACAACGTGAATATCACATAACAGATGGATTCACAAAAAGAGGTGAATAGAAAATGCACATCAGCTGAAAGCATTGAAAACAAGACACAAGCAACACATTCTAATTCAATGATACAGATACAAATAAATCCGAATGTGGATGAATTCGAAGTAAGTAAGAGATCCAACGTGCGTACAATACAAAATAGTTCACACACGTAGCAATATATAATTGTACATGAACCAAACTTGGAATGCTCTAAATCATTATCAAGCTCGGAGGATACACGTTAGAATGAAATAGTCCTACCTCACTCACACAAAAAAACATCACCGATTAGTTCAAGCCCATTAAAGAGTCCCAGTTTAGACTATGGTACAAGTTCTAAAACAAATGTAAATGAAAACATAAAGAAGTCAGGTGACAACACTTCTCTGAATGAACCCAAACGAGATGCTAAGGAACCAGCCCACAACGATGTTTAACCAAAGGTAGAGAAGCAGGGACAGAGCTCGATGCAAGAAACTCCCACTGGTTAATCTAGCAGAAATATCGGATTGCACACAAGGTCCAATCAACCCAGGAACAATGACTAGATGAAACTCTGTTCGAATTCTCTACAGCAAGGCCTGTTTGACATGCTCGACAATCCTACATGACATAATATGGTGACATAATTAAAATCAAAGGGTAAAAAATGAAACATTGAAAGACAACAGTGAGCACTCCTTCTCACATAGAATTAAGGAGTCATCTTATTAATATTGCTTAAGGAATATACTTGTTTGGAGTGTAAGGGGTCTATATTCCCCTTGGAGATAATTAGATGTAGCTCGGGTATTAAACCAAATTAAGGCAAGCTTCCATAGCAGCACTTTTAGAGAACAAATTAACAGAAAACAAAATTAAAGTAGTAGGTAAGTTTATTAATAATGATTGGGAATTCTTCAACAATAAGCAATAAGAAAAGGGGAGAATAATGGTTTTATGGGGTAAAAATCAATGGGATGGGAACGTTATACATACAGTTGAACGATATATAACTTGTTGCATATAGTATAAACTAGGCATGTCATTTTGTTGCACGTTTGTGTATGCTCACGATCGGCTAGGAAAAAGAAGCAGGCTGTGGAAATACATAAAGGATCGGTCTGGTATAATCAAGCAACTGTGGGTGATTATAGGTGATTTCAATGCTACCATGTACGAACATGATATAATCAACAATGGATGTTATAATTCAGTTCCTGATGTAGACTTTATTGGTTGTGTTAGCCATGCAAACCTTTTTGAACCACCAAACTTAGGGAATTATTACATATGGTGGGATAGGCGCCAATATTTTATTACACAACAAAAGAGGTAGATTGTTTATTAATTGGGAATGTGATCATAAATTCCCCGTATTTGCGGTTTACTTTACCAACCCTTCAGCAAGTGATCATACCCTGATAACTTTTAATTTTGCACCTTGTGGACATAACAAGAAGAAATGCCCTTTCAAGTATAATAACTCATGCCATAACAAGTTAGAATACCATGATTTGGTGAAGAAAGAGTGGGATAACACATGTGTAGGCAATCTGTTATATCAACTCATTACAAAACAAAAGAAGACCAAAGAGTGCCTCAAAAAGTGGAGCAAAGGAACACAAGCCAAACACAACCCCGCTGACATACTAAGGAAGGAACAAGATGTAGCATATTCCCAACTTATTAACCACCCAATGACGATTAGGCTATACTTTCGTATAGAAAGAAAGCAAGACAATTATCGGAGGTTTCACGTGCACATGCTAAAGAAAACCTACAACATTCCAAAAAAAAATGGCTGACACATGATGACAGAGCACCCCAATTTTTTCATCCAAAATTTCTAGATTCTAAAACAAACACCAAACAAGATGATGTTGGACGATCTGTGAAATTGGGTCAACACCAGTGAAAAAATAAAGGGAAGCATTACAGTACTTTTCAAATTTATTTAGCACTTCCTTTATAAGTCAAAACGTCTCACATATTATTTGTAAAAAATTCTTTAGAGCACACCAGAAATTCTTTGGATTGGCCTTTTGAATTGGAGGAAGTCAAAGAAGTTGCATTTCAAATAGATGATAACAACTCTCCATGACCAAACGGTTTCAACTCATAGTTTTATAAGCTACATTAGGATCTTATCAAAAATGATGTATTTCAAGCAATTGTGGACATTCAGCAATTTGGTAAATTATTAAAGAAATTAATCATACCTTTGTTTTTCCTAATCCCTAAAAATGTAAACCCATAAAATATATCAGATTATAGGCCAATCTCTTTATGAATTGTTGTATACAAAATTTTGGCTAATCTATTATGTAATAAAATGAAGCAATATCTTAACAATTTAATTTCGATAAACCGAAATGCCTTTACCTAAGCAGACTAATCATAGAAAATTCCCTCATGGCATATGAAATGTTGCGATGGTTCAATAGGAAGACTTTTAATAATCTATGCACGAAAGTGGATATATACAAAGCGTATGAAAAAATTAGTAGAGAATTCATGTACCATAGGTTGTTATGTATGGACTTTCCTGAAAATTTTGCACATATGATATATAAATGTTTATCAGCTACCGCTTTCTCAATTGCTATGGATGGTAGTTCAATGGACTATTTCGGCAGTACGTGGGTTTAAGATAAGGAGATCCGTTATCTCCTTTCTTATTTGCAGTTGCAATCGAATACTTTACAATCCTAGTAGACATGGAATTTTATGTAGGCAATATCACACCTATTCTTCTTATTGAACCTATTCTCACTCATTCACTTTACACTCCTGACATTTTAGTGTTTGCAAAAGCTAGCACTAAAAATGCAGAAAACATTATTAAAGTCATGCACGTCGTTAAACAATCTATGGTTTTAGAAATGAATGAATAGAAAATAGCCTTATTTTTTAGCAATATGGTAAAAACATAAAAACTAAATGGCCAAAATACTTAATGTTCAAATAGGGAATCTGCCAATTGCATATTTGGGAATTCCCCTATCCGAAAAAAAATTAAAATCTAGAGATTTTGCTATGCTGTTGGATTTAAAAAACAAAAAGCTCAATAACTGAAAAAAATAGGATGCTGAATGTTGTTGATAGAATTGAATTTATTAAAATAGCAATCTATCCAATGATCGTGAATTGGATTCAATTTTGTTAACTGCTAGCATTAATTATCAACAAAATAAACTCAAGTACTCTAACTTTGTGTGGAAAAACAAACATTACAACACAAGTTGGAATGACTTGTGTCACCTTAATTTAGAAGGTGTGTAGGATTAAGAAAAATTAAAGATGTTGCGAAGGCTGCCTCACTCAAACTTACTCGGAGATATGCTCAATGGAAGAGAAACAGATACTGTAAAGATAAAAATTTCTGGACAATCATTGAAGATAATAATGCGTCATACACATGGAAAAGGCTTTTGAAAACAAGGTTATTACCAGAAGGTTTAACAGGGAGGAAAATTGTCAATAGAAACAAAATAAACCTATGGTTTGACCCAGTTGAAAAAAGTGATACAATATTGGGTTTTTATGTTTTTTGTTTAGTCCCACATCACGGAATAAATTCTATCCTAAGTTCTAAAACCTATATATTGAAGAGCATATGTAATGAAAATTATTTATACATCTCTTTGTAATCTTCTCTCTAAGTATTAATAAATTTCTTCTTCTTCTTAATGGACGTACACTATCAAATTGTTAGTGGAACCACTTTAAAAAAATTTGGTGCGCTTCCCTTTCACTTATTATTATTTGGTTAATTTCATTTTTGTCGTGAACAACTCCAATAATTTTATTTAATTATTTCACCATTCTATATTTTGATCCTATTTGTTTCTGCATCAATGTTATTTGGTTATATCTACTTAGAAGGATTAACCCTAACAATCTGGTATCAGAGCATTTAGGTTGATTTATAAAAGGTATAGGGAAGTATGGCAAAAGATGGGGTTACCTCTATATAACAAGACCTTATCTAAGAGGTTCCCATATTTTAGCCTAGTAGCATAGTTGTTGCTATGAGAGATGCAGATGCAGTTGATGAGACATCACAGATTTATCCATAGGTTCCTTCTAGCAATGTGGGTAATGTGCATGAGCCTAGAGGAAGTTTAGTTCAAGGTGGAGCAGAAAGTAGTTTCTGCGAAGTTGTACCTATTCGGGCCAATTATAAGACTACTAGGCCGTCCGTAAGGTATGGTAATTGGCAGTATATAAACCTTAGCCTTGATGATCAGTTTGATTATGCCCTATATGTGGTTCATAATAAGCCGTTTGACCTTGAAGAAACTATGAAGTCATGTTGTAACAACACAAAAATTTAACCCGTAATAATTAATTTGTTAATTAATTAAATAATAAAATAACTTTGTGAAATTATCAGAATCAAGCCACGGAAGTTGCACCATTGTGTCCACGGTAATCTTCTGGTCATATTTCATAAATAGAACGTCAGAAACCGAGCTAATATGACCAAGTTATAAAATAAACAAAATAAGCAGAAAAAATATAAATATATACAGGTCGACCGGCCGGTCGACCTGGGCAAGGGGGCGGTCGACCGCCCGGTCGACCCGCTTTGCCTATTGGCAAGCGAACGAACGTTCATTCGTTCGAACGATGCGGTGACGAGTGAACACGTTTTTTTCATCGGTTAAACCGATCCGGTCCCTTTGTTTCTGCATCCAATGGCCCCTATTTAGCCTATGACGTGGTTGCATCCTATTCAATTTCTGAATCCAACGGTCCGAGATCCACTTCTACACCTATAAATAAACCCCTATATCTAACATTTTTTCTCATTCTAGGTTTTCTCCAATTGGGTTAACCTTTCTAGGAAGGACCCTAAACGGAATAATTTTTCCAAAGGAGAAAATCTTTATAGATTAAATTATTTTACAACTCCAAGTTAATCCGGGAAGACCAAAGGAAGAGCTTAGGACTGGAGGTGAGTGATTGTAATTATTTTAATATTTCTTTAAGTAATTTAAAATAATAGGGTTTCCAATAGTTGTAGTTTTACTACGATTTTTGGAATAGCCTTTTCAGTAGTCTATTTACAGTTTCTAGAATTATTTTCAGTCTATTTCCTTTCAGCTATTCTTTTCAGTAATTTTAGTTTATTTCTGTTAATTATAATTTATTACTGTTAAGCATAGCTTTTTATTGATTTACAGTTTATTTACAGTATTTAAGTTTATTTACTTTTATTTATTTCTTTTTTACATCTTTTTTTGACGTTTTGGATTTTATGCAAGCGTCTATTCTCTTCATCCCTCTTTTTCTTCGCGTATGGATTAGAATAAATTAAACGCGAATATGGATTATACAAGTAAGAATATTGAATGAAGAAAATAAGATGTAAATTATAAAGACTGTAATAAATGATGGAATTGGACTGTAATAAATAATGGAATTGGACAGAAATTACGCCTAATTATAATTAGAATTTGACTAATTAAAGATAATTCGCATAGTTATAATTTAGAATTATAACTAATAGAGTAAAAGAGGAAAGAAGCTTATTTTCACACTTAGACCTTGGGTTAAGTAATAAGCATGATTATAACGTAGGTTATAATAAGAAAAAGAACATAATAAGGCTTATCTTAAGACTTAGGATAAATTAATAAGCACAGATAGTAGAAAAAAGTGTAAAGGCTTATTTAAATAATTTACCTAAGTTAATAAGCAAAGATGAAAGTAGGACCTGTACCAAATAGCATTCCCTATTAGACAAAACGGTGAGCCTAGGGCACGCTTATGCTAAGAATGATAGTAATTGGTCAAATAGAAGTCCAAATCACGGGGGATTTGGATAAGGGGCGCAACTAGATATTATTTGGATGAAGGGCCAGTACCAACAGCAATTCCCCTATAGATTCTATGGACACACGGTGATCTCACGTTAGCCTAAAGTGGGATGAGGGGCACGCTTATGCTGGATGTTGAGGTAATAAGAAGACCCAATAGGTGGAGCAGAAGATAGCATGGGCATGGTGGTAGTTACGCATGCGACTTCCATTCGAGTGCTCAGTAATAGCTAGGAGTTCCAAGCGCTTAGCATGAGTGTCTTTCATAGACACCATTGCCTTCTGTGTAGGAAGCTATATATGTCGTCTGGATCCACAGTGGTTGCTCTATGCATCTTCCGTAGATACCATTGGCTGCTGTGTAGGGAGTTATATAGCGGCTGGTCCATAGTGAGGTTTATGGAGTAGCAGGCCGATCAAAAAGGGTAGAATTAGGGTCACATCCTAATTACATGATTAGGAATTCAGCTTAATTAAAGCAGAAATCAAGGACAAGTGCAAGCAATCAAAGTTAATCTATCTTATAAATTAAGCAATATTTAATCGTACTTATTTTCAGTTTATCTCTTTCCTATTTCCTTTATTATCCTTATTGATGCTAGAACTATTGTAGAGTCTATTACTTTTATCTTGCTTAAAGACTCTAGTAATTACTATCATTTACCAGACTTTTAGTCTGACCCACTCCTCTATCCCCCCCCCCTTAGGCAATCAAGGGAGAAGTCAGTAGATCGCTGTAGCTTGGAGTTTTCTTAGAGGAGATTTCTTCTATGTATTTCTTATATTTCAGCTTTTGTTCTTCCTATGTATTGGCTTATTATGAGGGATATTATGTACTCTGATTTTGAGACTATGAGTTTTTGTTTCATGAGACATACTGGATTTTTAGACATGTATGTGGTATTTGGTATTTGACTTATTTATGAAGTAATTATAAAGCTTTGTTTTAATTAAGTTATTATTTTAGTTTCCGCTGTTTTTACCTATTTTTGTCTTGTGAATCTTAGTCTCTGTTAGTTTCAGTTATACCTACAACCAACCACGCATTTTAATGTGTCCTTTTGGGTATGTTAAAGGGTGTTGAGTGTTTCACATGTAATAGCTCAAAATGGATGTGCGCTATGGAAGAAGAGTTAGAGTTGTTGAGAAAGAACAAGACCTGGGATTTGATATCACCTCCTCAAGGAAGCCGAGCCATAGGTTGGAAGTGGGTATTCAAGGTGAAGGATAATGGGAGATACAAGGCAAGATTAGTTGCTAAACAATTTTAACATAGGAAGAGGGTGGAGTATGATGAGATATTTTCTCCCATAGTGATGCATACCTCCATCCATATTTTGCTTGCTATTGTTGCTACTCATGACTTGGATTCGGAACAATTTGATGTGAAGACCGCTTTCTACATGGTGACTTGGAGAATACCATTTACATGAAGCAACCAAAAGGAGTTATTGTAAATGGGAAAAAGAAACATGTTTGCAAGTTCAATAAGTCACTTTATGGACTCAAGTAGTGGCCAAGACAATAGTACAAGAGGTTTGACTCTTTTATGCTTTCACTTAGTTTTGATTGTAGTATCAAAGACACTTGTGTGTGCTTCAAGCATTTAGAGAGTGATAGTTGGGTGTATTTATTCTTGTATGTGGATGACATGTTGATTGCTTCTAAGGATAAATCTGAAATTTCTAGTTTGAAGATGAAGCTAAAGGCAGAATTTGAGATGAAAGACCTTGAGGAAGTAAAGAAAATTTTGGGTATGGGAATCCAAAGAGATGGAAAGTTAGGAATTTTGAGGCTCACTCAAAAAGGTTGTTTTGGGAAGGTGCTTGCTCGATTTAGCATGGAAGGAGAAAAAGCAATCATTACACCCATGCCTTTGCACATTTAGCTTTCTAATAAAGGCTCTTCGATCTTAGGGAAGGACAAAGCTTAGATAGAGAAGGTGCCCTATGCGAGTGCAGTTGGTAGTTATGCTATGGTTTGCACTAAGCCTGACATTGCACAGGCTGTTGGATTGGTTAGAAGATACATGGAAAATCCAGGAAAGACGCATTAGGAGGTAGTAAAATACATTTTTAGATATCTTAAAGGAATCCAGACCATGGGCTTGTTTTTGGTGGTAGAGATAGAGATTTTAGCTTTATAGGATTTTGTGATTTTGACTACGCCGGCGATAGAGATCGAAGCAATTCAAACTCAGGTTATGTATTCACTCTTAGAGGGACGACTATTAGTTGGAGAGCGAGGTTGTAGACCATTGTTGTTTTGTCTACTACAGAGGCTGAGCTTGTGACTGCCGTTGAAGCAGCTAAAGAGGCACTGTATTTAAGAGGGTTGATGCATGATTTGAGATTCGTGTATGACGGAGTAGAAGCGAAGTGTGATAGTCAGAGTGCAATTCACTTAACTGACAATCTAGCTTTCAGCTCAAGAACGAAGCACATAGAGGTGAGAGAATCATTTCTTGTCTTAATGAATAAAGAGAAGATAATTCATCTCCAAAAGATTCACACAGAGGAGAATACAATAGGCATGTTCACCAAGTCCTTACCTGTTGCAAAGTTCGACCATTGCTCGAACTTGATCCACTTATCAAGGTGCTAGGTGCCACATTGTGGCATAGGAGGGAGATAATTGGTAGATGGAGATGTTTGTTTTCATTGAGAAGATTGATAGATCCTACATGGAAATGATATGTTCAAAAATTTTGTTGGTGGGCAGTGGCATTGCTAGAGTTCGTCGAAAATTGTAATGTGTAATGGCATTGCCGAAGCTCATTGGAAATGTATCTGTTATGCTCGAGGCTTCTCAGAGTATGATGGTGTAGATGGAGTTGAATGGCTTTGTTATGATATTTTTTTTATCAAGGTGGAGTGTTGAATAAAAGTGATACAATATTGGGTTTCTATGCTTTTTGTTTAGTCCTACATAGCGGGAAAAGTTCAATCCCAAGTTCTAAAGCCTATATAGTGTAAATTATTTGTACCTCTCTCTGTAATCTTCTCTCTAATAATTAATAAAATTCTTCTCCCCCTTGGTGAACGTACACTATCACATTGATAGTGGAACCACTTTAAAAGAAATTTGGTGTGCTTCCCTTTCACTTATTATTTGGTTAATTTCACCATTGTCATAAACAATCCCAATAATTTTATTTGATTGTTTCACCATTCTATATTTTGATTCATTTGTTTTTGCATCAGTGTTGTTCGGCTATATCTTCTTAAAAGGATTAATCCTAACAAACCCTTGGATCAATGGAAAATCACTGAAGAACTCGATGGGGGTGGCAAAGTATTTCAATCATTGAAGGCCCCAACAGAAAAGTATCTTCCTTCAAATCCAATAGACAATGGAGAGAAGATACCTTCAAATTGCCTCCTCATATAGCCCAACAAAATCATAGTATTTCTCTGTGTCAAGTTCATACAAAGTCATTGGGTTTGGAATCCCAAAAAAAATGAGGAATTTTCATTCGAGTCGACATGGAATCAGGTCAGGTAAGATACAGCAAAATAGATTGGTGCACCTACATTTAAAACAATGTTTTCCCCTCAATTAGTCAATATATGCTTTACTAGCGAAATTGGACAAGATAGAGACTAAGGACAAAATATACAGATGGAATGTAGACATTGACAGGGAGTGCAAATTGTGGAAGCAAAGAGAAGGGACTCGGAATCCTATATTTTTTCTATGTCCTTATTCCAACACTCTATTGCAGACAATAAGTCACAACTAACATGAACAATGATATTAGTGAAATCTTCCCTCGAATTCTTTGTTCTAACAGTGGCAATACAGTAGTTCAAAAACTAATGGATATAATTTTCACTATTTTAATTAGGCAAATATGGATCGAACGTAACACAAGGGTATTTCAAAACATTGAAACCCCCCAAAACTTAAGGATGGAAGCAATTGTTTCAGACCGTAAGCCAATATTAAACCATGCAAATACCAAAGTGGAAGAAACTATGGGTAAGGAACCCATCTTCTATGAATTAGGTCTTGAACCACATAGTCATAGGCACTGAAGTCGCGGTCCCATCTGCACTGCGCTTCCATCTAGAACCAGAAGTTCCGTAGATACTGTTTTGTATAGCGACAAGCTGAAGGAAAGGGACTTAAACTCCAAATGTAATAGTTAATTAGAAAATATAGCTAGAAATGAAAGGTCTAAGGAAGTGGTTAGTGCTCTAGACGCCATTAGTTTGATCGAATGGAAGTTCCAATAAATACATTTTAATTTGGAAGAAGGGTTTTATTATCATGTGCCCTAAGGCATATGCTAAGAATCATTTAATAGGTGGATGGATTATGAAAATTTGATAAAATAATTTAATGAGCTAAAAAAATAGACTTGCATTCCAAATATAACCCCATCAGTACTGACATTTAATGAGCTGAGTAATAAATATCTATATTTAACTTACTCCCAAAGAATTTGTCAATAAATCATCCGGTACTGACTATTAAAACAAGTTATAAGCTTTCATTTGCTTTCTTTCTTAGTTTGAATTTAAACTTTCTGATTAACATATAGATATATAGAAGTTAATATTTGAGCAATCAACACACAAAAGTTAATATTTGAGCAATCAGTAAACAAAGAGCTAACAAAATAAGAAAAATTTACTTAACATATTGTCTTAACCAACTTCATAGACATAAACAAGTTATACATTATAGTTGCATACTAGTTAATCAAAATCATATATGATAATTTCAACATTGATAGTAAAAATGACCAATTTAAACCTTGCACCATTCACTATCGACATTAATTACTTTGCATTTGCTCCACCGATTGCATATGCTCTAACATCCATGTCCATCAACTATATAAACAATAAAAATTAAGAAAAAAGATTGAATTATGTGAGATAAAATAAAATGGTCAAAAAAGTTAGTTTGTATATCTTTTAAATGAAATATTGGATTTAATCCAATATCTTCTGATGTCATCTTGTTCTTCTTTTCCATGTGATTGCTTGGTGAGTTAATGTTTTTTTTTCTAGACATGTGCTAATGTAATGACCACTACGTTTATAAATGGAACATGTCTTGCTTTTCTTTGAAAATTCTACACCCCCTCTCATTCTCTTTTGTCTAGGATGACCTTTTTTTTGAGGTCGGAGGACAATGGACAACGTTGCCTTCATTAATGAAACTATTATCATTCATGCAAATATTAGATGTTGTGCTATTACCATAAAATGCACTGCATTCTTTTTTTGTGTGTGAGACATCACGATGCCATCGAGAAGGAAAGCAATATATTGGAATTTCAAAGCCGTTCTTATAGGAAAGCACGCTCAATATACATCGACAAAGTATTCCCTAAAACTCAAATTGCTTGCAGCTACATTTGGCTATCTTACCATCCTAATATACTTATGCTTTCGACTACAAGATTCCCTTAAAGTGTTTCATGATGAAAATGTTTTCCACATTCGAATAGATGAGATATCGGTCCGCTTTTCCAAGTTCATCTTGAAACTTTTTAATTGCAAATGACGTCAAAATACTTTGAGCTTGATCTTCTAATGGTGACATCATTCTCAAGCTAGAAACTTTACATTTATCCAACATTGTATCATGTGCTCCTGTTTCCTCAATGGTCTCTATGGCAAGATTAACCTAAAACAATGGTTTATGCATGAGTACATATAACAAAAAAGAACCTAAAATTTACTAACGATTACTATCAACAAACCTACCTCAGAAGTTGGCTTAAACAAGTACGTGAATCAATAAGTCATTTAACAAAGGCGTTAATGCTCTCTGAATGGCCGGTTGTTTTCGTTCCACCAAATAAATAAACTCAAAGGTAAGGTGGTAGCCAAAATTATTTAATTTTGTACAACCCATTTACATGTTTGTTGTCCTGTAGGTTATATACTGAAATAGCTTATGGCCATTCATGCTCAAATTCTTCAATTGTGTCCTTCTAATATAATTTGTAAAAAGCATCACACCATTCATAATATTTATTATGAAGTATTTCCGTGAACCAACCATTAAATTTAGCAGTTATATGCCAAATGCAAAAGCTAAGTTTTGTTGTTGGTAATTCTTTTGCTATAGCTTCCTTTAGCCAATCTTGATCTGTTAGAATTGTTTGTGGTGGCTATTTCATTAAGTCCATGAAGCTCTATAAAGAAATATATGAAAACCATTAAAATGCTTCCTAATAAAAATATCAAAACTATTTAGTGAATACTTCCTAATATCTTGATACTTAGTGGTGACTTCTTATCTGTAAAGAATTGTTTCTATGCATGAACAGTTACAATCCAATCTCTTCACAAAACTAGTGGTCCCATTCCAAAGATCAATTATATACAATGAAACAAAACATATATAGAAGAAAAAAAAGAATACCTTCATCAGCCATCTAAAATCACTGGTAGTCTCAGTCAGAAGCAATGGAAAACCGAATAATATAGTTTTCCTACGACTGTTTACTCCTACAAATATGTCAAAAGGCATGTCATTTGAATTCACCTTATACATAGTGTTAAAAACTGTTAGTACCTTAGATATTGATTTTGATGATAACAACCTTGGTAACAAATATACATTCATGTAAAATATGGATAGTAATGATTTTGCCAAGTTATATAGTATATAGTGTAGGATATTATACAGGTTTTGAATTGAAGACTGTACAGTATAAAGACTCAAGAACTGGACATGAAGACTCATGAGTATAAAGATCAAGATATGAAGATTTCAAGACTATGGAACAATGTATAGAGTCATAGAATATTGTTAAAAGTCCCTGGTAGCAATCTTTGATCTTAATTTCTCATTTTCTTCTCAATTATTTTTAAATCAAAATATAATGTTAAGATGTATTTAAAAATATTTTATAAAAGTTTTATAAAGTTTAAAATGTTCATAAAGTATGTGTAATTTTTTTTTACAAAGTATCAAAATATTTGACAAAGCCTTAGATTTTCAAAAAATTTAAAATAAACAAGTTATCAAAATATTCTAGGATATGTCGACATACAGACAGACTGTATATCGATATACATGCCCAGTTTTCAAAATTCAAATTTGAAATGAAGTGTCTACTCATTATAATTCTTTACGAATGGACATGTCTGTTTGTTCTCTATATATAGGATGTTTCCAAGTGAATTTTTAACAACTACTTTCTTATTATCTTCTCTCCTCTTACTCTTCTAAAATTTCTATTGAAAATATATTCAAATTTTCTTAAATTCATACCAGAAACAATTCAATCTTCATTGTATTAATTCTCTACTATTTACTCTTTGATTTCAATCATCTCTCTCACTTAATCAAAGATCAAAGTGTTGTTCAAGAGTTTATAGGATTAATTGTATCCAAAGATCAAACATTGTCTTTGGAAAACCATTGAAACTCTAGTTATAGTTGATTTGGTGTGATTATATCCCGATTCAAATCAATTGGATGTGTTTGGTGTCCTGAAAATCCAAGTGGTTGTGCTT
Source organism: Allium fistulosum (assembly GCA_030737815.1). Taxonomy (NCBI): domain Eukaryota; kingdom Viridiplantae; phylum Streptophyta; class Magnoliopsida; order Asparagales; family Amaryllidaceae; genus Allium; species Allium fistulosum. The sequence continues at coordinate 1,425,153,709 of CM060902.1, forward strand.
GTGTCCCTATTCAAATCAAGTGAGTGTACCTAGAGCTTGAAAATTATGGAGGGTGTGTCTCGTAGCCTTAAAATCGAGATTGTATTGGATTTTCCTTCTGACTATTGAAAGATTAGCATTTGAAATGAAATCTATACAAGCAAGTGTACAGAACTGGATGTAGGGTAACTCCGAACCAGTATGAAATCCCTAGTGTGATCTCTCTGATTCTCTACTTTTACTTTACTTCATTTATATTTATCTATGTTTGAATCTGTTGTTGTTTATTCTATGTTAATTAAGTATAATTTTAAAAGAATCAAAAAGAAATTCATTAAAGTTAGAAAACACTATTCACTCACCTTTACTGTTTAATTAAGCCTTAAGATCCATAATTCCGCCACTAACAAAAACTACTGCATCTCCATAATTTTGGTACCATTCAAAACAAGTTGGTGGGCACTAGAAAATATGTTCTTGCTGATTTTGTTCATCGATTGTATAAGCATATTGAAAATTTGAATTTTCTTATTTTGCAAGCTTACAATATGTTAAAAATTCTATAGCATCATTTTTAGAATGTGACTGTTTGATCTTATAATATTGGTTGCGTATATCTCGATCCAGAAATGGAAGACATCCATGCTTTACATTTTTTCAAGCTCCATAACATGTATAACTAGTCGAACTAAAAGACCAACTTCTTTTAGTAAGAGAATGCATGCCTGGTCACTTTCCGTGACGTTTCTATTATTGGAAGAAAATGCATTTCCAATGGAGTTAAAGTACGTGGTTATGCTCATGAAAAAACTTAGTGACATGCCATTCTTTAGGAAAAATATCAAATGATTTATGTAAATTTATATGCATATGAGCTTTGTAACCACATCTTGCCGAAGCTCTATCACGATGGTCTTTTTTGATGGATCATCGAATTTCATTTGGGGAAATCCTTTACGATGGCAAAAGAAATCATATCTTTTCACTTCACCATCTTTACTGATAAATCGAACTTTGTGAACCACAAATCCCAATTGATTCACATACTTTTGGTAGAACAAAAATGCCTTCTCTTCACTTCGAAAACATTGACAAATAAATGGTTCAAAATTATGTTGTAAATGAAACTCATCATCCTCGTCAATCATCCCAACCTCTCTAACATAGTTTTCAGAATCAGAAAAATTGTTTATAGCACAAGACTGAATCATATCAGTTATCTCCTCATTTAGCAATTTTTTCAAATAAAAATATTGAAATTTTCTTTGATTGTTGCTGATCTCGCATTGGTGTGTATCCATATTTTTTCTTTTGCTATATTAAAAGAAATATTATCGTAAATAGTACAAGAAATACAAAAGATTTGAATGTATTTGAATCATAAAAAAACAGTTAATTCTAAGGTATACATCTCAACTTGGGATCTCTTTTGATGTATGAATTCATTTGATATTGACATTATTAAGAATATGTACTATATCCTATAATTGATATCTAGAATAGTACTTGAACATGTACTAGATATAATGAAGAATAGGCTAAGAAAGATGCAGTACATAGGTGAATTTACAAACCATAAAAAAGAGAGCATCATCTATAATTTTCAATACAAAATGTAATATATATATCTATCTATATGTATATATGTATGTATGTATGTGTATAAAGCTCCATGAATGACTTTTATATGTAGGTACGTACGTTATGTTATGAGAGTACAAGCTATATTTGTATCATTCTCTGCCTTTGATTTTCTTGATTGTGGGAGAAAAAGAGTAGCAGAAGCTGTTACCTTTTACTGCCGATGAAACGAGATTTATAATAAAGTGGAAGTTTAATAGAAAAGGATATATTTGGAATATATGTTTTATTGCAGCACATTAAATTATTTTATCAATTTTCTATAATCCAACCATCTATTAAATGCTTCTTAACATATGCCCTTAGGGCACATGATAACAAAACCCTTGAAAGAAAACTATGAGGAGTGAGTAGCGTGGGAAAATAAGCTGGCATGTACGTTTTAGTTAATATGTGTAATGTTTAGTTTAGTGCTTCCTTTTATGTGTTGTTTTTTGTGATTTATGGTGGCGTATAAGGAATGTATGGTAGTATTTTGGATATATCAATTGTTTAATACTCCTATCATCAAAACAGTAAAACTTTTTGCCATCAAAGGGGTGATCTAAAAATGTAATCTTATTTGTTCTAGTAAATAAAGTACATGTTTAACAAAGTAGTAAAACTTATATAGAATTAATGTACCATCATCGTAACATGTTTGCCAATATGTTAATAGGAAATTACATTAGATCCAAATTTAAATAGATTTGGATAGTAAATCGGGTTCGTATTACTCAACTAAGTAAAAAGCTTGATTAAAATTTTCTCATTTGTCCTTCTCCTCTCTTTTTAATAGAGGCCAAGGTTTTTGTTTTTGTGTAATGTAACAATGAATAAAATGGTATAATTTTGGGGATGTAAGTGTTAACAATTTGGGTTTGGGCTAAAATCCGTTCCTTTCTTAATCTTTTAATCCATTGACCCTATATTATAAATGCCTTTCTTTTCTTTAATCCTTTATTGTTGTATATTAGACACAGTAATAACTACTCTCGGTTCATCTCAATTTATCTTTTAAGTGTCGCACACTAGGTTAATAAAATATTCCACTGAGTAACTATTTTATTAAATTCCTTTAATTATTTAAGAATCTATATTACTAGTTAATACCATAATTTGGCACTCCAAAATATGGATATTACAAGGAGAGTACCATGAAATATAATTAAGCAGACAATGTGTGTCAACGGGAAGTGTGTGTTAATGGGCAGCAAGAACAAATGGAGCGTGTGGTATAATGCAAATAGTAAGCAGGTAGAATGTTGTAACGACCCAGAATTTTGAACAAATTAAATTGAGAATATTTAATTAATTTTAAATATTTGAACGATAATTTAATTTGAATCCCCGATCTAACCTTGAATTTGGCGATTAAATTTTAAAATTTAATCTATTGTAAGTTGAATAAAAATTTGAATCTTCAATTCTTAGTTAAAGAAAAATATTTCAAAGTCTTGTAAAATTCATATTGATTTTACTGAAGATAATAGAAGCTTCAGAATTGATTTTGGAAGTGATTTATTCAGTTTTGGATTTAATCGTTTGAATCGATAATAAAAAAATAACGTTCCGGGGCATAGTCTCGGAATTCGACGAAACCAGTTCCATTGGATCCGGAATATTGAATTATTACCGGATTTCAATTTTCGTAGCATTTGGAGTTGTTATGTGAGCATACGGCACATAAATGCGTTAAGGATTAAATTGAATTTTAATTTAAAATTTTGCAAAATCAACATCAGCCACCCTAGTTTCTGATTTGCGTCGACCTACTCTCTGCTTCACGTTCTCTTGTCTCCTTCGTACCATTCCTTTTCTTTTCCACTGCTTCATCTTTTAACTGGTACGAGTGAGTGCAGATGATTTTTAAAATCAAAACTAAAGGAAAGAAAATACTCTCGTTCAAAAATCAAAACAAAATCTCGGTAACAAATTAATGGCCGAAGCCATTCTCTCGTTCAAAAGAAAAATTCATCTCGTTCAAATTTTAAATGGTCGAACGACTTTCACTTCTTCAAGTTAAAAACTCCACTCTCCAGTTTGAATTCAAATCGAACAAAATATAATGCCCGCTCTCTCTTCCTATTCGAATCGACTGAGACTTCGTCGACGTCAATTGGGGGTGGCTCGAACCAGGCTCGGCAACTTACTAGAATAAATCGCGATGGCCACAACCGCGTCAAAGCAGGGCAGCAGGAGGTGATTCGAGGGCGTCGGCGTTCGTGAGTAGGGGGTGGATCGCGCACGATTTCGAGAGCTCGCGAATTAGGGCTTCGTCTGGAATTGTTCGCAATGGTCAAGCGTTCGACTTGGGGCTCGATTAAAGCAGCTCGATTTGGTCGAGGCTTCGACGCGGCGACAAGGGCGACTCGAGTCTGGGTTTCTCGAAGTATTAAGGGCAGCGAGGTACGGTGCGACGTCGAACTCGTAGTTCGTGGTGCTGGGGGGAGATCTGGCGACTGGTGGCCGCGAGATGGGGCATCGATGGATGGGTGGCGATAATCGATCTGGCGTTGGTGGTTGCCTGTTTTTTTTGTGTGAGGTAGTTTAAATTTTTAGCATTTTAATATTCTCCAGATTTAAAATTTATCTATATATATATATGGATATATATATACACTGTAAAAGAGAGAAAAATGTTAGTTAAAAGTAAACTATTAGTTTAAAATTTAGTAAATAAATAGTGATTAGCTATTTGATTTATTCAAGTATTAATAAATTGTAAATATTTATACAAGGTCAAATAAAGTCGAGAAAACAAACTGGAAAGGAAAAATGGATTGCAAATTAAAAGCAAAGGTGAGATTTTCTCACTCAAATGAAATTGGATTTTACAGTTATTGATTGATTTGATTGCTATTGAATGTGATATTAGGTATAGTAGGATATATCTATATATATATAGCAATATATACATATTGGCATATGTATATATTGGATTGATTGATTTCCCGCCTCGTATAGCGGATGAGACCCTATTGCGCCGTTAGTAAGCGGATGATTTTTATAAAACCCATATACCGCGATATTCCACCTCGAAGTGGAATTGGTATTGTGCTAACGTCTGTGGATGCAGGAAAATAGGTTGGAGGGATCCAACTGGATTCCTCACCAGTATTTATTTATTTACAGATATTGATGTATATTCTGTTATCATATTGATATATGATGTTTGTTGTTGTGATTGACTAGTTGGTGTTGTTGCATCATCGGATTCAAATTTTGAAGTTTAAAAATAACGACTTTTACTTTAATAGGATTTTAAAGTGATTTTTGAAAGTAGACGTTTTATTGAATTTTTGAATTGATTCATCTGAAATAAATAAACGTTCAAATCTTAAAGTATTAAAATTTTGATTTTTGTGAAATATAACCGGAAGGTCATTTTTTAAATAGATAGTTGATTGATTATAAAATGGTTTAAGTTGGGATTTTTAAATATTGTAAACGGTCTATATAAAAGATTTATAAAGTTGATATCTATGAAATTTAAAAGTATTGGAATTATAAAACGAGTTTTTATAAGTGTTAAAGATGAAATATTTATGGGATTCGTAAGTGAATGAAATTTATAGATTATAAATTATGGAGTACAAAATAAATAGATTTTGTAAACAAAAGATTTATGAGTAATAATCTTATAAATGGGATTTTGGCATTTAAATGAGATATGAATGGAATTGGTTAATAATGAGATTTATAAGTTGAAGTTTTTATAAATGGAAATGGAATTTATAAACGTTGTTTTATAAATCCGAAATCAATTAAATTTGATAAATTAAACATAGAAGTTAATAAAGGAGAAATATTCGTGATTTTGGACAGCGAATTATCCTTTAAGTTAAATGTTGTAAATAATAAGAGTTGGTTGGGAATTTTATCCACGATTTTGGATAGTGGATAATTCTTGAAATAAAATGTGTAGAAAATATTGAAATTTGGTTAGGGAAGTATATTCACGATTTTGGACAGTGAATATATTTTTAAGTAAAATGAATATGGTTTTGGGAAAGTGATATTTGAAATGAAGTTAATTATTTTAAAAGATGTTTTAAAATGTATTATGAATCGAAACCATAAATTTCAACATTCATTGTTGAAATAGACGTTTTCGAGGAAGAAGGAAATGGTGGACTATAACACTGTTGTTATAGTAAATGATTTCCGAAAGGAAATGTTTTTATATAGTATTGGGATTTATATATCTATCTTAATTCCGAATCCCTATACTAGTGATTTTGAGTCGTCGTAACGATGTTTTACGTAACATTCGTTTTGACTCAAATAAATGTGCTTAAGAGAATGATTTCCTAAAAGAATGAAATATATACTTAATTTTGCTTTAAGTATATCGAATATTTTCAAATGTTGTGAATCACTTATTTTTAAATAAGTATGGAATTACTTTTCCAATATGAAATGAACATTTTTGAGAATTTATCTTTGTAAAGATAAATTGAATTGAATATTTGAAATCGATTTGAAAATCGTATATCAGTAGATATTTGAAAATATAGATTCACTATGGAATTTATAAAAGAAATGGAATCTGTTTAAAGATAAATATTGATTTATTTTTGAAGTGTGGAAATTTTATATCTAGTAAAGATATTTTGGAAGAATAAATAATTTGGAAAATTATTTGGAATCTGATGATGTTGCGCATCTTTATTGATAGTTAAATAACCGACTATCAATAATTACCTTGAATAGGTATTTGTTGTGAATTGGATGAATTTGAATGCCACACTTATTTTTGAATAAGCGCTCACTATTCGGGTTAGCCGGGAAAGGACCATGGGGTCGTATAACCCATTCCGAATATGTGATACGTCGTTATGAATCGCATTTGATGACCGGTGTTGAAGACCGGATATTTTTGAAAACGGAAGGATTACCGTCGAGTTACTCTACATCGGTTGATCTCCGATTTAGAGGTTTTATCACCCTTAGTGACGGGAAGTCCGGACGTGATTGGAAATTATCCGGATTTGCAAGGGCTTCGTGAGAAGTGCCTTCGGTTCTGTTCGATCCCGGAACAGACTTGTATGGATTGTATGTCTGACATTACACTTTGTGATATAAAGTTGATTTCTTTCAAATACATATCTGTTGGTGGCGGAGAATTTATTCTCTTAGCTTAACACCCTTCTCTGAGACGTACGAGCTCAGAGGTTATGTAGTTGAAATTTATCAACGATATATCCCAATTTGGTAATGTGGCATGCTGAGTGTTGCTGTGTGATGATCAGTGTTTGATCATTTGTGATATGATCATTTGTTTGATCATTTATCTTTGTGATCATAGGTTGATCATCTGTTGACCCAAAGCGTGGCTTTTTGAAAAAGCGTAGCTTTGTGGACGAGACTTCGTCAGGGCCTCAACAACCCGGAAATGGTCGAAACAGGAATGTTGCGGCAATGTTATGAGGGTCGCGCCCTTTAGGGTATGTCATTTCCTTTTGGAAAGGGGTGGTATCATGGTATGGAGCCCAGATACTTACTCATGTGGATACACTTTCTTTATGATGTGTGATGTTGGTTACCGAGCGCTCGGATAAAGGTCCCAAAGGACCGGGTGATGACATATTCGTGAGTTACCTGTTACAGGGGTAACCCGGCCTTGTTTGGCAGAGAGCAGTTTGTCTCTCGGGACGTCCAGCCAGAGGCGATCCTATTCGGCAGGAGGAAAGGAAGTTCCTTAGCCTGACCATTTGTTGGAAATCCATCTTCCAAATACGAACCTTGTACGGTATTAGTTGTAGAACCTGCTATTTAACATAGCAGCTATAGTAGGCATAGTATAATGGTACCTATGCTGGCTAAGATTAATATTGTATTTTCAAAATGTTTTCCACTATGCACTAATAATAATAATCCAATGAGTTTTGTGTAGTAAGCATCTTTGACTATCATAAGAAGAAATCTCCTCCAATTTTGCGTTTGCATTGTGTGTGTGGCGGGAGGTCTTATGGTAGTTTCATTTTCCAAAAGCATTGCGAATCTGATTTATTTTCTTTGTGAAAAATAACTGTTTTACGATCTCACACCAGTCACCATGACTGACCTGGAGTTTATTGTTTCCCTTCTAAACTCTGGGTGCCCACCAATTTCCACACGGGCAGTCTAGAGTTAGGTTATCAGGATATTCTGGAGCTTTGGAGATAAGCTGGATGACGAGACGTAGTATTTGTATCTGATGGTATTTATTCCGCTGTGTATTCTGTATGAGTACAAGTTTTTATAACTGTCCATTGTTGTATATTGACTCTGATTGATGTATGTATAAACTGATATAGTTCTTTGTTTTAAAAGACTAGTGATTATCTATTATATATTGTTCCGCTGCGATATGTGAGATTCTGATATTGTTTCTGTTTCTGATGTTGTTCTGTTGTTCTTCTTTTCTTTTTCTTCTATCTTTTCTTCTACCTCTTCTTTTAAACCCTAAGAATTTGGTTTTCCGGCATTCGTTTTCTCGACAGTTGATACAGTGGACGTATCGATGTCGATTTTCGAAAGTTGAAGAATCGGGTCCTTACAGCGTGGTATAAGAGCATGTGGTTAAGCGATAACCCTGCTCTGTTGGGTGTTACTCATTAGAGATAGAGTCAGTAGTACTCTAGAATGAGTGTGAGTGTAATAATAGATATGAGCGCGTATTTGTTAGTGAATATGAAATTGTTTTGTATTGTGTTGACTTATCGGTTGATTGTTTATAGATTCTGGTCGGTGCAGTCTAGCTAACTGTAATCGGTAGGGGTTTCTAAACTCTTAAACAAGATAAACTGACACAGTATTGTTTTAAATAGGGTAAATGAGATAATTTTGCCCAAAACTATTTTTGTATACAAAAGAAATAATTTTCTATGAATTATCATAGTATATGGATGTTTGGTTGTTAGGAAAGTGATAATATTGAAATGTTATCATTATTATATGAAATTGAATAAGAAATTGGAATCATAACTCCAAAGTTAAGAAATGAATTCATATACAAATGAAATTTAAGAATATAAATTGTAAATGTGATTTGTAATTTGAAACGGAATTCCAGAGATGTTTTTGGAAATGTTTTGAAAAGAATTTGAAAGTTTTGGAGATTTGGAAAGTTTAAAATCCTTTTTGATTTGAATATGAATTTCAAAGGTTTGAAAAGTATTTTAGAGAGATGAAAGCTCTAAACTCTTTTCGGTCGCTGGAAAATAATTCCGATGATGATCGCGACATCACCGGTGTTCATTTTCGGGTTTCCAAAAGAGGAATTGCTGCCAAATTGTTTTAAATGGAAGTTGTTTGAAAAATTTGGATTTTTGTTTTAGAAAATTCAAAGGATAATTTGAATTGTTTTCAAAATGATTTTTTTTGAAAGGTTGAAAAGACTTTGGTATCCTATTTAAAAATATTTATGGGAATGATAATGAGTTGATAACTTTTACCATTTGAATTTTTGATATAATAAATTTAACTTAAAAGATAGAGTTAAATTAAAGAAAGTATAAGTGAACAAATTTGAATAAATGAAAGTGAAATTGAAAATTGAGATTCATTTTGAAGTTGTAAGCAGTAGAATTGAATTGAATAATTATAAATGTGAATTGAAAGAGAAATTAAAATTCATATGGAATATTTATATTGAACCTAAGAAATGAAGAGTGAAATTCTTAAGTAAAATTAAAAATATTGGAATTATTCTAAGTTGATGATTGAATGAAGATAAAACTGGAATTGAAACTGAATGGGGAAAACAAATTTGAGTAAGTGGATTAGAATTTGTAATGAATTAGTAATTGGAACTAATCTAAAAATAATGCAGTTATGAATGAAAGATAATTAAATTCAATATCCAGAAGTAAACTAAATCCAAATTAAATTGAAATTGAAAATTGAATTCAAATGAATTTGGAATGTAAAATTGAGTGATAATGGATATAACTTCAACAATGAAGTAAAAATGTATAAGTAGTTTATATTGGAAAATTTTGTAATAGAATGTGCAAAATGGTTTGAATATTGTAACTAGATATTGTGGCTAGTAGGATATACAGGTGTATAAAGGAATTGGATTTGATTTCAAAGATAAATTTGAATTGCTCGACAAAAGGTAAGTATTTAAATTTCAATATGAGATTTGATGATTTCTTGTGTAGCCCCTTGGCTTTTTCTTTTCTTTTTGAAATCTGAGAGTCCGTAGGGACGTTTTGTAGTCGTGCCGTATTAGCCGCGCAAAGGAGACGCTGGCGAAATTTTTCGAAAATTTAGGGTGTTAGAAAATTTTTGAGAAATTTTGAAAGTTTAAATTTGAAATTTGAATTTAAATTTGAATTTTGAAGTAAAACAATGTTGTTTGAAAACTATGAAAGGTTTGGAAATTTAATTGAAGTAATAACGAATCTTTAGTAGAAAGATTTGTTTTGATAAAATTGATAAAACTATTTGGATTGTGAAAAATAGTAGATGAGTTAAGGACTTTTTTTTCCTAACTTGTAATTTCGGGACGAAATTCTTTTAAGGAGGGAAGTTTGTAACGACCCAGAATTTTGAACAAATTAAATTGAGAATATTTAATTAATTTTAAATATTGGAACGATAATTTAATTTGAATCCCCGATCTAACCTTGAATTTGGCAATTAAATTTTAAAATTTAATCTATTGTAAGTTGAATAAAAATATGAATCTTCAATTCTTAGTTGAAGAAAAATATTTCAAAGGCTTGTAAAATTCATATTGATTTTACTGAAGATAATAGAATCTTCAGAATTGATTTTGGAAGTGATTTATTCAGTTTTGGATTTAATCGTTTGAATCGATAATAAAAAAAATAACGTTCCGGGGCACAGTCTCGGAATTCGACGAAACCAGTTCCATTGGATCCAGAATATTGAATTATTACCGGATTTCAATTTTCGTAGCATTTGGATTTGTTATGTGAGCATACGGCACATAAATGCGTTAAGGATTAAATTGAATTTTAATTTAAAATTTTGTAAAATCAACATCAGCCACCCTAGTTTCTGATTTGCGTCGACCTACTCTCTGCTTCACGTTCTCTTGTCTCCTTCGTACCATTCCTTTTCTTTTCCACTGCTTCATCTTTTAACTGGTACGAGTGAGTGCAGATGATTTTTAAAATCAAAACTAAAGGAAAGAAAATACTCTCGTTCAAAAATCAAAACAAAATCTCGGTAACAAATTAATGGCCGAAGCCATTCTCTCGTTCAAAAGAAAAATTCATCTCGTTCAAATTTTAAATGGTCGAACGATTTTCACTTCTCAAGTTAAAAACTCCACTCTCTAGTTTGAATTCAAATCGAACAAAATATAATGCCCGCTCTCTCTTCCTATTCGAATCGACTGAGACTTCGTCGACGTCAATTGGGGGTGGCTCGAACCAGGCTCGGCAACTTTCTAGAATAAATCGCGATGGCCACAACCGCGTCAAAGCAGGGCAGCAGGTGGCGATTCGAGGGCGTCGGCGTTTGCGAGTAGGGGGTGGATCGCGCACGATTTCGAGAGCTCGCGAATTAGGGCTTTGTCTGGAATTGTTCGCAATGGTCAAGCGTTCGACTTGGGGCTCGATTAAAGCAGCTCGATTTGGTCGAGGCTTCGACGCGGCGACAAGGGCGACTCGAGTCTGGGTTTCTTGAAGTATTAAAGGCAGCGAGGTATGGTGCGACGTCGAACTCGTAGTTCGTGGTGCTGGGGGGAGATCTGGCGACTGGTGGCCGCGAGATGGGGCATCGATGGATGGGCGGCGATAATCGATCTGGCGTTGGTGGTTGCTTGTTTTTTTTGTGTGAGGTAGTTTAAATTTTTAGCATTTTAATATTCTCCAGATTTAAAATTTATCTATATATATATGGATATATATACACTGTAAAAGAGAAAAAAATGTTAGTTAAAAGTAAACTATTAGTTTAAAATTTAGTAAATAAATAGTGATTAGCTATTTGATTTATTCAATTATTAATAAATCGTAAATATTTATACAAGGTCAAATAAAGTCGAGAAAACAAACTGGAAAGGAAAAATGGATTGTAAATTAAAAGAAAAGGTGAGATTTTCTCACTCAAATGAAATTGGATTTTACAGTTATTGATTGATTTGATTGCTATTGAATATGATATTAGGTATAGTAGGATATATCTATATATATATAGCAATATATACATATTGGCATATGTATATATTGGATTGATTGATTTCCCGCCTCGTATAGCGGATGAGACCCTATTGCGCCGTTAGTAAGCGGATGATTTTTATAAAACCCATATACCGCGATATTCCACCTCGAAGTGGAATTGGTATTGTGCTAACGTCTGTGGATGCAGGAAAACAGGTTGGAGGGATCCAACTGGATTCCCCACCTGTATTTATTTATTTATAGATATTGATGTATATTCTGTTATCATATTGATATATGATGTTTGTTGTTGTGATTGACTAGTTGGTGTGGTTGCATCATCGGATTCAAATTTTGAAGTTTAAAAATAATGACTTTTACTTTAAAAGGATTTTAAAGTGATTTTTGAAAGTAGACGTTTTATTGAATTTTTGAATTGATTCATCTGAAATAAATAAACGTTCAAATCTTAAAGTATTAAAATTTTGATTTTTGTGAAATATAACCGGATGGTCATTTTTTAAATAGATAGTTGATTGATTATAAAATGGTTTAAGTTGGGATTTTTGAATATTGTAAACGGTCTATATAAAAGATTTATAAAGTTGATATCTATGAAATTTAAAAGTATTGGAATTATAAAACGAGTTTTTATAAGTGTTAAAGATGAAATATTTATGGGATTCGTAAGTGAATGAAATTTATAGATTATAAATTGTGGAGTACAAAATAAATAGATTTTGTAAACAAAAGATTTATGAGTAATAATCTTATAAATGGGATTTTGGCATTTAAACGAGATATGAATGGAATTGGTTAATAATGAGATTTATAAGTTGAAGTTTTTATATATGGAAATGGAATTTATAAACTTTGTTTTATAAATCCGAAATCAATTAAATTTGATAAATTAAACATAGAAGTTAATAAAGGAGAAATATTCGTGATTTTGGACAGCGAATTATCCTTTAAGTTAAATGTTGTAAATAATAAGAGTTGGTTGGGAATTTTATCCACGATTTTGGATAGTGGATAATTCTTGAAATAAAATGTGTAGAAAATATTGAAATTTGGTTAGGGAAGTATATTCACGATTTTGGACAGTGAATATATTTTTAAGTAAAATGAATATGGTTTTGGGAAAGTGATATTTGAAATGAAGTTAATTATTTTAAAAGATGTTTTAAAATGTATTATGAATCGAAACCATAAATTTCAACATTCATTGTTGAAATAGACGTTTTCGAGGAAGAAGGAAATGGTGGACTATAACACTGTTGTTATAGTAAATGATTTCCGAAAGGAAATGTTTTTATATAGTATTGGGATTTATATATCTATCTTAATTCCGAATCCCTATACTAGTGATTTTGAGTCGTCGTAACGATGTTTTACGTAACATTCGTTTTGACTCAAATAAATGTGCTTAAGAGAATGATTTCCTAAAAGAATGAAATATATACTTAATTTTGCTTTAAGTATATCGAATATTTTCAAATGTTGAAAATAAATAGATTTGTGAATCACTTATTTTTAAATAAGTATGGAATTACTTTTCCAATATGAAATGAACATTTTTGAGAATTTATCTTTGTAAAGATATATTGAATTGAATATTTGAAATCGATTTGAAAATCGTATATCAGTAGATATTTGAAAATATAGATTCACTATGGAATTTATAAAAGAAACGGAATCTGTTTAAAAATAAATATTGATTTATTTTTGAAGTGTGGAAATTTTATATCTAGTAAAGATATTTTGGAAGAATAAATAATTTGGAAAATTATTTGGAATCTGATGATGTTGCGCATCTTTATTGATAGTTAAATAACCGACTATCAATAATTACCTTGAATAGGTATTTGTTGTGAATTGGATGAATTTGAATGCCACACTTATTTTTGAATAAGCGCTCACTATTCGGGTTAGCCGAGAAAGGATCATGGGGTCGTATAACCCATTCCGAATATGTGATACGTCGTTATGAATCGCATTTGATGACCGGTGTTGAAGACCGGATATTTTTGAAAACGGAAGGATTACCGTCGAGTTACTCTACATCGGTTGATCTCCGATTTAGAGGTTTTATCACCCTTAGTGACGGGAAGTCCGGACGTGATTGGAAATTATCCGGATTTGCAAGGGCTTCGTGAGAAGTGCCTTCGGTTCTGTTCGATCCCGGAACAGACTTGTATGGATTGTATGTCTGACATTACACTTTGAGATATAAAGTTGATTTCTTTCAAATACATATCTGTTGGTGGCGGAGACTTTATTCTTTTAGCTTAACACCCTTCTCTGAGACGTACGAGCTCAGAGGTTATGTAGTTGAAATTTATCAGCGATATATCCCAATTTGGTAATGTGGCATGCTGAGTGTTGCTGTGTGATGATAAGTGTTTGATCATTTGTGATATGATCATTTGTTTGATCATTTATCTTTGTGATCATAGGTTGATCATCTGTTGACCCAAAGCGTGGCTTTTTGAAAAAGCGTAGCTTTGTGGACGAGACTTCGTCAGGGCCTCAACAACCCGGAAATGGTCGAAACAGGAATGTTACGGCAAGGTTATGAGGGTCGCGCCCTTTAGGGTATGTCATTTCCTTCTGGAATGGGGTGGTATCATGGTATGGAGCCCAGATACTTACTCATGTGGATACACTTTCTTTATGATGTGTGATGTTGGTTACTGAGCGCTCGGATAAAGGTCCCAAAGGACCGGGTGATGACATATTCGTGAGTTACCTGTTACAGGGGTAACCCGGCCTTGTTTGGCAGAGAGCAGTTTGTCTCTCGGGACGTCCAGCCAGAGGCGATCCTATTCGGCAAGAGGAAAGGAAGTTCCTTAGCCTGACCATTTGTTGGAAATCCATCTTCCAAATACGAACCTTATACGGTATTAGTTGTAGAACCTGCTATTTAACATAGCAGCTATAGTAGGCATAGTATAATGGTACCTATGCTGGCTAAGATTAATATTGTATTTTCAAAATGTTTTCCACTATGCACTAATAATAATAATCCAATGATTTTTGCGTAGTAAGCATCTTTGACTATCATAAGAAGAAATCTCCTCCAATTCTGCGTTTGCATTGTGTGTGTGGCGGGAGGTCTTATGGTAGTTTCATTTTCCAAAAGCATTGCGAATCTGATTTATTTTCTTTGTGAAAAATAACTGTTTTACGATCTCACACCAGTCACCATGACTGACCTGGAGTTTATTGTTTCCCTTCTAAACTCTGGGTGCCCACCAATTTCCACACGGGCAGTCTAGAGTTAGGTTATCAGGATATTCTAGAGCTTTGGAGATAAGCTGGATGACGAGACGTAGTATTTGTATCTGATGGTATTTATTCCGCTGTGTATTCTGTATGAGGACAAGTTTTTATAACTGTCCATTGTTGTATATTGACTCTGATTGATGTATGTATAAACTGATATAGTTCTTTGTTTTAAAAGACTAGTGATTATCTATTATATATTGTTCCGCTGCGATATGTGAGATTCTGATATTGTTTCTGTTTCTGATGTTGTTCTGTTGTTCTTCTTTTCTTTTTCTTCTATCTTTTCTTCTACCTCTTCTTTTAAACCCCAAGAATTCTGTTTTCCGGCATTCGTTTGCTCGACAGTTGATACAGTGGACGTATC
The DNA here is from genome assembly GCA_030737815.1 of Allium fistulosum. Lineage (NCBI taxonomy): Eukaryota > Viridiplantae > Streptophyta > Magnoliopsida > Asparagales > Amaryllidaceae > Allium > Allium fistulosum. The sequence goes on from CM060902.1 coordinate 1,425,169,087, forward strand.
GATGTCAATTTTCTAAAGTCGAAGAATCGGGTCCTTACAAATGTTGTTAGTAATTGTTTCAAGGGCGGGCCCTAGAGGAAATTATGAAATTATTATATGATTTGACTCGTGTAATGAATCTTGTTGGAAATAAAGTACGTTTTTGGTTTTGCCTTTTATTGTATGTATTGTTATACTGTGATATAAGTATTGTTGTAAAATCATTAATCATATATAGCTAGAAAATCCCTAGGAAAAGTATTTAATATATTGCAATTGTGAATGTGTTCGCAACCATAAGTATTGAGTCATGTATTTAAAATATTTAACCTTAAATGTTCCTGGTCGAGATGTTTTGATAAAAGAATATAGATACATTCGTTGAGATTAGTGTACATATTGCTCCTTATACAATGGATAATGGATTAACATGACTAATTGGATATATATATAAAGGGGTTACATACTTGTGGTTACTTGGAATAATCACAGAATGATTCAACAAGAGCTTTCATATATTAGATACAACTAAATCAAAATAGAAGACCTTATAATTATGTGTGGTAATCTTCAACCTTGAGAGTAGCAAGGATCTTAAGTGTTTAAACCATACTTTGACTATAGTCAATCACATAATATGATGCTCATGTTACGACCGTAGTTGGGTATCATTGAACCACAAAAAATGAAAAGCTATCAGGAGAGGATTTGTCTCCTTCGTTGTAAGAGATTAGTATCACTGTAACTGCTAGCTAAGTTAAAGTTAAAATCTCAAGCCAGAGTTAAATGGTTAATCCATAAATATTATTATATTGAACAATGGGCTTTAATTACTTATCAATTAACTACAGATATTATTGGAATTTTTGACCATTAGCCAAACTCAAGATATCTTATGGACATAGTAACGAAAAAAAGAAAACTTGAAGATTATATTATTACATAGGTTGTAGCATTAAAAGATTAGCAATATGATTTCACATAAATGATCAATTAGCAATTGAAATCATGTCCACTACAATGCTTTGACAGAGTCTGCGCTTATTTTAATATTTAAATTGTTAAATGTTACCGAGGTTCGAGCTTACAATAAGGGTCACATAATAGTATTTTTCAACATATTTCCAATATAATTTAATCGAATTAAATTAATAAATGTTATAGATTAAGATGGACAAAAACAATATAAAAGTTATACCGATTGTTTTACTGTTTTCGTTTATTTATTTGAGCCTTAAAATCAGTTAAAATAATTTATAAATGTTATATTGATTTAACTAAATATATGGGATAAAGTAAATATATTAAAATAATTGAAATGGTTTTTAGTTTTTCCCAAAATCTATATATTCGGTTGTTTCTCAATTTTCTCCCAAGTATTTAGCGGGTCGTTTAAGGTAGTCTACCCCAGTCAAAGCTAGCCCAACTACTTTGCACCCGACCCATATAAGCCGACCCAAGCCTGTGATGGTCTTGAACCATCCCTTCCATTTAGCAAGGCACTAAGATGAGGTCTGGTTGCCTCATCCCTAGGCACCTATCGCATTTATGTGACATCTGGGCTCGGCCAGGTCTAGTCAGGCTTGGCTCGATAATGACCAGCCTTCTTTGTCAATCTACTTCCAGCACAAATCCAAGTCAGCACGGTCACTTGGAATCAGTCCAGTTGACGGCCGACATTTCTCCAAGCTTGCCTCAGAAGGCAGTACATTGAGCAAGATAGGCTCAAGCATAGCCCGTTGTTGGCTTGGTTTTAGTAGAGCCGCCCCCGATCGGTCTCAGGCAGCCCACTCAATCGCCTGTACCCTACCGAACACCATCTTCCCAATATGATCCTTAGCAAAATTCCTAGCTTCTTTCATATCGTTGATAGCTGGTTAATCGACTCAGCAAGACTTGTCATGTAAGCACTTAAGAAAATGGCAAGTTGTACATCTACCTATCCAAAGAACTATAACTGAGCGGGTGAACAAATGTGACTTACCTTCAACATTAAATCCACATTTATTGTGAAGTCTACTCATTAAATATAAGGCCCACGCTTAGTATAAAGAAGCAATGAGTATATTTTCATCCATCGCACATCTTCTTACACTTTGACAGTTGTTGTCCGTCCTTCCTTACAACCATATCAGCGATTAAGCATTTTCCCCACCGGTTCTATGACCTATTCCCAACCACCAATCATTAACTTCAGCTACTATAAATGTCTCCTGCATTACAACTTCAAAGGAGTTGGAACATACAAGGATTTATAAATACTAGACATAATTCAGGGTGCTTCATACCACAAATCCTTAAGAATACATAGCTTTATTAGTCTTAAGTACTTCCTGCTTTCTTATTATTCACTTATAATTCCTTGTAGTTGTAAGAGAAATATATAAAGCAAGAGAACTTCACAGTGGATGTAGGTAGCTTTGTTGAACCACTCTATATCCTATGTTATCTACCTTTCAGTTGCGAATTTGACTCCTAATTTCTTGCTTTAATCCTAATGTTAGCAAATAACCTTTGTGAATTAATCTAATTCTGAGGTTGGCTAAATCTCTAGTCAGCATTTTGGTGCTAGAAGGAGGGCCTCCACTAAAGCTCTTACCTTTCAACACTTTTCTACTTCGCAAAGACCTAATCTGACTTGGTTGCCATGGACAATCTCCCAATATTCGAAGGAAACAACTACAAAAAGCACCAAACCAATTACAACACTCTTGGCAGTTCTGCCCGGCCCAATCCAGGCATCAACAAAGAAATGTGGTGTGATCTAATGTTACGATAGTCAAAAGTAGGACTGCTGACCTATGAAGTGCATGGCTTGAGGGCGTAGCTAGACGCTCAAGCCACTATAAACTTTGTCTCACTAGCTCCTCCAATAGCCAACTTGGTCGACTTGTGTGCTTGTAGGCCCATGCCTCCCAGTGGTTATGAACCAATTAACACCGCCAAAGCCCAGGAGAGGGTGGTACTCGAAACTCCACTTTTGGATGCCCATGTTCATCCCAGAAGGTACGTTGTATGTGTACCTAGTCCGATTGATCTCACCCAAATGTAGGTTCATCCGTGAGGCCATGTCGTCGTCGTTCACCTTCAATGGAATGACCACTGGCTTTTGGTCGCCTGCAAATTTAAGCTTTTAACCATCTCAATGGCGGTCCCATGCCATCATCTAGGCATGCATGGGCCTCTTTGTGCACTCTAGGTCCCATAGGGGTATAGCCAGAAGAAGACAAAGAAAATAGCAAATCGTTTATTCAAGATCGTCTTTTATGCATGAGGGAAAATCTCCTACTCATAATCATCATTCTCTATCTCATCGTCGATCTCCTACTCCACCAAGGCATGGGATGAGTCCTCAGCCTATGGTTGGATAGAATATCCCGCTATAGGCTGATGCCAACCTTAGGTAAGAAATGCATATCCTTTTCCAACAACTTAATAGAATGTAAGCCAACAATGATGGGAGCGAGGCATTTTCAGATGATGAGAATAAGGATTCGTTCTCCAATGAGGTCCTTGATGCTTACATCCATAACGATATGCTTTTCCACCAATTGACAATTATTATGGGGGTGTAGACCCATTTGACCACTTCACGACATTCAATACAATCACCTACGTCGGCATCTTTCTGGCTCTACAAAGTGTTTGCTCTTCCTCTCCACCCTCTCAGGGACTATCTCCCATTGGTTCTTGCATATGAGACTAAGTAGTATTACCTCCTGGGCCTAATTGTGCATAGAGTCCAAGACTCGTTTCTTCATGTCAGGTACCATGTCATGTTGGCCAGTGAGCTAGGCAATATAAGATAAGGTCCCTCTAAAACTTATAGTAGCATGTCGGCCACTTCAACAAAGTATCCACCCAAGCCAAGGGTGCAATTGTGAAGCTTGGTCATGACCTTATGATCAAGGGTTAGATATAAGTCCATGGCGTAAAGAGAACTCCAAAATAAACTAGCTTCGTCCCTAACCAACTTCTACCAACGGGCGAACGACATGTTGAGGATGGTAGACACGAATTTTTCATCCTTTGTAGTTGTAAGAGAAATATAAAGTAAGAGAACTTCATAGTAGATGTAGGTAGACTTGCTTAACCACTCTATATCCTATGTTATCTACCTTTCAGCTGTGTATTTAACTCCTTATTTCTTACTTTAATCCTAATGTTAGCAATAACCTTAGCGAATTAGTCTAATTCTGAGGTTGGCTAAATCTCTAGTCAACATTTTGATGCTAGAAGGAGGGCCTCCCCTAAAGCTCTTACCTTTCCACACTTTTCTACTTTGCAAAGACCTTATCTAACTTGGTTACCATGGACAATCTCCCACCATTCGAAGGAAACAACTCCAAAAAGCACCAAACCAATGGAAACACTCTTACTAGTGCTGCCCAACCCAATCCGGGCATCAATAAAGAAATGTGGTGTGCTCTGATGCTACAATAGTCAAAAGTGGGCCAGCTAACCCATAAAGTGCATGGCTTGAGGGCGTAGCTAGATGCTCAAGCCACCATAAACTTTGTCTCACTAGCTCGTCCAACGACCGACTTGGTCAACTTGCCTGCTCGTAGGCCCATGCCTCCTATTATTTATGAACTCATAAATTCTATGTCAACCTTTTCATAACGTCTATACTCATTCAATGTTGAGGAAAAACTACAATATTGAATGAGTATACACATTATTGAAAAATTGACATAGCATTTACTTTTACATACCAATTCATTTTGAGGCTAGATATTGCTCATCCTCCTTAGACCACATGATTTAATTAATTTGTAATTGTAATGAATTAATTAAATTAATTAATTAATATAAAATATGAATTATAAATGTTTTATTTGATTTGTTAAACAATATTAATAAATATGTTTATAATATTTATAAATATATAAATCGATATACGATATCAGTATGTATTTTAATTGAATTTAAAAGCCATAAACGTTGTTCGGGCTTGAAGTGGGTTTAAAACCTATATGGGGCATATGGGTATTTGGCCATGGTATGAAGATGAAATGGGCGGCATGAGACGGCATTGGGGAATGGGCTTTGATATTTCAAAAGGTAGAGAATGAGTAGGAGAAAATGGGGACCTTGATCCTACTTTATCTCTTTAGCCTCTACTTTATAAAAGCATTATATCCCTTATTCTAAATTTACTTTTTGGAGCCTCCATCCATCTCCTTGCTAGCCGAAAATAACAAATTAAAAGCTATATGATATCCGATGGTCAACAATTCGAAGCTAGCACCTTCAAGATTGAAATAGGATTCAAAGGACCTCGTATCTTCGTTTCAACGTGTATTCAATAGGCCTTGGTCAACATATGTCTCTGATTTCCAAAATATAAATTAATGTTATATTTTATATCATATAGTATTTAGATCGATAGTTGATGAATCTAATATATCGATATATCATCACATCTATGATGCTTGTATAATTATGTGCTTATGTAATTTAAAAATAAAATTTATGCGGCATACACACACTTTAATACTCACGATATGATTTGAAAAAATAATAATTTAAAATTAATTTAATATTATTTAATTAGTATAAGTTTCATAAATTTAAATATTAAATATTATATCATACCAACTATATTTTAAAACATAGATAAATAGTTTTATACCTGAAAGATTTTTGGCATTAGAAAAACTAAACATAGATATATTATTAAAATCTAATGAATTTCATAAATCTATAACGTCAATAAAAATATCATATAAAATAGTTTTTAAATTTTATAAAATTAATTTCATACCAATAAGCTTTCAAAAAATAAAAATAATAATTTTTTAATAAAAGAAATATATATATATATATATATATATTTGCCAAAATTAATGATTAAGTACAAAATTGATTTTAAACTATAATATATGTATGGATATTTAAAAATGTCAAAAATATTGTTCATAATTTTATGAAACATTAATATACAAAAAAAATTGCTCGAAATTAATTTTTATTTTATTTTTATTAATTTAGAACATAATTTACTTTAATTCAATATTTATAAAAATATTCATGAGCATTATTGGATATGTATATATATTTTATACATATATTCTTAAATATTTCATTACGTATTAACACATATATATTGATTAGCAAACTATTTATAACCATATGCATTATACATATATTTTGAAAAATAGATTTTTTTCCGAATTTTATATAAAATAAATAAATAAATTTTAATCTTTCATTTAAAATGATATTGCATTTATTTACTTATATATATACATACATAAATAAATTATATATATATATATTTATATATTTTATAAATTTTTTATATATATATTATTCAAAATTAAATATTGTTACATATGTATATTTGTAACATTATATATATATATATATATAATTTAAAGCATATGCGTATACATTTGCACGATGTATTTGTATACTAGAGGGGCTAGCATGTCTATTGCAGTGTAAATCCCAACGCTTATACACGAATATGTCAAACCTTACACAAATTGATATGTTACACAAACGCGCACACACATATATGTGTATGTGATATATATATATATAATACAGTAATAATTACATAACATAAAATTATATTATATATTCAAATAAAATCATGATTTTATTTAAAAGAAAATTAGAAATGTTCTAAAAAAATTCATAGGCCCAATAAAGATCCAAAATGGATTTTTTTGGAATTTACCCATTTCTTCCACTACAGGCTAGCCTATGCGGTCTAGAAAGGTAGTGTCAAAATATTGAGTTTGGGTAATCAAGTACTCTATCCTACCTGGCTACAAGCCTGGCCGAACAAATATGTGAGCCCAAAGGTTGCCTCTAATAGAAAAGGCCCAATTTGAATTAGGCCTTGGGCTAATTTTCGAAATTGTCTGAAAATTAAAAATATAAGATTTAATTTAAAAGTTAAAATTAAAATAAAAAATATATATATATATATATATTATAAAAGTTATAATATAATGTAAATTTTCAAAATGTTTAAAAAGAAATATAAGATTAATTTCGAAAATAAATTTTATTAATAAGATTAATAAAATAAATAAGTTAATTATATTAAACATATATATATATATATATTTGTATGTGTGTGTAATATATATTGCTATATATTATATTATTTGAAATGTTTAAGACAATATAAGAGTACATGTATGTATATTTATATATAAATCGGAAATAAGTTAAATAAATTAAATAAATTTCTATTAACAATTTATAAATTTAAATGAAATATTTGAATTTATATAAATTGAATTTAGAAATGTTCTAAATAAATTAGACTTCATTGGCCTAATAAAGATCCTACAAGATAAAAAAATTTGAAATTCACTCATAACTTCCGCTGTAGGCAGACTCGGTGTAACAACCCGCATTTATACGATAATATATTTAAATATTTTATTTAAATATGACATCGTCTATTCGTATTTAAAATCCTAAATATGAATTTTTATCGTGGTCGAATCCGTTGTTCTAATGGATTCAAATCGTGTTTTAAATATCACCAAAGTGTTTGATCATCATGGTTTGCTATTTTTAAATTCAGTGGGCTTAATATTGTTGTTTGGCCCATTAAAATTATCTCCCTTAACCGTGGTTTTCTTCAGGCTGATGCCTTGGCCTCTCCCTATTATTCATTTTGTTATTCACGTTCAAAATAAACGAACGAAATAAAATAGTCAGAGAGGAGAAGGCGACTAGGGTTTCGCGGCTCCTCCTCCTCTCGAAGCCAACGCTCCTCCTCCTCCTGGTGCGTGCTCAAGTCGTGAGGTGCCCTCAACGGTAGGCTCGGGTTCGCAGCGACGCTGGCGGAGCTCAAGGCTAGGGTTTGGAGCAATCGAGAGCGTGAGTCGTTCGCGCTTCGATGGCATAGGTGAGTAATCTTGTACTCACATCTAATTTAACTCTCCAGTGCATGATTTTGGGTTCAAATTTATATGGGTTCGAAACCCTGTTTTCTCGTTCGTATATTCTATGTTGAATTCGTCTTTGGCTGTTCGATATTGTTTGGATGATTGTGGTGAATTCTGACCTTTTCCATATACGTATATTTTATTTCTTCTGATTTTGCTTGGCCACTGTCTTAATCAAGCCCCTATGAACTTGAGGTGGTTCGCGTTATGAGTTCTTCACTTCGACGTTTGACACTGTCAAACTCGGCTCTGACTTCATATTGTTTTCGATTTGTATGTGCATTTTGTGGCTTCAGTATTGAACACAGCATAGTGTACTTCTCTTGCACTTGATATCACTTGACTTTGATTATGATATTAAATGTCATTGGCATGACTGCACTTCCTAATGTTGCAGTTTCTTTTTCGATTCACTTTAACCTGATATTGGGGCATTGTTTTGAACTTGATCATGTTGGCATTGTTTGAGTTTTGTATTGATGTGCATTGAGCATTGTCCTTGTATCACTTGAGTCATTCGAGTCAGTTGGCTTCACCTGTATACTTTGTTGACATTGTAACTTGTACCCTGTTCGTATGTGAGTTTAAGTGGCATTTTGATGTTCATTTGTTATCTGACTTCATGTAGATACGTACCCCTTTTTGTACATATTGTAGAGAGTTGCTTGACTGGCCCCTGATTTTGAGTATGACTACCCCTGTGGTTTCAGATCTGTAGCTCATTTCATATTCATTCACTTCATTTGTAAGCACTTTCGATCTGTTCGGTTTTAACTGCCGTTCTAGGTAGATATGCAATCCAGTGTCTTGAATTAGTTACGTACGTCCCTGCCTATTTCTTTTGATGGTTTCTCTTTTGTTTCGTCGTTGTAACCCTGCTTTGAAATGAAACCAGCACCCTTCATTGTGTGCAATTGTACACATTAAATTGGACCAATATGTTAGTCTTTCTTTTGGGAATAGTATCATTTTTTTTGGCACCTTGTTTTTACCAAAAGACACGTCACTAAGATGCACAATAGCATCCCATATCCATACCACAGGCATGCATCTTTAATCAACTTAACTAGAGTTATACTATAGCATGCGTGAGTCATAGCTCACATTTTTAAGTTCTGTTTTGTTTTGCAATTGTGGTGAGAATTGATGCATGCGTTGAGTTTTGTTTCAGGCGTGTGTACATCATTTTGGTACTGCGTGTGTACAATTTTTGGTGCAGGCAATTGAATATATTGCATACGTGTATTTAAGTTGGATATCATATGTTGGATATCATTGTTAAGCCCTGTTTCCTGTTGGATTTTCACTTTTTAGTTGCATGAATTTAGTATAGGTATAGCATGCGCATAACGGTTATTAGTGTGAACATTTACAAATTTGACTAAATCACATACTTTGGTACTAGTGAGTAGTTTACATGCAATCTGGAACAAGAGGTTACCCAGACACTTGTTTACATTTTTGTGGGTACTGTTGCGGCCTGAATTTGATCATTTAAGTGTCCATACATGCACACCGATTCAATGTTCTCTGTACAGTACCTGACTCTCGAATCTGATACATTGCATTGATGCCTTGTATCATTTGCATTTTTGTCATTTTGCTTCACTGAAGATCTTATCTTCTAATGAGGCTGATCTGCGTCTGTTCTGTTGAGTGTTGTAGTGCCATATCTTTGGTGCTCTCGCCTTCAGTTTGCTATTTCCCTGTGCCTTGCTTTGCGACATGTTGAACTTGTTTCACTTGTTGCCTCCTTCACTGGATACACTGTTTCATTTCACTGATGCAGCCTTGCCCTTAAATACAAGTGGTGGCTGCATTTTCGTAGCAGTTTTACCCTTGCCCCTTGTGATGACTTTATATTCTGTTGTGGCGAGGCGGTGCACGCGTGCGTGCACTGCGGCCACACTGAATTGACAGATTTTAATCGATATTCCTTTTGTTCTTGATTCATCGACCTGTTGCGTAATTCGTAGGCTGTATTGGCGAGGCAGTACACGTTAGCGTGTACTGCAGCCAATTAGCATTGATATTTTTAAATTGACATTTCAATTGCTTAAACTGCTTTGGATTTCTGTTTTGTGGATTAACACTGTTTAGTGTTATATCTGCCGTTATCCAATTCTCGTATCGAGAGTTGGATATACGAGATTTCTGTGACTGTCATCTATATTGAGATTGATTATTATTGCTTCTCTGCGTTAATAACTGAGTTTGAATTAGACTGATCCGGGTATTATTTTCTTTTGAATGTAATACTCGGGTCAGACCGAGTATTTACAGGTTGTAGATTTTTAGCTTTGGGTTGCTGCTAGAGCTATGAAGACTTTTTATATCATTTGAAGTGGTCTTCGTCTTGTTGTAGTAGTCAGTGTGTCTGTTTTAAGATGATAATGTATTCATGTATATTAGTCGATAATGTACTTGTATATATAACTTCTTGAGTCGACAATTGTAGTTGTATCATTTGTATTGTGTCAAATGTATTGTAACTGATATCAGTTATTATATATCTGAGACTTTTCGTTCCATCTGTATTCCGCATTTATGTTATCTGTGTTATTTTTATATCTATTGTCCTAAACTATTATAGCCACTGTGTAGTAGCTTTGAGTGAGAATCGGTATGTCGGATTTCCTCTAAAAATGAAATGCAATGTTCTATTATCTGACATATCGGTGCTCGCACAAAGCAATTACACGGATGGTCGCTCCTCAACAGCCTTATTCTCCGTGCTAGTTGACAGCACTACACCGTAGTGTTCTTGGCTAGCGTGGGTATAGAGGTGGGGCGTCACAGCTTGGTATCAGAGCATGGGGTTTAGGACAATTATAAAACATAACTTAGATGGAACTTGTGTTACAACTATTTGTCGATGTTTTATCTCTCATCTTTACATATGATTATTTTTGACTGTTAGGTATGAATTCCTAACGCTTATTCTTGTGTTTTCGGCTTTGAATTGATTTAGCCGATGTTGATTTTGTTTTAATTTGGCAAATTAAAGCCATTTTGACTTTTGGACTTTGTTCCACTTTTGTTCTATGCTATGAGTGTCATTGTGTACCTGTTACACTGTGATGAAAAATAGCTGGACCAGTTGCAAATTGAGTGATTTTGATTTCTCATTCACATCTAGTTCGAATCTCAGCGATTTTGAACTTGATATTTTGTGTTTTCCTCATCTGGATTTCCCTTCGACTTCGGTCACTTTGTTTTTGAGAAATTACTAATTTCTTGATTTTCAAGACTCTGATTTTGTTTGCCGTTGGTTTCTTTGATAATGATGATTGATTCATTTTGTACTCGACTGCGGCTATTAATTGTTGACTTCGACATTGACTTGATTCTTACTTTTGTTGAAGTCATTTATGCATTTCTGCTCGTTTTGCTTTGTTTTTCCAGTTGATAATCGATTCTTCTTTTCTAATTAGTTGTTATCACCTTTGTCGATTTTGATAACTTCTATTTCTGGAATTTTTGGGTATTCCTACTTTGATGAATTTGGAATCGAATTCTTTGGATTTTATTCACGTCTTCGAATGTGAAATTTTAGTGAACTGACTTGGTTTCCCAATTTAATCGATTCTTGATCATTTCCCCGATTTGTTGCTATCATTTATTAGCAACTTTGATGACATTTTCTTCGGGATTTTTGTGAACATACTTTCTGATGGATTCAGTATCGATTTCTTTGGATTCCATTCACATCTTCGTATGTGAATTCTTGTGATTGATTGTTTCTACAATCATTTTTGTGATTTTTCACTTTAAAAATATAAAGGTTTTCTATACTAGTAGTAAATATTAAAATCCTTTTTTCCAAACGATTTCAAAACTATTTTACTACAAAGCTCTTTTTCTTAAATCGTTTTCCAATCTATTAGTATATACAAGCCTTTATTTCACTCGTATGAGAAATTGAATTAAACGGCCTAGTAAAACAAGTGGTATGAAACGCTTGCGTTTACTTCGTCGGTTAACTCCTGGACTTGTTCGATTGAACCTTTTGTGACAATTTTCTAGTGTAGATTTACAGTTTGTTCGTAAATATTTAAGTTAAGCAAGTGGTTATGGGACATGAAGCTAAACTTTTATATTTACTAGCTTAGTGTAATTGACATTTCTCGTTGATCATGACGATCATTTTGTGATTTAGACTAGCAATTGTGCGATGTCTCTTTGTTTGCAAGGTTAGACTAGACCGTAGTAGTGTGATTTCGACTCACACATATCTCTTTGTCCGCAAGGTTAGTCTAGACCGCAGTAGTGTGATTCCGACTCACACATATCTTTTTGTTTGCAAGACTAGACTAGACACCACTTGTGTGATTCCATTCACACATACCTTTTTGCTTTTTGGTTAGTCTAGACCTTAATTTGTGTGATTCCGACTCACACATATCTCTTTGTCCGCAAGGTTAGTCTAGACCGCAGTAGTGTGATTCCGACTCACACATATCTCTTTGTTCGCAAGGTTAGACTAGACCGCAGTAGTGTGATTCCGACTCACACATATCTCTTTGTTTGCAAGGTTAGACTAGACCGCAGTGGTGTGATTCCGACTCACACATATCTCTTTGTTCGCAAGGTTAGTCTAGACCGCAGTAGTGTGATTCCGACTCACACATATCTTTTTGTTTGCGAGGTTAGGCTAGACACCACTTGTGTGATTCCATTCACACATACCTTTTTGCTTTTTGGTTAGTCTGGACCTTAATTTGTGTGATTCCACTCACACATATCTTTTTGTTTGCGAGGTTAGACTAGACACCACTTGTGTGATTCCATTCACACATACCTTTTTGCTTTTTAGTTAGTCTGGACCTTAATTGTGTGATTCCACTCACACATATCTTTTTCTCTGCGAGGTTAGCCTAGACCTCAATCTGTGTGATTCCGACTCACACGCGTGGGATAGCGACCCACGGTCTTCGGACCATTCCTGTGTGAAAATTTAATGGATGGCTTCCATGAGATAGCGTCTCGTCTTGTGATACCGGTGTTTTGGAGTTTTCATGCTCCCATTTTGTGATAGGCATTTCCCTTTTCCTTTTTATGATTTAGACTAGCAAATGTGCGATGCTCTTTCTCTGTGAGGTTAGCCTAGACCTCAATCTGTGTGATTCCGACTCACACGCGTGGGATAGCGACCCACGGTCTTCGGACCATTCCTGTGTGAAACTTTAATGGTTAGCCACCATGAGATAGCGTCTCATCTTGTGATACCGGTGTTTTGGAATTTTCATACTCCCATTTTTATGATATGCCTCCCCCTCTATTTGTGATTTCTGGATTTCTTGTGATGATTTCTAGAATTTGTGCTTCACCAATTTTCGTGATTTCTATTGACAAGTTTTGTCAATTTTTGTGTATTGGTGAATTCATGTGTTATTGACTTGTTATGAATACAAGTTTAGGGTATGATATCCCTTTCTATCTTTGAGAAGATTCTTGTGACATTTTTGATGAATGAAAATTCATTTGGTATTATATTTCGATGCCAGTTATTTTAATGAGATTTTGACGTGTTAACTTCAGTAACCGTCAATTTTGAAATGGATTTACAAGCGGTTCTCCCGCAATACTGATATTACTAATTTAATCACGTGTTTTCAAAATTCTTTATTTTTAAAAGTTGTTTCAAAAATATAAATTAAAATTGTTTTCAAAATTTTTACAGTTTACATTTTCAAAAGAACGAGGAAGCGATTTAAACGTTTCAGAAAAATCGAGGACTATGACCCCTTTCTTTTACTGATTCGCTTAATTCCGGACTTGTCCGTTTGAGAATGTGAAATGTTATTTTTAAAACACACAATTCTGCACTTTCAAGAAAACGATAAAGAGATTTAAACGATTTAGCAAAAGTAAGGAGTATGGAACCATACTTTTACTACTTCGGTTAATTCCGGACTCGTTAATTGAATATTTATGACTTCTGATTATCGTTTTTGATAATCAGATGTTTGTGTTTCTGATTATCGTTTTTGATAATCGGATATTTGTGTTTCTGATTATCGTTTTTGATAATCAGATATTTGTGAAATTTGATTATCGTTTGAGATAATTAAAAAAATTTTCGATTTGATAATCGAATCTTTGTGATTTCTGATTATCGTTTTTGATAATCAGATATTTGTGAAATTTGATTATCGTTTGAGATAATTAAATATTTTCGATTTGATAATCGAATATTTGTGATTTCTGATTATCGTTTTTGATAATCAGATATTTGTGAAATTTGATTATCGTTTGAGATAATTAAATATTTTTCGATTTGATAATCGAATATTTGTGATTCCTGATTATCGTTTTTGATAATCAGATATTTGTGAAATTTGATTATCGTTTGAGATAATTAAATATTTTTCGATTTGATAATCGAATATTTGTGATTTCTGCTTATCGTTTTTGATAATCAGATATTTGTGAAAATTCGATTATCGTTTTAGATGATTGAATATTTGCGATTTTGAGATTCGAGCTTCGTCTTTTTCTCTGACAATTCAGGTGAGTAATTTGATTTACTCACATTCAATTCGTGCAGTACGTGATTTCTGCTCTGATTCCTTTTCTTTCAATTGCTAGAACTCGATTGAATTCTTGCTTTTGATAGTCGTTTGATTTTGATTCCTTGATCCCCACGATTTTGATTCTTTTGATTTGAATCAGTCGAACCTTTTGATTCTATATCTGATACTTCCATAATTCCAATACTTCCCTGTTGACCTTTGCCTTGCTTATGCATTCGACATTGCCATGCTCTTATGGTTGTTACCGTTTATCCATTTATTCCTTGTGATTGCGAGGACGCAATTTCTTTAAGGAGGGAAGTCTGTAACAACCCGCATTTATACGATAATATATTTAAATATTTTATTTAAATATGACATCGTCTATTCGTATTAAAAATCCTAAATATGAATTTTTATCGTGGTCGAATCCGTTGTTCTAATGGATTCAAATCGTGTTTTAAATATCACCAAAGTGTTTGATCATCATGGTTTGCTATTTTTAAATTCAGTGGGCTTAATATTGTTGTTTGGCCCATTAAAATTATCTCCCTTAACCGTGGTTTTCTTCAGGCTGATGCCTTGGCCTCTCCCTATTATTCATTTTGTCATTCACGTTCAAAATAAACGAACGAAATAAAATAGTCAGAGAGGAGAAGGCGACTAGGGTTTCGCGGCTCCTCCTCCTCTCGAAGCCAACGCTCCTCCTCCTCCTCCTGGTGCGTGCTCAAGTCGTGAGGTGCCCTCAACGGCAGGCTCGGGTTCGCAGCGACGCTGGCGGAGCTCAAGGCTATGGTTTGGAGCAATCGAGAGCGTGAGTCGTTCGCGCTTCGATGGCATAGGTGAGTAATCTTGTACTCACATCTAATTTAACTCTCCAGTGCATGATTTTGGGTTCGAATTTATATGGGTTCGAAACCCTGTTTTCTCGTTCGTATATTCTATGTTGAATTCGTCTTTGGCTGTTCGATATTGTTTGGATGATAGTGGTGAATTCTGACCTTTTCCATATATGTATATTTGATTTCTTCTGATTTTGCTTGGCCACTGTCTTAATCAAGCCCCTATGAACTTGAGGTGGTTCGCGTTATGAGTTCTTCACTTCGACGTTTGACACTGTCAAACTCGGCTCTGACTTCATAATGTTTTCGATTTGTATGTGCATTTTGTGGCTTCAGTATTGAACACAGCATAGTGTACTTCTCTTGCACTTGATATCACTTGACTTTGATTATGATATTAAATGTCATTGGCATGACTGCACTTCCTGATGTTGCAGTTTCTTTTTCGATTCACTTTAACCTGATATTGGGGCATTGTTTTGAACTTGATCATGTTGGCATTGTTTGAGTTTTGTATTGATGTGCATTGAGCATTGTCCTTGTATCACTTGAGTCATTCGAGTCAGTTGGCTTCACCTGTATACTTTGTTGACATTGTAACTTGTACCTTGTTCGTATGTGAGTTTAAGTGGCATTTTGATGTTCATTTGTTATCTGACTTCATGTAGATACGTACCCCCTTTTTGTACATATTGTAGAGAGTTGCTTGTCTAGCCCCTGATTTTGAGTATGACTACCCCTGTGGTTTCAGATCTGTAGCTCATTTCATATTCATTCACTTCATTTGTAAGCACTTTCGATCTGTTCGGTTTTAACTGCCGTTCTAGGTAGATATGCAATCCAGTGTCTTGAATTAGTTACGTACGTCCCTGCCTATTTCTTTTGATGGTTTCTCTTTTGTTTCGTCGTTGTAACCCTGCTTTGAAATGAAACCAGCACCCTTCATTGTGTGCAATTGTACACATTAAATTGGACCAATATGTTAGTCTTTCTTTTGGGAATAGTATCATTTTTTTGGCACCTTGTTTTTACCAAAAGACACGTCACTAAGATGCACAATAGCATCCCATATCCATACCACAGGCATGCATCTTTAATCAACTTAACTAGAGTTATACTATAGCATGCGTGAGTCATAGCTCACATTTTTAAGTTCTGTTTTGTTTTGCAATTGTGGTGAGAATTGATGCATGCGTGAGTTTTGTTTCAGGCGTGTGTACATCATTTTGGTACTGCGTGTGTACAATTTTTGGTGCAGGCAATTGAATATATTGCATACGTGTATTTAAGTTGGATATCATATGTTGGATATCATTGTTAAGCCCTGTTTCCTGTTGGATTTTCACTTTTTAGTTGCATGAATTTAGTATAGGTATAGCATGCGCATAACGGTTATTAGTGTGAACATTTACAAATTTGACTAAATCACATACTTTGGTACTAGTGAGTAGTTTACATGCAATCTGGAACAAGAGGTTACCCAGACACTTGTTTACATTTTTGTGGGTACTGTTGCGGCCTGAATTTGATCATTTAAGTGTCCATACATGCACACCGATTCAATGTTCTCTGTACAGTACCTGACTCTCGAATCTGATACATTGCATTGATGCCTTGTATCATTTGCATTTTTGTCATTTTGCTTCACTGAAGACCTTATCTTCTAATGAGGCTGATCTGCGTCTGTTCTGTTGAGTGTTGTAGTGCCATATCTTTGGTGCTCTCGCCTTCAGTTTGCTATTTCCCTGTGCCTTGCTTTGCGACATGTTGAACTTGTTTCACTTGTTGCCTCCTTCACTGGATACACTGTTTCATTTCACTGATGCAGCCTTGCCCTTAAATACAAGTGGTGGCTGCATTTTCGTAGCAGTTTTACCCTTGCCCCTTGTGATGACTTTATATTCTGTTGTGGCGAGGCGGTGCACGCGTGCGTGCACTGCGGCCACACTGAATTGACAGATTTTAATCGATATTCCTTTTGTTCTTGATTCATCGACCTGTTGCGTAATTCGTAGGCTGTATTGGCGAGGCAGTACACGTTAGCGTGTACTGCAGCCAATTAGCATTGATATTTTTAAATTGACATTTCAATTGCTTAAACTGCTTTGGATTTCTGTTTTGTGGATTAACACTGTTTAGTGTTATATCTGCCGTTATCCAATTCTCGTATCGAGAGTTGGATATACGAGATTTCTGTGACTGTCATCTATATTGAGATTGATTATTATTGCTTCTCTGCGTTAATAACTGAGTTTGAATTAGACTGATCCGGGTATTATTTTCTTTTGAATGTAATACTCGGGTCAGACCGAGTATTTACAGGTTGTAGATTTTTAGCTTTGGGTTGCTGCTAGAGCTATGAAGACTTTTTATATCATTTGAAGTGGTCTTCGTCTTGTTGTAGTAGTCAGTGTGTCTGTTTTAAGATGATAATGTATTCATGTATATTAGTCGATAATGTACTTGTATATATAACTTCTTGAGTCGACAATTGTAGTTGTATCATTTGTATTGTGTCAAATGTATTGTAACTAATATCAGTTATTATATATCTGAGACTTTTCGTTCCATCTGTATTCCACATTTATGTTATCTGTGTTATTTTTATATCTATTGTCCTAAACTATTATAGCCACTGTGTAGTAGCTTTGAGTGAGAATCGGTATGTCGGATTTCCTCTAAAAATGAAATGCAATGTTCTATTATCTGACATATCGGTGCTCGCACAAAGCAATTACACGGATGGTCGCTCCTCAACAGCCTTATTCTCCGTGCTAGTTGACAGCACTACACCGTAGTGTTCTTGGCTAGCGTGGGTATAGAGGTGGGGCATCACACTCGGTTCCAATAATGGTATCAAAGCTTAATAGCATGTGTGGTCTAATTAGTCATGTTAGGGTTAACTAATTAAGCTCATAGTCTAAATTGTAGTGTGTCTAGAAAGGTAATGTCTAGGATTGGGTTTGGGTAATCTAGTACTCTACCCTACCTGGCTACCAGCCTGGGCCGAGAAAATATGCGAGCCTAAAAGGTTGCCCCTAATAGAAGAGGCCCAATTTGAATTGGACCTTGGACTAATTTCAAAATTGTTATGAAATTAAAAATAAAAGTCTTAAATTTTAAAAGTTAAATTTAAAATAAGGAAAATATTATAAATTTTATAATATAAATTTTCAAAATTATTTGAAAGTTAAAATATAAGATTTTAAATTTTAAATTTAAATTTAAAATAAGATATAAATATATTATAATAGTCATAATGTAATAAAATTTTCAAAATGTATGAATATATATATATATATTAATTTTGAAAATTTAAAATTTATTAATTGGATTAATAAAATAAATTAATTAAATAGGTTAATTAATAAATTTTATATGCATCTATTATATATTATGATATTTTGAAATGTTTAAGATAACATAAGTATACATGTATGTATATGCGTTGAATTTAATATAATTTAATTAAAATTGTTTAATTAAATAATTTAATTAAAAGTTAATTAATTTTATAAATTAATTAAAGGCTAATTAATTAAATGAATATACAATATATAAGATATATATGTAATATTGTAAAGGTTATACTGTGTAATAAATATTTAATTTAAATGTTATGTTAAAATAATATAAAATTTATTAAAATGTTAATTAATTAAATAAGATTTAATTAATATAATATTATACATAAGATTATTATATAAGTAGTACGAAATATAAAAGTTATGTAATAATAAAACTTATATAATATTAATGTATAAACAAAATGTTGAACATTAAAGAAACCCTAAACAGACTCAAGGGATAAGTACATACGTATTATACGTATACCGTGATTTCAGATGTGTCAACACTTGAATCACAAAGGTATTTCATAAGAAATACATTATTCCATAAGTCAATAGCACTCGATTTAATATATTGAAGGTTATGAATCTTTAATATAAATTTTCCTCTATCATTTATATATTAATAGATTACTTGCATACTCTTTTGTGTTTGAGCTTTCCTTAAGGGATGTTATGTGTATTGATATTAATATATTAAATAGACAAGGTAAGATAACTGCACATATTTGTTGAGCTTTCCTCAAGGTATGTGTATTATAGTTAAACTGTCATGAAATGATAGGTCCAAGCGAATATCCATACATTAGTTGTTGAACATTCTTCAAGGTAAAGGAAGGATTAGGACAAGGAACCACGAGTTAAGAGTTATATGTGATACAACCGATAAGGAGTTATCCATTGTATACATATTTGTTGAGCATTCCTTAAGGTTAGAATCTCAAGTCATAAAAGTCCTAACGCACACCAATGAAGTCGAAGGACTTCTATGTTTCGCTTAGGTTTTGGTAAAACATAAAAGACTAGTGGGAGCCTTATTAGAAAAATGAATGATAACATTTAACCCTTCTAATATTGTAAGAACATATGCTATATAGTGTTATAGTAATCTACATTGATAAATTTGTGCATTTAATATGATTGATAAAATGTTTATCAATTAAGATATACAAATGAATTGAATTGAGATTGATAAGTAGAAATATAACATATAATTACTAATAAAAGCTTCTTGCATGTTAATATTTCAATACCCATGCGAGCGCCTGATTTTACAACTACTAAACACATTCATAATTTGGTCACTAACTCGTTTACTTGGTCAAGATTGTGTATTGGATTCTGTGAGTTTCGAACCACAAAAGCAATACAAGACTATAGATATTTGATCCATATAAGTGTTATATGAGGAAGGATCACAGTTAGTAATGTACGATACTTTAATGAAATTAGTTCATCTGAAGTAAGCGAATAAACCATAGTCTGAATCGAGTATTTAATTTGATTGATTACGATAAATATCACATTGTGTTAAAAGAAACAGAAGACCAAAACTACAATATAGATCTAAAAACTCAATCATTAAAACGTCGGTCTGATCAGTTTACACAAAGTGCAACATATTTGATGTCCTTAAACGTTAAGAATAATTGAATGCGCTATTGTAGAGAATTCATTATGATATTGTAGTAAAGACATTCTTTTGAATGGTTCGACTATTTAGAACGAATAATGAATGTATAAGAGTAGATGTGATTTAAGGTTCAGTTGGGATGAGGAGAGTGACTAGTCACTTCTGCTTTATAAAGAATCTTTGAAAACGAGAATCGTAGTAATAATTGATACTTAATATTGGAATAAGAAATATGATTTCTATTCTGACATGTTTTTTCATATAGAGAATTGTTTACTATTAGATTTATTCCTTTGAGTTTAAGATATTTGATCAAAGAACTCTCCGTTGTAATATAGTTACAGTATATGAAAAAAATAAACTATGTAAGTGAATGATGGACCTCTGAATATAATATGCTATTATAGTAATGACAAAAATAGTGGGAGCATGCCATTTAGCACTAATTAATTGCACCAAATTACAAAAATTGTTTCCGTAAAACATACCGAACATTATTTATGAAATAATGACTATTTATCGGTGCCGACTAAAAATTAGATATAGTTATATTTCAATGTGAATATTATGAATATTCGTAATGAAATAAAACTATAATATTGTATTTGTTTTTACAACAAAAGTGATGCATCGGAAAATACTGAAGTATCACAGTTATTTACAATTATTTTAGGATCATAGACTAAGCCGTAGTTTTGAAAAATAATTTTTTATTATGTTATTATGAATCATATGATATTGATCAATTATATCTTAAATAATTAAGGCCTATGCACCCATTTAGTAAGAGCGTCATAAGAGTTAACGAACTCTTTGCATTGTAAATATAGATGTATAGAATTATAAGTCTATTAATACCGAAACGATTCCACGTACTTCATCATATTCACCGATGAGTTATAACTGATGTGGAATGTGTATTTGATACTGATGCAGTGCAGAAAGTTAAAGGATTAGGTCGCTCACGACCTAAGGCGAGTGTAGGTCGTTCACGACCTAAGGAGTTAGAGGAGGGAACAAGTGATGCCGAAGAAGGTGGTTGCACAGGCCAATTTGTGGAAGTATTAAGTCGCATACGACCTAACAAGTTAATAAGTCGAAACCGACCTAAAAAGAATACCACCGAGTTAAAGTTGGGTGAGCGATGTTGGGAGAATGAAGTTCTAGGTCGGAACCGACCTATGGAAGGATGTTCGCGACCTAATGAAGTCTTAGAGTCGTATCAACGACCTAGTGTGACTCGGCAACGACTCAAGGAAAATTTCTGCGAGTTAACAAGTCCTTTGAGTCGTCTGAACGACCTAACGAGTCATGCTTTAAGTCGCGAAACACTGGATGCTGTTGATTCAACTGCCGAGTTAATTTCTACCGTTGATCTTAGGTCGCTGATATGGGATGCGCATGTTTTAGGTCGCGAAGCACGGGATGCCGTTGATGTGTCTGCCGAGTTAACCTCTGCCCTTGATTCTCTTTAAACGTTGATTTGGAATACCGCTAAGGTTTTAAGTCGCAGAAACTTGTAACCGAAGATCTTGATGCCGCGTCCATCTGAACCGTTGATTCTTGAAGCGGTGAAGAAACTGTTGTTAGGTCGCTGCCGACCTATGCTAAGTCGCGTATATTCTTAGGTCGAATCATTCTAGGTCGTAGGTCGTTGCCGACCTAAATACTTGTAATATTTTTTAAGGTTTTTCTGAACTGTGTTGTAAATGTTGAGTCGGAAGTCTTTGTTAAGGCGTAGGTCGGAAGTCTTAACTCGGAACCGACTTAATACTTGTAATTTCATTGTTTTTTTTGTGTGAGTTGTAAAATGCCTATAAATAGGTCGAGATTCTCATTTGTAAAAGGTTGTTGAATATTGAATAAAATTCTCTTTGATTGCTTTGTGCTTTCATTCAAATTGGTAGTTGAGTGTAATCTCCTATCTCCTCTTTCGGTTAATCGAGTGCGCTCGATTCAACGATTGTAGAAGCCGATTCGCGGAATCAAGTGCGCTTGATCAACGCTTGAAGAATTGAAGATCTTTGAACCCGGTATCGTGCGCGATCAACGAGTTCGAGATAGCTAGAGTTCGGTATCTTCGGATCAACGAATTCGGGCAATTCAGCATTCATCAATCCATCGACTGCTACTTTCACCGATCTACATTGTTTTGAATTATCCGCTGCGTCAGTTTTTGGTATCAGAGCTTGTTCTAGCCAATCATAGCTAGATCGAGACTTGGAGCCTAATCATTTGAAGAGATTTGAAGTTTGAAGTGATAGCCGAGAGCTTGAGGTGTGAGCCGTGAGCAAGTGAAGTTGTTCGACCTTGCATTGAAGATTGTTTGATCGAATTTGTAGTGGGAGACCGAAACTTTGTCCATCGTGTTTATCGCGATTTGCTACAAAGTGGAAGTTTTCGATCCGTTTCATTTTGGATCAAAATCCGAAAAGTGTTTGAATTTGAAGATTTGTGAAGTTTCCAAGTATGCCGCCAAGAAGAGCTAATCGCCACCAAAACGTAGAAGCTTTGTATCGAAGAGAAGAAGCTGATGAGATGGAGCAAAGAATCAATGAGAATTTTAGTGAAAAGCTTAACGAAGGAATTGGCCGGTTAGAGAGGCTTATGACGGAGATGAATCAAAATCGGAGAAGGGTTTCACCAGAATCTAATCATGGAGGTAGTAGAGTCTCACCACATTCTAATCGTGACCGAAGTGTTGAAAATGATCAAGGGCGTGGGAGAAACGTGAATGATCGAGAACGGAGGAACGTAGATAGAAGGGATGATGGTGGAAGGCGTAATGGTAGTAGAGATGTTGGTGGTCAGAATCGACATCGTTATGCATCTGATTTTGAAGAAGAGTATGATGGTGGTAGTGTTCAAGGAAGAGGTCAAGGCAGAAATTACTCTGAATATGATCACAAGTGGGAATCAGGGATGAAGACTGAAATTCCTGAATTCAAGGGTGGTATGCAAGCAGAGGAGTTTCTAGATTGGGTAGCTAATGTAGAGGAGATTTTTGACTTCAAAGAAGTACCAGAACATCGTAGAGTAAAGTTGGTTGCTACAAGGCTGAGGGGTAGAGCTTTGGCATGGTGGCAGCAGACCAAGCTTACACGTGAACGAATGGGGAAGTCAAAAATTGAGTCTTGGGAGAAGATGAAGAAGTTGATGAAAGCAACGTTCTTACCTTACAATTATCAATCTTTGATGTATCAACGTTTGCAAAACTTGAGGCAGGGCACAAAGACAGTTAATGACTATGCTGATGAATTTTACCAACTGATTGCGAGGAATGATATTATGGAAACAGAGGAACAGCTGACATCTAGGTTCATTGGAGGATTGAGAATGCAGATTCAGGATATGGTTAATATGTTCGATCCAAGATCTGTAGCAGAGGCACATCAAAAAGCGTTGGCTTGGGAGAAGCAGGGTAGAAGAGGAGGTGGTGTGTTTACTAATCCTAACAATCAAGCGAAGGGTGTTGGAGGAAGTTCTAATGTTTCTAAACCTATCAGTAGACCAATGGTGAAGGAGGTTGAGAAGGCGAAAGTTAATAATGGGTTTAAATGTTACAATTGTCAAGAATTGGGTCATAAAAGCAGTGAGTGTCCAAAGCCAAAGAAGAGAACCATGATTGCAGAAGTTGACGATGAGGATGTTGATGAAGATTGTTCTAATCCAGCTGAGGAGGATGAGCAGGATATTGCGTCGGGAGACGAAGGTTGTAACCTAATGCTGAGAAGATCGTGTTTAACACCGAAGCAGGAAGAAGCTAGTTGGTTGAGGAGTAATATCTTTCAGTCAACATGTACTATTCTGGGGAAGGTGTGTAAGTTTGTGATCGACGCAGGAAGCTGTGATAATATTATTTCAACCGAAGCTGTGACAAAGTTGAAATTGAAGACAGAGAAACATCCGAGTCCATACAAGTTAGCATGGTTAAGAAAAGGAGGAGAAGTGAAAGTGGATAGACGAGTTCGTGTACCATTCTCTATTGGGAAGAAATACAAAGATGAAATATGGTGTGATGTAGTAGAGATGGATGTTTGTCATTTATTATTGGGAAGACCATGGCAGTATGATCGAGCAGTACAACATGACGGTCGGACCAATAGCTACAGTTTTATGTTTAAAGGCACGAAGATTATCTTAGTTCCAAAGAAGAGATCACAAGAAGAAAGTAAGTCCGAAGAAATCGAAGAGCTGAAAACTTTATTGACTTTGAAGGAGTTTGTTAAAGAAGTTGAAGAAGAGCCGGAAGTATTCTTGTTGATTGGACGTGAGAGCAGTGAAGAGATTGAAATTCCAGAAGAAGTTAAACCAGTTCTGAAAGAATTTGACGATGTATTTCCAGAGGAATTACCAACGGAGTTGCCACCGTTAAGAGATATACAACATCAGATAGATCTTGTTCCAGGTGCTGTATTGCCACACAGACCACATTATCGAATGAGTCCAAAGGAACATGAAGAATTGCGGAGGCAGGTAGAGGAATTGCTTGAACAAGGGCGTGTGCAGGAGAGCCTGAGTCCTTGTGCTGTACCAGCTTTATTGGTACCCAAGAAGGATGGGACGTGGAGGATGTGCACTGACAGTCGAGCATTGAATAAGATCACTGTGAGATATAGATTTCCAATGCCGAGGTTGGATGACTTGTTAGACCAAATAAGTGGAGCTACTATCTTTTCGAAAATTGATTTGAAAAGCGGATATCATCAAATTCGGATTAGACCTGGAGATGAATGGAAGACTGTTTTTAAAACCAGGGAGGGTCTATACGAATGGTTGGTTATGCCATTTGGTTTATCCAATGCACCAAGTACGTTCATGAGGGTGATGAATCAGATTTTTCGACCGTTCATTGGGAAATTCGTGGTGGTGTATTTCGATGATATTCTTATTTACAGTGGGAGTCCAGAGGAACATTTGAATCATCTTAGAGAAGTGTTGATGGTACTGAGACAAGAACAGTTCTATGCTGCAACGAAGAAATGCGTGTTCATGACGCATAGTGTTTTATTTCTGGGGTATGTTGTTTCAGAGAAAGGGATACAGGTTGACCAAAGTAAAGTTGAAGTGATTAGAGATTGGCCGCAACCCAAGACGATAACGGAAGTTCGTAGTTTTCACGGGTTGGCTTCATTCTATCGAAGGTTTATACCACACTTTAGTAGTGTGATGGCACCTGTTACAGATTGTATGAAAGGCAAACAGTTTTCATGGTCAGAGGAGGCAGGGAGTGCTTTTGGGAAGATCAAGGAATTGCTGACGTCTGCACCAATTCTAGTGCTACCTGATTTTCAGTTGGTGTTTGAACTACATACTGATGCATCCAAGGTTGGGATTGGAGGGGTGTTGAGTCAGAAGGGACGTCCAATTGCCTATTTCAGTGAGAAGTTGTCAGGAGCGAAGATGCGATACAGTACGTATGATGTGGAGTTCTATGCTGTTGTACAATCTATTAAGCACTGGAGACACTATCTGTTTCAGAAAGAGTTTGTTCTGTATACTGATCATGAAGCATTAAAGCATTTGCAAGGGCAAGACAAGATTTCAGCGAGACATGCATCGTGGATTGCTTATTTACAGCAGTTTACTTTTGTCGTTAAACACAAGTCAGGGGTAACCAATCGTGTGGCTGATGCTTTGAGCAGAAGGAGTCATTTGTTGACAACGATGAAAGTTGAGGTGACTGGTTTTGAACTATTGCCGGAGCAGATTGCAGAAGATTCTTACTTTAAGAGATTTGTTGAAGGGAACAATGAAGGGAAGACTGATGAGTTTATGTTGGTTGACGGGTTTCTTTTTAAAGGAAGTCGATTATGCATACCGGAGGGTAGTCTGAGAATGAAGATTATCAAGGAGTTACACGAAGAAGGACATGTTGGAAGAGACCGTACCTTACGATTAATTTCACAATCCTACTTTTGGCCATCGATGAGGAAAGAAGTGGAGAGATTTGTTGAGAGATGCCATATCTGTCAAGTTTCGAAAGGAACTGCGACTAATGCAGGTTTGTATATGCCGTTACCAGTACCAACTAAACCATGGGTTGATGTGAGTATGGACTTTGTGTTGGGGTTGCCGAGAACGCAGCGTGGTAATGATTCCATTTATGTGGTGGTTGACAGATTTTCGAAAATGGCACATTTCATTGCTTGTAAGAAGACGGCGGATGCTGTTCATGTAGCCCAGTTGTTTTTCAGGGAGATCTATAGACTTCATGGATTGCCAGAATCTATTGTGTCGGATAGAGATACTCGATTTCTGAGTCACTTTTGGTTGAGTTTGTGGAAAATGGTGGGAACGAAGCTGAAATTTAGTAGTGCTTATCATCCGCAAACGGATGGACAGACCGAGGTTGTAAACAGATCATTGGGGAACTTGTTGAGGTGTCTTGTTCAAGATAATCTGAAGAGTTGGGATGTGAAGTTATGTCAGGCAGAATTTGCCCATAATCATGCTGTGAATCGAAGTACGGGGTTCAGTCCGTTCCAGATTGTTTATTCAAGTTTACCGAAGGGACCGTTAGATTTAACGATGATACCACACTCGAAGGGGACAATTAAGAAAGCTGCTGATTTTGTTGAAGGGCTGACGGAGTGTCATAAAATCGTTCAAGAACGATTAGAGAAAGCAAATGAGAAATATAAACAAGCTGCAGATTTGAAACGACGAAAAGTTGAGTTTAATGAAGGAGATATGGTTTATGCAGTGTTAACAAAAGATCGTTTTCCAGTGGGCGCGTACAACAAGTTGAAAGCCAGGAAAATTGGTCCGGTGGAAGTTGTGAAACGAATCAATGAAAATGCTTATAAACTGAAGCTGCCAGATGATGTGTATACATCTGACGTATTCAATGTTAAACATCTTGTACCATATCATGGGGAAGAGTTTGTTGGGGATGAAGAGTGTGCGAATTCGAGGTCGAATTTCTCTCAACCAGGGGAGGATGATGCAGTGCAGAAAGTTAAAGGATTAGGTCGCTCACGACCTAAGGCGAGTGTAGGTCGTTCACGACCTAAGGAGTTAGAGGAGGGAACAAGTGATGCCGAAGAAGGTGGTTGCACAGGCCAATTTGTGGAAGTATTAAGTCGCATACGACCTAACAAGTTAATAAGTCGAAACCGACCTAAAAAGAATACCACCGAGTTAAAGTTGGGTGAGCGATGTTGGGAGAATGAAGTTCTAGGTCGGAACCGACCTATGGAAGGATGTTCGCGACCTAATGAAGTCTTAGAGTCGTATCAACGACCTAGTGTGACTCGGCAACGACTCAAGGAAAATTTCTGCGAGTTAACAAGTCCTTTGAGTCGTCTGAACGACCTAACGAGTCATGCTTTAAGTCGCGAAACACTGGATGCTGTTGATTCAACTGCCGAGTTAATTTCTACCGTTGATCTTAGGTCGCTGATATGGGATGCGCATGTTTTAGGTCGCGAAGCACGGGATGCCGTTGATGTGTCTGCCGAGTTAACCTCTGCCCTTGATTCTCTTTAAACGTTGATTTGGAATACCGCTAAGGTTTTAAGTCGCAGAAACTTGTAACCGAAGATCTTGATGCCGCGTCCATCTGAACCGTTGATTCTTGAAGCGGTGAAGAAACTGTTGTTAGGTCGCTGCCGACCTATGCTAAGTCGCGTATATTCTTAGGTCGAATCATTCTAGGTCGTAGGTCGTTGCCGACCTAAATACTTGTAATATTTTTTAAGGTTTTTCTGAACTGTGTTGTAAATGTTGAGTCGGAAGTCTTTGTTAAGGCGTAGGTCGGAAGTCTTAACTCGGAACCGACTTAATACTTGTAATTTCATTGTTTTTTTTGTGTGAGTTGTAAAATGCCTATAAATAGGTCGAGATTCTCATTTGTAAAAGGTTGTTGAATATTGAATAAAATTCTCTTTGATTGCTTTGTGCTTTCATTCAAATTGGTAGTTGAGTGTAATCTCCTATCTCCTCTTTCGGTTAATCGAGTGCGCTCGATTCAACGATTGTAGAAGCCGATTCGCGGAATCAAGTGCGCTTGATCAACGCTTGAAGAATTGAAGATCTTTGAACCCGGTATCGTGCGCGATCAACGAGTTCGAGATAGCTAGAGTTCGGTATCTTCGGATCAACGAATTCGGGCAATTCAGCATTCATCAATCCATCGACTGCTACTTTCACCGATCTACATTGTTTTGAATTATCCGCTGCGTCAGTTTTTGGTATCAGAGCTTGTTCTAGCCAATCATAGCTAGATCGAGACTTGGAGCCTAATCATTTGAAGAGATTTGAAGTTTGAAGTGATAGCCGAGAGCTTGAGGTGTGAGCCGTGAGCAAGTGAAGTTGTTCGACCTTGCATTGAAGATTGTTTGATCGAATTTGTAGTGGGAGACCGAAACTTTGTCCATCGTGTTTATCGCGATTTGCTACAAAGTGGAAGTTTTCGATCCGTTTCATTTTGGATCAAAATCCGAAAAGTGTTTGAATTTGAAGATTTGTGAAGTTTCCAAGTATGCCGCCAAGAAGAGCTAATCGCCACCAAAACGTAGAAGCTTTGTATCGAAGAGAAGAAGCTGATGAGATGGAGCAAAGAATCAATGAGAATTTTAGTGAAAAGCTTAACGAAGGAATTGGCCGGTTAGAGAGGCTTATGACGGAGATGAATCAAAATCGGAGAAGGGTTTCACCAGAATCTAATCATGGAGGTAGTAGAGTCTCACCACATTCTAATCGTGACCGAAGTGTTGAAAATGATCAAGGGCGTGGGAGAAACGTGAATGATCGAGAACGGAGGAACGTAGATAGAAGGGATGATGGTGGAAGGCGTAATGGTAGTAGAGATGTTGGTGGTCAGAATCGACATCGTTATGCATCTGATTTTGAAGAAGAGTATGATGGTGGTAGTGTTCAAGGAAGAGGTCAAGGCAGAAATTACTCTGAATATGATCACAAGTGGGAATCAGGGATGAAGACTGAAATTCCTGAATTCAAGGGTGGTATGCAAGCAGAGGAGTTTCTAGATTGGGTAGCTAATGTAGAGGAGATTTTTGACTTCAAAGAAGTACCAGAACATCGTAGAGTAAAGTTGGTTGCTACAAGGCTGAGGGGTAGAGCTTTGGCATGGTGGCAGCAGACCAAGCTTACACGTGAACGAATGGGGAAGTCAAAAATTGAGTCTTGGGAGAAGATGAAGAAGTTGATGAAAGCAACGTTCTTACCTTACAATTATCAATCTTTGATGTATCAACGTTTGCAAAACTTGAGGCAGGGCACAAAGACAGTTAATGACTATGCTGATGAATTTTACCAACTGATTGCGAGGAATGATATTATGGAAACAGAGGAACAGCTGACATCTAGGTTCATTGGAGGATTGAGAATGCAGATTCAGGATATGGTTAATATGTTCGATCCAAGATCTGTAGCAGAGGCACATCAAAAAGCGTTGGCTTGGGAGAAGCAGGGTAGAAGAGGAGGTGGTGTGTTTACTAATCCTAACAATCAAGCGAAGGGTGTTGGAGGAAGTTCTAATGTTTCTAAACCTATCAGTAGACCAATGGTGAAGGAGGTTGAGAAGGCGAAAGTTAATAATGGGTTTAAATGTTACAATTGTCAAGAATTGGGTCATAAAAGCAGTGAGTGTCCAAAGCCAAAGAAGAGAACCATGATTGCAGAAGTTGACGATGAGGATGTTGATGAAGATTGTTCTAATCCAGCTGAGGAGGATGAGCAGGATATTGCGTCGGGAGACGAAGGTTGTAACCTAATGCTGAGAAGATCGTGTTTAACACCGAAGCAGGAAGAAGCTAGTTGGTTGAGGAGTAATATCTTTCAGTCAACATGTACTATTCTGGGGAAGGTGTGTAAGTTTGTGATCGACGCAGGAAGCTGTGATAATATTATTTCAACCGAAGCTGTGACAAAGTTGAAATTGAAGACAGAGAAACATCCGAGTCCATACAAGTTAGCATGGTTAAGAAAAGGAGGAGAAGTGAAAGTGGATAGACGAGTTCGTGTACCATTCTCTATTGGGAAGAAATACAAAGATGAAATATGGTGTGATGTAGTAGAGATGGATGTTTGTCATTTATTATTGGGAAGACCATGGCAGTATGATCGAGCAGTACAACATGACGGTCGGACCAATAGCTACAGTTTTATGTTTAAAGGCACGAAGATTATCTTAGTTCCAAAGAAGAGATCACAAGAAGAAAGTAAGTCCGAAGAAATCGAAGAGCTGAAAACTTTATTGACTTTGAAGGAGTTTGTTAAAGAAGTTGAAGAAGAGCCGGAAGTATTCTTGTTGATTGGACGTGAGAGCAGTGAAGAGATTGAAATTCCAGAAGAAGTTAAACCAGTTCTGAAAGAATTTGACGATGTATTTCCAGAGGAATTACCAACGGAGTTGCCACCGTTAAGAGATATACAACATCAGATAGATCTTGTTCCAGGTGCTGTATTGCCACACAGACCACATTATCGAATGAGTCCAAAGGAACATGAAGAATTGCGGAGGCAGGTAGAGGAATTGCTTGAACAAGGGCGTGTGCAGGAGAGCCTGAGTCCTTGTGCTGTACCAGCTTTATTGGTACCCAAGAAGGATGGGACGTGGAGGATGTGCACTGACAGTCGAGCATTGAATAAGATCACTGTGAGATATAGATTTCCAATGCCGAGGTTGGATGACTTGTTAGACCAAATAAGTGGAGCTACTATCTTTTCGAAAATTGATTTGAAAAGCGGATATCATCAAATTCGGATTAGACCTGGAGATGAATGGAAGACTGTTTTTAAAACCAGGGAGGGTCTATACGAATGGTTGGTTATGCCATTTGGTTTATCCAATGCACCAAGTACGTTCATGAGGGTGATGAATCAGATTTTTCGACCGTTCATTGGGAAATTCGTGGTGGTGTATTTCGATGATATTCTTATTTACAGTGGGAGTCCAGAGGAACATTTGAATCATCTTAGAGAAGTGTTGATGGTACTGAGACAAGAACAGTTCTATGCTGCAACGAAGAAATGCGTGTTCATGACGCATAGTGTTTTATTTCTGGGGTATGTTGTTTCAGAGAAAGGGATACAGGTTGACCAAAGTAAAGTTGAAGTGATTAGAGATTGGCCGCAACCCAAGACGATAACGGAAGTTCGTAGTTTTCACGGGTTGGCTTCATTCTATCGAAGGTTTATACCACACTTTAGTAGTGTGATGGCACCTGTTACAGATTGTATGAAAGGCAAACAGTTTTCATGGTCAGAGGAGGCAGGGAGTGCTTTTGGGAAGATCAAGGAATTGCTGACGTCTGCACCAATTCTAGTGCTACCTGATTTTCAGTTGGTGTTTGAACTACATACTGATGCATCCAAGGTTGGGATTGGAGGGGTGTTGAGTCAGAAGGGACGTCCAATTGCCTATTTCAGTGAGAAGTTGTCAGGAGCGAAGATGCGATACAGTACGTATGATGTGGAGTTCTATGCTGTTGTACAATCTATTAAGCACTGGAGACACTATCTGTTTCAGAAAGAGTTTGTTCTGTATACTGATCATGAAGCATTAAAGCATTTGCAAGGGCAAGACAAGATTTCAGCGAGACATGCATCGTGGATTGCTTATTTACAGCAGTTTACTTTTGTCGTTAAACACAAGTCAGGGGTAACCAATCGTGTGGCTGATGCTTTGAGCAGAAGGAGTCATTTGTTGACAACGATGAAAGTTGAGGTGACTGGTTTTGAACTATTGCCGGAGCAGATTGCAGAAGATTCTTACTTTAAGAGATTTGTTGAAGGGAACAATGAAGGGAAGACTGATGAGTTTATGTTGGTTGACGGGTTTCTTTTTAAAGGAAGTCGATTATGCATACCGGAGGGTAGTCTGAGAATGAAGATTATCAAGGAGTTACACGAAGAAGGACATGTTGGAAGAGACCGTACCTTACGATTAATTTCACAATCCTACTTTTGGCCATCGATGAGGAAAGAAGTGGAGAGATTTGTTGAGAGATGCCATATCTGTCAAGTTTCGAAAGGAACTGCGACTAATGCAGGTTTGTATATGCCGTTACCAGTACCAACTAAACCATGGGTTGATGTGAGTATGGACTTTGTGTTGGGGTTGCCGAGAACGCAGCGTGGTAATGATTCCATTTATGTGGTGGTTGACAGATTTTCGAAAATGGCACATTTCATTGCTTGTAAGAAGACGGCGGATGCTGTTCATGTAGCCCAGTTGTTTTTCAGGGAGATCTATAGACTTCATGGATTGCCAGAATCTATTGTGTCGGATAGAGATACTCGATTTCTGAGTCACTTTTGGTTGAGTTTGTGGAAAATGGTGGGAACGAAGCTGAAATTTAGTAGTGCTTATCATCCGCAAACGGATGGACAGACCGAGGTTGTAAACAGATCATTGGGGAACTTGTTGAGGTGTCTTGTTCAAGATAATCTGAAGAGTTGGGATGTGAAGTTATGTCAGGCAGAATTTGCCCATAATCATGCTGTGAATCGAAGTACGGGGTTCAGTCCGTTCCAGATTGTTTATTCAAGTTTACCGAAGGGACCGTTAGATTTAACGATGATACCACACTCGAAGGGGACAATTAAGAAAGCTGCTGATTTTGTTGAAGGGCTGACGGAGTGTCATAAAATCGTTCAAGAACGATTAGAGAAAGCAAATGAGAAATATAAACAAGCTGCAGATTTGAAACGACGAAAAGTTGAGTTTAATGAAGGAGATATGGTTTATGCAGTGTTAACAAAAGATCGTTTTCCAGTGGGCGCGTACAACAAGTTGAAAGCCAGGAAAATTGGTCCGGTGGAAGTTGTGAAACGAATCAATGAAAATGCTTATAAACTGAAGCTGCCAGATGATGTGTATACATCTGACGTATTCAATGTTAAACATCTTGTACCATATCATGGGGAAGAGTTTGTTGGGGATGAAGAGTGTGCGAATTCGAGGTCGAATTTCTCTCAACCAGGGGAGGATGATGCAGTGCAGAAAGTTAAAGGATTAGGTCGCTCACGACCTAAGGCGAGTGTAGGTCGTTCACGACCTAAGGAGTTAGAGGAGGGAACAAGTGATGCCGAAGAAGGTGGTTGCACAGGCCAATTTGTGGAAGTATTAAGTCGCATACGACCTAACAAGTTAATAAGTCGAAACCGACCTAAAAAGAATACCACCGAGTTAAAGTTGGGTGAGCGATGTTGGGAGAATGAAGTTCTAGGTCGGAACCGACCTATGGAAGGATGTTCGCGACCTAATGAAGTCTTAGAGTCGTATCAACGACCTAGTGTGACTCGGCAACGACTCAAGGAAAATTTCTGCGAGTTAACAAGTCCTTTGAGTCGTCTGAACAACCTAACGAGTCATGCTTTAAGTCGCGAAACACTGGATGCTGTTGATTCAACTGCCGAGTTAATTTCTACCGTTGATCTTAGGTCGCTGATATGGGATGCGCATGTTTTAGGTCGCGAAGCACGGGATGCCGTTGATGTGTCTGCCGAGTTAACCTCTGCCCTTGATTCTCTTTAAACGTTGATTTGGAATACCGCTAAGGTTTTAAGTCGCAGAAACTTGTAACCGAAGATCTTGATGCCGCGTCCATCTGAACCGTTGATTCTTGAAGCGGTGAAGAAACTGTTGTTAGGTCGCTGCCGACCTATGCTAAGTCGCGTATATTCTTAGGTCGAATCATTCTAGGTCGTAGGTCGTTGCCGACCTAAATACTTGTAATATTTTTTAAGGTTTTTCTGAACTGTGTTGTAAATGTTGAGTCGGAAGTCTTTGTTAAGGCGTAGGTCGGAAGTCTTAACTCGGAACCGACTTAATACTTGTAATTTCATTGTTTTTTTTGTGTGAGTTGTAAAATGCCTATAAATAGGTCGAGATTCTCATTTGTAAAAGGTTGTTGAATATTGAATAAAATTCTCTTTGATTGCTTTGTGCTTTCATTCAAATTGGTAGTTGAGTGTAATCTCCTATCTCCTCTTTCGGTTAATCGAGTGCGCTCGATTCAACGATTGTAGAAGCCGATTCGCGGAATCAAGTGCGCTTGATCAACGCTTGAAGAATTGAAGATCTTTGAACCCGGTATCGTGCGCGATCAACGAGTTCGAGATAGCTAGAGTTCGGTATCTTCGGATCAACGAATTCGGGCAATTCAGCATTCATCAATCCATCGACTGCTACTTTCACCGATCTACATTGTTTTGAATTATCCGCTGCGTCAGATACGCATGTATAAGTCTATGATAAGCTTATATAATATAAAATGAAAGTAAATAAAATAAAATGCACTAGAAATGATCCGATTTGATCGAATGAGTAAGTATATTGGAAAGAGTTCCGAACGTACCTAAAAATGAATGAAGATTCAATCTTAAAAATCACTCCTCCATGTGATACATAATGATGTATCGATAAGGAGTAATCGAACTTTGTTGGACAAAGTACGATTAATTGTGAATTAAATTGAGTTAATTTCATTCTATAAGATCATGTACTTAAGAGTAGTACACAAGGTTAATATTATATTATCTAAATAGTAGTTTACAAAATCATACAAGACAAGGGTTTATAAGAAACTCTAACATATCCTAGGCCAAGGAGTTGGAAGGTTGTGCAAGTTGAAAATTTGCACATAATAATTGTTCATGAGGGATCTTGTATGAATCTCCCCAAAAGGAGTTTCAGAAAGACTATCATTGGATGACATATTTATGTTTCGAACATAAGTTTTATAAACTAGAAACTTAATTAGTTTATATAAAAGGCAATTAATAAAGTTTTTATGAATATTAATTCAGTTGCATTGAGAAATAGTTGTTGTTTCAAAAATTACTAACTTCATAATGAGGGAATTTTTTGAGAAATTATTGTTAGTAAAATGGAATAGGATACGATTCAAAGAAAAAACTGATTAAATAAGATGAAATGAACTTAACTTACCCAAACGAACACATCACGTCAGAGTGTCTAATAAGTATTGTGACGACCCGCCCTTTTGACCCTCAGAAATCGACATTAATACATCCTCATTATTCATGTGCCGCAAATCCAAGCGCCGGAGTGGCAACTTATCAAGGGTTTAAAAAGAAATAAAGATAGAAGACAAAACAAAATAGAGTCTCACATCGTATTTAAAATAACTTATAGTTATACATGTGCTAATTACATACAATCACTCCTATGTGATTCATTAGAGTTACGGCAGGTACTAACCGAGCCCGGGACAGTTATAACTGCCTATCCCTTACAGGGGCTGGTGGATACCCAATACAAAATATAGAGGACACCAACAATAGATAACTATCATCATAAGTACCTCTATGCTTCATCTTTCTCCCAAAATGCTCCATGCTTCTCCCAAAATGCTCCATACAACCTACTACTTGGCTGCCCAAAAAATAGGGCACCCGGAGTTTAAGGGAATAAGAAAATAAACTCTGGGTCAGTCATGGCACTGGTGTGAGATACTCAAAGTATGAATATTTGAAAACAAGGATATCTTATAAGACCACACCGCACATAAACACGAATGAGTTTTTACCTTATGATAACCAAAACATTTGCTATGCTAAATTAGTGACATTATCTTTAATGATATTCTTTGAAAATCCTTTCAAATAACATATTAATCATAGCTGGAATTGTTACATTTGTTAAATTTGACAGCATAATAGGTTTACAACTAAAACCATAAAGGCTCATATTGGAGAATGGATTCCATACAATGACAAGGTAAGAGACTACCTTTCGACAGTAAATCTCTAGAGGGATGCACCTAAGGCTCCAACCTCTACCAACACAGAACCGGCCTACCATTACCATAGATAGTACTGAATATGACATTACCCCGGTCATCACCGACCTTTCCCGTGATCCCAAATCATACACAATATACTCGAAATATAGAGGGTAATCTAGAAAGGTGATGGCTATATGCTAATGGGAGCGTCCCACTTAGCCTTGCCGTATCAACCCTACTTTTGACATTTCCGGGTTATGAGGCTCGAGGTAACGATTACCTTTCGCATAGCACACATTTCACTTGAATTCCACATTGCCAGTTCCATCACACACTATTGATTTCCATAAATGTACAACCTCTGAGCTCGTATGTCTCAGAGAAGGGTGTGAAGTATAGGAGAGTTACCTCCTACACCATCAAACAGATGTACGTTCGTTAAAATCAATGTACGTGCATTTTAGAACTATAATGCCAGACAATATTCCATACAAGTTGTCTAGGAATATGAAAAATCAAAGGAACCCTCCTACTACATCCTATCGGGAATCACCCCTAGGATTAGTAGCGAGCAGCCCTTGCCTCGAAGATCAAATGAAGATACTACTGCCACATATATATGATATGGGAAATTGCCCCTAAGGGTCAGTGATAAGCAGCCCTACATTCCATCTTCTAATTTATTATCATTCCATGTCTTCACTTCGAATGCATATATTGGTTCAAAGTGGTTTTTGGATAGGAATCATCCAAATCTAATCCCGGTTCCTTCAAACCAATCATCGATAAAAGATGTTAAGTTTGAGGGTGAATATCATTTCATTTATCAATATCTTTTATCAAATAAAATATCTCTTTTAGAGATATAAATCTTTAAATCATATTCTTTTCCATTATATACAGAATCATTAAATCTCTTTTTAACTTTGAAAATGCCAAATCAAAATCATCTCTCATAAATCAGATTGCGAAACCTTATTGAGTAAAAGAGGTCGATAGGAATTATACTAATTCTACTCAATATCAATTTCTATATTCAACCTTTACTATCCATCGAATAATGGTGGAATCACCTTTTAAATTTACATGAATAGTATGGGTTCCCTCCTTGGAATTTAATACCAAGTATAAGAAGATTATTTCTACACAATCCAAGTTGTATTAAATTTGTAAATTTGAATCTTTTATACTTGCCTCGTTTCCGACATTTCGACCTTATCTATTCCTCGTCCAAGAAAGAGGCCAGACATGCTAGGGCACTTGTTGCTCCTGAACATCTCCTTAGTTTAAGCACTCTATATCCGGATCTCACGAATAAAAAATCCAATCTATTAATCAGCTTTTAGAGCCAAGATTAAACCATTTATTTATAACAGATTTTCTTTTAACCATTTATTTAAACCCTTTTAAAATAATTATGAAACCACCAAATCATCTTCAAAATACTTATTTATTTATTTTGAAACATTTATAAAATATTTGGGAAAGAATAATTAAGTTTAAATCTATATTTCAAAAGTTATTAAAAACCGTTGCAAAAAGTGCTACGAATAGTGCTTTTAAGGCTGATTTGATCAGAACAACTTTTCTATCATTTAGAAGTCCATTTTTATAACTCAAATCTCTTTTAAGACATTTTCATATATTTGTAGAATTTATTCCTTAATTTTAAAGTATTAAAAATATCCATTTTAAAGAATTTATCACTTTGGTTATCGAACTGCCAAAGCACGACTATTTTGAAAACTTGTTTCGCTCATATTTCAAAATCTACTAAATGAAATCTCAATATCTTTTGTTTTAAACTACGATTATAAGAGTTTAGAAAATTCTTATTCCCTAGAATTCCGACTCTGATTCCATCGTATAATTTGATTTAACTATTACGGCGTGAAATCGCGAACTACCGTTACGCGACGCGCCTATTTTTGACTAAATTTTCATAACTTGTTGACACTTCTATAAATTAAGTTTTAATATTTATAACATTTATAAACCATTTTAAAGAGGTTTATCCAACTCGTAACGCTTTTATAATTCATAACGGAAAGTAATTTCCTTTGTGAAATTTCGACGTGTATTAAATATGAATATTTCTCATAACCAAACAAAAATATTATCATATTCAAACATGATAAACATCCATTATAACCAAACATAGCCAAAAATATATATCATCCAATATAGCATATATAAATAGAGTTTCTCACCTTAGGTTCAATCGAACTAACTTTAAAATGACTATAGCTTTGCTATTCCGGAATCAGAGCTCTCGAATCTCGCACTAATGCTTCCTAGCAGTTCAGCCTTAGCCTTTGGTGCTTGGGTGCTCATGACTTACTTGGAAGAGAGGAAAGACTCGGCCTTTGGATGGTGGATGGTGTGGCCATTGGTTTAGAGGGGGAGAAAAAGGATATTTGCTTTGGTTTGGAGGATAACATATATATTTATATACACTTTATAATTTTAATTACTTTGTGCCATAATTTTCTTCATTAATTTTCTAAGGTAGGAAGCCATTAAAGTGGGGAGGAGAAGTGAAGAAAGCTTAGGAATGTATGAGAAAATGAAGTGAAGACCACTCCATTGAACCTTAACCAATCACACAACCTTTCTCCTTAATTTCTTCTCATCACGATCCACGATTCAATTAGGATATTTGATAAATATCAAGTTAGGTTACACTTCCAAAACTTCTTGTGTTGTCGTCTCTGTAATTTGTTCCGGGTAATACACATACTTCCGTAAATGGAATACATGAAAAATTGTAACACCCCATATTTTTAGTAACATTATTTAGAATATTTAATTAGGTAAATAAAATAAAATAATGTAAGATGATTAATAAATTGAGATTTGATTTAACTAAGGGTAGCCTTGCCATGTTAAATGTAAATCAAAACGAGATAGCATGAATAAAAGTGTTAGGAATTAAGGGAGGGAAAAAGGGGAAATAGGATGAACTTATACCCTAAACCCTTAGGAAATCAAACACTCATTCATTTCATCTTTCTCAAGCAAAAATACTCTAAGTCTGATCACCATTTTCAATCTCAAGAGAAGCTAAAGCTAGGATTTTCAAGAGGAAGAAGTAAATCAACATAATCAAGATCAAATCTCACATCTTTAATCACAAAACTAAGGTGAACGATTACTACATCCTATTTTTCTTATAGTTTTCGGATTCAAGGATAACCCGAAATGATTTTGCATGATAATGCCATGTTTTGGATGATTGAAAGTTTATATATGCTTGTTGATGATTTATACATGTTCAAAGATATGTTTGATATGAAAACCCTACTAAATGACATCCAAATGCCTTGAAAAATTAAATGAAGATCAGAAATGATATTTTAGAGATGGGTTTCAATTTCCATAAATTTTTAAATTAATGTGAATTTTATATTAATTTTCTAGTAAAGAAAATGATTTATTGGGTTATAAATAATTTACGGGTAAATTATAATTAATTTGGGTCTGAAATTTTTAATGTTAGAAAACATATTAGAAAGGATTTTTTCGAATTTTTGTAGAATTTTCCAAAGAGTTTTGATGAATATAAAAAATTATTTAAGGTATGAGACTTAAATGTTTTATATATTTAATTAAGGAGAAGGGGTGGTTCCCCTATGGTTTTGAAAGGTCTAAAGGAAAGGTTTTTCCAATGGTTTTGAATAAGTTTAAAGGAAAGGGTTTTTACTATGGTTTCGAAAGGCAATGTTTAATGGTTTTAAAGAGGGATGTCTAAGGTTTTTAGTTTTCGAAGGAAAAGAAATTTTAATGGTTTCGAATGGTTTCGAAAGGAAGATTTGGCCTTTCGGCCGAAATGAAAGAAAGGGTTTTACATGGTTTCGAAATGGGTGCTTTCAATAGGATCGAAAGTGGTACTTTCAAATGTTTAAAGGTTTTCATCAACAAAGATTTGAGTAAAGTATATATAGCATGACAAGGTGATTTTGAGTAAAGCATAGAGTATAAATTTTTTCCTTGTTTAAGTTTGGTTTAAAAGGTTTTAAACAATTTCAGATGAAAAGGTTTTCAGGGAAAATTATGGGAAAGTATCCCTAAGTAAAAATGACTCGGATAAGAATACCAGATGGGACTAGTATAGGGTCGCGCACAATGATGCTATCGAAGTGGAAAACTGGCTGCTACACTGTGAAAAGATTTTTGCTGACTTAGCGCACAATGACGAGTAGAAAAGAAGACTTTCTTCAAGAAACCTTCAAGGAACTACTTTGTTTTGGTGGAATACTATAATTGCTGGTGTGGATGAAGGGACTATGACGTGGGCAGAGTTTAGGAGGAGGTTTCAAGAAAGGTTCATGTCAGTAATGGCGCAGTCTGTGTTGGTCAGGAAGTTTGCTGAGCTAGAACAAGGGGAGATGTCTGTTCTTGAATATGCTGGAAGGTTCGAAGAGTTAGCCCGGTATGGGTATGCCACTGTTGACACGGTGATGAAAAGGAATGAAAAGTTTATTAGAGGTTTGAAGCCGTAGTTGGCTAGGGCTACTTTACAGCACATCAGAGATCCATGTGATGTAGTTATGGAAATGGTGTTGAGACATGAGGAGATGTTAGCTTGTTTGGAAAAGCTGATTCGAAAAGGAAAGCTTCAACAATATATGCAAGCCCTGCAGAATGGTGGGTAGGGAACATCCGATGCCTATCAATAAAGAACTTTGATTATCAATTGGACCGCTGACGGCCGACATCCTGTTGAAAGGAGCTAGAGGCAAAGTGGAATAGCGAGCACACGATGCTGCTTCACTTACCAATGAGATTTATTCTAATCTTCTTTGAAATATTTTATTTCAATTTCAATTATGTTGTGAACTACGACCAACTTGAATTAATCTACTTGCATACGATGCAGGTAACCAAGTACCTAGAGTTGGGCACCAACCAACCTCCATGGACCATGATCAGACCTTCGAAGAATCACAAGACAAGCATGATTCAGCCGCTCATCAGCTACCGGATACCCCTAACTTAAGGCAAGGACTCGAAATGGAAAGTGTGTGTGACTCGACCATCCACTTCCAACTCCGTGCTTCAATTCTAATAGAACATCTATGCCTTACTCAGAGTCCGATAAGACCAAAGAAAGACTTAGAGTGGATGCAACCCAACAATCCACTCCCCAGCTCATACTTGAAGTTTGCCAAAATACTTATGCCTCTCCCGAAGCTTAGCACGACTGAGGTCTAACTAAAGTGGACAAGATTTGATCGTCCACGCATTAAATTCTCCCCTGAACATAAGAGGCAGTTCGAAAGCTCGACTTAAAGTAGGAATGACCGACTGCCTACTCATCAACCACCGCCCTCAACACATGGGCACGACTACAGCTTGAGGTGGATGTGACTTGATCGTCCACCCGAAAACTCTCTCTCTCTACTCGTAGGGATGAGTACGAAGCAAAACAATGGACGTGGTTCGACCGTCCATCGATCAACTCTGGTCCCCAGAGCGCGGACCGAAGTATAAACATCAAATGATTGTGACTGACCACCCATCATAAAACTCTGGTCCCTAGAGTGCGGATCAAAGTATAAAGACAAAATGATGGATGCAGTTCCACCATCCATCGATCAACTCTGGATCCTAGAGCGCGGACCGGAGTATA
Organism: Allium fistulosum; assembly: GCA_030737815.1. Taxonomy (NCBI): domain Eukaryota; kingdom Viridiplantae; phylum Streptophyta; class Magnoliopsida; order Asparagales; family Amaryllidaceae; genus Allium; species Allium fistulosum. The sequence continues at coordinate 1,425,210,679 of CM060902.1, forward strand.
AACATACAACAGGTGTGACTGACCACCCATTATAAAACTCTGCTCTTCAGAGTGCGGATCGGAGTATAAACACAAAAGGATGGATGTGGTTCAACGGTCCATCGATCAACTCTGGTTCCTAGAGCGTGAACCGAAGTATAAAAATCAAACGGGTGTGACTGACCACCCATCATAAAACTCCGATCCCCAGAGTGTAGATCGGAGTATAAACACAAAAAGATGGATGCGGTTCGACCGTCCATCGATCAACTCTGGTTCCCAAAGCGCGAACCGGAGTATAAACATCCAACGGGTCTGACTGACCATCCATCATAAAACTCTAGTACCTAAAGTGCGGATCGGAGCAAAAACACAAAGGGATGGACGCGGTTCAACCGTCCATCGATCAACTCTGGTTCCTAGAGCGTGAAACGGAGTATAAACATCAAACGGTGTGACTGATCACTCATCATAAAAATCTGCTCCCTAGGGTGTGGATGGAGTATAAACACAAAAAGATGGACGTGGTTCGACCGTCCATCTATCAACTCTGGTTCCCAGAGCACGAACCGAAGTATAAACATCAAACGGGTTTGACTGACTACCCACCATAAAACTCCAGTCCCCAGAGTGCGGATCGGAGTATAAACACAAAAAGATGGATGCGGTTCAACCATTCTTTGATCAACTCTGGTTCCTAGAGCGCGAAATGGAGTATAAACATTAAATGGGCGTGACTGACCATCCATCATAAAACTCTGCTCCCCGGAGTGTGGATGCAGTATAAACACAAAAGGATTGACGTGGTTCGACTGCCCATCTATTAACTCTGGTTCCCAGAGCACGAACCGAAGTATAAACATCAAAAGAGTTTAACTAACCACCCACCATAAAACTCTAGTCCCCAGAGTGCGGATCATAGTATAAACAAAAAAAGATGGACGCGGTTCGACCGTCCATCAATCAACTCTGGTTCCCAGAGCGTGGACCGAAGTATAAACATCAAACGGGTGTGAATGACCACCCATCATAAAACTTTGCTCCCTAGAGTGTGGATTGAAGTATAAACACAAAACGATGGACGTGATTCGATCGTCCATCGATTAACACTAGTTCCCAGAGCACGGACCGGAGTATAAACGTCAAACGGGTGTGACTGACCACCGTTCATAAAACTCTGCTCCCCAGAGTGTGGACTAGAGTATAAACACAAAAAGTGTACGTGGTTCGACCATCCGCTCGTCAACTCTTCCCCTTGACTTGGGGCAAACAAATGACTCAAAGTGTATGCAATCTAACCATCTCCTCTCCAGCTCGAGCTCAAAGTTCTTCAGAACACTCATCTTACTCCCAAGGCTCGGCAGAAACAGGATCCAAAGGGAATTGGATGTGGTATGACCATCCACGCATCGACTCCTTCCTTGATGCAGGGGGAGTTTGAGAGCCCAAGCCTAAATTGGATGTGGTTCAACTATCCAATCCAAAGAGGATGTGATACATCCATCTACGACCTTGTTTTTGCTTGAGGTACGTCAAACTATCCAAGCCTTGCCCGAACCTCGGCAAGCCCAAAATCCAAACCAAGACTTGGACGCAGTTCAACCGTCCAGCAAGTAACTCTAGTCCTCCCACAGGGATTGGATTATAAACACAAATTGGGGGCGGTTCGACCACTCGCCAACAAACTCTTATCCACAGAGTGCGCATATAAGTATAAACAAATAGATGAGTGCGATTCAACCACTCAATAGTCCATAAACTCCGACCTGAACTCTACAAGAACAGTATAAACTCAATACGGATGGAATTTGGTCGTCCACGAAGTAATTCTGCTAACCTAAGAATGGGAACAAAAGTACATACTACCACAAGCTGAGTACGACATCTTACTATAGCTCCGGCTGGGTGATCTTTACAGCTTAAGGAAACAACTACAAGGAGGCCTCAATACAAAACCAATCGGAACAACATCCGAAGTTACGGGTGACTGACTATATCATACCGTCAGATCGAGGGTCAATATCGATCCGCACCAACCACAAATGGATGTGACCCAAACGTCCATTGAATAAATCCGATGACTAGACCCTGGATAAGAGAATAAACCACGAATGAGTGCAACTTGATCATTAATCCTCTAGCACCCTTCTTCGATCTGTTAGGAGGAGTGTGAAACCGGATGAGCATGAACCGACTGCACCTGAGCCAACTCTATCCACATATCTAGTGGGAGAATATGAACCAAAATGGACGCGACTGGCCGTTCAGCTCCGAATTAATGCGACGTGACCATTCATTCATTGACTCTTACCATAGTATAACTAGAAGAGCAATATGAAATGGACGTGGCTCGACCGTCTGCACACTGATCCTTGCCCTTGTTTTGGCAGGGAGAGCATCAATCACTGATTGGACATGACTTGCCTTCCTACTTATCGACGTATGCCCCAGACCTTAAGGCATTAGCGTGAAACAAGATGAATGTAAATCGACCATTCATCGATCAACTCCAAGTCTTTGGAGCTTAGTGGGAGTATAAACATGACTAGGATGAGACTCGACCATCCATTGAGTACATTTATCAACCTGAGACCGGGGGTGGAATTGTGATCATCCAAACACTGACTGCGATAGCTCAATGCTGTGATTCATACCCGGTGTTTACAATGACCCAAGGCTACGACCGAAGGGATGCCTACGGATAGAATCATCGAATCAATGTTCAAGCTCATGGGCAACTGATCATCACTCCAACCCGAACGACGAGTAACGGATCATGAGTACGTTGAATGGAAAGTGCGTTACTCGAATATACAAGCAGATTCAAACTCAAACCAAGAGCCAGCTATACCGTTGCATACAACACGGGGTTGAACCGTACTCGACATTTGATTCCACGTGCTTCTAAGCCCGATCTTTGGCCATTTTTATATAATTACTCAAAGCACTTAGAGTCCTTCACTATCAGACTCAATAACTCATGACAAGACTCTAGGATTCGACCGGAGTAACCGTCATCATTGAACGTCCCAACCAGATTTCATGTTCATTATTACGCGAAATAGTTGTGTTTGAACTCATAGAATCCAAGGTTGCACCCGTTGAGCTAACAATCAACATTACAGTCAGTCGTGGCGACCCATTACGGGTACTAAAGATCAGATCACAGCTCAGTGCAACGATAATGAAGGAATTAGTTGGCTTTCTCCTAATGAATCTTGATGTGTTCACTTAGACCTATTCTGACATGCATGTGATCTCATCGACTATGGCGTGCCATGCATTGAATATCGACCTGATGCATGTCCTGATGAAACAAAAGCAACGCGACATGAATCTAGAGGGATTTTCTGCACTTAAAGAGGGGGTGGATAAACTAAAAAACAATAGGTTTATCTGTGACGCCTTCTACCCAAAATAGGTATCCAATCCAGTTCTTGTGAGAAAAGCTAGTGAAAAGTAGTGGTCATGCATCGACTACTCAGACCTAAACAAGGCATGCCCAAAAGGTAGCTTTCCACTTTTAAGGATTGACCAGCTGGTAGACTCAATCGCTCTGGACATGAACTACTTTCATTTATGGATATGTACTCTGGATACAACTAGATCCTGAGCACATCCTCCACCAGAGGCACACCAACTTCATTACTTCTAGGGCTATATCGTTATGTTGTAATGCCATTTGAACTAAATAATGCTGAAGCTACTTACCAGAGACTGGTCAATAGATGTTCAAAGACCAGATCAAGCGATCGATGGAAGTATATGTGGATGATATGCTCGTGAAATCACGACGATCAAACGACCACATCGATGACTGATGTGTATGTAAATGTGCATATTTTTACTTCCATATTTAATCTATTTTAATTTAATAAATGAGCATATAGGGTATTTTTAAATGTTTATACCAAAATTTAAATTCTCATCAAATTATCATTTATTCATCTTCATATCGGAGCAAAATGGTCATTTTTGTTTATGATTTAATTTTAGAAAACTTACTTGGATATTTTAATGTTGTTTTGTAGGAATTTGGATTCAAATGGAAGAGGGCTTCATGGAAATATGCATGCACAAGAGTTATAAGGCAAATGAAGATGAAATTAAATCAATACATGAAATCATGGAGGACCACACCTACCCACTTACCATGATATACAATTAGGAGCTAATGCATATGTTAGTGGCCATTAAAGTTACATGCACACTTAATAGAGGATTAATTCATGCTAATGATAACTTGGTGGCCACACTTCCTCAAGGGTATTTTGGGTATTCCCCAAAAATATGCATTAGGGTTTTAGGCATGTATAAATGCCCCTTATGTTTCAGGTAATGGGCTCTTAGCCTCCTCTTTGGTTAGTTTAGTTGTAGGCACAAATTGTAAATATAAACTCTCTTTCTCTCTTTCATGGCGTCTTAGCCATTTTCTTCTTATGTAATTTTCTTAATGCAATTTAATTCATGCTATTTTAATTTTTGTTCTTTTCTTTTATGTTAGTAGCTTAGATTTAATTTATGCAAGTAGTTTATTTCTCTTTTTATTTTAATTAGCTTGCATTTTCCTTTTGTTTTTGTTTCATGTTGAACTCTACATTTGTTGAAATGATAACAAATATGAGAAGCTAAACCCCTTCAATTTAGGGGTAATGAAGCTCTCTTAATTATGTAGATTCAACATTTTGCTAATTTTTGATCTCTTTTTATGCTTAATGGAAATATTTGAATGTGTAAATTTTTTGTTGTTTTAGCTTTGAATTTGATAGCCTATGTTGTTGACACTAAATAGGCTACGCTTAAATAAACACAAACACAAATTACCTCTTCATCTACATATGATTATGGTAATGAAGTGAGAATCAAAATTTGATGGTCTATATTACTAATCAATAGTAAATAGATTATGCTTAGTATAGATATTATGTTTAATTTCATGGTCATTTTCATGAGAGTTAAGAAGTGGTTTAGTGTGTGTGTTATTGTTTGATGGTTTATGTTGGGCTAATTAATAGCACAAATATGTCATACTTATGATAAACACATCAACTAAATTCACTAAAGACCAAAAAAGAGAGATCATAATTTCATTTTGTTGATTTATGTGACAATGAGATGAAAGTTACCTCTAAATTGTCTTCTACTCTCATATTTTTATCCACTTTTTTTTGTTAGTTTTTAGAAATTTTTAGTTAACACATCTCAAATTCTTGGTTTAATTTTATTGAGTGGAAATTTTAAAATCAATGCAATTCCCTACGGATCGACCCGTACTAAAATTGTACGCTATGCGCTTGCGGTTAATATTTAATTAAAATTGTTTCGGCTATTTTCTAAACCGATAGGAAGTTAGCTGATTCAACAAATTTTTGGCGCCATTGTCGAGAAATTAATTTGATTTTAATTTTTACTCTTTGAATTATTTTTGTTTGATTTTATCATGTTTTCATTTTGTATGTGAATTGCATAAAAAATATGTTGTATTGTGTATTTGTTGTTTGATTTGTGCTTGCATTTGTTTGTGTGCTTGTTGTTTTTCTATTTGCATCTGCATTCCTATAAAAAAAAGACATAGACAATTTATTAAAAATATTTATTATTTACATTTGCATTTACATTGTCAATTAGCATTTACATTTCACTGTTCAAATTTACAAATACTTTTCACTGTGCATTCCAATTACTTCCCACTGTCCTACCACACTTGCATATAACTTCACTTCACTACACTCACAAAACAAAAGCAGCATCCCCCTGCTTAGTTTCACAATACTGCCCCTTCTGGTTCTCTGTCCACTTCTTACATCATCTCCAACATACCCTCTGCTTGCCACAAACATTGCTGTTCACAACTACACTACCTTGGATGAACACAAACACCACTAAACTCACAGTCTCACACAGCAACATACCACTGCTAAACCACATTCATTGCCTGTTCACTCCTCATAAACCACCACTTCTTCAACTTTCACTGCTAAACTACCTCAACTCCTCACAGTTGCATATATCCACTTCTGCATATTGCACAACACATTTCCCACTTCAAAACAGCCACTACCCTTAACATTTCTGCCCTTAATAGCAACGCATTTGCTTCCTGCCTCAACCACACTTCTACACTGATCAATGCATACCTCAACATCCCACCACTACCCCACTTCTGTCACCAACCAGCCTGCACACTGCAACTGTGCAACTCTGTGCACATATCAACACACAACTACCTGCTCATTTCCCCTACTCTACTGCCAACAACACTTCACTGCTGCAAAACTGTCCCCTGCCCACCACCAAATCGACTTCTGCCTATAACATTTCCACTGCCTCACTCCCTACCAGTCACGACCAAACAGTCACCAACATCCCTTCCATACTTCACAAAATTGCCTTGCCACTGCCACCGCCAACTTCTTTAACGCTTCACTGTCTTACTACCATTCACAGTCATCAGCACACTTCAACTAATCCTCACTTCCATACCACATACAAGCCTACATCAACATTTCCTTACTTCTGCCTGGCAAATTGTTGCTTCAACACTATGCACATCACTGCTATAAACATACCCCTGTCATACCATCAACACATCATAATGTACATTTACATTTTCTCTACTCATAGTGCATATCACACCTCCACAAACAACAGTGCTCCACTTCAACTTCAGTCACCACATCACCTGCCAATCCAAACAACTAACTTCTACAAACCAGTGCACTGCCTAAACACCTAACCTCTACAAAGCCCCAAACCAGTGCACCACCATCACCCCTCCCCAAATACCTAACCTCTACATTCTCTCTGTGCACATCAAATGCAACGGTTCATTCTTCCCTCCCCTTCACAATTGTGCACATACCATATCCGCTATGCACAAACTTCTTCACCATTTCAAAACATATCACGTACACTCTGCCTAGCCTTCTAACCATACCCACCACCTCATTGTTTTACAAGTAGAACTTACAGGGAGTGCTTACATACCAGTGCTTACATACAAAACTTACATACCAGTGCTTATACGCAGAGCCATCAGTTGCCTTATCACCACTTATCACCATTGCACAGCAACCACACCTCTATTAGCAACATTACCCATTCAGCCATTGCCTGATCACAGTTCCAACCCACTATCCATTCTCAAACTCTCTGAACTTCATTGCAACTACAACAACACACAATCTCCCCTTCCAAATCACCTCCTTCCACTGCCTTTTGCCCAAATACATAACTTCATATAACACAGCTGACCACACCATTACTGCCTCAACTTCACTGTATAGCATTTCCACTGTCCACCACTCTACACCACTACCAACAATCGAACAACCCAAATGTCCAATCTCCCAAATTAAAACTAGCTATCTCGCCCAATTCCTCCTTTCTGCCGAACTACTTACACCAAACCCGAACGAGTTCTATGAATTTGGGATTTCTGCTTGCGAAATTTAATTGTAAAGAGAAATTTCTTTTGATTTTAATTTAATTTCTTGCCATAATTTGTGAAGAGAATTTGCGTATGATGTTTCTGATTATAGAGTTGTGATCGAGAAATTATAGGAGTTGATGTAATTTGTGAAGAGAAAATTTTGATTTTTTGATTATAGAGAATTTGCGTATGAAACTATAGGAGTTGGGCTTTGTGATCAAGCATGTTGTTTATTTTTTTTCCTCTTTTTTATTTTATTTATTTATATTTATTTCTATTTGTTTAGTTTTCATTTCTTAAGTTCATGTTTCTCTTTGGCTTTATAAAAAAACAAACAAGTTGTTTTCATTTGTTTGAGTTTCATTTGTTTTGTTTTGCATTTGTTTTAGTTTCTTCTTATATATACATACTATATATATATATATATATATATATATATATAACAAACAACAAGTATATATCGTGTTTTCAATTGTTTTAGTCCATTTTGTTTAAGTCCATTTTGTTTTCCATTGTTTTAGTTTCATTTGTGTTGATTTTAATTTGTTTTAGTTTTTTTTTAAAAAGAAAAAAAAAAGTATATATCTTGTTTTTAGTTTCAAGTTGCAAAAGCAAATAGTAAGAGTTGCTTGCTTCGCTTTGCTTGCTAAAAATAAATCGCTTGCTTATATAAAAAATAATTTGCCGCTTTAAAATAAACTGCTAATAATTCTGCACGCTCTGGTATCGTGCTCTCATCTCTTGTTTTTATTTTTTTTGCATTGTTAGTTGCTTGCATTTTATAAAAAAAATTCAAAAACAAAAACAAAAATCCATTCTTAGTTGCATTGTTTAAATCACGTTTAAATTTATGCTTTGCATTCATCTCATCTTGTTTTTATTTTCTAAGGGCAACACCCAAATCCACATAAGGTGGGGGATTTCATCACCCCTTTTTAGCCCACAAATTGCATTTCATCTTAGAATTTACTAACAATAACGGTTAGACATTTGTCTTAAGGGTGTCACGAGCTCACCTAGGGCTTAATTGTATATTGGCAAGTTGTCCGCTTTCAACAATTTAATTTCTTGGTGTGTAGGCTATGGCAGAGCAATAACCATTTATAAATATTGCGATGATTCATAAATATTATAGTGGTTGTTTCTTTGAAGGTACTTAAACCTTCGGCTGCATTGCTACGATGGTTCATGGTGCACCGATAACCCCTGCCCGTTACCTAGCTAAGAACTATCTTGTTGGATTAAGACAAAGTGTGATTATACAATATTGGGTTAGAAGCTACTAAAAAAACTTTGTACTTAAGTCTGTGCATTTATTTAGTTGCATTAGTTCAGGTATATTTCAAAAAAAAATCAAAATCCAAAACAAAAAATTTGTACATTCTCCTTAACTTAGTTTTTAAATAATTTCATTTGAAATTTTTCAATCAAAATCAAAAATTCAAAAAAAAAATTACGTTAGTTTTTTTAGAAAAAACAAAAAAATCCAAAAAAATATAAAATCTTTTCAAAAAAGAAAAAAACATATAAAAAAATCAAATTTCCCTTTTGAAAAATAAATTCCTTTTGGTAAATAGTTTTCCTCTATAAAAAAATCCAAAAAAGAAATTTTTTCTTTGAAAATGTCTGAATTTCCCTACTCACATGAATTTTACGATAGTTGTGAAAATCAATATAATACATATAATTTCACATCAAATTCTTATGGATATTTTAATAACAACTATTGTATAAATAATTTGGATCTTGAAGAACAAAGTTTTCAAAATGATGAGCAACCCTCAACTCTTGAAAAGAGTATTAAAACTATTTCGTCTTTACTTGAATTCTCTACACAAAATGATCAAAGGATAAATGAATTCTGCAATTCATATTTTTGCAATAACTCAAGTCAAGGATTTCAAAATAATCAAAATTTGAATTCACTTCAAAATTCAAATGATTTCGATTATAACCCATGCCAATTCAATTTTGAACTCCAAAATGAATTACAAAATCAAAATAAAATGGAAACAACTGTTTAAATGATTTTGGCAATGTGAATTGTTTCAATCATAGTGAAATTTTTTGTTCTCAACAACTTCAAATTGAAAATTCTCAAATTAATAATTATAAATTTGATTTTGTTGAGAAAATGGATGAAATTCACCAAGATCACACGAATTTATTGTTTGAAGCATATATGAAACAACGTGAGAACAAAATCAAATTCCAACATGCGACGAGTCAAGTAATAACTCACCTTTTACCAAAATTGGCGATTTTCAAATAACAACTTTTGAAATTGAAAATTACAATCTTAATAAAGTTTATAAAAATACGGTAATTGAGTTGGATTTCAATTCCTTTGAGAGTATGGAACCAAATTTAAATTTCGATCTTCCTTTTTTCGATTTTGAAAAATTGAATACAACAACTTTGGATTTTGAATATGATATATGCAATGAAGTTGTTGATAATCCAACAAAGGAAGATGAATTTTGTGAACACAAATTTTTTGGACTTTTCGAAGATGAGTTGTTGAATTCTGAAGCGGAAGATTTAAATCACCATTTTGATTTTAAAATCAATAATTCTAAAGAAGTTTTCAATGACAAGCTTGATTTTCAAATTGGCGAAAATAAACTTGAACTTTAACCAATTGTTCTGTCAACCCCAAAAATCATCGAAAATAAAACGACTCATACGATTTTTGATAAAACGACATTCGTTTTTCTAAATCAACATTCAACTTTGAAACTTTTTATGGTTTGGTTTTTTGCACTTAACCTAGGTCTCTCATACTTGACGAGACAAATGAATTGGTCTTTGAAAGACCGTTTCATTTACTCTTTAATGGTATATTTTCTGATGTCGTGTAAATAATAATCCTTTCATTTTCATGTAAATATAGGTCATGTTTTTGTTTTTATTTTTCCCCTTTCACTTGGGTTGACTATGGGGACACAGTCAAAATCAAGTGTGGGGGGAGTCTCATCTTCATTTTTAATTTTTCATGTTTTATTTTTCATTCTTTCCAAAACAAATTTTCTTTTTAGCATTTTGATTTATTTTTAAAGAAACACTGGGATAAGTATAGGTTTTGGTTATCAAATTGAAATTTTTGAAAATTTATTTGTCTCATCAAAAATAAAAATAAAGTTTGATTACAAGTAACAAATGGTTTAACTAGTATATAGGAAGGTTTATGGGCAACAATTATGAGGTATATCCTAATTGTAATCTTTGTTTAAAAAAATCGATCGATTTTAAGTAAAGGATATAGCATTTTTGATCATCTAAGTTAAACGGTGCTAAGATGATTTTGCGAAACTCTCTCTTCACAAAAAAAACAAAAAAAAACAAAAAAATTGTATATATGTATATATTCTATAAACACCTAGAGTCATGTGTTCACACGCAAGTGTGTACACTCGCCATGCTCTGTACCCTTCTCACGTAAGCCCGAAAGGCAGTGCATGATCGCTATATCTGGCCTCAGTTTATCTGAGTTAGGTTTATGTATATAAAAATTCTTTCATTAATAACGCCTATAGTCGATAGGTGTACATACTTGTGTGTACACTCGCTATGCTCTGTATTCCCCTCACGTAAGCCTGCAAGGCAGTGCATTGGTGATATATTCGGCCTTAGTTTTTCTGAGTTAAGCATATGTAAATATTGTTAATATCAATAAAATTTCAAATAAAGAGAGAGTAAACAATTGAAATCCAAGCACTAGTTTCACTTATTTGATTTGACTTGTTATTCAAAAGAAATGAAAATACCATTTTGATAAACTTTGATAATCAACTAAGGGTCTATTTCATAGTTGCACTATGTGATCAACCGAAACAACTAGCCAAACTAGAGTCTAATTGTAATGATAACTTAATTTTTGTTGGAAATTTTGACAAGTAAAAGGACTTAAATTTCTTGATAATGACCGAAACTTATATTTAACTTATTCGTGTCAATTTGAAAGTAAAATTTTCATTTGTAAATATTTTCAAAACATGCAAATAAATCTTGCATTCAGGAATTTTGCATTTGGATTTTGTAGGTAGTATCCGCTGAAAACCCTTAGAGACAACACTCGTCCTACTAGGGACACCTAGAGGTTTAGCGGCTTGTTGCATACGCTCAATACAATCGTGCTCTCTATGAAAATGGATTTATCTTAGTTTTAGTTTATTCGAGGATGAATAAAAAGATAAGTGTGGGGGATTTAATGTGCATGTAAATGTGCATATTTTTACTTCCATATTTAATTTAATTTAATTAAATAAATGAGCATATAGGATATTTTTACATGTTTAAACCAAAATTTAAATTGTCATCAAATTATCATTTATTCATTTCATATGGGGGCAAAATGGTCATTTTTGTGTATGATTTAATTTTACAAAATTTATATGGATATTTTAATGTTATTTTGTAGGAATTTGGATTCAAATGGAAGAGGGCTTCATGGAAATATGCATTCACAAGAGTTATAAGGCAAATGAAGATGAAAATAAATCAATTCATGAAATCATGGAGGACCCCACCTACCCACTTACCATGATGTACAATTTGGAGCTAATGCACTTGTTCGTGGCCATTAAAGCTACATGCACATTAATGGAGGGTTAATTCATGCTAATGATAACTTGTTGGCCATACTTCTTCAAGGGTATTTTGGGTAGTCCCCAAAAATATGCATTAGGGTTTTAAACTTGTATAAATACCCCTTATGTTTCATGTAATGGGCTCTTAGCCTCCTCTTTAGTTAGTTTAGTTGTAGACTCAAATTGTAAATATAAACTCTCTTTCTCTCTTTCATGGCTTCTTAGCCATTTTCTTCTTATGTAATTTTCTTAATGCAATTTAATTCGTGCTATTTTAATTCTTGTTCTTTTATTTTATGTTAGTAGCTTAGATTTAATTTATGCAAGTAGTTTAATTCTCTTTTTATTTTAATTAGCTTGCATTTTCTTCTTGTTTTTGTTTCATGTTGAACTCTACATTTGTTGAAATGATAACAAATATGAGAAGCTAAACCCCTTCAATTTAGGAGTAATGTAGTTCTCTTAATCATGTAGATTCTACATTTTGCTAATTTTTGATCTCTTTTTGGGCATAATGGAAATGTTTGAATGGCTAAGAATTTTGTTGTTTTAGCTTTGAATTTGATAGCCTATGCTGTTGACACCAAATAGGCTATGCTTAAACAAACACAAACACAAATTAACTCTTCATCTACATATGATTATGGTAATGAAGTGAGAATCAAAATTTGATGGTCTATATTACTGATCAATAGTAAATAGATCATGCATAGAACAAATTTTATGTTTAATTTCATTGTCATTTTCATGAGACTTAAGAAGTTGTTTAGTGGGTGTGTTATAGTTTGATGGCTTATGTTGGGCTAATTAATAGCACAAATAGGCCATACTTATGATAAACACATCAACCAAATTCACTAATGACCAAAAAAGAGAGATCATAATTTCATTATGTTGATTTATGTGATCATGAGAAGGAAATTACCTCAAAAATGCCTTCTACTTTCATATTATTATCCACTTTTAGTTTTTGTTAGTTTTCAGAAATTTGTAGTTAACACATCTCAAATTCTTGGTTTAATTTGATTGAGTAGAAATTTTAAAATTAATACAATTCCCTGCGGATCGACCCGTACTCATCACGTACTAAATTGTACACCGTGCGCTTGCGATTAATACTTAATTAAAATTGTTTTGGTTATTTTTTAAACTGATAGGAAGTTAGCCGATTCAACAATGACTTAGCGGATATGTTCAGTATTCTACGAAAATATGAAACGAAAATAAATCCCTTGAAATGCTCTTTCGGCGTTGCATTAGGGAAATTTTGAGGTTTCGTCGTCAACTCTCACTGAATCGAAGCCGGTCCCGAGAAGATTCAAGCAATTCGAAACATCCAAGTATTGAAATCAAGCAGGTATAGAGCCTAAATGGGAAGTACATCTTCCAAAGTCGATTCATCTCCAGGGCCACAGGTAAGTGTACTCTCTTCTTCGACCTAATCAGGAGATGGAAAAGAAACTTTGAATGGATGCAAGGCTGCATCGACGTATTTCAAGCTCTGGTAGATCACTTAGAGAGACCTCTCATCCTATCCAAGCCGCCGGATCACAAAGATTTATACATCTATTAGCTATGTCGGTACTCGCCATAAGCACCACAATGTTATGCAAAGAGAAACTAATCCAAAGACTAGTATATGATGTAACCAAGCGATTGACAGGTACCAAGAGAAAACTACCGAAGCTATAAAAGCTCGCATAATGCCTGTTAATTTCATCACAAAAGCTCCGCTTTTACTTTCAGGCTCACCCCATTAACGTCTATACTGACCAGCCGTTACGACAGGTCCTACAGCAACCTTAGACGTCTGGAAGGTTACTCAAATGAAATATCGAGCTAAGCCAATTCGATATCACTTATCTCCCTCGGAGAGCTATCCATGGACAAACACATCATATATGAATTCACTGCATCAGATGACTATCCGAAAAGCAGGGGAGAACCGACCAACCGATGGAAAATGTACATGGATGGAACTTCCAATAATCGGTGTTCTGGCATCGGAGTTACGTTAATGACTCTTGTGGAACGATCGATCTGCTATGCCCTGAAACTCAACTTCCCTACAACAAATAACGAAGCTAAGTATGAAGCCTTGATCGCCACTCTCAAACTTGCTAAAGAATTGGTAGTGGAAACTTTACATATCTTTTGTAATTTCTGGTTAGTGCTATGCCAAGTCAGGGAAGATTATCTTGCTAGGGGGCAACGTCTTGCTCCTTATCTCAGCTGGGTCCCAGAACTACTGGTCGACTTCGAGTATTACACCATTACACACATCCTCAGAAAAAAAATGTAAAAGCCGAGTCACTGGCCAAACTGGCCAGTTCTGGGGATGCACAACAAATAAACTCTGTCCTGGTTGAAATACTTAACATTCCAAGCATTGACAGATGGAGATCGACTAGATCTTGGATACGGAGCCGGAAAAGGAGTCATGGATGACTCCCATCAAAGACTATCTACAATGGGGAATTCTTTCTGAATGGAGGAATGAAAAATGACAGATCCTCCTTGAAGCTTCACGCTACATCATCCAAGGAGTCATGTATAGAAAGGGCTTTCTCCATTCCCCTGCTTCAGTGTATCACCCATGATGATATCAAACGAGTCTTGAGAGAAGTCCATGAAGAAGAATGGGGGGATCACACCAGGGGGAAAACCTTGACAAAGAAAATACTCTGCTACGGGTATTACTGACCAACTGTCAATCGAGATGCAGCTGATCATGCTATTTAATGCAACGAGTGCCGGATGTTTGAAAAAATTCTGAGGGTCCCCGCCGACGAAAATTACTCAAATGGTCGCTCCATAGTCGTTTGCCACTTGATGTATTGACATCATCAGCTCCTTTCCATTTTCTAAAGGTGGTGCAAAATATGCCATCATATTAGTGGATTACTTCACCAAATAGGTTCAAGCTGAACCTTTAGCCACGATCACAACAAAAAAAAGTAATCAACTTCATTATCCGGAATATCATCTGTCATTTTGGCCTTCCATGAACCATTGTAACTGATAATGGAACCCAATTAGACAGCGTTAAATCCAAAAACTTCTACCTTACGGCATCATATTAAAAAGAGATTTGCGGTAATTGCTCACCCTCAAGCTAATGGACAAGTTAAAGCTGTTAACAAAATCATAAAGTCCATTCTGAAGAAGCGTTTGGAAAAGGCTAGAGGCAAGTGGATGGACCAACTCTCATTAGCATTATGGACATACAGAACCACCCACAAGTCCACGACTGGCCATACTCCATTCGCCCTTACTTACAGCTCCGAGACCGTCATCCCTGTAGAACTTAAAGTCCCCTCTCATCGAATGACTTATTACAACCCTTATTTCATTATACAATAACATATAAACAAGGAATTGCAATCCAATTTCAATAAAACTAAAAGGAATTGGTGACGACTCGTGAACGTAAAAACGCATCCGGGAGCCAATGATAAGAACGTGTACCTGAACGTACAAATGTATGTTCAAAAAATTCAACTTCTTGAAATCGATAGAAATTGAATTTTCACTTGGAGTTATTAAAGAAAAGACTGGATCAGATAGCCAAAGCTTACTAGCCCTGTAGAACAGGACACAGAT
Source organism: Allium fistulosum (assembly GCA_030737815.1). Lineage (NCBI taxonomy): Eukaryota > Viridiplantae > Streptophyta > Magnoliopsida > Asparagales > Amaryllidaceae > Allium > Allium fistulosum. The sequence goes on from CM060902.1 coordinate 1,425,226,282, forward strand.
AGCAATTAATGGAATACAATCCTGAATTTATACTATTGGAAATCGACCAAGCGTCATGACGATCAAAGAGTGATACAACACTTTGGGAAGATAATTCAACGGAAGGATGGTGACTATTCAGGAAACTGGATGGATTTCTTTCTGGCGACTCTAACTTGCTTCGATTCAAAGCATGTCATATACGCAACAAGTCATACTTTGGGGGCAAATATTATCCGGCATTTTGACCCGGCTATATCCGAACTGACTGGACAAGTTAGACTCAACTGTCATTAAGGCGAGTAGTCTAGAGCGATGATTGTGGGGTCCAAAAATCAAGCATAGATGATTATATGAAGCATGATAGCTCACTACTCCTCGAAGATGGATCAGGTACGATCCATATTGAACACTATGGATCATATCGTATCGATTCCTTAACTCAATTTTGCAGCGATGATCGGTCAGTAACTCAAAATCTACACATGCTATCAACATGAAACTTAGAGTACAAGCTTACTACAAAATATGGAACACCCCCTAGGGATTTCATTCCAATCGGAGGAAGTTGGAGGGATCGATTGAAATCAGAATTCAAGCAACACTACTTCATGGAAAATGTGATATCTCACAAACCGTACGTCAGAATTGCACGAAATTTTGGGAGCAAGTATCTAACATCATGGGGCATCCCTCATAGGGATCGCAACCCATTTTGATGCATTAATAGGGATTGGTATCTATTGTGGCTCCAATGGGCCTGCAAATTTTTGGGTAGCCTCGTACTGGTCTTCCGAACCTTCTACCAAAATTCCAGTCTGATCCATGCACGTCTTCCCCTATAAATACAGCAGGCATGGCGTCAGAAAAGGGATCCTGCTTTCTCTACCGAAGCTCTGCCATTTTTACTCTTCAATTTTATACTAATGGATCCCAGCTGATCCAAACATTCTTGTAAACATAATCAAGTGGAAGATCAATAAATATATAAGATGGATGTAGGCCAAGATTGTCGAACCAATATAAAAATCCGTGTGTTCCTTAATGAAATTTTCTATGTTTTAATTTCATTCTTCATTTAATCTCTACTAGATTCTATTAGGTGTTGATGCCTATTTTTGGCGTCAACAATAAGCTAATGGGTCAATCCGATCAAGAATGAGAAAAGGTCCAATATATCGAGGTGCTAGCTTCCCAGTTCTTCCTAATCTCACTACCCCCCTCATAGGAGAGATTTTCCAAAACACCAAATCTCCAACTGAAAATTCTAGATTTATACGCCATTGATAGGCATAACTCTTCTGCCTGCTTTAAGCTTCTTTTAGCTTCTTCCTATTTACATCTACCTTCTCTAAGGCTTCTCGGATCATATCGGGGCCAAGCACTAACCGATCTCCTATTTCAAACCGACATGCTGGGGATCTACACGGACGACCATATAAAGCTTCATATGGTGCCATATCAATGCTTGGTTGATAGCTGTTGTTGTAGGTAAATTTTGCTAAATGAAGATGACTCACCCATGAACCTCCAAAATCTAAGACACAAGCTCGCAGAAGATCTTCCAAGACTCTGTTCACCCTTTCGGTCTACCATCCAGTTTGAGGATGGTATGTGGTGCTTAAATCCAGCTTCATTCCCAAAGCTGTCTGTAATGCCTCCCAAAACTAACTTGTAAAAATCGGGTCTCGATCACTGAGTATACTGCTTGGAACTCCATGCAATCTTAGAATTTCCTTCATGTATATCTCTGCCATACTTGAAGCGGTCCTTGTTGGCTTTACTAGAATAAAGTGTGTGCTCTTGGTCAATCGGTCTACGATAATCCAAACACCTTCATTTCCCTTCCTTTTTCGAGGTAAGCCGTCAATGAAATCCATCGATATCTAGTCCAACTTTCAAGTTGGAATCTCTAGAAGTTGTAGTAGTCCAGTAATCTTTTGCTGATCGCTTTTTATTTGATGGCAATTTGAACATCCACTAACATGAATAGAATTATCCCTTTTTATGCCTTCCCACCCGAAAGTCTTGTTCTTGTCCAAGTACATTTTAGTAACCCAAGATGTATTGCAAGACAAGAATTGAGGTACTTGGCTAGAACTTCCTTCCTAATCCCATCAATGTTTGGAACGTAAATTCTCCCCTGCATTCTTAAGATTCCTTGATCGTCCACATTAAATCCTATCCATCTTCCTAGTAAAATGTTTTCCTCCACTTCCCTGGGTATTCTTGAAATAAACAGGTCTAGAAGCTGGTTCTCTTTTGTACGATTGATCAGAGTGGGACATACTACTAAATGGGCTATAACGGCATACCTTCTGCTTAGTGCATCCTCCACTACATTAACTTTCCCAGGGATGTATAAGATATCAAGATCATATGATGTAAGAAATTCTAACCAACGTTGTTATCTCATATTTAAGTCCTCTTAGTGAAACGATACTTCAAGGGTTTGTGATCCATGAAGAGATCGAAATTTTCACCTATTCAAAGAAGGAATATTATTTATTAAGGTTAATTAAAATTTATTAAAATAAACCATAAGAAATTCTTACCCAGTAAATAATGCCTACACATTTTTAATGCAAACACAACAGCTAATAATTCTAAGTCGTTCGTTGCATAGTTCCTTTTATGAATCTTTAGTCGTCTACTCGCATAAGCGATAACTTTTTCATGTTGCATCAACACTGCACTTGCTCCTTCTCCATAGGCATCAGTATATACAGTTAAACCACCACTTTCATCAGCAATAGCTAGGACTAGAACGGTAGTTAACCTTTTCTTGAGTTCCTGGAATGCTTCTTCACATTTTGGTGTTTATTCAAGTTTAACATCCTTTATAGTCAACTTTGTTAGATATGAGGAAATTTTGGAGAAGTCCTGAATGAATCTCTAATAATATCTGGCTAATCCTAAGAAGCTTTGGACATCCGTTGGAGTCTATGGTTGCTTCCAATCTCGTATAGCTAAAATCTTTCCTGGATCTACTGAGATCCCTTCTCCTAACACAATATACCCAAGGAATCTTACTTCTTTCTCCCAAAAGTGACATTTCAAGAATTTAGCTTTAAGTACATTGCTTCTTAATATTTCCAACACAATCTTCAGATGCCTCTCGTGTTCCTCCTCGATTTTGGAATAGATAAGAATATCATCAATAAAAACCAACACGAATTTGTTTAACACATCTCTGAATACTCTATTCATAACTTCTACGGAATAAGCGGGCGCATTGATCAACCCAAAAGGAATAACTGACCATTTGGAAAAGCAATCCCGACCCTTGAATGCAGTTAATGGAATGCCATCCTCAGCTATTCTTAGTTCATGAAATCCTATGGTTAAATCCATTTGGGAGAATACATAGGCACCATGAAGTTGATCAAACAAGTCATCAATGCGGGGTAGATGATACATTTTTTAATCATTTGCTTGTTCAGGTCTCGATAGTTTACACAAAGCCCTAGGGGGCCATCGTACTCTGCAACAAAAGCCACTGCTGTGCCCCAACTCGAGCGACTTGGTCTAATTAGTCCTTTCTTTAACAACTCATCTGTATAGTTTGCCAAATCAATCTTTTTCTTTGGGGCCGTCCTTTGAATATGGTGAATAATGGGTCTTGCACCAGGAACTAAGTTAATATGAAACTCAATTTCCTAATAAGGGGGTAAACTTTTAACTTCCTCAAAAACATCCTAATATTCCTTGACAATTAGTATTGTCTCCAAACCATTTTGAGATGAGTCAAGTGCATACAAGAAACTATCCCTTACTGGACTGGGTTCCTCACAAAATATTTCTATAAATTTTTTGAAATTGGTCCATAAAGATACCGTTCTCTTAACACATTCCAGAATAGCTTTATTCTTGGATATCCATTCCATACCGAGTAAAACTTCAAACCCAAAAAAGTAAAGGATAAATAGGTCGTGTGAAAAATTATGTGAAAGGTCAGTAACTCGGACGTTTTCACAAATCATACAAAGATTATTTGTACCTCAAATGGGATTAGACACATAAATAAGGGTATCTACTATTTTTGTGATCAGTTTTAATCTATCAACCAATCCTTTAGCAATAAAACTATGGGACGTCCTAGTATCAAATAATACTTTAACTAAATCATAATTGACATAGATATTACCTTTAAGAACTCCTTTGCCCTTTAAATCTTTAGAGGTTGAAGGCTCATTTTTGATAGCATAGACCTTAACCTGCTCTCCTTTCTTCATTAACGGGCATTTGTTTTTCCAATGTTTGGGTTGATGGCAGTTGTGGCAGGGATTATTTTGAATCGTAGGAGAGATAGTTCCTTGCTGCTGCCTTTGAACATTGGGATTCCTACAGTACTTTGGATAATGGCCTTTCTTTCCATAGTTAAAACATTCAACATCTTTAAAACAGTTTTCCTAAGCTCCCCCTCCGAGCTTGCCTTGCCATGGCTTCTTTCCATTATTATTAAACTTCCTCTTATTGTTGTTATTTTGAGTTGCGACCGGATTCTTCTTGTCCAAAGAATCATAATGGAAACCCATATCTATTAACTCCACAAAGGTTCCTTTTACATAAGTGGTCATCCTATCCTGATACCGCTCTTTTATCCCAGAAATGAACATCTTATTTGTCTTCAGAGGCGTATCTATCAGTCCAGGCCTAAAGCGAGATAATTCATTGAATTTGTGTAAATATTCTTCCATTGACATCTCTTCTTATTTCAGATCCACGAAACTTCTATAGAGGTAGGATTTCCCAGTAATGGGCATGTATTGTTCTTCAAAGACTTCTTTAAATCTTGCCCAAGAGAAATTCTCTTCCAACTCATTAAGAGTAATGGACTCCCACTAAGCTAGAGCCCCATCCTTAAATTGCCAAGAGGCCAAGAACCTCTTTCGATTATCATCCATGTCTAATCCTCTAAAGATTTTCTCATAGGATCGAAGCCAAGCTAGAACTTCAATAATAGATTATGTGCCTTTGAATGGCTTTCCTCCCAAGCTAGTAAAATCTTTGCAAAGAGCGGTAAAGTTATCTTGAGGTTGCATAGGAACCATTACTTCTTCAATTACCACAGCATTTGGAGTTCGACCATTGGTGGCTGTTGCACTACTACCTCTCCTTCTACATCCTCTTTGGTTACTCATTTCTTACTATCTGGATATAGTAAAGAGAAAATTAAGAATACATATGAGACAGTCTTAGGGAATACGCACAAAAGTCAAATATACTTATTTGGATAAATTTTTTAAATATATGCTCTAATTGACTAAACTCATTTTAGGGCATTACTAACCCTATTTCTAATGAGTTGACCCCATCAAGGCCTAGGTGTTCGCTCAACCATAAGCTCTGATACCTACTTTGACGACTCGCCCTTTCGACCCTCGGAAATCAACACTAAAACATCCTCGATATTCACGTGCCGCAAATCCAAATGTCGGAGAGGCGAATTATCAGGGGTTACAAAAGAAATAATGATAAAAGCCAAAACAAGATAGAATCTCACATCGTATTTAAAATAACTTATAGTTATATATTTGGAAAGTACATACAATCACTCCTAAATGATCCATTAGAGTTACAGCAGGTACTAACCCAACCAGGGACAATTATAATTGCTTACCCCTTACAGGGCTGGTGGATACCCAATACAAAATACAGCGGAAACTAACAATAGATAACTATTATCATAAGAACCTCCATGCTTCATGTTTCTCCCAAAATGCTCCATGCTTCTCCCAAAATGCTTCATGCTACCTAACTACTTGGCTGCCCAAAAATAGGGCACCCAGAAATTAAGGGAATAAGAAAATAAACTCCGGGTCAGTCATGGGACTAGTGTAAGAAACTCAAAGTATGAATATTTGAAAACAAGGGTCTCTCATAAGACCATGCGCATATAAATATGGAATGGGTTTTTACCTTATGATAACTAAAACATTTGCTATGCAAAATCAAAGTATTATCTATAATGACATTCTTTGAAAATCCTTTCAAATAACATATTAGTCATAGTTGGAATTGTTACATTTGTTAAATTTGATAGCATAATAGGTTTATAACTAAAACCATAAAGTCTCTATTGGAGAATGGATTCCATACAATGACAAGGTAAGGGACTACCTTCTGACAGTACATGTATAGAGGGATGCACTTGAGGCTCCAACCACTACCAACATTCAAAACCGGCCTACCTTTACCATAGATAGTACCGAATATGGCATCACCCATATCGTTACCGACCTTTACCGGGATCCTAAAGCATACACAACATATCTGAAATATAGAGCGTAATCTAGTAAGGTGATGACTATATCCCGAAGCGACCCACTTAGCACTGCCGCATCTACCATGTTTTTTTCATTTCCAGGTGATGAGGCTCGAGGTAACGATTACCTTTCTCATAGCACAAATTTTGCTTGAATGCAACATTGCCAATTCCATCACACGCTATTGATTTCCACAAATGTATAACCTCTGAGCTCGTACGTCTCAGAGAAGAGTGTTAATTACAAGAGAGTTACCTTTTACACCACCAAATAGAAGTACGTTTGTAAAAATCAATGTACAGGCAATTTAGAAATGCAATGTCAGACGTTCGTTCATAAAAGTTGTCCAAGAATAGGACAAACCAAAGGAACTCTCCAACTATATCCCTTGAAAATCAAATGAAGATACTACTACCATATATATATATATATCTCTGTGTGTGTGTGTGTGTGATATGGGAAATTTCCCCCGAGGGTCAGTGACAAGTAGCTCTACATTCCATCTTCTAATTTATTATCATTTCATGTCTTCACTTCGAACGCGTATATTGGTTCAAAGTGGTTTTTGGATAGGAATCACCCAAATCCGATCTCGGTTCCTTCAAACCAATCATCGATAAAAGATGTTAAGTTTGAGGGTGGTTATCATTTCGCTTATCAATATCTTTTATAAATAAGATGTCCCTTTTAGAGATATAAATCTTTAAATCATATTCTTTTCCAGTATATACGGAATCATTAAACCTCTCTTTAACTTTGGAAATACCAAATCAAAATCATCTCTCATAAATCACATTGCAAAACCTTACTGATTAAAAAGGGTCGATATGAATTACAATAATTCTACTCACTATCAATTACCATATTCAACCTTTACTATCCATCGAATAATGGTGGAATAACCTTTTAAATTCACATGGATAGTACAGGTTCCCTTCTCGAAATTTAATACCAAGTATAAGAAGATTATTTCTACACAATCCAAGTTGTATTAAATTTGTAAATTTGAATCTTTTATACTTGCCTCGTTTCTGACATTTCGATCTTATTTATTCCTCGCCCAGGAAAGAGGACAGGTGAGCCAGGGCACTCGTCACTCCTGAACATCCCCTTAGTTTAAGCACCCCACATTCGGATGTCACAAATAAAAAAATCCAGTCAACTCATCGGCATTTAGAGCCAAGATTAAACCATTTATTTATAAGAGCTTTTCTTTTAACCATTTATTTAAACCCTTTTAAAATAATTATAAAACATCCAAATCATCTTTAAAATACATAATTATTTGTTTGGAAACATTTACAAAAGATTTGGGAAAGAATAATTAAGTTTAAATCTATATTTCAAAAGTTATTAAAAACCAGTGCAAAAAGTGTTGCGAATAGTGCTTTTAAGGCTTATTTGATCAAAAAAACTTTTCTATCATTTATAAATCCATTTTTATAACTCAAATATCTTTTAAAAAAATTTAATATATTTAGAGAAATTATTCCTTATTTTTAAAGAATTAAAAATATTCATTTTAAAGAATTTATCGTTTTAGTTTCCGAACTGCCAAAGCGCGACTATTTTGAAAACTTGTTTTGCTCATATTTCAAAATCAACTAAATGAAATCTCGATCTCTTTCTTTTGTTTGAAAACTATGATTATAAAAGTTTAGAAAAATTTTATTCCAAGGAATTCTGTCTCCGACTCCATCATATAAATGGATTTAAAATATAACGGCACGAAATCGCGAGCTACGGCTACGTGACGCGCCTATTTTTGACTAAATTTTTCATAACTTGGTGAAACTTCTCCAAATTGAGTTTTAGTGTTTATAAAACATTTATAAACCATTTTGAAGAGGTTTAACCAACTTGTAACACTTTTATAATTCGTAACAGAAAGTGATTTCCTTCATGAAATTTCGACGTGTATTAAAGGTGGATATTTCTCATAACCAAACAAACATTTTATCATATTCAAACATGATAAACAACCATCATAACCAAGCATAGTAAAACATATATATCATCGAATATAGCATATATAAATAGAGTCTCTCACCTTAGATTCAATCAAACTAAATTTAAAATGACTATAGCTTCGCTATCCCAGAATCAGAGCTCACGAAGCTTGCACTAATGCTTCCTAGGGTGTTCGACCTTTGCCTTTGGTGCTTAGATTCTCACGAATTTACTTGGAAGAGAGGAAAGGCTTGCCTTTGGGTGGTGGATGGTGTGGCCATGGGTTTAGAGGGGGAGAAGGAGGAGATTTGCTTTGGTTTGGAGGTGTTTGGATAATATATATACACTATATAATTTTAATTACTATTTGCCATAATTTTCTTCATTAATTTCCTAAGGTAGGATGCCATTAAAGTGGAGAGGAGAAGTGAAGAAAGCTTAGGAATATATGCGCAAATGAAGTGAAGATGGTTGGTTGTATTTATAGGTAAAGAAGTGATAAAAAACATCATGATATATATGTGCACGCACATCACCATTTCCTCACCACCACTCCCTCCTCCTACCTCATCACTTATGACCAAAGTACTCCCCCCCATGTGCTTACCCATGTGCTTGTACTTTGGGTGTAAGAGGTTGACTTTGGGTTTAAAGAAATATCATGTTATTTATATAATATCATGATATTTTCCTTTTATCTATTATTATTATTTATTTGTGTATATATATATATGTATGTATGTATATTCACATGCAAGTGAATGTGTGCATGTATATGTACATGTATGTATGCATATGTATATCTCAAATGATTCACAACATTGCACAACTTTTCTATGTTGAATCGTTACGGATTCCGATTTCGATTTCCGGTCATATAATCACTTCTTATTTAATATATATATATATATATATATATATTTGTAAAAAAAGTTTGATAATAACATTTCTATCATTATATAATAATTAAAAGGGCTTATTTAATAATTTAAATAATTTTTAAATCATTTAAACTCAAATTAAATTCAAAACTCAATTATTCAAAAATAGTGATGTCATTAATGATGTCATAAAGACATTTTATTTTCAAAAATATAATATATAATTTTATTGCATATTCTCACTCATACAGATAAATGAGTATATATATCGAGCTCCGTGCACATTGTCGGACGGTCTAAGAGCTGTTTATCGATAAAACAATTTTTGGTCATATTATCGATATTTTCCAAAGTGTGTATTTTTGTAAATGTTTATTCAAAATAAGATTACCAATATTATCTATTGTTCAAAACACCATTATTAAAGTTAAAAATCATATATTTGAATATTTTAAATTTAAATATTATTTTCCAAAATGATAAATTCATGGGTCATTACAAGTATTCTCGCATACTGAATATAAACTATGAGTTTCTTATCAATGTCGAAATATATAATCCTTAGTTGATTAATTAAACTATGGAGAGTATTTACTCTATGATATAGTACGATGCGCAGATCTGAAAAAGATTCCAAGCACATTATCAAAATATGAATTTGATAGTTGTATCCGAAAGAATATGATCCATTGACCATGTGTCTTTATGAGAAAGACAAATGTAGTTGGAATATAGTGAGCCACATTGATAAGAATATTACCATGAATTTCAATTGTTGAAATTAACGTATCAGATTCATCGTTCAATTTACTTAAATTGTTTTCGATTTACTCATTAAATTATTGCTTAGTATGACTTGGTGTTTGGTACATATGTGCTGAAATGGAAAATTATAGATAATGATTTAGAAAGACTGTTTACACATAATAATTAAAGTGTCCCGAAGTCAATTGGAGTAATATTGAGTTTGTGAGCTTTTGGATATGATCCAAGAAATGATAGAAAGTTTCATTTTATAAATATCTGCATTAAATAAATATTTTGATAGAGAAATCAAATAGTTTTGATTATCAATCAAAATGCAGAGGAAGCGTGTGTTCATAAGAAATAACGTTAAAAGGTACGTAGATATTTCTAAATCAAAAGTAAACAACACGATAATGAATAAACTCTTGGGTACTCAAATTTTTACGAGTAGCCAAGGGAATCAGGTTAGCTTTGACGAGAATTCTGAAGGAGCAATGGAGTAGGAGGCTTCAGCGTTCGTAGATATAGTGTTCCGCTGTGTTGATCTCTGAGTCATTTGTTTAAGTTGTATCTTGAATTGTAATAACTAGACAACCGTTTATAACTGTCTAGTATGTGTTGTATAAGCTGTGTAACTCTGATAGCTGTTGTATATGATACTATGTAATATCTTATGTGATTAATATAATTTATTCGTTCCGCTGTTGAGATTCTTCTGTTGTTCTTTCTTTCTTCTCATCTTTTCTCATTTCTATCTCTTTCTTTCTTCAAGACGATGCGACTTTCTGTGGAGAGAAAGTCGTGGCCGTCACAGTTTTTAACGATATACTTATGTTAAAATAAGCATTAGTCGTGATAGTAGTTACCAAGTGTTGTAACTGTGAGTAATTTATCATAATAAAAAACGAATATACCATTTTAAATATTCTTAGCAAGATGCATCGAGACTGGATATCGATGTATCCGTTGAGACTAAAGTACACAACCCTCCCCAAATGTTGGATAGTGTATTACTCATGGTTGTTGGAGGCACCAAGGAGTTATGTACTAATAGTTATTGTATAATTATAGAACGACTCATTCAATAGTTTTCTGTTGGTTAATATAACTAAGGTTAAACAGAAAATATCGACATGATTGATTTATATAGTTCTCTCGACTTGAGAATACTATGGATCTTCAATATGAAAGCTCCACTTTGATTATAGTCAAATCATGGTATGGCGTTCCATCGAGTGACTATAGTTGGGTCGAGTGAAAGTATTGGAAGTGGAGTACTATTCAAGAGAGGTTTTGTCCCCTCGGTTATATGGGGTTAATATCATGGTCAGCTCAAGTCAACTAAAAGTCAAAGTCTCTTGCTAGAGCATTTTAGTTAATAAAAATTGTTATTATTGAACCAAGGACTTTGTGTTTGGACAATAGACTCGAATATGGATGATATTGTAATTTTGACCATTACCAAATTCTGTAAGTCCAAAGTGATATAGTTCTAATGAAGAGAATTGGTGTAAATAAATGTCACAACCAGGTAACGCTTAATAAAGTGAAATTAGATCTTACCTAAACTAAGTAAGCAATAAATTTGGCCAAAATGTCATACCAACTGCTAAGTGACATGTGAACGTTAACATTCGAATAGTTCGATGTTACTCGCTGATCGAATTTACACTTGCCAGTCAATACAACCGAAATGATGAATTCACTTTAGACCAAACGATTTAATTAATTTATAATTGTTATAAATTAATAAAATTAATTAATATTTATGAAATATTAATTATAAAATTTGAATATGATTATAGGAACAAATATTGTTGTACATATATTTATAATAATTATAAATATATCGATCGATATGAGATATCAATAAGGAATTAAATCGGATTTAATTAAATATATGTACTTGAGCTTAAATGGGCTATTAGCCCTTGAAGTTGGAGGCAAATTTTTGGCAGCAAACATTAGATATAGGGGGCGGTCAAAATAGGGTAAAAGGGTTTGTGATGGGTGGTAGAACTTTGGTAAGAAAATGTATGTGATGTGATCCACTTTTTTCTTCGATTCAACCATTATAAAAGGAAACCTACCACTAACTTTAAAAATGACTTTTTGCTACGTCCTATCTCCTTAGCCTTGGCCGAATTACACCTTCCTAAAACTCCAATGAAACTCAAACCAAATCGATTCAAATTAACAACTATTTGATAACAAAAGGGTCTGCAGTTAAAGGACTAGTAATCTGTAGAATGGAGAAGGTTTCAAAAGAGGAGAACTCATCGTTCAAGGTGAACTTAAGGGCATTGGTTTTAGATAGGTGTTTAATTATATATATGATACATAATCTCTGTGTAACTGTATATTGTTCATTCATATATATATATTGTGATAATTGTGTAGTTAGTTGGGTGAGATTCCTATAGGTATTAATGTTGCCACTTATTGATTGGTTATGTGTATAGGTTTATAAAAACAATTTTTCCATTAAGGATTTGATACACACAGCTGAAATCATTATAATTTATTAATTAATATATACATATGTTAATATGTTAATTAATTTGTTTATATGATTTGTATTAAACTATATATATTTATAACATAAATAATTAAAATAATATTTTTCAATTGTATATCCATATTAATTATGATTTTTAATGACTGAAAATAATTTTTTGGTAATTATTTTTTATTTTTTATTATTATTATTTAATAATTATATGAATTAATTAAATTGATATAAAATAAATTATGTTTTGAAAATTCAAGTTTAAATTTTCTAAAATTAATTTTTCATCACAAAAGCTCTTGATAAAAAAAAATCCTATTTTTCAAACCATTTTTAAGTTTTTAAAATGGGCTTAAAGTATTAAATTAGTAAAAAATAAAATTTTGACTTAGAAAATTTTGAAATTGTTTTGTAAGCTATAAAATATCATTCTTGATTTTCTAAAATTTTAAATTTCGATATATTTGTTATTTAAATATTTTCTATCTTTTATTTATTGTTATTTAACTAATTAATTTATAATATATATATATTATAACTAAATTTAGAGCTATTATGTATTTGATTTGGAATGTAAATAAATTATAATTTATTTTAGTTTAATACTTACATACATACATATATATATATATACACGCACATATTTAAAATAAATTTTAAAAAATAAACTCGTATCTTTTGTGTGTGTGTGTGTGTTTATTTAATATTTAACACTATAATATTTTATATATAAATATATTTATGATATTTTCTCATAGTATACATATATACATATAGGATGAGCTAATATGCCTGTTGCGATGTATATCTCAACACCTATATACGGGCATGTTATATATACCTTTCACGAAATAGCATGTTACACATGCACACACATACACATATGTATATGATACATATGTATATTTATATATAAATTGGAAATAAATTAAATAAATTTCCATTAACAGTTTATAAATTTAAATGAAGTATATGATTTTATTTAAATTGAATTTAGAAATGTTCTGAATAAATTAGACTTTATAGACCCAATAAAGATCCTATAGCGTAAAAAAATTTAAAATTCGTCCATAACTTCCACTACGGGCCGGCCCAATTCCAACACTAATGCAGTTTGGAATCATCCTTTCTATGAAGAACACTCCTCATACCGATAGGGAGAAATAGCGTAAAAAGATGATCCCCTATGCTTCGGACATAGGATCTATAATGTAAATTATGCTATGTACAAGATCAGATGTGGCATACGTATTAGGATGCGTAAGCCGATACTAGTCTAATCCTGGAGAAAAATATTGGAAGGTCGTAAAATGTATACTGAAGTATTTAAGAAATACTCAAGACTTATTCCTCATTTACGAGAATGGAGACCTCCTTATGAAGGGGTATATGGATTTGAGCTTACAGAGTGATATTGATGATAGTAAGTCAATGTTTGGTTATGTCTTTACACTTAACGGTGGAGCCGTCAGTTGGAAAAGTTCCAAACAAGAAACAGTAGATGATTCAACGATGGAAGCCGAGTACATCTCCCTAAATGAAGTAGCTAAAGAGGCAGTCTGGATGATAAGTTTTTGAGTGAGGTTGGGGTGATTCCTGATACCGAGAATCCAATGGCATTGTTCTGTGATAATAATGCAGCGATACAGATCGCAAAAGAACCTAGAGCACATAAGAAGTTATGGCATATTCTCCGGAAGTTCCACCTCATTATAGAATTCATTGAGAAGAAAGAGACCGTGATACAAAGGGTAGATACCAAGGACATAACAGATCCATTCACTAACGGTTTAGCTTGGTCAACTCTCGAGAAGCTTATTGAAGGGATGGGATTAAGATTCCATAATTGGCCCCAGGTGCAAGTGGAAGATTGATAGAGTTAAGGGTATGCCATAGAGGCAATTCTGCAATTTATTGTAAATTAATTAACTCTGCAATTCTCATTCATAATAAAGACATTTTTTCTTTCTGTTATATATTTGTTATGAATAACTAAACGTTTAATTAAAATATATTTAATAAAAATCCATAAATGGTGTGTTTGTGATAGTAATTACAAATAATTGTAATCGAATCACAATATAATAAACACATCATTTTAAATATTCCTAGTCAAGATGCATCGAGACTGGTGTTAATACCATAATTGACTTCGAAGACAAGAACAAATTGCCACTCTTCAAGGTTGAAATAGTGTCGCACTTCCTTTATGTCGCTTGTGATCGAAGATGCACAATTGACGATACCGCTTTTCTTTGTGGTTGACTATCATCCAAATTGCACCACCTCAATGCTGCACGTCATCATCTATGCCACTTGTTATCGATGCCACCAACTATCTTTATCGACGATGCCATATAAGTAGGGCCATATATCAGTGATGCTGCTTGAAGCCAATAACGACATCGCCAATGTCATCTCCATCTCATACTACTAATCTTCTGTATCTATTGATGTCGCGCTTCATCAACTATTGAATGAAACCATAAGATGATGTTGAGAGTCATAGTTGCCAAGGTCATACTGGATAAAGCCGCCTCATACTGACATCTTTCATCAGCACTATCGCCAATGATCAAAGCCTCCACTTCAATGTCCATGATGAGCCGTCAATGTTTAACTAAGACAACATATGTGATGTTGATAACTTTTGTTGTCAATGTCCACTAATATTATTGACGTCACTCTTAACTAATGATTACTTCATACCAACATCATTTCACGCTAATCATCATGGATATCGCCAATGACCAATATCACCCCGACAATACTCAAAGAACATCGCATATCTATAAGTGCAACGTTGGTATCAAGGGTCATCGATCTTCATAAGAGTCATTGAAGTCGCTTCTTACTAATGTCATCAATCATCAATGCTAATCCATAATCATGATTGCCTTGAATTAACGCCACTTCTTAACTATAGCAAGAGCAGATCAACATAGGGAAAGTCATTAACACCTACTCTTAAAGGACGTCGAATATCAAGATAGAAACCATCAATGCCGCAAATCATTGAGGTTGTGTGACTTTACAACCAATTGATGACGAAGCTAATGCCATTGTTGATGCCATCAAAGTCAAGCATGTCGAAGACAATAAAGGTGGGATGGGGTTGAATGCCAACCCTTATAAATATGAACCTAGGGGCTTGCAATTGGGGGTGAACAATTTTCTCCACTCCCCTTTCGTTTTCAACTTTGTAAACCCTAAATCAATTTGGGGATTTTTTTTCCGACTGTAACACTTGAATCTTGTACAAGTAAGGGATTTGATATTGAACAATTGCATAGCATATTGACTCGATTTGATTTCATGCCTTGCATATCAATTTGATTACGACTCATAACTTGTATATGACTTGAGACTTGCATAGCATATTTAACAAGTAAACTCTTGGATTGAGCCTTGCAAACTGACTTGAATATTGACTCGCATATTGCCTTGGACCATATATGATGTTTGACATGACTATACAGAAAGTTGTAATGGATGCCTACTTCATCTTGATGAATTCGACTAGCCTCAACAAAGCTTTTTCTCGATTAAATCTCCTTTCTACACACTTTCGAGGTTAACAGATTTATTCGTTAACATTTTGGCTCTAGAAGGAGGGCTCGTACCCTTAACTTCGTTAAAACCCTTAGTAGAACTACCATAGGCTGCTTATTTCGGGCTTAAAGGGCTGGCTCAATAAAGCATATCCCATTCAAAACTAACCTACCCTTAACCACATTAACTGAGTTTTGTTTAGCCAAGTCAATTAATTGTGATAAGATGTCTGAACAATGATCCTCCAAACCTCGAACAACTAGGCCCACTTTCCAAGTCACCAATAATCCCTAGCTTCACGTGGAACAAGTATTAAGAATCAGGGCATTGCAAATCATGGAAAATAAGTGAAGGTAGATAGCATCTTACACCCCAGATAAATGGTGCTTGAATCCGTTCCATCAAGAGCTATCATCGATTTTCGCCCTAGAAAAATAGTGCAAGGGGGATAATGTCTTCTCAAAAATCAGAAAAGAGATTCAACTCAAAGCCAAGGGGAGCATTTTTGAGAGAGAAATGACAGAGGATTTCGATCGATTCACTAAGAGGTGGGAAAATATTCATAACCACTCTTATAGACTAAATGAAACTCAAGATTCTTTGAAAAGAAAGCTTGTTATGGAAGCTAAGGAGCCTATCATGCATAAGAGAGCCAAAAGGAATTCTGAAGGATCAACTTCCAAAAGATCATAGCTTCCAAAAAACTACACTCTTACCACTTCCTATGAGAACATTTATCTCTTGACTAAAGATAAACTCAACTATTAGCCTTCATAAAACAGGAGATCCAAGTTCGAATAGAATAGTGGAAGATCATATTGTCATTATCATCTTGCAAATGGCCATGACACCAACTAATGTAGGAGCTTGGAAGGGATGATCATTAATTTTTCGAGGCTAGGAAACTTAATGAATTTGTAAAGAGATGTTAAAGAAGTTTACAATAATGGAAATTTCTCCAAATAAGTGAATCTACATGGTTAAAGAGTAATATTTTCCTAAGGAAAAATACTTGTCCATTAAAGTCCCATGGTCATCAAAAACCTTATAAAAACCTTCAGTGCCACATCAAAGGCCTCACTAAAGCACCTCCTAGAGGAAGGACAGAGTAAGCCTTTAGTGTTGTTGTCAACGGCCTCATTAAAGCACTGAACTAGCCTTCGGTGCTATCATCAAAAGCCTCACTGAATCGTCTCCTAAAGGAAGGATGGAGTAAGCCTTTTGGTGTTGTCATCAAAGGCCTCACTAAAGCATCGAACCAGCCCTTGGTGTCGTTATCAAAAGTCTCACTGAAGCGCCTCTTAAAGGGAGGACGTGTAAGCCTTTGGCCTGTCCAAAGCATCGAACCAACCTTTAGTGCCATCATCAAAGGTCTTACTAAAGCGCCTCCTAGAGGGAGGTCGGATAAGTCTTTAGTCCTGCTCAAGATAGCTTACCAAACGCACCGGAAAGTAGACCTAAACCAGCATTTAAGACAGTGATAGAGATCCGAGCCAAGTTGTGCTCCAAATCAATCAATCTTTTAAAGGAAGATCTATCAAAATCTAAGCCAAGTTGTGCTTCAAATCAATCAAATCTTCTAGAGGAAGGACCATCAAATATGAGCTATTTATGCTCCCTAACAAATGCAATTTACAACTACTAGATAAAGATTTTCGGTCTTCTATTATCATTACCGGATAAGGATCTCTGGTCTTCTGTTTTTACCATCAGATAAGGATTTCTGGTCGTCTATTATTATTGCCAATTAAAGATTTATGGTCTTCTATTATTATCGTTGGATATAGATTTTTGGTCTTATTCTATTATTGCCAGATATGGATTTCGGGTCTTCTGATATTATTGCCAGATAAGAATTTCTAGTCTTCTATTATTATTGCTAGATATGAATTTCTGGTCTTCTATCATTATTGCCACATAAAGATTTCTGGTCTTCAATTATTATTTCCAAATGAACTTCAGGTCTTCTTCTATTGTCAAATAAGGAATTTCTGGTCTTCTTTTACTGCCAGATAAGGTTTCCATGTCTTTATTTATCGCCAAACAGGTGTACTTGTCTTCTATTACTATTGTTATATGGTTATAGTGGCTCTTTGAACTTCTATTCAAATTTTTGGCGAAAGGATTTCCTAGTGATAGAACATTGCTAAATCAATTCTTGATTCAAATCTGAATTCATTCAATGGGAATCTCTGTTACTAAACAAACTATAGATATCTATGGAAATACATATTTCTATATATCAAGTTATACATCAAAGGCTCAATACACAGAAAAAGCGAGATATTGATCGTCGAGTGATTTCAAGAAAGAATCAACATCCAATTAAAAACTACAACCATGGTAATATTCATTCAAATACAAATTTATTTATAATTTAATACATCGTGTACAAAGTTATAGGTATAGAAATCAGATAAAAGAAAAATCTTTAAGGCTCAATGCTGCGTGTCGTTTTCCCCAATCCTTGGAAAGTAAAGGATCAGTAATATGGCGAATGGCCATGTCCAAAAGATCTTTGATTTTCTTTTCCTTCCTCCGAAAAATGTTTGCATCATCAGTCATATCAATTTGAATCTTCAAAGCATGATATTGAGTCTTGTTGGCTCCTCTCAAAGTTTAAATCATGCTCTTTAACTCTTTAATCTCTTTTTTGAATATGTATTTCTCACGCTCGAGTTTTTCAACTTTGCTTTCACAATCATTAAGACGCTAACATACTTTTTCATTCCACTTCATGTTGAAGTATTTCATGCATTCAAATTTAACTTGACTACTCCGGTTATAGATTATTTCACTATTCAGACCCAAATATAGTTTCAATAACTTAGGAAATTCTTGGCAAGTAAGGGATTTAGATCTTGTCCTTCATCCTGGAGGAGGAGTGGGAAGGCTAGAATAACCTTCACTTGGAATAAGTTCCACAGATTACAGATTGACAATCTACTAGACTTTTCATTAATTCCACCTCAAAATCATTTATTCATTGATATAATTTGGCCATTTTAGAATCAATCTCAACTGAGGGTTTAGAAAACTAAAGTCGTGTCTATCTTTTCTCTCAATGCTTGAGATTCTTTTATCTTCTCGTCAATTTGATACTATAAGCTTAAGGTTTTTTCTTTTTTGCTTTCTAAATGTCGACCTTAATTGATAATATTTTATGTGCTACTCCTGCGCCTTTAGATTACTAGAAAATCACAAAGCTGAAGCATCTTGAGAAGACTCTCTTATCGACATTAGCTAGTAATCTATCTCTAATTTCAATCACTTGTGAGATCTTGGGGGTCAGATGTATGCACTAACTGAGTTTCATATTAAGAGCAAGTGAAACAAGAATTAATACATGAAAAGCAAGTCCTTTTACTTAGTAACAATAAAAGTTTACAGACAATAAGGAAGTTTGAATTATATTACAATTCTATTTTCAAACATTCAATTAACTTTTATAGCTTCGATACAACCATTTTTGCCTTTTCAAATGACCTAGCCGATAAGGTGAGAGTAGAATTGAAAGAAGCTTTAATTCCTTCTGAAGTATAAACTGGAGGAAATCGATGATAGCCTCATTCCCCTACCGGGGAGATAGTTTGACCACATATTAGCTGAGCATGGTAAGTTCGAATTTCGCTCAATAATCTATCTTTTTCATCACCTAAGAAATTAAAGAAAAAGTTAGGAAACCTCATGTAAACTTCATGAAGGTCTCTAAGAAGGCAGTGTCTTGCTAGCTGCGATGTCTTGAGAATTAAGAATGTCTCTATAAAATCCTTATTTAATTTGATGAACTTATTCAACAATTCCATAGAAACAGAATTACTCAATTGTTCCTTAATTTGTGCAAAACATGAAAATTAGACTAAACAAAAGAAAAATAAGTGGAGAGAAGTTTATAAGCTACTTAAATTATACATAATAATTACACAATTATTCAAGTTCATACAAGATTGATTTCTTATACATTTCAGAAATAAATCTCTTCATATTATACTTGAGATTTTCGAAGGGAAGAGAGCGAGACGAAAGAGGAATGGAAGTGACTCGAGGAAGATTCCAACACACCCCGGGATGAGGATCAAACACATGTTCATCCAGATATCTGGAATGGAAACGTCTTAGCAAACCCCCACAGTTATCATCGAGGTAGGAAAATCCAACAAATATACCCCTAGAGTAAACCTTATAGAGAAATTCCTCCAATGCACTCCTATTGTCAATCAACATCCAAAAGAGGGTCATCAATTCTGCATTTTCCGCTAAAAGTTTGTTGCGGTAAAGGAGTGCCCTCTTCATCCGTAAGCTACATCCCTTTTTTTTTAAATATCTTAGTTTTGACGCGCTGGTTGTAAGGTTCTTATATTTTTCAGATAACTTGTTATAATCTTTCAAGTGTCTATCCAATTCTTTGTTCAACCAGTTTATTTCCACTTACTTCTTTTCAAGCATAATGTTGTAATGATATTTTGATTCTCTTTAGCTGAAGTAATCAATGTATTAACTAAGAGTTACTTAATAACTTAAAGTGTTTGAACAAAGAGATCCATACCTATGAAAGTGGAATTGAAGACCAGGGTACATGTTCCCTTTCTATGGATTTTTGGCCTTGAGAAGCACTGCCTTTCTTGGAAGAATCATTCTTAAGAAGATCAGATATGTTGGTAGTTTTTGTATCCAAGGCATTTGAATCTAAATTAGCATCATCAGACCCATCCTTATTGTCTAGTTGTCAAGAAGGACCCATTCCGTCACCTCCACCGTCGCCATCATTGTCATCATCGCGATCATCACCCTAATTAACATCACGATCATCACCTTCATCACGATCGTCATTGTTGTCGTCAGCATCATCGTCGTCGTTTTCTTCTCCATCAGATTTTGTTCCTTCATTTATTGGAGCATCGTCGAAGGATAGCCATTTTCAGCATCAACTTCCTCTTCAATGGGGAATTCTTCTTCCAGAGTATTCCTATCCTTTCTTAGCCTAAGACTGAACTTCCTCTTGAACTTCTCATTCATGGCTGGTAAAGATGGAAAGTCCAAATCTGGGCATTTTTGAATATTGTTAGCATATTCTACATACAAAGCATCTTCATAACACTTTTCGGTGATTTTAGGGAGAGCGACATCAAGAAAGGAAATAACTTTCTTCTTGGCATCAATGACAATTTAGAGTAATCTAAGATACTATACTTCCTTTATAGCTGGTCTTCTAGTAATTTATTATTCTCGGCTAGCTCAAAATTTTCTTTGACTACCTTTCGAGATCTACTTTGAATTTATTAGCCAGCTCAAGTTCAGCTTCCAAGTTTTTCATTTTTTTTCTTCTAACAACTATCTGGCTTTATTTTCATTATCAAGACAGGAGGCAAGTTTGTCTTTTTCAAGAATAGCATCGTCTCTCTCCATAGCAACGTCGATCATACTATTGTTAAGTGAAGAGGTCTTCTCTTTAAGCTTGGCCACTTTATTGGAAGGCCCTTAGGAAGCGTTTTGAAATAGAAACATGTGATTTCCTACCTAGAATATATAACATGTCCAGGTCAGAACAGAATCCATAAAGTTAAGGTTAAATAAATAAACAGAAAAACATACCGATAAAAGCTGTTTGAGAATAAGAAAGAGGTGATTATCAGAATAATCTGGAAGTTGCGACGATCCAAGAGAAGTGATGGAGGGAGATTGAATGGCCAACCGAGCAAGTTCCTCAAAATTCATAGTTGAGAACTAAGATTGAGTCTTCAAAGGAAGAGGATCAGTTGGAGAAAGAAGCAAATCCAGATTAGCACATATGTGGCAGATGGATGTTGGGGAAATAGGAAAAGTAATATTTAGGAAGGGATTGGGAGTTTGAGCCTCCTTGGTATTCTTTGGAGCATTATCTAAATTTACTGCTTCGGGACTTGGAGCGATATTTACATGCCCATCCTCATCCACAAAAATGGAGAGGACTCACCCATAAGCTTGGACCTTTTACCTTGGAAGGAAGAAAGAGTTTTAGTAAGAGCATCATTACCCATTTCTTCTTCATCTAATTCTCCGATAGCCTTGGCAGTATAGTCCTTAAAAGAAACAAATTTGATTGAATGAGGTAGAGCCAAAGCTTCATCTTTACTCTTCCTCTTTTTAGAAACACTACTTTTGACCCTTGTTTCCTCGGGAGTAATAAGGAGGGCAGATGAGCCAAAAGAGAAAAGAAAAGTTAGTAAACAAACAACATTAGGAATTCGATCTCTAGCTATATTGAAACTTACCGAAAGAATCAAGCTGAACCGGGGAGTTAAAAGTGAAGGATTCTGATTTTCCCATCACCAACGAGCTCTTTCCATGAGAATTATATTTGACCATTGGCGGTTCTCCCAGAATCTTGTGGTGACCTAAGATGATAGAATACTATAGGAGCTTCGATGGAGTTAGAATTGTGAGTCTATTTCTTCTATTCTCAGCTATTTTGATTAGGGGGTCCATAATCTTTTGGTTGTCAAGGTTTAGATTTTTGGAAGCAGGATTTGAAATAGAACACCTATCAGTAAAGGATAATAATAAAATATGGGTAATAAAGGATGAGAAACTTACTGTTGGTAGAAAATGTTCCCTTGATTTTGGAGTAGCACTTGATGAAGAAGAATTGCATCTTCCATCCTCTCGTCTTATTAATAGTCTTAGAAATCATACTTTAGGATGGGGACAAATTCGGTAAAGAAGATGAACTTGTTGTTCACTGATTTTGGTGATGCCAGCTATTGAGTGACAGATTTCGACACTAAGAGAAGGAAGCCCAGCTTCCCTGGCCAAGAGTTCTAAGCAAGTCAAGTATGTATAGGAATTTGGCGAGAACTGAATAGGTGCAGTGTTCAAATGTTCGAGATATCTTTAGATGAAACCAGAAAAGGGGAGATATCATGTGTGTCAGATGTGTATCGCGGTAAAAGAAAAATATTCTTCCGGCGGGTTGAAAATATTATCTATAGGGCCAACAGGAATAGCTTCAATCCCAGTAATTCCAAACTGCTCAAGGATGGAATTCACTTTTTCTTAGGTCGTTATATATGAAGGATTCAAAAGATTATCTCCTTTCTTACTAATTGAGGGAGAAGGTTTAGCTCCCTTGCTGGACTTCATAGTTGACTTCTTACTAGTCCGTTGACCATCCATCTTCCTGCCAAATGATGTTATTCCAAATTAGGGAAAATAATAATGCTCGTATAATCTAAAAAATTTATCACATGCCAACTTAAAAGTTGTTATCTAAATGATCCATTTCTCATCTAAGTGCTCAAAGAATATGTTAGGCACACGGATGATAACTCTAAAATGATGCATGTTGAGTGTGGTAAAATCTTATAGAAAAATTTACAAAGGAAATCCAAGTTAAGTTTGAATTTCAAATTTAATAAAGGAAATCCAATGAAAACTTGCTTGGAAATTAAGTAGTTGTTCGATGACAATAAACCTACAACAATAGCTATGTCAATGTTGAGTGTTAAAAAATATATGTTATAAAGCATTGGTGAGCACTATGACTATAACTAAAGTTGAAATGATGAAGATTGTCGACATCAATGAGTAAAGACGGCGTGAGTTGATAATGTGCCTATCAATGTTATCAAAATATTTTTATTATAATACTGCCTTTACTACTAGACATTAACCTAAACGATATATGTAATAATAATAATAATAATAATTAACTAAAATAGTTAAATCAGTTTTAACAAAGGAGTTTCATGGAGAAGCTATATAAAAGCTAAATAAAAGAAGACATGCGACTGCAATAAGACAAAGTCGGCGGCTACATCAATATTAGATGTCATGAAGTTTATATGATAAAGCACTAGTCGACGTCGCAAATAAGGATGTCGACACTAATGAATAACAGTGACATAGGTTGATGATTTGCTAATTATTGAAGCTATCACGAAGATAAATGACTTGTAATATGTTAATTTAACAGCATTCTGAGCGACGACATTAATACTTCAAGATTATCGATGTCAATTTGTAACATCGTAAGGTAACATTAAAAGTAAACGTCGACGTCTGTAATTAAGTGGTGCCGCATCAAACTAGTATACACTTCCTCACAACCATATGAGATTGTCGCACCTTATTTAAGTTATTAACGACATAAAGGCTTTTAGGACTTCAAAGTTGATAAATAAAAGTTCCAGCTAATATTAGGGATTATATTGATATCATAAAGATTGATCATGATACAATAAAGAGTGAGCTATTCAACGACGACGAGCGGAATCGAACTTATTCGATGATGACATCATTTGACAATGATGCCATGAAAGGTCAAAATTCAACCTAAAATAACTATCACATCTTAACACATTAATGAGATGAGAACTCTATGCTTACAATTTAGTTAGTACTGAATCAATTAGTTAGCATTGAATATGTTAATGGTGTCCGAGTGTCGACGCCAACATGGATCGAGATAAACATGGATCCAAGGTTACCAAGTAACCTACTTCATATAAAACTAGAAGCCTAGATTTCAAATCGACATCATCCAACTAAGATCTGATTCAAAGATTAATAAGGCCACATAAAATCTAAACAATAGTAAACATATAATCGTGGTTCTTATCACCTTGATAGTTCGTTCAAAATCGAGGAAAACCCCAAAAAACCTTAAACAACAATCTTAACACCAAATCATTTGAATAAACTCGCTAATAAGGTCAATGAAAGAATAAAAGTCATACTTGAATGAAAATTTAATCGCTTGAGAATTAGAAAAGTTTAAATTTATTTGGTAATTTATAATTTCGTGCTTGAGATTCTCGATTGTAGGTGAAAGAAGAAAGAACCTACTATTTATAGAAAGGAATGGATGCATACCAGCCATTAGATTAGTTTTAAATGGACGATTAGATTGATGAGAGAATACCAATAGGCAGGAACTGACGACGTCGAAACTATTGACTTGAAAGTCAATGATTCCTCTAGTCCGGGGGAAAATTTTATCACCATAATTGACTTCGAAGACAAGAACAGAATGCTGCTCTTCAAGGTAAAAATAGTGTCACGCTTCATTTATGCCGCTTGTGTAGGATCGTTTTCACCCTAGAGGGGGGTGAATAGGGTGATACTAAATATTAATGCAGAAATAAAAATAAAAACTTAAAGTAATGCAGTAGAGATCACACACAGTTTTACCCAGCTTCGGCAATAACCTGCCTACGTTCTGCCCCCAAGGTTTCAACTAGAAATTAGGTAATCAAACGCTTACAAACACACGTAAACTTGTGATACCCGCTAACTTGATTAACCTAACTCTAAGCTCAAAACCCTGCCACAACTCAGCCACTGAGTTGTGAATTCTCAAACTACGCCCCATAGTTTGTACCTAGTTACACAACTAGAAAGTTACACAATTTAAAAGGAAATTACAAATAAAATAATACTTAAAAATCAAAACCCTATTTTAAAATGAAGCCCAATATAAAATCAAAAACACGGCCCAACTAAAGTTAAATTGAAGACTGTCTTCCTCTTTTATTTTTGTAGCCAACTATTATTGCTATTCACAAGTTAGGGTTTCGCTTCAAATTGAAGTGGTCGCTACAAATGATCGATTGCAGTGATTCTTTTGCTTTAATTGTCTTCGTCAATCGACTCTTAGCTTTAATAGTTCGTGACTGCTTCAAATGTCGAGCTCGAATATCGGTATGTGATTTTGCCCCTTTCTCGATTTTGGTTATTGCTCGACATGATTCGAGTTTTGGATTGGTTTGTGATTTATTTCAAGGATTTGTAACGTCTGCGAATTTTTCGCATTCGAAAAACGACATCCATACTTTACATCGTACTCGAATGCCATAGATTCGACCGTTCAAATCCGAGTCGCCGGAGCTTATAACACAGTTAAGTAAATAACACAGCAGAAGAAAAAGAATAATACATTGATATACAATATCTGATACAACAGAGTGATACCATGAATATCAATATACATCAGAGATATGATACAAGAAATAGCAGCGGAAAAGAAAATAGATAACACCAGCAGCGGATAATCTCCATCTCCAAAGCGCCAATCCAGAAATAGCTTGAACTCCCAATAACGATGCACCAAGATAAGCAAGTGCAGTCTATATCCAAGGACAGAACTAGCTCCAGAAAATCTACTAATTCTGACTATCTGAAAAACCCAACTCTAGACTGCCCATGTAGAAAATATTTGAGCACCCAGAGTTTAGGAAAGAAACAATAAACTCCGGATCAGTCATGGGACTGGTGTGAGCAACAAAAACAGTTTATCTTTAAAAACGAACAACAAGAGAATTTTTAAAGCCAATTCACAATGCTTTTGGAAAATGAAACTACCATAAGGCCTCTCGCACACACACACAATGCAAACGCAGAATCGGAGGAGATTTCTCCTTATGATAGTCAAAGATGCTTACTACGCAAAAATCAAATCATTGGATATTATTATTAGTGCATAGTGCAGAAACATTTCGAAAGTATAATATTAATCTTAGCCAGCATAGGCATTTCAAGTTATGCCTACTATAGCTACTATGTTCAATAGCAGGTTACCGCCACATTCCATAGCAGGTAATACAACTAAAACCGTACAAGGCTCGTATTGTTTCTTTGGATTTTTCCAACAAATGGTCAGGCTAAGGAAATTCCTATGCCACGAAAGAACGCCTCTGGCTGGATGCTCCAAGAGACAACCTGCTCTCTGCCAACACAAGGTCGGTTACCCCCTTCCCGGGAAGTAAAACCTCAGATATGCCACCCCCGGTCCTTTGGGACCTTTATTCGAGCGCTCGGTAATCAACATCACACATAATAAATAAAGTGTGTCCACATGAGTAAGTATCTGGGCTCCATACCATGATACTACCCTTTTCCAGAAGGAATGGTTATACCCTAGGGAAGCTACCCCTGAAACCTTGCTGCATCTTTCCTGTTTCGACCATTTCCGGGTTGTGAGGCTCTGACGAAGTCTCGTCCACAAAGCTACCCTTTTTCACAAAGCCACGCTTTGATCACAAATGATCAAATAAATGATCATCACACAGCAACACTCAGCATGCCACATTACCAAATTGGGAATATATTGCTGATAAATTTCAACTACATAACCTCTGAGCTCGTACGTCTCAGAGAAGGGTGTTAAGCTAAGAGAATAAATTCTCCGCCACCAAACAGAAATGTATTTGAAAGAAATCAGCTTTATATCTCAAAATGTAATGTCAGACACGTAACCATACAAGTCTGTTCCGGGTTCGAACAGAACCGAAGGCACTTTCGAAGAAGCCCTTGCAATTCCGGGTATTCACAATCCCGATCGGATTTCCCATCACTTAGGGAATCTCTATACCAGGAGCTACCCAGTGCAGAGACAATCGATAGGTTATCCTATCGTTTTCGCAAACACCCGGTCTTCAACACCGGTCTTCAAATGCCATCCATATACGACGTATCATTTATTCGAAATGAGTTATGTGACACAAAGGTCCTCTCCCGGCTAAACCGAATAGTGAGCGCAATATTTACAAGAAACATATGGATATTGGGATTTTCAATTAAGTCACAACTTAATACTTCAAAACTTTCTTTCAAATGGTTTAAACAAATTACCATTTTAAATCTTTTTAAACAAAAAGATTCATTTCATAGATTTCACCCAATTTCACAAAAATTCATTCATAGATTTCAAAACAATTTCCATTTCGAATGGTTTAAACAAAACATCATTTTAAATCTGTTAAAAATAAACAGATTTAATTCATAGCTTCCAAAAAGAATTCATTCATAACTTGGAAAACCATTTTTCAATTCAATCTTGAAATTCCTTTAATTAAACTAGAATTTCATTTCTTATCTGAAAGCTTTTATTCTTTTAAAACAAACAGTTTTCATTTTGGAAATCTGATTCATTTACATGAGTTAAGGTTCTTGGGTTAAATCCAAATTCTCAAAATTATACTTTTAAAATGGTTTAATTTCATATAACCACATTTATAACATTTTTAGTCGTAATTTCCAATCATAAATCTCAACATGGAATTCAATTCCTTATTTTGAATTAAATTCAAATTAAATTATTCAAATTGAAACTTTACCAAGTTATTCAAAATAGCTTTTATCTTTGAAAACACCTTTCAAAAACTTTAACATTAAATCTAAATTCATTTCCAAAATCAATTGAAATTAAAATTTCAATTTCAAAAATATTAAATTTAAATCATCTATGACTTAACCGATTTCCTCGTGAAATTCATATTTGTGAGTGTATGGTGTAGTCCAGGGATTTTACACAATAGTGCATCATCATTCAATCATCACATATCAGAATACAGAAATATAGTTGATAAGTGGTATAATGATAACGCTTATCTTTTCATTCACCGATCACAGATCACAGATAATATATTACATTCATCCCAGATAAATAAACTACAGTACAGGTCACACACAAATCAGAATATATCACAAAGCATCACAGATCAGGGAATATCAAACAATTCAACCATCAAGTCCAAACATTCATAAGTAAGGTAAATTTATTTATCCGATTAAATTAAATCAGATTAGTCACTAATCCTGGTTAATTAACATTAACTAATTACAATTTTATTATAATTAATTAACCTTTAATAATAAATTGATTTGCGTCAATTAATAAATTAATTAATTATCATTTAATTAATTATCCTTAATTACAATAATTAATTTATTAATCCTTAATTGATAATCATCCCTTAATCACTTTCAGTTATTAATTAACTTTTAATTAATCTAATTATTCTCAAATTAATTTCCTTAATTCATTTGTCACATTAATTAATTACCTTTAATTAATAAATCAACATTTAATTACATTAAATGTAATTATATCTTAATCACTTGATTAATTAACTTTAATTGTTATTTATAAAATTGCTTAACCATTAATAATCCATTAATTAAATAAAAATCTAATCTATGGTTCTTAATTACATATTAATTACTTAATTCATTATTTAAACTTTAATTAATACATTTAAACTTATAATTACTAATTTAATTAATATAAATCATCAATTATCCATCCTATTTATCTTAATGGTTAATGAATATAAATCCTTAATCTTCATTACTTAAAGTAAACTCATTTTTATTATTGATTAAATTTTCACTTTCAATATGTTTGAAAACATTTATATCAAAATTATAATTCAAATTGAATCCAATTTAAACCCTTGATTTAAACTTTGTTTAAATCATTTATTTACATTTCAAACTCCAATTTAAATTCAAATTTCTAAAAAACAACTTTTAAACAACTAAGCATTTTAAGGTTATTTAAAAATTTTAAATTTGAAATCATTATTTATTTCCAGCTAAGATTCAAATTTAACTTGAATCTATTTTAAAACTAGGTTTTAAAACTTGTTTAAACCTTAACTCTACATTCTTAAACTCAGATTTAAATTTTAGGTTTCTGTTTTTTTTTAAATCTGGAAAATCATCTACTCGAGCCACTACTATGCTTTCTTCGAGTCCAACGCTACAATACTTAGAGTAAACACTCGAGATAAACTCACGTTCAACCCCGTTCCACCCAGTTTCACAAAATACCCAGTTTACTTCTTCTTCCTAAACAACAAAATCACCATGACATACAAGTGCACCGTGCACGTGCACGTGCACCTCCACCAGAGCCACCTCCGGCCAACGTTGACCACCCTCCCACATCGGCGATCTTCCCTCAGACCCATTCCGATCATCAGATCGATGATCAAATCATCTAAACAAAATCGAGCATTCAAACTCGATACAAGTACTAGGAAACAAAACCTAGAAACGAGCAAGACCACTACAACCCAAACCTGGAAACGACCTCGAACTCGCCGTCTCGACCACCGGAGTTCGTGCAACTCCGGCCACCACCTCATCTACCACCCCGCTACCATCCCCCAACATCCGGTAGCACTCGATCCACTACAGAATTTCCAGTCACGCGATTTCGAACGCGACTCAAAACCCTATGCTAAACCCTATTTTCGATTCAACCCAAAAATTCATTCATTTGAAAAAATTTCTATTATTTTTCCTGTGCTCGTGGATCATTAAGCTAGCTTCACCATAAGTCTCAACATCTAAAATTCATTAAAACCACAAAAATTTGTAAAAATATGATTTTTGTTCATCAGTAAATTGCTTTTACATTTCTAAATTAAAAATTATTATTCTTGTTTTAAAAATCTTATCTTTGAGTGTATATTCCAAATATAAAATCAAACTCACAATTTAGAATATTCGAATTTAACAAATTATTCCCTTCTTGCTGTCATATTGATCACACAGTAACTAAGTTGTTCTGTCAACTTCAAAACAATTTTCCAGGTCCTAACTTTTGTTTATACAAACTTAATCAGTTAAATTTCTAAGTTTTAAATTGTTTTATACGAATAAGTATTAATTTTCTTAACAATTCTTTGCTCAGAAACTTGATAATATTGAAGAATGATACTTAGCAGAATTTACAGTAAAGCAGCAACAACATCACAAACAATATGTAACAAACAAAATATTTCATGAACAAACCATTTAGATTTAAATCTCAAAAGGAATGTTTACTCACTAGAATCAATCAGGCAACCATATAGAAATACACATAAGCATTTTAAAAATGAAGTTACTCACTTGAAACAAATGAGAACAGAGCCTTTACTTTATTTTGAATAGGCTTTGAATTTGCTTGCTGAAGCCTTTAATCTCTGATCAAGTTGAAGTTGCTATTTTAAATTGAACTTTTGTTTAAGTTAAAAGATGATGTTTTACTTACATTTTTCTCAGCCTAAAATAAACGAACTGAGGGGGAGAAGTTGATATAGAGGAAGAGTTGTACAGGGAGCTAGAAGGTTGTTTGTACTAAAGTTATGGGCTGAGATGATCTTGCATTAATTGCCTTGGTATGTTGCATTAATGACTTAGTACTTTAGGTTTTCATTTGCAAGTTATTACCTATACTTTGTTTATTCTTTTACTTGCCTGCATACTACTTCACAGCTACATATTTTACTTGCCTTTGTTTATTTATATACTTGAGTATATTTATTTCCTTTGCTTACTTTTGACTATATGTTACTTTTGTGGCTGATGATAGTGCTAGTATTAATTGCTTTGTACATAAACATTTGTATATTTATTTTTATTATTTTGTAAGTATATTTTGAACTTCACATTATTTATAAATCCCAATTTGATTGAATTCAAATACATTAGTTAAAAGCAATTCCTAATTCAACTAATATGTTATATCAGTTATCAATTGTTTCCAATTTTTATTCAAAAATTTAATTTAATTATCAATTGAAATTTAATTAAAATCTAGGGTCGTTACAAGATTGCTCATTGATTTTGCTTGAACTCGAATGAGTATTTGCTGATGATGAAAGTGGGTTAAATATGGATAAATTCCCTAAATTCTCGTTCGTAAATTTTTGGTTTGAACGTGTCATGATTTTATCACTTGCGTTGTTTGGCCATTCGATTATTGATTGAATGATAGTGATGATTCTGACTTGTTTATTGTTACTCCATGAATTCGAATTTTCTTGAATTGATTTGGTCGATTCCTTTTTGTGCGCCTATGACTTCAGCATTTTGAATTTTAAGATAATCTGGACTTGATGAATTTTGACTTGTTCAATTCGTTTCCTCTAATTGACTTCACTACAATATTTCTACTCCTTGACTGGTTCGAATTGCTACTGTTATTTATGATTTTTGAACACTGCCTTGATTTAGAGAACTTGATTTTGAACTGCTTGCTTGGTTCATATTGAAGTTGAGCTTTGTACATGTTGAAATTGAATGCTCTGTTGTCACCTCTATTGCATATTTAAATTTGGTGCACTGTTGTCTTCATTGATCTGGTTTTGTTCCTCTTGAATTCTTGCTACATTCATGTTAGACTTACTGTTGCATATGTAGAACTGGTGTCTGCATTTGCTTGAACATTTTGCTTTGCTTCATGTCTGGTTTCATGCTGTTTTGTAGTCTGAAACCATTGAAGTCTGGATGCATTCCTCGTGCCTTTTGTACATTTGGTTGTGTGCACATGTTTCTAGTCTATGTTTGCATTGCTTCGATTCATTTCATGAGTTGCTTGTGTACTTTATGTACTTGTGCCATCCTTGTACTTATGCCTAAAATCTGGGTTGTGTGTGTTATTGTGTTTTCATGTGTCATTTGAGTCTGGTTTGGTTGACCTGCTTTCATGTCTCCTCTTTTAAAGTGTGGTTCGGTGGTCTTGTTCCACTGGCTGACTATGTGTTCACTTCATTCTTGTGCATTTGTTATAGTTAAGTCTATCTGGTGTGGTTCCACTTGAGTCAGTTGGTCTTCATGTTGCATTTGAATGAAGTCTGGTGTGTATGTTGAAGTCTTGTTTTGTTTGAGTCATGCTTTAGTGTATGTGATCACCACTGTTGTGTTCTTGTTTTCATGTTCATTTTGTTGAGTTACAATCCTTGTGTTTGCACATGTATCAATGCATGTTTGTCTTCTTTGTTCTAGTTGCTCCATGTCTAGTGCTTGCATTCATGTGTGTGTGATTCTCTGAATTGTTATTCAAGCGCTTGTGTAGTTTCATTTTAACTATAGACTGGTCTAGTGGAAGCTTTGCATTCATGTTATTTAACTTTGCATTTTGGTCCATGGTTTGTTGGTTGATTTGCTTTTGCATTTGCACTATCCTTTGTTCATGTCTTTTGTACTTTCTGAACTGAATTTTGTTTGCATGCACCTGAGTTGGATCCAGCTCGGCTTAGGTTTGACCTTGTGCTCACCTGTCCCTGCAATTTTAACAAGCAAGTGTATATCGGTGTGCACGACCTTGTGGCATGTACAGTGATACACTGTGCATGTCACAAGTTGTTCGTGTAAGATGAATTAAAAGAAATGATGACGAACAACCCAAATAACTGAGGCAAACAATATTTTCAAACACACACTTCATTGCACACTGAAAAATATTTCTTTTTCGATTTTACTGCGTCGGTGTTTATTTTGCAAATATTTCAGATGGTTAGACATAGGCTGGAGCAGAGTTGAAGATTAAATACGAGTGATGAGTGAATATATGTAGTGAGGTGGAAATTGTAAAGTGAAAATTGTATATTGAAAATTGGGTTGTAAATGAAACTTGTATAGTGATTGAAAATGCGTAAAAGTAGCGAGAGCTCAAATTTGTACTATTTGAATTTGTAATAAAATATTTGTTTGAATAAAATATTTGTTTGAATATGAATTCTGAGTTATTTATTTTATTCAACAAATATTTATTTAATTATGTGAAAAATAAAATAGTACAACAACAAATACATTTAAACGAATATATATATGTTTATTATCATCAAATAAAAATCGCACACTAGCATATTCTACAGCTTGTGATCGAAGATGCACGATTGACAATGCTGCTTTTCTCTAAGGTCGACTCTCATCCAAATTGCACCAACTCGATGCCGCACGTCATCACCTATGCCACTTATTGTCGATGCTACCAGCTATCTACATCAACATAACCTTACAAGTCGAGCCATATATCAGTGATTCTACTAGAAGCTAATAACAACATCGCCAATGTCACCTCCATTCCATACCGCTAATCTTTTATATCTATTGATGCCGCACTTCATCAACTATTGAATGGAACCATAAGATGATGCTGAGAGTCATGGTTGCCAAGGTTATACTAGATAAAGCCGCCTCATATCGACGTCGCTCATCAGTAATGTCACTAATGATCGAAGCCACCCCTTTGTAATGTTCACGATGAATATCGTCAATATTTAGCTGAGACAACACATGCGATGTTGATAACTTTCATTGTTAATGTCCACTAATGTTACCGACTATGCTCTTAACCAATGATTAATTCATACCAACGTCATTCAAACTGATCATCGTCGATATCACTAGTGGCCAGCATCATGCCAACAATACTCAAAGAATATTGCTTATCTATACATGCGATGTTGGTGTCAAGGGTCATCGATATTCATAAGAGCATTGAAGTTGCTTCTTACTAATGTCGCCATTCATCAATGCTACACCATAGTCGTGATCACCTTGAGTTAACACCGCTTCTTAACTATAGCAAGAGCCGATCAACATAGGGAAAGTAATTAACACCTACTCTTAAAGGACGTCGACAATCATGACAGAAACCATCAATGCCGCAAATCATTGAGGTTGTGTGACTTTACAACCATGCCATGATGAAACTAATACCATTGTTGATGCCGACGAAGTCAAGCATGTCAAAGACAATAGAGGCGGGATGGAGCTGAATGCCAAAGCCGCTCTACCCCTATAAATATGAACCTAGAGGCTTGCGAATGAGGGCAAACAATTCTCCCCACTCTTCTTTCATTTTCAACTTTGTGAACCCTGAAACAATTTGGGGATTTTTTTCCTATTGTAACACTTGAGCCTTATACGCATAAGGGATTGGATATTAAACAATTGCATAGCATGTTGACTCAATTTGATCCCATGCCTTGCATATCAATTTGATTATGACTCATAACTTGTATATAACTTGAGACTTGCATGGCATATTTGACAAGAAAACTCTTGGATTAAGCCTTGCATATTGACTTGAATATTGACTTGCATATTGACTCCCATATTGACTCACATACTAACTAACATATTGACTTGGATTGTATATAATGTTTGACATGATTATACAGAAAGTTGTAATGGATGCTACTTCATCTTGATGACTTTGACTAGCCTCAATAAAGCCTCTTCTTGGTTAACTCTCCTTTCTACAAACTTTCGAGGTTAACGGATTTATTCGTTAACAACTAGATATCGATTTATCTATTAGGACTAGAGTACGTAACGCTCCCCAAAATGTTGGATAGTGTATTACTCATGACTGCTGAGAGTACCATGGGATCACATACTGATAGTTATTGGATAACTACGGAATGACTCACTTGATAGTTATCTATTGGTTAACATAACTATGGTCAAACAGAAAATATCATCGTGACTAATTTACGCAGTTCTCTCGACTTGAGAATGTCGTTGATTTTCAATATGAAAGCTCTGCTTTATTATAGTCAAATCATGGCACGACGTCCATCAAGTGACTTTAGGTCGAATTGAAGTATTGAAAGTAAAACAATATTCAAGAGGGAATTTGTCTCGTCAGTTATATGGGGTTAGTATCACGGTCAACAGAAGTCAATGCAAAGTTAAAATCTTTAGCTAGAGTAGTTTGGTTAATAATAATTGTTATTATTGAACCGAGGACTTTAGATTTGGACTATAGAGCTAAATATGGATGGTGTTGGAATTTTAACCACGACAAAATTCCATAATTCCAAAGTGATATAGTTTTAACGAAGAGAATTGGTGTAAATAATCGTCACTATTAGGTAACTCTTAACATAGTAAAATTAGATTTTACCAAAACCAAATAATCGATATGTTTGGCCAAAATGTCACACCATATGCTAAGTGACGTGTGAACATTAATATTCGAATTTTTCAATATTAATCGCTGACCAAATTTACACCTAAAGAGTCACACAACCGAAATGTTGAATACTCTTTAGACCACATGATTTATTTAATTTGTAATTGTTATAAATTAATTAAATCAATTAATATTTATGAAATATTAATTATGATTTTTTTATTTGATTTATTGAACAATATTAATACATATGTTTATAATAGTTATAAATATATAAATTGATATACGATATCGATAAGCATTTAAAATTGATTTTAAAGTGATAAACATTGTTCGGGTTTGAAGTAGGTTTGAAGCCCGTGTGGGGCATGGGATTTGGCCATGGTATGGCCATAAAACGGGCAGCATCAGATGGCATTAGTGGTTGGGCTTTATATGTCGAAAGGTAGAGACTTAGTAGGATAAAAAAAAGGGATCTTGATCCTATTGTATCTCTCTAGCCTCTCCTTTATAAGAGCATCGTAACCCTCATTCTAAATTTACTTTTGGGAGCCTCACCCATCTCCTTGCTGGCAAAAAATAATCCCCATTCTCCTTCCACTTTCCAAGATCAAATCAAATAAATTAAAAGCTATACAATGGTCAGTGGTCAACAATTCAAGGCTAGCACCTTCAGGATTGGAATAGAATTCAAAGGAGCTCATATCTTCATTTCAACATGTATTTAATAGGCCTTGGTCAAGGTATGTCTCTAATTAACAAAATATATATTAATGTTATATTTTATATCATATGATGTTTAGATCGATAGGTAATGAATCTAGTATATCTAAATATCATCACATTTATGATGGTTGTATATTTATGTGCTTATGTAATTTATAAAAAAAATTTATGCAACATTTACACACTTTAATACTCATGGTATGATTTAGAAAATATTTTTTTAATTTAAAATTAATGTAATATTATTTAATTCATATAAGTTTCATAAATTTATATATTAAATATAATATGGTACAAAATTTGTTTTAAAAACTTATATAAATAGTTTTATACCTGAAAGGTGTTAGTTCCTAAGATGATGGTTTTGATGAAACCAACCATAGGACTTGTTATAAAATATAAATACTAATATTCTTGTCTGGATATATATGTATATGTAAGATATATATATATATATATATGTTGGTATTGAGAATGAAGACTGTACAGTATAGAGATTCAAGACTGACAAATTCAGGATTGTAGAAATCAAGACTGAAGACTCATGAGTATCAAACTTATCAAGAGTTCAATATATCAAGATAAGTAATAGAGTCTAGATTTATGTTAAAACTTCATAATAGCACTAAAATCTTTATTCGGATTTTAATTGTGGAATGGAATCCACCATCTCACTTTAATAGTGGGATGGAACCTACGACCTTCCCTAGTGGAATGGAATCCACGAAATTTTCAAAATGACTTATTTATAGATTTTTTTTTCAAAACTATCTTTTTAAAATGACATCTCTCTCTCGGTTTAAATATTTTAGCCTTACTTCAAAAACTATTTTTAATCATATAAATTTCAAAATCATTTCTTGTTTTTAAACTATCTCTAGGTTTTAATGTTTTAGCTTTAATCTCAAAATAATTATATATTTAGTTTTTATTACTTTTATATTTCGTAAGATCACTTTCCAAAGGTTTTTATAATCACAAAGTATATTCAAAATAGTTTACAAAGTTCTAAGATTGTTTCGACAAATTTTAGAAAGAAAATCTATTTTAGAACAAAAATCAATTTTCAAAAAATACTAGGGGATGTCGACATGCCTATACCCCTCATGTCGACATGGTAGCCATAGATTTTAAAATTCAAATTTTCAAAAGAAGCGTCTATTCATCATAACCTTTCACGAATGGACATGACCGTTATTCTCATATAAATATACTAGTAGTTTTCAACGAATTTTCACTTAAGATTTCTTTGTATTCTCTCCTCTTTCTCTTCCATTCTTATTTTCAAACATTCTTAACAAAATTCTGCCAAAATACTAAGTGAATCAAACTCGATCGTCTCTAGTTCGATTCTCTGCCAGTCTCTCTCAAAGATCTCAATGCTATTCAGAGTTATAGGATCATTTGTAATCAAAGATCGAAAGATCGAAGTGTTTCGAGTCTCTCTCTATCAAAGTATGATTGGAAATGGTGTGATTGTGGCCCATAAATCAATTGGGTGTGATTGTAGCCCGTAAATCAATTAGGTGATCTTGTAGCCAGGTTAAATCAAAAGAGTTTGCCTTGGACTCGGAGATAGGTGGGTGTATCTCGTGGCCTTGAAATCGAGGTTGTAATGTCGACATTATATTTGAAAAGAAATATGCACAAGAAATTGTATGGGACTGAATGTAGGGTAACTCCGAACCACTATAAAATTCCGGTGTGTTCTTTCCTTTACTGCTTTTATTTACTATTTGCATTTGCGTCTGGTTCTGTGATTGTCTCTGTGTTTGTGAATTGCATCTGTTTGGGTTTAATTTGAAAAGATTTCAAAAGGATTTATAAAATTAATTAAACACTATTCACCTCCCCTCTAGTGTTAATTCTGCCTTAAGATCCGTAATCCGCATTTCCTACAAAAGGCTTTCAGCATATAGTTTTTAATATATATTATTTAAATCAAATAAATTTCATAAATCTATAACATTAATAAATATATCATATAAAATATGTCTTAAATTGTATAAAATAAATTTCATACCTAATAAGCTTTTGGAAAATAAAGCATTTAATTTTTTTTATGAATTAAATATATATATATATGTATGGATATTTTAAATGTTAAAAGTATTGTTTGAAATTTTATAAAACATTAATATACAAATTTTATATTCAGAATTTTTTTTATTAATTTCGAACGCAACTTAATTTAATTAAATATTTAAAAAAAATTATTACGAGCAATATTGGATATGTATATATATTTTAGAGATATACTTTTACATATTTCATTTATGTATTAATATATATATATATATTAGATAATTATATATATATATGTTATACGTATGTTTTAAAAAATAGATTTTGTTTTCGAATTATATATAAAATAAATAAATAAATTTTTAATCTTTTATTTAAAAGGATTTTGCATCTATTGACTTATATATATATATATATGTATGTATGTATGTATGTATGTATGTATGCATATATATAATTATATATATACATTCTATAAATTCCTTATATATATTATTCAAAATTAAATATAGATATATATGTATATTTGTAACACTTTATATACATATATATATATATATAATTTAAAGCACATAAGCATACATTTGGATGATGTACTTATATACTTGAGGGGCTAGCATGTCCATTGCAGTGTAAATCCCACCACTTATACACGGGCATGTCAAACCTTACACAGATTTCTATGTTACCCACGCACACACATATATGTGTATATGATACATGTGTGTGTATAATACAATAATAATTGCATAATATAAAAATATATTATATATTCAAATAAAATATTAATTTTCTTTAAAAGAAAATTAGAAATGTTCTAAATAAATAGACTTTATAGGCGCAATAAAGATCTAAGATGGATTTTTTTTTATTTACCCATATCTTCCACTACGGGTTAGCCCGGTTCCAACAATGGTATTAGAGCCCAATAACCTATGTGGTCAAAATTTGTCATGTTAGTGTTAACTATTTAACCTCATAACCTAGATAGTAGGGTGTCTAGAAAGGTAGTGTCGAAGGATTGGGTTTGGGTAATCAAGCACACTGCCCTACCTAGCTATTGGCCTGGCTCGAATAGATATGTGCGCCCAA
Organism: Allium fistulosum; assembly: GCA_030737815.1. Taxonomy (NCBI): domain Eukaryota; kingdom Viridiplantae; phylum Streptophyta; class Magnoliopsida; order Asparagales; family Amaryllidaceae; genus Allium; species Allium fistulosum. The sequence continues at coordinate 1,425,265,468 of CM060902.1, forward strand.
AGATTGCCCCTAATAGAAAAGACCCAATTTGAATTGGGCCTTAGGCTAATTTTCAAAATTGTTTAAAAATTCAAATATAAGGTTTTAGATTTAAAATTTAAATTTAAAATAAAATATGTACGTATTATAAAAGTTATATTGTGATGAATTTTTTTAAAATGTTTGAAAATAAATATAAGATAATTTTGAAAATAAATTTTATTAGTAAGATTAATAAAATAAATAAATTAAATAAGTCAATTATATGAAACATATATATATATATATATCTATGTGTGTAATATATATTGATATATGTTATATTGCCTGAAATGATTAAGAAAATATAAGAGTACATGTATGTAACAACCCTGGTTTTGGTGATTATCTGTGAAAATAAATTATAACGATGGTTATAATTTAATAATGGATAAAATAAAATAAATTGGAGATGAAAATTTGTTAAAATTGTTTATTTTAAATAAACAATGGACTTTTGGTAAAATAAAATGGTATTGGGTTGGTAATAAATTGAGATTTATGGAAATATGATGTTTTGGTGGTAAATTAATTAAATAAGTGAAGTAAAAGTATTTAATTCAATATCATTTGTTGTAAATAAATAAATAATGTTGGAAATAAAGTTTTAGAAACTTTGTTATGAAAATTTGTGACTAAAATAAGCAATGGATGATTTTATTTTGATAAAATATAATAATTGTGGAAATAGTGATAAACTATTGGTTTCTATTAATTTTAATGAAGTATTAAAATTTAATATGGTGAATATTTGTAAATAAAAAGGTGGAAAATTATTTAAAAATAACATTTGGATGTAAAATTAATGTTAATATGGTTTGCTATGTTTGATTGGATAAGAAAATAATTTTTGTGGAAATTTTGGTGTTAAAAATATTGTTTTATGTAAATAATGGTGTAAATTGAAGTATTTAAATAAAAATAAGAATTTAATGATGGAAAATAGTTTTAAATGGCTAAACTAATTTTTGTATGTTCTAAAACATTTTTGTAAACATAGAAATATGTTGTATAAATTTATTTAGTTAAAATATGTGTAAATATGGTGAAAATCGTGTTAACATAAATTAACTTAGTTAAAATTTAACTAAGTATTAACATTTAGGCTTATTAGGTAATGGGTTTAAGCCCAAACCCATTCTCTAGAATGATCAGAAGAGGATGGTGAGTTGTACGTACATTTCTTCTTTTCATTTTCATTTCTGTCTTCCTCTGTTAAACCTGAAAAGAGCAAAAATGGCTACCTTCTCCTAACAATTCAAATTTAGCTCCAATTTAAACAAAATAAAAGGGAAAATTTGTGAATTCAAGAGTGTTAACAGGTAATCCATTCAAACCATAAGATTATTTCATTAATTCCTAGTTTGAGAAACTTTAGTTTACTGTAACTTTGTTTTCTGTATTTGCATGTGTATTCTTTCTCCATCTCCAGGTAATTGAAGCTTCTCCAAAGCCTAAAGACCACTACTTGTTATTTAAAATGGCTAAAATCTTATCAAGGTGAGTAGTAACTCACACTTCTAGCCAAAAAAAGCTGCTTGTAAGAAATTTGTTTTAGTTTACGTTGTTTTTGATTTACTGTAAACTGTAAATGTGAAATTTTTAGTTTACAGTAAAATCCTTGTCTGGGTTCAACTTTGTGAACGCATATCTCTTTGGTTTCATACCAGAATTGAGTGAAATATTTTCTGGATCATAGACCTGTTTAGTTGTATGTGCATGTCAAATTTCGTAGCTTGATTCAATTTGGAAGTGTCCTTAATCAGTTCTCGAAGTAGGAATTGGAATAGGCAGAAATGCCTGTAGCATTCACGACTTCCAGGTCGACCCAGGAACTCTCCAGGTCAACCCAGACACTCTGGAGGTCGACCCAGGCACTCCATGTGTCGACCCATGCCTTCCTAGGGTCGACCTAGGCCATATAAAGTTCGACCCATGCCTTTTTACTTTGCCCATGTTGTTATGTTGTTTCTCATGTGCACTGTTTTGCTTATTCTGCTTATTCCAGTGATTTTTATGACCAATTCTTGCAATATTTTGAAGTGATTTGAAGGGCTTAAACCTATCAACATGTAAGCCAACATTATTGTTGATCTGTACTTCGGATTGACGTGTTTTTGAGCAGTTTTCATATGCCGATTTTATGGTGTTTTTAGTGAGTTTTGTTGTTTTCGAGCATGTGTTTTCTAAACCGATTTTGGAATGATTTTTATAATAAAATAGCTTTTGAAATAAATATTTTACAACATTTATAATTATTTTTGAAGCTATTTAAAATATATATTCTCTATAATAAAGAGAATTTCAAAGCCATAATTTCCAAACGATTTCAGAAAAATTATTTTAAAACTAGTTCTCGAAGCAAAGTATTTTCTGTATAAAATACACATTTTTGCACTTTTCAAGAGAACGAGGAAGTAATTTAAAAGATTTAGTAAAACATGTGGTATGAGATACATGCGTTTACTTTTTCGGTTAATTCTGGATTCGTTCTATTGAAGCTATACACATTTCATGAACCTTCGTGTTGTTTGCCAGTACTGGACATTCGGAACGTTTGGGTTTTTTTAGCTGTTGGACCTTCGGGTTGTTTGACCTTCGTGGCCTTCGGGTCATTTGGCCTTCTAGTCGTTTTAGGCGCCATATTTGTGATACAGTACTTGGCGGGCTTCGGCCATTTTGTTGAGCATGTGCATCTTTTGTGATATTTCTTGATTTATTTGTGATTTCCGAATGTTTTTGCCATTTCGAGATTATTGGGCCTTTGAATCATTTGAGGATTTATTATATGGTGATTACATTTTGGAGTTTTGAACTCTAAACCGAGTTCTACACATTGTGATTTGTGGTTGCCATCCTCTGGCGGGTTTCTGAGATTTGTGATTTCCTATTTATGAGTTATGGTTGATAGAAGCCAGTATATTGGTTGTTGTGGATGCCGATGATATGAGGCGATTATTCATGTATAATTGATGCTGTTGTTGATCTTGCCTCTTTCGAGAAATTTTCATATGATATTTCGATGATACCATCTCACATGAGTGATTGATACATATATATTTGATGTTGCTTCTTCTCTTTTGAGAAGAAATATTATCGTTTATCCATATACTTCATTTATCTAGTGTTAATTAGTTTATTTAAGCTAGACTGACCCCTGTACTTTATATACTCGGGTTAGACCGAGTTGTTTCAAGTTAGTCACCTGCGGTAGATTACTGCTATGCTGCTTCTGCTATGGATTTTCTTACTTTCTTTTGGATGCTAGTCATCTTTTCTATAGCCTTGTAGTTATTTTATGTACTCTAATATGTACATATTCTTTTTGACTCGATGTATATTGCGGTCTATGTACCACCACTTTTGTATCACTGGGTAGTGTACTATGATGTATCTGTATATATGTATATATATGTGTGACTACTGTTCTATGATCTGTTTTATTTGTTGTTGTTATATTTGGTTCTGATAGATCCATTAGCCACCATAGTTTTTTGTTAACCATTTATTGAGTATGTCGATCCACTTGAGAAAGGTAAAAGAAAAAGAATTAGAGCACCCAATCGACGTATTCAATACTTGTTTAAGACAAATCTTACAGATAGTCGCTCCTAACCAGCCCTATTCTTTGTATTAACAGACAGTATTACTCCGTAATACTCTTTGTTAATGTGGGTCTCGGGGTGGGGCATCACAATGTATGTATATAAAGTAAGTTTTTGAAATTAATAAAATTTAATTTAAATAGTTTAATTAAATAAATTAATTAAAATTTAATTAATATATTAAAATACATATATATGATATATGTGTATCACTATAAAGGTTATAGTATATTCAATATAATATGTTAAAATTGAATAATAAACAATTAATTAAATATTTAATTAATTAAAAATTAATTAAATAAGATTTAGTTAATATAATGTTATACATAAGATTATTATATTAGCTAATTAAAATATAAAAGTTATATAATTATAAAACTTACATAAAATGAATGTAAAAACTAAAGGTGGAACAGTAAGAAACCCTATATAGATTTAAGGAATAAAAACACACATAAATATACATATATCATGATTCCTGACATGTCCGCCACTTGAATCACGAGGGTATTTCATAAGAAATTCATTATTACATAAGTCGATATCACTTAATATAATATATTGAACATTATGAATCTTCAATATAATATTGTCCTCTACCACATATATTAATGAATTATTTACATACTTCTTAGTTGTTAAGCAAACTCAAGTTGGGGATATTATGTGTAGTATTATTAATACATTGAATAGATGAGGTAAGATAACTATATGTATTTGTTGAGCAAACTCAAGCTATCGCGATAGGGTAGGTATGAGTGAATAATTTCATTTTGACTTGTTTAGCAAACTCAAGGTCGAAGTGAAACTAGGACAAGATACCATGGGTTAGGAGTTGTATATGACACAACCGATAATGAGTATCTATCATCCGTGGAACTATGATTTATTCGGCAATCTCAAGGTCACGATTCCAAGCCTTAACACCGACTAGTGAAGTCGAAAGACTTCTATATTTTTACTTAAGGTTTGGCAAAAAATAAAAGACTAGTGAGTGCTTATTAATAAAATGAAACATAAATTTTAACCTTACTAATATTATAAGAACATCTACTATGATATTGTTCTAATAACCTCCCAATTGAAACTTGTAGAAAATGATAACTCCAAAATTATTTTCTGATGGTGACAAGCTTACCGGACCAAACTATACCGATTGGTTAAGAGCGATTAAGATAGCTTTGACTTACAAGCATCTTTGGTCGGCTATTACACGAGAACCTAAAGAACAACCAACCGACGATGCGGACTCTGAATTAAGACTTGCTTAAAATGGGTTTTAGACCTAAAGAATGCCCAAGTTTTTGTGTTGTCTATGTTAGACAAACTGTTGTAGAGGCAGCATGAAAACATGTTTGTCCATGAGATATTGATAGTCTCAAGGCCATGTTTGGTGAGCAATCACGTTCTGCAAGGTACGAGCTTATGAAGAAGTTGTTCAATACCAAAATGACTAAATAACAGAAAGTAGACGATTACATACTGATAATGAAAGGCTATATTAATAGGCTTTTGCAATTGGACGTACAGATAAACAATGAATTACAAGTTGGTTTGATCATTTGTTCTCTTACACCTTAGTATGAACCATTCATAGTGAATTACAGTATGAACCAATTAAATACGAACCTTGTGGAGCTTCTAAATATTTTGAGGTCGAATGAGTCTACATCCAAGGATCAAAGGGATGTACTTGCCGTAAAGGTTGCTGCATCATCTTCGAAAGGTTCAAAGAAGCGGAAAAGAGAAGGTAAAAAGAACAAGAAAAGTAAGAAGATTGATGACAAGGGTAAATGTCATCATTGCCGCAAGAAAGGTCATAGGAAAAGGAATTATCCGGATTGCTTAAAGATTGTTTAAGAAAGAAAGCAGAATGGTTCTGCAGCCCCGTCAGGTACATTTATGATTCAAGATTGTTTTGTAATCAATAAAATGTCTTGGGTATTAGATACTGGAACTGGACCTCATATAAGTAATTTTTTTATAGGGGCTTAGGAACTGGCACCGCGTGGAAAAAGGAAAGATGAGGCTCCAAGTTGTTGATGGATCTATCATGGATGCAACGGTAGTAGGAGATTATCATTTATGTTTGCCTGGTGATGTAGTGTTGATATTAAATAATTGATATTTTTTAAAAGACTTTATTTGTAGGATTATTTCGGTTTCTAGATTGCTTGAGACTAGATATATATTTCATTATGCAAATAACGATATGAACATTAGTTTTAATGGAAATAAAGTCTACGATGATTTTCTTGAAAATGGAAATTATGTGATCAATACTGATTATGTGTGTTCTTTGAATAGTTCTTCCAATAATATAAATGATAGTTATCTTTGGCATTGTAGGCTAGCTCATATTGGTGAGAATGACTATACAAACCGGAAACTGAAGGTTTTCTCCCGTCATCTAATTCTGAACCTTGACATGTATGAGTCGTGTCTCAAAGGTAAGATGATCAAACACCTCTTCAGCTGGAACAATGGAAGAGTTGATGAACTATTAGGGTTAGTACATATTGATGTATGTAACCCAATTCCTATATCACCAAAGGTAATTGTTTTTACTCTGTCACCTTCACTGATGATTTCTCGAGACTAAGATATGTGTACCTTATGAAGAAAAAATTCGATGTCTATGAGAAATTTACTGAATATAAAAATGTAGTAGAAAACCAAACGGACCATAAGATTAAGATTCTTCGATCTGATCTGTTAAATATGCTAGTATATGATTTTTATTTGATGATAATAAACATATATATATTCATTTAAATGTATTTGTTATTGTACTATTTTATTTTCACATAATTAAATAAATATTTACTGAATAAAATAAACAACACAGAATTTAAATTCAAACCGATATTTTATTCAAACAAATATTTTATTACAATTTGGAATAGTACAAATTTAAACTCTCACTATACACTTACACTTTGTCATTCTACAAACAATTTCATTTACAACACAACTCCAATTATTTCAATTTACATAAATTTCCTCACTACATATCACTCGTTCACTAATATTTGTTCTTCAACTGTATTCCAATTTGTATCCAGCATCTGAATTATCTGCAAAATAAACACTGACGCGGTAAAATTGAAAAAGAAATATTTTGCAGCGTAAAATAAAATGTGTATTTTGAAAATATTATTTGCCTCAGTTATTTGGGTTGTTCGTCATCATTTTCGTTTTGAATTCATCAAACACGAACAACTTGTGACATGCACAGTGTATCACTGTACATGCCACAAGGCTGTGCACACCGATATACACTTGATAAAACTGCAGGGACCGGTGAGCACAAGGTCAAACCCGAGCCGAGGCTGGATTCAACACAGGTATAATTCAAAATGCAAACAAAATTTAGTTCAGAAAGACTCAAGGCAGTTCTCTAACCAATGTAGACATCAAGCGTCGACCAAAAATTCAATGGTTCACCTGACAGCATACATGAACTATTAACTAGAACCAGACCCAAATCAACAATGAACTATACTCGAAGCAACCAGACTGCAACAAGCTCCAATCCAGAATGAATGCAACAAAACCAAAATGAACACGGCCTCAACAGTACAGTTCAAATGAAACATCATATAGACCAGATACAAATGGTCGAATGTAAAACATGAAGCATCAATATAAGTTCAGATGCCACAAGTCATGTACATATTCAAGTTGTACAGACCAGTTCAAAAAGGCATCCAGTGGAACCAAATATGCATGTGTGGAATATAACATCAGCTACAACATACAACAAGACTCAAATCAGGCTTCAGATCAAAAAGTGATGAACCAGACTAAAATTACATATGCAACAGCAAGTTCAACAAATTCATAGCCATCACACACATATATACATACATGTATGTATATATGTGGAGAGACCAAAATGTTTGCCATAGAAAACTAAAGTGATACCAGACTCAATACAACACACAAGTTCAAATGCAATTACTCAAAGAGGACAGAGGATATGCATGCATTTAGACATGTATACATATGGAATGCAACTGAGGTAAACACATACGCACTTGAATATCAATGTAACTCCAAGTAGACCACACATGAACCAATCTTCAAAAAACAAGTCAAGGGAATTTTCTAAGCAATGTTAATGAACACATCAGTTCAAACCAGACCGTGCTAACAAGTGCACAAGTGTGTCAACACATCAGGGTAACAAGAAAATGATTCAAGTAGTTAAATTTCACCAAACTCCATGAACACACACATATATACATACAGAAATATATGTATGTATACAAGTGGAGATGACCAGCATTCAAAGTGCAGAAAAATTCCAAAATCAAGATGAAGCCAATGAAACCAGACTAGACTCCAAACAAATGAATACTGTAACCAGACCTAGCAACTTGAATACAATGACTAAAGGCAACAACACTCTACAGGTCATCAACGAACTCAAATATCAATGGCACCAGGTCAGTACAACATTGCAACAGAGATTAGGAGAAAGGAAACAACCATAAGTGTACAATAATTATAAGCATGGATGGTATAAGCAGTGCAACCTGAAGCAAATGAAAAGCTATGCCAGAGAATACAAAAGTGCAGACCACAAATTCAACTCAATGCAAAGATCATGGCAACACACTTCGATGAACAAAGTCAATGTCGTAGGGAATTCAAACTGAACATGTCAAGTTTAAATGCCAAAGTCAAAGCCAATTGAACAAGTCTAGGAAATATCAAAAATTCAAATACCACAATCGATTGCTAGTAAATCGTGAACCAGTCAATTATCACGAAATTAGAAAATATTATCTCTAATTCAAAGTGTCGAAATCAGAGATGTCAACAAAGAAAAGAACGGAACCAAATTCAAAGCCAACGCAAGCCATTATAATCAAGCAAAAACATATTCGAAATTGAACCAGTCAGGATGAATCACATGTATTCGAGTAAAATCGAACGGCCGAGCTAAAGTAACAGACGAATTCAAAAGATTTATTCGAACGATAATTTAAGGAATTAAACCCTATAAATACCATTAACATCATCGGCATATTGGCATCGAGTTCAAGCATATCAATGAGAGTAATAAAGCAAAATCACATACCACTTTTATCATTCGAGCTCGACGCGTTGGAGTTGCTGTATGCAAATCAAAGCAACAAGTTGATTGATGAAGCAAACTGAAGAGAGATCATCATTCAATCAACAATTTGAATCGGCGGCCTCAAATTTTGGAAGCCCTAAATTGTTGAAATAGGAACAAACACAGCCATTTTGACAAAGCAAAGAATACGGGCCGAAGACATAAACAAGAGAGAGGAATATACTTAGTTTTTATCACTGTGTTTTTTTCCTTTGGGCCGGCTCTTATTCTATTGGGATTTATTTTTTTAAATTAGGGTTTTTGTTTAGTGTTTTGTTTTTATTTTGTAATTTCCTTTTAAACTTTTGTAAAATTCTAATCGTGTGACTAGAGGACGAACTACGGTGGTGTAGTTCGAGAATTCACAACTTAGTGGCTGAGTTATGGCAGAGTTTTGAGTGTAGAGTTAGGTTAGTCAATAGCGGGTGTCATAAGTTTACATGTGTAAGCGTCTGACTACTTAATTTCTAGTAGAAACCTTGAGGGCAGCACGTAGGCAAGGTTTTGCCGAAGTTGGGTAAATCTGTGTTGTTCTATTTCTGCTTTTATTATCATGTTATTATCTGTACTGCAATTATTTTATATATTTCCACATTAATTTTTATTATCATTAGTATCACCCTATTCACCCCCCCTAGGGTGAAATCGATCCTAAAAGTGGTTTCAGAGCTAGGAACAAAAAACAATTTTTGTTTTAAAAAAATTTCAAAAACAAATCCTTGTTTTAAAATTTTGATTTTTAAATGGCTTCGTTTAATAATGCTTTTGCTGAGGGACAGTCCATAGTTAGACCAACCATGTTCAATGGTGAATATGCTTACTGGAAAAATAGAATGAATTTTTTTTTTAAAACCATTGATGCTTGGAATATTGTTAAGACAGGATATAGGACACCAACTATAATGGTAGATAATCAGGAAATTGAAAAAATTATGGATCAATGGACAGATCTAGAAATAAATTACAAAATGCCAATGCTAAAGCTATGAATTCTATTATTTGTTCATTAGATCAAATTGAATTTAATCATGTCTCACATTGTCTAACTGCGCAGGAAATTTGGCATACACTTGAAGTGACTCACAAAGGAACATCTCAAGTCAAAGAATCTCGCCTTGCCATGCTTAGTAGCGAATACGAGAACTTCACAATGGACAAGGATGAAAATGTCAAAGAGATGTATGGATGACTTTCCAATCTCATATACAAATCAAAAGCTCTCGTAAAATCATACACAAAATTGGAAATAGTCCGAAAATTCCTCAGAGTCCTTCCACGAAATTTTGAAGCAAAAGTTACTGCCATTCAAGAATCAAAGGATTTGAAACAAATCAAAGTTGAAGAACTCATCGGAAATCTCACCACTTATGAGCTAGAAATGAAATTCAAGGAAGAACGAGAAGGAGGTGATACTCGAAAGAAATCAATAGCTCTTAAAGGAACAACGGAAAGTGATGATGATGATGATGATGGAGCAGCTGAGCTGGCACTACTAATAAAGTGATTTAAAAGGTGGAACCACAAGTATGGAAATCCAGCTCTAAATCAACAATTGAAAAGCAGAATAGTCAAAGTACTAGCCAAATCATAAGAGCAGGAGATCATTTATCACAAGTGCAATAAACCCAATCATATCAAGCCCAATTGTCCTCAGAATCGACTCGGCAGAGGAAAGAAACCGAAAAGGAGAAGTTTTACAGCTACTTGGGATGAAACTGATGAAAGTGATGAAAGCACTGGCAGTGAAAATGAAAAAGTAAAACTGTGTCTTCAAGGAGAAATAACTGACAGTGACGACGACGAGCCAAGCGAGGTATCAAAACTTACTCATTCGGAATTACTTATATATTTTCATGAAGTAAATGGCTGTTTTGAACGACTTAGGGAAAAGTACGATAAAATTGAATCACAAAGAGATAGTTTGATAGAATTAAATAAACAGCTTGATCAATTGGTTAAAAACTATCAAAATAAGAGCCCTAAGTGTGATAAGTGTCCATCATTTGAAGAAGAAATTAAAAAATCAGAAATTAAAATTAAATCACTTGAAAATGAAATTCTGATTTTGAAAGAAAGTGAAAATACAGGAGAGAAAATTCTATTAAAAAGTGCACTGAATTATTGAATGAAATTGAATCTCTCAAAACACAAGCCCAACAATTGTCTACAACTTTAGGAAAATTTTCCAAAGGAGAAAGATCGTTAAATATGCTATTAGGGAAACAAACTGTTAATACTGTTAGACAAGGACTTGGGTATAATCAATCTGAACGTGCTAGAAGTGAAATTAATCAAGTCAATTCCAAGTGCACAATTTGTGGAAAAACTGGACACAGTCACAATATATGCTAGTATAGACCCAACTACGTGAAAACCATTCCAATTTAGTTTCCAAAAGGCACAAATATAAAATCCCTTAAAGTCAAGCAAATCAGGGTGCCAAAAGGAACAAATATAAATAGTCTTGGGTCTACACAAACATATTTTTCAAAATCTGTTGCCACTAACAACCATGGACCTATAAAAACAAATAGGTCACAAAAATCTTTACTCGTGTAGGTGTGGTGGCAGGCTAAGGAACAACAACAGTGTTACCTGGATTTTGGCTGTTCCAGGCACACGACGGGCAACAAATCAAAGTTCCTTAGCCTAGTATAAAGGTGGCAGAATCACAATGGGCAACGACGAAATGTTATCGGTAAAGGTAAAATAGGTAACGGTACATTTATCTTGAACGATATATTAAATGTGAAAATATGCACCATAATTTGATTTAAATCAGCCAGTTATGTGATAATGAATGTTGATTTTAATTTATTGTTGGCCAATTATCTTTTTATGTCGAGAACACTATAAGTATCTCTAGAGTCTTTGAACTAGTTTGGACTAATGATGTTGCTTTATTAGTTGATGATTATTCTGGATACACGTGGATATATTTGACCTGACATTATATTTTGTGTTTGCTTGTATACACTGTTTCAATTCAAATCCAAAAGAATTTCATTTAAAAGCTGTAAAATGATTTGTTGCACATCTCATGGTTTGGACTTTGATATCCATCTGATAACTTTGAGTTAAAGTGGTATTCGGATGCAGATTACACTGGTAATCTAGTTGATAGAAAAATTCCAAGTGGAACATGTTTATGTAGAGACATTAATTAGTTGCATCACATTTTCAGAGAAAATATTTGCATATTTTTCAAATGATTTTCAATTAGCAGACTTTTTTTTATAAAACCCCTTTTAGAAAATAGTTTTTGTTAACTTCGATTTAGATTAGACATTTTAGAAATTTGATTTTATATTTATTTTTGGATTTGATCTTAAATGAATACATTAACTAATCTAACTCCCTACTGATTATCAAAAAGATAAATAGTGATTGAAAAAGTGAGTGTCGATATTAATTATATATTATGACTTGAGACAGTATATTTAGTAAATTTCCTTAAAAATTTAAACAAGATTTATAATAACTTTTGTTGGTAAAAATTCCATGAACATCTCTATTTCTATCATATTTCTAACGACCATTACTCATTAAAATCCAATATAGTATGTCAAAATATGGTATTTTAAACAGGAAATTATTTGTTTTTTATTTTATTTATTTTTTTAAGAAACATCCAAAGTATTCACTCTCATTTAAAAGTCCTCGCGGTTATGCATGGGTGAATTACTTGGAATATTTGTTTATGTGCTTTCATACTCATTTAAAAGTCCTCACGGTTATGCATGTATGGAACACATATCAAAATTGGCTATTAAATAGACGAGTTGATTCTAATCCTATTTAAAAGTCCTCACGGTTATGCGTGGTTAGAAGATACTTGAAATTTGTTTTTTGTTTTTAAAAAAAATTGGGAATACTATTAATCACATTTAAAAGTCCTAACGGTTATGCATGGTTAGTAGATATTCAAATTCCTGATATTAATATACCACAAATAGACACAACTATATGGTTTTATATGCCGAAATCATCCCTATCATTCTAAAGTGGAATATGCGCCTAACAGAGTATTTATGATTTTTGTTTGATTTTTTATTGAAATTTAATATTTATACTCGATTGGGTATTAATATTGTATTAATGTCTATCGCTTTATCTCTATTTTTCTAACACCATTACTCTTTTGCTGATAACAAAAGAGGGAGAGAAAAGTTAAGATTTTGGCAAATAAAGGTCAAATATTTTATTTTTTATTTGCATATTTCATTTGCATATTTCATTTGCATATTTTTACTTATGTTCATGCATATATGAAGGTGGAGCTTTGTTGTAGAGAGGGAGCATTCAAAGAGGGGGAGCAAATTGAATGATCAAATACATTTAATAAATTCAAAATCTTAAATATATGTTTGTTATCATCAAAAGGGGGAGATTGTTGAATATGCTAGTATATGATTTTTGTTTGATGATAACAAACATATATATATATATATTCATTTAAATGTATTTGTTATTGTACTATTTTATTTTCAAAAAATTAAATATATATTTGCTGAATAAAATAAACAACACAGAATTTAAATTCAAACAGATATTTTATTCAAACAAATATTTTATTACAATTTTGAATAGTACAAATTTGAACTCTCACTATACACTTACACTTTGTCATTCTACAATACAATTTCATTTACAACACAACTCCAATTACATTTCAATTTACATAACCTTCCTCACTACATATCACTCATTCACTAATATTTGTTGTTCAACTGTATTCCAATTTGTATCCAGCATCTGAATTATCTGCAAAATAAACACTGACGCGGTAAAATTGAAAAATAAATATTTTGCACCGTAATATAAAATGTGTATTTTGAAAATATTATTTGCCTTAGTTATTTGGGTTGTTCGTCATCATTTTCGTTTTGAATTCATCAAACACGAACAACTTGTGACATGTACAGTGTATCACTGTACATGCCACAAGGCTGTGCACACCAATATACACTTGATAAACTGCAGGGACAGGTGAGCACAAGGTCAAACCCGAGCCGAGGCTGGATTCAACACAGGTACAATTCAAAATGCAAACAAAATTTAGTTCAGAAAGATTCAAGGCAGTTCTCTAACCAATGTAGACATCAAGCTTCGACCAAAAATTCAATGGTTCACATGACAACATACATGAAGTATTAACCAGAACTAGACCCAAATCAACAATGAACTATACTCGAAGCAACCAGACTGCAACAAGCTCTAGTCCAGAATGAATGCAACAAAACAAAAATGAACATGCCCTAAACAGTACAGTTCAAATGAAACAGCATATGGACCAGATACAAATGGTCGAATGTAAAACATGAAGCATCAACATAAGTTCAGATGCCACAAGTCATGTACATATTCAAGTTGTACAGACCAGTTCAAAAAGACTTCTAGTGGAACCAAATATGCATGTGTGGAATACAACATCAGCTACAATATACAACAAGACTCGAATCAGGCTTTAGATCAAACAGTGATGAACAAGACTAAAATTACATATGCAACAGCAAGTTCAACAAATGCTTAGCCATCACACACATATATACATACATGTATGTATATATGTGGAGAGACCAAAATGTTTTCCATAGAAAACTGAAGTGATACCAGACTCAATACAACACACAAGTTCAAATGCAAGTACTCAAAGAGGACAAAGGATATGCATGCATTCAGACATGTATACATATGGAATGCAACTAAGGTGAACACATGCGCACTTGAATATCAATGTAACTCCAAGCAGACCACACATGAACCAAACTTCAAAAAACAAGTCAAGGGAGTTTTCTAAGCAATGTTAATGAACACAGCAATTCAAACCAGACCATGCTAATAAGTGCACAAGTGTGTCAACACATCAGGGTAACAAGAAAATGAATCAAGCAGTTAAATTTCACCAAACTCCATAAACACACACATATATACATACATAAATGTATGTATGTATACAAGTTGAGATGGCCAGCATTCAAAGTGCAGACAAATTCCAAAATCAAGATGAAGCCAGTGAAACTAGACTAGACTCCAAACAAATGAACACTGTAACCAGACCTGGCAACTTGAATACAATGACCAAAGGCAACAACACTCAATAAGTCATCAATGAACTCAAATATCAATTGCATCAGGTCATTACAATATTGCAACAGAGATTAGGAGAAAAGCAACAACCATAAGTGAACAATAGTTATAAGCATGGATGGTATAAGCAGTGCAACCTGAAGCAAATGCAAAGCTATGCCAGAGAATACAAAAGTGCATACCACAAATTAAACTTAATGCAAAGATCATGGCAACACATTTCGATGAACAAAGTCAATGTCGCAGGGAATTCAAACTGAACATGTCAAGTTTAAATGCCAAAGTCAAAGCCAATTGAACAAGTCCAGGAAATATTAAAAATTCAAATACCACAATCGATTGCCAGCAAATCGTGAACCAGTCAATTATCACGAAATTAGAAAATATTATCTCTAATTCAAAGTGCCGAAATCACAGATGTCAATAGAGAAAAGAACGGAACCAAATTCAAAGCAAATGCAAGCCATGATAATCAAGCAAAAAAATATTCGAAATTGAACCAGTCAGGATGAATTACATGTATTCAAGTAAAATCGAACGGCCGAGCTAAAGTAACAGATGAATTCAAAAGAATTATTTGAATGATAATTTAGGGAATTAAACCCTATAAATACCATTAACATCATCCGCATATAGGCATCAAGTTCAAGCATATCAACCAGAGTAATAAAGAAAAATCACATACCACTTTTATCATTCGAGCTCGACGCGTTGGAGTTGCCGTATGCAAATCAAAGCGACAAGTTGATTGACGAAGCAAACTGAAGAAAGATCATCATTCAATCAACAATTTGAATCGACGGCCTCAAATTTCAGAAGCCCTAAATTGTTGAAAGAGGAACAAACACAGCCATTTTCACAAAGCAAAGAATACGGGCCGAAGACATAAATAAGAGAAGGGAATATAGTTAGTATTTATCACTGTGTTTTTTTTCTTTGGGCGGGCTCTTATTCTATTGGGCTTTATTTTTAAAATTAGGGTTTTTGTTTAGTGTTTTGTTTTTATTTTGTAATTTCCTTTTAAACTTTTGTAAAATTCTAGTCGTGTGACTAGGGGACGAACTACGGTGGTGTAGTTTGAGAATTCACAACTCAATGGCTGAGTTGTGGCAGGGTTTTGAGCATAGAGTTAGGTTAGTCGATAGCGGATGTCATAAGTTTACTTGTGTAAGCGTCTGACTACTTAATTTCTAGTAGAAACCTTAGAGGCAGCACGTAGGCAGGGTTTTGCCGAAGTTGGGTAAATCCGTGTTGTTCTATTTCTGCTTTTTTTATTCTGCTATTATCTGTGCTGTAATTATTTTATATATTTCCACATTAATTTTTATTATCATTAGTATCACCCTATTCATCCCCCCTCTAAGGTGAAATCGATCCTACATGATCGAGGAAGTGAGTACGTTGGATAAGAATTCAAATAGTACTAAACAATATTTGGATTATCTCTCAGATTGCTCGACCCTATACTCTGTAATACAATGGTGTGTCGGAGTAAAGGAACCAAACCTTATTAGATATTGTTCATTCTATGATACGTAAAACCTATGTCCTATTGGGGATATCACTAGAAACTGCAGCGCATATGTTGAACTCTTTGCCAACTAAATATGTATCTAAAACACCATGTAAGATGTGGTATGGTAAAATACCCCAACTCAAGTATTTGAAGATGTGGGGTTGTCGGTGTATGTCAAGAACATTGGTCCTAATAAACTAGAGGCAAGATCAGTAATATGTAAATTTATAGGATATCCCAAAAACTCAATGGGATATATTTTCTACAATACCAAGGAACAAAAATTTATTGGTTTTCAGCACGCTATCTTTTTAGAAAAGGAAATTCTGTCAAAGGAAATTACCAGTGAACTTGTAGACTTGGATGAGATACAAGAAGTTAACGCTAAGGCTGAACCTGTGGGAGAATCGAGTTTACCCATATACCAAAACACATAACCTATTATAAGGCATACTAAGGAATCTCGTGCACTAGAGAGATACTACGGTTTTCTCGTGGATAGTGAGAACGGGGATTGTGTCTTAGATAATGACACTCCTCTATCTTTCCAATAAGCACTACAAAGTACACTATGGCTTGGAGCAATGAAATCTAAGATGGATCCCATGTACGAAAAAAAAGTATGGACTTTATCCGACGTACTCAAAGGTATAAAACCCATCGAATGCAAATGGATTTTTGAGAAAAAGCTAAATGTAGATGGGAAAGTAGAGACTTATAAGGTAAGGCTAGTTGCGAAAGGATTTCGTTAAATTCAATGGGTTGATTATGACGAGACCTTATCGCTTGTTGTCATGCCTAAGTCCATTCGGATTATGCTGGCCATTGTAGCATTCTATGACAACGATATATGGCAAATGGATGTAAAGACAGCATTTCTAAATGGTAATTTAGAAGAAACCATCCATATGTCATAGCCCAAAGGTTTTGTGGTCAATGGGAGTGAGGGCAAGGCTTGCAAGTTGTTAAAGTCCGTTTTCGGACTTAAACAAGTTTCAAGAAGTTGAACAAGTATTTTGATAAGGTAATCGAACAGTTTAATTTTTATCGAAATATGAAGGAAGCATGCTTGTACAGAAAGGCACAAGGCAATACTATTGTATTCTTAGTGCTATGTATCAATGATCTTCTATTGATAGACAATGACATTTTATTGTTGCAATCAGTGGAACCATGGCTTTCCAAGAAGTTCTCTGTAAAGGATTTGGGAGAAGCAACCTATATACTAGGTATAAAGAGCTATCAAGATAGATCTAAGAGGCTATTAGGATTGTCCCAATCCCCACATGTGGATACCATATAAAAGAGGTTTAGCATGGAGAATTCAAACAAGGAAACATTCTAATGCAGTCTGGAATCATTCTTTCTAAGAAGGACGCTCCTCATACCAATGAGGAGAAAGTGTGTATGAAGAGGATCCTCTATGCTTCAACTATTGGATCTATAATGTATGTTATGTCATGTACTAGAGTGGATGTGGTATACGCATTAAGGTGTGCAAGTCGATAGCAGTCTAATACAGGAGAAAAACATTGGAC
This sequence comes from Allium fistulosum, assembly GCA_030737815.1. Classification (NCBI taxonomy): domain Eukaryota; kingdom Viridiplantae; phylum Streptophyta; class Magnoliopsida; order Asparagales; family Amaryllidaceae; genus Allium; species Allium fistulosum. The sequence continues at coordinate 1,425,283,366 of CM060902.1, forward strand.
AATCATAAAATGTAAACCAAAGTATTTAAGAAATTCTTGAGACTTATTCCTCGTTTATGGGAATGGGGTCCTCCTTGTGAAAGGGTATATGGATTTGAGTGTAACGATCGCCTTTCTTTCACCGAAAGACGAGCCATTAAGGGTAGAAGAAAAAGAAAGATAAGAAGAACTCAACAATCACAGAATCTCACCATGAATTGGAACAACATATAATATATAACATAGGATATTACATGGTCATTTCCACAATAATAATACATCAGAGTTGTTACATTACAACCTTCAACGGGAAAATTATAACTACCTACCTATACAAAATACATAGATCATACATACATACATAGTGGAAATAGAAATAATTAGCTTACGGTGAAGCCACTTGCTCCAGCTCCTCTAAAATGCAATCGTAAGAAACCTGGATCACTTGGCTACTCATAAAAAATTTAAGTACCCAAGAATTTTAGGAAAAGAAAATAAAACAGCAGGTCAGACATGAGTCTGGTGTGAGTAAACTCCAATAATTTAATTTTTGCTTTTATAAAACGCTTTGAAAATCAAAGGTATAAGACCACGCCACACATAAACACGGACGGGTTTTTACCTTACGATAACGAAAACATTTATATAGAAATCCAGTGATATTATGATAATGTCTAGGGTCTTCAAGTAAAATAGAACATAGCTGAAATGCTTCAATCTCACATTCCAACATATTTGGGAACAACTAAATCTGTATGGCACTTATTAGAGAATGGATTCCATACAGTGATTGAGCTAGTGGGGTACCACCCATCATGATGCATCTCTAGATAAAATAACACCGAAGACCTCGTAGGGATCCCCTACCAACACAAGACCGGCCTACCCCTTGCTTGATAGTACCGAATAAGATCACCCCTCGGTTGGGATCAACAACCGTACCGAAGCATACATAGATTGATAGTAGGGACTTCTAGATAAGGATGACCTTACCCTAATGGGAGCGACCCACTTAGCCTTGCTGCATCTCCTATGTTTTAGTCATTCCTGGTTGGTAGGGCCTAAGGCTACATTTCCTTTACTATAGCATTTCCACTTGGAATGCTAACATTGCCTTCCAGATATTGACACAATTCTAACACTCATCCATACTAGTCGTTCAAGAGATGAATGAACCGAATGCACTACTTCCACTACACCCATCTCGGAATCACCCTTAGGGTTAGTAGCAAATATCCCTCGCACTTCAAAGTCTTCATCTTCGACATTACCTTCACTATTTCCAATTCGAGCACTTGCGTTGATTTGATGTGGTTTTCGGATAATACTGCCTGATTCTGGTCTCTCCAAACCAGCGTTTGATAATTTTAAAAGGTCAAGTTGTTTATAGTGGACCATTCCATTATCAGGGTGTAAGATTTACATATGAACATATGTTCCATATACTTAGACTATCATAGCCCGCTTATCAAAATTAACCCCTTGTATTTGTCACGTTCCGGAAGTGCAGTTTTTGTGATAAGTACATGTCGACTTACTTTCAATTAAACGTGTCAACGTTTTATTACAACTACTTTAATTCATTTGGCTACTTAATAGCATGGACAAGAGATCCTTTGGTTTTAAAACAATTTACTTAAACAAGAAAGTTGGTTAAAATAAATAGTCGATAGAGTTTTGAAAGAAAACTTTAAAACCTCAATTAAATCATAAGTTAAAAACTTAATTAAACTTTACTTATTCTTAATTAAATCAAAAATTATGATTTAAACCTTAATTAATTAAAAATTTATTTATAATTAAACTTTATTTAAATAACATTTATTTAAGAATTAAACCTTAATTAAGTGGATAATTAGCCTTTAATTAAATAATTAATTCTAATTAAATAGTTAATTAAAATAAATAAACTTGATTAAATAAATATTAATTTTCTTTCATCTTAATTAATCATTATTTAAAACTTTTATAATTAAAGAAATTTAACTTAGTTAATAATTTTTAAAACTCTAATTACTTAACATAATTAATTAATTAATAATTAACTCTAATTAAATAAATAACTTATTAAATAATAAAACTTAAATTATTAATTAGTTAATTGGTTTGAAATGATTTTTCATAAGAAATTCAAAAAAAAACATTTCAAAAGTTAAAATCGTGAAATTTTCGGAACTGCATCCATAGCGACCATCGCTATGAGCGCAGTTCGCTAGAATTGATTTCTAAGTGAAAACCTCACTTTAACTCTAGCTGCTACATGTCTTGAAACACAAATGGAAGAGTTTTGAAAACTTAAAAATAAGGTGAAAACTTGGAAAAAAACATTGACTAAATCCAAAATCTAGAAAACAAGCTTTTGTTTTCAAATCGGATCTCAAGTCCTTTGTGACTTTTCAAGGTAGTAACTTCACAATATTTACATCACATACACTTGGTTTTGTTTCATAAACACATCACCATCATATCATAACCAACCATTCATATATCCATATCCAAACATATCATTTAACATCCAAATCGCAAATCCAAGCTCAATCACAAACTTGTAACCATATGCCATCAAAATAACATGATATTTCAACGCAACAACCACTATATTTTTACAACATATAGTTCATCAAAATCAAGTTGTTTTCTTTTTCACAAATAAGAGTTTTACTCATCGAAACTTTATTATTTCTAGGTGGATTTTTGCTAAAACTTGAAAACAACTTTGGATCTTGAAAAATTGAAAACTTTGGATGCTTAAACACCCCAAATGGGCTCGGCCAATGACTAGTTAGGCTCAGCCATATGGAGTTTGGGCTTGGCCATGTAGGCTTGTGAGGTTTGGGTGCTTGTATTTTGTAAGTGGGGTGTTGTAGAGCTTGTAGAAGTGTTTTAGTAAACTAGAAGGAGATTTTGAATGGAAAGAAGTGATTTTATCAAATTAGAAAATTTGAAGAGAGGCCATGGGTATGTTTACTCAAGCATTTAGGAATTTTAAAGTGAAGATGGAGGTAGTAAAATGAGAAATATGAAAGAGTAGTGGTATTTATAGGCTTAGGAAAATGATTTAAAATATATAAGTATATGAATTTAGTATGTATACATGTGCATGCATCTCCATTTCTCCCCCTCATTTCCATCCTCACCATGTACCCCTCCCCCTCTCCATCATGCACTATTCATGCCATGCTCATTATACTTTGTGTTGAAAAAATATTTTTATATGATAATATATATATACTTTTTTAATAAAATCTCCTTTTTATCTTATATGTTTATATACTTAAATGGGAAAATATGTACATGCATATATACATGTACATACCAATATATATTGGTGTGTACATGTATATATGTATGTACATACCAATATATATTGGTGTGTACATGTATATATGCATGTACATTTAAAAAACGATTTTATCATCATTAGTTATTATTTAAAATGGTTTTATTTGTTAATATGAATTCAAAAATATATTAAAATATTCATTTATTTAGCGATTAAATTACGAGTCGTTACACTCTCTCTCCCTTAAAGAATTTCGTCCCGAAATTAGCAAACATGGAGATAATTCAAACCACACAAAAAATTATATATTCATATAATAAAACACATGAAAAGACATACAAGAAGCATCCATAGCAAACAAACATACACTATACATACAACCTACGACTAGCTATCCTAACATCAACTCGGGATAGACTTCTTTCATACAATCCACAGTTTCCCAAGTGCAGTCCTTTGGATCCTCACTCCACTGAATCTTGACTAGTTGCACCACCTTGTTATGAAATCTCTTTTGGTCCTGGTCCACAACATAAACTGGATGTCTAAGCACTGTCAGGTTCGGTTCTATTTCTAATTCCACTTGAACCGATGGCTCCACAATTAAAGATGTGTTGTGGACATATTTTCTCAAATGAGACACGTGGAAACATTATGAACACCTACCAATCTCTCTGCCAACTCGACCCTATAAGCAAGCGATCTTATACTCTCAAGAATCCGGAAGGTTCCGACATACTTTGGAGCTAACTTTCCAGCTTTTCCAAATCTAACAGCTCCTCTTATTGGTGAAATCTTTATGAACACCAAGTCTCCAACCACAAATTCCAAATCCCTTCGCCTCTTATCATCGAACTCTTTTGGCAATTTTGGGCTTCCTTCATTCTTTTCTTAATCACTAAAACTTTTTCGGTAGCCTCTCAAATCATGTCTGGCCCAAGTACTAGTCTATCTCCCATCTCAACTAAATATGCTGGTGACTTGCACGGTCTTCCATATAGGGTTTCATAAGGTGCCATTCTGATGCTTGTTTGGAAGATATTGTTGTAGGAGAACTCAACTAAATACAAATGATTCTCCCATGGTCCACCAAAATCCAGAATACACGCTCTTAAGAGATCCTCTAGAATCCAATTCAGTCGCTCCGTCTGTCTGTCTCTTTGGTGGTGGTATGCTATGCTATGGAACCTGACTGTCCCTCTCATAAAAAATTTAGCTAAAGAAGCAGCGGTCCTTGTTGGTTTCACCGAAATAAAATGTGCACTCTTTGTTAGCCGATCCACGATAATCCATACTCCTTCATTTCCTTTCCTGGTTCAAACCATCGATAAAATCCATTGATATAATTTCCCATTTCCAATTAGGTATTTCCAAAGGTTGTAATAGTACGGCTGCCTTCTGATGATCATCTTTGATTTGTTGATTGCACAAACATCTATTAACATTGACTGAAATGTCTTTCTTCATTCCCGGCCACCAAAATACTATTTTTATGTCTTTATACATCTAACGAACTCCTAGATGAATACTCAATTTAGATTTGTGGCATTCTGAAAAAACTTCCTGCCTCAGCCCATCTACATCTGGAACAAACAATCGTCCATTCATCCTTAAAGCACCTCGACTATCTATCTCAAAATCCGAACATCTACCCTCTTTAACACCTTGAATTAATGTAACGACCCAGAACTTCTGTCATTTGAAATTCGTATATTTAATTGATTTTAAATATTAACAAGTGAAATTTGTAAGTCGAATAAATTTTAAAATTCGAATATAGTGATTTAATTGTTTAATTAAATCGACAATTTAATATTTGAAATTGCGTAAATAATTGGAAATTGGATTAAATGTGAATAAAATTGATGTATAAAGTTATATTAAATCATATTGGAGTTATAATGATGTTATAGAACTTTTAAAATTGAATTAAAAGTAAAATTGTAGAAATTGAATATTTTAATGTTTAATTGACGAGTGAAAATAGCCATTTTTCAAACAGTCTCGGATTTCGACGAAACTAGTTTCATCGGATCCGTAATGTTAAATTATTGTAAGGTTTCAAATTTCATGTCAATCGGATTTACGTTTTGTCCGGGGCAAGCCAAAACGCATAGAAATCGTTTTAATCGATTTAATTTAAAATTTGATCGTTTAATTCCGTAACACTCACATACGATCGAATTAGCTCCTGAAACACGTTCCATTGTGTTCGGAACATGGATAAAACCTTATGAACGCCAGGCGGCACGTGTGATTTGGAGTTCGAAAATTTTCGGGATGAATAGTGATTTGAAATTTTCTATAAAAGCCCCTAACTTTCTCCATTCTTCACAAACCCTAACAACCCTAGGGCAAGCCGCCATTATCATTTCAATAGCCAGAAAATCATCGTCTTCCCTTCTCGATTTCTTCCAATCCGTGAATAATTAGAGAAAACGTTCAACTACAACATCGAAGGGGGCATTGTGATCTTCGCATCCAACGGTTATGATCGAGTTTAAAGCCATGGATTGACGACAAGGGGGACGCGTTCGCATACGGTTCGAGCACGTTTTTCGAGTCCCATGGACCACCGAGCTCAGCCGTTCTCCTGGGGGTGGCGTGTCTGGAGGCGAGCTTCCATTCGGCATTGCTTGATCGACGTGAAGTCGATCGGAGGGGTCGCGAAAATTCAAGAAAACGATGTGCGTATGGGTTTGTTCTTGCGTTCATCTTGGCCTGGGATGTACGTGAGGAAGAAAGGAACGAAGGCCACGATCTTGCCTCTCAAATCGAACGGCCAGATTAAAAGGTTAAAAAATAAATAAAATAAAAGGTGTAATTATATTATATATAAATTGTGTAATCTTTAAAATTGCATAACTTTTTGATACGAGGTCGGAATTTGACGAAACGAATTACATCGGGTTCATTTTAACAAGCACTACGCAATGGAGGGTGTTTGGAGTCAATTGGAGCTAGTTTGAATTTTGGGTAAAATTAAACGCGTGTTTAATTTTATTCGAAACAAAACACTACAACTATTTTTGGAAGGCAAGGTGAGAACTTCTCACTACATCGAATTGTGTTTCGATTTAAATTTTAAATAGTTAGATTTAAAATTGCTTGATTGTGTGAATTGGATGATGATTGTCATTGGATGTGTTGAAATAGACCCTATACGCCGCATATTAAGCGGAGGTTATTTATTAAACCCATATACAGCGATAATTCCACCGTGAAGTGGAATTGGTATTATATATGTATTTGGAGTTGATTTCCCGTATTATATAGCGGATGAGACCCGATTGCACTGCATAATAGTGGATAATATTTATAAATCCCATATACCGCGATATTCCACCTCGAAGTGGAATTGGTATTGTGCTAACATCTGTGGATGCAGGGAAACAGGTTGGAGGGATCCAACTGGATTCCTCAAACATTTGAATTTGTTTCATATGTTGTGTGTTGATTATTTATAATCTCCGTATGATTATCTTTGTGATTGAAATTGTTGAAGGCTATAATTTAGCCGAATATATTTTTGGTATCGTTGGATACCATAAATAAATAAAATTGGATTTTCGAAATTCAAGTTGAAAATTTATCGAGAAATTTATTTTTGAGAATTGGATAAATTTAAAAGGGGTTTTAAAAAGATAAAAGTCTTATTTTTGTACTATATTGAATTAAAATTCAAAAATATGGGAAAAAGGGCTTAATAAATGGATTTCAAAAATATTATTTATAAGTTGAAAAAAAATTATTTAAAATTTGGATTTTTAAATAGATTTGAGAAGATAAAGAAATTTATTTTAAAAAGGAAATAATTTGGAAATTCGTTGAAAATTTGATTTGGTGTTTTGAAATAAATTTGAAAATCAATTTGAAATTAATTGATTATTAATTTACCATAACTAGTAAAATTTATTTATAGAAATTTATTTGATTTAAATTAATCAGATAATTAAATTAATCCTACTTATGGATGTTTGGATTATATTGGATGTTGAATTGTTTGATATCCCAAATATGTGATGCTTTGTGTTATATCCTGTTCTGTGTTGTGATTTGTGATTTATTTATCTATGATATGAATATCTGTGATCTGTGAATGATTGATAAGCGTTATAGTTTGTACCGCTTATCAAATTATATTATTATACTTGATCTATGATGGTTGAATGTTGTTGCACTATTGTGTTAAACCCTTGGACTACACAATACACACACAAATGTGGATTTCACGTGGAAATCGGTTAAGTCACAGTTTTTATCAATTTTGAAAATTGAATTCTTGAGTCAAAAATAGTTTTGGAATTGAAATTGGAAGTTTTTGAAAATGAGTTTCAAAAATAAAAGTTATTTTAAATAACTTAATAAAATTGAAATTTGAATCGTTTGATTTAAATTTGAATTCAATATTTTGAAATTGAATTCAATGAATTGGGAATTATGGTCTAAAAGATTGTACAAGTTATAAAAGGTGTTTATATGGGTTTTTAACCATTTAAAAATATGGTTTTGGAAATTTAAATTTAAATCCAAGATTTATACTTGGATGGCTTTAACCTGTGTAATTGTAACCAGTTTTCCCAAAACGAAAACTATCTGTTTTCAAATAATAATAGCTTTCATAAAGTGAAAAGATTTCCAATTTGTATCGAAACATTTCAAGTTGAAATGAAATTTTGAATAGTTTGAGAAAAACTATGGATTAACCTTGTGAAGATGATTAAGCTTTATCTTGAAATTAAAGAAGATTTTAAAAGGTGTATCTTTTATATTATAAAAGACTTGAATTGTGAATAGTTTTGAAAGCTATAAGTTAAATCTTGATTTAAAGATTTAATGGGTTAATCCAATTGAAATGGAAATTGATTTGGAAATCTGTAAATGAATCTTTGTGAAACTGGGTAAACTTTGTGAAGTAAATCTTTTTGTTTAAAGATTTGAAATGGTAATTTGTTTAAACCATTTAAAGGAAAGGATTTGGGTAATAAGTTGTGACTTAATTGAAATCCCTATATCCATATGTTTTAAATATTGTGCTCACTATTCAGTTTAGCCGGGAAAGGACCTTTGTGTCATATAACCCATTTTGAATTAGTGATACGACGATATGGATCGCATTGAAGACCGGTGGTGAAGACCGGGTATTTGTGAAAACGATAGGATGACCTATCGATTGTCTTTGCAACGTTAGCTACGGTATAGAGATTTCCTTTGTGATGGGAAGTTCGATCGGGATTGTGAATACCCGGATTGCAACGGCTTCTTCGGAAGTGCCTTCGGTTCTGTTCGAACCCGGAACAAACTTGTATGGTTACATGTCTGACCTTACATTTTGAGATATAAAACTGATTTCTTTCAAATACATTTCTGTTGGTGGCGGAGAATTTAATCTCTTAGCTTAACACCCTTCTCTGAGACGTACGAGCTCAGAGGTTATGTAGTTGAAGGTTATCAGCGATATATTCCCAATTTGGTAATGTGGCATGCTGAGTGTTGTTGTGTGATGATTATTTATTGATCATTTGTTGATCAAAGCGTGGTTTTGTGAAAAAGCGTAGCTTTGTGGACGAGACCTCTTCGGACCTCACAACCCGGAAATGGTCGAAACAGGAATATGCGGCAAGGTTATGAGGGTCGCTCCCTTTAGGGTATGTCATTTCCTTTTGGAAAAGGGTGGTATCAGGTATGGAGCCCTGGTATTTAACCTATGTGGTTACTCCAATCTCATTTACTGTGTGATTGTTGTTTTGATCGAGGCGCCTCGGATAAAGGTCCCAAAGGACCGGGGGGTGGCATATGCGTGTAGTAGTTACCCAGTGTAAGGGGTAACCCGGCCTTGTGTTGGCAGAGAGCTAGTTAGTTCTCGGGACGTCCCGCCAGAGGCGATCCCATTGGCAGTAGGAAGTTCCTTAGCCTGACCATTTGTTGGAAATCCATCTTCAAATACGAACCTTGTACGGTATTAGTTGTAGAACCTGCCATTTAACATGGTAGCTATAACAGGCATAATATAATGGTACCTATGCTGGCTAAGATTAATATTGTATTTTCGAAAGAATTTCCATACTATGCACTAGCAATAATATCAAACGAATTTTTCTTGCGTAGTAAGCATATTTGACTATCATAAGAAGAAGTCTCCTCCAAGTCTGCGATTGCATTGTGTGTGTGGTGGGAGGTCTTATGGTAGTTTCATTTTCCAAAAGCATTGCGGATTTCAATGTTAAAATCCTTTTGTGTTTATTTTAAAGATAATAACTGTTTTAGTTCTCACACCAGTCCCATGACTGACCTGGAGTTTATTGTTCCCTTTCTAAACTCCGGGTGCCCATAATTTTCCACACGGGCAGCCTAGAGTCAGGTTATCAGGTTATTCTGGATTCAGGAGATGCTGTGGAGCTCAGGTGGCGAGCTGGATGGCGAGGCGTATCACTTGTATATGATATTATTTTTTCCGCTGTGTATTCTGTATGAGGACAAGTTTATATAACTGTCCATTGATGTATTGTGTTGAATATTGACTCTGATGTGATGTAATGTATAAAATGATATAGTTCTTGATTTAAAGATTATTCATCTATCTATTATATGTTGTTCCGCTGCGATATGTGAGATTCTGATATTGTTTCTGTTGTTTCTTCTTTCTTTCTTTCTGTCTTCTTCTACCTCTTCTTTTTAACCATAACAATTCGGTTTTCCGGCATTCGATTGCTCGGCAGTTGATATAGTGGACGTATTAATATCGATTTTCAGAAGTCGAAAATCTCAAGTCGTTACATGTGGTATCAGAGCATACGGTTAAGCGACAACCTTGGCTCTGTTGGGGATTACTCATTAGAGATAGAGTCAGTAGTACTCTAGAATGAGTGTGAGTGTAATAATAGATATGAGCGCGTATTTGTTAGTGAATATGAAATTGTTTTGTATTATGTTGACTTATCGGTTGATTGTTTATGGATTCTGGTCGGTGCAGTCTAGCTAACTGTAATCGATAGGGGTTTCTAAACTCTTAAACGGGATAAACTGACATAGTATCATTTTAAATTGGGTAAATGAAATAATTTTACCTCGATTATATTTTGTATATAAAGGAAATAATTTTTCAGAATTATTAAAGTGTATATAAAATTGATTGTTTGGTTGTTGAAAATGTGAATATATATAAATTAATGAAAGTTGTTTGAATAATCTAAATAAAAACAACAATTGTAAAAGAATGAAGTATATAAGCAAATAAATTATTAAGTATGGAATTATAACTAATATGATTTGCAGTTGTGAAATAATCTTGTATAAGTAAAGTTAAATAGTGAAATTATATGAGAAAAAGATTTATAAATGTGATTTATAAATAAAGGGAAATTTTAAAAGAATATTAAACACTGAATTCATTACTGTTACTGGGAAATAATAAGGATGATGACTGCAGCATCATCAGTATCATTTTCGAGTTTCTATGTGATGGATTTGCTACCAAAATAAATTGAAAAGTTGAAGTTTTGTTGTGATAAACAAATTTGAAATTAAAATCCAAATTGTAATTAATAAATATAAGTAAAATGAGTTTTGAACTTATAATATGAAATAAAGAATTTAGCTTTGGTAAAAGTTAAATAGAATTTACTTTAGAATTGAAATCTGAATTGGAACTTAAGTAAAAGTTGAATAAAATAGAAGTTGATTTTGATATCGAAGTGAAATAACAAAGTTAATTAAATGAATGTGAACTTGAGTTATGTAATGAGATTCAACTTTATTTGTAAAATGAATTAACAATTGAATTAATAAATGGATTGAATGTTAATCAATCTAATGTAAATAAATTGATATGGAATAATGGATATAAATGTTAATTCATTAAAAGCTAATAAATTGGAAATCGAATGAAAGCCAATTTAATATTAAACCAATTGAAATTAAAAGTGTTAAACCAAATTGAATGTAAATTTAATAAATTTGGTTGTGTTGAATATACATTGGTTGTTATATGATTGTTGGTTGATTGTATATAATTCATTAAGTGTTAATGAATTTGAATTAGTAAAATTGAAAGCTATGTGATGGAATTTGAATTGGAAAGTGAACCAACTTGAATTTAAATTAGTGAATGTAAACTAATTGAAAATGAATAATTGAATGTCGTTGTATATAAATTGGTTGTAACAATTACAAGTAATGTCGAAATCATATAAGTTGCTTATAAACCTTGTTTAGTATGCATTTCTTTTAATATGCATGTGTTGTAGTTGTTTAAAAGAGTAAATTGTTAATAACTTTATATATATGTCGCTTACATGTTTAAACTGAGTAAGTACAGGTACCGCGGCTACTGTTTGGCGGGATTTGGTCGCGCTAAAATGCTTAATAAATAACTGCTTTGCTTAAAAATGCTAAAAAGGTACGCCTACGCAATAAAAATAGGAAATATGAACTGTTTTTCTGCTTTTCCGACCGTGTGGGTCGATGTATATATATTTATGTCTATTGTGATCCTTCTACGATCGAACCGCGCAAAGGAGGCTATGGCGAATTTTTCTGAAAATTTAAGGCGTTAGAAAATTTTCGGGAAATTTTGGAAAATTTGTGAAAACTAAATTTTGGATTTGGAGTTAAAAGTTAAACGATATAGTTTGTTTTGAAAAGTATAACTAAGTATAGATTTGAAAAACTTAGACAAGTTTTTGAAAGAGTTTAACTATTGGATTTTGGGGAAGTTGTACACTTAAGTGATTTTGAAATCAAATTTGAACGAATTGTTTGAAAAGTTAATGAATTGGGGCATTTTTCTTACTTTGCAATTTCGAGGACGAAATTCTTTTAAGGGGGGAAGATTGTAACGACCCAGAACTTCTGTCATTTGAAATTCGTATATTTAATTGATTTTAAATATTAACAAGTGAAATTTGTAAGTCGAATAAATTTTAAAATTCGAATATAGTGATTTAATTGTTTAATTAAATCGACAATTTAATATTTGAAATTGCGTAAATAATTGGAAATTGGATTAAATGTGAATAAAAATGATGTATAAAGTTATATTAAATCATATTGGAGTTATAATGATGTTATAGAACTTTTAAAATTGAATTAAAAGTAAAATTGTAGAAATTGAATATTTTAATATTTAATTAACGAGTGAAAATAGCCATTTTTCAAACAGTCTCGGATTTCGACGAAACCAATTTCATTGGATCCGTAATGTTAAATTATTGTAAGGTTTCAAATTTCGTGTCAATCGGATTTACGGTTTGTCCGGGGCAAGCCAAAACGCATAGAAATCGTTTTAATCGATTTAATTTAAAATTTGATCGTTTAAATCCGTAACTCTCACATACGATCGAATTAGCTCCCGAAACACGTTCCATTGTGTTCGGAATGCGGGTAAAACCTTATGAACGCCAGGCGGCACGTGTGATTTGGAGTTCGAAAATTTTCGGGATGAATAGTGATTTGAAATTTTCTATAAAAGCCCCTAACTTTCTCCATTCTTCACAAACCCTAACAACCCTAGGGCAAGCCGCCATTATCATTTCAATGGCCAGAAAATCATCGTCTTCCCTTCTCGATTTCTTCCAATCCATGAATAATTAGAGAAAACGTTCAACTACAACATCGAAGGGGGCATTGTGATCTTCGCATCCAACGGTTATGATCGAGTTTAAAGCCATGGATTGACGACAAGGGGGACGCGTTCGCATACGGTTCGAGCACGTTTTTCGAGTCCCATGGACCACCGAGCTCAGCCGTTCTCCTGGGGGTGGCGTGTCTGGAGGCGAGCTTCCATTCGGCATTGCTTGATCGACGTGAAGTCGATCGGAGGGGTCGCGAAAATTCAAGAAAACGATGTGCGTATGGGTTTGTTCTTGCGTTCATCTTGGCCTGGGATGTACGTGAGGAAGAAAGGAACGAAGGCCATGATCTTTCCTCTCAAATTGAACGGCCAGATTAAAAGGTTAAAAAATAAATAAAATAAAAGGTGTAATTATATTATATATAAATTGTGTAATCTTTAAAATTGCATAACTTTTTGATACGAGGTCGGAATTTGACGAAACAAATTGCGTCGGGTTCGTTTTGACGAGCACTACGCAATGGAGCTAGTTTGGAGTCAATTGGAGCTAGTTTGAATTTTGGGTAAAATTAAACGCGTGTTTAATTTTATTCGAAACAAAACACTGCAACTATTTTTGGAAGGCAAGGTGAGAACTTCTCACTCAATCGAATTATGTTTCGATTTAAAATTTAAATAGTTAGATTTAAAATTGCTTGATTGTGTGAATTGGATGATGATTGTCATTGGATGTGTTGAAATAGACCCTATACGCCGCATATTAAGCGGAGGTTATTTATTAAACCCATATACCGCGATAATTCCACCGTGAAGTGGAATTGGTATTATATATGTATTTGAAGTTGATTTCCCGCATTATATAGCGGATGAGACCCTATTGCGCCGCATAATAGCGGATAATATTTATAAATCCCATATACCGCGATATTCCACCTCGAAGTGGAATTGGTATTGTGCTAACATCTGTGGATGCAGGGAAACAGGTTGGAGGGATCCAATTGGATTCCTCAAACATTTGAATTTGTTTCATATGTTGTGTGTTGATTATTTATAATCTCCGTGTGATTATCTATGTGATTGAAATTGTTGAAGGGTATAATTTAGCCGAATATATTTTTGGTATCGTTGGATACCAGAAATAAATAAAATTGGATTTTCGTAATTCAAGTTGAAAATTTATCGAGAAATTTATTTTTGAGAATTGGATAAATTTAAAAGGGGTTTTAAAAAGATAAAAGTCTTATTTTTGAACTATATTGAATTAAAATTCCAAAATATGGGAAAAAGGGCTTAATAAATGGATTTCGAAAATATTATTTATAAGTTGAAAAAAAATTATTGAAAATTTGGATTTTTAAATAGATTTGAGAAGATAAAGAAATTTATTTTAAAAAGGAAAGAATTTGGAAATTCGTTGAAAATTTGATTTGGTGTTTTGAAATAAATTTGAAAATAAATTTGAAATTAATTGATTATTAATTTACCATAACTAGTAAAATTGATTTATAGAAATTTATTTGATTTAAATTAATCAGATAATTAAATTAATCCTACTTATGGATGTTTGGATTATATTGGATGTTTAATTGTTTGATATCCCAAATATGTGATGCTTTGTGTTATATCCTGTTCTGTGTTGTGATTTGTGATTTATTTATCTATGATATGAATATCTGTGATCTGTGAATGATAGATAAGCGTTATAGTTTATACCGCTTATCAAATTATATTGTTATATTTGATCTGTGATGGTTGAATGTTGTTGCACTATTGTGTTAAACCCTTGGACTACACAATACACACAAAAATGTGGATTTCACGTGGAAATCGGTTAAGTCACAGATTTTTATCAATTTTGAAAATTGAATTCTTGAGTCAAAAATAGTTTTGGAATTGAAATTGGAAGTTTTTGAAAATGAGTTTCAAAAATAAAAGTTATTTTAAATAACTTAATAAAATTGAAATTTGAATCATTTGATTTAAATTTGAATTCAATATTTTGAAATTGAATTCAATGAATTGGGAATTATGGTCTAAAAGATTGTACAAGTTATAAAAGGTGTTTATATGGGTTTTTAACCATTTAAAAATATGGTTTTGGAAATTTAAATTTAAATCCAAGATTTATACTTGGATGGCTTTAACCTGTGTAATTGTAACCAGTTTTTCCCAAAACGAAAACTATCTGTTTTCAAATAATAATAGCTTTCATAAAGTGAAAATATTTCCAATTTGTATCGAAACATTTCAAGTTAAAATGAAATTTTGAATAGTTTGAGAAAAACTATGAATTAACCTTGTGAAGATGATTAAGCTTTATCTTGAAATTAAAGAAGATTTTAAAAGGTGTATCTTTTATATTATAAAAGACTTGAATTGTGAATAGTTTTGAAAGCTATAAGTTAAATCATGAAATTTTCCGAATTGCATCCATAGAGACTATCGCTATAAGCACAATTCGTTAGAATTGATTTCTAAGTGGAAACCTCACTTTAACTCTGGCTGCTACATGTTTTGAAACACAAATGGAAGAGTTTTAAAAACTTTAAAAAAGGTGAAAACTTGGAAAAAAAACATTTACTAATCCAAAAACTAGAAGACAAGCATTTGTTTTCAAATCGGATCTTAGGTCCTTTGCGACTTTTCAAGGTACTATCTTCACAACATTTACATCACATACACTTGGTTTTATTTTTTAAACACACTACCATCATATCATAACTAACCATTCACATGTCCATATCCAAACATATCATTTAACATCCAAATCACAAATCCAAGCTCAATCACAAACTTTTAATCATATGCCATCAAAATAAAATGATATTTCAACACAATAACCACTATATTTTTACGACATATAGTTCATCAAAATCAAGTTGTTTTCTTTTCAAAAAATAAGAGTACTCACCGAAACTTTACTAATAGTAGGCGAACTTTTAGTAAAACTTCAAAACAACTTAGGATCTTGAAAAATTGGAAACTGTGTATGCTTGAACATGCTAAATGGGTTTGGCCAGGGGCTAGTTGGGCTTGGCCATATGGATTTTGGGCTTGGCTGTGTAAGCTTGTGGGGTTTGGGTGCTTGTATTTTGGAAGTCAGGTGTTGTAGAGCTTGTAGAAGTGTTTTAGTGAACTAAAGAGGAGATTTTGAGTGGAATGAAGTGATTTTCTCAAATTAAAAAATACAAAGAGTGGCCATCAATATGTTTACTTAAGCTTTTAGGAATTTTAAAGTGAAGATAGAGGTTGTAAAATGATAAATATGAAAGAGTAGTGGTATTTATAGGATTAGGAAAATGTTTTAAAATATATAAGTATATGAATTTAATATGTATACATGTGCATACATCTCCATTCCTCCCTCCTCATTTCCGTCCTCACCATGTACCCCCCCCTCCATCATGCACTATTCATGCCATGCTCCATGTCCTTTGTGTTGAAAAAAATATTTTTATATGATAATATATATATTATTAATAAAATCTCCTTTTTATCTTATATGTTTATATACTGAAATGAGAAAATATTTACATATATATATACATGTACACACCATGTTAAAATAGTTTGTAATGTGTATATGTGTGTTTACAATAGTGTGATGACATTTTACATAATTGTTATCCAATGAAAAATTAATATTTCGGAAAATAACTTCTGGTCACATTTTATATTTCTCTATGAACTATTTATATTGGTAAACGAATTTAGAAAATGATTTTATCATCATTGTTTATTTTTAAAAATAATTTTATTTGTTAATATAAATTCATTTATTTATTATTTAAAAATATATTAAAATATTCATATATTTAGCGATTAAATTCCAAGTTGTTACATCGAGCTTTCAGAGTGATACTGATGAGAGTAAGTTATGTCTTTACACTTAACAGTGCAGCCTTCAATTGGAATATTTCCAAACAATAAATAGCAGCTGATTCAACAATGGAGGCCGAGTACATTGCCCTAAATGAAGCAGCTAAAGAGGCAGTCTAGATGTGCAAGTTTATGAGTGAGCTTGGAGTAATTTCCAATACCGAGAATCCAATGACATTATTTTGTGATCACAATGCGGCAATACAGATCACAATGGAGCCGAGAGCACATAAGAAGTCACATAATATTCTTTAGAAGTTCCAACTCACTAGAGAATTTATTTAGAAGAAAGAGATTGTGATACAAAGGGTTGATACCAAGGACAACATAACTGATCCATTCACTAAGGGTTTAGCTCGATCAGCTCCTCAAGAAGTTGATTGAAGGGATGGGATTGAAATTCCATAATTGGCTCTAAGTGCAAGTGGGAGATTGATAGAGTTAGGGGTATGACCTTGGGGAAATTCTATAATTTATTTCAAATTAATTAACTCTGTAATCAATTCTCATATATAATAAGGTTTTTTTCTTTCTGTTATATATTTGTTATAAATTATTAAATGTTTAATTAAAATATATTTAACAGAAAATCAGTAAATGGTGGGTTTGTGATAGTAATTATAAATAGTTGTAATCATGAGTACTGTATCACAATATAATAAACACATCATTTTAAATATTCTAGTCAAGATGCATCAAAACTGGATATTGATGCATTCAATGAGATTAGAGTATGTAACGCTCTCCAAATGTTGGGCAATGTATTACTCATGACTAATGGGGGCACCAAGCAGTTACGTACCAATAGTTATTAGATAACTATGAAATGACTCGCTCGATGGTTTTCTGTTAGTTAATGTAACTAAGGTCAAACAGAAAATATCATTGTGATTAATTTACACAGTTCTCTCGACTTGAGAATACTGTTGATCTTTAACATGAAAGCTCCGCTATGATTATAGTTAAATAATGGCATGGCGTCCATCGAGTGACTATAGTTGGGTCAAGTGAAAGTATTGGAAGTGAAACACTATTCAAGAGAGGATTTGTCTCCTCAGTTACATAGGTTAGTATCATGGTCAACTGAAGTCAATGCAAAGTCAAAAATCTCTAGTCGGGGTAGTTCGGTTAATAATAATTGTTATTATTGAATCAAGGACTTTGCTTTTGGACTATAGAGTTGTATATGGATGATATTTGAATTTTGATTGTTACCAAAGTCCATAAGTCTAAAGTGATATAGTTTGACGAAGAAAATTGGTGTAAATAATCGTCATTACTGGGTAACGCTTAACAAAGTAAAATTGGATATTGCAGAAACCAAATAAGCAATAAATTTAGTGAAAATGTAACAACGCTCGCTAAGTGATATGTGAACATTAATATTCGATATTAATCCCTGACCAAATTTATACCTAAGAGTCACATAACCAAAACGTTGAATACACCTTAGACCACATGATTTAATTGATTTGTAATTGTTATAAATAAAATAAGTTAATTAATATTTATGAAATATTAATTATAATTTTTTTATTTGATTTTTAAAACAATATAAACAAATATATTTATAATAATTATAAATATATAAATCGATATACGATATTGATATGCATTTAAATTGGATTTTAAAGCAATAAACATTGTTCGGGCTTGAAGTGGGTTTGAAGCCCATATGGGGCATGGGAATTTCAGCTATGATATGACCATGAAATGGGCGGCATGAAATGGCAATGGGGTTTGGACTTTGATATGTCAAAAGGTAGAGAATGAGTAAAAGAAAAATGGTCCTACTTTATCTCTCTAATCTCTCCTTTATCATAACCCTCATTCTAAATTTCCTTTTTGAAGCCTTCACCCATCTCCTTATTGGCCAAAAATAATCCCCCTTCTCCTTTCAATTTTCCAAGCTCAAATCAAATAAATTAAAAGGTATACGATAGTCGATGGTCAACAATTCGAAGCTAGCACCTTCAGGATTGAAATAGGATTCAAAGGAGCTCGTATCTTCGTTTCAATGTGTATTCAGTAGGCCTTGGTCAAGGTATCTCTTTGATTTACAAAATATAAATTAATGTTATATTTTATATCATATGATATTGTGACGACCGCCCATGACCCCTGCACCGAATCTAGAGAAAGTGCGCTGTAATGTGTGCCAGGCGACCATGGACGATTGTCAGGGTAAATTAAAAACGACAGAATCTATCGTATTACTCACGGCGCATGGACAAAATACAATAGAACATATGTATAGTGAAGCTTTACAGAATAAAATGTCATCATATAAAACTCCATAATAGTTGAATACAAGCATCCAAATAGTCAATACATCAAGCCTCACTACATAACACTCAGAGATTATACAAACAGCGGAACATCCAGTACATATAAGAAGATAATATGCAACCCTCCAGCTCGTCTTCGATATCAGCATCGTGAAAAGAGAACAGCACCTGTCACCTGCTACCTAGTCTGCCCGTCCCAAAATGGACGAACAGCCCAAGGCAATAAGAGTTAAAACATAAAGCCTTGAGTCAGACAACAGTCTTAGTGAGCAGTAAATTAACTAACAACATACCAAAAGAACATAAGGGAAAAGGAATAGGAATACAACCCTCCCACTCCAACCTCATTCTACAGTGATAGCCCCCATACACACACTAAGCAGAAGCAAACATAGCAGAGCATACAATTTAAAGTAAAGTAATTATCACTTGAGTCAAGGGCGATGTTTTCCAAGCACAAACCCCCAAGGCCTAAACCAAGATCAGATAAGCACCCGGAAAACACTGCTCTTGAGATCGAATGACGATACAAACAAACATCCATGACTCTGGCTATCACTGTTATCATTGCTTCGATATCACCGTTAATTGAATGACCGGCACATTCTTTCAGCCGTCCGTCAAGGGCTAATGGAAACCCCGGTTCTAGACATAACTCCCGCACGTCGTCGCAGCCCGTGCCTAGGACTATCGAATCTGCCCAGAGTACTCGACCATCAACAGTTGGCCGTTGGGACTATCGAATCTGCCCAAACGTACTCTTGCTTAGAGCATGCTAGAACCTTCAACAACGATGCTATCCAAGCCTCCTAGTCATCCTCCTTGACGACTCTTTCCATACTAGCTCAAGCGCCTCTCAAGCATCCATTACCCTTAACTCGAATCATATCACCGAGTTACCAACGTGCTTGGAATGATCCCGTCTGGATTAGACCAAGACTATCTCATATCATACTTCACTTCATCACATCCTCGCAAAGTCTCATCTCAACATCATCATCATCGAATCTATGCATAAGAGCTTCATCACCCGCTACATATGCCACAAGCAGCTTTCCCAATTCAAGAGCCTTTCTCTTAGCTTTTGAATCATCTTCAGTCTAAATCAAATCATCAATCATCTAATTTATAGCAATCAACCAAGTCAAACATTAATCCAAACAATCAAGAATTCAAATATGATCTAAGTAGACAATTATCACAATAATGGCAATTTCGTAATTAAAGAGTTGAAAGTCTAACATGCATGAAATCATAAGAAATATCTCTACAATCTTGATGAGTGAACTTGCATAGGTTAACCCTTAGTAAAATGGTTGTCAAATCCTCATGAACAATGGATCTACATGGATCTACACTTAGGATGAAGAAAATGCATGAAAATCACTATTTTAACACCAAATCGAGCCAACAATCCGATATACTCCTTTGGATCCGTGTGAGAGATAATCACCACTCACCAAATCTCCTAAACAACCCTAAATCAACACGCTTCAGATCTGGACAGCGAAGGATCAAGCTTGATCTATCACGAATCCACTTCAAACGAAGAAATCTCACTTCAAAGGATGAAGATCTTCAATCTAAGCTCTTGAATCTTCAATTTGATCTTCAACTTGGATGGATGGAAGCACTAGATTAGAGTGGAGAAAAGAAGTGAAGAAGTGTAGAAGTCGAGCTCTCAAAATGGCAGCACTTCGTCGCTTCGAAATCCGGATCCCAAAAAATGAGAAAAACCCTTCCTATTTATAGCTGAAATTCCCTTAAGTCGTAACCTCGGAGTTAGGTCGCCCACGACCTACGACCTAAAACCAACCGACCTAAAGACTTCGACCTACCAAAGTTACGACTTAGGACTTAGCTGCTTAACACCCTACGACCTAACATACCGCAGGTATGAGACCTAACGACCTAAGTCCAAGCGCACTTACGACCTACCAGGCCAACCTATCTATGAGTTAAGACTTAGCAGCGCTTGCGACTTAACAACCCCTTAGGTCGCTCACGACCTACCACCTTAAGTCTTCACGCGACCTAAAAAAACATCACTCTCGCGACCTAACACTTAGACACGACTTAACTTCTCAGCGACCTAACACATGCGCGCGCCTATACAACACGCGACCTAACTCTTACGCGACCTACCAACCTATGCGACCTAACAACTTATGCCAATACGCGACCTAACTAAAAACAGAGCTCACGACCTAACTCTTAGGTCGCTAACCTATAGGTCGCTCCACCATACTAGGTCGCTAACTACAATCACTTGTTCCTTAGGTCGCTGCCGACCTATCCCCTTAGGTCGCTTACTAATCTTAGGTTGCCAAATCCTATAAGACGCTAACTCTCTTAGGTAGCTCACTCGACCTAACCTTCCCCACGACCTAAGCTAACATACAACCTAACTCCTAGGTCGCTCCACCTTCTTAGGTCGCCAACTACGACCTAACACTTAATCAGTTCGCCTCCTTAGGTCGCTCCAACTCCCTACGACCTAGGACTTAGAAAAAATCTACCTAAAAATCTGAAATGGCTCAACAACACTAAAATTCCAGATTTTGACAAACTTTTCGATCCGTAAAAATACGGGTCGTTACATTCTCTCCCCCTTAGGAATTTCGCCCTCGAAATTCCAAACAAACAAAGCAATCAAAACTATTCTGCACGCCTATCATCCATAGCAATCAACAAACCATGCATCCAATTCTAGCTTAGCGTGCAGAATTCTAAAATTAGAACAAGTTACAATATCGCGAGATGACACGACACCTTAGGGCCATACCTCGAAGAGTTCGGGATGAGCTGCTTTCATCCTCTCTTCCACCTCCCATGTACAGTCGTTATCATCGTCACTCCATTGTATCTTGAGCAACTTAACTACTTTCCTCCTAAGCTGTTTCGTGTCGGTTTCCACAACACGAAGCGGCTTACGAGGTCTTCTATCGACTGGATCAACTTCGAAATCTTCACAGCTATCACCAGGAACCACTGTATTCGAGTCGTGCACGTACTTCCGTAGATATGATATATGAAAAACATTGTGCACACTCGACATCTTCTCTGGTAACTCCAATCTGTAGGCGAGCTTTCCAATTCGCTCGATGATCGGGAATGGTCCAACAAATCTCGGAGTTAATTTTCCTTTCTTCCCGAATCGAATAACATTCTTCAGTGGAGAAATCTTCACAAAAACCATATCTCCAACGTCGAATTCCAAATCCTTACGACGTTTATCAGCATAACTTTTCTGACGGTCTTGGGCTGCCTTCATTCGTTGCCCAATGATCTCTATGCATTCCGTAGTCTGACGAATCATCCCTGGCCCAAGTATCAACTTTTCTCCAGTTTCTATCCAACACGTCGGTGAGTTACACGGTCTTCCATACAATGCCTCATACGGTGCCATACCAATACTTGACTGGTAACTGTTGTTGTATGAAAACTCCACCAAATGAAGGTGATCTTCCCATGATCCTCCGAAGTCCAAAACACAAGCTCTGAGGAGATCTTCCAAAACTCGGTTGACTCTCTCGGTCTGACCATCCGTTTGAGGGTGATAAGCTGTACTCAAGCACAACTCGGTTCCCAAAACTTCCTGGAAGCTCTTCCAAAATCCACTAGTGAACAATGGGTCTCGATCGCTCACTATACTCTTCGGAATACCATGGAATCGAACTATCCACTTAACATACAACTCAGCCAACTTTGATGCAGTCCTAGTCGATCGAACAGGAATGAATCTCGCACTCTTGGTCAGACGATCCACAATGACCCAAATCCCTTCATTTCCCGTTCTGGTTCTAGGTAGTCCATCAATAAAATCCATCGATACTTGCTCCCACTTCCATGCAGGAACTTCTAATGGCTAAAGCAATCCACTAGGCTTCTTCTGTTCGGCTTTTACCAACTGGCAGTTCATACACTTGGAAATAAAATTTCCAACATCCTTCTTCATGCCTTCCCAGTAGTAGGTTCTCTTCATATCCCGATACATCTTATTTCCACCTGGATGAATTGTCAACTTCGAGTGATGACTTTCCTTCAGAACTTCATCTCTCAATCCATCTATATCGGGAACAACTAGTCGTCCTTGCTTCCGAAGCCAACCCTCTCGATCGACCTCGAATCCTTTATCCTTTTCTGGATCCAATCCAGATTCCAAATCACGGATAATCCTGACAAGCTTATCGTCTCGCTTTTGGCTCTCGCCAATCCTTTCCACAAGAGAAGGTCTTATCGATAAGTTTTCCAACATCTCAGGTTCCAATTCGCATCTAGGCCTGAAGTCAAATCCAGCTAAATACTCGAGATTCTTCCATTCTGAAAACATGGCTCCCAATCCTGCATGTCTTCGACTTAACGCATCTGCCACCGCGTTACCTTTTCCCGGAGTATAAGCTATACCAAAATCATATGATGCCAAAAACTCTAGCCAACGTTGCTGCCGAAGATTCAAATCCTTTTGGGAGAAAAGATACTTCAACGACTTATGATCTGTAAACAACTCAAATCGAACTCCCAATAGATAATGTCTCCACATCTTCAGAGCAAAAACAATCGCCGCTAACTCCAAATCATGAGTCGGGTAATTCCTTTCATGCGGCTTCAGTTGTCGACTGGCATACACAACAACTTTATCCTTCTGCATCAGCACTGCTCCAAGTCCAGTACCACATGCGTCGGTGTAAACCACCATCTCATCATTCCCCCTAGGAATAGTCAAAACAAGAGCACTCGTCAATCGCTCTTTCAGGATTCCGAAAGCTTGCTCACACTTAGCATCCCAACTGAACACTTGGTTCTTCTTCGTCAATCCTGTTAACGGTGCAGCTATCTTGGAGAAGTCTTTGATAAACCGTCGATAATATCCTGCTAATCCAAGAAAACTTCTTGCATCAGATGCATTCTTAGGTCTAACCCAATCCTGGATTGCTGCCACCTTAGCGGGATCAACCGCTATTCCACTTCCAGAAATAACATGGCCTAAGAACCTCACTTCACTCTTCCAGAAGTGACACTTCGAAAACTTAGCCTTCAGCTGATGTTTCCGTAAGATTTCCAAAACAATACGCAAGTGCGTCTTGTGCTCTTCTTCAGTTCTGGAATAAATCAGAATACCATCCACGAACACAAGTACGAACTTGTTCAACTGATCTCTGAACACTCTATTCATAAGATCCACAAAATATGTTGGCGCGTTAGTCAACCCAAACGGCATTACCAGCCACTCAAAGAAACCCGATGGTGTCCGAAAAGCAGTCTTCGGCACACTATCCTTAGCCACTCTCAACTGGTGAAATCCCGTTGCCAAATCCATCTGAGAAAACACCTTGGCTTCGTGAAGCTGATCAAACAAGTCATCTATTCTCGGCAATGGATACTTGTTCTTCTTAGTCACCTTATTCAGCTCACGATAATCGACGCACAATCTCAACGACCCATCTGCCTTGGTTGCAAACACAACTGGTGCACCCCACTCGGACACACTACGCCGAATGAATCCTTTCTGCAAAAGATCATCAACCTGCACCCTCAACTCCTGCTATTCTCTAGGCGCCATCCGCCTAAGAGGCATCACAACAGGTCTGGCTCCTTCAACTAGATCTATACGAAACTCGATCTCTCTATGCGGCGGCAACCCTTTGACTTCGTCAAAGACATCCTCGAATCCATTAGCGATCGATACTGATGACAGTCCATCCCGTGGAACAACCAGCGAATACATGAAGCTCATGAAGACGCCTTCCTCATGCTTATATCGTATCACAATCTTTCGCCCCTCCACATTCTCGACTGTCACTTCCAACCTCTCGCAATCAACCTTTGCCGCATACTTCCTAAGCCAGTCCATACCCAAAATAATTCTGAACCCCGCAAAGTTCAGAACAAAACAATCACAAACAAAAGATCAACCATGACTCGACACAATCAGACCACTGCATAACATACACAAACAAGACGAACCCCCAACTGGATTAGTTACAACCAATGGCCTATCAACAATATCCGGTTCCAAACCTAACCGGCCTACGAGTTCATTACAAACAAACGAATGCGACGCTCCAGTATCAAACAGAACTCTAACTGGAACACCACATAGGAAAAGAGTACCTTGTACCACCACACTCTTTCCTTTCTCTTCAGTGGTAGGAGCTTTCGAAGACGACGGAACAGCTCCCAAAGCATAAGCTGGCACAATCTGCTTGTCCCTCCTCGGTTCTGGACAATTCTTCCTGAAATGCCCCGGCTTGTCACAGTTGTGACACTTCATCGGTGCCTTCGGATTCTTACAATCCTTCGAGAAATGGCCCTTCTGCTGACAATTGTAGCAAGTCACCTCGCCTTTCGGCTTCTTCTGGCCATCCTTACCCTTCTGCTGCAGCTGCTTCCTCTTCCTGTTTCCACCCTGCTGGGGTTTAGACTCTTCCCTGGTCACAGCAACAACAGATCCTTCCTTAGGAAACAGACTCTCATGCCTGAGAGCTTTCTCCACAAGCTTCTCAAATGAATCGTCCAAATGATCCACCAACTACCTCCCAAGATAACTGTCCAAGCCTGTCACAAACTTCTCATTCTTCTGATATGCAGATTCAATATATGACCGAGCATACTTGGACAAAGCTTCAAACTCAGAAACATACTCAAGAACGGGTCTTCCACCTTGCTCGAGCTCCACGAACTTCTTGAACAGAACAGACTTCTGCGCTGTAGAAATGAACTTAGCCTCAATCTGACTTGGAATTGCTCCCAAGTAATCTCTTCCTCCGGAGTATTGATGGTAATAGAGTTCCACCAATCAGAAGCTCTCCCTTGAAGCTGTCTCGATGCCAACTTCCTCTTAGTCGCATCCTCAATTCCCAAATCACCAAAGATCCTTCTACAAGCATCTATCCACCTCTGAACCTCAATAGTTTATTCTGTTCCCAAGAAAACCTTCCCTTCAAGAGCAGTATAGTCTTTGCACAACTTAGCAAAATCCACTGGTTTTGGAGTCTGAACTTGGACTCCAACATCTACTGCTGCCCCCGGAACTGGTATCCTTCTCATGATCGAAGTCATCATAGCACCGAACATAGCTTCATAATCAGCAGCCCCCTTAGTAGCACGGCCTTCCCTAGCAGCTGGTCTCCCTCTTCGACTCATTCTCAATATCTATAAAAAGGAATGATTAGAACATCTAGAGAAACAACTGCATAAAGGACTCAAACTCTACTAAGCTACTATATTATATATAGTATTCATCCATCAAAATACAATTACGTCTCTCATACGTAGTTACGTCAGTGAGCGTTGGGTAAAATCGATTAACCAAAGCTCTGATACCAAATGTGACGACCGCCCATGACCCCTGCACCGAATCTAGAGAAAGTGCGCTGTAATGTGTGCCAGGCGACCATGGACGATTGTCAGGGTAAATTAAAAACGACAGAATCTATCGTATTACTCACGGCGCATGGACAAAATACAATAGAACATATGTATAGTGAAGCTTTACAGAATAAAATGTCATCATATAAAACTCCATAATAGTTGAATACAAGCATCCAAATAGTCAATACATCAAGCCTCACTACATAACACTCAGAGATTATACAAACAGCGGAACATCCAGTACATATAAGAAGATAATATGCAACCCTCCAGCTCGTCTTCGATATCAGCATCGTGAAAAGAGAACAGCACCTGTCACCTGCTACCTAGTCTGCCCGTCCCAAAATGGACGAACAGCCCAAGGCAATAAGAGTTAAAACATAAATCCTTGAGTCAGACAACAGTCTTAGTGAGCAGTAAATTAACTAACAACATACCAAAAGAACATAAGGGAAAAGGAATAGGAATACAACCCTCCCACTCCAACCTCATTCTACAGTGATAGCCCCCATACACACACTAAGCAGAAGCAAACATAGCAGAGCATACAATTTAAAGTAAAGTAATTATCACTCGAGTCAAGGGCGATGTTTTCCAAGCACAAACCCCCAAGGCCTAAACCAAGATCAGATAAGCACCCGGAAAACACTGCTCTTGAGACCGAATGACGATACAACCAAACATCCATGACTCTGGCTATCACTGTTATCATTGCTTCGATATCACCGTTAATTGAATGACCGGCACATTCTTTCAGCCGTCCGTCAAGGGCTAATGGAAACCCCGGTTCTAGACATAACTCCCGCACGTCGTCGCAGCCCGTGCCTAGGACTATCGAATCTGCCCAGAGTACTCGACCATCAACAGTTGGCCGTTGGGACTATCGAATCTGCCAAAACGTACTCTTGCTTAGAGCATGCTAGAACCTTCAACAACGATGCTATCCAAGCCTCCTAGTCATCCTCCTTAACGACTCTTTCCATACTAGCTCAAGCGCCTCTCAAGCATCCATTACCCTTAACTCGAATCATATCACCGAGTTACCAACGTGCTTGGAATGATCCCGTCTGGATTAGACCAAGACTATCTCATATCATACTTCACTTCATCACATCCTCACAAAGTCTCATCTCAACATCATCATCATCGAACCTATGCATAAGAGCTTCATCACCCGCTACATATGCCACAAGCAGCTTTCCCAATTCAAGAGCCTTTCTCTTAGCTTTTGAATCATCTTCGGTCTAAATCAAATCATCAATCATCTAATTTATAGCAATCAACCAAGTCAAACATTAATCCAAACAATCAAGCATTCAAATATGATCTAAGTAGAAAATTATCACAATAATGGCAATTTCGTAATTAAAGAGTTGAAAGTCTAACATGCATGAAATCATAAGAAATATCTCTACAATCTTGATGAGTGAACTTGCATAGGTTAACCCTTAGTAAAATGGTTGTCAAATCCTCATGAACAATGGATCTACATGGATCTACACTTAGGATGAAGAAAATGCATGAAAATCACTATTTTAACACCAAATCGAGCCAACAATCCGATATACTCCTTTGGATCCGTGTGAGAGATAATCACCACTCACCAAATCACCTAAACAACCCCAAATCAACACGCTTCAGATCTGGACAGCGAAGGATCAAGCTTGATCTATCACGAATCCGCTTCAAACGAAGAAATCTCACTTCAAAGGATGAAGATCTTCAATCTAAGTTCTTGAATCTTCAATTTGATCTTCAACTTGGATGGATGGAAGCACTAGATTAGAGTGGAGAAAAGAAGTGAAGAAGTGTAGAAGTCGAGCTCTCAAAATGGCAGCACTTCGTCGCTTCGAAATCCGGATCCCAAAAAATGAGAAAAACCCTTCCTATTTATAGCTGAAATTCCCTTAAGTCGTAACCTCGGAGTTAGGTCGCCCACGACCTACGACCTAAAACCAACCGACCTAAAGACTTCGACCTACCAAAGTTACGACTTAGGACTTAGCTGCTTAACACCCTACGACCTAACATACCGCAGGTATGAGACCTAACGACCTAAGTCCAAGCGCACTTACGACCTACCAGGCCAACCTATCTACGAGTTAAGACTTAGCAGCGCTTGCGACTTAACAACCCCTTAGGTCGCTCACGACCTACCACCTTAAGTCTTCACGCGACCTAAAAAAACATCACTCTCGCGACCTAACACTTAGACGCGACTTAACTTCTCAGCGACCTAACACATGCGCGCGCCTATACAACACGCGACCTAACTCTTACGCGACCTACCAACCTATGCGACCTAACAACTTATGCCAATACGCGACCTAACTAAAAACAGAGCTCACGACCTAACTCTTAGGTCGCTAACCTATAGGTTGCTCCACCATACTAGGTCGCTAACTACAATCACTAGTTCCTTAGGTCGCTGCCGACCTATCCCCTTAGGTCGCTTACTAATCTTAGGTTGCCAAATCCTATAAGACGCTAACTCTCTTAGGTCGCTCACTCGACCTAACCTTCCCCACGACCTAAGCTAACATACAACCTAACTCCTAGGTCGCTCCACCTTCTTAGGTCGCCAACTACGACCTAACACTTAATCAGTTCGCCTCCTTAGGTCGCTCCAACTCCCTACGACCTAGGACTTAGAAAAATTCTGCCTAAAAATCTGAAATGGCTCAACAACACTAAAATTCCAGATTTTGACAAACTTTTCGATCCGTAAAAATACGGGTCGTTACAGATATTTTGACCGATGGGTCATGAATCTAGTATATCAATATATCGTCACATTTATGATGGTTGTTTATTTATATGCTTATGTAATTTTAAAAAAAATATCCAACATATACACACTTCAATACTCACGATATGATTAAATTTTTTTATTAAAAATAATTTAATATTATTTAATTCATATAATTTTCATAGAGTTAAATATTAAATATGATATTGTACAAAATATGTTTTAAAGTTTATATAAATAGTTTTATACCTAAAAGGCTTTAGGCACAATAATTTTTTTTATATAAATATTATTTAAATCAAATAAATTTCGTTAGTTTATTTTACTAGTCAAGAAACTATTTGTTTAGAAGTGAAAGCCTGTTTAATTCTTTAGGGTATTAGATAGAGTTTCATTTTTGTTCAGGTTGTTTTATGTTGTATTCTCCCTACTTTAGTGGGTTTTTCTTTTTCCATCCTCTTGTCTCCTTTTCTTATTTATTAATAAAATGGTTGGGACCTATTAAACCCTACTGGCTATGCCAAAAATATAAATAAATAAATTTCCTAAATCTATAACATTGATAAATATATCATATAAAATACGTTTTAATTTTATAAAACTAATTTCATATCTAATATGCTTTCAACAAATACAAAAATTACTTTATTTATAAAATAAATAAATAAATATTTCAAAAATTATTAATTAAGTATAAATTTGATTTTAAAATATAGTATATGTAGGGATATTTTTAAATGTTAAAAATATTATTTAGAATTTTATAAAACATTATCATACAAATTTTTATGTTCGAAAAAAAAATATTTTATTTTTATTAATTTCGAATGCAATTTAATTTATTTAGATGTTAAAAAAATATTTCTTTTTGCTGCTAGCATTATTGGATATTTATATATATTTTATACATATATTTGTACATATTTCATTTATGTATTAACTTTTATATATATTAGAAAATTATTTATAACCATACATACATATATATATATATATATTATACATATATTTATAAAAAAATTAGATTTTATAATAA
Organism: Allium fistulosum; assembly: GCA_030737815.1. Taxonomy (NCBI): domain Eukaryota; kingdom Viridiplantae; phylum Streptophyta; class Magnoliopsida; order Asparagales; family Amaryllidaceae; genus Allium; species Allium fistulosum. The sequence goes on from CM060902.1 coordinate 1,425,313,525, forward strand.
AATAAATAAATAACTTTAAACTTTTATTTAAAATGATTCTGCATTTATTTACTTTTATGTACACACACACACAATTATATGTATATATATTTTATAAATTCCTTAGAAAAATTATTCAAAATTAAATATAGATATTTGTAACACTTTGTATGTATGTATGTATATATATACATATATAATTTAAAGCACATAAACATACATTTGGACGATGTATTTGTACACTTGAGGAGTTGGCATGTCCGTTGTAGTGTAAATCCTAGCACTTATATGTAGACATGTCAAACCTTACCCGGATTGCTATGTTACATATGCATACACACACATATATATATATATGTGTGTGCATATGATACATGTATATATATATAACACAATAATAATTACATAATATAAAATAATGATTTTATTTAAAAGAAAATTTGAAACGTTCTAAATAAGTTATACTTTATGCGCCCAATAAAGATCCAAATGCATTTTTTTTTTTAAATTTATCCCTTTTTCGCTACGGGCTGGCCCAATTCTGACAATATGTTATATGCAACCTAAGACCTATAGTACCTTGTATATCACTTAATTATGTACCAATTATAAAAAAACAAAAATCGAACCAACCAAAAAAATATCTTCCAAAATCAAAATTGACCAAACCAAACAAATCGGTTATATTTGGTTAGCTTAATTGATTTGCAAATATCTTCGAAAATCGAAACTAACCAAAGCAAAAAAATCGGTTCTATTTGGTTGGCTTAATTGATTTGCATTTTAATAATTTATATTATTTAGCGGTTAACATAATGGACGAATGGAATAATTATCTGAATCCATATTTATATAAAGATGTGATAGCAATATAACTTTAAAAAGCTAACCACCACTCTTCTTAAAATATTAACATATGGTTTTAAATCCCTTTAAACTCATTTGAGATTCCCCTAAGCTCCTCTTTGTGCACTTGAGCGAGATTAAATATAATTTTTAACTTGTTTGACTGTCATCACTAAGACCTTAAGATCTCAATCTGATATATGGAGGGATATGTCAGTCCAAGATTTAATCCAATGCCCGAGATTTAAAAGCTTTCATTAATATAAATTGAAAGAAAATTAATCTTGTTAAGATAATAATATAAAAATAATATTTTCATTGATAATTACGTTTCTTATAATTAATTGAAGTTTTGTATTCAGCTTAATTAGTTGTCTACTCTTCAAATATCGAAAACAGACCCAAAAAAAACAAATTACCATGGGAATAAAAACAAGACCCAATTAGTTAACCAAGAAAACCGACCATACTTATTCAGTTTCGACATGTAAATGATCACGCACAACGTTATATTTTTTCTTCTTATTGTTTTTTTCTTTTTCTTCTTTCCTTTTTTTCTTTATATATATATATATATATATATATATATATATATATGTATGTATGTATGTGTGTGTGTGTGTATGTATGTATGTATGTATGTATGTATGTTTTAATCCCTATTTCTGGTGTGTTTTATTCGATTCTTAGTTTTGGTACTATTGTTAAAGTGTGTAATATCCTAGAAAAATATAAATAACCTATATTCAAATATAGGAATTATTTAAATATTTAAATTGTGAATTAAATAGTAATTAAATGGATTTAATAGTCGTATTTTACACCTTTTAATTAGTATTAATAAGGTGAACTCATTTTATAAATTTATTTACAATAATAAATTGTTCGAATAAATAACAAGAAAATCAATTATTAGTAAAAACGACTTGATTGTTAATGACGTATTTTTAAAGAATTTGTAGGATTTTTCCATAATTTTAATTTGGAAAATATTTAAATTTTTGTTTGACGTATATTTGGCAAACAAAGGTATTTTTGAAATTTCACAGAATAAGATAACCGGTGTAATTTATTATTGTTTTGTGATCGTGTCGCATTATTGTGTGCGATCGTATTTTTATTTCTGTCATTCGCGGTATGTATGCGAACGAATGCCATGTAGCGAAATACCGAAATTTTAAAAATATAATAACCTAAAACTTAACCTACCTCAACACTTTTCCCTCTTTCTTCCTTTTATTTATTTTGCCTATAACCTAAAAATAGTGGTTGCCATAACAAAATGAAATCTTTCCAGGGCTTCGAGCATCGTTAGGAGCTGTCATTGGATCCGCTGAGTTTGGGATGAAGAGGGCTTCAAATCCATACTTATGTCGTCACGAGCGGTGATGTTTGAAGTGGTCAACCAATTGTAGCCACACTTAGGGTTTGTCATGTTTGGAAATTGGAGAAGAGATGGTTAAATTGGAGTGTGGGGATAGACTTGCGGGATGAAGACGTTGGGTATGGTAGTGCTCTAGTGAAGTGCAATCGTCGATAGGGATTCGCGATTTTGCTTGGGCTTGGAATGAAAAGAATGTAGCGATTTGGTAGAAGCGGTTGTTCGTGGTGGCGGTGGCGTCATCGGGCTTGGCTCACGAAGAGAAGATCGTCGGTGGTGGCGAAAGTTGATTTCTTGGAGCGATGCTTTGTATTATGGTGGTGCATGCACGGCCTGATGGTATGCACTATTTCGTGTACATGAATTTGGTAAAAAGGGGAAGAAGATGGATTAAGGTGATTAAGGGGATAATGATAATTAATTATATAATTAATTAAAGTTTTAATTCCAAATCTTATAAAATCGATATCTTCTCTATACAAGGTCGGATTTGGACATGGTCTTTTGCATTGTGCTCGTAGGAGCATTATCTACACATGGAGTTGAATTTGCTGAATTTGGAGCTAGTAGAATTTTGAACTAAGGTTGAACGCCATTCGATTTTAGATCGAACCAAAACGCTTAAGTGTCCATTGGAATTTTGATGAGTTTACTCACCTCTAAATAAACTATATAATATCTATGTTGCTATAGATTATTGTAGAATGCTAGGATGATAGTTTATATATCGTTGTTTGATTGCTTGTTTGTACTTGATTCCCGCTTGAAAGCAAATGACGTAAATAACCATTATTTTACAGGGATCAAAAGCAAGAGGAAGTCGAAGTGTATATGTAGCGAATAGGTCGCTATGAAACACTTTGAAATACACATACATATGTGTGATTTCTAGGGGACTTTTGTAGAGAGACCCTAATGGGTTTCTCATCAATATTGATTTACTTATATTCATATGTTGCTCATATTGATGTTTGATTGAAGTATTTGTGACATACTATTTGAATTGAGTAATTTCTTTATAGCAATTATCATTATACCATCATTTATAAAATATCAACTTCTTAAATCGTTGTGGGTGTTGAACTTGTGCTTGTATTTTTACAAAATAAATGTTTGGATGCATTTTTATTTTCAAGCAATTTTGAGAATTTTGAAATAACGGATAAGTGTTGTTTAAAATCTATAAAAAGATTATAAATTTTAATTATTATCTTTCGAGATGATTAATGTTGTTTTAAATTTATAAAAAGATTTTAAATTTGATTTATTATCTTTTAGGATAATTATTGTCGTTTTAAATAAATAAAAAGATTTTAATTTTGAAATATTATCTTTCAGGATAATTAGTGTCATTTTCAATTTATAAAAAGATTTTAAATTTGATTTATTATCTTTCGAGACAATTAATGTTGTTTTAAATTTATAAAAGGTTATAAAAATTTGATTTATTATCTTTTGAGATAATTAATGTTGTTTTAAATTTATAAAAAGAATATAAATTTGGTTAATTATCTTTCTGTACGATTAACATTGTTTTAAAGTTATAAAGATATTTTAAATTGATTTATTATCTTTTGGGCTAATAGATGTTGTTTAAAAATTATAAATGATAGTTTATAAATAAGAAAATATTTAAAAAGGAATGTTTAGAAATAAAGCCAAGTGTAAATTGTTTTGAATTTATAGTAAACGATGTTTTAAGGACATTCAATTTGACCTTTCTTTTTAATGCACTTAGAAATATAGTTTGCTCTTTAAAAAGAATATTTTAAAGAGTGTTTTTAAAGTATTTTACAAATATTTATGTCGTGACAATCAAGCACAGGTGTGAGTCAAATGGTTTAGTTTGATTCTTTTATAGAGAATATTTAGTCTTACACTTAGCACTAACGTCGAGGTATGGAAACTCGTCTCTATCTCAAAGGTTAAAAATCTACATCAAGGCAAGACTTAGAGGTAACACTTAACTTGCCTGGCTTCATTTTTAACCGAGGGACAGTACAAGTTTGAAGTCGATAAGTGGTGATAAGTGTAATAAATTTAATTTCTATAATTGATATCACTTATGAAAGTAGCTATGCGCTGGATCAATGATGGCCAAATATATAGATATAGAATTGAAGCGTAGTAATCACAACAGCAGTAATATACAGATATAATAAAATTCGACGTGGATCGAGTAATATGATTATATCTACTAAATACAAACTTATATCAAACTTGTAGTATAAAAATTGCAATAAGTAAAGTGCACCAGAGATTTTTATACTGGTTCAAACTTTCTATTCTACGTCCAGTCCTAGACTTCTTCTGAACTTACAACTGTACCCTCACTTAACTTAGAGGAATAGGTTTTACAAACCACTTGAGCTGCCGAACAGGACTTCTATATTACAAACCGCCTAAGTTGCCGAATAGGACTTCGTGCCTTAAAAACTCCAACAGGATTTTGACTATGAATGGTAGTAAGTATCTTGACTGATTGTGTTCTAGATAACACGGATAAGTCTATTAAGTACACCCTTCCTATAATCTCCTAGAAATGATGATTTGAACGTGTAATTGTTAGAGGTCAATAGTTGAAAATATTTTTAATTCACAAGTGCATATAGGTTAGAAAGATAGAAAGAATTGATTCTTGGTTTTGTTATATATAATAAAAGTGAATTCTCAACTCTATTTATAGATTTGAAATGTTCTAATTGTATAGTAGTAATCATTGTAGAGAACTATTCAAAGCAGGAGATGCAACTGTTAAAGAAGAGGGGACATGTCTTTTCGCAAATTCAAATAAAACCCTCGCTACAGGTATCCAGACATCTGGATATTTTGTACCAGACGTCTAGATTCAATATAGACATCTATTATAGAAAATCCAGATGTTTAGATTTGAACTAAAAAGTATGGTTTTTTATTTCAATATGACCAGACGTCTATTATGAAAAATCAAGATGACTGACATTGAACTAAAATGTTCCTCGGACGTCTATGATGAAATATTAGACATCTGATGTTGAACTAAAATGTTCCTCAAACATCTATGATGAAAGTTAGACTTTTGATTTTGAACTAAAATGTTCTTCTTCCTTTTAAATGTTATATTTTGTTTATAATATAATATTTTGACTATTTTCTTTTAAATATATATTATAAAGTAGTCATATTTTAAAAATAGTTTTTAAAATATATTTGTGTGTGTGCATGATCATCAAATTGGAGATTATACATATAATCTAGACCGACAAAAATAATATACAAACTCTATTTGTTTTCTTAAATTTTAGCTCGATTTTGATGTTAGTCGTCATATCTCCGTGTATATATTCCTTCGCCTTATCTCCATCGTGTATATCTCTTCTTGTATTTCTGTTAACTGGGTTTTTAACCCAGCAGAATTAAATGAGAGTTGGAACATTCAAATTAAACCAGAACGACTGGAAACTTGATTGGAAGGCCAAAAATTACAAGATAAAGGACCCCAAGAAGTTTGGGCCATTTTTAGGCTAACATTTTGGATCGGTACCGATCCGACCAATTGGATCGGTACTAATCCAAAAATATTGCTTTATTAATCTTCATTCCACTTGTCTTACACTCATATATCTCCGCTAAGCTTGTCTACTGAGTTTGATAACATTCCAAGCATCCGAGTTGAAGAAGTGAAGACTTATCCTATTCAGATTACAGTTCAATCTAACCTACAGGTGAATTATCGTTAAAACAAGTGAAAAAGCTACAAAACTACATGGAGAGCATCATAATCAGGCAAGAAAGACAACCAAGTGACCAAAGCATCAAAAATGCTTAACTATTTGGATCGGTGCCAATCCAATTGGATTGGATCGGTACTGATCCAAATACTTTGCTCTGATGACCTTCAATCTTTCTGGACTCCTTCTGCATGACGAATGCAGGCTCTTGGGAAAGCGTTCCTGGCCCAAGTGCTCTCCAAATCCTTTAAATACCACCCATCTGCAACCGAAAAAGGATCGCCTATGATCTCTGCTAAAACTCTACCATTGTTTCTTCACTCTTCTTCTCCCTCACAAGAGCCATTAAAGGGCAACTGAGATCCTTCCAGTTGTCTCTAACAATGGTGGATTGATATAACTTAGGAATTAAGAATCATATTGTAATCCAAACTCCTTTGTAACAGCAGTTGATCAATAAGAGCTATAAAGTGGACGTAGGCTTCATTAACAGCTGAACCACTATAAAACATTTGTCACTTTACTTTTTCTGTGATTTACTATTGTCTTTTCTATTTTATTTGCCTTGATAAACAGAGCTAGTGCTTTCACACTCAACCCAGGGCGTTGATCAATTTTTTGGGTTAACATTTTAGTGCTTTCACTAAGAATCGAATTAGATCTAGCTATCTACTTTGGATCAGAGAGGTTCAGAAGTTAGATCCTCAATCTCTACTTAGAAGATCTGCCACTGAAAATCAATGGCACCAAAAAGATAGAGAACTGCTACCAAAAGATCCATAGGAGCTGTAATAGCTAGAGAAGAAACCAATTTTCAACAAGTTGAGGTCAACATCGCCAATAGTCCATTAATCAGAGCAAATTCTGGAGCCAACACAGGAGATCAGGTGCGGGGATCTTTTATCCAGCATGAAATTGTCACCAGAGGCGAATTGAGTAAGATGGTTGATGAAATCAATCAAAAGATGGAGACACAACCAAAAGTCTCTTATAGACAAATTAAATGCCCTTCTGAACTTCCAACCACTAGCCACTCCAAGAACTGTGCCAGAACCTGCGGTTGCCACAGAGCAGGAAAATTCTTCCATTTCTGGACTAAATAGAAGAAGCATAAGGTAGAAGCAAAAAGGAGCAGTGGGTGAAGCTGTAGAAATCACTATAGAAGGAAACGCGAGCACTCCACCACTGCAAAGCAGCTCGCCATGGACTTGAATCTGGGGATGAAAACCCCATGGGAAGATACATTAGTGGATCTCTCCAACGCTGAAGATAGTGAGCAACTTGACGATGACGAGTTGAAAGAAAACACTAATGCACTCAATACCAATAGGGAGGTCCAAACTGCCCCCAATCGACCAATCGCAAGCCAATAGAACTTTGAGGGAGCGGCTCTCCTAAAAATAGGAGAGCTTAGGCTTCAGCCCACTTACCAAGACCGTTAGCAAGATCAAACACTTAGTGAGTCACTGACAGCCAACCCGCGAACCACCGGACATCAGAGGTATATATCGCGGATATGATCAAGCTCTTGATGGAAAAAAGTAAGGATAGGAGAAATGACAAATGGGGATCCGCTCCAAGCCGGACTCCCTTCACTGGTGACATTCTAAATGAACAATACCCTAAAAAGTTCACTATGCTGACTATTCTGTCCTACGATGTAACTAAAGACCTGAAACCTCACTTGTACAAGTACAGTTGGTACATGGACAGACCGAATGCTTCAAATGTTGTTTGATGTAGATGTTTTCCCATCTTTCTGGAGGGAATTGCTTTTATATGGTTCACTAGGCTCCCACCTAAATCCATCTCCACTTTCAGTGAATTAGCAATAAAATTCTTTGATCAATTTAGGCTTCACATGGCACAACCAAAAGAAGTGATGTCCTTATTTGGAATATTCCAGGCATGAAATGAATCTTTTAAATCTTTCATGAGTCGGTTCAATACCGCGGTCACTAAAGTAAGTAACCCAAACAAAGATATGGTCTTCATGGCCCTAGTCCGCGCCATCCATCTCGACACTGAATTCGAAAAATGGATCAAAATGAAACAACCTACCACTAGGAAGGACTTTAACAAAAGGCGAGCCAATACTTGAGATTGGAAGAGGCAGAGGAGCTAAAAGGAAAACCTGCTAACCTACTACCAACCAACGCTGGCTAGAATGGAATGGTAGCTAACCAGGATGCAAATACCTTCGGGACCGCTGCGGTAAACATGGGGAAGGATGGGAACAAGAAAGGAAGAAACAGAATTCCAACAAGCGAAACGGAGGAAATAAGCGAGTTAAAGGCTTGAGGCCCGAATACTATACCCCGCTCAATGATACTCCAAATAATATCTACCTTGTAACATAGGGGACAAGAGTACAAGAAGTCGTTTAAAAAGGAATCAATTGCATAGCAGAAGCATTCCAGAAAATACTGCCACTTCCATGAAACACGTGGTCACAACACGAATGACCGTCATCACCTGAAGAACCTGATTGAAGAGCTGATTCGAGAAAACAAGCTTCGGTAATTTGTGAGGAAACCATAGAATCCTAACCAGCCTGCAGCACTCCAAGCTCCTAGAGACTGGGGAAACCAATCTAGAACTAGCAAAGAGGGATCCATGTGGATCGACCAGAGACTCATCATCGGAACAATATCTGGAGGACCTTATCCTGCATAGAAGAGTTGGGGAGAAATGGAGCGATACGTAAGCTCTCTTAGACACGCTCCAAAAGATTTATGCTTCGCGATCAAAGATGAAACTTCTGCTAAGCAGTGGAGGACCCTAAACAATGACATAGTGTTCCAGAATCGAGACACTAAAGGAATAGAAGCTCCGACCCTCGACTCTATGGTCATAACGGTAGGAATCGGACCAGCCATGTCCGACGAGTATTGATGGATAGTGGTAGCTCTGTGAATATCCTATTCAAACACATGTTTGATCGGATAAAGATCGTATGAAAGACGTATTCGCTTGCCGAACAATGATCTAGGGATACACCAGTGAACCAAAGCAACATGTTGGAACAATTGGTTTACCCGTAGAACTTGGGAAAGGCGACCGAAGAGTCATCCTCATCCAAGCCTCTGTGATTGTAAATGAAATATCTACCTACAATGCTTTCTTAGGTCACTTCCTTTAGCAGATTTCAGGATTTCTTTAGCTCAATAGTGTCTAACCATGAAATTTTCGATGAAGAATGGAGTTAGGGTGATCAAAGGAGATCAAAGTGCCGCTAGAGAATTCTACATCACAGAACTGCATGAGTCTAGAAGAGAAGAGAAAGGGAAAATGTAAGGAGAACTCTCCACATTCGCGAACCTACCAAATAGCAACTACAGAGTCGCCCCTGGCTTGGGGACTATAGCCGATTCGATAAGGCTTTGGACCTTAGAAAGAAGAGTTCATGGGAGAATCGGGTAGCACCGGTAGAATTGACGGTGCCTGTCCTAGTCAATATGGATGACCTAACTTGGGTCCTGAAAATTGTATCACATCTTGAAAACAAGATGAGATAGGAACTAATCAAATTTCTTCATGCTAACTTGGACATATTCGCTTGGACACATTTCGATATGTGCGAGGTGTCATCGAAGATCGCATGCCACGCACTTAATATTGATCGTGAGTATACACCAGTGAAGTAAAAGAGACACAACCTAGGACCCAAATGGTCCAAAGCGCTGAGAGAAGAAGTGGATAAGCTGAGGGCGAATGGTTTAATCCGCTACACAACTTATCCCGAATGGGTATCCAACCCGGTCTTAATCAAGAAGTCCAATGGAAATGGAAAACTTGTATCGACTACTCGGACCTAAATAAAGCTTGCCTAAAATAAAGATTTCCTTTGCCTAGAATTGACCAACTTGCAGATGGGACAGCTGGACATGAACTGCTATTATTCCTGGACACTTACTCGGGGTACAACCAGATCATGATGCATGAACCTGATCAGGAAAACACCAGTTTCATTACTGATTTGGGACTATACTGCTATAAAGTGATATCATTCAGCTTAAATAATGCTGGGGCAACCTACCAACGACTAGTGAACGCCATGTTCAAACATCAAATTGGGAAGACTATGGAAGTCTATGTAGATGCTATGTTGGTTAAATCGCGCATAGCTGCAAATCACTAGGACAACCTCGCCGAAATGTTTGAAATACTCCGCAAACATAGAATGAAACTCAATCCATTTAATTGTCACTTAGGGGTAGCCTCTAGAAAGTTCTAAGGATACATTTTTGCCAGAGGCATCGAAGCAAATCTTGAACAAATTACCATGTTACGGGAAGTCGAGGCCCCAAGGAACAAGGATGGGTTACAAAGTTTGAATGGAAAGGTTGCAGCACTAAGCCGGTTCATCTTAAAGGCAACCGACAAATGTGTACCATTCTTTGATGTGCTAAAGAAAGGAAAGGAGAACTTCAAATGGAATCAGGCTTGTCAAACCGCCTTCGAAGAGCTGCTGCGACATATGGAAACCCCGCCAATCCTATCCAAGCCGGTAGACGGAGAAGACTTGTTTAAATACTTAGTAGTCTCTCCCCATGCATTAAGTGTTGCGCTCGTATGAGAAGAAGCTAAGATCCAACACCCGTATACTACATCAATAAACGATCCACTGAAGCCGAGAAGAACTATCTGAAATTGGAAAAACTAGCATATCGCCTCTTGGTCGCTTCCAGAAAACTACGACCATACTTCCAGGCACACCCGATCACAATACTAACAGATCAAACCTTAAAGCAAGTGTTATATCGCCCAAGACCTTTGGACGAATTACCAAATGGAACATCGAATTAAGTTAATATGGAATCATATACCATCCTCGAAGGGTGATCAGCGGGAAGGCATTGGCAGACTTCATTGCCAAGTTTACAATACGAGATGATAAGGAAGAAATTAATCCAGAAGTGGATACATACTATAAGTTGTTCGTCAGTGGTGCATCTAACAACTTTTGCTCAGGGGGCAAGAGTCATTCTCTAAACTACCGAAGGACAATCTGTTTGCTATGCCTTACACTTGGAATTTCCTGCAATAAATGATGAAGCGGAATATGAAGCATTGATAGCCGGGCTGAAGGTTGTGAAGGAACTCGGGATAAAATCCGTACATATCTATAGCGACTCTCAACTAGTCGTCTATTAGGTGAGAGGAAAATATCAAGCCCGGGTAGAGAACCTTGCCCCATATTTATCTAAAGTGCAGGAATTGCTAAACAACATCAAACATTACACCATAACTCATATCCCGAGGGAACAAAACATGAAAGCCGACTATCTAACTAAACTGGCCGGTTCCGAAGAGGCTCAGTCATTGGGTATGGTCCCAATTGAAACGTTAACTATTCCAAGCATAAGTAAGAAGGATATCGACTAGATCTTTGAAAGGACCGAAGAACAAAAAACATAGATAACACCGATCAAGGATTACCTACTTAGAGGAACACTCCCCATAGACAGGAATCAACAGAAAAAGCTCCTTCGAAAGGCAGCATGGTTCGTAGTACAGGATGTGATACTCTACCGAAGAGGATTCTTTACCCCCTTGCTCAGGTGTATGACCGACGATGAAGCTCGAAGAATCCTTAGGGAAGTTCATGAAGGTGACTGTGGAGATCACACCGGGTGGCAAACCTTTACAAAGAAAGTCCTCTGGTATAGGTATTTTTAGCCGACAGTAAACTACGATGTGGCAGATTATGTCAGATGGTGCGACCAATGCCAAAATTTTGGCAAGATTAAAAGAACTCCTTTAACATAGCTAACATAGATGGTTAGCCTATGGCCATTCGCAATCCAGGGAATCGACTTGATTGGCTATTGCCAATAGCCAAAGGAGGAGCCAAATACGTTATCGTTGCTGTTGAATATTTCACCATATGGGCCGAAGTAGAACCGCTGGACACTATTACCATGAAGAAAGTTATTAACTTTGTCATTAAAAACATTATTTGCAGGTTTGGAGTGCCATAAAAGAACATTACGGATAATGGGACTCAATTCAAGAGCACTGAGTTCAAAGACTTTTGCAGACGCTTCTAAATCAAGAAAAGCTTTTTCGATGTTGCACGTCCATAGGAAAATGGGCAAGTGGAAGTAGTGAATAAGATCATCAAGTCTACCATCAAAAAGCGGCTAACTAAAACTAAAGGAAATTGGGTTGATGAACTTCCACTCACACTACGGGCTTACAAGACAACACACAAATCTGCAATTGAGCACTCTCCGTTCGCCCTGGCATATGGTTCAGACGCAATGATCCCAGTTGAGTTGGAAGTCTCCTCTCATTGAAGGCAAAATTTCAATCAAAGGCAGAATGAGCGGCTCATGCTCGAGTCGCTCGATATGGTTGATGAGAAGAGGGAAGAAGCCGAACTAAGGGCTGCTGCTCACCAGAAAAGGGTCACATGATTTTTGAATTCCAAGGTCTGTAACCGTACTATCGAAGTAGGAGACCTTGTCCTCAAATGGGTCCACCCTGTACTAGGAGCATTCGAACCAAACTAGGAAGGGCCCTATGTGATCGGCTAGAAGCTAGGGAATGGCACGTTCAAGCTAACAACCGTTGATGGAAACCAAATTCCCCGAGCTTGGAATAGCAAATCGCTACGTCATTACTTTATCTCAGATTATCCGATGTATTTTCTATTTCCCGCAAATAATCCATCTTGGAACACCAGAGGCATTGTAAATAGGAATAATTTGCTCAACTTTTATTAATAAAATTACTTTGCTTTCTGAACCAATGAAACTATGTTCACAAAAGTAACTTGCTGAATAGACGGGATCAAATCGACACAAAACCATCCAATCGATGCTTGAGACAGTGAAACCATGCTCGAGTATGCCCGACTACTCGCAAAGTCGATGGAAGCAAATCGACTCAAGCCATTGAATCGACGGAACTCGATTCCCGCCTTCTAAGAACCGGTGTTGCTCCGACGACACCGAAAGGCCCAAAATCAAAGTCAAGCTTTTCATAAGCCGCGCACCGCCTCGTGGATTGTTGAATCAAATCCAAGCAAACACAATTACCTAAGCCACGCATCCTGTAAGCCACGCATTGCTTCTTGGTTCGCAAAACTGCGACTAGGCAAGCCTCGATCCCACTGTGCATATTTCGTAAGCCGCACATTACTACCTGGACCAGAAAAATTTCATCCAAAGACAAGGAACTCTCATATTGAAAAAAATTACATACCGCCTCCAAAGCCAAGAAATTAGCACTCCAAGAAGTGATACGTATGCGCGATAGCCTGAACGTCGACATCGCATTGAAATCTCTTTACAAAATCCCAAGTAATCGGTGTTGCTCTGGCATTGACAATCACTTAAATATGTAAATAACTTGAGTGCGTAAATTACTCACCATGAGGCCACTAAAGAGCTTCGCCGGTATCTCAAGCTAGAAACTCCCAAAGATAGGAGTTGCGGTATAGACCTGACTGAGGGCACCCAGTCTTGTATCAAGTGTTCGGAATAAATAGCCCCGTGAACTAGGGGGCGCGCACACACCAACACTCAACCAAAGTAGCAAATACTTCACAGTTCTGTTACTCCAAACAAAGAATTTTGGCAGTAATTATGGGACTAAATAAAACAATGACGAATAAAAAAGAGTGGCATAAGTGCATGAATCATGAAACATAAATAAGTAGACAAGTGAAGTTGCAATCAAAATTTCAACAATTTTATTACTTATAATGTTTTTCATATACAACAACAAATAGTAGGAGCTGTGCCCGCACAATATCGGTCAAGAAAAGGAAAAAAGGAAAACACAAACACCACTTTACAACAATAAAAGGAAGTGCTAAGTGCAGACTCTGCACTTGTACAAAAAGCAACCAAAAAGCAAAAAGCAAATCATAACTTCTTGTCACTGTTCCCCTGTCGCATTTCCGCCTTTGCTTGGCAACTTCTTAGGCTTCTCTCCTCCGAGGGTGATCTCGTTCTCCGAAACAGAGCCATTGGTGGACCCTCCTTTGCCTTTGTGCTTGTGGGATCTGTGAGAACTCTTTGATGACTTTTTCTGCTCTTTAACCTTCTCCTTCTTTACCACTATCATCTGCTACTTAGTCATCGGTTTCTCGGCCTCTGCTTTGTCTAGTTTGCTAGCTTGATCCGCCTGCTCCCATATATCAGTGGCTGCAAAGCCATCCTCTTGAGATACGGAGGGGTCATCCAAACCATGCAGCGCTGTAATTTGCTCGTAGTGCAAACCGGGTTGCGAGCCAGATGCAAAGACGACTGTTGATGCGGTCAGAATGGCAGCAGATCCAGCATCGTGACGAGGAGGTAACTCAAAAGGAAGAGAGGGTTGGTATATAATATCATAATAAAGGGCAGTTATCTGGGGAATTTCATCAGGAAAAATTTGGAAGTCTTCAAGCATGGGAGAGGTAAGGAAATTACCTACTACGGGGGTTTGCTCTTGCGCCACAACTTCGAAGCCTTCGCTGTTGCCCTCCTTTGATGGCTACATAATTACGGGACAAGTAGGAACAGTCCCCTCATCGGCAGGAAGATGCAAAGATGGCTCACCAGGAAATGCCCGGTTACAGCCTTAGCAGCGGTCGCGACATCGATGGCCTCCCGTTCCCTCTCCGGTCTTGAGATGTCCTATCCCTCTGCTAAAGCTTGGCAGGATTCTTTGTTCAGGTATGCCTGAACCAACTCCAATTTGGTGTAACCGCCACCTATGTCTTGGAATCAGGCTAGAATCTCCTTTTAGACTACAGCAAGCGTACGGAGGAACAACGGACCCAAGTAATTGAGACTCCCTTGATGTAGAACATCGTTAACAAAAAAGGCTAAAATGGCAGCATCCAAGCCTTTCATCCTCTTTGAAAAGGTATCTTGAAGCTCTGAAAAGCTGGCTTCCATGCTAGCCTTCTCCACTGCCAGTTGCTTATTCTCAGCATCTAAAGTCAAAACTTGCTCACGAAGGGAGGCAATTTCTTGAGCTTGTTCGGCGGTGGCTTTCTTCTGTGTTTCAACCATCGTCTCACTTATCCTAAACTTTTCTTTTAAGGCTGCCTCATCAGTGTGGCATTTCTTTATTTCATCTTTGAATGTGAGCGCGGCCCGATCGGTGGATTCTTTCAGCTCCTTAAACTAAGAAGCACTTTTGCGCTCTCTCTCTCTCTCTCTTAAGGGCATCATCCCTCTCTCTCTTCAACCTCTCAATCTCGTTACAGCCCACGAGCTGCTTCTCATACTTATCCTTTTCAGTCTTGAACGAGAGAATTTCTTAGTAGTCGTTTCGATTGAAAGCGGACAGCTGCATGCATGGTTTTTCCCACCCCTCGGCTTACTCCAAACCACTCTGAATTGCTTGGAGATAGGGTGAATAGGATTCAGCATGAACCAACTTCAAATTAGGCTTGTCAAAAACAACTCCCCTTAAGAACAAGTTAGGGAAGGTAGCTTGCAGATACGGGGGACAGTGGGGGAGAATGTAAGGCGCATGCCTAGAAATTGGGAGAGAGGCGATCATAGTAGCATGACGGGAGGAGGTTACGATACCGGAAGCAGGAATGCTTATCCCAGTGGAAGCATGAAGCTGCGGAATGGGTTCTCGCTCTTAGTCTCTTTTCAGCCTTTTTGATAGATCTTCCCACTCAGTCGGGCTTTTCCTCTTCTCATAGCCACTTCCTCGATCACGGCCTTGATCTTTCTCGGGTCAACAGCGCTTCTCTTCCTCTCATCGTCGGTCTCCCGAGAAGCGTGGTACTTGGAAGAGTGTCTTCGCGAATGCTGAGACTCTAATACTCGATCAAGATCACTATAGAAGCCACGAGACATGATTCCTACAGTAAATGATAAAATGGCTTTAGGAAAGAGGCATTTGATGAGCTGAAACTTCCTAGAAAATAATAATAATATAAAGTGTGTGATCCAAGTGAAGTGTGTGCTACAGTTTAAAGACCTCGACGGAATACACAAACCATATCGATCATCGACTAATATCAGGACATTGATTCCTATAGGGATAACCTGAGTAAGCTGGAAAGGCAACCCCTCCGAAGTGAAGTCATCCATCAAGTCATCCATATTCACAAAAATGTCGCTTGTGTCTCCCAAGTCAATATTGATACCTTCCAACGGAGAGCTTGATATAGGTTTGTCCTTAGGAGAATCTCTTTTAATGGGCTCTTTCGAAGGAGGTGAGGGAGCATGTCAAGAGCTCAACTCCGAGGCCTTGTCACCTAAGTTGACGTCACCCTCATCAAAATCCCAATCTATTTCTTCCTCATTCAGAGGATGCTCCTCACTGATCTCTCCTTCCTCCTTCCCTTCAATCAACGGAGCCTTGTTCTTCTGTTGAATAAACTCTTCTTCTTTCTCCTAAGGGATCGGTGGCATTTTAAGTGGACTGTCGACCCTGACTTGAATTTGGATCTCCTCAGGGGTCTTCTCTGACCCATCGGATGAGTCACTTTCTTCTATCTTATCATCATCATCATCATCATCATTACCAAAGTCATGGGAAGAGGAAACAAAATGGGTTCGGGCTCTGGAGTGGGAAGGAGCGCTAATGAATCCAACAGACCTCCCAATGTGTAAAAGCCCACATTAGGGGAGATTTTCGTTTATGAGCAAGAACCAGATTATGCGCTCTTGAGAATCAACCGCCTTTAGGTTGCTAAGAACAGTGCCAAGTGTCGGATCCTTGTTAATCTTTAGAAAAACTGTAAGGAATATACAATTATTTAGAATACTTGTAGCAATTAAAGGAAGTTCCAAGCATGGTGAAAGAAACTTACCCTTCGTGGTCCATAAATGGGTGAATCCCTCTAGACAATTAGCGAAAAAGAACTGGTTTTGAAAAGGAACTTTGCTGGGAAGATCTAGTATAAGTTTCCAGCTGCATTGCGCCTCGATGTAAATGAGTGAAGGGTTAGCCTCTCTCTTTTTGAATAATAGAAGATATTGCAACTCAGCGAAACTCGAGGCACGATTGAGCGTCCACGTGAACAGAACGTATAAGCACGTCAGCATGTCATATCTATTTGGAAGAACTTGGAAAGTGGCCAACCCTACGTTCTGAAGCGTTGTCATTAAGAAGTGGTTGAACGGAAGCATTGCACCATACATACACATACACCTGTAGCAAGCCACGTTTCCAGAAGGTGGCCTATGAGCAAATTCGCCTCTCGATGGTAGAAGTACATCATCCTCTAGGATACCATATTGCGAGCAAATGCTTCGCAACATCCGATGTGTACGAATTGAAGGAGCTTTCTCCAAAGGATCAAGCAAGACCCTAAAGTTAGGAGGAGCGCAATCGACGGTGGGGCCGACTGGAATCAGGCAACCATATTGACCTGAAGTTACAGAAGCAGTGGATCCAGTTGGGATCAACGATGACTCCACTTCAGAAAGAAGTGATTTCCCCCCAACTGATTTGCGCCGAGAAGGTTTGCACGTCATTCCATATAAGAAAGCTTTTGTTCAAAACGGCTATGTACGCCTAATCTCTAAACTGTAGACACTAGCGTAGTTGGTACTTGAAATTCGAAAAATAATTGACATGTACCAACCACCGATCAGATTCCAAGTATTAACCGGGGGTGCGTGTGATGCGTGACCTAACTAAGAATGGTTTCGGTGTCCCGAATGCTATGAACAAACCATTCTGTGTAGATGGCTCACTCACACTGGAAAGAGTGATCCATACCACCTGTTAATTTCTTTTCTTCTATACTTACCCGTTATCGATCAATGACCAATAACGGATCTGCTGTCCAAAGCAACACGGAAAGCGCTACCTTTTCTAGATACACCAAATGTGCAATGACGGGACCATTCCAAAGCAAGCAACTATAGATCGATGGGTCCAAATCAAATAGATAATTCTCAACATAAGTCAATTTTAGTTCTCAGGAAAGTGATAATAGTATGAGCTACATACAAGACGCTACGCTAAGCTATTATCACTTCCCAAAAAAACCAAAATCACTTCGCAAGATGTTGTTCCGGGATCGACTGTGTAGCTCGGTGCAAGTTAAATCTGACTCTGTGGATGAAGATAACAAAACAAGTCGAGCACTCGGGCAAAACCCTAGCTTCGTTCCGTGAAGAGTTTAAGACTCAATTTACTATCTTCTTCTACAAATTCACAATTGGCTCGAGTCTTCCACTATATCCGTCGCCAACACAACTTTATCACCAATCGATAATGTAATCATACGTCAAAATCCACTTCATTGACCTTCGAAATTGAGAAAAGTGATTTAATCTCTGATTCAAGACAGCCCAAACTAGGGTATTGAATGGTTTGAATCGGTAATGCCTCAAAAATAGGTGTAATCTAGACCGCGGTAGCTCTAGGAGGCGGCAGTAGTGGTAAGATCGACGGCGACGGCTCCTAAATGGACGGTGAGCTTGGATCGGCAGGCAAAAGGTTCGGGTTGAATGGAAATGAAGTAAAGTGGGGGGGGGGGGCGGCTCATATAAAATGAAAGAGAAAGGTGAAAAAATTATAAAGTACTTGGATCGGTACCGATCTGATCCAATTGGATCGGTAGCGATCCAAATTTTCTCCCCCGAATGGTCTTAAATTTTCCTTATTCGATCTACTCAATGTTCATATTCATTCTGCAAATTATCAAACTGATATCACTCTATAATTACGAACAATGGAGATTCACAAAAAAGGACTAGATAGTTAGCCGATACATCATAGATAGCTTTGCAAGGTGGCTAGACATGACCAATGAAACACCTTAAAATAGAAACCCAAAGATAAACAATTCCAGACCACACCTTGTTTTTAACGAAAGCATACTCTGGGAGGCAAAGGTTAACCGGGTTTTTAATCCAGTAGAATTAAATGGGATTTGGAACATTCAGATTAAACTAAAACAACTCGAAACTTGATCGGTAGGCCTAAAAGTACAAGATAAAGGACCCCAAGAAGTTTGGGCCATTTTTAAGCTAACATTTTGGATCGGTACCGGTCTGATCCAATCGAATTGGATTAGTACCGATCCGAAAATATTGCTTTATTGATCTCTGTTCCACTTGTCTTACACTTCTATTTCTCCGCTAAGCTTGTCCACCGAGTTTGATAACACTCCAAGCATCCGAGTTGAAGAAGTGAAGACTTATCTGATTCGGATCACAGTTCAATCTAACCTATAGGTGAATTATCGTTAAAACAAGTCAACAAGCTATGAAACTACATGGAGAGCATCGTAATCAGGCAAGAAAGACAACCAAGTGATCAAAGCATCAAAAATACTTAACTATTTGGATTGGTGCAGATCCAATTGGAATGGATTGGTACTGATCCAAATACCTTGTTCCGATGACCTTCAATCTTTCTAGACTCCTTCTGCATGATGAATACAGGCTCCTAGCAAAGCGGCCCTGGCCTAAATGCTCTATAAATCCTATAAATACCATCCCATCTACAACAGAAAAAGGATCGGCTCTGATCTCTGCTGAAACTCTACCATTGTTTCTTCACTCTTCTTCTCCATCACAACAGCTATTAAGGGAAACTAAGATCCTTTCAGTTGTCTCTAACAATGGTGGCTTGATCTAACTTAGGAAAGAAGAATCATATTGTAATCCAAACTCCTTTTAATAGTAGTTGATCAATAAAAGCTACAAAGTGGACGTAGGCTTCGTTAACAGCCGAACCACTATAAAAATCTCTTGTCTCTTTACTTTTTATGCAATTTACTATTGCGTTTTCTATTTTATTTGCCTTGGTAAACAGGACTGGTGCTTTCACAGTCAATCCAGGGTGTTGATTCATTTTTTGGGTTAATAATTTCCGTGTATATACTTTGGCATATACTAGTAAGTTAGCTTAGAGGTTCTTTGGCATAATTGTATGGTTGTTGTCATTAAAATCCAACGAGAGATATTCTAACATTCTCCCCCTTTTTTATGATGACAGCTATACAATGCTTTGAAAATATTTATTCTATATAAAATGATATTATAATATGATTAAAGCTCCCCCTAAGTATAAAATCTCCCACTATCAACATGCATATGAATTTCTCTCCATTTTTCATTATCAGAAAGGAATAAGAGCATATGCATATTATATTTTAATAACTCCCACTAAATGTAATATTTCTCTTAAGAAATAAAACTATGTACTTTTATATATATATATATATATATATATATATATATGTGAACCCCTTTTTTATATATAAAAGAGATAAGTATCATACATAAGTGATAAAACAATTTAACATTAATGCAATTTAATGTGTATCCAATAGATATGTCAAATGTAAGAACAATGATACTCAATTTCTAAAATAAATATAAAGTTTACGACTTAGGAAACAATATCCAGTTGGATGTGGTTGATCCCTTAAAAATATAATTTTCATTATTAATCACAGTGTCATAATAATTGTTAATGTATAATTGTCTACTTGATTAGCAGTAACCCATATACCAGCATTAATTGTCATTGATTTAGTATTCAAAGAAAGTTCTCTATTTCTAAGTAAAATACTATCATGACATGAAGTGGTTGTAGAACTATCTTTATTTTTAGTATTAGTATTAAAGCATGTATACATGAATGCATATCTAGTACTATTATGACGTTAATTACACTTATAATCTAAACCACTTTTATTATTTTGAACTTTAGTATTTATCATTAAGGAAGATAAATCATCTTTTCATTTATTGAATTTTGTAAATTTCTCATTTAATTTGTCAAAATTCGCATTAGAGTCACAAATTTCTTTTGCAAAATAACATTATTTTCTTTTAGAAGCTTTCATTCCTTAATTAAATCTAAATTATCTAGCATTCAAAGCACTATTCCCTTTTTCAAGAAACAAAAGTTTATAATTAGATTCATTTAAAGAAATTTCTAAAAATATAATTCTTTTTCAAAAGATTCATTTTCCTCTAAAAGATTAGCATTATTATCAATCAAAAGCTCATTTTCTTTTAAAAGGAAATTATTTTGTAAAACAAGTTCTTCAATAGTAGTTTCAAAAATTCTAGTTTGTTTCATTAAGAAATCATTTTCTTCCTTTAATTTATCATATTTAAGTTTGCAACCATTTAGTTTAAATAAAGCAACATTATTGACCTTTTTGTAATGATTTGAAATTTTTGAATAAACTACCATGTGATGCTAAAAAATCATTATAAATAGAATTATTGTGTACCTATTTTGATCTGAGTGTAGCCACGTTGCACATGTATTGAGATTCAATTTCCAATTACTTGTTTTTAGACATTTGCTTTTTCTCAACTATCTTTGAGCTCTGACTAGATCTTCTCTTTCTAGATATTGTTCAAGGATGTTGTTACGATTAATAGAATGCCAGGCTCTGATACCAAATGAAAGTAACTATGCACTAGATTAATGATGGCCAAATATATAGATACAAAATTAAAGCGCATTAATCACAGCAACAGTAATATATATATATATATATGTGTGTGTGTGTGTGTGTGTGTGTGTAATGAAAGTCGATGCGGATTGAGTAATATGATTATATCTACTAAATAAAAACTTATACCAAACTGTGCAGTCAATTCCCCGATATATCCCGTAGCGGACTTTTGGGGCAACGATATTCCAATAAAGCGGCCCAATATAGCGGATCCGCTATTATCCCCGATATTGTGGCAATAATCCGCTATATCCTCGATTTTGTTGCCTCGCTATATCCCCCTTTCCTATAAATAAGCATTTTGCCTGATGTCTTGCCTTTAAATTTTATGGTAACTTCAAAGTTGATGTAACAATGATATACGTTGTTGGTAATATAACTAGTTCTAACTTTTTAAGTCTCAACTTTGTTTATCGTTACTTTATTATAACTTGTTTTGCTTGGTGGGAAATAATAAGTAATTCTTTTTCCTCTTTTTAATGTAGAATGTTCATCATTCCTCTTTTTAAAGTCGTCCGCTATATCCTGCTATATCCGCGATATATCTCCGCTGCAACTTTTCGCACCTCAAACGCTATGAAGCGGCAGGGCGCTTTAACTGCACAGATACCAAACTGGCAATATAAAAATTGCAATAAGTAAAGTGCACCGGAGATTTTTATACTGGTTTGAACTTCTCGTTCTACGTCCAGTCCCAGGCTCTATTTGGATTTACGACTATACCCTCACTTAACCCGAAGGAATAGGTTTTACAAATCGCCTGAGCTGTCGAATAAGACTTCTACATTATAAACTGCCTAAGCTGCCGAATAGGACTTCGTGTTTGAAAAACTCCAATGGGAATTCGACTACGAATGATAGTAAGTTTCTTGACCGATTATGTTCTAGATAACGCGGATAAGTCTATTAAGTACACCCTTCCTATAATCTCCTTGAACTGATTATTTGAACGTGTAACTCTCGGAAGTAAATAGTTGAAAATATTTTTAATTCACAAGTGCGTATAGATTAGAAAGATAGAAAGAATTGATTTTTGTTTTTGTTATATATAGTAAAAGTGAATTCTCAACTCTATTTATAGATTTGAAAAGTTCCAATTGAATAGTAGTAACCATTGGAGAGAACTATTCAAAGTAGGGGATGCAACTATTCAAGAAGAGGGGACATGTATTTTGAGAAATTCAAATAAAAACCCCGCTATAGACATCCAGACTCTGGATATTTTGTACTAGACGTCTAGATTCAACGTAGACGTCTATTATTAAAAATCTAGACATCTGGATTTGAACTAAAAAGTAGGTTT
Source organism: Allium fistulosum (assembly GCA_030737815.1). Classification (NCBI taxonomy): domain Eukaryota; kingdom Viridiplantae; phylum Streptophyta; class Magnoliopsida; order Asparagales; family Amaryllidaceae; genus Allium; species Allium fistulosum. The sequence continues at coordinate 1,425,336,153 of CM060902.1, forward strand.
TTTTATTTCAATATGACCAGACGTCTATTATGAAAAATCCAAACGTTTGATGTTGAATAAAAATGTTCCTCGGACGTCTATGATGAAATATCCAACATCTGATGTCGAACTAAAATGTTCCTCATACATCTATGATGAAAGTTAGACTTCTGGTTTTTAACTAAAATGTTATTCTTCCTTTTAAATGTTATATTTTGTTTATAAAATAATATTTTAACTATTTTCTTTTGAATATATATACATTATAAAATAGTAATATTTTAAAAATAGTTTTCAAAATATATTTGTGTGTGTGTGAATGATCATCAAATTAGAGATTGTACATATAATCTAGACCAATAATAATAACATACAAACTCCTTTTGTTTTCTTCCGTTTTAGCTTGATTTTGATGTTGATCATCATATCTTCTTGTATATATTCCTTCGCCTTATCTCCGTCGTGTATATCTTTTCTTGTATTTCATTGTATATACTTTGGCATATGCCCACAAGTTAGCTTAGAGGTTCTTTGGCATAATTATATAGCTGTTGTCATTAAAATCCAACAAGAGAGATTCTAACAACTTATGTGGAAAGGATTTAGGGATATGTGTAACAAACCGTAATTTAATCACTTTTAAATGGAATATTTAAATAACTTCAAAATATTCAAATATATAATTTTCAAACTTAAATAATCATATTTTATATGATAAATAAAAACGATAAACTTATTTTAGAATTTGATTACAAAATCAAGAAGTTTGGATTTTGGTCAAAAAGTGACAAAAACTGGTTTTCGATAAAATGGGATAAACGTTCATTTTTTGTTTTTAATGATAAATGATTCTTTATTAAAATTGTTATATAGTGATAGTAATTAGTTATTAAAGGTTTTAAACCTATATAAATACTTGTTTTATAATGTTTGACAAACTTCGTCGCATTTCGAAGAATCGACGTCATATTTTTACAATTGGTTTTTAATATTATTAAATATGGTTTTATAGCTAAAATAAACTTGTTTTTATTATTTAAAGATGATAAGAAACTATTTTTAAGTTTAATTTACATAAATAAATATTTTGATAAAAAACTAAAAATGTGTTTGAAGATCGTTTTTCGAATTTTCGAATTTTCGTCGAATAAAGTTATTGTGACTTTTTGAATGCACTATTTTACACATGAACATACATATAAAGTTATTGTAAAGATATGGAAAGTGCCTTCTGCTTGATATCCGCTTTGTGGCCACATTGTGGATTCATTCTATCGATATTTTTCTCTGATTTTTGGTTTTCCGGATATGATACTCGAGTTTCCATCGAATTCCATGGCAATCTCCATGGTCTTACGAGCGCGACTTCATAGTGTAATCGCAGGGTTGGGGTGGCCTATGGGTACGGATGTTTCTTGGGAGATCTAGGCGTAACCATTATGTATCTGCGATCTATTGGGTTGCTTGGTAGCGTAATCAGCAGGGGCTGCGAGAGCCTAGGGTACAGATGTTTCCTGGGAGATCCACGCGTAACCATTGTTTATCTACAGTACTACCAGTCTTCATGGCGTAATCGCAAGGTTGGGGGGCAGCCTACGGGTACAGATGTTTCCTGGGGGATCCAGGCGTAACCATTGTGTATCCACGATCCATGATCGACTTGTTTTGTTTTTTTTGGATTGTACTTTCCATATCTGTTTTTAAAAGATTTCCAGTATTTTCACTGGGTGTTGAAACAGGTCTACTAAGTACCTGGAGAATTCTAGCTTTGTGCCTGATCAACGCACTGCCAAAGTCTGCAGGAACGAGGATAAACTTGTTAAGACATCGAGTTATAAAAGTATTTTGATAAAATATTATATAAAGGATATTTTGATCGGTTATTTTCCTTTCTAAAGGATTTTAAAAGGTTTTAAATATTGTTTACCTCTTTAACCAACAATTTTAATTAATGGCTCATCCTTGTCTTTCGTCCTATTTTCCTTTCTAGCTATTCCTATTCTCCACTTAGTTAAACTTACCTGTAACAACAATTATCAGGTATAATTTTAATCTTCTTGTCATCTTGTCTTAATCTTATATCATTCTGTCTTTTTCTGTGCTTTCCCGTACCTCATTACTTTTCGGGGATGAAAAGTTCTGAGTGGGGGAGAGTGTAACAACCCTGTATTTTTTTGATTATTTTAATTGTATATTTTAATTATCTTAATTGAATCTCTGATTTAAAAACTTTATTTTATTTATTAAATGGATAAATTTTGTTATTTTAAATATAAATTTTGATTTGGATGTGAATTAGAATTCCAAACATGAATAAATATAATATTTTCCAGAAATGTGAATTTTGGTCAATATGGTCAAACTTTGACTTTTAATTTAAAAATATAAAATGATGAAATTTTTAATTTTATCTTTTATTATGGAAGTAAATAAAATTCCAAGAATACTGCTTTTCGTTTCGTTGAAATCTGATTTATAATGTGAAAGTTATGCCCTTTTAAATATTGGGTGTAATTTGCTGTATTTAACAAAATTGTTTATTTTAAATTATATAAATAATATTCTATTTAGTCATGTAATGTTCTAATTTATATTATATGGGTAAAATAACATGTTATGTATATATTTTGGATTTAAAAACATTTTTAAAAGTATAATTGACATTTTCCAGTGTAAGTTGTATTTTGCTTACAATTTCTAATTTCTAGTTTCAATTAATTAAAGGAATTCTTTATTTATTTCTCTTTTTCCTTAAGATCTTATTTTATTCTCATTCCCACTTTATTTTGTTCCTCATTTATTTTATTTATTTGACCTTTTATTTGTTTTAAAGTGAAATAGAAATTTTCTAAAACTAGTGATATTCTATTTGTAATTTTTAAGTCCTGTTTTGAATTTTTAAACAATTTCTTTAGTTCTTTTTCTAATTTCTCTAAATTTAATTATTTATTTCATTTTGAAAATATAAATGAATTATTTTACTTCACATTTTTGTTTTAAAATATTTTTAAAATGAAGTTGTTAATTTTCCAAAGTCAATAGTGATTTATTTGTAATTTCTGGACCCTGTTTTCAATTTTTAAGCAATTTCTTATATTCATTTTCCATTTTCTTTAAAATTAATTATTTATTTTTATTTTATATTACTTTGTTTCGGTTCTAAAGTCAAATTGCTGATTTTATTTTGTTTTATTTGAATTAAAGAAAAAGGAAATATGAAAGAGTTTAAAATGCTTTAGAAACTGAAGTCCTCTCACCTCCTTATGTCTTTTCACTTGCCATAACCATCCCATTATGCTTTGGCCGTGAGTTTATTCTTTTTTTTTCATGTGAAACATTTCATTTTCATTTCTCAATTCGACCATTTCAGATCTGAGCAAAAAATTTGGGTAATGGCTCCTTTGTTTCTATACTTTTTCTTCTTCTTTTCTTCTTCTTTTCATGTCATTTTGCCTTGTTATCTCCATAGTTTTGCTTGGCCTCCTCCTTGTTTGCCACGACCATGAACACCACCACCACCTACATCTCTTCCCTGCCATCACCACTAGCTACTCCTTTGGTCTTGACCAAGGCCGAGCCACCATGATGCCAAAACTCCATAAAAATTGCAACACAAGCCATAAAAACATGTTGTTTGACCACTATTTGTTCACCACTTCATTTTCCACCACCACCTTAGGCCGCCTCCACCACCTCTGGCCAGACCACCACACACCTTTCTCCCACTGACCTGACCCATACCCCTCTGACCTAACCCAATTGCCCATGGTCGAGCCGAATTGGATGAACAAAATCACACTATTTTGCCTTAAACTCTTCACCTTCTCACTATGTAACTTCCTCCCTATGTTTCACCGCTTTGGCCGTGCATTAACATGACCAAACCTGAGCCAAAACTTGTTGAAACCAGAGCCAAACAACATCCCTAGGCTGAAAAAAAATAGAGGAAGCAAGGCAAAAGATTTGGCATTCGTATCTCTTTTTATTTAAAAGTTATTCCATTTCAAGTGTATTGAAATTTATGGTTTGTTTTGATTTTTTTGTTTGGGTTGTAACACAAGATCTATAGCATTGGATTTGCTCTTCACTCAAGTCCGTAACCTTGTCATCGTGCTTTGTTTTCCATTGTGTCTTTGGTTTTGTTATCTCCAGCATTTAGAAGTGAGTAAATCTCACTAGACATTTATACTTATGCAATTATGAAACGACAACAACTGAATGTGTAGAATTTTATATGATGTTATAATTGTCTGTGATGATTTATTTATATGATGTTAAACCTGTTAATTTACTTGTCATCTCATCTGTTACTGTTATATTATATACTGTTCATTTTATATCTGTTTATCACACTGCAAGTTCCCTGTAGATAGATTCACTATGGGTTGAAATGATACATACCCGAACGGACTTTAGAATAGGAAAAAATCGTTATGGGCTGAAATGATAGGCCTGAACGGTTTTTGTTTATTTTATTTTAACTTAGGATTGCGGGTTTGAAATGATAGAACCTGGATTTTTGCTTTTTAAACTACGGATTGAAATGATACATATCCGTATCAATTGACCTAGGTTAGAAAACTATATACAGGCCCGTGGTTATTTTTATAAAGTATTTTGAATATTTTAAATATTTTTTCAAAAGTGTAAATTATGAAAATTTGATTTAAATTGGATTTTTAATGTTTAAATAAAGAAATTTGGATTTTTCTAGAAGTTAAAAATGTAATTTAAATGAATGGGAAAAGTGAATTTTTGAAATATAACTTAAGTTTGGAAATTTGGAATTTTGGTTTTAAAATGATATTCAAGTTATATAAATAAAATGGAAATTTAATTATATTTGGAAAATGGTAAATATGATAAATTGTTTTAGATTTGAATTTAAATGATTTAATGAAGTATTATTGATTTTTTTCTATGTATTAAAATGGTTAAATAAATGAATGCATAAAAGTGTAATTTTAAAATATAACTTGACTTGAAATGTGAATTTGGTTTTTATTAAAGGTTTAAGTTAATTAAATAAAATTGAAAATTTTGTTAATTTGTGAAATGGAAATAAAATTTAAGTGTTAAGTTTATTTATTAAAAATGTGAAGAAAAGAAATTTACACTTGAATTTGTTTAATAATTCATTGAAATTTGATTTAACTATAACGGATTTATTTAATAAAAATCATGTGTTAAATGATATATTATATAAACATTTTTAAATGTTAAACATGATTTTTTTTATAATGTAAAAAGGGTTTAAATAAATTTTATTATTGGCTGGAAATACACTAAAATCTGAAAAATACTTTTAATAGCGTTCAGAAATGCTATGATTTCAGAATTGAACTAAAACTTAGTAAAAAGAGGCTATTACAGCATTTCTGAAATGCTGTAGTTGTTGTAGTAAATGTAAAGGCTAAAGAACTTAATAAAGGGCTATTACGGCAGTTCTGTAAACTACTGTAGCTGCCTGCTGTCTTTGCTGAAATTAAGTAAAACCCTTGTTTTTGAACCTGAGCTATTGCAGTATTTCTGTAAATGCTGTCTTTGTTGTTTTAAACTAAATTTCTACTAAAATGAGATATGACAGCAGTTCTAAAGTGCTGTCTTTGCTGAAATAAAATGTTTTCAAATATAACTTATAACAGCGTTTTCTAAATGTTGTGAAAGGCTGAAATTTTCAATGTTTATGGATTTTGACCTAGTAAATGAACTTAGAATGATTTGAGACTTTGGAAATTGAATACTTGACTTGAAAGAATAATAATTTCAATTTTAAATGGTTTAAATGGAAAACTATTTAAAGGGTGATTTGATAAGATAATAAATGAATGATATTTTAGAATTTTAAAGGGTATTAAATTTGATTATTGAATTTGAATTCAAATAATGATTTGAAAAGAAGTTTTGAAAGGATATGATATTGTAATATATTGAAATGGTTTGTAAATGATTAAATCTTTATTTTGATAAAGATTTGGATTTGAAATGATATTAAATTTTTGAAATATAAAAATATTATTTTGAAATACTATAACCACGGGTATACTTCTCTGTATGTCATTTGATTTCCTGATGATGGCTGTGATGTACATTAACACTGTTAGTTGCATGGTTTATTTCGATATGGACATTTCTGTGATATTGATATTACTGTTTAATTGATGGTTTTATGGATCCTTAAAGGATGGGCAATCCCAAGCATCCTCTAAGTTATTATGCATTGCTATTACAGTTCACTTAAGTTGGTTTACATTGTATAAGTATATATGTCCTGACTCGAGTGTTTTGTGTTTTACTTTATGCTCGGGACAGCCTGAGAATCACAGCTTTGGAATTTATCTTCTGGAGCTTATCTGTCCTTCTATTATTTCTTATCTTCTAATCCAGTTATTTACTATTCGGTATTGTCTCTGTATTATTGATTTATGTATCCTAACTTCTATTGTATCTATTTTGACTATGAGATTTTGTATATGTTTGAGAGTTTGTATATAGTAGCTTCATGAACTACTATGGTATTTTATTTCCGCTGCGAGTTATTCTGATATTCTATGTTTGTGATTCTGTATTTGATTTTATTTGCTCCAAATTTTATTACAATCTGTTATTTTGAATTATTCAAGTCAGACATGTGTGGATTATTGTCGATTTGAATGGTCCAAAATAGTGGGTCGTTACATTTGGTATCAGAGCTTTGGTTTTAGGCAAACCTTAGCCTACGGAGCAAAAACTCATTAGAGATAGGGTAGAAATACCCTAGAATGAGTGAAATCAATCTCAGAATCATTTCTTTGTGAGAGGACGTATTTTCGAAGTATAAAATGATTTTAAAGAATTTTCAAAGATTATTTTGATATAAATTTTCTTGCTTGGAAGTAAAAAATATTTAAACTTCATTCCTTTCGTATCCACCTTGTTAGTAATTTCATCGATTAGGATTCCTTTGAACTTTGGAATGCTCCCACTTGTTCTGAAATCCATTCATGTCTCCCTTAATTGTATTCTTTTGATTTTTGGAGCATTCCATAACTCCACTTTGAATGACCTCTATAAAGACCAGCGATTCCGCTAATCTTTGAATGATTTGTAAAAGGGTGAAACTCCCTTATAATTGGCATTGATTCACCGGAGATTTCTATATCCTCAGTTTACGATGTTTTCTATCTTCTGCTATATTTAGATTCTATCTCTGGCGATCGAAGGTCGATTTGCCTTAGATTTCGCATCGATTAAATTCCTGAAGTCACGGTTGACCCTGTTAAGGTCTCCCGCGATTTATTTGAGCTTATCCATCTTTTATTTGGTAATTTAATTATCTTATCTTCGTTTGAGCTGATCTTTGAATCAAAATTCTATTTGATTAGAGTTCCTCTAAATTTGAATCTCTGTTTTGTTTTGAAATCCATCTTTGAATCATCCATTGGAAAATTTGTGGTTGATTGTCTTTTGAAATTTTTGTATCCATCGTAGTTGTTATTTTGATAAGGATGACCATATTTTATATATAAAGATGAAATGTTTTCGATAAGGATTATATACCTTTTTAAAATGAAAATTTGAAGTTCGAAAGGATTTGAAATTTTTAAAGTTATATAAGAAATGGTTTCATATAAAATAATTTATAACTGAAGGTTTTGAATCTGAATTTGAGTGATTGAACTCCGGCATTTTGGAACTGGTTTTAAGATTTTGAAATAATAAATAATATGATTTGAAAGTATTTTTCGAATATGAAATGTTTCAAATGATTTTAATGAGTTTCAAATGATTTCGAAGAAATTTCAAAAGAAGTTTGAGAAAATAGAAGTCCAGAACCCACTTATGTCGCTGGAAAATAATTTCGGTGATGAATGCATGCATCATCGACATTGATTTTCGAGTTTCAGAGTGGGGGAGAGGCCACTTCGGTAGCTTTGCTATGCGATTGATTTGTGAAACTAATTTCGATTTCAAATTCCGAAGTGTGATGTGATATTCGAAAGATATATGTATATATATTTGAACAAGTTGAAATAAGCCGGTGTTCAGTCCTTGAGTTTTGGATCTGATTTTATATAACCCTATCTTTTGGAATTGATTTACTGATTTGTTGGTGATTTCCAACTCTTGGATTGAAATATGATTTCTTCGACTATTTTGAAGGTTCGAGCACTTCCAAATCAAGGTCAACTTTTCAAAAGCTAAGAAATTTTGAAGTATAAAGTATATAAGTTTGGTATGTATGTTTAAAGTATGTAGTAATTTGATTTAAATAAGTTGAAACTGTTTTGTTAAGTAAACGAATAAGGCTATTTTGAATTTTCTAATATGAAATTCAGATTTGAAATGTTTGAAAAAAAATTGGTCTTCAAATATTTTGAAAAAAAAATATAATTTAGTTTAAATGTTTAACTTAGTAACATCTTTATGAAACTATATATTGAACAAGTTGGAATAGATACATAAGTTGTACGTATGTTGTTTTATTCGCATGATTAAATTGATCCAAGTTGAGTACACAAGTTCGAGGTGAATTACACCATTTCGTGTTAGAATTTTTCATTTGATTCTTGATGGCGAATATTTGATGTGGATTTTGGGCTTGATTCTAGAATTCTCTATCATAGTATATGGCTATGCAAGGAGACTGATGGTTTCTAGTCAAGAAACCATATCGAAATCCGCATTAGGGAAGTCGAAGGAACAATACTAGCTCGAAAGCGAACTTGTGTGATCGAGCGAGTGATCGAATGTGATTTTGCGAAATGATGACATATGTACATCCTATATTCTAATATCATTGATATACTTGGCGCTGAAATTGGAAATTGTTGGGTTGGATATCTTTGTAATTTAATTGGAATTTTAACTTTATGAAAAACTACTATCAATTTAAAACCATTTTTCTTTTATTCTTCTTAAACAAACTGTTTGATTCTATTTTACATACAAACTATTTTATATACAAAACTATTCTAAAAAAAGGTAAGAAAAGATGTTCAATCCCATATGGCTCTTCATGCAGCGAAATTTATTTTTAAAATTTTTTATTTCTGATATAAGATGGACCTTATGTAAATATAAGATGATTTTGAAAACCATTGATTTTGGAAATGAATTGGTTGACTTAATTTTTGTTGATTTAGAAATTTGGATTATTTTCTAAACTTATGATTTTGGAAACTGTATTGATATTGAAACAAATTGAAATTGAGAACCTTGTGTTACAAAATACTTGATTTGGAAGTTATCGAACTTATATAAAATTTGGTTTGTATAAGTATGATGTTGATTTGAAAACTATGGATTTGAAAAGGTACTCAATTTGAAAAGTGAAATCTTATATAATTGAAGTCTATATAAGTGTGATTTGATATACTATTGATTTTGGAAAGTATTTGATTTGAAAATGAAATCTTATATATAATGGTCTTTATATAAGTATGACATTTGAAAGTGATTTGAAAAGGTACTATATGATACATATTTTCGAAGTAAAGATATGGAAAGTGCCTTCTGCTTGATATCCGCTTTGTGGCCACATTGTGGATTCATTCTATCGATATTTTTCTCTGATTTTTGGTTTTCCGGATATGATACTCGAGTTTCCATTTAATTCCATGGCAATCTCCACGGTCTTACGAGCGCGACTTCATAGTGTAATCACAGGGTTAGGGGGCGGCCTATGGGTACGGATGTTTCCTGGGAGATCCAGGCGTAACCATTGTGTATCTGCGATCTATTGGGTTGCTTGGTAGCGTAATCAGCAAGGGCTGTGAGAGCCTAGGGTACGGATGTTTCCTGGGAGATCCACGCGTAACCATTGTTTATCTGCAGTACTACCAGTCTTCATGGCGTAATCGCAAGGTTGGGAGGCAGCCTACGGGTACAGATGTTTCCTGGGGGATTCAGGCGTAACCATTGTGTATCCGCGATCCATGATCGACATGTTTTGTTTTTTTTGGATTGTACTTTCCATATCTGTTTTTAAAAGTTTTCCAGTATTTTCACTAGGTGTTGAAACAGGTCTACTAAGTACCTGGAGAATTCTAGCTTTGCGCCTGATCAACGCACTGCCAAAGTCTGTAGGAACGAGGATAAACTTGTTAAGACATCGAGTTATAAAAGTATTTTGATAAAATATTATATAAAGGATATTTTGATCAGTTATTTTTCTTTCTAAAGGATTTTAAAAGGTTTTAAATATTGTTTAACTCTTTAACCAACAATTTTAATTAATGGCTCATCCTTGTCTTTCGTCCTATTTTCCTTTCTAGCTATTCCTATTCTCCACCTAGTTAAACTTACCTGTAACAACAGTTATCAGGTATAATTTTAATCTTCTTGTCATCTTGTCTTAATCTTGTATCATTCTGTCTTTTTCTGTGCTTTCCCGTACCTCATTCCTTTTCGGGGACGAAAAGTTTTGAGTGGGGGGGAGTGTAACAACCCTGTATTTTTTTGATTATTTTAATTGTATATTTTAATTATCTTAATTGAATCTTTGATTTAAAAACTTTATTTTATTTATTAAATGGATAAATTTTGTTATTTTAAATATAAATTTTGATTTGGATGTGAATTAGAATTCCAAACATGAATAAATATAATATTTTCCAGAAATGTGAATTTTGGTCAATATGGTCAAACTTTGACTTTTAATTTAAAAATATAAAATGATGAAATTTTTAATTTTATCTTTTATTATGGAATTAAATAAAATTCCAAGAATACTGCTTTTCATTTCGTTGAAATCTGATTTATAATGTGAAAGTTATGCCCTTTTAAATATTGGGTGTAATTTGCTGTATTTAACAAAATTGTTTATTTTAAATTATATAAATAATATTCTATTTGGTCATGTAATGTTCTAATTTATATTTATATGGGTAAAATAACATGTTATGTATATATTTTGGATTTAAAAACATTTTTAAAAGTATAATTGACATTTTCCAGTGTAAGTTGTATTTTGCTTACAATTTCTAATTTCTAGTTTCAATTAATTAAAGGAATTCTTTATTTATTTCACTTTTTCCTTAAGATCTTATTTTATTCTCATTCCCACTTTATTTTGTTCCTCATTTATTTTATTTATTTGACCTTTTATTTGTTTTAAAGTGAAATAGAAATTTTCTAAAACTAGTGATATTATATTTGTAATTTTTAAGTCCTGTTTTGAATTTTTAAACAATTTCTTTAGTTCTTTTTCTAATTTCTCTAAATTTAATTATTTATTTCATTTTGAAAATATAAATGAATTATTTTACTTCACAATTTTGTTTTAAAATATTTTTAAAATGAAGTTGTTAATTTTCCAAAGTCAATAGTGATTTATTTGTAATTTCTGGACCCTGTTTTCAATTTTTAAGCAATTTCTTATATTCATTTTCCATTTTCTTTAAAATTAATTATTTATTTTTATTTTATATTACTTTGTTTCGGTTCAAAAGTCAAATTGCTGATTTTATTTTGTTTTATTTGAATTAAAGAAAAAGGAAATATGAAAGAGTTTAAAATGCTTTAGAAACTGAAGTCCTTTCACCTCCTTATGTCTTTTCACTTGCCATATCCTTCCCATTATGCTTTGGCCGTGAGTTTATTCTTATTTTTCACGTGAAACATCTCATTTTCATTTCTCAATTCGACCATTTCATATCTGAGCAAAAAATTTGGGTAATGGCTCCTTTGTTTCTATACTTTTTCTTCTTCTTTTCTTCTTATTTTCATGTCATTTTGCCTTGTTCTCTCCATAGTTTTGCTTGGCCTCCTCCTTGTTAGCCACGACCATGACCACCACCACCACCTACATCTCTTCCCTGCCATCACCACTAGCTACTCCTCTGGTCTAGACCAAGGCCGAGCCACCATGATGCCAAAACTCCACAAAAATTGCAACACAAGCCATAAAAACATGTTGTCTGACCACTATTTGTTCACCACTTCATTTTCCACCACCACCACCACCACCTTAGGCCGCCTCCACCACCTCTGGCCAGACCACCACACACCTTCCTCCCACTGACCTAACCCATAACCCTCTGACCTGACCCAATTGCCCATGGTCGAGCCCAATTGGATGAACAAAATCACACTATTTTGCCTTAAACTCTTCACCTTCTCACTATGTAACTTCCTCCCTATGTTTCACCGCTTTGACCGTGCATTAACATGACCAAACCTGAGCCAAAACTTGTTCAAACCAGAGCCAAACAACATCCCTAGGCTGAAAAAAAAATAGAGGAAGCAAGGCAAAAGATTTGGCATTCGTATCTCTTTTTATTTAAAAGTTATTCCAGTTCAAGTGTATTGAAATTTATGGTTTGTTTTGATTTTTTTGTTTGGGTTGTAACACAAGATCTATAGCATTGGATTTGCTCTCCACTCAAGTCCGTAACCTTGTCATCGTGCTTTGTTTTCCGTTGTGTCTTTGGTTTTGTTATCTCCGGCATTTAGAGGTGAGTAAATCTCACTAGACATTTATACTTATGCAATTGTGAAACGACAACAATTAAATGTGTAGAATTTTATATGATGTTATAACTGTCTGTGATGATTTATTTATATGATGTTAAACCTGTTAATTTACTTGTCATCTCATCTGTTACTGTTATATATTATATACTGTTCATTTTATATCTGTTTATCACACTGCAAGTTCCTGTAGATAGATTCACTATGGGTTGAAATGATACATACCCGAACGGACTTTAGAATAGGGAAAAATCGTTATGGGTTGAAATGATAGGCCTGAACGGTTTTTGTTTATTTTATTTTAACTTGGGATTACGGGTTTGAAATGATATAACCCGGATTTTTGCTTTTTAAACTACGGATTGAAATGATACATATCCGTATCAATTGACTTAGGTTAGAAAACTATATACAGGCCCGTGGTTATTTTTATAAAGTATTTTGAATATTTTAAATATTTTCAAAAGTGTAAATTATGAAAATTTGATTTAAATTGGATTTTTAATGTTTAAATAAAGAAATTTGGATTTTTCTAGAAGTTAAAAATGTAATTTAAATGAATGGGAAAAGTGAATTTTTGAAATATAACTTAAGTTTGGAAATTTGGAATTTTAGTTTTAAAATGATATTCAAGTTATATAAATAAAATGGAAATTTAATTATATTTGGAAAATGGTAAATATGATAAATTGTTTTAGATTTGAATTTAAATGATTTAATGAAGTATTATTGATTTTTTTCTAAGTATTAAAATGGTTAAATAAATGAATGCTTAAAAGTGTAATTTTAAAATATAACTTGACTTGAAATGTGAATTTGGTTTTTATTAAAGGTTTAAGTTAATTAAATAAAATTGAAAATTTAGTTAATTTGTGAAATGGAAATAAAATTTAAGTGTTAAGTTTATTTATTAAAAATGTGAAGAAAAGAAATTTACACTTGAATTTGTTAAATAATTCATTGAAATTTGATTTAACTATAACGGATTTATTTAATAAAAATCATGTGTTAAATGATATATTATATAAACATTTTTAAATGTTAAACATGTGTTAAATGATATATCATGCGTTCAGAAATGCTATGATTTCAGAATTGAACTAAAACTTAGTAAAAAGAGGCTATTACAGCATTTCTGAAATGCTGTAGTTGTTGTAGTAAATGTAAAGGCTAAAGAACTTAATAAAGGGCTATTACAGCAGTTCTGTAAACTACTGTAGCTGCCTGCTGTCTTTGCTGAAATTAAGTAAAACCCTTGTTTTTGAACCTGAGCTATTGCAGTATTTCTGTAAATGCTGTCTTTGTTGTTTTAAACTAAATTTCTACTAAAATGAGATATGACAGCAGTTCTAAAGTGCTGTCTTTGCTGAAATAAAATGTTTTCAAATATAACTTATAACAGCGTTTTCTAAATGTTGTGAAAGGCTGAAATTTTCAATGTTTATGGATTTTGACCTAGTAAATAAACTCAGAATGATTTGAGACTTTGGAAATTGAATACTTGACTTGAAAGAATAATAATTTCAATTTTAAATGGTTTAAATGGAAAACTATTTAAAGGGTGATTTGATAAGATAATAAATGAATGATATTTTGGAATTTTAAAGGGTATTAAATTTGATAATTGAATTTGAATTCAAATAATGATTTGAAAGGAAGTTTTGAAAGGATATGATATTGTAATATATTGAAATGGTTTGTAAATGATTAAATCTTTATTTTGATAAAGATTTGGATTTGAAATGATATTAAAATTTTGAAATATAAAAATATTATTTTGAAATACTATAACCACGGGTATACTTCTCTGTATGTCATTTGATTTCCTGATGATGGCTGTGATGTACATTAACACTGTTAGTTGCATGGTTTATTTCGATATGGACATTTCTGTGATATTGATATTACTGTTTAATTGATGGTTTTATGGATCCTTAAAGGATGGACAATCCCAAGCATCCTCTAAGTTATTATGCATTGCTATTACAGTTCACTTAAGTTGGTTTACATTGTATAAGTATATATGTCCTGACTCGAGTGTTTTGTGTTTTACTTTACGCTCGGGTCAGCCTGAGAATTACAGCTTTGGAATTTATCTTCTGGAGCTAGAGATTTGCTGGAGCTTATCTGTCCATCTGTTATTTCTTATCTTCTAATCCAATTATTTACTATTCGGTATTGTCTCTGTATTATTGATTTATGTATCCTAACTTCTATTGTATCTATTTTGACTATGAGATTTTGTATATCTTTGAGAGTTTGTAAATAGTAGCTTCATGAACTACTATGGTATTTTATTTCCGCTGCGAGTTATTCTGATATTCTGTGTCTGTGATTCTGTATTTGATTTTATTTGCTCCAAATTTTATTACAATCTGTTATTTTGAATTATTCAAGTCAGACATGTGTGGATTATTGTCGATTTGAATGGTCCAAAACAGGGGCGGAGCCCCCTTGCATATGGGGTAGGCACGTGCCTACCCCAGTATCTGGAGACCTTGTATCATTTGAGACCTTGTATCATTAGCAACTCCTTACGTATCTTGTTAGATATCCAGCTTGCAGCAATTTGACTAGATTAAATTCAAGCCATTCATGTCTACTTTATACTTACGTCTAGTGGCCATGCCTTTTTTAATTGTGCCTCCGCCAGCTTTCAATCCTGGCTATGCCACTGTTCCAAAATAGTGGGTCGTTACAATATGGATGTTAATATGGTGATTACTTGGTTTGATAAATGATAAGAGAAATAGTTAGTAGCTAACCATAGTTAATTAAATGAGAATTAAATCCATATAAAGATGTGTATAGAGTTGTTTAGCCTCTTAATGATTTTAAAATATCTAAAAAGAGTTAAAATGAATATTATAATAATATAATATTATAATATGGAATGGAATGAAATATGAGTTTGAAATATGAAAAATTTGTTTATTGAGTATAATTAGTATAATTTCTATGGATTCTTTTTTCTACTCAATATTACTTGGTTTGGTTTTATAGTAAATGATGTCTTAAATAACATCGTTTTGAACCGTTTAGAAGTTATGGAATCTTTGATTTAGATTTAAATAAATAATTTGGAAATGTTTTTCCTAAGCGAAAAGTGAAACGATTTAGAGTTATTCTAAAATTTAAAAAGGGTTTTAACTAACCAAAGGATTTGATAAATGAGGCTTAATAATTCCATATACTCTGAAAAATATAAAGAAATGATTTAATGGATATATCTCTAAGAGATATTTATGAATGAATAAAAAGATAAATTAAATTGAACGATGACTGATAATCACATATGAACTTAACATCTTTTTAATCGATGATTTGTTCGAAGGAACCAGGGTCAGAATTGGGTAACTCCTATTCAAAAACTACTTTGAACTAATGTATACGTTTGGAAGTGAAAACATGATGAAGATGATAATTTTTGAAGACGGAGATCTTCATGATGAAGGGCTATTTGCCACTAGTCCCTTGGGGTGAAATTTACCATATCATATATTTATGGTGGTAGTAGTGCTCTGTTATTAAAATCTTTGATTACAAAGACTAATCACTACTAATCTTAGGGACAATTCCCGAAAGAATGTAGTAGGAGGAGTGCCTTCAGTTTCGTTCAGTTCCAAAACGAACTTGTATGGACGAATGTCTGACATTGCATCTCTGAGATCACAAACGTTGACCTTTACAGACATACATTTGCTTAGTGGCAGAGAAGGCAACTTCTCTTAGCTTAACACCCTTCTCTGAGACATACGAGCTTAGAGGTTGTATGTTTGTGAAAGTCAATAGTGATCGAAGGAATGACAGTGTGACATTCAAAGTGGAACCTGTTATGATCAAAGCGTGGCTTTGCGGAGCGTAACCTCACGAGCCTCAGATCTCAGGATTGATACAGGGTACTATGTGGTCTACAAGACAAATTTCAGGTTATCGATTATAAGGAACGAAAGGTATCTATTGCCTTAAGATAATGAAATGGACAAGTATGAAGGCCGACAGAGATCGTATAAAGCCACCGAGTAATACTCTATTCCACGGTAGTGTAGTAGTATAGTTCGGAGGCTGGCGAAGATCATGTAAATCCACTGGAGTGAACTATTATTATTATACGTGGATTTTTGGGTCTGAATGGTCAGTAATTCCTTATCATGTTGGAAATCCAATCTCAATACGAGCTTTAAGGTTTTGATTGTAGTCCCAAAATAGCTGTAATGCTTTGTAAATATTCAGCCACCCCTTGCTGGAATTTAATAATGGTAACAATTTCGGCTATGTTTATATATATTTACTTGGAAAGGATTTTCAAAATAATGTTATTAGAAATAATATCAAATGGTTTAAGTATACAGTATTTTTGTTATCGTAAGTTAAAAACCCGTCCGTATTTATGTATGAACGTGGTCTTATGAGATAACCTTCTTTCTAAAGGTTTTTAATTTATATTAATTGGATCAATACATTTTAAAAAAAATGAGTATCTCACGCTGGTTTATCAAGTCTGATCTGGGTATTTTTAATACTCGGGATAGATCCAAGTAGTTTCAGGTTTAGTTGAAGACACTTGGAGTTCTAAAGGAGAGCTGGAGATCTTCATCTACATATGGACGTATTCTATTATCAACTACATCTATTGCATTTGTTTTACATTTATAAGGACAGAGGGTTTATAACTGTCCATGCTGAATCTAGGTTAGACTCTGATATTGTATTCAAAATTTTCCACTATAAAGATTATTTTTGAAATAATACATGTTATTCCATTCGTGTGAGATTCTGTTCTATCCTTATTTTCCTTTTCCCCTAACAATCGGGCTTTCCGACACTTGGATTTGCGGCACGATAATGTATTAGTGTTGATTTTCGAGGGTCGAAAATCCCGGTCGTTACAATATGCTTAGCACTAAACATTAAAGGAACTCTTGCTATTTTTAAAGTTATGAATGTTGTCGTGATAAGGTGAGAAGCACACTGCCCTTACTTGTCTGACTTTATTGTTTTCCCCAGGGTAGTGTTAGTTCGAGATCGACGAGTTGTCATAAGTATATGAGATTTTAGTTTCTATATACGATCATTTTGTCATTTATGATAGTTGATTTATTGACTATCGATTATGCTATCTTCTTTGAGTTTCTTCAATCTAAGACATTTTTTTGCTCATTTGAGCGTTGATATCCTTTGTCGAAAATGACTAAAACCAGAAAGCAAGTGGACGTCAAGCTATATGAGGTTAGTTGTATGGGCACAGAGATGTGAAATACTCAGATTCTCAGTAAGATTGGTGGGGTTTGGCTTGTACATTTTTCGAGAGAGTTGCAGAGTAAATGACCCTCTCAGGTATATTGTCTAGAGGTATGCTTTTGGTAAGGGGGGAACACCCTTCTGGTCATTATTGGAAAAATCTACTTTCCTTATTTGATTCAAATCATTGAATTGTTTTCTTAACTGCATCGAGAAGTTTCTAATGCTCTTCTCAATGTTTAATTAATTATGTCCATTCTTTAAGTTTGGATTTTGATCTTGTTTATGCTTATTCTTTCAAGTTTGGGTTTTTTAAATATGTTTCCAATCTTTCATGTGTGGAAGTTATTCTTGTGAGGTGAAACCCATTCCGTTTTTAGCGGCATGGTTTTCACAGAATTATTATATGTTCACCATATTTATTGAGTTTTCTCACGCTGATTTCCCAAACTGATCCAAATTTTATTTTATTATAATGTTCACGTTAGACCGAGTTTTTTTCATGTTGTCCTTGGTGGGACATGAAGCTCATGGAGCAGAGTTGGATGTTCACCTGTCAAAGTATTTTTATTTTCCACTGTATTATTATCTATATCCATCAGCAATTGTAAGGTCAGGAAGTATAACTGTCCAAGCTAATGAGGTTGTTTTTAACTATGATATACCATGTATCTTAGAGTGGCAGTTTGATGTCTTTGTTATATTATATGGTATTGTTCCGCTGCAAGATTATGTTTCCCCGCGCTCTTTTTTCTTTTACCCCAATAATCTGTCTTTTCGGTACTTAGATGCTCGACATTCTAATACGTGGATGTATTAAGTGCCGACTTTCGAGGGTCGAAAAAGCGGGTCATTACAAATAGACTTCAGTTTTGGGAAAAAGAAGATTTTTTTTCAAAAAATTTAAAATTGCTATGAGAAGTAAGGTTGTAAAAATTATTAGGCAGGCAATAGGTGGTAAGTATTGACTAGGAACTAAACGTTTAGGCAGGGATTAATCAGAGCTAGGAATTTTTATGAATCATGTATTTTGGATAAAATTTAGTATTTTTTTAGCGTCAACTGATATAAATTGAAAATTTGGGATCTAGATGTGCTTAGGAGTAGCCAAGGACGTAAGATCGCTTGAAATTAGCACATTGATGCTTATACGTAAAATTAAACCTTAGATAATGCCTACTCAATGCCTAAATAAATGTTTAGATTGTTACATGAGGCAGTAAAGCTTATCTAGACGGGCTTATGTGAATTGCTAGGCGGCAAGCCTCGCCAAGCGCCCGAGGTGAACCTAGGTGAAGATCTAGAAGGATTTTTACAGTGATGAAAAGTACCAAAAAATTCGCCTCCTCATAAGAAATCATATATAATTTTGTATGTTATTACCTTTGGTATACAAATTTTTTGGTGGACCGTCATCGTTTTTTGGTATTTTTTTCAATAAACTCATTCGAATTTATTTTTAAATAATTTAGTTTAAAAGATAAAGATGCAAAGTATTTTGGGTTCTAGGACAACAACTATAAAATTTAGCCAAAAGAACAACTTTAGATCTCTTTCATGCGCACAGGCAGGCCAAATCACCACTTTCCACACCACCGCACCTCACTCCGTCGCACCCCACGTCGCTGCACCCCTCACGCCGCCCTACAACTGCGCTCCACCGCTACTCATAACAATCGCCTTCCATAGCGGCAATCTCCCTAGCCCCCACCTTTTTAATACCAAACCTTAAAAAGTAAAATCATGCCACTATTCGCTGTCCACTATGCTGCCTACATCTTCCGCACACCACAACGTCGTTGCTTACCTCATCTTGACCACTAGTCATCAGTTGCTACAAAAAATAGTAACATATAAAAAATGATACTGCACATTATCGTTATATGAGAAAATGATATAAAAAGAAATATAATAACTAAATATGCTACCGAGTCGTATTACTTAATCAAAAAATGATTGCACACGATAAGATAAATTATTGCACGATAAAATTAAAATATAACCGTTGTACTCTTTTTTTTAATTTAGCATACAAAACCGATACTACACCGTAACATTATAAAATAATTTTGTAAAATGGCACGATGAATATTCGAAAAAATAAAAAAAATGATACCACTTTTACAAAGCTATGCAGTAGCATTATAAATTAATATACGAAAATAACATTAAAAACGTTCAAAAAATAAAATCAAAACGGCATTAACTTTACAAAAAAAATCATAAAATGATACTAGTAAGTGGAATGATGCTACGGTTCATAAAAACCTGCTAAAAAAATGTTAATATACTTCATAAACTAATACTAAAATCCAAAAATGCCGTTGTAAAATAATTGTTCGAGATACAATACAATTGTTTATAAATGGCTACAAGAATTTTTAAAAGATCCACTACAATTCAAAACTTGCTACCAACATTCATAAAATACTACTATCAAAAATAACATTATGAACTTAACGTAATATATTTAAAAAGCAAAAATGATACTACACAGATCTAAAAAGATATTACAATTGTTTATAAACTGCTACTACAATTTAAAAAAAATAAAATACTAAAATTCAGATTTCCTACTATAATTCATAAAATCCTACAATAAAATAGTATTATGAACGTAAATATACATAATGTTATTTATTAAAAAAACAAAAAACAAAAAACAAATATGATACTACACAGAAGCACTACTACATACATCTAAAAGGATATTACGGTTATTTATAAACTGCCGCTACAATAAAAAAGGTACTGTAATTTAGAAAACGCTATCGCAAATTATAAAATGCTACTATAAAATGATAAGGCTTCACTACTAAAATCGGTTGGCATAGCGTCGGACTGGGACGACGGTTTGCGACGGCTAAAAAAAGCGGCCGTCGCTAACCGTCGCTCGACCTGTATATCAGCCAGAACCGAGCCTTCTTCTTCCCCATTCTACAAAACCTAAAAAAAAAGAAACCCCCCCCCCCCCCCCCGTCGCCCCGCCGATTCGGTGCTCAAACGTTCGCTCCCTACTTCCCAAATTGATCTGGTATGTGTTCTAACCCTATTTTCTATTCAATTAGGGTTTAATTAGGGTTTATTTGCATGTTTATTGGGTTTAAAAATTGGTTGTTAATGGCATGTTTATGGGTTTGAGATTGGTAGTTACGTGGTATACGTATGGTGATAGTAGTATTGTAGGTTAATTTAAGAATAAAATCATTTTATTTCGACGTTGAAAACGATGATTAAAGCATACTATTATGATGTTGGTTATTGTAGAATTAACGATTGGTGATGTGATTTGGATTAAGATGGTGATAACATTTTAAGATGCTTATTGATAAGTTTATGCAATGTCGGTTGTCGATTAGGTGAAAATTTAATTATTTAGCATGCGTTAGTTATAAGTGTAATCGTGTTAAAATGTGAAATTTACTTGACAAATATTTATTGAACGTATTATTAAAAAATTTATAGTTGTTAAAATATAAATTAGAAAATTTGTTTTATTTGTGTGAACCCCTTAGACAATTTTTGGCCCCGTCTGACAAGTGTTGTATATGATCGTTATATGGATGTTCGTTTTACACAGAACAGACATCTTTATTCATCTGATACAATATTTGTTGGATTTGTCCCAGTATTGGACAAGTTACAAACACAATAACATAATCGCAGTTTATAAATCATTTCAGTTTAAACAGTGACGATGTGAACTTATCGTTTGTAAGTGTTCCCCGTAATGAAGAAGCTGTTGAGCATGATTCTTCTCAAACAATGTTATCTATTTTTAGACAACATGGAAGACCTGCCGGAAAATGTGTGGAAATATGGTTAGATGATAGAGACTACCATGTGGCACACACATATGTTCTTTTAAATTGTGTTGAAGTTGGACCATTTATCAGGTAATACTGAATGATTGTACAGTTCAATTATACGTGTATTTATATATTAATAATTAGGGGAATATAATACATTTATTTGCAGCATATACGAATCACAACATCCATCTGGTGATTTCAGTAAACAATTTGCTGGGTGGTTTGCAAGCTATGTTCACGATCCGAATAACAGTGTTGTTGACGAAGGAATACGACACCTTGCTATTGGACCAAGAAGAAATGTCAAGACCTATCCTATATACTTCGTCAACGGATTTAAATTTAACACCAAAGATTATGGAGCTGAAAAATCAACGTATAACAGCGGTGTATTTGTCAAAGGCAGCGATGATCCAGAAGAGCATATAAAAGATTTTTATGGAGTCTTAACACAAATTTTAGAGTTGACTTATTATACACAACCGCTAGAGAAAGTTTTTTTTATTCAAATGCAACTGGTTTAGCAACGTTCCCGGTTCTGGAATTAACGTACATAAGGATTATAAGTTAATTGAAATAAAGCATACGTCACATTACTATAAATATGATCCTTTCGTGTTAGCTAAGCAAGCATTACAAGTTTATTTTGCTCCGTATCCATCCTTAAAAAAAGATAAAGCAGACTGGTGGGCTGTTTTTAAAACAAAGGCAAGATTTACATTTGATGGAAATAATATTCCAGATGAAGCAGCGTATCAAGCAGATCTTGAGTCAAATTCCGAAATAATAATAGCCGATGACATCGATGTAGGATCGTTGAATGATGAAGCGAATGTTTTAATAGATGCATTTGTTAGTAACGAAGAAAACGATATAGAGTACGAGACCGAGACGTCTGAATCAGAAGATGATGAAGAATGATCACAGATGGCATCGTTTGTTGTATTATGTGATGTACTATTCTGAGTTATGTCATGTGTTATATTGAGCTAACGGCATGCAACGGCGAGTAACAGACTTGCTTTTGGAACAACTAACTGCCACGTGGCGTTGACACGTGTAAGATACCGTCGCTTGTCGTCGCTATATTAGCGACGGAGCCGTCGCTTATGCCGTTGCTTTTCCTGATGGCAACGGATTGAATAGCGACGGCAATTAGCGACGGCTAGCAACGGCCGCCGACGCATTTTTGCCGTCGCTATACGCTGCCTTTGTTGTAGTGCTTATTCATCCGTACGTGCTTCCCCTACATCGTCAAAGCACTTCAAATTCGTGTTTTCTCCAATACCATAGTCGACCGCCGTCGCATTTACCTAAGTCGCCGCAACTACCATCGAGATCTGTCGTGCTGCCGTCGAGATATGTTGCATCACCGTCGGGATCTGCTGCACCTCTGCTTAGATTTGTCGCATGTCATGCCTCATATGAAAAGTTAATTTATTTTTCACTAAAAATAACAATGTACTTTCAATGAAATTTTGTTCTACTCTATTTAATTGAAAAGTTTGTCTTTTTTACTAGAAAAATTAAGGTTACGGCTGCTTTGTTATTTTTAGTTTTGGGTTTCTGTCCATACAAAAATACGTACGGTACGACGTAGGTATATTGTCGAAAACGACCAATTTAAAAAACGAAATTAACATAAAAAATAAAAAACAATTATTTTTTATTTTTCGTATTTTGAAATATAACAAAAGCACGAGAAACAATCCATCTTTTCATCGTCTCTCCTCCCTCTCCATCCTTCACACCATTTTTTTCCACCTTTTCGGTCGTCCGTTCTTTATTTTCATATTTGACATGCATATTTAAAAACAGAAAACATAAAATTATTTTTTAAACCAAACACGATAGTTAAGAGCCTGTCTTTACAAGTAAAAATTTTGTAAGATTTGTTCGTTTATTCGTTTATTCGTGGGCAGATCGGCAGCATTGTTCTTTTTGTTTTTTTTTCTTTTACCTATCAATCAAGACGCTCTGCAATCCCAATCATACCAAACCCATTTCAGATTAAAATCATGGCGGAAAAGAAAACTCAAGAAATAATCCGTTTCGGAATAGTCGGATGTGCAAACATCGCGATAAAAGTCTCACGAGCAATCTCTCTCGCACCCAACGCCGTCATAGTTGCCGTTGGAAGCCGATCGCTCACAAAAGCTCAGTCTTTCATCTCCGACAATGGTCTGGACCCTAATGCCGTCAAAGCTTACGGTAGCTATGACGAGGTTTTGGAAGATTCTACCGTCGACGCCGTTTACATGCCGTTGCCGACAAGCTTACACGTGAAGTGGGCGACGAAGGCGGCAGAGAAGGGGAAGCATTTGCTTCTCGAGAAGCCGTGTGCTTTGAATGTTGCAGAGTTGGATTTGATTTTGGGGAAATGCGAGCAGTCTGGGGTTCAGTTTATGGATGGTACTATGTGGATGCATCATCCTAGAACGGATAAGATGAAACAGTTGTTGTTGGATCCTGATCAATTTGGACAGCTTAGAATGGTACTTTTACTGTTTTTACTTCTTTTTTAAAATCTTTAACTAGTGCACCTGGGTACTAGATGCACACGCATACATTAATGTGCATAGCTTTTTGAAAAAAGAGGGGGAAAAACAGCCAATGTATATTACTGATGCAAGGACCTTTAAGTTTTAGGAGGGAACCAAATTCTAAAAGGCTGATATGTATATTTTGATCAGGTTTATCAGTCAAATGAAATTTAATATTGCTATTTATTTATTTTGTAAAGACAACAAACAAGTGTTTCTTATTGGTGCGAAATTGCAGTCATAATGTGTTAAATTCTTCTTAACTCTAAAATGAAGTTCTCCCATATATAAATGAAGATATTCTTGCCTTTGGAAGATTTTGTTTTGACTTTAGACTATCAAGTTATCAACACCTTCAATTTTATGCATGCCCTCATAAGCATGTGCTTCCTGGATAAGCAAAGCTCCACCTCTTCCGTTCATTGATCTCAAATTTCATTGGATATATCGATTACTGAACCAAGTAACCATATTAAATATTCCTAAACAGGTAAATAGTATAGTCCATTCATAAAAAGTAATTATATCGAATCTTCCTAAAATGTAAATAGTAGTACATTTGTCAAGGCATTTGTCAATTCTTGTTCACCACTAAATATTAGTCCGTCGCTTGATTTAGTGTAAGGCTCCTATTCACATATTGCTTGAAACATTTATTCTTTCTACCTTGTACATATTGTACAGAATGCATCAGTAATTCTATTTGCTTTGTGAATTTAGAGAGCTAGGAACAAAATCCCTGAAGCACTGAAAGCACATTAACCATTGTGAGTCAAAGACTACTACAACTATTCTTACTTCAAAATTATGTTTTGACTTTAGAATATCAACACTTAAGTTTTATGCATGTTTCTCATTAGCATGTGCCTCCTGGGTAATCAAAGCTCTGTCCCTCACTTTAATTGATTTCAAGTTTTCGTTGGTTATATCGAATCCATTTATCGTATTAAATACGCCTAAGCAAGTAAATAGTCCACATAATTTATCATTAGTCACTTTTCAATATTTGCTTGTGAGTGTAGTTATCGTTTAGTGGCTGTCTTGAAATAAAGTCTGCAAAGCACTGAAAGCACATTAACCATTGTGACTTCAAAATTATATTTTGGCTTTATGATATATACCAAAATTTTGAGAATCTGTCTCATTCATGTGCTTAATAGATAATCAAAAGCTCTGCCTCTTGCCTTGATTGATTTCCTTCTTTCATTGATTAATTTTAACCAAGTAATCATATTGACTCTTCCTAAACAAGTAAATATTTGGCCCATTTATTTGGTGCGATGCTCATGTGAACCACTAAAAGATTGAATGGATCAAATACTATGAGGCTTCTTTCTATATATTGCGTGAAGTTATTAATTTTCAATAAACACATTCTACATAATGCATCAATATTTTTTTATTTCCTCAGTTATATTTAACTGTGATCAAATCTTCCTAAACAAATTATTAGTCCACCTAGTGTTACTCGTCAATATTTGTGAACCAATATAAGATAAATGGATGAATATTTTTGGCTCCTAACAATATTTCATGAAGAATTTATCCACTTAGTCTCTTGCTACACATCCCGTAAACTGCATCAGTACTTTATTTTTTGCTTTATGAGTGTAGCATAACTTTGGAGTCTCTATCCTGGAATAAATTAGCAAGTACTTCAAAGCGCATTATTCATTGTGAAGTTGGAAGAGTACTACAACCATTGTGACTACATGCCATGATACTCCCAAATAGCAATTTAATTCTATTTTGTGATCTCTAACTGTCTAAGCATGGCTTTCCACTTGCCCTTGCTTTTTGAAGAGTAGAAAAACATAAAATTTTGATGCTATTATTTAATTATGTCAGTGATCTTTGATTCGTATAACCTTTCATAACAGTCAGCCTACTCCTCTTATATATGCAACAAATTATTGTTTAGCCTTCATTTTCAACCAGCTAGCAGGCTTGAATATAGATTGTTACCTTCATTCATGCCAAGGCATGTTTGCTTCATACGTAGTTGAAAAATATAAAGTTCAGCTAGCAGATATTGATCATTGGACAACATTGCCTTGCTTATTTGATCATTATTGTTATAGTTTGGATCCTTAAATTTTAAAATGATTGTTCACAATTTGTACGAGTAGATAAGTAAGCTCTAAGCAAATTATCCATATAATAGGGAAAGGATACCAAAATATGATTAGTCCTGCAGTGGAATACAAAGAGTAAGATGACACTGACTAGGACCATTAATTTGTATCCAATGACATTGAAAAAAAATCGTTGTAAACACCTCTTCTACAGTTGTAGAATAGGGAATGTGATCATCTCTTCTGGTTTCTGGTTGAAAACCAATGTATGGCGCACTGAGAAATCAGGACTATTAGATCAAAAATCTATTTGCTCGTTATACTTACTCACCGTTGTTTTAATCATTTCACCATCATCATTACCTCCATTATTGTAGAGACTTTTTTTGAATCTTGCCTGTTAAACCACGCTCCTACAAAATCTGAATCCAACAACACATGACATAAAACTCACAACAGGATTCAATATTTAAAGCAAAGTGTACCACACATAACATGTCTCTTACCCAGGACTGATTTTTGAAGGTAGATGGGCTAGACAATCGAATATGGCAACTCACCCTAAAGGGGCAACAATTGAGGAAGATGAAGTAGCAACAATAAAAGAATATTTGAAATTACGAGATTATTAAATATTTTAAAATTGAAGTAATTTGCAGTACTATGGTTAAGGTGACTTACTAGTGTAAAGCTGGTAGATCAAGCGATCAATTATTGTTAGTGACACTAAAGGTAAAAAATAAAATTTTGCCAAGGGCAACCCCTAACATGGAGCCAGCCCTGCTCTTACCATCCATTGGTTATATATTTAACTCCTTTTTTTGTTAAAACCACACTCCTGCAAAATCTGAATCCAATGACGCATGACCTAAAACTCAACATGATTTATGTGGTCGCTAAACCATAAAAAACTAAAACCCACAGCAAAATCATATATTCAAAGCAAACTCGACCGTATATAACATGTCTGATACTCCCAATTGATTAATGTTTTAAACCAAATTTAAACAGGTAAACAGCATATTCACCTTCCCAGTAAACTCCGACTTCCTAGAAAACGACATACGGGTGAAACCAGACCTAGACGCCCTGGGCTCCCTAGGGGACGTCGGCTGGTACTGCATCCGCTCCGTCCTTTTGGCATCAAACTTCCAGCTTCCCAAGCAAGCGGTAGCCCTCCGCAACCCTGTTCTCAACACTGCTGGAGTCATCCTATCATGCGGCGCCTCCCTCGTCTGGGACGATGGCAAGGTCGCCACCTTCCACTGCTCCTTCCTATCCCACCTCACCATGCAAGTCGCCGCCATCGGCACCAAAGGCACTCTTACCGTTAACGATTTCGTAATCCCATTCGAGGAGAAACGTGCAGAGTTCACCTTTTTATCGGAAGGTGGGTTTAACGAGTTGGTTAGTGGGTGGAGGAAGGTGCCGAGTAACCATGTCGTGAACACCGAACTGCCTCAGGAAGCTAGGATGGTTGCTGAGTTTTCGAGGTTGGTGGGAGGTGTTAAGAGCAATGGAATGGCGCCGGAGGTTAAGTGGCCTGAGGTAACAAGGAAGACGCAGTTGGTGCTTGATGCTGTCAAGGCTTCTATTCATAATGGCTTTGTCCCTGTTGATATTGCAGTCTGATTTACAAGTTTTATCTTTGTGTTAGCTGCGTGTGCTGTTGAGACTAAAATTGTTTGTCATATGATGGATTATATGATTATATCGTTGTGATGTGTTGATACAGAAGCATATAGGTAGGTTGATTATACCTATATAGTCTGAATTTCATTGAACTTGAAACTGTGTACCCATTCTAGAGCCTTTTAAACAATGTCTGTATGTGTTCGGTGTGTTTTCTGAAATGAGCATTGCACTGATTTCTCAAGTTTGCCTGAATTAAAAGGCATTATTAATTGACCGCAAGATGTTTGTTTGTATTAAAATCTATTTCTATGCTATCATCAATGGATCTGTGGCGCAATGGTAGCGCGTCTGACTCCAGATCAGAAGGATGCGTGTTCGATTCACGTCAGGTTCATTTTGCCTAACACCCCTTTGCACTTGGGCCGGACTTCTTACAAATCTGCTTTGAAAGCCCGCAACTTGAACCAACTTTCATGATAAAATTGAAAGGTCAACGAAACATAATCAGACTGCCCATTTCTCTCTATATGAAAAGTGAGATCCTGAAACTTTTTCCTTTTTACCTACCGTTTGAATTTGTTTAAATTGTAGTCTAATATTGTAAAATTAATCTGTTGTTTGATGGGAAAGATTATTGTAAGCTGTTTCTGTTCCAAAGCTGCTTCTCATCGATAGTGTTCCACCAAATAAAGGGTAAGAATTCTGTGAATGTTTCAACTTTAACGTTAATGCATCATGTTATTAGATTTAACTAAAAGATAAATTGTTGATGCTACGAAGATAATATATAATAGTTAAACAATTGCAGTAAGAAGAATAGTGAAGCTGTTGCCACAAATGTCAAAAATTGCTAGTACATTTTCGATGTTAGGCATTTGATGAAACTCTGAATCTTGGGTACAAACGAGACTTGTAAATAACCTAAAATATGCCGTGTTCGACACTTACTACATGTACAATGAAGATATGAAACCTTCTGAGAGTAACATTTTACTGTCAAAATTAACATTAAGTAGAGTTATCATCCTAATATTCTGAGTAATTTATCTACTAATGTCATGCTTAACTTAGATTGGAGCACAGGTTTCATAGAAATAGAAATTGGTAGATAGTTTAGATGGGGATCAATTTGATTTAGAGTATAATGAGAGTAGAGAAATAGAAATTGTTAGATATTTAGATGATGAGATACATCCGTTGGAATGTTATAGATTTACATATTCCAGATAAATGCAATATTGTTTAAGCCACTGGGTTTGTCTTCTCCAACTAGGGATAGCTCGGAAGATGTCTGTGGTAGGATGGAGAGAAAATCATATTAAGCTTTTGTAATATGCTATTAACTTTGATGCATCTTATTTTCATGGATTTAAATGATAACTCATTTATTAATATTACTGATGTTTATTTATGGGTCAAACTCTAAGATTGATAGAAGAGTTCTTTAGAGTGAATGTCACACGTTTAAAGTGAAGGAACCAAACCAGCACGTAACAGGTTTAATGAGGGTTTAAAAAATAAAATCAATTTTAGATCTTATTGGACATACAAAATCTAAATTGATTTATATTCAATCTAAATAATTTTAAATAAAATCTTTATTTTATTTAATTAATTTATATAAAGATTTGATTTTGTATATAAAGTATTATATAAAGTGTATGTCTGTATCAAATGCACACATACATGTAACTGTATGTGTGACATACAAATATGCACATGGCTTAATAAGCTCATACATAAGTGTTGGATTTACACTACAACGGACACACTAGCCCCTTTATACACGTATTTGCTATGTATTATTCATTTGTTAATATAGCCACGTAGATACACACACAACAATATATATATATATATATATATATATATATATATATATGAAATCTATGTCCTATTTTCAAAAAATAATAATATATATATAGCATCTACATATAAATTTAAATTTGAATATGTTGACTGTTTCAAATAACTCAAATTAATGTTTAAAATATCTTAGGTAGATTTAAAATTTTCAAGATCTAGAATAAAATCTATTTGAAATTCAAAATTCAAATTTTAAATATTAATGTTATTAAATATATATACTTAAGTACACAAATATATGTTTATATAAATTATTTTTCGAAAATACATACATATATATAATTTTAAATTAATTTATAAAATATTAATTTTGTAAATATAAATAATATGTAGAACTAATTTTTTTGAATCTTTCAGTTAAAACATTTTTTGACAAAAATTTTTTAAAAATTTTTTTAAATCCATAAGGATTTAGATCACTAATAAAAATATTTTTAAATCATAAAATTCGTAAGGATTTCATAATAATCTTTTTTAAATATAATTTCCGTAGCTAATTTATAATTATAAAATTACATACATATGAATATTTAATGCATAATGATTTTTAAATTGGTTTGAAAATTATATGTAAATACATTTTAATTATGGATCATATACATACATACATACATATTTAATACACATATATAAATGTATATATGAGTAAGAACTAATATATATGCATATAAATATATTTTTAATTTCGTATATCTATACACACACATGTCTATGTGTGTGTGTGTGTAGAGTTACAAAACTAAAAATCAAAATTTCAATTTTATAATTATTTTAAAATCAATTTTGTTTTTTAAATTTTACTTTTAAATTAGCTGAAATGAAATTATACACATATGTATTTTTTACATACATACATACATACGTATATATATATAAGCGAATCCGATAGCAAATAAACATACCAATTCGTGATATAATATGGTTACAAAATACACTTATGTAAGGACATAAAGAAACATATATATATATATATATATATATATATATATATATATAACATAATAGGGTTTAAATATTACTTATATTGTGTTCTTGATTTTGCACCTTGAATGTTGAATCCAATAACTCCTTGATTGGATCTGTTCTCTTTCAGAAACATAGCTAACTGAAAAGACCGCCACACCTTTTAACTAGATTTGATTTGATTTTTTAGTTGGAAATGTGGATGGGGGTAGGTTTATTAGTTTCGTCCAAACTAGGAGGAAGGGAAGGAAAAGAGTAAAATGCAATTGAAGGGGATGGTGAGTTTAAATAGGCAAAGAAATGGAGTAAAAAAGGGACCTGGATCTCCCTCTTTCACTTTTTCTTCTTACCGTTTTAAAATACACATTTCAAATAAATATCACACCTACCCCTCCAGCAATGGTCAGTCATATTAATGGGCATATGAGCCCATATGTATTTCCAAATATAATCAATATTTACACAATTTAAATGCTTATCGATATCATATATCGATACGCACACATATAACTTTTTATATGCATCTTATTAAATATTGATCCAAATAAATCAAATAAAATTTTGTAATTAATACAACAACAACAAAGCCATTATTCCCAAACAAGTTGGGGTCGGCTAGAGATGGAACTCAAAACTAAATGAAAAAATGAATTAAAAGTTATAACAATAACAATAATAAAATAGAGTCAAATAAGCCATTAATAATAATAACTAAGTAAAATAAAATAAAATAAAAATATATATGTGTGTATATATATAAGAGGAATGATAATAATAATACTAATAGCGATAATGATACTAATAGTAATATTGGTCAAAGGCCAAACCTACGTCTTAGGCTTATGTTCCCTAGTCCTATAATCTAAAACTTATACAACTCAACGCTCATGGTTCTGGTACGTGAATCGCTAACTTCCACTCACTCCGACCCGTCGCCAGCTCTTCGGATATACCCCAATCCTTCAAATCTCTTTTTACTACTTCCTCCCATGTCAACCTTGGTCGACCTTTACCTCTCTTTGAGCATTCGACATAGCATATAATTCCAACACGCACAGGTGCCTCGGGCGGCCTTCGTCGAAGATGTCCAAACCATCTTAAGCGATGTTGAATTAGCTTCTCCTCAATTGGTGCTACTCTAAGTTTATCACGTATATCATCATTTCTAATTCGGTTTCTTCTTGTATGACCGTAGCTCCATCGTAGCATACGCATCTCTGCTACGCTTATCTTGTGGACGTGTTGGCTTTTAGTAGACCAACATTCTGCACCATACAACATCGCGGTCCTGACTGCCGTTTTGTAGAACTTTCCTTTAAGCTTTTGTGGGACCTTCCTGTCACAGAGAATCCCAGATGCTTATCGCCATTTCATCAATCCCGCTTGAATTCTAAAACTAACATCTATAAGAGAGGCTGGGTTTTTACGTTGGCTCGCCAAGCCTATCACAACCCTCCTCCTTTATCCTGGCTTAGGACAGGCTGCATAGAAAACTACACAGGCGGAGTTAAAATTTTGTATTTAATATTTCATAAATATTAATTGAATTAATTAATCTATAAAAATTATAATTTAATTAAATCACGTGGTATTTCGAAGTATTCTACGTTGTAGTTATGCGACTCGTAGGTGTAAATTCGGTCAGCGATTAATATCGAACAATTGAATATTAACATTAACACGTCACCTAGTGGTGTGAAAATTTGGCCGAATTTATTGCTTAACAATTTTCGTAAAATCTAATTTTACTATTTTTAGCGATCCTCGATAGTGACAATTACTTACACCGATTCTCTTCGTCAAAATTATATCACATTAGGACTTATAGGATTTTATTTTGGTCAAAGTTTCAATATCGTCCGCATTCGACTTGTATAACTGAAAAACAAAATCCTTGGTTCAATAACAAATATTATTAACCAAACCATTTGGCCAAAGACTTTGATTTTCAATTGACTATAGTTGTTCATGATACTAACCTCATATAACATAGGAGACAAATTCTCTATTTAATAGTGTTTCACTTCTAATGCTTCAACTCAGACTCAACTATAGTCATTTGATGGAGGTTGTGCCATGATTTAACTATAATCAAAGTGGAGTGCAGACATTGAAATATTTTCAAGTCGAGCGAACTGTGTAATATTATCACTTCGATATTCTCTTTTTGACCTTAGTTAGATTAATCAACATAAAAACATCTATTGAGCATTTCATAGCTATTCAATAACTATCAGTGCATAACTCCTTGGTGCCCCCAACAGCCATGAGTAATACACTGCCCAATGTTTGGAGAGCGTTACGTACTCGTCTTAATGGATAAATCGATATTCCATCTCGAAACATCTTGATTAAAAATATTTAAAATGATACGCTAATTTTTATTGCGATAAATTTCTCATGATTACAACACATTATAGTTACAATCACATAATAATATAATATATCATTTAAGGATTTAATATTAAATAAAATAAATAAATAAATAAAATAACACATTACGATAGGTATATAATAGAAAGAAAAACGTTTTTTATTTTGAATGAAATTTTATTGCAGAGCTAATTATTTGCAATGAATTACAGAATTTCCTCTAAGGCATGTCCCTAACTCTATCAATCTTCCAACTACACTTGAGGCCAATTATCGAATCTCAATCCCATCCCTTCGATTAGTTTGCTGAGAATTGACCGAGCCATGTCTTTCGTGAATGGATATGTTATATTGTCCTTTTTATCTACTCTTTGAATCGTGACTTTTTTCTTCTTGATAAATTTTCTAATGAGGTAGAACTTTCGAATAATGTGTCTCGATTTCTTATAGGCTCTAGGTTCCTTTGCAATCTGCATCCTGCATTGTTACCCGAAACCAATATCATTGGATTCTCTGTGTTGGAATCACCCATAGCTCACTCATAAAATTGCACATCCAGACCGCTTCCTTAGCCGCTTTGTTGAAGGCGATGTACTCGGCCTCTACCATGGAATCAACTATTGTTTCTTGTTTGGAAAATTTCCAACTAACAGCCCCACCATTTAGAGTAAAAATGTAACTCGATGCAGACTTACTCTCTTTGATATCACCTTAGAAGCTAAAGTCAATATACCCCTCCATAAGTAGGACTTAATTCCTATATATAAGGAATAAGTTCTTAGTATTTCTCAAATACCTAAGTGTACATTTTACAAAAGTCCAATGTTTTTCTCCAGGATTAGACTAGTGACAGATTGCGTATCCTAATGCATAAGCCACATTCGGTCTGGTATATAACATGATTTACATTATGGAACCGATTGCAGGTGCATATAGTATCCTCTACATATACTCTTTCTCCTCATCAATATGAGCGTCCTTCTTAGAAAGGATGATTCCCGATTGCGTCGAAATATTTCCATGCTTGAAATTCTCCATACTAAATCTTTTCAATATGGTATCTATGTATAGAGATTTGCACAGTCCAATAGCCTCTTAGATCTGTCTTTATAGATCTTTATACATAGTATATAGGTCGCTTCTTCCAAATCCTTCATAGAGAAGTTCTTGGATAACCATCCTTTTACTGATTGCAACAACACAATGTCGTTGTCAATCAGTAACAAATCATTGATTTATAAAACTAAGAACAATATAGCACTTCCTTGTTCTTTCTAATATATGCATGTGAGTCTTCCTATGTGTTGCAATAAAAATCAACTTGTTTGATTACTTTATCAAAACAATTATTCCAACTTCTTAAAGCTTGTTTAAGACCATAAATGGGTCTTAACAACTTGCAAGACTTATCCTCACTTTCAATGACCTCGAAACCCTCGGGCAGCGACATGTAAATGAACTCTTCTAAATCACTATTTAAAATGTTGTTTCACGTCCATTTGTCATATTTTATAGTCATAGAATGCAGAAATAGCTAGCATTACCCGAATGGACTTAAGCATTTCTACGGACAAAAATGTTTTGTCACAATCAACACCTTGAATTTGACAAAATTCTTTCATAATTAGCCTTGCTTTGCAAGTCTTTACTTTTCCATCTGCATTTAGCTTTTTTCTTAAAAATTTATTTGCATATGATGAGTTTTATCCCTTTGGGTATGTCGGCCAAAGTCCATACTTTGTTTTCTTACATGGAATCCATGTCAGATTTCATAGCTCCAAGCCAAATTACAGCTTCTTTACTCTGTAGTGCTTGTTCGAATGAGAGAGAGTGTCATCTTCTAAGGCATAGTCCTCTTTCTCGCCATCCACGAGAAAACCATATTATCCCTTTGATGTGCGAGATTCCCTAATAGACTTTCTATTAGCTTGAGTGTTTTCGTATATTGGTGAATTTGATTCATCTATTGGTTCAGCCTCTATGTTAATTTCTCGGATCTTATCCAAATGTACAACTTTTCTCTTAATTTTCTTTTAATATGGAAATTCGTTTTATAAAAAGACATCATGTCGAGATACAATAATAATTTATTCCTCGGTATTGTCGAAAATATATCACATTGGATTCTTGGGATATTGTATAAATTAACATAGTGTCAATCTTGCTTCAAGTTTATTAAGGCTAACATTTTTGACATAGACCGAACAACCCCACACCTTCAAAAGTTTGAGTTTAGACATGGTATAGCTATAGATATGTTATAACTAGCCATTGAAGCCTGATAGCTTTTAGGTATGCGATAGCTAGCCTTTAAAGCCTGATAACACTAATATAAAATCGCTAGATACGCGACAACATAGAATTAGAAGCTCGATAACTATACATGTGTTGACAAATGATAACAAATCCATTAATTTAAAATATATGAATTATGAAAGACATTTTGGAAGCCAGTTTCCAAGCTAATTAATTTGGATTTTGTTAAGAAAATGATTTTAGTATTTTGATTATTACAACGTTAGAATAACTCCACTAATGATTTTATCAAGTATTCAGGTCATTTAAGAAGCAAATACATGTGCATAATCCAACTCGATAACATACATATGCATAAGTACAAGATATGAAGGATATTAATCAATTATGGAGTGTTCAAGCATTTAAAATCTATTGGATTCAAATGCGTCAAGACAATAAGAAGAATGGACTCGAGTTTCAAAAGAATGTATTTCATAAGTTGAGTCTATATCAAGTCACTATAGTCTGGAACTGTTAAAACCCTATAA
Organism: Allium fistulosum; assembly: GCA_030737815.1. Classification (NCBI taxonomy): domain Eukaryota; kingdom Viridiplantae; phylum Streptophyta; class Magnoliopsida; order Asparagales; family Amaryllidaceae; genus Allium; species Allium fistulosum. The sequence goes on from CM060902.1 coordinate 1,425,371,879, forward strand.
ACAAATTCCAAACCACTTTGAATTTCTATAAAGCCTCTAATATATCCTAATATATATATAAGATCTTTCTAGATTTTTCTTAAAATTTTAAATGTAAGAAAAATGTTTAAAAAAATAAAAACTATACAGCAGCAAAGCACAACATTTTGGCCAAAAATGCCAGTCCAAACAGTAGCATTCTGAGTAGACTTTTGTTAACATTTCCGAACCAAATTTCTATTGGATAGTGTTGTCTAAAGTTCTATATTTAAAATTTATACAACGGCTATTTTTTGAAAAGGTGTTTCATGTCTATTCGTTAATTTATCCTTGCCAAACAAATTTCTGATGGGTTGCACTATTTAATGACTTCCTCTCACTCTTACATGTCTCCCATCTTCCCCAAAACAATTACTCAATCATATGCATTCAAACTCTCATTCTTTCTATTGAAATTGTTTTAGGTTCTCAAATCAAAAACCTCAATTGTTGTTTATTGAGCATTTGGTTTTAAATCATTTAGAATAGCAAATTACGAAACTATAGGACTCATATTATCACTCTACTTTATCTAATAAAGGCTGTATAACTTCCTATAAACTTAGTTCATTCATCTTCTTATTGTTTGTGGTGGTTAAATGCAATTTCTATGAAAGTGTGACTAATGCGTGTATTGAAGACCCAATATATAGTCAAGTTATTTCTTTGAAAAAGAAAGAGTGAAATCCTATAGTGGAAGTCTTCAGGCAGTGTTGTTTGTAAACCTATTCCTTCAAGTGAAGTGAGGGTATTGCTAGTGAAATTCCAAAGGGGAGCTTCGCGACTGTACGTCGAATGGGACGTCCAAACAAGTGTAAAATTTATTGTGTGATCCTTTACAATTTCTACTATATTTACATTTTTTATGACTATTAGTGTAACACTCCGTAAAATTAACGGTAATTAATAAACAATTAAATAAGCTAAAAAATGGAATTTGGGTAGATGTCAAAATTTGACCATGAAACTTGCACCATTGTGTTCGTGGTGATTTTCTAAGCAACTTTCATACATAAAGTTTTGTGATCGAAGTTCAAACGAAGAAGTTATCAGTATTTGAAGTTTTCAAAATGAAAATAAGTAAAAAGGAAAAAATGGAAATAAATTATATAATTGCATGAAACCCACTCGTTGACACCATGGGCATGATTGGTCGACCACCAGCAATCGACCGTTGCCTATGACCGGTCGACTAATTGTGAGTGTGGCGGTTAGGGTTGAACCTTGGCCGAATGGTCCGGATTTTATTCTTTTAAATCTAACGGATACGATTGATTCGAACGCCTATATATTCAGGCATAACCCCTCACTTTTCTTCTTATATTTTCTGATCAAAGCAGTGAAGCTTTGTCATTTCCCTTCTTCACTATTTCGATTAATTATAAAATATTATATTATATGTATACAATCGGAGAATGGTAGAAAATAAAAGAGAAGAAGAGAATGTGCGAATCGATACTGCGGGAAAAGGTAAATTTCATAATTATAAATCTATATTCCCTTAACCTTAAATCTCTTCTCAGGACTATAATTCTAATAGTATGTATATATCTTCTTAGACATATTCTTTTGGATTGGAAAAGAAAAGGAGTCGAGTTAAATCGATGAATTCAGATTTGGAGATTTGAAAAGCTAGGAAGGTGAGTGGACAATTATATGATTTATTTATAACATTGAAATTTATATTGTTGTGCTATACAAGATCTGTTGAATTGTAGACTTAGAAAGAACATATTCAATCTCGTCTGCGTATTTTGTAAGTTAGGCAATTGAAATATGAATTGTATTTACAACATAAACTGGAAATTTGAAAATCGGTCTCTAAATTTGTTAAAGTAGGATGTTGATAAGATTGTAAGATTTATTCCAGATTTGTGATAATTGGGTTATAAATTATTAGTATAAATTTAGATTATCTTAATTTGACTTGAAATGTGAATTTCCATGTTTTAATTTATTGGAAGCGTTTTGGGTATAATTTAGTTGTATCTATCTTCATATAATTTCCATAAATTATCTAATTCCACAACTACGTATAAAAAGTGCGTCGTTTGAAATAATAAGGAATACACCAAAAAGGAAAGAGATGTGTAAAGAACGGAGGTTCTTCTCCGTATTTTGCACTATATATTTCAATAAAATAGAAAAGACGAATCATTGTAATCTCAAAAGAAGCAAAGTCTCATTTTTGGGTAATTTATGGAAAGTTATAATGATAATCCTTTTTGGAAAGGATAGCCCTAATGTATTAAAATGTGGAAATAAACGTTACTTATTGAATGTACATATAAGTATGTTTTGGAATTTCTAAGCATAGGAATTAATGAGTTAGAAATACACACACACATACATACACGTATAACCGCGCATACTGATTAAAAATATAAACATATGTATATACATCGTAATATACATCAACACTCATTTTAGTTATAATTAGGACATCTAGTTATTAGGAGCGTAGTAAATTATAGGACTGGGAGGTGTAGATGGAAAAGAGATAGTAACTCCAAAATTAGTAAGGCAATAAATGTACAATTAATATGGAGTTGCTGGAATTAAATGGAGACATAAATGCATTTAATGGGACTGATTAAAGAGTTTAATATGGTATTTATTAAGGAAGGAAATAGGCATAAAAGGTTGAATTAGAACGAATAAATAAATATCATTAGTGATTATCCTATCTGAATTATAATGACCCTTCATTATAGACAATTGACATTTATGGAACATAATAGGGAAATAGAGAATATCATAATACACGTAGCATATAAGTTAGGACCAGTAGTTATGTATACTTACTACCGATGTGGGACATCACCATTCATAGTACCTGTGGGGAAGGGATATACATTTGCATATAGGTAGGGGAAAGTATACCAGGGTTCGCATCGGAGAAATATTAAATGACTAGTACCTTTTGGGATGTCAATGAGTTTACTTCAGGGTAGAAAGTATTAAATGGTCGTTGGGACTGCCTCCTCCTTATTTAAGAAGTCTTAAATAACCTACGACTTCACCTAATAGGGAAATGGGGTGTGCTTCAATTCTAACAAGAGGTAGTAAGTAACTAGAATGGGCATTTTCCTTGACTTACATTTGGTTAGCCTAGATGTGATTTTGGCTACGGAAGATTGGCGAGCTATGTTAATATTGTTGTTGTACTGGTATTTATTAGTAGGGCTGACATATAACCTATGACCACCAGTAGTCTCGAGCGATCATTAGCAAAGACTTGGGTTATGCCCTAATGGATTTTGCTCCCTACTAGCGTAGAATCCTTATTGGATACATGAAGACCTCGTTATTTAGTTAGTTGTTTGTTTCTGCAGGTGGGCTATTTAACCCTTAGATAAGTCTTTGAGATGCGTTAGTAATATGGTAATTAAGTTATAAAGCCGTATCTAGGGGCAATCGGTCTTTGTAGGTAGAACCGATTGACTGGCGATTATGTTACCGAGGGCCCACTTCAGGGTTGAGGTATTAAATGGCTGATTGGTCTACCTCCTTCTTATTTAAGAAGTATTAAATGGCCGGAGTTTTCTTTTGGGTAGTACAACGTTTATATATATATAGAAATATATATATATAGTTATTCCTCGAAGAAGTTTAGGCATATCGTACGTGTAGACAGAATCACATGGAATAGCCATGAATAATGGACATAACACTTAAATAGAAGTCAATCGACATAAATTACTGTTATGGATAAAGCATGTAATTTTCCAATCATCAGAACGTTGTTTTGACCCCCTCCTCATTACATCTCGTAGGATAGATTTAGAGGGCATAGTATTGGTGCAAGACATGAACTTTAGACGGTGAAGTCTTGTAACGATGGGTCTTTTCGACCCTCGAAAGTCGGCATTCAATACAACCACGGTATTCCAATGCCAAACATCCAAATGCCGGAAAGGCAGATTGTTAGGGTAAAATGAAAAAGAAAAGAACAGGGAAAATAGAACCTCACAGCGAAACGATAATATATATAATATAACAAAGATAGTAAAAGCTGTCACTCTAAAATAAATGGTATATCAGAGTTAAAAACAAACCTCATCAGCCTGGTCAGTTATAACTTTCGACCTTACAATTGTTGATGGGTATACATAATAATAGGACAGAAAATAAAAATACTACGGTAGGCGAACATCCAGCTCTACTCCATGAGCTCCATGTCCTACCCACGACAAGCTAGAAAAATACTCGGTCTGACTAGAGCATTACAACAAAATAACGCTTGGATTAGTCTGGAAAACCAGCGTGAGAAAACTCAAGAAATATGATAAACATATAATAATTCTATAAGACCACGCTACTAGACACTGAACGGGTTTTACCTCACAAGAACAACATCCATATATGAAAAATGGAAACAAGTCGAAACAAAATCAGACTTGAAAGAAGTAAACAACACTTCCCATTTATAATCTTTTTATAAATTCAAAACGACATTAATTATCCCGATCAAATTTATAACTCCTTTTATAAGTTTTAAACAACACTTACCTTTTATTTCAAATTTCTTAAAAATATTTGAAAATATAGTTTAAACAACTTTCAAAAGGGCAAAAATGCAACCAAACATTTTTTTGTAAAATACAAGCACAAGTTTAACACTTACAGATTTAAGGAGATGATATTTCATAAGTAACGGTATAACGATAATTGCTATAAAGACACTTACACAAATCAAATAGTAGGTCATAAATACTTCAACCAAATATCAATACAAGCAATATAAGAATATAAATAAGATTTATATGACAGTAAAATAATAATGGCGAGAAACCCCTTAGGGTCGTTCTTCAAATGTTCCCTGCAAAACAATGGTTAGTTATGCAATCCGCTTTTCAAGTGGGAATTAAAATCTAAAAAAACAACCAAACAATAATATTAAACATATGATTATCAACAATTAGCAATCAATAGATAGCATGACATTTATTAATTAATCCACATATTAATTTACTTCAAAAACAATCTTTTTACTTTGCAAGCACATAACGATGATTTATTCTGCTCGATAAATGTTCAAAATAATCTATTCAATTTAGTTATTGCAGAACGGTGTTTTATTCTGCTAATTAGACGTCATAAACGAAGTATAACCAATTTAAGGACGTTAAACGTAATTAAATCAAATCACTATAATTTTATCATTAATTTATACCTCATTAAAACTATCAACTATCATCCAAGCATTTAACGATAATCTATAGCATCATAAATATCATATAGTTTATTTAGAGGTGAGTAAACTCACCAAAATTCCAATCTATAGCATCATTCGGTCTTCGATTTTAGCTCGAAATTCCATTAGCTCCGATTAAACCAATCCAATTCCAACACGTTGATGACATTGATAAAAGTCCAACGCGACTAACCGCGTCCGAATCCGACCTTGTATGAAATAGTTATTGAGTTTATAAGATTCTGGAATTAAATAATAATTAATTGACTAATTTCATTTTTAATTACCATGCTAATCTCAACTTAAACCTAATCCCAATTCTCAAAACCCAGGCAACATCGTTCAACTCCTTCATCTTTCTACCAGCGCTGCCTCACTTCTCCAACCACCACCGTGCCGCCGCCAAAGATAGCCCCAGCCAAGGCAATCCCAACAGCACCATAACACCACCAGGCGTCACCTGTAGCTCGAGAACGAGCTCGAGAAAGACGACGACGTTTAACTCCTCGCCTACGCCACCATAAGCCGTCTTCGATCGCCGCTTGCCTCCAATTGAAAGCCCCGTCTCAGACCAACCCAACGCCACCAGCTCGCCCTCTAACTCGCCGCCGTCGCCGAGAATGAGCCAAAAGAAGACACCGTTGACGAACTCAGATCCACGCCGCCGCGGGTCACCTCGTGACGATCCAACCTATTAGAATACTCCCCTCATCAAGGAGCACATTTTTATAATTGGGCCCATCACCTAATTCGGCCTCTGGTGGCTGTGGATGATCATAGTCGTTAGATGGAGCTAGGGCATGGATGAGGTTTGGAAAAATGAGGGAGAGATGAAGGTCTTTTTATAGATATTTTTCTAACACTATTCATCCCCCAAAATCACGAACTCCAAATGAGACGTGCTCACTGGCGATCCTAGCCAAATACCCCTATTTTGAACTCGGTAGAACTAGTTTCGGGACCTAATTCCATCGTATACAAAAGTTAGCTTTATAATCAAATTATATTATTATTTTAATTCTCTAAAATTAACGGCTACGCATTTCGAGCTCATACGATCATACGCTATGTCCGATCACCATGAAAGTCGTCGGGTACATCGCTTTACTATTCCGATCCCAATGGCACTAGTTTCATCAAAATTCAAGACAATACCTCGCAATGATAATTTCACGCGTTTCGAGATCGTTTACCAATAAATCGATTTTCAATCTCATTACCAATATTTATTCGAAATATTTATTATTGTGAATAAATTTACAAAAATGAGTTCATCCTTATTATTTATTAATTAAAAGGAGATAAATAAGGCTATTAAATCCATTTAATTAATATTTAATTCATAATTCAAATATCTAAATAATTACTATATTTGAATATGAATTATAAAATTCTAAAACTAATTATTTAAATATTTAAAATTAATTAAATATTCAAAAATCAAAACAATAATATTCAACGCTAGCAAGGCAATCAAATACTAAAGGAATAATATTGGTTCCAAGGTAGTAGCCTTGGTCAGCATATATGTTCTATTATATTTTTCTATTCCACTATGAGTTTATGTAGATAGTTCTCTAATATGCTTATGTTTATTACAAGTTACCAAAACCAAAACTAATGATCTGTATCTTAATGGACTTGAATTTTGATTTAGTTGAAATTCGAGCCTATTAAGGTATGGGTTGTTTCATTTGGTATCAGAGCTTAGGTTAGTCGATCATAGGAATTAGGACACGCTGAGAGAACGCATTTGTATTTTTTCTTATATATATTATACGCTAAACTCAATGAATTCCGAATATAGAAGTAGTTGCAACCATATTCTGAAAAGATGGATAAAGCAACTATAAGTTGGAACAATGAATGAAGTTAAATTTATACACCCACCTCGATTATCCTACGAGTCTAGGTTGTACCATAAGGCGTTGACCAAGAAGAGCATGAGCACGACATATAGACGGACCCTGGCAGCTGGATAGTACTTGACTCGTTTTTTGGGCCTAGGCTACCTTATTATTGTGTATTTCAATGGACTTCCGATTGAAGATGTAAATTTCATCCAAACAGATGGGAAGTAAGAACCTATATGTTGCAAGCATCTAGAAGCAAAACGCGATAAAGGATTGAGCAAGTTTCCATAAGTAGGTGTGCATTAATCACCATAAGATGATAGTTGGATATTTGATGAAGATGAGTTAAGAATGAGTAGAAAAGAAGGAAAGTCCAAAAGAAAGGATTAATAAGAGTCCATTTCTGAGTCCAACCCCATATGAAAGAATTTGATTAAAAGATTTTGAAAATTCTTTGGAACGTTTTGCATGATTTTCAAAATATTTATTAAGATGTTGTTGTTTTGAAAAAGTACGAAAGTTTGGAAGTTTTGAAGGACTTTCTAGAGGTTTCTAATGAAATATAAAAATTGGTTAGGTCAAAAAGTTTTGATTTAAAGGTTTTTGATAAAGTTTTTTGTTTTGTTTTTATAAATGGAAAATAGAACGTAGGTTTGGCTTGATGATTTTTATTTATTTTTGTAAGTTTGGAAGTTCCTTTTTAAAATTCTTTCTAATGTGTGGATAAATGGAAATGGTACTCGATTGAAATGAAGTAAAGATAGTAGAAGTGTAAAAATCCTTGATAATGAAGATAGAAGAAATATTCCCATATAAGGAAAGTACGAAGAAAACAGCAAAAATAGATTCATACATACCTCTTTTCATGTTATTGAAGAAAAGGCCAATAACTGAAATAGGAGGCGAACGCAGTGCAATGAGTAAATGGAGAAAACAATCAAAGAGGAAAATGGCTATGTAAGGAAAAACCACTTAAAGGCAATTTAGGTAGGATAAATGTCAATAGTAGCAGTATTAAGAAATTTAATAGAAATAGCGTTAGAAAGCTATATAAAAATAGGATTAGTAATCTAGCTAGAAATAGTACAGGAGAAAAACAATAGGGATAAGATAGGAGAGATGGATAATTTCTATAGATATGTCCAATGATCACGCATATCTTTTAGAAGTCCCGTTCATGTGCTATTAAAATCTCCACTAAGCTTGAAAGCGGAAATAACATGAGTAGTCGAAAATAATAGGATAGGTTTTATCCTTGTTTACTCCAGTTTTCATTGTTTAAAGTTATAGAAGGTATTTTTGAAAAATGGTTTGGTATAACAATTGAGTTTTTGAATGCAAACATGATAAATGTTTTGAGTTTAAAAATCCTACATTTGAAGAGGTAAAATCTCTGTTGTAGAAAGTCTTTAAAAATGGTAAATTGATTAGAATGGGAAATTTTTCATGGCTCCTTTTTGAAACCAAGCTATTTTTGAAAAAGCTTTCTAAGTGTACACTTTCGAAGATAAAAGTTTTGCATTAAGTAGTTCATGACTATAAAGTTTTAGTTCTTTAAAAGTTGTGAAAAACCAAACCAATTTTTGATATAGTGCAGATAGGGATGACTATTTAGGTAAGACGGGGTAAAGGTCAAGGCTATGAATAAAATACTATGAATGCTCATAGGGTAGCAATAAGGAATCCTATTTGAATATAATGAATATTGGTACAAACCTAGGAATGTTTGATTAGACACGTGTAAAAGCCATAAGAAGAACCCTCAAAGGAATAAGGAATGGTATTAAAGTACACTTTTGCGAGTCTTAGGGTATACTTGCATGAAAGATCAAGGATAGAGAAGGTAGATACCAAAGTTTGGGAATATTATCAAGAGATTTTGATTGAAAGAAGATAGTATGATTGGTGAAGAGAGTAGTAAAATGGCAAAATCAAATAGAGGATGTTGATTGACTCTAGGTTAAAGAAGGCAAAATAGTTGGTAGGAAAGTTATTCCACCAAGCCAATTTTTCGATGGGTTAAACATGGCGAATCAACAAACCGTTTTAAAAGAAGTATATTTTATATATACAAAATTATAAATATTTGTATGATATGAAAAATTTATAAGATGTTATCCCTTTGGAAAGTTCCAAGAATAAGATCTTGATCTGTTTGGTGATGGAGGGAATAATCTTCGAAGTATCAATCATAAGCTGGCTTGCGAATGGTATCGAACACTGGGTAAATTATTCCTCTTATCATTGTCCAATCAAGGCAAGTTCAAAGCCGAACAAGTTAAATCAAGTTATTTAGATAAGAGGATTTTAAGTCAGATGGTATGAAACTTCTGATCATATCTTGGAATATCACTTAGAACCAGGATGTCTTGTTTTATGCCAGGTGATGAGTTATGGGCTAATCCAAAGCAAGCATGAAGAGTAGGTGCACAAAAAGAGGCAGAAGAGAAATTAAAACTATGATCTTATGTCGGCATCTTCTGTTACAAATGCAGAAGAAGGGCATTATGTAGTTTTGTGTAAGGATTAGAAAGAAAAGGAAAGGGATAAAAGGAAGGCAAAGAAAAAGAAAAAGAAGAAAGAAAAATCTTTTAGGGTTGATATATTCTGTTTCAAGTGTAAAAGGCAAGGACATTTTCTAAGTAACTTCCCTAAAACAAAGAAGAAACCTAGAATTCAATTAGAAAAGGCAAAGGGTTGCTACCATTGTAAAGGACTAGGACATATAACCAAATAATGTCCCTGAACTTGCATTTGGTGCTACCAGGGGAAACACTTAATGAAGGACTGTCCAAAAATGGAAGTGGGTAACTTAGGCCTCCAAGATAAAACACAGTCTACCTCAAAAAGAACCCAAAAATAGCATATATGGCAATTCAAGTATCTATATAATGATAGTGTGTGATAGGTTGTATTCCCTAGGGAGTTATCTCTAAAAGTTTATAACGCATATTGGGATTGTAATGAATGTATAAATATAATGTTAATTAATAAATCTCTTTTGATCATTCTCTCTATGCATTTCTTCTATCTTCCATCAAATCAATTTAATATGATATTTAGAAATAAAAAGTTTAAAGGAATATAAGGAATGGCTTATGAAAAAGTATTTAAATTATGAAATTATTTAAGAATATATTTTATAAAATAAAGTGTAATTAGCAAAAATAAAATGATGTTTGAGAAAGATGGATTTGAGAATTCATATCCTAATGTTATGAAAAGGTATAAAAGGGAAAGTTATGTAATATAAAATAAGTTTGGAATTAAAACTATAATGAGACGTATTAACAAAGAAATTTCAAATAAGTAAGAAAGTTTCAAATGGTAACTAGTTTGAGTGGCTCAAAAATAACTAAAAAATGGGCAAGGGATAGGTTCGGATGGTAAACACTTCTCTTCAGTATCACTCTTCTTGTTAAGGGGATCTATTGGTAGCATCCAATTCCTTGGTATTATTTTGGAATTCCTCAATCTATATAATTTTCCTTAAGTTAAAAGGACAATTTGAAATATTATTTGATAAGTTAATATCAAGGTTGGTTAAAAAGGAATATATTATAATGAGAGAAGTTGATTGTAATTTTGGAAAATAAAAGGTAAATTATTTTAGAAATTGAAATGATTCCTTTGAGATGAAATGTTTTCCTTTAAGAAGAATATTTGGAAATAAATATTTAGAGTGATTATATATAAAGAAGCATTTTTAATAGATATATGAAAAGTTTTCATAAAGATTTTTGAATGTTAATAAGTACATATGAGGTACGTAGATCATTTATCATACGATTTTGATTTAAGATTCGAGTACAGAACTTTAAGGTGTTCTCACCAGTTCGAAAGAGGATTTATCACTCAATTCTTGAAGATGAACATTGATGAAGGTTTATGATTGGGTACTTGAGGTTTTTATCATAGTTGAGAGCTATGGAAAATGAAGGTTTCTGATAAAAGAGCCCGATCAAAGTCCGTACTAGAGGGTCGGAGGATCAATACTAGTTCGGAAGTAAAGTTGTGGATTCAAATAAAATATCGCATCAGATATCGTGTATGGATGATCTATGTATATCATACATAATTGATTCTAAAGATTGTTTTGAGTAACCATTATCGGGTTTTGGGTTTTGCTTTAAATTTCGGGGATGAAATTCTTTTAAAGGAGGAAGTATGTAACAGCCCATAATTTTATCACTTTTAAATGTAATATTTAATTAACTTTAAATATTCAAATATAGAATTTTCAAACTTAAATAATCATGTTTTATGAAATAAATAAGAATGATAAACTTATTTTTAGAATTTGATCAAGAAGTTTGGATTTTCGTCGAAAAGTGACAAAATCCGGTTTTCGATAAAATTTGATATACATTCAAATAGTTGTTGTAAATGGTAAATAACTCTTTTTAACGGTTATATAATGATACGATAATAATAGAAATTTGATTTATAATGTTTTTATAAACATATATATTATTTTTATAAAAGTGTACAAACTTCGTCGCACTTTGACCAATCGACGTTGTATTTTTATAATTGGATTTTAATATTATTAAATATGGTTTTATAACTAAAATAAACATGTTTTAATTATTTAAAGATGATAAGAAACTTATTTTCAAGTTTTGTTTACATAAATAAATAGTTTGACAAAAACGTCAATATGTGACCGTAAAACGTTTTGTCGAAAATCAACGTTTTTTTTAATATAAGTTATCGCAACATTGTTGCACCTTTGTTAACATATTTTAACACATATTAATACACATTTTAAAACCGTGTATACCTTTAGTCAAATCGAAACATAAACAATATGTGTGTGTGTATCTTTATTAATAGTTGGTTTGGAAGCGCAAAATTTTGGTCCGACCGCGAACTTTCAAAATTGTCCTTTATATCTTTATATATTTGATGCCATACTTTTTTTGTATCGACATGAAATACCAAAAATGTCTCTCTACAGATATTATTAAAATTTAGCATCGCTTAAAATTAGGATCTGACAATTAAGCTTCTTTTATAAATTCAAAATTTCCTCTGCAAATATTTACTAAGTCTTAATATCACTTAAAAATAGGAACTAGCAAATAAACTACTTTACAAATTTAATTTTTATGAATTAATAATATAAATAAAAATTTAAAATCATAAGAAATTAGATATTGCAACTTAAAAATAAAATTTCAAATTCAACACAAAAATATGATTAAATATATGTGGAAATCATTTTCTTTTGAACGTATTAAATAAATACAATTTGTAGAAAAACAATTCAGCCTTCTTCCGTAACGCTCGTAGAAATAACTAATCCAACAATAGTGGTACAATCTGAAAAGTTATAGTTTTGAAAACTATAGCCTTTTTTACTTAAACATATAAAGACAATGCATTTAACAAAAAAAAATTTGCACTACTTGATTGAAATAAGAAGCATTTAAACCAACCTTACAACTGTGGAGAATTCGAAAAAAAGTATTTGCACTACTTCTTTATTAATAGGTTGCTTGGAAGTGCAATCTTTTGGTCCGACCTTGAACTTTCCAAAATACCCCTATATATACCTTTTAGAATATTAAATTATCATTTAATATGATCTTCCCAATAAATTAGGAGATAAAATCTCACTACAATTACTTTAGACGTATTCAAATGCAATTATAATTAGAATTCCGAGAACGAGTCAAATATATATGGCTGCATTAGAATAAGTAATGCAAGATCTTTCTAGATAAATCAACCAATCTATTAATATTTATTAATAGTTGAAATAAAAACATAATATTTTGATTCGACCGTGAAATTTCAAAAATGTCCTTCCATGCAAACAGAGGTCATGAATTCGAATCTCACTGTGAACAAATATTAACATCTATTTTCAAATGAAAATTTTAAACATAAACAATAGTACAAGTTCAAACTCTATTCCAACAAAAAATTACATTTTTCTTTATGTTTTTCAGTTTATTTTTATCAAACTACATAGAACTTTCAAATTTAATCTTTAATAATAGTTGTAATACCTTTGGTGTCACGCTTTTTTGGTGTCAGCGTGAACTACCAAAAATGCCCCTAATACCAAATCATAATATCACTTGAAAATAAGATCTAACAATTAAATTTCTTTTACAAATTCAAAACGTCCGTCTACAATTATTATCTAATCTTAATATCACCAAAAAATAGGATTTAACAAATAATATTCTTTTACAAATTTAAAACATCCATCAATAAATACTTTCAAATCTTAATATCACTTACAAATTGGATCTAACAAATAAATTATTAATTAATAATATAAACAAAATTTCAAACTTAAAAAAATTGATGTTGCAACTTAGAATTAAAATTTAAACTAACAAAAATGATTTCAACACAAAAATATGATTAAATATTTCTATAAATCATTTTCTCTTGAATGTGCTAATGTAACGCCCCACCTTTTTGTATGCTTAAGCAGACACACGTGCCAACTTAAACCATACAGAAGGGTGGATTGTTATGGGGTAAATAAGAAAAAGTGGAGAAATAAAAGAAACAAAATAGAATCTTGCAGCGGAACGATAAAATATAATAATCAAATAACAGTTCATGAAGCTATTTTACAAAACATTTGATTATACTTATACAATACATATCAGAGTTACACATACCAGAGAATGATAATTATGCAGCGGAATACAATGGTGTAGTAGAATATACAACAAATAGTAATAATAAAATCTTCATCTTTGTCCTTCAGAAATAGGGCCTTCAAATCCTGAAATGCTCAGGCTGACCCGAGCGAATTGAAAAGACAAAACACTCGAGTCAAAACTAAAAGATCTTATGTAAGTTAAATCAATGAAATAAATATGAGTGTAAACGGCGTCAGAGATGTTTACGGGGTTTGACATCTCATATCCAGTGTCTAACGTGAGTGCATTAACTTAAGAAATGTTCGGGATTCACATCTCTTAAGGATCCGTTAAACTATCTACTATGTAGTAATATTCGCTATATACAGTAGTGTCTAATTAGTAAAGTATAATCATATAGAAAATAGCGTTAAGGGGATGGTGAACCTTAACGCGGTCGGATCTTTAAACCAAAATCGTAGTGGGTTCGATATGGTAGGTGACACGGCACACAAGGCAATGCCAGGGTAGATATACCAATTACGCACACGGACTGATGGAGCGGATAGCAGCCACTACCGTCCACCTCGAACAACACTCCCAAATCGAAGGGTGGCCACCAAAAATCAAAAATTAATAGAATGGACTCGAAGAAGTGCGTCCGATAAGAGGTGCTACCTCACTGGTCCGAGATTGCTCCTGTTTTAGCCACCTTATGCCAACTCACGGGAGTTGGGTCCACGTATATACCTTAGGATCGTCGCCACCATCCTACTTCATTCTGGAACTCCACCGCATACACAGTTGTCAAAGTGGTTTTCGGTATCGACAGAGAGTATGTCCATATCCGATCCTGGTCTCTTTAACAACCAATCGTTATTATAACACCGTGGTCATTTAAATATATATACTTTTAAAAACACAATCATTTCTCTTTCAAAACATATCCTTTACTTCAAAATAGTATATACTTTAAAACCAAAATATTTTTGCCATTTCAAAACATATCCTTTACTTCAAAATAGTATATACTTTAAACCAAAATATTATTACTATTTCAAACCCAAATTATCAATGTATTATTTCCATTTCAAAACCCAATTCAATAATATATCATTTCCATTTTCAAAACAATTCAATAATATCTCATTTAAATAAAACCAAATTTCCAATCACTAATATTTCTTAAATTTAGATAACTTGAAATATTCTTTTAAATCATCTTAAACCCAAACCACATTTTGAAGTCATATTTCTAAATTTTCAATTTCAATAGGTTTCAAATCCATATATTCACAGATAATTCTTAAATAAATTATATTTCAAATAAATTCATTTTTTTCGAACCATATTACTTCAAAGTTATAACAATTTCGAAAACCAATACTTTGAAAACAATAATACCTTAATTTCAATAAAACATTTCAATTTTGATATATTTCAAGACTTTAAATATTCCAAAATTCCCAACCAAATCTGAAAATCTTATATATACCTTAATTCAATTTACTATTATTTAGTTTAGAAATATTTATTTAATAAATTCAATATCACTTAAATAAAGCTCAAACTTGAAATATTCATAAATCAAACTTAAAACATCATCAAGTTATACTTAGCTTAAATTTTAGAATTTAACCATATATAAAATAATATTTATATAATATCAAAATTAGTATATATATAAACCCTTATTTTCCAAAACCCATAGAAAATCACTTTAAAATATTTTATATATAGACCACGGTGCCTGTATATCCTATGGTCAAGTGATACGGATATTTATCATTTCAATCCGTAATTTTAAAAATAAAAGTTTACGGTTATGTATCATTTCAAACCGCAATCCCGAATGGAATGAAAATGCATAATAACTTGCAGTTTATATAAAATATAGCATTCATTCATCCAAATATCAATAAACAACCATTTATTACCATCATCATCCAATTTAAACAAAACATCAATATAAAGCATATAAAATATAACAGGCATCAACGAATAGTTTATATTCAATAAAAATTAATAACTGTTTAACTGGCAGTTTATATGAAATAATAAATAAATTTAACTATCAAATTATATGCAATAATAAAATTAAATAACAAGTTAATTTAAATAAATGCTATCTAACTGAGATGATGATTAAATATATGCCCAAAAAATCATAGATAAATTTTAAATCACATCAAAATTTAATTTAACAAACATAAGAAATTTTAGAAGTTGTGAGTGGATTAAAACACTCACCTTTTGAATTTAAATTGAATTTTAAATTCAATTTAAACCCAAAAATTTGATAGTCTCCAAATCCATCCAAACCAGCGTCAAAGTGTCTGGAATTTTGATACGATCCCAGCAAAACAAACCGCGCATGAATCCGAGCTCGTATGCAAAAGTTATGAAAATTTGAAGATTGGAAAATTCTGGCCCTGAGTCGACTTCGAGTTCAACCCGGTCCGTCGCCTCAAATACCCGATGCTTGCTCTGAGATTTTGCCAAAACGACTCGGAGACCCGAGTCATTTTCTTCGTGACCCGAAGTAGCTCTAGGGTTTTTCCCCCTGAAACCCCAAGCGCGACCCGAAGCGCGTAAATCTCAATTTTTTTTTATTTGAAATTATATTTTGGAATTTGGGAATTAGGTTTTGTCTGCCATTGGAATGAGGAGCTAAGAAGAAGATGAATTGTACGTACAGACAAATGAAGATTAGGGAGGCTAGGGTTTATAACAAGATATATATAGGTAGGGTTGACATTTAAATGGATGGATAAGATAGATTTACGCGCTAACGCCAAAGTGGTCCAAAAATCCCGTTCTGTCTCCGGAACGAAATTGGGTAAACCCATATATCAAAATAGGCATTTTAAAATATTTTAAACGCAATGGAAAAAGTTTCAAGTCCAAATTCCATCGTATGAAGAAGTTATGCTAAAATCAAAAATTTCAAATTGATTTCAATTGATTACAATTGCATTTATTTCAAGGCGTTTCGAGTCCGTACGATCAAATGACAAATCCGATTGTTACGAAACTTGAAACACTATTATAATTCACCGTTACGGATCTGATGAAACTTGTTTCATCGAAATCCGAGTCAGTGGCCAAAATGACTATTTTTCCATCAATTAAATAAATTAAAAATAAATTAATAAAATCCAACTTTTAATTTAAATCTTAAAATTTACCAATTTTAACCCTTTTATATTGCTCAATAAATTACAATGTTTTAACTAAATTAAAAGTAAATTTAAAAATTGATAAATTTATCAGTTTCAGTGTTCATCTCAAATTCATTGAATTTAGAAATTGTAAATTATATTTTCAAAATTTCATTTAATTACCTTTCATTCTATTATTCAGTCTATTATTATCAAAAAGATGCAATTTACATTCGCTCACTATTGTTTACATTTATTTTCTTAGATTTCCTCTACACTTCCTTCAACGTTAAAATTTAACTGTTATATTTCATTTATTCCCAATAATTTCAAAGAAAGTAATTAAATTTTCCAATTAAATAAATAAATATAGCTTCCTATTCTGTAAATTAGCCAACTGTCATAATCTAAACAGGGTTAGTATTAATTTCATCTTATAAAATTTACTAATTTCAATAAATTAGAACTTCACAATTTGCTTACATAAATTTGGATTGTACTACACTTATTATATTTCTGCCAAATAGATACATTAATTCCAATTAAATATTCTCTGTAACTATTTCTTGGTTTCATACTTTTTTATTTCTGCCAAATAGATACATTAATTCCAATTAAATATTCTCTGTAACTATTTCTTGGTTTCATACTTTTTTATTTCCCAAAATTACTATCTTGTATTAAGTTTACGTTTCTATTTTACTTTATATTCAATTATAACCTAACAGTCGTTACAATCAATTGGATTGTATTGAATTTGGTTATCCATCAACTGCCATTTACACTGCTACCTAAATTTACATGGTCACTATTAGAAAATCTTATTGCATTGGTAAATTAAATGTTTGCTTTAAATTACTTATTTAAATTTTTATGCTCAAGAGCAACAATTAACACTTTCCATTATTATACAAATTTGAATCCCATTCTAGTTATTCTTTGTTAATAATTCACACAATATTATAACTTCGTACAGGACACCCAATTACTATTTATTATTATAACTTTACAATCTATATAAATTCATTGATTGATTTACTATTTGCCTTTGTTTCCTTATATTCAATTCTTAGCTTAGTATGACAATTTATAGTACTCCATTTAAACGACATTTCATTTCACTTGTTAATACTTGGCTTAAGTTTCTACGGTTGCATTTCATTTACTCCTCCGTTACTATATAATAATTACTTAATATTTATATGAACTTTAATTCCAAATAAATTCATTGACCAATTAATTTGGAAATTTGTAATAGTTGTTATTTTACCCTTAAATTTATTTCAAATAACGTACTACCTTATTATCTAAATTTACGAACAAATACCGTTACAATGTTTTATTGCATAAATCAATTTAATCCTTTCCTTTATCTCTCATATTCAATTACAACTACAAGTTGGCATTTATCTCCATACTACCAATTGCATTCTCTTATGTTCTATCCAAATATTCATTTAGATTTTATTTCCATTAATTTATTCAATATTGACATCCACTTAATCAAATTTACTTCCATTTATATAATTGCAATTCAATTCAGTTATTATTTCATTAATACTATTTCAAATTTATTTCTTCCAGTATTAATTACACAATCAAACTTAATTAACCAATTATAATGGTTTCTACTATTCCTTCAATTGGATTTCATTAAAATTTGTCAAGCATTTATTATATTTACCAATGCAACATTTTCTAACATACGCTCCAATATAAGTTATAAAATTTTCATTTCTTTTTACATTAAATTACAAAAATCAATTTAAATCAACATATTCAAATGGTCGAAATTTACGGGTCGTTACAGCTAAACATATACAATTTGCAGAAAAATAATTTACGCACGAAGCGCGTGCCGTGACGCTCGTAATTTAATAAAGAGCTTATATGCATGTAATATCCCGATTTTTCTTACACGAAGAATCAAAACATTAGGGTTAAAAGAAGAAAGAGGTAGAAGAAGAAAGTGGAAAATCAACATCAGAATCTAACCATCGCAGCGGAATAAAATATAATATATAACAACAGATCTTTACACAAATCAAAACTATATCTGTTTTATACAATATATCATCAGAGTATACATACATACAACTGGACTATAATCATATCATGTCATCAATACAACAGAGTACAACAATCAACACAACGGAATATAAATATAAACAAATACGGGAGATACGTATCGACATCCAGCTCGTCCCTGAGCTCCACAGCATCATACCTGTATCCTATAATACTCGGTCTGACCCGAGCATCATATAAAACAATACCCGAGTCAGTCTGGAATACCAGCGTGAGAAAATCACACTCAAATTTAATCTTAAAGTGTCAAAAAAACCCTTTTGAAAATAAAAGCATCTCGTAAGACCACGCCACAAATAAACATGTCGGGTTTTTACCTTACGATAGCTAAACACTTTTTATCAAAATCCTCTGATATTATAATAGTGTCTATATACAAATACTTATTAAAATAGCTGAAATTGTTACATGATTAAATTCCAACATACTAGCCACAAAGTGGGTAATACAAACAAAACTCGTACAAGGCACGTAGGGAGAATGGATTACCAATGAATGACTAGGCACTGGGGTACCACCTGTCACAGTACGTGGCCTAGATCACAGTACCGAGGATCACGCCCGACCCTCTGCAACACAAGGCCGGAATCACTTATGGGTAATTCCGAATATGATCACCCCACAGTCTGGATCAGCAACCGCACCACTAAGCCGAAATAAAAGGGACCTCTAGACAGGGATGACCATACTCTCCAGTGGGCGCTACCCACGAAGCCTTGCTGCATATCCCCTGATTTTCAGTCATTCCCGGTTGATGAGGCTTGAGGCTAAGCGTTACCTTTATAGAACATCCCTTAGAATGCCCATCGTCCGCTGACGATGTTCCGAAAGCATTCGTCCATACAAGTCCATTCCGGGTCCGAACGAAACTGAAGGCCCTATTTCCATCTTCGATATCAAACTCATTTCCCCACAAAACGTACAAAATCGGATCGAAGTGGTTTTCGAGAAATAAATCTCGATCCCGGACTCTTCGAAACGATCAGCGCATTTGGCCAATATTGATAGTCGGTTATTTAACTATCAATTAACATCCATAACATCCATCAAACAATAAATAATTTTCCCAATTATTTATTTATCTCAAAAATATCTTTACAAGATGGATTTCTATTTTCAAACCCCTTTAATAATAGTCCCAAAACAGATTCCTTTTACGGAATGCATTTCCCAATTATTTATTTGCACTGAATCACCAAGCACAAGACTTTAGATTTTAAAGAAATTTTAAAACACTTTAATGTAAAATATGCTTAATCATTTAAATTTAGAAAAACTACTCAAAACATAACTAAAAATAATACTTTAGGAATATTTAAAATAAGGTTACTTAATAAAATATAATTCACCTTTAAATGCTAACTACGATAATAGATTGAAAAATATACTTACTTTAGATTTAAAACATTTAGAAATAATAAATTTTCTAAACATGCCTTTATAAACAACATTTAAAACTTTTAACCATATTTAAACTTGCTTTGAAAACGCACTTGGCTATCCAGGGAAATACACTTCTCTTCCACATCTTAAAAATAAATCACTATTTATTTTTAAACCAATTCACATCCCTTTATAAATTTCCACCTTGAATTTATTATTTAAATATCCGCAGATATTTCATTTAACTTCATAAACCCAGTTAAAAATTCCAAAATCTCACTTCTCTTTAAATTTTTAATTCCAAATACTTAAATCAATTTACAATTGATTGCCAACTCACTTCACTGGAAATAATTTCCTTTACTCACTTCATTTATTTCAAAATATATTAACTTTTTAGATTTTTATTACTTTATTATGGGTTAAACCTCTTTTAACTAAAAATACCACTTCCAAATTCCCAACGTCATAATTATCCATTTATTAAGTTTAAATCCTTGAATTTAAAAATAAATTCTTTTATTCTTTAAAACAATATCACTTTAGTTTAAATTTATTACTCCCCTGTAAATTCCCTTGTTCATATTTGTTAAAATTCCAAATCACTTTATTTTTATTTTATTTTCAATTCATTATTAATTCTATTCCAATTCACTTGTTATATTTTACTTAAATTTCATTTCTTTTATTTCTTTCAAAAATTCAATTCCATAGATTCTACAATTCATTATACTGGACAACCCAAATCAACCACATCATCCAATATAAAACCATCACATGATATCAAATATTTAGAACACAAAATATTAGATAATCTAAATAAATTTGAGGAATCCAGTTGGATCCCTCCAACCTGTTTCCCTACATCCACAGACGTTAGCACAATACCAATTCCACTTCAAGGTGGAATATCGCGGTATATGGGATTTTATAAAATATCATACGCTATTATGTGGCGCAATAGGGTCTCATCCGCTATATAATGCGGGAATATCAACTCCAATATATATGTATTCCAATATATATATATATTGCTATATACTACATCTATATACTACTATACCATATAGCACATCCAATCAATGCAAACAATCAACCTAATATTTAAATTTAACTATTTAAATTTAAATAAAACCAGATGAGTGAGATTAACTCGCCTTAGATTTTTGATTTGCAATTCGCTTCAATTCTTTCTTGGTTTCCCGGTTTATACCCTTGTATAACATTATACGGTTTGTTAACATTCGAATTAAATCGAACCATCAATTACCATTTTAAAATTTTAATTAGAAAATAATTTAATTTAAACTAATTTCCCTTTAAATAAATTTATCTTCAAACTACAAAATTTTAAATTTAACTACTAAGTGAAAATATTTGTTTCATCAGATTAAAATAGAATTGTTTCATACCTATTTAAACATTGACTAGCCAGTTTTAAAATGTGTGCCTTTATATCTATATATTTTATCCTACTCTAATCTATAAATTCATTAAATTAAAAGCAAGACTGTTATACCTCGCTGTCTCAGAACGGTTGCCTAATCGCGACTTCAAACCCAAGCATCGATCGAACCTTCACCTCCTTTGTTGTTCGCAAACCTTACTTGACCAGAACTCGCGACCCCGGTTCCCAAATCACCTGCTTCGTCGCCGAACCCTCCACCTCGCGACAGTGGACTTGCCGATGCAACCCCAAACGCGATACAGGCGATTTCCTAATCGATGTCGACTATCACCATGCTCGTTCACAACCTCAAACATCCTCGACCCCACTCCTCATCACGCGAGGCTCTCGCCGCTGCCATACTTCGCAACTGCGAAGTCAGCCACGATCGTGCTTCTTCGGTATGGTGACCGCGACAACGTCGCGACTTAGAATTGACTCGCGAATTCCCTATCTCGTGCGAGCGCGATTCGCTTCAAAAGGAACGAGACCGGTAAGATCGATTCGAAGACATCCCTACTAAGGGAGAATGAAGATTTCTCAGCCGTGACTTGTAAATGGTTTCTGAAGCGAGAATTTGATTTTGGGATTTAATTTCTCAATTATGAAATTCGATTTTCGAATTAGGAGGCTCGACCATTATTATTTATTTCTGCTGAAAATGAATTGAAGTCCAGGAGAAGATAACGTGACTTAAAGGAAATGTAGGGAGACAAGATAAGACAGTTGCGTGTGGAATTGGGTTGTGAACAGAAATGTGAATTGAAGGAAAATGGCTGATGTTGACTAGGGTAATCAATCTATATTTAAATTAAATCGATAAATTTTTGTTTAGACGTTTATACCTCGTATGATCACACGATAGCTCCGAAAGCTACGAAATTTGAAATCCGATAGTAAGACACTATTACAGATCCAATGGAACTAGTTTCGTCGAATTCCGAGACTGTGTCTCGAAAGGCTATTTTTAAATTCAATTTAAACGATATAATTTAAAAACTGAACAAAACACTTTTAAATTCAATTTTAAAAGTTTCATCACCTTCAGTGTCAACAATATAAATTTTCTGAGCCTTCAATTTATTTTTAACAAGCTTAAAACCCAAGATTTTCTATTTTACCCTATTTTAAATTGTTTAATTCAATAATTAAATTATTCAATAAATAGTGATGTTTGAAATTCAAGTTTGAATTACCCCTTTGAATATTTAAAATTAATTAAATATCCTCATTTCAAATATCTAAAATTCCGGGTCGTCACATTCCTCCCCCCTTAAAAGAATTTCGTCCCCGAAATTACCAGTTAGGAAGAATGATTCAATTCCCGTTAATCTTTTTCCCAAAACCCAATGGTTTTAACATCTTTCCAAAACAATCTATTTATTAAAGGCTCACTAATCCCCTTTTAACTTTCCAATCTTAATCATAAGTTCAAACAACATTGCTCATTTAATACTTTAAATTTAAATTTGAAACCAATTTTGAATCATTAAAATTTCTCAAAATTTTTCCAACTCTCTAAATTTCCGAAATTTTTTGCCAATGTCTCCTTTGCACGGCTAGCTCGGTACGACTACAAAATTGCCCTACGGCCTCCCAAATCCAAAAAGAAATCAAAACGCCAAGTGGCTCGATTCAAAAACCCAAACAAATTTCATATAGAAATTTAAACACATACCTTTTTCGTCGAGCAACTCAAATTTATCTCCTGAAATCAAACAAATTTTCATTTTCCTTTTATAATACCTGTGAATCCTGTTTAGCAATAATATCCAATCACAACATTCAAAGTCATTCACTTGACTCCTTACAAAATTTCAATATTCATTCCATTTAAGTCCGTACGATGTACCTATATCATTCGTACGCAATACCAAATCGATTGCTCATTCGATCACACAATTTCACTTCCGAACTAGTATCGTCCACCCGACTTCCTAGTGCGGACTCAGATCTGGTTTCTTGATCAGAAACCGTCATTCTCCTTGCATAGCCACAAACTATGATAGAGAATATCCAGAATCAATCAACAATCCATATCCAGGTTCGCCGTCGAAAATCGAGTGAAAAATCCTAACTCGGATCGATATAACTATCTCGAAATTCTGTGCTCGAATCTAGATCAAATAGCTATGCGAATAAATAATATACGTACACCATACGTATTTATACTCATCGATATTTAGTTATCAATTTCGTTTTGCTTCACATTCATTTATTCACTTAGAATAATTTCCTCAATACCACATTTACTTAAGAATTTCATTCTTCATTTCTTAAGTTAAATATAAATATGTTATACACATCTTACATTAATTTTCTAAAGTTTATTTTCATTACTATTCATTTTGCCCAAACAATTTTTTTTGAATTCAAATTGGCTTCCATTTTGACTATTGAATTAGTTCCACTTACTAATTAATTTAAATCTCAATTAAAAGTTTATTTACAAACTTTACTTTCTTTAGTTCCTTCGATTCACTTACTTTACATTCACATTTAAAATAGATTTCAATACTCAGTTTCAACCTTATTTTCTTAACAAATTTTAAATCATTTGTAGTTAATGGAAATTTTCAAAAATTTCAAAAAAAAAATTTCTAACCCCAAAATTTCCAGAAAATTTTGGCAGAGTCCCCTTTGTACGGAGAGACTTCTGCGATATCGCAGGATGCACAAATATATACATACATCGGCCTCTGGCCGGAAATCACAATATATATCAATATAAGCAGTTCATTTTTTTCCTATTTTGAATTTTTGCGTAAGCGTACCTTATTTTAGCATTCTTAAACAAGCGGCTATTTATTTTAGCAAATGAGGAAATCAAATCCAGCCAAACGGCTTACCGGTACTTGTACTAACTCAACTTAAACAGGTAAGTGACAAATATACAAAGTTTGTTATCATTTCAATTAATTTCAATAGCTAACACATACATAACATAAGCAATATTCACTAAACACTTCCATAAGTGAATTTATTAGGCTCTAACACAAATTTAATGCTTCCATTTAAATGGTTTACACTTCATTACTTACATTCTATTCATTTTAATCCAAACGAACACATATTTATCTCAATTGATTCAAAAATCAATTTTATTGGCTTCTATTAATCCTAGAATTCATATAATCTCGTTTACGTCATACGACAATTATTTTTATGCAAATCCAATTACATTTACTTAATAGAATATCCATTCCAGTTTTCAACTAATTTAATTTGATATCAATTCAATCTATAGTTAATTCGATTATTTTAATCGATTCCGTTCATTATACTTCGCATTCCATATCCACCTTCAATTTATTTAAATTCATTTATTAATCTTGGAACATTCCATAATATTTACATCGAATATTCATTCCATAATTCATTTACAAGCCAAACATTTGTCACATCAAACTGTATGCAACTTGCATTTAACTGATTCAAGTTCCATCTCCATATTTCATTTACCAATTTATTATCAATTTGTTTATTCAGGGTTTATTCCCAATATTTGATTTTTATCTCTAAACCACTTTAACTATTTTACTGGAGCTCCATTTATTTAATAATTTAAGTTTTGGGTTATATTCATTACCATTACAAACAATTTTATTTGGCTTATCTATTTTACTTCAAATTTTATAAGTCACAAACTTATTTACATTTTACTTTTAACTTGGAATTTCACATTTTATTTAGCCAATATATTTTTTTATTCCATAAACAACTTTAAATAAGATTCCAGAGTTTTAAACAATTTTCCAAAATCTTCAAAATCACTTTTGAAATCAACTACATCCAAACTCCTTTGGTAAATTCAATTATCCCTTTGAATTTCAAAACCAACCCAGTTCACAATCATTTCCAATTTAAAACAGTTTGGTAGTAATTTCTCTTTGGAAACTCGAAAATGAACATCGATGACGCTGCAGTCATCACCGAAATTATTTTCCAGCGACCGAAAGAGAATTAAATGCTTTTATTTCTTTAAAAACATTTCAAATATTTTTAAATTCCAAACCTCACCAGATTTCAATTCCAACCCAAAATATTTCTGAAATAGTACCACTTATTATTTCTCCAAACCCTTTGAAAACCCTTTCCAAATCCCAGGAATTTAAACTTTTCCCAACATTCCAAATTCAAAATCCAACCAATTTATATTCCAACATTATTCTCGAATTTTATTTCCAATGTTAAATCACATTCACAGTTTATATTCACAGATTTCATTGGTTTATGAATTTATTCCTTGTCCTTTAGTTAAAATTTCAATTCCTAAATGTTTCTTCGGAATTCTATTTCAAAAGTATAATCTCATTTGTATATGAAGTTTATTCCACTTATAAATTACATTTATAATTTACATTCTCAAATTCCACTTGTTATATAGATTATTTTCCAACTTTGGTTATAATTCAATTTCTTATTCAATTTCTACACAATAGTGTTAATGATTTAATATTATCGTTCCTTAACAATCAAGCATCCAAATACTATAATACTTTACAAAAATTTATATTCTTTATATACAAAAATAATTTGGATAAAATTATTTCATCTACCCATTTTAAAACAATATTGTGTCGAATTGTTCTATTCGAGTGTTTAGAGATCCCTATCAATAACGTTAATTACTCGCATTGACCAGAATCCATAAACTACTCAATAAACCAACCAACACAATATAAAACCATTTTATATCCACTAACAAATACGCGCTCATATCTATTAATACTCTCAAAATTCCCACCAGAGCCAAGGTTATCGCCAACCTTTGCTCTGATACCAACTGTAATATCCCGAATTTTCTTACACGAAGAATCGAAACATTAGGGTTAAAAGAAGAAAGAGGTAGAAGAAGAAAGTGGAAAATCAACCTCAGAATCTAACCATCGCAGCGGAATAAAATATAATATATACCAACAGATCTTTACACAAATCAAAACTATATCTATTTTATACAATATATCATAAGAGTATACATACATACAAATGGACTATAATCATATCATGTCCTCAATACAACAGAGTACAGCAATCAACACAACGGAATATAAATATAAACAAATACGGGAGATACGTATCGACATCCAGCTCGTCCCTGAGCTCCACAGCATCATACCTGTATCCTATAATACTCGGTCTGACCCGAGCATCATATAAAACAATACCCGAGTCAGTCTGGAATACCAGCGTGAGAAAATCACACTCAAATTTATTCTTAAAGCGTCAAAAAAAAACCCTTTTGAAAATAAAAGCATCTCGTAAGACCACGCCACAAATAAACATGTCGGGTTTTTACCTTATGATAGCTAAACACTTTTTATCAAAATCCTCTGATATTATAATAGTGTCTATATACAAATACTTATTAAAATAGCTGAAATTGTCACATGATTAAATTCCAGCATACTAGCCACAAAGTGGGTAATACAAACAAAACTCGTACAAGGCACGTAGGGAGAATGGATTTCCAATGAATGACTAGGCACTGGGGTACCACCTGTCACAGTACGTGGCCTAGATCACAGTACCGAGGATCACGCCCGACCCCCTGCAACACAAGGCCGGAATCACCTATGGGTAATTCCGAATATGATCACCCCACGGTTGGGATCAGCAACCGCACCACTAAGCCGAAATAAAAGGGACCTCTAGACAGGGATGACCATACTCTCCAGTGGGCGCTACCCACGAAGCCTTGCTGCATATCCCCTGATTTTCAGTCATTCCCGGTTGATGAGGCTTGAGGCTAAGTGTTACCTTATAGAACATCCCTTAGAATGTCCATCGTCCGTTGACGATGTTCCGAAAGCATTCGTCCATACAAGTCCGTCCCGGGTCCGAACGGAACTGAAGGCCCTATTTCCATCTTCGATATCAAACTCGTTTCCCCACGAAACGTACAAAATCGGATCGAAGTGGTTTTCGAGAAATAAATCTCGATCCCGGACTCTTCGAAACGATCAGCGCATTTGGCCAATATTGATAGTCGGTTATTTAACTATCAATTAACATCCATAACATCCATCAAACAATAAATAATTTTCCCAATTATTTATTTATCTCAAAAATATCTTTACAAGATGGATTTCTATTTTCAAACCCCTTTGAGAATAGTCCCAAAACAAATTCCTTTTACGGAATGCATTTCCCAATTATTTATTTCCACTGAATCACCAAGCACAAGACTTTAGATTTTAAAGAAATTTTAAAGCACTTTAAAGTAAAATATGCTTAATCATTTAAATTTAGAAAAACTACTCAAAACATAATTAAAAATAATACTTTAGGAATATTTAAAATAAGGTTACTTAATAAAATATAATTCACCTTTAAATATTAACTACGATAATAGATTGAAAAATATACTTACTTTAGATTTAAAACATTTAGAAATAATAAATTTTCTAAACATGCCTTTAAAAACAACATTTAAAACTTTTAACCATATTTAAACTTGCTTTGAAAACGCACTTGGCTATCCAGGGAAATACACTTCTCTTCCACATCTTAAAAATAAATCACTATTTATTTTTAAACCAATTCACATCCCTTTATAAATTTCCACCTTGAATTTATTATTTAAATATCCGCAGATATTTCATTTAACTTCATAAACCCAGTTAAAAATTCCAAAATCTCACTTCTCTTTAAATTTTTAATTCCAAATACTTAAATCAATTTACAATTGATTGCCAACTCACTTCACTGGAAATAATTTCCTTTACTCACTTCATTTATTTCAAAATATATTAACTTTTTAGATTTTTATTACTTTATTATGGGTTAAACCCTTTTAACTGAAAATACCACTTCCAAATTCCCAACGTCATAATTATCCATTTATTAAGTTTAAATCCTTGAATTTAAAAATAAATTGTTTTATTCTTTAAAACAATATCACTTTTGTTTAAATTTATTACTCCCCTGTAAATTCCCTTGTTCATATTTGTTAAAATTCCAAATCACTTTATTTTTATTTTATTTTCAATTCATTATTAATTCTATTCAAATTCACTTGTTATATTTTACTTAAATTTCATTTCTTTTATTTCTTTCAAAAATTTAATTCCATAGATTCTACAATTCATTATACTGGACAATCCAAATCAACCACATCATCCAATATAAAACCATCACATGATATCAAATATTTAGAACACAGAATATTAGATAATCTAAATAAATTTGAGGAATCCAGTTGGATCCCTCCAACCTGTTTCCCTGCATCCACAGACGTTAGCACAATACCAATTCCACTTCGAGGTGGAATATCGCGGTATATGGGATTTTATAAAATATCATCCGCTATTATGCGGCGCAATAGGGTCTCATCCGCTATATAATGCGGGAATATCAACTCCAATATATATATATTCCAATATATATATATATTGCTATATACTACATCTATATACTACTATACCATATAGCACAACCAATCAATGCAAATAGTCAACCAAATATTTAAATTTAACTATTTAAATTTAAATAAAACCAGATGAGTGAGATTAACTCACCTTAGATTTTTGATTTGCAATCCGCTTCAATTCTTTCTTGGTTTCCCGGTTTATACCCTTGTATAACATTATACGGTTTGTTAACATTCGAATTAAAATCGAACCATCAATTACCATTTTAAAATTTTAATTAGCAAATAATTTAATTTAAACTAATTTCCCTTTAAATAAATTTATCTTCAAACTACAAAATTTTAAATTTAACTACTAAGTGAAATTATTTATTTCATCAGATTAAAATAGAATTGTTTCATACCTATTTAAACATTGACTAGTAGTTTTAAAATGTGTGCCTTTATTTCTATATATTTTATCCTACTCTAATCTATAAATTCATTAAATTAAAAGCAAGACTGTTATACCTCGCTGTCTCAGAACGGTTACCTAATCGCGACTTCAAACCCAAGCATCGATCGAACCTTCACCTCCTTTGCTGTTCGCAAACCCTACTTGACCAGAACTCGCGACCCCGGTTCCCAAATCACCTGCTTCATCGCCGAACCCTCCACCTCGCGACAGTGGACTTGCCGATGCAACCCCAAACGCAATACAGGCGATTTCCTAATCGATGTCGACTATCACCATGCTCGTTCACAACCTCAAACATCCTCGACCCCACTCCTCATCACGCATGGCTCTCGCTGCTGCCATACTTCGCAATTGCGAAGTCACCCACGATCGTGCTTCTTTGGTATGGTGACCGCGACAACGTCGCGACTTAGAATTGACTCGCGAATTCCCTATCTCGTGCGAGCACGATTCGCTTGAAAAGGAACGAGACCGGTAAGATCGATTCGAAGACATCCCTACTATGGGAGAACGAAGATTTCTCAGCCGCGACTTGTAAATGGTTTCTGAAGCGAGAATTTGATTTTGGGATTTAATTTCTCAATTATGAAATTCGATTTTCGAATTGGGAGGCTCGGCCATTATTATTTATTTCTGCTGAAAATGAATTGAAGTCCAGGAGAAGATAACATGACTTAAAGGAAAAGTAGGGAGACAAGATAAGACAGTTGCGTGTGGAATTGGGTTGTGAACAGAAATGTGAATTGAAGGAAAACGGCTGATGTTGACTAGGGTAATCAATCTATATTTAAATTAAATTGATAAATTTTTGTTTAGACGTTTATACCTCGTATGATCACACGATAGCTCCGAAAGCTACGAAATTTGAAATCCGATAATAAGACACTATTACGGATCCAATGGAACAGGTTTCGTCGAATTCCGAGACTATGTCTCGAAAGGCTATTTTTAAATTCAATTTAAACGATATAATTTAAAAACTGAAAAAAACACTTTTAAATTCAATTTTAAAAGTTTCATCACCTTTAGTATCAACAATATAAATTTTCTGAGCCTTCAATTTATTTTTAACAAGCTTAAAACCCAAGATTTTCTATTTTACCCTATTTTAAATTGTTTAATTCAATAATTAAATTATTCAATAAATAGTGATATTTGAAATTCAAGTTAAAATTACCCCTTTGAATATTTAAAATTAATTAAATATCTTCATTTCAAATATCTAAAATTCCGGGTTGTCACAATGCACGTGCATTGCACATGCCAAAATTCATACACTAACAGGCATACACACATACATATACACAAATATAATTGTTAGATACGAATGTTACGGCACGCACTTCGCACATGAATTGTTTTTCCTTATAAATTGTATATGTTTAAATCAGTTAAAAAAATAATTTTTTATTTTCAAGTGATATTAAGATTTGTATATTTGTAAAGAAGCATTTTGATTTTGTAAAAAAAGTTTAATTTTAGATCCTATTTTTAGAAGCGTTTTGAATTTGTAAAGCATGTTTAATTGTTAGATCCTACTTTTAGGGGCGTTTAAATTTGTAAAAGAAGTTTAATATTAGATTTTATTTTTAAGTGATTAAAATTTGATAATATATAAACGAGCGTTTTTGGTAGTTCACGTCGATACCAAAAAAGTGTGACACCAAAGCTATTACAACTATTAATAAAGATAATCTTTACTAATAATTGAAACAGAAGCGCAATCTTTTGGTCTGACCGTTAAGATTCAAAAATTACACATGATTTCAATGCAAAGTATGATTAAATATTTGCGCTTTTTAAAATGTGTTAAAACATATGCAATTTGTAGAAAAACAACTCACGTGTGAAGCACGTGCCATAACGCTCGTGTGTGTATGTATATATATATATATATAATAAATTAAGAATGCTTAAAGGACACTACACCATAACAGCCATTTTGTAACACATATTTTGTTCAGTTGACAACACTTATTTGCATTGGAGATTAATCACAACAATAAGCGTTGTTAAGCAAAAAATGTGACCAAAAATACAAATTTACAATTTTTTAATTGCCAACACATATTTGCATCTGTAGATTTGGTTAAATTGAAATTTAATGAATATAGTTGGGAGCAAAAATGTAAAATTAGCATCCTCTTTTTCATCCGTAGCCCTAATCCCAATTTCTCAATGTTTTTTCATTCACGGCCACTAAAAGTAAAAAATTTCTCCTTCAGCGATTCGATTTCTGCCTCTCTCGTTCAAGCGAATCGGCCTCTTTTTCAGGCGAGGAATTGGCCACGACCTCAGGCGATTTGATTTCATTGACTTCCTTGACTTCAGGCGATTCCTTGACTTGGCATCATGAGGTAGGCCACAATTTCCTTGACTTCAGGCGATTCCTTGACAGTGTTTTTCTAAAACAATAATAATTAGGTTTGTAATAATGTTCTGTCAAAACTGCTTTGTCAATAATACTTCACATGTGCGTTTCCTTTTGTTCATCGTTAGTACGTGACCCTGTTTGTATTTAAATTTTTTGTTTTGTTAAACAAATATTTCCAAAATTGGTTTGGGTTTTTTGTTTTTGGAAGAAGGAAGAAGAAGTAAGGAAGGGATATTAAGTTGATAGAATTAAATTAGGATGTTTTCATTTGTTTTTTGTTAATCATATATATTACTAAATATGCGCATGCTTTCATTTGAATCTGAAACTAGTTATAATAATATCAATGTGAATCCAACGATGACAGGATATGTAAATATGGAAAGCTTAGGTTCTGTCAGTGTTTCCAATGTTTCAGGTTTACAAAGGGATCTTGGCGTTGATGATGACATTGGGCCAATTAGTCATATTGGATCCTCTTCGATCAATTCATGGGCCGATTCGGTTGCTAATATTCATGAAGAGTCTGGATTGACACCCGAATGGACGGTTGAAGAAGAGCTTATTTTGAAACAAGGACTAATTGAGTATGCTTCTATGTGTACGGAATATGTTTTTGCATGTTCATCATATCTCTTATCTGCTCAGTATGTTATTTGAATAGGCTTTTCAATTAGGATGTAGTTAGGTAATAGTTGTGTTAAAAGCTTATGCTGTTCTTGTATGATATTGTTAATATAAATGGATATACACATAATTGTTTTTTTAATAAATTATGAAGTTTTTGACTTTTAATTTTGTAGTTGTATACCTTGTGATAGGCAAAGTGATATCATGAATAATGGTTGAAATGCCCCTGTGCCTTTTGCGTGCCAAAAATCTGACCATGTAACTGTTTGTACCAAAATTGGGCACAACACTCTTCGGAAGTGTTTGAAGAGATAAAATGAAGAAAGTAAATGTAAAAAGAGGATTATCTAACAAACACTCCAGACAATAATCAGAAAAACAGCAAAAGAACACAGAGATTTAGAGTGGTTCGGCGTGTTGCCTACGTTCACTATGAAATGATTGACTTTTATTAACTTTTTCTTGCTGGTTACAACGGATTGCAATAGTACATTTCGATTACAACAGTGATTTTTGAGTGCAACAATGGTTTTGACAGAGTCTGGACGTCAAAGAGCCAAAAAGATCCCTTTTCTGTAGGTTCTGGGCTGCTATTTATAGGCGTTGGTTGCAAATATCTCGCTCAGATCTCAGAAGACCTCTTTTGGCACGTAGGTGGGCCCACGCAATCGATCCCATACGGTATGCGCTCGATCTGTGATTGATACGAACGAATTTTGTATCGATTGTATTTTGGTCCAATCGATTCGAAATTGATCATGAACATTCTTGAGGATGTACGCAAGCTCCTGTGAAAATTTGGTGGTATTTGGACTTGTAGATTGTGAGTTACGATGCAAGTTTTGGCTTTCCAATTGTAGTTCTCTTCGCATCGATGCTATTCGTATCGATGCCGTTCGCATCGATAAGTCTGCACGTGATGCCAGTTGACGTGGCGCTTGCTTTTAGGATCGATCCACATTTCATGCCGAACGATCGAGTCTTTCATTGGAGTGAATCTTGTTCGCATCGATCGCCTCTGCCTTGTTCGTATCGATTGTCATTGTACTGTTCGTATCGATCGCTTAATGGCTTTCTTCATATCGATAGCTGGGGGCCATTTCGTACCGATCGTTTGATGTTTTATTCGTATCGATCGTTGATCGATCGATATGAGCTATGCAATTGGGATCGATACGAATCGACTTCAATTGATGGATACGAAGTTGAGTGTACGTGATGGATACGAACAATAGATAACTGATGGATACGAAGTTGAGTGTACGTGATGGATACGAACAACAGATAACTGATGGATACAAACAGATGAAGCTTGATGGATGCGAACAGATGGCTATGAACAGATGGATGCAAACAGATGGCTACGAACAGATGGATGCAAACAGATGGATGCGAACAGATGGAGACGAACGGATGGAGACGAACGGATGGATTCCCTTGGTTTGCATCGATCATATCTTGACCATACGACCTCGGATTGACTTGAAATTTGGAACATTGGCTTCCATAGCTTTGCTTGTCGTGTCATGTTAATTGTAGCTTGATCCGGACTCGGACAAAATTCGTCGATATATATAGTGAGCCCGCGTATAACCGATCTTCGGGACGGGCTGTCCTCGGTTTCCGGTTAAGTTCTTGGTATCACGGCCTTGCCAAAAGGCGGGATAACATTTGCCCCCCAAAGTAAGTCTTGTGAGAACACGACGTGCTTTGAAAAGCTGCCATCTTCATTCTGAAAAGTTCCATCTGACTTGTTAAACGGTTGTTGTCTTCTCGAAGGTTGTGACCTTTGATTGATCCATAGAAACATAAATCATGAACTGTAGACTGCCAATTGTTGTACCGTGTACTGTTGTAATTGATCGCTGTATGATAGTAATCTATCGTTTATTGTTGTAATCGTCACCAGACAAGTATTCTACTCCAGCCAATTTTAATGATTGGATGTTAGTCCATTATACATGAGTGTAGGTTAGCCTGACTCCCATTAACGTTCGTACGTTCATGAGTCGTTGTCAGTTTTTCAGTTTTTTTGTATCAAATTCCATATTGACCCTCTCTTGAATCAATGTGAAATTTGATTTGTAACAACGCTTGGCGGTTGTTTTGGAGTGTCCCTTCGTATTGATCCTCTCCAGGATCGATGTGAAGAGTTAAAAAAGTTGCTCTTTGTATCGATGGCAATCGATACGAATTAGTTGGTTCTTTGAATCATTTCGTATCGTTGGATACGAATTCAAACGATCTTCAAAATGATGGACGCGAAGTTGTCACTTCGTATCGATGATATGAAGCTTAGGCCTCCAAGCTTATGGATTCGAAATAGCGCCTCGTACCGATGAAACTTGAATTGAGGGATACAAAGCTAGGGGTAACTTGCTGATGGATACGAAGTGTTAACTGTTGTATTGTTCTAGACTGATGGATGTGAACGAGTCTCTTCGTGTCGATGGAATTCGCGACCGTCTCAATCGGTTTCTACTACTGGGAGGCGAATCGTTCTCTTCCTTGGGTTCGATTCATATAAATATGGTTTAGGACTCAGAAATTTTTTCACTTGTTCTCATTTGACTTCCAGCCTTCTGTATCGATCCAAACTCGAGAAAAGGAAACTGCTCTTGCTTCCAAATCGAACCAAAATTTAATCCCTCAAACTAATTGCTCAAATTAGTTAACTAATCGACCAAATCTAACTTAAAATGACGAGACTCGAATTTTCGTGCCATCCCACTCGTATTTGTGGTTGATTCTGGTGATGAAGAGGTCGGACATAGGTCGAAGCAAGGTCGAGGAGTGTTGGAAGGGCATTTTTGTTGCTTGGAGAAGAAGAAGTGTGGATGGATACGAAAGGAGTATTTGTATCGATGATGGTTGAAGGACGAGTTCGTCTCAATCCGAATATAGTGCAGTACGTATCGACGGAGGGTGAGCATTCGTATCGATTGATCATATCGATGGCATTCATATCGATATGCAGTGATCGATATGAATTTTGGATCTTGCAACTGATACAAAATTATTACTGTCGATCGATATGAATTGAAGATTTATCGACCGATACGAACACTGTTTTTCAGACCGATACGAATCTGGTGGTTTTGGGATCGATACGAACCGATCCTCTTGTGATCGATACGAAACCTCAATTTCCACGATCGATATGAAGTGGGCTTCTTGTAGAACGTTCCAAGTTTGAAATTTTGATGGATACGAAATCTTTGCATACTCAAACGTTTGACTCCGACGAGCTTCAGCCTTGCACAATCGGACTTAACCTTTTCACTGCATACTTGACTGCCTTTCGAAGCTCGTCGATGGAACTATAACTTGAAAAAATTTAACGAACTTTAACTTGGATCGATCTCCAAAGTCTGGATGGTACAGTTGTGACGGTCAGCGATGACGGTCACTCTGGTTGAAATTTTAAGTCATGTCATTCGAACATCTTTCAATCCCGTAGAATTTCTCAAGTAATATGTAGCACTGCACTACACAACACATTCACGCACTTCACACTAGGGAACACACGGGCTTATTATCATCATATAATGATGGTTTTTAATAAGTTAATTAGTTATGGAGTCTACAAGCTCTCAACAGCAGGATCTTCAGAGTTCATCTCCATTAGTCATAGAGATTCCGGTCATCGCGGTCGATGTTATAGATCCAGCTCCGGACGAGCTGCCTGGTGCCAGGTTTATCATGAACCCACAAGATTCTGTGCCATCCAATGTCTCCGAAGATATGCTGGGACGAATATGTCTAAGGCATGGTCTACCGTTGGACGATGTCTTATTACCGGGACCGAATGATAGACCGTATGCTCCCTCGGAAGGGTTTACTGCCTTCAACAGGCATTCATGTACAGCCAGGATGCTTCCTCCATTTAATCAATATATTCGGGAAGTGTTGTCCTTCTTTGGAATCTATCACAGTTACATCCCAATGGATACGCGTTGCTGAACAGTCTATTCGTTGTATTCATGGAGCATCTTTTCAGATCCCCGACCCTGATCGAAATCAGATATCTTTTTAATGTTAAGAGTCGGGGAGATAGCCCTTCTTTCTCATTTCTGGAGGCGGTCAGGAACTGTCAAGTTGTGACTGGTGCTTTGACCAGATTGAGCTACTTCAAACTGAGTGGTTCTACGTTCGATGCCCCCTAGGGTTTTCTAGTCGATGGTTGG
Organism: Allium fistulosum; assembly: GCA_030737815.1. NCBI lineage: Eukaryota > Viridiplantae > Streptophyta > Magnoliopsida > Asparagales > Amaryllidaceae > Allium > Allium fistulosum. The sequence continues at coordinate 1,425,408,657 of CM060902.1, forward strand.
CTAGACGTAAGTGCTTCGACTTTTCTGGTAGTTAACAATATAGTAGCAACTGGTATTGGGACTAATACTCTCTTTCCATTGCAGCCGCAATTCCTCAACCTGATGGCGCACATTTTAAAGAAATAGTACGGATCCTTCAAGAAGTTCCAAGCGAGATGAGAGAAATCGATTCGGTGCTCACCAACAGGAACTTAAGAATTCTTGGGTTAATTGAGCGAAAACAAAGCATAAGGCTTGAAGGAGTGCTTAGGGCGGCCCCGATGAAGCGGGTAAAGCGCAAAGCACCCGGGTCGTAATTGTTGAGGAAGGTGATGAAGAACACACGCCTACGAATGACAAACCCGTGGTCGGACCTTATGACTGTTTTCAGGGTTCAAAGGGAAGGAGAAAAGGCAAGGCAGTTGCACACAAAAATCACAAATCCTCAAGATGGAAGTCCGTAATAGTGTCCCTGCCAGCCTCCGGTGTTAGAATTTTGGAGGCTCCTCCCTCGCCAGTAGAGAACCCTTTTGAAGGACTTGCTGATATTCTGATTCCGGACTATGTGTCACTTCAACACGACACCGGATTGGAGGGGCTTTAAAGTGCTCTAGATTTAAGCGAGTCTCTACCCATCAGTGCAGCCGACATTACCGGTTGGTCGGGGAGTTGCACACACATATACACTTCACGACACTACACGGTTTCCAGCCTTAAGTTGCCTGCTTTGAGAATTCACTAACTCTGTTCTTCTTTTACTTTACAGATACGATGAATAGGCGAGATTCTATGCTCGGCAGTCTCCGTTCAACACGCCAATCATTGAGCTCGTATTATGAGTCCCGTCGGAGGGAGGATGATAGAAACCGCGATCGTGGTTATTCTAGTCAGGAACGTTACGAGAGGGATAGAGACAGAGATTACAGAGAACAGAGATATCGATCCCGATCGCGTTCTCCACCTCCCCGACTTCCTACACAACCTTCTATTCACAGCTCACATCCCCTAGAGCCTCCATGCCAAAAACCATCTTCTCATGCTCCAAGGTCCGAGTCTCAGCGTCGTAGGACTGAGGTTGAACCTCCCAGTGTTGCAGAACAAGCCATCACTGAGCCCAATAGAGAAGGGGCTATCAAAATTGCCCAGTTAAGAAAAGATTTCCCGAACATATGTTTTGACGGCTTCATCTTCCCCCCTCACTTAAATAAAATTCAATCAGAAGCAGAAACCACGATGCATGACTATATTCATGACATTTATACATAGTATAAGGAGTGGATGAAAGCCGCAGACAAAGCATCGACAGTGGCCTTCGAGTGGGCAAAGACAATTGATAAACTAGAAACTGAACTCGCTCAGAAGGACTGCATTATCCAAGTGCTCAATGATGAAGCAGAATCTTCCCGGAAATTTGAGATGGAGGCCACCCATAAAGCTGACGAGGTTAATCAATCTATGGAGAGAATGCAACAAACGCATTTCGCTTTGGTGGAGGAGATGGGCCACCGAAACACCACTGTCACAGCCGAACGGGACGCTGCTATGAAAGAACTTAACGAGCTCAAAGCCAAATTTTCCGAAATCACCAAGGAGAAGGATGATGCAAACAGAGCAGCTCAGGAGGCATGTAAACAGGCCGTAGTGCTTCGGGGTGAACGGGATGCGACAACGGTTAAGGTCCGGGAAGTGGAGGCTAAGGTTGAAGATGAGGTTAAGATGGTGGAGGCCAGGCTAGAGGCTGATATTGAGGATCTACTCATTACTTATAATGCTAACGTCTTGAAGCATAGGAACCTAGCCTGGCTTGAAAATTATTCAACACATCTATACAACGCCTGGGGTCGATTAGTAGGAGATGAAAAAGCTGCGCGTCAGGGCGAATCAGTTGATGAATTTGAGCTTGAAAACCGAATGCCGAATGAAGATGAGCGGAAAATCCTCCGCGATACAATGATCTCGTATGAGAAGGAGAAGCTCGGCGCTCAGCATTCTGAAGTTGGAGAAGGCTCTGGTGTCGAGCACCGTGATACAAGTCTTGAAACTCTTATGCCGACTCAGCTTGAACTGACTTCCGCGGTTGATTCTCAATCCGTTCCTACTTACAACCCGGATCAGCCGCAGCTATCTCAAGCTAGCGAGAAAATCTCTGAGGTCGTTTAGCCGCTCACGAGTCAAACTGAGGAAGGTACCCTGAACAGTTTGAATGTTTGTCCAAAACCAAAAGCGTACATAAACTGATCATTAACAGTTCTTCTTTTGCTTTTATCTAGTGATTGAAGCTACACCAGTCGTGCCTCCTGCAACTCAGGAACCACATCATACGTAGGAGGCCATTATAACTGAAGCGCCCACTACAACGACCACGACACCGACTGACGGAGCGCAGGGGAGCACACTTATTTTTGATGAGCAGATGATGGAGGAACTCCTCGGTCATCACAGTGACCCTTTTGCAGACTTTCCATTCGTTATGGGTGGAAGCGTTCCAATGACAATCTCCTTGGCCCCAACTATGGGAGTCTCCAGCGGTGCGTAAACACTTCACGAGGAGGAAATCCTAGCTGAAATCAACGTTGGATGGAGGCAGCCATGCGGGGCAGCGGTTTTGGCAGTGGAATGGCTGGACCTGGTCCGGCTTCTTTTACCGTGTTTTCAACAACTTCATTAAGATCATCATTTTCAGTTTCAAAAGTTGTTATTTGAAAATCATCGATTTGGGTAAAAGATGGATTATCATTTGACTCGTCACATGTTGGGATTTGGTTTTGTTTCTCACGTTGTTTCATATATGTTTCGAACAACAAATCCATGTGATCATTGTAGATTTCATCCATTTGTTCAACAAAATCCAATTTATAATTATTAACTTGAGAATTTTCGATTTGGATTTGTTGAGAACAAAAATTTTCACTCGTATCGTAGTCGAGATTATTACCATTGCCAAAATTATTTGAAAAGTGGATCACATTTTCTTTTTTACTTTGAAATCATTTTGGAGTTCAAAATTGAATTGGCATGGGTTATACTCGAAATCGTTTGCATTTTGAAGTGAATCTTGATTACTTCGAAAATTTTGACTTGAGTTATCACACAAATATAAATTACACAAATCATTTATTTTTTTATTTTGTTGCATAGAGATTTCAAGCAAAGATGAAATCGTTTCGATGCTATTTTCGAGATTCGAGGGTTCTTCATCATTTTGAAAATTTTGTGGTTCAAAACTTGAATCGTTTAAACAATAGTTGTCGTTAAAATATCCATGCGATTTTGGTGTGAAATTATATGGATTATATTGATTTTCACAGCTATTGTAAAATTCTGGCGAGAAAGAAAACAGATACTCAAACATTTTCAAGAATGATTTTGGTTTTTTTTTATAAAGGAAAAAATATTTACACAAATGGAATTTATTTTTCAAAAGGAAAATTTTGATTTTTGTTTTGTTTTTATTTTTCAAATTTTAATTTTTTTGTTTTTGAAAAGATTTTATTTTTTTATATTTTTTTTTGTTTTCCTAATTTTTTTTAATATTTTTGGATTTTTAAAATTTCAAAGGAAAAGGAATATTTACAATTTTTTTTAAATTTTGGATTTTGCAAATTTTTTGTTTTTTAAATATGCATGAACTAATGCAACTAAATGAATGCAAGGTTTTAATTACAAATGATTTATCCTAAGTTAACCCAAAATTGTATAATCACACTTTGTCTTAGATCAACAAGATAGTTCTCTGCCAGGTAACAGACATGATTTATCGGTGCACCACGAATCACCGTAGCAATGTAGCCGAAGGTTTAAGTACCTTCAATGGAACAACCACAATAATATTTATGAATCACCGTAATATTTATAAATGATTATTACTCTGCCGTAGCCTAGACACCAAGAAATTAAATTGTTCAAAGAAGACAATTTGCCAATATACAATTAAGTGTTATCGATGTCTAACCTTATTATTAATCAAAATTCTAAGATGAAATGCAAAGCAGAAATTAAACGTGTATTAACAATGCAATTATGAATTAATTTTTGTTTTTGTTTTTGGTTTTTGATTTTTTTTAAAATAAAATAAAATGCAAATATAAGCAACCAACAATGCAATTCAAATAAAACTAGAGATGGAGTTAAAAGCAGCAATTTTTTTTGGTATAAGCAAGCTAGCAATTTATTTTTGGGAAGCGGAGCGGCAGTTTATTTTTGGCAGTAGTTCTCCTTCTGAAGTTCTGTTTTGGCAACCTGAAATAAAAACAAGATGTATACAAGGATTTTTTTCTTTTGTTTTGAATATGTATGTTAAAGAAAAAACTGAAACAAATGAAAAATAAAACAAATAAAACACTTGTTGCCCATTTTTTTTTGTTTTTTTGGTGTAAAATGAAAACAAAAAGCAAATGGAATCAAGGATGGAAATACATCAAAGCCAAAAGAGAACAATCTTTTTTTTTGGTATAGCAACAAATGAGGTTGCACTCATCAATTTCTGGCCTACTAAGAAATCAAACCCCCGGCCCAAATCAATTTTAAAAATAAAATAAAAAATCAAACAACTTAGAATAGAAAACTCACAACAAATAACAAAACAAATTCCAAATTCCACTAATTTCCTTCAACCAGATTAACTCCAATTCGCGAATTCCACAAATCACAGTTCGTACCAAATTCCCACAAATTCCACAACCTATTCGACTTTCTTGGTGGCAATTGGTGAGTGATGTTGACGAGTTCTCAATTTTGAGGAAGTGGATGTTTGCAGTTATTGCAGGCGATGAGTTTGGATGAAGTTGAAGTTGAATTGGTGGTTGATTGGAGGTGATTCGTGGAAGCTTGTTCGAGCAGGGGATTGGTGACGATTTCAGGTACTGCTTCAGAAGTAGTTTCTAGTGATATTGGTTGAAATGTTACAGAGTATTGGTGTTTTGTAGTCGGATGTGGGAAATGTTGCAATGTGATGTTGTTGAAGTAGGGGATTGTGTTTGTGTGGTGAGCAGTGTTATATTGTTGAAGGAGTTGTTCGTGCAGTTTTGTGACTACTTGAAGTTTTGTGGGGTGTGCAGTTTTGTTGCAGTGTGATATTATTGAAGGAGTATATTGTTGAAGGAGTTGTATGTTGTACAGTTTTGTGGGGCGTGCAGCGAAGTAGGCGGGGAACACTGCTGTCGTATGGATGCGCAGTGAAGTATGGTTTGTGAAATTGCAGTTTTTTTTGTGGTATCAGTGATTGGGTATGTTCTGATTTTGGAGTTTGTTGTGATATAGTGAAGCACAACACTGGGTGTTGAAATGTGGTGAATGCACTATCAAGGTTTGTTTTGCAGCAGTTCAATAAGATGATGGGTTTGTAAATGGTTTGTAGAATAGGTAGTGGTGTAAGTTAAGGATGAATGGGATGTCAGGTTGATGGTATGACAGAGGGTAATAAAGAAGACTGTTTACTGGTGGTAGTGGAGTAGTGTTTCTGGTGGTGGAGAAGTTGAAGAGTGATTTGTGTGAGGCTGTAAGATAGTGGGATGGTGGAAGTGATAGGATTGTCTGAAGCAAGTTTGTATGGTGGAGTTTGTTCGTCAGAGAACTAGTAGCAGTAGGAAATGTTGTAATGTGTTGTAGTCAGACAGATGACTGGGGTTGAGATGAATATAAGGATGTGTGACAATATTGTTAAATAGGCAGTGCAGTATGGGATGTGAGTTGTTTGAGGAGGAGGTTGGATAGAGGAGGCAGTTGAAACAAACATGCAAGTGCAGTGGAGATATTTGTAGGCTATTAATTGTTATTCGCGATCACGTAAAAGTGTCGCGAAACCGATAGTAACCAAAGAAATGTTACTAAACCAGTTTACAATTCTGGTACAGAATGCTACGGTGCAGAACCGTTACAAAAATTGTTGTAATAGTATTATACCTATTGAGATGTCCGAGTCCAGAGAGTATCTGTTTCCTTGAAACAATATTGCCGCCGTAGTAGTTTTACGGTTGTTAGCAATTTGCTTCCCAGGATGAAACGGACCAGCCCCGCGGTTGCAGACGGAGCGCCGACGAACTGAAGAGATTATAGCACTAGAACAGAGGTCTTAGAAGAAGAAGGAACAGAATTTTGCAACAGATAAAATTATATCTTTCTCATATTCTGGCCGCCTATTTATAGGCTGGAGGAGGTGCCTATTCGGAGGGGTCGTGACTGCTGGAAAGGTTGCGACCCTTTAACCCGCATCCGTACGAACGCGTGTGCCTGGAACTGGTTGCGCTGGAGGGAAACGGACGCGTCTGTGTGAGCAGACACGTTCGAACCAAAATTAGCGCAGCAGGCCCATGTAGCAGACGGCGGCTCATCTAATCACGAGACCCCAAGAGCCCCAAGGCCCAAGGCCCAATCTTTGACATTTTAATATTAATTATCAATACATATGCCAAGCCTTCATGCACACAAGCCCAAGCCCAAGCTTCCTTCTCTCTTTGTTTTGATAAGGTATAGTGGGTATTAGTATATATATTGGTTTTGGCATAAAAATCCTACAATGTGGGACTTTGATTTTCACTCAATACCCAATATCCCTCTTCCTCTCTCTACATCATTCATTATTCTAACAATCCCCCACATGAATGAGTAGTTGTTCTTAGTTTCATGAGATATTTATCGTATCGGTTTAAAGTAGCACTTTGGCCTTGAACTTTTCCTAGTGATTACCTATTTGAATTACAGGCGAATCAGTAGACTTAGAAGGTCCTTGAACTGTAAGCCTTTTGTGTAATTCTAAAATAGATAACACACGATAAATGTTTCTTATAATCCTTCGTTCTCTGTTTGTGTTCGTTTTAGCCATGAACACCTGCCTGGTCTCATAAGTGTTTTAGAGAATCGGCCTTACAATTCTCCTTGAAGCGGCGCCTTCACACTTACGTAGGTGATTCTGTAATGGTTATTTCCAATACCCCAAGTACAGACATCATTAAAAGTATTAATACTTATCCTATTTTCAAACAAGTAATGCACTGACTTATCATAGGAATGGTTTGTGAGTAACAGTGCTACCAAGTTTCTCTTAAACTCAGTTGTCCCTTTGAACCTAGATCTTGGGATCTCCAGTCAACTAGGTAGGGTTTCCATTTTAGAAAAACTTTTATTCTATGGGCCTTAACCCCATTCCCATCGATAAGGTTTGAAATTTCTCTCTTGGCAAGCCTTTTGTTAGTGGATCCGCTATGTTATCTTTAGACCTTATGTAGTCTATAGTGATAACTCCATTAGAGAGAAGTTGTCTTATTGTCTTATGTCTACGACGAATATGCCTAGATTTACCATTGTACAATGTACTATTAGCTCTTCCAATAGCTGATTGACTATCACAATGTATACATATTGGAGGCACAGGTTTGCTCCAATTTGGAATATCTTCCAAGAAACTTCGAAGCCAGTCTGCTTCTTCTGCAGTCTTATCTAGTGCAATAAACTCTGATTCCATCGTAGATCTAGCTATACAAGTCTGTTTGGATGATTTCCATGATATTGCTCCATTTCCTAATGTGAACACATATCCGCTTGTAGACTTTGTATCATGTGATCCAGTTATCCAATTGGCATCACTGTATCCTTCCACTGTTGAAGGATAGTTTGTATAGTGTAGGCCATAGTTCTGCGTATACTTTAGGTATCCTAGAACTTTGATTATCGCTTTCCAATGATGTTTACCAGGATTGCTGGTAAATCTACTCAGCTTACTTATAGCGTATGCGATATCTGGCCTAGTGCAGTTCATAACATACATGATACTTCCTAGTATACGAGAGTATTCAAGCTGGTAGATACCGTCACCAGTGTTCTTTACCCAATTCTGGGTCATATCTACTGGTGTTTTTGCAATAGTAATATTATATTGCTTGAATTTTTCAAGTATGTTGGCGATGTAATGTGATTGAGATAATGCATATCCTTGTGGTGTTCTCAAAATTTTGACACCCAATATCACATCAGCCAGTCCTAGGTCTTTCATATCGAATCTAGAGGATAACATATTCTTTGTAGATGTTATTATGGCCTTGTTATTACCTAGGATAAACAAGTCATCAACATAAAGACAAACGATGACATACCCAATATGTGCTTGTTTTACATAGACACATTTATCCGATTCATTTATTGTGAATCCGTTTGATAACATAGTTTCATCAAACTTCTTATGCCATTGTTTTGGAGCTTGTTTAAGGCTATAAAGCGATTTTACTAATTTGCACACTTTATTCTCATTTCCAAAGCTCATAAACCCTTCGGGTTGCTTCATATATATTTCTTCCTCTAGTTCACCATTCAAAAATGCAGTTTTAACATCCATTTGATGTATTTCTAAATCAAGTATGGATGCAATTGCAATAAGCATCCTTATCGATGTTATCCTTGTTACTGGTGAATATGTATCAAAATAGTCCAGATCTTCCTTTTGTCTAAATCCTTGGACTACAAGACGAGCTTTGTACTTGTCTATTGAACCATCAGGTTTCAATTTCTTTTTGAATATCCATTTATTGCCTAAGGTTTTGCATCCTTGAGGTAAATCAACTAACTCCCATGTGTGGTTAGCCATGATGGATTCTATCTCACTGTTAATGGCCTCTTTCCAGTAAGGGGCATCGCTGGAGGACATAGCTTGTTTGTAGGTTAATGGATCATCTTCTAACATGAATGTGTAGAAATCTGGTCCAAAAGTTCTCGAGGTCCTTGACCTCTTGCTCCTTCTTGGTTCCTCCACTTGTTGATCAGCATTATCTTACCGAAGGTTATTTTGTTCAGTATTCTCAAGAGAATCAGTGATTTCATCTTCCTTTGCTCTCTTCTAAACAGAAATTGTCAGTACCCTGTTTTAAAGGGAATATATGTTCGAAAAATCTTGCATTTCTCGACTCGATGATGGTATTTTCATGAATATCATCAATTTCATATTTGTGTACTAGAAATCGATAAGCAGCACTGTTTTGTGCATATCCAATGAATACACAATCGATTGTTTTTGGTCCAATTTTGACCTTCTTTGGTTTAAGTATCTCTACTTTGGCCAGACACCCCCACACTTTTAAGTATTTGTAGGATGGCGGTCTATTTTTCCAAAGTTCATGAGGAGACTTAGATGTTTTCTTTCGTGGTATTTTATTTAAAATATGATTTGCCGAAAGAATAGCTTCTCCCCAAAAATTATCTGGTAAGCCAGAACTGAGTAGTAAAGCATTCATCATTTCTTTAAGAGTTCTATTTTTCCGTTCGGCTATACCGTTGGATTGAGGTGAATATGGTGCTGTAGTTTGGTGTATAATACCATGTTCAGCGCAGAATTCCTCAAAAGGAAATTCATATTCTCCTCCTCTATCACTTCTTAAAGCTTTAATTTTCCTATTGAGTTGATTCTCAACTTCGGCTTTATATTGTTTAAACATGTCGAATGCTTCATCCTTGCTTCTAAGGAGATACACATAACAATATCTAGTACAATCATCAATGAATGTAATGAAATACCTTTTTCCACCTCTAGTTTGACACATTTTCAAGTCACATACATCAGTGTGTATAAGGTCTAAAGGTTCAGTTTCTCGTTCAACATGATGAAACGAGGTTCTTGTCAATTTTGCTTCTGCACAAATTTGACATTTATAATTGGAGTCTATATCACATTTTGGTATAAATTCTAGATTAATCATTTTTCGCAGTGTATCAAAATTCACATGCCCTAATCTAGAATGCCATATATTAGAGGAGTCAACAATATAAGCAGAAGATTCACTTTTATTCATATCATTGTTTGGTACCATAGTGGTTACATTTGCTTTGAATAAACCATCACACACATATCCTCTTCCTACATACACTCCATTCTTTGATAATACAAACTTATCAGCCACAAAGGTTAATTTAAAACCATGCTTGCTAAGCAAGGACCCTGAAATCAGGTTCTTTCGAATGTCTGGAACATGGAGAACGTCACTTAAGGTAAGTTCCTTTCCAGAAGTTAGTTTCAGCACAACTTTTCCTTTGCCTTCTACCTTTGATGCAGATGAATTGCCCATGAAAAGTTGTTCATCATCAGTTGTAGTTTTATAGGTCGTAAACATCCACTTATTAGCACATATGTGTCGAGTGGCTCCTGTGTCTACGAACCATTCCTTTGAGTTACCAACAAGGTTGCATTCTGATATTACTGCACATAAATCCATATCAGAAATGCCATCTGCAACTTCAGCCATATTTGCTTCTGATTTCTTCTTCTTGGGAGCGCGACATTCGGCTGCTTTGTGCCCCTTCTTTCCACAGTTATGACAAGAACCCTGAAATTTCTTCTTCGACTTCTTAGGCGCATTTTCACGTTTTCTCTTGTTAGGGTTATCTGACTCAACAACATTTTCTTTGGCAACCATATTCGGAGAAATCTTTTTCTCGGAATTCCTATTATCTTCCTCAATCCGCAAACGAACTATGAGTTCTTCCATTGTCATTTCCTTACGCTTATGCTTAAGATAGTTTTTGAAGTCCTTCCAAGATGGAGGAAGTTTCTCAATGGTTGCGGCGACTTGAAAAGATTCACTCAGTGTCATCCCTTCATCATGTAGTTGACGGATGATTACTTGTAATTCTTGAGTCTGGTTGATCACAGTCTTTGAATCTACCATTTTGAAGTCGAGAAATTTGCCAGCGATGAATTTCTTCATGCCTGCATCTTCAGTTTTGTACTTTCTGTCCAAGACTGTCCAGAGTTCCTTGGACGTTGCAACAGTACAATAAACATTGTAGAGGCTATTATCCAGACCGTTCAGAATATAGTTTTTACATATAAAATCTGAATTTTTCCAGACAGTTGCAGCCTCTACATTGATTGCATCGGGTTCGAGTTCGCCAACTTCAGGAGCATCTTCGGTCAAATACTTGGCGAGCCCTAATGTCGTCAGATAGAACAACATCTTCTGTTGCCAACGCTTGAAATCTGTCCCATTGAATTTTTCTGGCCTTCCTCCATGAGACATTGCCATAGTTGGAACCAGAGCCGTAGGCTGAGCGTTTGTCACCGTCTGTGTTGGTGCAGCGTTATTGTTGCTATTTTGAGACATCGTCGTCTGCAACAATACAATATTGTTTCAAGATTGTTATTCGCAATCACGTAAAAGTGTCGCGAAACCGATAGTAACCAAAGAAATGTTACTAAACCAGTTTACAATTCTGGTACAGAATGCTACGGTGCAGAACCGTTACAAAAATTGTTGTAATAGTATTATACCTATTGAGATGTCCGAGTCCAGAGAGTATCTGTTTCCTTGAAACAATATTGCCGCCGTAGTAGTTTTACGGTTGTTAGCAATTTGCTTCCCAGGATGAAACGGACCAGCCCCGCGGTTGCAGACGGAGCGCCGACGAACTGAAGAGATTATAGCACTAGAACAGAGGTCTTAGAAGAAGAAGGAACAGAATTTTGCAACAGAGAAAATTATATCTTTCTAGCCGCCTATTTATAGGCTGGAGGAGGTGCCTATTCGGAGCGGTCGTGACTGTTGGAAAGGTTGCGACCCTTTAACCCGCATCCGTACGAACGCGTGTGCCTGAAACTGGTTGCGCTGGAGGGAAACGGACGCGTCTGTGTGAGCAGACACGTTCGAACCAAAATTAGCACAGCAGGCCCATGTAGCAGACGGCGGCTCATCTAATCACGAGACCCCAAGAGCCCCAAGGCCCAAGGCCCAATCTTTGACATTTTAATATTAATTATCAATACATATGCCAAGCCTTCATGCACACAAGCCCAAGCCCAAGCTTCCTTCTCTCTTTGTTTTGATAAGGTATAGTGGGTATTAGTATATATATTGGTTTTGGCATAAAAATCCTACAATGTGGGACTTTGACTTTCACTCAATACCCAATATCCCTCTTCCTCTCTCTACATCATTCATTATTCTAACATTAATGTGGTTAGTGGTTCTGGCAGTTGCAAAGAATGGTGGTCAGAAATGATGGCAGTTTGAAGAAGTGGTACAGGCAAGTTGAAGTTATGAGATGTATAGGAAAGTTGAAGAATGACACAGGCAAGTTGTTGAAGGTGGGGATTGTTTGGTGTGGTTGACTGCTATTGTGGGGGAGTGCGATTTGGAGGAAGGAAGGAAGTAGGGGTTTTGGTAGTCGCGGAGTTGCTTGCGACAAGTAGAAGGCAGAGGACGGAAAGGAGGCTCTGTGTCAGACAGGGTTAGTGCACAGCAATGCACAGAAGATATGGAAGTTTTGTAACTCTTTTTTTTAATGTAAAACAATGTAAATCGAAAATCAAAGTGCAAAAATATGTAAATTGAAGTGTAAATGAAATGAAATTAAAAAAAATTTGGAATGTGTGTGCTTTTTTTTAATAATATGGAAATGCAAATGAAAATAGAAAGGCTACAATAACATGCACACAAACAAATGGAAACAAAAATCACACAAATACACTGTATTTTTTTGTATTTTTTTAAAATGCAAATTAACACAAAAAACAAACACACAATGAAATCAAAAGAAAATAATTCAAAGAATAGAAATAAAAAATCAAACAAAATCCCCGACAACGGCGCCAAAAACTTGTTTAACGACAAATTTTCTATTGAGTTAGAAAAATGCCGATAAATTTTGAATTAATTTTAACCGCAAGCGCACGACGTACTATCGTAGTATGTAGTGAGTACGGATCGATCCGCAGGGAATTGTTGATTTTAAATAGCTATTCAATCAAATTCTACCGAAGTCGAGAGTGAATTAAACTAAAAATGTAAGAAAACTAACAAAAACTAGCAAAAGAAAAATCGATAAAAATATGAAAGTTAAATGACAATTTAGAGATAATTTCACTCTCTAGATCATATAGTTCAACAAATTATGAAATTATGATCTCTTTTTTTGGTCATAAGTGAATTTAAATGATGTGTTTATCATAAGTATGACATATTTGTGCTATTAATTAACTCAACATAAGCCATCAAACTATAACACAACCTTTAAACCACTTTTAATTCTCATGAAAAATAACAAGAAGTTGAAAATGAAATCTCTTTTAAGCATGGCCTATTAACTATTAATTAGAAATATAGACCATCGAATTTTGATTTAATTTCACTTCATTGCCATAATCATATGTAGATGAAGAGGCAATTTGTAACAACCCATATTTTTAACAAATATTTTAAATTAAATTTATTTGAAAACTTTGATTTTTAAATCATTTTAAATTGAAATATTGGAATTTTCCCATGAAATTTTGGATTTTTGTTTATAATTTATTTTCCCAATATAATAAAATAATGATTTTTTGGAAATTTTATATTCTGGTCAACTTTGGTCAAACTTTGACTTACAGTTGAAATTTCTAAATTTGAATTTTAAATTTCTAATCTTTTTCTTTGAAGCAGTATTTGTTTCTAATATTTGTCTTGCTTTTCGTTTCGTCAAATTCTGTTTTTTACTTTTTAAAATTTGATAAAATTCAGCGTTTTACACACAGTTATTTTCTGTAGTTTATTTTCTATTTTCTACGTTCATTTTTCGATTTTCCTATGTTCATTTCTCTATTTTATTTTCTATTTTTATTTTTTTTTAGACTTTGATTTATTTATTGGATTTTATTTTGATTTTTTTGGCTTTGGAAATTTCAAGAAACTTTGGTTTCTCTTTATTTAACTTATGCCTTTTTATTTTCCTAGCCGTTCACTTCCTTTCATTATTCACGTACAAAATTACTTCTCATTTCATCTTTTCTCATTTCCATCTCCTGAACAAAATTTGCAGCAAACATTTTTCCTTTCTCCCTTTTTCTCTTTTCTTTCTCTTGCTATGTTCGGCCATGACCATCATCTATTGCCGACCATTTTCCTCCACCTCTACCACCACCTGACCGGCCATCATCTTATCACCACCCTGGTTGTGAATCCCATGATCCAATAACCCATCTCCAAATCATACAAACCCTAGCCGAGATAACCATGAACCCTTCCTATTCCTTGCCTCGGCCAACACCCCAAATTCCTCCACCTAATGTGCCTTGCCGTGACCACTTCCTACCCTTAGCCGTGACTTGACCTAATGTGTTCTGATCCAATACATCACTTGATCAGATCTTAGCCCATAGGGCCGAGCCATGTAGCCATAGGGCCGAACCCATTAGTGCATGCCTTTTGACCTCTTGCCTTCCTATTGTTTTAACTTGCCATCTTTTCATATTTCAGTCCATGGCCGAGCTTGTTTTGATGGTTGAGCCTATTTGCAAATTGGCCGAGCCTACTTGTCTTGGTGAAACCATCTTTGCTTCATTTTGAATTGTTTTGTGCATTTGTTTTGATTTTATATTCCTTTGATAATTATATACTTATATATATTATATTTTTTTATTTACAAGATTGAATTTTGGCTCTTCATCCACTCGTATTTGATTCGTGCTTTGTCATGCTTTTTGGAGTAGTTTGTATGTGTTTGATTGTTGTCTCTAGCTTCAAAAAGGTGAGTTTTTCAGTCTAGACATTCGTACTTATATATTTGTAAAACGATGACAAGTGGATGTGTAGTATTGATATGCTATGTTGCTATAAATTCATATATGCCTCTGATATGATTATATGATGTTATAACCTGATTATATACGTGTTGCATCACCTGACATCATATGATATGTTTTATTGTTTATTTATATTTCTATTTCTCACACTGCAAGTTCCCTTTCACTATGGGTTGAAATGATACATACCCGAACGGATATTAGAATAAGGAAAAAATCATTATGAGCTGAAATGATAGGCTTGAGTGATTTTTATTTTATGTTATTTGACTTAGGATTGCGAGTTTGAAATGATAGAACCCGAATTTTTCGTTTTAAATTACGGATTGAAATGATACATATCCGTATCACTTGTCCTAGGTTAGAAAATATTATACAGACCCGTGGTTTATTTTAAATAATAGTTTTCTAAATTTTTTGAGTATTTTAAAATATTAAATATATGTGATTTTGAACTTAAGTTTGATATCATAGTTTTTCTGAAAGTTTTTAAGTATTTGGAATTTAAATTATCTGAGATTTTAACTTAAATTGGATTTAAATGATTTAAATAAATGTTATATTGATTTTTCTGTAAGTTAAAGTGTATAAGCAAATTTATGATTGAAAATGTAAATTTTGATTTGACTTAATAATTGAAAATTTAGTGTTAAATGGAATTTTAAGCTGAACTTAGTGATAAGAATATTTTATTTAAGAAATGGGTATTTTAAATAAAGCATTAAGTTATTTGTTAAAATAAAAGTTAAATAAATTAATGTATTTTGACTTGATAAATGAATTATAATTTAAATTGGATATTGGTTAAATAAATGTTATTTTATTAAAAATTATAAGTCAGTAATATCCAAATAAATAATTTTGAAAAGTGAAATAAGTTTGATAAGTTAAAAATGGGAAAAGTTAAAGATATATTGTTTTTAAATTGTTATAGTAAAAACTTATAATAGTATTTGTAGCATTTATGAAATGCTATGGGTTTCAGGTAACATTCTATAAGTGCTACCGTTGCTGAAATTGAACTGTTTTGTAATACTAATATATCTACTGCAGCAGTTTATAAGTGCTGTTGTTTCTGAAATTAAACTAAGTTCTGAAATACTAAAATACTTACTGTAGCACTTTGTAAGTGCTGCTGTTTCTAAAGCTGAACTATTTTGAAACTAATATACCTACTGTAACACTTTATAAGTGCTGCTGTTTCTGAAATAGAACTATTTTGAAATAATAACATAGCTACTGTAACACTTTATAAGTGCTGTTGTTCTGAAATTACAATGTTTTGAAATTGTTGTAATTAAATGAATGAACTTAGAAATGTTAAAAATTATGGAAATTGAATATTTGATTTGAAAGTATATTGACTTCATATTTAAATGATTTAACTGGATATATATATTTTGAAAGAGAAATGATATCGTATTTGTTTTTGATTTGGTTTTGAAGTAAAAATAATATCGTTTTGTTTTGGTTTTTGAAATAGTGGTTTTTGAAGTAAAAATGATATCGTTTTGATTTGTTTATTTTTTGAAATGGTGGTTTTTTAAATGGAAATGATATTTTGATTTTTGAATATAAACCATTTTGAAATTTATAACCACGATTTATAATAACGATTGGTTGTTAAAGAGACCGGGATCAAATATGGACATACTCTCTGTCGATACCGAAAACCACTTTAACAACCGTGTACGCGGTGGAGATTCCAGAATGAAGTAGGATGGTGGCGACGATTCCTATTGAGGTATATACGTGGACCCGACTCCCGTGAGTTGGAATAAGGTGGCTAAAAGAGGAGCGATTGCGGGCCAATGAGGTAGCTCCTTTGATCGGACACATTCCATCGTATACCATTCTATTACTTTGTGATTGATTTGATGGCCATCCTCAATTTTTGATTTGGGAGTGTGTTCCGAGGTGGGCGGTAGTGGGTGCTATTCGCTACCACCGGCCCGGATGCGTAATTGGTATATCTACCGTGGCATTGCCTAGTTGTGCCGTGTCACCTACCATAGCGAGCTTTACTACGAGTTTGGTTTTGTGCCGTAGCATGTGGAGTATTTATGGTAGCCTCCCAATATAAAGGTATGCTGATACTGGATAAACTACTGGGACTATTTATGTGTTAAGGTGGAAAATGTAAAGCCTTAATGCTATTTTAAAGTAAGTTTATTTTACTATTAGACACTATTATAATAGCGTATATTACTACATAGTAGATAGTTTAACGGATCCTTAAAGGATGGGCGATCCCAAGCATCCTTTAAGTTACTTGTGCATTTTTATTTCAGTTCACTTGAGTTGGTTTACATTGTATAAGTATGTATGTCCTGACTCGAGTGTTTTGTGCTTTGGTTTACGCTCGGGTCAAACTGAGTTGTACTAGTATTCGAGACTCACCTTTGGAGTTGGAGCTTCGCTTGGATCCATCTATTGATTCTGCTTTCAGTCATTCAGTTGATTCCAGTGATGTATTCAGATCTTGTATTTGACTATTGTATTGAGACATCTTTGTACTCGTGATTTCTGTTGTATCTTATTGAACTCTGTTATTATATATAGTAGCTTCATGAACTACTATTATTTGTTTCTGCTGCATTATTGTTATATTACTCTGTGTCTGTGATTCTGTGATTATTTATTTACTGTATATATATTGAGTTTTGCCAAATTTTATTTACAATCTATTGTTTTGAATTATTCAAGTCCGGCATGTGTGGATTTATTGTCCATTTGAATGGTTCAAAATAGTGGGTCGATACATTTGGTATCAGAGCTCTGGTTTTAGGCAAAACTCAGCATATAGAGTAGATGTAATTACAGAATCACTTTCATTCGAGCTTGGATTCCTTCTTCTTCGATCCGGTTTCCTTTGAATTTTGGAATGTTCCCTCGATTCCAAAATCCATTCTTGTCTTTCCCTATTCGTATTCTTTGGGATTTTTGAGTATCCCATAGCCTCACTATATGATTTGTTAGGAAGTGAAACTCCTTACAATAGACATTGATTCACCGGAGATTTCTGTATCCTCGGTTTACAATGGTGCTATCTCTTGCGATACTCGAAATTTTATCTTTTGAGATCGAATGTCGATTTGCCTCTGAATTCTACCTCGATCTTATTTTGAAGTCACGGTTGACGGGTTAAGTTTGCCCGCGATTTATATAAGTCTAACCATTCTCTTCTAAATATATTTATCTATCTATCGAGCTTATCTTCTAGTTGAATTCTGTTGATTGGATCCCTCTATATTTGAATCTCTATCCTTGATTCGAAATCTATCCTTGAATCATCTGGTGAGGAGTGTATTTTGTATTTTTGTTATTAATATTAAAATGTTTTATATATTGTGTTGTTTGAGTTGTTGATGTTGGTTTGGATTTTCGATCGATTCGTCTGATCAACGCTATCGATAGGATTTCCAAAGCACTTGAATAGAGCAAACTGACGCAATATTGTTTTCAAAATTTGATAATTGAAATTAATTTGTATGATTATATTTTAAATATATAAGAAGAATTTCCAGAATTTAATAAGTTAATTAAATTGGTTGTTAAAATGATAATATTTGATTTTCATTCATTTGTTCTATAAATGAATTTATAAATATGGTTTATAAAGTAATTTGAAAATTTAAGTGAATTTAAATCTAGAATTTGAGAATTTAATTTCCGATAATTTCAAACTCTGGTTTTAAAGTTTTAAAATGTATATTATTTAAAGTATTTTCAAATAGAAATCATTTCAGGTCAGTACTCTCTTCTTTTGTCGCTGGAAAATAATTTCGGTGATGACGACCGCATCATCGACATTCATTTTCGAGTTTCGAAGTGGAGAGACCATTAAGTAGCTTTGCTACAGTTTTGCTTTGAAATTTAATTGATTTAAATTTCTTAAGTATGATTTGATTTATATATATAGGTATATTATTCTAAATTGATTTGATTTGATATATATAGTATATACATTTATCTCTAATTGGTTTGAAATGAATTGGAAATTTAAATCTTTAATTTATGTTAAAGGATGATTTTAATTATTGATAAATCCAAAATTTTGAATAAATATTTAAGTATAAATAATTGAATTGGGAAAAATTTTCTTGTATAATCCTCTATTGCATCCTAATATAACTTACCTTAATTATTCAAAAGTTAACTATGTAATGGAATTTTATACAATATAAAATGATGATAAAGAAATTTTAAATAATTTGAGTGGTTATTATTAGTGTGATCATAAGGGGCACTATGCTAATTGTTTCCCTGCTTCAGTTGGTACTGTTGTTCCTCCTTCTGCTCCTGCTCCTAGGGATACCCAAGGTAACCTGCCGAGCATCTTTTCTTTAGTTCATCATCCTGTTCATGTTTATTTGATACTGGAGCTTTCCATAGTTTTAGATCTATAGATCTTTGTGATAAGTTTGAACATTTCCTTTCTCCTGAGAGTGTTCTAGTAGTTTCTATGTTCTGGGTCACGATGCTTTTGATTTGTTGCTTGGAGGTGATTGGCTGAAGAGGCATGAAGCCATTATCTCCTGTAAAACCTGAAATGTTTCTCTTGTTGATGATTTTGGTAATTCTTCGGTTATTCAGTGCCGTATGCCTCAGGATTTTGCTGCCAGCTTTATTTATTCTTTCGATTCTTCTCCTGGTGATCTTTATTCGACTTCTGTGGTCAAACTCTATCCCGATGTATTTGGTGAAGTCACTGCTTTACCTCCTAAGCGGGTAATCGAATTTCGTATCGATCTTATTCCTGGAGCTATTGTTTTCTCTCAGCTTGATCTTGCCTCAGACTCTCACTAGCTCGGTGTTGCTATGGAAAGTATTCCCAAGACTGCTTTTTGTATTGAGAATGGTTTCTATAAATGGTTAGTCATGCCTTTTGGTTTGACTAATGCTCCTGCTTTCTATTTGTTCTAGTCTTTGTTTATGATATTCTTGTCTTCTCTAAGTCTGTGGAGGAGCATGATTCCCATTTGAGCTTTGTTCTGGATACTCCTAGGAGTCATCAGTTGAAAGCTAAATTCTCGAAATGCCATTTCTGGAAGGATGAAGTCCGATTTCTTAGGCACATTGTTTCTGGTAATGGAGTTTCTGTTGATCCAGTTCAGATCACCGTGAACAATGTAAGTCTTCTTTTCCTTATCTTTTCTCTTTATCATTCAATCACTCTATCTTTTCTGTTGTCTTGATATCTCTCCCTATTCTGTATAGGATTGGGAAATTCCTAGGACTTCATTTGGATATTCGTAGTTTTCTGGGCCTTGCCGGTTATTATCGGAGATTCATTAACAATTTTGCTCGGATTGCTGCACATTTCCTTGCTTTGACTTGTAAGAATGTTAAGTTTTTACGAGAGTATTTGGGTTATGGTGGATAGACTGACCAAGTCTTCTCATTCCATTCCGGTCAAGTCTATTCGCTCGGCTTCCTGTTTGGATGAGATCTATGTGAGGGAGATTGTTCGTCTTCATGGTGTTTCTATCAGTATTGTTCATGATAGAGATCCCATGTTCACCAATCAATTTTGGAGAGTTTTCTGGAACCTACGGATACTCATTTAAATCTGAGCACTGCTTACCATCCACAGACCGACGGTCGAATGGAAAGAGTGAATCAGATTCTGGAGGATCTTCTTCGTGCTTGTGTTCTTCATTATGGAGGATCTTGGAAAGATCATCTCTATCTCGTCGAATTTACCTATAACAACCATTATTAGGTATCATATTAATCTTCTGCCTACCCTGTCTTAATCCTTTATCTATCTCATTATCTTTTATGTTCTAGTTAGTATTGCAATGTCTCGGTTTGCTACCCTTACGGATGACCTTGCAGATCTCTATCTTGCTGGATTGAATCTGGTAATCGTTCGGTTCATTGGTCCTTTCTGCATCTTAGAGAGGGTTGGTTCTTTGGCTTATCGCCGGATTTTCCTGAGAAGTCTTTTGGAGTGCATATGTATTCCATTGTTCGCATCTTTGTCAGTATCTTCATGATCCGTCTCTTATTGTCCAGCCTTCTGCTCTTGAGAGTTTGGATATTGAATCAACCCTTACTGTCGAGAGGAAGCCACTTCGTATTGTCGATTGAGGTACGAAGCTGCTGAGAAGGAAATCTGTCATCCTGGTCATAGTGCAGTGATGTACTGATGATCGGAATTGTACCGGAGACTGAGGAGAGCATACGTGCTTCGAATCCGGAATTGTTTGTTTCAGGTATTATTCTCCGTACTATCTTATCTTTCTTTGTTCTTCCGTGTCTTGTTCCTTTTCTAGGACGAAAAGTTTTGAGTGGGGGAGAGTGTAACAACCCATATTTTTAACAAATATTTTAAATTAAATTTATTTGAAAACTTTGATTTTTAAATCATTTTAAATTGAAATATTGGAATTTTCCCATGAAATTTTGGATTTTTGTTTATAATTTATTTTCCCAATATAATAAAATAATGATTTTCTGGAAATTTTATATTCTGGTCAACTTTGGTCAAACTTTGACTTACAGTTGAAATTTCTAAATTTGAATTTTAAATTTCTAATCTTTTTCTTTGAAGTAGTATTTGTTTCTAATATTTGTCCTGCTTTTCGTTTCATCAAATTCTGTTTTATACGTTTTAAAATATGATAAAATTCAGCGTTTTACACATAGTTATTTTCTGTAGTTTATTTTCTATTTTCTACGTTCATTTTTTGATTTTCCTATGTTCATTTCTCTATTTTATTTTTTATTTTTGTTTTTGTTTAGACTTTGATTTATTTATTGGATTTTATTTGGATTTTTTTGGCTTTGGAAATTTCAAGAGACTTTGGTTTCTCTTTATTTAACTTATGCCTTTTTATTTTCCTAGCCTTTCACTTCCTTTCATTATTCACGTACAAAATTACTTCTCATCTCATCTTTTCTCATTTCCATCTCCTGAACAAAATTTGCAGCAAACATTTTTCCTTTCTCCCTTTTTCTCTTTTCTTTCTCTTGCTATGTTCGGCCATGACCACCATCATCTATTGCTGACCATCTTCCTCCACCTCCACCACCACCTAACCGGCCATCAACTTATCACCACCCTGGCCGTGAATCCCATGATCCAATAACCCATCTCCAAATCATACAAACCCTAGCCGAGATAACCATGCATCCTTCCTATTGCTTGCCTCGGCCAACACCCTAAATTCCTCCCTCTAATGTGCCTTGCCGTGACCACTTCCTACCCTTAGTCGTGACCTGACCTGATGTGTTCTGATCCATTACATCACTTGATCAGATCTTAACTCATAAGGCCGAGCCATGTAGCCATAGGGCCGATCCCATTAGTGCATGCCTTTTGACCTCTTGCCTTCTTATTGTTTTAACTTTCCATCTCTTCATATTTCAGTCCATGGCCGAGCCTATGTACCACAAATCAAATCATGGCCGAGCTTGTGTTGATGGTTGAGCCTATTTGCAAATTGGTCGAGCCTACTTGTCTTGGTGAAACCATCTTTGCTTCATTTTGAATTGTTTTGTGCATTTGTTTTGATTTTATATTCCTTTGATAATTATATACTTATATATATATATTATACTTGTTTGTTTACAAGATTGAATTTTGGCTCTTCATCCACTCGTATTTGATTCGTGCTTTGTCGTGCTTTTCGGAGTAGTTTGTCTATGTTTGATTGTTGTCTCTAGCTTCAAAAAGGTGAGTTTATCACTCTAGACATTCATACTTATATATTTGTGAAACGATGACAAGTGAATGTGTAGTATTGGTATGCTATGTTTCTATAAATTCATATATGCATGTGATATGATTATATGATGTTTTAACCTGATTATATACCTGTTGCATCACCTGACATCATATGATATGTGTTACTGTTTATTTATATTTCTGTTTCTCACACTGCAACTTCCCTTTCACTATGGGTTGAAATGATACATACCCGAACGGATATTAGAATAAGGAAAAAATCATTATGAGCTGAAATGATAGGCTCGAGTGATTTTTATTTAATTTTATTTGACTTGGGATTGCGGGTTTGAAATGATAGAACCCGGATTTTTGGTTTTAAATTACGGATTGAAATGATACATATCCGTATCACTTTTCCTAGGTTAGAAAATATTATACAGACCCGTGGTTTATTTTAAATAATAGTTTTCTAAATTTTTTGAGTATTTTGAAATATTAAATATATGCGATTTTGAACTTAAGTTTGATATCATAGTTTTTCTGAATTTTTTTAAGTATTTGGAATTTAAATTATTTGAGATTTTAACTTAAATTGGATTTAAATGATTTAAATAAATGTTATATTGATTTTTCTGTAAGTTAAAGTGTATAAGCAAATTTATGATTGAAAATGTAAATTTTGATTTGACTTAATAATTGAAAATTTAGTGTTAAATGGAATTTTAAGCTTAACTTAGTGATAAGAATATTTTATTTATGAAATGGGTATTTTAAATAAAGCATTAAGTTATTTGTTAAAATAAAAGTTAAGTAAATTAATGTATTTTGACTTGATAAATGAATTATAATTTAAATTGGATATTGGTTAAATAAATGTTATTTTATTAAAAATTATAAGTCAGCAATATCCAAATAAATAATTTTGAAAAGTGAAATAAGTTTGATAAGTTACAAATGGGAAAAGTTTAAGATATATTGTTTTTAAATTGTTATAGTAAAAACTTATAATAGTATTTGTAGCATTTCTGAAATGCTATAGGTTTCAGGTAACATTCTATAAGTGCTACCGTTGCTGAAATTGAACTGTTTTGTAGTACTAATATATCTACTACAACAGTTTATAAGTGCTGCTGTTTCTGAAATTAAACTAAATTCTGAAATACTAAAATACTTACTGTAGCATTTTGTAAGTGCTGCTGTTTCTAAAGCTGAACTGTTTTGAAACTAATATACCCACTGTAACACTTTATAAGTGCTGCTGTTTCTGAAATAGAACTGTTTTGAAATAATAACGTAGCTACTGTAACACTTTATAAGTGCTTCTATTCTGAAATTACAATGTTTTGAAATTGTTGTAATTAAATGAATGAACTTAGAAATGTTAAAAACTCTGGAAATTGAATATTTGATTTGAAAGGATAATGACTTCATATTTAAATGATTCAAATGAATATATATATATATTTTGAAACAGAAATGATATCGTATTTTTTTTCGATTTGGTTTTGAAGTAAAAATAATATCGTTTTGTTTGGGTTTTTGAATTAGTGGTTTTTGAAATAAAATTATATCGTTTTGATTTGGTTTTTTTTGAAATGGTGTTTTTTGAAATGGAAATGATATTTTGATTTTTGAATATAAACCATTTTGAAATTTATAACCACGGGTTATAATAACGATTGGTTGTTAAAGAGACCAGGATCAGATATGGACATACTCTCTGTCGATACCGAAAACCACTTTAACAATCGTGTACGCGGTGGAGATTCCAGAATGAAGTAGGATGGTGGCGACGATTCCTATTGAGGTATATATGTGGACCCGACTCCCGTGAGTTGGCATAAGTTGGCTAAAAGAGGAGCGATTGACGGGCTAATGAGGTAGCTCCTCTGATCGGACACATTCCATCGTATACCATTCTATTACTTTGTGATTGATTTGATGGCCATCCTCAATTTTTGATTTGGGAGTGTGTTCCGAGGTGGGCGGTAGTGGCTGCTATGCGCTACCACCAGCCCGGATGCGTAATTGGTATATCTACCGTGACATTGCCTAGTTGTGCCGTGTCTCCTACCATAGCGAGCTTTACTACGAGTTTGGTTTTGTGCCGTAGCCTGTGGAGTATTTATGGTAGCCTCCCGATATGGAGGTATGCTGATACTGGATAGACTACTGGGACTATTTATGTGTTAAGGTGGAAAATGTAAAGCCTTAATGCTATTTTAAAGTAAGTTTATTTTACTATTAGACACTATTATAATAGCGTATATTACTACATAGTAGATAGTTTAACGGATCCTTAAAGGATGGGTGATCCCAAGCATCCTTTAAATTACTTGTGTATTTTTATTTCAGTTCACTTGAGTTGGTTTACATTGTATAAGTATGTATGTCCTTACTCGAGTGTTTTGTGCTTTGGTTTACGCTCGGGTCAGACTGAGTTGTACCAGTATTCGAGACTCACCTTTGGAGTTGGAGCTTCGCTTGGATCCATCTATTGATTCTGCTTTCAGTCATTCAGTTGATTCCAGTGATGTATTTAGATCTTGTATTTGACTATTGTATTGAGACATCTTTGTACTCGTGATTTATGTTGTATCTTGTTGAACTCTGTTATTATATATAGTAGCTTCATGGACTACTATTCTTTGTTTCCGCTGCATTATTGTTATATTACTCTGTGTCTGTGATTCTGTGATTATTTATTTAGTATATATATTGAGTTTTGCCAAATTTTATTTACAATCAATTGTTTTGAATTATTCAAGTCCGACATGTGTGGATTTATTGTCGATTTGAATGGTCCAAAATAGTGGGTCATTACATTTGGTATCAGAGCTATAGTTTTAGGCAAAACTCAGCATATAGTGTAGATGTAATTACGAAATCATTTTCGTTCGAGCTTGAATTCCTTCTTCTTCGATCCGGTTTCCTTTGAATTTTGGAATGTTCCCTCGGTTCCAAAATCCATTCTTGTCTTTCCCTATTCGTATTCTTCTGGATTTTTGAGTATCCCATAGCCTCACTATATGATTTGTAAGGAAGTGAAACTCCTTACAATAGACATTGATTCACCGGAGATTTCTGTATCCTCGGTTTACAATGCAGCTATCTCTTGCAATACTTGAAAATTTATCTTTTGAGATCAAATGTCGATTTGCCTCTGAATTCTACCTCGATCTTATTTTGAAGTCACGGTTGATGAGTTAAGGTTGCCCGCGATTTATATAAGTCTAACCATTCTCTTCTAAATCTATTTATCTATCTATCGAGCTTATCTTCTAGTTGAATTCTGTTGGTTGGATTCCTCTATATTTGAATCTCTATCCTTGATTCGAAATCTATCCTTGAATCATCTGGTGAGGAGTGTATTTTGTATTTTTGTTATTAATATTAAAATGTTTTATATATTGTGTTGTTTGAGTTGTTGATGTTGGTTTGGATTTTCGATCGATTCGTCTGATCAACGCTATCGATAGGAATAGACGAATCAAATCAGAACTAGATCGATGAAGATAATTGGTATAAGTGAACTTATATATATGTATAACTATATATAACTATATATATATATATAAAATCATATTCTAAATTCAAACATATGTTAAATTAAATATATATACATGTATTTCAAACTCCATTGTTTCAATTTAACACACATATATTAAACTCAACATTTATATATATATACACACATAATATATTTAAAATCAATACTTATATATTATATTCATTTCAACCTAACATATCATGTATATATTTTAAAGTACTATATTTATACTGCCTAATTCAAAATTAGTGCTTATAAAACAAATCTATTTAACATACATTAAAATAAATATATATATTATTATTAAAAACCAGACTCATGCATACCTATGCATATACTTTGAAATCAAAATATATATAACAAATATATAAAAGAAAAACAGCTCAAAAACAACATTTCAAAACATATATACAGCAAATGTATATATATATAGGTTCACACATATATAATAATCAAATCGAATACAAAACAAGATTTGTAAAACATATAGACTTAAATATCTAGCAGTTAGATACCATCATTTATCTTATATATAATTTGGAGACCAGTCACATGAAAAAATTTATGTATAGAAACTGATATACAACATATATATATATATATACTATTATGTAGAAACAATATATAACTTCATAAGATATTCGCATATACCTTTTTAAACAACTCTATATATCTACTTGTTATGCCTTCAGATCCGGCTTTATATAAAAAAAATCAAGTAACTTACTTTATTAAAATATATCTATACTTAAACAGATCATATTAGCCTATCAAACTTATAACATAATATCTTTTTAAAACAATATACAAAACATACATATCTAAATCCAACAGTAAGAAATATATACAAAATGAATACATGTCTAAATCAAACTATAACAGAGTATATGCAAAATCAATATATATACGGCTATAGACAAATATGTGCAGACTTGAGAATACATAAAACAAAACCTATGCAGACTAAAGATATGCATGTAGGCACTATATAATATACAGCTACATGCTATTCCTATGCAACAACAACAAGAAAATATGTAAATAGGCTAATATACATATGTGTATATATACGCAGATTATAATACATACATGCAGCAAATATATAATATAACCAAACATACATGTACAAACTATATAAAATTTACAACTAACCTATATATGTATAGGCTAATAGCTAGGCAGACAAATCTATTCGAAATATATATATATATATAAACTGGTGTAAAATATAAAGGCTGGAAATAGAAATGTATACAGTTTACTTATTATATATATTTTACTTTAAACATATACATACCCTTATATAATGAAAGAGGCAGCATACTATGGAAATTCTAGGCCTGGATAAGAGGGATGCCAGGCGACAGGTTGATGGTGAGGTTGTGCTTGGTTGCTGCAAATTTCGGTGGTCGGGTCTGGGTGGTCGCACAAGGCTGTGCTTGGGAAGAGGGGCTAGATGCATAAACTGTAGGAAGGCGGGTCGAGCACCAGCTTGGTGGAGAACGGGAGGGAGATGGTCGGCTGGCGTGGGCTGTGAGGTCGGAAGGTGGTTCGGCAAGAGTGGTCGGTAGTATGGAAATGGGTTTCAGCAAAAACTTAGATATATATATACACACAAATTTTCGTTTGTTTAGAATAGAGAAAGATGAAGGGAGGAGAAAAAGAATGCAATGAAAACGAAAAAGGTTTAAGCCTCAAGTATATGAACAGAAAATGAAAAGGTTGCACAAATATCTGAGTATACAGAAAGCTAGTGACTCAGTTTCCAACAGGTGAGTAAATGAATGGTCATGGAAATGAAAATGGCAAAAGGTGGAAGTTGAACTGGAATATAATAATAACCGACGGCTATCAGGTTTATACGTTGGAAAATGGAAAGGCATGGAGAAAACAAGAGACTGAAACGATTGTCGGTACGGTTACCGATTGTCGGTTTCACCGCGTACCGGACTTCAAAACACAAATTTGATTATACCGCAGAGATCAGCATGACGAGACGATCAAAACGGTATACAGATATCAGTGGTATGACCATCCTATCAAAAGTCGATATCGGTACCGAAAATGCTACAAATTTGTCGAAAATAAGATAAACGAAGCAATAGTAGTCAAAATTTGGAGAAACGAAATATGACATCTCACTCAGAAGACGATTTACAAATTTATTATGTAAAAATATTCAGGTTTGGAAAACATTTTATTATCATCAAATATTAACTGATTTGAATTGAAATAAAATTACACAATAAAATAAACTTCCATATTTTCAGATGAAAATTTACCATTTGCTATGTTTAATTAGACGTATTCCAAATATCAAATTTATATTTCAAAATTTAAATATTTAAAATTTCACAAAAATTCAGTTAATTACGTTATTAAAACCATTAAAATTTATGGGTCGTTACATAAAAAGAAGTAAACACTAATCTACTTGCATGAATAATAAAATACACTATTAACATAAGAAGAGAAGCATGTAAATGAAAAGAACACTAATTAACATTGCATAAAAAAAAAGTATATAAAAGGAATGGCTAAGTAGCCATGAAAAGAAAGAGAGCTCTCATATTATTTTCCTAAACTAAGAGACTAAGAGAGACTAAAGAAGAGGAGCTAATTACATGAAGATAAGGGGTATTTATACATGTATGAAACCTTAATCCACTTTTTTGGGGAATGCCCAAAATACCCTTAAGGTAGTGTGGCCACCAAGTAATCATTAGCTTCAAGTAATCGTCCATTAAGTGTGCATGAAGATTTAATGCCCTTTTAGCATTTGCATTAGCTCCTAAGTGTACATTAAGGTAGGTGGGTAAGTGGGGTCCTCCATGATCCATGAAATGAATTATTTCCATCTTCATTCCTTTGTATTCACTCTTGTGCATGCATATATCTTCATGAAGCCACTTGTATTTGAATTTAAATTCCTACAAAGTAACATAGAAATTTTCAATTAAATTTTAGAAAATTAATATATGCACAAAAATGACCATTTTGCTCCTGGATGAAGATGAATATGTGACGATTTGAAATAATTTGAATTTTGGTTTAAACAGGTTAAAATACCCAATATGATCATTTATTTAATTTAAATAGATTAAATATGGTGGTAAAAATATGCACATTTACGTGCACATCACTAAGAGAGGGTGAGCTTATTCTGCATCCGGAGTTAGCCGCTACAGTGCAGAAAGACTTATGTGAAGGCTTCAGATCATCACCCCAAGATGCCGCTACTAGGGACACATCCAAACCCAAAGTTGCCCTTGACTCATATTCAATCTCAGGATATAGATTAACCCATAATGCAGAAGTCCACAGTCCTTTCTCCCATCTTGGTAGGGAATTTCGGTATCACTCCAGCCCATACTGAATCCCTGCCTGAAGGAGATATCTCGTTGATTTCACCAATATCTGAGAGAGTCCATAAGTCGCTGATTAATGTCGCTAATCTATCTTTTTATATTTCTCAAATTTCAGTTCAACCCCAGGTCGTCCGTCTTCTCGACAAACGTCTCCTGTCGGGACAACAAACGTCTACAATAGAATTGGTGACCGTAACTACTTCAACAACAGCCCCGAGTATCCTAATTGGTGATACTCCCAGGCCTAACAAGCAGATGATAGATGCTTTACAAGATGAAGGGATTGGTGGGATTCAGGAAGCTCAGACCATAGACGTTGTTGTTATTACTGGATTCTCAGAGCCTCTATTGGGTCCCACCATGAGTACGCTTGAGCAAGAACTTCTCCTAGCCAAGGAGGTCAAGCTAGAGAATATAGAGGCTATCCCTCCTCCTTCATTTATAGCTTGGCCTGGTCAAACTATCATCGGTCCAGTCGCTCTTCCTCCACCTAGGAGCACTCAACGCATGCCTATTGGATCGCCATGGAGCACTCCATCCAAAGGCCAAGGAACTAGCAGGAAGAAGCCAGATCAAGTCATACCTCCCTTCGGAGAAGAGAAGAAAAAGTCCAAGAGCCAAAAGCATAAGAAGTGATCGTTTATTTTGTTTTGGTTGTACAGTTAGGCACTTTCTAGCTTTCTGTTTTTGTTTGGTTTTTTGGGCCCGTGTTGTGTGGATTCGACCTCAGCTTTTGCTTATTGGCTCTAGTGTGAATAACACTTGTACCTTTTCTTTCATTTTCAAGCCTTATTTTTACTATTAATAAAAAAGTATTTTGTTTTGCCAAATTTTTGTGTGAATTTGCCTAAATACATAAGAAATTCGCTTTCTATTATATGTACTTGCGATCCCTTTTTTTCATGATCATGGTCGAGTTAAGTTATTAGCCAGTTTCATGATCTGTTGGCCTTTTGTCATTCTATTAAACATAAAGCAACCGTTGAGATGCCAAGCTCTGGGTATTGGTCGGGGTAAGCTAATTAGTATAACGGTTCAGGTATACTTTTCCAAGATAGTGACATCCGATCATGCCAAGCTCTAGGTGCTGGTTTAAGCTAACTACTTAAGATCGTAGCTTGCACCTCCTCATCCAGGAGGTTTACCTTCAATCATGCCTAACTCTGGTCATTGATCAACGTTTATATATAAGATCCCACCTTACGTCGGGCATGGATCTTCTGCCTTGCCTATATGGAGCAAAATTTAAGTGATTGTGACAGTCATGTCACAACCATTTTGAATTATACTCCTACCCTCACATCAAGGGCAAGAGTTAGCCGATTGATGGTCAAATCACGTCCTATTTGGTTTATATTCATGCCCCACATTGAGGACAAGATTTAGTTGGCAGGCGGTCAAATCATGTCCAATTTGGTTTATACTCCTACCCACACCTCAAAGGCAAGAGTTAACTGGCATCCATCTTTGGGCGCCAAGAATGGCTGAACTCCGAGGGTCCGATCAGAGACCGTAGAAGTTTGGTTAGCACCTAACTCCGGGTACCTTATACCTACATTATACATATGAAGATTCATTTAAGTCAATCATATTTCACAACTTTTAGGCTATGTAAAGACAGAGACACAGATCAGAAAGCCACTTCATTTATTGAAGATGGGAAATGACAGGTTCTGTCTTATTACATGGCTTTATCCAATTATGTACAAATTTATTTCCAAGTGACCTAGCGTCGTAACTGCTTGCTATTCGACGTCCATGGGAGTGAGATCCTATCAACCGTTGCTAGCTTGAAAGTACCATCTCTAAGATTTTTATCTATTGCTTACAGACCTTCCCATGTCAGACCCAAGTTTCTAGGACATGGGAAGATTCATTTCAGAACTAGGTAGCCAATCTCAAAGGTCCAATTCCTAACCTTGGCATTTTAATATCAGGCGACTCGGTTTCGGTGCGCAGCTGATCTCAAGTCAGCTTCATCATGTTTCTCATCAATCATTTCAAGAGATTCCAAAAGTAATTGCTCATTCGTCTATGGACTATAGCGAGTTACCCGATAAGAAGGTACTTTCAGTTCAACTGGAATCATAGCCATTGATCCGTAGGCTAAGGCGAATGGAGAGTGGCCAATCGCTGACTTGTGGACTGTTCGATAAGCCTAAAGTGCTAATGGAAGTTCATCGACCCACTTGCCCTTAGCCTTTTCCAATCGTTTCTTGAGAATGGACTTAATAATCTTGTTTACAACTTCAATATGTCCATTCGCCTGGGGGTGTGCTAGTGTAACAAATCTCTTCTCTATGCGATGTCGGTGGTAGAAATCCTTAAACTTGGTTCGATTGAATTATGTTCTGTTATCGAAAATGAGTTCTTATGGAACTCCAAAACGAAAGATAATATTTTGAATGAGCATTTCAAAGGGTTTCGCTTCATCCCGTATTTTCGAAGAATGCTGAATATCTCAACCAAATAATTAATATGGTTTCCCGATCACCATGACTTAACAAGCATGTCTCTACATAAACTTCCATCGAGCATCCGATCTGGTCTCTAAACATCCTATTAAGAAACCTTTGGTAAATCGCTCTAGTGTTCTTTAGTACAAATAGCATAACTATATAGCAATACAGTCCTAGATCAATAATAAAGTTGGTATGTTCTTGGTCTAGGACGTACATTTGAATCTAATTGTATCTAGAATACGCATCCATGAACGATAGCAATTTGTGTCCCACTATCGAATCCACCAGCTGATAAGTTCTCGAGAGCAGGAAGCTATCCTTCGGGCACGCCTTATTCAGGTCAGAATAGTCAATGCATGTCCTCAACTTCCTGTTTGACTTTTTTCACCAAGATCGAATTTAATACCCATTTCGAGAATAAGGCATCGTGGATGAAGCCATTATCTTTCAAATTATGTAACAATCAGGATCTTTCGACGCTCGAAAGTCGACATTAATACGTCCACTGTATCAAATGCCGCGCAATCGAATGCCGGAAAACCGAACCATGAGAGTTAAAAAGAAGAGGTAGAAGAAGACAGAAGAAAAGAAAGAACAGAAAAACAGAAACAGAAACAATATCAGAATCTCACATTCACAGCGGAACAATATATAATAGATAATCACTAGTCTTTTAAACAAAGAACTATATCAGTCTATACAATACAACAATGAGAGTCAATATACAACTCAGTACAACAATGGACAGTTATATAAACTTGTCCCCATACAGAATACACAGCGGAATAAATAAACAAGTACGGGAGTACGTCTCGCCATCCAGCTCGTCTTCAAAGCTCCAGAATATCCTGATAATACAACTCTAGGCTGCCCGTATGGAAAATTATGGGCACCCAGAGTTATATTATCAGGATATTCTAGATATTCTGGAGCTTGGGAGACGAGCTGGATGGCGAGATGTACTCCCATACTTGTTTATTTATTCTGATGTGTATTCTGTATGGGGACAAGTTTATATAACTGTCCATTGTTTTATTGAGTTGTATATTGACTCTCATTGTTGTATTGTATAGACTGATATAGTTCTTTGTTTAAAAGACTAGTGATTATCTATTATATATTGTTCCGCTGCGAATGTGAGATTTTGATATTGTTTCTGTTTCTGTTTTTCTGTTCTTTCTTTTCTTCTGTCTTCTTCTACCTCTTCTTTTTAACCCTAATGGTTCGATTTTCCGGCATTCGATTGCGCGGCATTTGATACAGTGGATGTATTAATGTCGACTTTCGAGCGTCGAAAGATCCTGATCGTTACAAATTATCCACCTCTTCTTGAGTGCAACGGATGTCTCCGGATCCAGGTTGCGGCGCTTTTGTCTCACAAGAACACATTTGGGATTTATGTTTAATGCATGGCTCGCTATCTTCGACGAGATCCCACGTTTATTAGAGTACGTCCAAGTGAACACATCCAGGTTCACCCGAAGAAAACCAACTAACAACTTCATCATTCTCACCCTGATTTATGATCCGACCTTGAGGACCCGTGTCACATAATTCTAGTTGATCGAAACATTGATCGTTAATTCAGCAGGAGATGCTCTTCCATCCAGTGGCTCAGTTCGCGAATCTATATCCTTAAGGACCCAACTGTGTTGCCGGATCCAAGGCTTAGGCGGTGGTTACTATGCGTCCAAAGCCTTAATGCAGAGGCCCCCCTCTACACTTTTCCCTTTCTCCCTTCACCTTGACTACTTTAGCTTTGTGACATAACATTCATAGCCCAGCCCTTGATCTCCCTGGACTATTCCCACACTGTTTTCTATCGGAAACTTCATTGTTAAGCACCAAGGAGCTATACCCACTCAAAATTCAGCTAAGGCCGGTTGGTCCAAAAATGCATGGTAAATAGAATAAATATCCAACACTACAAAAGGCACGACCCGTACTTGCTTGCGGTCACCTTCTCCAAGTAGCATCGGCAGTTCCACATATCCAACTGACTCCGTAGTGTTCCTGTTAAATCCCTGTATCTAAGGTTTACATGATTTCAAGTCCTTCCCTTCCAAAAGCATTTGGTCATAAGCTTTTTTAAATAGAATGCTGTCTGAACTCCCACAGTCAACTAGCACATATCGTACAGTAGCAGGGCCAATCATAGCCAATATAACCAATAGGGCAATCGTTAGGGCTTCCACCCCATCAGCGTCTCCGTTCCGAAAAACAATATCGTTAATCATAATTATGAACTATTTTGTTGGAGCTCCACCTTCTATAGCAAAGTAGCTATCATTCCTTATGTGTTTCAGTGCACCAATATACCTATCCATCTCATTCAAACTCTTATCGGCCGGATGTGGTCCACCGATGATTGTATTTATCACCAAACATTTTTCAAATCGCCTAGGCTCTTCACCATTATGCCCAACTTACCGCCATTGGGATGTTGAACCAAGGGGGTTGGAATGTCCTTGCTCGCCATCCTATGAGGCTTACATAAATTGTTGCAACTTCTATCTTCAAATCAAATCTTCGATCATATTATGCAAGTGTCTATACTTGTTGTTGTTATGATCGTGCGTCTCATGAAACCTACAGAACTTGCCAGATCTCTTCTCCTTCTTAGTCGACTCCCTTGGAACCAGATTCCTATACTGCTGGGTACCATGAGTTGCCAGATAGATATTCTAGATTGAGTTTTTCAACTTAGTATAATTATCATACTTAGGAATCCTGCGATGATTCCTATTATCAGGCTTTCGCTTTCTGGCCCCATTGTAATTTTGTTTCTGACCACCGCTCTTGTTGCCAATATTCACACTTTCATTCCCGAAACTCCTGGACCGTTTTATAGTAATATTGCTTCGTATCACTTTAGCCGAACTCCTAGTCTCACCTCTTCAGAGATTATTGGGTGCCTCCTCCAAACGTACGAATTGATTAGCCTTCCTGTAGAAAATGTAAGTCATCAACGGGGATTTCATTTGTTAGAACCTCATACTTTGATATTTTGTTATTGACAACTAAACAAAAATATATTATGTATACTAACCACTTGTGCAAGAAAATATATCAATCAAACAAAGAGATCTATGTAACAAGAAGAAGACCATGATAGCACAATAATGTAATATCAGTCATAGTGTCTTAGTCTAGAGTTTTATAAATTGTTAAAATCTCTTCTGGTGGTATATACAAGCATACACGATCACAAACTATTTTCAAAAATCTAAAACGTCAAAATTAACATCAGTCAGTCGATTGAAACACCCCCGTTAGTCGACTGGCCGAAATAATTTAAAGCACAAAATAGGTCTGACAGTTTCAGATGATTGAGTACTCAAAAACAGTTGACTAAGCACATTTTCAGTTGACTGAATTGAAGATTTCAATCGACTGAAAATATCTATTTTTATACCGATTCCTTTCTGTTTTGAAAACGTATCTCTCTACTCAATTTCAGTCGGCTGGTTGATTTCATTCAGTCGACTTAACTGTCGTCACAACCATACTTTTCAAATTTTCTAAAGAGGCACACTTCTTCATTAACATAACTATACCACTGTTTATGCACAATGGTCAAACACACAAAAACTAGATCCTACTGCTAATGCTACAGCTATGAATATGTTGCTTTGTTCTTTAGATGAAAATGAGTTTAATAGAGTTAGTACGTGCACATCGAAATATAAAATTTGGCATACTATTAAAATAACTGATGAAGGTACAAACAAGGTCAAACAATGTAAGTTTTCAATGCTCAAAATGAAATTTTAAATGACATGTACTTTAGATTTCAAGATATATATCACTAACTTCTAGCACTAGGAGAAAAATACACCGATTTTGATATTGTTTCAAAAATCCTAAATTCTTTAATGGATGAATGGGAACGAAAAGTTTTAGCTATTGAAGAAGCTAATGACATTTCAACCATTAAACTAGAAGAGTTAATAGGAAATATCATGTCATATTTAGCAGGAAAAATAAGTACCGGCTCAAGATAGAAAATCAAATGCATTCAAAGTAGAAAATGCAGATTTCGACAAAGATGATGAAGAATTGCATTTTAGCAAAAAAATTCAGAAAATTTCTAAAATTCAAAAAGAATAAGAAGTTTGGCCACAACAGAAATAGCAACAAGAATCTGTTAACTTCCTTACTCAAGTTTTATGAATGTGATAAGATTGGTAACATAAAGAGAGATTGTCTAGAAAGAAAGAAAAATAAATTCAGGAATAAGAGCCACAAATTTCATAAATAGAAGTAGTAGACTTTTTAAGTAACTTGGGATGATTCAGACTCATATTTTTCATCAGATAGCGATAATGATTCCGAACAAGAAAATGTATGCTTCATGGCTATAAATGACGATGTACCTGAACTTTCATTTGATGATCTAGTTAAAATAAATTCTAAGTTATTAGTTAAGCTTAAAGATTTGAATAGAAAATATAAAGATACATTTGCAAAATTGAAAAGAAGTGAACTGGTAGTTGATATGCTAAAAGATGAAAAAAATACAACAAGAAGAATTAGTAAAATCTCAAGATTCTTGTACTAATATATCAAATAGTTTAATATGTTACGTCATGAAATAGAAACTCAGAAAAATAAAAAATAATATAGAAGAAAATCACAATTTATATTCTAGTAATAAAATATTAGAATTAAAAATAGATATTCTTAAAACAAAGTTAGAAAACATTACTAAAAATGTTTCTTACTTTAACTAAGTTAGAGAGGATCTTTCTAAAATCATAGAAAATTCACAATCTACTTCTAGTAAAAGAGTATTAGGATATAACAAACCTAGAAAAGAAGATAAAACTAGGACGAAAAAAATTAGTTCACTGTATACTAATTTCAAAAAGAAAAATGATAGTTAAAGGAAACAAATCAATAAGTCTAAGACTATATAAATTTGGGTTCCAAAGTCTAACAATCATTTGACAAGAAATAAGTATATAGATAATTTTATTACTAATGTTCATACAAATTCAAATTTCATTTTCAAAGGAAACTTTAAACCATATTGGGTTTGGCTTCCTAAGACCTAAATCTTAGGACCTTAACAGAGGAAGTGGGTACCAATATCATTTCAATATTTTTTTGCAGGTACCATGTAAAAAGAGAGGAAAGTGGATACTCGATAGTAGTCGCTACAAGCATATGACGGG
Source organism: Allium fistulosum (assembly GCA_030737815.1). NCBI lineage: Eukaryota > Viridiplantae > Streptophyta > Magnoliopsida > Asparagales > Amaryllidaceae > Allium > Allium fistulosum. Next base: position 1,425,445,407 of record CM060902.1, read on the forward strand.
GAACAAAGACATGCTAACAAATATTATCTACTCAGACGAAGGTTCCGTTACTTTTGCTAGATAACTCTAAAGGATATATCATCGACAAAAGAAACGTGAGCAACAACGGTATATCTAATTCACCTCTTTATCACTAATGTCTTATTAATTAAAAATTTTAAACATAATTTGTTAAGTATTAGTCAATTATGCGATAAAGGTTTCAGTATATCATTCTTAAAACATAAGTGTGAAATTTTCGAACAAAATAAGAATCTAATTTTAAAGAAGTTAGAGAAAGAAATATTTATATTTCAAATGAAAATCAATCACGATATAGATATGTATTTAATAGCCAAAGATAATGATCCATGGCTATGGCACAAAATATTTTGTCATATTAATTTTGAAGTTATTAGCAAATTTTCTAAAAACAATTTTGTAAAAGGGTCTACCAAAAATGAATTATAAAGTAAATAATGTCCGTGATGCGTGCAAACTAGGAAAACTAACTAAATCATCTTTTAAGTCTAAGAAAATCATTTCTACATTACAACCTTTTGAGCTACTACATTTGGATCTATTCGGTCCTGCTCAAATTCAATCAATAAATCATAACAAATATGTTTATGTAATTATAGGCTATTTCTCAAGATATACATAGGCATTATTTTTGAAAAACAAATGTGATACTTTTGAATCATTTAAACATTTTACTAAAAGAATAAAAAATTTAAAAAGTTTAATAATTTAAAATATTATAAGTGATCTTGTTATGTATTTTAAAATGAGCTTTTTGAAAACTTTTGTAACATAAAGGGTATTAGTCACAACTTCTCATTTCCAAGAACTCGACAACAAAATGGAGTTGTAGAAAGAATGAATCGGATGATACGGGAATGTGCTAGGACTCTACTTAGTGGTAGCCAACTACTAAAATATTTCTGGGCAAAAGCTGTGTCTACTATATGCTACGTCTTAAATCATGTCACTATTTGACCCTTAACTAAACATACACCATACGAACTTTTTAACGGTAGAAATCCTAATATATCATATCAACAAATTTTTGGATCAAAATTTTATATCAAACATAAAAGATCAACTAGGAAAATTCGATCCAAAATTTAATGAAGAATATTTATTGGATATTCGGAACGAAATAAAGCATGTAGAATATATAATAAACGTACAAATACTATAGAAGAAACTTTACATGTTTCATTTGACGAGAATTTCAGAAATAATAAAGATGATGAAGAAAATATTATAGAACAACCAATCATTGAAAATCCACCTCAAAATTGTATAAATAAAGAATAACAAATCACAGAAAATCCAATTGAAAATGGTTAAAACTCCACCATGAATTTTAAAAGATCACCCAATTGAAAATATAATTGGTAAAGTAAATACAAATGTCAGAACTAGACATCAATTAAATCAAATGGGTCATATTGCAATTATATTTAATACAGAATCTAAAAACCGAAGGAAGCTTCAACCAACGAATATTGGATCTTAGCTATGCAAGAAGAGTTAAATCAATTCGAATGAAATGATGTTTGGGAATTGGTACCAAGACCAAATAATCAAATTGTCATAGGTACGAGATGGGTTTACAAAAATAAAGTAGACAAAAATGGAAATATAACTCGAAATAAGGCAAGGTTATTTATATAAGGAAATAATCAAGAAGCGGGGATAGACTATGAAGAAACTTTTGCTTCTGTTGCAAGATTTAAAGCAACACTAATCTTACTAGCCTTCTCTTGTCATCGCAATATTAAACTTTATCAAATGGATGTTAAAAGTACGTTTTTAAATAATTTTATAAAGGAAAATGTTTTTGTAGAACAACCACCTCTTTTTAAACATGAAAAATTTCCTGATCACTTCTATAAACTTAAAAATCTCTTTACGGTTTAAAACAAGCACCCCGTGCTTGGTATGAATGACTAAGAGGCTATCTTATAGATTCTGGATTTGAGACTGGAAAAGTTGATCAAACTTTATTTACAAAACGAGATAAGGAAGATATATTAATGATACAAATTTATGTAGATGGTATCATTTTTGGATCTACAGATAAAGATTTATGCAATGAGTTTTCAAAAACAATGACAAGTGAATTCGAGATGCCTTATATGGGAGAACTCTCATATTTTCTCGGTCTGCAAATTAAACAACTAAGCAATGGTACTTTTATTAATCATGAAAAATATTGCACTAATTTAATAAAACTTTTTGGAATGGAAAAGACATCAAATAAACCAACACCTATAAGCACTACGGTTCATCTCAACAAAGATGAAAATGAAAAAAGTATGGATCAAAAATTATATCAAAATATCATTGGATCTTTACTATACTTAACTGCGAATCGCCTCGATATCATGATGAGTGTATGCCTGTGTGCACGATTTTAAGCAAATCCCAAAGAATCACATTTGCGAGCCGTGAAATGAATTTTGCAATACTTAAGCAACACTAGGGACTACGACCTCTTCTATCCGAAAGAATGTCCTTTAAAACTTGTGTCATACAGCGACGCCAATTTCAGAGGATGTCGAATGGACAAGAAGAGTACGAGCGGTACTTGTCACTTCATCGGACAGTCTCTAGTATCGTGGTTTAGTAAAAAGCAAAATTGTGTTTAACTATCGGCGTGTGAAGTAGAATATATATCTGCTGCTTTAGCATGTGCACGTGTGATATATATGTAGCAAACTCTTCATGACTTCGAGATATACTTAAATAAAATCTCCAATTTATTATGATAATACAAGTGCTATTAACTTGTAAAAGAATCCAACAAAACATTCTCATACCAAACACATTGATAGTCATCATCACTTTCTACATGATAACATAGGAAAAAAATGTAATATCACTTGAGTTTACCTCTTCCAAAATCAAATCGCAGACACCTTCACAAAAACCTCTAAATGAAAATTCATTTATTAAGTTGAGACGTGAAATTGTATCCCTACATGAACTACAATAATTACTCTACATAACAAAATTCTTTATTACTTGGTCGAAAAGAGTAAATACTTTATAAAAAAAAGTTGGTGTGAATACATGTTAATGTCCATAGAAAGCTTTTTAGAAACTAACAGATCATAAAATAAACCAACACACTAAAAATTTGTCATGCCATAAACTCACTTAATATCAACCATTAAACAAAGAATAACTACTAAACCATAGGAAATTAAAAAATATAACAGGCTATGAGATCAAATCTATTCTCAACCTTTAAAACTAAAGTATAATTTTAACAATGTATAATGTATATAAACAATAGTTTTTATATATATATATATATATACAAACTCAAATATAAATTAAAGTCAACTTTAGTTCAAAAATGTCATTCAACCATGATTCACCTTTTTCATTTACAGACTATAGCTTATCTTCCTCTTAAAGCTTTCATTCATCTCCAAACAAAACAACTACACCATCAAATAAATTATCTTCAGTAAAGATCATTCCATTACCTACATACCACACTAGTTACTGTCCAAAGGGTAAGAAAGTCTAATGGTTAACAATCTTGAATCATCATCTTTCAATATCAAAATTGGTGAGAATTTTATTATCAACAAGAAATGACAAGAGTACAAAAGGATATGTATTACGAGCAATGCAGAAAATGGGCACATCTTAATTTTCCTGAAAGATGTATAATGGCAATTTGTGGACATTCACCAACGAAGAATAGCATACACAAAAACTCTCCACGTCTAACAGAAACTCCGGTCAATAAATATGACTTGACTCCAAGAAATTCATGGGAACGAGGGCCATTAAACAAAGATTGGAACCACACTCTAGTTTGAACAAATATATGGTCTCTACTTAAGCCTTTAAAAGAGCAAACAAAGATCGAGTCAAGTGCAATAAGTAAAATTTTATATTATATATATATAAATTTGATTATTATTTTAAATATTTCTTCACATTTAAATAAAGTTGTATTTGTTTCTATTGAAATGAATAAATATATCATAAACTACATATTACAAAGTCCAAAACAAAATATGGAATCAAAAATTTATAAAAACTAAAACATTTACACCAACAACAGGTTCAGTCGAATGAACGCCCTAGTTCATTCCTGTGCAGTTAATGCCCCGCTATATCCCCGCTATAACTCCGATATATCTTATAGAGAATTCCTACCGCTACAATTTTTCCATATATCCCCAACATATAGCCTTTCCGCTTTAATCCCCGCTATTTCCGCTATATCCCGTTATTTCCGCAATATTCCGCTATTTCCGCTATATCTTCTATAAAAAATTGGATTGAAAAATGATATTTATACGCTATAAAAATTATGAAATTAATTAATTTCATTGAATTTTTTTATATATGTTTAGAAATGATAATACTCTAATATTCTACTAAATTAAATTAAGTTATATAACAGTTTTATGTTCATTTACAATACATTTGCACATATTTTTATTTAAAATTATTTTTGTATTAATTATAATTCAATTGAATGTTAATTTTTCACATAATTACTATCTATATATTTGTAAAAACAACAAGTATGGGATTTATATGCTATTTTAGTGTAATCCGATATATCCCGCTATATCTTCACTACATCCCCGCTATGACTTTTTGCACCTCTACCGCATTGAATCCACCGAGCGCTTTAACTGCACAGGTTCATTCAACTGAACGAGAAGAAATAATAATATCCTCACAATGTCAGTTGATTGAACGAGTATTCAGTCGACTGGACAAGAAGAAAATTCATTTTCCAAACAAATTTCAGTAGACTGAACTTTCAAATTTGTCGACCAATCGCATATTTCACCGTTTTTGTAAAACAAACTTACCGATTCAGTTTCATGTCTTTTGAGATACCAACCCCTTCAAGACATTTACACCTATTCAATCCTTATAATTTCTAACTTTACCAAACCTCCTAATTCACTTCTTCTCCCAAGAGATTAACAAAACCCTATTTTGTTTTCTCAATAATCAACTAAAAATGCATCCAAAAAAACAAAGATAATCATCATCTACTGCTATTGGACCATCTGATGCTCAAATCAGAAGTTGGTTTTACAACAGTGCTATTGTACAAAGGTTCAACAATATGAAAAACATGAGAATTTTCAAAATCTCATTCATCCGATTTAGAGATTTTGGAAGCTATGTTGTTCAAGAATTTGCTGAAGCAAACCACATTGACCATCTCATCAACTTTGAAGCCAACAATCTCAAGATCTACCCATTATTGGTAAAGTTATTTTATGCTAACTTGAACTTAGATTTCATGCATCGACATAATAGAGAAAATTATATATGGATTCTTGTTTGTGGTGTTAAAATATATCTCCCCATAGCAAGATTAGATTCTATTTTAAGTTTCCCTCCGAAAGGGGAAGACCTAGATGACATTGAAGTGGATAAGAATACCCATGATGATGTTAGTCATTTATTTTTAGCAGATAACTTAGAAGTTTTGAAAGCCAAATTCTTATGTCAAAAAGGTAGAATTTTGCATAGAGTGCTTACCCATTCTATAAAACCACCGACCGGTAGCTATGATGTAGTTTATAAACATAACTTTCAAACTCTTTATGCATTATGGGGTCGTCGAAATGTTAATTGGGAAAAAGTAATTATGGAGGAATTTAAAACATTTCATAGCCGTACAGTCAAAATGATCCATTACAGAGAATACATCTACATAACAAGAAGACAACCATGATGACATAATAATGTAATATCAGTCATAGTGTCTTAGTCTAGAGTTTTATAAATTGTTAAAATATCTTCTAGTGGTATATACAAGCACACACGATCAAACTATTTTTAGAAATCAGAAACATCAAAATTAACATCAGTCAGTCAATTGAAACACCCATGTCAGTTGACTGGCCTAAAGAATCTACTGCACAAAATAGGTCTGATAGTTTTAGACAACTGAATACTCAAAATAGTGGACTAAACACATTTTCAGTCAACTGAATGGAAGATTTCAATCGACTAAAACTGTCTACTCTTGTATTGATTCCTTTCTGTTTTGAAGATTTATCTCTCTGCTCAATTTCAATCAGCTAGTTGATTTTATTCAATTGATTGAACGATCGCGACAGCTATATTTTTTTTAAATTTTCTAAAGAGGTGCTCTTCCTTATGAAGAGTTATTCCTCTTCGTTAATGGTTGCAACCATTTCTGTTGATCGTTCCTCTTTACTAAGAGTTGCAACTATACATCCTTTATACAAAGCAAACAAATTCTTGAAATCAAACAACTAATATTCTCTGATTCTCTATATGTTCTTTTTGAATTATCAAGTGCTTTCATATAATTTCAAATTGATCACTTATTCTTTCAAGAATAAAATTCTTGGGATCAAAACCTTTCATTCTTTATGTGCACTTAATATACCACTCAGAAGAAGATTATTGTAACAACCCGCATATTTGTCGATTTTATATTTAAATATTTTATTTAAATATTTCGTCGTTCGTCGGATTTTGGTCCGAAAAGCTACTTTTTGCAAACAGTCGAATTAGGACTCGAGGCCTCCTCCATTGAGTTCAAAACGTCGTTTGCGATCTTTTTGAGTGTAAGCTTCGATATGTTTGGAGCTAGTCAAAAATTTGACCATTTGCACTATGGGTTTGGTTTTGGGTTCAGCCCCTTTGCCAACTTAAACCCCAAACTGAATCATCCCTCCCCATTCACTCTCACTTCCTCCTCTTGCTCAGTTCTAAGGCAAAAATGGTGGGAGAGATGGGAAATTAAAACTCCCAAACCCTAGTTTCATCTTCAAATCAAGTTCTAGCTCCAAATTCAAAGAGAACCCATTGGTAAGCATCTCCTTCATCTTCTCCAACCCGTTCTCCTTTCAATTTCAGAAATCCTAAACCTAACTTTAGGAATGTTCTTCTTTTTGAGCATAGATTCAAGCTCATTTGGGTTGTGTTGAAGAGTGGTTGATTCTCCCTTTGCTTTCAAGCTCCTTCTTCATTGTTTTTGTGAAAAGGTGAGATTTTTATCTCACATCTTAATCTATATTTATCTTCGATTGTTAGGTATGAATTCCTAACACTTATTCTTGTGCAATTGCTTTTGGTTTGGATTGATTTGGTGAATATTCCAATTTTTAGTGTTTTGAGTTCAATTCTTTAAAAATCCAAACTTTGATCTTTGATCATGATTTTTGTGATGCATTGAAGAGCTTATAAGGCCGGGTAGTCGATAGGCGTAAACCCTTAGCGCCGTTGCTCGACCGATTGCATTTCGGAAGTGTTTAGCATTCATTTGATTGGCATGGGAGTGCTGGAAACAGGCTCCGGTCGACCGACCTCAGAGTCCGGTCGACCGACCTCAGAGTCCGGTCGACCGACCTCAGAGTCCGGTCGACCGACCTGCTACTCTAGCATCTCCCTGCCTCTGTTTGGAAGTGCAGATTACAGGCTTCGGCCGACCGACCTCAGGGTCCGGTCGACCGACCTGCTACCCGAGCACTTCTGTCTCTGGTCCGGTCAGCCGACTCAGGGAGTCAGGGAGTCCGGTCGACCGACCTGCTCCTGTTAGGTCGCGCACTTCGTTAGGTCGCTCGCGAGTTAGTACTTGGTCGTTTAACATGTTCTTCTGCTAGGTCGCACGGCAGTCTTCCCTTAGGTCGTATGACCTACTTTTCCTTAGGTCGAACCCCGTATTACTCTGCGTAGGCAATCTCATCTGAAAAACATTTATCAGAACTTCCTACTTTGATGGTTTTGGGAATTGATTTCTTTGGATTTTATTCACGTCTTCGAATGTGAACTTTTATAATTGATTGTTCCTACAATCACTTCTATGACTTGTCACTTTAAAAATATAAAGGTTTCAATACTAGTAGTAAATAGCAAAACTCTTTCATCAAAAGGATTTCAACTCTATTTTCAATATCAAACTCGGTTATAAAACTGTTTTTTCCAATCTACTAGTATATACAAACCTTTACCTCATTCGTATGAGAAAATATAATTAAACGGCTTAGCAAAACAAGTGGTATGAAACGCTTGCGTTTACTTCGTCGGTTAATTTATGGACTTGTTCGATTGAAACTCTTGTGACAATTTCCTAGTGCAGATCTACAGTTTGTTCGTAAATATTTGAGTTAAGCAAGTGGTTATGGGACATGAAGCTAAACTCTTATATTTACTAGCTTAGTGTAATCGACACTTCCTTATGATCATGATGATCATTTTTGTGATTTAGACTAGCGATTGAGCGATGTCTCTTTGTTTGCGAGGTTAGACTAGACACCATTTGTGTGATTTCGATTCACACATATTGAAACTCTTGTGACAATTTCCTAGTGCAGATCTACAATCTGTTCGTAAATATTTGAGTTAAGCAAGTGGTTATGGGACATGAAGCTAAACTCTTATATTTACTAGCTTAGTGTAATCGACACTTCTTTATGATCGATGACGATCATTTTTATGATTTAGACTAGCAATGTGCGATGTCTCTCGTCCGTGTGTTCGGACTTGCCTTTCTCGTCCGTGTGTTCGGACTTGCCTTTCTCGTCCGTGTGTTCGGACTTGCCTTTCTCGTCCGTGCGTTCGGACTTGCCTTTCTCGTCCGTGTGTTCGGACTTGCCTTTCTCGTCCGTGTGTTCGGACTTGCCTTTCTCGTCCGTGTGTTCGGACTTGCCTTTCTCGTCCGTGTGTTCGGACTTGCCTTTCTAGTCCGTGTGTTCGGACTTGCCTTCGAGCCATCCGTGTGTTCGGAAAAATTAAATAGATAGCTTCTCATCCGTGTGTTCGGAAAATTAAATGGATAGCTTCCATGAGATAGCTTCTCGTCCGTGTGCTCGGACTTCCCCCTTTTTGTGATTTCTAGATTTCGTGTGTTGATTTCTGAATTTAATGTTTCACCAACTTTTACAATTGGCATTAATATGTATGTCATTTATTGTGGCTTGGTGAATTAAATAAAGAGTATGACATTCTTTTTAATCTTTGAGAAGATTCTTGTGGTATTGATTAATCTCTTGTTGATTTTCAATTACGTACTTATCACAGTACGCTATTCTGGTTATGATACGTTTTTGTCATATCTCTTATTCTATATCACTTTATCTGATATTTATAGCTAGACTGATCCGTTTATTATTTTCTTATAAATAATACTCGGGTCAGACCGAGATGTTACAGGTGCTTCTGCTTGACTTCTCTTCAGGACTATTCTGACTTTTTGCTAACTACATAGATTGTAGTTTTTGGATGTACACATTTGAGATATAGACTCTATGTTGTGTACTTATTCTTTTGTATAGCACGTGATGCTATTCTTTTGTATTATCGTGGATTTTTCTGACCACTACTCTGATGTACACTTTCATGTGTTGTATATTTATTCATATCTATTTCCGCCTCTGTGATATGAATTGTCTGTGACTGATTTATGTTACGTTTATTTCTATATTTGTTTCCGAAGATTATATATAGCCACCGTGTGATAGCTTTGTGTTTGTATCGGTATGTCGGATTTCCTCCTTAAAAGATGTGCATTCTATTCTATCTGACATATCGGTGCTCGCACAAAGAAGTTACATGGATGGTCGCTCCTCAACAGCCTTATTCTCCGTGCTAATTGACAGCACTACACCGTAGTGTTCTTGGTTAGCGTGGGTATAGAGGTGGGGCGTCACAATTATAGGAAGGTTGTACTCATTGGCTAATGCATGCTATACAAGAGCATAAGAAGTTACAAAAAATTCTACTTGTATTGTAGACAAAGCCCTATTAGAGATTTCAAGCATGAAGTCCTGTTTGGTAGCTCAGGCGGTTGTAAGACCTATTCCACCGAGTTAAGTGAGGGTATCACTTATTAATTCCAGAAGGAATTTGGGATTGGACATAAAATGAGATTTCGTACCTGTATAAAAATCTCTGGTGTTATTTACTTTATTTCTTTACTTTTATATTACTATTTTTGCACAAGTTAACCACTTAGACAAATATTCATATTACACGATCCACATAGACTTTCATTATTTCCAACCATCTCTCGAATTTGGTCTCAAGATGAATACCCTTGATCAGTGCCATCAGTACTATGTCATCATTGGGATCTATTACTTCCATCACAACTATATGGAATCAGTTTAAGAAATCTTTAATGACTCTCCAATGCTCTGGAAGAGGTTTGATAATGACACCATATCTTTCGAACGTGAAGTGTGTAAGCAGAATTGCTCTAGAAATTTTCATGACAACTCAACGAAAGACGATATGTATCTCTGTGATAGCCGAGTGAACCACATCTTCGCTATCCCTCCAGAAAAAATTGAAAGCAACAATATCTCATGGCATTAGATGCACTGGCAGAGTCCTTATGCCATTCGTACTTCATCAAGTGCAGCCTTTGATCTATCTTTCCACCGTACAACGAAATTGTTGGCATTACAAACCTCCATGGATAATTCACACGTAGAATGTTCTCAGTAAATGGATTCCAACTAGGAGAAGTACCCCATTCATTATTGCTTATAAACTGATTTTCATTTGCAAGTTTCCTTACCATCTCAATTAAATAATCTGGTTCTATAAGTTCGGCTGAATGGCGGTAGTCGAGATCTGTTCCGAGTATTCGGCCCGGCAAATGCTCTAAGGCATACTATCGATACCTAGGTTCTCCAAACTCTGAGAGATCCATTCATTCAGCAGTCATCCCTGTTTGATTCCTGGGTGGCAAATCGTCGACAGTAGCTCGATTTTCGATAAGAGGTCCCATCCATGCCACCATCCAGAGGGCGAGGTTCAACTCCAACATAAGTTTGATCGATACCGATCCGTTCTCTTGGATCAATATCGATCCACAAACTCGAGCCATGAGTGTGTCTTGTCCTTTGATATGAGGTCCCAATTGTGTTTTCAGTCTTCTTCTGCTTTCCACACCTCCGTCTCTACTCGGATGAAGAGACACTATCAGATTCTGGACTAGATTGTTCCAAGTCCCTCCTGTTCCTTCAATGGTGGTTCTTAGTCATCTCATTCAATAGTTTCGAGTTCTCTTGCATCCGTTGGTTCATCTCATTGCGATCTCTTGGAGCCTATCCTTCATTCGCTTCATCATACGATCCATCTCCATTCTGGTCACGACATCAGTTGGATTATAGATATCTGGTTGGTTTTGCTGGTCAACTTCATCCATATGCTAAGTACCTTGATTCTTAGCATCATCAATAGCTTTGGAGTTTGAAGCACATTCCTTCCTTAGGGCTATGGCGAACAACTTCTAGTAGATTGTTGAAAATCTAAATAGTAGAACAGTAAGGTTAAAAGATTGGACCTATTTCTCGGATCTAAGAAATCCAATAGAAGATGATGGATCCAAGTAGCCTGAGTTCAGCTCTCACTGAAAGCACCAAAATATTTGAACCAAAATGGCATATACACACGAAAGATTATAAATCAACAAGTTGTAATAAGTCAATGACATATTATTGCAACATAAGAAACAATGACTTATTATTGCAAAATAAGAAAAGAAAAGGAAACACGTCTTTTATAGCGTTTTCAAAATGCTATAAAAAGTCTTATTAATGGAGTTCTTAAAATGCTATAAAAAAACATGACATGTTGGTGTACAATGGTCATAAAAGCTATTATTAACTGTAATAGCGTTTCATAAACGCTTTATGGGCATTAATAGCGTTTTAAAAACGCTATCAAATCCTTTAACAGCGTTTTAAAAATCATGTTTGCAGTACGTACATATCCATTATCACACTATAATCGACAAATTTACATAAACACAATGTATCATTTCACACAATCATATAGTTCACATTAAACGAAAAATAACTACCATTCAACATTCACATAGAATAATGCATAATATGTCATAATATTTAATGAACATTACATTAAAAGTGTAAATAATACAAGTGATAAAAGATCGTACTACACATGATGATTAAATGTGCAAACCGAAAAAGTTGTTACTTCAAAAGAACTTCAAATCGCTAATATACCGCAGCATGTTGCCATATGCACCATAGACAGGTAATTACCTATGAAAAAGAAATTCAATAATTAACATTTATAACTATACATTCATACATATATGTGTGTGTGTATGAAACTTAATTATATAAATTTAATTAATTTATATGGAACTTAATTAATTTATATGAAACTTGATTAACTTAGTTAATTTTATAAAATTAAATTGATTTATATAAACTTTAGTTAATTTTATAAAATTTAGTTTTTTTATAAACTTTAGTTAATTTAATTAAAAAATTTTAAATGTTGTTGATTTTTATAAAACTCAATTAACTTAGTTAATTTTTATATAGCTTAGTTAATTTTTGTAAGAATTCAAAATAGAGAACATGATTTTTATAAATCTAAATTAATTTTCATAAACTCTAGTTAATTTAACTATTTTTTTTTAAATTTTGTTGATTTCAATTAACTTATTTAATTTTTATATAACTTACTTAATTCATATATCCTTTAATTAATTTTTATAAAACTCACTTAATTAACTTGGTTGAATATTTATAAGACTTAGTTTATAAATTAGTTAAATAATTTTAGTTAATTTTCATATAACTTAGTTAAATTTTATAAGAATTAGTTAATTTTTATAAACTTTTAGTTAGTCTAGTTAAATTCGTATAAAACTTGATAAAGTAGTTAACTGTTATAAAAATTAGTTAATTTTTACAGATTAAGTAAATTTTTTTAATTTTAATTACTTTTTATATAACTTAGTTATCTTAGTTAAATTTTTATACTTAGTTAATTTCATAAATTTATTTACATTTTATAAAATTTTATTAATATTTTGATATTCATTTAATTTTATAAAACTTAGTTAATTTTTAGACAATTATTTAATTTTCATAAAACTTGGTTAACTTAGTTAATTCTTATAAACTTTGTTGATTTTTATAAACTTATCGGATTTTATGAATTTTCAACAACACCTCCTTTGCACGGTTAGTGCTTTCCCGCACACCCCATTTCGATATACATTTACACGATCAAAACAAGATCGGATTTATATCTTATATAACAAAATATACTTCATAATAGCATACATATTCAAATGCATAAAAACATACCTTTTATTAACAACTTTAGCTAGCAATCTTCAATATAGCAAAGGAATGTTTTGTGTACCTATATAGCAAAGTAAAGGGAATAATTAGGGTGCAAATCTACAAAAGAGTTCTGTAATTATGCAAATTATTCAAAAGAATAATTTGGGTAACTTATTATCCAGGATTAAAAAGCCATTCAACCTAATTTCCACTTCAATAAATTTGAGGTAGCCCAAAACAAATAATAGTTTTATTTCATCTCATTGGTGTTTGCAGACCTCATTAGTAGAAAATTTATATGGTAACATTCCAGTTTGAAATGATGATTGAAATAAATTCAATTGTAAAACAATCATTCTAATTTAAAACATCTCAGTGTTCGCATCAGCTTAATTCACTATACCTAAATGCGGAACCCTACTTAGGTAATAGTGTAGAAAGTTGGCAAACCGTATACATTCAAAATGTATTATATTGCTTAACATTCATGCATCACCTCATGACTTAATGGACATTCCATTACGATTTTATACAACAGTAACATAATTTTGGATATAATCTTATGCCAATTGGAACATACGATGGGAAACAATAACAAAGATTAAGATGACAGTATAAAAAGAGGTTAAGGTGCATAAATTCTAAACAAAAGATATAAGTACCATTATCTCCCAATCCAGTAATTCAATTTTTTGAATTCTACGATGACGTGGAACTAAACCAAATGATATAATGAAAAATCGGGAAATTCTACCGAAACTCTAGTCTTTTTAAACCCGACTTGATTTTGATGTTTATTTCTAACAAGTCTTCATAAATATATGTCATTCCCCAAAAAATATTCTTTATTGAATACAATTCAGACAAACTAAAATTAGCGAGAATGACTCAATTTTATTATGATGTGATGTAAAAAAAAATATTATCTCAACATTTGTTGAACTTTGGAAAATAAAATCATTGGCTAACATATTTTAGAGTATTGTCGTGTTTATTAGCTTTATATAGTGGTTATGCTAGAACTTTAACCAATATAATACCTATGTGTTACAAAATTATATTTTATATTAATTCATTAAGGTCATGCAGTAATTGGAAGAAAGAAACACACATGCATCATTTATACCACAACCACAAGTACATTAGTCGTTAATACATGTGGATAAAATATTAAGCTACCTATAGGCTAAAGTTCACATCCTATGAGAAACATTAAAGTTGAATAGTACACATGCGCGTATATAAGCCAAATACAAATTAGTATGTGATATGTACTGTTAAAACTAGTGCTCGCCTGGACATAAACCAATTTAATGGTGCACTATTTCCAATTGGAAATAAAATGAGGACTCCAAGGCTTTACCAATAGACAATCCAAGACTGTCTATCTTTAAGAATGGAGATGAACTACGTCAAGCATTATACAAACTGGGAATGAAAATTTATAGTAGTCAATATCACAGTTTTACAGTCTAAGTAATTCATGATATATCCAAATTTTATTATTATTTATTAATATAGAAGAATTAGACTTTAGATAGAGGATTTACATAATAAAATTGGAACATCTGCACGTTTTTTTGAAAGTTATTATCCCCAAATATAGAATATCAGTTAAAAGCTAGAAAATTACATAATAATAATGGATAAATACATGTTTATTTTCAAGACTCTTATCCCTAAATATTAAAACATGTACAATACTAGGGGTATATTCATTAAATTAAGGATCATGCATTACATGTTTGACTACAACAATAATATCTACGAAAAAAGAAAAATTATTTCTTCTGTGCAAGTTAATTAGCATCAAGAAAGTAGACATACAATATTAGAATAATTCGTATAATGTTTTGAAATTACAGACATCGTTTGATTTATATGGCATATTAAGAAGAAATTGGTGGAAATTATTACCTACAATTGCAAACATTAACGGTACATCCGCATAGGCCAGTTGACCATTCGACTACTAACTTGGGATTTAATCTAAAATGCCCATAGATTCTGTTGTGTTCCTCTACTTTGTCTACTTGACCTCTCTTTAAATAATAAAAAAGTTTATGTGCTCTAAAAAATATATTTGAAAAAGAAACTCAAGTTCATTGTTGTAATAAATCAAAATTATTGTACTTTGAAACCGAAAAGACTAAGGATGAAATAGAATTGATCAATAGTGGTGCACCTATCAAGAGTGCTTGTTTACGAACCCAAATAAGGCACTAAAATATGATTGCCCTCTATGTCCCTGCATAAAAGTAAAGCAAGTTTAGTTATCTATGAGGAAGTTGTTATAGTATGAAAAACTGCACCACTAATCTATGTACAAACTGAACTTTAACTGTCGAACTAAACTAAACTACACTACCAATCTATGTAAAATCAATACACTGTAGTTGTCAGCAAGAAATGAATAAGAATCAATGTACAAACTATACTTTAACTGGTGAACTTCAGTTCGACGATGATTTGACGATCAGTATGTTGTGCATAATACCAGCTATGGGACAACAAACCCTGTACATCAACCATTTAAACGCATAAATAGAGGCGTGTTACCTTAGCTAAAACTGAACAGAGCTGTGTATGCCAAGTGCATTAAAGAACAGGCAACACGCCTCAGTTTTAATTGAGGCATGCATGCCTAAGTTTTAACCGAGGCATATTTTCCTCAGTTCTAACCGAGGCATATTTGCCTCAGCTAAAACTGAACTGTGAGGCTTGAATGCCATTCTGCTTTTATAAGTGCAGTAAAGAACAGGCTAACTAACGAAAGAGACCAAGCAAAAGCATGTGGTGATGGGAAGCATCATACAACTTCTCATGCTTGAGTTCAACTTTTTTTTACTTCCTCGTTGTTTTCGGTCTATTCTTCTTGCTCTGAAATCAAGAACTTTAAAGTAAAGATAAGTCGCTAGTCGACATTTTCATACTGCCAATTTCTTTTATAAACCTAATTTCTTTACCCAGGTGTAGGTATGTTTAGTTAAAAAAATTTGTGTTATTTTCTTTCTTAAACAGTAACAAATTGGTTCGAATAATTATTTCCTTTTGTTTTCACTTTTCAGCAATAGCCCTAAACGATTCGGCGACCAATCAAAACTGAAGTAAAAAATGTTATATGAATGTGAACTTAATATTGAAAACGACGATGCTTATAATTAGACCCAAGTTGTTTTTTCACTCAAGTCAAGTCGGATTAGAACATAATGGAAGAACCTGATCTTTTTAAAACTCAAGTAAGATTTAGAGTAGATCGAGCTTACCATCATTGGAGCTTTTCTCTATCTTTGGCATTATGTGACACTATGAACTGTGATTTTTTTTGTTGAAGGACCTTATGCTCATTTGCAATGTTGCTTAATCTTAGTTTCTATTACATATGTGATGCCTCTTGACTCTTAAGTAACCAATCGTTTAAAACTTGAGAGTACAAAGGTGTATACTAACGTGAAGAATAGGAGGCATGTGGAGTAATGTTTTTGAACTAATAACCACAATTAAAAAAACTGTTTTTACTGTCAAGCACAATCTCAATATAGCAGACTAAGCATTTCAGTAAATGTTTTGATATTAAAACTATACGATGCTATTCTCTTGAACAAAAAATTGAAGTAACCTACATATTTGTGTTAATTTGGTAGAAGCAGCATGATATTAAGAAAATTTAACCAATGAACAAGACTAGTCAATATTATATTGGAAGGATAAAATTACAGCTAGGAAATCTAAAGACCTACTGACTTTTAGGTAGCTATGAATTGTAAACTAAGTGGAGTATAGAGCTATTGCACCATGAGCAGTAATGCACACACCTATTGCAGCTTGAGCAGAAGTCGAAGCATGTATACCTACTATGGCTTGAGCAGCAGCAGTGAGTAGAGCTGTTGTAGTGTAGTAGCTACAGCTCAAACAGTTGAGCTGCCTTATCTCGAGCATGGAGCTGCGCTAATTAGAAAGCAGAGCTATAGCCTGGTTCATGCAATTGGAACTACTATGACTCAGTGTGTGGATCAGAGCTACTGTGGCTCGATAGCAAACCTAGACCCTTAATGACATTGATCTCACTCAACATTTTAATTGCAAAAGTCAACACCATGGATCTCAAGTATCCATTATATATCTATTAGTGCACACACTTTTCTACGTAAGATTGTGATAATAAACTAGGTTTTATATCATCTATCTTCAACTTAGACATTTGTGAACTCATTTGAAATCATATTTTCAAGTATTACGGTAGCTACCGATATAACTTGAAGAACATTATTTCTTAAATTATTCTTACATTTAGTCTTATTCTTAAATGTATTACTTACTATATGTATTGACGAATGTTTTCCCACAGCTAATTTTACATACTTCTTTCATGCAAAGGAATCTACCTTTTCTTTATTAACTACAATAAAATTAATCAATGATGCAAAATATGAGAAAACCTACAATTTATAGCCTCATTCCAAATACAACTAATCTATATGACACTTCTGTTATGACGGATTCCAATCGAGACAACTCCGATCGAAATCCCCTGAGCACAGCGGAAGACGAGATCGTGATAAGAAGTGTAAAAACAACCAAACCAATAACTCAAATCTAGTCTCAACCAATCCAAAGACAATCACAATCCCAAATAAGCAATTCAGAAATTAAAGCAATAACGAAATAATAAATCACACAGCGATTTATAGTGGTTCCACTAACGTTGTGTTAGTGTACATCAACTTTAAGAGAGAACTTTATTATTATTGATGAGAAGAGTACAAGAGATTGATTACAATGATCAAATTCAAATTAGAAATTGATTTGTGGAGAAGAGAATTGAAGAAAATTAGGTTTTGATAAACCCTAATTAGTGGAGGCTAATCTCTTGCAGTCGCTTGCGTTTTTTTCTACTACACGGATCTGATACCTGTGGCTAGCTTATATAGGAGAATAGAAACCCTAGACAATATTCCAAAATTGCCCCTGCGGATATCACAAATTTTCACCCAAGTCCACGGAAAGAAAAACTGAAAAAAATCGTTCCAGACGTCTGGTCTAAGGGTCAGACGTCTGACTTAAGTCACTGGAGTGACTGGCTCCAGATCAGACGTCTGACCCACTTGGTCAGACGTCTGACCAAGTGTTCTGGAACCACTTCAGAAATTTTCAGACGTCTGAAACTATTTTCAGTCGTCTGAAAATAGTTGCTGTCCCCAAACAGCCCACTTCGCCTTTTCTCTGATAACTTCCACCTCCGGACTCCGATTTGCGAACCGTTTCCTCCGTTGCGAAGCTACTTCCGACCTCTACAAATCCGCATATAGTGTCGCCAAAATTCAACACTCCACCTCAACACTATATCCATCTCCGACTTTAATGGTACCATACCATCAACAACAACCGATAGCACCAACTATCACTTCTTCTACCTTCAACCAGAAATGAATGCTTCCCCAATGAGCTCCGGCAAAGCCACCGCTCATTGCACTCCACCAACGAGCTCAGGCAAAGCCCCCGCCCGCTAATGAAATGTTGAAAACATCCAAAGCCTAAGCTATCTCTCCAAAGACTAGCACTAACCAAGAAGATAGAACCTCAATCTCTCACCAATACTCTTTCTCATCTACCACCAAGCTCCTCCCCTAACCGTGCCACTCCATGGCACCTAGCACTTCTCCAAGCGAATTAAGTTCGAGCAACGCTCGAACTTCCCAATCGGCAATGCCTTAGTGAACATGTTCGCCGCGTTATCCTCTGTGTGCACTTTCCGAAGATATACTTGCTTATCCTCATCCATGACTACTAGAAATGACTCTCTCACCTCAATATGTTTAGTCCGTGAGCTAAACGCCAAATTCTCTGCCAAGTGAATAGCACTCTGGCTATCACATCGAACATCAGTACTATCATGCCCGAATCCCAAGTCACACAACAATCGCTTCAAATAGAGTGCCTCCTTTGCCGCCTCCACTGCGGCAATCAACTTCGCCTCCGTAGTGGATAAAGCAACTACGGTCTGCAATCTAGATCTCCAACTTATGGCTGTACCCCCAAGTGTGAAGACATATCCGGAAGTTGATATTCTTCAATCCCTATCACCAACGTAGTCCGAATCACAATAACTAACCAACTTGCAATCCTTCGTCTTACTACCGCCAAAAACAAGACCATGAGATGATGTGCCTCTAAGGTATCTCAATATAAGCTTCACAGCTTCCCAATGCGATTTTCCCGGATTAGACATAAAACGACTAATCACCCCGACGGCATTTGCAATATCGGGCCTTGTACACACCATAGCATACATTAAACTACCAACCGCACTTACATATGGCACCTTCGCCATATATGTCTTGTCTTCCTCCAAGATAGATGATCTTTTACTCGAAAGCTTCATATGCAAAGGTAAAGGTGTATTTGACGCCTTTGCATTCTCCATGCTAAACTGGCAAAGCACTTTCTTAATGTATTCCTTTTGAGTTAGTTTCAACTCAAAACGCTTTCGATCCCTTTCTATTTCCATGCCCAATATCCTCTTTGCTTCTCCAAGGTCCTTCATTTCGAATTCCGACTTTAATTGCAATTTCAACTTGTTGATTTCATCCTTGTCCTTCGAAGCAATGAGCATGTCGTCCACATACAAGAGTAAATACACCCAACAATCATTTCCCAACTTCTTGAAATAAACACAAGCATCCTTGATGCTTCTATCAAAACCAATTTCAAGCATAAAATGATCAAACCTCTTGTACCATTGTCTAGGTGATTGCTTTAGTCCATATAGTGATTTCTTCAGCTTGCAAACCAAATTTGACTTACCATCCACAACAAAACCTTCCGGTTGCTCCATGTAGATGTCTTCATCCAAGTCACCATGCAAGAAGGCGGTTTTCACATCAAGTTGCTCCAACTCCAAGTCATGAACAACAACTATAGCAAGTAATATCCCGATAGAAGTATGGCGCACAACCGGTGCGAATATCTCATCATACTCCTTCCCTTTCCTTTGTGCAAACCCCTTAGCCACTAGCCTAGCTTTGTATCTTCCATCGTCCTTCACCTTGTATATCCATTTGCACCCAATAGCACGGTTTCCTTTAGGAAGTGGAATCAAATCCCAAGTTCGATTCTTCATCAATGATTGCATCTCTTCCTCCATGGCACAAATCCACTTCGAGCTATCACTCGAATTCATGACGTCATCAAGGTCCATTGGCTCATCTTGGACTACATGAAGAGCATAGTCCAAATTTTCACAAAAACTAAGATAGTTCCAATCACCATATCTTTCGGGTGGTCTTATAGTACGACGACCAACCCGAGTAGCAATACCATCACCCAAACTTCCTTCAGCTCCACCTTGAACCGAATCTTCTCTAGAATCATGCACATCACCAACACTGCTAGAGGTACCCTGTGGACTATGTGATGTAACATCGACCGCTACTTCCTCGCAAGCATCTCCAACTACTCTACTCTCTCTACTCCTTGGACAAAATATGGAAATAATTTCCTTCTCCTTTGATTCATCATGAACCAAATCCGGAACATCCGATGAGCTTCCATTCTCCTTGAACATCGCCGACTCATCAAAAGTAACATGACGAGAATTCACTACCTTCTTCGTTTCCGGATTCCAAATCCGATAGCCTTTTACTCCACCCGTATAACCAAGCAAAATCCCCTTGAAAGCTCTAGGTTCAAGCTTATCATTTTCCGGATCATGCACATAAACTGGACTTCCAAAGACACGAAGATAGCTCAAGTCAATACTCTTTCCCTTCCACACTTCCTCCGGAATTTTGTTACCAATAGCTGAGCACGAATTTCGATTAATAATATGCACTGCGGTTGACAAAGCTTCAGCCCAAAATCCCTTCGCCAAACCCGATGTCAATCTCAAGCATCGAGCTTTCTCAAGTAGAGTACGATTCATCCTCTCCGCAACACCATTCGACTGCGGATCTCCAGGTGTAGTAAAATGCCTCCGAATACCATGATGCTTGCAAAACTCCAAGAATTCTCCGAAAACATACTCTCCGCCATTGTCAAACCTTAGAACCTTTAAAGACTTTCCGCTTTCATTTTCAACAAGAGCTTTCCATGCTTTGAACTTTGCAAATGCCTCTGACTTGGCCTTCATTACATACACCCAAACTTTCCGAGAAAAATCATCTATAAAGGAAATATAATAGCGAGCTCCACCTAAAGAAGCTACAGGTGCCGGTCCCCAAACATCCGTGTGAACATACTCAAGAACCCTTCTCGAATCATGCTTTCCTTCACCGAATGAAACTTTTGTTTGCTTCCCCATGACGCATTCTTCGCAAAACTCTAATTTGTTGAAACTTTCTCCATCGATCATCTTACTCTTCCGAAGAATGTCCAAACTCCTCTCCGAGACATGACCTAACCTCAAATGCCACAACCTAGTCGCATCCAAGCCACGAGAACTGTCAACTCTTATACAAGTTTCGCCTTCCACAGTCACTCCTTGAAGCAAATAAATACTATGAGTCCTAGCACCCTTCATCACCACAAGCGCCCCCTTCGACACCCGCAAGCTATCACTCTCAATAGTGATCTTACAACCTAAAGAATCTAGCTGCCCCAAAGAGATAAGCGACTTCCGAAGTCCCGGAACATAGCGTACATTAGTGAGAGTACGAACCACTCCGTCAAACATCCGAATTTGCACGGAACCAATGCCTTTCGACTTACAAATAGCACCATTTCCCATAACAATTGAATTTCCTTCTTTGTCGATGTAAGAAGAAAAACAATTCCTATTTGGCGTCATATGATAAGACGCCCCCGAGTCAAGCACCCACTCACTATCGGAAACATCCGATGCTACCGCCGTCAACACATCTACGTCTTCCTCACCAACACCTCTCTCCACTGCTATAGATGAAGATGCTACTTCCCTTTTACCCTTCTCCTTGTCCGGACATTCATTCTTCTAATGACCGGGCTTCTTGCAAATATAGCACTTGCATTTTCTTTCCTTCGACTTTACTCTCCAACCAGGGTTCCTTGATTTAGAACGCCCCCGGTTCTCCTTCTTCACATACCTCTCCTTCTCCACAAACAAACCATGACCATTACTAGCACCACTACCTCCATCACCTAACTCCTTCATTTGATCCCGCAACTTCTCGCTAAGAAGACCCGTCTTGACATCATCAAGAGTCAATGTATCTCGGCTATAGATCAAACTATTTGAGAAACCTGTATAGCGATCTGGCAACGAACACAACAATATCATCGCCTTTTGCTCTTCCTCAATCTTCAAATCTACCGCCTTCATCTTCATTAGCAAATCATCAAAAATGTTCAAGTGCGCCTTAAGCGAAGTACCTTCCTTCATCTTATAGGTGAAGAACGTTCGCAATAAGATCAAACGATTTGTCAGTGACTTCTTCATATATAACTCCTCCAACTTGTCCCAAATACCCTTAGCGGTTGTCTCACCACTAATTTCAGGGATAACATTCTCTCCCATAGCAAGTTGAAGTGTAGTGAATGCCCACTCTTCCATCTCCTCTCTCTCAACATCCGAGATGTCCGCTGGCAACAAATGTGTGTCAAACACTACCCGATGTACCCGATTCCTCCTTAGAACTGCTTTCATCTTCCATTGCCATTTTTCAAAATCATTATCGCCATTCCACTTGTCTATTACCAATTATGATCCTGAAGCTGCATACGATCCACGTACATAAGGTGCTACACCACTTGGATTACCCATTGAGGAACTACTTGAGGTATTATCTGTTTCTGGCATTTCTACAACCACCTACCAACACCAATGCTCTGATACCAAATGTTATGACGGATTCCAATCGAGACAACTCCGATCGAAATCCCCTGAGCACAGCGGAAGACGAGATCGTGATAAGAAGTGTAAAAACAACCAAACCAATAACTCAAATCTAGTCTCAACCAATCCAAAGACAATCACAATCCCAAATAAGCAATTCAGAAATTAAAGCAATAACGAAACAATAAATCACACAGCGATTTATAGTGGTTCCACTAACGTTGTGTTAGTGTACATCCACTTTAAGAGAGAGCTTTATTATTATTGATGAGAAGAGTACAAGAGATTGATTACAATGATCAAATTCAAATTAGAAATTGATTTGTGGAGAAGAGAATTGAAGAAAATTAGGTTTTGATAAACCCTAATTAGTGGAGGCTAATCTCTTGCAGTCGCTTGCGTTTTATTCTACTACACGGATCTGATACCTGAGGCTAGCTTATATAGGAGAATAGAAACCCTAGACAATATTCCAAAATTGCCCCTGTGGATATCACAAATTTTCACCCAAGTCCGCGGAAAGAAAAACTGGAAAAAATCGTTCCAGACGTCTGGTCTAAGGGTCAGACGTCTGACTTAAGTCACTGGAGTGACTGGCTCCAGATCAGACGTCTGACCCACTTGGTCAGACGTCTAACCAAGTGTTCTGGAACCACTCCAGAAATTTTCAGACGTCTGAAAATAGTTGCTGTCCCCAAACAGCCCACTTCGCCTTTTCTCTGATAACTTCCACCTCCGGACTCCGATTAGCGAACCGTTTCCTCCGTTGCGAAGCTACTTCCGACCTCTACAAATCCGCATATAGTGTCGCCAAAATTCAACAACTTCAAACACTATTTAGCATTTACAAAAATATATTACGCACTATTCAGTAGACTTAGGCATTATTACCATTTGATAAAGGTATTAGGCAGTATTTAGAGTATATGAAATTATATTGATCAAAATTCAATTTGTGTGCATAATTCAAACACCTGTACAATTAATGGCAAATTCAAAAGTGAACAAAATTAAGTAGTGAAAAATAAAGCATCTAAGTAAAATTCAGCAGGAAAGAAAAATTGATCTAACCTGTGCCCGATTGGGTTATTAGAAACAAATCAGCAAAATAACATGGAGTAGAGGTAACATGTTATTCAGGCTAAAGAACAAAAATCAACATACAAACATCAAAAATGGATATGTGATAATAATTATCTCTTTTCAATAAGCTCAAAAGTCTTATTACACTAGCAATAAGAGTCTAGTGATACTTTCATTTGAGATCAATATAGTACATGATAGTATAAATATCTTCTTTTTATTCTTTTTAGGAGATGTAGTAGTCAAATGCCTCCTTACACACACAAAAGAAAGAATAGCAACTCATTTTCACTAATACATTATAAACAGTAAACACTATTGCCAATTGTGATTAGATGCAAATATATGAAAACGTGACCAATATATCTCATCTCATATAATAATGCCGTTATGAACAAGCTTACCAATACAATTTATTTATACATGCAATGCATGTATTCAAAATACCATTACGTAATTGTAAATTTTGCTTTGCATAGTAGCATACTTAACACATATGTTCCATCCTAGAACGTGAGCGTTAGAATAATTTTAGTATGTATAACTCTAATTTATAAGAAGGTAGCCTGAACCTATACATTCAAAATACTATGATATTCATTATTCTTCCTAATACTACTCTCACATATTTCTCTTTGATGTAGTCATATTAATTTCTTAAACCATGACCATTATCCAAGAAAAAGAAGTGAATAATCAAATAGCACCTATTTTAACTTAAATGGTTAAGGTACCCGCATAAAATATGAGTTTAAGAACTACTTGTATAAATATAAATGCAGAATCTTAACGATGACATGTTCAAAATACTTTATTATTTCATAAAGATTTAAAATACATCATGGTGATTATCACTCGGCAAAACATAGCATTGGTGGCTTATAGAATGAATTTTTTTTTATAAAATCAGATAGAAATAGATACAAAATAGCTGAAGTTATACCATATTTCAAATATCATGCCTCATACAACTACTCAATCATCACAACGAATATGATCTAGATTTGTACATACCCAAAAACAATCTAAATGTTGGTCGAGCTTTACTTTACTATTATAGTGAAATGTGTTCAATTTGAAATGGTACTTATGAAAATCCTGATAAATATACCTTACAAACATAAACTTTAAACGTCTATCTGCATTCACTCTTTCTAACTCACCAAAAGAAAAATAAACTTTAATTTTTCATTTCTACCATCTGAAATATGGAAACCACACCAAAGAAGCAAATGAAAATAATAAAAACATTCTTCAGCAAATGCTTTAGTGAAGTTGAGGAATCATGAGTGTGCATTGTAAAATTATTTCAGACTTGGTCTTAATGGCCAATTCTTTTGAAAATTATCCTAGAAAACACTTTAATTGCAAGTTTATACTGTAACTTCACTAAGTCAAAACCAAGTCATAATGGAAAATTCTTCTTAAAATAATCCAAAAAGGAAAAATTGCTGGAATAACTCCTAGAAATCTTATCTCCTTTAACAACAACAATACAAATGCAAAGTGTGTATTTAATAATATGGTACATAATACGCGATTCAGTTTTGTCTAGTAATAGCTGACGCACTAAAAGTAACTCAACGCTCCATAAAAAAGCAGAAATTGGAATGAATTTGGTATTACTCAATGCTTCAGCAAAGTTGACGAATCGCGCTTCAGTAAGGTGGAGGAATCGAGCATCAGCGAGATGGAGGAAGCGAGCTTAAGCGAGGTGGAGTAATCGAGCTTTGGCAGTCAGGGCAAGAGAAGAAGGATTGTGGATTTTCAACTGAAGAGCGATTTGTGAAATTTGTAACTTAGTAATTTTGAATTTGGAAGTTTTAGATGATAAGAGGGATTCTTGGCGGCATGAAGGAGGGATGAGTAAATTTTACCGCCAATTTTTCCTTTTTTTAATAATAGTGTGAACACGAGCCATCTTTTAACCTAAATGACCACTAACTACCCGATTATAGCAAGTCATGTTTCCGTGTTATCCCTGCTTGCTATTACTAAACATTTTCTTGTAGTGGCTTGAGCCAAAAGATACTCAAAACAGAGCCCTGACTCCTATTTATAGAGGTATGAAGCCTAAAATCTTAGCCCTATGATCTCCACCTCATTTTCCACGCCATAGACTAGTTCCCCAAGAAAATAGGTGGACACCTTAGTAGTTTGCGTAGATCAGTGCCGATCCGTGAGATGGCAAAAATGGTTGTCTTGAACTTCTTGTCTTGGTCTGATTCGTGGTTAGCTTCAGGATTCCTGACTTATTTCACCATTATTTGCTTGTTTCTGAGCCCAAATGATGGATCGGTAGAGAAGTAGAGTTGCTGATTAAAGTGCTCGTGGAGATCGACAGAGAATTGCATGGGATTGACAAATAACACTTATAATAGGCTTTTAGATGTATAAATCATCTCAATGTTGTTTATTATGAGAATACGTTTTCTCTATCATCTCATGTTATTGTTTATTTAAATTCCATCTTACTTTATAAATAATCGTAAATTCTCCATTCAAAATATATTTTTCCTTATTTTTTCAGAAATTTTCCCAAAATTAATTTTGATATAAAATTTTTGATGCTATAACGTCATTTCTAGCAAGTCCTTAGTACACTGGAAAATTGACTATCCTAATTGGTGCACTATAATCAATTCAAACTTTATAGGCTATGTAATTCTTTTCTAACTCCTTAACTATACTTGAGGAAGACAAGCACCCCTTGACTTTCAACCGAAACCCCGAAAAGTTACCAATGACTAATAAGACCTTAGAAGCTGGATTCATGGAAGCAGCTAAGAAAGTCGAGACTACAAAGAGGACAAGAAAGGGATCTTTCGAGAGGCCCTTGACTCTAAGTCCCGAATAGGTAAACTTCGAAGGAATGCAACAAAATAAGCCACAAACTTAAAATGATGAA
Source organism: Allium fistulosum (assembly GCA_030737815.1). NCBI lineage: Eukaryota > Viridiplantae > Streptophyta > Magnoliopsida > Asparagales > Amaryllidaceae > Allium > Allium fistulosum. Next base: position 1,425,472,285 of record CM060902.1, read on the forward strand.
GCTAAAATCTAAGACTTAGTTGGGATCAAGCAATGGAAACTTTGTTAATGAAATTATCAAAGCAAGTATAGAAGTTACAAGAGGATTGATCTATTCTTGATGCTAAAATGAAGCTTCGAAAGGTTCAACCATTTTCTCGAGAAAGCGTGAAAGCTCCTATGCCTCGAAGATTTAGGATCCTGAAACTTTCTTATGATGGGAGATCCGATCCTGAATATCACATCGCATTAAATGAAATCCAAATGCAAGCAATCCAAGCTTCAAACGAGATCAAATGTAGATTCTTGCCCACAACTTTCAATGGACCCACCTTGAAATGGTTCCAGAGCTATCCACCAAATTCTATTAGCTCTTAGGAACACCTACCATAAAATTCTTGACACGATTCTTTACTTCGAAAGATATTAGAACATGACTAAGTTTACTCATCGACTTTAGGCAAGGGAGAGGAGAATCTATAAAGGATTATTGCAAAAGATTTAATGAAATAGCGGCCCGATGCAAGGGATGACAGAAAAAACCAAGTTGGTTGCTATCACTTTGGGATTGTGGAGGAGTACGGCGTTCGAGGACAATCTATTGAGACAGGAGTGCAAATCTCTAAACGAGTTCTTTTTCCGAGCTCCAGGAGAAATTTGAATTATGGAATCAATTGGAATTGTCAGAATGAACCTAGAATGGAGTCATGACAACAAGAAGTTCACTTCGGCCAAAAGATTTAAGAAGGAACTTCAAGTGATGGAAGCTTATCCCCTAACTCATTCATATGCTCAAATCTATGCCATGACTCAAGACTGAATTTCATACCCTTCGAGAAGAGGGAAGGTTCTAGAAAATTACCGAGGACTAAAATATTGTAGCTGCCATCGGTAGAATAGACATAGAAGAGTGTCAATATTTGAATTCCTTCATCAGTAGGTTTATCAGAGAAGGACAGTTAAATGAGTTTCTGTGGAATGATAATACTCAGGGAGCCACAACTCTAGCAGGAAATGAAAGTGCACAACCTCAGGCATAGGCTTCGAGGTCTTTACCAACCCTCAGAACTTTGTTGGCATCATTTTGGGAGGACCCTACATTGCTGGGGTAAATAATGGTAGTTGGAAAAGGTACAATAATGAAGCCAAAAATGAAGTCGTTTCGGTATATGAGATGAAGAGCGTTGAGAAAAAGCAGAAGTTGGGTCGAAAATTACATTTAGTGACATTGATAAGCAAGGTTTCTGTCACCCCCACAACAACCCACTTGTAATTATAGATCAAATTGGAATTTCGAAAGTCTGAAAAGATAATGGTTGACACCAAAGGTGCTGTTAGCATAATCTTCAAGCACATGTTCAATAAGATGGGGCGACCCAAGAGTATACACAAATCCAATCAAACTCCCATATATAGGTTCAATGATGAAGGAACCATGCCTCCCAGAGAGTGCAATATGATGGTCAAAATTGGAAGTGACCCTCAGTATAAGATCTTCAAAACCGCCTTTGTTATCATGGATAACCCCTTGGTGTACAACACTTTCCTTGGAAGACTAGCTCTGATGCTATAGACGGGTATATGTGTACTAAGCGTTTACTTGTAAAGTTTCCCACCGAAATAGGAGAAGGGCTTATAAAAGAAGATCAGTGGGTCTCAAGACAACTGTATTATGCAAGCCTAAACATGACCAATAAAGGGAAAACTTCATCTTTGAGGACAATGTCAAAATTAAACAACCTACTACCCTCGAAGTTAAGGAAAAAATAATAGCACGAGTTCTAAATTCATGGAAAGCCATAGGAAACCCTTAAGAATCTTCCCATGGCAAGAATTTCCATGGTTGGTGAATTAATTTACATATCAAGCTATTAAAGAAAATATATGAGATAGAATGGGGGTAGAGTAGTAAGTTTTTTGGAAAAAGAGAGATTATTCACACTGTATAGGAAATTCTTAGAGAAGAAGAAATTGAGCTTGATCTCGTTCCATGCAAGAGACCGAGACCACTTCAGTAGCCAAAACTCTAGAAGAAGTGTGCCTCGATGAAAATGATAAGTCTAAGATAGTTAAGATAGGGACTTTTTTTCATCCGTCTGTCCGAGAAAAACTGTTTTCCTTCCTCAAGCATAACCAAGATGTATTCACCTAGACTCATGATGATATGGTGGGAATCGACCCCTCGGTCATTTGCCATTGCTTGAATATAAATCCGAATTTTACTCCCCTAAGGTAAAAAAAGAGACCTTTTGACAAGGTCTAATATATAGCCCTACAAAAAGAAATCGAAAGGTTGCTAAAGAATAACTTCATCTGAGATGTTTACTATCCGAAGTGGATAGCTAATCCAGTGTTGGTAAAGAAACCAAATGGAAAGTGGAGGATTTGTATTGACTTTACTGATTTAAACAAAGCTTGCGCAAAGGATTACTTCCCTGTACCAAGAATCGATCAGTTAGTAGATGCTACCAGTGGGCAACAAATATTCTGTTTATGGAGGCTTATTCTGGGTATAATCAAATTCCAATGTTTAAGCCCGATGAGGAACACGCTAAGTTTCATCATCAACATAGGATTGTTTTGTTACAAGGTAATGCCCTTCGGTCTTAAGAATGTAGGGGCAACATATCAGAGGTTAGTCAATTGAATGTTTACCAATCAGATAGGTCAGAACATGGAATTGCATGTTGATGACATGTTGGTTAAATCTAAGCAGTTAGAGAGTCATGTTTTGAATCTAGCCGAAACATTCAAGGCTCTTCAAAATATCAGATGAAGTTGAAATCACAGAATGTACCTTTGGAAACAATCTGGGAAATTCCTGGGTTTTATAATAAGTGCTAGAGGGATGGGGATAAACCCGGATCAGATAAAAGCTATCAACAACATGAAGGCTCTAACTAATGGAAAGGAGTTAATGAGCTTGAATGGAAAGATTGCTGCTTTGAACAGGTTCATAAGCCAATCAACCGACAAGTTTGTTTATGACGACCCATAGTTTGGAAGGTTTAAATCGACAATAATCCACACATGTCCAACTTAAACAATCCGGAACATAGATAATCATTGGGGTTAATTAAGAAAAATAAGAAAAGAAGAAGGAAACAAACACAGAATCTCGCAGCGGAATGACAAAATATAATAATCAAATAAACAGTTCATGAAGCTGTTTATATTATACATTTGATTATAATTTATACAACATTTATCAGAGTTATATATGCAAAAGAAACAACATAATAATAATGCAGCAGACAACATGATGCAAGGAATAATAATAGTAATAATAATATAATATACCAAATCTTCATCTTCGTCCTCCAGAAACGATCTTCAATTCGCTGAAAACTCAAAGCTGACCCGAGCGTAATGGAAAGACAAAACACTCAAATCAGGACAAAAATATCCTTATGTGAGTCAAATCGATATCACATAACATGAGTGTAATAGCATCTGAGATGTTTACGGGGTTTTACATCTCCTATCCAATGTATAACGTGCGTGCAATAACTCAAGAGATGTTACGGGATTTTCCATTTCTTAACGACTCGTCAAATTATTTATATATAGTAGTATACGCTATATATATAATGTCTAATCGGTAAAATAAATATTTTTCTTAGCGTTAAGGCTTTACATTAATCCCTCTTAACGCGTTTTTAAGCATTGTTGTACAGTTTGCATTTAGCACAACCAGTAGCATGTCGGTAGCTAGTGATGCGCCGTGATACGACAACGCTAAACCAAAATTGTAGGGGTCTCGTATAGGGATAAAAGTATGACAAGGCACGTGAGGTAATCCCCAAGGTAGGATACTACCAGTTCGTGTCACAGGGCTGGTGGTAACGCATCGTAGCCACGACCGCCCACCATGTACAACCATCCCATATCAATTAAAGGGAGGCTATCCCAAAATCAAGGTGCACCAACCGAAGCCAACAACAAGAGTATTAATATGGACCGAGTCCAAGAAAAATCGAAGAACGGATGTCCGCTAGGGGTAGCTAGCCCACTTGGCCCTGTTAAGCCGTCTTATTTTAGTCATTTCAAATTGGCACAAGTGCCGAGGTATATCCTTCATCGTTCTCTTTCGTCAAATCTAGGAAACGACGCCAAATCTGACCACTTTGTTCAGGAGTCTCCTCCGCGTACACGGTTGTTAAAATGGTTCCAATATTGACAGAGATTATGCCAATAAGAGACCCCGGTCTCTTTAACAACCAAACGTCGTTTTACACACCGGATAGTTCTTTTACATTTCGAAAACCATTCATACTTGATATCAAAATATCATATTCGCTTCAAAATCAATTTCATTTCGAAATGATCATATTTACTCTTATACTATTTCACTTAAAAATCATTTTCGCCTCAATATCCCGATTTCGCTTTCGAAATTGTTTCAAATTTCAATTTAGGTTATAACTTTATTTTAACCCAATTCATATGTAAATCAACGATTTAAATTTAAACATTCCAGCCTTGACCAGTTTGAATTTTTAGAAAATAGTTTGAATAATTTTAAACAGTTTAAAAGGTTAAAATAGTTTGATATAAAATAGTTTGAGTATTGAAAATTGTTTATATAATAAAATAGCTTGAAAAATCAAAATAATTTGAATATTTAAAAAGATAGATTTTAAATAGTTTATAATAAAATAATTTATTTTCAAATCAAACTGTCACGTTTCCTTTTAGCAAATCTGGACCTGAGTACAAATTCCAATCAACTAATTCAATTTCAATTATTCTGTTTCAAATCATTTCCAATCTCATTTCAATTCAAATCGACTAAACTTCGATTCAATTCCAAACAATTTCAATTTTAATTGCAATTCAAATCAATTTCAATTTTGATTTCAAATTAATTCAATTTCGATTTCAAATTAATTCGATTTCAATTCCAATTTGAATTAATTTCAGTTCAATTCTCAATTTTTAATCCATTTCAATTTATATCAATTTCGAGCTCGATTTTCAAAATGTCGATTTAAATCATTTAAATCAAATTTAACTTTGATGTTTAATTCAATGTTCAAATCTTTTAAAATAATTCAATTTCAATAATAGAAGTCCTAATTAAATCATGACTTCAAATTCCAATTAAATTCTTAAAACAATTTCATTTAACCAAACTTAATTTCAACATTTAAAACTCAAATTCGTAATTAATTCAAACTTCCCAAATTCGATTTTCATTTCTTTAAATCGAAATCTTTTAAATAATTTCAAAACTAAGACTTTCTAAAATTATTTAATTTAACCAATCCGTTGCCCGTTTATAATTTTCTATCCTATGGCCAAGTGATTAATCATTTCAATTTAATTTCAGGGATGGATATATATCATTTAAATCCAAAATAAATGTCATAGGTATATATCATTTCAACCTATTTCTTAATTTATTCAAAATAATTCGATTTACAGCTTTATATACTATAAATCATTTACACGGTGATAACATGATATATATAAGAATAAATAAACATCCAATCATCCAAATATCAACCAATTGGCATCCATTACAATCAATCATTCAAATGGTCAAAATATCACAACAATTACTTGGATATCAATAATCGAGAGTTTTCTAGTAATTTAATTCCAATTCAATTTAAGTGTCAATTCAAATTTCTATCAGTTAATTCATATGTCAACTTAAATGTTAATTAAATATATCGAACAACAATCAATAAATTTAAATCACTTCATAATTTCAAATTTAACTAACATAAAAAATTCTATTACTTCGTGAGCGTTATAAACCACTCACCTTTTATTTGAAACTGAAAATTTTCTCAGCTTTAAATAAATCCCAATTTGATTCAAACCTGTAGACGACGTCGATACGATTCCAATGCCACTCGTTTCGTTCAAAACGGACCTCGTATGGAGAAGTTATGCAATTTATTAATATACGATATAATTTTAAAACTTAATTAACAAAATTAAAAATATGTTACCTTCCTCCTCCCTTCTCTCACGCGAGATTCTTACCAGGCCGACCCAAAAAACGCGACAACCCTCTCACGTACACCACCACGTCGACCACCAAACGACGCGTGCCGCTTGGCGTTCTGTATGTTTTACCCCCATTCTGAACACAATGAAACTAGTTTCAGGAGCCAATTCCATCATATTTAGAAGATAGCATTTCAAAATCAATTTATTTTAATTAAATTCCTTTAATTAATTTCTACGCGTTTCAAGCTCGCGCGGCCAAACGATAAGTCCGATCGCTATGAAACTTGAAATCCTACAATAATTCACTATTATGGATCCGATGAAACTGGTTTCGTCGAAATCTAAGACAGTGGCCAAAATGGCTATTTTTACTCGTTAATTAAAATATAAAATTTCCAATTTCTATTTATTCACTTTTAAATCCAATTTTAAATGTTAACAATCTTCATTCATATTTAAAAAAAAAAATCAATTTTTGAAATCATTTTCATTCACATTAATCCAGGATTCAATTATTTAAATGATTTCCAATATTAAATTTTAAACAATTTGATTATCCAATAATAAAATCTCAATGAATTTTACTTATCGACAATTTATTTATTTTCAACTAAATAGGTCAACATTTATTATTCAATCCAACTATTGATTATAAATACATTCAATACGCAAAATTCATTTCAATATCTGTTATTTCCAAAAATCTTCGAAATTGGTTATTTCAATATTTTATTCAAGTTCATATTCAATAAACTACATTAATACATCATTAAATTTTTATTTTTAACCATTTTTATCTAATAATTATATTAAATTTAATAATTTAAAATAGTTAAAAATACGGGTCGTTTCACTCTCCCCCAGTCAAAACTTTTCATCCTCGAAAAGTGGTTAGGTAGAGAATTTAATATACGATATATCTTGTTTGAAATAATCAACTTATAAAACAATAAAATCTATTTCACAAAAATTACTATTCTCTCGCTATGCCACTTCGATATCGGTTCTACGAAAATTATAACTTATATATAAAAACAAGTTATAAAAATTGTAAAACTTCAAAAATTTTGTAACACCCAGATTTACGGAAAATTTCGGCAGCGTCACCTTTGCGCGGCTCGATCGAAATTTTTTTACAATACAAATATATATCATAAATATACCGAATATACATCTCATCTCAATGATGAGGCATCCCGTAGGGAAAAATATAAAAGTGCGGTATGTAATCTGAGATATGTACCTTATTACTATTAATACAAGCGAGTTCGCTCGTATTAAGCAAGAAAAAGCAAAATAAATCTACGTATACATCCAAATGTCTTCATATGTACCTATCTCAACTCAATATAGAATATTAGCCACTTATAATAAGATATATAACATATATGAGTCTAATAGAACCATATTCCATGTATTGTGAATGCAAACCATAAACACAAGCACGAATACACAACTAACCAATTATATGCAATCAAAACAGTTATAACAATGATTGACAACCAAAGAAATCATCCAACCAAATAATATTCATTTAATTAATTCAAACTATCACAATTTACATTTCAATGTCAATATATAATTTATACACTTCATTTCTTTTAACATTTAATTTTTATTAACATTCAATCGGTTTGCTTCAAATTTATTCATATATATTTCATTCACATTCAATTTGTTCAATTTAATTCGTTAAATTTAATTGTTTCACTTTATGTTTAACAACATTTCATATAAATCCATTCCTGGGCCATTTATAAATCATTGCATTTAACCTTGTTCTAAGTTAAATTTTATTTCATCACCACTTAGTATATTTTCTTTAATATTAATATCATTTATAAACCATTTAAGTTTATTATTAACATTTTATAAAATGCAACTCGTGTTTATTTATTTTTTCTAAATAACTTATATTCAATATTAAATCTTTGATTCACCTCATTACTTCACTTCATTAATTCAAATTCATATTAATGATTTTTACTTAAGTAAATTCTATTTGATAAAATAATTCACTTCATTAGTCTATTATTAACTTTACTTAAGCAAATTTTATTTTATAGCTCAAATTCATATTAATAATTTTCTTTTTTTATCACAATCAATTTTATTCAACTTCCTTAAGTTAACTTCCATTTTATAATTTATTTCATTAAGTTATTTTATCAATTCATTCCATTCAACTTGACTTAACTAAAATTTCATTTCATAAATAACTTTCTTATTTCGTTAATCATTTCTTAAGTTTATAATCATTTTATACAGATGTATCTTCTTTTACACAATATTATTTAAATTATAATTATCTTAGAAAGTTATAATTAAATCTTAAACATCCTTTGCAAATATATTATTTTCTTCTTCAAACAATTTACAAAGATATGATTTAATTTATTATTCGTTAATTTACTCTTAAGTTCATATTCATTTACTTGTCCAATTCAAATTTTTAGACATTTCATAACATTAGCCTAAGTTTATAGAATTTTTTTTCTCTAAAACTTATCCTTATTTATAACATCACATAATTTTTAATTAATTTATAAAGTTACATTTTATTTACAAAACATTAGCTTAAGTTCATGTTCAAATAGTATCTTCTTTTACTTCTTAAATTATCCATTTAATGTTTCTTAAAAATATTAACTAAGTGTATAACATTTATTATAACAACTTAATTTAATTTTATAACTATTTCTTTTAAACACAATTCCAATTTCGAATATTTTTATTACTTTAAATTCAAGCTTGTTTAATATTCTATTACATTCATATTTAACATTTCAACTTTTTAAACATTCTGGTAAGTTATATATATGTTTTTAGAATGTAGTTGAGTATAATACAAATTTATCTTATTCATTTTAGTTAATAAGATTGTTCAATAATTTACACAAGTTTAAATTTCCATTATCTTGAAATTTAAGAGTAATAATTTAACTTCTCGTATTTTATTTAAACACTTAGCTTACATTTCTTATTCTTCATTTTAGAAGTTTCCAATTATTCAAAATAATTCACTTTATTTCTACAACTGAAAATCATTAATTAACAGAAACTTAAGAATTCAAATACCGGGTTTATTTCAAATCATTTTGAAATAATTATATACTCATATCTTTTATATATATCAAATCATATTTAGAAATTTTGAATCAAAATCTGTTTATCAACCCAAATGAATATCAAAGCTACTAAGTGGCCTCCCCTGCTTTGAGACTCGAAAATGAATGTCGATGATGCGGCCGTCATCACCTAAATTATTTTCAAACGACAGAAGAGGGGAGTACAAGATTTATTTCCTTTTAATTCATTTTGAAAACAATTTCTATTCGTAAATATTTTCAAATAATACTAATATTATTTTTAAAAATCTTAGAAACAATTTCAAAAGCATTGTTTCCTGGAGATTTGACCAGGCAACTAAGAACTCGGCATCCAGGAGTACTCGGCATCCCGGAGTACTCAGCATCCAGGGGTACTCGGCGTCCAGGAGTACTCGGCATCCACGTAGCGCTCGGCATACAAGGAGCGCTCGTCATCCAGGAGTGGTCGGCATCCAGGTTCGTCCGACATCCAAAGGTTGTTCGGCATTCATCTAACCTCAGTCAACTTCAATCATTGCTCGGCATTCACTCCCCACTCGGCACCTCACCTCTGTTCGGCATAAGAAGATTGTTCGGTATTCTACTCAGCTTGTCCGACTACAATTATTACTCGGCCCACTCTTCCCACATAACAAGCATCGTTCGGCATGAGGAAGATGGTTCGGCATCCGATCGTTCGGCTTGTTTGGTTCGGCATATAGAGACCAGTCAATCTGGACCGAGTTATTCAGCTACCAGGCCCACTAGAGAAGTCCAACCCACCTTTGTCTATAAATAGAGAGGCAGGGGCACAGTGAAATGGACCTTTTTTCAGGAACACTAGGGAGACTCTACCGCTTTCAAGACTCATCCTCTTTACTTAACAATTGTATTCAAGTGTTTGGTCTATAGATTGTATCTGTAATCAATCGTCAAGTAAAGCAATAAAGTTTAACCTCAAAGTGGACGTAGGCAATTACGCTGAACCACTATAAATCCAGTGTTCTTACTTTCTGCATTTAAATTAGCATATTCTTCCTTGTTTAATTTAACTTCATTACTTACATCTCTACACAATCATTCTCAACGAGGTTAGTGACCAATTTTGGTGCTAACACTTTGGTACTTTCACTGAGAGTTGAACTCAAGGATCTGCTTTGAAGCTACAGGATTGAATAAATCCCCCAAAGAAGATCCGACTCATTGATAGGACGTCCGTTGATTCTACTCAGACTTCATACCAATAACTCTACAATGGCGAGACCACGTACCAGATCAGCTTCTCATAATGCGGACGCCCACGAGACTACTAGCGTGCAACAAGAAGGACGTAGCAATCAACAAGCAATTCCAGGTGCAGGGACTACCGCCCAGGACCAAATGCCGGTTGTCACCAGAATAGAGTTCAACGACTTGATGAGAGAACTCAGGGAAAGCAGGAGACAACTAGGAGAGCAGATGCAAGCTAACACCAACCTCATGGCACAACTCACTCAACAACAGCAACAGAATGCTGGGGGCAATCCCGCTCCTTATTCCTCATCCGACAGCTCAACTTCCTCCGATGAACCTCCCAGGCGTAGACGCCGTAAGACTGAAACTGCGCAGGCATGTGCTGCTGTTCTAACAGCTGGAGACCATGACCAAGCCGGAGCTGGAAACTTAGGAGCCGCAGTGCAGGTGGAGGCTGAAGGCCCAAACCATCAAAACGTTGACGATGTCGAACCTCAAGATGCACGCTTGGCAGATCGCCAGGAGAGGAGGCATCAGCATGATCAGTCACGTATAACAGACTCCAACCTTCCACCTTCCATACAAACACCAGACCTGACAGCCATGATCAGACAATTGATGAAAGAGAATCAAGGCTTATCGAATGACGATCGGGGAGTGTCGAGAAGTCATACTCCGTTCACAGACATTGTTCTACAGGCAGCGTACCCCAGAAAGTTTAGTATGCCAACTATCCCGGCTTATGAAGGAAAGACTGATCCCAGACAGCATGACATGAGGTACGAGTGGATGATGGATTTAGCTAGAGCAAATGATGCAACCAAGTGTAGATGCTTTCCAATTACTCTTTCTGGGATCGCTACTATGTGGTTCACCCGACTTCCTCCGCGATCCGTATCCAGTTTCGAGGAGTTGGAGAAGAAGTTTATAGACTAGTTCAGGATACACACTACTCGTCCAAAGGACGTGATGTCTCTATCAAGTGTAATCCAGACTCCTGGAGAGTCATTGAAGGAGTATTTACAAAGGTTCCATGTTGCGGCAACTGAAGTCAGTAATCCCAATGATCATGCAATCCTAATGGTTGTGATGCGAGGTGTGGATCCAGATTCTGAGTTTGGAGACTGGTTGGCAGGAAAACCCACAACTACGCTAGAGCGTTTTTACTCAAAGGCACACCAGTTCATAAGGAGAGAGGAAGCTAGGTGGGTAAGGCGAGACAAGGCACCGGGACCTGTCCAGGAGTCCGTGAAAAGCAACGTTGCTGTGAAGCAGTCCGGAGACAACTCAGGAAAAGTCCAAGTCAATGTCCAGAACAAGCCCGGGCAGCCTAAGGAATCCGGAGGAAGAAGTCAAGGGAAGAAGAGAGAAGCGGGGAAGTGGAAGCCGAGAATTCCAAGCTACAACGAGTATACCCCGCTGAATGCGTCTCTTGAGAACATTTACCTATCAACTTGCAATACCTTTCAGTACAGAAAGCCACGTCCAAAAGAGTCAACCGAGGAACAAAAGCGGACTGGGAAATATTGCCGCTTCCATGAGACTTATGGGCACAATACGGAAGAGTGCAGACACCTACACGACGCTATAGAGAAGTTGATCAGGCAGAAAAAGTTACAGGAGTTTGTGAAGGATCCACAGGAAGGAGGACAGGGAACATCCAACCCAGGTCGTGCACCAGCTCCGCATCATCCCGAGGAGCCTGCCCGGACTGTGGGTAGACTAGTCATAAACACGATCATCGGCGGGTCTCACCCCGCGGATAAGAATTGGCAAGAGATGGAGCGGTATGCTAGTTTCCTGAAGCATGCAGATTTCGAGTGTTGTTCCAACATAGAGGATGGGACCCCTGCTAAGCAGCTGCGCGTGATGACAGACGATATAGTATTCAGAAACAGAGATGCTGACCAAGTGGAGGCTCCAACCATCGACCCGATGGTCATATCTGCGACAATCGGATCGGCTTATGTGAAAAGAATTTTGTTGATTGTGGAAGTTCTGTCAACATCATAGAAGGCTTATGACCAGATGAAGATGGAAACGAAGGATTTGAAACCGTCTAACGATCGTATACATGGCTTTAATGGCGCAGAGACCGATGCATTGGGGTATGTTGAGTTACCAGTTGAACTGGAACAAGGCGAACGTCGGAGGGTGCGAATCCTACCCTTCGTAGTTTTGTATGTGGATTCTCCGTACAATGTGTTCTTAGGGCGACCGGCCCTGGCTGAGTTTAGCGCAGCATTACCTCCGTGGTGCTTAACTTTGAAGTTCCCAACTGACAAAGGAGTAGGTGTTGTTCATGGCGACCAGGCGACTGGCCGTGCCTGTTATGTGGCTGAACTCCGAGAGGCCCATCGGAGGGAGAAAGGAAAGGTTGCGAACAATCCCGTCCGCATCCTTAATACCGATAATTGACAAGTAGTGCCCGAGCCCTGGCTCGGGCATAATTCTCGGATCTTTAGAGACATAGATCCGAGAGACGACGATGATAAACCCAGGGAAGAAAAGGCAGCACCGGCTGAATTAACAGTTGACATTCCAGTCAGCCGAGACGACCCATCGCGAGTACTGAAGATCAGATCACAACTCGGCCCTGCAATGACTGAAGACCTTAGTGATTTCCTCCGAGCGAATCTTGATGTTTTCGCCTGGACGCATTCTGATATGTGCGGGATTTCTCCTGCCATTACGAGTCATATGTTGAACATAGACCCGAAATACATCCCGGTTAAACAAAAGAGGAGAGGAATGGACCCAAAGAGGTCCGCTGCTCTCAGAGAGGAGGTGGACAAACTCAAAGCCAATGGGTTCGTCCGCGACGCCCTCTACCCCGAATGGGTATCGAACCCCGTGCTGGTAAAAAAGGCGAATGGGAAATGGAGAACTTGCGTAGACTATTCCGATTTTAACAAGGCATGCCCCAAGGACAGTTTCCCGTTGCCTAGGATTGATCAATTGGTCGACTCCACTACAGGACACGAGCTGTTATCATTCATGGATGCATACTCAGGCTACAATCAAATCCCGATGCATATTCCGGACCAAGAACACACCAGTTTCATCATAGACATCGGGCTATATTGCTATGTAGTAATGCCTTTCGGATTGAAAAACGCAGGAGCGACTTATCAGCGTTTGGTAAATCGAATGTTCAAAGACCAGCTTGGTAGAACGATGGAAGTCTATGTGGATGACATGCTCGTGAAGTCATGACAGTCAAACGACCACATCTGAGACTTAGCAGAGATGTTCAATATACTCAGATATTATGGGATGAAGATCAACCCTCTGAAGTGTTCCTTCGGCGTTGCATCGGGGAAATTTTTGGGATTCATTGTTAACGCAAGGGGAATTGAAGCTAACCCAGAAAAGATTCAAGCTATCCGAGATGTGCAAGTGCCCAGAACTATAAAACAGGTGCAAAGCTTGAATGGGAAAGTGGCTGCGCTAAGTCGATTCATATCCAGAGCCACGGACAAGTGCATTCCTTTCTTTGATATAATAAAGAAAGGGAAGAGGAATTTCGAATGGACATCTAACTGTGAGGAAGCATTCCGAGATCTGGTGAGGCATCTGGAGAGTCCTCCAGTGCTGTCAAAGCCAGTAGACCATGAGATGCTGTACGTATACTTGGCTGTATCCCCACATGCTATAAGTGTGGCTTTGGTCCGCGAGGAGGACCGAGTCCAAAAGCCGGTGTATTATGTTAGTAAGCGTTTAACGGGGGCAGAAAGAAATTACCCTAAAATTGAGAAATTGGCCTATTGCTTGGTGATTGCATCACATAAGCTGCGCCCATATTTTCAAGCACACTCAGTCAGTGTCTATACCGATCAGCCCATACGGCAGGTACTCCAACGACCAGAAACTTCTGGGAGGTTGTTAAAATGGAATATCGAGTTGAGCCAGTTCGATATTACCTACTTGCCATGAAGAGCCATACAAGGGCAAGCATTAGCAGATTTCATCGCTGAGTTTACTGTATCTTACGAACCAGATAATCATAGTGTCATTCCCCCCGTTCGATGGAAATTGTACACCGATGGGGCATCAAACGACCGTTGCTCCGGAGCTGGCATAGTTCTTGTAACTCCAGAAAATCGATCGATCTGTTACGCTTTAAAGCTAGATTTCCCGGCTACGAATAATGAAGCAGAATATGAAGCACTGGTTGCTGGCTTAAAACTCGTTGGAGAACTCGGGGTTAAATCAGTTGAAATCTTTTGCGACTCGCAGTTGGTGGTCTACCAAGTGCGGGGAGATTACCAAGCAAAGGGACAGAAGCTTGCTCCGTACCTTGTTCTGGTTCAGGAACTATTATCGAGCCTCGAACATTATGACATTTCACATATCCCGCGTGAACAGAACAAAGAAGCCGACTTATTGGCTAAATTCGCGAGCACTGGCGATGCACAGCAAATGGGATCGTTCCCCGTTGAAACCTTGCATGCTCCAAGCATCAACGCGATGAAAGTTGATTTTGTGTTTGAAATAGGAATCGAGAGAGAATCATGGATAACCCCATTCAAACTATACCTGACGACCGGGACTTTACCAGAAAAAAGGAGCGAAAGGCGACAGGTCATTCGAAAGGCCGCGCGATATGTGATGCAGGATGGACTAATGTATCGAAAGGGGTACTCGGTCCCCTTATTACGGTGCATCGCCCATGATGAGACAAAGCGGGTCTTGAAGGAGGTTCACGAAGGAGAATGGGGCGACCATACCGGGGGGCAGACACTAGCAAAAAAGATCCTCCGTTATGGATACTATTGGCTAACTGTAAATCGAGACGCTGCAGACTACGCAAGAAAATGTGACAAGTGTCAAAGATATGCGAAAATCCCGAGAGCTCCACCAATAGAACTCACACAAATGGTTAGTCCCTGGCCATTTGCAATCTGGGGAATTGACATAATCGGCTCTCTGCCTATATCCAAAGGTGGTGCAAAATACGCAATAGTTGCAGTCGATTATTTCACAAAATGGGCCGAGGCAGAACCTTTAGCCACAATCACCTCTAAGAAGGTCATTAATTTCGTTGTACGAAACATTATATGCCGATTTGGCCTCCCTCGAACATCATTACGGACAACGGAACGCAGTTTGAGAGCAGAGATTTCAAAGAGTTCTGTTTAAAATATGGCGTTGAGAAGAAGTTCGCCGCCGTTGCGCATCCAAAAGCTAACGGACAAGTCGAGGCCGTAAACAAAATAATCAAGTCCATACTGAAGAAGCGTTTGGAGAAAGCCGGAGGCAAGTGGGTAGATGAACTCCCGACAGCATTATCGGCTTATAGAACTACCCACAAGTCCGCGACCGGCCACACTCCATTCGCTTTGGCATACGGCTCGGAAGCCGTTTTACCCGTGGAACTTGAAGTTCCATCGCATGGAGTGACATATTATGATCCCAGGACGAATCAGGACCTCTTATTGGAATCACTGGACTGCATCGATGAAAAACATGAAGAGGCTGAATTAAGGGCGGCAACACATAGGCACCGAGTCAAGCGATATCACGACGGCAGAGCCCGCCCAAGGATTTTTGATGTGGGTGATCTCGTTTTGAAACGAGTTTTCCCGGTACCATCACGTATGAATCCCAACTGGGAAGGTCCATACGTCGTTGAACGGAAGCATGGAGAGGGAACATTCAAGCTAGCGACCGTTGATGGCGTGATGCTCCCCCGAGCGTGGAACAGTGAACATTTGCGACATTATTACATTTAGCATGTTTCTTTCCTGTTTTAGGCACAATTATTTCCTGTATGTTTTCGTTCCGTTATCACTTAGTTTCTTTTTGACCATGTAATCAGGCAGTTTAGTTGTTTTTCATTAATAAAGGCTTGAAGTCGTCTTTCCCATAAATTACTAATGTTTCAATATCTCACAGTCGGGAGATGTAGTGCTGGAGTTACATTATTCTGTATGCTGTACGAACTCATATAAATGACTTCAATCTCCAAGCCCCCTGAGTGCGGACCGGAGTACTCTAAGTCCCCAGAGCGCGGACTAGAGTATAAACGACTTCAATCTCCGAGTCCCTTGAGTGCGAACCGGAGTACTCTAAGTTCCCAGAGCGCGGACTAGAGTATAAACGACTTCAATCTCCGAGTCCCCTGAGTGCGGACCGGAGTACTCTAAGTCCCCAGAGCGCGGGCTAGAGTATAAACAACTTCAATCTTCGAGTCCCTTGAGTGCGGACCAGAGTACTCTAAGTCCCCAGAGCGCGGACTAGAGTATAAACAACTTCAATCTCCGAGTCCCCTGAGTGCGGACCGGAGTACTCTAAGTCCCTAGAGCGCGGCCTAGAGTATAAACGACTTCAATCTCCGAGTCCCCTGAGTGCGGACCAGAGTACTCTAAGTCCCCAGAGCGCGGACTAGAGTATAAACGACTTCAATCTCCGAGTCCCCTGAGTGCGGACCGGAGTACTCTATGTCCCCAGAGCGCGGACTATAGTATAAACGACTTCAATCTCCGAGTCTCCTGAGTGCGGACCGGAGTACTCTAAGTCCCCAGAGCGCGGACTAGAGTATAAACAACTTCAATCTCCGAGTCCCCTGAGTGCGGACCGGAGTACTCTAAGTCCCCAGAGCGCGGACTAGAGTATAAACGACTTCAATCTCCGATTCCCCTGAGTGCGGACCGGAGTACTCTAAGTCCCTAGAGCGCGGACTAGAGTATAAACGACTTCAATCTCTGAGTCCCCTGAGTGTGGACCAGAGTACTCTAAGTCCCCAGAGCACGGACTAGAGTATAAACGACTTCAATCTCCGAGTCCCCTGAGTGCGGACCGGAGTACTCTAAGTCCCCAGAGCGCGGACTAGAGTATAAATGACTTCAATCTCCGAGTCCCCTGAGTGCGGACCGGAGTACTCTAAGTCCCCGGACCGCGGATTAGAATATAAACGACTTCAATCTCCGAGTCCCCTGAGTGTGGACCGGAGTACTCTAAGTCCCCGGAGCACGAACTAGAATATAAGCGATTCGAATCTCTAAGTCCCCGGAATGCGAACTAGAGTATAGGCAATTCGAATCTCCGAATCCCCTGAATGCGGATCGAATTGCCCTAAATCCTTGGAGCACGGATTTAGAGAAAATTCTAAGTACACAAGAATGTGGAACAAGAAATATACCACTCCAAGGAAGGTTCGAACAGTGTAAGAAAGGATTGGGAAATTATGCAACTCATAAGAACTTGAGTTTTGACCACAGTTATTCATAAAGCTAAAGAAGCAAAAGAATCATTCAAGTGACAAAGAAACTAAACTTTATTTAATAGTCCAAAATGGGGTTACACAGCTATTCCTCCAAAACTTGGAGTCAAAAATCTATCTACACAAACTACGGAAACGAAAAAATGAAAGTAGTTACAAGACCTAAACAAAATCTCGTTGAACGAGTATAGCGACTATTTCTTTGGTTTCTTCTTCTTGTCTTCCTTTGTTTTCTCAGATGATTCCTCTCCTTCACGCTTCTTCTTGGATTTTTTGCTTGACAAAGAAGCAAAGTCAGGAGTGGGAGAAGGAACATCTAGTGGTTTGGATTTGTCGGGGAGAATGATTTTCAGAGGTCTATTCCACGGGTTGGTAAGTTCTAGTATTTGAGGCTCGACTTTGATCTCGACCTTCTTTTTCTCTTCTTCAGCGAGTCGCTCCTTCATGCTCATCTTCGAAGTATGTTCGGAGGCGCCAGTGATCTTGATTTCATAACTGTTATCCTGCCTTTTGGCAAGGCCGTGACACCAAAAAGTTGACTGAAAAACTAAAGACAGTTCGTCATAAAGTTTGTTATACACTATTTCACCATGGATATCGATGAATTTTGTCCGAGCCTAGATTGGGTTACAATTGATAAGACACGTCAAGCAAAGTCGTAGAAACCAACGTTCCAAATTTTGAGACAATCCAAGTTCGTATGCTCAAGTTACCACCAGTGGAAATTAGGAGGAATAGCCTTGGTTCGAGTCCATCAAACCCAGCCTTAGGTACGAATCCATCATCCCTGCATTAGTTCGAACCCATGAGAAGTAATCTTGCTTCGACTCCGTCGAACAAGCCATGCTTCGAATTCACCAGGAGCGAGCCATAGTTCGAATTCATCCTCATATGCCTTGGTCCGAATCCATCGAAGCCTTTCTTGCTTCGAGTCCATCAAGGGAACACTCTTCGAATCTATGAATTGGAAGGAGCTTCGATTCCATCCTATAATTGTCTTCGAATCCGTTACCTCGAATCCATTGGAGCATTCCCTTCTTCGAATCCATTCAGCAGTAAAGTCTTCGTATCGATCGACTATGGAATGCCCTGATCGATACGAAGGGAATGTACGTTCTATCGATTCGAAGGAGCGTACCTTCAAATCCACTACTTCGAATCCACCAAGTCACAACAGCTAAAAACAAGGATTCGACCCAGTAAATTCAGAGAAAAAGATGGATCAACCCGAGGAACACGCACCACGTCATCATTCTCGCACGCAGGCATATGGATTCGAACCTATCGATTCGAACCATATCGATTCGAACGGATCCATATGACGGAAAACACAATCTTGAATCCATCATAACTCGAGATCTACAAGTCCAAATGCTATGAAATTTTCACAGTAGCTTACTGGCAACCTAAGGAATGTTCATGCCAAATTTCATCTCAATCGGAGCAGATCTTGATCGATTCAAAGTTGAGTTCGAATCGATCACGAAGTGGGCCCGGATTTCCTGGAAGCGGGCATGTGGGCCCCCTCACGTACCAGAACTGGTCTCCCCGAATTTTAGGCGAAATATCAGCCTCCTACACCTATAAATAGAGCCCCTGGTCATTCAAAAAAGGGGTCGGATAATTTTAGGAGCTAAATAGCGCCTAGACTCTGCGAGATCTACTCAGAATCACCACTGCTTCCTTAAATTCAGATTATAATCATATAATCAGTTGTACTACATCAGAAGAAATTGTAATCATCAAGTAAACATCAATAAAATCATCAACTTCAGAGTGGACGTAGGCAAGATCGCCGAACCACTATAAATCCTGTGTCATTTACTGCTTTCATCTAATTTCTCTGAGAGTTCTTCATTTTTATTTCTTTACATATTTGATATATGTGATCTGTGATTAGGAACTGGTGCTTTCACAACATTCGGGGTTTGTGACCAATTTTGGCACAAACACTTTGGTGCTTTCACTGAGAGGGACTAGCACCCGCTACACAAGATTTGAATTTCAGATCTGAAAGTTTGAAGATTTGAAAGACAATGACCCGACAAACAAGTAGAAGGCAAAGAGCTGAGAGAAGCCAGCACGAAGGAAGTCAAGAGGCATCCTCAGGGGCAAACCAAGCTTCAGCCTTCATCACCAGGGATGAGATGGAGGCAATGATGAGAAGACAAGAAGAAATGATATAGAACTTGCTTCAACAGATTGGGCAACTTGGAGCGCAAAATCAAGGAGCAACCAGAGTCCAAAACGGAGCAGGACCATCCAGTGCAGCACCGGAGCTGGGGGCACACACTTAGGACATGTTGATCCGAACCCGGGAAGAGAGACAAGGACATCCAAGCAACCTGGCAGTGATAAAGGGATGAACGCTCAGCCAGGGGGCAGACACCCGAAAGCTCACACGGACTGGGGGGGGGGGCAGATCGAAGGTAGTGAACGAGGACTACAGCTTGGAGACAACGATAGATTGGCAGAGATGGTCAGGCGAGCCATGAGAGGCGGATTAGTAAACAGAGATCTTGAAGACGTGAACAGGAGTCCCTTTTCTCCTGCGATTAGGTTGGCTAGGAACCCACCAGAATTCAAACTGCCAACAGTGGAAAGGTATGATGGGAGGACGGATCCTGCGGTCCATCTAACGAGGTATATAAGGCACATGGAAGTGCTGGGGGCATCACAGGAAGTCATGGCCCGGTGCTTTTCATTGTATTTGACAAACATAGCAGCTTTATGGTTCAGACAGCTAGAGAGCGGCTCCATTGGGACATGGACCGATTTGATTGAGAAATTTATGAGGCAATTCAGGGTTCACATTTCAAGACCCAAGAACGTGATGAGTTTGGAAACACTAAAGCAGAAAGCTGGGGAGTCTTTAAGGAATTTCCTGACACGATTCAATGCGGCAGCGACATCGGTGGATCGGCCAGATCCATCCATGGTTATGATGGCAGCTGTGTCCGGAGTAGCTGACGGCACAGAATTCAAAAATTCATTAACTAAGGATCCGCCTATGGACCTAGGAGAATTCTATCACGAGGCAGAAAAGTTTTTTCGATTGGAAGACGCTAATGCTGAAAGAGAAGAAGGAGAGGGAATAGAAGTTTATGCAATTAAAGACAAAAAGCCTCTCGAAAAGGACTCAGGCAAGGATAAAGGAAAACGAAAGGCTGAGGATAGTGGTGATGGGCCAAAGCGACTACGGAGAGAGCCACGATTCACCACCTACTCAGAGCTGAATGAGAGTTTGGAGCGAATCTACCGAGATACACGAGAACAAGTTCCCTACCGTAGGCCAATACGAAGGGACCCCACTGTTGACGAGAGGAAATCAGACAGATATTGCTTGTTCCATGAACTAAACGGTCATAACACTAACGACTGTAGACATCTAAAGGATGAGGTGGAAGGGCACATCAGGAATGGTATGCTACTTCAGTATGTGAGAAGGTGAGCTCCAGCAGTGGAGCCAGAGCGACCACCGTCTACATCAGCTAGGGGTGACCCTGAGCCGGGACACCGTATGGTTATCAATTAATTTAAATAACGATTAACAAGTCGTAAACCTCTCACCAACATGGGTAAGTCATTTACACATGTGCGAGATCACGAGCGGTCCATAGGCAAGCTCTGAATGACTATTAACCTTATCGTTGTGGGAGTTTACACTTTGACATCCTTGCTTTACTTTTGTTTCATCTTGATTGGAACATTTGAACTTGATTCTGTTTAACATTTCTGCTAAAGATTTATTTTCAATGAAAAGATGCTACTTGTGATTTCATAACGGCTAAGCCACTTACACATGTACGGGATCGCGAACGGTCCCTAGGCATGCTCTGAGATGGCGATAAACCGTTGCAACAAACAATCCGGGAATTCACCCGAACGTGAAACCTGGTATCGATGATACTAAGTCCCTCCCCGAGCACACTCAAATCGCCTCGAACGGCACCCGACCGCGAACAGTCACAAATCGCCTCGAACAGCACCCGACCGCGAACGGTCACGGATCGCCTCGAACGGCACCCGACCGCGAACGGTCACAAATCGCCTCGAATGGCATCCGACCGCGAACGGTCACAAATCGCCTCGAACGGCACCCGACCGCGAACGATCACAAATCGCCTCGAACGGCACCCGACCGCGAACGGTCACAAATCGCCTCGAACGGCACCCGACCGCGAACGGTCACAAATCGCCTCGAGCGGCACCCGACCGCGAACGGTCACAAATCGCCTCGAGCGGCACCCGACCGCGAACGGTCACAAATCGCCTCGAACGGCACCCGATCGCGAGCGATCACACTCTGCCTCATACGGCACCCGACCACGAACGGTCACAATTCACCAAGTATGACACTCGATCGCGAACGATCACATTTTTCCACAGACGGCATCCGACCGCGAATGGTTCCATTTTGCTATTTTCCGCGAACGACATCCGACCTCAAAAGGTCCCATATCGCCTCGAATGACATACGATCCCGAACGACCGTCATTCGTGGTCAGATAAGACTATCAAGTTCTTTACAGGTCGATGATAGGATATGAACATCCAGCTTATGGAACTACAAAGCACACCTTCCTATCGCAAGGCATGTTTTGGGGAGCAAATGTTATCCCGCCTTTTGGCAAGGCCGTGACACCAAAAAGTTGACTGAAAAACTAAAGACAGTTCGTCATAAAAGTTTGTTATACACTATTTCACCATGGATATCGATGAATTTTGTCCGAGCCCAGATCGGGTTACAATTGATAAGACACGTCAAGCAAAGTCGTAGAAACCAACGTTCCAAATTTCGAGACAATCCGAGTTCGTATGCTCAAGTTACCACCAGTGGAAAGTTGGAGGAATAGCCTTGGTTCGAGTCCATCAAACCCAGCCTTAGGTTCGAATCCATCATACCTGCATTAGTTCGAACCCATGAGAAGTAATCTTGCTTCGACTCCGTCAAACAAGCCATGCTTCGAATCCACCAAGAGCGAGCCATAGTTCGAATTCATCCTCATATGCCTTGGTTCGAATCCATCGAAGCCTTTCTTGCTTCGAGTCCATCAAGGGAACACCCTTCGAATCCATGAAGTATAAGGAGCTTCGATTCCATCCTAT
This sequence comes from Allium fistulosum, assembly GCA_030737815.1. Taxonomy (NCBI): domain Eukaryota; kingdom Viridiplantae; phylum Streptophyta; class Magnoliopsida; order Asparagales; family Amaryllidaceae; genus Allium; species Allium fistulosum. Next base: position 1,425,494,883 of record CM060902.1, read on the forward strand.
AATTGTCTTCGAATCCGTTACCTCGAATCCATTGGAGCATTCCCATCTTCGAATCCATTCAGCAGTAAAGTCTTCGTATCGATCGACTATGGAATGCCCTGATCGATACGAAGGGAATGTACGTTCTATCGATTCGAAGGAGCGTACCTTCGAATCCACTACTTCGAATCCACCAAGTCACAACAGCTAAAAACAAGGATTCGACCCAGTAAATTCGGAGAAAAAGATGGATCAACCCGAGGAACACGCACCACGTCATCATTCTCGCACGCAGGCATATGGATTCGAACCTATCGATTCGAACCATATCGATTCGAACGGATCCATATGACGGAAAACACAATCTTGAATCGGTCATAACTCGAGATCTACAAGTCCAAATGCTATGAAATTTTCACAGTAGCTTACTGGAAACCTAAGGAATGTTCATGCCAAATTTCATCTCAATCGGAGCAGATCTTGATCGATTCGAAGTTGAGTTCGAATCGATCCCGAAGTGGGCCCGGATTTCCTAAAAGCGGGCATGTGGGCCCCTTCACGTACTAGAACTGGTCTCCCCAAATTTTAGGCGAAATATCATCCTCCTACACCTATAAATAGAGCCCCTGGTCATTCAGAAAAGAGGTCGGACAATTTTAGGAGCTAAAGAGCGCCCAGACTCTGCGAGATTAACTCAGAATCACCACTGCTTCCTTAGATTCAGATTATAATCATATAATCAGTTGTACTACATCAGAAGAAATTGTAATCATCAAGTAAACATCAATAAAATCATCAACTTCAGAGTGGACGTAAGAAAGATTGCCGAACCACTATAAATCCTGTGTCATTTACTGCTTTCATCTAATTTCTCTAAGAGTTCTTCATTTTTATTTCTTTACATATTTGATATCTGTGATCTGTGATTGGGAACTAGTGCTTTCACAACATTCGGGGTTTGTGACCAATTTTGGCACAAACAATCACTCCCTTCGACGGGAGATGAAGTGTCAAACTTATCATCATCTAGCGCCCCGATCACTTGAGCGTCAAGGCCAGGAGTTACTCTCGCATGAGCAACATCGCTTGTTTTCTCTGCCCCCTCCTTGGCGTCATCGCTCCTCGGAGTTGGCTCAGGATCAGAGCAGCCTGCATGAAAACATAAAGAATGAACGTTAGGACAAATAACCACTACCGGAAAGTGACAGATCTCTTAACTTCTAAAAGAAGAATTTTATACCGGGTTCTGGCTGGCTATCAGTTGCGTGTGGAGTTTCACCCTCTAGAATAGGGGATAACACATGAACGCCAAGCCCGGGATCTTCTGGGTCATAGCCGGCATGCTGCTCAAATGGGTCGAGTGTTGCCCGACCGGCCGATTGAGCAGAAAGAGGAACAGTAGAAGGAGGAGCTGCAGCCTTAGCCCTAGATGGACCAGCTTCGTCATTTTTCTCTTTTGGTAGGGGAGAGCCTTTGCTATAAAGAGCGAAAGCTGCAGATAAGTTCGCTGGCTCATTCCCTTGAGATATTCTTTCACCAGAGCATCCTCATCGACTTCCTCAGAGCCCGACTCGATCTTTCTGATCTTTATTAAAGTTTCCCAGGCCTCAGCTAGAGATTCAAGATAGCCCTCGCCTAGGAATGTCAAGTCGCGGTGCATAAGGACGCGGGCACTGTACTCGGCGATCAGAGGATCAAACATGCACTTGACCTCCTCTCTACCAGCCTCTGCAGCTGCTTCGAGGCGAGAGTCAATCTCCTCAGAAGCTTTTCTCATGCCCTCCTCACGGGCTTCGTCTTTCATTATCTCAACCTTAGCAAGTTCATCATCGAGCTTGGTTTTTAAGAGCCGTGTAGCAGCAATTTCATCGCAGTATCGTTGGGACTCTTCTAGAGCAGCTATTTTCTCTTCTTTCTCCTTAGAGAATAGCTCTTTCAACTCTCTGACTTGCAGGGCGAGCGCGTCCCTCTCTTTCTGGATAGAATCTTTTTCTAAGGCAAAAGCTCCACTGCGCTGAACTGCTTCATCAAGTTCCTTTTTATGGGTCGCATCTAGACGAGTGACGGCCTCGGCAGTGTCTTTGGCACTCTGCTCTGCGGCTTCAAGTTTCGACTTATATGAAGCAAGCTCTTCATCTTGACTCTTGATAATGTCCTTGTCAAAGCCAGCTTCCAACTTCAAACGGTCAATCTCCTGTTGGCGCTCAACGGATACTTCCGAGACCTTTTCGACCAAGTGTACAAACGCGTCATGTTGAACATAGACGTCGTTGTTGAAGGCGATGGCACTCTGCTTGACGTGCCCTGGGATATGATGAATAGCTGGGAGGAATTTCAGGCCGTCAAAGCAGATTTTTGGGAATTTGGCCTTAAGATCGACCATTTTCTCTGCTATAGTTGGGTCAGCCGCAGGAGTAGCGGGAGGAGGCTTTGAAAGTTCTGTTCTTTTCTGATGCTCCCTAGTTTGCCTTGTGCTCGACGAACCGAAATGTTGTTCTCCGGAGACATCGGGTTGAGACCCCTTCTGCGAAAGCTTTTCTCTATCTGGCTCAGTTTGAGGAGAGGATCACGAGAATATGAAGACTGGGAATATGTTTTCTTTCGATAAGACGAATCGCGAGGATGGTTGTCTTGATCCTCGTAATCGTCCTTGTCCCTACATCTGCCTGAGCCTGAATCCCGTCCGGGATGGTGAAATATAGAAGAACCATGGAGGCGATCGAGTCCGTGGGAGCGCCCCATGTCACCTGCAAAGAATTAAAGAGTTAGGAAAAATCGGGATAATGGAAAAACTTGAAGTGTATGGTGAAGTGCGTGTGTGTCCTAGTGTTCCCCCCGACGGACCGGTTCCTTTATCTTTACTGATTGGAGTGTTGTCTCCCTGAACTCTGGGTTGAAATCCCACATTGCCTCTAGCGGGCGAATGAAACTTAAGGGCTTCCGGATCGTCGAAGCCATAATTGAGTAGATCATCGGGAATGGTAAGGTTCGACAGACCCTTTAAAGAACTTTCCATGTGCTGTGAAGAAGCCTCTTTCTCTGGCGGGATGAGCGTAACTTTGGAAGTTCCGCCAACTTTCTCCTTCCGTATCTTGTACGTCAATTTCTTTTTCCCCTTCGAAGGGGAAGATGACGTTTCAATATCATGCACTTCGACCGCCGGGTCCCAAGCAGGACCCACATTCTCGCCTTGTGTCTCAGGAGCTTTATTCTCTTTGTGTTCTCCCCCTTCATGTGCGTCGGGGGTATGGCGTGATGACGATTCAGCTTGTTTTTTCCCTTTAACGAATGCAGACTTGGGAATGGAAACGCCCTCAGGAAGGCTAATCCGGTGACCTCCTGCTAACAGTACGAACCTCGACAATGATTCATTCGAAATGATGGTTCGGATGTCCCGATCCTCGGCAGGAAGAGCTCTAATGGCTTCGACGGCCTCAGAATATCCTCGGCCCTCAGTACGCGGGTTAATACCTGAAAAGATGAAACAAGGAGTTAGAGAAAGCGTAGCTCCGATTGAGTGCGAATGTTGACTCAGGGAAGAGACTTACTGCCTTCGACCCATCTCCTCGCGAAACCAGGAGGGCAACGCACATAGAACCATTCCTGTTTGTACAGGGAAAATTTGCTGCATGCTCCGGTCAAAATCTGGCATTTGTGGTACGGCTCGAGGAACATAAAGGAGGGGCTATCTTTCCACTTCTTAATCATATAAATATATCTGATGTCGCTAGAAGTTAGAGGCCTAGAGAAGATGTCCATGAAAAGTAAGTAGGTCCCGTATATGAACGCGTGACCATTTGGATGCAGCTGCGACGGGGCGATGTCAATATATTACAACATGTCCCGAAGAAATAGGTTGAATGGAGGCACGCTGCCCATCCAGCACATGAATTTATTACAAGCAGTATATCCGACTGGGGGCAGATGAGGACGATCATGTCTCGACGGGACCAACACATCGGCAAAAGGGAATCCGTGGATGGAGCATATTCGCCGAAGCGCGACTTCGTTAATCTTCGAAGCCTGTGAGTCGATTGGATTGTCCAAGAGAATCGATGCTTCCAAGGCTTCGGGAGCTAAGTTATGAGCAGGGGAAGTCGACGGATTTGAAGTGTCTGCGACTTCTTGCCTCGAAGACGGCCCAGGCCTATCAGATATAGTGGCGGAGCTAGATTTTTTAGACATCTCCAATAAATAGTGGATCTGGCTAAGCGCCTGTGAAAACTATACTTGAAAAATGTTCAACGTTAGAATTAACAACACGAATATTCTCCCCCATGTGGTGTGTGAACTAGTGCAAGCAATCGTGTATAAGCGTTGAGAATTTGAAAGTCGCAAAGATACAAAACTGAGCTTCGAATCATCACCTTCGAAGACCGTCATCGCTGACCGTCCCCAAAAGCCTGCCTTGTGGTGATTACAGTTTCAGATTCAGAAAACGTATGTTAATCTAAGTTCAGATTTATGTCTACTAAAGATAGGGAGTTAATGATCTGGGTCAGTTTCATATGCTGGTAGGCTAGGGTCCTTGGCCTTGTTTTGTTATGTGATCAGGCAAGGCAAGTGTTGTTCGACACTCATGATTGTTCAGCATTTGTATTGTTCGGCCTCAGTGTTGTTCGGCACTTATGATTGTTCGGCATTTGTATTGTTCGGCCTAAGTGTGGTTCGACATTAGTATTGTTCGGCCTAAGATGGTTCGGCATTTGTATTGTTCGGCCTAAGTGTGGTTCGGCATTTGTATTGTTCGGCCTAAGATGGTTCGGCATTTGTATTGTTCGGCCTAAGTGTGGTTCGGCATTTATGTTTGTTCGGCCTAAGTGTCGTACGACATTTGTGACTATTCGGCAAAGCATCGTTCGGCCAAAATCTTGTTCGGCCGAGACAACGCTCGACACATCGTCCTTAGTAGCGACCTCATTCCCCTCTTCTTCCTCCATCCACACCTAACCACGAGGACGAATCGTTCGGCAAGGCATGCCAAACCTTACCATTCGACGCCCCTAACCATCTCCTACTTCTCCTATGTTCTTTCTTCCTCCAATCTCGTTCGGCACAAAATATTTATGCCGAACCACAACACGTCTACCAACAGCTTCCTAGAAAGCTCATCTCTACTCACTTTTCCTTCCACCCTCATCGTGTAAATCTGAAAACTTTTAGGATACCTTAGTCAAGGCTCGATTCACCCTATCAATTAAGGAACTCGAGTGTAAAGACCGTTTTAAGCTATGGGGATTTAGGCGGAAGAATCGATACCTAGTTGGTAGGTTGATCGATGAATCGTTGAAGGATGTTAACTGAAAACGTCAGTAGGTGCAAGGTAGAGGTGTTAAAAGTGTGAAAAGAGAAGAAGGAAGAAGGTGCCGACTTTTATAGGGAAGAAGAAGAAGTCGAAAAGGCTATATCCGGTGGAACCAGTCAAAGCCACAGCATTCGGCATCGGCATACAAAGTCGTTCGGCCCATGAGAAGTGTTCGGTTTCGACTGCCTTGTTCGGTATTTATACCACGCTCGGCACACACCTCCACCACTGATATTCTCAAGAAGGCATCTCCAAGAGGAGTTTAACTAGATTCGAAGTGAAGTACATGAGATATGTAATTCAAAGCGTATCACGATTTGGTCACGTAATACACTTTGGGGGGCAAGTGTTTCCTGGAGATTTGACCAGGCAACTAAGCACTCGGCATCCAGGAGTACCCGGCATTCAGGAGTACTCGGTATCCAGGAGTACTCGGCATCCAGGAGTACTCGGCATCCCGGAGTACTCAGCATCCAGGGGTACTCGGCATCCAGGAGTACTCGGCATCCATGTAGCGCTCGGCATCTAAGGAGTGCTCAGCATCCAGGAGTGGTCGGCATCCAGGTTCGTCCAGCATCCAAAGGTTGTTCGGCATTCATCTAACCTCAGTCAACTTCAATCATTGCTCGGCATACACTCCCCACTCGGCACCTCACCTCTGTTCGGCATAAGAAGATTGTTCGGTATTCTACTCAGCTTGTCCGACTACAATTATTGCTTGGCCCACTCTTCCCACATAACAAGCATCATTCGGCATGAGGAAGATGGTTCGGCATCCGATCGTTCGGCTTGTTTGGTTCGGCATATAGAGACCAGTCAATCTGGACCGAGTTATTCAGCTACCAGGCCCACCAGAGAAGTCCAACCCACCTTTTTCTATAAATAGAGAGGCAGGGGCACAGTGAAATGGACCTTTTTTCGGGAACACTGGGGAGACTCTGCCGCTTTCAAGACTCATCCTCTTTACTTAACAATTGTATTCAAGTGTTTGGTCTACGGATTGTATCTGTAATCAATCATCAAGTAAAGCAATAAAGTTTAACCTCAAAGTGGACGTAGGAAATTACGCTGAACCACTATAAATCTAGTGTTCTTACTTTCTGCATTTAAATTAGCATATTCTTCCTTGTTTAATTTAACTTCATCACTTACATCTCTACACAATCTTTCTCAACGAGGTTAGTGACCAATTGGTGCTAACAAGCACCATAATTTAAATTCTCAAATTCTCAGTTTAATTCCTTCTTTTAATTTAAACTAAGATTAGATTTTTATTTCATACTCATTACTTAAGTTTATAAACATTCATAACTCAAATTAGTTAAATTAGTATTTTCAAACTCGGTTTTACAGCCTATTTACTTCATATTCAATTTATTTTATAAATTTATTCATTTCATAATTTAAACTTATATTTCTTACCTCTTGTACTTAAGTGTATCAATTTTCTTTATTCAACATTCACTTATTTCATTTGCATTCAATTCATTTATATCCGATTTAAATCCAATTTAAATCCAATTTAAATCCAATTTAATTACTCAGATTAATTTCACTTACTCATTTATTCCCATTCAATTTCTTTTTATATAATATATATAATTTAGGTAAAATTATTTCATTTACCTTATCTTAAAACAATATTATGTTGACTTTCCTCGTTTAAGTGTTTAGAAACCCTATTGATAACATGGCATCCCATGCACCAACTGGAATTCATAAACAACTCAATGAATAAGTAAACACCATATAAATTTTTTTATAACACTAACAAGTATGCACCCTCATATATATACACACTCAAACGACTCATTCTAGGGTATTACTACCCTATCTCTAATGAGTCAAACCCCACAAAGCTAAGGTTATCGCTAAACCAAAGCTCTAATACCAACTATGATGACCCACATTTCGAAAGGTTTAAATCAAAAATAATCCACACATGTCCAACTTAAACAATCCGGAACATAGATAATCATTGGGGTTAATTAAGAAAAATAAGAAAAGAAGAAGAAAACAAACACAGAATCTCGCAGTAGAACGACAAAATATAATAATCAAATAAACACTTCTTACAGCTGTCTATATTATACATTTGAATATAATTTATACAACATTCATCAGAGTTATATATACAACAGAAACAACATAATAATAATGTAGCAGACAACATGATGCAAGGAATAATAATAGTAAACGTAATATACCAAATCTTCGTCTTCATCCTCCAGAAATGTTCTTCAATACGCTGAAAACTCAGGGCTGACCCGAGCATAACGGAAAGACAAAACACTCGAGTCAGGACTAAAATATCCTTATGTGAGTCAAATCGATATCACATAAAATGAGTGTAATAGCGTTAGAGATGTTTACGGGGTTTTACATCTCCTATCTAATGTATAACGTGCGTGCAATAACTCAAGAGATGTTACGGGATTTTCCATTTCTTAAGGATCCGTCAAATTATTTATATATAGTAGAATACGCTATATGTATAATGTCTAATCGGTAAAATAAATATATCTTAGCGTTAAGGCTTTACATTAATCCCCCTTAACGCCTTTTTAAGCATTGTTGTACAGTTTGCATTTAGCACAACCAGTAGCACGTCGGTAGCCAGTGATGCGCCGCGATATGACAACGCTAAACCAAAATTGTAGGGGTCTCGTATAGGGATAAAAGTATGACAAGGCACGTGAGGTAATGCCCAAGGTAGGATACTACCAGTTCGTGTCACAGGGCTGGTGGTAATGCATCGTAGCCACGACCTCCCACCATGTACATCCATTCCATATCAATTAAAAGGAGGCTATCCCAAAATAAAGGTGCACCAACCGAAGCCAACAACAAGAGTATTAATATGGACCAAGTCCAAGAAAAATCGAAGAACGGATGTCCGCTAGGGGTAGCTAGCCCACTTGGCCCAATTAAGCCGTCCTGTTTTAGTCATTTCAAATTGGCACAAGTGCCGGGGTATATCCTTCATCGTTCTCTTTCGTCAAATCTAGGAAACGACGCCAAATCCGACCACTTTTTTCTGGAGTCTCCTCCGCGTACACGGTTGTTAAAGTGGTTCCAATATTGACAGAGATTATGCCAATAAGAGACCCCAGTCTCTTTAACAACCAAACGTCGTTTTACACACCGGTTGGTTCTTTTACATTTCGAAAACCATTCATACTTGATATCAAAATATCATATTCGCTTCAAAATCAATTTCATTTCGAAATGATCATATTTACTCTTATACTATTTCACTTAAAAACCATTTTCGCCTCAATATCCGGATTTCGCTTTCGAAATTGTTTCAAATTTCAATTTAGGTTATAACTTTATTTTAACCCAATTTGTATTTAAATCAACGATTTAAATATAAACACTCCAGCCTTGACCAGTTTGAATTTTTAGAAAATAGTTTGAATAATTTTAAATAGTTTAAAAAGGTAAAATAGTTTGAGTTTTGAAAATGGTTTATATAATAAAATAGCTTGAAATATCAAAATAATTTGAATATTTAAAAGGATAGATTTTAAACAGGTTATATTAAAATAATTTAATTTCAAATCAAACTGTCACTTTTCATTTTAACAAATCTAGCCCTAAGTCCAAATTCCAATCAAATGATTCAATTCAATTATTCCATTTCAAATCATTTCCTCTCTCATTTCAATTTAAATCGACTAAACTTCGATTCAATTCTAAACAATTTCAATTTCAATTGCAATTCAAATCAATTTCGATTTTGATTTAAAATTAATTCAATTTCGATTTCAAATTAATTCAATTTCGATTTCAATTCCAATTTGAATTAATTTCAATTCAATTCTCAATTTTTAAGCCATTTCAATTTATATCAATTTCGAGCTTGATTTTCAAAATATCAATTTAAATCATTTAAATCGATATTTACCTTCGATGTTTAATTCAATGTTCAAATCTTTTAAAATAATTCTATTTCGATAATAGAAGTCATATTTCAATCTCGACTTCAAATTCCAATTAAATTCTTAAAACAATTTCTTTTTACCAAACTTAATTTCAACATTTAAAACTCAAATTCATAATTAATTCAAAATTCCAAATTCGATTTTCATTTCTTTAAATCAAAATCATTTAAATAATTTCAAAACCAAGATTTTTAAAATTATTTAATTTAACCAATCTGGTGTCCGTATATAATTTTCTATCATATGGCCAAGTGATTAGGTATTTCAATTTAATTTCAGGGATGGGTATATATCATTTCAATCCAAAATAAATGTCATAGTTATATATCATTTCAAGCTATTTCTTAATTTATTTGAAATAATTTTATTTACAGTTTTATATATTATAAATAATTTACAGGGTGATAATATGATATATATATATATATAATAATAAATAAACATACAATCATCCAAATATCAACTAATTGGCATCCATCATAACCAATCATCTAAACAGTCAAAATATCACAACAACTAACTAGATATCAATAATCGAGAGTTTACTAGTAATTTAATTCCAATTCAATTTATCTATCAATTCAAATTTCTATCAGTTAATTCAGATGTCGACTTAAATGTTAATTAAATTTATCAAACAACAATCAATAAATTTAAATCACTTCATAATTTCAAATTTAACTAACATAAAAATATTATAGTACTTCATGAGCGTTATAAAACACTCATCTTTTATTTGAAACTAAAAAATTTCTCAACTTCAAATAATTCCCAATTTGATTCAAAGCTATAGACGACGTCGATACGATTCCAACGCCACTTGTTTCGTTCAAAACGGACCGCGTAGGGAGAAGTTATGCAATTTATTAATATACGATATAATTTTAGAACTTAATTAAGAAAATTTAAAATTAAAAAAATAAAAAGATAATATGTTACCTTCCTCCTTCCTTCACTCACGTGAGATTCTTACCAGGCCGACCCAACAAATGTGACAACCATCTCACGTACGCCACCATGTCGACCACCGGAGCTCCATCTGACCAACCCCTGACGTGCGCCATCCCCTGAGCTACCACCGCACCAAGTCATGCAACCTCCTCCGCCGCCGTTCACCCACGAACACCCAAAAACCGCGCTGACATCAAAGCCCAATGTAGGATCGATTTCACCCTAGAGGGGGGTGAATAGGGTGATACTAATAATAATAAAAATTAATGCGGAAATATATAAAATAATTGCAGCACAGATAATAGCAGAAATATAACAACACAGACTTACCCAGCTTCGACAAAACCCTGCCTACGTGCTTCCCCCAAGGTTTCTACTAGAAATTATGTTGTCAGACGCTTACACACATAAACTCGCGACACCCGCTATCGACTAACCTAACTCTACGCTCAATACCCTGCCACAACTCAACCACTGAGTTGCGAATTCTCGAACTACACCACCGTAGTTCGTCCCCTAGTAACACGACTAGAATTTTACAAAAGTTTAAAAGAAAAATACAAATTAAAAAAAAACACAAAACCCTATATATATTTAAACCCAATTAAAAATTGTAAAGGCCGGTCACTAAAGTTTATATCATAAGAAAAATTGTCTCCCTTAATATTTTCTTCTGTTCGGCCAGTATCCTTTAATTCGTGAAAATGTCTGCCTCTTTTTCCTTCCTTTGCTCAAGAACGTTCGTTCCTCTTTCAAAAAATAGGGCTTTGTGGAAATTGAAACCGCCGATTCCAGTTGATCGATTGAATAGATGTTTTCACGTTGACTGCTTTGTCGATCGATTGTCTTGCTTTGCATTCACTCGGCTGCTTCAATTAGTCGAGTTCGAATTTAATAATACTGGTATGTGATTTCCTTTATTTACTCTCGTTGATATGCTTGAACTTAATGCTTTAATTGCCGATGATGTTAATGGTATTTATGGGGAATAAAACCCTAAATTATCGTTCGAATATATCATTTGAATTCGTCTGTTAATTTTGCTCAGCCGTTCGATTTTACTTGAATACTTGTGATTTGTTTAGACTGGTTCAATTCGAATATTTCTTTGCTTGATTACCACGGCTTGTTTGGTTTTCTGATTTTTCGTTCTATTATTTTCTCTGAATTGGTTTCGATCTTTTCTCCTTTGACTTCGGCCATTTGAAATTGTGATAATCTAAACTTTTTCGATTACCTTGGTCACGACGACTTTGATTCATTGGCATTTAAAGTTTTTGTTAACTGCTTTTATTTCATCTATGCTGGCAGTTTTGACTTGAGATATTGACATTTTCAACATTTTAAATTTCATCGAACTGCTACCTGATTTCTGTAAAACTATAAACTGCTTCATTGATTTTTGTTCGAACTGTATCACTTGATCATTTGATTGATTTTTATCTATAAACTCTGCTTCATGTTTTAACATTTGTATATCATCATTCACTGTTTGCTTGGATTGAAGTTTAGTTTCCACTGCATATGTGTGTGTGTGTGTTCATGCATGTATATATGTATGTTGTGATGCCTTGTATATGTACATGAGTGATTGCACATCCATGCTAGTCTGGTTTATGCTTCATTGTTTTCTTGTGTACTTATGGTTGCATTCATTTTTTTGTGTTCATGCTGAAAGTATTGCTTCATCTTCTTCGAGTCACTTGTGCATTTGATTTGTGCACTTGTATTTCCATATAAACTTCGAGTCACTGAAGTTTATTGCTGTAGCCATGCAGTCAGGTCTTGATATCTTCATTTATGAGTTGTTGTGATAGTTTGTTGGGTCTGTTCTTTGTTTTCCTTGACCACCATATATACATGAAGTCTTCTTGTCACCATGCCTGATTGTGTACATTTTGTCTGGAGAAATTCTTCATGTGTACTGGACTGTTGAGGCACTTCATGTTGTATGTTGTATGTATGTACACTGGTTCGTCTTGGAGTCTACATGTGAGTAATTTTTTTTTGGTCGAGACTGTGTTGCATGCTCATGTTCATCCCTGAACCATGTGACTGAATGCCTAAATGCTTTCATTTGTACATGTCTGGTGTTGTTGTTATGTTGTACTTTCTTGTAGCATTTCTGAAATGTTGGTTGAGCTGAACCTGAACTGTGACACATGTATATATATGTATACATGTGTGAAAACATATGTATATATGTATGTGGTCATGTTGATGTATATGCATGCACCACTGCCTTTGTATTTAGAGTTTGGTTCTGGCCATTGCACTTGTATTCGAACTGGTCTATGTTGCATCCCTTGTCGTCACTGCATTGTGTCTTGGTTGAAGCTTAACTTGTCATTGCATTGTTGTCATGTGACCAGTACCGTTCCACTGCATTAGTTGTTAACTTTTGGTTTCTGGTTCAGGTTACATGTGCACTGCCATTTGCTTCAAGTGCTCCTTTGTTTGGTTTATATGCATATACATTTTGGTTGCTGTTTTGATCTTGTTTTCATGTTCATTGAAGGTCTGGTGCAGTTTGACCCATTTCCTTGTTCACCTAATGGTTGACACAATTGTGCACTTGTTAGCATGGTCTGGTTGGCCCTGATTTCGGTTTCACATGTTGATTTACCACTTTGTCATGCTGAGTTGCTCACTTGTTCACTGACCTGGGTTTTGTGAGTCTGGTCATTGCATTATTCTTGTGCATATTTTATTTGTACATGTGTGTATTTAGTTGTATGTTGTATTGCATGCACCTGAGTTGAATCCAGCCTCGGCTCGGGTTTGATCTTGTGCTCACCTGTCGCTTCAGTTTTACCAAGTGTATATAGGTGTGCACGGCCTTGTGGCATGTACAGTGATACACTGTGCATGTCATAAGTTGTTCGTGTAAGATGAATTCAAATAAATATGATGACGAACAACCGAAATAACTTAGGCAAATAACATTTTCAAAATCACACATTTTATTGTACACTGCACAAATATTTCTTTTTCAATTTTGCTGCGTCGGTGTTTATTTTTCAGATAGCTTAGATGCTGGATTCAAGCTAGAATAGAGTTAAAGATCAAATACGAAAGAACGAGTGATATGTAGTGAGGTGAAAATGTATGTAACAATTGTAAAGTGAATTTTGTGATGTAATCGAAATTGTATTGTAATTGAAAATGTATATATGTAGTGAGAGCTCAAATTTGTACTATTCAAAATTGTAATAAAATATTTGTTTGAATAAAATATTTGTTCGAATTTAAATTCTGTGTTATTTTTTTTATTCAACAAATATTTATTTAATTATGTGAAAAATAAAATAGTACAATAGCAAATACATTTAAATGAATATATATGTTTATTATTATCAAACAAATATCATGTACTAGCATATTCTACAATCTCCCCCTTTTGATGATAACAAACATATATTAAGATTTTGAATTTATTAAATGTATTTGGTCATTGATGAACTCTATTTGCTCCCCATATTTGAATGCTCCCCCTACATCAAAGCTCCCCCTTCATATATGCATGAAAATAAATAAAAATATGCAAATAAACATAGATGAGAATATGCAAATAAAAAATATGTCTTGCTAACCAAAATCTTAACTTCTCTCTCCCCCTTTTGTTATCAACAAAAGAGTTATAGTGTTAGAAAAATAGAGATGAAGTGATAGACATTAATACAACATTATACCCAATCGAGTACAAATATTAAATTTCAATAAAAAATCAAACAAAAATCATAAATACTCTGTTAGGCGCATATTCCACTTTAGAGTGATAGGGGTGATGTTGGCATATAAAACCATATAGTTGTGTCTATTTGTGGTATATTTATATCAGGAATTTGAATATCTACTAACCATGCATAACCATTAGGACTTTTAAATGAGATTAGTAGTATTCCCAATTTTATTTTAAAAAAAATGAATTTCAAGTATTTCTAACCACACATAACCATGAGGACTTTTAAATGGGATTAGTGTAACATCCCAATATTTTCAACCATTTGCATCCATACATGTCGGATTTGAATTGCTCAAAATATCAGATTGTTAATTTAAAATTGGCAAAACTCAACATATACAGTAAATAAATAATCACAGAATCACAGACACAGAGTAATATAAAAATAAGCAGCGAAAACAAAAGAATAGTAGTTCATAAAGCTACTATATATATAACAGAGTTAAGTAAGATACAACAAAGGTCTCGAATACATAGATATCTCAATACAATAGTCAAATACAAGATCTGAATACATCACTGGAATCAACTGAATAACTAATAGCAGAATCGATATAGCTGGATCTCCAAGCGAAGCTCCAACTCCAAAGGTGAGTCTCAAATGCTGCATCACTCAGTCTGACCCGAGCGTAAAGCAAAACACAAAACACTCGAGTCAGGATTAACATTCTTATATCAATAAATCCAACTCAAGTGAGATATCAACCGAAATACAAGTAACTCAGAGGATGTTTGGGATAACCATCCTCTAAGGATCCATTAAACTATCTACTATATAGTAATATACGCTATTATAATAATGTCTACAGCAAAGTATACTATTTAAAAATAGCGTTAAGATTTACATTTTCCACCTTAACACATTTTATAGTGCCAATAGTCTATACAGTACCGTAATACCTCGTAAACTAGAGCTACCAGAGGATACTCCATAGGTACGACACAAATCAAACTCGTAGTAAAGCATACTATGGTAGGTGACACGGCACAACAAGGCAATGCCAGGGTAGATATACCAATTACGCATCCGGACTGGTGGTGACGTAGAGCCGCAACAATCGCCCACCTCGAGCCACACTCCCAAAAATCCGAAGGTGCGCACCAAATCAATCACAAAGTAATAGAATGGCATACTATGGAGTGTGTCCGATAAGAGGAGCTACCTCATTGGCCCGGAATCTCTCCTGTTTTAGCCACCTTATGCTAACTCACGGGAGTTAGGTCCACGTAAATATACCTTAGGATCGTCGCCACCATCCTACTTCATTCTGGAATCTCCACCGCGTACACAGTTATTAAAGTGGTTTTCGGTATCGACAGAGAGTATGCCCATATCCGATCCCAGTCTCTTTAACAACCAATCGTTATTTTAACACTGTGGTCATTTCAAAATAGTTTATACTTCAGAATCAGAATATCATTTCCTTTTCAAACCATATCAAAACGATATCATTTTCAGTTCAAATAAATCCATTTCCAAAATCATATCACTTTCCAAAGTTATATCGCTTTCGAAATCATAAGTCTTTTAAAATCAAAACACTTTGGAAATCAAACCTTGAAATTCATAACACTTAGAAATCATAGTTTGAAATCATAACATTTTGGAATCTTTAACACTTTCCTCTTAAACAGTTTAGATATTAAAAATAGTATATATATAATAAAATAGTTTATAAAATAAAATAGTTTATATAAAATAGTTATAAGTTAAAATAGTTTATAATAAAATAATTATAAGTTAAGATAGTTTATAATAAAATAGTTAGTATATTAAAATAGTTTATAAAATAAATAGTTTATATTAAAATAATTTATTAGGTTAAAATATATAAATAGTTTTAAATATAATTTAAAATTACTTTATATAATAAAATAGCTTCTCAACTTCACAAATCGATTCAAATCAATTCGAATTTCAAATTCAAATTAATTCAATCTCAAATCATCAATTTCAATTTCAATTCAATTAAACATTTCAAATTATATCAATTTCAAATACTGATTTGAACCACAAATAAACCATTTCAATTTCAATATATTTCAAAGCTTTAAATATTCAACATTTCAAAACTGAATTCGATAATTTCAAATATATATCAAATTCACCTTACAATTATTTAGTTTTGAAATATTAACTTAATCATTTCAATAACATCTAAATACAACTTCAATTTACAAATTTAAATAAATAAAATATCCCATTTAAATTTATATAGGTTTGAAATATTCATTTAAATCACTTTTAATCAAATTCAAGTTATAAAACATATCTTTAAAATTTCAAATTTAATAAATTTCAAATCAACTTATTTAAGTAAAATTCTTAAATAAATATAATTTCAAATCAATTTCAAATTTATCTTTCCAACCTGAATCATAATAAACTCTATAATTCAAAATATATATTTTAAATAAATACTTAAACATATTATATATCAACTTTATTAAATCAATTTTAATAAATCTTTAAAATCAATATTTATTAATACCATATATTTCTATCCAAAACCATATAAATCATTTTCAATATATATATATATATATATATATAGACCAATGGTGTCTGTATATAATTTTCTATCCTATGGTCAGGTGATACAGATATTTATCATTTCAATCCGCAATTTACATTATATACGGGTATATATCTTTTCAACCCGCAATACCAAATTCATTTCAATGAAAATCGCTTAGGTTTATCATTTCAACCCATAACGATTTTCCCTTATTCTCAGAACGTTCGGGTATGTATCATTTCAACCCATAAGGAATTCGATACTAACAGGGAACTTGCAGAGTGATAACAGATATGATAAATACATAACAGGCATATATCATCAATATAAATAATAGATAATGGTGTCAGATGTCATAGGTGAACAGATACAGATCATAGCATATATATAGCAATGTAAATAACTAACAGCAGCAAATTTCAATTGACGTTTCAATTGAAATAAAATTTAATAAATATAAGAAAGTTAATCGTGAGTGATTGCTCACCTTTCGAGGTTAGATAAGATAGACAACGGAATGAGATGAGATACGATCCAAGCACGGATTTCGAAGCAAAGCAAGATTGGCACGAATTTGACGGACAACTGATAAATGGAAATCGATGAGCACAAATCAGAATCAGTTGATATGATTGAAATGAAATGTATATTACTCTAATATTTCCTTAAACAATTACTCAATTAAAATATATTTGTTAAAAATCAAGCATATTCCCTAACATACAATAGTATATACATATTTTAAAATCAACATATATACATCAGAAAATTTGAAATAACTACTTATATATATACTTTTAAAATTTCACATGTATACGAGAAAATTTTGAGTAAACCAACAGGTTTATATACGAGCTTACATATAAAATATATATAAACTAAGACATCAACAGACTATATACATTAAACATATATCTACCTTAAACACTGGTATATATATATATATATATATATTACAGACTATATAAACATATTACATTTTACTTAAAAATCAAAATATATACTTTACTGTTAAAACTACAGAAATCTAAACATATATTATATTACACATTCTCTGCTAAATTTGAAACACATATATTTTAAAATTAACCCTTACAATACTAGTAGCTAATATATGTAAACAACCTTTAACTAGTTATATAATATATTATAAAAATATATGAAAGTTGCAAACATTGTATACTTAAACAGTATTACCCTTATATGACATGTATATATCTTTATGTATTATATATATAGTAAAACTCAAATATAGGTAGACTTATATATATAAACTAACTTAAACCCATACCCATACAAAATACAAACTAATCTAACCTAAATATATATTATTTCTTCTCATAAACAACAATTATGAGTGCAGGTTCCACTTATGTACAATATATGTATAAGCTAGACTTTAAATCCAATATGCCCAAAGTATTTATAAACTAATATATACTAGCATACGTAAACATATACAAAATATCCTATATATCTTGTACAAACAGCGAAGTATCAAAATATCATATATATACCGTACTACATAATATAGATAACTAGTATAAATTAAAAATTGTATATATATAATAACTTATAGAACAACAGCCCGCTTTTAAAGTATAATATATATAGGTAAAAACTTTATAACACAGCATATTGTACCAACTTCATATATAAATCCACTTATACATTACAGGCTATAAACGTATATAAATTTATAGAGAAAAAAAAGTGTTCAAGCCTGGGCTGCTCGGAATTTGATGGCGGGAAAGGGCGGGTCGGCGAGTGCGGTGGTCAGGTGGATGTTGGCAGGTCGAAGAAGGAGGAGCTTGGGAGCTTTGTGGCGGAGGCCGAGCAAGTGGTTGGTCGGTGTTGTGGATCTCGAGGTCAGAGTGCATGCGTGCTTGCGTGAACTGGCTGGAGAGGGAAGTGATGCTCGGCTTCGGTGTTGGTTTGTTTGGCAGCTTGGGTGGCTCAAGGCGGAGGCTTGATGATGGTGATGTGACGGTGCAAGGCCAGGCGGGGAAGAAAGTGACAGAGCGGCTACTAGATGATAAGGTTCAAGGAAGACGGATGATGTGGCGAACGGTCTTGGTGGCCGCCATTGGCAGAGGGGATGAGGGTGTCAGCGGCACACATGAGATTTGAGGAGAGAGGAAAAAAATGATGTCGGTTTTGGTTACCAAGTGGAAGGAAGAAGCTTTGAACAAATTATTTCCTTCTGTAAAATGAACGGATACAAAATGAATAAGCCGAAATAAATTCAAAATGGGGAATAGCAACGGTAAAGAAGTTGGACCAGAAATAATAATATATGGAGTATTGGGAATAGAGAAAGCCAAACGACTATTAAATTCTGAAATAAATGTTATGACCGTTGATTTCAACAGGTTAACAATAAAGTCCAAACAAAAATAAAAGTTAAAATGGGTACCGGTACAGCAAATTGTTTCACCGGTTCCGCTGTACACCGGTCATCGTAATTGACAATTGAATATACCGTAGAGATCAGCACAATGAGACGATCAAAACGGTATGCAGATATCAGTGGTGTGACCGAACTATCAAAAGTCGGTATTCGGTACCGAAAATGCTGCTAATTTGCCAAAAATAAGATAAAGGGAGCAATAGTAGTATAAATTTGGAGAACGAAATATGACGTCTCACTCAGAAGAGGATTTACAAATTTATTGTATAAAAATATTCAGGTTTGGAAAATATTTTATTATCATCAATTATTAACTGATTTAACTTTAAATAAAAATTACACAATAAAATAAACTTCCATATTATCTGATGAAAATTTACCAGTTGCTATGTTTAAGAAGACGTAGTCCAAATATTAAATTTTTATTTCCAAATTCAATTATTTGAAATTTTACAAAAATTCAGTTTAATTACATTATTAAAACAGTTAAAAAAAATTTACGGGTCATTACAAAACTTGTCTATTTAATAACTAATTTTGATATGTGTTCCATACATGCATAACCGTGAGGACTTTTAAATGAGCATGAAAGCACATAAACAAATATTCCAGGTAATTCACCCATGCATAACCGTGAGGACTTTTAAATGAGCACGAAAGCACATAGACAAATATTCCAAGTAATTCACCCATGCATAACCGTGAGGACTTTTAAATGAGAGTGAATACTTTGGATGTTTTTATTGTAATACTTTAAAAAAAAACTAATAATTTCATGTTTAAAATACCACATTTTGACATACTATATTTGATCTTAATGAGTGATGGTTGTTAGAAATATGATAGAAATAGAGATGGTCATAGAATTTTTACCTATCAAAGTTATTACAAATTTTGTTTAAATTTTTAAAGAAATTTACTAAATATACTGTCTCAAGTCATAATATATGATTAATATCGACACTCATCACTATTTCAATTACTATTTATCTTTTCGATAATCAGTAGGGAGTCAGATTAGTTAATGTAGTCATTTAAGATCAAATCCAAAAATAATTATAAAATCAAATTTTCTAAAATGCCTAATCTGAAACGAAGTCAACAAAAACTCTGAACTAATTGAAAATCAGTTAAAAAGAAAATTATTCAGATAATTTCTTTGAAAATGTGATGCAACTAATGAATGTCTCTACATAAAACACATTCCACTAGTAATTATTCTATCAACTAGTCTACCAGCATAATCTGCATCTGAATACCGCTTTAACTCAAAGTTATCAGATGGATATCAAAGACAAACCGTGAGATGTGCAACAGATACCTTAAAAATGAAATTCTTTTGGATTTGAATTGAAACAGTGTATACAAGCAAACACAAAATATAATGTCAAGTCAAATATATCCACGTGTATTTAGAATAATCATCAACCAATAAAACAACATCATTAGTCCAAACAAATTTATATAAACTAGTTCAAAGACTCTAGAGGTACTTATAGTGTTCTCAGGATAAAAAGATAATTGGCCAACAATTTTGCATAAATAAAAATCAACATTCATTTCTTTATCACATAACTGGCTAATTAGATTATGGTGTAGATTTTAAATATATCGTTCAAGATAAATGTAACATTACCTATTTTACCTTTACGATAATTTTTCGTTGTTACCCATTGTGACTCTACCACCATTGTACTAGGTTGAGGAACTTTGATTTGTCGCCCTTCGTGTGCCTGGAACAGCCAGATCCAGGTAACACTGTTGTTGTTCCTTAGCCTGCCACCACACCTACACGAGGAAAGATTTTTGTGACCTATTTGTTTTTTTAGGTCAATGATTGTTGGTGGCAAAAGATTTTGAAAAATATGTTTGTGTAGACCCAAGATAATCTATATTTGTTCCTTTCGGCACCCAAATTTTTTTGACTTTAAGGATTTTTACATTCGTGCTTTTGGGAACCCAAATTGGAATGGTTATCTCGTGTTTGGGTTTATACCAGCTATTGTTGTGATTGTGTCCAATTTTTCTACAAATTGTGCACTCGGATTTGGCATGATTAATTTTACTTCTAACTCTTTCAGATTGAGTGTACCCAAGTCCTTGTCTAACAGTGTTAACAGTTTGTTTCCCTAATAACATATTTAGTGATCTTTCTCCTTTAGAAAATTTTCCTAAAGTTGTAGACAATTGTTGGACTTGTGTTTTGAGAGATTCATTTTCATTCAATAATAGAGTGCACTTTTTAATAGAATTTTCTCTCCTAGTATTTTCACTTTCTTTCAAAATCAGAATTTCATTTTCAAGTGACTTAATTTTAATTTCTGATTTTTTAATTTCTTCTTCGAATTATGGACACTTGTCACACTTAGGGCTTTTATTTCGATAGTTTTTAACCAATTGGTCAAGCTGTTTATTTAGTTCTATTAAACTATCTCTTTATGATTCAATTTTAGCGTACTTTTCCCTAAGTCTTTCAAAACAGCCATTTACATCATGAAAGTATATAAGTAATTCCGAATGAGTAAGTTTTGATACCTCGCTTGGCTCATCATCATCACTGTCAGTTGTTTCTCCTTGAAGACAAAGATTTCCTTTTTCACTCTCACTGCCAGTGCTTTTATCATCTTCATCAGTTTCATCCCATGTAGATGCAAAACTTCTCCTTTTTGGTTTCTTTCCTTGGCTGAGTCGATTCTTAGGACAATTTGGCTTGATATAACCAGGTTTGTTGCACTTGTGACATATGATCTCCTGCTCCTCTGAGTTGTTTAGTACTTTGACTATTATGCTTTTCAATTGTTGATTTAGAGCTGGATTTCCATACTTGCGGTTCCACCTTTTGAATCTCTTTATTAATAATGCCAATTCAACTACTCCATCATCATCATCTTCACTTTCAGTTGTTCCTTTAAGAGCTATTGATTTCTTTCGAGTATCACCTCCTTCATGCTCTTCCTTGAATTTCATTTCTAGCTCATAAGTGGTGAGATTTCCAATGAGTTCTTCGACTTTAATTTGTTTAAGATCTTTTGATTCTTGAATAGCAGTCACTTTTGCTTCAAAATTTCGTGGAAGAATTCTGAGGATTTTTCGAACTATTTACAGTTCTGTGTATGGATTTCCAAGTGAATTTGATTAGTATACTAGATTAGAAAGTTGTCCATAAATATCTTTGACACTTTCATCCTTTGCCATTGTGAAGTTTTCGTATTTGCTACTAAGCAATGCAAGGCGAGATTCTTTGACTTGGGAAGTTCCTTCATGAGTCACTTCAAGTGTGTGCCAAATTTCCTGCGTAGTTAGACAATGTGAGACACGATTAAATTCAATTTGATCTAATGAACAAATAATAGAATTCATAGCTTTAGCATTGGCATATTGTAATCTATTTTCTAGATCTGTCCATTGATCCATAGGTTTTTCAATTTCCCGATTATCTACCATTATAGTTGGTGTCCTATATCCTGTCTCAACAATATTCCAAGCATCAATGGTTTTCAAAAAAAATTCATTCTATTTTTTCCAGTAAGCATATTCACCACTGAACATGGATGGTCTAACTATGGACCGTTCCTCAGCAAAAGCATTATTAAAAGAAGCCATTTAAAAATCAAATTTTTAAAACAAAGATTTGTTTTTGTTCCTAGCTTTGATACCACTTTTAGGATCGATTTCACCCTAGAGGGGGGTGAATAGGGTGATACTAATAATAATAAAAATTAATGCGGAAATATAAAAAATAATTGTAGCACAGATAATAGCAGAATAATAAAAGCAGAAATAAAACAACATAGATTTACCCA
The DNA here is from genome assembly GCA_030737815.1 of Allium fistulosum. Classification (NCBI taxonomy): domain Eukaryota; kingdom Viridiplantae; phylum Streptophyta; class Magnoliopsida; order Asparagales; family Amaryllidaceae; genus Allium; species Allium fistulosum. The sequence continues at coordinate 1,425,517,542 of CM060902.1, forward strand.
GCTTCGGCAAAACCCTGCCTACGTGCTGCCCCTAAGGTTTCTACTAGAAATTAAGTAGTTATATGCTTATACACGTAAACTCGCGACACCAGCAATCAACTAACCTAACTCTACGCTCAAAACCCTGCCATAACTCAACCACTGAGTTGCGAATTCTCGAACTACACCACCGTAGTTCGTCCCCTAGTCACACGACTAGAATTTTACAAAAGTTTAAAAGGAAAATAGGAATTAAAAACAAACACAAAACCCTATATAAAATTAAACCCTAATTAAAAATTGTAAAGGCCGGCCACTTAAGTTTATATCATAAGAAAAATTGTCTCCCTTAATATTTTCTTCTGTTTGGCCCGTATCCTTTACTTCGTGAAAATGTCTGCCTCTTTTTCCTTCCTTTGCTCGAGAACGTTCATTCTTCATTCAAAAAATAGGGCTTTGTGGAAATTGAAACTGCCGATTCCAATTGATCGATTGAATAGATGTTTTCGCGTTGACTGGTTTGTCGATCGATCATCTTGCTTTGAATTCAATTAGTCGAGTTCGAATTTAATAATACTGGTATGTGATTTCCTTTATTTACTCTCGTTGATATGTTTGAACTCGATGCTTTAATTGCTGATGATGTTAATGGTATTTATAGGGAATAAAACCCTAAATTATCATTCGAATATATCATTTGAATTCGTCTGTTAATTTTGCTTAATAGTTCGATTTTACTTGAATACATGTGATTTGTTTAGACTGGTTCAATTCGAATATTTCTTTGCTTGATTACCATGGCTTGTATGGTTTTCTGATTTTTCGTTCTATTATTTTCTCTGAATTGGTTTCGATCTTTTCTCCTTTGACTTCGGCCAGTTGAAATTGTGATAATCTGGACTTGTTCGATTACCTTGGTCAATGACAGCTTTGATTCTTTGGCATTTCAAGTTTTTGTTAACTGCTGTTCTTTCATCTCTGCTGGAAGTTTTGACTTGAGATATTGACATTTTCAACATTTTAACTTTTATCGAACTGCTACCTGATTTCTGTAAAACTGTAAACTGCTTCATTGATTTTTGTTCGAACTATATCACTTAATCATCTGATTGATTTTTATCTGTAAACTCTGCTTCATGTTGTAACATTTGTATATCATCATTCACTGTTTGCTTGGATTAAAGTCTTGTTTCCACTGCATATATATATATATATATATATGTGTGTGTGTGTGTGTGTGTGTGTGTGTGTGTGTTCATGCATGTACATATGTATGTGGTGATGCCTTGTATATGTACATGAGTGATTGCACGTCCACGCTAGTCTGGTTTATGCTTTATTGTTTTCTTGTGTACTTATGGTTGCATTCATTTTTTTTGTGTTCATGCTGAAAGTATTGCTTCATCTGCTTTGAGTCACTTGTGCATTTGATTTGTGCACTTGTATTTCCATATAAACTTGGAGTCATTGAAGTTTATTGCTGTAACCATGCAGTTAGGTCTTGATATCTTCATTTATGAATTGCTGTGATAGCTTCTTGGGTCTTTTCTTTGTTCTCCTTGACCACTATATATACTTGAAGTCTTCTTGTCACTATGCCTGATTGTGTACATTTTGTTTGGAGCAGCTCTTCATGTGTACTGAACTGTTGAGGCACTTCATGTTGTATGTTGTATGTATGTACTATGTACACTGGTTTGTCTTATAGTCTACACGTGAGTACATTTTTTTTGGTCGAGACGCTGTTGCATGCTCATGTTCATCCCTGAACCATGTGACTGAATGCCTGAATGCTTTCATTTGTACATGTCTGGTGTTGTTGTTATGTTGTACTTTCTTGTAGCATTTCTGAAATGTTGGTTGAGCTGAACCTGAACTGTGACACATGTATATATATGTATACATGTGTGCAAACATATGTATATATGTATGTGGTCATGTTGATGTATATGCATGCACCACTGCCTTTGTATTTAGAGTTTGGTTCTGGCCATTGCACCTGTATTCAAACTGGTCTATGTTGCATCCCTTGTCGTCACTGCATTGTGTCTTGGTTGAAGCTTCACTTGTCATTGCATTGTTGTCATGTGACCAATACTATTCCACTGCATCAGTTGTCAACTTTTGGTTTCTGGTTCAGGTTACACGTGCACTGCCATTTGCTTCAAGTGCTCCTTTGTTTGGTTTATATGCATATACATTTTGGTTGCTGTTTTGATCTTGTTTTCATGTTCATTGAAGGTCTGGTGCAGTTTGACCCATATCCTTGTTCACCCGATGTGTTGACACACTTGTGCATTTGTTAACATGGTATGGTTGGCCCTGATTTCGGTTTCACATGTTGATTTACCACTTTGTCATGTTGAGTTGCTCACTTGTTCACTGATTTGGGTTTTGTGAGTCTGGTCATTGCATTATTCTTGTGCATATTTGATTTGTACATGTGTGTATTTGGTTGTATGTTGTATTGCGTGCACCTAAGTTGAATCCAGCCTTGGCTCGGGTTTGATCTTGTGCTCATCTATCCCTGTAGTTTTACAAAGTGTATATCGGTGTGCACGGCCTTGTGGCATGTATAGTGATACACTGTGCATGTCACAAGTTGTTCGTGTAAGATGAATTCAAATAAATATGATGACGAACAACCCAAATAACTGAGGCAAATAACATTTTCAAAATCACACATTTCATTGTACACTGCACAAATATTTCTTTTTAAATTTTACTGCATCAGTGTTTATTTTTCAGATATCTTAGATGCTGGATTCAAGCTAGAATAGAGTTGAAGATCAAATACGAGTGGACGAGTGATATGTAATGAGGTGCAAATGTATGTAACAATTGTATAGTGAATTTTGTGTTGTAATCAAAATTGTATTGTAATTGAAAATGTATATATGTAGTGAGAGCTCAAATTTGTACTATTAAAAATTGTAATAAAATATTTGTTTGAATAAAATATTTGTTTGAATTTAAATTCCGTGTTATTTATTTTATTCAACAAATATTTATTTAATTATGTGAAAAATAAAATAGTACAATAACAAATACATTTAAATGAATATATATATATATATGTTTATTATCATCAAACAAAAATCATATACTAGTATATTCTACACCAAATTCTGGCGAATCCGAGACATTACACCATAAACCCACACTTGGATGTGTAGATCTCATCAAAATCTACGTATTCCCTTTTGGAAATTTTTTGTATTCGTTGCGTGGATTGAAAGAAAAAGAGGTGAGAAGTTTGAATGATTTTTAGCCATTAATATCCTTTTGAATGATGGCCGTGAATAAGGGTTAGGGTTTGAATGAAAGAATGAAACAATGCGACTTATTATATAAATATCCGACCCAATTTGCCTACGAAAATTCCAAACTCCAAATGATGCGTGCTGCTTGGCGTTCTATATGTTTTACCCCCATTCCGAACACAATGGAACTAGTTTCGGAAGCCAATTCCATCATATTCAGAAGATAGCATTTCAAAATCAATTTATTTTAATTAAATTCCTTTAATTAATTTCTACGCGTTTCAAGCTCGCATGGCAAAACGATAAGTCTGATCGGTATGAAACTTGAAATCTTACAATAATTCACTATTACGGATTCAATGAAACTAGTTTCGTCGAAATCCGAGACAGTGGCCAAAATGACTATTTTTACTCGTTAATTAAAATATAAAATTCCAATTTCTATTTATTCACTTTTAAATCCAATTTTAAATGTTAACAATCTTCATATTTAAAAAAAATTAAATCAATTTTCGAAATCATTTTCATTCACATTAATCTAGGATTCAATTATTTAAATGATTTCCAATATTAAATTTTAAACAATTTGATTATCCAATAATAAAATCTCAAAGAATTTTACTTATCGACAATTTATTTATTTTCAACTAAATAGGTCACATTTATTATTTAATCCAACTATTGATTATAATTACATTCAATACGTAAAATTCATTTCAACATCTGTTATTGCCAAAAATCTTCGAAATTGGTTATTTCAATATTTTATTCAAGTTCATATTCAATAAACTACATTAATACATCATTACATTTTTATTTTTAACCATTTTAATTCAATAATTATATTAAATTTAATAATTTAAAATAGTTAAAAATATGGGTCGTTATAGTGTTCCTTTCTTCAACCTCTTAAAAAAGCATGTTACTTTCAAATGGATAGACTAACGCAAAAAGGAAATTGAAGACCTGCAAAAGCATCTAAGTTCTCCCTTAGTGTTGTTTAAACAATAGATGGAGAAACTCTGTTCCTCTGCTTAGCTGCCTAAGATCAAGCCATAAGTTTAGCCTTAGTGAGAGATAATAATGGGATCCAAAGACCCGTGCATTATGTAGATAAAAGGCTAGATCCAGCTGAGAAGCACTACCCAGTAATTGGAAAGCTTGCCTACAGCTTGGTGTTCACAGCAAGAAAGGTTTGGCCGTATTTCCAGGCCCATCCTATTAAAGTCCTGACGGATCAACCGCTTTGACAAATTTTTAACAAACCCTAAACTATAGGGGGGTTAATTAAGTGGGCTATAGAACTAGCTAGTATGAGATATCATATGAGCCTAGGACGACAATCAAGGATCAAGAACTAGCTGACTTCATTACCAAATGCACTGGTTTCGGAGCCAAAGCAAAAAAAGAAGAGAGTTAGAGTAAACAACTCTCTTGGAAATTCTACGTTCATGGAGCCTCAAAGGAACTAGGGGCAAGCGTCGACTATATCCTGGTAACCCTAGACAACCATCAAATTTATTCCGCAATCAAGCTTGACTTCTTAGCAACCAATAATGCCGTCAAGTATGAATCCTTGATCGTTGATTAAGAATGACTATTTCCATCAAGATTTCAGAGATCCTAATATATAGCGATTCCCAGTGTAACATCCCGGTATTTTCAACCATCCGCATCCGCACATGTCAGAATTGAATTGCTCAAAATATCATATTGTTAATTTATATTTGACAAAACTCAGCATATACAGTAAATAAATCAATCAAAGAATCACAAACACAGAGTATTACAATAATAAGCAGCGGAAAGAGATAAATAGTACACTACGCCATAGATGACCTTCTGCAACACAAAAAAATGTTGGCTCAGGCTCGAAAAATGTTGCCATAGTTCTATGGCAACACTTTTAGGGTGATGCAATTTTTTCCATTGCCTTAGACCTCAAAGGCAACATTTTGACTATCTAAGGCAACATAAGTAATATTGTTGCAATAGAACCCTATTTGGGTCTATGGCAACACCCATAGGTATCTGTAGCAACATTCCAAAAATGTTGCTATAGATATTAACTTTCTGAAGTTGTGGGGCCCATAATGTAGAGCATATTTGATTTTTTAATAGAAATAAATATTTATTTAATAAAATGCTATTGCACAGAATTTGATATTCAAACAGTAATTTATTTAAATAAATATTTTATTTCAATATTTAAAATAGTACAAATTCCTGACTCCACTATTTTACAATTCAATGATATATAACACTGATATTCACATATACAGATATTCCTCACTACATCACTCAGTTCACTCATTACATATGCAGTTTCAAATTATTCAAACACCGACACCGACAAATATATGACGAGCCGAGTGCCGAGCTGAAGGCGAGCCGAGTAGCGGGTCCGGGCGCAGCGCCGGCGGGGGTTCGGGGCCCCGCAGTCCCTTCTGCAACTCTTTCAATGGCTTCTTCTGAATCATCCGACCTTTTTCCAGCCATCATTCTTAGCAAATTGTTCGGTGAAAACTGAAATAACCTTGCTTTTAGCTCTGTCTTGGTAAAAGACCTGAAACCATGATAAATAAAAATTGACATTTCATTGAACAGGTTGCGTGTTAATAAGTAATACATTACCCTTCTGAATTGGAATCATGAGAAAGCTTCTGAATGAGCTCACGGACTTCGGCAGCACGAACATCAGAAAATAAGTTAAGGCGATGGGAGGACGAGGACCGGGCGCGACCCGAACCTCTACACTGCCACCATCCACTCCCCAAACTGCTGCAATTTACGTCCCCTACAGCCCTTAATCTATGCCAAAACACTCACCAAACCTCATTACCAACCCGCTGCCACTGCCAACTAAAATCTCACAGTTCCAAATCTTCACCCAAACCCACACATACTTCTAAACAACCAGCCTCCATCCTCTAATTGCCTCACCAACAAACTATTTCAGTTGCCAAATTCGACTTCAGGTTGCCAAATCGCCTAATTGCCTAATCACAATTGCTGGTTACCCATTCCGACAACCCAAACAGACATTTCCAGATCTTGGCAACAAAGCAAACGGCGCTCGACATGTAGGCAAACAGCAGCGAAATTGGAGGTGAGAACAAAATGGGAACGAAGCTTGTCTGAGATCACTACCAAACTTTGAAAAAAGGACGAGATTTTGTTTTTGGAAGAAAAAAAAAGGAACAAAAATATGATTTGGAAATTAGGGATTTGGAAATTGGGGGTGAGAATGAAATGATATGAAAAGTAAAGCGGGAAAACGAAAATTTGGGGCAAATTGTAGCGGTGATCCAGTTTAACAATCAGATTAAATGTAGACCGTTGGATCGTATTCACGCGGATTACTAATTTTATTAATTTTTTAATTTCAATACATCTATAGCAACACTATATAAAAATGTTGCATCGTGTTACACTTGTTTACCTAGAGCAACACATTTTTATGGCTAAGGTAACACCATAAATACAACGTTGCAGTAGGACCAAAATTTTATATCTATCGCAACATTTTAGCTGGCAACACCTTGCAAAAATGTTGCAGAAGGTCATCTATGGCGTAGTGGTAGTTCATGAAGCTACTATATAAAACAACAGAGTTTGAAATAAAATACAATAGAATATGTCAAATACAATGGAGTCTTGAATACAAACTGATGACAAGTCTGAACAAATCAACTGGATAGCTGAAAGCTGAATAGATATAGATGGATCTCCAAGCGAAGCTCCAAACTCCAAAGGTGAGTCTCAAATGCTGTGACACTCAGTCTGACCCGAGCATAAAGAAAAACACAAACACTCAAGTCAGGATTAACATTCTTATAATAATAAATTCAACTCAAGTGAAATGTCAACTGAAATACAAGTAACTCAGAGGATGTTTGGGATTTCCATCCTCAAAGGATCCGTGGAACTATCTACTATGTAGTAATATATGCTATTATAATATGTCTATAGTAAAGTAAAAGTATTAAAATAGCGTTAAGGCGTTACCCATATCCCCCTTAACACATTTTTATATATTCCCATGGTCTATACAGTACTGTAATTCCTCCGTAAACTGGAGGGCTATCAGAGGGCACTCCATAGGTACGGTACAAACCAAACTCGTAGAAGGCACGATAGGGCATGCGACAAGGCACTCGAGGCAATGCCAGGGTAGATATACCGTTTTCGGATCCGGACTGGTGGTAACGCATAGCAGCTACTACCACCTACCTCGTGACACACTCCCAAATCAAAGGGTGCACCCAATTAAATCACAAAAGCAATATAATGGTATCGAAGAAATGTGTCCGATATGAGGAATGACCTCACTTGGCCCGGCATGGCTCCTGTTTTAGCCGCATCAAGCTGACTCACGGGAGTCAGGGCTACGTAAATACCATATAGAATCGTCACCAAACCATCCTACTTCATTCTGGAATCTCCACCACGTACATAGTTGTTAAAGTGGTTTTCGGTATTGGCAGAGAGAGTGACAATATCTGATCCCGGTCTCTTTAACAACCAAACGTTATTATAACACTGTGGTCATTTTGAAATAGTTTGTACTCCAAAACCAAAATATCATTTCCATTCAAAACCATATCAATACGATATCTTTATATACTTAAAATATTATTCATTTTCAGAATCGTAACACTTTCAAAAGTATATAACACTTCAAAACCATAGCACTTTTGAGATCATAACACTTTGGCAATCATAACACTTGGTATTGAAAATAGTATATATATTAAAAATACTTTATAAAATAGACTAGTTTCCTCAAATTTCACAAATTAATTCAAATCATCTTAAATTACGAAACTCAATTTAAATCAATTCCAGTTTAACAGTTTGATTTAAAATTCAAAGATTCAAGTTTAAATAGTCAACACGTACAATATAATTTCCTTTATATTTCAACATTTAACTTTTAAATTTATTCAAATTGGAAAGTGTTCACTTAATCAATTTAATAACAATTTAAAAATTCCCAATTTATAAATTTATATCAATATTAAATATTCAATCTCAATTTCATTTAAAAATTAAGAATATTCATTTAATCACTTTTTATCAAATCAAGTTATAAACCAAGTTATAATCGTATCTTTTCAAAATCTCAAAACTAACACGTTTAAATCGATTCTTTCTTAAATTCAATTTTACTAACCAATTTAAATTCCAAGTCAACATTAATTTATCTTTCCAACCTTTATTATTAAAGTTATAAATCTATTTTTAAATATTAATATAAATTTTAAATAAATATTCTAAAACATATTATATACTAATTAAATTAAATTTTATTAAATTAAATCTTATTATATATTTAAGAAAATAGAATTTTAAGAAAATCTTAAAATTTATGATTTCAAAACTAACTTATAAATTTAAATTTCCAAAACATAAGAATCAAAAATTTAAACCTTTATAAAATAACCTTTATATATAATATCTAAAATCAATATTTATTAAAACCATATATTTCCTTTCAAACCTTGGAAATCAATTTCAAAACATATATATATATATATATAGACCAACGGTGTCTGTATATAAATTTTCTATCCTATGGTCAAGTGATACAGATATTTATCATTTCAATCCGCAATTTAAATATATAAGGGTATATATCATTTCAACCTGCAATCCCAAATTCAATTTAATGAAAATCGCTTGGATTTATCATTTCAACCCATAATGATATTCTCCTATTCTAAAGATCGTTCGGGTATGTATCATTTCAACCCATAGGAAATTCTAAACTAACAAGGAACTTGCAGAGTTAGAACAAATATGATAATAATAATAATATCAACAACAGGCATATATCATCAGTAACAATAAAATATAATATAAACAACAGGATATGGTGTCATATCCCACAGGTGAACAATTACGGATAATAGCATATCATATATAACAATTAAATAATCAACAGTTCAAATTAGCAGCATATTTCAATTGTCGTTTCAATTGAAATCAAATCTAATAAGTATAAGAACGTTAATCGTGAGTGATTGCTCACATTTCGAGGCTAGATAGATTTGACAAAGAACAATCTATGGATTCCAAAGCAACGCTAGATGTACACGATTAGACGAACAAAGCTGATGGTTAGAAATTGACGAGATCAAATCGGAACTGGATTGAAGAAGATAGTTGATATAAGTGAATTTGATATAGATATAACATACATAATCTATATACAGATAAAATGGTTTATATCTCATGAATAACTATATAGATATGAAACTATATATATATATATATATATATCTTCCAAACCAAAATCAAAATAGAACCTTTACAACAAAACATATACTCTATATAATAACTATTTCCAAATATCAAAATAGCATCAAATCATATTATAAAGTGCTCTATATAACATATATATTGAAATAGCCGTGCCAGCAGATATATATAAAAGAATATATAATTTACTATTTCCAAAATCCAGAGTAAGTTATAATATATATAGGAAATATATATATGCAACAGAACACTGAAACTCACATATGTTTGTTTCTAATTCTACTGTATTTTTTTTGAACTGACATATAAACTAGCATATAATCTTTAAATACAACTAACAAATTATAAATATATATCTATATACCTATACTTATGTAACCCACTACCGAAAGTAGTTACAGAATACACATACTAACATATGTATTACTGACATTACTTCATATTCCTTTCAAATTTTCCCAAATCACATAAAACATAATATATATATATATACTTTAAAACATATAGCTATATATTTAAAACTAACAAATATATATATCAACATATATGTGATATATAAACATGTACAAACATTATATGTATAAACATATACAGAAAGAACTTTATAATACATATATATCAGTGCAACAATGCCTCTATAAGCAAAATATAAGCAGACTATATATATATGTAGATAAAATATACATAATTTCTTCTTTGGGATAATATATAAAACCAACTCATTTATAAATAAATGTATGCATAAATTAAACTATAACACAATATACTAACAGATCATATATATGTCGCATATGAACCTATACATATACAAACAATATATAAATAACATATACACTAAATCCAAATCTTATTATATAAACAAGCTTATATACAAAATCATTAACAACATACATATCAATACATACTTTACTGTAAACTCAAAAGATCATATATAAACCTATATACTACACACAGATTATATGTGACCTATATAAACTTATGTGCATAGCAACATAAAAAAAACTATATAACTTAATATATACATATCTAACAAATTATACAACTTATATATTTTTATATATATAAATAGTTTCAAAGAGTTGAGAAATTTCAGCAAATGAGAGGGATGGTCTTCAACAAACATACGAAGCTCTCAAAATTTATATATAACCTTTATATATCAACAGACTTATAATAATATATATATACTAATAGAAATATATAACAAATATATCACCTACGACAGGGTGCAAGGATGAGCGGTTGTCAGCGGCGTTCACGGTGAAGGCTCGGCGAGGGGGTGTTGAAGTGGAGGGCTTGCGTGGAGGAAGGTGGAAGGCGGTGGCTGGCTGTGAGGTGGGTGGCTTCATTCGAGCAGTAGGTGATGGGGTCTACTTCTAAGGTCAGGGGAGAGGGATGTTCGAGTGGGTGATGCACATGGAGGTGCGGAGATCTGGGCAGTGGAGAAGCAGGTCAGGTTGATGGTGTTCGGCGGGCATGTGGTTGCGGTGTGGAAAAATGGAGGAGGGGACTTGGGTCGAGGTTGTGATGTTGACGCGGTGGAGGTTGAAGGTAGAGAGGTGATATGCCGTCATTCGGCCATGAAAATCTGGAAGATGAGTTTGTATTTGGTAGAAGAAATGCTTAGACAATCCAATGCAAAAGTAAGCGAACCGATATGAAACACTTATATATTATTATCATTATTAGTTTTAACGTTTCACAATGGAAAAGAGAAAAGGAAGGGACAGCTGGCTACAAATAACAATGCATTGGCTTCAGATTATATAGAAACGTTATACTATTATTTTTCAATTTGAACCGTCTCCAAACAGTGAATAGTCACATACAGTACATGAAAATAATGAAACAACAATGGTCAAATGCTTTGATTTGGTGAATAATTAAAGCAATTTATTGTTGCTTGGATGACACGGTTGAAGTTTGAAAGGCAATAGAAAACAAAAGTTCACGGATACGGTACTGATGCGGAATCGTTTTCGCGGATTCCGCTGCGTATCGGACTTCAAAACACAGAATTGAATATACCGTAGAGATCAGCACGACGAGAGGATCAAAACGGTATACAGATATCAGTGGTACGCTCAAATTATAAAAACTCGAAATTTCCGCTATAGAAGTCCAAATTTGGGAAAACAAAATATGATGCCACACTCAGAAAATGATTTACAAATTTATTATATAAAAATATTCAGGTTTGGAAAACATTTTATTATCATCAATATTAACTGATTTGAATTTGAATAAAATTATACAAAAAAATTTACTTTCATATTATTAGTTGAAATTTACCATTTGCTATGTTTAAATAAACGTATTTCAAATATCAATTTTTTTATTTTCAAATTTTTTTATTTCAAATTTCACAAAATTTCAGTTAATTACGTTATTAAAACCTTTTAAAATCTTACGGGTCGTTACACCCAGATATTAGTCAAACTAATTCTTGGCCACTACCAGGTGCGAGACCTGAGGTTAGATCTCTATGTTAAATATGTAAAGTAGCTACTTGAAGCATTCGGGAGTTATCATATAGAAAACATTCCTAGGGATCGAAACACTAGAGCTGATGCCTTAGCAAAATATGCAAGCTCAAGTGATGCAAGAGAGTTCAATTTCATCCTAGTCGAGATCCTAGAAAACATTAGAATACCGGTACGGGATAAAGTGTTCGCTATGACATGGGCTCAGGCTGCCCAAAGTAAATCTATCACACTAGTAATAACCGAATAAAATTGGATGGTGCCCTATAACCGATATTTAACAAAGGATATTCTTCCTTCGGATGTTGCCGAAGCAAGATAGATTAAATATAATGCTCCAAAGTTCAGCATTATAGTTGAAGTACTCTATAGGATGGAATTCTCAACTCCATACTCTTGGTGTGTAACGCCCTTGGAAGGTCAACAATTATTGAAAGAAGCCTACGATTAAATTTGTTGAGACCATTGCGGTGGCCAAAAGTTGGTGAAGAAAATACTCAAGCAAGGCTTCTATTGGCCAGCACTAAATCAAAATGCATTAGACTATGCAAGAAAATGTGATAAATGCCAGTTTTATGTAAAAGTGCCGAGAGCTCCTCCCAGCGAGCTCACTCAAGTGATGAGTTCATGGCCCTTTGATATTCGAGGCATCGATCTTATTGGTCCTCTCCCAACTGCTAAAGGAGGGTCATGATATGCCATAGTAGCAATTGATTACTTTACAAAATGGATTGAGGCAGAATCCTTAGCCACCATATCCTCCCATCAAGTGATAAGATTTGTGATGAAGAACATTGTATCTGGATTCGGTCTTCCATATAAGATCATATGGATAATGGCACTCGGTTCGAGAGCCGAGAGTTTGTAGGGTATTACCAAGATCACAGTACCATCAAGAGTTTTTCTCCGGTAACCCACCCACGGGAAAATAGGGCCGTAGAGGTAGCCAACGAAACTATCAAAACCTATTTGAAGAAAAGATTAAACAAGGCCAAAGGCAATTGGGCAGATGAATTGTATTTTGTTCTGTAGGCTTATAGGACAAGCTTTAATACCTCGATGGGACATACTCACTTCACTCTAATTTATGTTTCCAAGCCATGCTTCCAGTTGAGTTAGGAATTGCCTCTCATCAAAGGTATTATTATAATACATAGTAGAATGTAGAGTTCCGAGAGGAGTCGTTAGATTTGTTACTTGAGCTCTGGGACCAAGCCGCTTTGAGAACAACAGAGTATATCAAAAAGATGACCGATACTACAACCAGAGAGTTCGGACTAGAAAATTTGAGAAAGGAGACCTCGTTGTCCGAAAGATAATGCCAAACACCAAAGATCCGACAGATGGACCTCTTCGCCCAAATTGGGAAGGACCTTTGATAATTCATGACGTCATCCCTCCAGGAAAATATAAATTAAAGAGGCTAGATGGCAATATAATACCTCAGTCTTGGAATGCCGAGCATCTGAAACATTACACATCACAAGGTTGGTACCTGAATAAAAGTTTTATCAAAAGCTTGAGACAATGACCAAACTCTTAACCGTAGATTAGGTATATTACATGAGACTTCAAAACCCACTAGATGTGGTTAGATTTCAAATTATTTCTAAAACCCTCTAGATGGGGTTACATTTGAAATTATTTTCGAAATCTTCTAGATGAGGTTAGATTTAAAATTATTTCCGAAAAGAGGTTAGATCTTCACAAGTTGTCTTGGTAAAGCAATACTTCGGAGAGTTCTCTCGATAACTACTTCCCTCGAAGGCTTCAGATCAACTTTATAATGGGAACGGAACAAACAAGCCAAGTACTAAGCATGATATGACACCTTCCTTTAAAAGTCCACCTCATACCAACCGTAGTAGGTAAACTTTGGAGGGGCATGTGTGTTGATACGCTATATTTTGATCAATGACAATGTGCTTCAACAAAAAGAAAGAGATATGTGCAAGGCTAAAGGAAGGACTATGAAGACCAAGGATATCATGAGTACTTAGTATATTTAGGTCTTAGTCTTAGTTTTATTTTTAAAATCTATCCTCAAGAAGCTTGCACAAACACAAGATCACATTTCATAACTTAATGTTTTAGTTAAAGTGTTCACTGTGCAGAAACTACCAGTTCAGTCGACTGAACAGGAAATCCCAGTCGACTGAACCTGTTACAGAATTACAACATGCACAGTTTCAGTCGACTGAAATTCCCTGTTCAGTCGACTGAATTTGAACCTGCAAATTTTTACTGAAAAGACACCTTCTTCTTCCCAAGAGTTGCAACCATTCTCCACTGGTAATGGATGCATCTCTTGCCTGAATCTTTTGCAAATAGATACATCTCTTCTACACCTATAAATACATATTTTTATCATTTGCAAATCACCAATTCTAATTGCTTTAATCTCTCTATTCTCTTGAACATAATTTCAGATTTCTTAAGTTTTCAAAAGCAATCACAAACCATTTCAATTCCTTGAATCTTTGATTTATCTTAAATACCCTTTTGATTCATAGCAATTTATATTTCCTAAATCTTCATAAACACATTTCATATTCTTGAGGATAAGATTATAGGAAAGTTGTACTCAATTAGACTCATTAGTGTTATCAAGAACACAACAAGTCAGAAATACTCTTTGTATCTAGTCGAAGACCTCTTCAGTAGTTGAGGCAAGAAATCCCGTTCCGTTGTTCGGGTAAGTTGTAAACTTATTCCTCCGGGTTAAGTGAGGGTTTTAGTTAGTAGAATTCCTAAGAGGAGCTTAGGGACTGGACGTAGGACAAGAGGTCTGAACCAGTATAAAGTCTTGTTGTCTACTTTACTTACTACTGCTTATTGCTATCTATCTAGATCATTTCACTATTCCATATTATACGATCCTACCGCATAGACTCTTTCAATTGGTATCCGAGCAAGGCCGTCCTATAACCATAACACCGTTATCAGACATATTGATAATATGGAAAATAACACAAGCGCAAGCACAACAACTGCCTATAGTTCTACATTTGCGGAAGGACAATCTACCCAAAGACCCCCCTATTCAATGGACTAAACTATAACTATTGGGCTACAAGGATGAGAATTTATATGCAAGCAACAAGTTTCGAAGCCTGGAATGCAACTCAAGCAGAGTTCGTTGCACCCACAACTGATTATCCTACATGGACACAAACTCAGAAGAATGAAGCTAGTGCAAATGCCAAAGCTATGAATATGCTATTTTGCGCTTTGGATAGAAATGAGTTCAATCGTGTTAGCATCTGTACTACTGCACATCAGATATGGAGTACACTTAGAACCATACATGAAGGCACAAACAAGGTCAAACAAACAAAGATCTCCATGCTAAAGAACCAATTCCAAAACTTTAGAATGCGACAGAATGAATCCATCAATGACATGTACTCGAGATTTCAAGACATTCATCATGCCTTAATAGGACTAGGAGAAAAATACACGGATTTTGATATTGTATCTAAAGTTCTAAATTCACTCACTGATGAATGGGAGAGAAAAGTCTTAGCAATCGAAGAAGCAACTGATCTATCTACAATGAAACCAAAAGAATTAATACGAAACCTTATGTCTTATGAAGTTAACATGCAAGCTAAGAAAGATCAAGCACAGGAAAGAAAAAAATGTGGCTTTTCATGCAGAAAAGGAAGAATCAGAGTCTAAAGATGAGGATTTAACATTTATAGCCAAAAATTTCAAGAAATTCTTAAGATATAGAAACGGAAACGGATTCAAAAAGAATTTCTTAAACAAACTTACATCCTCGAATATAGAATGTTTCAACTATCACAAGAAAGGTCACATGCACAAAGATTGTCCAGAGCAAAAGAAGGAGAATCAGAGAACTCTCAATAACAAAAACAAGAAAGAAAAATTCAAAAAGAAGGCATTCTCTGTAACATGGGACGATTCAAATTCATCTTCATCTGAAAGTGAAAATGATAGCGACAATGAACAAGCGAATGTATGCTTTATGGCTCAAGAATCCGAGGTTAGTAGTTTAACTTTCGACGATTTAATTGATGTAAACACAGAACTTTTAAGCATAATAAAAACTCTTAAAAGGAAACTCAAGGAAACTCGTGAAAATCAAAACAAAGCTGAATTTGAAAGAGAAATGTTAAAAGATGAAAAGAAAATTCTAGAAGAAGAACTTGAAAAAGTTCAAAAGTCTTTTTCAAATTCGAAAACTCAATTATCACTTTTAAGTGAAGAAATTCAAACTCAAAAGACAAAGAATGATATAATTGTTTCTGAAAATCATGAGTTAAAAACTAAGATTAGACAAGTTGAGTTAGAAAATAATAGTCTTCAAGTTAGATTAGATAACATCACTAAAAATGTCTCTAATTTTAACAAAGAAAGAGAAAATTTATCTAAGATTTTAGAAATTTCTCAATCCTCCTCAAATAAACATGGATTAGGATATAAAAAGGAGTCAAAAATTCCTAAAAAGAAAAATACAAATTTTAAGAGGAATATTGATTTAAAACAACAAATGTCATTAAGAGAACCTATTAGAACAAAAGTAGAAACTAAGATAGTTAAAATTTGGGTTCCAAAGACTAACAATATTTTAATTAGGAATAAATATATTAAAACATTTACGGATAGTGTTCATAATAATAAAAATTATATTTATAGAAAGGATACTGAACCAAATTGGGTTTGGTTTCCTAAGTTCTAACTTTTAGGACCATATTGAAAGGTGGGTACCAATAATTTTGTTTTTATTTTCAGGTCCCACTCAAAAAGAAGAAATGGATACTAGACAGTGGTTGCTCAAAACACATGACCGGCGACAAAGATATGCTTACAAACATCACATACTTTGATGGTGGCTCGGTTACCTTCGGAGACAATTCAAAAGGCTATATCATTGGCAAAGGAGATGTGAGCAATTACGGTACATAAAATTTACCTTTTATTACAAATGTTTCATTAGTTGAAAATCTAAAACATAATCTACTAAGCATAAGTCAACTTTGTGACAAAGGATTTAAAATAACTTTTTCGGAAAATAAATGTAGTATTTTTGATCAAAACCAAAATCTTGTTTTTGAGGGAAATAGAGGTAGGAATATTTATGTTCTAAATATGAAAATTAATCATAATACAAATATGTGTTTACTAGCCAAAGATAATGATCCTTGGTTATGGCACAAAAGATTTTGTCATATTAATTTCAAAACTATTAGAAAACTTTCTAAAAATGAATTAGTAAGAGGTTTACCTAAGATAAACTTTAAAATAAAAAATCTTTGTGATGATTGTCAAATAGGAAAATTAACAAAATCATCTTTCAAATCTAAGAAAAATATTTCAACTTTACAACCACTAGAATTACTTCATATGGATCTTTTCGGACCAACACAAGTTCAATCCATAAATCATAATCGATATGTATTTGTAATAGTTGATGATTTCTCAAGATATACATGGACTATTTTTATGAAAAATAAAAGTGATACATTTGAACATTTTAAAACATTTGTCAAAAGAATTCAAAACACTAAAGATTTGAAAATTAAGAATATACGAAGTGATCATGGTGGCGAATTCGAAAATGAAGCTTTTGAATCTTTCTATAAAAAGAAAGGAATAAATCATAACTTTTCATTTCCTAGAACTCCTCAACAAAATGGGGTAGTAGAAAGAAAGAATAGAACATTACAAGAATGTGCAAGAACATTATTAAATGGAAGCCTTCTACCAAAACATTTTTGGGCAGAAGCCGTAGCTACTGCATGTTATGTATTAAATCGTATTTCTATTAGACCATTAACTAAAAATACTTCATATGAACTTTTTAACAATAGAAAGCCAAATATCTCTTATTTTAAAATATTTGGATCAAAATGTTTTATTTTAAATACAAAAGACCAACTGGGAAAATTTGATCCGAAAGCCGACGAAGGAATTTTTGTAGGATACTCAGAACGAAGTAAGGCATATCGAGTTTTTAATAAACGAACAAATATAATCGAAGAAACTTTACATGTATCTTTTAATGAAAACTTTAATAAAAACTTGAGTATAAAAGATGACGACGAATGTATAATAAATACAGACAATACAAATCTTGAAAATATGAATAATACCGAACTTAGATCTCCACCTAGAATCTTACGAGATCACCCTGTACAAAACATAATTGGAGAAATTGATTCTCAAGTTAAAACTAGAAGTCAACTAAACCAAATGGGACATGTTTCTTTTATTTCTACATTAGAACCTAAAAATCCTAAAGAAGCATCAACAGACAATCACTGGATTGTTGCTATGCAAGAAGAATTAAATCAATTCGAACGTAACGATGTTTGGGAATTAGTTCCCTGTCCTAATAATCAATCTGTTATAGGAACAAAATGGGTTTACAAAAACAAAATAGACAAACAAGGAAATATAACTAGGAATAAATCTAGACTAGTAGCACAAGGATATAATCAAGAGGAAGGTATCGACTTTGAAGAAACATTTGCTCCCGTTTCAAGACTTGAAGCAATACGTATTCTATTAGCCTTTGCTTGTTTTCACAATTTTAAATTTTATCAAATGGATGTTAAAAGTGCTTTTCTAAATGGTTTTATAAAAGAAAATGTGTACGCAGAGCAACCCCCTTTATTCATACATGAAAAATATCCGGATCATGTATATAAATTAAAGAAAGCCCTATATGGTCTTAAACAAGCACCTCGTGCTTGGTATGAGAGACTTAAAAGCTATTTACTAGATTCAGGATTTCAAATCGGAAAAGTAGATCAAACTCTATTCATTAAAAACACTACTTATGTAGATGACATTATATTTGGTTCAACTAATGAAAACTTATGTAAAGAATTTTCAAATATAATGACTAAGGAGTTCGAAATGTCACACATGGGAGAATTATCTTATTTTCTTGGATTACAAATTAAACAATTAACGAATGGAATTTTCTTAAACCAAGAAAAATATTGTTCTAATTTAATTAAATGTTTTGGAATGGAAAACACTTCTGGAAAACCTACTCCTATAAGTACCACAACTCATCTCGATCGTGATGAAAATGGCAAAAGTGTAGACCAAAAGTTGTTTAGAAGTATGATAGGCTCTTTACTATACTTAACCGCTAGTAGACCAGACATAATGATGAGTGTATGTTTATGTGCACGTTTTCAAGCTAATCCTAAAGAATCACATTTAAGAGCAGTAAAACAAATTATGAGATATCTTAATAATACTAAGGACTTTGGTCTTTTCTATCCAAAAGATTGTCCATTCGATTTAGTGTCATTTAGTGATGCAGATTTTGGTGGATCTCGAACTGATAGAAAAAGTACAAGTGGTACATGCCATTTCATTGGAAAATCACTTGTATCTTGGTTTAGTAAGAAACAAAATTGTGTTTCACTTTCAACTTGTGAAGCGGAATATATATCTGCTGCTCTAGCTTGTACACAAGTCATATATATGCAACAAACACTTAAAGATTTTAATATAAATTTAACAAATTCTACAATATATTGTGATAATACAAGCACAATAAATTTGTCAAAAAATCCGATAAATCACTCTCGTACAAAACATATTGATATTCGTCACCATTTTCTACGTGACAATATCGAAAAAGGAATTATCAATTTAGAGCATATTTCTACCGAAAACCAAATTGCTGATATATTTACTAAACCATTACTAGAAAACTCATTTATAAAATTACGAAGAGAATTAGGAATAATTTCTTTAAAAGATATTTAATAGCAAATATGATAATAAATACTTAAATCTACTTCATCTAAAAAAAAGCCAAACAAAAATTTAGTTTGCTTAACTATAGGTTTAAAAACTGAATCTATTTCTAAAAGACCATTCATATCAAAGTAAATATGAACCAATAAACATAATTTCTGGCTCTAAATCCCTATTAACTCTATACCACACATTTTTAAACCACTAATTGTAATGACCCAGAATTTTAAAAAAATTAAATTGAAAATATTAAATTAATTTTAAATATTTGAACGATAATTTAATTTGAATCCCCAATATAAATTTGAATTTGGCGATTAAATTTTAAAAATTTAGTCTATTGTAAGTTGAATAAAAATTTAAATCTTCAATTTAAAGCTGAAGAAAAATATTTCAAAAGCTTTTAAAATTCGTAATGATAATACTGAAGATAATAGAAGCTTCAAAATCGAATTTGAAAATGATTTATTCAGTTTTGAATTTATATCGTTTAAATTGACGTTTAAAATAGCCTTCCGAGGCACAGTCTCGGAATTCGACGAAACCAATTCCATTGGGTCCGTAATATTGTATTATTACCGGATTTCAAATTTCGTATTGATCGGAGTTGTTATGTAACCGTACGGAGAGTAAACGCATAGAAATTAAATCAAATTCAATTTAAATTTAAAATTTAAAATTTGTCAATGCAGTAGAGATTCCTGGCTCCATTTCATTTCAATGCCGACCTACTCTCTGCAATGTCGCGTACTCTTGTCTCCCATTTCTTCTCTGATAAATCACGTTTCTCCTTTCCATTTTATTTCGTTCGAAATCCAAATCTTGTTCAAAGAAAATTGAATGGCCGCTCGTTCTTTCCCAAATCCAATTCACAAACATACTATCCTCGTTCAAAATCAAAGTATGGCCGAGCCTTTCCAGATTGAAATCGAGCTGTGCTCGTTTTAAAATTTAAACCTATTCTTCGTTCGAATTCAAGTCAATAGCCGCGATTCAGAGGGGGAAGGCTATTGTGATCGAAAATCAATCGCAAGCTGAACACGATGGCGCGCGCGTTCTAGGGCGCGACGACGAGGCGAGGAAGGGTCGTTTTAGATCGGCGGCGGCGTTCGCGATAGCTGCCCGATTTGATGGCGTCGCGATGGTGAGGCTCGGCGCTCGCGAGGAAGAGGGCGCGGGGTCTTTTAGGGTTGAGCATCGGAGTCCGTGGGGAGGCAGTTTCGCATGGGATGGTAGATCAAAGTCGACCTCAATGTCGACAGTGTGATGTCGCGGGCGAGCTGCATCGCGATTTGATTTGGAGGTCGCGGTCTCGAGGAGGTCGGGTTCAAGCCATGTTCTGGCAACGAGATGAGTTCAAGCTGTAGCCTTTGGGTCTCGTTTGCGTGAACAAGGTCGGTAGCTAGGGATTCGATTCGATAAGGTAGAAGAGGTATTCTCGATTTCATCTTTTACAAATTGATTCAAATATGTATCGTTATATATATATATTCATACGGAAACAGAAAAGAAAAATAAATAAATAATGTAATTATTTTAGTAACTAGGAAATATTTATTTAAAAAGAAATTAGCTTAAAACCAAATTTTATATTTCAAACCAGCCTGTAGTCAATTAATTCGGATATTAATAGATTTATAAATTATTTATACAAGGTTAGAGTCGAGAAAACAAAAGAAGGTTTGAATTGGAAAGCAAAATAAAAGCTAAGGTGAGATCTTCTCACTCGAATGGAAAATTTAATTTTGCAGTTATTGATTGATGATTGCTATTTGGATGTGATATTAGATATGTAGGATATATCTATATATATATATAGCAATATATACATATTGGCATATGTATATATTGGATTGATTGATTTCCCTCCTCGTATAGCGGATGAGACCCTATTGCGCCGTTAGTAAGCGGATGATTTTTATAAAACCCATATACCGCGATATTCCACCTCGAAGTGGAATTGGTATTGTGCTAACATCTGTGGATGCAGGGAAACAGGTTGGAGGGATCCAACTGGATTCCTCACTAGTATTTATTTATTTACAGATATTGATGTATATTCTATTATCATATTGATATATGATGTTTGTTGTTGTGATTGACTAGTTGGTGCTGTTGCATCATCGGATTCAGTTTTGAAATTTAAAAATAACGACTTTTACTTTAAAAGGATTTTAAAGTGATTTTTGAAAGTAGACGTTTTATTAAATTTTTGAATTGATTTATTTCAAATAAATAAACGTTTGAAATTTTAAAGTTTAGATTTTTGGTGAAATATAACCACAGTGTCATTGTTGAAATAAACAATTGATCGATTTATAAAATGGTTTAAGTTGGGATTTTTGAATAACTATAAACGATTTGTATAAAAGATTTATAAAATTGATATCTATGAAATCAAAAGTATTGGAATTATAAAATGAGTTTTTTATAAGTGTTAAAAATGAAAAATTATGGAATCCGTAAGTGAATGAAATTTATAGATTTATAAATTGTGAAGTTGGAAATGAATGAAATTGTAGAATGAAAGATTTATAAGAAATTAACTTATAAATTTGATTTTTACCTTTAAATGGATCTTGATTGAATTTGTTAATATAGGAGATTCATAAATCAAAGTGGTTAGAAAATAGAAATAGAATTTATAAACGTTGTTTTATAAATTCGAAATCAATCAAAATTGAGGAATTTAATATAGAAGGTTATTAAGGGAATTTTATCCACGATTTTGGATAGTGGATAATTATTGAAATAAAATGTGTAGAGATTATTGAAAATTGGTTAGTGAAGTATATTCACGATTTTGGACAGTGAATATATTCTTAAGGAAAATGGATATGGTTTTGGGAAAGTGATATTTGAAATGAAGTTAATTATTTTAAAAGATGTTTTAAAATGTGTTAAATATCGAAACCATAGATTTCAACATTCATTGTTGAAATAGACGTTTTCGAGCAATAAGGAAATGATGGACTATAACACTGTTGTTATAGTAAATGATTTCCAAAAGGAAATGTTTTTGTCTAGTATTGGGATATATATATATCTATCTTAATTCCGAATCCCTATACTAGTGATTTTGAGTCGTCGTAACGATGTTTTACGTAACATTCGTTTTGACTCACATAAATGTGCTTAAAAGAATGATTTCCTTAAAGAATGAAATATATACTTAATTTTGATTTAAGTATATCGAATATTTTCAAATGTTGAAAATAAATAGATTTGTGAATTACTTATTATTAAATAAGTATGGAAATGCTTTTCCAAAATGAAATGAAACATTTTTGAGGTTTATCTCTGTAAAGATAAATTGGAAGTGAATATTGAAATCGATTTGAAATCGTATATCAGTAGATATTTGAAAATATAAATTCACTATGGAATTTATAAAAGAAATGGAAATCTGTTTAAAAATAAACGTTGATTTATTTTTGAAGTGTGGAAATTTTATATCTAGTAAAGATATTTTGGAAAATAAATAATTTGGAAAATTAGTTGGAATCTGATGATGTTGGCATCTTTATTGATAGTTAAATAACCGACTATCAATAATTACCTTGAATGGGTATTTGTTGTGAATCGGATGAATTTGAATGCCACACTTATTTTTGAATAAGCGCTCACTATTCGGGTTAGCCGGGAAAGGACCATGGGGTCGTATAACCCATTCCGAATATGTGATACGTCGTTATGAATCGCATTTGATGATCGGTGTTGAAGACCAGATATTTTTGAAAACGGAAGGATTACCGTCGAGTTACTCTACATCGGCTGATCTCCGGTTTAGAGGTTTTATCACCCTTAGTGACGGGAAGTCCGGACGTGATTAGAAATTTATCCGGATATGCAAGGGCTTCGTGAGAAGTGCCTTCGGTTCTGTTCGATCCCGGAACAGACTTGTATGGATTGTATGTCTGACGTTATAGATTGAGATATAAAGCTGATTTCTTTCAAATACATTTCTGTTGGTGGAGGAGAATTTATTCTCTTAGCTTAACACCCTTCTCTAAGACGTACGAGCTCAGAGGTTATGTAGTTGAAATTTATCAGCGATATACTCCCAATTTGGTAACGTGGCATACTGAGTGTTGCTGTGAAATGATAAGTGTTTGATCATTTGCGACATGATCATTTGTTTGATCTTATATCTTTGTGATCATAGGTTGATCATTGTTTGACCCGAAGCATGGC
Source organism: Allium fistulosum (assembly GCA_030737815.1). NCBI lineage: Eukaryota > Viridiplantae > Streptophyta > Magnoliopsida > Asparagales > Amaryllidaceae > Allium > Allium fistulosum. Next base: position 1,425,541,474 of record CM060902.1, read on the forward strand.
TTTTGAGAAGCGTAAGTTTGTGGACGAGACTTCGTCGGACCTCACACCCCGGAAATGGTCAAAACAGGAAGGATGCGGCAAGGTTCTAAGGAGTAGTGCCCTTAGTGTATGTCATTCCTTCTGGATAGAGGTGGTATCATGGTATGGAGCCCAGATACTTAACCTATGTTGATACTGCTTATTATGTGGTTTGTTGCGAATCGGGGATCCTCGGGAAGATCGGTTACGATCGGGGGATGGCATACGCATGTCAGTAGTTACCTATTTTTGCAGAGGTAACCCAGCCTTGTGTTGGCAGAAATCCGGTTAGGTTCTCGGGACGTCATTCCAGAGGCGTTCCTTCGTGGAATAGGAAGTTCCTTAGCCTGACCATTTGTTGGAAATCCAAAGAAACAATACGTGACTTGTACGGTTTTAGTTGTATTACCTGCTATGGAATGTGGCGGTAACCTGCTATTGAACATGGTAGCTATAGTAGGCATACGATACTGGTCGTATGTTGGCTAAGATTAATATTATACTTTCGAACTGTTTTCTACACTATGCACTAATAATAATATCAAAAAGATTTTATTTTTGCGTAGTAAGCATCTTTGACTATCATAAGAAGAAATCTCCTCCAATTCTGCATTTGCATTGTGTGTGTGGCGGGAGGTCTTATGGTAGTTTCATTTTCCAAAAGCATTGCGAATTTATTTTAAAATTTTCCTGTTGTTTATTTTTAAAGAATAATTGTTTTAGGATCTCACACCAGTCTTGCTATATTACAGCATGATAGGGGATTCTCGCTTCGCAGTTTGGTGGCGAACGGGAGACTCTTACCCCTACATGTCCCTGAGAGGGATGGGTTGGTTAGGCGAAGGCCGTGACAGTCGAGAGGCTGGCCGTAAAAGCAAATTTGGGGTATCACTGTTAGCCACGGTGGGGCTGGGATGGTTGAAAAGCCTACCGGTTGTGACCGCTGACGCAAGGTCTTGACAGTTGGTATCAGAGCATATGGTTAAGCGACAACCCTGCTCTGTTGGGTGTTACTCATTAGAGATAGAGTCAGTAGTACTCTAGAATGAGTTTGAGTGTAATAATAGATACGAGTGTGTATTTGTTAGTGAATATGAAATTGTTTTGTATTGTGTTGACTTATCGGTTGATTGTTTATAGTTTCTGGTCGGTGCAGTCTAGCTAACTGTGTTGATAGGAGTTTCTAAACTCTAAACAAGATAAATCGACACAGTACTGTTTTAAAATAGGGTAAATGGGATAATTTTACCCAAAACTATTTTTGTATAGAAAAGAAATCATTTTCTGTAAATTATTACAGTATATGGATGCTTGTTTGTTAGGAAAGTGATAATATTGAAATGTTATCATTATTATATGAAATTGGATAAGAAATTCAAATCGTAACTCCAAAGTTAAGAAATAAATTCACATACAAAATGAAATTTAAGAAGTTGAATTGTAAATGTGACTTATAATTTGAAACAGAATTCCAGAGAAGTATTTGGAAAGGTTTTGAAAAGAATTTGAAAATTTTGGAGATTTGGAAAGTTTAAATTCTTTTTGGAGTTGAAAATGAATTTCGAAGGTTTTGAAAAGTATTTTAGAGAGATGAAAGCTCTAAACTCTTTTCGGTCGCTGGAAAATAACTTCGATGATGACCGCGACATCATTGGTGTTCATTTTCGGGTTTCCAAAAGAGGAATTGCTACCAAATTGTTTTAAATGGAAGTTGTTTGAAAAATTTGGGTTTTGTTTTAGAAATTCAAAGGATAATTTGAATTGTTTTCAAAATGGTTTTGAAAAGGTTGAAAAGACTCTGGAATTCTATTTAAAATATTTATTGGATTAATAAATGAATTGATAACTTATACAAATTGAATTTTGATAGAATAAATCTAACTTAAAATAATGGAGTTAAATTAAAGAAAGTATAAGTGGATAAAATTGAATTATGAAAATAAATTTTGTAAGTAAAACTAATTAAAATGAATTGAATAATTAGAAATGGAAGTTGAGTTAGTTAAATTGAAACTTGAATTGTGAGCTAAATGAAAAGAGATGGTTCGAATCTAAAGATAAATTCAAGTAAGGAGAAATAAATTTCCGAATAAATGAATGAAAATGAATATGTAATTTCAATAGTGAGGCCAAAAATGTATAAGTAGTATATATTGAAAATTTTGTAATTGAATTTGCAAAATAGTTTGAATGTTGTAACTAGATGTTATGCTAGTAGGATATACAGGTATAAAGGAATTGGGATTTGATTTCAAAGATAAAATTGAATTGCTCGACAAAAGGTAAGTATTTGAATTTCAATATGAGATTTGGTGATTTTTCTTGTCTAGCCGCTTGGCCTTTTCTTTTCTTTTTGAAATCTGAGAGTCCGTAGGGACGTTTTTTAGTCGTACCGTGTTAGCCGCGCAAAGGAGACGCTGGCGAATTTTTTCGAAAATTTCGAGTGTTAGAAAATTTTGAGAAAATTTTGAAAGTTAAAAATTGAATTTGAATTTAAATTTGAGTTGAGAAGTAAACAATGTTGTTTTAAACTTATAATTGAAGTTGGAAAGCTAGTTGAATTAATAACGAATCTTTAGTAGAAAGATTTGTTTTGATAAAATTGATAAAACTATTGGATTGTGAAAATAGTAGACGAGTTAAGGACCATTTTTCCTAACTTGTAATTTCGGGACGAAATTCTTTTAAGGAGGAAAGTTTGTAACGACCAAGAATTTTTAACAAATTAAATTGAAAATATTTAATTAATTTTAAATATTTGAACGATAATTTAATTTGAATCCCCAATATAAATTTGAATTTGGCGATTAAATTTTAAAATTTTAGTCTATTGTAAGTTGAATAAAAATTTAAATCTTCAATTTAAAGCTGAAGAAAAATATTTCAAAAGCCTTTAAAATTCGTAATGATAATACTGAAGATAATAGAAGCTTCAAAATCGAATTTGAAAATGATTTATTCTGTTTTGAATTTATATCGTTTAAATTGACGTTTAAAATAGCCTTCCGAGGCACAGTCTCGGAATTCGACGAAACCATTTCCATTGGGTCCGTAATATTGTATTATTACCGGATTTCAAATTTCGTATTGATCGGAGTTGTTATGTAACCGTACGGAGAGTAAACGCATAGAAATTAAATCAAATTCAATTAAAATTTAAAATTTAAAATTTGTCAACGCAGCAGAGATTCCTGGCTCCATTTCATTTCAATGCCGACCTACTCTCTGCAATGTCGCGTACTCTTGTCTCCCATTTCTTCTCTGATAAATCACGTTTCTCCTTTCCATTTTGTTTCGTTCGAAATCCAAATCTTGTTCAAAGAAAATTGAATGGCCGCTCGTTCTTTCCCAAATCCAATTCACAAACATACTGTCCTCGTTCAAAATCAAAAGTATGGCCGAGCCTTTCCAGATTGAAATCGAGCTGTGCTCGTTTTAAAATTTAAACCTATTCTTCGTTCGAATTCAAGTAAATAGCTGCGATTCAGAGGGGGAAGGATATTGCGATCGAAAATCAATCGCAAGCTGAAGACGATGGCGCGCGCGTTCTAGGGCGCGACGACGAGGCGAGGAAGGGTCGTTTTAGATCGGCGGCGGCGATCGCGATAGCTGCCCGATTTGATGGCATCGCGATGGTGAGGCTCGACGCTCGCGAGGAAGAGGGCGCGGGGTCATTTAGGGCTGAGCATCGGAGTCGGTGGGGAGGCAGTTTCGTATGGGATGGTAGATCGAAGTCGACCTCAATGTCGACACTGTGATGTCGCGGGCGAGCTGCATCGCGATTTGATTTGGTGGTCGCGGTCTCGAGGAGGTCAGGTTCAAGCCATGTTCTAGCAACGGGATGAGTTCAAGCTGTAGCCTTTGGGTCTCGTTTGCGTGAACAAGGTCGGCAGCTAGGGATTCGATTCGATAAGGTAGAAGAGGTATTCTCGATTTCATCTTTTACAAATTGATTCAAATATGTATCGTTATATATATATATATATTCATACGAAAACACAAAAGAAAAATAAATAAATAATGTAATTATTTTAGTAACTAGGAAATATTTATTTAAAAAGAAATTTGCTTAAAACCAAATTTTATATTTCAAACCAACCTGTAGTCAATTAATTCGGATATTAATAGATTTATAAATTATTTATACAAGGTTAGAGTCGAGAAAACAAAAGAAGGTTTGAATTGGAAAGCAAAATAAAAGCTAAAGTGAGATCTTCTCACTCGAATGGAAAATTTAATTTTGCAGTTATTGATTGATGATTGCTATTTGGATGTGATATTAGATATGTAGGATATATCTATATATATATAGCAATATATACATATTGGCATATGTATATATTGGATTGATTGATTTCCCGCCTCGTATAGCGGATGAGACCCTATTGCGCCGTTAGTAAGCGGATGATTTTTATAAAACCCATATACCGCGATATTCCACCTCGAAGTGGAATTGGTATTGTGCTAACATCTGTGGATGCAGGGAAACAGGTTGGAGGGATCCAACTGGATTCCTCACTAGTATTTATTTATTTACAGATATTGATGTATATTCTGTTATCATATTGATATATGATGTTTGTTGTTGTGATTGACTAGTTGGTGCTGTTGCATCATCGGATTCAGTTTTGAAATTTAAAAATAACGACTTTTACTTTAAAAGGATTTTAAAGTGATTTTTGAAAGTAGACGTTTTATTAAATTTTTGAATTGATTTATTTCAAATAAATAAACGTTTGAAATTTTAAAGTTTAGATTTTTGGTGAAATATAACCAAAGTGTCATTGTTGAAATAAACAATTGATCGATTTATAAAATGGTTTAAGTTGGGATTTTTGAATAACTATAAACGATTTGTATAAAAGATTTATAAAATTGATATCTATGAAATCAAAAGTATTGGAATTATAAAATGAGTTTTTTATAAGTGTTAAAAATGAAAAATTATGGAATCCGTAAGTGAATGAAATTTATAGATTTATAAATTGTGAAGTTGGAAATGAATGAAATTGTAGAATGAAAGATTTATAAGAAATTAACTTATAAATTTGATTTTTACCTTTAAATGGATCTTGATTGAATTTGTTAATAAAGGAGATTCATAAATCAAAGTGGTTAGAAAATAGAAATAGAATTTATAAACGTTGTTTTATAAATTCGAAATCAATCAAAATTGAGGAATTTAATATAGAAGGTTATTAAGGGAATTTTATCCACGATTTTGGATAGTGGATAATTATTGAAATAAAATGTGTAGAGATTATTGAAAATTGGTTAGTGAAGTATATTCACGATTTTGGACAGTGAATATATTCTTAAGGAAAATGGATATGGTTTTGGGAAAGTGATATTTGAAATGAAGTTAATTATTTTAAAAGATGTTTTAAAATGTGTTAAATATCGAAACCATATATTTCAACATTCATTGTTGAAATAGACGTTTTCGAGCAATAAGGAAATGATGGACTATAACACTGTTGTTATAGTAAATGATTTCCAAAAGGAAATGTTTTTGTCTAGTATTGGGATATATATCTATCTTAATTCCGAATCCCTATACTAGTGATTTTGAGTCGTCGTAACGATGTTTTACGTAACATTCGTTTTGACTCAAATAAATGTGCTTAAAAGAATGATTTCCTTAAAGAATGAAATATATACTTAATTTTGATTTAAGTATATCGAATATTTTCAAATGTTGAAAATAAATAGATTTGTGAATTACTTATTATTAAATAAGTATGGAAATGCTTTTCCAAAATGAAATGAAACGTTTTTGAGGTTTATCTCTGTAAAGATAAATTGGAAGTGAATATGAAATCGATTTGAAATCGTATATCAGTAGATATTTGAAAATATAAATTCACTATGGAATTTATAAAAGAAATGGAAATCTGTTTAAAAATAAACGTTGATTTATTTTTGAAGTGTGGAAATTTTATATCTAGTAAAGATATTTTGGAAAATAAATAATTTGGAAAATTAGTTGGAATCTGATGATGTTGGCATCTTTATTGATAGTTAAATAACCGACTATCAATAATTACCTTGAATGGGTATTTGTTGTGAATTGGATGAATTTGAATGCCACACTTATTTTTGAATAAGCGCTCACTATTCGGGTTAGCCGGGAAAGGACCATGGGGTCGTATAACCCATTCCGAATATGTGATACGTCGTTATGAATCGCATTTGATGATCGGTGTTGAAGACCGGATATTTTTGAAAACGGAAGGATTACCGTCGAGTTACTCTACATCGGCTGATCTCCGGTTTAGAGGTTTTATCACCCTTAGTGACGGGAAGTCCGGACGTGATTAGAAATTTATCCGGATATGCAAGGGCTTCATGAGAAGTGCCTTCGGTTCTGTTCGATCCCGGAACAGACTTGTATGGATTGTATGTCCGACGTTACAGATTGAGATATAAAGCTGATTTCTTTCAAATACATTTCTATTGGTGGCGGAGAATTTATTCTCTTAGCTTAACACCCTTCTCTGAGCCGTACGAGCTCAGAGGTTATGTAGTTGAAATTTATCAGCGATATACTCCCAATTTGGTAACGTGGCATACTGAGTGTTGCTGTGAAATGATCAGTGTTTGATCATTTGCGATATGATCATTTGTTTGATCTTATATCTTTGTGATCATAGGTTGATCATTTGTTTGACCCGAAGCATGGCTTTTGAAAAGCGTAGCTTTGTGGACGAGACTTCGTCGGACCTCACACCCCGGAAATGGTCAAAACAGGAAGGATGCGGCAAGGTTCTAGGGAGTAGCGCCCCTTAGTTTATGTCATTCCTTCTGGATAGAGGTGGTATCATAGTATGGAGCCCAGATACTTAACCTATGTTGATACTGCTTATTATGTGGTTTGTTGCGAATCGGGGATCCTCGGGAAGATCGGTTACGATCGGGGGATGGCATACGCGTGTCAGTAGTTACCTATTTTTGCAGAGGTAACCCGGCCTTGTGTTGGCAGAGATCCGGTTAGGTTCTCGGGATGTCATTCCAGAGGCGTTCCTTCGTGGAATAGGAAGTTCCTTAGCCTGACCATTTGTTGGAAATCCAAAGAAACAATACGTGACTTGTATGGTTTTAGTTGTATTACCTGCTATGGAATGTGGCGGTAACCTGCTATTGAACATGGTAGCTATAGTAGGCATACGATACTGGTCGTATGTTGGCTAAGATTAATATTATACTTTCGAACTGTTTTCTACACTATGCACTAATAATAATATAAAAAAGATTTGATTTTTGCGTAGTAAGCATCTTTGACTATCATAAGAAGAAATCTCCTCCAATTCTGCGTTTGCATTGTGTGTGTGGCGGGAGGTCTTATGGTAGTTTCATTTTCCAAAAGCATTGCGAATTTATTTTAAAATTTTCCTGTTGTTTATTTTTAAAGAATAACTGTTTTACGATCTCACACCAGTCACCATGACTGACTCGGAGTTTATTGTTTCCCTTCTAAACTCTGGATGCCCACCAATTTCCACACAGGCAGCCTAGAGTTATGTTATCAGGATATTCTGGATATTCTGGATCTTTGGAAGCAAGCTGGATGGCGAAACGTACATACGTACTTGTTTATTTATTCCACTGTGTATTCTGTATGAGGACAGGTTAAATAACTGTCCATTGTTGTATTGAGTTGTATATTGACTCTGATTGATGTATGTAAAAACTGATATAGTTCTTTGGTTAAAGATTATTCAATTATCTATTATATATTGTTCCGCTGCGAATGTGAGATTCTGACATTGTTTCTGTTCTGGTATTGTTTCTGTTTCTGATGTTGTTCGGTTGTTCTTCTTCTCTTCTTCTGCTTTCTTCTTCTTCTACCTTTTTCTTCTTTTTAAAACCCTCATGCTTCGTATTTCCGTGCATCTTGAGTTAATCAAGGGAGATTAGTGTTAAATCAAGGAGTACGGATTTGCGGGTCTTGACAGTAATTCTATATATATACATGCACATATGATTTTTCAAAAACAAAAAAAATTTCAAGCTCTATAGAAAAATGTCTTCCGACAAATCAATTTCTCCAATCAACATAACCTCCTCATCCGATATCTCACCTACATCATCACATCTCCTACTCCAACACCAAAAAACGAGCCGGTTTATAAATGGGAAAATTATCGAACTAGCTATACACCGGATTCGAAGAAGGCGAAACGTGGACTATTTATCTCCCCTGATACGAAAAGAAAAATTGATGAAATTCATCATTATCAACAGCAGCAAATTGATCTTCAACGTGAATTATATTTTGAACAAAAAGTAACTGCTAGACGCTTAAGCTTTCTTGAGCAAATTGGTTTACGATTTTGTAGCTCGAAGAAAAATGATGTGAGTGAGCCCCTACCTCGACCAGTTAGTTCGTATGATCCATCTTCGTCATACCGTACACCAGTCGATCCCGTTAATCCTTGGATGTCGCCAAAAACTCCTCAGTATAGTCCAAATTCATGGGACATAAACTATATACCGAATGAAGGAATTAAGACGCAAAAGAAAAATAGTCCATCTCCAAAGAAATGATTACTTTTAAAGTCAAATCATATTGTTATATGTCTATACAAATGTAATTGTTTCTTTCAATAAAATATTCGAATTAAAAAAATTCATGACAACTCCAAAATTACAAGGTTCGGTCGACTGAATCTTAAATCTCAGTCGACTGAACATAACAACAGAAAACTAAACCAGCTCAGTCGACTAACTCTCTCTACACAGTCGACTAAATTTACAAACAGAGACTTTCAGCCAATAGTTTAGTCGACTGAAAATTCTGTTCAGTCGACTGAAAATACCCAGAAAACTCTCGGGTTCCAGATTCAGTCGACTGAACAGATAGTTCAGTCGACTGAACACTGATTTCCAGGCTATTTTTTCCTTTTTACCACCAATCTTTACCTTTTCTCTTCATTTTTCACATTCCAAAAGTTACTTCTTCCCCATTATTTTTCAAAACCCTAGCCCCCAATCATTTTTTTTCAAATTTCTTTCAAAACTCACTAAACAATGGCTCCAAAGGGCTTCTTCTTCAACCTCCTCCTCGCCAATTGATGCTCAAATTGCACAATGGCTCTATGATGGAGTGGCGGTAACAAGGTGGAACAAAATGAAGAACTCTCGTATCTTTGAACACTCCTTCGTTGATTTTCAGAGTCTTCAAACGTATAACATACAAGCTTTGACAGATCAGGCAGGTTTAACCTCTCTCTTAGACATAAAACGAAATGATCATGCAATTAATCATATTATGGTCAAGTTGTTCTATGCAAACCTTAACCTTGGGCACCAAACTCCAAGAAATCCAACTGATAGTGTTTGGAGTATGGTGTGCGGGAAGAAAGTATGGTTCCCCCTAGACCGAATTGCACACATTTTAGGATCTCCTAACTTTGGAAGCAAGCTTGAAGAAATCGACTTTAACCCTCATATTCGTGACAACATCAATCATCAATTTTTGGATGATAACATCAACAGCGGGGATATTAAATCCACTTCCTTATGTCCAAGAGCAAGAATTCTCCACAAAGCTCTTATGAGAACAATCACTCCTCGAACGGGTTCATATGAACTTGTATACCCTACCAACTATCGAGCACTCTATGCAATTTGGGGTAATATTCAAGTTAATTGGGTCCAACTAATTCTTGATGAATTTCTTACTTTCATTAATGGAAAAATGCGAACAATATATTTTGGCGAGTATATCATGCGTTTACTTCTCAACGTTGATACGCCATTACCTGAGTCCAAAAACACAATGGTTCACCAAATTAATCATCGGACTGTAAGCCTCATGCAACTTCCAGCAAGACCTCCTCGCATCATATCTATTGCCGAATGGAAAGCAAGACATCAGGAGTCACAACAACCTCCTCAAGTCCAACAAGAAGAACCTTTCGAACAAGATGATGAAATTTGTATCATTGACCCAAGTTTTACTACCAATCAATCATTAGGTATATTATCAAGGAATCAACAAATTCTTGATAATCGCCTCAAAAAGGTAGATTATAAACTTGATAAAATTAAAGGCTTCTTCACCAAATTATGGGATGCCATCTCGTGCACAATGTGACGCCCCACCTCTATACCCACGCTAACCAAGAACACTACGATGTAGTGCTGTCAATTAGCGTGGAGAATAAGGTTGTGGAGGAGCGACCATCCATGTAACTTCTTTGTGCGAGCACCGATACGTCAGATAGAATAGAATGCATATCTTTTAAGGAGGAAATCCGACATACCGATACAAACACAAAGCTATCACACGGTGGCTGTATATAATCTTCGGAAACAAACATAGAAATAATCATAACATAAATCAGTCACAGACATCCATATCACAAAGGCGGAAGAAGATATGAATAAATATATAACACATGAAAGTGTACATCAGAGTAGTGGTCAGAAAGATCCACGATAATACAAAAGAATAGCATCACGTGCTATACAAAAGAATAAGTACACAACATAGAGTCTATATCTCAAAGGTGTACATCCAAAAACTACTAATCTATGTAGTTAGCCAAAAGTCAGAAATATCTGGAAGAGAAGTCAAGCAGAAGCACCTGTAACATCTCGGTCTGACCCGAGTATTATTTATAAGAAAATAATAAATGGATCAGTCTAACTATAAATATCAGATGATATGGTATAAAGTAAAAGGCATGACATGAACATGAAATAACTATAACGACATACTACTATAAGTATGTAAATGATAATCAACAAAAGATTAATCAATATCACAAGAATCTTCTCAAAGATAAGGTAGGGTATCATACCCTAAACTTGTATTCATAACAAGTCAATAACACATGAATTCACCAATGCACAAAAACTGATATCATATCAATGAAAATCATGAAAATTGGTGAAGCACAAAATTCCAGAAATCATCATCAGAAATCCAGAAAACACATAAAAAAAAGGGGGGAGGCCTAACACATGAATGGGAGCATGAAAACTCACCTACGCGTAAACACATGACGAGAAGCTATCTCATGGAAGCTATCCATTAAATTTTCACACAGGAATGGCCCGAAGACCGTAGGGTGCTACCCTAGAAATGTGATGGCGAAACATCACATAATCGGGGTATAGTCTCCCACGTAGACAAAGAGACATCGCTCAATCGCTAGTCTAAATCACAAAAATGATCGTCATGATCATAAGGAAGTGTCAATCACACCAAGCTAGTAAATATATGAGTTTAGCTTCATGTCCCATAACCACTTGCTTAACTTAAATATTTACGAACAAGCTGTAAATCTTCACTAGGAAATTGTCACAAAAAGGGTTCAATCGAACAAGTCCAAGAGCTAACCGACGAAGTGAACGCAAGCGTTTCATACCACCCGTTTTACTAAGTCGTTTAAGTCGATTTCTCATTCGAGTGAAGTAAAGGCTTGTATATACTAGTAGATTGAAAATCGGTGTGAGAAAACGAACTTTTGATATTTAAAATAGTGTTGAAATCGCTTTGATGAAAGAGTTTTGATATTTACTATTAGTATTGAAACCTTCATATATCTTTAAAGTGACAAGTCATAAAACGATTGTAGAAACAAATCAATTCACGTTCGAAGACGTGAGTAAAGTCCAAAGAAGTCAATCCCAAAACCATCAAAGTAGAAATTCTGATAAATGTTTTTCAGAAGAGATTGCCTACGCAGAGTAATACGGGGTTCGACCTAAGGGAAGACTGCTGTGCGACCTAGCAGAAGAACAGGTCGAACGACCTAAGTGCTAACTCGCGAGCGACCTAAGGTCTGCGACCTAAATGCGAGCGACCTAACGAAGTGCGCGACCTAACAGTAAGGCGCGACCTAAGTGTTCACGCCTTAAAGTCTTAACTAGGCACGCGACCTAACGACTTAACTAGGCACGCGACCTAACGAGTTAGCAAGGCACGCGACCTAACGACTTTAGGCCAGACGACCTAACGACTTAACTCGAGGCGAGCGAGCTAACTGCAAACGACTTAAGGTGATTCGCGACCTAAGGGTACGCGACCTAACGTGGTTCGCGACCTAAGACTCGCGACTTAAAGCTTGCGACCTAAAGTTTGCCTAGGGGTTTATAGGTCGGCAACGACCTAAGACTTAAGGGCGAGCGACCTAAGGATGGTGCGCGACCTAACTGGTTCGCGACCTAAGGAGGGTGCGACCTAAGGTCTTACGACCTAAGGAAAAGAAAAGTCTTTCGACCTAAGGAGTTAACTCGCGAACGACCTAACTCTTTAACTTACGAACGACCTAAGCCTTTAGCTCGTGAATGACCTAGGCCTTTAACTCGCAGGCGACCTAAGCCTTTAACTCGCAGGCGACCTACGACCTATGGATGAGCGACCTAACTCCGAACGAGCTAAAAATGGCCAGAACGACCTAGTAGCAGTTTTTTTCACCAAAATCACTAAAATTTGGAATTTTTCGCCAATCCAATCCAAACCAAATGCAACAAACATGCTAAAGTGATGAGGAATCGTTCCCAACAGTCCAATGACGATTATAGGCAAGATGTGAGATCAAAAATCTCACCTTTTCACGGAATTTGATGAAGATGGAGATTTGAGAGCAAAGCAAGAACACCAACAAGCTTGAATCAATGTTCTTCACGTGAATTTGATGTTGAATCTCGGATTTGCAATAGAATTTGTGTTTGGAGTTTTAATTTCCACTTCCCACCACCATTTTTGACAAAGCTTGAAGTGTTTTCGTAGAGTGAGGAAGATGGTTGGGCTGAACTAAAAGGGTGCAGTCCAAACCAAAGTCAAAGGCGGGAAAAAGTGTTGAAAATTTCACTATCTCCAAACATATCGAAGTTTACACTCAAAAAGATCGCAAACGTCATTTTGAACTCAATGGAAGTGGTCTCGAGTCCTAATTTGACCGTATGCAAAAAGTAGCTTTTCGGACTAACATCCGACTAACGATAAAATATTTAAATAAAATATTTAAATATAAAATCGATAGATATGCGGGTTGTTACAACAAGCTCCACTACAGATTCAACATCACGCGGCAAGCGTCCGGCACCAACTTTCACATGGACGTCATCCGAAGAACATCCAAGCAGCAGCACGAGTGGAACTAGCGATGGTCAAGGAGGACGAGCTTATAGACCACCCACAGGTGGACCCGTTATTCGTGAACTAGAAGGAGATCGTGAAGGCACTTATGATTGGGACAGGGATCCTTGATCATTTTGATGGTTTGATTTCCGGAACTCTTTATTAATTTCTAAACAATTTCTGCAAAGGCTTGTATAAATAGCCTTCTTTTATTTGCGATACTCTATGGTTTGTATTATTCGCTCTGTGGTTATATTTGCATGTGGTTGCTTTGTTGCTTGCAAATTATATACTTCTACATATTATTACTTCCTTTTTGTCGATGACAAAGGGGGAGAAATCTATGTTACTAACTTTGTTTTGTAGGAAAGATAGTGCATATATTCAGGGGGAGGAAAGATAATTACATCTCTACAATCATAGGTATTGTCATCAATCAAAAAGGAGGAGAATGTTGATACGCTATATTTTGATCAATGACAATGTGCTTCAACAAAAAGGAAGAGATATGTACAAGGCTAAAGGAAGGACTATAAAGACCAAGGATATCATGAGTACTTAGTATATTTAGGTCTTAGTCTTAGTTTTATTGTTAAAAATCTATCCTCAAGAAGCTTGCACAAACACAAGAACACATTTCATAACTTAATGTTTTAGTTAAAGTGTTCACTGTGCAGAAACTACTAGTTCAGTCGACTGAACAGGAAATCCCAATCGACTGAACCTGTTACAGAATTACAACATGCACAGTTTCAGTCGACTGAATTTGAACCTGCAAATTTTTACTGAAAAGACACCTTCTTCTTCCCAAGAGTTGCAACCATTCTCCAATGGTAATGGATGCATCTCTTGCCTGAATCTTTTGCAAATAGATACATCTCTTCTACACCTATAAATACATATTTTTATCATTTGCAAATCACTAATTCTAATTGCTTTAATTTCTCTATTCTCTTGAACATACTTTCAGATTTCTTAAGTTTTCAAAAGCAATCACAAACCATTTCAATTGCTTGAATCTCTGATTTATCTTAAATACCCTTTTGATTCATAGCAATTTATATTTCCTAAATCTTCATAAACACATTTCATATTCTTGAGGATAAGATTATAGGAAAGTTGTACTCAATTAGACTCATTAGTGTTATCAAGAACACAACAAGTCAGAAATACTCTTTGTATCTAGTCGAAGACCTCTTCGGTAGTTGAGGCAAGAAATCCCGTTCCGTTGTTCGGGTACGTTGTAAACCTATTCCTCCGGGTTAAGTGAGAGTTTTAGTTAGTAGAATTCCTAAGAGGAGCTTATGGACTGGACGTAGGACAAGAGGTCCGAACCAGTATAAAGTCATGGTGTCTACTTTACTTACTACTGCTTATTGCTATCTACCTAGATCGTTTCACTATTCCATATTATACGATCCTACCGCATAGACTCTTTCAATGTGTTGCACCATAATTTCCACAAAGTCTAAATTACGAACATTCGAGAAGAAGATTCCTTGGTGTGTAATTTCGAAACCCACTGTTTAGTTTCCATCGAGAGCTTAAGCATCGAGCTCAGTATCCAAGAGCATGCATTCCAAGACCATGAGTAAAAGCAACAACTAAGATCCAATAGCTCGAGCTGAGACCAATGGTCATGATAAAAAAGCAAACAATAAGCTATATATAAAAAAGCATTACGTCAGCAATCCTAGTCAAAGCACTTTCAACATATAATGATAAGTGTTTGAATCAAAGCCGCCTATAGTAAGTCAGGTCATCAATCCAAGTGAAAGCACCTATGCCAATAGGAGAACCTTAAATTTTCTATAAGTAGAGGACGACGTCCTACTGAAAAGGGGCTGGCGGAAGGTTTCCCGACATTCTACAATCATTTAATATTCCTTACTCCTTTTAGAAAGATTTATACAAAAGATCATTAATGGCGGATTTGGTCATGGATGTACTTGTACAGCAAATTGAGGAATAAAGCTAGAAGTAGAATCTTCAGAGTGGACATAGGGATCTTGATCCAGAACCACTATAAATCTTGTGTCTCTTTTACCTTTCATCATTTATTTTCTGTATAGTTTCGGTATTTACATAATTTACTTACATCCTTTGGAAACAAGCTTTCAAAGGGTTTGGGGGTGTTAGTCAGACGAATAATCTTCCTAACAGGTTCTATGTCTGCTGTCCACTTGGATTTGCACGAAGATGGCTATCTGGACATAAGTTATACTTTACTATTTGTTGTGAACTCGCCTTATGACATTGCGAGCATACTCATATTCTTTTTGTCATTCAGATGTTCCTGCAAGACCCAGCGACACGTCTATTACAAATGCCATAAGAGTTCTTATGGCACTTTGAGAGGGGGATAGAAATATTAGAGTTCTTCTCTCTGATGAGAATCGCTTAGCTTATAATCTGCTAGAAGCGGCCATGGCACCGGTCAAGTCCAAGTGGCTTCTGGCAAAGATGGTGATGACAATGACAATAATAACTCTCCTGGAGGTGGTGATGTAAATCCTAATTTTCCCCTAGTCCCAAGCCCAGGGGATAATGTTGAAAGAGAGCAAGAACACGTCGAAGAAGGCAAAATCATAGGTGAAGGTAGCGAAGCTGGCCATGACGATGTTAATGTAAGTCATGAGCCTTCGGTTGAGCAATCCAAGGACGACCGGTAGTTCATTCTAAAAAAGAGGCTTGTGGTAGAACTTTCCAAAAGACAATCTTCTACACATCCCCCGCCAACGACAACTGCGAAAAAAACTCCTTCACTCCCTTCTAAAGATGCCTTCACTAGTTTGGGGCCAATCCCTACCGAGTTTGGCTCTTTCGGCATTGGTAATATGAGCCTTGAGGGTCTTGATTCTCTTCTCCCCTTTGATGATGATATACCTCCCGTTAGCATGAGATAGATCGCCCTTATGAGCAAAGATCCAGTACATGGTCCATCAATGGGGCACTAGGATACTCACACACATGTGCACTACACTACACTTGTTTCAAGTCCTCCCCTGTTAATGATAAATTGTTTTTCTTTCATTTGCAAGATCTATGGAGATAAAAATGTATATGTTTCAGTCCTTGGAGGAGAAAGTATCTCAACCGCATAGGCGTTGTCCAGGCACGTACCATCAAGGCAGTAGTTGAGATTCTGAGTTTAGCCATCGGTTTAGCCGCGACCAAGGTAGTCATGATAGAGACTATCCATCTCCTGACTCTACCTCCAAATATCGTTCTAGGTCCAAATCACCTCCACCAGGAAGCTTGGACAAACATTTTTATTACTGCGATGAATTTCAACCGGGCAATGATTCTCGTGCACCACCTCCATCTTCCATTCTTTTCCAACACTGGACATTAACTATTACCAGTCGACTTTCTGATCGCAGGCACCATAAGGACAGTTTTGAGCCCTCTCATCATAAAGCTAGTAAGAAACCGCTCAAAGCTCTGGTCATCACCGTGGAGCTACACCTTGCTACTGATGCCTGAATGGCTGAGCTAATGGAACAGTTCCAAGATATATGCTTTGATGGGCACATGTTTGTGCCAAATCTAAAGAACGTTTCGCTAGAGGTCAAAGACGCGATAGTCGCCTATGTAGTAGACTCTTATAACCAGTATAGCGAGTGGAGGCGGGTAGTCGAGAAGGTCTCTAAGGTTTTGGGGAAAAGGAACTTGAGATCTTTAATCTAAAACTCCTAGAGACACAAAATAAAAGGATCATTGCTCATCTCGATGCTGAGGTTGAAAATTTTAGAAAATCACAAGCTGAAGCCGAGAAAAAGCTGGGGATGCTATTAATGTACTGGAGAAAGATGTTTTGAACAAGAAAGTAGATGAGTTGTCATCCATGCTCAAGAGTGAGACAAAGAAGAAAGATGAGGCTCTCTAAGAGGCTCAAGGACATTGCGAAGAGCTGGTTACTACCCATGAGAAAAGGGAAGAGGCAGTTAAACATGGTAAAGACATGGATGTGCTTCTCAAGAGGGAGGTTGAAGCCGTAGAGAAGCGAATGATAAAGAGATTCGAACTGATGCTCATCAAGTACAATACTAAAGTGCTCAAGTTTCATAATTTAGAGTGGCTCGATGATTATTACCCTAGCACTCTAGCTCTTACCTAGGAACAAGTTGTTACAGAGGACAAGGAATTTCTGAAGGGTGGTGAGGTAGACCTGGCTCAGTTAGAGAAAGTGAACCTGGTAGGAGATGAACCTAGAGTGCTAAGAGAGGGTGAGCTTATTCTTCATCCGGAGCTGGCCGCAACAGTGCAAAAAGACTTATGTGAGGGCTTTAGATCATCACCCCAAGATGTCGCTACTAGGGACACATTCGAACCCAAAGTTTCCCTTGACTCATATTCAGTCCCGGGATATAATCCAGATTAACCCGTAATGCAAAAGTCCACAGTCCTTTCTCCCATCTTGGAAGGGAATTTCGATGGCACTCCAGCCCATACTGAATCCCTGCCTGAAGGAGATATCTTGTTGATTTCACCAATATCTGAGAGAGTCCATATATTGCTAATTAACGTCACTAATCTATCTTTTTATATTTCTCAAATTTTAGGCCAACCCCAGGTCATCCGGCTTACCAACAAAGGTCTCCAGTCGGGACAACAAGCGTCTACAATAGAATCAGTAATCGTGACTACTTCAACGACAGCTCCAAGTATCCTAATTTGCGTGACTCCCAGGCTTGACGAGCAGATGATAGATCATCGTGAAGCACTCTATCCACCTAGGAGCACTCAAAGCATGCCTGTTGGACCATCGTGAAGCACTCCATCCAAAGGCCAAGGAACTAGCAAGAAGAAGCATGATCAAGTCATACCTTCCTTCGGAGAAGAGAAGAAAAAGTCCAAAAGGCAAAAGCATAAGAAGTGGTTATTTATTTCGTTTTGGTTGTACAGTTAGGCACTTTCTAGCTCTTTGTTTTTGTTTGGTTTTTTTGACCCGTGTTGTGTGGATTCGACCTCAGCTTTTGCTTATTAGCTCTAGTGTGAATAACACTTGTACCTTTTCTTTCTTTTTTAAGCCTTATATTGACTATTAATAAAAAAAGACTTCTGTTTTGCCAAATTTTTATGTGAATTTTCCTAAATACTTAAGAAATGTGCTTTTTGTTATATGTACTTGCGATCCATTTCTTTTCACGATCATGGTCGGGCTAAATTATTAGCCAGTTCATGATCTGCTGGCCTTTTGTCGTTCTATTGAACATAAAGCAACCGTTGAGATGCCAAGCTCTGGGTATTGGTCGGGGTAAGCCATTTAGTATAACAGTGCAGGTATACTTTTCAAAGATAGTGTCATCCGATCGTGCCAAGCTCTGGGTGCTGGTTTAAGCTAACTACTTAAGATCGTAGCTTGCACCTCCTCATCCAGGAGGTTTACCTTCAATCATGCCTAACTCTAGGCATTGATCAACCTTTATATGTAAGATCCCACCTTCACCAGGCATGGATCTTCTGCCTTGCTTATTCCGAGCAACATTTAAGTGATTGTGACGGTCATGTCACAAGCATTTTGAATTATACTCCTACCCTCATATCAAGTGTAAGAGTTAGCCGATGGATGGTCAAATGATGTCCTATTAGGTTTATATTCATGCCCCACATTGAAGACAAGAGTTAGTTGGCGGGCGGTCAAATCATGTCCAATTTGATTTATACTCCTACCCACACCTCAAAGGCAAGAGTTAACTGGCATCCATCTCTGGGCACCAAGAATGGCTGAACTCCGATAGGGACCGTAGAAGTTTGGTTAGCACCTAACTCCGGGTACCTTATACCTACATTATACATATGAAGATTCATTTAACTCAGTCATATTTCACAACTTTTAGGCTATGTAAAGACATAGACACAGATCAGAAAGCCACTTCATTTATTGAAGATGGGAAATGATAGGTTCTGTCTTATTACATAGCTTTATCCAACTATGTACAAATTTATTTCCAAGTGACATAGCGTCATAACTGGTTGCTATTCCACGTCCATGGGAGTGAGATCCCATCAACCGTTGCTAGCTTGAAAGTGCCATCTCCAAGCTTTTTCTCTATTGCATACAGACCTTCCCATGTCGGACCCAAGTTTCCAGGAAATGAGAAGATTCGTTTCAGAACCAGGTAGCCAATCTCGAAGGTCCAATTCCTAACCTTGGCGTTGTAATATCAGGCGACTCGGTTTCGGTACGCAGCTGATCTCAAGTTAGCTTCAATATTTTTCTCATCAATCATTTCTAGAGATTCCAAAAGGAATTGTTCATTCGTCTATGGACTATAGCGAGTTACCCGATAAGAAGGTACTTTCAGTTCAACTAGAATTATAGCCATTGATCCATAGGCTAAGGTGAATGGAGAGTGGCCAATCGCTGACTTGTGAACTGTTCGATAAGCCCAAAGTGCTAATGGAAGTTCATCGACCCACTTGCCCTTAGCCTTTTCCAATCACTTCTTGAGAATGGACTTAATAATCTTGTTTATAACTTCAACTTGTCCATTTGCCTGGGGGTATGCTAATGTAACAAATCTCTTCTCTATGCAATGTCGGTGGCAGAAATCCTTAAACTTGGTTCTATTGAATTGTGTTTTGTTATCGGTAATGATTTCTTGTGGAACTCCAAAACGACAGATGATATTTCGGACCACGAAGTTGATTGCTTTCTTTATGGTAATTGTGGCTAATGACTCCGCCATAGCCCATTTGGTGAAGCAATCAATTGTCATGATGGCATACTTCGCACCACCTTTAGATATCGGCAATACACCGATAATATAAATTCCCCAGACTGCGTAAGGTTTGTAACTGACCATTTGAGTCATTTCCATCGGTGGGGCTCTCGGAATTTTAACAAACCTCTGACACTTATCACACTTTCTGCTATAATCAGCTGCGTCTTGGTTGACGATTAGCTAGAAGTACCCAGAGCGGAGAATCTTATTCGCCAGGGTTTGCCTCCCAATGTGGTCACCACAGGCCCCTTCGTGGACTTCCTTCAAGACTTATTTGGCCTCGTTGTTAGCGACATATCATAGTTGTGGGACTGCGAATCTTTTCCTGTAAAGTACTCGTTACTGAAAGATGTATCTCGAAGCTTGACGAAGGAGCTTGCGTAGTTCGCTCTTCCTACACGGAAGGATTCTCCTTTTCAAGTAATTCGTTATGGGAGTCATGCATGACTCCTTCTTATGCTCGGCCTCCAAGATCCAATCGACATCCATATGGTCGATGCTCGAAGCCGACAATACCTCCAACAGAACCAGGCCCATGAGATGCGCATCTCCAAAACTAGCCCGTTTAGCCAGTTGGTCGGCCTTCGCATTTTCTTCTTTAGGAATATGTGTTACCGCGCAATATTCAATGTCACTAAGCAGTTCAAGGGTTCAGTTTAGATAAGGAGCTAGCCTCACTCCTTTCGCTTGAAACTCTTTCCTGACTTGGCACACCACTAGTTGAGAATCACAAAAGATGTGCAAAGTTTTTACTACCAGCTTCTTAGCGATTTTAAGTCCTGCAATCAATGCTTCGTACTCTGCTTCGTTGTTTATTGTAGGAAAATCGAGTTTCAAGTCATATCATATTGAATTTTCCCCGGGAGTGACAAGCATAATTCCAGTATTGGAACAATGTTCATTTGATGCACCATCATGTACATCTTCCACATAGCATTCTACTCACCGCTGCTCTCCGAATTATTGTCTTGCGCAGTGTGCTCAGTTATGAAATCCGCTAAATCTTGACCCTGGATAGCTCTTCGAGAGTGATAGGTTATATCATATTGGCTTAATTCAATGTTCCATTTCAACAGCCTTCTAGAAGTCTCAGGTCATTGTAAGACTGTCGTAAAGGCTGGTCGGTGAGAACCTTGATCGAATGAGCCTGAAATTAAGGGCGGATCTTCCTCGAAGCGATCAACAGACAGTGTGCATCCTTTTCCAGCTTCGACTAATTTCTTTCTACTCTTATCGATCACTTACTGATGTAATAGACCTGTAACAACCCGGAATTGGGTGCAATTAAATTATTGTCTAATGACGATCAAATGGATGGTTAATTGCTGTTTGGAATTTATATCAAGTAAAATTCTTTAGTGATATTCGTTAAGTGCTGAGTGGGCTTTACATTTTAAATCGTGGCCCATATTTGTTGATGCCGTGATAATTATCTAAGGCCATTCACAATTCCTCTCTTGATTCCATTCATAACCCTAAAAATAAACAAACGAGAATAATGGCGGCCCTCTTCTTCGTTCGTTCCTTCAATCTGAAAATTAGGGCTTCGTGTTTCTTTTGGCTCCGCTCAATCCCTCGAAGACCTCGCTTCGTCTCGGAAGTATGCGACCTTCGAATCCAAGGTGAGTGATTGTTTCACTCACATTTAATTCAAATCATTTGGGCGATCTTTGGCTTGTTCAAATGCGTGTCTTTCGTTTGATGAAGTTGATTTTGTTTGCCGTTGGTTTTGAATTGTTCGTTTTTGGTAAACCCGTTTCGATGTTGATTGATTTCTTGTTTTTCTGGTATTCACAGCACTACTTTATCTCGTGAACGCCACGGCTCGACTTCCATCTAACTTTGGTTACGTGGTTGTGTCAATGTGAATTCATAACTTCTTATTATCGTCAGCTATCACCATTACTTTGCGGTTGCTTTGGCTGGTGATAGTGTTGGCCTCGGGTAGCTTGAGTTTAACGAAATGATTTCGTTCGACTTTGGCATTTCTTGGCTTTGTTCGAACTACCTTAGACACTTGCTTACTTTAGAGCTGTTTCAATTGATACAGATATATAGGTGTGTACATGCATATATTTATATTGCTGGATTTGAATTCGTTAACCTCGGTGTTGTTCATTCTTGTGCCCGGTTGGTCAGTTCTGCATTGCCGTTACTGTTATATTGAAATTGTTTTGAATTGGCGCACTGATTCATGTATATGTGAGTCTGGTTGCATTGCATATTGCATATGTTTCATTTAAATTGAAGACTGGTACTGATTTGAGTCTGCATTGTTACTTTTGAAATTCTAGGCTTGCACTGGAATTTGTATTGTATGGATATATAGGTATATACAAACGTTCATGTATGTATATATATAGTGGTTGTATGCATTTTTGATCATCCTACTTTATATATATTAGTGTGATCACTAGCTTGCTGTTGCCTCTGTTCTCATTGCCAGGTTTGCATTATTACTTTCAAAATTCCCAGTACTTGTCATTGTGAAGTCTGTTACTTGAGCACATTTGTGGACTTCATACATATAGTGTACGAGTTTGCTCAAACCACATGTTGGTCAGTTTGCATCTGTTGGTATTGTTTCTGGCCATTCTTTGTTCCAGTAGCATATCATGTACACATCACAGCACTTTTGTTAGAGGCTTTGCATTTTGTTTGGAGTTTGATGCCTTCTTGAATTTCGCAGTCTTGTTGTATAGACATGCGCCTTTGAATCTGGGCAGCTGGTCACTGGGTTGCACTTGCTGACCCAGTTGGTAGTTGCGTAATTGCTGTGTCTTGTTGTTTTGACTCATCAGAGTACACATGCTTGTCCACCTCTCTATTGTGCACTGACTTGAGTATTTGTGGATTAGTCACTTGAACTTGTTTATCTGGTATGTTGGGGTTGCAGTGTCTTGTCACTTGTGCTCTGGTCTTTGAACTTGAATATGTAGGCATTCATTTTGCACTTGCACTTGTATTTGTTTTCACACTTGTGCAAGCTGTTGTAGTCTGGACTTGATTTTACTACCTTCAGTTGTATACGGTGGTGATTTGGCTTGATTTCCTTCGAGTATTTGAAGTGGTAGTTTCCTAACATTCATTGATTCATCCCTAGTTGTCTCTGATCTTGTTTGGTACTGATTTGATTATATTCTAGTGGGGTTGGGGTTTTTGACCCTGAGCATGTGTGTCTGCTACACATGTCCCACTTATGCATGATGATTACATTGTTCAATGTCCTCATTTGATTTGGGTTGTTTGTAGTGGCGAGGCAGTACACGCGTGCGTGTACTGCAGCCCTAGCAGGATTGACGAATTTAGTTGATATTTCGATTGTTAAATTATTTCGTTGGTTCAATTAAATATTTTGAAGTTGTATTTCGAAATGGTTCATTTTGATTTGAGTTGGATCCGTTGGCTTTAGGATTCATTGATCTTCTGAGTATTTCATAGACTGTATTGGCGAGGCAGTACACGTTAGCGTGTACTACAGCCAATCAGCATTGTTGTTTTTTAAAGTGACATTTCAATTGTTTAAATTGATTTGGATTGTTTATTTGCTGTTAAACACTGTTTAGTGTTATATCTGCCGTTATCCGATTCTTTTATCAAGGAGTCGGATATACGAGATTTCTGTGATTATCGTCTATTTGACTAACTGATTATTATTGCTGCTATGCACTAATAAACTGGTTTGAATTAGACTGACCTGGGTATTATTTTCTTTTGAAT
This sequence comes from Allium fistulosum, assembly GCA_030737815.1. Taxonomy (NCBI): domain Eukaryota; kingdom Viridiplantae; phylum Streptophyta; class Magnoliopsida; order Asparagales; family Amaryllidaceae; genus Allium; species Allium fistulosum. The sequence goes on from CM060902.1 coordinate 1,425,565,039, forward strand.
GTAATACTCGGGTCAGACCCGAGTTATTTGAGGTTGTAGATTTTCTTCTTTGAGTTGCTGTTCAGGATTTGAAGACTTTTCACACCTTCTGAAGTTGTCAGTGTCATTTTGTAGTAGTCGTGTCATTGTATAGAACGATATGTATTCATGTATATTAGTCGATAATGTACTTGTATATATAACTTCTAGAGTCGACAGTTGTAGTTGTATCATATGTATCGTGTCAACTATGTATTAACTGACATCAGTTTTATATATATGAGACTTTTGTTTTTATCTGTGTTCCGCATTTATATTATCTGTGTTATTGTTATATCTAATGTCCTAAACTATTATGAACCGTCGTAGTTCGTTTTATACTAGTATTGGGTGTGTCGATGGGAGTAAACAAATAATAGAAGAAAAATAAAAAGTATATACCACTCCTATCGAGATAACCAATATTAGTGTAAGGCCAATTACGGATGGTCGCTCCTATCCAGCCTTATTCTTCGTAATAATAGACAGTATTTACTTTATTACTCTTTGTTATTATGAGCATAGAGGTGGGGCATCACAAGACCTGTCGCTGGATGTGGGATTCCTCATACATGAGTGAGGAATTCAAAGCATTTACCGACACTGCTGATATATAAACAAGCCCTCGTCATCCACTGGCTCCGAGAGAATGTGGGTCCTCTCTAAGTGATTTGCTAGAGCCTGGAATGTGTCTTTACATTCTTGATTCCAAGCAAAATTCCCTTTTCCCTTCTTGATCACATCAAATAAAGGGATGTATTTGTTAGTGGCTCTAGAGATGAATCAACTTAAGGCGGCGACTTTCCCATTTAGACTCTAAACTTCCTAGATCTTTTCAGGAGCTTTAATGTTCGTCAATGCTTCGATCTTTTCAGGGTTGGATTCAATCCTATGATAGTTTATATGGAAGCTTAAGAATTTAACCGACGCAACATCGAATGAGCATTTCAAACGGTTTAGCTTCATCCTGTATTTCCAAAGAACGCTGAATATCTCAACCAAATAATTAATGTGGTTTCGCAATCACCATGTAATATCCCGGAAATTTTAACAATATCAATTTAATAATCTGTTGAATAATTAAATTGATATGGATAATCTTTGATAATAAGATTTGAATTTAATTTAATAATCTGATTAAATTAGTATTAATTGGGAATTTTATCTTTTAAAAGTTAATAAGATATTTTCTATTTGAATATATATATTTATTTATATATATTGTAAATAGAAGCTTTGGTAAATTGGAAATTTAGATTTAGTTTAATCTGGACTTTTTAAAGTTATTTAAATAAATAACATTTTAGTTTTAAATATACTTTAGATAAATCTTTTAATTGGTTAAGATATATTTTACTTAAGTTTAAATAAATAAGAAAAGGGCTTTTCATTTACTTTTAAAATAAAAAGAATTATGAGTAATTACTTAAAGGACATGTGTCTTTTATCTAAAGCTTTGTAAAACATGTGTAATTAAATAAACAAATGTATAGGACAAGTGTCCTTATCTATTTTCTTTTTCTTTTATTTTTATAAAATCACAAATTCACTTATATAAACATATGCATTCCCTTTACTTGATTCTTTCTATTCTCCTTTTTAAAACAAGATAAACTCCTTTCTCAAACAAAAATCTGAGATTAAAATCAGTAACCATATATCAAAACAATCCTCTAATCTAAAATCAGTAATCAAATGCCTCAAACCAAAATAAATCCCTATATTCTCATTTTCAAATCAAAACCACTCAAGTTAAACAATCAAAACCCTGTAATTCTCTTTTCCAAATCAACTCCTCACAAACCTGAAATAAATTCAAAAGCCTGTAACTTATGTTAAAAGAAGACTGCAAATCATCTTTAAAAAGGAAACAAATCTGCATTCTCTTCATCTGGAAGCCTGCAGTTGTTCTTCAAGACTATCTGTAACCAAGCTTCAGTAGCATGCAAAGCTTCTGGGGATTTAAAGCATTTCAGTTTCAAGTTTTAAAAGATCAAATCATTTTCCAGTCTTAAGCAAAACAGTTTCACAAGCTATTTCAAAAGAATAAGGCTCTGTCTCCATTTTTATTGGTGAGTAACTTTATATTTAAAATATAATTGGTTGCATGCTAGATGGTTGAATATAAATGTGTATTGATAAGTGAATGTCTGATATTTGTGTGCATGCTGGTTATAAGTGATCTGTTCATCATTTGTTTTTAGGTGAGTAACATCACATTTTAAATGCTTTAAATTGTTTTAGATGTATGTTAAGTTTTGGAAATGTATGTGTTTGGTATGAATATATATGGATGTGTGAATATGAGTATATGTATATCTCCTCTATCATCTCTGTTACCAGTTTATTTTTAGCTCAAGATTTAAATCAAAAATCTTTTTCTCTTGAACCAATTACTGTTAGGATTTAGTCTATAAACAAAAGCTATTTGTTTTATACTAGATTAGAGGTTAAAAATTTAAGTAAACGAAAACAAGTAGGATATGGCTCTGGAAAATTAAAAGAACAGAGATGATCAAGCTAAGTCAAAAATCCAAATTTCATAATTTATAAATTCAGGATGATATATCAAATCTCTAATCAAAATCATGAATTTTAATACAAATTTTGTGATTTTTAATCTAGTATTGGAAGAGAATTTGGATGTGGTTCGAATTTGGGTTTAGGTTGATTTGCGGGTGATCGCGAGATAGATGAAGGCCGTGGTTAAGGATGGAGGATGGTGGATGGTCAGGCATCATTGGAAAAATGGTGTGGTATTTTTAAATTAACTAGGATGATCTAGCGACTCGATTTTAGGGTTTAGTGTTGGCTTCAGTTGTGGTGAAATCGCTATCAATTTGTGAATTCATGGCATGATCGGAATGTATGAATTTTGGCAGAGAGGTAGTGTCAGGATTAGACTTTCGATCGATGATAGTGTTGTTTCGATCAGAGAAATGTGGTGGTAGTAGTTTATCGATTTTGGGCCGGGACTTTTTCCGATGGTTCAGGCGAACACTGTTTTTCGTTCGGGGATGATTCACGACATCATCGAGAGGGCAGTGTCGATCAGTAGAAGACGAGGCATCGAATTAGGGGCTCGCGAGGCCGGATGGATCATCGGAGGGATGGTGCATGTGCACCGCGTGCACGTGATATCTAGACATGGACGAATCTGAGTTAGGCGAGAAGAATGGGTTTCGTTTCAGACTGGGTTACTTCGATTGCATCGTGGTTCGTGATAATTGTTTGAATCGATCGGAGTTGAACTTCCTGAGTTGCGTGCCACCGGAATTCGATTTGTTGGCGATCTGGAAGTTGATAGGTAGAGAAGAAGAAACTTTGTGTTTGGGTTTGTCACGAGTCCCTTGCGTGAGTTGCTCGAAGAAATGGAAGAACGGACTCGAAGTTGTTGAGTATAGGCTCGGGTTTGGTTACAGATTTGTAACCTGTCAGTATTTTAGAAATTTAAAATGGTTTTAAAAATTTGAAAGCAGATTTAAACAGGTTTTTAAAATCAAGTTTAAGTATGGATTCAAATTGAAATTTTTATCCTAGTTTTGAGATAAATTAAAGTTTTATAAAATCAAATATTTAAACAAGTTAAAGTTTAAAGTATAATTTGAATTGGAATGTAAAGGTAAATTTAAAAGTAAAAGGTTTCAAATGACTTGTAAATGATAATTTAATTGTTAATAAGAATGATGTTGTTATCTTAAGTAAATTAAGATTAATGATTTGTAATTCATTAATTATTAAGAGATTTAAAAGGTAATTAAGATTTAATTAAATTAAATTAAAGGTAAATTAATTTGAAATCAAGGACTATTAATTAGATAAGATTGGATAAGTTAAGGTTATTAATTAATGGTTAGGAATAAATAAATTAAGTAATTAAAGACAAATTTATTGGTAATTAATTTGTAATTAATAATGTTTAATTAAAGTTTAATTATTTAAGAAAAATAATTAAAGAATAATTAATAGCTAACGTAGAACTTTAACTTGGGTTTAACAAGTAATTAATTAATGTGATTAATTGTGATAATTAAATAGATTAATTAATTAAGGTTAATCATTTGTAGAAATTATTTAAATATAATTACTTAATTGAAGTAATTAAGAAATTTATTACTCATTGTAATTAATTGAGTTTCTTTTGATTAGTTAAGTTAATTAACTAAGTTTAATTAATTTAAGATAATCACTTATTGATTTGTGAAGTATAAATTACTTAATGTAATTTAATGAAGAATAATTACTTAGGAAAGTAATTAATGGATAATTATTTATGTAATTAGTGAAGTAATTAAGGGAAGTTAATTACTTAATAGAAATTAATCAAGGGATTAATTAAAGATAATTAATTAAGGAGTAATTAATTTATTTGAGGAAGTAATTAAGGGTAGTTAATTACTGAATAAGATTAATCAAAGGTGATTAATAATTATGATTTATTTGAAGATTAATTACTTAATGTAATTAATTTAATTAGAGTAATTAATAATAAAAATGTAATTAGGGATCATTAATTAATATAATTAATGATGTAATTAAGAATTGATTAATTAAAGAATAATTATAAATGAAGTGATTAATTAATATAATTAATTAAGAAGTAATATAATTAATTATAGTTAATTAATAAATGAAGAAATTAATTAATTTTATAATTAATTAATTAATGAAGTAATTAAAGGTTAATTACTATAAGTGGTTAAGAGTAATTAATTTGAGAAATTAATTTAATGCTAATTACTTGAATGTAATTAAATGTAATTAATCAAGGATGATTAATTAAAATGAATAATTGGATAAGGGTTGATTAATTAATTGATAATTAATTAATAGTGACTTAAGCAAGATTGTTAATGATGAAAGTAATTAATTTAATTTATTTTAAATTAATTAGAGATGAAGTATTTAATTTAATTCATTTTAAAATTAACTATATATGGTGATTAATAAATCATTGCTTAAGGATATTGAATGATATTGATTTATCTTGAATGGTTTGAGATCTCAGATATGAGATAATTGATACTGTATTATTTGGATGCTTTGGTTGCATAGTGATGATGATATGGATTATCTGTTATAATGATAATGTTGATTATCTATTGTAAATCTATGAATTATCTATCTGTGTGTAAATAGATAGTAGAATTGAATTGTTTTAACCTTTAAAACAACTTGGCCTTAAAAGATACGCTTTGGATTTCGATGAGACTGGGATCGGGTTTCCGTATACCGGATTTCCAGGTCTGGAGACCCGAATACCACATCGATCCAAATTAACGATAGGTCGTGAATCAAGTGAAGATGAAGATTCAGAGTGCAAGGGTTATTGTCGTTAACTCTGAGGGTGATTCCAAAACGAGTGTAACGAGATAATGCCTTCGGTTTCGTTCGAACCCGGAACGAACTTGTATGGATTGAATGCTTTCAGAACATCGTCAGGTGGACGATGAGCATTCTAAGTGATGTGTTCTTTTCTAAGGTAATCGTGACCTCAAGCCTCACAAACCGGGAATGGCTAAAACAGGGGAGGTGCAGCAAGGTTAGTGGGTAGCACCCAAGTAGGACAAGGTTACCTCTGTCTAGATGTCCCTTTCTATTTTCGACTTAGTGGTGCGGTTGCTGATCCCAACCGTGAGGTATCTTGTGCGGGAATTATCCAGTAAGGGATGTTCCGACCTTGTGTTGCAGGGGATTGGGAGTGATCCTCGGTACGGTGATCTAGGCCACGTACTGTGACGGGCGGTACCCCGGTAGCCCTGCCATTGTATGGAATCCAAACTCCAATAAGTGCCGTACGTATTAGTTGTGCCCAACTATGTTGAAATGTGAGATGTAAGCATTTCAGCTATTTCTGTATTTTACTTGAAAACCCTAGACCCTATTATAATATAATCGAATTTCCTATCAAATGTTTTGGTTAGCGTAAGGTAAAAACTTACCCATGTTTATTTGTGGGAAGTCTTACGTGATACCTTTTCTTTCAAAAGGTTTTGAAGTTAAACAAGTTTAACCTGTTACTCACACCAGACCCATGTCTGACCCAAGTTGTTTATTTCTGTTTTATAAACTCTTGGGTACTCAAATTTTTACGAGTAGCCAAGGGATTCAGGTTAGCCTTGACGAATTGTGGAGGAGCAATGGAGCAGGAGGCTTCAGCGTTGTAGATATAGATAGTAGTTTCCGCTGTGTTGATCTTGTTTAGATCTTTGTTTGTATTGAGATGTAATAACTAGACAGATGTTTATAACTGTCTAGTATATGATGTGAATCTGTGTAACTCTGATAAGTGTTGTATATGATACTATGTAATATTTATGTGATATAATATATTTTGTTTCGTTTCGCTGTGAGATTCTGATATTGTTTAGTTCTTTCTTTCTTCTCTTTTCTACTTCTCACCCCTTTCTTTCTTACTGTCGATGCGATTTTCCGGGAGTGGAAAGTCGGGTCGTCACACACCATGACTTAACAAGCATGTCTCTACATAGACTTCCATCGAGCATCTGATCTGGTCTCTAAACATCCTGTTAAGAAACCTTTGGTAAATCGCTCTAGTGTTCTTTAGTACAAATGGCATGACTATATAGCAATACAGTCCTAGATCAATAATAAAGCTGGTATGTTCTTGGTCCGGGATGTACATTTGAATCTAATTGTATCTAGAATACGCATCCATGAACGATAGCAATTTGTGTCCTACTATCGAATCCACCAGTTGATAAGTGCTCGAGAGCAGGAAGCTATTCTTCGGGCATGCCTTATTTAGGTCAGAATAGTCAATGCATGTCCTCAACTTCCTGTTTGACTTTTTTCACCAAGATCGGATTTAATACCCATTTTGGGAATAAGGCATCGTGGATGAAGCCATTATCCTTCAACTTATCCACCTCTTCTTTAGTGCAGCGGATGTCTCCAGATCCAGGTTGCTGTGCTTTTGTCTCACAAGAAGACATTTGGGATTTATGTTCAATGCATGGCTCGCTATCTTCGACAAGATACCACGTATATTAGAGTACGTCTAAGTGAACACCTCCAGGTTCACCCGAAGAAAACCAAATAACAACTTCATCATTCTCACCTCGAGCTATTATCCGACCTTAAGGACCCATGTCAGATAATTCTAGCTAACCAAAACATTGATCATTAATTCAGCAGGAGCTGCTCTTCCATCCAGTGGCACTGTTCGCGAATCTATATCCTTAAGGATCCAACTGTGTAGCCTGAGCCAAGGCTTAGGCGGTGGTTACTATGCATCCAAAGCCTTAATGCAGAGGGCCCCCTCTACACATTTCCCTTTCTCCCTTCACTTTGACTCCTTTAGCTTGGTGACATAACATTCATAGCCCAGCCCATGATCTCCCTGGACTATTCCCATACCGTTTTCTATCGAAAACTTCATTGTCAAGCACCAAGGAGAAATAGCCGCTCAAAATTCAACTAGGCCAGTCGGTCTAAAAATTCATAGTAAGCAGAGTAAATATCCAACAATACAAAAGGCACGACCTGCACTTTCTTTCCATCGCCTTCTCCAAGTAGCATCGATAGTTCCACATATCCAACTGACTCCGCAGCATTCCCATTAAATCCCTGTATCTGAGGTTTACATGATCTCAAGTCATTTCCTTCCAAAAGCATTTAGTCATAAGCTTTTTTAAATAGAATGTTGACTGAACTCCCACGGCCAACTAGCACCCATCGTACAGTAGTAGGGCCAATCATGACCAATATAACCAATAGGGCAATCGTCGAGGCTTCCACCCCATCAGCGTCTCTGTTCCGAAAAACAATATCGTCAATCATAGTTATGAACTATTTTGTTGGAGCTCCATCTTCTATAGCAAAGCAACTTTCATTCCCTATGCGTTTCAGTGCACCAACATACCTATTCATCTCATTCAAACTCTTATCGACCGGATGTGGTCCACCGATGACTGTATTTATCGCCAAACATTTTTTAAATCGCCTAGGCTCTTCACCATTATGCCCAATTTACCCCCGTTGGGATGTTTATCCAAGGGGGAAATTCCTTGCTCGCCATCCTATGAAGCTTTCACAAATTGTTGCAACTTCTTTTTTCAAATCAAATCTTTGGTCATCATGCAAGTGTCTATACTCGTTGGTGTTATGACCGTGCGTCTCATGAAACCTGCAAAACTTGCCAGATCTCTTTTCCTTCTTAGTCGACTCCTTTGGAAACGGCTTCCTATACTACTAGGTACCATGAGTTGCCAGATAGATATTCAAGATTGAGTTATTCAACTCAGTATAATTATTATACTTAGGAATCCTGCGACGATTCCTATTATCAGGCTTTCGCTTTCTGGCCCCATTGTAATTTTGTTTCTGACCACCGCTCTTGTTGCCAATGTTCGCATTTGCATTCCCGAGACTCCTGGACCGTTTTACAGAAATATTGCTTTGTACCACTTTAGCTGAACTCCCAGTCTCACCTCTTCAGGGATTATTGCGTGCCTCCTCCAACGTAGGAATTGATTAGCCTTCCTGTTGAAAATGTAAGTCATCGATAGGGATTTCATTTTAGAACCCCATAATTTGATATTTTGATAGTGACAACTAAACAAAAATATGTTATGTATACTAACCACTTGTGCAAGAAAAGATATCAATCAAACAAAGAGATCTACGTAACAAGAAGAAGACCATGATGGCACAATAATGTAATATCAGTCATAGTGTCTTAGTCTAGATTTTTATAAATTGTTAAAATCTCTTCTGGTGGTATATACAAGCATACATGATCACAAACTATTTTTAGAAATCAAAAACGTTAAAATTAACATCAGTCAATCGACTGAAACACCCATGTTAGTCGACTGGCTGACATAATTTAAAGCACAAAATAGGTTTGACAGTTTCAAATGACAGAGTACTAAAAAACAGTTGACTAAACACATTTTGAGTTGACTGAATTGAAGATTTCAATCGACTGAAATTGTCTATTTTTATACTGATTCCTTTCTGTTTTGAAAATGTATCTCTCTGCTCAATTTCAGTTGGCTGGTTGATTTCATTCAATCGACTGAACTGTCATCACAACTATACTTTTCAAATTTTCTAAAGAGGTGAACTTCTTCATGAAGAGTAATTCCTCTTCGTTAATGGTCACAACAATTCATATTGATCGTTCCACTTCACTAAGGGTTGCAACCATACATCCTCTATATAAAGCAAACAAATTCTTGAAATTAAATTATTGTATTCTCTAATTCTCTATATATTCTTTTTGAATTCTCAAGTGCTTTCATATACTATTAATACTTTCAAATTGATCACTTATTTATTTAAGAATAAAATTCTTTTGATCAAAACATTTTATTTCTTTACGTGCACTCAATATACCACTCAGAAGAAGATTATAGGAAGGTTGTACTCATTGGCTAATTCGTACTATACAAGAGCCTAAGAAGTCACACATAATTCTACTTATTTTGTAGACGAAGTCCAGTTGGAGAGTTTCAAGCACAAAGTCCTGTTCGGTAGCTTAGGTGGTTGTAATACATGTTCCTTCGGGTTAAGTGAGGGTGTCGCTAGTTAATTCCAAAAGGAGTTTGGGACTGGACATAGAATGGATGTTTGAACCCGTATAAAAATCTATGGTGTTATTTATTTTATTGCTTTACATTTATATTACAATTTTTGCACAAGTTAAACAGTTAGATAAATGTTCGTATCACATGATCCATATAGACTTTTATTTGGTATCGGAGCAAGGCTATCATATAACTGTAACACAGTTTTTGATATTTAATTAATATGGATAATATTGCATCAAGTTTTGTTGAAGGTCAATCTACTATATGACCACCACTATTTAACAGAGTAAATTATATCGGTCAACAAGGATGAGGATTTATATGCAAGCTAATGGCTATGACACTTGGAATATCACTCAACAAGAATACACTATATCTACCACTCGTATGCACAATGGTCAAACATACAAAAACTAGATGCTACTGCTAATGCTAAAGCTATGAATATGTTGTTTTGTTCTTTAGATGAAAATGAATTTAATAGAGTTAGTATGTGCACATCGACATATAAAATTTGGCATACTCTTAAAATAACTGATGAAGGTACAAACAAGGTCAAACAAAGTAAGTTTTCAATGCTCAAAATGAAATTTTAAATGACATGTACTTTAGATTTCAAGATATATATCACAAACTTCTAGCACTAGGAGAAGAATACACCGATTTTGATATTGTTTCAAAAATCCTAAATTCTTTAACGGATGAATGGGAATGAAAAGTTTTAGCTATTGACATTTCGACCATTAAACCAGAAGAGTTAAAAGGAAATCCCATGTCATATGAAGTGAATTAAGAGGAAAAATAAGTACATGCTCAAGATAGAAAAACAAATGCATTCCAAGTAAAATATGAAGATTTTGACAAAGATGATGAAGAATTGCATTTCAGCAAAAAAATCAGAAAATTCTAAAATTCAAAAAGAATAAGAACTTTGGCCACAACAGAAATAGCAACAAGCAATCGTTAACTTCCTTACTCAAGTTTATGAATGTGATAAGATTGGTAACGTAAAAAGAGATTGTGCAGAAAGAAAGAAAAATAAATTCAGGAATAAGAGCCACAAATTTCATAAATAGAAGTAGTAAACTTTTTAGTAACTTGGGATGATTCAGACTAATATTTTTCATCAAATAGTGATAATGATTGCGAGCAAGCAAATGTATGCTTCATGGCTATAAATGACGATGTACCTGAACTTTCATTTGATGATGTAGTTAAAATAAATTCTAAGTTATTAGTTAAGCTAAAAGATTTGAATAGAAATATAAAGATACATTTGCAAAATTGAATAGAAGTGAACTTGAATTTGATATGCTAAAAGATGAAAAGGAAATACTACAAGAAGAATTAGTAAAATCTCAAGATTCTTGTACTAATATATCAAATAGTTTACTATATTAGGTGATGAAATAGAAACTCAGAAAAATAAAAATGATATAGAAGAAAATCACAATTTAAATTCTAGTAATAAAATATTAGAATTAGAAATAGATAGTTTTAAAACAAAGTTAGAAAACATTACTAAAAATGTTTCTAACTTTAATTAAGTTGGAGAGATTTTTTCTAAAATTATAGAAAATTCACAATCTACTTCTAGTAAAAGAGGATTACGATATAACAAACTTAGAAAAGAAGTTAAAACTAGGACAAAAAAAAATAGTTCACTGTATACTAATTTCAAAAAGAAAAACGATAGTTAAACGAAACAAATCAATAAGTCTAAGACTATATAAATTTGGGTTCCAAAGACTAACAATCATTTGACAAGAAATAAGTATATAGATAATTGTATTACTAATGTTCATACGAATTCAAATTTCATTTTCAAAGGAAACTTTAAACCCTATTGGGTTTGGCTTCCTAAGACCTAAGTCTTAGGACCTTAACAGAGGAAGTGGGTACCAATATCATTTCAATATTTTTTGGCAGGTACCTAGTAAAAAGAGAGGAAAGTGGATACTCAACAGTGGTCTCTCCAAGCATATGATGAGGAACAAAGACATGCTAACAAATATTATCTACTTAGACGAAGGTTCCGTTACTTTTGCTAGATAACTCTAAAGATTATGTCATCGGAAAAGGAGACGTGAGCAACAACGGTATATCTATTTCACCCCTTTATTACTAATGTCTTATTAGTTAACAATTTAAAACATAATTTATTAAGTATTAGTCAATTATGCAATAAAGGTTTTAGTATATCATTCTTAAAACATAAATGCGAAATTTTCGATCAAAATAAGAATCTAATTTTGAAGAAGTTAGAGAAAGAAATATTTATATTTCAAATATGAAAATCAATCACAATATAGATATGTATTTAATAGCCAAAGATAATGATCCATGGCTATGGAACAAAAGATTTTGTCATATTAATTTTAAAGCTATTAGCAAATTATCTAAAAACAATTTTATAAAAGGGTCTACCAAAAATGAATTATAAAATAAATAATATCCATGATGCATGCCAATTAGGAAAACTAACTAAATCGTCTTTTAAGTCTAAGAAAATCATTTCTACATTACAACCTCTTGAGCTATTACATTTAGATTTATTCGATCCCACTCAAATTCAATCTATAAATCATAACAAATATGTTTTTGTAATTGCAGGCGATTTCTCAAGATATACATAGGCATTATTTTTTGAAAAACGAAAGTGATACTTTTGAATCATTTAAAAATTTTACTAAACGAATTCAAAATTTAAAAAGTTCAATAATTTAAAATATTAGAAGTGATCTTGGTGGTGAATTTTAAAACGAGTTTTTTGAAAATTTTTGTAACATAAAGGGTATTAGTCACAACTTCTCATTTCCTAGAACTCAACAACAAAATGGAGTTGTAGAAAGAAAGAATCGGATGTTACATGAATGTGCTAGGACTTTACTTAGTAGTGGCCAACTACTAAGATAGTTCTGGGCAGAAGCCGTTTCTACTACAGGCTACATCTTAAATCGTGTCACTATTTGACCCTTAACTAAACATACACCATACGAACTTTTTAACGGTAGAGAACCTAATATATCATATCTGTGAATTTTTGGGTCAAAATTTTTATATCAAACATAAAAGATCAACTAGGGAAATTCGATCCAAAATCTGATGAAGAATATTTATTTGATATTCGAAATGAAACAAAGCATGTACAATATATAATAAACGCACAAAAACTATAGAAGAAACTTTACGTATTTCATTTGACGAGAATTTCAAAAATAATAAAGATGATGAAGAAAATATATAAAACAACCAATCATAGAAAATCCACCTCAAAATTGTATAAATGAAGAATAGCAAATCACAAAAAATCCAAATGAAAATGGTTAAAACGCCACCACGAATTTTAAAAGATCATCTAATTGAAAATATAATTGGCGAAGTAAATACAAATGTCAAAACTAGACATCAATTAAATCAAATGGGTCATATTGCATTTATATTTAATACAGAACCTAAAAACCTAAGGAAGCTTTAACCAACGACTATTAGATCTTAGCTATGTAAGAAGAGTTAAATCAATTCGAATGAAATGATGTTTGGGAATTGGTACCAAGACCAAATATCCATATAGTCATAGGTACGAGATGGGTTTACAAAATAAAGCCGATGAAAATGGAAATATAACTCAAAATAAGACAAGGTTATTTTATGAGGAAAGAATCAAGAAGCGGGGATAGATTATGAAGAAACTTTTGCTCCTGTTGTAAGATTTAAAGCAACACTAATCTTGCTAGCCTTCTCTTGTCATCGCAACAGTAAACTTTATCAAATGGACGTTAAAAGTGCATATTTAAATAATTTTATAAAGGAAAATGTTTTTGCAGATTAACAACTTCTTTTTAAACATGAAAAATTTCCTGATCACATCTATAAACTTAAAAAATCTCTTTACAGTTTAAAACAAGCACCACGTGCTTGGTATGAACAACTAAGAGGCTATCTTATAGATTCTGGATTTTTGACTGGAAAAGCTGATCAAACTTTGTTTAAAAAACGAGATAAGGAGGATATATTAATTATACAAATTTATGTAGATGGTATCATTTTTGGATCTATAGATAAAGATTTATGCAATGATTTTCCGAAAACAATGACAAGTGAATTTGAGATGCCTTATATGGGAGAACTCTCATATTTTCTTGGTCTGGAAATTAAACAACCAAGCAATGGTACTTTTATTAATCATGAAAAATATTGTACTAATTTAATAAAACTTTTTGGAATGGAAAAGACATCAAATAAACCAACACCTATGAGCACTACGGTTCATCTCGACAAAGATGAAAAAGAAAAAGTATGGATCAAAAATTATATCAAAGTATGATTGGATCTTTATTATACTTAACCGCGAGTCGCCTCGATATCATGATGAGTGTCTGCCTGTGTGCACGATTTTAAGCAAATCCCAAAGAATCACAATTGCGAGCCGTGAAACGAATTCTGCAATACTTAAGCAACACTAGAGACTACGACTCTTCTACCCGAAAGAATGTCCTTTCAAACTTGTGTCATACAGTGACGCCGATTTCGGAGGATGTCGAATGGACAAGAAGAGTACGAGCGGTACTTGTCACTTCAACAGACAGTCTCTAGTATCCTGGTTTAGTAAAAAGAAAATTTGTGTTTCACTATCGACGTGCGAAGTAGAATATATATCTGCTGCTTTAGCATGTGCACGTGTGATATATATGTAGCAAACTCTTCGTGACTTCGGGATATACATAAATAACTCTCCAATTTATTATGATAATACAAGTGCTATTAACTTGTAAAAGAATCCAATAAATCATTCTCATACCAAACACATTGATATTCATTATCACTTTCAACATGATAACATAGAAAAAACGTAATATCACTTGAGTTTACCTCTTCCAAAATCAAATCACAGACATCTTCACAAAAACCTCTAAATGAAAATTCATTTATTAAGTTGAGACGTGAAATTGGCATTGTATCCCTACATGAACAACCATAATTACTCTACATAACAAAATTCTTTATTACCTGGTCAGAAAGAGTAAAAACTTTATGCAAAAGTTGGTGTGAATACATGTTTATGTCCATAAAAAGATTTTTGGAAACTAACAGATCATAAAATAAACCAACACACCAAAAATTTGTAAGGCCATAAACTCACTTAATATCAACCATTAAAACAAAGAATAACTACTAAATCTTAGGAAATTTAAAAAAAACAGGCTATGAGATCAAATCTATTCTCAACCTTTAAAACTAAAGTATAATTTTAACAATGTATAATGTATATAAACAATAGTTTATATATATATATATATATTCAAACTCAAATATACATTAAAGTCAACTTTAGTTCAAACAATGTTATCCAACCATGATTCACCTTTCTCGTCTATAGACTAAAGCTTACCTTCCTCTTAAAGCTTTCATTCATCTCCAAACAAAACAACTACACCATCAAATAAATTATCTTCAGTAAAGATCATTCCATCACCTACATACCACACTAGTTACTCACCAAAGGGTAAGAAAGTCAAATGGTTAACAACCTTGAATCATCATCTTCCAATATCAAAATTGATGAGATTTTTCATTATCAACAAGAAATGACGAGAGTACAAAAGTATATGTATTACGAGCAATGAAGAAAAGGGGCACATCTTAATTTTCCTGAAAGATGTGTTATGGAAATTTGTGGACATTCACCAACGAAGAATAGCATACACAAAAACTCTCCTCGTCAAACAGAAACTCTGATCAATAAATAAGACTTGACTCCAAGAAATTCTTGGGAACCAGGGCCATTGAACGAAGATTGGAACCACACTCTAGTTCGAACAAATATATGGTCTCCACTTAAGCTTTTAAAAGAGCAAACAAAGACCGAGTCAAGTGAAATAAGTAAATTTTATAATATATATACATAAATTTGATTATTGTTTTAAATATTTCTTCACGTTTAAATAAAGTTGTATTTGTTTCTGTTGAAATGAATAAATATATCATAAACTACATATTACAAAGTCCAAAACAAAATCTGGAATCAAAAATTTATAAAAACTCAAACATTTACACCAACAACAGGTTCATTCAAATGAACGCCCTAGTTCATTCAACTAAATGAGAAGAAATAATAATATCCTCACAATGTTAGTCGATTAAACGAGTATTCAGTCGACTGGACGAGAAGAAAATTTATTTTCCAATCAAATTTCAGTAGACTGAACTTTCAAATTAGTCGACCGATCGCGTATTTCACCGTTTTTGTAAAACAACCTTACCGATTCATTTTCATGTCACTTGAGATACCAACCCTTTCAAGACATTTACACCTATTCAATCCTTATAATTTCTAACTTTACCAAACCTCCTAATTCACTTCTTCTCCAAATAGATACACAAAACCCTATTTTGTTTTCTCGAAAATCAACTAAAAATGCCTCCAAAACAACAAAGATAATCATCATCTACTGTCATTGGACCATCTGATGCTCAAATCAGAAGTTGGTTTTACAACGATGCTATTGTCCAAAGGTTCAACAATATGAAAAACATGAGAATTTTCAAATTTTCATTCATTCGATTTAGAGATTTTGGAAGCTATGTTGTTCAAGAATTTGCTGAAGCAAACCACATTGACCATCTCATCAACTTTGAAGCCAACAATCTCAAGATCTACCCATTATTGGTAAAGTTATTTTATGCTAACTTGAACTTAGATTTCATGCATCCACAAAATAGAGAAAAATATATATGGACTCTTGTTTGTGGTGTTAAAATCTGTCTACCCATAGCAAGATTAGATTCTATTTTAAGTTTCCCTCCGGAAGGAGAAGAACTAGATGACATTGGAGTGGATAAGAATACCCATGATGATGTTAGTCATTTATTTTTAGCAGATAACTTAGAAGTTTTGAAAGCCAAATTCTTAAGTCCAAAATAGAATTTTGCATAGAGTGCTTACCCATTCTATAAAACCACCAACCGGTAGCTATGAAGTAGTTTATAAACCTAACTTTCAAGCTCTTTATGCATTATGGGGTCGTCAAAATGTTAATTGGGAAAAAGTAGTTATGGAGGAATTTGAAACATTTCATAGCCGTACAGTCAAAATGATCCACTATAGATAATACATCTACATAACAAGAAGATGACCATGATGGCGCAATAATGTAATATCAGTCATAGTGTCTTAGTCTAGAGTTTTATAAATTGTTAAAATCTCTTCTAGTGGTATATACAAGCACAAACGATCAAACTATTTTCAAAAATCAGAAACATCAAAATTAACATCAGTCAGTCAACTAAAACACCCGTGTCAGTCGACTGGCCTAAAGAATTTAAAGCACAAAATAGGTCTGACAGTTTTAGACAACTGAATACTCAAAATAGTGGACTAAACACATTTTTAATCAACTGAATTGAAGATTTCAGTTGACTAAAACTGTCTACTCCTATGTTGATTTCCTTTTGTTTTGAAAACTTATCTCTCTGCTCAATTTCAATCAGCTAGTTAATTTTATTCAATTGATTGAACGATCGCAAAAGCTATATTTTTTAAATTTTTTGAAGAGGTGCTCTTCCTTATGAAGAGTTATTCCACTTCGTTAATGGTTGCAACCATTTCTGTTGATCGTTCCTCTTTACTAAGAGTTGCAACTATGCAACCTTTATATAAAGCAAACAAATTCTTGAAATCAAATAACTAATATTCTCTGATTCTTTATATATTCCTTTTGAATTCTCAAGTGCTTTCATATACTTTCAAATTGATCACTTATTCATTCAAGAATAAAATTCTTATGATCAAAACCTTTTAGTTCTTCATGTGCACTTAATATACCACTCAGAAGAAGATTATAGGAAGGTTGTACTCATTGGCTAATGCATGCTATACAAGAGCATAAGAAGTTACAAACAATTCTACTTGTTTTGTAGACAAAGCCATGTTGGAGATTTCAGGCATAAAGTCTTGTTTTGTAGCTCATGCGGTTGTATTACCTATTCCACCTAGTTAAGTGAGGGTATCACTAGTTAATTCCAGAAGGAATTTGGGATTGGACATAGAACGAGATTTCGTACCAGTATAAAAATCTCTTGTGTTATTTACTTTATTCTATACTTTTATATTACTATTTTTGCATAAGTTAAACACTTAGATAAATATTCATATTACACGATCCACATAGACTTTCATTATTTCCAACCATCTCTCGAATTTGGTCTCAGGATGAATCCCCCTGATCAATGCCATCAATACTATGTCATCATTGGGATCTATTACTTCCATCACAGCTGTATGGAACCAGTTTAAGAAATCCTTTAATGACTCTCCAACGCCCTGGAAGAGGTTTGATAATGACATCATACCTTTCAAACGTGAAGTGTGTAAGTAGAATTGCTCTAGAAATTTTCATGACAACGCAGCGAAAGACGATATGTATCTCGGTGAGAGCTAAGTGAATCACATCTTTGCTATCCCTCCAGGAAAATTGGAAAGCAACAACATCTCATGTCATTAGATGCTCTGGCAGAGTCCATATGCCATTCGTACTTCATCAAGTGCTACCTTTGATCTGTCTTTCCACCTTACAACGTTATTGTTGGCATTACAAACCTCCACGAATACTTCACACGCAGAATGTTCTCGGTAAACAGATTCCAACTAGGAGAAGTACCCCATTCATTATTGATTATAAACTAATTATCATTTATAAGTTTCCTTACCATCTTAATTAAATAATCTAGTTCTACAAGTTCGATTGAATGGCGGTAGTCGAGATCTGTTCCGAGTGTTTGGCCCGGCGAATGCTCTGAGGGATACTCTCGATACCTAGGTTCTCCAGACTCTGAGATATCCGTTCATTTAGCAGTCCCCCTGTTTGATTCCAAAGTGGCAAATCGTCAATAGCAGCTCGATATTCTAAATTCTGATCATTAATGGCATGATAAGAGGTCGCATCCATGCCACCATCCAGAGGGCGAGGTCCAAATCCAACATAAATTTGATCGATACCGAACCGTTCTCTTGGATCAATATCGATCCACAAACTCGAGCCAAGAGTGTGTCTTGTCCTTTGATATGAGGTCCCAATTGTGTTTTTAGTCTTCTTCTTCTTTCTACACCTCCGTCTCTGCTCGGATGAAGAGGAACTATCAGATTCTGGACTAGATTGTTCCAAGTCCCTCCTGCTCCTTCTATGGTGGTTCTCAGTCAACTTATTCAATAGTTTCAAGTTCACTTGCATCTACTGGTTCATCTCATTGCGACTCTCATGGAGCCCATCCTTCATCCGCTTCATCATACGATCCATCTCCATTCCGGTCATGACATCAGCTGGATTATAGATATCTAGTTGGTTTTGCTGGTCAACTTCATCCATATGTTAAGTACCTTGATTCTTAGCATCATCAATAGCTCTGGAGTTTGAAGCATGTTCCTTCCTTAGGGCTATAGCGAAAAATTCTAGTAGATTGTTGAAAATCTAAATAGTAGAATAGTAAGGTTAAAAGAATGGACCTATCTCTCGGATCTAAAAAATCCAATAGTAGAAGATGGATCCAAGTAGCCTAAGTTCAACTCTCACTGAAAGCACCAATATGTTTGAATCAAAAATGGCACATACATACAAAAGATTGTGTAAAGAATAAAATGAGAAGAAAATAAATGAAAAATTAGCAAGGAAAGAACATACAACATTTATAGCGGTATGACAAATCTTGGCCTACGTCGACTTAGTGATTTTATTGCTTAGATCGCTGAATTACAAGTAGTAGTTTATACGGATCGGTATAAATCCATGGGTTATTATAAGAAATTGGAGTAAGAAAGAGCCTACTAAAATAAAAAGACCCTTTAATAACGTTTAAAAAACGTTATAAAAGGCTTTTATACTATTTTTATAAATGCTGTAAATCAACAAGTTGTAATAAGTCAATGACTTATTATTGCAACATAAGAAACGCTAAAAAAAATTGTCTTTTATAGCCTTTTCAAAATGTTATAAAAAATTCTTACTAATGGCGTTCTTAAAATGCTGTAAAAAACCCTTTATTATAATGACATGTTGGTGTACAACGATCATAAAACGCTATTATTAACTGTAATAGCGTTTCATAAACGCTTTATAGGCTTTAATAGCGTTTTCAAAATGCTATCAAATCCTTTAACAGCATTCTAAAAACGTAATCAAATCCTTTAAATGCATTTTAAAAATATATTTGCAGTACGTACATATCCATTATCACACTATAATTGACAAATTTACATAAACACAATGTATCATTTCACACAATCATATAGTTCACATTAAACGAAAAATAACTACCATTCAACATTCACATAGAATAATGCATAATATGTCGTAATATTTAACGAACATTACATTAAATGTGCAAATTGTTATCCCGCCTTTTGGTCAAGGCTGGGAAATCAACAAATTGGCTAAAAAGGATGGATGTTAGGATTGGAGATCGATTGGAAACAAGGCTATGATCGATACCATCAAAATTGGACCAAGCTCCAATCAAGGTGGGATCGATCTTGAATGATAACCAAGCCTCGGTGAGGCTACGCTTCTAATTTCAAGTCAATCGGAGTTCATATGCTCGAGTTATGGATGGATCAATATTCATATGATCGATTGGAAACAAGGCTATGATCGATACCGTCAAAATTGGACCAAGCACCAATCAAGGTGGTATCGATCGGGAATGATAAACAAGGCTTGGTGAGGCTACACTTCGAATTTCAGGTCAATCGGAGTTCATATGCTCGAGTTATGGATGGATCAATATTCGTGAAAAACTGGCCTGTATCGATGCTTTCGTATCCATCACTATGGATACCAGATGATGGATACGAGATAATGGATACAAGATGATGGATGCCAGATGATGGATACGAGATAATGGATACCAGATGATAGATACCAGATGCTGGATACGAGATGATGGATACGAGATGATGGATAATGGATACCAGATGATGGATACCAGATGCTGGATACGAGATGATGGATAGCAGAGGATGGATACGAGATGATGGATACCAGATGATGGATACGAGGTGATAGATACCGAATGATGGATACCGGATGATTGATACCGGATGATGGATGCGAGATGATGGATACCAGATGATGGATACCAAATCATCAGCCTACACTTGCAAACTCAAACTTGGATCAATCATATCTCACAATCTACGCGTTGGAACTTCATGAAATTTGGAGAGCAAGGACTTTGTACTATCATCTTTCACCATGATCGATCTCAACTCGATCGGAGCAGTTTATGATCGATCCGAACTCGCTATGGACCGATCAAGGATCGATCCCAAATGACTCCAGATCGATCATGTAGGCCTATCTGGGCTTGAGAAAGAGTACTCCCAGATTCAAGGTAGATATTTCCAGCTCCAAGCCTATAAATAGCACCTCCATTGCAACTAAAAAGGGGTCCTTTTTCTCGGCTCCTCTTTATCTTCTTCGCTTTTGGAAAAACTCTGCCATTTTTGGCTATTGATATTCAAAGGATTGTAACTGTAACCATAGTATAAAGGAAATAAAAGGATCAATTCAAAGTGGACGTAGGCCAGAGATAGCCGAACCACTATAAATCGTGTGTCTTCTCTTACTTTCTTTCATTTTAATTTTGTTATTTCTTCATTTTTACTCTCTACATCATCTAGATCTGAGATCTGTGACTGGATACTAAGGATTTGTGTGTAAACACTAGTGCTTTTATTACATCCGGGGTTTGTGACCATTTTTGGTGCAAACATAAATAATACAAGTGATAAAAGTTCATACTACACATGATGATTAAATGTGCAAACCGAAAAAGTTGTTACTTCAAAAGTACTTCAAATCGCGAATACCGCAGAATGTTGCCATTTGTATGCACCATAGATGGGTAATTACCTATGAAAAAGAAATTCAATAATTAGCAATTATAACTATACATACATATATACATATATGTGTGTGTGTGAAACTTAATTATATAAATTTAATTAATTTATATGGAACTTAATTAATTTATATAAAACTTGATTAACTTAGTTAATTTTTATAAAATTAAATTGATTTATATAAACTTCAGTTAATTTTATAAAATTTAGTTAATTTTCATAAACTTTAGTTAATTTAATTTAAAAAAATTAAATTTTGTTGATTTTTATAAAACTCAATTAACTTAGTTAATTTTTATAGAACTTGGTTAATTTTTGTAAGATTTCAAAATAGAGAACATGATTGTTATAAAACTAAATTAATTTTCATAAACTCTAGTAAATTTAACTAAATTTTTTAAATTTTGTTGATTTTTATAAAACTCAACTAACTTAGTTAATTTTTGTACAACTTGGTTAATTTTAATATCCTTTAATTAATTTTTATAAAATTCACTTAATTAACTTAGTTGAATATTTATAAGACTTAGTTTATAAATTAGTTAAAAAATTTAGTTAATTTTTATACGAATTAGTTAAATTTTATAAGAATTAGTTAATTTTTATAAACTTTTCGTTAATCTAGTTAAATTTGTATAAAACTTGATAAAGTAGTTAACTTTTATAAATTAAGTAATTTTTTTTAATTTTAATTATTTTTTATATCTTAATTATCGTAGTTAAATTTTTATACTTGGTTAATTTTCAAAAATTTATTTAAATTTTATAAAATTTTATTAATATTTTGATATTAATTTTAGTTAATTTTTAGAAAATTATTTAATTTTCATAAAACTTGGTTAAGTTAGTTAATTCTTATAAACTTTGTTGATTTTTATAAATTTATCGGATTTCATGAATTTTCGACAACAACTCCTTTGTGCTGTTAGTGCTTTCCCGCACACCCCAATTCAATATATATTTACATGATCAAACCAAGATCGGATTTATATCTTATATAACAAAATATACTTTATAATAGCGTACACATTCAACTTCATAAAAACATACCTTCTATTAGAAACTTTAACTAGCAATCTTCCATATAGCAAAGGAATGTTTTGCGTACCTATATAGCAAAGTAAAGGGAATAATTAGGTTGCAAATCTACAAAAGAACTATGTAATTATGCAAATTATTCAAAAGAATAATTTGGGTAACTTATTATCCAGGAATAAAAAGCCCTTCAACCTAATTTCCACTTCAATAAATTTGAGGTAGCCCAAAACAAGTAATAGTTTTAATTAATATAAATTTCATCTCATTGGTGTTTGTTGACCTCATTAGTAGAAAATTTATATGGTAACATTCAAGTTTGAAATGATGATAGAAATAAATTCAATTGTAAAACAATCATTCTAATTTAAACCAACTCAGTGTTCGCATCAGCTTAATTTACTATACCTAAATGTGGAACCTTACTTAGGTAATAGTGTAGAAAGTTGGCAAACCTTGTACATTCAAAAGGTATTATATTGCTTAACATTCATGCATTATCTCATGACTTAATGGATATTCCACTATGAGTTTATATAATAGTAACATAATTTTGTATATAATCTCATGCCAATTGGAACATACGATGGGAAACAATAAATAAAGATTAAGATGACAGTATAAGAAGAGGTTAAGGTGAATAAATTCTAAACAAAAGATATAAGTACCATTATCTCCCAATCCAGTAATTCAATTTTTTGAATTCTATATATATATATTCAAACTCAAATATACATTAAAGTCAACTTTAGTTCAAACAATGTTATCCAACCATGATTCACCTTTCTCGTCTATAGACTAAAGCTTACCTTCCTCTTAAAGCTTTCATTCATCTCCAAACAAAACAACTACACCATCAAATAAATTATCTTCAGTAAAGATCATTCCATCACCTACATACCACACTAGTTACTCACCAAAGGGTAAGAAAGTCAAATGGTTAACAACCTTGAATCATCATCTTCCAATATCAAAATTGATGAGATTTTTCATTATCAACAAGAAATGACGAGAGTACAAAAGTATATGTATTACGAGCAATGAAGAAAAGGGGCACATCTTAATTTTCCTGAAAGATGTGTTATGGAAATTTGTGGACATTCACCAACGAAGAATAGCATACACAAAAACTCTCCTCGTCAAACAGAAACTCTGATCAATAAATAAGACTTGACTCCAAGAAATTCTTGGGAACCAGGGCCATTGAACGAAGATTGGAACCACACTCTAGTTCGAACAAATATATGGTCTCCACTTAAGCTTTTAAAAGAGCAAACAAAGACCGAGTCAAGTGAAATAAGTAAATTTTATAATATATATACATAAATTTGATTATTGTTTTAAATATTTCTTCACGTTTAAATAAAGTTGTATTTGTTTCTGTTGAAATGAATAAATATATCATAAACTACATATTACAAAGTCCAAAACAAAATCTGGAATCAAAAATTTATAAAAACTCAAACATTTACACCAACAACAGGTTCATTCAAATGAACGCCCTAGTTCATTCAACTAAATGAGAAGAAATAATAATATCCTCACAATGTTAGTCGATTAAACGAGTATTCAGTCGACTGGACGAGAAGAAAATTTATTTTCCAATCAAATTTCAGTAGACTGAACTTTCAAATTAGTCGACCGATCGCGTATTTCACCGTTTTTGTAAAACAACCTTACCGATTCATTTTCATGTCACTTGAGATACCAACCCTTTCAAGACATTTACACCTATTCAATCCTTATAATTTCTAACTTTACCAAACCTCCTAATTCACTTCTTCTCCAAATAGATACACAAAACCCTATTTTGTTTTCTCGAAAATCAACTAAAAATGCCTCCAAAACAACAAAGATAATCATCATCTACTGTCATTGGACCATCTGATGCTCAAATCAGAAGTTGGTTTTACAACGATGCTATTGTCCAAAGGTTCAACAATATGAAAAACATGAGAATTTTCAAATTTTCATTCATTCGATTTAGAGATTTTGGAAGCTATGTTGTTCAAGAATTTGCTGAAGCAAACCACATTGACCATCTCATCAACTTTGAAGCCAACAATCTCAAGATCTACCCATTATTGGTAAAGTTATTTTATGCTAACTTGAACTTAGATTTCATGCATCCACAAAATAGAGAAAAATATATATGGACTCTTGTTTGTGGTGTTAAAATCTGTCTACCCATAGCAAGATTAGATTCTATTTTAAGTTTCCCTCCGGAAGGAGAAGAACTAGATGACATTGGAGTGGATAAGAATACCCATGATGATGTTAGTCATTTATTTTTAGCAGATAACTTAGAAGTTTTGAAAGCCAAATTCTTAAGTCCAAAATAGAATTTTGCATAGAGTGCTTACCCATTCTATAAAACCACCAACCGGTAGCTATGAAGTAGTTTATAAACCTAACTTTCAAGCTCTTTATGCATTATGGGGTCGTCAAAATGTTAATTGGGAAAAAGTAGTTATGGAGGAATTTGAAACATTTCATAGCCGTACAGTCAAAATGATCCACTATAGATAATACATCTACATAACAAGAAGATGACCATGATGGCGCAATAATGTAATATCAGTCATAGTGTCTTAGTCTAGAGTTTTATAAATTGTTAAAATCTCTTCTAGTGGTATATACAAGCACAAACGATCAAACTATTTTCAAAAATCAGAAACATCAAAATTAACATCAGTCAGTCAACTAAAACACCCGTGTCAGTCGACTGGCCTAAAGAATTTAAAGCACAAAATAGGTCTGACAGTTTTAGACAACTGAATACTCAAAATAGTGGACTAAACACATTTTTAATCAACTGAATTGAAGATTTCAGTTGACTAAAACTGTCTACTCCTATGTTGATTTCCTTTTGTTTTGAAAACTTATCTCTCTGCTCAATTTCAATCAGCTAGTTAATTTTATTCAATTGATTGAACGATCGCAAAAGCTATATTTTTTAAATTTTTTGAAGAGGTGCTCTTCCTTATGAAGAGTTATTCCACTTCGTTAATGGTTGCAACCATTTCTGTTGATCGTTCCTCTTTACTAAGAGTTGCAACTATGCAACCTTTATATAAAGCAAACAAATTCTTGAAATCAAATAACTAATATTCTCTGATTCTTTATATATTCCTTTTGAATTCTCAAGTGCTTTCATATACTTTCAAATTGATCACTTATTCATTCAAGAATAAAATTCTTATGATCAAAACCTTTTAGTTCTTCATGTGCACTTAATATACCACTCAGAAGAAGATTATAGGAAGGTTGTACTCATTGGCTAATGCATGCTATACAAGAGCATAAGAAGTTACAAACAATTCTACTTGTTTTGTAGACAAAGCCATGTTGGAGATTTCAGGCATAAAGTCTTGTTTTGTAGCTCATGCGGTTGTATTACCTATTCCACCTAGTTAAGTGAGGGTATCACTAGTTAATTCCAGAAGGAATTTGGGATTGGACATAGAACGAGATTTCGTACCAGTATAAAAATCTCTTGTGTTATTTACTTTATTCTATACTTTTATATTACTATTTTTGCATAAGTTAAACACTTAGATAAATATTCATATTACACGATCCACATAGACTTTCATTATTTCCAACCATCTCTCGAATTTGGTCTCAGGATGAATCCCCCTGATCAATGCCATCAATACTATGTCATCATTGGGATCTATTACTTCCATCACAGCTGTATGGAACCAGTTTAAGAAATCCTTTAATGACTCTCCAACGCCCTGGAAGAGGTTTGATAATGACATCATACCTTTCAAACGTGAAGTGTGTAAGTAGAATTGCTCTAGAAATTTTCATGACAACGCAGCGAAAGACGATATGTATCTCGGTGAGAGCTAAGTGAATCACATCTTTGCTATCCCTCCAGGAAAATTGGAAAGCAACAACATCTCATGTCATTAGATGCTCTGGCAGAGTCCATATGCCATTCGTACTTCATCAAGTGCTACCTTTGATCTGTCTTTCCACCTTACAACGTTATTGTTGGCATTACAAACCTCCACGAATACTTCACACGCAGAATGTTCTCGGTAAACAGATTCCAACTAGGAGAAGTACCCCATTCATTATTGATTATAAACTAATTATCATTTATAAGTTTCCTTACCATCTTAATTAAATAATCTAGTTCTACAAGTTCGATTGAATGGCGGTAGTCGAGATCTGTTCCGAGTGTTTGGCCCGGCGAATGCTCTGAGGGATACTCTCGATACCTAGGTTCTCCAGACTCTGAGATATCCGTTCATTTAGCAGTCCCCCTGTTTGATTCCAAAGTGGCAAATCGTCAATAGCAGCTCGATATTCTAAATTCTGATCATTAATGGCATGATAAGAGGTCGCATCCATGCCACCATCCAGAGGGCGAGGTCCAAATCCAACATAAATTTGATCGATACCGAACCGTTCTCTTGGATCAATATCGATCCACAAACTCGAGCCAAGAGTGTGTCTTGTCCTTTGATATGAGGTCCCAATTGTGTTTTTAGTCTTCTTCTTCTTTCTACACCTCCGTCTCTGCTCGGATGAAGAGGAACTATCAGATTCTGGACTAGATTGTTCCAAGTCCCTCCTGCTCCTTCTATGGTGGTTCTCAGTCAACTTATTCAATAGTTTCAAGTTCACTTGCATCTACTGGTTCATCTCATTGCGACTCTCATGGAGCCCATCCTTCATCCGCTTCATCATACGATCCATCTCCATTCCGGTCATGACATCAGCTGGATTATAGATATCTAGTTGGTTTTGCTGGTCAACTTCATCAATATGTTAAGTACCTTGATTCTTAGCATCATCAATAGCTCTGGAGTTTGAAGCATGTTCCTTCCTTAGGGCTATAGCGAAAAATTCTAGTAGATTGTTGAAAATCTAAATAGTAGAATAGTAAGGTTAAAAGAATGGACCTATCTCTCGGATCTAAAAAATCCAATAGTAGAAGATGGATCCAAGTAGCCTAAGTTCAACTCTCACTGAAAGCACCAATATGTTTGAATCAAAAATGGCACATACATACAAAAGATTGTGTAAAGAATAAAATGAGAAGAAAATAAATGAAAAATTAGCAAGGAAAGAACATACAACATTTATAGCGGTATGACAAATCTTGGCCTACGTCGACTTAGTGATTTTATTGCTTAGATCGCTGAATTACAAGTAGTAGTTTATACGGATCGGTATAAATCCATGGGTTATTATAAGAAATTGGAGTAAGAAAGAGCCTACTAAAATAAAAAGACCCTTTAATAACGTTTAAAAAACGTTATAAAAGGCTTTTATACTATTTTTATAAATGCTGTAAATCAACAAGTTGTAATAAGTCAATGACTTATTATTGCAACATAAGAAACGCTAAAAAAAATTGTCTTTTATAGCCTTTTCAAAATGTTATAAAAAATTCTTACTAATGGCGTTCTTAAAATGCTGTAAAAAACCCTTTATTATAATGACATGTTGGTGTACAACGATCATAAAACGCTATTATTAACTGTAATAGCGTTTCATAAACGCTTTATAGGCTTTAATAGCGTTTTCAAAATGCTATCAAATCCTTTAACAGCATTCTAAAAACGTAATCAAATCCTTTAAATGCATTTTAAAAATATATTTGCAGTACGTACATATCCATTATCACACTATAATTGACAAATTTACATAAACACAATGTATCATTTCACACAATCATATAGTTCACATTAAACGAAAAATAACTACCATTCAACATTCACATAGAATAATGCATAATATGTCGTAATATTTAACGAACATTACATTAAATGTGCAAATTGTTATCCCGCCTTTTGGTCAAGGCTGGGAAATCAACAAATTGGCTAAAAAGGATGGATGTTAGGATTGGAGATCGATTGGAAACAAGGCTATGATCGATACCATCAAAATTGGACCAAGCTCCAATCAAGGTGGGATCGATCTTGAATGATAACCAAGCCTCGGTGAGGCTACGCTTCTAATTTCAAGTCAATCGGAGTTCATATGCTCGAGTTATGGATGGATCAATATTCATATGATCGATTGGAAACAAGGCTATGATCGATACCGTCAAAATTGGACCAAGCACCAATCAAGGTGGTATCGATCGGGAATGATAAACAAGGCTTGGTGAGGCTACACTTCGAATTTCAGGTCAATCGGAGTTCATATGCTCGAGTTATGGATGGATCAATATTCGTGAAAAACTGGCCTGTATCGATGCTTTCGTATCCATCACTATGGATACCAGATGATGGATACGAGATAATGGATACAAGATGATGGATGCCAGATGATGGATACGAGATAATGGATACCAGATGATAGATACCAGATGCTGGATACGAGATGATGGATACGAGATGATGGATAATGGATACCAGATGATGGATACCAGATGCTGGATACGAGATGATGGATAGCAGAGGATGGATACGAGATGATGGATACCAGATGATGGATACGAGGTGATAGATACCGAATGATGGATACCGGATGATTGATACCGGATGATGGATGCGAGATGATGGATACCAGATGATGGATACCAAATCATCAGCCTACACTTGCAAACTCAAACTTGGATCAATCATATCTCACAATCTACGCGTTGGAACTTCATGAAATTTGGAGAGCAAGGACTTTGTACTATCATCTTTCACCATGATCGATCTCAACTCGATCGGAGCAGTTTATGATCGATCCGAACTCGCTATGGACCGATCAAGGATCGATCCCAAATGACTCAAGATCGATCATGTAGGCCTATCTGGGCTTGAGAAAGAGTACTCCCAGATTCAAGGTAGATATTTCCAGCTCCAAGCCTATAAATAGCACCTCCATTGCAACTAAAAAGGGGTCCTTTTTCTCGGCTCCTCTTTATCTTCTTCGCTTTTGGAAAAACTCTGCCATTTTTGGCTATTGATATTCAAAGGATTGTAACTGTAACCATAGTATAAAGGAAATAAAAGGATCAATTCAAAGTGGACGTAGGCCAGAGATAGCCGAACCACTATAAATCGTGTGTCTTCTCTTACTTTCTTTCATTTTAATTTTGTTATTTCTTCATTTTTACTCTCTACATCATCTAGATCTGAGATCTGTGACTGGATACTAAGGATTTGTGTGTAAACACTAGTGCTTTTATTACATCCGGGGTTTGTGACCATTTTTGGTGCAAACATAAATAATACAAGTGATAAAAGTTCATACTACACATGATGATTAAATGTGCAAACCGAAAAAGTTGTTACTTCAAAATTACTTCAAATCGCGAATACCGCAGAATGTTGCCATTTGTATGCACCATAGATGGGTAATTACCTATGAAAAAGAAATTCAATAATTAGCAATTATAACTATACATACATATATACATATATGTGTGTGTGTGAAACTTAATTATATAAATTTAATTAATTTATATGGAACTTAATTAATTTATATAAAACTTGATTAACTTAGTTAATTTTTATAAAATTAAATTGATTTATATAAACTTCAGTTAATTTTATAAAATTTAGTTAATTTTCATAAACTTTAGTTAATTTAATTTAAAAAAATTAAATTTTGTTGATTTTTATAAAACTCAATTAACTTAGTTAATTTTTATAGAACTTGGTTAATTTTTGTAAGATTTCAAAATAGAGAACATGATTGTTATAAAACTAAATTAATTTTCATAAACTCTAGTAAATTTAACTAAATTTTTTAAATTTTGTTGATTTTTATAAAACTCAACTAACTTAGTTAATTTTTGTACAACTTGGTTAATTTTAATATCCTTTAATTAATTTTTATAAAATTCACTTAATTAACTTAGTTGAATATTTATAAGACTTAGTTTATAAATTAGTTAAAAAATTTAGTTAATTTTTATACGAATTAGTTAAATTTTATAAGAATTAGTTAATTTTTATAAACTTTTCGTTAATCTAGTTAAATTTGTATAAAACTTGATAAAGTAGTTAACTTTTATAAATTAAGTAATTTTTTTTAATTTTAATTATTTTTTATATCTTAATTATCGTAGTTAAATTTTTATACTTGGTTAATTTTCAAAAATTTATTTAAATTTTATAAAATTTTATTAATATTTTGATATTAATTTTAGTTAATTTTTAGAAAATTATTTAATTTTCATAAAACTTGGTTAAGTTAGTTAATTCTTATAAACTTTGTTGATTTTTATAAATTTATCGGATTTCATGAATTTTCGACAACAACTCCTTTGTGCTGTTAGTGCTTTCCCGCACACCCCAATTCAATATATATTTACATGATCAAACCAAGATCGGATTTATATCTTATATAACAAAATATACTTTATAATAGCGTACACATTCAACTTCATAAAAACATACCTTCTATTAGAAACTTTAACTAGCAATCTTCCATATAGCAAAGGAATGTTTTGCGTACCTATATAGCAAAGTAAAGGGAATAATTAGGTTGCAAATCTACAAAAGAACTATGTAATTATGCAAATTATTCAAAAGAATAATTTGGGTAACTTATTATCCAGGAATAAAAAGCCCTTCAACCTAATTTCCACTTCAATAAATTTGAGGTAGCCCAAAACAAGTAATAGTTTTAATTAATATAAATTTCATCTCATTGGTGTTTGTTGACCTCATTAGTAGAAAATTTATATGGTAACATTCAAGTTTGAAATGATGATAGAAATAAATTCAATTGTAAAACAATCATTCTAATTTAAACCAACTCAGTGTTCGCATCAGCTTAATTTACTATACCTAAATGTGGAACCTTACTTAGGTAATAGTGTAGAAAGTTGGCAAACCTTGTACATTCAAAAGGTATTATATTGCTTAACATTCATGCATTATCTCATGACTTAATGGATATTCCACTATGAGTTTATATAATAGTAACATAATTTTGTATATAATCTCATGCCAATTGGAACATACGATGGGAAACAATAAATAAAGATTAAGATGACAGTATAAGAAGAGGTTAAGGTGAATAAATTCTAAACAAAAGATATAAGTACCATTATCTCCCAATCCAGTAATTCAATTTTTTGAATTCTACGATGACGTGGAACTAAACCAAATGATATAATACAAAATCGGGAAATTCTACCGAAACTCCAGTCTTTTTAAACCCGACTTGATTTTGATGTTTATTTCTAATAAGTCTTCATAAATATATGTCATTCTCCAAAAAAAATATTCTTTATCGAATACAATTCAGACAAACTAAAATTAGCGAGAATGATTCAATTTTATTATGATGTGATTTAAAAAAAATTAGTATCTGAATATTTGTTGGATTTTGGAAAGTAAAATCATTGGCTAACATATTTTAGAGTATTGTCATGTTTATTAGCTTTATATAGTGGTTGTGCTAGAACTTTAACCAATATAATACCTATGTGTTACAAAATTATGTTTTATATTAATTCATTAAGGTCAGGCAGTAATTGGAAGAAAGAAACACACATGCATCATTTATACCACAACCACAAGTACATTAGTCATTAATGCATGTGGATAAAATATTAAGCTACCTATAGGCTAAAGTTCACATCCTATGAGAAACATTAAAGTTAAATAGTATACATGCACGTATATAAGCCAAATAAAAAGTGGTATGTGATATGTACTATTAAAACTAGTGCTCGCCTGGACATAAACCGCACTATTTCCAATTGGAAATATAATGAGGACTCCAAGGCTTTACCAATAGACAAACAAAGATTGTCTATCTTTAAGAATGGAGATGAGCTACGTCAAGCATTATACAAACTGGGAATGAAAATTTATAGTAGTCAATATCACAGTTTTACAGTCTAAGTAATTCATGATATATCCAAATTTTATATTATTTATTAATATAAAAGAATTAGACTTTAGAGAGAGGATTTACATAATAAAATTGGAACATCCACATGTTTGTTTTAAAAATTATTATCCCCAAAAAAAGAATATCAGTTAAAAACAAGGAAATTACATAATAATAATGGATTACATGTTTATTTTCTAGACTCATATCCCTAAATATTAAAACATGTACAATAGTGAGGGTATAATCATTAAATTATGGATCGTGCATTACATGTTTGACTACAACAACAATATCTACGAAAAAAGAAAAATTATTTCTTCTGTGCATGTTAAATAACATCAAGAAAGTAGACTTACAATATTAGAATAATCCGTAGAATATTTTGAAATTACAAACATCGTTTGATTTATATGGCATATTAAGAAGAAATTTGTGGAAATTATTACCTACAATTGCCAACATTATCGGTACATCCGCAAAGGCTAGTTGACCATTCGACTACTAACTTGGGATTTAATCTAAAATGCCCATAGATTCTGCTGTGTTCGTCTACTTTTTCTACTTGACCTCCCTTTAAATAATAAAAAAGTTTATGTGCTCTGAAACATATATTTGAAAAAGAAACTCAAGTTGATTGTTGTAATAAATGAAAAATATTATACTTCAAAACTGAAAAGACTAAGGATGAAATAGAATTGATCAATAGTGGTGCACCTATCAAGAGTTCTTATTAACGAACCCAAATAAGGCACTAAAATATGATAGCCCTCCATGTCCCTACGTAAAAGTAAAGCAAGTTTAGGTATCTATGAGGAAGTTGTTATAGTATGAAAAACTAGACCACTAATCTATGTACAAACTAAACTTTAACTGAAGAACTAATCTAAACTACACTACCAATCGATGTAAAATCAGTACACTGCAGTTGTCAGCAAGCAATGAACAAGAATTAATGTACAAACTAAACTTTAACTGGCGAACTCCTGTTCGACGATCAGTAAGTTGTGCATAATACCAACTATGGGACAACAAACCCTGTACATCAACCATTTAAACGCATAAAAACGGAGGCATGCTGCCTCAGCTAAAACTGAATAGAGCCGTGTATGCCAAGTGCATTAAAGAATAGAAAAATGTTTTGATATTAAAACTATACGATACTATTCTCTTGAATAAAAAATTGAAGATAACCTACATATTTGGGTTAATTTGGTAGAAGCAGCATGATATTAAAAAAATTAACCAATGAACCAGACTAGTCAATATTATGTTGACAGTATAAAATTACAACTAGGAAATATAAAGACCTACTAACTTTTAGATAGCTATGAATTGTAAACTAAGTGGAGTATAGAGCTATTGCACCATGAGTAGTAATGCGCATACCGATTGCAGCTTGAGCAGAAGCCGAAGCATGTATACCTACTATAGCTTGAGAAATAGCGGAGAGTAGAGCTGTTGCAATGCAGTAGCTACAGCTCAAACAGTTGAGCTGATGTATCTCGAGCATGAAGCTACACCAAATAGAAAGCAGAGCTATAGATTGGTGCATGGAACTGGAACTACAATAGCTCAGTGTATGGATTGGAGCTACTGCTTCTCGACAGCAAACCTAGACCCTTAATGACATTGATCTCACTCAACATTTTAATTGCAAAAGTCAACACCATGGATCTCAAGTATCCATTATATATCTATTAGTGCACACACTTTTCTGCAACTTAGACATTTGTGAACTCATTTGAAATAATATTTTCCAGTATTATGGTAGCTACCGATGTAACTTGAGGAACATTATTTCTTAAATTATTCTTACATTTAGTCTTATCCTTAAATATATTACTTACTATATGTATTGACGAATGTTTTCTCATAGCTAATTTTACATACCTTCTTTCATGCAAAGGAATCTACCTTTTCTTTATTAACTATAATAAAATTAATCAATGATGCAAAATATGAGAAAACCAACAATTTATGGCCTCATTCCAAATACAAATAATCATATATGACACTTCAAACACTATTTAGCATTTACAAAAATATATTATTGGAATCTAAGTAAATTCAGCATAATATGTTTTTGTAAATGCTAAATAGTGTTTGAAGTGTCATTATATATGAAAATGTGACAAATATATATCATCTCATATAATAATGTCGTTATGAACAAGTTTACCAATACAATTTATTTATACGTGCAATGCAAGTATTCAAAATACCGTTATGTAATTGTAAATGTTGCTTTGCATAGTAGCATACTTAACACATATGTTCCATTTTAGAATGTGAGCATTAGAATAATTTTAGTATTTATAACTCTAATTTATAAGAGGGTAGCCTGAACCTATACATTCAAAATACTATGATATTCATTATTCTTCCTAATACTACTCTCACATATTTTTCTTAATGTAGTCATATCAATTTCTTAAACCATGACCATTATCCAAGAAAAGGAGTGAATAATCAAATAGCACCTATTTTAACTTAAATGGTTGAGATACCCGCATAAAATATGAGTTTAAGAACTACTTGTATATAAATATAAATGCAAAATCTTAACGATGAAATGTTCAAAATACTTAATTACTTTCATAAAGATTAAAAGTACATCATGATGATTATCACTTGGCAAAACATAGCATTGGTGGCTCATAGAATGAAATAACAAAAAATATTTTATAAAATCAGATAGAAATAGATACAAAATAGTTGAAGTTATACCATATTTCAAATATCATGCCTCATACAACTACTCAATCATCACAACGAATATGATCTAGATTTGTACATACCAAAAAACCATCTAAATGTCGATCGAGCTTTACTTTACTATTATAGTGAAATTTGTTCAATTTGAAATGGTACTTATGAAAATCCTGATAAATATACCTTATAAACATAAACTTTAAACGCCTATCTGCATTCACTCTTTCTAACTCACCAAAAGAAAAATACACATTAATTTTTCATTTCTACCATCTAAAATATTGAAGCCACACCGAAGAAGCAAATGCAAATAATAAAAACATTCTTCAGCAAATGCTTCAGTGAAGTTAAGGAATCATGAGTGTGCACTGTAACATTATTTCAGACTTGGTCTTAATGGCAAATTATTTTGTAAATTATACTAAAAAAACACTTTAATCGCAAGTTTATACTGTAACTTCACTAAATCAAAACCAAGTCTTAATGGAAAATGTAACGACCTGCCTTATTGGACGTTTTAAGCAGACACACACGTCACACTCCAACCATTAAAAAGGGAAGATTGTTATGGGGTAAATAAGAAAAAGAGAAAGAAATAAAACAAATACAGAATCTTGCAGCGGAATGACAAACTATAATAATCAAATAACAGTTCATGAAGCTGTTTTATAAATACATTTGATTATTCTTTACAACACAACCATCATAGTTACATAAACATGAATAAATAAATAAATGCAGTGGAACAACATGACGCAGTGGAATAAACATAACAATAGTAATAATAGAACAAATCTTCGTCTTCATCCTCCAGAAATAAGGTCTTCAACCCTGAAATGCTCAGGCTGACCCGGGCGAATTGAAAAGACAAAACACTCGAGTCAGAACTAAACGATCTTATGTAAGTTAAATCAACGGTAAATAAATATGAGTGGAACGGCGTCGAAGATGTTTACGGGGTTTGACATCTCCTATCCAGTGTCCAACGTGAGTGCAGTAACTTAAGAGATGTTCGAGATTCACATCTCCTAAGGATCCATTAAACTATCTACTATGTAGTACAATACGCTATCATAATATGTCTACAGTAAAGTAAAAGTATAAAATAACTTTAAGGTGTTACCTACATCCCACTTAACACATTTTATATATTCCGATAGTCTATACAGTACCGTACGCTCCTCTGTAAATTGGAGGTTTACACAGAGGGCACTCCATAGGTATGGTACAAAACAAACTCGTAGAAGGCGCTCTAGGGCATGTGAACATGGCACTCGAGGCAATGCTAGGGTAGATATACCAATTGCGGATCCGGACTGGTGGTAACGCATAACACCTACTACCGCCCACCTCGGAACACACTCCCAAATCAAAATCAAGGATGGCCACCAAATCAATCACAAAGCAACATTAATGGTATCGAAGAAATGTGTCTGATAGGAGCAATGACCTCACTTGGCCCGGCATGGTTCCTGTTTTAGTCACATCTAAGCTGACTCACGGGAGTCAGGGTCACATCATACCTCATACAGAAATTGTTTGCCAAACCATCCTACTTCATTTCTGGAACCTCCACCATGTGCACAGTTGTTAAAGTGATTTTCGGTATTGGCAGAGAGTATGACAATATACGATCCCGTTCTCTTTAACCACCAAATGCTTATTTCACACCGGATGGTTCTTTTACATTTCAAAAAGTCCATTCACAATTTATATCAAAATATCATATTCAATTTCAAATCATATCTCTTTCGAAATCATATTCACTTTCAAACTATATTCACTTTCAAAATCATATTCACTTTCAAATCATATTCACCTTCAAATCATATTTACTTTTGAAATTCACTTTGAAATTATCGATAAGTTATGTTAATTTAATTCTTCATTTCAAATCATCTCATTCACTCAAATATGTCATTTCACAAAAGGCATCAATTCCAAATTCCAACTTAGGTTGTATCATCATCAAGGATTAAAATATAAATACTTCAACTTTACACAGTCTGAAATTTTAGGAAATAATTTAGATAGTCATAAATAGTTTTAATAGTTTGAAAATAATTTAAGAATAGATTTAAAATAGTTTTAAAATATTAAAATATTTTAAATAGAATTAAATTTGATTTAATTAGATTTTAAAATGATTTACATAGATTAAATATAGATTAAATGGGTTTAATTAGATTTAAAATGATTTAAATATATTAAATATAGTTTAAATAGATTCAAACTATATTAAGTAGGTTTTAAACAGATTTAAATAAATTTAAAATAGAGTAAATAGATTTAAATTATATTAAGTAGATTTTTAATAGATTAAATAGATTTAATTTATATTAAATAGATTTAAAATGGATTAAATAAATTTACTTAGTTTAAAATAGGTGCAATAGATTAAATTGGATTAAATAGGTTATAATAGGTTTAAAATAAAAGAGATAGTTTAAATTGATTAAAATAGTTTAAATTGGTTTAAAATAGATTTTTCAAAGTTATATCCAAACATTTCAATAACTCAACCCCGATAAATTCATTTATATTTGACACTTCAACTTTGATATTCCAATTTAAATCCTTTGAACCATTCATTAAATAAATTCCAATTTCAACATTTACGCTTGAATTATCGAAAATAATTCCGTTTATATATATATATATATAAATTTCTACTTTAAAAAGCCAGTTAACTAAATTCAAAATTTAGGGAATAAAAACCATTTAATTTAACCAATCCGGTGTCCGAATATAATTTTTTACCATATGGTCTAGTGATACGGATATTTATCATTTCAATCTGCAATTTAAAATTTTACGATTATATATCATTTCAAACCACGATCCCGAATTAAATAAAATCCATAAAATCGCTTAAGTCTATCATTTCAACCCATAACGATTTTTCCCTAACCTACAGATCGTTCGGGTATGTATCATTTCAACCCATAGGGAACTTGTAGTGTTATAACAATATAAAATACAACATCCAGTCATCCAATATCAACAATCAAACATCCATCACTATCATCATCCAAATCAATCAATAAACATCAATATATAACTGATAATCAATAACAGGTATTAAATTGATAATTTAAGTTCAATATTAAATTAAACGATGATTAAATGCAATAAAAGTCAAATTTAACCAGAATGACAATTTAAAAAACATAAATCAATAAATTTCTAATTATATCATAAATTTAATTTAACTACCATAATATAATCTAGTAGTTGTAAGTGGGTCAAAACACTCACCTTTGATTTTAAATCGATTTGAAATCAAAAATAAGGCCCAAAATTCACAGTCTTAGAATTCAACCAAACAAGCTTTATAATGACCGAAATTCTGATACTATCCCAATGGAGAAAATCGCGCGTGAATCCGAGCTCGTATGCAAAAGTTATTAACGTTAGAAGATTGGAAAATTTTGACTTCGGGTCTTACTTTGAGTCGCCGCCTCAATTGCCCGGTGCTTGCTTCGAGTTTTTGCCAAAATGACCCGAGGCCCTAGTCATTTGGCTTCTGACCCGTAGTTGCTCCAGGGTTTTCGCCTCTGGAACTCAAAGCGCGCCCAGATCGGCCTTGTTTGGCCTCGAACTCTCTTTGACCCCAAGTCGCTGCAGGGTTTTCTCCTTTGAAACTCGAAGTAAACATCTTCCTGACTCGAAGTAAACCTGGAGCAAATTTTTTTTTTGGGGTTTTTTTTGAAATTAGGATTTGGAACTTGGGAATTAGGTTTGAGAAGGAGGAAGAAGATGTACGTACAAAAATGAGAATATGAGGAACAACTAGTGTTTATAATGAGTTATTTATAGGCAGGGTTGGATCGAAACGACTACACGACCCAAAAAGCCCGTTCTGACCCCGAAACGAAAATAGGTCATCCCATATATATCAAAATGGATGTTTTCGATATTTTTAAACTCAATGGAACAGGTTTCAAGTCCTTCCATCGTATGAAGAAGTTAGCTTTTAAAATCAGCTTATTTCAATTGAA
Source organism: Allium fistulosum (assembly GCA_030737815.1). NCBI lineage: Eukaryota > Viridiplantae > Streptophyta > Magnoliopsida > Asparagales > Amaryllidaceae > Allium > Allium fistulosum. The sequence continues at coordinate 1,425,604,071 of CM060902.1, forward strand.
TTTAATTAGATCGATTTCTACGCGTTTCGAGTTCGTACGATCAAACAACAAGTCTGATCGCTACGAAACTTGAAATCCTACAATAATTCACCGTTACGGATCCAATGAAATTGGTTTCATTGAAATCCGAGTTAGTGGCCAAAATGGCTATTTTCACGTTAATTAAATAAATTAATATTAAATTAATTAACCACTTTTTTTTCAAATTTGATAACCAACAATTTTCATAAATTTTGATTACTTGGTCATTTACAATAATTTAAACAATTTTACATATCAATTCAGTGTTTAAATATTGCACTAATTACCGTGTTCAATTTCAACTGTAATTAAATTCAATTAATTATAATTTAATCCCAAAATATTGATTAAATTTGATTTCAATCTTTATATTCAATCAATTATTACTCTAATAGTATAGTTAATATTTGTTGATATCTTATTTCAGTGATATGCTACAATGTCCATCTTTTATTTGTATTGACTACTATATTTCCATTATATTGAATTTTGTCAATTTTATTATAATTTAAAAATCTCAATAAATTAATTTGTCTTTTTAACACATTAATTATAATTTAAAATTTCAATTAATTTATCTACCTTGATTTCACTCTTTTAGTAAATCAATTATTACATTATGAATATAATTAACACTTGTATTCCTTTTATTACATTTACAATTTATAGTTATTGTCTTAACTCACATTAATGTAGCATTTAATGACATTCAATTGCAATTGATTAAATGAATTGGTAACAGATAACAATTGTCACCATTTCCATATTTAATCACATTTGTATGTTTGTTATTTACCACCAATTGTTATAACAACTTATACAACACTACTCTTATCAATTACAATTAATTATAGCTATTTCATTAATTAATCACTTTTTAACTATCAATTATTCTTTATATCCAATTATTAATTAATGCACATATTACTAAAATTTATTTACAATCTATATCAATTATAAATTTTTAATCCTTTTAATTAGTTGGAATTATATTTAAAGTAGTTATCAATTACCTTAAATTAATACTATTTCATTTCATTCCAATTATATTCTTATTATTAAATCACAAATTTTTATCTCACCTGTAATACCCCAAAATTTTGTGAAAAATCATTTTTGTAAAATGATTTAATTTTGAAATATTTAGATTTAAATATGGTGAAATTTCTGGAATAAATAGTGTGCAAGTATATGTGTGCACGTGCACACTGAAATGGCACAAGAAAGAACTCCAGATTTCTTGGATTTAAAACAAGAATTAAAGAGCAATACAAACATGATTTTGCAACATGGTTATTTGATTTCTGAGATTTTATGGGTCATCTTAGAAAATAAGAAAAGTAAGTTTTACTTTAAGATCAGTAAACAAATTTATTTAAAACCCAGAAAAGAAAATAATATATATATATTTGTAAACTTGTATACATATAGGTGCATATGTTTCTGAATTTAAAAGAGGAATTAAAATAAGCCTAGATAAGATATGTATACAAATATACATTTTTAAATACTGAAAAGTACATATATATATATATTAGCAAGTGAAACCATAACATTAAAATGACATGAAATGTGATACAAGTCAATATGCTTGTGTAGGCAAAAATAGCAAAGGGGATTTTCAGAAATAATTAAAATAAATAGAATAGTCACACTTTTGACATGACTAAGTGAGTGGCCATTTTCTGAAAAAGTAAAAGAAAGAAAATGCAGCCTTTAAATTGGTTAATATGGCCGGGGTAATATGAATGAAAAATGCATGATGCTAAGCCAGGACAGAAATGGAATTCTGTTTCAATAAAACCCTATAGGAAAAATGCTTATAAATAGGCAGTTTAGCCAGTAGAATTATTTTACCCCGAGCTGCATAAAAATAAGAAAAGAAGAAGAAAATATTGAAAGGAAGGAGAAAACACTCAAACAAGAATTTTCTGGATTAATAAGAAGAAACATTTAGGTGAGTAATCTCACTGAGTTCATGGCATTAAGACCTGAGTTGAGGCAGCCACTTTTTATATTGCCATTTATGTATTTCTGGTTTTGATGTATATGATTTCATCAATGCTTTTTGGATGTTTTATTTTAAATCTGATATGATTTAATATGGATGATTTTGATGATCTTTGATTGGTTGAGACATTTGTCTTTGGATGAGTATCATACTGTTTTATTTATACTCATAAATGTTAAAGTTTAGGATCTTAAAAATTATATAGAGAATACTCTCAACTGTTATAGATCTATGGCATGGAAACCTTATAAAAATGATTGGAGCTGCATTATACTTGGTATAAGTGCTGAGGCTTGAAAAGAAAAATGTTAAGGGTGCAATAGAAATTTTCTAAGTGCTGAGCCCTTAATCAAAAAAAAAAACCCACAAGCTAAAATTATGATTGAACCAGATCTTGAATCTGAATCAATCATAAAGGCTTGCAGATCAGTATAACATGCCATGCCTCTTTTACAGTTGAAAATGTTCTTATATTTACTAAGATCAAGACATATTGACCCCATTTAGGAAATGACTGTCTGATTATTTCTGAGGGGAAATTATGCTAGAAGAAATTATGGATGTTTCCATGTTTGCAGTGACATGTTCACTTAGCATATTTGATGTTAGGATTTAAGACAATACACTAGTAAATAAACTAGGGAAGGGAAGGCCAAGATGACTGCTGGAATGCTTGTCATATTTGAAGTATGCAAGTTGGCACATGGTTTGTTTAAGCCCTGAGATCTTTGTGCAATGATGTGAATTAGTTCATTGCAATGTGTCCCAGTGATTCCTTAATAGCAGATGAGGCAGGGATTTAAATTGAATATTACAACCTGTAAATGAAGAAATAGGAATGTGGATATTTCTTAGGTTGAATGGTATGGAACCAAGATGATTCCAGTAAATGAAATTGATGCCAATAGATAATCATGTTTGCATGATTATGTATGCAAGTGAAGGAATGATAAGTGAATATATCATACCTGAATCAACTTAATTATACTATGTTAAAATATTTGATTGCAGAAATTTGCTTAAATAACAAGTTAGTACCCTTATATTCTCTATTGCTTAATATCATGAATGAATTGATGTTATTCATACCAGATCATAGATCTGACCCTTGTTTGCTCATGGCATCTGGGGTGTCTCATTTTAAAATGAGGCAGCCACTTATGTTCTTTCAGGTAACCCAGGCACTAAGTAAAAATGAAGTTATGGCTTTTATGGAGGAGTGAATGAACATGCTAGCTAGTCTCAATAAGAGTTTTAAATTGATTATATCTGCATGTATTCAGGAAAAATATTATGTTTCTAAGACTTCCAGTCATGTAATGAATTCTATTATGGTTAGATGAACTAGTTGTATCATGTTAAATATATTGTTATGCACTAAGGTTTAAAATCTCAAAGGAAAAATCTGACTGGGAAACAATGAAATGATTTTAATTATTGATATGAATGTTTGGAAGAGAAATATGCACATGTAGTTGAGCTACTGTTTTGTATAATTTATATTATGTATTAGTTAACCTTGAGAAATAACAGAGCACTGAGTTTTAGAACTAAAATCTGGATTTAGCAAGAAGTAAACTTAAAGGATTTTATTTTCTTTTTACTGAAATGCTTTGTAAATAAATCTGAATTCATTTCTGAATTGAATTAGGAAAAGTAAAATGTTTTTCTAAAAGCTTCAGATAGAATGAAATGAAAGGTATCTCCCTTGTTTTTGAACTAGTGTATAGCATATACAAGACTCATGAGTTAACCAGCTTCAACTAAATGAAGTATTGGTTGATCATGATAGACTGTATCTTGAAAATATAGATGCATTTCAAAGCATAGTACATTTAGCAATTGTTTCACTCAGTTTTCTGGAAACTGGGCAAAGGTAATGACATGTACATAAATACCTGTGTACATATTGATAAATTGGGCAAAAATATAAATTTAAATTCTTAAAACAGTTGTAGGAATGGGTTTTAAAAATAGTTATGTAAAAAGAATTGTTTTGTATGTTAGGTTATAGGCAAAAATCAAATATATATGCACAATTATAGGTAGGTATCAGATTTCAACCATACAGGAGAAAAATAAAAAGAAAAACCAAAAATTGTGTTTGAACCGACCAGCATAGCACTCGAACTCGTGACCTTTCATGTATAAGTTAGGCGCGTTTCTATTACGCCTAGATGTTGCTTGTGTTCACTTAGGATCCACTTACTTTTATACTGAATTTGATATTATCCAGACTTTAACATAATCATCTATATTAAAAGCTTGTTTACCCCTGATTATTACTTGATCATTTCTTAATCCTAATGACAGACTAAAGTACACGTTTCTAGTGGATATTATGGCCAAAAATCTGAATACAATAATTTATCTGAATTGCTAAAGATCTAAATCAAACAGAATGTTCTTGTACAAAAAATGAAGTATACACTCTGAACTTAGATAAGAAGATCACATACATCTTCATATGTATGTGTATGTTATTAGATATACACTGATATATTTATATTGGTAAGTTATTTTGATCCTGGATATATTTTGTTTATTGGAAAAAGAAAATGACCTTGGAAAAGATATTTGCAATGAATGATATATCTATATATCATCTCTTAGCAAAAAAAAAATCCTTATGAAATTAGGGTGGAAATAGGAGGGTCATTTCAGTTGGTATCAGAGCACTTGGTTGCATTGATTGTTAAGTATTATAGAAATGTATAATGTCTGTTTGTTTTGGATGAAATAATTTAGATAAGAAATTAGAAATTATAGAAGCACTCATAATATACTAATACCATTTACCCAGAATTTAGTTAGCAGAACATGGTAGGAAGAGTATCTCATCACAATGCAGGAACCAGTGCACCTCAAATGCTTGATATGCAAGAATTTGTGAGGGTTTTAAGAGATGGAATTGGGCATAGGCCTGAGAACCCACATGAAGAGCTTTCAAAACTACTGAAGACTTATTCCAATTTGGGAGGCAAGAGTTTTGAAGGAACAGAGAGTGTGATGGAAATTCAAGCATGGTTGAGAACACTTGATAGGATTTTCAATGACATGCAGTTGGATGACCAAAGAAAGAGGCAAGTAGCTTCTAGACAACTGAAAGGGGTAGCTTTAAGCTGGTGGGAGGTGATCATAGCTGGAAGAAATGAAAATGAAATCACTTGGAATCAGTTCAAGGAGATGTTGGAGGCAAGATTTGTACCAGCATCAGCCAAGACCATTTTGCTTGAAGAATTTATCAAACTTAGGCAGGGAACTTTGAATGTCACTGAATACACTCAAAAGTTTGAGGGGCTATCTAATTATGGAGCAATGCTAGTGGCAGATGAAGCATCCAAGAATGATAGGTATATAAAAGGGCTGAACCCAGGACTTAGCAGAGCTATGCTACCATATGCAGATAGAACATTTGATCAAGTAATTGATCTGGCTTTGAAACTGGAACAACATGACAAAAAAAGAGAGAAATATAGGAATTTTAAGAGCAACAACAAGAAGGATAAGGGAAGATATCACCCTTATGATAAAAAGAAGGAGGAGGCAGACAACAGGAAGAGTAAAGATACTAAAGCCAATGATACTAAGAAGAAATTGGTTTGCCATCATTGTGGAAAAGAAGGACACATCAAACCAAGGTGCCCAGAGTTAAAAGGAGGAGCCTTCAAATGCTACCTATGTGGGAAAGAGGGGCATATGAAGAGGAACTGTCTTGAGAATAAACAGTAAGGGAAATTGGCAACTTTGGAAGGAAAAGGCAAATCTGCAGTGAAAATTGATGCTGAAAATCATGGCCAAGTGGAAGGTACATTACTCATTTGTGCCATACCCATACCAGTAGTATATGATACTGGAGCAACACACTCTTTGATTTCCTATGAATTAGTTAAAGTGTTAAAATTAAACTGCAAATTGGTTGAAACCCCATTGCTTGTACAAAGTCCCCTAGGGAGTTCTAGTGTTTTGAACATGAATTGTGTGGATGTGGAGTTAAACATAGGAGGAAATATTTTTATTTCCAATTTATATGTTTTAAATTACCCAAATATAGGAGTTATATTGGGGGTAGATTGGTTAAGGCAATTTAAAGCCATAATTAATTTAGACTCATCCACCATATCATTGCAAGATTCTAGAGGCCAGAGAATCACAGTTCTATGTGAAATAGCTAAGGAAGGGAAATTGTATCATTTAGTTGACTTAGAAAAAGATCTGAGTGAACTAACCATTGAAGAAATTCCCATAGTTAATGAGTACTTGGATGTGTTTGGGGAAGTTAAGGGTGTTCCACACCACAGACCAGTTGAGTTCCAAATTAATCTCATTCCAGGAGCAAGTCCAATAATCAAGAAACCTTATAGAATGGGGCCAAGTGAACTGAAAGAATTGAAAAATCAGTTGGAAGAATTAGAAGGCAAGGGATTTATAAGGCCAAGCAATTCTTGCTGGGGTTCTCCAGTAGTGTTTGTAAGAAAACATGATGGTACCTTGAGAATGTGCATAGATTACAGAGAACTAAATAAAGTAACCATCAAGAATAAATACCCATTGCCTAGAATAGATGATCTCTTTGACCAACTCAGTGAAGCTAAAATATTTTCTAGGCTAGACTTAGCATCAGGATTCCATCAAATGAAGGTTGAAGACTCAAGTGTTAAGTATACTGCATTTAACACAAGATATGGCTTATATGAATTTTTGGTCATGCCATTTGGTTTGACAAATGCTCCTTCATATTTTGTTGATTTGATGAATAGAATATTTAGAGATTATCTAGACAAGTTTGTACTGATTTTTATTGATGACATTTTGATTTATTCTAAGACAGTGGAAGAGCATAAAAATCATTTGCATTTACTTTTGTCAAGACTAAGGGAAAATGATTTAAAGGAAAAAATTTCAAAATGTGCATTTTGGAAAGAAGAAGTGCATTTCCTTGGGCATGTCATCTCTGCCAAAGGAATATCAGTAAACCCTAACAAAGTAGTGGCAATCCAAGCATGGAAAAGGCCTAGCACCATCAGTGAGATTAGATCATTTATGGGGATGGCAGGATATTATAGGAGATTCATAAAAGATTTCTCAAAAATATCATCACCACTTACCAATTTAACTAGAAAGAACCAAGCCTTTGTATGGACAGAAAAATGTGAGCAAGCTTTTATCAAAATAAAAGAAGCCCTGATTGATGCACCAGTATTGAGAGTGCCAGAAGGAAATGAAAATTTGGTTGTGTACACTGATGCAAGTGGCTCTGGGTTAGGGGCTGTGTTGATGCAGCAAGACCAGGTGGTAGCCTATGCATCTAGGCAATTAAAGCCACATGAAACCAGGTATGCAACCCATGATCTTGAACTAGCAGCAGTTGTGTATGCTTTGAAACTTTGGAGACATTATTTGTTAGGTGCCAAATTCATTTTGTACACTGATCATAAGGCACTGAAATATTTATTCTCACAAAAAGATTTGAACATGAGGCAACATAGATGGGTAGAGTTCCTAGCTGCCTATGACCTAGATATACTGTATACACCAGGCAAGGCAAATAAAGTTGCAGATGCCTTGAGTAGACAACATGCCAAGGTAGCCATGTTGATGATGGAAGAGTTTAGGGATTTGTCTATACTTACTGATTTGGAAATTGAGGAAAACAGTGAGGAACAAATGATGCCTATTGAAGAAGGTAAAGGTAAAGGAAAATTAAGTATGATATCTCTGCAATCAGATTTACTTCTTAAGATTGGACAAATGCAGGAACAAGACTTAAACATGATGGAAAAGAAAATGCTCATATCAAAAGGGGAGGAAGTAATAAATTATCAAATTGATAAAAATGGTTATTTAAGGAATAAAAATAGGATATGTGTTCCAGAAAATATAGAATTGAAAGAGGAAATATTAAATGGGTACCATAGGAGTAAGTACTCCATACACCCAGGTAGCACCAAGATGTATCAAAATTTGAAAAGAAATCTTTGGTGGAAGGGGATGAAGTCAGATGTGGCCAGATATGTTGCAAGGTGCATGACTTGCCAACAAGTCAAGGCAGAGACACAAAGGCCATCAGGACTATTGCAACCCCTTAGTATACCACAGTGGAAGTGGGAGGATATATCTATGGATTTCATAGATGGTCTTCCTAGATCTAAGAAGGGAAACACAAGTATATGGGTAATAGTGGATAGGCTAACTAAGGTAGCACATTTTATCCCAGTTAAAACAGAAAGAAATGCTCCAAAATTGGCTCAAATATTCATGAAAGAGGTAGTAAGGTTGCATGGCATACCCAAAACCATTGTGAGTGATAGGGATACCATCTTCACCTCAAGATTTTGGAAAAGTTTTCAAGAGGCTATGGGGAGTGAATTGTGCTTAAGCACTGCCTACCATCCACAATCAGATGGTCAAACTGAGGTGGTGAACAAAGTCTTAGAGGATTTGTTGAGAGCATGTACACTGGACTTTGGAGGCAACTGGGAAGACCACCTCCATCTAGCTGAATTCACCTACAATAACAGTTACCAAAGCACCATAGGGATGGCACCATTTGAAGCCTTATATGGCAAGCCATGTTTATCACCTATATGCTGGGTAGAGGCTGGAGAAAGGGCTATTCTTGGACCTGAATATGTTAAAGAAACCACAGAGAAAATTGGGTTAATAAGAAAAAGAATAGCAGCAGCTCAAGATAGGCAAAAGAAATTTGCAGATAGGAAGAGAAAGCAAGTGGAATATGAAGTGGGAGACTTTGTTTTCATCAAGATTTCACCTATGAAGAAAGTCATGAGATTTGGCAAGCAAGGTAAGCTTACACCAAGGTATGTTGGACCCTATAAAATTCTGGAAAGAATTGGTTCATTGGCTTACAAATTAGAACTACCAGAGGAGATGAAAGCAATGCATAATGTTTTTCATGTGTCCCAACTTAGAAAATGGGTACATGATAAGGAAGACATTTTGGAAAAGCCTACCAAAATTCAAATAAATCCTGACTTGGTTTATGAAAAAGAACCAGTGGGGATTATAGCCAAGGAAGAAAAGAAATTAAGGAGCAAAACCTTGAAACTAGTTAAGATCCAGTGGAGTAGTGATCCTAATGACTGCAAATGGGAGTTAGAGGATAAGATTAGAATGGATTATCCTAAGCTTTTTGCAAATTAAAAGGTAATTTTTTTTTCTGGAAAAAAATTATTTGTTATGCATGGTTGATATGGTTGAATTTGTTTGCTTATGCATATATTTGATAAGTTTTCAGAAAAGAAAAATGATGCTTACTAAATGTTAGAAAAATTGTGAGGACACAATTCCTAAAAGGAGGGGTGAATGTAATACCCCAAAATTTTTTGAAAAATCATTTTTGTAAAATGATTTAATTTTGAAATATTTAGATTTAAATATGGTGAAATTTCTGGAATAAATAGTGTGCAAGTATATGTGTGCACGTGCACACTGAAATGGCACAAGAAAGAACTCCAGATTTCTTGGATTTAAAACAAGAATTAAAGAGCAATACAAACATGATTTTGCAACATGGTTATTTGATTTCTGAGATTTTATGGGTCATCTTAGAAAATAAGAAAAGTAAGTTTTACTTTAAGATCAGTAAACAAATTTATTTAAAACCCAGAAAAGAAAATAATATATATATATTTGTAAACTTGTATACATATAGGTGCATATGTTTCTGAATTTAAAAGAGGAATTAAAATAAGCCTAGATAAGATATGTATACAAATATACATTTTTAAATATTGAAAAGTACATATATATATATATATATTAGCAAGTGAAACCATAACATTAAAATGACATGAAATGTGATACAAGTCAATATGCTTGTGTAGGCAAAAATAGCAAAGGGGATTTTCAGAAATAATTAAAATAAATAGAATAGTCACACTTTTGACATGACTAAGTGAGTGGCCATTTTCTGAAAAAGTAAAAGAAAGAAAATGCAGCCTTTAAATTGGTTAATGTGGCCGGGGTAATATGAATGAAAAATGCATGATGCTAAGCCAGGACAGAAATGGAATTCTGTTTCAATAAAACCCTAGAGGAAAAATGCTTATAAATAGGCAGTTTAGCCAGTAGAATTATTTTACCCCGAGCTGCATAAAAATAAGAAAAGAAGAAGAAAATATTGAAAGGAAGGAGAAAACACTCAAACAAGAATTTTCTGGATTAATAAGAAGAAACATTTAGGTGAGTAATCTCACTGAGTTCATGGCATTAAGACCTGAGTTGAGGCAGCCACTTTTTATATTGCCATTTATGTATTTCTGGTTTTGATGTATATGATTTCATCAATGCTTTTTGGATGTTTTATTTTAAATCTGATATGATTTAATATGGATGATTTTGATGATCTTTGATTGGTTGAGACATTTGTCTTTGGATGAGTATCATACTGTTTTATTTATACTCATAAATGTTAAAGTTTAGGATCTTAAAAATTATATAGAGAATACTCTCAACTGTTATAGATCTATGGCATGGAAACCTTATAAAAATGATTGGAGCTGCATTATACTTGGTATAAGTGCTGAGGCTTGAAAAGAAAAATGTTAAGGGTGCAATAGAAATTTTCTAAGTGCTGAGCCCTTAATCAAAAAAAAAACCCACAAGCTAAAATTATGATTGAACCAGATCTTGAATCTGAATCAATCATAAAGGCTTGCAGATCAGTATAACATGCCATGCCTCTTTTACAGTTGAAAATGTTCTTATATTTACTAAGATCAAGACATATTGACCCCATTTAGGAAATGACTGTCTGATTATTTCTGAGGGGAAATTATGCTAGAAGAAATTATGGATGTTTCCATGTTTGCAGTGACATGTTCACTTAGCATATTTGATGTTAGGATTTAAGACAATACACTAGTAAATAAACTAGGGAAGGGAAGGCCAAGATGACTGCTGGAATGCTTGTCATATTTGAAGTATGCAAGTTGGCACATGGTTTGTTTAAGCCCTGAGATCTTTGTGCAATGATGTGAATTAGTTCATTGCAATGTGTCCCAGTGATTCCTTAATAGCAGATGAGGCAGGGATTTAAATTGAATATTACAACCTGTAAATGAAGAAATAGGAATGTGGATATTTCTTAGGTTGAATGGTATGGAACCAAGATGATTCCAGTAAATGAAATTGATGCCAATAGATAATCATGTTTGCATGATTATGTATGCAAGTGAAGGAATGATAAGTGAATATATCATACCTGAATCAACTTAATTATACTATGTTAAAATATTTGATTGCAGAAATTTGCTTAAATAACAAGTTAGTACCCTTATATTCTCTATTGCTTAATATCATGAATGAATTGATGTTATTCATACCAGATCATAGATCTGACCCTTGTTTGCTCATGGCATCTGGGGTGTCTCATTTTAAAATGAGGCAGCCACTTATGTTCTTTCAGGTAACCCAGGCACTAAGTAAAAATGAAGTTATGGCTTTTATGGAGGAGTGAATGAACATGCTAGCTAGTCTCAATAAGAGTTTTAAATTGATTATATCTGCATGTATTCAGGAAAAATATTATGTTTCTAAGACTTCCAGTCATGTAATGAATTCTATTATGGTTAGATGAACTAGTTGTATCATGTTAAATATATTGTTATGCACTAAGGTTTAAAATCTCAAAGGAAAAATCTGACTGGGAAACAATGAAATGATTTTAATTATTGATATGAATGTTTGGAAGAGAAATATGCACATGTAGTTGAGCTACTGTTTTGTATAATTTATATTATGTATTAGTTAACCTTGAGAAATAACAGAGCACTGAGTTTTAGAACTAAAATCTGGATTTAGCAAGAAGTAAACTTAAAGGATTTTATTTTCTTTTTACTGAAATGCTTTGTAAATAAATCTGAATTCATTTCTGAATTGAATTAGGAAAAGTAAAATGTTTTTCTAAAAGCTTCAGATAGAATGAAATGAAAGGTATCTCCCTTGTTTTTGAACTAGTGTATAGCATATACAAGACTCATGAGTTAACCAGCTTCAACTAAATGAAGTATTGGTTGATCATTATAGACTGTATCTTGAAAATATAGATGCATTTCAAAGCATAGTACATTTAGCAATTGTTTCACTCAGTTTTCTGGAAACTGGGCAAAGGTAATGACATGTACATAAATACCTGTGTACATATTGATAAATTGGGCAAAAATATAAATTTAAATTCTTAAAACAGTTGTAGGAATGGGTTTTAAAAATAGTTATGTAAAAAGAATTGTTTTGTATGTTAGGTTATAGGAAAAAATCAAATATATATGCACAATTATAGGTAGGTATCAGATTTCAACCATACAGGAGAAAAATAAAAAGAAAAACCAAAAATTGTGTTTGAACCGACCAGCATAGCACTCGAACTCGTGACCTTTCATGTATAAGTTAGGCGCGTTTCCATTACGCCTAGATGTTGCTTGTGTTCACTTAGGATCCACTTACTTTTATACTGAATTTGATATTATCCAGACTTTAACATAATCATCTATATTAAAAGCTTGTTTACCCCTGATTATTACTTGATCATTTCTTAATCCTAATGACAGACTAAAGTACACGTTTCTAGTGGATATTATGGCCAAAAATCTGAATACAATAATTTATCTGAATTGCTAAAGATCTAAATCAAACAGAATGTTCTTGTACAAAAAATGAAGTATACACTCTGAACTTAGATAAGAAGATCACATACATCTTCATATGTATGTGTATGTTATTAGATATACACTGATATATTTATATTGGTAAGTTATTTTGATCCTGGATATATTTTGTTTATTGGAAAAAGAAAATGACCTTGGAAAAGATATTTGCAATGAATGATATATCTATATATCATCTCTTAGCAAAAAAAAAAAAATCCTTATGAAATTAGGGTGGAAATAGGAGGGTCATTTCATCACCCAACATTAAATCACAAAACTCTATTAAATTAACAAATTTTTAATTATCAAAAATTACGGGTCGTTACACTCTCCCCCACTCAAAACTTCTCGTCCTCGAAAAGGAAAAAGAAGGGAAAAGAAGGAATTAATATATCTTATTCAAAATATTAAATTTATGAACAATCAATTTACATAATTAAATAATTTAAATAAAATATATCAATTTATAACAATTAAATCCTTTATATTCAAGTAACAAAAGTTTGAAAATCATTTCACAAAATTTTCTAAGTCCAAAATTTATGGAAAATTTCGGCTGAGTCTCCTTTGTACGGAGAGATCTGGGAGAAATAATAATATCAATAATAACAAAATATATCATATTTTTCAAAATAATATATCTCAAACAACGGGAAAAACAATATAATATCGCTAGAAAACCGTAATCCGAGAACGTACCTATTTGTCGGGCAATTAACACTTATTTTATTAAACCAAAAGCAGTAGCTATTGTTTCCATACCTGTATTTCACTTATATAATCCAACGAGGTTAATAATTAAGTAAAAGAGAATATTAAGTTGTTTCAATAAATAACAAACAAAACATCACAATATAACAATAGTCATTACAAACAATAGTACAAACATCATTTTCAACAAAAAGTGCAATCATCCATCCATAGCAACCAAAAACAAATGGTTTGTTCGGGTTTAGAACTTCTAATCGTATAAAATGATAAATAAACTATGAAGTAAACCATACACTCAATGGTCTTAGATAACTTTATAGATTATTTATACATCTTTATACAGAATAGGAGTATCCTTTCCCAACCAATCCATAAGCCAATACAAATAAAGAATCCAACACATTTTTAAGTTTACTCTATTTATCCTTTTCGCATCATTTATTGTTCATTTTTTTTCATACAATGATTTTTCTTTAATTCTCCTTCATTACTTCCGAAAATTTTAATTCTCATTCATTCATATAAGGCTTATTTCATTAATTTACATTCTTTACTTACATATGTTATATCCATTTCAATATTTGGATCATAAATGGATTCATTATTGAAGTATTGTATACATTTATTTCGGTTTCCTTCACGTTTACAATTTAGTTGTATTTTCCTCTTCTTTCTTTTTTCATTTCCTCATTTACCTTTATTTTCTCATCCATATATTATTTATTTTGATTAATTTATATTCATTATTACTTATAAAAGTCCATTTCTCCTTTATTCATACAATGTCATTTCCTTTCATTTTATTTCTTTACATTCATTACTTAAATAGGTTTTTTTTTCAATTATTGAATTATACATTATTAGGTAAGTTTCTTTGCAATTTAATTCAACATTAATAGATTATTTATTTTTCACATTCATCCTTCCATATATAGTATTATTGAGTATTAACTCTATTTTTAAGTCATTTCAATGGTTTCATAAGTTATAATCATTCAATTTATATAGTATTCATTTTATTTATAAATGGTTTCAATATTAATTCAAGTTTATAATTATTTACTTACGGTGTTCACCTTTTTACTATTCAATCTGTTTTTAAATAGCTTAAAAATGTCAACTTAAGTTTATAATCATTTTTATTACATTATACACTTTTTTCATTTAATCAGTAGCATTTCCAACTATTAACTTCACTTTATAACAATTTATAACATTAGAATTCTTATTTATAGAAGTAATTCCATTGAACACTTTCATTTTTTCCCCAAGATTTACCTGTATAATATTCTATTACATATCCTATTTAACATTACAACTTTTAATATTTTGGTAAGTTATCCATATATGTCTTTTAGAATGCAATAAAATGTTACACAAGTTTCATATTTATTTTAAATCAAAATGTTCAATAGTTACAATTTTTATTTTCATTTCCATTTTATTTACAGTTTACATATTTTCAAATTCTTATTTATTTCATTTATCATCTTAACATCAAATTTCTTATTTTCATTTTAGAAGTTTCCAATTATTAATATAGTCAAGGTTTCATCCATTACAATAATTTCACTTTCTAATTTAAAGAAACTTAAGAACTAAACAATAGGGTTTCATTTCAATTATTTTAAAATCATATATATAATCATACCTTACATATATATTGATATCAAATCCAACTCCAGAAATAAAAATTAAGTTTCGTTTATCAAAACGGATATGCAGTAAAACTACTACAGCGGTCTTCCCACTTTGAAACTCGAAAATTGACGTCGATGATGCGTGCACTCATCATCGAAATTATTTTCCAGCGATAGAGAGGGAAGTACAAACTTATTTCATTCCAAAATTCCTTTGAAAACATTTCTCAAATCATCTTGAAATATTTACCTCAGAAAATACTTCTAAATAATATTAATATTATATTCCAAAATCTTTCGAAAGAAATTTTCAAAAATCCCGGAACTTAAGTTCTCAAATTCCAATTTATATTCATTTCATTTGTAAGTCTTATTTTCAATCAATATTCATAAAATTTTCTAACTAACAAACAACATATTACATCCAACTATATCATTTATAAAATTTATTATTTTATATAAAAAATATATAATAGGAAAAATTATTTCATTTACCTATATTTCAAAACAAATATTATGTCGGTCTGCCCTATTAAGTGTTTAGAAATCCCTATCGATGTCATCGCGTCATATGCACCAACCAGAATTTTTAGATACAAAACGGAACAAATTAACACAATATAAAAACATTTTATAACACTAACAAATACGCTATCTCATATATATACACTCAACGACTCATTCTAGGGTATTACTACCCTATTTAATATGAGTCAGACCCCACAAAGCTAAGGTTATCGCTAAATCGAAGCTCTGATACCAACTGTAACGACCTGCCTTATTGGACGTTTTAAGCAGACACACACGTCAGACTCAAACCATTCAAAAGGGCAGATTGTTATGGGATAAATAAGAAAAAGAGAAAGAAATAAAACAAATACAGAATCTCGCAGCGGAATGACAAACTATAATAATCAAATAACAGTTCATGAAGCTGTTTTATAAATACATTTGATTATTCTTTACAACACAAACATCAGAGTTACATAAACATGAATAAATAAATAAATATAGTGGAACAACATGATGCAGTGGAATAAATATAATAATAATAGTACAAATCTTCGTGTTACTCCTCCAGAAATAAGGTCTTCAACCATGAAATGCTCAGGCTGACCCCAGCAAATTGAAAAGACAAAACACTCGAGTCAGAACTAAAAGATCTTATGTAATTTAAATCAACGGTAAATAAATATGAGTGGAACGGCGTCAGAGATGTTTACGGGGTTTGATATCTCCTATCCAGTGTCTAACGTGAGTGCAGTAACTTAAGAGATGTTCGGGATTCACATCTCCTAAGGATCCGTTAAACTATCTACTATGTAGTACAATACGCTATTATAATATGTCTAGAGTAAAGTAAAAGTATTAAAATAGCGTTAAGGCGTTACCCATACCCCCCTTAACACATTTTATATATTCCCATAGTCTATACAATACCATACGCTCCTCCGCAAACTGGAGGTTTACACAGAGGGCACTCCATAGGTATGGTACAAAACAAACTCGTAGATGGCGCTCTAGGGCATGTGAACACGGCACTTGAGGCAATGCCAGAATAGATATACCAATTGCGGATCCGAACTGGTGGTAACGCATAGCAGCTACTACCGCCCACCTCGGAACACACTCCCAAATCAAAATCAAGGGTGCCACCAAATCAATCACAAAGCAACAGATATGGTATCGAAGAAATGTGTCCGATAGGAGGAATGACCTCACTTGGCCTAGCATGGCTCCTGTTTTAGTCACATCTAAGATGACTCACGGGAGTCAGGGTCACGTCATACCTCATACAGAAATCGTTCGCCAAACCATACTACTTCATTTCTGGAATCTCCACCACGTGCACAGTTGTTAAAGTGGTTTTCAGTATCGGCAGAGAGTATGACAATATCTGATCTCGGTCTCTTTAACAACGAAACGCTTATTTCACACTGGATGGTTCTTTTACATTTCAAAAGGTCCATTCACAAGTTATATCAAAATATCATATTCAATTTCAAATCATATCTCTTTCGAAATCATATTCACTTTCAAACTATATTCACTTTCAAAATCATATTCACTTTCAAATCATATTCACCTTCAAATCATATTTACTTTTGAAATTCACATTTCACTTTGAAATTATCGATAAGTTAATTTAATTTAATTCTTCATTTCAAATCATCTTATTCACTCAAATATGTCATTTCACAAAAGGTATCAATTCCAAATTCCGACTTAGGTTTTATCATCATCAAGGATTTAAATATAAATACTTCAACTTTATACAGTCTGAAATTTTATGAAATAGTTTAGATAGTCATAAATAGTTTGAAAATAATTTAAGAATAGATTAAAATAGTTTTAAAATAGTAAAATATTTTAAATAGAATTAAATTTTATTAAATTAGATTTTAAAATGATTTACATAGATTAAATATAGATTAAATGGGTTTAATTAGATTTAAAATGATTTAAATATATTAAATATAGGTTAAATAGATTCAAATTATATTAAGTAGGTTTTAAACAGATTTAAATAAATTTAAAATTGATTAAATAGATTTAAATTATATTAAGTAGATTTTTAATAGATTAAATGAATTTAAAATATATTAAATAGATTTAATTTATATTAAATAGATTTAAAATAGATTAAATAAATTTACTTGTTTTAAAATAGGTACAATAGATTAAATTGGATTAAATAGGTTATAATAGGTTTAAAATAAACGAGATAGTTTAAATTGATTAAAATAGTTTAAATTGGTTTAAAATAGATTTTCCAAAGTTATATCCAAACATTTAAATAACTCAACCTCGATAAATTAATTTATATTTGACACTTCAACTTTGAAATTCCAATTTAAATCCTTTGAACCATTCATTAAATAAATTCCAATTTCAGCATTTATGCTTGAATTATCGAAAATAATTTAGTTTATATATATATATATATCAATTTCTACTTCAAAATGCCAGTTAACTGAATTCAACATTTAGGAAATAAAAACCATTTAATTTAACCAATCCGGTGTCTGTATATAATTTTCTACCCTATGGTCAAGTGATACGGATATTTATCATTTCAATCCGCAATTTAAAATTTTATGGTTATATATCCTTTCTAACCACAATCCCGAATTAAATAAATCCATAAAATCGCTTGAGTGTATCATTTCAACCCATAACGATTTTTCCCTTATCTACAGGTCGTTTGGGTATGTATCATTTCAACCCGGAGGGAAATTGTAGTGTTATAACAATATAAAATACAACATCCAGTCATCCAATATCAACAATCAAACATCCATCACTATCATCATCCAAATCAATCAACAAACATCAATAGACAACTGTAACATGTATTAAATTGATAATTTAAATTCAATATTAAATTAAACGATGATTAAATGCAATAAAAGTCAAATTTCACCAGAATCACAATTTAAACATACCAAACATTAGTCAATAAATTTCTAATTACATCATAAATTTAATTTAACTAACATAAGATAATATAGTAGTTGTAAGTGGGTCAAAACACTCACCTTTGATTTTAAATTGATTTGAAATCCAAAATAAGGCCCAAAATTCAACAGTCTTAGAATTCAACCAAACCAGCTCTATAATGTCCGAAATTCCGATACGATCCCAACGGAGAAAATCGCGCATGAATCCGTGCTTGTATGCAAAATTAATTAACGTTGGAAGATTGAAAAATTTCGACTTGGGGTCTTACTTCTAGTCACCGCCTCAATTACCCGGTACTTGCTTTGAGTTTTTGCCAAAATGACCCAATACCCGAGTCATTTGGCTCCTGACCCAAAGTCGGACCGGGGTTTTCGCCTCTGGAACTCCAAGCATGCCTAGATCCGCCTTGTTTGGCCTCGAACTTTCTCCGATCCCAGGTCGCTGCAGGGTTTTCTCTTCTGAAACTCAAAGTAAACCTCTTCCCGACTCAAAGTAAACCTGGAGCAAATTTTTTTTTTCGGGTTTTTTTTTAAAATTAGGTTTTGGAATTTGGGAATTAGGTTTGAGAAGGAGTAAGAAGTTGTACGTACAGAAATGAGAATATGAGGAACAACTAGCGTTTATAACGAGTTATTTATAGACAGGGTTGGATCGAAACGACTACGCGACCCAAAAAGCCCGTTTCGACCCCGAAACGAAAATAGGTCGTCCCATATATCGAAATGGATGTTTTCGATATTTTTAAACTCAATAGAACAGGTTTCAAGTCTTAATTCCATCGTATGAAGAAGTTAGCTTTTAAAATCAGCTTATTTCAATTGAATTTAATCAGATTGATTTCTACGCGTTTCGAGTCCATACAATCAAACAACAAGTCCGATCGCTACGAACTTGAAATCCTACAATAACTCATCGTTACGGATCCGATGAAACTAGTTTCGTCGAAATTCGAGTCAGTGGCCAAAATGGCTATTTTCACGTTAATTAAATAAATTAATATTAAATTAATTAACCACTTTTTTCAAATTTGATAACCAACAATTTTCATAATTTTGATTACTTGGTCATTTACAATAATCTAAACAATTTTACATATCAATTCAGTGTTTAAATATTATACTAATTACCGTGTTCAATTTCAACTGTAATTAAATCCAATTAATTATAATTTAATCCCAATAAATTGATTAAATTTGATTTCAGTCTTTATATTCAATCAATTATTACTCTAATAGTATAGTTAATATTTGTTGATATCTTATTTCACTAATATGCTACAATTTCCATCTTTTATTTGTATTGACTACTATATTTCCATTATATTGAATTTTGTCAATTTTATTATAATTTAAAATCTCAATAAATTAATTTGACTTTTTAACAATTAATTGTAATTTAAAATTTCAATTAATTTATCTACCTTGATTTCACCCTTTTATTAAATCAATTATTACATGATGAATATAATTAACACTTCTATTTCTTTTATTACATTTACAATTTACAGTTATTGTCTTAACTCACATTAATGTAGCATTTAATTACATTCAATTGCAATTGATTAAATGAATTGGTAACAAATAACAATTGTCACCATTTCCATATTTAATCACATTTGTATGTTTGTTATTTACCACCAATTATTATAACAACTTATACAACACTACTCTTATCAATTACAATTAATTACATCTATTTCATTAATTAATAACTTTTTAACTATCAATTATTCTTTATATCCAATTATTAATTAATGCACATATTACTAAAATTTATTTACAATCTATATCAATTATAATTTTTTTATCATTTTAATTAATGGAATTACATTTAAAGTAGTTATCAATTACCTTAAATTAATACTATTTCATTTCATTCCAGTTATATTCTTATTATTAAATCAAAATTTTTTATCTCTCCCAACATTAAATCACAAAACTCTATTAAATTAACAAATTTTTAATTATCGAAAATTACGGATCGTTACAGAAAATTCCTCTTAAAATTATCCAAAAAGGAAAAATTGTTGGAATAACTCTTAGCAATCTTATCTCCTTCAACAACAACAATACAAATGCAAAGTGTGTATTTAATAACATGGTACATAATACGCGAGTTCAGTTTTGTCTAGTAATAGCTAACGCACTAAAAGGAACTCAACGCTCCATAAAAAAGCATAAATTGAAATGAGTTTGGTACTAATCAACGCTTCAGCATAGTTGACGAATCGCACTTCAGCAAGGCGGAGGAATCGAGTTTCAGCAAGATGGAGGAAGCAAGCTTAAGCGAGGTGTAGTAATCGAGCTTTGGCAGGCAGGACAAGAGAAGAATGATTGTGGATTTTCAAGTGAAGAGCGATTTGTGAAGTTCGTAACTTAGTAATTTCGGATTTGGAAGTTTTAGATGAGAAGAGGGATTCTTGGCGGCATGAAGGAGGGATGAGTAAATTGTACCGCCAATTTTTCTTTTTTGTTAATAATAGCATGAACACGAGCCATCTTTTAACTTAAATGACCACTAACTACCCAACTATAGCAAGTCGTGTTTCCGTGCTATCTTTGCTTACTATCAATAAACATTTTCTTGTAGTGGCTAGAGCCAAAAGATACTCGAAAATGATCCTTGACTCCTATTTATAGAGATAGGAAGCCTAAAATCTTGGCCATATGATCTCCACCTCATTTTCCATGCCATGGACCAATGCTCCAACAAAATAGGTGGACACCTTAGCAGTTTGCATGGATCGGTACCGATCCATGGGCTTGGATCGATACTGATCCATGAGATAGTGAAAATGGTTGTCTTGAACTTCTTGTCTAGGTCTGATTCGTGGTTAGCTTCATGCTTCCACACTTATTTCACTATTATTTCCTTGTTTCTGAGCCCAAATGATGCCATAATTTTGATGAACACAATATTACCATAACGATCTCATACACTAGATTGTGCACTTTTCACTTATTTCTCACATGGATCAGGCGCTGAAGATAGGTTATGCACAAAAGTGACTATTTTGTAAAATTGACTTAATAAGATAGTTGTTTCCATCCTAGTGATGGCTAAAAAAACTAATCTTACCTCTTAATCAATTGCTTTCCAAATCGCTAAATCTCGCCTTCATTAAAATCACCTTCGTACCTTAGTACGTGCAAGTCACGACAATCACTACATATTTTGAAACCATAAAACACTAGATGTTTCAATAATAATATTAACTCCACATGCTTGTGAAAGTCATATATACTAACATATGGCTAAATTAACTTTATGCATATCGCCACACTACAAAAACACTTAATATAGAAAAGTGTAGTGATCCTCTATTGGCGACTATCTTATACAACCAATCTTATATTATTTGACCTTTTAGGAAACTTTTCACTTAACTATACTCTCATGCTTCTCGCATCCTATATAAGTGTATCCTAGCCATTAAGTAAACATATATGTTAATTTCAAATAATTTTTAATCACATATGTCACAATGATTCAAAATTATAAGTTTAAACTTATTATTTACTTCTTAAGTATAAATCATCTCAATGTAGTTTATTATGAGAATACTTTTTCTCTATCATCTCATGTTATTGTTTATTTAAATTCCATCTTACTTTATAAATAGTCGTAAATTCTCCATTCAAAATATATTGTAACGACCCGGAATTTTCGAACCCGAAAACTACAGATAGTTAGGAGAAAAAGAAAAGAGATAGAAGAAAGAAACAAACAAGACACAGATTCTCACATTCGCAGCGGATAAAATATAATATCAAATAATAATATCAGTTATACAAAGAAAACTGTATTTGTTAATTTACATTCAATACATCAGAGTTACAACCATTTACAAATAGACTAGACAGTTATCCACCTGTCCCAGACTACTATCAATAAGCTCTCAAATACACAGCGGAATACACTCCATACGTTCCTGCCATCCAGCTCGCCTCCTGAGCTCCAGAACGTCCTTACCTGGAAATCTGTAATACTCGGTCTGACCCGAGCATTACATCAAAGTAACACCCGGGTCAGGCTGGAAACCAGCGTGAGTAAACCCATTTAACAAAGAATACACAGGTATACAACTCATATAAACCCGGGTAACTTATATCAATTTCCACTTCACAAGTTGTTATAGACATTACTTATTCCACACCTCAATTTCTAAGTGCCAGAACTTAGATTATATGGTCCAATTCACTTAAATCATTCCATACCAGCCTATTGATTTCACATATCAATCTATATAGAATCGAAGTGGTTTCGGGTATTAACTAATACCCGACTCCGGTCTCTTCGAATCCAATGTTATTCTTTAAGCCCAATGTTTAAGTTTGAACAATACAATTTTCCAGGATTTCATATTCACATAACAATTTATTTCAGATAGATAACCCACAATATCACAGTTCAACCAAAATATCTCATATCATGAAGCATCACATATCAGAGATATTAAGTAATCCAAGGCATTCAATATCATTTAATCATTCATAAGCAAGATTAATTAATCATACCATTTCTAATTAATTTAAATAAATTAATTAAATTACTTCGATCACTTCTAATCCTGCTTACTTAATATTAATTAATTACAAATCTTTAATTAATTAATCAACCTTTAATTACCCATCTTAATTAATCATCCTTGATTAATTATTCTTTAATTACTCTAAGTAATTAGCCTTTAATTAATTACACAAATTAATTAACTTCTACCTATCCATAATAATTTTATTGATCCTTAATTAATTACTTAAATTAATTATCTATCATTACTTACATTGATTAATTATCCTTTAATTAATCACACTCATAAATTAACTAACCCTAAATGACTTCCCTTAAGTAATTTAATTTTAATCTATTACTTTCACCAAGTAATTATTTCATTGGATAATTATCCTTAATTAATTAACCTTTTTTTTTATTAATTAATTTAACCTTTTATTACCGACTAACTCTTAACAAAATTGATCCTTTAATCATTTAAGTAATTAGTCTCTAATTACTAACCATTTTATCTCAAATTACTAATTAATTAATTAACCGATAACCTCAATTTATGAATTAATTAATCTTTAATCATAAATTAATAAATCTTCCCTTTAATTTCTTCATTTATTTAATTAATCTATAATTACCCAAAATCTTAATTGATTTTAAGATAAAACGTTTATCATTTAATTAACCACTTAATTATGTTTTTAACTTAAGCTAAAATAACTTAAGAACTTAACTAGTTTTAAGTTAAACATACAACTTTTCTTAACCAAAATATTTAAAAACATTATCATATAAAGAAATTGATTTTAAAATTAGTTTACTTGATTTACCTTTAAATTTTTAAAATTTTCTTTTCAATTTACTTTAAAATTTGCTATAAATTACTTCGAGTTCAACCCAAAGCCTACTCTGAGATAAACCCGAGAACTTCCCTTCCCTTCTTAAAAACTTAGTTAAGTTTCAAGTTTAAAATTGGTAACAGTTTACTTAAGAAAAATTAAACCCTGTTATCTTATAAACAACCCGAGCCAAAAACATCAGCCCCGAAACACACTCGAGCGAAAACCCTATGGACTCGTACTCTAACCCGAACACACAACATCTTCTTCCCGAGGAATCAATCTCAGCAAACATCTGATATAGGCGGACATACGTGCACGTGCACGGCTAACGACATTGCTCCGACCCATCGTTGATGACGCCACCAAGTCGACGTCGACACTCTCACGCGATTCCGACCATCCGAACAACGAACCAATCTCCAGAGCAAAAACGAGCAGTTCGAATGAAACCAGGAACCCATCGATCATCAAACCTCCCCATCATCGTCACCACAGACATCCAGTGGCAGCGAAACTCCAGCCCAGGCTTCGTCTGACCTCCATCATCCTCTTCCTCCACCTTCGGTCCACCCCGATGCTGTCACGTCGCCGCGAATATCCAGTAAACACCCCGTCCAAAACTCAGTCTATAACCCTAAATCGTCGCCGTTCGTCTTCCTCAATGATTGATAAATCCTAATTCCATTTTTCCTAAAAGCCTCTACATCCAAGCTTGCTCCAGCCAAAACATCGATGATCAAATTTTTATCGATCGACGAGGATCGACGTTTATCCCAATATCGTTCAACTCGATATTTCTCTTAATTTACCCACTTAAAAATCTTGAAATCAATCTCAAAATTCATAAATTTCCAGTACGATTCTGGTTATGAAATCAAAACGTGTATTTTAAATGATTGATTTCCTGATTCAAATTGATCATCACTGTTTAGTCTCCCTCTCAAAATAATCACTTAATATATTCTTAAAATTATTCTTTTAAAATGATGTTTCATTCATATACACATTTTAGTTCAAAGATCATAACCTAAAATTTAACATATGAAGAGGAATTGAATTAGTTTGGATACGCATGTGCCTGTTATCCATACAGAGACTTACATCTATATATATTTACTCAGCATGCACAGAATAATCCGTATCTATATACACACAAACCACTTTAATTAATACATGCAATCACTACTACAATTGGATCACAAACAAAATCATATAACAGATTGAGTTTTGATGATTTACTCACCTGACACAACAGAGAAGCAGAACATGTTTTTAATTTAATCTGAAACTTGTATTTTTGATTTGGACGGATCCCTGTTGGTGGAATTTGATCTTTGAACTGGGAATCTTAGTCGAGTTGCTCCTGCTTTAAAATCTGAGATGATCTTGTTTGATTTAGTTCTGGAGTTAGAATCTTGCTTACTGTTTGAGTTGAATACTTGGTTTGAATTTGCTAATGGCTTTGTTGAGTTTATTATTATTATTTTTTTCTCTGGTTTTAGTTTCAGGTTTGTGACCGGTTTTCATTTTTTTCTTTGAATTTTAAAAGTGATAAGAGAGAAGAGGAGAGTATAGGAATACATAAGCTGATATATTTATTTATTTATTTATTAAATAAATTTTAAAGGAAATATGTGACACTTGTTTATTTCATGTCACCATTAGGCTACACTTGTTTAACTCCTCATCATATGATTTACACTTGTTAACTTATGTGTATATATGTTTTTAATATTTATATAATTTATATGTCACATTATAATTAGCTTATATTTATGAATATGTTTTATTAATTTATCCTTATTAAATATATTTCCTTATATTAATATTTATATGATTACAAAGAATATGTTTTAAAACTAAATACTAATAAAATCATACATATATTATTTCCAAATCCAATTTATTTTTAAGATATTTATATTTGAATTTCAAATTCAAATCCAAATTAAATCCTTTTCATATATATATAAAATCAAACACTTATCTTATTTGTTTTGAAAAATTCAGATATAAATATTTATTATCAGATTTATTTGTTCAATTTATAATTTAGTGTTTTCAATAATTAAAATCAGATAATTATCCAATTTCCTGATGTCCAAAAATTCAGGTTATCACATATATTTTTCCTTATTTTTTCAAAAATTTTCCCAAAATTCGTAAATAATACGTTCATTAATTTTCAGTACAAATCCGTAAATCATAAACCTATAACGTTCATTTCTAACAAGTCCTTAGTACACTCGAAAACTGGCTATTCTAATTGGTGCACTATAATCAATTCAAACTTTATAGGCTGTGTAATTCTTTTCTAACTCCAATTAAAATTTCAGCTAAAAATACCAATAACTTTTCAATTCTGTTTTTAAATCAAAACTGTTGATCTCTAATCTTATTATTCACAAAACTAATAATTTGAAAACCATAAAATTAAATGTTAATTTAACCAATGTTTAATTTCGATCATGAAGTATTTTTTCCAAATTAATTATTTAAATTCTACTTAAAAAAATTCAATGAGTTTTACCATAGATGTTTCATGTTAAATCGTTTCATAGGAAATCATAATCGAAATTTATCTCAATTTCTCAAGTTAGTTTCCTTTCAACAATTTAAAAAAAAAATATCATTCTTAAAAATATTTAACCTCCAAAACTGAATCCTGTATAGCTTTACAAATTTAATGTTAGGTACTCAAAATATAATTAAATCAGAATTAACTTCGGTTACTTTTTGAAACACCAATACCTCAACATTATTTCATATAATTTATAACCACTTCATCGTATATGTAAGTACATATCACCTTATTTTATGATTAGAAAATTCCCAACACCTTTTAACTAATAGATCATGTAAAACATATTTTTGAAATTCATTCTTTTATATTAACTATATTCATATCGAACTCAAAAAAAATTCCCAAAATTTAAACCATTTATTAATGCACATTTTCAAGAGTTTATATCATAAAACCTTAAATTTATAATTAAAAATACACACATTTTAAAATAGAAAATTTCTATAATAATACTTATTAATTTTTTTAATTTAAATTCTATACAAAATCGTTCAATTTAACAATAATATTGTCACCATCTATTTCTTCCTCTTCCATGATTACTTCGAGCAATTTGAAATTATTACTCGTACTCAACTTCTTAACATGTTTTCCCAATATAACATGTCCTTTCGTTGAAGAAGAACCTCCCACCACAGCAATGGGGCCTAATTCAGTGGTTCTTGCACAATTCATAGTAACATCACCCTTATGTGATACATTTATATCGAGATTTGGTTTAGAGGGACTGTTCAAGTCTGCAACATTCTTCCCATTCTGAGCTTTTTTGTTAGCCACCTGTTTCCAATCATTACTTAACTTCTTTCTATCATTAGAATAATGAGGGATCTTCTTTGAATTTGAAACTCCTATTATCGGAGCTGTTGCTTGCATTATGCTGTCACTTTTCCTATTCTTGTTATCATTCTCACTGCTGATCTCATGACAATTATCCTGAGAGCGACCAAAGACCTTACAGTGTGTGCATATATCTAGCCTCCACTGGTAGTGTTCATATACTTTTCGAGTACCACCATCTGGCAGTTGAACAGGAAACTCGTCAACGAGTTGTTGGTCTGGGGAAATCTCCACCAGACATTTTGTGTAGTTAATACGCTCCATTTTCTTAGTGTTTTCATCCAGACATACCAACCTCCCAAGTCTGTTAGCTAACTAGTTGATGCCAAGAGGGGTCTAGGCAAATAATGGGACATTCGAGAGGTGAACCCACACTGGCACCGACCTGATGCACCCACAGACATTGCTGACCATAGGATCCCATTGCTTGAGTATGAACAGTTTGTTCCTGATGAAGATGGGATCCCCTTTTATGATTCTTTTCCTATCATCAAAATCAGAGAGGAGGAAGAGAAATAAGGTTCCATCAGATCCGACTTTAATATTACCTTTGATTTTCCAAATTCTCTTGAGATGGTAAATAACAGTAGGGTAAGCAAATGGTTGGTCCAGAAAGAAACCAACAATGTATTCACTCCAAGTCAAGCTGCCAGCTACAAGAACATCCACTGGGGGAACAATGGTGTCTTCACAGAACTTCAAATCCATATGAACTGGAGCGTACTTTCCA
Organism: Allium fistulosum; assembly: GCA_030737815.1. Classification (NCBI taxonomy): domain Eukaryota; kingdom Viridiplantae; phylum Streptophyta; class Magnoliopsida; order Asparagales; family Amaryllidaceae; genus Allium; species Allium fistulosum. Next base: position 1,425,632,085 of record CM060902.1, read on the forward strand.
GCTTTCTAGACTTCCTTTTAAAAAGTGAAGTCCATTCAAGTTCAGTGGAACAAGGCAGAGAAGAGGAACCAGAAGGAGAAGGAGAAACAAGATGGGAGGAGGAAACAGTAGAGCCAGGGAGACAGAAAGGGAGGAGGGGCAGAGGGACTGGAGGAGAAGCGGAGGGAGTTGGCGAAGGAGGGGGGACAACCAAAGAAGGGAACATGCCAGACTAACACTAGAGAAGGGAGCCACGCTGAGGCGGGATAAGAGGGATGGTAGGGATGGGCGGGAATGGGGAGGACATTAACGTGAAAAAAGTAAAGCGATAGGGATTTCAACAGTTATTTAATTATATATATATATATATATATTCTTCTTCATTCAATGTATGATACATCTCCAGGCCCGAACAAGAATTCCAGCATCACCTTCTACTTCTTGTCATTGCCACCATTAGTGGTTTCATTTCGATCGGACCATACCAAGTTAACCCGCACACCTTCCTCACCTCAACCGACGCCACCATCACCAGTCCGACCACCCTAGTGAACTTCACAACCACTAGTCTTTACGGCTAGATCTGTGCCACTCTGATGCTAATTTCCATGATCAGAGACTACCGTGACACCTACTCGATCTTCTCTATACACCTATGTTCCAAGTCGCTGTATCGTTGTTGTTCCACTATTGGATCGAAAAGGACAATCCATGTTTACCTAACTTTCATCGCATTTTCTGATCAGTACATACCCCAATCGACGAACAAACATCATTAGTGGATTTGTGTCATCGATAACTACATATTTGATATAATATATATGATTTGGTACACTTTATACTTTATACTTTTTAATTAGAAGGAGGTCATCTTTTGCTAATTACAATTAATAAAATTAGGTTTTTAACCATCTAGCCATGTCATACTATCCCCTAATCATGTTTATATAAAAATCACTTTTTAAAATTCAATTACATCATTTATGTCATGATTCACGATCATAAGGGACAAATTACTATTTCTTACTAATGTATACACGAATATGATGAATATCACTCATGATTTACCATTCATAGAGGACGATCCCAGGTGGATCCTCCTCTTCTTCGTCGTCTAGAAATTCCTTGCATTGAAAATGATCAATTACTCGATAGCTTCGGTATATTTACATAGCTCTCTTTGCAGTGGTTGGTTTTATTTTTATTTTATTTAATTTGGATTTGATTCAGTATAAAGTTGTTTTGATTTTGTTTAGAGATAAGAAGAAAAAGATGGAGACTAGTGGTAAGATGTTTAGGCTTATGAAGGAATAAAGAATATGGTTTAACTTTCTATTTATGGCCGAAATAACAAATGTTTTGCCTAAAATCTTAAAATTAATATGTTACGAAAATGCCATTGGGTTTGACTTCTTCTAATTTCTAGCTAGTTCGACCAAATTCGGCAATTTATATATGTTTTATGTTTGTAAACGACATTCTAGACGCAATGGAATAGATCAGAAGCATAATTCCACCTCTTATAAATATTTACTATTTTTTCCATTATGTGAAATTACAATTTTACCCTTTTAATTAATTTATTTAATTTTGTAAAATTACAGGGTGTTACAAGCGCCAAAATATGTTAGCATATTTCCGATATCCGAAAGAATTGGGAAGGTAGCTTATAGGGTTGAGTTCCAAAGAGCTTTTGTTAGAGGTCCATAATGTGTTTCATGTATCACATCTGAGGAAGTGTATCTGAGATCCTAATGAGGTTTTAAGTGCAGGATTTATGAAAGTTTTGGTTGTTGAACCAAACATGACCTATGTAAGGAAGCCAATTCGTATAATAGACGGAGACATGAAGGACCTTTGGAATAAGGTAGTGAAGGCTATATGAGTCCAATGGAGTAAGAATATTGTACAGGGAAAATTGAAAATAGGGTCAAAAGGACTTATCCTAAGTTTTTTGCTTAGATTAGCATGTATGTTTGTTGCTTTTTTGTTATAAACCATGTATATATGTGATATTGTGGTTGATTTTGCTATTTTTTGGTAGATGCTGTAACATCCCCCACTTGGAGGCCCAAAACTAAAGGCTATGGATACTATTGTCATCCATAATTATTACTCCTCGGCGACCAAATACAGTAATGTTATATTAATTGATATAACAGAAACACATGGATAGGGAAAAAATTTAAAATCATATAACCACTTTCACATTCCATTTCAAGTCATTTCAACATTCATTACATAATCCTATATTGGAGAACCACGTTCAGAGAAAATATAATGATTACAACATACACCAAGAGTGACATATGAAGATGCCCCCTTGGATGACCAGAGTATATAATTAGGCAAATAAAAAAACTTTGCCTTTACAACAGAACACAGTGGAATCAAAATAGAAAAGAACTCTAAATAGCTATTATGCCTCCTGCATGTCTCTGGAAGCTTATTCGTCTAAAGAGGTACCTGAAAACCTCAACTCTCAAACTACTCAAAGTTAACTGAGCACCTGAGAGTTTAAGGGGAAAACATAAACTTCGAATCAGACATAAAGCCTACTATGAATAATAATCTACCATCTCAAACCATTTAGATATCCACGCCGCTTTGCGGAACGGGTATTCCCCTCACTAGTATTCTAATCAAAACTTTATAAAACAATATATTATGCTCCTGCATCCACAACGATTAAAACATAGCAATTCAAGAATATTATGGTGATATGTAAACAAGTAAATCATTGCTGGATTTCCCATCCCCTATTCATTCTGACTATCTGTCTTAGTTATAGTTCCTAAGGTCACTATTGACCTATTAGTTTTCATAGGCTGACTAATAACCCGTTTAATGTTTATGGACTCCCTTTCCGATTTCATAGTTTTTATGGGATCACTAAGAACCTATTGGCCCCTGTTGATAACTTTCTTATTCATGGGTTCTTCCTGAACCTATTGGTATCTCCAATAACTTCCCCCTTTTCCTAGTTGTAACAGACGGGATTTTTGACCTTCGAAAATCGACACTAATACATCCATTGTATTACATGTCGAGCAATCGAATGCCGAAAAACCCGATAGTTAGGGGGAAGAAAAAGAAGAGGTAGAAGGAAAGAGAAACAACAACACAAAATCTCACAATCACAGCGGAACAATATATAATCGATAATAACATGTCTTTATACAAAAAGAACTATAATTGTTATTTATACATATCATCATCAAAGTACAACAAATCAACAACTCAATACTGGGCAGTTATAATCCTCACTAGTGCTGAATATACATCCTACAATACACAGTGGAATATAATTAAGTACGTGTAATACGTCTTCATCATCCAGCTCATCTCCTGAGCTCCATAGCTTCCTAACCTGAATCTGCAATACTCGATCTGACCCGAGCATTATAATAGAATAACACCCGAGTCAGTCTGGAAAACAAGCATGAGAAAACACACTCAATTTGAATTTATTTTCAAAATCCTTTGAAAAACAACGGTATCTCGTAAGATCACGTCACACACAAACACGACTGGTTTTTCCCTTACGATAACCAAAACATTTGATATCAAAATCATTTGATATTATTATAGAGTCTATAGAAAGTAAAATAGATTATAGCTGAAATGCTTGCATCTCACGTTTCAGCATAGTTGGGCACAATCAAAACCGTACGGTGCTTATTGGAGAATGGATTCCATACAATGACTAGGCACTGGGGTACCACCTATCATGGTACACGTCCAGAAAAATGTACCGAGGACCTCGTCGAGATCCCTTACAACACAAGACCAGCCCTACCCCTAACCAGGAAAGAACCGCGTATGTTATCTCCCCGGGTGTTCCCACCCTTATCGAGAGCTCTTTTCCATGCACCACCGTATCCATAATTTATAATATATCCGAGGGTATCTAGAAAGGTGATAACATACCCTAAATGGGTATGACCCACTTAGCCTTGCTGCATCTCCTCTGTCAGTCATTTCGGTTGATGAGGCTTGAGGCTATGATTACCTTTTTAAGGAATTTTCACTCAGAATGCTCATTGTTATCCAGTGACAATATACTGATAGCATTCATCCATACAAGTCCGTTCTGGGTCTGAACGAAACCAAATCACCATCTTCACGATATCCATACGTAACGCTCAAATCGGATCGAAGTGGTTTTCGGATAATTAAATCCGATCTCGGCCTCTTCGAAACGATCAATGAAATTGGCCAATACTTAATAGTTGGTCATTTTACTATCAATATAACATCCATAAGCAGTCACTAGGCCCATATTATAATTTTCCAAAATTTATTTTCAAAATATCTTTATAAGATATGTATTCGAATCCCTTCCAAATTTTCAATATTTGAGACAACTCAAATACTTATATCCATATCGGAATATTTCAAACCATCTCTTATTTCAACACTTAGAAAAAAATATTTAAAAAAATATTTTTCTAAACCCCTTACTTCCCAACACTTAGGAAAGTTCCATTTATTTCTCTTTTCTCAAAACCCTTCACAATTTATATTGTAAATTCCTTAACTCGTTTATAACGAATTCTATAAGTTCCGGGGCTCCTTAATTAAATCTCTTTATTTAAAAGTATATACTTATCTCACCGGAATAAATATATTCACAAACCATTCCCTTCAAAAATATTTGAAATACCTTTTAAAATAAATATGGAAAGCACCACGCGGTATCAACCATGGATTCACAGCTCAATGATTACGTCTCTATCCTAGAGAAATCCAAACTTAACTACAGACAATCTCTGCCTCCGATTTCGCCATGAAAGTATACCATTACTTTCCGAAAACTTATTTAATAATTAAATATACTTTTAAACGATTTAAATAATTACATAAATTTGAAACAATAATTAATTCTGATTTATTAATAAAATTCTAATCAATTACAAGACTTGTTTATAAAACTTATAATTCATTTTGACAATTTAAAAATATTTAAATAACTAACTTTCTGAAATATTTTTATGCTAAAACACATTTAAATTACCTAGTTTAATAATTAAAAATCCTCTTTTTAAAACACAATCAACTTCTCGACAACAATATTTTTTTTGTTAATTCCAATATAACCAATCTAATATTTATAAATCTCTCTAGATTTATAACCAATCGATTTACGTCCCCAATTTCATGAATCCCATTTCACATTTCCAAAAGAAAAATCTATCCTTTCTTTTTAAACCGATTTACCCATCTCATCATAAATTCTTACCGTGAATTTATATCTTCAATTTATCAAATGATAATCATTTCACTTTATTTATAAACATTGTTTATAAATCCCATAGTCTCATTTCCAGTTCTACAATGGTTTCACATCACTTAAATCCACTATAAATTTATTTCTAAATTAAATTCCATTTATAAATCAATTTCTTAAATAACCCAAACTATATTCCAAAAACCAACCAAATCTCGATTCTACTTCCATTTCATAATTTAAAATCTTATTTAAGATCTAGTATAACCAATTTTATATTTATTTCCAATTTCCTTTTTATTCTCCCAAACTATTTAAAATCTCAATTTTTAAAATCCTTTTACACTTAAACAAATATCACTTAAGTTTTATTATTTAAAATCCTTTATATACATTATTCCAAAATCTCTATTTACAATATTCCGAAATAGTTAAGTACAAATTTAAAGTCAACTATTTATTTTATCCAGATCAATTAATCCAAAACTCTATATAAATATTTTACTTCCAAAATCCCTTTTTAATTTCTTTTAAAATTCAAATATATATTTATGGTATTTTAAAATACCAAAATCTAGACCAGTGCTACCATAGCATCCAATAAATTTAAATCACATTATAATCTATCATAGGTTATTCAAACATATCATATATTACTATATATGAAATTAAATTCAACATTTTTGAGGAATCTAGTTGGATCCCTCCAACCTTTTTCCCTAGATCCATAGATGTTAATACAACATAAAAATACCAATCCTGCTTCGATGCGGGATATCGGGGTAATATAAGGTCATTCGCTATTATGCGGGGCACATAGGGTCTCATCCGCTCCAATAGGCAGGAAATATATCCAACTACTAATATATATACTACTATATATATAACATCCGAACTGATATTAATTTATAAATTCGACCAAACATCCAATAATTAATTTTAACTATTTAAAAATTAATTTGGCAATCCAAATGAGTTAGAATTTCTCACCTTGATTTTTAATTACAATCCGTTCCAATTTTTAAATAATAGCTTTCTAAAAATCTCCAATTAATTCCAGATTATAATTCGTGATTTTTTGTACCTCGTATGCAAATTTTTATTAATTTAATTAGCTAACTCAATATAAATTCTTAATTGATTAACCAACCATGAAATCTAAATTTTAAAACAGTGAATACTTCACCACTTGACGCCACAACAAGCTTCACAACTTCACCATCACCAACAACAGCCGAGTGTTGCTCCACCCTCCATCACGCGTGCACAAAGTCTGCCAACTGCACCCATCGCCTATACTCTACCCAAACACGACGTCGCTGACCTCCCCTAATTCCTAACTCCAGCACGAGCCACAACTGCACTCAAACCCTAGATGTCGTTCGACATCTCCGCCTCCATGCTTGCCCACTAACGACCGCGCCTTCCTTTCCAGAACCACCGCAGCCTCAAGCATCGCGCCTCTCACTTCTGCCATCGCTTGCAACTACACCTCATCAAACCCCAGCCAATTGTCGCGTGCTCCACTTCCGATTGCCATCGCTCGTTCACAAGCGCTCACGTGCACTCGCCTCCTTCCCAATATTCGATGATGTTTCCCCTCCTTGCCCATGACCCAATCGCGAATACCCAACATCGCCACGCTTGAGATCGATTCCCTTTTTTTCGTAGATAGAATCGATTTTGAATCTGGAGGAGAAGAAAGGAATGACGTGATTTTAAAATAGAGGGTATGTCGATTTTTTTTATAGAGAAGACGTGAATTGATTTTTGATCTGGAAAGAAAGAAAGCGATCTTGATTTGAACGAGAAGAGAAAGGGTATGTCGGCTATGATTTGCCCTTGATTTGATTGTATATATATTTTATTTAATTGCAAAATATCTAGATATTTATTTCAAACCCCTATTGAGGCGTGTCGCCTAACGTTTCTAATGTTATACCGCTATTATGAACCCAATGGAACAAGTTTTGAGGCCTAATTCGATCGTATGTGGAAGATAGGTTTTTAAATCGACTATTTAAATTAAATTCAATTAAATTATTTCTAGGCATTTACAGATCGCACGACCAAACGGTAAATCCAAACGCTACGAAATTTGAAATCCGATAACAATACAATATTATGGATCCAATGGGACTGGTTTCATCAAATTCTGAGACTGTGCCCCGGATCGCTATTTTAAATCGTCAATTAAATCGACGATTTCTAAAATTTACGAAATCACTTGAATTTCAGTTTTAAAAACTAATTAACTAAATTCTAACTCAAATAGAATTTATATCAAGATTAGGAATCGTTTCGATTCATATTCAACTCCAATCCAATTATTTAAATGATTTTCAATTATTAATCCAACAATTAAATTTATCCAATAAATCACTATATTTAAAACTTAAGTTTTATTCCACTTATTTGATCGTTAAATTTCATATTAAAATTCTATTTACATTACAAAATCAACATTTAAAATAAATTAAATCTTCAAAATCAACGACCAAAAATCTGAGTCGTTACATTCCTCCCCCTTAATTTCGTCCCCGGAATTGCTAAGGTAGAAAAATGTTCCAAACCCATTAACTTATTCAAAGCCCACTTAGTGAAAACTCGATATTTCACTTTTCTAATCTTTTAGTTCCAACCAAAACAATTATTTTTCAATTCTAATTCCAAAAACCTTTATTCGAATTACAATTCGAAATCAAATTGTCGTTAACAAAACTTTTCCAAAAAAATTCAAAATTTTTCTAACACCCTAAATTTCCGAAAATTTTTGGCAGAGTCTCCCATGTACGGAGAGCCTTTTCTAATATGATAAGAGAGATAAAAACATATACATCGACCCACACGGTCGGAAACCACAATATATATCAACATTTATATATTTTGCGATATTTAATCCGAAAACGTACCTTATATTCGCACTTTTAAGCGAGTGGCTTATTTTATATGCAACTTGCGCAATCAAACTTAAGAAAAACAGCTCCATGCACCTGTACTTACTCAATTTTAAACACATAATTACCAAAACATGAAATTTTAATAACAGTTCACTTATTTAACTAGTTAGACAAATGAATTTCATAAACCAACGTGCCAAACATATATTTACAAGCAATTATAAGGTTCTGATACTAATTTAATTACTTACAAATGATTCATATACCCTTTCAATCAATTCGAAATCATTTACAACCAAATTTACTTGCATTCAATTCACATTTATACCAAACAAATTCATATCCATTCCAAATTGATTTAAAAATCAATTTATTCACTTTCTTTTTAATTCGTAGAATTTTATTTACTTTCGTTTACGTCAAACGACAATTTTTCTATGCAAATCCGGCGATATTTATTTAATAAAATAACAATTTCCGTTTATAGCTATTTTAAATCGATTCCAAATCAATTAATATGCGATTTTATTCCATTTCGAATTTATTCTCAATCAATTCAATTGCATTCCATCCATATCTACTTTCATTACATTCATATCCATTTTATTTAAATTGATTCCTATTCAATCAAATATCCTTTCATTTGCTAATTAATTTAATTAGTTCATTAACTTAATCCACTTCAAATTTTAATCCCATATTGGAATCCGTTCTCGAATTTATTTAAATAATATCTAAGGTCATATTCAATTTATTTTTACCTACATTGAATTTATTTATAACTTAAATCATCACTATTTCAAACCATTACCATTTCATTCGATACTATTTCCAATTATATTTAATTCGCTTACAATTTAAGTTGAATTCTCATTTATAACTCAAGTTCCATTTCCAATATCCACTTTTAATCCACAATCCAATTTACTTAACCAAGTTAAACTCCATTACTATATTCAATTAACTAATTAATTATTTGATTAGTTCTCTTCCAATTTATAATTCAATATCTGATTTTTATTTCCAAAAAAACCATTTCTTTTAAGATACTTGAGTTCAAATTTATTTTATAACTCAAGTTTGGATTTTTATTTCGTTACCAAAATATCAAACTATTTTGTTCCATTCAATAATCATACTTATAGTTATATAATAATTTTACAATTTCAATTTTATATTCAATTTAATTCAAATCCAAATAAATTTTATTTAACTTAGCTTAAGTTAAATTCAAATCCATACCATTTTCTTTTACCAATTTAATTTATTTAACTTCCATAAGTTAAATTTTAATTTCATAGTGAAATTTCCAAACTTATTTAACTTATCCCGAGTAAATTTTAAATTTGTTCAATCCATTTAAACCTACTCAATTTAAATTTTTAATTCCAAAAATTCAGTTTCCCGAATTCAACACCTGGTTTTATTTCAATCATTTTGAAATCAAATATATATATAGCTCCATTGGTTTAACACACAATTTCATTAGAATTTTCAAAATTCACATGGTTCCATTCCAAAATAATTTCCCTTAGGAATTTCCAAAACAACACTTGTTTTCACCAAAAATTTCCATATCAATTTACTACAGTAACAATCCATCACTTAGAAACTCGAAAATGAATATTGATGATGCTGCTGAGTCATCACCAGGATTATTTTCCAACGACCGAAGTGATTTCAGTGCTTTTATTGCTTCAAAATCCATTTAAAACAATTTTCTATTCAAAAATATCTCAAAAATAATAATACTATTATTTAATTTCAAGCACTTTGGAAAATACTTCCAAAAATCTCCGGGATTTAATTTCCCAAATTCTAGTTTGAACCCATTTTTAGTTTTTAACTCATTTGTATAATTCATACTTATACAATCTCAATTTGGCTATATCTAACCATTCCAATTTTATAACCTTGTCTTGATTATAATAATAACATCCAAACACATCAATATACTAGAATAATTTCTAAAAAATTTTCTTTCATATAAAAATATAGTTTGGGTAAAATTATTTCATTTACCTGCTTCAAAACCATACTGTGTTAGTTTACTCGACCAGAATTTTCTATCGATTTAGTGGCGTCCCACTACTCGACCAGAATTTATATGCCACTCAACAGATGAATTAACACAATATAAAACAATTTATATTCACTAACAAATGCGCGCTCATATATATTAATACACTCAAACTCATTCTAAGGGACCACTGACCCCATCTCTAATGAGTAATCCCTACCAAAGCCAAGGTTCTCACTTAACCTTCAGCTCTGATACCAAATGTAACTGCCCGGTAGGCTTTCAAACCATCCCTGCAACGGCCACTTTTCGCCGTGGCATACGTTGGTACCTCGAATTTGCTTTTACGGCTAGCCTCTCGACTGTAACCAACCACTCAGGGACATGTAGGGGTAAGAGTCTCCTGCTCGCCACCAAACATGAAGCGAGAACCTCCTATCATGTTGTGATGAAGCAAATCCAATCTCGGTCTCTTCGAAACGATCAATAAAATTGGCCAATAATTGATAGTTGGTTATTTAACTATCAATATAACATCCATAAGTAGTCACTAGACCCATATTATAATTTTCCAAAATTTATTTTCAAAATATCTTTATAGGATATATATTCGAATCCCATCCAAATTTTCAATATTTGAGACAACTCAAATACTTATATCCATATTAGAATATTTCAAATCGTCTCTTATTTCAACACTTAGAAAAAAATATTTAAAAAAATATTTTTCTAAACCCATTACTTCCCAACACTTAGGAAAGTTCCATTTATTTCTCTTTTCTCAAAACCCTTCACAATTTATATTGTAAATTCCTTAACTCGTTTATAACGAATTCTATAAGTTCCGGGGTTCCTTAATTAAATCTCTTTATTCAAAAGTATTTACTTATCTCATCGAAATAAATATATTCACAAACCATTCCCTTCAAAAATATATGAAAAACCTTTTAAAATAAATATGGAAAGCACCACGCAGTATCAACCACGGATTCATAGCTCAATGATTACGTCTCTATCCCAGAGAAATCCAAACTTAACTACAGGCAATCTCTGCTTCTGATTTTGCCATGAAAGTATACCATTACTTTCCAAAAAATTATTTAATAATTAAATATACTATTAAACAATTTAAATAATTACATAACTTTGAAACAATAATTAATTCTGATTTATTAATAAAATTCTAATCGATTTACAAGACTTGTTTATAAAACTTATAATTCATTTTGACAATTTAAAAATATTTAAATAATTAACTTTCTGAAATATTTTTATGCTAAAACATATTTAAATCACCTAGTTTAATAATTAAAAATCCTCTTTTAGAACACACCTAACTTCTCGACAATTTTTTTTAATTCTAATATAACCAATCTAATATTTAAATATCTCTCTAGATTTATCACCGATCGATTTACGACCCCAATTTCATAAATCTCATTTCACATTTCCAAAAGAAAAATCTATCCTTTCATTTTATACCAATTTACCCATCTCATCGTAAATTCTTACCGTGAATTTATATCTTCAATTTATCAAATGATAATCATTTCACTTTATTTATAAACATTGTTTATAAATCCCATAGTCTCATTTCCAGTTCTACAATGGTTTCACACCACTTAAATCCACTATAAATTTATTTCTAACTTAAATTCTATTTATAAATCAATTTCTTAAATAACCCAAACTATATTCCAAAAACCAAACAAATCTTGATTCTACTTCCATTTCATAATTTAAAATCTTATTTAAGATCTAGTATAACCAATTTTATATTTATTTCCAATTTCCTTTTTATTCTACCAAACTATTTAAAATCTCGAGTTTTAAAATCCTTTTACACTTAAACAAATATCACTTAAGTTTTATTATTTAAAATCCTTTATATACATTATTCCAAAATCTCTATTTACAATATTTCGAAATAGTTAAGTACAAATTAAAAGTCAACTATTTATTTTATCCAGATCAATTAATCCAAAACTCTATATAAATATTTTACTTCCAAAATCCCTTTTTAATTTCTTTTAAAATTCAAATATATATTAATGGTATTTTAAAACACCAAAATCTAGACCAGTGCTACCATAGCATCCAATAAATTCAAATCACACTATAATCTATCACAGATTATTCAAACATATCATATATTACTATATATGAAATTAAATTCAACTTTTTTGTGGAATCCAGTTGGATCCCTCCAACCTGTTTCCTTACATCCACAGATGTTAATACAATATGAAAATACCAATCCCGCTTCGAGGCGGGATATCGCGGTAATATAGGGTCATCCGCTATTATGCGGGGCTCGTAGGGTCTCATCCGCTCCAATAGGCGGGAAATATATCCAACTACTAATATATATACTACTATATATATATAACATCCAAACTGATAATAATTTATAAATTCGACCAAGCATCCAATAATTAATTTTTACTATTTAAAAATTAATTTGGCAATCCAAATGAGTGAGAATTTCTCACCTTGATTTTTAATTACAATCCCTTCCAACTTTTAATTAATAGCCGCCTCTAAAAATCTCCAATTAATTCTAGATTATAATTCGCGATTTTTGGTACCTCGTATGCAAATTTTTATTAATTTCATTAGCTAACTCAATATAAATTCTTAATTGATTAACCAACTATGAAATTTAAATTTTAAAACAGTGAATACCTCACCACTAGATGCCACAACAAGGTTCACAACTTCACCATCACCAACAACAGCCGAGTGTTGCTCCACCCTCCGTCACGCGTGCACAAAGACTACCAACCGCACCCATCGCCTATACTCTACCCAAACGCAACGTCGCCGACCTTCCCCAATTCCTAACTGCGGGACGAGCCACGACTACACTCAAACCATAGATGTCGTTTGACCTCTCCGCCTCCACGCATGTGCCCAATGACAACCTCGCCTTCCTTTCCTGAACCACCGCGGCCTTAAGCATCGCGCTTCTCACTTCTTCCATCGTCTGCAACTACACCTCGTCAAACCCCAACCAATTGTCGTGCGCTCCACTTCCGATTGCCATCGCTCGTTCACAAGCGCTCATACGCACTCGCCCCCTTCCCAATACTCGACGATGTTTCCCCTCCTTTCCCACGACCCAATCACGAATACCCAACATCGTCGCGCTCGAGATCGATTCCCTTTTTTCGTAAATTGAATCGATTTTGAATCTGGAGGAGAAGAAAGGAATGAAGTGATTTTAAAATAGAGCGGATGTCAATTTTTTTATAGAGAAGATGTGAATTGATTTTTTACCTGGAAAGAAAGAAAACGATCTTGATTTAAACGAGAAGAGAAAGGGCAGGTTGGCTATGATTTGCCCTCGATTTGATTATATATATTTTATTTAATTGCAAAATATCTAGATATTTATGTCAAACCCCTATTGAGGCGTGTCGCCTGACATTTCTAATGTTATACCGCTATTTTGAACCCAATGGAACAAGTTTCGAGGCCTAATTCGATCGTATGTGGAAGATAGCTTTTTAAATCGACTATTAAAATTAAATTCAATTAAATTATTTCCAAGCGTTTTTAGATCGCACGACCAAACGGTAAATCTAAACGCTACGAAATTTGAAATCCGATAAAAATACAATATTACGGATCTAATGGAACTTGTTTCGTCGAATTCCGAGACTGTGCCCCCGATCGCTATTTTAATCGACGATTTCTAAAATTTACGAAATCGCTTGAATTTCAGTTTTCAAAACTAATTAACTAAATTCTAATTCAAATATAATTTATATCAACATTAGAAACGATTCATATTCAACTCCAATCCAATTATTTAAATGATTTCCAATTATTAATCCAACAATTAAATTTATCCAATAAATTGCAATATTTGAAACTTAAGGTTTATTCCACTTATTTGATCGTTAAATTTCATATTAAAATTCTGTTTACATTACAAATTCAACATTTAAAATAAATTAAATCTTCAAAATCAACGACCAAAATTCCAGGTCGTTACACTACTTTTCATGGGTTGGCTAAGAATCTATTGACATTTGTTAATAACTTGATCCAGATATAGTTTTCATGGGTTCACTGCTAACCCATTAGCTCCTTCCAATACTCTTTCTAGTCATAGTTTTCATAGGTTTACTATGTACATATTGGTTTTTGCCAATAACTTATTCTAGGCATAATTTTCATGGGTTTACTATCAACCTGTCTATTTGACAACTTCTTTACTTAGTATTTAGGCATCCTATATTCTGGTCTTCCTGACCTCCTAGATACAATTCTACTCATTTAGGAGATAACTCAATTTATATTTACTACTGGGTCAACCTAGCAGGTTATTCTACCCCTTTCTCCCCAAAATGCAATTATGGGTCCATTATAATGTGAATATACATATATATTAGAAGAAGCAAACATATTAACATAATAATACCAACACATGTGGTTAATATCATTGAAATCAATTTCATATAAAACATGGTTAATCCCTTTGACCTATTATTTTATCAAGGAAAGCTTCTTCAAAAACTCCAATTTAAAAGCATATAAAAGCTCTTTTATAATGCCATGGGTTTTACCTTTAAAAATTGAGATTGGGTTCTTTTTTTTGAAAACTAAGGCTTTTGAAACCTTTAATCTTTGCTTTCGAAACCATTGGAAAACTTCCTTTCGAAAGCATTCAAATCTTCTTTTAAAACACAGGCACCTGCCTTTCGAAACACTTCAAAACCTTTCTTTCAAAACCTTTCGAATGTATTAAAGTAATACCATTCAATTATATAAGTATATCTTCAAAACCATTTGAAAGTACCCATTTTGAAACCACTGGGTTAAATATAAAACATATCTTATTGGGTCTAACTGAATACAAGCGAAAGTACCCCTTTCAAAACCATTAAAAATAGTTTGAGGGAAAACAGATGGCTTTGGCACCATCCTTTCGAAAGATCAAGTAAAACATTTGAAGGATAGCTTTGAAAACCCTTTCGAAGCCATTGCCTTCGAAATCCTTGAATCCTTTCAAAGGCTTTAGAAAGTGGCTTAGTACAGGTTTAAAACAAAAACTACCTTTCGAATTGGTTGATGACTTTAATCCATTCGAAATGCATAGGGACGACAGTAGGGTTTCGACTTAGTCGAAACTACCCTTTTTGAAAGCATTGATTTTAAAACTAAGTAACTCATTCAGAAGCTACAATTTAATCAAGAAACGGCGATCCCTTTCAAAAGCAATTTAAAAAGACCCCTTCGAAAGCATATGTTTCGACTCCTTCGAAAGCATTTAGTAAAACAGGTAACGCGTTTCTTTGGAAACTAAAACAAAGGTTTTGACCCCATCGAAAGCTATGTTTCGATACCATGCCTTCCGCTCTTCTCCAATCCACTACATACCAACATTGTGATACCTTGTGTATTGGTTTTGGATTAGTTGTTTTTGACCTGGTAGGTTTCGAATTGGTTGAAGGCGGAAGCATAGGGTCGAAAGGTGGCTTAGAAAAGAGGCAGAACATATTATCTGAATAAAGTCTGATTTAATGCCATTAAAGTGAATACTTTATAACCAACCTGCTTATTTGTAAATATTTGATTGGTTGCCATAACTTTTCAAATTCTTTACAAAAAATAACTGCCGCATAATTTTAGATCTAAACAAGGATTAATTTAACAAATAAGCCCTTCCATTAATCAAAACCAATAAAACAATTAAGTCCTTCATCTAAAATAATTTTATTTCCATAGTAAATCACTTAGGAAAAAACCCCAAAAGTTACCGAAATTCACTTTCAATATGTTATCTAACATATAAAAATTTCAGACCCAAATTCTTCATAGAATAACCGAAATTAATTTTTAAACCCAACTATTCATATTTTCCTTTGAAAAATTCATAATAAATTTTCCATAGCTTGGAAAATTATAAAAAATGAAACCCATCTCCAAAATCTTGTTTTACATAACATATAAATTCCTTATGGCATCCAAAATTCAATTTAAACGATTTTACCCTTAAAACCGTGTATAAACAATTGTCAAACAATCTTGTTTGAATCAAATATGTTATAAATCCAAGCATATCATCATAAAAAATTAATCATAATGTGTTTAATTTTAATCTCGAAAATCAAATGATCATATAAAAAATAGGGATGGTTTTGATTATTATTCGCCTTGATTAGGATAAGGAACTTGAGATTTGACTGAGATTAATTCCCCTTGCTTAAATCCTTAGCTTTAATTTGATTTATCTTCTTTTCTTTCCTAGTAATAGCCGGCTTTGCTCTTCTTTTTGTTTACGGTTTTTATTTTGAGAAAGTGAACGTGAGGAAGAAAGTGGAAACGAGATTATAAGGTGCAGCAATTACCCTATAATACCTTTGCGTTAATTAATTAACAAATAAAACAATTCATAAGCCCATTTATCTAATTAAGCTCGGCCTCAAGTTTATTTTCAAATTTCAATCCTCTTATCACTCTAATATTCACATTATTATATTTAATTTATCTAATTAAATCTCCTGAATAATTTTATTTAAAAATTAGGGGTGTTACAGGCTCCCCTCCTTAAACAGTTTCGTCCTCGTAATTCAGTAAGGACTAAATACTAAACATAGCAATCATCTGTAACCACTCCTAACAACCATACTAGCCTATCCGACTAGCAACTATCTATATAAAGCTAATATAGACATACCCTCAAAGCAGATTAGGTTAAGTATCTCTAATCCTGTCTTCTGTCTCCCAAGTACAGTCCTTCTCATTGACGCTCCACTGAACTTTTGCTAACTTGACTATCTTGTTCCTCAATCTTTTCTCATCTCTCGCTACAACCCGAACTGGTTGTCTAACAAAAGTTGAATTAGGCTCTACTATCAAATCTTCCAACCCTGTCGAAGGAATAGTAGTCTCTGGATCGTGCACATAGTTGCGAAGATGGGACACATGAAATAAACTATGGACATCTGCCATACTGCTCGGCAAATCTACTCTGTATGCGAGCTTCCTAATCCTCTCTATAACTTGGAACAGACCAACGTATCTCGGTACCAGTTTCCCTGGCTTTCCAAATCGTACCACACCCTTCATTGGTGATACCTTAATGAAAACCATATCTCCAACTGAGAATTATAGGTCTTTGTGCCTCTTATCTGCGTAACTCTTCTATCTGGTTTGAGCTTCCTTCTTCCTTTCTTGGATTAACTCAACCTTCTCTATCGCCTCTCTAACCAGATCTGGACCTAAGACTAATCTGTCTCCAGTATCCAACCAACATGTTGGTGATTTGCATGACCTTCCATACAAAGCTTCAAAAGGCGTCATTCCTATACTAGTCTGATAACTATTATTATAGGAAAACTCTACTAAACGTAGGTGATCTTCCCAGGATCCACCAAAGTCCAATACACAAGCTCTCAATAAATCCTCGAGTACCTTATTGACTCTCTCTATCTGCCCATTCGTCTGAGAGTGATACACAGTACTCATCTTGAGCTTAGTACCTAACACCTCCTGTAGACTCTTCCAGAATTCACTAGTGAACAAAGCATCTCTGTCACTGACTATACTACTAGGAATTCCATGCAGTCTAATTATGTTCTTCATCAATAACTTAGCTAAAACAGGTGTCGTCCTGATTGACTTAACTGGAATGAAATAGGCACTCTTAGTCAACCTGTCCACTATAACCCATATACTTTCATTTCCTCTATTTGACCTTGACAACCCATCTATAAAATCCATGGATATCGAATCCCATTTCCAAACTGGAATTTCCAAAGGCTAATGCAACCCACTCGGCTTCTGATGTTCGGCCTTCACTTGTTGACAGTTTACACACTGCCTAACCCACAAGCCAACATCCTTCTTCATACCTTCCCAATAGAAGCTCCTTTTCATATCCTGATACATCTTGGTCCCTCCAGGATGAATCGTAAACTTGGATCGATGACATTTTCCAAGAACTTCTTTTCTTAAGTCCTCAACATTGGTAACACACAACCGTCTCTTCTTTCTCAACCATCCTCTCTGGTCAAGACTAAAATCCTTTAGATCATCGATCTCAATTCCAAACTTAAGCCTTCTAATCCTCTCGTCTAATATTGGATCCTCTTTCTGCTTAGAAGCAATCCTTTTGATCCACTGGTCGAACTTCTAAACAAGGCAACATGGAGATACTCTGACTAGAACTAACAGTCAATCTTAACTGCACACTACAAGTAGTCAAAGCTTCTAAATCTTTCCATTTTGCCAACATAGCTAACACCACATTCTAATGTCTTCTGCTAAGAGCATCCGCTACTTTTTTTCATTTCCTAAGAGTATACTCTATACCAAAATCATATGCTACTAAAAACTCCAGCCGCCTCTGCTATCTCATATTCAACTCCTTCTGAGAGAATAAATACCTTAAGGACTTATGATCTGTGTATAGCTCAAATCTCTCTCCCTTAAGAGATAATGTCTCTAAATCTTCAATGCGTAGATCATTGCTGCCAACTCCAAATCATGAGTAGTATATCTTACTTCGTGCGGTCTAAGCTGTCGTGAAGCATAGGCAATAACTTTACCCTTCTGCATCAACACAGCTCTTAGTCCAGTTCCACTTGCATCGGCATACACCACCAACCCTTGGTTTCCGTCTAGAACTACTAACACTGGTACATTGATCAACAAATGCTTTAACTTAAGGAATGCTCCCTCACATTTGTCGAACCAGACATACTTCACATCCTTCCTGGTTAACTTAGTCAAAGGTGCTGCTATCCACGAGAAATCCATGATGAATCTCCGGTAATAGCTAGCAAGTCCAAGAAAACTTCTAATCTCAGTCATCGTCTCTGGTCTCTTCCAATTATTAACAGCTTCAATCTTATCTAGATGGACTGACAAACCTTTCTCTGAAACCATGTGACCAAGAAACTTAACCTCTTTTTTCCAAAAATGACACTTGGAAAACTTTGCTTTTAGCTGATGTTGCCTCAGCGTCTCAAGCACTACTCTAAGATGACCTTCATGCTCTTTTTCATCTTTAGAGTATACTAAAATGTCATCTATAAACACCAACACGAACCTATCCAAGTACTCTCGAAAAACCCGATTCATCAAATCCACAAAGAAACCAGGTGCATTCATTAATGCGAATGGCATAACTAACCACTTATATGAACCATACTTACTTCGAAAATGTTGTCAAAGGAATATTGTCCTCTGCCACTCTTAACTGATGGAAACCTATCGCCAAATCCAATTGGGAAAACACTCTGGCTCCACACAATTGATCAAATAGATCATCAATTCTTGGCAAAGGATACTTATTCTTAATCGTCCTCTCATTCAACTTACGATAGTGAATACACATCCTCAATGACCCATCTGATTTCTTCACGAACACCGCAGCCGCTCCCTAAGGCGAACTGCTTGGTCGAATAAAATTCCTTCCTTCTAGATCCACTAGCTGCATCTTCAATTCCTTCATCTCGGTCGGTGTCATCCTGCTAGGTGGTGTACTCACAGGTTCAGCTCCTGGCACAAGATCTGTACAAAACTCAATAGCTCGTTTCGGTAGTAGTCCTGTAACCAACTCAAAAACATCTGAAAATTCTCTTGCTACTCAAACCTGACTTAACTCTTCTCCTACTTCCAAAGCACTAACCAAGCACAAACACTTTGGTTTGAATTCTCCACCGAGAATATGATTCAGTTATGACTCTCAGGTGTCTTAATGATATCTCCCTATCCTTGAAAAATATCCTAGCCTCATACTTACCTAACCAATCCATACACAAAATGATTCCGAAATCTATGAAATCGAAAACATACAGACTGCATGCAAAGGCATGACCTAACAAATCAAGTTCTAACTGGTCATATCTCATCCCCAGAGTTGCATACCCTCCTATCAGATTTGCAACCCTTAAGGAAGTAACAAGGTATGTGGGTTCTAAGCATAACCTATCAACCAAATTCTGAGATAGAAATGAATGTGATGCACCGGTACCAAATAGTACCCTAACTGGTATACTCTGAATCAAAAGCATACCTTCCATCATAGTCTTCCCTTTTTCAGTTGCAGTTGGCCTAGCAGATGATGGTCCAACAGCAAAAAAATTTCCCTTGTCCGCCCTAACTGGCTCTGGACACCAGTTCTTATAATGCCCAACCTGGTCACAGTTGAAACACTTCACATTCTTTTTTCTGCAGCCTTCTTCCCCTTGCATGACCGGCACTCATGAGTATAATGACCTTTCTTGTCACACTTAAAGCAAACTAAATCAGCCTTTGCCTTCTTGATAGCTTCTCCTTTCTGGGCTCCCTTCTTCTTAAAAAACTTCCTTTTCTTTCCTTCAGAACCCTGGGTTTCAACCGGCTTTTCCCTCGCACAAATATCATGCATCTCCTCATGTCGTATCGCCATCTCCATAACTACATTACAAGGATCACGGAGATGTGTCATGGTCACTCTAGCAATCTCAGGCCTCAATCCCCGAATGAATTCCTTCTGATGACGGTGTCTATAATAACATACCCATACCGAGACAACTCATTAAACTTATTAGCATACTCGATTAACGACATCTCTCCCTACACCAAATCCATAAACTTTCTCATCAACGCTAACTTAGCAACTTCAGATAAACACCTCTGTTCAAATCTCCTTCTAAAATCTGCCCAAGTCAACTCCTCCTCGGGAACCCCAGTAGTAACACTATTCCACCAATGAAGCGTTGCCCCTTGCAACTGCCTAAAGGCCAGTCTCCTCTTCTTCTCATCATCCAAACCCAAATCAGTGAAGATTCTCTCACAATGCAACAGCCAATTCTCAACTTCTATAGCACCCTCCATTCCCATAAACGGCTTTGCACCAAGACCGGCGTAATCTCTGCTCAACTTAGCATAATTATTCCCAATTGGAGCCACAAGATTAGCTCCTCTAACATTTCCAGCAACACCTGCAGTTGCTC
This sequence comes from Allium fistulosum, assembly GCA_030737815.1. Taxonomy (NCBI): domain Eukaryota; kingdom Viridiplantae; phylum Streptophyta; class Magnoliopsida; order Asparagales; family Amaryllidaceae; genus Allium; species Allium fistulosum. The sequence continues at coordinate 1,425,653,169 of CM060902.1, forward strand.
CAACTTGCATCAAATTGACGAAGAACAGATACATCATCCCCATATCCACTTATGGATTTCCAGCACCCACATTGGCATCTTCATTTTGGTTAGCATTAGCCTGTCGACCCAGGTTCCTCCAGGTGGGTTGAACATTTCCGTTGGTTGTGGTGCTTCCTCCACCGAGATTTCCTCTTTCGTTTCTCGCCTCCATATCTTCTTTCTTGTAAATCGGCATATGAGCCTTAGTAAGATGTAGAAGAACAGTCTAAGAGAGAGGGGAATATGTACTTATATATATATATATCTATACCTATATCAAATACAAGTACATTACTATAGCGTTATCCCAAACCTCAATCTTATTTTCTGATTTATTAGGTTATGTTTTGAAAAATCTTTTAGGTTTAAATTTATTTTAGTTTCATAAACCTATGCTTTGATACCAACTTGTAACATCCCCTACTTAGATGCCCAAAACTAATGGCTAAGGATGTTGCAGTCATCCATAGTTATTAATCATCAGCGACCAGTTACGGTAATGTTAGATTAATTGATATAACAAAAACACATGGATATAGAAAAAATTTAAAATCATAAAACAACTTTCACATTCCATTTCAAATCATTTCAATATTCATTACATAATCCCATATTGGAGAACCACTTTCAGAGAAAATATAATGACTACAACATATGCCAAAAGTGACATATGAAGATGCCCCCATGGATGACCAGAGTATATAATTAGGCAAATAAAACAACTTTTCCTTTACAACAAAACACAGTGGAATCAAAATAGAAAAGAAATCTAAATAACTATTATGCCTCGTGCACATCTCCGAAAGCTTATTCGTCTAAAGAGGTACCTGAAAACCTCAACTCTCAAACTACTAAAAGTTAATCGAGCACCCGAGAGTTTAAGGGGAAAACATAAACTTCAAGTCAGACATAAATTCTGGTATGAATAATAATCTACCATCTCAAACCATTTAGATATCTAGTAATACCACGCCGCTTAGCGGAATGGGTTTTCCCCTCGCTAGTATTCTAATCAAAACTTTATAAAACCATATACTGTGCTCCTGCATCCATAACGGTTAAAACATAGCAATTCAAAAATATTGTGATGATATGCAAACAAGTAAATCAATGCTGGATTTCCCATCCCCATTCATTCCGACTATTTGTCTTAGTTATTAGTTTTCATGGGCTGACTAATAACCCATTTAATGTTTATGGACTCCCTGTCTAATTTCATAGTTTTCATGGGATCACTAAGAACCTATTGGCCCCTGCCGATAACTTTCTTATTCATGGGTTAACCCTAAACCAATTGGTATCTCCAATAACTTCCCCCTTATCCTAGTTTTCATGGGTTGGCTAGGAACCTATTGACATCTATCAATAATTTAATTCGGATATAGTTTTCATAGGTTCACTACTAACCTATTGGCCTCTGCCAATACCCTTTCTAACCATAGTTTTCATGGGTTTACTATGAACCTATTGGCTTCTGCCAATAACTTATTCTAGGCATAGTTTTTATGGGTTTACTATGAACCTGTCTATTTGACAACTTCTTTACTTAGTATTTAGGCATCCTATATTCTTGTCTTCCTGACCTCCTAGATGCAATTCTACTCATTCAGGATTTAACTCAATTTATATTCACAACTGGGTCAACCTAGTTGGTTATTTTTCCCTTTTCTCCTCAAAATGCAGTTATGGGTCCATTATAATGAGAATATATATATATATATATATATGTATGTATATATATTTATGTATGTATGTATATATTAGAAGAAGCAAGCATATTAACATAATAATACCAACACTGTTAGTCCATGAGATGATGGCTTTGATGACAACAACCTTAGAATAGATTATAAAATATAAATAATAATATTACAAGTTTAGATATATATGTATATGCAGGATCTAACCATGCAGGTATGAAGAATGAAGACTGTACAGTATATAGATTCAAGATATAGAGATAGAAGACTCATGAGTATCAAGATTATCAAGAGTTCAAGAGTTCAAGGTCAAGTTTGTTTTATTAGGAATATTTGTTAAAACTCGTAGAAAAGCACTGGCATCTTAATATCCAATTTATTCGTGGAGTGGAATCTACTTCGAGCCCATTAAAGGGATGGAACCCTAAGTAGGATGGAACCTACGAAAATCTAGTGGGACATTGTTTTGTATCCACTAATTTTAATTCAAATGATTTTACAAAATTATCTTGTTTTCAAAATGATTTCAAAACTTTCCTTTTAAAAGATTCAAAACTCTCTATCCTGATTTTAAATAATTTTAGCCTCAAAACATCTTTAATTTCAAAGTCAAATTACTCCTGATTTTAAATGTCTTTTCAAATAATATATTTAACTTTTAATATTTATACTTAGATTTAAATATAAAATTATAGTTAAATTATGTATATATTGTTCTTTATATTTACTTATGATTTTCAACTATATTCAAGTATATTTATAAAGTTTTAAATAGTGTTTATATAAGATAAATATTATTTTTATAGAAATTCAAAATATCAACTTTGGCTGAGGGATGTCGACATGCCCCTAGGCACTATGTCGACATAGTGACAGTTGAAGTTCAAATTCAAATTTCAAAAGAAGTGTCTATTCGCCATAACTCTTCATGAATGGTCATGGCTGTTGATTTTCTATAAATAGGGGTCAGTTTCAATGATTTTTTAATCACTTTTTTCTGGTTTTCACTCCTCTTCTTCTTCCACATTTCTTAATACAAAATCATACCATTACTCTTCCGAAATCAACATCGAATCATACTCGATTACTTCTAGTTTGATTCTCCATCACTATCTCTACAAGGTTCTCAGTGCTATTCAGAGTTATAGACTTTTTGTAATCAATTGAGCGAGAAAAGGTATGATTGTAGCCTTGGAAATCAATTAAGCGAGAAAAGGTATGATTGTAGCCCTGGAAATCAATTGGGTGAACTTGTTGCCCCGAAAATCAAGTATCTCTACCTAGAGGATTGTCATTCTGGAGGGTGTACCTCGTATCCTTGAAACCGAGGGTTGTAATTGTTGAATTGTTGTTGAAAGGAAATCCGTACTTGTATTGCGGGACTGGATGTAGGGTAACTCCGAACCAGTATAAAATCCGGTGTGTTCGTTCCTTTACTGCTTTTACTTTATATTTGCATCTGTGTTTGATTCTGTGTTCATATCTGTGTCTGATTAGTGTATACATTGTTAACAAATTAAGATAAATTCAAAAAGATTAACAAATTTCTTAAAACACTATTCACCCCCCTCTAGTGTTAATTCTAGCCTTAAGATCCTTAATCTGCATTCCTCACATTTGGTATCAGAGCTTTGTTTTCAAAAGTTTCATAATCTAAATTTTGAAAAGTTTTAAAATGGCTATTTTTGAAAAATCTGTTAAAACTAGTTTAGAATTGTTTAAATCATCATTGTTCCTTGAGTCTGCATATGAATGTTATTAAAATTGTAGTTATCTACCCAAATTTTATAATGTGCAGGAAATATGCTTTATGGGTATTGAGGAATCAATCCACAATGGACAATCTATGCAGATCAAAAGGAATAAGTGGATACTTGATAGTGGTTGCTCTAGACACATGACTGGTAATTCAGATATGCTGAATAATATTATATACAAAGACGGAGGACTGGTTAAATTTGGAGACAACTCGAAAGGATACGTGATTGGCATTGGCAATGTCGGTAACTCTGAAACTCCTATTATTACTAATGTTTTGCTAGTTAAGAATCTGAAACACAATCTGCTAAGTATAAGTCAACTATGTGATAAAGGATATAAAATTAAATTTGGAAAAGATAAATGTCATATTGAAGATAATAACTCAACCATAATATTTGAGGGAACTAGGAAAAGGAATATTTATATTCTTAGTATGAAAGTTTCAAATGATAACCTATGTCTTCTGGCAAATACAAGTGACCCTTGGATTTGGCATAAGAGATTTGGACATTTGAATTTCAAACTCTTATCTAGACTGTCAAAACATGATCTAGTAAGTGGCCTCCCTAAAATGAATTTTAAAGTAGATAGTTTATGTGATGCATGTCAATTAGGAAAGCTTAGAAAAAGTTCCTTTAAATTAAAAGATATGATTTCAACTTCAAAACCCCTTGAGTTACTTCATCTTGATTTATTTGGTCCATCTCAAATTCTGTCAATAAATCATAGTAAATATGTTTTTATAATTGTAGATGATTATTCTAGATTTACATGGACAATATTTTTGAAACATAAAAGTGATACTTTTGAATGTTTTAAATTTTTTACAAAAAGGATTCAAAATCAATTATCTTTAAAAATTATAACTATACGTAGTGATCACGGTGGTGAATTTGAAAATGAAAAGTTTGAGGAATTCTACAATAAGAAGAGAATAACTCACAATTTCTCATTTCCAAGAACTCCACAACAAAATGGAGTAGTTGAACGTACAAATAGAACGATACAAGAGTGTGCGAGAACTATGCTTTCATATAGTAATCTACCAAAACACTTTTGGGCAGAAGCTGTTGCTACCGCCTGTTATATTTTGAATAGAATTTTAATTAGACCTTTAACTGATAAGACACCTTATGAACTTCTTCATGGAAAGAAACCTAAGGTATCATATTTCAGAATTTTTGGAAGTAAATGCTTTATTTTAAATACAAAAGATAATTTGGATAAATTTGATCCTAAATCCGACAAAGGAATCTTTATTGGATATTCTAATAGAAGTAAAGCTTATAGAGTTTTTAATTTAAGATCTAACACCATCGAAGAAACAATGAATGTTTCGTTTGATGAAAATTTAAAAAATTTTGAAATTACAAATGATGAAGAGGATTTAATTACTCAAAACCAAGAGTTAACTGAAACTAATAATGAATTAAATCATCCTAATAAAAGGATTAGACTTTTAAAAGATCACCCTATAGAAAATATACTTGGAGATACGCAATCTATTGTTACAACTAGAAATCAACTAAGTAAAATGAGTAATGTAGCATTTATATCAACTATTGAACCCAAAAATCCTAAAGAAGCATCAACCGATGATTCATGGATTTTGGCTATGTAAGAAGAATTAAATCAATTCACTAGAAATGAAGTTTGGGAACTTGTTCCTAGACCTGAAGATAAAACTATAATTGGAACTAAATGGGTCTATAAAAATAAAATGAATGAACAAGGTGAGATCGTTAGAAATAAAGCACGATTAGTCGCCCAAGGTTATTGTCAAGAAGAAGGTATAGATTGTGATGAAACCTTTGCTCCTGTAGCAAGATTAGAAGCCATTAGGATTCTACTTGCTTTCGCAAATCATATAATTTCAAATTATATCAAATGGATGTTAAAAGTGCATTTTTAAATGGATTTGTAAAAGAAGAAGTATATGTTGAACAACCACCACTTTTTGAAGATGAAAATTTACCAAACCATGTGTACAAACTTAAGAAAGGTTTATATGGTCTAAAACAAGCTCCTAGAGCCTGGTATGATAGACTAAAATCCTATTTATTACAATCAAATTTTGAAATTGGTAAAATAGATAATACTCTTTTTATTAAAAGAAATAAAAATGATATTCAACTAGTTCAAGTATACGTAGATGATATCATTTTTGGTTCAACTAACTTCGAAATGAATAAAGAATTTTCTGAAATAATGACAAAAGAGTTTGAGATGAGTCATATGGGTGAATTAAACTTCTTTTTAGGATTGCAAATAAAACAGTTAGATAATGGTATTTTTATTAGTCAGGAAAAATATGCTAAAGACCTAGTTAGTAAATTTGGTTTGAATACTGCGAGTGGAAAACGCACTCCCATGGCAACCAATGAGTACCTTAGTAAAGAAGATCTCTCGAAAGATGTAGATCAAAAGTTATATAGAGGAATGATTGGATCACTACTCTATATCACTGCTAGTAGACCTGATATCATGCATAGTGTTTGTCTTTGTGCAAGATATCAATCTCATCCTAAAGAAACTCACTTAAAAGCTGTAAAACGTATCATAAGATATATTAACACACCTTTGATTATGGCTTATTTTATCCTAAAAATGATTCATTTGATTTAATATCATACTGTGATGCTGACTATGCTGGATGTAAATCAGACCGAAAAAGTACAAGTGGAACTTGTCACTTTTTGGGACATTCTCTGGTTTCCTGGTTTAGTAAAAAGCAAAATACAGTTTCTTTATCAACAACTGAAGCAGAGTATATTTCTGCTGCTTTGGCTTGTTCTCAAGTAATATATATGCAACAAACTTTAAGAGATTTTGGATTAAATATCTCAAAATCGCCAATTTATTGTGATAATACTAGTGCAATAAATTTATCTAAAAATCCTACTCATCATGCTCGAACTAAACATATTGATATCAGACACCATTTTCTCAGAGATAATATAAGTAGAAAAGTAATTACTCTCGACTATATCAATTCTGAAAAACAAATTGCTGATATTTTAAAAAACCCTTAAATGAATCTACATTTACTAAATTAAGAAGAGAATTAGGTATTTGCTCATTAATTGAAATATAAAATATAAATAACGAGTATAATTAAAATTAATTCAAAATAAATTAAAAAGGCAAAAATTCAATGACCATGTCGACATCCCCACTAGACCCATGTCGACATATAACGTTTTTTTTTAAATTTTCCCACCAAAATTCAAAAATTTAGTTATATATTCTTCTCTGTTTCGAATTCTTATTCATTCTCTCTGGTTTCTCTTCATTTTCTATTCTGAAATATATAAAATAATGGCATCTTCCTCTAAATCAAACATAAAATCAACTTTCTTATTCCCCTCTCCTACTTCTGGTCCATTCCAATGCTCTACTCTCGCATGTGTAACTAAATTGGAGGAGTCTATGAAGGATACTCTTCAGATGTTAACTGAAATTCAAGTGACTCAACTTCGTATGGCGAAAGAGCAAGAAAGGCAAGGCAAGATTCTTAGGAATTTACAAAAATTCCTAATGGATAACGAGGCCAACCCTATCTTGATCGATGAAGATTCTTCACTCAATCAAGAACATGAGGTCAGCAACGAAGAAGAAGAAGTACCAATGGAAGAAGCACACGAGGAGGATAATGACCAAGTAGTATGCGTTGGAGAAGTGCGTTTTGACAAAAATGGGAATCTTGTCGAACAACGTGGAAATTTCTGTTTCCACTATCCAAACTGTTCAGTTCATAAATCTCCTATGTTCAGAAACACACATTAGTTTCTTTTCTTTCTTTCCGTTGTTATTTATGTTTTTATGTTTTTCAAACGCAAATGTAAATACAACCATACTCGTAATAAATAAACTCATGTTCTTATATATGTTAGTATTATTGTGAATTCTTAGTTAGGATAGTTAACAGTTTAGGATTATATTTTAGTTAAGTATTGATTATGTATGATAACACTATCATTATAATCACAAGTAATGTAGTCTTAGTTTCAGGGGGAGTTATATAGAGTAATATAGAGTTATATAGTTTGGAGTTATCTATTTTAGAGTTAGATTTGTTTTTGTTGATGACAAAGGGGGAGAAGTATAAAATAGGATAGTTGGGCATAGATTAAGGGGGAGTTGTTAGTTTTAGGGGGAGTTATTAGGATAGAAGGAATATTTTATAAACAAAGGTTGTCATCATCAAAAAGGGGGAGACTGTTAGTCCATGAGATGATGGTTTTGATGACAACAACCTTAGAATAGATTATAAAATATAAATACTAATATTACAAGTTTAGATATATATGTATATGCAGGATCTAACCATGCAGGTATCAAGAATGAAGACTGTACAGTATAGAGATTCAAGATATAGAGATAGAAGACTCATGAGTATCAAGATTATCAAGAGTTCAAGGTCAATTTTGTTTTATTAGGAATATTTTTTAAAACTCGTAGAAAAGCATTGGCATCTTAATATCCAATTTATTTGTGGAATGGAATCCACTTCGAGCCCATTAAAGGGATGGAACCCTAAGTAGGATGGAACCTACGAAAATCTAGTGGGACATTGTTTTGTATCCACTAATTTTAATTCAAATGATTTTACAAAATTATCTTGTTTTCAAAATGATTTCAAAACTTTCCTTTTAAAAGATTCAAAACTCTCTATCCTGATTTTAAATAATTTTAGCCTCAAAACATCTTTAATTTCAAAGTCAAATTACTCCTGATTTTAAATGTCTTTTCAAATAATATATTTAACTTTTAATATTTATACTTAGATTTAAATATAAAATTATAGTTAAATTATGTATATATTGTTCTTTATATTTACTTATGATTTTCAACTATATTCAAGTATATTTATAAAGTTTTAAATAGTGTTTATATAAGATAAATATTATTTTTATAGAAATTCAAAATATCAACTTTGGCTGAGGGATGTCGACATGCCCCTAGGCACTATGTCGACATAGTGACAGTTGAAGTTCAAATTCAAATTTCAAAAGAAGTGTCTATTCGCCATAACTCTTCATGAATGGTCATGGCTGTTGATTTTCTATAAATAGGTGTCAGTTTCAATGAATTTTTAATCACTTTTTCTGGTTTTCACTCCTCTTCTTCTTCCACATTTCTTAATACAAAATCATACCATTTCTCTGCCAAAATCAACATTGAATCATACTCGATTACTTCTAGTTTGATTCTCCATCACTATCTCTACAAGGTTCTCTGTGCTATTCAGAGTTATAGACTTTTGGTAATCAATTGAGCGAGAAAAGGTGTGATTGTAGCCTTGGAAATCAATTAAGCGAGAAAAGGTGTGATTGTAGCCCTGGAAATCAATTGGGTGAACTTGTTGCCCCGGAAATCAAGTATCTCTACCCAGAGGATTGTCATTCTGGAGGGTGTACCTCGTAGCCTTGAAACCGAGGGTTGTAATTGTTGAATTGTTGTTGAAAGGAAATCTGTACTTGTGTTGTGGGACTAGATGTAGGGTAACTCCGAACCAGTATAAAATCTGGTGTGTTCTTTCCTTTACTGCTTTTACTTTATATTTGCATCTGTTTGATTCTGTGTTCATATCTGTGTCTGATTAGTGTATACATTGTTAACAAATTTAGATAAATTCAAAAATATTAACAAATTTCTTAAAACACTATTCACCCCCCCTCTAGTGTTAATTCTAGCCTTAAAATCCTTAATCCGCATTCCTCACAAACACCTCATATAAAACATGGTTAATCCCTTTAACCTACTATTTTACCATGGAAAGCTTCTTCAAAAACTCTAATTTAAAAGCATTTAAAAGCTCTTTCATAATGCCATGGGTTTTACCTTTAAAAATTGAGATTGGGTTCTTTGTTTTGAAAATTAAGGCTTTTGAAACCTTTAATCTTTACTTTCAAAACCATTGGAAAACTTCCTTTCGAAAGCATCCAAATCTTCTGTTCAAAACATTAGGCACCTGCCTTTCGAAACACTTTAAAACCTTTCTTTCGAAATCTTTCGAATGTATTAAAGTAATACCATTCAATTATAGAAGTATATCTTCGAAACCATTTGAAAGTACCCCTTTTGAAACCACTGGTTTTAATTTAAAACATATCTTATTGGGTCTAAGTGAATACAAGCGAAAGTACCTCTTTCGAAACCACTAAAAAGAGTTTGGGGAAAAACAGATGGCTTCGGCACTATTCTTTCGAAAGCTCTAAACATTTAAATAAAACATTCATAATATAAGACCCAGATTTTTCAATATGTTATCGAACATATAAAAATTTTAGACCCAAATTCTTCATAGAATAATCAAAATTAATTTCTAAACCCAATTATTCATATTTTCCTTTAAAAATTTATAATAAATTTAACATAGCTTGGAAAATTATAAAAATTGAAACTCATCTCTAAAATCTTGTTTTACATAACATATAAATTTCTCATGGCATCCGAAATTCAATTTAAATGATTTTTCCCTTAAAACCATGTTTAAAGAATTATCAAACAATCATGTTTGCATCAACTATGTTATAAATCCAAGCATTTCATCATAAAAAATCATCATAATGTATTTAATCTTATAGTCGAAAATCAAATGATCGTAAAAACAAAAATAGAGATGGTTTTGATTATTATTCACCATGATTAGGATACGTAACTTGAGATTTGATTGAGATTAATTCCCCTTGCTTAAATCCTTAGCTTTAATTTGATTTATCTTCTTTTCTTCCCTAGTAATAGCTAGCTTTGCTCTTCTTTTTGTTTATAGTTTGTATTTTGAGAAAATGAACATGAGAAAGAAAGTGGAAACGAGTTTATAAGGTGCAACAATTACCCTATAATACCCTTATGTTAATTAATTAACAAATAAAACCATTCATAAGCCCATTTATTTAATTAATCTCGGTCTCCAGTTTATTTTTAAATTTCAGTCCCCTTATCTCTAATATTTACATTATTGTATTTAATCTATCTAATTAAATCTCCTGAATAATGTTATTTAAAAATTAAGGGTGTTACAGATGCACTAGTATATTTTGTTTTGGACATTTAGGTAGTGAACTTATGTGTTTATGCTAGAGTGAGCATGGGATGGATTGAGAACCATTACCGATCTAATTTGATTTTCGAGGACGAAATTCCTATAATTGAGATGCTTGTAACACCCTATAAATTATTATACAACTATCTCAAAGAATGAACTATGATAATCAAGATTTCAATACTTCAATTATGGAATTAAATAGTTATATGATGTGGTAAGTATTTGGATGTACATTTACGTGTTGATGTCATTACTTAATGAAACTAACTAGAGTGAACCAAATGAGAAAGAAGAGCAATGGGCCGATGGCCCAACTATTGTTGGGATCAAAGTTAACTATTTTCCCGCTTTTCATTTCACTATACTCTCTTAAAATAAAACATAAGCTTGAAAACTTCTAATGGTGCCTGCCAAAGAAATAGATACATGAAATGAAGAAGATTAAAGCAAAGGAGTCTAGAAACATTATCAACTAAGAGATGTACATAAGTAATATATTTCCATAATCCCATTTTTTTGTAATTAATCATGTCCAAACTTAATTATGATTATTTCTTATACTTCTTGTGATTTAAATGACCTAAAAATTTAGTATGATGTTCTAAACACGTTATTAAAGATGGGTTTTGATTTGTAGAATTTTCCCATGAATAAATAATTAGATATGAATCATCTAAGAACCGTTTATTATAGAAAATGACTTGATATAGACAGTTTGAGAAAATATATGAAAATAAAATACATACATTATTTTCTGATATTTACTGGAAATTTTACAAAGTGAATCCTGAGCGAAATACACTTAGCCAAAGTGAGATTTATGGGTGCCGAAAAGCAAATATATGAGGTCAAAAGGCAATTTAAATAAGTAAAATATTTAAATAACGGTCAAGAGAACAGATCCATATTATAAGCTGAATAAGTATATAAATTTACTATAAAAGGATGAAGTTGGAATAATATTTGTGTTGACACATGCAAAGGTGGCGTTAGATGCATAAAAGAATTATAGGTAGAGGGGGTGATTTCCAAAACCTAGAATTGGGATTACATATGATATCAAAACTAAACCAAACCAAGTCGGGCTTACCTAAAGAAGACTGAGAGTTTTTATTGCTGAAATTATTAACTATTGGTGATAAGTTAATACCGGAGTCAATTGACTCCCGAAGGAGAAAATGTGTGCTAAGGCTTAAGATTTTTGAGATTACTACTTAGAACATGATGAAAATGTAATAAATAATGGAATTAGCGAAAGTTAATAGTCGAAGGTATTTCGAACTTATGATAGCTTCATGAATAGCCAAAGATAAAACTAAAGTATGAAGATTTAGGTAGGTAGCTTTATGTTCAATGGATGGTGTAAGTCTTGATGTGGCGATCAAGAACCGAAAGCATAGGTGTAAGGTCCATGTGGCGATCAAAACCTAGAAAGTCGGTGTAAGGCATGTGTGGCAACCGAATCTGAAAAGTTAGTGTATGGCCTAAGGTGGCAATCGCAACTGAGAATTTGTATAAAACGTAAAGCGGCATCCAAACAGAAAGCATTAATTTCAGGCCTGATGTGCAACTAAAGCAGTATTCGGTCGATGATGTAAGGTCTAATGTGGCATTCAATAACCGAAAGCAAAGGTGTATGGCATATGTGGCAATTAAAACATGAAAGCATAAGTGTAAGTCCTATGTGGTAACTGAAACATAAAAGCTCATTGTAAAGGTGTAAGGCTTGTGTGGCAATCGAAACATGAAAATATAGGTGTAATGCTTACGTGGAAACCAAAGTACGAAAGCTAATGTAAAGTATAATACCTCAGCGGTAGTGGAAAGCTAAATTAATAACCCCTCGTTAGAAGAAGAAGGCGTAAGGCCTTAGGGGTAGCCGGGTGTAGAATAATTCGGGTTTAGAAGTGAAAAATAATTGAAGATCTAAAGGCAAATCGTGTGGAATGGTTTTTAACCAAAATATAAGACCTTAGGAGTGAAATAATGATTTAAGCTTATGTTTTAATAGTTAAATGAATGTTATGATATAGTGAGGGAAAACATGTTACATACTCTAGTAGTGTGATCTCACTATATTGTATGTTTAGGGTAATATACTGCTCATACAAGACTTCATGTCTAACCCATGCTTTTATCACCATTTCCCCCATAAACTTATGGCTACTCTTTCGAGTAGGCTGGGTTATGGATCTAGGCAGGTTGCTTTCAAAAGATGAATGAAAAGTTCTGAAGATGAAGCAGATGGCTTAAATGGTACAAAGGTTGTTTTATTTTCATTGTATTAAGTGTTCATTTTATCATCTTCAGATGTTAGACATGGCATTAAAACTATGATTGCATTATATTTTTAACCTCTATGTGGGCACGACTATGGGAACTAATTTGGAATTATAATGATGAATTCATTTAATATTGTTCAATTGCTACTCATTTTACTTAAACTTATTTCATAAATAACCGATTGTAACAACCCGGAATTTTGAAATATTTCAAATGGGAATATTTAATTTATTTAAATATTCAGACTTGATTCAAATTTAATCAATAATAAAAAACAAATTTTAATAAAATGAATCGATTTTTTTGAGATGTTTTCATTTTAATTTATAGAATTTTTCCATAATTTTTAATTTGGAAAATATTTAAATTTTTGTTGGTCGTATTTTACGGCAAATGTTAGTATTTTTGAAATTTCATAGAATTAGATAAACAGTGCATTTTATTTTTGTTTTGAGATCATGTCGCATTTTTATCGGCGATCGTACTTTTATTTTTGTCGTTTGCGGCTCGTACGCGAATGAAATGCTGTATTGCGAAATGCTAGAAATCGTATAATAAACCAAATCTAACATAAGACTTTTCCTTAATATTTACATTTTCCCACTTGAATTTTCTTTTCCCTCTCTCTTTTCATTTTAATCTTCTGTATTAAAAGAAAATCAAAACCTATACTTCAAAAATCAAAATCAAATGTTTTAATCAATGAAAAGTTAAAAAGCTAGATCCTTCGGGTTTGTTTTGAGGAGATCTTCGAATTTATGTAGTATGGTGGCATGTGGTGGTAAAGTCGGATCTTGGTTTCGTTGAATGTAGGGGAGATATCGTGTGTGTATATAGGGGTAGTTAGTGCGTGTACATGAGAGAGGTGGGAGGAGTATTAGCGATTTGGGGAAGATGGGTTTTAAAATTAATATGGTGATTAATTTTGTAATTAATTAATATTTAATTCACAAATCTTATAAAATAAGTATCTTTCTCATATGAGGTCCAATCGAGCCGCAGTCTTCTACTTTGCGCTCATAGGAGCATTGTCTACGCATTGGAATAGATTTCGTTGAGTTTAGAGTAAGTGAAACCTTGAGTTAAAATCGAATGTCGTTCGATTTTAACTCAAACAGGAATGCTTAAGTGTCCGTTGGAATTTAGATGAGTTAAACTCAACATTTAGATAATCGATATGATATATGGCAATTAAATTATTCATGTTTGAATGATTTATTGGTTTGGTTCGGTTGAATATCTGCTTTTAAAAAGTAAACAACATATAAAATGAACTACAAGTAATTTTTTAGGGGAATCTGGATTCCTCGTTATTATTGATTTTAATTTCAGTTATGTACATGTTATATAAATTATGAATGTCAAAACTTGGTAGTTTGGCCATATTGGATGTGACATTAATATACATTAAAAGTTGAACCTTTTTAGTGATAGAGGTAGTAATAGTATTGGTTAAGTGCTATGGTAGCTATTGGCCTCGTTATTGTATTTCGAGATACTACCGATTGCTGTTTTGGTTTGAAAATGGTTTTGACTTGGAGAAAGATTTTAAATCCGACTTTTGGGTTTTTTGTGATATTTTATTAAAAATGGGTTTTGAACCTCTCTATTTTACTTCAACCAATTTATTAGTCTTTCATAATATATACACATATGTATAAGCATTTTAAAAGTATTTCAGAAAGTATTGATTTTATAGAAAAGTTATTATAATAATGACTTAAAATAAAAGAGGAGTTTATCTTTTAAAATAAAGTGATTTCGTTTTAAAAGAAGATAGAAATATTTTGGAATAAATATTAGTGAAATGTTTTATATGAAATGTTGTATAAAAAGGATAGATTTTAAAATGGTATTTTATAAATAAAAGAATAGTTTTGTAAATGGTGTTCTTATAATAAAAAGAACATTTTTATAAAAAAATATTTTATAAAAAGGAAATGTTATTATTTTTATAATTTGGTATAATAAATAACATTTGTGGATATATAGTAATATATGGAATGATCATTTTATGGAAAGTATTTAGTTATATCCTGGAACAAATGATTTCTAATAAGTACTTGGAGTTCTATAAAAGGAGTTTTGTAAATAGTATTTGGAGATTTATAAAAGGAGATTTATAAAGGAAGTCTTATAAAGGAATTATAAATGGAGTTTTGTAAATACAAAAGACATTTATAGAAAGGAATTTTATAAAGGGAAGGAGATTTAATTGCTATAAATGATCATTTTAAATTACGGTGGTATGGAAAGTAATATTTTCATACTTAACACCAAATCCGAGGTATGGAAACTCATCTCTATCTTAAGAATTAAGAATGTGTGTAATATTAGAATCTTGTACTTTGATGTTTTGGTAGTGATGACTATACAAGTATATATTGTATATACTAACCACTTTTGCAGGAAATGATATCATTTATACAAAGAGACAAAGATATCAAAATGAAGACCAAAATGACGCTACAAAGTTGTTATCTGTCATAGAGTCTATGTCTAGAGGTAAAAAGTTGTTAAAATCTCTTCTACATGGTATATATACACACATGTTTTCCCAGATAAAGAATTTTAAAGAACAATACAAAAAAACTTGGACTTCAGCCGACTGAATCAACCAAGTCAGCCGACTGAATTCTATCTAAATGCACAAATTTTGAATATCATGAATATTCAGCCGGCTGAATGACTGTATTCAACCGGCTGAAAACTGGCCAAAATGCATTATGGCCTTGCTAATTACAAAATCATCAATTCAACTGACTTCCACACTCTATTCAGCCATGTGAATCTGCATAACGGCTAGTTTTCTGAAAAGGTGTGTCTCCTTCGTGAAGGGTTACAACTCTTAATCAAGAGTTGTAGTAGCAACTCTTAATCAAGGGTTATGATTACAACCTTTAAACACTATATAACGCAAAGAATTCCAATGTTTTGATAAGCCAATTCTATTCCTAATTCTCTCTATCTTTGCTATTGAACTTACAAGCCTTCAATTCTAAACATCTTTATATTTGATCACTTATCTATTCAAGAATATTTCTTGTGATCAAATTTACATCCTTTCTTTATAAACTACACTATATTCCACAAAGAAGAAGATTATAGGAAGGGTGTACCTTATCGACTTATCAGTGCTATTCAAGAGCATACTCAGTTAAATACTTTTCTACTATTTGTAGTTAAAAGTCCTATTGTAGAATCTTCAGACAGTTGAAGTCCTATTCAGTTGTCAAGGCATTTGAAGTCCTATTCGGTTGCTAAGGCAGTTGTAATACCTATTCCTTTAAGTTAAGAGAGGGTATCGGTTTAATTCCAAAAGGAGTCTGGGACAAAACGTAGAACGAAAAGTTCGAACCAGTATAAAAATTTCTAGTGTTATTTACTTATCATTATTTTATTTTATTTTTTATTCCGCACAAGGTTATATGTAACACCCCGATATTTTACGCGAAATATAATTAAAAAGAAATTGAAAGCGCGTTTGGTACAGTGGTAAAGACGCATGTTTACTTACTTAGTGACCGGGGATCAAGTCCAGTTGTCGCCCAAAATCTGGAGCGATGTTTATTTTAGCTGGTTCATTTCCAGCGATTTTCCTACGTATTTCAGCGTTGTTTCTAACATGTGGTGGCTTCCCATTCGCTCCAGTAATGTAATAGGATGAGATGGCTAAATTTTATTGGTTGAGTGATGTGTATGGGCTAGAATGGATAACCATTAAGTGTATGAAAGAACCAGATTTAATCTAAAATAATCTAATGGATTATATTCACTCAAACAATATATAAATAAACCATCTAACCTAAACCTAATCTCTTATTCTGTCGTCGCCATAATTCTACAGTAAAATTAATGTGTATTATTCTTCCTTCTTTTCTCTACTAAATAAACAAATCTCTACCAAATTAAATTATCTATATATATTCAAGCAATTTGGGGAATTTAGAAGAATCAAAGGGAGAAAGATTAAAGCAAAGCTTTTTTCAAATTTATGCAAGCTTAAGTGCCAGGTGAGTGGGAATTAATATGAAATACAAAAATAAAGTAGTTCAATTTCAGTTCTTTTCTGGCACTCTAATATGAATTAATTTCTTTTATTAATTGAGAATAGATGTAAATTATTGCAACTTCTTCTTCTTCCACTTCTCAAATCTAATATTTCCTGTTTGGTTTAAAATATGGGACATAGAAATTGTCTATTAATGTTTTATGGCATAAATAAGATTGGTTTAATTAAGTTGAATTAGAATTGTTATTCAATTTCTAATGATAGAACATGTTAGTTTAATAAATTCAGAATATGTTACTTGAATAAAATTATGGTTTTGATTGATATAATTACATAATTTTGAATATGGTTTTGGAGCAAAATTGGGAAGTCTAATTGGCATAATTGTTTGTTTCGTACGTGGCCTAAAAATGTAAAAACGGAATTTTGTGTAATTAAATGGTTTGTGGCTATTGGATAAAAAAATTTTACAGATTAAATTTCTAAAAGGAGAACGTAAATTAGGGTGGAAAAAATGTAAATTAAATGGACCCTAAAGACTAGTGTAAATCTGTAACAAAATGGAAAAAAAATTACAGACAAACCATACGGACTGAACGGACGAAATTGAAATACCATTTATGTAAGAAAAAGGGAAATTGTGAAATAACCAAATCGGATGTAAAAATGGCCTAAAGCAGATTAATGGAAATAAACAGTATGTAAACTGTAAAGGTAAAATTAATTAATTTGGAAGCGATTTGGTAGGCAGACCTTGTAAAGGTCTGGATAGGTGTTTCATGCAGTTAAGACCAAAATATAGTTTTGGCTGTACGTACTACGAGCGGGCTAGTAGGTTCGCAATGATGTTTGTTACCTTTCATAGGTTGCCAGTACGTAGGATAGGTAGCATCCGTGATCGTAGGCTTCTTTAGGCAGATCGACGCGGACAGAACAGGACAAGTGTGCTTCGACGTAGGCTTCTTTAGGCAGATCGTTGGAGGATTTTGCGCAGCCGACCCAGCTACGGGTGCTCTTTCGGAGGACCGACACTTTGGATAGGTGCAAGTCCACTAGGTGACCGAGGAGACAGGAGGATAGGATTCCAGTTTGGCGGAGCCTGAGCGCAACTTCGGGGTCCTGCGAGGTTGTTTGATTCGGCGCCGGTCAGACGTAAGAGGCATTTAGTCACTTTGCACGGGTGAAGAGCATGACTTTCACGCTGTAGCACATGGATAGGTAAGGACAGCAGGTCCAACATGCCGATTGATGTTTAGTATTACTGCATGGTTGACTTCCCTAGAGTGACCACAAACTTTGGCTTCTTGGGAACTGTATCTAAGAAGGATTCACTACATTATATTATTCACCTTCTGCGATATCTGGGGAAGATCTGGAATTAAACTGTTTTATTCTTTCTGCTTCATTTTATTTCTCATTCACCAGACTTTATGTCTGACCCATTCCTATTTTTCCTACTTTCCCTAAATCATAGGAGGGCAGGTCTAGGTTGCAGTTCTTTGCAGCTTAGAGGGTCATTGGAGCAGTTGTTATCTTCAGCTTTTGTTTCATTTGTTTCATGTACTTCGTTTCTCTTTTCCATAGTTTACTCTATATATAGGGACCAATATTGTGAACTTTGTTATGTTTTATGTTTTGGTGTAGACTTTTGGTTTTAGAAATAAATTTGGTATAATGTTGTTTTTAATGAAGCCGTTTTGCTATTAATTTATAATTAGTGAAAGTTTTCTTCGTTGTAATATTTTAATCATTTTATGTTGTTGCCTTAGTCTCTATGCTATGTTATGGATTTTTATTTCAACCGACCACCCGTGCTTCTAGCCATGTCCGATTTTCGGGGTGCCTAGAGGTGCGGGGTGTCACGGTTGGTATCAAAGCTAAGGTTTCGGTAATCCTAAAAATATTTAAAAATAAAAAGGCTTTCGAATAATCTTTAAAGGATATTCCAAATAATACTTTTAAAAGTATATGGGGACCAATATTGTGAACTTTGTTATGTTTTATGTTTTGGTGGAGACTTTTGGTTTCAGAAATAAATCTGGGATAATGTTGTTTTTAATAAAGCTGTTTTGCTATTAATTTATAATTAGTGAAAGTTTTCTTCGCTATAATATTTTAATCATTTTATGTTGTTGCCTTAGTCTCTGTGCTATGTTATGGATTTTTATTTCAACCGACCACCCGTGCTTCTAGTCATGTCCGATTTTTGGGGTGCTTTGAGGTGCGGGGTGTCATAGTTGGTATCAGAGCTAAGGTTTAGATAATCCTAAAAATATTTTTAAAATATAAAGGCTTCGAATAATTTTTAAAGGATATTCCAAATAATACTTTTAAAAGTATATGTATATATTTTGAAGAAAAAAAAGAAATTTTAGAAATGGATCCCTCATATCTCTTCCTCCCTATCTATTGAAGTTTTTGTGGAGTACCTAATCCCATCTTTTTAATATCCACAGATAGAAATGCCTGAACCGCATGATATCCCCGAAGTTCCAGGCCTTAATAGGCCTGCATGGTTCAGACGTTATTTGCAGGCTACTGCATGCGCATAGCCACCAGCTAGGGATGCTGCTCCAGCGGAAGAGGCTCCAGCCCATCCGCTAGGCATTCCCAATTTTCCCAAATTATGCAAGGACTACATCAGCTTAGGAGGCAAGCCATTTCTTGGCACCGCGTCATATACTAAGGCGAGAGCTTGGATCCGTAGTTGTAAGCGGATATTTAGATTTAAGGGATTGGAGGACTTGGCTTGGAGGCAGTTGGCTTCATGGCAGTTGTAGGGAGAGGCTCTTTGTTGGTGGGAGATTGTGGAGACAGAGGCTCTATGCTTAAGAATCAATTTTAGAATTTTAGAATGAAGCAAGATGAAATCATATATGAGATGTATTCCAAGTTTTAAGATATATATCACTCACTTCTGGCTTAGGAGAAAAATATACTGGTTTTGATATTATTTCAAAAATCCTAAACTCTTTAACGAATGAGTGGGAATGAAAGGTCTTAGCAATTGAAGAAGCTAATGAAATTTCTACCATAAAACTAGAAGAGTTAATAGGAAATCTCATGTCATACGAAGTAAATTTGTAGGCAAAACAAGTTCAAGCTCAAGATACAAAAACAATAGCATTCCAGGTCGAAAAAGAGGAATTTGATGAAGATGATATGGCATTTATAGCTAAGAATTTCAAAAGGTTTCTAAAATTTAAAAAGAAAGGAAAGTTTGGGAATAACAGAAATAACAAACCATCATCCTCAACTCTTGAATGCTACGAATGCCACAAAAAGAGGCATATGAAGAAAGACTGTCCAGATCACAAGGAAGATAGAAATGACTACAAAAGCAAGAGCGATAGATATAAGAAGAAAAAAGCTTTTTCAGTCATATGGGATGATTCAGATTCCTTTTTCTCATCAGACAGCAACAGTGATAGTAATTCAGAACAAGCCAACATATGCTTTATGGCCACAAACGATGATGTAAGTGATCTTACTTTGATGATTTAGTTGATACAAATTTCAAATTATTAGATAAACTAAGAAACCTTAAGAGAAAGTATAAAGATTCACTAGAAAGGCTAAATAGAAATGAAATCGAAGTTGATATGTTAAGAGATGAAAAGAAAATCTTAGAAGAAGAACTTGTTATTTCACAAAAATCATGTTTTAATATTTTTTCTTAACTTACTATGTTAAGTAGTGAAATTGAGATTTAAAAAGAAAAGAATGACACATTATCAATAGAAAATCATGAATTTAAATCAACTATTAAAATACTAGAACTAGATATTACTACTTTTAAAATAAAGTTAGATAATATTACCAAAAATGTTTCTAACTTTAATAGAGTAGAGAAAATCTTTCTAAGATTATAGAAAATTCACAATCCACTTCTAATAAAAAAGAATTAGGATATAACAAATTTACAAAAGCAAAAAAATAGTCCTAAACAGCATAACTCTCTATATACAAATGTCTAGAAGAAAAACAATAGTCTTGAAAAACCAGTTTTAAAATCTATTAGTCAAAAGAACACTACATATCATTCAAAATATATTAAGATTTGGGTTCCAAAGACTAATAATCATTTGCTTAGAAATAAGTATATAAAATCTTTTATGACTTTTGTTCATAGGAATAATAATTTTGTTTATAAAGAGAATTCTAAACCCTTATGGGTTTGGCTTCCTAAGATCTAACTCTTAGGATCCTAACAAAGGAAGTGGGTACCAACATCATGTCTATATTCTGTGATGGGTTTAATATTATTTGTCTACAATATTGTGATGTGATCCAAAGAAAGTCTTTCCCTATATAATTTTTATATATTTCTCCTATAGATATATATTTCCTTTTTGTCAATGACAAAGGGGAGATTAACTTACAATCGTATCAATAGGGGAGTATACACTTAGGAGGAGAACTATCTAAAGATTGATTAAATTTAAAATTAAACTTATATATTTGTCATCATAAAAAAGGGGACAATCTTAGAACCTTGTACTTTGATGTTTTGATAGTGACAACTGTACAAGTATATATTGTATGTACTAACAATTTTTGCAGGAAATGATATCACTTATACAAAGAGACAAACATATCAAAATGAAGACCAAAATGACGCTACAAGGTTGTTATCTGTCATAGAGTATGTGTCTAGAGGTAAAAAGTTATTAAAATCTCTTCTACGTGATATATATATACACACACATTTTTCCAGATAGAGAATTTTAAAGAACAATACAAAAATCAAGGAATTCAGCCGGCTGAATCAACCAGGTCAATAGATTGAATCCTATGTACATGCACAAGTTTTGAATATCATGAATATTCAACCGGTTGAATGAGTATATTTAGCCATTGAAAACTTACCAAAATGCACTATGGCCTTGTTGATTTCAAAATCATTGATTCAGCTTGCTGCCACACTTTATTCAACCGTCTAAATCCGCATAATGGCTAGTTTTCTGAAAAGGTGCATCTCCTTCATGAAGAGTTACAACTCTTAATCAAGAGTTGTAGTCACAACTCTTCCCCGTTGCTCTTCATGAACGATTACAACCTTTAAACAATATATAAAGCAAAGAATTACAATGTTTTGATGAGCTAGTTCTATTCCTAATTCTCTCCACCTTTGCTATTGAACTTACAAGCCTTCAATTCAAAATATCTCTATATCATGATCACTTTTTTATTCAAGAATATTTTCTTATGGTCAAATTTACTTCCTTTATTCACAAACTAAACTATATACCACAAAGAAGAAGACTATAGGAAGGGTGTAAATTATTGACTTATCAATGCTATTCAGGAGCATATTTGGTCAAATATTTTTCTACTATTTGTAGTTAAAAGTTTTGTTGTCGAATCCTCAGGCGGTTGAAGTCCTATTTGGTAGTTTAGGCAGTTGAAGTCCTGTTCAGTTGCTCCGGTGGTTGTACTGTCTATTCCTCCGGGTTAAGAGAGGGTATCAGTTCAAATCCAGAAGGAGCCTAGGGCTAGACGTCGAACAGGAAATTTGAACCAGTATAAAAATCTCTGGTGTTATTTACTTATCATTATTTACATTTTATTTTTATTATGCACAAGTTTATAACTTAGATAATTATTCATATTACTCGATCCTTAATCACTTTCATGGAACACCCAAAATTTTAGTCTAACATTATTCAAGATATTTAAGTGGGCAGATTAAATAGAATAATATAAATGGTTAAGGAGAATGAGATTTGAAAATTTATAAGGTTGAGCCATTACTAATGAATTAAATAAGATTGTTTAAAGATTTATCATATAAGAGGATATATGAGAGGGCAAAATAGGTAGATCCAACTTTCACTTCTCAAACGCTCTCCTCTTCATATTCATTCATATTTTTCATAATATTAAAACAATCAAAAAGAACTTTAGGAGGCTGACCATAACTTAAGGAGAAGGAAGCACGAAATCAAAGGGGGATTCAAGCAAGTTTAGTGAAGCTAAGGAACTAATCAAATCCCAACTCCAACATCAATTTTAAGGTGAATAATGCAAGATCCATCTCTTATGCTTGTTTTAGAGTTCAGTTATGGATAGTACTAGAATGATTTTTGTTTTTTGGTCAAAATATGGTAGTATAATCATTGTTTGGATAGAATAATAATTTATGGAATTTTTATGAAATTATTTAAGTGGGTTTTAAGGGTAAAACCTAAGTATTTATTTCCAAATGATTTAAATTTATGATATGATCTGTAAAAGGATATTTTGAAGATGTGTTTTTAATTTTATAATTTTCAAAATTAAATTGAATATTTTATGAATCTCTAAAGGAGGAAATAAGATTAATTTCGGGTTTTAATTATTAAAAATAATTAAATAGTGTTTTTGGCTCTGAAATTTTTATATGATGAATAATATGGTATTTTGAAATTTTTGTGAATTTTTTGGAGATTTTTCCCTAAGAGATTTCTAATTATTGTGAAATTTATGTGCTAGAAAACCATTTAAAAGGGTAATTAATTAATAAGTTTGCATATATTTTGGAATTTGAAAAATGCATGTGGCAACAATTTCTGGAAAGTATTGTTAAAGAGATTGTTTCATTCAATAGAAATTGGACAAAAATTAAGATTTGGTGAAATATAATTACTTTTATTAGTAATAAATCAATTTTACTGATAATTACGATAGTGCCATTTCGCTATTATTCTCGCTGAGTCTGATGTAATGCCACTCCTATGAGTTTCGAGGTTATCATAGAAAGGAATGGCTACTTAGGTAGCTATGGAATGAATCCAACACCGTCGACGCCGGCATCATTGGTAACTTATGTTTGGCGGTAATGCCACTTTGTGATTAATCTAAGTCGACGCTGTCCCTCTTCAACTATGACATTAACTAAAGTCGCATACCATTATTTTCAATGTCATCAAAGTCCACTATGCAAAACTATAAGATGTGAGATGGATAGTCCACGTCATTCCGAAGATGGATAGTCTCTATGAGGTCAATGAAGGGTTCGTAGTCAACCTAGAAAAAATATGGGATGTGCGATGGATAGTCCACATCATTGCAAATTAATGGAATATGTGTGATGGATAGTCCATATAATTTAAACAGTGGAACCATATGTGATGTGCAGTCAATATGGTAAGGGATGGGCAATCCAAGCAATACATATGAGATGGATAGTCCACATAACTTTGAATATGTTTATACGTGAGATGGGTAGTCCACGTAATTATAAGATGGATAGTTAGATTAAAATAAGATAAATAATCAGTTTAAATTATGATGGGTTGTTATTTAAAATTTAGATGGATATATAATAAATTAGTATGGGTAATCCGGTATATTTTGCATAACTATAAGTGCTATTTTCTATGTTTTGACCATTGTGGATGTAGGAGAACGGTATATGGATAATGTATTTTGGTCAAGATACCAATAAGGAGAAAATCGTTCCGTTCAATGGCGTGGTCTCACTAGATATCAATATGGTTCAAGATGGTAAGTTATTATTCACACCAGATTGTTTGTCTGAATCAAAGTTTTTTCCCCGTTAACTCTTGGGTACTCATTTGAGTAGGTCGGGAGTAATGGATTTTAGGTTCCGCTGATGAATAAGCTTCGGGAGATGTGCAGGAGGCAATCTTGCTATTAGGAGCTTTATCTTTTGCACTATGTTAGACCGTTTTAATGTATGTAATGGCAAAGTTGTATAATTGCCAAGTATTTGACTCTGATCAACCAAGGGAGCATCTTCATATACCGCTCTTGGAGTATTTTGTAATATTTATATTTTCTCTGAACGTGGGTTTACAAATAGATTATGTAATGAATGAGAAAATCTTAGTTTTAAATTGTAATGAATGTTGTTAATGGAAAAGTGTTTGAAATTTTTTCATATTCATGTGTTTCCAATATTCTTAATGTGTTTAACATAGTCGCATGCTCTCATTGGGAATTAATGACTATGGATAACTGCAGCATCCGTAGAAGTTTGTTTCGGGCCTTGGAATGGGGTATGTTTCAAGTGGTATCAGAGCATAGGTTTACGATTAAAAGAATTTTAAACCTAAAGAGTTCTAAAAACATAATCCTAATGAATCAGAGAATAAGATTGAGGTAAGGGATAACGTTGTAGTAACGTATTTGTATTTGCGATATATAAGTATGTATTCTATCTCTATTATCCTCTCCCTCTTAGACCGTTCATTTGTATCTTACTAAGGATCGTATGCTGATTTAGGAGAATGAAAGATATGGAAGCAGGAAACGAAAGAGTGAATCTAGGTAGCAGAAGAACCACAACCAATGGAAATGTTCGGCCCAATACAAGGAGGAACCAAGGTCGATAGGCAAATGCTAATCAAAATGCAAATGCAAATGTAGGTGCTACGACCCCACCAGTGGATATGGGGACTATGTTCCAGTTCTTCGTCAATCTAATGCAAGCTAGAGTAATTGTTGGAGTAGATATAGGAAATGCTCAAATGCGGGAGGAGTTAATCCCATAGCGCCGGTTGGTAATAACTATGCTAAGCTGAGTCAAGATTACACCAGTCTAGGTGGGAAGCATTTTTTGGGGATTGAGGATGTGATTGAAGTAGAGAACTAGCTATTGCATTGTGAAAGGATTTTTGTTGATTTAGGTTTAAATGATGAGAAGAAAACGATATTGGCTTCGAAATAAATGCAAGGAGCCGCTTTGTTCTGGTGGAATGAGGTAATCATGGGAGTACCAGAAGAGGAGTTGACTTGGGCAGAATTTCGAAGGAGATTCGAGGAAATACTTTTATCTGAGGTAGCTAAAGCAGCCCTACTCAGGAAGTTCATGGAATTGGAGCAAGGGGAAATATCAAGGTTGGAATACTCTGCTAAGTTTGATGAGCTATCCAGGTATGGGTATATCACTATTGACGCTGTTATCAAGAGGAACGAGAAGTGTATCCGAGAGTAGAGGCCAGAGAGTGCTATGGCAACCATGCCACATTTTTGAGATCCAATGAATGTAGTAGTGGAAATAACAATCAGGAATGAGGAAATGCTTTCAACCTTTGAAAAGGAGAAGTCGGTGGAGAACCAAAATTCTCAGAATACGAAGAGGAAGTCCTTTAAGAAGAAAGGAACTTAGAAGGGTGGAGCTGCAAAGAAGGGGAAAGCAGATATTGTTTGTTATAAGTTTGACAAGAAGGGGCATTGTTCTAATAAGTATCGATCAGGTGATGGTAAGTGGTTGTAGGGAAGCAGAATGTAATGTGCTGTAACTACGACCAGATAGGGCATTATAAGAACAAATGTCCAGAAGCGGCCAAGGCGTGAAAAGGAAAGGTCTTTTTTTGAACCATCATAATCTAAAAATCGACAGTTGAGAAGGGAAAGTCTGTAATGGAAGTTACTCTTTTGATTCATAGCATACCAATTAGGGTACTATTTAATACCGGTGCATCACATTCATTTATAACCTAGTGTTTACTTCCTTAAGGGTAGCTAATCCAATAGGAGGGTACGCAACTCTAGGGATGAGACAAGACTATCTACAGTTTGAGTTGCTAGGTGATACTTTTGCCTGCAGTTTGTATGTATTTGATTTCGCGGGTTTTGGGATTATTTTGGATATGGATTGGTTGAGAAAATATGATGCTATGATATTTTACCACAATAGGAAAATATCATTGAGACACCCTGATAGCACTGACCAAATAGTATACTCGGTTGACAATTCGAGTCCAAAAATTTATGCTTTATATGGTGCCATATGTTAATTAACCCAAAAAAATGGATCAACACCTTGGATTGAGTGTGAATGCACTAACCCTGTTTCTCAAAGCAAACAATATAGAAAATGAATGGAAAAAGAGCTGAAATGGTAAAGAGACACAAGAATTTCATTGTGGTTCGGCTATTAACGAAGCCTACATCCACTTTATATCTTTATTTACTAACTGTTGTTACAAGATTGATTTGGATTACAATATGATTGAATCGACTAAGTTAGATCTAAATCACAAGTACTTAGAGGCAACCGGAGGATCTCGGTTGCTCCTTTATGACTATTTTGTGGGAGAAGATGAAGATAGTAATGCCAGAGTTGCAGTAGCCAGTCTAGAGATCCCTTTCATATTGCAGATGGGATGGTATTTATAGGGGTTGGAGAGCACTTGGGCTAGATCCGCTTTGCCAGAAGCCTGTAGTCATCATGTAGACGAAGCCTAAGAAGTTTGGAACTTATCGGAGCAAACTATTTGGATCGGTTTCGATCAAACTGGATCGAATCGGTACTGACCCAAATAGTTAAGCATTTTTGATGCTTTGACTACTTAGTTGTCTTCCTTGCTTTGATATGATTATTTCCATGTAATATATTAGCTTGTTGATTTGTTTTGATGATGATTCACCTGCAAGTTAGAGTGAACTATATTCTGAATCAGATGAACCTTCAGTTCTTGTACTTGGATGCTTGGAATGTTACCAAACCTGTTGGGTGAGCTTAGTGGAGTCATAGAAGTGTGATGCAAGAGATTTGGAAGACCAATGATCAACCAATTTGGATTAGCACTGATCCAATTGGATCGGATCGGTGCCAAAGCAAAAAGTTAGGCTATTTTTAGCCCATACTTCTTGGAAACTTTTTAGATGCCCTTGTAGGTCTTTCGGTCAAGTTTCAAGTCATTGTAGCTTAATCTAAATGTTCTATCGCCTTTTAAATTCTCCTGGGTTAAAAACTAGGTTAACATATTCCTCCTCGAGTACGCTTTCATTGAAGACAAGGTGTGCTCTGGTATTGATTATCTTTAGGTTTCTGTTTCGAGGAGTTTTGACGTTCGTGTCGAGCTATCTTGAAAAGCTATCTACGAAGTACTGGATATTTATTCAGTTCTTAGTGTGAATCCCCATTGTTCATGATTACAAAGTGATATTGACTTAAACCATACTCCAAACTTATTCATTTCACTTTTGACTAGTAATCCCTTTTTGACTTTAATTCTAATTTCAATTCTTAATACCGAGGATGCAATCTTTGCCCCGAAATTTACACGAGGCCGTTGGTCGGTAATTAGTTCCAACGTGATGAGTTGGAGTTGACCGGGGTTGAAAATTTTTTGGAGGAATTTCCTTCACTTATACTGCTTTTGATTAGTTACTTGGTTGGTTGTTCATTAACCATTTATTCTAGTTTTAATTAGAATTCAGCTCGTCTATACCGGCAAAGCTATCCACACCCCATAGATTACATAGTGCTTTAGTTTGGTATAGAAACTCCTTGTGATGATATCCGGACAGCGGTAATCTCGAAGGGAGATGGTAGAATCTTGGAATGTACTCGGTCGATGGCGAAGCTGAGTTTTGTCTTGGACAAGTGTACATCGTTCCAAAGCCAAATCTTGATTTCCATCTTCAACTGTCTCTTTTGAGGAATTGACTAAGTTTTGATCGTCGTTTTGAATGCTAGCGTGTAATTTATTCTAAAATTGGATACAGTGGATGATTCCATCACATTGCTTTTCTTGTTTCTCCACTTTTAGTGATCCTAAAAAGATAAGCTTTACGGGTCGCGGATAGTAGTTCCGTTATCGATTTCTCATCGATAACGGGTAAGTTACAAGAAAGATAATCTTAAAGTGTAACATGAGTAAGCTATGAACAAAGGATGGTCCGTTCATGGTGCTCGGGTCACCAGACCCACTTTGTATAGATAACATATGCTCTTACCTTATTCAATGCCCTTTGACTTACATCGACCCTTGGATTCCGGGCATTGGTTACACGGGGATTTTATTTAAAGTAAAACATACCTGACAATGTTGAATGGCATGTTTTGTTGTTGAAGATGACTTTTTGGTCATCCCATCTTTAGTCTGGCGGAGGAATTTCCATTCCTCCAGGAGCTGGATCCTCTACAGCTTAGGTTTTGCCTTTTATTCCCATTGTGTCTGGACGATTGGGTATGGTTGAATTATAAGGTACAGTTACTCTTGTAGAGCTGTAGTTGAAGTTCGATCAGGCATGGCCTTAGTCTTCGGAAACTAATGCATGAGTTATTCGGTTACAAACATCCTCCTTTTGTGGTTTTTGGAATTCAACCTACACACGATCATCTGTCTCCTGGGACTGTGTAACGACCCGGCTTTCTTTGCCCAGAAAGACGCATCGTTATAAAGAAAGAAAGGGATAGAAGAAGAAAAGAAAAGAAGAAAGAACAACAACACATCAGAGATCTCACAGCGGAACGAGAAATATATTATATCACATAAGATATTACATAGTATCATATACATCAGAGTATACAATTTATACAACATAGAATAGACAGTTATAAACTTCTGTCTATTATACATCACAAGTACATCAGTACAATACAACATACACAGCGGAAACTCTATATATCTACACGCTGAAGCCTCCTGCTCCTCAGCTCCTCCAGTATTCGTCAAGACTAACCTGAATCCCTCGACTACTCAATACAATATTGAGTACCCAAGAGTTTAATAAAACAGAAAATAAACACTTGGGTCAGACATGGGTCTGGTGTGAGTAAACGGTTTAAATTGCTTAACTTTGAAAACCTTTGAAAACAAAAGTATCACGTAAGACTCCCCACACATAAACATGGGTAAGTTTTTACCTTACGCTAACTAAAACATTTGATAGGAAATCCAGTTATATTATAATAGGGTCTAGGGTTTCCAAGTAAAATACAAAAATAGCTGAAATGCTTACATCTCACATTCCAACATAGTTGGGCACAACTAATACGTACGGCACTTATTGGAGTTTGGATTCCATACAATGGCAGGGCTACTGGGGTACCGCCCGTCACAGTACGTGGCCTAGATCACCGTACCGAGGAGTACGCCCGCTCCCCTGCAGCACAAAGCCGGAACCATCCCTTACTGGATAATTCCGAACAAGACAATCCCGTAGTTGGCGCGACCAACCACACTAAGCCGAATAAAAGAAAAGGGACCTCTAGACAGGGATCTATCTTGCTCTCAGTGGGTGCTACCCACGAAACCTTGCTGCACCTCCCCTGTTTTAGCCATTCCCGGTTGATGAGGCTTGAGGTTACGATTACCTTTAATCAGAACATATCACTTAGAATGCTCATCGTCCGCCTGACGATGTGTTGAAAGCATTCAATCCATACAAGTTCGTTCCGGGTTCGAACGAAACCGAAGGCATTATCTCGTTACACTCGTTTTGGAATCACCCTCAGAGTTAACGACAATAACCCTTGCACTCTGAATCTTCATCTTCACTTGAGAATTCACGACCTATCGTTAATTTGGATCGATGTGGTATTCGGGTCTCCAGACCTGGAATACCGGTATACGGAAACCCGATCCCGGTCTCATCGAAATCCAAAACGTATCTTTTAAGGCCAAGTTGTTTAAAGGTTTAAACAATTTAACTTATCTATATTCATACAGATAGATAATTCATAATTCACAATTGATAATCACATTACCAATTAAAACAGATGATTCATAACCAATATGTAATCCATATCAACATCACAATAGTTAATCTATAATATCATCATAATACAACCAAGCATTCATACCATACAACATTACTTATCTCATTTCTGAGATTACATCCATTCAGGACAATCAATGTCATCCATTCTTATATAAGCAATGATTTACTTAATCACAACATAATTAATTTAAAATGAATTAAATTAACTATCTCTATCTTTAATTAATTTAAAGTGAATTAAATTAATTACTTCATCTCTTAATTAATTTAAAATAAATTAAATTAATTACTTCATTATAAATCTTACTTATATAATCATTAATTAATTACAAATAAATTAATTAATCTTTCTCTAATTATCCACTTTAATTAATCACCTTGATTAATCATTCTTTAATTACATTTAAGTAATTATCTTAATTAATTTCACAAATTAATTATCCTTAACCAAATACAGTAATTAACCTTTAATTACTTCATTAATTAATTAATTATAATTAATTACTTTAAGCCTTAATTAATTACAATTAATCACTTATCATTTGATTAATTAATCTTAATTAATTAACTCTTAATTACATCATTAATTAATTATAAACTAATGATTCCTAATTACAATCTTTAATTATTTATTTATATTTAAATTAATTAAATAATTAATCTTAATTAAACCATAATTATTAATCATGTTTGATTAATCTAATCCAGTAATTAACTTCCCTTAATTACTTCCCTTAATTAATTACCTTTAATTAATTACCTTAACAAATAATTAATTACCTTATTAATTAATCTTAATCCTTTAATTAACTTAATTAAATAATTTATTTAATTAATAACACTAAGTAATTAACTCTTAATCACTTCTTATTTAATTACTTTCATAAAATAATTATCCTCTAATTACTTTATTAAATATTTTATCTTTACTAAATTACATCCAGTAATTATTTCTTAATTACTTCATCAAGTAATTATACTTAATTAATTTATAAGTGATTATCTTTAATTAATCATTAATTAATTACTTAGTTAATTATTTAACTAAATTAAATAATTTCTTAGCTATAAAAGATCTTGATTAAGAAAACCATTATCTTAATTAAATTATTATCTATTCTTAAATCATTTTATATAAATGAATTATCCTTATTAATTTCACATATTAATTTCCTTTAATAAATCAAAACTCTTAATTACTTAAGATAACTCCTTATTTAAAATTAAACAATTATAACATTTAAATTTTAACCTTTAAAATCTTTGAAACCTTTCAAAGTTATTAAATAAATTTTAATACAAAGATTATTTTCAAATCCACTTCCTTAATCTTTTAAAACTTATATATTTAAATTATTTTAAACTTGTTAAAACAATTATTCTAGAAAACAAATTTGTTTAGTAGTTAAAATCTTGGTTTAACTTTATTTTAAAACTCAGAAAACACTACAATATAAATTTCTTTTGTTTTAAAAACTTTAAAACACTTCCTGGAAAATTCTAAAAACTAGCTAATCCCAAACCCGAGAAAACTCGTAGAAATCTCGAAGCGAACGCGAGACGAATCCATTTCTTCCCTGCTTCGCGTAAATCTCGAGTATACTCGAATGAAACCCGAGAACAAGCTTCTTTCCCCAACCCAACTTCCAGACTCCCAGATATGTTAACGTGCACGTTAACGTGCACACCCACGCCAGTCGACGGCGAACTCCACTCCGGCCTCCAACAAGTCACGTTCGACCTCGACAACCCATCGCGCAACCCAGAAACCCAAACTTCGATCGAACATCGATTTTCATCCTCAAACCCAACTGCTTGAAAACCCATCACTAGAAAAATCAACGTCCACGGCAACCCAAAGCTTCGAGGAGACCCACGACTTCCACCGTAGCTACGCCACAACCTCCAGAACTTACGACAATGATCGCGATCGCCTCCGGTGGCGTTATGATGCCGCGAAACTCAATTAAACATCAACGAGTATACCAGGGTATTAAACCCTATCTCTTCGAACCCAAGACTATTTGATCATCTAGAAAATTTCTCACAATTTTACCATCGACCAGCATCACATTATCTATCTTCAGACTCAAATTCGAAGCTTACCTCCATGTTGATTGTCGGGAATTGACGATTTTATATTTTCCGTTCATCTCGGAATTTCTCATTATATCCAATACTAAAAATCATGGCATTCATACCAAAAATCCTCATTTTCCATTTCGAAACTGATTGTATAATCAAAACTTGAAATTTAATCATTCGATTTTATGACTAAATGTTAATCAACATTATGATATCTTAATTTAAAAATAACTGTTTAATATAAATGCTTGAGATTATTTTTAAATTTTGAACCTAGTTGATGCTAACATTTTTCATTTATACATCAGATCCTAAAAGAGACTATGGAAAGAGGAATTTAAATTTGTTCTATTTTTATTTTAAACCTGTTAACATATAACAGAGAACTGAGTATATACCAGACATGCAAGCAATTTTACACATACATACATATATATATTCAGACAATATTTCATTCATATCACCATCTTACTTTAGAAATTAATCACAAGATCAAGTTATATAATAGATCCAGGTCTTAAAATGAAAGTTTTGTTCATCAGGTAATATTGAACAGAGAACAGTATATATAAAATCAAACATCTCACCTACATACCTATGTAAATCCAGATAAATTCTAACTGAAGAATTCAATATAATCCAATATCATCACATGCAATTTAGTTAAACCAGATTAAACTGTTTTTAAAAATAAAATTTACTCACCAGAAACTTTGAACAGAGAACAGTTTCCAGGCTTGTTCCAGATTTTAAACTTCTTGAATTTCTTTTGCTATTGAATATTATCTGAAATTGATCTTTGAATTTAGTTGCTTGTTGATTGATTAAATCCTCTGATTGCATGTCTTCAGATTCAATTGAAGATTTGAAGCTGCTGTTTGGAATTGCTTTTCATCTTCTTATCTCAGATTTGCATTTGAATTTTCAGATTTATTTTCTCTTTGAATTTTGATTCCAGGTTTTACTTATCTTTAGATTCGAATTGTTCTTAGTGGAGAAAGAATTTGAAGAAACGAAAAATTTTAAACTGAAAAATGAAAACAGATTTCCTCTTACATAAATTTTACAACTTAGATAAAGCCACTTGTCCCTTTTAGTTAACTTACACATATGCTATTTAAATTACAAATTACTTATTTTCTTACAAATGTCTTCACACCACTATAATATGCTAACAAGTGTACATTCATGTTTTTAATTAATTTATTTAAGTTATACATATGTATTTATGAAATATTTACATATATATAATGTATTTACCTTTTATAAATAAGCTTTTAGATCCTATATAAATATACAAATATGAATTCATGTAAAAATTTATTTATAATAACTTATGCTTTGATCAAATAAATATAACATATTTTTATACGCTTGAGAAACTTATTTTAACTTTATATATATTTTTACAAATCAATTTATCTTATGTTTGAATTTTATAACATAACTCCAATCACAATATATATACATATATATTATAATTTGAAAACATATCGTTTATTAAATTAAAGACTCCCTATTTATAATATATACATCAATATATATACATTATAAATAGAAAACATTTATATAAGCTTTGGAAGATAAATCTTACCAATTTTAAATTGTTTAGAAAAGATATTAATAAGTATTGCCAATTTAAAATATTATTAACTTTTAAAATAATTAAACTTGTCAATTTATAAAATAAAATCAACAAATCAATTTAATTATTAATAAAGATTATTAAATTGATATTGCCAAAATTCCGGGATATCACATTCCTTCCCCCTTAAAATAATTTCGTCCCCGAAATTTAAAAGCAAAGATAATTTAATAACCCAGCAAATTTTTAATTTTAAACAGCAATCATACATATCAATCATATTCTAACAACCATAGCAAACAATTTAATCAAACAAATTTAACTTTCCAGTCAAAATCTGGATAGAATTTACTCGAGTTTCCCCAAGTATATATATATATATATATACCGGGAGACTCGTTCTACAGGATCTAAACTAACTATCTACAATAATCTAGAAGTCCTTCCTTTCTAGATCACAAATCTGAACAAGATATCAGACTAACTCAAAACCATCCCAACTATCCTTCTGAACTGCTGATTCCATCACTCGATGAATCATGCACATATTCCTCAGAGATATGTGAAATAAAATGAATTCCAGTTATCCGAACTGGCAACTCAATCCTGGGGATCAAAATCTAATCTCCAAAGAACACAGAAAAATCTCATAATACTTCCGGAGCTTACTCTCCAGTCTTACCAAATCTTATATCTCCTTTGATCGGATAAAAACTTAAACAATATCCAATTTTAACATCAATTTCCAAATTCCATCAATTCTTAACTGCATAACTCCTTTGACGATCCTGAGTCACTTCATTCTTCCTGATCAGCTTAACCCTTGCTGATGCTTCTTGAAACAGATTAGACCAACATCAAACCAATTTCAGGATCCTACTCAACAAAATGGTTTCTCAAAAATATGCCGAAATCCAAAACACAACTCTACTCTACAAACATTAGAGAACTTCGAACTACCTCTCCTATCTGAAATAGTCAAAACAGTTGCACTTGACAACTTTACCTCCAAATCCCGAAAATTTCTTCACACTTAGAGATACACTTGAATTTCCTATAGAAATCCTCTACTCGAAGAAAATTACAACTCTCGGTTGCTTCCACTCTAGAATAGCTGCTATCTTGCTTTCGCTGCACAATTCTGATCTTGAACAGATGAGAATGCCATCGGAGAAACTCGAGCACAAACTTGATCATCCACAGTTCACCATATCTATAAAATCTTAGTGAACCATTCTACTTGGTCAAAAACACCTTAACAGAATCCTCACCAGAAAATTAGGTGTGGTCAATCCCTCTCCAAAGAATCCTGAGCTGCTTCACCAAATTATTCTCTAGGAGACATCCTTCTACTAAGCTGAACTTCTGGTAACTCCACGAATCAAGTCGATACAGAATCTCAATCTCCAATAATCTCAAGAGAATACTTAAACAATCGCAAGTCACTTTTGCGATCAGCTCGGCCTAATTTCCAAAGATAACTGTTTTCTCTTCACTAATCAGAACAGCTTATACTTGACTAACCAATCCATCGAAGAAATGGATTCACTCAACTGCTTCTGAACTTCACCTTCAGAAAATCTGCTCAGCCAGAAACTTTCTGCCAACATAGAACACTCCGAGTCGCATTGCTGCCACAAACCAAAGACTTCTTATCCGAAACTCCTCGAGAAACTCGGACCTCAAAGCAAATAGAAACACCCCACTGGACTCAGCCACAACACCGAAACAGACTCACTTCTTCAAACTTGCTCCAGAAGAAACATCTTTAGAAACGTCCATAGCCACCGTGTCTCATCACACAGCTACTACTTCCTGAGGTTACCAAAATACCATCACTCTCTTCAGCTCATCCAATAGATCTACTCTATTCATCCAACTTCAAAGATAAACTCCGAACCTTAACAGTTCCTTCGGAGATTGATGAAATCTTTACACCATAACAAAGTTCACTCGAGACAGTATTAGATCTACAGTCTCGACAGATACACTTCCAATCTCAACACTCAAACTCTAACCATTGGTAATTGTGTTACACACACTACTACCCTATCTACCTTTATAACTTATATTGGAAAACCTGAACAGGTAACCCAACAAATAGGTAGAAATATATATATATATATTTAAAATGATACTTTTTATATAGAAATTATTTCTGGGTAAAATTATTTCATTTACCTCTTTAAAACAATATTGTGTCTGTTGGCCTGGTTCAAGTGTTTAGAGATCCCTATCAATAACGTTAGCTACTCGTATTGACCAGAATCCATATACCACTCAACCGATCAATTAACACAATATAAAACCATTTTATATAACTAACAAATACGCGCTCTCGAATATATATATATACACACTCAGACTCAAACAGGTTGCTACAGATCCTGTCTCTAATGAACAATCCTTCCGAACCTAGGTATTCTCTCAACCTAGTGTTCTGATATTCACTTAACCAATAGCTTAGGTATTCGCTCAACCTATGCTCTGATACCAACTGTAACGACCCGGCTTTCTTTGCCCAGAAAGACGCATCGTTATAAAGAAAGAAAGGGATAGAAGAAGAAAAGAAAAGAAGAAAGAACAACAACACATCAGAGATCTCACAGCGGAACGAGAAATATATTATATCACATAAGATATTACATAGTATCATATACATCAGAGTATACAATTTATACAACATAGAATAGACAGTTATAAACTTCTGTCTATTATACATCACAAGTACATCAGTACAATACAACATACACAGCGGAAACTCTATATATCTACACGCTGAAGCCTCCTGCTCCTCAGCTCCTCCAGTATTCGTCAAGACTAACCTGAATCCCTCGACTACTCAATACAATATTGAGTACCCAAGAGTTTAATAAAACAGAAAATAAACACTTGGGTCAGACATGGGTCTGGTGTGAGTAAACGGTTTAAATTGCTTAACTTTGAAAACCTTTGAAAACAAAAGTATCACGTAAGACTCCCCACACATAAACATGGGTAAGTTTTTACCTTACGCTAACTAAAACATTTGATAGGAAATCCAGTTATATTATAATAGGGTCTAGGGTTTCCAAGTAAAATACAGAAATAGCTGAAATGCTTACATCTCACATTCCAACATAGTTGGGCACAACTAATACGTACGGTGCTTATTGGAGTTTGGATTCCATACAATGGCAGGGCTACTGGGGTACCGCCCGTCACAGTACGTGGCCTAGATCACCGTACCGAGGAGTACGCCCGCTCCCCTGCAACACAAAGCCGGAACCATCCCTTACTGGATAATTCCGAACAAGACAATCCCGTAGTTGGCGCGACCAACCACACTAAGCCGAATAAAAGAAAAGGGACCTCTAGACAGGGATCTATCTTGCTCTCAGTGGGTGCTACCCACGAAACCTTGCTGCACCTCCCCTGTTTTAGCCATTCCCGGTTGATGAGGCTTGAGGTTACGATTACCTTTAATCAGAACATATCACTTAGAATGCTCATCGTCCGCCTGACGATGTGTTGAAAGCATTCAATCCATACAAGTTCGTTCCAGGTTCGAACGAAACCGAAGGCATTATCTCGTTACACTCGTTTTGGAATCACCCTCAGAGTTAACGACAATAACCCTTGCACTCTGAATCTTCATCTTCACTTGAGAATTCACGACCTATCGTTAATTTGGATCGATGTGGTATTCGGGTCTCCAGACCTGGAATACCGGTATACGGAAACCCGATCCCGGTCTCATCGAAATCCAAAACGTATCTTTTAAGGCCAAGTTGTTTAAAGGTTTAAACAATTTAACTTATCTATATTCATACAGATAGATAATTCATAATTCACAATTGATAATCACATTACCAATTAAAACAGATGATTCATAACCAATATGTAATCCATATCAACATCACAATAGTTAATCTATAATATCATCATAATACAACCAAGCATTCATACCATACAACATTACTTATCTCATTTCTGAGATTACATCCATTCAGGACAATCAATGTCATCCATTCTTATATAAGCAATGATTTACTTAATCACAACATAATTAATTTAAAATGAATTAAATTAACTATCTCTATCTTTAATTAATTTAAAGTGAATTAAATTAATTACTTCATCTCTTAATTAATTTAAAATAAATTAAATTAATTACTTCATTATAAATCTTACTTATATAATCATTAATTAATTACAAATAAATTAATTAATCTTTCTCTAATTATCCACTTTAATTAATCACCTTGATTAATCATTCTTTAATTACATTTAAGTAATTATCTTAATTAATTTCACAAATTAATTATCCTTAACCAAATACAGTAATTAACCTTTAATTACTTCATTAATTAATTAATTAGAATTAATTACTTTAAGCCTTAATTAATTACAATTAATCACTTATCATTTGATTAATTAATCTTAATTAATTAACTCTTAATTACATCATTAATTAATTATAAACTAATGATTCCTAATTACAATCTTTAATTATTTATTTATATTTAAATTAATTAAATAATTAATCTTAATTAAACCATAATTATTAATCATGTTTGATTAATCTAATCCAGTAATTAACTTCCCTTAATTACTTCCCTTAATTAATTACCTTTAATTAATTACCTTAACAAATAATTAATTACCTTATTAATTAATCTTAATCCTTTAATTAACTTAATTAAATAATTTATTTAATTAATAACACTAAGTAATTAACTCTTAATCACTTCTTATTTAATTACTTTCATAAAATAATTATCCTCTAATTACTTTATTAAATATTTTATCTTTACTAAATTACATCCAGTAATTATTTCTTAATTACTTCATCAAGTAATTATACTTAATTAATTTATAAGTGATTATCTTTAATTAATCATTAATTAATTACTTAGTTAATTATTTAACTAAATTAAATAATTTCTTAACTATAAAAGATCTTGATTAAGAAAACCATTATCTTAATTAAATTATTATCTATTCTTAAATCATTTTATATAAATGAATTATCCTTATTAATTTCACATATTAATTTCCTTTAATAAATCAAAACTCTTAATTACTTAAGATAACTCCTTATTTAAAATTAAACAATTATAACATTTAAATTTTAACCTTTAAAATCTTTGAAACCTTTCAAAGTTATTAAATAAATTTTAATACAAAGATTATTTTCAAATCCACTTCCTTAATCTTTTAAAACTTATATATTTAAATTATTTTAAACTTGTTAAAACAATTATTCTAGAAAACAAATTTGTTTAGTAGTTAAAATCTTGGTTTAACTTTATTTTAAAACTCAGAAAACACTACAATATAAATTTCTTTTGTTTTAAAAACTTTAAAACACTTCCTGGAAAATTCTAAAAACTAGCTAATCCCAAACCCGAGAAAACTCGTAGAAATCTCGAAGCGAACGCGAGACGAATCCATTTCTTCCCTGCTTCGCGTAAATCTCGAGTATACTCGAATGAAACCCGAGAACAAGCTTCTTTCCCCAACCCAACTTCCAGACTCCCAGATATGTTAACGTGCACGTTAACGTGCACACCCACGCCAGTCGACGGCGAACTCCACTCCGGCCTCCAACAAGTCACGTTCGACCTCGACAACCCATCGCGCAACCCAGAAACCCAAACTTCGATCGAACATCGATTTTCATCCTCAAACCCAACTGCTTGAAAACCCATCACCAGAAAAATCAACGTCCACGGCAACCCAAAGCTTCGAGGAGACCCACGACTTCCACC
This sequence comes from Allium fistulosum, assembly GCA_030737815.1. Classification (NCBI taxonomy): domain Eukaryota; kingdom Viridiplantae; phylum Streptophyta; class Magnoliopsida; order Asparagales; family Amaryllidaceae; genus Allium; species Allium fistulosum. Next base: position 1,425,692,884 of record CM060902.1, read on the forward strand.
GTAGCTACGCCACAACCTCCAGAACTTACGACAATGATCGCGATCGCCTCCGGTGGCGTTATGATGCCGCGAAACTCAATTAAACATCAACGAGTATACCAGGGTATTAAACCCTATCTCTTCGAACCCAAGACTATTTGATCATCTAGAAAATTTCGCACAATTTTACCATCGACCAGCATCACATTATCTATCTTCAGACTCAAATTCGAAGCTTACCTCCATGTTGATTGTCGGGAATTGACGATTTTATATTTTCCGTTCATCTCGGAATTTCTCATTATATCCAATACTAAAAATCATGGCATTCATACCAAAAATCCTCATTTTCCATTTCGAAACTGATTGTATAATCAAAACTTGAAATTTAATCATTCGATTTTATGACTAAATGTTAATCAACATTATGATATCTTAATTTAAAAATAACTGTTTAATATAAATGCTTGAGATTATTTTTAAATTTTGAACCTAGTTGATGCTAACATTTTTCATTTATACATCAGATCCTAAAAGAGACTATGGAAAGAGGAATTTAAATTTGTTCTATTTTTATTTTAAACCTGTTAACATATAACAGAGAACTGAGTATATACCAGACATGCAAGCAATTTTACACATACATACATATATATATTCAGACAATATTTCATTCATATCACCATCTTACTTTAGAAATTAATCACAAGATCAAGTTATATAATAGATCCAGGTCTTAAAATGAAAGTTTTGTTCATCAGGTAATATTGAACAGAGAACAGTATATATAAAATCAAACATCTCACCTACATACCTATGTAAATCCAGATAAATTCTAACTGAAGAATTCAATATAATCCAATATCATCACATGCAATTTAGTTAAACCAGATTAAACTGTTTTTAAAAATAAAATTTACTCACCAGAAACTTTGAACAGAGAACAGTTTCCAGGCTTGTTCCAGATTTTAAACTTCTTGAATTTCTTTTGCTATTGAATATTATCTGAAATTGATCTTTGAATTTAGTTGCTTGTTGATTGATTAAATCCTCTGATTGCATGTCTTCAGATTCAATTGAAGATTTGAAGCTGCTGTTTGGAATTGCTTTTCATCTTCTTATCTCAGATTTGCATTTGAATTTTCAGATTTATTTTCTCTTTGAATTTTGATTCCAGGTTTTACTTATCTTTAGATTCGAATTGTTCTTAGTGGAGAAAGAATTTGAAGAAACGAAAATTTTTAAACTGAAAAATGAAAACAGATTTCCTCTTACATAAATTTTACAACTTAGATAAAGCCACTTGTCCCTTTTAGTTAACTTACACATATGCTATTTAAATTACAAATTACTTATTTTCTTACAAATGTCTTCACACCACTATAATATGCTAACAAGTGTACATTCATGTTTTTAATTAATTTATTTAAGTTATACATATGTATTTATGAAATATTTACATATATATAATGTATTTACCTTTTATAAATAAGCTTTTAGATCCTATATAAATATACAAATATGAATTCATGTAAAAATTTATTTATAATAACTTATGCTTTGATCAAATAAATATAACATATTTTTATATGCTTGAGAAACTTATTTTAACTTTATATATATTTTTACAAATCAATTTATCTTATGTTTGAATTTTATAACATAACTCCAATCACAATATATATACATATATATTATAATTTGAAAACATATCCTTTATTAAATTAAAGACTCCCTATTTATAATATATACATCAATATATATACATTATAAATAGAAAACATTTATATAAGCTTTGGAAGATAAATCTTACCAATTTTAAATTGTTTAGAAAAGATATTAATAAGTATTGCCAATTTAAAATATTATTAACTTTTAAAAGAATTAAACTTGTCAATTTATAAAATAAAATCAACAAATCAATTTAATTATTAATAAAGATTATTAAATTGATATTGCCAAAATTCCGGGATATCACAGACTGTTAGCTTAATTGCTTGGTTTCAAGGATTCCTTTTTCTAGAACTATGAGTTAGCTTGTTCTAGCCAGTTCCGTGACTGTTTTTGTTTATGCTAAATCGATTTCATGCTTATTTGAGTTCGTTCGACAAAGTATTGGTATGGCCCGGTCTGTTGGGCTAATTACTCTGAATACTAAGTCGATATGTTTTCGGGAGACTAGGTCTCCGGAGCAGTACGTTTGATTACCCTAGTTTGATTGACACGATAGGTCCTATCTTTAGGAACTGGGGACTTTGCTACTTGATTCTATACTATGCATTTCATAGTTATGTAGGAATGTATTGGAAAGATGCGTTTCCGACATATTTTGCTAAAGTAAATTCTTTTGAGTCCAGTGTTGAGGTCCTAATCATGTGTTGGTTTCTATCTTCGAAAAATCATGTACGGATGACTCAACTCTGTGGATTTTTCCTTGACGTTGTGGATACTCTGATAACGCGAGATTCTAAAAGGTAGAGATGAAGTCTCGATCAAACTCTTGCTTCTATTTTTGAAAGCCAATGTATTGATAGTTTCATTTTAGGGGTCTCTTCTTAGCATCTTCGAGCAATGGCATTACCTTTGGGAGTTTGGACCAAGTGTTCTAGCCGGACCTTAAGTAGGTCATCAACCCTTCTCTTTATTGCTAAGATTTGAGCGACGGTAAATTTCTAAACATTAAATCCTTCATTTCCTTGGTCGGTAATTTTGTTGTCGGGAAGCTCTATTTTGCGAGACAAAACCGTTATCTAACCAATCTCATGGTTATTCATGTTTCGACTTGGTGACGCTTCTTTCGACCAAGTATTTATGCATTCATCCCTATTCAAGGGATTAGTTATTTCGAGTGCTTGTAATTGGGCGTTTGTGAGAGATGGAAATTTGTGGGATAAATGATTCAATTGCCCCCAATCTGGCTCCCAATCGTATTTTGGATTGAGGAAGTCCGACAATTTCTGATTGTCCAGGAAATTTCCCTACTTATACTTAGCCCTGTGTGCCTTGCTTAACTGCCAACATTGTCACGGAAGTCATGTTCATGTTTTAGCTCCTACCTTCGAGAGCTGGCAACTTAGCTGCTTGGTTCCAAGAAAACTTCTCTTGAAGCTGCCTATCTCTGGATGGCATCAAATTTCTTCCTAGATTGAATGTTGGAAATTCGCTCGTGTACCAGCTTTTATCTTTGGAAACTAGCAAGTGAGCGGCTCAATCCCTGGGATTTCCCTTCGGCATCGCCTTATCTTCGGGCAGCGGCTGATTCTTTTGATGTAAGGTCGAACCATCCTATTTACCTTTGGAAGGTTATGTCTTCCTATTGTTTCCTATATATGGGCAATAGTGGTTTTTCAAAGACAACAATAGTTGGGAACCAACTTCTATCTTCGAAAGCTGGTGCATCCGTGGTTCACTACGTTGAGTTTTTCTCATTGACACTATAGATTAAAGTTTTCCTGGCATTGCTGGTGCAACGCTGATACTTATTGAATAGCAAATTTCCCGGTATTGCTTGGGCGGTACTTAGGAAGCAGAAAGTTTCCCGGCGTTGGCGAAGCAACACCGATACTTGAGAAATAGAATGTTTCTCGGCATTGCTAGGGCAACACTACAACTTAAGAAATAGAAAGTTTCCCGACATTATTGGGGCAGCATTAGTGCTTAAGAAATGAGAGAAGGCCTCAGCGTTGTTGGGGCAACACCTACACTCAGGAGGTTGGGATCGGTTTTCCCATTAGTATGGTGGTGCCTTTAATCCAGTTGGGTACTAGTTTCGGTCTTCGGAAACTATCACTTCGATGATTGGAATGTAGAAGTCTTTTCTTAGTGATGCCTGTCCTTGGGCAGCGTTAAAGACATGTTGATTAGGACTAAATCATTCATTCGATCCTATAATGTTAAGTAGATTCCTTTTGACCAAATATGGCTACTTTCTCAACGTTTCTTAACTTTAGGATACGCCATGTTTTGGAACGATGAGTGTCCCAAGTGTGTCCGTTACTTAGCTTTTTTTTTATAACTGTCAAGTGCTCCCTTTGGCGGTACAGGGTCATTGCTTAACCAATTCCATGGTTACTCTTGTTTACGAAGGGTCGGATTTCCTCCGACTGATTTTTGTTGCAAACTGGCTTCCATTTGTAGAATCCATTATTCCCAAGTGTTAAACTCTGAGCACTTATATAAGATTAGATATTATAGGATGAGTCATTACATTGCCCCTAGTACACTTGCACTCTTCCCATCGTGATCATGGATCGAAAGAGTTTGGTAGTGCTAGCGTTGAGTCTATGATAATTAATTTTACTTGTTCAATGCCATATGTGTTATGCTAGGGTGTTGACGTTGTTGCTAATATCCGCCTTAGTAATTGGTTCCAATCTTTGGGAATCAATGGTTTAGCTTCTCGATATAAGTGTTCTCTCCTTGTCATTGTCTATCTTCGGACAATAGCTAGTTTTCCACAAGCAGGAGTCGCGGTATCTTATTGATTCCTGCATGGTTGATTATACCAAGCGTAGTTAGAGTGTAGGCCACGATGAATCTATGGCAATCGAGAGCTATCCTTCTTGACATTGCCAGTATCTGAGCGATGTCAGATTGCTGAAGATGAGTTATTCCCTCCGGGTGTCTTTAGGCTATGCTAGATTCTTGCAAGTTGAGGTTTGGGAGCTCAGTCGAGCACCTACCTCTATCTTTGGAAACTGATGTGTCGATGACTTGATTCTAGAAATGTCTTCCATCGTCGTTTGTATCTAGTCGATGGTAAGTTCCTCCGTTTATCGCATATTTCTGAGCAATGATGAATTTTAAGGAGTTCGATTTTCTTGCTGATATGACGGTCTAGAGTTCTCGATGTTGTTGAGGCAATATCAATGTCTAGCTAGTTGGAGCAGTTTCCCATTCAATTCCAGAGTTATTCATCATACTATACTTCTCTGTTGTGATTGCCCAAATTCTCTGTTCAGCGTAACAGAACCATGGAGCGATTTTTTTATCATAACCAAGTGTTAGTGTGTTATATGTATCCCATTCCACGAGGTAGGTTATTTATGAATACATGATGTTCCGGGTGGCTATCTGGATGCCCCTAGTCGAAGTTACGTTGCAGCTCCTATCTCCGATGGTTCTAGCCACTTGAATGCCTTGACTTTAGACTTTTGCGTATAGAATTTGGTCAAAGATCGGATTTCTTTGCCAATCTTTTGGTTAGGAGCTTTGTGGCACTGTAGGTGCAATGTCGGTCCTTTTGGGTAGCAGGATTGATTCTTGTTAATCCTGAATGTGGTTCAACTAATCCAAGAAGTGATGCACGGATTATGGGATGCAAGCAATAGCTTCAGGCCTTCCCGATGCTGCTGGAGCGACACCGATTCTTAGAAGGACATGAGATTGACATGACCCGTCGATCTGAAACGGTTGAGTCCTTCTCGACGTCGCCAACCTTTGGCAACGTGAGGAGCTCACGCTTCAAGAACGTGGTTCCACAGCTCAAGAAGCGATGCGCGACATGTGGGCACGCGCGAAAGAGTTTTGACGCTTGCTTGAAGGTGACCCCACTAGCCCAATAAGCGATGCACGGCTTATGAAATGTGCAGCTTATTAGATACTTTCTTGGAAGCGGTTTCACTGATTCAAGAAGCGATGTGTGATTTATGGGATGCATGACCTAGGAAATGCGCGACCAATGAGATGTGTGGCCTAGAAGTGCGCGGCTTATGAGATACGTGGCTTTTGAAATTTGGGCCTCCCCAATGCCATCAGGGCGACATCAGTTTTTGGGGGCATGGATCAAATTTTTCCATCAATCTAGCGGCTTGACTTCACTGGAACGTAGCTTCGTAGGTTCTAAGGGATAAGCGGTTTTTGAGTTAGGTAACCATGGCTTGGATGATCCTTCTGTGTTTCGAGACAATGTGCATGACCAAATAGATCGGGTTGCCATGGTGGAGAGATCTATAGCTGATCATGTAAAAATGGATATGAAGAAGCACTTATGGGAGCTCAGGGCAAGACTCTTAGCTTTTGGTTCAAACTGCCTTCAAAGATTGGGTCTTCAACTAGCACACGGTTTTAGAGGAAGAGGAACTATTCACTAGGGTAGAAAAGAAAGAGTTGGGAAGGAGTAAGCGAGTATTATGCCTCTAATTTGTTTGTTGCGCTAGCCAGGTCATTAAGTCCGTCGTTGTCAGAATGCCAGAATTTTTGATCAGGCGTAACAGAACTACGGTATGGTTAGTCTTGGCCTTTCTTGTGGCTATTCAAGTGTGCTTGGTGCTCTATATGCCGTAGGGCTATTCGCATGCTTGAACTGTATCCAGGGTTTCTTTACAACTTCTCTGGTTGCCCCCAGTCCAATGGATGTGGTTGTATCTTCTAGATAATTAAGGCATGGGAAAGCCTCTATCTATGGAGACTTATATATTAGGGATCCTAGATACTTGGTTCTCGTAGGTTCTGGATCTTGGATTGATTCAAGTCGGCCTCTGATTAACCACAGGGTCGGCTTAGTTTTGGTTTAATTTTTTTGAGCGAATTTGAAGCCCTGGAATTCAACACTATTTATTTCATAAGTCGTTGTTACTTCTGTGGAGTGACTAATGTGATTGTCGATTTGTGGCCTCAGAGCGTGACTTTGTTCTCTTCGGGGAGCTCTGGATCAGATGACTGGTGATCTATAGGTTCGTCTTCACTATGCTTTAGTTCATGAAGAATTTTTTTGATCAGATGACCACTGATCTACCAGTTCGCCATCATGATGCTTTAATTCATGAAGGACCTTCACGTTCGTGAAGGGTTTTTGGATGACATAATCGTTGATCTACCGGTTCGCCCTCATGATGCTTTAGTTCATGAGGGACCTTCACGTTCTTTAATGGTTTTCAGATCAAATGACCACTGATCTACCAGTTCGCTTCCACAATGCTTTAGTTCATGAAGGACCTTTACGTTCGCAAAGGGTTTCTGGATCAAATGACCGCCGATCTACCGGTTTGCCTTCACGGTGATTTAGTTCATGAAAGAGCTTCGCGTTCGTGAAGGGTTTTTGGATGAGATGACCGCTGATATACCGGTTCGCCTTCATGATGCTTTAGTTCATGAAGGACCATCGTGTTCGCGAAGGGTTTTAAGATCAGATGACTGTTGATCTACTGGTTCGCCTTTATGATGCTTTAGTTCATGAAGGACCTTCACATTCGCAAAGGGTTTTTGGATTAGATGACCGCCGATCTACCGGTTCACGTTCACGGTGCTTTAGTTCATGTAGGACCTTCACGTGAGCGAAGGGTTTTTGGATCAGATAACCGCTGATCTACCGGTTCTCCTTCATGACGCTTTAGTTCATGAAGGACCTTCACATTCGCAAATGGTTTTGGGATTAGATGACCAATGATTTACCAGTTTGCTTTCACGACGCTTTAGTTCATGAAGGACCATCTTGTTCGTGAAGGGTTTTTGGACCAGATGACCACTGATCTACCGGTTCACCTTCATTATGCTTTAGTTCATGAAGGACCTTTGTGTTTGAGAAGGGTCTTTGGATCAAATAACCGCTGATCTATCGGTTCGCCTTCACGATGCTTTAGTTCATGAAGGATCTTCACGTTCATGAAGGGTTTTTGGACTAGATGACCGCTGATCTACCAGTTTTCTTTCATGATGCTTTAGTTCATGAAGGACCTTTACATTCGTGAAGGGTTTTTGGACCAGATGACCGCTGATATACCGATTTGCCTTCATGACGCTTTAGTTCATGAAGGACCTTTACATTCACGAAGGGTTTTTGGATCAGACGACCGCTGACCAGAGGGCCTTGGAGCGATAATTCGTCGACTTCAAGAGGAATTTTTTAGTTCGGCTCGTGGGAACATAGTTTTATTGGTTATAAGAAACTGGGGAGTTGGATCTGTTTATTTGACGATCCTTCGTACATGCCTTCTCGATGCTACTAGAGCAACATCGATTCTCAAAATGATGGATCGATATGACCCATCGACCAGGCGGTTAGTAAGCCTATGCTTCTCATTCATGGTTCGAAGGCATGGAAGTGTTCCTTTTGTCATGTAGTCTACAATGCCCCCAATGTCCTGGTAAGGCTCGCTTGGAAAACAAAAGTAGATAAGGAAGGATGAGAGGGCATTGCTTTAGCTTACTGCCTCATTCCCTAGTAGTTAGCTAGCCAGAGTGTTATTTGATAACCGTCCTTTCGTTAGTTGGCCCAGGTGCTTCTCCGCTGGGTCTTAATGGTCTTGCTAGAATGGAAGGTCCTTGAGGTCCTATAGGTCCCTCTCCATCTGGTTGTTCTTTAGGTCTTTCTGGCAGGCTAGATGCATCACGTCCTTTGGTCATGCAGTACGGAGTTTATTCCATAAGTCTCCTTTCTATTTTGTCAAAGGTTGAGATGTATCTTAGTGGGAGCCTGGTACACCATGTAGAAGCAATATTGTCCAAAAAGATTAGGAAACATTTGCAGCATACAACATCTGTTGTCCCCGCTCCATCCTTATGCCAACTATACCTATGCAAGTGCTATTTTGGGGCATGTCGTCTTGTTGCAAGATGGCATAGTAGGCACAACGAACTGCTCGGGATAGTCTTCCCTTCTTAGTAAACGAAGTTTGGCTCGATGCAAAACCCCGATTGTTGTCAGCCCCATCAGTTTTTAAGTTCTGTTTGTTTGTAATGCTTATTAATAATGTATGCATGATTATCCAATGTTTGAATGGTTGAAAATATCGTTCTGTGATGAACACCAAATTTTCCCAAACTGGGTGAGATCAGTACGGGGTGACAAGGAAGGGCCCATAAACTACATTTCAAATTTAGTGGTTTGGAGTTCACATGCTCGAGTTATGGGCAGATCGGTGTTGATGGTCAGCAATAATTTGCTTAGAGTCCGACTCGAGAAAATTTGCAGTTTGCTTGGAGTCAGCATCTTGTTCGCTTGGAGTCGCAGAATTTGAAGTGCTGGGCCAACGACGAATGGTGCTTGGAGTTTATTGGTGTTTGCTTGGGGAAAATCTTATTTTGCCTGAGTCTTTCTTCAGGCCAAAGTTTTATGGGACCGCTTCAAGTCAAATGGGTGAGTACTTCGGGCCTGAGTTCGGATCAACCGTGAAGTGAATATTTTGGCATCCGTTTTGAAGTTTTTGATGACCACTTGCCCAGTCCTTGATGGGTCTCCATCAACAGTCGTGCCAAATTTTTGACTTTGCAAATGGTCTTAGTTAGATGGCCGAAGCCTAGGCTCTCCATTCTTCTAAAGGGCCATTTCTGCACGGTTCCATTGGCATGCAGATGGTCACGCTAGAGCAGTACGGAGTTCTTTCCATTGTTTTGAACCTTATCAGTCCATCTTACTTAAGTGGATCACCATCCTCTGAAACAAAATCAGCCATTACCACATCCTCTTGTGGAGTCCTTGCTCCAAAGTTTGGATTTGCAACAAGAGCAAGTTCAATCAATCCCCCAGTTGTTGTGCCTAATCTAATGTTCTTCTAGGCGCCATAAGTCAGGCAAAATCTCTGGACCTAACTTCAAAATCAGCAGGAGTCTAGGTAGAGAGCTAGATCTATACCTGAGATCATTGATTTCTCAATGAAAGTACCAAAACGTTAACCCAAAAAAGGTCAACATCCTGGATTGAGTGTGAAAGCACTAGCCCTGTTTCTTAGAGCAAACAATATAGAAAATGAATGAAAAAAGAACCGAAATAGTAAAGATGCACAATAATTTTATAGTGCTTCGGTTGTTAACGAAGCCTACATCCACTTTGTATCTTTTATTAATTGACTGCTATTACATGGTTGATTTGGATTACAATATGATTGAATCGCCTAAGTTAGATCTAAATCACAAGTACTTGGAGGCAACCGGAGGATCTCGGTTGCTCCTTTGTGACTATTGTCTGGGAGAAGAAGAGTGAAGAATAGTAATGGCAGAGGTGCAGTAACTAGTTAAGAGATCACCTTCATGTTGCAGATGAGATGGTATTTATATGAGTTGGAGAGCACTTGGGCTAGAGCCGCTTTACCAGAAGCCTGTAGTCGTCAAGTAGAGGAAGCCCAAGAAGTTTGGAGGTAATTTGAGAAAACTATTTGGATCGGTTCCGATCCAATTGGATCGGATCGGTATAGATCAAAATAGTTAAGCATTTTTTATGCTTTGACTATTTGGTTGTCTTTCTTGCTTCGATATGAAGCTCTTAATGTAATTTCATAGCTTGTTGATTTGTTTTGATCATGATTCACCTGTTAGTTAGAGTGAACTGTATTCTGAATCAGATAAACCTTCACTTCTTGAACTCGGTTACTTGGATGTTACCAAACTTGTTGGGTGAGCTTAGTGGAGTCATAGGAGCTCAATGCTAGAGATTCGGAAGAACAATGATCAACAAATTCGGATCAGTACCGATCCAATTGGATCGGATTGGTGCCGATCCAAAAAATTAGGCTATTTTTAGCCCATACTTCTTGGAGACTTTTTTGATGCTCTTTTAGGTCTTTCGGTCAAGTTTTGAGTCGTTCTAGCTTAACCTAAATGTTCTAACTCCTTTCGAATTTTTCTGCATTAAAAACCCGATTAACACCATAGAAGTAGCAGACGAAGTAAATCGGATTTTGGTTGCAAGGGAATTCATAGATATTTTTGAGCTGGTTATAGGACTACCACCAAAACGAGCTATTGAGTTTCGAATAGAACTTGTACTGGAGCTGAAACCGTAAGTAGACTACCTAGCAGAATGACACCTACCAAGATGAAGGAGTTAAAGGTGCAGCTAGTAGACTTAGAAGGAAATAATTTTATTAGACCAAGCAGTTTACCTCAGGGAGTGACCGAGGTGTTTGTGAAGAAACTGGACGGGTTGTTGAGATTTTGTATCGATTATCGTCAGTTGAACGAGAAGACGATAAAGAATCGATATCCTTTGCCGAGAATTGATGATTTATTTGATCAGTTGAGTGGAGCCGAAGTATTTTCCCAATTGGATTTGACAACAAGGTTCCATCAATTAGTTGGAGGACAATATTTCTTTAATAACATTTTGTAACGACCACGACTTTCTCTCCATAGAAAGTCGTATCGCTAATAAGAAAGAAAGGGGTGAGAAATAGAAAAGAAGAGAAAGAGAAAGAAAACAACACAAATACTCACAGCGGAAACGGAACAAAATATAATATATCATATAACTATTACATAGTATCATATACATCTATCAGAGTTACAAAGATTACACATCATATACTAGACAGTTATAAACATCTGTCTAGTTATTACAACTCAATACAAAACAAAGATCTAAACAAGATCAACACAGCGGAAACTACTATCTATATCTACAACGCTGAAGCCTCCTGCTCCATTGCTCCTCCATAATTCGTCAAGGCTAACCTGAATCCCTTGGCTACTCGTAAAAATTTGAGTACCCAAGAGTTTATAAAACAGAAATAAACAACTTGGGTCAGACATGGGTCTGGTGTGAGTAACAGGTTAAACTTGTTTAACTTCAAAACCTTTTGAAAGAAAAGGTATCACGTAAGACTTCCCACAAATAAACATGGGTAAGTTTTTACCTTACGCTAACCAAAACATTTGATAGGAAATTCGATTGTATTATAATAGGGTCTAGGGTTTTCAAGTAAAATACAGAAATAGCTGAAATGCTTACATCTCACATTCCAACATAGTTGGGCACAACTAATACGTACGGCACTTATTGGATTTTGGATTCCATACAATGGCAGGGCTACCGGGGTACCGCCCGTCACAGTACGTGGCCTAGATCACCGTACCGAGGATCACTCCCAATCCCCTGCAACACAAGGTCGGAACATCCCTTACTGGATAATTCCCGCACAAGATACCTCACGGTTGGGATCAGCAACCGCACCACTAAGTCGAAAATAGAAAGGGACATCTAGACAGAGGTAATCTTGTCCTACTTGGGTGCTACCCACTAACCTTGCTGCACCTCCCCTGTTTTAGCCATTCCCGGTTTGTGAGGCTTGAGGCTACGATTACCTTTAAAAAGAACACATCTATCTTAGAATGCTCATCGTCCACCTGACGATGTTCTGAAAGCATTCAATCCATACAAGTTCGTTCCGGGTTCGAACGAAACCGAAGGCATTATCTCGTTACACTCGTTTTGGAATCACCCTCAGAGTTAACGACAATAACCCTTGCACTCTGAATCTTCATCTTCACTTGATTCACGACCTATCGTTAATTTGGATCGATGTGGTATTAGGGTCTCCAAACCTGGAAATCCGGTATACGGAAACCCGATCCCGGTCTCATCGAAATCCAAAGCGTATCTTTTAAGGCCAAGTTGTTTTAAAGTTAAAACAATTCAATTCAATTATCTTTATACACATAGAAGGATAATTCACAATAGATAATCAACATTATCAGATAATCCATATTATCATCACAATTCAACTAAACATCCATATCACACATCATATATCTCATCAGAGATATCAATCAATACAAAGCATTCAGTATTATCATCCATCTATAAGTAATGATTTATATCATCTCTAATTAATTTAAATTGAATTAAATTAATTACCTCATTTTATAAATCCTTCTTACTTAACCATTAATTAATTACCATCAATTAATTAATTATCCTCTAATAATTCATTTCAATTAATCATCTTGATTAATTATCTTTTAATTACATCCAAGTAATTTATCTTTAATTAATTAAATTAATTATCCTTAACCACTTATAGTAATTAACCTTTAATTACTTCATTAATTAATTAACTAAAATTAATTAACTTAATCAACAATAATTAATTACATTAATCCTTAATTAATTACATTGATTAATTACTTCATTTATTAATTATTACTTAATTAACCAATCTTAATTACATCATTAATTATATTAATTAATGATCCTTAATTACAACTTAATTATTAATTACTTAATTAAATTAATTACATTAAGTAATTAAACTTTAATTTAAACAACATTTATTAATCACCCTTGATTAATCTTCAATCAGTAATTAATTACCCTTAATTACTTTCATTAACTAAATTAATTACTCCTTAATTAATTTCTTAATTAATCCCTTGATTAATTATTCAAAGTAATTAACTCAAATTACTTCTATTAATAAAATCATTTATTCAACTAATTACTCCCAGTAATTATCTTACTATTTACTCCCCTAAATAAACTTACCTTAATAATTACATTAAGTAATTATTATCAAATCATCTCTTGATTATTCTAAATTAATTAAACTTAATTAATTAGTTTAACTAATTCAAATTAACTTCAATTAATTACTATAAGTAATTAATTCTTAGTTACTTCCAACAAGTAATTACATTTAAACAAATTCATAAAGGATTATTCTTAAATTAATTTAACTAGTTAATTATCAAAATTAATTCTATTAATTCATTATTTAATAACCCATAGTTAATGACCTCATTAACTATTATTTAATTACTTTCCTTAAGTAATTAACTTATATTAATATTATTAATTCTAAATTAATAAATCTTAATAACCAATTTATTAATCTCTAATTACTAAATTAATTAAGTGTTAACCATAACTTAATTAATATTTAATTACTCTATTAATTAATCATTAATTAATACTCAAATTTATAATCCTTAATTACAAATTAATTATTCTAAATCATTAATTAATTAGATTATTTAAACCATTTTAATTACCTTAAAGATTTAATGATTTTAACTTTAAGATAAAAACATTTTCTTATTCATGGTTAAATTTATCATTCACAAATACATTTGAAAACATCCATTTTTAAATTTACTTTTAAATTTCATTTTAAATTCGAGATTTAAAATGAATACCAATTTGTTTTTAACTAAGTTTTAAAACCAATTCAAAAACTTTTACATGTTAAAGAATTCCTATATCTTATAAAAGAATTTCTAAAAGAGCTTAAATCAAATCCCTTTTTAAATTCAAAACATTTAAATATAACTAACATTTAAACTTATTTAAAACATTTAAATTTATTAAAACTTATTTATTTCCAATCTAAGATTCAAAACCAACTTGAATCCATATATTAAAACTTTGATTTCAATTCCTGTCTTAATATTTCTTCACAATTTAAATTCAGTTTAAATTTAAACTGACAGGCTTTAAAAAAAACTTGACAACACAAATGTACTCGAGCCCTTACAAAATTACTTCGAGTCGCACCCTTAAATGCTTCGAGCATCTCACGAAACAACTCGAGAAAATCTCGAGCACTTCCCACTGCTATAATCCCAGACTTCACTCAGACATTTCGATCGCGTGCACGTGCACGGTAGATTCCATCACCTCCGGCCATCGACGACTTCCCCCACCAGTCGACGTTCATCCACCAACCAGAAAACGATCATCACTACTTCGATCACTGCTCGAACTCGAAATCGAGCCTAAAATCCAAAACCAGGAACCAAACAACATTTCCAAAGCCTGTCAACAGCTAAAAATTGCCGCTCCGACCACCTGACAACCAACCTCTCCGGCCTCGCCTTCATCCACGACCAAACTACCAATTCCCAAAATCTTGAATCACTCGAACCATTATAGAAGACGTAATCGATCGACCAAACTAACCCAGTCTAACTAGGGTTCTAAAAAGATTTTCACTGTCGCATCCTCTCTGATGAATTTTATCACAAATACCCATTTTTCTAAGCAACTCCTAACTCTCCTCCATCAACACGAAGAAACCCAAGCTTCCACAATTCCAAGATCACCAGGATTTACCAGTTTCCCTCTTTTTGTTAAAACCAGAACTGCTCCCTAAATCCTATACTAAAAATTGTGTTTTCTGATTTAAAAATCATATTTCCTGTTAAGGTTTCAGATCACAATCTAAGTTTAATAAATTAAAGAATTTAAGTTTTAAACAAAACACATGTTTCCAGTTCATTTTTGGTTTCTAGAAGGAGTTTGTATTTATTTTAACTTAATTACAATTTTAATCTCAAACTTATGATCACACAAACAATTTTTGTTTATAAATTTAGTCCTAATAACAGCTAGATTAAGTGTTAAGAATTTCAAATAGAATTTTTGAAAGCCTGGACAGACCAAAACAATAACAGGGTACACTGACATTCAGGCGCACAATACATCCACATATACATACAAGAAGAATTTCACAATACACACATATATATACAGAACTATCTATAAACATTCACATGAAATCAGTTTATAGACTAGGACTTAACATGAAATCATTTATTTTGATCAATATCTGAAACTGGCATTTGATAACAGGCAAGAACATACCAAAATCAACATGCATTCAAAACCAAGCAGAATACAGAGAATTGCATCATTTATTTACTGTAAACAGGATTATCAGATGAAGAGATCAAGCAACTTATTTAGGTTATTTTTAAATAAAATTGTTACTCACCTTAAACAAAGATGAAACAGAGGCAGTTTTTATCTCTTGAAGACTTTAACTTGAATGCTTCTTGAATTTGATTTTTAACTTTAGTTGTTGAAGCTTTACTGATTTAAACTACATGCATGCTTCCAGGTTGAAAATGAATGCAGACAGGCTTCTTGAATTGATTGCAGATTTGAAAAGAGTGTTTGCAGGGCTTTGTTTTGGTATTGAAATTTGGTTACGGTTTGATCTTTGATTTGGAAGATGAGTTATAGGTTGTTGAATTTTGGTTTGAGGCATTTGAATTTCTGATTTCAGATTTTAGATTAGAGAATTTGTTTTCAGATTTGTATTAGAGAAAGAAATTTGGGTTTCTCTTGTTTTGAAAAAGAAAATAGAAAGGAATGAAGTGAATATATGAAAATGTTTATATAAGTGAATTTGTAATTTATAAAAATAAAATAAAAAGAAAATAATTAAGGACACTTGTCATTAGAGTTCATCTTTTATTTACACTTGTTAAAACAAGGCTTTAGGATAATGACACATGTCTTTTAAGTAATTTTACATATTTTTATTTATTTTAAAAGTAAATAAAATGCCTTTTTCTTATTTATTAAATACTTATCTATATATAAATTACTTTTTAAAGAGAAGCAAAAACTAATTATATTTATAAATAAAAGCTTATACAAATATTTTAAAATCCAAAAAATTTAAATAATTATTCTTTTGAATTTCAAAACTTTAAATTCAAATTCAAATTAAATTAAATCCTAAGATTCAATTTAAAAAGTCAAGTTATATATATATACACTTATATAACTACTTATGAATTTAAAATAACAATTCCATAGTCTTTAAAATCCATACATATTAAAAATAATACATTATACTTATTATTTGAAATTAACATATTTTATAATTTAAACAAGAGATTATATTATCAAGAAATATTTAAAAAGAAATAAAACAAACCAATTTTGTAAATCTTATTTATTTACACTTAAGTTAAAATATCTTAAACCAATTAAAATATTTACCTAAAGTATTTTAAAACTATAAAATTACTTATTTAAATATCTTTGAAAAGTCCAGATTAAAGTAAATATAAATTCCCAATTTACCAAAGCTTCTATTTACAACATATACAAATAAATATATATATTCAAATAGCCCTTAGGGTTATGGATGTTCCCGAAGGAGATTTTCTTTTTGGAACAAGATTAAGAAGGTATTGGAGGAACAGTTGATGTCTACCGCAGGAAAGACTCGACTGTATAGGAATTCTCTGATATCAAGTAAGAGAGTTTTGTCTATTTTGAAGTATGGGACTAAGGTCAATTAGTTGTTCTTCGGACATTGTCTCATTGTTCCCTTAAGAAGAAAAATCTGTAAAATCTGGAAATTCAATCAAAGGCAAAGGATAATCTGGAAATGAATCAGAGGCAAGCAACTTCATCAATTCAAATGCAAGATGTAAACTTCAACATGCAATTCAGATTTCAATAGCAAGCTTGATTTATTTTCAACATGCAAGAAGAATTCAGAGTCTGGAAATAAAATAACAGATCCTATCTTTGCTCTGATACCACTGTAACGACCACGACTTTCTCTCCACAGAAAGTCGTGTCGCTAATAAGAAAGAAAGGGATAGAAAAGAGAAAAGAAGAGAAAGAAAGAACTAAACAATATGTAACGACCACGACTTTCTCTCCACAGAAAGTCGTGGTCGTTACAGTGGTATCAGAGCAAAAAAAAGAATTTTAATTTTCACCTAATTCTTTTCTTTGCTCTGATACCACTGTAACGACCACGACTTTCTGTGGAGAGAAAGTCGTGGTCGTTACAATTCTTAATTACTTCCAACAAGTAATTACATTTAAACAAATTCATAAAGGATTATTCTTAAATTAATTTAACTAGTTAATTATCAAAATTAATTCTATTAATTCATTATTTAATCACCCATAATTAATGACCTCATTAACTATTATTTAATTACTTTCCTTAAGTAATTAACTTATATTAATATTATTAATTCTAAATTAATAAATCTTAATAACCAATTTATTAATCTCTAATTACTAAATTAATTAAGTGTTAACCATAACTTAATTAATATTTAATTACTCTATTAATTAATCATTAATTAATACTCAAATTTATAATCCTTAATTACAAATTAATTATTCTAAATCATTAATTAATTAGATTATTTAAACCATTTTAATTACCTTAAAGATTTAATGATTTTAACTTTAAGATAAAAACATTTTCTTATTCATGGTTAAATTTATCATTCACAAATACATTTGAAAACATCCATTTTTAAATTTACTTTTAAATTTCATTTTAAATTCGAGATATAAAATGAATACCAATTTGTTTTTAACTAAGTTTTAAAACCAATTCAAAAACTTTTACATGTTAAAGAATTCCTATATCTTATAAAAGAATTTCTAAAAGAGCTTAAATCAAATCCCTTTTTAAATTCAAAACATTTAAATATAACTAACATTTAAACTTATTTAAAACATTTAAATTTATTAAAACTTATTTATTTCCAATCTAAGATTCAAAACCAACTTGAATCCATATATTAAAACTTTGATTTCAATTCCTGTCTTAATATTTCTTCACAATTTAAATTCAGTTTAAATTTAAACTGACAGGCTTTAAAAAAAACTTGACAACACAAATGTACTCGAGCCCTTACAAAATTACTTCGAGTCGCACCCTTAAATGCTTCGAGCATCTCACGAAACAACTCGAGAAAATCTCGAGCACTTCCCACTGCTATAATCCCAGACTTCACTCAGACATTTCGATCGCGTGCACGTGCACGGTAGATTCCATCACCTCCGGCCATCGACGACTTCCCCCACCAGTCGACGTTCATCCACCAACCAGAAAACGATCATCACTACTTCGATCACTGCTCGAACTCGAAATCGAGCCTAAAATCCAAAACCAGGAACCAGACAACATTTCCAAAGCCTGTCAACATGTAAAAATTGCCGCTCCGACCACCTGACAACCAACCTCTCCGGCCTCGCCTTCATCCACGACCAAACTACCAATTCCCAAAATCTTGAATCACTCGAACCATTATAGAAGACGTAATCGATCGACCAAACTAACCCAGTCTAACTAGGGTTCTAAAAAGATTTTCACTGTCGCATCCTCTCTGATGAATTTTATCACAAATACCCATTTTTCTAAGCAACTCCTAACTCTCCTCCATCAACACGAAGAAACCCAAGCTTCCACAATTCCAAGATCACCAGGATTTACCAGTTTCCCTCTTTTTGTTAAAACCAGAACTGCTCCCTAAATCCTATACTAAAAATTGTGTTTTCTGATTTAAAAATCATATTTCCTGTTAAGGTTTCAGATCACATCTAAGTTTAATAAATTAAAGAATTTAAGTTTTAAACAAAACACATGTTTCCAGTTCATTTTTGGTTTCCAGAAGGAGTTTGTATTTATTTTAACTTAATTACAATTTTAATCTCAAACTTATGATCACACAAACAATTTTTGTTTATAAATTTAGTCCTAATAACAGCTAGATTAAGTGTTAAGAATTTCAAATAGAATTTTTGAAAGCCTGGACAGACCAAAACAATAACAGGGTACACTGACATTCAGGCGCACAATACATCCACATATACATACAAGAAGAATTTCACAATACACACATATATATACAGAACTATCTATAAACATTCACATGAAATCAGTTTATAGACTAGGACTTAACATGAAATCATTTATTTTGATCAATATCTGAAACTGGCATTTGATAACAGGCAAGAACATACCAAAATCAACATGCATTCAAAACCAAGCAGAATACAGAGAATTGCATCATTTATTTACTGTAAACAGGATTATCAGATGAAGAGATCAAGCAACTTATTTAGGTTATTTTTAAATAAAATTGTTACTCACCTTAAACAAAGATGAAACAGAGGCAGTTTTTATCTCTTGAAGACTTTAACTTGAATGCTTCTTGAATTTGATTTTTAACTTTAGTTGTTGAAGCTTTACTGATTTAAACTACATGCATGCTTCCAGGTTGAAAATGAATGCAGACAGGCTTCTTGAATTGATTGCAGATTTGAAAAGAGTGTTTGCAGGGCTTTGTTTTGGTATTGAAATTTGGTTACGGTTTGATCTTTGATTTGGAAGATGAGTTATAGGTTGTTGAATTTTGGTTTGAGGCATTTGAATTTCAGATTTCAGATTTTAGATTAGAGAATTTGTTTTCAGATTTGTATTAGAGAAAGAAATTTGGGTTTCTCTTGTTTTGAAAAAGAAAATAGAAAGGAATGAAGTGAATATATGAAAATGTTTATATAAGTGAATTTGTAATTTATAAAAATAAAATAAAAAGAAAATAATTAAGGACACTTGTCATTAGAGTTCATCTTTTATTTACACTTGTTAAAACAAGGCTTTAGGATAATGACACATGTCTTTTAAGTAATTTTACATATTTTTATTTATTTTAAAAGTAAATAAAATGCCTTTTTCTTATTTATTAAATACTTATCTATATATAAATTACTTTTTAAAGAGAAGCAAAAACTAATTATATTTATAAATAAAAGCTTATACAAATATTTTAAAATCCAAAAAATTTAAATAATTATTCTTTTGAATTTCAAAACTTTAAATTCAAATTCAAATTAAATTAAATCCTAAGATTCAATTTAAAAAGTCAAGTTATATATATATACACTTATATAACTACTTATCAATTTAAAATAACAATTCCATAGTCTTTAAAATCCATACATATTAAAAATAATACATTATACTTATTATTTGAAATTAACATATTTTATAATTTAAACAAGAGATTATATTATCAAGAAATATTTAAAAAGAAATAAAACAAACCAATTTTGTAAATCTTATTTATTTAAACTTAAGTTAAAATATCTTAAACCAATTAAAATATTTACCTAAAGTATTTTAAAACTATAAAATTACTTATTTAAATATCTTTGAAAAGTCCAGATTAAGGTAAATATAAATTCCCAATTTACCAAAGCTTCTATTTACAACATATACAAATAAATATATATATTCAAATAGAAAATATCTTATTAACTTTTAAAAGATAAAATCATCAATTAATACTAATTTAATCAGATTATTAAATTAAATTCAAATCTTATTATCAAAGATTATCCATATCAATTTAATTATTAAACAGATTATTAAATTGATATTGTTAAAATTTCCGGGATATTACATTCCTCCCCCCTTAAAATAATTTCGTCCCCGAAATTTAAACAAAGGTAATTTAATAATCTTATTAAAGATTTAAATTCAAAACACAAGCATATACTATCATCCATATGCTAACAACCATAGCAACCAAATCATCCAATCAAACAATTCTAACTATCTAGGCTAAAATTCTAGATAAAATTCCTCGAGTTTCCCCAAGTATATATATATACCGGAATACTCGCTCTACAAACAATCTAAACTACTAAGCTATAGATCTCCTACTCATCTAGATCTACAGAACTAAACAGAATATCAGACTACAGACGAGTCTGACTCAACAATCAAACCTCCAGAACTGCAGATTTCAAAACCAAAGATAGATCAAACACGTACTCCCTCAGAGATACGTAAAACACCATGAATTCCAGTTATCCAAACCGACAATTCAATTTCGAAGACCAAAAACTTATCCAGGTCAGAACACAGAAGAGATCCAAACTTACTTCTCCCATCCAGAGATACACTCCAAACTGCTTTCGCTGCTCAACTCTGATATGAGGTAGGACACAAGCACAGACTGGACAACTCATTCCAGAAATAAGGTTCACTGATCCATAAATAAAACTCAGATATTCCAGCAAAACTTGAGTTGCTTCGCCAACTCCATCTCTAGTTAACATCCTTCCACTAGACTGAACCACCGGTATCACTCCTGGAATCCAAGTCGATAAGAAAACTCAACCTTCAGATGCGGACAACTCCTGACTTCTCTGAAGACATCCAGAAAAATTTTGACAACCCAAGAGAACACTCAAACAATCGCAAGTCACTTTTGCGATCAACCCATCCTAATTCCAACAGACTGTTCTCTCTTTTAAAAATTAAAAATCAGAACAGCTTACACTTATTTATCCAATCCATCTAAGAAATGGATCCACTCTGCTGCTTCTGAACTTCACTTCCAGAAAAACTGCTCAGCTAGAAAACTTCCTGCCATCACAGAATACTCCGAGTAGCACTGCTGACACTGATGCTCCTATCCAAAGCTCTTCGAGAAACTCGAACTCCAAACCAAAGCAGAAACACCATGCTGAACTCAGCGACAACACCGAAACAGACACACTTCCTTAATCTTGTTCCAAAGAAAACATCTTCAGGAACATCCATAGTCACTGCATCTCATCATACAGCTACTATTACCTGAGGTATCAAGGTACCATCACTCGCTTCTGTTCAACCGACAGATCCAACCTTACTCATCCAAACTTCAAAGATAAACTCCGAACCATTACAGTTTCCTTCGGAGATCGATGAAATCCTTCACCACAGCAAAGCTTACTCGAGACGGTATTGGGTTTACAGTCTCGATATATACTTCCAACCTCAAACATTTAAATTCCAACCATTGGTAGTCGTGTTTCACACACCACCACCCTATCTACCTTTATATCCTATATTGGAAAACCTGTACGGGTAACCCAACAGATAGGTAGAATATATATATATATATATTTAAAATGGTACTTTTTATATAGAAATTATTTCTGGGTAAAATTATTTCATCTACCTCTTTAAAACAATATTGTGTCCGTTGGCCTGGTTCAAGTGTTTAGAGATCCCTATCAATAACGTTAGCTACTCGTATTGACCAGAATCCATATACCACTCAACCGATCAATTAACACAATATAAAATCATTTTTATATAACTAACAAATACGCGCTCTCGTATATATATATACTCAGACTCAAATAGGTTGCTACAGATCCTATCTCTAATGAACAATCCTTCTGAACCTAGGTATTCACTCAACCTAGTGCTCTGATATTCAATTAACCAAAAGCTTAGGCATTCGCTCAACCTATGCTTTGATACCACTGTAACGACCACGACTTTCTCTCCATAGAAAGTCGTATCGCTAATAAGAAAGAAAGGGGTGAGAAATAGAAAAGAAGAGAAAGAGAAAGAAAACAACACAAATACTCACAGCGGAAACGGAACAAAATATAATATATCATATAACTATTACATAGTATCATATACATCTATCAGAGTTACACAGATTACACATCATATACTAGACAGTTATAAACATCTGTCTAGTTATTACAACTCAATACAAAACAAAGATCTAAACAAGATCAACACAGCGGAAACTACTATCTATATCTACAACGCTGAAGCCTCCTGCTCCATTGCTCCTCCACAATTCGTCAAGGCTAACCTGAATCCCTTGGCTACTCGTAAAAATTTGAGTACCCAAGAGTTTATAAAACAGAAATAAACAACTTGGGTCAGACATGGGTCTGGTGTGAGTAACAGGTTAAACTTGTTTAACTTCAAAACCTTTTGAAAGAAAAGGTATCACGTAAGACTTCCCACAAATAAACATGGGTAAGTTTTTACCTTACGCTAACCAAAACATTTGATAGGAAATTCGATTGTATTATAATAGGGTCTAGGGTTTTCAAGTAAAATACAGAAATAGCTGAAATGCTTACATCTCACATTCCAACATAGTTGGGCACAACTAATACGTACGGCACTTATTGGATTTTGGATTCCATACAATGGCAGGGCTACCAGGGTACCTCCCGTCACAGTACGTGGCCTAGATCACCGTACCGAGGATCACTCCCAATCCCCTGCAACACAAGGTCGGAACATCCCTTACTGGATAATTCCCGCACAAGATACCTCACGGTTGGGATCAGCAACCGCACCACTAAGTCGAAAATAGAAAGGGACATCTAGACAGAGGTAATCTTGTCCTACTTGGGTGCAACCCACTAACCTTGCTGCACCTCCCCTGTTTTAGCCATTCCCGGTTTGTGAGGCTTGAGGCTACGATTACCTTTAAAAAGAACACATCTATCTTAGAATGCTCATCGTCCACCTGACGATGTTCTGAAAGCATTCAATCCATACAAGTTCGTTCCGAGTTCGAACGAAACCGAAGGCATTATCTCGTTACACTCGTTTTGGAATCACCCTCAGAGTTAACGACAATAACCCTTGCACTCTGAATCTTCATCTTCACTTGATTCATGACCTATCGTTAATTTGGATCGATGTGGTATTCGGGTCTCCAGACCTGGAAATCCGGTATACGGAAACCCGATCCCGGTCTCATCGAAATCCAAAGCGTATCTTTTAAGGCCAAGTTGTTTTAAAGTTAAAACAATTCAATTCAATTATCTTTATACACATAGAAGGATAATTCACAATAGATAATCAACATTATCAGATAATCCATATTATCATCACAATTCAACTAAACATCCATATCACACAGCATATATCTCATCAGAGATATCAATCAATACAAAGCATTCAGTATTATCATCCATCTATAAGTAATGATTTATATCATCTCTAATTAATTTAAATTGAATTAAATTAATTACCTCATTTTATAAATCCTTCTTACTTAACCATTAATTAATTACCATCAATTAATTAATTATCCTCTAATAATTCATTTCAATTAATCATCTTGATTAATTATCTTTTAATTACATCCAAGTAATTTATCTTTAATTAATTAAATTAATTATCCTTAACCACTTATAGTAATTAACCTTTAATTACTTCATTAATTAATTAACTAAAATTAATTAACTTAATCAACTATAATTAATTACATTAATCCTTAATTAATTACATTGATTAATTACTTCATTTATTAATTATTACTTAATTAACCAATCTTAATTACATCATTAATTATATTAATTAATGATCCTTAATTACAACTTAATTATTAATTACTTAATTAAATTAATTACATTAAGTAATTAAACTTTAATTTAAACAACATTTATTAATCACCCTTGATTAATCTTCAATCAGTAATTAATTACCCTTAATTACTTTCATTAACTAAATTAATTACTCCTTAATTAATTTCTTAATTAATCCCTTGATTAATTATTCAAAGTAATTAACTCAAATTACTTCTATTAATAAAATCATTTATTCAACTAATTACTCCCAGTAATTATCTTACTATTTACTCCCCTAAATAAACTTACCTTAATAATTACATTAAGTAATTATTATCAAATCATCTCTTGATTATTCTAAATTAATTAAACTTAATTAATTAGTTTAACTAATTCAAATTAACTTCAATTAATTACTATAAGTAATTAATTCTTAATTACTTCCAACAAGTAATTACATTTAAACAAATTCATAAAGGATTATTCTTAAATTAATTTAACTAGTTAATTATCAAAATTAATTCTATTAACTCATTATTTAATAACCCATAGTTAATGACCTCATTAACTATTATTTAATTACTTTCCTTAAGTAATTAACTTATATTAATATTATTAATTCTAAATTAATAAATCTTAATAACCAATTTATTAATCTCTAATTACTAAATTAATTAAGTGTTAACCATAACTTAATTAATATTTAATTACTCTATTAATTAATCATTAATTAATACTCAAATTTATAATCCTTAATTACAAATTAATTATTCTAAATCATTAATTAATTAGATTATTTAAACCATTTTAATTACCTTAAAGATTTAATGATTTTAACTTGAAGATAAAAACATTTTCTTATTCATGGTTAAATTTATCATTCACAAATACATTTGAAAACATCCATTTTTAAATTTACTTTTAAATTTCATTTTAAATTCGAGATTTAAAATGAATACCAATTTGTTTTTAACTAAGTTTTAAAACCAATTCAAAAACTTTTACATGTTAAAGAATTCCTATATCTTATAAAAGAATTTCTAAAAGAGCTTAAATCAAATCCCTTTTTAAATTCAAAACATTTAAATATAACTAACATTTAAACTTATTTAAAACATTTAAATTTATTAAAACTTATTTATTTCCAATCTAAGATTCAAAACCAACTTGAATCCATATATTAAAACTTTGATTTCAATTCCTGTCTTAATATTTCTTCACAATTTAAATTCAGTTTAAATTTAAACTGACAGGCTTTAAAAAAAACTTGACAACACAAATGTACTCGAGCCCTTACAAAATTACTTCGAGTCGCACCCTTAAATGCTTCGAGCATCTCACGAAACAACTCGAGAAAATCTCGAGCACTTCCCACTGCTATAATCCCAGACTTCACTCAGACATTTCGATCGCGTGCACGTGCACGGTAGATTCCATCACCTCCGGCCATCGACGACTTCCCCCACCAGTCGACGTTCATCCACCAACCAGAAAACGATCATCACTACTTCGATCACTGCTCGAACTCGAAATCGAGCCTAAAATCCAAAACCAGGAACCAGACAACATTTCCAAAGCCTGTCAACAGCTAAAAATTGCCGCTCCGACCACCTGACAACCAACCTCTCCGGCCTCGCCTTCATCCACGACCAAACTACCAATTATCAAAATCTTGAATCACTCGAACCATTATAGAAGACGTAATCGATCGACCAAACTAACCCAGTCTAACTAGGGTTCTAAAAAGATTTTCACTGTCGCATCCTCTCTGATGAATTTTATCACAAATACCCATTTTTCTAAGCAACTCCTAACTCTCCTCCATCAACACGAAGAAACCCAAGCTTCCACAATTCCAAGATCACCAGGATTTACCAGTTTCCCTCTTTTTGTTAAAACCAGAACTGCTCCCTAAATCCTATACTAAAAATTGTGTTTTCTGATTTAAAAATCATATTTCCTGTTAAGGTTTCAGATCACAATCTAAGTTTAATAAATTAAAGAATTTAAGTTTTAAACAAAACACATGTTTCCAGTTCATTTTTGGTTTCCAGAAGGAGTTTGTATTTATTTTAACTTAATTACAATTTTAATCTCAAACTTATGATCACACAAACAATTTTTGTTTATAAATTTAGTCCTAATAACAGCTAGATTAAGTGTTAAGAATTTCAAATAGAATTTTTGAAAGCCTGGACAGACCAAAACAATAACAGGGTACACTGACATTCAGGCGCACAATACATCCACATATACATACAAGAAGAATTTCACAATACACACATATATATACAGAACTATCTATAAACATTCACATGAAATCAGTTTATAGACTAGGACTTAACATGAAATCATTTATTTTGATCAATATCTGAAACTGGCATTTGATAACAGGCAAGAACATACCAAAATCAACATGCATTCAAAACCAAGCAGAATACAGAGAATTGCATCATTTATTTACTGTAAACAGGATTATCAGATGAAGAGATCAAGCAACTTATTTAGGTTATTTTTAAATAAAATTGTTACTCACCTTAAACAAAGATGAAACAGAGGCAGTTTTTATCTCTTGAAGACTTTAATATAGTAATTAATTGAAGTTAATTTGAATTAGTTAAACTAATTAATTAAGTTTAATTAATTTAGAATAATCAAGAGATGATTTGATAATAATTACTTAATGTAATTATTAAGGTAAGTTTATTTAGGGGAGTAAATAGTAAGATAATTACTGGGAGTAATTAGTTGAATAAATGATTTTATTAATAGAAGTAATTTGAGTTAATTACTTTGAATAATTAATCAAGGGATTAATTAAGAAATTAATTAAGGAGTAATTAATTTAGTTAATGAAAGTAATTAAGGGTAATTAATTACTGATTGAAGATTAATCAAGGGTGATTAATAAATGTTGTTTAAATTAAAGTTTAATTACTTAATGTAATTAATTTAATTAAGTAATTAATAATTAAGTTGTAATTAAGGATCATTAATTAATATAATTAATGATGTAATTAAGATTGGTTAATTAAGTAATAATTAATAAATGAAGTAATTAATCAATGTAATTAATTAAGGATTAATGTAATTAATTATAGTTGATTAAGTTAATTAATTTTAGTTAATTAATTAATGAAGTAATTAAAGGTTAATTACTATAAGTGGTTAAGGATAATTAATTTAATTAATTAAAGATAAATTACTTGGATGTAATTAAAAGATAATTAATCAAGATGATTAATTGAAATGAATTATTAGAGGATAATTAATTAATTGATGGTAATTAATTAATGGTTAAGTAAGAAGGATTTATAAAATGAGGTAATTAATTTAATTCAATTTAAATTAATTAGAGATGATATAAATCATTACTTATAGATGGATGATAATACTGAATGCTTTGTATTGATTGATATCTCTGATGAGATATATGCTGTGTGATATGGATGTTTAGTTGAATTGTGATGATAATATGGATTATCTGATAATGTTGATTATCTATTGTGAATTATCCTTCTATGTGTATAAAGATAATTGAATTGAATTGTTTTAACTTTAAAACAACTTGGCCTTAAAAGATACGCTTTGGATTTCGATGAGACCGGGATCGGGTTTCCGTATACCGGATTTCCAGGTCTGGAGACCCGAATACCACATCGATCCAAATTAACGATAGGTCGTGAATCAAGTGAAGATGAAGATTCAGAGTGCAAGGGTTATTGTCGTTAACTCTGAGGACTTTCTCTCCATAGAAAGTCGTGGTTGTTACACATTTCGAGCGAGATAAGGTTCACAGTGGTTAATGATGTCATTCGGGTTAACTAATGCGCCAACTTTCTTTGTGGATTTGATGAACTGGATTTTCCAATATTACTTGGATAGGTTCGTATTGGTATTCATTGATGACATTCTAATATATTCTAAGGATGAAAGAGATCATGAAGTTCATCTTAGAATAGTGCTTGAGATATTAAGGCAACATCAACTTTAAGCGAAGTTTTCAAATTGTCATTTTTGGAAGAAAGAAGTAAAGTTTCTTGGTCACGCAGTTTCAAAAAAGGGCTATCAGTCGATCCAGCATAGGTCGAAGCTGTTAACAGTTGGCGGAGACCTGAGACGGTGACCAAGATAAGGAGTTTTCTTGGACTAGTTAGCTATTATCGGAGATCTATCAAGGATTTCTCGCAGATAGCAGCACCCCTGACTAAACTAATCAGAAACGACATGAAATTTATTTAGTCAGATGAATGTGAGGAAGCATTCCTTAAGTTAAAACATTTGTTGACAATGCGCCCATGTTATAGTTCCAGATAGGTATTAGGATTTAGTGGTGTATACATATGCGTTTAGAATTGGATTAGCTATGTTGATGCAGAAGGGTAAAGTTATTGCCTACACTTCTCGACAGCTCGGAGCGAATGAAGCTAGATATCCAACTCATGATTTGGAGTTGGCGGCTATGATTTTTCATTGAAAGTGTGGAGACACTACCTCTTAGGAAAAAGATTCAAGTTACATATAGATCATAATTATTTGAAATATTTATTCTCTTAGAAAGAGTTGAAATGAGACAACAAAGGCGGTTGGATTTTTTAGCATCTTATGATTTTGATATTGAGTATACACCGGGGAAAGGAAATAAAGTTGTAGATGCACTTATTAGCAAACATCAGAGTGTGATGTTAGCTATATTGGTTGAATGGAAGGATTTAGAGGCATTGACTACTTGTAATGTGCAGTTAAGGTCAACTGCTAGTTATAGTCAAAGTGCAACCATATTATCTTGCTTGGAAGTTTGACTAGTGTTGATCGAAAAGATTGCTTCAAAGCAGAGAGATGATTGACTACTAGTCGAAAGGATTAGAGGATTGGAAGGTGGAACCAAGATCTATGATCTAAAGGATTTTAGTCTTGACTAGAGATGATGGTTAAGGAAGAAGGGACGGTTATGTGTTTCAGATGTCAGAAACTAAAGGAGGGAATTTCATAGGGAGTGTCATCGATCAAAGTTTATGATGCATGCAAGGAAAACCAAGATGTATCAGGATACGAAGAAGTTTCTTATGGGAAGGCAACAAGAGGGATGTAGGCTTATGGATAAAGTATTGTGCAAATCACCAGCAAGTGAAAACCGAACATCAGAAGCCTAGTGGTTGCTTCAGCCTTTAGCTACACCAGTTTGCAAATGGAATTCAATATCCATGGATTTTATTGACAGGTTGCCAAGGTCAAATAAGAGAAATGAAAGTAGATTGGTCATAGTGGATAGACTGATCAAGAGTGCACACTTCATTCCCATTAAGTCAACTAGGAGGGCACGTGTATTGGCTAAGTTATTTATGACGAATACTGTTAGGCTGCATGGGATTCCTATTTGTGTAGTCATTGGCAGAGGTACTTTGTTCACTGGTGAATTCTAGAAGAGTTAGGTACCAAGCTTAAGATGAGTACCGCTTATTACCCACAGACAGATGGGCAGAAAGAGAGAGTCAATAAGGTACTTGAAGATTTGTTAAGAGCTTGTGTACTAGATTTTGGTGGATCGTAGGAAGACCATTTGCACTTGGTTGATTTTTCCTATAATAATATTTATCAAACTAGTACAGGAATGGCGCCTCTCAAAATTTTTTTATATAAGGCCATGCAAATCACCAGCATGTTGGTTGGAGACAAGAGACAGATTGGTCCTTGGTCCAGAAATGGTAAGGGAAGCCATATAGAAGATTGAGTTAATCCATTGGATGAGAGAAGCTCGGTCTAGGTAGAAAAGTTACGCAAAAAAGAGGCGTAAAGATCTTAAATTCTCAGTTGGAGATCGTATTTTTAATAAAGTATCACCGATGAAGGGTGTAGTACGATCTGGAAAATTAGGGAAACTAGCATCGTGATATGTTGGACCTTTCCCTATTATAGAAAGGATTGAAAAACTCAGGTATTGAGTAGAGTTACCAAGTAATTTCGCAGGTGCCAACAATGTGTTTCATGTTTCTCATCTTAGGAAGTATGTGTATGATCTAGAGACAACTATTGCTCCGACTACATTGGAAGATTTAGTAGTAGAACCAGATCTAAATTTTGTGAGACAACCAGTTTGAGTTGTAGCGAGAGATGAGAGGAAGTTAAGAAACAACACAGTCAGATTAGTTAAAGTCGAGTAGAGTGACAACGAGAAAGGCTGTATTTGGGAGACAGAGGACAGGATTAGGGATACTTATCTTGAGCTTTTATGATGGTATATTCTATATTTGTTGTATATAAACTTTATAGCTGGTAGGATATACTAGCGTAGTTTGCATGTTTGATGTGCCTGTTCTGTAGTCCTTACTGAATTTCAAGGATGAAATTCTTAAGGAGGGGAGCCTGTAACACCCCTAATTTAAGTTAACATTATTCAGGATATTTAATTGGATAGATTAAATAGAATAATGTAAATGGTTAAGGAGAATGAGATTTGAAAGGTCGAACCATTACTAATGAATTAAATAAGAATTTTTAAAGATTTATCATACAAGAGAATATATGAGTGGGGTAAAATAGGTAGATCCAACTTTCACTCCTTAAACCCACTTCCCCTCATATTCATTCTTATTTTTCATAATATCAAAACAATCAAAAAGATCTTAATGATCTGGCCATAACCTAAGGAGAAAGAAGCACGAAATCAAAGGGGGATTCAAGCAAGTTAGGGAAACTAAGGCACTAATGAAATCCCAACTCCAACTTCAATTTTAAGGTGAATAATACAAGATCCATCTCTTTTGCTTGTTTTAGAGTTCGGTTATGGATAGTACCCAATGATTATTGTTTGTTTTGCCAAAATATTATAGTATAATCATTGGTTGGATAGAATAATGATTTATGAAATTTTTATGAAATAATTTAAGTGGGTTTAAGGGTAAAAACTTAAGTATTTTTCTCTAAATGATTTGAATTTTTGATATAATGTGTAAAAGGATATTTTGAAGATGGTTTTTTAATTTCATAATTTTCGAAATTAAACTGAATATTTTTCAAATTTCCAAAGGAGGATATTGGACTAATTTCAGGTTTTAATTATTAAAAATAATTAAATAGGGTTTTTGGCTTCGAAATTTTCATATAATGAAGAATATGGTATTTTGAAATTTCTGCGAATTATTGGGATTTTTCCCAAGAGATTTTGAATTGTTGTGAATTTTATATGCTAGAAAAGCATTTAAATGGATACTTAATTAAGGATATTAGTTAATTAATTTGGTATATTTTTTAGAATTTGAAAAATGTATGTGGTGGTAATTTCTTAAAAGTATTGTTAAAGAGATTGTTTCATTTAATAGAAATCGGACAAGAATTAAGGTTTGGTGAAAAACAATTACTTTTATTAGTAATAAATAAGTTTATTGATAATTACAACAGTGCCATGTCACTATTATTCTCGCTGAGCCTAAAGTAACGCCACCCCTATGACTGTCGACGTTGACATAGAAGGAAGCATATAATGGCTACTTAGGTAACTTGGAATAATCCAAAAGTGTCGATGTCGACATCGTCGGCAACTTATGTTTGGTGAAAATGCTACTTCATGATTAATCTAACTCGACGCCGCCCCTCATCGACTATGATTTTAATTGAAGCCAGATATAATTATTTTCAATTTCTTTGAAGTCCGCTATGCAAAAGGCATTGCTTGTTACAAATTCGGCCCTATATATATTAAGCGGCATAACAGCCAAAGTAAGTTAAGTTTAAGGTTTTAAATTAACGTCGCTAGTCTTGATGCCACGATTCATCAAGGTCAGCAACATTATACTATTTGGCAACGATGTCGCACTTCTTCCTTTTAACACTGAAGAGGCCTTGTTTTCATGTAAACTAAGACTGTTTTAAAGAGGCCAAGCGACCTATATTCGAGAGGGTCGAAGACCCTATGTTTTCGGCGGTTAGCTATCACTTTGTAAAGTCCTAAGTTTTATTTTAAAAAGATGGATAACCTATATTATATAAGGGTCGACGTGCCTATCTTTGACATATAATTTTTTACTTAAAAGAACTTTAGTTTGTCTTCGACCTTGAATAGAGGCCAACGTTGTTTTAATACCACATGTGTTATATTCTAATTCATTAACGGCGAAGAGCCCATTGTTTCACGACTTCAACTTAAAACATTGGGGATATCAATGCTATTTTGATCATAGATGTCAACACTATCATTGGGGACTCCAATGTAGATTAGTTTCCACAAACTAAATGTTTTATAAATGCAACTTTATCAATGAAATACCAATGTATTTTCTTAAATGAGTTCGACACCAATTGTTACGGATAGCAATATATTTTATTTTGAGATGTTATATGTTTGAGGGGTGAATAAAATAATTGGGATACTAATAGGCATAGGCTAAATATGTGGATACATGAATTAAACTGCTAAATGATGGGTTTATAGTCATCCTAGGAAAACTATGGGATGTGAGATGGATAGTTCACATCATATTGAAGATGGATAGTCTTTATGAGGTCAATGTAGGGTTCATAGTCATCCTAGAAAAACTATGGGATTTGCGATGGATAGTCCACATCATTGTAAGCTTAATGGAATATATGTGATGGATAATCGACCTAATTTAAATAGTAGAACCATATGTGATGGGTAGTCAATATGGTAGGGGATGCGTAATCCAATACATGTGAGATGGATAGTCTACATAACTTTGGACATGTTAAAATATGAGATGGGTAGTCCACATAATTATAAGATGGGTAGTCAGATTAAAATAAGACGGATAGTCAGTTTAAATTATGGCGGGTAGTCATTTGAAATTTAGTTGGATAATATAATAAATTTGGATTGGTAATCCAGTATATTTTGCATTACTATAAGTGTTATTTTCAATGTTTTAAACATTATGGATGCAGGAGCGTAGTATATGGTTAATGTATTTTGGTTAAGATATTATTGAGGGGAAAACCAGTTTTGCTCATCGGTGTGGTCTCACTAGATATCTATATGGTTCGAGATGATAGGTTATTATTCACACCAGACTGTTTGTCTGACTCAAAGTTTTTGTTTTTTTCCCTTTAACTCTTTGATACTCATTTGAGTAGGTCGGCCCTAAGGGCTTTCAGGTTCAGTATGACAAATAAGCTTCCAAAGATGTGCAAGAGGCAATCTAGCTGTTAGGAGCTTCTTTTATTTCCGCTGTGTTAGAACATTTGAATGTATGTAATGGAAAAATCGTATAATTACCAACTACTTGACTCTGATCAACCAAAGTGGCATCTTCATTTGTCACTCTTTGAGTATTTTGTAATATTTATATTTCTTTGAATGTGGGTTTACGAATGGATTATGTAATGAATGTGAAAATCTTACTATTAAATTATAATCAAAGTACAATGTGTGTCGAGGCAAAGATAGTTTTCTAACATGTTTGATTTCATCGTTAATCGAGGGATAGTACTGTTTGAAATCGTAAAGTGGTAGTAAGTATATTTGGTCTAATTTCTATACGATCTGTTTACTTACACGAAAAGGAAAGTGTTTTGGGTTTACTGTTATCTATATTTCAAATGACATTTTATTTTAACCCAAAAAGTATGATTTTGTAAATAAAAATCTTTCTTGAGATTTGTTGATATACTTATTCCTTTGAGATAAGTATATGGTTATAGTTCCTAAGTATTTGGAAATGTAAGTTTTGTGAGTATACTTATACCATAGATATAAGTATATAGAAAAGTTTTCTAAGTATTGAAAGTGAAATATTTGGTGAGTATACTTATATAGTTGAGATAAGTATATAAAATATTTTTCAAATATTGAAAAGAGTAGAGAGGGTTTGTGAACATAAATTCAAAAGGTATTTTAAAATAAGTATTTAAAAGGAAATTTCAATTAATGAAAGAATTAATAAAAGAGGCTTAGTAGTTGCTTATGTGCTTAACCATGCTTGGTTTCCATGTGAAATTAAATCTCTAATTTGACTATTTGCTTATTTGATAGTTAAATAATCGACTATCTAATTTTGTCCAGTTTTTAAAACTATCGTTTGTCGGTTTAGAGAGATCAGGATCAGATATATTATTCGAAAACCACTACGAACTGGCATAAGCATTTGAATTGGAGACATCTTGAAGATGATGGAAATCAAAGAGTGAAGTGAAAGAGCTACTTGCTACTAATCCGAAGGATGTAGTAGAAGTAGTGCATTTGGTTTGTTCAGACCAAGAACAACTTCTATGGATGAATGCTGGCATTGCATTATTGCCTGAAGGGCAGTGTTAGCATTCAAGTTGGATTTACTACAAAGGTAAAACGTAGCCTCAAGCCTCACACCCCGTAATGACTAAAACAAGGGATTTATGGCAAGGCTGTGTGGTTCGCAACCATTAGAGTATGGTCATCACCCGATCTAGATCAATATTGACCCATTTATGTATGCTAGTGATTCGGTATAGTTGTTGGCTGGCGACCGGGGTGATATCATATTCGGTACTATCCAGAAAGGGGTAGGCTGGTTCTATGTTGGTAGGGGTGCAAAATATTTTTGTGGCCTCGATATGTTTTTCTAGAGGTGTACTGTGACATGCGGTACCTCAATAGCCTTGTCATTGATGGAATCCATTCTATAATACGTGCCTTTACGGACTTGTATACCTATTATGTTGGAATGTAATCAATGTAACCATTTTAGGTATGATTCATTGTTTATTTTAAACCCTAGACATTATCATAATGTCACAAGGTTTCCAATGAAATGGTTTGATTAACTTAAGGTAAAAACTAGTATTTATATGTGGCGTGGTCTTATAAGATACCTTTATTTTTAAAAGGTTTCACAACATTAAAATCCATAAGATGTGTGTTTCTCACGTTAGTTTACTTGACTGATCCAGACGTTATTTTCTTATAATGATTGGGTCAGCCTGAGCATATTTCCAAATTAAGTTATGGAAGCTTTGGAGCCTCATGAGACGAGTTAGATGCAGCCAAGACATATTTATGTATCTTTATTTCCGCTACATTTATTATTTTGTATTTGTCATCATTTGTGAGGATATGTTGTTAAAACTTTCTAGGCTGATGATAGATAGTTACTATAATTGATGTATGTATATTACAGTTTTCCTTTGTAAGATATGTCGTATATTATATATTACTCGTCACGATGTGAGATTCTATTATGTCTTTTCTTTCTTTCACCCCCAATAATATGTCTTTTTGGCACTTGGATGTTCGGCATGTGAATACCGTGGATGTATTAATGTCGACTTTTGGGAGTCGAAAAGGCAGGTCACACATGGTATTGGAGCTTACGGTGAGGAAATACTAGGTCTTGGTGGGATATACTCATTAGAGATAAGGTTAGTAACACTCTAGAATGAGTTTGAGAGTGTATGTGTCTGTGTGTGTCTATATACACACACACATGTGAGAGCGCATATTTGTTAGTTTTATAAAAATGTTATAATTGTGTTGATTTATCTACTAACTGTTTTATGAATTTTGGTCGGTACATGGGATCCCACAGTTCAATAGGGGTTTCTAAACAATTAAACAAGGCAAACCGACATGATATCGTTTTTGAAAATGGGTAAATGAAATAATTTTACCTAGATTATATTTCATGTATAAAAGAATAATTTTTAAACTGATATAGTAATTTATGGTATGTTTATTTGTTATAAAGTGATAATATTCAATTATTATCATTTATTGTTTGATTGATTTTGCTCGACCAGTTTATGAGCAGTTTTACCTTTTTACTACATGGGTTGAGTAGATAGTAAATTGTGGGAACATTGAAACAAACTCCTTTTGAATTCAGTTTCACGGTTTGATTATAAGGCATTCGGTAATAATATTGGGTTAAAATATTAATTTTAATAAAAGTTGTTTATTATAATCGAAACAAAGAAATACATTGGTGAAATGATTTTGTATAAGAAAGTGAAATTACATAAATTTGGTGTATAAATAAAAAGGATTTAAACTAAGGATTTGAGAACATAAATCTTGGTGTTTTGAAAATTATTTTCCAAAGTTTTGGGGAAAATAATACTAGAATTCTTTGAAAGTATTTATGAAAAAAAATTAAAAAGGATTTTAAAGAGATAGAAAGCACTGAACTCACTTCTGTCCTAGAAAATTATTCTGGTGATGACCGCAGCATCATCGGTGTTCGTGTTCGAGTTTCTAAATGAGGGATTGCTACTATTGTAGTTTTTCTTTAGGATTATCTGGTAAAATAGATTTTGATGTAAAATTTTTGAAAGTATGATTTGATATATAGAAGGAGATATGTATACTATTATTTTAATATAATTTGAAATGAAACCCAGTGTTTACTTCTGAAGTTTTCAGTTAAGTTATTATATGGACTTATGTGTCCAATGCATTAGGGCGATTTGGTTTGAGCATCTCATTATGATACATTGTTTGGTAATTTTCATTTTTTGAAATGAAATGGAATTTTCGACGATTTTGGACAGTCTAAAACTTCATAGTTAATTGAGATATTGAAGCTGTGTTTTTGGGAAATTATAAGATATAAGTTTTGTAACTTATAAATTTGTGAAGATAGTAAGTTAAAGCAAGCTTTAAATTTGTAGAACATCTTGGTTAAGTAAAACAAATATAATATTACATATACTCTTAGGATGTAGAAGAGTGTTATATAGATATGAACTTAAATATAGTCTTATAATAAATGATTTTAGTACTAAAGGAAATATACTATAAGTAAAAATGAACATAATTTAAAATGAAAAGAAATTGGTGTGATCAAGAAACCAATGGAATAAATACACAAGTTGTCAAAGATCATTTTATTCACATGACTATTCTTGATCCAGATTCTTGAGTGCATGATTCTGAGGTGATTTACACCAGTCCGAACAAGGATTTTTCACTCGATTCTAGACGGCGGACATTTGATACAAATTTTTGATAGTATTCTAAAGTTTTCTATCATAGTATATGGCTATGCAAAGAAAACAGAGCTTTCATATCAAGGAACTTAATCGAAGTCTGTATTAGAGTGGTCGAGTGATCAATAGTAGTTCAAAACTAAAATTTGTATGGTCTAGCAAGTGATCGGATTTGGTATTGCGTACGTATGGCATATGTACATTGTATGGGCTTAAATATAATTGTATGCTTTTAACATAATAAAATGAAAGTTATATAGTTTGATGGCATTTGTATGTGAGATACAGATTCATGGGAGCAAAGGCTGACTTGGTGCTTTTGGTTTCATGAGTAGAGTTTGTTTGCTCAACAAATAAGTACACATTAATGTTGTTGTTGAAGATTTTATGTCCCAGATATGGAAGACCACTTTTGGACTTTTGTTTTCTTTTTTTAATTGGGTTAGTTGTGGTGAGTTGTAGTTCTTTGGATCGAGCCATGCAAAGGAGGTGCTACTAAAATTTTCTGTAACATATTGAGTTTTATAAGCTTAAGGGTAATGACACATTTTTCTTCCTCTGGTAATTTCAGCGATGAGATTCTTTTAAGGAAGGAAGAATTAAAGACTTGGAATTTTTAAACATTTCGAATGGGAATATTTAATTTATTTAAATATTCAGATTTGATTCAAATTTAATAAATAATAAGAAAAATCAGTTTTTAATAAAATGACTCGATTTGTATTAAGGTATTTTTATTTGGAAAATATTTAGATTATCGTTTGATCTATTTTACGGCAAACATAGGTATTTTTAAAATTTCATAGAATTAGATAACCCGTGTATTTTATTGTTGTTTTGAGATTATGCTGCATTTTTATGCAAGATCGTATTTTTATTTATGCCTTTTGCGGCTCGTACGCGAACGAAATGTTGTGTTGCGAAATGTCAGAAATTGTAAAACAAACCAAATCTAACATAAGACTTTGCCTTCAGGTTTTCATTTTCCCTCTTAACTTTTCTTTTTCCTCTCCTTTTTCATTTTCATTTTCATCTTCTATAAGTACAAGAAAATCAAAACCTAAACTTCAAAAATCAAAATCAAAATCAAATGTCTTAATCAACGAAAAATTATAAAGTTGGATCCTTTGGGTTTGTTTTGAAGATATCTTTGAATCTATGTTGTATAGTGGCATGCAGTGGGGGATAGTGATGATCGATGTGTTGCAAAGGAATAACAGTTTGGGTTTTTAATCCATCGAAGTAGAGTTTGGCAAAATCGAGGGTGGCGTTGTGCTTGTGGTGCGATGGGGAGTTGGCAATCAGAAAATGGTAGAGCTCGATCATGATCTGGAGAATGTGACGTGGTCATGTCATGTATGGGCTTCCCAGGTCGCGCTGGTGCAGGATGGATCGAGTTGGACGAGGGGAGGTGCAGTTTGAAGCACGCGTGGGGTGAAGTTGGATGGTGAAGTCAGACATTGGTTTCTTGTCTGTTGGGGGAGATTTCATATGCATGTATGAGGGTAATTGGTGATGTATATGAGATAGGCGGGAGGAGTAATATCAATTTGGGGAAGATGGGTTCTAAAATTAATAAGGTGATTAATTTTTTAATTGAAGTGTATTAATTAATATTATATTCTCAAATCTTATAAAATGAACATCTCTCTCATACGAGGTCCAATCGAGACGCGGTCTTTTGTGTTGCGCTCGTAGGAGCGTTGTCCACGCATTGGAATGGATTTCTTTAAGTTTGGAGAAAGTGAAATTTTGTGCTAAATTCAATTTTAGATCAAACTGGAATGCTTAAGTGTCTCCTGGAATTTAAGTGAGTTAAACTAACCTTTTGGATAATCGGTATGATACATAGTAGATATAAATTATTGTTTTCATGTATGAATGATTTATTGGTTTGGTTTGGTTGAACATCCACTTTTAAAAAGTGAACAACATACAAATGTAATACAAGGAATTTTGTAGGGAAATCCGGATTCCTCGTTGTTATTTATTTTAATTTCAATTATATACAACTTCGTACTTTGGCCATATTGAATGTGACATCGATATATGTTAAAAGTTGAACCTTTTTAGTGATAAAGGTAGTAATAGCATTGGTTGTGTGCTATAGTGGTACTGGCCTCGTTACAGTATTTTGAAATGCTACTAATTGCCTTTATGGTTTGAAAATGGTTTTGATTCGAAGAATGATTTTAAATCTGACATTTGGGTTTTCTATGACATTTTATTTAAAATGGGTTTTGAACTTTCTCTATTTTACTTCAACCTTTTTATTAGTCTTTCCATATATATATATATATATATGTTTTAGAAGTATTTCAGGAAGTATTTATTTTTATAGAAAAGTGAGTATAATAATGATTTGAAATAAAAGGGAATTTATCTTTTAAAATAAAGTGATTTGTTTTTAAAAGAAGATAGAAATATTCTGGAATAAATATTTGTGGAACGTTTTATATGAAATGTTGTATAAAAAGGATAGATTTAGAAATGGTATTTTATAAATAAAAGAATAGTTTTATAAATGATGTTTTTATAACAAAAAGAATAGTTTTATAAATAATATTTTATAAAAGGGAAATGATATCATTTTTATAATTTGGTATGATAAATCACATTTGTGGATTATAGTATATGGAATGATCATTTTATGGAAAGTATTTTGTTCTGTCTTGAAACCGAAGTTTTGTAATAAGTATTTGGAGTTTTATAAAAGGAGTTTTATAAATAGTATTTGGAGATTTATAAAAGGATTTTTATAAATTATATTTTATAAAGGTGATTTATAAACAAAGTTTTACAAAGGAATTTATAAATGGAGTTTTATAAATGTAAAAGAGATTAATAAAATGGAATTTTATAAAAGGGTGAAGGTTTGAATGCTACAATTGATCATTTTTAATTATTGTGGTATGGAAAGTAACCTTTTCATACTTAATACCAAATTCCAAGGTATGGAAACTTGTCTTTATCTTGAGAATTAAGAATGTGTGTCGAGGCAAGGATAATTTTCTAACCTGTCTGGTTTCATTGTTAATTGAGGGATATTATTATTTGAAATCTAAAAGTGGTAGTGAGTATATTTGGTCTAATTTATATACGATATGTTTACTTACACCAAAAGAAAAGTGTTTTGGATTTATTGCTATCTATGTTTTAAATGACATTTTATTTTAACCTAAATAAGTATGGTTTTGGAAATTAAAAGCTTTCTTGAGATTTGTAAATATACTTATATCGTTGAGATAAGTATACGAGTACAAATCCTAAGTATTAGAAATGTAAGTTTTGTGAATATACTTATACATTGAATAAGTATATGGAAATGTTTTCTAAGTATTGAAAGTGAAATATTTGGTGAGTATACTTATACAATTGAGATAAGTATATGAATATTTTTCAAGTATTGAAAAGAGTGGAGAGGGTTTGTGAGATGACATCAAGTCATCATGCCCCTTATGCCCTGGGCGACACACGTGCTACAATGGGCGGGACAAAGGGTCGCGATCCCGCGAGGGGGAGCTAACTCCAAAAACCCGTCCTCATTTCGGATTGCAGGCTGCAACTCGCCTGTTTTGAAAAGTTATTTTAATATAAGTATTTACAAGGAGATTTTAATTAATGAAAGAATTAATAAAATAGGCTTAGTGGTTGCTTATGTGCTTAACCATGCTTGGTTTCCATGTGAAATTAAATCTCTGATTTGATTGTTTGTTTATTTAATAGTTAAATGACCGACTATAAAATGTTAGCCAGTTTTTAAAGCTTTCGTTTATCTATTCGGAGAGACCGGGGTTGTATATTATCCGAAAACCACTTCGAACGGTCATAAGCGTTCGAATTGGAGACATCTTGAAGGTGACGGAAATTGAAGATGGAGTTCTTTGAAGTGCAAGGGATACTTGCTACTAATCCTAAGGATGTAGTAATAGTGGTGCCTTCGTTTTGTTCAGACCCAGAATAACTTATATGGATGAATGTTGGCATTGCATTGTTGCCTGGAGGGAAGTGTTAGCATTCCAAGTGGATTTGCTAAAAGGGTCAAACATAGCCTCAGACCTCACAGCGTTAATATGACTAAAACAGGGGATACAGGGCAGGGCTACGTGGTTCGCAACCAGTAAGGTATGGTCATCACCCGATCTAGATCGATATTGACCTATATTTGTATGCTACTGATTTGGTATGGTTGGTTGCCGACAACCGTGGTGATGTCATATTCGGTACTATCCAAGAAGGGGTAGGCCTATTCTGTGTTGGCATGGGTGCAAAATATTTTTGCTACCTCGGTACATTTTTCTGGAGATGTGTTGTGACAGGCAGTAACCCCAATATCCTTGTCATTGATGGAATCCATTCTCCAACATGCCTTTACAGACTTAATCATATACCTATTATGATGGAATGTAATTAACGTAACCATTTTAGCTATGATTCTATATTTATTTTAAACCCTAGACATTATTATAATACCACATGATTTACTATGAAATGGTTTGGTTAT
The DNA here is from genome assembly GCA_030737815.1 of Allium fistulosum. NCBI lineage: Eukaryota > Viridiplantae > Streptophyta > Magnoliopsida > Asparagales > Amaryllidaceae > Allium > Allium fistulosum. Next base: position 1,425,734,652 of record CM060902.1, read on the forward strand.
CGTAAGGTAAAATCCTATCTGTGTTTATATGCATTTGTTGTATATACGTATATTTATTTCCACTACATTTGTTGTTTGCATTTGTCAACATTTTTAAGGACGAGTTGTTATAACTGTCCAGCCTAATGATAGATAGTTACTCTGATTGATGTATGCATCTGATAGTTTCCTTTTGTAAAATCTATTGTATATTATATATTACTTGTCACGATGTGAGACTTTGTTCTGTCTTTTCTTTCTTTCATCTCAACAATATGTCTTTCCAGCACTTGGATGTTTGGCATGAATATCATGGATGTATAGTGTTGACTTTTGAGGGTCAAAAACGTACGTCGTTACACCGATCTCATCTCAGTTGTCGAAAGATAATTCCAAGGTGATTGTAGTACAGTGGAGTTCCATCTTTAGGCTTTGAGAATGAGGTAAGTTACAGGATGAAAATGTCTATACTTCACGACTAGTTGAACAGGTTTGGGAATCAAGTATTGATGCAGTGGTAGAATGAGTTGATGCCCATATTATTTTGAGGATGTAGCCATGAGTGGGCACATATACTACTTTAAAAAGTATAAGTATAAGATAATACACCAATAATTTTGAGATGCGATTATAAGGGAGTTCATCGATAATTTTGATGATACGCATAGTATGATGGATGTTTAGTCAACGTAGGGGTTAACACACATGTATTTGTTTGTATTATAGTGTGATGTTCGCCATGTTTGATTGTGCACTTTATTTTGTTGAGATATAATTATTGTTGATTTATTTTTATTCGTACATGTGCATTTGAACCAACCGTGGTTTGGTTGTGAGCTTTTGTTATATGCTATTGTGGTTGGATGATTGATATGCATGATATGACTGGAAGACGGATTTTATCTATGATTGAATTTGTTTCACACTTTTTTCATGGAGTATTATTTTTACATGCTATAATTTTGGTTACATGTTATGGAAATGTATATGTTATGATAATATGTGCATGTAGAGAATTGCATTTATTGTGTAAATGAATTTTACTATGTCATGATCGATTATGTTGTGCAGTTGTCATGTACTACTCTAAAGGTATTTAGTTTATGATTAGTATGTTTCTCCACGTTTTATGGTTAAACCCATGATAATGCATTGTTGATTTAGTTGATAGTTTTATTTAATTATGGGAATTGTGAGGGCGCAACTCTTATAAGGTGGTGGAGATTTTAATGACCTGCAAATTTAACGCTATTAATATTAAATTAATTAAAATGGATTTTGAATTAAAAGATGGTTGGGCATTGTATTAATAACGTTACATACGTCTTTCCGAGCTGATTAGTTTCGACTCTAAATTTGCTATATTAGGAGTTATAGTTTAGAACCTGTTGATTTTACAAGTCTAAATGATTTGCACCTCTGACGAATGATTTTTAGTGTTCTAGTTTTGAGAAAGAACATGTTTAGTGCGGTTGGTTAAGAAAGTAGACTTCATTTGAAAGATCATGCGTTCAATATTGGCTAACCGCACATTTTTTGAATTCTTTAGAAAACAGACAAAAAGATACATATTCATGGAGAGAAATGTGTGTGTGTGTATAAGTGATAGAATAGGTGTAGTGAAAGCACACACATATTATTGACATATACCCCCCAACTATATTGGGCGTAAAACCAAACCTAATGGTGATACAATAGATCTGGACTGTTGGATCTTATTGTGTTCACAATTGGGGTTGAAATCAAGGGGCAATTGTAACGACATGGAATTTCGAACATTTCGTATTTAATATTTGAATCTTAGATTTAATGTGATTAAATTGATTTAATAACCTTGTTAACCCCTTCTAATTAATAACTAATGGTGGTAAATCTATTTTTGATAAATGTTTACAAAAATAAATAGTTCGAAGAAATAACTATAATATGACCGAAAATCATTTTATCGATAAATAGCTTTTTATTCAATATAAGTTGTTCGAACTCTTTTATACTTATCTAATTAACATATGAAGATAGTAGTAATTAAATAAGGCACTTTGTTTCATTAAGAAATTAATTAGTTCTAGAAGTTTCTAGAAGGAGACAAGGGGGAGTGATTTAAGGAGGGATTATGGAGGGAAACAAGGAAGGCTTTCACAAAGGCAAGGGTGAGGAGAGCTTTCTTGGCCATGACTTTGAGTGGATGGTAAGGGTGAGCTTACCTCTTGAAGCCTATATAAGTCCACCCTTGCCTCTTGAAACATTTACACAATTTTGGTGCAAAAATACTAGTTCTTAATTCCATTCTATTCGTAAATTCCTAAAACAAAGCAAAAGAAAATCAACCCAACTCTTCTTCAAACTCTTGTATAAGCCTTAGGACATCTAGCAACACCTTTTATCAACATAAAGCTTGAGATTTGGAGCACAAGACCTCATGCAAGGTCAAGGCCGTGAGCATTATAAGGCAAATATTGCCCTAAGCTGAGAGCAAAAGGATGAGGAAGGTTGCATTTTGGAATTGCTTTGGTTGAGTTAGGAAGTGATTGCAAGGTAAAGGATTGAGCATGGTTGTGTACTTGGTTTTGGATGAGATAACTCATCACTTAAATGAATATGAAGTGTTTATATTGTTGTCTGGATTATTTGAATATTGCTTGACTTTATATTGTGATGTTTGATTTTGATTCTTGCTTTGGAAAGCAAATAGCATATCTAAATGATGTATTTGGACTTGTATGACTTTTTATAACTTGCTGCATAGTCTTGAAACAAATCAAATAGGTTTTGGTTGAACAATGATGTGAATTGGACTTGATTTGAAAGTTGTTTTATAGCGATAGTCACTATAAATACACTTTGGAAATGCCTTGTGTTCGACATTTTCTATAGAAACTTATATGTATATTATATGTATATTAGATACTTTAAAAAGATTGGACACAAAAACGTTGGCTAGCATATCGAAAATCAATAAAACATTTAAGATATTAAAACTGGCTCGGTTCATAGCCATTCATAACAGTCAGTCGCAACACTTTAAAAACGCTATCTTTTCCTCTGAATCACTTCTTACAGAACTCTAAAGATGCCGACTTTTCTATTTGAGAATTAAAAATTCTTTGATATGACTTTAAATTTAAGTATTTCACGTCAATCTTTTTAGGGATCATTTTTAACTTATATTAGAGTATTTTAAACGCGGTTTGGAATTTTTATATATTTGTAATAATTAATTATGAATTAGTAAAGTAAGAGATTAATTTTTATAAAAGGAAAACATATGTTTTTGAAGTTTTGAATAAATTGTAAAATAAATATTTTTAAGTAATATTTTAATAAAATTACGAGTATTTTTAAGTATTTTTAAGTATATATAGTTTTAGAAAAATTATTAATTATTTTATTAAGTATTAAAAAGCTTATGTAATATAATATCTTTTAAAAAAATTATAATTTTATTAAATGTCTTTGCTTTATAGATAAATTAGTATATATGTCTATATTATTTTTAAAGGTTTTTAGTTAATATATAAGTTTGGAAAAGTAAGTTAAATATTTTATAGCAGAATAAGAGGTAGTTTTGGATTATAACATTTATGTTATAATAAATTATTTTGTAAAGTTAATTAAAAGTATATTACCTTATATAATAAGTTTAGATTTACTTAGATCTTTAAAGTGAATGTTTTAAAGATATTGACACGTATGAAATGGTTTAGGGTAGTTGTGACAATGCGTTGATAACATTTGTCTCTAACCCTTTTTACAATACATGGTAATATAATTAGATCTTTAACAGAATATTTTAAATATAATTATAAATGAAATGATTTTAGGTTATTGTGACAATTTGATGATAACAATTGTCTCTGACCCTTTCTGATTATACTTAGCAATATAATTAGATCTTTAAAAGAATGTTTTAAAGATAATTATAAATGAAATGGTTTTGGTTTGTAGTAACAATGTTTTAATGACATTTGTTTTTAACCCATTAAAGTATAATTGTGCAAATGTGAAATCTTATTAAAGATTTGAGAATATTCTTATACCATTTGGAATAAGAATATGGATTCATTTCTAAATATTGAATAGAGTAAAAATGAATAGCAAAGTGTAGAAATAAATAATGAAATAGTAGTGTACTCCTATATATCTGTTGTAAAGTTATTTAAAATATATATTCCTATATTTACAAAGGGGTTTTAATTAATAAAAGGACTAATTAAATAAAAAGGGATTAGGCGTCTCTTATGTGGCTTAATTGTGCTTTGTGTGGCTTAATCGTGTTTTGTGTGACTGAATCGTATCGTGCTTTGTGTGATTTAATTATGATTTATGTGTTTACTTGTTATGAAAAGTAATTAACTATGCTTAACACTATAAGCCGAAAAAGTGGCGAGAGTTAAGATTGATGTTCGATTAGCGTTTAGTAGTAATAGTGCCTTAACCTACCGGCTTCACTCTTTACCGAGGAGTAGTAAGTTGAGAAGGTCAAAAACATGATAACCGAGGTGTTTGTTTACTTGTTTATGGAATGTTTTTATTACTACATTTAACACCGAAAGCCGACGAAGTAGGCGTGTTCTATCTGTGAGATTTAAGAATGATGTTCGAGTAGGGTTTAGAAGCAAATGTGCTCTAACCTACCGACATCACTTTTGAACGAGGGATAAAGTGAGACGAAAATGTCGAAAATGAATTAAGTATACAAAACTTAATTTCTATAAGTGATCATTTGTAGAACTACATAATTGGTTGGTCAACTATCGAAATTGACAAAAAACAACTTAAGAAATAACAAGAAGAAACAATCGTGTTATATGGTGTTATCTTCAGTGATGTTATACAGTACGCATAAACTTGTCTTGCTCTTCTAGGACAAATGTATGGAAATCTATCCGGATAGGAGATGATCTCCACCCTTACGTATTGTCTTTTTATTTCTGAGAGAACTAGGTTTAAGTTAACTGAAAATCTATCGATGGGTTTTGAAGCATCCAGTTAGTAGGGGAGTGTACTTATATGAGATTACTTGAAACCGTAACCACTTCAAAACCATATACGTGATCTATGTTCTGGAAGCAGCTGTGAAGAAAAATGTTATAGAGTTGAACTATCTATCCTAAGGTTAAGTCCATGGGAGAGCTCAACATTAACATTTTGAACGGTGCTATCGTGTAGGACTATCTATCTTGGGTGTGATCCCAAGTGAGAGTACAATGTTTTTATTCCTCGGAGGACTTATGTTGGAATCCATATCGAGATTTGAGATCTTTTCGAGAAGATCGAATACATGTAGAAATTCATGATCTAATCGAGATTTTGGAATCCATGTAGAGATTCATGATCTGTTCGAGATGTTGGAATCCATACGGGGATTTATGGACTATTTGGGATGCTGGAATCCAGAGAGAGATCCGAGATCTATTCGAGTGATGATGGCCTGTGGGATGAGATGCTGAAAGTGACTTCACCATCGATAATGACAAAAACAAGAGTAGGGGGCATAGCCAAGGGTATCAGCTAACACGAGGGTATATTATTTTGGATCTAGTGACACTTTCGGAGATGCATGCAGGAACGATGATACTCGAAGCCACATGATTGGGCGTGGACCAGCTATGGCTTCTCTACGGTATATTTTATCTAGAGATATATGATGCATGAAAGGATATCTCTGATCATTATGCAGAAGATCTTCTTCGGTTTACTAGAGGCGTCTCCATAGAAATCTTTATGCATATACAAACACGCTTTAGCATTATTGATTGTGTAACTATTATTATTATGGTGTACACGCAGCACAACTATTTTCTAATTTATGTTCTATACCCTAAACATTATCTATTATATCACCTTATGTATTTATCAAATGGTTTGGTTTCTTTTGAGGCGAAACAGTACGGTGATCCGTACGATCTATAATTTACTGTTATATGTTAGACACATATTTCTTGAGTTTCTCACACCAAAATTATGTTTGACTCGTGGTTTTATATTTCCATATTTGCTCTTTCAGAAATCTGGGAAAGGCAGGTTTCGTTGATGTTCTTTGAAGTTTCTAGAGACCAGTTGGGTGCTTCAATTCACATACCATAGTATTCATATTTCTGTTGCATTACTATTATATATACATCAGCATTTGTGAGGATATGTTGTTATAACTGCCTAGGTAGATGATAGTATTTATGATTGTAACTCTGAAATGCTATGTATCTTAGAGTGGCAGTTTGTATTGTCTTTTGATATTATATGTTACCGTTCCATTGTTAGATTTTGATGTTGTATTCTCTTCTTCCTTGCTCTATTTCTTTTTCTTTCATTTTACCCTAACAATTTGTTTTTTTATGGCACTTGAGTTCTCGACACATGAATACCATAGATGTATTAGTGTCGACGGTTGAGGGTCGAAAAGGCTAGTTGGTATTAGAGCTAAAGGTTAAGAGAGAACCTTGGATTTGGTTGGGTATGTCTCATTAGAGATAGGGTAAGTGGCACCCTAGAATGAGTTGAGTGTATTATACACATGAGAGCATATATGTATTTTTTATATATTAATCATATACATAAGTAAGTTGATAGTGCAATTTATTTATGTAAGGATTAATGATGTTTATCTATTATCCCCCATTGATCAGCTTAGTCATGCTCGGCCAGTTTATGAACACTGACTATTGTTAGTTGATTGTTGATTGAGCTCGACCAGTTTATGAGCAATTTTACCATTCACTACATGGGGTGGCTAGATAGTAATTATGGGAGCATTGAAGCGAACACCTTGTGAATTGAGTTTCATAATTTGTCCATAAGGTATTCGGTGATAATTTTAGGTTAGACGTTTATTCTAATAAAATAAGTTTAGTATAGGTTTTCTAAGTATCGTTTTATAAATATGGTTTATAAATGAAAAGTATTTAAACTGATATTTTGAGAACTTAAATCCCGTTGTCTTTAAAAATAGTGTCAAGCATTTGGGAAAAAGAGTACTATTACTTGAAAGTAAATATTTGAGAATTGGTTAATAAAATTGAGATAGTGATATTTAGTACTATTATATGAAGTGTTTGATACCGCTTTGAAAATAATTTTGGTTAATTCCGAATAGACATGATTTGGACATACTAAACTCACTTCTATTACTTGGAAATAATTTTGGTGATGGCTGCAGTATCATCGGCATTCATTTTCGAGTTTCAAAGCGGGGAATGCTACCATGGTAATTTGCTATAGAGTAGATGTGGTAAAATAGATTTTTACTTAACCCTGAAAGTATGATTTGATATACAAAAGGTACATGTATACATTATTATTTTAAAAGGATTTGAAAAAAAACCGGGTGTTTAGTTCTAAGTTTTTCTTTAAAGAATTGGAACTTTGTTAAGTTATTTTATGGACACATATATCCTATGCATTATGATGGTATGGTATATGCATCATGTTATGATATATTTCTTGGTAGTTTTCATTTATTAAAATGAAATGGGATTATTGACGATTTTGGATAGTTGGAAAGCTTCTGAATCGTTATGGAACTTAGAGCTAAGTGTTCTTGTGAAAATATAAAAGTTGAGTTTTTGTAACTCTTGAATTGAGAAGATAGTATAGTTAGGACAAGTTTTGAATTTGTCGAACATCCTTGTTAAGTAATCTGAATTTTATGTTTTGTATATATTCTTAGGAGGTAGTAGAGTATCATACAAGTAATAAAGTGAAGTAAGTTATGAAATGTTTTATAAATAAATTTTTGTCATTATAGAATGTTTATAAACTTGAGTTATGAAATGTTTCATAAATGATTTTAGCAGTGGCTAAGAGATATTAATAGTGTGAAAGAATGTGATTAAAGAGTAACTAGGGTAGTTAATAAAACAATAGGATAAGTGTGTAAGTTGTATGTAGATCGTTTTATTTGCATACTATCCTTGATCCAAGATTCAAGTACATGATTTCTAAGTGATATGTATAGGTACAAACAAGGATTTTTGTAACACCCCGAAAATTTAACAGAAACTTAATGAGATAATTAAATTAAATTGAACAAAGACTTAAAAGAAACTTTTTACAGATGTCCGAATGTGGCTACGAATAATTCACCATTGCATTTGTAGCGATTTTTTGGATAATTTTCATATATAACACTTCTAAATCGGAGTTAATACAGAAAAGTTAGGTTATTAGAAGAATTAGAAATAGAATAAGTAATTTAAAATAAAATTCACAAATCAACATGGTGGCCGGTGGACCCAAGAGGGTCGAAGGTTGATCGGTAATGATCGACCTAGATGGAGTACGGTCGACCGTACCCTATTTAAAATCGAGAGTGATTAGTTGTCCTATGACGTGATCAAACGGTCCTGATTTCTTACTTTGTTTCCAAATATTAGATGAGCATGGGTGATTACTGAGAAGATTCTCCAACCTAAATCCAACGGCCTAAAAAAATTGCTAAACCCTATAAATTCAAGCTTAATCTAACCTAAAATTCACATAACTGTTCACAGTAACGAAACTTTGTCATATTCTAGTGTCTCCTCTGTAGCGGACCTACTTTTCAACCCTCGAATGTCCACACTAAATACATCCATGATTTTCATGTGTCGAGCACCCAAGTGCTGGAAAGACAGAAAGTTAGGGCAAAATAAAAAAAGGATAGAATAAGAAAAGATGAACACAATATCAGAATCTCACAACAGAATGGTTATATATAATATCAAAGGAATGGTACAAAGGGTACTCTAAATATATAAATATTAGAGTTACTAAAATCAAAGTACTATCATCAGCCTGGACAGTTATAACAACCTATTCTCATATACGCTAATACATCAAATAGTAAGGCAGCGAAAATAAGTATACTATGGAAGATAATCATCCAGCTCTTCTTTATAAGCTCCAAGCATCCAAAGCTAAATCGGAAACATACACGGGGCTGACCCAACATTATAAGAAAATAACACCTTGATCAGTCTGGTAAACCAGCATGAGAAAACTCAAGAAATAGAAGTGACATATAATAGCACCTTTTTCAGACCATACGGATTAACATAACAGTTTCCCCTCCAATGAAACCAACCATTCATTAAATCATATCAAATAGATGCTATGTGAACTCCACAACAGTAATAGGTATACAATCAATATTGCTAAGATGCGTTCACATTTGGATTGTTTTCCATGGAGATGGCTCAACTAAACTAAAGTGGATCTCCAAGATAAGGATCGAAGACGACCTTCCGAGCATTGTATATCTCTAGATAGGACATACTCTAAGGTAAACATAACTGGAGTACCCCTAGTGGTTGGTCCGAGTCATATCAACTCCTGCTAGCAACGATCGATAAGCTTCTCTAAATATAGAGTTGATATACCCTTAAGATTAGCTAAACTCCTTTGTCCATGCCCCTTCTCTATTTTCTGTCATTATCTCGATGTCAAGGCTACATTTGCTTCTCTCACGTGAGTGTTCATCACTCGAACAGGACACAAACCCTAAATGGATTCCATCAACTTGAACAGATCACGAATCACTACATGGATTCGAGAATCTCAAACAGATCTCAAACCTCTACATAGGTTCCTCGCATAAGTCCTCTGGCAAATGCTAACGTTGTCCTCTCTCTTGGAATACTCCTCAAGATAGACAGTCCCACATGATAGCATCATTTGAAATGTTAACATTGACCTCTCCCTTGGACTTAACCTTGAGATGGACAGTTCAACTCTATAACATTCCACTTCACAATCACTTCAATAATATATATATTCTATATGGTTTTGAAGTGATTACGGGTTTGATTCATCTCATACAAGTACACTCTTCCCACTTATCGGACTCCCCCAAACCAATCAATGTATTTCTTGTTAACTCAATCCTGATTCTCTCGGAAGTAAGCGAAAGCTAGAGACATTTCGTACCAATACTCCTCCGTGGGGGTTCCTATTGGTATGAAATTGCAAAGCCCTTCAATAACTTCTTAAGTCAATAATAGGTCAAGTTCGATAATCAACTAATCGATTATCTAGTCAAAACAATTGCTTATACAAATCAATATTCGTATCTCATTTCTGACATTCCAACTGAATCATTCCTCGTTCAAGAGTGAAGCCAGGTAAGTTAGAGCATTGGTTGCATCAAAGCATGGCCTAGACAATTCATTCTTGATTCTCATAAATAAATAAGTCTACCCCATTGGCTTTAGAGTTAAGTATGGTATTATTGATTTCCATAAACAAGTAAGAAATCAACACGATGAACACATTTCCAACATTTTTCGACTTACTATTCCTCAATCAAGAGGGAAGCCGGTTAGAGTGCTATTGCTACATCCTTGCTTGAACATCAATCTTAACTCTCACAAATAGATAATGCTTACTTCGTTGGCTTTTAGTGTTAAGCATAGTTAAATATTTTTCAAACATGTAATCAAACAATTAACCATTTGGCCATTAAGCAATTACTATCCCCTTTCTAAACCTCTTGTTTATACTTTTAAAACCCTTTTTTTTAATGATATATATGTATAGTAATTTGTTTACCAAAACTTGATATTTAAATAAACAAGTCAAAAGATATTTTACCCCATAAGATATAAAATAGTCAACATATTTTCTAAATACTATATATACTTAAAAATGATTGAAAATACTTTATAATACTTATAATAGGTTCTAAAACATTTTCTAAAAATAATACTTGAAAATAAGAACTTCACAATTTCCTTAAAAACTTGGAAAAACAATTTTTTATTATAAAATCATCTTTTTTAAAAAATTCACAAATAATTCTTAGAAATTTAAAAATATATCAAAACACTTTTAAAATAATCTAGTAGAGTTAGCAAACACTTATAAAAAGAATGAAATAAAATAATTAAATTAAAATATCTATTTAGACCTTCAAAGTCCAAAAATCAAAGCTAAACGGGGCAGTTTTGCACAAGTGAAGTTTTGGCCATTTTGGAGATGTTACCTAACTTTTTACTGTCCAAACTATTAATAGGAAAAAACAAACATATAAAAAATTATAAATATGGTGAGAAACCCCTAAGGATCTCTCTACAATGTTCCATAGAAATCATCAAATACTAGACAATTCCAAACTACATCTGTAGTGACTATCACTATAAGTGCACTTTCAAATCCGAGTCTGGTCTAAACCAAAGTCCATCTACAACATATGTGCTTTGTTCAATTGTATTTTCACAAGTCATACAAATCCCTTCAATTCCACTCCAAGTCCATTCATATGGATCATATGTGTCACTTACTTTTAAAGCATGAATTCAAACCAATGTTTTAACATATGTCAAAAACAATTCAAACAACTTAAACATAATCAAACACAACATATATATATATATATATATATATATATGTGTGTGTGTGTGTTATATTTTCCATTCAAAGTGAGGTGTTAGCTCACCTTTAACCTAACAACAACCAAGATCCAAGCTAACAAAGTCCAAACCCAACCTTGCAACACCTTCCTCCTTCCTCCTCTTTCTTTCCACTTGCTTTTCCTCCCTCTACTCCACTCCTCTAGCTCATGGCCTATGCTTGTTGGAGGAGTATGGCTCCACTTCTTTAACTTCTAATTATGTAGGATGAGTTGTAATATCCCCCTATGGTGTCACTCCAAACTTGAGTTGATTTGGATTTGATTTGCTATAATTCCCTTTACAACATAAGAGAGGAAGAGGAAGAAAAAGCCATTGACTTGCTTATTTTAAGCTTTGTGAGTTTTTGAATAATATACAAAGGTGTGCCTCTCCTTATATAGAAAATGAATGGTGCTCTTTAAGCTTCCATTCGCCCCCCGCATGCCATAGAATCCTTACCTCCACCACTTCTCCTTTATGCTAATTACCATTATACCCCCTTATGATAATATCTCTTATCCATTAGCACATTCTAGATCCTTCCAAGCTTTATGAAGAGGAATGTGCATTAATTAGTTACTAATGTGCTCATTTAATCATTAGAGAAGTGCAAAAGACTCGAACAACTTATATCAATCAAAAAGCTGTTTACGGATAAATCGGTTTTCGGTCACATTAGATTTTTCCATCGAAGAATATATTTTTTTAAATAATTTTCAAAAATAAATTTTTTTATCATTATTAATTAATTAAATGATGTCTAACAAGGTTATAAAATCATATTTATAACACTTAATTATATTTCAAAACGTTATGATATTCGAAGACGAAGTGTTTGAATTTTGGGTCGCTACATTCTCCTCCATTTAGAACATTTCATCCTTGAAATTCAAACAAGAACGGTAATCAAAGGAGATGGAAGAATATGATATATATATATATATAGCATACTGCTAAAACAGTATAAAAACTAAACTGCAAACCAAATTGCATACTAAACGACCCCACCTCAAGTGGTGAGTACACTACAAAAGATGTATGCTACTAAGATAAGAAGGAATCCTAGTCTATGAGCAACCCTGGATGGATCTCCTTCAAACTATCCTCCATCTTTCTGGTACCACCTGAGTTTCCTCACTCAATGGCCCTTCTAACCTTAACAAAGGAACAAGCACACAAATACTTAAATAGTATTCACAATTACTAGCAACCAATGCTCATGGTCCACTCAGGTTCAAAACTCTCTCAACGTCCAAGGATGATAAACAACCCAGTAAGCATACCATATGCTCACTAACCTAAGGTCCTTACTTAGATGATTATTCATGCTACCTCATATTAAATCGAAGAGTCATTTCACAAACTCTTCATAAGCCAACAAACATAGTATACAAATGTACTAGCCCGTACGACGCACGTGAACCATCTGTACGCAATATCCAATGTAATCACTTGTTCGATCGCATAAATTTCACTTCCAAACTAGTATAGATCACTTAACCTCTTTAGTGCGGACTTTGATTTGGTTCCCTGGCTAGAAACCTTCATTCTCCTTACATAGCCATGTACTATGATAGAAAACATCATGATCGTATCACGAATCCATATCAAGTGTTCGTCGTCAAGAATCGAGTGAAAAATCCTTGTTCGGACTAGTGTAAACCACCTCAAAAACATGTACTCGAATACTAGATCAAGAACAATAATGCGAATAAAATGATCTACGTACAAATTACATATTTATCCTATTAGTTTCTTAACTACACCAATTCATTTTTAATCACCTTCATTTATACAAATAGTATGTCATTCAATACCAAATCATTTATGCATCATTTCACAGATCATAACTTCAAGTTTATAATCATTTTACAACTTTAAGTCCATACTCGTATAATACTCCATTACATCCTAAGAGTGTATACAAACATCAAATTTGTTTCACTTAACAAGGATGATCTATAATTTAAACTTTTTTTTAACTTACTACCTTCTAAATTCAAGTGTTATATAAACTCAATTTTATATTTTCAAGAACACTTAATTACAGGTTCGATAATGATTCGGAAGTTTTCGACTGTCCAAAATTGCCGAAAATTCTATTTCATTTTAAAAAATGAAAACTATCAAACAACATATCAAATTATGATGCACATGCCATGCTTTCCTAATGCATAGGCTGCATGTATCCATGAAATAACTTAACAGAAGAACTTTAGAAACATCGTTTTTCATTTCAAATCATTTTGAAATAATATATACATATAACTTGTGTATATCAAATCTTACTTTAGGATTAAATAAGAATCTGTTTTACTAAAATAACTTTATAGCACCCCATACTTAGGAACCCGTAAATAAATGTCGATGATTCTGCAATCATCACTAAAATTATTCAATACATCCAAACCATACTTTTGGTATTTAATATAAATCATTATAAAGCGGAATCAAATACTTCATATAATAATACCAAGTATCATGATCTTAATTTTCTAAACCAACTTCTCTAAATATTTACTTTCAAATAATACTATAATTATTTTTGCCGAAATCCTAAAAAAACATTTTCAAAGATATCGAGATTTAAGTTCTTGAATTCCCTGTTAAAATCCCTTTTTTTTATAAACAATATCTTATAAATCATACTTTTATAAATTACTTTCTTATATAAATCTTTTCATAGATATTTATTTCCAAAAAATTTTATCCTTCATTTTTATTATAGTAAACATCTTTTACTAAATTTCAACTTCTAACCCAATGTTATTACCGAACGCCTTGTAGTCAAACCTTGAAACTTAATTCATATGGTGTTTGTCCAATATACCCACAGTTACTATCTATCCAGCCCCATGACGTAAAAAGGTAAAGCTGCTCATAAAATGGTTGAGCACAAATAAATAACAAATAATAGTCGATGTTCCTAACATGTCGACCATGACTAAATAATTAAGGTTATGGGATATTAAACTATGAGAAGCACTAGAGTCAAACAAACACGAATTGGAAAGCCAAATAGTATACCCTTAAGAATCTGCTTCCCCTTCTCAACTGCAGAAATAGCAAAGACCCCAGGCTATTCCTCTTTCTTGAGCATGGACAATCTTTAACAAAATTGCCAGGCTGATGGCACCTATAGCAACTCTTCGGTATGAACTACGGTACTTCCCATGCTGATGCCTTTACCATCTGCCCTCCTCCTCCCTTCTTACAATTTTTAGCAAAGTGGCCCTTCTACCCACATCGATGGAAAATAGGTTGGACATATACTTCAATTTTTGAAACTTTCGCTTATTGCTCCCAACTGGTATGGAAGCAAGTGGCTTTGGTGCAAAAACAACAGGCTTCGGTGCCAAACTCTCAAACCTCAGACACATATTCACCAAATTCACAAAAGACCCCAAAAGGTGATTGGCCATTTCCCTTTGGAACTCAAGGGGCATACCCGCAACGAAAATCTTGTTCTTCTGCAGTGGCGTGTCAACCAATCCGAACTTGAACCGAGATAATGTGATGAACCGATTCTCATACTCTGCCACGGTCATGAACCCCTACTTTAGATCCAAGAAGCCCCTAAATACCAAATTCTTTCCATCTTTCGAAGAAAACTTCATCTCAAACTCATCTTCAAATTACAAGAATTTGTTCTCTTAGACATCAGCTGTAATAGAACTCCACCAATCCATGGCTGCATCCGTCAGATGTCACAATGCCAATCTATGCTTCATTGCATCATCTAGCTCCATATCTCCAAATATCTGGTCGCATAATTTGATCTATGTGTGGACTTCTATAATAGCCTCTATGCCACTAAACCACTTATATCTCAGCATCTCACAACCATGGCAAAGCGAACCAAAACTCATCTAAGGTATGATCTGCATGACCTCCCCTATGACATTCTCCCTCGGTTCCTCAACTGGAGCAACATTCCTCGGTGCTCGATCCCTGCTATTCGTGATAGTATTACCCTGGCCTCCTTTAGCGTTGACAGCTCTAGCACTCATGGTTCTTAGTACCTAATAAAAATGAAACTTCTTTTAGGACATGGAAGGATAGAGTTATTTCAAAGAAGGGGTTACTAGAAGGAGATATCACTAAGGAATAATTTTAAAAGTCTAGTATTCAAAATACAAATACGCTCTCATATGTATAATACACTCAACTCATTCTAGGGTGTCACTTAACCTATCTCTAATAAGCCATACCCAATCAAAGCCAAGGTGTTCGCTCAAGCTTGGGCTCTGATACCAAATGTAATGAACCAACTTTTAGAACCTCAAATATCGATACTAAATACATCCACGGTGTTCATACACCAAGCACCCAAGTGCTAGAAAGATAGAAAGTTAGGGTAAAAATAAAAGAAAAGGAATTGAACAAGAAAAGAAGAAAATAATATCAGAATCTCATAACGGTACAGTAATATATAATATCAATGGAACAGTATAAAGGGTTACCCTAAATACAGAAATATCAGGGTCACTAAAACCTTAGTACTATCATCAGCCTGGATAGTTATAACAATCTGTCCCTATATATGCTGATACATTAAATATAAAGCACCGAAAATAAGAATACTACGTTAGATAATCATCTAGCTCTCTTCCATAAGCTCTAAGTGTAATGACCCAAAATTTCAGTTATTTGAATTTGAAATATTGAAAAGTTAATTTTCTAAGTTAAACAACTTATATTTCAAATTCAATGATTTATTTGATAAATGAATTGTTAAATTGAATATTTAGAATTGTTTAAATAATTGATTCTTGAATTTAATGTGAAGAAAAATAATTTCTAAAGCTGATTTAAATTCTGTTTAAACAAGAATTGAGATAGTAAACTTTTAAATTGGAATAAAAGTGATTAAACAGATTATGGAAATAAACTCATTTTAATTAACATGTGAAAATGGTCATCTGAGGCACTATCTTGGATTTTAACAAAATTTGTGCCATTGGATCCGTAATAGTAAATTATTATATGTTAACGAATTTCGTGGCGATCAGACGTATCGTTTGGTCGTGCGAGCTCGAAACGCATAGAAATTAATTAAAGAAATTTAAATTAATATAATTTTATTTTAAAAGTTAACTTCTGTATATGATGAAGTTAGGTCCTGATACTAGTTCCATTGTGTTCGGAATAGGGGCATTTAGTGTAGAACGCCAGTTGGCACGCCTCGATTGGAATTTGGAAATTTAAAGCATGAATAGTATTAAGAAATTTTCTATATAAGGACTTGGCTATTTCTTTTTTTTGCAAAACCCTAGACAAATAACCTAGCTACCATTAACAGCCTCCATCCTATGGCCCAAATCCATCGGAACCACTACAGACCATATCGGCCATCGGCCCTAACTAGAAAAATGCAGAGCTCGACTAGATGAACCTAGTCAACGGTGGTGACGAGTCACGATGGTCCTCGGTACTGATTATAGCACTTTGAAGGGGTGGCAAAACTTAGGCAATTTTTTGGTGATGGAGGTGAGATAAGGTACGAGGCTGGAGTCAATAGGTTTGTCTTGGCATGTGGGTGCTTGGGACGTAGCGGGATGGTCGGAGGCCGCGATGGCGGGGGCATTGGTCGAGGAAGTTGCAATTTTGAAACACAGGCATGCTTGAAAATCTTTCGTGAAGGAGATGATAAGCGGGAGGATTTGATTAGGGTATCGGTTTTAAATGGTAATTATGATTGTAATTAATAATTATTATAAAATCGAGTGTTTATAAATGTATAACTTTTTCATACAAGGTCGAATTTGAACGCGACGAGTTGCATTGCTTTCGTATCATCGAATACTATTTTATGGAGTTGGATTGGAGTAGTTTGGATCTTGTAGGAATTTGTGTTAAAATTGAACACCTATTCGATTTTAATTCAAACCGGAGTGCTTCATTGATAATTGGAATCAAAGTGAGTAAACTAACCATGTTGGAATCTCGATTTTACATCGTTTTGATTGTGACAAACTATATAAATAAATATTTTTGTGTACTAATCAATTATGCAGGAGATTCGTTGCAGATTCGCATTCAGAGTATTTTGAAGCTGATAGTCCTTTGTCTAGAATCTTTATATTATTTAGAAATATGTTAAAATCTCTCCTGAAATGATATATATATATATACATAAACATATACACACATGTACTACCCTGCACAAAAGGCTAAAACAGCCGGCTGAATGAGATCATTCAGCCGTTTGAATGCTGAAACTATTTTATAGTTTCACAATATTCAACCGGCTGAATGACTTTATTCAGACGGCTGAATTAGGCCAAAAATAGCCTATTTCTTTGCTGTTTTTGATTTTTAAATTTCAGAAGGCTGAATAAATCTATTCAGCCGGTTGAATATTTTTCAACGGCTATATTTTATGAAAAAACACTTCTCTTCATCGAAGAGAAACATCTTCAAATCAACAGTTGCGCCTGTTTCTTTTCAACGTTATCTTTCATCAATGGTTGCAACTTTTTAATCTCTATAAATAGATTTTAGAAATCAACAAACAATCAACTTAACTGATTTTAATATTCTTTAATTCTTATCTCTTATTCTCTATTTTCAAACTACACTCAAACTACTTACAATCTCTGATCGTTGATCACTCTATCTTCCACAATTCTCAAGCACATTACACTACATATCATAAAGGAGAAGATTATAGGAAGATTGTACTTAATTGACTTATCAGTGCTATTTAAAGAGCATACTACAGTCAGATACTTTTGTTATTTGTAAAGAAGTCATGTTCGGTTGCTCAGGCGGTAGAAGTCCTATTTGGTTGCTTAGGAGGTAGAAGTCCTATTCGGTTGCTTAAGCGGTAGAAGTCCTGTTCGGTTGCTCAGGCGGTGTAAACATTTTCCTCCGGGTTAAGTGAGGGTTGCTAGTTTAAATCCAGAAGGAGTTTGGGACTGGATGTAGAACGGGAGTTCGAACCAGTATAAAAATCTCTGGTGTCATTTACTTTACAGCTTTTACTATTTACTTACTTATTCCGCACAAGTAGTTTATCCGTATTACACGATCCTATAGAACAGGCACTTTCATTTGGTATCGGAGCAAGACCATCATATAACCGTAACATAGTTATCTGATATTTTAATACGGAAAACAACACCAGCACTGTTTCTAACACTACCTTTTCAAAAGGTCAATATACTGCACGACCACCTCTATTTAATGAAATGAACTATAACTATTGGGCTACTAGAATGTGAATCTATATACAAGCAAGTAGTTGTGAAACCTGGAAC
The DNA here is from genome assembly GCA_030737815.1 of Allium fistulosum. Lineage (NCBI taxonomy): Eukaryota > Viridiplantae > Streptophyta > Magnoliopsida > Asparagales > Amaryllidaceae > Allium > Allium fistulosum. Next base: position 1,425,753,259 of record CM060902.1, read on the forward strand.
ATTATGCAATCTGAATATATTATTCCTACTACTGAATATTCAGCATGGTCTAACACACAAAAATTAGATGCTACTGCAAATGCTAAAGCTATGAATATGTTATACTGTGCATTAGACAAAAATGAGTTTAATAGAATAAGCATGTGTAAAATTGCTCATGAAATTTGGCGTACACTTAAAGTTACACATGAAGGAACTAACAAAGTCAAACAAAGTAAAATTTCTATGCTCAAAAATCAGTTCCAGAATTTTGAAATGAAGCAAAATGAGACTATCAATGAAATGTACTCTAGATTTCAAGATATATATCATTCTTTGATAGCATTATGAGAAACTTACAAAGATTTTGATATTGTTTCAAAAATCCTCAACTCACTAACAGATGAATGTGAACGAAAAGTCTTAGCAATCGAAGAAGCTAACAATATTTCGACCATAAAACCACAAGAGTTGATTGGAAATCTAATGTCTTATGAAGTTAATCTCCAGGCAAATGAGTACAGGCTCAAGAAGAAAAATATAACATTCCAGGCAGAAAAAGATGAATCAGATTTAGATGAAGAAGATATGGCGTTCATTGCTAAAAATTTCAAAAAGTTTTTGAGATTTAGAAAGAGCAACAAATTTAAAAACAACAAGAACAACTCCAGCAACAATAACAACACCAACAAACCATTATCATCTACTCTAGAATGTTATGAATGTCACAAGAAAGGTCACATCAAGAAAGACTGTCCGGAGAAAAAGAAAGACAAGTGTAAGCACAAGAAAGACAGATTCAAGAAGAGAGCTTTCTCTATCACATGGGACGATACAGAATCATCTTCATCATCAGAAAGTGACTCTGACAGTGATTCAGAACAAGCCAACATTTGCTTTATGGCCACAAAAGACGAAGTAAGTGATCTAACTTTTAATGATCTTTTGGAAATCAATTCAGAATTACTTGACAAACTAAAAAGCAAAAATAGAAAGTACAAAGAAACTCTTGAAAAATTGAATAGAACTGAAATCGAAGTAGAATTGCTAAGAGATGAAAAGAAAATTTTAGAAGAAGAACTCCAAGTTATTCAAGAATCTTGTTCTAATTTAACATCTCAATTTTCTCTGCTAAGTCAAGAGATAGAAACTCAGAAAGAAAAGAATGATTCTTTATTAATTGAAAATCATGACTTTAAAGAAAAAATCAAGATTTTAGAGTTAGATAAGTCTAGCTTTAAAACAAAGTTAGAAGACAATACTAAAAATGTTTCTAATTTTAATAAAGTTAGAGAAAATCTTTCCAAAATTATAGAAAATTCTAAAACTGTTTCAAATAAAAGAAGACTAGGATATAAACAATCCTCTAAAATTATTTCAAAGAAAAGGAATTCTTCATATAAAAGGAATAATAAAGTTGAAAAACCTAGTTCTAAAATTTCAAATTTTACTACATCAATTAAAATTTGGGTTCCTAAAACAAATAATTCTTCAATTAGAAATAAGTATATAAAATCTTTTATAAAAACTATTCATAAAAAGATTTTGTTTTCAAAAGGAATTCTGAACCCTCTTGGGTTTGGCTTCCTAAAACATAACTCTTAGGACCCAAAATAAAATGGTGGGTACCAATGTGTAACATCCCGCCTTATTGGACGCTTTAAGCAGACACGCATGCCAAACTTAAACCATTCAAAAGGGAAGATTGTTATTGGGGTAAATAAGAAAAAGAGAAAGAAATAAAACAAAATAGAATCTCACAGCGGAATGACAAAATATATTAATCAAATAACAGTTCATGAAGCTGTTTATAAAACATTTAATTATACTTATACAATACAGTATCAGGGTTACACATATCAGAGATAAATAATTAATAATGCAGCGGAATAGTATGGTGCGGTGGAATAATACAGTAAGTAATAATAATAAAATCTTCGTCTTCGTCCTCCAGAAATAAGGTCTTCAAATCCTGAAATGCTCAGGCTGACCCGAGCGAATTGAAAAAACAAAACACTCGAGTCAGAACTAAAAGATCTTATGTGAGTTAAATCAACGGTAAATAAATATGAGTGTAAACGGCGTCGGAGATGTTTACGGGGTTTGACATCTCCTATCCAGTGTCTATCGTGAGTGCAGTAACTTAAAAAGATGTTCGGGATTCACATCTCCTAAGGATCCGTTAAACTATCTACTATATAGTACAATACGCTATTATAATAGTGTCTATAGTAAAGTATACTATTTAAAAATAGCATTAAGGCTTTACATTTTCCACCTTAACACATTTTTAGGTATGCCAATAGTCTATACAGTACCGTAAGTCCTCGTAAACTGGAGCCACCAGAGGATACCACATAGGTATGACATAAAACAAACTCGTAGAAGGCGCGCTAGGGTAGGTGACATGGCACAACTAGGCAATGCCAGGGTAGATATACCAATTATGCATCCGGACTGTTGGTAACGAATAGTCGCAACTACCGCCCAACTCTAAACACACTCCCGAGTAAAAATCAAAGGGTGGCCACCAAATAAATCGCAAGTCAGAATATAGTATCGATGGAATGTGTCCGATCAGAGGAGCTACCTAATTGGCCCGGAATCGCTCCTGTATTAGCCACCTTATGCTAACTCACGGGAATTAGGTCCACGTAAATATACCTTTAGGATCGTCCCCACCATCCTACTTCATTCTGGAATCTCCACCGCATACATAGTTGTCAAAGTGGTTTTCGGTATCGACAGAGAGTATGCCCATATCCGATCCCGGTATCTTTAACAACCAATCGCTTATTACACACCGGATGGTTCTTTTACATTTACAAAACCATTTCATAATTGATATCAAAATATCATATTCAATTCAAATCATATCATTTTTGAAATCATTACTTACTTTCGAAATCATATTACCTTTGAAATCATAGTTCGATAATTATATTTCCTTTCAAAGTCAAATTCACAATTTATATCAAAATATCGTATTCTCAAAACTATACCACTTTCCAATCATATCATTCCCAAAATCATAATTTCTTCCAAAATCATATTTCCCAAAACAGGTTAAGTCCTTGCTTCAAAATCATCATTTCAATTTATTATAACATTCAAAATTCCAACTTAAGTTATAACATCATTTACCCTTATTCTCTTTTTTAAACCAAATTGAAATGAATATAAACTCTTCCACGTACTTAGTTTGGAAATTTAGAAATTTGTTTAAATAGTTATAAATAGTTAAAATGCTCTAGAATAGTTTAATTATAGGTAAAAATATTTTAAATTGATTTAAGATAGTTAAATAGATTAAATTTAGATTAAATATAATTTAAAATAGATTAAATAACTTTAAAATAGATTAATCATATTTAAATTAAATTAAAATGGTTTAATTTGTTTAAAATAAATTGAATTGGTTTAAAATAGATTAAAATAATTTATATAGTTAATATTGGTTAAATAGTTTGATAAATTTGAAAATATAAATAATTAGAAATTTTAAATAATATATCTTTAAAATAGTTTATATTAAAATATGAGTTTGAAATTAATATCAAATTAAACTATTCATTTCATTTCAACATATTTGGACCATTTAGAATTTCCAAATCGACAAACCAAATTTCAATAAACTATCGAATTTCATATCGTTTAAATCCATGTTCAAAATATCAATACGGATTACTCCAGTTTCAAAAATATTTCAAAGTTATTTTCAAACAAATTCAATAACTCAATTTCGATAGAATTTCATTTATACTTAAAAGTTTAACTTTAAACTTCCGATTTAATTTCTTAAAGAAATTCCTTTTTAAACCAATTCACATTTCATCATAAAACTTGATTTTTCCTAAAATACTTCAATTTATATAAATCAAATTTTATTTCTAAACATCAATTGATTAAATTCAAAAATTTAAGGATTTTAAAATCAATTAATTTAACCAATCCGGTGTCCGTATATAATTCTCTACCCTAGGGTCAAGTTATATGGATATTTATCATTTCAATCCGCAATTTAATATTTTATGGTTATATATCATTTCAAACCGCAATCCCGAATTAATAATAAAATCCATAACGAACTTGTATTTTATAACGATATAAAATAAAACATCCATTCTGTGACGACCCGACTTTCCACGCCCGGAAAATCGCTTCATCGATAAGAAAGACAGGGGTGAGAAATAGAAAAGATAGAGAAGAAGAAGAAACAACCACAGAATCTCAACAGCGGAACGAATAAAATATAATATATCACATAAGAGATTACTTAATATCATATACATCAGAGTTATACAGATAATACAACACATACTAGACAGTTATAAACACCTGTCTAGTTAATACAACTCACAAATCACAGAGATACAACACAGCGGAAATACAGATAAACACTAACACAGCGGAACCAATATATATATCTATACGCTGAAGCCTCCTGCTCCATTGCTCCTCCACAGTTCGTCAAAGCTAACCTGAATCCCTTGGCTACCCGTAAAAATTTGGGTACCCGAGAGTTTATGAAAAACAGAAATAAACTTCGGGTCAGACATGGGTCTGGTATGAGTAAACGGTTAAAGTTGCTTAACTTTCAAAAACCTTTGAAAACAAAAGGTATCACGTAAGACATCCCACACATAAACATGGAAATGTTTTTACCTTACGCTAACCAAAACTTTGATAGGAAATTCAGTGATATTATAATAGGTCTAGGGTTTTCAAGTAAATAGAAAATAGCCGAAATTGTTACATTCATTAAATTCCAGCATACATAGGTATACAATCAAATCCGATGGCACTTATTGGATTTTGGATTCCATACAATGGCAGGGCTACTGGGTACCGCCCGTCACAGTACGTGGCCTAGATCACCGTACCGAGAACCCACCCTAAGTTCCCTGCAACACAAGGTCGGAACATCCCTTACTGGATAATTCCCGCACAAGATACCCCACGGTTGTCATGATCAACCGCACACAAAGCCGAATAATAAGGGACATCTAGACAGGGGTAATCTCGTCCTACTTGGGTGCTACCCACTAACCTTGCTGCACCTCCCCTGTTTTAGCCATTCCCGGTTGATGAGGCTTGAGGTCACGATTACCTTTAGAGAACACATCTCTTAGAATGCTCATCGTCCACCTGACGATGTTCTGAAAGCATTCAATCCATACAAGTTCGTTCCGGGTTCGAACGAAACCGAAGGCATTATCTCGTTACACTCGTATTGGAATCACCCTCAGAGTTAACGACAATAACCCTTGCATTCTGAATCACCATCTCGAATCTATAAGTACTATCTTCGTCAAACTCATTACGGAATCACCCACAGAGTTATACTGACGTATAGTTCTTATACCTCGAGTCTTCACTTGCTCCATTTGAATTTCACGACCTAACGTAATTTTGGATCGATGTGGTATTCGGGTCTCCAGACCTAGAATCCCGGTATACGGAAACCCGATCCCGGTCTCATCGAAATCCAAACCGTGTCTTTTAAGGCCAAGTTGTTTTAAAGTTAAAACAATTTAAATTCAATTATCTATATACACACAGATAGATAAATAACAATATCACAATGGATAATAACATCATCATCATAAACAGCTAATCCATATTATCTACTCAAACAGATAATCAATATCATCATACTGAACCAAACATCCATAACACAATAGGTATATATCTGAGATCACAATCAATCATGGAAATCAATATCATCCATCATATATAAACAAAGATTAATAATCACCTCATTTATAATTAATTTAAAATGAATTAAATTAATTACAAATCTCTAATTAATTTAAAGTAAATTAAATTAATTACTTCATCAAAAATTAATCTTGCTTACACATCCATTAATTTATTACAAGTCAATTAATTAATCATTCTCTACTTTTCCATCTTAATTAACCATTTTAGATTAATTATCTCAAATTATATTTAAGTAATCATCCTCTAATTATTTTACAAATTAATTACTTCATACCAATTATAGAAAGTAACCTTTTAAATTACTAAAATTAATTCCATTTCTTCTTAATTAATTACTCTAATGAATTGCTTCATTTATTAATTATTCCCAAATAAATCCATTTTAACTTGCATCATTAATTACAATAATTAATGATCTCTAATTACATTTATTTCATTTAGTAATTTATCTCCAATTAAACAAAATGTTAATCACCTTGATTAACTCCATTCAGTAATTAACTACCCTTAATTACTTCAATTAATAATTTAATTACTCCATAATTAATTATTCTCTAATTAATCCCTTGATTAATTTATACAAAGTAATTATACTCAAATTACTTTCATTATTACATCATCACAATTAATTACTTCCTTAAGTAATTATACTTATCACATCAACAAATGGTTATTTAAATTAATTAAACTTAATTAATTAACTTAAACAATTCATATTAAACTTGATTTATTAAAATGAGAAATTAATTTCTTAATTACTTCCCTAAGTAAATTATACTTATATAATTCACCATTTATTATCTTAAATTAATAAACCTAATAAATTATCAAATGATCATATTAATCCATTATTTTATAATACTAGTTAATAGCCTTCATTAATCATTAACACTTCTTAAATTTACTTAAAGTAATTAAATTAAGATTTATTATCTATTTACAATTACATTTCATCTTTAATAACTCATTAATAAATCCTTAATTATTTAATTAATTAAGTATTCAATATCACTTAATTAATTCTTGCTTACTTCATTATTAATTAATAATCATAGATTACCATTTAACTCTTATTTAATTAATGATTCTTAATTTTCCATTTATTACTAATTAATTTCTTAACCCTTAATTAACTAATTTAACCTTTAATTACTAAATTTTAATTCCATCATTAATTAATCAAATTAGTTAATCATTCATTTTAATTAACTTAATAATTACAAATCTTTAAGTCTACATTTATTTAAAGATAAAACATTTCTTATTTATTATCACATTTCATTTCAAATACTAGATTCAAATAATTACAACATTTAACTTAGCAAGATTTAAATTACAATTTAAATCTACTATAAACATTTAAAGGTTGTTAAAACATTTTATTTTATAAAACTTGTTTTTTTATTTAAAATTATGGAGTCAAAAGCAAATTTGAATCCATAGCTTACACTTTGGTTTTAACTAGGTTTAAAACCCTGTCTTAAAAATTTTGAATACTTAAAGCCTGGTAGGCTTTGAAACTGGCACGCAAATAAACCCGAGCCTTTCCTTTCTTTGCTTCGAGTCTCCCCTTGCAAAAACCCACCCACACAAACATATAACAGGTTATCAACCTGTAGCTACCAAAGCCACCCATTGCCAACAACTTCGCGTTTCCTCGTCCCTGCTTCGAGCAACCCACACACAAATCCCGAGTAAAACCCGAGACAAGAAAAATAGCACTCCCCAAAAAGACAGCCTCTCCCCCAATATGCACGTGCACGTGCACCGTGCCGCCTTCGCCTCCAGTCCACTGCCGATCATCGAGGCAAGTCGACAATCCTCCCCACGTCAAACTCCGACCAACAAAACTTCGAACTCCCCTGGAAATCAATTTCTAACATTCGCACCCAAACCTGGAACACGCACACGGCCCACCCTCAAACCTGCCAACGCCTCCCCTTTGAAGCTCCGACCATCGTTGCCTCCGAAACTCCGGCGTCGACTTCCTCTTCACGACAACTACCATTAACCAAAGACTCGTCGAACTCGATCAACTCTCCAGGCTACAGTGGTCGACTTCATCATGTTCAGAAAAACTAGGGTTAAAAACTTCAAATCCTAACCACTGACGCCACCATGGCCGTGGCCACCTACCACCATTTTTCCACTCATCCTCATAGGCTCCTCCATCACCTCTCACAAGCCCGACCACCCTCGACCACGTGATCATCGAAAATGCTCGAAAACATGATTTCCAGACGAACCCAAATAACCCATTCGATACTACATTAAAAATTATGAACTTGATCTTAAAAATCCTAGCTTTCATCTACTATTTCAGATATATGATTGTATCAACAAATTTCCATATTTGGTTTTTAACATTTTTCAAGTTCCTCTGTGATTTCTTCTACCAGACAATGTTTCCTATTTAAAATCATTGCAAATATTTTTAAAGCCTAGTTAAGTTTAAAACAACAAACTTTGGTTTAACAACTTAAACCTAAAGAAGATTTAGGAAAGAAGAATTTGAAGATGAACTCAGTTTTAAATTCCTGGAACACTAAACAGAGGTGGTCACAAGCCTTAGCTAACATACTCACAATTTTCAGAGGCTTAAAACCCATCATCCAAGCATATATACAAGCATACATCACATGTTTACTTCAAAAATAAGTCATATATATATCAAACAAAAAGATATCTCATGTTAACAGTTTTAAAGTCAGAGGCTTATCTAAGATCAGAGATGTTTTTAGTAGCATCAGATATGCACACACATACATAAGTTCACAAAGCATTGCATATACACCTACATATAGCCAAACATAATCACAGAAATTATCAGAGTATTTAAGTTTTGGTTTTAAAAGTTTACTCACCAGAATTTAAATCAGAAGCTTGTTCTTTTGAAACGGGGAGGCTTGAAAACTTGCATACATTTTTGTTGTTTTGATCTTTAAACTTGCACTGGCATTAAAACTTGAATGTGAATTAATCTGACATCTTGTTATAGTGGAGATGTTCTCATCTTTGATTCAAACTGACATGCTTATGCTTTCTATTTGATTTCAGGTTTGTATTTTGTTTAAGCTTTTAAAACTGGAATTGTAAAACTGTGGTATACGAAATAAAAATGAAGCAAGGTTGATAAATAAACAAGTAAAGAGAATTATTTATTACAAGTACACAACAATCAGAGATTTTTATTTTGCTTTGTGGCTGAAAACATTTCGAACATACCTTGTTTTGATGCTAGGATAAAAAGCATTAAATGCCAATGTACTATATGTCTCAACCTTATCTTCTTTTAGTACATAGATATTTTTAGTCTTACCTTGTTTATTCTTAGGTGCCAAGCATACTTCCCCATTTCGTATGGCATTGAAATGATTTTTCTTGCCTGCACATTTTTTCTATACTCTGTTTTATACTTTGTTATAGAGCATAAATAATTTACTTTGCCTTTTACTTAAGTTTTACTTTGCTATTTGCTTTGCATTTGTTTACTTGCTTTGCTTCTAAACTTACCTGCATATCCTATTTATTTATTACTCTTTTATTTTACAGTTTATACTATTAAATACTACATTTATTTACTTATTTATTATTTCATTTCATACATTTGATTTATACTTAAGTTTTACTATAAAAATTGATATGGTTATGGTTATGTTAGCTTGTTAATTTATCTCTATCTCCTAGCATAAATGTATTTATTTTTAATTTCTAACATGAAGGTATTTACATTTTAAAAGATAAACAATCAATATATAATTCCCCATTATCATTTTATTTTATAATTACTTTAAATATTTACAAGGTATATTTTATCATCTATAATCTATAATTATTATATTTATTTTAGAGATTTACATAAATTTTAAAACCATAACTTCTTTTTAAAACATATATAACAATTTTCATTTAAAATAAAAATCTACTTATATAGACATCACATTATAAATAAAGCTCATTATTACATTAAAAGAATTTATCACTTTATTACTTATTTTCTATTAAGCTATACTCTAAAAGAACAAAGTCATTTATTTAATTTAAATCTAAGCTAAAACCATTTAGACAAATTTTAACTTAAATCTTGAGTATATTCTAAAGCCAAATAGTTATTTATTAAATATTGAATTTAAATCAAATTTAAAACAGACATTGACTATTTACAATATATACAAATATATGTATATAAATAGAAAACAATTTATTAGCTTTAAAAGATAATTTATCAGTTAAATATCCATTCAAAAGAAAATTACTAAATCAATTCATATCTTATTAACAATTATATATCAAATCAATTTAATATTTAATATAGATTATTAAATTGATATTGCTCAAAATTCCGGGATGTTACATTCCTCCCCTCTTAAAAGAATTTCGTCCCCGAAATTTAAAACAAAGGTAATGTAATAATCTCATTAATGATTTAATTTTTAAAACAAACATATATCATCAATATATACTAATAACCATAGCAATCAATCATCCAATCAACAAATCTAACTATCTAGACAAAATACTGGATAGAATTTTCTCGAGTTTCCCCGAGTATAAATACCGGGTTACTCGCTCTATAGAACCCAAACAATCAATAATACAAAGCTACACACATCTAGATCTACGAGCAAGATAGGATATCAGACTATAAACAAGTCTGACTCAACATCCAAAACTCCCTGAACAGCTGGTTCTACAACCAGAGATAACTCATACACGTACTCCCTCAGAGACACGTGAAACCAACGAATTTTAGTTATCCAAACTGACAATTCACTCCTGAAGATCAAACACTTATCCAAAATCAAACCTCCGATTCTGGAAATCCAAATTCCTTCGGACGATCCTGGGACTCCTACATCCTTACTGATCAGCTTATCCTTCGCTGATGCCCTCCCGAAACATCCTGAACCAAAACAATCAACAAAATGATCTTTCCAAGATCAACCACAACTCAGAACTCCACTTTATTCCATAATCAAAAGACGGATCTCACTTCTCTTATCCGAAAGAGATAAACAGGTGCTCTCCAAATTGCTTCCGCTGCACAACACTGATCCGAGCAGATGAAAATGCTGATGACGAACACAAGCACAAACTTCCACTGATACCAACTGTGACGGACCTAGGCTTTGCAACCGTCGGTCAGTAGCCACAACTGGTAAGCTTCTCAACCATTCCGAAAATATGGTTCAATAGATCCATAAAGAGAAAACTCAAAAGTTCCTCCAAAACCCGAGCTGCTTCACTAAACTCTCTCCAAAAACCATCCTACTACTAAGCTGAACCATCGGTATCACTCCTGGAATCCAGTCTATACCAAACTCAATCTCCAGATGCTAACAAAACTCTGACTACCTGAAGACATCCAGAAAATCTTGGAAAACCCAAGAGAACACTCAGACTGTCGCAAGTCGCTTTTGCGATCAACACAAACTACTATCCAAAGAAACTGTTCTCTCTTTACCAAACAGAACAGCTCACATTTAACTAGCCAACCTAACGAAGAAACGGAACCACTCTGCTGCTTCTGAACTCCACTGCTAGGCTAGAAAGCTTCCTTGCCAACATACAGGACACTCCGAGCTACACTGCTGACACCAATGCCCAAAGACTTCAAATCTAGGAACTCCTCGAGAAACTCGAACCTCAAACCAAACAGAAACACCCTGCTGCACTCAGCCGCATCACCGAAGCAGACACACTTCTTAAAACTCGTTCCAAAGAAACATCTTCAGAAACATCCATAGTCACTGCGTCTCATCACACAGCTACTACATCTTGAGGTATAAAGATATCATCACTAGCTTCTGTCCAACCGACATATCCAATCTTTACTCAAAGATGGACTCCGAACCTTTACAGGTTTCCTTCAGAGATCCATGAAAACTTTACATCAACAAAGCTCACTCGAGACGGTATTAGGTTTACAGTCTCGACAAATACACTTCCAACCATTGGTAGTCGTGTTTCACACACCACTACACTATCTACCTTTATAACTTATATTGGAAAACCCGAACAAGTAATCCAACAGACAGGTAGAAATAGATATATATATATATAGATAAAAATTACAAGTACGCTCTCTCAAGATAGACACCACTCCAAAGCCTAGGTATTCACTCAACCTATGCTCTGATACCAACTGTGACGACCCGACTTTCCACGCCCGGAAAATCGCATCATCGATAAGAAAGAAAGGGGTGAGAAATAGAAAAGATAGAGAAGAAGAAGAAACAACCACAGAATCTCAACAGCGGAACGAATAAAATATAATATATCACATAAGAGATTACTTAATATCATATACATCAGAGTTATACAGATAATACAACACATACTAGACAGTTATAAACACCTGTCTAGTTAATACAACTCACAAATCACAGAGATACAACACAGCGGAAATACAGATAAACACTAACACAGCGGAACCAATATATATATCTATACGCTGAAGCCTCCTGCTCCATTGCTCCTCCACAGTTCGTCAAAGCTAACCTGAATCCCTTGGCTACCCGTAAAAATTTGGGTACCCGAGAGTTTATGAAAAACAGAAATAAACTTCGGGTCAGACATGGGTCTGGTATGAGTAAACGGTTAAAGTTGCTTAACTTTCAAAAACCTTTGAAAACAAAAGGTATCACGTAAGACATCCCACACATAAACATGGAAATGTTTTTACCTTACGCTAACCAAAACTTTGATAGGAAATTCAGTGATATTATAATAGGTCTAGGGTTTTCAAGTAAATAGAAAATAGCCGAAATTGTTACATTCATTAAATTCCAGCATACATAGGTATACAATCAAATCCGATGGCACTTATTGGATTTTGGATTCCATACAATGGCAGGGCTACTGGGTACCGCCCGTCACAGTACGTGGCCTAGATCACCGTACCGAGAACCCACCCTAAGTTCCCTGCAACACAAGGTCGGAACATCCCTTACTGGATAATTCCCGCACAAGATACCCCACGGTTGTCATGATCAACCGCACACAAAGCCGAATAATAAGGGACATCTAGACAGGGGTAATCTCGTCCTACTTGGGTGCTACCCACTAACCTTGCTGCACCTCCCCTGTTTTAGCCATTCCCGGTTGATGAGGCTTGAGGTCACGATTACCTTTAGAGAACACATCTCTTAGAATGCTCATCGTCCACCTGACGATGTTCTGAAAGCATTCAATCCATACAAGTTCGTTCCGGGTTCGAACGAAACCGAAGGCATTATCTCGTTACACTCGTATTGGAATCACCCTCAGAGTTAACGACAATAACCCTTGCATTCTGAATCACCATCTCGAATCTATAAGTACTATCTTCGTCAAACTCATTACGGAATCACCCACAGAGTTATACTGACGTATAGTTCTTATACCTCGAGTCTTCACTTGCTCCATTTGAATTTCACGACCTAACGTAATTTTGGATCGATGTGGTATTCGGGTCTCCAGACCTAGAATCCCGGTATACGGAAACCCGATCCCGGTCTCATCGAAATCCAAACCGTGTCTTTTAAGGCCAAGTTGTTTTAAAGTTAAAACAATTTAAATTCAATTATCTATATACACACAGATAGATAAATAACAATATCACAATGGATAATAAATCATCATAAACAGCTAATCCATATTATCTACTCAAACAGATAATCAATATCATCATACTGAACCAAACATCCATAACACAATAGGTATATATCTGAGATCACAATCAATCATGGAAATCAATATCATCCATCATATATAAACAAAGATTAATAATCACCTCATTTATAATTAATTTAAAATGAATTAAATTAATTACAAATCTCTAATTAATTTAAAGTAAATTAAATTAATTACTTCATCAAAAATTAATCTTGCTTACACATCCATTAATTTATTACAAGTCAATTAATTAATCATTCTCTACTTTTCCATCTTAATTAACCATTTTAGATTAATTATCTCAAATTATATTTAAGTAATCATCCTCTAATTATTTTACAAATTAATTACTTCATACCAATTATAGAAAGTAACCTTTTAAATTACTAAAATTAATTCCATTTCTTCTTAATTAATTACTCTAATGAATTGCTTCATTTATTAATTATTCCCAAATAAATCCATTTTAACTTGCATCATTAATTACAATAATTAATGATCTCTAATTACATTTATTTCATTTAGTAATTTATCTCCAATTAAACAAAATGTTAATCACCTTGATTAACTCCATTCAGTAATTAACTACCCTTAATTACTTCAATTAATAATTTAATTACTCCATAATTAATTATTCTCTAATTAATCCCTTGATTAATTTATACAAAGTAATTATACTCAAATTACTTTCATTATTACATCATCACAATTAATTACTTCCTTAAGTAATTATACTTATCACATCAACAAATGGTTATTTAAATTAATTAAACTTAATTAATTAACTTAAACAATTCATATTAAACTTGATTTATTAAAATGAGAAATTAATTTCTTAATTACTTCCCTAAGTAAATTATACTTATATAATTCACCATTTATTATCTTAAATTAATAAACCTAATAAATTATCAAATGATCATATTAATCCATTATTTTATAATACTAGTTAATAGCCTTCATTAATCATTAACACTTCTTAAATTTACTTAAAGTAATTAAATTAAGATTTATTATCTATTTACAATTACATTTCATCTTTAATAACTCATTAATAAATCCTTAATTATTTAATTAATTAAGTATTCAATATCACTTAATTAATTCTTGCTTACTTCATTATTAATTAATAATCATAGATTACCATTTAACTCTTATTTAATTAATGATTCTTAATTTTCCATTTATTACTAATTAATTTCTTAACCCTTAATTAACTAATTTAACCTTTAATTACTAAATTTTAATTCCATCATTAATTAATCAAATTAGTTAATCATTCATTTTAATTAACTTAATAATTACAAATCTTTAAGTCTACATTTATTTAAAGATAAAACATTTCTTATTTATTATCACATTTCATTTCAAATACTAGATTCAAATAATTACAACATTTAACTTAGCAAGATTTAAATTACAATTTAAATCTACTATAAACATTTAAAGGTTGTTAAAACATTTTATTTTATAAAACTTGTTTTTTTATTTAAAATTATGGAGTCAAAAGCAAATTTGAATCCATAGCTTACACTTTGGTTTTAACTAGGTTTAAAACCCTGTCTTAAAAATTTTGAATACTTAAAGCCTGGTAGGCTTTGAAACTGGCACGCAAATAAACCCGAGCCTTTCCTTTCTTTGCTTCGAGTCTCCTCTTGCAAAAACCCACCCACACAAACATATAACAGGTTATCAACCTGTAGCTACCAAAGCCACCCATTGCCAACAACTTCGCGTTTCCTCGTCCCTGCTTCGAGCAACCCACACACAAATCCCGAGTAAAACCCGAGACAAGAAAAACAGCACTCCCCAAAAAGACAGCCTCTCCCCCAATATGCACGTGCACGTGCACCGTGCCGCCTTCGCCTCCAGTCCACTGCCGATCATCGAGGCAAGTCGACAATCCTCCCCACGTCAAACTCCGACCAACAAAACTTCGAACTCCCCTGGAAATCAATTTCTAACATTCGCACCCAAACCTGGAACACGCACACGGCCCACCCTCAAACCTGCCAACGCCTCCCCTTTGAAGCTCCGACCATCGTTGCCTCCGAAACTCCGGCGTCGACTTCCTCTTCACGACAACTACCATTAACCAAAGACTCGTCGAACTCGATCAACTCTCCAGGCTACAGTGGTCGACTTCATCATGTTCAGAAAAACTAGGGTTAAAAACTTCAAATCCTAACCACTGACGCCACCATGGCCGTGGCCACCTACCACCATTTTTCCACTCATGCTCATAGGCTCCTCCATCACCTCTCACAAGCCTGACCACCCTCGACCACGTGATCATCGGAAATGCTCGAAAACATGATTTCCAGACGAACCCAAATAACCCATTCGATACTACATTAAAAATTATGAACTTGATCTTAAAAATCCTAGCTTTCATCTACTATTTCAGATATATGATTGTATCAACAAATTTCCATATTTGGTTTTTAACATTTTTCAAGTTCCTCTGTGATTTCTTCTACCAGACAATGTTTCCTATTTAAAATCATTGCAAATATTTTTAAAGCCTAGTTAAGTTTAAAACAACAAACTTTGGTTTAACAACTTAAACCTAAAGAAGATTTAGGAAAGAAGAATTTGAAGATGAACTCAGTTTTAAATTCCTGGAACACTAAACAGAGGTGGTCACAAGCCTTAGCTAACATACTCACAATTTTCAGAGGCTTAAAACCCATCATCCAAGCATATATACAAGCATACATCACATGTTTACTTCAAAAATAAGTCATATATATATCAAACAAAAAGATATCTCATATTAACAGTTTTAAAGTCAGAGGCTTATCTAAGATCAGAGATGTTTTTAGTAGCATCAGATATGCACACACATACATAAGTTCACAAAGCATTGCATATACACCTACATATAGCCAAACATAATCACAGAAATTATCAGAGTATTTAAGTTTTGGTTTTAAAAGTTTACTCACCAGAATTTAAATCAGAAGCTTGTTCTTTTGAAACAGGGAGGCTTGAAAACTTGCATACATTTTTGTTGTTTTGATCTTTAAACTTGCACTGGCATTAAAACTTGAATGTGAATTAATCTGACATCTTGTTATAGTGGAGATGTTCTCATCTTTGATTCAAACTGACATGCTTATGCTTTCTATTTGATTTCAGGTTTGTATTTTGTTTAAGCTTTTAAAACTGGAATTGTAAAACTGTGGTATACGAAATAAAAATGAAGCAAGGTTGATAAATAAACAAGTAAAGAGAATTATTTATTACAAGTACACAACAATCAGAGATTTTTATTTTGCTTTGTGGCTGAAAACATTTCGAACATACCTTGTTTTGATGCTAGGATAAAAAGCATTAAATGCCAATGTACTATATGTCTCAACCTTATCTTCTTTTAGTACATAGATATTATTAGTCTTACCTTGTTTATTCTTAGGTGCCAAGCATACTTCCCCATTTCGTATGGCATTGAAATGATTTTTCTTGCCTGCACATTTTTTCTATACTCTGTTTTATACTTTGTTATAGAGCATAAATAATTTACTTTGCCTTTTACTTAAGTTTTACTTTGCTATTTGCTTTGCATTTGTTTACTTGCTTTGCTTCTAAACTTACCTGCATATCCTATTTATTTATTACTCTTTTATTTTACAGTTTATACTATTAAATACTACATTTATTTACTTATTTATTATTTCATTTCATACATTTGATTTATACTTAAGTTTTACTATAAAAATTGATATGGTTATGGTTATGTTAGCTTGTTAATTTATCTCTATCTCCTAGCATAAATGTATTTATTTTTAATTTCTAACATGAAGGTATTTACATTTTAAAAGATAAACAATCAATATATAATTCCCCATTATCATTTTATTTTATAATTACTTTAAATATTTACAAGGTATATTTTATCATCTATAATCTATAATTATTATATTTATTTTAGAGATTTACATAAATTTTAAAACCATAACTTCTTTTTAAAACATATATAACAATTTTCATTTAAAATAAAAATCTACTTATATAGACATCACATTATAAATAAAGCTCATTATTACATTAAAAGAATTTATCACTTTATTACTTATTTTCTATTAAGCTATACTCTAAAAGAACAAAGTCATTTATTTAATTTAAATCTAAGCTAAAACCATTTAGACAAATTTTAACTTAAATCTTGAGTATATTCTAAAGCCAAATAGTTATTTATTAAATATTGAATTTAAATCAAATTTAAAACAGACATTGACTATTTACAATATATACAAATATATGTATATAAATAGAAAACAATTTATTAGCTTTAAAAGATAATTTATCAGTTAAATATCCATTTAAAAGAAAATTACTAAATCAATTCATATCTTATTAACAATTATATATCAAATCAATTTAATATTTAATATAGATTATTAAATTGATATTGCTCAAAATTCCGGGATGTTACACATTCAACCAATATCAATAATCAACATCAATCACAATCATCATCCAAACAATCAATAAATATCAATATAGAACTAATAATCAATAACAGGTATTTATTGGCAGTTCATATTCAATAATAAATTAAATAACAATTTTATTCAAATAAATTCAAACTAACTGGGATGATAATTCAAAATATACCAAACAGCCATAAATAAATTTCTAATCACATCAACAATTTAATTTAACAAACATAAGAAATTTTAGAAGTTGTGAGTGGGTCAAAATACTCACCTTTGAATTTAAATCGAATTTAAATTCAAAATAAGCCCAAAATTTGAATGGTCTCAGAATACGTCCAAACCAGCATCAAAGTCTTCGAAATTTCGATACGATCCCAGCGGATCAGACTACGTGTGAATTGGACCTCGTAAGTAAAAGTTACGGTAATTAGAACATTTGAAACTGAATTTAAAATTTAAAATAAAATAAAAAACCAAATCACTCACAGCCATGTACACAGTATCCCATCCACTCTCATACGTCAGTAGATACACCATGCGCCCATCCACCTTTGACCACGTCGCACATCTACCACCGGCCACAGGGAAGCCTCGCACTGCCTCCCTCCATATCGCCCTTTAATCCCCTACAACCCAGCACCACGCGTCCCCCCCAAGGCATCACCGCCGCCGCCGTTTATAGGGTTTTCCCCCTCAATTTCCAGCCGCCGTAGGAGGAGGTAGCCTCCAATTCTGCCACCGGTCGACTCAGCATGGCAAGGGCTCCAAAACCCGCAAACCAATTTTGCCAATTGGTGTCGAAATCGAAAACCCCCAAATTTTGTTTTAGGGTTTCAAAATTTTGAACTTTGACCGCGAATCCCCGATGACTCGAGCACCGTTTGCAGAAATGGACACCAGACGCAGATTTGTATCGTTGAGATCTTCGATTTATAATTTTTCCGAATTTTTTTTTGAGAAGTATGATTTTTTTTCAATTGATTTTGATTTGCAATTGAATTGGAATTTTGGTTTTGGGTTGTCTGCCATTGGAAAGAGGAGATGAGAAATAGATGTACGTATAGAAAAAATAGAAATAAGAAGTGGCTAGGGTTTATTACGAGCTATTTATAGACAAAAGCAGAAATTAGAATGGACTTGATTGATTTGGATTGAAAGTTGAACGATAAATGACCCGAAAAGCCCGTTTCGACTCCGAAACGGAAATGGGTCATCCCATATATCAAAATAGTTGGTTTCAATAATTTTAAATTAAATGGAACAGGTTTCAAGCCCTAATTCAATTGTATGAAGAAGTTATGATAAAATCAGCATATTTCAAATTGATTTCAATTGATTCCAATTAAATTGATTTCAAGGCGTTTCGAGTCCGTACGATCAAACGACAAGTCCGATCGCTACGAAACTTGAAGTACTATAATAATTTACTGTTACGGATCCAATGAAACTAGTTTCGTCGAAATCCGAGTCAGTGGCCAAAATGGCTATATTTCAGTTAATTAAATAAATTAATATTAAATTAATTAAATCACATTTTCAGTTTAAATTTTAATAATTTACACTTCTATCAAATTTTTATTTCTTATTCACGGACAATAATTTAAACAAATTTAGATGTCAATTAAAAGTTGATAAATTTACAAATTTTCAGTGTTTAATTTCAATTTCAGTAAATTCAGAAATTATAAATAAGTTTTCAATAAATTCCGTTTAATTGAACTTTTCATCCTAATATTCAATCGTTATTATCAAATGGATAAAATTAACATTGGTTCATGATTTATTACATTAATATTCTCAAATTTCATCTTAATCTCCATTAACGTAATATTTAAATATTTAATTTCATTTATTTGCAATAAATCCAATTACTATAATTTAAATTCAAATAAATTGATAAATCTTTATTTCCATTCTTTTAATTCAACTAATTTTCATAATACGAAAAAAATTAACATTATTTCCAAATATTAATTTAATTTACATTAACATAATATTAAATTATAATTATTGAAATTGATTTCCAATTTAAATTAACAGGTTAAATAAATAGGTAATATACAATAATTGTTACCATTAACTTTTAATCACACTTATAAGTTATTATTAACAAACAAATGTTACAATTGCTTACATAACACTGTTTTCAATCCAATTATCATTATTTATATACTAATTCATAAGTTTATACAACATTTCCATTTATTTACTTACATTCAATTTACAACCAAGTTATAACACTTACATTATTTCAGTCAGTTGGAATTTCATTTCAATTGTTAATAATTAGCTTTAATTAACATTGTTACCTTCGTTTTAGTATTACTTCATTAACAATTCACAAATTTTTATTTCCTTCAATATTAAATTACCGAAATTTTTATTAAATCAACAATTTTAATTATCGAAATTTTACGGGTCGTTACACTCTCCCCCACTCAAAACTTTTCGTCTCCGAAAAGGAAAAGAAGGGAAAAGAAGAATTAAGTAATCAATATATCTTATTCAAAATATCAAATTTATAAACAAATAAATTTTACCAAATTAATTAATTTAAATAAAATATATCCATTAAATCCTTTTACACTCAAAATAATAAAGTTTGGAAAACATTTCTCAAAATTTTCTAAGTCCAAAATTCACGAAAAATTTCGGTAGAGTCTCTTTTGTACGGAGAGGCTCAGAAGAAATAATAATATCAATATATATCATCTTTTTCAAAATAATATATCCCGACAGCGGAAAAATAATATAATATCGCTAGAAAACCGTAATCCGAGAACGTACCTATTTGTCGGGCAAACAACGCTTAATTATGAAACCAAAAGCAGTGGCAATTGCTTCCATAACCTGTATTTCACTTATATAATCCAAGGATGTTAATACTTATATAAAAGAGAAATAATTTAAGTTGTTTCAACCAATAACAAAACAAAACAATGCAACATAACAACAATCACTTACAAACAAGCATACAATCGTTACAAGGAAATAAAGTAATCAACCATTCACCCATGGCAAGTAAAACAAATGGTTTGTTCGGGTTTTGACACTTTTAATCGCATAGAATGACAAATAAACTACTAAGTATATCATCTACTCAACAGCCTTAGATAACTTAACAGATTATTCATACATCCAAACAATTAGAAGTATCATTTCCCAAACAATCCATAAACCAAACAAACAACAATTTACAATGTACTTGAGTTATTCTTATTAAATTTCTTTCACAACATTTACAGTTTTTTTTCTCTTTTCATTCATACAAGGATTATTTCTTTAACTTATATTTATCTCTTACAAAATTTTATTCCCATTCATTCATTCAGTGTTTATTTCATTTATTTTTCCTTTATTACTTACAAAAAATCAATTTTCATTTATTCATATCATGTCAATTTCTTTTATTGCATTACATTCATTTTATTATTTACTTTAATTATAAATAGTTTCAATATTAAATTTAGTTCAAAATCCTTTATTTACAGTACTCATTTTCTATTTCATTTAATTAGTAGTATTACCAATTTTAACTCAAGTTTATAACCATTTTCATATCAAATTTCTTATTTATAAAAGTAAATTTCATTGAACACTTCCCTTACATAAATTTTATTTGTAAAAATTTCCATTACATATTCTTTTAACATTTCAACTTTTTATAATTGGTAAGTTATATATATGTGTGTGTGTGTGTGTGTGTGTGTGTGTCTTTAAGAATGCAATTGAAAGTTACACAAGTTTGACTTACTTATTTTAATTAACTTAAGGTTCAATAATTATCATTTCTTATTTTCATATTCTTTTCGTTTACAAGTTACCGATTTCAAATTCCTTGTAATTTCAGTTATGACTTAGCATATCATTTCTTATTTTCATTTAGAAGTTCAAATTTTTTTTTATTCCATTACAATAATTGAAATCTTTAATTTATAGAAATTTAAGAACTAAATGCCGGGTTCAATTTCAATTATTTCGAAAAATATATATAATCATATCTTTTATATATATCAAATCATACTTGGAATTAAATTTAAGATAAATTTATCAAAATAATTGTGTAGTAAAATTACTACACGGCCTTCCCACTTTGAAACTCGAAAATGAATGTCGATGATGCGTGCACTCATCACTGAAACTATTTTCCAGCGATAGAGAGGGGAGTACAGAACTTTTCTTCCAAAATTTCTTTAAAACAATTCTTTCAAATTATATCGAAATATTAATATCAGAAAATACTTCTAAATAATATTATTATTGTATTCCAAAATCATTCGAAAGAAATTTTCAAAAACCCCAAAACTTAAGTTCTAAATTTTCCAAATTTCATTTATTTTATTTTCAAATCTTATTTCCAACCAATAATTATAAATTTAACTACCTAACAACCAATATATTACAACCAAATATATTATTTATAAAATTATTATTTTATATATAAAAATATATAATAGGCAAAATTATTTCATTTACCTATATTTCAAAACAAATATTGTGTCGGTCTGTCCTATTAAGTGTTTGGAAATCCCTATCGATGTCATAGCGTCCTATGTACCGACCAGAATTTATAAATACAAAACGGAACAAATTAACACAATACCAAAACCTTTTTATAACACTAACAAATACGCGCTCTCATTTATATAC
This sequence comes from Allium fistulosum, assembly GCA_030737815.1. NCBI lineage: Eukaryota > Viridiplantae > Streptophyta > Magnoliopsida > Asparagales > Amaryllidaceae > Allium > Allium fistulosum. The sequence continues at coordinate 1,425,775,710 of CM060902.1, forward strand.
TCTCAGCGACTCATCATAGGGTATTACTACCATATTAATAAAGAGTCAGACTCCACAAAGCTAAGGTTATCGCTAAACCAAAGCTGTAACAACCCGCATATCTATCGATTTTATATTTAAATATTTTATCGTTAGACGGATGTTAGTCCGAAAAGCTACTTTTTGCATATGGTCCAATTAGGACTCGAGACCACCCCCATTGAGTTCAAAATGACGTTTGCGATCTTTTTGAGTGTAAACTTCGATATGTTTGGAGATAGTGAAATTTTCGTCACTTTTCCCGCTTGTGACTTTGGTTTGGACTGCACTTCCTTAGTTCAGTCCACCCTTCTTCCTCACTTGATTCACCATTTGTTTTAACTTCAAGCTTTGTCAAAAATGGTGGTGGGAAGTGGAAATTAAAACTCCAAACACAAATTCTATTGCAAATCCGAGATTCAACATCAAATTCACGTGAAGAACATTGATTCAAGCTTGTTGGTGTTCTTGCTTTGCTCTCAAATCTCCATCTTCATCAAATTCCGTGAAAAGGTGAGATTTTTAATCTCACATCTTGCCTATATTGTCATTGGGTTGTTGGGAATGATTCCCCATCGCTTTAGCATGCATATTCGCTTTTGGTTTGGATTGAATTGGCGAGAAACCCAATTTTTCAGCATTTTTGGCAAAATCTGGGCTATAGGTCGTACTGCCTCAAAGCCTCTGTCTGCAGATTTTCGTTCTGGCGCTAGGTCGCTCACGAGTTAAGTGTTAGGTCGCTCACGAGTTAAGGACTTAGGTCGTTCGCGAGTTAGCACTTAGGTCGTTCTGGCCATTTTTAGCTCGCTCGGAGTTAGGTCGCTCGTCCTTAGGTCGTTAGGTCGTGTAGACCTTAGGTCGTGCACCTTTAGGTCGAAGCATTTTAGGTTGCGCACCCTCCTTAGGTCGCAAGACCTTAGGTCGCGAACCAGTTAGGTCGCAAGACCTTAGGTCGTGAACCTGTTAGGTCGCACCATCCTTAGGTCGCGAACCTGTTAGGTCGGACCATCCTTAGGTCGCGAACCAGTTAGGTCGCGCACCCTCCTTAGGTCGTGAGTTTTAGGTCGAATACCTCTGTTAGGTCGCTCGCGAGTTAACCCTTAGGTCGCTCGACACTTCAGACAGTTAGGTCGTTCGCCTATCTTAGGTCGCGAACCCTGTTAGGTCGCGCATTTTCTTAGGTCGTGAACACTTAGGTCGCGCCTCACTGTTAGGTCGCGCACTTCGTTAGGTCGCTCGCGAGTTAGTACTTGGTCGTTTAACATGTTCTTCTGCTAGGTCGCACGGCAGTCTTCCCTTAGGTCGTATGACCTACTTTTCCTTAGGTCGCTTGACCAGCCTGCCTTCACTAAGTCATACCGTATTACTCTGCGTAGGCAATCTCATCTAAAAAACATTTATCAGAATTTCTACTTTGATGGTTTTTGGGATTGACTTCATTGGACTTTACTCACGTCTTCGAACGTGAATTGATTTGTTTCTACAATCGTTTCATGACTTGTCACTTTAAAGATATATGAAGGTTTCAATACTAATAGTAAATATCAAAACTCTTTCATCAAAGCGATTTCAACACTATTTTAAATATCAAAAGTTCGTTTTCTCAAACCGATTTTCAATCTACTAGTATATACAAGCCTTTACTTCACTCGAATGAGAAATCGACTTAAACGACTTAGTAAAACGAGTGGTATGAAACGCTTGCGTTCACTTCGTCGGTTAGCTCTTGGACTTGTTCGATTGAACCCTTTTGTGACAATTTCCTAGTGAAGATCTACAGTTTGTTCGTAAATATTTAAGTTAAGCAAGTGGTTATGGGACATGAAGCTAAACTCATATATTTACTAGCTTAGTGTGATTGACACTTCCTTATGATCATGACGATCATTTTTGTGATTTAGACTAGCGATTGTGCGACGTCTCTTCATCCGTGTGTCGGACTTGCCTTCGGGCCATCCGTGTGTTCGGAAAATTCAAATGGATAGCTTCCATGAGATAGCTTCTCGTCCGTGTGTTCGGACTTCCCCCTTTTAGTGATTTCTGGATTTCGTGTGTTGATTTCTGGGATTTGTTCTGGATTTCGTGTGTTGATTTCTGGATTTAGTGCTTCACCAACTTTTGTGGTTTTCACTGATATGATATCAGTTTTTGTGTATTGGTGAATTTGTGTGTCATTACATTACCCTTTTTATGTGTTTGAATCTTTGAGAAGATTCTTGTGACATTGATTAATCCCTTGTTGATTATCATTTACATACTTATAGTAGTATGCCATCATGGTTATTATATGTTTATGCCATACCCCTTATCCTATATCATGTCATCTGATATTTATAGTTAGACTGATCCGTTTATTATTTTCTTATAAATAATACTTGGGTCAGACCGAGATGTTACAGGTGCTTCTGCTTGACTTCTCTTCTGGATTACTCTTACTTTTGGCAAACTACTTAGATTAGTAGTTTTTGGATGTACACCTTTGAGATATAGACTCTATGTTGTGTACTTATTCTTTTGTATAGCACGTGATGCTATTCTTTTGTATTATCGTGGATCTTTCTGACCACTACTCTGATGTACACTTTCATGTGTTATATATATTTATTCATATCTTCTTCCGCCTTTGTGATATGGATGTCTGTGACTGATTTATGTTATGATTATTTCTATGATTGTTTCCGAAGATTATATATAGCCACCGTGTGATAGCTTTGTGTTTGTATCGGTATGTCGGATTTCCTCCTTAAAAGATATGCATTCTATTCTATCTGACGTATCGGTGCTCGCACAAAGAAGTTACATGGATGGTCGCTCCTCCACAGCCTTATCCTCCGTGCTAATTGACAGCACTACATCGTAGTGTTCTTGGTTAGCGTGGGTATAGAGGTGGGGCGTTACAAAAGCTCTGATACCAACTGTAACATCCCACCTTTTTGGACACCTTAAGCAGACACGCATGCCAAACTTAAACCATTCAAAAGGGCAGATTGTTATTGGGGTAAATAAGAAAAAGAGAAAGAAATAAAACAAAACAGAATCTCATAGCGGAATGAAAAAATATATTAATCAAATAACAGTTCATGAAGTTGTCTATAAAACATTTGATTATACTTATACAACAAAGCATCAGGGTTACACATATAGAGATAAATAATTAATAATGCAGCGGAACAGTATGGTGCAGTGGAACAATACAGTAAAATAATAATAAAATCTTCGTCTGTGTCCTCCAGAAATAAGGTATTCAAATCCTGAAATGCTCAGGCTGACCCGAGCGAATTGAAAAGACAAAACACTCGAGTCAAAACTAAAAGATCTTATGTGAGTTAAATCAACGGTAAATAAATATGAGTATAAACGGCGTCAGAGATGTTTACGGGGTTTGACATCTCCTATCCGGTGTCTAACGTGAGTGCAGTAACTTAAAAGATGTTCGGGATTCACATCTCCTAAGGATCCGTTAAACTATCTACTATGTATTTCAATACGCTATTATTATAGTGTCTAAATAAAGTATACTATTTAAAAATAGCGTTAAGGCTTTAAATTTTCCACCTTAACACATTTTTAGGTATGCCAATAGTCTATACAGTACCGTAACTCCCCGTAAACTGGAGCCGCTAGAGGATACCACATAGGTATGACATAAAACAAACTCGTAGAAGGCGCGCTAGGGTTGGTGACACGCTACAACTAGGCAATGCTAGGGTAGATATACCAATTACGCATCCGGACTGTTGGTAACGCATAGTCGCAACTACCGCCGAACTCGAAACACACTCCCGAGAAAAAATTGAAGGGTGGCCACCAAATAAATCGCAAGTCAGAATATAGTATCGATGGAATGTGTCCGATCAGAGGAGCTACCTCATTGGCCCGGAATCGCTCCTGTTTTAGCCACCTTATGCTAACTCACGGGAGTTAGGTCCATGTAAATATACCTATAGGATCGTCGCCACCATCCTACTTCATTCTAAAATCTCCACCACGTACACAGTTGTCAAAGTGGCTTTCGGTATCGACAGAGAGTATGCCCATATCCGATCCCGGTCTCTTTAACAACCAATCGCTTATTACACACCGGATGGTTCTTTTACATTTACAAAACCATTTCATAATTGATATCAAAATATCATATTCAATTCAAATCATATCATTTTTGAAATCATTACTTACTTTCGAAATCATATTAACTTTTGAAATCATAGTTCGATAATTATATTTCCTTTCAAAGTCAAATTCACAATTTATATCAAAATATCGTATTCTCAAAACTATACCACTTTCAAATCATATCGTTTCCAAAATCATAATTTCTTCCAAAATCATATTTCCCAAAACAGGTTAAGTCCTTGCTACAAAATCATCATTTCAATTTATTATAACATTCAAAATTCCAACTTAAGTTATAACATCATTTACCCTTATTCTCTTTTTTAAACCAAATTGAAATGAATATAAACTCTTCCACGTACTTAGTTTGGAAATTCAGAAATTTGTTTAAATAGTTAAAATGCTCTAGAATAGTTTAATTATAGGTAAAAATATTTTAAATTGATTTAAGATAGTTAAATAGATTAAATTTAGATTAAATATAATTTAAAATAGATTAAATAACTTTAAAATAGATTAATCATATTTAAATTAAATTAAAATGGTTTAATTTGTTTAAAATAAATTGAATTGGTTTAAAATAGATTAAAATAATTTATATAGTTAACATTGGTTAAATAGTTTGATAAATTTGAAAATCTTAATAATTAGAAATTTTAAATAATATATCTTTAAAACAGTTTATATTAAAATATGAGTTTAAAATTAATATCAAATTAAACTATTCATTTCATTTCAACATATTTGGACCATTTCAAATTTCCAAATCGACAAACCAAATTTCAATAAACTATCGAATTTCATATCGTTTAAATCCATGTTCAAAATATCAATACGGATTACTCCAGTTTCAAAAATATTTCAAAGTTATTTTCAAACAAATTTAATAACTCAATTTCGATAGAATTTCATTTATACTTAAAAGTTTAACTTTAAACTTCCGATTTAATTTCTTAAAGAAATTCCTTTTTAAACCAATTCACATTTCATCATAAAACTTGATTTTTCCAAAAATACTTCAATTTATATAAATCAAATTTTATTTCAAAACATCAATTGATTAAATTCAAAAATTTAAGGATTTTAAAATCATTTAATTTAACCAATCCGGTATCCGTATATAATTCTCTACCCTCGGGTCAAGTGATACGGATATTTATCATTTCAATTTGCAATTTAATATTTTACGGTTATATATCATTTCAAACCGCAATCCTGAATTAATAATAAAATCCATAACGAACTTGCATTTTATAACGATATAAAATAAAACATCCATTCAACCAATATCAACAATCAACATCAATCACAATCATCATCCAAACAATCAATAAATATCAATATTGAACTGATAATCAATAACAGATATTTACTGGCAGTTTATATAAATTAAATAACGATTTTATTCAAATAAATTAAAATTAACTGGGATGATAATTCAAAATATACCAAACAGCCATAAATAAATTTCTAATCACATCAACAATTTAATTTAACAAACATAAGAAATTTTAGAAGTTGTGAGTGGGTCAAAATACTCACATTTGAATTTAAATTCAAAATAAGCCCAAAATTTGAACGGCTTAGAATTTGTCCAAACCAGCATCAAAGTCTTTGAAATTTCGATACGATCCCGGCGGATCAAACCGCATGTGAATCGGACCACGTAAGTAAAAGTTACGGTAATTATAACATTTGAAATTGAATTTAAAATTTAAAATAAAATAAAAAAACAAATCACTCACAGCCATGTACATAGTATCCCGTCCACTCTCATTCGTCAACAGATACACCACGCGCCCATCCACCTTTGACCACGTCGCACGTCTGCCGCCGGCCACAGGGAAGCCTCGCATCGCCTTCCTCCAGATCGCCCTTCGATCCCCTACAACCCAGCACCACGCGTCCCCCCAAGGCATCACCGCCGCCGCCATTTATAGGGTTTTCCCCCTCGATTTTCGACCGCCATAGGTGGAGGTAGCCTCCAATTCCGCTACCGGTCGACTCAGCAAGGCAAGCGCTCCAAAACCCGCAAACCAATTTTGCCAATTGGTGTCAAAATCGAAAACCCCCAAATTTTGTTTTAGGGTTTCGAAATTTTGAACTTTGACCGCGAATCCCCGATGACTCGAGCACCGTTTGCAAAAACGGACACCAGACGTAGATTTGTATCGTTGAGATCTTCGAATTATAATTTTTCCGAATTTTTTTTTGAGAAGTATGATTTTTTTCAATTTGATTTTGATTTGCAATTGAATTGGAATTTTGGTTTTGGGTTGTCTGCCATTGGAAAGAGGAGATGAGCAATAGATGTACATACGGACAAATAGAAATAAGAAGTGGCTAGGGTTTATAACGAGCTATTTATAGACAAAAGCTGAAATTAGAATGGGCTAGATTGATTTGGATTGAAAGTTGAACGATAAATGACCCGAAAAGCCCGTTTCGACTCCGGAACGGAAATGGGTCATCCCATATATCAAAATAGATGGTTTCAATAATTTTAAATTTAATGAAACAGGTTTCAATTCCTAATTCAATTGTATGAAGAAGTTATGATAAAATTAGCTTATTTCAAATTGATTTCAATTAAATTGATTTCAAGGCGTTTCGAGTCCGTACGATCAAACGACAAGTCTGATCGCTACGGAACTTGAAATCCTATAATAATTTACTGTTACGGATCTGATGAAACTAGTTTCGTCAAAATCCAAGTCAGTGGCCAAAATGGCTAAATTTCAGTTAATTAAATAAATTAATATTAAATTAATTAAATTACATTTGCAGTTTAAATTTTAATAATTTACACTTCTATCAAATTTTTATTTCTTAACCACTTACAATAATTTAAACAAATTTAGATGTCAATTAAAAGTTGATAAATTTACAAATTTTCAGTGTTTAATTTCAATTTCACTAAATTCAGAAATTATAAATTAATTTTCAATAAATTCCGTTTAATTGAACTTTTCATCCTATTATTCAATCATTATTTTCAAATGGATAAAATTAACATTGGTTCATGATTTATTACTTTAATATTCTCAAACTTCATCTTAATCTCCATTAACGTAATATTTAAATATTTAATTTCATTTATTTGCAATAAATCCAATTACTATAATTTAAATTCAAATAAATTGATAAATCTTTATTTCCATTCTTTTAATTCAACTAATTTTCATAATACGAATAAAATTAACATTATTTCCAAATATTAATTTAATTTACATTAACATAATATTAAATTATAATTATTGAAATTGAAATTGATTTCCAATTTAAATTAACAGGTTAAATAAATAGGTAATATACAATAATTGGTACCATTAACTTTTAATCACAGTTATAAGTTATTATTAACAAACAAATGTTACAATTGCTTACATAACACTTTTTTTATCCAATTATCATTAATTATATACTAATTCATAAGTTTATACAACATTTCCATTTATTTACTTACATTCAATTTACAACCAAGTTATAACACTTACATTATTTCAATTAATTGGAATTTCATTTCAATTGTTAATAATTAGCTTTAATTAACATTGTTACCTTCGTTTTAGTATTACTTCATTAACAATTCACAAATTTTTATTTCCTTCAATATTAAATTACCAAATTTTTTATTAAATCAACAATTTTAATTATCGAAATTTTATGGGTCGTTACACAATGTTAATTTTATATTTTGCAGGTACCATCCAAAAAGAGAGGAAAATGGATACTAGACAGTGGTTGCTCAAAACACATGACAGGAAATAAAGGGATGCTAACAAACATTAATTACTCAGATGGAGGTTCTGTCACTTTTGGAGATAATTCCAAAGGGTATGTCATCGACAAAGATAATATGAGCAATAACGGTATATCTAATTCACCTCTTATTACAGATGTCTTATTAGTTAAAAATTTGAAGCATAATTTACTTAGTATCAGTCAATTATGCGACAAATGATTCAATATTTCCTTTTCTGAAAATAAGTGTAGCATTTTTGATTAAAATAAAAATCTTATTTTTGAAGGTTTTAGAGATAAAAATATTTATGTTTTAAATACGAATATAAATCATAACACAAATATGTGTTTAATAGTCAAAGAAAATGATCCTTGGTTTTGGCACAAAAGATTTTGTCATATTAATTTCAAAATTATAAATAAATTTCTAAAAATAATTTAGTAAAAGGTTTACCAAAAATGAATTTTAATGTAAACAATATTTGTGATACTTGTCAATTAGGAAAATTGTCAAAATCATCCTTTAAATCAAAGAAAAATATTTCTACTTTACAACCACTAGAACTATTAAATTTAGATCTCTTTGGTCTAACTCAAATTCAATCTATAAATCATAGTAAATATGTGTTTGTTATAGTAGATTGTTTCTCAAGATATACTTGGACTATTTTCTTACAAAATAAAAGTGATACTTTAGAAAATTTCAAGAATTTTGCAAAGTGAATTCAAAATCTCAATTTTTTACCAACCAATTTTTTCTCTGGTTCTTAACATCCTAACCACCAATGCTCTTTCTATTTATATGAAAGTTTACATATAAATACCTCTACTCCTTTTTCTTTCTTTTGCAAATCATGTAAATAAAAATAGTTTCAACTCTCTTACTCAAAAAATGTCTTCCCAGCATAATTCTGAATCCTCTGCTCTATCTTTTTCTTCTCCTAGTTCGGGATCGATGAATTTACCTACTCCAACACCGGTTTATGAACCAGTACCAATTGTTCCTCCTTCTACTCACACAGGTTATACTCCACCTGGTAAAAGAACAAGACGGTCTCTATTTTATGGTTCACCATCTACCAAAGAAAAAATAGATGACATTCATCATTACCAAAGGGAATCACTGCAATTACCATGCGAACTTTATTATAAACAAAAAGTTAACGCCAAGCGTTTAAGCTTTTTGGAACAAGTCGCATTGAAATTCTGTGGATCTTCATCCAAAAGCACGGTTCATCAACCGTCTCCTGTTTGTTCTCCATCCTGACGCAATACTTGGGAACTATCGCCACAGCGTCCACCAATATCTCTGAATTCATGGAACGCGGCAATAGATGGTCACCACTCAGGCCATATTAAGAGAACACAAAAATAGAACCGGTTGAATATCACACTCCAAGCTCTTCTTCCAAATCTATTTAATTTTTTTTTGTTAATATGTAGTCTTGTTTGTTTATTTAAATATTCACATTGTTCCTTTAATAATATTTCTTGTTATAAAAATATAGGCTGCCATGAGTTTTCTCAAAATTCAGCCGGTTGTTTGTAATAAAACAGACGGCTGAATATTATCCAGGGATAAATTTTTCCTCCAGATTCAGACGGCTGAATCACTTCAAACAGCCGTCTGAATTAGTTCAAAAATGAACTATTTTCTTGCGGGAAGTAATTCAGACGGCCGTTTACAGTTATTCAGCCGGCTGAATTCTTCCTGAGGCATTTTTTTAACTAGGTCCTACAAATTTTCTTCCTATCTTACCCTTGATTTTCACCTAACTATAAATTCATCTTTTCACCTTTTACCCATTCACTTCAGAACCCTAGCACAACTTTTTCATATTTTCACCTTTACTCCTCTTTTTACTCTCTAATGGTTCCTAGAGCCAAACGAATAAGGGAATCCGCCTCCAGTCCTTCCGAAAATCAGATTCGTCAATGGCTTTGGAATGATGTTGCAATCTTCCAATTCAATTCTATGAAAAATTCCAATATCTTTGAAGGGGCTTTCATGAAGTTCCCGGATTTCGCGGCCTACCTAATTAGATAATTGGCCGAACAATTCCACTTCGATAATCTCATAGGGTATGCTCCCAATAATGTTAAAATTAATCATCTTTTGATCAAACTCTTTCTTGCAAATCTCAATCTAGACCACCATAATCCTCAAAATCGACAAGATTGTTTTGGTCTATAGTTTGTAGCACTAAAATTTTCTTGCCTTTACAAAGATTAGGCAATATTTTAAATTGTCCATTTCAAGGTGTTGATATAGATGATATTGAAGTTGATATGGATCATAGAGACAAAGTTTCACATCGTTTCTTGTCCGATCACCTTACCAATCTAAGTGCATTAAAATCTAGCACCTTAAGGCCACAAGCACGCCTTCTTCACCGTGCCTTCATTCGCTCTCTATAACCTCAAATGGGAAGTTATGAAAAAGTCTATAAAAGAGATTTTCAAGCCCTCTATTGAATCTACTCCAACCAACAAGTAAATTGGGGCAAAATCATTTTAGATGAATTTCAAGACATCACAATCCAAAGAAAATATAAGACAATTCATTATGGTGCTTATATTATGCGTATCCTTCTAAACTTTGGCATTCTAATGCCCGATTCTGAGTTTTCAAGCTTTAGTGAGTTAGGCGCAAAAACTTTAGGATTGATGGGTCTTCCTCACTGGTCTCCTCCACAACAAATCATTTCTTTTCAACAATGGTCTCACAATGTTCAACAAGGTATTCCTCAACCTCGTGACACTAGTATTGCCTCTTCTTCGCGTACTCAACATGAAGAAGAAGAAGAGGATGATGACTCCATTCAAGTTGTTGGCCCGGAAACTTCCTCCAGACAAGCTATCATCACTCTCTCCCGAAATCAATCCAAACTTCATCGGGACATTAAGACTCTTGAAAAGAAGACGGAAAAGAAATTCAACTCCACAAAAGGTTTTCTTAATAAAATATGGGATAAAATTTCTTGCTCCGGTTCTACATCCACTGAAGTTCACAACCCATCTCCATTTCAATGGTCATCTTCAAGTTTGGATTTCGATGATGATGAGTCTTCTCTCTCTACCAAGTTTTAATTATTTTTCAAATTTCTACTTTTTGTATCAAACTTCTATGGTGCTCTATCTAGTTATTTATATAATGTTGTATGAATATTGTTATTCTTCTTTAGTAATGACATCTCGAGTATAAGTTATTTCTTTGTTTAACAAATGATTCTTTGCATATAGTTTATCTTTCTTTTTGTCGATGACAAAGGGGAAGAAAAGTTAGTTAAATATTTGTGCATATTGACGGGGGAGTAGCAATGCTAATGTAAGTTTTTATGTAAATATATTATTTATACTTATATAGGTATCATCATCAAAAAGGGGGAGAATGTTGGAATCTCGATTTTACATCGTTTTGATTGTGACAAAATATATAAATAAATATTTGTGTGTACTAATCAATTATGCAGGAGATTCGTTGCAGATTCACATTCAGAGTATTTGAAGCTGATAGTCCTTTTCTAGAATCTTTATATTATTTAGAAATATGTTAAAATCTCTCCTGAAATGATATATATATATATATATATAAACATATGCACACATGCACTACCCTGCACAAAAGGCTGAAACAGCCGGCTGAATGAGATCATTCAACCGTCTGAATGCTGAAACTATTTTATAGTTTCACAATATTTAGCCGGCTGAATGACTTTATTCATACAACTGAATTAGGCCAAAAATAGCCTATTTCTTTGCTGTTTTTGATTTTTAAATTTCAGAAAGCTGAATAAATCTATTCAGCCGGCTGAATATTTTCAACAGCTATTTTTTATGAAAAGACACTTCTCTTCATCGAAGAGAAACATCTTCAAATCAACAGTTGCGCCTGCTTGTTTTCAACGTTACCTTTCATCAATGGTTGCAACTTTTTAATCTCTATAAATAGATTTCAAAATTCAACAAACAATCAACTTAACTGATTTTAATATTCTTGAATTCTTATCTCTTATTCTCTATTTTCAAACTGCTTACATTCTCTGATCGTTGATCACTCTATCTTCCACAATTCTCAAGCACATTACACTACATATAATAAAGAAGAATATTATAGGAAGATTGTACTTAATTGACTTATCAGTGCTATTTAAAGAGCATACTACAGTCAGATACTTTTGTTATTTGTAAAGAAGTCATGTTCGGTTGCTCAGGCGGTAGAAGTCCTATTCGATTGCTTAGGTGGTAGAAGTCCTATTCGGTTTCTTAGGCGGTAGAAGTCCTGTTCGGTTGCTCAGGCGGTGTAAACCTTTTCCTCCAGGGTTAAATGAGGGTTGCTAGTTAAAATCCAGAAGGAGTCTGGGACTGGATGTAGAACGGGAGTTCGAACCAGTATAAAAATCTCTGGTGTCATTTACTTTACTGCTTTTACTATTTACTTACTTATTCCGCACAAGTAGTTTATCCGTATTACACGATCCTATAGCATAGGCACTTTCACACCTCTCTGGCCCTTTTATATTTTTTATAAGTGAGGATAATTTTATTATTGATTATTGTTGACTTTTTGGATGATTACTAGTTTCTTAGTTGGTTTGGGTATATTCCTGACCCTGGAGCGGAAGAGACCCTATTACGTTCCCATGTAAGAGCGGATGGCCCTTTGTATACAATCCTGCCTCAAAGTGGTTGATTTATATTTTATCATTATACTGTATGTGATGCAGGGAACAGGTTAGAGGAATCCAACTTGATTCCTCACAGTATTGATTTTACTTTTCATATATTTTGATATATGATGTGTTGAATGCCATATTTGATGAAATGGATGATTTTTCCCTATTTAGTGCTATAGTAGCACCGGGCTATATTTTTAGTATTTTGAAAAATTATAAAGTGAAGGTTAAAATTTTTAAAAGGATTTTAAGTGCTTTCAAAAATTTATACGTTAATAATTATCCATGAAATTTATTTAAAGAAGGAATTTATTTAAAATAAAACGTATAATTTTTAGATATTATAAATTAATAGTTTTATAAAATATATTAAACAGATATTTTTGAACTGTAAAATAAAGATTTTTAAAATCTTAAAAATAGATCCATCTTTTATAATATAGGGATACTGTTTTTAAAAAGAAGATAGAAATATTTTATTTATTAATCGTTTTATATAAAGTAATGTGTGTATATATAGACACATACACATATATACATATATTAAGATTTATTTATAAATGTGGAAATTTATAAATGTGATAATATATGAAAGTGTCATTTTACAAATAAAGTGAGGATTTGTAAAATCGTGTTTTATTAATAAAATGATAGATTTATGAATGGTTTTTATAAATAAAGGGAAACTTTTATCATTGGATAAATTGGAGTGATAAATCACAATTGAGGATTTATAATAATAGGTGGAATGTTGCTTTAGAAAAATAGTGACTCTATTTTGGAAATGGAAAGCGAGGATAAAATTTGGAGATGTTAAACGATATTTTATAAATAGAAAGGAAATTATAAAAGAAAATTTATATGTATGGAGGCAATGTTAAAAAGGGATTGTAATTGATGTTTTAAATGGGATTTTATAAATAAGTGAGATTTATAAAGGGAAATAATTGTAAATGGGGTTTTATAAATAAAGGAATATGAAAAGGAAGTATTGTAAAATAGAGAGAGATTTATAAATATAGTTTTTAAATATGGAAATGGTTATGCTGAAATTTAAGTATGGATTTTTACCAAGGAAATATATTTATGTTTTAAAAGTTAAAATAATATTTCAAAGGAATATTTTGGTGATATTTTCAAATGGAGATTAATTGTTTTAAAAGTGAATTAAAATGTATCAAGTGGTAGGAAGACATCGATTTCAACATTTTTTATTGTAATAAATGTTTTCGAGAAAGTGAGGAAGGCATGTACTTTAACACTGTTGTTATAGTTTATGATTTCCGAAAGGAGATGTTTTTATAGTATATGGGATTAATATTCAACATAACTAACTGGATCTCTATACTAGTGTTTTTAGGTTGTCGTAACAATGTTTTACACAACATTCATTTTGACCCAATAAACTGCGTTTTGGAAAAATAGAAGTTTCCTCAAAAGTCGTAAATATACTTATTATGGATTTAATTATATAGGGGCATTGTCTAAACGTTTAAAATGAAATAGCTTGTGAATGTACTTATACCGTTGAGATAAGTATATGGAAATGTTTTCCAAATATAAGGATTAAAAGTGGATTTTAGAATATATCCTCGTAAAGATATTTTGAGACAAATATTTGAAAAATAGGTTAATTAAAAAAATTTAAGAGGCCTAGTGTTGCTTGGTGCTTAACCAGTGTAACTTTCTTTGGAAATTTGGTCTCTGGTCGAACGGTTTGTTTATTTTATAGTTAAATAACCGACTATCAAATGTTGACTAGTTTATAAACTAACGTTGTCGGTTCGGAGAGACCGAGATCGGATCTGGTTGGTGAGGTTAACGCATGATAGGGGATTCTTGCTTTTGTGTTTGGTGGCAAGCAAGAGACTCTTACCCCTACATGTCTTGGAGAGGTAGTATAAGGCCTTGAAGGGTTGGCTATGGGTCGACAGGCTGGCTATAAAATCAGATTCGAGGAACCAATGTAAGCCATGGTGGGTTTTACCCACTGACCAGATGGTTGAAAAGCCTACGGTTCATTACATCTGGTATCATAGCGAGGTTAGCGAACACATAGGCTTTGGTTGGGTACTCATTATAGATAAGGTTAGTAATACCCTAGAATGAGTTGAGTGTGTGTGTGTGTGTATGGACACGTCTTTGTTAGTGATATAAAAATGTTTTATATTGTGTTGATTGATCTGTTGAGTGGCTTATGGATCTTGGTCAATACGAGTAATTAACATTATTGATAAGGATTTCTAAACGCTTGAACATGGTATTGTTTTAAAATTGGTAGGTGAAATAATTTTACCTTGATTATATTTTATATATAAAAGAATAATTTTTCAAAAAGTATTATAATTATAGATGGTATGTTGGTTGGATTTAAAAGAAATGTTAATAAAAGTTGTTTATTATAATCTAAACAAAGACAAGAAATTGTAAAATGAGCTATATAAAGAAAGTGAATCTATAAATCTGAATTATAATAAATAATATGGATTTAAATTAAGAATTTGATAATTTAAATCCCGATTGTGAAACTGATTTATAAAGTTTTGAAAAAATAATAATAGTATTATTTTGTAAATATGTTTGAGTAAAAACATTTTAAAAGGATTTTAAAAGAGATAGAAAGCACGGAACTCACTTCAGTAACTGGAAAATAATTCGGGTGATGATGGCTGCATCATCAGTATTCATTTTCGAGTTTCTATGTAATGGATTGCTACCGTAGTGATTTGCTATGGAAGTTTTACTTTCGTAAAACAAGTTCTGATTTAAAAAAATTCAAAAGTATGATTTGAGATGTGAAAGAGTTATATGTGTACGATTTCAAAATGATTTGAAATAAAACCGAGTGTTTAAATTCTGAAAATTTTGATCTAAGTGTTTTGTGAAAACATAAGATAATAAGTTCTGTTAACTTATAATTTGAAAATGATATAGATAAGAAAAGAAAAATTGGAATTGAACTATAAATGAAATTTAACTTAAGTAAAGATAAATGAAATGAATTCATGAAATGAATACGAACTAAAGTTGTAAAGTGTTAATAAACAAGTTGTGTTGTATAAGATGTTTATATTAAACTTAACTAATTGTTTTATGGAATGGTTCCTAAGTGGTATTAGTATTAAAAGAAATATACTAATTAAATTGAAAGTAAATAAATGGAATGTAAATAAAATGAATGTAAATCAATTGAATGTGATTAATCGAATATGAATCAATTGAATGTGAATAATTGAATGTAAATCAATTGAATGTAAATAATTGAATGTAAATCAATTGAATGTAAATGAATTGAAAGTGAATAAATTGAATGTGAATCAAATTAATGAGAATGGAATGAATATCAATGAAAAAAAATTGGTATAATAAGAAAACCAATTAAACAAATACGTAAGTTGTACGTAGATCATTTTATTCACATAATTGTTTGATCCAATTTCGAATATACGATTTCGAGGTGATTTACACTGATCCGAGTAAGGATTTTTCACTCGATTCTTGATGGTGGACACTGGATATGGATTTTTGATTTGAGTCTGGAATTCTCTATCATAGTATATGGCTATGCAAGGAGAAGGACAATTTCTAATCAAGGAACCGGATCGGTGTCCGCACTAGAGTGGTCGTATGAACGACATTAGTTCGAAAGTGAAATTGTGTGAATGAATGAGTGATCAGACTTGATATTGCATGGATGGTTTATGGACATCGTATGGGCTTTAGTATGATTGTATGCTACGCTTAGTTAACTTTGTTTATTAGTGTTGCATATGGTTGTTATATTAGTCTATGTTATATAGTGATTTTACTTCCATATACTTGCTCTCACTTGTAACTCAGTGTTTAGTAGGTATTAATGGTGTATGATTTGCATTTGGAGCTCGTTTCGCATTATATTGGTTGTGTATGCTTGCTAATATTAAAAAAAAGGTACACATCTCGGATTACATTTCGTACTTTTATATATTTTTTTCTCTATAGGATGCCTCATCATTGAGATGAGATGTATATTATGTGATTATATACATATATATTGTGAAATTTTCTGATCGAAACGTGCAAAGGAGACGCTGGCGAAATTTTCCGTAAATTCAAGGTGTTAGAAATTTTTTGAAAATTTTGAAATATTTTGATAAGTAAAATTTTATTTTTATGTTGTAACTTGGAATGGTATTAATTGGTATCGGTGTGAATTTAAAGGCTTAAAAAATTTTATAATCTATTTCAACTAATTGGTTTTGAAAAGTTGATGAGATTGAGGCATTTTTCTTACCTTCGTAATTTCGAGAATGAAATTCTTTTAAGGAGGAAGAATGTAATGACCCAAGATTTCAGTCATTTAAATTCAAAATATTTAATTGATTTTAAATATTGAAAAGTTAATTTTATAAGTTAAATAACTTATATTTCAAATTCAGTGATTTATCTAATAATTGAATTGTTAAATTAAATATCTGAAGTTGTTTAAATAATTGATTCTTGAATTTAATGTGAATAAAAATAATTTATGTAGCCAATTTAAATTATGTTTAAAAAAGAATGGAGATAGTAAACTTTTAAATTGGAACTAAAAGTGGTTAAACTGATTTTGAAAATAACACGTTTTAATTAACGTGTGAAAATGGTCGTCCAGGGCATTGTCTCGGATTTTAACGAAACTAGTACATTGGATTCTTAATAGTAAATAGTTTGTTAATGAATTTCGTGGCGATTGGACGTATCGTTTGGTCGTGCAAGCTCGAAACGCAAAGAAATTAATTAAAAGAATTTAAATTAATATAATTTTATTTTAAAAGTTAACTTTTGTATATGATGGAATTGGGTCCTGATACTAGTTTCATTGTGTTCAGAATAGGGGCATTTAGTATAGAAAGCCAGTTGGAACGCCTCGATTGGAGTTCGGAAATTTAAAGCACGAATACTGTTGAGAAATTTTCTATATAAGGACTTGATTATTTCATTTTTTGCAAAACCCTAGACAAATAACCTAGCTGCCATTAATAGCCTACATCCTACGGTCTAAATCCATCGAAACCACCACAGGCCATATCAGCCTTCGACTCCAACTAGAAAAACATAAAGCTCGACTAGATGAACCTAGTCAACGGTAGAGATGGGTCATAATGGTCCACGGCATCGGCTATGGCGCTTTTAAGGCTCTGTAGATAGAAATATTTTATAATAAAGGGATACGGTTTTTAAAAAGAAGATAGAAATATTTTATTTATTAACCGTTTTATATAAAGTAATGTGTGTATATATATATACATATATACATATGTTAAGATTTATTTATAAATATGGAAATTTATAAATGTGATAATATATGAGAGTGACATTTTACAAATAAAGTGAGGATTTGTAAAATCAAGCTTTATTAATAAAAGGATAGATTTATGAACGGTGTTTATAAATAAAGGGCAACTTTTATCATTGGATAAATTGGAGAGATAAATCACAATTGTGGATTTATAATAATTGGTGCAATGTTGTTTTAGGAAAATAGTTGATTCTATTTTGGAAATTGAAAGCGAGTATAAAATTTGGAGATGTTAAACGATATTTTATTAATAGAAAGGAAATTGTGAAAGAAATTTATACATATGGAGGAAATGCTAAAAGCGGATTGTAATTGATACTTTAAATGAGATTTAATTAGTAAGTGTGTAACAACCCAAAATTTGAACCCATAATAATTAATTCTTTAATTAATTAAATAATAAAATAACTTTGTGAAATTATCATAATTGATCCATGGGAGTTGCACCGTTGTGTCCGTGGTAATTTTCTGGTCAATTTCCATATATAGAACGTCAGAATCCGAGCTAATATGAACGAGATACAAATTAAACAACCAAACAACAAGAGAAAATAATAATAATAATAATAGGCCAGGTCGACCGATCGGTCGACCTGGCCACAAGGGCGAACGATCACCCGGTCGACCCACGTACCCGTTTGGGCGAACGAACGAACGTCTGTTCGTTCGAATGTTGACGTGTTTTGCATTCTTCAACTCGATCTGGTTCTTCCATTCATGCATCCGATGGCTCCTATTTAGCATAAAACGTGGTTGCATCCTATTCAATCCCCAAATCCAACGGTCTAAGATCCACTTCTACCCCTATAAATAGAACCCTAGGCCTAACACTTTTTCTCATTCTAAGATTTTCTCCAATTTGGTTCACCTATTTAGGAAGGACCCTAAGCGGAATAATTTTCCAAGGAGGAAATCGTTTTAAATAAAAATATTTAACAACCCCAAGTGGATTCGGGAAAGCCTAAAGGGAAGAGCTAAGGACTAGAGGTGAGTGATTGTAATTATTTTAGATTTCTTTAAGTAATTTAAAAATAATAGGGTTTCCAATAGTTGTAGTTTAACTATGATTTTTTGAGTAACCTTTTTAGTAATTTATTTGCAATTTTTTGAAATATTTTCAGTCTATTCCTTCTAGCTATTCTTTTCAGTTAATTTTAGTTTATTTCTGTTAATTATAGCTTTTCCCATTTAATACTGTTTTTTTACGATATTTTAATTTATTTACTGTTATTTATGCGTTATTTACATCTTCTTCCTACGCCTTGGATTTCCTTCTATTTTCAGTTTTCTTTATTTCTCCTTCTTCTTCTTCGTGTGTGGATTAGAATAGAATTAACGTGAAATTGGATTAAATTATAAGAAATCTGAAATAATGGAATATAAGATGTAAATTATAAAGACTATAATATAAATGGAATTGGACTGAAATTATGCTTGATCGCGATATTAATTGGACTGAATTAAAGAGATTGGCTTAGTTATAACTTTGAATTATAACTAAAAAGAATAAAAGAAGAAAAGAAGCTTATTTTCACACTTAGACCTTGAGTTAAGTAATAAGCATGATTATAACGTAAGTTATAAATTGATAAACTATGGGAACTATGTTAAACAATGGAAACTATGGTGCTTATTTTAAGACGTAGGATAAATTAATAAGCAATAATAGTAATTGATAAAAATGAAGGCTTATTTAGATAATTTATCTAAGTTAATAAGCAAAGATAAGAATAGAACATGTACTAAATAGCATTCCCCTAATATTTCTATGGTTACGGTGTTTCACATAATCGTGAAGTGAGACGAGGTGCTTCACATAATCCTGAAGTGAGGCGAGGGGTACACTAATGCTTATAGTGATAGTAAACGGTCAATATATGGTAGTTCAAATCAAGGGGAGTTGAACAAGGGGCGCAGCTAGATTTTTGCTTGATAGGGACGAGTACCAACAACATTTCCTCTATTTTTCTATGGACACGATGTTTCACATAACCCTGAAGTGAGACGAGGCGCTTCACATAATCCTGAAGTGAGGCGAGGGGCACGCTTATGCTGTCTAGGGTAAATAAAAGGTCAAAAGGGGGAACAACAAAAACGCGAGCTTAGTGGTAGTCACACATGCGGCTTCCAGTGATGGCTCATAAATCATTATGAGTTCCAAGCGCTTAGTGAGTGTGTCTTTCGTAGACACTAAAGTCTACTGTGTAGGGAAACGTCCAGTCCACAGTAGATTCTATGGAGTAGTAGGCCGATCAAAGGGTAGAATTAGGAATTCAGCCTAATCAAAGCAGCTATCAAGGAGAAGTGCAAACAATCAAAGTTAACCTATCTTATTAATTGAGTATAGTTAATTCGTATTTATTTCTAGCTTCATCTCTCATATTTCCTTTGTTTCCTTTTATATATACTAGAATTATTGAAGAGTCTATCACTTTTACTTTGCTTAAAGATTCTATTAGTTACTATCATTCATTAGACTTTTAGTCTGACCCACTTCTCTATTTTCCTCCTTTTCCCCCCATAGGCAATCAAGGGAGAGGGCAGTAGATTGCAGTTGCTCGAAGATTTCTTGGAGAAGATTCTGCTATGTATTTCCCTACTTTTATTTCCATTTTCTTTCTTTGTACTGGCACTTGAGAGGGATATTTATACTCTGATTTTTGTTCAGACTATGAATTTTTATTTCATGAGACATATTGGGTTTTGAGACATGTACGCTGTATTTAGTATTTGACTTATTTGGTTTATGAAGCAATTATGAAGTTTTTTTTTGAATAAGTTATCATTTTAGCTTCCGCTGTTTATACATATTTTTGTCTTGTGAATCTTAGTCTCTGTTAGTTTCAGTTATACCTACAACGCACCACGCCTTTTATTGTGTCATTTTGGGTATATTAAGGGGTGTGGGGTGTTTCACTTGGTATCAGAGCCAAAGGTTACAGGATTCCTAAAAATTTATTTTAAAAGTAAAAGTATTTTCCAAAATAACTTCTTTTAAAAAGTATTTTTTAGAAAAGAAATCTTAGAAATAGTTTTTAAGTATAAGAGAGTTTTTATAAAAATCCCCTCTAAGTCCAGCGCATTCTTCTTTCGATTCTTTCGAGCCTAAATTCTCTTTTCTTTGCATAGAATGGCTGACTGGTTCCGTAGAGCTACGGTACCAGAGATGCAAGGACAAGTGTCCAATACAACACCAGTAGGTGGAAATCCCTTTAATCTACCCACATCAGCCCCTTTACTGAGCTATGCAAGGACTTCGCTAGTATAGGAGGCAGAACATTTTCTGGCATGGTGGATTCCGAGGAGGCGTGGGTTAGTTTTGAGAATTTGGAGCAA
This sequence comes from Allium fistulosum, assembly GCA_030737815.1. Classification (NCBI taxonomy): domain Eukaryota; kingdom Viridiplantae; phylum Streptophyta; class Magnoliopsida; order Asparagales; family Amaryllidaceae; genus Allium; species Allium fistulosum. Next base: position 1,425,796,917 of record CM060902.1, read on the forward strand.
ATGTTTAGGCGGTTAGGGTTGGAGGACTGATAGAGTGTTCAACCTATATCTTGGCAACTAAAAGAAGAGCTTTAGGGGGTTCCTACAAGCTCTAAGAAGCCATGGTGGAAGGGCAAGAAGGATAAGAGGAAAAGGGAAGGCCCTCATAAGCGAATCAAGAAAAAGGTGAAGTGCCATAGTTGCAGAATGATTAGTCATTACGCAAGAGACTGCAAGAAAGAGAAGATGAGGGGAAGGTGTTATAGTGGCGGGCAACCTGTTCATTGGAGTAGGAGTTGCCCCAGCAGACGGGGAAGGGTGCAGGTGTACCAGTAGCACAGATTCAGACTTTGGATACAACACATGCCAGTAGCAGACCAAATCTAGGTAAGAAAATTTGATTTCTATTTCTGATTTTCCCATTTGGACTCTTTTCGATTCTAGAGCATCACACTCTTTTATCTCTAGTTCTCATGTGGATTGTTTGCACTTAGACATTTCTTTAGTAGTAGACCCCATCTTTGTTTCAGACCTCATAGGAGGATCGACACTCTTGTCTATGGTTTGTAGGGGTTTGAAAAATTTTATCCTAGGCGTAGAATTTGACTGTGATGTCTATGTTTTGGAATTTTCGAGGTATGGGATGATTTTGGGAATGAATTGGCTATCCACATATGGAGCTATATTAGATTGTGAGAGGAGAGTCGTTAGACTAGAGACATGCATCAGTAGGACTCTCAAGATTTCTTACGACCCGCAAGGGTCAGTTATGTTGATCTTCCTTTATTCCCTCGATTCATCATCATCAGAGTTAGATTCGGTTCCTGTCGTCAGAGATTTTCTAGACATCTTTGAGGAGGTTAGGGGACTACCCCTCCTAAGAGAGATATTGACTTTAGGATTTATTTTGCTAGCCAGCAGCATTACCCGTAGGGCATATGGCACCTAGGGAAAGGAAGGGGTTGAGCAAGTAGACCCATGATTTTTTGAGAAAGGTTTCATAAGAAGAAACAAATCGAAATAGGGAGCGCCAGTCGTCTTCGCTACCAAAGCAGGTGGTTCTCTTTGACTTTGCATTGACTATAGAGAATTGAACAAGCTCACAAAGAAGAACCATTATCCACTCCCTAAGATAGATGATTATTTCGACCAGTTAGTTGGCTCTTTAGTATTTTCTCAGCTTGGTCAAACCATTGGATTTCATCAGCTTAGGGTAGCTGATGACAACATTGCTAAGACCGCATTTAGGACACCCGACGAATTCTTTGAGTGGTTAGTCATGTCTTTTGGGCTAACCAATGTCCCAGCCTATTCTATAGATTTGTTGAACCATGTTTTTAGAGATGTCCTAAAATAAAGTTCGTGGTGGTATTTATGGTCGACATTTTGGTGTTTTCTAAGAAGTATGGAAGAGCGTGTTATTCATTTAAAGGAGGTTCTTCGTACGCTTTGTGTTCATCAGCTGAAGACAGAGTTATTGAAGTATCACTTTTGGAGTGCGTTTATTAGGGTATAGAGAATGTCTACACATAGTAGGGATTTAAGAAATGTTTTTGTACATTTAGGATCGGACTATGGAAATCCAAAGAGAGGTAGGCAAAGATTGGAGGATGTACGATAGGTTCAGTTGATAAGAAAAGATGAAAACCCATATGTAGACAATTACAGAAATTATAATTGTTTCATATAAGTGGATTTAACGGTAGTACCTTAAAATAAATCTAACAAAAGACTTTAGTAGGGGAATGGGATTTCCAAGGTTTAAGAAAAGTACTCCTAGGTTAGTAAGGACAAAATCCACTTTATGCCAAGCCCAATAAAATGAGATTTTTGAAATTTAAAAAGTGAAAAAAATGTAATTGTTAGAATTGAAAATTTTCATTGTTAATATTTTCTTTTAGAAAATAACTATGGGGTTTTTGAAGAATGTTATGAAATTTAAGTTGGTTTTTATATAATGAAAAATTGGAATTATTTTTGAAGAATTATGGAGTATATATATAACTCACTAGTTTCATTGTAAGTAAACAAAGATTTTAAATATAAAAATCTAAGGTGTATCAAGTATCGAAAATGTAGATTACAACTTTTATTGTTATAATAAATGTTTTCGTGAAAAATAAGAGGAGCATAGGCTATAACACTATTGTTATAGTAAGTGACTCCCAAGAGAAATATTTTTACATAGGTATATGAGATATTGGTATTTATTTAATTGAATCCATACACTAGTATTTTTGGGTTGTAGTAACGGTGTTTTACGCAACATCCGTTATAACCCAAATAAAAATGTATTTTAAAGGATAATTTCTAAGTATAGAAACAAAATGGTTTGTAAAGTACACTTATTATTTTTAATAAGTATAAGGAAGTGTTTTTGCAGTTATGGGAATATTAAAATAGTTTTGAAGATGAGTTTTTCTGAAAGGAAAATGTGTAAGTTAGATATTAGAAAATATTTATCATGGAAGAATATAAATTAAACATACTGTAACCTATTGGAACGAAAAGATTAGTGGTATAATTTTCTATGAAACCAATAAAAATATTTTGTGCAAGTTACAAGGAAAACATGAAAGAGATATACAAGGTATGAAAAGCACCATGTTTTGTATAGCCTATTTCAAAAATTATAAAATAAGTTCCTTGTAATTTCACATAACATGAAGTTCTCTTTTAAAAGGTTAGAAGATTTTAGCGTTAACAATTTCTCATCTGAGAAAGTAGTTCCAATACATTAAGGTATGAGACCGTGAGTTATAATAAGAAGATGTTTTAAAACACATAAAAACAGTTTAAAGATACTTTAAAAGGAAATGGTTTGGTGAAAAAGTAAATAAGTTTTTGGAAATGAAAAACTTAAGAAAAGTAGAATTTGAAAATTCAAATTTTTATAGAAAACTGAAAAGGTCTTTAAAAGAAAGTGAGGAATAAGTTTTGGACTTAGAATTTGAAAGTTTTTCCCTTTAGGTTGGGAAATAATGTAAAGTAACCAAGTATTTTTGAATTTAATAGAAACTCAAAAATAACACTTTTTAAAGACAAAGATTTTGGGATTTGATGTTTTGAAAATTTAGAAGTCTTAGTTTTTGAAACGATAAATACCCAACCAAACTCTTATAAATATGGAGTATAGAGAAATCATTTCCTAGGTGTAACGGAAAAAGTGCAAGACCATGTAGGGGATAACAGTGTTTACTTTTGGAAGTAATGATAGAAGTTCTCGTGGAATGTATAGGACACTAGTAAGAACCTAGGAATGTTGATTCATGTGTGCAGACTAATGAACATAGTAAAGTGAAATGAGTAAGGTAGTAAGGCACGCATGGTTGAGAATGGATATTCTTAATTTTGGAGGAACTTGGGAAAAACATCATTCTTTAGTGGAATTCACATAAGATAGTAGTTCTCAAGCTAGCATTAGAGTGGCACCTTTCAAAGCTCTTTTTGAAAGACCATGCAAGTCACCTTCGCGTTGGATAGGGTCTATAAAGGGATTGCCTTGGTTTCGGCATAGTTAAGAAGACTTTGGGGAGGATTGGTTTGATTGGGAGAAAATTCGTATTTCGTGTCCATATTCCTTTGATAATAAGTTTTAAGAAATTCCTATTTCCATCTTTATTTTTGAATGGGTTCTTTCCTTTATTATCCTTTGGGAGGGTAAAACTTAGGATTTAACCTATGGATGGCAGGAATTGATGTAAACATGTTATTAGAACATGTTATGAAGGATGTATGCTAGTGATTGCAAGTGTTTGCTAGTGGATGCATATAGGTACACTAGGCAATATTATTCTTTAGGGATCGGCCTAATTAGGACACTAGAGCATATGCGTATGGATGTGTATGCATTTTTAATTTATTTCTATGGTTGTTATAAATGAATGATTATCACATGGTTGTTGCATCCGAATGATGTTTGTAGCACGCATATAGAACTATCAGTTATCATTAGGGAATTTTTGCATTCATTTGGATACATGGCACAGACATGGTTGCATAAAAGGAGGTCAACTGAATTAGTGGACCGCCTAATCTTTTGCATTAGTTAGGGACATTTACACCACACTCATTGCATAAGTATCATAAATTGCATTAGAAAAAAAACTTAAGGACAATGGATGAATGGTTGATGATTGAGTAGTTGGTTGTGGAACTTAGATGAAAATATTTAGTACATTCTTTTATCCATAGAGATTTCGGGGACGAAATCCCTTAAGGAGAGGAGAATGTAAAAACCCGAAAATTTAACCCATAATAATTAATTTGTTAATTAATTAAATAATAAAATAACTTTGTGAAATTATCAGAATTGAGCCATGGTCGTTGCACCATTGTGTCCATGGTAATTTTCTGGTCAATTTCCATATATAGAACGTCAAAATCCGAGCTAATATGAATGAGATACAAATTAAACAAGAAAACGACAAGAGAAAATAAACTATATATAATAGGAATACTACTGTTTGAAGCTTTTGAAATTACAAATATGTCCTTAACATATAATTTACTAAATAGTGTACAGTTCGGTAATTTTATTCCTCACGTTCCATCAAAAACTGCATTCTTCCCATGACCCAATGAGAAATTTACTCTACGGTGAGAACGCATGCATCTTCTTTCTCTTCTTTTTGTTCAAATTATAAGCTTCGATTATTTTTGAAGTGTATTCTTACCTCATTTCTAAATTAAAGCTTTCATCCTACCTAACTTTTATTAAAGGCGCTGGCACAACTAAAGGCACGACATCTGTATTGATAAACTTCTTTCGTTCAAAATGGGAAAATACCCTAAATGTTTTGTTACCACTCCATTGAATCATGGTCATCGTTGTTTACTAAATCCTCTCGGTGATTTTTATCAAATTGTGATGTTACCAGAATTTGATTACCAATCATATCATTTTCAGTCAATAAGTTTTTTGATTTGCTCATTTTCAATGTCAGATGCCATCTAGAAACACATTGTTTGTATTAGCTATTCGAATGCACATAAGCTATTTGATGAATATAATTGAGAAAATTATAACAATATGTTCCACTCTCATTTCTTTGAATTTCAAAACTAGATATTTCCATAATCATTTCATTTTCTTAAGAGTTATTTCTGATTGAATTTATATTTTTATTTTTGTTTGGATATTTATTTTGTAAACATCTTAATTATGTTATATTTGGATAAGGGTATGTGGATGTTACATTTTTTATTATAGAGTTAGAGTTTTGAATAGCTTTTTATAAAATAATCACTGTTTTGATCGGGTTGATTATTCTTTGTATGTGAGCTACCTGTGGTAATATAGCTATACTCTATAATTAGTATAAAGTAGTGAAAATTGGTTTAACGCAGTTTATCCCTATAAGATATTAATTTTTTATTTGGGTTCATTTCTTTCTGTTAAATTAGAGATGAATCTGTTTCTCTAAAAAAAACCACACTGAAAATAGTAGCAATCACACATAACGGTAAACAAATTATTCAACGTAAATGAAGATTTACTATGCATTTTGATTGGTTTTGGACTAAACGATATACGAAATGTTTAATGCATTCCAGAGATACAAATATTGCTTTTGGAATAACCAATAAAATATGATGAAGTTAAGAATCTACAAGGGTTTATACTATGATGAATTTTTTATGTAAACGCTAAGTACCGGTAAATAGTAGTACGAGTACATATATTATTCATTTATGTCAGTTTTTTTCATATGTAAGTTATGCATGGTACAATTTATGCATAGTCGTTATGTCATTTTTCCTCTATTATATTCAGTGCAATTTTAAGTCACTATCGGTTGTATATCACATACTGAAGTTGTCATCTCATTGTTTCCAAATACCCCAAGCTCTAATCTTCAAGGTTCTTTTTAAGTTTATCCATTGCTAATTTTATGGTGTGGTGAGCTTATTAAACCTAATTTTATCTCTTTTAACAGTATATGGGCTCACATCTCTGTCAACATACAACTTTATTATAGATTTACTCCTCTTTCATTTTAGGGACCTGGAAAAAGTGAATTTGATCAACTCACGTTCATTTCTCCGCACAAAAGTGATCGAATAAATAAGCAATGACATAAGTGAATTAGTTAAGTGATTAAATAAGGCTCCCAAAGTTACTAGAAAACATGCAAATGTTTTAATTACAGTTTAATTATGTTAAAGTATACAAACAAAATGTAACTATAATGAATAAAATGATGATGGGAAGAATAAACTGATGATGGATTAGAGGGGTTGTATATATGTAGGTAGAATTTGAGGAAAAATACATGCAATGGGTTAGCAACTCTCATAGTCAAAATAGAATGATTTCGGTTGTCAATAAATATGTATAGTCAGCATGTTGCAAATGGAGATGCAAGTTAGAAATCATGTAAAAAAGTTCGACTAACAAGTAATTGATTTATTGCTTATTGTAGTAGAAGGCAAACCTTGGATATATGGTTATTTATAATTCGCCTACATATCTTATATGCATGACATATGTATTAGCGAATAAGCAAATTAGTGTAAATATTTGCAATTAGTGTAATATCTGTGTAGGAGCAGATATTTTCACATAGCTAGCTTTGAAAAAGGTGTTTACCCCAAGCTTATAGTATACATGGCATATTTTTTTTCCTTTGTCACATTGCTTTAAAGATTCAATGATGGATTCTGTTATGTACATTTAACTGTCAGATACTCAAATAGTAGAATATTTATATCATTCTCGATCTTGCATTTTTCCATGTATTCATTAAGTTTGAGTACATAATTATCTTAATCAATGGACTGCCTTTTGTGGTGCAATTAGTTTTTGAAAAGAGGTTGAAAGATGTGAGAAGTATTGACATTCGCAGATGGGTCGGTTAAGTTATGAATTGATGTTACTCCTAAATGAAGCTTTTGAAATGTTCAAAATAACCCTTTTCATTTGAATAAGAAAGCCCACCTGTAAGGGGTATTTTCGACATTCTTTGCTTCTTACCCACATCGTAATTACACATAATTACTCTTACCCACTCAGAATATATTTTTCTAATTCTTCGCTACTCAAGCACCAACCTCATGAAACCTGAAGTTCCGCATTTTAGCAGTTATGTTCAAAACCCAAATTTGTTATCTGGCCTTTGAATTATTACCTTATTTACTAATATTCTATTTATTTATTTTGTAGAATTAATTATATCTAAACTGAATCAATCAGTCTGTGGGAAAATCTTGGAACCAATGCGATACAGGCATGCTGGGATCTCATTTTAGACAATCGGAACCTGCGTCGGTCTTTTTACAGTTCATATACAAAACACAGAGTCCATTTAGACTTTGTATTGTAGGGGAGAAATTTGGGACAAGGGGAGACATTTCGTTATGTTGGTTTGAAGTGGCCAAGAGTAAGAAGGCGTGCATCAGTTGATATGAGATATATGAAGATTTTTGATTGGTAATATTAAAACATGGTTGTTCAGTTTCATTCCTGTAAATAGATTTATTAAAATGATGAGAATGGTGGTCGTGTTCATTCTACATGGAGTATGCTATAGAAATATCCCACAAAATAATATTTAAATTCACCGTAAGTAAAAAGTTAATATAAAGGCAAACACACTCAAAATGGAACTAATAATATACTATGTTTTTACATGTAAGCTTCTCTAACTCTAAGCAACTTTGATCATAAGGTTAATGTAGACATGTTATTGAGTTAAGCTTATGAATTTACTTTGATAATGTGTATGGTGCAATTCCGCAACTGTAGGAATATTTTATTCTATTCAAATGCTTTAGTTATAATAATTTATAACTTAGTCCCTTAACTATGATATATTGGACTTTATTTTGGGTTACTATTTTTATACTTTTTACCATGATGAAGACATATATTATTTTATCTTGCATAGGTCTGTGTTAAAATTAGTTTGTTTTGGGATCAGTTGTTGTTATGATCATTCACTTTAGGCATGTGTATACAGACATTTTAAAAGATTTTGATTGCATTTGTGTATTTATATTCATGATAATCATTTATAATCTTATTTTATGGAACTCTGTGAAGTGATGGCTTGTGTTTTGCTTCTAACTAGGATGAAGTCGGAAATCATTCCATATGCAATTATTTAGTGTGTGTATGTATCTATTTATGTATATGTATATGCATATGCATTCATATATACATATAATTTCTTTTGCATTTAAGGATATTTTTGTCATTTTTCTTATCCACTAAGTGAACCAGCGAGAAACATTTAGTATATGATTTGTAGTTTTGTCTGTCCATTTTTACGTTTTATTTATTCTCCTTTCGTTAGCAGCAAAAAGACCCCATATTAATGTCTATTTGTTAATGAATGATCAAGATGGATTTATTTGTGCATATAACAAAACAAAAATATTATTGTCAGAGTGGATGATTTTTTTATTACTAAAAGTTGAGTCTGTTACTAAAGAAATCATGAGGTGAGAATAACAGAGTGCATGCTTCCAGGAAATTGGCATACTAAAGTCTGTATAGCGGACTTTGTATTTTAAATTGTAATGCAGTCATGTAAGTTTTTTGTACCACATAGTACAACTTTTTCCTTTATCATTAATTAGACTATTATATTAAGGAATATTTTTATTGTTTTGCATGCTCTCCTTCCATATAAAAGTGATTAATTGAAATATGAATTCCAAATGAGACTAACTTTGTATGTTACTTTCTACAGACAACTGATCCTATATTTGACTTAGCACTTTCGAGATTCTAAACTCATAACTTCTTACTGAGTAATTGTGCTCATTATTTGATTTTATTATGGTTTCTATTGAAATATTATATCAATTGATTTAAGACAGCAATAACTTTTGACCATTTTTTTACATATTATGGTATTAAAATATGTTAATATATACATATATTTAGTTTCGATAAATAATAATTAAAAGAAGAATTTTAGCTTTGACAGTGAGAAAAGGACAAGAAATAATATATTTAAGGTAATTTATAATTTAGATAAATAATATATTTTTGACCTAAATAAACTAATAATATAGTATATTAATTTACATATGTTCATAGATCTCACCCCAATATTTGAAAGTTCAAATCTCATGCCAATGCAATCCCTTAAAAAGCTCAGTCCACAGTTAACCGATCACTTTTTTTTACATAATTACTGTTATTTAATTGCAATTTCTGTACAGCAATAAAACTACAACACAACAAATAAGATTTGAGGGTTAAGAAACAAAAGGTTCTGCTGTTAAATGGAAAAGGAAATCACCTATTCACTTCATGGCTTCATTTGTAAATTCAACTTATCAGAATTCTAAATTTTTAATTCCTCTTAGGTTTTCAAGATAGTGTGGTATATCTACGTAACTACTATAATCATCATGTTTTATTCATTTTATAAGATCTTAAAATGTAGCAGTCAACTAGAGAACAGGGAGCATCAGATTTTTGCGAAATGCAAAGTAAAAAAATGTTGGCACCAAATTCATCCTCATCTCATTACGCTCTTTGTACTTAAATAAAGCTACCGAAAAGGGTCAACGTGCGCATGAGGAGATGCATAAACAATTTTTATATTAAGGAAAACCAATAGCGAAGATTGAATTTCACTTATGGTGATTAGTTTGTTATGGATTTGATAATTTGGGGAATGTTTGTCTTCATTACACAGTTCTAGGGTATGAACTCAGGTAATAATGGATGCACAAAATAACATTAAATTTCTATGCGTTTGTTTGTGCTATTTTGAAATAAAAAGAAGTTAAGTCAGATTTTTCTTTCACACGTCCAATGGACGTGCCATTAGTACTGGTAATAATAATAATAATAGGCCAGGTCGACTGGCCGGTCGACCTGGGCACAAGGACGGTAGACCACCCGGTCGACCCGCCTGCCCATTTGGGCGAACGAATGAACGTCTGTTCATTCGAATGTTGTAGACATGTTTTGCATTCTTCAACTCGATCTGGTTCTTCCATTCATGCATCTGATGGCTCCTATTCATCCTATGACGTGATTGCATCCTATTCAATCCCCAAATCCAACGGTCTGAGATCCACTTCTACCCCTATAAATAGAACCCTAGGCCTAACACTTTTTCTCATTCTAAGATTTTCTCCAATTGGGTTTAACTATTCAGGAAGGACCCTAAGCGGAATAATTTTCCAAGGAGGAAATCGTTTTAAATAAAAATATTTAACAACCCCAAGTGGATTTGGGAAGGCCTAAAGGGAAGGGCTAAAGACCAGAGGTGAGTGATTGTAATTATTTTAAATTTCTTTAAGTAATTTTAAAACAATAGGATTTCCAATAGTTGTAGTTTAACTACGTTTTTGGAGTAACCTTTTTAGTAATTTATTTACATTTTTTAGATTATTTTCAGTCTATTCCTTCTAGCTATTCTTTTCAGTTAATTTTAGTTTATTTCTATTAATTATAGCTTTTCCCATTTAATTACAGTTTATTTATAGTATTTTAATTTATTTACTGTTATTTATGCGTTATTTACATCTTCTTCCTACGCCTTGGATTTCCTTCTATTTTCAATTTTCTTTTATTTCTCATTCTTCTTCTTCGCGTATGGATTAGAATGGAATTAACGTGAAATTGGATTAAATTATAAGAAATATGAAATAATGGAATATAAGATGTAAATTATAAAGACTGTAATATAAATGGAATTGGACTGAAATTATGCCTAATTACGATATTGATTGGACTGAATTAAAGAGATTGGCCTAGTTATAACTTTGAATTATAACTAAAAAGAATAAAAGAAGAAAAGAAGCTTATTTTCACACTTAGACCTTGGGTTAAGTAATAAGCATGATTATAACGTAAGTTATAAATTGATAAACTATGGGAACTATGGTAAACTATGGAAACTATGGTGCTTATTTTAAGACTTAGGATAAATTAATAAGCAATAATAGTAATTGATAAAAATAAAGGCTTATTTAGATAATTTATCTAAGTTAATAAGCAAAGATAAGAATAAGACTTGTACCAAATAGCATTCCCCTAATATTTCTATGGTTACGGCGTTTCACATAATTCTGAAGTGAGACGAGGTGCTTTACATAATCCTGAAGTGAGGCGAGGGGTACACTTATGCTTATAGTGGTAGTAAACGGTCAATCTATGGTAGTTCAAATCAAGGGAATTTGAACAAGGGGCGCAAATAGATTTTTGTTTGATAGGGACCAGTACCAACAGCATTTGCCCTATTTTTCTATGGACACAGTGTTTCACATAACCCTGAAGCGAGACGAGGTGCTTCACATAATCCTGAAGTGAGGCGAGGGGCACGCTTATGCTGTCTAGGGTAAATAAAATGTCAAAAGGGGGAACAACATGAATGTGAGCTTAGTGGTGGTCATGCATGCGGCTTCCATTGATGGCTCATAAATCATTATGAGTTCCAAGCGCTTAGTGAGTGTTTCTTTCGTAGACACCAAAGTCTACTGTGTAGGGAAACGTCCAGTCCACAGTAGATTCTATGGAGTAGCAGGCCGATTAAAGGGTAGAATTAGGACTTCAGCCTAATCAAAGCAGCTATCAAGGACAAGTGCAAACAATCAAAGTTAATCTATCTTATCAATTGAGTACTAGTTAATTCGTATTTATTTCCAACGTCATCTCTCATATTACCTTTGTTTCCTTTTATATATACTAAAACTATTGAAGAGTTTATTATTTTTACTTTGCTTAAAGTTCTAGTTGTTACTATCATTCATTAGACTTTTAGTCTGACCCACTCCTCTATTTTCCCCCTTTCCCCCAATAGGAAATCAAGGGAGAGGGTAGTAGATTGCAGTTGTTCGGAGGTTTCTTGGAGAAGATTCTGCTATGTATTTCCCTACTTTTATTTCCGTTTTCTTTCTATTTACTGGCACTTGAGAGGGATATTTATACTATAATTTTTTTTTGAGACTATGAGTTTTTATTTCATGAGACATATTGGGTTTTGAGACATGTACGCTGTATTTGGTATTTGACTTATTTGGTTTATGAAGCAATTATGAAGTTTTTGTTTTGAATAAGTTATCATTTTAGTTTCCATTGTTTATGCCTATTTTTGTCTTGTGAATCTTAGTCTCTGTTAGTTTCAGTTATACCTACAACGCACCATGCCTTTTAATGTGTCTTTTTGGGTATATTAAGGGGTGTGGGGTGTTTCAAAGTGATATTTATAAAGGGATAGAGTTATAAATGCGGTTTTATAAATAAAGGGATTTTATGAAAAGGAAGTTCTAAAAAATAGAAAGAAAATTATAAATATAGTTTTTAAATATGGAAATGATTATGTTGAAATTTAAATATGGATTTCTATCAAGGAAATATATTTACGTTTTAAAAGTTAAAATAATATTTTAGAGGAATATTTTGGAAGTGATATTTTCAAATGGAGATTAATGGTTTTAAAAGTGATTAAAAATGTGTTAAGTGGTAGGAAGACATGGATTTCAACATTTTTGGTGGTAATAAATTTTCCGAGATAGTGAGGAAGGCATAGACTATAACACTATTGTTATAGTAGATGATTTCTGGAAGGAGATGTTTTTATAGTATATGGGATTAATATGGAATAGAACTAACTGGATCTCTATACTAGTGTTTTTGGGTTATCGTAATGATGTTTTACATAGCCTTCATTTTGACCCAATAAAGTGTGTTTTGGGAAAATAGAAGTTTCTTCAAAAGTTGTAAATATACTTATTACGGATTTAAGTATATAGGGGCATCATCTAAACATTTAAAATGAAATGTTTTGTGAATATACTTATACCGTCGAGATAAGTATATGGAGATGTATCCCCTCATGGAAAGGGGCCATTAACTTATTTTCCTCTCTTAACTTTTAGATTAGGCCTTTTCCAAGCTCTATTAAGTGTTTGAGAACTCTTGTAATGACTATGCCCAACGTTGAAGGGAGGACATATTAATTTTTCATATAAGGACTTGAACAATTAAATATTTTCATATCTTATAACATATTCAAGATGTGAATAATGGATTGACTTGAGCCTATTTGCATATATGACTTATGGACTTGCATATATGACCATTGGTGTGCGCGTAAATGTGCATATTTTTACTTCCATATTTAGTCTACTTTTATTTAAATAAATGTCATAATTGGATATTTTTACATGTTTTTACCAAAATCCAAATATCATCAAATCATCGCTCATTCATCTTCATTTAGGGGCAAATGGTAATTTTGTGCATATATTAATTTTGGAGAATATTTATTTGTATATTTTAGTTTTATTTGTAGGAATTTGGATGGAAATATGAAGAAACCTTCATGAAAATATGCATGCACAAGAGAAGAAGGCAAATGAAGATGGAAATATATGGATTCATGAAATCATGAAGGACCTCACCTACCCACTTACCATAATCTACAATTAGGAGCTAATGCACAAGTTAGTGGAGATTAAAGTCAGATGCACATTTAATGGAGGATTAAGCTCGTGCTAATGATTACTTGGAGGTTACACATCCTAAGGGGTATTTTGGGTAGTCCCCTAATATATGGATTAGGGTTTTAGGCATGTATAAATAACCCTCTTATGTTCATGTAATGAATCTTTTTATCTACTTATCATATTATGCAAGTTATAGCCTCAAATCAAATGAGAAATAAAATGGCTTCCTAAGTCTCTTCTACTTTTATTTCTTCTTTGCTTTTATTTTATTTTATGCTCTTTTTCTATTTACATGCTCTCTTTCATTTCATATTAGTAGCTTAGTTTTATTTTCATGCAAGTAGTTAGTTCATTTTTATTTTAATTAGTTTGCACTTTTCTTTTATTTCCTATGTTGAAATTTACATGTATTGAAATGATAACACAAATGAGTAGCTATACCCCTTCAATTTAGGGCTAATGAAGCTCTCTAAAATTATGTAAATTCAACAGATTGTGTGATTTATGATCTCTTTTATACTTCATGAAAATGTGGATGATTGATGTAAGTTTATTAGCGAATTTGATAGCCTAAGTTGTATTCACAAATAGGCTATTCTTACTCAAATATAAACACAATTTACATCATCATTTTACTAATTGATTTTTGATTGTGAAATTAAAGTAGAATCAAAATTTGATGATCTATGTTACTAAATAAAATAGTAAATAGATCATACTTAAAATAGCTTTTGCTTTGACTTCATTTTCATTACAATTGATAAGTGGTTTTAGTTGTTGTATTATAGTTGGATGGTTTAAGTTATGTTAGTTAATAACATAAATAGACCATACTTATGATAAATACATCACTAATTCCACTTAAGGTCAAAGTAGAGAGATCATAAATTGTTTGTGCGTTGATTTATGTAAAAACATGAGAGTTAATTTACCTCTAAATTGTTTTCTAATTTCATATTTTCAATCACTTTTGTTCTAGCCAGTTTTACATTTTTCTTAGCATAAAACTATCTCAAGTTTGGTTTAATTTGATTGAATAGAATTTTTAAATCATTTCAATTCCCTACTGATCGACCCATACTCGGCACGTACTAGAATTGTACGTCGTGCGCCTGCGGTTATTGTTCTACAACATTTTTCGGCGGTTTTCTAAACTGATAGAAAATTCGTCGTTAAACAAGTTTTTGGCGCCGTTGCCGGGAATAGACTTGATTTTAATTTTACTCTTCGAATTATTTTCCTTTGATTTTATTATGTGTTAATTTTGTGCGTTGAATTGCATATTTATATTATATATATATATATATATATATATATATATATATTGTTGATTGTTGTGTGATTTTTGTTTTCATTTTGTGTTGTTTTTTTCTGTTTTCATTTGTAATTCTATATTTTAAAAAACATGCACAATTTAAAAAAAAGACAAAAATATTTTTATTTCACTACAATTGCATTACATTTACATTTCCACTCTGTGTTTCATTTTTGTTTCAGTTTTCTTTTTTTGTACAAATTTCATTTCCTCCATTTCTTCTTCAACATCACTGGACAAATATACAATCTGTTTTACTTGCCTCCAGTAACTCAATTGCTGCTACTAATCATCACAGCACCTCCACACCAGCCACCTTACTGCCATCAACCTGCAAACAACACACTTCATCACCATTCAACTTGCCTTACTGCCATCTAAAAAACCTTCCCACATCACTATGCATAACATTTACATAAACCTCCATCACTGTGCATAACATCCCTCTGCCATTCACCTCTTCCCAGATCTACATCCTTCTCTCATACACCCACTGCCTCAAACCACAACAACCCCCTTCCCAAACTCCTCACAACCAAACACAGTCAACAACAACCCAAAACCATCTCCTCAAAACTACTGCCATCAACTTTATTTCAACCACCTCACATACTACCTTCCAGCAACACATACGATCAGCCTGCTCCTCCATAAAATTCTTCCCTGCATATCACCTTCTACCACCAACAACAATCACTGAACAGTGCACATCACCTGCGCATACCGGTGCATAAACACAAACAATACCCACCTCAATTTCTACTACAAACACCATATCTACCAGTCACCACAACCTTACATCATTTCAACTAATCACCACCCAAACTCCTCGCTGCCATTTCATTGCACTACACATACCCACATCCACTGTCAAAATTTCCAACAACATCCATCCTGCACTACCAAACACAACCCCATTCAAACCACCTGAACCACTGCAAACAATCGCAAACAGCTATTGCTTTTGTACACATCACAGTGCACTACAACTCCACAAACATCTTCCTTACTGTCATACTTAAACTAACAAATACAAACTTCCTCTGCCTAACCATCTCCAATAGTCACTGCCACTGCAAGTGTAACCATCACTACACTTCCATCATACAATCCAAACTCCACCAGAACACACCCCACTACCATCCATTTCTGCTCTGCTATCGACATCTTTCACTTCACTAACCATCTTCACTTCTAACCATCAAACATGTGCATTTCCATGCACATAACCCTACCTTAATTACATTACACTTCTTCATTCACTAACCACGCCCTTAAACAGTCACCTGAACCATCTTCACATCATCTAACAAACATACTTCTATGCACCATCCACAACCGTGCCATCTGACTAGTAGCATCTCCCTTCAATCCTCCCACTGCATTCAAACCATTAACAGTTCAGCCATACATCACCATTACTGTCGCATACCACTTTACCGACCAAACACTCCATCAAATTGCCTCTACCTACTGCCTCCTACCTGGCCCCTCCACTGTCATCACAACAGAAACCATCAACCCATAACTTCACCCACAACCACCTTATCCAATCCAACACTACTACATCACTGTTCCAGACCATCAACTTCATCTTCTGTCATCATCGAACAACCCACAGTCTCTTACCGCAACCTTACAACAACTCGAAACCATCCTTAAATCCAATCGCCTTTACCTCGACCTACCGCCATCCTAAAACTCCAGAATACAACCGCCGCTATATACCTAAACCCAATTGCCAAACACCATACCACCAATCACCTGAAAATTCCCAAACCAGCGAATCACCACGCAAACTCCGCAAGTCCCCAACCCTCGATTTTGATTTCGCGATCTCATAATTTTTTTAGTTGCCTCTTGCTGTAATTTTTTTTTATTGTGATTTTGATTTTGAAGTAGTTTTTTTACGAAAAAAAGAAGAATAATTTTTTTTAAATGGGCTCCTGGATTGTAGTGGGCTGAATATTTCCTTAAAAAAGGAGAAAGTTGCTTTGTTTTTGTTGATTTGTGGGTTTTCTTTTGTTTAGGGATTTGTTCTCCTTAAAAAAAAGTCTTACATTTGTGTTTGTTTTTGTTCTTATTTTCAGGTTGCAAAAGCAGAAAAGGAGAAGACTTGTGCTATAAAAAAATTGGTTTGCTTGCTTATAAATAAATTGTCGCTTTAAAATAAATTGTTAATAATTCTACACGGTCTGGTATCGTACTCTTATCTATTGTTTTTATTTGCTTTGCATTGTTGGTTGCTTGCAATTTTTTTTAAAAATTTCAAAAAATAAAACAAAATCAAATTTCAATTGTAATTGCATTGTTAATTCACGTTTAATTTCCGCTTTACATTCATCTTATCTTATTTTTATTTTCTAAGAGCAATACCCAAATTCACATAAGGTGGGGTATATCAGCACCCCTTTCTTGGTCCACAAATTGCATTTCATCTCAGAATTTGCTAATAATAACGGTTAGACTTCATACATAAGAGTGTCACGAGCTCACCTAGGGCTTAATTGTATCTTGACAAATTGTCTTCTTTGAAAATTTATTTTCTTGGTGTCTACCCTACGGCCGAGCAATAATGATTTATAAATATTACGGTGATTCGTAAATATTATAATGATTGTTTCTCTGAAGGTACCTAAACCTTCAGTTGCATTGCTACAGTGTTTCGTGGTGCACCGACCTGTCCGTTGCCTGGCTAAGAAATATTTTGTTGGACTAAAACAAAGGGTGATTATACAATTTTGGGTTAGGAGCTATTAAGGACAGAAAATTTGTAATTAAGTCCTTGCATTCATTTAGTTGCATTAGTTCATGCATATTTAAAAAAAGAAAAACAATCAAAATCCAAAACTAAAAAAAATTATACATTTTACTCAACTTAATTCTTGTTTAATCAAAATTCAAAAAAAAAAAATCTTTTTAAATCTTTTCCATTGAAAATTTTCAATCATAATCAAAAATCCAAAAAAAAAATTGAGTTAGTTTTTTAGAAAAACAAATATCCAAAAAAATGAAATAATCTTTTCAAAAAAAAACAAAAAAAACTTTTTCGAATCTCTATTTTGAAAAATAAATTCTTTTTGTTAAATATTTTTCCCTTCAAAAAAACAAACAATTTCCCACTTCATTTTCTAAACCTTGCTTCTTTCTCTTAAATTCGATTCTACTTCTTTCTCTTCTCGACTTTTAATTGGGCATGACTACTTGGACTCGTGACACAACAACAAACAGTTGGACTTGTGACACAGCAACAAATCATTTAACTCGAACAAACGATCCTCCTGAAATGTCGAATGAGAACGCCCCTCGAACTCTTATGGATATAATCTTTTCCGATAAAGTTTCTATTCCTTCTTGCATCATATTACCCGCCCCTACGGGTAATCACTTTGAAATTCATTGTAATCATATTGCCACGCTTTTGAAATTTGGCAATTTTGAACACGATGACCCATACAGTTTCTTAACGAAATTTGAGAAAGTTTGCACAACCATTAAACTCCAACAACTTAGTGATGATGGAATCAAACTCCGATTAATTCCATTTGCTCTTACCGATTACGCTGGAAAATGGTTGTACAACTTACCATCTAATTCAATCAAAACATGGGAAGAATTTGTTAAAGTTTTCTTAAAAAAATTCTACCCCTCGGAAAAAAAAACAAAAATCCGAAATGAAATTGTCAAATTCATCAATTCAAGGGTGAACCATTCTGAAATTATTTTGAAAATTTTAAAAAGCTTTTGGTAAAATGTCCATACCATAACTTCGATAAATGGACTCTTTGCCAAATCTTATATGATGAAATTGAAAACAGCTACGAACCATGCTTGAATCGATGTGCCAAAGGAATACTCTTTCCCAACATCACGACGATGCTTGGCAATTTCTTAAAAACCTAGCTGAAAAATCATCCCAATGGGAATGTTCTAATGAAAAATCCATTTACTCACGATCGGGCGCACACTCGATAGGATCATCTTTGGCTTTGAAAGCTAAGATCGATGCAATGATTAATAAATTCGATAGCGTGTTCTCATCCAACCAAATGAACCAAGCTTCCCAACCCATGTGTTATACATGTAACGATCCCAATCACATAGCAGATCGGTGCCATAATTCAGTTGAATTACTCAATGCTTTCAATAAAGTTAAGAATGACCCCCTTTTCTCAACGTATAATCCTGGTTGGAGAAATTATCCGAAGTTTTCTTGGAACCAAAATAATCCCAACATGAATTTGGTTCGTCCCAATTTTCAAGCATTTCCAAGCAATGCTTCAAATCCTCCCTTTTATCCCAATCATTTTCAACAAAATTTTGTGCCTTCGTCTCAAAATCAATCGCAATAATCTTTTGCTCCCCAAGATGATAAACGATTAAGTTCACTTGAGAAAAGCCTTGATACTTTGGCTAAAGCAACGACTCAAAATCTCTAATCAAATAGCAATTTGCAAAATTTGTTAACCTCGTACATGCAAAATACGAGTCATACTATTGCAAAACTTGAAATGCAAATGAGTCAATTAGCCACGTCTGTGAGTAAATGTGAACGAGGCACATTCCCAAGTCAGCCACTTTCGAATCCCAGAAATCAAAACACGAATTCAAATCAAGCCCATGTTGTTCAAGATAGCAACGTAACCCAAACAAATGCTATCAATACTTTGCGTTTCGGTAAACAAATCGATAATCAAGTTGAAAATCCAAACGATTTACCGAAAACCCCTCTTGACACTTCTAAAATAACAAACGAAACTGAAAAAAACATGGAGCCAAACATTGAATCCAATGCCAATCCAAATTCTTCTTCTACTCAAGTAGACC
Source organism: Allium fistulosum (assembly GCA_030737815.1). NCBI lineage: Eukaryota > Viridiplantae > Streptophyta > Magnoliopsida > Asparagales > Amaryllidaceae > Allium > Allium fistulosum. The sequence goes on from CM060902.1 coordinate 1,425,816,457, forward strand.
TACCTACTGACTATCGTGTTCCATTTCCACATCGTCTTTGACCCAAGAAACACTCTGACCAAATGGAAAAGATGTTGGAAATTTTCAAACAAGTGAAAGTTAATATCCCACTTCTCGATATCGTTCAACAAGTCCTAACTTATGCTAAGTTTCTCAAGGACTTGTATACCCAAAAACGACACACTCATGTACCTAAGAAAGTTTTATTAGCCGCTGAACTTAGAGAATCTTGTCCCAATCAATTCCCATCAAATACAAAGATCTTGGATGTTCGATGATCTCATGCACGATAGGAGACAAAACGATTAACAAATGCTTACTCGATTTGGGTGCGAGTGTCAATTTGATTCCTCATTTTGTTTACCAGCAACTTGGCTTGGGTGAACTTAAACCAACAAAAGTAACTCTTCAATTTGCCGATCGTTCAACTAAGAAACCCGTAGGAGAAATCGAGGACATACTCATCAAAATCGGTCAATTCATATTCCTTGTAGATTTCATCGTTTTGGAGACTCAATCCATGAATAATCCAATGAGTCAAATTCCATCGATTTTAAGCCGACCTTTCTTGGCTACTTCGAATGCTCTCATCAATTGCCGAAACGGTTCGATGAATATTTGTTTTGGAAACATGACTTTGGATCATAACATTTTCAATCTTGAAAATCAACCGAATGAACCACATGACCAGACGTTGGAAGTTAGCTTCATTCAAGAAAATTTCGATGATGAAAAAGTTGACCTAAACCACAAACACGAGACCGAATACGAACAATTGTTTCAAGATGAGCCTAACGAAATTGAAATTGCACTTCCATTTTAACCCCTAACTGTTAAATCAGAACTTCCACATAATTCTTTGATTAAGCAACCCCCGAAGTTGGATATTAAACCCCTTCCAGATCACCTTAAGTATGCATACTTAGGTGACAACAAAACGTTTCCCATAATAATCTCTTCAAGTCTCTCTCTCTTGATCAAGAAACTTCCTTACTTTCAATTATGTCAAAAAATAAAGAAGCAACTAGATGGTCGATCACTGATATAAAGGGAATTAGTCTTGCTCTTTTTCAATATCGCGTCCATTTAGTCAACGATGCCAAGCCTGTTCGTGACGCGCAACAAAAGCTTAACCCAAAAATGAAGGATGCGGTTCATGATGAAATTCTTAAACTTCTCGATAACTGAATCATATACCCAATCTCCGATAGTTCATGGGTTAGCACAATTCATGTCGTGCCTTAAAAGTCAGGACTTACCATTATCAAGAACGACTCAAACAAACTCATTCCAACTCATACTCAAAGAGGCTGGCGTGTCCGCATTGATTATTGAAAATTAAACGCTGCAATACGTAAGGATCATTTCCCTCTTCCTTTCATCGACCATATGCTTGAACGTTTAGCCGGTCACGAATTCTATTGCTTTCTTGATGGTTATTCCGGCTATAGCCAAATTCCAATCGCTCCCGAAAATCAAGAGAAAACGACTTTCACGTGTCCCTTTGGCACTTTTGCTTATCGACGTATGCCATTTGGCCTTTGCAACGCTCCTGCTACGTTTCAAAGATGCATGGTTAGCATCTTCTCTGATATGATCGAACGCTTTCTTGAAGTGATTACGGACGATTTTTCTATCTTTGGAAACTCATTTTCCAAGTGCTTACACCATCTTGAATTGCTTCTTAAACGATGCAAGGACAAACACTTAACGTTAAATTGGAAAAATGCCACTTCATGGTCAAATATGGCATTGTCCATAGGCATGTCATTTCAAATAAAAGCATCGAGGTAGATAAAGCTAAAGTTAACGTAATTGTGAATCTACCCATTCCCAAATCTGTCAAATATATTCCTTCATTTCTTGGACACGCTGGTTTCTATCGATGTCTTCTGAAGGATTTCGATAAAATTTCTCGACCACTTACGACTCTTCTTCGAAAAGATGTTCCGTTCGACTTTAATTCTGACTGTATTTCTGCTTTCGAACGTCTCAAAAACGAACTCATTTCTTCTACCACCATTTTCTTACCGAATTGGGTTCTTTCTTTTCAAATAATGTGTGGCGCTTCTAACTTTGCAGTTGGTGCTGTCTTAGGACAACACATCAACAAAATTCTTCATGTCATCTACTACGCTAGCATGACTCTAAACGATGCTCAACTCAATTACACGACCACTGAAAAAAACTTCTAGCAGTAGTTTTTGCGCTCAAAAAATTCCGACCTTATTTGATTAGGTAACACATTACTATTTACACTGACCACTCAGCTCTTAGATATCTTTTTGTTAAAAAGGATGCTAAGTCTCGTTCAATCCGTTGGATATTTTTACTCTAAGAATTTGACCTTACAATCAAAGATAAAAAAGGATCCGACAATGTCATCGTCGATCATCTATCATGTCTTCCAAACACACCATCTTCTTTACCGATCAATGAGAATTTTCTTGAAGAACATCTCCTTTCCGTTTCTGTCGATCCGTGGTATGCCGACATAGTGAACTAACTAGTCACTGAGGAAACTCCTTCATTTTGGTCGAAACAGGATAAGTACAAATTTCTTTCCCAAGTCAAGTACTTCTATTGGGATGATCCATACTTGTTTAAATACTATTCCGACCAAATCATTCGACGTTGCATCCCGGATTGTGAAATCAAAAGTGTTCTTTCGTTTTGTTACGATCAACCGTGTAGTGGTCACTTCGGTCAGAAGAAAACAGCCGAAAAGGTGCTTCAATGTGATTTTTACTAGCCTACGCTTTTCAAAGATGCATTCGAGTTTTGTAAAACTTGTTATCGCTGCCAAATGATAGGAAGAATCTCTCGACGAAATATGATGCCTTTGAACCCTATCCATATGATCGAGATCTTTGACCTTTGAGGTATTGATTTTATGGGACCATTTCCCAACTCCTTTAGAAATTTGTACATTCTTCTGCTGTTGACTACGCCTCGAAATGGGATGAAGCCATTTCGTGTAAAACCAACGACTATAGAATTGTTGTGAAATTCCTTAAAAAAACATATTTTCGAGGTTCGGCACACCTCGCACAATAATAAGCGATAATGGAACCCATTTTTGCAACCGATCATTTGAAACTTTAATGAAGAAATACTCAATAACCCACAAGTTATCCACTCCATATCATCCTCAAACTTGTGGCCAAGTTGAAGTTTCAAATCGTCAAATGAAACAAATTTTGGAGAAAATCGTTAATAAAAATCGAAAAGATTGGTCTTAGAAATTAACTGATGCGCTTTGGGTTTACCGGACTACTTTTAAATCTAACCTTGGGATGTCTCCATTGCGTTTAGTTTATGGGAAAGCTTGCCATTTACCAGTTGAACTTGAACATAAAGCGTGGGAAATTGAGAAAAAGCTGGCGAAAACAAAAAATTGCAAATCAACGAATTAGAAGAGATTAGGAACGACGTGTATGAAAATGAAAAAATTTACATAGAAAGAAAAAAAGTTTTTCATGACAAGTCCATCCTAAGAAAAACGTACTCGCCAAACCAAAAAGTTCTTTTGTATGACTCTAGACTTCACTTATTCCCTTGGAAATTAAAATCAAGATGGACCAGACCATTTGTGGTTCGAACTGTTTTTCCACACGGTGCAATTGAAATAGAAAACTCTAGGGATGGAACAATTTTCAAAGTCAATTATCATCGCTTGAAACCATACTTGGAATTGCCAAGTAACCAAGAGGAGGAGCTCATGATTCTTCATGAACCATTCTACGTCTAGTAAGAAATGTTAACCCTCTTTTGTAAATATGTACATATTTTTGCCTGTTACACTCAGTATATCATGCATTGACTGTGGGGACATAGTCAAAATCAAGTGTGGGGAGAAGTCTCATCTTCATTTTTCATTTTTCATGGTTTTTTTGCATTATTCTTTCCAAAACTCAAAACCTAAAAAAAAGACAAATAAATCCCAAAACAAATTTTCTTTTCTAGCATATTGATTACTTTTGAAGAAACTCTATAGGACAAGTATATGTTTTTGGTTATTAAATCAAAATTTCTGAAAATTAATTTGCTCAACAAAAAAATAAAAATAAAGTTTGATTACGAGTAACTATGGTTTAACTAGTATATAAGAAGGTTCATGGGTGTTGATTATGAAGTATATCCTAATTGATAATCTTTTTAAAAAAAAGTGGTTGATTTAAAGTAAAGTGATAACGTTTTTGATCTTCTAAGTTAAGTGATGCTAAGACCATTTTGCAAAACACTCTCTTCATAAAAAAACATAAAATAAAAAAATTGGTTTTTGTGAAAATAAGAAACACCTAGAGTCATGTGTTCATACGCAAGTGTGTACACTCGCCATGCTCTGTACCCTTCTCACGTAAGCTCGAAAGGCAGTGCATGATCGGTATATCTGGCCACAGTTTATCCAAGTTTGGTGTATGTAAATAGATTTAATAAAAATCACCACCTAGAGTCATGTGTTCATATGCAAGTGTGTACACTCGCCACGCTCTGTACTCTTCTCACGTACGTCCAAAAGGCAGTGCAGGATCGGTATATCTGTCCTCGGTTTATCTGAGTTAGATGTGTAAATAATAATAATATTAATACTTTTCAAAAATGGAGAGAGCAAGCAATTGAAATCCAAGCACTATTTTCACTTGTTGATTCGACTTGTTATTCAAAAGAAATAAAAATACCACCTTGAAAAACTTTGATAATCAACTAAGCATCCATTTCATAGTTGCACTATGTTATCAATCGAAACAATTAGCCAAACTCGAATCAAATTCTGATGGTAACTTAATTTTTGTTGGATGTTTTGATGAGTAAAATGACTAAAATTTCATGATGATGACCGAAACTTATATTTAACTTATTCATGTCAATTTAAAAGTAAATTCTTCATTTGTAAATACAATAAAAAGACTTGCATTGATCTCTTTGTAAATAAATCTTGCATTTAGGAATATTTCATGTTGCATTTGGATTTTGTGGGTAGTATCCGCTGAAAACCTTAGAGGCAACACTCATCCTAATAAGGACACCTAAAGGTTTAATGGCTTATTGCATACACTCAATGCAATCGTGATTCCTATGAAAATGGATTTAGCTTAGTTTTAGTTTATTTGAGAAAGAATAAAAAGATAAGTGTGGGGGCATTTGATGTCCACGTAAATATGCAAATTTTTACTTCCATATTTAATCTACTTTTATTTAAATAAATGTCATAATTGGATATTTTTACATGTTTTTACCAAAATTAAAATATCATCAAATCATCACTCATTCATCTTCATTTAGGGGCAAAATGGTAATTTTGTGCATATATTAATTTTGGAGAATATTTATTTGCACATTTTAGTTTTATTTGTTGGAATTTGGATGGAAATATGAAGAAACCTTCATGAAAATATGCATGCACAAGAGAAGAAGGCAAATGAAGATGGAAATAAATGGATTCATAAAATGACGAAGGACCTCACCTACCCACTTACTATAATCTATAATTAGGAGCTAATGCACAAGTTAGTAGGGATTAAAGTAACATGCACATTTAATGGAGGATTAAACTCGTGCTAATGATTACTTGGAGGTTACTCTTCCTAAGGGGTATTTTGGGTAGTCCTATAATATATGGATTAGGGTTTTAGGCATGTATAAATAACCCTCTTATGTTCATGTAATGAATCTTTTTATCTACTTACCATATTATGCAAGTTGTAGCCTCAAATCAAATGAGAAATAAAATGGTTTCCTAAGCCTTTTCTGCTTCTATTTCTTCTTTGCTTTTATTTTATTTTATGCTCATTTTTTATTTACATGCTTTCTTTCATTATATGTTAGTAGCTTAGTTTTATTTTTATACAAGTAGTTAGTTCATTTTTATTTTAATTAGCTTGCACTTTCCTTTTATTTCCTATGTTGAAATTTACATGTGTTGAAATGATAACACAAATGAGTAGCTAAACCCCTTCAATTTAGGAGTAATGAAGCTCTCTAAAATTATATAAATTCAACAGATTGTGTGATTTATGATCTCTTTTATGCTTCATGAAAATGTGGATGATTGATGTAAGTTATTAGTGAATTTGATAGCCTATGTTGTATTCACAAATAGGCTATTTTTACTCAAATATAAACACAATTTACATCATCATTTTACTAATTGATTTTTGATTGTGAAATTGAAGTAGAATCAAAATTTGATGATATATGTTACTAAATAAAATAGTAAATAGATCATACTTAAAATAGTTTTGGCTTTGACTTCATTTTCATTACAATTGATAGGTGGATTTAGTTGTTGTATTATAGTTTGATGGTTTAAGTTATGTTAGTTATTAATATAAATAGACCATACTTATGATAAATACATCACTAATTCCACTTAAGATCAAAGTAGAAAGATCATAGATTGTATGTGTGTTGATTTATGTAAAAACATGAGAGTGGATTTGCCTCTGAATTGTTTTCTAATCTCATATTTTCAATCACTTTTGTTCTAGCTAGTTTTACATTTTTCTAAGCTTGAAACAATCTCAAGTTTGGTTTAATTTGATTAAGTAGAATTTTTAAATCATTTCAATTTCATGTGGATAGACCGGTACTTGCCGACGTACTAGAATTATACGTCGTGCGCTTATGGTTATTTTATTATAATATTTTTTGGCGGTTTTCTAAATCGATAGAAATTTCATCGTCAAGCAACTATGGATTCACATATTTGACTTATGAACTAGCCTATTGACTATTGGACTTGCCTATTCTATCTTCTGAACTTATGGACTATGATTTAAACGAATTTTTGAATTATCACAAAATCAAGGGGTATATTTGAAATCTCTTCGAATATGCCACTTTGTTAACATTTTGGTTCTAGAAGGAGGGCCCAAATCTCTAGGTGTTCGAAAAATGACCAAAATGCCTTACAAGGAATTTTCGAACTGTACTTCAAATTTGAATTCAAAATCTGGAAAATTAACTTTGTTAACGTTTAATCAAGAGGATGAACAACAATCACATAAGTCTATTAACAGTCAAACAGCCATGACTTTCAACACATCTCCCTTCTAAGAAGATTTCACTTAAATCTACAGATCTGGATATCAGTTTGACATCAAATTCCATTTTAGTTAATGCCAAATCTTATCGACATCGAGATCTTAAGAATCGAATCCTATTTCAATTCATTTGACGCCAATCTTTGTTCGATCCATTGATTTCAGATTTAAAGAAAAATTGAATACATAGATCTAGAAGAATTCGAAATGGTGAAGTTAAAGCAAATTTGATGATTCCTAAAGTTGATTTGAGTTTATGAGCAATGATGAGGATCTATTATGGTACTAGAAATTGAGCTCGCCGATAGTGGTATTGCAAGTGAACTATGGCATTTATAGGAATTTAAGAAGGTGATCAATGCCATCAGTGATGAAGGTACTCAATGTCGCCAATATTCCTATGTTGTAATTCAAAGCTATGTTGAAGTGAGAGATGGGTGTCGCGATTCAAAGCTATGACAAAGTCAAAAAACATTAGCGTAATTCAGAGCGATGTCGAAGTTCAATGATTTACGTCATCCTTCATTCAATTGATGTCACCAACCTACCTAATTCCGTAAGTAAACAAGTGATAGAGAAAATAATGGTGCGAGTAAAGATTATATCAAAGTCAATAATTAGCACCAAAGTCATGGTTGATGTTAAGCCGCCTTTTGGCAAGGCCGTTGGCAGGCGGATTTAACTAAATCGATTGCTCATTTGTCGAGACTGGAATACAATGGGTTTGAGTCAACTGGATGGATAGACGATCAATCATGGATGGTAAATATGATTACAAAGCCGGGGTTCAGCATAACATGGGTCGGTCATGAACATTCCGTCATTGGAGTTCGGTCATATGGGTCGGTCGTTCAATCAAGGTGGCTCGGTCGTACATGGCTTAGTCAAGCAGAGGAGATCATACATGGCTTGGTCAAGGAGAGGAGATCATGTATGGTTCGGTCATAGTGCTTAAGCAAAGGTGGCCTGGTGCGGCTGGATGGGTGAGTATGGCTCCGCGAGCATGGCTCGATACAAGTGGGTCAGTGTTGTGAAGGTTTTGGATCGGTAGGAAGTCAGGTCGGTTATTGGAGTGGATCGATATCATGAGTGGGTCAGCATCACGAGTGGATCGGCATCACGAGAGTGGGTCGGCATCATGAGTGGATCGGCATCACGAGTGGATCGGCATCACGAGTGGATCGGCATCATGTGTCATCGGCAATTATGGTTGGCTTCGAGGTGGACTCGGGTCGGTATAGGGATGTCTCTGGGTCGGTTATGGTGAAAACAGCGTAGGATCGGCATTAGAGGAGGCGAGGACTAACTTCGGGTCGGCGCTTATCTTCCTACGGATTAGCTAAAGAGGATCGGATCGACAGAAGAAGTGGGGGTCGGCTGCTCATTTGCTTCGAGTTATGGATAGGTTAGCTTCGGGTTAATACCCAAGATGCTTCAGGTCAGCATGTATAAAGCTCAAGGTTGGTCATGATGAAGGGCATTGGTTCAGTTATGGTCTCAATGGGCCCGAACCACTCAAGAAGCCCAGTAACTTGGATTTTGCCTATAATTACAACATGTGGGGCTTCAGAAAAGGGGATCGGGATTATGTCGCCCTTCTTCTTCATCAAGGCTGCTCTGCCATTGTTGTTTTGAAAACTCTGGATTGTAACTGTAATTGATTCTCATATCAATAAAAAGGAAATTTCTTGAGTTGACGTAGGCCGGAGTCAGCCGAACCACTATAAATCCTCTGTTATTATTGCTTTCTTTTTAATTTTAACTGTTCTTCATATTTATACTCTCTACATACATTCTATCTATGATCTCTGACTATGATTAGGTGTTTTCATCTGGATTTGGGTGTTAGTGACCAATTTTGGCGCTAACATTTTGGTGCTTTCACCGAGAAAGCTAGCACTTAGGGATTCATAAGCTTGGATTTAAAGGCTTAGGAACCTGGATTTTGGGAAGCAATGGTTAGGCCATCGACAAGGAGACAAGTGACAGAAAGGAGCAATCAAGAAGGAAGTCAAGAGGCTTCTTTTGGAGCTGGGTCATATTGGGCATCCATCTGCATCACTAGAGACGAGATGTAGGTAGTGATGAATTCCATGCAGGAGCAGTTGATGAAAAGGCAAGAGGAAATGATACAGACACTTTTCAAACAATTTGGACAAGCAGGAACTGCAGGAGCTCAGATCCATGGAGATGGATCAGAAGGACTCAACCGGCAAGCAGATGGAGCGGTTTAGCGGGGGCAGCCCCTAATCAGCTAACAACTGTCAATCTGGATAGACCTAGACTCGGGGGCACACCACCAGGTAATGCTGGACCAATCCATGGAGGGATACCAGATGACGCTGTGCAGCACAACGCCAACAAGAATACAGGAGTATGTGCCAGAATTTCCTCGTGGACTTGGAGGCCAGTTAGGAAATGTAGATGGGGGCAACCCCTAGTAGGTAACACTGGGTTAGCTGACATTATTAGGCGAATTATTCACGGAGGTTTGACAAAGAAGGATTTGGAGGGAGTAAACAAAAGTCCGTTTACCCGTAACATCAGGATGGCTAGGAATCCACCCGATTTCAAGTTGCCCACTCCAGAAGTATACAATGGTAAGATGGATCCCACTGACCACTTGATGAGGTATACAAGGCATCTAGAAGTGCTGGGGGCATCAGAGGAGGTTATGGCCCAGTGTTTCCCCCTGTACTTGACCGATATAGCTGCTATGTGGTTTAGACAGCTGGAGGATGGATCTATTAGAACATGGACAGAACTGGCGGATAGGTTCTTGAGACAGTTTCGAGTTCACATCAAAAGGCCAAAGAATGTGATGACATTGACGTCGGTTAAGTAGAGGGAGGATGAATCGCTCAGGACTTTTTTAACTCGGTTTAATGCAGTAGTTGCTTCGGTGGACCGGTCGGGCCCATCAATGGTTCTGATGGCGGTTGTGTCAAGAGCCAGGGATAATTTGGATTTCAAAGTATCGTTGATACAGGATCCACCAATGGATCTCAGGGAATTCTTTCATGAAGATGAGAGATTTCTTCGATAAGAGGATGCATGTTTGGATATGAGGTCAAAGGAAGTAAACAAGGTTAAGGATGGAGAACCGTTCAGCGAAAACTCGAGTAAGATAAGGATAAAGGGAAGAGGAAGCGTTGGGGAGAACTAAAATTCTCCACCTACACAGGACTGAATGAGACTTTGGAACGGATATACTTGGATACTTAGGATCGCCTTCCTTATCGAAGGCCGGCAAGGAGGGAACCCTCAGAACACGAAAGGGCATCAGGAAGGCATTGTCTCTTTTATGACCTGGACGGGCATGATACTAACAGCTGCAGGCATCTAAAGGATATAATCGAGGATCATGTAAGGAATGGTCAGTTGCGGCAATATGTCGAAACTCGGAATGCGGCGGTGGAACAGGAGCAGCCACCGCCTACCTTGAACGACGATGGCGCAAGGCCCAGCAAATGGTGGTCGGTTAGTCATCAACTAATCACGATGGTTTGGAATAAGTAACAAACTCTGGGCAAACTGCTAAGTCACTTACTCATGTACGGGGATGGAGACAACCCCTAGGCATGCTCTGAGATGATGATAAACCATGACGCTCTGGTTTGTGAAATCTGTTTTTCCCTTTTGGCTTGGACACTTCCTTTTTCTGGTTTGGTTTTGGAGCTCGGTTTGAACTCCTGGTTTTGTTTGTTTTTTGATTTGGATTTTGATTTGGACTTTTGACATGGATTTCTGGTTTGAATCTGGATTTCGGATTGGATTTTGATTGACTTTTTAGTTGGTTTTTGGCTAAAAGGCCGTCGAGCATGGACTATGCTCGGCAAGGGTCCAGAGAGACCAGGATTCGGCCTAGGACTTAGGCCTTGTATTATCTATCGGTTACTATTTCAGGTCGCCGAGTATGGACTATGCTCGGCAAGGGTCCGAGCAACTAGGATTCGGCTTAGGACTTAAGCCACGACATTACTCAGCATTCAGGGACACTGAACCAGGAACACCGAATCAGGAACACCATGGCATTACTTAACACAGGTCGTCGAGTATGGATTACACTTGGCAAGGACCTGGATCGGTCCTGGATTTGGATATCGACCCGGAGAGGTCATGGATTTGGTTATTGGTTATTGGATATGGATGGATAATAACTCGGTTATTGGGTTTAGATGGACGTGGAATTGGGTAAGGATTTGGTTACTGGATAGGAATCGGATATCGACTTGGAGCAGTCGTAGATTTGGATAAGGATATGGCAATGGCACTTGGATAAAATGGATTGGATTATGAATCGGAAGGTATGGCTATGGATAACATATGGACTTGGATATCGGATTTGAGGTTATTCGAAACACACCTTCCAATAGCAAGGCATGTTTTGGGGGGCAAATGTTAACCCGCCTTTTGGCAAGACCGTTGGTAGACGGATTTAACTAAATCGACTGGTCGTTTATCGAGATTGGAATACGATGGGTTTGAGTCAACTGGATGGATAGACAATCAATCACGGATGGTAAATATGATTACGAAGCCAGGGTTCGGCATAACATGGGTCAGTCATGAGCGTTCAGTCATTGGAGTTCGGCCATGTGGGTCGGTCGTTCGATCAAGGTGGCTCGGTTGTACATGGCTCGGTCAAGGAGAGGAGATCATACATGGCTCGATCAAGGAGAGGAGATCATGCATGGTTCGGTCATGATGCTTAAGCCAAGGTGGCCCGGTGCGACTAGCTCGGTGAGCATGGCTCGGCGAGCATGGCTCGACACAAGTGGGTTGGTGTTGTGAAGGTTTTGGATCGGTAGGAAGCCGGGTCGGTTATTGGAGTGGATCGGCATCACGAGTGGGTCGGCATCACGAGTGGGTCGGCATCACGAGTGGATCAGCATCATGTGTCATCGACAATTATGGTTGGCTTCGAGGTGGACTCGGGTCGGTATAGGGAAGTCTCCAGGTCGGCTATGGTGAAACCAGCGTAGGATTGGCATTGGAGGAGGCAAAGACTAACTTCGGGTCGGCGCTTATCTTCCTTCGGAACGGCTAAAGAGGATCGGATCGGCAGAAGAAGTGGGGGTTGGCTGCTCATTTGCTTCGAGTTATGGATAGGTTACCTTCGGGTTAATACCCAGGATGCTTCAGGTCGGCATGTACAAAGCTCAAGGTTGATCATGATGAAGGGCATAGGTTCGGCTATGGTCTCAATGGGCCCGGACCACTCAAGAAACCCAGTAACTCGGATTTTGCCTATAAATACAGCATGTGGGGCTTCAGAAAAGGAGATCGGGATTATGTTGCCCTTCTTCTTCTTCATCATGGCTGTTCTGCCATTGTTGTTCTGAAAAATCGAGATTGTAACTGTAATTGATTCTCATATCAATAAAAAAGAAATTTATAGAGTGGACGTAGGTCGGAGTCAACCAAACCACTATAAATCCTCTGTTATTACTGCTTTCATTTTAATTTTAACTGTTCTTTATATTTATACTCTCTACATACATTTTATCTGTGATCTGTGACTGTAATTTGGTGCTTTCATCTGGATTTGGGTGTTAGTGATCAATTTTGACACTAACAGTTGTCATCGAGGCTCATGAACAACGCCGAAGTAAATAATTGGTGCTGAAATGATTGATGTTGAGGCTCATGATTGACGTCGAAGTGAATAATTGGCACTGAGGTCTATGGTTAACGACAAGATTCATGATTAGTGTCGCAGTTAATTATTGGCATCGAAGTTCATAATCAACGTTGAAGTCCGACCCTATAACAATGCGCAACCCAATAACGATAATGTCCAGATCTGAAAAAAATCGACTCAAACTTTGCACCTAAGTTTAAAAGTTATCGTCGAGATTAATGGATCCAGTACCACAAGATTTACATCAAAGAAATTCCTACCGAGGTTGATGTTTTCTTCTTAAAGGCAACCAAATTCGAAGGTCGGCAATTTCAAAATAAAAATCCACAAAAATTAACAGGTACGAGAATTTCAAAATTAAAAACATTTTTGAAAGCATTCGGATTTTGAAGGCAAGTATGATTTTGGATTTGTAAAAGTTCTGCGTGCTTACACATGAACTTTCAAACATTGAAACCGTATTGAATTTTAAAACATACACAATTTTCCAATAAACAACCTGCACTATTTATAAATGAATTTTCAAATGTATTAAAATTAAATATGCATAATTTTGAACATAGCATGATGCAGCCTACAGGATCATACAACTCACGAATTGATGAATTCGCGGAAAATGAACCGATGAAACAAGATGAATCTATGAATTAAAGATACCCAAGTGCCCAAATCCATTGATCTCTCGAGATACCAGATTCTAGCTATCTTCAACACGTTGATCGCGCATGATACCACGTTAGAAGATCTACGATTCTTCGACGTTGATCTCGCGCACGAGATTCCGTGAATCGGCTTCAAGTTCGTTGATTCGAGCGCACTCGAATATCCGAAGATGGAGAAAGGATATAACACTCAACTTCCAATTTTAATGGTGTCACAAAGCACAAACCAAATTTTATTCAAAAATCAACTCCTTTACAAATGACAACACACCCCTATTTATAGAAAATTACAACACATTTGACATACGACATAACAACAACGACATAACAAATACATCACAAACGACTTAACAAACAGTGCAACATAACAAATAACGACATAACAACAAACGAGTTACACATCATACGACTTAACAAAACAATGCGACTTAAGAAACAAGGCATCATAAAACAGCGACCTAAGCTTAGCTTCGCGACCTAACTAGAGCAACATAAGGAATCTTCAGTAGCTTTGCGACTTAAGGTTCTGGCATCCAGGAGCGACTTAAAAAGGCGGCGACATAAGAACTTCACGACTTAAGGAGGCTCGCGACCTAATGAGTTCGCCGCGACTTAAGGAGGCTCGCGACCTAAGGAGTTTTGGTTCGCGACCTACTGCTGCTTCGCGACTTAGGGCTGGTTCACGACCTTCCGTAGCTTCGCGACCTAGGCTGGAGCGACATAGGGTTTCGCCGCGACCTAAGGCTGGTTGAAAAGAATTCGACCCCGAATTCACACTTTCCTCTTCTTCAACAAGCTTATTCTCATGGTATGGAATCAAGTGTTTGACGTTGAAAACGTCGGTAGTATGGATATGATCCGGTAATCTTAACCGATAAGCATTCTCGTTAATCTTCTTTACGATTTCCAAAGGGCCAATCTTTCTAGCAGCCAGTTTGTTGTAAGTACCAATAGGAAATCGATCCTTAGTCAATACTGCATATACAAAATCTCCTTCTTTGAAGTCCACACTCCTTCGCTTCTTATCTGCCAATTGCTTATACTTCTCATTTGACTTAAGCAATCGTTCATGAACAATCCTATGACACTCCTGCAACTCATTCACGAAATCACAATCTCGTTTAACAACTCCTTTCTGAAGTGGAACTATCGACAAATCCAACGGTCCCTTCGGAATTGCTGAATATACCACTTGAAATGGACTGAATCCAGTACTTCGATTAACGGCATGATTATGTGCGAATTCTGCCTAACACAATTTCACATCCCAGCTCTTCAAATTATCCTTCACAAGACATCTCAACAAGTTTCCCAAAGATCTGTTCACCACTTCCGTTTGCCCATCCGTTTGTGGATAATAGGCGCTACTAAAATTCAGCTTAGTCCCAACCATCTTCCACAGACTCAACCAAAAATGACTTAGAAATCGAGTATCCCGGTCAGAAACAATAGACTCAGGTAGCCCATGTAGTCGATAAACCTCTTTAAAGAACAATTGAGCAACACAGACTACATCGGTGGTCTTCTTACACGCTATGAAATGTGCCATCTTCGAAAATCTATCCACCACAACATATATAGAATCATTCCCTCGTTGAGTTCTTGGCAAACCCAAAACGAAATCCATGCTAACATCAACCCATGGTCTAGTAGGCACGGGCAATGGCATATACAATCCTGCATTCGTAGCTGTCCCTTTGGAAACTTGACATATGTGACATCTCTGCACAAATCTTTCACCTTCTTTCCTTATGGAAGGCCAAAAATATGATTGAGAAATCAACTGCAAGGTACGATCTCTTCCCACATGACCTTCTTCATGCAATTCCTTCACAATCTTCATTCGCAAACTGCACTCTGGTATATACAAACGATTTCCCTTAAATAGAAAACCTTCTACCAACACATACTCATCCGTCCTCCCTTTCTCGACTTCATCTATAATCTTGGCAAAGTAAGGATCCTCAACAAACAAATCTGGAAATACATCAAACCCCATCACTTCAACTCTCATCGTAGTCAACAAATGATTTCTTCTACTCAATGCGTCTGCCACACGATTTGTAACTCCCGACTTATGCTTTACAACAAATGTAAACTGTTGCAAGTATGCGATCCATGAAGCATGCCTGGCTGCAATCTTATCCTGTCCCTGCAAACGTTTTAATGCTTCATGGTCAGTATACAACACAAACTCTTTATGAAACAAATAGTGTCTCCAATGCTTTATGGCTTGGACAATAGCATAGAACTCCAAGTCATAGGTACTGTATCTTGTCTTGGCTCCAGAAAGTTTCTCGCTAAAATAAGCAATTGGACGACCCTTTTGACTTAACACTACACCAATTCCAACTTTAGACACATCAGTATCTAGCTCAAAGAGCAACTGAAAGTCCGGGTATCTAAGAATCGGTGTTGTAGTCAAGAGTGTCTTGATCTATTGGAAAGCAGAATCAACCTCTTCAGTCCACACAAACTGCTTTCCTTTCATACAATCTGTCACTGGTGCCATCACGCTACTGAAATGTGGAATAAACCTTCGGTAGAATGATGCTAAACCATGAAAACTTCTCACTTCAGTTACAGTCCTGGGTTGTGGCCTATCCTTGATTGCTTCAACTTTACTTTGATCCACCTGGATACTTTCCTTGGACAATACATACCCCAAGAACAAAACACTGTGTGTCATAAACATGCACTTCTTTGTTGCCGCGTAAAATTGCTCCTGACGAAGTATCATCAACACTTCCCGCAAGTGTTGTAGATGTTCTTCTATGCTTCCACTGTATATCAATATATCATCAAAGTATACCACCACGAACTTTCCAATAAACGGTCGAAAGATCTGATTCATTACTCGCATAAAAGTACTAGGTGCATTCGAAAGACCAAATGGCATGACCAGCCATTCATACAACCCCTCCCGTGTCTTGAAGGTTGTCTTCCATTCATCCCCTGGTCGAATTCGAATCTGATAATACCCACTCTTCAGATCAATCTTTGAAAAGATAGCAGCTCCACTCAACTGATCTAACAAGTCGTCCAATCTTGGCATCAGGAATATGTACCTCACCGTAATCTTGTTTAGTGCTCGACTATCTGTACACATTCTCCAAGTTCCATCCTTCTTTGGCACTAACAAAGCTGGTACTGCACAAGGACTTAAACTTTCTTGTACACGCCCTTGTTCAAGTAACTCTTCCACCTGCCTTCTCAACCCTTCGTGCTCCTTTGGACTCATTCTATAATGTGGTCTATGTGGTAACACAGCTCCCGGAACAAGATCAATCTGGTATTGTATGTCTCTCAACGGTGGTAACTCTTTTGGTAATTCTTCAGGAAACACATCTTCAAATTCCTTCAACACTGGCTTAACTTCCTCAGGAATTTCAACCGCTTCACTTCTTTCACGTCCAATCAACAGAAATACTTCAGGGCTATCCTCTACTTCTTTGACAAATTCCTTCAAAGATAACAGAGTCTTTAGTTTCTCGATTTCCTCCAACTTGCTTTCACTTTGTTGTCGCCTTTTAGGAACTAAAGTGATTCTAGTGTCATCGAACATGAAACTATAGCAGTTAGTCCTACCATCGTGTTGCACGGCTCTATCAAACTGCCACGGTCTTCCCAACAACAAATGACATACATCCATATCCACCACGTCACACCAAATTTCATCATTATACTTCTTTCCGATGGAAAAAGTTACACTAGCTCTTCGACCAACCTTCACTTCCCCACCTTTCCTCAGCCAAGCCAATTTGTAGGGTTTGGAATGCTTCTCTGTCTTTAACGCCAACTTCTTTACAGCTTCTGTAGAGATGATGTTATCACAACTCCCTGCATCGATAACAAACTTACAAACTTTTCCCAAAATAGTGCATGTCGACTGAAAAATATTACTCCTCAACCAACTAGTCTCCTCTTCCTGCTTTGGCGTCAAGCAAGATCTCCTTATCATTAAAGAATAACCCCCGTCTCCCGTCAATAATTCTTCTTCCTCCTCAACCTGTGGTGAATTGGAACATTCTACTTCTGCATCCTCATCTTCAACCTCAGCAACCATCGCTCGCTTCTTAGGCTTCGGGCATTCATTGCTCTTATGACCAAACTCCTGACAGTTATAACACTTGAAATTGTTGTTGCCCTTGGTCTTAGCAGCTTCATTGACAACCGGTTTACTAACAGCCTTGGAAACATTAGTATTGCTACTAGCCCCCTTCACCTGATTGCTCGAACTTGTAAACGCACCACCTCCTCTTCTACCTTGCTTCTCCCAAGCTAGAGCCTTCTGGTGTGCTTCAGCAACGGATCTCGGATCAAACATATTTACCATATACTGAATTTGCATTCTCAATCCTCCAACAAATCTGGATGTCAACTGTTCCTCCGTTTCCATGATATCGTTTCTAGCAATCAGTTGATAAAACTCATCTGCATAATCATTTACCGACTTTGTCCCTTGTCCCAAATTTTGTAAGCGCTGATACATAAGAGACTGATAATTATAAGGCAAGAAATAGCCTTCATCAACTTCTTCATCTTTTCCCATGAAACAATCTTCGACTTTTCCATTCTTTCCCGTGTAAGTTTAGTTTGTTGCCACCATGCCATAGCTCTTCCCCTCAATCGTGTAGCAACCAACTTAACTCTACGATGCTCGGGTACTTCCTTGAAGTCAAAAATTACTTCAACATTTGATAACCAATCTAGAAACTCTTCCGCTAGCATTCCCCCTTTGAATTCTGGAATCTCTGTTTTCATCCCCGACTCCTATCGACGATCATCTTCGGAATCTCTATTTCAATTTCGCCCTTGGCCATGGTTTCAACAAGAGCTACTACCACCATCACTGGATTCCTCCAAATCTGACGTATGTCGATGTCGATTCTGACCATCAACATTTCTGCTACCATGCACGTCTCTTTCTCCTGAAACTGACGGTTCTCTTCTTTCCCGATCCGATGGTGGTGACATTCTTCTCCACTCGGAATTTGACGGCGAAATTCTATGTCCACCTTGATTTGAACCTGTCGATGCTCTTTGTCGAGTTTGATTCATATCCATCATGAGCCTTTCCAATCTACCAATTCCCTCATCAAACTTCTCATTGAATTTATCACTAATTCGTTGCTCCATTTGTTCAACATCTTCTCTTCGATACACATCTGCAACATTCTGATGACGATTAACTCTTCTTGGAGGCATTGTCAAATCTTCAACAAATCCAAACACACACTTCGCTTCGATTAAAAAATCTCGAATCAAACTTCACCAACTTGTTGGAATCTTCAAAATGAACACTTCAACTAGCGCAACTTTCAATGATGCAGAATCTACGCACAAACTCCTAGCTCACGACTTGAACAAATCTCGCACAAACTTGAATAAGCTCGCTTCTAGCTCTGATACCAAATGACGCAGCCTACAAGATCACACAACTCACGAATTGATGAATTCGCGGAAAATGAATCGATGAAATAAGATGAATCGATGAATTGAAGATACCCAAGTGCCCAAATTCATTGATCTCTCGAGATACCGGATTCTAGCTATCTTCAACACGTTGATCGCGCATGATACCGCGTTAGAAGATCTACGATTCTTTGACGTTGATCTCGCGCACGAGATTCCGTGAATCGGCTTCAAGTTCGTTGATTCGAGCGCACTCGAATATCCGAAGATGAAGAAAGGATATAACACTCAACTTCCAATTTTAATGGTGGCACAAAGCACAAACCAAATTTTATTCAAAAATCAACTCCTTTACAAATGACAACACACCCCTATTTATAGAAAATTACAACACATTCGACATACGACATAACAACAACGACTTAACAAATACATCACAAACGACTTAACAAACAGTGCGACATAACAAATAACGACATAACAACAAACGAGTTACACATCATACGACTTAACAAAACAATGCGACTTAAGAAACAAGGCATCAGAAAACAGCGACCTAAGCTTCAGCGACCTAAGCTTCGCGACCTAACTGGAGTGACATAAGGAATCTTCAGTAGCTTCGCGACTTAAGGATCTGGCATCCAGGAGCGACTTAAAAAGGCGGCGACATAAGAACTTCGCGACTTAAGGAGGCTCGCGACCTAATGAGTTCGCCGCGACTTAAGGAGGCTCGCGACCTAAGGAGTTTTGCTTCGCGACCTACTGCAGCTTCGCGACTTAGGGCTGCTTCGCGACCTTCCGTAGCTTCGCGACCGAGGATTTCGCCGCGACCTAAGAAGAAATTCGCGACATATCTGGTATGCGCTGCATCATAGCAGCTTTTCGGATGTTACGTTGTTAAACGTGAATACCAGATATATCAAGTTCATATCCAAAGATTTTAGATATCTCGATTTTGAATTGTTTATATCAAGTTTCTAGAAGGCATACATGTAAGTTTTGAATATAACCAAACATGGTTTCAAATATGTGGATTTATATTTAACATTTCACTTATATCCGATCTTGAGTTTATCAGCAGATCTTGCACACATATATGGGCGTGAACTATATCAGTATCATGTACATATCTAATTTTAAATATATGTGCTTTATAAATGATTTTGATAAGCTTACTTTTAAAAGTAACTGCTTTCAAAATGGTTTTCATAAATCTGAGGTTTCAATTATACATCAGATATATATGCCTTGAAAATATTCAGATTTTGACGGTAAAGGATTCAAAGTCTTACCTGATTTAAAACCTATCGGGTTTAATGTATGCTGGATTTAAATGAGTTTCAAAAATATCCAGTTTTGTGCTTCAAGTATCAGATGGATTATTTTGGAAATACGAGATTTTGAAAATGGAAAAGATTTCACATGCCAATAATTCTGAAAGTATATCATATAAGTGGCATTGTATATATCAATTGTTTGAAAATATAATTTTAAGAAAGTATACTATTTCAAATACATAAGATTTCGCATGATTTCGGATCTGAATCGGCCTCAATTTCAATTGTAAAGTTCTAGATATGTGTGTGTCAGATTTGTAGCATAGGAAGCTTCAAACATATATGTTAGATTTTAGAAGCGTAAAAGTTTCAAGTATGTCCTGTTTTTGCAAATGCACAAGCTTTGAGTGAATATGGCTTTGAACATGTCAGTTATGTGTAATTACAAATGGAAGAGCGGTTTTAGAGATGTAAAGTTGTATGTCAGATCACAAAAGTATGTGGGTTTCTCAAATATATAGCCTTAAATATATATTGCAGACTTCAAAATGTATTAAATTTCAAATGCATGTACATGTCAAGTTTTTAAGAATGTATAAGTTTTGTGTATATACATATGGTCTTAAGGCCTTGTGTATATCTAGTTTTGAATAAATATATAAAGTTGTTCATGTGTTTAATTTCATGCACTTGAATTTCAAAGTCCGTAGTTTCAAACGTATAACAATTTCAAACATATATATAACATCCTACATATGCACAGTTCTGAATATGTATGTGGTTTCTAAGATATGTAGATTTATATAAACACATAAGCTTCAAGTGCATCAAGCTTTGTATGAATATGATTCCAAGGGTATGTGATTTTGATAAAATGGTATTATATTTTAGAAGTATTTGAATTCCAGTACATCCAGATTTCAAACGTATTTAAAGTTTTGAACACAGGTTTTAAGTGAATATGACTTCCAAACGTAAAAATCTCAAATGCTTGCTTGACTTCGAATCTAGAAGGTTTTGTTTATAAATTAATTTCAGTGCAATGGACTTGGTTGTCATGGAAGTTTTAGAGATGCAAGAGCATCAGATGTTTCTTATACAAACAGTTTTGAAAATGTATAGTTTCTATATGCAACGATCCGGAATTTTATCACTTTAAATATGGATAATTAATATACTTTTAAATAATTATTAGATGGATTTTATTACTAAAAAATACCCCTTTTTATTAATAACTAATGATGGAAAAGTTGTTTTAAGATTTGGTTTACAAAAATAATTAGTTCAAAAGAAAATAGAAAATGTGATTGGAAATTTTTTTTCAAAAATTCAAATTTTCACCATAAAAAGTTTGTTTAAAATGTTATGAACACCTTAGTGCACGCACACATACATATATATACGGACAAATAACATTACATGGTTAAGGATGTAAATTAGTAATGATATGGTAAATGTTTTTACTTAAGAAAATATAAGGAAGATGTGACATGAAAATGAAGTTAAGTGTAAAATTCAAAAGTACATGGATACACCTTATTAACCACCATACCTTCATGTATTTTGTGCTTTGATGTGTGAACGTTCAAGGATGTGGGGTTAATGTATAAGAGAAGGCAAGGAAGGAGGAAGGATGGATGATGTGGCATAAAATGAGTGGAGGTTATGTAATTAAGGGCCTTTTAGTAATTTCCTTATTTCATTTTTCATAAAACCAGTTTCAATTTTTCTCTCTCTCACTGCTCATTCATTTCTAACTTTTTCAAAAGTTTATCTCCTTCCTTAAGCTTTCTAAAAGTTTTAATGGCTTCTATTTTTTAAAATTTAAAATCATCTTTTTTCCACTTTTAATTCTTGAAAAATCATTCAAACACATGTCTTTCCTACAACACTTCTCTTTACAAAAACTAGTCCAAACCCCATCTACAAAGCTTGGCTATGCCCTATTGACCATTGGCTGAGCCCATTTTCCAAAGTTCTTGGTTGAAAATCATTTTTTTACAATGATTTACAAGATCCAAGGCTTTTGCAAAGTTCTAGTCCAAGTTTGATTTGTTTCAGTTACTTTTGGTGAGTATAAACTCAGTCATTTAGGAAAAAGTTTACACCTTTATCTTATACTTGTATTTGTATGTAAATATGCTTGTGTATTGACTTGTCATATTGGGCCATTTCCTATCACTAAACGTATTGGTTCCATGGCTTATCGCCTTTCATTACCGGCTCAGTTTTCTGCCATGCATGACATGTTTCACATTTCTCAATTACGGAAGTGCCTTCGGGATTCCGATTCTATTCTTGAGCCCAGTGTTGTGGAAGAGATTGAAGTTTCTCCTAATTTAACTTATGAGCAGCATCCTATTCGAATTATTGCTTCGGAGGTCAAACGACTTCGATATAAAGATGTTCCGCTTGTTAAAGTTCAATGGTCCTCAAATCCTAAGGATTGCTCTTGGAAATCTAGAGAATTAATCGAGCGTACACATCCGGACTTACTTTCTCATGCTCTTTAAGGTAAATTTCTTATTTCAAATTTCTTTTGTGTTAATATGCTTTTATGGTTGTTACTTTTTATTTTCATCTTATATATTGCGAGGACGCAATTTCTTTAAGGAGGTGAGTCTGTAACAACCCGCATATTTATCGATTTTATATTTAAATATTTTATCGTTAATCGGATTTTGGTCCAAAAAGCTACTTTTTGCATATGGTCAAATTAGGACTCGAGAACACCTCCATTGAGTTCAAAATGACGTTTGCGATCTTTTTGAGTGTAAACTTCGATATGTTTGGAGATAGTGAAATTTTCGTCACTTTTTGCTTTGAGCTTTGGTTTGGGCTGAACCATTCACTAACTCAGCCCAACCCCCTCCTTCTCTTCACAACTTCATTCTTCATTTCCTAAACATAGAAGCTTCATCAAAAATGGAGGAGGGAATGAAAAATTAAAACTCCAAGCTCAAATTCTATTGCAAATCCAACATCCAACTCCAAATTCAAAGAGAAGAGATTGATTCAAGCTTGTGGTTGATTCTTGCTTTGCTTTTAAGCTTCTCCATCATCAATTTCGTGGAAAAGGTGAGATTTTTATCTCACATTCTTGCCTATAACTGTCATTAGATCGTTGGGAATGATTCCCTATCACTTGTGCACATGCATTTGCATTTGGTTTGGATTGAATTGGTGAAAAACCCAATTTTTAGTGTTTTGGCGAAATTCTGGGCTTAGGTCGTTCGGGTTTGGAGAAGACAGGCCTGCAAATTGCTCGTTCTGGGCTTAGGTCGCTCGCTTGTAGTTAGGTCGTTCCACTTTAGGTCGCGTGGCTCAATCCACCACTAGGTCGCGCCACGTGATAGGACGCTACATCTCGTGAAGGCTTAGGTCGCTATCTGTTTAGGTCGTTCCACTACTTAGGTCGCACCCTTTTAGGTCGGCCATGCTAGCTCAGCACTAGCTCGCTTCACCTAGGTCGCTCGACATGATATGTCTTTAAGTCGCGAGTCTTTAGGTCGCTCGGCTTGCTTGCATTGTTAGGTCACGTACCACTTAGGTCGCGTACCACTTAGGTCGCACCATTAGGTCGTTAGGTCGCATGACCTCAATTCTGTCAGGTCGCCTGACCTTAATTTCTTTAGGTCATTAGACCTTACTCCCTTTAGGTCGTTCGACCTCACCACTTTAGGTCGCTTGAACCTTAGGCCGCCCGGCAAGGAGCGTTTAAGTCGCTCGGCCTGTTACCCTTAGGTCGCTCGCAGATAGGTCGTTCGCCATCGTTAGGTCGCCCTACCTGGATGAGACCTTTGGTCGCTCGCTCAAGTCACTTGGCCTCACCACATTAGGTCGCAGGACCTCGTTTCCACTAGGTCGCTCGATCTGTTCTACCCTTGGTCGCATTGACTTGTAGGTCGTTCCATTGCATCTTTAGCTCGACCGTGTTAGGTCGCGCCACCTTCCTGTGACGATTTTTGTTATATCGCACGGGAAACTTCCACTTTGATGCATTTTTGAGCTGATTTCCTTGGATTTCATTCACGTCTTCGAACGTGAATTTTTGTGACTTGTTGATTCTACAATCAATTTCTGTGATTTATCACTTCAAAAATATGAAGGTTTCAATACTAGTAGTAAATATCAAAACAATTTCAACACTATTTTATTACAAAGCTCTTTTCCTAAACTGTTTTTTTCCAATCTACTAGTATATACAAGCCTTTACCTCACTCGGATGAGAAATCTAATTAAACGGCTTAGTAAAACGAGTGGTATGAAACACTTGCATTCACTTCGTCGGTTAATTCTTGGACTTGTTCGATTGAACCTCTTGTGACAATTTTCTAGTGAAGATTCACAGCTTGTTCGTAAATATTTAAGTTAAGCAAGTGGTTATGGGACATGAAGCTAAACTCATATATTTACTAGCTTGGTGTGATTGACACTTCCTGATGATCATGACGATCATTTTTGTGATTTGATTTAGACTAGCAATTGTGCAATGTCTCTTTGTCTACGAGGGAGACTAAACCCCGTTTTTGTGATGTTTCACCATCACATATGTGGGGTAGCGCCCCACGGTCTTCGGGCCATTTTAGTGGAGTTTTGACTCACGGTCTTCAGGCCATTCTTATGGAGCTTCGGCTCAAATATTATGGTTAGCTACCATGAGATAGCGTCTCGTCTTGTGATACACGTGTTGGTGAGTTTTCATACTCCCGTTTTGTGATAGGCCTCCCCCTTCTTGTGATTTCTGGATTTCTTCTGATTATTTCTGGAATTTTTGTGCTTCACCAATTTTCATGATTTTCATTGATAAGCTTTATCAATTTTTGTGCATTGGTGAATTTGTGTGCCACTGACTTGTTATGAATACAAGTTTAGGGTATGATACCCTATTTAATCTTTGAGAAGATTCTTGTGATATTGATTAATCTCTTGTTAATTTTCAATTTCATACTTATAGTAGTATGCCACTATGGTTATTACATGTTCATGCCATGTCTTTTATTTTATACCATATCATCTGATATTTATAGCTAGACTGATCCGTTTATTATTTTCTTATAAATAATACTCGGGTCAGACCGAGATGTTACAGGTGCTTCTGCTTGACTTCTCCTCTGGATTATTCTGACTTTTGGCTAACTACTTAGATTAGTAGTTTTAGTGGATGTACACATTTGAGATATAGACTCTGTGTTGTGTACTTATTCTTTTGTATAGCGCGTGTTGCTATTCTTTTGTATTATCGTGGATCTATTTGACCACTACTCTGATGTACACTTTCAGGTGTTATATATATATTCATATCTTTTTCCGCCTTTGTGATATGGATGTCTGTGACTGATTTATGTTATGTTTATTTCTATGTTTGTTTCCGAAGAATCATATATAGCCACTGTGTGATAGCTTTGAGTTTGTGTCGGTATGTCGGATTTCCTCCTTAAATGAAATGCATGTTATACTATCTGACATATCGGTGCTCGCACAAAGAAATTACATGGATGGTCGCTCCTCAACAGCCTTATTCTCCATGGAAGTTGACAGCATTACTCCGTAGTGTTCTTGGCTAGCGTGGGTATAGAGGTGGGGCGTCACACTACCTCATTGGCCCGAGAATCGCTCCT
The DNA here is from genome assembly GCA_030737815.1 of Allium fistulosum. NCBI lineage: Eukaryota > Viridiplantae > Streptophyta > Magnoliopsida > Asparagales > Amaryllidaceae > Allium > Allium fistulosum. The sequence goes on from CM060902.1 coordinate 1,425,842,122, forward strand.
GTTTTAGCCACCTTATGCCAACTCACGGGAGTTGGGTCCACGTATATACCTTTAGGATCGTCGCCACCATCCTACTTCATTCTGGAATCTCCACGGCGTACATAGTTGTTAAAGTGGTTTTCGGTATCGACAGAGAGTATGTCCATATCTGATCCCGGTCTCTTTAACAACCAATCGTTATTATAACACTGTGGTCATTTCAAAATAGTTTATACTTCAAAACCAAAATATCATTTCCATTTTTAAACCATATCAAAACGATATCATTTCAATTCAATATATCATTTCTAAAATCATATCACTTTCCAAAGTTATAACGCTTTCGAAATCATAAGTCTTTTAAAATCAAAACACTTTGGAAATCAAAACCTTAAAATTCATAACACTTGAAATCATAGCTTGAAATCATAACATTTTGGAATCCATAACACTTTCCTCTTAAACAGTTTAGATATTAAAATTAATGTATATAGTAAAATGGTTTATAAAATAAAGATAGCTTATATAAAATAGTTATAAGTTAAAATAGTTTATAATAAAAAAAATTATTTTGAAAATGATTTATATAAAATAGTTTATATTTAAATAATTTATAAAGTAAAATATAAATAGTTTTGGATATAGTTTAAAAATACTTTATATAAAAATAGCTTCCTCAAATTTCACAAATCGATTCAAATCAACTCGAATTCCAAAGTTCAAATTTAAATCAAATCTCAAATCATCAATTTCAACTCGATTCAGTTCTCAATAAACCATTTCAAATTATCGATTTTCAAATACATATTTGAACCATAAAATAAGCCATTTCATTTCAATATATTTTCAAAGTCAATATATATAACATTTTAACTAAATTCGATAATTTCATATATATATATATATATATATATATAATTCACTTTACTACTATTTAGTTTGGAATATTTACTTAATCATTTCAATATCATTTAAATAAAACTTCAATTTACAAATTTAAATAAACAAAATTCCCCATTTCGAATTATGTAAATTTGAAATATTCATCTAAGTCGCTTTTAATCAAATCCAAGTTAAAGATCATATCTTTAAATTTCAAATTTAATAAATTTCAAATAAAACTTATTTAAGTAAAATTCTTAAATAAATATAATTTCAAATCATTATAAATTCTATATTTGAAATTATAGATATTAAATAAATACTTAAACATATTTTTTATCAACTTTATTAAATCAATATTTATCAAAACCATATATTTCTTTTTAAAACCATAGAAATCATTTTCAAAACATTTATATAGGTGTCTGTATATAATTTTCTATCCTATGGTCAAGTGATACGGATATTTATCATTTCAATCCGCAATTTAAAATATATATATATACATATATGCGTATATATCATTTCAACCCGCAATCCAAAATTCAATTCAATGAAAATCGCTTGGGTTTATCATTTCAACCCATAACGATTTTCTCATATTCTACAGATCGTTCGGGTATGTATCATTTCAACCCATAGTGAATTCTATACTAACAGGGAACTTGCAGAGTGATAACAGATATGATAATAATATAACAACAGTAACAGGCATATATCATCAGTATAAATAACAGATAATGGTTTCAGATGTCATAGGTGAATAGATACAGATAATGGCATATATATAACAATGTAAATAACTAGCAACGGCATATTTCAATTGTCGTTTCAATTGAAATCAAATTTAATAAATATAAGAACGTTAATCGTGAGTGATTGCTCACCTTTTGAGGCTAGAGACGAACGAGATTGAGATGAGTTACGAATCCAAGCACGAATTTCAAAGTAAAGCACGATGGACAAGAGTTCGACGGACAAGTTGATAAATCAAAAATCGATGAGAATGAATCAAATTAGCTTGATAACTGAAACAAATAATTATTATAAACTTTCTTAAAAATCAATACTCAACTCATATGCAAAACTTAATATATGATATAAATATATAAAACTTTATATAACTAAAAAAATAGTTTTAATATAAACACAGAGAACAACTTTATATATATTATTATATACGTATCTAACTTAATATATTATTATATAAATTTACACATATGCATTTAACTAAAAGAAGACGTAGGCCATGCACAAACTACGCTATATATACAAGAAATATATGCAGACCTGAGTGTATAGGATAAATACATGCAAGCTTCATACATGCAGACTTAAATTATATATTTGCAAAGTAGGATATGTATAAAAACTAGTATAGACAATTACATACATAACAACAGACACATATTGGAAAAGAGGTATATTTTTATAACCTATATACATCTACTGAAAAGAAGAAATATATTCAAAACATTATAAACTGATATTTATAAACGAACCTTACATAAAACCTTAATATTGTAAACATAAGATAATATATACAGTAACATACATACCTATATCATTTATTAATATAGTAAGATTTATAACGTATTATATGATCAAGCTAATATAAACTTTATACAAACTCATACTGTAACCATCTGTCTATTACAAAACTCGACAGGATATATATATTAACTAATATATATAAACAGGTTTACAAATATATATATTTTATAATATACAATACTAACATTTTATTTACTTATAAGTAGGTTTACAACTCACGTATAAAATATATAACTAACACAAAACTCCAAATATATATATACTAACATATTATATATATATGTATGTATGTGTGTGTGTGTGAGCCACAGAACAAGAGGCGGCAGGCTCGGTCAAGTGATGCTTCGACCTCGAGTTGATGACATGCAAGGTGGGAGGCTGTGTTGCTTGGCCGTGGGTTCGGCTGGGAGATGGAGGGAGGTGGTGAAGTTTGGCCATGGATCGGGGAAGAAGGCTTCCGAGGCGAGGCGAGGTAGGTGCTGTGGTGGGAGAGCGATAAGAGGGAGAGACTAGGCGAAGGAAAACTAGGCAATGGTGAGAGAGGAAGTGGGCGAGTGCTAGAGAGAAGGAGAGGATGGGGCATTGGTGGGATGCACGGCTCAGTTCAAAAGAAGAATAAAATTTTAGAAGAAAAGAAATGCAAGAGAAAGAGAGGTATAGACTTTTATTTCCAAGCAACGTTTTTAAAAGAAACGTTTAAATGAAAATGAATGGATGGAAGAGATAATTAAAAACGCACAAGGAAATGAACGGAAATGAAACTTAAAAAGTGGAATAGAAATGGACAATCACAGGAATCTAGGAGATGTAAATGTTCACAGCTGTTTGTTTTGCACGGTGTAAACTGAATGGTCACAAAAGGAACAAAAAGTCGTACCGACATGGTTACCCGTTTCGCGGTTTCCGTCGCGTACCGGGATTCTAAACACAGAATTGAATATACCGCGGAGATCAGCACGACGAGACGATTAAAACGGTACACAGATATTAGTGGTACGGTCATCCGATCAAAAGTCGATAATCGGTACCGATATACGCTGCTATTCCATACGGAAACAATCCCAATGGAGCTAGAAACGTCCGAATTTCGCGAAATGAATTTCGCAGTCTGATTCAGAGTGTTCTAAATAAATTTTCTCATGTTGACATATTTAGGTTTCGGAACACTTTTATTATCATCAATTTTTTTAACTGATATAAATTGGAATAAAATTACACTAGAAAATAAACTTCCAAATTATCTGATGAAAATTTACCAGTTGCTATGTTAAAACAGACGCATTTCAAATATTAAATTTAAATTTCAAAATTTTATTGTTTAAAGTTTCACAAAATTTCAATTAAATATATAAATAAACAAATAAAATTATCTAAAATTTACGGTTCGTTACATATTGTGATATATGTTGTTATCATATGATATATGATGTTTTGGATGTTTGGATGTTGTGATTGATGTGAATCATCTTATTTAGTGTTGTTGCAGCATTGGGCCAATTTTTGATAATTTAAAAATGTTAAAGTGATGATTTCCAAATTTAAAAGGATTTTAAAAGTGAATTTGAAAATATACATTTTGTTGATTTTTGAATTGTTATAAAGGAAGGAATGTCTTTTAAATAAAAGTTAAATGGTTTAAAGATGTTTTAAAATGTGTTAAATATCGAAACCATAGATTTCAACATTCATTGTTGAAATATACGTTTTCGAGAAATAAGGAAATGATGGACGATAACATTGTTTTATAGTAAATGATTTTCGAACGGAAGTATTTTATATATTATTTGGGATTTATATATCTATCTTATTATCGAATCCCTATACTAGTGATTTTGGGTTGTCGTAACGATGTTTTACGCAACATTCGTTTTGACCCAAATAAATATGTTTAAGAGAATGTTTTCCTTACAGAATAATATATATACTTAATCCTGATTTAAGTATATGTAATATTTTTTAAGTGTTGGAAATAAATGGATTTGTGAATCACTTATTATTAAATAAGTATATGAAATGTTTTCCAATATTGAAATGGTTTTGAGATTATATCTTTTTGAAGATAAATTGAAGTGAACATTTAGCAAGTGATTTAATTAATAAAATATTAACTAAAAGGGCTTAGTGATTGTTATAGTGCTAAATATTTGTTTTTTTGCTTTGATAGTTAAACAACCGACTATCAAATTTGGCCATTTTAGTTCCTCGACTTGATATGGGAACTATTTATTCGTACACTTAGTACGTAGCCTTCTGTGTAGGCTTGATTATCATTTGTGTTGAGGATGTTGATTCGTATAGTGCGGAGTGTTATTCCAATCTGTCGAGCTTCCTTCTTGGCCGAAGGATAGCAAGTTGAAAGTTGGAAACGTGATAAGTCTACGAGATTTAGTTTCTGTATGAGGTTGAGAAACGGTTTTGGGTTGTTGGTGCGAAGAGACCGGGATCGGTTTATCCGAAAACCACTTCGGACCAACGTATATGCATTCGATTTGTGCAGATTGTCATGATATTGAAATTCCAGATTTCCATAGTGGGGGACTGCATGTTGATCGTTTGGGGTTAAAATCCCAATATACATATAGTAACAATAGTCTCTTCGTTATGAAATATCCAATGCAAGGACTATTCGCTACTAATCCTAGGGATTTCCCGACAGGATGTGGTAGGAGAGTACCTTCGGTTTGTCCTATTCCTGGACAACTTGTATGGATGTTTGTCCAACATTGCATTTCTAAAGATTACGTACATTAGTTTTTACAAACGTACATCTGTTTGGTGGCGAAGAAGGCAACTTCTCTTAGCTTAACACCCTTCCTTGAGACGTACGAGCTCAAGGGTTGTATTTTTGTGGAAGGTAATTAGTAGTCAATGGAAATGGCCATGTGGCATTCAAAGTGATATGTGATATGTGAAAGGTAAATCGTTATCTCTTTGGCCTCATCAACCGGAAATGACCAAAACAGGGTTATATACGGCAAGGCTAAGTGGGTCGCTCCCAAGTAGGGTATGATCATCCTCTTCTAGATATATCTTTACACGTTATGACGTCGTGTATCTGATTATTGTGGTTTGTATGCTATGAGGGCCCTCGGAAAAGGTCGGTAACGACCGGAGGATGACATATTCGGTACCATCTAGTTATAGAGGTGGGCCGGTCTTGTGTTGGTAGAGGGCAGATGTTCTATGTCTCGGGACATCCATCTAGAGGTGTACCCATCGGAAGGTAGTTCCTTCACCTGGTCATTTGTATGGAAATCCAAACTCCGCTACGTGCCTGCCATTTTGATTGTATTACCCATTTTGGGCTATATGCTGGAATTTAATCAATGTAACAATTTCGGCTATGATTAATATTATTTGTATACTAGACACTAGTATAATATAAGAGAATTTGATATGAAATGTTTTAGTTATCGTAAGGTAAAAACATGTCCGTGTTTATGTGTGGACGTGTCTTACGAGATACTTTTGTTTCGATAAAGGAAAAGTTTGGTAATTTAATAAATTCAGTTGAGTGTGTTTCTCACGCTAGTTTACCAGACTGATCCGGGCGTTCTTCCCTTTCAATGCTCGGGTCGAACCGAGTATATTTATAGGTTCAGATTTGGTGCTATTGGAGCTTCAACAGGAGAGATGGAGATCTTCATTTTCGTATACACGTATCTGTTTTTCTTATCCGCTTTGCGCATTGCTTAGTTGTTTATTATCAGCAATTGTAAGGACATGTTATTATAACTATCCAGACTGATGATGTGTAATTGATTGTTGAACTTTGATTGATGTATGTATATACAGTTTCTGTTTTGTAAAGATCATTGATATGATATTATATGTTTTCCGCTGCAATGTGAGATTCTGTATTGTTTTGTTTGGTTCTATCTTCTCTCTTTCTTCTCTTCTCTTCTTCTCTCTTCTTTTCTTTCTCTTAACTTTCCATCAGTCTGTTCCTTTTGGGTCGGACATGTGTGGATTATTGTCGATTCAAAGGGTATGAATTTGCGGGTCGTCACAGCTGGTATCGAAGCTTAGATTTTGTATATTCCTAAGCTTTGATGTGTACTTAGTATAAATAGGGGCAGTAGCACCCTAGATTGAGTTTGGGTGTATTATATATATAAGCACGTATTTGTTTGTGATACAAAATGTTTTATATTGTGTTTACTTATCCGTTGAGTTGTTTGTGAATTCTGGTCGGTACGTGGGATGCCATGTTATCGATAGGGATTTCCAAACACTTAAACGAGGCAAGTCGACATATTATCATTTTAAATTGGGTAAATGAAATAATTTTACCTCGATTATATTTTATATATAAAGGGAATAATTTTTCAAAATTATTAAAGTGTAAATAAATGAATTGTTTGGTTGTTTGAAAATGTAAATATATATAAGTTAATAAAGTTTTTTGAATAATCCAAATAAAAACAACAATCGTAAAAGAATAAATTATATAAGCAAATGAATTATAAAGTATGGAATTATAATTAATATGATTTACAATTGTGAAATAATCTTATATATAAGAAATGAAACTATATGAGTTGTATAAATAAAAATGAATTTAAACTAAGAATTTGAGAAATTTGAATCCCGTTTATTTTGAAAGTTATTTTTCAAAGTTAAAGAGATTATATTATCATTATAAATCTTGATAAGATAAATGAATTTGGAATATATCTTATATAAGTGAAGTGAAATAGTGAAATTATATAAGTAATAAGATTTATAAACGTGATTTATAAATGTAAAAAGGATTTTTAAAAGAATACAAAGCACTGAATTCACTACTGTTGCTGGGAAATAATAAGGGTGATGACTGCAGCATCATCAGTATCATTTTCGAGTTTCTGTGTGATGGATTTGCTACCATAGTAAATTGAAATTGAATTTTTGTTGTGATAAATAAATTTGAATTTGAAATCCAAGTTGAAATTGGTAAATATAAAGTTAAATAAATTTGAGTTAGCATAATAAATATATGATTTGAAATTTAACTAAAGTAAGGTTAAATAATTTGAACCAGATTAAATAAGTTATTGAAATGAAAATTTAACTTAAGTGGTAAGTGATTATATAATATGAATTTGGAAGTTTAAATAAAAAATTTGTATAACTTGTAAAATGGGAAAATATAAGTAAAACCAATTGTTAAAATGGTTAAACAATTTTGTTAAGCAAAACAAAATCTGAATTTAAATAGTGATATGAATTTGACTTAAGTAAAAGTTAAATAAAATAGAATTTGAATTAAATTAGTAGTGAACTTAAGTTGTATAGTGAAAGTAAATGTTAAATGAAGTTGAATTTGATATTAAAGTGAATTAATAAAGTGAAGTGCTGATATGAATATAAATTTGAGTTATAAAATGAAAGTCAACTTTAATTGTAGAATGAATTAGCAACTGAAATAATGAAATTTGAATCGAATGTTAATGAATTAAATGTGAATGAATTGATATAGAATAATGGATGTAAGTGTTAATTCATTTAAAACTAATGAAAAGTGTTAAACCAAATTGAAGGTAAACGAAGTAAATATAAATATGAGTGTAGATTAAGTAAATTTGGTTATGTTGGTTATATATTGGTTGTTAGATGGATGTTAGTTGATTGTATAGAAATTCATTAAATATTAATGGAGATGAATTAATGAAATTGAAAGCTAAGTAATTGAATCCAAATTGATAGTGAACAAACTTGAATGTAAATTAGTGAATGAAAACTAATTGAAAGTAAATGAATGAATGTTAGTAAAATCCAATGTTAATGAATCAAATGTGATTAAATTGAAAACCAATTCATTGAATATTAATGAGAAGTGAATTTATATTGATTTGGTTATGGATTGATTGGATAGATATTGATTTGTTGGATGATAGTTGTTTGATGGTTGGATTTGTTGGTTATTGGTTGCATTTGCTATATTGGCATATATAGTTGTTGTATTGGTATATGTTGTATATTGATATTACTTTCATATATACATGTTTCTCATTTGTTTGTTGAGTGTTTAGTAGGTGCGTATGGCGCTTGCTTCGCATTTGGAGCTCGCTTTCACGCTATATTAGTCGTATATGCTCGCTAATAATATATAAGGTATATATCTCGGATTACATATCGTACTTTTATATATATTTTTCCCTACGAGATGCCTCATCCTCGAAGATGAGATGTATATTTGTGATATATATATCTTGTGATCCTACTACGATCGAACCGCGCAAAGGAGACGCTGGCGAAATTTTTTGAAAATTTAAAGCGTTGGAAATTTTGGAAAAATTGGGAAAAATATTTTGATAACTAAATTTTGTGATATTGGGTTGAAAGTTAACGATATTAGTTGGTTTTGAAAAGATAACTATGAATGGATTTGAAAATTTAGTAAAGTTTTTACAAGAAGTTTAATTAATGGATTTTATGACTTTTTCTTACTTGGTAATTTCGAGGACGAAATTCTTTTAAGTAGGGGAGAATGTAATGACCCAGAATTTTAGTCGTTTGATATTGGTATATTTAATTAATTTTAAATATTCACAAGTTAATTTTATTAGCTGAATAACTTACATTTGAAATATAGTGATTTAATTGGATAATTAAATTGTTAATTTAATATTTGAGATTGTAGAAATAATTGGAATTTGAATTTAATATGAATAAAAATGATTTACAAAGTTGAATTAAATTCTATTTGAATTAAAATGATGTTGGTAAACTTTTAAAATTGAATTAAAAGTTAATTTATAGAAATTGAATATTTTAATATTTAATTAACGAGTAAAAATAGTCATTTTTCAAACAGTCTTGGATTTCGACAAAACTAGTTTCATTGGAACCATAATGTTATATTATTGTAGGATTTCAAATTTTGTGTCAATCAGATTTATGGTTTGTCCGTGGCAAGCTAAAACGCGTAGAAATTTGTTTCAGTAAATTTTAAGTTTAAATAGTCGATTCGAAAACCTATCTTCCAAATACGATCGAATTGGCTCTCGATATATATTCCATTGTGTTCGGATAGGGAAAAATATTATAAACGCCAGGCGGCATGCTTCGTTTCGAGTTCGAAAAATTTCCGGATGAATAGTGCGCGAAATTTTCTATAAAAGGCCTTTTTCTTTTATTTTTCACAAAACCCTAATGGAGCTATGGCTAGCCGCCATCCCTACTTCAATGGCCAGAAACTCGTCCTCTTCTTCCCCAAATATCTCATGATCCATTCACTTTCATAAAAAACTTCCAAGTAACAAATTATAGAGCGCGTCGAGATCTATCGATCCAACGGTAATGATCGAATATGGGGCGACGAAGAGGTCCAAAATCACCCGCGTTCGTGCTGCCTTCACGCCCGCATTTCGAGGCCATCACGTGACCGAGTCGAGCATGGCTTCAGGCGATGGTGGTGTTCGAGTTGGTCTTTGATACGGCGGCCTCTGATCATCGTCAAGATGATCGATGAGGGCTCGAAAATTGATGGAAGAATGGCGACCCTTTGGGTTTCTATGTTCGGCCTTGAACGATGGTGGAAGAAACAAAATACGTGGCCACGATCTTGTCTGTTGAAATCTACGGCCTGGATTGAAACTAGGTTAAAAATTAAATAATAGTTGTGAATTTATATATATATTAATTCGTATAAACTTTAAAACGTCGTAACTTCTTCATACAAGATCCGTTTTTGACGAAACAAGTTGCGTTGGGTCTGTATTAACGAGCACTACATTTTAGAGCTTGTTTGGAGTTGATTGGAGCTAGTGTAAATTTTGGGTAAATTAAACGACTTTTTAATTTTATTTAGAATAAAACACTTCAACTGCTATTGGAAGCAATGTTAGTACAATTCACTCTTTCTGACTCACTGATATATTTATATAAGTGAGAATAAATTTATTTTATGATGTTTGATGATTGTTTGGATGATATATGATATATTATCTATATATTGATTGGTATTTGGAAATATTCCTGCCTATTGGAGCAGATGAGACCCTATACGTTCCCGTGTATGAGCAGATGACCCTTTGTACACGCATCTGCCTCAAAGTGGACATTGTACACATATTCTAATATGTATATTTGTTGCAGGTGACAGGTTGGAGGGATCCAATTGGATTCCTCACCAGTGTTGATTTTATTTACAGATATTGTGATATATGCTGTTATCATATGATATATGATGTTTTCGATGTTTGGATGTTGTGATTGATGTGAATCATCTTATTTAGTGCTGTTGCAACATTGGGCCTATTTTTGATAATTTAAAAATGTTAAAGTGATGATTTCCAAATTTAAAAGGATTTTAAAAGTGATTTTGAAAATATACGTTTTGTTGATTTTTCAATTATTATAAAGGAAGTAATTTCTTTTAAATAAAATGGATATTTTTGGGAAGTGATATTGTAATTGAAGTTAAATGGTTTGAAGATGTTTTAAAATGTATTAAGTATCGAAACCATAGATTTCAACATTCATTGTTGAAATAGACGTTTTCGAGAAATGAGGAAATGATGGACAATAACACTGTTGTTATAGTAAATGATTTTCGAAAGGAAATATTTTGTATAGAATTTGGGATTTATATATCTATCTTATTATCGAATCCCTATACTAGTGATTTTGGGTTGTCGTAACGATGTTTTATGCAACATTCATTTTGACCCAAATAAATATGTTTAAGAGAATGTTTTCCTTAGAGAATAATATATATACTTAATCTCGATTTAAGTATATGTAATATTTTCTAAGTGTTGGAAATAAATGGATTTGTGAATCACTTATTATTAAATAAGTATATGAAATGTTTTCCAATATTGAAATGGTTTTGAGATTATATCTTTTTGAAGATAAATTGAAGTGAATATTTAGCAAGTGATTTAATTAATAAAAGATTAATTAAGGCCTAGTGATTGTTATAGTGCTAAATATTTGTTTGTTTGCTTTGATAGTTAAACAACCGACTATCAAATTTGGCCATTTTAGTTCATCGACTTGATATGGGAACTATTTAGTCATACACTGAGTGCGTAGCCTTCTGTGTAGGCTTGATTATCATTTGTGTTGAGAATGTTTATTCGTATAGTGCGGAGTGTTACTCCAATCTATCGAGCTTCCTTCTTGGCGGAAGGATAGCAAGTTGAAAGTTGGAAACGTGATAAGTCTGTTTGGTAGGAGAGTACCTCCGGTTTGTCCGGTTCCTGGACAACTTGTATGGATGTTTATCTGACATTTCATTTCTAAAGATTACATACATTGGTTTTTACAAACGTACATCTGTTTGGTGGCGGAGAAGGCAACTTCTCTTAGCTTAACACCCTTCCTTGAGATGTACAAGCTCAAGGGTTGTATTTTTGTGGAAGGTAATTAGTAGTCAACGGTAAAGGCCTTATGGCATTCAAAGTGATATATGATATGTGATATGTGAAAGTAAATCGTTACCTCTTTGGCCTCATTAATCAGAAATGACCAAAATAGGGTTAGATGCGGCAAGGCTAAGTGGGTTGCTCCCAAGTAGAGTATGATCATCCTCTTCTAGATATATCTTTACACGCTATGACGTCGTGTATTTGATTATTGTGGTTTGTATGCTATGAGGGCCCTCGGAAAAGTTCGGTAACGACCGGAGGATGACATATTCGGTACCATCTAGTTATAGAGGTGGGCCGGTCTTGTGTTGGTAGAGGGCAGATGTTCTATGCCTCAGGACATCCATCTAGAGGTGTACCCATCAGAAGGTAGTCCCTTCACCTGGTCATTTGTATGGAAATCCAAACTCCGCTACGTGCCTGCCATTTTGATTGTATTACCCATTTTGGGCTATATGCTGGAATTTAATCAATGTAAAAATTTCGGCTATGATTAATATTATTTGTATACTGGACACTAGTATAATATAAGAGAATTTGATATGAAATGTTTTAGTTATCGTAAGGTAAAAACATGTCCGTGTTTATGTGTGGGCGTGTCTTACAAGATACTTTTGTTTTGATAAAGGAAAAGTTTGGTAATTTAATAAATTCAGTTGAGTGTGTTTCTCACGCTGGTTTACCAGACTGATCCGGGCGTTCTTCCCTTTCAATGCTCGGGTCGAACCGAGTATATTTACAGGTTCAGATTTGGTGCTATTGGAGCTTCAGCAAGAGAGCTAGAGATCTTCATTTTCGTATACACGTATCTGTTTTGCTTATCCACTTTGCGCATTGCTTAGTTGTTGTATATTATCGGCAATTGTAAGGACAAGTTATTATAACTGTCCAGGCTGATGATGTATGATTGATTGTTGAACTCTGATTGATGTATGTATATACAGTTTCTGTTTTGTAAAGATCATTGATATGATATTATATGTTTTCCGCTGCGATGTGAGATTCTGTATTGTTTTGTTTGGTTCTATCTTCTCTCTTTCTTCTCCTCTTCTTATCTCTTCTTTTCTTTCTCTTGACCTTCCATCAGTCTGTGCTTTTTGGGTCGGACATGTGTGGATTATTGTCGATTCAAAGGGTACGGATTTACGGGTCGTCACATGGGCTATCGAAAACCATATGTTAACCCCTGAATTTCTACGACTTATGGCCTAACGACTTATGGCCTAACGACTTATGAGTTGTACGACTCATGGACTTACGAGATAAGGAGTCTACGACTCATGGACTTACGAGATAAGGAGTCTACGACTCATGGTCCAGATGGTTCAGCGAGTCAAGGTCTGTACGACTCATCAGACTTGGAAATGTACGACTCATAGGTCTGTACGACTCATCAGACTTGGAAATGTATGACTCATAGGGCTTACGACTCATCAGACTTGGAAATGTACGACTCATAGGGCTTACGACTCATCAGACTTGGAAATGTACGACTCATAGGGCTTACGACTCATCAGACTTGGAAACGTACGACTCATAAGGTCTTACGACTCATAAGGCTTACGACTCATCAGACTTATGACTCGTAAAGACGTACGACTCACAAGGACATACGACACATCAGGTTTTACGACTCATGGTGCGTACGACTCATCAGGCTTACGACTTAAAGGCTATCGAAACTGGAATCCAAGGCCCTGACCTGTGCTATTTTGATCTGATGAGTCGACTACGACTTAACACTTGTCTTCCAACTACGCCGCAAGATGAACCATAAGGCGCCCACGAGACATCATGAGTCGAATACGAGTCACGACTTACCATGAGTCGGGTACGACTCATGACTTGGTCGAATTGAAAGCTCAGGAATCTGCTCCTATAAATACCCCATCACTTCCAACATTGAGGGGACTTTTGGGCAAATCATTTCTACAGCGCTGTTACTCCGTCGAACTCTTCATTCATTCAGTAATCAAGGATCCTTCAAGCATTCACGACACTACAACAAGCTTCGAGAGAAATTCCTTACATCCGAGATGGATTCATCGAGTTTCACCGTCGAAGATTGAGCTAGTAGTCTAGATTGTTTCTTGTGATCGAATTGTACTGTTTCTTAAAGAGATTTGTATCAAATTGTAACCGAATCAGCAATAAGAGACTATAAAGTGGACGTAGGCTCAATTACGGGCCGAACCACTATAAATCCATTGTTCATTTACTGCATTTCTGCTATTTTCCTGCTTAATTTCTGTTCCCGTCACACGGGTGGTGCTTTCACGATCTTATTATACACATCGGGTGTTATCGTTCATATTTTAACGTTAACATTTTGGTGCTTTCACTGAGAACCCAACTCAGGCGATCGTCCACCGTTGCTTCGCAAAGACTCATAAAAAGAACCTCTCTTAAAAACCAGATCCGAAATAATGGCTCCTGGAAGAAGAGGTAGACCTATCAGATCCGGAAATGCTCACGAAGGGACTTCCGCTTCCCCAATAACAGACCAAGCAACTCCAACCGTTGGAGTCACCAGGGCTGAATTGGATGATGCAGTTTCTAGATTATACCAACAAATTGAAACTCAAAATGCTTTGATGATGGATAGAATAACTGCCCTGCTTGGGGCAAATCGTCAACCAGAAAACCATCAAACCACCCTTCCTGAAACGCCACCTTTCCAAGCTGATGGTTCTAGGCCGCAACCAACTTGTCATGAGCATATGCCCGGGCAAACTTCCGAGGGAAGAACTGGTGCTTGCCCGGAGGTGTCTTTGAACAATAAAGAGTACCTGTCTGAAATGGTTGGCTGCATCATGAAAGAGAGCATGCAAAGGGAAGAGGATGAGGCTGACTGGGGATTTGCGCAAAGCAGAAATCCATTTACTGAAAGGATCCTGAGAGCAGAATTCCCAAGGAAATTTGCACCTCCTACTATCCAAGCCTATAGGGGAACCACTGACCCTAATCATTTCCTATACAAATACGATTGGCATATGACTGGTGCAAGAGCATCAGACGAGATCAAGTGTCGGTACTTTCCGGTATACCTGGAAGGTGTGGCTTTACTTTGGTTCACAAAGCTTCCAGTTCGGTCTGTAGATAAGTTCTCCGACTTAACACAAAAGTTTAAGGAACAGTTCAGATTGTATGCTTCAAAAGCTAAGGATATAATGTCACTGTCTAACCTTGAACAAGCGCCCGGAGAATCAATCAAATCTTTCTTGAGCCGTTTCAATATAGCTTTAGCCGAAGTAGAAAATGCGGAACCACGCATGATCCTGACTTATTTGATGCGAGCCATTGATAAATCGAGTAAATTTGGAATATGGCTAAAGATGAAGGAACCGAACTCACTTGATAAATTCTATAAAAAGGCCGACGAGTTCATTCGCCTTGAAAACCTTTCTACGACGTCAAAGGTGGTTGCTGCCCAAACTAATAACAACAGTGTCCCATCTAAGAAAAGAGAATCTGAAAGTCAGAAAAGGGAGAATGGAGGAGGAAAGAACCAGGGAAATGAAAAGAAACCTCGCCGCTTTAATTCTTCGGATTATACCCCTTTAACTGATACACCAAGAAATATCTATTTTGCAACAAAAGACATTGTCCAGTATCCTAAGCCACCTGAGATGACGAAAGGTGCAAAGAGTAATGGAAAATTCTGCCAATTTCACAATCAACCTGGCCATGACACTGACCAATGTCGCCAGTTAAAGAAAGTGATTGAAGAATTGTTGGAACAAGGTAAACTCCAACAATACGTTAAGAAAAGCGGAGTCAATCCAACCTCATCCACTCGGGATCAACAACATCCTACCCATCAATCCGATTCTCACAACAACACTGCAGTGGAAGATTCAGAAAAGCTTGTCATTAATGCTATCACAGGGGGACCATACCCAGCAAGCAGAAGATGGGATGACTACTAATTACCCACTAAACTGCGGCTGGGGCATCTCTCACTTTCTTTGGCATAAAAATCCAAAAGCTATGAATCAAGCATAAATGGAAATCCAGCTTGGAGATTCCGAAACAATAATAACTAGCATTCGTTTTTTACTTAACAGCATTGCTTGAATTTGTAAAGATAATGATGGATGTGTAACTTCTGCATTGTAAACCGCTGAGAAATCAGTGTGACTCAATAATGAAAAAACTATGCATTCTGTGTTTTCTATTATAAAATGCCTGTTATATTTTGATGTGTAAATACTTTAAACGTATTGTTAAAATGTCGATCTAATACTGCAGGTCATTAAAGCAAAGCCCACCCATCGCAAAGCTAAGCGAGTCTTACAAATCATTTATTAAAGCAAAATCGTAATGCAAGAGGAACTTCACATAAAAAGTTGACGGCTCCACTGTGTCAAGCCCTCGTTAACTGGTTGCGATCGTTGATATAAAAAGGCATCCAACCAAATAACTTGCGTTTACTCTGTGGAGTCATTCAACAGTAAAGTCTACTTCTTCGGATAAAGCAACTTACTTGCGAAAGAAAGGAAGACGCGCTTGGAAACGATGATAAAGGATCGCAGATTGGCGGATGATGATACAACGTGGAAACAGCCAAAGGGATGTATGCCTCTCAACAAGAAGGCCGAGAGATCCACTAAAGGGACGCCTTCCCAATCGGAAGGAACAAGACCCTCGCTAACTGGTCGTGATGCATCCGACCAGATAGCGTATGTCCGCCCCGTGGATCCACTCGCCCCTGAGACGCAACCTATCTGGCACACCAACCAACCAAAGCCCTCTAACGAGGCACGCCAATAAATGGGAGTGCTTTACTCAATCAAAAAGATCGGTGGGACTACCAAAGGGGCACCTCGTTAATTGATTGCGATCGTTTGTACAAACAAACATCCAATCAAGCAACTTGCGCCTGTCCCATGGACCCCTCCGACCATGAGAAAGTAACTTCCAGGCAATCACAAGCCTTCTTCGGAAGCACAAGCCCTTTTCGAAGGCACAAGCCCTCTTCGGAGGCACAAGCCCTCTTCGGAGGCACAAGCCCTTTTCGAAGGCACAAGCCCTCTTCGGAGGCACAAGCCCTTTTCGAAGGCAAAAGCCCTTTTCGGAGGCACAAGCCCTCTTCGGAGGCACAAGCCCTCTTCGGAGGCACAAGCCATCTTCGGAGGCAAAAGCCCTTTTCGGAGGCACAAGCCCTCTTCGGAGGCACAAGCCCTCTTCGGAGGCACAAGCCCTTTTCGGAGGCACAAGCCCTCTTCGGAGGCACAAGCCCTCTTCGGAGGCACAAGCCATCTTCGGAGGTAAAAGCCCTTTTCGGAGGCACACTTCACCCGAGTAGAAATACAAAAATTGCTTCTCTTCGGAGACCAAAATCAAGACTTCTTTGGAAGCACAAGACCTCTTCGGAGGCACACCAATACCCCACAAAGCATAATGCTACTCCTCGGAGTCCACATGCTACTCCTCAAAAATACCAAAATAAAGCCCTCCTTAGAGGCACACTTCGGTTCTTAAGGAAGACCTACTTGTTCATCTTAAAAAAAAAAAAAAACTCTTCCCCAGAAATCGAAGTGCTAAGTAATATCTTCTTCTGAGATTCGCTTTACCGCGTAGGAGAATTCACTTCTTAAAAACATGAAGTAAACATCTCCGAAGGTTGAAGCGTGAAAACTTATCCGAAAATGAGACACGCTCCGTTTAAGTAGAATAATCATTCCCTCAAAGATGGAATAGTTATTCTATGGAAAATAAGAGTACAGGTCTCGCTAAAAGCGAAAGGTATTGTAAAGAACTTGTGGTATAGGGGCAATATCATATGATACGGCTACAACAATAAAAAGCAGTATTCAAGCAACATACCACAAGCACATAACAATATCACGCGAAAAAGCTGTGGAATAAATGCATTCTTAAACACAAACAAAAAGTTTGTACAAGTGAAAAGAATCGTTTGTTCTCACATATACAACAGTTTGTACAAGTAAAATAATTGATTTATTTAGTACTACAAAAATTCTTTACATGTGCAGATATCTCGAACAAGCAAAAGCGGGGACCGGTACCCGCACAATCCCCGGTCAGTACATGCAAAGAGCAAAAATAATAAGAAAATCCAGCTTGATTATTCCTTCTTCTCACCACCCTTGGAGCTCTTTCCCGGCCTAATGATTAGCTTTTGAAGTCGTTGTGAACGGGCAGGGGCAGAAGGAGAAAGCGGTACAGCCGGATCAACTACTGCTTCCTCTTCAGTGGAAGTCTTCTTCTTTTTCCTTACAGCACGCTTCCCCTTCCTCTTTGAAGAAGACTCGCTCCCCGGAGTAGCAAGCAATGTTGAAAGCTTCGTATCGTCGTCAAGAGACCGCTCCGGGGTCTTCTCGATGTCTTCAAAATCCTCCGCCTTCTGTTCCTGAGAAGCAGCCGGATCATCCAAGCCTTGAAGAGCTTCGATTTTCTCTGCCTGTGATCCCGGTTGGGAAGCAGAGGGAGGAGTAATTTGGGAAGACGGAGGAACGGCAATCGAAGGAGTGAAAGCTTGTGTAGTGCTTGGTGCCTCCGCTGTAGAAGAAAAGAAGTTAAAATCAGCATCCCCCGAAAATAAAGAAGGCATCGGTTCATCAAAGTTTAAGTAACAAGTAAGAAGGTCATCGAATTCGGCTAAGTCAAATGACTGGTTCATTACACCCGAGACGACACCAAGAGTACCTGGAGGAGTTGGCTTTGCAAGATCCACCTCAAACTTCTCGGCTTCAATATCATCCAGTGCCTCATCTTCAGTAGGAGTAGTTGCAGTTTCCTGGGCAACTTTAGCTAGTTGTAAAGAATGAGAGCTGGAATCTATAATATTAACGTCAGCTGAAGTGGAAGTTTGAACGGGGGCAGTTAAAGGAGCTTCTTCTTTTGGAGGCTCTTCTCCCATTGTTTCAGCTCGTATTTTGGCAAGTTGCTCCTTCCCCTTAACAAGAGCGGCACGAGCCTCATCATCGAGATAGCGCTCCTCAAGTTCCAACTCATTATAGCCAGCCCCGCCAAGCATATCCATTGCGACTTCCCACACTTCAGCCAATGTAATTTCATAACCGGGACCAAGAAAAGAGAGGCTCCCACGACCCAGAACGCTGTGTAAATAAAAGTCGAATAAGGTAGAGCTGATGTCTGCTTTCGTCGCCTCATGTGATTGCTCAGCCGCTTCCTTTTCGGCAACGGCAGCAACCCGACCAGCGGTAGCCTCATCACGCTCTACCTCAGCTTTAGCGAGTCGAGACTTTAGTAACTCAATCTCTACGTTCTGGGAGGTGACTTTTTCCCGCAAATCGGCGTTTTCTGTGCGGTATTTCTCAGTAATATGCTGTTCAGCGGCAAGCTTCATTTCGACATCTCTCTGTGCAGCATGTGCATCCCGCACTTGTTTTTGAAAGACTTCTTCTTTTTGAGTATGAGATGCAGAAGAAGAAGCAAGATCTTCCTTAAGTTTTTTAACCTCGGACTCAAGTTTTGCATAACCATCAACAATATTTGTCATCTCGACATTATGCTGTTTGCAAATTTTGTCCCACTCAGCCTTGTCGTTTTCCATAGTCAGCATCGCCTCAAGGTTTGCACGATTAACCCTTTGTAGTTCATCGACAAGCTTCTGCCACTGTGACATCCTCTCGATATTAAGCCTGACTGCGTCAAGACTGCTAAGCATGTCTGGCTTGTCAATCGGAACTAGGTCCAAGTCAAAGCGCACCCCTTTTAGGCACCAATTCGGAAAACGGCTCTGAAGTGTTGGGGGGCCGTCCTTGACTTGATATTGCGGTCTGCTAATGATAGTCTGAATGTCAGATTTCTTCAGAGGAGGAGAGCTGGCCAGAATATCGGAAGGAATGGGAGCGTCAGTCTTTTCAGAAATTTCAAACGCGTCAATCGGTTTAGATCGTTTGCTCGGTTCATCGGCAATCTGAGTTTTTCCCTTATCATCGTAAGACTTCCGCTTATGAGAGTAGTCACTTCTATGCGAAGGGTCGTATCGCTCGGCATCTTTCCTTCTCTGCCACTGATCGTAATCCCGCTTCTCCTGGGCTTTCCTTCGAGCCCTCTCTTCATCTGTTTCTTTTGGGGTATCAAGGTACTTCCTAAAGTCATAGGTGCCGCGGCCTCCACGGTACTTGAATGAGTCATAATATGAACCTGTACGTCCCATTGGAGAACCTGAAAGCAAAAAAGGAGTAAAGTTTAGAGATTTCCAGGAGAAAGAGGATAAATGTTTATAAGTGCTGAAAAATCCTAAGTGTGTGTGGCGTGCAAGCTACATGCATCAAACTACAGACCACGCTTAAGTGTGGAAACAGAGACGACTGGCATAGTAGGCGTCTGGGTTTGTTTAAAGGTAGAAGTCGCCTCGACAACGGGAGAAGTTGCTTTTGGATTGTTATCCCCAAAAAGCTCTCGAGAAGTTATCATGATATCGCTCAAGCCATCAAAGGTGTCATCACCCAGGAGTTCAGCAGACTTCTCTTTCTCAACCTCTGTATCAATGGATTTCTCAGGAACTCGAGGATTCTCTTCCTCCTCAGTAATTGGGGTAAGCGCCGACTTGCTGACTAACCCTGCGACATTGATGGATGCGGAACATTTTACCAAAGCAGCCTCCACGACGGGTGCTTCTGATGCAGTTTCTTCTACAGAAGCTGGGGCATTCAAGTCCTCCGCTTGGGAATCTGAGGCAGCTAACGTTTCCGCATCAGAACTCGAGATTTCATGAATTTGAGTCGATCTAGAAGGATGTAAAAGTCCAAACTGGTGGAGAAACTCATCTTTCAACAAAAATTTCACGTCCCGTTCTTCAATCGGAACAGCCATGAGCTTCTCCAGAGTTTGTTTATGACTAGGATCCCTACAGGGAGACAGGAGTGCTGAAATGAGAAAGCAAAGTTAAACATTTAGTGATTCGGACTGCAAGATACTCAGAAAACAAGGAGAAGAAAGGATAGGCATTCTTACTTCCTTCTCTCCACACGGCATAAAAACCAGGGGGACAGCGAACATAAAAATACCGAGTCAAAAACCCGTGAGCAGTATCAGGGAGGCCGACAACCAGTTTGCGATTCCTGGCACTTCTTATAACAATGATCGAAGGATGATCTTTGATTCTGACGAAAGAGCATAGATAACAGATTTCGTCAACACTGGGGAGACGGTCAAGCGTTCTGCCGAATAGTACGCATAGCCCCATTAGAACAGCATAACCATTGGGGTGTAATTGGAATGGAGCGATTGCCAGTTGGCGGAGAAGGTGTTGAAGAAAGTTGTTGAAAGGAGGAATGGCTCCGCACGAGCACATTTGTCGGTTGACTACCACAAAGCCAGAAGGCGCTACATCAGCAGTGTTGTTCTTCTCAGGAAGGATAGCGTCGTCCTCAGCAATGCCAAATTGAGTGCATAACTGCCGAAAAGTTTTGTATAATAGAGTGGAAGATGCTCTCTCTGGGGGATTGACTAAAGGAGCTGGAATGAGAATGGACTCTCCAGTCTGAACTGTTACATCTCTTTGTTGAGAAGCCATTCTACACAAGCAACTGGATATTCAAATATGAAGGTGCACGTTTCCTAAATAGTGTGAAGTGTTGTGCAAAACTGGTAAATATAACAAATAAATACAAGCTGGAATTAAGTTAGTCGGTAATTGATCGATTATCAAATTTCAGGAATTGTTAATTTAAAAGTTCAGGTATGGCATTAGTGCAAACCAAACATTTTCAGTTGATTAGTTCAATGTTGCTTTAATACTTTGCTTGAACTTATTGATTTAAAGCACTTCATTCACACAATCTATTTATGTTGATTATCTTTTATTGACTAATCTGTCACTTGATGTGGGCAGTCGGTGACAGTATATTTGTCCCAATTTTCTGTGGATATTGTATTAGATAGGTTATTAATTTGCAAACTAGAATGATCTGTGGGAAAATGCAGCAGTTCAAAGTTCATGCAAAGCTTAAGTCATGAGTCGCCAACGACTTATATTTAAAGTTCATCCACGGCAGTTCAAAACTCATACAAGGTCTAAGTCATGAGTCGCACACGACTTATGTTCTGACTCGTCTACGACTTAAGGGTTACAGGGCAGGTTAGCAGTACTTTAGGTCTTAAGTCGTGAGAAAATAAGAGAGGCTACAGTCCAAAGCGGCATAAAATCCTAAGTCCTGAGTCGTCTACGACTCAAGAATTATGTCTTAGGGGGCTTGACTCGTGAGTCGTACAAAGCTACTGAACCATGGCCATGCCAGCACCTCCCTTGATTTGAACCCATTGACTTTTCTTCTAACCCATCTTCATCCAAACCCGATAACCTCTCAATCAAACTACTATCCTTATCCCCATTCCACGACACCATTAAGCCATCCAATGAGTTAAGTTCAGATCATCGAAACCTCGCCAACCTAGTCCATTAACGCCTGAAGCGCGGTAACCCTACATCTCCATCGCCCCATTCATCTAAAGATGAAATCGAGCAAAATCAAGCTCATGAACTACCGGTATGGAAGAATTCATAACAAAGCATTGCACGAGGGGATGGATTAGGTATAGGGGGGAGAGTTCACGAATCAATGACGATTAAAGGTCGAGGATGGGTCAGAAGCACTTACGCAATGAAGAATCGAGAATCAAATTGATTGAGTGATAGAAAAGGATGAAATTGCCTTGAGAAATCTTAAAGGAACAGCAATGGCGAGTACGACTCAGAATATAGGTAATGGATAGAGGAAACGACTCAAGCATTTTATACCATTGGGCAGCGGAACACGAAGAGGCATATACGAGTCAAGATGAGTCGAAGCACACGACCTACGACTTAGGCGTGTACTTCGAGGGGCAAATGTTAACCCCTGAATTTCTACGACTTATGGCCTAACGACTTATGGCCTAACGACTTATGAGTTGTACGACTCATGGACTTACGAGATAAGGAGTCTACGACTCATGGACTTACGAGATAAGGAGTCTACGACTCATGGTCCAGATGGTTCAGCGAGTCAAGGTCTGTACGACTCATCAGACTTGGAAATGTACGACTCATAGGTCTGTACGACTCATCAGACTTGGAAATGTACGACTCATATGGCTTACGACTCATCAGACTTGGAAATGTACGACTCATAGGGCTTACGACTCATCAGACTTGGAAACGTACGACTCATAAGGTCTTACGACTCATAAGGCTTACGACTCATCTGACTTATGACTCGTAAAGACGTACGACTCACAAGGACATACGACACATCAGGTTTTACGACTCATGGTGCGTACGACTCATCAGGCTTACGACTTAAAGGCTATCGAAACTGGAATCCAAGGCCCTGACCTGTGCTATTTTGATCTGATGAGTCGACTACGACTTAACACTTGTCTTCCAACTACGCCGCAAGATGAACCATAAGGCGCCCACGAGACATCATGAGTCGAATACGAGTCACGACTTACCATGAGTCGGGTACGACTCATGACTTGGTCGAATTGAAAGCTCAGGAATCTGCTCCTATAAATACCCCATCACTTCCAACATTGAGGGGACTTTTGGGCAAATCATTTCTACAGCGCTGTTACTCCGTCGAACTCTTCATTCATTCAGTAATCAAGGATCCTTCAAGCATTCACGACACTACAACAAGCTTCGAGAGAAATTCCTTACATCCGAGATGGATTCATCGAGTTTCACCGTCGAAGATTGAGCTAGTAGTCTAGATTGTTTCTTGTGATCGAATTGTACTGTTTCTTGAAGAGATTTGTATCAAATTGTAACCGAATCAGCAATAAGAGACTATAAAGTGGACGTAGGCTCAATTACGGGCCGAACCACTATAAATCCGTTGTTCATTTACTGCATTTCTGCTATTTTCCTGCTTAATTTCTGTTCCCGTCACACGGGTGGTGCTTTCACGATCTTATTACACACATCGGGTGTTATCGTTCATATTTTAACGTTAACACCATATATGGATGTAAATGTATATAAAGCTCAGACAAAGTGCAGTTTACCTATGTAACTGAGTTTCAAATAGATATTGATCTTCGAAAGAAAGATGTAGACAAGGATTCGATATTATGCTCTTCAGTGAGGATAGTGGTGTCCAAATGTTGTTGGAAGAATAGTAAATTTTGGGATGTTTCAAGTGATATTGGAGGACATCCATGACAATGTGAAACACATGGATTAACATCACAAGTGTAACGATCCGGATTTTCGCGTTCGAAAATCGACATCCATACTTTACATCGTACTCTAATGCCATAGATTCGACCGTTCAAATCCGAGTCGCCGGAGCTTATAACACAATTAAGTATAACAACACAGCAGAAGAAAGAAATAGATGATATCATATACAACTCCAATGAATACAACATCCGGTATGATATACAACAATAATTTCAATATGATACAACAATATCAGAGATAAAAAAAATGATACAGCGGAAGTAACAACAAATGGAAGAGATCTCCAAATGATCAATCGGAGAATGACTCCAATAACTCCAACATCAGCTCGAACCACAAGGAGAAGCAAGTGCAGTCCTGAACTCTAAAAACTAAACCAGCTCCAGATAATCTACTAAACCTGAATATCTGAAAAACCCAACTCTAGACTGCCCGTGTGGAAAATGGTGGGCACCTAGAGTTTAGGAAGGGAACAATAAACTCCAGGTCAGTCATGGGACTGGTATGAGCAAACAAAATAGTTTATCTTTAAACAAACACAAAAGGCTTTTAAACATTGAAATCCGCAATGCTTTTGGAAAATGAAACTACCATAAGGCCTCCCGCCACACACACAATGCAATCACAGAATTGGAGGAGATTTCTCCTTATGATAGTCAAACATGCTCACTACGCAAACAAAACTCTTTTGATATTATTACTAGTGCATAGTGTAGAAAATATTTCGAAAATATAATATAAATCTTAGCCAGCATACAACATTACATCGTATGCTTACTATAGCTACTACGTTCAATAGCAGGTTACCGCCACATTCCATAGCAGGTAATATAACTAAAACCGTACAGAGTTCGTATTGTTTCTTTGGATTTCCAACAAATGATCAGGCTAAGGAACTTCCTTACCGAAATAGAAACGCCTCTGGAAAGACGCCCCGGATCCTAACCGGATCTCTGCAAACAAAAGGCCGACGCTACCTTACGCTGTACAGCTGTAACTAGGTAACTAACACGTGAGTCATGTCATTCCCCGGTCGTCACCGACCTTTATCCGAGGGGCCCCTCAACCAACAAAGCAACATCACAAAGTGATAAATGTATAGTGTCCACACGAGTTAAGTATATGGGCTCCGTACCATGATACCACCCTTTATCCAGAATGAAATGACATACCCTAGGGGCGCTACCCCTACAAACCTTTGCCGCAACATTCCTGTTTCGACCATTACCGGGTTGTGAGGCTCGACGAAGTCTCGTCCACAAAGCTACGCTTTTTCACAAAGCCACGCTTTTTCACAAAGCCACGCTTTTCCACAAAGCAACGCTTTTTCACAAAGCAACGCTTTGATCAATCAAATGATCAGCAGCACTTCGTATGCCACATTACCAAATTGGGAATGTATCACTAGTAACCATCAACTACATAACCTCTGAGCTCGTACGTCTCAGAGAAGGGTGTTAAGCTAAGAGAATAAATTCTCCGCCACCAACATAAATGTATTTGATAGAAACCAGCTTTACATCTCAAAGTGTAACGTCAGACACACATCCATACAAGTCTGTTCCGGGTTCGAACAGAACCGAAGGCACTTCCGAAGAAGCCCTTGCAAATCCGGGTATTCACAATCTAGATCGGATTTCCCATCACTTAGGAAATCTCTATACCGGCGCGACTCAGTGCAGAGACAATCGATAGGTCATCCTATCGTTCTCGCAAATACCCGGTCTTCACCACCGGTCTTCAAATGCTATCCATATACGAAGTATCATTATTCGGAATGGGTTATACTACACAAAGGTCCTCTCCCGGCTAAACCGAATAACGAGCGCAATTAAAAATCATATGGATACTGGGATCTCAGTTAAATCACAGCTTAAAGCCCAAAACTTTTCATTCAAATGGTTAAACAATTTACCATTTCCAATCTTTTAAACAAAAAGATTCATTTCAAAAACCTTCAATGGTTTAAACAATTTCCACACTTTAATCTTTTAAACAAAAGATTTAATTCACAAAGTTCACCCCATTCACAAAGATCCATTTATAGATTTCAAAACAATTTCCATTTCACTTGGATTAACTCGTTAAATCTTTAAGTCAAGATTTAACTTATAGCTTTCAAAACTCATTTCCAAAGATTCATTCATAGTCTTTCAAAACAATTCCAATTCAAGTTGGATTAATTCATCCGGTCTTTGAAATCAAAGACTCATTTCATAGTTTTCAAAACATTTCAATTCTATTTCAAACCTGAAACCGTTCAACACAATTTGGAAATCCTTTCTTAAAATGAAAGCTATTATTATTTGAAAACAAGTAGTTTCCGTTTTGGAAAAATCCAGTTATATTTACACGAGTTAAAACCCTTGAATTAAATTCAAATTCCCAAATCAAAAATGGTTTAACCCATATATAACTTGTATAACATCTTTAATCCCTAGTTTCAAATCATAGAATTCAATTTCAACTTGAATTCAAATTTAAATCAAATTATTTAAATTTTCAAAACTCGATTAAGTTATTCGAAATAACTTTTATCTTTGAAATTCCATTTCAAAAGCTTTTCACTTTAAACCCAAATTTCCAATTTCAAAATCAATTGAAATTAAAATTTCAATTTCAAAAACATTAAATTTAAATTATCTGTGACTTAACCGATTTCCACGTGAAATCCATATTTGTGTGTGTATGGTGTAGTCCAGGGGTTTCACACAATAGTGCAACAACATCAATCATCACAAATATATCGATAAGCGGTAAAATCGATAACGCTTATCTTCATTCACAGATTCATAGATAAAATAAATTTATCAGTCACAAAGATTCACTATTACAATTCGATGTGGGTTTCGGATAACCAACTGGAATCCGACTCCCTGTCGCATCGAAATTCAAATGTCGTTACGGGTCAAGGGTTTCATATTCACATGGTAATATATCACAGAAATAGAAATTTCAGATCACAACATAAATCAGGGTATATCACAAAGCATCACATATCAGGCATATCAAACAATTCAATCATTTAGTCAATCCAAACATTCATAAGTACGATCAGTTAATTGTCTAATTAATTTAAATCAGATTAATTACTTACGAATTACCAATCCTGGTTAATTAACATTAATAATTTACAAATCATTTTGATTTATTTCTAATCAAAAATTAATTCTCTTAACTTGTCTAATCTTATCCAATTTATAATCTTTAATTACATTCCTTAATTAATTAACTATTAATTATTCAATAATTAACTTAGGTAGTTAATTGCAAATTCATTTAATTATTACCCATCATCCATTACTAATTACAATTAAAAATTTAATTAACCAATCTTTACTTACCATTATAAAGAAATTTATATAAGAGTTTAAACCCAATTATTTACATTTTAAACCAGATTTTAAAACTTGATTTAAAACTAATTTAAATCCTTTTTTTTTGTTAGTTTTAAAATCAAAACACAGATTTAAATTAAAAAAAACAGGTTTGCTGTTAACCATGTAATCTTTTAAACCCTGGCACTTGAATTGAAACAACTCGAACCCAACAGTATATTGCTTCGAGTCCCATCCTCAACTACTTCGAGTAAATACCCGAGTTGCTCGAGACAAATCTCGAGTCTTTTCCCTGCTAACCCAATTGCCGCAGACTTCCCAAAACTTACTGATACGAACGAGACACCGTGCACGTGCACAGATCGTCAACGACGATCCTACCTCCGGCAACACCACCTACAGGTCGCCGACCATCCCCACATGCCATTCCAGCACCCCAAAACCTTGATGAGACTCGCGAACGAAAAACGACAGTTCGAGCTCCAAACAACAAAAATTCTCCGACCATCTCTCCCCTTTTGCCGATGACCTCGCCCACTGTCATCCACGCCATTTCAACAGAAAATTTTGTCAAACTCCACAGCTTCGATTCCCATAGGTCCGGTGCGACTCGATTCCTCCATGCCAACAAACCACCTCTTCAAACTTCGACGAAAAACTATGCCCTAAAACCCTATTTCGTCAAACCCAAAATTATCAGATCATCAAAAAAATGTCGTACTATTTTTCTAATGATCTATGACACATCATCCTTCCCTGATATCAAGCCCGAGGCTCGATTTTCCTTTGATCACCAGAAATTGATGTTTCTTTCAATTCTATTCAACTTCGATT
This sequence comes from Allium fistulosum, assembly GCA_030737815.1. NCBI lineage: Eukaryota > Viridiplantae > Streptophyta > Magnoliopsida > Asparagales > Amaryllidaceae > Allium > Allium fistulosum. The sequence continues at coordinate 1,425,870,234 of CM060902.1, forward strand.
TATTCACTTGTTACAATTCTTAAAGCACTGGTTTAACCTCGTGATTCTTGATGGGGATTTAGATCACAGAAATGAATCAAAGGATTGTAATAATCGAAATTTTCATGTTCTTAAGTTTTACTGCTAATTTCTTCTTGTAAATCATTATTTTCCCAATATTTACTTAATACATTTTACCTAATATCATTTTTTTCTTTTTTTAAATAACTTTACATGGTTATAGACAAATTTCCTTCAGAAACCATAGTTTGAAATAGTTTAGACATGAAGATTTGAATTTTTTCTCTTGAATTGGTTATCCTGTTACTTAACCATAGAAATAAATATACCCATGTACATAACCATCTCTACCTATATATATATATATATATCTACACTTATACAACCTAACTCACAACACACCCAAATATCAATCACTGATATCAAAATATATATAAACAAAACTAGAGGGAAGTTAGCTCACCCCTATATATATATATGAACATTCAAGCATATTCAACAGCAAGGCAACACTTCTAATCATTTTCAAACTTACATCACAAACATCAGAACATAGCAAACATAGGGTAAGTGAGTTACTCACCTTGAAAAATGGCAGAGAAGAACAGAGCTATTTGAACCTTTAAAACTGAGAAATGCCTTGCCTTTGATCCTAAATATTTTTGCCTTGTTGAGATGAAGTTGTAAATTATACTTAGGTTTTAAAAGTTAAAAGCTTGCTACATCTCTGGTTTGCTTCAGACATTTTTTTTTCTTTCTTAGCTTCGAAGGAATAAGACTGAGATGGAGAGGCTTGGTGTATAAAAATTAGGTTACAGGGTGATGATAATATTGGTACAATGTAAGTGATATTTGTATTTGTTTTGTACAACAATACAGGGATATTTCAAACGAATGGGGGCTGAAGATTTCATTGTGGTGGCTGTATTAATTGTTGTTGTGTACATTTCTTTTTATATTATACATTCGAGTACATATCTTCTCTAGCAAGTTCAAGATCTTATATTTTCTTTTGTCTTTTGTTTCCAAGTCCGGTTTCATACTTTTAAAATCATAATGTTGTCTGGTTTCTTATTTTATTGCTTATTCACTTACTCCCCATTTGCCTGGGTATGCTTTTAAAACTTTAAACTTCATTTGCTTTGCCTTTAAAAACTTTAGTTCTGTGATGTTTTTAACTTGCTTTAGATAACTCGGGTTTTTAAGAATGCAGATGCTTTTGATTTTCAAATTGCACTTGAAAAACAGGGCTTTGATTTTGATCTTCTTTTGATTTATAAACATATTATAAAAGTTGTTTTATTATTTCTATTTTTAAACCATTTATTTACAATTTAAACACAAATCAAATATATATTATATTATTTCAAATTTAGTCAGATATGTTCAAATACAGATATATATATTCTCATATATACACATGTATACAATATTTTAATTTTAAACGATTTATACAGAATATATTCAAATTCGGGGAAACTCGCATCACTTTATCACTTAATTTTACAAATTGTCTTCAAAAATTCATTTAATTATCAATTTAAATTAAATTAAAATCTAGGGTCGTTACAACAAGTGATAGATGACTTTGCCAATATCATATAACACCAAAAAATGTCAGCTATGCCAATGAGTTCATATGCACTAAATGGCTTTATACACATTATCCCATATATTTATATAATTTCTTATAGACAAATTTGTATAATATAGTTTCATATAAGTAAATTTCTATAAATCAAGCTTTCTTTTGGCGATGGACTTTCTGATGATATATCAATTCAGATCCCCTATCTCAAAACTTGAATTTATGAAATGATTTTTTGTTATGAACTATTTTCTAGACAAAAAATTATTTCAAAAGATAGAATTATTATAGAAAAGCATGTTCTTGTCTATAGATTCTATTAGTTCATGGATAATGACTTTTCAGACTTACAAACAAGATATTTCTTTTCGCTAAGTAAAGCTTGAAATGCTACAATTTTACAAAGCTATAATGATATTCATCTTAGCAAACAATTTTATTCAGAGAATTTTACCATGCATATCTTTAAGGAAACTATTCATTGGGAATCAAAAGAGCTATTACTGATAATTCCATATGTCTATTTATTTCTAGAAAGAAATTTGCGAAGTCCTTAAAAACTATATACTATTGGGAACTATGAAATGTTTTCAAAACTATCATGATCTATTTTTATTGTTCTTATAAAACTCTAATTAGAAGAGTCTATTCTCAATTAAAGGACTATTGATTCATGTATCATGATCATTTAGTCCCCTATTTGAGATTTACGTTTCTATTATGAGATCAGAAGTTTTACAAAATCTCCTATGAATCTTGAACATTAAAACAAAATCTCTTATTTAGGCCGTAAGGATGCACTAGACAACTTCCAAAGAATTCAACCCCATTTATCAAGAATCATGACCATGAGTAGTTAATAAGGAACAAATCCATCAAACCAGAATTTATTGAGAAAGGAAAGAATCATGAAAAGATTTTTGTAGATAGTTTTAGTCAAGAAGAACAAAACAAGAAGACAAGAAATCATTGACAAGATGATCGTAACATCAACGAAAAACAAGGAAGAAACCCAAGAACTCAGAAGTGAAATAGCTATCCAATGTCATAATTATCAAGCTACAAGGTTCAAACTAGATCTACAAAAATCATCCAAAAAGGATAATAAGATTATAAAGTGGGAAAAAGTATCCCGGATTATAGCTTGCTTCAAATTCTAAAACTCGCATAATCTCGATTCCTACTTGGATAAAGTTATTCTACATGAATTAACTAAAGCGTTATATGCATAAAGGAACACTCCTCGAGCTCTTACTCCAAAGAAAATTGGATGAGATAACTACCAACCATACTTTGGATATATCAAGCTACAACCGGATAAATTTCCTATGTATAATAAGTCATGCTTCCAAACAAAGTTAAGATTGAATCCCATCAAAGGGTTGAGAGATAAAACAACATTCTCGGATTTGGTCAATGAACTAAAATGGCTAAGTAAATGTCCGAAGATTAAAGAAGAATATCCAAGTATCACGGTTCTAGAATAAGAGGACGATCATTTCAAAAAGGAGAGTTACTTTGCTTATACAAGAAATCCAGTGGATGGACCACTCAGGCCAAACTGGGAAGAATCCCAATCATACACAAAGTAGTCCCGCCTAGGACATATAAACTATGCCGACTAGATGGTAATGTCATAAGGAGAACATGAAATGCTAAACATTTATGGTCATATTTCTCAACAATGGATGAAGAAAATTTTATCATCTTAGTCATGGAAAAGAGTAGAATACTCCTAGCTATCAAAGGCTCATGACCGTAAGAGGTCCCTGGCCATTAAAGGCCCTAACCATCAAAGGTTCATGACCGTAAGAAGTACCTGGCCATCAAATGCCCCAACCATCAAAGGATCATGATCGTAAGAGGTCCCTGGCCATCAAAGCCCCTAAGCCTTTAGTGTCGTCATCAAAGACCTCACTGAAGCGCCTCCTAAAGGGTGGTCGGAGTAAGCCTTTAATGCTGCCATCAAAGGCCTCACTAAAGCACCGGGAAAGCCTTCAAGCACTACCTATGTAGCTTGGTTGAAGCGCATCCTAGATGGAGGTCAGAGTAAGCCTTTAGTTCGGTCATCAAAGGCCTCACTAAAGCACTGGGAAAGCCTTCAGTGCCGTTATCAAAGGCCTCACTGAAGCACCTCCTAGAAGGAGGACGGAGTAAGCCTTTAGTGCCATCATAAAAGGCCACACTAAAGCAAATAAATCTTCAAAAAGGAAGATCAATCAAAATAAGAGCCAAGTGGTGCTCCCAAATCTAAATAAGAGGGAAGTAGTGCTCTCGATCTATCAAAATCAGAGCCAAGTAGTGCTCCCGATCTATCAAAATCATAGCCAAGTAGTGCTCCCGATCTATCAAATCAAGGCTAAGTAGTGCCCCGATCTATCAAAATTATAGCCAAGAAGTGCTCTCGATCTATCAAAATCAGAGCTAAGTAGTGCTTCAAGTCAAACAATCTTTTATAGGAAGCCCTATCGAATATGAGCTACTTATGCTCCCTAGTAAGTGCAATTATGAATTATTATTGCTAGATTTGAGTTTTTTTGTCTTCTTTTGTTATTTTCAGATATGGATGGACTTCAATTATTATTGCTAGATATGGATTTTAGTCTTCTTCTATTATTTCCAGATATAGATTTCTGGTATTCTATTATTAATGCTAGAAAAGGATTTCCGGTCTTCTATTATTAATGGCAGAAGAATATTTTTGGTCTTCTGTTACTAAACCAGATATGGATTTCTAGTCCTCTTCTATTATTTCCAAATGGATTTCTGGTCTTCTATTATTATTAGATGGATTTCTGCTATTATTTTATTATTATCAGATGGATTTCTGGTCTTTTATTATTATCAAATAGATTTCTGGTCTTCTATTACTATCACATAGATTCTTGGTCTACCATTATTACCAAATGACTTTCTGGACTTCCATTAAGGATGTTTATCCTATGGCCAAAATGAATTTTTAGTTTTCCCTAAAATATTATTAGATAACTTCCTAATTTAATTATTCAAGAAATTAAGATCATCACATGATTTCCTAAGCTTCTATTCGGAAAAATTGTTAGTATAAAGTGAACCCGACTCATATAAAGAATATGGGAAATTTAGTAACTACGTGTTCATTCATAGTCTAATGAGATCCAAAAAGGATCACTGAAGATTTAAATATTAAGATAGTATGAAAATTGTTGTTTGTTTTGTGTTGTGCAGGAAAATAGGATTAGAAAGAAGGCCTTTTGAAGAATTGACGATAAAGGAATTCTTAGTTTTACCCTAAAGAGTAAAATGCTTTTTTATACAAGGAGAGGGGGCCAATGTTATCCCTATAATTTTCAAAGGATATAAACGAAGGAATCAATGTCGAGACTAATGGTTTACGTCAAGGTTCAAAGATCTAGATGCTAAGGTAGAGTTAAAGATGAATGTTGACATCAAACTCCCCGTCAATGTGAAAGACGTATAACATATCGACATTACACAAACAAATGATATTAAAAGTAATCAACACCGAAGAAATGAAGATGAGCCAACATCGAAGACCATAAGATCATGTTGAAGAAAACAATGCCACTTCTCAACTATATCGACATTCTTCCACGTCGCATGTCATCAATGTTGACTATAATTAATGCCGCACCTAGGACAATGTCGAATCTCATGGGAATGGGTTGTTATCAATGCTCCACTTCTGGGTTCCATTACCATCTACCTTTAGCTGTTGATAATGAACGTCGTCGGCATCCACGAAGGTGGGATGACAACTGATGCCACTTCAATTCAACGTTATGAACATCCAGTGAGAAGTACCAATCGATCTCTAGAATCATCAACTTCGATAGTATGCTATATAACACATCCCAGTGACGATGTCGCTCTTCATCGATGCTTTGAGTCACCTTTTATTTATGCCATTCAATGAAGAAGCTGATGCCAGGATTGACACTGCCGAATACCCTCCCTATTAAAGTGGCATCAACAATTTTCTATTGTCATCAAACAAACCTAGCTCGCAGCATCATCAAGGTCATCGAAGTCATTATTTACTCCACTACCAAAGCCAATGATGAAGCACTCCAAAGTCAGGGATTTTGATGCCAAGCTACTACACACACCATCAAGTTCATGAAGGATATTACCTAAAATCATATTGTAAGCTATCAATCAAAGATACATTTCATGATTATTGATGTTGCATAGCATCAATACCAAAGCATGTCGAAGCCCACGCAAAGAAAGGAGAATGGAATTGTTTGCAAGAGCAAATTCAAAAGGATTTAGTGCATTTTACTTCATAAAGCTTCAAAAACCTTCACATTTTACTACATGCTCCATAACACCATAAAGTCCCACGTCGCCAATTAGAACAAGCATACCTCCTTCCAACCACTATAAATATAGATGTACCCCTTTAGGAAAGGGGCCCTTAACTTCTTTCCATCTCCTAACTTTTATATTAGAACTTTCTTAAGCTCTCTTAAGAACTTGAGAACTTTGGTAATGGCATATGCCCAACGAAGAAGGAGGGCATATGACTTTTGCATATAAGGACTGGAATTGCATATTTGCATATCTTGTAACATATTAAAGATGTGGATAACGGATTTGACTTGAGCATATTTGCATATATGACTTATAGCATATATGGCTATCGACTTGCATATTTGACTTATGAACTTGCCTATTTGCCTATTGACTATTGGACTTTCATATTCTCTCTTTTAAACTTATGGATTATGATTTAAATAAACTTGTGAATTATCATAAAACCAAGGGGTATATTTGAAACTTCTTCGAATATTCCACTTTGTACAACCTTTTGGGTGTTGGCAAATTTATTCATTAACAAGGTCAGCTAGACTCCCCGGCCATGCCCTTTCTCTATTTTCTATCATTTTCCAGATGTCGAGGCTACATTTGGCATCTCTCATACAAGTCTTCATCACTCGAACTATACGCGAATCTCCAAATGCATTCCTTCACCTCGAACGGATCACGAAACACTACATGGACTTGAGCATCTCAAACAGATCTCAAATCTCCACCCACTATTCCTAGCATAAGTCCTCCGATAAATGCTAACGTTGTACTCTCTCTTAGAATACTCCTCAAGATAGACAGCCCCATATGATAGCATCATTCAAAATGTTAACATTGACCTTCCTCTTGGACTTAACGTTAGGATAGATAGTTTAACTCTATAACATTCCACTTCCCAACCGCTTCCAGAACATAGATCACGTATATGGTTTTGAAGTGTTTACGGGTTTGAGTCATCTCATCCAAGTACACTCTTCCCACTTATCGGACTCTCCTAAGCCAATCGATGAATTTCTTGTTAACTCAATTCCAGTTCTCTCAGAAGTAAATGAAAGCTAGAGACATTTCGTACTAATACTGCTCCCCGTGGGTTCTTATTGGTATGAAATCGCAAAGCCTTTCAATAACTTCTTAAGTCAATAATAGGTCAAGTTCGATAATCAACCGATCGATTACCTAGTCAAAACAATTACTTATACAAATTAATAGTATGCTTAACTCGCTTCCAACATTCCAACTTAACCATTCCTCATCCAAGAGTGAAGCCAAGTAAGTTAAAGCATTGGTTGCATTAAAGCCTTGCCTAGACACTTCATTCTTGAATCTTATAAATAGATAAGTCTACCTTGTTGGCTTTTAATATTAAGTATAGTATTAATGATTTCCATGAACAAGTAAGAAATCAATACAACTAACAAGTTTCCAACATTTTTCTACTTACTATTCCTCGGTCAAGTGGGAAGCCGGTAGGTTGGAGCTCTAATCAATCTTAACTCTCACAAATAGATAAGCCTTACATTATCGGCTTTTAGTGTTAAGCATAGTTAATTACTTTTCAAACAAGTAATCAAAAAATTAACCATTTGGCCATTAAGAAATTGTTAATCCCTTTCTAATCCTTTTTTATACTTTTAAAAACCCTATTTTTTAAATGATATATATATGTATAGTAATTTATTTACCAAAACAAGATATTTAAATAAACAAGTCAAAAGATATTTTATTCCATAAGATCTAAAATAGTCAACATATTTTCTAAAAACTATATATACTTAGTAAGATACTTTATAATACTTATAATAGGTTTTAAACCATTTTCTCAAAATACTACTTGAAAATAACAAAATTTCCTTAAAAACTTTGAAAAACAAGTTTTCATTATAAAATCCTCTTCTTTAAAAATTCACAACTAGTTCTCAAAAATTCATAAATATCTCAACCCACATTTTAAATACTCTAATATGAGTTAGTAAATACCTGAAAAAAGAATGAAATAAAATATTAAAATTAAAATATCTTTTCAAACTTTTAAAGTCCAAAATTCAAGGCTAAACGGAGCAGTTTTGCACAAGTGAAGTTTTGATCATTTTTGAGATGTTACTTAACTTTTTACATTCTAAGCTTTTAACAGCAATTAACATACATATAAAACATTATAAATATGGCGAGAAACCCTTAAGGATCTCTCTACAAAGTTCCATAGAAATCGTCGAATACTAGACAATTCCAAACTATATCTATAGCAACTATCGCTATAAGTGCACTTTCAAATCCGAGTCCGACCTAAATCAAAGTCCATCTATAACCTATGTGCTTTGTTCCAAGGACTTGTCACAAGTCATACAATTCCATTCAAGTCCATTCCAAATCCATTCATATGAATCATATGTGTCGCTTACTTTCAAAGGAAGAATTCAAACCAATGTTTAAACATATGTCAACAATAATTCAAACAAATTAAACACAATCAAACATAACATATATTTGTTATATTTTCCATTCAAAGTGAGGTGTTAACTCACCTTTAACCCAACAGCAACCAAGATTCAAGCAAACAAAGTTTATACCCAACCTTGCGACACCTTTCTCCTTCCTCCTCTTGCTTTCCACTTGCTTTTCCTCCCTCTACTTCAATCCTCTAACTCACGGCCTATGCTTGATGGAGGAGTATGGCTCCACTTCTTTAAATTCTAATTTGGTAGGATGTGTTGTAATATCCCCCCAAGTCTTCACTCCAAATTTGAGTTGATTTGGATTTGATTTGCAATAATTTCCTTTAGAACATAAGAGATGAGAAGAAGAAGAAGCCATTGATTTGCTTACTTTAAGCTTTGTGAATTTGTGAATAATATACAAAGGGTTGCCTCTCCTTATATAGGCAATGAATGGTGCTCTTTAAGTTTGCTATACCCCTCCTCCATGTCATGGAAGCCTTACCTCCCATCACTTCTCCTTTATGATAATTACCATTATACCCCTCTCATGATAATATCTCTTATCTATTCGAACATTATAGAACCATCCAAGTTTTATGAAGAGGAGAGTATGTTATTTAGTTGCTAATTTGTTCATTTTATCATTAGAAAGGTGCAAAAAAGCTCGAACAACTTATATCGATCGAAAAGCTGTTTACCGATAAATCGATTTTTGGTCACATTATCGATTTTCCATCGAGGAATATACTTTTGTAAAAAAAATTCAAAAACAAGTTTCTTATCATTATTCATTAATTAAATGATGTCTAACAAGGTTATAAAATCATATTTATAACACTTAATTATATTTCAAAATGTTACGATATACGAAGACGAAGTGTTTGAATTTCCAGGTCGCTACATCCTCTAAACCTAAAATGTTCAAAAATAAATTAAATAAAGTTAGAAAAACATAAGTAATCAAAGCAAGAAGAGCATCATACATATGAGCATAAGGAAGAGCTTAGGCTTGAGGTGAGTGGGAACAGTTTTTATTTGATGATTGTTACTGTTAGTTTAATTTAATCTACTTGAATTAGGATGTTAAAAAATTTGAAATTGAAATTGTAACACCCTAAACTAAAACCTATAATCTAGAAATGGAATTGAAATTACTATAAACTATGAAACCTATTCTTTCTATTTAAACTGTAAAACCTAAAGTTAGTAAAACCTAAATTTGCAAACCCTAAATTGAACAAATTGAAATCGAAAATATGGACTAGTCAAATTAGTGTTAAGATTTACTACAAACTGAAGTCAAAAAACAAAATTAACATAACTAAAATCGATAATTAATTAACATTAGAAACTAACGAACCTTAAAATTTAGCCGACAATTGGTTGACGCTGATCCCTGGTGGTCGATCGGTTAGGGTTAGCGGTCGACCGGTAGACGTGTAAAATGCATATTTTGAACCTTGGCCTAAGGCCGAAGTTTAACAATAAAAAATTATATTAATTATTTAAGGGCATGTTTAAGGGAATTTGTGTATGTTAGGAGTTGTAAGGAAGCTAATTCCCTATGAACGGACGCTAGGACATTGTGGGATTGGGTGAATGTTATTTACCTAACTCGGGGGTGAGTATCAATGAGAGGCGATGTATTTTTGCAAATGGTACTCACAGGAGGTTCCACGATTGACATGCAGCACTAATGAAGATGCCTTAGGGAGACTAGCCCAGCACAATGGGAGTCTAAGTATGTACTAATACTGATGCGACGTGATACAATTCGAATGGAGGATCCTGACGCATCCAATAAGAGGCGAACACTACAATCGAGAAGTGGATATGGATATAGACGATGAGACAATTCGGTGAGCCGACATTGTGGGTTCCCCTTCGATGCATAGTATGGTTACATGTAGTAGCAATTAGAGGGAGAATCAGTTCTCCAATAGCCTAGGGACGGTGATATGGGTTGGAGTAGTTCCACTGTAGCCTAGTGGTGGTGTTTCCATAGTTAGTGCCAAGAGGGCGGTGTTTTAAATATTGAATAGCTCCAGAAGCAGTGGTCGATCGTTAGATGTGAGGTTAGATACTTAGTTTGATCCATTGTTGTAGCCTATATAAATTGTAGTATAGGAATGTATTAGACAAGAATCCATAGTTGATAGACCTTAGGAATTCACAGACACTTGTGTCACACCCTATGTCATCTAGAGTAGCATTAACGTAACTACGCATGATCATTACAACTTAAATTGGTACTCATTCACTAGAATTTTTTCTGACCCACCCCATTCTTTCCATTTTCCCTACCATAGAATGACAGGCCACCAGTTGAATGGGCATAGTACGTGGAGAAAGGAGCTACACATCGGGGTTCTCATATTATTTATTGTTCATCAAGGAGTTACTTATTGTGTTAAAAGCCATAAAAATCATATTATATTTTGGAAAGTGTATATGGAAATTTTTTCGTTACTTTTATTTCAATTTCTTCCGTTGTGAAATCTGAAAGTTTAGAATGTCTTGGAATTTACCTTTGTAATCATGCTATTTAATGTTTAAAGATCCAACGGCTCGTATTTATTGGCATGATGCGAGTCCGAAAGTCATACCAAGGTTTGGACCAGTGTGTCAAGAAGTGCGGGTATTTAAATTTGGTATCGGAGCTTAGGATTAAGATTCCCTAGGATTTAGGTGCGTATTCAAAGAACGTACCTGAAAAGTTTTGAAAAAAAGAAGGTTTTCCAAAATGGTTTTCAAAATGTTTTTCATAATGGACTTTTGAAAGGTATATATATGTTCAGATAAAAGGTTTCAAAGATTTTACATATGTATAAATATAACAAGAAAGGATGATATCAAGTATTCTTGCCAAGTACTATCTTTGGGAAAGTTGAAAATAAATCCCAATCACAGATAGTGAGAATGAGCACAAGTTTTAGAGAAATGGCTTTAGAAAGGCTGCAAAGGTTTTATATACCAACTACTAGTAGCAAGTAAATTATAAACTTAAGGATGAGTAAAGAAGATTAGTACCATAAGACCCACTATAATAGGAATATGATATTAATAGCATGAAGGAGGACTTTACAAATTAAAGGCAGATTTCCTAATTAAAGTAGAAACTCTATTCTCATAGTGGTAGTAGTTACAAGGACTCCTATTTATTTAAAGGTATGGCTAGAGCATTTCCATATTGGAGTTGGACACCGCATTGGAAAATAAACTTGAGTTTGCCATTTTTGAAAAGAAAGACGAAAACCTTATGCACTTAAGCATTATTAGGTACAAGTGGGCTTAGGTAATTAGGTTGCTATTGTCTCCTCTAATTTAAGCGATAAACCAATGAAAATGCTTTCTAAAAGACAGAAACTATATATGTCTATTTTTTAAATAGAAAGAAAAAGTAGGGTTATGATATTATTTAAACTAATTGGACAAAAATTATGGAAATTGTTTAAAACGTAAAAGTAGAGAATTTAACAAAAGCGATTTTTCAATAACTATATTGAAGCTTTTTTGCCTTTTCGCACACAGTTACGCTTGCCCTCAATGTGCACTTTGCTTTTAACAATAGAACTTTTGGAATATAAAAATAAAAATTGGGAAATATGTAAGATCTGGTTTTTGAACTCTGTTTATAAATTAGAAATGGTTAGTACTTGAAAGTGCCTTTTATCGATGTTTTTTTGTTAAACTCTAGAACAAAAATACTAATAAGTTAAAAATACCACATTTTCTTTAAAAAATATGTTTTTGTGAAAGTTTCTTATTATGAAAGGAAATTTTAAAATGGTGTGTTTAATATACACTTTTCTAAGATAAGCTTAACCATTTTTGGAAATTTAATTAAATACGATCTTAGTAAGAAGGAAAGGATGGTTAAAATGATAAGGGAGTTTTAGAGTTTTAAAACTTATGAGATTTTTGGAAATAGATTTAAAATCAAAGGCTTTGATTTAAAAATAAAAATATTATGAATCTCCTTAAACTTAAAGAAATAAATAAATCAGAGTTGGATAAATAGGATTAAAAAGCCTACTAGGAAAGAATTTGACTATGGAATTTGAAAGCCTTGAAATGGTTGGGATATAGATAAAACGGAAACATGGAAATTTAGTGAGCTTTTCGATCAATGGTTGAATTGGAAGTATAGGTTACTTGGTCAAACTTCCTATAGTAGTGAAGGGTGAGCAGCACCTTGTATCTTTTTACCCGAGTATGGTTTGAATCGTAGAATCCATGTATGAGGAAATTTGGAAAGTATGGTTTGGGTGAAACATATTCCAGAATGAGGAAAGAGAAAGCCAAGAAGGTTGTTATCAAGGGATGCTAAATATGCAAGGAGTTTTATTTGGTTTGAAGTGTAAAAGGGACCAAGTAGGGTCTACTTCAATCCTTATGTGGTGCGTTAAGTGACTAATGGGCATTTCCTTGATTGTATTAGGCAATCTAAATGGAACCGAAAGTATAGGCTTGACTCTATAGCGGTAAAGTCGATACCATATAGATGAGGATGGGATTCCTGAAGGCTATGGGTAAACTAGGTGGACATAGATGGGAAGTCATTTTGGTGGGAGAGTAGTGCAAATTGTAGTATTATGCGGTGATATTAATGGAAATTGATTTTCACAGTAGCCTATGGGCGATGTTACCTTATTGGGTTCTATCGTTGTAGATGTGTTCCAAAAATGTCTATTTAAATCGTGGAATTGTAGGGTTAGATTGAACATATTGGAATCTGGAAAATGTAGGGTGTTAGTAGTCCCGTAAACTAATAAATCATGTGATAGTCCTATATTTGTAGATTTGAATGACATGTGCAAGTAAAATGTATAGTACGTTATCACAATAGATTGTTGGGTAATTGATATGGATTAGTAAACAAAAATTGGAAGCTGTGTAACATCCCTAATTTTTGATAATATTATTCAGGAAATTTAATTAATTAAATAGAGTAGTGATGATAGGGGATTGAGATTTGAATAAACCATATATAGGGCCGTGCTTATTAATAAAGTAAATGGGCTTCAATTGGGTTATTAAACTATTTACATTACACATAGGCATATTAGTAAAATAGCCTCCTTGTTATACACGGCTGTACACTTCTTACCCTTGCCCATTCACGTTTCATTTGTCACCTTCACAAATGCAAATCAAAAATTAAATATAGCCGGCCATTAACAAAGAGGAAAAGAGGAAAAACATTCAATCTAAAGCTAAGGATCAAAGCTAGGAAGGATTAATCAACAACAAATCTCAAATTCCTTATCATACCTAAGGTGAATAATAATTTCATACTATCTCTATTTTATTCTATGATTATATGTTTTTCGGATTTATGATTAAATTCGTTTTTATGATGATATGGATGATGATATGCTTGAACAATATTATGTTTGATTTATTATAATTCATTCACATATGAACTTGCACGGTTTTGATGAAAAACCGAGTGTTTAAGATTTTAAAATGTCATTGAAAATTTTTATGTTAAGTAGAACATGATTTCAGAGATGGGTTTTAATTTTCAGAATTTTCCAAGCTATAGAAAATTTATTATGAATTTCTAAAGGAAAATATGATAAAATTGGGTTTAAAATTTATTTTGAGTATTTCAAGAAGAAATTGGGTCTGAAATTTTAATGTGTTTGATTACATGATAAAAATTGTATTTCTGTGATTTTTGGGGATTTTTCCCAGTTGATTTACTAGGGAAAATAAATTATTTCAAAAGAGGGACTTATTTGCAAATACTGGTTTTGTTAGTATAAGGGCTTAAACGTTATAATTCCCTTGATTTAGATCTGATTAAATGCGGCGGTTATCTTTATAAAGTATTTGAAAGGTTATACAGCAACTAATCAAAGGCTTACAAATAAGTAAGCGGTTATAAAAGTAATTACTAAAAGTTGCTATATTTCAGCCTTAAATTAAGGAAAGTAGATTTCGCCTCAAATAGCAGTACCTTTCGACTTCTTTACCTTCGCACCATCTCAGTCGAAACCAACATAGTCGGAACCAATGCACATGGTACCAATGGAATTGGTACGAAGTGAATTGGTGGGTAGCGGAAGGTAGGGTGTCGAATGCAATGCTTTCGTTAGGGTCGAACCCATATTCTGTTTCAAAAGCTAAGTTCTTGCTTTGTTTTACTTAAAGCCTTCGACACAGTCGAAACATATTCTTTAGAATAGGTTTATACAAATAGTTTTTGGGGAAGGTTGCTTTATTATGGTAAAGTATTAGCTTTTGAAGGGGTAAATTTTTCCTTAATTAAGAGCTTTCGAAAGGATTGGTTTCGACCAAGTCGAAACTCTACCGCAAATTTTCTCCTTTCGATTGTATTGTAGCCATCTATGTTGTCGAAGGGTTCTCTTTGTTTTAACTTAAACTAAGCTTTTTCCTGAATGCTTTCGAAGGGTTGGGGGTTTCAAAGGTAGTGGAGTCGAAAGGGGGTTTCGACTCTATCCTTTGATGTTTTAATTTAAAAGGTGGTTACTTTCGACTAGATGGTTTCGACACCATCAACTTTTTCCCAAAAACAATTTTATAGTTGGTTTCGAAAGAGGTACTTTCGTATATAATCATTTTGACCCGAAGAATGTTTTTAAAGAGTAAACCCAATGCTTTCGAAAGGGTACTTTTATTTTTTTCAAAGCTATGTTTTAAAGAATATTTTGATACCATCGAAAGGTACCATTAGCTTCGAAAGTTAACATTTAACAAGGACTTCGAAAGGTATGTTTACTATGTTTTGAAAAGAAGCTTGTGCTTTCGAAGGAGGTCATCCCGAGGTTTCGAAGGTGAAGTTTTAAAGTTTCAAAACAAATAACCCAATCTCACTATTAAAAAGAAATACCATGGCATAACTAAAGATTTTAGATGTATTACTTCTTCATATACTTATTCTCATTGTAGTTAACCCATAACAGTAGTTTGGGGAAGGGCGGAATAACTAGTTGGGTTGACCCAGTAATGAATATAACTTAAGAAATGTTAAAAATCCTAATTAAACATTTTGGCAAGGGCTAATAGGTTCATAGTCAGCCCATGAAAACTATGATTTGATACTGGCAGGGGCCAGTAGGTTTGTAGTTTGCCCATAAAAACTATATCCGGATTAAGATATTGACAGTTAGTTAAAAGGTTCCTAGTTAGCCCATGAAAAATAGGATAAGAGATAAGATATTGGAGTTACCAATAGGTTCTTAGTGATCTCATGAAAACTATGATATTGGACAGATAGTCCATAAACATTTAACAGGTTAATAGTAATCCAAGAAACTATAATTGAGACAGATAGTCAGAATGAATGGGGATGGGTAATCCAGATTTGATTTACTTGTTTTGCATATCATCGTAATGTTTTTGAAATACCATGTTTTAACCACTATGGATGCAGGAGCACAATATATGGTTTATAAATGTTTTAGGATACTAGTGAGTGGAAACCCGTTCCGCTAAGCGGCGTGGTCTCACTAGATATCTAAATGGTTTGAGATGGTTAATTATTATTCATACCAGGCTTTATGTCTGACTTCAAGTTTTTGTTTTCCCCTTACTCTCGGGTACTCAATTGATTTTGAGCAGGTTGAGAGTTAAGGTTTCCAGGTGTTCTTTTAGAAAATAAAGCTTCCGAGGACGTGCAGGAGACAAGATTGTTATTAGAGTCCTTTTATTTCCGCTGTGTGTTTTGTTTGTGAAGGAAAATTTGTTTTCTTGCCTATTTATTACTCTGATCAACCAAAGGGGCATCTTCATATGTCACTCTTGGCGTATTTTGTAATAATTATATATTATCTAAACATGGTCTACGAACTGGGATTATGTAATCAATTTGGGATATTTTGAAATAGAATGTGGAAGTTGTTTGCTATTTAAATTTTTCCATATCCTTGGGTTTCTGTATATCAATGTATCTAATATCGCCGTATTTGGTCGTCGAGGTTTAATAACTATGGATGACTGCATCAACTGTAGCCGTTAGTTTTGGGCCTCCAAGTAGGGGGATGTTCCAAGTTGGTATTAGAGCACAGGTTTATGAAACTTTAAAAGAAACTAAAACCTAAAAGGATTTTCCAAACGTAATCCAATAAATCAGATAATAAGATTGGGGTTTGGGTTAACGCTATAGTAACGTACTTGTATTTGCTATATATTGTTATATATATAAGTACGTATTCCCCGCTCTCTTATACCATTCTTCTGTGTCTTACTAAGGCTCGTATGCAAATTTATGAGAAAGGAGATATGGAAGCAAGAAATGAAAGAGGAAATCTCGGTGGAGGAAGCACCACAACTAATGGAAATGCTCGGCCCACTACCAGGAAGGACCCGGGTCGACAGGCTAATGCTAGTAATCAAAATGCTGATGCCAATGTGAGTGCTGGAATTCCACTAGTAGATATGGGGGTGATTATCAGTTCTTTGTTGGTTTGATGCAAGCAGGAGCTGCTGCTGGTGTTGCTGGAAATGCAGGAGGAGCTAATCCTATGGCTCCAGTTGGGAATAATTATGCTTTGCTGAGTAGAGATTACACTAGTTTGGTTGGGAAGCCATTCTTGGGAACAGATAGTGCCATAGAGGTTCAGAACTGGTTGTTGCATTGTGAGCGTATATTTACTGATTTGGGTCTGAATGATGGGCAAAAGAGAAGGTTGGCCTCTAGGCATTTGCAGGAGTCAGCACTACATTGGTGGAATAGTGTTATTGCCGAAGTGCCGAAAGAGCAGTTAACTTGGGCTGATTTTAAAACGAGATTTGAGCAGAAGTTTGTATCTAAGTTTGCTAAGTCATAACTGATGAGGAAGTTTATGGATCTAGTTCAAGGGGAGATGTCTGTAGTCGAGTATGCTACTAAGTTTGAAGAGCTGTCTCGATATGTGATGCAGCGCGAGCTACAAAGTTACAAGGCTTAAGTCGCCCACGACTTAAGGAAGAAGCTTTACGACCTAAGGAGGAAGTTATAAGTCGTGTACGACTTAACTTGTTGATGAGTCGAGTTCGACCTAGCAAGGAGGCTAACGGTCTAAAACTTTGTGAAATTGAAGACTTAGGTCGTGGACGACCTAACAGGGACTTAGGTCGTGAACGACCTAACAAAGTTGAGAAGAGTGGGATCAAGCGGAAGAATAGGTCGTTGGAACGACCTAACAGGGTACTACGACCTAACGAGTTGGAGAACAAAGTGATACGACCTAACGAGTCACGACCTATGTTAGGTCGCAGGAAACAGGAACGACCTAAGTTAGGTCGCGGAAGATGGGGGGAGATAGGTCGCTCACTATAAGTCGCGAGGCCTTAAGTCGTGAAGACTTAGGTCGCAAAGACTTAGGTCGTGAGACCTTAGGTCGTGAAGACTTAGGTCGAGCAGTTTTCTGAAGCCGCTTCTTTAGGTCGCTGAAAAAGGATGCCGTTCATTCATAAGTCACTCGCTCCAGATGCCGCTCATTTTTAGGTCGTTTACTTTTAAGTCGTCTGTTTTAAGTCGCCTATTTTAGGTCGCAGCCGGTTTATGTATTGTAATGTGCTATGTTTAGTACTGTATTTCTGTGTTGTTCTTTAGGTCGCAGACGACCTTAGTTAAGTCGTAGGTCGTGTGTTTTAGGTCGTGCTTTGTTAAGTCGCTGGTCTTGGTTAGGTCGGAAATGACCTAAGTGTTGTACAGTTTTGTGATGAGAATTGTAACTTCTATAAATAGGCCGGTGGTGCCATTTGTAATAGTTTAGTTGATTTGAAATAAAACTCTTGTTTTGTTAGCTTTGTGCTTTCACCAAATTGGTAGTTGAGTGTAATCTCCTATCTCCTCTTTCGGTTAATCGAGTGCGCTCGATTCAACGACTGCAGAAGCCGATTCACGGAATCTAGTGCGCTAGATCAACGTGCGAAGAATCGGAGATCTCTCCTCACGGTATCGTGCTCGATCAACGTGTCACAGATAGTTAGAATTCGGTATCTTCGGATCAACGAATTTGGGCATTTCGGTATTCATCAATCCACCGATTGCTACTTTCATCGATCTACATTGTTTTGATTAATCCGTTGCGTCAGTTTTGGTATCAGAGCTTGTTTAGCCAATCATAGCTAAATCGAGTCTTGGAGCCAATTATTTTGAAGAGATCAAGTCGAACCGAACTATTTCATTCAAGGCCGAGAAGTTGTTGTTCATCGTGTTCTTCGCAAATTGCAACAAAGTGGGAGTTTTCGATCCATTTCATTTTGGATCTAAATTCGAAAGGTGTTTGAAATTTGGAGTGGAGCCGAAAGTCAAAGTTTTGAAGAATCGACCATGCCGCCGAGAAGAGCTAATCGTCACCAAAACGTAGAAGCTTTGTATAGAAAAGAAGAAGCTGATGAGATGGAGCAAAGAATTAATGAAAACTTTAGTGAAAAGCTTAATGAAGGGATTGGACGATTAGAGAAGATGATGTTAGAAATGAATCAAAATCGGAGAAGGGTTTCACCTGAATCTAACCATGGGGGAAGTAGAGTCTCGCCACATTCCAATCGAGACAGAAGTGTTGATGATGATCGAAGACGTGATAGGGATGTGAATGATCGTGAACGGATGAATGTAGATAGAAGGGATGTTGGTGGAAGACGTGATGGTAGTAGAGATGTTGGTGGTCAGGATCGACATTGATATACATCTGATTTTGAAGAGGAGTATGATGGTGGAAGTGTTCAAGGACAAGGACGAGGTCAAGGAAGAAATCAGTCGGAGTATGATCACAAGTGGGAATATGGTATGAAGACTGAAATTCCAGAGTTCAAAGGAGGTATGCGAGCTGAAGAATTTTTGGACTGGTTGTCTAATGTGGAGGAGATTTTTGACTTCAAGGAAGTTCCAGAACATCGTAGAGTGAAGTTGGTTGCTACAAGGTTGAGGGGTAGAGCTTTGGCGTGGTGGCAGCAAACCAAACTTACACGTGAAAGGATGGGGAAGTCAAAGGTTGAATCATGGGAAAAGATGAGGAAAATGATGAAAGCCACATTCTTACCTTATAACTATCAGTCGCTTATGTATCAGAGGTTGCAAAACTTGAGACAAGGGACGAAATCTGTGAATGACTATGCTGACGAATTTTATCAACTGATTGCAAGGAACGATATTATGGAGACAGAGGAACAATTGACAGCTAGATTTGTTGGAGGGTTGCGAATGCAGATACAGGATATGGTTAACATGTTTGATCCTAGATTTGTAGCGGAAGCACACCAGAAAGCGTTGGCTTGGGAGAAACAGGGAAGACGAGGAGGTGGTGTGTTTACAAATTCCAACAATCCAGTGAAAGGTGTTAGTGGAAGTTCTAATGTTTCAAAAGCTGTTGCAAAACCAGTTGTGAATGAGGTTGGGAAGACGAAAGTCAATAATGGTTTCAAGTATTATAATTGCCAAGAAATGGGCCACAAAAGTAGCGAATGTCCAAAGCCGAAGAAGAGAGATATGATAGCAGAGGTTGAGGTTGAGGATGAAGAAGCTGAATGTTCCAATTCACCACCTGATGAGGAGGAAGAAGAAGTGTCAGGAGACGAAGGTTATAATCTGATGATGAGGAGGTCTTGTTTGACACCAAAACTAGAGGAGGATTGTAGTTGGTTGAGGAGCAATATATTTCAGTCGACATGTACTATTCTGGGGAAAGTTTGCAAATTTGTTATTGATGCTGGAAGCTGTGATAATATAATCTCGTCAGAGGCTGTGAGGAAGTTGGCATTGAGGACTGAGAAACATCCGAAACCGTACAAGCTGGCTTGGTTGAGAAAAGGCGGGGAGGTGAAGGTTGGACGAAGGGCTTGTGTGAATTTTTCAATTGGGAAGAAATGTAAAGACAAAATCTGGTGTGATGTGGTAGATATGGACGTATGTCACCTGTTGTTGGGGAGACCGTGGCAGCATGATAGGGCGGTGCAACATGACGGGCGTACCAACAGTTATAGCTTTATGTTTGAAGGCACAAAGATTACTCTAGTTCCAAAGAAGAGACAACAAGGAGAAAGTAAGTCAGAAGAGATTGAAGAGCTGAAAACTTTATTATCTTTGAAAGAGTTTGTTAAGGAGGTTGAGGAAGAGCCGGAAGTATTCTTGTTGATTGGGCGTGAGAGCAGTGAAGAGGTTGAAATACCAGAAGAAGTGAAACCAGTAGTGAAAGAGTTTGAAGATGTATTCCCAGAGGAGTTACCAAAGGAGTTACCGCCACTAAGAGACATTCAACATCAAATCGATCTTGTTCCGAGAGCAATGTTGCCACATAGTCCACATTATTGAATGAGTCCGAAGGAACATGAAGAATTGAGGAGGCAAGTGGAAGAATTGCTTGAACAAGGGCGTGTGCAGGAAAGCTTGAGTCCGTGTGATGTGCCAGCTTTGTTAGTACCGAAGAAGGACGGGACGTGGAGAATGTGCACTGACAGTCGAGCATTGAATAAGATTACTGTGAGATATAGATTTCCAATGCCGAGGTTGGATGACTTGCTAGATCAATTGAGCGAAGCTACTATCTTTTCGAAAATTGATTTGAAGAGCGGATATCATCAAATTCGTATTAGACCAGGTGATGAGTGGAAGACAGCTTTTAAAACCAGGGAGGGTCTATACGAATGGTTGGTAATGCCATTTGGCTTATCAAATGCGCCAAGTACATTCATGCGGGTGATGAATCAGATTTTTAGACCATTCATTGGGAAGTTTGTGGTGGTGTATTTCGATGATATTCTGATATATAGTGGAAGTCCAGAGGAACATTTGAATCATCTGAGAGAAGTATTGATGGTACTACGACAAGAACAGTTTTATGCTGCAACGAAGAAATGCGTGTTCATGACGCATAGCATCTTATTTCTGGGGTATGTTGTATCAGAGGAAGGGATACAGGTGGATAGGAGTAAAGTGGAGGCGATTAGAGATTGGCCGCAGCCCAAGACGATAATGGAAGTTCGTAGTTTTCACGGGTTGGCTTCATTCTATCGAAGGTTCATTCCACACTTTTGTAGTGTGATGGCGCCTATGACTGATTGTATGAAGGGTAAACAGTTTGCTTGGACGGAGGAAGCAGGGGTTGATTATGAGCGAATCAAAGAACTCTTGACGTCAGCACCAATTCTAGTGCTACCAGATTTTCAGCTAGTGTTTGAACTACACACTGATGCATCCAAGTTTGGGATTGGAGGAGTGTTGAGTCAGAAGGGACGTTCGATTGCATATTTCAGTGAGAAGTTATCAGGGGCGAAGATGAGATATAGTACTTATGATGTGGAATTTTATGCTATTGTGCAAGCTATTAAACACTGGAGACATTACTTATTTCAGAAAGAGTTTGTTCTTTACACTGATCATGAGGCGTTGAAACATTTACAAGGGCAAGACAAGATTTCATCGAGACATGCATCATGGATTGCATATCTGCAACAGTTTACTTTTGTTGTTAAGCACAAGTCAGGAGTGACGAATCGTGTGGCTAATGCTTTGAGTAGAAGGAATCATTTGTTAACAACAATGAAGGTTGAAGTGACGGGGTTTGATATGTTGCCAGAATTATTTGTCGATGATCCTTACTTTGCAAAATTTGTTGATAAAGTCAAGGAGGGAGAGACGGATGAGTTTATGATGGTAGATGGTTTTCTGTTCAAGGGAGATCGATTGTGCATACCTGATTGTAGTTTGAGAATGAAGATTGTAAAAGAGCTACATGAAGAAGGACATGTTGGGAGAGACCGTACATTACAGTTGATTTCACAGTCTTACTTTTAGCCATCAATGAGGAAAGAAGTGGAAAGGTTTGTGGAACGATGTCATATCTGTCAGATTTCAAAAGGAACTGCGACTAATGTTGGATTATATATGCCGTTACCTGTACCAACTAAGCCATGGGTTGATGTGAGTATGGACTTTGTGATGGGGTTGCCGAGAACACAGCGTGGTAACGATTCCATTTATGTGGTGGTAGATCGATTTTCGAAAATGGCACATTTTATTGCTTGTAAGAAGACGGCGGATGCTGTTCATGTTGCTCAATTATTTTTCAAGGAGATATATCGACTTCATGGACTACCTGAATCGATTGTTTCAGACAGGGATACTAGATTTCTAAGTCATTTCTGGCTAAGTTTGTGGAAGATGGTGGGAACGAAATTGAAATTCAGTAGTGCTTATCATCCACAGACAGATGGACAAACTGAAGTTGTGAACAGATCCCTGGGAAATTTATTGCGGTGTCTAATTCAGGATAATCTGAAGAGTTGGGACTTAAAGTTGTGTCAGGCGGAGTTTGCTCATAATCATGCTGTTAACCGAAGCACTGGTTACAGTCCGTTTCAAGTTGTATATTCAAGCTTACCAAAAGGGCCGTTGGATTTAACGGTAGCACCATAACCAAAGAAGATAGTTAAAAAGGCTGTTGAATTTATTGAAGGGTTGACTGAATGTCATAAAATCGTCCAGGAACGATTGGAAAAGGCGAATGAGAAGTATAAACGCTCTGCAGATCTGAAGCGAAGAAGTGTTGAGTTTAATGAAGGAGATATGGTGTATGTTGTGTTAACAAAGGACCATTTTCCAGTGGGCGCTTATAACAAATTGAAAGCCAGAAAAATTGGTCCTGTAGAAGTCATGAAACGGATTAATAAAAATGCTTATAAGTTGAAGCTGCCGGAGGATGTGTACACGTCTGATGTATTCAATGTTAAACATCTCGTACCATATCATGAGGATGAATTTGTTGTGGAAGAAGAAGGTGCAAATTCGAGGACGAATTTTTCTCAACCTGGGGAGGATGATGCAGCGCGAGCTACAAAGTTACAAGGTTTAAGTCGCCCACGACTTAAGGAAGAAGCTTTACGACCTAAGGAGGAAGTTATAAGTCGTGTACGACTTAACTTGTTGATGAGTCGAGTTCGACCTAGCAAGGAGGCTAACGGTCTAAAACTTTGTGAAATTGAATACTTAGGTCGTGGACGACCTAACAGGGACTTAGGTCGTGAACGACCTAACAAAGTTGAGAAGAGTGGGATCAAGCGGAAGAATAGGTCGTTGGAACGACCTAACAGGGTACTACGACCTAACGAGTTGGAGAACAAAGTGATACGACCTAACGAGTCACGACCTATGTTAGGTCGCAGGAAACAGGAACGACCTAAGTTAGGTCGCGGAAGATGGGGGGAGATAGGTCGCTCACTATAAGTCGCGAGGCCTTAAGTCGTGAAGACTTAGGTCGCAAAGACTTAGGTCGTGAGACCTTAGGTCGTGAAGACTTAGGTCGAGCAGTTTTCTGAAGCCGCTTCTTTAGGTCGCTGAAAAAGGATGCCGTTCATTCATAAGTCACTCGCTCCAGATGCCGCTCATTTTTAGGTCGTTTACTTTTAAGTCGTCTGTTTTAAGTCGCCTATTTTAGGTCGCAGCCGGTTTATGTATTGTAATGTGCTATGTTTAGTACTGTATTTCTGTGTTGTTCTTTAGGTCGCAGACGACCTTAGTTAAGTCGTAGGTCGTGTGTTTTAGGTCGTGCTTTGTTAAGTCGCTGGTCTTGGTTAGGTCGGAAATGACCTAAGTGTTGTACAGTTTTGTGATGAGAATTGTAACTTCTATAAATAGGCCGGTGGTGCCATTTGTAATAGTTTAGTTGATTTGAAATAAAACTCTTGTTTTGTTAGCTTTGTGCTTTCACCAAATTGGTAGTTGAGTGTAATCTCCTATCTCCTCTTTCGGTTAATCGAGTGCGCTCGATTCAACGACTGCAGAAGCCGATTCACGGAATCTAGTGCGCTAGATCAACGTGCGAAGAATCGGAGATCTCTCCTCACGGTATCGTGCTCGATCAACGTGTCACAGATAGTTAGAATTCGGTATCTTCGGATCAACGAATTTGGGCATTTCGGTATTCATCAATCCACCGATTGCTACTTTCATCGATCTACATTGTTTTGATTAATCCGTTGCGTCAGTTTTGGTATCAGAGCTTGTTTAGCCAATCATAGCTAAATCGAGTCTTGGAGCCAATTATTTTGAAGAGATCAAGTCGAACCGAACTATTTCATTCAAGGCCGAGAAGTTGTTGTTCATCGTGTTCTTCGCAAATTGCAACAAAGTGGGAGTTTTCGATCCATTTCATTTTGGATCTAAATTCGAAAGGTGTTTGAAATTTGGAGTGGAGCCGAAAGTCAAAGTTTTGAAGAATCGACCATGCCGCCGAGAAGAGCTAATCGTCACCAAAACGTAGAAGCTTTGTATAGAAAAGAAGAAGCTGATGAGATGGAGCAAAGAATTAATGAAAACTTTAGTGAAAAGCTTAATGAAGGGATTGGACGATTAGAGAAGATGATGTTAGAAATGAATCAAAATCGGAGAAGGGTTTCACCTGAATCTAACCATGGGGGAAGTAGAGTCTCGCCACATTCCAATCGAGACAGAAGTGTTGATGATGATCAAAGACGTGATAGGGATGTGAATGATCGTGAACGGATGAATGTAGATAGAAGGGATGTTGGTGGAAGACGTGATGGTAGTAGAGATGTTGGTGGTCAGGATCGACATTGATATACATCTGATTTTGAAGAGGAGTATGATGGTGGAAGTGTTCAAGGACAAGGACGAGGTCAAGGAAGAAATCAGTCGGAGTATGATCACAAGTGGGAATATGGTATGAAGACTGAAATTCCAGAGTTCAAAGGAGGTATGCGAGCTGAAGAATTTTTGGACTGGTTGTCTAATGTGGAGGAGATTTTTGACTTCAAGGAAGTTCCAGAACATCGTAGAGTGAAGTTGGTTGCTACAAGGTTGAGGGGTAGAGCTTTGGCGTGGTGGCAGCAAACCAAACTTACACGTGAAAGGATGGGGAAGTCAAAGGTTGAATCATGGGAAAAGATGAGGAAAATGATGAAAGCCACATTCTTACCTTATAACTATCAGTCGCTTATGTATCAGAGGTTGCAAAACTTGAGACAAGGGACGAAATCTGTGAATGACTATGCTGACGAATTTTATCAACTGATTGCAAGGAACGATATTATGGAGACAGAGGAACAATTGACAGCTAGATTTGTTGGAGGGTTGCGAATGCAGATACAGGATATGGTTAACATGTTTGATCCTAGATTTGTAGCGGAAGCACACCAGAAAGCGTTGGCTTGGGAGAAACAGGGAAGACGAGGAGGTGGTGTGTTTACAAATTCCAACAATCCAGTGAAAGGTGTTAGTGGAAGTTCTAATGTTTCAAAAGCTGTTGCAAAACCAGTTGTGAATGAGGTTGGGAAGACGAAAGTCAATAATGGTTTCAAGTATTATAATTGCCAAGAAATGGGCCACAAAAGTAGCGAATGTCCAAAGCCGAAGAAGAGAGATATGATAGCAGAGGTTGAGGTTGAGGATGAAGAAGCTGAATGTTCCAATTCACCACCTGATGAGGAGGAAGAAGAAGTGTCAGGAGACGAAGGTTATAATCTGATGATGAGGAGGTCTTGTTTGACACCAAAACTAGAGGAGGATTGTAGTTGGTTGAGGAGCAATATATTTCAGTCGACATGTACTATTCTGGGGAAAGTTTGCAAATTTGTTATTGATGCTGGAAGCTGTGATAATATAATCTCGTCAGAGGCTGTGAGGAAGTTGGCATTGAGGACTGAGAAACATCCGAAACCGTACAAGCTGGCTTGGTTGAGAAAAGGCGGGGAGGTGAAGGTTGGACGAAGGGCTTGTGTGAATTTTTCAATTGGGAAGAAATGTAAAGACAAAATCTGGTGTGATGTGGTAGATATGGACGTATGTCACCTGTTGTTGGGGAGACCGTGGCAGCATGATAGGGCGGTGCAACATGACGGGCGTACCAACAGTTATAGCTTTATGTTTGAAGGCACAAAGATTACTCTAGTTCCAAAGAAGAGACAACAAGGAGAAAGTAAGTCAGAAGAGATTGAAGAGCTGAAAACTTTATTATCTTTGAAAGAGTTTGTTAAGGAGGTTGAGGAAGAGCCGGAAGTATTCTTGTTGATTGGGCGTGAGAGCAGTGAAGAGGTTGAAATACCAGAAGAAGTGAAACCAGTAGTGAAAGAGTTTGAAGATGTATTCCCAGAGGAGTTACCAAAGGAGTTACCGCCACTAAGAGACATTCAACATCAAATCGATCTTGTTCCGAGAGCAATGTTGCCACATAGTCCACATTATTGAATGAGTCCGAAGGAACATGAAGAATTGAGGAGGCAAGTGGAAGAATTGCTTGAACAAGGGCGTGTGCAGGAAAGCTTGAGTCCGTGTGATGTGCCAGCTTTGTTAGTACCGAAGAAGGACGGGACGTGGAGAATGTGCACTGACAGTTGAGCATTGAATAAGATTACTGTGAGATATAGATTTCCAATGCCGAGGTTGGATGACTTGCTAGATCAATTGAGCGAAGCTACTATCTTTTCGAAAATTGATTTGAAGAGCGGATATCATCAAATTCGTATTAGACCAGGTGATGAGTGGAAGACAGCTTTTAAAACCAGGGAGGGTCTATACGAATGGTTGGTAATGCCATTTGGCTTATCAAATGCGCCAAGTACATTCATGCGGGTGATGAATCAGATTTTTAGACCATTCATTGGGAAGTTTGTGGTGGTGTATTTCGATGATATTCTGATATATAGTGGAAGTCCAGAGGAACATTTGAATCATCTGAGAGAAGTATTGATGGTACTACGACAAGAACAGTTTTATGCTGCAACGAAGAAATGCGTGTTCATGACGCATAGCATCTTATTTCTGGGGTATGTTGTATCAGAGGAAGGGATACAGGTGGATAGGAGTAAAGTGGAGGCGATTAGAGATTGGCCGCAGCCCAAGACGATAATGGAAGTTCGTAGTTTTCACGGGTTGGCTTCATTCTATCGAAGGTTCATTCCACACTTTTGTAGTGTGATGGCGCCTATGACTGATTGTATGAAGGGTAAACAGTTTGCTTGGACGGAGGAAGCAGGGGTTGATTATGAGCGAATCAAAGAACTCTTGACGTCAGCACCAATTCTAGTGCTACCAGATTTTCAGCTAGTGTTTGAACTACACACTGATGCATCCAAGTTTGGGATTGGAGGAGTGTTGAGTCAGAAGGGACGTTCGATTGCATATTTCAGTGAGAAGTTATCAGGGGCGAAGATGAGATATAGTACTTATGATGTGGAATTTTATGCTATTGTGCAAGCTATTAAACACTGGAGACATTACTTATTTCAGAAAGAGTTTGTTCTTTACACTGATCATGAGGCGTTGAAACATTTACAAGGGCAAGACAAGATTTCATCGAGACATGCATCATGGATTGCATATCTGCAACAGTTTACTTTTGTTGTTAAGCACAAGTCAGGAGTGACGAATCGTGTGGCTAATGCTTTGAGTAGAAGGAATCATTTGTTAACAACAATGAAGGTTGAAGTGACGGGGTTTGATATGTTGCCAGAATTATTTGTCGATGATCCTTACTTTGCAAAATTTGTTGATAAAGTCAAGGAGGGAGAGACGGATGAGTTTATGATGGTAGATGGTTTTCTGTTCAAGGGAGATCGATTGTGCATACCTGATTGTAGTTTGAGAATGAAGATTGTAAAAGAGCTACATGAAGAAGGACATGTTGGGAGAGACCGTACATTACAGTTGATTTCACAGTCTTACTTTTAGCCATCAATGAGGAAAGAAGTGGAAAGGTTTGTGGAACGATGTCATATCTGTCAGATTTCAAAAGGAACTGCGACTAATGTTGGATTATATATGCCGTTACCTGTACCAACTAAGCCATGGGTTGATGTGAGTATGGACTTTGTGATGGGGTTGCCGAGAACACAGCGTGGTAACGATTCCATTTATGTGGTGGTAGATCGATTTTCGAAAATGGCACATTTTATTGCTTGTAAGAAGACGGCGGATGCTGTTCATGTTGCTCAATTATTTTTCAAGGAGATATATCGACTTCATGGACTACCTGAATCGATTGTTTCAGACAGGGATACTAGATTTCTAAGTCATTTCTGGCTAAGTTTGTGGAAGATGGTGGGAACGAAATTGAAATTCAGTAGTGCTTATCATCCACAGACAGATGGACAAACTGAAGTTGTGAACAGATCCCTGGGAAATTTATTGCGGTGTCTAATTCAGGATAATCTGAAGAGTTGGGACTTAAAGTTGTGTCAGGCGGAGTTTGCTCATAATCATGCTGTTAACCGAAGCACTGGTTACAGTCCGTTTCAAGTTGTATATTCAAGCTTACCAAAAGGGCCGTTGGATTTAACGGTAGCACCATAACCAAAGAAGATAGTTAAAAAGGCTGTTGAATTTATTGAAGGGTTGACTGAATGTCATAAAATCGTCCAGGAACGATTGGAAAAGGCGAATGAGAAGTATAAACGCTCTGCAGATCTGAAGCGAAGAAGTGTTGAGTTTAATGAAGGAGATATGGTGTATGTTGTGTTAACAAAGGACCATTTTCCAGTGGGCGCTTATAACAAATTGAAAGCCAGAAAAATTGGTCCTGTAGAAGTCATGAAACGGATTAATAAAAATGCTTATAAGTTGAAGCTGCCGGAGGATGTGTACACGTCTGATGTATTCAATGTTAAACATCTCGTACCATATCATGAGGATGAATTTGTTGTGGAAGAAGAAGGTGCAAATTCGAGGACGAATTTTTCTCAACCTGGGGAGGATGATGCAGCGCGAGCTACAAAGTTACAAGGTTTAAGTCGCCCACGACTTAAGGAAGAAGCTTTACGACCTAAGGAGGAAGTTATAAGTCGTGTACGACTTAACTTGTTGATGAGTCGAGTTCGACCTAGCAAGGAGGCTAACGGTCTAAAACTTTGTGAAATTGAATACTTAGGTCGTGGACGACCTAACAGGGACTTAGGTCGTGAACGACCTAACAAAGTTGAGAAGAGTGGGATCAAGCGGAAGAATAGGTCGTTGGAACGACCTAACAGGGTACTACGACCTAACGAGTTGGAGAACAAAGTGATACGACCTAACGAGTCACGACCTATGTTAGGTCGCAGGAAACAGGAACGACCTAAGTTAGGTCGCGGAAGATGGGGGGAGATAGGTCGCTCACTATAAGTCGCGAGGCCTTAAGTCGTGAAGACTTAGGTCGCAAAGACTTAGGTCGTGAGACCTTAGGTCGTGAAGACTTAGGTCGAGCAGTTTTCTGAAGCCGCTTCTTTAGGTCGCTGAAAAAGGATGCCGTTCATTCATAAGTCACTCGCTCCAGATGCCGCTCATTTTTAGGTCGTTTACTTTTAAGTCGTCTGTTTTAAGTCGCCTATTTTAGGTCGCAGCCGGTTTATGTGTTGTAATGTGCTATGTTTAGTACTGTATTTCTGTGTTGTTCTTTAGGTCGCAGACGACCTTAGTTAAGTCGTAAGTCGTGTGTTTTAGGTCGTGCTTTGTTAAGTCGCTGGTCTTGGTTAGGTCGGAAACGACCTAAGTGTTGTACAGTTTTGTGATGAGAATTGTAACTTCTATAAATAGGCCGGTGGTGCCATTTGTAATAGTTTAGTTGATTTGAAATAAAACTCTTGTTTTGTTAGCTTTGTGCTTTCACCAAATTGGTAGTTGAGTGTAATCTCCTATCTCCTCTTTCGTTTAATCGAGTGCGCTCGATTCAACGACTGTAGAAGCCGATTTACGGAATCTAGTGCGCTAGATCAACGTACGAAGAATCGCAGATCTCTCCTCACGGTATCGTGCGCGATCAACGTGTCACAGATAGCTAGAATTCGGCATCTTCGGATCAACGAATTTGGGCATTTCAGTATTCATCAATCCACCGATTGCTACTTTCATCGATCTACATTGTTTTGATTAATCCGCTGCGTCAATATGGATATGTGTAACGACCCGCTATTTTGGACTATTCGCATCCGCACATGTCGAACTTGAATAATTCAAAATACCGAATTGTTAATTTAATTTGGCAAAACTGAACATATACAGTAAATAAATAATCACAGATCACAGACACAGAGTAATAAATGCAGCGGAAACAAAAGATAGTAGTTCATGAAGCTACTATATACATCAGAGTTAAATAAGGTACATCAGATGTCTCGAATACAATAGTCAAATACAAGAATCAGAATACAACCACTGGAATCAACTGGATATCTGAAAGCTGGATAGATAGCTGGATCTCCAAGCGAAGCTCCAACTCCAAAGGTGAGTCGCGAATACTGGTACACTCAGTCTGACCCGAGCGTAAAGCAAAACACAAAACACTCGAGTCAGAATTAACATTCTTATATCGATAAATCCAACTCAAGTGAAATAGCAACTGAAATACAAGTAACTCAAAGGATGTTGGAATAACCATCCTTTAAGGATCCGTTAAACTATCTACTATGTAGTAGTGTACGATAAGTAGATAATGCCTATCAGTAATATAAAATAACAAAATAGTGTTAAGGCGTTACCATTATCCCCCTTAACACATTTTATATAAGTGTTATAGTCTATACAACACTGTAAACTCCACCGTAAACTAGTGGGATATCAGGAAGTACTCCATAGGTATAACACAAAACAAATCGTAGTGGTCGCGTATATAGGGATACAAGTATGACAAGGCACATGAGACAATACCCAAGGTAGTGAAACTACCATTTGCCTGATCCGGACTGGTGAAAACGCATCGCCGCAGTGATCGCAACACCGCGAAACAACACTCCCAAATCAAGGGTGCACCAATCGACAACAAGTAATGAGTAGTTTTCGAAGAAGTGTGTTCGCTCGAGGCAGCTAACCCCATTTGGCCCGGCAGGGCTCCTGTTTTAGTCATTTCCAATTTGACACAAGTGTCAAGGCTATCCATTATCGTTCTCTTTCTTCTGTCATCACGTACATCATTCCAGCCACTTCATTCTGGATCACAACTCCACGTATAATTATTAAAGTGGTTTTCGGTTTAGACAGTGAGTATGTCCCTAACCGATTCCGTTCTCTTTAATAACTTTCGTAATTATTACACTGATTGGTCGCTTAATATATTTCAAAACCAAATCAAATTCAATTTCAAATGGAATTCGTAAACCAACATTTCATTTGTCTTCCTAAATCAATTTCCATAATTTATGTTTCAAAACTTACAAATTACCATTTCAAATCTTATAATACAATTTCGATTTTTATTTAAACCATTCCAATATTCATTTAAATTCGTATATAAGTTTCATTTCGAAATCATTTAAAATGATTTAATCTACATTCAAATCAATTTAAGTTCATTTATCGATTTCATTCAATATTCGTTAAGTAAATTTATCCTTCAAAACAATTTCTATTTAACTTCCAATTTATTAAATCAATTACTTAAGTTCAACTCCATTATATCAAAACTTACAAATTGCATTAAGTTAAATTCATCAAATCAAATTCTTTACATTTCAAGTCTTACATTAATTTCAATAAACACATTTTATTTCTTGTTAAAGAAAATTCAATTTCACTTATTTATTTACTTAGTTACAATTTCAAAACTCAATTTATAAAGAAACTTAATTTCACTTATTCAAGAAGTTCAATTTCACTTAACAAAGAATTCAATTTTATTTAATTATTAAATAATTCAATCTTATTTAATTATTAAATAATTTCAAAACTTAATTATTAAATAATTTCAAACTTAATTATTAATAATTCCAAATTTTAAAACAATGTTCTTTCATTAACTGCTATGTTAATATTTTGATTCAGATTATTAAATATTAACATTTCCTTTCATTAAAATTCAAATTCCAACTTCGTTTCAAAACCATATTATTTATTAAAATAAAATCTTCATTTTATTTTTAAATCAAAGTATTGACCAATCGGTTTTTATTTAATTCTCTATCCTAGGTCAAAGTTCAATTTTGGTATTTATCATTTCAACCCGATTCCAATTCAATTCAAAAATCAAAGCATAGCAAAGGGAACTTGCAGTGTGATAACTGGGATGGTGTCAAAGTAAATAAACAAGCAATAACAACCAATATCAATCCAATAATCAATTCAAATAATCCTGAAATAATCGTATTAATTCACATTGTTGTTTGTGCAAATTAATATAATTATTTCTAGAATCTACACTATCATTTCATGTAGATTAAATATTATTATACTAATTATTCTATGCAATTCTACACTTGACATCAATTATTCAATTTCATACTTCATCAATTAATACAACATAAATTCAAATGGTTCAAGGGTAATTAACTATTTTTCTACGTGTCAAATAATTAAACATTCAAGGGGTCATATTATACAAATTTAACAAATCAAATTCAACACATATGTCGATTCAAATTTTTAACTATCCTTCATCAAATTCAATTGCATACTATTTATCACTTTATACATTACAATTTAACCTCCAATATAAACAACAAACAATCAATCACTTATCAACCAAACGGGATTATCATTGTATAATCAACAGATAATGGTGTCAGATGTCACAGGTAAACTGGTACAGTTAATAGCATAAAAACAGTAGCATATTTCAATTGTCGTTTCAATTGAAATCAGATTTAATAAATAAAAGAACATTAATCGTGAGTGATTGCTCACCTTTCGAGGCTAGAGGAGTTCGACGACAGAACAAGCTACGAATTCCAAAGCCAATCAAGATTGGCATGAATTCGACTGATAGAGCTGATAAATAGAATCGACGAGAACGAATGAGAATAAGTTTGGTATAATTGGAACAAGATATGCGTATATACTATTATTAATATGATTATTTTATTAAATCAATATTTAAATTAAGACAATTATTAAAATATTATATATGTATAAACAAGACAGCCCAAATGCAACATACACTGTAAAACTATAAACTGTAAAAACAACATGTAATATTTCTTTTAAACTAAAAATCTGTTATAACTGACAAACAGACCATTACATAATCAAAAATATATATCAGACCTTATACTAAACTAGACGCACACATATGATATCCCATATATACATATAACAAATAACATATATGTACTTTAACATATAATAACAGATATACATGTATACATAACCCAGCCTAGATTATACTTATATATATATAATATATATGTAAAAAAAACTACTCACGAATAAAACATAAACTATATATATATAATTGTAAATATTTTTTACACGTTATACAATATAGTTTACACTACTGCAACTATAGCCATTCGAACATATAGCTTCTAATAAAATATATTTATAAAACTGCTAAATATATAACTTATATTTTATAACCTAATAGGTCAATATAACTTTATACAAACTTATATAATGATCAACAGATAGTGCATATATCAACTAATATGTGTACAGACCCCACATATAAAAATTTTAAACAAAAATTAAATAATATTAAAACAATGCTCATATAATAACAGAAGAAAACTACTCGGGCCTACCCATATAAATGTATGAACCTACACTGTTACATAGACTCAAAACATTGCGTATAACTAACATATACTAGAAGACTGACACATAGATATATAAGCTATAATAGTACATAAAAACACATATAAAATACTGCATATATAACATACGTTAGTCTATATATATACTCTTAAAATTTTATAACAGTAAAATAAAGAAGTTCATAATATAATAGTTATATATATCTAGACTAATATATATACCACTTAAATCAATGGAAAATAAAATAAAACATATATATATATATACACACCTTCCAATAAAATACTTCACACATATCCACTGCCCGGTTGAAACTTGTATAAGTGACATATTTAATAACCTCTTTAAAATCTGATATGTGGTGCTTCTATGACAAAGGATGTACATGTAACTAACAGTAGATTTAAAATTTTATAACACTCGTATACAAAGATCTGGAAACACATGTATACACTACAAGAAAAAGTGGTTTCAACAGCAAAGTATAACAACGTTTTAAGCAAACATGCTGTCGTTTATTGTATTAAACGTAAAAAAGAAAACGAAAACGCTGTTTATCAAATAAAAAATTAGGCAGGATTTTGCTTCCACGTTGTTGCCTTACATTTCACTTCATTTTCTTTTACTTCTCAATTTTCGCGCAATCTTTTCATCAATTCCAATTTTATCCCCTTTCAATAATCCTCTCAAATTACAAGATCATAAGAATTGGTCCTCTTAATTTTCTTGAATAATCTCCGTCTCCAGATTCAATTACCCAAATTGGGGCTTTTGACTGTCGTGTAAGAGAGAGAGGCAAAAGTAGGCCGTCGTTGTTCTCTAGTCGCGGGTAGCTAGTTATCAGCAAAATCCCTAATTTTTGTGAGTTAAATGGTAGTCACTATTTAGCCAGATTGCACGGCATGGAGGCAATTGGAACTTGTTAAGGTTGGGTTTCGATTTTTTTTTTCAGATGCTATTATCGTCGAATCTCAATAATATCTAGATGTAGCTGATTGTTTTTATTTGTTTTTTCATACTGCACTTTTGCAAGTGTTGTTATTTTGAGGCATTAGATTCAACTAGCTCAATACATAGACTCGGTCATGTAAGCTGTACTTATAAATCCATCTTACATGTGATTTAATTAGTTAATGTGGCTGTATGGTCGATAATAATTTAGTCTACTTAGGTGGTGGTGTAGAAGCAAAAGAAATGTATGACCAAAGTATATTATATGCTATTTGATTGGCTTGATTTGTTGAGATGGAAACTCAAAATAGCAGTGATGTGTTCATAGGAAGTGTTGAATTTAGGTCAATGTCAACAGCTAATAAAGTGTATACAAGCGAGAAGTGTTGAATTTGGATGTTTCAGTGTCAATAGTCAGTAAAGAGGAGGAATAAGAAAAATAGTGCTTAAGAGCTTTGAGATCAATGTGCGTAATAGGATACAAACAGTAGATTTCTTGTTTATTGTGTGAACTACTGTTAATTTTTGTTCATGCCATTATCTTTTAGTCTTTTGTAGACAAAATGGTAAAGTTGGATCAGGTGAAATACAAAGATGTATTAATTCGGTCCAACAAATTTCATGTGTTGAATACTATTTATTTAATCATTGAGTTGGTCGGTAAACTATGAAGATGGTTTAAGTTGATACTTGTTAAGAGTTTTGATATTTTTCTAACTTTAACTTGATGTTTCACTTTCATCAACGTTATAAATCTTATAGGTCAGCTTCATGTAATGTTAATGATTATGGAAACATCAATATAATTACAAAAGGGAAATTCTAGGAAATACATAGTATAGCATGATGCGTAATGAGTAGGAATATACTGGCAGTTATTCAAATATTCGCCATGGGCTTGTAAGTGTGGTTCTTGCTATTTTTTACACCTCTTTTTAGTATGCTATAAGATATTGGGAAGCAGTTTCATTGTTTGCTAGATTATATAACACACATGCTAAAATTATTTCTTTGTAATTACCAATGTAGCAGTTTCCAATCAATATATCATTTTATTAAGCATGATAGGCATGACATAAGAGTAACACTACATAAAACTATTTTAAACATACTAAAGATACCGAGTAGTTTGAGTTTGATTGTCCTTGTTTCCTTTATATCAAACTCATTATCAGTAAGGTTCAACATAAGTAAACTCATTATAGGTAAGGTTCAACATAAGTTTAGCATGGATGCTTGGAAAAAATAAACCTCAATAATGGCATTAATAAGGTGTAGAAAGGAATGATATACCCTTCGAGGTACGCTGGTATGTTATTCCTTTATGTTTTTTCCCTTTGTTTTATCAATTAATGTTATAATTCAAAAATGGGGATGCACAATCTAGATTACTGTAACTCAAAATATAATAAAATTGCTAAAACCGCTGCTTCATAATAGAAGATTAGCTATATATATGCAGCCCATCTGGAAGCTATATTTACGCTCATGAGGCCAATGTTAATATAAGAAGTCTTATCTTCTACATAACACAAACAAACCACCGTTTAGTTCATGATCCCAATATTTACATACCTATTCAAACTTCTCTTTTATTTTCATGTCAATCAGCTATCATTTGTTGTTAACGTATAATTAATTTTCATTTGTTTAGGTATCATTGCCTACCTAACCCACAGAAATGATCAAAAAGTATATTTTCTATTTTGTATGTATGTTAGTTGCACATCCTTGTGCATGTTTAGTGCAACAACATTTCTATATACCTCTCCTTTAAAAATTATATCTTATAAATTTACTTTATTACCCTCAGTCGAACCTATGCGTATGTTATGCCCTAAAAAATTGTTGCATAGGTTTCAAGTTTTATGTGTATAATAATTTCTAGTTTCATATGCCTAACAGATCATTAATATTTTACAAATATACTATTTGGGAAATCCATTACTCACAAACTGTCAATTAGCATTTTTTATCTTTCAGCTTTTATTCCTTTTCTTTATTTGAACTGCCATGTGTGTGTGTGTGTGTGTTGTTGAAAATGGCTAGTTATGCATTTGTTTGCCATTGTTTAACTGATCTCCCTCCAAATAGTTGGGTGATAGATGTAAAATCGAACCTGGAGCAAAAAGAGGGGTAGTCAAGTTTGTTGGTAAGGATGATACTGTAGCTCCTGGATTTTGGGTAGGAGTACACTTAGATGAGCCTTTAGGGAAAAATGATGGCATGTAAGTTGTTTTGCAACCATTTATTTTGTTGATGGACTTACTATATTTATGGCTTTAGCAAATGCATTCCTGCAAATTTTGATGTTTTAATGCAAAAAAGTACTTGACTATCTTTATGCTGAAAGAAAACTTAATTTAATTTTGTAAACCACTTGCATCAAAATGAAATGACCAACACTCACTACGCAATAGATTGCATACTGCAACACCAAAGAAGTGATGCAGAAAGTGCCAAAAAATGTTGCTGTAGGCTAAAAAAGGGCAAAGGCAACACTTTCTCGGTGATGCATTTTGCCGCGTTGCTGCAGACCTCAAAGGCAACATTTTGACTATCTAAGGCAACATAAGAAATATTGTTGCAATAGAACCATATTTGGGTCTATAGCAACATCCATAGGTGTCTGTACCAACATTCCAAAATGTTGCTATAGGTATTAACTTTCTGAATTTGTGGGGCCCACAATGTAGAGCATATTTGATTTTTTAATAGAAATAAATTTTTATTTAATAAAATGCTATTGCACAGAATTTGATATTCAAACAGTAATTTATTTAAATAAATATTTTATTTTAACATTTGAAATAGTACAAATTCCTGACTCCACTATTTTACAATTCAATGATATATAACACCGATATTCACATATACAGATATTCCTCACTACATCACTCAGTTCACTCATTACATATGCAGTTTCAATTTATACAGACACCGACACTGACAAATATATGACGAGCTGAGTGCCGAGCCGAAGGCGAGCCGAGTGCCGAGCCGAAGGCGAGCCGAGAAGCGGGTCCGGGCGCAGCGCCGGCGGGGGTCCGGGGCACCGCAATCCCGGCGGGGATCGAACAAGTGGGCACCGCCCGATTCATCCGATTTTGGAAGATCGAGCCTTCTTTGAAATGACGTAAAATGATGCACAAATGAATTAGCATGCACAAGTCCTATATGCACTGCTCCCTTGACTATATCTATGCCGAATAAAGGCAGCAAAATATAACGAACAGCTAGAACTCCAAATATGAGCGATAAGCAAAGGTTTGATCCCCTTAAACCTGAAAATCATATTATTAAAAACATAATTTTTATCACATCATTTTCTATAAAAAAGAAACATTGCTTGACTAATAAAAACTTCACCTTTGATAGGGTTTCCTCCCATTATCAGAGTGGTAGCAGGAATTGCTCCATCACTACATTGAATAATTTGGAAAATAATCAACACCAGGTAAGTAGAAAATGCCTTAATAATGAAGCAGAGTATTGAATTACACGAACAGGAGCACCTTCACTGCCTTCATACATGTTGAAACATCATACAATAAACCAGCACTGCCTTCATACATCACCATTCAACACTTCCTTCATCCCACCTGAAACTACTCAAACCCTCAAACCACCTCACAGCATTCACGACACCTACATTCACAGTCTACCACCACAACAGCCTTCACTCTGTCTACATCGACCATCTTCTCAGCAATCCCGACCATCAATTCAAAAAAAAACACAAAAAAACACAAAAAATCCAAACGACCTGAACCGGATTCCATTAGCGACTTCATTCAAACCACAAATCATCAATCCACAAATCGCCGATTGCATTCGCGACCAGACCCAATTCACGATCTCCAAATCGAAAACCACCTCCGTGCCCCCTCTAATTCCAGAAACTCTTAAACCGCAACCTCAAATTCTTCGAACCCTAAACCTTAAATCACCTAAGTCGCCTGAATCAAACAATTTTATTTTGATTGAGAATTTTGTCTGGGTGCGAACAAGTTTGGATTGAGTGTTTTTTATTTCGATTTGAGAAATACACGTTCTTTTCGCGATTTGAGAAATAGGGCGGCAGAAGAAGAGGGTGTTGAAAGAGGAGAGGGCTACAGATTCCATGATTTGAACGGTGATGTTTGCGATTCAAATCGATGAACACAGTGCGAGTAATCATTTTAGGATTTTCGAAATTCCATTGAAGTATTCTATTTGCTTTTTGATTTGAGAAATGAAAAATGAAAGAGGTCTACTGGAGTTCAGGCGGGAAAACGAAAATTTGGGGCAAATTGTAGCGGTGATCCATTTTTACAATCAGAATAAATATAGACCGTTGGATCGTATTCACGCGGATTGTTAATTTTATTAATTTTTTGATTTGAAAACATCTATAGCAACACTATATAAAAATGTTGCATCATGTTACACTTGTTTAGCTAGAGCAACACATTTTTATGGCTATGGTAACACCAAAAATACAACGTTGCAGTAGGACCAAAAGCTTATATCTATCGCAACATTTTAGCTGGCAACACCTTGCAAAAATGTTGTAGAATGTCATCTATGGCGTAGTGACTCATATGGAATATTATGACATTGATCCAACTAAAATGTGGCCTATCTTCTCTTAATGATAGTGTGAATTAAATCGTAGGTTTCTCTTTATGGTGTAATTAAATCTATCCCAAGAGGTCACCCATCACCCATCACCCATCATGATTATGCTATTGCTCATGCAAGTGTTATTGCGAAATTCATATTGGTACCAGTTGCTGCAAGGGAGATTAATTGCACTGTTGTGCTTATATATGTTTTCTTTCTTTTTTGGAAAGAGTCGGACATTCTTTTGTGCTAGTTTGAAGGTAGGCTAGTGAATTAAATTATCTAGCAGAGAAAAAATGTTTAATTTTTGAACACTTCAGGTTTTTAACTAATAGAAAAATAAAATCATTTTTCTACAAAAATGTACAAAATAAGCCTGTTAATAGTCATGTTGGAACGTTTATTTGGTGAAACTTCATTCGACTACTTGGGCGGTTGATAAATTATTTTGATGTAATCGCTCTTTTTTGTCACATGTACCAAATACTTTAAAATTAATCTTTATATCATGATTAACTATACATATAAATTCACAAACACTAGAAGTTAAACAAAAATGAATTAATTTGTGCAATATAATGTTGATTTTGATAACTTGCGCTTGTGTAATTTATTATACTTCTTGAAGTGATTAAGGAACCCCTCTCTTAACCTTAAGCAGCCATTAGTCATAGCATAAATTGATAAGCATCTAGAAATGGGAAAGCAATTTATGGAGTCCGCTTGATAATTGAGCAATCTGGTGCTTGAGTAATGCTCAACAGTTGCTTCATATTTTGGATTATAGGAAGATCAGATTGATATGATGCAAATGAAAGAGGCACGAGCTCAGTATGTTTTAAACCAAGATATGTCCATTTTATAATAATCTTTTCATCCCTATAAATCTTTTAAGATTTGTTTTCTACTTTCAATTTTTCGTTTTTGCAGAAAATGCAGTATACGTACAATATAATATATTTTTTGTAAAATAACTATACTATTATTTATCATTTTAATTTGTTGGATTGTCAATGATTACAAAGGAAGCTAGCCGATGACTATGTTATTCTTATTCTTGCTGACAATTTTCTGTTTAAGAGGAATTAATTTCTGCTTAAGTGAAATCAATTATTGATAAGATGTAACGACCCACTATTTTAGACCATTCAAATCGACAATAATCCACACATGTCTGACTTGAATAATTCAAAATAACAGATTGTAAATAAATTTGGAGCAAATGAAATCAAATACACAGAATCACAGACACAGAATATCAGAATAACTCGCAGCGGAATATAAAAACCATAGTAGTTCATGAAGCTACTATAACAAACTCTCAAAACAAAATACATAATATCTGTTTGAAAACATATACAATAGAAATCTCAAATACATAGAAGTTTATAATACCAGAGCTGAAATAGAACAACTGAAACTGGAATGGATAGATAACTAGATAAGCAGAATCTCCAACGATTCCTAGCTCCAGAAAGAGATCCAAATCTAAGCTGTAAATACTCAGGCTGACCCGAGCGTAAAGCAAAATACAAAACACTCGAGTCAGGACAATATATACTTATATAATGTAAACCAACTCAAGTGAACTGTAGCAGTAATGCATAATAACTTAAAGGATGCTTGGGATCGCCCATCCTCTAAGGATCAGTTAAACCATAAATTAAATACATCCCGTGGTTAAAATTTCAAAATTGGTATTTTATATTTCGAAATCAAATATCATTTCAAAATTCAATATCATTCAAAAATCCAGTTCAAAATATCAAAATATCATATTTCAAAATAGTTTATATTACGAAACAAATTACTTCATTTTAAATCATAAAATGAAGTTATTATATTAAATTATTAAATTATTAAATTTCCAAAATTTTAATCTTTCAAAGTTCATTCGTTCACTTAAATTAATTAAAACAATGAAAATTCAACTTTCGCAACATTTAGAAAATGCTATGGAAAGTCACATTTAAAACAGTTCAATTTAACAAAAGACAGCATTTAAAATGCTGTAATAGGGTTACATTAGTTTCAAATAAACTTAGTTAAATTCAACCATTATAACATTTACAAAAATGCCATAATAGCCTTTAATTAAATTCATCCATTTGGTTCATTATTATCAACTACAACATTTACAAATGTTGTATTATCATTTACATTAGAATTAATAGCATTTCAAAAATGCAGTTAATTAACTTCAAATATTTAGTATAACTTCACAACAATTATATTTTTATATAAATCATTTTTAACTTATAAAATCATATAATTTCACTTTGAAAACAATCATTCAAATACCCTTATATTCATGATTTTATAAAGTTAAACCTCCATTCAAAAATCAAAATTTAATAATAATTCACTTATTAAATTCCAATATTAAATTATAAATTCATTAAATTAAATTAACTTAACACTTAAGTTTAAATTTTCAAATATAACTTAATTCCATTTTTATTTACTTAACTTATAATTCATTTTTAAGCCAAATTCACAAATTTCCAATTTTAGTTATATTTCAAAATTTCAACTTAAATATTCATTCATTTCACATTTTAACTTTATTCAAAATCATTAATATAAAATAAATCATTTAAATTCACTTTAATCCAAATTATCATGAATGTATCACATTTCATATTTAATTTAAATTCCAATTATCACCAAATTAAAATTTCCCAAAAATACATACATTTCAAATTTTCTAATTTTACCATTAATTTATTTCACTTATAAATTTTCAGAAAATCAATAATGCTTTACAAAAATCATTTTTATTTAGTTTAAGTCAAAATATTATAATATTTACATTTCTAAAATAATTTAAAAAAAATTTATAAAACATATTTTAACAACGGGTCTGTATTTCATTTTCTAGCCTAGGTAAAGTGATACGGGTAATTTATCATTTCAACCCGTAATTTACAAAGATACCCGGGTTTGATCATTTCAAACCCGCAATCCCAAGCAAATGAAAATAATTGAAAATCATTCAGGCCTATCATTTCAGCCCATAACGATTTTCTCTTATTCTAAAGTCCGTTCGGGTATGTATCATTTCAACCCATAGTGATTCTAATCTAAAGGGAACTTGCAGTGTGATAAACTGATAAAAATAACAGAACAACATAATATAACAATAACATATGATATAACAGGTGTTTAAGCATGGGTGAACATCATATAATCATAACATAGCAGATATAATATGGTGATGCATTTTACAGATTCAAAAGTGGTCAATTTACTAGTTATATAGGTATACACTGTCTGGTGAGAATAACTCACTTGTTAAAAGCTGGAGATAGCCACAAAAGCACACAATACTGACACTACGAAGGCACGACAACACGGGAATGACTTGAGAGTGGAGAGCGAGATCCAAGTTATAGATCTTGTGTTACAACCCAAAAACAAAACCAAAATAATAGTTAAAAATCAATACGATTGAATTTGAATAACTTTGGAACAAAAAGCAGTTTGAATACGAAACTTTTTACCTTGCTTTCTCTACTTGTTTGCATGGCCTAGGGGATCAATTAGGTCAGGTTTGTACTTGGTTTGGATCAGGTATGGGTCTGGAAAAGGTAAGGCTACAAGGTAGAACATGATGGAGGAAGTTACAACACAGGGATGTGAAGGGGTTTAGGCTAAAACATGGTTTTTGGCAACCAAAAGGGCTCGGTCATGGGGTTATATGCTTGGCCAGTCAAGCTCAGGTCTGGACAGAGGTTGGAGTGGTGTGGGGAGGTCTGGAAAAGGTGGTGGTGGCAGCCTATGGTGGTGGTGGTGGTGTAAAATGAAGGGAAGGTTGCATACATGGCTCGGGTAGGCGATAATTGTAGAGTTTTCAATGTTTTTGTGGAGTTTTGCTCAAGGGGAGGCCATGGCACTTTCATGTCAGTGGAGAATGATGGTTTGGCCGTGGATTTAGTGGGGAGGAAGGGATGGTGGTCGATGGTGGTGATGGTGAGGCTATGGGCTGAGCAAAGCATGAAGATTTCAAGGCAATTTACAAAGGAAAATCAATAAAAGAAGGTGAAAAAGAATAGAAAAGAGGAAGATATTACAATTCTTTTTCTTCAGATCTGAAAACATATGTGAATGAGGAATGAGAAAGTGATGTTTTCACGTGAATTGCAAAATGAGATATGCAGCTGAAAGAATGAGGAGTTAAGGCCAAATGAATGAAAAGTAATGTTGAAATGTGAAAAGGTGGGAATTCAAAAGGCCTTAGGAAATAAAAAGCCACAAACCTTTCAAATCACTTTTATTTCTTTTTAATAAGTTTAAATAACTGAAAATAATTAAAAATTCAGTTTCAATTCGAAAATGTAACAAATATACAAAATATAAATAAATAAATATTAATTATATATGATTAAAATAAGAAAATAGTACAAAATGAAAACTAGTCTAGAAAATTTGAAAATAAATGAAATAAACTTAGGGAAAATTGTATGGACTTGGAAAAATATTTATAAATAAATATAAGAACATAAAATAAAAATGCATTCACAAAAATAAATAAATAAATTTTATTTAAATAAAATTTAAATGAAGAATATAGTAGAAAAATAGAAACTAGTCTTTAATAAATGCAATAAATTTTGGAAAAGTTTTATTATCACTTCAAAAATATTAAAAGACAAAAATATACATAAAATAACATATTAACACATTTTAAAATAAAATATGACAAAGAAAATATGATTTATAAAATTTAAAATAGGCAAAATTGCAAAATAAAACAAATTATACTCAAAATTGAAATGTACATAACTTTTACAATTTAATTCCGTTTTCAACGAAACAAAAAGCAGTATTCATGTTATTAAGTCTATTTTCATAATAAAAGATAAAATTTAAGATTTTAAACAATTTAAATTTGAAGTTTTAAAAGTCAAAGTTTGACCAGTTTGACCAGAAATCCCTTTTTCAAGAAATGTTCAATTTATACCAGTTTGAAATTAAAAGTTACATAATAATCAACATTTATATTTAAAAATGAAATGTTTGAAATAAAACAAGTTTAAAATAGTTTTCAAAATATAATAAAGTCAAATAAAATATATACAAAAATCTAGGGCTGTTACATAAGAGGTACTTATTTTAGGGAGAACTCGTAAAATACTTTTGTGGGGGTGTAAAATCTTTTTTCTTTTCTCAACCAGGGAGTAACGATGGAATCTAAGTATTGATTGTGTGTAACGTATGCCTGATGGGTTTACAATGGACATGTTACCTT
Source organism: Allium fistulosum (assembly GCA_030737815.1). Lineage (NCBI taxonomy): Eukaryota > Viridiplantae > Streptophyta > Magnoliopsida > Asparagales > Amaryllidaceae > Allium > Allium fistulosum. The sequence continues at coordinate 1,425,914,783 of CM060902.1, forward strand.
TTCTTTTTCTTTTTCTTTTTCTTTTTCCTTTTCTTTTTCCTTTTCTTTTTCCTTTTTGGGTACATACATGTATAAATAATTTCAAAATAATTTCAAGATAACTACTTTTATGGATATAATAGTTGCACCATTTTTGCTCTTGTTTTCATCAGCACAATATGTCTGCTTCATGCTATTTATCATTACATTTTTATACAAGCCCTAATCTAAGTTAGCTACAACCATCTAAGCATTTATTTTTTCAATATACCTCGTATACTTAACTAAAATTCCTACTTCCATTCAACATTTTAGGGTATTCTCCATCCTACAATTTTAGCAACAGTCCTATCAATTCCTTTGATTTTTATTTTATTTTAAATGGTTTATTATCAAAGTGGAGTAGTAAAAAGAAAGAAAGGGACACATATTCAAAATCTATAAACCTTAAGAAAGAGAAACTGTACTGAACTGGATCTCTTGTCAATAATGAAATTTTACATTAAATCAGATGACCATTTTTTTTTGCAAAGTCTTTTTTGCTTGGGATGTAAAGAGTTAAGGTTTTACAAGACGAGAGATGGTTACTATTTTGAAGAGTGAACTTTTGAAAAGGGAAATGGGATTAAAATTGGGTGGGGAATGAGGATGGTGTGTGTGGCTATAAATGTGAAACAGGATGTGTGTACTAGGTTTCTTAACTTGTTGCAGCATAAAGTAATTTATTCATGCTTTCATAGTTGATGAACCAGGTTGTTTGATTGTACAGTTTGATGCTTTCTTGTAGGGCTAGTGTGTTTGTTTAATATTCCAGGAATTGTTGTTGTTTTGGTGTTTATTTAACTAAGTTTTATAAACTTAACTAATTAACAAAGTTTTATAAAAGTGATTAAATTTATGTTCTTACCGTACCACCAAGGCTTTATAAAAGTTTTATAAAAGTGATTAAAGTTTTATAAAAGTTTTATAAGCAGAAGGAACCGTACCACCAAGGCTTTGCCACTACTTGGCTATGGTAATGTTCTTACTTTTTTTCTTTTGCTTTTCTTCTTTTTAAATTTATTTCCGTAGTTCATTATCCATATTTATATAGTTAATTAGCAAATAGTAAAATAGAACTTAAAGAAATGCTGTCAAAAATCAGGCAAGATTTGTAAGCTAATTATAACCTTAAAATTGTTTAAAAAATATCTTCATATTTCGTTAGTTTTTCTTTGAATTGCATGAGTGATTGCTGACAAACCTAAACGCATAGTGTGTGTATAATTCATATGGAGTACTCAAGATAAAACGTGTTCATGCTTATCCCTACTATACTAGATTTATGATACGTAAGTGGTAATAATTTTTGCAGGTATAACTGATATAGAAATCCATTTCCTTCAAATCAAGCAATGCAATTGGCATATATGTAGACGAAAGTGTCCTTGAACATCTGAGCAACTGGAAGGGTAAAACAGGAAACGAGCTTGCCAATGATGATGAATTCTTTGATGCTATTGTGTCTGGTGAGAACGGAAACCTTTCTTCTTCTGCTTTTTTTTCTAAAATAAACTTAACATCATAAAATTCAACCGTTCCTTCATTGGGTTATGAAGAGGAGATATTCATACAAACTAGATGTCTACTAATATAACTTTATTTATAGGTCACAAACTTAAATGGAACGTATGAACTTCTGAATGACCAATGAGAGATATCTAAATCTCAATGATGATACTAAAAATCCTGGGATAAAGCATATAATCAATGTTATTATCACCTAAGATTCAAAATTATAACTAACAAATAATTCTGTAGCTGATGTGGAAAAGTTCATCAGAGTGGTGATAATAAAAGAGATAAAAGGAAGCCAGTTTGGCCTGCAAGTAGAATCAGCCATTAGGGGCAGATTAGTCTCTTATGACAAATTCGAAGACGAAGAAGATGAAGAACTGGAAAAAATCACAGAGTTCTTCCAAACTCCATACTTCAACTTCCATGTAAGTTTCACAACATCTTGTTTATATGAATTCTTGTTCGCAGTTGAAAAATTAACAACTATTTTGCAATATCCGAACACACAATAGTGCAGTCTAGTTAATAATTGAAGCATTTTTATGTGCATGTTATGTCTGTATTGAATTTTGTGTTAAACCTTTGGTCATAAGGTAATATTTGGATTATTGTGTTTTTGTTTTGGTCATAAGGTAATTTTTCAACTGCGACTGTTGTCCCAAATGAGAGCGTGTGTGATTATTGAATTGTCATAAGGATAAGGAGGGTGTTCGGATGGAGGTTTTGTTGCTTGAACTTGGTAGTGATCGAGGAAGGCAGTGACTGGTTGTAGATGCTGCAGAAGGAAGGTGAAGATTGTTCGTAGGTAGTGGGTGGACATCAGTGAAAGGGGGTTGAAGATGAATGTGCAGGTTGAACTGGACAGTGGATGTAAGTGCAGTAAGAAGGTAAGGTTGTAGGTTGGTGTTTGCAGCTAGTCTGGTGATGTAGCTATGAAGGAGTTAATTGTTTAGCAAGAGATGGAGGGTGGCTGTACATTCAAGGGTTGAGTGTTGTGAACTTTGTAGGTGGTCTGGTTGATTTGCTGATGAACTTTGTGAAATTTGAGTGTTGAGGGTGGCTTTCCCATGTAATTGGTCTACTGTGTTATTTTTGTTTATGGATATTATTGAAACTTGATTTATAGATGTTTTTTGTATATTAATATTGTTTTAGCTAGTTTATTTAACAGATTATTATTCATTAGAACATGTTATATATATTGGTTGCTTGATTATATTCAAAATGTAGTTCTGGAATATGCAAATATAGTGGAATGTTAATGCTGTAAAAATCATATAAATAGAAGACAACATCTATTTTAATGCTGTCAATGAAGAAACAACAACGTTTAATTCGTGTTGTAATTATCATTAAATAGTGAGTAACAGCGTTTATTAAACGCTGTTGTAAACTGTAGTAAAACATCATTCCAACTGTAAAAACATAACACAGCACGCATTAAACGCTGTAATAAAAATATTAACAGCCTAAATAAAACGCTGTCAAAAGAATAATTTCCACAGCGTTTAAAATTAAGCTGTTGTAAGTTCTCTTTATACGATAGCTTGTTGTTATACAGCGTTTGTTCTAACGCTGTTGTGTCATATAACAGCGTTTAATAAACGCTGTGGTATCAAATTTTTTACAGCGTTTTCTATTTTGCTGTTAAAACTTTTGCATCTACGACAGCATGTCGTTATACAGCGTTTATAATAACGTTGTCGTATCATATAACAACGTTTTTGAAACGCTGTCAAAAGCTGTTTCTGGTGTAGTGATATTACACTGTCTCAATTATAAATCTTCAATGTTTAACAATATACATATGAACAGATGGGTTATAATATATATACATATCCATATGTGTAAATATCAAATACTGTAAATAGGAAAAGGTAGAGAACAAATTGCACGCACTCACATGGAGGGAAGAGAGGAGGCGCTCGGCCTGGCAAGCTCGGCAAGGTGGAGGAGGCACGAAGTGGTGGGGTCGGTGCTAGGCTTGCACGTGGAGAGGGGAGATTGGTGGGAAAGAGAACGCGAGAGTGGAGGGGAGATGCGGGCTTGCTGTTCCAGTAAGGTGGTGGCGGTCTGACGTGAGGTTTTGCCACCGAGTTCGGTGTGGAGTGAAACTTCGGTGGAGGGTGGTATAGATGTGGTGCGGGCTGCTTGTCGATTCAGATGAGAGGGTGGTGGTGAGCCAAGGCCGTGAGTTGCCGACGTTAGGGAGGGAAAGACGTGGTTTGCTGGGCTGGAACGGTGGGGTGAGGAGGGGAGAGGCTCGGGTTTTAGGGACGTGGCAGGAGATGGGAGCCGCGGCTAGGGGAGGAGTTGCGTGGAGGAAGAATCATGCAAATATGAAGAGTGGGAAAGAAATGAGAATACCATTACTTGCATTTTTTCCTCTGGGAAAGGCAATAGAGAAGCATACGGTGGAAATGAAGCAACCTTGGATAACATAATTGATAACAAGAGGAGGGCAACGTTTCAAAGCATTGGGAATAGAAAGACAATTGGTTTCAAAGCATTGGGAATAGAATGGCCAAAACTGAGATAATAATTGTTGACAACAATTAACATGCACGGTAGGAATGAAAGGGTAGTAAACCAAAAGGATTTTAAAACGGTACTGATACGACATTTTTTCTATTTCGCGGATTCTATTACGAACCGGACTTCAAAGCACAGGAATATATATACTGTAGAGATCAACACGATGAGACGATCAAAACGGTATACTGATATTAGCAGTACGATTGAATTTTAAAAATTCAAATTTTCTACCAGCGGAAAATGCAGCAAAAACGCAGAAAAATAAGATCGATGGAGCTAAAGAAGTCCGAATTTGGAAAAACGAAAAATGACGTATTGCTCAGAAGATGATTTAGAATTTTCCTATGTAAAAATATTTAGATTTCGAAAACATTTTATTTTCATCAATTCCTACTGATTAAATTGAAATTAAATTACACACGAAATAAACTTTCTTAATTTCGGATGAAAATTTACCAGTTGCTATGTTTAACTAGACGCATTCCACATATCAAATTTTTACTTCAAAATTTTATCGTTTAAAATTACGTTATTAAAACAGTTAAAATTTTACGGGTCGTTACACTCTCCCCCACTCAAAACTTTTCGTCCCCGAAAAGGAGCGATGTAGGAGAATAGAATCAACTAGAAAGAAAAACAGATTTGAAATACAAAATAACAATTAATTTAAACCATATAAATTCAAATTAATTGATATTCAATAATTGATTTAATCCATTTGATTTCACTAAAATCAATCTCAACTATTTCTAAATTCATTATCTTATTATCCAATTATCTTCAATTTACAATTTCTAAAACCATAAATTTGAATAGTCTTTTATTATAATCATATTTTTTTCAACAATTTAAATTCTTCTTTATTCCAAATTATTGTTAAATTTATTCTACTTAATATATCTTATCCCATATATTTAACCCATATAAATTAATTTAAACCATAAAAGTTTCGATTTAAATTAATTTATATTCACTAATTGCTTTTAAATTCAAGGTATTTTCATAAGTTGATCAAATTTCAATTTAATAATTCTTTCAAAACAAATTTATTTGTCTCATCTATTATTCAATTACTTATTATCCTATCTAACTCTATTAATGTCTTTATAAATAAAATTTGAGTGTTTATAATATGTTTATACATTTATTTATAAAGACATCTTTTTTGTACATTATCCAATTACATTTTAACTTCTGAATAATTTAGGTAAGTTATATTGAAATAAAATTGCGTATTATACAAGTAAAATTTTTTACAATCCAGTTATTTCAAGTTAAATATTTATCCAAGAATTTTGACTTCAGTTTATAATTGAAATCATCTTTAACCTAAAATTTAAGAGTTTAAATCTCTGATTTACTTCAAACAATTTAGAGATATATCTATGTATTTATATCAAATCAATTAAAATTTTAAAATAAGATACCTATATATATATATAAATCAAATTATACTGAAGAAATTAAAATTAAAATATATTTTTTTTCAAAACAAAACCGTAGCAAAGCTACAGAATAGTCTCTCCACTTCGAAACTCAAAAATGAATGTCGATGATGCGGCCGCTGTAGCGACCCAACTTTCCACTACCGGAAAGTCGCATCACTATGAAGAAAGAAAAGGGTGAGAAATAGAAAAGATAGAGAAGAAAGAAGAAAACACACCAGAATCTCAACAGCGGAACGAATGAAATATAATATATCACATAAGAGATTACATAATATCATATATATCAGAGTTACACAGATAATACAACACATACTAGACAGTTATAAACACCTGTCTAGTTAATACAACTCAATACCACTCACAACATCACAGAGATACAACACAGTGGAATATAGATAAATACTAACACAGCGGAATCACTATATATCTATACGCTGAAGCCTCCTGCTCCATTGCTCCTCCAGAATACGTCAAAGCTAACCTGAATCCCTTGGCTACCCGTAAAAATTTGGGTACCCGAGAGTTTAAGAAAAACAGAAAATAAACTCCGGGTCAGACATGGGTCTGGTATGAGTAACAAGTTAAGTTGTTTAACTTTGAAAATCCTTTGAAAAACAAAAGGTATCACATAAGACATCCCACACATAAACATGGAAATGTTTTTACCTTACGCTAACCAAACATTTGATAGGAAATCCAGTTATACTATAATAGTGTCTAGGGTTTTCAAGTAAATAGAAAATAGCTGAAATTGTTACATGATTAAATTCCAGCATACTAGGTTTACAATCAAAACCGTAACGTCACGTAGGAAAATTGGGTTTCCAACAATGGCAGGGCTACTGGGGTACCGCCCGTCACAGTACGTGGCCTAGATCACCGTACCGAGGACCCACCCTAAGTCCCCTGCAACACAAGGCCGGAACCATCCCTTACTGGACAGTTCCAAACAAGACAACCCCGACGGTTGTAGCTACTAAACCGCCCACACAGCCGAAATAAAAGGGACTCTAGACAGGGGTATATCTCGCTCTCAAGTGGGTGCTACCCACGAAGCCTTGCTGCACCTCCCCTGTTTTAGCCATTCTCGGTTGATGAGGCTTGAGGTCACGATTACCTTTAGAGAACACATCTCTTAGAATGCTCATCGCCCGCCTGACGATGTTCTGAAAGCATTCGATCCATATAAGTTCGTTCCGGGTTCGAACGAAACCGAAGGCATTATCTCGTTACACTCATTTTGGAATCACCCTCAGAGTTAACGACAACAACCCTTGCAATTTGAACCACCATCTCGAATCTATAAGTACTATCTCCGTCAAACTCATTACGGAATCACCCACAGAGTTATACTGACGAATAGTTCTTATACCTCGAGTCTTCACTTGCTCCATTTGGATTTCACGACCTAACGTTATTTTGGATCGATGTGGTATTCGGGTCTCCAGACCTAGAATCCCGGTATACGGAAACCCGATCCCGGTCTCATCGAAATCCAAGCCGTATCTTTTAAGGCCAAGTTGTTTTAAAGTTAAAACAATTCAATTTATTATCTATATCAACACAGATAGATAAAACACAATATAACAATGGAGAATAACATCATCATCATAAACAGATAATCCATATTATCTACTCAACAGATAATCAATATCATCATACTTAACCAAACATCCATAACTCAATAGATATATATCTGAGATCACAATCAATCATGGAAATCAATATCATCCATCATATATAAACAAAGATTAATAATCACCTCATTTTATAATTAATTTAAAATGAATTAAACTAATTACAAATCTTTAATTAATTTAATGTAAATTAAATTAATTACTCCACCATTATTAAACTTGCTTATACTACTATTAATTAATTATAAATCAATTAATTAATCATCATCCAATTATTCATTTTAATTAATCGTCCTTGATTAATTATCTTTAATTACATTTAAAGTAAATTATCCTTTAGTTATTTTTACAAATTAATTATCTTTAACCAAATATAGGAAATAACCTTTACCTTACTTCATTTATTAATTAACCTAAATTAATTACATGACTTAATTTATTTTATTAATAAATCTCTTCATTTATTAATTAATTCCAAATAAATTCATTTTAAGATTTCAGCATTTATAATAAATGATCTCTAATTACATTTACTATTTAATTCTATTACATCAAGTAATTAACTTTTAATTAGTTATTTTATTTCTTAATTTTTATTAAGAAAACTAATTTCCAAATCACATATATTAATCACCTCGATTAATAACATACAGTAATTAATTATCCTTAATTAATTACTCCCAATAAAGAGATTTAATTAATTCCTTGATTAATTTCAAGTAATTATATCCAAATTACTTCTATTAACGAATCATTATCCATAAATTACATCCTGTAATTATTCATCAATTACTTTCCTGAGTAATTATATCTCCCAATTATCAATTGATTAATCCAAATTAATTAAACTAAATTAATTAACTCAGATAAATCAAATTACCCAATTAACTAAAGTGAGTAATTAATTCCTTACTTAATTTCCATTACGTAATTTAAACATTTACAATGTTGATTATCAAATTAATTAATCTAATTAACTATTAAAAATCAATTATATTAATTAATCATAAAATAATCTAGTTAATAATCTTCATTAACATTTATTAATTACTTTATCTTAAATAATACTTACAATTTCTTCATTTTTAATTATAAGTTCAATTTACCATTCATTAATTAATTAAAGTCTAATCTGTAATTCTTAATTACATATTAATTACTTAACTCCTTATTTACTTTAATTAATACATTTCAACTTATAATTACTAGTTAAATCAATACAATTGATCAATTATCATTCTAGTTATTTTAATGGTTAATGAATTTTAAATCTTAATCTTCATTACTTAAAGAAAACTCATTTTCAATATTGATTAAATTTCACTTCTATATGTTTGAAACATTTATTTCACTACCCTTTTGAACTTTCAAATCTCTTTATAAAACTAATCTTTTTTTTAAAAACCTTAAATTACAAATTAAAGCAATACCTTGGTTATGAAGGGATTTAAATCAAATCCCCTTAAGTTCAAATATTTAAATTTAATTAAAGTATTTAAATTTTAAACTTTCTCTTCATTTCTCAAATCTGGAAATTACATTTAACTTAAGACCCAGATAACTTTGATTTAAATTTTTAAAACCCATACCTTAAAACTGAAAATCAAGTTACAGGTTAAAAACTGGAAATCAAACATGCCCAAGTTTCCCCTTATTTACTTCGAGTAAAATACGAATTCACTCGAGCAAAACACGTATCTACTCTGAGTAAAACTCGAGTTCTCTTCTTCTCCCTTCTTTTCTCAGCAAGTTTTGTTTACCTAGATATAAATTTAAACATCAGGTTCTTTACTCACGCACACGATAAAACCCGAAGCAACATACCCATTTACTCGAGAATGACTCGGGAATACCCACTGACACGACGCAGCCTCCATCCTCCGCGCCGTACACGTGCACGGCGGCACCACTGACCTCCGGCGAACACCCACGTCGTCGGCAAGTCACGAAACCCACGTATACACGAAAACCAAACTTGAATTGCCTACAGGAATGTCGAATCGAAATACAACAGTTCGACCGAGACTCAGAGCTCAACCCAAATCAACATAATCACCTCGCCACCACCCCTCACTCCACCGGAGATGCCTAAAGTTCAACCACACCACGACAACACGACGAACTTCCTCCCTCCAGACCCTCGTGACACTCGATCACGTGTAGGCAACAAACTCGGCCCGTTGCTGACATGCTCGAAAACTTGAAATAAAACCCTACAATGATCTCGAATCCAAAACTCACGCAATAGAAAAAATTTCTGTTAATTTTCACGAAATCACAAAGGTTTAAACTTGCTTCAAGTCAAGTTTCATCATTTATTATTGATTCAATTTCGAGAAATTGATAAAAATGCAGTTTTTATTCACATATGAACTGCTCATGAAATACCAATGTAAAAATCCTCATTTTCATTTTAAAAATCATAGTTTTGTATGTAGATTCGATTTGTACTCCTGAATTCTTAAAACCAGAGTTTTGATTTAAGCATATATAAAGTTGTACATAGTTTTCTTTGTTTCCAGAGACAATTACAAGTTGATTCTACTTTGATAAATTTTTAATACTTAAATCATAACCAAACAAACATCTTTTGTTTACATATTACAATCAAACCATCAATAGATCAAGTGGTGAGGGTTCTTTTACCAATCTACTCAAAAGAAATAACAACAAATAACAGAGTATCACAGAGAACAGATACACACAGATGTGCACAATCATATATATACAAAATATATCATCACAGAAAAGCAGGGTCCAAATTATCTCAAGTTATATTTTAAAGAAAAATGTTACTCACCATGATTCAAAAGAAAGAACAGAGCAAACTAGATTTGCTTAGCACAGGCCTTTGAAACAGTTTTGGATTTTCTAACAGAAGCTCCTCTTGATCTCTGATTTGTTGAGTTGCTGGTTGTTTTTGAATGTTTGTTTAGGATTTTAGATGAAGCTTTTATCTTAGTTTTGCTTAGCTCGAAAGAAAATGAAAACTAGTAGGGGAAAGTAGTTTACAGGGTGAAGTATAAAACAGGTTGATATAAATGAAACAGGGTATCATTTTTCTTTAGGCAAACTAGTGTACAAGTTGTACAATTCCCAGAGATAATTTTTTATAGCTTATGGCCGAGATTGCATGCTTTTGTACTTAGAAAAGATATTGCCTTACTATCATTTAATGCTATGTCCTTTATGCATGCTATTTACCTTACCAGCCTACATTTTATACTTATCTATATTTTTTTCCTTGCCTGAGTCTTACTCTACAAGCTACAAGTAAAAATACATTTTACTTTGCCTTTGATTCTTTTTCTTACACATTTTCTTCTTACCAGCCTACACTTTATTTGATTTTGTTGTACTTAAGACTGCCTGCCCATGTCATATTCGAGCCACTTGGTTTACATACTTATCCTATACAAGTATATTTTTCAAGCTTACTTAGCTATGCAGTTTTCAAATTTGAATGCAAATGAATGTTATCCCTACCAGGTTGTTTGATTTGTTTTATAGTGTATTTATTTCTTTGACTATGCAGATTTAATTTGAAGGCTGGGAAATCATTCTTATGTATTTTCTTGCCTGGTTTACATTTTGAAATGTAATAGAATGTTGTTTTCTTTTGTTTGTTTCCTTGCTTATGCAGATTCTTGGTTTGAAAATGAAATGTCAGTGAATGATATTTCTAACATGTTATTTGATTATTTAGTGTATTGGTTTTATAATTTACAAACAATAAAATTTAACTTATGTATATTTTATATTTCCTTGTTTGATATATTTACTTTGTTACTTGTTTTATATTGTGATCTTGTTATTTTACTTTAGTCAAGTTGCTTTAAAAATATAGGTGAAGTCCTATATTTACTTTCATCTATTAATTTTATATGTTTATTCTTATTTATTATTTTAAAATAAATTACACATTTAACAATTTGAAATGATTTATAAAAGGAATTATATCTTTACTATAACTACTTACTTAATATTATATACTAAAGCTAGAACAAGTTTTAAAACTATTTAAACATTTATCTTATATATTTAAACCCATATTTTATTTATTTGATAGCTTTGAAAAGACCTAATATTAAATAAATGATAATTCCCAAATCACTAAAGAAATATTAGAAGTTTGGAAACATAATTAATTAGTTTTTAAAAGATAAAACTCACCAATACAATATTTATTTAAAGGAAAAGTATTTATTTAAGTCTCATAAATCCAAGATATATCAAAACAATTTAATATTTAATATAAATTATTAAATTGTTATTGCTCGAAATTCCGGGTCGTCATAGCCGCCATCACCGAAATTATTTTCCAGCGACAAAGAGAAGAGCACTGGTTTCAACATTTTTAAAATTCTTTGAAAATGGTTTCTATTTGAAAATACCTTCAATAATATACATTAAAAAAAATTAAAAAAAACCCAAGCTTGAAATCACTGGAAATTAAATTCTCAAATTCTTGATTTAAATACATTTCAAATTTCATTATAGCCAAGTTTATGACTTCATTTATTTATATTGCAATAGTCAATTGTTTACAAAACCATAAATGGTAATCAAATATTATCATTCCAACAATCAATTTATTAACAGTTTGGTTAAAGAAAATTCATACTTATATATATAGTAAAATCATACAAACTTTATTTTATTTTCCAAATTTGAAAACAATATTGTGTCAGCTTGCTCTGCTCAAGTGTTTTGGAAATCCTATCGATAGCGTTGATCAGACGAATCGATCGGAAACCCAAATCAACATCAACAACTCAAACAACACAATATATATTAAAACATTTTAAATATTAATTTACAAATATACTTCCTCGCTCGTCGATACAAGGATGTATTTTAAAATAAGTATAGGGTTTCAAATTTTGATGGACTCAAATCAAAGAGAATTTTGATTCGAAGATAAGTTCGAAACAAAGATATGATGATTAAATAACAAAGTAGGAAGATTGATAAGTTTATATAAATCGCGAGCAACCTTAACCAGGTCGACCGTGACTTCAAGAATAAGATCGATGCAGAATTTCGAGACAAATCTACATCAAATCTCAAGGAATAGAATTTTGGCATAGCAGGAGATAGATAGCATCGTAAACCGAGGATACAGAAATCTCCGGTAAATCAATGCCTATTGTAAAGGAGTTTCACCCCCTTTTAAAAATCAATTTGAGATTGGCGGGACTGCCAACTCATTATAAAGCTCATTCGAAGTGGAGTTATGTGATACTCCAGAACTCAGAATAATACGAATAGTGAGGGACAAGAATGAATTTCGGAACTGAGGGAACGTTCCAAATTCAAAGGAATCGAGTCGAAAAGGAAGAGATTCAAACTCGAATGAAAGTGATTCTGTAAATACATTTACCCTATATGCTGAGTTTTGCCTAGGGCTACCAAAGCTCTGATACCAACTGTAACGACCCGCTATTTTGGACTATTCGCATCCACACATGTCGAACTTGAATAATTCAAAATACCGAATTGTTAATTTAATTTAGCAAAACTGAACATATACAGTAAATAAATAATCACAGATCACAGACAGAGTAATAAATGCAGCGGAAACAAAAGATAGTAGTTCATGAAGCTACTATATACATCAGAGTTAAATAAGGTACATCAGATGTCTCGAATACAATAGTCAAATACGAGAATCAGAATACAACCACTGGAATCAACTGGATATCTGAAAGCTGGATAGATAGCTGGATCTCCAAGCGAAGCTCCAACTCCAAAGGTGAGTCGCGAATACTGGTACACTCAGTCTGACCCGAGCGTAAAGCAAAACACAAAACACTCGAGTCAGGATTAACATTCTTATATCAATAAATGCAACTCAAGTGAAATAGCAACTGAAATACAAGTAACTCAAAGGATGTTGGAATAACCACCCTTTAAGGATCCGTTAAACTATCTACTATGTAGTAGTGTACGATAAGTAGATAATGCCTATCAGTAATATAAAACAACAAAATAGTGTTAAGGCGTTACCATTATCCCCCTTAACACATTTTATATAAGCGTTATAGTCTATACAGCACTGTAAACTCCACCATAAACTAGTGGGATATCAGGGAGTACTCCATAGGTATAACACAAATCGTAGTGGTCGCGTATATAGGGATACAAGTATAACAAGGCACATGAGGCAATACCCAAGGTAGTGAAACTACCGTTTGCCTGATCCGGACTGGTGAAAACGCATCGCCGCAGCGATCGCAACACCGCGAAACAACACTCCCAAATCAAGGGTGCACCAATCGACAACAAGTAATGAGTAGTTTTCGAAGAAGTGTGTTCGCTCGAGGCAGCTAACCCCATTTGGCCCGGCAGGGCTCCTGTTTTAGTCATTTCCAATTTGACACAAGTGTCAAGGCTATCCATTATCGTTCTCTTTCTTCTGTCATCACATACATCATTCCAGCCACTTCATTCTGGATCACAACTCCACGTATAGTTATTAAAGTGGTTTTCGGTTTAGACAGTGAGTATGTCCCTAACCGATTCCGGTCTCTTTAATAACTTTCGTAATTATTACACTGATTGGTCGCTTAATATATTTCAAAACCAAATCAAATTCAATTTCAAATAGAATTTGTAAACCAACATTTCATTTGTCTTCCTAAATCAATTTCCATAATTTATGTTTCAAAACTTACAAATTACCATTTCAAATATTATAATACAATTTCGATTTTTATTTAAACCATTCCAATATTCATTTAAATTCGTATATAAGTTTCATTCCGAAATCATTTAAAATGATTTAATCTACATTCAAATCAATTTAAGTTCATTTATCGATTTCATTCAATATTCGTTAAGTAAATTTATCCTTCAAAACAATTTCTATTTAACTTCCAATTTATTAAATCAATTACTTAAGTTCAACTCCATTATATCAAAACTTACAAATTGCATTAAGTTAAATTCATCAAATCAAATTCTTTACATTTCAAGTCTTACATTAATTTCAATAAACACATTTTATTTCTTGTTAAAGAAAATTCAATTTCACTTATTTATTTACTTAGTTACAATTTCAAAACTCAATTTATAAAGAAACTTAATTTCACTTATTCAAGAAGTTTAATTTCACTTAACAAAGAATTCAATTTTATTTAATTATTAAATAATTCAATCTTATTTAATTATTAAATAATTTCAAAACTTAATTATTAAATAATTTCAAACTTAATTACTAATAATTCCAAATTTTAAAACAATGTTCTTTCATTAACTGCTATGTTAATATTTTGATTCAGATTATTAAATATTAACATTTCCTTTCATTAAAATTCAAATTCCAACTTCGTTTCAAAACCATATTATTTATTAAAATAAAATCTTCATTTTATTTTTAAATCAAAGTATTGACCAATCGGTTTTTATTTAATTCTCTATCCTAGGTCAAAGTTCAATTTTGATATTTATCATTTCAACCCGATTCCAATTCAATTCAAAAATCAAAGCATAGCAAAGGGAACTTGCAGTGTGATAACTGGGATGGTGTCAAAGTAAATAAACAAGCAATAACCCCTTTTAATTATTTATGCGATGAGAATACAGTTTGGCTGATAATTGATTGATTGTTGATGTTTATATTGGACGTTAAATTGTTAGTGTTAAATGATAAATAGTATGCCAAATTGAAATGGATATAGGATAGTTAACGATTTTAAAACTGATTTATATGTTAAATTTGATTAGTGAATAATGACCCCTTTTAATTGTTAAATTAATTGACATATAAAATAGCGATAATTACACTTTGAACCATCGACGTATATCTGATTAATTGTTGTAGTGTAAAAAAATTGAAATTGAATGACAAGTGAAAACCGTAATGTAATAATCTTTAATCTACATGAAATGATAGTGTAGATTCTAGAAATAATTATATTAATTCGTACGAATAACAATGCGAATTAATACGGTTATTTCGAGATTATTTGAATTGATTATTGGATTGTGATTGTTTGTTGTTATTGCTTGTTTATTTACTTTGACATCATCTCATTTATCACACTGCAAGTTCCCTTTGCTATGCTATGATTTTGAATTGAATTGGAATCGGGTTGAAATGATAAATACCCAAATTGAACTTTGACCTAGGATAGAGAATTAAATAAAACCCGATTGGTCAATAATTTGATTTAAAAATAAACGAAGATTTTATTTGAATAAATAATATGGTTTGAAATGAAGTTGAAATTTGAATTTTGATGAAAGGAAAATGTTAATATTTAATAATCTGAATCAAAATATTAACAATGTAATTGATGAAAGAATGTTGTTAAATTTGAGAAATGATTGAATTAAGTTTGAAATTATAATTAAGTTTGAAATTATAATTAAGTTTGAAATTATTAAACTTTGAAATGATTTAATAATTAAGTTTGAAATTATAATTAAGTTTGAAATTATTAAACTTTGAAATTATTTAATAATTAAGTTTTGAATTATTTAATAATTAAATAAGATTGAATTATTTAATGATTAAATTGAATTCTTTAATAAGAAAAATTGAACTTTTGAATAAGTGAATTTTACTTCGTAAATAATTGAAATTGAGTTTCTTTATTAATTAAGTTTTGGAAAATTATTTAAGTAAGTAAATAAGTGAAATTGAATTTCTTTAACAAGAAATAAAATGTGATTTATTGAAATTAATGTAAGACTTGAAATTTAAAGAATTTGGTTTGATGAATTTAATTTAATTCAAAATTGTAAGTTTTGATTTAATGAAGTTGAACTTAAGAAATTGATTTAATGAATTGGAAATTTAATAGAATTGTTTTGAATGATAAAGTAACTTAACGAATATTGAATGAAATCGATAAATGAGTTAAACTGATTTGGAATGTTAAATTAAATTAATTTAAATGATTTCGGAATGAAACTTATATACGAACTTGAATCAATATTCGAATTGTTTTAAATAAAATTTGAAATTGAATTATAAGATTTTGAAATGGTAATTTGGAAGTTTTGAAACGGAAATTATGGAAATTGATTTAGAAAGATAAATGAAATGTTGGTTTGCAAATTCTAATTGGAATTGTAATTGATTTGGTTTGAAATTTATTAAACGACCAATCGGTGTAATAATCTCGAAAGTTATTAATGACCGGAATCGGTTATGGTCATACTCTCTGTCTAAACCGAAAACCACTTTAATAACTACACGCGGAGTGTGATCCAGAATGAAGTGGTTGGATTGATGTACATGATGACTGAAGAAAGAGAACGATAATGGATAGCCTTGACACTTGTGTCAAATTGGAAATGACTAAAACAGGAGCCGTGCCGGGCCAATGGAGGTCAGCTACCTCAAGCGACCACACTTCTTCGAAACTATTCATTACTTGTTGTCGATTGGTGCACCCTTGATTTTGGGAGTGTTGTTTCGCGGTGTTGCGATCGCTGCGGCGATGCGTTCTCACCAGTCCGGATCAGGCAAACGGTAGTTTCACTACCTTGGGTATCGCCTCATGTGCCTTGTCATACTTGGATCCCTATATACGCGACCACTACGAATTTGTTTTGTGTTATACCTATGGAGTACTCCCTGATAGCCCACTAGTTTACGGTGGAGTTTACAGTGCTGTATAGACTATAACGCTTGTATAAAATGTGTTAAGGGGGATAATGGTAACGCCTTAACACTATTTTGATACCTTATATTACTGATAGGCATTATCTACTTATCGTACACTACTACATAGTAGATAGTTTAACAGATCCTTAAAGGATGATTATTCCAAACATCCTTTGAGTTACTTGTATTTCAATTTCTATTTCACTTGAGTTGGATTTATTGATATAAGAATGTTAATCCTGACTCGAGTGTTTTGTGTTTTGCTTTACGCTCGGGTCAGACAGAGTGTACCAGTATTCGAGACTCACCTTTGAAGTTGGAGCTTTGCTTGAAGATCCAGCCATCTATTCTGCTTTCAGTATTCGATGATTCCAGTGATGTATTCTGATTTGTATTTGATGTATCGTATTACTCTTCCGTTGTATCTGGTTTAACTCTGATGTAACTTATACATTTATATGGTAGCTTCATGAACTACTATCTCTTTTATTTCCGCTGCATTTATTACTCTGTGTCTGTGATCTGTGATTATTTATTTACTGTATATGTTCAGTTTTGCCAAATTTAAATTAACAACGCGGTATTTTGGGCAATTCAACTCCGGCATGAGTGTCTACCTATACACTTATAATGGATGCGAATGGTCCAAAATATTGGGTCGTTACAAGTGGTATCAGAGCTTTGGTAGCTCTAGGCAAAATTTAGCATATAGGGTAAATGTATTTACAGAATCACTCTCATTCGAGTTTCAATCTCTTCCTTTGACTCAATTCCTTCGAATTTTGGAACGTTCCCCTCGGTTCCGAAATTCATTCGTGTCCTTCACTATTCGTCTTCTTTCAATCCTGGAGCACCCCATAACTCCATTCTGAATGTTATCTATAATAGATCGGCGGTCCCGCCAATCTTCGAATGATTCGTAAAGGAGTAAAACTCCTTTATAATAGGCATTGATTTACCGGAGATTTCTGTATCATCGGTTTACGGTGCTATCTATTCCCTGCTATACCTGAATTCCATCTCTTGAGATCGAGTGTTGATTTACCTCGGAATTCAGTATCGATCTTATTTTTGAAGTTACGGACGACCCGATTAAGGTTGCCCGTGAATTAAATAAACTCATCCATCTCCCGATTGTGGTAATTGAATTATCTTATCTTCTGTTTCAAACTTATTTTCGAATTGAAATTCTCTTTGATTTGCGTCTATCAAATTTAAATCTCTATACTTATTTTGAAAATTCGTTCCTGTATCGGCGAGCAAAGAAATGTATTTGTAAACAAATATTTAAATGTTTGATATATATGGTGTTGTTTGAGTTGTTGATGTTAATTTGGATTTTCGATCGATTCGTCTGATCAACGCTATCGATAGGATTTCCAAAACGCTTGAACAAAGCAAACCGACACAATATCGTTTTCAAATTTTGTAAACAAAATAAATTTTTGAATGATTATATTATATATACAAGTATAAATTTTTCTAAAATTAAATTGTTAATGAGTTGTTGTCCGAAATGGTAATATTTAATTTTCATTTATTATTTCATAAACCATTGACTATTGGGTAATATAAATAAATGAATTTATAAAAATGGGTTAAAATTGATTTTAGATTTAAATGGATTTAAACTAAATTTGAGAATTTAATATTCGGTGGTTTCAAACTTTGATTTGAAGTTTTATAGTGTATAGTATTTAAAATATTTCAAATGGAAATCACTCAAAGAATTTTAAAAGTTTAAGTCAGCGCTCTTCTCTTTGTCGCTGGAAAATAATTTCGGTGATGACAACCGCATCATCGACATTCATTTTCGAGTTTCGAAGCGGAGATACTATTCTGTAGCTTTGCTACGGTTTTGTTTTGAAAAATATTTTGATTTGAATTTCTTCAGTATAATTTGGTTTATATATATATGGGTATCTTATTTTAAAATTTAATTTGATTTGATATAAATATATTATATATATCTCTAAATTGTCTAAAGTTAATCGGAAATCTAATTCTTAAATTTTGTTAAGGGATGATTTTAATTATAAATAAAACCAAAATTTAGAATAAATATTTAAACTTGAATAATTGAATTTGGAAAATTTTATTTGTATATTGTTCAACTGTATTCTAATACAACTTACCTAAATCATTCAGAAGTTGAATATGTAATTGGATAATATATAATATAAATTGAATTTATAAATAAAATTTGAGTGGTCATAATAAATGTTATACACTTAAATTTTAATTATAAAATGTTAATAGAGGTAAATAGAATAATAAGATAATTGAAAAATAAATTTTGTTTTGAACGTAAATTAATAAATTGAAATTAGATCAACTTATGGAAATACCTTAAATTTAAATCAATTATTGAATATAAATTAATTTAAATTGAAATTTATATGGTTTAAATTAATTTATATGGTTTAAATATATGTAATAAGATATATTAAGTGGAATAAACTCAATAAATAATTTTGAATAAAAGAATTAAATCTGTTGAATAAAATATGAGTACAGTAATAGATAATACAAATTGATGATTTAGAAAGTGTTAATTGAGGATGACTAGATAGTAAGATAATGAATTTAGAAATAGATAGATTGATTTAACTTAAGTAAAACCAAGTGGATTAAACCAAATTGTTAAATATTAATTAGTTTAATTTGAAATTATATGGTTAATTGTTTTATCTTGTCTTTTAATCTATTTTCTTTCTGGTTGTTTCTATTCTCCTACCTCCTTCCTTTTCGAGGACGAAAAGTTTTGAGTGGGGGAGAGTGTAACGACCCGTAAAATTTCAACTGTTTTAATAACGTAATCAGTTGAAATTTTGTGAAATTTTAAACGATAAAATTTTGAAATAAAAATTTGATATTTGAAATGCGTCTAGTTAAACATAGCAATTGAAAAATTTTCGTCCGAAAATATGGAAGTTTATTTCGCGCGTAAATTTACTTCAATTTAATCAGTTAAAAAGCGATGAAAATAAAATATTTTTGGAACCTAAATATTTTTACATAGAAAAATTCTAAACCATCTTCTGAGCGAACGCTATTTTTCGTTTTTCAAAATTTGGACATCTTTAGCTCCGTCGATCTTATTTTCTTACGTTTTCTCGCATTTTTCGCTAGTATAAAAAATTCGAATTTTTATAATTCAATCGTACCACTGACATCTGTATACCATTTTGATCGTCTCATCACGCTGACCACCACGATATATTCATTTGTGTGTTTCAGAATTCGGTACACGGCGGAATTTGCGAACGGTTAACCGTATCGGGTTCCGTATTTGAGCCATTTGAATTCCTTGTGTCCATTCGTTTCCCACCTTGAAATCAATCAACCATAAGCTACTTGCAATAACCATTTCCTGAATTATCGTGCATGCTTTTCTCTATTCCCAATGGTCATTACTTTCCTTTAGCTTCATTGTTTGGTCTTCCGAGATAATTACTATGCACTAAAACTGCTGTGTAACTTTATACTTCCTATCTTCCATTCCACCATTTTGCCTCTCCCCTCACACCTCCCTTTCACGCGACATTTATTTTCCTC
The DNA here is from genome assembly GCA_030737815.1 of Allium fistulosum. Lineage (NCBI taxonomy): Eukaryota > Viridiplantae > Streptophyta > Magnoliopsida > Asparagales > Amaryllidaceae > Allium > Allium fistulosum. The sequence continues at coordinate 1,425,935,116 of CM060902.1, forward strand.
CTCCACTAGAAAACAAACTCAAGCAAACCCATCTCGTGAAACCATCTCAGCCAACCACCCCTAGCCTCAGACCCCGCCTCGGCCTCATAACCATCACCTTCCCCTCTCCGCTTTAACCGCCACCATCTCCATCGTTTCCAGCTACTACCGCATGGACCACCGGCCACGTCAGCGCCCTCCCACGCGTCCTCGTCACCAAAGCCGCACCGCACCTCCGAGTCAAAATTCAGCACGTTCCATCCTCGCCAGCGACCCGCCTTCCTCCACTTCGGCCGAAGCAGCCTTGGCCGTGACCACCTTTCCTTCCTCCCTCTACTGCAGCTCTTCCATTCGAACTACCCTATGTCGTGCGGCTCCTTTAGCATTCTCAGCCGAGTTTTCACCACTCACAGCCGAACCTCCTTTACTTTTCTTTATATAGGTTAGTTTATAAATTTTATATATATATATATATGTTAATTTATTCAAGTTTTATAATCAGTTGGCATACTTTGTTAATTCATACAGGTATGTATTTTTTTTACATTTCAAGTTACCCAGTTTCCATTTTGTATAAATATATTATACCAGTTTACAATTGTTAGTTCATATACCTTATCTGTTGTATAAATTTTTGTATTATATATATGAGTCCACTATATATAAGTTACAATATCATATTTTATATTATTTTACAGTATATATATATAATTTTACAAGCTGTATAGAATTTGTGCATATGTATATAAGTTATATTAGTATTTTATATAGTATCAGTTCATATAAAATCATAATAGTATTATATAAAGTATAAAGTTTCTTACTGATTGTTCTGTTCTAAAAAGAAAGCTCATGTTGATATTCTATAATGAATATATACATAACATGTTATGCTATTATTTAAAACGTAAATATATATGTATATATATTGGTAATATATTATATGATAGTTATATATATATTTTTTAAGCAATTTCAGGGAGATAAATAAAAGATTATAACAGAACTAAAGAAGTTGCATCATTCCTTATCACTGATTTCTCCTGTCCAGCTTATCCTTGCAGAAGAACCTTAAACAATGGCTTAAAATCAATCCCATAACATTATCAGGCTTGTTAATAAGTCGTCTATCACTAAAAATTTACAACATATATAGTTTTTCTTTTTAGCTTAATGCCGTGAAACTAGAACACTTTTACATGTGAGTAGATTAAGGGATGTGCAAACTGCAATTATGTGTTACTGGTGCGACTTTTCTGGCAGCACCGTTTAGATATGGTTTGGGTTGCTGAGCTGAAATGAAGGCAGTACTACCCATTGCCATATCATCCTCTCCTTTGATGCTCTTACTACGTGGCAGCACCGTTTATGATAGTTATATATACTATGTCATTTCAAAATATATATACTATGTTACTTTTATAAAAAAAAAATATTAGTTATAAAAAAAATATGTTGTTTCACGAAAACTATAACCTGGCAATATAATTATGTTACTTCATATGTATTATTATATATATATATATGTTAGTTTATATTTCTTTAAATAAATGTAAGTTGCATGTGGTATTTGTTGATGTATATTGGTTTTATAATAAATTTGATTTGAAAAGTATAATAAGTGTGTAAATTAATATTTATGTTTATATATTTGCTTATATAAGTTTAGATAAGTTGGCTTTCAGTATACCAATATATTTGGAGACTTTATTTCTTATGTGTTTGAATTTGATATGGATTTGGAAACGAATATACATATATATTTTTATTTTAAATATATGATTGATTTTTGAAAATTTTATATATGTGAAATATATCTTGTTTCATCAATCCCTTGTCCATCTTGACTTACCATATAAATATCGATTGTCGCAGCTGTTCCACAGCATTATCTCTTATCCGTGTGTGTATCCGTATCAGTTGTTTCCCATTCTCATCGCTCTTTCAGCCTCGAAAGGTGAGCAATCACTCACGATTAACGTTCTTTTATTTATTAAATTTGATTTCAATTGAAACGGCAATTGAACTATGCTGTTGTTAGTAATTACACTGTTATATATGCTATTACCTGTATCAGTTCACCTGTGACATCTGACACCATTATCTGTTAATTATTTATGCGATGAGAATACAGTTTGGCTTATAATTGATTGATTGTTGATGTTTATATTGGACGTTAAATTGTTAGTGTTAAATGATAAATAGTATGCCAAATTGAAATGGATATAGGATGGTTAACGATTTTAAAACTGATTTATATGTTAAATTTGATTAGTGAATAATGACCCCTTTTAATTGTTAAATTAATTGACATATAAAATAGCGATAATTACACTTTGAACCATCGACGTATATTGGATTAATTGTTGTAGTGTAAAAAAATTGAAATTGAATGACAAGTGAAAACCGTAATGTAATAATCTTTAATCACACTGCAAGTTCCCTTTGTAATGCTTTGATTTTTGAATTGAAATGGAATCGGGTTGAAATGATAAATACCCAAATTAAACTTTGACCTAGGATAGAAAATTAAATAAAAACCGATTGGTCAAATAATTTGATTTAAAATAAAATAAAGATTTTATTCGAATAAACAATAAGGTTTTGAAATGAAGTTGGAATTTGAATTTTAAAGAAAGGAAATGTTAATATTTAATAATCCAAAACAAAATATTAACATAGTTGTTGTTGAAAGAATGTTGTTTTAAAATTAATTATTTAATAATAAATTTGAAATTATTAATAATTAAGTTTTGAAATTAGTTAATAATTAAGTTTTGAAATTATTTAATAATTAAATAAGATTGAATTATTTAATAGTCAAATAAAATTGAATTCTTTATTAAGTGAAATTGAACTTCTTGAATAAGTGAAATTAAGTTTCTTTATTAATTGAGTTTTGAAATTGTAACTAAGCAAATAAATAAGTGAAATTGAATTTCCTTAACAAGAAATAAAATGGGATTTATTGAAAGTAATGTAAGACTTGTAATTGAAAGAATTGATTTGACGAATTTAATTTAATTCAAAATTGTAAGTTTTGATTTAATGAAGTTGAACTTAAGTAATTGATTTAATGAATTGGAAATTAAATAGAAATTGTTTGAATAACAAATTTACTTAATGAATATTGAATAAAATCGATCAATGAATTTAAATTGATTTGAATGTTAAATTAAATTAATTAAGATGATTTCGAAATGAAACTTGTATCCGAACTTGAATCAATATTTGAATTGTTTTAAATAGAAATTGAAATTGAATTATAAGATTTTGAAATTATGAATTTGGAAGTTTTGAAACGTAAATTATGGAAATTGATTTAGAAAGACAAATGAAATGTTGGTTTACAAATTCAAATTGAAATTGAGATTGATTTGGTTTTGAAATTTATTAAACAACCAATCGGTGTAATAATTACGGAAGTTATTAAAGAGTCCGGAATCGGTTAGGGACATACTCACTGTCTAAACCGAATACCACTTTAATAACTATACGCGGAGTGTGATCCAGAATGAAGTGGTTGGAATGATGTACGTGATGACTGAAGAAAGAGAACGATAATGGATAGCCTTGACACTTGTGTCAAATTGGAAATGACTAAAACAGGAGCCGTGCCGGGCCAAATGGGGTTAGCTGCCTCGAGCGAACACACTTCTTCGAAAACTACTCATTACTTGTTATCGATTGGTGCACCCTTGATTTTGGGATTGTTGTTTCGCGGTGTTGCGATCGCTGCGGCGATGCGTTCTCACCAGTCCGGATCAGGCAAACGGTAGTTTCACTACCTTGGGTATTGCCTTGTAACGACCCAGAATTTATATTAATTAAATTTTGAATATTTAATTGATTTTAAATATTAACAAGTAGAATTTATGAGTCGAATTTTTTTAATTTCGAATAACTGGATTTAATTGAGTAATTAAATCGATAATGTAATAGTGAAATTCCAGAAATAATTGAATCTGAATTTAATGTGATTAAAAATGATTTATAAAGTTATATTAAATCATATTGAAGTTATAGTAATGTTATAGAACTTTTAAAATTGAAATTAAAATTAAATTGTTAAAATTGAGTATTTTAATATTTAATCGACTAGTGAAATTAGCCATTTTTCGAACAGTCTCAGAATTGGACGAAACTTGTTCCATTGGATCCGTAATAGTTTGTTATTATCGGATTACAATTTTCGTAGCAATCGGAGTTGTCGTTTGACCGTGGCAGCTCCAAACGCATCGAAATTTGTTTTAATTTTAATTTGGCAAGTTAAAATAGTCATTTTTCAAAAAGCCTCGGATTTCGACGAAACAAGTTTCATCGGATCCGTAATGTGATATTATTGTATGGTTTCAAATTTCGTGTCAATCGGATGTACGGTTTGTCCGGGGCAAGCCAAAACGCATCGAAATCGGTTTAAATCGGTTTAATTTAAATTGATCGTTTAATTCCATAACTCGCACGGACGATCGAATTAGCTTCCGAAACTTGTTTCATTGTGTCCATAATGCGGGATAAACCCTAGAAACGCCGGTTACCGCACGTAAATCGGAGTTCGAAAAACCCGGAATGAATAGTGTTTTGAATATTTTCTATAAAAGGACCCATCCACCTTCACAATTACAAACCCTAATTCCTTTATACGCAGCCGCCACTCTCACGTCCAATGGCCGAAATTGTGCAATTTTCTTCTTCATTTTTCTTCCAATCCACAAGTTAATTCCAAAAACTTTCAACTGGAAATTTGTAGAGCATGACGAGATCCATAAGTTCAACGGTTAAGATCGTAAACGGAGTTGTGATTTGGTGGCAATCGTAGTTTAAAGGGGCCGGCTTTGGACACATTTTTCAGAGCGGTGGTGGCACTAGGGGGGTGCGGTTGGCCGGCGAAGGGGGAGTAGGCGATGGGCGTTAGAATGGCGGTAGTATGATGGGGTTTCGTCAATGTTAGGGTGGTGCGGCTATGGTAGTTCGAACGGGGGGTTTTGGGTTCCAGTCGTGTTGGTACGAAAGAGAGGGAAGAAGGGAAGCATCGGCCAGGATTCGATCAGGGGAAATGAACGGCAGATGTGAGATTAGGGTTTTAAAATTAAAAATAAATTGTAAATATAATTATAATTTAAGTCGCTTGATGTTTAAAATGTTGTGACTCTTTCATACGAGGTCCGTTTCGGATGAAACTTTTTGCATCGGGATCGTAGTGATGAATACTACGCTATGAAATTGGATTGGAGTCATTTGGAGTTAGCAAAAATTTTGGGTAAAATTAAACGCACGTTTAATTTTATTCGAAATAAAACGCTACAAATTGCTATCGAAAAATCAAGGTGAGAACTTCTCACTCAATCAAATGTATTCGATTTATATTTTAAATAGTTGATTTAAAATTGTTAATTGTATGCCTGGATGATGATTGTTATCTATTGATTGTTAAAATAGACATTATACGCCGTTAGTAAGTGGAGGTTATTTATTAAAAACATATACCATGATAATTTCACATTGAAGTGAAATTGGTATTATTTATGTATATAGCAATATATATATATATATTGGAATATGTATATATTGGAGTTGATTTCCCGCATTGTATAGCGGATGAGACCCTATTGCGCCTTATAATAGCGGATAATATTTATTAAACCCATATACCGCGATATTCCGTACTGGAGCGGAATTGGTATTGTGCTAACATCCGTGGATGCAGGGAAACAGGTTGGAGGGATCCGACTGGATTCCTCACCGTATTGATTTATTTACAAATATTGTGATATATTCTGTTATCATATGATGATATGTGATGTTTGATTGTCGTGATTGATGATTGGTGCTATTGCATCATCGTATCCATTTTTGAAGTTTAAAAATAACGATTTTGATTTATAAAGGATTTTTAAAGTGATTTTTGAAAATATACGTTTTATTGAATTTTGGAATTGATTCATTTTAAATAAATAAATGTTCTAATTTTCATGTTATGAAAATTATGAGATTTGTGAAATATAAGCGGAAAGTGATTTTTGAAATAAATAGTTGGTTGATTTATTTTAAATGGTTTAAATTGAGATTTTTGAATTATTTCAAACGGTTTATATAAAAGATTTATAAAATTGATATTTGTAAATTAAAAATACTGGAATTATAAAACGAGTTTTTATAAGTGTTAAAAGGAAGTATAAATGGATTTCATAAGTGAACGAAATTTATAGACTTATAATTTGTGAAGTTATAAAATGAATAGATGTTGTAAATAAATGGATTATAAGTTCTTAACTTATAATATAGACTTCCGGTATAAAATTGAGTTATATCAATTGAATTGGATAATAAAGGAGATTTATAAATCGAAGTTTTATAAATAGAAATGGGATTTAAAACATTGTTTGTAAATCCAAAACCAATTGAATTTGATAAATTAAACATAGAAGTTTAATAAAGGAGATATATTCGTGATTTTGGACAGCGAATTATCCTTTAAGTTAAATGTTGTAATAATAAGAGTTTGGTTGGGAATTTTATCCACGATTTTGGACAGTGGATAATCTTTTAAGTAAAATGTGTAGAAACGTTAAATTTGTTTACGAAGTATATTTACGATTTTGGACAGTGAATATATTATTAAATAAAATGGATATGTTTTGGAGAAGTGTTATTACAAAATGAAGTAATTGTTTTAAAAGATGTTTTAAAACGTGTTAAGTATCGAATACATAGATTTCAGCATTCATTGTTGAAATAGACGTTTCGAGAAATAAGGAAATGGTGGACTATAACACTGTTGTTATAGTAAATGGTTTCCGAAAGGAAATGTTTTATATAGTATTGGGATTTATATATCTATCTAAATTTCAAATCCCTATACTAGTGATTTTGAGTCGTCGTAACAATGTTTTACGTAACATTCGTTTTGACTCAAATAAAATTTGTGAAAGAGAACGTTTTCCTTAAAGAATGAAATATATACTTAATTATGATTTAAGTATATCGAATATTTTTCAAGTGTTGAAAATAGATGATTTGTGAATTACTTATTATTAAATAAGTATGGAAATGTTTTTCCAATGTGAAATAAAAGGTTTGAAATTTTATCTTTAAAAGATAAATTGAAATTGATTTGAAATTTGTTTCAAATGGTTAAGTGTGGAAAATTTTATATCTTATAAAGATATTTTTGGAAATTAAATAATTTGGAAAATTATTTGGAATCTGATGATGTTACGCATCTTTATTGATAGTTAAATAACCAACTATCAATATTTACCCTTGAATGGGTATTTGTTGTGAATTGGATGAATTTGAATGCCACACTTATTTTTGAATAAGCGCTCACTATTTGGGTTAGCCGGGAAAGGACCTTTGGGTTGTATAACCCATTCTGAATATGTGATACATCGTAATGGATTGCATTTGATGACCGGTGTTGAAGACCGGATATTTTTGAAAATAGAAGGATTACCGTCGAGTTACTCTACATCGGCTGCTCTCCGATATAGAGGTTTTATCACCCTTCGTGACGGGAAGTCCGGACGTGATTAGAAAATTATCCGGATTTGCAAGGGCTTCGTGAGAAGTGCCTTAGGTTCTGTTCGATCCCGGAACAGACTTGTATGGTTGTATGTCTTACGTTACAAATTGAGATATAAAGCCGGTTTCTTTCAAATACATTTATGTTGGTGGCGGAGAATTTATTCTCTTAGCTTAACACCCTTCTCTGAGACGTACGAGCTCAGAGGTTATGTAGTTGATGGTTACTAGTAATATAGTCCCAATTTGGTAACGTGGCATGCTGAGTGTTGCTGTGTAATGATCATTATTTGATCATTTGTGATATGATCATTTGTTTGATCATTTATCTTTGTGATCATTACTTTGATCATTTGTTTGACCCGAAGCATGGCTTTGTGAAAAGCGTAGCTTTGTGGACGAGACTTCGTCGGACCTCACACCCCGAAGATGGTCAAAACAGGAAGGATGCAGCAAGGTTATTAGGGGGTAGCGCCCCTTTAGTGTATGTCATTCCTTTTGGATAGAGGTGGTATCATGGTATGGAGCCCAGATACTTAACCTATGTTGTTGCTGCAAATTTATTACTTTGTGGTTGTTGGAAATCGAGGATTCTCGAGAAGATCGGTTACGATCGGGGGATGACATATTTGTGTCAGTAGTTACCCAGTTAGGGGTAACCCGGCCTTGTGTTGGCAGAGATCTAACCGTAATGTTAGGTTATTTCTCGGGTCGTCTTTCCAGAGGCGTACCTATGTGGCAATGGGAAGTTCCTTGGCCTGACCATTTGTTGGAAATCCAAAGAAACAATACGATCTTGTACGGTTTTAGTTGTAGAACCTATCATTCACTTATGGTGGCGCCCCACTGTTTGGATGGTAGCTATAGTAGGCATAAGTGCGAAATGTCTATGCTGGCTAAGATTTATATTATACTTTCGAAATGATTTTTCTACACTATGCACTAATAATAATATCAAAAAGGATTTGATTTTGCTTAGTAAGCATCTTTGACTATCAGAAGAAGAAATCTCCTCCAATTCTGTGTTTGCATTGTGTGTGTGGCGGGAGGTCTTATGTTAGTCTCATTTTCCAAAAGCATTGCGAAATTGACTTTAAAATCTTCCTGTTGTTTGTTTTAAAGATAAACTGTTTTAAGTTCTCACAATAGTCACCATGACTGACCTGGAGTTTATTGTTCCCTTCCTAAACTCTGGGTGCCCACCAATTTCCACATGGGCAGTCTAGAGTTAGGTTATCAGGTCATTCTGGATTCGGGTTGCTGTGGAGCTTAGTGGCGAGCTGGATGGCGAGACGTACCACTTGTACATGATATTATTTATTCCGCTGTGTATTCTGTATGAGGACAAGTTTATATAACTGTCCAGTGTTGTATTGTTGTTGTAAACTCTGATGATGATGTAATGTATAAAATGATATAGTTCTTTGATTTAAAGATTATTCATTTATCTATTATATGTTGTTCCGCTGCGAATGTGAGATTCTGATATTGTTTCTGTTTCTGATGTTGTTCTGTTGTTCTTCTTTCTTTTTCTTCTATCTTTTCTTCTACCTCTTCTTTCTTAAAACCCTAAGTATTCGGTTTTCCGGCATTCGATGGCTCGGCAGTCGATATAGTGGACGTATTGATGTCGATATTCGGAAGTCGAAGAATCGGGTCCTTACAAAGTGGTATCGGAGCATATGGTTAAGCGACAACCCTGCTCTGTTGTAATGACCCAAGATTTTAGGAATCTATTCTGAAAAAGATAAATAAAATTCAAAATGATTTTTGAATTAAATCTTGAAAGGGAATTGATATAGCTTGATAGTGTATCAGTATGTGTGTACATGTGTGCACAGGAAATGCACATGAACTAAAGCTAAAATCCCTGAACTCTAAGAATAAATACATATTGATATGTATGGGAATATATATATATATATAGGTTAAATCCTTAAAAGACTGTATGCATAAGTAAATATACATATATGGATGCTACTGAATATTTTTGAGTGTACATGTGCATGTGTGTGTCAATACAGAATGATGTATAAATATATATATATATATATAGGTGTACTAATTATTTCAGTAAGACTTATATAAATATATATGTGTTAATAAAATACTAGAGTTCAAATTAGTAAGATAAAATATACAGACATATTTTAGTATATAGGAAGAAAGAAAGAAAAACTGAAGATATAAAAAGGAGTATTCCTCTTGTAAATAAATAAAGGAGGTACATACCATTTACATGAAAGCTAACAATAGGAAAAATAAGACAAAACAGGGAAATGCTTGGTATAGGCAGAATTAGGAAGAGTATTTGATAAATAATAAAATCAAGTCACATTTTTAGCATGATTGTAGACAAAGGAAAAAGTATTTTCTGAAAAGCAAAATTCTGAAATTAACCAAAAAAAAGGATGTAACCACTTTTCTCTTCACCTAAATTAAGCCGGGAAGGGTAGAATTTTGGGTTCAAATAAAATACAGATAACATGATTTTTCTGGTGGGCAAAAATGGCTTTAGCCAATACCCAAAACCCTAAGGAAGACCCTGTATATATACATGTATATGCAGCAGCCTCCTCTCCTTCTCAGAAAAAGAACTTTGAAAAAAAGAAAGAAAACAACACCATAGAAATCATAAGACAAGGGAAGGAGGAGAGCTTGAGGCTAAAGGCAGAAGTTCATCAATTAATTAAGGAAGCAAAGAAGAGAGCTAGGTGAGAAAACTCACTCAAAAAAATCTAAGGCAATAAGTCCTAATGTAGGCAGCCAGTTATAAGTAATTTTCTTAAAAGAGTATTTTCATATATGAATGCTTATCTGTGATTTTAAATCTGAAAATGTTTTGATTCTCTTTGGTTGTTCCACTTGTTTATTTATAAGGAAGTTTTATGTGTAGTTAGTATACATATATGTTTTATAAACCCAGATCTCTGATATGTAGATGCTTAGGAACATAAAATAAATGTTGAATATAGGCAAGTAGTATTGGTTTTGGCTTAACTCAGAGAAATGAAAACAAATTGAGCTACAATATAGTCATGTATAAGTGCTGAGGCTTGAGACAAAGAGGAATTAGGGGTGCAATAGGGTTGCCTATGTGCTGATGCTCCTAATTTAATAAAAAGGCATAAAGATATATACACATAGCAAACAAAATTTTGTGAGTCAGTGAAACCAGATCATTCTGAGTTTAACTCAAGCACAAATGTTTGCAAAAAGGAAAAACTCTCTCAAAAGCCATAAGCTAATGTTAGTTGCCTATACCCCTTTTAAAAATACCAGAATGTATATATATACATACAGAACCTTATTTATTTAGTCACCAATGGTTGTTTGCTTGTTTGTCTCTGTATGGTTATGAATAATATGAGATGCCATGATATGGATGTTTTTAGTTAGTAAAATGTATCACTGAATGGTTTAGTCATGAAAAATCAAAAGAGTATTATTAACTTAAACCTGATTAGGAAATTGGGGTCAAGAACACTGCAGGAATGACTTGTTTTCTTGAGTAATACAAGTTGACACATGGCTTGTTTAAGTCCTGAGATCTTTGTGTAATGGAGTGAATTAGTTCATTACAGTGTGTCCATTGATTCATAAATATTACAGATGAGACCAGGATAGATAAATATACCAAGGGAATAATATTTGAGATGATGAGAAAACTAGAGTTTTTCCCAGAATTGAAATATGAGGATTGAATAAATGATTTAACTCATATTGGTTATTTTCCTGTTTGGTATGAATGATTGTTTGACTATGACTGAATTGTATGCTTGAATGGATGTGCCATATTTATATATGTAGTCTTTGGAAAGAAAAATTAAAGTGTGCACAGGCACAATGACACAGAGCATGCACACAAGTATGATCTGATTCCAAAGGGCAGAACTTCATGTATATGTACTTAGTTTGATTTTAACCTAATTAACTAATTGCTTTTGTGAATTTTCTCATACCAGACATGTGTCTGACCCTAGTGTGCTATTGGCATCTGGGGTGTCTCATTTAAAATGAGGCGGTTTCAAATGCTTTTTCAGGGATTGCAGCAACTAAGTAGGAGTAGGAGCAAGGCTTTGAGAAGAAGATTATAGCATGCTAAACTTAGTTAGATAAGAGCCTAAATGATAAAATCCGCATGTATTAATGATTTAAATTGTTACTTGTATTAAGTGTTGGATATGGGATGGATATTTTGTTAAGTATTTTATTAAGAGATTGACTTGTATCTGGAATTTATGAATCTAGTTAATATCTGATATTAAAGAAGTTAATCAAAATATTGTAAGTGGATTTAGTAAGAACACCATGTTTAAATTAAATGATTATATTTTATAAATGTATTAGTCAATCTTGAGTCTTTAGAAAGGATTTTAGTTTTGGAAAATCTGGATAGTTGATTCTCAGAAAAATTAAATGGTTTTATCTTTCTACCATGGCATATGTATACAAAAGATAATAGGCATAGGTTGAATGTTTTTATATGACTGCAAGGTTCCCATAATTTAACTTGTTTCATACAAATGTTTCATGTCTTGTTTTTAAATAAAGAAAGGATCTGTAATAAGGGAGTTCAAAGCCAGATCCAAATAGTTGCAGATATATACGCACATAAACATGTTTTGTGCAAATATTAACACACCTTTTTCCTATGTATTTGTAATAGGAATCTGAATTTCACTCTGATTTTAACCAAATGCATTTTAAATTCCAGACAGATTTTATAAGAAGGAAATCAAACATGGACATATAACACTAAACTATGTGTGGATTGATTAAATTCAATCAATCCAATATCCTCTTGTTTTTCCAGAACTCTGATTCAAACAAGAGAGGCATATGCATCCTCACATGTATGTGCTTATCTTTGTGAATGTACTGATATATTTATATTGGTTAATTGTTTTGATCCTGGATATATTTTGTTTATTGGAAAAAGAAAATGACCCTGGAAAATGTATTTGTAATGAATGATCAATCTATATATCATCTCTGATAGTTCAAAGGAAGTTTAAATCAAACTTAAAAGTGTAAATGAATGTAGGTGGACATCCAGACACATATAAATTGAATGTGCATATGCAAGTGCATAGAAATCGAATTTAGACGTCAGTCTAAATAATTTAGACATCTGAGATTAAACTTAGACGTCAGTCATAATAATTTAGACGTCTGAGGTTAAATGTAGACGTCTGTCACAAAAAAATTAGATGTCTGAATTCAGTTCAAAATGTCTTTTTCTCTCTGTTTCAATTTTAGATCTCTGAGCCGTCTGTCATAATTAGTTAGACGTCTGAGATTAAGTTTAGACGCCTGTCATAAGAATTTAGACGTCTGAACTGCTGATTTTGCCTAATTTGCCTATTTAAAAAGAAACAAGTGGCTATGTCAATAGCTTGTATGGCATTTTGATTTCTATTTGATTAAAATTCCCTTTGATGGAAAAAAAAATCCTTATGAAATTTAGGGTAGAAATAGGAGGGTCATTTCATCTGTTGGGTGTTACTCATTAGAGATAGAGTCAGTAGTACTCTAGAATGAGTTGAGTGTAATAATAGATACGAGCGCGTATTTGTTAGTTAATATAAAATTGTTTTATATTGTGATGATTGGTTTGTTGAGTGGTATATGGTTTCTGGTCGGTATTGTTCGTACAACTCTATCGATAGGGATCTCTAAACACTTGTTCAGAACAATTCGGTATGATATTGTTTTAAAATTGGGTAAATGAAATAATTTGACCTCTATTTTATTTTGTATATAAAGAAATAATTTTTTGGAAATTATTATAGTGTATATGAATTGATTGTTAAGTTGTTTGAATAAGTTGAAATAAAACAACAATTGTAAAAGAATGAACTGTATAAGAAAATGGATTATAATTTATGAAATTATAATTAAAATGATTTACAATGAAAAAATAATAATCTTATATAAAAATAGAGAAATTTTATAAGTAAAGGATTTGTAATGAGATTTATAAATCAAGGAAGATTTTTGAAAGAATTTAAAGCACTGAATTCACTATTATTGCTAGGAAATAGTACGGTGATGACTGCAGCATCATCAGTATCATTTTCGAGTTTCTGTGTGATTAATTTGCTACCCATAGTAAATTGAAAATTGAAGTTGATAAATATAAATGAAATAAGTTTATACTTATAATATGAAATAAAATTAACTTTGGTAAAAGTTAAATAAAAAATTGAATTTGAATTGGATTTATAAGTGGAAACTTAAGTTAAGTTAAACAAATGATGTTTAAATGGAAAATAACTTAAGTAAGTTGAACGAAGTTGATTTTGGTATCAAAGTAAATTAATAAAGTAAATTTATTAAATGAATGTGAACTTGAGTTATATAAATGAAATTCAACTTTATTTGTAAAATGAATTAGCAATTGAATTAATAAATGGATTGAATGTTAATCAATCGAATGCAAGTAAATTGATATGGAAAAATGAATGTAAGTGTAAATTCATTAAAGCTAATTGAAAGTGTTGAACCAAATTGAATGTAAAGTAAAGTAAATTTAATAATTTGGTTGTGTTGAATGACATTGGTTGTTATTTGATTGTTAGTTGGTTGTATATAAATTCATTAAGTGTTAATGAAATTGAATTAGTGAAATTGGAAGCTAAAGTGATTAAATTCAAATGGATAATATGTAAATTTGAATAGAATTGGATTTAACTTGATTTAAAAGTGAATTAATGTGAATGTAAATTAGTGAATGTAAACTAATTGAATTGAAAAAGAATGTTGATAAAATCCAACGTTAATGAATCAACTGTGATTAAATTGAAAACCAATTCAATGAATATAAATGAAAAGTGAATCAATATTGATTTGGTATGGATTTGTTGGATGATAGTTGCATGATAGTTGTTTTGATGATTGCATTTATTGCTTTAGTTGCAATTGCTATGTTAGCACATGTAGTTATTATGTTGCTATATGATGTATATCGATATTATTTTCTATATACATGTTCTCATTTGTTTGATTTAGTGTTTAGTAGGTGCGGATGGCGTTTGCTTCGCATTTGGAGCTTGCTTTCGCGCTATATTAGCCGTATACGCTCGCTAATAATATATAAGGTACATATCTCGGATTAAATATCGTACTTTTATACTTTTTTCCCTATGGGATGCCTCATCACTTGATGAGATGTATATTTGTGATATATATACACTGTCTTTTTTTTTCGGATCGAGCCGCGCAAAGGAGGCTATGGCGAAATTTTCCGAAAATTTAAGGTGTTAGAATATTTTTGAGAAAATTGGAAATTTTGGAAATTTTGGAAACTTAGTAAAGTTTTTGTGAGAAGTTTAACTATTGGATTTTGTAAAAGTTAAACACTTAAGAGATTTGTAAATCTAATTTGAATGATTTGTTTTGGGAAGTTAATGGATTTTGTAAATTTTTCTTACTTGGTAATTTCGAGGACGAAATTCTTTTAAGGGGGGAAGTTTGTAACGACCCAGAATTTATATTAATTAAAATTCAAATATTTAATTGATTTTAAATATTAACAAGTAGAATTTATGAGTCGAAAATTTTTAATTTCGAATAACTGGATTTAATTGAGTAATTAAATCGATAATGTAATAGTGAAATTCCAGAAATAATTGAATCTGAATTTAATGTGATTAAAAATGATTTATAAAGTTATATTAAATCATATTGAAGTTATAGTAATGTTATAGAACTTTTAAAATTGAAATTAAAATTAAATTGTTAAAATTGAGTATTTTAATATTTAATCGACTAGTGAAATTAGCCATTTTTCGAACAGTCTCAGAATTGGACGAAACTTGTTCCATTGGATCCGTAATAGTTTGTTATTATCGGATTACAATTTTCGTAGCAATCGGAGTTGTCGTTTGACCGTGGCAGCTCCAAACGCATCGAAATTTGTTTTAATTTTAATTTGGCAAGTTAAAATAGTCATTTTTCAAAAAGCCTCGGATTTCGACGAAACAAGTTTCATCGGATCCGTAATGTGATATTATTGTATGGTTTCAAATTTCGTGTCAATCGGATGTACGGTTTGTCCGGGGCAAGCCAAAACGCATCGAAATCGGTTTAAATCGGTTTAATTTAAATTGATCGTTTAATTCCATAACTCGCACAGACGATCGAATTAGCTTCCGAAACTTGTTTCATTGTGTCCATAATGCGGGATAAACCCTAGAAACGCCGGTTACCGCACGTAAATCGGAGTTCGAAAAACCCGGAATGAATAGTGTTTTGAATATTTTCTATAAAAGGACCCATCCACCTTCACAATTACAAACCCTAATTCCTTTATACGCAGCCGCCACTCTCACGTCCAATGGCCGAAATTGTGCAATTTTCTTCTTCATTTTTCTTCCAATCCACAAGTTAATTCCAAAAACTTTCAACTGGAAATTTGTAGAGCATGACGAGATCCATAAGTTCAACGGTTAAGATCGTAAACGGAGTTGTGATTTGGTGGCAATCGTAGTTTAAAGGGGCCGGCTTTGGACACATTTTTCAGAGCGGTGGTGGCACTAGGGGGGTGCGGTTGGCCGGCGAAGGGGGAGTAGGCGATGGGCGTTAGAATGGCGGTAGTATGATGGGGTTTCGTCAACGTTAGGGTGGTGCGGCTATGGTAGTTCGAACGGGGGGTTTTGGGTTCCAGTCGTGTTGGTACGAAAGAGAGGGAAGAAGGGAAGCATCGGCCAGGATTCGATCAGGGGAAATGAACGGCAGATGTGAGATTAGGGTTTTAAAATTAAAAATAAATTGTAAATATAATTATAATTTAAGTCGCTTGATGTTTAAAATGTTGTGACTCTTTCATACGAGGTCCGTTTCGGATGAAACTTTTTGCATCGGGATCGTAGTGATGAATACTACGCTATGAAATTGGATTGGAGTCATTTGGAGTTAGCAAAAATTTTGGGTAAAATTAAACGCACGTTTAATTTTATTCGAAATAAAACGCTACAAATTGCTATCGAAAAATCAAGGTGAGAACTTCTCACTCAATCAAATGTATTCGATTTATATTTTAAATAGTTGATTTAAAATTGTTAATTGTATGCCTGGATGATGATTGTTATCTATTGATTGTTAAAATAGACATTATACGCCGTTAGTAAGTGGAGGTTATTTATTAAAAACATATACCATGATAATTTCACATTGAAGTGAAATTGGTATTATTTATGTATATAGCAATATATATATATATATATATTGGAATATGTATATATTGGAGTTGATTTCCCGCATTGTATAGCGGATGAGACCCTATTGCGCCTTATAATAGCGGATAATATTTATTAAACCCATATACCGCGATATTCCGTACTGGAGCGGAATTGGTATTGTGCTAACATCCGTGGATGCAGGGAAACAGGTTGGAGGGATCCGACTGGATTCCTCACCGTATTGATTTATTTACAAATATTGTGATATATTCTGTTATCATATGATGATATGTGATGTTTGATTGTCGTGATTGATGATTGGTGCTATTGCATCATCGTATCCATTTTTGAAGTTTAAAAATAACGATTTTGATTTATAAAGGATTTTTAAAGTGATTTTTGAAAATATACGTTTTATTGAATTTTGAAAATGATTTATAAAGTTATATTAAATCATATTGAAGTTATAGTAATGTTATAGAACTTTTAAAATTGAATTTAAAGTTAAATTGTGAAAATTGAATATTTTAATATTTAATCGACTAGTGAAATTAGCCATTTTTCGAACAGTCTCAGAATTGGACGAAACTAGTTCCATTGGATCCGTAATAGTTTGTTATTATCGGATTTCAATTTCATAGCAATCGGAGTTGTCGTTTGACCGTGGCAGCTACAAACGCATCAAAATTTGTTTTAATATTAATTTGGCAAGTTAAAATAGTCATTTTTCAAAAAGCCTCGGATTTCGACGAAACTAGTTTCATTGGATCCGTAATGTGATATTATTGTATGGTTTCAAATTTCGTATCAATCGGATGTACGGTTTGTCCGGGGCAAGCCAAAACGCATCGAAATCGGTTTAAATCGGTTTAATTTAAATTGATCGTTTAATTCCATAACTCGCACAGACGATCGAATTAGCTTCCGAAACTTGTTCCATTGTGTCCGGAATGCAGGATAAAACCTAGAAACGCCGGTTACTGCACGTAAATCGAAGTTCGAAAAACCCGGAATGAATAGTGTTTTGAATATTTTCTATAAAAGGACCCATCCACCTTCACAATTGCAAACCCTAATTCCTTTATACGCAGCCGCCACTCTCACGTCCAATGGCCGAAATTGTGCCATTTTCTTCTTCATTTTTCTTCCAATCCACAAGTTAATTCCAAAAACTTTCAACTGGAAATTTGTAGAGCATGACGAGATCCATAAGTTCAACGGTTAAGATCGTAAACGGAGTTGTGATTTGGTGGCAATCGCAGTTTAAAGGGGCCGGCTTTGGTCACGTTTTTCAGAGCGGTGGTGGCACTAGGGGGGTGCGGTCGGCTGGCGAAGGGGGAGTAGGCGATGGGCGTTAGAATGGCGGTAGTATGATGGGGTTTCGTTGACGTTAGGGTGGTGCGGCTATGGTAGTTCGAACGGGGGGTTTTGGGTTCCAGTCGCGTTGGTACGAAAGAGAGGGAAGAAGGGAAGCATCGATCAGGATTCGATCAGGGGAAATGAACGGCAGATGTGAGATTAGGGTTTTAAAATTAAAAATAAAAATAAATTGTAAATATAATTATAATTTAAATCGATTGATGTTTAAAATGTTGTAACTCTTTCATACGAGGTCCGTTTCGGATGAAACTTTTTGCATCGGGATCGTAGTGACGAATACTATGCTATGAAATTGGATTGGAGTCGTTTGGAGTTAGCGAAAATTTTGGGTAAAATTAAACGCACGTTTAATTTTATTCGAAATAAAACGCTACAAATTGCTATCGAAAAATCAAGGTGAGAACTTCTCACTCAATCGAATGTATTCGATTTATATTTTAAATAGTTGATTTAAAATTGTTGATTGTATGCCTGGATGATGATTGTTATCTATTGATTGTTAAAATAAACATTATATGCTGTTAGTAAGCGGAGGTTATTTATTAAAAATATATACCGCGATAATTTCACATTGAAGTGAAATTGGTATTATTTACGTATATAACAATATATATATATATATATATATATATTGGAATATGTATATATTGGAGTTGATTTCCAGCATTGTATAGCGGATGAGACCCTATTGCGCCGTATAATAGTGGATAATATTTATTAAACCCATATACCGCGATATTCCGTACTGGAGCAGAATTGGCATTGTGCTAACATCTGTGGATGCAGGGAAACAGGTTGGAGGGATCCGACTCGATTCCTCACCGTATTGATTTATTTACAAATATTGTGATATATTCTGTTATCATATGATGCTATGTGATGTTTGATTATCGTGATTGATGATTGGTGCTGTTGCATCATCGGATCCATTTTTGAAGTTTAAAAATAACGATTTTGATTTATAAAGGATTTTTAAAGTGATTTTTGAAAATATACGTTTTATTGAATTTTGGAATTGATTCATTTTAAATAAATAAATGTTCTAATTTTCGTGTTATGAAAACTATGAGATTTGTGAAATATAAGCGGAAAGTGATTTTTGAAATAAATAGTTGGTTGATTTATTTTAAATGGTTTAAATTGAGATTTTTGAATTATTTCAAACGGTTTATATAAAATATTTATAAAATTGATATTTGTAAATTAAAAATACTGGAATTATAAAACGAGTTTTTATAAGTGTTAAAAGGAAGTATAAATGGATTTCATAAGTGAACGAAATTTATAGACTTATAATTTGTGAAGTTATAAAATGAATAGATGTTGTAAATAAATGGATTATAAGTTCTTAACTTATAATATAGACTTCCGGTATAAAATTGAGTTATATCAATTGAATTGGATAATAAAGGAGATTTATAAATCGAAGTTTTATAAATAGAAATGGGATTTAAAACATTGTTTGTAAATCCGAAACCAATTGAATTTGATAAATTAAACATAGAAGTTTAATAAAGGAGATATATTCATGATTTTGGATAACGAATTATCCTTTAAGTTAAATGTTGTAATAATAAGAGTTTGGTTGGGAATTTTATCCCCGATTTTGGACAGTGGATAATCTTTTAAGTAAAATGTGTAGAAATGTTAAATTTGTTAACGAAGTATATTTACAATTTTGGACAGTGAATATATTATTAAATAAAATGGATATGTTTTGGAGAAGTGATATTACAAAATGAAGTAATTGTTTTAAAAGATGTTTTAAAACGTGTTAAGTATCGAATACATAGATTTCAACATTCATTGTTGAAATAGATGTTTCGAGAAATAAGGAAATGGTGGACTATAACACTGTTGTTATAGTAATGGTTTCCGAAAGGAAATGTTTTATATAGTATTGGGATTTATATATCTATCTAAATTTCGAATCCCTATACTAGTGATTTTGAGTCGTCGTAACGATGTTTTACGTAACATTCATTTTGACTCAAATAAAATTTGTGAAAGAGAACGTTTTCCTTAAAGAATGAAATATATACTTAATTATGATTTAAGTATATCGAATATTTTTCAAGTGTTGAAAATAGATGATTTGTGAATTACTTATTATTAAATAAGTATGGAAATGTTTTTCCAATGTGAAATGAAAGGTTTGAAATTTTATCTTTAAAAGATAAATTGAAATTGATTTGAAATTTGTTTCAAATGGTTAAGTGTGGAAAATTTTATATCTTATAAAGATATTTTTGGAAATTAAATAATTTGGAAAATTATTTGGAATCTGATGATGTTGCGCATCTTTATTGATAGTTAAATAACCGACTATCAATATTTACCCTTGAATGGGTATTTGTTGTGAATTGGATGAATTTGAATGCCACACTTATTTTTGAATAAGCGCTCACTATTCGGGTTAGCCGGGAAAGGACCTTTAGGTCGTATAACCCATTCCGAATATGTGATACGTCGTAATGGATTGCATTTGATGACCGGTGTTGAAGATCGGATATTTTTGAAAACAGAAGGATTACCGTCGAGTTACTCTACATCGGTTGATCTCCGATATAGAGGTTTTATCACCCTTAGTGATGGGAAGTCCGGACGTGATTAGAAAATTATCCGGATTTGCAAGGGCTTCGTGAGAAGTGCCTTCGGTTCTGTTCGATCCCGGAACAGACTTGTATGGTTGTATGTCTGATGTTACAAATTGAGATATAAAGCTGGTTTCTTTCAAATACATTTCTGTTGGTGGCGGAGAATTTATTCTCTTAGCTTAACACCCTTCTCTGAGACGTACGAGCTCAGAGGTTATGTAGTTGATGGTTACTAGTGATATATTCCCAATTTGGTAACGTGGCATGCTGGGTGTTGCTGTGTAATGATCATTGTTTGATCATTTGTGATATGATCATTTGTTTGATCATTTATCTTTGTGATCATTACTTTGATCAGTTGTTTGACCCGAAGCATGGCTTTGTGAAAAGCGTAGCTTTGTGGACGAGACTTCGTCGGACCTCACACCCCGAAGATGGTCAAAACAGGAAGGATGCAACAAGGTTATTAGGGGGTAGCGCCCCTTTAGTGTATGTCATTCCTTCTGGATAGAGGTGGTATCATGGTATGGAGCCCAGATACTTAACCTATGTTGTTCCTGCAAATTTATTACTTTGTGGTTGTTGGAAATCGAGGATCCTCGGGAAGATCGGTTACGATCGGGGGATGACATATTCGTGTCAGTAGTTACCCAGTTAGGGGTAACCCGGCCTTGTGTTGGCAGAGATCTAACCATAATGTTAGGTTATTTCTCGGGTCGTCTTTCCAGAGGCGTACCTATGTGGCAATGGGAAGTTCCTTGGCCTGACCATTTGTTGGAAATCCAAAGAAACAATACGAACTTGTACGGTTTTAGTTGTAGAACCTATCATTCACTTATGGTGGCGCCCCACTGTTTGGATGGTAGCTATAGTAGGCATAAATGTGAAATGTCTATGGTGGCTAAGATTTATATTATACTTTCGAAATGATTTTTCTACACTATGCACTAATAATAATATCAAAAAGGATTTGATTTTGCGTAGTAAGCATCTTTGACTATCATTAGAAGAAATCTCCTCCAATTCTGCGTTTGCATTGTGTGTGTGGCGGGAGGTCTTATGTTAGTCTCATTTTCCAAAAGCATTGCGAAATTGACTTTAAATTCTTCCTGTTGTTTGTTTTAAAGATAAACTGTTTTAAGTTCTCACACCAGTCACCATGACTGACCTGGAGTTTATTGTTCCCTTCCTAAACTCTGGGTGCCCACCAATTTCCACACGGGCAGTCTAGAGTTAGGTTATCAGGTCATTCTGGATTCGGGTTGCTGTGGAGCTTAGTGGCGAGCTGGATGGCGAGACATACCACTTATACATGATATTATTTATTCCGCTGTGTATTCTGTATGAGGACAAGTTTATATAACTGTCCAGTGTTGTATTTTTGTTGTAAACTCTAATGATGATGTAATGTATAAAATGATATAGTTCTTTGATTTAAAGATTATTCATTTATCTATTATATGTTGTTCCGCTGCGAATGTGAGATTCTGATATTATTTCTGTTTCTGATGTTGTTCTGTTGTTCTTCTTTCTTTCTCTTCTATCTTTTCTTCTACCTCTTCTTTCTTAAAACCCTAAGTATTCGGTTTTCCGGCATTCGATGGCTCGGCAGTCGATACAGTGGACGTATTGATGTCGATATTCGGAAGTCGAAGAATCGGGTCCTTACATGCCTCATGTGCCTTGTCATACTTGTATCCCTATATATGCGACCACTACGATTTGTTTTGTGTTATACCTATGGAGTACTCCCTGATATCCCACTAGTTTGCGGTGGAGTTTACAGTGCTGTATAGACTATAACGCTTATAAAAAATGTGTTAAGGGGGATAATGGTAACGCCTTAACACTATTTTGATATTTTATATTACTGATAGGCATTATCTACTTATCGTACACTACTACATAGTAGATAGTTTAACGGATCCTTAAAGGATGGTTATTCCAAACATCCTTTGAGTTACTTGTATTTCAATTGCTATTTCACTTGAGTTGGATTTATTGATATAAGAATGTTAATCCTGACTCGAGTGTTTTGTGTTTTGCTTTACGCTTGGGTTAGACTGAGTGTACCAGTATTCGAGACTCACCTTTGGAGTTGGAGCTTCGCTTGGAGATCAAGCTATCTATCCAGCTTTCAGATATCCAGTTGATTCCAGTGATTGTATTCTGATTCTTGTATGTGACTATTGTATTCGAGACTTCTGCTGTAACTTATTTAACTCTGATATGTATATAGTAGCTTCATGAACTACTATCTTTTGTTTCCGCTGCATTTATTACTCTATGTATGTGATCTGTGTTCTATTTATTTACTATATATGCTCAGTTTTGCCAAATATAAATTAACAATTCGGTATTTTGAATCATTCAAGTTCGACATGTGCGGATGCGAATAGTCCAAAATAGCGGGTCGTTACAGTTGGTATCAGAGCTTTGGTAGCTCTAGGCAAAACTTAGCATATAGAGTAAATGTATTTACAGAATCACTCTCATTCGAGTTTCAATCTCTTCATTTTGACTCGATTCCTTTAAATTTTGGAACATTCCCTGCGGTTCAAAAATCCATTCGTGTCCCTCACTATTTGTCTCTTTCAATTCTGGAGCATCCCATAACTCCACTTCGAATAATCTTTATAATGAATCGGCAGTCTCACCAAACTTCGAATGATTTGTAAAGGGGTGAAACTCCTTTACAATAGGCATTGGTTTACCGGAGATTTCTATATCCTCGGTTTACGATGCTATCTATCTCCTGCTATAATTGAATTCTATTTCTTGAGATCGAATGTTGATTTACCTCGGAATTCTACATCGATCTTATTCTTAAAGTCACGGTCGACCCGGATAAGGTTGCCCGCGATTTATATAAACTCATCCATCTTCTTATTTGTTATTTAAATCATCTTATCTTCTGTTTCAGACTTATCTTCGAATCAAAAATTCTCTTTGATTTGATTTCTATCAAAATTGAATCTCTATCCATGCTTTGAAATCCATTTTTGTATCGTCGAGCGAGAAGTGTATTTGTAAATTAATATTAAAATGTTTTATATATCGGGTTGTTTGAGTTGTTGACGTTGATTTGGGTTTCCGATCGATTCGTCTGATCAACGCTATCGATAGGATTTCCAAAACACTTGAACAGAACAAACTGACACAATATTGTTTTCAAATTTGGTAAACAAAATAGTTTTGTATGATTATATTATATATAAATATAAGTTTTCTGAAAATTAAATTGTTAATGAATTTGTTGTCAGAAATGATAATATTTGATTTTCATTTGTTGTTTTATAAACCATTGACTATTTCATAACATAAATACATGAATTTATAAAACTTGGCTATAATTTAATTTGGAATTTGAAATGGATATAAATTAGAATTTGTGAATTTAATTTCCGGTGATTTCAAACTTTGATTTGAAAGTTTTAAAGTGTATAGTTTTTAAATATTTTCAAATAGAAATCAATTCAAAGAATTTAAAATGTTTAAATCAATGCTCTCCTATTTTGTCATTGGAAAATAATTTCGGTGATGACGGCCGCATCATCGACATTCATTTTCGAGTTTCGAAGAGTAGAGACCATCAGTAGCTTGCTACACTTTTGTTTGAAATTAATTTGATTTGAATTTTTAAAGTATGACTTGATTTAAAAATATTTATATACATATATATTAGTATTTAATTTAGATTTGACTTGGATATATTGTATGTATATATTTATCTCTAAATTGTTTAAATTTAATCGGAAATTTAATTCTAAAGTTTTCTTAAAGGATGATTTTCAATTATAAATGAAGCGAAATTCTTTTTATAAATACTTAACTTGAAATAACTGAATTGTAAAAATTTACTTGTATAATACTCAATTGCATTCCGTATAACTTACCTAAATTTTCAAAAGTTAACTATGTAATTGAATATTATACAGCAGAAAATGATATCAAAAGAAATTTTAAATAAATTTGAGTAGTTAAAATAAATGTAAATCTACTTAATATATGTGTGATAGGATATATTAAGTAGAATAAATTTAATAATAATTTGGTATGAAGAAGAATTAAATTTGTCGAATAAAGTGTGATTATAATAAATGACTATTCAAATTTAGGACTTTTGAAATTGTTAATTTAAGAAAATTGGAGAATATACAATAAATTGTCTTTATAAATAAAATGTGAGTACGTATAATAAATGTTATTCACTTAAATTTTAAACTATAAAATGTTTATGGAGATAAATAGAATAATAAGTTAAATAAATAATAGGTATGATTAATAGAAGAAAATTTGTATTGAAAGTTAATAAATTGAATTAAGTCAACTTAAGGGAGTATCTTGGATTAATTGAATTTAAATTGAATTTCATTTGGAAGAAACCTTTTGTACCTAACATTAATAAATGTGAAATCAAATCAATTTAATGAAAACCTTGAATTAAAAAACAAATTGTTGAATATAAATTTATTTAAGTTGAAATTTATATGTTAAATAAAGTGTTTTATTTTGTTTTCAATCTATTTTCTTCTAGTGTGTTCTATTCTCCTACCTCCTTCCTTTACGGGGACGAAAAGTTTTGAGTGGGGGAGAGTGTTACAACCCGCAGATTTAATCGGTTTTAATAACGTTATTAATTGGATTTTTGTGGGATTTTTAAAACGATAAAATATTGAAATATAAATTTGATATTTGGAATGCGTCTAGTTAAACATAGCAACTGGTAAATTTTCGTCCGAAAATATGAAAGTTTATTTCGCGCGTAAATTTACTTCAATTTAATCAGTTAAAAAGCGATGGAAATAAAATGTTTTCGAAACCTGAATATTTTTACATAGAAAAATTCTAATTCATCTTCTGACTAAGACTTCATTTTTCGTTTTTCAAAATTTGGACTTCTTTAGCTCCGTCGATCTTATTTTTCTGCGTTTTTGCTGCATTTTCCGCTAGTAGAAAATTTGAATTTTTATAATTCAATCTTACCACTGATATCTGTATACCGTTTTGATCGTCTCGTCATGCTGATCTCCACAATATATTCATTTGTGTGTTTTGAGATCCGATACGCGACGAAAGCGATGAAACAATGCGTCGTATCGGTACCGGAATTAGTGACTTTTGGGATTTCCTTTCTTTTCAAAATTTGAACCGCTGACCACAACAATAAATTTTCTTTAATTTTCCAGCCGTTTGCATTTATATTTGCGTGCTTACTTTCAATATTCTATCGATTTCCAATGTAGCATTGCCAGTTCATTTCTTTTATTTGTAAACTTGCTTCCACCTGCTCCTTTCCTTTCCACTTTGTTCTCTGTTTTCTTCCCTCTTTGTTTAGACAGAGAAAATAAATTTATTTTACTGTTGCACACATGTTCTTCTCGAAGCATGCACCAACTTATCACAATCTCTTCCACGTGAACATCAACCACCGCCAACTCACCTTCCCACGTCCACCACCAATGTTAGCACCTCCGACCCAAAACCGTTCACCGAACCACCCCGCGTTCATTTTCCCAAGGCTGCTTTGCCAACCCGACTTCGGCCACTGCCTCTCCGACAAAACCCACTCTTTCCTCCAACCCTCACCTTGCCGAGACCTGTTACCACCAGTGTCGCCCCTCTGCATCACTTCCTACAAACGGCGCTCGGCCACGTCTTACCGTGCCTATGCCGCAGCCTCATCTCCGCCACTTACATTGCCTCCTCTACTCGAGCAATCAGCCACAGCCCTTTTTTTCCACTTCGCCACTAACTTCGTCGAACCCACAACCTTCCGCCTTCGAGTTGAACCACCCATCCCTCCGTCTTCTACGTGTTCTCTCCCCTCCCTCTTCATCCCAAAGCTTTAGCCGAGCAAGTCTGCATCCCCTTCTCTTCTCAAGCCCTGTCAGCCATCTTGTTTTTTTAAAGGTATACATTTTGCCTTGTTTTGATTTTTCCATCTGAGCCTATGCAAATTTGCTGTCATATATTAAATGTATATGTACTTTGATTTGTTATATATATAACGTGTAGGGGAATTTCACTAGAAGGACAAACTTTGTAGTCCAATTAGTTTCTAGGACACACATTCAAAGAAATTACTTTCAAAGCCAAAGTCAGCAGAATAATTACTTTCAAGGACAAAGTCAGCCGTCCAATTACTTTCAAGGACATAATTTCATAGGTTTTTAGGCCCTAGAAACTAATTATTTTACGTTTTGTCCTTGAAAGTAATTATTTCAGTTGTGTGCCCTAGAAAGTAATTCCACTTGCTAAAGAGGCCCTTGTGGCTAATTTCCACTAACGTGTATATATATATCTTATAAATATAATACTATTTCAAGTATAAATTATTTGCAGTTTTCAGATTTTATAGAGTACATGTATACATTTTGATTTGAAAAGCTATATATGCAGATCTGTATTTGTATGGGTTTTTACTATTTCAGTTTTGGGTATACAGTATATTTTATTGCCAGCCTATTTTGTTATGTGCGGGCATATATATAGTTTATAGTAAGTGAATCTTATTAATAATTTTAAAGTTGTTCTATACTTGTATGCTTGTTGTAAAGTTTTATGCAGTATATATGTGTATATATATTTAGTTTATACCGTAAGTATATATTGAATCAAATTTGTTTATATATAAGTTTGTTGGTTATATATATATTGTTAATAAATATTGTGTTAAGTACAGTTTTAAATTATGATGTATACATTGTTTACATATATGCATATATTTGTTTATATGGCTGGAACAAAGGTTTTATATGTATGTGTTTTAAATTTTTATTATTGATTTTGTAATAAGGATGGATCTTAAGGTATACAATATTAGTTTACTTATACTTAAGTTTGGTTGAGTATATCATATATTTAATTTAATACATGACTTGACATATGGTTATTTATAAATTCACTGATACCAATTATCTTCGTCAATCCAGTCTTGAATTGAGTTTGTCTATTCCTATTTATCAGCTTTGATCGTCGAATCATGCAAATCTAGCTTTGCTTTGGAATTCGCACTTGGATTCGTAACTCGTTTCATCGTCAAATCTCTCTAGCCTCGAAAGGTGAGCAACCACTCACGATTAATGTTCTTTTATCTATTAAATTTGATTTCAATTGAAACGATAATTGAAATATGCTGCTATTAGTTAATCACACTGTTATATATGTTATTACCTGTATCAGTTCACCTGTGACATCTGACACCATTATCTGTTATTTATACAATGATAATCCAGTTTGGTTGATAAATGATTGATTGTTTGATGTTGACATTTAACGTTAAATTGTTAATGTTGTAAGTGATAAAAAATATGAAATTGAATTTGGCGTAGGATAGTTAGATTTGATATATGTTAATTTGATTGATGACATTTGCATAATATGACCCCTTTAAATGTTAAATAAATTGACACGTAGGAATAGTGTTACCCACACCTTGAACCATTTAAATGTTTGTTGTTTAAATTGATGTTGTATGAAATTGAATAGTAGATATCCAGTGAAGAACCGTAGTAATATTAGTGTAATAATCTTTAATCTACAAGAAATGATAGTGTAAATTCTAGAAATAATTATATTAATTTGCACAAACAATAATGTGAATTAATACGATTATTTCAGGATTATTAGAATTAACTATTGGATTGTTATTGATTGTTGTTATTGCTTGTTTATTTTATTTACTTTGACACCATCCCAGTTATCACACTGCAAGTTCCCTTTGTTATGCTTTGATTTTTGAATTGAAATGGAATCGAGTTGAAATGATAAATACCCAAATTAAACTTTGACCTAGGATAGAAAATTAAATAAAAACCGATTGGTCAAATAATTTGATTTAAAATAAAATAAAGATTTTATTCGAATAAACAATAAGGTTTTGAAATGAAGTTGGAATTTGAATTTTAAAGAAAGGAAATGTTAATATTTAATAATCTGAAACAAAATATTAACATAGTTGTTGTTGAAAGAATGTTGTTTTAAAATTAATTATTTAATAATTAAATTTGAAATTATTAATAATTAATTTTTGAAATTAGTTAATAATTAAGTTTTGAAATTATTTAATAATTAAATAAGATTGAATTATTTAATAGTCAAATAAAATTGAATTCTTTATTAGGTGAAATTGAACTTCTTGAATAAGTGAAATTAAGTTTCTTTATTAATTGAGTTTTGAAATTGTAACTAAGTAAATAAATAAGTGAAATTGAATTTCTTTAACAAGAAATAAAATGGGATTTATTGAAATTAATGTAAGACTTGTAATTGAAAGAATTGATTTGACGAATTTAATTTAATTCAAAATTGTAAGTTTTGATTTAATGAAGTTGAACTTAAGTAATTGATTTAATGAATTGGAAATTAAATAGAAATTGTTTGAATAACAAATTTACTTAATGAATATTGAATGAAATCGATCAATGAATTTAAATTGATTTGAATGTTAAATTAAATTAATTAAGATGATTTCGAAATGAAACTTGTATCCGAACTTGAATCAATATTTGAATTGTTTTAAATAGAAATTGAAATTGAATTATAAGATTTTGAAATTATGAATTTGGAAGTTTTGAAACGTAAATTATGGAAATTGATTTAAAAAGACAAATGAAATGTTGGTTTACAAATTCAAATTGAAATTGAGATTGATTTGGTTTTGAAATTTATTAAACAACCAATCGGTGTAATAATTACGGAAGTTATTAAAGAAACCGGAATCAGTTAGGGACATACTCACTGTCTAAACTGAATACCACTTTAATAACTATACGCGGAGTGTGATCCAGAATGAAGTGGTTGGAATGATGTACGTGATGACTGAAGAAAGAGAACGTTAATGGATAGCCTTGACACTTGTGTCAAATTGGAAATGACTAAAACAGGAGCCGTGCTGGGCCAAATGGGGTTAGCTGCCTCGAGCGAACACACTTCTTCGAAAACTACTAATTACTTGTTGTCGATTGGTGCACCCTTGATTTTGGGAGTGTTGTTTCGCGGTGTTGCGATCGCTGCGGCGATGCGTTCTCACCAGTCCGGATCAAGCAAACGGTAGTTTCACTACCTTGGGTATTACCTCATGTGCCTTGTCATACTTGTATCCCTATATACGCGACCACTACGATTTGTTTTGTGTTATACCTATGGAGTACTCCCTGATATCCCACTAGTTTACGGTGGAGTTTACAATGCTGTATAGACTATAACGCTTATAAAAAATGTGTTAAGGGGGATAATGGTAACGCCTTAACACTATTTTGATATTTTATATTACTGATAGTCATTATCTACTTATCGTACACTACTACATAGTAGATAGTTTAACGGATCCTTAAAGGATGGTTATTCCAAACATCCTTTGAGTTACTTGTATTTCAATTGCTATTTCACTTGAGTTGGATTTATTGATATAAGAATGTTAATCCTGACTCGAGTGTTTTGTGTTTTGCTTTACGCTCAGGTCAGACTGAGTGTACCAGTATTCGAGACTCGCCTTTGGAGTTGGAGCTTTGCTTGGAGATCCAGCTATCTATCCAGCTTTCAGATATCCGGTTGATTCCAGTGATTGTATTCTGATTCTTGTATGTGACTATTGTATTCGAGACTTCTGCTGTAACTTATTTAACTCTGATATGTATATAGTAGCTTCATGAACTACTATCTTTTGTTTCCGCTGCATTTATTACTCTGTGTCTGTGATCTGTGTTCTATTTATTTACTATATATGCTCAGTTTTGCCAAATATAAATTAACAATTCGGTATTTTGAATCATTCAAGTTTGACATGTGCGGATGCGAATGGTCCAAAATAGCGGGTCGTTACAAAGTTTATGCCAATGGTAAAGGATGAGAAGTGCAGTTGAAAAAAAATGGATGGATTCGATTCATAGAAGGACAAGGACCGCACAAGATAGGCAGAAAGCATGTACCGACAGGATAATTGGGGCAGTCCATGGAATTGAGTCCTCTACAGTCCATGGAGCTAAGTTCACAAATAGGAAGCAAACAAGTAGAAAATCGTCAAGACAAGATAGAATACGCTAAAATATTGTGAAGCCATCATTAGATATCGATGGAAGTGTCTATGCGATGCAGTTACCATGGTCATGCTGTGTAAGTTAGCGAAGTTATAAAGGATAGATTAGTCCTTGTTTGCCATGCA
Source organism: Allium fistulosum (assembly GCA_030737815.1). Classification (NCBI taxonomy): domain Eukaryota; kingdom Viridiplantae; phylum Streptophyta; class Magnoliopsida; order Asparagales; family Amaryllidaceae; genus Allium; species Allium fistulosum. The sequence goes on from CM060902.1 coordinate 1,425,965,946, forward strand.
CCTATCCGTATTTTTGGGCATGGGACAAACCGACTTTGTAATGAAATAATTAAACTAGTTAGAGTCCACTAGAGAGACAATCCAGTTGAGAGTACATAGGAGATTGAGTAGGAAGTCTGAGCTTCCCATCCCAAACTCTTTTCCGGTATGTTTCTAATTTAGGTTTAATAGGTATAGACTACTTATGACAGAACTTAGCTTGGCATACCCTTTAGGTAGAGACTAATTGGATGGTAGGATTGGTTATAAACATGTCAATAGGATGTGTTATGGATGATGGATGCTAGTGGAGTATTTGGATGTATTGTTCGGACTATTTTCTTTTACATATTTAGGACAGTAAATCCTCTAGGTATACACACACATTCACATTTAATAGTGTAATATCCCTTAATTGTTGTTATGTTAGTGGATGTTACGCATATGGATGTTGCATATGGGTTGTATGGCTGTGCATGCATATAGAATTGCAAGTATACTTATTTAGGATGTTGCATACATTTGGATGCATAGCATGAGCATTTGCATGTCAGAAGGTCGACTAGATGAGTAGAATGCCTACTTTCTACATTAGTATATATTCACGTGCATTTCACGTTTGCATATATATATATATATGTACATATTACATTAGAAATTTTTTAAGGACAATGATTGCTTATGGATGATGGATGAGTATATGGTTGTAGCTATTTATTGTTGTATGTATAAGTTACATTTTTCTTTCCTAGGAAATTTTGAGGATGAAATCCTTTTAAGGGAGGAAGAATATAACTCTCTAAAAATTTAATGGAATTTAATAGGAAAATTAATTTAATTTCAATTAAATTAGGACAAAAATTAATTTTTTTACAGACATCTGAATTTGGCTACGAAACTTGCATTGTTGCGTTCGTAGCGACTTTCTAGACGATTTTCATATATAAAGCTTCGAAATCGGAGGTAATACAGAGAAGTTACGGGCGTTGGAAGAAACGAAAATAGAATAAAAAATTAAAAATATAAATTCATAAATCAATATGGTGACCGGTCCACCCAAGTGGGTCGAAGGTCGACCAATAGCAGTCGACCCAGATGGAGTAGTCATTGACCATAACCTGTTTATAATCGATAGTGATTAGTTTCCATGTGACATATTTGAATGGTCTCGATTTCTTACATCGTTGCCAAGTATCAGATGAGCGTGTGTGAGTACTGAGAAGGTTCTCCAACCTAAATCCAACGGCCTAAACAAATTGCTAAATCTTGTAAATTCAAGCTTAATCTAAAATAAAATTCACATAACCGTTCACAGTAATGAAACTCTATCAAATTCTAGTCTCTCCTCTAAACCTAAAATTCTTCAAAAATAAAATAAAATCAATTTAGAAGAACAAAAAGCAATCGATGCAAGTGGAGCAGCATATGGAGGCGTGATTCTCAAGTAGAGCAATAGGAAGAGCTTAGGCTTGAGTCGAGTGGGAACAATTTTGATTAGATGATTATTACAGTTAGTTTAATATAATATACTTGAGTTAGGATATTAAAAAATTTGAAATTGAAATTGTAAAACCCTAAATTGGAACCTATAATTTAGAAAAGGAATTGAAATCACTTTAAACTATTAAACCTGTTTTTTCAGTTAGAACTGTAAACCCTAAAGTCGGTAACTCCTAAATCTACAAACCCTAAACTGAACAAATTGAAATCGAGAATATAAACTGGTCAAATTAGTGTTAGGGTTCGCTACAAACTGAAGTTAACAAATGAAATTAATGTAATTAAAATCAATAGTTAATCGACATCAGAAATTAACAAACCTTAAATTTAGCCTATGACCAGTGGACCCTGACCTCTGGCAGTCGACCTGTAAGGGTTATCGATCGACCGGTAGACTTGTAAAATGCACATTCTGAACCTCGGCCTAAGGCTCAAGTTTAATGGTAAAAATTTATATAAACGTTAATTATTCGGGGGCCTATTTAAAGGCATTTGGATGCATACTAGGAGTTGTAGGGAAGCTAGATCCCTATGAATGGACGCTAGGTCGTTGTGGGACTGGGTGAATGTTGTTTACCCAATTCAGGAGCAAGTAATCGACTAGAGGCGATGTATTTTCGTAAATGGTACACACAGGAGGTTCCATGGTAGACGCGCAACACTGACGAGGATGCGTAATGGAGAGTGGCTCGACACAACGGGAGTCCTGATATGCATGAATACTAATGTGACATGATATAGTTTAAATGTGGGATCCTGGTATGTGCAACAAGAGGCCAACACTACGATCGAGAGATGGATATGGATGCGGATGATGAGGCACTTCGGCAAGTCAGTATTGCGGGTTCCCCCTCGATGCATTGTGGGGTTACATATAGTAGCAGTTAGAGGGAAAATCATTTTCCAATAACCTAGAGCCGGTGATATGGGTGGGAGTAGTTCCATAGTAGCCTAGTGGCAGTGTTTCCATAGTTAGTACCCAAGAGGAAGTATTTTACATATTGAGTAGCTCTAGGAGCGATGGCCGATCGTTAAATATGAGGCTCGATCCTTAGTTTGATCCATTGTAGTAGCCTACACAAATTGCAGTATAGGAATTTATTTGACAAGAATCCTTAGGTAATAGACTTTAGGAATTCACGGACACTTGTATTACACACTATGTCATCCAGAATTAAAGTAACTGCACATGATCATTGCAAATTAAACTTAAAATTTTGTCTGACCCACCCCTTTCTTTCCATTTTCCCCACAGTAGGATGAAAGTTTAGGTATTAATTAGGCATAGTACATGGAAAAAGGAGCTGAATGTTAGGGTTCTCGTACTATTTATTGTTCATCATGGAGTTATTTATTGTGTTTGTTAACCCAAAAAATTGATCAACACCCTGGATTGAGTGTGAAAGCACCAGCTCTATTCTTACAGAGCAATAATATAGAAAATAAATGTAAAAAGAACAGGAATAGTAGAAAGACAAGAAGACTTTTATAGTGGTTCGGCTGTTTATGAAACCTACGTCCACTTTATAACTTTCTATTAACTGATTATTGTTACAAGTTGAATTGGATTACAATATTATTGAATCTTCTAAGTTAGATCAAGTCACAAGTATAAAAGTTCACTGGAGAATCACAGTGAAACCCCAGATGACTATTGTATGGGAGGAGAAGAGTGAAGAATAATCTCTATAGAGTTCCAGTAGCCCGTCTAGAAGATCCCCTTTATGTTGAGGTGGGACTATATTTATAGGCACAAGAGAGCAATTAGGCTAGGCCGCTTTGCCAGAAGCCTACACTCGATGATACAAAAGTTCTCTTGAAATTTCATAACGATCCAACATAATGTGATGGATCGCTAGCAATCCATAGGGCATAGATCACTAGCGATCCATGTACTTAGGATATTTTTAAGCTTCTTTCTTTGGGTTGCAATCTTTGTCTTATGTAGGTGCTCTCCATGTAATTTCGTAGCTAGTTTCCTTGTTTTGATGATGATTCATGCACAGGTTGGATTGAACTATGACTAGAATCAGATGGGTCTTCGCTTCTTGAACTAGGTTGCTTGGAAGGCTATGAAACTTGGCAAACGTACTTAGAAGAGATATAGATTGATAATGCAAGAGGCTTGAGCGACCCATGAAGCTTCTTTATGGATCGCTAGCGATCCATCCCCTTAATGGATTTTTCTGTAATTCTTCTTGAGTGCTTTTGGTTTGTTCTTTTGGATACCTTGTTCAAATTTAAAGTCATTCTGGCATAGTTCCTAAGTTCTAAATCCTATTGAATTCTGCTAGGTTAGAAACTGGTTAACATTTGCCCCCCAAGGTGTGCTTTCGTTGGAAACAAAGTGTGCTCTGGAACTAGTCGTCCTCAAATTCCTATTCCATGAAATGTAGTCGATTCTATTAGGCTTACCGTGAAGTATTGTTTTTGACTTTTTGATTTTTGTGGGGTCTGGGATGTGGATCATTATTATTCATGGAAACATATCAATTTTGACTCTGTAATTTTCAAAGTGTTCACGAATGGTGGGGGGTTGAGTTTGAAAATGTTTGAGCAAAAAATAACGTGAGATGATAAATCGCTAGCGATGCATAGGTGATGGATCGCTAGTGATCCAAATACTTTGATTTTTTTCGCTGAAATCTTTCCTATTTAGTTTTATCTTCAAGCCGACCCTTCCTAATTTTCCTCACTTTATTTTCTTGCGACCTGAACCAAACTCGACCTAACAATCTTTTGCCGCCGCCACCGTTCATCTCTACCGCCAGAGCCTACTGTCGCCGACCTCTACTACCTCTGCCATCACCCCAAGTCGATCCCTAGCACCAGAATCACCGCTTGCTTGGATCACCCCCGATCTTGCAGACCACGAACCCTAGCTTGGATCACTATGAACCCAAAGTCGAACCCCTTTTCCTTCGATCCAAGGTTGGTGATGACGTGGTTGTCGTATTGGGTGTGGTTGCCAGTGAATTTAGGGCGATCGAGGATAATGGTGAACGAAGTGGGTTGATTGCAATTTATTGGAGATAGATAGTGGATTCGTGTCTTGCACTTGATGCATTCTACTATCTTCATCCAAAAAGTCAAAATCGATTAGCTCATGGCCTTGATGATTCCGACGAGGCGGTTTACTATGAACTTGGTCATCCTGGATTAGTCTTACTATAACATGCTCTGTAACGACCCGAAAATTTTAACTTGTTTTATAATGTATTTAACTAGTAATTTTGAGAAATTTTAAACAATAAAATTTTGAAATATAAGTTTGATATTTGGAATACGTCTTCTTAAACATAGCAACTAGTAAATTTTCATCAAATAATATGGAAGTTTATTTTCTTGTGTAATTTTTATTCCAATTTATATCAGTTAAAATTAATGATAATAAAAGTGTTCCAAAACCTAAATATATCAACATGAGAAAATTTATTTAGAACACTCTGAATAAGACTGCGTAACTCGTTTTGCAAATTTCGAACGTTTCAAGCTCCATTTGGATTTTCCGTACGGAATAGAAACGTATATCGGTACCGATTATCGACTTTTGATTGGATGATCGTACCACTGACATCTGTATACCATTTTGATCGTCTCGTCGTGCCGATCTTTGGGGTATATTCGATTCTGTATTTTGAAGTCCGGTTCGCAGAGGAATCCGCGAAAACGATAACCGTATCGGTACCGGTTTCGTGACTTTTGGTTTTGTGACCTTTTGACTTCGTTGTCCATTCAACTTTCCATCGTTTAACTCAAAAGCATTATGATTTATTATTCTGTGACTTTTGCATACCTTTTTGTTGTTTCATTTTTCAAAATTTTACGTTAATATCTTTGTTTTGAAAAAAGTGTATTTACTGGTGATTCATTTTCTTTTCATTTACTTGGATCCTTCTCCCCTCTCTCGTTTTCCTGAAGACCATCAAACCCAAACTTTCCACAAACATCCACCGTCCTTCACCTTCCTCCTTTCCATGCAAACACCCAAACCGCCTCGTCATCTAGCACCCCACCATCTCCACGCCTCAACTGCCTTCCCCTCTGCCTTTGGCCGCAACCCACCACATCCCGACCATCCACACAACTCCTCCGCCTGAGCTACACCGAACGCCAACACCAAAACCCAGAGCCACTCTCTTACATCAGTTTCCTTTGCCATACAATCTCTGCCCTTACCATTTGCGTGCGTCCACTTTATGAATATAGGTATACTTGCGTTATGTAAGTTCTTAATATATGTTTTGTATATACTGATATGAATTATGTGATTTGTTTATGGCATATGGGATTACCTCAGTTCTCATATGTATGATTTTATTGGCTTAAAAAAATTTAGTTTATATGTTTACATATATTAGTTGTTATCTCATCTTATATAAAGGTACTGTATATATAAAAAAAAAGTTTATATACATCAGAGTTTATATGTAACGACCCTGAATTTTTGACATTTGAAATGTGAATATTTAATTGAGTTTAAATATTCGAATGATAGTTCAATTTGAAATTCAAATATTTGAATGAATTTGGTAATTAAATTTTTGAATTTAATTATTAAATCAGGGTAAAAATTTGTATCTTCAGTTTTAAGCTGATTAAAAATAATATGAAGTCTTGGAAAATTCATATTAATAATACTGAAGATAATGGAAGCTTCAGAATTGAATTTGAAACTGTTTTGTTCAGTTTTGAAATTTATCGTTTAAATTAAATTTAAAAAAAGCATTCCGGGGCACAGTCTCGGAATTCGACGAAACCAGTTCCATTGGATCCGTAATATTGTCTTTTTATCGGATTTCAATTTTCGTAGCGTTTGGAGATGTTGTGTGAGCATACGATAAGCAAACGCGCTGAAATTTATATCGAAATTTAATTTAATAACTGGTTCAAAAAGCTATCTTCTCCATACGATCAAATTTGGACTCGAAACCTTTTCCATTGCATTCGGAATAGGGGTATTACCTTACGAACGCCTAGCGGCACGCCTCGATAGGAAGTCAAAATTTCATGTTGTGTTTGTCGAGATAATTTGAATTTAAATTTAAATTAAATTTTATTTATACCCTAAGTCAACACAGTTAAAATTCTTTCCCATCAGCTTTTCATCTCAGCTGACCTCCACTGAAATAAGCCACCCTAGAGATTGATCCTGTCTCCCCATTTCTTTACAAACCTCACGCAAATCATTTCTAACAGCCGAGCATTTCACAAAAGAAAAATGGAAATCCCTCATTCCTTTCCCTCTCGTTCTTTCCTCTTCATCTGTTTCCTTTCAAATCGATTTCATATAAAAAATAAAAATAAAATAAAAGAGGAGTCTCGTTCATCAATGGCCGAGCCGAGGCGCAGTCAAATAAATAAAATCAAGGTGGCAATAATTCTCGAGCGCGACGTCATTAAGGGGTCGCGTAGCCAGCGACTTCGATTCGTAGGAGCAGGCATTCGAGCATATGCTTGGGGTTCTCCAGCGAGGCGCGCGACAAGATTGGGAGGCGTACCCTAGCTTCGAGCGACGATGTGAAGAATGAAGTGCGGGGCGATAGGCCGTGTCGCGAGAGGGTGTTTCGATCTGAGGCATCGATTTGGGCGCGAGGGATCGCGAGTTCGAATTCGAGACCAGGGTGGGATCTCGTGCCAGTGGCATGCGCGACGGTGATCAAGGCAAGGGTCGAGAGCTTCGATCAATGAAGGCGGCGAATGGTCGTGATCTGGTGGTGGAAGGAGCGTCGAGTTCGTGTTCGACAGTGAAGGTATTTTCCATTTTGTTTTAAATTTAATTTTTGTTGAAATATATATAAAGATAGAAGAAGAAAAATTAACAGTAAGGGTTAAAGCAGTAAAATATAAATAAGTATACATGCAGAAAATAAACTGTAGAAAATTTTATTTGGCAGCCTGTTATACATTTAAAACTTTATATATAATATGAGACCTTGGAAAATATTGATTTTATTTACTAATTTATTTGAAAATATTGATTTCGGTGAGCTATTTGTTTTATTAACCTATCTAATTATTTTAACCACCGAAAGTAATTTATTAAAGGAATTCTAGGTTAAGATTTAATTCTTCTGTTTGATAAATTTATTAAAAGTGATTGGTTTAAAATCATTGAATAATTAAAATTACAAAACGAAAATTTGTTATTCGATTATTTCGAGTTTTAATAAATTGTATAATTATTTATACAAGGTCTAAAACGGTGAAGAAAACAAACTGGATTGGAAATGAATTGCAAATTAAAAGCAAAGGTGAGATCTTCTCACTCAATCAAAGGGTTTTGTTAAATTTTAAATAGTTATATTTAAAATTATTGATTGTGTTGATTGTGTGCTTGAATGATAGTATATATGATAGTACTATATAGCAATATATATATATATATATTGGAATATGTATATATTGGAGTTGTTGATTTCCCGCATTATATAGCGGATGAGACCTTATGCGCCGCATAATAGCGGATGATATTTTATAAATCCCATATACCATGATATTTCACCTTGAAGTGGAATTGGTATTGTGCTAACGTCTGTGGATGCAGGGAAACAGGTTGGAGGGATCCAACTGGATTCCTCAAATTATATGAATTTGTTTCATATATTGTATGAATTTGTTTCATATGTTGTGTGATAATTTATTTATAATCTGTGTATTTAAAAGAATTGGGTGAATTTAAATTGTTTTAAAGTTGGAAATTTTAAGTTGGAAATTTTAAGTAAATTCTTTTGAAAGAATTGGGTGAATTTAAAAGAAGGAATCAAAGTATAAAAATTGATTTTTGAAATCTTATCGATTTATTTCCGAAATATGGGAAAGGATTTTTATAAAAGGATTTTTGAGTAATATTGTTTAAAAGTTGAAAATTTTATTTAAAATGGAATTTTAAATGGTTTGGAAGAGATAAAGGAATTTATTTTAAAAAGGTGATAAATTTGTTTGAAATTCAATTGATAATTGATTTAGTATTTGAAGATAAATCTTTGGGAAATCAAAATGAAATTTTATTTGATGTTGAATGAAAAATTGATTTGTGTTGAAATGAATTTTGAAATCAATTATAATTGATTTGGTGTTGAAGTAAATTTAGAAATTAATTTGTAATTGATTTGGTGTTTGAAAGTGAATATTTGGAAAACGATTTGAAAATCGTGTATAAGTGAATATTTGAAAATTTACATTCACAATGGAATTTGTAAAGGAAAAGAGAAAATAAATAACATTTGGAAATTTTATTTCGTGAGTGAAAATATGATTTGAAATTTGTTTTCAAAGTGATGAAGTGTGGAAAAATATATATCTTATGAAGATATTTGAAATTTAATAATTTGGGAAAATTATTTTAAATTGGTTGATTGTTGTGAATGTTGTTGATAGTTAAATAACCGAATATCAATATTTGCCTTTGAAATGGCACTTGAATTTGTTTGTAAAACAAACGCTCATTATTCGGTTAAGTCGGGAGAGGACGTTGGGTCATATAACCCATTCCGAATAGTGATACGTCGTGAATGGATAACATTTGAAGACCGGTGTGAAGACCGGGTATTTTCGAAAATGAAAGGACAACCTATCGAATGTTTCTGCACCGAGTTGCTCCGGTATAGAGATTTATATCACTCTTCTTGTGATGGGAAGTCCGGACGTGATTAGTGAATACCCAGATTACAAGGGCTTCTTTGGAAGTGCCTTCGGTTCCGTTCGATCTCGGAACGGACTTGTATGGATGTGTGTCTAACGTTACAATTTGTGATGTAAAGCTGGTTTCTATCAAATACATTTCTGTTGGTGGCGGAGAATTTATTCTCTTAGCTTAACACACTTCTTTGAGACGTACGATGTAACGACCCGACTTTCCAGACCCGGAAAATCGAACCATTATTTAAGAAGAAGAGGTAGAAGAAGAAAAATAGAAAACAAAATCAGAATCTAACCATCGCAGCGGAATAAAATATAATATATATCAACAGATCTTCACACAAATCAAAACTATATCAGTTTTATATAATATAGCATCAGAGTATACACCAGAGAACACATAACATACAACTGGACAATAACCATATCATGTCCTCAATACAACAGAGTACAACAATCAACACAGCGGAATATATATATATAAACAAGTACGGGAGATACGTCTCGCCATCCAGCTCATCTCCTGAGATCCACAGCATCATATCCGGTAACCTATAATACTCGGTCTGACCCGAGCATCATATAAAACAATACCCGAGTCAGTCTGGAATACCAGCGTGAGAAAATCACACTCAATTGATTATTAAAGTTTCAAAAATCCTTTGAAAACAAAAGCATCTCGTAAGACCACGCCACAAATAAACATGTCGGGTTTTTACCTTACGATAGCTAAAACACTTTTTATCAAAATCCTCTGATATTATAATAGTGTCTATTCACAAATACTTATTAAAATAGCTGAAATTGTTACATGATTAAATTCCAGCATACTAGGTATACAAACAAATACCGTACAAGGCACGTAGGGAGAATGGATTTCCAACGAATGACTAGGCACTGGGGTACCACCTGTCACAGTACGTGGCCTAGATCACAGTACCGAGGAGTACGCCCGCTCCCCTGCAACACAAGGCCGGAATCATCCCTTACTGGATAATTCCAAATAAAATCACCCCACGGTTGGGATTTGCAACCGCAACACTAAGCCGAAATAAAGGGACATCTAGACAGGGATGACCTTACTCTCAAGTGGGAGCTACCCACGAAGCCTTGCTGCATAACCCCTGATTTTCAGTCATTCCCGGTTGATGAGGTTCGAGGCTAACGATACCTTTTCAGAACATATCCCTTAGAATGCCCATCGTCCACCTGACGATGTCACGAAAGCATTCGTCCATACAAGTCCGTCCCGGGTTCGAACGGAACCGAAGGCACTATTCCTACTACATCCATTTTGGAAATATCCTCAGGATTAGTAGCGACTAGCCCTTGCACTTCACTGCTCCATCTTCGACTCCGAAATCGTTACACGAAACGTACAAACCAGATCGAAGTGGTATTCGAGTCTCCAGACCTAGAATCCCGGTATACGGAAACCCGATCCCGGTCTTTTCGAAACGATCAACGCATTTGGCCAATATTGATAGTCGGTTATTTAACTATCAATTAACATCCACAAGCAACCATCACACAATAAATAATTTCCCACATTATTTATTTGCCCAAATATCTTTCCAAGATATATGTCCAAATTTTCAAAGCTCATTTGAAAACAATTTCCACTTACGGAATACATTTCCCAAATAATTATTTTCACTGAATCACCAAGTACAAAATACTTTTAGATTTTAAAATAATTTTAAAACACTTTACTATAAATATACTTTATAATATTGAAATTTAAAAACTACTTTAATACCTTAACAAAATATAAACTTAAGGAATATTTAAAATGAAACCACTTTTCAAATATAAACTAAATTTCTCTTTTTAAAACATAATACCAAATCACTTTTATATAATTACTACAATAATAGATTTTTGAAAATACTACTTTAGGCTTTAACATTTAGAAATAATAGATTTTCTAAAATATGCTTTTAAAAACACAATTAGAACTTTTAACTTATATTAAAATTTGCTTTGAAAACGTACTTGGCTATCCAGAGAAATACACTTCTCATTTCCATCTTTTAAAAATAAATCAACATTTATTTTTAAACCAATTCATATCCCTTTATAAATTCCCACCTCGAATTTATATTCTCAAATATCCCCTGATATTTTATTTTACTTTATAAACCCAGTTTATAAATTTCAAAATCTCACTTCTCTTTAAATTTCAAATCCCAAAGTATTTAAATCAATTAACAACTGATTTTCTAATTTATTTTACTTTGAAATAAATTTCCTTACTTAATCCATTTATTTCCAAATTCATTAACTTCCAGATTTTATTTCTCATTATGATTTAAAATCTTTGAACTGAAACACAAGTTTCATATTTCCCAAGTTCCTTCTTTCTTTTTAATTACATTTATACATTGAATTAAAATAAATTATTTATTCCTTAAAAAAAATAGCACATAAGTTTTCAAATTCAATATTTCTCGGTTTACTCAAAATTCTTCTTTTCCATATTTATTAGAATTTTGGAAATCACTTTTATTCTTAATCAGATTTATTCTCAAATTTATTCCAAACTCTTTATAATTATTTTACTTAAAAATTTACTCTTTTATTTCTTTCAAAAATTCCATTCTAGAGATTTTGATAATTCAGCACACCCAAATCGGTCCAACCAAACCATAACATCCAATTATCCATATAATTCATCACATGATATCAACAATCATATCACAGAATATTTAAACAAAATTAAATATTTTGAGGAATCCAGTTGGATCCCTCCAACCTGTTTCCCTGCATCCACAGATGTTGGCACAATACCAATTCCACTTCAAGGTGGAATATCGCGGTATATGGATTTTATAAAATATCATCCGCTATTATGCGGCGCATAGGGTCTCATCCGCTATATAATGCGGGAATATCAACAACTCCAATATATACATATGCCAATATGTATATATTACTATATATACTACTATATATAATATAGCACCTCAAACCAATTCAATCATTCAATCAATTATTTAAATTTAACCATTTAAATTCAAACAGCAACCAGATGAGTGAGATTAACTCACCTTTGATTTTGTTGATGCAATCCACACCAAACCGGCTTGTTTCCATGATTTAACACCTTGTTTAAACATTATACAATTTATTAATATTTTGCATTAATCGAACAATTAATTTCCAATTTAATAATTTAATCAACTTATAATTTAGTTTTAAACTAATTTTCCTGAAATAAAATATCTTTAGTTACTAATAATTAAATAAGTTTACTAGATAAATTATCCTCCATGTTACATTATTATTATTATTTTTTTACAAAATTAAACTAATAAATTTCGAATGCGTATATGTGTATTTATTTCCTTTTTCATTATTCGAGAAATTTAAATAAAATTAGTTTATCAGATTATAAACAGAGATTAAAAACTCACTGCAAATTTAAAACCTCATATGTATATATTTTTCCTATATACTTATAAAAATTAATTTGTAGAGATTCATAATCACATTTTATATAAACTTCTAAACACTTTAAAACTCCTTGTTTTTCTTAAAATCTATTCTATGTTTTTCTGCTTCACTCTAAATTTAATACACATGCATATATATACATTTTCAAAAGTACACTTTAACCTACTTCCAATTTTTCTTACTTTCTGTACATGTATAAATGTATATAGAAAATACTTTGCATATGAATCATAAAACAAGACTGCTACCTCACTGTCGCAGCCTCGAACACGGCCATCCTTGCTTCCCCGGAAATCGCGACCACCCAAAGCCTTGTGAAAATGAGATTCGCATCCTCAGATCTGAACGCGGCTCGATCCTTCGAACTCCCCCCTTCCCTCCTTCACTGAGCCGCTGGATCACTATCGCGAGCTACTCGAGAAACCCGATCCCCAAACCCATGCGCCTCGACAACTCTGGTTCAACGAGTTCGGCAAATACGAACGCGATTTGCAATCGCGTGCCCAGATGCCATGTCCTCTCTTCGAATTCGAGCGCTGCCTCCCTTTTTTTTGTACGAATTCGATCGAGAAATAATCTAGAGGAGGAGAGGAAAATAAATGCAGGTGATTTTTACTTGATTTTGAAAATGAAGGCTTCGGTCGTTTTTTTTTATTGAGTTCGATTTTATTATCTGCTTTTTGGGAAATAGATGGAGGGACGGGGAGAAGATATCGATTTGGGAAGCTTCCAGCATACGCTTGTTTTATAAATATCTCTGACTAGTTGACTTTAAATATATTACATTATAAAACTTCAAAACGTCTCGTTACATAACGCGAAATCCCGAACCCCGAATAAGACATTCCAACAGTCGTTCCTAAGATTCTACCCAAATTCCGAACACAACGGAACGCGTTCCGGAGGCTAATTCGATCGTATGCGCGAGTTACAGAAGTAAACGATCAAATTTTAAATTAAATCGATTCATCTAAATTCGAAGCGCTTTGAGCTGCCAGGGTCAAATGACAACTCCAATTGCTATGAAAATTGAAATCCGATAATAATACAATATTACGGATCCAATGGAACTGGTTTCGTCGAATTCCGAGACTGTCCCTCAAAAGGCTATTTTTAAATTCAATTCAAACAGTAAAATTTTAAAACTGAACAAAACGCTTTTAAATTCAATTTTAAAAGTTCCATCATCTTCAGTATTATTAATATGAATTTTACGAGCTTTCAAAATATCTTTAATTAGCTTAAAATACCAGATTTACTATTTTATCCAACTTCAAATAAATTTAATTTGATAATTAAATTACTCAATAAACAGCGATATTTGAAATTTAAGTTTATAATTAACCTCTGAATATTTAAAATTAATTAAATATTCCAATTTCAAATGCTCAAAAATTCCGGGTCGACACATTCCTCCCCCCTTAAAAGAATTTCGTCCCCGAAATTACTAGTTAAGAGGAATGATCTATAACCCATTAACTATTTCCTCAACCTAAATAGTTTTAACAACTTGCCCAAAACAAATCCTTTTTACTAAAGACACACTATCCCACTTATTACATTTCAAGCCTATCCATAAATTCCAAACAATATCACTTCTTATCAATTCAAATTTAAATTTGAATTCAAATTTTGAATTATCAAAATTTTCTCAAAATTTTTCCAACTCCCTAAATTTCCGAAAAATTTTGCCAGCGTCTCCTTTGCACGGCTAGCTCGGTACAACTACAAAATGGCTCTACGGCATCCCAATCTCAAAAAGAAAACAAAAAGCCAAGTGGCTGGATCAAAAGTCCAATCAAATTTCATATAGAAATTCAAATACATACCTTTTGTCGGGCCATTAAATTTTATCTTCTAAAATCAAAAATCCCAATTATCCATTGCTTTTATACACCTGTATATCCTACTAAGCAATAATATTCACTCACAATTCCAAAGTCATTTTATCGACTTCTTTACAAATTTCCAATATTTGTTTTACTTCAGCCCGTACGATGCACATATATCATCCGTACGCAATATCACATTCGATCGCTCAATCGATCACACAATTTCACTTCCGAACTAGTATCGTCCTCCCGACTTCCTAGTGCGGACTCGGATCTGGTTTCTTGATCGGAAACCGTCATTCTCCTTGCATAGCCACCAACTATGATAGAGAATTTCCAGAATCAATCAACAATCCATATCCAGGCTCGCCGTTGAAAATCGAGTGAAAAATTCCAACTCGGATCGATATATCTATCTCGAAATTCTGTGTTCGACATCTGGATCAAATAGCTATGTGAATAAAATAATATACGTGCATCTTACGTATAAATTCCAATTGATTACCAATTATATCAATTTTCCTTTATTCACATTCCTTTTTGATTGTTATCCCTTTATTCACAACTATCCCATTTCACAACTTCAGTTTTAGTCTTCATTCAACTATTTACTTAGTATTTTTTTTTCCCCAAAATTACTAAGTATATTTCCACTACAAATTTTCTTAAGAATTTCATTCTTCAATTCTTAAGTTCATATAAATTTTCTTATATTTATTTACTACTTCACCACTGAAGTGTATATATTCAAATTGAACTCCCATTTCATATGAATCTCAACTTACTTCAATTTACTACTTCATTTCAAATTTTTTCCTTAAATTCAATTCATCTCTAACTTCCAAAAATTGAATTTTATTTAGCTCGAAAACAATCCAAGTTAATTCATTCAATAACTATTTCTCAACTTATTTAAACCACTCCTCTGTTTGAGTTCAGTTTCCATTCAACATTTACTTAAGTCAATAACTTAAGTTTATTTTCCATTTAACCAACCCTTTAAAGTTTTATTTCCATCTTTCATTTGATTCTTATTTAATCAAATTCCATCCATTTATTTATTTAATATAAGTGGTTCATTCACTCAATCATTTTGAATTTTAATTTCCATACTCAATTTATCTGGAATTATTTTATTAATAACCAGGTCATTTCCAATTTATTTTCACTTATTGGATTTCATTCGCAATTCAAACCATCACTATGTTAATCCAATTTCATTAACTCACAATTCAATTTCATTAACTAATTTATTATCTAATTAGTTCCTCCACTGGTTAAAATTAAATACTTGCTTTTTAATTCCAAATATCACTTCACTTAATTATCTTAAGTTCAATTTATTCTATAATTCAAGTTTGGATTTATTTAAAAAATTAAGATTACTCATCTTATCGTTTCCATTTGATAATTACAATTTCAACTTATAACTCTTAATGGTTCAAAGAAATGAATTCTCATTTATGACTTACAATTTCATTTCTATTCATAAGTTTTAACTCACTTACTTAAGATCTAGGACTATTCATTTAAGTCCATTTTCATCTTTATAATCAATTTCAAATTATTACACTTAAGAACTTAAGAATATGAATTTCTTTCCACAATTATAAGAATTTTACACTACCTTTATATCCAATTCAATTCGACTTCAACTTATTTACATTTAATTCAATTCCAATTCTCAATTCTTATTTAACTTATCTTAAGTTAAATTCAAATATATTTTATTCACCTTCATATACTCGAATTAAATTTTAATTCTAGGATACAATTTTATACAAGTTTTACAATTCATTCACCTCTAAGTTCTCTAACTCTTTTATCTACCAACTTATATTACTCATTGAGTTATTTTCATCTCATAATTATAATCCCAGAATTAAACTTTCATTCCCTTCTTATTTCAATCAACTTCATTCTAATACTTTATATTGTTGATTCATTTAAATTTCCACATTTATATTTTAAATAGAATCCCCAGACTCCAATTGCCTGGTTTTATTTCAAAACCATTTTGAATCCATAAATAACTCATACATATCTGGTATATCACCTCAAATCCCAATTTCCAAAACAATCTGCTTTTACCAAACAATTTTCCCTTTGAATTTCAAAACCGACCCAGTTCACAATCATTTCCAATTTAAAACAGTTTGGTAGCAATTTCTCTTTGGAAACTCGAAAATAGACATCGATGATGCTGCAGTCATCACCGAAAATTATTTTCCAGCGACCGAAAGAGAATTTAATGCTTTTATCACTTTAAAACATTTCAAATATTTTTAAATTCCAAATTCACCAGATTTCAATTCAATTTTCAAAATATTCATGAAATAATATCACCATTATTTTCCCAAAACCTTAAAACTATTTTTAAATCCAAAGGAATTTAAACCTTTCCCAAAACTTCAAATTCAAAATCCATTCAATTTTATATCCAAACATTACTCTGGAATTCTATCACATTTTATTTCAAGTTATAAGTCACATTTACAATTTACATTTACAAATTTCATTTGTTTATGAATTTATCTCATTTGATTATAATTCACATTTGTATATAAAGTTTATCTCAATTTATAAATTTCATTTATAGTCTATATTCTCAAATTCCATTTCGTTAAATAAATTTATTCTTCAACTTAGGTTATAAGTTTTCAATTTCTTCTCAATAATGAGACTAACTCATTATGGTCATTTTCTAACAACCAAGCATCCAAATATAACTATAATAAATTTCGAATAATTATTTCTTTTATATACAAAATAATTTGGGCAAAATTATTTCATTCACCCTATTTAAAACAATATTGTGTCGAACTGTTCTATTCAAGTGTTTAGAAACCCCTTCGATACAGTTGTCCAGACTGTGCCGACGAAGGTTCATATGCCACTTAATAAACCAACCAACACAATATAAAACCATTTTATATTCACTAACAAATACGCGCTCATATCTATTAATACTCTCAAAATTCCCACCAGAGCCAAGGTTATCGCCAGCCTAAGCTCTGATACCAACTGTAATGACCCGACTTTCCAGACCCGGAAAATCGAACCATTATTTAAGAAGAAGAGGTAGAAGAAGAAAAATAGAAAACAAAATCAGAATCTAACCATCGCAGCGGAATAAAATATAATATATATCAACAGATCTTTACACAAATCAAAACTATATCAGTTTTATATAATATAGCATCAGAGTATACACCAGAGAACACATAACATACAACTGGACAATAACCATATCATGTCCTCAATACAACAGAGTACAACAATCAACACAGCGGAATATATATATATAAACAAGTACGGGAGATACGTCTCGCCATCCAGCTCATCTCCTGAGATCCACAGCATCATATCCGGTAACCTATAATACTCGGTCTGACCCGAGCATCATATAAAACAATACCCGAGTCAGTCTGGAATACCAGCGTGAGAAAATCACACTCAATTGATTATTAAAGTTTCAAAAATCCTTTGAAAACAAAAGCATCTCGTAAGACCACGCCACAAATAAACATGTCGGGTTTTTACCTTACGATAGCTAAAACACTTTTTATCAAAATCCTCTGATATTATAATAGTGTCTATTCATAAATACTTATTAAAATAGCTGAAATTGTTACATGATTAAATTCCAGCATACTAGGTATACAAACAAATACCGTACAAGGCACGTAGGGAGAATGGATTTCCAACGAATGACTAGGCACTGGGGTACCACCTGTCACAGTACGTGGCCTAGATCACAGTACCGAGGAGTACGCCCGCTCCCCTGCAACACAAGGCCGGAATCATCCCTTACTGGATAATTCCAAATAAAATCACCCCACGGTTGGGATTTGCAACCGCAACACTAAGCCGAAATAAAGGGACATCTAGACAGGGATGACCTTACTCTCAAGTGGGAGCTACCCACGAAGCCTTGCTGCATAACCCCTGATTTTCAGTCATTCCCGGTTGATGAGGTTCGAGGCTAACGATACCTTTTCAGAACATATCCCTTAGAATGCCCATCGTCCACCTGACGATGTCACGAAAGCATTCGTCCATACAAGTCCGTCCCGGGTTCGAACGGAACCGAAGGCACTATTCCTACTACATCCATTTTGGAAATATCCTCAGGATTAGTAGCGACTAGCCCTTGCACTTCACTGCTCCATCTTCGACTCCGAAATCGTTACACGAAACGTACAAACCAGATCGAAGTGGTATTCGAGTCTCCAGACCTAGAATCCCGGTATACGGAAACCCGATCCCGGTCTCTTCGAAACGATCAACGCATTTGGCCAATATTGATAGTCGGTTATTTAACTATCAATTAACATCCACAAGCAACCATCACACAATAAATAATTTCCCACATTATTTATTTGCCCAAATATCTTTCCAAGATATATGTCCAAATTTTCAAAGCTCATTTGAAAACAATTTCCACTTACGGAATACATTTCCCAAATAATTATTTTCACTGAATCACCAAGTACAAAATACTTTTAGATTTTAAAATAATTTTAAAACACTTTACTATAAATATACTTTATAATATTGAAATTTAAAAACTACTTTAATACCTTAACAAAATATAAACTTAAGGAATATTTAAAATGAAACCACTTTTCAAATATAAACTAAATTTCTCTTTTTAAAACATAATACCAAATCACTTTTATATAATTACTACAATAATAGATTTTTGAAAATACTACTTTAGGCTTTAACATTTAGAAATAATAGATTTTCTAAAATATGCTTTTAAAAACACAATTAGAACTTTTAACTTATATTAAAATTTGCTTTGAAAACGTACTTGGCTATCCAGAGAAATACACTTCTCATTTCCATCTTTTAAAAATAAATCAACATTTATTTTTAAACCAATTCATATCCCTTTATAAATTCCCACCTCGAATTTATATTCTCAAATATCCCCTGATATTTTATTTTACTTTATAAACCCAGTTTATAAATTTCAAAATCTCACTTCTCTTTAAATTTCAAATCCCAAAGTATTTAAATCAATTAACAACTGATTTTCTAATTTATTTTACTTTGAAATAAATTTCCTTACTTAATCCATTTATTTCCAAATTCATTAACTTCCAGATTTTATTTCTCATTATGATTTAAAATCTTTGAACTGAGACACAAGTTTCATATTTCCCAAGTTCCTTCTTTCTTTTTAATTACATTTATACATTGAATTAAAATAAATTATTTATTCCTTAAAAAAAATAGCACATAAGTTTTCAAATTCAATATTTCTCGGTTTACTCAAAATTCTTCTTTTCCATATTTATTAGAATTTTGGAAATCACTTTTATTCTTAATCAGATTTATTCTCAAATTTATTCCAAACTCTTTATAATTATTTTACTTAAAAATTTACTCTTTTATTTCTTTCAAAAATTCCATTCTAGAGATTTTGATAATTCAGCACACCCAAATCGGTCCAACCAAACCATAACATCCAATTATCCATATAATTCATCACAGGATATCAACAATCATATCACAGAATATTTAAACAAAATTAAATATTTTGAGGAATCCAGTTGGATCCCTCCAACCTGTTTCCCTGCATCCACAGATGTTAGCACAATACCAATTCCACTTCAAGGTGGAATATCGCGGTATATGGGTTTTATAAAATATCATCCGCTATTATGCGGCGCATAGGGTCTCATCCGCTATATAATGCGGGAATATCAACAACTCCAATATATACATATGCCAATATGTATATATTACTATATATACTACTATATATAATATAGCACCTCAAACCAATTCAATCATTCAATCAATTATTTAAATTTAACCATTTAAATTCAAACAGCAACCAGATGAGTGAGATTAACTCACCTTTGATTTTGTTGATGCAATCCACACCAAACCGGCTTGTTTCCATGATTTAACACCTTGTTTAAACATTATACAATTTATTAATATTTTGCATTAATCGAACAATTAATTTCCAATTTAATAATTTAATCAACTTATAATTTAGTTTTAAACTAATTTTCCTGAAATAAAATATCTTTAGTTACTAATAATTAAATAAGTTTACTAGATAAATTATCCTCCATGTTACATTATTATTATTATTTTTTTACAAAATTAAACTAATAAATTTCGAATGCGTATATGTGTATTTATTTCCTTTTTCATTATTCGAGAAATTTAAATAAAATTAGTTTATCAGATTATAAACAGAGATTAAAAACTCACTGCAAATTTAAAACCTCATATGTATATATTTTTCCTATATACTTATAAAAATTAATTTGTAGAGATTCATAATCACATTTTATATAAACTTCTAAACACTTTAAAACTCCTTGTTTTTCTTAAAATCTATTCTATGTTTTTCTGCTTCACTCTAAATTTAATACACATGCATATATATACATTTTCAAAAGTACACTTTAACCTACTTCCAATTTTTCTTACTTTCTGTACATGTATAAATGTATATAGAAAATACTTTGCATATGAATCATAAAACAAGACTGCTACCTCACTGTCGCAGCCTCGAACACGGCCATCCTTGCTTCCCCGGAAATCGCGACCACCCAAAGCCTTGCGAAAATGAGATTCGCATCCTCAAATCTGAACGCGGCTCGATCCTTCGAACTCCCCCCTTCCCTCCTTCACTGAGCCGCTGGATCACTATCGCGAGCTACTCGAGAAACCCGATCCCCAAACCCATGCGCCTCGACAACTCTGGTTCAACGAGTTCGGCAAATACGAACGCGATTTGCAATCGCGTGCCCAGATGCCATGTCCTCTCTTCGAATTCGAGCGCTGCCTCCCTTTTTTTTTGTACGAATTCGATCGAGAAATAATCTAGAGGAGGAGAGGAAAATAAATGCAGGCGATTTTTACTTGATTTTGAAAATGAAGGCTTCGGTCGTTTTTTTTTATTGAGTTCGATTTTATTATCTGCTTTTTGGGAAATAGATGGAGGGACGGGGAGAAGATATCGATTTGGGAAGCTTCCAGCATACGCTTGTTTTATAAATATCTCTGACTAGTTGACTTTAAATATATTACATTATAAAACTTCAAAACGTCTCGTTACATAACGCGAAATCCCGAACCCCGAATAAGACATTCCAACAGTCGTTCCTAAGATTCTACCCAAATTCCGAACACAACGGAACGCGTTCCGGAGGCTAATTCGATCGTATGCGCGAGTTACAGAAGTAAACGATCAAATTTTAAATTAAATCGATTCATCTAAATTCGAAGCGCTTTGAGCTGCCAGGGTCAAATGACAACTCCAATTGCTATGAAAATTGAAATCCGATAATAATACAATATTACGGATCCAATGGAACTGGTTTCGTCGAATTCCGAGACTGTCCCTCAAAAGGCTATTTTTAAATTCAATTCAAACAGTAAAATTTTAAAACTGAACAAAACGCTTTTAAATTCAATTTTAAAAGTTCCATCATCTTCAGTATTATTAATATGAATTTTACGAGCTTTCAAAATATCTTTAATTAGCTTAAAATACCAGATTTATTATTTTATCCAACTTCAAATAAATTTAATTTAATAATTAAATTACTCAATAAACAGCGATATTTGAAATTTAAGTTTATAATTAACCTCTGAATATTTAAAATTAATTAAATATTCCAATTTCAAATGCTCAAAAATTCCTGGTCGTCACATACGAGCTCAGTGGTTATGTAGTTGATGGTTACTAGTGATACATTCCCAATTTGGTAATGTGGCATATGGAGTGATGTTGATCATTTGTTGATCAAAGCATGGCTTTGTGAAAAAGCGTAGCTTTGTGGACGAGACTTCGTTGAGCCTCACGACCCGGTAATGGTCGAAACAGGAATGTTGCGGCAAGGTTTTTAGGGGTCGCGCCCCTAGGGTATGTCATTTCCTTCTGGATAAAAGGTGATATCATGGTATGGAGCCCAGATATTTTACCTATGTTGATGTTGCACATTTATTATACTTTGTGGTTGTTGCTTTGTGGTTGAAGGTCCTCGGATAAAGGTCGGTAACGATCGGGGGATGGCATACTTGTGTGTTAGTTACCTAGTTACAGCTGTACAGCGTGAGGTAGTGTCAGTGTGTTGGTTACCTAGTTACAGCTGTACAGCGTGAGGTAGCGTCGGCCATGTGTTTGCAGAGATCCGGTTAGGTTCTCGGGGCATCTTTCCAGAGGCGTTTCCATTTCGTTGTTAGGAAGTTCCTTAGCATGACCATTTGTTGGAAATCCAAAGCTCAATACGAACCTTGTACGGTTTTATTTGTAGAACCTGCCATTTACTTATGGTGGTCACCACTGTTTAGATGGTAGCTATAGTAGGCATACAATAATGGTTGTATGCTGGCTAAGATTAATATTATACTTTTGAAATGTTTTCCACACTAGACATTAATAATAATATCAACTGATTTTTCATAGTAAGCATCTTTGACTATCATAAGAAGAAATCTCCTCCAATTCTGCGTTTGCATTGTGTGTGTGGCGGGAGGTCTTATGGTAGTTTCATTTTCCAAAAGCATTGCGAAATAAATTTTTATTTTCTTTGTGAAAATAACTGTTTTACGATCTCACACCAGTCACCATGACTGACTCGGAGTTTATTGTTCCCTTTCTAAACTATGGGTGCCCATAATTTTCCACACGGGCAGCCTAGAGTTATGTTATCAGGATATTCTGAATATTCTGGAGCTTTGGAGATGAGCTGGATGGCGAGGCGTACTACCGTACTTGTTTATTTATTCCACTGTGTATTCTGTGTATGGACAAGTTTATATAAATGTCCATTGTTGTATTAAGTTGTATATTGACTCTGATTGATGTATGTATAAACTGATATAGTCTTTTGTTTTAAAGATTATTGATTCATCTATTATATGTTGTTCCGCTGCGAATGTGAGATTCTGATATTGTTTCTGTTTCTGTTTTTCTGTTCTTTCTTTTCTTTTGTCTTCTTCTACCTCTTCTTTTTAATTCTAATGGTTCGGTTTTCCGGCATTCGATTGCGCGGCATTTGATACAGTGGACGTATTAATGTCGACTTTCGAGCGTCGAAAAGTCGGAACGTTACATTATATATATAGTCTAACTATTTTATAAGTTTATATATATGTTATTATATGTATTTCGAATCTTCTTTCAGCAGTGGGGTTATATATATATATATTTATGTTTGCTTATATAACGTATATATATTTGTTTATATATAACGTATGGATATATAGGCTGCAATTTCTAAAGTTGTAAAGTATATAAGTGTATACTGTTGCATATCTCGAGTTGTTGTATATTATGTAAGTTGATATATTTTTTTATTTAAACTTAAACTTTTATGTTCTAATGTTTTAATTGTCTGTCTATTTATATTGGCGTATAGGTATTGATATTTTATATCTTTTATTTCTAAAGTTTATAATATAGATAAGGTTGTTTGTTTATATTTAAAATTGTTAAATAATAATATCCATGCGTCAGTTTCTATATGTTTGGTTTGTGTAAATAGGTAGTACTTGAGATATATATATATATATGTGGAAATTAACCACAAGGGCCTCTTTAGCAAGTGGAATTAGTTTCTAGGACACACTACTGAAATAATTATTTTCAAGGACAAAACGTAAAATAATTAGTTTTTAGGGTCTAAAAACCTATGAAATTATGTCCTTGAAAGTAATTGTACTGCTGACTTTGTCCTTGAAAGTAATTGGACTGCTGATTTTGGCCTTGAAAGTAATTTTTTTGAATGTGTGTTCTAGAAACTAATTGGACTGCAAAGTTTGTCCTTCTGGTGAAATGCCCCTATATATATATATATATATGTGTGAGATGTCAGTGGTAAATAAACATTGGTTTTAAAGGATAGTATATATGTGTATATATATATATATATGATTTAAAGTATATACATATATAAAAATATACTCTGTTATATATATATATATATATATATATTATGATAAGCAGTATTTCGAAACAGTTTTATAATAATATATACTAATTATAATTGTTTATACTGTAATTATATCAGTTCCATATATTATTTATATCATGGGTTTGGGTAGCTGTCTGCATATGTTTAAAACATATGTAAGTATATACTGTTTATATGTATGAGTATTAACATATCTATATGAATTTATATTGGTTGTTGATTGCAAAGTATATATTTTATTTTATGGGTATGGGATTTAATATAAATTTGAAAAAAAAAATATGGTTTAAATTGATTTCAGAAAAATAACATATATTTAGTTCAACTTATATTAATTGATTTGACTCGTTCTCATCGATTTCTTATCTATCAGCTTGTCCGTCGAATTCGTGCCAATTTAGCTTTGCTTGGAATTCGTGGGTGGATCCACAATTCGCTTCCATTCCCATTGTCTATCTTCTCTAACCTCGAAAGGTGAGCCATCACTCACGATTAACGTTCTTATATTTATTAAATTTGATTTCAATTGAAACGACAATTGAAATATGCTGTTGTTAGTTATTTACATTATTATATATATGCTATTATCTGTTCACCTGTGACATCTGATACCATTATTTGTTAATTATATTGATGATATATGTCTGTTATATTATTTTCATATTTGTTATTACTCTGCAAGTTCTCTGTTAGTATAGAATTCAATATGGGTTGAAATGGTACGTACCCGAACGATCTATAGAGTAGGAGAAAATCGTTATGGGTTGAAATGATAAACCCAAGCGATTTTCATTTGAATTGAATTTGGGATTGCGGGTTGAAATGATATATACCCGTATATTTAAATTGTGGATTGAAATGATAAATATCCGTATCACTTGACCATAGGATAGAAAATTATATACAGACACCGTTGGTCTATATATATAAATATTTTTAAAATGATTCCTATGGTTTTGAAAATAAATATACGGTTTTACTTGAAATTTTGATTTTAAAGATTTATTAAAGTTGATTTAATAAAGTTGATATATAAGTATTTATTTAATATCTATATTTTCAGATATAGAGTTTATAACGATTCTGGTTGTAAAGATAAATTTGACATTGAATTGAAATTTTATTTATTTAAGAATTATACTTAAATAGGTTTGATTTGGAATTTATTGAATTTGAAATTTTAAAAGAAGTATTTTACAATTTGAAATTGGATTAAAGGTGACTTAAATGGATATTTCAAGCTTTATGAATTTAAATGGGATATTTTTGTAAATTGTAGTTGTATTCAATGATATTGAAATAATTAAGTAAATATTTCAAAACTAAATAATAGAAAGTGAATTGATATATATATATATATATAATTATCGAATTTAGTTTCTGAAATGACCCTCCTATTTCCATCCTAATTTCATAAGGATTTTTTTTTTGTTAAGAGATGATATATAGATATATCATTCATTACAAATATATTTCCCAGGGTCATTTTCTTTCTCCAATAAACAAAATATATCCAGGATCTTTCACAATATAAAAATATTGTTTTAAATCTAAATCATTCCTAACATACATATATGAAGATATCTATGTTATATTCTACTAGAATCAGAGCATGATAATATGTAAGTAGAAATCCTTTTAAATCTATTAAAATGTGATAATTCCCTAATAAAAGATTAATTATTGTATCCTGATTTTTGACCATAGAATCCACTGGAAACATGTACTTTAGTCTGTTATTCTAATTAAGAAATGATCAAGTAATAATCAGTGGATAGCAAGCTTTTAATATGGATGATTGTGTTAAAGTCTGAATAGTATCAAACTCAGGCTAAAAGAAAGTGGATCATAAGTGAACACAAGCAACATCTAGGCGTAATGGAAACGCGCCTAACTTACACATGAGAGGTCACGAGTTCGAGTGCTATGCTGGTCGGTTCAAACCCAATTTTTGTTTTTTTTTCTTTTTATTTTTCTCCTGTATGGTTTGAAATCTGATATCTACCTATCATTTTCACATATATACTTAATTTCTGCCTATAATCTAACATACAAAACAATATTTCTTGCTTTATTATTTTTGAAACCCATTCCTACAACTGTTCTAGGAATTTAGGTTTATATTTTTGCCCAAATATCAACATGTACACAGATATACATGTACATGTCAATATCTTTGCTCATTTTCCAGAAAACTGGGTTCAAATGGTTCCTTGCTTCATTGATTTGAAGTGAACAATTTGCCTGACCTATGGTCTAACCATGTGGTTAATTTGACCATTCTTTTATTTGCATTTTACAAACCAGAATCTACCTAAACTTCACTTATTTGAAGCTGGTTAACTCATGTGTCTAGTGTCATGCCAGGTATCTGATCATGGCAATTGAAATGCCAGTCATTTGCATCATACCTGAAGCCTTCCCATACAATTACCTCTCTCAAAACAATTTAAAAAGTAGACTTGAACCATTTGTAGACATAATTCAGAGGAAAAACAATTAGATACTTAAAGGTATTTTTCAAGGTAAATTCTAAATTTACTCCAAAACTCAGTGTTTTTAAAATACTTAAGATTGTCCAATATATAACATAATTGCAAGGAAATTGCTCACATAATTGTATATTTCTTACCAGATTTTTATAGCTAATGCTTGAGCATATTTTTCTTGTTTATATCCCAGACACTACTTCAAAAACAAATCAAACCTTAACACACAACAATTTCGACAGAGCAACTAATTTAATCTAACACTTTACAGAACATAAGAGCAACTTGATCACTAACCATAAAATATTCATTACATGACTGGAAATCTTAGAAACATAAAAAAAATTTCCTGAATACATGCAGATATAATCAATTTAAGCTCTTATTGAAACTAGCTAGCATGTTCATTCACTCCTCCATAATAGCCATAACTTCATTTTTACTTAGTGCCTGCGTTCCCTGAAAGAGCATAAGTGGCTGCCTCATTTTAAAATGAGACACCCCATATGCCATGAGCAAACAAGGGTCAGATCTAAGATCTGGTATGAGTAACATCAATACATTCATGATATTAAGCAACAAAGAATGTAAGAGTACCATCTAGTTATTTAAGCAAATTTCTGCATCCAATTACTTTAACATGGTATAAATAAGTTGATTCTGGTATGATATATTCATTTATCATTCTTACACTTGCATACATAATCATGCAAACATAATTATCTATTTGCAACATTTGCATTCACTGGAACCATCTTGGTTCCATACCATTCAACCTAAGAAATATCCATATTCCTATTTCTTCATTTACAGGTTGTATAATTCAATTTAAATTCCTGCCTCATCTGCTATTAAGGAATCACAAGGACACATTGCAATGAACTAATTCACATCATTGCACAAAGATCTCAGGGCTTAAACAAACCATGTGCCAACTTGCATACTTCAAATATGACAAGCATTCCAGCAGCCTTCTTGGCCTTCCCTTCCCTAGTTTCTTTACTAGTGTATTGACTTAAATCCTATCATCAAATATGCTAAGTGAACATGTCACTGCAAGCATGGAAACATCCATAATCTTTCCTAGCATAATTCTCATCAGAAATAAGCAGACAGTTATTTCCTAAATGGGGTCAATATGTCTTGATCTCAGTAAGATATAAGAATATTTTCAACTGTAAAAGAGGCATGGCATGTTCTTATTATATTGATCTGCAAGCCTTTATGATTGATTCAGATTCAGGATCTGGTTCAATCATAATTTTAGCTTGTGAGTTTCTTCTTTTTTTTTGATTTGATTAAGGGCTCAGCACTTAGAAAATTTCTATTGCACCCTTAACATTTTTTCTTCTCAAGCCTCAGCACTTATACCAAGCATAATGCAGCTCCCAACATTTTTTTTTAAAGTTTCCATGCCATAGATTTATAACAGTTGAGAGTATTCTCTATATAATTTTAAGATTCTGGACTTTAACATTTTTGAGTAAAAATAAAACAGTATGATACACATCCAAAGACAAATGTCTCAGCAAATCAAAGATCACCAAAATCATCCATATTAAATCATATCAGATTTAAAATAAGACATCCAAAAAGCATTGATGAAATCATATATATCAAAACCAGCAATATATAAATGGCAATATAAAAAGTGGCTGCCTCATCTCAGGTCTTAATGCCATGAACTCAGTGAGGTTACTCACCTAAATATTTCTTCTTATTAATCCAGAAAATCCTTGTATGAGTGTTTTCTCCTTCCTTCCAATATTTTTCTTCCTTTCTTATTTTTGTGCAGCTCGGAGTAAAGATAATTTTACTGGCTAAAACTGCCTATTTATATGCATTTTTCCACTAGGGTTTTGTTAAAACAAAATTCCATTTCTGACCTGGCTAGCATCATGCATTGTGTGTTTGCATTTTCTCATTTTTATCCCTAATTACCCCCGGCCATATTAACCAATTTAAAGGGTGCATTTTCTTTCTTTTACTTTTCAGAAAATGGCCACTCACCTAGTCATGTTAAAAGTGTGACTATCCTATTTTATATTTTAATTATTCCTGAGAATCCCCTTTGCTATTTTTGCCTACACAAGCATATTGACTTGTATCACATTTCATGTCATTTTAATGTTATAGTTTCACTTGCTTATATATATATATATACTTTTCAGTACTTAAAAATGTATATTTGTATACATATCTTATCTAGGCTTATTTAATTCCTCTTTAATTTCAGAAACATATGCACCTATATGTATACAGGTTTACAAATCCTTATAACATATATATGTATAATTTTCTTTTCTGGGTTTTAAATAAAATCTGTTTACTGATTTAAAGTAAAACTTACTTTTCTTATTTTCTAAGATGATCCATATAATTCCAGAAATCAAATATCCATGTTGCAAAATCATGTTTGTATTGCTTTTTAATTCTTGTTTTAAATCCAAGAAATCTGGAGTTCTTCCTTGTGCCATTTCAGTGTGCACGTGCACACATATACTTGCACACTATTTATTCCAAAAATTTCACCATATTTAAATCTAAATATTTCAAAAATTAAATCATTTTACAAAAATGATTTTTCACAAAATTTTGGGGTATTACATTCACCCCTCCTTTTAGGAATTGTGTCCTCACAATTTTTCAAACATTTATAACAAGCATCATTTTCTTTTCTGAAAACTTATCAAACATATGCATAAGCAAACAAATTCAACCATATCAACCATGCATAACAAAAATTTTCCAGAGAAAAAAAAAATTACCTTTTAATTTGCAAAAAGCTTAGGATAATCCATTCTAATCTTATCCTCTAACTCCCATGTGCAGTCATTAGGATCACTACTCCACTGGATCTTAACTAGTTTCAAGGTTTTGCTCCTTAATTCCTTTTCTTCCTTGGCTATAATCCCCACTGGCTCTTTTTCATAAACCAAGTCAGGATTTATTTGAATTTTGGTAGGCTCTTCCAAAATGTCTTCTTTATCATGTACCCATCTTCTAAGTTGGGACACATGAAAAACATTATGCATTGCTTTCATTTCCTCTGGTAATTCTAATTTGTAAGCCAATGAACCAATTCTTTCCAGAATTTTATAGGGTCCAACATACCTTGGTGTGAGCTTACCTTGCTTGCCAAATCTCAAGACTTTCTTCATAGGTGAAATCTTGATGAAAACAAAGTCTCCCACTTCATATTCCACTTGCTTTCTCTTCCTATCTACAAATTTCTTTTGCCTATCTTGAGCTGCTGCTATTCTTTTTCTTATTAACCCAATTTTCTCTGTAGTTTCTTTAACATATTCAGGTCCTAGAACAGCCCTTTCTCCAGTCTCTACCCAGCATATAGGTGATAAACATGGCTTGCCATATAAGGCTTCAAATGGTGCCATCCCTATGGTGCTTTGGTAACTGTTATTGTATGTGAATTCAGCTAGATGGAGGTGGTCTTCCCAGTTGCCTCCAAAGTCCAGTGTACATGCTCTCAACAAATCTTCTAAGACTTTGTTCACCACCTCAGTTTGACCATCTGATTGTGGATGGTAGGCAGTGCTTAAGCACAATTCACTCCCCATGGCCTCTTGAAAACTTTTCCAAAACCTTGAGGTGAAGATGGTATCCCTATCACTCACAATGGTTTTGGGTATGCCATGCAACCTTACTACCTCTTTCATGAATATTTGAGCCAATTTTGGAGCATTTCTTTCTATTTTAACTGGGATAAAATGTGCTACCTTAGTTAGCCTATCCACTATTACCCATATACTTGTGTTTCCCTTCTTAGATCTAGGCAGACCATCTATGAAATCCATAGATATATCCTCCCACTTCCACTGTGGTATACTAAGGGGTTGCAATAGTCCTGATGGCCTTTGTGTCTCTGCCTTGACTTGTTGGCAAGTCATGCACCTTGCAACATATCTGGCCACATCTGACTTCATCCCCTTCCACCAAAGATTTCTTTTCAAATTTTGATACATCTTGGTGCTACCTGGGTGTATGGAGTACTTACTCCTATGGTATTCATTTAATATTTCCTCTTTCAATTCTATATTTTCTGGAACACATATCCTATTTTTATTCCTTAAATAACCATTTTTATCAATTTGATAATTTATTACTTCCTCCCCTTTTGATATGAGCATTTTCTTTTCCACCATGTTTAGGTCTTGTTCCTGCATTTTCCCAATCTTAAGAAGTAAATCTGATTGCAGAGATATCATACTTAATTTTCCTTTACCTTCATCTTCTTCAATGGGCATCATTTGTACCTCACTGTTTTCCTCAATTTCCAAATCAGTAAGTATAGACAAATCCCTAAACTCTTCCATCATCAACATGGCTACTTTGGCATGTTGTCTACTCAAGGCATCTGCAACTTTATTTGCCTTGCCTGGTGTATACAGTATATCTAGATCATAAGCAGCTAGGAACTCTACCCATCTATGTTGCCTCATGTTCAAATCTTTTTGTGAGAATAAATATTTCAGTGCCTTATGATCAGTGTACAAAATGAATTTGGCACCTAACAAATAATGTCTCCAAAGTTTCAAAGCATACACAACTGCTGCTAGTTCAAGATCATGGGTTGCATATCTGGTTTCATGTGGCTTTAATTGCCTAGATGCATAGGCTACCACCTGGTCTTGCTGCATCAACACAGCCCCTAACCCAGAGCCACTTGCATCAGTGTACACAACCAAATTTTCATTTCCTTCTGGCACTCTCAATACTGGTGCATTAATCAGGGCTTCTTTTATTTTGATAAAAGCTTGCTCACATTTTTCTGTCCATACAAAGGCTTGGTTCTTTCTAGTTAAATTGGTAAGTGGTGATGATATTTTTGAGAAATCTTTTATAAATCTCCTATAATATCCTGCCATCCCCATAAATGATCTAATCTCACTGATGGTGCTAAGCCTTTTCCATGCTTGGATTGCCACTACCTTATTAGGGTTTACTGATATTCCTTTGGCAGAGATAACATGCCCAAGAAAATGCACTTCTTCTTTCCAAAATGCACATTTTGAAAATTTTGCCTTTAAATCATTTTCCCTTAGTCTTGACAAAACTAAATGCAAATGATTTTTATGCTCTTCCACTGTCTTAGAATAAATCAAAATGTCATCAATAAAAATCAGTACAAACTTGTCTAAATAATCTCTAAATATTCTATTCATTAAATCAACAAAATATGAAGGAGCATTTGTCAAACCAAATGGCATAACCATAAATTCATATAAGCCATATCTGGTGTTAAATGCAGTATACTTAACACTTGAGTCTTCAACCTTCATTTGATGGAATCCTGATGCTAAGTCTAGCCTAGAAAATATTTTAGCTTCACTGAGTTGGTCAAAGAGATCATCTATTCTAGGCAATGGGTATTTATTCTTGATGGTTACTTTATTTAGTTCCCTGTAATCTACGCACATTCTCAAGGTACCATCATGTTTTCTTACAAACACTACTGGAGAACCCCAGCAGGAATTGCTTGGCCTTATAAATCCCTTGCCTTCTAATTCTTCCAACTGATTTTTCAATTCTTTCAGTTCACTTGGCCTCATTCTATAAGGTTTCTTGATTATTGGACTTGCTCCTGGAATGAGATTAATTTGGAACTCAACTGGTCTGTGGTGTGGAACACCCTTAACTTCCCCAAACACATCCAAGTATTCATTAACTATGGGAATTTCTTCAATGGTTAGTTCACTCAGATCTTTTTCTAAGTCAACTAAATGATACAATTTCCCTTCCTTAGCTACTTCACATAGAACTGTGATCCTCTGGCCTCTAGAATTTTGCAATGATATGGTGGATGAGTCTAAATTAATTATGGCTTTAAATTGCCTTAACCAATCTACCCCCAATATAACTCCTATATTTGGGTAATTTAAAACATATAAATTGGAAATAAAAATATTTCCTCCTATGTTTAACTCCACATCCACACAATTCATGTTCAAAACACTAGAACTCCCTAGGGGACTTTGTACAAGCAATGGGGTTTCAACCAATATGCAGTTTAATTTTAACACTTTAACTAATTCATAGGAAATCAAAGAGTGTGTTGCTCCAGTATCATATACTACTGGTATGGGTATGGCACAAATGAGTAATGTACCTTCCACTTGGCCATGATTTTCAGCATCAATTTTCACTGCAGATTTGCCTTTACCTTCCAAAGTTGCCAATTTCCCTTGCTGTTTATTCTCAGGACAGTTACTCTTCATATGCCCCTCTTTCCCACATAGGTAGCATTTGAAGGCTCATCCTTTTAACTCTGGGCACCTTGGTTTGATGTGTCCTTCTTTTCCACAATGATGGCAAACCAATTTCTTCTTAGTATCATTGGCTTTTGTATCTTTACTCTTCCTGTTGTCTGCCTCCTCCTTCTTTTTATCATAAGGGTGATATCTTCCCTTATCCTTCTTGTTGTTGCTCTTAAAATTCCTATATTTCTCTCTTTCTTTGTCATGTTGTTCCAGTTTCAATGCCAGATCAATTACTTGATCAAAAGTTCTATCTGCATATGGTAGCATAGCCCTGCTAAGTCCTGGGTTCAGACCTTTTATATACCTATCATTTTTGGATGCTTCATCTGCCACTAGCATTGCTCCATAATTAGATAGCCCCTCAAACTTTTGAGTGTATTCAGTGACATTCAAAGTTCCCTGCCTAAGTTTGATAAATTCTTCAAGCAAAATGGTCTTGGCTGATGCTGGTACAAATCTTGCCTCCAACATCTCCTTGAACTGATTCCAAGTGATTTCATTTTCATTTCTTCCAGCTATGATCACCTCCCACCAGCTTAAAGCTACCCCTTTCAGTTGTCTAGAAGCTACTTGCCTCTTCCTTTGGTCATCCAACTGCATGTCATTGAAAATCCTATCAAGTGTTCTCAACCATGCTTGAATTTCCATCACACTCTCAGTTCCTTCAAAACTCCTGCCTCCCAAATTGGAATAAGTCTTCAGTAGTTTTGAAAGCTCTTCATGTGGGTTCTCAGGCCTATGCCCAATTCCATCTCTTAAAACCCTCACAAATTCTTGCATATCAAGCATTTGAGGTGCACTGGGTCCTGCATTGTGATGAGATCCTCTTCCTACCATGGTCTGCTAACTAAATTCTGGGCAAATGGTATTAGTATATTATGAGTACTTCTGTAATTTCTGTTTTCTTATCTAAATTATTTCATCCAAAACAAACAGACATAATACATTTCTATAATACTTAACAATCAATGCAACCAAGTGCTCTGATACCAACTGAAATGACCCTCCTATTTCCATCCTAATTTCATAAGGATTTTTTTTTGTTAAGAGATGATATATAGATATATCATTCATTACAAATATATTTCCCAGGGTCATTTTCTTTCTCCAATAAACAAAATATATCCAGGATCTTTCACAATATAAAAATATTGTTTTAAATCTAAATCATTCCTAACATACATATATGAAGATATCTATGTTATATTCTACTAGAATCAGAGCATGATAATATGTAAGTAGAAATCCTTTTAAATCTATTAAAATGTGATAATTCCCTAATAAAAGATTAATTATTGTATCCTGATTTTTGACCATAGAATCCACTGGAAACATGTACTTTAGTCTGTTATTCTAATTAAGAAATGATCAAGTAATAATCAGTGGATAGCAAGCTTTTAATATGGATGATTGTGTTAAAGTCTGAATAGTATCAAACTCAGGCTAAAAGAAAGTGGATCATAAGTGAACACAAGCAACATCTAGGCGTAATGGAAACGCGCCTAACTTACACATGAGAGGTCACGAGTTCGAGTGCTATGCTGGTCGGTTCAAACCCAATTTTTGTTTTTTTTTCTTTTTATTTTTCTCCTGTATGGTTTGAAATCTGATATCTACCTATCATTTTCACATATATACTTAATTTCTGCCTATAATCTAACATACAAAACAATATTTCTTGCTTTATTATTTTTGAAACCCATTCCTACAACTGTTCTAGGAATTTAGGTTTATATTTTTGCCCAAATATCAACATGTACACAGATATACATGTACATGTCAATATCTTTGCTCATTTTCCAGAAAACTGGGTTCAAATGGTTCCTTGCTTCATTGATTTGAAGTGAACAATTTGCCTGACCTATGGTCTAACCATGTGGTTAATCTGACCATTCTTTTATTTGCATTTTACAAACCAGAATCTACCTAAACTTCACTTATTTGAAGCTGGTTAACTCATGTGTCTAGTGTCATGCCAGGTATCTGATCATGGCAATTGAAATGCCAGTCATTTGCATCATACCTAAAGCCTTCCCATACAATTACCTCTCTCAAAACAATTTAAAAAGTAGACTTGAACCATTTGTAGACATAATTCAGAGGAAAAACAATTAGATACTTAAAGGTATTTTTCAAGGTAAATTCTAAATTTACTCCAAAACTCAGTGTTTTTAAAATACTTAAGATTGTCCAATATATAACATAATTGCAAGGAAATTGCTCACATAATTGTATATTTCTTACCAGATTTTTATAGCTAATGCTTGAGCATATTTTTCTTGTTTATATCCCAGACACTACTTCAAAAACAAATCAAACCTTAACACACAACAATTTCGACAGAGCAACTAATTTAATCTAACACTTTACAGAACATAAGAGCAACTTGATCACTAACCATAAAATATTCATTACATGACTGGAAATCTTAGAAACATAAAAAAAAATTCCTGAATACATGCAGATATAATCAATTTAAGCTCTTATTGAAACTAGCTAGCATGTTCATTCACTCCTCCATAATAGCCATAACTTCATTTTTACTTAGTGCATGCGTTCCCTGAAAGAGCATAAGTGGCTGCCTCATTTTAAAATGAGACACCCCATATGCCATGAGCAAACAAGGGTCAGATCTAAGATCTGGTATGAGTAACATCAATACATTCATGATATTAAGCAACAAAGAATGTAAGAGTACCATCTAGTTATTTAAGCAAATTTCTGCATCCAATTACTTTAACATGGTATAAATAAGTTGATTCTGGTATGATATATTCATTTATCATTCTTACACTTGCATACATAATCATGCAAACATAATTATCTATTTGCAACATTTGCATTCACTGGAACCATCTTGGTTCCATACCATTCAACCTAAGAAATATCCATATTCCTATTTCTTCATTTACAGGTTGTATAATTCAATTTAAATTCCTGCCTCATCTGCTATTAAGGAATCACAGGGACACATTGCAATGAACTAATTCACATCATTGCACAAAGATCTCAGGGCTTAAACAAACCATGTGCCAACTTGCATACTTCAAATATGACAAGCATTCCAGCAGCCTTCTTGGCCTTCCCTTCCCTAGTTTATTTACTAGTGTATTGACTTAAATCCTATCATCAAATATGCTAAGTGAACATGTCACTGCAAGCATGGAAACATCCATAATCTTTCCTAGCATAATTCTCCTCAGAAATAAGCAGACAGTTATTTCCTAAATGGGGTCAATATGTCTTGATCTCAGTAAGATATAAGAATATTTTCAACTGTAAAAGAGGCATGGCATGTTCTTATTATATTGATCTGCAAGCCTTTATGATTGATTCAGATTCAGGATCTGGTTCAATCATAATTTTAGCTTGTGAGTTTCTTCTTTTTTTTTGATTTGATTAAGGGCTCAGCACTTAGAAAATTTCTATTGCACCCTTAACATTTTTTCTTCTCAAGCCTCAGCACTTATACCAAGTATAATGCAGCTCCCAACATTTTTTTTTAAAGTTTCCATGCCATAGATCTATAACAGTTGAGAGTATTCTCTATATAATTTTAAGATTCTGGACTTTAACATTTATGAGTAAAAATAAAACAGTATGATACACATCCAAAGACAAATGTCTCAGCAAATCAAAGATCACCAAAATCATCCATATTAAATCATATCAGATTTAAAATAAGACATCCAAAAAGCATTGATGAAATCATATATATCAAAACCAGCAATATATAAATGGCAATATAAAAAGTGGCTGCCTCATCTCAGGTCTTAATGCCATGAACTCAGTGAGGTTACTCACCTAAATATTTCTTCTTATTAATCCAGAAAATCCTTGTATGAGTGTTTTCTCCTTCCTTCCAATATTTTTCTTCCTTTCTTATTTTTGTGCAGCTCGGAGTAAAGATAATTTTACTGGCTAAAACTGCCTATTTATATGCATTTTTCCACTAGGGTTTTGTTAAAACAAAATTCCATTTCTGACCTGGCTAGCATCATGCATTGTGTGTTTGCATTTTCTCATTTTTATCCCTAATTACCCCCGGCCATATTAACCAATTTAAAGGCTGCATTTTCTTTCTTTTACTTTTTAGAAAATGGCCACTCACCTAGTCATGTTAAAAGTGTGACTATCCTATTTTATATTTTAATTATTCCTGAGAATCCCCTTTGCTATTTTTGCCTACACAAGCATATTGACTTGTATCACATTTCATGTCATTTTAATGTTATAGTTTCACTTGCTTATATATATATATATATACTTTTCAGTACTTAAAAATGTATATTTGTATACATATCTTATCTAGGCTTATTTAATTCCTCTTTAATTTCAGAAACATATGCACCTATATGTATACAGGTTTACAAATCCTTATAACATATATATGTATAATTTTCTTTTCTGGGTTTTAAATAAAATCTGTTTACTGATTTAAAGTAAAACTTACTTTTCTTATTTTCTAAGATGATCCATATAATTCCAGAAATCAAATATCCATGTTGCAAAATCATGTTTGTATTGCTTTTTAATTCTTGTTTTAAATCCAAGAAATCTGGAGTTCTTCCTTGTGCCATTTCAGTGTGCACGTGCACACATATACTTGCACACTATTTATTCCAAAAATTTCACCATATTTAAATCTAAATATTTCAAAAATTAAATCATTTTACAAAAATGATTTTTCACAAAATTTTGGGGTATTACAGTTTCAAAATATGGAATATTTGAAGCTTTGAAATATTTTGAAATTTAAATGCTTTATTGTGGTTCAAATCGGTATTTGAAATCGATATAACTTGAAATGTTTAATTGAAATGGGAATTGAAATTGATGATTTAGATTTGATAAAATTTGAATTTGGAATTCAAATTGATTTGAATCGATTTGTGAAAGACGAGGAAACGATTTTATTTTATAAAGTAATTTTAAATTATATTTAAAACTATTGATATTTTACTTTATAAATTATTTTAATATAAACTATTTTAATATAAATCTTTTTTTTTATAAACTATTTTATTTACAAACTATTTTAACTAATAACTATTTATATAACTATTTTATTTAAACTATTTTATTTTATATACTAATTTTAATATCTAAACTGTTTAAGAGGGAAGTGCTATGATTTCAAAGTTGTGATTTCCAAGTGTTTGATTTGAAAGACTATGATTTCGAAAGCGTTATAACTTTGGAAAGTGATGTGATTTTGGAAATGAATATATATTTGAAATGGAAGTGATATCGTATTGATTTGGGTTTTTGAAATGAAATGATATTTTGGTTTTGAAGTATAAACTATTTTGTAATGACCGCAGTGTAATAATAATGTTTGGTTGTTAAAGAGACTGGGATCGGATATGGGCATACTCTATGTCGATACCGAAAACCACTTTAACAACTGTGTATATGGTGGAGATTCCAGAATGAAGTAGGATGGTGGCGACGATTCCTATTAAGGTAAATACGTAGACCCAACTCCCATGAGTTGGCATAAGGTGGCTAAAACAGGAGCGATTGACGGGCCAATGAGGTATCACCTCTGAACGGATGCATTTCTTCGATACCATTCTATTACTTTGTGATTGATTTGGTGGCCACCCTTCGATTTTGATTGGGAGTGTGTTCCAAGGTGGGTGGTAGTGGCTGCTATGCATTTCCACCAGCCCGGATGCGTAATTGGTATATCTACCCTGGCATTGCCTAGTTGTGCCATGTCACCTACCATAGCGAGATTTACTACGAGTTTCTATTTGTGTCGTACCTATGGAGTATCTTCTCATAGCCTTTCGAGGTATGCAGGTACTGTATAGACTATTGGCACTATTATGTGTTAAGGGCTATATGGATAACCCCTTAACGCTATTTAAAAGTAAGTTTATTTTACTATTAGACACTATTATAATAGCGAATATTACT
Source organism: Allium fistulosum (assembly GCA_030737815.1). Lineage (NCBI taxonomy): Eukaryota > Viridiplantae > Streptophyta > Magnoliopsida > Asparagales > Amaryllidaceae > Allium > Allium fistulosum. The sequence goes on from CM060902.1 coordinate 1,426,005,002, forward strand.
ACATAGTAGATAGTTTAACGGACCCTTAAAGGATGGTTACCCCAAACATCCTTTGAGTTACTTGTATTTCAGTAGATATTTCACTTGATTTGGATTTATTAATATAAGAATGTTAATCCTGACTCGAGTGTTTTGTGTTTTGCTTTACGCTCGGGTCAGACTGAGTGATACAGCATTTGAGACTCACCTTTAGAGTTGGAGCTTCGCTTGGAGATCCAGCTATCTATCCTGCTTTCAGTTGTTCAGTTGATTCCAGTGATGTATTCGGATCTTGTATTTGATTATTGTATTGAGACATCTATGTATTCGTGACTTCTGTTGTATCTTGTTTAACTCTGTTATATATATACATAGTAGCTTCATGAACTACTATTCTTTTGTTTCCGCTGCATTATGGTTATATTACTCTGTGTCTGTGATCTGTGATTATTTTATTTACTGTATATGCTAAGTTTTGCCAAATTTAAATTAACAATCTGATATTTGGAGCAATTCAAATCCGACATGTATGGATGCGAATGGTTGAAAATTTCAGGTCGTTACATGTGGTATTAGAGCTCTGGTTTTAGGCAAAACTTAGCATATGTAGTAAATTTGATTACAGAATCACTTTCGTTCGTGCTTGAATTCCTTCTTCTTTGACTCGGTTTTCTTTGAATTTTGGAACGTTCCCTTCGGTTCCAAAGTCCATTCTTGGCTCCCCTATTCGTGTCTTCTTGATTCTGGAGTATCCCATAACTCCACTTCGAATGATCTCTATAATAAATCGACAGTCTCGCCAACCTTTGAATGATTGTAAAGGGGTGAAACTCCTTTACCACTAGCATTGATTCACCGGAGATTTCTGTATCCTCGGTTTATGATTCTGCTATCTTTTGCTATACTCGAATCCTATCTTTGGCAATCGAATGTCAATTTGTTCTAGAATTCTACCTCAATCATATTTTGAAGTCACGGTTGACCCGGTTAAGGTTGCCCGTGATTTATACAAGTCTATCCATTCTTGTCTCACATTGAAATCTATTTATCTTTCTATTAAGCCTATCTTCTAGTTGAATTCTTTTTGATTTGGGTCCCTCTAATCTGAATCTCTATTCTTGTTTGAAATCCATTCTTGTATCGTCGAGTGAGGAGTGTTTGTAATTTATATTAAAATGTTTTATATTGTGTTGTTTGAGTTGTTGATGTTGATTTGGGTTTTCGATCGACTCGTCTGATCAGCGATATCGATAGGATTTCCAAAACACTTTAACAGAGCAAACTGACACAATATTATTTTCAAATTTGGTAAATGAAATTGATTTGTATGATTATATCATAAATATATAAGTAAGTTTTTTGGAATTTAATAAGGTGATTAAATTGGTTGTTTGAAATGATAATATTTGATGATCATTTATTGTTCTATAAATGAATTTATAATATGGTTTATAAATCGATTCAGAGTTTAAATGAATTTAAATAAAGAATTTGAGAATTTAATTTCCGGTGATTTCCAACTTTGGTTTTAAAGTTTTAAAATGCATATTATTTAAAGTAATTTCAAGTTTAAATCGTTTCAAAGAACTTTAAAAGGTTTTAAATCAGTACTCTTCTCTTTGTCACTGGAAAAAAATTTCGGTGATGACTGCAGCATCATCGATACTCATTTTCGAGTTCGAAGTGGAGAGACCATTCTGTAGCCTTGCTACACTTTTGTTTGGAAAAATTAAATTGATTTGATTTTCTACAATATGACCTGATATATAATATATATTGATATATGATTTAAATTTGATTTGACATATTATGTATATATATTTATTTATCTCTATATGGTTTGAGGTTAATCGAAAATTTAATTTGAAATTCTTTGTTAAAGGATGTTTTCAATTATAAATAAAGCTAAATTTTTGAATAAGTGTTTAAACTTGAAATAATTGAATTGGAAAATTTTACTTGTATAATACCCAATTTCATTCTAATATAACTTACCTAAATTATTCAGAAGTTGAAAATGTAATTGGATAATATACAATATAAAGAAATTTATAAATAAAATTTGAGTGGTTATAATAAATGTTATACACTTAAATTTTATTAATAGAGATGAACAGAATAATAAGTTAATTGAATAATAGATGAGACAAATAAATTTGTTTTGAAGGAGTTAATAAATTGAAATTTGATTAACTTATGAAAATACTTTGAATTTAAAATCAATTATTGAATATAAATTAATTTAAATTGAAATTTATATGGTTTAAATTAATTTATATGGTTTAAATATATGTGATAAGATATATTATGTGGAATAAACTTAATGATAATTTGGAATAAAAGAATTAAATTTGTTGAGTAAAAATATGAGTATAATAAATGATTGTGCAAATTAATGATTTAGAAATTGTTAATTTAGGATGACTAGATCAAAAGATAATGAATTTAGAAATAGATAGATTGATTTAACTTAAGTAAACTCAGATGGATTAAACCAAATTGTTGAATATTAATTTGTTTAATTTGAAATTTATATGGTTTTAATTTAATTGTTTTATTTGTATTTCAATCTAATTTCTTTCTGGTTGTTTCTATTCTCCTACCTCCTTCCTTTTCGGGGATGAAAAGTTTTAAGTGGGGGAGAATGTAACGACCCAAAAATTTTAACTTGTTTTATAATGTATTTAACTAGTAATTTTGAGAAATTTTAAACAATAAAATTTTGAAATATAAGTTTGATATTTGGAATACGTCTTCTTAAACATAGCAACTGGTAAATTTTCATCAAATAATATGGAAGTTTATTTTCTTGTGTAATTTTTATTCCAATTTATATCTGTTAAAATTGATGGTAATAAAAGTGTTCTGAAACCTAAATATATCAACATGGGAAAATTATTTTAGAACACTCTGAATAAGACTGCGTAATTCGTTTTGCAAATTTCGGACGTTTCTAGCTTCATTTGGATTTTCCGTACGAAATAGCAACGTATATCGGTACCGATTATCGACTTTTGATTGGATGATCGTACCACTGACATTTGTATACCATTTTGATCGTCTCATCGTGCCGATCTCTGCGGTATATTCGATTCTGTATTTTGAAGTCCGTTTCATAGAGGAATCCGCAAAAACGATAACCGTATCGGTACCGGTTTCGTGACTTTTGGTTTTGTGACCTTTTGACTTCGTTGTCCATTCAACTTTCCATCGTTTAACTCAAAAGCATTATGATTTATTATTCTGTGACTTTTGCATACCTTTTTGTTGCTTCATTTTTCAAAATTTTACGTTAATATATTTGTTTTAAAAAAAGTTGTATTTACTGGTGCTTCATTTTCTTTTCATTTGCTTGGATCCTTCTCCCCTCTCTCGTTTGCCTGAAGACCATCAAACCCAAACTTTCCACAAACATCCACCATCCTTCACCTTCCTCCTTTCCACGCAAACACCCAAACCGCCTCGTCATCTAGCACCCCACCATCTCCACGCCTCAACTGCCTTCCCCCTCTGCCTTTGGCCGCAACCCACCGCATCCCGACCATCCACACACCTCCTCGGCCTGAGCTACACCGAACGCCAACACCAAAACCCAGAGCCACTCTCTTACATCAGTTTCCCCCGCCATACAATCTCTGCCCTCACCATTTGCGTGCGTCCACTTTATGAATATAGGTATACTTGCGTTATGTAAGTTCTTAATATATGTTTTGTATATACTGATATGAATTATATGATTTGTTTATGGCATATGGGTTTACGTCAGTTCTCATATGTATGATTTTATTGGCTTAGAAAAATTAGTTTATATGTTTACATATATTAGTTGTTATCTCATCTTATATAAAGGTACTGTATATATATATAAAAGTTTATATACATCAGAGTTTATATATATAGTCTGACTAATATATAAGTTTATATATATGTTATTATATGTATTTTGAATCATCTTTCAGCAGTGGGGTTATATATATATTTATGTTTGCTTATATAACGTATATATATTTGTTTATATAGAACGTATGGATATATAGGCTGCAATCTCTAAAGTTGTAAAGTATATAAGTGTATACTGTTGCATATCTCGAGTTGTTGTATATTATGTAAGTTGATATTTTTTATATAAACTAATACTTTTATGTTCTAATGTTTTAATTGTCTGTCTATTTATATTGGCATATAGGTATTGATATTTTATATCTTTTATTTCTAAAGTTTATAATATAGATAAGGTTGTTTGTTTATATTTAAAATTGTTAAATAATAATATTCGTGCGTCAGTTTCTATATGTTTGGTTTGTGTAAATAGGTAGTACTTGAGATATATATATATATATATGTATGTGTGTGTGTGTGAGATGTCAGTGGTAAATAAACATTGGTTTTAAAGGATAGTATATATGTGTGTGTGTGTGTGTATATATATATGATTTAAAGTATATACATATATAAAAATATACTCTGTTATATATATATTATGATAAGCAGTATTTCGAAATAGTTTTATAATAATATATACTAATTATAATTGTTTATACTGTAATTATATCAGTTCCATATATTATTTATATCATGGGTTTGGGTAGCTGTCTACATATGTTTAAAACATATGTAAGTATACACTGTTTATATGTATGAGTATTAACATATCTATATGAATTTATATTGGTTGTTGATTTCAAAGTATATATTTTATTTTATGGGTATGGGATTTAATATAAATTTGAAAAAAAAATATATGGTTTAAATTGATTTCAGAAAAATAACATATATTTAGTTCAACTTATATTAATTGATTTGACTCGTTCTCATCGATTTCTTATCTATCAGCTTGTCCGTCGAATTCGTGCCAATTTAGCTTTGCTTGGAATTCGTGGGTGGATCCACAATTCGCTTCCATTCCCATTGTCTATCTTCTCTAACCTCGAAAGGTGAGCCATCACTCATGATTAACGTTCTTATATTTATTAAATTTGATTTCAATTGAAACGACAATTGAAATATGCTGCTGTTAGTTATTTACATTATTATATATATGCTATTATCTGTATCTGTTCACCTGTGACATCTGATACCATTATCTGTTAATTATATTGATGATATATGTCTGTTATATTATTTTCATATCTGTTATCACTCTGCAAGTTCTCTGTTAGTATAGAATTCAATATGGGTTGAAATGGTACGTACCCGAACGATCTATAGAGTAGGAGAAAATCGTTATGGGTTGAAATGATAAACCCAAGCGATTTTCATTTGAATTGAATTTGGGATTGCGGGTTGAAATGATATATACCCGTATATTTAAATTGCGGATTGAAATGATAAATATCCGTATCACTTGACCATAGGATAGAAAATTATATACAGACACCGTTGGTCTATATATATAAATATTTTTAAAATGATTCCTATGGTTTTGAAAATAAATATACGGTTTTACTTGAAATTTTGATTTTAAAGATTTATTAAAGTTGATTTAATAAAGTTGATATATAAGTATTTATTTAATATCTATATATTCAGATATAGAGTTTATAACGATTCTGGTTGTAAAGATAAATTTGACATTGATTTGAAATTTTATTTATTTAAGAATTATACTTAAATAGGTTTGATTTGGAATTTATTGAATTTGAAATTTTAAAAGAAGTATTTTACAACCTGAAATTCGATTAAAGGTGACTTAAATGCATATTTCAAGCTTATATGAATTTAAATGGGATATTTTTGTAAATTGTAGTTGTATTCAATGATATTGAAATAACTAGGTAAATATTTCAAAACTAAATAATAGAAAAGTGAACTGATATATATATATATAATTATCGAATTTAGTTTGGAAATATGGAATATTTGAAGCTTTGAAATATTTTGAAATTGAAATGGTATATTGTGGTTCAAATTGGTATTTGAAATCGATATAACTTGAAAATGTTTAATTGAAATGGGAATTGAAATTGATGATTTAGATTTGATAAAATTTGAATTTGGAATTCGAATTGAGTTGAATCGATTTGTGAAAGAAGAGGAAACTATTTTATTTATAAAGTAATTTTAAATTATATTTAAAACTATTGATATTTTACTTTATAAATTATTTTAATATAAACTATTTTAATATAAATCATTTTTTTATAAACTATTTTATTTATAAACTATTTTAACTTATAACAATTTATATAAACTATTTTATTTTATATACTAATTTTAATATCTAAACTGTTTAAGAGGGAAGTGTTATGATTTCCAAAATGCTATGATTTCAAAGCTGTGATTTCCAAGTGTTTGATTGAAAGACTATGATTTCGAAAGCGTTATAACTTTGGAAAGTGATGTGATTTTGGAAATGAATATATATTTGAAATGGAAATGATATCGTATTGATTTGGGTTTTTGAAATGAAATTATATTTTTGTTTTGAAGTATGAACTATTTTGAAATGACCGCGGTGTTATAATAACGTTTGGTTGTTAAAGAGACCGAGTTCAGATATGGGCATACTCTATGTCGATATTGAAAACCACTTTAACAACTGTGTATGCGGTGGAGATTCCAGAATGAAGTAGGATGGTGGCAATGATTCCTATTGAGGTATATACGTGGACCCAACTCCCGTGAGTTGGCATAAGGTGGCTAAAACAGGAGCGATTGACGGGCCAATGAGGTAGCACCTCTGATCGGACGCATTTCTTCGATACCATTCTATTACTTTGTGATTGATTTGGTGGCCACCCTTCGATTTTGATTGGGAGTGTGTTCCGAGGTGGGCGGTAGTGGCTGCTATGCGTTTCCACCAGCCCGGATGCGTAATTGGTATATCTACCCTGGCATTGCCTAGTTGTGCCGTGTCACTTACCATAGCGAGCTTTACTACGAGTTTCTATTTGTGTCGTACCTATTGAGTATCTTATCATAGCCTTTCGAGGTATGCAGGTATTGTATAGACTATTGGCACTATTATGTGTTAAGGGATATATGGGTAACCCCTTAACGCTATTTAAAAGTAAGTGTATTTTACTATTAGACACTATTATAATAGCGAATATTACTACATAGTAGATAGTTTAACGGACCCTTAGAGGATGGTTATCCCAAACATCCTTTGAGTTACTTGTATTTAGTTGATATTTCACTTGAGTTGGATTTATTAATATAAGAATGTTAATCATGACTCGAGTGTTTTGTGTTTTGCTTTACGCTCGGGTCAGACTGAGTGATATAGCATTTGAGACTCACCTTTGGAGTTGGAGCTTCGCTTAGAGATCCAGCTATCTATCCTGCTTTCAGTTGTTCAGTTGATTCCAGTGATGTATTTAGATCTTGTATTTGATTATTGTATTGAGACATCTATGTATTCATGACTTCTGTTGTTTCTTGTTTAACTCTGTTATATATATACATAGTAGCTTCATGAACTACTATTCTTTTGTTTCCGCTGCATTATTGTTATATTACTCTATGTTTGTGATCTGTGATTATTTTATTTACTGTATATGCTGAGTTTTGCCAAATTTAAATTAACAATATGATATTTTGAGCAAATCAAATCTGATATGTATGGATGCGAATGGTTGAAAATTTCAGGTCGTTACTAGCTCGGTGTACCTGACCATGTTGGATACAAGTTCTATTATATTGAATGAAGTGTCTGTCTTCTTGATGTAAATTCAATGGAGGGAGCCCGGTACGTTCGAAAGCAGAATCGATATCAGTTATGCCTTCGCAAATGATTCCAGCAACACCTATTTCTTCGGCACCACAAGCTCAATATAGTCAATTGGTGCCGATTGGTCCGGTCATCTATCGAACTCCTTCGAACTTTAGAGTTTTACTTAACCCTTCGGAGAGAGCTTCTACTATCATTTCTGCTAAAGTTTTGTACAATAATTGTTTACAACATGGTATTCTGGAAGACGATATGCGCCTTCCACTGAAAAATGAGTTTGCACACATGCCACCTTCGGGGTACACCGTCCGCTATTAGTACATGTGCTTGAATGGTGCAGTGCTCCCATTCAACTATTTCTTCATGGACACTCTTCTGAATTTTGGAATAGCCCCATTTTAGATTCATCCCAATGGCTATGCAATTTTGACTTGTATTCACGTTTTATTTATATGGACATTCAACCATGCCTCAAGCTTCAACGAATCAAGATACTTCCTTTCATTCAAGAAGAGAGAGTCTCTTGTGATTATTGAGGCACAGAGAAATCGAAAATCGTATAGCAACTCTAAAGCAACTTATCCCAGTTCAAGACCCAATATTTCTTCGTTAGATGTCCTGAAGGGTTTAATTGTCTTTGGATGACATAAGGTAAGCTTTCTCTTCTCTCGTTGAGACTTATTATGACGGTGTGGGGTTTAAATAGACTGGATGCTTCTTACATTATGCCAAGTCCAAATAAAGATCCAGCACTAGACTCTATCTTCCATACTCTGAAGGCCATAGATGCTAGAGAGTGATCGGTCAAACTTTTGCTGACAAACGAGAATTTTCATTGGTACGGGTTTTTACATCTCGGGAGGTCTTCCGTCACTGTTGAGGTTCCATCCCCTACCCGTTCCAGGATTAGAACACGCTCCACTTCTTCATCGCACAATTCCAAAGAAAGCAGTCTACAAGGAGAAGAAGGTCCAGTCGGTGGATCAACTGAGGAAATTCATGAAGAAAAGGGTGCTACGACTGGAGCTATTAGTTTGAATAGGATGCCCCCGATCCTGGAGGAAGGGAAGAGGAGTTCAAACAACGAGAAGGCAAGGCTGCGGTGATCATAGAAATAGAGGAAGGCGAAATTGAGAGTGGAAGTGACAGTGACCCCTCCTCTAGCGATGAGGATTTTGATGCGCATTCCAGCGAAGGAGATCTCGAATCATGTGATGAAACTCCGAGAATGAGTCTCATTCTCCCGGATTCACCTCCCCAAGAGGTTATTGCTAAAGATGCTCCCCTAGCAACTGAATGACTTCATGGTTCTCCACCTAAGGAAACTGATATCAACTTTAGGGACTTGAGCAATGTTTATATGGACATTGCAGAACTCATAGGAGATGATTTTGAGTCCGGGGGATTGTCTCCTCGCTCCAGTCATGCTGTTTCCAAAATTAGCCTGAATCCCACTATAGTCGCTTCTGAAACCGGTTTGTGAAGTCCTTTTAGGATGCCTATGACACGTTACATACTTCGCTAGGGTCACTTACACTCATACATACATTATTTGAGCTCATTTTCTACCTCTAAAGTTACTTCATTTTTTTATATTAGGTACTATGGGAGGTTGTGGACTTTATGTAGATCTTGAACAATTTACAGATGCACAACGTGGGTCGAAAAGGACTTCAAGCCGCAGCCAACCCAGAGAAACTAAGGAAGAATTGAGGAGGAGAAAAGATTGGGAAGCTGAAGCTCGTCGTCGGGATGACAGGGACCGAGCAAAGTTTATAAGGGTGGTTGTGAGAAGAGGAACACTCCCGATGATTTAGAAGAGCCATCCAAAAATTCAAAAGTAGATCATGATCCTCATTCTTTTGAGCACCATACATCTGCCCCAACTCCAGTTTCTATAGGAATTAAGGTTCTGACTTCTACTATTTAGGTCGCTTCATCAACCCAGACTCAGTTAACTCTTGTTGTGCCTGCTTATGGTTTTTCATGCCCTCGCAGGAGGCCTGCTTATATTCTCCTGTCTGGTCCACCAGAACTTGAATCCGCGTTCCGTGGTTGGTTCTTGGAGGGAGTTAAATTCGATCATGACCTACGTCCGATCGTAAGGATTCTGATGTACCCCATCTCCAAGCAATTCAAAGCGACTTGGATCAAGCTGAAGGATGGGAGAAATTATGTAAGCAGCTTGCAAACACAAATTGTAACAACTATCAAGAGATTCTTTATTTCGAGTCGAAAAAGGATGATTATGAAAGGATGCTGATGAAACGTGACGCCAGGATTGATCAATTGATAAAAGAGACAGATGCTACCATTCAAGATAGAAAGAGCAACGCTAGTTTGCTAAATGAATTGAAGGAAGCTCGCACAGAAATTGAACTCGTGTTCAAAGATGAAATCAAAAAAGCCCATGCTGATGAAGTCAAGCTGAAAAAAGAGCTTGAAACTCAAGATGAGATCATCAAAGCTCAAAAGAGAAACATTGCTGGTCATGATGAAACTATCGAAGCTCATAAGAAAACAATTGCTGATTATGTGGGATTGGTGGAATTCCGAGATAAGACCATCTTCAATCAAGCTCAAGTGATTGCTTTGCTTCGAGAAAAGGTTGAGCAACTTGACGTTGAAAAGACCGAAGTCGAAGTTGAGAAAGCCGCTGTGATGGATAACTACTTGGAGCTGCAAGATACCTTTGAAAGGAAGACGGTGAAGATGGATAACACCGTCCTGAACTTCTATGTCAACTCCCTGTTGCATCAGTGCAGTCTCTATTATCTGGGCCCAAATTCCCATGTACTCTTGCTATGGCTTGGGAAGAAATCTGGGCCCGTATCCGAGAAGATGAGGATGTGTACACTGAACAAGAGCTGGAGGATGCCTATCTGAATAGAGAATCAAAAATGGCTTTGGTAGAGGGCCAAGAGATTATTCAGGTTAAAAGGGAGCGAGAAGCCGCCGATCCTGGCGCAGCTGCAGCAGCTAAAGCACTATAATAGCCTTTCAGTTTTTGGCCTAGTGAATCGTCCTAGCAACTTCATGATCAGATAGGAATCATTCCAGCTTCGACTGATACTGCTGTGTTATCCGTCCCTTCAGCGCCTATCTTCGGATACTTGGGAACTCTTGAAACTTCACCTAAGATTGTGCAACCATCTAAAGAAGGAAATGGTGTGGAGTACAAGGTTGAGATTCACGGTCACACTTTTGATGTAGGTAACTTTCTTGTTTCTCCCAAGTTTGAGGACTTCCAGCTCATACCGCAAGAACAAGATGAGCTGAATGCTTTCCTTTTTGATCTTATAGGTCCATTTTCTTTGCCTGTCGAACTACTAATTTCTCCAGTCCCAAGGTCAACTACTATCTCGACTGCTTCAAAACTTGTTTTTGTAGTTACTTTGATCACTACGCCCGTGTATGGCTAACAACCATGGCCAGAATCTGAGAAGGTCGCTACATTGCATCATCTGGATGACCTCTCCGTATCTCTAGAAAGTGACTTAACAGCAACTGACACCTGAGAGCAGACAGACCAAGCTAGCCAGCCAGGTAAAACTGAGCAGTAGATAATAGCGGTTAAGAAGGAGAAGGTAGAGGGAAGAAAGTCTTCGAGGATCTCCCGCAAGTCCCGCAAGCACAAGACCAAGGGGGAGTCTTCCGAGGGAGCCAAAGAATAAGAAGGAGACATGGGCATGGAGCATATAATCGATATCTTTGGCAGTGATACGACTCCCGGTGGGGATGCTAAGGGGAAGAAGAAATTTCGACCAAAGGCGGAAAAGGAAGTGGTGGCAAGGAGCATTGACGGGCTCGAGTGACAATGGAGCCAGATTTTGTAACATTTGATTTGTTCGACATTTATTTTGTACAAGTGTAGAGTCTGCACTTATCACTTTTGTTGTTGTAGCATCTGTACTTTTCTTTTTAGTTACTGATATTGTATGTGTATGGCCCCCGCATTTTGACTTTATATAGAAAATGTTATGAGAAATGAAAAGATAAATGTTTCTACTGCTATCACTTCTATGTTCTTTCTTATTATCATGTAGTTAACTTGTTTTTACACCACTTATGTGTATACATGACGCGGTTGCTGGTCCTATAATTTCTATACTTAATATTGCGTGCCATATTTTGTGGTATACGATGCCTTTATTTCCATGATTTCACGCATTATATATGCATTTTTTTGTTTTACAACTAGATCTATTGTGATTGCCAAAATTCTTTGTTCGGCATAACAGGATTGTGGAGTAGTTTTCCTTTCAACTAAGTGTTGGTGTGTTTATGCCCCTACTTCACAGGGTTGTTTACTCCGAACACTTGATAAATAACCAGTTGATCCGAGCGATTCCTCTGATGTCTATAGCCAAATTTACTTTGTGGTTCCTATTTGCGGGAATTTCTGACTCGAATGTCAATGATCGGAATTATTTGTTGATTTTTAGTTTTGCGACATTGGTGGACTCACATCGATTCTTTTTTATAGTGGGAGTTGATCCTTGCTAGTCCTGCAATAGACAAGTTTCTCGGTTTTTTCAGGGTAATACCGATAGTTAGAAAATCTTAACATTTTGTTGATGATGCCGGGGAACATCATCAAGCAGTGTTTGCGCGGCCTACGAAATGCGCGGCTTTTGAGAGTGCGCGGCTTTTGAGAGTGCGCGGCTTATGAAATGCACAGATTTTTAGAGTGCGTGGCTTACAAAATGCACGGCTTTGAGAGAGTGTGGCTTACAAAATGCATGGCTTTTGAGTTTAAGTCGATTTACTTTCGTTGACTTGGCGAGTAAGCAAAGCGTACTTGGGTGTTGTTTCACTTTCCCATGTAGCTAATGAATGATTTTGAGTTGGTTTACTTTCGTCGACTCGACGAGTAATTTATATGAACACGGTTTAGTTGGTTCAAGAAACTATAGGGATTTCATTGATAAAACGGAAAGTAGAGCAAATTCTGCCTATTTACAATGCCCCAAGAGTAGTCGGGCGGCTTATTTGAAAAAATAGGAAATACATATATAAAAGCTAAATAAAGTAATGCTCGAGCGAGTCACTGTTTCAAGCACGGGGAATCTGAACTCTATCGACTGTGGTCAGCTTGAAAGTGCCATCTTCGAGCTTTTGCCCGATTGAGTATAGCCCTTCCTAGTTTGGTCCGAATTTTCTTATAGCTAGATAGATCTGTTTTAGGACGAGATCTCCCACTTCGAAAGTATGGTTGTGGACTTTGGAGTTGAAGTGTCGTGTTACCCTTTTTTGGTGAGCCGCGGTCCTCAACTCGGCTTCCCCCTGTTTCTTGTCAATTAGATTAAGTGACTTGAGTAGGAGCTGCTCATTCTCTTTCTGGAAGTGTCGTTTCCGATGGGAGGAAACTTCCAATTTGAACGGGATCATTGCTTCGGATCCGTTGCTAGAGCGAATAGCTTGTGTCCAGTTGCTGACTTGTTCATTATCCGGTAAACCCATAGTGTAGGTGGGAGCTCATCAATGCAATTTCCTTTGGCTTTCATCGGCCATTTCTTGGTGGTGGACTTGATGATTTTGTTCACCGCCTCAACTTGCCCGTTTGGTTGAGGGTCTGCCACTATGGAGAAACTCTTCTCGATGCGGAAGCACTTGCAAAAGTCCTTAAATTCAACACTTTCGAACTAAGTTCCACTATTTGTGATGATTCTTTGTGGCATTCCAAACCTGCAAATAATATTTTTAGTGACAAATTTAATTACTTTCTTAGTGGTATTAGTAACCAGCGGTTCCGCTTCGGCCCATTTTGTGAAGTAATCAATAGCAACGATAGCATATATGGCTCCTCCTTTAGCAATTGGGAGCACACCGATCAGGTCAATTCCCTAGACCAAGAACGACCATGGGCCAACCATTGGCGTATGTTCTATTCATGGAGTTCTTTATATTTTGGTGAACTTTTGGCATTACACACATCTCCTGGCGTAATCCGCTACTTCACGGTTGATGGATGGCCAAAAGTAACCGTATCAGAGGATCTTTTATGCTAGAGTCTGCCTATAATGTGGTTTCCACAATTGCCTTCGTGGACTTCCCTTAGGATCCTTTTGGCTTCGATGTAGATTACACGTCTGAGTAGGGGAGTAAAGAATCCCCTCTTGTAAAGAATTCCATCTTGCAAGACAAACCGTGATGCTTTTTGGAGTAGCTTCTTTCGCTCATTCTGATCCCTAGGGAGTGTACCTTTAATCAGGTAATCTTTAATAAGCGTCATCCATGATTCCTCTTTCTCTACAGTTTCCATAATCCAATCCTATGCTGGGTGATGTAAGCGTTTCGATGGGGCTAGTCCCATTAACTGAGCATCTCCAGAACTAGCTAGTTTGACTAAGTGACCCGCTTGCATATTTTGTTCACTCGGAATGTGACTTAAAGTGTAGTGCTCGATGTCCTGAACCAATTACTGTGCTTTTGATAGGTAGAGAGTGAGGTTGCCCTTTGCCTGGTACTCCCTTTCACTTGGAAGATGGCTAGTAGAGAATCGTTGTAGATATGCACAACTTTTATTCCTAATTTTTTAATGATTTTTAATCCTGCCCTCAAAGCCTCGTATTCTGCTTCATTCTTGGTTGCAGGGAATTCCATTCTTAGAGCATAGCTCTCAAATCATCCTTCAGGGGTTTTTAGTACTACCCCCGCACCTGAACAAGATTCATTTAATGCACTATCAACAAACAACTTCCATTATGGCACTACGTTCGAACTGCTTTCTTCTTCACCATCCCGCTCGGAAAATTCGGCTATGAAATTTTCCAGTTCCTATCTGTTGATAGCTCTTTGAGTGTGATAAGTGATTCATATTAGCTTAACTCGATATTCCATTTCAGAAGTCGACCTGATGTCTTTGGGTAAAAAACACTTGTTTCAGAGGTTGATTCGGTAACACCTTGATGGGATAAGCCTGGAAGTATGGTCGTAGCTTCTTCGATGTGATCAACAAGCAATAGGCGAGTTTTTCCAACTTCGGGTAATTCTTTTCAACTCCTGTGAACCGCTTACTGATGTAGTAGACGGGTCGCTGGACCCTAGCCTCTTTATGTACCAATGCTACACTCAGAGCATGGGTCGACACGGCGAAATAGACAGACAAATCTTCCTCATTTATCGGCTTGGATAAGACCGGTGGGGTTTCCATATGTTGGAGTAATTCTTCAAAGGCCGCCTGGAAGGCTTCGTTCCATTCGAAATTTTTCTTTCCCTTCTTCAATGCATCGAAGAACGGTATGCATTTGTCAGTCGCTTAGGAAATGAATCGGCTCAACGCTGTGATATTTCCGTTTAGACTTTGTAATTTCTTTTTGTTCATGAGGGCTTTGATATTCCTTAGGGCGGTAATCTATTCTGGATTAGCTTCAATGCCCCTTGCAATCACATTGAAACCAAGGAATTTGCCAGAAGCAACTTCGAAAGAGCATTTCAATGGGTTAAGCTTCATTTCATTTTTTCGCAATATTTCAAACATCTCTGCAAGATTGTCTAAGTGATTCTGTGATACGAGTGATTTAACAAGCATGTTGTCCATGTATACTTCCATTGTTTTCCTGATCCGATCTTTGAACATAGTGTTTACCAGTCGTTGGTAGGTTGCCCCTGCGTTCTTTAGTCTGAAGGGCATAACTCGATAACAGTATAATCCATGGTCGGTAGTGAAACTAATATTCTCTTGATCTGGTTCATGCATGATGATTTGGTTATATCTCGAGTAGGCATCCATAAACAATAATAGCTCGTGGCCTGCCATGGCGTCAACAAGCCGATCGATCTTAGGCAAAGGAAAGCTATTCTTTGGGCAGGCTTTGTTCAAATCTAAGTAGTCAATGCAAGTCCACCACCTCCCATTGGACTTCTTTACCAAAACCTGATTTGATACCCATACGGGATAGTTTGTGTCACGGATGAAGCCGTTTTCCAATAGTCCATCCACTTTCTCTCTTAGTGTAGCAGACCGTTCTAATCCTAGGATGCGCCTCTTTTGCCTCACTGGAGTGTACTTGGGATTGATATTAAGTGTGTGACATGCTATCTTCGGCGATATCCCACACATATCATAATGCGTCCAAGCAAAAATGTCCAGATTGGCACGACGAAACTTGACTAATTCTTTTCACATCTTGGTTCCAAGATGGGATCCTATTTTTAGTACTCGTATCGGGTCATCCATGTCTATAGGGATAGGCACCATAATCTCTACCAGTGCTGCCAGTCCCTCCCTTGAATTCTTCTTTCTATGGTCCATAGCCTCATCGAATTGGCTGTGGTCCCAAAGCCAGGGGCAGTTTCGGGTACTCTTCTATTCCCTGAGTTGCCAGGTAAATACTCCCCAAGTTGTCATTCAATGGAGCATATTCTCCGCATTTCAAACCTCTGAGTTTATTTCCCCCTCCTTTGCCCTTGCCGGTGTTCTAATGTTGGTTCTTCCCTTTGTGGTCACCGTCTTTTCTAGAAGTTACTTCAAAATTCTTGCCATTTTGATTGACCGCCATATTACTCTGAATCGATTCATTAGGTCTCATATCAGTATTTTTACCTTCTAAGGTATTTTCCTCTTCCAATCTTAAGTATTTACTAGCTTTTCGATTGAATTCTTTTATGATGGTCGGTTGCTTCATTTTAATCCGTCTCCTGAAATCTGTCTCCGGATGGATCGAGCGAACTAATGCATTGAAAATCATATCATCATTTGGATTGCTCACTTTGGTGACGGCTATGTTAAAGCGGTTCATGAACAATTTCAGTGATTCGTTAGATCCTTGGAAGTAACCAGATAAATACATCATGTCGATAAAGACATCACATCCTTTGGCTGAGCCATGTGTAGTCTAAATTGTTCTAAGAACTTCCTGGCTAGCTCATCAAAGGTTGAGATAGATTGAAGAGGGAGTCTGGTAAACCACATGGATAAAACTCCTTCCAGGTAGATGGGGAAACATCTGCAATGGACTGCATATGTTGCCCTTGCACCATCCATATTCCAAATGTACTAGTACAAGTGCTGTTGACGATCAGTAGTTCCATTGTAGGAGGGCATAGCTGGTGGCATAGTGCATTTCTTAGGGTACTTTGCCCTCAGGATACTATCGATTAAGGGAGTTCGGCTCGGAGCCTAACCCCAATCATCATCCTTTCTACCCTTGCTTTCTTCCATCAAGCGTCTGACTATGTCCGCAATGTATGCCTCACTTGTCCGTTCATCCATAGGTCGGCTGTCAGTAGCTGCTCTAAGTGTTTGACTTTTCAAACAGTCTTGGTTGGCTGGCTAAAGCCTAGGCTCTCCAGTCTTTGGGTGAGTCACTCCTGCAGAGGTCCGTTGGCAGGCGGTCGGTCTTGCGGGTGGAGTTTAACCATTTGATTTCAATTCACCATCCTTAAGTTGCTCATCTTCGTCAGAGTCAGTATTAGCTACTAGTATATCCTCCCATGGAGTTTTTGCTCTTAAGTTCAGGTTTGCAGTAGGTGCTTTTACAGTGCGCAGAGTATTAGCATTTTCAACCATCATGATGCCTGGAGCTCCATCCATTACTTCCTTTTGCTTCTCTTTTCTGTTTCTTCTACTTGAACCAGAAACAGAAGAAAGCTCTTGCTTCGTAGTAGCCACGGCTTCAGGTGCCATTCTGGGAATAGTTAGTGATTGGAGCGCTAAGAGAGCATTTATCTTTTCCATAAGAGCCTTTTGACTGTTTTTCATTTTATGGTTAATTTCATCAACCATCCAGTTTAACTCTCCATCAGTCACAACTTCATGTTGTGTGGAGGATCTTTGAACCTGATCTCCAGAGTTGCCTCCTAACAGCAAGTTGTTGGGGTTGTTGGCTTCAATTTGCTGAGGGTTTTGTTTCTTCTCCAATCGTTGCTCCTATGGATCTTTCGGAAGTAGTTCTCTTTCTTTTTGGTGCCATTGATTCTCAAAAGCAAATCTTCTAAGCAGAGATTGAGGATCTAACTTCTGAACCTACCTAATCTAAAGTAGATAGCATCTCTAAGCCTGAGTTGGGTTCTTAGTGAAAGCACCAAAATGTTAACCTAAAAAATGGATCAGCACCCTAGATTGCTGTAAAAGCACACACCCTATTCTTATAGAGCAATAATATAGAAAATAAATGTAAAAATAATAGGAGTAGTAAAAAGACAAGAAGACTTTTATATTGGTCCGCTTGTTAATGAAGCC
This sequence comes from Allium fistulosum, assembly GCA_030737815.1. Taxonomy (NCBI): domain Eukaryota; kingdom Viridiplantae; phylum Streptophyta; class Magnoliopsida; order Asparagales; family Amaryllidaceae; genus Allium; species Allium fistulosum. The sequence continues at coordinate 1,426,022,839 of CM060902.1, forward strand.
TACATCCACTTTATAACTTCCTATTAACTAAATGTTGTTTCAAGTTGAATCGGATTACAATGTGATTGAATCATCTAAGTTAGATCAAGTCACAAGTACAAGAGTTCACTGGAGAATCATAATGAACCCCTGGATGTATATTGTGTTAGAGAAGAAGAGTGAAGAATAACCTTCGCGGAGTTCCAGCATCCAGTCCAGAAGATCCCCTTTATGTTGCAGGTAGGACTATATTTATAGGAACAAGAGAGCAACTGGGCAAGGCCGCTTTGCCAGAAGCCTACACTCAATGATACAAAGGTTCTTTGAAAATTTCATAACGATCCAACATAATGTGATGGATTGTTAGCAATCCATAGGGCATGGATCGCTAGCGATCCATGTACTTTGGGTATTTTTGGGTTTCTTTCTTTGGATTGCAATCCATGTCTTATGTAGGTGCTCTCCATGTAATTTCGTAGCTAGTTTCCTTGTTTTGATGATGATTCATGCAAGGTTGGACTGAACTATGACTAGAATCAGATGGGTCTTCTCTTCTCGAACTAAGTTGCTTGGAAGGCTATGAAACTTGGCAAACGTACTTAGAAGAGATATTGATTCATGATTCAAGAGGGTTGAGCAACCCATGAAGCTTCCTTATGGATCGCTAGCGATCCATGGGTGATGGATCGCTAGCGATCCATCCCCTTAGTGGATTTTTGTGTAATTCTTCTTGAGTGCTTTTTTCTTGTTCTTTTGGATGCCTTGTTCAAGTTTCAAGTCATTCTGGCACAATCCCTAAGTTCTAACTCCTATTGAATTCTGCTGGGTTAAAAACCCGGTTAATGGTTTTAAAAGCCTGTAAAACTCATATTGTATTTTGGAAACAGTGTATGTAGAAATTAAATATTTTGGAGATTTTTTTTCTAAAATGCATATTTTTTAGTATTTATATTTTAATTCCTTCCGTTGTGAAATCTAAAAGCATAGAATGTCTTAGAATTTGCCTTTATAATCATGCTTTATAATGTTTAAAGACCCAACAGCTTGTATTTCTTGGCATGACGTGAGTTTGAAAGTCACGTCAGGCTTTGGATTGGTATGTCCGAAAGTGCGGGTTGTGTGACGCCCCACCTCTATGGTCACGCTAGCCAAGAACACTACTGGGTAATATTGTCAACTAGCATGAAGAATAAGGCTGTTGAGGAGCGACCACCTGTGTAATTGCTTTGTGCGAGTACCGATATATCAGATAATATAAATTTTATTTAATTTCAGGAGGAAATCCGACATATCAAATACAAACTTGAAGCTACCACACAGTGGCTATGAGGCCTTCGGAAACAAATATAGAAATAAACATAACACAAATCACTCACAGACATTCATATCACAAAGGCGGAAGCAGATATGAATATATAACACAAAAAGGTGTACATCAGAGTAGTGGTCAAATAAGGTCCACAATATCACAAAAGAATAGATACAAGTGCTAGACAAAAGAATAAGTATACACCATGGAATCTATATCTCGAATGTATAACAACAAAAACTTCAAATGTGATGTAGTTAGACAAAAGTCAGAAGATGATCCTAGATAAGGAGTCAAGCAGAAGCACCTGTAACATCTCGGTCTGACCCGAGTATTATTTAATAAGAAAATAATAAACGGATCAGTCTAGCTATAAATATCAGATAAAGGAATGAGATATAAGCAGAGATATAATAAGAACGTATGATAACAATAATGTCATACTAGAACAAATATGATTTAAACAACAACAAAATCATACAATATCTCAAAAATCTCAAGGCACCAAAAAGAATATCATATTCTTTATTTTATTCACCAAACTACAAATATTGACAAACATATTAATGCCAATCGAAAAAGTTGGTGAAACACAAATTCTAGAAGTCATCAATTAGAAATCCAGAAATCACAAAGGGGGAGGCCTATCACAAACGGGAGCATGAAAACTCACCAACACGTGTATCACAAACGGAACGCTATTCCATGGTCGCTAACCATAAATTTTGAGCTGAAGCTCAACAAACGGCCCGAAGACCACGGGTCGCTACCCCGCCAAATTGAACCGAAGTTCCACAAACGGGGATTGTAGTCCCCACACAAATAAATAGACATCGCCCATCGCTAGTCTAAATCATAAAATGATCATCATCGATCAATAAAAAGTGTGAATTACACTAAGCCAGTAAATATAAGAGTTTAGCTTTATGTCCCATAACCACTAGCTTAACTTAAATATTTACAAACAAATTGTAGATTTCCACTCGAAAATTGGCACAAGAGTTTCAATCGAACAAGTCCAAGAATTAACCGACGAAGTAAACACAAGCATTTCATACCACTTGTTTTACTAAGCCGTTTAATTAGATTTCTCATACGAATGAGGTAAAGGTTTGTATATACTAATAGGTGGGAAAACGGTTTTATAAACGAGCTTTGTATAAAAAAATAGAGTTGAAATCATCTTTGTAAAAGAGTTTGAATATTTACTACTAGTATAGAAACCTTTGCGTTTTAAAGTGACAAACCATAAAAATGATTGTAAAAACAATCAATCACCAAAATTTCATGTTCGAAGACGTGAATTAAATCCAAAGAAATCGATACCAAATCCATAAAAATTGTTATTACCAGAAATCCATAAAAATAAATCATCAAAGACGATAATAGTGATAACAACTAATCGGATCGACAAAAATCGATTAACATTGGAATATTACCCAAAACTAGGCAAATAGGCAAAACTGGGAATTTCCAAACGTCTGAGGGGTTGTTCCAGACGTCTGGATTTGGTTTCTGGAAATATTCCAGAAAACCGTCCAGACGTCTGAAGCCTAAAATCAGACGTCTGGGGTAAATCCAGACGTCCGGTTTTGGTTTTTGGAAATATTCCAGAAAACCAACAAGACGTCTAAAATCACAAATCAGACGTCTGACATCCTTTCAGATGTCTGGAACGATAATTCAAACGTCTGAAATTAGTCACTGCACTTTTTATTTTTTTGCCGTGTATTATTTTTTTCTCCAGGAGGCAAAACCAGACGTCTGTCATTGGTATCCAGACGTCTGAACACCTGGTAAAGGCAACAATTTGCCTAGGCCATAATGGCCAAATCGATCCGGGAGCGATCGAGCAAGCAACGACGACTAAGGATTTACGCCAAACGACAACCCGGCCTTATAAGCTCTTCGATACACCCCAAACAGCATATCCAAACATCCATTGTAGAATTTTCACAAAAATTGGACTTCAAATTCAAAAACGGGTAAATCAACCATATCAATTCAAATCAAAAGCAAATGATCATGAATAGATGTTAGAAATTCATACCTAACAACAAAGATAGATATAGACATAGATGTGAGATAAAAATCTCACCTTTTACACAAAAACAAGGAGGAAGAAGCTTGAAAACAAAGGAGGATCAACCACTCTTCAATCTCAACTCTAGAAGCTCCAAACTAAGATCAAAAGCAAGTATTTCCTAAGTTAAGTTATAGGAAATTTCTAAAATTGGAGAGAGGTTGAGATGGAGAAGAAGAAGGAGATACTTACTTAAGCTTCACTTTGAATTTGGAGCTAAAACTTGGATTTGCTATAGAAACTAGGGTTTAGGATTTTAATTTCCCATCTCCACCACCATTTTTGCTAAAGCTTAAGTTGTAGGAAATATTATGAAGCAAGGAAGAGGAGTGGAGTGGAGTTGGGTTGATATGTTAGGTTAATGGGCTGAAACCCAAAGCCCTAAGTGAAAAGGTCGAAATTTTAGCTAGCTCCAAACATATCATTGTTTATACTTAAAAAGGTTGTAAACACCATTTTGGACTCAATGGAGGTGGTCTCGAGTCCCAATTCGACTGTTTACAAAAAGTAGCTTTTCGGACTTTAATCCGATTAACGATTCTATATTTAAATAAAATATTTAAATATTCAGTCGTAAAATATGCGGGTTGTTACAGACTCCCTCCTTAAAGAAATTGCGTCCTCGCAATCTTTAAGAAATAAATAAGAAGTAACAACAATAAAAGCATACCAACACAAAGAGAAGAAATTTGAAATAAGAAGTTCACCTCAAGAGCACGAGAGAGTAAGTCCGGATGTGTTCGCTCGATGAATTCTCTAGATCCCCAAGAGCAATCCTTAGGATTTGAGAACCATTGAACTTTCACAAGAGGGACATCTTTATTTCGAAGGCGTTTTACCTTCGAAGCAATAATATGAATAGGATGTTGCTCATAAGTCAAATTAGGCGAAACTTCAATTTCTTCCACAACACTTGGCTCAAGAATAGAATTGGAATCTCGAAGGCATTTCCGAAGTTGAGAAACGTGAAACACGTCATGAATAGCAGAAAATTGAGCCGGTAATAAGAGGCGATAAGCCACGGAACCAATACATTCAGTGATGGGAAATGGACCAATATATCGAGGTGCTAATTTTCCCGATCGACTGAAACGCACAACACCTTTCATAGGTGAAACACGAATAAACACAAAATCTCCCACAGAAAATTCTAATTTCCTTCTTCGGTTATCGGCATAGGATTTTTGCCTACTCTGAGCTTCTTTCATCCTATGACGAATAAGGTCAATCTTTTCTGTGGCATCCTGAATAAAATCTAGACCTAAAACCAGTTTCTCACCGGCTTCAAGCCAACATGAAGGAGATCGGCATGGCCTTCCATAAAGTGCCTCCAAAGGTGCCATACCAATACTAGATTGGAAGCTATTATTATAGGAAAACTCAACAAGAGAAATATGATCTTCCCGACTTCCACCAAAATCAAGAACACATGCATGAAGAAGATCTTCAAGAGTTTGATTCACACGCTCGGTTTGTTCATCGGACTGAGGATGATAAGCGGTGCTAAAATTAAGCTTCGTTCCCAAAGCTTTTTGAAGACCTTTCCAGAATCCACTAGTAAACAATGGATCCCGATCGCTAACAATAGAAGTAGGAACTCCATGCAATTTAACAATTTCATTGACAAAGAGTTTGGCCAAAAGAGGTACGGTCCGATTGGACCGAACGGGAATAAAATGGGCGGATTTTGTTAGTCTATCAACTATCACCCATAAGCTATCATGACCCGAACGAGAACTGGGAAGGCCATCAATAAAGTCCATGGAAATTTGATCCCACTTCCAAATTGGAATGTCCAAAGGTTGCAATAACCCACCGGGCCTTTGATGCTCGGCCTTTACAATTGGCAAGTCATGCAACGCTTAACAAAGTTAGCAATATCGGATTTCATTCCGTCCCAATAATAAAGTCGCTTCATATCCGCGTACATTTACTACTACCAGGATGAATGGTAAATTTAGAACGATGAGAATCTTCTAAAATGTCTTTACGGAGATCAATAATATTTGGCACCATAAGTCTACCAAATTTTCTAATACCGCCACGAGCATCAATATCAAAGTCTTTCAAACCTTCAATATCAATTGTGTCCCTACAACTTTGGCTAAGATGAACCAATTAGGGATCATCCTTTTGAGCTTCAAGGATGCGGTCTAAAAGAGAAGGATGAGCCTCAAGGCTACATAAAACAAGAGATGAACATAAATCGAATTCGCGATCTCGAATCTCACAAGTGGACAAAGTCTCGATATCATTCCATTCGGATACCATCATGGAAACAACTGCTTGTTGCTTACAACTAAGAGCATCGGCAACACGATTTCCTTTTCCAGGAGTATAAAGAATATCAAGATCATAAGATGCAAGGAACTCGAGCCAACGTTGTTGACGCAAATTAAGTTCCTTTTGAGAAAATAAATACTTCAAATATTTATGATCGGTGTAGAGAATAAATTTCTCTCCCAAAAGATAATGACGCCAAATTCTAAGGGCGAAATCAATAGCCGCGAGCTCTAAATCATGAGTGGCATATCTAGTCTCGGCAGGCTTTGATTGCCTAGAAGCATAAGCAATAACACGTTCCCTTTGCAAAAGAACGGCTCCCAAACCAACACGACTAGCATCGGTATATACAACAAAGTCTTGGTTCCCATTGAGAACCACAAGAATAGGAGCATTGGAAAGGAGTTCTTTTAATTTTTGAAATGAAGCTTCACATTTGTCTGACCAAATGTATTTAACTCCCTTCTTTGTCAAACTAGTGAGAGGTACGGAAATCTTAGAAAAGTCTTTTATGAACCGATGGTAATAGCCCGCCAATCCAAGGAAGCTACGAATTTCCATCACACTCTCCGGTCTCTTCCAATTTTGAATCGTTTCAACCTTTGAAGGATCCACGGAAATTCTGGATTCAGAAATGATATGTCCCAAAAATTTCACACGAGATTGCCAAAAGTGACATTTAGAAAACTTTGCTTTCAATTTGTTACTCCTAAGAGTTTCCAACACAATCCGAAGGTGTTTTTCATGCTCCTCCTCGGTTTCAGAATAAATAAGAATATCATCTATAAAGATGAGAACAAATAGATCGAGGAAGTCTTTGAAAACTCGATTCATAAGGTCGACAAAATAAGCTGGAGCATTCGTCAAACCAAATGGCATAACAAGCCATTCATAAGATCCATAACGAGTACGGAACGATGTCAAAGGAATGTTATCCTCTACAATACGGAGCTGATGAAAACCGGTTGCTAAGTCTAACTGTGAAAAGACTTTAGCACTACTAAGCTAATCGAATAAATCATCAATCCGAGCCAAGTGATATTTATTCTTGATGGTGAGATCGTTAAGCTTGCGGTAGTCAACGCAAAGCCTAAGTGTACCATCAGATTTCTTCACAAAAATAGCTGAAGCTCCCTATGGAGAGGAACTAGATTGAATAAATTGCTTCGCTTCAAATTCGGATAATTGCTTGCGCATCTCCTCATTTTCTTTATTGGACATACGATAAGGAGGACGAGTAATAGGTAGAGCTCCAGGGATTAGATTAATTTTGAAATCAATTGCTTGCTTAGGTGGTAATCCTAGAACGGGCTCAAATATGTCGGGAAATTCAAGAACAATGTGAATGATAGAAATGACATCTTCCTCATCATTATTATCGTCATCATGTGGATTTAGAGAATACAAGGATGCTTTCGAATTGGAATCTGAATCTTTCAAAACGAGAGAAATCTGCTTAACAGATTGAGGATGCCGAAGATATATAGTCGATTCAGGCATAGAATATGGGCTTCATAACGGTTAAGCCAATCCATTCCCAAAATCATTCCGAAACCTAAATAACGCATAACATGCAAATCAGCACGGAAAGAGTAATCACATAAAATAATTTCGACATCTTTACATAATAAACTGAGTGTTGCAGACCCACCAACTGGATTCGCAATTCTCAAAGAAGTCATCAAACCAATAACATCCAAAGATAAAGCATCAACAAGTTCTTTTGATATAAAAGAGTGAGATGCACCCATATCAAAAAGAACTCGAATAGAAAGATCACAAAATATAATAATGCCATCAAGGATAGAATAAGAAATACCTTGACCACGAGAAGTGTTAGTAGGGGCTTGTACAACATTTAGCTTGCTCTCCTTCTTGCCTTGAAGTTTGGGACACAAAGATATAGTATGACCCGAACTCTTGCAATAGCGGCAAGAAAGAGACTTCGGGCACTTGTTTGCATAGTGGTCCTTAGAACCATAGTTGTAACATTCTCCACGGCGAGAGTTGGGAGTATTTGCTACCGAAGTCGTTTGCTTCCCTTTTTTGTTGGGATTAGGCTTGAATTTAAAAGGTCTCTTCTTGTTGATGTTTGGTTTGACCTCAGCATCACTATCTTTATTAGCCTCTTCGAGTCGAAGAGCAATATCAACCAGTTGATAAAAAGAAACTTCTAATTTCAGAAGTAATGGCTTTTTAAGGTTTTTGTTCAACCCATACACAAATCTATGATTTTTCTTCAATGGGGTATTTATATACTCGACCCCATATTTAGATAAAGATTCAAAAGAAGCGACGTAGTCAGTCACGGAAGATTCACCTTGAACAAGGTCGATGAAGCATCGGGCTAAAGATACTTTTTCAGCTTCCAGCACGAATTTCAGCTTGAACCTTTCCCGGAATTGCTCCCAAGTAAGATCCGCTTCACTAATCTCAGAGATCAAAAGCTCATACCAGTCTAATGCTCTTTCTTGGAGCATGCTAGAAGCCACTTGGACTCGATGAAGATCAATAAGATTCATGCGAGAAAAGATGCGGTCGCATGTTCGAAGCCAAGCCTGGACTTCTATAACGCTCTCGGAACCTTTAAATGGCTTTCCTCCCAAACTGGTGTAATCACTACACAAGTGTGCGAACCCAGATTTAGGATGTGTGGGCTCAGGAATAGGTCCGGCAGCTTGAGCATTTCTTACAAGATCTAGAAGTTGTTGAGCAGACATAAATACTCCATCCTGGGGAGTAGCACTTGATTAATCGACGCTGGGACGGCCTGGTCTAACCATTTCTCTTCTTTAAGAAAGAAAGAAAGGAGGAAAAAGGTTATTCACAAAATGAATATCAAACAAACTTGATTGATAAAACAAAGCATCATAAAGGAAGTAGGATTGAACGGTACGAAGACTCGAATTAAATCCTATGGCACGATTCCTAAGAAAGACTTAGGACAATGATCCTTGCTAGATTATTCTACATTGATTCAAAGTTTGGCTTTGATACCAAGCTGTGACGCCCAACCTCTATGGTCACGCTAGCCAAGAACACTACTGGGTAATGCTGTCGACTAGCACGAAGAATAAGGCTGTTGAAGAGCGACCACCTATGTAATTGCTTTGTGCGAGTACCGATATGTCAGATAATATAACTTATATTTCATTTCAAGAGGAAATCCGACATATCAAATACAAACTCGAAGCTACCACACAGTAGCTATGAGGCCTTCGGAAACAAATATAGAAATAAACATAACACAAATCACTCACAGACATTCATATCACAAAGGCGGAAGCAGATATGAATATATAACACAAAAAGGTGTACATCAGAGTTGGTCAAATAAGATCCACAATATCACAAAAGAATAGATACAAGTGCTAGACAAAAGAATAAGTATACATCATGGAGTCTATATCTCGAATGTATAACAACAAAAACTTCAAATGTAATGTAGTTAGACAAAAGTCAGAAGATGATCCCAGATAAGGAGTCAAGCAGAAGCACCTGTAACATCTCGGTCTGACCCGAGTATTATTTAATAAGAAAATAATAAACGGATCAGTCTAGCTATAAATATCAAATAAAGGAATGAGATATAAGCAGAGATATAATAAGAACCTATGATAACAATAATGTCATACTAGAACATATATGATTTAAACAACAACAAAATATTACAATATCTCAAAAATCTCAAGGCACCAAAAAGAATATCATATTCTTTATTTTATTCACCAAACTACAAATATTGACAAACATATTAATGCCAATCGCAAAAGTTGGTGAAACACAAATTCTTGAAGTCATCAATTAGAAATCCAGAAATAACAAAGGGGGAGGCCTATCACAAACGGGAGCATGAAAACTCACCAACACGTGTATCACAAACGGAACGCTATTCCATGGTCGCTAACCATAAATTTTGAGTCGAAGCTCAACAAACGGCCCAAAGACCACGGGTCGCTACCTCGCCAAATTGAACCGAAGTTCCACAAACGGGGATTGTAGTCCCCACACAAATAAATAGACATCGCACATGTTCCTTTCAGACGTCTGGGGGTAAATCCAGACGTCTGGTTTTGGTTTCTGGAAATATTCCAGAAAACCAACCAGACGTCTAAAATCACAAATCAGACGTCTGACATCCTTTCAGATGTCTGGAACGATAATTCAGACGTCTGAAATTAGTCACTGCCCTTTTTATTTTTCTGCCGTGTATTATTTTTTTCTCCAGGAGGCAAAACCAGACGTCTGGCATTGGTATCCAGACGTTTGAACACCTGGTAAAGGCAACAATTTGCCTAGGCCATAATGACCAAATCGATCCGGGAGCGATCGAGCAAGCAACGACGACTAAGGATTTACGCCAAACGACAACCCGGCCTTATAAGCCCTTCGATACACGCCAAACAACATATCCAAACATCCATTGTAGGATTTTCACAAAAATTGGACTTCAAATTCAAAAATGGGTAAATCAACCATATCAATTCAAATCAAAAGCAAATGATCATGAATAGATGTTAGGAATTCATACCTAACAACAAAGATAGATATAGACATAGATGTGAGATAAAAATCTCACCTTTTACACAAAACCAAGGAGGAAGAAGCTTGAAAACAAAGGAGGATCAACCACTCTTCAATCTCAACTCTAGAAGCTCCAAACTAAGATAAAAAGCAAGTATTTCCTAAGTTAAGTTATAGGAAATTTCTGAAATTGGAGAGAGGTTGAGATGGAGAAGAAGAAGGAGATACTTACCTAAGCTTCACTTTGAATTTGGAGCTAAAACTTGGATTTGCTATAAAAACTAGGGTTTAGGATTTTAATTTCCCATCTCCACCACCATTTTTGCTAAAGCTTAAGTTGTAGGAAATCTTATGAAGCAAGGAAGAGGAGTGGAGTGGAGTGGAGTTGGGTTGATATGTTAGGTTAATGGGCTGAAACCCAAACCCAAACCCCTAAGTGAAAAGGTCGAAATTTTAGCTAGCTCCAAACATATCAATGTTTATACTTAAAAAGGTTGTAAACGCCATTTTGGACTTAATGGAAGTGGTCTTGAGTCCCAATTCGACTGTTTACAAAAAGTAGCTTTTCGGACTTTAATCCGATTAACGATTCTATATTTAAATAAAATATTTAAATATTCAATCGTAAAATATGCGGGTTGTTACAGGTTGCTATAATTTTTTACTCGATTCTAGATGGTGAACACTTAATATGGATTCTTGATATGATCTCGAGGTTTTGCATCATACTATGTGAGGAGAACAAAAGTTTATAATCATGGAACCTGATCAGAGTTCGTACTAGAGAGGTCAAGTGATCTATACAGATTGAGAAGTGAAATTTATGTAATCGAGCAAGTTGTTGGATTGGATATTAAGTATGGATGATCCATGTACATCATACGGGCCTAAGTATATCCATAATATGTTATGTTAGCTTATGGAGAGTTTAGAAAATGACTCTTCGATTAATTATGGGGTAGCATGAATGATCAATTAAGTAATGATCTGAGGATGTTTAGCGTAAAGTATGCTTTGTAGGTTGTTTATCATCCTTATGTGATGAGAAGGTTTTTGAACCTAGGCAATCCATGAGCTATGTTTGTTAGTGATTATGAATATTGTTTAGTGTTTCTGGGTGATTGTTTCTCTTGTTGCTCGTGTTGGAATTCCGAAGATGAAATGTGTAACATCCTGAAATTTTCAGCCATTCTTATCCACACATGTCGGAAATTGAATTGCTCAAAATATCAGATTGTTAATTTAAATTTGGAAAAACTCAGCATATACAGTAAATAAATAATCACCGAATTACAAACATAGAGTAAAGTAAAATAATGCAGTGGAAACAAAAGAATAGTAGTTCATGAAGCTACTATATATATATATATAACAGTTAAACAAGATACAACAGAAGTCTCGAATACATAGATGTCTCAATATAATAGCCAAATACAAAATCTGAATACATCACCAGAATCAACTGAATAACTGCAAGCTGAATAGATATAGCTGGATCTCCAAGCGAAGCTCCAACTCCAAAAGTGAGTCTCGAACACTGAGCCACTCAGTCTAACCCGAGTGTAAAGCAAGAAATACAAAACACTCGAGTAAGGATTAACATTCTTATATCAATAAATCCAACTCAAGTGAAATATCAACTGAAATACAAGTAACTCAAAGGATATTTGGGATAACCATCCTCAAAGGATCTGTTAAACTATATACTATATAGTAATACGCTATTATAATATGTTTATAGTTAAGTAAACTATTAAAATAGCGTTAAGGCTTTACATTTTCCACCTTAACACATTTTATATATTCCCATAGTCTATACAGTACCGTAATCTCCCCCATAATGGGCGTCGTCAAAGGGCACTCCATAGGTATGGTACAAAAAAAACTCATAGTAAAGCACGCTATGGTAGGTGACACGGCACAACTAGGCAATGCCAGGGTAGATATACGAATTACACTTCCGGGTCGGTGGTAACGCAGAGCCGCAGCAATCGCCCACCTCGAGCCACACTCCCGAATCAAGGTTGCGCACCAAAATAATCACAAAGTAATAGAATGGCATACGATGGAATGTGTCCGATCAGAGGAGCTACCTGATTAGCCCGTCGATTGCTCCTGTTTTAGCCACCTTATGCCAACTCACGGGCGTTGGGTCTACGTATATACCTCATATAGGATCGTCGCCACCATCCTACTTCATTTTGGAATCTCCACCGCGTACACAGTTGTTAAAGTGGTTTTGGGTATCGACAGAGAGTATGCCCATATCTGATCCCGGTCTCTTTAATAACCAATCATTATTATAACACCGTGGTCATTTAAAATAGTTTATACTTCAAAACCAAAATATCATTTCCATTTCAAACCATATCAAACGATATCATTTTCACTTCAAATAAATCCATTTTCAAAATCATATCACTTTCCAAAGTTATATCGCTTTCGAAATCATAAGTCTTTTAATATCAAAACACTTTGGAAATCAAAACCTTGAAATTCATAACACTTTGAAATCATAGCTTGAAATCAAAACATTTTGGAATCCATAACACTTTCCTCTTAAATAGTTTAGATATTAAAATTAGTGTATATAATAAAATAGTTTATAAAATAAAATAGTTTATATAAAATAGTTATAAGTTAAAATAGTTTATAATAAAATAATTTATATTGAAAATGATTTATATTAAAATAGTTTATATTAAAAATAATTTATAAAGTAAAATATAAATAGTTTTAGATATAGTTTAAAAATTCTTTATATAATAACATAGCTTCCTCAAATTTCACAAATCGATTCAAATCAACTCGAATTCCAAAATTCAATTTTAATTAAATCTTAATTCATCAATTTCCACTAAATTCAGTTTCTCAATAAATCATTTCAAATTATATCGATTTCAAATACAGATTTGAAACACAAAATAAACCATTAAATTTCAATATATTTCAAAGCTTTAAATATTCCACATTTCCAAAACTAAATTTGATAATTCCCTTTCTATCTCAATTTAATTTCATTACATTTAGTTTCTGAAATATTTATTTAATCATTTCAATAACATCTAAATACAACTTCAATTTACAAATTTAAATAAACAAAATATCCCATTTAAATTTATATAAGTTTGAAATATTCATTTAAGTCATTTTTAATCAAATTCAAGTTATAAAACATATCTTAAAATTTCAAAATAAATTTCAAATCAAACTTATTTAAGTAAAATTCTTAAATAAATATAATTTCAAGTCAATTTCAAATTTATCTTTCCAACCTGAATCATTATAACTCTATATTTGAAAATATATATTTTACATAAATACTTAAACATATTTTATATTGATTAAATCAATTTGTTAAATCAACTTTATTAAATCAACCTTAATAAATCTTTAAAAATCAATATTTATTAAAACCATATATTTCTTTCCAAAACCATAGAAATCATTTTCAAAACATTTATATATAGACCAACGGTGCCTGTATATAATTTTCTATCCTATGGTCAAGTGATACGGATATTTATCATTTCAATCCGCAATTTAAATATAGGGGTATTTCACCAGAAGGACAAACTTTGCAGTCTAATTAGTTTCTAGGACACACATTCAAAGAAATTACTTTCAAGGCCAAAATCAGCAAAATAATTACTTTCAAGGACAAAGTCAGCAGTCCAATTACTTTCAAAGACATAATTTCATAGGTTTTTAGGCTCTAGAAACTAATTATTTTACGTTTTGTCCTTGAAAGTAATTATTTCAGTTGTGTGTCCCAGATAAGGGCATATATATAGCACTATAAATAACAGATAATGGTGCCAGATGTCACAGGTTAACAGATACAGATAAGGGCATATATATAGCACTATAAATAACAGATAATGGTGTCAGATGTCACAGGTGAACAGATACAGATAATATCATATATATAGCATGTAAATAACTAACAGCAGCATATTCCAATTGTCGTTTCAATTGAAATCAAATTTAATAAATATAAGAACATTAATCGTGAGTGATTGCTCACCTTTAGAGGCTAGAGAGGATAGACAATGAAGTTGAGTTACAAAATGCAAGCACGACTTCCAAAGCAAAGCTAGATGGACACGATTTTTATGAGAAAAGCTGATAGCTCAGAATTGACGAAATCAAATCAGAACTGGATCAATGAAGATAATAGATTTAAGTGAACTTATATATATATATATATATATATATATATATATCATATACTAAATTCAAACATATATTAAAATATATACACGTGTATTTATATGTTTCAAAATCATTGTTTTAAATTAAACACACATGTTAAAATAAACATATCTACATGGTATATTTTGAAATAAATACATATATACTTATCAAAAATGCAAATTACTCACATATTTTATGTATATTCAATGGAAAATATCTATACATATTTTCTAAAATCAATTTGAACATATATCAATACGAAACCCAAACTCAAGTATAAGTAAACTTATAATACCTGGAATATTAACAACTGTGGTATAAACCTATATATATAAACAACTATACACATCAAGCCAAAACCAAAGGTGCTTCCAATTTAAAATATACAACTTATAATTTATATAACTAAACACTTACTTATATATACAAACTGCAGTAGCTTCTTTATCAATTATATATACATAATCTGAAGTCATAAAACTGAAATGAAAACATTTATACACTAGAAACTGGTATAAACTTAACAACAAAAATATAATATAACATCAGGACATATTATAAAGTACCCTATAACCGATCCATATCTAATATATATAGGATAAAGCACATGTTTCAAAAATCTAAGACATATACATATATATATAGAAATCCCACCGAATATATTATACGTACTAGTATATATAAAACATCGTATATATTATTATCAAAACTGTTCAAATATACTACATAGCTACAGTAGATACATAAGTTACAGACAAAGGCCATATATATAAACTTATTTAATATAAACTTTTAAAATTTTATAACACTATCGATGAACACAGATCACAAACAAACAAAACAAACAAAAAAAGGTCATTTCACAAGCCTATATACTATAGTACACTATCACACACACACACATATATATATATATATATATTCACCTGCATGCAATTGTTACAGGAGGCGGAGGCATTGGGTCGGATCGGCGGCAGAGCTGGAAGTAGGCGAGGCCAAGCGGAAAGAAGAGGACGAGAGGGGAAAGGGAAGGGACTTGCAGCCTGGCTTTAGTCGCGGGAGAGGAAGAGAGGTGAGGGAGAGAGTGGCTGTCACGTGGCGTGCTCGGGTTTGCAGGCGGGCTGAGATCGAGGGGAAGGAGTGGGATAATGGACGTGGTGGTCTGAGAGGCGAGGTTTCTCAGCAAAAGTCAGGAATATACTTTCGTTATATATATATTTTTCATAGAACAGAGCTAATGGAAGAGAAAGAATAAAGAGAGAATGAACAGTGAGCTTACAAAGTTAGAATATATGGTTTCCTTTGCAAATGAACAGAACCGAAAACAGAGAAACGAACCACCATAAAGTAAATTGAAATGATGGAGATGTAACAGCTGACCCTTGAATTTTGCAAATATTAATGACTAGTGGCCGTTTATTTCAACCGTTTGAAATTCAAATGGGCACCACTATCAAAAGTGCAAAAGTGGTACCGATACAGTTAACAGTTTCACGTATTTCACCGCGTACCGGGCTCCGAAATACACAATTGAATATACTGCGGAGATCAGCATGCCGCGACGATCAAAACGGTACACAGATATCGGTGATAGGATCATCCGATCAAAAGTTGATATCGGTATCGAAATGCTGTTAAAATGTCAGAAATAAGATGAACGGAGCAATAGAAGTCCAAATTTGACGAAACGAAATACGACGTCTCACTCAGAAGATGATTTACAAATTTTCTATAGAAAAATATTCAGGTTTGGAAAACATTTTATTATCATCAAATATTAACTGATTTGAATTTAAATAAAATTACACGATAAAATAAACTTCTATATTATCTGATGAAAATTTACCAGTTGCTATGTTTAATTAGACGTATCCCAAATATCAAGTTTATATTTCAAAATTTAAATATTTAAAATTTCACAAAATTACAATTCATTTCGTTAATAAAATCCATTGAAATTTACGGTCGTTACAAAATGTTTTAAGTGGTGGAGAATGTAGTTACCCAGAATTTCGAACACTTTGTATATAAATATCTAAATTATTTGAATAATTGAATCTTAGATTTAATGTGATTAAATTGTTTTAATGACCTTGTTAACCCTCTTTTAATTAATAGCTAGTGATGGTAAAAAAATTTGAAAAATATTTACAAAAATAAATAATTCAAAGAAATATTGATAATGCAACCAAAAATCGTTTGATCGATAAACAGCTTTTTATTCAATATAAGTTGTTAGAATTCTTTTGTACTAGTCTAATTAACATATGAAGACATCAGTAAACAAGTAAGGCACTTTGTTTCATGAAGAAATTAGTTAGTTCTGCAAGATTCTAGTAGGAGACAAGGGGAGCAATTTAGGGAGTGATTTAAGGAGGGATTAAGGAGGGAATCAAGGAAGACTTTCACAAAGGCATGGGGGGTGGGGATAGCTTTCTTGGCCCTATCCTTGAGAAGATAGTGGGTGATGAGCTTACCTCTTGAAGCCTATATAATTGCACCCTTGGCTCTTGAATCATTTTCATAATTTCAGTGCAAAAATACCAGTTCTTCATCCCATTCTCTTCATGAATTCCTAAAACAAACAAAAAAAGCAAATCAACCCAACTTTGCTTCAACCTATAGTTTAAGCCTTAGGACATTATAGCAACACCTTCTAGCAAATTGGAGCTTGAGATTTGGAGCACAATACCCCATGCAAGGCCAAGGCCAAGACCATCATAAGGTAAATATTGCCTTAAGCCAAGGGAAAAAGGAGAAGGAAGATGGCACTTTAAAGTTGCTTCGGTTGAGGTAGAAAGTGGTTGCAAGGTAGAGGCTTGAGCATGGTTGTACATGGTTTTGGGTGAGCTAACTCACCACTTAACTAAACATAAAATGTTTATATTATTGCTTAGACTATATGAATGTTTCTTGACTTTATATTGTAATGTTTAGTTTTGATTCTAGCTTTGGGAGGTAAATGCATAGGTAAATGATGTGTTTGGAGTTGTATGATTTTCTATGAGTTGAAACAAAGTACATATGGTTTGGTTAAACAATGATGTGAATTGGACTTGATTTGAAAGTGGTTTTATAGCGATAGTCACTATAAACGCACTTTGGAAATGCCTTGTGTTCGACATTTTCTATAGAAACTTGTACAGAGATCCATAGGGGTTTCTCGTCATGGTTGTGATGTATTATGTGTATACTATTATTATAAAATGATTGGATGCAAAGACGTTTGTTATCATATCGAAAATCGATCAAACATTCAAGATATTAAAACTGGCCTAGTTTATAGCCATTCACTCAGTCAGCCGCAGCATTATAAAAACATTATTTTTGCCTTTGAATCACTTTTTACAACATTATGGAAATGTAGTCTTTTTTGTTTGATAGGTTAAATTGCTTTGAAATGACTTTAAATTTAAGTATTTCATTTCAATCTTTTTAGGAATCTTTTCTAACTTATATTATAGTATATTAAATTTGGTTTAGAATTTTTATATATTTTTAACAATCAATTATGAAAAGGCATATTTTTATAAAAGCAAAACATGTGTTTTTGAATTTTTTAAAGTTTTGAATAATTTGTAAAATAAGGATGTTTTAACTAATATTTTAAATAAATGTTTTTGATCAGATTATGAGTATTTTTAAGTATATATAGTTTTTAGAAAATTTGTTAATTATTTTATTAAGTATCAAAAAGCTTATGTAATCAAATATCTTTTAAATTATTTTTATAATTATATTAAATGTCTTAGCTTTATAAGTAAATTATCATATATATATATATATCATTATTAAAGTTTTTTAGTTAATATATAAGTTTGGAAAAGTAAGTTAAATCTTTTACAAAAGTATAAGAGGTAGTTTTGGATTATAACAATTATGTTATAATAAATGGTTTTGTAAAGTTAATTAAAAGTATATTACCTTGTTTAATAAGTGTAGATATACTTAGATAATGACTGGTATGAAATGGTGTAGGGTTTTTGTGATAATGTGTTGATAACATTTGTCTTTAACCCTTTTTTATTATGCATAGTAATATAATTAGATCTATAAAAGAATATTA
Organism: Allium fistulosum; assembly: GCA_030737815.1. NCBI lineage: Eukaryota > Viridiplantae > Streptophyta > Magnoliopsida > Asparagales > Amaryllidaceae > Allium > Allium fistulosum. The sequence goes on from CM060902.1 coordinate 1,426,041,280, forward strand.
TAAAGATAATTATAAATGAAATGGTTTTTTGGGTTGTTGTGATAATGTGCTGATAACAATTGTCTTTAACCCTTTTTGATTATACTTAGTAATATAATTAGATCTTTAGAAGAATGTTTTAAAGATAATTATAAATGGGATGGTTTTGGGTTTGTATTAACAATATTTTAATGACATTCATTTTTAACCCATAAAGTATACTTGTGAAAATATAAAATTTTGTTTAAGATTTGTGAATATTCTTATACCATTTTGAATAAGAATATGAACACATTTCTAAATATTGAAATGAGTGGAAATGAATAGCAAAGTGTAGAAATGAATGGTGAAATAGTAGTATATGTCTTCTGTGAAGGTATTTTAAATATATATACAGGTATTTAAAAGGAGTTTTAATTAATAAAAGGATTAATTAAATAAAAAGGGATTAGGAGTCGCTTATGTGGCTTAATCGTGCTTTATGTGGCTAAATCGTGCTTTGTGTGACTTAATCGTATCATGCTTTATGTAACTTAATCGTGCTTCATGTTTTTACTAGTTATGAAAAGTAATTAACTATGTTTAACACTAAAAGCCAATAAAGTAGACTTATGTATTTGTGAGAGTTAAGATTGATGTTTGTAGGGTTTAAGAAATAGTGCTCTAGCCTACTGGCTTTGCTTTTGACCAAGGAATAGTAAGTTGAGAAAGTCAGAAACGTGTTAACTATGTTGTTTGTTTGCTTGTTTATGGAATGTTATTAGTACTACACTTAACACTAAAATACAACGAAGTAGGCTTGTTCTTTCTATGAGATTTAAGAACGATGTTCGAGTAGGGTTTAGAAGCAATAGTGCTCTAACCTACCTGCTTCACTCTTGAACGAGGGATAGAGTGAGACAAAAAGGTTGAAAATGAGTTAAGTATACAAAACTTGATTTCCATAAGCGATTGTTTATGGAATTGGATAATTGACTAGTCAACTATCTAAATTGGCCAAATAACTTAAGAAATAGCTAGAAGAAACACGAGAGTTATGTGGTACAGTTATCTTCGGTGATGTTATAATGTACGTATAAACTCGTCTTGCTCTTCTAGGAAAAATGATAAGGAAATCCATTCAGATAGGAGATGATCTCTACCCTTCTCTACCCTTATGTACTGCTTGTTTATTTCTGGAAGAACTGGGTTAGTTAACCGGAGATCTATTGATAGGTTTTAAAGCGTTCGATAAATAGGGAGTGTAATTAAATAAGATGACTCGAGACCATAACCACTTCAAAACCATATATGTGATCTATGTTCTAAAAGAGGATGTGAAGGGAAATGTTATAGAGTTGCACTATCTATCCTAAGGTTAAGTTCAAGGGAGAGGTCAGCATTGAAATTTCGAACGATGCTATCGTGTGGGGCTATCTTGAGGGTGATCCCAAGAGAGAGTACAGTGTTAGCATTCGTCAAAGGACCTATGCTGGAATCCATGTGGAGATTCATGATCTATTCGAGATGTTGGAATCCATTTAGATATTCATGATTTGTTCGAGATATTGGGATCCATTTGGGGACTCGTGGACTGTTTGGGAAGCTGGAATCCAGAGAGAGATTTAGGATCTATTCCAGTGATGATGACTCGTGTAATGGGATGCTAAACATGACCATCGGTAATGGTAGAAACCAGAGTAAGGGCATAGTCAGGGGGTTAAGCAAACCTAAGGGTATATCGTTCTATATCTAGTGACATTTCGGAGATGCATGCGGGAATGATGATACTTGGAGCCATATGATCGGGCATGGACCAAATGTGGCTTCCTTATGGTATATTTTATAAAGAGATATAAGAGATCTATCTTGGTTTACAGAGGGCGTCTCTATGGAAATCTTTATATATATACGAACACGCTTTAGCGGTATTGATTGCATACATATTATTGTTGTGGTGTACACGCAACACAGCTATTTTCTGATTTATATTTTACATCTTGGACATTATCTATTATATCACCTTATGTTCTTATAAGACGGTTTGGTTTCTTTTGAGGGGAAACCGGTATGGTGATCCGTACGGTCTCAAAAGTTACTATTATATGTTGGACACATATTTCTTGAGTTTCTCACACCAGACATGTTTGACTCATGGTTTTATATTTCCCTTATTTCCATGGGTGATTTTTCGAGCAGCATGGGAAATTCAGATTTTCATTAATGTTCTTTGGTGCTTCTCAAGACGAGCTAGATGCTTCCATTCACCTACCGTGGTACTCTTATTTCCACTGCATTACTATTATGTATATATTAGCACTTGTAAGGACGGGCTGTTATAAATGTCCAGGCTGATGATATTACTTACGATTGTAACTCTGAAATGCTATGTATCTTAGAGTGATAGTTTGTACTGCCTTTTGATATTATATGTTATCATTCTATTGGGAGATTCTGATGTTGTGTTCTCTTCTTCCTCGTTCTATTTCTTTTTCATTTATTTTACCCTAATAATTTGTCTCTTCGTCACTTGAATGCTTGGCATATGAATACTATGGATGTATTAGTGTCAACATATGGAGATCGAAAATGCCAGTCGTTATAACAACCCACTTACCAATTTTTTTACTAACTTGTGTCCTAATAGAATTTCCCTATTTTTATAAAGACACGCACATGTGTGCACGTGCACACACACAAGGTTGCGATACTCGTAAAAGCAAAAGGTTGCGATGGATGCACTTTGAAATCGCTATGTTCGGCGATTTGAAATTAAATTTAGAAGACATCTTAGGGCTTCTTCTCTTTTTAAAAATAATTGTAAGCGTACTTATTATCGAAAGATATTAAGATTTAAATATATTGCTGATAATCATTTATGGGTTTTTAAAGCGATGGCTTTAAATTATGAAGAAGTTTTTTATGGTTTCGAAATAAATGTTTTAAAATATAGTATAAATATTTTAAAAGTATATTTTTGGTATATATAGTTTTGAAAACTTTTTATAGATTTTATTTATGAAATAAAAGGCTTTTATATTATAATATCTTAAAAATTATTTATAGTATTTAAATAAATTAGTTTTATTAATAAATTAGTATATGTGTATGCATCTATATATATATATATATATTTAAAGGTATGTTAGTATATTTAGAAGTTTGAAAAAGGAAGTTTGATATTTGTAAAAGAATATAAAGGAGTTTTTGGACTATGACACTTAGTTTATAATGGATGGTTTTGTAAAATTGATTAAAAAGGTATATTACTTTGTTTAGTAAGTGAAGATGTACGTAGAGCTTTAAAGGGATGTTTTAAAGTTATTGGCAATATAAAATTGATTTTGGGTTTATAGTAATGGTGTTTGGGCAACATTTGTTTTAACCCATTTAACTATACTTTTGAAAAGTAGTTAGATCTTTAAAAATGGAGTTTTAAAGATAACAATTAAGTAAAGAGTTTTTTGGTTTATTGTAAACAATGTTTTAGTAATATTTGTTTTTAAACCCTTGAATAATATTTTAAAGTGGTAAAATATTGTTAAATGATTTTGGGAAAATACTTAGATCTTCAATAATGGAATTTTAAAGAGAATAACAAGCATGAAATAGTTTTGGGTTTGTAGTGACAATGTTTTAGTAACATTTGACTTAAGTCCTTTGAAATTGATTTTTGAATATACTTATACAGTTGAAATAAGTATAAAATACTTTTGAGAATAACGAAATGTGTTGAAATGAATGGTGATGTTTTAATTAAATAGCGAGATTTAATTAATAAGAGGAGTTTCATTTGTAAAGAGTTATTGGGTAAAATTGAGTTTTACTAATGAAAAGGATTTTAATTAATAAAGGAAGATTAATTAAAAATGGGATTAGAAGTCGTTTATATGACTTGATCGTGCTTGTGTGTTTTGATCTTGCTTTGTCTGTTACCTCCTTAATAGTTTCCCATATGTGATTATTCTCATTGTTATTAGATTTGACCAAAATATAACTCTGAAAATATCTAGAAGAAACATGTGCATTATATCGTACAGTTTTCTTCGGTGATGCTATACTATATAAATAAACTCTTTTTGTTCTTCTAGGACAAATGATAAGGAAATCCGCCTATTTAAACGGTTAGGAGGTGATCTCCAATTTATGTATTTTCTGTTTATTTCCCACAGAACCGGAGTTGAGTATACTAAAAATCCATCGATTGATTTTGGAGCCCCGATAAGCGGAGGAGTGTACTTATATGAGATGATTAGAAACCGTAACCACTCCAAAACCATAAACGTGCTCTATGCTTTGAAAGAGGTTCATGATTGGTTTAAGATATTGGAATCTATATAGAGATTCGACATCTGTTTGGGATTCTCAAACACATATAGTTGTTCATGATCTATTCAGGATGTTGGAATCCATATGTGATTTCGTGATCTGTTGAGGAATCTATGTGTGATTCCGACATTTGTTGAGATATTAGAATCCGTTTGTGGTTCCAAGATATGTTCGAGTGGTGATTCATGTGTTGGAATGCCCGATGTAGCCTCACCAGGGGTGATGACTAGAACTAGAGATAGAAAACATAGCCAGTAGGGTTGGAAAACCCATAGGGTGCATGCGACTCCATTCTAGATATACTTATATGGATATGCATGCAGGAGCGACGCATCAGGTATTAGCCTATGTTTTTCCTATAATACATTCGCTAGAGATGTACGACGCTTGGGAAGGATACCTCTGATCCTTGTGTAGAGGGACCATTCTCAATGTACTGAGGGCACCTCCATGGAAATCCTACACAATTAGCGAATGCGCCATAGCAATTGTGATTGTTTACTTATTATTGTTGTGATGTACACTCACAGGCATCACAACTATGTGATTATTTATATTTCATACCTTAGACATTATCATGATATCACTGGATTTTATAATAGAAATGGTTTGCTTATCGTACGGTAAAAACTCGTCCGTGTTTATTTACGGCGTGGTATTACAAGATACGCTTAACTTGAAAAGTTTTAAAAATATAGAAATATGTATGATTTGAGTTTGTCACGCTGGTTTACCAGACTGGTCACGGTGTTATTTTCTTATAATGCTCAGGTCAGCTCGAGTATATTTCTAGATTTAGCTGTGGTTCATTGGAGCTCTTGGAGAGGAGCTGGATGATTTCCTACCGTATTTTATTTCCGCTACATTACTTGTTTTGTATATATCTGCATTTGAGAGGATAGGCAGTTATAACTGTCCAGGCTAATGATATGTTAGTTTACTATGATTGACGTATGTATATTAAAGCTTTCTTTTTGGTAAAGACATTTTGAGATATTATACATTATCGTTCCGCATGTGAGATTCTGGTATTGTGTTTTCCTTTCTTGTTATGTTTCATTTTCATTTTGTTTTACTCTAACCTTCTATCTTTCTAACACTTAGGTGCTCGGCTCGTTAACACCATTGATGTATTAGTGTCGATATTCGAGGGTTACAAGGTCGATCATCACATGTGGTATCGAAGCTGAAGGCTAAGCGAGAACCTTGGCTTTAGTGGGTATAACTCATTAAGAGATAGAGTAATGGAATGCCTTATTATGAGTTGAGTTATTATATATAAGAGAGTGCGTGTTTGTTATTGTTATAGAAATATTTTGTATTGTTTTGATTGGTATGTTGAGTTGCTTAGGGATTCTGATCAATACGAGTTGCTATCCTTATTGATAGGGATCTTTAAACACTTGAACAAGACAAACCAACACAGTATTTTTGTTAAATTGGTAAATAAAATAATTTTACCTAGGATTCTATTTTATATATAAGAGGATAAGTTTCAAAGAATTGATATAGTTATTTATGATGTGCTTGACTGTTAGAAAATGATAATATTCCATTATCATAATTTATGGTTTAGTTAGTTGTGCTCGAGTAGTTTATGAACACTTTTACCTTTCCACTGCATGGGTTGTGTAGATAATAACTTGTGGGAACATTGAAGTGAACACCTTATGAATTAAGTTTCACGGTTTGACTATAAGGCGTTCGATGATAACGTTGGGTTTAAATTTAATTTTTAATAAAAGTTGGTTATTATAGTCTTAATGAAAGGTTAGGTATTTTAATGATAAACATTTGTGTAATAGTTTTATATAAGAAAGTGACCTTGTATGAAGTATAGTTTATAAATATGAAAATGAATTAAATTGAGAATTTGAGAGCTTATATCCCGATGTTTTGGAAATTGGTTTTTAAAGCTTGTGAAGGTAATATAGTAGTATTATTTGAAAGTAAATAATTGGGGAGTCGGTTTATGAAATTGATATCATAGTACTAAGTAATATTTACGAAGTAATTGATACCATTTTGGAAATGACTTTGGTTAAATCCAAAAGGCATGATTAGAAGTACTGAACTCACTTTTGTCACTGGAAAATTATTCTAGTGATGATTGCAGCATCACCGGCATTTTATTTTCACGTTTCAAAGTGGAGGGTGCCACTATAGTAGTTTTGCTACAAAAATGTTTTGGTAAAACAAATTTTGATTTAAATCCTGGAAGTATGATTGGTATACAAAAGTTAAAAGTATATGTTATTTCAAAATGAACTGAAATGGAAACCTAGTGTTTGGTTCTTAAGTTTTCAGTTAAGATATTTTATGGACACATGTATCCTGTGCATTAGGGTAAGTTTGGTTGTGCATCTTGTTTGATCTATTGATTAGTAGTTTTCATTTGTTGAAATGAAATGGAATTTTCGATGATTTTGGACGTTCGAAACTTCGGGATTTATATAAGAATTTGAAGCTTAGTTTTTATAAAATTTAAGTTTTATATGATGCTTGATTTGAAAAGATAGTAAAATTTAAGCAAGTTTTCAATTGATTGAATATCCATGTTAAGTAAACGGATTGGATGTTTTTGTACATACTCTTTGGGTGTAGTAGAGTACTACACGAGTTTGAATTTAAGTTATATAATGTTTAATAACCTGAAGTAAATTTTATGAAATGATTCATAAGTGATTTTAATATTAAACAAGAAAACTATAAGAGAAAATAAATGTGAATTGAAAATGAAAATAAATTGGTGTAATTAAGAAACCCATTAAATAGAGTACGTAAGTTGTACGTAGATCATATTATTTGCTTTGCAGTTCTTGATCTAGGATTTGAGTAGATGATTTCGAGATGATTCACACTGGTCCAAATTAGGGTTTTTCACTTGATTCTCGATGGCGAATACTTGATACAGATTCTTGATGTGATCCTGAAGTTTTCTATCATAGTATATGGCTATATGAGGAGAATGGAGGGATCTAGTCAGGGAACATGATCAGAGTCTGCATTAGAGACCGGGTGGGATATACTAGTTCGAAAGTGGAATTTATGTGATCGAGCTAATGATAAGATTTGATATTGCGTACAAATGATATATATATATATATATATGCGCATCGCACGGGCTGTAATAATATTTGTATGCTATGTGTATTGGGTTGTGGAGAGTTGTGGAATGACTCTTCGAATTGTTTGGGGTATCATGAGTGGTCGACTGATTAATGCCTGAGGCTGTTGAGAGTAAGGTAAGCTTAGTAGATTATTTATCGTCCTTGTGCGACCGTGAGCTTGTTTGCTAGTGATTGCAGTACCGTGTAGTATTATTATGTGATGGTTTCTCTGGTTGCTTGTGATTGCAACACCGTTGGGTATTGATGTGTGATTGTTACCTTTGTTGGTCGTGTTAGTATTTCAGAGATGAAATTCTTTTAAGGGGGAAGATTGTAACGATCTGGATTTTTCGAACGTTTTATAATTAAATACTGTAATTATTTAAATAATTGAATCTTGGATTTAATATAAATAAAAATAATTTTGAAATCTTATTTAAATTCTATTTAAATAATAGTGATAATGGTACGGCGTTAATTTATAATTAAAGAGATTAAATATTTTCTAATAACAATCCTTTTTAATCAATGTGTCAAATTATCATTCCGGGGAATTATCTTGGATTTTAACGAAACTAGTGCCATTGGATCTAGAATATTAAGTTGTTATATGCCGACGAGTTACGTAACGATCGAACGGCTATGTGGTCGTGCGTGCTCGAAAAGCTTAATTTTTAATTTAAAAGAATAAAATATATTATTATTTTTCCTATAAATAAACCTTAACTCAAACCTAATTTCCAATTTCCCTCTTCCTCTTCATTTAAATTTTGCCTGTGAAATAAAGTAGCCACCACCATTAGTTTTCTACCATCAATCAAATCGCAAGCTAGGAGCGACGATATTCAACGTCATTTGATTTGTCGGCTTTGTATGGTGAGGGCTTCATCCTGGTGTGTGTTGATTTGCGTGTGCATTGGGTGACAATGTTCGACTTGGCATAGGCTGAACTAGGGTTGACTTCTGGTGGTGATAGAGAAGGCGATAGGCTTTGGGGATGGGGGCGTTGGATTTCTCATGCTCTGACGAGCTCGTGACGAAGTTAGAGGTGGTGTAGTGATGGTTTGGGCCATTCGACAATTCGTTTGTCGTACTTGGGGTTACAAGTCACGACGACGTAGGGGTTGCCGGAGGGGAAATTGAAGTTGCCATCGAGTTCGTGGAGGCATGGGGAGTTGTTTGGTAAAGGTTCGATGTTCTCTGGTGGTCAAAAGCAAAATGAAACCTGGTGATGGTTGATTTTGGGTCAAAGTGCCGCATTTGATATGGGGGAGCCAAGCTCGACTTTAAGTGGTCAAAGGTGGAGAGATTTGGAAGGGGAGTTTGTTGGCGATGCCGGTTCATGTTATCGTCAAACGGTGGAAGAGGGAGGGGTACACGACCATAGTTCATGCACATTTCTGTGAATGTACATGTAAAGAAAGGGATAAGTAAAGAGATTCGTAGGAGGGAGAGATAATTAAGATAAGGGTAAATATTAATTAAAGTTAATTAATTAGTTTATAATCCAAATCCTTATAAAGAATCGTATCTTGTTTATACGAGGTCCAATCGAGACGCCATTTTTGTCGTTGCACTCGTATCGGAATTTTCAACATATGGGATTGATTTGGGGTTAGGTGAGTTTACTCATTAGTTGATTATATATGTTGTGTATATAATTTTTGTTGTATTTAAATATAAACAGTATAGCAAACAATACAAGTTATTACTTTTGGACCCGTCCTGTTTTGTAAAAACTAGTGACTACATTATTATTGAGTATAATCTCTCTTTTGATCATGTATAACATGTATCATGCCACAAACTACTTGTTTCTGTGTTTAATGGTGTGTTATGAATATTTGAAGCAATATAGTCATTATAAACGTACTTTGAAATCCCTAATATTTGACATTAGTTAAATTTGATAAATTGGGATATATGGTGGAAATATACATGTATATATATTTGGCTAAACATGTTTTTGTATGTTTGACATAGAGGAATTGATTTGGAAATATGTGGAAATTGGAAATGGAAGTTATAAATGGTAAAAGTGAAAAGGTCGCGATGGATGCACTTTGAAATCGCTGTGTTCGATGAATTTATTGTTAACTTTGGAAACATCCTAGAGCATCTTCGTATTTTAATAAGTATTGTAAGCATACTTATTATCAAAAAATATCAAGGTTTAAATATATAGTTGATAATCATTTATGGATCTTTAAAGATGGTTTTAAATTATAAAACAAGCTTTTATGGTTTTTAAATAAATGTTTTAAAATATAGTATAAGTGTTTTAAAAGTATATTTTTTGTATATATAGTTTTGGAAAATTGTTAAAGATTTTATTTAAGAAATAAAAGGCTTTTATATTATAATATCTTATAAGTTGTTTATAGTATTTTATTAAATATCTTAGTGTTATAAATAAATTAGCATATATGTATGTGTGTCTTTTTAAGGGTATTTTGGTATATTTAGAAGTTTTTAAAAGGACGTTTGATATTTGTAAAAGAATATAAAGAAGTTTTTGGATTATAACACTTAAGTTATAATGGATGGTTTTGTAAAATTGATTAAAAAGGTGTATTACGTTGTTTAATAAGTGAAGATGTATTTAGAGCATTAAAGGGATTTTCAAAGTTAATGGCAAGTATAAAAGTTATTTTGGGTTTATAATAATGGTGCTTGGGCAATATTTGTTTTAACCCATTTAACTATACTTTTGAAAAGTAATTACATCTTTAAAAATGGAGTTTTAAAGGTAACGATTAAGTGAAGTGTTTTGGTTTTTTATAAACAGTGTTTTAGCAACATTTGTTTTAAACCCTTGAATAATATTTTAAAATGGTAAAATATTGTTAAATGATTTTTAGAAAATACTTAGATCTTTAATAATGGAATTTTAAAGAGAATAAAAAGCATGAAATGGTTTTGGGTTTGTAGTGACAATGTTTGAATGACATTTTTCTTAAGCCCTTTGAAATTGATTTGTGGACATACTTATACGGTTGAGATAAGTATATGAACACATTTGAGAGTGTTGACATGTGTTGAAATGAATATTTATGTTTTAATTAAATAGCGAATTTTAATTAATAAGTGAAGTTTCATTTATAAAGAGTTATTGAGTAAAAATGAGTTTTATTGACAAAAGAGGATTTTAATTAATAAAGGAAGATTAATTAAAATGCGGATTAGAAGTCGTTTATATGGCTTGATCGTGCTTGTGTGTTTCGATCATGCTTTGTGTACTACTTGCTTATGGACAGTATACGGGATTTAGTTTCCCATATGCAATTTTTCTCTTTGTTACTAGATTTGACCAAAATATCACTCTAGAAATATCTAAAAGATACATGGGAATTATACGGTATAGTTATCTTCGATGATGCTATGCTGTACATATAGACTTGTTTTGCTCTTCTAGGATAAATGATATGGAAATCCATTCGCTTAAATGGTTAGTAGGTGATCTCCGATCTTATGTACCGTCTATTTATTTCCCAAAGAATCGGGGTTGAGTTTACAGGAAATCCGTTGATTGGATTTGGAGCCCTCGGTAAGCGGGAGAAAGTACTTTTATGAGATGACTTGAAACCGTAACCACTCCAAAACCATATACATGTTATATGCTTTGGAAGAAGATCGCGAATTGTTCGAGATGTTGGAATCTATGTGGAGATTCGAGATCTATATGAGATGCTCGAACACATGCTGTTGTTCATGATCTATTCAGGATGGAGAAATCCATGTATGATTATGAGATCTGTTGAGGAATCCATATGCGATTTCGAGATCTGTAGTGATATGGGAATCCATGTGTGGTTCTGAGATCTGTTCGAGTGGTGACTCATATGCTAGAATGTCGGATGTAGCCTCAACGGTGGTGATGACTAGAACCAGAGATAAGAGACATAGCCAGTAGGGTTGGAAAACCTATAAAGTGCATGCGACTCCATTCTAGAAATATTATATGGATATGCATGCGGGGGCACTGCATCAAGTCTTAGCAAGACTAGTTATTTTTTTCCTATGGTACATTCACTAGAGATGTACGACACTTCGTAAGGATATCTCTGATCCTTGTGCAGAAGGATCGTTCTTGAGGTATTGAGGGCACCTCCATGGAACTCCTACACAATTAGCGAAAGCACCTTAACGCTTGTGATTGTATACCTACTATTGTTGTGATGTACACTCACATGCATCAAAGCTATGTGAATATTTATATTTCACACCATATACATTATTATAATATCATTCATTTTATAATAGAAATGGTTTGGTTATCAAAAGGTAAAAACTCGTCCATGTTTATTTACGGCGTAGTTTTACGAGATACCTTTATTTTGATGGGTTTTACAAATATAGAAATCAATATGATTTGAATTTCTCACGTTGGTTTACCAGACTGATTTGGGTGCTTATTTCTTATAATGCTCGGGTCAGCTTGAGTATATTTCCATATTTAATTGTGGTTCATTGGAGCTCTTGGAGAGCAGCTGGATGATTTCCTATCATATTTTATTTCCATTACATTACTTGTTTTGTATATATCATCATTTGTGAGGACATGAAGTTTTAACTGTCTAGGCTGATGATAGGTTAGTTTAATCTTATTGGTGTATGTATATAAAAGTTAACTTTTGCGTAAAGACCTTTTGAGATATTATATATTATCATTCTACATGTGAAATCCTGATATTGTACTCTTCTTTCTTATTCTGCTTCCTTTTGTTTTTCATTTACTCTAACGTTCTATCTTTCCGACACTTGGGCGCTCAACACGTGAATACAGTGAATGTGTTAGTGTTGAAATTCGGGGGTCAAAAAGGCTAATCGTTACATGTGGTATCAGAATTGAAGGTTAAGCGAGAACCTTGGCTTTGGTGGGTATAACTCATTAAGATATAGGGTAATGGAATGCCTTATTATGAGTTAAGTGTATTATATATACGAGAGTGTGTATTTGTTATTGTTATATAAATGTTTTGTATTGTGTTGATTGGTCTGTTGAGTGGCTTATGAATGCAGATCAATACAAGATGCTATTGTTATTGATCGGGATCTCTAAACACTTGAGCAAGGCAAACCGACATAGTATTGTTTTAGAAATTGGTAAATGAAACAATTTTACCTGGGATTATATTTGATATATGAAAGTATAATTTTCAAAGATTGACATAATTATTTATGATGTGTTTGATTTTTAGGAGATGATAATATTCAATTATTATCATTTATGATTTGGTTAATTGTGCTCGACTAGTTTATGAGCAGATTTACCTTTTACTGTATGGGTTCGGTGGATAGTAACTTGTGAGAACATTGAAGCGAACACCTTGTGAATTAAGTTTCACGGTTTGACTATAAGGCGTTTGGTGAAAACGTTGGGTTAAAATCTAATAAAAGTTAGTTATTATAGTCTTAATGAAAGGTAAGGTATTTTAAAGATAAACACTTGTGTGATAGGTTTATATAAGAAAGTGACCTTGTATAAAGTATAGTTTATAAATATGAAAATGAATTAAAATGAGAATTTGGGAACTTATATCCCGGTGTTTTGGAAATTGTTTTTCAAAGCTTGTGAACAGAATAATAGTAGTATTATTTGAAAGTAAATATTTGGGGAATCGATTTAAGAAATCATACTTAGTAATATTTATGATGTAATCAAGACCATTTTGAAAATGATTTTGGTTGAGTCTGAAAGGCATGGTTAGAAGTACTGAACTCACTTCTGTCGTTGGAAAATAATTCTGGTAATGATTGCAGCATTGCCGGCATTTTATTTTCAAGTTTCAAAGTGGAGGATGCCACTATAGTAGCTTTGCTACGAAAGTGTTTTGGTAAAATAGGTTTTGATTTAAATCCTAGAAGTATGATTAGTATACAAAAGTTATATGTTATTTCAAAATGAATTGAAATTGAAACCCGGTGTGTGGTTCTTAAGTTTTCGGTTAAGATATTTTATGGACTCATGTATCTTATACATCCGGGTAAGTTTGGTTGTGCAACTTGTTTGATCTGTTGATTGGTAGTTTTCTTTTGTTGAAATGAAATGGAATTTTTGATGATTTTGGACAGTCGAAACTTCGAAATTTTTATTAAAAACTTAAAGCTAAGTGTTTATAAAATTTAAGTTTTATATAACGCTTGATTTGAAAAGATAGTAGAATTTAAGAAAGTTTTCAATTGATTGAATATCCATGTTAAGTAAATGGATCAGATGTTTTTGTACATACTCTAAGGGTGTAGTAGAGTATTATACGAGCATGAATTTAAGTTATATAATGTTTAACAACCTGAAGTAAATTTTACGAAATGATTCATAAGTCATTTTAATATTAAACAAGAAATACTATAAGAGAAAATGAATTTGAATCAAAAATGAAAAGAAATTAGTGTAACAAAGAAACCAATTGAATAGAGTACGTAAGTTATACATAGATCATTTTACTCGCTTGGCAGTTCTTGATCTAGGATTCAAATACATGATTTCGAGGTGATTCACACTGGTCCGAATTAGGATTTTTCACTCGATTCTCGACAGCGAACACTGATACAGATTCTCGATATGATCCTGAAGTTTTATATCATTGTATATGGCTATGTAAGGAGAATGGAGGGCTCTAGTTAGGGAACCTAATTGGAGTCCGCATTAGAGAGATGAGGTGGGACATACTAGTTCGAAAGTGAAATTTATGTGATCAAGCTAGTGATCAGATTTGATATTGCGTATGGATGATATATATGCATCGTAAGGGCTGTAATAATATTTGTATGCTGTGTGTTTTGGATTGTGGAGAGTTTGGGGGATGACTCTTTGAGTTATTTGGGGTAGCATGAGTGATCTACTGAGTAATGCCTGAGGCTGTTGAGCTTAAGGTGCGCTTAGTAGATTATTTATCATCCTTATGCGATAAGATGATTTCTGAACCTTGGCAAACTGTGACCTTGTTTGCTAGTGATTGTAGTACTTTGTAGTATATGTGATGGTTTCTTTGGTTGCTAATGATTGCAATACCGTGGGGTATTAATGTGTGATTGTTGCTTTTATTTCTCTTGTTAGTATTTTGGGGAAGAAATTCTTTTAATGGGGAAGAATGCAACGACCTGGATTTTTCGAACATTTTATAATTAAATATCTGAATTGTTTATATAATTGAGTCTTGGATTTAATGTGAATAAAAATAATTTCAAAAGCTTATTTAAATTATGTTTATATATATAATAGTGATAATGGTAAAACGTTAATTTATAATTAAAGTGATTAAATTTGTTTCAATAACAATTCGTTTTAATTAACGTATGAAATTATCATTCTCGGGCACTGTCTTAGATTTTGACGAAACTAGCGCCATTAGATCCGGAATATTGATTTGTTATACGCAAAAGAGTTTCATAATGATCGGACGGCTGGGTGGTCGTACGTGCTCGAAGTGCCTAGCATTTAATTTAAAAAAAACAAAATATATTATTATTTTTCCTATAAATAAACCTTAACTCAAACCTAATTTTCAATTTCCCTCTTCCTCTTCAATTAAAATTTGCCTGTGAGATAAAGTAGCTGCCACCACAGTTTTCTTCCATCAATTAAATTGCGAGCTAGGAGCGACGATATTCAAGGCCGTTTGATTCGTCGGCTTCGTATGGTCGAGAGCTTCATTGTGGTGTGTGCCGATTTGCATGCGGCATTGGGTGACAGTGTTCGACTTGGCATAGGCTGAACTAGGGTTGACATCTAGTGGTGATAGAGAAGGAAATAGGCTTCGAGGATGAGGGCGTTGGATTTCCTATGCTAAAACGAGCTCGTGGACGAAGTAAGAGGTGGTGCGGTGCTGGTTTGGGCTATGCAATAATTCATTTGTCATATTTGGGGATACAGGTCGCGGCGACGTAGGGGTTGCCAGAGGGGAAGTGGAGTTTGTTTGACATGGGGGAGCCGAGCTTGACTTCAGGTGGTCCGAGGTGGAGTGATTTGGAAGTGGAGTTTGTTGGCGATGCCGGTTCGAGTTATCATCGAGCGGTGGAAGAGGGAGGGTGCAAAACCGTAGTTCGTGCACATTTCTATGCGTGCACGGGTGAAGACGAGGACGAGTAGAGAGATTAGTGGGAGGGAGAGATAATTAAGTTAAGGGTAAATATTAATTAAAGTTAATTAATTAGTTTATAATCTAAATTCTTATAAAAAATTGTATATTGTTCATACAAGGTCCAATCGAAATGCCATTTTCGTCGAAAAGCGTAGTTTGATATTAGTAAAAGAATATAAAGGAGTTTATGGATTATAACACTTAAGTTATAATAGATGGTTTTGTAAAATTGATGAGAAAGGTATATTACCTTGTTTAATAAGCAAAGATGTACTTAGGGCTTTAAAGGGATGTTTCAAAGTTGATGGCAAGTATAAAAGTTAAATTTGTTTTATAATAACGGTGTTTGGGCAACATTTATTTTCCATTTTACTATACTTTTGAAAAGTAATTAGGTCTTTAAAAATGGAGTTTTAAGATAACGATTAAGTGAAGTGTTTTGGGTTTGTTTTAAATAACGTTTTAGTAATGTTTGTTTTTAAACCCTTGAATAATATTTTAAAGTGGTAAAATATTATTAAATTAGTTTAGGAAAATACTTAGATCTTTAATAATGGAATTGTAAAGAGAATAACAAGCATGAAATGGTTTTGGGGTTTGTAGTGGCAATGTTTGAGTAACATTTGTCTTAAGCCCTTTGAAATTGATTTATGAATATACTTATACGGTAGAGATAAGTATATGAATACTTTTGAGAGTATCGAAATGTGTTGAAATGAATAGCGATGTTTTAATTAAATAGCAAAGTATAATTAGTAAGTGGAGCTTCATTTATAAAGAGTTATTGTGTAAAAATGAGTTTTACTAATGAAAGAGGATGTTAATTAATAAAGGAAGATTAATTAAAAAAGGGATTAGAAGTCGTTTATATGACTTAGTCGTGCTTATTTGTTTCGATCGTGTTTTGTGTGTTACTTGCTTATGGATAGTATACGGACTTAGTTTATATGTGATTATTCTCATTGTTATTGGATCTGACCAAAATATAACTCTGGAAATATCTAGAAGAAACATGGGAATTATATGGTACAATTATCTTCGGCGGTGTTATACTATACGTATAAACTTGTTTTATTCGTCTAGGACAAATGATAAGAAAATCTGTCCACTTAAATAGTTAGGAGGTGGTCTCTGGTCTTATGTATTGTCTGTTTATTTCCCACAGAACTGGGGTTGAGTTTATTGGATCCGTCAATTAGTTTTGGAGCACCCGATAAGCGTGTACTTATATGAGATGACTTGAAACCATAACCACTCCAAAACCATATATGTGTTCTATGCTTTGGAAGAGGTTCGTGATTGGTTCAAGATGTTGGAATATATATGGAGATTCGAGATCTATTTGAGATGCTCGAACACGTGTAGTTGTTCATGATCTATTCAGGATGTGGGAATCCATGTATGATTATGAGATCTGTTGAGATATGGGAATCCATATGTGATTTCGAGATATATTGAGGAATCCATGTGTGATTCGAGATCTATTGAGATATGGGAATCCATGTGTGGTTCCGAGATCTATTCGAGTGGTGACTCATGTGCTAGAATGTCGGACGTAGCCTCACATCATTGATGACTAGAACCAAAGATAGGAGACATAGCTAGTAGGGTTGGCAAACCCATAGGATGTACGCGACTCCATTCTAGAGATATTTATATGGATACGCATGCAGGAGTGATGCATTAGGTCTTAGCAAGACCAGCTATGTTTTTCCTATGGTACGTTCACTAGAGATGTAAGACGCTTCGAAAGAATATCTCCGATTCTTGTGCGGGGACCATTCTCAAGGTACTAAGGGCACATCCATGGAAATCCTACATAATTAGCGAACGCGCCTTAGCTGTTGTAACTGTATACCTATTATTATTGTGATGTACACTCACATGCATCACAGCTATGTGATTATTCATATTTCACACCTTAGACATTATTATAATATCATTGCATTTTATAATAGAAATGGTTTGGTTATCGTAAGGAAAAAACCCGTTCGTGTTTGGCGTGGTCTTACGAGATACCTTTATTTTGCATTTTACAAATATAGAAATCCATATGATTTGAGTTTCTCATGCTGGTTTACTAGACTGATCCGGGTGTTTATTTTCTTATAATGCTTAGGTCAGCTCGAGTATATTTTTAGATTTAACTGTGGTTCATTGGAGCTCTTGGAGAGGAGCTGGATGATTTTCTATCGTATTTTATCTCCATTGCATTACTTGTTTTGTATATATCAGCATTTGTAAGGACGGGCATTATAACTGTCCAGGTTGTTAATAGGTTAGTATACATTGATTTATGTATGTATATCGAAGTATTCTTTGCGGTAAAGACCTTTTGAGATATTATATATTATCGTTCCGCATGTGAGATTTTAATATTGTGTTCTTCTTTCTTATTCTGTTTCTTTTTCCTTTTCTTTTACTCTAACGTCCTGTCTTTTCGGCACTTAGGTGCTTGGCACGTAAATGCCGTGGATGTATTAGTGTCGACATTCGAGAGTCGAAAAGGTCGATCATTACAATATATATATATATATGCGTATGTAGTTTGTCTGATTTAATAAAATATACTTTAGGCAACTATACAAAAAGTTGAAATATATAAATTATGGATACATAAATTATGCATGTATGCATATATACAATATGGTGTCACAATCGTGGTATAAACAATTACTGTAAAGAGAATTTTGTAAGGTTATTGGTTGGTAATGACGATGTGTGTTTAGTTAATAACTCATGATTTTGTAGAAGAAAATGATTGCTGAAGTGGCGGTTGTGGAATTAGAGTTTAGGGTTAGGGTTTTTGATTCACATGATAATACAAGGATAACCCTATAAAAAAATATTATTTTTCAAGATACATACATATACATACACACATATATATATACAATTTATATATTAAACACATAAAATGTTATGTAAGATGTTAAATTTAAATTTAAGTACTTTTGAACTTGGATTAATTATTCAACCAATTGTAACTTACATAAATGTTGCCTAAGGAACCTTCATTCATGTTAAACTAATACAACTTACACTAATTGTAACATTATTGTAACCTAATTCAACTAGCTATATATGTATATAGTTTTCTTTATAGTTTTGTCTGAATTCAATATTGTGAATTATGATGATATAACGACGAATTACATTATACTAAAGTAGTATCTTACTTTGACAAGTTGAGAGCTGTCATGTAAAATGACCGTATCACCTTTAAGAAAATTTGAATTTCCAACTAAGAATTGTTTTGCAAGAACAAGACAAAATATAGATAATTTTTTGTGTAAAAAATGTAGGATGCTTGGGATTTTATTTATAGTTAATACTTAGTTTGTCATCTCTATGACCCCAAAGGAATCTCAATCGTTTGTAACCCATGGACTCTATTTGGATTCTAACTTTTTGACTCAATACCTTCTTTATTTTATTGATGACCATTTATGTATTCTTACCGATTAATTCAACCGCTAAATGATGGGTCATAACTTAATTATATAAAGGCCCACTTGAACTAAATACATGTGCATAACACTTATACACAAAATTTAAGTTCAACCCCATACAAATTAATTAATTCAACATATAAAAATTATATGTTTATATCTTCATGATAGTTGTAGCATTTATAAATTATCATATTATATTACTTTTGTTGGCTATTGAGAGTTACGGTTATGAGATTCTTAGGTGTGACACTTGGTTCTCGATAATATTTGGATAATTCAAATAGTAAATCATGTACGAGGACATGAGGTTAGATGTTTATGTGCTATCTTGGTAAAGTCCTATTAATACCCAAGGTATGGATTTTGATGACAACAACCATATAAATATTGTTACTAATGTTTTGTCGAGTTATATATTATATTATGCAGGATATCAGGAATATTTAACAGGTCTATACAAGTGATGATTGAATAAAAGCTTGAAGAACTGATCAGTATAAATCAAGAGTTGATTGAGATATATTTGAAGGCTCATGAGTTTTGAATAATTCAAGAATAAAAGCACGAAGAGACGAAGACGTTTGTGTCAGTATTTTATTAAATCTTAGATTAAATATTAAAGACCCGAGTAGTATCAAGTCTTTGATTAACTTCACCTAGAAAATTATTTTCCACTCAAAATGTCTATAAAATAATAATATTTAATTTATTATTAAAATCGATTTTAATGTATTTTTTATAAAGAAATATAGTTTAAAACATTTTCAAAGTGGTTCTGCATATATACATACATACACACACACACACACACACACACATATATATATATATATTTGTATATGTCGACATATAAAATATTTGTATATCGATATATAAATCGTTGAAGTGTTTTTTAAGTTTTCAAAAGAAGCAACTTTTGGCCCATTCTTTCACGAATGGACGCAACACTACAACCTCTATTAAAGGCCTATGATTTCAAATTTTTAACAACAATTCTAACTACTTTTTTTATCTCTCTCTTCTCTCTCGTTCTCTTTAAAATTTCAACGAAGTGCTAGCGATTTCTAAAGCAATTCTCTTTCTCTATATTCACACAAAAGACCAAAGAAGATTCGCTTTTGTTCTAAACTATTAACTCTTTGATCTTCATTCAACTCTACTCAAAATAAAAGATATCCAACTACTAAAGATCTATAGGAAATTGTATCAACAAGCTACTTGGAATTATGATCTAAAGATCTGATTTCTTGTAATCCACTGCTACTACTTGTAAAAGGGTGATCTTAACTACGTGAGAGAAGGTTAATATGAGGTTGTAAAGGAAGGCATCCTACCTCCTGAGTTAAAGATAGAATAGTGGATAAACAATCGAACTTTAAAGATCTTAAAGACTTGATCGCAACAAACAAATTTTTGAATAGATAGAATAGGTTTTCTGGTGACCCATGAAGAAGAAATGAAATATGTTAAATTTTGGTAATACAAAATCACATTTAGAAGGAAATAAATATACAAGAAAATTTGGATTTTCCCTAATTAATAAGCATATTAGGTTATGTTTATTTCTCTCTAATTGGATAATCAATTTATTTTTGGCCATATATATATTAACTTGGGTATTATGTAATTGGTTAACATAAATATAGCCTAGAAAAGAGAGTGGAAAAGCATGAAAAAAATATTTGGTGTTTTTCTCTTCTTCCATCATTGTTCTTCTTCTCCAAACACTAAGAAGCCATTACCATAGAGATCAAGACTTCGTTCTTAATTAGGTATTGATTCTAATTTTTTGTATTATTTACTTTTATTTAGAAGAGTAATTATAAACAATTATTTTTTTGAGAATCAATATAGATAGTGTTGGGTGGAATCTCATGTCTTGGTTCTTTTTATTTCTTTATGTTTTGGAACTATTATCGCTATTGTTTGTCTTTAAGTATCATTATTTTTACCCAGCGTTATCCCTTTGTGACTTGGGTGGTATAACATCTCGAGATAGTCCTTTGCAACATTTTTATCATGTGTTAGGTTTTGCGTAACAAAAATTCTAATTGATATCAAAGTTAGACCATCGCAAGACAAAGGGTAATTTTGGATTTATATCATTGTTGAGATGTTGAACATAATTTCCTTCTCGAATGTTGCTCTTCTAAATGAATTTTTTTTAGGTATATGGAAGCTTAAGATGGAGGATGTTTTATATCTCAACGACATCATGAGTCGATTAAAGGTGATGGGAAGAGACCCTCAAATATAGAGGAGGGTAAATGGAAGAAGATTGGCAGGAAGACAATTGCATTGATTTTCTAGTACTTGATGATTCAGTTTCCATCATGTGACTTGTTGTAAATTCATGAAGGTTTTATAGGAGAAGTTGGTATATTTATATGAGTCGAAAAGTGCTACTAGTAAGGCTTCTCTTGTTCGAAAATTAGCTCAGTTAAGGTTGGATGGAGAGAATTCTATGGCAGAACAATTAAATGAATTTCAAGATGTAATAAATCAGTTGACATGTACAGATGTAAAATTTGATGATGAATTACAGACTCTTTTATTGATGAGTTCACTTTTAGAGGTTGGAAAAAATGGTTATGTCATTGAGTAACTCGAACGCTAATGGAACTATCTCGTTGGATAATGTCCAAAATAGTCTCTTGAATGAAGAGCTTAAAAGGAAAGGGTCAAACTTGAAATCAGTTCAGGATGAGTCTTTGGTAGCAAGGAAAACAAAGTGGGATACAAAATCGAAGAAAAAGATCATTACTAGTAAAGGTATGTCAAAAAGTGTCATTTATTATTATTGTCATAAAATACCATATGCCAACAGGTGTGAAGCATATAAAAGATAAGAAAATAAGACTATACATAGTGAGAGTAATAGTGATACACGGGCGGACATAGCTGAAGGTAGGGATACTGATACTTCTTATGATGTCCTAATTAGTGATGTTAAGCCTTGGAAGATGGATTCGGGTTCTAGTGTTCACATATGTAGCGTGTGAGGCATTTTTCTTCTTATAAGAAGATCATCGGTATAATTAGGAAAACCAATGGAGTAGAGCTACCAGTTTGTGTTTTTGGATTTATTCGATTTCGTATGCATGATAGTGTGGTTAGAGAGGTCTCAAGTGTGAGGCCTGTACCTACCAGCTAACATAATCTTATTTCTCTTGGTCAGTTGGACTGTCGTGGTTGCACTTATGAGACTCGAGATGGATTTTGGAGATCGATGAAAGGTGGTCATATTGTGATGAGAGGAATATTAAATGATGGAAACTTTATAGATTGGTTGGTCGAGTGGTCGATAATAGGAAGCAAGTGACAATTGGAGAGTCTAATCCATAGGTAGGTGGTGAGTTGAATGTGTGCACTGCTTTTGATGGTCGTGTTGGTAGTCATATTTTCGGCAGAGGTCTTCATGTTAATGATACTCCAGGTATCAATGGTAATCGTATGGAGAGCTTATGTCAAGTGGTAGATGGATATTGAGTTGGAAAATCAACAAAGACTTTATAGAGATCTTTGTGGTAATACAAACGCTTTTGAGGCCAAATAGCGTGGTGTATCTCATGGTGGAGATGCATCACTTGTAGGCGGTGGTAGCGGATCATGATTTGGTGTGATTAAGAAAAGGGGAGTGGTAACTGATCTGAAGATGGTAGTTTTTAGTGTTTTATTTGATAGGTCACTTTCCTATTTTTCGCTTTGAAGAGACAATTTGATTGATGATGGAGATCAAGTGTATTTTGGAGACATGTGATTTTGCATAAAGGTGAAGTATTAAATTTTAGTGATTCTAAATCACATTCAGAAGAAAATTATATACAAAAGAAGAAAAGAGAAATTTTGAATTTTCCTAATTAATAAACATATTTGGTTATGTTTATTTTTCACTCTAATTGGATAATGAATTTTTTTTTGGCTATATACATATTAACTTGGACATTAAATAATTGATTGGATAAATATAGTCTAAAATAGATTGTGGAAAAGTATGAAAAGTTATTTGGTGTTACTCTCTTCTTCTATCTTTATTTTTCTTATCCAAACAGTAATAAGTCATTGCTATACAGATCAAAACTTCGTTCTCAATTAGGTTTTGATTCTATTTCTTCGTTTTGTTTACTTTTAGTTAGAAGATAAATTGTAAACTATTGTTATTTGAGAACCAATATAAAAAGTGGCCGAGTAGAATCTTGTGTGTTGCTTCATTTTATTTTCTTATTTTTTGGAACTATCATCCCATTGTTTATGTTCAAATTTCATTAGTTTTACTCAACATTTACCTCTATGACTTGAATGATACAAGATTATTTTTTTCTTTTCTAGAATTTTGCGTAGCTAAAATCCTAACAAAACGTGGTTAAGAAAATAACTTTAGTTGCTTTATGTAAGTAAGGGGTGAAATTAGACTGTATGAGCTCGATGCGTGTGACCCATGAAGCCCAGACCGTTCTATTTTCCACCATTCTTATAAACCCAATCCACAGTATCCAAAAGTGAATGTTTAAACTAAGCAGTGACCAGTGAAATCATTGTCAGTTTAGTGAGAAGGTATAATATTTTGATTGGATTAGATGGGAAGAACGGAGGAAGAGAAGTAGCTCAGGCATGCTTTAGCTGCTACTTCTTTTCTTTTCATTTCCCCCCTTCTCCTTTATTTTTTAGTTCTCATGTAAAACAAATTGTGCCATTGCATTTATGAAACTCAGACTATTTCCCTCTCTTCCGACACAAAAAACCCACCTCCAAATTCAACTCGAGCATCTCCTTCAAACATGCATATCAATTCAAACCCAAAACTTTCATCTAAACGAAATTCATGCGCATTCCATTACCTCCGGTCTGTCAAAAGACATATTTTTCACAAACCTACTGCTGCAAGCGTACTCATCTTACCGAATTCAAACTGCACGCAAACTGTTCGATCAAATGCAGAAAAAGAACATCATTTCTTGGTCTACGATGGTTTCTACTTATACTCATTCCAAGGATTTCGAAGATGCGTTCACACTCTTTCGGGAGTATAGAAAGTGGTCTTTCGAGAGCCCAAACGAGTTTATCATTGCTAGTGTGCTTAAAGCTTGTAAAGAGTCAAATTTGGTTGAACATGCATTTGAAATTCATGGACTTGTGATTAAGACAGGCTATTTTTCGGATGTGTTTGTAGGCACTGCTTTGATAAACTGTTATTGTAAGATTGGCTTAATGGATGAGGTTATGGTTTTGCTCGAAGAGCTTCCAGTGAAGAATTCTGTTACTTGGACTGCGGTATTGTCTGGTTTTTCACAAGTAGGTAGAAGTGACGTATCATTGAAACTGATTAATATAATGAGGGAGTCGGGAGTTGACCCTGATAAGTTTGTTATCTCTACTGTGATAAAGGCTTGTACAGAGTTAGAATATCTTGAATATGGGAAGCAAGTTCATGGTTATTCATATAGAAATGGCATGCAAATGGATGTTTGTGTCAACAATGTGCTCATTGATTTATATTGCAAGTGTTCCAATGTGAAGGTTGGGAGAAGAGTGTTCGATTCTATAGATACAAAGAATATTGTTTCATGGACAACTATGATCTCGGGATATATGCAAAACTCATTTGATAATGAAGCTATGATTTTGTTTGTTGAGATGAATAGGTTAGGGTGGAGATTTGATGCGTTTGCTTGCACAAGCATTTTAAGTTCATGTGGTTCTTCATTAGCATTGAAACAAGGTGAGCAAGTTCATGGGTATGTTATCAAAGCCAACCTAGAGTCAGATAATTACGTTAAAAACGGACTAGTAGATATGTACTCTAAATGCGACTCATTGGTTGATGCAAGGGTCGTGTTTGATTTCATGGAGGATCGCGATGTGGTTAGTTACAACACTATGATCGAAGGATATGCAAGAAATTCAGAGTTAAAGGAAACCATTTCCTTATTCAACAAGATGAGGAGATTGAAGATTTCATCTCCAAATCTATTAACGTTTGTGAGCTTGCTTGGATTATCTTCATCCCTCTCATTACTCGATTTAAGCAAGCAAGTGCACACTCTCATTGTAAAACATGGAGTTTGCTTAGACTTAAAAGTAGGTAGCGCTCTAGTTGATGTTTATTCAAAGTGTTTGCACGTGCACGATGCTAGAGTTGTGTTTAATGAAATGGATGAGAAGGATCTTGTTGTTTGGAATGCTATGATATCGGGGTACGCGAGAAACAATGAAGGTGAAGTGTCACTAATGCTGTACAAACAACTACTTCTATGCAATTTAAGACCGGATGAGCTCACTTTTGTTGCACTAGTCATCATGGCTTCAAGTGAACTCACAAGCATTTTCTATGGCCTCCAAATTCACAACCAGATCATAAAATTCGGGCTAGAGGATGATTCTCTCGTATCAAACTCTCTAATTGACATGTATGCAAAATGTGGTTGCATCGAAGACTCTCGTCTGGTGTTTGATTCTATACGTTGTAGATGTGATGTTGCATGTTGGAACTCTATGATATCAAGGTACTCACAGCATGGGAATTCAAATGAAGCGTTGGAAGTATTTAGTCTAATGATCGAAGAAAAAATAGTGCCTAACTATATAACTTATGTAGGTGTGCTTTCGGCTTGCGTTCATGTAGGTCTTGTAGAGGAAGGATTGTACCATTTTAACACTATGAAAGAAATATACAAAATTGAACCCGGTATGGAGCATTATGCATCCATAGTTAATATGTTAGGTAGAGTTGGGAAATTAAAGGAAGCTATTGAATTCATCGAACAGATGCCTATAGAACCAGCTGTGATGATATGGAGGAGCTTGCTTAGTGCTTGTAGAGAGTTTGGTAACGTTGAGTTAGGGAGATACGCTGCTGATATGGCTATTTACAAAGACCCAAATGATGCCGGACCTTATGTATTAATGTCTAATTTGTATGCATCAAAAGGAATGTGGAGCAATGTGGAAAATCTGAGGAAGAAAATTGAATCTACGGGGTCTGCAAAAGAAGCTGGTTATAGTCTGATTAAGTAAACATAAGAAGTAAATTTTATTTTGTTATATTTTACACACATGCTGCATGATCATTATGAATTTCTGGAAATTCTTGTTCATCATGCAAAATGATGGAAGTATTCCATCCCCTATTTATGTAACACAGGATACGTACTGCATTTACTTGATTCTTTAACTCATTAACGCATGTAGTTGTTATGTATGATTGTATTAGGTCGATTTTTTTAGCTATGGACCTATTACTGGGACATCACTTTTGGATAAAGAAGCGTTATTTGTTTACTTGTATTTAATTACAGGTAGTGAGAATCTTGAAATCTTGCATTTTATAGGTAAATTTACCTTGGACCTTGACTTAAAAATTAGTAGTCATATCTAATCACTTGAATCAATTTGAAGCGAAACCTATATGAATTATTTTATTATGAACAGGAGGATATATAAAGCAGCCAGAAAGAAACAGCAATGATAGTTCTTTCCAGCAGGCAAAAGGCAAAATCAGTTGAATGCAAAGAAATGAGAAGAAGTCAAGCTGATTCTTGCAGCTAACATAACATTTGCGTAAAAATTATTTTTGACATTCCTTTACTTGGGGATAACAGGAGAGAAGGTTCTTGCTCTTTATTCAATTTTATAATGGTGATAAATTAGAACCTTCCTAAGTCCTCATCACTTTTTTCTTGAGTTGGACGTGTTGGAATTTTCTTTGTCTGCCCAAATAATACAATGCAATTTTGTTGTAAGTTCCGTATCCTGCCTTTTTACTATAAAATATTTATATGGATATGCTAGTACGACCGGACAATTTTTTTTGTTAAAAAGGGCAAAACAATTAAGGTACCGTTCTTTTTGCAAAATAGACAGTCAGCGTTGGCGTCTGCGTCGGACGCGTCAAACGTAGGCCCTACGTTACAGTCCAGTTCAAACGAACCGTTCGCGTCAGACGGCCGTCTGACGTCAACGGTTCGTTCCCAACCGCCATATACCCCTCCATTCACTGTATATACTATTCCATTTCTCAACCAAATCATCTCCAAAAATCCGAAAATTCAACAAGTTCTACAACATTCGTTGTCGATTTTTTCAGATAAATTTTTTTATATTTGCATTTTTCGTATTATTATCTACCATATATATTTTTTCAGATTTTTTTGAATTATTTTTTAAATTACTTTTTTCAGAATGTCTAGCCACTCTGCTTCTTCTTCTATCAGAACCATCGTCGAGTGGAATGCCGACAGGACAAACGCGTTCATCGATGTTTGTTTCGAAAACATTGATACACGTGTCTACCGTGTTGCACAGTGGTATGAAGATATCACAGTCCTGTCCAACATAAGAACTGGTCTAGATTACAACGCTGGTCAAATGAAAAACAAGTTCGATAATCTAAAACATGAGTGGAGCCCATGGAACAAGCTGCTACAGGTTTCAGGTGGCTATTGGAACGAAAAACATAACACAGTCGGTGGATCCCATGAGTGGTGAGAAACAGCTGCAGCAAGGTACCGCAAATACAAACATGCTCCGCCTGTTCGTTTTAGGCAGTTGGACGTGATTTTTGATGGCTGCATCTGAACTGACAAATGTCAGTTCATAATTCCACCAGATCTACCTGTTCGACTACAGTTCGACGCACAGTTTTATGACGACTATCTTAGGGGTGATGCTGCGGAGGTCTCCAGTCGCAGAGCGCCTAGACAGCAACAGCCCACTAGTAGTCATTCTAGGCCTGTTGGTAGTTTTTTGCATGATCTGACTCTTGCTAGATGTATGGAAGCGAAGCGGGAGGATGACGATTATGAAAAATGGGAGGTCGCGATTTGTTTGGCTGAGTATGATAGCAGAGGTTTCAATCATTTGTATGTCCTGCTGGACAACCTCGAGCAGCTTAGAAAGGTTGTTATTTATCTTGTTGTCCAGTTGAGAATGAGAATGTAGTTTGTTTTATCTGTATTTTATTTTCTACATTTTTATTCGGTGCTTTTAGTTTTGCGTTTGTATTATGAATTCTGAACTACGAATTTTTATTTCTGCATTTGTATTCTTTATTCTGTATTGTGCTTATAAAAATAATTAACGTAAATAAAATAATAACATAAACAAACAATAAAATAATAACTTTGTCCCTTTCGTGTTGCCTCTTTCGTAAAAAGAACGCATTTCCCTTTCATGAACTTACCCCTTTTCCAGCCTCTTTCGTTTGCCCTTTTCATTTGCTTCTTTCGGTTCAAAAAAGATCGGGGCAAATTAGTCATTTGGTGTAGGTCCCTCTACCTTTTTAATTTCTGGGGAATGATCTAGTAATATTAAATTAGCAGCCTTTGCGAACTTTTGTAGACTAAGCTGTAGGAAATAGTTTAGGTTTTTTCTAAAACCAAGACCGAGGTTCAAAAGTTTTAGTCC
The DNA here is from genome assembly GCA_030737815.1 of Allium fistulosum. Taxonomy (NCBI): domain Eukaryota; kingdom Viridiplantae; phylum Streptophyta; class Magnoliopsida; order Asparagales; family Amaryllidaceae; genus Allium; species Allium fistulosum. Next base: position 1,426,069,618 of record CM060902.1, read on the forward strand.
AAAAGAAAGTAATGCTACGTGTGTATAACATTTGCCGGAAAGTAATACAGTATCCATATAGCATTTGTTGTAGATATAATATTTCTGTTGTAAATGTAATGCTAATTTAATTTAGCATTTACATAGACATGGTATTTTGTTAAGGTTTTTCTTTTAGACTAAACTTTTGAAACAGTATCTTGCTTCAAAAATTTTTTCCCACTTTGTCATTTTAACTAACTCACTGTTTATATTTTCTTGTTTTACTTGGTTTGTTAGTTTTATTATTACCGTCCTAAAAAATTCGCCCATAAAAGATTCTAGATTTAGGTAATTGAAACTTCTTCGTAAGCTAGGCTTATGTTGTAGATATATCCTTATTTTCAATCTGTTGGTCATAGAGATTACAAATCAAATTTGTTCCATTGTCCCCTCTGCTAGTTCTCTCTTCAGCATTGAGCTTGTCTAATTTAGCTTTAACTACGCAAATTTTATTGTATTATACATAAAAGTTCAGTATTTATATTTTCATTTCCTGTTCTTCAATTCATTCTTAATCCAGATACCAAACTTTCCTTAATTCTAGCAAGTTTGTTAGTTTGTCCCCTGGGTAATTTCTTGATTCAGGATCAACTTTACACTTTAATTCAGAATATTAATTCTTGTGCATCCTACATAGATGGGTAATTTATTAAGTGAAAATTACTCACGCATCCTTAAAACGGAACTTAATTTCAAAGTGGGTCCCTGTCATAAAGAATATATATTCTACGTCCCTGTTTCTGTTTTCCGCTAATTTATTCCCCAAATTACCCCTGCGTTTCACTGCGAGCTCTAATTCTTCTTCTTATTTTTCAATTTAAATGAAAAACTGCAATTAAATTGAAGACGAATCAAGTTTTTTTTTATGAAATATGATATTCTTAATATTTGCAGTTATAAATAATCGCAACAAATTTCTGCAAATATATACGATAGTTGCAGAAATTTCTGCAACTATACGCAATAGTTGCAGACATTTCTGCAACTATACGCAATAGTTGCAGACATTTCTGCAACTATACGCAATAGTTGCATTTGTGCAACTATATGCAATAGTTGCAGAAATGTCTGCAACTATACGCAATAGTTGCAGAAATTTCTTCAACTATTGCAAATAGTTGCAGATAATTCTGCAATTATTTGCAATAGTTGCATTTCTGCAACTATTTGCAATAGTTGCAGAAATGTCTGCAACTATACGCAATAGTTGCAGTTATTTCTGCAACTATAAGCAATAGTTGCAGAAATTTCTGCAACTATACGCAATAGTTGCAGACATTTCTGCAACTATTTGCAATAGTTGCAGTTATTTCTGCAACTATAAGCAATAGTTGCAGAAATGTCTGCAACTATATGCAATAGTTGCAGATATTTCTGCAACTATACAATATAGTTGCATAAATTTCTGCAACTATACCCAATAGTTGCAGACATTTCTGCAACTATACGATATAGTTGCAGAAATATCTGCAATTTTGTGCAATTTTTATAAATTTGAAAAAAAATCGAACTGTTAAATATTTGCTGAATTGTCTGCAAATATTTGAAATAATTGCACTTTTAATACAAATATAAATTTTTGGTATCAACAATGGATCTCATTTTAAAGATCATAAAATTTGTGATTTTTTGGTGAAACGGTATGTTGATCAGGTTTTTGTAAATAAAGTTATACACGTTTGAAAAGTTTAAAACATAAAGGGTATTTGTGTATTTTTGCGTGCGTGAATTTGAAAATAGGGAGCGGAAACGTAAATGTTGGTTGTGAAGGATGTTTTATCTATTTTAAAACTTGTTAGGTGTTTGCACAAAAAATGGACAAACACCTCAAAATTGTATGATTTAGTAGATCTTATGTTGTTCTTAGTGATTTTGGAGGTTTATGCAAATATATGAAAAACAGGGGCTAAAGTGTAAAAAGACACGCGGATTTATAGTGGTTCAGCCAGAATGTGCCTACGTCCACTTTATATGTTATTTCTCTTCTTTTTTTGTGATTACAAGTACAAAGCTTTGATACAAGTAAAAGAAAGTTGTTTGAAAGTTCCTTCCGTGCTTGAGCTCTCAAACTTGTCCCCATTGTTGTACCCCTGCCCCTCTATTTATAGAGTGAGGCTAGGGGTAGGGGTCTAGGGTATGTATAGTCGTTGATGGGCCTGGGCTGAGATGATTTGGCCTGGTATGTCTTGGTTCGGCATTGCTTGGACCGATGTGGAGATGGACGTAGGTTGGATCGGTAGTAGTTGGTCCGGTAGGATGGAGTTTAGGTTGGATCGGTGGCCGTTGGTTCGGTAGGATGGAGTTAGGCTAGTCCGGTAGGAGTTGGTTCGGTAGGATGGAGTCTGCCGAATGGACGTGGCGGGATGAGAATGCCGGATGGGTTTCTATTGGGCATGGGAACCGAATGAAGTTCTGCCGAATGGGCCCTGGAGAATGTCAATGCCGAATGACTTTTAGGTAATCCTGGGTGGATGCATCTTGCTTTTTGGTCTCGAGGTCTTCTGGGTGAGAACACGCCCAACATTTGCCCCCCAAAGCGGGACATATTCTCGAATATGGCGTGCTTTGTTCGATACCTTCATTCGGCCCTTGGATACCGATCCAGATGGTCCGGTCCTGTCCTCTTGTCTATAAGTAAGGACCATATGCCTTGGCTATTTCTTACCTACCGTACTAAACACTTGTCTTTGCCGGATCAGACTCTTACCCTCGCCGAATCAAAACGTGGTAGCCGAATCACATCTGGTAACCGAATCAGATCTGGTAGTCGAATCAAACATTTCACCGAATCAGTTACTTTGCCGAATCAGGTGAGTGAATATTCTGCTGAATGAGTTTATGTATTGTATCACTGAATGCCGAATGATCTTGCGTTCGTGCGTTTGTATGCCGAATGGACTTAGTCCTCCGATACCGAATGACATATAAACGTTTAATACCGAATGAGATTATTGAATTGTTGTACTGAGTAAACATGTGTTTTATACTTCGAATTTTTAAGCGAAATTCCAGATTATGCTGCTTGTATGTTCTAACGATATACCTTTCCCATGTTTGCAGATAAAATGTCTCGAAAAGTTGAAACTCGATCAGATAAGAGGAGATCCGGGGGTGAAGGAGAGTCCTCGGCCGTGCCCCCAGCTCAATCAGGATCGGAGCGTCACGGGCCCGCCCCGAGGTCATTAGTGGATGGATATGGTCCCCAGGAGTTGCTGGATTCCCCGCCTGACTGCTTTCCTAGCTTTCTCAAAGAGGAGCAACTTGATGTTATATCTCGTTCCTTTGGGATTGATAGAGCCCTCATGCTGCTGCCGGGTCCAGGAGTCATGCCATACAGTCCTCCCGAAGGATACTTTGCTTATAGCAGGTACCATTGCATGTGTGGTGCTATCCCGCCTCTCAATGCTTGGATAGTCAGCTTCCTCACGTACCTGAAGGTGGCCCCATTTCAGCTTCAGCCCAACTCTTACGCCATACTGGTGAGCCTTTTCGTTATTTTTCGGAGGAAGTATGGTCGCGCTCCCTCCAACCGGGAGATCCGGTACTTGTACAATTTAAGGGGCTACAAGAAGGGGTCCCCATATATTAACTTGGAATCTGCTGTGACCTTCAAGCCGGTCCTGGACCTTTATTCCAAATTCAGCATGTTCAAGAAAGAGTGGTTCTTTGTTAGGGACGACTCCGTCTCTATCCGGCGCTTTACCTCTGGATGTAAGTTGATGCTTTTACTTATAATTTCTATCCTGATTGTGATGCTTCTTCTCATACTTTCTCATTTTTGCTAGCGACAGGTGGCTTTCCTGTTGTGGAGACTGACCGCCTGGTTCAGACGGCGGCGGAGATAGAAGGCATTCTTGGGAAATACAGATCATCTGCTTACTTGATTAGAAATGCGATCCTTCTAGAATATAACTTGATCCTTCCGCAGCAGTCTGTAGTTAAGTTGAGGGAAACGGCGGAAGAGAGGGCGGCTGCTCAGGCCAAGGGAGGCGTTGCGGCAGAGGGTGGAAAGAGAAAACCATTCACGAAACCTCCAGCCGTTGGAGGTAAGAAACTTAAGAGGTCAGACGGTCCTTCTCCCAGCAATTGTCCACTTACTCAGGGGGAGATAGACGCGGAGGAGGAAAGAGGTGAGGCGGAGGGCGGAAGTGACGTTGAGCGTCTTGGTGACGAGGGTGGCGATGGACAGGGTGGTGATGGTTCCAGGGCTCTGTCTTCTGGGCAAGTAGGCGAGATGCAAGAGTGGACGGATGATGCTCTCCGTCAAGCTTTTGAGGGGTTGGGTGATGATCCGGCTTTGGTAGAGAAGACCGGGGAGGCGGACAAAACCGGGACTGGTGCAAGTGAGTCTTCTCCGACTATTCCGGCCAAGGTGGCTCTGACGACTCAAGGTGAACTCTTGACCCCTGCATGCTTCACTAATGATAGGGACTTAGGAATATTTTATGACCCGCTCCCGTCCTGGAATGAAATCCAGGACTTATTGCAGTATCCCACTCCTCCCCAGGGTTTGTACAACCACAGCTGTGTTTCTTTTCCTTTTCTAACTTGTAACCTACCGCGTTTCTTGAATCATATAGTAATGTAAGATTATGACACTTGTTCTTTATATCAGGAGCAGGCAAGACGCCCAAAGCTTCAGACCTTCGACACAGGCTCGAGCAATATAAACTTTCCAAAATTTCTGCTAAGCCGAAGCCCTCAGCCCAACGCTTCGGGGATGTAGTCGGGTACCGTCCTCTTCTTGGGGTCATCGAAGAGGGTATTCAGCAGAGGAAGAGGAGTCATCCATTATCCGAAACTTCGCTCGGTCCTCAGCCTCCGGCTCAGCCTATTCATGACATTACTGAGGAGGGTAGCGAGTTTGTACCCTCTCCACACCCGTCCGGAAACCCTTCTGTTATTCATATCGACCGTCCGGACTTGGCCCGTAATCCCTTCGCGAGTCATCCTGATCTGGATCCAGGTTCTCAGGATATTACTTTTGACGAAGTTACTGGTGAACACCTTCTCCCCCGTAACCCCATGGTACGAGTACTTGACGAAGCCAAGTCCTTAGACCTCGATCTACTCACCACTCGTATAGTCACTATGGGAGACGAGGCCAAAGCTAATATTGATCGGGTGGCAGAGGAGGCCAAGAAGCTGATGGGGCATCACGCTCGGCTGGTTAAGGCCGGAGAGGAGATAGGGAGCGCCAATATCCGACTTCGATTGGTGGTCTCGGATCAGGCCAAGCAGCTTGCGGATCAGGCTATCCAGATTTCTCAGCATGAGGCTGCTACTGGGCGATTGAGGAGAACCATGGAAGAGGCCAGTCGGGCCGAATTGCGGAAAATGGAAGCTGCTTGCAAAGAGCGGATTGACATGGCTATTACCACGGTGGATGAGGTTCGGAGAGCGGATCTCGAGCAGGTGGAGGAATTGTCCGAGAAGCTTGAGGCTGCAGAGCTTGCTCAAGCTAAGTTGAGGGAAGAGATGGAGGTGATGCGGAGGTCCCTTCAAGCTGATTGCTCGAGATACAGACTGGAGAGAGATGCTGCCGTGGAAAGGTTGTCGGCCTCCGATGCCCGGATGAGCGAGTTTGAGGAGAACGAAGGAATGATGGATGACATGCTCCAGGACATGTATTTCCGGACTTGGAAGCAGGGTAACCTCTCTTGGATGGATGATTATCCCAGAGTCATGGCCAAGACATATCTTCGGGCTTTGGAGGAGGCTAAGGCTGATGCAGATAAAGAGGGTGGAACGGTCTTCAGTATGGATGTGGTCACTGCCCAGTTCACCAAGGAGGAGAAAGTGGCGGTAAAGGAGGGTATGCGGCTGCTTGCTGCTGAAGAGGCGGGTGTGCAGGTAGAGGATGACGACCAGGATGGTCAAGAAGCTAGTACTGGTAAGCCTTCCTTTCTAGTCTTTCTGTTAACTTGGTTACTCATCACTAATGAATCCTTTTTATGACCGGACAGGCGGGCAAAAGAACAAGGACAAGACTTCGACGCAACCAGCTCCATGACTGAACCTGAAAAATTCTTTTCGTAGGCTTGGCATTGTTGTATCTGTTAGTCTTAAGACAGTAGAGTAACCTCTAAGTTGTAATTCTTGCTACTTGTAATAACATTATTCTTGACGTGTACTTTTTTAGCTCAAGTTGATTTTGTCATTTCTTGAATATTTGTTGCTATTTCGACATATCGTATGAGAAATGTAGCTATGTATATTCTTGTAATTAAATTGTGTTTGATGTCAGATTCTGGTTTTAAATCATAATCTCATGACTTGCAATGTTAGCGTGTGGTGTGAAAAAATCAAATTATAGTCATGCATTTGTACATAAAGGAAGAAAATACCGCCTTTCATGTTCTGTTTGTAAATGGCAGTTTCGAATATCTTGTATGACCAAGCATGGAAAGCAGTTGACTGCCCTGCCATCTGATTGTGAATCTCTGCATCCATTGGCGGGTATCTCTTACCCTGCATCCTGTACTTTATGGTTTGTTATAGAGGATAGGAGGAAAGTTTTTCAAGTAAAATTGAAATATGTGAAATAGTAAAACTTCCAGTCACGGAAGGCCTTCGATGTGCTTAAGTTCGTGGCAAACGGGTTTTGTAGTCACTTTCCCTAGCTGTGGGTCTTGGAGACATTTGTCACCCATCTTACGCCTCCGCGGGGAGTTAATTCTTTTTTACCACAGCCGCACTTAAGACATACCGGAGCCGAGATCGCGCACAGTAACTACCCGGGCCATTATGGCCCGTACTCATGGGTATTATTCGACTTACTGTGGCCGGCTAGCGTGGGTGCCGATCGTCAACTGTGAACTGCCCTTGGCTGGCCACACCTTATGTTGGGGCTTATAATCGGTTCACAGTCGCCGGCGAGCCTAACGCCGTAATGAGCTGCCTCGGCTATAGTCGGCCTTCTCGGTGGCTTATAATCGGCTCATTACAGTTGGCTTTAAGGGCCGTCGCGAGCAATGAGTTAACCCGCAGCAGAGGGATGCTGGAGCAAAAGTGTCTCATTGGCGAGGGCATAGATTCGCATAGTACCTGTTGGGGCTTGTCCACGTGAAGTTGCATTGTGGAGTGCTTTGAATAGAAATGCTATATGCTCAGGATTTTGTTCAACAGAAAAGGATAAAGTTTAACAAGCAGCCAAGATACAAAGGAACAAGTTAAAAAAGAGACAGGGCTTTTTTAAAGTGGTTCGGCACGAAAAAATGCCTACGTCCACTGATTCTCTTTGTTAATTAACTTCATATGGGCAATACAAGTTAAGAAAAGTATCGACGGAGGTGTTGGATGTTCCATGCCCTCTGGAACACCTCTCCGTCCACTGTTGACAAAATATAGGCTCCGTTGTGGAGATCTTTATGAATTACATATGGTCCATCCCAGATTGGGTCTAGTGCTCCGGGGCGAGGGAAGATTCGCTTGAGGACAAGATCCCCTTCTTGTAAGGTACGATGCTTGACTTTGGAGTTGTATTGTGCTGCCACCTTTTGCTTGTGGGCTGCTGTTTTTAGGACTGCATCATTCCTTCTCTCCTCGACTAAATCCAAAGACATGTTGAGGAGCTCTTCGTTTTCTTCTGGGTTATAGTGGATCCTACGGTGGGAAGGCACAATGGTTTCAACTGGGAGCATAGCCTCCGATCCGTATGCCAAAGAGAAAGGAGTGTGCCCTGTTGATGTTCTGAAAGATGTGCGGTAGGCCCATAGTGCCGTAGGGAGTTCATCCACCCAAGCGCCCTTTGATTTTTCGAGCTTCTTTTTGATCAGAGTTTTCAGAATTTTGTTGACTGCTTCGACTTGTCCGTTTGCTTGGGGATATGCTACGGATGAGAAGCTTTTGTGAATTCCGTGTTCTTAGCACCAGTTGGCGAATTCCTCGCTGTCAAACTGAAGTCCATTGTCTGATATGATTTTTAGTGGGACTCCGTACCTGCACAGAACATTTTTGATTAAGAAGTTGATAACTTTCGCTGAAGATACTTTATTTAGAGGTTCTGCTTCCACCCATTTGGTGAAATAGTCGACTGCTACTATAGCATATTTGGCGCCGCCTCGACCCATTGGCAGTTCACCGATTAAGTCAATTCCCCATACTGCAAAGGGCCAAGGGCTGGTCATCTGAGTAATCTCGGTTGTTGGCAGCCGAGGGATCTTAGCAAATTTTTGGCATCTGTCACACTTCTTGACGAAATCTAAGGCGTCCTTGCTTAAGGTGGGCCAGAAATATCCGTATCGGAGTATCTTTTTTGCTAACGTTTGCCCTCCGGTGTGATCTCCGCAGCTTCCTTGATGAATGTTGGATAAGATTTCCTTGGCTTCCCTTTCGGCGACACACCTTAATAATGGGTTAGAGAACCCGCGCCGATAGAGGATGTCTCCTTGTATTGTGTAGCGGGACGCTTTCCTCAAGATTTTCTTGACTTCGTTACGCCCGTCGGGTAGTGTGCCATTTTGTAGGTAGTCTCGGATGGGAGTCATCCAAGTCGCTTCTTCGGTTGCAGTTATCAGATTCACTTGCTCAAAACTTGGGATCATTTGCTTTGAGACAGTTACTGCCCCGAAGATGGCGACGTCTCTCATACTCGCTTGCTTTGCCAATTCGTCGGCCTCTTGGTTCTCTTCCCGAGGGATGTGTTTGACTAAGTAGTGGTCCAATCGGCTGAGAAGTAACTTGGTCTTCTTTAGATATGCTATGAGTCGTTCTTCTCGAGCTTGGAATTCCCCTAGTATTTGATTAACAATAAGCTGAGAATCGCTGTGAAGACACAAAGAATTGGCTCCGATCTCGATAGCAATTTCTAATCCGGCTATTACTGCTTCGTATTCTGCATCGTTGTTGGTGGCAGTGAACTCCAACCTTATAGCATAGTGCAGTTTATTTCCCCTAGGAGTGATGATTACCACACCTGCCCCCGAGCCTTGTTCGTTAGATGCACCGTCCACAAAGAGATTCCACTTGATATCTTCTGTTATTTCCAGTTGCTCCTTATCCTCGTTGGTAGTGAATTCTGCAATGAAATCAGCCATGGCTTGTCCCTTGATGGCGGCGCGAGGGTGATAGGTGATATCATATTGACTCAGCTCAATACACCATTTGAGTAGTCGCCCGGAAGTGTCGGGACGATGGAGTACCTTCCTTAGTGGTTGATCGGTTAGAACCTTGATGGAATGGGATTGGAAGTAATGACGTAGCTTTCGTGAAGTGATTAGTAAACAGTATGCTAACTTTTCAAGCTTAGGATATCTGACTTCTGCCCCAGTAAACCTTTTACTGACGAAGTAAACTGGTCGTTGCGTGCGGTTATCTTCCCTTACCAAGGCAGCGCTTAGAGCGTGAGATGACACAGCAAGGTATAGGTATAATTCTTCGCCTTCGCTTGGGGTCGAGAGTACCGGTGGTTTCTGGAGGTGTTCGATCAGGTTAAGGAAAGCGGTCAAGCATTCGTCCGTCCATTCGAACTTTCCTTTATCTTTCTTTAGAGCTTCGAAAAAGGGGACGCACTTGTCCGTTGCTTTGGAGATGAATCGGCTTAGGGCAGCCACTTTTCCATTTAGGCTTTGCATTTCCTTTCGGGTGGAAGGTATCTTGATGTCTCTTAATGCTCGGACTTGTTCAGGGTTTGCTTCTATCCCTCGGGCATGGATGATGAATCCTAAGAATTTTCCTGATGATACTCCGAAGGAGCACTTTAGTGGATTCAACTTCATCCCATACTGTCGAAGTACCTGGAACATTTCGCCCAGGTGGCTTACGTGATCTTTGGCTTTCCGAGATTTTACCAGCATGTCGTCTACATATACTTCCATTGTTCGTCCTATTAGCCCTGCGAACATCTTGTTGACGAGGCGCTGGTAGGTGGCTCCTGCATTTTTAAGTCCGAAGGGCATCACTTTGTAGCAGTACAAACCCCGGTCGGTGATGAAACTAGTGTGATCTTGGTCGGGAGCATGCATAGGAATTTGGTTATATCCTGAGTATGCATCCATAAAAGACAGGAGTTCGTGCCCGGCTGTGCTGTCTACAAGTTGGTCGATTCTGGGAAGTGGGAAGCAATCCTTTGGGCAGGCGTCATTTAGGTTGGAGAAGTCAATGCAGGTCCGCCACTTCCCATTAGCCTTCTTTACTAGTACCGGGTTGGCGATCCATTCTGGGTAAATAGCTTCTCGTATGAAGTCATTGGCGAGTAGATTCTTTACTTCTTCATCGAGGGCTGCTGATCGCTCTGCCCCCATACTTCTCTTTTTTTGTTTTACAGGTGCCTTGGTAGGATCAATTTTTAATACGTGGCACGCTATGTTGGGGGAGATTCCGGTCATGTCAGCGTGTGACCAAGCGAATACATCCAAGTTGTGGCGGAGAAAATCAACGAGTTGTTCCTTCAATTCAGTTCTCAGCTGCGACCCAATTTTCAGTAGCCTACTTGAGTCATGCTTGTCTACAGATATAAACTCCATAGCCTCTGCAGGCTCGGCGGTGGCCTCCTCCTCTTTGTCCCTAGGGTCTAATTCATTGAAAGGGTCGCTGGTGTACCGAAGAGGAGGGGCTTTCTTTAGTTGCTATGCTTCAAGGCTTTTTGTGCAGAGGGCAATCTCTACACCTTTCCCTTTATCTCTCCTGTGGTTGTTGCGAAGTTCGGTTACATAGCAGTCTCGTGCAATATCTTGGTCTCCTTCCACTTCCCCTACTCCATTGTCCGTTGGAAATTTCATTTTCAGGCACCACGGGGCTAGGACAATCTGGAAGTCAGATAGGGCTGGTCTTCCTAGGAAGGCGTTGTAGGCCGAATGGTTTTCTATCAGCACAAACGTCTGTTTCCTTACAACGGAGCGGGGATGGCTTCCAATTTCAACGAAGAGGTCCAGCTGCCCGATGGGCATTTTCGCATCTCCAGTGAAACCGTGTAGCGGTTTATCGCAGGGAGATACATCCTTCATTGATAGCCTCATTTTGTCGAATGCGTGTTTGAACAGGATATTTACAGAGCTTCCGGTATCTACCAGGATTCGGTAAACTTCGGCGGGACCGAGTCGGGCAGAGATGACCATGGGATCCATGTGAGGGTACTGTCTTCCTTCTAGGTCGCGTTTACTGAATGTGATGTCTTCACTTTCTTTCCGCTTTGGGTGGCGCTCTTCTATAACCGTATTGACACAGTCTCTATTGTCTCTGAGCGACTTCCCGTATCTTTCCATCTCTTTCCAACTTCTGTCTGCGATGTGTGGACCTCCTGAGATGGTATGGACCACTATCTTCTCTTGACTAGAGCTGCTAGCGTTGCGGTCGCCTCTGCCGGTCCCTGGTGAGGGTAGCCTTGGGTTTTCACTGGCAGGAGCTAGAGTCCTGTCTTGACTTTTTACATAGCGCTCCAGTTTCTTTCTTCTGATGTGTTCCTCAATCAGATCTCGGAGATGATGGCATTCGTTGGTATCATGTCCGTGGGATTCGTGGAAGCGGCAGAATTTTCCAGATTTCTGTGCGCTATCTGATTCCTTCTTGTATGGTGGGCGTTTGTATCTAACTTCGCCTTGGGTGGCAAGGAAGATGTTTTCGACGGTCTCGTTCAAAGGGGTGTAAGAGTCGAATCTTGGTCCTGGCCGATATAGGCGTTTTTCTACTTTCTTGCCCCCAGCATTGTCTCTGGAATCATTCCTTCGAACGTCCCTTGCCACAGCAGGGGCGTTGCCAGGGGTCGTCTTACTTTGCTGCCCTGACTGCTCCTCAATGGCAGCGTCCTCAAGCCTCATGTATTTCCCGGCTTCATGGAAGAAATCGGGTAAAGTAGCTGGTTTTTCTTTTGTCAATCTCCTAGCAAATTTAGTGTCTGGATGTACCCCACTGCAGAGGGCCATTAGGATAAGCTTCTCATCGGCATCCTGAACTGCGGCTGCTGCGGCGTTGAATCTGGTCAGGTATTGCTGCAGCTTTTCTCCAGGTTTCTGTTTGACGCTGGATAAGGAATAAGCATCCTTAGGTTGCTCCACATGAATGCGGAACTGACTGATGAATTTTTCTTTCAACATTTCCCATGAGCTGATGGATCCTTGGGGTAGATGACAGAACCAGGAGGTAGCAAGATCTGCTAAGAAGAGCGGGAAGCATTTGCACAGCACCCCCTCTGTTGCTCCACTCATGAGCATGTGCTGCGTGTACCTCTGTAAGTGTACAACGGGATCGGAGGTTCCTTTGTAAGGTTCCATTGTTGGCATCTTCCATTCTCGGGGGGTGATAGCAACTTCGATATTGCGGGCGAAAGGGCTGGTTACCCTAGCGCCTATCCCTCGATCTCTTTGCTCCCGTTGGACACACTCTCTGAATAAGCGCGCCATCCTTTCATCAGAATTTGGAGCAGACAGAAATGAGTTTGGCTCTGTTCTGTGGGGTTGATTCCGTCCAGACAACCTGTAGGGATGGTATCGTCTATCATTCCTCATATTTTCCAGTGGCTGCCTTTGATCTTCTGGGAGCATGCTTGGGTCAGCTACAGTTGGCCCTTGCCTTGATCTTCCCCGGTTGGGTTCTGATCTTAGCACTTCCTCGGGTCCAACTTCGGGCTGAACTCTAGCTCGGCCCCGTTCACCGGTGTTTCTGTGATTAGGCAGCATGACAGGCTCAGCTGCAGTTGACCTTCGCCCGGTACCTTCCCCGTTGGGTTCAGTACCAAACGTTTCCTCAGGCCTAACTTCGGGCTGGGCTCGGTCTCGGCTCCTACCACGGCTACTTCTGCCGTTAGCTCCTTCGAAGAAGGAAGATCTTTGCTGTCTCTGAGATCCTCCAGACTGGGACTCGCCCCATGATTCAGTGTTGCGGTTGGATTCTTCAGCGTCCCTCAAGCGTGACATGAGATGGTCCACCAAGGCTTCCTGCTGGGATGTGAAGCGGTTAGTTACTTCAACAACAACTCTGTCCAAATCTGCCCTAGTAATTGCTGCAGGCTGTTCTGTGGCAGGAGTGGTTGGGTTAGCCTGTCCTCCATTTGTTACCGTTGCTGGAGGAGGAGGATTCACTTGATTTGCGATAGCTGGATCAGGAAGGCTACTGGATGCGATGTTTTTTCCTTTGTTAACATCTTTCCTCTGTTTGGGAGGCATGTTTTCCAAGTGGCGGATGATGCTGTTAGGAAAACTTGTTAAGCGGATGAAGCTGAAGCTTCGAGCTTCAATTTCTCAGTGAAAGCACCAAAAATGTTTGCACAAAAAATGGACAAACACCTCAAAGTTGTATGATTTAGTAGATCTTATGTTGTTCTTAGTGATTTTGGAGGTTTATGCAAATATATGAAAAACAGGGGCTAAAGTGTAAAAAGACACGCGGATTTATAGTGGTTCAGCCAGAATGTGCCTACGTCCACTTTATATGTTATTTCTCTTCTTTTTTTGTGATTACAAGTACAAAGCTTTGATACAAGTAAAAGAAAGTTGTTTGAAAGTTCCTTCCGTGCTTGAGCTCTCAAACTTGTCCCCATTGTTGTACCCCTGCCCCTCTATTTATAGAGTGAGGCTAGGGGTAGGGGTCTAGGGTATGTATAGTCGTTGATGGGCCTGGGCTGAGATGATTTGGCCTGGTATGTCTTGGTTCGGCATTGCTTGGACCGGTGTGGAGATGGACGTAGGTTGGATCGGTAGTAGTTGGTCCGGTAGGATGGAGTTTAGGTTGGATCGGTGGCCGTTGGTTCGGTAGGATGGAGTTAGGCTAGTCCGGTAGGAGTTGGTTCGGTAGGATGGAGTCTGCCGAATGGACGTGGCGGGATGAGAATGCCGGATGGGTTTCTATTGGGCATGGGAACCGAATGAAGTTCTGCCGAATGGGCCCTGGAGAATGTCAATGCCGAATGACTTTTAGGTAATCCTGGGTGGATGCATCTTGCTTTTTGGTCTCGAGGTCTTCTGGGTGAGAACACGCCCAACATTAGGGATGTAAGCCAAACTATCCCATTTATTAATTAGTCTTTTTGACTTCCCTACTTTTAATTCTTCATATCTGTTAAACATAATTATAAAGAATATTGGTAAACACAACCATTCATCATTCTTAAGAATTAGGATTTTTCATCTTCATTCCTTTTGTTCCACTTTAATTTTATGGTTGGATGATTTAAGAGTGAACGCTATACTTTTGAATTTTATTTCTGCTACATCCATCCCTTATTCAACCATGGATTTTCCTCTTCATTTTTCTTAATCTTCGAAATGTTCTATTGTTTTTTCTTTTGCTTTATATTGTAGCAATTTTCATTTTCATTCATTCATGTTATATATTACTACAATTAATTGTTTGATATTTCTTTACCAAATACAGACTACAATTTTACATGACTTTGATTTTCTATGTAAGTGGTTGGATTTTAATTGTTTATGTTAACTTCAGTGGTAAAAGTACAAAGTGGCAAAGAAGAACGCAAAGGGGGTGGTGAGTGAAGCAAGAATTGGTCATATGAAGATCTTTATCAAAAGCTAAGTATGAAGGAGGGTGAAAAAAACGTATATAGGATAGCTAAGCTCCGCGAGAGGAAGACACGAGACTTCAACCATGTTAAATGTATCAAGGATGACAATAATAGACTTTTGGTCAATGACGATGAGATAAAAAATAGATAGAGAGATTACTTCGACAAGCTATTCAATAAAGATGGTGATAACACTACGATCGAGATGGACGACCCGTTTGATGAAACCGGTAGACATTTTGTTCAGAGATTTCAAGATTTCAAGATAAATGAGGTGCTAAAACGGATAAAAGCAGGCAAGACATTGTGGCCTGGTGACATCCCTATTAACGTTTGGAGATTCCTTGGAGATGTAGGGATGACTTAGCTAACTAAGTTGTTCAATAATATTTCCAAATCAAATAAGATGCCAAATGAGTGGATGAGAAGCATATTAGTTTCAATTTTTTTAGAATAAATGAGATATTCAAAGTTGCATAAACTACAGAGGAATTAAGTTTATGAGTCATACAATGAAGCTTTGGGAGAGAGTCGTTGAAAATCGATTAAGAAGGATGACAAGCGTTTTAAAAAACCAATTTGGTTTTATGCTTGGGAGTTCGATGACAGAGGCGATTTTCTTGATAAGGCAACTTATGGAGAGGTTTAGGAAGCAAAAGAAGGATCTACACATGGTATTTATCGATTTAGAGAAAGCTTATGACAATGTACTGAGAAAGGTTATATGGTGGGCTTTGGAAAAGAAGAGAGTCCCAACAAAGTTCATTGCCCTTGTCAAGGATATGTACGATAATGTTGTGACTAGTTTCAGAGCATGCGAGGGTGAACCGGTGACTTTTCCATTAACATAGGACTACATCAAAGGCAAGCTTTGAACCCCTACATTTTTGCCCTAGTGATGGATGAGGTTACGAATGGTATATAATGTGAGATTCCTTGGTGTATGCTCTTTGCTGATGATGTGGTGCTAATTGATGAAAGTAGGACTGCATCAAGGGCAAACTTTGAGCCCCTACATTTTTGCCTAGTGATGGATGAGGTTGCGAAGGGTATGCAATGTGAGATTCCTTGATGTATGCTCTTTGCTAATGATGTGGTGCTAATTGACGAAAGTATGATTGGGGTTGATATACAACTGGAGCTGTGGAGACAGACTTTGGAATCAAAGGGTTTTAGGCTTAGCAGAACTAAAACAGAGTATATGAAGTGTGAGTTCAGCGGTGTCATGTCAGAGAATGGAGATTTCACTCTGGCCGGACAAGTGGTGTCCAAGAAGGAATCCTTTCGAGATTTAAGATAAATATTGCAGCATGATGGTGAGATTAATGCGGATGTTAGTTTTAGAATTCGAGCGGGATGGTTGAAATGGCGAAAAGTGTCTGGCATTCTCTATGATAAGAAAGTCTCACAGAAGCTTAAAGGAAAGTTTACAAAACGACAACCAGGCCTGCGATGTTGTATGATGCAGAATGTTGGCCAACTAAAAGCCAACACGCCCATGCGATAAGTGTAGCGGAGATGCATATGCTACGATGGAGTTGCGGTCATATAAGAAGAGACCGAATTAGAAATGATGATATACGCGATAAACTTGGAGTAGCACCAATTGAGGAGAAGCTAGTCTAACACCGCTTAAGATGGTTTGGACATTTCCAATGGAGGCCTCCTGAGGCACCGGTGCGCGTTGGAATTGTTGGCCGCGTCGAATGTTATAAGAGAGGCAGAAGTCGACCAAGTTTGACATGGGAGGAAGTAGTAAAAAGGGACTTGAAGTATTGAAATATATCCGAAGAGCTGGTAACGGACAGGAGCACGTGGAAGTTAGCGACCCACGTACCAGAACCATGAGCTAGGAGGTTTTTTTTTTGCTCAGGGTTGGTTTAGGGGTAGTGTTATAAGTTTTAGATTATAGGATTAGTGAATACAAGCCTAAGACGTAGTGTTTGGTCTTCGGTCAATATTACAATTAGTACCATTATTACTATTAGTATTATTATTGTGAGAAACGCGGATTACATATCTTAAGGCTGGAATAACACTAGAGGGGGGTGAATAGTGTTTTGTGGATTTTCTCAATCTTTTTGAAACTCATGTAAATTTAATCACCAACAAATGCAATTCACAGACACAGATATAATCACAGAATCAGACACAGATGCAAATAATAAATAAAAGCAGTAAAGGAAAGAACACACCGGATTTTATACTGGTTCGGAGTTACCCTACATCCAGTCCCGCACAAACGTACGGATTTCTTATCAAAAATAATCTCCCAGATTACACCCTCGATTTCAAGGCCACGAGGTACACCCTCCTGTATTCGAGTCCGGGGCAAACTCTCTTGATTTACCAGGCCATAAGATCACCTAATCGATTTTCGGGGCAACAATCACACCCAATTGATTTCAAGGCTCAACCGCACCTTTTACTCAACAGTTTGATTTACAAATAATCCTATAACTCTGAATAGCACTGAGATCTTACGGAGAGAGTGGCAGATAACCAACAAGAGATAATCAAGTTTAATTCACTTGGTATTTCGGCAGAGTATAGTTTGGAATTCTTTAGAAAAAATGTGGAAGATGAAGAGAAGAGAAAATAAGTGAAATCTGATTAAAAATTCATTTAAAGCTACTGGTATTTATAGGAAATCAACAGCCATATCTATTCGTGAAAGGATACGACGAATAGACACTTCTTTTGAAAATTTGAATTTAATGGACACCATGTCGACATGGGGGTTGGAGGGATATCGACATGCTCTAGGCAAAATTGATGATTTTGATTTTCTTATTAAAATTGGTTTCTATAATTTTTTCAAAACGATTTCTAAACTTTGTAAATATATTTGAATATAGTTTAAACATATAAAAGAGTTTAGAAAGTAATTTTTAATATATATAATCTTAATCTATAAAGTAATTTAAAATCTGAGTAAATAAATATTTTAAAGCTAAATATTTAAAACAAGAGATAGTTAAAAAACAACCGATGTTTAAAACAAGAGTTTATTTAAAATAAAAAACAAATAATATTTTAAGGCTAGAAAATTTTGAAAAGCAGTTTTGAAAATCATTTTGAAGTAGTTTTGCAAGCTTCTTCCTGCATAATATCTCATCACATCAGGACTCGAGAACTTGTACAAAACCAGGATGTTCGTGGGTTTGTAAGCCACTTGTCGTGGGTTTGTAAGCCACTAAGAGGGTAGAAATGGGTTCCATCCCAGATGAAATATGGAATGAAGATTTCTGTGCTATTATGAAATTTTAACATAATTCTAGACTCAATACTTATCTTGTACTATTAAAATCTTGAACTCTTGATAACTTGATTTCTTAATACTCATGAGTCTTCAATCTTGATATGTTCGATCTTTAAATTCATCAGTCTTGTTTCTTTACACTGTACAATCTTCATTCTTGGTACCTGCATGTTTATATCCTGCATATATATATATATCTAAACTATAATGTTAGTATTTATATTTTATAACAAGTCCTAAGGTTGTTGTCATCAAAACCATCCTTCTCAAGACTAACAATCTCCCCCTTTTTGACGATGACAACCTATGTTTATAAAATATACTTCTCCTTCAATAACTCTCCCTAAAACTAATAACTCCCCTTAATCTAAGCCTAACTACTCTAACTACTCTATTTTATATTTCTCCCCCTTTGTCATCAACAAAAGGTAATCTAAACTAATATAACTCCCCCTTGTATTATATTGGAGTACGTGTGACAAATTAAGATGGAATATATATATATATATAATAACATGAATAATTAATGAAAACATAACCAATATGATAGTTTAAATCCAATAAACATATACTATGTTTCATATAATTCTATACATTCCATTCAAATAAAATCAATTCTAATCAAAGCAAATCAAATCAAACAAATCAAATCAAACAATTCAAAGACAAGCAATTCAAATCATAAGGAGATCAAATAATTTTAGGAACTTCAATCCATCCTTCTTCTCCAAAGATAGGATCCTTTTTAATATCTTCCCAATCTTCATTATCTTGAATTAAAGTTCCTTCAAGATTTGCATCGAGATCATCTTTGTTTAGGGCAGAAATCATCCAACGGAGGGCATCAAAATGCTTCTCTTGTTCTTTTATCATCTGCATTTGACTTAGTTCTAAGTGCCTTTGATTGCGGAGGATAACAGTAAGTATATTCTTGAATGATTTGAGAGTTTCTTCAAGATTTTCACTTAGAGTTTGAGAAGAGGAAGCCATTTTTGAAAAGTAGTTAAAAGATATAAATAGAGATAAGTAGAAATGAAGAGATTACAAAATTCTAGAAGAAATAGGTATTTAAATAGGCAGAAATTCGTTTAAAATGAATAGACATGAGTTAGTTATTTTAATTTCAAATTTTAAAAAATAACCAAATTAGACAGTTATATGTCGACATATATAGTGGGTTGGGGTATGTCGACATGGGTATGTTAATCTATGTGTCTTCTTTGTTTTGTGAATAAGTATGTATATATATAAACTTATATACATATACTAACATTTATTCCAGAGACATGATAAGGTAGAAAAACATAAGATAGATAAATGAGTTAATACATGAGATACTTCATAATATGATAAAAGAGCAATACAAGTTCATACAAAATAAATTAGTACATTACATCCTAGTTTTTAGAATGTGCTAGAGGATGAGGAGGAGGATGATAAGCCAAGTTTCCGACCAACTTTAGCAAAGAACTTGTTCGTATTAGTGGTCATTTTATCCAATTTCTTACTAACGGATCTTTTGAGAATCCGTTGATTTTCCACTATGATCTTTTGATTTTTGAGGAGTGTTTTGTTGGAAGGATTGTTAGGATATTCAATACTTTCCAAGGAGGTATCTTCATTTTCTACTTCAATTTCCATTTCCTCCCCTTCTTCTTCTTCCTCATTTTCTTCCTCCATCTCTTCATGTGCCAACCTTTCATCCTTTTCGGCAAGAGATTCATATTGTTGAAATATGAAAGGAATTTTCATAAGAGAAATATTGGCATGATAAACACTTTTCTTGAAACAAATTCTTCTCTTTTGTATTCAACACCAAAATAATTAAAAACCCGAGTGGGATAAATTCCATGATACAAAGTATTCTCACCCATTTCCAAATTTTTAGGACGAAGTTCATCCATAATCACTTGCGCCCAATTAATGTCATAATGACCAAAAATGGCAAAAAGAGCTTTACAAACTTTTAAAGTCGAATTATTGAAATTTTCCGATCTAGGAGTGATAGTATGTTGCAAAAGAAGATTAACAATTCGTGCTTTCGGACGAAAGTTACGATTTTTAAATTCAAAGTTGTCATCTCCTTCGAAAATGTGATGAAATGTCTCACGGTCATGTTCATCAATGTTAAAAGTAGAAAGATCCATTCCCGAATTCTTGCAATTGAGAATGTTTCCCAAAATTTCACAATTTATAACAATTTTAGTGCCTTTAACACTACGCCAAATTTCATTTTCATTTCCTTCATGAAAACCGCGTTATAAATTTGCATAAAACATTTTAACAAGATTTGGATAACAAACAAAATCATTTTCAGAATTGTCAAAAAGACTAAGAATATGGTTCTCTTCAAGAAGAGTATTGATTTCATATGTAGAGAAATCGCTAAAGATAGCAAACTTTCCCTTATGAACTTTTCTGTAATTAGCATAGCTTATATAAGCCTTGATTGCTTCCGGATCATTATAGAGATACTCTTTGATGGTTTTAGACAGCCTCATTGTGGATGAAGTGCTTGAAGAAGCCATTTTTGAAGAGAGTATAAAGTTTGAAAGAGTGAAAGATAGTTTGAAGTTTAAAATGAAAGTGAAAAGATATGATAAGATAAGAGAAATAAATAGATATTCAATAGTCATGTTCTCTGGTCAAGAGGTGCCTTTTCAGAACATTGGAGTTGGTGAAAAGGTGGAGGGAAGTTCAAAGAATTGAATTCAAATTTGAATTTCAAATTTCTGAAAGGGATGTCGACATCATGGGTAGGACCATATCGACATGGGTCAGAGAATTCAGGTGACTTATATTTTCCTATATACTTTAATCTCTATATATTTATATATTATTTCTAATGTCTATATATTTTCTGGAGTAAGAGAATTTAGTATTTTTTTGACTTGATCTTCTTCGGAAAATCTTTTTCCCAATGATATTAGAGAATGCACAATATCCTGAAATCTACTATACATGTTTGAAATGGACTCATTAGAATTCATTTTGAATAATTGAAATTGATTCGTGAGTATAGATATTTTGGTCAGTTTGACTTTGCTTGTTCCTTCATGAGTAACTTGCAAATTTTTCCAGATGTCATATGCAGACTTACAAATAGATACTCTATTGAATTCATTTCTATCAAATGAACAAAATAAAATATTCATTGCTTTGGAATTATTTTGTGCAATAGTCTTTTTCTCAGTAGTCCACTGTGCAAAATTAATTGTTGGTTCAAAATATACAGTCTGTGTGATATTCCAAGTGTCTAATCCTATTGACTGTAAATATATTTTCATTCTACATGCCCAATATGCATAGTTACTGCCATTAAAAAGTTGTGGTCTGGAAGTAGACTGACCCTCTACAAATAGTGATAGTGTTAACAGAACCTGTGTTGGTAGCCATTTTTTTAAAAATACTTTTCAAAATTCAGATTATGAAAACTTTGAAAACCTTGCTCTGATACCAAATGCGAGAAATGCGGATTACAGATCTTAAGGCTGGAATAACACTAGAGGGGGGTGAATAGTGTTTTATGGATTTTCTAAATCTTTTTGAAACTCATGTAAATTTAATCACCAACAAATGCAATTCACAGACACAGATATAACCATAGAATTAGACATAGATGCAAATAATAAATAAAAGCAGTAAAGGAAAGAACACACCGGATTTTATACTGGTTCGGAGTTACCCTACATCCAGTCTCGCACAAACGTACGAATTTCTTATCAAAAATAATCTCCCAGATTACACCCTCGATTTCAAGGCCACGAGGTACACCCTCCTGTATTCGAGTCCGGGGCAAACTCTCTTGATTTACCAGGCCATAAGATCACCTAATCGATTTCCGGGGCAACAATCACACCCAATTGATTTCAAGGCTCAACCGCACCTTTTACTCAACAGTTTTATTTACAAATAATCCTATAACTCTGAATAGCACTGAGATCTTACGGAGAGAGTGGCAGATAACCAACAAAAGATAATCAAGTTTAATTCACTTGGTATTTCGGCAGAGTATAGTTTGGAATTCTTTAGAATATATGTGGAAGATTAAGAGAAGAGAAAATAAGTGAAATCTGATTAAAAATTCGTTTAAAACTATTAGTATTTATAGGAAATCAACAGCCATATCTATTCGTGAAAGGATACGACGAATAGACACTTCTTTTGAAAATTTGAATTTAATGGACACCATGTCGACATGGGGGTTGGAGGGATATCGACATGCTCTAGGCAAAATTGATGATTTTGATTTTCTTATTAAAATTGGTTTCTATAATTTTTTCAAAACGATTTCTAAACTTTGTAAATATATTTGAATATAGTTTAAACATATAAAAGAGTTTAGAAAGTAATTTTTAATATATATAATCTTAATCTATAAAGTAATTTACTGAGTAAATAAATATTTTAAAGCTAAATATTTAAAACAAGAGATAGTTTAAAAACAAACGAAGTTTAAAACAATAGTTTATTTAAAAACAAAAACAAAGAATATTTTAAGGCTAAAACATTTTGAAAAGCAGTTTTGAAAATCATTTTCAAAAACCATTTTGAAGTAGTTTTGCAAACTTCTTCCTGCAGAATATCTCATCACATCAGGACTCGAGAACTTGTACAAAACCAGGATGTTCGTGGGTTTGTAAGCCACTTGTCGTGGGTTTGTAAGCCATTAAGAAGGTAGAAATGGGTTCCATCCCAGATGAAATATGGAATGAAGATTTCCGTGCTATTATGAAGTTTTAACATAATTCTAGACACAATACTTATCTTGTACTATTAAAATCTTGAACTCTTGATAACTTGATTTCTTGATACTCATGAGTCTTCAATCTTGATATCTTCGATCTTTAAATTCATCAGTCTTGTATCTTTATACTGCACAGTCTTCATTCTTGGTACCTGCATGTTTATATCCTGCATATATATATATATATATATATATATATATATATATATATATATATATATCTAAACTATAATGTTAGTATTTATATTTTATAACAAGTCCTAAGGTTGTTGTCATCAAAACCATCCTTCTCAAGGACTAACAATTATTATTATTATTATCGTCATGGTTTTTTTATGTATATATTTATTTATTTTATTTTTATTTTTATTTTACTTATTTATTATTATTATTATTCTTTTACTTATTTGACTTTATTTTATTATTATTATCATGGTTTCTATTATTATTATTGTTGTTATGACTTTTAAATTGACTTTTTCATTTAGTTTTGGGTTCCATCTCTAGTCGACCCCAACTTGTTTGGAAATAATGGCTTAGTTGTTATTATTGTTGTTTTTTTATGTTAACTTCACTATTGTTGTATTGATTATGAATTATTTTAAAGGGCGGGGTATTGACCTGCCCTTTTCGATCCTTAAAGTCAACTCTAATACATCCACCGTATTCATGTGTCGAACATTCAAATGCCAAAAAGACAGATTCTTAGGGGAAAAGAAAGAAAGACAAAACGTAATCTCACGTCATGATGAGTAATATATAATATAAAATAGATCTTTCCTAAAGAAAACTGTATTATACATACATCAAATTAGAGTACACTAATCACTAATCATCAGCCTCGATAGTTATAACAACCCATCCTCACAATTTCTGATTCATACAACCAAAAAATACATCAGAAATAAAATATACGTTAGTACGTCTTGGAGGTCTCCAGCTCGTCTTCTGAAGCTCCAAAGCATCCAAACTAGATCTAAAAATATGTTTGGTCTGACCTGAGCATTATAAGAGAACAACACCCGAATCAATATGGTAAACTAGCGTGAGAAACACACCTCAAATGAATTTTTATGTTGTAAAACCTTTTAAAATAAAAATATCTCGTAAGATCACTCCACGATAAATATGGACAGGTTTTACCGTACGATAACCAAAACATTTCATAGAAAACCTTCTGATATCATCCTAGTGTCTAGGGTTAAAATATATATTGAAATTATAGCCGAAATTGTTATTTTAATTAAATTCCAGCATAAAAAGTGTACAACTAAGTCCGCACGGCGCTTATTGGAGAATGGATTCCAACAATGGCAAGGTAAGAGACTACTTGGTTATAGTACATCTTTAGATAAAATGTACCGAGGGCTACAAGCGCATTTGCCTCTCTACCAATAGAGGACCAGCCTACCCCTTAATGGATAGTACCAAATATGTCATCACACCGGTTATTCCCAACCTTTATAGAGAGATTTCATGCACAACCAAATTCATAATATGATAATCTAAAAAGGTGATGATGCACCCTTCTGGGTGCGACCTACATAGCCCTGCCGCATCTACCCTGTTTTAGCCATTTCTCGAGTTGTGAGGCATGAGGCAACACTTTTACCTATTCTCTTAGCAAATCCCACCTGGAATGCTAACACTGCCCTATAAGCAGCAATGCAATGCCAACATTCATCTATACAGGTTCGCTTCGAGTCTACCCAGACTAAAGGCACTACTTCCACTACATCCATTTTGGAATCACCTTCAGGATTAGTAGCAAGTAGCCCTTGAACTTCAAAGAACTCCGTCTTCGATCATCTACAACATATCTCCAATTCGAACGCTTATGCCGGTTCGAAGTGGTTTTCAGACAATATCTCTGATCCCGGTCTTTCCAAACCGACAATGATGGTTTTAAAACTCACCAAGGTTTGATAGTCGGTTACTTAACTATCAAATAAAACAATAATCAAATCAGGGATTTATTTCCAATTCCAAAATGTAATTAACGATTCCACGAGTCTAACGCAACAGACCGCAGCGGAATCCGACCTCGTATGAATAATTAATATTTAATTACGTAATTAACACTTAATTACGTAATTAACGCCACCTAATCAAACCCAAATCCCATCGTTCACAAACCAGGACGCCACATCCTCAATACGCCGCCTCAGGCGATCCCACACCGCCACACTTTTGCTGAAGGTAGGCCGGACCACGACGATCACCTCGGCACCACCCTCGCCTCCCCACGTCGTCGCTAACTCGAGGACGAGCTCGAGGAACACGGCTCCGTTCATCTCCTTTCAAATGCCACCATAGACCACCAGAAGTCACCGCGCCACCACATAATGCTAGCTCTCCTCAACGTCGATCCAATGTCACCAACCATGACGCCGACCATCCTTTATAGCTCGCAAACAAATGCAAAATGTCGACAACGTTCATCACTAGATCTACGCCGTCTCGCCTCCATTCACGGCGATCCAACCGTCCACTGCCTTCATTTCCCCACCGCGAACAACTTCATGTTGGGGTCGAGCCCCAATTCGGCCTATAGCTCTCCGATCAACCACGGACGTTGGATTTAAAGGAATAGGGTTAGAGTTTAGGGCATGGAGATAAGTGAGGTTCTTTATATAGGCAATCAACCGATACTATTCACGCTCAAAAATTCACGAACTCCAACTGAGGCGTGCTCACTGGCATTCGTAGACAAATACCCCTATTCCGAACTCAACATATACAAAAGTTAACTTTTTGAGTCACTCGATATACGAACCGAACTCGACCTTCTAACTCGAAACCAAATAGTCGAAATATATTGATATTTACACTCATTTTGGCTCGTTCGGACCATCCACACCAAATGGAAATAATTCCAAGTCCTAAAAATGTCGTCTGCGAAAATCGAGTTTTCCAGCTCATCGATAAAATAAAATAATTAAATATCCCAAAATTTAAATATTCGGAGCACTCTTTAAAATACGAGTTGTTATACTTTCCCCTCTTAAAAAAAATTCATCCTCGAAATCCTAAAGGACCAAGCAACAAACCCCAACACCCAACCATATTTAATGATATAAAAATCATCTTCAACTTATGCCAAATCATCAAACTACACACTAATCTATCATGGACACTATCTTACCTACTCACGCGCATGTCAGCTAAAATGGCACTCTCATCAAATCAAGTTATAAACACTCAAAACGAGTAAGTAACAACAACTGCATCTATAATGACAACTTTCCATATTGTCACTAAAATTCCTAAGTCACTCAGGCTATCCCAATAATTCTCCCCAACGATTCTTACAACTATCGGTCGTATCTAAAAATCCTTGCGCTAACTTCTCTTTCAACTCTGGTCTGAGTTTTCGAAAATTTTCGGTAGCACCTCCTTTGCACGGCTCGATCAGAAAAACTACAAATCGCCACTACGAGCCTAAACCAATAAAAGAAAATAAAAGCCAAGTGGCCTCCGATATCTAGGGCATAAAACCATCAACCAAAAAAAATATAAACATGTACCTATTAGTCGAGCAACCAACTCTACTCATGAAACCAAAAGCATCAAACTAGCATTTGCTCTCATAAACCTGCATCTTACTTACAAATAATATCCAACTATATATCTTGCATTTCTCATGGCAAAAGCAGATAATTTTTTATAGCCCGTACGATGTACATATATCATTCGTATGCAATATCAAATTCGGTTGTTTGCTTGATCACATAATTTCACTTTCGAACTAGTATCGCTCACTCGACCACTCTAGTGCGGACTTTGATCAAGTTCCTTGATTAGAAACCACTATTCTCCTTATATAGCCATCAACTATGATAGAAAACTTCAGAATCAAATCAAAAATCCATATCAAGTGTTCGCCGTTAAAAATTGAGTGAATAATCTTAACTCGAACTGGTGTATATCACCTTGAAATCGTGTAATCGAATTTGGACCAAACAGTTATGCGAGTAAAAATGATCTTCGTACAACTTACATATTTACTTCAATTGGTTTCTTAACTATACCAAACTTTTTTTATTCACATTCATGTTAATCACAATTAATTATACTAATAGTATTTTCTTTAAATACAAAAATTACTTACTAACTATTTCAAAAATAATTACTTACATTTATAAACATTTTCCAAGACATAAATTATGTTTATCAATCACATAAAAATTAAGTTCATATCTGTATAACACTCTCCTACATCCTAAGATTATATATACAAATTTCAAATTTGTTTTACATAACCAGAATGTTCACCAAATTTAAACTTGTGTACTTACTATCTTCTCAAGTTTATAAGTTATAGAAGCTTATTTTCTTATGTTTTCACAAAGCACTTAGATAATTTTCCAATTAACTTGAAAGGTTTGACTATCCAAAATCGCCGAAATCCCTAACAAACGAAAATTTCCAAACAACAAATCTAAATAAGATGCACAAATTAACTTATCCTAATGAACATGATTATGAGTCGATAAGTTAAATTTTAGAACTTAAACACCAGGTTTTTATTTCAAATCATTTTGAAATAATAATAATCTATATATATCTCCTTTTTATATATTAAATCATACTTTTAGAATTTTAAACAAAATCTATTTTCCAAAACAATTTTGAAGCAAATTGCTATTATTTAGAACTTCCTCTCTTTAGAAACTCGAAAATGAATACTGATGATGTTGCAGCCATCAATGGAATTATTTTTCAATGACTAAAGTGATTTCAGTGATTTTTATCTCTTTTGAAGTCCATTTTAAAATGTTTCTATTTAAAAAAATACTTTCAAATAGTATCATTATTATTTTCTCCAAAAACTTGAAAAATAGTTTCCGAAAACATCGAGTTTTTAGTTCTCAAATTCTTAGTTTAAATCCTTATTTATAACTATATTTATAAATCACACTTATACAATTTCACTTTCTTATGAAATCATTTCACAAATGAATATCTTGTTAATATTATCATAATCACCTTAATTCAAGTTAAATTTCAAACTTTTAACCCAACCAATTCATCGAACGTCTTATAGTCAAACTATGAAACTGAATTCACAAGTTTTTCGTGTTTAATTCAACCAAACTATAAATGCTCATAAACTACCTGAGCCCAACTAATCAACAATAAATCATAATAATCGAATAGTATCATTCTCTAACAAACAAACACATCATATATAACTATATTTTTTTTTTGGAGCAAGACGGTTGTGTAGAGTGGCACTACACATCCGGTTAAATAGCATAATAGTAAGTAATTAGCGCGATCAACAAGCCTGATCGCTGGCCCAAAAGTAGGAGAATACTGCAATACGGTTGCTACATAGTAGAGTCTTATATACAAAAAACAGCATGGTACGTATATCAGAGAATGAAATAGATAAGTACTGCGGTATGGTCAGTGGTGTCCGTGTTGCCATCGAGAAGGAGCTCCGCTTGTACTGCCTGCTGATTCAGCCGGCGATGAACTGGAGGGTGGCAATCTCAGTCTGAATGGAGCTGAGAAGCTGTGACCTGATACAGATGAGAAATAGTAAATAATACGCCTGCAAGTTCCTTCGAAGTTGGATTTGGGCCTATTGAACACATGTGCGTTTCGCTCGGCCCAAATGCACCAACTAAATATAGCCACGAAGAGATCTAAGTGTTTGTTTGGGGGGGTATTCTGCCAGTGATCGAAAAATGAGGTGATTCTGGTGATGTAGCCGAGTATGTGAACAGACGTTGCAGCCCAAACCCTAAAGGAAAAGTTGCATTCTAGGAATAGATGTAGTAAACTTTCGGTTGCATTAGGGCATAAGGCACAGCTAGGATCCACTACGATGTTGTGACGAAAGAGCCTGTCTCTAGTGTTGATGCGCCCGTGGATAAGACACCATTGGAAGAGAGCGATGCGAGGTTGGAGCTGGCATTTCCAAAGTCTGGGAAAGTTGAAGAGGCGTCCGGGGTTGTCCAGGTGAGCATAGCAGGAGGCGACGGAGAAGCCAGCTGAGGGGTTTGGGGCCCAGATAAACTCATCTGGCCGGGGGTAGAAACGAGTGCTCTGGAGGATAAAGGCAGCTTGGTGAAGCTCGGCTAGAGTGTCGAGGTCAAAGTAAGATGATGGGAAGAGATGGTCCGGGCCCAGGCTCGAGGAATCAGATGTGGTAACCAGGACAGTTGCTGAGTGAGAGAAGAGGTTAGGGAGGATAGAGGAGAGGGGCAGCTGGCCGTGCCAGATATCCAACCAGAAGAGGCAGTTTGCCCCATTACCCAGGTTGACATGGAAGAGCGGTTTGACACGAGGGAGGGTTGCGAGGACCCCAGCCCAGAATGGGGATGGTTTAAGGCAGGTGGAGGAGTGGAGGACGAGGTGCGGGTTGGAGTGGTCGTGAAGTGAGGTAATCCATGATTTCCAGAGGAAGGTTCCGGGGGATAGAAACCGCTAGAGCCATTTTGTGAGAAGCGCGATGTTGAAGTAATACAGGTTAACAATACCAAGACCACCGTTGTTAGTATGCAGGCAAGCTGTCCGCCAGTTTATGAGTTTCTTTATTTTACCTCCATTCCAAAGAAAGGAGCTTCTGATCGAGTCTATTCTTTTGATTACCCAGGTTGGAAGCTTGTAAAGTGACATCCAATAAGAAGGAATTGCTAATAAGACTGATTTAACAAGGACGAGGTGCCCTGTTGCAGAAAGGGAATGTGCTTTCCAGGAAAGAAGTCTGTTTTCGATTTTGGTAATGAGGGGGAGCCAATCCGATCTGAGTAGTTTAGTTGGACGGAGGGGGACACCAAGGTATGAGATAGGGAAGTGCGCGATGTTGCAGTTGAGTAAATTGGAAAATGTTTGCCCAAGATGATCGGCGTTTCCGAGCATGATGATGGAACTCTTACTGAAGTTGATGGATAGGCCGGATATGAGTTCGAATGAGTACAGTGCAACTTTAAGGCAGTGGATGTGGTCGACCGAGGGCGACGCGAAAAGAATAGTGTCGTCGGCGAATTGAAGGTTGGATATGACCAGATTTGAGTTGGGGAGCTTGATGCCTTCAAAGATGTTGTTCGATATAGCTAACTTGATCATACGGTTGAACACGTCAGCAACCAAGACGAAAAGCAGAGGAGAAAGTGGGTCTCCTTGTTGCAGTCCACGAGCAGACTTGATTAGGCCCCCTGAAGTCCCATTGATCACGATAGAGGACAGGCTAGAACTTAGAATACAATGGATCCAGTTGCACCATTATGAGGGGAAACCTCTATGCTTCATAAGCTCCAAAATGAATTGCCAATTAACTACGTCGAAAGCTTTCGAGAAGTCTAGTTTGAGTAGCATACCTGGTGTCGAAGTTTGATGGCAGAAGGAGATGACTTCTTGGGTTGACGCCACGCAGTCCATGATGTTACGACCGAGAATGAATGCGGATTGTTCAATTCCAATGAGAGGGGCGATGATAGCTTGAAGGCGGTTGGCTATAACTTTGGTTATGATTTTGAAGGTGGTGTTCTGGAGACTAATAGGTCGGAATGATGGAAGGGAAGTGGCTCCTGGGGTTTTGGGGAGCAGGATGATATTAGCATAGTTAAGGCGAGCCACAGATGATGGATCAGCTTGTAATTCAGAACACATCTCGATGATGTCATCTTTGATTGTTTCCCAAAAGTGCTTGAAGAATAGTGGGCCGAAGCCATCTGGGCCGTGTGCCTTGTCATCAGACATGCTATTTAGCGCAGCCCAAATTTCCGCTTCTGAGAATGGTTAGTCTAGAGGGATGGGTGAGCACTCTGGGTAGAGCAGGTTCCAGTCAATTTTTGGTAGAGGGGGGTGGTGTTTCCCTAAGATGTTTCGATAGTAGTCGGTGAACAGATTTAGGATGTCGGGCTGATCAGAGAAAGTGTTACCGTTGTGAGTGATTTCGGGGATGAAAGTGGATCTACGCCTGCCGTTTGCAAGACGATGGAAATAGGCAGTGTTCTTATCGCCCTCCTCAATCCATTTCGCTTTGGAGCGCTATTTCCAACCAATTTTCTCTTGCAATGACAATCTGTCCAGCTCCGCTTCCAGTTCTCGCAGGCAGGATCTATCTGATTCGATAAGGGGGGAAGATTCTTCGAGTATATTAAGGTCCAAAATCTCATCTTGAATTGCAGAGATACACGAGCGAATAGAGCCCCAAACTGACTTGGCCCAGGGCTTGATGATCTTACGGAGGGATCTGAGTTTGGAGACAACTCTGGCGGTGGCTGAGCGGGTGTGGGAGAGCTGAGACCAGATATCTTTGATGAAGTTATCAAATGATGGCTCCAGGAGCCAGAGTCGCTCGAACGGGAAGGGACGGATAGGACCAGTGGGGGAACCAGTGTCGAGCAAGAGAGGGCAATGGTCAGAGATGATTGTGGCAAGGCCCGAGACCAAGGAGAGAGGGTATAAATCCTCCCAGGCCGGATTGAAAAGGAAACGATCCAATTTGGCTAGTGATGGTTCTGGTCTGCGGCTAGACCAGGTGAATAGACGGTTACAGATGGGTGGATCTATCAGGGAGCCGAGATTGATGAAATGGTTGAAGGCTTCAGAGTCATGGGAGAAGTTGCCCAAGTTTCTTTCCGCTGAGGATCTAGTGGTGTTGAAATCTCCTCCAACCACCCAAGGGCCATTAATGTGTGAGGCGAAGGTGAGACAATTCGACCATAGTTCGTTTCGATCTCGAGTATTTTGTGGGCCATAAATGTTGGAGAAGAAGAAGATTGTTCCGGTTTGTATGTGACGAAGGGCTACATGAAGGGCTGCAGTGTGGTAAAAAGTTTGGCAATGGGGCCATGTAGATTCATTCCAGGCTGTCAAAATGCCTCCACTATAACCGACAGCATTTATGTAGGCCCACCCAGTTTAGATTCTTGCAGGAAGAGGATGTCTACTTTATGTGGGGTTATTATAAGTCT
This sequence comes from Allium fistulosum, assembly GCA_030737815.1. Taxonomy (NCBI): domain Eukaryota; kingdom Viridiplantae; phylum Streptophyta; class Magnoliopsida; order Asparagales; family Amaryllidaceae; genus Allium; species Allium fistulosum. The sequence goes on from CM060902.1 coordinate 1,426,101,036, forward strand.
AACAGAATGTCTTTTGCTGGGGTCCCCCAACCCCCGTGTGTTCCAAGAAATTAGCTTCATTGGGAGAACGATAAACGCTCCGATTCTAGTGCCTGCATGGAGGTGTAGTGTTCTCCATGCAAGTTCACGCCCATGCAACGTGCCATTTTTTTATTTAAACTTTTGTTAAGAGAGGAAAAAACTACATGTTTAAAGAAACTACCAGGGTGGGATGCCGCTCTGTCCAGTCTGGAGCTGCGGCACACAGCCATTGGAGTGACGAGCTGAGACCATTGACCGGTCGGCGGACGGGCCTCTTGGCTTTGTTCTACCGGTAGGGGGACAGGGAATTGGTGGGGGGGAGATTGGATATCTGTTTGAGGGGCAACATTTTGGTCGGGGGTAGAATGGATAATTGTATGGGGGGCGACATTATGGGGTGGACGAGGCGGGGATAAGGCTGCTGGTGAAGGTGGGGTTTGCTGAAAAAGCGGGGTTGAGAGATCCAAGTCGGAGAACGGGTCCCATCTATGCTCCTGGACAGGCCATGGGTCCCAGCCCCTTGGACCCACCACCTCAATCGACTGATCATAGAATTGGCCCGGTACCGGTGGGGAACCGGAGAAGATAGGGATGCAGTTCATAACGTCAAACCTATCATCCGAATCTACGTCTTCAATCGGGATGTGATGTTCGAATGGGGGAAAGTATCTCTCATAGTCCACTCCGAGCAAGTGGTTTTCCGGGCGCCTGTTCGGGTGCTCGTGCTCCCATTTTTCAATGCTCACGAGGTACTCCGTGTTGTTCAAAACTGTGACAAAGGAGGCTGGAGATGTGATGCCGTTAAAGAATTGTATTCAGATATATAAGAAGCGATGGTCGAGTTCCGCCCATTCGCAGTCGTCTTGAGCCAGAAATCTGCCCACTGGCTTAACTGCTTCAGAAATGGCCTCTGAGTTGAATCGCAAAAGTTCTAGAAAACCTGAAATTCGCACCCATGATGGTGGGTCCAAGGACGGAGCTGGGCGGTCAAGATCTAACCAAGACTGAAATTGCACAGCGCCACCTTCTCAACAAATAGTCGATCGCTGAAGGATTTGGTCTCTGATTGCGTATGTGGGGCAGAAGAAGATAAAGCTAGTGTCAGTCTGTAGCCAAAGCAGCCAGTCGTGATGGTGAAAGGTGGAGGAGAGTGCATGATGGAGGGAGTCAATTGACCAGGTGCCATTGATGATATTAGCAGTGAGGAGTAATGCTGGGTCCGCCATTGAGAATGTTTTTGAATTCAGGCTTGCGTTATGATGTTGCATTGGGGATTGGGGCAGGCTTTGTGTAGCTGGAGGGGAGAGAGAATGCATCGGGGAGCCGGAAGGTTTCATCTGAGTAGAAAGGTGATGTGACTTGGGGACCCATTGGGCAGAGTTGAGTTTGTCTTTAGTGGGAGAGGAATGGACACATCTGTTTTTTCGTGCCTGAGTTTGATTAGCGACTTTATCGGGACAGTGGGTTTGTGGATGCCCGAAAAATCCACATTTGTAGCAAATCTTCGTGTCTCTACAAAACTTCGCCACGTGTCTCAATCCCGCACATCGAAGGCAGCAGCTTTTCAGTTTCAAGAATTCAACCGTTTGGCGCACATTTTTGAATTGCGGCAGGGGGTGGCGACGCTTGGTAGGGGGGTTGGGCAGTAGGGGGGATCGAGGTGCCGAGCCTGCCACTTGGGCGTAGGTTTTGGCGATGGGGACCTCAATGCAGAGAGGTTGGATGTGGACGGGAGTGGGCAGTGTGGCATGGGATGGGATCAGAGGAGGATTGGGGGCAGCCACGGAGGCACGAGGAGAAGGTGGACCATTCGAGACTGTCTTGTATTTGCTGGGGACGAAGGAGATCGGGGGTGCGGAGGGGGGGATGGAGGAGGGGGGAAAGGAGGACGCCATTAAAATGATCCAAGATTTATTAAAAGTTTAAGTTGGTGATAAGTTATATATAACTATATTAATTTCTAAAAATATATTATTTTATATATAAAATATAATCTAGGTAAAATTATTTCCTTCTGTTTACCTTGTTCAAGTGTTTAGAAATCTTTATCGATATAATTGTTCCTTCTGTATCGACCAGACTTCATAAATCACTCAACCCATAATCAATATAATATAACACATTTTATAGCACTAACAAACACACGCTCATAAATATTTACACATTCAACTTATCCTAGGGTCCCACTTACCCTATCTCAAATGAGTTAACCCCACCAAAGCCTAGGTGTTCACTCAACCTAAGATTTGATACCACATTGTAATAGCATGCCCTTTTTGACCCTTAAAGTCGACCCTAAAACATCCATCGTATTCATGTGTCGAGCATTCAAGTACCAGAAAGACAAATTGTTAAGGAAAAAAAAGAAAGACAGAACATAATCTCACATCTGACGAGTAATATATAATATACAACAGATCTTTACAAAATAAAACCGTAATATACATACATCAAATCTGAGTACACTAATCAGTAATCATCAGCCTGGATAGTTATAACAACATGTCCTCATAATTTTTGGTTCATACAACTAATAAATATAGCAGAAATAAAATATACGTGAGTACGTCGTAGAGGTCTCCAGCTCGTCTCCTGAAGCTCCAAAGCATCCAAACAAGATATGAAAATATGCTCGGTCTAACCCAAGCATTATAAGAGAATAACTCCCGGATCAGTCTGGTAAACCAGCATGAGAAACACACCTCAAATGAATTTTTATGTTGTAAAACCTTTTAAAATAGAGACATCTCGTAAGACCACGTGGCATATAAACACAGATGGGTTTTTACCTTACAATAACCAAAACATTTCATAGGAAATCTTCTGATATTATCATAGTGTCTAGGGTTTAAAATAAATATTGAATCATAGTTGAAATTGCTACATTATTCAAATACTAACATAATAGGTATACAACTAGGTCTTCACGATACTTATTGGAGAATGGATTCCAACTATGGCAAGTTAATGGACTACCTTCCGTACAATACATCTCTAGGAAAAATGTACCGAGGGCTACAAACGCATTTGCCTAACCAACACGGGACCGACCCACCCCTTACTGGATAGTACTGAACATGTCATCTCCCCAGTTGTTCCCAACCTTTATAGAGAGCTCTCGTGTATAACCAAATCCATCATATGATAATCTAGAAAGGTGATGACACAACCATATGGATGCGACCCACATAGCCCTGCCTCATCTACCCTATTTTAGCCATTTTCTGGGCTGTGAGGCTTGAGGCAACGCTCTTAGCACTTGGAATGCTAACACTACCCTCTAGGCAGCAATGCAATGCCAACATTCGTCCATACAAGTTCACTCTGGGTCTGAACGAAGCCGAAGGCGCTACTTCCACTACATCCATTTTGGAATCACCCTCAGGATTAGTAGCAAGTATCCCTTGCACTTCAAAGAACTCCGTCTTCGGTCATCGTCAAGATATCTCTAATTCGAACGCTTATGCCGGTTCGAAGTGGTTTTCGAATAATATATATGATCTTGGTCTCTCCAAACCGACAATGATAGTTTTAAAACTGGCCAAGGTTTGATAGTCGGTTATTTAACTATCAAATAAAAACAACAATCAAATTTGGGATTTATTTTCATATGGACACCAACATTGATTAAGCACATAAGCAACCACTAGCCTCTTTAATTAATCCTTTCATTAATTAAAATCACCTTGTAAATGCTTGTATCAAAATACTTTTTCAAAGGTATACTCACAAACCCTTTTCACTCCTTTCAATACTTGGAAGATATCCATATACTTATCTCGACGGTATAAGTATATTCACAAAAACAATACAACTTCACTACTTAGAAAATGTATTTATATACTTATCTCAACGGTATAAGTATATTCATAAAAACACAACACCTTCCCTCCTTAGAAAATGTATGCATATACTTATCTCAACGATTTAAGTGTATTCTCAAAACATTATGAAATATTTCTTATTTCAAAATCATATCGAAAGGATTAAAATAAATATTTTTTAAAAGAAACAGAGATAAGGGTAAATCCGAACGCTATTCCTTTGGTGTTAAGCATGGAACGAATGTCCACACCACCAAAATTAAGATGGTCAATTTAGGAAAATCCAATCTCCATCTCTTTTATAAATTTCTTCAATAAATCCATTTTAATAAATCTCTTTCATTTATGAACATTTCCTTTACTAAAATACCAAATCCGTTTATAAAACTCTTCTACAAATATCCAAAATCATATATAAAACATTTTTTTATAAATCCAGAAATCCTTTATAAAACTTCTTTATAAAAATCCTTTAAAAAGCCTTTTAAAAATTCTTATAAATCCAAGCCCCATTTTCATTTATAAATTCTTTTATTAAATGAGATTCCTTTTATAAATCAATTTATTATTTATAAATACAATCAATCAAATAAATTAATTAACTTTAAACATTATAAATAAATAATAAGTTAGTTTTTCAACAACACTAGTAACATAATCAATTTTACTTTAGAACATGAATAAAATAAATATTTTACTCCTAACACTTTATTAATATAATAATTAATAATTTCAAAACATTATAAATATAAATTAATAATTTCAAAAATTATTGATAAAACAATAATAATTGATCTTTAAACATCATTATAATGAATAATAATTTACTTCCAAAACATTATTAATAAATATTAATTATTAGTTCCAAAAAATTATAAATAAATAACCATTATAAATTCCAAAACATTTTAATAAATAATAATTATTAATTATCTTCAAACAATATTAATTATTTAAATAAATAACTTTTTACAATATTAAAATATTGGTATATAGCTTCAAACAATTAAATATGAATAAACAATTTTTAAAACACTATCATACAATAGTTAAACAACTTTAAAACATTTCTAAATTTTTTATAAAGACAAATAGAAAGGCTGGGGTAAAATAAAGAAGTCCAAAATCCGCTTAAATAAAAATATTCCAAAAAACCCAAGGTTAGATTTAAAATCGTTCTCCGAATCAAAAACCGATTTCTAGTCAAATGATAATTGATAGTATTTCAAAATACTAAATTGAGACTAATAGCCACTAAAGCACTTAACCAATGATGTTATTGATTTTTATCACTACAAGGATTATGTTTGAACATATAACGATGTCATAACTAATAGTGCAAAACAATCAAGATTCAGCAATTAACAATCCATATAATAGGGTTATAACTAAAATAAAACAACATGAATATAACTACAAATTAATAATCACAATTTCGAGAAATCTGGATTTCTCTATAAATTTTCCTGTATTTCATTTTTAAAAACTAATTGCTTTCCAAAACGGATATTTTAACCAATCAGATAATAATTTCAACCAAACACAAATAGTAAAATTTTATCTATTATATAATATACTGATTTATCAAAGATGTGAGTTTAACTCATCTTAATTTCAGTTATCGCTAAAGCGTTCTGGTTCCATCTAAAATCGAACAACGTTCGATTTTAGCTTAAAATTCTATAAGCTCCAATCTCAACCGATCCAATTCCAAACTGTAGTTAACGACTCCATAAGTCTAACGCGACTGACCACAGTTAGATCTGACCTCGTATGAAATAGATATTGAGTTTACAAGATTTTGTAATTAATTAAGTAACTAATAACTTAATTATATAATTGACCCACCCTAATCAAACCCTAATCCCATCGTTCACAAACCAGACAGCCACTTCCTCAGCACGCCGCTGCCTCAAGCGATCCCACACTGCCACACTTCGGCCGAAGGTAGCTTGGATATGATTGTCTCGGCACCACCCTCACCTCCCCACGTTGTCGCTAACTCGAGAATGAGATCGAGGAGCATGACTTTGTTCATCTCCCTTCACGCGCTGCCATAGACCACCAGAGGTCACCGCGCCACCAACTAACGCTAGCTCTCCTAAATGCCGACCCAACGCCACCAACCATGACGCCGACCATCCCTTGTATCTCGCAAACGAACGCAAACGTCGATGACATTCATCACCAGATCTATGCTGCCTTGCCTCCATCCACGATGATCCAACTGTCCACTACCTTCATTTCCCTACCACGAACAACTTTCATTTTGGGGTCGAACCACGGTTCAGCCTCTGGCTCTCCGATCAACCATGGCCGTTGGATTTAAAGGACTAGGGTTAGAGTTTAGGGAAAATGGACATAAGTGAGGGTCCTTATATAGGCAACCAACCGATACCATTCACGCATGAAAATTCGCGAACTCTAAACGAAGCATGCTCACTAATGTTCCTAGCCAAATATCCATATTTTGAACTAAATGGAACTAGTTTCAGGACCTAATTCTAACATATACAGAAGTTAACTTTCGAGTCGCTCGATATACGAATCGAACTCGACCTTCTAATTCGAAACCAAACAATTGAAATATATCAATACTTATACTCATTCTGGCTCGCTCGGACCTTGTGGATCTAATGGAAATAATCCCGAGTCCTAGAAAGTCCATCTGCAAAAATCGAGTTTTCCAGCTCATCGATAAAATAAAACAATTAAATATCTAAATATCCCAAAATTTAAATATCCAGAGCATACGAGTTGTCATAGTAGGAATATCAAGTTATAATTATATTAGAATATTGTGAAGACCCAAATTATTGAGATAAAAATAATTTTAAAATGAGAATATTTAAGAAAAGAAAATATAGTCTGACAATAATAATATTAGGAGTAAGTGAAACAAATAAATAAGAGGATAGAGATTTTTCAATAAAATATAATGGGAAGAAAATGATCAAATATGAGTGAGATTTTATATACAGATATCTCCTGTATATATATATATACACATATATATAAATATATATGTATTAGATGTGAGTAGCCAAAGAAGTATAAAATGATAAAGTCCTTTTGACAACTAAATTGCATGAAAACCAGTTTAGTACTATTGTGCATAAATACCTTCTTAAAAATAAATCAGGAAATAAATGGTTTGAAATAATATAAGAGAACCATTCATGCCTAACAAGGTATACAATGTATCTGAGTCATACAAAGATGATGTGTAGATGGATCATGCAAATAGCATGTGCACAGAAAAGCAGAGAAGCAACTGCTTTTACTAGAAATAGAAATCAAGAGAAAATGGCACATTTAGCCATAACAACACACACATAATTCTCTGAGTAATGTGAGGATAAAATGGGTTTTTCCTTTAGTAAAACCCTAGCAAAATGATTTAAATCAAGAGGGAAGCAGAGGTTTTCTCTGAGGGAAAACAGAAACACACTAAAAAAAATAGAAAGGAGAGCTCACCCTGTTTTCAAGCTTAGGCATTCTCGGGGAAGAGAGGAGGAAGGTGAGTGATTAATCACTTATGATCTGTAAGGCATTAAGACCCATGATTAAGGGCAGCCAAGTTATTTTATATAAACATTACATTATGTTTTTCTGTTTGATTTTATTCTCTGGATGAAAATATGTTGATCATGGATGGTATTCTGGTTGAGTTTTTGGATGAGGTTTTAATCTGTTTTGACTTGTTGTGATGGTTTCAGTTTTTGTTTTAAAATATAGATAATCAAACAAATACACTAATCACAGGAATAGATTTTATAAATGCTAGTTTTGATATGAAAAATGAATCAAATATTTTACTATGGAATAGGGTATCAATGAAAGAAAAGAATTAGGCAGTGTGAATATTGAGGTGAATATTGAGATTTATGCTTATGTCTAGTCTATATTAAAAATGATATGAACAATGCAATATTACAAATATGTGCTGATTTGTTCAGATCATAAACCAATAAGTTTTTATGGGTTTTTCTCAAAAACCATTCCCTATGTTCACAGTAAAAGAATAAATATAGTTTTGCAAATGACTTCTTCATATTTGTGTAAGCAATGGAAAATTTCTAGAAATAAAAATATAAGTAGGTTTTAGAAAAATGTGATTAAAGTAAAAATGACTTTGAAATAAGGTGTGCAATTTTACATGAATGCTTTGTATGTCTGGATATGATCTTTGGGTGATTTTAATAAATTCTTGACCTATATAAGGAAGGAAAGAATACGAGTATCTCTGGAATCAAAAGAAAAATTCCCCAGAAAGAAATAAATAAGCATGGTCTCTAAATTATAAAATAATTTAGGAGTAGTGCCTTGATCTACTCATCAGCAGGTGGTTGATGGGTATGTGCATGACTTGTTTAAGTCCCGTAGGCCTCTGTGTAAAGGGTTAACAGAACTGAGCCCCTTTGCAATGCACACATGGTGTTCAATGGCAAGAGTTCAGACCAAACAAAATGAAAAGATGAGAAGGAGAAATTATGCTATGGAATTTAGAAAGTTAATCCATAGGAGTTTTGTACTTGTACAACTGAATGAAGTGAATGGATGAATGCTTGGATGTATGTTTGTAGATAAAACTTAAAAATACAGAGAAATTATGCTATGGAATTCAGGGAGTTAATCCATAGGAGTTTTGTACTTGTACAACTGAATGAAGTGAATGGATGAATGCTTGGGTGTATGTTTATAGATAAACTTAAATATACACATTCTCAGATTTTAATTGGGATTTGAATAGCATTTAATAGAAAAGTTCTCTATGCAGCCTTAAGAATTTACAAGATATTTTGCATACTTGATTTCACTCACACCAGAATTTATTTCTGACCCTATTTGTTGCCTTTGCAATACTTGGGGTGTCTCATTTTATTGGGGCAGTTCAAAGTTTTGCTGCAGGGAAAGATGCATGAATTGCTTGCTTGCATGGATATTTGGAGATCTTGAGGAATTTAAAGTGTTTAAGAGAAGTAGCAGTGTCTTTGTAATAATTAAGTTAGGCAAACTCTAATATGTTCTAAGTATTTTCATGAGTGTCTTTTGCTTTGATATCTGGAAAACAGTATGTAAGAAGAAAAAGAAACTTAAATGTTATATGTGTTTGTGAGCTGTGGACTTAAGTAACAAGTTCTGAAATAGTTTTAGTAAATAATGCTGAAGGAGAAGATGCCATTTAATCTGATATGTGAACATGTTTTTCTAGACAGTCTTGAGGCACTTCAGTTATGAAATTAAAACTGATACTAAGTAGGAGAGATCTGATACTATAAAACTGATACTAAGCAGGAGAGATCTGATACTATAAAACTGATACTAAGTAGGAGAAATTTGATACTATAAAACTGATACTAGGTAGGAAATTTCTGATACTATAACCAAGGTTTCAAATTTCGGATTTTGGCCAATATCTCGGGCAAATATCTCGGCTGTCTCGGGCGATATTTAAAAGACTTATAACTAACCAAGCTGCCAAATCTCGGATTTTGGCTAATATCTCGGATTTTCATCTCGGCTGATCTCGGGGAGATTTAAAACCTTGACTATAACTACTGATCTAATACTAGGTTGGGAAAATCTGATACTATAGCTTCAAAATTGATACTAAGTGGTAAGACACCAGATTCAACACTTTTCTAGCTCCAGATATAAGAAGTTGTGTGATTTATAAAGTAGATCACAACACCATCACTCATGTGATGACTATTTGCTCAGTTAACCAGGAAATATGCATTTTGTCTGTCATGATTGGTTTGTGCTTGTTGTGTCTAAACCTTGATCACATGTGTTGTTTTTCTCTGCTTAGACTTCAACCTAGTTTATCACCTCAGTATTCACATGATAAGTACCAAATCACAAAAGAATTCCGGAATTTAAAAGTATGACTTGTAAACCAAGAAACCAATTAATTTGAGAAGTAAGCAAGAAAATTATAAGTGGCAATATTCGAATTTAATATTAATCAAGCTTGAGATCAAAAAGGGGACTGTGAAAATAGAAATGGCTATGTGACACCAATTCTCTGAAAAATGAGAAATATTGTGTGATTGAATTTTTCCTTGTTAATTTTTAATACTCTGATAAGCAAGGAAACATTTATATATCTTCATATATATAAATGACTTGAATTGACTTATATACTAATATTTTTATATTGGTAAGAATTTGGATCTTGGGGGAAATGAAATTAAAGAAGTGATCACTTGGTTTGGAAAAAAAAAATCTCAACAGTAAATCACTGAAAAATAACAATCCAAAAGAAGTGGGTCACTTCAGTTGGTATCAGAGCTATGTTATTAAAACATAGCATAAATATATTATCCAATTTTCTTGTATGGATAAAATTCTAAAAAAAATAATATAAAAATATAGTAATGATAGAAATAAACATCCACAGTAGAAATAAATTTCAGAAAATAATTAATTTAGAAATATGACTGACTAGCTATGCAATTGAATAGTGAATCATGGTAGGAAGACCACCAAGTCATGGAGCAGGACCCTCCAATACAACACCAATGGTTAACTTGCAAGATTTGGTGAGGGCATTTAGAGAAGGAGCAGTGCAGAGGGAAGAGAATCCTCATGAGGAATTAGCTAACTTATTGAAGACATTTTCAAATTTAGGAGGCAAGGATTTTGAAGGCACTGAGGGAGTTATGGGAGTGCAGACATGGTTGAGAACTTTGGAAAGGATATTTACAGATATGCAAATTAATGACCAAAGAAAGAGGCAGATAGCTTCTAGGAGACTCAAAGGAGCAGCATTAGATTGGTGGGAGGTGATCATCACAGGAAGGCCAGAAAATGAGATAACATGGGATCAATTCAAGGAAATGCTTGAAGCAAGGTTTGTTCCAGCAACAGCTAAGGCAACATTGCTTGAAGAATTCATAAGGCTGAGGCAAGGACCAATGAGTGTGACTGAATACACTCAAAAATTTGAGAGTTTGTCCAAGTATGGAACTATGCTCATAGGAGATGAAGAATCAAAGAATTCAAGATTTATCCAAGGATTAAATGCAGGTCTGAGTAGAGCAATGTTACCATACAAGGATAAAACATTTGATCAAGTCATAGACCTTGCTCTTTCTTTTGAACAACATGACAATGCAAGGGAAAAATTTAGGAGCATGAGGGCTAATAATCAAAAGAAGGGGAAAAATAGAGCACATCCCTATGACAAAAAGAATATGGATAAGAAAATGGAGGGAGCAGCCACTGGGGAAGCTAAGAAGAAGGTTACTTGTTATAATTGTGGCAAAGAAGGACACTTGAGTAATAGGTGTCAAGCAGCCAAGAAGGCATTGTTTAGCTGCTATAACTGTGGGAAGGAAGGCCATATTAAAAGAAACTGCTCAGAGTTCAAAAAGGGAGCAAAGGTAGGAGCACTTGAGGGCAAAGCAAAAGCAACTGCAGTGGGGAGTTCTGGACAATTGGAAGGTATACTTCTAATTAAAGATCACCCCATCTCAGTTATATATGACACTGGAGCAACACATTCACTAATATCCCAAGACATAGTGAATAAATTAACTCTCACATGCTATTTAGTTGATAATCCCTTGTTTATTCAGAGCCCACTAGGTAATTCTTGCATGCTAGGGATTAAATGTTTGGGAGTAGAGTTAAACATAGGTGGAGATATGTTTAGTTCTGATTTGTTTGTGCTAAAATATCCTGGAATAGGAATTATTCTAGGAGTAGATTGGCTAAGAAAATACAAAGCAATTTTAAACTTAGAAAATCTTACTATTTCTCTGAAAACAGAAAATGGTAAAAATATTATAGTTATGAGTGAAATTGCTAAAATCAATTACTGTAACCACATATGTAGCTTGACTGAGAAAGAATTAACACTGGAGGACATAAAAATTATAAATGAATACCCAGATGTCTTTGGTGAAGTCATAGGTGTTCCAGAAAATAGGCAAGTAGAATTTCAAATAAGGCTAATCCCAGGAGCCAGCCCAATCATCAAGAAGCCAACTAGAATGGGTCCTAAAGAACTTGTGGAATTGAAACATCAGTTGGAAGAACTGGAGCAGAAAGGCTTCATAAGGCCTAGTAGTTCAAACTGGGGTTCTCCAATTGTATTTGTAAAGAAGCAAGATGGTACTTTGAGAATGTGCATTGATTATAGGGAATTAAACAAAGTCACCATTAAAAACAAATATCCACTTCCTAGAATTAATGATCTATTCGATCAATTAAATGGAGAAAAGGTCTTTTCAAGGCTAGATTTAGCCTCTGGGTTTCATCAGATGAAGGTGGAGGAAGAGAGTATTAAGTATACTGCCTTCAACACAACGTATGGATTATATGAATTTTTGGTGATGCCTTTTTGAATTGACAAATGCACCATCATATTTTGTAGATTTAATGAATAGAACATTTAGAGATTTTCTAGACAAATTTGTGGTTGTCTTTATTGATGACATATTAGTGTATTCTAAATCAGAAGAAGATCATGCAAAGCACTTGCATCTGGTTTTGTCTAGACTGAGGGCACATGATTTAAAGGCCAAATTCTCTAAATGTACATTTTGGCAGAAGGAAGTAAAATTTTTGGGGCACATTGTATCACAACAAGGGGTTAGTGTAGACCCAAATAAGGTGATGGCAGTGCAATCTTGGAGTAGACCCAAATCAGTAACTGAGGTGAGGTCATTTTTGGGAATGGCAGGCTATTATAGGAGATTTATAAAAGATTTTGCAAGGATAGCTATCCCATTGACCAAGTTAACTAAAAAGGAGCAACCATATGTGTGGACAGAGAAGTGTGAACAAGCTTTTATATCACTAAAGAAGGCACTGGTAGAAGCTCCAGTTTTACAAGTGCCAGAGGGTAATGAAGAATTAGTAGTTTACACAGATGCTAGTGGATCTGGATTGGGGGCAGTGCTTATGCAACATGGTAGAGTCATAGCTTATGCATCAAGGCAACTCAAGCCAAATGAAACTAGGTATGCTACACATGACTTAGAACTAGCTGCTGTGGTGTATGCATTGAAACTTTGGAGACATTATTTATTGGGTGCTAAGTTTGAATTGTTTACTGATCACAAGTCACTTAAATATTTGTTTTCCCAAAAAGACTTGAACATGAGGCAACATAGGTGGGTAGAATTCCTAGCTGCCTATGATCTTGATATATTGTATACCCCTGGAAAAGCTAATAAAGTAGCAGATGCATTAAGTAGACATCAAGCTAAATTGGCAAGCTTAATGATGGCAGAGTTCAAGGATTTGACAATTCTTAGTGAGGTGGAAGTGAAAGAAGAAGCTAGTGTATCAGATAAGACACACAGTAAGATGACTGAATATGGTAAATTAAGCCTCTTATCCTTAAAATCAACACTGGTTGATAAAATAGGACAAATGCAAAATCAAGATATAAATTTGAAGGAGAAAAAGAACATGATATCCCAAGGCATGACAGTGGAGAACTATGAGGTAGATGGTAAAGGATACTTAAGGAAAAAGGGGAAACTCTGCATACCAAATGTAGAGGAACTAAAGCAAGAAGTTATGGATGAGCATCACAAAACAAAGTATACTATCCATCCAGGTGGTACAAAAATGTACCATGATCTCAAGAGAAACTATTGGTGGCCAGGAATGAAAGGAGCAGTAGCAAAATATGTGGCAAATTGCTTGACATGCCAACAAGTAAAGGCAGACTATCAAAGACCCTCAGGCCTATTGCAACCTTTGGAAGTGCCTACTTGGAAATGGGAGAGTATATCAATGGATTTTGTGGATGGTTTGCCAAGAACAAGGAGGGGAAATGATAGTATTTGGGTAGTGGTTGATAGACTCACAAAAATAGCACACTTCATCCCAATAAGTTCAAATAGAAATGCTCACAAGCTAGCTCAATTGTTTGTGAAGGAGATAGTGAGATTGCATGGCATCCCCAAGACTATCATTAGTGATAGAGATACTTTGTTTACTTCAAGGTTTTGGAGTAGCTTTCAAGAAGCTATGGGGACAGAATTAAGCCTAAGCACATCCTACCACCCACAAACAGATGGGCAAACTGAGATTGTTAATAAAGTTTTAGAGGATTTGCTGAGAGCATGCATACTTGATTTTGGAGGCAACTGGGAAGATCATATTTATTTAGCTGAATTTGCTTATAATAATAGCTACCAGTCCACCATAGGAATGGCTCCATTTGAGGCTTTGTATGGAAAGCCTTGTTTATCTCCTGCATGTTGGATGGAGGCTGGTGAAAGGGTGTTGCTTGGACCAGACCATGTAAAAGAAACTTCTGCAAGAATTGAATTAGTGAGGCAAAGAATGAGAGTAGCTCAAGAGAGACAGAAAGCTTATGCAGATAAAAAGAGAAGGCCAGTAGAATTTGAAGTGGGAGACTATGTGTTTCTCAAAGTTTCACCAATGAGGAAAATATTGAGATTTGGAAAAGCAGGGAAACTGTCACCAAGGTATGTAGGACCATATGAAATTGTTCAAAGAATAGGGACTTTAGCTTATAGGTTGAAGTTACCAGAGGAATTGAGCAAAATACATGATGTATTTCATGTATCCCAATTGAGAAAATGGGTGCATGATAAAGAGTCCATTCTTGAATCTCCTACACATGTCGAAATTCAAGAAAATCTGGTTTATAAAAAGGAACCAGTAGGCATTGTGGCTAGAGAAGAAAAGAAACTGAGAAATAAAATAATTAAACTAGTTAAAATCCAATGGAGTTTGGATGGGAATGATTGCACTTGGGAGGCTGAAGAGAGGATAAAGGATAAATATCCTAATCTGTTTTCTACTTAAAGGTATGTTTAAAATTATGATGAGACCTTAAAATTATTTATTTATGTTTGATTGATTTGGAATGAATGAGTTTCTGAAATTTCATTCAATTGAAATTATGCTTTGTATACATTTGGATGGAAAATGTATGAGAGAATAATTGTGGGACACAATTCCTTTTAGGAGGAGAGTATGTGAAGACCCAAATTATTGAGATAAAAATAATTTTAAAATGAGAATATTTAAGAAAAGAAAATATAGTCTGACAATAATAATATTAGGAGTAAGTGAAACAAATAAATAAGAGGATAGAGATTTTTCAATAAAATATAATGGGAAGAAAATGACCAAATATGAGTGAGATTTTATATACAGATATCTCCTATATATATATACACATATATATAAATATATATGTATTAGATGTGAGTAGCCAAAGAAGTATAAAATGATAAAGTCCTTTTGACAACTAAATTGCATGAAAACCAGTTTAGTACTATTATGCATAAATACCTTCTTAAAAATAAATCAGGAAATAAATGGTTTGAAATAATATAAGAGAACCATTCAGGCCTAACAAGGTATACAATGTATCTGAGTCATACAAAGATGATGTGTAGATGGATCATGCAAATAGCATGTGCACAGAAAAGCAGAGAAGCAACTGCTTTTACTAGAAATAGAAATCAAGAGAAAATGGCACATTTAGCCATAACAACACACACATAATTCTCTGAGTAATGTGAGGATAAAATGGGTTTTTCCTTTAGTAAAATCCTAGCAAAATGATTTAAATCAAGAGGGAAGCGGAGGTTTTCTCTGAGGGAAAACAGAAACACACTAAAAAAAATAGAAAGGAGAGCTCACCCTGTTTTCAAGCTTAGGCATTCTCGGGGAAGAGAGGAGGAAGGTGAGTGATTAATCACTTATGATCTGTAAGGCATTAAGACCCATGATTAAGGGCAGCCAAGTTATTTTATATAAACATTACATTATGTTTTTCTGTTTGATTTTATTCTCTGGATGAAAATATGTTGATCATGGATGGTATTCTGGTTGAGTTTTTGGATGAGGTTTTAATCTGTTTTGACTTGTTGTGATGGTTTCAGTTTTTGTTTTAAAATATAGATAATCAAACAAATACACTAATCACAGGAATAGATTTTATAAATGCTAGTTTTGATATGAAAAATGAATCAAATATTTTACTGTGGAATAGGTTATCAATGAAAGAAAAGAATTAGGCAGTGTGAATATTGAGATTTATGCTTATGTCTAGTCTATATTAAAAATGATATGAACAATGCAATATTACAAATATGTGCTGATTTGTTCAGATCATAAACCAATAAGTTTTTATGGGTTTTTCTCAAAAACCATTCCCTATGTTCACAGTAAAAGAATAAATATAGTTTTGCAAATGACTTCTTCATATTTGTGTAAGCAATGGAAAATTTCTAGAAATAAAAATATAAGTAGGTTTTAGAAAAATGTGATTAAAGTAAAAATGACTTTGAAATAAGGTGTGCAATTTTACATGAATGCTTTGTATGTTTGGATATGATCTTTGGGTGATTTTAATAAATTCTTGACCTATATAAGGAAGGAAAGAATACGAGTATCTCTGGAATCAAAAGAAAAATTCCCCAGAAAGAAATAAATAAGCATGGTCTCTAAATTATAAAATAATTTAGGAGTAGTGCCTTGATCTACTCATCAGCAGGTGGTTGATGGGTATGTGCATGACTTGTTTAAGTCCCGTAGGCCTCTGTGTAAAGGGTTAACAGAACTGAGCCCCTTTGCAATGCACACATGGTGTTCAATGGCAAGAGTTCAGACCAAACAAAATGAAAAGATGAGAAGGAGAAATTATGCTATGGAATTTAGAAAGTTAATCCATAGGAGTTTTGTACTTGTACAACTGAATGAAGTGAATGGATGAATGCTTGGATGTATGTTTGTAGATAAAACTTAAAAATACAGAGAAATTATGCTATGGAATTCAGGGAGTTAATCCATAGGAGTTTTGTACTTGTACAACTGAATGAAGTGAATGGATGAATGCTTGGGTGTATGTTTATAGATAAACTTAAATATACACATTCTCAGATTTTAATTGGGATTTGAATAGCATTTAATAGAAAAGTTCTCTATGCAGCCTTAAGAATTTACAAGATATTTTGCATACTTGATTTCACTCACACCAGAATTTATTTCTGACCCTATTTGTTGCCTTTGCAATACTTGGGGTGTCTCATTTTATTGGGGCAGTTCAAAGTTTTGCTGCAGGGAAAGATGCATGAATTGCTTGCTTGCTTGCATGGATATTTGGAGATCTTGAGGAATTTAAAGTGTTTAAGAGAAGTAGCAGTGTCTTTGTAATAATTAAGTTAGGCAAACTCTAATATGTTCTAAGTATTTTCATGAGTGTCTTTTGCTTTGATATCTGGAAAACAGTATGTAAGAAGAAAAAGAAACTTAAATGTTATATGTGTTTGTGAGCTGTGGACTTAAGTAACAAGTTCTGAAATAGTTTTAGTAAATAATGCTGAAGGAGAAGATGCCATTTAATCTGATATGTGAACATGTTTTTCTAGACAGTCTTGAGGCACTTCAGTTATGAAATTAAAACTGATACTAAGTAGGAGAGATCTGATACTATAAAACTGATACTAAGCAGGAGAGATCTGATACTATAAAACTGATACTAAGTAGGAGAAATTTGATACTATAAAACTGATACTAGGTAGGAAATTTCTGATACTATAACTACTGATCTAATACTAGGTTGGGAAAATCTGATACTATAGCTTCAAAATTGATACTAAGTGGTAAGACACCAGATTCAACACTTTTCTAGCTCCAGATATAAGAAGTTGTGTGATTTATAAAGTAGATCACAACACCATCACTCATGTGATGACTATTTGCTCAGTTAACCAGGAAATATGCATTTTGTCTGTCATGATTGGTTTGTGCTTGTTGTGTCTAAACCTTGAACACATGTGTTGTTTTTCTCTGCTTAGACTTCAACTTAGTTTATCACCTCAGTATTCACATGATAAGTACCAAATCCCAAAAGAATTCCGGAATTTAAAAGTATGGCTTGTAAACCAAGAAACCAATTAATTTGAGAAGTAAGCAAGAAAATTATAAGTGGCAATATTCGAATTTAATATTAATCAAGCTTGAGATCAAAAAGGGGAATGTGAAAATAGAAATGGCTATGTGACACCAATTCTCTGAAAAATGAGAAATATTGTGTGATTGAATTTTTCCTTGTTAATTTTTAATACTCTGATAAGCAAGGAAACATTTATATATGTTCATATATATAAATGACTTGAATTGACTTATATACTAATATTTTTATATTGGTAAGAATTTGGATCTTGGGGGAAATGAAATTAAAGAAGTGATCACTTGGTTTGGAAAAATAAAATCTCAACAGTAAATCACTGAAAAATAACAATCCAAAAGAAGTGGGTCACTTCAAATATAGTATATACTAAATCATAGTATTTTATCTTATTTTTTACTTTGTTGAAAAAAAGAATTAATTTTTTAATATAAAGCTATGTTAATATTGTACTTTTGTAGTCTTTCATGAATTAAGGGAATCGTAAGTTGTTTTTCTGTATTCCTATTTGCTAATATTTGATTTTTCAGAAAACTATTTTGCATTTCCATTGTATTTGAGTATGACTAAACATTTAACAAATTATTTAATAAATATTATAAATTGTACATGTTTACTCACTAGTTTTGGAACATCTTCAAGTTTATATTTGAAAATGTCCAAATTACTCAACTTAAAATTAATATCTGATGAAAATGGTTAAAAAGGGCGACCTTGCAGCCACATTTTGTTTCATTTGGGATTGGATTATATTATAAATGATAGAATGAAGTTTGAAATGAAGTTTCTTATGTTTTATAGTGATTACGTAGAGAATTCTTAACAACCCGCTTTTTCGTACAGTTCAAATCGACAATAAACTACACATGTCTAACCCAAATTAAACTAAAAGACGGATAGTTATGGGAAGAAAAAGAAGAAAAAAGAAGAGAAGAAGAGAATGAAACTAAAAAACAACACAGAATCTCACAATCGCAACAGAATAACATATAATATAAAATCAAAGATCTTTACACAAGAGAATCTATAATATACATATGTCCATCAGAGTACAACAACAAATCACAATCATCGGCCTGAATAGTTAGAACAACCTATCCTCACAAATGCTGGTGATTTCAACAATAAAGAAGTGGAAAATAAACATACACGTGAATACGACTTAAAGACCTCCAACTCGTCTTCTGAGCATCAATGCAACCAAAAGCAATCTATAAATATGCTCTGTCTGACCTGAGCATTGTAATAAAGTAATACCCGAGTCAGTCTGGAAAACCAACGTGAGAAAGCACATCCAACTGGATTTTAAAGTTATAAAAACCTTTGAAAACAAAGACATCTCGTAAGACCATGCCGCACATAAACACGGACAGGTTTTTACGTTACGATAACCAAAACATTTTCTACATGAAATTCTCTGATATTATAATAGTGTCTAGATATAATTACTTATTAATCATAGCCGAAACTGTTACATTATTAAATTCCAGCATAATAGGTTTACAATCAACCAAAGACTCGTAGTGGATATTGGATTCCAACTATGAAAGGGTAAAGGTCTACCTGCCGAATCCATACACCTCTAGGTAAAATGTGCGGGATGCTACAACACGTTGCATCTCTGCTACTCAGGACTGGCACTATCCCCTTCTCGAGTAGCACTGAATATGATTACCCCTTGGTTGTAACCAACAACCATACTATGGGTACTATGGGATCCCAAAGCATACATGAATATCACTTTGGATTTGGGATGATCATACCCTACTTGGGTGCGACCCACTTAGCCCTGTCACATGTCCCTGCTTTATTCATTTCCCGAGTCTGAGGCTAGAAGCTACGTTCTACCTTTTATATAGTGCTTCCTACTTGGAATGCTAACACTGCCCTCAGGTAGCAATGCAATACCAGCATTCATCCGTACAAGTTCATTTTGGGACTGAACGAAATGTTTGAGTGCTCCGTCTTCAATTCCATCGTCTTTAAGATGTCTTTACTTCGAAACGCTTGAGTTGGATCGAAGTGGTTTTCGGATAACATATGCGATCCTGGTCTCTTCGAAACAACATTCGACAGTTTCTTGTAAACTCAACCCCCGTTCTTTAGGAAATAAATAGTCAAAGATAGAATAGAGATCACCTCCTAACCGTTAATGGACGGATTTCCTTAACATTAGTCCTAGAAGAACAAAACAAGATTTACATGCACAATACAACATCATCGGAGATGACTGTGCCATATAACTCAATGGTTTATCCTAGATATTTCCAAAGTTATGTTTGGGTCCACATTTGATAGTTGGTTATTTAACTATCAACAAACATACATCCAAATCAGGGATTTATTTTCATAGAAAGAATCAACATTAGTTAAGCACATAAGAAACCACTAGCCATCTTAATTTATCTTTTCATTAATTAAAGTCATCTTATAAATACTTGTAAGGATGAAATACCACACACCCCTTAGTATTCCCAAAAAGGACACACCAAATGATGTGGTGCGTTATAGGTATAACTAAAGCATCACAGAGACTAAGATTCACAAGATAAATAAGTAATAGCAGCGTAAAACATTTAAATAATAACTTATCATTCAGAATTAAACTTCATCTCAAAATAAGTCATAAAAACATAACATGTCTCAAAAACTCAAAATCTCTCATGAAAATACATCTCAGTCTCACATAACCAGAGTAGAAAATAACAATAATAATCTCTATCACAAGTGCCAATCCATCATAAGCCAAATGAAAAAGATGAAAAGCAGAAAAATACATCTAATATGAGAAAACTCTGAAAATGAATCTCCAAGCAACCTGAATCAACTATCCTCAACTCCCCTGGCCTATTGGGGGAAAAGGAAAGATAGAGGAGTGGGTCAGACAATAAGTCTGGTGAGTGAAAGCAATTACTAGCATTTCTAAGCAAGATAAAGATAATCGACTAAGCAATAGTTCTAGCATGAGAGGAAGATACAGAAAAGATAAAACTTGCATAAAATACTATTTCTGATTCTGTTTGACTGTTTGCTTTGATTATTTGCAGCTGTCTTAAACTGTTGTGATTAGGCTAAAACCCTAATCCTATCTCAACTGCTAACTTGATTAGGTTTAAATTCTAATCCTACCCATTGATCGACCTTTCCTATCTTTGTTGTGCCATTGTGAACCAATCATGTTGGTCCCACAGCAAAAGACACCTCTTAGCGCTTAGGACGCAGTAGCGAATTATTTTCCCTAATCAATGTCGCATGCTCGATCATCGCCGGTACACACTAATTGTTGCCCCATATTTGACCCTTTATTTACCCTAATCAACATAAGCGTGCCCATCCTCACCCACATGTGAGACCATCAGTCCTCGATCTGAAATGGAATGTTGTTGATACTGGTCCTAACAAACAAATCTTCTAACTTTGCGCCCCTTGTCCAAATCCCCAAATTTGAGCCTATATCTATTGGCCACTTATTTACCCTAATCAGCATAAGCGTGCCTAGCTCACCCACATGTGAGACCATCTGCCTTAGACTTGAAAGGGAATGCTGCCGGTACGGGCAACTACTGCTATATTTGCTTATTAACTTAATCTAAGATCTAAGTTATAAAATAAGCCCCTTCTGTTATTTCTTTCTTTCTTTTTAATTATAACCTACGTGTTATAATTATTCTTGCAACTGTTACTCTTCTATTTTCTCTTTTTAGTTATAACCACTTGTTATAGTCATGCTTGCAAATATCTCAACTTTGTCTATTTCAGTTCATCTCCATTTTATTTCAGTTTTTCTCATTTTACATCCAATTTCTGTAAATTTAGTGTTTTTCTATTTTAATTCATATTTGTGAATTCTTCTCTTTTTAATATTTTATTTGTGTCAAAAAGGATTAATCCTCTATAAAAAAAACTAACATTTACAGGCTAAATTCCAACTTAAAATAGACATAAATAACTGTAAATAACTACAAATAACTGAATAAAATAGCTGAATAAAAATAGACTGAAAAGAACCTCTGAAATTTACTTAAAAACTGACTGTAAATAAACTTACATGAAAACTATCTCAAAATTGTAGAACAACTACAACTATTGAGAACCCTGTTATTTTAAATTGCTTACAAATCTAAAATAATTACAAAACACTCACCGGTGGTCCTTAGCTCTAATCCTAGGCCTTCTTGGATCCACTTCTAGGGTGTAAAATATTTTTATTAAAAACATCTCCTCCCTAGAAAAATTTTCTATTTAGGGTTCAGCCTCAGGCAATGAACCCAATTGGGAGAAAATCTAAATGAGAAAATAGCTAGGTCTAGGGTTTTATTTATAGTGTGGCTTAGGGATCTCAAGCCGTCGGATTTGAAGATTTAATATGGTGCAACCACATCAAAGGCTCACTAAGAACCATCGGATGCAGCTAAGAACGCACAAGATTTCACTAAGAATCATACTTACGGTCTTCGGCTGGTACTTGGACGAAATATCATCCAGGAAGAAAGATGGATCGACCTGTGTTCATTGGGGGTCGACCTATGGGTCGACCTGACCCTAGCATAGGTCGACATATGCCCCCCCTGTTTTTTTTCATTTAAATATATAATTCTGATTTTCTTATTCTCTCGTAACTTCTTCATACTAGCTCGGATTTCGACAGGTTATATATGGAAATTGATCAGAAAATTACCACGGACCCTGCAACTCCCGTAGCTAAATTCTAACAATTCCAAAATTGCTCATTTTCACTGTTTAATAATTATTTTGGTTATTTAATTATCTAAAAATGCGGGGTGTTACATTCTCCCCTCCTTAAAGGATTTTGCCCTCGAAATCTCCAAGGATAGAAGAATGAAATAAATATTTTCATCCAAATTCCACAACTACATATCTAACCATCATCCATTTCATCCATTGTCCTTAAGCTTTTTAATGCAATTTATGATATATGCAATAGTGTAGTGTTAATGTCCCTAACTAAAGCAAAAGATTAGGCTGTCTACTGATTCAGTCGACCTCCTTTTTATACGTTCATGTCCGTGCCATGTATCCAAATGAATGCAAATTCCATAATGACAACTGATAGTTCAATATGCGTGCTACAATCATCATCCAAATGCAATAATCATATGATAATCACCCATTCATAGCAACCATGAAATAAAAATGCAAGCACACACACATCCATATGTATATGCTTTAGTGACCTAGTTAGGTCGATCTCTAAGAGATAATAGTGCCTAGTGTGTGTATATGCATCCAATATCATCCGCTAGAAAACACTTGCAACCACTTGCGTCTAACATACATAACATGTTCTAGTAACATGTTTCCATTCAGTCCTACCATCCATAGGTTAAATCCTAAGATCTACCCTCCTAAAGGATACTAAAGGAAAGAACCTATTCAAAACTAAAGATGGAAATAGGAAATTCAAGACGTACCATCGAAGAGATGTGGATAAGAGATACATATTTTCTCCTTAGCCTCCCATGTAGCGTCCTCAATGCTATCTCCCCACTGCACCTTAACCAAAGGGACTTCCTTATTCCTAAGCTTCTTGATATCATGTCCAACGATCTTGGTAGGAATGTGATGAACCAATGCTTCTCTCTCCACTTTAACTTCCTTAAGTTGGCTAGGTTCCACTACCTCTGTCGAATCATGTAAGCACTTTCTCAAGTGCGAAATATGAAAAACATACTGAACTCCCGCGAGCCTCTCCGGTAGCTTTATCCGATACGCCATCTTCCCTACCCTTTCCATAATGGGGAACGGTCCTACGAATCTAGGAGCAAGTTTCCCATTTGATCCAAACCTCACTACCTTTCTTAGCGGAGACACCTTAATGAAAACCAAATCTCCTACCTCAAACTCAATATCCTTTCTCCGCTTATCTGCATAGGATTTCTGTCTATCTTGGGCTGTCTTCATTCTTCTTCTAATCAAATCAATATTTTTTGAAGTCTCTCTAACCATGTCGGGACCAAGTAGCAATCTTTCTGTAGACTCCAACCAACACGAAGGCGACTTGCAAAGTCTTCCATAAAGGGCTTCAAAAGGAGCCATCCCAATGCTAGCCTGAAAACTATTATTATAAGAGAATTCCACTAAAGGAAGGTGCTCCTCCCAAGTACCTCCAAAATCAAGAATGCACATCCTCAACAAATCCTTAAGAACTCTATTAACTCTCTTCGTTTGGCCATCTGTTTGAGGGTGATAGGCCATACTCAATCTAATCGGTATCCCTAAAGCCTCTTGCAAGCTCCTCCAAAACTCGCTAGTAAAGATAAGATCTCTATCTCTCACTATGCTAGAGGAAACTCCATGAAGTCGGACTATCTCATGAACGTATATAGATGCCAAATAAGGTGCTGTCCTCTTACTCTTGACCGTAATGAAATGGGCACTCTTAGTCAAATGATCTACAATCACCCAAATACTGGTATTCCCCTTCCTAGATCGGGGTAAACCATCTATGAAGTCCATCGAAACACTATCCCACTTCCATTCGGGTACATCCAATGGTTGAAGCAATCCCCCAAGTCTCTGCTGCTCTGCCTTAACCCTTTGGCACACAAGACACTTAGCCACAAACTCTGCTACATCCTTCTTCATGTCACTCCAATAAAACACTCTCTTCATGTCCCTATACATCTTATCACCACCCGGATGAATAGTCATCCGAGAATGGTGTGCTTCTGCTAGAACTGCACTTATCAAATCACCAGTAGGGGGGACACAAAGTTTTCCATCTCTCCTTAGCCACCCTTTACTATCAATGGAATAGCATTGGAGATGTCTAAAGACCTCTCCTCTGCTAATCCTATCTAGAATATCCACAAGCTCTGAATCCTCTCGCTGCCTTGAGCCAATCTGATCTATGAGGGTAGGCTTAACCTCATGTGTTGCCAATAATCTAGGAGTAATGTCCGTAGAGGACTTAAAATCAAAGGTTGAAATTAACTTTAGGATTTTCCACTGCACGAACATTGGGCTAAGGGTTGTTCTCTTACTTAATGCATCCGCAACCACGTTCCCATTGCCAGAGGTGTAAGCTATCTCAAAGTCATATGATGTCAGAAACTCCATCCAACGCTGCTGCCTCAAATTTAAATCCTTTTGTGAGAACAAGTAATTATGGTTGGTGAAAAGCTCGAACCTCTCTCATAGCAAGTAATGTCTCCAAGACTTGAGCGTGAAAGCAATAGCGGCCAACTCCAAATCATGGTTGGGGTAGTTCTTCTCATGAGTTCTCAACTGTCTACTCCCATAGCATACTACCCTCCCCTCCTACATCAATACTTCCCTAAGGTCAGTCCCACATGCATCAGTGTATACTGTAAAAGGCTTAGCTCCGTCAGGTAAAACTAACATTGGTGCACTAGTAAAGGCCCTCTTTAGCATCGTGATGGAATCCTCACAATCCATGTCCCACACGAATGCCACATTCTTTTTAGTGAGGCGAGTAAGCGGTGCTGAAATCTTAGCAAAATCTCTGATAAACTTCATATAATAACCAGCCAAACCTAGGAAGCTTCTAACTTCGGTAGTGTTCTTGGGGGCCTTCCAATCCTGTACCGCTACTACCTTAGCTGGATCCACAGCTAGACCCTCTCTTGAGACTACATGCCCCAAGAAACACACCTCCTCACGCCAAAAGTGACTCTTCGAAAATTTTGCTTTCAACTGATGAACAAGTGTACAAAGAACCTCCTCAAGATGAATAGCTTGCTCTTCCATACTCTTGGAAAACACTAGAATGTCGTCCATAAACACTACAACGAACTTATTTAGGACATTTCGAAAAACATGGCTCATCGGATCTACAAAATAGGCTGGGGCATTAGTCAGCCCAAACGGCATAACCAACCACTCAAAGAATCCATCTGGTGTCCTAAATGCTGTCTTATCGATGCTATTGTCAACAACCATAAGCTAATGAAATCCAGTGGCTAAGTCAAGCTGAGAAAATACTGAAGAGCCAACCTACCGATCGAAATGATCATCTATCCTAGGAAGTGGGTAACGGTTTTTCTTCGTGAGCTTATTCAACATTCTATAGTCTATGCAAAGTTGAAGGGAACCATCCGCCTTTGTTGCGAAAATGACTGGCGCCCCCCACTCAAATATGCTCCGTCTAATGATGCCTTTCTCTAATAGCTCACCAATCTGCTTACTTAACTCCTTCCTCTCCCTGGGAGCCATATTTTTCACGGGCAATGCCACTAGCTTATCATTGTCATTTAGATAGATCCTAAAGTTGATCTCTCTCTTAGGGGTAGCCCCTTAACCTCCTAAAAAATGTCTAGGAAATCTCTAACAACTGGAACTAAATCTAACTCTCCTAGTGATGAATGAAGGAAATAAAGGAAGCTCAACATGACTGACCTTTGTGGGTCGCAAGAAACCTCGAGGGTCCATCCGCTACATGTCCCTAGCCTGACGACTCTCTTCTCGCAGTCCAACATCGCACTAATAGTGGATAACCAGTCCATCCCCAAAATCATC
This sequence comes from Allium fistulosum, assembly GCA_030737815.1. NCBI lineage: Eukaryota > Viridiplantae > Streptophyta > Magnoliopsida > Asparagales > Amaryllidaceae > Allium > Allium fistulosum. The sequence goes on from CM060902.1 coordinate 1,426,127,301, forward strand.
CTATATCCCAAAAATCCAAGTACATAGGCGTCACAGTCAAACTCTACGCCTAGTACAAAAATTTTCAAACCCCTACAAATCATGGATAAATGTGCCGATCCTCCTATGGGGTTTGAAACAACTAGAGAAATATCTAAGTGCAAAAAATCAACCAAGGAACTAGAACTGAAAGAATGCGATGCTCTGGAGTCAAAAAGAGTCCGAATAGGAAAATCCGAAATAAAGATCAAACCTTCTACAGAGGCTTTCCTACCTCGGTCCGGTCCACTACTAGAAGGTGCTGCATCCAATGCTTGTAATTGCACCGTAGGTGCGCCTGCTCTTTGCCCTGTCCTCTGAGGACAAGCCCTACTAAGGTATCCAGGATGCCCACAACTGTAACACCTGCCCTTCATCATGTCCTTCTTACAGTCCTTTGAGTAATGCCCAACCAATCCACAAATATGACATTTCTCACCCTTCTTGATCTGTCCCTTTTGAGGTCCTCCTCCTTTCTTCTTGTCCTTATCCTTCTTATTCTTCCACCACCGCTTCTTAGAGTTTCCTGATTTAGGAACCCCCTTAACCTCTTCTTCCTTAGCAACATCTGATATGAAAGCCATTTCCACAAGTGACTCATACGTCGCTCCCATAGGTACATGTGTTAATGCCAACCCTTGGAGGGGCTGGTTCAAACCCTTAGCAAACTTGGTGGCTTTCTTATGCGGTGTATTAACAAGCTCCATCCCGAACCTCGATAACTCATTAAATTGATTTATATACTCTTTCACCGAAATACTCCCCTGCTTCAGACTAATGAACTTCTCCAACTTCATGCTTTTCTCGGCTTGCAACAAGAACTTTCTCTCAAACCTTTCCCGAAATCCAACCCAACCAATGTCTCTACCCTCTATCTCTACAACCTCCCACTAGTAACAAGCCTCTCCCTTCATCTCCCTCTGTAAATAACGGCAAATAACTAAATAAAATAGCTAAATAAAAATAGACTGAAAAGAATCTCTGAAATTTACTTAAAAACTGACTGTAAATAAACTTACATAAAAATTGTCTCAAAATTGTAGAACAACTACAACTATTGAGAACCCTGTTATTTTAAATTGCTCACAAATCTAAAATAATTACAAAACACTCACATGTGGTCCTTGGCTCTAATCATAGATCTTCTTGGATCCACTCCTAGGGTGTAAAATATTTTTATTAAAAGCATCTCCTCTCCAGAAAAATTTTCTATTTAGGGTTCAGCCTCAGGCAATGAACCCAATTGGGAGAAAATCTAAATGAGAAAAATAGCTAGGCCTAGGATTCTATTTATAGTGTGGCTTAGGGATCTCAGGCCGTCGGATTTGAAGATTTAATATGGTGCAACCACGTCAAAGGCTCATTAGGAACCATCGGATGCAGCTACGAATGCACCGGATTTCACTAAAAATCAAACTTACGGTCTTCGGCTGGTACTTGGACGAAATATCGTCCAAGAAGAAAGGCGGGTCGACCTATATTCATTGGGGGTCGACCTATGCCCCCTTTTTTGTTTAAATATATAATTCTTATTTTCTTATTCTCTCGTAACTTCTTCATACTAGCTAGGATTTCGACAAGTTATATATGGAAATTGATCAGAAAGTTGCCAGGACCCAATGGTGCAACTCCCGAAGCTAAATTCTGACAATTCCAAATATGCTCATTTTCATTGTTTAATAATTATTTTTGTTATTTAATTATCTAAATATACGGGGTGTTACAAACGAACCACCTTTTCAGACGATTTAAATCGACTATAAACCACACATGTCAACTCAAACCATTTAAAAGGAGGATTGTCGGTGGGGTAAATAAGAAAATAAGAGAAGAAAAGAAAAAACAAAACACATAATCTTGCAGTGGAATAAAAAAAATATAATAATCAAATAAACAGTTCATGCGGCTATTTTATAATATACATTTGATTACACAAATTTTACAACAATCAAAGAACAAACAACGACATACCAAAAATGATGCAGGGGAAAATTACTAATAATATAATATACCAAACTCCGTCTTCGTCCTCCAGAAATAAAGTCTTCAACACTGAAATGCTCAGGCTAACCCGAGCGTAATGAAAAGACAAAACACTCGAGTCAGAACTAAAAGATCTTATGTAAGTTAAATCAACAAGAAGTAAATATAAGTGTAATGGCTTTAGAGATGTTTACGGGATTTTACATCTCCTATCTAGTGTATAACGCGTGTGTAATAACTTAAGAGATGTTTTGGGATATTCCATCTCCTAAGGATCCGTTAAACTGTCTATATGTTGTAAAATACACTATATATATGTAGTGTCTATCAGTAAAATAAAGTATTAAAATAGCGTTAAGACGTTACCCATATCCTTCTTAACACATTTTATAGGCATCGTAGTCTATACAGTACTGTAAACTCCACCGTAAACTGCTGGGCTATCAGGGAGCACTCCATAGGTACGGCACAAACCAAAATCATAGTGGGCTCGATAAGACATATGAGAGGGCACACGAGGCAATGCCCAGGGTATGATTCTACGTTTTGCACGCCTGGACTGGTGGTACCGCATAGCAGCTACTACCGTCCACCTCGAGACACACTCCTATAATCAAATCGAGGGTGGCCACCAATCAATCATAAAGTAACAGATATGGTATCGAAGAAGCATGTCTGATAGGAGGAGCAGCCTCACTTGGCCCAGGATAGCTCCTGTTTTAATCATATCAAGCTGACCCGAAGGTCAGGGCTGCGTTCTTACTTCATACCAGTAGTGTTCGCCAAGCCATCCTACTTCGTTCTGGATTCTCCACCATGTACATGATTGTTAAAGTGGTTTTGGAGTTGGCAGAGAGTATGACAACATCCGACCTCGGTCTCTTTAACAACCAAATGCTTATTTCACACCGTGGTCATTTTATAAAACATTTTTAATAATAAATCCAGAAAACAGTTTATACCTTCATATCAAGATATCCATGTACTTATTCAAAAAGTATAAATATATCCATAAATGCCAAGGAAGATTTCTTTCAATCAATTTCAAAAATAATTTATATATCTCTCTTAAACCATTTATAAACTATTTATATGCTTTAGAATCATTTATAAAGCTATTTATAAATTCCAAAACAGTTTATAACTCTTACCTTTTTCATAAACTTCTACGCAAATTCTTTAAAACGCTTCCAAATCCCTTTATTCTTTTATAAAACCCTTAATAAAATCCTTTAAAACCCTTATAAACTCCTTTATAAAACCATTATAAAAATCCTTTATAAAATCTTTTATAAAATCCTTTTTTAAAAAATCCATTATAAAATCCCTTAAAAAACTATTATAAATTCCTTACAAAACCTTTTACAAAATTCTAAAATATTTTACAAAAATCTTTTATCTATTAAAGTTATAATAAAAGTCTATATTTTTTATCTTAAATTAATTTTTAAATAAATCTTTTAAACTATATTAAATATTTTATTAAATTAATTTTTTTAAAGTGTTTTTATTATATTACTGTATTTAAATTATATATTTTAAAACTAAATAAAATTATAAGTTAAAATCTTAAAAATTTAGGTTTTTAAAAACTTATATTAACTTATAATTTGAACCTTTAAAACATATAAAATAAATTATTTTCCAAATATAAATTTTAAATAAAATCATAAAATTAAATTTAAAAATCAAATTTAAAAATCAAACATACTTTACCATTTAAAAAGTAATTTAAAACCGACCAACGGTGTCCATATATAATTTTCTACCCTATGGTCAAGTGATTGGGTATGTCTCGTTTCAACCCAAAATAGTTAAATTTCCCAAGTATATATCATTTCAACCCGTATCCTGAATCAATAATTTCCAAATCAATAAAATCGCTCGGGTATTTATCATTTCAACTCATAATGATTTTTCCTAATCTATAAGATCATTCGGGTATGTATTATTTCAACCCATAGTAATTTTCCTAACAACAAACTAAGGGAACTTGCAGTGTGATAACAACATATATAATAAACATAACATACAATCATCCAAAATGTCAATGAATAAACATCCAAATCAGTCAATAAATCACAACCTATAACTGGTTATCAATATCAGGTATTTAACTATCAAGTTAATTTCAGTATTAATTTAAATGGCAATTGAATTCAAATTAAATTTAAATAACAATTTAAATTACCCAACAACAATTAATAAAATTCTTATCAATTCATAAATTTAATTCAACAAACATAAGAAGGTTTAGTATTGCGTGAGTGGGGTAAATCACTTACCTTTTATTTATCGTCGATTTAAAATACAATAAAAGCCCAAAATTTGAATAGCCTCCAAAACTAACCAAACCAGTTCCATGTTGTCCGGAATTTTGATACGAACCCAATGCAAGAAACCGCGTCCAAATCTGAGCTCGTATGAGAAAGTTATATGCGTTAGAAGATTAAAAAAATTTAAAATTAAAATAAAATGAGGGCAAATTAGTAATATACCATCGTTCAAACCCTACGTGCGTGGTCACAACCCTAACCACGTTCTTCAGCCGCCAGCCTTCATCCATGAACGCGCACAACCACAGGCCATTATGCCTTGATCCGACCACGTCGCTGCATCGCCCACGCCAGGCCGCCCCAACGACTACCGCGCGACCATCCCTGGCGTCGCCAGTAACCATCCACTCCCACCACCTCATCATGGCTATCGAGGCTAATTCGAGCACCTATAACATGAACGGATACCATAGATCAACTCCACTCGTCTCCCTCTATGACGCAGCACCTCCCGAACGACGAACCGTTACAAATCCACCGTTGAATCGACAACCCTAGTATGGACGGTCAAGACTTCTTCACTGATTTCTGGCCAAACCGGGACTCAAATGCAAAAATGAACTGCAAATGTAGATTTCGTTTGTTGAGAGCTTCGCAATAATATATTTTTCGATAGGTTTTGAGGAGTTTGAATTTTCGCTTTGATTTGAAATTAAGGATTAGGGTTTTGGAATTGATGGCCATTTGAGAAGGAATGGATAATTGAACAGATAGGTACAGAAAAGAGAAAATGAGAAACTGCTAGGGTTTATAACAGCCTATTTATAGGCAGAGATAGAATAGAGATGAATGGAGCAGATTGAATTAGGTCGAAGCGATAACAAGGAACCGAAAAGCCCGTTTCGTTCTCGAAATGAAAGTAGGTCATCCAATATAGCAAAATATAGGTTTTCGATATTTGTAAACTCAATGGAACTAGTTTCAAACCCAAATTCCATTGTATATAGAAATTAGCTTTCAAAATCAAGTTATATTCATTTAAATTCTTTTAATTGATTTCTATGCGTTTCGAGCTCGCACGATCAAACGATAAGTCCGATCGCTACGAAACATGAAATCCTATAATAATTCACTATTACGGATTTGATGAAATTGGTTTCATCGAAATCCGAGACAGTGGCCAAAAAGGCTAATTTTACACGTTATTTAAATTAATTATTAATTTAAAATCAATTTAATCACCATTAAATTCTAGATTAAAACTTAATAATTTTCATCATTCTCGATTAAACAAAAATTTATAATCTTTTAAAAATACAATTTTCCATATTAAATCCAAGATTTAAATATTACATTAATTTCAGCGTTCAATTACAACTGTAATAAATCCATTCATTATAATTTAAATTTCAAACAAAATCTTTTATTTATACTTAAATTCTTATATTAAATCACTATTACCAAATGAATTAATTTAACATAAGTTTCCATCTTACTATTCTCATCACTCAACAGTTAACGTCTTTTAACGTATTAATTGCAATATTGCAATTATATTAATTTTGTTGATTTCTAAATTAATTCCGAACGGATTAAATAATAAAATAATAATTAAAACAATTATTACACATTAGTAATACAAACACATTTCTAAGTCAATTGTTTACAAACAAAAGCTAATAAATTTATGTACCAATTAATTTATTTCATATTCTATAATAAACCTATTTCAATTAATAACAGATAATTTCAGCATTGAATCCAACATTTAATTTATTCCTTACTTACAATTATAACCAAGTTAACTTTACAATTATTTCAAATGATTGAAATTACATTAAAATAGTTGTCAATAACATTCAAACAACATTATTAAATCATATTCTAATTATTTTTCTCATTAATAAATCATAAATGTTAATTTCTCACAATATTAAATTTCAAAATCTTATTTAATTTAATAGTTTTAGTTATCAAAAATACGGGTCGTTACACTCTCCCCCACTCAAAACTTTTCATCCTCGAAAAGGAACAAGAAGGAATTAAGAAACTTGATATAATTTTATTCAAATTATTCAATTTATAAACACTTTAAATTTACATCATTAAGTTTTAACATACCTTTGAAAATAACCACGTTTCACAAAAAATTTCTAAGTCTTAAATTTACGAAAAATTTCGGTAGAGTCTCCTTTGCGCGATTAGGTCCGAAAAATAATAATATAAATAATTTCATTATATATATATATCATATTTCAATAATAAACATCCCAAACCATGGGAAAAATAATAAAATATCGCTTCAAAAACTGTAATTCGAAAACGTACCTATTTGTCGGGCAAACAACTTTATTTATGAAACCAAAAGCAGTAGCTATTGCTTCCATAAACCTGTATCTCACTTACATAATCCAAAAGGAGTTAAAATTATGTAAAAGAGTAATATTCTGGTTGTTTCAAATCAATAGTACAAGCAACATACAATATATAATAATCATATGCGAACAAAAGCAGTCAACCATTATATACCACAAAAGAATGCGTCAACCACTTATAGCATCCAAAACTAATAGTTTGTCCAGGTTTAGAAACTTTTCATCGTTCAAGGGTGATAAATAAACTACCAAGTGTGCCTTACACTCAACAGCCTTAGATAATTACTTAATAGATTATTCATACATCCTTAAACAATTTGAAGTATCATTTCCCAAACTTCCCATCAGCCAAAACAACAAAGAATTTAAGTATTATTTAAATTTGCACGATGTACATAAATCTTTTATACACAATATCAATTCTAATCGCTTGCTTGAATACACACATTCCACTTTCGAACTAGTATTGTTAAATCGACCACTCTAGTGCGGACTCTAATCCGATTTCTTGATTCGAAATTTCCGTTTTCCTTGCATAGCCATAAACCATGATAGAAAAATTCAAATTCATATCAAGAATTCGCATCAATTGTTCGCCGTCAAGAATCAAGTGAAAAATCCTAATTCGAACTGGTGTGAATCACTACAAATCTTGTATTCAAATCTGAATCGGAACTGTTATGCGAATAAAATGAGTTACGCATAATTTACATATTTTATTCTATTGATTTCTTTTCACATCATTATTTACTTTTCATTTGTTTTAATTCATTCATACAATAATTATCTCTTATTAATTTTCCTTCATTACTTAGATAATTTATTTCCCATTCAATATTTGAAATCATCAATGAATCCATTATTAAAGTATTATGCACATTTCATTGCAGTTTATTTCACATTTATTATTTACTATAACCTTGATATCCATTTTAATATTAATATTCATCAATGAATCATTTCAGCCATTTTCTTGAGTTTATAATCATTTACTTAAATAGTATTCACTTTTTACTATTTAATTTAATTACTAGCATTTCAAAATATTAACTTATATTTAAAATATTGCTTGTACATTAAAATTCTTATTTGTAGACATAACTCCATTACTTAAGTTTTACTTGTATAAATTCTATTACATATTCATATTAACATTTCAACTTTAATTTCTGGTAAGTTTTATATATGTTTTAATAATGTAATTGAGTGTTATACAAATTTATCTTATTCATTTTAGCTAGCAAAATATTCAATAATTTCCATTTTCTAAATTTCATTACCCTTTAATTTACAACTGACAAATCTCCAATTTCTTTACAGTTTCATTAATCACTTAGCTTCTTATTTTTCATTTTAGAAGATTCCAATTACTAAAGTTTCTAGAACTGGAAATCATTAATTTAACAAGAACTTAAGAACTACATACCGGGTTCATTTCATACCATTTTGAAACACTATATATATTCATATCTTATATATATATCAAATCATACTTAAGAAAATAATATTAAAATTTGTTTATCAAGACAAATGTGTAACAAAGCTACTACAGTGGTCTTCCCACTTTGAAACTCGAAAATGAACGTCGATGATGTCGTTATCATCACTGAAATTATTTTCCAGCGATAGAAGATGGGAGTACATAACTTATTTAATTCTAAAATTCTTTTAAAACATTTCTTTCAAATCACATTGATAATATTTATATCCGAAAATACTTCCAAATAATACTAATATTATATTCCAAAATCTTTGAAAACCAATTTCAAAACTCCAAAACTCAAGTTCTCAAATTTCCAATTTATATTCACTTTATTTGTAAATCCTATTTTGCAACCAATATTGATAAGATTTCACTTCTTAACAAATAAACATATCACATACAACTATATCCATTTATAAAAATTATTCTTTTATACACAAAATATAATAATAGGTAAAATTATTTCATTTACCTATATTTCAAAAACAATATTGTGTCGATCTGCCCTATTAAGTGTTTAGAAATCCCTATCGATGTCATAGCGTCCAATGTACCGACAATGTGATGACCCAGATTTTTAACATCGGATAATTGGGTAATTAACTGGTTTAAATTATTGGAATATTAGTTTTAATTAGTCAAATAAATAAATTTCTGATAATTAAAATATTTGGATATATAAATGGCTTAAAAACTATGATAGTTATTGGATTATAGAATTTTGGAAAATATGATAAATCTTATAGAAAATAAATAATATATAAACTCCACCATTTCGATTAAGATAAAACATCCATAAATATATATATAATATACAAGGTTGGTGATGTAAAATATATATATGAGTACATGTATATATATATATGATAGGTAAAATGGTAAATAAGTAGGTATATACACATATTTATAAAAGTATGGTATGTGAAAATAAATATATATACAAGCATATGAGTAATATATATATATATATGTATGTATATGCCCATGTGAAATAAAATATAAGAAAAGTTTATATAAATGTGAATACATATATGTAACTAAGCAATGTATATGAAATATACAGTAAGTAAGCAATGTATATTTGAAATATATATGTATAAGATGACAAATACAAACAAGTATATATATTTCTTAAATAGTGGAAATGCAAGTATATATATACAATAACAACAACACATGTGGATAAAAGACATAACTATATATATTTACATGCTTGCAAAAGGATATATATACATATATAAATTCATATAAAATATGTGTAAACAAAAAGGGAGACAACATCATAAATGCATGTCATTTAAAGTCACAACATATCTAGTTAAGCACATGAAATGGAAAATCAACATGAAAAATAAATCAAATCAAAACCAACCTTTTATAAAATCAAAAGGAAAATAAATTAAAAAGAAAATAGAAATCAAACAAAGTTAAAGGCCTGTACAAGAGAATCTATCTCCACTTTCAGCCTTTGTGCAGTCTGGCATTCGAACCAAAATTTATACAAACTTTAATTGTAAATAACATAAATATATATATAAGTATATATGACCATAGGAAAGCAATGTATTAGAAGATATGTATAAGAATAAGTGTATATGATGGTAAATAGGTAAAGTAAAAAGGGTATCTTTGCATATGTATGTAGTATGTGTATATTCAAGGATGTATATATTCAGGTAAACACATAAGGGAACACACAATTAAATGCATGCATACAACATTTCAACTCAAGCACAAAATACATCAAATCTCATTTATAATAAATCACTTCTTTCACCAAATCTTATCAGGTCCAGGAAATTGCTGACCATAGGAAAATTAAACAAAATAAAGTTTAAAAGAAAAATGAAAACAAAAAGCTTGCTGTGTACAGAGGAAGGTAGCAGTACACTTTTATATAAATATAAACATCACTGCATTCCACAACTTAAAGCAAAATAAAAACAAGAAGGCAGAGAAGATCAAAATCATAGCAACTCATCTTCAACCAAGCAGGGTAGTAGTTTTCAAAAGCATATTGTTCTGTTCAAAGGAAACTGTGAGTAAAACTATTAAAAACTAAGATCTTCTCTCTACAAATTTATGTGGTATGTCTGAAATAAATAATAGTATTTGACGAGTTTGCTTGCTTAGAAATGGATGTGAATATACATATGTATACGGATGTATATATCAAGCCTGTACATCATTTTGGTCTGCTCTATTTAATTTTGATTCCTGGCATGCTTAGTTTAAAAAAAATCCATATCACCTCTTTAAAACTGTAATAGGATGTGATGTTAACAAGTAAGTTGTTTATTTTTAATTCAACTTTATATAAAAATTAGCTTTATTAAATATTATAAAGTGTAGAAGAATAAAAAAGCATATGACAGAGGGTCACCGAATATTTCAAGAAAATCGATCGTTATAATTTGGGTTTTCATGGATATGAATGGGATCGACATTTGAAACAAGGAATTTTAGTGGTATTTTTATGATTTTTAGCGTCGTAATTGGTGAGGTGGAGAGGTTTGAACGAATTTTGGTCATTGGTCGATTTCCGGCGATCTCGGGGTTTGACAGTGTCGGGGTTGTGGTCGGAGATAGCTGGTTGGTGAGGGGTCTCGGGAAAAATAGCTCGGTGATTTATTGATGGACGTGGAAGCGAGGCAAAGGGAAAGTAGGGTTTCGGGCAGTTTTGGGTTGTTTCATTTTCAAGGAGAAGGGCGGTGTCACGGAGGTGAGAGGTGACTGCGGTATGGGAGAGAAAGGAAGAAGGGGCCATGGTGAGTCTACGGATGGGTTTTGGGAAACTCCGGTGGGCGGAGATGGCTGGACGAGGTGGAAGGAGGGGGACGAGTTTGTTTTCTGGTTGGGTTGGAGGGTGATGTTTCGATTTAGGGTTTGTCGCGGAAAAGCTGGGTGGCCAGTGGGTTTCGAGGGTCGGAGTTGTCGTGGGAAGTTGGTCAGAGGTGGACGACGACGTTTCGTCGATGCGTGCACGTGCACGGTGTGTTCCAGTGCAGGTTGAACAGGGAGGATGGAAAAAAAAAAGAATGCTGGAAATAAAATAAAAGAAGAGGAGAGGGAGAAGAATTATGGGCCGGATTTGGGCCGTAATTTGAGAAAGGATGAAGTAAAAGAAAATAAATAAAAGGAAAAATAATAAAAGAAAAGAAAGAAAAGTACAAGAAAAAAAGAGAAAGAATAAAAGAAAAGAAAATGAGAGGAAATAAGAAGAGAAAATAAAAAGTAAAAGAAAGGGAAAGGAAAATAAAAGGGAAATAAAAGTAAAAAGAAAAGGGAAATTATATATATATTTATATGATAACTCATATTTTTCTCTTTCGTTAACTAAAGATCTATTTGCACTTTAAATCCGTAATTGAAAATTCAAGGATATCCTATAATGGCAATTAGGCATATTATTATTATTGGACTAAAAATTATGGGAAATTCACGATATTATAATTTATTTTAGTTAATAAATTTTTAATTCGAAATTAATTTGGATAAAAGTATAAGTGAAATCGATTAAGCAAAGTTAATAAGATCCAAGTGTGTGATTGGTATGATAAATCGTTATCTATCGTTAAATTGGTAGTAATCTATAGCTTGCCTTAACCCTGTCGGAGGGTAAATTCAATTAATTTTTGTCTATACCAATAAGTGGGCAGACGAGTCTCCCCATATTTAAATAGTGCCACCCAATATGATAAATTGTTTATTTTAAACGATTTACACTTTTAAATGTATCGCTTGGATTCGAAGAGACTGGGACTGGATATCAGCGATATCCGGAACCACTTCGATTTAATCATCACTATAAATCTTTACGGGTTTGATTTTAAAGTCTAATGGGATGGAATTGAATAAATTAAGTAAATCTGATTATTTTCAATAAGTAACTATACATAGACACTATTTTAAATATAAATGGATTTGTGCAATAAGTATTTGGCTATAACAAGATAAAAACTCGTAGATGTATACGAGTTACCTTGGTTTTCAAAGAAGCATTATAACTTAAGTATTTCATATTAGATGGGTTTACTCACGCTGGTTTCCAACCAGACTCGGGTGTTACTTTATTGTAATGCTCGGGTTAGACCAAGTATTACATGATTTACAAGTTAAGACGTTTTGGAGCTCAGGAGATGAGTTGGATGGCAGAGGCGTATTGAATATATGCCTCTGTATTATAGGCTATTTTATTCAGTAGACGAGGACAAGTTATTATATCCGTCCAGATTTGTTGTACTCTGATATCTTGTATGTATATTGATAGTTACAACTTTTCTTATATAAAATGCTACTATTGTATATTATATTTTGTTCCGCTGCGATTGTGAGAATCTGTGCTGTTGTTTTCTGTTCTTATTCTACCTCGTTTTCTTCTTAACCCTAACAGTCTGGGATTTTCTGGCACTCGATTGTTCGGCACTCTATACAGTGGATGTATTAATGTCGATTTTTGGGGTCGAAAATCTTTGGGCCGTTACAGACAAGAATTCATAAATACTCAACAGAACAAATTAACACAATACAAAATATTTTTATATCACTAACAAATACGCTCTCTCATATATATATTCTCAAACTCATTCTAGGGTATTAATAAGCCTATCTCTAATGAGTTAACCCCGAACAGGCTAAGGTATCCATAAACCAAAGCTCTGATACCAACTATAATGATCTACCTTTTGAGACGATTTAAATCGACAATAAACCACACATTTCAAATCAAACCATTCAAAAGGGAGGATTGTCAATGAGGTAAATAAGAAATAAGAGAAAAGAAGAAAAAAACAAAACACAGAATCTCGCAGCAGAATGACAAAATATAATAATCAAATAAATAGTTCATGAAGCTGTTTTATAATATACATTTGATTACATAAATTTTACAACAATCAGAGTACAAACAACGGCATACCAAAAGTGATGCAGTGGAAAATTACTAAAAATATAATATACCAAACTCCGTCTTCGTCCTCCAGAAATAAAGTCTTCAACACTGAAATGCTCAGGCTGACCCGAGCGTAATGAAAAGGCAAAACACTCGAGTCAGAACTAAAAGATCTTATGTAAGTTAAATCACAATAAGTTAATATGAGCGTAATGGCTTCAGAAATGTTTACAAGATTTTACATCTTCTATCCAGTGTATAACGTGCGTGCAATATCTTAAGAGATGTTTCGGGATTTCCATCTCCTAAGGATCCGTTAAACTACCTATATGTAGTAAAATATGCTATATATATGTAGTGTCTATCAGTAAAGTAAAGTATTAAAATAGCGTTAAGGCGTTACCCATATCCCCCTTAACACATTTTATAGGAATCGTAGTCTATAGAGTACTGTAAACTCCATCGTAAACTGGTGGGCTATCAGGGAGCACTCCATAGGTACGACACAAACCAAAATCATAGTGGGCTCGATTAGGCATATGACAAGGCACGCGAGGCAATGCCCAAGGTAGGATTCTACCGTTTTGCATGCCCGGACTGGTGGTAATACATAACAGCTACTACCACCCACCTCGAGACACACTCCCATAATCAAATCAAGGGTGGCCACCAATAAATCATAAATAAATAGATATGGTATCGAAGAAGCGTGTCCGATAGGAGGAGCGACCTCACTTTGCCTGGAATAGCTCCAGTTTTAGTCATATCAAGCCGACCCGAAGGTCAAGGCTACGTTCTTACCTCATACCAATAGCATTCGCTAAACCATTCTACTTCGTTCTGGATTCTCCACCATGTACATAGTTGTTAAAGTGGTTTCAGAATTGGCAAAGAGTATGACAATATACGACCCCGGTCTCTTTTACAGCCAAACGCTTATTTCACACCATGGTCATTTTATAAAACTTTTTTAATAATAAATTTAGAAAATAGTTTATACCTCATATTAAGATCTCATATGCTTATTCCAAAAGTATAAATATATCCATAAATGTCAAGGAAGATTTCTTTCAATCAATTTCGAAGATAATTTATAAATTTCTCTTAAACCATTTATAAACTATTTATATGCTTTAGAACCATTTATAAAGCTGTTTATAAATTCCAAAACAGTTTACAACTCTTTCCTTTTTCATAAACTTCTAGGCAAATTCCTTTAAAACGCTTCCAAATACCTTTATACAAGTTCGTTTATAAAACCCTTTACAAAATCCTTTAAACTCCTTTAACCATTATAAAAATCCTTCATAAAATCCTTTTATAAAATCCATTATAAAATCCCTTACAAAACTTCTATAAATTCCTTACAAAACCTTTTACAAAATTCTAAAATCTTTTACAAAAATCTTTTATCTATTAAAGTTATTACAAAAGTCTATATTTTTTATCTTAAATTAAATTTTTAAATAAATCTTTTAAAACTATATTGAATATTTATTAAATTAAAATTTTAAAGTGTTTTTATTATATTACATTATTTAAATTATATATTTTAAAACTAAATAAAATTATAAGTTAAAATCTTAAAATTTAGGTTTATAAATACTTATATTAACTTATAATTTGAAGCTTTAAAACATATAAAATAAACTATTTTCCAAATATAAATTTTAAATAAAATTATTAAATTAAATTTAGAAATCAAATTTATAAATCAAACATACTTTACCATTTAGAAAATAATTTAAAACCAACCAATGGTGTTCGTATATAATTTTCTACCCTATGGTCAAGTGATTGGGTATGTCTCGCTTCAACCCAAAATAGTTAAATTTCCCGGGTATATATCATTTCAACCCGTATCCCGAATCAATAATTTCCAAATCAATAAAATCGCTCGGGTATGTATCATTTCAACCCATAACGATTTTGCCTAATCTATAAGATCATTCGGGTATGTATCATTTCAACCCATAGTGATTTTTCTCACAACAAACTAAGGGAACTTGCAGTGTGATAACAACATATATAATAAACATAATATCTAATCATTCAAAATGTTAACAAATAAACATCCATCATAATCAACATCCAAATCAGTCAATAAATCACAACCATTAACTGGTTATCACTATCAGGTATTTGACTATCAATTTAATTTCAATATATATTTAAATGGCAATTTAATTCAAATTAAATTTAAATGACAATTTAAATTACCAAACAACAATCAATAAAATTCTTATCAATTCATAAATTTAATTTAACAAACATAAGAAGGTTTAGTATTGCGTGAGTGGGTTAAATCAGTCACTTTTGATTTATCATCGATTTAATTCCAATAAAAGCCCAAAATTTGAACAGTCTCCAAAACTAACCAATATAGTTCCATGTTATCCAGAATTTCGATACGAACCCAACGCAAGAAACTACATTCAAATCCGAGCTCGTATGAAAAAGTCATTAGCGCTAGAAGATTGAAATTTTTTAAAATTTAAATTAAAATAAAATGAGGGCAAATTAGTAATATACCATCGTTCAAACCCTACGTACGCGGTTACAACCCTAACCAAATTCTTCAACCGCCAGTCTTCATCCATGAATGTGCACAACCATAGGCCACTACGCCTCGATCCAACGACGCTGATGTATCGCTCATGCCTGGCCGCCCCAATGACCACCGCGCGACCATCCCTGGCGTCGCCAATCACCATCCGCCGCCGCCGCCTCATCATGGCTATCGAGGAAAATTCGAGCACTAATAATATGTTCGGAGACCATAGATCAACTCCTCTCGACTCCCTCTACAACGCAGCACCTCCCGATCGATGAACCGTTGCAAATCCACCGTTGAATCGACAACCCTATTATGGACGGCCGAGACTTCTTCACTGATTTCTGGTCAAACCAAGACTCAAATGCAAAAATGAACTGCATATGTAGATTGCGTTCGTTGAGAGCTTCGCGATGATATATTATTTGATAAGTTTTGAGGAGTTTGAAATTTCGATTTGATTTGAAATTGGGGATCAAGTTTTTGGAATTGATAGCCATTTGAGAAGGAATGGATAATTGAACAGATACGTACAGAAAAATGAAAATGAGAAACTACTAGGGTTTATGACAGCCTATTTATAGGCAGAGATAGAATAGAGATGAATGGAGCAGATCGAATCGGGCCGAAGCGATAACAAGGACCCAGAAAGCCCGTTTCATTCCCGAAACGAAAGTAGGTCATCCAATATATCGAAATATAGGTTTTCAATATTTTTAAACTCAATGGAACTAGTTTCAAACTATAATTCAATTGTATATAGAATTAGCTTTCAAAATCAAATTATATTCATTTAAATTCTTTTAATTGATTTCTACGCGTTTCGAGCTCGCACGATCAAATGATAAGTCTGATCGTAACAAAACTTGAAATCCTATAACAATTAGCTGTTATGGATCTGATGAAACTAGTTTCGTCGAAATCTAAGACAATGGCCAAAAAGGATAATTTTACACATTAATTAAATAAATTATTAATTTAAAATCAATTTTGTAACATCCTGATATTTTCAACCATTCGCATTCGCACATGTCGGACTTAAATTGCTCAAAATATCAGATTGTTAATTTGTATTTGGCAAAACTTAGCATATATAGTAAAATTAAACAATTGGAGAATCACAGACAAAGAGTAATATAACAATAAGTAGTGGAAACAAAAGAATAGTAGTTCATGAAGCTACTATATATATATAACAGAGTTAAAACAAGATACAACAGAAGTCTGGAATACATAGAAGTCTCAAAACAATAGCCAAATACAAGATCATAATACATCACTGGAATCAACTGAATAACTGCAAGCTGGATAGATGGATGGATCTCCAAGCGAAGCTCCAACTCTAAAGGTGAGTCTCAAATGCTGTGGCACTCAGTCTGACCCGAGCGTAAAGCAAAACACAAAACACTCGAGTCAGGATTAACATTCTTATATCAATAAATCCAACTCAAGTGAAATATCAACTGAAATACAAGTAACTCAAAGGATGTTTGGGATAACCATCCTCTAAGGGTCCGTTAAACTATCTACTATGTAGTACAATATACTATTATAATATGTCTATAGTAAAGTAAACTATTAAAATAGCGTTAAGGCATTACCCATATCCCCCTTAACACATTTTATAGTGTCAATAGTCTATACAGTACCGTAATACCCCGTAAACTGGAGCTACCATAGGATACTCCATAGGTACGACACAAATCAAACTCGTAGTGGTCTCGATAGGGTAGGTGACACGGCACAACTAGGCAATGCCAGGGTAGATATACCAATTACACTTCCGGGCTGGTGGTAACGCATAGCAGCCACTACCGCCCACCTCGAGCCACAGTCCCAAAAATCCGAGGGGTGCACCCAATCAATCACAAAGTAATAGAATGGTATCGAAGGAGTGTGTCCGATCAGAGGAGCTACCTCATTGGCCCGTCGATTGCTATTGTTTTAGCAACCTTAAGCTAACTCACGGGAGTTAGGTCCACGTATATACCTCAAGAGCGTCGCCACCATCCTACTTCATTCTGGAATCTCCATCGCGTACACAGTTGTTAAAGTGGTTTTCGGTATTGGCGGAGAGTATGACAATATCTGATCTCGGTCTCTTTAACAACCAATCTTTATTATAACACCACGGTCATTTCAAAATAGTTTATATTTCAAAACCAAAATATCATTTCTATTTCAAAATCATATCAATACGATATCATTTTCTCACTTCAAATATATCCATTTCAATAATCATAGTACTTTCAAAGTTATAACACATTCGAAACCAAAACACCTGAAATTATAACACTTTGGAAATCACAACATTTTCAAATCATAGAACTTTGGAGATCATAACACTTTGCTTTAAACAATTTAGATATTAATAATAGTATATAAAATAAATAGTTTATAAAATAAAATAGTTTATATAAAATAGTTATAAGTTAAAATAGTTTATAATAAAATAGTTAGTATATTAAAATAATTTATATTGAAAATGATTTATATTAAAATAGTTTATATTAAAATAATTTATAAAGTAAAATATAAAATAATTTTAAATATAGTTTAAAATACTTTATATAATAAAAATAGTTTCCTCAAATTTCACAAATCGATTCAAATCAATTCGAATTCCAAAATTCAAATTTAATTCAATCTTAATTCATTAATTTCCATTTAATTCAGTTTCTCAATAAGCCATTCCAAATTATATCTATTTCAAATATAGATTTGAACCACAAAATAACCCATTTCAATTTCAGTATATTTTAAAACTTTAAATATTCGACATTTCAAAACTAAATTTGATAATTTCATATATATCTTAATTTAACTTCATTATTATTTAGTTTTGGAATATTTACTTAATAAATCCAATATCATTTAAATAAAACCCCAAATTACAATAAACTAAATATTTCCTTATATTTATTTAAACTTGAAATATTCATTTAAATCACTTTTAATCAAGATCAAGTTATAAAATCATATCTTTTAAACATCTAAAATTTTAATAAGTTTCAAATCGATTTAATTAAATAAAATCCTTAATTAAATACCATTTCAAATCAATTTCAAAATTATCTTTCCAACCTTTATTTATAAAATCTATTTTAAATTATAATTTCAAACTAACTTATAACCTTTAAAATTTTCAAACATGTAGAATTTAAAATCTAAATTTTAGCCTTTATAAAATAACATATATACATAATATCTTAAAATCAATATTTATTAAATCATATATTTCTTTCCAAAACCATAGAAATCATTTTCAAAATATTTATATATCGACCAACGGTGTCTGTATATAATTTTCTATCATATGGTCAAGTGATACGGATATTTATCATTTCAATCCGTAATTTAAATATATATATATATACGGGTATATATCTTTTACCCGCAATCCCAAATTCAATTCAATGAAAATTGCTTGGGTTTATCATTTCAACCCATAATGATTTTCTCCTATTCTATAAGATCGTTCGGGTATGTATCATTTCAACCCATAGGGAATTCTATAATAACAGGGAACTTGTAGAGTGATAACAGATATGAAAATAATATAACAGGCATATATCATCAATATAAATAACAGATAATGGTGTCAGATGTCACAGGTGAACAGTTATAGATAATAACATATATAACAATGTAAATAACTAACAGCAGCATATTTCAATTGCCATTCCAATTTAAATCAAATTTAATAAATATAAGAACATTAATCGTGAGTGATTTTGCTCACCTTTCGAGGCTAGAGATGAACGAGACTAAGATGAGTTATGAAATGCAAGCACGACTTCCAAAGTAAAGCTAGATTGGCACGAATTCGACGGAAAGAGCTGATAGTAGAAATTGATGAGAACAAATCAAAACCATTTTGATATAAACTGAAAGTATATACATTCTTATATTATTATTATTTCCTAAACCAATATTTAATAAAAAACATATTTAAATTTAATATACACCTATATGTATTTTAAAGCCAATTGTCCCAAATAAAAATCATTGATTTAAACTAAACTCATATATTAAAGTCAAGCATATATATATATAAGTAGATATATGCTTCAATTATTAGTAATAGGATATATATATATAAATTCCTTTATATCAATTATCTTATATAATATAAACTGTGAACATATATGTACGTATCAAGATTAAATAAATACTTTATTAATATATGTATATATACACTTAAAATAAATATCATTATAACGTATATACCCTTATTCTTTAAAACCCAGTACTATTAGAATCATATAGCAGCTGCTAAGCAAAATGGAACAAATGTATAATATTACACACGCAAAATACATATAAATATGCTAGATATGTATATACAGTAACTTGTACAGCTTATAAAATAAAGCTCAATATCACGCATATAAAACCTAATATATATACACAGACATATTTACATGCCTATCCTACAGCGAACATAAATACTATATATATAAACAGAGTTCATATATACATATACTTAAACACATAAATATACCAACAGAAAAATAAACGACTTAAAAATCTAAACTTTATATATACATAACCTATATACAGGCTACTCATAGCCCTATGGACTTCTGCCATGCAAATACTCAACACATATAATATATACAAATATATAACCTTCAAATATATTTCATGTTATAAAAATATAGCTTTTATAAAACTGTCAATATATATACAGCAGACCATAACTTATATAATTTACATCTATATATATATATAACAGCCACAAATACAAAATATATATCATTACTTATTTTAAATATACGAACAAAATAGAATATAGATAAACTAACTTACATAACTTTCATATATATACAAAACTGCATAAATATATTGGCTAACAAAACTTTAACATACAATGATATATATTGTTATGTGAAATTTACTATTTAATAAACAAATGTATCATCTTCCTAATATCATATATAAAATACTTTATAATGTAATATACATTGAAACCTATATACTAAAATAAAACTGTTATAATACAAAACATTGTATTCACTATTATATACAAAACATTGTCTACTTTATCAAAACTGTCACAAACAATATACAATACTGTCACAACAGTAAAAAAATATATACAAAAACAATGTTTAAAAAAAATGTCCTTCACCGTTTATCCTATATATATACATTAACATATATAATATATATATATATATATCACATACCAAAACTGCAGGCGATCGAGATTGGGAGAGGAACTCGACGCTTAGTGGAACACGGTAGCACGGGTAGACGTGGAGACTACCAAGTTGAAGCTTGGAGGACTAGGTGCTGCCGCGGAGAGTTTGTGGCCGTGGAGGAAGGCAATGGTCGGAGGCCTTTCGAGTTATGGAGAGTGGCGAGGTTGGCCTCAGAGCAGGCGAACTGAAGAGGGGATGGGTACTTGAGAGGGTATGCAGTAGGGAGTGGTGCACGCAGTGATTGAAGACTGATGGGTGGCTCGGAGTGTGTCAGGGAAGGGCGAGAGAAACGAGCATGACCAGTTTAGGGGAGAAGCAAGCTGCAAATTTTAGGCAACATAAATTAACTTATTTTTAGAGAGGAAGGCTAACTGTTGTGGGGATACATGGAGACGTATGTTGGGAAGAAAGATAGAGATGAACAGTTCACTTTATATTGTAAATATAAACTTATAATATTATAATTCTCAAATGAACAGTACAAAGAGAAAAGCATAGAAAAGAAACGAACCAGTATAAAGTGGGAATTGTAAAAGTTGGAAATAAATTTTGGAAATATAAAAAGGCTAGTGGCTACTCATACACAATGGATGATGAAAGGACACAGAACACCAAAAGGCATGAAACAGGTACAAATACGGTTAACCATTTTCACGGATTTTGCCACGTACCGGACTCCGAAATGTACAAATGAATATACTGTGGAGATTGGCACGACGAGATGAATAGAACGGTACACAGATATCAACGATACGATCATCCTATCAAAAGTCGATATCGGTACCGAAATTGCTGCAAATCTGTCGAAAATAAGATGAACGGAGCAATGGAAGTCCAAATTTGACGAAACGAAATATGACGTCTCACTCAAAAGTTAATTTACAAATTTATTATATAAACATATTCAGGTTTGGAAAACATGTTATTATCAACAATTATTAACTAATTTAAATTGAAATAGAATTACACAAGAAAATAAACTTCCATATTTTCAGATGAAAATTTACCATTTTCTATGTTAAAATAGACGTATTCCAAATATTAAATTTTTATTTCAAAATTTTATTATTTAAAATTTCACAAAATTCAGTTAATTACATTATAAAAACCAGTTAAAATTTACGGGTCGTTACAAATTTAATCACCATTAAATTCTAGATTAAAAGTTAACAATTTTCATCATTCTTGATTAAACAGGAATTTATAATCTTTTAAAAATACAATTTTCCATATTAAATCCAAGATTTAAATATTACATTAATTTCAGCGGTCAATTACAACTATAATAAATCCATTCATTATAATTTAAATTTCCAACAAAATCTTTTATTTAGATTTAAATTCTTATATTAAATCACTATTACCTGATGAATTAATTTAACATAAGTTTCCATCTTACTATTCTCATCGCTCAACAGTTAATGTCTGTTACCGTATTAATTGCAATATTTCAATTATATTAATTTTGTTGATTTCCAAATTAATTCCAAATGGATTAAATAATAATTAAAACAATTATTACACATTAGTAATTTAACACATTTCTAAGTCTGTTGTTTATAAACAAAGCTAATAAATTTATGTACTAATTAATTTATTTCATATTCTATAATAAACTTATTTCAATTAATAACAGATAATTTCAACATTGAATCCAACATTTAATTTATTCCTTATATACAATTATAACCAAATTAACTTTACAACTATTTCAATTGATTGAAATTAAATTAAAATAGTTGTCAGTAATATTCAAATAAGATTATTAAATCATATTCTAATTATTTTTCTCATTAATAAATCATAAATGTTAATTTCTCATTATATTAAATTTCAAAATCTTATTTAATTTAATAGTTTTAATTATCAAAAATACGGGTCGTTATAATACTTGTATCAAAATACTTTTACAAAGATATAATCACAAACCCTTATATTTTCAATACTAAAAAATATCCATATACTTATCTCAACGGTATAATTATATTTACCAAGCCATGAGGAAGATTTCCTTCTTACCCAATTTTAAAATCATCTATAAATACCAATATAAATTTCTAAAACCATTTATAACTCATTTATAAATTATTCCTCAAGTCAATTATAAACCCTTTATGAAACCATGTAATTATTTATAAACTCCTTTTTATAAATCTATAAACCCATTTCTAAAATTCGTTTATAAATATCCATCTATTTATAAACCTCTTTACCTTGTAAATAATCTTCCTTTAAATATTCTAACCATTTTTTAAGCTCCTCTTATAAAAATCCAAGTCTGTTTACAAAACTTTATTTATGAATCTCGAACTCATCATAAATAAATCATAGTCACTTTCTTTAAAAGACTATTATATAATAGTAATTATTAATAATAAACATCATAAATAAATAATAATAATAAATTTTTAACACCTTAAAAATAATAATTAATAATTCAAAACATTATGAATAAACAATCGTTAATCTTTATCATTAATATAAATAATAATAATAAATTACCAAAATATTATTAATAATCAATATTATTAATTTCAAACCATATTAATAATTTAATTAATTAACCTTTCATTTTTTTTAAATATTAACAAACAACTTTAAACAATATTAATATAAGTAACCAACTTTTACAACATAATATATTTCCTTGATAAAAATCCATACTTAAATCTTCAACCCAATCATTCCCATATTCATAAAACTATATTTAATAATTTCTTTCTATTTTATAAAACTTCCTTTCGTAAAACCCATTTATTTATGAACTCCATTTATAACTCTATTTCCTTTATGAATCTCACTTATTCATAAATCTCATTCAAAAACATCAATCACCATCCATTTTTAATGTTACATCCATATGGATATATTCATTTTAGAAATCCCTTTCTATTTATAAATATCGTTTAACATTCCAAATTTACCCTCACGTTTAATTTTCAAAATAGAGTCAACTATTTCTAAAATATAATTTCGTATCTTATAATAAATCCACCGTTTGATTTATTTCACCAATTTATTAAATGATAATAGTTCCCTTTAATTTATAAACACCATTTATAAATCCACCCTTTATTAACAAAATACAATTTTACAAATCTTCACTCCATTTGTAAAATATCACTTTTATAAATTATCACACTTATAAATCTCACATTTGTAAATAATCTTTAATATATGTACATACATATACATACATACATACCTACATACATACATACATACATACATATATATATATATCAACTATTTTTATTTTCTTTTAAAAGAATATCCCTTTATTATAAAAGACGGAATTATTTTAAGATTTTAGATATCTTTATTTTACAGTTTGAAAATCTCCATCTAAAATTGTAACAACCTTTGTTTTGGTGATTACCTATGAAATTAAATTATAATGGTGGTTATAATTTAATAAAGGGGGAATAAAATAATTGGAGATAAAAAATTTGTTAAAATGGTTTATTTTAAATAAACAATGGATTTTGGTAAAATAAAATGGTATTGGGATGGTTTGGTCGATAACAAATTGAGATTTATGGAAATACGATGTTTTGGTGGTAAATTAATTAAATAAGTGAAGTAAAAGAATTTAATTCAATATCAGTTGTTGTAAATAAATAAATAATGTTGGAAATAAAGTTTTAGAAACTTTGTTATGAGAATTTGTGATAAAAATAAGCATTGGATGATTTTATTTCGATAAAATATAATAATTGTGGAAATAGTGATAAAATATTGATTTCTATTAATTTCAATGAAGTATTAAAATTTAATATGGTGAATATTGTAAATAAAAAGGTGGAAAATTGTTTAAAAATAACATTTGGATGTAAAATTAATGTTAATATGGTTTGCTATGTTTGATTGGATAAGAAAATGATTTTTTTGGAAATTTTGGTGTTAAAAATATGGTTTTATGTAAATAATGGTGAAAATTTAAGTATTTAAATAAAAATAAGAATTTAATGATGGAAATTGATTTTTAATGGATAAAATAACTTTTATATATTGGTAAAACATTTTTGTAAACATAAACATATGTTGTGTAAATTTATTTAATTAAGATAGGTGTAAAATAGTGTAAATTATGTTAATTTGAGAGATAATAACATAATTATCCTAACATAAGTGTTAATAACATATATTAACATACTTGGGCTTATAGGGTAGGGTTTAATTCAAACCCAAACCCATGTCCTAAAAGGAATAGGCAGAAGAGAATGAACTGTACGTTCATTTCTCTCCTCTTCCTCTTTTCTTTCTTCTATTATTTTCTGGCTAAAAGAAAACTTTGAAAATCCTCCTCTCCAATTTGCAAAACCAAGCTTTAATCCAAATTAAAACTAATTGAAACATAATAGATATATCAACTCTACAGGTAATCCTCATAAACCATAATATTATTTCATCAGGTTTTTTAGTTTGAGAGATTTTAGTTTACTGTAACTTCTATTTTTGCTTGCATGTCCTCTTTTCCAGCTTCTACAGGTCATTGAAGCTTCTCAAGGCCAAAAAGACTACAACTTGCAAGTTTAAAATCGCTAAATTCTTGATAAGGTGAGTAGTAACTCACACCTCTAGCAAAAACAAGCCGCCGGTAAAAAATTTGTTTCAGTTTATGTTGATTTATGATTAACTGTAAACTGAAATGTTAAATTTTTAGTTTACAGTAAAACTCTTGTATGGGTTCAACTTTGTGAACCAGTATCTCTTTGGTTTCATAACGGAATTGAGTGAAATCTTTCCCGGATCATAGACCATGTTTAGTTGTATGTGCATGTCAAATTTCATAGTCTGATTCATTCTGGAAGTGCCTGAAATCAGTGCTCAAAGTTGCAAAAAAAAACAGGCAAAAAGCCTGTAGCATTCCCGACTTCTAGGTCGACCCAGGAACACTGGGGGTCGACCTATGCTTCCCTAAGGTCGACCTAACCCTTATATAGGTCGACCTATGCCTTCCTAGGGTCGACCTAAGCCATCTAAGTGTCAACCCTTATTCCAGTGATTCTTGTGATCAATTCCTATGATATTTTGAAGTGTTATGAAGGGCTTAAACCTATCAATAGGTAAGCCAACATTATTGTTGATCCGTACTCCGGATTGATGTGTTGTTGAGTAGATTTAATATGCCAAATTTATGGCGTTTTCAGTGATTTTTGCTGTTTTCGAGCACGGGTTTTCTAAACCAATTTTGAAATGATTTTTATAATAAAATAGCATTCAAAAGATATATTTTACAATATTTATAGTTATTTTTGAAGCTATTAAAAATATATAATCTTTATAATAAAGAGAATTTCAAAGCCATGATTTCCAAACTATTTCAAAAATTGTTTTAAAAAACTAGTTTTCTCGAAGCAAAGTATTTTCCATATGACAATACACATTTTTGCACTCTTCAAGCAAATGAGAAAGAGATTTAAACGATTTAGTAAAACATGTGGTATGGGACACATGCGTTTACTTTTTCAGTTAATTTCGGACTTGTTCGTCTAAAGCTATACACATTTCATGGATCTTCGGATTGTATGTCAGTACTGGACCTTCGGGTCATTTGGGCTTTTTAGCTGATTGTCCTTCGGGATGTTTGACCTTCGGGTCGCTTGGCCTTTGGGTCATATTAGGCGCCATATTTGTGATACAGTACTTGGCGGGCTTCGGCCATTTTGTTGAGCACGTGCATCTTTTGTGATATGGTCCATCTTTTGTGATATTTCTTGATTATTCGTGATTTCCAAATGTTTTCGCCATTTTGAGATTATTGGGCCTTTTGAGCCGTTTGAGGATTTATTATATGGTGATTACATTTTGGAGTTTTGAACTCTTAACCAAGTTCTACATATTGGGATTTATGGTTGCCATCCTTTGGCGTATTTTTAAGATTTGTGATTTCCTATTTAGGAGTTATTTATGGCTGCCATCCTTTGGCGTTTATTTGAGATTTTTGATTTCCTATTTAGGATTATGGTGTTGATGGATGCCATTATATTGGCTGTTGTAGATGCCGATAATATGAGGTGATTATTTGTGACTAATTGATGTTGTAGTTAATCTTGCCACTTTCGAGAAACCCTCATTTGATATTTTGGTAGTTGATATGTATGTTTAGTGTTGCTTCTTCTCTTTCGAGAAGAAATATTATCGTTTATCCCTATACTTCATCTATCTTGTGCTAATCAGTTTATTTAAGCTACACCGACCCGTGTATTTTATATACTTGGGTCAAACCGAGTTATTTTAGGTCAGTCATCTGCTGTAGATTACCGCTATGCTGCTTCTACTATGGATTATCTTGCTTTCTTTTGGATGCTAGTCATCTTTTGTTTAGCCTTGTAGTTATTTTGTGTACTCTGATATGTACGTATTCTTTTGACTCGATGTTTATATTGTGGTCTATGTACCACCACTTGTGTATCACTATGTAGTGTACTGTGATGTATGCATATATATATATATATATATGTGTATGTATGTATGTATGTATGTATGTATGTATGTATGACTGATGTTCTATGCTCTGTTGTATTTGTTGTTGTTATATTTTGTTCTGATAGATCCGTTAGCCACCGTAGTTTTGTGTTAAACATTTATTGAATGTCGATCCACTTGAGAAAGGTAAATGAAAAAAAAATTAGAGCACCCAATCGACGTATTCAATATTTATTTAAGACAAATCTTACGGACGGTCGCTCCTTTCCTGCCCTATTTTCTGCATTAACAGACAATATTACTCCGTAATGCTCTTTGTTAATGTGGGTATCGGGGTGGGGCATCACAGCTTTGTATCAGAGCTGAGCTCAGAAAAAAAATATGATAAACACAGAACATAACATATATTATAGTACATCGAAGTATAATACAAGTGTTAACATAATCCCAATCGTCGTTATCCTTAATCGTGCCTTTAATCTTTTCGTATCCTTGGGGGTAGATAATAAGTTTTGAAAATATTATAAGATTTTAAATGTCACTTTTGCTAAAAAGTGATATTTATGTCATAGTAGAAATTAGACCTTAGATGGCTTAGATTTAAATTGTGTGTCCTGATTTTGGAGTGACCAGAGTTGCACAGCAGAAAAGGTGGGACTGTTTTCGCTGAGCACCTTTAGTAGTTGTTTTAATAAATGTTTGTTTGGTTGAGAGTTACATAGATGTTTAATAAAATAGTAATTATTAAATATATATATATATATAATTTCATATTGAGTAGGTGTTATAATAGAGAATTAGAAACCTACTCGATAAGAATTTACAGTATCACCAAAGTGTGCTACCACAAGGAGTACTAGAGAGATTAAATTGAGAAAATGAAATTTAATTCATAAGTGAAATTAAACCAAGGGTTAAATTGGATATATATATATATATATTAAATGTTTTGGGAATTGTATGGATGCATTATAAAAGTGATTGTTTGTAAGAATTGGGATTATTAAAAGAGCGTTTGAAAAAAAATGATGATGAGCGAAGGCAAATTTTAAAATTGCAAATCTTTTGAATAGAAGATATGCTTATATGCACAATTAGATTTTGTTTATTGAGGCAAATAAAAGATATTTTGTAAAATTATATAAGAGGCTTGTTTATCATATAGAAAATGATTTTTGTGTTAAATTGTCCATTGAGTGCTTCAAGAATTCTGGTAAATGCTCCTGATCAACGTTATCGATAAGAATTTCCTAAACACTATGATGCGACAGTCATACATAGTAAATTGAGTTGTAATAAACAAAAGTTTGAAAATAAAATAATACGAGATTGAGTATTAATTTTTATTTTAGAAGACAAATGCAGCCATCGAACCTTAGTGATTGTTAAGATCAGTGACGAGGCAGTTTTGACCATTTGGTCAACTCTGCAGCTATGACGCCCCACCTCTATACTCACACTAGCCAAGGACACTACAGGGTAATGCCGTCGACTAGCACAAAGAATAAGGCTGTTGAGGAGCGACCATCTATGTAATTGCTTTGTGCGAGTATCGATATGTTAGATAATATGACTTACATTTCATTTCAAGTGGAAATCCGACATATCAAATACAAACTCAAAGCTACTACACTGTGGCTATGTGGGCCTCAGAAACAAATATAGAAATAAGCATAACACAAATCAGTCACAGATATTCATATCACAAAGGCGGAAACAAATATGAATATAACACATAGAAGTGTACATCAAAGTAGTGGTCATATAAGATCCACTACATCACAAAAGAATAGGTACAAGTGCTAGACAAAAGAATAAGTATACATCAAGGAGTCTCTATCTCGAATGTATAAAAGCAAAAACAGCTAATCAAAAGTAGTTAGCCAAAAATCAAATAATGGTCCCAGATAAGAAGTCAAGTAGAAGCACCTGAAATACCTCGGTCTGACCCGAGTATTATTTAAAAAGAAAAATAATAAACGGAACAGTCTAGCTATAAATATCATATAAAATGAGATAGGATAAGAGATATGACAAAAACGTATGATAACAATAATGTCATACTGTGACAAGTATACATCAGATAATAACAAAAATCATACAATATCTCAAATCTACTCAAACACCAAAAAGAATGTCATATTCTTTAAATTATTCACCAAAACACAAATATTGATAGAGCTTATCAATGCAAACCACGAAAATTGGTGAAACAAAAATTATAGAAATCAACAATAAGAAATCCAGAAAACACAAAAGGGGAGGCCGATCACAAACGGGAGCATGAAAACTCACCAACACGTGTGTCACAAACGGAACGCTATTCCATGGTCGCTAACCATCAAGTTTGAGCCGAAGCTCCACAAACTGCCCGAAGACCATGGGTCGCTACCCCACCAATTTGAACCGAAGCTCCACAAACAGGGTTTTTAGTCCCCCATACAAACAAAGAGATATCGCACATCGCTAGTCTAAATCACAAAATGATCATCAATGATCGACAAGTGTAAATTACACTAAGCTAGTAAATAAATGAGTTTAGCTTCATGTCCCATAACCACTAGCTTAACTTAAATATTTACGAACAAATTGTAGATTTTCACTCGAAAATTGTCACGAGAGTTCAATCGAACAAGTCCAAGAATTAACCGACGAAGTAAACGCAAGCGTTTCATACCACTTGTTTTACTAAACCGTTTAATTAGATTTCTCGTACGAATGAGGTAAAGGTTTGTATATACTAATATATTGGAAAACGGTTTTAAAAGCGAGTTTTGTATTAAAAATGGTATTGAAATCATCTTTGTGAAAGCGTTTGAATATTTACTACTAGTATAGAAATCTTTGTATTTTAAAAGTGACAAATCACAGAAAAACGATTGTAGAAACAATTGATCACCAAAAATTCACATTCGACGATGTGAATCAAAACCATACAAATCGATATCAAATCCATCAAATGGATATTTCCAAAAATCCCGAAAAGAAGCCATCGAAATAAATAATAAATGGCAACAACTAATCATATCAACAAAAATCGATAAAAAAGGGAAATCCACTCAAAATAGGCAATTTGACTGAAATCAGCAGCTCCAGACGTCTGGTGGTTATCGCGACGTCTGAGCTGAAGCTCTGGAATTTTCTTCCAGATCGCCCAGACGTCTGGGAAGTAAGCTCAGACGTCTGAGCTGAAAGACTGGAATTTTATTCCCGTAGTTTCAGACGTCTGAATTTATTACCAGACATCTGAGCTGAAGCTCAGGGCAATTTTTACCAAGGCCTTTGATAGCCAAATCAAATTCGAAGCAAATGAATGAGCGACGATGGCTAGGGGTCGATGTCAAGCAACAACCCAACCCTATAAACACATCAACACACTCCAAATAACATGTCCAAACATCCATATAAGGATTTTCATAGATTTTGACTTCAAAATACCAAAATTGGAATATTCATCAAGCCAATTCAATTCAAAAGCAAATGGACAAGAAATAGATGTTAGGAATTCATACCTAACAACTATCAAAGGTATAGACATAGATGTGAGTTCAAAAACTCACCTTTAAACCCAAAAACAATGAATGAGAAGCTTTAAAACAAGGCAAGATCAACCACTCTTTAACTTCAACTCAAGAAGCTCCAAATCTAAGATAATAAGCAAATATTCCTAAATTAGGTTATAGGAAATTTCTGAAAATTGGAGAGAGATTGAGATGGAGAAGATGAAGAGGATGCTTACCTAAGCTTCTCTTTGATTTTGGAGCTTGAATCTAGAATTTCCTAGTAATCTAGGGTTTAGGAATTCTAATTTCCCTTTATTTCCCCTATTTTTCTTTTAGCTTGAAAGTGTTAGGAAATGAAAAGGAATGAAGAGTAGTTGGAGGAGGAGTTAGGGTATTATGTTGGGTTAGTGGACTGAAACCCAAAGCCCAAAATAGAAAAATAGCAAAATTCTACTCAACTCCAAACATATCGATGTTTATACTCAAAAAGGTCGCAAACGCCATTTTGGACTCAATGGAAGGGGTCTCGAGTCCTAATTCGACTGTTTACAAAAAGTAGCATTTCGGACTTTAATCCGACTAACGATGCCATATTTAAATTTCAACATTTAAATATACAATCGCAAAGTGTGCGGGTTGTTACAGACTCCCCTCCTTAAAGAAATTGCGTCCTCGCAATACTTAAGAAGAAAATAAAAAGTAACAACCATACTAAGGCATAACAACACAAAAGAAGAAATTTTGAAATGAGAAGTTCACCTTAAGGAGCACGAGAGAGTAAGTCCGGATGTGTTCGCTCGATGAATTCTCTGGATTCCCAAGAGCAATCTTAGGATTTGAGGACCATTGAACTTTCATGAGAGAAACATCTTTATTTCGAAGGCGTTTAACCTCCATAGTAATGATACGAATAGGATGTTTCTCATAAGTCAAATTAGGCGAAACTTCAATTTCTTCAATAACACCGGGCTCAAGAATAGAATCGGAATCTCTAAGGCATTTCCGTAGTTGAGAGACGTGGAATACGTCATGAATAGTAGAAAATTGATCCGGTAATAAAAGGCGATAAGCCACGGAACCAATGCGTTCGGTGATGGGAAATGGGCCAATATATCGAGGTGCTAACTTTCCCGATCGACTGAAATGCACAACACCCTTCGTAGGTGAAACATGAATAAACACTAAATCTCCCACAGAAAATTCTAATTTCCTTCTTCGATTATCGGCATAGGATTTTTTTCTACTTTGAGCTTCTTTCATCCTATGATGAATAAGGTCAATCTTTTCTGTGGCATCACGAATAAAATCTGGACCTAAAACCAGCTTCTCACCGGCTTCAAGCCAACATGAAGGAGATCGGCATGGCCTTCCGTAGAGTGCCTCGAAAGGTGCCATACCAATACTAGATTGGAAGTTATTATTGTAGGAAAACTCAAAAGAGAAATATGATCTTCCCAACTTCCACCAAAATCAAGAACACGTGCACGAAGAAGATCTTCAAGAGTTTGATTCACACACTTCGTTTGTCCATCGAACTGAGGA
Source organism: Allium fistulosum (assembly GCA_030737815.1). Lineage (NCBI taxonomy): Eukaryota > Viridiplantae > Streptophyta > Magnoliopsida > Asparagales > Amaryllidaceae > Allium > Allium fistulosum. The sequence goes on from CM060902.1 coordinate 1,426,159,565, forward strand.
TGATAAGCGGTGCTAAAATTAAGCTTGGTTCCCAAAGCTTTTTGAAGACCTTTCCAAAATCCACTAGTAAATAATGGATCATGATCGCTAATAATAGAAGTAGGAACTCCATGCAATTTAACAATTTCTTTGACATAGAGTTTAGCCAAAAGAGGTACGGTCTGATTGGACCAAACGGGAATAAAATGGGAGGATTTTGTAAGTCTATCTACAATCATCCATAGGCTATCATAACCCGAACGAGAACGAGGAAGACCGTCAATAAAGTCCATAGAGACTTGATCCCACTTCTAAATGGGAATGTCTAAAGGTTGCAATAACCCACCGGGCCTTTGATGCTCGGCCTTCACGAGTTGGCAAGTCATGCAACGCTTAATAAAGTTAGCAATATCAGACTTCATTCCATCCCAATAATAAAGTCGCTTCATGTCCGCGTACATTTTACTACTACCGGGATGAATGATAAATTTAGAACGATGAAAATCTTCTAAAATATCTTTACGAAGATCAATAGTATTTGGCACAATAAGTTTACCAAATTTTTGAATGTCGCCATGAGCATTAATATCAAAGTCTTTCAAACCATCAACCTTATTTTGATCCCTACAACTTTGGCTAAGAAGAGCCAATTTGGGATCTTGCTTTTGAGCTTCAAGGATGCGGTATAAAAGTGAAGAATGAGCCTCAAAGCTACATAAAACAAGAGATGAACATGAATCGGATTCGCGATCTCGAATCTCATAAGTGGATAAAGTCTCGAGATCATTAAATTCGGTTATCATCATTGAAACAACCGCTTGTTTCTTACGACTAAGGGCATCGGCAACACAATTTCCCTTTCCGGGAGTATAAAGAATATCAAGATCATAAGATGCAAGGAACTCGAGCCAATGTTGTTGACGCAAATTAAGTTCCTTTTGAGAAATAAATACTTCAAAGATTTATGATCGGTGTCGAGAACAAATTTCTGTAACAACCCGGGATTTGCATTACCAACTAATAAATAAAAGTTAGGATTTTTATTTATTTTAATGAAGCATAAAAGGATTTGTCTTTAACAAGTTATCTTGAGTTTCAATCTGATATTGTTATGCATGTATCTCTCTCGTTTTTGATCCGAATTAGATAATTTTGGATGTTCCGGAAAGCTTAAAACATATGCTACAATTTTTGTTCAGTAAGTTTTCTATAATTTTGAGTCTAACTAGGTCAAAATTGGTTTTTCTACTATCTTCCCGAGAGCGATACACATATTAGCTCTGTGGATGAAACTGAAACTATTTTGGTCATAACTTTTGAGCCGCTAGTCGGAATTTGACAATTTTGGTCTCGTTGGAAAGATGGAGTTATGAACTCCATATCTGGAAAGTTTGGTCATCATCTGAGTTCATTAGACCCTTCGAATTTCCTGTCAGAGTTGAACCCAGATCGCTGTGCAAAACAGTGCATTTCATGTTTCTGTGTCCGACTTTGGAACGTCGCTACGCCTTCGTTTCAAGTCAGAATCGAGTAATTATTTTTGCGTTCTGAAGTAGGAATGTCGAAATACGTTCCTACCAATTTTCATGCCATTCGGATTCAGTCTGCTGGTCCAAATAATTTTCCGAACTTGGGTTCGCGTCAGTTTTGGACTATTTTCCAACATTTGGAATATTTTCAGTGATTTTCTGGTTTTATCGATTTCTTTGAGATTTGTCTCTGAATTTCATACACGGGCCTTATAAAAAGGTTTTAAAAGGATTTTTCACTCCGAAATGGCTTTCGAAATTATTATATAATATTATTTTTAATTAGTAAACTATTTACTCCATAATAGGAGAGTTTTCAAAAGCCGTTTTAAAGTGTCCTCAAAATCAATTATAAATCCGTTTCGAACCATTATTTTCTATAATAAAAATCTCACACTCACTTTTTAGCACGTCAAGCGAAGTGGAAAGGTGCTTAAACGGTTAGGAAATCTCCGGCCTATGGAACCGTGTGTATTTTCTTTCCGGTTAATCCCCGACCTATTCGATTGATCGTTTTGACCTTTGGGTCTAGTTTACCGATGATACGAGGTGGACTTTTTATTGTTTGGAATGTGAGCTTGCTATTGGTTAGTAAACCGTTTAGTGCGAACGTGGGGTATGGGACTCATTGTTAACACTTTACGGGTTCCTCTCCAAGAAGTTTGTGACACATTAGCCTCTGGGCAGCCAGTACTGGACCTCTGGGTCACCACGCCTCTGGGCAACCGTCTCTGGACACCTGTTCTATAGAGCAGTTACTTTTTCGGCGTGTGCCTCTGGGCCTTTATCCTTCTGGGAAGGATCTTGCCGTCTCGCGCGTTCCGCATCTGTGCGAGTGATCGATCACAACTCTACAGTACTTGGCAATAACGACTCCGGTCGGTGCACGTGCTATACTTGTATTATCTGATGATTTTTATATCCATTCGAGTACCGCCATTCGGTGTTGGTTTTATGGAACCATACGATGTAAGTGCGATTACCTTGTGGATTCACAGTGTCTCTAGACACTGCTTTTCAATGTTTGATTTCATTGACTTTTCAGTATATCCCCATTGCTCTTTGGAGCATCGATCTTTGCTTGGGCATTAATTACAGACTCTGGTCACTCTTGGGATTATTGCCTATGGGCAACTTTGTATAGCTTTGGCTACGCCGATGATATGAGGCGATTTTATTTATTCAACACTTTGGTGCTGATATTCTCTTTGGAGATTTTTACTGTTGATTGATGATTAGGGACCGTCATTATATTCATGTGGTCCAAAATACTCTTCTCTTAGGAAAAGTATTATTTTATTTATGTGCCGCATTATTATATATCTCAGTTATTACTGATTGTTTAGCTAGCCTGACCCGAGTGTTTTCGCTCGGGTCAGACCGAGTTGTTTCAGGTTAGGTCTCTGGACTTAGCTTCTGTGCTTTCGCTTGGACATTATCTGCTATGCTGATAGATAGCGCTTTTATTTGTCCACTATTCTACTACTCTGTTATTATTCAGACTTTGATATGTACATATTATTGACTCACATGTGTGAGCAGTGGCTTTGTACCCACTTATAGTATTTGGATCTGTATTGACGATGTATTGTCCTGGGATTCTATATCTGTTATGTGATTCTGTTTTGTGATGTTTTATCATTTATTATTATGCTTGTTCTGATAGGTCTTTAGCCATTGTAATTTCGTTATAAATATTTATTGAATATGTCGAACCACTTGAAAAAAAAATATAGATACCATCCTTTCGACGTATTCAGTAGATAGTTATAGCTTGATTACAAATGGTCGCTTCCACTATACTCTATTCTCCGCTTTAACCGACAGTATTACTCCCGTAATACTCTTTGTTACAGTGGGTCTCGGAGTGGGGCGTTACAATTTCTCTCACAAAAGATAATTACGCCAAATTCTAAGGGCGAAAACAATAGCCGCGAGCTCTAAATCATGAGTGGCATATCTAGTCTCGGCAGGCTTTAATTGCCTAGAAGCATAAGCGATAACACATTCCCTTTGCATGAGAACGGCTCCCAAACCAAGACGACTAGCATCGGTATAAACAATAAAGTCTTGGTTCCCTTCGGGAATCACAAGAATAGGAGCATCGGAAAGGAGTTATTTTAATTTCTGAAAAGCAGCTTCACATTTGTCTGACCAAATGTATTTAACTCCCTTCTTTGTCAATTGTAAGGGGTACATAAATTTTAGAAAAGTATTTTATGTACCGACGGTAATATCCCGCCAATCCAAGAAAACTACGGATTTCCATCACACTCTCCGGTCTCTTCCAATTTTGAATCGCTTCAATCTTTGAAGGATCCACGAAAATTCCGGATTCAGAAATAATATGCCCCAAAAATTTCACATGAGATTGCCAAAAGTGGCGCTTAGAAAATTCTGCTTTCAATTGGTTGCTCCTAAGAGTTTCCAACACAATCCGAAGATGTTTTTCATGCTCTTCCTCGGTTTTAGAATAAACAAGAATATCATCGATAAAGATGAGAACAAATCGATCGAGGAAGTCTTTGAAAACTCGATTCATAAGGTCAACGAAATAAGCCGGAGCATTCGATAAACCAAATGGCATAACAAGCCATTCATAAGATCCATAACGAGTATGGAACGATGTCAAAGGAATGCTATCCTCTGCAATACGAAGCTGATGAAAACCGGTTGCTAAGTCTAAATGTGAAAAGACTCTAGCACCGCTAAGTTGATCGAATAGATCATCAATCCGAGGTAAGGGATATTTATTCTTGATGGTGAGATCATTAAGCTTGTGATAGTCTATGCAAAGCCTAAGTGTACTATCGGATTTCTTCACAAAAATAGCTGAAGCTCCCCAAGGAGAGGAACTAGAACGAATAAACTCTTTGGCTTCCAATTCAGATAATTGTTTATGCATCTCCTCATTTTCCTTATTGGACATACGATAAGGAGGACGAGTGATAGGTAGAGCTCCAGGGATTAGATTAATTCTGAACTCAATTGCTCGCTTAGGTGGTAATCCTAAAACGGGCTCAAAGATGTCGGGAAATTCACAAACAACGTGAATGAGGGAAATGACATCTTCCTCATCATCATTATCGTCATCACACGGGTTTAGAGAATATATGGATGTTACCGAATCAGAATCTGAATCTTTAAGAACAATAGAAATCTACTTAACAGTTTGAGGATGTCGAAGATGAATAGTCTGCTCGGGACATAGGATATGGGCTTCATAACGATTAAGCCAATCCATTCCCAAAATCATTCCGAAACCTAAGTAGCGCATAACATGCAAATTGGCTCGGAAAGAATAATCACATAAAATAATCTCGACATCTTTACAAAATAAACTGAGTGTTGTGGATCCACCAACCGGATTCGCAATTCTCAGTGAAGTCATCAAGCCCATAACATTTAAAGACAAAGCATCAACAAGTTCTTTTGATATAAAAGAGTGGGATGCACCCATATCAAAAAAAACTCGAATAGGATTATCATGAAACATAATAATGCCATCAAGGATAGAATGAGAAATACCTTGACCAAAAGAAGTGTTACTAGGGGCGTGTACAACATTTAGCTTTCCTTCCTTCTTGCTTTGAAGTTTGGGGCACGAAGATATAGTATGACTCGAACTTTTGCAATAGCGACAAGTAATGGACTTTAGACACTTGTTTTCATAATGGTCCTTAGAACCACAATTGTAACATTCTCCACGATTAGAGGCAAGAGTCTTTGCTACCGAAGTTTCTTGCTTCCCTTTCTTGTTAGGATAAGGCTTGAACTTAAAAGGCCTCTTCTTATTGATGTTTTGTTTGACACCCACAACTTCAACATCACTTTCTTTATCCGCCTCTTCAAGTTGAAGAGCGATATCAACAAGCTGATCGAAAGAAACTTCTAGTTTCAGAAGTAATGGCCTTTTGAGGTTCTTATTCAACCCATAGACAAACCTCTGATTTTTCTTTAATGGGGTATTAATATACTCGACCCCATATTTAGAGAGAGATTCAAAACATGCGATGTAATCCGTCACAGAAGATTCACCTTGAACAAGGTCGATAAAGCGTCGAGCTAAAGATACCTTTTCAGCTTCTGGCACAAACTTTAACTCGAACCTTTCCCGGAATTGCTTCCAAGTAAGATCCGCTTCAATAATTTCAGAAACCAAAAGCTCATACCAATCTAATGCTCTTTCTTGGAGCATACTAGAAGCCACTTGGACTCGATATAGATCCACAAGATTCATGCGAGAAAAGATGCGGTCGAATGTTCTAAGCCAAGCTTGGACTTCAATAATGCTTTCTGAACCCTTGAATGGCCTTCCACCCAAATTGGTGTAATCACTGCACAAACGTGCAAACCCAGATTTAGGATGTGTAGGCTCTGGAATGGGTCCGGCTGCTTGAGCATTCTTTACAAGATCTAAAAGTTGTTGAGCAGACATGAATACTCCATCCTAAGGAGTAGCACTGGATTGACCAGCGCTGGGACGGCCAGGTCCAACCATTTCTCTTCTTTAAGAAAGAAAGAAAGAAAGAAGAGGAAAAAGGTTATTCTCAGAATGAATATCAAACAATCTTGATTGATAAAACAAGGCATCATAAAAGAAAATAGGATAGAATGGGTCCAATGACTCGAATTAAATCCTAAGGCACGACTCCTAAGAAAGACTTAGGACAATGACCCTTGCTAGATTATTCTACATTGTTCCGAAGTTTGGCTCCGATACCAAGCTGTAACGCCCTACCTCTATACTCACACTCGCCAAGGACACAATAGGGTAATGCCGTCGACTAGCACGAAGAATAAGGCCATTGAGGAGCGACCATCTGTGTTATTGCTTTGTGCGAGTACCGATATGTTAGATAATATGACTTACATTTCATTTCAAGAGGAAATCCAACATATCAAATTCAAACTCAAAGCTACTACACAGTGGCTATGTGGGCCTCGGAAACAAATATAGAAATAAGCATAACACAAATCAGTCACAGATATTCATATCACAAAGGCGGAAACAGATATGAATATAACACATAGAAGTGTACATCAAAGTAGTGGTCATACAAGATCCACTACATCATAAAAGAATAGGTACAAGTGCTAGACAAAAGAATAAGTATACATCAAGGAGTCTCTATCTCGAATGTATAAAAGCAAAAACTGCTAAGCTAAAGTAGTTAGCCAAAAATCAGATGATGGTCCCAGATAAGAAGTCAAGTAGAAGCACCTGAAATACCTCGGTCTGACCTGAGTATTATTTAAGAAGAAAAATAATAAACGGATCAGTCTAGCTATAAATATCATATAAAATGAGATAGGATAAGAGATATGACAAAAATGTATGATAACAATAATGCCATATTGTGACAAGTATACATCAGATAACAACAAAAATCATACAATATCTCAAATCTACTCAAACACCAAAAAGAATGTCATATTCTTTAAATTATTCACCAAAACACAAATATTGATAGAGCTTATCAATGCAAACCATGAAATTTTGTGAAACACAAATTGTAGAAATCAAAAACCAGAAATCCAGAAAACACAAAGGGTGAGGCCTATCACAATCGGGAGAATGAAAACTCACCAACATGTGTGTCACAAACGGAACGCTATTCCATGGTCGCTAACCATCAAGTTTGAGCCGAAGCTCCACAAACGGCCCGAAGACCATGGGTCGCTACCCCACCAATTTGAACCAAAGCTCCACAAACGGGGTTTTTAGTCCCCCATACAAACAAAGAGACATCGCACATCGCTAGTCTAAATCACAAAATGATCATCAATGATTGACAAGTGTAAATTACACTAAGCTAGTAAATAAATGAGTTTAACTTCATGTCCTATAACCACTAGCTTAACTTAAATATTTACGAACAAATTGTAAATTTCACTCGAAAATTTTCACGAGAGTTCAATCGAACAAGTCCAAGAATTAACCGACGAAGTAAACGCAAGCATTTCATACCACTTGTTTTGCTAAATCGTTTAATTAGATTTCTCATACGAATGAGGTAAAGGTTTGTATATACTAATAGATTGGAAATCGGTTTTAAAAGCGAGTTTCGTATTAAAAATGGTATTGAAATTATCTTTGTGAAAGCGTTTGAATATTTACTACTAGTATACAAACCGTTGTATTTTAAAAGTAACAAATCATAGAAAAACGATTGTAGAAATAATTGATCAACAAAAATTCACATTCGACGATGTGAATCAAAACCATACAAATCGATATCAAATCCATCAAATGGATATTCCCAAAAATCCTGAAAAAGAAGTCATCGAAATCGATAATAAATGACAACAACTAATCAGAGCAACAAAAATCGATAAAAAATGGAAATCCACTCAAAATAGGCAATTTGGCTGAAATGAGCAGCTCCAGACGTGTGGTGGTTATCCCAGACGTCTGAGCTGAATCTCTAGAATTTTCTTCCAGATCGCCCAGACGTCTGGGAAGTAAGCTCAGACGTCTGAGCTGAAAGACTAGAATTTTATTCCCGTAGCTTCAGACGTTTGAGTTTATTACCAAACGTCTGAGTTGAAGCTCAGGACAATTTTTACCAAGGCCTTTGATGGCCAAATCAAATTCGAAGCAAACGAATGAGCGACGATGGATAGGGGTCGATGTCAAGCAACAACCCAACCCTATAAACACATCAACACACTCCAAATAACATGTTCAAACATCCATATAAGGATTTTCATAGATTTTGACTTCAAAATACCAAAATTGGAATATTCATCAAACCAATTCAATTCAAACGCAAATGGACAAGAAATAGATGTTAGGAATTCATACCTAACAACTATCAAAGGTATAGACATAGATGTGAGTTCAAAAACTCGCCTTTAAATCCAAAAACAATGAATGAGAAGCTTTAAAACAAGGCAAGATCAACCACTCTTTAACTTCAACTCAAGAAGCTCCAAATCTAAGATCATAAGCAAATATTCCTAAATTAGGTTATAGGAAATTTCTGAAAATTGGAGAGAGATTGAGATGGAGAAGATGAATAGGATGCTTACCTAAGCTTCTCTTTGATTTTGGAGCTTGAATCTAGAATTTCCTAGTAATCTAGGGTTTAGGAATTCTAATTTCCCTTTCTTTCCCCCATTTTTCTTTTAGCTTGAAAGTGTTAGGAAATGAAAATGAATGAAGAGGAGTTGGAGGAGGAGTTAGGATATTATGTTGGGTTAGTGGGCTGAAACCCAAACCAAAGCCCGAAATAAAAAAATAGCAAAATTCTACTCAACTCCAAACATATCAATGTTTATACTCAAAAAGGTCGCAAACGCCATTTCGGACTCAATGGAAGGGCCTCGAGTCCTAATTCGACTGTTTACAAAAAGTAGCATTTCAGACTTTAATCCGACTAACGATGCCATATTTAAATTTCAACGTTTAAATATACAATCGCAAAATATGCGGGTTGTTACAGCAACCAGTTGATAAAGTCATTCACTATAAATAAACGGCGAGGCAATGCCATTATAATATTTGGTATTTGTGAAATTGAATATGGTTATGCTTTTAATTGTTTATGTAAGTATAACCTATAGGAATCTAAATTATGATATCATATGGTAATCCTAGTAAGTAGAGTAAATAATTCTAATTAAGAAGATATCTTAATTGGGAGAAAATATCCTGTGATGCATTGATTAATAAGATGAAGTATTCATGATAAGAAAATACATTGGTTAGAAATTTAAAATATCAATTGAAAGGATATTTTAGTACAAAGTTATAAATGATGACTATGAAAATTTGTTTTAACACTTGGTTGTTTGAATAGTAATCAATGGTAAGGTATAAAACTCTATCTTAAAGAAAATGAAGAAATGCTAATTTTAGACTTTTAGCATGAATTTGCGAGCAAGATTTTGTTTTCAAATTTTGATAGTATTAAAAATTTATTGGTATGAATTTGTAAAATTCTTTTGAAAACAAGTTTAAGTTAATTATCAACCTTAGCTAGTTTTATGTTGATAATAAGATGAAAATTTAATTTTGTGATAAGAGGAAATATGAATTTGAATGGTTCATTTATCATAAAATGCTATATTTAAGAAGTGCAAGGTATAATAAATGAATAAGGCATGAGATACAATCATTTTAAATTGTGAGAACAATTTAAAAATTAATATTTAACTCCAAAATTTATTTTGGATGGATAATTATCTCTTGATAATGGAAGAGATTAGTTATCCCATTTAAAATGAGTCTTCGAAGTTAATTGTTTGAAAAACTTGATTGTGTAAAGTGATAAAAGTGTTTCCAATTAGTGAATTGTTTCTTTTAAAAGATGATTACAAGAAGTTAATTATAATTTTGAATGTCTTAGTTTGAAGGAAAAGTGGATCATGTAATAAATGATTTAGCATAAAAAGCTTGTTTAGAAAATGTGGTTTGGAATTAAAATGGTTTGGGAATTTCAAATTTAAATTGATTTTAAAAGCTAAAATTTCATTTGGAAAAGTGTTGTACTAAAACAGTGATAACCTGAGATTTATAGCTCCAAATGAGCTTAATATTTTTGTAAATGAAAGTTCTTTCAGTAAGCTATAAATATTCTTTTTACCACTTTGGAAGATTTGCATTTTATTCGGTCTAAAATGGGTTTGAAAATGGATGGACATCTCTGTCCTATTATAAAATTTTCTGAGATTTAAGCTGAAAGTAAATTTAGCATAACTTTCAAACCATGTGTCAATTTTGATGATCTTTATATTGCTGGAAAGCTTAGACTTAGTAGAACATCTTTCATTTTATAAGTGTTCTCAGATTTTGAAGTTTGCTGTGTCAAAACCTGAGTTCTTTACAGCAGGTCTGAAGTAGAATAAAATGATTTGTTTCCCTTAATAGTCAAATGTAGTGCTTCATATTTTATGAATGTAATCTAATATGATTTATTTGAGTTAAGTACAGGTGAAAGTGGATAGTTGGACTTTATTTTAAGCAAAACGCTTAAATATAAGATTAAGCTAACTCGTTTTAAAATTGCTAAAAAGAAAGGTATGTTTTTGGATTAAATTTTTAAGTGTTAAAGATTGATATATATTGTGTTTCCGACCTAATGGTCGATGTATATTATATAAATTATTTTTGTAATGTTGTAAACGGCCCTCGTACAAAGGAGACTCTGCCGATTTTTGTGGAAAATTTTAACACTTAGAAAATTTTGAGAAATAAATTTGGAAAAAAAATTCCATGGGTTTTGAGTAGTTTTAGTATCTCCTAAATGAGTTATGTAAGACTCAAAGTCCATAATAGTAGCAAATGGGCGAGGGAGATAACTATTTGTAATTAGCCATCGATGAAGGGTCTAACAATAATAATTGTGCTTTTCAAGTCTTGTATGAAATTATTTTGAGATTGATTATTAGTGTGGAAAAATATGTTACAAACTGTAGTATATTTATGGTAGAATTAGAGGATGAAACAACTCCAATTTTATTTACTTTAAATAAAGAGTAATGAGATTAAATTAAAATTTAAGTAAGAAGCTTTGAAAACTTTCAAGAGTTGAAATTTGATATTTGTTTATGAAGATAATGGATTTGAAAACTCTAAGAACATTTGATTATTAAAAGAAATTATAAAATCCATTCCTTGTGTTTGACTTGCCTTAGGGAAATTATTTAGTGACTTGCATTTATTTAGTCATATGACTTTGGTGGTATTTAGGGAGACCACCTACCTCCTGTTGAGTTCTCCGACAACAATTGTTGTCAATCTAGTATCGGTATGGCTTCTTTCGTAGCCCTATTCGGAAGGCCATGTAGATCACTGTCTTATTGGTTGGATTTGGGGTAAAGTTGTGCTAAGTCCCGACTTTATTAGTGAAGATTTTGAAAGATCGATCTTATTTGTCAAAGAATGATAGAGGTATGAAACAGACAGAAATTCTACGCGAGCAACCGTAGGAAGCCTATAGAATTTTCTGCTGGTGATCTTCTGTTCCTTCAAGTTTTTCTGTTGAAAGGGGTAATGTGTCTCAGTTAGTCCAGGGAAGTTGGCTCCTTGATATAGGACCATTCCCAACTATTGAGCGTATTGGTCCATGTGCTCATCGTGAATCACTTCCCGCTTAGTTTTCTGGTATTCACGATGTATTTCATGAATCTCAACTCCTTAAATGTCTTCGAGATTTAGGTTCTGCTGATGACTCTTATGTTTTGCATAAGCTTGAGATCTCACCTGATTTATCAATTTCGCAACATCTTGTCCGTGTTCTTGCTTCAGAGTTGAAACGCCTTCGAAATAAGGATGTATCGCTCGTGATGATTCAATGGTCCACTAATCCCAATGACTGACATGGGAAACTAGAGAATTTATCGAGCGATCTTATCCTGGTTTTTTATCTTCTCGTGTTTAGTGTGAGAACTCTAACTCAAACTTATCTATTTTTCTTTGCTAGATGAAATAAATCTGTTGAATATAGCTCTTCTCTAGGAATTGCGGGGACATAATTTTTATAAGGGGGGGAGTCTGTAACAACCCTGATTTTGGTGATTACCTGCGAAATTAAATTATAACGGTGGTTATAATTAAATAAAGGAGGAATAAAATAATTGGAGATATAAAATTTGTTAAAATGGTTTATTTTAAATAAAAAATGGATTTTGGTAAAATAAAATGGTATTGGGTTGGATCGATTGGTAATAAATTAAGATTTATGGAAATATGATGTTTTGGTGGTAAATTAATTAAATAAGTGAAGTATATCATTTGTTGTAAATAAATAAATAATGTTGGAAATAAAGTTTTAGAAACTTTGTTATGAGAATTTGTGATAAAAATAAGCATTGGATGATTTTATTTTGATAAAATATAATCATTGTGGAAATAGTGATAAAATATTGATTTCTATTAATTTTAATGAAGTATTAAAATTTAATATGGTGAATATTGTAAATAAAAGGTTGAAAATTGTTTAAAAATAACATTTGGATGTAAAATTAATGTTAATATGGTTTGCTATGTTTGATTGGATAAGAAAATGATTTTTGTGGAAATTTTGGTGTTAAAAATACTGTTTTATGTAAATAATGGTGAAAATTTAAGTATTTAAATAAATATAAGAATTTAATGATGGAAATTGATTTTTAATGGCTAAAATAACTTTTATATATTGGTAAAACATTTTTGTAAACATAAACATATGTTGTGTAAATTTATTTAATTAAGATAGGTGTAAATTAGTGTAAAATATGTTAATTTGAGAGATAATAACATAATTATCCTAACATAAGTATTCCTAACATAAGTATTAATAACATATATTAACATACTTGGGCTTATAGGGTAGAGTTTAATTCAAACCTAAACCCATATCCTAAAAGGAATAGACAGAAGAGAATGAATTGTACGTTCAATTCTCTCTTTTTCCTCTTTTCTTTCTTCTATTATTTTCTAGCTAAAAGAAAACTTTGAAAACCCTCCTCTCCAATTTGCAAAACCAAGCTTTAATCCAAATTAAAACCAAGTGAAAGATAGTAGATATAACAACTCTACAGGTAATCCTCACAAACCATAAGATTATTTCATCAGATTTCTAGTTTGAGAGATTTTAGTTTACTGTAACTTCTGTTTTTTCTTGCATGTCCTCTTTTCTAGCTTCTACGGGTCATTGAAGCTTCTGAAGGCCAAAACGACTACATCTGTAATGACCTTCCTTTTTGGATGGTTTAAATCGACGATAAACCACACACGTCAGACTCAAACCATTCAAAAGGGCAGATTTTTATGGGTAAATAAGAAAAAACAAAGAAAGAAAGAAAACAAAACACAGAATCTCACAGCGGAATGAAAAATATAATAATCAAATAAACAGTTCATGAAGCTGTTTTACAAATAACATTTGATTTCACCTTTAGAATATAGAATCAGAGTACACACAACAGTAATAAATAAGTAATGCAGCGGGATAAATGAAATAAATAATAATAGTACTAAATCTTCGCCTTCGTCCTCCAAAAGCAATCTTCGATACACTGAAAAGCTCATACTGACCCAAGCAGATTGAAAAGACAAAACACTCGAGTCAAAACTAAAAGATCTTATGTAAGTTAAATCAACAGTAAATAAATATGAATGTAGCGGCGTTAGAGATGTTTACGGGGTTTGACATCTCTTATCTAGTGTTTAGCGTGAGTGTAGTAACTTAAGAGATGTTCGGGATTACCATCTCATAAGGATCCATTAAACTATCTACTATGTAGTACAATACGCTATTATAATATGCCTACCGTAAAGTAAAGTATTAAAATAGCGTTAAGGCGTTACCTATATCCCCCTTAACACATTTTATATAATGTCGTATTCTATACAGATACTGTAAACTCGAACGTAAACTGGTGGGCTATCAGGGAGCACTCCATAGGTACGACACAAAACAAACTCGTAGAAGGCACGATAGGACATGTGAACATGGCACTCGAGGCAATGCCAGGGTAGGATTCTACCAATTGCGGATCCGGACTGGTGGTAACGCATAACAGCTACTACCGCCCACCTCGGAACACACTCCCATAATCAAAATCAAGGGGTGGCCACCAAATCATCATAAAGTCATAATATTGTATCAAAGAAGCATGTCCGATAGGAGGAATGACCTCACTTGACCCGGCGTGGCTCCTGTTTTAGTCACATCTAAGCTGACTCACGGGAGTCATGGTCACGTAAATACCTCATACAGAATCGTTCGCCAAACCATCCTACTTCATTCTGGAACCTCCACAACGTACACAGTTGTTAAAGTGGTTTTCGGTATTGGCAGAGAGTATGACAATATCTGATCCCGGTCCCTTTAACAACCAAACGCTTATTTCACACCGGATGGTTCTTTAAATTTCCAAACCATTTCATATTGATATCAAAATATCATAGTCAATTCAAACCATATCACTTTCGAAATCATAATTTCAAAATATGTTAAACCCTCATTTCAGAATCATCATATTTATTCAAAACATGTTATTTAAATCCCAACTTAGGTTATTACATCATTTAATCATATTTGCTTTTAAATCAAGGATTTAAATATGACCCCTTCCACTTTACAATTTAGATTTTAGAAAATGGTATAGATAGTTACAAATAGTTTAAATTGTTTAGTATAGTTTGAAAATATAACTTAGATGGTTTGAAATACTTTAAAATAATTTAAAAAGTGGATTAAAATAGTTTAAATAGATTTAAGATAGTTTTAGTAGAATTAAAATAGATTAAATAAATTTAAAATAGATTAATTAGATTTAAAAATAGATTAAATACATTTAAATTATATTAAATAGATTTAAAATAGATTAAATAAATTTAAAATAGATTAAATAGATTTAAATTATATTAAATAAATTTAAAATAGATTAAATAAATTTAATTAGTTTAAAATAGGTAAAATAGATTAAATTGGATTAAATAGATTATAATAGATTAAAATAGTTTAAATTGATTAAAATAGTTTAAATTAGTTTAAAATAGATTTCAAAGTTATATTCAAACATTTTCAATAACTCAATTTCGATAAAATTCATTTATATTTGACAACTCAACTTTGAAATTCCAATTTAAATTCTTTGAACAATTCATTTAATCAATTCAAATCTCAACATTAACGCTTGGATTTTTGAAAATAATTCAGTTTATATAAATCAATTTCTATTTCAAAATACTAGTTAACTAAATTCAAAATTTAAAGATTTAAAAAAAAATCATTTAATTTAACCAATCCGACGTTTGTATATTATTTTCTACCCTATGGTGAAGTAATACGGATATTTATCATATCAATCCGCAATTTAAATTTTTTTGGGTATATATCATTTCAATCCGCAATACCAAAATTTGATTTCAAATACATGAAATCGCTCGAGTCTATCATTTCAACCCATAACGATTTCTCTCTAATCTATCAGATCGTTCGGGTATGTATCATTTCAACCCATAGGGAACTTGCAGTTCTAACAATATAAAAATATAACATCCAGTCGTCCAATATCAACAATCAAACATACATCACAATCACCATAAAGTCAACCAATAAATAACATCAATCAACTGATTATCAATAACAGGTATTAAATTGACAATTAAATTCAATATTAAATTAAATGACGATTAAATGCAATAAAAGTCATATTTAAATGGAATGACAATTTAAATATACCAAACATCAATCAATCAATTTCTAATCAAATCATAAATTCAATTTAACTAACAGAAGATAATCTAGTAGTTGTGAGTGGGTTAAAACACTCACCTTTGATTTTAGCCAATAAAAATCCAAACAGAAGCGCAAAAACTCAACAGTCTCCAAATTCAACTAAATCAATTTCATGTTGTCCAGAATTTAAATATGAATCCAACAGAAGAAATTGCGCGTGAATCAAAGTTTATATGCAAAAGATATTCATATTATAAGAAATATTATTAAAATAATAATTAGTACGCATTAAAAAACAAATTTTAATACTTACATTTTTCTCAAGATGAGGCTTCAGGAAAAGATTGAAGAACAACTAAGATGAGGACATGACATGTACGAAAACTGAAAAAAAATCATGTTTCATAAAAGAAAGCTTTTGGATTTGTAAGAATAAGAGCTTTTGAATAAGAGGTGTCAAGAGAAACAAAACACAAATCAAGAAATAAGCTGCATGTTATTTATAATTAGGAAATGAAGGTGGAGGGACAAAAATAAATGTCACATTTTATTTTGAAAGCTCCAGGCATTAATAATGCATAAAGAAATGAACGTAGGAATGGAAAAGTTTGCAAACCAAAGGAAAGTAAAAAAAAATTATATGTGAAAATGAGGTGGCAGGAATTAAATACAACATAAAAGTCTAGGCTCAGGTATTAAATAGAAGGAGAAATAAACGGATCAAGAATTAATAATAAGGTAACTATTTTAAAACGTTCATGCAACAATTAATAACAAAAGAAATGAAAGGACCATGTATATCGCACAACCTTTTGAAATTCAATTTTTTTGAAACGTAACTTCATTAACTCAAATAATGTTCAAATTTGTACGCATTTAGATTTTTATCTACGCATAATAAAAAATTTATACATACCTTAAAAATAAAAACATTCAATTTGGTTTTCTCAAAATGATCTTTTATTTCCATTAAAACACTCTTTTTGTTTAACACAAAACGTGCGTTGCTTGCATTAAATCTATTAATTGCAATCAACGTTTTTTTCCTTTTAATTGAAACATTTGAATTACATTAATTGCAATCACTTACAAAGTTAAATTTCAAAACATATAACTAAAATGGTTGAAAAATAGAACAATTGTTTCTTTAAACACGTTTATAAATTTGTTGTTTATACACAAGAGTAATAAATAACTTACTGAAATAGATTATTTTCCTATTCTTGTAATCAATCTGTAAGCTAAAACACAGTTCAAATAAACATATATTTCTTCCTTTAAAATCAATCATTCTATTCTTTATTCTAATGAAATTAAACCTACATTCACAAATGAAACATTCATTTTATTTGATGTAAATGTTCTTTTCATTAAATCAAACTTTCCTTATATTTTCACAAAACATAAGCTACTTTTAATTAAACCTATTAATTTACAATTAGTATTCTCTCTCCTATTAATTGAAAATTTTCAATTACATTAATTTCAGTTGATTAAGTTTCAAAATGGACTAAATGAATATAATGAAAAGTAGAACAATTATTTCCTACCTAATAGTAATTTAAACATATTTATACACTATTGGATACAAACAGTAATTATACATTTCTTATTAAATAATAGTTTCTCATCTCTACAATCAATCTTTCAGCTACCAAACATTTCAAATAAATAAACATATGTTTACTCCTTTACTAAACTTATTCATTTTTATTCTTTTATTTTGATTTACAATCCTACTATTAAATCAACCAATACCTTATGAAATTATTAACATAAGTTTCTATCTTGTTATCCTCATTTTCTACAATTGACGTCTTTTCTTACATTAACCATAATATTTAATTACATTTAATTCCAATTAATTATATTCTAATTCCAATAAATTGGTTTAATTAGATATCAATCTTTTTATTCAATCAAACATTACTCTATGGACATAGTTAACATTTATTTACATCTTATTGCATTAATATTCTATAATTATCATCTTTTACTATATTAGTTCCAATATTTCAATTATATTGAATTTTTGTCAATTTTCACATTAATTATAATTCAAAGTCCCAATAAATTCATTTATCTTAGTTTCACTCTTTTTATTATATAAATTATTGCCTTAAGAATAGAATTGACATTTCTGTACATTTTATTACCTTCGCATTTTACAGTTATCGTCTTAACTCGTATTAAATTAATATTTAATTATATTTAATTGCAATTGATTTCCAACTTAATTCAACATATTAAATAAATTGGTAACAAATAACACTTGTTACCAATTCTTAATTTAATCACATTTATAAGTTTGTTATCTACACACAAATGTTATAACTACTAACACAACACAAATTTTATCCAATTTCAATTTATTCCATATTATTTCATCAATTAATATAACATTTAAATTTATTTTATTATTTTAAATTTATAACAAATTATAACTTACAATTACTACAATTACTTGAGATTACATTCAAATAGTCATCCATTACATTAATTTACATTATTAAACTTCATTCTAGTTAGTTTTCTCATTCCTACATCATAAATTTTATTTTCTTCCAACATTAAATTACAAAATCTTATTTAATTCAATATTTTAATTATCGGAAAAAATGCGGGTCGTTACAACAGCTTGCAAGTGTAAAATTTCTAAATTCTTGATAAGGTTAGTAGTAACTCACACCTCTAGTAAAAACAAGCTGCCTGTAAAGAATTTGTTTCAGTTTGTGTTGATTTTTGATTTACTATAAACTGAAACGTGAAATTTTTAGTTTATAGTAAAATTCTCGTCTGGGTTCAACTTTGTGAACCCATAACTCTTTGGTTTCATAGCGGAATTGAGTGAAATATTTTTCGGATCATAGACTATGTTTAGTTGTATGTGCATGTCAAATTTCATAGTCTGAATAATCCTGGAAGTGCCTGAAATTAGTGCTCAAAGTTGCAAACGAAACAGGCAAAAAGCCTATAGCATTCCCGACTCTAGGTCGACCCAGGAACACTGGGGTCGACCTATGCTTCCCTAGGGTCAACCTAACCCTTATATAGGTCGACTTATGCCTTCCTAGGGTCGACCTAAGCCATCTAAGGGTCGACCCATGCCTTTGTAACTTGTCCACGTCAATTTATGTTGAGTTCTCGTGCACTGTTTTGATTAGTTTGCTTATTCCAGTGATTCTTGTGATCTATTCCTATGATATTTTGAAGTGTTTTGAAGGGCTTAAACCTATCAATAGGTAAGCTAACATTATTGTTGATCCATACTCCAGATTGATGTGTTTTGGAGTAGATTTCATATGCCGAAAATATGGCGTTTTCGGTGATTTTTGATGTTTTCGAGCATGGGTTTTCTAAACCAATTTTGAAATGATTTTTATAATAAAATAGCTTTCAGAAGAAATATTTTACAATATTTATAATTACTTTTGAAGCTATTAAAAATATATAATCTTTATAATAAAGAGAATTTCAAAGCCATGATTTCCAAACGATTTCAAAAATTGTTTTAAAAACTAGTTTTCTCAAAGCAAAGTATTTTCTATATAAAAATACATATTTTTGCACTCTTAGAGCGAATGAGAAAGAGATTTAAACGATTTAGTAACACATGTGGTATGGGACACATGCATTTACTTTTTCGGTTAATTCCGGACTTGTTCGTCTGAAGCAACACACATTTCATGGACCTTCGGGTTGTTTGCCAGTACTGGACCTTTGGGTCATTTGTGCTTTTTAGCTGTTTGTCCTCCGAGATGTTTGTCTTTCGGATGTTTGTCCTCCGGGTCGTTTGGCCTTCGGGTCGTATTAGGCACCATATTTGTGATACAGTACTTAGCGGGCTTCGGCCATTTTGTTGAGCACGTGCATCTTTTGTGATATTTCTTGATTTATTCGTGATTTCCAAATGTTTTCGCCATTTTGAGATTATTGGGCCTTTTGAGCCATTTGAGGATTTATTATATGGTGATTACATTTTGGAGTTTTGAACTCTTAACCGAGTTCTACATATTATGATTTGTGGTTGCCATCCTTTGGCGTATTTTTAAGATTCGTGATTTATTATTTAGGTGTTATTTGTGGTTGCCATCCTTTGGCATTTATTTGAGATTTTTGATTTTCTATTTAGGAGTTGGGGTATTGATGGACGCCATTATATTGGCTATTGTGGATGCTGATGATATGAGGCGATTAATTGTGACTAATTGATGTTGTAGTTAATCTTGCCTCTTTCGAGAAACCCTCATATTATATTTTGGTAGTTGATATGTATGTTTAGTGTTGCTTCTTCTCTTTTGAGAAGAAATATTATCGTTTATCCCTATACTTCATCTATCTTGTGCTAATCTGTTTATTTAAGCTAGATTGACCTGTGTATTTTCTATACTCAGGTCAGACCGAGTTATTTCAGGTTAGTCATCTACTGTAGATTACCGCTATGCTGCTTCCGCTATGGATTATCTTGCTTTCTTTTGGATGCTAGTCATCTTTTGTGTAGCCTTGTAGTTATTTTGTGTACTCTGATATGTACATATTCTATTGACTCGATGTTTATATTATGGTCTATGTACCACCAGTTGTGTATCACTATGTAGTGTACTGTGATGTATCTGTATATATATACACACACATATACATATGACTATTGTTCTGTGATCTGTTGTATTTGTTGTTGTTATATTTTGTTCTGATAGATTTGTTAGCCACCTTAGTTTTGTCTTAAACATTCATTGAGTATATCGATCCACTTGAGAAAGGTAAAAGAAAAAAATTAGAGCACCCAATCAACGTATTCAATACTTGTTTAAGACAAATCTTACGGATGGTCGCTCCTAGCCAGCCCTATTCTCTACATTAATAGCCAGTTTTACTCTGTAATGCTCTTTGTTAATGTGGGTCTTGGGGTGGGGCGTCACAAAAATATTTTATAAAACTATTAAATTGTAATATTCAAAAATCATACCTTTGATTTTAAAATAAATTATCTTCAAATAATTCAGCATAATTATTTTTAACATATATAATTTCCAAAATCTCTTTGAAATCCTCTTTTATTCGATCACTATTATATGGTATTTAAAATACCAAAATATAAGCCCATGTGCTACCAAAGCACTAAATAAGCAAAATCGTGTCAATGTCATCAATTTTAGCATCTAACATATCATATGTCAAATGATATGAAAATAAAATCAACAGTGTGAGGAACCTATTGGATCCCTCCAACCTGTCTCCCTACACCACATACAATATATAATCATAAAATATAAATCAACCGCTTCGAGGCAGGATTTGTATACAAAAGGGTCATTCGCTCTTATATGGAAACATAATTGGGTCTAATCCACTCCTGGGGCGGGAATATATCCAAACCAACAATATAAACTAGTAAATCATCCAAACAGTCAATAACAATCAATAATAAAATATCCACACATCTCATAAATAATTTATTGACTATATAATATTTCTGATTAACCAAAAAGGTAAGATTAACTCACATTGATTTTAGTTTCGTCAAACGTTCCAGTTTGATTTAAAATTGAACAGTCGTTCAATTTAACCAAAATTTCCATCAGCTCCAAATCCATCCAATCCAATTCCATAGCATAGCCTCCGTCGATACAATCGCAACGCAACTTGTTGCGCTCCAAACCGACTTCGTATAGATAAGCTATGAATTAATTAACGTACAAATTAATTAAATTATCATTAACTTAAATCAAATAAATTTTTAAACTTTTAATTACCTTTTCCCCCTTTTTTGTTCACACGCAACATTCCTAGGCCGCGTTTAATTTTTTTTTATATTTCAATCGCGACCTGACCCTCGACGATGCCTCGCCGATCGCCGACGACGCACGCCTCATCTGCCGCCCTGCCTCACCGCCGCCTTATGCACCCTTACACCACCACACACATACACACGTGAACCTAAACGAACGCACCTACTCCTCCTTTGAACGGAAACCGTCACTGCCTCGGTTCGTCGATCGACGATCGACCTATATGGATGGGTTCGTGAGGTTGAGATCACGTTTTCCTAGTTAGCGTTGAAGGCCGATATGGCCTCTAATTGTCCGAGATGATAAGGGCCGTTGGTTTTGGCTGATGTTTAATGGCAGTTGAAAATTTAGGTTTGGGTTTTAGCAAATGAAAGGATTGGATGGCCTTATAGAAAAATTTTGTGGCACTATCACCTGTTAAAATTTCGAACTCCAAATGAAGCATGCCGTCAGGCGTTTTATATGTTATACCCCTATTCCGAACACAATAGAATATATATTGGAAGCCAATTCCATTATATATAGAAGTTAATTTTCAAATTGAGTTATATTAATTTAAATTCCTTTAAATAATTTCTTCGTGTTTCGAACTCGCATGATCAAACGACAAGTTCAATCGCCACGAAATTTGACAGCGTGTTATAATTCACTATTCCAGATCCAATGAAACTGGTTTCGTTGAAATCCGAGACAGTGCCCCAGAAGGCTATTTCTACATGTTAATTAAACGAGATATTTTCCAAAATCAATTTAATCAATTTTAAATCAAATTTAAAAGTTTACTATCTTCCTTCTTATTCAAATAGATTTGAAATCAACTTTCATTTTTGTTCATGTTAAATTCAAGATTCAATTATTTAAACAATTCCAAATATTAAATTTTATAGTTTAGTTATCAAATAAATCACTATATTTAAAACTTGCGTTATTTAACTTATAAAGCTAACTTTTTAATATTTAAAATCAATTAAATATTCCAAATTCAAAGGACTAAAATTCTGGGTCATTGCATTCTTCCCCCAAAAAGAATTTCGTCCCCGAAATTTTCAAGGTAAGAAAAATGCCCCCCAACCAGTTAACTTTTCAAAATCAATTAGTTAAAATGGATTATAAAATTTCTAAGTCTTCAAAACAATTTATAGTTTCTAACTGATACCAGTCAAAGTTATAAAACCAAAATCCAAATTTTAGTCATCAACATTGTTTTCAAAAAAATTTAACGCCTTAAATTTTCGGAAAATTTCGCCAGCGTTTCGTTTGCACGGCTTGAGCGAAATTGTTTACAATATGTATGTAATCACAAATATACATCCATCTTCAATGATGACGCATCCCGTAGAGAAAAATATAAAAGTACAATATGTAATCCGAGATGTCTACCTTTTTATTAGCATTAGCAAGCATATACAATCAATATAATGCAGAAGCGAGCTCCAAATGCAAAGCATATGCCATCTGCACCTACTAATCACTCAACAACCAATAAGAACATATATATAGAAAGTAATATCAATATATAACATAGACTATATAACAACCATATGCAAATGCAACAAATATAACCAGAGAAACCGTCAACCAAATAATATTCATCCAATTAATTCATTAGCATATCAATTTACATTTTCCAATGTCAACATTATATTTATTAAAGCCTGTACGATGTACATATATCATCCGTATGCAAAACCATACATGATCACTCGCTCGATCGCACAATTTCTCTTCCGAACTAGTATCGTTCACACGACCACTCTAGTGCGGATTTAGATCTGGTTCCTTGATTAGAAACTGGCATTCTCTTGCATAACTATATACTATGATAGAGAATATCAGAATCAATAAAAATCCATATCCAGTGTTCGCCGTCAAGAATCGAGTGAAAAGTCCTAACTCGAATCGGTTTAAATCACCTCGATGTCGTATATTCGAATCTAGATCAAACAGTTATGCGAATAAAATAATATACGTACAACTTACATATTTATTTCAATTGGTCCCTCATTATTCAGATTCTTTTATTTACATTCATTTATTCAGAATCATTATTTACATTGCTTTATTCACATTCACTTATTACCTAGTATTTCTTTCAATACTAATATCCCTTAAGAACCATTCCATCAAATTTTATATTTAACAACATTTTACTTCATACTAAATTCATTTATGAATCATTTCATAAAAAATTTACTTAAGTTTATAAACATTTTATACAACGCTTCTTTTGTTTATTATCACTTCACAACTTAAGTCCATATCCATCTTATTAATTCAATACAAATCAAATCCAATTTCATTGACTCAATTCATTGTTCAATTTCAATATTCCATTCTATCAAAAAACATTCTAAACCATATTCAATTCACTAATTTATTTAATTAGTTCATTCATTAATTCATTTCAAATCATAATCAATTTCATTTCAGAAGTTATTGCATTCATCCTAACTTATGTTAAATTCCCTTTCAAAATTCATTTTATTTAACTTAGCTTAAGTTACATTTCATTTCAATTTTGCTTTTCTTAACAACTTATATTCAACAAATCTAAAATTTGCTTGCTATTCTTCAAAATTTATAAGTTATAAAACTTATTCTCTCATACTTTCATAAAACACTTAAATGAAAATTTTCAGAGTTTAAACATCTTATTCTTATTTTAAATTATTTTGAAACAATACTATAATTATTTTCTTTGTATTTCAAATCATAACTTTGAATTTTAAAATCGAAACTTGTTTTACCAAAACAAAACTCCAATGGTAGCAGTCCATCACTTAGAAACTCGAAGATGAACACTGATGATGCTACAGTCATCATCGAAATTATTTTCCAGCGACTGTAGTGAATTCAGTGCTTTTTATTTCTTTTAAATCCATTTAAAATATTTCTAACAAAAATATTTTCAAAATATTACCATTATTATTCCTTCAAAACTTTGAAAAACAATTTTCCAAATCCAACGAGATTTAAATTCCCCAAATTCTTAGCTTAAATCCATTTTTATTTACAATTCATATTTATAAGTGTACTTATGCAATTTAATTTCTTTTCCATTTATAAATCACATTTATAATCCGTATTTATATAATCTCACTTCTTATGGAATATCATTTCATAAATGTTGATTTATTTTAATCATAATCAATACTCTGTAATCTATATTTATACATTCACTCTCTTATATAACTCAATTTACAATTTTTTTATCTTTTTTTAGATTATAATAATCACGACCTTTATTAGAACATCAAACAACAAACAACAAATGATAATAATTAAATATTATCATTTACCAACAACCAAACACACCATATATAACTATAATAATTTTTGAAAAATTATTCTTTTATATATTAAATATAATTTTGGTAAAGTTATTTCATTTACCAATTCTAAAAACAATGTTGTGTCGGTTTGCCTTATTTAAGTGTTTAGAAACCCCTATCGATACTATGGCATCCCACGTGCCGACCAGAATTCGTAAGTCATCCAACAGATAAATTAACACAATATAAAACATTTTTATAATCACTAACAAATATGCGCTCATTCACACACACAAACACTCAAAACTCATAATATGGCATTTCGCTACCTTATCCCTAAATGAGTTGCCCCACCAAAGTCAAGGTTCTTGCTTAACCTCGCTCTGATACCAAATGTTATGGGAATAAACCACACACGTCTAACCTAAATTGAATGGAAAGACAGATAGTTATGAGAAGAAGAACAAAGAAGAAGAGAAAGAAACTAAAAAAACAACATAGAATCTCACAATCGCAGCAGAACAACATATAATATAAAATCAAAGATCTTTACACAAAAGAATCTGTAATATACATATGTCCATCATAGTACGACAACAAATCACAATCATCAGCTTGAACAGTTGTAACAACCTATCCTCACAAGTGTTGATGATTTCAATAACAAAGCATGAAAATAAACATGTACATGAATACGACTTGAAGACCTTCAACTCGTCTCCTGAGCTCCAATGCATGCAAAAGCAATCTGTAAATATGCTCGGTCTGACCTGGGCATTATAATAAAATAACATCCGAGTCAGTCTTGAAAACCAACGTGAGAAAACACATCCATCTGGATTTTAATGTTATAAAAACCTTTGAAAACAAAGGTATCATGTAAGACCACGCCACACATAAACACGGACATGTTTTTACCTTATGATAACCAAAACATTTTCTATATGAAATTTTGTGATATTATAATAGTGTCTAGTTACAATTACTAATTAATTGTAACGACCCGCCTTTTTGTCCATCGAAAGTCGACACCAAACACTACCACTGTATTCAAATGTCGCGCATCCAATCGACAAAAGGGCAGATTGTTAGGGTAAATAAAAAGAAAAGAATAGAGAACAAAGAAAAATAGAATCTCACATCGGAATCGACAATATATAATATAAAAAGGACAATAGAAACTGTCACTCCAAACATACACAGTATATTAGAGATTAAAAAAACCTTATCGACTGGACAATTATAAAATCCTGACCATATAAATGCCGATAGGTGTACTATATAATATAGCAGAAATTGAAATACTACGATGGGTGAACCTCCAGCTCCCCTTCAAGATCTCCATAACACCAACGCCAACCTGGAAAATACTCGGTCTGACCAGAGCATTATAAATGAATAATACCCGGATCAGTCTGAAAATACCAACGTGAGATAACTCGAATAATGGGGAATATATATAAAAATTCCATGAGACCACGCCGTTAATGTGGAACGGATTTTTACCTTACAAGAATAACATCCATATAGGCAAGAATAGAAATAAATATCAGGAAATAAATTGAAATGTGATAGAGCATAAATATATTAAACTAGACTTGCAAGAATGGAACTAAACCGACTAATATACAAACTGGACAGAAAGGATAGAACAAAGGAAACAGTCCAACTTGATAGAATGGACTAAATAAGGTGATGGTCCAAACTCGATAGAATGGGCTAAATAAAGTAAAAGTCCAAACTCGATAGAATGATCTAAATAAACACTTAAATGTCGTGATAAGGAGTTAGCTCTACTCGTGGCAATTTAAAGCTAAAACAGATTTAGGATTTTCGAATCAAATAAGGAAAGGAAAATTTTCAACAAATGACTAGGAAGGTGCACCCCTCTTGGCATATACCTCTAGTAATATACTCATGTGAAGTTTATATACTCTGTGACACTTCTCGAGACCCTCTAAGCCGGACCCCGCCAGACCTTACCGAGAATATGAATATTTCCACATCTAAGTGCACAATCGAATCCAAACTAGATGAGTTGTGAAAATACCTTAATGGGAGCAACCCCACATAGCTTGGCCCCCATGTGCGCTTTTAGTTTAGTCATTTTCCAAAAAAGGATAGTAATGCTCAACGGAGCAATAAATTGTCTTAGAGTAATGAAAATAAAGTAGCTGAAGTAACCGATAGCTGAGATACCAACTATCGAGGATATAAAAAGATCATATATGGAAATTAAGTCCTGTATACTTATCACCACTCAATGAATTCAAACATGTACTTTTTCTTGGTTAACAGTAATACCAGACAAGTCAAGGTAGTGTTACCTCAAAATCATGTCCAACGTTTACTTTTAACTTTTGAAATAGCGACAAGTTTATTTCTTCGATGTTTAGTGCTAATTATACAAGTAAATCGTTTCCATATAAGTAATTCGCTTTATGGGAATTAAATCATTTCCATAAACGAATCAAACTTTTACTTTTAAAAACGAATTGAACTTTTGCTTGATTCCTGTTTTGGTAAAACACCTTTAGAATTAGTTCCTGATTTTTAAAATGTTAAGAGAATAATTTTTCCAAGCGCGCGACCCCGAATGCCTAAACCAACATCAGACCGAACACCCAGAAGATTATCCAACTCAACATCCCAATAATTGAGTTCCAATTCCTTTTTATAACTTTAAAAAAATATTAATTATCCCGCAAGATAATTAATCACATTTAAAATCTCTTTAAAATAAACAAATCCATTATCTATAATCAAATAGATAATTATTTCCAAACACTTTCATAACATTGTTAAGCCAACTTTAAAAATCTTTATTAAATTAGTTTGTTAACTTGAAATCGGTCGATTAAAGAAATTTTGTTATATGAGATAATTTACTTGATCACTTTTATTAAATAAATTAATTAACATTAAATATCAATAGTTAAAAGGATTTATTAAATTCAAATAATCATTAATTAAATGAATAATTAATCTCAAACATCATTAATTAAAATGGTAAATAATTTTAAATTCCATTAACTAAAACAATTAATTGAGTTCAAATAATCATAAATTGATTGGATTAATTAAATTCAAACTCCATTAGCTAAAACAATTAATTAAACATCATTTGTTAAAATGATTTATTTAATTATAAAACATTATTAATTAAGATGATTTAACTAAATTCTAAAAATCATTAGTTAAAAAAATAATTAAATTTAAAAACAATCATTAACTAAAATGATTAATTAAATTCAAATATCAATATTTAAGATGATTTATTACTTTTAAATATCATTAATTAAAATGATTATTAATTTCAATTATCATTAATTGCAATAATTAATTAAAGTCCATTATTATTAAATAAAATAATTAATTAAACTTAAATAATCATTAATTAAAATGATTAATTAAGTATAAAAACATCATTAGCAAAAAAATGATTAATTAAACCTAAAGATAAACCAATTTTAATCATTATTTATTACATTGTTTAATTAATCTCAAATTAATTAATTAAAATGATTAATTTATTTAAATTATCATTAATCAAAATGATTAATGAATTTTCAATATTCTTTTATCAGAAACACAAGCTCAAGTTCATATGACAGAGTTTTGGGGATGAAATTGAATAAATGATGATGTAGCAAATATTGCTATAACGACATTTAATCTATTAAATGGAATATCAGCGTTTTATTTTAATTAACCATCAATATTACAACATAATGATGTAAATAAATAATTTATGATCCAAAAACCCCCTTTGGGTCTCTCTATAGATTTTCCCTGCAAAACCATGGTTATCGATAATATATAGATAATCATATGGGTTTATAACGATCAAATAAATATGTCATCCATTTTCCAAACGAAAATTCAACCAAACAAGCAATCAAACAATTTTAACTAACATTCAAACAATCAATAAATATTTATAACATTAGTGATATGATATAATAAAAATTAATGTGAGTTGAACTCACATTGATTCTCGTTTTCGGCGAAACGTTCCAATTCGATTTAAAACTGAACGAGCGTTCGCTATTAGCATAAACCCTAACAAGCTCCAAACTCCATCAATCTAATTCCATCGCGAAGATATCGTTGATACAAGTCCAACGTGACTGACCGCGTCTGAATCTAACTTCGTATGAGCAAGATATAGATTTAATTACTAAAACGAATTTAAATTCAACTAACATAATTTTAATTAAATTAATTATTATCTTACACAAGTCCACGGTCCAACTCAACCTAACCAAACCCAAAAGCAACAGTACCCATCTTCTTCTCCAAACAAATATGCACGCCTAATATGCGACCTGATACCTAATGTCACCGTGCACATATACATGAAGGTACCCACACAGCCATGCACCTTCCACTTCGACAACCCTAGGCCCTGGACCCACCCAGCTGGAGCACGACCCACCCCAGATGCTCGTGACTTGGGCGATTCACTGCCGCGACCCAAAATGTCGCATTTTTCAGATGGTGATCGCGCTCCATCAAAAATTTGCCACCAATGCCAATCGACGCCCCGAATCGAAATCTGGCCTTCAATTCACCTCTCGATGCCTAAATCGAGTAAAATCCTAAACCTTAGTTGTAGCTCCACCTCTTCCTTTCCCCCAAAACACGATCGCACCTTGCCTCGCGTATACTAAAACGTAAATCTCAGCTATATGGACTCAAAGAAATTTGTTTTGCAATTTTTCGTTAACCATGGCTTGAGATTTTAATTTTTGAAGATGATCGGCAAATTTTCTTATATTGTTTAACTGGAAATGAAGAACGAGAAAGGAGAGTGGGAAATGATATGGTCAGGGAAATAAATTGAATATTTGTTTAAGTGAATTGATCTATGTTTTTTTAATGAACAACATCAAAATGCTTGGTTTTAATAAACACAATGATTATGTTTACTGTGGGCGAAGAACAAAAGCATATGAGGCAAGAAAACATGTTTGTATGCAATATGTACTTATGTTTTTGTTTTTAAATTGAAATTTTCAGCGCGACGCTGCACAGAGTTTCGTTCGCGTACGAACCACGAATGCTAAAACAAAATACGGTCGCGCTCACAATTGCGACATGACTAATAAAAGACACTGGTTATTACATTGTATGAAATCTCAAAAATATCATCGTTTGTCGAAATATCGTCAAACAACCATTTAATTACTTTACAAATTAATTTTTTTGCAAAAATCCTATAAATTAAATTAAAAATACGTTATCAAAAATTAAGTAGTATTATTACAATATGATTTCTTATTATTTATTCTATTCGAACTCTTTGTTATTGTAAATACATTTGCAAAATGATTCACCATTATTATTTATAAATTTAAATGGAGTTAAATAAATTTGTAAATCCATTAAATTAATATTTAATTCACAATTCAAATATTTAAATGATCACTATATTTGAATAGTAAATTATTAAATTCCAAAATTTAATTATTTTAAATATTTAAAATTAATAAAATATTTAAAACCAAATGACCAAAATTTTGGGTTGTTACATTCTCCCCCCTTAAATGAATTTCGTCCTCGAAATTCCTAAGGAAGAAAATGTTTCCAAACCCTCAAGTTTAAAACTATTAGTTAAAATGAGTTATTGAACTTATTTTCAAAATCAATTAACTGAAATAGATTTCCAAAGTTTCCCTGTCTTTTAAATTCATTTACCTATACCAACTAATTCACTTTTATTCATTCATTTCAAGATATAACTTGAAAGTTCAAATTTTCGTTATAAACAATTTCCAAAAATTCTCAAAAAAATTCTAACTCTTAAATTTTCGAAAAATTTCGCCAACGCCTCCTTTGCGCGGCTCGATCAGTACAACTACAAACTGCCTCTACGGGCTCCAAACCAATTCAAATTTTCTAAATTTATTACGTATCTTTATCGCGTTTTGATTTATATTTTGGTAAGTAATTTATTACACTACAACAAACAGGACCTTTAACAGCGTTTTGAAAACGCTATAAAAGATATTAACAGCGTTTTTACATACGCTGTATATCGACATGTAGTTATATGTCAGGGATATACAATGACAAGAAATAAACGCTGTTAAATGTCCTTTTTAACAGCATTTCCCTGGTGTCATGAAATCATTTAACAGCGTTTGGTTGGGTGCAGTTAGAGATCTTTCTTAGCGTTTGTTTCGTGCTAAGATAAGATTTTATAGCGTTTTTTCAATGCTGTGATATTTATTTACAGCGTTTCCTTGTTGCAACAAATTGTGCTTTATGTTTTTAGATACAATTTAACGGCATTTTTAAAACGCTGTTAAAACTTTTAACGACGTTTTAAAAACGCTGTGGAATGTTTTAACAACGTTTTAAAAACGCTGTGGAATGTTTTAATTCCATTTCAGTAAACATCCGCCACAATGTATATATATACCACATTTCAAAATTAGCATATATCAATATCATATTTCAAAATCAACATATTGTATCAATACCACATTTGGACACATATTTGATAACCAACGTATGAAATTTCATAATCAAAATACACAATATTTTTACACCAAACATAAATAGTTTATCATCAATAGTTCAAAAACAAAATATAGAACAATTAGCAATAGCAAAACAAAAGCAAGTAGTACATACGTTAAAACCAAAAAGTAGTTCTAGCAGCAAAAATAATTTCGATCCATAACTCGTTGCAACCTTTTTTTGCATCACAGTCATCTATCTACCTGTAAAGCAAAAGTAATGCTTGAGAATCAATTCATCAAAAAAGTGTACACAAAGTTAAATCGGATTCATAATGCAAACACTAAATATTCATCACTATTTCAGTAGACGATTGACCAATACAAAGTATACAACATGCTATAAAATTTAAAACAAAAAAAAACTTAAATAAAGGTCAATAATAGTAAATGAAAGGTCATTGTAACGTGAAAGGACCATATGCCCAATTGGACAAATGCAAATATGATTCTATGTTGCTACTCTTGTAATCAAACCAATTGTTATGCATATATAATGTCTGTTTTCAATTAATTTTGCAGTTTATATTTTTCACAGGATTTAATGCAAAATGATTGGAAAACTACCATATTATGCCACAAAATGGACTGCAAACACGATGTTAATACGTACCTGTTTATTTTACTAGCTCATCATTAAGCCCTAGTATTTGGTACAAGTATATAAACTCTGGTAATAATCAATACACAAAGACTGTACTGTCACATAGTAGAGACAAAAATATATCTTGATTCAAATGGAATTCCAAATTCATTTTAGCCTATGTAACATGAAACACGGATTCATGCATTTATTACTAAATTTTGCTGCGAAGCAGAAAAGGTTAAAAAAAGAAAACTTGCATTCTCTTCACGGCTCTGCGTTCTACAAAAATCTATTCATTTTTGTGGTTGTCATTTTGGTTAGTCAAACTTTTTTTATGGGTGGTACTTACACAGGTAAGAAGCAATATGCAAATAGATGATGCACTATAAATATATAGTGCTATAAACAAATATTATATTGTGGAAGAAAGTGTAAAAGAAATTTGCAGCAATGGCAGCAAAGCTAGCAAATGAAGAACATAAAAGTGGAATGGAAAAAGAGGAAATTGGTAAAGAACAAAATGTCAAATACATGGGTTTAAGC
This sequence comes from Allium fistulosum, assembly GCA_030737815.1. Classification (NCBI taxonomy): domain Eukaryota; kingdom Viridiplantae; phylum Streptophyta; class Magnoliopsida; order Asparagales; family Amaryllidaceae; genus Allium; species Allium fistulosum. The sequence continues at coordinate 1,426,191,967 of CM060902.1, forward strand.
TGAACTTATATGTATGACTTGTTGCAATGACAGTCACTTGTTTATGTCGACAGAAAAATGAATATATGTCATTTTCTACGCTCCAATTATGTTAACTAGTTGCTCATAAAAATACTCCACTGTCAGTTTCTGAATGCAAATCTAGATAGTTGCTCATAAAAATACTCCACTGTCAATTTCTATGAATGAAAAGAAGATTAAGTAGACTAATTGTACAAGTTAAAAGTTAAAACACTTGTCTTTTTAAGGATATTTCCTCAATTCAGATCATATTTCGATAATTCTGTGCATTTATCTATGATAGACACCCGATATTTATGCGTGATTATAGATAAAATACTCAATTATCTTTATATGATAGATGTTAGATGCATTAAACTAGTTTGGTCGGTGTACATAGGATGTATTTTATGCTAATGTCACTGCAGACGGTGTTAAAAGTGGATCAGAATGGTGCTTTATTGTTCACTTTAAGAATTACGTTTTACAGATATAGTCGTCCAGTAAGAACCATTAAGCATTTGTTTATTCTTTCAGCTTAGAAAAATGTGGGATTCCTCCTAAATTTGTTATCATCGATGATGGATAGCAATCCGTAAGTATGGACCCAACTGTGAGTTGCTAATGATTCTGACAATCCTGCAAAGTATTTTTTCTAAAGTTTTAAAACAAATACCTTTTTCTAGTTGATAATTGTTTTGCATTTCTTAATTCATTGTTTTTCCACTACAAAATATTGAAGTCTGAATTTGTTTGAATTTTTCTTTAATTTTAGCTTTGCAAATTAATATAATCAATGGTCTGGGAGTATGAACAAAACAGTATAATGCAAAAGTATAATGACAACAGTAGAACGTACCTCATCAAGTATGACAACATCTCTTTAACCATTCTCAACCACCATATTATCTTCAACCTTCTGCCCTTGAATAAGTATCACAAATCACGTAGAGCCTGTCAAATAAAAATGATTTGTGAAGTTAAACACCCCACTCACATACACAGATACATCGAACATAACTAGAATTTTCGATGGCGTCTGCATCCTATCTCATTATCTGGCGATATCGCACTACATATGGTGTCTCTACAGCGCACTCACTTGAACACTGGTACTAGGTCATACAGTCATAATTCTGTACATCGCAATGTTGCTCGTTCATATGCTACAACCTGCAAGGATTCCATCACTTGCTCAACATACTTTTATCTAGACTTCCATTGCATACTCAACATCGCAGCCTCACTCATTCATGTGCAGTTACCTGTGCTCGCATGGGCATTTCTTAATTGCAGCCACTTCCATTCAGTGACACCATTTCATGCAAGGTCTGCATCACTTCCCACCTAAAACTGCAACATCACGCACTGGCTTTCCCACCTGAATCTACATCATTTACAACAGTCCCTTAACTCCTGCTGTAGCTTAACTGTTTATAAGTATACCACCTTCATTTCACACTATTTATTTTGATTTACAACAGGCCATACAATGAACATCTATTTTGACTTCAACCAAAACTAATGAACTAACTTCATTTCACACTTTCAATACATATAATAATATGATGGAGTAGTTTGTTCATAAATCTTTACTTTCTACTAAGTAACATCAAACTAAGATAAAAAATTAAAGTGCAGATGTAAAAAAAATGATGAAGCTTATAATAGACAGAGTGTAACGACCCGGAAATTTCGATCCCGAAAATTCCAGATAGTTAGAAAAGAAAAGAAAGAGAAAGAAGAAGAAACAGGAACAAAACATAGAAACCTCACATTCGCAGCGGATCAAAATATAATATCACATAAACAACAGTTTTACAAAAAGAACTGTATCAATACACTTATACATTATACATCAGAGTTATACATTTACAAATGACTGGACAGTTATACAACTTGTTCCAGACTACAATCTATACAGACTACACAGTCTCATATACACAGCGGAATACACTCCATACGTTCCTGCCATCCAGCTCGCCTCCTAAACTCCAGAACGTCCTTACCTGAAATCTGTAATACTCGGTCTGACCCGAGCATTACATCAAAGTAACACCCGGGTCAGGCTGGAAACCAGCGTGAGTAAACTCTTCTAACATGAAATTTTAATTCATAAAACTTATTTAAACCCGGGGTAACTCGTATTTTACTATAAGTAAACAACTTATATAGTCAACACTTATTTTCACAAAACAATATCTAAGTATCAACTTAGTTTAAATGGTCCATATTATCCTAATCCAGCCCATTGATTTCACATATCCTTCTATAAGGAATTTTAGAAGATTTCAAATCGAAGTGGTTTCGGGTATTTACTGATACCCGACCCCGGTCTCTTCGAATCAAACGTCATCCTTTAAGCCAAGACGTTTAAGTTAAACAATTTGATTTAATTTCAGGATATCATATTCATATAGAAATTTTATCACAGATAGATAACTTACATTATCACAATTCATCCAAAGCATTACATATTGCAGAACATCATAATTTATCCGACTAGAGATATTAATCAATCCAAACATTCAATACAATTTAATCATCTATAAGCAAGATTAATTAGTCCATTTCTAATTAATTTAATTAACACAAAGTAAATTAATTACTTTTATAAATCCTGCTTTATTATTATTTAATTAATTATTGAAATTAATTATTTATTCTTAATCATTTAATCATTCACATTAATTAACCTTAATTAGTCTCATTAATTACATTAATTAATTATTCTTAATTAATTTCATTAATTAATCAACTTAAAATCACTTTACCTTTAATTAACATTATTTAATTAATTTAACTAAGCAATTACTCCTTAGTTACTTCTATTAAAAATCCTTAAATCAATTCCATTAAGTAATTACCTCAAATTTCCTTTACTAATTTCCCATTAATTAATCACATTCATTAATTAATTCATAACATTAATTAATCATATTTATTAATTAACTTTAATTAATTACATTAATTAATTAACTCTAATTTAATCACATTAATTAATTTTCTAAGTAATTTATCCTTAATTACTTTCCTTAATTACTTCCATTAATTAACTTTAATTTATCACATTTGTTAATTAACTTTATATCTATTAATTAATCACAAATATGTAAACACTTCTCTCTTTGATACCCGCTTCGAGTCAACCACGCTTTTACTCGAGATAGTCTCGAGTTTTTCCGCGCCTACTTCTTCTCCCCTCAGTTCTTTATAAAACTAAACTGCTGATTTTACCATTCTCGTACACGAACGAACTCGAGTGAACTTCGAGCCTAACACCTAAAATCACGATAACGCTTCGAGTCGCCTGAAGCTCATCTCCTCTGACACATCCATCAACGTTGTGCACGTGCACGGCGATCCCAGCCATCTCTGACGAACTCGCCCATCTCCGGCAAGTCGTAAATCACCACTACATTCGATTTCGAACTTCAGATCGAAACCATTAGGCCTAAAACGAAAACGAGATAATCACTTCGAACAGCAGTTCGACATTGCCTGGAACGAACGTCTCGCCACCACGTCTCCGACCACCATTCCACTTGAAACTCCGGCAACAACTTCCCAAGCCCTTCACGCATCCAACCCCATCACTCCCATGAAGCTCGATCCATCATAGGTGCTCCAATCGTCACGATTCCAACCACGACATTCAAAATGCCTAAACCCTATTTCGTTCAATCGCCAATGCCACAAAGGATGATAAAATCATCAGGCAATTTTCTCGACATCTCTGACCATCAACCAAGCTACGACAAGAACCTCGAGTATCAATTGTCATTCGATCGACAGAAAATGGTGAAAACACCTTCCACGTTCAACACCAAACTGCTCTCAATTCACTGAATTAAAAATTACCAGATTCATTTTAAAAATCTTATTTTCTTTAGTGGATTCTCATTATATAATTTAATCAACAGATAATAACACTTGGTTTCAAACATATTTTCCAAGATTCATACTGTATTTCTTAACTCCAGGCAGATCTCAAACCTGAGATACTTAACTATAGTTTTAAAAGTTAAATTATGTTTAAACGATTCTATCTTATTTGAAAACAAAAGATTAACAAAGAATAGATAAGGAGAAATTTGATTTCTTGATTCATTTTTAACTCTGTAACTAGAAACAGACTTGCATAATTCAAACAAAACAATAAACAGATCTACACTAATAAATATATACATGCAGGCCTATTTATATTCATACAACAACAATTTATATAGTCTCAAAATGATATGGTAGATCTAAGGTTTGTTTTGCTTACTGGACATTTGAACAGGGGCAGATTTTATACATATACAGGTATATTCTCCTAGGATCATGGCAATTCATATATAACTAGATAAATTCGATCATTCAATCAACTTTTCATATAGGACTGTCACATGCAAATAAAAATAACAACCATATTACTGTTTTTAACATTTTGTTTACTCACCTGTTAATGATGAGCAGATAAGATTTGAAGCAGTTTTAAACTTGCAAACAAAATTTCATTCATGCCAACTACTAACTCATCACTCTTTCCAAATATTATTAACATGCATTAGATCTAAACAGTTTAGGCTTAGTTTACTCACATTTTTAATGTTTGAACGGAGAACAGAGAATAGTTTTGAAATCTGGAAACTATAACTTGATTTTGAAACTGCAGGCTTGATCTACTTTGATTAAGTTGAATTTTGAACTTGAAGCTTTGCTTGCTTTAGCTTAGTTGAACTTGAAAGAGTTGAATTTCCTTAGCTTGATAAACTTGAAGATGCTTCAGGTTGTAATTGCAAAGATGATCGTAGTTGAATTTGATTCTACTGGTTTCTCTCTTTTTATTTTTTTAGTTTCCAGGTTATTTTTTTGAAGTGAAAAGAAAGAAATGAGAACCTGGTTTATCTTTAGCATATGTTACTTAAAATTTAAATTAAGGAAAATAAAGTTTTTGCCACTTGTATCTTTCTCTAAGATAACACTTGTTTGATTTTTAAGAGTAATACTTACATTTGTTTTAATGCATGCTTCATAATTTTACAAATGTCAAGATAATTTAACTATTATATTTATATCACAAATTCATGTATCATCCCTACATATTTATATCCTTGCCTCTAAATTATTTATAAATTATGTCTTGTGTACTTTAAATTTTATACTTATAGTTTTAAAAGATATACACATATCAAAGCTTTATATTTATATACATATATACTAACTATATCTATTTCCAAGTATATAAAAGAAAAGGTATTTTTTTTAAAATCTTTAATTAAATCTCACCTTACATATTTATAGACCAATCTCACACATATATATGTATAGAATTTTTATCAAATTTGTTTAAAGTTGATTCTACGTATATATATTTTATACCAGCTTTGAAAAGATAAATTTTGCCAAATAAATATTTATAAAAGAAGATCATTAAACAAATATTATCAAATGAATATTTATCTAGATATTTATAAGTCAGTATTTATTATAGTTCGAATTCATCTATATACATATCCAGATATATTCTAATTATCAGAATTTCATTTATTAATCCAAATAAAATCAATATTTTTATTAATTAAACCAGTTAATTATCTATTAACAGATGTTCAAAAATCCGGGTTATCACATTCCTCCCCCCTTAGAATCTTTTCGTCCTTGAAAAGAAACGAAGCCAAAATTTATTCAATAATTTAAAATCGGATAAATTATTCTTGGATCATTTTTAAAACACTTTTAAAATTCACATAATATTATAAAATAGTTTTTATAAAAATACTTTTTATAACTCGATGTCTCAACTGGTCCATCCTTGTTCTCACAGAATTTCAGTCATACGTTGATCAGGCGTAAGACTGAAAATCTATAAGTACTTAGCAGACCCGTTTTCAACACCCAGTGAAAATACTTGGAAAATAATTTATTGAAAATATAGAAAACATTTTTGAAATAGAGGAAATATCTTTGGTGAGAATGCTCTGGAAATCATCACCCCCATCCATGGTCACAGTTACATCACGGGTTACGTTGCCATCGCAGCAAAAGTCCATGTAACTGATAACAGCATGGAACCCACAACAGATCGCAGTTACATCCCAGGGTTACGTTGCCGTCGCAGCAAAAGTCCATGTAACTGTTGGCTCTCAGCGGCACACACGATTTCGCTGTCAAAATGAAACTTCTCCCACATAGGTCGCAGTCTACCGATATAAAATCAAACGCAGACTGTTGGCTCTCAGCGGCACAAACGACTTTCGCTATGTTACCATAGTGTCACAGTCTACCGATATAAAATCAAACGTAGACAGTTGGCTCTCAGCGGCACACATGACTTTCGCTATGGTCTGCAGTAGATCGCAGTGACATTGAGTTAAATTGTTGTCACATCATAACTCAAATGCCTCTGTGGGCACCAGCCCCTCGACTTTCGCTACACAAATAATCCTCAGGAACTAGTTTTGTCCGGACTCCTCACAGGATCAACTTTAGAAACCCCCCTTGGGGCTCAAGGCAGTACCACCCAGTGGTACTCCTGAGAAGTTCATTTTAAGGAAGCGCCTTTTTCCCCAGATCTATTCTCAAAACACTTTATACTATATACTTATAGTATCTTCAAATCATACCCTTTATGATTTATCAAAATCTCCTTTACACAAAATCGATTACCAAAATCGATAATTCTCAAACTAGGCTTTTCAAAATCCAAAATTGATTTTCCAAAAATCAAAAGCCTTTTCCAAATTATATAGGTTCCCAAAACCTTTTCCAAAATCATTCTCATAAGATCCTTTATATATATATAGATATAGATATATATAACTTTGAAAATCTTTGGATCATTTCAAACTTTGTATAAAACCTCTTTTATACTTCAAATATTTCAAATCTCTTTTCTTTTAGCAATAGATTCAACAAGGGAAGATTTACCTTATATAACAAGGATATATAACTTTATTTTATTCCAAATCAAATATTCACATTTGATAAATCTTTTATAAAGTTATTAACCATATTTCTTTTCAAAAACCATTTTACAGTTCTTATCCACAAATCTTTAATATCAATTTCATTCAAATCCGTACGATGTACACATATCATCCGTACACAATATCAATTTGATCGCTCAATCGATCACACAATTTCACTTCCGAACTAGTATCGTCCACCCGACTTCCTAGTGCGGACTCAGATCTGGTTTCTTGATTAGAAACCGTCATTCTCCCTGCATAGTCACAACTATGATAGAGAATATCCAGAACCAATCAAAAATCCATATCCAGGTTCGCCGTCGAAAATCGAGCGAAAAATCCCAACTCGGATCGATAATACTATCTCGAAATTCTGTGTTCGAATCTGGATCAAATCATTATGCGAATAGAATAATATACGTATATCCTACGTATTTATCTTTATTGGTTATTAGCCAAATCAATTCTCTTTTCTATTCATATTTCCTTTGATTCCATTCACTTATTCTCAATTGCTTCTATTCCCAATTGAGTTATTATTTCAATTACAAACAGTTTGAACTCTGACCAATTTAAATTTAAAAATAGTTTGAAAAAGTTTAAAATAGATAAGTAGTTGAAAAATAGTTATTGGTTTGTAAAATAGTTAAGTAAGTATAAAATAGTTAGATAATTGCAAAATAGTTTTTAAAATAGTGATTAGATATAAATAACTGAAAAATAGTAATTAGTTTATAAGACAGTTTCAAAATAGTTAAATAATTCTAAAATAATTGTAAAATAAGTATAAGATAGTTTGTAGTTTAAAAAGAAAGATTGTATAGTAAATAGTTTGGAAAAATAGGTTCATATTAAAACAAATTACTTTGAAAATAGTCCAGAGTCAAACCATTCAATTCCTCGTCAATTCAATTTAAATTTCTACTTCCATTTAAATTTACTCAATACTTCAATTTCCATTGAAATTTATTAAATCCCAATTCAAGTTGAATTAACCTTAATTCCTTTCCAAATTCAAATCAAATTCCATTTGATTTTTAAACATATTCAATTTTAATCATAATTTCAAATTATTTTAATTTAGAATTTCCATTGAAATTTATGCTCATCCATTTTTAATCACAATTCTAATTAATTCAAATCAAATTCAATTTGAACTAATTCTATTTAAATCTCAATTTAAAACTATCTCGAATTATATAAATTCGAGTTAAAATTTTTAATTATTGATTTAATTCCTTAAATTTTTAATTTTAACAAATTAAATCTTTAAACCTTTTAATTCTGAATTCAAATTTCAAAATTCCATTTTAAAATTATCTTTACTTAACTTATTACAAAGTTCAAATAAGAATTCAAATACAATTTAATCTTCAGATTCTAATTTATTATCCATTTCAATTTCCAAATCTCAAACCCAATTTGAGATTACTCATAACTCCCATTTAAATTAATCATTTAACTTCCCATGTTAAATTCCAATTTCATCTTGAAATTTCCAATTCAAGTTATTCATTCAAACTTATTTAACTCCCTCCAAGTTAAATTAAATTTACTTAATCCGGTCAACTTTACACAATTTGAATTCCCATTCAAATTTTAAACTTCAGATTAATATTCTTCCCACTTAAATTCAAAAACTTATCACTTTGGGTTTTCATATCACAATCCAATTTAAAACTCAACACTAAGAGTTATTTCAAATCATCCTTAATATTATACCTTAAAATTTTAAACCACTTTTGGTTTTTAATTTAAAACAAATTTCAAGTTTTCTGGATTTAGATTTAAAATTTCACAATTTCAAATTATCTTCAATTCCAATTTATAAGTTATACTCACTTAAATGTTTACTTATCTAAACATTTCATTTTGCTTAATCATTTACCACATTTCATTATCGACCATCTATGATAATAACCAAGATTATCATATCTGGAAACCAATTCATTATTATCTTTATTCTTGATAACATTTCTACAAATTCAAGATTTTAATTTTAGTTTGAATTCTTTTCAAACTTGTCTTTATTCAATTTTAATTTGGCTATATTTCTATTACCACTTAATTTAATTCCAATATTTTAACAACCAATTACCTTAATATTTATTAGAAAGAAATATCATTTTATATATCAAAATATATTCTTATATAAAATCATTTAAAATCCTTATATAAGAAAATAACAATTACGCTCTCATATATATATATATACACTCAACTCGTTCTAGGGTACCATTGACCCTATCCTTAACGAGTAATCCCAACAGAGCCAAGGTTCTCGCTTAACCTTCAGCTCTGATACCAAATGTAACGACCCGGAAATTTCGATCCCGAAAATTCCAGATAGTTAGAAAAGAAAAGAAAGAGAAAGAAGAAGAAACAGGAACAAAACATAGAAACCTCACATTCGCAGCGGATCAAAATATAATATCACATAAACAACAGTTTTACAAAAAGAACTGTATCAATACACTTATACATTATACATCAGAGTTATACATTTACAAATGACTGGACAGTTATACAACTTGTTCCAGACTACAATCTATACAGACTACACAGTCTCATATACACAGCGGAATACACTCCATACGTTCCTGCCATCCAGCTCGCCTCCTGAACTCCAGAACGTCCTTACCTGAAATCTGTAATACTCGGTCTGACCCGAGCATTACATCAAAGTAACACCCGGGTCAGGCTGGAAACCAGCGTGAGTAAACTCTTCTAACATGAAATTTTAATTCATAAAACTTATTTAAACCCGGGGTAACTCGTATTTTACTATAAGTAAACAACTTATATAGTCAACACTTATTTTCACAAAACAATATCTAAGTATCAACTTAGTTTAAATGGTCCATATTATCCTAATCCAGCCCATTGATTTCACATATCCTTCTATAAGGAATTTTAGAAGATTTCAAATCGAAGTGGTTTCGGGTATTTACTGATACCCGACCCCGGTCTCTTCGAATCAAACGTCATCCTTTAAGCCAAGACGTTTAAGTTAAACAATTTGATTTAATTTCAGGATATCATATTCATATAGAAATTTTATCACAGATAGATAACTTACATTATCACAATTCATCCAAAGCATTACATATTGCAGAACATCATAATTTATCCGACTAGAGATATTAATCAATCCAAACATTCAATACAATTTAATCATCTATAAGCAAGATTAATTAGTCCATTTCTAATTAATTTAATTAACACAAAGTAAATTAATTACTTTTATAAATCCTGCTTTATTATTATTTAATTAATTATTGAAATTAATTATTTATTCTTAATCATTTAATCATTCACATTAATTAACCTTAATTAGTCTCATTAATTACATTAATTAATTATTCTTAATTAATTTCATTAATTAATCAACTTAAAATCACTTTACCTTTAATTAACATTATTTAATTAATTTAACTAAGCAATTACTCCTTAGTTACTTCTATTAAAAATCCTTAAATCAATTCCATTAAGTAATTACCTCAAATTTCCTTTACTAATTTCCCATTAATTAATCACATTCATTAATTAATTCATAACATTAATTAATCATATTTATTAATTAACTTTAATTAATTACATTAATTAATTAACTCTAATTTAATCACATTAATTAATTTTCTAAGTAATTTATCCTTAATTACTTTCCTTAATTACTTCCATTAATTAACTTTAATTTATCACATTTGTTAATTAACTTTATATCTATTAATTAATCACAAATATGTAAACACTTCTCTCTTTGATACCCGCTTCGAGTCAACCACGCTTTTACTCGAGATAGTCTCGAGTTTTTCCGCGCCTACTTCTTCTCCCCTCAGTTCTTTATAAAACTAAACTGCTGATTTTACCATTCTCGTACACGAACGAACTCGAGTGAACTTCGAGCCTAACACCTAAAATCACGATAACGCTTCGAGTCGCCTGAAGCTCATCTCCTCTGACACATCCATCAACGTTGTGCACGTGCACGGCGATCCCAGCCATCTCTGACGAACTCGCCCATCTCCGGCAAGTCGTAAATCACCACTACATTCGATTTCGAACTTCAGATCGAAACCATTAGGCCTAAAACGAAAACGAGATAATCACTTCGAACAGCAGTTCGACATTGCCTGGAACGAACGTCTCGCCACCACGTCTCCGACCACCATTCCACTTGAAACTCCGGCAACAACTTCCCAAGCCCTTCACGCATCCAACCCCATCACTCCCATGAAGCTCGATCCATCATAGGTGCTCCAATCGTCACGATTCCAACCACGACATTCAAAATGCCTAAACCCTATTTCGTTCAATCGCCAATGCCACAAAGGATGATAAAATCATCAGGCAATTTTCTCGACATCTCTGACCATCAACCAAGCTACGACAAGAACCTCGAGTATCAATTGTCATTCGATCGACAGAAAATGGTGAAAACACCTTCCACATTCAACACCAAACTGCTCTCAATTCACTGAATTAAAAATTACCAGATTCATTTTAAAAATCTTATTTTCTTTAGTGGATTCTCATTATATAATTTAATCAACAGATAATAACACTTGGTTTCAAACATATTTTCCAAGATTCATACTGTATTTCTTAACTCCAGGCAGATCTCAAACCTGAGATACTTAACTATAGTTTTAAAAGTTAAATTATGTTTAAACGATTCTATCTTATTTGAAAACAAAAGATTAACAAAGAATAGATAAGGAGAAATTTGATTTCTTGATTCATTTTTAACTCTGTAACTAGAAACAGACTTGCATAATTCAAACAAAACAATAAACAGATCTACACTAATAAATATATACATGCAGGCCTATTTATATTCATACAACAACAATTTATATAGTCTCAAAATGATATGGTAGATCTAAGGTTTGTTTTGCTTACTGGACATTTGAACAGGGGCAGATTTTATACATATACAGGTATATTCTCCTAGGATCATGGCAATTCATATATAACTAGATAAATTCGATCATTCAATCAACTTTTCATATAGGACTGTCACATGCAAATAAAAATAACAACCATATTACTGTTTTTAACATTTTGTTTACTCACCTGTTAATGATGAGCAGATAAGATTTGAAGCAGTTTTAAACTTGCAAACAAAATTTCATTCATGCCAACTACTAACTCATCACTCTTTCCAAATATTATTAACATGCATTAGATCTAAACAGTTTAGGCTTAGTTTACTCACATTTTTAATGTTTGAACGGAGAACAAAGAATAGTTTTGAAATCTGGAAACTATAACTTGATTTTGAAACTGCAGGCTTGATCTACTTTGATTAAGTTGAATTTTGAACTTGAAGCTTTGCTTGCTTTAGCTTAGTTGAACTTGAAAGAGTTGAATTTCCTTAGCTTGATAAACTTGAAGATGCTTCAGGTTGTAATTGCAAAGATGATCGTAGTTGAATTTGATTCTACTGGTTTCTCTCTTTTTATTTTTTTAGTTTCCAGGTTATTTTTTTGAAGTGAAAAGAAAGAAATGAGAACCTGGTTTATCTTTAGCATATGTTACTTAAAATTTAAATTAAGGAAAATAAAGTTTTTGCCACTTGTATCTTTCTCTAAGATAACACTTGTTTGATTTTTAAGAGTAATACTTACATTTGTTTTAATGCATGCTTCATAATTTTACAAATGTCAAGATAATTTAACTATTATATTTATATCACAAATTCATGTATCATCCCTACATATTTATATCCTTGCCTCTAAATTATTTATAAATTATGTCTTGTGTACTTTAAATTTTATACTTATAGTTTTAAAAGATATACACATATCAAAGCTTTATATTTATATACATATATACTAACTATATCTATTTCCAAGTATATAAAAGAAAAGGTATTTTTTTTTAAATCTTTAATTAAATCTCACCTTACATATTTATAGACCAATCTCACACATATATATGTATAGAATTTTTATCAAATTTGTTTAAAGTTGATTCTACGTATATATATTTTATACCAGCTTTGAAAAGATAAATTTTGCCAAATAAATATTTATAAAAGAAGATCATTAAACAAATATTATCAAATGAATATTTATCTAGATATTTATAAGTCAGTATTTATTATAGTTCGAATTCATCTATATACATATCCAGATATATTCTAATTATCAGAATTTCATTTATTAATCCAAATAAAATCAATATTTTTATTAATTAAACCAGTTAATTATCTATTAACAGATGTTCAAAAATCCGGGTTATCACACAGAGTTACCTCAATTTCCCAACATAAGTCTTGTTCGATCGAGATATATTATCAGCGTTCATAGAGATTATATACTCGGTACTTGTAGTGCGACGAACTCGCTTGGCAGAAAGGAGGAATTTTCCATTTTCAACAAGCATGGCTGCATAATCGAACGACATGTTAAGAATTAAAAAGCAATAGAAGTTTAATAATTTTCAGATGTTGGTGTAATTTTGATTACAAAAATAACAGGATTACCAATTGTGGTAAAAGACTTGTGCTGCTTCATTCAAATAAAAAATCATCAAGTTTTGTTGAATATAAAAATAAGTGCCAGAACTGTCATGCACTTAATGTGTAATACTGCTCATTTAGCTATCTATGTTATTTTTATATTTCTAATGTGCCCATTGAGACATGATGTATTTTGAGATATTATACCGCGAATATTTGGCATTGTTACGTGGGATTATGTTATTTATTTTTTACATTTGAATTTTTAAATAAATGGATATTGTTTTGATATTATATTTTATCATTCCACTATGAGATTCTGAATGTGTAGACAAATAGCTCTATATATTGTTCTTTAAATCAATTTCACCAACCAACAACCAATATTGAAATGGGTCTAAGGTTCGATGGGCCTTTTCCAGGTTAAAAATTGGGTCTATTTCGAGGTGGGTGGTTACACTAATGGGCTTAGCCCAAATTCATTTAATCCAAAAAAATACTATTCACTCTAAACATTTACCAACTCTAAACATAGTCAAGGTTATGCTTATTTTTCTCATAATGGAAAAGCGGTTTCAACTATGAGTGTCCTAAATTCTAATTCGACTATCTTTGAATAATCAAATATAATGGACGTTCCATTAATTAACGATTAAATATTTAAATTAATCATTTAAATATTAGATCGTTATAATTGCGAGGTGTTACACCAGTCCTGATCCCAACTTTGGGATTGTTCAAGGTACTTGGATCGCCTTTAATTTGTTGGCATTAAATCTAGGGCATGAGAACGTCGCCTGGATTGAGAGGGATCAGCCATAGCTGGCCCTAGCTCAGTGCCTCCCTTAGTTGGTTTAGCGTCGAACTGTTCCATGGGTGCAGCTTTGGGCTAAATCCTTACTGGATCTACTTCCTCGATGATTACTCTTCATTTTTCCGATTCTCCTAATCAGATCCACCACTAGAATATGATCTCCTTCTCCTCCTAGATCCTAGACTGGGATCGTCCTCGTACTTCAAGGTTATGTCTGGCAGTCTGCGTCTATCCTAAGTGTGTCATGATCTAATCCATAATATATTGCTACTGAGTAGCGAACCGGGTATCGAGTTCCGTCACAACTCTATCTAGGTCGCCTTTGGTGATGGTGTTTTGTCCTAAAGTATTGGATGCATGGTTATGCTGATTGGTAGCTATCTGGTTAGCATACCTGCTAATGGTACCAACTAAAATATAACGATTTTAAATGAAAATGGCTTCCCAGTTCTCTGTTCGGTGGTTTATGTTTAACAGCATCTAGTAGTACCCTAAAAGCCCTCCCTATCGCAGCTATAAGCTTGGATATTTATGAAGGTGAAGAGATAGGGAGGTCAGACGGATGAATTAGACAGTTTCTTTGTATAACATGATCGGTTCGATGATTTCCATATGCTGAAGATATGTTTAAGAACCTCCATATATTCGAGATTCACTTTCCTTATACACTCTATTAGGTTTCGAGATAATTGATTGGTTCGTGATAGTTGGCTCGGTAGATGGACATAGCTAGAATTATGGCTTCACTTAGCTATTTACTTTCTGGTTCGACAATACCATAAACACTGAACTAACTTTTTTGTCCGGTGGTCTCACTATCGGATAAGAAAACTTGTCCAGTACCCTAGCTACTGAACATGATTTTCTATTTGATAGTAGGACCATCGGACAGGAATTCATGTCCAGTAGTCTAACTACCGAACAAAGAACTAAAGGACCCTCTCTTCATGTTTTCTTCCTACTTGTATAACCAAGGTGTTCTGCCTCTTCGCTTAGTGGCTTCGGACACTAGATTTCCTTGTATCTCCATTCTAAACACCACCACTCCTTGAGCCAAAATATCCATAACAAATATTAATAATAAAAGTTAGTAAAAGAAAACAATACTTTACGGTATTGATAATTAAATAAAAATTAATGATATTATAAATAGTATATTGACTAATATGTTGTAAAAATTAGCGATTAATGAATAGTAGTATATGATATTAGTAGAAGAAAGTTTTATTGTATGGTATTAATAATAAAATAAAAATTAACCGTTTATGATATTAATAATAAAAATTAACCTATTAATGATAAAATAAAAATTAACGGTATATGATATTAATAATAAAAGTTAGTAAAAGAAAACAATATTATAATATTTAATGGTGTATGATATTATTTATTCTATTAAATAATGATATGAATTGTTTATTTTATTGAGTAATCAAAACTTTAAAAGGTATGAGTACCCGCATTAATAATAGACGCAAAAAATGTGGTGTCGAAATCCATCGCTCAGTAGCATACGATTCCCCAACATCTCATTGCACTGGGACTTCTTCGGACTAGGAAGGGTCTTAGTCACCTGTTGTAGGCGATGACCCTTAGCACATGTTATCACCATTCATCGGTTCCGATCAAATTAATGAGTGTGATGATGTGGGTCCATCTACGCATGCATCTGTTATGGATTCCAATGCATCCATAGGTTGAGTCGGCATTATTAATTGTGCCAAAGAAGGGTAAATGATAAAACTGCATTCATGTTTAGTTTTAAATCGTTAGGCTATCATCTCAATTAGCTTTACAGTATTATATAATTTATATACGCATAACTGACTTCAGCTGTGGAATTATGAGCGATAACATTCGCAATTTGATTCTTGCCAGGATGAATCAGTTCTGGCTTAGATTCTTGGATTTTCCACCCGACGTCAAAGACGTCATATTCAATGGTTTCGTGGTATAATAAATTTAATGCATACTTGATTTTTCATATATAAATTTATATGTTGATAATATATATTTGAATACAAATGCAGAGTAAAGATCAATGAAAACCGACACATCTCAAGCACTTATCAGAAAATTTTGGGTGTAGAAACCAAGCATAAATTACAGAGAGATGGTGTACGGGATGAAGAAAAGTAGGAAGAAGGTTAAGGCGATTGCTCAAGACGCCTATAACTAGTTTGAGTCGTATTTGACATGGGAAGATGTGAAGGTGCATGCTAAAAGAAATACAGCAAATAGGGCGCAAAGTCAAAGCTTACGTTGCAATAGCTCGAGATTTTTTATGGTATTGTGCATAGAGGGGAAGAAAAACACCAAAAACGCTACAAAATTGCTTCAGACAAGTCTTCGGTAAGGTGTCGGCAAGTCGTCGAAAAATCCAAAAAAAAACATTTTTAATAAGGAGTTTATAAGTCATCTGCAAGTCGTTGGAAACTGTCATTGTATCGGAAAAAATACCTTTGGTAAAAGCCTCATGAATGTTGTCAGCAAAAAAACTTCCACGAAGGCTTTACCAATGACAAAAATGTTGTCGTAAAATGTTTATTGACGACTTGTCGACGACATCTTATCGTCGGTAAAACACTAAGTTTCTAGTTGTGAATTTTGCAGTGGACCATGCATACGTTATTAGTGCATGAAGACCATATATTGTTTGTGTACAAGTTATTTCTCTAGTTTATATCAAGGTCGACTTTTGGGATATGCCGGTGATGCAACCGAATTGAGCAACCATCGTCGAAGAAAAATCAACATTCGATGAATGGAGGAAGTAAAATAAATAAATAATTACAGTAGAAGAAGCAACCATCGTCGAAGAAGAAGCAACATAAAATGTTTTATCTTGGTTTGTTACGTGGTAGAGTTCTCAATGAAGAGGTCATGGGTTCAAGGGTAGGCTATGATAGGATAAATTTCATTAAACAACAACACCCCTCTAGGGATGAGTGTTCGGTGAGTCCGATGATAAAAATTATTAAACAGATCTAAAATTAATAAAAATTAAAATCAAACAAAATCAACCGAATTAAGTTTGGTTGATTCGATTAGTTATCCGATTCAACTGAACTTAAAAATAATTCACATTTTCGGATAGTGTCATATCAGCATTCGCATCTGAAATCATTTTCGGATGTCGGATATCCACATTCGTGGATATAGACGGATATCGGAATATTATCGTATTCGCTGACGATTGGTAAATCGAGAAATATAAATAGAAAATTTTGATTTAACAATTTTTTTCAATCACATTATTATCAAAGTGTGAAAATAAACAAATATGATGACAATAAATAGTTTTGAGTTTTCAATTGTACTAAAATACATAAAATATAAACTATAATCTTGAAAAAAAACGAACAGATAATTTTCGAATACGGATATTTTCATATCTGCATTCGTATCCGTATCCATTTTTTTAAATATTGAATATTTATCTGCTTTTCAAATACGGACGTGGAAGGATTTCAGAATATTCGAAAATCCTTTGATAGACCTAATTTTACGGTCAGCCGTACTTAAAATTGTCATTTATCATAGAGTTTCGTGTTAGATGCAAATTGACAGCTGGGGTAGACTATTTGATTTGTTTATGCAAAGCTTGGTCAGTATTCAATTTTGCATTTCTGTTAAAGTCAAACTTTTAATATACATTAATAAGATGATGTTGGTATGGAGATGTCAGCTAATGAACCGTTCACAAAATCCTTTGCTACGAGAAGAAAAGATGGCATTGTTTTGAACTTCCAAAGCAATCAAACTGGGTCGAAGTCGCCGAAAATGGTGCCCACATCCACATGCAGAGAAAATGAAATGAAGGTACACCCCCCACAGTATACTATACTTTTCCTTGGCTGTACCTCTCTTGTCTATATACTTCCTAAATTGTCCTGCATCTGACGTTTACTTCTTTGTAATAGTTTAATGACAAACAGTTTTTAGGCTGTAGTTTTCTTAGTAGGTTTAGGCCCCTGGTTATGAGGTACCATATCTCAGTCCTTATCTTGTTATCTTTAATGGATCAGCACTGAAGCAAATATCTTCAATACAGTTTGAAACACGGTCATGCTAACTTGGATAGCGGTTTAATTTTTTACTTTTGGCTAAACTTAAACAAATAAAATTAAGTTTTTTTTTTACTAAGATAAAATTAAACATGCAGTAATTGCTAGATAATATTATAGCACATTGTTGACTAAGATAATCTAAAGAAAAGTTCAGAAGCAGCGTTTTTTCTATACAGGGAATTTTTGAGCGTTTAGCATGCATACATGGAAGAAAGAGAGAGGTAGGTGAGGATAGTGAGGCAGTGATATACTGATATATTTGTCAATTTCGGTTGATTTGACTGACAGGTAGGAATGTTTCTGGTTGGCCCACTCCCTTCTCAGTCGAGCTCTGATTGGCTCACTTTTATTTCTTTTTTAATTTTACATAACGGACGATTTTTCAAACATTTTAATGTTCCAAAATGCGCTTACGGAACCTGTCAAAAACAGGTTTAACTAAAAACTCTAAACAGGTTTGACAGCAAACTCAGTCAACGTTCAAGTAGTCATATATATGTCTATTTCGGTTAATTTGATCCCCCAACAAGCAGTTAACCAACCATAGAGCTGTTACATGCATACCAATCTTGTTTCTTTAAACATCAGGTAGTATGAATCATATACAGATAGTATTGTACATAGGATTTTGTTGATACGTATGCACTCTAGGTGCACATGTCAAGAAACTCAAAGAAATAATATAGAATGCCCAAAATGTAGAATGAACATCTCAAGCATCCTTGGTTACAATATATGATGAATTTATTAATACATCATGTGGTTTTTTTTTAACATTTAATATGCGTCTTTGAGAGGCATGTAATATTTGCCTTGTACTTGACACAATATAAGCTGCAAGTTGCAAGAGTATACCACAGAGAAGGAGTCAATACATGGATTTCCTATGGAACCCATGTGGATACACACTACGTATCGTATTTATTGAGGTCAGTTTGACAATGTTATCAGTCAACTGTATTATCAAATTGCACCAACAATATATAATAAATGCTCATCAAATTGCCATCTCAACCTGTTGATGAATTCACATTGAAATAAGTAGAATTTTAAAACAATACGCGCATACCTAGGCGCTCTTTGCCAAGAACAAATCAGTTCTTTATTATTTTTGAGGAAGTATTAGCTTGGCACAGTGACACATCTTTAAAATTATGAGATTGATATAGCATATTATGACCGGTGACAAGCTACAAAATTCCATAACTAGTCAATTCAATGAGATTATTTCCACACGTGTTTCCATATCCGTGAAAATATGTAAATATAGTTTCACATTTCATTAACCGGAAACAATTTAAATAGATATACAGAGGTCGGTTAAATACTCTTTCCGCCGTTTCTATTATAATAAAATTTGTTTACCATTTTAGCATCTTGGCACAAACAATAAGTTGTATTATTTCACTCATGTTTTGCAAATAAAGAAAGAATGAAAGAAGATCAGAAAGCTTTACATGTTGTCCACCTATGTTACAGCTTATAGTTTATAATAAAAATGTGGTTTGTAGCAAACTTGAGAATAATAGAAATATAGTTTATAATAAGCTCGGAAAAGATAGAAACATAGTCTGGTGCTACTAAATAGAAATAGTGGAAATTCCCTCTTTTTTAAACTTATTTGCTTTATTCTTCCATTTTAAAAATTATTTTCTATGCCCTCTTTTTTGAATTTTTTTTTTCCAAAATTAAAAACGGCCCTACAATGTATATTACATCAATTATGAACTATGAACATGTATCCTAAGAGCGCATATTAAGGTTGGTAAAATTACTTAAATATCCCAATTAATCTTATTTTTTTTGAAATAGAGATGTAATTTAGAAAATTATGAAAGTCCGAAGGCTGATTATATATAATTACAAGGATCTGTGCCAAAATTTCTCAAGCTAATATCTAGTTTTACATAGAACATGGAACATTTTTGAGAATTTTTTTTCTTTCATATGTGGATCATTCTCCCTACCAACTAGGGATCCCTCTTCTTTTCACCATATATTTTTTAAGAAAAACCTTACCACCGAATCAAATTCCAATCGAAACTAATTAAAAAATTAACTACTTCAATAGTAGATTTTTTTTTTCTATTCGATGATTGAATCAAAAATATTCGTATTGAATTTTTTTTATTGATAGGAAAAAGTAAGCTGACAAAAGAAGAGAAAGAAAATAGTAGGAAAAAGGGGAAAAATTAACGAAAGGATATAAGTGGAATAAGTTGTCGTGAGAAAAGAAATTACTAAAGTGCAAACTGTTTTCTACAAATTGCGAGTGGAAAAAGTTATTTGTGGGGTATGAATAGATATAACCTACACATTTTTAGGTTTTTTTATCATTGAAGATTTTTTTAATATAAATAGAGGTAGCTACTGAACCAGACTAACGATGGATCAATCGCCAACCCAACACCATTTGGTGGATCAAGACCAAACTTTAGTCGCGGTTTATATAAGAGAATCCATAGAGGGTAATAATTGATTAGTCTAAAATGAGTCTTATTTTTTTATATTTACCTCGATTTAAGTAATGCATGCTTCAAGAAAATATACTCAATACAAATCAATAGATCAACATATAACACCAGATTCACAATCCTTTGTGTCGATTGGGATTACATATTTACGTTTTTAGGTCATCAATCAAATATATGTATTCGATTATGATTCGTCTAACCCATGATCTAAACTAACCCAACTAGAATTCATAATCCAACCAACTAGAATTCATAATCCAACCCAATCCAAGTTCATGACTCTACCCAACCGAACCTGTGAATCGATCTATCGAGATCCATAACCAATTGCCATCTAGGCTACTAAAAATTATTAGAAAAATGCATAAAATATAGTATAAACTACTGTTACTTAACATTTTAATTAACGTTCTATATTATTGTAATACACATAAATATTATTATTATGATCTCTATGATACGAAAATGTGCGATCGATAAAAATACGAAAAATTGCATTACTAGTAAAAATTAGTTTTAAAATAGTAAAAATCAACCCAAACTTTTTATTGTATATTTAATTATTTTTGCTAGTCATGGCATCAAATGTTTTTTCTTGAAATTTAATCAGAGTGTATGCTTGTAAATTTTGAAGGAGCTTGCTCTGAATCCTTAACACGTACTATGGATCAATAACGGGATATGCAGTGACAACTGTCGGCTATAAGGCTTGAACCCATGGTCCCTGGTCAGCTAATTATGCGAAAAAATATACATCCATTGACTAAGATAAATCAATATATATAGTTGGATTTTGAAATTTCCAAATCATTATAACATTTGTTCAAAAAGGTCATGTAATGCCCCTGAATTTTAATTAACATTATTCGGGATATTTAATTGGATAAATTAAATAGAATAATGTGAACAATTAGGGAGATGAGATTAATAAATCCAATGGTCGTGTCTCAATGAATGAACTAAAATAAGACATAACTAAATTTAGAAGGTGGAATTTTCCTAAAAGGTAAACTTAGAAATGGGGCTACAATTCTTAGTATATATCTCTTCCTCCACCTTAATAAACTTTCGCTTTCTCATTCATAACTCGTCACCAACTTTCGGTCGGCCATTACTCCAGGAAGAATATAAATTAAAGATAAAATGTAACGATCGGGCATTTTCGACCCCCAAAAATCGACACTAATACGTTCACTGTATAGAGTGCCGAGCAATCGAGTGCCGGAAATACCAGGTTGTTAGGGTTTAAGAAGAAAAGAGATAGAAGAAGAAAACAGAAATAATAACATAGAATCTCACATCGCAGCGGAACAAAATATAATATATAGTAACAGCTTTTTATATAAAAGAATCTGTATCAGTTAATATACATACAAGTTATCAGAGTACAAACATCTATAAATAAATCTGGACAGTTATAATAACTTATCCCTAAATGCTGAATATACATCCTACAATACACAGTGGAATATAGTCAAATACGTGCAATACGTCTCTACCATCCAGCTCGTCTCCTGAGCTTCAAAGCGTCATAACCTGAAATTTTGTAATACTCGGTCTGAGCCGAGCGTTACAATAAAGTAACACCCGAGTCAGGTTGGAAACCAGCGTGAGCAAAATCCACTTAATCTGAAATACTTAGTTATCAAAATCTTTGAAAACCAAGGTAACTCGTACAACACGACGAGTTTCTATCTGATTATAACCAAAACACTTTTTACGGAAATCCATCGATATTATAATAGTTTCTAGGTACAATACTTGTTTAAAATAGTCGGATTATTAAATTAAACAAAAATCCGGTAAATTAGACTCTAACCTTTAACCCGTAAGGGTTCGTGGTGGTTATTTGATCGAAGTGGTTCCAGATAATGCAGATATGTGATTCCCGGTCTCTTCGAACTCAAAACGATATATTTGAAATGTCAGGTCGTTTAAATAACATTTTCACAATCAGGGTGTTAATATTTACGTATGGGAATTCATTCCATATGTTTACTTTATCTTGACCAATCCATCGAAACTTATTTACTTGTAATCATCACATTTTCCGAATTTGGTTAATAAGTCGATTTACCTTCAAGTAAAACGCGTTGACAATTTATTCTATTTTAGATTTGTTTGGCTACTCAATGACACGGATACTGTATAATTAAAAACAATATTCAAAGGAAAACCAGTCAACGCATAGATCATTGGTTTCAATTAACGACTTATAGTTGATACAAATCAATTTACAATTCAGACTTGAATTGTTTTTCAACTATCTTATACAAGTTATACTTTTAAATCCAGATTGTTTGCCAATTAAAGAAAATAAATAATTTATTCTAATTAAATTATTAAGTAAACAGTTCATTAAATAATTAATTGGTTGATTAACAGATAATTAATCAAATAAGAAATTTCTTGTTCGTTCACCTCAAATATTATAAAACATCAAATTTTAACATCGCAGAAAAACTTGGCAATATTTGTTCGGATAAAATTTACTTGGCGATAAGATCTCGATACAAAAATCTACGTTACAGTTTGACTTAAAACGAAGAAGGAATAGAATTGTAAATTTTAAGGTTATTAATTACATTGACCTGAATTTATTACTAACTTCTCGGCCAAACCCATTCGTCCCTAACCCATCTACCACTTCACATACCCAAACATTTTGCCTTCTTCCACCGGTCCTCCTCTCTCTTTTTTTTATTTGAACTCAAAAGAAAATGAAGGTTTAAAATTTATAAACTATTCAAAAATGAATTGATTAAATTGCTTTTTTTTTAAACAAATCAAGTCCGGCCTTCTTCTCTTTCTTCCTGTTTCTCCACTACACCAAAACAGGTGATTCCCAACGAGTATAACTGTCGCAAACAGTTTCAGCAACGCTTATTAGCGTCGCTGTAGGGGCATCGCAATTTATTGCCAACGGTTATAAGCGTTGGCGAGTTTAGTTTCCCAACGCTTATAAGCGTTGGAAGGTTGTATTCGCCAACGCTTATAAACGTTGGTGTATATTATTTAGCAACGCTTATAAACGTTGGCAAATTAACCATCCAACATTGTTTAATTTTCTATGCTGACGCTTATAAGCGTTGGTAAATTTTAATTGCCAACGCTTATAACGCTGAAATATTTTCATTCTCAATATAGTCAATTATTTTAACATTAATAAACAATTAATAACTGACATGATATGCATTATTATACTACATTCAATAGGAACCCAAAATTGACAATATTCATGATCAACTAACAACATAAATTTCATAGTCAACTACTTCATAACAATGTCAACTACTTCATAACAAGTACAATACATAATTAAGTTGGTTAATTCAATACATAATCAACTACTTCATAACTTCCGCAATTGGGTCATCTTCAAGATCTTCGACTCCTCTTTTTTTCCGCTTCCTCTAGAAGTGCCTGCATTTAATATCACGTTAAATTGAATTTGCAGTTCCTTTATAAAAATTAAATTGAACATTAAATTAAGTTGATAATTAATAATGTAACCAGGCTCAAACTGCGCCCCGGCTCAGTTTCGAAACTGCGCCCGGGCTCAGTTTCGAAACCGAGCCGTTATTTAGGATGAACCAAGAGTAGACAAATGAATAAGCCATACATATTTGAACTGTGGCTACGTTTGTTTTTTAGGATGAATTAGCCATTGTCGGTTGTAAGCGTTATAATGCCAACAACGGTTAATGGTGTAGTAAAAGTAATTCATAATCTTACATAACTAAGCACATAATCTTGCAGTTGGCACTAATAGTAGTAAAAGTCATTCATAATCTAACATTTTAAAGCATTTAACAGTAATGAAAAAGATAATTAAGTTCTACTTTATAATGAGTGCGACTGTTTAGGCTCCTGAAATCACAAAGAACTTGTAGTGAAGGAAAAGTGTTATAATGCCAACAACGGTTAATGGTGTACCAAAACATCAAATGCCAAACTAAAAATGATGGGATTGAGTTTTTAAACTACTTTTGTGTTTCAAGAAATAAATTCAACCCTTATGAGCAATGCATAGCCACATTGGATAAACTAATGAAAATTACTATGGTGAACTGACATGGCAACAACTGAAGATAGTAATGCCCAAAAGTAATAAATATCAGTTTTCACTTTTATTGCAACACGTTTAAGAACTGAGTTGCTTGCAACTCACATTTCGTGAATGATATATAGAGCTTTATTAGTGGATTTGTTTATTTCCTTTGTTTATTACATCTAAAAACTAATATATATTTTTATGCACACTACCTGGGCTATTAATGAACGATACTATTCTGTTTTCTCTAAAGTAGCAATAAAAGAAATATCCATTTTTAGTACAAAAATATATTAAACGTGAACAACAATATTAGGTTTTTTAACCTTTAAAGATGAAAGAAAATTTTAAATTGAGAGAAAAAATTACCTGTAATGTCCTTTCACCACTTTGACAATAAGAATATTGCCTATAAATAAAAAACAGTACCAAAAGAAAAATATTAAAACAAATGAAAACTATATAAATGGAAGTAGGCAGATATGCAAAGTGGAGGTAGTACAAAATTAGAGTGTGGGAACTTAGTCAGGTAAGTGCAACAAACTAAGCATTTTCTTGGATAAAGAGGTGAGATGTCTTTTTATTCAAACAAATACGGTCAAATGAAAATAAATAACTCTGTTGTTTTTTCTTCCAGAAGAAGGTAAATCCAAAACACCATCGGCTAAACTTATAATAATTTAACTATAATATGCTTACATTTGATAGTATTGGGTAGGTGGTGTCTTCATTATACAGAGATGCCGCATTATTTTTATGGCCCTTCATTTATTTTTCAATTAGTGTCTGAAGTTCTGTAAGTTCAAATGAAAAGTACATGTGAATGGTCTAAACAAAAGGCAGATTTCTAATGATTTAAAAGAATAAAAATAAATGTTGATATTTTAACCTAATATAAACCCATATGCTAAAACACGACTAAGTTTATATGCTATACAATACAAATAGATTGGAACAACTCTCTACATGTATGATGTACCATACTATAAACATTGTAAACATGGCTATCAGGAATGTGTTGGATAAGAAAAATTATTCTAAAAACCAATCTTTTACGATACAACAGTCAAAAATCAAAACGTGTGGGCGCACATATATATAAGTATATACGTGTGTGTAGTATGTGTGTGTATATGTGTTTGAGCGGGTGCGTGTGTGAGAGGAAAATATAATGCAGCTACTTGTGTTATCCCGCCTTTTAGCAAGGCCGTGATACCACAAAATCGACCGAGAAGCCAAAGACAATCCGTCTCGAAGAATGGTCAATTCAACATCTCAACAGAGCAAGTCCTGCTGATTGTTTGTTCAAAAAAGATCCCCTACGGAGGGGGGGTCCAGGGGGGGTGGCAACCCCCCAAGGTGGGGGTGCGGGGGAAACACCCCCGCTACGGGGCAGCGCCCCATCCAAAACGGTACATTTTATTTGCTACTGAGGAGCGACCTGTGACCTACGACCTAACTTCCTCCGACTGAGGAGCGACCTACGACCTAACTTCCTCCGACTGAGGAGCGACCTACGACCTAACTTCCTCCGACCTAACTTCCTCCGATCTAACTTCCTCCGACCTAATTTCCTCCGACCTAATTTCTCCACCGACCTAACGACCTAAAGCTTAACATCTTAGCGGCCTAATGACCTAACAGCTATTCACGACCTAACGACTTAAGGGCTGGAGCGACTTAACTCCTTAAAGCTATCAACGACTTACGACCTATCTTAGGCCGTCCACGACCTAAAACTTACTACCCAGTGTGTGCAAGCCGAGATAACTCCTCATGCCGCTTTTCTTTAGGTCGCCACTTCCTTAGGTCGTGATTCCCTTAGGTCGCCACTTCCTTAAGTCGTCATTCCCTTAGGTCGCCACTTCTACATATCCCTTAGGTCGTCAACGACCTACCACACCCTGCACCGTAACTCCTTAGGTCGCCGCTCTCTCTCCTGCTACCCCTTAGGTCGCTCACGACCTACGACCTATCCCTTAGGTCGCTCACGACCTACGACTTAGGCCCAATTTCTTCCCTATAAATACCTCGCCAACTCCACATTGTAAAGGGGATTTTTCTGGATTTCAAGAGGGCCGATACTCTGCCATTTTTTGGGGACTTCTCCAACACTTCAATCATTGAAGATTCCTCATCAACAGTTCTACTTCATTCAACATGGATTCAAGAGCAATCCGTCATCAAAGTTCTAACCTCTATCTTCGATTGTGTTGTAAATGTTGAAAAGTGTTGTAAAGGTGTTGTAATCAAGAAATCGTGTTGTAAAAGTGTTGTAATCTTGTAAAGTGTGATCAAAGAACATAATGAAGGGTGTAAAGTGGATGTAGGCTTAACCTTAAGCCGAACCACTACAAAAATTGCTGTCTCTTTTACTGTTTTTTCCCTTTTTCTGTTTACTTTTAATCTCCATGTAGACGGGTGGTGCTTTCACATTGTCACAACATATACCGGGTGTTAGCGTTATCCGATTTTAGCGTTAACATTTTGGTGCTTTCACTGAGAGTTGAACTCAGGGAATCTACTGCTTGGAAGTTGAGTTTAAAAGTTT
Source organism: Allium fistulosum (assembly GCA_030737815.1). Taxonomy (NCBI): domain Eukaryota; kingdom Viridiplantae; phylum Streptophyta; class Magnoliopsida; order Asparagales; family Amaryllidaceae; genus Allium; species Allium fistulosum. The sequence goes on from CM060902.1 coordinate 1,426,219,352, forward strand.
AAAAGTTCAGATCCGAAGAATTATGGCAAGGCGATCGAGTAGATTACAAAGACCAGAGAGTAGTCAGCATAGAGGGAGTCAAGAGGCTTCTTCGGGAGCAAACCAAACTTCAGCCTTCGTGACCAGGGACGAGATGGAAGCAATGATGAAAAGGCAAGAAGAGTTGATCCAGGGTTTGTTTCATCAGATTGGACTACTTGGAGCACAGAATCAAAGAGGAACAGAAACCCAACCAGTAGAACGGATTCCATTATCCCCTCGCGGACTCGGGGGGCAAGGTGAAAGCAATGGGCGAGGACTACAACTAGGAGACAATGACAGATTGGTGGAAATGGTCAAAAAGGCGATGAGAGGCGGTTTGGTAAACAAAGACTTGGAGGATGTGAATAGGAGTCCTTTTACCATGACAATCAGGCGAGCAAAGAACCCGCCTGACTTTAAGCTACCATCATTGGATATGTACAATGGAAGAACGGACCCTACAGTTCACTTAACGAAATATATGAGGCATATGGAAGTGCTAGGGGCATCAGAGGAAGTTATGGCTCGATGCTTTCCGTTGTACTTGGCAGATATTGCGACATTATGGTTCAGACAGTTGGAAAGTGGATCTATCGGGACGTGGAATGATTTGATCGAGAGGTTTATGAGGCAATTTAGGGTCCACATCTCGAGGCCCAAGAATGTTATGAGTTTGACAGCGCTGAAGCAAAGAACGGGAGAATCTTTGAGAAGTTTTTTGACGCGATTCAATGCAGCTGCGGCATCGGTGGATCGACCAGATCCATCTATGGTCTTGATAGCAGCTGTGTCGGGCATAGCTGACGGTACATATTTCAAGGATTCGTTGATAAGAGATCCTCCTATGGATCTAGGGGAATTTTACCATGAGGCTGAAGGATTTCTACGATTAGAAGACGCAAAGGCTGAAAGAGAAGAAAGAGAAGGAATTGATGTTTTTGTAGTCAAAGGTGGGAATCCTCTTGAAAAAGGTGCAGAAACTAGCAAAGGTAAACGAAAGGTTGAGGATGACAACAATAAATCAGCACGACAGCGAATGGGACCGAGATTCACCTCATACACAGAATTGAATGAGACTTTGGAGCATATCTACCAGAACACTAAGGGACAGGTTCCTTATCGAAAGCCAATTAGGAGAGATCCAACTAACAACGAGAGAAAGTCGGACAAGTATTGTTTGTTCCATGAGCTAAATGGTCATAGCACAAATGACTGCAGACACCTGAAAGATGAAGTTGAGGGACATATCTGGGATGGTCTGCTATCACAATATGTAAAAAAAGAAAGCTGCAACGATGGAACAAGAACGTCCACCTCCTGCACCAACTGGAGACGACTCAGGATCAAGGCGTCAGCTTGTTATCAACTGACTAAGATTACGACGAATGAGTAGAAAACTCTACATCAACACAATTAAGTTGTTCACAAATGTAAGGGACCGCGAACGATCCCCAGGCATATTTGATACAACTATAAAATCATATCGATGTAGATGTTTGCACTCGGACGTCGATTCTTTGTTTTTGAGTTTTAATTCTGATGATTGACTACTTTACTTTCGTATTTTACTTCAAATGACTGATTACATTGCTTTCATGTTTTGCTACCAATGTTTGTAATTTTACATTGCTTTCATGCTTTGCTTTTGGTGTTTTGAGGTTGATCCTACTTTGCTTTCATGATTTGCTTCTGATGTTTGGATTTGACTTTTTCAGACATTTCTACTTGACAACTTTTCAGTTGAATATTTGATTTTGGTGATTTTGCAATGATTAAGCCCTACGAACAGGCACCTGACTCCGAACAGTCAAAAAAATCGCCTCAAATGGCTCGATCCCGAACGATCGTCATTTGGAACGACAAACAACTCGCCTCAAATGGCTCGATCCCGAACGATTGTCATTTGGAACGGCAAACAACTCGCCTCAAATGGCTCGATCCCGAACGATCGTCATTTGGAACGGCAAAAAACTCGCCTCGAACGGCAAAGACTCATCTCAAATGGCTCGATCCCGAACGATCGTCATTTGAGGATCCGCCCCCAACCGGGCACGGTCGCACTTTCCCACAAATGGCTCGATTATGAACGATTGCCGTTTGAAGTAAGGCGCTTGACCGTGAACGGTCGCATTTCATCTCACATGATTCAATCCCGAACAATTATCACATGAAGATAAGCGCTTGACCACGCACGGTCGCACTTTACCTCAAATGACTCAATCCCAAACGATCGTCATTTGAAGTTAGGCGCTTGACCATGAACGGTCGCACTTCACCTCAAGCGACTTGATCCCGAACGATCGTCACTTGAGGCTCGCCACTCGACCGCGCACGGTCGCACCTTACCGCAAATGGCTCGACCCCGAATGGTCGTCATTTAAAGTAAGGCGCTTGACCACGAACGGTCATCATTCGAGCTCCGCCACTTGACCGCGCACGGTCGCACTTTACCACAAATGACTCGATCTCAAATGATCGTCATTTGAAGTAAAGCGCTTGACCATGAACGGCACCTGACCGCGCACGGTCGCACTTCACCTCAAATGGCTCGATCCCGAACGATCGTCATTTGAAGTTAGGCGCTTGACCATGAACAGTCGCATTCCATCCCAAATAGCTCGATCCCAAACGGTTGTTATTTGGGGCCACATAAAATTGTCAATTCCTTTGCAGGTTATCAAAAGGATATGAACATCCAGCTTATGGCATTTCAAAACACACCTTCCTACCGCATGGCATGTTTTGGGGGGCAAATGTTATCCCGCCTTTTAGCAAGGCCGTGATACCACAAAATCGACCGAGAAGCCAAAGACAATCCGTCTCGAAGAATGGTCAATTCAACATCTCAACAGAGCAAGTCCTGCTGATTGTTTGTTCAAAAAAGATCCTCTACGGAGGGGGGGTCCAGGGGGGTGGCAACCCCCCTAGTTGGGGGTGCGGGGGCAACACCCCCGCTACGGGGCAGCGCCCCGTCCAAAACGGTACGTTTTATTTGCTACTGAGGAGCGACCTACGACCTAACTTCCTCCGACCTAACTTCCTCTGACCTAATTTCTCCACCGACCTAACGACCTAAAGCTTAACTGCTTAGCGGCCTAATGACCTAACAGCTATTCACGACCTAACGACTTAAGGGCTGGAGCGACTTAACTCCTTAAAGCTATCAACGACTTACGACCTATCTTAGGTCGTCCACGACCTAAAACTTACTACCCACTGTGTACAAGCCGAGATAACTCCTCATGCCGCTTTTCTTTAGGTCGCCACTTCCTTAGGTCGTGATTCCCTTAGGTCGCCACTTCCTTAGGTCGTCATTCCCTTAGGTCGTCATTCCCTTAGGTCGCCACTTCTACCTATCCCTTAGGTCGTCAACGACCTACCACACCCTGCACCGTAACTCCTTAGGTCGCCGCTCTCTCTCCTGCTACCCCTTAGGTCGCTCATGACCTACGACCTATCCCTTAGGACGCTCACGACCTACGACCTACGACCTACGACTTAGGCCCAGTTTCTTCCCTATAAATACCTCGCCAACTCCACATTGTAAAGGGGATTTTTCTGGATTTCAAGATGGCCGATACTCTGCCATTTTTTGGGGACTTCTCCAACACTTCAATCATTGAAGATTCCTCATCAACAGTTCTACTTCATTCAACATGGATCCAAGAGCAATCCGTCATCAAAGTTCTAACCTCTATCTTCGATTGTGTTGTAAATGTTGAAAAGTGTTGTAAAGGTGTTGTAATCAAGAAATCGTGTTGTAAAAGTGTTGTAATCTTGTAAAGTGTGATCAAAGAACATAATGAAGGGTGTAAAGTGGATGTAGGCTTAACCTTAAGCCGAACCACTATAAAAATTGCTGTCTCTTTTACTGTTTTTTCCCTTTTTCTGTTTACTTTTAATCCCCGTGTAGACGGGTGGTGCTTTCACATTGTCACAACATATACCGGGTGTTAGCGTTATCCGGTTTTAGCGTTAACAACTTGTACTTGCCTCAGTTTGGCCTCAGTTTAAAACTGAAGTCACGGCGGCCTCAGTTTTAACTGAGGCACAGTGTCTTAGTTAAACCGAGGCCAAATTGAGGCACCGTGCCTCAGTTTTAAACTTCGGAACAAAGGCCATAGTGGCCTCAGTTTAATTATGTGTATATATCTAGCAGTCAAGCATACATAGTCATCAAAGGTTGCTAAATAAACAAATTGTTCATATGCCAAAAATTACATAACCAAGCACATAATCTTGTAGTTGGCACTAATAGTAGTAAAAGTCATTCATAATCTTACATTTTAAAGCATTTAACAATAATGAAAAAGATAATTAAGTTCTACTTTATAATGAGCGTGAATTTTTAGGCTCCTGACATCCCAAAGAACCTATAGTGAAGGAAGAGTGCTATAACACCAACAACGGTTAATGGTGTACCAAAACATCAAATGGCAAACTAAAAATGATGGGATATGCTAACAAAATTAAGTTTTGTTAACTTGCAAATACTGTATAAGCTTCTTAACAATCTGAGTTTCATTAAATAACATCCTAATAGCTGGTTGTCAATGTAATGAAGCTTTAGGATAACTTGCAACTGAGTGAAAAGAGAAAATATGTAGTTAAGAAATATGTTAATTGTATGCTGACATGTAAACTTAAAATAGGATAAAGATGGAGTAAATACAATGTGCATTATCCAATTTAGTAACTACAATATTTTACATTTTCATATAAAGTGAACATATTCCTTTGAAAAAGGTAGAAAATATAGCACATGATCCTCATTCTGTAACCACTCTCCATGTCTTATAAAAATTATATGACAGTACATTAGAGACAAAAGCACATGCTCTATTCTCTATGGTTGTTATTCAAATAAGGATTGAACTATTTTCATTCTCATTCAAATATAAACATGGAAGGAAATCAAAAAACGAAATCGTTTGTGTACTTGCATTGCTAATTAAAATGCATATCAATCACTTGCATATCAGTCACTTGCATCAGATCACTGGATCCGATTGAAGAATAGTTTTATCACTAAGTTCTGAGATTAGTATTGTCTAGGAAGAGACAAGTGCTATATTTTATGTAAAAATATTGAAAGACAGCCGTTTTTAACTTTAATATTTAAGTACAACAGTTGTTTTCCAAATACAAGACTAGATTCAAATATATTATGACCTAAGAATAACGTCCCAATGCAGCAGGCGCTTTCTTAAAATGAACAAATTCTTTCTTATCTAATATATGGACAAATAACCACAAAAAGAATGATCTCTGATGATTTTTAATGAACAAAAAATCTAAAAAATAAAAATTACCACCTAACTAAAGAACGATCTTTAATGACATATTATTCATGTCATTATTCTTTGCATTAAAAAGGATTTTAATCTTGTTTTTATGGCATTTAATTCTTAAGCATTTAATCAACTTCCAATGTACAAATTTTTTGTAATTAAAAGACTGTCAAATGATAAAAACATATTATTAGCGGATGCGTTCATTCCTTTCCTAGAATTAGTATTTGATTTAACACCAAATAAGTATTCCTTTTCTAGATTCAATCAAATAGGCCATTCCTTTTCCAATGATCAAGGCAGCACTTAGCACTCATAATGGACAAAGCTTTCTCAAGTACCGAATTCCTCAACTTATTCAAGGTCTGCGTTAGCATAGATTGTTTTCATTTAACAATTTTATTGATAATGGTAGTTGATATACTTGATCTATTTTTAGATGATAAGTATGCTTGGAGAAGTGATGAAGAATTTGCAAGAGAGATGTTGGTAGGTGTGAATCCACATATCATCCATTTGCTCGGGGTAAATTATGGAACTGTGGACTGTTATGATTATACACATTTTCTAAAGAAGATTAACTAAAGTAGTTTAATTTTGTTCCAGGAATTTCCTCCATCAAGTACTCTTGATTCTAGCAAGTATGGTAATCAAATTAGTTCAATTACAACAGCAGATCTAGAAAAAAACTTAAATGGCCTTAGTGTTCAACAGGTTAGTTTCCTGGTATTATCTGTAAAGTTCATATTCACTTACATACATGTGTTTATATGCTAAAAAACCATAAATTTTCAGGCACTAAAGCAGAAAAAACTCTTTAGTTTGCATTACCATGACGCATTGATACCATGCCTAAATAGAATCAATACTACCAAGGACAAAGTTTACAAGAATTGTTCTATTACTAAATGAGGACAGTACCTCAAAGCCGTTAGCTATTGAGCTCAGCCTGCCTCACCCAGATGGAGAACAACATGGATTAATGGGGATTCACCTGAAGTAAAAAAATCACCTGAAGTCCAAATTAAATCGCCTGATGTCGTGGTCGAAATAGAATCGCCTGAAGTCGAGGTCGATTCACCTGAAGGAGAAGCCGATTCGCCTGAAGGAGAGAGTCCAAAATCGAATTGGCTGAAGGAGAAAGTTTCCTTTTTTAGTGGCAGTTGAATGAATAAGCGTTGAGAAGTTGGGAATTAGGGCTACGGATGACAAAGGATGCTCATTTACTTTTTTAGCCTAACAACATTCAGCTAATTTTAATTTAACCAGATTTTCCAACGCAAATATGTGTTAGCAATAAAATTTTTATAAATATGTATTTTTGGTCACACATTTCTTGCTTAGCAACGCTTATTGTTGTGATTAATCTACAACGCAAATAAGTGTTGGCAACTGGAAAAAAGAAGTGTTGCGAAATGGCTGTTATGGTGTAGTGCTCCCCCTCCCCCTCTTTTTTTTCATTTGAACAATGCCCAGGTGTGCGCGAGAATTTTTGTGCACGAACGTGCACGTACACACTCCTCCAGTCATTGATACTCACCGCCGAACATCTCCACAGCTCACCCACGATCATCTCTCCACTCACACCCATCTGGAACACGTGATCGACCTCAAATTGAAAATTTCAAGCTCATTCCGAAATCCTGGAAAACATCGTGACCCACCCAACACCTCTCCTCACCACCACGATCCATCATCACCCAACAGATTTTACCTAAAGCTTCACCTACGTCCCTACTACCTTTCCCTCCTGGCGCGCACGCCCATTGCTCCTTCTCGATGTCGCAATGGCCTCGAACCTGAAACTACAGAACGACTCACTTAAAACCCTAGATCGACCTCGCCACGCTTACCCTCACCGTAAGAAAATCACCCACCATTTTTCGTGGATGTGCTACCCCCTAAGCCACCTCCAAGCCAACCACCTCGCCTCCAAATCCATCACATCACCGGAATTCGACGTTTCCCCCAAAACCGATCAACCCCATAATTCTCCTTGCACATAACCCTAAAAATTCTCAAACCACTTCCAAAAATCAAGTTTTCCCACCGCGAACACCACCTTATACTTCATTGATTAAATTGCGACAGTGGAAACTTGACCAAATTAGACTCACTCACCGTTATTTTAGGTTCTCTCCCTCTCTGCTTGGTGGATTTGAATGAAATCATTTTTAAAATAATCTATATTAAAAAACACCCAACTTTGGTTTTGGAATCAGGTTTTAAAACTAATTAGATGTTGAGTTATTGATTTTCAAAACCAAAACTTAAACTGTTTTATATAAAAAAAACATGACAGAGAGAAGAAGAAGTACAGATTTTGAATTATAGGAAGAACTACCAGGTCTAAACACATAAACAAAGACATGAATGCAAAACCACAGGTATGCTTGACATCACCAGGTTTCATTACATTTAGATATTCAAGTATTAATAAAGATTTAAATGTTTAACTCGCTGTTTTCCAATAGAGACGAACCACTGCTGCCTCTAACTAAATTTCCTCTTCAAGCTTTTATATTTCTTGATCCTTTATGTTAATGGAAGATTCTTTGTTGTTTTGTTCTCTTCTCTTTTTTTAGAGTGCGAACACTTGAGCAGGCCTGGCAACCCACATATGTGTGTGTGTGTGAAGAATGAAGTGTACGGTGAAAGCATAGGGAGGTCGTGCACATTTACAGGCTTCACCTTCCATTTTTTATATTTAATTTTCTTTTTTTTGCCTGATGTGATTCCATGGGGCTGATTTTATTTTATTTATTTTTGATTTGATTTTATAAGTTGATTTGAAATTTGAGAGAATGAGTTGATTTAATTTGTGCTTGACTTGATATGTTTTCATCATTATGTCTCCTTATGCATATACATATGCTTTCATATATGTATATATGTATTTTCTATACACTATTTTACCATAAAATTTTTTATATATTTATGTATATATGCATACATATGCAATATACCTTTTTATTTTACCTACTTACAGTTATACATAATTACATACAATTATTCACATAAGTTTGAAGTTTGCCATCATTAAGCTTATACATTCATGTATATATATATACTTATTTACATATACCATATTTTTACAAATATATATATATATATATATATATCTCTACTTATTCACTATTTTACACAACATATATATATATATATACATATACTTATGTATATTTTAGCATCAAATATATATATATATATATATATATATATTTACACATTCTTTCCTATTTACATATACATTACTTCATATGGCATATATACATACACACACACACTTGAACATCATTAACCTGTATATATTTATATTTATGTACAAATATATGGATATTCTACCTTGAATTTCAATGGTGGAGTTTATATACATATTTCTATAAAATCTACCATATACAGAAATTTATAATTTAAAATTAATATAGTTTTCAATCAATTTATGTATTCAAATATTTTATACATCAGAAAATTTATTTATTCGACTAATAAAAATTTATATTTCAATAACTAAAATTAGTTAATTACCCCAAAATCAGATGGCTAAAAATCCGGGTCGTTACATAAAAGCTAAGGAATTAAAGCTAGGAAATTATCTCATTCTCCAATCAACTAATCAAGGTGAATAATCATGTTTATTATCTCATTTACTCTGTTTGGATCGGTTATGGGTTATACCCGATTCATGTTTGCGTTTTGGTTAGGATATAACCATTTAAATCTTTGTTTGGGTAAGACATAGATGTTTTAAATGTTAATGGATTAATTAACACGTTTTTATTCGGTTTTGGTTAAATTCCGAATTGTTTTGATCTTCATATGCTTTGAAATTTTAATATGTTGAAGAGAACATATTAATTGATTTTCTGGAATTTTTCCAGAATTTTCATGATGTTTTAATAGTTATATAAAATTGTTTACGGAATAGGACTTAAATGTTTTGTATAATTATAAAGGAGAAATAGGCTTTTTCAAATTTATTCAAATTTCCAAATAAAGAAAGTCGGCAGCAATTTTTGAATATAAAATTCTGGCAACCAATCAGATTTAGACGAATAAGGTAGGTGGAGTACAAAAGAACTATTTAGAGTACAATTTTCATTATTTCGCTCTTTCGACAAGAGCTTTCGCCTCTATTCCAAACCTTCCGACAAGGTCGAAAGGTATCAAACCTTTCGACTAGGTCAAAAATCAATGCACATGGTATTAGGCGACTGGTACGTAGTGAATTGGAAGGGGTCGAAAGGTTTTTGGACGAATGGTTAGAGCTTTCGAAGGAGTTGAAACTTTGTTTTGGTTTTAAAGAAAATACACCCGCTAGCTTTCGACAAAGAGCTTTCGACGTTGTCAAATGGTTTAAAAGAAAAAGGTTTTGATTGGTTTGCTTTCTTATTTTAAATAAAACCTTTCAACAAAGTCGAAAGTTTAGCTTTCGACAGGGTCGGAAGCATAGTTACCGCTTTCAAACCATCCGACACAGATGGAGTCAAAGGTTATCTTTTGTTTTATAAAACTTGCCGCCTCTCTCCATTGATTTCGAAGGATTGGATCCAACACTAACACTTCACTGTTTTTGAATGGTTTCGAAGGGTTTTGACTTCGAAAGGTTTTGGTTTCGAAAGGTTTTAGGTTTTGAAGGGGTTACCTTCAATGACTTCGAAAGGTTTATTTACGAAAGGTTTTGAGTTTCAATGACTTCGAAAGATTTTGAGTTTCATTGCTTTTGAAAGGTTTATAAATGGTTTTAGAAGAGGAGATAACCTAGGTTTTCGACAAGGTCGAAAAGAAACCTTCCGACAAGGTTGAAGGTAGGACCTTTCGACAAGGTTGAAAGGTATGATTTTTTGATGCTTTCAAAAATTAGGCTTCCGAAGGGGCTAACTTCGGATGTTTATTTGCTTTCGAATGGGGATTCATTCGTAGGGGTTCAAAGGGCTGTTTTTAGTCATTTTTCTTAAATAAAGTTTTGCTAATTTGAAGGAGGTACTTCGAAGGGTTATAACATAAAATGCTTATCTTGGTTTGAGTATGTAAGGGGATCCTTATATAAATTGGATGTAAATAAACTTGGGGACACCGAGGTGGGTTTAATGTTTTCGATACATAGCTTGGGGTTACAAACAGAAATATGCTTTCAAAAATATACATTGGGGCTATCAATGTGTTTTTATTTAATTTAACCTAATTGGGGCTACCAATGGGAATACGTTAAACATGTGGGATACATGGGAAAAATAAATATTCATGGGGATCATGAATTTTAATGAATAATCATGGGGATCATGATATTTTAATTGACCAAGTGTTGGGTTCTTGATTAACCTAGAAAAACCATGGAATGTGCGATGGATAGCCCACATCAAATTTCTAAAGTAAAGAATGTTTTGCCAGAGGTGGTTAGCCTCGAGATTTGGCACCCAAGGGTTCATAGTCATCCTAGGAAAACTATGGAGTATGCGGTGGATAGCCCACACCAACTATTATAAAACAATGTACGATGGATATTCTGCATTTATTTTAATGAATTTGGAAGGAATATTCCTATTTAAGTTTTGACGAATAGTCATTTTAAAGATTTTAGGAGGGAACTCTAATAAATGGATTTTAGATGGGAAATCTAATAAATTGTTTTTAGATGGGATATCTAATGAATGGTTGAATGGGATATCCAATATATATATGATTTATGGCTTTATTTCATATTATGTTAAGACTAATCATTTTGGGTGCAGGATCATAGTAAATGATTTGCATGTTTTATTTTGGATACTAGTGAGGGGAAAACCCGTTCCGCTAGGCGGCGTGGTCTCACTAGATATCTATTTATGATAAGAGATGATAGGGGATTATCCATACCAGACTTATTGTCTGACTCGAAGTTTGTATTTCTCCACAAACTCTCGGGTACTCAAAATTAACTTGAGTAGTCTGAGAGTGGGAGACTTTGAGGTATTTGGACGAATAAGCTTCCTGGGACGTGCAGAAGGCAGTGTTAGCTATATAGGAGCTATTTTATGTTTTCTGATGTGATGTACTAAGAACTGTAAAGTTCATATTTATTAGTTCTTTGATCATCATAAGGGGACATCTTCATATGTCGCTCTTATCGTATTTTGTATATGTATATCTGATCTGAACGTGGTTAACGTCCGGGATTATGTAATTAAATCTTAAATTGAAATTCATAAGAAATGAGAAATTCTATTTTGTTGAAGTTTAAAATTTTTCATATTCTTGTGTTTCTGTGTTGCCAATAGTTTCAAGGTTCCAATTTCGGTCACTCGGAAATAACACCTATGGATGACTGCAGCATCCTTAGCAGTTAGTTTTGAGCCTGCGGAAGCAGGATGTTACAAGTTGGTATCAGAGCATGGTTTATGTACTTAAAAGGAATTTAAAATCTTAAAAGATTTTTAAAGCATAATCTAATGAATCTAAAATATAGTTGGGCTTGGGTAAGCGTTATAATAACATATGTGTACTTTGCTATAAATACCTAAGTATGTATTCCTTACTCTCTTAGACCGTTCTTATGTATCTTACAAAGATTGGATTTCAGGTAGTAGGGAAGTAAGATATGGAGGCAGGAAGCGGAAGAGTTAATCAAGGTGGAAGACGCACCGCAACAGGTGGAAATGTTCGACCCAATACTAGGAGCAACCATGGTAGACAGGCAAATGCAAACCCAGATGCAAATGCTAATGTTGGAGCTGATATTCCGTCAATTGATATGGGGATAATGTATCGGTTCTTCGTGAATGTGATGCAAGCTGGAGCAGCTGTGAGAGTGGCTGTAGGGGATGCTGGAGGAGCTATCCGGTGGCTCCAGTTGGCAATAATTATGCCAAGCTGAGCAGGGATTACGCTAGACTTGGAGGGAAGCCTTTTCTGGGAATCGAGGATGCAGTAGGAGTGGAGAACTGACTATTGCATTGTGAAAGGATATTTGTAGATCCCGGCTTGATGGATATGCAGAAGAGAAGACTTGCTTCAAGGCAATTGCAGGGAGCAGCATTGTTTTGGTGGAACGGAGTTACCGTAGGAGAGCCAGAGGAAGACCTGACTTGGGCTGAATTTCAAAGGAGGTTCGAAGAAAGATTTCTATCTGAGGTTTCCAAGTCAGCGTTGCTAAGGAAGTTTGCAGATTTAGTTCAGGAGGATAGATCAGTGATTGAGTATGCTACAGAGTTTGATGAGCTTTCCGTTATGCATATGCTATTGTGGATATAGTAATTCAGAGGAATGATAAGTTTATTAGGGTGTTGAATCCTGAGATCGCCAAAGCAACCATGTCAAACCTCCGGAATCCGTGTCATATTGTTGTTGAGATGGCTATTCGAAATGAAGAGATGCTTTCTACTTTTGGAAAACCAGCTGAGGTTCAGAATTTTCAGGGTAAGAAGCGGAAGTTCTTCAAGAAGAAAGGTGCCCAGTCGAGGATAGCAGCTAAGAAGAGCAAGGCTGATATTGTTTGTTACAAGTGTGACAAGAAGGGGCACTATGCTAATGAGTGTCGCTCGGGTGATGGAAGTGCAGTTGCAGTGAGGCCTAGTGTGAAGTGCTACAACTATGACCAGATGGGGCATTACAAGGACAAGTGTCCCGAGGCTGCTAAAGCTGGAAAGGGAAAGGTGTTTGTGTTGGAACCATCATCCTCTAAACCAACGGCTGCTGAGAGAGGAAAAGTTGTGATGGAAGGTATGCTTATGATTCATAGTACTCCAGTTAGGATACTATTTGATACCGGTGCATCACACTCATTTATATCTCAGTATTTGGTAGATTGCTTATGTTTGGAACCTTTATACCTTATTACTCCTTTAAGGGTTGTGAATCCTATAGGAGGGTATGCAACTCTGGGAATGAGATATGAACAGTTAGAACTTGATTTGTTAGGTCATATGTTTGCATGCAGTTTATATGTTTTTGATTTCGTGGGTTTCGGGATCATATTGGGTATGCATTGGTTAGATAGATATGATGCTAGGATATTTTGCCAGGAGGGGGAAATATCATTGAAGCACCCTAATAGTCGTAACCGAGTTATTTACTCAGTAAGGAGTTCGGACGGAAATGCTTATGTGTTACTGGATGACATGGGAACGAAAGTAGAGTTGAAACAGGTTTATGTTGCAAGAGAGTTTGCGGATGTGTTTGAACCAGTTTCGGGCTTGCCGCCGAAAAGAGCAATCGAGCTTCGGATAGATCCCGTACTAGGAGCTGAACCCGTAGGTAGACCATCTAGCAGGATGTCACCAACCGAGATGAAGGAATTGAAGGTGCAGCTAGTGGAATTGGAAGGAAAGAATTTCATCCGACCAAGCAGTTCGCCTTAGGAAACGGCCGTGGTATTCGTGAAGAAGCCAGATGGGTCGTTAAGGATGTGTATCGACTATCGTATGCTGAACGAGAAGATGATCAAGAATAGGTATCCTTTGCCGAGAATCAACGACTTATTCGATCAGTTGAGTGGAGCCAGAGTGTTTTTCCAGCTGGATTTGGCAATAGGTTTCCATCGGCTAAGAGTGGCAGAGGACAGTATTCCTTTGACGGCGTTTAGGTCCAGATATGGGTCTTACGAATGGTTGGTTATGCCATTCCGGATTACTAATGCGCCAGATTTCTTCGTGGATTTGATGAACAGAGTTTTCCGAGAGCACTTGGTTAGGTTCGTGTTGGTTTTTATTGATGACATTTTGGTGTATTCTAAGAATGAGAAAGATCATACAGATCATCTAAGAATAGTGTTGGAGATGCTGATGCAACATCAGCTGAAAGCGAAGTTCTTCAAGTGTCATTTTTGGAAGAAGAAAGTGAAGTTCCTTGGACTTGCAGGATACTACCGAAGGTTCATTAAGAATTTCTCACGGATAGCAGCATCCTTGACCATGCTAACCAGGAAGGACGTGAAGTTTTTTTGCTCTAACAAATGTGAGGAGACATTCCTTAAGTTGAAACATTTGTTAACCAATGCGCCCGTGTTAGTAGTTCCAGATGGAAATCAGGGGTCGGTAGTTTACACCGATGCATGCGGTACTGGGTTAGGTGCTATGCTAATGCAGAATGGGAAGGTTATTGTCTATGCTTCTAGACAGCTTAGACCGCATGAAGTAAGATACCCTACTCATGATTTGGAGTTGGCAGCGATAATCTTCGCATTGAAGGTGTGGAGGCATTATCTTTTGGGAGAAAGGTTTGAGCTATTCACGGATCATAAGTCTCTACGTTATTTATTCTCTCAGAAGGAGCTGAACGTGAGACAGCAGATATGGCTGGAGTTTGTTGCAGCTTATGATTTTAGCATCGAGTATACACTGGAAAAAGGAAATAAGGTCGCAGATGAGCTTAGCAGGAAACATCAGAATGTGGTGTTAGCTATGTTGGCGAAATGGAAAGACTTGGAAGCACTGGCTGCTTGCGGTGTGCAGTTGAGGTCGACTGTTGGATCTAGTCGGAATATCGCCATGATGTCTTGTTTGGAAGTTCGACCAGTTCTGATCGAACGGATTGCTTCTAGGCAGAAAGAGGATCCAGTGTTAGCCGAGAGGATTAGAAGGTTAGAAGCTGGAACCGAGATTGATGATTTGAAGGATTTTATTCTTGACCATAGGGGTTGGTTGAGAAAGAAGGAACAGTTATGTGTTTCGAATGTTGGAGACCTTAGGAAGGAAGTTCATAGGGAATGTCATCGATTGAAGTTTACAGTTCATTCTGGGGGAACCAAGATGTATCAGGATATGAAGAGAAGTTTCTTATGGGAGGGAATGAAGAGGGATGTTGGCTTATGGGTAAAACAGTGTTTGAACTGTCAGCAAGTAAAAGCCAATCATCAGAAGCCAAGTGGTTTGCTTCCGCCTTTGGATATTCCAGTTTGGAAGTGGGACTCGATATTCATGGATTTTATTGATGGGTTGCCAAGGTCAAACCGGGGTAATGAAAGTATATGGGTCATAGTGGACAGATTGACCAAGAGTGCCCATTTCATTCCCGTAAGGTCAACCAGGACGACACATATTTTGGCTAAGTTTTCATGAAGAACATCGTTAGACTACATGGAATTCCTAGTAGTATCGTTAGTGATAGAGATGCTTTGTTTACTAGCGAGTTCTGGAAGAGCTTGCAGAGTGTGTTAGGCACTAAGCTCAAGATGAGTACCGCATATCATCCTCGGATGGATGGGCATACAAAGAGAGTCAACAAGGTACTGGAAGATCTGTTGAGAGCTTGTGTGCTAGATTTTAGTGGTTCTTGGGAAGATCACTTGCACTTAGTGAAGTTTTCCTATAATAATAGTTATCAGACTACTATAGGAATGGCGCCTTTTAAAGCTTTGTATGGAAGATCATGCAAATCACCAGTATGTTGGTTAGAGACCGAAGACAGATTGGCCCTTGGTCCAGATTTGGTGAGAGAGGCGACAGAAAAGATCGAGTTGATATGGGAAAGAATGAAGGAAGCTCAGTCTAGGCAAAAGAGTTACGCAGACAAAAGACGTAAGGACCTAGAGTTCTCAGTTGGAGATAGAGTTTTCAGCAAGGTATCACCGATGAAAGGTGTGGTTCGATTCGGAAAAACCAGAAAGCTAGCACCGAGATATGTTGGACCATTTCCTATATCAGAGAGGATTGGGAGACTCGCATACCGAGTAGATTTACTGAGAAGTTTGGTCAGGGTCCACAATGTATTTCATGTTTCTCATCTTAGGAAGTATGTTCATGATCCAGAAACTACTATCGCTCCGACGGCACTGGAGGACTTAGTGGTGGAACCGGATATGACTTTTGTGAGGCAACCGGTTCGTGTTGTGGCAAAAGATGAGAAGAGGCTAAGAAACAAGACAGTCGGGTTGGTGAAAGTTCAGTGGAGCGACAACGTGAAGGACTATACACGGGAGACAGAAGACAGGATTAGGGCTACTTTTCCTGGGCTATTTTTGATGGTATGTTATATATAGGGTTTATATAGAATTTGGCCGGTAGGTTATACTAGCTTTGCTTGCATGGGCTATATGCTTGTTGTTGTGTCTTTACTGAAATTTCGGGGACGAAATTCTTTAAGGGAGGGGAAGGGAGAGGGAGTCTATAATGCCCCTGAATTATAATTAACATTATTCGAGATATTTAATTGGATAAATTAAATAGAATAATGTGAATAATTAGGGAGATGAGATTAATAAATCCAATGGCCGTGTCTTAATGAATGGACTAAAATAAGACTTAACTAAATTTAGAAGGAGGAATTTTCCTAAGGGGTAAACATGGAAATGAGGCTACATTTCTTAGTATGTATCTCTTCCTCCACCTTAATAAACTTTCACTTTCTCATTCATAACTCCTCACCAACTTTCGGCCGCCCATTAAAAGCTCCAGGAAGAATATAAATTGAAGATAAAAGCTAAGGAATTAAAGCTAGGATATTATCTCATTCTCCAATCAACTAATCAAGATGAATAATCATGTTTATCATCTCATTTACTCTGTTTGGATCGGCTATGGGTTATACCCGATTCATGTTTGCGTTTTGGTTAGAGTATAACGATTTAAACATTTGTTTGGATAAGACATAGGTGTTTTAAATGTTAATGGATTAATTAACATGTTTTTATTCGGTTTTGTTTAAATTCCGAATTGTTTTGATCTTCATATACTTTGAAATTTTAATATGTTGAAGAGAACATATTAATTGATTTTCTGGAATTTTTCATGACGTTTTAATAGTTATATAAAATTGTTTTAAGGAATGGGACTTAAATGTTTTGTATAATTATAAAGGAGAAAATGGCTTTTTCAAATATATTCAAATTTCCAAATAAGGAAAGTCGACAGCAATTTTTGAATATAAAATTCTGGCAACCAATCAGATTTAGACAAACAAGGCGGGTGGGGTACAAAAGAACCGTTTAAAGTACAATTTTCACTATTTCAACTCTTTCGGCAAGAGCTTCCGCCTCCATTCAAAACCTTCTGACAAGGTCGAAAGGTATCAAACCTTTCGACTAGGTCAAAAATCAATGCACATGGTATTAGGCGACTGGTATGTAATGAATTGAAAGGGGTCGAAAATTTTAGGGACGAAAGGTTAGAGCTTTAGAAGGAGATGAAACTTTATTTTGGTTTTAAAGAAAATACACCCGCTAGCTTTCGGCAAAGAGCTTTCGACGTTTTCAAATGGTTTTAAAAAAAAAGGTTTCGACTGGTTTGTTTTCTTGTTTTAAATAAAACCTTTCGACAAAGTCGAAAGGTTAGCTTTCGACGGGGTCGGAAGCATAGTTGCCGCTTCCAAACCTTCCGACACAGATGGAGTCAAAGGTTATCTTTTATTTTATAAAACTTGTCGCCTCTCTCTATTGATTTCGAAGGGTTGGTTCCAACACTTCACTGTTTTTGAATGGTTTCGAAGGGTAGACTACGAAAGGTTTTGATTTCGAAAGGTTTTGGTTTCGAAAGGTTTTAGGTTTTGAAGGGGTTACCTTCAATGACTTCGAAAGGTTTTAATTTTGAAAGGTTTTGAGTTTCAATGATTTCGAAAGGTTTTGAGTTTCATTGCTTTCGAAAGGTTTATAAATGGTTTTACAAGGGGACATACCCCAGGCTTTCGACAAAGTCGAAAGGTAGAACCTTCCGACTAGGTCGAAAAGAAACCTTCCAACAAGGTCAAAAGGTAGGACCTTTCGACAAGGTCAAAAGGTATGATTTTGTAATGCTTTCAAAAGGAAGGCTTCCGAAGGGGCTAACTTCGGATGTTTATTTGCTTTCGAATGGGGCTTCATTCGAAGGGGTTCAAAGGGTTGTTTTAGTCATTTTTCTTAAGTAAAGTTTTACTAATTTGAAGTGGGTACTTCGAAGGGTTATAGCATAAAAAACTTATCTTTGTTTGAATATGTAAGGGGGGGTCCTTATATAATTGGATGTAAATAAACCTTGGAGACACCAGGGTGTGTTTAATGTTTTCGATACATAGTTTGAGGTTACAAACAGAAATATGCTTTCGAAAATATACATTGGGCTATCAATGTATTTTTTTTTAATTTAACCTAATTGGGGCTACTAATGGGAATAGGTTAAACATGTGGGATACATGGAAAAAATAAATATTCATGGGGATCATGAATTTTAATGAATAATCATGGGGATCATGATATATTAATTGGCCAAGTATTGGGTTCTTGGTTAAAGCTCACATCAAATTTCTAAAGTAAAGAATGTTTTGCCAGAGGTGGTTAGCCTCGGGATTTGGCACCCAATGGTTCATAGTCGTCCTAGGAAAACTATGGAGTGTGCGGTGGATAGCCCACACCAACTTTTATAAAACAACGTACGATGGATAATCTACATTTATTTTGATGAATTTGGGATGGATAGTCCTATTTAAGTTTTGACGGATAGTCATTTTAAAGATTTTAGGGGGGAACTCTAATAAATGGATTTTAGATGGGAAACCTAATAAATTGTTTTAGATGGGATATCTAATGAATGGGTGGATGGGATATCTAATATATATATATGATTTATGGTTTTATTTCATATTATGTTAAGACTAATCATTTTGGGTGCGGGAGCATAGCAAAAGATTTGCATGTTTTATTTTGGATACTAGTGAGGGGAAAACTCGTTCCGCAAAGCGGCGTGGTCTCACTAGATATCTATTTATGATAAGAGATGATATGGGATTATTCATACCACACTTATTGTCTGACTCGAACTTTGTGTTTCTCCACAAACTCTCGGGTACTAAAAATTTATTTGAGTAGTCTGAAAGTGGGAGACTTTCAGGTTTTTGGACGAATAAGCTTCCGGAGCCGTGCAGGAGGCAGTGTTAGCTATATAGGAGCTATTTTGTGTTTTCCACTGTGATGTACTAAGAACTGTAAAGTTCATATTTATTAGTTCTCTGATCATCATAAGGGGACATCTTCATATGTCGCTCTTATCGTATTTTGTACATGTATATCTGATCTGAACGTGGTTAACATCTGCGATTATGTAATTAAATCTTAAATTGAAATTCATAAGAAATGAGAAATTCTGTTTTGTTGAAGTTTAAAATTTTTCATATTCTTGTGTTTCTGTGTTCCCAATACTTTCGAGGTTCCAATTTCGATCACTCAGAAATAACACATATAGATGACTGCAGCATCCGTAACAGTTAGTTTTGAGACTCGGAAGCGGTATGTTACTGGTCATTACTTCGATTTAATGTAGAACATCTCAATTAAGTGAAAGTATAAGACTATTTCGACTACAAATATTTTAGATAATTTTTTAGTTCCACCGAATGGATTGAATTACCATGTTCAACTAACTTATGTAACTAATATTAAGTCATTTGACGATCATCGTTCATAATTATTCTTAACCGTTCGATTTTGTATATTGAATGAATTATAATTTATATTGATCCTCTAATTAGCTCTAGAAAAAGTACGTCGCAAACGATCTAGAATTATTTTTTAAATGTCAATAATATTTTATACTAGTAATATAGTTTTTAGTATTTTATTGAAATGATGGTTAAAGACACTCCATTTTTTTTGTTAAGATGGCTTATTTTGTTTAGAATGCAATAAATGTTACTTGAGGGTTGTAAGATTTGGTGATACAATATTTTCAGTTGCAGAAGATTTGGAAGATATTATATTTCAGTAATACAATATTTTCAATTGCAGAAAAATTGAAAGATATTTGAGATAATTATACAAATATATATTGCTTCTTTTATAGCATTAAAGAGCGTAATAAATTACCTATGTGAGAAGAATTATTTTTGAAGATTGAGGCAATCAATTAATTCCCTCATTAGCTGATTAAAGAAGAAATCTTATTAGGGGCATGTAAATTGGAGGAAACGGGAAAATCAAATGGATAAACGTTTCTTGTATGAATAGGAGAATTAATGAGGCATTGATTTATGATCATAAATCAATTACTTCATCCCCAAGTAATAATCTCTATATTAAGGCGGAGATTAGCATGAGTAGAATTATCTCTCTCAGTCGTATTTCTTATTCTTCTTCTCCATTATCGATCTTGTAAAAATTTCTCCTCTTAGAAAGTAATAAAATCTCCTCTCCCCAAGTGGATGTACACTACCTCGGTAGTGGAACCACTATAAATCACGTGTGTTATTTTCTTTTATTCCTTGATCTATGGTTGCATTTAGCTGGTGACTATCTGTTGTTAATTTTGCCTCACCATCAATCCGGTCCTATTTGTTTTTCCGCAAGGTTAGGTTTTTTTTGTTCCTAAAGCGATCTTGAGGGATTTTCCCCAACAATGTGGTATCAGAGCGACAAGGTTGATTGAGAAAGGGTGTTAGGCATTATGGTATGCGGAGACTCCAATGGTTGTACTAAGACCTTATGTTAGAGGGACCTATATTGTATTAGGATCTAGTTTAGCAATAGAGAAGTGTAACGGTGACAAAGACTTCGAGAAGTGGCAATGGAGGATGAAAGCTATTCTGATGAGAAACGAAGTTCATCCTGTGGTGTTTACTCCTGAGGAGTTGATGGCTGAAATTTCAGCCAAGGAAAGGAAGGAGATGGAAAAATGGGCGTTTACTACTTTGTAATTAGCTATGTTATAAAATGTTATTTCTGAGATTAGCTGTGAAACTATTACTAAGGGCATTTGGACCAAGCTGAAAAATATTTGTCTGAAGAAATCTTTGACTAACCGTTCGATTTTGTTGAAGACATTTTTCACCATGAGGATGAGAGATGGTACTTCTATCAAAGAGCATTTAGGTTTCTTCGACGATCTAGTGACGAAGATGAAGACTATGGATTTGAAGGTAGATGAAGAGCATATGGCTATGATGCTCTTGTGTTCCCTTCTGAAGCGTTACACAGGTTTTTCTAACAGCCTTATCTTTGCGATTGACCGTTGAAGATGTGAAGTCGGATCTTCTATCCGAGGACTTGAGGGTCCAGATGAAGAAGATGAGTGAAGGTAGAGGAGGAAGTAGTAGTCAATGCCTATTTGCTGAGAGAGGAGAGAGAAGAAGAAGAATTGGAATTCTAGAGGGCGTTCCAAATCTAGAAATCTCGGTAATGATTGGAAAGGCAAATCCAAAGATGAGAAATACATTTGTAAAAAACCAGGCCCCCAGACTTGAAGAGGAAGACTGAAGATGGAAGTCCATCGATTGTGATGGAGAAAGTTTTATCCAATGACTTATTAATGGCAGTAGTATTAGATGTATTAGACCATAGGGTGCTAGATACGAGAGCGTCTTTCCATATGACACCTAATAAGAATTATTTTGATTCTTTTGAAAGAAAAAGGGGAAAGGAGATTCTTATGGGAAATGATGCTGGCTGTAGAGTCATGGGCGTAGGTATTGTGCAGATTTGCATGTTTGATGGGGTGATACACACCTTAACAGGTGCACGTTTTGTTCCAGGTCTTCGGAAGTCGATGATATCTCTTGAATAGTTGTCATCGAAAGGATGCAAGGTGACTACGGAGAAGGATAGTTTGAGGGTTTCTAAGGGTGCATTTGTAGTGATAAAGGGAGATATGTTCCAGAATTTGTATCTCCTGAAGGGAAGCACTGTACTTGGAGGGTCTAAGGTTGGAGCCTATAGTTCTCGTAGAGAAGATGTCAAAGCTAGGCATACGAGAAGGGACTTTGAGTTTCTACATTGACAGAACGGGATCAAAGGGGAAAGCATCAACAAGGTGAGGTTCTGCCAAGAGGACGTGCTTAATAAGCGGTAGAAGGGATCGTCTGAAGTTGGCCATTAGAGATCAAAGGAGAAAGCAACAGATATGCATAAGTCTTTGTAGGCTGTAGAGTTCGGGCGTTGCTCGAACTGAAATCACTTGTCAAAATTCTATGTGTCACATGGTGGCACGGGGTGGGGGGAGAGTTGAGATGGTTCATGGAGACGTTTGTTTTCAGTGTGGACATTGATAAATCCTACTTGAAGTAAGAGGATGTAGGTGGAGTTGATAGGCTTGCGGGGAAATATAGTATTTAAATGGAGATTGTAGGATTTGGTGATACAATATTTCCAATTGTAGAAGATTTGGAAGATATTGTTGATTTCAGTGATACAATATTTTCAATTGCAGAAGATTTGGAAGATATTTGAGATAATTACTCAAATATATATTGCCTCTTTTATAGCATTAAAGTGGGTAATAAATTACCTACGTGAAAAGAAGAATTATTTTAGGAGATTGAGGTAATCAATTAATTCCCTAATTAGCGGATTAAAAAAGGAAGCTTATCAGGCGCATGTAAATTGGGGGAAACGGGAAAATCAAATAAATAAACGCTTCTTGTATGAATAGAAGAATTAATGAGGTATTGATTTATGACCACAAATCAATTACTTCAACCCTAAGTAAAAATCTCTATACAAAGGCAAAGATTAGCATGAGTAGAATTATCTCTCTCAGTTGTATTTCTTATTTTTCTTCTCCATTATCAATCTTGTAAAATTTTCTCCTCTTAGAAATTAATAAAATCTCCTCTCCCTAAGTGGATGTACACTACCTTGCGGTGGTGAAACCACTATAAATTACGTGTGTTATTTTCTTTTATTGCTTGATCTGTGATTGCTTTTAGCTGGCGACTATCTGTTGTTTTTCTTGTCTCGCCATCAATCCAGTCCAATTTGTTTTTTGCAAGGTTGGGTTTTATTTTTTGTTCCTAAGGCGATCTTGAAGGATTTTTACCCAACAAGGGCATCCCAAGATAGAGCCCTCTTACAAAAAATATAATATAACGATGATCTTAACCTTCAATAGTTTCTCTAAACCCTAATCACTTTGCGTTCAAAAATCCAATGATCGTCTCCACCCTTCTGACTGCCTAAATTCGAGATCTATTCCGATGTTCCAAATTGCTGAAGTCTTTGATGGTGTGTTGATGTAACAATGTCTCCGATGGTGTTTGCTGCTGCTGGAAAGGTTGAGAGATTGTCAAACTCGATGGATCCTATAGCGAACGTTGTGAGATGTTATCAATCACCCCCACTGAACTATAGACACAAAGACAAAAGGATTGTCGAACATGGTTATTTGTTAAGTGGGTGGTCGTGCAAGTTAGGCTTTGTTTATTTGGGTGGAAAAAGGGTTGGATGCTGATTAGAATAAGTAATCAGTAGTTTGTAAGTTGTTTGTTTTGGAAAAGTGATTTTGATTAATCGCTTCCATATTTTTTGCTTTTTTGAAGTGCTTATTGCTTATTGTAATATTTTCCCGATAATACCATCCTCCAAACAAAATTTACAACTTTTCCACTTGTTATTTATTGTTCTTATTTATTACTTATATTCATATTTGATATTATCCAATAATACTTAGCTTCGATTTTCCTTTTGCTCCAATCCTTTTTAAATATATGGTAAACCTTTTTCACTTAATTTTAATTTTAGTGCATATTTTGTAGTCTGCCATCGCTGAAAAAAAAAACGTATACAAACTAAAATATGGTTTCATGGCATATATTAAAAAAAAATTGAACATACTTTGAAGTAAAAATATGACAGCATATCGATCTTGTTAAGGAGACTGAAAATTAAACGAATAACATAACTTTTGAGTTAAACAGAAATATATCGTGTATCAAATGCACAATAAAAATAAATACCAATAAACAATTTCAACAAGTTGGGAAAAATTCATGTGATGTTTATTTTAGTTAAATAGAAAATGAAGTAAAATGTGTAAATGCGAAAAATTAACAATAAACAATTTAAGTAAGCCGAACAAAACTATCTAATAATCTCGATAGCTACTTATTTGGAGAAGCTAAACAAAATAATATAGCAAATAATTTTTACAAAAACCATCAAAAAATTAACCATTTTATGATAAAATATATTTTTTCTCGAACAGCTTTTATGGTCTAAATCTAAACGATTATAATATATATTTTCTCCTTGTTCTGTAAATTAAGCGGTATAGTGATAAATATATAAGTGGACATTTGTTATAATAGTTAATTATATAAGATAAAATAACCAAGCGTAATTTGTATGACAATTAAATAAAAGAATACTTAATATTTAATATTAAGAGCAATATCGTCGAAATAATAACATATATATTAATAAAATAAATTTATAATAAGAATGCAAACAAACAACATTTCAAGGATTCAGCAATCAGCATTCGTTAATCAACGTTCAACATTCGATTTTCGGTATTTTAAACAACGCTTAGTTTCCATGGTGGGGTCATTGTTCTAGAGAATTTAGAGGCAACTCGATATTATCCATTGAAAAGGTATAAAAACAGTGGTTAGTGGCATTTTTTTGATGATATTGTCATTTGATTAAAAGGAAATTCGATAAGAACTCATCGAACAACGAAAGAAAACACAGTATTCATCCATTGAAATAATAAAATAAGAACAACATACCCCTATCGACTATACATTTTCGGTGAGAATTTGTCTTGTTTTTATTATTTCTTGGACACCGGTTTGACGAATCTGCAATAGAACCCATCAAACTCCATGCTACTACAGTTTTTGGTCTTCACTTTCAATCCCCAAAGCTTCCAAAAAAAAAATTGTTTGGATTTCATCACTTTGACTATGGTTTTGTTCTTCCACCTCATCATATTCAAGGGTTTCCAAAAAAAGAGTTTTGAGTTTGTGAGATGCCGATTATAACGATGAAGGTAAAACAGTAAACTAAATTATTCTAAAATTAACCCCATGACCATTTCATTTAGGCTGGATAGCCCTTAATATCGTCCTCTTATTCAAAAATGTAATTTCTTTAATATTCGCCTTTTTTAGTTGAAAATTTGGTAAATAAATACTTCAAAATCGACTAAGCTCATCCAATACATTAACAGGACCCATTAATTCGTCTAAAATGACCAGGGTTAGGGTTGGATCGGAGAAAACGGGACTTCAACCCATCTTTTATCCAACCCGTCCTACTCCGTGAATTGGTCGGATCTGATTCAACCATAATCAGTGGAAAAAAAAAAAGAGTAAACAAAGAGGAAAGAATAAAAATAATGTATTTTATACTCTCCTAAGTTTGAAACAAACAACGGGGTCGTTTTCGTCCTTAATATATTGCTTAATCAGCTGTCTTTTTATATAGAACAAAGCTATTGAAGACCTGACTTGCTTCTCCTCTCTGTCTTCTCACTCTTCCCAGAATAAGAATATTGAGTCATAATACACCCTTTTGGATCAGAAGTATGATCATTGGTTCTGTTTAAATTTAATTTTTGGGGTGAATACATAATACTTCTGATTTCTTTTTCTTCATGAGCATTTGATATTTTTCTTATTTGGATTTGGTTGACATGGGAAATTGCTTGAATCTATCTTCAAGAGTTCAGGTTGCTCAAAGCTCTAATCAAGCTTCAGGTCACACTTTTATATTATTTTTCTGCTGTGATTTATCCTAGCTTATTATATAGATTAATTTTAGGCAAATTCTATTTCAACCCATATTTTCAATTAGTAGCCCCCCAAAATATTAAAAAGATTGTAAACCCCCAAACTTGCTTAGTAGCCCCCCGTTTGTTCCAAAATTACCCCTAAACTTATCTGTACTATTTTTTTTTTGAGTTTCTGTGTTCACCACGCACTGACAAGACGTGGTTAGATACCTAACCACGTAGAGACTATGCGTGGTTTATCATATAACCACGTAGTGGCACTACGTGGTTTATCATATAACCACGTAGTGGCACTACGTGGTTATATTACCAACCACATTTGTTCGCTCCGTACTGGAACAACATTATGTTTTAACCCAGCGTGGTACTTCCAAAACAATAAAAAAAATTACGTAAAAGTTGGAAAGTAGGGTTTTGGAGTTTCGATGTTTTAGAACAGTGAAAAATTACGTAAAAGTTGGAAGAATTGAGAAAAAAGCTTCTTAAGGGTATTTTTGTCTTCAGAAATTTATTTTTTGAAGGGGGGCTACTAAGTAAAATTACGGGTTGAAATAGAATTTGCCTTAATTTTAAGTTGGTTATCAAATATGTTTTTGTTTCAAATGCATAGAAAGCGTTTGTGTTAAACTCTAGCAGAACATTAAGAAAAATAAACTCCTTTCTCTGTTTAACTATTAGATTTAGTTGCCTATTGAATTTTTAATAGGTAACATTGTTATTATCTAGTTCATTGATTGTAGTTTGATGTTAGACGTTGTTCTAACTGAAATCTGATTACGTTTCCACAACTCTGATTAATCTATTGTTGTGCTAACCGTCCAAAATTGACTAAAGTTTTTCTAAATCTATCGTCTTGTTTCAATAATTTGAATTCTTTATACAGATAAACAAATATTATAGTTAGGTAGAGACAAACATCAGTGTTCATACTCTTTTTTTTTTACCTACTCATTGCATAAGCCTAACGTGTAGTTTGTTTTAAATCCGAAGTTTTGAATCCAACTTCTAATTAATTTTCTATATTGTATTTTTGTCGGTGTTATAAAACCATCTATTCAGACAATTATTTATAACTTTTTTCATGCTTATTTTTTGTTCTTAATGCTGAATATGTTTTTTGTTTTGAATGGTGAATGAAAACAAACAAATAAGTGATCATTCAAAATTCAGTATTCAACAATCGGCATTAAGACTTCGAAGTTCAGCAATCAAAATTCAGCATTTTAAACCAACGGAGCCTAAGTAGAGACAACTTCATTAGTATAATAGTACATTCATGTTTATATTATTATTATTTTTTGTGTAGATGCTTCAAAATTTGAGAGCAAATCAAGCATATCTTCAATACCTTCCTCTCAAACATTTTCGAACCCATCTACATTCACGGGACCTTCTTGCAGTGGAAGCCGTAATCTGGATATTCCTCCTACACCGAAAACTGAAGGAGAAATATTATCGTCATCAAATGTTAAGGCATTTACGTATAGTGAACTCAGAAGTGCAACTAGTAGTTTTAGTAGAGAAAGTGTATTAGGCGAAGGAGGATTTGGTCATGTTTACAAAGGTTGGATTGATGAACATACATTGGAAGCATCGAGTCCAGGTTCGGGTATTATGGTTGCTATTAAGAAGCTCAAACCTGAAGGCTTCCAGGGGCATAAGGAGTGGCTGGTACTTTATATATTCTCTATTTCAAGTATTATTTTTTTAGTGACAGAATAATTTACACATCAAACTAACTATTAATCTCATTGTATAAATAGATTTTGTCCTTTTACTCTGGCAGTGTAAAACACCAAAGAATCTTGATGGTTTGATGTTGAATTGCATGGTCCAAATAGCTAATAACTTTGGGTCTGTTTTGGACTAAAAAGTTACACCCATATAATGTTTACTGCAACAAGTGGTATATATAATAACTACTCTCATTGAACATTTATATAGTTGGAGTTTTTACTGTAACACGTGAAAACCACGAAGTATAATTTTTTGATTATTTCTAAATGCACTCACGACTAATAAGCAATCAATAATTAGACTTCTTACTGCTGAATTTTTTTTTTTTTTCTAAACCCACTTAATCTGGACTGAACAGTTCATAGTAGGATAGGCATATCTTTTAACCATAGCACTTACATGTGACACATTTGAGAAATATGTGCAAACATATAATTAATCAAATGTCATATATCTAGTGAACACGGACACACAAAAATTATAGCATATCATTATTGTATAATCATAATACTTTCTTTTATTATTATGTAATTTTCAACTATATATTGCAGACTGAGGTTGAGTATCTTGGCCAGCTCTCACATCCAAATTTAGTTAAGCTCATCGGATATTGTTCAGACGGCGATAACCGCCTTTTGGTTTATGAATACATGCCAAATGGAAGTCTGGACTTTCATTTATTCGGAAGTGAGCAAATGAGTGTTTTATTACATATCTGGTTTTCTGTATAATTTCCCAGTGTACATAGTTCTAGACTAATTTATCATTCTTGTTATTCAATTTAAAAGGAACCCCAAAGCCGCTTCCTTGGGCAACAAGGATAAAAGTAGCTGTTGATGCTGCTAAGGGTTTCACATTTTTACACGACGGCGAGTCCCAAGTCATTTTTCGAGATGTTAAGGCTTCAAATATTCTCCTTGACAAGGTACAACTATCTTCAAGTTACTGTCAAAAAAGAAGTTCAATTCCTCTTTTTTTGCATTTAAAGTTTTAAACAGTGCATATATACCATGAATTAAACCAATATTTTAGTTTATTAGTACAAAATTATGATTGTAACCTACATACTTTAAAAGTCAATATCACTCAGACTGTTTATTACAAACATTAATACCAAAACAAGGATACACCCACTTTGTGTGCACCAAGTTTGCTATCGTGCACCATTAATTTGTAAATGCATTGGTCTAGATAGAGTGGTGTACCCTACTATGGTGGTGTTAGATTTAATTCTGCTAAAATGCACTGGTTGTTATGAATTATTAAATCTGTAATCTAACAATTATTTTTTGAACATTGGTCAACAATCGAGAGTCTTACAATTGTACTAGTGCTCGTTGTTCTGATCTAACAACTGTAATAACTGTTTTTTATTTCTTTCAGGACTTTAGTGCAAAACTTTCAGACTTCGGACTAGCAAAGGCCGGTCCATACGGAGACAACACACACGTATCCACGCGAGTAATGGGAACTCATGGCTACGCAGCTCCTGAATACGTTACCAGAGGTTCATTTAAAACCAACCATTCTATATATATATATATATATATATATATATATATATATATATATATATATATATTCTCAATTTTTAATATCTAATTCTAATTCTTATAAAATATCATAGGTAGACTTACAGCAAAAGCAGATGTATACAGCTTCGGTGTAGTGCTCATAGAACTACTTTCAGGGCGAAGAGCTCATGATAAGAACAGAATCAGAACAGAGCGGTACTTGGTAGATTGGGCTGCACCATTTCTTGCAGACAGAAGAATGCTGTACAAAATCATGGACTCGAGATTAGAGGGTCAATACGCGAAGAGATCAGCCCATATCATGGCCAAACTTGCATTGGAGTGCATTAACAGTGAAGCTAAGCTAAGGCCTAATATGTCCGATGTATTAGCGGTACTCGAACAATTTCAGAACCCGAAATGTTCAGTAGAAATTTCAGATACTTCTTTTGAAAATTCACCAATGAGACACATTTAGGCGACATAGGATGATTTATTTTGGTTAGAGTATGATTATTATTTTTGTTGTAATTGTTTACGGTAGCTTGATTTATATGGTTAGCGTGAAACCTGATATTTCTAGCTTGTGTTAAGTGAATTGAATCTTAATGACATTGGTTTGTACATGTTTTATATAGAGTTGAAGGTGCTTATTCATATGGAAATTATATGTATTTTTTTTATATACATGTTTTTTTTTTGTTTTTATAAAAAAGAAAAAAAAGGGAAGCTATGTTAATTAATGATGCAAGATAGAATTTTACTGACCATAAAAATATAGGTTATTAGTTCGTAAATTTTGAACATTTATTATTATTATTTTGAAAAAGAAATACACATGAGATTGCTAAAAACAAGTACCACCAGAATTGAATGTTTGAAATACAAATTCATATGATTGATATAACTAAATTTTGTTGCTTAAGATAGACACTAGTATAATGTCAACAAAATTCACAATTTTGTAAATTATATGCATTTATTTTTCAAGGATGAATTCTTGAATTTCTAATCCAGTATGCCGTGCACCGCCTTGTAATCTAAGTACAACTTCATCTCCAATCTTTAACGAAGTTACAGGAATACATGTCTTAACATTTTCACCTGTTATAAATTAAAAACAATGAAAACCAAGAGAGAGAGAAATTAAGAGAAAAAACATGTAGTTTGAATGGAGTGGAACCTTCAATAGGGCAAATTAAACCAACTGTCTCTGCATTTTGAAGAAAGATGCTGTAATTGTTGTTATTAAGGTCCTGAAAATGAATGTACACAATAAATTATACAGTAGAAAACAATATTAAAGATATAGTTAGGAAACACAGACTGAAAACTGTGAAAATGATAATATTGTTAAAGGGGATAACACATATGAAGTGATAATTAAAAAGCAATTCTGTCAAGTGAACCGGCTACAGTGAAAAATGTACAAATGCTTGTTACTGAAATTAGAATATACACAGTAAAGCAAACCTTTGCTTCAACAAGAATCAATGGCCTAGATTCTATTTTGACACGGCCTACAACTGCTGTTCTTTGAAAGCCACTTTGATCAACCACGATCACTTCTTTACCGGCCTTTAACTCTGCAAGGTAGCAGGTCTTCCCTCCTGGAACCGCCACATAAGCATGAACAGGACCCTGCATTTGTGCCTCACATATAATTTCTTCAGTGAACATCTACCTGAGTTTAATCATCAGTTCTAGAACATATCCATTCATAGATATGAGCAGTTAGATCAAAGATGTCAGCATATTTTAAAAAAAGTTTTCCAAAACTAGGAGCAAATTGAGATCGACCCAGAATGCAGAGATCATAAGGTACATTCTTTCAGAATGTTTATGAATAGTGTTCGGTTTACCTGGGTATTTAGAAAAGAAAAGAAAAAGGCCAATTTATCTGGACCACTGAATCTTTGATCTACGAGTCTAGATCCATGAATGAACTTTTGTATTGATTTTCAACCATGGCAAATAATACAACATCACTTCTAACTTATCCATAATGAAATTCCAATTGTATAGGGAAACCAAGAACTTACTGCATTGACTCTAAAAGGTCTGCTGGCAATGTAATTTGATTCCAAACACTCTGAATGAACAAGGAAAAGCCCTCGAGCGAAAGATCCTACCTATTGAATTCATGCAACCAATGTTATATTTTTTTTTTTGGGGTTATGATTATGTTTACACTTTTAATATGAAGATCTACTGAACATGCTAACCAATAAGCCTTCTCCTGGTTTCATGAGACTGCATAAATCTACGCAAACCCTATCACCCATTCCGACCGCTTCAATCTTTGTTACAGTTGCTTTTGTTAGACTCAAAACATTTCTAACTTCTGTTCTTCTATCAAAGTATTCCTGATCAAGTAATATATTTTTTAATCAAATCATAAAGTATGATTACTTCATAGTTTTCTTATTGGTGTCTAACCTTTAAATTGAGAATTTCTCTGCTATCCTCAACTTTCAGCACAACTCCATTAAGACCATGTTCCAAAGCCTAGAGTTCAATTATAATGTTTCATGATTCAAAATAGCAAAAAGGGATTCTGTGCTACAAGTTATAGCAGGATGAATTAGCTAGGTTGTACATAGATATTTACTATCATTCCTCTCTCCCTTTGAATTCAAACATGGTCATGTGGGTATAATAGCAAATAATTATGTTATGGCACAAGTAATTTTTAACCATTTAGGCGGCTTTTCAAAACTTGTTTAATATTTGGGCCTTCTGATTAATGGCAAAAATTGCATTTTTGTAGCAATGCACTTTGAAACTAAGCTGGTGCAAACTTTTCAGGAAAAAATTGTCCTAAATTGCACAAACAAATTGTACCGACATTGTTTTAAACAGAGCAGACACTTTGAAGAAAATTGAACCAGCACAGGTACAAAGTGCTCCAGTACAAACTGACACTTTCTGTCATGTAGGCAGAAAGTTGTCAATTTTTGTATCAGTCTGCGAAAGGGTCTGAACGTGTAATATGTTTTCAGAAGACGCATAAATGGTAAGAAAAAAAAATCATAAACCATATTCTTCCTCAAAATAAAACAAACCGTAGATCAATACGTTTATTTCATTTGTTAAATACTCAAGTTAGATATACCATACCTCAAAGAACAATTTTGCATCAGAGAAATCACTAGAAACTGCAAGCACATTCTTGTTGGAACCTTGGAATGTTGCTACGATATTTTCTGCTGGTATCACCTAACCAATGCATTATGTTAATAGACATAATCTACATATATATTTGTCATGGAGATAATTGTTATAACAAGGACCTGCCATTCTCCATGGAAATTTATGATCACAGTATCAGTTTGAATGTCGTCTGGTTTTAGGAGTTCCAAATCTCTTGGATTACAAACATCGTAAAATGTTGCTACTTTTCTTTCTTCTTTGTCAAAAAGTTCGGAACCTTCCACGAAGAGAGGATTTATCAAAGCAATTGCTGTAGAATCAAGCAGAGTCAGTAAGAGCAAAGAAGCCAGTGTAAGTATATCAGAACTCCAACAAGTCAAATGACACTAACATAGGATACTATAGCTTTTGAATGACTATATAATTAGAATATTTTTTTCGAATCAGTTGGTCGGAAAAGACTGAGCTTCTTTGGCAACAACTTACTTTAATGTTGTAAAAATCACTACGTGAACGTTAGGCGATACGAGACTACGGATTAATCATCTAGGCAGGTATAACTCAGGATTGATAGATGCTTTGGATAAAATCTTGGATGTTATTCGCAAGAACTTCTGTACTAAATTCTTAAATTTTAAATTTTAACAGTAGAAATCATAGTTTTCAGGTCTGAAAAACAGAGGCAGATGCAGTACTCCATTTGCAATTGACGTTTCATGTTATTTAACATGCACCCTTCAACAATTCATGAACACAGCGAAATAACATAATTCGTGAACATAGTTAAGTATTTCAAACTAGGTCTGTCAACAGATGCTTTCGGATGCGGATAGTGCTATATCCGCATCCGCATCCGAAATCATTTTCGGATATCGGATATCCGCATCCGCGGATACGGACGGATATCGGATAATTATCCTATCCGCTAACGACCAATAAATTAAGAATTGCAAGAAATTTTTTAGTTTAACATAAATATTTTTCAATCTCACTGATTATATAAGTGTTAAAAAATAACAAATATGATGATAATAAATAGTTTCGAGCAGTTAATAAGCATTAAGCGTATATAATATAAACTACTAACTTAATAAAATAATAAATGAACATCTTTCACTGCACAAAAATACACATAATTTGAACTATAATTTTGATAAAAACCGGACGGATAATTTTCGGATGCGGATGTCTTCGTATCCGCATCCGCATCCATTTTTCCGGATATCGGATATTTATCTACTTTTCGGATGCGGATGCGGACGGATTTCAGATTTTTCGGGTATCCATTGACAGCCCTATTTCAAACAAGCGAAGTACCATAAAAACAAACACCTAAAACAAATCGAACACAAAAAGTCACAAAAGTAATTACAAAAAAAAACATCATAATTCGTTAACGGACTGAAGTGTTTCAAGTTTCAACTTGAAGCAAACAAAGTAGCAGATAACAAATGCTAAAACAACTTATGCTTATATAAACTCTTTGCCTATTTTATCTGAAAACCATGCATTATCAGATAAATAATTGATTGTGTAAAACAGGTTTTTAATACTTATGAAGTCCAATTGTGTTGATTTTCCAATTTTCCAGTGTGGGATTATTCTTAATATGTCCCCTCACATGTTGCATATCTTGAGCTAGATCATATGTCAATTTCGATGAGATAGAGCATTTGCGGCGGTAAAGCCTACATGGATTGGACCTAACTCCGATAATATATATTTATAAAGAGAAATGAATATCATGGAACAATGGCTTCCGATGAGACCTCACCTTCAGCCAACGAACCTATCACCATCCAAAACTTCCAAAATCCTTAGCATCCTCACATTTTAAGTCCATCTTTAGAAATATTAATCATACATCTCCTCCATAACTCCGCCTGTGTAGTTTTCTATGCAGCCTGTCCCAAACCAGGATAAAGGAGGAGGGTTGTGATAAGCTTGGCGAGCCAACGTAAAAACCCCAGCCTCTCTTATGGAAATGGAACCTATTTATATTTCGTTGGGGCGTAACCCTCTTAGCGACGCGCCATATCGAGGCTCGGGTATGGTGAAAAGTGAGCAAGGGCTGGGTCGTCACTCCCTTAGTGGCGCGCCATATCGAGGCTCGAGTATGGTGAAAAATATGCAAGGACTGGGTCGTCACTCTCTT
Organism: Allium fistulosum; assembly: GCA_030737815.1. NCBI lineage: Eukaryota > Viridiplantae > Streptophyta > Magnoliopsida > Asparagales > Amaryllidaceae > Allium > Allium fistulosum. The sequence continues at coordinate 1,426,253,607 of CM060902.1, forward strand.
AATGGCGCGCTGCATCGACGCCCCGATGTAGTGATAAATGAGCAAGGGTCTTCGCACTTTACTCGGCGGGTGCGGAAGGGCAAGGAAGCTAGTCGATGAAAGTATGATTCGGTTAGGTAGTTGGAATGTAGGATCATTAATAGGAAAGCTAAGAGAGATAGCTGATACTATGACTAGGAGACGTGTAAATATCTTATGCGTTCAGGAGACCAAATGGACGGGCCAAAAGGCGAAGGAGGTGGAGAACACATGCTTCAAGTTATGATACACGGGAAAAGAACATAACAAGAACGGGGTAGGTATTTTAACTGACAAGAACCTTAGAAACGGAGTGGTCGATGTTAGGAGACAAGGGGACATGATCATCCTAGTTAAGCTGGTAGTGGGTGATATGATTCTGAACGTCATTAGTGCTTATGCCCCACAAGTAGGTCTAAGTGAAGCCGTCAAGAGGAATTTCTGGGAAGAGCTAGATGTCATGGTTAGGGATGTGCCTAGTAGCGCGAAAAACTTTTCATAGGAGGAGATTTCAATGGCCATGTTGGTACAACTAGTGGGGGATTTGAGAGAGTGCATGGTGGTTTTGGATATGACGATAGAAACCAAGAAGGAGAAGAAATATTGAATTTCGCTATTGTTTATGACCTTATGATAGCTAATACCTTCTTTAGGAAGAGACAGTCACACTTAATTACTTTTCGTAGTGGTCAACACTTTAGCCAGATTGACTTTGTACTTACTAGAAGAGACGACAAACGAGCTTGTGTAGATTGCAAAGTCATACCTGGAGAATGTGTCGTCTCACAGCATCAGCTTTTGATATCCGCGTTTCGTCTTCGAATACGTGTTCAACAGGGTAAAAGAGCCAAGACTAGTTGAACGAAATGGTGAAAGCTCAAAGGAGACGCCTCACGGGTGTTTAAGGATAGAGTGATGGTAGAAGGGGCATGGAATATGGAAGGAGAAGCAAATCACATGTGGGATGAGATGTCAAGACGCATTCGGAAAGTGGCTACCGAGGTGTTTGGGATAGCGAAAGGAAATAAACGCGAACCTAAAGATTCTTGGTGGTGGAACAGTGATGTGCAAAAGGCTATCAAAGAGAAGGAATGCTATAAGTGCTTACATCATCACAGGAGCGAGGACAACATGCAAAAGTACAAAGTGGTAAAGAAAAACGCAAAGAGAGCGGTAAGTGAAGCAAGAGGTCGTGCGTATGAAGATCTATATCATAACCTAAGTACGAAAGAGGGTGAAAAAAACGTCTATATGATAGCTAAGCTCCGCGAGAGGAAGACAAGAGATTTCAACCAAGTTAAATGCATCAAAGATGACAATAATAGACTTTTGGTGAAGGATGAGAAGATAAAAAATAGATGGAGAGATTATTTCGACAAACTATTTAATGAAGAAGGTGATAGCACTACGATCGAGATAGACGACTCTTCTGATGACACTTGCAGACATTTTGTTCGGAGAATTCAAGAATCCGAGGTAAAGAAGGCACTAAAACGGATGAAAGCAGGCAAGGCATTGGGGCCTGATAGCATCCCCATTGAGGTGTGGAGATGCCTTGGAGATGCAGTGATAGCATGACTAACTAAGTTGTTCAATAATATTTTCAAATCAAACAAGATGCCAGATGAGTGAAGGAAAAACATACTAGTTTCAATTTTTAAGAATAAAGGAGATATCCAAAGTTGCACAAACTACAGAGGAATTAAGCTTATGAGTCATACAATGAAGTTTTGGAAGAGAGTCATTGAGCATGGACTAAGGAGAATGACAAGTGTTTCAAAAAACCAATTTGGCTTCATGCCCGAGAGATCGACCACAGAGGCGATTTTCTTGATAAGACAACTTATGGAGAGGTTTAGGGAGCAAAAGAAGGATCTACACATGGTATTTATCGATTTGGAGAAAGCTTATGACAAGGTACCGCGAAAGGTGATGTGGTGGGCCCTGAAAAAGAAGTGAGTCCCAACAAAGTACATTACACTTATCAAGGATATGTACGATAATGTTGTGACTAGTGTCAGAGCATGCGATGGTGAAACCGGTGACTTTCCCATTAACATAGGATTACATCAAGAGTCAGCTTTGAGCCCCTACATTTTTGCTCTAGTGATGGATGAGGTTACGAAGGATATACAAGGTGAGATTCCTTGGTGTATGCTATTTGCTGATGATGTTGTGCTAATTGATGAAAGTAGGATTGGAGTTGATAGACAACTGGAGCTGTGGAGACAGACTTTAGAATCAAAGGGTTTTAGGCTTGGCAAAACTAAAACAGAGTATATGAAGTGCGGATTCAGCGGTGTCAGGTCGGAAGATGGAGATGTCACTCTGACTGGACAAATAATTCCCAAGAAGGAATCATTTCGATATCTAGGATCAATGTTGCAGTATAATGGTGAGATTGATGAAGATGTTAGTTTTAGAATTCGAGCGGGATGTGTGAAATGGCGACAAGCGTCTGGGATTCTCTGTGACAGGAAGATCCCACAAAAGCTTAAAGGAAAGTTCTACAAAACGGCAATCAGGCCTGCAATGTTGTATGGTGCAGAATGTTGGCCTACTAAAAGCCAACACGTCCAAAAGATAAGCGTAGCAGAGATGCGTATGCTACGATGGAGCTGCGGTCATACAAGAAGAGACCGAATTAGAAATGATGATATACGTGGTAAACTTGGAGTAGCACCAATTGAGGAGAAACTAATTCAACATCGCTTAAGATGGTTTAGACATCTTCAACGAAGGCCGCCCGAGGCACCTGTGCGTGTTGGAATTATAGGTTGTGTTGAATGCCCAAAGAGAGGTAGAGGTCGATCAAGGTTGACATGGGAGGAAGTAGTAAAAGAGATTTGAAGGATTAGGGTATATCCGAAGAGCTGGTGACAGATCGGAGCAAGTGGAAGTTAGCGATTCACGTACCAGAACCATGAGCGTTGAGTTTTATAAGTTTTAGATTATAGGACTATGAAACATGAGCCTAAGACGTAGGTTTGGTCTTTGACCAATATTACTATTAGTATCATTATCGCTATTAGTATTATTATTATTCCTTATATATATATATATCAAGGTTCCACATTCCGTCCGGCGTGCCGGAACTCCGGCCATCTCGGCCCGGTTCCGGCGATGACCGGAACGGAATCGCCAGAAAAAACCGTTCCGTAAAAAAAATCAATTGAAGTAAAAAAGCACGGTCTCAAGCAAGGTTCGAAGTTCCGGTTTCCGTTTCCGTTCCGGTCAGTTGAAAAATTCAAAATTCCGGTTCCGTTTCGGGATTTCCGGAAATTCCGTTTTAAATCCGGTTTGTGAATTCCGGTACATTTTTGTTATAAATACGCAAATATGTATGCAACACTGATAGTCAATTACACTAAATTATTCAAGTGACATAGAAGTTACACAACATACAACATAAAAATTTAATACCAAAAGCTATTTCTCTGAGCATCATGTAAATTTTGTTCATCGCTCTCTTCATCTTGTGATGGATTATAATATGTTGGAAAAGCATACTGCTGTATCTCTGATCCGAACTTAAAAATGTCGTCATCATATTATCAAAGGGTGAGGGTTCATCTTGGCTACTTGATGGCTCATCAGCATACGGTTGATTTAATCCACAATACGAATAACCTCCGGTATAGTCAGACGTAGAATACCTAAAACTCGGGACATTGTTAGAAATATATCTGCCATCATAATCCCCTTGATCTTCATGTACAACGTTCAAATTTCTATCTCTTCGTCGATTATAGTCATCTGTTTCATAATTTTGGATATGTCTTTGAGAATCATCAAAAGTGGAACCAACGCCATAACCACTAGAACCAATACCGTCACCACCAGCATTACCCGAATCATCATTTGATGAACTATCATTTTCAGTATTTTCTGCAGGTACATTATCATTGTCCGACCAAAGATTATCGCTTGCATTATCAAGTAGTGGATTCTCAGCTTCTCTAGTCCATTCTGCAAGTGGATCCTCCTCATGAAAGATGTAATCCAAATCAATAAGTCGGTCGGTTGTTTGTTGGCGTTTAGCATGTCGTACTCTTAACCGCACATTATAATGTACGAATACCAGTTTTTCTAAGTTCTCCATTTTTATTCTGTTTCTCAGCTTTGTATGAATCATTGCAAATGTTGTCCAGTTTCTTTCACGGTTTGAAGAAGAAACTGTTTGGCTAAGAATGCGCATTGCTAAATGTATTAAATTTGGAGCAGCTTCTCTACCAATTATTGACCACCACATAGCGGGAAGACATGACTTAACTGTTTGTTTTGCTTTTGCAGAACCAAACACACCAAGTTCATTCTGTATTTTTCCACCTACACAACATTTATTAATAGACATGTCATAATTTGAAAAAGAATCATAAGTAGTTGAGTATTATGGTTTATTACCTCTTTCAAAATTTCAATTTGCATAGCAATATCCGGTACCATTCTTTCAAGGATGTTTGTCCATCCATTTAAAACTTCATCATCATTTGTTGCTTTATCTCCATATTGAATTTGGGGATTGAGAAAATAACCTAAAAGAATTGAATGGTTAAAAGAAGGTATTGACATGATATGCATCGTATAATTGTGTAATAGCTAAAAGAATTACCTGCTGCATGAATAGGTCGATGCAACTGTCTTTCCCATCTTTTATCGATTATATTCCACCATCTTTGATACTGTCTTGAACCAACATTTTTCTTAATTAATTCCTTCGCTCGATCCATTGCTTCGTACAAATATTCCATCTCTGCTTTATCATCATTGTCCACCATTTTTAAAACTTTTACAAGTGGACCAAATACGAGAATAATGGCAGCAATGTTAGCTCAAAATTTATCGCTATGAATCAAGTTATAGACAAGAATTGCTGTTTTTTTGTCTTTAGGACCGAGTTTTGGAATCTTTGCACTCCACTCCCTCGAATAGATCATCCTTCTCAAATTCTCTTTATGTGTGTATATGGATTCTAATGCAATAAAGTGAGTAGCAAACCTGGTTACCGCTGGCCGAATTAATTCTTTGTTTCTTTTCTCATTATCAAACAATGGTTGATGTCATTGCAGAAGCTGGTCCTAGAGTCAAACCACCCACTCCAGGGGAACTTTCGAAAACTTATTTAGATTTAGAGTGCGTTGAAATCAAACAACATATTGATACTTACTCCAAATTTTGGGATTAGTACGGTTGCACATTGATGTGCGATGGTTGGAGCACACAAAATAGAAGAAAAATCATAAATTTTCTTGTGTACTCCACTCAAGGAACCGTTTTTCTTAAATCTGTAGACGCCACTGACAAATTTCAAAGTGCTCAGTATATTTGTGGTCTAATGGATAATGTCGTTAATTTTATTGGAGAAGATAGAATTGTGCAAATAGTAACTGACAATGGAGCAAATTATAAAGCTGCTGGTCAATTACTAATGGAAAAAAGAAGACAACTATATTGGACACCATGTGCAGCACATTGCATCGATTTGATTTTATTGGATATTTCGAAAGAAGCCGAGGTAAAAATTATTATATCAAATTGCCAGTCAATAATAGGATTCATATACAATCATGGTTGGCTACTTACAATAATGAGAAAAGAAACAAACAACAAAGAATTAATTCGGCCAGCGGTAACCAGGTTTGCTACTCACTTTATTGCATTAGAATCCAAATACACACATAAAGAGAATTTAAGAAGGATGATCTATTCGAGGGAGTGGAGTGCAAAGATTTCAAAACTCGGTCCTAAAGACAAAAAAACAGCAATTCTTGTCTATAACTTGATTCATAGCGATAAATTTTGGGCTAACATTGCTGCCATTATTCTCGTATTTGGTCCACTTGTAAAAGTTTTAAGAATGGTGGACAATGATGATAAAGCAGAGATGGAATATTTGTACGAAGCAATGGATCGAGCGAAGGAATTAATTAAGAAAAATGTTGGTTCAAGACAGTATCAAAGATGGTGGAATATAATCGATAAAAGATGGGAAAGACAGTTGCATCGACCTATTCATGCAGCAGGTAATTCTTTTAGCTATTACACAATTATACGATGCATATCATGTCAATACCTTCTTTTAACCATTCAATTCTTTTAGGTTATTTTCTCAATCCCCAAATTCAATATGGAGATAAAGCAACAAATGATGATGAAGTTTTAAATGGATGGACAAACATCCTTGAAAGAATGGTACCGGATATTGCTATGCAAATTGAAATTTCGAAAGAGGTAATAAACCATAATACTCAACTACTTATGATTCTTTTTCAAATTATGACATGTCTATTAATAAATGTTGTGTAGGTGGAAAAATACAGAATGAACTTGGTGTGTTTGGTTCTGCAAAAGTAAAACAAGCAGTTAAGTCATGTCTTCCCGCTATGTGGTGGTCAATAATTGGTAGAGAAGCTGCTCCAAATTTAATACATTTAGCAATGCGCATTCTTAGCCAAACAGTTTCTTCTTCAAACTGTGAAAGAAACTGGACAACATTTGCAATGATTCATACAAAGCTGAGAAACAGAATAAAAATGGAGAACTTAGAAAACTGGTATTCGTACATTATAATATGCGGTTAAGAGTACGACATGCTAAACGCCAACAAACCACCAACCAACTTATTGATTTGGATTACATCTTTCATGAGGAGGATCCACTTGCAGAATAGACTAGAGAAGCTGAGAATCCACTACTTGATAATGCAAGCGATAATCCTTGGTCGGACAATGATAATGTATCTGCAGAAAATACTGAAAATGATAGTTCATCAAATGATGATTCAGGTAATGCTGGTGGTGATGGTATTGATTCTAGTGGTTATGGCGTTGGTTCCACTTTTAATGATTCTCAAAGACATCCAAAATTATGAAGCAGATGACTATAGTCGACGAAGAGATAGAAATTTGAATGTTGTACATGAAGATCTAGGGGATTATGATGGTAGATATATTTCTAACAATGTCCTGAGTTTTAGGTATTCTACGTCTGACTATACCGAAGGTTATTCGTATTGTGGATTAAATCAACCGTATGCTGATGAGCCATCAAGTAGCCAAGATGAACCCTCACCCTTTGATAATATGATGACGACATTTTTAAGTTCGAATCAGATACAGCAGTATGCTTTTCCAACATATTATAATCCATCACAAGATGAAGAGAGCGATGAACAAAATTTACATGATGCTCAGAGAAATAGCTTTTGGTATTAAATTTTTATGTTGTATGTTGTGTAACTTCTATGTCACTTGAATAATTTAGTGTAATTGACTATCAGTGTTGCATACATATTTGCGTATTTATAACAAAAATGTACCGGAATTCACAAACCGGATTTAAAACGGAATTTCCGGAAATCCCGAAACGGAACCGGAATTTTGAATTTTTCAACTGACCGGAACGGAAACGGAAACCGGAACTTCGAACCTTGATATATATACATATATATTTTTATTTTATTTTACTTTACTTAGCTATTATTATTAATTTACTTATTTGACTTTATTTTATTATTGCTATTGCTATTGCTATTGTTATTATTATAACTTTTAAATTGATTTTTTCATTTAGTTTTGGGTTTCATCTCTAGCCGACCCCAACTTGTTTGGGAATAATGGCTTAGTTGTTGTTGTTGTTGTATACATCTCCTCCATAAAAATTATGTAAACCAACCCACGCTATTTATGTTTACAAAATACTTGTTCAAAATGATGTTAAGTTTGGCTCTACAAATTTCTCCTCAATCATTACTGAATGTAATATTTTCTGTATGTATTTTGAATGTCAATATCAAATTGAATGTACTAAAATACTATTACGAATATACCTAAAAAATACTATTTTCTAATTAAAGCGCAATTAATGTGATCGTACTGCAATTATTTACATCATAAATATTTTTGTTGTGCAACAACATACAAAGTAAAAAATATTACGCATAACACTTGCACTACAAAAAATACAAGCATTGTTGTCAAAACCCCCAATATCTTTACAAAAATTATTGCAATTATTCATAATGCAAATAATTGCACTATCGACATAGTCTAGGTTTGAATGGATTTTGCATGACTAAAGACACCGTCTTCGACTACAACCGGTCAACTCTGCATCAAAATCCGCATCTGACGGTCCTCGCCTCCTTTGATCGCCTTTACAAAACTCTAATTTTAAGGTGTCATTAAAACTCTGATTCTGATCATCAGAGGTGAGATTTTGGTTAATCTTCGATGCCACTCAACTCATCTCATTGAACATCACATATAATACCAAAATTGTCATCTTCGATCATTAATATTATGAATTTGTAATGCATATGTGAAATGAAAAAGGAGTAGAAAATATTTTTGTAAAAATTAGGGTGTATGACTAACTTCCACTATAATCAATCCAATTATGTAACTGAATTCATATCCATCAATTACTCACATGGAGCCTTCTAATTCGGCCTCTTTCTGAGGTTTATAATCTTCAACACTTCATCGATGAGACTGATACTACCGTTAGCGTCATGTCCCCAAATCCCATGTAAACATCGAGATCGTCATCTTATCTTTAGTGGTCTTCTCGGTGCTATCTCTATTTTGCACGCACCATTTCACTACAACCACTTATTGCACGCACCATTTCCTTTGATGCATGATAAATTCTAGCAAATACCTATGCTAAACCATCTTGTGATCAAATTAAACAATTGAATGGCCAATTAAAACAATGTAACAAGGACTCAAAATCGATAAGTGAATATATGCATTTGATAAAGGCGTGCCGATGAACTATCTCTTCAACACAGGCTAATTGATGATGAGGATCTTATTAATCGCTTTTTTAAAAGACTCGCTGATGAATGCAAACTTCTGATGTTATAATCAGTGCCTTTGACACGTTGATTTCTTTTGTTGATAGGTATTAATTAAATCAATATTGATTTGTACTCATCACGGAGTCCTTCCAAAACACGATCAATAAGATTTATATCATCGACCAACTTCCTCGTACGAGAGTTTATCGACACGAGTCTTTTTTGCTTGCATATATTCACTAATTGAATTGGAGCCCTTATTATACCATTAAATTGTTCCTTCGACTGCTTAATCTAACAACGAGATGGTTTTACACAGGTATTAGCTAGAGTTTGCCACCAAAGGAAGTGGTGGTGTAGGCAATACACGATTGTAGTGAAACGAGGTAGCATCAAGGAGACGCTAAAGATGAGATGATCTTATCATTTTCAGGTTGTGTATGACAAATTTAGGGAGATAACATCATTTACTGTAATGGTGGAGTATAGGTACCATTAACGAAATATTGAAGATCATAGCACTCAAGAAGAGATTGAATTTGAAGGCTCCATGTGGGGTAATTGATGAATCAATTTGGTGATATTAGAGAGGTTCATTGTAAGGAGATATTAGGAATCTTGTGTGTTAGGCCAAAATTTGGTCCAAACTAGTATTTTGGACGACAGGTTAGTGATACTTGAGCAAGGAATTGGACCCTTGAGCAAGTATACTTGTCATTTTCTCAATAGTCAATTATGCAAATAGTTGATTGTTCAAGTCCTTGGGTCATAGTCTTAGTTTGAATTCGACCAAATCAACCATTAAAAACTCAAAATCAAGTTTTGTACTCATGCCTAAGAAAAGTGAAAATGAGATAGAAATACAATTCAGAATTCCTCCATTCTTAGTAGGGGTACAAACATATTTATAGAAGATTTGCGCTCCTGGATTGCGGACACATGTCATCAACCCATCATGGACGGTTGAGATCTTTGCTATGGCACGTTCTATGATGATACTTGACACAGCCCATTTTTCTTTACTTCCTTTGTGACGATGTGACCCAATTAGGAGCTTCCATATGACATAGAGAAGACTTCTATGCTTGATTTGCAATCATGCGATTGTAGTAGTTTCTTAGCACTCGATAGTGCTATCGCAGGCATGCGATAGCTTACCAGCACTTATCATCAATAGCTTTACAACCGGTGTGTGATATTTTGCTCTTTTCTGATCCTTGCTGGCATTAAATTCATCATGTTATAACTTCCTTTACCTCCAACACTCGATAGCTTTACCTCCAACACTCGATAGCTTTTATTATAGTATGCGATAGCCTCACTCCTTATCATGCGATAGCTTTGCTTCTAGCACTCAATAGCTTCTAACACTCGATAGCTTTTTAGCACTCAATAGCTCTAGGCATTTGATAGCTCATAACATTTGATGGCTTTGTTCCTTTTGCCTTCAACACTCGATAGCCATTTGGCACTTGGTAGCACTTTAACATTCGATAGCTCCTAACATTTTGATACGATAGGTTTTGCTTTTAGTACTCGATAATCTTTAACACTCGATAGCTCTTAACATTTGATGGCTCTACTCCTTTTGCTTTCAGCACTCGATAGCTCTTTAGCACTCGATAGCTCTTTAGCACTTGATAGCTCCTAACATTTGATAACTTTACTCCTTAATATGCGATAGCTTTGCTTTAGTACTCGATAGCCCTTTAGTACTCAATAGCCCTTTAGTACTCGATAGCTACTAACATTTGATAGTTTTGCTCCTTTGAGAAATTTGGGGTGTAACACTTCCCTCTCCCCTCAAGAAGTTTGCTTATATTTTAGCGTAAGTTAACCTCTGCTTTAAGCCTTATTCTTTCTCTTGAATATCGATCTTTCTTCGTACCTTGCCTTACTCCATCTCGATTAATCTTATTTCATTGATGGATGTTGATTTAGCCAATTGACTATTCAGATTATCTTCCTTTGAGATGTTTGTTTTCCACTACAGTTTAGCTGGTCAGTCTTCCTTGGATAGTTATTTTGGCTAAGCGTAGAAGCAAGACTAAAGTTTTATTGACCATCACTTCTTGGATGGATGCTTTAGCTAGACGTAGAAGTGGGACTAAAGGCTTTATTAACCCTTGTTTTTTGGAATGGTGTTTTGGCCAAGTGTAGAAGCAGGACCAAAGGCTTTATTGATCATTACTACTTGGATGAGTGTTTTGGCCAAACATGAAAGTGGGACCAAAGGCTTAACTGACCATCACTCTTTGGATGAGTGATTTGGACAGGCGTAGAAGCGATACCAAAGGCTTTGTTCATCATCACTCCTTAGACTGATGTTTGGTCAGGCGTAGGAGTAGGACCGAAGACTTTTATTTATCATCACTCCTTAGATTGATGCTTTGACCAGGCATAGAAGCGGGACCAAAAGGGTTTATTTACCATCACTTCTAAGATTGGTGTATTAACCAGGTGTAGAAGCGGGCAAAGTAGTCAATTACAAATAACGCAAGGCTTGAGCTATTTTGTTTAAAATGTTAGATTTTACATTTTTTTTCATGTATAACAAAACATATAAACAAGAAATTTAATTGCTATTGCTCAACAAAATTAAGTGCTAATTTTATTATCAACTATTAACATGAGCATAAGAATCAATATTAAGTTCTCAGCTAAAATCTTTTTAAACTACTGGACTTCACATGTAACTAATTCAGAGTTTGATATTATATTTTTACTATTTTGTAATTGTATTCTATGTTCATGGTGTTTGATGTTATATAATTGTACAGAGTTTGACATTCTATTTTTACTATTCAAAATTTGATATTATCTTTGCACAGAGTTTGATATTATATTTTCACATGTAACTACTAGATAGCTTCATAGGTGACTAAATCAAAACGTATAAAAAAGAAGTAACATTTGTAATTGTATTCTGTTTTCACTATTTTGTAAACTATCCATGTTAATTTTTTTATGTACTCGCCGGTCAACAAAAATCAAAATTAAGTTCAACAAATTTTTGTCAACAACAACTAAGTATGACCATAAAAAATTAATATTAAGAAATAAAAGAGTAAAAAAATTCTGCCTGGCAACTAGTTTTAAACAGCTAGACTTAAATATTGAAGCTCATAAGCAGATTATGAAACAATAGAAGAAAACCCAAAATGGTTTAAAGTGAAGAAAAGAAGGAAATATATACCTTTAGAATTGAAAACTTATTCGGATAAAAGACCGAATCGGATTAAGAGAAAAAACAACCCAAAAAATAAATTAGATTAAGCTTCAATTTAAGTTTTAACAGGAAGTCGACTTCAGATTAGAGAAGAAATTGCGCAGTTTTTTGCCATAAATTGCAAAAGAATGATAACTGAAGAAAAAAGAGAGAAAATAAATGACAAGCCAAAGAAATATAACGTAGTACATTCCAATTTTAATCAGTTGGAAGAAACGGAATCGGACTTGGGACTGCAAAGGAAAAAATAAAAAATAGCATGTTATTTTGTGCTATGGGAATTTGTAAATTTTATGAAAATAGCACGCTTTTTGTGCTATTATTGACAGATGCACTATTGTACGTTAAATACCGCATTGCTTGCGTTATGAGCTATTTTGCACTATAGCGTGTGCTTTGACAACTTTGGAAGAGGAACCAAAAGCTTTATTGCCATCAACCCTTGGATGGGTGCTTTGGTCGGGCGTAGAAGCAGGACCAAGGGCTTAATTGATCATCACTCCTCGAATGTGCGCTTTGGTCAGGCGTAGAAGTGGGAACCAAATGCTTAATTGATCATCACTCCTTGGATGGACTAGATGTTTTAGTCAGGCGTAAAAGCGGGACCAAAGGATTTATTGACCGTTACTCCTTGGATGGGTGCTTTGGTCAGGCGTAGGAGCTGGACCAAATGCTTAATTGACAATCACTTATTGGATAGATGTTTTGTCAGACGTAGAAACGAGACCAAAGGCTTAATTGACCATTACTTCTTGAATGGATGCTTTGTCAGATGTAAAAGCGGAACCAAATGCTTTATTTTATCTCCTATTGGGCATAGGGTGTATGTTTGCTCTACTAATCTCCTTTATCTCGTCAGGTTGGGAAACAAGCCGAGCATAGAACATCTCAATCTAGGGGAAACACGTTTGGGCAAATCCTTGATAATCCTTTATCCTTTATTCATTCATGGTTGTAAAGTAAGGTCTCAAATGCTTAACATTCTAAACCCTTGCTATTATATTTCCATTGGGCCTACTTAATCAATAAGTTCCAGTGGGATCACTTCATGAATGACTAAGGGTCCTTCCCAATTTGACCATAGCGCGGTCCGTCTATTGGATTTCTTCTGTTTGTCATATTAATGACTAAGGGTCCTTCCCAATTTGACCATAGGGGTGTTATATCATATTTTTTATATAAAAGATATTAACGGTTGTCATCATCGAAAAGGGGAGATTGTTAATACCTCGGTTATTGATTTTAATGATAACAACCTTAGTAACAATAACACATTCATATAAAACATGGACACTAATTTTTTTGTCAAGTTATATAGAATATAGTGCATGATATTATACAAGTATATTAATTCGAAGACTGTACAGTATAGAGACTCAAAAAATGAACATGAAGACTCATGAGTATAAAGATCAAGGTATGAAGATCTCCAGAATATGATATAGTATATAGAGTCATAGAATATTGTTAAAATCTGTTGTGGCAATATTTGATCTCTATCTTCTCAGTTTCTTATTCTTTATTTTCAAAACATAGTATATTTTTAAAATATATTTAAAAATATATTATAAATGCTTTTTAAAGTTTAAAATATTTATAAACTATGTTTAAATTATTTTACAAAGTATTAAAATATTTTACAAAGCATAAGATTTTCAAAATATTTTAAAATAAACAAGTTTTCAAAATACACTAGCCTATGTCGACATATAGGCAGATGATATGTTGACATACATGCCACTAATTTGAAATTCAAATTCTGAAATGAAGTGTCTATTCATCGTAACTCTTCGCGAATGAACATGTCTATTTATTCTCTATATATAAGGGGGTTTCAAACGAATTTTTTAACAACTACTTTCTTATTATCTTCTCTCCTCGTATTCTGCCAAAATTTCTAGCAAAAATTTATTCAAATCTTCTCAAATTCAAACCAGAATCAATTCAATCTTCATTGTATTAATTCTCTATTATTTACTCACTGATTTCAATCACCTCTCTCTCAATCAAAGATCAAAGTGCTACCCAAGAGGCTATAGGATCAATGGTAACCAAAGATCAAGAAATTGTCTTTGGAAAAACGATCAAACTCTAGTTGTATTTGTGTGGGTGTGATTGTAGCTCGTTCAAATCGATTGAGTGTGCTTGGTGTCCCGAAAATCCAAGTGGATGTGCCTATGTCTCGTCCAAATCAAGTGAGTGTACCCAAAGCTCAAAAAATCTGTAGGGTGTGTCTTGTAGCTTTGAAATCGAGATTGTATTGGTTTGCCTTCTGCCCGTTTAAAGATTAGCATTTGAAAAGAAATCTGGAGGGTAACTCCGAACCAGTATAAAATCCTCGGTGTGATCTCTCTAATTCTCTACTTTTTACTTTACTGCATTTATACTTATCCGTGTTTGCATCTGTGATTGTTCATTCTGTGTTGATTAATAATAATCTTGAAAGAATTTTAAAAAGATTCATAAAAATGAGAAAACATTATTCATTCTCCCTCTATTGTTTAATTAGCCTTAGATCCATAATTCCGCAACCCGCATTATTTACGAGTAGTTCAATAACAACTCCTTAATTGTAACTAATCAAATATCATAAAATCCTCCTTAAGTCTTGCATGAGATTGGCGTTGATTTGATTGCTTTTCATTGTTGTGATTTATCTGCAAATATTTTGTAATACAAAGACATAAATCTTGAGTATAGAAAAGAGTGAGCTCCTCATTTAGGTAGTAAATTAACTTGGTTTCGTCTCTTATTTTCAGTATTGATACGTGAAAAACTCTTTCCAAAAACATGTTTTAAATTACAACTTATTTTTAATTTCGGTGAAAACAAAATTAAATCTGAAAAATAATCGTATGTTTCTAAGATCAAAACAATTTTTTTTCGAAAAAATACAAATATTTGCAGAGAACTCTGTAAAAAAACAATATTTACAGTGTGGAAACTTTAAAAAAAATTGAAATTGAATACTTAGATGATAATGCATATTTGTACAACAATTCTTAAGTAGCATATAACATATTACATGTCACATATGTCCAGTGGTTGAAATGATGCGCAATGTAAGATTCGAACCCGTGACCTCATGGACAAAAGCCAGACTGTCTAACTACTGAGATAGTGGTGCTGGACTTCAAATATTTGCAGGTTTCTCTGCGAATATTATAGAGTTTTCTACAAATATTTGCAGAGTTTTCAGCAAATACTTGCAAATTTCAGATTTTTCTACAAATATTTGCGGAGTTTTCCGCAAATACCTTGAAGCTAAAAAATAGGTTTTTTTTTAAATGGTGCTTTACAAATCTAGCATATAATCAATTACCTAGTTAAACTTACGACACTCAACTCTAAATATTCTAAATATTACCATTCGAACCTAAATTTATAAAAAAATTGAAAACAACAAGCATAAATTTGATAAAGTCAGTAAAAGTAATAGAGTACATACAAAACCATTCATTTGCAATTTCACGAAAGCGATGGTCTGATTTGAAAATGAAATTGTTCCATCCTCTCTCAACAGCTGTAGTCATAACTTGCTTACTTTCAGTCCACATCCAGACTATCTTCCCTTGCTCAGTTTTATCTTTAATTGAACAGCAAGGCATTTGAACGCTCGATTTTGACTGAAAATTGGCTGCATTTTGATAAAACTAAGGATTAACCATTTGAAATAATTAGACGATAAACCAGAATTCACAGCACAGAATCGAATTTTCGCAATATATGTCAGTAAAAATTATATTAAAAGATTCTGTACAGAAGAAAGAAAATTGATAAAGGACCTCTGCGTAGAATTCTGTAAGCTGGCGGCTGCTTAGGGATTTTTGGTGCAAGCAAGGTTAGAATTGCCATTTTGCTGTAATTAAGTCTTTAATATTCAGAAGTTGAATATTATAGGCTTTAGTCATTGGAGATGCTCTAAGAAAAAATGCTATATTACTCGATGGACAATGTTAGAATGACCAAATTTCGACGAGACGAGAAGTACAAAATTTAATCTAAGGGAGGATATGGGGGAGTGGAAGTGATCAAGCGATCACTGTTGTTTCCGCAACAGATCCGTACTATTTTACTCGATCGACTTAGAATTATCATTACCCGATTCATAGTTTGTCAAATCTTACGGTTAGTAACGGTTTTTGTGGAGGATCCACGTGTACGTTTACATAGTTGCCCTCAATATCCGCAATTTACACTGATTCGCACAAAACACTCGAACTATCTATCGAGTAAAGTAGCATTACCCTAATTCCAAAAGTACACAAAAATGACTTTACATATACCATTGTTTTTTTATTCAATCTTAAGACAAAAATATCTTATGTACTAAAAAAACACTCCGCAACTTTTTCAAGTCTCCCAGAACTCTAAAATCCTAGTTAAACATTGTAAGTGAATCTAATCATGAATTTGAAAAAGAAGATTGTGATTTTGGAGGAATGAGAACAAGATTATGATTTTGGATTAGAATTAAAAGATGTAAATTTTTGTAGTTTTATTTCATCTTGGGTAGTAAAACATACAAGGTTTTGGTTTAGCAAGTACCCCACGCATCTTCCTTATGTTGTTTTTCTAAATGGTACTTAAAGTCTCGTGTAACACATAACATGTTACATATCAACATACGTCGAGTGGTTCAGATGACGCTACACGTAATTCGAACATGTGACATCACGAATTAAAGCCGGAGGGCCTGATCACCGAGACAATGGTGCTAGACGGTTCCCTAAATTGCGTACACTACGCAGGTCAAGCCCTGGGGCTTATCTATTACCTCATGCTCGCCCCCTTGGGTTATATAAATCTATCACAACACACATGTGCACCTTGAAATTTTGCATACTTTACTAAACTAAGGTTTTATCGTTTTTTCAGATCATTACTGAGTATGGTTGTTTGAACAAAGTATCTTTTGTGCCATTTCAAAGCTTCGGTGTTGCCACCAAAGCGTTCCAGTAAAATATCATCGCTAAGTTCACTCCTTCCACATGATTTTAACAGTTTCTCTCTAAGAGTAGCGATGTGATGATAAATCAAGAGGGAGAGAAACTATAGATAATTGTAACTCCTATTTAAGCACAAAGAAACAAAATAAAGTCAAAATCAAGATGAAAAAATCTCTTTGTTATTATAATAATAGATTACAACACAAATAACAATGAAATTGAAAAATACAATAAACAATTGGTTTACATCTAAAGTTGAGAAACTACTTTTCTAACTTTATCTAATGAGTTAGCGGAAAGGGTAACTGTTGAATCAAAAGGAATATTAACTCCTTCAGGAGTGATAATTGGAGGACATTTGCTATAGTCCCACTTCCCGGCTGGAGGGCTATCGCGACCACAAATTAGGTTAGAGTGAAATGTTCTGATCTCCTTAAGAAGTTTTTGTAACGCCCCACTCCGAGAACCATTCTAACAAAGAGTATTACGGAGTAATACCGTCTGCTGGAACGGAGAATAGAGTATAATGGAAGCGATCATATGTAATCAAGCTATAACTATATACTGAATACGTCGAAATGTGGTATCGCTTTTTTTTTCAAGTGGTTCGACATATCTAATAGATATTTATAACGAAATTACAATGGCTAAGGAAAATAGGTTCAGAACAAACACAATACTAAATGATAACATCATCATCACAGAACAGTCACATAACAGTCACAGAACATAGGTACAATATATCGTCAATACAGATCCAAAAAACAAAAAGGTGGGTACAAAGCCACCGCTAACACATGTGAGTCAAAGATATGTACATAAGAGACTGAATAATCAGAGTATCAAAATAGTGGACAAATATAAAGAGCTATCTATCAGCATAGCGGATAATGTCCAAGCGGAAGCACAAAAAGCTAAGTCCAGAGACCTAACCTGAAACAACTCGGTCTGACCCGAGCGAAAAACACTCGGGTCAGGCTAGCCAAACAATCAGTTAATAAACTAAGATAAACATGATAGATAATGAGGCGATATATAACATAGTACTATAGACCACAAACTCTCACATAGAGAAGAAATAAACATCTAAGTAGAGATGTATAGCAAGCCTTGTATCATTGGCATAACATAGTCACAAATGTCAAAACAAAACATCTAAGTAGAGATGTATAATAAGCCTCATATCATCGGCATAACATAGTCACAAATGTCAAAACAAAACATCTAAGTAGAGATGTATAATAAGCCTTATATCATCGGCATAACGTAAGCACAAATGCCAAAACATAAACATCTAAGTAGAGATGTCAAAAACGATACATCTAAGTAGAGATGTATAACAGGCCATCTAAATAGAGATGCCAAACACGATACATCTATGTAGAGATGTTTAACGGCCATCTATGTAGAGATGCCAAAAACGATACATCTAAGTAGAGATGTATAACGGCCATCTAAATAGAGATGCCAAAACGATACCTCTAAGGGAGACAGTCCGAAGACACTATCCCAAAGGTAATAAAAGGAATGTGTCACGAACTTTTAGCAAGGAACCCGTAAAGTATTAACATGAGTCTCATACCCCACGTTCGCACTAAACGGTTTACTAACCAATAGTAAGCTTCCACACTCAAAGCAGTAAAAAGTTCACCTCATGTCATCGGTAAACTAGGCCGAAAGGCCAAAACGATCAATCGAATAGGTCTGGGATTAACCGGAAAGGAAATACACACGGTTTCATAGGCCGGAGTTTTTCCCAACCGTTTAAGCACCTTTCCACTTCGCTCGAAGTGCTAAAGTGTGAGTGTGGGATTTAATTATAGAAAATAATTATGGAAAACGGATTTATAATTGGTTTGAAATCACTTTAAAACGGCCTTTGAAAACTCTCCTATTATGGAGTAATTAATTTAATAATTAAAATAATATTATATAATAATTTCGAAAGCCATTTCGGAGTGAAAAATCCTTTTAAAACCTTTTTATAAGGCCCGTGTACGAAATCCAGCGACCAATCTCAAAGAAATCGATAAAACCAGAAAATCACTGAAAATATTCCAAGTGTTGGAAAATAGTCCAAAACTGACGCGAAATAAAGTTCGGGAAAATTATTCGGACCAGCAAACTGAATCCGAATGGCATGAAAATTGGTAGGAACGTAGTCCGACATTCCTACTTCAAAACGCAAAAAGAATTACTCGATTCCGACTTGAAACGAAGTCGCAGCGACGCTCCAAAGTCGGACCCGGAAACAGTGAATACACTGTTTCAGGCTGAGATCCGGGTCCCTCTTCGACAGCAATTTCGAAGAGTCAAATTAACTCGGATACTAATCAAACTTTCTAGAGATGGAGTTCGGAACTCTAGCTTTCCAACGAGTCTGAAAACGTTGGATTCCGACCACGGATGTGACCGTGGTAGTGTCACAAATCTTCAGTTTCAAAATTGGAAACATGGAGTAAGAAATCGATAAAACCAGAAAATCACTGAAAATATTCTAAGTGTTGGAAAATAGTCCAAAACTGACGCGAACCCAAGTTCGGAAAATTATTCGGACCAGCAGGCTGAATCCGAATGGCATGAAAATTGATAGGAACGTAGTCCGACATTCCTACTTCAGAACGCAAAAGGAATTACTCGATTCCGACTTGAAACAAAGTCGCAGCGACGCTCCAAAGTCGGACCCGGAAACAGTGAATACACTGTTTCAGGCTGAGATCCGGGTCCCTCTTCGACAGCATTTTCGAAGAGTCAAATGAACTCGGATACTAATCAAACTTCCTAAAGATGGAGTTCGGAACTCCAGCTTTCCAACGAGACCAAAATCGATGAAATCCGACAAAGCACGAACCCGGGATGGCGTCGCAAAGTCGGGGTTCTGTACTGAAAACAACGGGAGAAAAGAGACTAAGGCCTATAGTTATGCACTAACAGATCAGAGATGAAAAACCACAATTTTGGCATAGTAAATTTCCAATTCTGACAAAATGAATAATATAAAAGTTGTAGCTTAGTTTCTAAGCTTTCCGTAATGACCAAGATCGTCAAATTCCGATCGGGGATGAAAATTTTATGACTAAAACAATTCTCAGATCTAAATTCTATATCACTGTCAATGTGCTCTCAGGACAGTAGTAAGAATGCACAGTTTTGACCAAATTAACTTCGAAATTTCATAAAATTCAAAACATGAAAGTTTTAGCCCTAAATCTAAGCTTTCCAGAACATCCAAAATTATTAGATTTGGATAAGAAACGAGTAACTTATGGCCAAATCAATTTCAGGTTTTTATTTTATCAACCCTGTAGTTTGTTGTCAGGTCAGCGACAAACAAACGTGATTTCGACCATTCAAACCACAAAATTAGGCAAAGCTCAAAACATAAAAGTTATAGCCTACTAAATAAGCTTTCCAGAACATCAAGAAAATCTTAATTCTGATTTAAGATGAATGAGATATTCCTAATTTACTAACAGCAATAAACTAATTATAATTTCAGCTAGCATATATTACCTCTTTCCCAAGCAATGAAAAGAAGATCAAAGAGTTTTACAATCTAAATGCACAAAAAAAGAGGATTATAAAATAATTTCAGAAATTAAACAATGGATTAGAGGTGGGTTTTGTGATTGCTATTACCTTCAGATGATTAGATTAAAACCCCTTTGACTTTGATGAAGATTAATGAAGCTTTGCTCTAGGTTTGGAGGCCATTATTTAGTGTTTTGATCTAGGGTTTAAGGGGTTATGGAATGAGATGTTGGCTGAAACAAATGGGTAAAAGATGGTTTATAGGCTAATGGAAGTGGGTTAGTGGGCCTAATACCCATTAGGACTTGGAATATGTTCCATATCCCAAGTTAGCTAATTTCTCTAAGTACAAACTACACATTATTTACCCATAAAATTTTAAAATATGTTACCAAAATAATTTAGCTATAGTTATAAAATTTTACATCACAATATTTTCCAACTTACAATTTAACCCCTATTTATTCCAAAACACATTTTAGTCAAAATTGCCCAAAATCACCGTTTTGCAATTTAATTATAAATTAAATTCCCAATTCAAATATTGCACTATTTTACACATATAAATTTTTGCAATATTATAAATTTCCATTTACCCTAATTAATTTCCATTAAATTCTCCATTTTACACTTAGGCCCAAAATATTAATTTATTCAAAATAACTAACTTTTGAACAAATTAGTCACATAAAAAAAATCATTAATAGCTCCAATTAAATTAAAATCCCAATTTTAATTTATTATTTGGTAACCGCAATCACGGGTTGTTACAGACTCCCCCCTTAAGAAAATTGCGTCCCCGCAATTCCCTATCATGGAAGTTATCTATAATATCTAATCCTCAAAATAAATCAAATGAAGGTGAAGTAAAAATACTCACCAACAACAGATGAAGATAGAAAACCGGGATAAGTACGCTCGATAAACTCTCTGGTCTCCCAAGTGCAGTCCTTAGGATTAGACGACCATTGAATCTTCACGAGCGGGACCTCTTTGTTTCGAAGGCGTCTAACCTCCGAATCAAGCACACAAAGAGGTTGCTGCTCAATAGATAAATCACAAGAAATCTCTAAATCCGGTATAATAAGTGGATCAATAACAGAATCAGGATCGCGAACACACTTGCGAAGCTAAGAAACATGGAACACGTCATGCATTCCGGAAAAATGAGCAGGTAGAGCCACACGATAAGCAACGGGGCCGATGCATTCCGTGATAGGAAATGGTCCAACATAGCGAGGAGCCAATTTCCCTGTAGAGCTGAAACGCACAACCCCCTTCATGGGAGAAATCCGACTGAAGACAAAATCACCAATGGAGAACTCAAGAGGCTTCCTACGGTTGTCCGCATAGGATTTCTGGCGGTCCCGTGCCTCTCTCATTCTCTGACGGATAAGAACAATCTTTTCAGAAGATTCCCGAACTGAATCTGGACCAAGAATGAGCTTCTCGCCAGATTCTAACCAACAAGCAGGAGAGCGACATGGCCTTCCGTATAGAGCCTCGAAAGGTGCCATGCCAATACTAGACTGATAGCTGTTGTTGTAAGAGAACTCTACGAGAGGTAAATGATCCTCCCAACTACCCCCGAAATCCAAAATACAACAGCGCAAAAGATCCTCCAAAACATGATTCACCCTCTCAGTCTGACCGTCAGTCTGAGGGTGATAAGCAGTAGAGAGATTCAACTTTGTGCCCAAAGCTGACTGTAGGCACTTCCATAAGTGACTAGTGAAAATGGTGTCTCGATCACACATGATAGAGCTAGGAATGCCATGAAGTCGTACGACTTCCTTCACATAGAGCTTGGCCAACTGAGGTGCAGTCCGAGTGGAGTTAATCGGAATGAAATGAGCCGATTTGGTCAAGCGATCAACAATAACCCAAATAGAAGTATGGCCTGACCTCGATCGAGGCAGACCGTCAATGAAATCCATGGATATCTGATCCCATTTCCATAATGGAATCTCTAGAGGCTGAAGAAGACCAGATGGACGCTGATGCTTGGCCTTGATCTGTTGACAAGTCATGCAACCACTCACATAACTTGCAGCATCTCTCTTCAAACCCTCCCAATAATATAGCCGGCACATATCGGCATACATATTACTTGAACCGGGATGTATAGTGTACTTAGAGCGATGGCACTCGTCCAGAATGTCACGCCTAAGTGATAAATCAGATGGTACAACAATACGGTTCCTCCTACGAAGACACCGATGAAAATCAAGAGAATAATCCAGCAATGTCTCATCACTGGATCCCGACTCGAGAAGATGAATAAGATGCAATAAGTCTGGATCCTGCCGCTGAGCATGGGCAATGCGATCCAATAAGATAGGACGAGCTTCCAAGCTGAATAATAAGACCGGAGAATCAGAAGATGGAGCTCGATCTCTAATATCACACAAAGATAGGGTCTCAAGAATATCACACTCGGGAATCATCATAGAAACTACCGCCGAGTGCTTGCGACTGAGCGCATCTGCAACACGATTACCCTTGCTAGGGGTATACTGAATATCTAAATCATATGAGGCGAGAAACTCAAGCCATCGCTGCTGCCTCATATTGAGATCCCTCTGACTTAATAGATACTTCAGCGACTTGTGATCGGTGTAAAGAATGAAGCATTCGCCTAATAGAAAGTGACGCCACGTCTTCAAGGCAAAGACGATAGCTGCTAACTCAAGATCATGAGTAGGATAGCGAACCTCATTCGGACGCAGTTGCCTGGAAGCATAAGCAACTACCCGATCCTTCTGCATAAGCACAGCACCGAGCCCGCTACCACAAGCATCGGTGTAAACAACAAGATCATGGTTACTCTCTGGAACCACTAGAATAGGAGCATGAGTGAGAAGTTCCTTCAGTCGCTGAAAGGAAGCTTCACACTTATCAGGCCAAATAAAGCGAACACCCTTACAAGTCAGCGTCGTAAGGGGAAGTGCAACTCGAGAGAAATCCTTGATAAACCGACGGTAATAACCCGCCAGACCAAGGAAGCTGCGAATATCATGAACGTTCTCGGGCTGCTTCCAATTCTGAATAGCTTCGATCTTGGCAGGATCGACAGAAATACCCTTAGATGATACAATATGGCCCAAGAACTTGACCTTGCTCATCCAAAAATGGAACTTGGAGAGCTTGGCCTTAAGCTGATGCTGACGAAGAGTATCCAAGACGATCCGCAATTGATGAGCATGCTCTGCCTTGGATCTAGAATAAATAAGAATATCGTCGATGAAAACCAAAACGAATCTATCGATGTATTCCCGGAATACTCGATTCATAAGATCGACGAAGAAAGCCGGTGCGTTCGTCAAGCCGAATGGCATGACCAACCACTCAAAAGAACCATAACGAGTGCGGAAAGTGGTAAGAGGAATGCTATCTTCCGCAACTCGGAGCTGATGAAATCCAGTGGCAAGGTCGAGCTGGGAAAAGACCTTCGCACCGCTCAACTGATCAAACATATCGTCTATCCATGGCAATGGATAACGATTTCTGATGGTCAACTTATTAAGCTTGCGATAGTCAATGCAAATCCTAAGAGAGCCATCGGGCTTCTTAACGAAGACCACAGCAGCACCCCATGGCGAAGAACTAGACCGAATGAACTGCTTCGCCTCAAGCTCTACTAACTACTTCCTGAGTTCCTCATTCTCTTTAGTAGACATCCTCGTGGGAGGATGCCCAACTGGGTGGGAGCCTGGAATGAGATCGATGCGGAACTCAATGGCCCGCTTTGGCGGCAAGCCTGATACTGGCTCGAATATATCGGGGAAATCCCGAACAACAGAAATACGAGATATGTCCACATCCTCATCTCATGAATCAAGAGCAAATAAAGTAATATCAGAAATCCCAACATCTTGAAGAGCAATAGCTAACGGAGCGGACGAGTCAGGATGACGAAGAAATAATATCCACTCCGAACAAATGATTTTGGCGTCGTACTGAGCGAGCCAATCCATGCCAAGAATCATGTCAAAGCCCAAATACTCCATAACGTGCAGATTCGCACGGAAAGAAAATCCACAAAGATCAATATCTATATCCTCACAAAGCAAGCTAAGGGTCGTGGATCCGCCGATGGGATTCACAATCCTTAGTGAAAAAACCAAACAAGTAACATCCAAAGATAAAGTATCAACTAGTTCCTTTGATACGAATGAGTGAGAGGCACCCGTATCAAAGAGAACTCTACAAGATCTACCATGAGATAAAATAGAACCTTCGAGAACGGAAGGATGCGTACCTCGAGGCTGAGCTGAAGATTTAGGAGCCTTGGCAGCATTAAGCTTGCCAGATCTAGGAGGTGCAGTAGGACAAGTGGAATAATGATGACCCTCCTTCTTACAATAGCGGCAGAAAAGAGGCTTGGGACACTCTTTAAACATATGATCGGTAGATTTAGTTAAGCACGATTCAAAGATAGATAATTCATTAAGGAATATTACGGAATATAATAGATTCCTACACATATTCCTAACTTATTTATCTAAAGGTGGATATGTTCAATTTGGATCGTATTATAACGTATTGTACTACGTGTCTGTTCCGTGTTTGTTATGCTTAATTCTGAACCTTGGCTCTGATACCAAGATGTAACGCCCCACTCCGAGACCCATTCTAACAAAGAGTATTATGGAGTAATACCATCTGCTGGAACGGAGAATAGAGTATAATGGAAGCGACCATATGTAATCAAGCTATAACTATCTACTGAATACGTCGAAATGTGGTATCGCTTTTTTTTTCCAAGTGGTTCGACATATCCAATAGATATTTATAACGAAATTACAATGGCTAAGGAAAATAGGTTTAGAACAAACACAATACTAAATGATAACATCATCATCACAGAACAGTCACATAACAGTCACAGAACATAGGTACAATATATCGTCAATACAGATCCAAATATAAAAAAAGTGGGTACAAAGCCACCGCTCACACATGTGAGTCAAAAATATGTACATAAGAGACTGAATAATCAGAGTATCAAAATAGTGGACAAATATAAAGAGCTATCTATCAGCATAGTAGATAATGTCCAAGCGGAAGCACAGAAAGCTAAGTCCAGAGACCTAACCTGAAACAACTCGGTCTGATCCGAGCGAAAAACACTCGGGTCAGGCTAGCCAAACAATCAGTTAATAAACTGAGATAAACATGATAGATAATGAGGCGATATATAACATAGTACTATAGACCACAAACTCTCACATAGAGAAGAAATAAACATCTAAGTAGAGATGTATAGCAAGCCTTGTATCATTGGCATAACATAGTCACAAATGTCAAAACAAAACATCTAAGTAGAGATGTATAATAAGCCTCATATCATCGGCATAACATAGTCACAAATGTCAAAACAAAACATCTAAGTAGAGATGTACAATAAGCCTCATATCATCGGCATAACGTAAGCACAAATGCCAAAACATAAACATCTAAGTAGAGATGTCAAAAACGATACATCTAAGTAGAGATGTATAACAGGCCATCTAAGTAGAGATGCCAAACACGATACATCTATGTAGAGATGTATAACGGCCATCTATGTAGAGATGCCAAAAACGATACATCTAAGTAGAGATGTATAACAGCCATCTAAGTAGAGATGCCAAAACGATACCTCTAAGGGAGACAGTCCGAAGACACTATCCCAAAGGTAATAAAAGGAATGTGTCACGAACTTTTAGCAAGGAACCCGTAAAGTGTTAACATGAGTCCCATACCCCACGTTCGCACTAAACGGTTTACTAACCAATAGTAATCTTCCACACTCAAAGCAGTAAAAAGTTCACCTCATGTCATCGGTAAACTAGGCCGAAAGGCCAAAACGATCAATCGAATAGGTCTGGGATTAACCGGAAAGGAAATACACACGGTTTCATAGGCCGGAGTTTTTCCCAACCGTTTAAGCACCTTTCCACTTCGCTCGAAGTGCTAAAGTGTGAGTGTGGGATTTAATTATAGAAAATAATTACAGAAAACGGATTTATAATTGGTTTGAAATCACTTTAAAACGGCCTTTGAAAACTCTCCTATTATGGAGTAATTAATTTAATAATTAAAATAATATTATATAATAATTTCGAAAGCCATTTCGGAGTGAAAAATCCTTTTAAAACCTTTTTATAAGGCCCGTGTACGAAATCCAGCGACCAATCTCAAAGAAATCGATAAAACTAGAAAATCACCGAAAATATTCTAAGTGTTGGAAAATAGTCCAAAACTGACGCGAACCCAAGTTCGGAAAATTATTCGGACCAGCAAACTGAATCCGAATGGCATGAAAATTGGTAGGAACGTAGTCCGACATTCCTACTTCAGAACGCAAAATGAATTACTGGATTCCGACTTGAAAAGAAGTCGCAGCGACGCTCCAAAGTCGGACCCGGAAACAGTGAATACACTGTTTCAGGCTGAGATCTGGGTCCCTCTTCGACAGCAATTTCGAAGAGTCAAATGAACTCGGATACTAATGAAACTTTCTAGAGATGGAGTTTGGAACTCCAGCTTTCCAACGAGTCTGAAAACGTTGGATTCCGACCATGGATGTGACCGTGGCAGTGTCACAAATTTTCAGTTTCAAAACTGGAAACAGGGAGTAAGAAATCGATAAAACCAGAAAATCAATGAAAATATTGTGTTGGAAAATAGTCCAAAACTGACGCGAACCCAAGTTCGGAAAATTATTCGGACCAGCAGGCTGAATCCGAATGGCATGAAAATTGGTAGGAACGTAGTCCGTCATTCCTACTTCAGAACGCAAAAGGAATTACTCGATTCCGACTTGAAACGAAGTCGCAGCGACGCTCCAAAGTCGGACCCGGAAACAGTGAATACACTGTTTCAGGCTGAGATCCGGATCCCTCTTCGACAGCAATTTCGAAGAGTCAAATGAACTCGGATACTAATCAAACTTCCTAGAGATGGAGTTCGGAACTCCAGCTTTCCAACGAGACCAAAATCGATGAAATTCGACAAAGGACGAGCCCGGGATGGCATCGCAAAGTCGGAGTTCTGTACTGAAAACAACGGGAGAAAAGAGACTAAGGCCTATAGTTATGCACTAATAGACCAGAGATGAAAAACCACAATTTTGGCATAGTAAACTTCCAATTCTGACAAAATTAATAAAATAAAAGTTGTAACTTAGTTTCTAAGCATTCCGGAATGACCAAGATCGTCAAATTCCGATCGGGGATGAAAATTTTATGACTAAAACAATTCTCAGATCTAAATTCTATATCACTGTCAATGTGTGCTTTCGGGACAGTAGTAAGAATGCGCAGTTTTGACCAAATTAACTTCGAAATTTCATGAAACTCAAAACATGAAAGTTTTAGCCCTAAATCTAAGTTTTCCAGAACATCCAAAATTATTAGATTTGGATAAGAAACGAGTAACTTATGGCCAAATTAATTTCAGATTTTTATTTTATCAACCCTGTAGTTTGTTGTCAGGTCAGCGACAAACAAACGTGATTTCGATCATTCAAATCACAAAATTAGGCAAAGATCAAAACATAAAAGTTATAGCCTACAGAATAAGCTTTCCAGAACATCAAGAAAATCTTAATTCCGATTTAAGATGAATGAGATATGCCTAATTTACTAACAGCAATAAACTAATTATAATTTCAGCTAGCATATATTACCTCTTTCCCAAGCAATGAAAAGAAGATCAAAGAGTTTTACAATCTAAATGCACAAAAAAAGAGGATTACAAAATAATTTTAGAAATTAAACAATGGATTAGAGGTGGGTTTTGTGATTGCTATTACCTTCAGATGATTAGATTAAAACCCCTTTGACTTTGATGAATATTAATGAAGCTTTGCTCTAGGTTTGGAGGCCATTATTTAGTGTTTTGCTCTAGGGTTTAAGGGGTTATGGAATGAGATGTTGGCTGAAACAAATGGGTAAAAGATGGTTTATAGGCTATTGGAAGTGGGTTAGTGGGCCTAATACCCATTAGGACTTGGAATATGTTCCATATCTCAAGTTAGCTAATTTCTCTAAGTACAAACTACACATTATTTACCCATAAAATTTTAAAATATGTTACCAAAATAATTTAGCTATAGTTATAAAATTTTACATCACAATATTTTCCAACTTACAATTTAACCCCTATTTATTCCAAAACACATTTGAGTCAAAATTGCCCAAAATTGCCCAAAATCACCGTTTTGCAATTTAATTATAAATTAAATTCCCAATTCAAATATTGCACTATTTTACACATATAAAATTTTGCAATATTATAAATTTCCATTTACCCTAATTAATTTCCATTAAATTCTCCATTTTACACTTAGGCCCAAAATATTAATTTATTCAAAATAACTAACTTTTGAACAAATTAGTCACATAAAAAAAATCATTAATAGCTCCAATTAAATTAAAATCCAAATTTTAATTTATTATTTGGTAACCGCAATCACGGGTTGTTACAGTTTTTCTTTCTCATTGCCAAGAAAGTCAAAGCAGAGACGAGGATATTCCAAGTAGAGTTTTTGTAAATCTCTAAGAAAACAATATCTTGCTAAGACTTTAAAATTGATGTTTTTTCAAGGTAAAATCTTCTCAGTCTAACATATTGGCTTATATGGTCTATAGAAACAAGTCGACCTAATGAACAGTCACTCTGTGATAATATAATAAATGAAGCTAAGCATAAAGACCGAAACTAAAACAAATATTTACAGAGTCACTACATTATTACATGTTTACAATTACTCATCTGGTTCATACAAAACAAATCTAGAAAATAACTCAGAGACAAATTTATTCTTATAATACTTAAGCTTTTCAGGGGGATGGGAGATCTTGGGGAATCGATCTGACCCATGGTAAGTTCCAACAAGCTCCAGGGTGCGGGTTAGAACCAAATTCATCCAAGTATCTCTTATGAAAATGTCTAAGGAGACCCCCACTAAATTCGCCTAAGTATGAAAAATCAATAATTGAATGTCTACAATAAGCTTTATATAAAAAGTTGATTAAAATGTCCCTTTCTTCAATCAGCATCCAAAATAGGGTGATCAACTCCCGGTTCTCTTTTAAGAGAGAGTCGTAGCGAAGACGTGCTCTCTTTAGAAGAGGGGCGGCTTTTTGGTGCTTAAAAGATGCCAGCACCGATGCACTTCTATCAAGTCTATGATACTTCTCTAAAAGTACATTGTGCTCTTTTATTTGCTTGTCTAGCTCCCTATATAACATGTTTATTTCTGCCTGTTTTCTCTCAAGTTTGGTTTTATAAGGGAGGATAGATTTCTTCCTAGTCTAAAATAAATGATTTGCATTATTATTATCTTCCAAGTGAAAGGTATTTAAATAGAGAATCCCATACCTGTGATATCGTGACAGAAGTTGGAGAAGCCCGCTCTTTTCCTTTTAGCTCTTCAACATTAACAGGAGCAGACTCATCTTCTTAGAGAGCGGAAGGCCCGGCGGATTTAGGCGGAACATCTTTTTGGGAAGATGGCTCTTTTTCAAGAGCACTAATATCATCATTGCCACCTTTGTCAGAAGTTTTGGTATAGTCCCCTTTATCACCACCTGAACCTTGGCCGCCATCAAGGTTATCATCATCATCATTATCATCACCATCATTATCATCGCCTATCTCCCCGGCAACGTCATCCTTGTTCCCTTCGTCCTCATAGTCAGATTCAATTTCGAAAGAGGGGACGTCGAAAGAAAGGATTTTGGAGGCGTCAATTTCTTCCTCTACTGCAGCTTCAATCCCCTGCTTCATTTGATTGATCTTTCCCATTACTCTATCAACTAAGGCAGAGACAAGAGAGGGGAAGCTTAGGACAGGGAATTTCTTGAAATTATCGGCATAGGTGAGCATCAAAGCCTCTTCGTAGGAATTCAACATAATCTCCCCGAGAGTGGTATTAAGAAACCGGGATACTCGCTGCTTGGCATTTGTGATAGTATTTACAGCAAGTTTCAGTGAAGCCCTATTTCTCTTCAGTTTCTCCTTCAAAGAAGTGTTCTCTGCTGCCATGCGAGCTTTTTCTCTGTCAGATTCACTTATGGATAGCCGCTTGGCAAAGTTCTCGTCTGCTAGGAGTTGGCAAGCCCTTCTCTCTTTTGAGAGAGCGGATTTTGATTGGGCAAGGGAAGCTCTTAATCGTTTCAGTTTGAAGGTCGCTTTATCTTTTGTCGTAGACAAGGAAGACATTTGATCCTTAAGAGCAGAGATTTCCTCTTGGAACTTGGAATGATTCAATGGAAGATTTGGATGCATGCTCATGTAGAGTTAACCAACTCTTAGAAATTTGAAAGAAGAAAGTGCAGTGCAAGTTAGAGATTTAGAGAAAACCAGTAATGATAAATTTAATTAAAGTGAACTCACCAAAAATTGTTGCTCTATCAGAGAGCGATAGCGCCCCACCAAATCAGAAACGGTTGAAGGCGGGTGGATGGAGGTGAAGGACTCTGAGTTTAAGAAAGGCTGGGCTATCTCTTCAAAATTGACAGAAGAAGAAGATGTTGGCTTGGATGGAATGCACTTTAGAGCGGAGGGTGTCTCCAAAGCCAGTTTCATTTGAGCGAGAGCAACCAGAGAGTCAAAAACGAAAATGCGAGAAAGGGGATCAATGGCAGAAAGAGTCTGCTCTGGTTATTCTTTAGTAGCTTCTATGATTGGGCTCTTCGGAGCTACATCAAAAGATGAACGATCCTCCTCCTCTATATCAATAATTTTAGCAACCTTCTAAGGAGGTTCCCCTTTAGTCGGTGCCATTAACTTCCTTTTTATGGCCTTCTTGGTTTTGGCAAAGGATTGGATAATAGAAAGTGCACCAGAAGTTGTAGGAAGGGAAGTAGCACCACTAGTAGGCACTATAACCTGAGAAGCAGCTGTAAATGACCTAAACAGATTAAAAGTCAGCAAAATAATTTAGAAAGCAACAGGGATATAAAACAAATGATGTGCCTATAACTTACCAGAGTGGTCTGAGCAAATGGGCGACATGGGAGAAAAATATTCAGAATCTCTCAAGGAGAGGAAGCGTTTTTCCTTGGATGTATGCTAGATCAAAAGGGGTAGCCCCCAAAAACCCTTTGACCGGGGGAAGAAGAGAATGCTTCCTCAAGTTCGAAGGGATCGGCAGCTTCAATTGGTTTCCTATCTTAATAGAAGGTGCGATTAAAGACTCCACTAATCTGGTATCAGCCACACTGAGTTCTTTGGCAGGAGCACCTGACATAAGACAAAGATTAGACAAGAAAAGTTACAAGATAGAAGAAAACAATGAAAATTCGAACTTACAAGGAGAAGAAAAAACCCTGCTAATGTTAGAGAAACATCTAATAAAGAAAAACTGGTTTTCCCAGTCTTTAAACTTGTTAACCCCATCTGATATCAGCTTCTTTGGGGGGTTGGCTCTGAAGTTCTGATGATTGAGAGCATTGAGTTTGACTAGTCGGGTCAAGTGGTTCAGAACATCAGCATTTAAGGAAGGGAGTCCAGACTCTAGTGCCATTATCTCCAAAGATAAGAGATACGTGTATACATTAGGGGACGGCTGGATTGGTGCAATCCCCAGGTGAGAAAGAAATCTAGATAAGAATTCAGGAAAATGCAGAAATCCTTCGTGCCATATGTGGACGGCAGTGTAAGCGAAGAACCCTTCGGGAGGGTTGATGATGGTATCTATTTCCCTGGGTGGAATAGCTTCCACACCAGTAATTCCGAAGTCTTTGAGGATGGCATCAACCTCATCCTGTGAAGATATCAAGAAATGCTTTGAAATGGCATCGAGTTTCTTTAGAGAGCTCATGATTATGCTAGGTGAAAACGTTTCAGTTAGAATTTTCAAGTTTATTATGAACGTAGTATTCTTTCAAGAGTTAGTAAAAAACCAACTTAAATAACTTAAACAAAAACCAAACATGAAACTTCAAAATTTTTGAAAACTGTTTAAGCTAAAGGTCAAAGATATTGGGCTTTCAATAGAGTTGAAAGGAAAAGGACATCAACACTTAGCAAATACCTCTCAACGGTGTCAAAAGCCTAAATGACAATATCCGTGGAGCTTTCGACAGAGTCCAAAGGGAAAGAAAGTTAACATTTACCCACAACCTTTCGATAGTGTCAGAAGCATAAATATGAATAATCAATGAGCTTTCGACAAGGTTGAAAGAAAAGATGGGAACGTATAGTAAACACTATTCAACAATGTCGAAAGCTTAACAGAAACCAAGTTGTTAGAAGGAAATAGTTAAATTTAACTTAAAAACTTTAACAAAATATACACTACAAACATCCCGTGAAAAAGTTAACAAGACCCATCGACACTATCAAAACCTATGACTTAGATTTCCTAAGAGAAATATGAATGTCGCTGAAACCTTATATATTCATTGAGTCGAAAGGTCCTAAGTTAAACACATGTACACTTAGAACGTTTCGACAATGCTGGAGAAAGGTAACTCTGGGGGGTTTCGATTCATTGGACATAAAAGGTTTCGAAAGAATCAAAGGGATATTATGATTCCGAAAGCATACTAAAGAAAATAGATTACAATCGGCACAAAAGGTTTCGACTAAGTCGAAACATTTTGCTTTCGAGAGGGGTGACTACACTCTGCTCAACTACATAACCTTTCGACAAGGTTGATTAAATTCTGGCTACAATACCTTTCGACCCCATCGAAAGGGGGCTAAGGAAGCAAAACCAATGTTGCCGCCTCAATCCCTTTCGAAGGGGTAGAAAGGTCATTTTGTGGCGCCAATTTTTTATCCATACACTTGAAACTTCCGAGTGAAGAAAACAGATGCGTTTGTCTTCCCCAAACCCGATTGCAAATACAGGGTTTAAAAATTTCTTAAATGAACGAACCAAACCCATTAAGGAAGCGGATCTCACTAAGAATCAACCATTTTCAATGTCAATTGTAAGACGAGAATTCAAATTCTTTCAAAAATAGCAAAAACCATAAACGTTGGAATTAAATTCAAAACGAGAAGCAAATCCCATCGATTCATGAAAATTGAATTAGGAAAAAGTCTCTCAGGTAAATCGAATTTTAAAAAACTCAAGCAATCTCGGAAAAATCAAATTAAACATGCTTTTCCATAAAATCAAAATTCAAACAGTTTTCAAATCAAAAACCCGATTATGTATTTTAAAGGGTTAAAATCCACCGTAAGATAAAAAAAGTAAAAAAGTAAAACAAAGAAAGGGAGATAAAGGTTTAGTAAGCAGAAATAATCTCAACTTACGGTTGGATTTCCTTAATCTTTATTCAGGAAAAAAAAGGTTTAAGAATTATGGAGTTCTTTTACTTATTCCAGAAATTTCGATTGTAGGTAAATGAGGAAGAAGAAAGAAGGAGCGTACTTATAAGAAAAGTCTTCAAAGATTGGATTAGATTTAAATAGACGGCTCAGATTCACATGGGAAGACCAAGAGGCGGGAAAGTTCTAGGTTATGACAAGATTGACATGGAAAGTCAAGTGCATCCTTTTGCTAGGGGGGCAAATGTTACTCCAAAAATCCACCTTTCGAAAGAGTCGAAGGGATGCTATCGCTAAAGTCTAAAGGTTTTCGAACCTTTCGAAGGTGTCGGAAGGTTTCTACAACTAAGATCTAGTAGGTTCATACCTTTCGAAGGAGACAAAGGAGTCGAAAGCACTCTTCCGCCTTCAGTAACAACCTTTTGACTAGGTGAATCCATGTGCATGAAGACCTTTTGAACGAGTCAAAGTAGCACCTTCCGAAGACATTAAAGAACAACTCTTTGCATATGCGCCAACCTTTCGAAACCAAAGGTTTCGCTTCCATTTAAACCACACAAAAGAAAGCATTATTCTGAACAACCCCTTCGAAAGCTATAATAAGCCTTTCGAACTGGTCGAAGCCAATGTAATCCAGGAGGATTCCACATCAAATCAGAAGCAAGAACTCAAACGTAACCAACATCGTCGAAATCATTGAATAATGCCTATCGACAGTGTCAGAAGCACTTACAAGGCAACACAAAGAGGAGAGGCGCATCCCTTCCTTTCGACAATGATGAAGCATACTTGATTCATTCGGCAGTCACTTTTCGACCAAGCCGGAAGCATCAAGGTCGAAAGGTGCTGACCCGCATCTATAAATAAGACCCAAGGGGTCACGTTTTGGGTATCCGATTCTTCCATTCCAAACTTGTATCTTCTTAATCAAAAGTGTTGGAACTCTAATTACAAAATTGATTTAAGGGTTTGAAGTAATAAAGCCTACTTTAGCTTGTTAAATGGAAGTCTTAAATATTTCAAATTACTTTACTATTTTAAGGCTATTCTTAGGTTTATTCTTGTGTTTTAGTGACGCCTACATCGAAAGGCCCCTATCAACATAGTCGAAACCTTGCAGATTTAAATAACTTCAGTTATATACTTCAAACTTCCTTCCCTTGAATTTCTGCTTTCGACACGGTCGAGACCGAGCCTTAATCCACTAGAACCTTTGATTAAGACAAAGTGTCTAAAGAATTAGCTTTCTACAAGGACGGAACCTTGATTTGAATTATTTCTACTTGAGATTTCCTGATCCAAACCAGAAACATTTGAGCCTATTACTTTCAACAAGGTCGAAACCCCAACCCCTGATTCCAAGTTCAATTTTTAATACTTAAGCAATCTTGCTTTCAACAGGGTCGAAACTTCTGTCTCCAACTCTTGGATAAAGTCCTAGCCATATAACAACTAAGGTTTCGACGAGGTAAAAATAAATTATGGAAGATCTTACCTAGAGTATCTCAACTGTTTCTAAAGGCGAGCTTTCGGAGGAAATATCAATCCATCTCAACAGAATCGAAAGGTTAATAAAGGAAGAAGCCGACCCTTTCGACTAAGTCGAAAGGTCATTCTGAACTGCTTTGTACATCAGCAATCAACTCGAAAGGAAATTCAAGGAAGTTTGACCCTTCCCACTTCTTTCTATCTACTTAAGGGATAAACCTTATTATGCAACTCAACTTTGGGGTGTTAACAAGATTTCTTATTAACAGGAGCGTTCCGGACCTTATAAGGAATAGGAAAATGTTCGTTGCACTTTACCATGGCGAATATGTGGGAGAGGGGCTTGTTCAGGACTACATAATTGGATTCGGAAATCTCTTTAAGTTTCCGCCTCTGGTTTCCATTTTTCTTTTGTCTCTTGTCGTGATGCTTAGAGTAGGATTTCTCTTCCCTACATTCTCGATGGAATTCTTTCATAGCATGATGCATTTTGTCCATTGGAATAAACTTTTCAGCTCGAAGAAAGAAATGTTGTCGATCTTTGCATTCATTAATATAAAGGTCTTTCCAGAATGGGGCTGTTCGATTAACCCTGATAGAACTGCCATAAGCTTTTCTCTATCGGTTGTACTTTCTGCTTTTAATGCTTCTGAGCTGAATATGTTCAAGTATTCTCCAAGCAGTTCTCCTGGTTTTTGTTTGATTGTTTCCAACAAGCAAAAGTCCATAGTTGTATCTCTGAACATAAAAAACTAGGTCACGAAGTCACAAGTAAATTGTTTCCAAGAATAGATGGTTTCCATTCGATATCCCCTGTACCATTTGATAGCTGCTCCCTGAAAAGTAACAGGAAAAAGTTTGCAGCGGACTGCCTCAGGAGCATTATATAAGTTCATCCAGTTTTCAAAAGTTACGAGATGATCATCTAAATTAATAGTCCCATCATATTTTAGTGAAGGAATCTGGATATGAGGAGGGAGATTAGCTGCCATTATTTCTTCTGAAAAGGGAGTTTTTTGCAGGATAACATATTCCTCTGGGTTAGAAATTTTCTTTTCCTTAAGCATATCCATCATTATTTAGTGTAGGATGTCTTCTTAGTCAGCTTCATTTTTGTGGAAACCTTTGCTATTTCTTTGGATTGGACTATTTGATTGCTCGAGGGACCTTTTGGCTTGACTTTTTTGGTTTAACTCTTGATCCTCTATCCCATTTGGAGGTTGCGCTTTGTTGTCTCGTGAGGGTTTTCAGCGGATACTACCCACAAAATCCAAATGCAGGATGAAAGTATTTACACAATGCAAGATTTATTTACAAGGAGATGAATGCAAGTTTTTGAAAATATTTACAATGAAGGATTTATTTTTAAATTTACACAAATAAGTTAAATATAGGTTTTGGTTATTATCTTGAAAATTTAAGTCATTTACTCGTCAAAATTTCCAACAAAAATTAAGTTATCATAATCAAATAGACTATAGTTTTAACTCGTTGTTTCGGTTAATAACAAAGTGTAATTATAAAATGGATCCTTAGTTGATTATCAAAGTTTATCAAAGTGGTAATTTTATTTCTTTTCAATAACAAGTCAAATCGAATAAGTTAAAATAGTGCTTGGATTTCAATTGCTTACTCTCTCCATTTTTTTCTTTTGAAAATTTTGTTGGTATTAGCAATATTTACATATGCCTAACTCAGAGAAACTGAGGCCAGATATATTACACATGCACTGCCTTGCGGAATGATATGAGGGGAATATAGAGCGTGGCGAGTGAACACACAAGTGTGAACACTTATTGACTGTAGGCGTTATTAGTAAAATAATTTTATATACACACCTAACCCTGATAAACTGAGGTCGGATATACCGATCGTGCACTGCCTTTCGGGCTTACGTGAGAAGGGTACAGAGCATGGCGAATGAACACACGAGTGTGAACACATGACTCTAGGTGTTTATTAAGAAAATATATACATATATACAAGAAATTTGTTTTTTTTTGTGTTTTTGTTTTTTTAGGGAGAGAGTTTCGCAAAATCATCTTAGCATCATTTAACGTAGAAAAAAAATGTTATATCCTTTACTTTAAATCAACCACTTTTTAAAACAAAGATTTTCAATTAGGATATATTTCATAATTATCACGTATGAATCTTCTTATATACTAGTTAAACCATTGTTATTTGTAATCCAACTTCATTTTTATTTTTGTTAAGACGAATAAATTTTAAAAAATTTCAATTTAATAAACCAAAACCATATATTTATCCTATATTGTTTCTTTAAAAATAAATCAAAAATGCTAAAAAAATTGTTTTTGTTTTTGAGATTTTTTTTAAAATTTTGGAAAGAAAAATTAAAAATAAACCATGAAAAATTGAAAATGATGGTGAGTTTCCCCCCACAGTTGATTTTGACTGTGACCCCATAGTCAACACAAGTGGAAGGAGAAAGAAGAAAAATAAAAATAAAAATCCTATATTTACATGAAAGGATGATTATTTATAAGAGATGAGAAAGTATGCCGTCAAAAAGTAAATGAAACGGTCTTCCAAAGACCGATTCATTTGTCTCATCAAGTATGCGAGACACAGCTTAAGCTCGGAAAACCAAATCGTAAAAGATTTCGAAGTTGAACGTTGATTTGGAAAAACGAATGTCGTTTTATTAAAAATCGTACGAGTTGTTTTATTTTAGATGATTTTTGAGGTTGATAAAACAATTGATTGAAATTCAAGTTTACTTTCACCAAGTTGAAGTTCAAACTTATCATTGAAAACTTCTTCAAAATTATCGATTTCAAAATCAAAATGGTGATGTAAATCTTCCCCTTCAGAATTTAACAACTCATTTTCCAAAATTCCAAAGAAATCATGTTCATTGAATTCGACTTCCTTTATTGGATTATCAACAACTTCATTGCGTATCTCAAGTTCAGAATCCAAAGTTGTTATATTCAAATATTCGAAATTGAGAAAAGGAAGATCGAATTTTAAATTTGGTTCCACACCCTCAAAATAATTGAAATCCAACTCAATTACCGTGTTCTTAACAACTTCGTTAAGATTTACATTTTTAGTTTCAAAAGTTGTTATTTGAAAATCGTCGATTTGGGTAAAAGGTGGATTATCACTTGACTTGTCACACGTTGGGATTTGGTTTTGTTGTTCACGTTGTTTCATATAAGTTTCAAACAACGAATCTGTGTGATCATCATAAATTTCGTTCATTTGTTCAACAAAATCCAATTTATAATTATTAGCTTAAGGATTTTCGATTTGCATTTGTTGAGAACAAAAATTTTCACTTGCATCATAGTCGAGATTATTCCCATTGCCAAAATTATTTGAAAAGTGGATCACATTTTCGTTTTGATTTTGAAATTCATTTTGGAGTTCACAATTGAATTGGCATGGGTTATACTCGAAATCGTTTGAATTTTGAATTGAATCAAATTTTGATTATTTTGAAAACTTTGATTTGAATCATTTCCCAAATATGAATTACATAAATCATTTATCATTTGATTTTGTTGTGTAGAGATTTCAAGTAAAGACGAAATGCTCTTTTCAAGATTTGAGGGTTGGTCATCGTTTTGAAAATTTTGTGGTTCAAAATTTGAATCATTTAAACAATAGTTTTTGTTAAAATATCCATACGAATTTAGAGTGTAATCATATGGATTATATTGATTTTCACAACTATTGTAAAATTCAAGGGAATATGGAAATTCGAACATTTTCAAGAATGTTTTTGGTTTTTTTTATAAAGGAAAAATATTTACAAATAAAATTTATTTTTCAAAAGGGAAATTGATTTTTGTTTTGTTTTTTTGGTTTTTCAATTTTTTTTGAAAAGGTTTTATAATTTTTTTTTGGATTTTAGTTTTTTTCTAATTTTTTTTTGGATTTTTAAAATTTCAAAGAAAAAGGGATTAAAAATTTCAAAGGAAAAGGAATATATACAATTTTTTTTAATTTTGGATTTTGATTTTTTTTAAATATGCATGAACTAATGCAACTAAATCAATGCAAGGATTAATTACAAATGATTTATCCTAAGTTAACCCAAAATTGTATAATTACACATTGTCTTAGTTCAACAAGATAGTTCTCAGCAAAGTAACGGACATGATTTATCGGTGCACCATGAATCACCGTAGCAATGCAGCCGAAGGTTTAAGTACCTTCAGAGAAACAACCACTATAATATTTACGAATCACCGTAATATTTATAAATGGTTATTACTCTGCCGTAGCCTAGACACCAAGAAATTAAATTGTTCAAAGAAGATAACTTGTCAATATACAATTAAGAGTTATCGATGTCTAACCGTTATTATTAATCAAAATCTAAGATGAAATGCAAAACTGAAATTAAACGTTTATTAACAATGCAACTACGAATG
This sequence comes from Allium fistulosum, assembly GCA_030737815.1. Lineage (NCBI taxonomy): Eukaryota > Viridiplantae > Streptophyta > Magnoliopsida > Asparagales > Amaryllidaceae > Allium > Allium fistulosum. The sequence continues at coordinate 1,426,293,312 of CM060902.1, forward strand.
TAATTTTTTGTTTTTTAATTTTTGAATTGAATTTTATATATATATATATATATATATATATGCAAATGCAAGCAATCAACAATGAAACTAAAATAAAAACAAGAGATATATACAATGCAAGGCAAATAAAAACAATAGATATATCAAGCAAGCAGTTTTTTTTCATTTTATAAAGCAAATCGAAGCAATTATTTTTGGGCAACAGTTGAGCGAAGCAAGCAACTTTTCAAATCTGCTTTGGCAACCTGAAATTTAAAACAAGATATATACAATTGTTTTTTTTTGAAAAGGAAACTTAAAAGTGAGGTTTTACTTAAATTTTTTTTAAAAGGGTGAAACAAAAATAAAAACAAAGTAAACACAACGGATTAAGCAAAGGCTTTTTTTTAATTGGACTAAAAACAAATTAACAGAACAAAGTTAAAACAAACAAAAGAAAAAAAATTTTACCCACTAACTTATAACCCGGCCCAAACGAGCTTGCTTAAAAAACATTTGCCCACGAAGTCTTCAATTATCATTTCAACACAAGTTCTTTTTTTTACAATCCCAAAATAAAATTGAACATCGAAATCAATTCAGGGATTCCAAAATAGAATTAAAAATAGATTCCAAGTTTTTACGAAGATCGTTTTCAGTGGTTCGATGTTTACAAGGCGTCGATTTGGATTTGCAGTTGTGGATGGGTGTCGATTTGGGTGAAGCGATTTTGTGGGTTCGCAGTGGTAGGTTGTTGCGAAGTGATTCACGAGGTCGATTGGTCGAAGTTGTTCGAATTGAAGTTTTGGTTCGAAGTAGATTTGAGGTGGGAGGCAGTTGCGGTTGCTTTGGGACTCACGATTTCAGATGAGGTAGCTGAATGGTTTCGACGTGGTCCTGTTGTTGTGAAGAAGTGGTTAGGTGCGACAGTTGCAAAGTGAAGTTTGGAGTTGTACTGCTGTGAAGGGGATGGTACAAGAAGTGTGATATGCTTACTGTGAAGGCTGATGGGTATGTCAAGGCAGATGATTTTGGATGCTTGCAGTGTTGATACGATGTTGAAGTGGCTATATTGAACTTGAAACAGAGAATGTGAATTTCTGATTGATGTCTGGTATGGGTTTCTGATACGGGTATATGATGTCGGAGGTGGGTTGCCTAGGCAGGAATGTATGTTGGACTTTGACAGTTTGTTGGCGACAGAGGAAAGTGGAGAGATTGATAAAAGAAGGATTGTATATGTTATGGTGCAACATTTTTGGTAGTTGATATGTGGGATGTTTTTAGGTATTGAAGGATTGGGGGAAGTTTTTGACGAGGCAATGGAATGAAATATGGTATGAAGGGGAATTTGGGGTGGAGCTGTATGCAGTAAATTGGTATGAATATAGACTAGCAGTGTGAAGGCAGTAGTGGATTTGTAGATGGTGAACTGCTGATGTGCAAGTCGGTGGTTGCTGCTGTGTTGTTGCCAGAAGTGATCAAGTTTGATGATGTTAATGATGATACGAGGAGATGTTTTGTAAGGAGTGTGATGGTTGTAGAGGTAGTCGGACTGAAGTGGTATGTTGAAATGTATGTTGAAATGTACAGTGGGGGAGGCTATTTGAAATGAGGGATGTTGTGTTCGATGTTGCTGTAGTGCTGTTTTTGCAATGGTTGTTGCAGAGTGGATTGAAGGTAGGTGCACAACAGTTTGGAAGTAGTGACAGTGGCAAGTGTTGTATATAGTTTGAGTTGTTGATTGTGAAGGCAAGTGAGAAGTATGGTAAGGCAGTAGTGTAGGGAATTTGTCAGTTTTGGGATGAATGTTGAGGATGGTGAATTTGTTGAATTACATTGCACAGATATGCACAGTTGCAGGCAGAGAGACAGAGAGAAAAGATGTCTAATTAAAATGCAAATGTAATTGAAATTTGTAAATGTAAAGATGAAATGCAAAATTGTAAATACAAATGTAATTGAAAACGAATTGGAATTTTTTTTCTTTTTCAAATGAAACGTGCAATATTTTTTTTTATAATAAAATATGCAAATGCAAAAACAAACAAGAAAAACAAGCACACAACAAAATGCACACAAAAATCAAACAAACACACAAATTTTTTTTAAATGCAAACACAAACAAAAATTAAATCACACAATAAAATCAAACAAAAATAATTCGAAGAATAGAAAATCAAAATCAAAACAAATTCCCCGGCAACGGCGCCAAAATCTTGTTCGGACGGCTAAATGTCTATCAAATTAGAAAGTAGCCGAACGAATTTTATAATAAAAATAACCGCAAGCGCACGACGTACACTTGTAGTACGTGGCGAATACGGGTCGATCCGCAGGGAATTGATGATTTTAAAATTCTATTCAATCAAATTAAACCAAAGTCGTTGGAAAGTCAAGTTAGAGAATTAGAGAATTAACTAACTAACTAAAAGAAGAGAGAAGCAAATATAAGAGTTAAGTGACAATTTAGAGAACAAATCCACTCTCTAGATCATGTAGTTCAATACATATGAAATCATGATCTCTCTTTTATGGTCATTAGTGCGATTAGTATGAATAGATACATGTTTAAGCTATACTTGAAAGATAATAGATATCAGATATAACAACAAAGTATTCCCCCATGTGGTGTGTGAACTAGTGCGACAATTCAAGCATGTGTACAGAGGAATTAAAGCTCTAAAGACTGGTAAAGCGTGAATAATCTTTAAATTGTCATCTTCGGAGACCGTCATCGCTGACCGTTTCCGACAGCTTGTCCTATGTTCGGTAGTAACGGTCCCAGGATCGGACATTGGCATCATATATTATGAAGGCTATTACTTGCTTTTGTTGAGTTAGATTCATGCTCAAAATTACTTAAGCTATGAAGTTGTAAGTCCAAGTTGGGTCCGTGGGCTTGTATGATTTAGTCTTTGTTGTTATTCATTGTACTATGCTCAAGTATAGGGATATATAGTCCTCATGAGTGTGATGTTCAAGTCAGCATAATCTTGATTGCCGATGCTGATCCTGATATACCGAACAACTATCCTATCGGATTGCCGACTCACTCATTTTCTATCCCTCTCTCTCTAATCATAGGCGCAGCCTCACTAAGCCTATACCGACCCACTCACTCACTCGACCTATACCGAACCAGACTCACTCAACTTATACCGATCCACTCACTTATGGAATACCAACCCACTCGCTCACACATTCTACTAACCCACTTCCATTCGGAGTGCTGAACTCCTTCCTCTCACAAAACACGAACTCTCTTCTCCTATACACCACCGACCTCCATTCCTATCAACACCTATGCTAACTCCTCTCAACCTGCTACAATTCCACGTCAGAAACAATCCATTGTCCATGCCCGTCCCCTCACTCACCATGTTTCTCTCCTCTTCCATTCATTACGTAGGGCTGTATGCACTTACGGTCCTAATTTAGTTCGAGTTCAAGAAGGTATGGCCTAGGAATTTAAGTTAATTCATGGAATCTCACTTATGTGTAAATTCGAGGTTGAGGCGAGTGATTCTTGAGGCTTGGGGTTGAGAAGGATAGGGCAGCACGTTTGGAAGGCGATGGAACGAGGTGGGAAAGCAGTTCGGTAGAGGGAAGGAGTTTGGGTTTGGAGCAATGTTAGAGAAGATAAGAAATAAAATGAGAAGTGGGAGGAAAAGAGCAAAGGCGTGAGCTTATATATGGTGGAGGGGAGGCGAACGGCCGTTTTCCTGTAGACCCGGTCCCACATATCACTGGATCGGCAAGTGAATAGGCCGACTCTTGCCCCTAGTGAACCGACCGAGTGGATCAGCCTTCATATGCCAACCCACCTCTTGTTTCTAATAATAATAATAATAATAAAAGGAATAATAATAATGGTAATAAAATAAAATTGTATACATACATATTCACATGTGATGATGATAGAAGATGGTAGCGTGATGAGGAGACAGATACTATCAGGTCAGTGGGGAATCATGGGTTTGGAAAATCCACCATGATTCAGCCTTCGAAAGGTTGTATACATTCAGCTTTTGAAAAGTTGTATCAGGATTTTAAGAGCTTCTTCGAGATTGAACTAATACGTTCAAACGACACGAAGCTTCATCGAAGGCCAACGAGAAGCGACAGTCAGTTACCATTCGGAACGAGCTAGCCTCTGAAAGTAGAAGTACTCGTTGATTCAAAGCACGTTATGTTGATTCACACAACACATGTAACGACCCGTATTTTTAACACTTTAAAAATACGAATTAAAATGAAAATTTTGGATAAAAATCCGAAGGAAATAAAATTTTGTGTTGTTAAATGTGAATTTCAAGTTGTAAACCAAATTGGTTATGATTGTAAACAAGAATAAATAAAATGGTAGATTTAATATTGAAGTTATAATATGGAAATCAACGTAAATGAATGTAATTTAATATTACTGTGAATTTAAATAAGATGATAGCTGAAGAAAATGAAAGTAAATGAATTATAAACTATTGATAATAAATATATAAGTAAATGGTTGATTCAATAATGAAAGTGTAAATCGAAATAAAAGAATTCATTTGGAATTAAATAACTTGAATTTGAATTACAATATAATTGAACGCTGAATCTAATATAATCTTTTATATTGGATTTATAATGGAAAACTGCATTGTAAAAGATTGTTAATTACTATGAAATTAAAAATGGAATTTGTGAACAATTGAAATTTGATTTAAAATTTAATAATTTAAAATTGGGAATTTTATATTGAAATTAAACCGTCGAATAATTTATTTTTCGAATATTGGATTTAATTAGACAATTAAATCGATAATTTAATAAGTTAAATTTCAGAAATAATTGAAATCGAGTTGAATATGATTGAAAATGATTTGTAAAATTTTTTCTTATCATATTGGAGTTATAGTAATGTTATAGAACTTTTAAAATTGAATTTAAAGTTAATTTGTGAAAATTGAATATTTTAATATTTTATTATCGACTGAAAAATAGCCATTTTTCGAACAATCTCAGAATTGAACGAAACTCATTCCATTGGATCCGTAATAGCTTGTTATTGTCCGATTTCAATTTTCGTACCAATCGGAGTTATCGTTTGACCATGGCAGCTCGAAACGGATCGAATTGTTTTTAATATTAATTCGGCGAGAGAAAATAGTCATTTTTCAAAAAGTCTCGGATTTCGACGAAACCAGTTTCATCGGATCCGTAATGTCATATTATTGTAGAGTTTCAAATTTCGTGTCAATCGGATTTACCGTTTGTCCGGGGCGAGCCCAAACGCACAGAAATTTGATTAACCGATTTAATTTTAAATCGATCGTTTATTGCCGTAACTCGCACAGATGATCGAATTAGCTTCCAAAACCTGTTCCATTGTGTTCGAAACGCGGGGTAAACCTTAGAAACGTCAGTCGGCACGCTTCGTTTGGAGTTCGGAAAATCCGGGATGAATAGTGTCGCGTATTTTTCTATAAAAGCCCCTCACTTTCTCTATTTTCCAAAAACCCTAGGGTTTCAGCCCTTAGCCGCCACTTTTAATTCAATGGCCAGAAAATTTCGAAACTTCTTTCCTTAATATCTCTCAATCCGTTCAACGAAATCGAAAAATTCCAAAAGCAAAAGTGTAGATCTCGGCGAGCTCTTCAAATCCATATGGAGATGATCGAAAACGGAGCAACGGATCAACGGGAATTTGCATTTAAAGTTTCGTGTTTGTCCTCGATTTGCGTGCAGCAGAGATGGCCGAGCTCCACCCTACTCTGGCCGATGGTAGCTCTTGCGAAGACGCTTCTAACGGTGGTCTCTGATCATTGTGAAGTCGAGTGAGTTGGTCGTGATAATTTGATGAAGATAGGCGGCTATGGGTTAGGGTTCACGTGAATTGAACGATGATGGAGAAGGAGGCAGGTGCGGCCCAGATTTCCTGAAGCAAAGACGAACGGCCAGATCTGAAGCTAGGGTTTGAAATTTAAATTAAAAGCTGAAATTGTTTATTTAAATTCGTGTAAACTTTAAAATAGCATAACTTTTTCATACGAGGTCCGATTGGAACGAAACTTTTTGCGTTGCGATCGTAATGACGAGAGCTTCGAAATGAAACTGGTTTGGATGGATTTGGAGACGGTGGAAATTTGGGCTAAAGTTGGGTGTCGTCCAGTTTTAGTTCCAAACCGGAATGCCTCGGCGACAACGGAAAATCAAGGTGAGTGTTTATACGCTCACAATTGACTAAAATAATTTGTGTTAGTTAAACTTATATTATGAAGTGATATGAAATTTATTGGCTGTTGTTTGGTAGGATTAATTACCATCTGTATTGATGTATGAATTAATTGATAGAAGTTAAATTGACCGTCAAAATAAATTTAAATTTAAATTGGCAGTATATTACTCGATATTGATAATTATAAAATTGTTGTGAATGTTATTGGCTTTATGGTTGATTGGTGGTGATGGATGCTATTGGTCGATATTGGTTGTTTATTTGTTTTGATATATCACGCTATCATCATGAATATTGTTTATTGCATATAAAATTGTAAACTGAATCATTTCGAATAAATTAAGGAATAGGTTGAAATGATATACCTATGACATCTATTTGGATTGAAATGATACATATCCATCCTTGAAATTAAAATCGAAATAATTATCCACTTGGCCATAGGTTAGAAAATTATATACGGACACCGGGTTGGTTAAATTAAATGATTTTAAAAGTTGTTTTGAAATTATTTAAATGAATTGATTTTAAGAATAAAATCCAATTTATGGAAATCGAATTATTTTGAATTGAAGCTCGAGATGTTGGAATTTAAACTTGGTAAATGAAATTGTTTAATTATTCGAAGTTTAGATTTTAAAAAAAAAAATTGAAATACGGCGTAAATTTTCGAAAGTTGATTTGTTTTAGAAGATTGGACTTTTAATCGAACTATGAATATATCTAAGAAAATTTATATGAAATGATATTTCAAGTTTGAGTTGGGAATTGAAAATTAATTTGAAATTGAGATTTAATTAATTTGGAATTTAATTGAAATTCAAAGAAATTTGTGAATTGGACTAAATTGAAACTATTGAATTAAATTTGAAGATAAAATTGATCTGAATAGGATTTGAACTGGAATTGATTTGGAATGTAATACTTAAATGAATTCTTGAAATTCGAATGTTAATCTAAGTTTATTGAATTGGAATTGTCCTAGAAATTAAGTAAACTACTTAATACAGATGTGTAATTTGAAGTATATTCTAATTTGAATACGAAATGGTTTTAAAGCGAATCTTATATAAATATATGAACTGTTTTGAAATGTGAAATATTTAAAATTTCGAAATATATTGGAAGTGAATTTGTTATTTTATGGTTCAAATATGTATTTGAAAATGATTTTGAAATCGAAATGAGATATTGAGGCGAAAATGATTTTTGAAATGAAATTGTATACTTTGAGTAAATATGATGATATTTGAATGGATTTGATTTTGAAGCGAATATGATATTTGATATCAATTATGAATCGATTTGAAATGTAAAAGAGCCACCGGTGTAATAATACGTAGTTATTAAAGAGACCGGGATCGGATATGGACATACTCTCTGTCGATACCGAAAACCACTTTAATAACTAATACACGCGGAGTGTTGATCCAGAATGAAGTGGATGGTTTTGATGTACGTTGCTGATTTGAAGTAAGAGAACGTTAATGGATGCCTTGACACTTATGTCAAATTTGAAATGACTAAAACAGGAGCCATACCCGTGCCAGTGAGGTTAGCTGCCTCTAGCATTCACACTCCTTCGTATACTATATCTACTTTGTTGTCGATTGGTGATCACCCTTGATTTGGGAGTGATGTGATGCGGTGGGCGATCGTAGCAGCGATGCGTTACCACCAGCCGGAGACGCGAAACGGTAGTATCCTACCTTGGGCATTGCCTCACGTGCCTTGTCATACTTTTACCCTTATGCGCGACCACTACGATTTTGATTTAGTGTTAGTGTATCACGGCGCGTCACTATCCACCGACGGTTTACTGGTGTGTTATATGCAAACTGTACACTAGGGCTTAAAAATGTGTTAAGGGGGATCAATGTAAAGCCTTAACACTATGAAAAATATTTATTTTACTTGATAGACATTACATATATAGCGTATTGTACTACATAGTAGATAGTTTAACGGATCCTTAAGAGATGGAAAATACCGTAACATCTCTTAAGTTATTGCACTCACGTTGACACTGGATAGGAGATGTCAAACCCCGTAAACATCTCTGACGCCGTCACACTCATATTTCTTATTCGATTTGACTTACATGAGATATTTTAGTCCTGACTCGAGTGTTTTGTCTTTTCATTACGCTCGGGTCAGCCTGAGCATTTCAGATAAGGTCGAAGATCTATTTTGGAGGACGAAGACGGAGTTTGGTATTACATCATTTGTATTCTACTACTGTATTATTTTTCCGCTGCATTGTTGTATTATCTCTGATATGTATGTAACTCTGATTTATGATGTATAATAATAATCAAATTTATTTATTTAACAGCTTCATGAACTGTTATTTTATTATTATATCTTGTTCCTTCCGCTGTAAGATTCTGAGTTTGCTTCTGTTCTTTCTCTCCTTTTCTTATTTAACCCCAATAACCATCTGCCTTTTTGAACGGTTTGAGTTGGACATGTGTGGATTATTGTCGACTTGAACGGTCAAAAAATGTGGGTCGTTACAACACACTTTAGGGGGCAAATGTTACCCGGCTACTTGGCCCGGCTACAAAGCGATAGTTGTAGAAGATATGGTTGAAATTAGAGAGGACTCGAGCCAAGAGAAGACTGGAGATATAAGGTATTGATGCAACCTGTGTTGTTTGGCATGTCTATGTGGATCGATGTTTGATGGTGTATTGGTATTGGTTGGAGTAGGATAGCTCTTATGTAAGGTCATAGATGGGTCGGCCTTTGTGGGTTGGCACTTGTTGTTCGGTCAGGGAAGAAAAGCCAATATGGGTCGGCACTTGGAGGTTCGGCCAAGGTTGCTCGGTGTAGATGGGAATCGACCTCAGGAGGATTAGTATATATGGATCAACATTCATGTGCGATTCGGCCTATGTATACGGTTCGACAATAATTTAGAGTTTGGTTTAAACATGTAAAACACCCTAATATGCTCATTTATTTAAATAAAAGAAGATTAAATATGGGAATAAAAATATATACTTTTACGTGCACATCAACGGCCAACTGTGTCCATCAATCCATGATCAAGGTGCACCAATCAAGTTCAAAATCAAGATAGTAATACAAGGAAAAAATGTTCGCTAAAAGGTAGCTAACCTCTTGGCCAGTTTAAAAGGCTTCTGTTTTAGTCATTTCAAATTGACACAAGTGTCGAGGGCATCCATTATCGTTCTCTTACTTCATTCCAACAAACGTTCACAAATTCAACCTCTACATTTTGGAAACATCCTCTATGTACATATTTATTAAATTCGGAAAATGGCAAAGAGTATGTCATTATCTGGCCCCGGTCTCTTTAATAACCAATCGTTCATTTCATAAATATATGATGTTTTGTACATTTTAATTTTTACAAAAAAATTCCTATAGAATTTCAAAAAGTACTTAACAAAAAAAGTTCTTCATTTTACTATTGGAATCCATAGAAATGTTTTTTAGATTTTTTAGAAAATGTTTATTATTTATAAAATTTAAAATATGGAAGTTTTTTTAAAATCAATTTAATATAGTAAAATATTTAATAAAATTTAGTTTCTAAAACCAAGTTACCTATTATTACCCGGTATCCTGACCCGACTATATAGGACTGATTGCATAAAACAGATTCAATTGCTATCAAGAAGGATGGCCACGAAGCGATGACTATAGGACCCAGAAGTAGAGTTCAAATGGTTATACGAAGCCGAATTGAATGGAGTTGATAGATAAACGATGTGGGATGCTAATTACGTAACGAAACTAATTGATATCGATATGTGTGAATAGACTCTCGGAGTTTGAAATAGATCAATCATACTAATCCCAGATGGGATCAAACAAGATGAGCTCTATTAATTTGCTCGATTAACAATTCCCATAAATGATCCAAAGGATGGGACATGCAATAAGGAACAAATATGGCCGACAATCTTTAGATTGAAAAATTTCCTGCTCGGACTGTGGGACTGAAACAAAATCGAGGTGACCAAAAGGAGCATAAACATAAATCGAGCGTGAATCGACCACTCGTCAAATAACTCTAAGTCCCCAGAGTGCGGACTGGAGTATAAACATAAATCGGGTGTGAACCAACCGCCCGCGAGATAACTCTAAATCCTCGGAGCACGGACTAGAGTATAAGTATAATTCTGGTGTGAACCGACCACCCACGAGATAAATGTAAGTCCCCGAAGCGTGGACTGGAGTATAAACATAATTCGGGTGTGAACTGACTGCCCACGAGATAACTCTAAGTCCCCGGAGGGCGGACTGGAGTATAAACATAAATTAGGTATGAACCGACCAACCATGAGATAACTCTAAGTCCTCGGAGCGCGGACTGGAGTATAAACATAATTCGGGTGTGAACTGACTGCCGACGAGATAACTCGAAGTCCCCAGAGCGCAGACTGGAGTATAAACATAAATTGGATGTGAACCGACTGCCCACGAAATAACTCAAGTCCCCAGATTGTGGATTGGAGCATGAACATAAATCGAGCACGAACCGACCACTCGCAAAATAACTCTAAGTCCCCACAGTGCAGACTGGAGTATAAATACAAATGAATAGATGAGTGGCTTACGACCGTTCTCTATTCCGCAAACTCCATAAATAGATGAGTGGATTGTGGTCGTTCTCTATTCCACAAACTCCAACCTAAAATCGACAGGAGTAATACATACTACTAAAAGCTGAATACAACAGCTCACTACAGTTCCGGCTTAATGTTCTTTACGACTTAAGGCAACGACCATAAGGAGGCCTTGAGATGAAGATAGTGAATTTTTAACAGAATTTGCAATCAACAAATTACAAGTACATTGAAGGGAAAGTAATCATTCAATTATCAAAATAACAATTCACAAGATGTTTAATCAAAAACAAAAAACTTTTATTCACAAGTGTTAAAATTCCAGTACAAGTTATTTCATAAAATCGGGATTCATACCATACACCTCCGACTAGGGAAAGAGATAATTATGCAAATTATATACAATGATATGAAGTAACAGTTACTTCTTTGACTTTCTTTCCCTTTTGGATTTTTCAGTGGTGGAGCTGCTCAAATTTCTCATCCGAGATCCTTTACCGCCCTTGGTCGGAGTGCTTGTGGAAGAAGGAGGGATTTCACCCGGAATCGACCTACCCAGTGGAATAACTTGCAATGGTACAAGATCAAGATCATCGACTTCCACCTCGGCAGGCTCACCTTTAACTTTTTTCTTCAACTTTTCCTCCTCCTCAATCCTCTCCTTCATGCTTGGTTTAGCGGTATGTTCTGAAGCGCCAGTAATTATTACATAATCAGGGTCATCGACCAGGAGTGGATCTTCAGTTTTGTCTTCATCAAGCGCACCGATGATTTGGGCATCGAGCCCCAGAACTTCAACAGCAGCCGGGTCCTCGGCCGCTTTCTCATGCTGTTATGCAGTAGCACCACATGTGGAAGTCATATCGGGGCCCGGAAGACCTGCAAAATTTGTTAAAACACGGACATTAGCTAAAATCCATTGAGCATGAAGAACAACAACTTTTGAAATACGAAGAATTTTAGTGTGATACTAGCATTCGGTTGACTTTCCATAGTCGCCGGAGTGCTTCCTTCAAAGATGGGAGATAGCTTTTGTGGTCCAAAGCCAGGCTTGTCCAGATCATAGCCGAGATTCTGCTCCATGTCAGGGAGAAGTTGACGGTCCGACTACTTGGGTTAGAGAGGCACCCTTAGGATCAGTTCCGGAAGAATCAATGATGTCCTCTCTATCTTTAGTAGGTGCGGGAGCCTTGAAAAACTGAAGTTTAGCGGCCGCCATATCCGACGGCTCGTTTCCTCGAAGAACTTCTCTCACTAGTTCTTCTTTGTTGAATTCGGCTTCTCCCAGCTCTTCTTTCTTTATCTTAATGATATGTTCCCAGGATTTGGCAAGCGATTCGAGGTAACCCTCGCCAAGAAAGTTTAAGTCACGGTGGAGCAGGACCTTCGCATTATATTCGATAATTAGCGGATTGAATAAGTCCTTAATTTCGTTCCTACCTAACTCCATGGTGGTTTCTACCTGGGAATTGGCTTGTTCAAGCATCTCGTTTTTTCCTTCTTCTTGGGCTTCTTCTTTCAGAGCTTCAATTTTGGCAAACTGTTCATTAAATTTTGTTTTCAAGCTCCTTACCTCATCGACTTCTTCAAAGTATTTCTGCGACTCCTCTTGAGCTTCAATCTTTTCCTCCCTTTCCTTTTTCAACAATTCTTCGAGCTCCTCAACGCGGTGAGCTAAAAGCATCTTTCTCCTTTTGCAAGGAGTCCTTTTCTAAGGAAAGTGTTCCACTGCGTTGAAGTACCGCATCGAGTTCATTTTTGTGTGAAGTTTCCATACGGCTCACCGCCTCTGCCGTCTCCTTGGCATTCTTTTCAGACTCGGCAAGTTGGATTTTGAATTCAAGCAACTCAACATCCTGGTGTTTTATTATATCTTTGTCGTGGATAGCCTCCAACTTGAGATGATCTATTTCATGTTGACGCTCTATGGAAACTTCAGAAACTTTCTCTACCAAATGAATGAATGATTCGTGTTGAACGAATACGTCGTTCACACACGCTAAAGAGCTTTCCTTGGCATGCCTAGGGTTAATGTGAATAGAAGGGGGGGGGGGGGAATTTGAGACCGTCGAAGCAAATCATCGGGAAAGTGGCTTTAAGTTCAGCCAACTTTTCTACTGTAGAAGAGTCAAGAGCAGTAGTCGGTGGGAGTGGATCAGAAGTGGCGAGTAGGTGCTTGCCAAATCGGCGCTCACGAGACTGCCTTGAACTTGAAGAGCCATAATGTTGCTTGTGAGGGCCGCGATAAGAAGATTTTTCTCTACTCTGAATCAGAAGATTAGAATGTTCGCCCTGACGAGACGCGTAAGATTGAGACTTTCGCTTTGAAGAGGAAGAAGACCCCCTCGAATGATAATCTTTGTCTTATCCTTCATCCCTTTCTCTACGTCGAGTGGACTTAGAGTCCCGGCTTGGGCGATGACAGGCAGAAGAACTTCAAAGACGATTGAAGGCTCGTGATTGAGACATTTCACCTGAAAAGACCAAATAAGAGCGTATTAGAAGTTATCGTACGAGAGATCAATAACAAGTGTATAGTGGAGTGCAAGTGATTGTGAGTGTCCTAGTGTTCCCCTTAATGGACCTGTAACGGTAGCTTTGCTCATCGGTGTGCTCTCCCCTCTATTAGAAGGTTGGGTGTCTTCACCTCTTCTCGTAGGAAAGTTAAGTCCTTCGAAGTTTATATTTGGAAAGTCGTAAGACATAATGTCGTCTTGAATTTGAAGATTGGAGAGTCTTTTTAACGAGCTTTCCAAATGCTGAGAAGATGATTCCTTTTCGAGAGGAGTAATAACGAACTCCGAGTATGATGTAGACTTTCTTCTGCATTGCCGGTACACCAACTTCTCTTTCCTCTTTAGAGGTGTTTGTGATTGCCCGACTTGCGACAGACCAACCATCGGCGCTTTTCCAAGACCTGCATCATCATCTCCTGGTTTTTCAACGTGAGAATCTTTAATTTCACCCTCCTCTATATCTTCCTGAGTCCCCTCAGCAAAGGGCACACCGGGGTTGATTGTTTCCTCTCTTTGTTCTGGAACTACGTTTGGAATTGACGTGCTCTCGGGAAGTTCGATTCTATGGCTGTTTCCAACAACCTAAATAAAGATAGCAGATAGTTGGTTACGAGGAGTTTGAGGTCCCGGTCCTCAATGAGGGTAGCACGGATGGCGGCGACGGAGGCGGCTCTAGAAAACTCAGCGCTTTCGGGATGTGGACGAACACCTGAAAGAACTTTGGATGTTATCGAATTCAAAGGAGAAGTTATGACTTAGGTCAGTGAACTTGAGAAAAAAGTGGAAGTAACACTTACGTCCTTCTAACCATCTTCTTGCGAATCTGGGTGGGCATTGCACATAGAACCATTCGTGTTTGAATTATAAAAGCTTGTTCCAAGCGCCCGTCAAGAGCTGACAATTCGGTGAAGGTTCGAGAAAGACGTAAGAAGGGCTTCCCGATCGTCTTTTGAATTTATAAATAAACTGATGTCTTCAGGAGTGGGCGGACGGAATGGAACATCCATGAATATCAAGAAAGCCCCGTGAATGAAGGCATAGCTGTTGGGATGCAGTTGTGTTGGGGCAATCCCAAGATATCTCAACATCTCCCGGATAAAAGAGTTATAAGGTGGAACGCATCCAGCCTAGCACATAAATTTGTTGTACGCTTTATATCCAGCTGAGGGCAAGTGAGGTCTATCTTGCCTCGTAGGAACTAAAACATACTCAAACGGAATCATGTGGATTGAGCACAATCGACGAAGTGCGGCTTCGCCAATTCGAGAAGCTTGTGAATCAATAGGGTTATCAAGGAAAATGGCACCCTCAACGACATCAGGAGCAGAGCTGATGGTTTCCGTCGGAAGGACAGGAATATGGGAGAAGAGATTAATTTGTGGATTAGAAGCTTCTAGCTATTCTGCATGATGGTTTGGAGAAGGCCTTCCAGATATAGTGGCAGAACATGACTTCGCTTCAGAATCGAAGTGTCTCGTCGTCGAACCGGAAGACATGCTAATTGAATTCTTCGTGCGCTGCAATCTATATCAGCTATAATCAGCAGACAATCAATATTAGAAATAATAACATGTTCCCCCCGTGTTAAGTGTGAACTAGTGTCGTGCAGTTCAGTGTGAACAGACATAAACTGTTTGAAATTAGAAAGGAAAAAAATGAAATGATGAGACTTGGAGTTTTGCTCTTGAGACCGTCATCGCTGACCATCTCAATTGGTAAGAAAGTTGATCGGCAACGAATGCTTTGGAATCGACTATCAGGATATTGAATTATGAAGTCTGTTATCTAAGTTCATTAGCAAATTTATTACTTAGTCCATTTTGAGAAGTCCGGAAGTTTGGACGTTTAATCTTAAGTTCGATGGTCCTAGTATGCAAGTCATATTGTCCATTGTCATCTTATATTCGAGTTCAGCAAGGCAAGCTAGCATTGATTGTTCGAATAAGTTAACTTGGATTAGTTCACAAATCATATGTCGATCCCTAGCATTTAGACATTGATCCCTTCTCCAAGACAACTTCCTACCAATCCCTCAACCTCATTTACGATCCCTCATCAACGCTACTTCATATCGATCTCTATACCAGAGTAAGCCTACCGATCCCTTTCCGGAATCTACCCTACACCGATCCCTTTCTTTAAATCCTCCTCACCGATCCCTCTCCAAATTTTCCTTCATCCCATCAATTAAAGAACATACCCTCTACCGATCCCTGTCCCATATTGACCCCTACTATCGCCATTCTATCCTATACCGAACCCTGTTGTTCTTCCTTCCTAACTTCTTCCCCACTGAAGACCTTCAGCTGAACCTTCCTCCTTCTCCTTATCCTTCTTCTCCTCTCCCTCATATCCATCTACCTAAAAGACGCTCGAACTCACTACCTTACGCTCACGTTAGAAGCTCAAGATTCACAACTTAATTGCATGATTAAAAGAGATTTCGTACCTATGTATATCGAGTTAAATTAAAGTTGAGATTTTGGATTGAAGATGAAGGAAAAGCGACTTTGAGGAATTGCTTGATTTTGTGTTTGGATTTAGATTTAAAGCAGGAGAATTTTCGTTCGTCAAAGAGATTCTGCAACAACCTAGGTTCGGCAGAAAAGCTTATGTGTGAGCAAAGGAAGTAAAAAAGCAAGTGAAGGAAGAAAAGAAGAGGACTTATATATATATATATGAGGATATAAGAAGGAACCGGTCGTAGAGGGTTGATCAAGTCAAAGAGGAAAAGGGTTGGCATTGAACCTGCCGATCCCTATTCGCGTGGCCCTAGCAAGGGATCGGCATGTCGATCCCTCCGTAAAAAGAACAAGGATAAAAAAAGAAAAATGAATAAAATGATAAATGAAAAAGAAGAAATGATGGACGAGTTAAAAGTGAATGACGATCGTTATCGTGAAGGTTTGACTGCAAATGCGAACATACAAAACATTATTAAAATTGGTAACGACCTGTGAATGTTAGAACACGTCCGGGAGCTAACAACAGAAATGTGTATACAAATGTGCACGGGAATGGTTTAAAAGTAGAGTCTTTTTGAAATCAACAGAAATTACAATCAAGCCTGAAACTTTCAAGTTCGAGATTGGATCAGATAATACAAGGCTTATAAGTCCTGCTTGGCCGAATTTGTATATGCTAATGGAATACAACATCGGACTTATATTATTGAAACTCGATAAAGGAATAGCAATCAACCTGGAAGCTAGATGGACTTCTTTCCAGTAGTTCAGACTTTATTCGATTCAAAGCACGTCATGTTACTCACAAGACGTACTTTGGGGGAAAAGTGTTACCCGGTATCCTGACCCGGCTATATTGGACTGATTGCGCAAGACAGATTCGATTGCTATCAAGAAGGATGACCATGGAGCGAACGCTATAGGACCCGGAAGTGGAGTTCAAATGGTTATACGAAGCCCGGATTGAATGTAGTTGATAGATAAACGATGCGGGATGCTGAAAACATGGAAAACAACTTGGATTAACAAGGGTTCGGCATGGCAAGGTAGAATATTAGAGACCGATAAGATTGGTTATGTAAGTGGATGGGCATGGTCAAAGTAATGGAGGGATCAACATTGTTAATGGTGCTTGGCTCGACATAAATGGTTATCTAAGGGATCGACAGAGTATAGAGTTATAAGAGGGATCGGTAGAGTATAGAGTTATAAGAGGGATCGATAGAGTATAGAGTTATTAGAGGGTTCGACAGAGTATAAAGGAATAAGAGGGATCGGTATGGTTGGGAGGCTATGGGTCGGCATAGTCTAATGAAGCATAATGGATCGGCATAACATTATGGATGATAAGGAGGGATCGACATCATGTGATGGAGGTCAGAGAATATGAATGAACCGCATATTAAAGGGATCGACGTGAGCTAATATGGAGGGATCGGTAGCAATAACTTAAAAAGGGGTTCGAACCAAAGATTGAGCAAAAGCATGAGATCCACGTATCCAATCAACATGATATTTAAAAGGCCATCATATCTAAGCATGAAGAAGCAACCATAGGGATCGCTACTCCAGAATCAACCAATGGAGGGATCGGTACCAATCCCTCTCCATTAGGATTTTGGCCCAGAGCCCCCTATGGTAGGCCCATACGGGTAAGGAGGTCATGTAGATGAAGTTTCAGATAGATTAGTGGTCGCCTTCACCTATAAATACTGGCCTAGGGTGTCATTCTGAGGATCTTTACACTGCTGGTTACGTAGCTCTTTTATTTTAATCTACTGCCTCCATTATTCTCTTACTTCTTGCTGTTTACTATTGTAATCAAGATTATAGTGAATCAATAAAGAGAATATTCAAAGTGAACATAGGCAATCAACGCCGAACCACTATAAATCTTGCTATTCTTGTTTCTGCTTTGGTTTGCTTATTATATTTCTATATTCCTCTGTTTTAATTTAGTTTCTTCATTTCTTTCTCTACACAAACTTATTCTTGGGTGTTTTTTTGCCAATTTGGTTGTAAACATTTTGGTGCTTTCACCGAGAATCTAATTCTCAGCGCGTTTGGATCCCCTTTGCTGCTACTAGATTGATCAAATCCTCCGAATGAGATCCATAGTCATCTTCAAAATCTTTCAAATACTACTCAGATTTACTAGAATCTAAGCAAGGAAATCCATAATGGTGAGACATACCAGATCAACTTCTTAGAATGTCGATGCGAATGAAACTGCCAACATTCAACAAGGAGCCCCAAGCAACCAACCTACAAATTAGAATGTTGAGCCTGCTTAAGTCCGGAACCCTGCTGATTTTATAACTAGAGTGGAATTCAATAACTTGATGAGGGAGTTGATGGAAAGCCGTAGACAGCTAAATGAGCAAATTCAGACTAATGCTAGCCTAACGAACCAGATTGCTCAACAACAACATGAGAACACCAGAAGGGATCCCACTTCTTACTCGACGTTAGAGAGTTCCAGCTCATCAGGTGAATACCATAGGCGTAGGCGTCGTAGGGTTGATGGAGAACAAGCAGAAACATCGGAGCGTCGCTTGGCAGACCAATATGGTCTGCCAAGATGGACTGGTGTCGATCCCTCTCTAGGGATCGGTACTGATCCCTTCTCCTGAGGAGGGATTCCCTTACTGCATTTGGGGAATCGAGCAGGAGCTGTTTCCGGGAGCTTGGATGCTGGAGTTCGACTAAATGTTGACTAAATACCCAACTGAAATGACGACGAGATGAATGCCCATGGTGCACATCAAGAGGATGGTGGACCAAGAAGGCATGAAACAACCAGTAGACATCGAGCGGACCATTCACGTAAGGTGGAGCGCGACCACCGCTTGGCACCACCCATCCAGACACCGAATTTGTCGGCAATGGTCAAACAGTTTGTGAGAGAGAACCAGGGTTTGACGAATGATGACTAGGGAATTTCGAGGAGCCATACCCTATTTATTGACAATGTTTTGCATGCAAAATATTCGAGAATGTTCAACATGCCTTCGATGCTTGCCTATGAGGGAAAAACCGACCCCAGGCATCACATTATGAGGTACGAATGGTTGATGGATTCAACAAGAGCCAATAACGCGATTGGGCCAAAAATGGTCATAAACAATCTGTTGTATGCGAAAGCACCAAATTCCCAAAGCGTTATCCAAATAGAAAGACAAGCACGTAGATTACAGAATCAATAGCAGAAAAAGAAAAGGAACACACAAGTTCTATAGTGTTTTGGCAAATTCCGGCCTATGTCCACTCTAATGATCTTTTATTAGTTTATACTACTGATTACAGTTACAAATCCATGAAATTCAAAAGTAAACTTGACAGAGTATAGCCTAGGTAGAAGATGAAGAGAAGCAGAAAGAAGATCCCCTTTTCTGAAGCCACGCATGCTGTATTTATATGTGAAACTTCGGCTACAGGGCCTCCTTATCAGTATGGGCCCACCATAGGGGTCACTAGGCTCAAATCTCCATGAGGAGGGATCGGTACCGATCCCTCCTTTAGTTGATTTTTGGACAACGATTCCTATGGTGGATTCTTCATGATGAAATATGTTAGCCCTTTAATTCTCATCTCATTTCGACCAAAGGAGCTCGAGTTATTGATTGTTGAATGCAAGAGTGCACTTGGTTCTTGAAGTATACCGATCCCTTGCCAATGAGTTGAAGTATGACTTTCAAAACCAATAAACCATACCGAACCCTCTACCTTCATCCATGACGAACCCTCCAAGTAAGCGCATGTCGATCCCTCTCTTTCGTATGAATGCCAAACCCTCCAAGATGGCACACGCCGATCCCTCTCTTTCATACAATATGCCGAACCCTCCAAGATGCCGCATGCCGATACCTCTCTTTTATATGATATGCCGAACCCTACAAGATGCCGCATGTTGATCCCTCTCTTTCGTATGAATGCCAAACCCTCTAAGATGGTGCATGTCGATCCCTCTCTTTCGTATGAATGCCGAACCCTCCAAGATGGTGCATGCCGATCCCTCTCTTTCGTATGAATGCCGAACCCTCCAAGATGGCACACGCTGATCCTTCTCTTTCATACAATATGTCGAACCCTCCAAGATGTTGATCCCTCCTTAATTCGACCATACTGATCCCTCGTATAACCAACCATGCCGATACCTAAGGTTCCACCAAGTCATGCCGATCCCTAGCCTTCCACCAAGTCATGCCGGTCCAAGCTATGTCGATCCCTAGCCTTCCACTAAGTCAATATTCATATTCCAAGCATCCTGCATTGTCTATCTACCAACTCCGTTCAAACCTGGCTTCATGTTATTACATGTACTTGACTTCCGAGCCCTACAATCGTCGCTCTGCACTCATCGGCCTTGATAATCGTGAAGTCTGTTGGGTTAAATCTGCCTGTATACTGCCTTGACAAAAGGCGGGTTAACACTTTGCCCCCTAAAATATGCCTTACGATAGGAAGGCGTGTTTTGAATTGCCTTAAGTCCAATGTTTGAAACCCGTTGATGAACTATGAACAAATCAGTGATCTTGCCTGATTGTCAGTAATGACTGTTCAGGACCATTAATCAAATTCTTAGTCGTCCCAAGCTGATGACAATCGCACGAGATCGAGTGTCTGCTTGAGGCGAAACGCGATCGTTTGAGATCGTGTGCCGTTCAAGGCGAAATGCGATCGTTCTAGATTGTGTGCCATTCGAGGCAAAACACGATCGTTCTAGATCGTGTGCCGTTCGAGGCGAAAGTTCGAGATCGAGTGTCGTTCAAAGCAAAATGTGATCGTTCGAGATCAGTATCATTCGAGGTGAAATGTGATCGTTCGAGATCGAGTGCCGTTTGAGGCGAAATGTGATCGTTTGAAATCGAGTGTCATTCGAGGCGAAATGTGATCGTGTGCCATTCGAGGCAAAATTTGATCGTTTGAGATCGAGTGCTGTTCGAGGCGAAATGTGATCGTTCGAGATCGAGTGTCGTTCAAGGCGAAATGTGATCATTCGAGATCGAGTGTCGTTCGAGGCGAAATGTGATCATCCAGATAGGACTCAAAATTACCAATGTCAGACTTCACATTCGAGTGAGTTTCATAACCAAGTACCAAAAAAGAAAGAAACAAAAACAAAGACTAAACACTACAATGCATGCATTTCTGGGTGTGACGATTCATTGTGATCTCAAAGCATGCCTAGGGACCGTTCTCAATCCCGTACATTTGTAAGTGACTTAGCCATTTTATTATGGAGTTTACTACCTATTCTTTGCCATTCTGGTCAATTGATGACACGTTAGTGCCTCAATCTTTGGCAGTTCCCATTTGATGTGGATGGTGGTTGCTCCTGTACCGCTACCGCTACCCGAGATATCACGTCTTGTAACAGCCTGCCATTCTGGATATGTCCCTCCATCTCATCCTTTAAGTGTCTGTATTCGTTTGTACTAGTCCCGTTCAGCTCATGGAACATACAATATTCTTTTGATTTCTTTTCATCGTTTGTAGGCTCTCTCTTCATTAGCCTTCGATAGGGGACTTGCCCCATAGTATCTAAATATATCTGTTCCAATGTTTCAGTCAATTCCGTGTAAGTGGTGAATCTCGGTTCCCTTCGTGGATGCTTCGATCCTTCAAAGCCATCCTCTACTTTCCGTTTTCCTTTATCCTTGTTTAAACCTTCCTCGGACGGACCTCCACCTTGCACAACATTCACCTCCGGTTTGTTTGCTCGTGCGTATTCCGGTCCTAGGAACCTTTCTGATTCATGATAAAACTCTCCGAGATCCATAGATAGATCCCATGCCAATGAATCCTTGAACTCCATGCCATTAGCAATTCCAAATACAGCTGCCATCAAAACCATGGATGGATCTGGATGAACCGCTGATACCACCATGGCATTAAACCGTGTTAAGAAACTCCTCAGGGACTCTTCGGTCCTCTGTTTCAGTGTTGCCAAACTCATCACATTTTTTCGTCTCGAGATGTGAACCCTAAACTGCCTCGTAAACCCTTCAATCAATTCTGTCCACATGCCAATAGAGCCGCCTTCCAACTGTATAAACCATAGTGCGGCTATATCCTTTAGGTACAAGAGGAAGCACCATGCCATTACTTCCTTAGATGCACCTAGTACTTCCATGTGTCTTATGTACCTCGTCAAATAAACAGCGGGATCCGTTTTTCCATCATTTGTCTCAAACGTTGGTAATTTGAACTCCGATGGATTCCTAGCTTGCCTGATATTTGGAGCGAATGGACTTCTATTTACATCCTCGAGATCCCTGTTCACTAATCCTCCATGCATATCTCACCTTATCATCTCCACAAACCTGTCATTGTCTTCCAATGGTAGTCTCATATCATCATGCCCAAGCTGCCCCCTGAGTCTACGATGGAATTCTGGAACGTATTACTCCCATCGCGCATCAAAATTCCGGTTCGCACCAGGCTCCACGGGATTGATCGCAGGTCCTCCAGCATCACGATCACCCAGACCCGGGGGCATGCCCCCCAACCTTTGGGGATCAGTGTTGATCCCTCTTGGATGGCTGTGGTCTGCCCCGGCTGCTCTATTCCACTCCTCTGCCTAGTAGCTTCGTTTCCATGGTTTTGATTTTGGATTTCCTCAACTCCTGCTGCTCCAACTCCATGATCCATATTTCCAGTATTCCCTGCTACTACAGTTCCTTGGTTTTGCACTCCATCTTTTCCTATCTATCAGAGTAGGTTCTGCACCATTTCCTCCTGTCTCTTCAGCATCCTTTCCTGCATAGCATCCATCATTGTTTCCATCTCATCTCTGGTAATAAAGATTAAGGTTTGATTAGCTCCTAAGGAAGCCTCCTGACTCCCTTCATGATGGCTCCTATCTATTCTCTGTCTCCTTGTCGATGGCCTAGCCATTGCTTCCTAGATCCAAGTATCCAAGCTTCTAAATCTGAGATCCTGGCTTCCAAATCCATTGGTGTAAGTCTTCTCAGTGAAATCACCAAAATGTTTGGGCCAAAAATGGTCACAAACACCCTATTGTACGTGAAAGCACCAAATTCCCAAAGCAATATCCAAATAGAAAGACAAGCACGTAGATCACAGAATCAATAGCAGAAAAAGCAAAGGAACACACAAGTTTTATAGTGGTTCGACAAACTACGGCCTACTTCCACTCCAATGATCTTTTATTAGTTTATACTACTGATTACAGTTACAAATCCATGAAATTCAGGAATAAATTGATAGAGTATAGCCTAGGTAGAAGATGAAGAGAAGCAGAAAGAAGATCCCCTTTTCTGAAGCCATGCCTGCTTAATTTACAGGTGAAACTTCAGCTATAGGGCTTCCTTATCCGTATGGGCCCACCATAGGGGTCGCTAGGCCCAAATCTCCATGAGGAGGGATCAGTACTGATCCCTTCCTTAGTTGATTTTTGGGCAGCGATTCCTATGGTGGATTCTTCATGATGAAATATGTTAGCCCTTCAATTCTCGTCTCATTTGGACCAAAGGAGCTCGAGTTATTGATTGTTGAATGCAAGAGTGCACTTGGTTCTTGACGTATACCGATCCCTTGCCAACGAGTTGAAGTATGACTTTCCAAACCAATAAACCATACCGACCCCACTACCTTCATCCATGCTGAACCCTCCAAGTAAGCACATGTCGATCCCTCTCTTTCGTATGAATGCCAAACCCTCCAAGATGGCACACACCGATCCCTCTCTTTCATACAATATGTCGAACCCTCCAAGATGCCGCATGCCGATCCCTCTCTTTTATATGATATGTCGAACCCCTCAAGATGGCGCATGCCGATCCCTCTCTTTCATATGAATGCTGAACCCTCTAAGATGGCGCATGCCGATCCCTCTCTTTTGTATGAATGCCGAACCCTCCAAGATAGCACACACCGATCCCTCTCTTTCATACAATATGTCGAACCCTCCAAGATGTTGATCCCTCCTTAATTCGACCATACTGATCCCTCGTATAACCAACCATGCCGATCCCTGGGGTTCCACCAAGTCATGTCGATCCAAGCTATGCCGATCCCTAGCCTTCCACTAAGTCATGTCAGTCCAAGCTATGCCGATCCCTAGCCTTCCACCAAGTCAATATTCATACTCCAAACATCCTGCATTGTCTATCTACCAACTCCATTCAAACCTGGCTTCATGTTATTACCTGTACTTGACTTTTGGGCCCTACAGTCGTCGCTCTGCACTCCTCGATCTTGATAATCGTGAAGTTTGTTGGGTTAAATCCGCCTGTATACTACCTTGATAGAAGGCGGGTTAACAACAATCAAATGTAGATGCTTTCCTATAACTCTCTCTGAAATAGCGACAATGTGTTTTACTAGACTACCTCGCGATCGATTTCAAGATTTGATGAACTGGCAACTAAGTTTTGTGGTGTAGTTTCGGATCCACGCTACTCGTCCTAAAGACGTGATGTCACTTTCCAGCGTAATCTAGGCTCCGGGGGAATCGTTGAAGGACTGTTTGGAAAGATTTCATATCACTGCTACAGAAGTCAGTAACCTAACTGACCATGCTATACTTATGGTTGTGACGAGAGGGATTGATCCGTAATCCGAGTTTGGTGATTGGCTGACTGGAAAACCGCCGGTCACATTAGAGCGCTTCTATTCAAAGACAGCTCAGTTTCCGAGGAAGGAGGAAGCCAGGTCCTCTCGGAAAAACAATGTTGTGGGAGGGGAGAAGCAGTACAAAACAACATTGCAATAAAGCATGAGAGTTCTAGGAAAGTTCAGGTTAATGTTCAGAACAAGCCAAATCAACAAAAGAGAAATGGAGACATGAATCGAGATCGGAAGAGGGAGTCTGGTAGACCAAGGCCTAGGATTCCTATATATTACAACTACACACCTCTAAATGCATCCTTGGAGAATATTTATCTATCTACTTGTAATACTTTTTAATATAAGAAGCCGCGTCCAAAGGAGTCGACAGAGACACAGAAACAGACTGGAAAGTATTGCTGACTTCATGAGTGTTACGGGCACAATACGAATGAGTGCAAGCATCTCTAGGATGCTATCGAAAAGTTGATTCGGGAAAAGAAATTGCAGCAGTTTGTGAGAACTCCGTAGGATGGCAGACAGGGGACATCTGACCCCAATCGAGGACAAGCTCCGCATAGGGTTGATGAACCTGTGCAGACCGGTAGGAGACTATTGATAAACACAATAGTTGGAGGACCGCACCTTGTGGATAGGAGTTGGCAAGAAATGGAGCGCTATGCTAGCATAGTAAGGCATGTAGACTTTGAGTATTGTTCAAATACGGAGGACGGAGCTCCGGCCAAGCAGCAATGCACGATGAATGATGATATTGTGTTCAGAAGCAGGAATGCAGATAAAGTAGAGGCCCCTACAATTGACCCGATGGTCATTTCTGCCATGATTGGCCCTGCTTTGGTGAGAAGGATTTTAATTGATTGTGGGAGCTCAGTAAACATTATTTTCAAGAAGGCATATGACCAGATGAGAATGGAGGCTAAAGATTTGAAACCATCTAAAGCTCGCATACATGGTTTCAATAGTGTGGCGACCGAGGCTGTTGGTTATTTGGAGTTACCTGTTGAATTGGAGGAAGGTGAACGTAGGAGAGTATGGATCCTACCATTCATTGTTTTGGATGTTGACTGACCATACAATGTTTTCCTGGGCCGACCGGCCCTGGCTGAATTTCTGGTAGCTCTTGCCCAGTGGTGTTTAACTTTAAAGTTTCCAACAAATAATGGCGTAGGAGTGGCGCATAGTGATCAGGCAACTCGACGTGCCTGTTATGCAGCTGAGTTGAGGAAAGCCCAACGAAAGGAGAAGGGAAAGGGCGTGGACGAATCTGTCTGCATCCAAGTTACTGAAGATTGACAAATGGCGCCTGAGCCTTGGCTTGGGTGCCACAGTCGGTTCTATAGAGATATAGATTCGAGGGATGATGAAGAGGAGCCCAAGGAGACCAAGGCTGCACCGGTTGAGCTGATGATTGATATAACAGTCAACCATGACGAACCATCATGGGTCTTGAAGATTGGATTGCAGCTCTGCCCTTGGATGATGAGAGAACTCGTTGATTTTCTTCGAGCGAATCTTGATGTATTTGCTTGGACTCATTCTGACATGTGTGGGATCTCGCCTGCCATTGCGAGCCATGTATTAAACGTTGATTCGAAGTATGTTCCGGTGAAACAAAAAAGTCGAGGCATGGATCTGGAGAGATCCATCGCTCTTAAAGAGGAGGTGGATAAACTGAAAGTCGATGGGTTTATCTGCGACACCCTCTATCCTTAATGGATATCTAATCCCGTGTTGGTGAAGAAGGTAAATGGGAAATGGAGAATGTGCATCGACTATTCAGATTTGAACAAAGCATGTCCTAAAGATAGTTTTCCACTTCCAAGGATTGATTAGCTAGTTGATTCGACCGCAGGGCATGAATTGTTGTCTTTTATGGATGCATACTCGAGGTATAACCAAATCCTGATGCCTATCTCCGATCAAGAACACACCAACTTTGTTATGGATGTTGGGTTGTATTGTTACATGGTGATGCCGTTTGGATTGAAGAACGCCGGAGCAACCTATCAATGCTTAGTTAACCGGATGTTCAAAGATCAGATTGGGAAGACAATGGAAGTCCATGTGGATGATATGCTCGTGAAGTCATGACAATCAAACGACCATATTCGAGACTTGGAAGAGATGTTCTACATCCTCTACTATTAAAAAATGAAAATCAATCCTTTGAAATGCTCATCTGGTGTTGCATCTGGAAAGTTCTTGGGCTTTATTGTCAATGCTCAAGAAATTGAAGCTAATCTCGAGAAGATTCAGGTTATTTGATATATTCAAGCACCAAGAACCATTAAACAAGTACAAAGTCTCAATGGGAAGGTTGCTGCCTTAAGTCGATTTATCTTCAGAGCAACTAACAAATGCATTCCTTTCTTTGATTTGATTAGGAAAGGAAAGAGAAATTTTGAATGGACGTGGGATTGCAAAGACGCATTTCGAGCTCTGGTGAATCATTTAGAGAGACTCTATGTCTTGTCAAAACCGGTAGACCATGAGGAGTTATACGTTTATTTGGCTGTATCAGCACACGCTATAAGTGCAGCATTGGTTCGAGAGGAGAACCGGGTTCAGAGGCCGATGTATTTCGTCAATAAAGGATTATCAGGAGCAGAAAGGAACTATCTGAAGATAGAGAAATTGGCGTACTGCTTGCAATTGCATCACGGAAACTTCGTCCGTACTTCCAGGCACATCCGATCAACGTTAACACCGACTAGCTATTACGATAGGTCCTACGGTGACCTGAGACATCTGGAAGGTTGCTTAAATGGAACATTAAGATCAGCCAGTTCGATATTACATATCTTCCTCAAGAGCTATCCAGGGTCGAGCGTTGGCGGACATTATAGAAGAATTTACCATGCAAGACGATCTTCCAGAAGGTAGGGAAATCTCTACCGTGCGATGGAAATTGTATACTGAAGGAGCATCTAATGATCACTGTTCCGAAGCTGGGATTGTGCTTATGGCACCTAAAATCCGGTCGATTTGTTATGCTTTGAAGCTTGATTTTCCTGCTAAAAACAACGAGGCTGAGTATGAAGCATTGATTGCTGGACTTAAACTCGCTAGAGAACGTGGAGTTAAGTCTCTTGAAATCTTTTGTGATTCATAGTTGGTGGTGTATCAAGTCAGAGGAGACTATTAGGCTAAGGGATAACAACTTTCCCCGTATCTCACCCGAGTTTAGGAGTTGTTGGCAGAATTTGAATACTATGACATTCACATATCCCACGCAAGCAAAACGGAGAGGGTGGTTCATTGGTAAAGTTCGCTAGTACCGGCGATGCGCAATAGATGGGCTTGGTTCCAGTCGAGATATTACATACCCCAAGTATAAATATGATAAAAATCGATCAAGTACTGGAAGCGGAATCCGAGAGGGAATCGTAGATGACTCCATTTAAAGATTACTTGTTGCATGGAATCTTGCCTTAAAGGAGAAGTGAAAAGCGACAAGTCCTTCGTAAAGCTTCGCGGTATATTATTCAAGAAGGAACTATGTATAAGAAAGGTTTTTCAGTTCCCCTGCTCCGGTGTACCGCTCATGACGAGATAAAGCATGTTTTGAAAGAAGTTCATGAGGGAGAATGCAGCGATCATGCTGGGGGGCAAACTTTGAGAAAGAAGATACTCCGTTATGGATATTATTGGCCAACCCTAAACCGGGACGCTGCCGACTGTGTAAGGTGATGTAACAAATGCCATATATATATGAAAGTCCCAAGAGCTCCGCCAACAGAAATCACACAAATGGTCAGCCCATGGCCATTCGCTACGTAGGGTATTGACATCATCGGCTCTTTACCAATCTCTAAAGGTGGTGCGAAGTACGCTATTGTCGTGGTTGATTACTTCACCAAATGGGCCAAGGCGGAACCGTTAGCTACGATCACAACCAAGAAAGTAATCAATTTAGTTATTCGGAACATCATATGTCGCTTCGGTCTTCGACGGACTATTGTAACAAATAATGGGACTCAGTTCGATAGTGCTGAATTTAAAGAATTTTGTCAGAGATATCATATTGAAAAGAGGTTTGCAGCTGTCGCTCACCCTCAGGTGAATGGACAGGTTGAAGCTGTAAATAAAATTATTAAGTCCATTCTGAACCACACACAAGTGGGTGGATGAACTTCCTACGACACTTTGGGCCTACAGAACCACTCATAAGTCCGTGACTGGCCATACTCCATTCGTTCTTTCTTACGGATCCAAAGCCGTTATTCCGATAGAACTCAAAGTTCCTTCTTATCGAGTGACTTACTACGACCCCAAAACGAATAAAGATCTTCTCTTGGAATCCTTGGACTTTATATATGAGAAGCGCGAAGAAGCCGATTGAAGAGCAGCTGCACGCCGACATCGAGTCGCCCAATATCACAACACTAAAGTGCGATTGAGAACCTTCGAAGTTGGCGATCTCGTCCTGAAATGGGTTTTTCCGACCTCGTCACACATGAATCCGACATGGGAAGGACCGTATGTCATTGAACAGAGGCTTGGAGAAGGAACTTTCAAGCTAGCGGCTGTCGATGGAATTACACTTCCAAGAGCATGGAATAGCGAACATTTACGATGCTATTTCACTTAGAACATTTCCTTTGCATTTCAGTTCTATTTACTTTCAGAATTTTTCTTTAGCATTTGATTATTTGAATATGTAACAAGACAGATTAGTTTGTTCCTTTCTGTTTAATGAATAAAGTTTCAAGCTCCCGTTGTTCATTTGAATGTTATTACACTATATGCTAAGTACATAACGAAACTAATTGATATCGATATGTGTGAACAGTTTCCTAGAGTTTGAAATAGATCAATCATACTAATCCCAGATGGGATCAAACAAGATGAGCTCCATTAATTTGCTCGATTAACAATTCTCATAAATGATCCAAAGGATAGGACACGCAATAAGGAACGAATATGGTCGACAATCTGGAGATTCAAAAATTTCCTGCCCAGACTATGGGACTGAAACAAAATCGAGGCGACCAAAAGGAGCATAAACATAAATCGAGCGTGAACGACCGCTCGCCAAATAACTCTAAGTCCCCAGAGTGCGGACTGGAGTATAAACATAAATCGAGTGTGCACCGACCGCCCACGAGATAACTCTAAGTCCTCGGAGCATGGACTGGAGTATAAGTATAATTCGGGTGTGAACCGACCGCCCATGAGATAACTATAAGTCCCCGGAGCGTGGACTGAAGTATAAACATAATTCGGGTGCGAACCGACCACCCACGAGATAACTCTAAGTCCCCGGAGCACGGACTGGAGTATAAACATAAATCAGGTGTGAACTGACCACCCATGAGATAACTCTAAGTCCCCGAGCGTGGACTGGAGTATAAACATAATTCGGGTGTGAACCGACCGCCCACAAGATAACTCTAATTCCGAGGAGCACGGACTAAAGTATAAATATAAATCGGGTGTGAACCGACCACCCGCAAGCTAACTCTAAGTCCCCAAAGCGCGACTGGAGTATAAATATAATTCGGGTGTGAACCGACCGCCTACGAGATAACTCTAAGTCCCTAGAGTGCGGACTGGAGTATAACATAAATTGGGTGTGAACCAACCACCCGTGAAATAATTCTAAGTCCCCAGAGTGTGGACTGGAGCATGAACATAAATCGAGCATGAACCGACCGCTTGAAAAATAACTCTAAGTCCCCAGAGTGCGGACTAGAGTATAAACAAAAATGAATAGATGAGTGGATTACAACCGTTCTCTTTTCCGGAAACTCCATGAATAGATGAGTGGATTTCGACCGTTCTCTATTCCACAAACTCCAACCTAAAATTGACAGGAGGAATACATACTACTAAAAGCTAAATACGACAAATCACAATAGCTCCGGCTTAATGTTCTTTACAACTTAAGCCAACGACCGCAAGGAGGCCTTGAGATGAAGATAGTGAATTGTTAACATAATTTGCAATCAATAAATTACACGTACACTGAAGGAAAAGTAATCATTCAACTATCAAAATAACAATTCATACGATGTTTAATCGAAAACAAAAAACTTTTATTCACAGGTGTTAAAATTCCAGTACAAGTTATTTCAAAAAGCGGGATTCATAACCGTACACCTACGACTAGGGAAAGAAATAATTATGCAAATTATATACAATGATATGAAGTAACAGTTACTTCTTCGACTTTCTTTCCCTTTTTGATTTTTCAGCGGTGGAGCCACTCAAATTTCTCTTCCGAGATCCTTTGCCGCCCTTGGTCGGAGTTTTTGGAAGAAGGAGGGATTTCACCAGGAATCGACCCATCCGGTGGAATAACTTGCAATGGTACAAGATCAAGATCATCGACTTCCACCTCGGCAGTCTCACCTTTAACTTTTCGCTTCAACTTCTCCTCCTCCTTAATCCTCTCCTTCATACTGGTTTTAGCGGTATGTTCCAAAGTGCGAGTAATTATTACATCATCAGGGTCATCGGTCGGGAGTGGATATTCAGTTTTGTCTTCATCAAGAGCACCGATGATTTAGGCATCGGGCCCCGGAACTTCAATAACAGCTGGGTCCTTGGCCTCTTTCTCATGCTGTTACGCAGCAGCACCACATTTTGGAGTCAGATCGAGGCCCAGAAGACATGCAAATTTGTTAAAATACAGACATTAGCTAAAATCCTTTGAGCATGAAGAATAACAACTTTTCAAATACGGAGAAGTTTAGTGTGATATCAGCATCCGGTTGACTTTCCGTAATTGCCGGAGTGCTTCCTTCAAAGATGGGAGATAACATTTGTGGTCCAAATCCAGGCTTGTCCGGATCATAGCCGAGATTCTGCTCCATGTCATGAGAAGTTGATGGTCCGGCTACTTGGGTTAGAGAGGAACCCTTAGGATCAGTTTCGGAAGACTCAATGATGTCTTCTCCATCTTTAGTAGGTTTGGAAGCCTTGAAAAGTTGTAGTTTAGTGGCGGCCAGATCCGACGACTCATTTCCTTAAAGAACTTCTCTCACTATTTCTTCTTCGTTGAATTCGGCTTCTCCCAGCTCTTCTTTCTTTATCTTAATGATATGTTCCCAGGCTTCGACAAGCGATTCGAGGTAACCCTTTCCAAGAAAGTTTAAGTCACGGTGGAGCAGGACCTTCGCATTATATTTGATAATTGGCGGATCAAATAAGTCCTTAATTACGTTCCTACTGAACTCCATGTCAGCTTCCACTTGGGAATTGGCTTGTTCAAGCATCTTTTTTCCGCTCTCTTCTTGTGCTTCTTCATTCAGAGCTTCAATTTTGGCAAACAGTTCGTCAAGTTTTGTTTTCAAGCTCCTTGCCTTAATGACTTCTTCATAGTATTTCTACGACCCTCCTGAGCTTCAATCTTTTCCTCCCTTTCCTTTTTCAACAATTCTTTGAGCTCCTCAATGCGGCGAGCTAAAAGCATCTTTCTCCTTTTGTAAGGAATCCTTTTCTAAGGCAAGTGTTCCGCTGCATTGAAGTGCCACATCGAGTTTTTTTTGTGTGAAGTTTCGAGACGGCTCACCACCTCTGCCGTCTCCTTGGCATTCTTTTCGGACTCGGCAAGTTGGGTTTTGAATTCAAGCAACTCAACATCCTGGTGCTTTATTATATCTTTATCATGAATAGCCTCCAACTTGAGATGATCTATTTCATGTTGATGTTCTATGGAAACTTTAGAAACTTTCTCTACCAAATGAATTAATGATTCGTGTTGAACGAATACGTCGTTCACACATGCTAAAGAGCTTTCCTTGCCATGCCCATGGATACATGAATAGAAGGGAGGAATTTGAGACCATCGAAGCAAACCTTTGGGAAAGTGGCTTTAAGTTCAGCCAACTTTTCTACTATAGAAGAGTCAAGAGCAGTAGCCGGCGGGAGTGGATCAAAAGTGGCGAGTGGGTGCTTGCCAAATCGGCGCTCACGAGACTGCCTTGAACTTGAAGATCCAGAATGTTGCTCGTGAGGCGCAGCGACGTGAGGGCCGCGATAAGAAGATTTTTCTCCACTCTAAATCGGAAGATTAGAATGTTCGCCCTGACGAGACGCGTGAGATTGAGACTTTCGCTTAGAAGAGGAAGAAGACCCCCTCGAATGATAATCATTGTCTTGTCCTTCATCCCTTTCTCTATATCGAATGGACTCAATGTCCTGGCTTAGGCAATGACAAGTAGAAGAACTTCGAAGACGATCGAAGGCTTGTGATTTAGACATTGCACCTAAAAAGACCAAATAAGTGCGTATTAGAAGTTGTCGTACGAGAGATCAATAACAAGTATATGGTGGAGATCAAGTGATTGTGAGTGTCCTAGTGTTCCTCCCAATGGACCGGTAATGGTAGCTTTGCTCGTCGATGTGCTCTCCCCTCTAGTAGAAAGTTGGTTACCTTCACCGCTTCTTATAGGAAAGTTAAGTCCTTCGAAGTTTATATTTGGAAAGTCGTAGGACATAATGTCATCTAGAATTTGAGATTGGAGAGTCCTTTTAACGAGCTTTCCAAATGCTGAGAAGATGATTCCTCTTCGAGAGGAGTAATAATGAACTCCGGGTCTGATGCAGTCTTTCTTCTGCATAGCAACCAACTTCTTTTTTCTCTTTGGAGGTTTTTGCGATTGCCCGACTTGCGACAGACCAACCATCGGCGCTTTTCCAAGACCTGCATCGTCATTTCCCGATTTTTCAACGTGAGAATCTTTAATTTCACCCTCCTTTGTATCTTCCCGAGTCCCCTCAGCAGGGGGCACGCCGAGGTTGATTGTTTCCTCTCTTCGTTCTGGAACTATCTTTGGAACTGCTGTGTTCTCGGGAAGTTTGATTCTACAACCGTCTTCCAACAGCCCAAATAAAGATAGCAGATCATTAGTTACGAGGAGTTTGATGTCCCGTTCCGCAATGGGGGTAGCGCAGATGGCGGCGACGACGACGGCTCTACAAAACTCAATGCCTTCGGGACATGGACGAACACCTGAAAGAACTTCGGATGTTAGCGAATTCAAAGGAGAAGTTATAACTTGGCTCAGAGAACTTGAGAAAAAAGTGGAAGCAACACTTACATCCTTCTAACCATCTTCTTGCGAACCCGAGAGGGCATCGCACGTAGAACTATTCGTGTTTGAATAATAAAAGCTTGTTCCAGGCGCCCATCAAGACCTGACAATTCGATGAAGGTTCGAGAAAGACGTAAGAAGGGCTTCCCGATCGTCTTTTGAAGTTATAAATAAATATGATGTCTTCAGGAGTGGGCGGACGGAACAGAACATTCATGAATATCAAGAAAGCCCCTTGAATGTAGGTATAACTGTTGGGATGCAGTTGTGTAGTGGAAATCCCAAGATATCTCAACATCTCTAGGATAAAGGAGTTAAAAGGTGTAACGCATCCAGCCTAGCACATAAATTTGTTGTACGCTGTATATCCAGCTGGGGGCAAGTGAGGTCTATCTTGCCTCGTAGGAACTAAAACATCCTCAAATGGAATCCCGTGGATTGAGCACAACCGAAGAATAGCGGCTTCGCCGATTCGAGAAGCTTGTGAATCAACAGGGTTATCAAGGATGATGGCACCCTCAACGACATCAGGAGCATGACTGATGGTTTTCGTCGGAAGGACAGGAATATCAGAGAAGAGATCGATTTGTGGATTAGAAGCTTCTGGCTTTTCTACATGATGTCTTGGAGAAGGCCTTTCGGATATAGTGGCAGAACTTGACTTCGCTTCAGAATCGAAGTGTCTCGTCGTCGAACTGGAAGGCATGTTAATTGAATGCTTCGTGCATCTGGAATCAATATCAGCTATAATCCGTAGACAATCAAGATTAGAAATAATAACCTATCCTCCCATGTTAAGTGTGAACTAGTGTCGTGCAGTGCAGTGCGAAACAAACATAAACAGTTTGAAATTAGGAAGGCAAAAATGAAATGATGAGACTTGGAGTTTTGTCTCTTAAGACCATCATCGCTGGCCGTCTCAATTGGCAAGAAAGTTGATCGGCAACGAAAGCTTTGGGATCGACGATCGACATATTGAATTATGAAGTCTATTATCTAAGTTCATTAGCAAATTTATTACTTAGTCCATTTTGAGTAGTCCGGATGTTTGGTCGTTTAATCTTAAGTTCGACGATCCTAGTATGCAAGTCATAATGTTCATTGTCATCTTATATTCGAGTTCAGCAAGGCAAGCACATTGATTGTTCGAATAAGTTAACTTGGATTATTTCATAATACATATGCCGATCCCTAGCATTTAGACGCCGATCCCTTCTCCAAGACAACTTCCTATCGATCCCTCAACCTCATTGTCGATCCCTCATCAATGCTACTTCCTACCGATCCCTATACCAGAGTAAGCCTACCGACCCCTTTCCCGAATCTACCCTACACTGATCCCTTTCTTTAAATCCTCCTCACCGATCCCTCTCAAAATTTTCCTTTATCCCATCAACTAAAGAACATAACCTCTACTGATCCCTATCCAATACCGACCCCTACCATCGCCATTCTATCCTATACCGAACCCTGTTGTTCTTCCTTCCTAACTTCTTCCCCACTAAAGACCTTCAGCTGAACCTTCCTCCTTCTCCTCTCCTTCTTCTTCTCCTCTCCCTCATATCCATCTACCTAAAAGACTCTTGAACTCACCACCTTACGCTCACGTTAGAAGCTCAAGATTCACAACTTAATTGCATGATTAAAAAAGATTTTGTACCTATGTATATCGAGTTAAATTAAAGGTGAGCGTTCGAGGTTTTGGATTGAAGAAGAAGGAAAAGCGACTTTGAGGAATTTCTTGATTTCGTGTTTCGATTTAGATTTAAAGCTAGAGAGTTTTCATTCATCGAAGAAATTTTGCAACAACCTGGGTTCGGCAGAAAAGCTTATGCGTGGGCAAGGGAAGTAAAAGCAAGTGAAATAAAAAGTGAAGGAAGAAAGGAAGAAGACTTATATATATATATATATATGTATGCAAGGATATAAGAAGGAACCAGTCATAGAGGGTTGATCAAGTCAAAGAGGAAGAGGGTTGGCATTGAATATGTCGATCCCTATTCGTGTGGCCCTAGCAAGGGATCAGCTTGTCGAATGTCGATCCCTCCGTAAAAAAAAGAAAAAAAAGAAGAAAAATGAATAAAATGAAAAATGAAAAAGAAGAAATGATGGACGAGTTAAAAGTGAATGACGATAGTTATCGTAAAAGCTTGACTACAAATGCGAACATACGAAACATTATTAAAATTGGTAACGACCTGTGAACGTTCGAACACGTCCGTGAGCCAACAACAGAAACGTGTATACGTATATGCACGAGAATGGTTTAAAAGTTGAGTCTTTTTGAAATCAACAGAAATTACAATCAAGCTTGAAACTTTCAAATTCGAGATTGGATCAGATAATACAAGGCTTGTAAGTCCCACCTGGCCGAATTGTATATGCTAACGGAATACGACATCAGACTTATATTATTGAAACTCGATAAAGGAATATCAATATGGCAGCTGGATGGACTTCTTTCCGCCAGTTCAGACTTTATTCTATTCAAAGCATGTCATGTTACTCACAAGACGTACTTTGGGGGGAAAGTGTTACCTGGTATCCTGACCCGACTATATTGGACTAATTGCGCAAGACAGATTCGATTGCTATCAAGAAGGATGAGCACGAGTGATGGTATGTGACCAGAAAGTAGAGTTCAAATGGTTATACGAAGCCCAGATTCAACGGAGTTGATAGATAAACGATGCAAGATGCTGAAAACATGGAAAATGGCTTAGATTAACTAGGGTTCGGCATGGTAAGGTAGAATATTAGGGATCGATATGATTGGTTATGTAAGTGGATGGGCATGGTCAAAGTAATGGAGGGATCAACATTGTTGATGGTGCTTGGCTAGGCATAGATGGTTATCTAAGGGATCGACAAAGTATGGAGTTATAAGAGGGATCGGCAGAGCATAGAGTTATAAGAGGGATTGGCAGAGTATAGAGTTATTAGAGGGTTCGACAAAGTATAAGGAATAAGAGGGATCAGTATGGTTGGAAGGCTATGGGTCGGCATAGTCTAATGAAGCATAATGGATCGGCATTGCATTATGGATGATGAGGAGGGATCGGCATCATGTGATGGAGGCCATAGAATACGATTGAATGGCATATTAAAGGGATCGACGTGAGCTAATATGGAGGGATCGACATCAATAACTTAAAAAGGGGTTCGAACCAAAGATTGAGAAAAAGCATGAGCTCCACTTATCCAATCAACATGATATTTGGAAGGCCATCATATCTAAGCATGTAGAAGCTACCATAGGGGTCGCTGCCCTAAAATCAACCAATGGAGGGATCGTTACCGATCCCTCTCCATTGGGATTTAGGCATAGTGCCCCCTATGGTGGCCCGTATGGATAAGGAGGTCTTGTAGCCAATGTTTCAGATAGATTGGTGGTTGCCTTCACCTATAAATACTGGCCTATGGGTTCATTTTGAGGATCTTTACGCTGCTGGTTACATAGCTCTTTTATTGTAATCAACTTCCTCCATTATTCTCCTACTTCTTGTTGTTTGCTATTGTAATCAATACAGTGAATTAATAAAGAGAATATTCAATGTGGACGTAGGCAATCAACGTCGAACCACAATAAATCTTGTTGTTCTTGTTTCTGCTTTGGTTTGCTTATTATATTGCTATATTCCTCTGTTTTAATTT
Organism: Allium fistulosum; assembly: GCA_030737815.1. Lineage (NCBI taxonomy): Eukaryota > Viridiplantae > Streptophyta > Magnoliopsida > Asparagales > Amaryllidaceae > Allium > Allium fistulosum. The sequence continues at coordinate 1,426,330,386 of CM060902.1, forward strand.
AGTTTCTTCATTTATTTCTCTACATAAACTTATTCTTTGATGTTTGTGGCCAATTTGGTTGCAAACACCTATTTGTACATGCGGAATCTCTAGTAAAGTTTTCAAATTTTTCTGAGACTAAATATTATTTTTAGAATTAAAAATAAATCATTTTTCCTCAAAAAATAATTTATTAAAATTACCAAAATAAGGAAAAATTTATTCCCTCAAACATAAACCTTTAAAATAATTTCTTGCATTTTACTAGAACAGTAACTGAATTTTCCATATTATTAGAAAATTTCCTCCAATTTTTGGATTTGACATAAAAGCTAGTTTTAGAAAATAAATCATAAAAATACTTTAGTTACGGAATTAAATATATGTTCCTTTATTAAATATTATTCTTATAATTTCAGTAAACTAAAGAAAAATTATCAAGTCAAAATAATTATTTTCATAAAAGTACATTTTCCAATAAAAGCTATTTTCCAAAATTAAATTATAAAAATACTTAAACAAACAAAATTAAATATAGATCCTTTTACATCATTTATTATCTTAAAGCTAATGAAAAATTTCTAAGTCCAAATAACACATTTTCATAAATTACACATTTATTCGTATATAACATCAAAAATTCATAAATAAAAATTTACTCATAAATTTTTGCCAATTTTTTTACTAACTTGTTCAAATCTTTACTTTGCATAACATATAAAAATTTTAGACATAAGCACATTCATTTGTGAAAAAATTTCAAATAGGGACAAAAATTGTCAAAAATCACATTTTTGGCCAAAGCAATAAATTTACATACTCTAAATTTTCACATATCAATCTTAGGTGTCCAAAGAGTTTTATCACACTATTCGATGTCCATAATATTCATATGGAAACTAATAAAATTTCGATAATTCAACATGGGTGTAACAGGGTATAACATAGGTGTAAAATAATCAACAATGAAATAAATTATTCTATTAAATCATCGACAATGCATCAATCATCAATATATAATAGGTCTAACATGTAATAAAATTTTGTTTAACTTAACTACGCGTATATCACAATATTTATAGACTATTACATGTCATGGTGTTCAACTTGCGGTGAAATTAAATTTTTACATTAACTTTAAAATTCACATATTATATACCAATATAATTTATCACATTACGACATTGTTTTAACTTGTAATAGAATTTATAGTTTTTCTGAGTTTAAACTCTCACCTTTGTACGCAAATCTGAACACTGCACGACACCGATACGGCGATACGAACACATATCTCACTACCCTCGAACACTTAATCCGGATCCAACATGAACACTATGGACATGAACCAATGGAGATGAATATTACACGAATAAAAGTTGATGGTGGGTTGGATGGAGGTGCTAGGCAGTAGGAGATTGTATGAGAAGTGGCTGCTGCAGAGTTATATGAGAAGTGGTGCAGTAGTATTATATGAGAAGTGGTGCAGACGATGGTGGCTTGGTGAGATCTGGGCATGGTAGCTGTATGGGTGGAGGCTCAGAGGTTTGGGTTTGTTGACAAGGATGGCAAAGGGAAGAGGTGGCTTTGCTGTTAGGATGCAGTTTCTGGAACATAGAGGGAGTAGGTGGAGGCCTATAGGTGGAGGCTAGGTTAGCGTAGAGGGAGTGGCGGCTTGGATATGTGTGCGTGGGCAAGCTAAATAATATGAATAGTACTTGATGTGTAGTAGTAAATATGGTTTTGGTTTTTAAAATAAAAGTGATGTGAAGGATAGATAAAATGAGGAGAAGAATAGGTGGAATCCCAAAAATATGGATCACGCACATTGAATATCTCATGGCCCTCAAACGTAGTCAAATATATCTGTACCAACATCTAATTCAAATTATAATGTACCTAATATCTATAATTTAACCACTCTACATTATAAACCGGGTGTCCAAACACAGAAATAAAAATACCGTGGTGATCAGTGAGAGAATACGAACAAGACAACGGGCTTATATCTATGCTACAACAACTGCATCAAAAATTCACTGTTGCAGCCAAATTAACTGACGCAAAGCGTAAAACAAACTTCAAATCTCGATAAACGAAGCTAGAAGGATCATAAATTGACGAAACGAACTTTGACGTTTTACTTGGAAAATTTTCTAAAACACTTTTATGTAAAAATATTTACATTTTGGAAAATAATATTTTTTATTAAAATATTAACCGGTTTTGAACTAAAATTTTGAAACAGAATATTTTATTTACATTTCAAATAAATAAACTTATACTTTCTTCTTTAATAACATCATTCATTCTATTCTTTGTTAAAATTAACGTTTTATATTATTTCAATCCATTCTATTAATTACATTTAGACCAGCATCATTAAATTATATCCTAATATATGTTAACGTCAATAAAATCATAAAATTTTAATTTTTAATTACTTTTATTCAAAATTGTTCTTTAGTTTAATATTTTTAAATGGTTAAAAATATGGGTCATTACAATGTCCCACACTCAAAAAATTTCGTCCTCGAAAAGGAACAAAGCAAAGATTCTAGTATTTTGATATATTTTACCAAAGTAATCAACTTATAAAACATTTAAACTTTCCTACTTAATTTTTCTATAAATTTGAAAATAATAAAATAATTTCAAATACCTTTCAAAATACTTTTATATACATTTAATGCCTTAATAAGTTAATTTTATATTTATCACTTTTGAGACCCATAATGAACGTCCATGATGCTGTAGTCATCATCGGAATTATTTTCAAGTGACAAGAGTGGGATCTGTTAATATTGACAGTCCCTTAAGGGATGTTACATCTATCCTCATCCTTACAGAATTTAGTCCATACGTTAGCTAGATGCATCTCTAATTGCTTAGTAGACCGGTTTTAACACCCAATGAAATACTTGAAAAACGATAATATCTCTAAATTTAATACTTCAAGAAAACTTAAATAAATTTCATTTATGCCAAAATCAATAATCTTCAAAATTTGAATACTTTACAAAATTTACTTGTAAAATTCCTTACTTCACTTAAGGTAAATCTCATTTATAAATACCATTTAAATATTCGCCTTAGCATCATTATAAATATTTTTAAAATATTTGAAAATATATTAACATCATTACCTACATTTAGAAAGAGGGCTATTTAAGTTTTTTAATCCATTATTTGAAAATTTGGGCAAAATTCTTTTAAGAGAGGGGAATGATGCAACGACACGGAATTTCATCACAACAGTCAACAAAGAAACAAACCAAAATTAAATGAAAATCAAAATTAAATGTTTGTTCAGGTTCACAACCTTCTGGATTGTTCAAAGTTAGAGATAACTTCCTAAGAGTACCATTATGCTCATCAGCCTTTGATTATTACTTAGTAGATTACCTAAGCTATCTCAGAACAAAATTGAAAGTTATTCCCTAAAATGTGTTTCTCTTCACATTTATTTGTACAAATGTATCTCTTTTATAAATAAAAATTATTCATGAAAACATTTCATAAATATAACATATGTTTAAAATTGTATAATACTCTACTAGCCTGAGAGTATACACCAAATATCAGTTTAATTTTTCATCTAATAGTCTATACGATTTAGATGTAAAACAAAGACATGGTTTAATAAGACAATGTTTATTAAAATCTTCTCATTCAATTTAATATATTTTAAATATGGTTTAAATTATTCATCCTAAATTTGAGAATTTACATAACTTATACCAAAATTTCGTATAAGTAAAACACATTATATCAAAATACTTTTTTCTTTTTCTTTTTTCAATTTCTCTTCAAGAACTTTTAGAATTAAATACCTGGATTTATTTTAAATATTACTATATATTGAAAATAGTTTTAACAATTATCTACTATCACTTGCTTTAGGTTCGCTCGGATTCGAAATCGTTCCAATCGTACAATGAAAATGAGAATAATTTACTAAGTGCACTACAATGTTTTCCTAGGCAATCATCTGATTGTCACTTAGATGATTATTCAGATTATCACAAAACAAATCGAGACGTTTCCCCGAACCGTCCAAAGTAAAATTTCCTTTAAAAATATTTATACCCATTAATATTTATAAGTAATACTGCTATATCTATATTTTATTTTTTAGAATCCTGTTTATTTATAAACTTCATATTATAAATCCCACCTTTATAAAATCACCCATTTATATAAAACATTTCCTATTATAAATACCATTTTTTGGATATTTTTATATTTCCTATCTTTCGTTCAAGATATAATTAAATTACAATACGTTAAGAAATTAAACGAAATAAACATACAAAGTAATGTCTACAAAATACCGATTTTATAGGGTTTTCTAAAAATATTTACATTTCGAAAAATAATATTTTACACTAAAATATTAACCGGTTTTGAACTAAAATTTTGAAATAGAATAATTTTTTTAAAACATATTAAACTTATCTAAAACACATTTCAAACAATTAAATCTATACTTTCCCCTTAAATAAAATCATTCATTCTATTCTTTGTAAAAATTAATGTTTTATATTATTTCAATCCATGTTATTAATTACATTCAGAACAACATCATTAAATTATATCATAATATATGTTAATATCAATAAAATCATAAAATTTTAGTTTTTAAATACATTTATTCAAAATTGTTCTTTAATTCAATATTTTAAAAGGTTAAAAATACGGGCGTTACAGCGCTTGCACCACATCTGCATCCTGATTTCTATAGACAATATCATCGGTCATTATTTTTAGTTGTTTTGCCAGAGCTCCATCTTCCATAGCGAAACAACTATCCTACACAGCATGCTTCAAAGAACTTCCACGTCTTTCCATCTCATTCCAGCTTTTCTTGACCGGATGAGGTTCACCAGTAATAGTGCTTATCATAATTCTCTTTTTAGGATGCCTATGTCCATCACCACTAAGCCAAGCCTGATTTCATTAGGCCATCTGCCCTTGGGATCTATTGTTCATTTTCCCACAATCCTACGGGTCTTTCACATATTGTTGCGAATTATTTTTTCTGATCAAATCTTCGATTATATCCCTCAGATGTCGGCACTCGTTGGCGTTATGCCTATGAATCTCATGGAGGCGACAATACTTCACTAAGAGCCATTTTCGTTCAGTTGACTCTCTTCGAGGCAGCTTCCTGTAATTTTCAGTTCCTTACATAGCAGGATAAATATTTTCCAACGGTCTCATTCAATGGGGTGCAATCTTCAGGCTTAAGACATCTCAAACGCTTCTTGAAGTCCAGCTTCTTTGGTCCATCGCCCTGATTCCTTCTCTTTAGGTTGTTATTATAATTCCTAACATTAATTACAACGTTTTCGATGCTCTCACCGGTTTTCTTTATAGCAACATTGCACTGCATAATTTCACTTGATGGTCTACCAACAGCTTTTCTTATGATTAGGTCTGCCTCTTCCAAGCATAGTAACTAGTTGGCCTTCCGATAGAATTCCTCTATAGAGGATAATTGTTTCATCCTTAACCATTTACCAAAATCCATATTTGGGTGTATTCCTTGGATCAATGCCATCAACACAATATCCTCCTTCAGATTGTTCACCTTAGTCATAATAGTATTAAATCGACTGAAAAATCCTTTTAGAGTCTCTCTGGGACCCTGATAGATGCTCGGCAATAACATCACATCCTTCAGCCAGTGGTGTGGAGCTTGAACTGTTATATAAAATTTTGTGCTAACTGATCAAACGAAGATATGGATTTTGACGCGAGCCAAGTAAACCACATTGTAGCCACTTCATCCAAAAATATTGGAAAACATCTACATCTCACCATGTCTATTGCTCAGGCACCATCCATGTTCCATACATATTTCAATAGATGTTGTCTAAGGTCCATGGTCCTATTATATGACAACATCGTAGGCATAAAATACTTTTGTAGATAACCTTCCTATAGGATATCATCGGTGAATGGTTTTCTGTTGGGAGCCGAGCCTCATTCATCATTACTTCTTGTTGGTTTTCATTCACCTACTTTCTCACCGTTTCAGTTATATACTCTGGATCAGTCAGATCAATTGGACGATAATCATTAGGGGCTGCCCTGAATGTTTGGCTTCGCTAATGCTCCTTGTTAGTTCCATGATGTTTGAGTTCTCCTGTCTTTAGGAGAGCCATTCATCCAGCTCTTCATTATCTACGTTCTTTCTTTGATAGCTCAGCGAAATTCACTTGAACACCACTACTCTAGCCAATAGTAACTTTCTCATCACCAATACAAGCCACCTCTTGTAGTTCATCATCCGAACCATCAATTACAACTTGGTTTCTCAACTCTATTCCGAGCCAGGTGACACGATGCCGAGATTTAATTTGTCAACTAGGGCTTTCCTAGATACGCTCTCTCATATATATACAATCAGCGACTCATTCTAGGGTATTACTACCCTATCAAATTTGAGGCTGACCCCACAAAGCTAAGGTTTTTGCTAAACCAAAGCTTTGATACCAACTGTAACATCCCGCCTTTTTGTACGTTTAAGCGGACACACATGCCAACTCAAACCATACAGAAGGGCGGATTGTTATGGAGTAAATAAGAAAAAAAACAGAGAAGGAGAAAAACAAAACAAAATCTCACAGCGGAATGAAAAAAATATAATAATCAAATAATAGGTCATGAATCTGTTTACAAAACATTTGATTATACTTATACCATACAGAATCATAGTCACATAAACAGAGAATAAATATACAAATGCAGCGGAACAATATGAATGTAGTGGAATAAATATAGTAAATAATAGTAGTACAAATCTTCGTCTTCGTCTTCCAGAAATAAGGTCTTCAAATCCTGAAATGCTCAGGCTGACCCAAGCGAATTGAAAAGACAAAACACTCGAGTCAGAACTAAAAGATCTTATATGAGTTAAATCTATGGTAAATAACTATGAGTGGCACGGCATTGGAGATGTTTACGGGGTTTGACATCTCCTATCCAATGTCTAACGTAAGTGCAGTAACTTAAGAGATGTTCAGGATTCACATCTCCTAAGGATCCGTTAAACTATCTACTATGTAGTACAATACGCTATTATAATAAGTCTACGGTAAGATAAACTATTAAAATAGCGTTAAGGCATTACCCATTTCCCCCTTACACATTTTTATATATTCCCATAGTCTATACAGTACCGTAATCCCGTCCGTACTGGACGTCGTTAGAAGGCACTCCATAGGTATGGTACAAAACAAACTCGTAGTGGTCTCGATAGGGTAGGTGACATGGCACAACTAGGCAATGCCAGGGTAGATATACCAATTTCACTTCCGGACTGGTGGTAACGCATAGCAGCTACTACCGCCCACCTCGGAACACACTCCCAAATCAAAAATCGAGGGTGGCCACCAAATCAATCGCAAAGTCAGAATATAGTATCGAAGGAGTGTGCCCGATCGGAGGAATGACCTCACTTGGCCCGTCAATTGCTTCTGTATTAGCCACCTTAAGCTAACTTATGGGAGTCAAGTCCACGTATATACCTCATATAGGATCGTCGCCAACCATCCTACTTCATTCTGGAATCTCCACCGCGTACACAGTTGTCAAAGTGGTTTTCGGTATTGGTAGAGAGTATGACAATATCTGATCTCAGTCTCTTTAACAACCAATCGCTTATTACACACCGGATGGTTCTTTTACATTTCCATAACCATTTCATAATTGATATCAAAATATCATATTCAATTCAAATCATATCACTTTCGAAATCATTACTTACTTCCGAAATCATATTCACCTTTCAAATCATATCACATTTGAAATCATAGTTCGAAATTATATTTCCTTTCAAAAGTCATATTTCCAAAATAGGCTAAACTCTCATTTCAAAATATCATATTAAACCAAATATGTTATTTAATTCCCAACTTAGATTATAACATCATTAACCATATTCACTAAAAAAATTGAGAATTTGAATATAAACCCATCCATTTTACTTAGTTTGGGATTTAGAAGAAAATAGTTATAAATAGTTATAAATAGTTAATATAAATTTTAAATAGATTAAATATGATTAAAAATAGATTAAATAGCTTTAAAATAGATTAATTAGATTTAAAATAAGTTACAACAGGTTAATTAGTTTAAATAAATTAAATGGTTTAAAATAGGTTAAAATGATTTAATATAATTAATACAGGTTAAAATAGTTTAATACTTTGAAAATCTTAATAATTAGAAATTTTGAAATAATGTATTTTTAAAACAGTTTATATTAAAACATGAATTTGGAATTAATATCAAATTAAACTATTAATTTCATTTCAACACATTTGGACCATTTTCAATTTCCAAGTCAACAAACCAAATTCAAAACCTTTCAATTTCAAAATATTTCAAAGTTATTTTCAAACAACTTCAATAACTTAATTTCGATAGAATTTCATTTATACTTAAAAGTTTAACTTTAAACTTCCAATTTAATTTCTTAAAGCAATTCCTTTTAAACTAATTCCCATTTCAACACAAAACTTGATTTTCCAATAATACTTAAATTTATGTCCATCAAATTTTATTTCAAGGTATCATTTAATTAATTCAAAAATTAAGAAGTTCAAAATCATTAAATTTAACCAATCAGGTGTCTGTATATAATTTTCTACCCTAGGGTCAAGTGATATAGATATTTATCATTTCAATCCGCAATTTAAAATGTTACGATTATATATATCATTTCAAACCGCAATCTCGAATTAATAATAAAATCCATAAAATCGCTCGAGTCTATCATTTCAACCCATAACGATTTTTCCTTAATCTATTGATCATTCGGGCATGTATCATTTCAACCCATAGTGAACTTGCAGTTTATAATGATATAAAATAAAACTTCCATTCATCCAATATCAACAATAGACATCCATCATAATCATCATCCAAATCAATCAATAAATATCAATATAGAACTGATAATCAATAACAGGTATTTAACTAGCAACTTATATTCAATAATAAATTAAATAAAGATTTAATTCAAATAAATTCAAATTAATTGAGATGATGATTAAAATATACCAGACAGCCATAAATAAATTTCTAATCACATCATAAATTAAATTTAACAAACATAAGAAATTTTAGAAGTTGTGAGTGGGTTAAAACACTCACATTTCGAATTTAAATCGAATTTAAACCCAAAATTCAAACGGTCTCAGAATTCATCCAAACAAGCGTCAAAATGTCCGGAATTTCAATACGATCCCAACGCAAGAAACCGCGCATGAATCGGACCTCGTATGTGAAAGTTATAGTAGTTATAACGATTTGAAAATAATAATAATAATAATAATACTAATAATAATAAACAGCGAATAGGGTTGCGCCACGTCACCTTCTCCTTTCCCATACTGTGAATACCAGAAGCCAACACGTAGAAAATGACTACCTTTGACCGCCAAAATCGAGTGCCTCCGACCCCTAGCTAATTGCCGCCCACCGCCATCAATGCTTCTCGACCTTCGCCGCACCTCTAGTGGCCACAATGCCACCCCCACATGCCCCTAGCACCGTGCGCCACAACCCAAAGACCTAGGGTTTTGAAACCCTAAACCTCAAATTCTAGCCACCACACACCGATTTAGACTGATCGACCACCATCACACGACTCCACGCGACAATCTCTATCAAACCTATAAACTGATTTCATCGATTGAAGCCAAAATCAGAAACCCCCAAATTTTGTTTTAGGGTTTCGAAATTTTGACCTTTGACCGCGAATCCCCAATGACTCGAGCACCGTTTGCAAAAACAGACACTAGATGCAGATTCGTATCGATGAGATCTTCGATTTATATATTTTTTCGAATTTTTTTGAGGAGTTTGATTTTGGAATTGAATTGGAATTTGGGAATTGGTTTGTAACAACCCAATATTTTGGAGATTATTTTTAATTGAATCTATTTAATTTAGAAAATGTTTTAGAACTTATTTTACTTAAATTTTGCTTTAAAATATTTTTAAAGTGAAGTAGGAATTTTTCTAGAGCTAATGGTAATTTATTTGAAATTTTCATGTTCAGTTTCCTATTTTTAAACAATTTCTTCAATTCTTTTGCTATTTTCTCTAAAATTATTTATTTATTTCACTTTGAAAATGTTTTAAAAATCATTTTATTTCAAATTTTGTTTTAGAATATTTTTAAAATAAAGTAAATAATTTTCCAAAGCCAATGGTGATTTATTTGTAATTTCTGGACACTGTTTGGATTTTTAAGCAATTTCTTATATTCTTTTTCCATTTTCTTTAAAATTAATTATTTATTTTCATTTTATTTCACTTTTTTTCGGTTTTTAAAAGTATTTTCTGAAATTATTTTGTTTTATTTGTTTTAAAAGAAATGGAAAATTGAAGAGACAAAGACTCTTCCTTTTCCTATGGCTTTTCAATTTCTAGACTTTTCAATTTCATAACCCTTCATTTATTTTCTTTTGGCCGTGTAAATTTCTTTAGTAAGCCATGAATTTCATTTATCTTTCATGCATAAAAAAAAATCATCCTCATCATTCTTCACGGCTAGAGAAAAATATTGGTAATGGCATCATCTTTTTATTCTTTTCTTCTTATTTTTCCTAAGATTTTGCCTTGTTTTCTCATGTATTTGGATCGGCCTCTCCCTCATAGCCACAGCCACCACCTCCTACACCTCTTCCCTGCCATCATCACCAGCTACTCCTCTGGTCTTGACCAAGGCCGAGCCCTCCATGATGAACAACTCCTCAAAAACTATGAAAAATGCCTTGAAACCATGCTAGTTGACCACCACTTGACTCATCTACTTCAACCACCACCCTAACCACCACATAGGCCGCCTACACTACACTGACCTGACCACCACACACCCCTCCAGCCACTGACCAGTCATGGTGCACCCCAGGCCGACCCACTCACCCATGGCCGAACCACTTTGATGACCAAAACTCTACTACTTGCCTTAAAACTCTTCACATTCTCATGTATAAACTTCCTCCCTATGTTTCCACTACCTTGGCCGTGCCTTTACATGACCAAACCTGAGCCATTCCCTGTTCAAACCAGAGCCAAACAACATCCCTAGGCTGAAAAAAAAGAGGAAACAAGGCAAAATATTTGGCATTCATATCTCTTTTCATTTAAAAGTTATTCATTTCAAAATGGTATTGAATTTTAATTTGTTTTGATTTTTGTTTTGGGTTGTAACACAAGAGTCGTAGCATTGGATCTCGCTCTCCACTCAAATCCGTAGTCTTGTCTTTGTGCTCTTGATTCCGTTGTGTCAGTTGTATTGCAATCTCCAGCATTTAGAGGTGAGTAAATCTCACACAACACTATATACTTATGCAATTGTGAAGCGACAACATTTGAATGTGTAGAATTATAAATGATGCTATAACCGCCTGTGATTATTTATGTATGATGTTAAACCTGTAAATTACATGTCATATCACCTGTTACTGTTGTATATTGTTAAACTGTTCATTTATATCTGTTTATCACACTGCAAGTTCCCTGTAGATTAGGTTCACTATGGGTTGAAATGATACATACCCGAACGGACTTTAGAATAGAGAAAACTCGTTATGGGCTGAAATGATAGGTCTGAACGGTTTTTAATTATTTATTTTGACTTGAGACTGCGGGTTTGAAATGATAGAACCCGGAGTTTTATTTGTAAACTGCGGATTGAAATGATATATATCCATGTCACTTGACCTAGGTTAGAAAACTATATACAAGCCCGTGGTTATTTTTTCTATAAATTTTCTGGAATTTTTAAGTAATTTTAAAAGTGTATATATATGACAATTTGATTTAAATTGGATTTTTAAAATATTAAATATAGAAATTTGGAATTTTCTATAAGTTAAAAATGTTGGAAAAATGAATAGTTACATTGAATTTTGAAAATATAACTTAAGTGGAAATTTGGAATTTTGTCAAATAAAAAAATTTAGTTATAGAAATAAAAATGGAAATTAAATTTTATTGAGAAAAAAATGGAGAAAATTTAAGTGTTAAGTTGTTTATTTAAAAATGTGAAGAATTGGAAACTTTTACACTTGAATTTATTAAGAAATTGGATTTAATTATGAGAAATTTATTTATAAAAATCATAAGGTAAGAGCAAGTTAAATGAACATTTTTTGAATGTTAAAATATGATTTTTATAATGTTTAAAGGGTTTAAATTGAAGTTATTTAATTGCTGGAAATACACTAAAATTTTGGAAACTACTTTTTATAGCATTCAGAAATGCTATGGTTTCTGTAAATGAACTAAAACTAAATAATAGAGGCTATTACAGCAGTTCTGAAATGCTGTAGTTGCTGTAGTAAATTTAAAAGGCTAAACTTAATAAAGGCCTAGTACAGCAGTTTTGTAAATGCTGTAGTGGTTTGTTGTCTTTGCTGGAATTCATTAAAATCCTTGTTTTGAAACCTGAGCTATTACAGCATTTCTGGAAATACTGTCTTTGCTGTTTTAAACTAAATTTCAACTAAAAACTGAGTTTTTACAGCAGTTTTTAAGTGCTGTCTTTGCTGAATTAAAATGTATTCAAGTGTAACTTATAACAGCTTTTTCTAAATGCTGTGAAAGGCTGGAATTTTTAATAATTATGGGTTTGACTTAGTAAATGAGCTTAGAATGGTTTGAAACTTTGGAAATTGAATACCTGACGTGAAAGAATAATAACTTCACTTTTAAATGATTTAAATGAACGAAGTTAATTGGAAAATGAATCATTTTAAATGATGATTTGAATTGAAATAAATGAATGTTATCTTTGAACTTTAAAAGGGTATTAAGTTTGATATTTGTATTTGAATCCAAATAATGATTTAAAAGGGAAGTTTTGAAAGGATATGATATTTTGAAATACGGAAATGGTTTGGAAATGATTTAATCTTTATTTTGATAAATATTGGGTTTTGAAATGATATTTTATTTTGAAGTATAAAGTATTTTTTTAAGTTATAACCACAGGTTATAATAATGATTGGTTGGCAAAGAGACCGGGATTAGATATGGACATACTCTCTGTCGATACCGAAAACCACTTTGACAACTGTACGTTGTGGAGATTCTAGAATGAAGTAGGATGGTGGCGACGTTCTTGTGGTATGTTACGTGGACCCAACTCCCGTGAGTTGGCATAAGGTGGCAAAAACAGGAGCGGTCTCAGGCCAGTTGAGGTCGCACCTCGTAGCGGACACATTTCTTCGATACCATTCTATTACTTGTGATTGTTTGGTGGCCACCCTCCGATTTGGGAATGTGTTCCGAGGTGGGCGTATGTGGCTGCTGTGTTACCACCAGCCCGAGTGTCGTAATTGGTATATCTACCCTGGCATTGCCTTGTGTGCCGTGTCACCTACCATATCGAGCCTTTACTACGAGTTTGGTTTTCTCCTGTAGCCCATGCGTATCTTCTCGTAGTCTCCTGATCAAGAGATATGCACATATTGGATGGACTACTGGGACTATTACATGTCTGGGGCTATATGGGTAACCCATTGATGCTATTTTAAAGTATGTTTATTTTACTGATAGACACTACTATAATAGCGCAATATTACTATATAGTAAATAGTTTAACAGATCCTTAGAGGATGGACGGTCCCAAGCATCTTCTAAGTTACTTGTACCTTTACTACAGTTCACTTGAGTTGGTTTACATTGGATAAGTATGTATGTCCTCACTCGAGTGTTTGTGTTTTTTTTACGCTTGGGTCAGCCTGAGTTATTCACAGATTTGGATTTCCACTCTTTGGAGGTCTGGAATCGTTGGAGATTTATCAGCTTATCTAATTATTTATATTTCAGTTCTGTTGTTCTGTTGTCAGCTTTGTATTAGTGGACTTCTTTGTATTTGGGATTTTATTTTGTATTTGTTTTCAGACTAATATTATGTATTTGGTTTTGAGACTTTGTGATAGTAGCTTCATGAACTATTATGGTATTTTAATTTCTGCTGCGAGATATTCTGATGTTCTGTGTTTGTGATTCTGTGATTTGATTTGCTCCGAATTTTATTACAATCTGTTATTATGTACTATTCAAGTCCGGCATGTGTGGATTATTGTCGATTTGAATGGTGGAAAATAATGGGTCGTTACAGTTGGTATCAGAGCTTAGGTTTTTAGGCAAACCTTAGCCTGCGGAGCAAAAGCTCATTAGAGATAGGGTAGAAATACCCTAGAATGAGTGAAATCAACTTCAGAATCATTTCTTTGTGAGAGAACGTATTTTCAAAGTATAAAATGATTTTAAAATGATTTTCAAAGGATTTTTCAAAGATTATTTTGATATAAATTTTTTTTCTTGTTTTAAAAGCAAATTTTTCTAAACTTCTTTTCTTTCGTATCTACCTTGTTAGAAATTTCTGTAATTAGGATGTTCATCCAAGTGAATTTATCTTGTCTTATCTTTATCTTATCTTTACCTTTGTCCTAATATTGATTCTTGAATTTTCAGGATGAATCGTAGAAATGCTAGAGGTTAGGGTCGTGGTGCTGCCCCAGTTCTAGCCCCAGCTCCTATCCGTTTCACTATTCTTTGCAAAGAATTTACTCAGCTTGGTGGTACCAAGTTCACTGGTTCTGAGTCTATCATTGATGCTCAGCAATGGATGAGGAGTATCGAGAGGATATTTACTGGTCTTGAGATTACTGATGCCCAGAAGCGTCAGTTAGCCGTGTGGCAGTTGCAGGAGGCTGCCCAAGATTGGTGGGAGTCTGTTACGGCTAACACCATTGAGGCTGATCTTACTTGGGAACAATTCAGGTATCTTCTTGTGTTTCTTTGAATTCGGTTTTTCTATTCTTTTTGTGCCTTTTCTAAGCTTATCTATCATTCTTCTCAGGGAGGCTTTCGTTGCTAAGTGGATGCCCGAAGCCAGGAAATCCCAGCTTTATAGGGAGTTCATGGACCTCAAGCAAGGAAGCATGTCTTTTTCAGAGTACGAGAGGAAGTTTAACGAACTTTCTAAGTTCGAACCTGGTCTGATAGACACTCCTTTGAAGAAGAATGAGAAGTTTATTGCTGGTGCTCGTCCCGAGTACTATAGTCGTCTCATTTCTCATGTTCATGGCACTTTTACCCAGCTTATGGATATGGCTCTTCGTTATGAGAACCCTACTTCTAAGGGTCCTGCTTCAGTTGGTGCTCCTTCATCTCAGACTTCTTCTGCAAATTCTAAGAAGAGAAGGCTTAGTTTCTAGCAGCAGAAGAAGAATTGGCTCAAGAATCCTGGTTTGGGATCTTCTTCATCTGCTCCATCTCAGAGGCAACCAGTTGACCTTTCTTCCATCACCTGCTTCAAATGTGATCAGAAGGGACACTATGCTAGTAGTTGCCCTACTTCAGTTGGTGCTGTTGTTCCTCCACCTCAGGTTACCAGGAAAAATCTTTGTCATGTCTGCCTTCAGCCTGGTCCTTTTAAGAATGACTGCCCATTGTATCAGAAAGGCAAGCCATCTGGCGTATTTGCTGTTACATCTGCTTCTTCTCCTGCTGCACCTACTCCTGCTCCTAGTGATGACCAAGGTACTCTCCAGGGTTCTTTTTCTTTATTTCAGCATCCTGTTCGTGTTCTTTTTGATACTAGTGCATCCCACAGTTTTATATCTGTTGATTTGTGTGATAAGTTTGAGCATCTCCTTTCTCCTGAGTATGTTTCTGAATCCTTATGTGTTTCAAATCCAATTGGGGGTCCCGCAAACCTTAATAGGATTTGTAAACAAGTGAAGCTTCTTTATTTTGATCATTACTTCAGTGGTGATTTTTATGTTTTGGGCTTCGATGCTTTTGATTTATTGCTGGGTGGTTATTGGCTTGGTAGGCATGATGCTCATATCTCTTGTAAAGCCCGGTCTGTTTACCTTGAGGATGATCTGGGTAATTCGTTTGTTATTCAGTGCCGCATGCCTCAGGATTTTGCAGGCATTTTTAGTTATTCTCTGGATTCGGCTCCTGGTGATCTTCATTCGACCCGTGTGGTCAAACTCTTTCCGGATGTTTTTGGTGAAGTTACTTCTTTACCTCCCAAGCGGGAAATTGATTTTCGGATTGATCTTATTCTTGGAGCTCGATCTGTTGTTCTTCCTCCTAGAAGAATGGCACCCCGCGAGAAGGTTGAGTTAGCAAAGCAAATTGAGGACTTGTTCTCCAAAGGTCTGATCAGACCTAGCCATTCAGAATGGGAAGCAACGGTGGTTTTCGTCACCAAGTCCGATGGATCTTTAAGGATGTGTTTTGATTATAGGGAGCTGAACAAGCTCACTATGAAAAACAGATATCCAATGCCTCGCATCAATGATATGTTTGATCAGCTTTATGGTGCTACTTGTTTCTCTCAGCTTGATCTTGCCACAGGTTTCCACCAGCTCAGAGTTGCTAAGGAAAGCATTCCCAAGGCTGCTTTCCGTACTGAGAATGGATTTTTTGAATGGTTAGTCATGCCTTTTGGTTTGACTAATGCTCCTGCTTTCTTTGTGGATCTTATGAATCGTGCTTTTTGTGTTGGGCTTAATAAATTTGTTCTAGTCATTGTTGATGATATCCTTGTCTTCTCTAAGACCAAGGAGGACCATGAGTCACATTTGAAGTATGTTTTGGAGACTCTCAGAAATCATCAGTTGAAAGATAAATTTTCCAAATGCCATTTCTGGAAGGATGAAGTCCGATTCCTCGGGCACATTGTTTCTATTAATGGAGTTTCCGTTGATTCAGTCAAGATCGCTGCGATCAATGTAAGTCTTTCCTTCTTTCTCTTTTCCTTTATCATTTAATTATTCTATCTCTTCTGTGGTTCTTATTTTCCCTATTTCTGCTACAGGATTAGGAAACTCCTAAGACTCATTCTGAGATTCGTAGTTTTCTAGGCCTTGCCGGTTACTATCGGAGATTCATCGAGAATTTTGCTCGGATTGCTGCACATCTCACTGCTTTGACTCGTAAGAATGTTAAGTTTATCTGGGATTAGAAGTGTAAAGCTGCATTCAACGAGTTAAAGAGCAAGCTAACTTCCACACCAGTTCTTACCGTTCCGAACGGAAGTGAGGGATTGACGTTATATACTGATGCTAGTCGTGAGGGATTGGGTGATGTTCTCATGCAGGATGGTAGGGTCATTGCCTATGCCAGCCGTCAGTTGAAAACCCATGAAGCTAATTATGCTGCCCATGATTTAGAGTAGCTTGCTATTGTCTTTGCTTTGAAGCTTTGGAGGCATCATATGCTAGGAACCAAGTTTGAGCTTTTCACCGATCATCAGTCTCGGAAATATATCTTCACCCAGAAGGATTTGAATCAGAGGCAAGTCCATTGGCTTGAGTTTTTGGCTTCTTACGACCTCAATATTAGCTATACTCCCGATAAAGCTAATGTTGTGGCCGATGCTCTGAGTCGGAAGAAGGCTTTGTTGTGTCAGCTTGTTGTTTCTTCTCCTCTTCTGGATCGTATCATAGCTAAGCAAGATGAGGATGGGATGCTTAGGTTGATGAAGGAGAGTGTTCGGAGCAAAGTTGGTGGAAGTAGTAGTGGTAGTAGTGGTAGTTGTGGAGCCCAGATCGATGATAGAGGGATTTTGAGGATTAATGGCAGGATTTGTGTCCCGAATGTAGATGGGTTGAGGCAGGAGTTGCTTCGGGAGAATCATCGATCCGGACTTTCTATCCATCCTGGTGTGTCGAAGATGTATCGGGATATGAAGAGGCTTTATTGGTGGAAGGGTATGAAGCAGGATGTCTCTATCTTTGTTAGTAGGTGTGCAACTTGTCAGCAGGTCAAGGCCGATCATCAGAAGACCCCTGGTTTGTTGCAGTCCCTAGATATTCCCAACTGGAAGTGGGAACAGATTTCCATGGATTTCATTGATGGATTGCCAAGGTCTAGGAAAGGCAATGAGAGTATCTAGGTTATTGTGGATAGACTGACCAAATCTGCCCATTTCATTCCGGTCAAGTCTACCCGTTCTGCTTCTAGCTTGTCTGAGATCTACATGAGGGAGATTGTTCGTCTCCATGGTGTTCCTCTCAGTATTGTTTGTGATCGTGATCCTATCTTTACTAGCCAGTTCTAGAAAGCTTTTCAAGAATCTTTGGGTACCCGTCTGAATCTGAGCATTGCTTACCATCCGCAGACCGACGGTCAAACGGAAAGAGTGAATCAGATACTCGAAGATCTTCTTCGTGCTTGTGTGCTTGATTATGGTGGATCTTGGGAAGATCATTTGCATCTTGTCGAATTTACCTACAATAATAGTTATCAAGTATAATCTTATCTTCTGTTTTAAGCTTATCTTAATCTTTTATCTATCTCTTTCTATCTTTGAATTCAGGCCAGTATCAAGACGTCTCCATTTGCTGCTTTATATGGACGACCTTGTCGATCTCCATTTTGCTGGATTGAATCCGGTAATAGTCTGTTTCTTGGTCCTGATATGATTTTGGAAGCTTCGGAGAGAGTTGAGGAGATTAGGAGAAGGTTGAGGGTTGCTCAGGATAGGCAGAAGAAGTATGCTGATAGGCGAAGGCAGAAGCTTGAGTTTGCTGTTGGTGATATGGTTTTCCTTAAGGTCTCTCCCTTAAGGAATGTTCTTCGCTTTGGTCGTAGAGGGAAGCTTTCTCCTAGGTTCATTGGTCCTTTCCGCATTGTGGAAAGAGTTGGTTCCTTGGCTTATCGTCTGGAGTTACCCGAGAAGCTTTCTTGAGTGCATGATGTATTCCACGTCTCACATCTTCGTCGGTATCTCCATGACCCATCTTTGTTTGTTCAGCCTTCCGCTCTTGACAGCTTGGATGTTGAGCCTAATCTAACTGTCGAGAGGAAGCCACTTCGTATTGTCGACAGAGGTACGAAGCAGCTAAGAAGGAAATCTGTTAGTCTGGTCAAAGCATAGTGGAGTACCGATGATCGTGATTGTACTTGGGAGACGAAGGAGAGCATTCGTGCTTCGAATCCGGAATTGTTTATTCCAGGTACTATTTTGTTTTTCTATCTTGTTTTCCTTTTTTTCCTTGTTTCCGTTCTTTTCGAGGACGAAAAGGTTTGAGTGGGGGAGAGTGTAACAACCCAATATTTTGGAGATTATTTTTAATTGAATCTATTTCATTTAGAAAATGTTTTAGAACTTATTTTACTTAAAATTTTGTTTTAAAATATTTTTAAAGTGAAGTAGGAATTTTTCTAGAGCTAATGGTAATTTATTTGAAATTTTCATGTTCTGTTTCCTATTTTTAAACAATTTCTTCAATTCTTTTGCTATTTTCTCTGAATTTAATTATTTATTTCACTTTGAAAATGTTTTAAAAATCATTTTATTTCAAATTTTGTTTTAGAATATTTTTAAAATAAAGTAAATAATTTTCCAAAGCCAATGGTGATTTATTTGTAATTTCTGGACACTATTTTGGATTTTTAAGCAATTTCTTATATTCTTTTTCCATTTTCTTTAAAATTAATTAATTATTTTCATTTTATTTCACTTTTTTTCGGTTTTTAAAAGTATTTGCTGAAATTATTTTGTTTTATTTGTTTTAAAAGAAATGGAAAATTGAAGAGACAAAGACTCTTCCTTTTCCTATGGCTTTTCAATTTCTAGACTTTTCAATTTCTAGACTTTTCAATTTCATAACTCTTCATTTATTTTCTTTTCGCCGTGTAAATTTCTTTAGTAAGCCGTGAATTTCATTTATCTTTCACGCACAAAAAAAATCTTCCTCATCATTCTTCACGGCTAGGGAAAAATATTGGTAATGGCATTATCTTTTTATTCTTTTCTTTTTATTTTTCCTAAGATTTTGCCTTGTTTTCTCATGTATTTGGATCGGCCTCTCCCTCATAGCCACGGCCACCACCTCCTACACCTTTTCCCTGCCATCATCACCAGCTACTCCTCTGGTCTTGACCAAGGACGAGCCCTCCATGATGAACAACTCCTCAAAACCTATGAAAAATGCCTTGAAACCATGCTAGTTGACCACCACTTGCCTCATCTACTTCAACCACCACCCTAACCACCACCTAGGCCGCCACCACTCCACTGACCTTATCAACACACACCCCTCCAGCCACTGACCAGTCATGGTGCACCCCAGGCCGAGCCCACTCACCCATGGCCGAACCACTTTGATGACCAAAACTCTACTACTTGCCTTAAAACTCTTCACATTCTCATGTATAAACTTCCTCCCTATGTTTCCACTACCTTGGCCGTGCCTTTACATGAACAAACCCGAGCCATTCCCTGTTCAAACCAGAGCCAAACAACATCCCTAGGTTGGAAAAAAATAGAGGAAGCAAGGCAAAAGATTTGGCATTCATATCTCTTTTCATTAAAAAGTTATTTCATTTCAAAATGGTATTGAATTTTAATTTGTTTTTATTTTTGTTTTGGGTTGTAACACAAGAGTTGTAGCATTGGATCTCGCTCTCCACTAAAATCCGTAGTCTTGTCTTTGTGCTCTTGATTCCATTGTGTCAGTTGTATTGCAATCTCCCGCATTTAGAGGTGAGTAAATCTCACACGACACTATATACTTATGCAATTGTGAAGCGACAACATTTGAATGTGTAGAATTATAAATGGTGCTATAACTGCCTGTGATTATTTATGTATGATGTTAAACCTGTAAATTACATGTCATATCACCTGTTACTGTTGTAGATTTTTAAACTGTTCATTTATATCTGTTTATCACACTGCAAGTTCCCTGTAGATTAGGTTCACTATAGGTTGAAATGATACATACCCAAACGGACTTTAGAATAGGAAAAAATCGTTATGGGCTGAAATGATAGGTTTGAACGGTTTTTAATTATTTATTTTGACTTGGGACTGCGGGTTTGAAATGATAGAACCTGGATTTTTATTTGTAAACTGCGGATTGAAATGATATATATCCATGTCACTTGACCTAGGTTAGAAAACTATATACAAGCCCGTAGTTATTTTTTTATAAATTTTCAAGTAATTTTAAAAGTGTATATATACGAAAATTTGATTTAAATTGGATTTTTAAAATATTAAATATAGAAATTTGGAATTTTCTATAAGTTAAAAATGTTGGAAAAATGAATAGTTACATTGAATTTTGAAAATATAACTTAAGTGGAAATTTGGAATTTTGTCAAATAAACAAATTTAGTTATAGAAATAAAAATGGAAATTAAATTTTATTGAGAAAAAAATGGAGAAAATTTAAGTGTTAAGTTGTTTATTTAAAAATGTGAAGAATTGGAAACTTTTACACTTGAATTTATTAAGTAATTTGTTGAAATTGGATTTAATTATGAGAAATTTATTTATAAAATCATAAGGTAAGAGTAAGTTAAATGAACATTTTTTGAATGTTAAAATATGATTTTTATAATGTTTAAAGGGTTTAAATTGAGGTTATTTAATTACTGGAAATACACTAAAATTCTGGAAACTACTTTTTATAGCATTCAGAAATGCTATGGTTTCTGTAAATGAACTCAAACTGAATAAAAGAGGCTATTACAGCAGTTCTGAAATGCTGTAGTTGCTGTAGTAAATTTAAAAGGCTAAACTTAATATAGGCCTATTACAGCAGTTCTGTAAATGCTGTAGTGGTCTGCTGTCTTTGCTGGAATTCATTAAAATCCTTGTTTTGAAACCTGAGCTATTACAACATTTCTGGAAATGCTGTCTTTGCTGTTTTAAACTAAATTTCAACTAAAAACTGAGTTTTTACAGCAGTTTTTAAGTGCTGTCTTTGCTGAATTAAAATGTATTCAAGTGTAACTTATAACAGCTTTTCTAAATGCTGTGAAAGGTTGGAATTTTTAATAATTATGGGTTTGACTTAGTAAATGAGCTCAGAATGGTTTGAAACTTTGGAAATTGAATACTTGACTTGAAAAAATAATAACTTCACTTTTAAATGATTTAAATGAATGAAGTTAATTGGAAAATGAATCATTTTAAAAGATGATTTGAATTGAAATAAATGAATGTTATCTTTGAACTTTAAAAGGGTATTAAGTTTGATATTTGTATTTGAATCCAAATAATGATTTAAAAGGGAAGTTTTGAAAGGATATGATATTTTGAAATACAGAAATGGTTTGGAAATGATTTAATCTTTATTTTGATAAAGATTGGGTTTTGAAATGATATTTTATTTTGAAGTATAAAGTATTATTTTTAAAGTTATAACCACAGGTTATAATAACGATTGGTTGGCAAAGAGACCGGGATCAGATATGGACATACTCTCTGTCGATACCGAAAAGCACTTTGACAACTATGTACACGGTGGAGATTCCAGAATGAAGTAGGATGGTGGTGACGTTCTTGTGGTATGTTACGTGGACCCAACTCCCGTGAGTTGGCATAAGGTGGCAAAAACAGGAGCGGTCTCAGGCCAGTTGAGGTCGCACCTCGTAGCGGACGCATTTCTTCGATAACATTCTATTACTTGTGATTGTTTGGTGGCCACCCTCCGATTTGGGAATGTGTTCCGAGGTGGGCGTATGTGGATGCTGCGTTACCACCAGCCCGAGTGTCGTAATTGGTATATCTACCCTGGCATTGCCTTGTGTGCCGTGTCACCTACCATATCGAGCCTTTACTACGAGTTTGGTTTTCTCCCGTATCCCATGCGTATCTTCTCGTAGTCTCCCGATCAGGAGATATGCACGTATTGGATGGACTACTGGGACTATTACGTGTCTGGGGCTATATGGGTAACCCCGTGATGCTATTTTAAAGTATGTTTATTTTACTGATAGACACTATTATAATAGCGCAATATTACTATATAGTAAATAGTTTAACGGATCCTTAGAGGATGGACGGTCCCAAGCATCTTCTAAGTTACTTGTACCTTTACTACAATTCACTTGAGTTGGTTTACATTGGATAAGTATGTATGTCCTGACTCGAGTGTTTGTGTTTTTTTTACGCTCGGGTCAATCTGAGTTATTCACAGATTTGGATTTCCTCTCTCTGGAGGTCTGGAATCGCTGGAGATTTATCAGCTTATATAGTTATCTATATTTCAGTTCTGTTGTTCTATTGTCAGCTTTGTATTAGTGGACTTCTTTGTATTTGGGATTTTATGTTGTATCTGTTTTCAGACTAATATTATGTATTTGGTTTTGAGACTTTGTGATAGTAGCTTCATGAACTACTATGGTATTTTAATTTCCGCTGCGAGATATTCTGATATTCTATGTCTGTGATTATGTGATTTGATTTTATTTTCTTCGAATTTTATTACAATCTGTTATTTGGTACTATTCAAGTCCGACATTTGTGGATTATTGTCGATTTGAATGGTGGAAAATAATGGGTCGTTACATGGTTTGTCTGCCATTGGAATGTAGGAGGTGAGAAGGAAACGTATGTACAGACAAATGAAAATGAGGAGTCGTTAGGGTTTATAACGGGCTATTTATAGACAAAGCTGAAAATAGAATGGATGGACAAGATTTGATTTACACGTTGAACGATAAATGACCCGAAAAGCCCGTTCTGTCTCCGAAACGAAAATGGGTAATCTCATATATCAAAATAGATGTTTTCAAATATTTTAAACTCAATGGAACAGGTTTCAAGTCTTAATTCCATCGTATGAAGAAGTTATGATAAAATCAGCTTATTTCAAATTGATTTCAATTTATTTCAATTACATTGATTTCTAGGCGTTTCGAGTTCGTACGATCAAATGACAAGTCCGATCGATACGAAACATGAAATCCTACAATATATCAATGTTACGGATCCGATGAAACTGGTTTCGTCGAAATCCTAGACAGTTGCCAAAATGCTATATTTCAAGTTAATTAAATAAATAAATTATTAAATTAATTAATCACCTTTTTATTCAATACTTATTAACTAGCAGATTTTTATCATTTTTGATTTCTTAAACATTTATAATAATCCAAAACAAGTTTACACAACAATTCAGTATTTAAAGTTTTACTAATTACAGTGTCTAATTTCAACTATAATTAAATCCGATTTTATTATAACTTAATTTCAATAAATTATTTTAATTTGATTCCAACCTTTATATTCAACCAATTATAATCCGATAACATAGTTAACATTTGTTTTACATTTTATTACATTAATATACTCCAGTTTCCATCTTTTATTTGTATTAAATACTATATTTCAATTATATTGGATTTTGTCAATTTTACCCATAAATTTTAAATAAAAAATCCTAATTAATTTATTTAACTTGATTTCGCTCCTTTATTACATTAGTTATTTCCTTATGAATAAAATTAACTTTTCTATCCATTCTATTACATTCACATTCAACAGTTATTGTCTTAGCGCACATTAATGCATCATTTATTTCGTTTAATTATAATTGATTTCCAATTAAATTTTATAGACAAATTAAATAGGTAATGTATAATAATTGTTACCATAAACCTTTAATCACATTCATAGGTTATTTATTTACAAACAAAGGTTACAATTACCTATATAATGATGATTTTATTCAATTTCTATTAACTGTCTATTTCATACAAAAATTAAATATTTACATTTTTTTCTTATATTTAATGTATAACCAAATATAACAATTTACATTATTACATAATTGGAATTTCATTTCAATTGTTAAAAATTAGCTTTAATTACCATTATTACATTTCATTTTAGTATTCATTTCATTATTACATTACAACTTTTTATTTCTTCCAGTATTACATAACAAGATTCATTAAATTAACAAATTAAATTATCAAAAATTTACGGGTTGTTACACTCTCCCCCACTCAAAACTTTTCGTCCCCGAAAAGGAAAAGAAGGGAAAAGAAGGAATTAAATAATCAATATCTCTTATCCAAAATATAAATTTTATAACCAATAAGTTTACAAAATTAAATAATTTAAATAAAATATATCAATTTATAACAATTAAATCCTTTTTATATTCAAGTAAATAAGAGTTGAAAACATTTCATAAAATTTTCTAAGTCCAAAATTTTCGAAAATTTTTGGCAGAGTCTCCTTTGTACAGAGAGGTCTGGAAGATAAAATAATATCAATAATAACAATATATCTCATATTTTCAAAATAATATATCCCAACAGCGGGAAAATAATATAATATCGCTATATAAAACCGTAATCCGTGAACGCTATTTGTCGGGCAATTAACGCTTATTTTATGAAACCAAAAGTAGTAGCAATTGTTTCCATAACCTGTATTTCACTTATATAATCCAAAGGGGTTAATAATTATATAAAATGAAATGTTTAAAGTTGTTTCAACCACTAACAAACAAATCAATATAAACAACAATCACTGGCAACCACATCATACAATCATCATATGAAATCAACTATCCATCCATAGCAAACAAACAAATGGTTTGTTCGGGTTCAGAAATTTTTTAACCGCCTAGAATGACAAATAAACTACTGAGTGCACCATTTACTCAACAGTCTTAAATGAACCCAATAGATTATTCATACATCTTAAACAATTAGAAATATCCTATCCCAAACAGCCCATAAACCAAAACAAACAATAATTTACAATGTACTTGAGTTATTCTTATTAAATTTCTTTCACAACATTTACAGTTTTTATTTTTCTTTTCATTCATACAAGGATTATTTCTTTAACTTACATTTATCTCTTACAAAATTTTATTCCCATTCATTCATTCAGTGTTTATTTCATTTATTTTCCTTTATTACTTACAAAATTCATTTTCATTTATTCATATCATGTCAATTTATTTTTATTGCATTACATTCATTTTATTATTTACTTTAATTATAAATAGTTTCAATATTAACTTAAGTTCAAAATCCTTTACTTACAGTACTCATTTTCTATTTCATTTAATTAGTAGTATTACAATTTTAACTCAAGTTTATAACTATTTTCATATCAAATTTCTTATTTATAAAAGTAAATTTTATTGAACACTTTCATTACATAAGTTTTACTTGTAAAAATTTCCATTACCTATTCTTTTAAAATTTCAACTTTTATAATTGGTAAGTTATATATATATATATATATATGTCTTTAAGAATGCAATTGAAAGTAACACAAGTTTGACTTACTTATTCTAATTAACTTAAGGTTCAATAGTTATCATTCCTTATTTTCATATTCTTTTCGTTTACAAGTTACAAATTTCAAATTCCTTGTATATTTCAGTTATAACTTAGCATATCATTTCTTATTTTCATTTAGAAGTTTCAATTATTAAATAGTTAAAAAATTTATTCCATTTCAATAATTGAAATCTTTAGTTTATAAAAATTTAAGAGCTAAATGCCGGGTTCCATTTTTAAATCATTTAAAATAACATCTATATATATATATACTCATAACTTTTATCCAATCATATTTAAACTTAATATTTTTATTTGTTTATCAAAATAGTTCTGTAGTAAAACTACTACAATGGCCTTCCCACTTTGAAACTCGAAAATAAATGTTGATGATGCGTGCACTCATCACCGAAATTATTTTCCAGCAACAGAGAGGGGAGTACAAAACTTATTTCTTTCCAAAATTTCATTAAAACAATTTTTTCAAATTATATTGAAATATTTATATCAAAAAATACTCCTAATAATATTATTATTATATCCCAAAATCATTTGAAAGAAATTTTCAAAAAACACCGGAACTTAAGTTCTAAATTTCCAAATTTCATTTATTTTATTTTCAAATCTTATTTCCAACCAATATTTATAAATTTCACTACCTAACAACCAACATATTACAACCAAATATATATCATTTATAAAATTTTTATTTTATATACAGAAAATAAAATAGGCAAAATTATTTCATTTACCTATATTTCAAAACAAATATTGTGTCGGTCTGTCCTATTAAGTGTTTAGAAATCCCTATCGATGTCATAGCGTCCTATGCACCAACTAGAATTTATAAATACAAAACGGAACAAATTAACACAATATAAAAACCTTTTATAGCACTAACAAATACGCTCTATCATATATAAGCACTCAGCGACTCATTCTAGGGTATTACTACCCTATCAAATATGAGTCTGACCCCACAAAGCTAAGGTTATAGCTAAACCTGGCTCTGATACCAACTGTAACATCCCGCCTTTTTGTACGTTTAAGCGGACATACGTGCCAACTCAAACCATACAGAAGGGCGGATTGTTATGGGGTAAATAAGAAAAAAACAGAGAAAGAGAAAAACAAAACAAAATCTCGCAGCAGAATGACAAAATATAATAATCAAATAACAGGTCATGAAGCTGTTTACAAAACATTTGATTATACTTATACCATACAGAATCAGAGTTACATAAATAGAGAATAAATATACAAATGCAGCGGAACAGTATGAATGCAGTGGAATAAATATAGTAAATAATGGTAGTACAAACCTTCGTCTTCATCCTCCAGAAATAGAGTCTTCAAATCCTGAAATGCTCAGGCTGACCCGAGCGAATTGAAAAGACAAAACACTCGAGTCAGAACTAAAAGATCTTATGTGAGTTAAATCAATGGTAAAAAACTATGAGTGGAATGACATTGGAGATGTTTAAGGGGTTTGACATATCCTATCCAGTGTCTAACGTGAGTGTAGTAACTTAAGAGATGTTCGGGATTCACATCTCCTCAGGATCCGTTAAACTATCTACTATGTAGTACAATACGCTATTATAATATGTCTACAGTAAGATAAACTATTAAAATAGCGTTAAGGCGTTACCCATTTCCCCCTTAACACATTTTTATATATTCCCATAGTCTATACAGTACCATAATCCCGTCCGTACTGGACGTCGTTAGAGGCCACTCCATAGGTATGGTACAAAACAAACTCATAGTGGTCTCGATAGGGTAGGTGACACGACACAACTAGGCAATGCCAGGGTAGATATACCAATTACACTTCCGAACTGGTGGCAACGCATAGTAGCTACTACCGCCCACCTCGGAACACACTCCAAATCAAAAATCAAGGGTGGCCACCAAATCAATCGCAAAGTCAGAATATAGTATCGAAGGAGTGTGCCCGATCGGAGGAATGACCTCACTTGGCACGTCAATTGCTCATGTTTTAGCCACCTTAAGCTAACTCATGGGAGTCAGGTCCACGTATATACCTCATATAGGATCGTCGCCAACCATCCTACTTCATTCTGGAATCTCCACCGCGTACACAGTTGTCAAAGTGGTTTTCAGTATTGGCAGAGAGTATGACAATATCCGATCCCGGTCTCTTTAACAACCAATCGCTTATTACACACCGGATGGTTCTTTTACATTTCCAAAACCATTTCATAATTGATATCAAAATATCATATTAATTCAAATCATATCACTTTCGAAATCATTACTTACTTCCGAAATCATATCACATCTGAAATCATAGTTCGAAATTATATTTCCTTTCAAAAGCCATATTTCCAAAATAGGCTAAACTCTCATTTCAAAATGTCATATTAAACCAAATATGTTATTTAATTCCCAACTTAGGTTATAACATCATTAACCATATTCACTAAAAAAATCGAGAATTTGAATATAAACCCATCCATTTTACTTAGTTTGGAATTTAGAAGAAAATAGTTTTAAATAGT
This sequence comes from Allium fistulosum, assembly GCA_030737815.1. Taxonomy (NCBI): domain Eukaryota; kingdom Viridiplantae; phylum Streptophyta; class Magnoliopsida; order Asparagales; family Amaryllidaceae; genus Allium; species Allium fistulosum. The sequence goes on from CM060902.1 coordinate 1,426,358,990, forward strand.
TATAAATAGTTAATATAGATTTAAAATAGATTAAATATAATTAAAATAGATTAAATAGCTTTAAAATAGATTAATTAGATATAAAATAAGTTACAACAGGTTAATTAGTTTAAATAAATTAAATGGTTTAAAATAGGTTAAAATGATTTAATATAATTAATACAGGTTAAAATAGTTTAATACTTTGAAAATCTTAATAATTAGAAATTTTGAAATAATGTATTTTTAAAACAGTTTATATTAAAACATGAATTTGGAATTAATACCAAATTAAACTATTCATTTCATTTCAACACATTTGGACCATTTTCAATTTCCAAGTCAACAAACCAAATTCCACACCTTTCAATTTCAAAATATTTCAAAGTTATTTTCAAACAACTTCAATAACTTAATTTCGATAGAATTTCAAGTTTAACTTTAAACTTCCAATTTAATTTCTTAAAGCGATTACTTTTAAACCAATTCACATTTCAACACAAAACTTGATTTTCCAATAATACTTCAATTTATATACATCAAATTTTATTTCAAGATATCATTTAATTAATTCAAAAATTAAGAAGTTCAAAATCATTAAATTTAACCAATCCGGTGTCCGTATATAATTTTCTACCCTAGGGTCAAGTGATACGGATATTTATCATTTCAATCCGCAATTTAAAATGTTACGGTTATATATATATATCATTTCAAACCGCAATCTCGAATTAATAATAAAGTCCATAAAATCGCTCGAGTCTATCATTTCAACCCATAACGATTTTTCCTTAATCTAGTGATCATTCGGGTATGTATCATTTCAACCCATACTGAACTTGCAGTTTATAACGATATAAAATAAAACTTCCATTCATCTAATATCAACAATCAACATCCATCACAATCATCATCCAAATCAATCAATAAATATCAATATAGAATTGATAATCAATAACAGGTATTTAACTGGCAACTTATATTCAATAATAAATTAAATAACGATTTAATCCAAATAAATTCAAATTAATTGAGATGACGATTAAAATATACCAGACAGCCATAAATAAATTTCTAATAACATCATAAATTAAATTTAACAAATATAAGAAATTTTAGAAGTTGTGAGTGGGTTAAAACACTCACCTTTTGAATTTAAATCGAATTTAAACCCAAAATTCAAACAGTCTCAGAATTTGTCCAAATCTATGTTAAAATGTCTAGAATTTCAATACGATCCCAATGCAAGAAACCGCATGTGAATCGGACCTCATATGTGAAAGTTATAGCAGTTAGAACGATTTGAATAATAATAATAATAATAATAATAATAAACAGCGAATAGGGTTGCGCCACGTCACCTTCTCCTTTCCCATGCCATGAATACCAGAAGCCAACACGTAAAAAATAACTACCTTTGACCGCCAAAATCGAGCACCTCCGACCCCTAGCTGATTGCCGACCACCGCCATCACGCTTCTCGACCTTCGCCGCACCTCCAGTAGCCACGACGCCACCCCCGCATGCCCCTAGCACCGTGCGCTGCAACCCAAAGACCTAGGGTTTCGAAACCCTAAACGTCAAATTCTGGCCACCATACACCGATTCAGACTGATCGACCACCATCACACGACTCCACGCGATAATCTCTATCAAACCCATAAACTAATTTCATTGATTGAAGCCAAAATCAGAAACTCCCAAATTTTGTTTTAGGGTTTCGAAATTTTGACCTTTGACCGTGAATCCCCGATGACTCGAGCACCGTTTGCAAAAACAGACACTAGATGTAGATTTGTATCGATGAGATCTTCGATTTATATATTTTTTTGAATTTTTTTGAAGAGTTTGATTTTGGAATTGATTTTGAAATTGAATTGGAATTTGGGAATTGGTTTGTCTGCCATGGAATAGAGGAGGTGTGAAGGAAACGTGCATACAGTAAATTGAAAATGAGGAGTGGCTAGGGTTTATAATGGGCTATTTATAGACAAAGCTGAAAATAGAATGGATAGACAAGATTTGATTTACACGTTGAACGATAAATGACCCGAAAAACCCGTTCTGTCTCCGAAACAAAAATGGGTAATCCCATATATCAAAATAGATGTTTTCAAATATTTTAAAATCAATGGAACATGTTTCAAGTCTTATTTCCACCGTATGAAGAAGTTATGATAAAATCAGCTTATTTCAAATTGATTTCAATTTATTTCAATTACATTGATTTCAAGGTGTTTCAAGTCCGTACGATCAAATGACAAGTCCGATCGATATGAACTTGAAATCCTACAATAATTCACTGTTACGGATCCGATAAAACTAGTTTCGTCGAAATCCGAGACAGTTGCCAAAATAGCTATATTTCAAGTTAATTAAATAAATAAATTATTAAATTAATTAATCAACTTTTTATTCAATACTTATTAACTAGAAGATTTTTATCATTTTTGATTTCTTAAACATTTATAATAATCCAAAACAAGTTTACACATCAATTCAGTATTTAAAGTTTTACTAATTACAATGTCCAATTTCAACTGTAATTAAATCTGATTTATTATAATTTAATTTCAATAAATTGTTTTAATTTGATTCCAACCTTTATATTCAACCAATTATAATCCGATAACATAGTTAACATTTGTTTTACATTTCATTACATTAATATACTCCAATTTCCATCTTTTATTTGTATTAAATACTATATTTCAATTATATTGGATTTTGTCAATTTTACCCATAAATTTTAAATCAAAAATCCCAATTAATTTATTTAACTTGATTTCGCTCCTTTATTACATCAGTTATTTCCTTATGAATAAAATTAACTTTTCTATCCATTCTATTACATTCACATTCAGCAGTTATTGTCTTAGCCTACACTAATGCATAATTTATTTCGTTTAATTATAATTGATTTCCAATTAAATTTTATAGACAAATTAAATAGGTAACATATAATAATTGTTACCATAAACCTTTAATCACATTCGTAGGTTATTTATTTACAAACAAAGGTTACAATTACTTATATAATGCTGATTTTATTCAATTTCTATTAACTGTCTATTTCATACAAAAATTAAATATTTACATTTGTTTTTTCTTATATTTAATGTATAACCAAGTATAACAATTTACATTATTACATAATTAGAATTTCATTTCAATTGTTAAAAATTAGCTTTAATTACCATTGTTACATTTCATTTTAGTATTCATTTCATTATTACATTACAACTTTTTATTTCTTCCAATATTAAATAACAATATTGATTAAATTAACAAACTAAATTATCGAAAATTTACGGGTTGTTACACTATTTTTGATGTTCAGCTTCTCCTCGTTTCATCTTTTTTTCCATCTCTTTAATTTCTATCCAATGAAGAAGAACTCTCTTCTTTCGAGTTAGAAGATTATGATTCTTGATGATTCTTCTTTCGTCTTTGGGGGTAGTTGAGTCATCAAAGAAAGGCTATTCTCCATCTACTTCAGGATAAAATTATGGCTCTCTAGCATCTTTTGGATCATCTCAATCATCATTTAGTCCAAATCCACCCTACTTTCCATCTCTGGTGCACTTGAGACTTCAATAGTAACGGGTTGATTTGTTTCTTCTTCATGTTGAGACCCTTCATTTTCAGCATCGTTTGTGGGCCTTGAGGCGATTGATTTCTCTTTGTCCTTCCTGGGTGGCATAACTCTTCTAGATCCAATGATAGACTTTTTGCAAATCCAAGTAATCAAGGATCTTCCGATAGAAACTTTCTAGGTCTAGCTTGTGGATAGTTTAAATCCAAAGTTTAAGGCAGATCCACGAATGAAAATCTTGAACGTTCTCAGTAAAAGCATGACAATGCTTGCACCAAAGTGATACAAACGCCCAATCGATTAATAATAGGTAATTATGTAGTCAAGATATTAAAATAAGGTAGAACATACAAGAGTTTACAATGGTTCGGCCATAATGATTAGCCTACGTCCACTATCAACTTTGTTACTGATTCTTACTTTCTTTTACAATAGTGATTTGAAAACTCATTTGCTTACAACTTGAATAAGAATCCAATAGAGTGTCATGATAAATTATACTAATTCTGAAAGTACAAAAAGGATCTATTTCTGGTGCCATCCTCCCACTACTAGGATGAAGATCATCGAATTTGGTTCTGGGATTTGCTACCCACGTTCTCCACATCTGACATAAGACTCCTAATGAAGATCGAGGTAAGATTAGCACTTCAATGTCAGTACGGTACTGAGTTGTTCTTTCCAACTCGATGCCGAGTTATGAATATCTTTTGCCAAAACATCTTTCGGATCAATAAACAAAGTACCTCAAAAGTTATGTTGGTTTTTCTAAACATTACAAATCCTGAAACGCTTTTTGTTCCGTAAGCCATTTTTCACCTAGCGAACTTCGATCTTTCACATAACACTCAAAATAAATGTTGTTCCTTATTATCATAACTTTCCAACAAGTGTTGAATAGTCAAAAAACATATAAGAGGTTTAAAAATTATGGTCAAAACACTACTGTGCTAAAGCTTAGAGTTTGTATGCATAGACCGAAATTTTAATTCATCTTTAAACACATTTTAGTATTAGAAAACTTTAAAATCTCGAAATGTGAAAAACATGAAAGTTGTTACTTTTGAAAATAACTTCCCAATAAAAGAAAAATTAATAGATTCTGATAAAAAAATCAAAAGTTATGCCTATTTTACTACAACACTTCAAATTTAAAATATCATAACTCTCTCCCAACTTTTAATGTAATTAAATCACACTTTCCCTTTTTGAAACTACAAAATTTTAATCAAACATCCTACATCAAAATTGTTCTCTTTTGAATATACTTTTTGAAAAATCAAAAACTTCAAAAGTCTGATCGTTTAATAACAAAATTATGCTCATAAAACAGGAAGTCGTTTCCTACTCTTATATTTATAGTTTGAAAAATTCTTCACATGCATAACTTCATTTTAAATAAATTTTCAATAAAAACTCACTACTCATAGTTTTAATTCAAAGCATATTTTTCTACACACATCATCATTTGTACTTCAAAATATTATTTTCCACATTTTATATCTGTACATTATTTCAAAGAAAACATGTACGAATACACAAACTAGGCACAATAACTTTTTCACTTTTGAAAAATTCCTTTCAATCTCACTTTATCTATTACATTTTATTTTCTTCATATTTTCATATATTTTTTCAAAATACTTATGATTCTATATTTTTTATAAATGATATCTTAATCATTAGTATTTTAATTTAAAATTACCTTGATTTGAAACTCATATTTTTCATTTCATATCTTAATATATTTTATTATAAACATACTTACATCCATTCAAATAACATCATATAATCTCACCCTACTTACCTATATATATATATCACTACATACTATACTTTAACACGCTCACGTATATTTATAAAAATATAACTACGTTGCCTCGCCATGGATTTTAGTGACTGGTTTTGTCAATTGGCTGCAATGTTTATTGCCTATGATGATATATCAACATTCTCTCGCCATTGATCTAAACTATTCACTAATACATTATGGCTGCATACGTTGTTTAAAAAGTTTTTGAACATAGGAAAATCAATTATATCGTTCCAAAATCATGTTCAAAGTAATAAAGTTTTCATTCTGTACATGCCAGATCATAAATAAGCAACTTCATCCAATCTCTGAAAAAGTCAAATTATTCCTCAAATCACTTTTTTTAGTGCATAAAATATTCTATACCTTTCGTATCAAAATAATACATTTTTCTTATCAAAACACTATTTATTTTAAAATATTGCGTCGAAGCCTCTTGTTCTAATGCTTAGAAATTCTATCGACACGGTGCACCCGTATCGACCGGAATTCATAAAGCGCTCAAATGACAAATTAACATGATATAAATACCAAAATCTTTTCCAAATCTTTTATAAAAGTTATCTTACTACTTTATTAGAATCATATGCTCGCTTCTATATTAACACATATTTAAGTTGTTTGTAAATATAATTAATTAATCACTCATCAACAAACAATACAATAAAAAACACATGGATCATCCATGTACTCAAACAAGCAAGCATACAATTCAATTTTAATCACATCATATTTTAATTACCTATTTATATAGATATTAATTTTCCTTTTATACATCAAACAATTTACTATCCCTTGCAGTTTTGGAGATATCACTGGCTTCTAATATTTTAATATTTGTTTATATAAATATTAAGTAGGTTTGTAGCTTTTGATCGATAACTTTTACTCAATCCCACATTATAGGCATTATTACAACAAAGCACACATCAAACCAAATAAGTGAATGTGCTTAAGAAATGAATCTATCGCTACCACTGCGCCACTTTGATCACTAAAAGATTTATCTACATAAGCTCGCATCATCAGAACTTATTTATGTACTGTATCCAAGGTGTGAGATTTTGATTATGGCTCTCTAAAGCTTCCCTATCCAAGCTACTCCATTCTTACTTCAAAGCGACACAGAGGTTTATTCCATGTCACCAATGCAAACACTACTGGTCTGGCTAACAACTTCTTTCTTCACTATTCCATCAACCATTTCCATCTCACACAGAGAGAACACTCAAAAGAGGTAGGAGCAAAGATATTGTATACTAGGAAAAATAATAAGTACGCACCCAGATGATTACCCCAACAATCATCATATACTCCCACCATACCTTATATATGGTAACTACCACATACCCAAGGGGAATAGAGAATCTAAATCTCGGTAGGCCAAGAATCCTACCTTATATACTATGTTTATTCTGAACTTTCTCTAATAACAACTGTAACACCCCACCTCTATTGCCATATTACCAAAGAGTATTATTAGGTAATACTGTATGATAATACATAGAATGAGGCGATATTGGGTTGTCACACGTGAGTAGTCCCTTGGGCTAACACCGTTACATATTTAAAAGTCTCATACAACTTACCTTTATATGTACTTGGAATCGAAACAAAGCAATAAACATGTGCATTTCCATGATAGAACAATACAAAATATAAATTAAATAACAGAGAACATGGAGTCATCAAATAATATACAAGTCCAATATATATATCTCAACAGTACATCAACATACATATAAGGGGCTAGACAATATCATTATCCCTGGCCCAACTACTATCCCGACCTCCAAACTATGCCCAACAAACACAAGACGGTCTCTTCGTCTCTGCCTGAAATGTCTCGGACTGACCCGAGTATTATATAAATAATAAATGGGTCAGACAATGACTAGAAGGTTGATGTTAATATATGATGATAACTGGCACATCATAACAAATGTAACTCAAAGGCAATACACATTAGTATAATACCTGAATCAAATTATGCACATATAATTTCATATATAGTAAAGAATAGTCGATTAACACATTGAATGGCACAAAAATAAATTGGGGGAAACATCATCCAGACAATCAAACTACCATGCAAAATGCAGCATTCGATAATGTATATCTCGACCAATAACCTTATTGTTATATGAGAACTCTTGACTGAATGGCCCTAAGAGATATATAACAAATGGGTATGCAGACTCAAAATATAATACAAACGTAACATAATGATCTATCTTGACCAACAGTCCTAATAAGAGTAAGAACTCTCGACTGAATGGTCCTAAGAGATTTTAAGGTATATAACATATTAATAGATCTATTAGTTGAAGGCTCTAAGAAAGGACGACTGATAAGCACACAACTAGCCTCCAATGTCTTATAAAAAGCCAAGCACACAACTGTTTTAGGTTCTGCTACCTCAGATGATAGAAAAGCAAGCAGCAAGTCTCTATTGCCATACACTCATGATCTCTAGTGAGGCGATAACATAAAATAACTCATTAGAAGTGGATCTGCCTAAGTCATTTATATGGGAAACTGACATACCATAGCATTGCTCCAAGAAACGCTAAAGACTGTAGGTCGTTTCCTACACTCCCTTAGTTACTCCTAAAATCGTGACACTCATATCTATCGCATGTCATAAAAAAATGCAATTCAACGTTGTGCATTGGTCATAAACAAACACTCATTAGGAAATGGCTCTAATGAGAGAAATATCTCTCATCCTCAACCTCATCAACTCATCCAATTGACGTCACAAATCTAGGGCATGACCCCGCAATCGAGATCACTAGGATGGATACTAGCATATCTATCAGTTCCTAATCATGCTTTCTACATAATGGTGTGAACCCTATGATGTATATTCTCAACAGGCAATCGCGACTCGATAAGTCCAAGAGAGAGTAATATCTAGTACCCTCGACTCCATGAGTCCTAATGAGAGCATCGCAACATACACTAATAAATCCTCTACTACACGCCCTAAGAGTAAATGACACTCGACTAGATAGTCCTTAGAAGTCAAAGCCCAAAAATTCCGAATATCACTCTCAACTTAGAGCCTGTGAAGAGGAAAGAAATAGTCCTCTCGACTACTAATCTTTAAGAGAGTCAGCTCTAGATGACACTCAATTTCCAAACCCGTATCTTTACTTCAGGTGACATCTACTCACAATAACTAATCGAACAAATATCAACCAATGTCCCATGCCACCAAGTGTTACTCGCCCGTTTACTCAATGCTCACAAAATACATTCGACAACCACATAATTATTTTTATATAGAAAGTCCATAAAATAATAGAAAAATATTACTGAATGCCCCATAACATATGGTATTATAACTTCGTTTATTCAATTTCCTGTCATATAGAAAATAAAATCAATCAAAAACTTCAACTATATATTGATTTAGAAGCAGTTTTATTACAAAATACACTTTCCAAAATTTTAGTTGTATTTCAAAACTAATCAATATTAATTTCCAAAGAGGTATAAATAATAAAATCATCATTTTCTTCAAAATCTTCAATTTAGTTTCCAAAAAAAAAATTAATTCAAAGAGGTTTGTATTATAAATGTATTATCCTTTTCTAAAATCCTTATTTCAAACCTTTAATTTAATCTCTAAGCAATAGACATTTTAAATCTTCATTCAAACTTCACACCCGCTAAATTTATTTTGAAAGTAACTTATATCATACAAAATTCTTCTTTAATATTAAAAATACTAACGAAGGAGTTTTATCTTATCCAGCATTTGAACTAAGTAGCTTCTACGTGAATCTAGATGTTGAGATGAAGACAGAATGGATCAAGTATTTGGGAGCATGCTTGGATTAACAAGATGAAGCAATTTAGAAATTTTAGAATCAATTGGAGCAAACTAACATGGTTGTTACCGACCATAATTGTGGTCCATACCAAGTTGACTTTTTAAGTGGGGCCTATTTGAAAACTTTTTAGGTTTGAAGCTTATAAAGTGTGGGATATCATATATGCATGGTTGCATCAATATGAAGCCTATTTGAAAACTTTTTCTTTTGTAGATCTGAAGTTACTAAGATTTGGAAAGGAATCTACCTTAGATCTAAAAAATATAGCACATAAGAGATCTTCCATGAGACCTTGAGCTAATAACAAAAAAGATGAGGCTTCTCATCATAATGAGGAAACTACTTAGCCAACACATGCTTTTCCTTGACTTTCTTCTCTGTAGGAGATGGTATCATGAGTCAAGCTAAACAGGATGATGGCTGAGATAAATCATAGAATGCTAGACAGTCAGAAAGCCCTCTTTGATAAAATGGGAGAACTTCGCTTTCTAACCCAGCAGTCACAAAGGCATAGAAAGAACCACAGAGATTCATCGTCTTCGAGTTACGAGGAAGAAAGTTCGTCCTCGTCAAATTAGAACAGAAGAGAAGGAAACCAAAAGTTGAAGGAAAAGGCTAATGCGGTGTCAAAGAAGAGTATTGGAGGAAGTGGCCAAGTTTTGGACATGGCCAACATGGTCGGCACCGACCAAAATCATGTCGGTATTGAATATGTTGATGATGGTCTCAGCGCACAACAATCCAATGCTATTAACTTGTATGAAATGAAGACGACTTGCAGGATACTAACAATGATGCTAGGCAGAATGCTAGTGCACAGACCAATGGTATCCAAACAAATGCTGCAGAGCAAGCAAGACACCATAGGATATCTGGGTGAGCGGCTCTCCTCGAGACAGGAGGGCCTAGACATCATGCAACGAACCTAGAGCGTTTACAGACTCAAACACTCAAGATTGTCCCCAATGATCGCCATCCAGTTGTCCATGCCAGCGAAGAATATCTCATAGATTTTGATTAAGAGCTGGTTGAATGAAGGTCAATACATGTGCAACGACGAGTAGAGTTTGGAGCCTAATTGAACTCCATTCTCCAATAATATACTACAGGAGAGCTATTGTAAGAAGTTCATTATGCCGACGCATCTTATAATGGAATGATAAATCCTAGACAACATAAATTGAAATACAAGTGGCACATGAATGGTGCACGTGCGATGGACATAGTGTGGTGGAAATGTTTCCCTATATTTTTAGATGGGGTGGCTATGATGTGGTTCACTCAGCTTATGCCGAGGTCCTTGTCTTCATTCTACCGGTTAGGAAAAAAAATCATGGAGCAGTTTAGGCTCTGCATAGCTTAGCTAAAAGATGTGATATTCTTGTCCAACATTTATCAAAGATTCGTGGAGACTATGAAGGATTTTCTAAAGCAAATCAACACTACTGTAGCTGAAGTCAGCAATCTGGAGGAAGATATAGTTCCGATGAGATTGATTTAGGAGGTCCACATGGATACAGACTTTGGTAATTGGCTTAAAAGGAAGCAGCCACCCAAGATAAAAGAGTTTTATCGTAAAGCGTCCTAGTATCTGGGCTCCGAAGAGGAAGACCTAGCTGTAGGACCAATTGCTGGTAGACCATGAAATGAAGTTGTGTAGAGCAACATTGCTATTAAGCAAACTAGTGAGAGCGCTTGAAAACTTATGGTGAACATCGGGAATAATAACAACCAGATAAGGAGATATCGGGGCACTGATTGGATAAAGAATGAGCAAAGAAGCATTCGAGGTACATGAGGCTAGGAGATTATACTCTCAGGAATTATACTATTGAGAATATCTACCTTGCCATGCAAAGTACGGATAACTATAAGAAACTGCCTATGAGGGAGGCAATTGATGCTGAACGACGGTTGGGGAAGTATTATCACTTCCATGAAACTCATGGGCATAATACCAATGAGTGTCAACACTTGAGATGTGATTGAGGACTTGATTCAGAAAAAGAAGTTATAGCAGTGCAAAAAATATCCGTAAGATGGTGGATATAATAACATATCCCAAGGTCAAAACGCCCAAAGGGATCAACCTGGGTCCAATGGAGAGAGACCTAGGTGATCGATGGGTTTGATGTTATTAACATTATAACTAGAAGACCTCATCTAGTAGAGAAGAGCTGGAATGAGATAGACCGATAGGGAAATTCATTGAAGCATGTGCCGCAAGAGAGTTGTTTTGCTATCGAAGATGAAGATCCGGTAAAACAACTAAAAATGATGAGTGATGACATTATTTTTTTAAATAGAGATGCTAATGGGGTGCAACCACTGATGCTTGACCCCATGGTGCTTACGACTATTATTGGGCCAGAAATTGTGTATCAAGTTCTAATTGATTGTGGAAGCTCGGTTAATATTCTGTTCAAAAAGATGTTTGATCAAATGAAGATTAGTCTGAAGGATAGAAAGCCAAGTAAATCCTATATCCAAGGATATACCACAGAGGCCAAACAGCCCATCAGATGTATTGAATTGTCCATGGAATTGGGCGAAGAAGACTGCAAGATAGTGCAGGTGTGGACCTTTGTGATAGTTGACGAATTTTCGGCTTATAATGCTTTTTATGGTGGCCGTACCCTTGCTAGTTTCACTATATCCCTAGCTCCATGGTGTCTGATGATGAAATTCCCCACTAAGACTGAGGTTTAATTGAGCTATTCAAGGTGACCGGAGCACTGGTCCAGAATGCTATATCGCTGAGGTCAAAGAGCAAAGTGACATGAGAAAAGGAAAGGTGCAGAGAAGGCTATCTGCATCAAGACTATGAATGCATTGAAACTATCACCCAAGCCCTAGCTCGGGTTCCACAACAAGTTCTATAAGCCTATGGACCATTGAAAAGAGACAAAGAATGCAAGGGCGCACCAGTGGAGCTGACGGTTAACACCCTGATCGATGATGATGATCCTGCTCGAGTTCTCAAGGTCGGATCTAAACCTGGCTTGAAAATAAAAAAGGAGTTGGTAGGGTTTCTCTGGGCAAACCTAGATGTGTTTGCCTAAACACATCTGATATGTATAGAATTTCACCTGAGATAGCATGTCATGCATTGAATGTCGACAAAAGCTATCTTCCTGTGAAGTAGAAGAGACACAACCTGAGTTCGGAGTGATCCGCTCCGTTGAAGAAAGAAGTAGATAAGCTGAAGACAAATGGCTTTATCTGCGATGCCTTGTACCCTAACTAGGTATCAAACCCTATGTTGGTCAAGAAGCCAAATGGAAAACGGTAGACATGCATCGACTATTCCGACCTAAATAAAGCATGTCTGAAATACAACTTCACACTACCAAAGATTGACCAACTTATGGACTCAACAGTTGAACATGAATTTCTATCCTTTATGGATGCATACTTTGGTTACAACCAATTAACAATGCACATTCTAGATTAGGAGCATACAAGTTTTATCACCGATCTAGGCCGGTACTATTATCAAGTGACATAGTTAGGTTTGAAGGTCGTTGGAGCTACCTACCAACGGCTGGTAAATAGGATGCTCAAAGATCAAATCGGACGGACAGTGGAGGTTTATATGGACGATATGCTGGTAAAGTCACGTTGATCATTGAATCACATGGATGACCCCATTGAACTATTCGATGTGCTCTGAAAGTACAAAATGAAACTTAACCCATAGGAATGTTCTTTTAAAGTCACATTAGGTAAAAAATTTGGTTTCATTGTGAACTCGAGGGGCATCGAAGCTCATCCAGAGAAGATCAAGCATTGAAAGATGTTACTACCCTAAAAACAAGGAGGGAAATGCAGAGCTTGAATAGGAAGGTCGTTACACCGAGTCGGTTTATTTCAAAGGTGACGGACAAGTGTATACCATTCTTTGGTGCCCTCAAGAAAGGAAAAGGGAAGTTTGTTAGGATGAAAATGCTAGAATGCTTTCCATAAATTATTGAAACACATGGAAAGGCCACTGTCTTATTGAAGCCTTTGGAAGGGGAATATCTTTTCATTACTTGGCAGTATCTACTTACACACTGAGTGCAGGAAAGAACTATCTGAAGTTGGAGAAGCTGGCATACTGCTTGTTGATTGCCTTGAGGAAGTTAAGACCGTACATCTAAGCTCACCCGATAAAGGTGCCGACCGATCTTCCACTAGAGCAAGTACTGCAGTGACCCAAAATTTTAGGGAGATTGTTGGAATGGAATATCAGAGCTGAGCTGACCCGACATAACCTACCATTCTAGGAGGTTAATACGAGGATAGACATTAGCTGATTTCATTATAGAATTTTACTGTTCGGGTTGAAGAAGAGGAAGAAGATATGGTCCAATTTTCTCAATGGAAGTTATACGTAAATCGAGCTTCCAATGAACGTAGTTCTAGGGCAGGAGTGTTTCTCGTGACCTCGGAAGGGCAAGCGATATGTTATGCACTAAAGCTTGAGTCCCGAAAACGAACAACGAAGCATAATATGAACCATTAATTATGGGACTCAAAATTGCAAAAGAACCGAGAGTCAAGACACTACCTATATTTAGCAACTTGCAGTTGGTGGTCTGCCAAGTTAAGAAGCAATTTCAGGCTAAAGGAGAGACTTGCCCCTTACCTGACGAAGATATTGGAGTTATTGAATGGCATTGAACATTACAGAATCATGCACATTCCCAGAGAAGAGAATTTGAAAGATGATTCACTAGCCAAACTAGGCAGCTTTGCGGATGCGCAGCTTATGGGACTTATTCCGGTGGAAGTTTTATCGACTTCGAGCATCAATCAGATGGATGTTTATTGGATCTTGGAGACCAGGGAAGAAAAGGAGTCGTGGATGACTCTAATTAAAGATTATTTTTAAAGAGAACTTTCTCGAATAGAAGGAATCAACAGTGAAAACTCCTTCATAAAGTACCATGATTTATTATGCAAGATGGAGTGTTGTATAAGAGATGTTTCTCAGTTCCCCTACTACAGTGTGTTACCAGAGATGAAGCTAAGTAAATACTTTCAAATATATACAAAGGAAGATGTGGCGATCACGCTGAGGGGCTGACTTTGGAAAAGAAGATACTTCATTATAGATAGTTAAGGCCTATGATTGACTAAGATGCAGCTGATTGTACCAAATGATGTGATAGATGCCAAATGTTCATGAAAATACTGAGATCCTCATCTGTAGAGCTTAGCAAATGGTTAGCTCGTGGTCATTTGCGGTTTGAGGAATTGATAAAATTAACGTGCTACAAATGTCGAAGGGCGGAGCAAAGTATGCTATCGTAGCTGTAGACTATTTCTCAAAGTAGGTTAAAGCGGGACCGCTGGCCATGATCACTACAAAGAAAGTGATTAACTTTGTGGTGAAAAACATCATATGCAGATATGGAGATCATAGAAAATCATTATTAACAATGGAAGTCAATTCGAGAGTGCCGAGTTCAAAGACTTCTGCAACCGGTACCGAATTATGAAAAGCTCTCTACAGTAGCACATCTGCAAGCAAATGGATAGGTAGAGGCAGTAAATGAAATCATGAAATCCATCCCAAAGAAGTGACTAATGAAAGCCATGGTCAAATGGGTTGATGAGTTACCACTAGCATTGTAGGCTAATAAAACGAACCATAAGTCCACGACTAGGCTCCATTCCCTTTGGCCTACAGAGCTGAGGCCATGATTCTTATAGAACTAAAAGTCCCTTCTCAACAAAGATAACACTGTGATCCAAGATGAATAAGGAATTCTTGCTTGAGTCCCTCGACTTGGTCGACAAAAAGTGATAAGAGGCCGAACTAGGGTTGTTGTTCACTAGAAAAGAGAAGAAAGACATTTCAATACCAAGGTGATGAACCGTACTTTTGAGGTAGGAGAGCTCATTTTGAAACAGGTCCTCCTTGGTACAGGGAACTTAGTCCGAATTGGGAATGTCCTATGCGATTAAACAAAATATTGGAGAAGGAACTTTCAAGCTATTGACTGTTGATAGGATCCCAATTCCGTAGGTGTGGAATAGCGAGCAATTACTACCTATTTCACTTAGCTTATTTTATTTTATTTTCTGCAAATAAACTACTTGGTTGATTGGGGGCAATGTAAGAAGGCAAGATTTGCTATTTCATTTTTTATAAATAAAGTTGGCTTTTGGAAGCAATGAAACAGTATTCTTGTAAGTTAAACTTTATGCTGCATGATTAGCAGCATAATTAGGTATCCATGGATAGGTATCGATGAACTCCTTTGATTCATGATCGGGTCAGAGGTATATAATCCCACTAGGGGTCAATCAGACGATTTGCCCTTATCCATCTAATTTTTGATTGATTCCCGAAGATAGGCTAAGTCAAAGAAGGATGCCCGCAATTAGGAAACCAAAACACTGGTTCCCGGAGATAGGAACTAGTGTACAATCGAAGCTTTCATAGCTATGCTTAAGGCCCAATGAGATATACATGGCTGTAGATAAGCAATGATAGTCAATGAATGATTGCGATTAATGCCCTGAGATAGGCAAGATCGAAAATGGATGCTCGAAGGCTGGCATCTCGAATACCGATCCTCGGAGATTAGGATCGATGTATAATTGAACTTTCAGTAGGAATGAACATGCTTACAGCCCGGCAAAATGCACTTAGCCAATGATAAATGATGATGCCGATGAATCCACCTAATCGATGCCAGGAGATAGGTGAGAGCAAAGATGGATGACCAGAGATAGGCATCCAAATATCTAATTCCCAGAGTTAGAATTCGACATGTAACTAAGTTTTATATAGATATGACCACGTTTATAGCCCAACATGATATGTTTGGCTTATGATAAATGAGATTGATCAACGAGATAGCTTTAAATATCACACAAGGATAGGTGAAATTAAGAGTCGATGTCCAGGGATAGGCGTCCACGATCTTGTTTCCCGAAGATAGGAAACAGTGCAAAATTGATGGTTGTTGTAAGTACAACCATGATTACATTCGAATGGAACCCGACCAAAAATAAACAAGGTTGGCCATAAAATTAGCCACGATGAAGTAGTTATACTTACAACGGGGCATGATACACTCAGCTAAAAATAAGTGAAGCTATCCAAAGATATACAGTTCTGTTTAGTTAGGAAAGAAATACTTTGGCAATGATAAACATGACTAAATAATGAAATATTACTTAGCAATTATGGAGATTTATTTATGTGTATAGAGTTACAATAAATAATGGAACTACATAGACATAGGCATGTATAATATAAATGTAATTGAATTATACTGAATATATTATTATGCTAACAGATATACATGCAAGTAAAACAGAAAGTACACAAATGTTGATACGAAAAAGATTGGAAAAAAATAACTATCTTTTATTTACATCAAATTTTTGTACAAGCATTGCGAGGGCTGTTCCTGCACAACATCGGCATATATGCAAGAAAAGAAACAAATAAAAATACATGGATAGGGCAAAAGGAAACCGTCCTTCAAAAGCCATGATAACCGCCTACTTCCCTCGCCCTCGTTGGCTACTCCTAATCTCAAGGTTAGCATGACGGTTCTTCAAGGTCTTCCCCTTCTTCAACTTTCCCTTCTTTAAGGAACTTTCCTGAAAAGGCAATGGTTCCTCTTTGTTAGTACAAGTGATTGGATCTTTAGGCTTGTCGAAAGCACAATCAAAGGATTTTGAAGCATCGCTAGAACCACGACCTTTAGGGGGCTTGATTCTTAAAGGGGGAAGCTTGATAGTAGGGCTCAATTTTCCAGAGCCGGTGGTAGATTTTTTTAGTCCGGGCTCAAGTTTGACCTTGATTTTGTTAAAGTCACGTTTAAGCATCGTCGCCATTGTGATTAAGCCATTTGAGTCCTTTATGCTCGTGATCATAACTTATTCCTCCAAGGACTAATCAATGTTCTTTAATCCTTCCAATGCCTCTAGTTTCCATGAGTCTAAAACAGAGCTGATGCTGAAGGGAGAGCTTGGATAATGGACTTTATGGTCATCAAGGTTGAAGTGATAGTGATAGCGCTTGGACCTAGGCTTCGAGTAGATAAGAGCGAAGAAGGTAGCGATGGATGACCTACAACTTGATAGACAAAATAGTATAAGTTAGTGACGTCCTCTGGTGAGAGTTGAAGTTTCACGAAGAACGGAGAGATGACATAAATACCTTGGATGGGCGGATTTTCCTTGGCTGTGAACTTGATGATTTCACCCTCCTCGATAGAAGACTTAGTCGATTAGGAGGAGAATGAGGACCATCAGCACTTGATATAGCTAAAATAGGAGTTTCAATGAGGGTGGCCTCAGAGCTGGCCAATGTAGAAGTTGTGATTACTATTACAGACGCTTTTGATGTGCGGGTAGATGAATTTGCTTGATCCAATGCGTTGGAACCAGTGGGAGCTCAATAACTACCTTCCTTACAGCTGCATCCTGTGCTTCCTGAATAACTTTTCCTTTTTCTAAGGCTACAATTGTCCTCCTCATCTAGGAAAAGAGACATCAACTCATCTTCGGTGATGCCCTGGCTAGTTATGGCAGCTCTTCGGGGGATCTCCTCCCAGGTGTCGACTAATGTGATTGGATAACTCTTCCCAGGCTATTTTATATTCTTATTATCTATGACATTGGTAAAGAACTACTGGAGAGTAGCATCCATCTTTTCGTTGGTCTGAATGGCCTTCACCTTGAGCTTCACAATTTCATCTCTAGCCTCAACAAGGTCAATTTGGGCCTGATACTTCGAGTCCATTTTATCCTTAAGTCGGCCTTAAGAGAGTCGACCTCAGCCTTTAGAGCTTTCAATTGCTCATCTTTTGCCTTAACTTGTTCCTCGAGCATAAAGTTTTTGCAAGAGCAGACTTGATCTGATCTTTCACAACAACTATGATTTGCATATGGGATTTTTGATAGAATTAAGGGTATATCCTAAGGGAAATTATGTAAATTGTTACGTATATCTAACTCAATAATCAATCTTGTTCAAAATAAAGTGTGTGTTTTCTCCCTATTATATACTTGTTATATAGTAGTATAAATAATTAAGCAATTATTTTGAAGTATATAAATGGAAAATCCTTAAATGATACGTTATATGATAGTAATTACAAAGTTAGTAATCATGATAATTTTATCACATTAAAGATAACAGATTATTTTAAATATTCCTAGTCAAGATGTTTCGAGAAAGGATATTGATTCATCTATTAAAACTAGAGTATGTAACGTTATCTGAATGTTAAGCAGTGTATTTCTCGTGGCTGTTGGAGGCACCAAGGGGTTATGTATGAATAGTTATTGGATAACTATGGAATGATGCACTCAAGAGTTTTCTGTTGGTTAATACAACTAAGGTCAAACAAAGAATCTTGAAGTAACGATGTCACACAGTTCTCTCGACTTGAGAATACTATTAAACTTAAATGTGGATACTTCACTTGATTATAGTTAAATCATGACATGGCGTCTATTGATCGACTATAGTTGGGTTGGGTTTGAGTTGAAGCATTGGAAGTGAAACAGTGTTCAATAGAGAATTTGTGTCCACAATTATATATGGTTAGTATCACGGTCAACTGTAGTCAACTCAAATCAAAGTCTCTGGCAAGGGCAGTACGGTTAATAATAATTCTTATTGTTGAACCAAGGATTTTGTGTTTGGAACTACAATGCTGAATCAAAGGAAAGGTTAGCAATTTGATTGAAATCTAATGTTAAATTACCTAATATAATTTTTATTTCTTATTACATAAAACCCAAACTTAAATGAAATACACACGCTACTTATTTGAACATGAGTATAAGTTTTGTACGGTTGTTGATTTGGATATAAATATTTTCATCGTTTTACAATTTATAAAAAAGAAAAAAAAATTATTATTGTAAGTGAACTTTTATGCAATGTCCCATGCCCCTTTTAACTCTATTGTTAAGGTAGGATTTTATTTTACTAACCACAATCTTCAAATATATACACGTGTATAGTTTCATGTCCCTTTGAGTTAAAGTTAATAAAATAGATTCTTATATGCAACCATTAATTTAGTTTCGATATCTTATCAAATTATATATTGTTTTAAGTTTTGATTTCATAGTCTGTAAACTAGATATTCTTAATTTTAATATATACACAAACATATGTACACACACACAACAGATGTGTGTGTATTTTTTTGAAAATAGGTTCATTTATTAAACTAGCAAATAAAGTACATGCATTACATATGTGTGTATGTAAGACCCATATGTATATATATATACACATATATATATATATATATATATATATATATGTGTGTGTGTGTGTGTGTGTGTGTGTGTTAGTCAAAATTTTGGACAGTATAGGCATGTGTGAATTTAGTAGTAAATGTCATTAGTATGTCAGTTACTTTAATTAAAGAGAGAGAGAAATGAAAGGTTTCTCTTTCTACATTTGTAGCCTTACCTTCTCTTAATAATTACTTATGTTAAGAGAAAGAAATAAAAGGTTTCTTTCTCTAAACTTTATATGTTTATTTACATACATACATACACACACAAATACACATACACACTCTCTGCTTATATGCTACTCTTGCCATTCAAACACATGCATGTATTTGATACATTCATTACACTACATACAAATTTA
The DNA here is from genome assembly GCA_030737815.1 of Allium fistulosum. Taxonomy (NCBI): domain Eukaryota; kingdom Viridiplantae; phylum Streptophyta; class Magnoliopsida; order Asparagales; family Amaryllidaceae; genus Allium; species Allium fistulosum. Next base: position 1,426,378,852 of record CM060902.1, read on the forward strand.
AATTAAATTTAATATTCCTTTACCAAATCAAATAAAATACGATTTATTAAAAACGTTATTAGATTGGATCCAATATTCTTTCAGACTTCGTAGGCCCAATAGGTCCAAAATAGGAACTTTTTTTGAAATCAACCTATTTCACCCACTTCTGACTGGCCCAGTTCCAACACTTTTGACATCTCTTTTATTTACTCTTAAGAGTTTTTGGCTGACTTTATTGCATCATCACACTCTTTAGTAAGGTCAGCCGACTCTATTTTGTAACCCGCCACTATCCTATTATGGTTGGCTCTCTCTGAGTCAAATGATTTAATAAGTGTTTGGTTAATCCTATTAACATTAAAGAAACCTTTAACAACCTTTTTCCACTCAAAGATGATCTACAACCTCTTAACTCCGTCAATCCTTTGGTTGGCCTCTTAGTGAGTAATATCTCCAACATTGCAATCAAACATAACCTCTTTTTGGCAGTAATCAGGCAAAGCCACTTACATCTTGGTAAGGATAGCTATAGATGGACCTGTAAGGGGTGAAAGCGGAGCAGCATGACTGATGACTTCTTTGGATTTTTGGGGAGTAAAAGCGATGGTTATAAGGGGTTAGGTCAATGTAGGTTATTGTTGGAGAATCTAAGAGTGGGTACGTAGCTGAGACACACCTAAATCACACCTAGAGTGTTCACGAGAACCCCGCAGTTCCTTATGGTGGCATTGTTTCTTTTCTGCGTCCCGGTGCTTTCTTCTTCTTGGTGTGTTTGTCTATCCTCCTCATCCCGACTCTCATTTTCTTTTCTTCTCCTCCTTTCATTTTCGGACTCCTGGTGTGGGCTAGGACATTGCATATAAGCATCTGGAGTTAAGAAGCGAAATTGGCTTAACTCCGAGTAGAGGTAGTCCATTTGGTCCCTACCCATGGTACCTGAAAAGAAAGAGGGATATGTCAGAACTAAGGTATTGGATTAAGAACAAGTGCAGAATGTTGGTGCTCGTGATCCTAGAAATGTGTAAAGTGTTGTTATTTCCTTAAGTAATCTACGAACTGTGCTCATGGAGTTGCAAGTATAGGGTTTCATCAACCTCAGTAAGGATACCCCTGGACAAGAACTAAATCCTACGGGACTGGCATTTAGAATATCTTCAAAAGTAACGCCTCCAGTACCAAAGGCTAAAAAATTCCCGAGCTTACCTAACGAGCTAAAGATATTCCTAGTGGGACCTACGGGATGCGTCACTTCTCTGTTTGGTTTAAGATTTGTACTAGGGATATGCTAGTAATACTTAATCACCAAACGTTTCAGACAAGACAAGATATGGACTATGATACCTTCGAGGGATTCCTCCCTGTATGATTCTATATCGCCTAGGTTATAGTCTTCGTCATCTTCACCATACCCTCTTCCTCTTCCCTTTCTCCTTTACTTTCTTCTTCTCTTTCTCATTTACCTCCGCTTCCTTCATCTCCTTTCCTTCCCATATTCTCTTCTACCCACACTTCTTCTTCACCTACGTTCACCTTGACTTCATGGCCTTTATTGCCTCCTTGATTATCATTATCATGATTACAAGCGGAAGGAGAAAGACCGGTAGCAATTCGAGACTTCTTGGTGGGAAGCGTGACACTTCTGTCAGGGTATAGGAGGCCGTATTTGCAAAGCCTCTTATTAGTGAGGAGATAAGAAGTAGTGTGGAACCTATAGTCAACTCCCTTTAAGAACTCAAGAGTGTCGGCATATTCATCGTTGGCTCCTTGGGTGGGAAGATTTATGAAGGATAAAGAAAAGAGGTTAAGCGTTTGAATAAAGAAAATCCAATTATAGAGATGATGTTAGAGAAAGAAACTTACGCCCACTTAACCGACGGTTGAGGCCATATGGGTAATAAATGAAGAAATATTCACTCTTGAAATAGTTTGCTTATTATTAAGCGCTTTAATGACCTTGCAGCAGTTATAAGCTTCTATGATTAACGAGGAAGGCGAGTCTACTCTCTTTTTGAAGTTTAAGGGATAAGTTAGCCCTCCAAACATTAGGGGACAATTCATTTGCATCACAAAAATAATGTATATCGAGTTGAGTAAGGGGTATCCATTCGGGTGCACTTGTGTCGGAGCTAGCCCAATCTCTTGCAAAAAGAACTTGAGAAATACATTGAAGGTTGGAACGACTCTGCTTAAGCACATATATTTGATGCACAAGGTGTATCCTTGAGGTGGATTATGGGCCCATTGATCGATTGTAGGTAATAGAACATTGCTCTCTAGGATCCCTTGTCGGAGGCAAAGGAATGAAGTGGCTATGGTGTCAGCAAAAATGAGGTTTGGTCCTGGGGATTGTCTAAAATACCTGGAGTGCATCATCCCTTTAGCAAAGAGGGCTGATCGTGAGGCTGTGCCACTGGAAGCATTCTGAGTTTGTGTGTTATAGAACATCTTACTCTAAACGAAGTAGATGTGGATGCTTGAGTTGTAGATGTACCAACCTTAGGAGAAGTAGATGGATTGGTACTGGCTCTAAAGTGAGGAGGTGGCTAGTTATTCTGAACTGAAAAGCTTAATAGCAAACAACATCAGGTATGTTTTACTTTAAATATTTTCTTTAATTAAAGTCTATGTAGCCGATATGCAGGATCCAACGGATGTCGACGTGCATTGACCAATTGGATTTTCAACATTGACCGGGGCAGTGTGAAGTGTCGGTCTATATAGTGTGTGTCCTATGTTCAAAGCCTGCTGAACGGAATACTCTGTTTAGATAGTCCGCTCGTGCTAGCAGACGAGCTCCGTCGCACGATGTAACCGTATGTCGAATTTTACCCATTATAATAATATAAATGATAGCGGAACCATTGTCCAAAGAGAAACATAGCTTTCTTAGCAGGAACATAGGATTTTGGTGTGTAATTTAAGGTGTTGACTTGCATACTCCATTCAAATACCAAGATGCATTTGACATGAATGTTCCTTAGAACCATCTCACCAAGGCCAAATTATGAATTCCCATTCAACCAATGCTTGACCAGCTATCTAATCACATCACCATCGCTTGAAAGAATTCGCAACCTATGCAAATTCAAGAGCCAACCTTTGAAAGAACTCGGGTGATGTCCTTAGAAACTTGAAGATAACACTAAGCAAAGAAAACTTGGGTGCACGCCCAAGCATGCTTGGTTCCAATCTCAGAGAATGCTGGCAATCCCCAAAACCATCCCCTAATTTGGCCAAGCCTAATGACACTGCAATATGAGGTCAACCTTGGTTAAATGGCGGCCTCATGATTCCTACATCAGTAGCAGTGATGACAACAACATCCACATCATTAAGATTGAAGTTGGAAACCAACCTTTGTGTTAGATCTAGATCTGAGAAAGAAAAACTCGAGGTGGAAAGGTTAGTGCCGACTTAAACTTGGTGGTAGGAAAATGATAGCGGTGATGCTATGGGTGGTTTCGGCGGCGATTAGGAGTGACGGTGGTGCTGGCATCGAAAGTTGTAGAGGTCGACGACTGGTATCGAAGGATGCAAGAGAAAAGTGGTATGCACGTAAGTGATTTTAGGTTCTGGAAAAGTTCTAATTCCAATATATATACACCTATTCGATAATCATGTCGGTACCTACATGATTTGTTCACCATAAAAAAAAGAAGAATAACAAAAAGCAAAGATATGACGTGGTTTTAGGAGTGATAAGAACTTCAACTTGGTTGTTAAAAGGGGAATGGTCTGCCAACTATTAGAAGTGACAAACATATATCCATAGAATAGATACTACGCTTTAAAGGTGATGATTGGCTACTCGGAGATTCTTGTGCAACTAAGATAATATCACTTGTCTTGATCCAAAGCATGCTTTGTTCTACAAAAGCATACTTTTGGGGGGGGGGAGCAAGTGTTATCCAATACTTGAACCACATAGCTTCCAAGTGAATATGGACGTCGAGACGAAGATGGAACTGATCAAGAACTTTGGGGCATGCTTAGAATAACAAGGAAAAGTAATTCTAAAAGTTTGGAATCAATTGGAGGAAATAAAAATGGTTGGCACCGACCACGATTATCATCGGTAGCGAGTTGATTTTCTAAGAGGGGCCCATCTGAGAACTTTGGTGGTTTGAAGCTTATGAAGTATGGGATAGCATGTGGGCTACCAACATGATTTTGTTGCTCCAAATTGACTCGTTTTTCCTCACTATCTTCACGGATCTGAAATCTTAGCCGGCCTTTCATGATTTAAGGACTATGGCGGATGATTTTGGCTGTAAATAGAGAGATTGGAGCAACGTAGAAAGGATCTTGATCTTTTTTGGCCCATATTCTTCATTTTCTTACCTCTATATCAACCATTACCACTAAGTGCTGTCAAATTCGAGCATACTTTGTTTTGTAGATTGGAAAACCTTGTAAAGGCACGTCTATTTAGGACCAATCCGAAATCCATAATATTAAATGGGCATATGCACTTGATTGGGCCGAACCATAATAAAAAATTGGCGTGTTCTTAATATTTTCACTTGTTTGTCTTAGATCTATTCTTGTTTATAGTTGATTGGGGTGTTGTGTAACTATTTGACCCAACATTTCATAATTCGATAATTTCTATTAAATAACAAATCTAGATATTATTATTTTTCTCCAAAATTAATTTCAATTTAAGTATTTTTCAAAAGCCAAAATATTCAATACCAAAACCAATAATCCAAAACCAATAATCCAAAACCCTTGTTTAACTTCCAAACCCTTTTAACATTATTAAAAAAAAGATCCCCAATTGATTGGGGTCACCTCCCAATTAATATACTAGACTTGGTAACTAGGCACCTCTTTTTCCATAGCCAGGAAAAATGAACCAATATCGATAGGCTTCTTACTAAGTATGAGTAAGACCTAAGTAAGGTAGAAGGAAAACATAAGGTTCTCTTTTATATTAAACCTTCTAAATATTTAACATTAAAATGTCATTTTATACAATTTGTTTGTATAATAAAATTCCAATCCCTTTCCATATTGATTCAGTTTAAACACATAAATAAATTTTCCCCTTCAAAGGATTTTGAAACAATTTCCCTTTATTTAAAATAATTAAACAAAAATGATATTATTTCCAAAAATATCCTTATCAAAATTTAAATAGATATTTATTAATAATAATTTCCATACGGTAAATAAATCACATTTAAACTTATTATTATTCCGAAATATTATTTTATAAAACTTCCAGTTTATTTGGTTCTTATAATATAAACTCTACACCTTACAATATAATTTTAAATCACAAAATCCTTCAAATACCTTTATAATCGTTGATAATTAATAATATATTCATAAGTCCACTTATTTAAACAAATACCGAAATCACTACTTTATAATAATTTCTACCATCAATAATATTTTTCAATATTAAATTATACCCATTCAAAAATTCATCATTAATATCCTTTTTTTTCTAATTTCTTTCCAAGCTTCAAATTTCAATTCATTTGTTCCCTTCCGATGAAATTTAAGTGTCGTGTATGGTTATTACAAGCATCTACTTACTATGTACAACATAAAATGTGTGTGTGTGTTCAACAATCAACTAATATCTTATCAGAACAACAATCAATAAAAGATATACAACTCCATTTCATCTAATTCAATCCATATAAACCAACAACTCATCACCAAACAATCAATGAAAATCATAGAAAATAGAATCTAGATCATAGTCGCGAGTTACAGAAATAACTCACCAAAATTATATAGGGCATTCCTTCATAGCAACTTCGGCCTTTTTTCAAATCCTTTCTCTCCAATATTTGCTCACTGCCTCATCACCATCTATGCTCGAAATTGCCAAGCCAAGCCTCCATGTCAACTTGTGTCACCACCATCGTCTGATCGAGCCCTTGACCATACCTTCACCTTCAGCCACCATGTGCAACCCCTTAGCTTGATCCGTACACTTGCTTGGAAGCTTCGCTTCTCCTCCGTGTGCTGCTATCGCCTTTCCACTTATGCACTATAATTTTCTTTCTTTGTTCATTTTTTTCTTTCTTTCATGAATTTGCATGGATTTGAGACTTTGGGGAGAGGAAGTAGGGGTCGGTGATAGTAAGGAGAGAAAAAGGATCATTCTAGTATAAAGGAGAGAAGAATGGGCTTCTTTTATTTATTATTATTTCTCCTTTTCTCATTTTCAGTTAAGTCCTTCAAGTTGATTAAATTTCAAATTACCTCTGTAGTTGCAAATATAAAATCTCTTTATTTATATATAATAATTATATCATCTATTTATATATATTTCCAATCTAAATCGATTTATTATGTTGTTCAAAATATATATGAATAAACCTTCCAAAATATTTAAATTCAAAAATTGCTAATTTTTGTTGATTTATCGATTTTATTAATATTGAATAATGCCGATTTTCATATATTTTCGATTTTATGAAAGTTATTTAAATGTAAAATATTTTATATTCATTTTAAATATTTTATTCGAGTTCAATATATTTTCTAAAATGAATTTATTAATCAATTCGGTTTATTAAAATAAAAATTCATTTATTGAACGATCGTTAACATAATAAAATATATTTACAAAAATAAAATTATCCAAAAATTAAACTCGAACATTTCATTTTAATTAAAATTATTTATTGCAACGACATAGAAAGTAGGGTTTTTACATACTTGAACATTTAACTATTTGCATATTTTCCTACTTGACTACTTGAATATGGACATGTTTGCCCAAGGATTGATTCTCTTACCTATGCATTTTTAAACTTCCTAACCCACTTAGACTTGAATATAAGTGCTGGCAATGTTGGCATCAAAATTGGCCACCAACACCCAATAGTGTGAAAGCACCAATATCCAATCGCAGATCACAGATAGTATTCAATGTGGAGAATGTAATATGATTAATAAACAAATTGAAAATGAAAGCAAGTAAAAAGGGACAAGATTTATAGTGGTTCGGCTTACTTCGGCCTACGTCCACTCCAGAATAATTCTTTTATTTATACTGTACTTTGATTACAGTTACAATCCAAAATCCAAGAATAAAAATAGCAGAGTATAGCCTAGGTAGAGAATGAAGAGAAAGAGAATGAAGAAGATCCCCTTTCTAAAGTCATGCCATTTGTATTTATAGAGGAAGATGACAGCCAACCTCTCTCAAACTTCGATAACAAGACCTCCCTACCTATATGAGCCCATCAAAGGGGTCGCTAGGCCCATATACCCATGGAGAGGGATCAGTATCGATTCCTTCCTTGGTTGATTTTTGGGTGGTGGCTCCTATGATGGATTCTTTATGCCCATATATATGTTAGACCTTCAAGTTTTATGTCATTTGGAGTTAGGGAGCCCGAGTTAATGAATGTTGAATGCGACAATATACTTGGGTTTTGACATGAGCCGATCCCTCTGTGGTGGACTCACAAATGCCTATCCATCTTCAATGAACCATGCCGACCCATCCTCTTCAATAAAGCACGCCGAACCCTCCGGAATGTCAACCACTTCTTTTGGGATTGAAATACAACTTTCCAAACCGATGAACCATGCCGATCCTTCCATAATGCCGATCCCTCCATCTTTCCAAGCTTTTGAAGTACGCCGATCCCTTTACACTGAAGTATACCGATCCTTTTGCATTGAAGTATACTGATCCCTTTGCGTTGAAGTATACCGATCTCTCCTATTCCATAATACCATGTCGATCCCTAGCCTTCCACCAAGTCACGTCGATCCAAGCTATGCCGATCCCTAGCTTATACAAGCTAATATTCATACTTCAAGCATCATGCATCATTTTTCTACCAACTCTGTCCAACTCTGGCTTTGTATAACCATTTGTACTTTACCTTCGGGTCCTACAACCATCCCTCTGCACTCATCGACCTCGATAATCGTGGAGTCTGTTGGGTTAAATCCGTCTGTATGCTACCTTGATAAAAGGCAGGTTAACACTTTGCCCCCTAAAACATTCCTTGCGATAGGAAGGCGTGTTTTGAATTATCTTGAGTTCAATGTTCGATACCCGTTGATGACCTGTGAACAAACCAGTGGTCTTGCCTGACTATTAGTAACAATCGTTTTGGACTGTTAATCAAATTCGTAGCCGTCCCATGCTGGCGATGATTACACGAGATCGAGTGTCTGTTTGAGGCGAAATGTGATTGTTCGAGATCGTGTGCCATTCGAGGAGATAGGTGATCGTTCGAGATCGAGTGCCGTTTGAGGCGAAAGTTTATCGTTCGAGATCGAGTGCCATTCAAGGCGAAAGGTGATCGTTCGAGATCTAGTGCCGTGCGAGGCGAAAGGTGATTGTTCGAGATCGAGTGTCGTTCGAGGCGAAAGGTAGTTATTCGAGATTGAGTGTCGTTCAAGGTGAAAGGTGATCGTTTGAGATCGAGTGCCGTTCAAGGCGAAAGGTGATCGTTCGAGATCGTGTGCCGTTCGAGGCGAAATGAGATCGTTCAGATGGGACTCAAAATCATCAATGTCAGATTTCACATTCGAGTGAGTTTAACCAAGTACCAAAAGAGAAACATAAACAAAAACTAAAGACTACAATGCATGCTGCGATGGTTCATTATCATCTTAGAGAATTCTAGGGACCGTTCTCGATCCCGTAGATGTGTAAGTGACTTAGTCGTTTTATTGTGGAGTTTATTACTTATTCTTTTCCATTCCGATCAATTGATGATAAGTTGACGCCTCGATCCCGGGCAATTTCCATTCGATGCGGATGGTGGTTGCTCCGGTTCCACTGCCGCTGCCCGAGTCCTCACATATTGCAAAAGCCTGTCGCTCGGGACATGTCCCTCAATCTCATCCTTTAAGTGTCTGCAGTCGTTTGTGCTATGCCTGTTTAGCTCATGGAACAGACAGTATTTATCTGATTTCGTTTCATCATTTGTAGGGTCTCTCCTCATTGGCCTCCGATAGGGGATCTGCTCCATAGTATCCAGATATATCCATTCCAATGTTTCAGTCAATTTCATGTAAGAGGTGAATCTCGGTTCCCTTCGTGGCCGCTTCGATCCATCAAAGCCATCCTTTGCTTTCCGTTTGCCTTTATCATTCTTGTTTACATCTCCTGATGATCCTCCACTTTGCACAGCATTCACCTCCGGTTTGTTTGCTCATGCGTCTTCCTGTCGCAAAAACCTTTCTACATCATGATAAAACTCTCCGAGATCCATAGGTGGATCCTGTGCCAATGAATCTTTAAACTCCGTGCCATCGGCAATTCTAGATACAGCTGCCATCAAAACCATTGATGGATCTGGATGATCCACCGATGCCGCCGCGGCATTAAACCGTGTTCAGAAACTTCTCAGGGACTCTCCAGTCCTCTATTTCAGTGTTGTCAAACTCATCACATTTTTGGGTCTCGAGATGTGAACCCTAAACTGCCTCATAAACCCTTCGATCAATTCTGTCCATGTGCTGATAGAGCTGCTTTCCAACTGTCTGAACCATAGTGCAGCTATATCCGTTAAATACAAAGGGAAATACCATGCCATGACTTCCACCAATGCCTCCAGTACTTCCATGTGTCTCATGTACCTCGTCAAATGAACAACGGGATCCGTTCTTCCATGATAAGTCTTAAGCGTTGGTAGTTTGAACTCCGGTGGATTCCTAGCTTACCTGATATTTGGAGTGAATGGACTTTTATTTACATCCTTGAGATCCCTGATCACCAATCCTCCACGCATAGCTTGCCTTATCATCTCTACAAACCTACTATTGTCATCCAACGGTAGTCTCATATCGTCGTGCCCAATCTTCCCCCCGAGTCTGCGAGGGAATTCTGGGTTTTATTCCTTCAGTCGGAAATCCAAATTTCGGTTCGCACCAGGCTCCACGAGATTGATTGCAGGTCCCCCGACATCACGATCGACACGACCCGAGGGCATGCCCCCCAGTCCTTGGGGATCAGTACCGATCCCTTAGGAGGGATCGGTGCTGCCCCCGGCTGTTCTGTTCCACTCATCTGTCTATTAGCTCTTTTCCCATGCTCCCAGTTCTAATTTTGGTTTTGCATTCCAGCAGCTCCTATGGCTCTAGTCTGTCTAATTTGTTGGAGTAGATTCTGCATCATCTCCTCCTGTCTTTTCAACATCCTTTCCTGCAGAGCATCCATCATCATTTCCATTTCATCACTGGTAATGTAGATAGATGATTTGTTTGCTCCAACTCCTGAGGAATCCTTCTGACTCCCTCCATGGTGGCTCCTTTCTGGTAGCAGTCTCCTTGTTGATTGCCTAGTCATTTCTTCCTATCTTCAAGTATCCAAGCTTCAAAATCTGAGCTCCTAGCTTCTCAATCCGCTTATGCAAGTCCTTCTCAGTGAAGCACCAAAATATTGGCGTCAAAGTTGGCCACCAACACCCAATAGTGTAAAAGCACCAATATCCAATCACAGATCACATATAGTATTCAATGTGGAGAATGTAATATGAAGAATAAACAAATTGAAAATTAAAGCAAGTAAAAAAGACAAGATTTATAGTGGTTCGTCTTACTCCAGCCTACGTCCACTCCAGAATAATCCTTTTATTTATATTGCAGTTTGATTACTGTTACAATCCAAAATCCAAGAATAAAAATGGCAGAGTATAGCCTAGGTAGAGAATGAAGAGAAATAGAATGAAGAAGATCCCCTTTCTTAAGCCATGTCTGCTATATTTATAGAGGAAGTGGACAGCCAACCTCTCTCAAACTTCGGTAACAAGAACTCCCCACCCATATGGGCCTATCATAGGGGTCGTTGGGCCTATATACCCATGGAGAGGGACCAGTACCGATCCCTTTCTTGGTTGATTTTTGGGCGGCGACTCCTATGATGGATTCTTCATGCCTATATATGTTAGACCTTCAAATTTCATGTCATTTGGAGTTAGGGATCCCGAGTTAATGAATGTTGAATGCGAAAATGTACTTGGGTTTTGACATGAGCCGATCCCTCTATGGTGGACTCACGAATGCCGATCCATCTTCAACGAACCATGCTGACCCATCCTCTTCAATAAAGCATGCCGAACCCTCCAAAATGCTAACCCTTTCTTTTGGGATTGAAGTACAACTTTCCAAACCGATGAACCATGTCGATCCTTCCAGAATGTCGATCCCTCCATCTTTCCAAGCTTTTGAAGTACGCGGATCCCTTTACACTGAAGTATACTAATCCCTTTGCATTGAAGTATACCGATCCCTTTGCATTGAAGTATACCGATACCTCCTATTCCATAATACCATGCCAATCCCTAGCCTTCACCGAGTCACGCCGATCCAAGCTATGCTGATCCCTAGCTTATCCAAACCAATATTCATACTTCAAGCATCCTGCATCGTTTTTCTACCAACTCCATCCAACTCTGACTTCGTATAACCATTTGTACTTTACCTTCGGGTCCTACAACCGTCGCTCTGCACTCATTGGCCTCGATAATCGTGGAGTCTGTTGGGTTAAATCCGCCTGTATGTTGTCTTGACAAAAGGCGGGTTAACAATAATTTGTGCCAAATTCAGTCTAACATCGACAACCAAGAGGATATTTGTTACCAACAATTCATTTTTTTGACATTGATAAGATATTTGTAGTTTGACTTCAGTATGAGGAAATTCTTATTAGATAATCTAATGTAACTATATCCATTTTAGGCTTGATTAAATTTACTTCACCCAAGGAATCAATTACCATGTTAGAATCCTAGATCACGTCCAAGTCCATCGTACTACCGCTAATTTCATATAAAAGAAATTTCTTTGAAGAAAAGGTGGCATTTGCTTGAAACAACAATTTGTTTTTCAATCTGATGGATTCAATTTTTTTATGAACTTGCTATAGACGTATAAAATAAATCTAGTTTTGAGTTTATGAAACTTACATTCATAATTTAAATTGGATAACCACACATCTTAAACTATTTATGATTGAGATGCCTTTACAATTCATATCTTACATGAATTCATAAATTATAGATGAAACCAAATTTAACATATTGTTTACTCTCAAGTATACATCCTTATAGAAAAAAGAAACATGACTTCACTCTTTCTTTATTGTACTTTGTCTAACAAAATCTGATTACCCCTTATTGAAACATCATTATGTAGCGTAAGGAGGAGTGACTTTGAGAATGAATCTATTCGCTTTTAAATATTATTGGAACTCTTAGCCAAAATACATACCTGTTTGATCAAATCAAATTATAATATTTCCTTTGCATGTCATAATATTACATATGTTTTATATTCTATGAGCTTATCATATATGGCTATCTCATGTATTAAATACAATATTCATATCTAAGATAATTCATCAATGAATTTAATGATGTAAGTGAATTCATTTTAAGTATCATTAGACTTTGGACTACGTACATCTATATGTATCGATCCAAAGAGTTCGTTTACTCTTTTGTCTCTTACACTGAAAGGATGCGTTGTCTTAATCATTTGAGATAAAATTCACTAATACCTTGATTCATAATCATATGATTAAAGAGTTATTTCTTAAAGAAACTACTTGGTCCATAATTCAAAAATTAATTTTTAAAATTTTTAGATGCTTTCATATTTTCTATAGCTAAACACATCACTATTATTATGAAAAAAATACCATCATTGAAATGGCGAAAACAAATTTAGTTTATAATGAATATTTATAATACATATTAAACAAAACCACTTTAATTTTCAACCAATACAAAAATCAGTTATTATTTCATAAATAACATTTAGCATACATAAAAGTAATCTATCAAAAACTTGATGCATCCACTAGCAAGTGTCATATGGTATGCTCTCATAATTTCCACGGTTATTGTAACAAGTTTGAAATACAAAGCTCCATTCAACCACTTATTACGGGATATTTATTTCCTTTCACTGTAACTAATTTACAATTGAGAGTTTTAGATCAAATATCTTAAACTTGAAAAAGTAAATGTTATAGAGAACAATTAGGAATAAAAATCATACTTCTTATTACCTTATTAAGCATCTACAAATAATTTTAAAAAAATGTGTTTTCGACGTCTTTTCAGAAGTAGAGGTGACCACTCACTCTCTTTATCCCAACTGTGCCAAATATTATTGTCATTCCTAAACTTTCATTTTCTATAAAGGTCAAACCATTCAAAAGAGGAAAATTTCTACTACAAGACTACACTGAATTATTTAAAGAAATGTATTTGGTCATCCTTAACATTTTAAGGATATCGGCTAATCTGCATTTAAGTAAATAGATCAAAACCGATAATTTAGTGATCGAATTCCAAGGTCTACCTATAGTGGTCTAGTATTGTTTCTATCACAATAAGATCCATACCATATTTTTATCTAGTGTTTGGGTTAAGAAACTTCTAAGTGAATCTAGAAAACTGGGCAAAGATGATATAGATCAAGAATTTCAGTGAAGTTTGAAATGGCCATGAGAGAAGAATCCAAAATTTTGAGTGTGAATTGTGCAAACACATTTTGGTTAGTAGCAACCAAAGTTATGGTCGGTACTGACATGTTTTGGCTTGTGGAATCTTTGATACTTGTATTGTGGTTGAAGTATAGAATACAATAACAATCATATTGAGGTTCTTCTCTGAAGGATAGGTGAACGACTCCACAACTTTGTAGAGAAGAACAAGTTCCATATAAGAAAAACCATAGTGCCACCCACATGAAGTGAGAAAAAGTAGTGTACTAAGCTTGATGGCTTGAAGATATAGATGGGAACAAAGGGAAATATGAACTCCAGCATTACTCTGTGGCAACCTTTGTGGTCGATAGAAACCACATTCGTGGTCGGTACCGACATGATTTTTGGGCATGGGAAGGCTTGTTTTTCCATCCTACTTTCTTCGATCTGGGATCTTACCTGTTCTTTCATGATCCAATGACTTTGGAAGGGGATTCTGCTATAAATTGAAGCACTATGGCTTTTTAGATTCTCTTTGGCCTCTACCCTTTTCATCTTCTATTCTCTACTTGACCCTTGTCACTTCAAGCCTACTTTTTTTGTTTTAGATATGAAAATGATTGCAAAGCTCTTATACTTTTGATAAATTCAACTCTAATTAGATTAAAGTGGATGTAGGCCATATAATTTGCTTAACGACTATAAAATTCATTGATTTATCGTTGTTTTCTATTGATTTATTTAGGTCTATTTCATTTTTAGTTGTTTTGGGGCATTGTGCCCATTATTGGTTCAACATTTGTGTGCTTTCACTGAGAACGGAGCTTCTCAGGAATAGATCTAGGTTAGTACAGTGAATTTAAGCGTCCAGAAGTTAGATCCCGAAGTATTTTGTTGCAAATCCAAAGTGCTTTGATTTGTAATGACCTCTAGGAGATTTGGAAGATCTAGAGCTGTAACAGGTGGAGAAGATGAAGCTTTTTTCCATAATGAAGAGAGTTACCAACCGATGACTACTTTTCCATGTCCATCTGGTCAACAAGAAGTGGTATCAAAGGTTGAATTTGTTAGAATGATGGTTGAAATAAACCAGAGGATGGAAGACAGCCAGAAAGCGCTCCTGATAGGATGGATGCAAGTATTGCCCTATTAACCTAGCAATCCAAAAGGCACAGGAAGAGCCAGAGAGATGCGCCATCTTCAAGTTTCGAAGAAGAGAATCCATATTCATCTGACTAGAATAGAAGAGACGGGAAGCAAAAGATGAAGGAAAAAATGTTGAGCATCGAGGGAAAACAACTAAAGGAAGTAGCCAAAATTTGGCCATGAATAATGTGGTTGGTACCGATCAAAATTAGGTCGATACATGCATAATTTAGTTAGTTCCAGAGCATAACTACTTAAGACTAGTTATTTTTCTGATAGTGAAGATGATTTGTAGGATATTGGAAACGACATTAGGCAGTGTGCTGGTGCTCAAATGAACACCACAAACCGACCGTGCATCATAGAAGATCTGAAGGGGTGGTTCTCTCAGAGATAGGAGAGCCTAGGCATCATCGAATGAACCGAGACTGTTTGCAGAGTCAAACACTCGAGGCAATTCCTGATGGGTACCTTTCGAATAACCAAGCTAGTTAAAGAATATATCGATGATATGATAAGGAGATTGATAAATGAAAATCAATCAAGAAAGAATGAAGAATAAGGCTCATCAAGCAAACTTCATTTACTGATGATATTTTATGGGAGGAGTATCCCAAAAAGTTCATTATCCTAACAATGTCATTGTATAATGGGACAACAGACCCTAGACAACATTTACTGAAATATGAGTGGTGCATGGATGGTGCAAGCGCTACCAACTCAGTAAGGTGCGGATGTTTCCCCATATTCTTAGATGGGTTAGCTATGATGTGTTTTACTTGGCTCATGCTGAAATCCATATCTACATTTGATCAATTGGCAAAAAAGTTTTATTGAGCAGTTCAGGCTCCACACCCCCCGACCGAAGGATGTAATGTCCTTGTTGAGTATTCATCAGGGTGCCGGAGAGACCCTAAAGGATTTCTTTAGTTGATTTAATACTGCTATAATAGAGGCGAGCAATCCAGAAGAGGACATTGTTTCGGTGGCCTTAATCCAGGGGATACACCTGCAAACAAAGTCTAGGAGATGGTTGAAGAGAAAACAACCGCCTACTATGGAAGAGTTCTATCATAAGGCATCCTAGTATCTACGCTTCGAAGAGGCGAACCTGGCCACTGGAAAGACTGGTAGTACATCATCAAATGAGGTAATGTAGAGTAACGTCGTTGTTAAGCAAACCGATGAGAGTACTGGTAATGTTGCAGTGAATATGGAAATCGATAATAATAAAAAAGGAGAAATCAAGGCACTGGAGGTAAAAGAAATGACACCAAAAGGCATCCGAGATACTTGAAGCCATATGATTATACTATGTTGAACAATGTAACTTAAAATATATACCTTGCTACGCTAGGAACCGAGAAATATAAAAAGCCGCTTTGGAAGGAGGCAACTGAAGTTGAACAACACTCGAAGAAGTATTTTCGCTTCCATAAAACTCATGGGCACAGTACCAATAAATGCCGTTATTTAAGAGAAGTGACTGAAGACCTCATACGTAAAAATGAGTTGCAACATTATGTGAGAGAGCCGCGGGATTAGGGAAAAATGCTTGATTCGGGGGAAGAACACCCAGAGGGATCAACTAGGGCCCAGTGAAGAGGGGCCCAGTATACCAGATAGTAGGAAAGTGATTAACAGAATATTTAGAGGACCTCATCTAGCGAAAAAGAGCTAGAATGAGATGGAGCGGTATGGGACTTCGTTAAAACACGTGACGTAGGAGAGCTTTTTTGCTATGGAAGAAGGAGCTTCGACTAAACAACCAAAGATAGTGAGTGATGATATAGTTTTTCGACATAGAGATGCCGATGGGGTACAAACACTAATGCTTGACACCATGGTGATTACGACCATGATAGAGCTAGAAACTGTGCACCGAGTTTTGATTGATAGTGGAAGCTCTATTAATATTCTGTTCAAGAAGACGTTTGGCCGGATAAAGATAAGTCCGAATGATGTAAAACCAAGTATATTCCTCATTCAAGGATTTACTAGAGACACAGCCTATTAGATGTATTGAGTTATCAGTGGAATCGGGTAAAGGTGACCGCAAGATAGTGCGGGTGTAGACCTTCATGATATGTGATGAGTTTTCTGCTTATAATGTTTTTCTAGGCCGACCAGCCCTTTCCAGTTTCAAAATAGCATTGGCCCCATGGCATTTGGTGATTTCCCCATGGAGAATGGAGTTGGAGCTGTCTAAGGCGACCAAAGCATAAGTAGTGAATGTTATATCATTGCGCTCGGAGGGGCAAAGCGACATGAGAAATGAAAAAGTGTAGAGAAGGCTCTCTGCATCAAGACCATGGATGCATAGCAATTACTACCCTAGCCCGGGCCTAGGTTTCATAGTAAGTTCAAAAAGCTTATGTACCCCCGCAAAGAGCTAGAAATGCGAGAGCAGCACAAGCAAAGCTGGCAATCAATGTCCCAATCTATGAGGATGATCCTATTAGAGTCCTCAAGGTTGGATCTCAGCTCGGTACAAAGATGAGAAAAGAATTGGTAGGGTTTCTATGGGAAAACCTGGATGCGTTTGCCTAGACACATTCCAATATGTATGGAGTACCGTCGAAGATAGCGTGTCATACATTGAATATGGACCCAAGATGCCATCTTATGAAGCAGAAGAGACGCATTCTGGGTCCAAAGCAATCTATGTGTTTAAAGAAGAAGGGGATAAGCTGAAAGTGAATGGTTTTATCAGCGATGCTTTGTACCATGAATGGGTATCGAACCCTATGTTGGTTAAGAAGCCAAATGTAAAGTGGAGGACATGCATCGATTATTTGGACTTGAATAGAGCGTGCATAAAAGACAACTTCCCGCCGTCGAAGATAGACCAGATTGTGGACCCAATGACCGGGCACAAACAGTTATCCTTCATGGATAATATTCTGACTACAAAAAAATATCAATGCACGTTCTAGATCAGGAGAACACGAGCTTCATCACTGATTTAGGCTTGTACTGCTATCGAGTAATTTCGTTCGGTTTGAAGAACACCAGAGCTACCTACTACAATTAGTAAATAAGATGTTCAAAAATAAAATCAGGCAGACGATGGAGGTTTATGTGGATGATATTCCATTGAAGTCACAACTATCAATGAACCACATAAATGACCTCGCTAAGATGTTCGATGTACTTCAGAAGTACGGAATGAAGCTTGATCAGTTGAAGTGTTCTTTTGGAGTCATATAGGGAAAATTTCTAGGTTTCATCATGACTCGAGGGGCACCGAAGCTAATTCAAAGCATATTCAAGCGTTAAAAGATGTTGTTGCCCTAAAAAAGGAGGGAAATGTAGAGCTTGAATGGGAAAGTCGCTGCATTAAGTCGGTTTATTTCAAAGACAATGGATAAGTGTATACCGTTCTTTGACGCCCATAAGAAGGAGAAAGGAAATTTTGTTTGGGCCAAGGAATTCCATGAAGCTTTCTAGAAGTTGTTAGAGCATATGGAAAGACTACTAGTCTTGTCAAAGCCTGTGAAATGGGAGTATATGTTCATTTACTTAGAAATATCCGCTCACGCATTGAGTGCGGCCTTGGTGCGTGAGGAGTCAAAGATTCAAAGGGTCGTATACTATATCATCAAGTAGCTTACCAGATTAGAAAAGAACTACCTGAAGTTGAAGAAATTGGCATACTTCTTATTGATTGCCTTGAGGAAACTACGACCATACTTCCAGGCTCATCCGATAAGAGTTCTAACTGATCAACTGCTAAGTCAACCGCTGATCTTAATAAGAATGAGTAAGCAGCCAATAAAGCAAGATGTGTTGTTTTAAAAATTGTTTATTTTGGTTGCTTTACCTTTGTGTTTTCAACCAATAACATAGGAAAATCATATAAATATGTTGAATGTGAGCACCAATTATATATTTTCAATTTAAAGCATATCATAGTCATGTATTATTTTATTGTTTGTAAAATAATATTCTTAAGAGAAAAAAGGGATAAATATATAAATGAGCATGTTTAAGAACTTAACGTGTACAATATTCTTTTCTATTATTTTATTAAAAAATTATTTATTTAAAAGATCATAGGAATACTAAAATTCTTTCCTAACTATGTATTGTAAATATTTCTTTTCAAGCATTGTTGTTGACTATATAGTAAATGAGATGAAATCAATGATATCTTATAGATTTTGTATAGGTCATACATACATATAAATTCCAAATTCAAAAGTATTAAATAGAAGTTGAAAACTATATTTTATCTAATTACTTACTAACATTTATAAAATTTAAATATCTGAAAAAGTAAGAAATACTAGAAAAATCCAAAAAAGTGAAATATTTAAAATCATTTTTAATAAATAAAATTTGGCAATTTTATCATTTCAAAGAAAATAAAAAAATTAGAAGTTTAGAAAAGAAAATGCTCTAAAAATATTAACTTTTTCAATCATACAAAATAGTCGCAATAAATCAAAGGACACCAACACTTTCCAATAACCCAAAAATTTTTGAACCAATGTCTAAAAAAGTGATAATTTCATAAAACCAGAAAAATATAATTAACTCAATAGATACCAACATTCAATTTGCTTCCGAAATTAATAAAACTCAAAGATATCACCTGGATTCATAAATTTCAAAAATTATCAAGATATTATAACGTCTAAAAGATATAAATCTACAAAGAATTAACTATATTTTGATAAAAATTAAAGAATAGAGAGCCAAATTAGTCAAAAGAAAATATATAAACTCCAAAACATTAAATTTTTTGAACATTCTATTTTTTCAAAATATATAATAGAAAATTAATTTTCTAAAATTTGATATTCAGAAACAACATCAACAAGTTCAAATAACTAAGTAAAATACACGATCCTTAGATAATGAATCATTTACCAAAACATTTCACGTTTTCAAATGATTGAATTTTAGCACCTGGTCAAACATTGTCTTCGACTTGTTTGCCCACTATGGCAAGCAAATAACTACTCTAAAAGAATTAAAAAATTATTTATGCAATACACTAAAACAGAGTTTTCGTTCATATTACTGAAAAGTCAACAATGCAAAATTATTAATGAGATAAAACCGTGTGCGTAAAACAGTTTCGCACTAGTAAAATAAATATATTAATATATGATCTCTCTCTATCACTCGGGCTTTTCCAACCTATCACTTTTCTTTCTCTCCCTCAAATGTTAATGGGTCAAAAATTGAATATCGGGTTTGCCTCGATTTTAAGGGCTATGGGTCGCATTAAAGGACGAGATTTGATGCATTGGTCTTGGGGAGGAGTGAACTTCACACCATGGTGATAAGATGGCATGTTGCGATGTTTGGGGTCATCTATGTCAATAGGTCATCGCCTAGCACTATGGGAAAAATGCATCAGATGACATATATGCTCCATTGTCTGATGTTATAGTATCATTTCTAGAATTTCCTATTATACAACATATATATTGACTAATATGCATAGCAATTACACTTATGTTATATTTGCAGAATGAAATAGTGAATCATAATTTTATTTAAACAAATATTTTATTTCAAATCAAAATCAAATACAATACAACTTTCACTATACTTACATTTTCAAATACAATACAGCTTTCACTATCACTCTCATATATACAACTTTTCTCTATCTCTCATATATAACATTTTTTACTAGCACTCGTTCATACTCACTCGAGTTTAATTTTTATGTTGATCTTGATTTGCTTGCTCCAGCTTATGTCCAGCCATCTCCTATACCTGTCAAATAAACAACGTGTAAAATGGAAAAGAAAACAAACCTAAATTGCAAAAATAAAATTGAATTTGAATATTAATATTGCCTTAGTTTATGGGTTTGTTATCTTTTCATGTTTTAGACAGGGACAAATATATATGTGCATGGACAACTTATGATATGCACAATGTATCACCGTGAATATCACAAGGCTTTGCATCGATTAATTCTCACAGACTGTTGCAAAGGTCAAGCCCAAAGGCTCAACATAGTGCAAATATGCACAAGATCAAGCCCAAGCCTCCTCGACCTCAACTAAGGTGCATATATAATAAAACAAGTTTAAGCAATTCAACAACTCATGAGTACATAGTGCATACAAGGCAAGAAATCTCAAAACGGTTTAAGCATAGTGCATATAGGAGCAGCTCAAGGCGGCATAAACAAGGCTGAAGTGCACATGTATAAACCAGACGAAAACAAGGAGAAGAAAGTACATGGAAATATAGGAAATTCACATGTATAAACTAGACAAAAACTAAACAAGAATTCAAGATAGTGCAGATAAACAAGCTCAGGCAACTCAGCATTGGGATGCACAAAATCAAAGCAAGCAGCAAATAGATTCATGGCAAACCAGCAAGAAAAGCCCAAGCAAGCAAAGCCAAAGTGCACAAACAAGTTTAGTGCACATGGAGATGCACAAAGTCGAGCACCAGCAAACAAGATTTATGGTAGAATCAAAAGTATCTCAACACTGCCTTGAACCAGGCAGCAAAACCAAGCACACACATTGACTCAAATGAAATTCAAAATGGTTCATAACTAAAAAAAGTTCAACTAAACCCCAAAATGCTTCAAGCATGGAAGTTCACACATTAAAACAACAAATTGAAAGTGTAACAAGAAATCATGGTGCAAAAGCAAGTGCTACAAATTAAAACAACAAGTGCCACAAATTAAAATAGCAAGTGCCACAAATTAAAACAGCAAATGCCATAAATTGAACATGGCAGTGCCACAATTTGAAACATGGCAGTGCCATAAACAGCAAGTGCCACAAATTACTTGATATGAAATAGTGGCAACATTCACACATATATACATACATATGTATGTGTGTATATACATGGAAATCTCAAATTACTTGATATGAACTAGATCAGACTCATGTACAAAAGGCAGTTCACACATATATATGCAGATATAAGAACATTCACACATATATACATACATATGTATGTATATACATGGAAGTTCACACATACACACACACATATGTGGTGATATGCGGATATAAAAATAAATATATATGTGAAAACATTCATACAGATAACCAGAAACACAGTTTGGTTTGTTTGAGTCTGTTTATGGGTTTGAAATCAAACTGCCATAGTTTGGTGTACACATAACCAGAAATATACACCTAGAAACAACTGTATATATACAAGGCCAAAGAGTAATGAACAACAAGTGCACTGGCTCGTCAAAAGAATATTGCAAAGATATGTATGCAATGTGTATACTGGAATCAAAAGAACATTCACACATATATACATACATATGTATGCATGTATATAGATGGATGAACCTACGACCAACATAAGCATCAAAGCTCCAGGAAAATCGAACATTCACACATTAAAACAAGGCAGTGCCACAAATTAAAAAATTGGTTCAAGTGCCAGTGAAAATTCAACTCAAAACAAGTTTAACTCAAAATGGTTCAATCTCAAGTAATTCAAAATGGTTCAGCTCAAAGCAATTTAACAATTGTTCAGCTCAAACCAGTTCATAAAGGTGCACAAACAAATTAAACAAACAAATAAAAACAAGGTAGTGCCACAAATTAAAACAAGGTTGTGCCACAAACATTCACACATATATACATACATATGTATGTATGTATATACATGGAAGTTCAAACCATTGAGAATACAACAAGTACAAGGCAGGGACAAGTGTACACATGAACTCAAGTGTACACTAACTCAAACATGAACTGAAGCGTACACATGAACTAAGACATGGTAATGCAAGTGGAACTCAAGTGTACACATGAACTATCAAATGAATTACATATGTGTGTATATACATGGAAGAGTATCACATAATAATAAGTCCAGGTAGTTCAACAAGGCAAGGATGTGTGTATGGGTTCAACAAGCGCAATACTCAAGTGCACCAAACATAACTTCAGTCACGTGCACATATGTACATATATGTATATACATGTATACATGTGCACAGTCACACCAATGAAGCGGCCAACAAAACAAGCTAAGGATGTATACATACATACATACATATATATACATATATATATATATATATATATATATATGTGTGTGTGTGTGTGTGTGTACATAACTTCAACAAGGCAAGGATGTATACATGAAAATATGTATATACATGTATAAATGTTCAACACTACAACCAAGGGGCTACTAGCAAAACATGAGGTGGCCAAAGATCTGACTATCTACCATGTTGTATAATGAGTACAGGCATCCTCTAGGAAAGCAAATGGTATAATCAAATAATGAAAATATAATAAAACAATCAGAAAAATGCAATATATAATGTAGTGATTCTAAGCTTATTATAAAAATATAAGAAAATATATTATAACTAAAACTGATGAAGTAAACAAAGATAAGGCAAACATTTAATTTGAATTAAACGGGGAAATAATAAAAGGTGCAACAATACTAAAATCATAAAACCAACGAAAATTCAAAAGAAACCATTACAAAAATTATCAACTTCAACCAACTCTTTACTATTAAGAATGAACAATTCAAGTTTCAGATAATCAAATATACTCAAATCATCACAGGCAAATCAAGTCGAGATCAATACAAAATCATAGGCAAAAGTATATATGAGTATATAGGAAATTGATTTCTATATAAACACCCAAATCATCACGGGCAACTCAACTCGAGATCAATACAAAATCGAAAGAGGGTAGAAATGATACCATATATCATTAGAAGAATACTCGATAAATTGAACAAACCCTAATTACAAGTAGCTATAATTCAGCGTTGTTGATTGAAGAATAGTTGACAAATCTATCGAAGAATACTCAACAAATTGAACAAACCTTCCAAAATTGAACGAACCCTAATTACAAGCGGCTTCAATTGGGTAGAGATTAGGCTTTGAGAGAGAGTATCGGGTTGTCTGATTTATTAATAAGAGGGAAACTAATCGAAGGAAATAAGGTGGCCACGAATAAACTGAAGGAACACCATTTTTTTCCTTTTAGAAACGAAAGAAAGAGGGAGGGAAATAAGTGACGGAACACAGCCACGAAATAATTTAGGAAGTATTGAGAGGTAAACTAAAATTTTGATAAGGAGGCAAAATAATTTTTTTGATGATTTCAATCAAACAATTGGTAAATGTCATCTGAAAGAAAATGTTGTCTGATTGCTATTGTGCCACACAACAGATGATTTTTTCATATGTTGTGTGAAAAAGTGGGATAATAGAGAATCTACCTTATGTTTGTGATCATTGTTGTCTGATTCACTTTGTGGCATAGTGTAGTGTTGGACTTTGACAGACATAGAGGAGGATTTGCGGGCAACGAAGAGCACCATAGGATTTCTTATGGCAGCATGTTTCTTCCCATGTCAATGCCCATAGGTCTACTAGTCTTTGGTGATTCATGACTTTATGAAACATGGAGGAGGGAGAAACATTACATTTTGCAGTAGGCGACCAAAGTTGATGAATTTGGATCGGTGGTGAGGTGCACGCAAAGGGAAGAGCGATGGGGTTGTCTGTTCGTTGATTAGTGGAGTGTAAAGTGAGAATTGGTGGAGAGAAGTGTGCCTATAATGGGTTGCTTGTGCATGTTTTTAGTGTACAAGATATATTGGGGAAGAAGAGGGATTAGTGATAATTATGGTAATTAATTGAATTAATTATTTTAATTAATCTCGATTCGTACTAAATTCACATCTCTTGCATATGAGGTCGAATCGAGATGCGGTCTACGCCATTGCATTCGTATTGGGATTATTTACGACCTGATATAGGGGGACTGAATTTGGATATCTGAGAAATTACAGTCTAGGTGAGCATAATTATTACTCTGAATTTATATTGCACTATAAATTCCCGTAATTATATATTAGGTAATTATTCCTCTGTTTGATTGGATTAGTTTGTATAGATACTTAGGATAGTTGATTAAGATCTCAAATATATAAATTGTGTTTTATTCATATTGAATAGAGTTAGATAGTTCATATTAATTTATAACATAGTTATAAATTAATGGAACTCTAATTCGTTGTGATATTAGTGATAGAAATATTATTATATATTTTATTATCAATCGAAAGTTAAAATATTAAAGTGTAATTCTATTCTCCTTCCAACTAAGCTAATAGCCATGATCAGAACTGCTATTATTAGGTTCTTTTAGTCTGGTTCTATCAATAGTAAGAAAATTTCTCCAATAGCCTTTGATAAGCTGCAGATTCCCAAATGCAAAGGTGGTTTAGGCATCAAGATTTAAAGAGTTGGAACATTGTTGCGCTTTCAAAGCACTTTGATAACTTAATAAATAACACCGATAAACTATGGGTTGCATGGTGCATCAAGCACAATCTGAAGGATCAAGACTTTTGGCTTTTGAAAGTGAAGTAGGTTGATAGCTGGGTGTGGAAAACCATGTTAAAAATGAGAGATTTTCTCCTTCCACATTATACATTGAAACTCAATCCAAGTAGCAATGCAAATTTTTGGACTGTTCCATGGCTGAACAAGGGATTGATTCTCCAAAACTCAATGACACATGATGATCCGTTGAATAGTGGTATCCCCATGAATGCCGAGGCAGTATCATATATAAGGCATGGTATGATTTGTCTTCCACACACAAGTAGTGCATCTGTCAACCTTTTATGGAACACTGATAGCAATTCTCACTATACCCATGCTGATACTGACACATATATCTGGTCTGATGGTAGTAATGAACACTCCACTCATGAAACATGTAAAGCATTAAATGATAATGGCATTCATGCTAAGTTTCCATGGTACAAAAGGATTTGGAATCCAAACACAAGTGAGAAATTAAACTTCGTGCTATGGAAAACCTTCAAAAATGCTCTACATACCCTAGCTAATCTTGAAAGAAAGGGTGTCATCTCTCCAACTTATTGTGTCCTTTGCAATTCGAAAAAGGAAGACATACATCACCTATAATTTAGCTGCCCTACATGTTTTATATGGAAGAAAATTAAAGCTAAAGGAGGTTTTGAACAACCAGTGTGAGGCAATAAGGAGGAATGGTTGAATATTTAGAAGGCTGCTCGTTGGAAAGTGTTTAACGGCTAACATTCTATCGGATTAGAAAAATAGCCGAAAATTTTAATTAAAAATTAACCGCAAGCGCACGACATACAATTTTAGTACGTGGCGAGTACGGATCGATCCGCATGGAATTGTTTAGATTTTAAAATTTCTATTCAATCAAATTAAACCAAGAGTTGAAGTTGTGATTAGCTAAAAAAATGTAAATAAACTAGCAAAAGAAAATGGATAAAAATATGAGAGTTTGAAGGCAATTTAGAGATAATTTACTTCTCATGATCACATAAATCAACAAAATGAAAGTATGATCTCTCTTTTGGTCATTAGTGAATTTAGTTGATATGTTTATCAATAAGTATGGAATATTTATGCTATTAATTAGCCCAACATAAACCATCAAACTTTAACATACCCACTAAACCACTTCTTAACTCTCATGAAAATTGCAATGAAATTAAACATAAAATCTATTTTAAGCACGACTTATTTACTATTGAACTAGTAACATAAACCATCAAATTTTGATTTTAAAATTCACTTCATTACCATAATCATATGTAGATGAAGAGTTAATTTGTGTTTTTGTTTGTTTAAGCATAGCCTATTTGGTGTCAACAAAAGAGGCTATCAAATTCAAAGCTAAAACAACAAAGGTAACCACATCAAACTTTGACATTAAGCAAAACAAGAGATCATAGTTAACAAAATGTTGAATCTACATGATTAAGAGAGCTTCATTACCCCTAAATTGAAGGGGTTTAGCTTCTCATATTTGTTATCATGTCAACAAATGTAGAATTCAACATGAACGTAAACAAGAGGAAAAGTGAGCTAATTAAAATGAACACAGAGCTAATCTACTTGCATAAGAAATAAAACTAAGCTACTAACATAAGAGGAAAGAGGACATGTAAACAAAAATAAGCATGAATTAAAATTGCATTAAGAAGAAAATTACATAAAAGAAGAAAATGGCTAAGTAGCCATGAAATAGAAGAAGAGGGTTTATATTTATTTTTGAGCCTAAAACTAAACTAACTAAAAAGGAGGCTAAGATCTTAATTACATGAACATATGGGGTGTTTATACAAGCCTAAAACCCTAATGCTTATTTTTGGGGACTACCCAAAATACCCCTTAGGATGTGTGGCCACCAAGTTATCATTAGTCTCTAATTAATCCTCTATTAAGTATCCATGTAACTTTAAGCTCCACTAATATGTGCATTAGCTCCTAATTGAAGATCAAGGTAAGTAGGTAAGTGGAGTCCTCCATGATACATGAGTTTGAATTATTTCCATCTTCATTCCTTTGTTTCCTCTTGTGCATGCAAATTTTCCATGAAGCCTTCATCATATTTCCATTCAAATTCCTACAAATAACATTAAAATATCCAAGTAAATTTTCTAAAATTAATATATGCACAAAAATGACCATTTTGCCTCTATATGAAGAAGAAAAAATCATGATTTGAAAATAATTGAAATATTGGTTTAAACATGTTAAAATATCCTATATGCTCATTTATTTAATTAAATTAGATCAAATATGGAAGTAAA
Organism: Allium fistulosum; assembly: GCA_030737815.1. NCBI lineage: Eukaryota > Viridiplantae > Streptophyta > Magnoliopsida > Asparagales > Amaryllidaceae > Allium > Allium fistulosum. The sequence goes on from CM060902.1 coordinate 1,426,406,024, forward strand.
AATAAGCACATTTACGTGCACATCAAATACTCTCATACTTATCTTTTTATTCGTCCTCGAATAAACTAAAACTAAGATAAATCTGTTTTCATAGGGAGCACGATTGCATTGAGCGTATGCAATAAGCCATTAAACCTCTAGGTGTCCCTAGTATGACGAGTGTTGTCTCGTGAGGGTTTTCAGCGGATACTACCCACAAAATCCAAATGCAAAATGAAAAAAAATCCTAAATGCAAGATTTATTTACAAAGATATGGATGCAAGTTTTTGAAAATATTTACAAATGAAGGATTTACTTTCAAATTGACATGAATAATTTAAATATAAGTTCTAGTCGTTATCAAGAAATTTAAGTCCTTTTACTTGTCAAAACTTCAACAAAAATAAGTTATCCTCACAAATAGACTCTAGTTTGGCTAGTTGTTTTAGTTGATTATCAAAGTTTTTCAAAGTGGTATTTTCATTTCTTTTAAATAACAAGTCAAATCAAATAAGTGAAATAGTGCTTGGATTTCAATTTCTTACTCTCTCTTATTTAATTTTTTTTATTGATATGAATAATATTTACATATGCCTAACTCAGAAAATGAGGCCAGATATATGACCCATGCACTGCCTTTCGGGCTTACGTGAGGGGATGCAGAGTGTGGCGAGTGAACACACAAGTGTGTACACCTGTCGACTATAGGCATTGTTACTAAAAGAATTTTTATATATATACACCTAATTCAGATAAATTAAGGCCAGATATACCGATCATGCATTGCCTTTCGGGCTTACGTGAGAAGGGTACAGAGCATGGCGAGTGTACACACTTGCGTGTGAATACATGACTCTAGGTGTTAATAAAATATATACATATATACAAAAAAATCTTTTGTTTTTCTTTTGTTATATTTTTTTTTAAAGAGATAGTTTTGCAAAATCATCTTAGCACCATTTAACTTAGAAGATAAAAAATGTTATATCCTTTTCTTTAAATCCACCACTTTTTTAAACAAAAATTTTCAATTAGGATATACTTCATAATTATCACCATGAACCTTCCTATATACTAGTTAAACCGTCGTTACTTGTATTTATTTTTACTTTTGTTAAGACAAATAAATTTTCAAAAATTTCAATTTAATAACCAAAATCCTATACTTATCCTACAGTGTTTCTTCAAAATAAATCAAAATGTTAAAAAGAAAATTTGTTTTTGAGATTTTTTCTTTTTTGTTTTGTTTTTTTAGTTTTGGAAAGAAAACGCAAAAAATAAACCATGAAAAATTAAAAATGCAGATGAGACTCCCCCCACACTTGATTTTGACTGTGTCCCCACAGTCAACCCAAGTAGAAGGAAAAAAATAAAATAAAAATATGACCTATATTTACATGAAAATGAAACGGTTATTATTTACACGACATTTGAAAATATATTGTCAAAGAGTAAATGAAACGGTCTTCCAAAGACCAATTTATTTGTCTCGTCAAGTTTGAGAGACGCAGCTTAAGCATAGAAAACTAAACCATAAAAGATTTCGAAGTTGAATGTTGATTTGGAAAAAAGAATGTAGTTTTATTGAAAATCGTATGAGTTGTTTTATCTTCGATGATTTTTGGGGTAGATAAAACAATTGGTTGAAGTTCAAGTTTATTTTCACCAATTTGAAAGTCAAGCTCATCATCGACAGAATTTAACAACTCATCTTCAAAAACTCCAAAGAATTTGTGTTCACTAAATTCATCTTCCTTTGTTGGATTATCAACAACTTCATTGCATGTATCAATTTCAAAATCTAAAGTTATTGTATTCAATTTTTCGAAATCAGAAAAAGCAAGATCGAGTTTCTCACCCTCAAAAGAATTAAAATCCAACTCAATTACCGTATTTTCAACAACTTCATTAAGATTGTCGTTTTCAATTTCAAAAGTTGTTATTTGAAATTCATCAATCTTGGTAAAAGATGAATTATCACTTGACTCGTCACACGTTGGGATTTGATTTTGTTTTTCACGTTGTTTCATGTAGGTTTCAAACAACAAATCCATGTTATAATTGTAAATCTCTTCCATTTGCTCAAAAAAATCCAATTTATAATTATTAACTTGAGAATTTTCGATTTGAACTTGTTGAGAAAAAAAAATTTCACCAGAATTGAAATAATTCCCATTGCCAAAATCATTTAGATAGTTGTTTCCATTTTTGTTTTGATTTTTAAATTCATTTTGGAGTTCGAAATTGAATTGGCATGGGTTATACTCGAAATCATTTAAATTTTGAGGTGAATTCAAATTTTGATTATTTTGAAAACTTTGACTTGAATCATTACACTAATATGAATTACACAAATCATTTATCCTTTGATTTTGTTGTGTAGAGAGTTCAAGTAAAGACGAAATCATTTCAATGTTATTTTCAACAGTTGAGGGTTGGTCATCATATTGAAAATTTTGTGGTTCAAAATTTGAATTGTTTATACAATAGTTGTTATTAAAATATCCATAAGAATTTGGTGTGAAATTATATGGATTATATTGATTTTCACAACTATTGTAAAATTCTGGTAAGAAAGAAAATTCAGACATTTTAAAGAATTTTTTTTATATAAAGGAAAAATATTTACCAAAATGAATTTATTTTCAAAGGGAAATTTGATTTTTGGAATTTTTTCAATTTTTTTTCTCTTTTATATGTTTTTTTTTATATTTGAAAATATTATATTTTTTTGGATTTTTTTGTTTTTCTAAAAAAACTAACTCAAATTTTTTTTTTGGATTTTTGTTTTTAATTGAAATTTTTTCAAAGGATTTAAAAACTAAGTTAAGAAATGTTTACAGTTTTTTTACTTTTGGCTTTTGAATATTTTTTTTACATATGCATGAACTATTGTAATTAAATGAATGCAAGGGTTTAATTACAAATTTTCTATCCTAAGTAGCTCCTAACCCAAAATTGTATAATCACACTTTGTCTTAATCCAACAAGATAATTCTTAACCAGGTAACATACGGGATTTATCGGTGCATCACGAATCACCGTGGCAATGCAAACTAAGGTTTAAGTACCTTCAGAGAAACAACCACTATAATATTTACGAATTATCGTAATATTCATAAATGGTTATTGCTCTACCATAGTCTAGACACCAAGAAATTAAATTGTCGAAAGAGGACAACTTGTCAATATACAATTAAGCCCTAGATGAGCTCGTGGCACTCTTAAGTCAAATGTCTAATCGTTATTATTAGCAGATTCTAAGATGATGTGTAATTTGTGGGCCAAGGAAGGGGTGATGAAATCCCCCACCTTATGTGGATTTGGGTGCTACCCTTAAAAAAGAAAATAAGATGGTATGAATGCAAAACAAAAATTAAACGCGAATTAACAATGCAACTACAATGAAGTTTGTTTTTGTTTTTGAATTTTATATATATAGATAGATGCAAATGCAAGCAGCCAACAATGCAGGATAAATAAAAACTGGAGATGAGGGCACGATATTGGAGCATGCAGAATTATTAACAAATTTATTTTTAAGCGACGATTTTTTTTACAAAGCAAGCAATTTATTTTTGGCAAGCAAAGCGAAGCATGCAACTCTTCCTTTTGAATTTCTGCTTTTGCAACCTGAAAGTAAAAAAAGATATATAAAGTTTATATATATAAGAATGGACATAAACAAATTAAAACAAAACCAATTAATACAAAAGAAAACAAATTAAAAGAGAAATTGTACTCAAGCCTACAATTTAACCTGGCCCAAATTACCTCTGAATTTATCAAACCCAATCACCAAATTACCAAACTATGCTTTTTAAACCATGCACTTTTTTGTGAAAGTGAGAAAAGGAATTTAAAAGAAAATATTTACAACTCAATGCAAAAAAATATACAAGAAATCTCAAAAAAGAAAAAAATAAACTCAAAGTAACATAAAAGAAACAACTCAAAGCCAGAATTTCATTTTTTGTTTTTTGTTTTTCTTCTCTTTATTTTGTTTTAAACAACACAGCCCACAGCCTCATAGTCCCACAACCTACTTAAGAAATCATGCAATCCCAATCTACTTCTCTGTAAAAAAAATCGAAATCAAATTCAACAACGAAAAGAACAGAAAGAGGTGACTAAAAAAACAAATATATATATATATATATATATATATATATATATATATATAACCGCAAAATCAAAATCATGATCTAGAAGAAAAATCAAGCATTTGCTGTGAAGTTCAGGTTGCTCGGTTGGCGATTGCAGGGATAGGTTGATTCGCAATTGAAGTGTCATGAGTTTCTGGTTGTGGGGGGTTGCAGTGAAGTCGCGGTCGATTTGGGGGTTATTTGAGGTCGTGGGTGGAGACTGGTTGGTATTTCGATGCGGCGACTGGGTGAAGCGATTTGCAGAGGTATGTGGTTGTTGTGTTTTCTGGTGGCAAGGATGGTTTAGAGTTGATTGAAATGGTGGCAGGACAGTGGATTGCACAAATGTGGGTTTGTGCACTGATATGCAGTCAATGGTGAGAAGATGTCTGATTGGAGGAACAGAATTAGTGAGGTTTTGTTTTATTTTTTTTGTTTCGATGATTGAGGGCGAGGATTTGTTGCCAATAATGTGGTATGTATGTCAGTTGAATATGGTTGTGGTATGTATAGTTATGTATGAATATGTAGGCAGAGATTGGTTATGTATAAATATTAATGGTCGACTATGATGTATATGCAGTGAGGTCAGTTGCGAAGAGAAGTTGTTGAGTTGATGTTGGTAGGGTGATGTATGTATGCACAGTGGGGTGATGTATGTTTCGGCACAATGCAGATGACTGTGAGGAGTGGTTGTGTGGTAGCTGCATGCAATGGTTAAAGGTGAGTATGAAAATTTGGTTTTGACTGTGTTGTATGTTTAAAGGCAATGGTAGCTGCAGGCACAGTGGAAGTGTTAATGTTGTGACTATGCTGTGGGTGGTTTTGACTAAGTATTTGAAGTAGTATTTGAAGTTGTTGTGAAAGTAGTATTTGAAGTGTTGGTCAGGGTTGGTTTGTGGAGTGTATAGAGATGGTCAGAGATGTGTTGGTATTTGGCAGTAAGTGTGGGTGAAGATGTTTTGTAATATGTAGCAATATGGTATATGAGGTGAAGTAGATGTTTTGTGGAAGGCGGTAAGGTAGAAAATGGTAGGGGAGGAAGTTTGTATGGAGTATGGAGTATGACCGGTTGGTGTAGGGAGGGGACAACGGTGGAAGGAAGAACTGATGGTTGTGCAGAGTGGAGGTATGGGCTACAGGCAGCAAGTTGATTGGTGATGTATGAAGAGTAGTCAGTGAGGGGAGATGTGCCCTGCAATGTGATACAGTTTATGTAGTTGGCAGTGGCAAGATTATGGCTATGAGATGGCTGTGTAACTGGTTTATGGTAACAGTAAAAAGGCAGTGGCAGGGGTTGAGGCAGTAAGCAATTGCAACAGTGAAATGGGGTTGTTTGATGTTGTGATAGAGGAGAGGGTGGCTAGTGGCATGTCGATTTTTGTGGTGAGGAGTTGATTGTTTGGGGGTGGTCAGAAGTGATGATAATGGTCAGGGTATGTGGATTTAGAGATAAGCAATTGTGATGTATGAATATGCACAGTGCACAGTTTTGTCAAAAGAAATATGTAGATGTAAATTCAAATATAAATAATAAAATATTTTTTGTTTTTGAAATTGTGTATATATATACTTTTTTGCTTTTTAAATATGGAAATGCAAATGGAAAAACAACAACCACACAAACAAATGATAACAAAAATCACCCACACACTCAACAATTTTTTTTAAATGCAATTCAACACACAAAAATCAAATAAAAATAATTCGAAGAATAGAAATAAAATAAAATCAAATTCCCCAGCAATGGCGCCAAAAACTCATTTAACGGCTAACTTTCTATCGGATTAGAAAAATAGCCGAAAATTTTAATTAAAAATTAACCGCAAGCGCACGACGTACAATTTTAGTACGTGGCGAGTACAGGTCGATTCGCAGGGAATTGTTTAGATTTTTAAATTGCTGTTCAATCAAATTAAACCAAGAGTTGAGGTTGTGATTAGCTAAAAAATGTAAATAAACTAGCAAAAGAAAATAGATAAAAATATGAGAGTTTGAAGGCAATTTAGAGGTAATTTCCTTCTCATGATTACACAAATCAACAAAATGAAATTATGATCTCTCGTTTGGTCCTTAGTGAATTTAGTTGATATATTTACCAATAAGTATGGAATATTTGTGCTATTAATTAGCCCAATATAAACCATCAAACTTTAACATACCAACTAAACCACTTCTTAACTCTCATGAAAATTGCAATGAAATTAAGCATAAAATCTATTTTAAGCATGACTTATTTACTATTGAATTAGCAACATAAACCATCAAATTTTGATTTTAAAATTCACTTCATTACCATAATCATATGTAGATGAAGAGGTAATTTTTGTTTTTGTTTATTTAAGCATAGCCTATTTGGTGTCAACAACACAGGCTATCAAATTCAAAGCTAAAACAACAAAGTTAAACCACAACAAACATTGCCATTAAGCACAAAACGAGATCATAGCTAACAAAATGTTGAATCTACATGATTAAGAGAGTTTCAATACCCCTAAATTAAAGGGCTTTAGCTTCTCATATTTGTTATCACGTCAACAAATATAGAATTCAACATGAACATAAACAAGAGGAAAAGTGAGCTAATTAAAATGAAAAGAGAGCTAATCTACTTGCATAAGAAATAAAACTAAGCTACTAACATAAGAGGAAAGAGAACATGTAAGCAAAAATAAGCATGAATTAAAATGCATTAAGAAGAAAATTACATAAAAGAAGAAAATGGCTAAGTAGCCATGAAATAGAAGAAGAGAGTTTATATTTATTTTTGAGCCTAAAACTAAACTAACTAAAGAGGAGGTTAAGAGCTTAATTACATGAACATATGGGGTATTTATACAAGCCTAAAACCCCAATGCATATTTTTGGGGACTACCCAAAATACCCCTTAGGAAGTGTGGCCACCAAGTTATCATTAGTCTCTAATTAATCCTCCAATAAGTATGCATGTAACTTTAAGCTCGACTAATATGTGCATTAGCTCCTAATTGAAGATCAAGGTAAGTTGGTAAGTGGAGTCCTCCATGATACATGAGTTTGAATTATTTCCATCTTCATTCCTTTGTTTCCTCTTGTGCACGTTTATTTTCCATGAAGCCTTCATCATATTTCCATTTAAATTCCTACAAATAACATTAAAATATCCAAGTAAATTTTCTAAAATTAATATATGCACAAAAATGACAATTTTGCCCCTATATGAAGATGAATAAATGATGATTTGAAAATAATTGAAATATTTGTTTAAACATGTTAAAATACATATATGCTCAGTTATTTAATTAAATTAGATTAAATATGGAAGTAAAAATATGCACATTTACGTGCACATTAGAAAGTTTTTTCTACTTATGTGCTTCTAATCTTACTTAAAGTTATTGTGAAAGAAATATGGAAGGAAAGAAATGAAAGAATTTTCAACACTAGGAAAAGAAACAGAAAGGAAATGTTCCACAATATATGCCATGAAATTGCAAATGCAATGAAATGTCCTCATTATGTCTATAAGGGCCTTCTTTTCTCCCGTGTATAAGATAGGCACTAATGTTATGAGTTGTGTGTTGTATTTTTTAATTCTCCTTTCTTTATTTTGCACTTATGTCTACCTGTTGTATCTCTGTAATCTATTTATTTTTGTAATTACTTTCTTACATGCTATAAATAAATGGTAAGGGCCACTCAACCCCACTGGCTTTGCCAAAAAAAGAAAGTTAAAAGTATTACTTTTAAATAAGTTGTAAGGCTTAATAAAGCTTAACTAAAACTAATAAATATTATTTAAAGTAAAGAAATGATTTTTATAAGTGAACAGTTTATTTATAAATATTACTTATATAAAGAAATAATTTTATAAATAAAAGAGGTATTTTATAAAATAGTATAAAAGTGATATTTTATTAAAAAGTATGAGATTTTATAAAATAATATAAACGATATATTTATAAAATAGTATAAGATTTTATAACAAAGTATAAAAAAGATTATCTTTTATAAAATAGTATGGGATTTTATAAAATGGTATAAAAAGGTATTAGACTTTTTATTGAAGATATTTTAATAAACAAAAGTAAGATACCATTGACTAATCTAAATTATTTATTTAAATATATGTGTATGTATATATGCACAGACCTGGACAGTAAGCCCGGGCAGTATGCGTTCAAATGGGGATTCTTCTTTGATTCCAACTCAAGTCGATGCAAGGCTTCCACATGACTTCTAGGGAGACTTCAGGCTACTGAAGGAAGTAGAGAGCAAGGCAAAGCTTGGGATTTGGATTCAATGTATAATGATACATATGTGATCAATAATAATCAACTATGATATTGATACAATGATTGGTTGCACGGTCACATGTAGTGAGCGTGTATGATTAAGCGGAGTTAGTTTGTGCCCCTTAGCTTTGACCTTGGGTATATGCTTCGATTAATGCTATTGATCTTATATTAGTGACCGTATCCAGTATTAGTCTTATATTAGTGATCATACATTGTATTGGCTTTATATTAGTGGTCGTACATGTTATTAGTCTTTCAATACTAACCACATATATAGATAGATTATAACGAGATATCGATCTTCGTTGCACTAGAAGTATTTAATTACGTGACATTATATTTGAGATATATATATAGCATCAGTGTTCCTTTGTGGCTCCGATAGCATATTATAAAGGATACGTCGTTATTCTCTTTTGTAGAGACATTATGCCAATGTATTAAGAAATCCATGATGACCAAGGGGGAGACGATGACAATCATCTACGAGTGGATCATATATCATTTATGCTCACTGACGGGTATGGTGAGATCAACATTGGTTTTGAGCAAATAGAGTAGATCATATACCACTTATTCTCACCAAGGGATATGGTGAGATCTGCACGAGTTCGATTATTGAGGATATGCTCTGGATCTACGGTATACTTAGGTACTGATTCTATTTATTTTGGACCCTCAACGGAAATCATTGGATCGTGATGATTTGAATTATAGATCGATACCTAACACAGACTCAAGTTTCAGATATATAACGTAGATCATATATCACATAAGCTCATTGAGGGGTACGACGAGGCCTATATGAGTTTGACCACAGTCGATGCGACTCAGGTTTATGGTATACTAAGGTACTGACTCTATTTATCTTAGGCTTGAGTCTACTACAAACTCCATCCATTAGTAACGATGAGTATTAATTTGTGTTCTTAGTTTGCCGTTAATTGTTAGGATTATGCGTGTTATTAGTTAGTTATTATTATTGCATATTATGCACTAAAGTTATATTACGATGTCTATATTACCCATTCACTTGTATATTGGGTTACTTGTATCATAAAATATCGTAAAATGTCAAGCATAGTATGTTAGTTGTGCTGACTCATTGATTAAAAGAGAAGAGCAGGTTATGGTATGATTTCCTATCTTAGGGATATGTTTATTTTACTTGTTTATGGACAATTCGGATTATCCATGAGCCATGTTTATGGAGAGGACTGGTTGTACCTTAGTAGTTCACATTTTATATGTATATAGTTTTGATATACAGTATTTTAAGATAGTTCCCCTTACACCAAGATTTATGTCTAACTCACCTTTTTTTTGTCTGTTTATGTCACGACAACTCTTGGGTACTCGATTGAGTAGTTTGGGAGTCAGGTGCTTTTGAGGATACGTTATCACAATGGTGCAATTGAAGCTTTGGAGGCGAAGATGATACTTGAATACACACACAGTAGTAGCACATGGCAAATGCTATTAGCATATGAGACTTATTGTATCAGATATTCTATTCTAACATTTTGTATTAATACTTACTTATCAGTTACTTTCGCCAGTGAAATCTCTTATATATTGTTTATCTTATTCTATTAAAGTATATTTAACATATTATATGTTATCATTCCCCTATGAGATTATATCATTATGCCTTTGTATTGTTTTTTATTTTTCCCTGGCAATTTATCTGTTGTGGTATTCGAAAGTTCAGGCATTGATATGTGGCGTTGATTTTTGGATGTATGAAGGATGGGTTGTTACATTTACTATCAGAGCTTATGTTCAACACTCAAGGCCAAGTGGACCAGTTTGAGTTAAACAAACTGGAAGAGGGAGATACATTGAGAGAACGTACTTGTATTTTTCTATTATATAATACTGAATGCACTGCTTGTCTTTTGGACTTTGATTTATTTCTATTGCAAGTTACTAAAGTATCTTCGTTCAGGCTATCTGTATGCGCAGACAGAGTACACGAGCGACTGCGAATAGGTAGTTTGAGATGGCCGATGAGTTTAGAGACTGTTAGGCTATCGCACGGGATGTTCTGCCATTTTCGAACATCCTAGCAGTAGGCGTAGGTGTTGGGGGTGGTGTATCCCTTGGGGCATCAGTATTTCTTGCTTCACCGGCTTTAGACTTTCCAAAATTGTATTGGGATTTCCATGACCTTGGCAGGAATCCATATCTCGCTTCTAAGATTATTGCTGAGAAACAGAACGGGGCCCATTTATTTGAGGGGGCTTTCACTAATGTGGACTTCGAGGATTTCTTCCCAGCTCCTTGAAGGGGAGGATTTCATTTGGTGGGACATAATAGCAGTGAAGGTTGACGAGCAGGCTATGACTTGGATTAATTCTAAACGTCGCTTTGAACCTCGATTTATCTCTGAGACCGGGTTAGGCATACGATTTGAGTGTTTCATCCATTGCAGCTAGGTAGCTTATCTATGATGGAGTATGTTAACCCATTTAACCTTTTGGATAGATTCTATTTTGTGATAGGTAGTATTCCATTGAAGTTGGCAAGAAGTTTGCGTAGTGTCTTAATGTATTGGTTGGTGTTTCATTGCTTAGTCATACCCCCCAATAGAGGCCACTTTGTAGAGTCTCGTGGTGATAGCTTTTCTCCATAAGAGCAACCGTGAGGTACCAATGAGGGCAGCGAAAGTAGAAAGAAAACCGAAGTTCCAACTGAAGCACAAAAGCCAAGGTACAAGGAGGTATCATGCAAAGATGAGTGCTGATATGGTATGCCACTCCTGCAGCAAATAGGGGCATTTCATTATGGAATGTCATGCAGCTTAACCGAACCGTAAGTGCTTTAATTAAGGTCAACTTGCTTACTTGGTGATGGATTTTCCTACACTTCCGAGAGGTGAATAATTGATGATGACTTATGCCAGAAAGGTATTTCCAGGTCATTGTAGGCTTACTGCTCAGGAGTAAGAAAAGAAGTCCATATAGAAAAGTTTGCTTTAATAGTAAGTTACTTGCTTATATATTCTTTTCGACACTTGAGCTATATATTCATCTATTGCTACCTGGTAGATAGACTAAACTTAACACATTTCATAGTAGGTAACTCTTTTGTAAAGTTAAACCTTATATGAGTAACCTTAGTTTCTAAGCTAAGGCGAAGCAGCCAAGAGTACTACCATTTGAACTTGATGCACGATCTTTTAGGTTGAATGGGGTTGGTCGAGGAAGCATGACTTGGATTTGCATCCATGTAGGGTTCGGTGGATGCCCTGTAATGAGCAAAGACCAAGCAAATGACTTGTAGGAATTTGCCTAGAAGTCGTTCATGTTATAAGAGTTATTCCTTTTGTTAGTAAATCTTTGGCGATAAGGTCAATCCCACGTGCTATAGGGATATTTTCAAGGGATTAGTCCACTCACGTACCAGTTCTAATCACTAGTTCGAGCGTAGGGTTTCTAGGTGATTTGCACCAGTTGGATAAGGTTTTTTCACTCGATACTTAAAGGAGACCACTTGAGTTGGATTCTTGATGTGACTGAGAGAGTTCCGAAGCGTGACTCTAGTCCTGTGAGGAAATTTCAATGGTCTGACCAAGGAACCAAATCGGTGTTCGCATGAGATGAATCAAGTGGTCGAGCCTAGTTTAACGAAGAAATCTTGCGAGCGAACAAAGGATTAAATCAGGCATCTTATATTATTTTGGATGATCTTTATTCATTGCTACATTTTTTTATAGTTAAGATCGCTTATGATAGTTTAGGGAAGGACTTCTTCACTAATTTTGCGTCCGATAATCATCTAAGTGACAATATAATACTTGCTTAGAAGAGCATTGTAGTACACTTAGTGTATTATCCTTATAACATTGTGCAGTTGAGGTGAGTTTGAACCTGAGCGAACTCAAGCATATATAGATTGTCAGTTAATGATGATTTAATTAGTAGAATATTCTTCTTTAGAGAATGGGTTCTATTTGGAAAAGAAGGAAAGTTAAGGAATTGATTACTGGATTTATTTGAGAGTTCTGAGACTCGATGATCTTGCATATATGTAAGTTTTCCTTTTCGACAGGAGGTGTAATAGTCTTTTATGTATTGTACTCATGAAAGGAATCACACCACTTAAGCATATTGTCCATCTTGGATATTGAACAAACCCATTGGAGTTTGTAGTTTTCCATGCACGTTTCGACTATTGTTGGCCACCGTATGTGTCGGTATAGACGCTTTGGTATGTTTTGTTGTTTTGTATATTTGTTGTTGATTTATTGTTGCTTGCTATTATGTGATTGTTATTTGTTATTGCTTGTTGTTGTTTTCTATTGTTTATCATTAATTGATTTTGATTTTTGTTGATTTATTTTTGTTGCTTGTTTTGTATGGTTGGTAGTTTGCATGCTAGTTATTGTTGCTTGTTGATTGTTTATTGTTGCTCATTGTTGATTGCGTATTGTTGCTTATCGTTGATTGTTGTTTTTGGATTGCTAATTGTATTTGATTGTTATTGCTAGCTGTTGCTTGCTTTGTATCTTTGGTATTATGCATATGAACTATGGTTGTTTGTTGCTGTTGTGTGTTTGGTTGCTTATATGCTAATTATAGTTACCTGTTAAAGTATGTTTGGAGAAAGGCAGCGATAGCTATCTAAAATAGATCACATATCATCCGTGCCCATTATGGGGTTGAGATGGGACTATACGAGTTCATTGCATTTTGATGTGACTCAGAGTCAATAATATAATTAGATACTAACTTATTTGAACTTACAATATAATAGATAGTCATGTATGATTATGCTGGTATCGGTTACTATACTTGATTTCACATGTTTATTTGAGATGCTTATTGCATTAGAGATGCCTATTGCATAGTTTTTTTATAAAATGTTTATTTGAGATGCTTATTACATTAGAGATGCCTATTGCATTGTTTGTTATAACATTTTTATTTGAGATATTTGTTACATAGGAGAAGCTTATTGCATTGTTGGATATAGCATATTTATTTGAGATGATGGCTATATATGACTTAACTTGCTCAAATCCATAGTTTAATATTGCAATTTTTCTTAATCCTCGTTGTTGAGTACATGATTAGATACACGAAAGAAGTTCTTAGCTATTTGAATGCTACTCGCTTTTAGTCGCATCTAAATGGTATGCTCTTATTTTGAAAGAGGTATGAAAGATCTGTAGTGTGGATGGTTTGAATACATATGCTCGTATATTCTCAGAAATGAGATGCGTCAGATATGGAATGCCTTATATATGAGATGTGTGTGTGTATTTTATTTTGGGGATTTTCTTCGAGCTAGCCACGCAAAGTAAGTGCTGCTAAATTTTTTTCGAAATAAGAGGAGTTTTGAAATCCTAAGGGTTAGGAGATATATTCTGTGCTTTAGGAATTTTGATCTATCGGGTTGCATTGTCATACTCATAGAAATTTCGGGGACGGAATTCTTTTAAAGAGGGGAGAATGTAACAACACGCATTTTAATGATTGGATATTTAAATAATTTAATTTAAATGTTGACTCATTACTGATTGAAGGTCCAAAATCCAATTTTTCGCATACAATCGAATTTGGACTCGAGACTAGTTTCATTACGTCTAGACTAAATGTTGCGAATCAAGATGTGTATAAATGTTGCAATATTTGGAGTCACGACATTTTTAAGACTTATGTATTGTTATACATATTTTGTAAAAATATGTGCTTAGTCAAGTCCAGTGGAATCTCAACTGACAGCTTGTGATTTTGGGATGAGGTTTTCATTATGAGCCGTACAGTTGAAGATTTTTGAAATCGGGTGAATCGATGGCCAAAACGATCTCGAAATGCATGAAATTATTATCTCAGAGCACCATCTTGGATGGCGACGAATTTATACCATCGGAAAAATAAGGTGATATGCGCCAATGAGTTTTGTGGTGATCTGATCTACCTATGATCGTATGAGCTCGAAATGTATGATGGTTCATTTGAGAAATAAAATAAATAAATACATTAATATATATACTCTCCCAATCACTCATACTTTTCCACCTTGCCACTTTTCGTTCTCTCCCTCAAAATGTTAACAGGTAAAGAATTGGATACCGGTTTTGCCTTAATTTTAGGGGCTATGGGTCGCGTCAGAGGACGAGGTTAGATTCGTTGGTCTTGGGGAGGAGAGAACTTCACATCCATGGCGACGAGATGGCATGCAGTGATGTTTGGGGTCATCCACATCAATAGGTTGTCACCTAGGGTTGGACTTCAATGGAGATAAAGTAGGATATGTGGCCATGGAAGAGCACCGTTGAATTTCTCATGGCGGCACGCTTCTTCCTATGTCAAGGCTTTGAGGTCTGGTGGTCTTTGGTGATTTGTCATTGTGAAGCATGGAGGAAGAGGCAAAATCACATTTTGAAGCAGGCGACTATAGTTAACGAATTTGGGTCAGTAGTGAAGTGACACGAAGGGGAGCACGATGAGTTGGCTATTCGTTGATTGGTGGAGTGTGGAGTGAAAATTGGTGGAGAGAAGTGTGCCTATAATGGGTTGTTTGTGCACGTTTTTAGTGTATTGGATATATTGGGGAAGAAGAGGGATTAGTGATAATTAAGGTAATTAATTGAATTAGTTATTTTAAGTAATCATGATTTATATTTAATTCATATCTCTTGCACATGAGGCCTAATCAAGATGCGGTCTTCACTGTTACACTCGTAGTGGAATTATCTACGATATTGTATTGGGTTGGACTGGATTTGGATAATTGAGAAATTATAGTTCATGTGAGTATAATTATTACTTTGAATTTATATTGTAGTATAAATCCCCATAATCAAATATACAGAGGTAAATATTTCCCTATTTGAGTGCATAAGTTTGTGTAGATATTTAGGATAGTTAGTTGATGTCTCGAATATATAAATTGTGTTCTATTCATAATGAATAGAGTTAGATATGATTAATACTAATTTATAACATAGTTATAAACTAATGAAACTCTAACTTATTGTTATATTTGTGATAGAAATATTGTTATATACTTTATTACAACGAAAGTTAAAAGTATGATTTTTAAAAGAAGCTGTGAGGATTAATGAAGCTTAATTAATACTTATAAATATTATTTGAAGTAAAGAAATGATTTTTATAAATGAATGGTTTATTCATAAATATTATTATGTAAAGGAATAATTTTATAAATAAAAGATGTACTTTATAAAATATTATAAGATTTTATAAAATAGTATAAGGAAATATTTTATCAAATAGTATGGGATTTTATAGAATAGTATAAAAGAGATATTTTATAAAATGGTATGGGATTTTTTTAAATAGTTTAAAAAGGTATTAGACTTTTATTAAAAAGATTTTGGTAAATAAGAGTAAGATACGATTAAGTAATCTAGAATATTTATTTAAATATATACATGTATGTATATGTGCATAGACTCGTTTTTTTGATCTGCGCAGTATATCATTTGTTCGGTTGGGAGGTCGTATGAGAAAGATATAGGCGATTTTGTGATCAGTGATTTGGCACCAAACGTTTGAATTAGAAATTTTGAATTTAAAACGTGGCCGTTGACTTCCCTCTCCCTATAAATAACTCTCTGTACATTCATTTTAGCTTTTCTAGAAGTTTACCATTTTATATTCTTCTTCCTACCCTCTTCTTCATCAATATTCAAAAAGTCATATCTCATACGTTTCTCAATGGATTTACATGAAACTAATGGAAAATTGAAGCTTGAGGAGAGCATTACTCATATACATGAATTTGGTGGAGAAATTGGAAGGGGATGGGTGCATTAGGTTGGATGACAAGGGGCAGTGCTGAAAATCCCGTACACTATTTTCGGATGTAGATAGCAAACTTCAAAATGGCATATCTTATACGTTTCATAACAGAATTCAGCGATCCACCCATCAAAACTACTAAATGTGTAACGTCTCCCATTCCGAGGCCCGAAAATAAGCGTTATTGATGTTGCAGTCATCAATAGTATTATTCTCTGGTGAAAAAATAAGATTAGTAGTATCATCAACATCAGAAGCACGGGAATATAAAAAAAAATTCAAACCACAGATTTCATTAATTAATTTACATATTTATTACATAATCCCAAATGTTACCCAGGTCCAAATAAAATATAATTATTACAAAATACTATAAGAGCGATATATAAAGATGCCCCTTGGTTGATCAGAGTTTACTATTAGACATACATAATTTCTGCCATTACATACATTCAAACAAAATGAACACAACACAAAGGACATAAATAAACTCGTATATAGTTAGCTCTGCCTCCTACACGTCTTCGGAAGCTTTATTCGTCAAACCTAAAACCTGAAAATCTTACTCTCAAACTACTCAAATGAGTATCCGAGAGTTAAAAGGGAAAAACAAAAACTTCGGGTCAGACAAAATGACTGGTGTGGATAATAACATGTCATCTCGGTAATAGATATTTAGTGAGACCACACCACTGAGCGGAACGGGTTTTCCTCTCACTAGTATCTTTTGAAAATATATCAATCACAGTCATGCTCCTGAATTCATAATGGTCGAATAAACATAAACAATCAAATGCATGCATGCTAAATGGGTGAGCCTGACCAATCTGCCTCAATTAATTGACTTCTTGTCTCTACTTCATAGTTTTCCCAGGGTTACTACAAGCCTATACAGCTGACTCGGGCCTACCAGATGTACCAGAATTCTCTAACTCACCATTAGAAAGAAACTGGACCATCCATCCAAACACAATCATTTTAATGTTAACCTGACTGTCTGTCAATCTCATGGTTTTGCTAGGCTCACTATGAACCTAATGGTTTTACAGGCCAACCAATAACAACCTACTTTTATTTTTACCTTTAACAAAGCCCTATGCATTGGAATTATTAACTAATATCAACTAAAGGCTAACAATTGAAATATAGGACCTACCCTACACCAGTCCCATTATCTGGTTCTCTATTCTCTAATCCTTGAGTCAATTTATCCTATCACATTTATCTAATGGTGATAAGAACAATAATTTTACTAGTAAAATTCTGGGCTAAATACCCACTTTATTTCCTTGAAAACATAATTCTTTATTAATGATTTAATCCTTGAAATCATACTTGAAACAAGGAAATTATAACCCTTTATTTTATTCAAAATTTTATGTAAGAGATATATATATATATATATATGCTTTTATAAAATAGGTTTTATTAACTTCAAAACCACTAGGAGGTTATCGCACCTCTAAAACCCTTAGGCTATAAAGTCATATAGTAAAACCATTTAAATAGATAAAGCGCGGTATTAATATCGCCGGCATGGGTTATCGCTCCCCTTCTACATCGAAATCATGTTAAAGCACTTGATTTATAAAGCATAAGGCCATGGGGTCAAAATCATTTATGTCACATAACATAAATATAAAGGTTGTCGAATATAAGCGGCATATTCTTTGGTTTACATAGTATAAAGCTTTAAAACTTAGAAATATAGGAATGCCGACATTGATGACCTTCGACATCAATATCATAAAGCCATTAATATCATTTATGTCGATATAGAAAATAGACGCCATCATTGCCATTTTTGTCAATGCCAAAAGTAAGATTTACATGTGCATTGCTGCCTAAAGTAATAATGCCAAAATTATATATAAGCAATGTCTCGCCCTTTAATATTAATATCGAAAATGCGGCATTGCTGCCTTATACAATTGAGTTGGTATAAAAACATGCGACATAGGAACATGTTGCATAGAAAACATGCAATATAGAAATCATGTGGCATAGAAAACATGCGACATCATTGATAGTTGCGGCATAGAAGGACGTCGATATTGATTAATAATGACGTGGTAATCTCATAATTAACATAAAAACTGTTTTATTTCTTTAAATAGCAATTTATTTTCATCAACTCCAATCCTTTGTCAAATTGTTATTGGATAATAAACTTCTTTATCAAATCCTTTTCCAAAAATTATTATAGATCAGAATTATCATTCCCAAAAAAATTTACAAACCAATAAACTTATATAATTATTTTAATAGGAAAATAGGCACAAGGACAAACTTATAAAAAAAATTAGGCTGAAGGACAACAATTTTGTTTTTTAGGGTGAAGGACAATGCTAGTTATAACTAGGATTTTGTATAGTGTAAAATTGAATATAAAGCTAGATATAACTAGCATTTTGTATAGTGTAAAAGTTGAATATAATACTAATTATAACTAGCATTTGTCCTTCAGCCTAAAAATAAAACTTGGTGTCCTTCAGCATAATTTTTTTTTCAAAGTTTGTCATTTTCCCTAATTCTCTCTTATTTTAATATAATTATTAAGCTTTTCTAGCCTAAGAAATTCATATAAAATCATAAAATACTTGGGAAAAATCTCCAAAAATCATAATAAATCAGAATTAATATATCCTTTAACATATAAAATTTTCGGGACCAAAATTATTATTTAATAATTTTTAATAATTAAAACTCAAAATAAATCATTTTCCTCACTTAGGAAATTCATAAAATATTCATACTTGCTTGAAAAATTATGAAATTAAAAATCCACTTCTAAAATAATGTTTCTAACATCATATCCAAATTTCAAATCAAATGGATGTCATAAACTAGGTTTTCACTCTTAAAACGTATTTAATTATTCCATAATAAATCCAATAACTCATCATTTAAGCATATAAACAACTAATCAATCATAACATGGCATAATAAAACATATGATTCCGGTTTAGGCATAAAACCGAAATAAACATGCAATAGTGAGATGGATAACTATTATTCTCCTTGATTTGATAAAGAGATGTGAGATTTGAATGTTGATTTGATTTCCTTAAGCTTCCCTAGCTTTTTCTCCCCTTAAATCTCCTAGCAATGGCCGGCCTTGGTTTTATTTAGTTTGTATGAAGTGATTGTGAGTGAGGAAGCGAGAATGGAAGGGTTTAGGAAATAAAGCCTTTTCTTATTTGCCCCTTACATTATTCCTCCTTCTTATTTAAGTTATAACCAATCCTATTTAACTTATTAATTATGGCACAACCTGTTTTAATTATCAAATCTCATTTTCCTTACCACCGTACATTATTTTATTTTATTTATCTAATTCTATATCCAAAATAATGTTAATCAAAATTAGGGGTGTTACAGACTCCCATCCTTAAATAATTTCGTCCTCGAAATTACGATAAGGTACATAACCTCAAACATAAGCATAGACATAAAACATACCATGAAAACAATCAGAATAAGTGTCTCTAATTCCGCCTTCTGTCTATCAAGTACAGTATTTCTCATCGTCACTCTACTGAACCTTCACTAGTTTGACTGTCTTATTTCTTAACTTCTTCTCATCCCTAGCCATAATATGAACTGGTTGCCTAACAATAGTCATGTCCGGTTCCACCACTAAGTCTTCCAATGCGGTTAGAGTGATAGTAGTATCTGGATCATGAACACGCTTCCCATGATGAGAAACATGAAAAACATTGTGGACTCTTGCCAAACTGCTCGGTAATTGTTATCCCGCCTTTTGGCAAGGCCGTGACACCAAGGACTTGACTAGAGACCGGTGACAGATCGTCTCGGAAATCAGTTAACACTTTGGCTATGGATATCGATGAAATTTGTCCGAGTCCAGATCGGGCTGCAATCGATAAGGCGCGTCAAATAGAGTAGTAGAAACCAACATTCCAAGTTTCAGGACGATCCGAGTTCGTATGCTCAAGATATCGCCAAAAGGAAATGGATGAAATAGGCTAGGCTCGAATCCATGAGGAAAGGTTGGTTCGAATCGATCAGAAGAGCATTGCGTCGAATCCATCATGTTCGACTCCATCTACTTCGTATCCATAAGAGCTGCAGGTCTTCGACTCCATCGAAACAAATTCCTTCGAAATCACAGAGGAAAATCACTTCGAATCCATCCGGGGTCGCTGGTTCGAATCCGTCCTTAAAAGGTAACTTCGTATCGATCGCCTAGTGTTTTCCAACAATCGATACGAACGAAGCACACTGGAACCATCCTATGCCTGGCATTCGAATCCATACGGTTTGAACGATTTCGAGTCGATCAACAAGTATGTACCATTATCGATTCGAACGCACCTTGCCTCGAATCCATTCCCACCTTCGAATCCACCACAGCTAAAACCAAGGGTTCGACCCAGTAAAACTCGGAGAAAAAAGAGGAATTGACCCGAAGCATGGGCACCACGTCAGCGCCTTAACGTACAGAAGCCTGGATTCGACCGTATCGATTCGAACCAGTTCGATTCGAACGAATCCATGGGACGAAGGACACGAAAATCTTTAACTTGAATCGATCATAACTCAAGTTCTACAAGTCCAATTGCCATGAAATTTTCACAGAAGCTTAAACACATGATGAAGAATGTTCACACCAAATTTTAGCTCGATTGGATGATTTCTTGATCGATTCGAACCAAGGGTCGAATCGATCCCAAAGTGGGCCCGGATCTCCAGATTTCGGCCATGTGGGCCCCCTGACGTACCAGAATTGGTCTCCCCTCATTTTAGACGAAATATCAGCCTCCTACACCTATAAATAGAGCCCTTGGTCATTCAGAAAAGGGGTCGGATAATTCTAAGGACTGAAGAGCTCCCAGATTCTGCCAGATCTACTCCAGAACACCGCCGCTGCTTTAGATTGAGAATTAACTTAGAAATTCAGTTGTATTACATTATAAAACTACTGTAACCTTCAAGTATCGAGCAATAAAATGATCAAACTTCATAGTGGACGTAGGCAAAACGCCGAACCACTCTAAATCGCTTGTCTTTGCAATTTACTTTCTGTTATTTGGAGTTTTTGTTAGATAATCCACGGTTTTAATTTTCATTCTTCACTTTTATCTCTTCAAAAACTTCCGAAGAGTGTTGTGCCCATTTTTGGTACAAACACTTTGGTGCTTTCACTGAGAAAAAACCAGCTTTTTTCTCCTGCTCCTTGGATCTACCATCGATACCGGATTGCACAAATCCAAGAGGAAGATCCAGATCTCTAATTCAACATCCTTCCATTCTATTCAGATTTGCATAAAGTCTAGGAAAAGGATTCATCATTCGAAATGGTTAGCACGAGAACCACTTCTACAGCTGCTGGACAAGAAGGTAGGGATGGACAGAATCCTGCTCAACAGCAGCCATCCAACCAAGACAACACTGCCCACTCGGATCCGTCTGGGGCAGTCACTAGACAAGAATTCCAGGTGTTGCTTCAAGAATTGACTCAGAGTCGGCAACAATTGGCCGAACAGTTGCGTGCTAATATTGAATTGACAAACCAACTGAACCGCTAGGGCCGTAGGAGGTCCAGAAGGGATGATGTTTCCCGCTCATCCACTGAAATTTCTGCCTCATCTGACTATCATCATAGATCTACCCGTCCCCGATTGGACGGAAGTCATGCTCAAGCTGCTGGATATCAACCCGCCCTGACTGTCGGACAGTTGAGGGTAGGACCGTCAACCAGCTTCCAGGCTGGGCCATCAACATGAGGTGGTCGTACTCCACAATATACTACGGACAATCATGCCACAGCTGCCACAGTAGAAACAAGGGTTGATACCCGACATCTTCCAGATTCAAGCAATCAACAGCAGGGACGTACTTCTGAACCATACGGCCCGGAAGATGCTGAGCCAAGGAAGCGAAACTTGGACCGTCGACAGCGCCCGGTCCAAACTCGCACTGTGGAACCCGACCACACCTTAGCTTAGCATGCTCAAAATGTAGCAATGCCCGACATCTCGACTATGATACGTCAGATGATCCGCGAAATCCAAGGTCTTACCAACGACGATTGGGGGATTTCTCGGAGTCATACTCCTTTCACGGACGAGATACTATACGCTGAACCTCCTCGGCGATTCAGAATGCCAACTCTCCCTATGTACGAAGGAAATTCTGATCCCAATCAGCACATATTGAAATATGAATGGTCAATGAGCGCCGCAAGGGCCGATGATGCAGTGAAATGTCGAAGTTTCCCCATCTCACTGGGAGGAATTGCAACAATGTGGTTTACAAGATTACCTCCAAGATCTATCTCGTCATTTGACCAATTGGCTAAGAAATTTGTTGAACAATTTCGCATGCATGTCGCTAGACCCAAAGATGTTAACACCCTGTCCAGTGTTACCCAAGCTCGTGGGGAAACACTAAGGCGTTACTTGGAGAGATTCCATGCGGCATGTGTGGAAATTAGTAATCCCAACGACAACTCAATTTTAATGGCATTGACAAAGGGAATTGATCCCGATTCTGAATTTGGAAACTGGTTAGCCAGAAAACCACCCGCATCGTTGGACCATTTCTACTCCAAAGCCGCTCAATTCTTACGGCAAGAGGACGCAAAACAGTCTAGGAAGCAGGACGATGCGAAACCCGGAAATGAGGGAATACAAAGCAATGTAGCAGTTAAACAGTCCGGTGACAATTCCGGAAAAGTTCAGTTAAACATACAGAACAAACAAACTCAGCCAAGAGGTAGCAATGGTCAAAATAAGAAGAGAGATCCGAATCCAGGCCCACGGCGTAGGGCTTCGATGTTCGAAAGTTATACACCATTAAACACGTCGCTGGAAAATGTGTACCTACAAACTTGCAACACTGAACAGTATAAGAAACCCCTTTCCAAAGCGGTCATCAGAGAGGCAGATTTAGACAGGAAAGTTTGGTAGGTTTCATGAGAGTTATGGCCACAATACTAATGACTGTCGTCATTTGCAGGACCTCATAGAAAAGTTGATCAGGGAGAGAAAGTTAGATCAATTCGTGCGGGCACCGCAGTCTGGTGGTGCGGGCCCATCAAACCCAAACCGTCCGCAAGACCAAGAAAGACAAGAAGAACCCGCTCATACAGGCGGGAGGCTAGTTATCAATACCATAAGTGGTGGTCCTCATCCAGCGGACAGGAGCTGGAGGGAAATGGAGTCGTATGCTAGCTCTATCAGGCATGCGAGCTTCGAATGCTGCAGTAATTGTGAGGATGGAACCCCGGCTAAGCAACAAAAGACGATGTCTGACGATATCATATTTAGAAGCAGAGATACTGACAAAATCGAAGCCCCAACAATTGACCCACTGGTCATATCTGCCCAGGTTGGTCCTTCTTGGATGAAGAGGATCCTGGTTGACAGTGGGAGTTCTGTAAACATTCTATTCAAACTAGCTTACGATTTAATGAAGATGGAAGCAAAAGACTTGAAACCCTGCCAATTTCGAGTTCACGGCTTCAATGGGAGTGCAACAATACCCACTGGGATAGTGGAACTACCAGTAGAACTAGGGATTGGGGAACGCAGGAGAGTCCGACTGCTGCAATTCGTTGTTCTTGACATTGCTTCACCGTACAATGCATTCCTAGGTCGACCAACCCTTGCTGAATTCAGGGCAGCCATTGCCCCGTGGTGTTTGACTTTAAAATTCCCAACTGACCATGGTATAGGAATCGTTCAAGGAGATCAGGCAGCAGGAAGAGCCTGTTATGTTGCTGAGTTGCGTGAAGCATAGAAGAAGGAGAAAGGAAAGGGCGTAGAGGAATCTCTCTGCGTCCGTTTTACTGATAATTGACAACTAGCGCCCGGGCCCCGGCCCGGGCACCACTACCAATTCCTTAAAGATCTTGACCCTAGAGATAACGAAGATAAAGCTGAAGTCAAAGAGAATCACGCGTCTCCTGCCGAACTGACTGTGGACGTCCCAGTCAGTGAGGATGACGACTCAAAAGTACTAAAAGTTGGATCTCAACTGGGAAAACAGATACAACAGGAATTGGTTGAATTTCTTCAAGCGAATCTCGATGTCTTTGCTTGGACGCACTCTGACATGTGCGGAATCTCACCGAACATTGCAAGTCACTCCTTGAATATTGATCCGCGACATGTTCCGGTCAAGCAAAAGAGGCGTGGTATGGATCCAGAGAGATCTGCCGCCCTTAAAGAAGAAATTGACAAGTTGCAATCAAATGGTTTCATCCGAGATGCTCTATACCCGGAGTGGGTGTCAAATCCGGTAATAGTTCGAAAGCCGAATGGGAAATGGAGAACTTGCATCGACTACTCCGACTTAAACAAAGCTTGTCCAAAAGATAGTTTTCCAGTTCCTCGAATTGACCAACTCGTAGACTCAACTGCAGGCCATGAATTGTTATCCTTTATGGATGCTTATTCCGGTTATAATCAAATACCTATGCATCTACCCGATCAAGAACATACCAGTTTCGTGACCGATCTGGGACTCTACTGTTACAGAGTCATGCCTTTTGGTTTAAAGAATGCCGGAGCAACTTACCAACGCTTGGTTAATCGAATGTTCGCTGACCAGATCGGGAAGACCATGGAAGTTTATGTGGATGACATGTTAGTTAAGTCCCGATTTTCCACAGATCACGTCAGGGATTTAGATTCATTGTTCCACATCCTACGTGAATATGGAATGAAGCTTAACCCGTTGAAGTGCCACTTTGGCGTTGCATCCGGAAGGTTTCCCGGTTTCATCGTCAACGCTCGTGGGATAGAGGCAAACCCCGAAAAGATCTGGGCAATAAGGAATTTGCAAACTCCAAGGACCATAAAGCAAGTCCAGAGTCTCAACGGGAAGGTAGCAGCGCTAAGCAGGTTCATTTCAGAATCCACTGATAAATGCATTCCTTTCTTTGATCTAATCCGGAAGGGAAAACGAAACTTTGAATGGACCATGGAATGTGAAGGCGCATTCCGATCGCTGGTTCAGCATCTCTCCATACCACCGATCTTGTCAAAACCGATTGATCACGAGCAATTATACCTTTATCTGGCGGTATCAGAGCATGCGATCAGTGCTGCTCTGGTCCGAGAAGAGGATCGAGTGCAGAAACCGGTCTATTATGTTAGTAAACGATTGACCGGAGCTGAAAGAAATTACCCCAGGTTGGAGAAACTGGCTTATTGCTTGGTCATTGCCTCAAGAAAGCTTCGTCCTTATTTCCAAGCTCATCCGCTTACTGTGCATACCAATCAGCCGTCACGACAGGTCCTCACGCGGCCTGAGACGTCTGGAAGGTTACTCAAGTGGAATATGGAACTGAGTCAATTTGACATTACTTATGCTCCGCGGAGAGCCATTCAAGGGCAAGTCCTAGCTAACTTCATAGCTGAATTTACTGTTCCAGACGACTTACCCGAAACCAGCGAGTCTCCTGAATATGTCTGGAAACTTTATACAGACGGTGCATCAAACGATCGGTGTTCGGGCGCTGGTGTTGTACTAGGAACCCCCAAAGGTCGATCCATATGCTATGCTTTGAAGTTTGATTTTCACGCAACCAACAATGAAGCCAAATATGAAGCTCTATTGACTGGGTTAAAGCTTGCCAGAGATCTGAGAATTATCGCTATAGAAATTTATTGTGATTCATAGTTGGTTGTGTGCCAGGTACGGGGAGAATATCAAGCAAGAGATCGAAGGTTAGCTGCTTATCTAGCCCGAGTTCAGGAAGCACTGGATCAGTTTGATTATTATGCCATTTACTATATACCACGAGATCGCAATCAAAAGGCCGATTCAATGGCAAAGTTGGCCAGCACAGGCGAAGCACAGCAAATGGGACTTGTCCCGGTCGAAACTTTGTCCTTCCCAAGCATCGATCAAATAAAAACGAATGATGTGTTGGAAACCTCTCCCAACAGAGAATCATGGATGACTCCGTATCGAAATTATATTGAGAATGGGATATTGCCTGAGCACCGAAATGAGAAAAGGCAAGTTCTACGAAAAGCTTCGCGGTTCATCATTCAGGACGGGATCATGTATAGAAAAGGTTATTCTGTTCCACTCCTCCGGTGTATCGCTCACGACGAAGTCAAACGAGTGTTACATGACGTGCACGAAGGAGAATGTGGCGATCACACCGGTGGACAAGCGCTTGCTAAGAAAATACTCCGATATGGATATTACTGGCCGACAGTGAACCGAGATGCAGCCAATTATGCCAGAAAGTGCGACAAGTGCCAGAAACACGCTCGAATTCCAAGAGCCCCACCTACCGAGATAACTCAAATGGTCAGTCCCTGGCCGTTCGCTATGTGGGGTATCGATATCATCGGCGCTTTACCTCTGGCAAGAGGTGGTGCGAAGTATGCCATCGTCGTAGTTGACAACTTCACGAAATGGGCCGAGGCCGAAGCTCTCGCAACGATTACGTCGAAGAAAGTGATAAACTTTGTAGTCCGCAATATCATTTGTCGATTTGGACTCCCGCGTACCATCATCACCGATAATGGAACCCAATTCGAAAGTTCGGAGTTCAAGAATTTCTGTCAACGATTTCATATTCATAAAAAGTTCTCTACAGTCGCACATCCACAAGCAAACGGTCAGGTCGAAGCTGTTAACAAAGTTATCAAATCCATCTTAAAGAAACGACTGGAAAAGGCTGGGGGCAAATGGGTCGATGAACTTCCTATGGCATTATGGGCTTATCGAACAACTCACAAGACCGCAACTGGACACACCCCATTTTCCTTATCCTATGGCTCGGTGGCCGTTATTCCAGTTGAGACAGAAATATTTTCACACCGCGTAACTTATTACGATCCAAAAACAAATGCTATATTACTCGATGAATCTTTGGATCTGTTGGACGAGAAACGGGAAGAAGCTGATTTGAGAGCGGCCGCATACCGAAGTCGGGTCGCCCGGTTATATAACACCAAAGTTCGACCCCAAACATTTGAACTCGGTGATCTTGTCCTCAAGAGAATCTACCCGGTTCCTTCACACATGAAACCAAATTGGGAAGGACCGTACGTGATTACACAAAGACTTGGGGATGGCACATTCAAACTATCAACCGTGGACGGTCTAGTTTTACCAAGGGCCTGGAACAGCGAGAGTCTCCGTCGCTACTACATATGACAGGCTTTATTTATTTCATTATGTTTTTTATTCAGCAATTTACTTTTGCATTTCGAAATTAGAATTTGTAATAAGGAATCTGATTTGCCATATTTTCTTATTTCAGCAATAAAATGCCATCTCTTCGAGCCAGAGCTGTGATTCATTAAACACAATGTACAACATCACGATGCACGAAGAGCTAAATTCCATCATACAGTGGAATTTATTCAAGTAGGGAGTGGCTGTGAAGCAATCAACCACTCGCTAAATGAAACCCGAGCTCGGGGGGCAAGCCATCACATCAGGCCAAGAAATGGGTTGATACACGACAACCCTTCACTTAACTCCGTACTCCCAGAGTGCGAGGCGGAGTATAAACATTTTCTTAACTCCGTACTCCCAGAGCGCGAGGCGGAGTATAAACATTTTCACTTAACTCCGTACTCCCAGAGTGCGAGGCGGAGTACAAACTTTTTACTTAACTCCGTACTCCCAGAGTGCGAGGCGGAGTATAAACATTTTCCTAAATCCCAGAGTACTCCGAGAGCGCAAGCTGGGTACAAGCTTTTACTTAACTCCATACTCCCAGAGTGCGAGGCGGAGTATAAACGCTTTCCTAAAACTCCAGACTCCGAGAGCGCGAGCTGGAGTATAAACATTACTCAACTTCGTACTTCCAGAGTGCGAGGCGGAGTATAAACATACGTCAATTCCACACTTATCCCCAATACTGGGGGCAGAACCATAACACATAACAAGTTGAAGACAAAAGGGAATACATTCTCATTTCCACTATCAACAAAAAGAATCTGATTACAAAATGGTTCAAAAAATTGCTACTAGTGGGAGCCGAATCCACATCTATACACGGCTATAGAAAAATTGACAAAATTCTACCCTACGCAACAGAGATTTAAAGAAAGAGTTCAATCTTTCTTCTTCCTTATCTTCTTCTTTGGGGTAGCTCCACCAGATCCGCTGCCTGATTTTCTCCTCGACCGCTTACTCTTTTCAGGCTTGCCCTCCGGCAGCGATATAATGTCAACATCTTCCTCAGAACTGGAGGCGACGGAAATTCTTCTAGGAGGTCGAGCTGGAGGCATAGGAGTAGTAGCAGGAGGAGGGACAGGAGCAGTTTCAATCACTATAGTACCGCCCGGTGAAATCACCATTAACGGGGTAGGCCCGGGCGGATTCATACCAGCATTCCCTGCTGCCATCTCGGCATCAATCTCAGGAATAATGTCGTCCTCACGGGATAATTGGGCCGCATCGGATGTGCCAATAGCTGGCATAGATGAACTAACGGCCGGAGCAGCCCCACTCACAGCATCGGACGGGTTGACAGAGGGATCGATGGGTTCATTGAGAAGCTCCTCAATCATTTGAGCGTTGAAAGAAAACATATTTGCATCTCCCTCTTCGCCGATCAAGGTAGAAGTTGTGATGGCTTCAGTAAAAACAACCCCTTGTGTTTGATGTGGAACTGATAGAGCAAGAGGCGCAGAAACAACGACTTCAGTCACTGAAATGCGACAAAACGAAGATTGTTAGCCAAGTGTGTTGCTTAAGGTTCTTCACAACTAAACTACGAGAAGCGTTCAAATACCTTCCTTAGTCTGGACCGAAACGTGGGCGGAATCATCGGCGGAAGATAATAATGGTTGGTCAGGATTATATGCAGGAACAGACTGGGGATCTACCGCAACAGTGGTTTCGGGCAATGTTGGAATTACAGCTCCAACACTTGCCTCGTGATGCGCGGTCCCCGAGCCTTCGCCTGTCTCTAGAGATTGAACGCCAAGCTTTTCTTTCGCCATAGAGATCGCCGCCTCATGAAGGACCTTCCTCTCATCCTCGGTGAGCAAACGCATCTCCAACTCAAAGTCGTCAAGTGTTTCATCTGGATGCGCTGCTCTCTTTTCATCCACTAGCCGGGTCCAGGCATTGTACAAGATCATGGAGTCATCTCCCAGCCACGCTAGATTCCTGTGTTCCAGCACATTAGCGTTGTACGTGACTAAGAGATCATCAAACTCAGCATCTAGCCTGGACCTCTCCTCCAAAATCTTTTCTTGAATTTCTGCTTCCGCAGACTTAGCCTTGACCGCCACCGCAGCAAGTTCGACCCTGAGAGATACTGCTTGGTCGCAAGCCTCTTGAGCAGTGGCGTTTGCGTTGTCCTTCTCCTTCACCATTTCAGTAAATTTGGCCTTGAGCTCGTTCGGCTCTTTAACGGCTAGGTCTCGCTCAACTGCAATGGTGGTGTTGCGGTGGCCCATCTCTTCTACCGTGGCGCAGTGTTCCTGCTGCATCCTCGCCAGTTTGGCCACGACATCTTCATGTTTCTGAAGTGTTTCAAGCTCTGACTTCCGGGACGTCTCCACTTCAGATTGAAGAACCTGAATGATGCGTTTATGTTTAACAATGTCAGCATCACGTTCAGCAATAATCTTCGCCCGGTCAAAAGCTACTCTAGAAGCCTTCACGGCTGCCTTGTACCACTCCTTATACTGAGCGTAGAAGTCGCGGATATAACTATGAGCAGTGGTCTCAGTGTCCGAAGGAATTCTTTTAAAGTTAGGAGGGAAGGCATAGCCATCCATGCAAATTTCAGGGTAGTCATTTTTCATTTGGGCGAGTTTAGCAGCT
Source organism: Allium fistulosum (assembly GCA_030737815.1). Classification (NCBI taxonomy): domain Eukaryota; kingdom Viridiplantae; phylum Streptophyta; class Magnoliopsida; order Asparagales; family Amaryllidaceae; genus Allium; species Allium fistulosum. Next base: position 1,426,435,986 of record CM060902.1, read on the forward strand.
CCCTCGCTTGTCAACTCAGCCGGAGCTTGTTCTATTATAGCGGCCGTGGTCGGTTCCATTCTTGGCCGCTGGGCATCGGGCCGAGAAGATTGAGAAGGCAGCTGCTGCTGATGAGAAGGCCCTGGGAGGTCTACTGGGGCCTTGGGAGGCGGAGGAGAGCGAGATCGGGGTCGGTACTGGTATCCCCGGTCTCTGTCAGAATAATCATAGCCAGAACAGCCACGCGAGTAATCTCTGTCTCTATCATAACGTTCTTGACTTGAATAGCTTCGCCCATGATCCCTATCTGTCTCTCTCCTGCGGGAATCGTAAAATGGAGAAGATTGGCGCACATTCCGAAGCCTATCCAGAGTAGAGCCACGTCCTGACATCTCACCTGCGATAAGAAAGAATTACGGATTAGGATCCCATAAAGCAATGTTTACTATGCAAAAGTCATGAAGTGCTGTGGAAGTGTGTGTAAATGTGTAAACCCCCAAACCGACCGGAAGTGTTGACCGCACTTAAAGGAAAGGGCTCGTTCATGTTTAGGACATCTTGAAATTCCTCCAACCCAGGATTATGAGAAATCGATATATAATCTGGGATGGGAATATCGTCAAGCCCTTTGAAAATGTCTCTCGAATAAGAAGGGGCGGCCTCAGAAATCATAACTCCGGAAATGGGAGGAGACACATCCACAGATTTCCACCCCTTAGACTTAAGTTTTTTGGAAACGGCGGCCTTGCCTTTCCGTCTTCCTCCCGACTCCTCCAAGTTTCCCGAGAGGTCAGCCATTGGCTCTGAATCCGTATGGGTTCTTTCTTCGTCACTCGCCTCGATTATTCTGATTCCGAGTGACTTCTTCACCTTTCTCTTCTTGGTTTTCTTCTTATCTTCCTTCCTGGAGGCGGGCTTTGCCAATCCTCGACGACTATACTTTGATTGATGTCGATCAAACCAAGAATTCTTAAGTTATAATCGTTTAGCACCGAGTCAATATGTCTCAACTCGCTTGGAACTTCTTGAAGACTTCGGACGATACCCTTGAAACGCCCTCCATCGGGTCTGGAGATAATGGCTGTAAAGGGAATGAAGTGTCAATTTTAATACCAAAGAGCTATTGGTCAAGAAAACAGGTTAAGGCGCTTACGTCTAGACAACCATCGCCTAGCGAAACCCGGAGGGCACCGAACATAGAACCACTCGTTCTTGAAATAACTCAGTCGGGTCCAAGCTCCAACTACAACTTGGCAATTCCTAACTGCCTCCAAAAATGTAAAAGACGGGCTATCACCCCTACTCTTGAAGTTAAATATGTGTCTGATCTCGGTGGGCCTCGGCGGGCGAAAGAGACAGTCCATAAATATGACAAAGGCACTGTTCAGCAATGCGTGCGCGTTGGGATGAAGTTGCGAAGGAGCAATTCCTAGGTAGGATAGCATCCCTCTGATATATTGGTTGAAAGGAGGGAGAGTTCCGGCCGCGCAAGCATGGCGATAGAATGCTGTATACCCTTCAGGCGGATTGTGCGGTCTATCAGTGGCACTGGGCAATAATACGTCACCTAAAGATATGTTATGCTTTAAGCATATTCGTCCCAATAAGGATTCGGAGATGTTAGATTGAACCGAATCAACAGGATCCTCAATAAATATAGCCTCTGGCAATTCATCTGGAGCTGGATCGATTACATCGGCAGGAATATCGGGAATCTCAAGCACCGGAGGAGTCGAGCTCTGTACCTCTTGTTGTTGGGAGCTCGAAGATTCCATAATTAGCTAACTCATCAGAAAGCAACGTTAAGTTCATAAACAGCCCGTGCATGCCCCAGTGTAGTGTGTATGAATGTGTCGTGCAGTGCAAGTGCTGTGCATTACTTAAGCAAATTTAACAGATTGAAGCAAGATTTTCGTACAACATAACTTGGGAATTTGAGAATGAAAATGACCGTCATCGCTGACCGTCACTTCCACACCATCCAAACGCTACGAACCAACTTCAAGTATAAATCAGTTGTATTATTGGTTAAGTCATAGTTCCATCGACGAGCTTCAAAGGAAATTCAAGTTCAAGTCTTTCAGTCAAGTTCGATTATGCAAGGCCGAAGCTCGTCGGAGTCAAGTATGCTAAAATTCATTAAGTTCATCAGAGAATAACTTGAAACTGGTCGTAGTTCATATGATGGAGCAAGTCAAAAAGTAATGGTCTCATATGACGAAGATGTTCGAATCCATCAGCACGAATCGATGCAGGTCGAATCGATGAAGTTCGGTTCCAGGTGCTTCGAGTCCATATGGTTCGACAGGATGCAACATTGGGATAGAGGAACACTTCGAATCCATGACCTATACATGGCTTCGAATCGATCAAAACTGAGATCCTTCGAATCGATCGGAGTATCGCTACCTCGAATCGATTGCCACGAGCCTTCCTTTTCTCTTAAAACCATCGATTCGAAGCTATGCATTCAAAATCGATTCGAATGACTCGTGCCTGGATCGATGCGAAGCAACGGAAGACGACACTCTGACCGATATCACTCGAAAGGTTTCATTCCTCGATTCCATCGAGTCAACCCACTTCGTTCCGATCTCGTCACTTCTCAGAATTTTCTAAAGGCGAAGGTAGTTCTATTTTCCTCATCTCGAATCGATTCCTTGAATACCTGATTTGATTGCGAGTGGAAGCGTGGACGTGTTCGATCGATTCATGGTAAGCACGTCAGTTATAGCTCTGGGAAGTCGATTTGAAGAAACAGCTGAAGCAATGGTAAATAGTAAAAAGTGAGAAGTGAATAGTACCCCGGTATATATAGAAGAAATAAGACGATTCACCTCCCGGTACAACTGACCGGCTTTAACAGGTAAGGGCATCGACTCGATTCGTTACGGCGACTTCGAATCGATTATAACCCACCACTTCGAATCCATCTCCTGCGAATCTTCTTGCACGATCGAATCCATCTCAACAACATCGATGCGAGACAACATCGACTCGAAGCACGAACCCCACGAACCATCGTTTCGAAAGGACATCAGTTCGAGCATTCACGACTTCGACTCCATCAACTCAGAGAACTTCGAATCCACACAGTATCGATTCGAAGAACCATCGATTCGAAGTGTCTACTTCGAAACCATCAACTCGAAGCGGATCCAGAAACATTGCTTCGCATCCATCAAATACCATCGATCAAATGGACGAATTGTTTCAATATGAAAAATTGCTTGTCCACTCTTTATACCGATTCAGGAGAGGATCAATACAAGAGGATGATCATAGGCAGTCATAAAAGCGATGTTTCCACCCGAGTCTCAAACCGGTCCAGGAGAGGACCGATGCAGATTTCGATAGCAAACCGAACTGACAACGACTTGCGATCACGCAACGTTAACCAAAGTCAAGATAATACACTTATGCACGTATTTCTGACTAATGTTTGGTCTTTATCATTTACAGGGATCAAATGTTCATCTCGTCATGAATCAAAAACCTAACAGCCAGTCACAATTATACGACGGTCTATTACTGCGATACAGAATGCGACTTTCGGTAAAGCATGTCGTAGCTGTCCAATGAGAGATTGCAACTCTTCAAAGCACGTCATGTTTACACAAGACGTACTTTGGGGGGCAAATGTTATCCCGCCTTTTGGCAAGGCCGTGACACCAAGGACTTGACTAGAGACCGGTGACAGATCGTCTCAGAAATCAGTTAACACTTTGGCTATGGATATCGATGAAATTTGTCCGAGTCCAGATCGGGCTGCAATCGATAAGGCGCGTCAAACAGAGTAGTAGAAACCAACATTCCAAGTTTCAGGATGATCTGAGTTCGTATGCTCAAGATATCGCCAAAAGGAAATGGATGAAATAGGCTAGGCTCGAATCCATGAGGAAAGGTTGGTTCGAATCGATCAGAAGAGCATTGCGTCGAATCCATCATGTTCGACTCCATCTACTTCGTATCCATAAGAGCTGCAGGTCTTCGACTCCATCGAAACAAATTCCTTCGAAATCACAGAGGCAAATCACTTCGAATCCATCCGGTGTCGCTAGTTCGAATCCGTCCTTAAAAGGTAACTTCGTATCGATCGCCTAGTGTTTTCCAACAATCGATACGAACGAAGCACACTGGAACCATCCTATGCCTGGCATTCGAATCCATACGGTTTGAACGACTTCGAATCGATCAACAAGTATGTACCATTATCGATTCGAACGCACCTTGCCTCGAATCCATTCCCACCTTCGAATCCAAACATCTCGAATCCACCACAGCTAAAACCAAGGGTTCGACCCAGTAAAACTCGGAGAAAAAAGAGGAATTGACCCGAAGCACGCGCACCACATCAGCGCCTTAACGTACAGAAGCCTGGATTCGACCGTATCGATTCGAACCAGTTCGATTCGAACGAATCCATGGGATGAAGGACACGAAAATCTTCAACTTGAATCGATCATAACTCGAGTTCTACAAGTCCAAATGCCATGAAATTTTCATAGAAGCTTAAACACATGATGAAGAATGTTCACACCAAATTTCAGCTCGATTGGATGATTTCTTGATCGATTCGAACCAAGGGTCGAATCGATCCCAAAGTGGGCCCGGATCTCCAGATTTCGGCCATGTGGGCCCCCTGACGTACCAGAATTGGTCTCCCCTCATTTTAGGCGAAATATCAGCCTCCTACACCTATAAATAGAGCCCCTGGTCATTCAGAAAAGGGGTCGGATAATTCTAAGGACTGAAGAGCGGCCAGATTCTGCCAGATCTACTCCAGAACACCGCCGCTGCTTTAGATTGAGAATTAATTTAGAAATTCAGTTGTATTACATTATAAAACTACTGTAACCTTCAAGTATCGAGCAATAAAATCATCAAACTTCATAGTGGACGTAGGCAAAACGCCGAACCACTCTAAATCGCTTGTCTTTGCAATTTACTTTCTGTTATTTGGAGTTTTTGTTAGATAATCCACGGTTTTAATTTTCATTCTTCACTTTTATCTCTTCAAAAACTTCCGAAGAGTGTTGTGCCCATTTTTGGTACAAACAGTAACTCTATCCGATAAGGTAGTTTTCGATCCTTTCTGTAATAGGAAATGGTCCAACGAATCTAGGTGCTAAGTTTCCTGACTTCCCAAACCGGATTACAACCTTCATTGGTGATACTTTTACAAAAAATGATCTCCAACCGAGAACTCCAAATCCTTTCACCTCTTATCTGCATAACTTTTCTGCCTAGAGCGAGCTTCCTTCATTCTCGCTTGGATCAACTCAATCTTTAATCAACATACAGGTGATTTACATGGCCTTCCATACAAAGCTTCAAAAGGTGACATCCCTATACTAGTGCGATAACTATTTTTATAGAAAAAATTGACTAAGCGTAAATGGTCTTCCCATGATCCTCCAAAATATAACACACAAGCTCTTAAAAAATATTCTAAGGTTCTGTTAACTCTTTCCGTTTACCCATCTGTCCGTGGATGGTAAGCGGTACTTATGAGCTTTTTGCCCAAAACCTCTTGCAGACTTTTCCAGAATTCGCTAGTGAATAAAGTCTCTCTATCACTGACAATACACTAGGAATCCCATATAGTCTAACAATATTCTTCATAAATAACTTGACCAAAACAGGTTCCATCCTTGTCGACTTGACGGGAATGAAATGTGCAATCTTGGTCAGTCTATCCACTATGAACCAAATACTTTTATTTCTCCTACTCGACCTTGGCAACCCATCAATGAAATCCATAGATATAGAATCCTATTTCCATACCGGTACGTCTAAAGGCTGAAGCAATCCACTTGGCTTCCGATGCTCGGCTTTCACTTGTTGTCAATTTAAACATTGTTTACCCATAAGCCTATATCCCTTTTCATACATTCCCAGAAGAAACTTCTCTTCATGTCCTGGTACATATTAGTTTCTTCAGGATGAATGGTAAACTTCGATCGATGACACTTCTAAAGAACTTCCTACCTTAGGTCTCTCATATCTGGAACACACAATCATCCCTTCTTTCTCAACCTTCCATTTTGGTCAAGTTAAAAATCTTTCTAATCATCAATCTCAGCTCCACCTATGAGTCTTCTGATTCGTTCAGCTAATAATGGATCGTCCCTCTAGTTAGAAGCAATCCTTTCGATCGTTGCTGGTCGAACTTCTAAACAAGACAATATAGCATGATGCCGACTAGAACTAGCCGTCGACCTTAACTGCACACTACAGGCAATCAATGCTTCTAAATCGTTCCACTCCGTTAACATTGCGAATACAACATTTTGTTGTTTTCTGCTAAGTGCATCAGCTACCTTGTTTCTTCTTCTTGGCGTATACTCAATACCAAAATCATAAGCTGCTATGAACTCTAACCACCTCTGTTGTCTCATATTTAACTCATTTTGAGAGAATAAATATCTCAAAGACTTATGATCCATAAACAACTCAAATCTTTCTCCCAAAAGGTAATGTCTCCACACTTTCAAAGAAAAGATTACAGCTGCCAACTCCAAATCGTGAGTCAGATATCTAACTTCATCTGCTCTAAGCTTTCGAGAAGCGTAGGCAATCATTTTACCTTTTTGCATCAACACGGCTCCTAAACATGTTCTGCATGCAATAATATACACCACCAAATCTTGATTCCCATCGGAATAACTAACATGGGCGCATTGGTCAATAAATGCTTTAGCTTCAGGAATGCCTCCTCACATTTATCGATCCAAACACACTTCACGTCCTTCCTTGTTAGTTTAGTCATCGATGCTGCTATATGAGAGAATCCTTGATGAATCTCCAGTAATAGCCAGCAAATCAAAGAAAACTCTTTATCTCGATCACCCTATTGGATCCCTTCCAATTATTAACAGACTCAATATTAGTTGGATCTATTGACAACCCTTTTTTTGAGACTACATGATCAATGAACTTCAATTCTTTCTTCCAAAAATGGTATTTTGAAAACTTCGCTATTAATTGATGTTTCCTCAACGTCTCAAGCACTATTCTAAGGTGATTCTCATGATCTCGCTCATTTCTAGAATATATCAAGATGTCATCTATAAATACTAACACGAACCATCCAAATGCTCTCGGAAGATTCGGTTTATCAAATCTACAAAGAAAGCAAACGCATTTGTCAACCTGAATGCCATTACTAACCATTCGTAGGAACCATATCCTGTTCGGAACGCCGTCAAAGGAATACTATCTTCCGCCACTCTCAATTGACGGAACCCTGTTGCCAAATCCAATTGGGAAAATACTTTGGGTCCACTCAACTGATCAAATAAATCATCTATTCTTAGCAAGAGATATCTATTCTTTATCGTCTTCCCATTTAGTTTACGATAATTGATGCACATTCTCAATGACTCGTCCGGTTTCTTCACAAACACTACGGCCGCTCCAAAAGGCAAACTGCTTAATCTAATAAAATTATTTCCTTCTAAGTCCGCTAGCTGCACCTATAAGTCTTTCATCTTAGTAGGTGTCATTCTACGAGATGGTCTACTTACGGGTTCAACCCCAGGTACAATATATATTCAAAACTCAATAGCACTTTTCGGTGGTAGTCCTGTAATAGGCTCAAAAACATTTGCAAACTCTCTAACAACAAAAATTCAATTCAACTCATCTTCTTCTTCCATTACACCCAATAAAGCACAAATCTCAAAATTCGGGTTCGCTATTGAGTATATAATTCGATCGCTACTATTAAGGTGTCTTAGTGATAATTTCCTATCTTGGCAAAACATCCTAGCATCATATTTGCTTAACCAATTCATACCCAATATAATTCCAAAGCCATAAAATCAAATACATGCAAACTATAGGCAACTATATGACCTAACCACTCAAACTCTAAATGGTCACATCTCATCCCAAGAGTCGCATACCCTCCTATCGGATTCGCAACCCTTGAGGAAGTAACAAGGTATGATAGTTCTAAACTAAGCTTATCTACCAAACAGTGAGAGATAAAAGAATTTGATGCACCGGTATCAAACAATACTCTAACAGGTATGCCATGAATCAAAAGCGTACCTCCCAACATAGCCTTTCCTTTCTCCTCTTTTGTTGGTCTCGAGGTAGTCGTTTCCAAAGCAAACACTTTTCCATTCTCAACCCTAGCTGGTTCTCTACAATGATTCTTGTAATGCCCTATCTGGTCATAGTTGAAGCACCTGATGTTCTTCTTTCCAGTGACCTTCTTTCCTTGACCGGTTCGACACTCATAAGCAATATGTCCTTTCTTGTTACACTTGAAGAACACATGAGAAAAATCAAACCTCTAAGCTTCCTTTTTCTGAAAGAACTTTATTTTTTGACTGAACGCCATGAGCCTCTACTGGCTTGTTATTACTAAACATCACAATCATCTCTTCATTCCTCAGTGCCATCTCGACTATTACATCACAAGGGTCTCTAAGGTGCAGTAATGTTGCTCTGGCAAGCTCTGGTTTCAATCCTCTGATGAACTTCTCATTTGTCTTGATTATCGTATCCACGGTAGCATATTCATATTTGGACAGCTCCTCAAAAGTAGTTGCATTCTCAAGCACCGACATATCATCTTGCTCCAACTCATCAAACTTTCTAAGAAAAGTTGACTTGGCTATTTCAGACATGGATCTCTCTTCAAACCTCCTCCTGAACACTACCCAAGTCAAATTCTCCTTCGGTATCCCTACAGTTACACCATCCCACCAGTACAACACAGCTCCTTGCAATTGCCTGGATGCCAATCTCCTATTCTAATTATCGTTTAGGCCTAAATCAGCAAAAATCCTTCCACAATGCAACAATCAATTCTTAAATTCGATAGTGTCTTCCGTTCCAATAAATGGTTTTCCTCCCAGCCTTGCATAATCCCGACTCAGCACAGCATAGTTTTTGACAACCGGAACTTTTGGATTTTCTCCTCCAGCATTACCACCAACTAATCCAGCTTGCATCGTGTTGACAAAGAACTGCTACATGGCTCCCATGTCCATCGGCGGTATCCCAACACCCACATTAGCAGTTGTTTGTCGACCCAGATTCCTTCTAGTATTGGGCCTGACATTTCCATTGGTTGTGATGCTCCCTCCATCGAGATTCACTCTTTCGTTTCCTACCTTCATATCTTACTTTCCTTAAATCTTCATTCAAACCTTAGTAAGATAAGGAAGCATAGTCTAAGAGAGAGGGAAGAATAGAGATAAGATATATACTTATATATTGAAAATCAAGTACGTTACTATAGTGATATCCCATACTCCAATCTCATTCTTTAATTTATTAGGATTATGTTTTTAAAAACTCTTTTAAAGTTCAAAATTCTTTTGGTTTTACATAAACCATTGCTCTAATACCAAGTTGTAACTTCCCCATTCTAAGGCTTGAAAATAAGTGTTACTGATGCCACAGTCATCAATAGTATTATTCTTTGATGACAAAATGAGATCAGTTAATAATATCATTAACATCAGAAGCACGGGAATATGAATTTTTTTCAAAACACATATTTCATTAATTAATTTCCATATTCATTACATAATTCCAAACGTTACTTAGGTTCATTTAAAATATAATTATTATAAAATACTCCAAGAGCGACATATGAAGATTCCCCCTTGGGTGATCAGAGATTACTATTAGACAAACACAATTTCTTCGATTACATACATTCAAACAAAATGAAGACAACACAGCAGACATAAGTAGACTCTCATATAACTAGCTTTGCCTCCTGCACATCTTCAAAAGCTTTATTTGTCAAACCTAAACCTGAAAACCTTACTCTCAAGCTATTCAAATGAGTATCCAAGAGTTAAAGGGAAATAACAAAAACTTTGAGTCAGACAAAAAAATCCAGTGTGAATAATAACATGCCATCTCGGTGATAGATCCAGTGAGACCAAACCGCCGAGCGGAACGAGTTTTCCCCTCACTAGAATCTTCTGAAAATATATCGATTACAATCATGCTCCTACATTCACAATGGTTAAATAAACATATATTATTATATGCATGCATGCTAAATGGGTAAACTTGACCAATCTGTCTCAATTAGTTGACTGTCTGTCTCTACTTCATAGTTTTCCCAGGGTTACTACAAACCAATATGGTTGACTCGGGCCTACCAGATATACTAAAATTCTCTAACTCACCATTAGAAAGAAACTGGACTATCCGTCCAAACACAATCATCTTAGTGTTAACCTGACTATTTGTCAATCTCATAGTTTTGTTAGACTCACTATGAACCTAATGGTTTTGTAGGCCAACCAATAACCTATCTGAGTTATAAATTCCTTTCAAGGCATAACCTACTTTTAGTTTTACCCTAAACAAAGCCCTGCGCATTGAAATTATGGACTAATATCAACTAGGGGCTAACAATTGAAGTATAGGGTGCTACCCTACACCAGTCCCATTATCTAGTTCTCTATTCTCTAATCCTTGAGTCAATTTATTCTATCATAATTTATCTAATGGTGATAAGAACAATATTTTTACTAGTAAAATTCTGGGCTAAATACCCTCTTTATTTCCTTGAAAATATAATTCTTTATTAATGATTTAACCCTTGAAATCATACTTAAAACAAGAAAATTAAAGCCCTTTAATTCATCCAAAATTTTATGCCAAGATATACATATGCTTTTATAAAATAGGTTTCATTAACTTCAAAACCATTAGGAGGTTATCGCACCTCTAAAACCCTTAGGCTATAAAGTCATATAATAAAACCATTTAAATTGATAAAATGCGGCATTAATATCGCTGGCATGGGTTATCACACCCCTTCTATATCGAAATCATGTTAAACCATCTGATTTATAAAGCATAAGGCCATGGGCCCAAAATCATTTATGTCGCATAACATAAATATATAGGTTGCCGAATATAAGCGGCACAGTCTTTATTTGCATAGTATAAAACTTTAAAGCTTGGAAATATGAGAATGCCGATATTGATGACCTTTGGCATCAATATCATAGAGTCATTAATATCGTTTATGTCGATACAGAAAATAGACGGCATCATTGCCATTTATATTGATGTCGAAGTAAGGTTTATATGCAAAATTGCTGCCTAAGGTAATAATGCTGGAATTATATATATGCAACATCATGCCCTTTAATATCAATGTTAAAAATGCGGCATTGCTGCCTTATAAAATTGATGTTGGTATAAAAACATGCGGCATAGAAAACATGCGATATAGAAAACATGCGGCATGGAAATATGCGGCATAGAAAACATGAGGCACACTACAAGAAAATATACTTTTAGTTTCACTTATTAGCGGCATTTTGAGGTAAGTGCAACTATTATCATTTTATGCTTTAATTTCAACGCCGCCAAAATTTACCGCCAATCGCGCCTATACTAAAAAGTCTAAAATTATTGTTACGTTTTTTAATTTTAATCTTCGCATCTTCATTTTTCATCAATTTAAATTATTTACTTGTCCAAATCTCTCATGGCCATCATCCACTTCATTTGTCCTCTGTCCTCATCATCGCACAACTTCTATTCGACGTGCTAATCCTTTTCAAAGCCAATCAAATCCTCTTCGACACGCTACTCCTCTTCACAATCGATCGAATACTCTCCAATGCACTAATGCTCTCTAGGTCGAAGAATTCTGCGTGCCACTCTTCACCGGTATGGATTTCTCCATAATCGCTGTTAGTCCTTGAGAAGGATGGTTTTGATGACAACAACCTTAGGACTTGTTATAAAATATAAACACTAACATTATAGTTTAGAAATATATGTATATGCAGGATATAAACATGCAGGTACCAAGAATGAAGACTGTATAGTATAGAGATACAAGACTGATGAATTTAAAGATCAAAGATATCAAGATTGAAGACTCATGAGTATCAAGAAATCAAGTTATCAAGAGTTCAAGATTTTAATAGTACAAGATAAGTATTGAGTCTAGAATTATGTTAAAACTTCTTGAAAACACTTACATCTTTATTCGAAATTTATTTGTGGAATGGAATCCACTTCGAGCTTGTTAAAGGGATGGAACCCACGACAATATCTAGTGGAACATATAGTGGTCCTATTTGGATATCCACTAATTTTATAAAAATGTTTTTCAAAAATATATCTCTTGTTTTTTTAAAATGTTTTCAAAACTTTCTTTTCAAAAAGACATCTCTCTTGTTTGAAATATTTTAGCCTCAAAACTATTTGTATCATTTTTAATATTTTGATTTCAAAATTGTCCTTGTTTTTAAACCATCTCTTGTTTTAAATATTTAGCTTTAAAATATTTATATACTCAGATTTTAAATCACTTTATAGATTAAGATTATATATATTAAAAATTACTTTCTAAACTCTTTTATATGTTTAAACTATATTCAAATATATTTACAAAGTTTAGAAATCGTTTTGACAAATTATAGAAACCAATTTTAATAAGAAAATCAAAATCATCAATTTTTCCTAGAGCATGTCGACATCCCTCAACCCCCCATATCGACATGGTGTTCGTTAAATTCAAAATTCAAATTTTCAAAAGAAGTGTCTATTCATCGTATCCTTTCACGAATAGATATGGCTGTTGATTTCCTATAAATACCAGTAGTTCTAAACGAATTTATCATCAGATTTCACTTGTTTTCTCTTCTCTTCATCTTCCACATTTATCCTAAAGAATCCAAACTATACTCTGCCGAAATACCAAGTGAATCAAACTTGATTATCTCTTGTTTGATTCTCTATCACTCTCTCCATAAGATCTCAGTGCTATTCAGAGTTATAGGATTATCTGTAAATCAAACTATTGAGTAAAAGGTGCGGTTGAGCCTTGAAATCAATTGGGTGTGATTGTTGCCCCAGATATTGATTAGGTGATCTTGTGGCCTGGTAATCAAGAGAGTTTGCCTCGGACTCGAATATAGGAGGGTGTACCTCGTGGCCTTGAAATCGAGGATGTAATCAGGGAGATTATTTTTGATAAGAAATCCATACGTTTGTACGGGACTAGATGTAGGGTAACTCCGAACCATTATAAAATTCCAGTGTGTTCTTTCCTTTACTGCTTTTATTTATTATTTGCATCTGTGTCTGATTCTGTGATTATATCTCTGTCTGTGAATTGCATTTGTTGGTGATTAAATTTACATAAGTTTCAAAAAGATTTAGAAAATCCACAAAACACTATTCACCCCCCTCTAGTGTTATTCCAGCCTAAATATCCGTAATCCGCATTTCTCACATTTGGTATCGGAGCAAGGTTTTCAAAGTTTTCATAATCTGAATTTTGAAAAGTTAAAAAAAATGTCTACCAACACTGGTTTTGTTAACACTATCACTAGTTCATTTGTAGAGGGTTAGTCTACTGCCAGACCACCACTTTTTAATGGCAGTAACTATGCATATTAGGCATGTAGAATGAAAATATATTTACAGTCAATAGGATTAGACACTTGGAATATCACACAGACTGAATATTCTGAACCTACAATTAATTTTGCATAGTGGACTGCTAAGCAAAAGACTATTGCACAAAATAATTCCAAAGCAATGAATATTTTATCTTGTTCACTTGATAGGAATGAATTCAATAGAGTATATGTTTGTAAGTCTGCATATGATATCTGGAAAACTTTGCAAGTTACTCATGAAGGAACAAGAAAAGTCAAACAGACCAAAATATCCATACTCACGAATCAGTTTCAATTATTCAAAATGAATTCTAATGAGTCCATTTCAGATATGTATAGTAGATTTCAGGATATTGTGCATTCTCTAATATCATTGGGAAAAAGTTTTTCCAAAGAAGATCAAGTCAGAAAAATACCAAATTCTCTTACTCTGGAATGGGATCAGAAAACTCTTGCAATTGAAGAAGCAAATGATATCAGTACTTTAAAGATTGAAGAATTGATTGGAAATTTAATGTCATTTGAAGTACAAATGCAAGAGAGAAGAGATAGCAAGGCATTCAAAAAGAAGTCAATTGCATTAAATGCATTAACATATGGATCAGAATCAGGAAGTGATGATGATGAAGAAATAGCCTTCATGACGAGGAATTTTCGGAAGTTTCTAAAATACAGAAAGATAAACAACTTCAAAAAGAATGATCATAGGAATTTTGGAAATCATAATGAAGTACCAAACCACGTCAAATGTTTCAACTGTGACGAACCAGGTCATCTCAAAAGAGACTGTCCGCACCCTGATAAGCAAAAGTTTCCTACAAGCAATGATTATATAAAGAAAAGGAAGAGAGCGTATACCGCTACACTAGATGATTCAGACTCAGACTCATCCTCAAGCGATGATGATCAGAAGACAGAAAATTCAAATATGTGCTTTATGGCTATTCATGATTCCGATGATCTCAAAGATACGAGTCTAGAAAAAGGTACACGTTTACAATATATTGGTTAAAATTGTTTGCTTAAAATTGATTGATTGTTTTTGTTTGAATTTGAATTTTTTATTATGTTTATTTTTATTTTTTAATATTATAATATTTTTTATTAAAGTGATATTATTGTATTAAATATTACTCCAGAAAATATATGACATTAAAATAATATATAAATATATAGAGATTAAAGTATATAGGAAAATATAAGTCACATGAATTCTCTGACCCATGTCGACATGGTCCTACCCATGATGTCGACATCCCTGTCAGAAATTTAAAATTAAAATTTGAATTCAAATCTTTGAACTTCCCTCCACCTTTTCACTAACTCCAATGTTCTGGAAAGGTACCTCTTGACTAGAGAACATGACTATTGAATATCTATTTATTTCCCTTATCTTATCATACCTTTTCACTTTCATTTTAAACTTCAAACTTTCTTTCACTCTTTCAAACTTTCTACTCTCTTCAAAAATGGCTTCTTCAAGCACTCCATCCATAATGAGGCTGTCTAAAACCACCAAAGAGTATCTCTATAATGATCCAGAAGCAATCAAGGCTTATATAAGCTATGCTAATTACGGAAAAGTTCATACGAGAAAGTTTGCTATCTTTAGCGATTTCTCTACATATGAAATCAATACTCTTCTTGAAGAGAACTATATTCTTAGTCTTTTTGACAATTCTGAAAATGATTTTGTTTGTTATCCAAATCTTGTTAAAATGTTTTATGCAATTTTGAATCGCGGTTTTCATGAAGGAAATGAAAATGAAATTTGGAGTAGTGTTAAAGGCACTAAAATTATCTTAAATTGTGAAATTTTGGGCAACATTCTCAATTGTAAGAATTCGGGAATGGATCTTTCTACTTTTAATATTGATGAACATGATCGTGAGACATTTCATCACATTTTCGAAGGAGATGACAACTTTGAATTTAAAAATCGTAATTTTCGTCTGAAAGCACGTACTGTTAATCTTCTTTTGCAAGATACTATCACTCCTAGATCGAGAAATTTCAATAACCCAACTTTAAAAGTTTGTAAAGCTCTTTTTTCCATTTTTGGTCATTATGACATTAATTGGGCGCAAGTGATTATGGATAAACTTCGTCCTAAAAATTTGGAAATGGGTGAGAATACTTTGTATCATGGAATCTATCTCACTCGGATTTTTAATTATTTTGGTGTTGATTGCAAAAGGGAAGAATTTATTTCAAGAAAAGTGTTTAATCATGCCAATATTTTTTTATGAAAATTCCTTTCATATTTCAACAATATGAATCACTTGCCGAAAAGGATGAAAGGTTGGCACATGAAGAGATGGAGAAAGAAAATGAGGAAGAAGAAGAAGAAGGGGAAGAAATGGAAATTGAAGATACCTCCTTGGAAAGTATTAAATATCCTAACAATCCTTCCAACAAAACACTCCTCAAAAATCAAAAGATCATAGTGGAAAATCAACGGATTCTCAAAAGATCCATTAGTAAGAAATTGGATAAAATGACCACCAATATGAACAAGTTCTTTGCTAAAGTTGGTCGGAAACTTGGCTTATCATCATCCTCCTCATCCTCTAGCACATTCTAAAAACTAGGATGAGATGTACTAGTTTATTTTGTATGAACTTGTATTGCTCTTTTATCATGTTATGTAGTATCTCATGTATTAACTCATTTATTTATCTTATGTTTTTCTACCTTATCATGTCTCTGGAATAAATGTTAGTATAGTATATAAGTTTATATATATACATACTCACAAAACAAAGAAGACACATAGATTAACATACCCATGTCAACATACCCCAACCCACTATGTCGACATATAACTGTCTGATTTGGTTATTTTTTAAATTTTGAAATTAAAATAACTAACTCATGTCTATTCATTTTAAACGAATTTCTGCCTATTTAAATACCTATTCATTCCAGAAATTTGTAATCTCTTCATTTCTACTTATCTCTATTTATATCTTTTAACTACTTATCAAAAATGGCTTCCTCTTCTCAAACTCTAAGTGAAAATGTTGAAGAAACTCTCAATTCATTCAAGAATATACTTACTTTTATTTTCCGCAATCAAAGGTACTTAGAACTAAGTCAATGCAGATGATAAAAGTACAAGAGAAGCATTTCGATGCCCTCCGTTGGATGATTTCTGCCCTAAACAAAGATGATCTCGATGCAAATCCTAAAAGAACTTTAATTCAAGATAATGAAGATTGGGAAGATATTAAAAAAGATCCTATCTTTGGAGAAGAAGGATGGGTTGAAGTTCCTAAAATTATTTGATCTCCTTATGGTTTGAATTGCTTGTTTTTGAATTATTTGATTTGATTTGAATTGTTTGATTTGATTTGAATTGTTTGATTTGATTTGAATTGTTTGATTTGATTTAAATTGTTTGGTTTGATTTGCTTTGATTAGAATTGATTTGAATGGAATGTATAAAATTATATGAAACATAGTATATGTTTATTAGATTTAAGCTATCATATTGGTTATGTTTTCATTAATTAACTCATGTTATTATATACATACATACATACATACATACTCCATCTTAATTTGTCACAGGTACTCCAATATAAGACTAAAGGGGAGTTATATTAGTTTAGGATAAGTTTTTGTTGATGACAAAGGGGGAGAAATATAAAATAAAGTAGTTAGAGTAGTAAGGCTTAGATTAAAGGGGAGTTATTAGTTTTAGGGGGAGTTATTGTGAAGGAGAAGTATATTTTATAAACATAGGTTGTCATCATCAAAAAGGGGGAGATTGTTAGTCCTCGAGAAGGATGGTTTTGATGACAACAACCTTAGGACTTGTTTTAAAATATAAATACTAACATTATAGTCCAAATATATATGTATGTGCAGGATATAAACATGCAGGTACCAAGAATGAATACTGTACAGTATAGAGATACAAGACTGATGAATTTAAAGATCAAAGATATCAAGATTGAAGACTCATGAGTAACAAGAAATCAAGTTATCAAGAGTTCAAGATTTTAATAGTACAAGATAAGTATTGAGTCTAGAATTATGTTAAAACTTCTTGAAATCACTTACATCTTTATTCGAAATTCATTCGTGGAATGGAATCCACTTCGAGCCTGTTAAAGGGATGGAACCCTAGCGGGATGGAACCCATGACAATATCTAGTGGAACATATAGTGGTCCTATTTTGATATCCACTAATTTTATAAAAAAAAATTTCAAAAATATATCTCTTGTTTTTTTAAATTTTTTTCAAAACTTTCTTTTCAAAAAGACATCTCTCTTGTTTGAAATATTTTAGCCTCAAAACTATTTTTATCATTTTTAATATTTTGATTTCAAAATTGTCCTTGTTTTTAAACCATCTCTTGTTTTAAATATTTAATTAGCTTTAAAATATTTATATACTCAGATTTTAAATCACTTTATAGATTAAGATTATATATATTAAAAATTACTTTCTAAACTCTTTTATATGTTTAAACTATATTCAAATATATTTACAAAGTTTAGAAATCATTTTGACAAATTATAGAAACCAATTTTAATAAGAAAATCAAAATCATCAATTTAGCCTAGAGCATGTCGACATCCCTCAACCCCCCATGTCGACATGGTGCCCGTTAAATTCAAATTTTAAATTTTCAAAAGAAGTGACTATTCATCATATCCTTTCACGAATAGATATGACTGTTGATTTCCTTTAAATACCAGTAGTTCTAAACGAATTTATCATCTGATTTCACTTGTTTTCTCTTCTCTTCATCTTCCACATTTATCCTAAAGAATCCCAAACTATACTCTGCCGAAATATCAAGTGAATCAAACTTGATTATCTCTTGTTTGATTATCTGCCACTCTCTCCATAAGATCTCAGTGCTATTCAGAGTTATAGGATTATTTGTAAATCAAACTATTGAGTAAAATGTGTGGTTGAGCCTTGAAATCAATTGGGTGTGATTGTTGCCCCGGAAATCGATTAGGTGATATTGTGGCATGATAAATCAAGAGAGTTTGCCCCGGACTCGAATACAGGAGGGTGTACCTCGTGGCCTTGAAATCTAGGGTGTAATCTGGACGATTATTTTTGATAAGAAATCCGTACGTTTGTATGGGACTGGATGTAGGATAACTCCAAACTAGTACAAAATCCTGGTGTGTTCTTTCCTTTACTGCTTTTATTTATTATTTGCATCTGTGTTTGATTCTGTGATTATATCTGTGTCTGTGAATTGCATTTGTTGGTGATTAAATTTACATAAGTTTCAAAAAGATTTAGAAAATTCACAAAACACTATTCACCTCCCCCCTCTAGTGTTATTCCAACCTTAAGATCCGTAATCCGCATTTCTCACAATCGCTTCGTTTTATATGGTTTGATACTAATTCTATATATGGATTTGCTACTCATCTGCATCAATTGCAAAAACCCTAATTTGGAATAACCTATAATGCTATTACTATTTCTTACAATATTTGCTTTCATATTTTTCATTTTCATCCAATGAAGGTTTTGATCTAGTTTATCAGTTGTTATTATTGTAAACATCTAAAGGTAAGGTTTAACAAAATTCATTTGTTCTATTTGATAGAGGAGAGCTTTATTATGATGTTTTAAAACTGAATACAGATTACATTTGTACGAATTTCATATCATTTGTTCAGCATATAAGTATGAATGTAAGTATATTAAGTATATATAAAATGATATGAGCAGCATGTAAGTCTATGATTTGTTCATTTTATATATACTATTGTTTAATTTATATATCATCCAGGGATATGCATTTATGCTCCTCATATCATTTGTTAAGTAAAACACTACAAGAAAAGGCTCCATTTTGTGTCGGAAGGTAACAACGGCTGGAAACGGCTAAAAAAAGCGGCCGTTGCTAGCCGTTGCAGATCGCGACTACAGATCTGTAACCCGCGAACAAATTTCTCATTTCCCACCAACCCAAACTTCCTCCCCAAATCCTCCTCCCCGTCACAATCCACCGCCTCTCCGACTCCAGCCGTTGCTCGTTGCCTCCACGTCGCTCAAACACCTCCAAAACTCGCTGGTATATCTTCTAAACTTGATTTGGCTTTGATTTAGATTTAATTTAGGATTAATTGGAAAACCCTAATTTCGAAAATAATTGTATTAGTTGATCATAGTGATATTGGGTGATGATTATAGTGATTTATTTATAGTGATATTGGATGATTATAGTGTTTTAAGCTAGGTGGAAGTTAAATTAGTTTATCATTATGTTGAAAATGATGATTAATGCGACGTATTAGTTATGGTAATATTTGTATTAGTTGATTTTGATTGGTGGTTTGATTTTAAAATTAGTGTATATTATTGATGAACATGCTTGTTGATATTTAAGTTTATGACAAGATTTGTTTTTATTTAAAATAATGTGTATAGTTTACGCCAAAGTTAATTGTATAGAAATTAATAGATATCATGATAGATTGGTACAGTTAACGATAATTTAATTCAGAAGTGCTAATTATAATTGTTATCATAGTTTAAAATAAGTATAATTCGTTGAATGAATTATAAAATTTTGAAATGAGCGTAATAACAATGAGCTAATTATTCAGTGAAAGTTAAAATATAATGAATTAATTAATTATAAAATATTTTGTAGTTGTTAGAAGAATAATTAGAAAATATGTTTTATTTCTGTAAATCCCTTAGAGATATATTTTGGCCCCGTCTGACAAGTGTTGTATATGATCGTTATATGGATATTCGTTTTTTCTAAGAACGGACATTTATATTCATCTGATACAATATTTGTTGGATTTGTCCTAGTATTTAGACAAGTTACAAACACAATAAAGTAATCACATTTTGTAAATCATTTCAGTTTAAACGATTTACAAAATTTTGGTGGCACTTCCTTTTTGTTCCCTGTGTACACGCATTTTGTGTACGATACAGGGAATAAAGGGAAGTGCTGCCGAAATTTTGTTGAATCGTTTAACCTAAAATGATTTATAAAATGTAATTACGATATTGTGTTTATAATGGGAAGTAGGATGACCGGCCGTCAATGAATTATAAAATGTTTTTCAATTGTTAAATAGTTGATTTAATGACAAATTATAAATCAATCGTAAAATACTGTATAATATGAAGTGAAGTGTTTAGTTGAATCTTCTAACATATTTTATCAAATCAGGAAAAATGTTCGATTATTTTCTCGATCGTAGTTGGATGTATGAAGTCCGAACTGGTATGAAAGGATCAATAAAGGAACATTTCTGTAACGGTGTACATGAATTTATTAGATTCGCTAAATCTAATAATCGGAATAACGATGAAATTCGTTGTCCGTGTAGTAAGTGCAAACATTTAAAGCATTGGAAATCAGATGTAATAGAAGTACATCTGTATAAATTTGGTTTTGTGCCGAATTATTACTTATGGGATCGTCATGGTGAACTTGTTGAACGTACACCTAATCCTGTAGTGTTAGAGGACGATAATATTATGACGAATCCAATAGAAAATATGGTGCAAGATGCAGCACGGTCGATGTTTCCTACCATTGATCAGGGCGATGATGACAATGATAACGTTGAAGAAGAACCAACCGCGCAAGCTAAATTTTTTTATGATTTATTGGATTCTGCTAAGAGGCCCTTGTGGGATGGTTGTAAAAGCGGAACCGAATTATCCGTAACCGCCGAATACATCACTATGAAATCAAAATTCAACCTTACAGAAGCTGGATTTACAGCAGTTGTACAAGCTGCAAAACGACACATGCCACCTAATAATTTGATGTGCGATAGTCATTATAAAGTGAAAAAACTTATGTCTTCTTTTGGATTGCCATACCAAAAGATAGATACATGTATAAAAGGTTGTATGTTGTATTGGAAAGATGACGTTGACCTTAGAAAATGCAGAATATGTAACGAGGAAAGATTCAAACTGAGAAAAAAAAAGGAAAAGAAGTTCCATACAAGAGAATGCATTATTTACCTATCACTCCTAGACTTCAAAGGTTACATGCATCTTCTGCTACGGCATGTCATATGCGATGGCACGGTGTTAGAACACCAGAAGAAGGAACTTTGATACATCCATCTGATGGAGAAGCGTGGAAACATTTCGATAAGACTTATCCCGCGTTTGCTGCAGAGAGCCGTAATGTCAGACTCGGTTTATGTACAGATGGATTTTCACCATTCTCTCAGTTTGGTAGTAAATACTCATCATGGCCTATTATTGTTACTCCTTATAATTTACCTCCATGGATGTGTATGAAAACTCCGTATATGTTTCTAACGATCGTCGTCCCCGGTCCCGATGATCCGACACAAGGAATTGATGTTTATCTACAACCATTGATCGAAGAATTGAAAACATTGTGGCATGAAGGAGTTGAAACATACGACATTTCAAGAAAAAAGAATTTTCGTATGTTCGCTTCTTTATTATGGACTATTAGTGATTTTCCTGCGTATGGGATGCTTTCAGGTTGGAGCACAGCGGGACGTCTAGCTTGTCCTCATTGCATGGATGAAACACGAGCATTTTCATTAAAGTATGGAAAGAAAATTTTTTGGTTTGACTGTCATCGATGTTTTCTACATGTTAATCATAAATTTAGAACGGATAAAAAGAACTTTAAAGCAAATAGAGAAGAGAGTATGCTACCACCGAAGGTTTGGTCAGGTGAAGAGATATATGACATCGTAAAAGACTATCCAAAGATACATGAAACTGGGGTACAAGTTGAAATTCCAGGTAAATCAGACATTCATAACTGGTGCAAACAAAGTATATTTTGGGAGTTACCTTACTGGAAAGATCTGCTACTCCGACATAATATTGACGTTATGCACAATGAAAAAAACGTGTTCGATAACGTGTTTAATACAGTTTTGAATGTAAAGGGGAAAACTAAGGACGATGAGAATTCGAGACGTGATATATTACACTTTTGTAAGCGGCCCGAGCTTCATTTGTACGACGATACAAAAAAACCCAAAGCATGCTATGAGCTAGATAACAAACAAGTAAAACTCGTGCTAAAGTGGGTGGAAGGACTAAGATGTCCTGATGGGATTTCTTCTAACCTCCGTAGATGTGTTGACTTTAAAAACAGTAAATTGAGTGGGATGCAAAGTCACGATTGCCATATAATGATGGAATATTTTTTCCCTGTGCTTTTCAAAGAACTGTTGCCTGGCAAAGTATGGAGTGTTATAACAGAATTAAGTATGTTTTATAAACAACTTTGTTCGACGACGTTAAAGGTAGATCGCATACGTAAACTTGAAGTAGAAATCCCTATACTGCTCTGCAAACTGGAAAAAATATTTCCACCAGGGTTCTTTAATGTAATGGAGCATTTACCTGTTCATCTACCATCCGAAGCACTTCTTCGAGGTCCTGTGCAGTATGGATGGATGTATCCATTTGAGAGGTAATTTTGAATATCCGCAATATGAAGTTTGCTTAAAATTTAGATTTATATACCAAAACAGAAATTAAATTAATATTGTTATAGGTACTTGAATCATTTGAAGAAGAAAATTAGACAAAAAGCACGAGTAGAAGGTTCAATTTGCAAAGCGTATCTGGAAGAAGAATCTTCATTTTTTTTCTCACATTACTTTAGTAACGATGTGAAGTTATCGTTTGTCGGTATTCCCCGTAATGATGAAGCTGTTGAGCATGATTCTTCTCAAACAATGTTATCTATTTTTAGACAACAAGGCCGACCTGCTGGGAAATGTGTGGAAATATGGTTAGACGATAAAGATTTCCATATAGCACACACATATGTTCTTTTAAATTGTGTTGAAGTTGCACCATTTGTCAGGTAGTACTAAATTCATGTACAATTTAATTATACGTATATATATATATATATATATATATATATATTGATGGGAATAATACATTTTTGCAGTATATACGAATCACAACATCCATCTGGCGATCTCAGTAAAGATTTTGCTAAATGGTTTTCAAAATACGTATATGATCCAAAAAACTCTGTTGTTGACGAAGGATTACGACATATTGCTATCGGACCAAAAAGAAATGTGAAGACTTATCCAATATTCTTCGTCAACGGATTTAAATTCAACACCAAAGATTACGGGGCTGAAAAATTAACATATAACAGTGGTGTATTTGTTAAAGGCAGTGATGATCCAGAGGAGCATATAAAAGATTTTTACGGCGTCTTAACACAGGTTTTAAAGTTGACATATTATATACAACCTGCAGAGAAAGTTTTTTTATTCAAATGCAATTGGTTTAGCAATATTCCTGGTTCTGGAATTAACGTGCACAAAGATTACAAGCTCATTGAAATAAAGCATACCTCGCATTACTATAAGTATGATCCTTTCATATTAGCCAAGCAAGCATTACAAGTTTATTTTGCTCCGTATCCATCCTTAAAAAAAGATAAAGCTGATTGGTGGGTTGTTATTAAAACAAAGGCAAGATTTACATTTGATGGAAATAATATTCCAGATGAAGCACCGTATCAAGCAGATCTGGAGCCAAATACTGAAATAATAATAACTGACGATGTTGACGTAGGATCGTTGAATGATGAAGCGAATGTTTTAATTGATGCGTTTGAAAGTACCGAAGAAAACGATATAGAGTACGAGACCGAGTCTGAATCAGAAAACGACGAAGACTGATACATTACACTGTTTTTTAATGTATGCATGTATGATGTTTTATCTTGAGTAATGTATTAAGAATGATGAATGCGTTCTGTATTATTCTGAGCTATGTAATAATAATAATTTTGTTATGTATTATCACTCTGTTTTATTTTGACCTACGCTTCTTTCAGAGAGCTGTTTAATAATAATAATGATTATGTTCTGCATTATTCTGAGCTATGTAATTACAAAGAATGATTATGATGATTAATGGAACATGTGTTGTAATAATAATTTGTTTTCTTTTCATTATATGATATGATTATGTTTGTGGCAGATATGTCTCACAGAAGGCGCAGTACATTTCAGCCTTCTTCTTCGCCTTCTCATGGCGCGGGTCCCAGCGGTACGGCTCCGGACTTTCGCCGTGAGATAGAGATAGTTCCCAAGAGTGTTGGGTAAGTATCTAAATAATTTCAATTAAATTATTTAAAATATATTAATTATATACATCAACATTTATACAGGGGTTTCGAAATAGAGCCAGCGGATTACATTCTTCAAGTGTCAAAGCAATCCTATAAGAGTAGGATGTCTGGTTGCTGGCCTTATTGGGACGACATCCCAGGCGAAGTGATGAATGCTATAGTTGCTGATTTGATGGTAAGTATAATTTTATATTTCAATGTAAAATTAGTATACTGTATATAATTCAAATTATTTTCAATAAGCAGGCTGTAATACGTGTCCGCCCGGAAGATAACAATGTCTTCTTCAATCATTGGAATAAGAGGATGCGGAAAAATTACAGGGAAACTCTTTCGAAGGCCAAGCTAAGCGGAAAAAAACCCAGTTGGATGGGTAATGATGTTTGGGCTGCATTTGTCACCCACTGGGAAAGTGAAGCTGTCAAAGTAAGTTATGTATTGTTGTATTGTTAGTATTATTTATTTACATTATGTATGTTAGTTGCATTATTAATTTAACTAACCATGTATTTAAATTAACAGGAAATAGCAAAGCGAAATAGTGCGAACAGAAATAAAAATCCAGCGTTACACCGCGGTGGGTCCAAGTCATTCCAACAATGGCGGAGGGAATTGGTAAATTCGTAATTTGAGTTTATAAACTGTAATATTATTTAATTATATTAGTAACGTTTTTTATTCATGTATAATTTCAGC
Source organism: Allium fistulosum (assembly GCA_030737815.1). Classification (NCBI taxonomy): domain Eukaryota; kingdom Viridiplantae; phylum Streptophyta; class Magnoliopsida; order Asparagales; family Amaryllidaceae; genus Allium; species Allium fistulosum. The sequence continues at coordinate 1,426,461,209 of CM060902.1, forward strand.
ATTCAAGAACCGGACAGGAGCCTACAATGGCCGAGGTTTTTAGAGTCACTCATGCGGTGGAGGAGACCGATGATGATGGGAATGTCACCTATGAGTGGACAGATGCGAAGGCTGAATCTGTTATGGTAAATATGTTTATTCGCAATGACAACGTTTCACATTCCTTTAGTAGTGTATAAGTAAATTGTATAACTATATATTGAGTCAAATTTGTATTCGTAATTGCAGGGTAGATATGAAGCAGAGCGGGCAGCGATGGCGCAAAGAACTAGACGAGATGATATTACGCTTCAAGAGTCCAATCAAATATGGGATAGAATTATTGATCCGCCTTCTCGCAATAGGCGTTATGGATACGGCAATCAGGAGGTAAACTGTTTTAATAACTTATATTTGAATTTAATATAGTCGTTGCGAGCGTGAATTAGAACTAGATTGTTTGATCGTTTTTACAGGCTCTTAACTTCCAGAGGGCTTACAAGAAATCTATGGCCGAAGAGGAGATAGCCCAGATGCAACGACAGCTGGACGAGATAAATGATTGGCGATAGAGCTTCTTGTCTCAACAGATAGATGAGCGAATTGCCGCATTCGTTTCAGAGCATGGGACCATGCCAGGGTCAGGTGGTGGTAGTGGTGGTGACGACGATGAGTATGAGTAGGTATGTTTTGTTGATGGTTAATTTTTTTGGGCAAGATTTGTGGTTTTAATGGATATTTGTTGGACTTGTGTACTTATGTTTGTTGATGGGCTTGGTAGTTTGTTTGGTGTTTTGTGTACCTATGGTGTTGGTGTTGGATATTATGTGTGAATGATTTGAGATGTATTTTGTTTGGTTGATGATGAAATATTTGTGTTAGTTGATTATGTAGTTGCGTGATTATTGATGTATATGTGTTTTATTTGATTATTTGCGATGTATTTGGTTATATTATGATTGGAATGGAATGTATACGATGGTTTGGAAGTGATTGTTGTGTTGTGGAATGGTTTGGAGGTTGGAAGAGTGAAAGCTAGCTGCTGGAAAATAGAAAAGTTCCAGGCTTGCAACGGCTAGCAACGGCTATCTGGTTCCAGGCTTGCATTCCAGGCTTGCAACGGCTAGCAACGGCTATCTGGTTCCAGGCTTGCAACGGTTCGCGACGCCACGGGACGATAACGGTTGGAGCTAACTGTTTCCACGTGGACAATTTGTCGTCGCTAGCCGTTGCTAAATTGGCAACGGAGCCGTTGCTATTGCCGTTGCTGGAGCTCGTAGCAACGAGCTTATTAGCAACGGCAAATAGCGACGGCTAGCAACGGCTAGCAACAGCCGCCAACGGCTAATTGCCGTTGCTATTGCTTCCGTTCCTTGTAGTGAACTCATTTGTTCTATTTCACGGAATACAAGTCTATTAAGGCTCTCTTTTGGCTGACTATGAGTTAGGTCAAATTGGACTAAATGAGATATACAATAAGGATTACATGGAAATTAAACTGAACAATATCCAAAATAAAAGACTCATATGTTTTGGATTGTCTCGGAATATCAATATTTTGATCCGATATGGACTATAAATTTAAAATTAAGTTTTAGAATTTAATAATCCATCAGAATTTGATTTGCAAGTAAAGTAGGTAGCTGAAAAAAATTATGAGTGAAGAGACTAGGGATTAAACTACGGTGCATATGGTGCAATATGCATTTGTCAAATTGTTGTAGGATTAAACTAAAGAAAAAATATTTTTCCCATAGCATGCCATTTTTTCAGAAAAATAAATAAAAAACAATAATAAAAAGGTTAGCATAATTGATACTGCCAATGAAAATGCTTTTTATTTGATTAAAACCTATAAACATGTATGACATATAGTGAAATATGTAAGATGGCAAGCAATGAACCCTGGATCATTGTTCATTAGGTTACCCAATTAATAATTGAGTTTTTTTTAATGAAACAGTGATCCCCTAAAAGAGGAGAGCACTCGGTTTTTTCAATATATAATCCAGAAATCATTCACAAAGAGTACATAACAGTTAGAATAAAAAGATATCATCACATAAATGATCGTTTAATGTTTATTACATGCATATTTCTATATAATTATCGGGTAGGAGAATAAAGAGTTGAAGGGCTACAAGGCATGGCTAGTTTGAATTGGCGTTATAGTACACATCTAAGCTGAGCTGCACTGCATGGAAACGCACGCACTGTGGATGCAAAGAAACCGAACTACACTAAGATAGTTGCTTGAAGGTGTTGCAAGATGATAGGCTAGCAGTTGCAAATGAATGAGTTGGCATTGTAAAAAAGAATGCACGGCAAGTTGGTAGGGTAACATGACATAATTTGGGAGAGAAAAGTGTAAAGCATGTAGTTATCACGTGGCCAGCAGATCCCTAGAATTGCTGTAGCAGGTGCGAATGAAGGTGGACTGAAGCTGGAAGTCTGAGTATCAATTCGAACGATCTAAGGATCCTAAAAAAAGGTTGTCTGATTTTATATGTATATACACATAGACACACATATATAATCATGTTATATATATACATATATAGCTGTATTGGTATATGCATGGTCCATGATGCAAAATACACACACACAGATATATAAATATATATCTCTGTGTGTATATGTATGTATGTATATATATATATATATATATATATATATATATATATATATATATATATCTGTGAATAATGAAATATATTCTCAATTTATACATACATATTTGCTATGAGTTAGATCCAATATTTAGAAATAAATTATATTATATTTATAAAGATAAACAATGAAAGGAAAAATATATTAATATATATATATAACAATTATGAATAACAAAATTTATTCTTAACTGTAAATAAAATTATATCGATAGATACCTAAAATATTTCTATACATATGCGTATACACTCAGTGTGCATTTAAACATAAATGTAATCTCAAATGAATCACACTACCCATTTATAAAATTCTCAACTGAGAATAATAATCGTGCATTAAAACAACATTACAATTTGTGTTGTACATATGCATATATACATATAAATGCATCGCACTACCCCTTATTTGTAAATGCGGTTATAATTTATAGTAGAGTTTAAATGAGCTCTCTACCACCAATGCATTTCATGTTAATATTTTTGTTATATTTTCTTTGTTTCAGACTGATGCCCCGTATGCTTGTTGTCGTTGATTGGTAATCCAGCATTAGGTACCTTAAAAAAGAAATCATAAGTTATATATAGTTGAATGACATCTGAATTTCTTCTAATGTTGCAATATGTTAGCACTGCATGTTTAGTAGGTGTAACTGGAGTTTTAGCACCAGTTCTTGTAGAGACCACGTTCCGAGGATTTTTATTGGTCTCATTAACTAAGTGTTATGGTTACTTTCCATATGAAACCCGGTTGCTATTTTAAATGTTTTGAGTTGTTTATATTTGTATCTTCTATCGCTTGTTTATACATATTACATCTTAAATATTTCATTCATTACGCAGGGTACCAACATCTATTTCTATTGCTGTTAGTGCTGCATTATTTTCTCTTGCTCATCTCACGCCTGGACAATTTCCATAAAGACATGTAGTTGATGCTTTACTCTGAATTTCCAGGTTTGATAATGTCATTAAGACATTGTTCCTCATTTCTACCATTTCATATACATTAAAAAAGGGACCGCTTTGGGTCTTTCATATGCTTAGACTCTGAATTTGATGAATCCTATCACTATTCATGCTTTTTGGAATTCTGGTGTTATTTTCCTACTAACTATTCTGTGGGTAAATATTTTTTCTATTTTATAGAGTATCACATTACTTTATTTCTTGCCTTTATTTAAATTAGAACTAAAACCTTTAAGTAGTTGTAGCATGATAGTGCGATTTCCTTTTCTTTGGATATTTGCAACTTCATGGATATTACAGGTACCTGATGCTAGATCGAAGTGACAATTAGTAGTTGCTGCCACATTGGTATTACTATGTACAAGACAGTTAAACGTTGCACTGTTTGAAGCGATGCAACATGAATGACAAGTTGTAAATTCTATATGTCAGGTATGGAAAATGCATTTATACTTAGTGGTTGTTTCATTTTGGAATGCCTCTTTCTAGTCTAATGCTAAACTCGGTGTTTCATTAGGGCCCGGCTGCTGATTGTTAAATTTTGGCGGCACGATATGTTGGAGTTGAAGAGGAGTGGAGTAGCGAGACGTAGGAGGAAGCGGCCGGAGTAGCGGAGCTCGGGGGGAGTTCCGGGAGCAAACAGTGCACTATTGTGCACTGCTGTCCAAAACCGGTCGACCGGTCCATTTCTACCGGTCGACCGGTTTCGTCCAAAGACCATGGGGTCTCTGGACCAGTCGACTGGTCCAAAAATGACCAGTCGACCGTTTTTTGGCAGTTTTCCAGTTTCGGGCCTGGGTCTTCTATTTTGCTTGTGCTGATATTGGGGGGTATTTTGGTCATTCGGTTTTGATCTCTACCCTATTATAAAAGCTATTTTCAGCAGCCTATTGAAGGGAAGGCTAATCACTTCTAATCTAGGGTTTAATTCTTCTATTAGGGTTTTGGTGAATCCTAATCTCTTCAATCCTATTCTCCACAAATATATTCTAGAGTGATTAGTTGATCATTGTAAACAATCTCTTGTACTCTTTTCATTGGTAATAATAAAAGCTCTCTCTCAAATTGGACGTACACTAACAAGTTGTTAGTGGAACCACTATAAATCGGTGTGTGATTTACTTATTGTTATTGCTCTTATATATTGCTTATCTCGGTGTTGTGATCGTATCTTGGTTTTGGTTGAGATTGATTTGGGTTATTGATTGGTTGTTTTGCATCGTCTATCGCGATCTAGCTTTTCCGCTGCGTTTGGGAATTGTGTTCGAGCGGTCTCGGATTGGAAATTTCCATAACATTTGGTATCAGAGCTTTGGAGTCGGTAGGTGTTTGTTGAAATGCCGGAATCGGATAATAACTCTAGTGCCCCCTCAATGGTTAGTCCAAGTGGTGTAGCGCCGTATGTACGTGGTTCGTATGCGGCTTCGGGATCGCAATTGGTTATTGATAAGTGGAATGGCGATAATGATTTTGAAAAATGGCAATGGAAGATGAAAGCGGTTCTAAGGAGGAATCGGGTTCATAGGGTGGTGTTTGATACACATTTGTTGCCGGCGGACATATCGGAGGTTGAGAGAGACGAAATGGAAGAGTGGGCATTTACTACACTTCAACTTGCTATGGGAGAGAATGTTATCTCCGAAATTAGTGGTGAGGTCACCGCTGGGGGAATTTGGAAGAAGTTAGAGGAGTTGTATATGAAGAAATCTCTAACTAACCGATTGATCTTGTTGCGAACGTTTTTCACCTATAAGATGAAAGAGAGGACTTCGCTAAAGGCGCACTTAAATGTGTTTGATGATTTGCTAATGAAGATGAAGGCGGTAGATTTGAAGATTGAGGAAGAGCAAAAGGCGATGATATTGTTATGTTCGTTACCGGACCGTTATACGGGTTTCTCAAATAGTTTGATCTATAACCGTGATACATTGACGTTGGATGATGTCAAGACGGGTCTTCTTAGTGAGGAGTTGCGAGATCAAATGAAGGAGTTGAGTGTAGGAAGTAGTAGTGCCGGGAATGGTCAAGGTTTGTTTGTGGAGAAGGAACATTGGAAGAAGGATAACCGGGGTCGTTCCAAATCTAGGAATCCCGGTTGGAGAGGAAAGTCGAAGGAAAAGAAAGGCAAGTGCTATATTTGTAAGAAGCCCGATCATTGGAAAAATGAGTGTCCGGACAAGGAGAAAGGAAAGAAGGAAGTGGCGTCTTCATCGGTTGCGGTGGAGAGTGTTGATAGTGAGGGAGATGTTGATGTATTGACGGCGGTGGCATCGGATGTTTCGGGTAGCGAATGGGTGCTCGATTCGGGGGCGTCTTATCATATGACGCCTAATAGGAATTGTTTTTCTCTTTTCGAAGCTAGAGAGGGAAATTCGATTGTTATGGGTAATGGTGCTATGTGTAAGTCGAAGGGCATCGGTTCCGTGCAAATTAGGATGTTTGACGGAGTAGTTCGTACTCTCACTAATGTACGCTATGTTCCGGGACTTAGGAAGTCCCTTATCTCTTTGGGGCAATTGGATTCTTTGGGGTGCAAGATCACTATTGAGAGAGATTGCTTGAGGGTTTCGAAGGGGGCGCTTGTGGTTATGAAAGGTGCTAGAGTTCATGGTGTTTATTTGCTTCAAGGAGTGACCATAGAAGGTGAAACTTGTGTTGGCGTTGATAGTTCTCGTGACTTGGATGCGACTAGGTTGTGGCATTTGAGATTGGGTCATGTCTCGGAGAAGGGTTTGGAGATTCTTCGGAAAAGGGAGATGATTGGTGGAGAGAGTTTCAACAAGCCAGAGTTTTGCGAAGAGTGTGTCATGGGGAAGCAAACAAAGGTTTCATTCGGTGAAGGGAAACATGATTCAAGAAGCGTTCTTGAGTATGTGCACATGGATGTTTGGGGACCGGCACCGGTTGCTTCTTTGGATGGAGCAAAGTATTATATTTCCTTTATTGATGATTTTTCTCGCAAAGGTTGGGTGTATGTAATGAAGGCCAAGTCGGAGGCATTTGCTAAGTTCAAAGTATGGAAGGCTCTTGTTGAGAATGAGAGTGGTAAATCTTTGAAGGTTCTTAGGTCCGATAATGGCGGGGAGTATGTTTCCGGAGAATTCTTAGATTATTGCAAGCATCATGGTATTCGGAGACATTTTACTACACCGGGAGATCCGCAATCAAATGGAGTTGCGGAGAGGATGAACCGTACTCTACTAGAGAAAGCTCGGTGCTTGAGATTGACATCGGGTTTGTCTAAGGGATTTTGGGCCGAAGCTATGTCAACTGCGGTACACATTATTAATCGAATTCCGTGCTCGGCTATTGATAACAAAATTCCGGAGGAAGTGTGGAGAGGTAAGAGTATTGACTTGAGCTATCTTCGTGTCTTTGGAAGTCCCGTTTATGTGCATGATCCGGGAAATGATAAGCTTGAACCTAGAGCTTTCAAAGGGGTTTTGCTTGGTTATACGGAAGGAGTGAAAGGCTATCGGGTTTGGAATTCGGAAACGAAGAAGGTAATAAACTCTCGTCATGTTACTTTTGATGAGTCGGCAATGTTCAAGGAGAATGAGAGCTCATCGGATGTTCCGGATTTGGTTCATGGTGAATCGAAGGAGAAGGAAGTTATTCCCACATTTTGTCCAAGGGGTAGAGAGAGTAGAGTAGTAGAAGATGCTTGTGAGGAGGGAGCGGTTGATGGTACATCACATAGTCCACAAGGTGCCTCTAGTAGTGTAGGTGATGTGCACGATTCTAGAGAAGATTCGACTCAAGGTGGAGCCGAAAGGAGTCCGGGTGATGGTATTGCTACTCGGGTGGGTCGTCGTCTTATAAGACCACCCGAGAGATATGGTGATTGGAATTATCTTAGCTTTTGTGATAATATGGACTATGCGCTTATAGTAGTCCAAGATGAGCCGATGGACCTTGATGACGTCATGAATTCGAGTGATAGCTCGAAATGGGTTTGTGCCATGGAGGAAGAGATGCAATCGTTAATGAAGAATCAAACTTGGGATTTGGTTCCACTTCCTAAAGGAAACCGTGCTATTGGGTGCAAATGGATTTACAAGGTGAAGGACGATGGGAGATACAAAGCTAGGCTAGTGGCTAAGGGGTTTGCACAAAGGAAGGGAAAGGAGTATGATGAGATATTCGCACCGGTTGTGCGGCATACTTCTATCCGGATATTACTTGCCATAGTTGCTATTCACGACTTGGAGTTGGAGCAACTTGATGTGAAAACCGCCTTCTTGCATGGTGACTTGGATGAAGACATTTACATGGAGCAACCGGAAGGTTTTGGGGTAAATGGGAAGTCAAATATGGTGTGCAAGTTGAAGAAATCACTATATGGGTTGAAGCAATCACCTAGGCAATGGTACAAGAGGTTTGATCATTTTATGCTTGAAAATGGTTTTGATAGAAGCATCAAAGATGCTTGTGTTTATTTCAAGAAGTTGGGAAATGATTGTTGGGTGTATTTACTCTTGTATGTGGATGACATGCTCATTGCTTCGAAGGACAAGAATGAAATCAACAAGTTGAAATTACAATTGAAATCGGAGTTCGAGATGAAGGATCTTGGAGAAGCAAAGAAAATTTTGGGCATGGAGATTGAAAGGAATCGGAAGCGTTTTGAGTTGAAATTAACTCAAAAGGATTATATCAAGAAAGTGCTTAGCCGGTTTAGCATGGAGAATGCAAAGGCGACAACTACACCTTTACCTTTGCATGTCAAGCTTTCGAGTAAAGGTTCACCTATCTTGGAGAAGGACAAGGCTTATATGGCAACAGTGCCATATGCAAGTGCGGTTGGTAGTTTGATGTATGCCATGGTGTGTACAAGGCCCGATATTGCAAATGCCGTCGGGGTGGTTAGTCGGTTCATGGCTAATCCGGGGAAATCGCATTGGAAAGCCGTAAAGCTAATTTTGAGATATCTCAAAGGTACGTCATCTCATGGTCTTGTTTTTGGCGGTAGTGGGAGAATGAATTGCAAGTTGGTTGGTTATTGTGATTCGGACTACGCCGGTGATAGGGATAGGAGAAAGTCAACTTCCGGGTATGTCTTCACACTTGGTGGCATGGCCATAAGTTGGAGATCGAGATTGCAAACCGTAGTAGCTTTATCCACTACGGAGGCGGAGTTGATAGCCGCGGTGGAGGCGGCTAAGGAGGCACTCTATTTGAAGCGATTGTTGTGTGACTTAGGTGTTGGACACGATAGTATCGATGTTCATTGTGATAGCCAAAGCGCTATCCATTTGGTGGAGAATTTGGCGTTTAGCTCACGTACTAAGCATATTGAAGTGAGGGAGTCATTCTTGGCAGCCATGGATGAGGATAAGCAAGTATATCTTCGGAAAGTGCACACAAAGGATAATGCGGCGGATATGTTTACTAAAGCATTGCCGTTTGGGAAGTTCGAGCATTGCTCGAACTTGATTTGCTTAGAGGAGTGCTAGGTGCCACGGGGTGGCACGGGTGAGAGAGGAGCTTGGTTGGTAGATGAAGAAGAGTATTGGGGTGAGATTGTGGTTCTATCTTCTTGGCGAACACTAGTTTACACTCCTAAGTGTTCGGGTCTTTGGTGAGATCGGTTTGGTTTTGGGTGTTTCCAACACTTCATTAGCGGATGGGTGCTTTGTGCCTGAACTCGTTGGTGAAGTGCAATGGGGGGTGGCCTTGCCGGAACCCATTGAGGAAGTATTCATGTTTGGTGAAGGTAGAATTTGCGATAGTTGGAGCTATCGGTGTTGATGATGGTATGGTACCATTGGTGATGGAGATGGATATAGTGTCGAGGTGGAGTGTTAAATTTTGGCGACACGATATGTTGGAGTTGAAGAGGAGTGGAGTAGCGAGGCGTAGGAGGAAGCGGCCGGAGTAGCAGAGCTCGGGGGGGAGTTCCGGGAGCAAACAGTGCACTATTGTGCACTGCTGCCCAAAACCGATCGACCGGTCCATTTCTACCGGTCGACCGGTTTCGTCCAGAGACCATGGGGTCTCTGGACCAGTCGACTGGTCCAAAAATGACCAGTCGACCGTTTTTTGGCAGTTTTCCAGTTTCGGGCCTGAGTCTTCTATTTTGCTTGTGCTGATATTGGGGGGTATTTTGGTCATTCGGTTTTGATCTCTACCCTATTATAAAAGCTATTTTCATCAGCCTATTGAAGGGAAGGCTAATCACTTCTAATCTAGGGTTTAATTCTTCTATTAGGGTTTTGGTGAATCCTAATCTCTTCAATCCTATTCTCCACAAATATATTCTAGAGTGATTAGTTGATCATTGTAAACAATCTCTTGTACTCTTTTCATTGGTAATAATAAAATCTCTCTCTCAAATTGGACGTACACTAACAAGTTGTTAGTGGAACCACTATAAATCGGTGTGTGATTTACTTATTGTTATTGCTCTTATATATTGCTTATCTCGGTGTTGTGATCGTATCTTGGTTTTGGTTGAGATTGATTTGGGTTATTGATTGGTTGTTTTGCATCGTCTATCGCGATCTAGCTTTTCCGCTGCGTTTGGGAATTGTGTTCGAGCGGTCTCGGATTGGAAATTTCCATAACACTGATATGATAAAAATTGCAATGATAACTATTCACACAATCATAACTGAAGGTTTGAATCATCTTCAGCAAACACTAAGCTTGTAGAAAAGTAATCCATGCTTAAAAGCCAATGTCGGATAATTTTACAGGTAACCGATCATACATTTCCCTCTCGGCTGCTATTTTTTGATCCTAAAATTGTTAAATATATAAGCAGATGTGCTGGTCTTAATACAACTTTTATCATTTTATTAAATATACCATTTTGTTAAATATATGTAATCACAGCTGTTAAAGGCTACTATCTCAATGCTAATGCAAGTTATCCTTCAGTTTGTAAATTCTGATGGTGTATTTCATGGGTGATCAGGGCAAGAAGGGGGTAATTCCTCTTTTTTTATTCTTTTAGTAGTGGGTTGTATACTTGCATCTTGAGATTGAGTGTAACAATTTCAAGATTGAGCAAGTAAATGGGAAAAAAGTGAGAGTGAAGAAATAAGTGATATTGAAAACTATATTCTTTATTCTTATTTATAAATAGTGAGAAAAAATGGTTTATTGGCATTATGGTCATTAGAAATATACGGTATGCTACTTTGCTTATTTTTTTACCGTAATGTTCAAAATTGTTCAATACTTTAAATTTCTCATTATTGAGTTTACACTTTACTTCTAAACTTAAGAATTAAATTTTACTATAATCCAGCAAGAGAAAAATCATCTACCTAGTGCAGGGTAACTTTCGTGGGGTGGGCAAGTTGTGAGCAGTGAAGATCCATTTGCTAAAATCATTATGAAAACGAACAACTATGTTAGCCAATTTGTATATAAGTTTATATGCTACAATTTTATGTTGCGTGTCAAACTGATGATTAGAAAAAACTGAGGGTCATCAAGTTATCTGTCGTATATACTAAAATCACATCAATAAACCAACATTAACCATGCACTTTTGTTAAGTTATCTGTCATATAAGAGTAGGATACAACACTCAATATAGTTGGTACAATTACTAAAAATCTCCACCATAGAATAGATTATACAAAGAATTATATTATACAAGTATTCACGGGAGAACAGACAGTCACATTCAACTGTAGTCTACCTAAAATAAATTACATATGTATATTATTATTCAACATTTCGATATAGCCACTTAATAATCCCTCATGCACATTTCAATATATTTGGATATTAAAATGAAAATCCTCTTCAACCATGTATACAATATAAGTCCAATTAGTGTTCCATCGATTTTTATGTTAACGAGAATAGTTTTTTGTAAAATGTAAAACGTCATGATTTCATGATACATACGAAGAAAAAGAGACTGTTTGGTATACAAAGTTCATTAAAAAAATGTGTTTGATTGAAACGCAAATTACATACTTATTATGCTTTGGCTCAACCAGAACGAGCTTCGGTACAATTGTCTTGCACTATTGCCCAGGCGGCAGTGATTCGATACACTACTGCCTCATACTACAGTGTTACACTACACTGCTGCCATTCAACCAAACAACTAGTTTGTTCATTTTTTTCAGTTCAGATGGCACAAATTTGCGCAAAAATCAGTTTCTAACTGCGGATCTGGATTTCTAACTGGCACAAATGTGGTAGGTTCATGTCAACAAACACATTCTTCTTTTATTATTTTAGTTCTTGAACATTTTTATTATTTTCATAACACTTCATAAAATACCTTAACGTATTTTATAAAACAAACCTTACTAACATCTCCAAACTTCCATTATAAGATCCCACCTTATAATTATTAATATGTTTTTCTTACAGCAGTTTTTCTTTTGGTAGTTAGTTTGTGCAATTTATTCAAGCAAATTTTAATGTGTTTTATTCATAAATTAATAAGGCATTTGCCGCTTGTTCTTATTACTGACTTTTGAAACCGTGAAGCAACCAATAACAAAACACATAATAGAAAATCATATTCTGCTTAGTTACGAAAAGAAAAGTGAAAAGACCGCTACAAATTAATATTGGAATGAAAAGATTAGAATGAAGCGGAAAACCATCAACAACTATGTACTATACAATATACTCTGTACCAAAATATTAAAAATTACATTCAATACATCAATAAAAATATAGTTTATAATAACAATAATATAACTAATTTAACAAAGTCTTATAAATAATAATGATGATGGTGAATTAACTAAGTTTATAAAAATTACCTAAGTTTATAATAATAATAATATAATTAAGTTAACTGAGTTTTAATAATAATAATAATAAATTAACTAAGTTAACCAAGTTAATAAAAATTAACTAAGTTTATAATAATATTAAAAATAATATAATTAAGTTAACCGAGTTTTAATAATCATAATAATAATAATAATAAATTAACTAAGTTGACCAAGTTAATAAAAATTAACCAATTTTTGTTAAAATTAAACAAGTTTTATAACATTAACTAAGTTTAAGCTTACTAAATTTTATAAATAATAACAATATAACTAATTTAACAAAATTTTATAAATATTAATAATGGTGATTATGATGAATTAACTAAGTTTATAAAAATTAACTAAGTTTATAATAATAATAATATAATTAAGTTAACTGAGTTTTAATAATAATAATAATAAATTAACTAAGTTAACCAAGTTAATAAAAAGTAACTAAGTTTTGTTAAAATTAACTAAGTTTAAGTTAACTCAATTTTTTAGAAAAAAAATACAACTAATTTAACAAAGTTTTATAAATAACGATGATGATAAATTAACCAAGTTTATAAAAATTAACTAAGTTTATTATAATAATAATAATAATATAATTAAGTTTTAGAATAATAATAAATTAACTAAGTTGACTAAGTTAATAAAAATTAACTAAGTTTTGTTAAAATTAAACAAGTTTTATAAATTAACTAAGTTTAAGTTAACTAAATTTTAAATAATATTATAACTAATTTAACAAAGTTTTATATATAACTGTAAGATTGGACTTTATTTATTTCATTTCGTCTATAACTTTGATTATTTATATGACATTATTTATAGTATGATATACTTGTACAATGTTGTGGAGGTTTGATATCAGATTTGAAGTCCTACAAATTAACATAATTGTTTGACTATATATTGTGCTTTCACTTATGCAAGCGTTGGACTTCGAAGAGAGCAAGGTTGGACTTTTATGGTGCTAGCTTTCAATTGTGCATGCAATAAAAAATTATGGGTAATCAAGTCTTTTGTTAGTACTAGTTAGGTATAACATTTTATTAGTACTAGGTGTGTAAATTTGTATACGAATGGTTATTGTATATGAGCTTGGTTATTTTGTTGAAAAACTAATGTATCGAAATGATTATGGATATTTTATTTGATTATATGGTTAATAAGTTTTTTTAATTGCTGAATATGATGATTATGTGAGTGATTGTTGATTGATATATTGGAAACAAAATAGACTATTAACAGGGAATAAAAGCATGAAAAAATGCAGCAAAATAATCAACAACTTTTAATAGCGTTTCAAAAACGCTACAGAAATACATATAGTGGCGTTAAGTAAACGCAACCGTAAAGCATGGGTAAAGTTGGAAAGTCTATTAGTAGCGCCAAAAAACTTTTTAGTGGCGTTTTTAAAATGCTACAAAACGATTTATGGTTGTGTTTGAGAAACGCTGTAATAAAAGGATTTATAGTGGCGTTGAAATAAATGTTGCGAGTTTAATCGCGACGTTCATTAAAACGCTACAATAAGTATTAGTGTCTTTTTTTGTGCGCCACCAAAAATACCTTTTCTTGTAGATATAGAAAACATGCGACATCATTGATAGCTGCGGCATAGATGGACATCGGCATTGATTAATAACTACGTGACAATCTCGTAATTAACATAAAAACTGTTTTATTTCTTTAAAAGGCAATTTCTTTTCACCAATTCCAATCATTTCCAAAAAACTTCTATAAATCATAATCATTATTTCCAAAATAATTTGCAAACCATTAAACTTATATAATTATTTTAATATAATTATTAAGCCTTTCTAGCCTAATAAATTTATATAAAATCATAAACATTTGGGAAAAATTCCAAAAAATCATAATAAATCAAAATTAACATTTCTTTAACATATAAAAATTTTGGAACCGAAAACATTATTTAATTAGTTTTAATAATTATTTATGGACCAGCTTATATCAGACAATCAAAGTGCTTTTATAAAAAGGAGGAATATTGGTGATGGTATTTTATTTGCGGATGAAATTTCTAAAGGTCTTAGCGGGAAGGATAATCTTAATATGTATATCAAGATTGACCTTAGAAAGGCTTATGATTCCATGAATAGAAGTTTTGTCTTGCACATGTTAAAAGTGGTTAACTTTCCTGATAGTTGGGTTAATTTAATTAGAGAAATGATCAATACCCCTTGTTTTTCAATTATTCATCAAGGCAAGCCGAATGGTTATTTCCACAGCAGCAATGGCCTCAGATAAGGGGACCCGTTATCTCCCTTTCTTTTCATGTTGGTCATGGAATTCTTTACCTTATTAATGGAGGAGGAAGTTAGACAAAAAAGTATTATTCCCCCAATTCGGTAGCATGGTAATGTGGTTACTTGTCTTACTTATGCAGATGACATTCTCATTTTTACTAAAGCCAATTTACTCGCGGAAGCTCTAAAACATATATTCAGCAATATGGGAGAGGTGTCAGGCTTCAATTGAATTGTGACAAATCTAGTATTTTCCTGAGGGGAGGAGTTTTGATGAGAGATGCGATTTCCATCAGGTGAAACATTTCTCAAAGGGAACTACCGATGAGATATTTAGGTATAGTACAATCTAGTTCCAATATAAAAGACAAAGATTGCGACTCCCTAATTGAGAAAGTTAAAGGAAAGATTGAAGGATATCGGTCTAAATTACTCAGTTTGGTGAGTCGTATTGAGTTAATCAAGTCCACGATATAACCAATTATTCAGCTTTGGATGTATTGCTTTAATTTTCTATGTGAAACTGTTTGCAAAATTAAGCACATTTGGCTGAATTTCTTATGGAAGGGAAGATGCAGTAAAATCCATGGGAGAACATTTCCAAATCGAAATAGGAGGGTAGCCTAGGACTGAGGGATTAGGAAGATCTTAATGTTTCTCTTAGCATTAAGTTGATCTGGAAAACAGTTAACAAATAATGAATTTGGGCTAATTTTATGCATGTTAAATACATTGGCACGAACAGTTTCTTGGACATTTCTCCTAGATCTGATGATTCGGGAGTTTGGAAATTTTTACTAAAAAATAGACAACAAGTCTTAAAGTGTGTGTGAAAACGAGTTGTAGATGGCAAATCTATATCCATGTGGTTCCACCCCTAGCTTCAAGGAGGTTATCACGACCCGTTTTTCTGTACCCTTTGAATTGATAATAACCACACATGTCCAACTCAAATTGCACGAAAATACGGACATGAAGGGTAATAAAGAAAAATAGACAGAACAGAATCTCACACGAATGAAATAACATATAATATTGAACAAATATCTTTACAGCGGAAAACATTTAAATACATATATCAGAGTCTAACCTAAATTCAGCTTGGACAGTTATAAACATCTGTCCTTACAATTGCTGACAAACATCAACTAAAAAAAACTAAGTACAGCGGATAATAGAATACGTCCATACGTAGATGAATATCTCCAGCACTCCTCTGGAAAACTCCAATCGTCTTCAACTAAACCTGAAACTACTCGGATCTGACCCGAGTATTGAAAATACCCGGATCAGGCTTGATAAACCAGCGTGAAAAAAACTCAATAATAAATGACAGTGTCATATATCAGCCTTTGAATAAAATCCTTTGAAAACAAGAGTATTTCATAAGACCACGCCCACACATAAACACGGACGGGTTTTTACTTTATGATAACTAAAGCACTTTTATATATCAAAGCATTTGATATTATTTCTAATGACATCTCTTTGAAAACATTTGCAAATAAACTTATTAATCTTATCCGAAATAGTTACCCATATAGCATTTCGAGGCTATTCATTACGCCAATACAAACAAAACCGTAGGTTCTTATTGGAGAATGGATTTCCATACAAATGACCAGGTGAAGGATCTACCTTCCGAAATGGGTACACCTCTAGATGGATGTCCTGAGAACTATCACAAAGGATTCTCTACCAACACAAGACCGGCCTATCTCTGTAACTAGATAGTACCGAATATATCATCCCCCGGTCATTACTGACCTTTAACCGAGCGCTCGTTTTCCATACAACACATTAATTTACATCCCGAACGTCATAGCGGAAAGAAATATATCTAGAAGGGGATGATCATACCCTACTTGGGAATGACCCACTTAGCCTTGCCGCATCTAATCCTGTTTCGGTCATTTCCGGTTTGATGAGGCTTAAGGCAACGATTACCTTTTCACAAAGCACATATCACATCTTTGAATGCCACATTGGCATTTCTGTTAACTACTAATTGCCTTCCACAAAAATACAACCCTTGAGCTCGTATGTCTCAAGGAGGGTGTTAAGCTAAGAGAAGTTGCCTTCTCCGCCACCACTGATGTAAGTTTGTAAAAACCAATGTACATAATCTTTAGAAATGCAATGTCAGACAAACGTCCATACAAGTTGTCCAGGAATAGGACAAACCGAAGGCACTCTCCTACTACCACTACTAGCGAGTAGTCCTTGCAATCCGAAAAAACTCCACAACGAGGAGACCACTGCTATATATAACTCTGTAATGGGTGCGACCTCGAGCAAATCAACAAGCAGTCCTCACGCTATGAAGATCCACGGTCTTCAATAATCTTCATGTTCAACAAGTCTTCACGTTCGAACATATACATTGGTTCGATGTGGTTTTCGGATAGGAATCACCCAAATCCGATCCCGATTCCTTAGAAATCCAATTATCGATAAAAAGTGAATATGAGTGTGCAGGATTTATTAAGTCTCTTTTCACTTTAATTCTTTTCAGATGATTTCGAAATCTCTTTCTTTTGACTTAGAATAATTCTAAGTAATTCATTCTTTTGCTTTGGAAAATATCTCGAATTTCAATACTTAACTCTTTGATCCAAATTCCTTAACTTTTAGGCGGGCCAAAACAATGTTATTTAAGATGTCGTTTATGATAAACCCTAAATCAATCTTAGCAAACATTTTTGAGAAAACAGAAATCATTCATTTTGGAGATTGCTTAAATTTTGGATAATACCACTCTTCTTTTATTTTGGAAAACTTAACAGAATCTTTTTATTCAAGAGCATCCGGGCTTTTCTTTCGATCTGTTCCACCCCTCGCCTAAGAAAAGAAAACATAGGCCAGGTAAGTTCAGGGCACTGGTTGCTCCATCCCTAACCTTAGTTAAACACCTTGTTTTATTTTCCCAGATCTCACAGGCGAGACAAATGTACTAGTCGTTTCCGCATACTCAGATATCAATTTTATTTTGGAATTCCTTATAAATACTCCAAATTATCTTTCAAATACTTAACTTCCCTTTTAAAAAACATTCCAAATTGATTCTAGGAAAAATCGTTATATTTAAACTCATATTCCAAAAGTATACAGTTCATAGCATAAAAGTGCTACGGAAAGTGCTATATAAGTTTATTTGATTAAATCAACTTTTAAACATTCGATAATTCATATTTTTCAATCCAAATCTCTTTTAAACCATTTTAATAGATTTATCAAATTTATTTCATATTTTTAAAAAATTTAAAAATATCATTTATAAAGAAACCCCTTTTTGAATTCCGAACTACAAAACTGCAATGTTTTTAGAAAATTGTTTTGGACATATTTCAAAATATACTTGATGAAATGTTGATTTTCTTTCTTCGTTGGAAAACTATGGATATAATAGACCGGAAAATTCTTATCTCAAAGAATTCCGAGTTGTATTCCACTTTGTACACTCATTTAACTTTTATGGCGTGAAATCGTGAACTACCGTTACGCGACGCACCTAGTTTTGACTTGTTTTTCAATTTCTTTTCAAACTTCTTGGAAATACTTTTAAATGTTTATAAAACATTTCTAAATCATTTTAAACTCATTTTAAACAATATTTTTATATTTCGAACTCATATTCCATTTCATTTCATATTATAATATCATATTATTATAATATTATTTCTAATCTTTTTAGATTATTTAAAACCATTAAGAGGCTAAATAATTTTCATACACACATTTATATGGATTTAAATTCTTATTTAATTAACTATGCTTACTAACCATTTCTCTTATGATTTATCAAACAAGTTATCAACCACATAAACAATCATATAATCATCCAATTTCACATCCAAGTTATCAAACATTCAAACAATTTATTCAAAGGTTTTAATGGACATATTAAAAAAGTTATAAGGATGATTTAACTTTAAATTGAGTACTCACCTTTAACCAAACCGATTAACTTCCTACCAACATTCTTACTAACAACACTTCACTAACTACCTCAACTAATTAACTTCTACTCCATTTCTTTTGCTTTATGCTATCGACCTCTTCTTCCAAACTCCCGAAAATCCGACAGAGCTTCCGTAGCACCTTGAATTTGCTCCAAGCTCCTTGGAATGATATCGGCGGCACTTCCTTCTCTTTTTCTTGCTCCGAAGCTTCACAAACTTGCTCCTCTTCCTTGATAGCTTCGGCCATGACTTATTCCACTTCTTCCTCCATCATTTCTTGACTTCTTAGATGCTAAATCATGTTCTAATGGTATTCTAAGGTCTTTGGCAAAGTTTAGTTGTGTTTGGAGTTGATTTGATATGGTTTTGAAAAAGTTAGTAAGGAAATGGAAGAGGAAGAGGAAGCCATTAAAGAGAGCTTCAAGGAGGAAGAAGAAGAAGGTAGAAATGTCTAAAGAAAGTGGAAGAATGGTGGTCTTATTTATAGAAAAGTTTTGGATTAAAATAATATTTTGTAAAAAGACCAAAATACCCTTACTTACTTATAAAGTAATCTTATTTTTTTTCAACGCTTAACATCACATTTCAAATCATTACTTTATGTCATTTTCACTTAAGTATTAAGTAAAGAAAGTAATAATTATGTTTCTTTGATTTGATGTTTTACGTTTTGCTTTGAAATGACATTTTTGTCTTTTTGTGCTTACTTTTTCTTAATTATATTCTAGAATTTTCTAAGTATGTTTAGTAAAAGTAAACTTGATTAGTGAATTAATTAATACTTATACTATTTGAATATATGTTCCTATATAAGAAAATAAAGGCGCAACAACGTTGCGACAACTTTTAATCGACAAAACGTTGATTTTCGACAAAATGTTTTACGGTCATATTTTGACGTTTTAGTTAAATTATTTATTTATGTAAACCAAATTTAAAAATAAATTTGTATAATGCTATTTAAAAATATAAACACTCATAAATTAATTAAAATAATTAATTTAACCATTGAAACTTACTTTTCTAAAATCAGCATTTTGTCACTTTTGTCGATATAGGCAAATGTTACTATTTTTGTGTATACTTCTCTTTCCAAATCCTATCTAATTTTGTTTGAATCATGTAACCTTATTTAATTCATATTTAAAATCACTTTAAATAGTATATTTTAAAGTGGTCAAATTCTGGGTCGTTACATTCTCCCCTACTTAAAAGCATTTCGTCCTCGAAATGAAATCAAAGATACAGACTATAAAGGTCGACAATATGTGTCAAAGGAAATACTACTACTAAATACTGATCATGAAATACAATCATCGATCCTAGTCCCAACCTGAGTGCGTACTACACACTTGAGGTAAATACATAGTCATAAGTCAACTATCTACATCAGTCAACCAAAATATCATACTAAATCCATATCTTAGCGCGTACTACGTGCTTAAGATAATAACAACCGCTATAATACAAACCCAAAATATCCCAAAGTGGAACACTACACATCGGATGAACCCTCTGATGGTGCCTCCAAGTCGATCTCTTCTGGTTCCTCTACTTCTTCCTCATCCTCAACTGGCTCCTCATCAGCTATCATCTCTTGGGCTATGTCCCAACCAAGTGGATGCCACTACGGGCCTCCCAGAATCCACGGAAAATGCTCCTCCATCTCAATATCCTCCAAACCGATATCCTCGGCTATCTCTGGAACGAGAGATCCTGTCTCCTGAATGGGCATACCCATCTCCCAAATGATCTGCTCATCATTCTTCGAATCATCATCCTCATATAACCATGCATCGTAAATCCCTGAGTCTTCTATCTCTATCACCATGGGTTCCTCGATCAGCGGCTCGATCTCCACTGGTACTTCCATGGGCTCCTCTATAGGTTCCTCTTCCTTAGGCCCCTCGTCCTCACTCAAAGGATCCAACATCCAGTCATCTGCCTCATCATCGGCTTCTGCCCCTGCATCAATATCTGCACCTACTGGCAACACATCCTCCTCACCTGAAATAACTATCAAATCCTCATCGTCTGAGATATCTATTGGATGGTCAAATGATCCTGGGACTATCTCCGAGGGCTCCCCTACTTGTATATCCTCCTCATCTCTCGTGATCGGTGTATCCAAAACTTCCAAGTCTCCGTATTTAGACAAGGCTTCCCTAAATCTCTGCCAAATGGCTAGTCATTCGGCTTTGGTTGCTTTCTATAATTTTATATAAGAACTTAAAACCAGTTACCATTTCTTATTAAAGATCCTTTCTCACTTTATTTATTTTATCTCATTTTGCTGCTTTCTCAACACAAAAGGCCTTGACTGCTCTGCTGCCTTGAGCATTGGACAGTCTATGGAGATATGTCCTATAATATGGCAGAAATAACAATCCTTCGGGGTAGCTTTTTTAAAGGTATTGATTTTTACTCCTAATCCACATTCTTTTGTACGGTGACCTTATTTTTACATTTGAAACAGTAAACTTTGTTCTTCCTATGCCTTTTCTTCTTAGTTGGTACTTCAGTAGTTGACTGTGGAACAACATCCTCGAATTTTAGGGCATTGCTTATCATCTCCCTAAACAATCCATGGATGAAGCTCACCATGCTATGCTGGAGCTCATCACACTTGCTTAACCAATCCTTAACTTCCATGATCTTTTCCGATCCCAAAAACTTTCTTTGACTTAGGAACTCGAATTCCCGACAAAGTGAAGCGAAGTTCAGTGGGTTTGGTCTTTCCTGAAAAGAATATTATTTTTCTACATATTATTATCAAATACCTTATAATCAAATTGTGAATCTTAATTCACAAGGTATTTGTTCTTAGTCCTTTTAAATTAACCCATTTTACAATTATCCAATCATTATTTCTTAACGCTGAATGTCTAGGGATATACGGTAAAAGTTCTAAATTCTAGTTTCCAACTAATTGATTCTATATGGAATATCTTATAGTCAAATTATGAAATTCTAATCACAAGATATTCATATTTTGTTTCACTAAGCTTAATTTCAAACAATTCTTAATTTCTAACCCAAAATATAATAATATCCTCTTTGTATATTTGAAATATAAGCCTAAGGTAAAATTATTTTATTTACCAATTTCTTTAAAATAAAATCATTTTTATAAAATTAACAAATACGCGCTTATATATATAATACTCTCATAACTCATTCTAGGGTGTTACTAACCCTATCTCTAATGAGTTACTCATCTTAGGATATTACTAATCCTATCTCTAATGAGACTTTACCCATAACAAAGCCAAGGTTCTCGCTTAACCTTCAGCTCTGATACCAAATGTCATGACCCATTTTTCTGTACCCTTTGAATCGACAATAAACCATACATGTCCAACTCAAATTGCACGAAAATACGGAACATGAAGGGTAATAAAGAAAAATAGATAGAACAGAATCTCACACGAATGGAATAACATATAATATTGAATAAATATCTTTACAGTGGAAAACATTTAAATACATATTGAATGAATTTTTGTACCTTTTTTAATTATGTAACATCTCTTTGTCTTATTGATACTTGAAAATCTCAAATTTTCTGAAGTATTGCAGATTAACTTGCTCAAATTTGTCGATTTTTTGGGGTGCTTGATCTAGATTTACATCAACATTAAAGAAAAGCATTAGAATAATTGGTATATTAGTTGCATATCTTGTAGTAAATATGGAGAATGTGTACCTTGCTCTTTCTGAGTATCTGCTTTTGAAGTAGCAGTAGTTTTCTGAAGTGGTTTGAACCTTTTGTAGTCTGGAACTGGAATTGTTCTTGGAGATTATTATGGAAGATAATATTAGGAGTGATGTTTGAATGCTATGAGGAGTTGATTTAAGAAGTTGAAGGTTGCAATATCACATGTGGTTCTCTCTCTCGCGCTGTTGATGCCATTTTTGGGTATTTGGAGTTCCGAAGGTTGATTTTTGGTAAGAGATTACAGTGTCCATGGAGAACTACAGTGTGCGTTCACAAGATGAAATATCCGAGTGTTCCATATTGTCCATGATTTAGGTGAAAGTTCATCTATCGAAGTCTCGCCTGATTCTGAGTTAGTATGAAGAAGTTATTGCAGTCTGAGCAAAAAAATAGCGGCTTCTGCACTAGGCGGAGTTCAAATATGGGGATGTGGTAACATGTTATTTTCTAAGTACAACTGTTAGTCTCCATGGAGAACTACAGTGTGCGTTCATAAGATGAAGTATCCGACTGTTTCATATTGTCTGTAATTTATGTGGAAGTTAATCGGACGAAGTCTCGCCTGATTCCGAGTTAGTATGAAGAAGTTATTGTACTTTGAACAAAAAAATAGCGGCTTCTGCACTAGGCGGAGTTCAAATATGAGGATGTGGTAGCCTGTTATTTCCTAAGTACAACTGTCAGTCTCCATAGAGAACTACAGTGTGCGTTCATAAGATGAAATATCCGAGTGTTTCATATTGTCCGTAATTTAGGTGGGAGTTAATCGGATGAAGTCTCACTTGATTCCGAGTTAGTTTGCAGTCTGAACAAAAAAAATAGCGGCTTCTGCACTAGGCGGAGTTCAAATATGATGATGTAGTAGCCCGTTATTTTCTAAGTACAACTGTCAGTCTTCATGAAAAACTACAGTGTGCTTTCACAAGATGAAGTATTCGAGTGTTCCATATTGTCTGTAATTTAGGTGAGAGTTAATCGGTAGAAGTCTCGCATGATTCCGAGTTAGTATGGAGAAGTTAGTGCAGTCTGAACAAAAAAATAGCGGATTCTGCACTAGGTGGAGTTCAAACATGGGGATGCGGTAGTGTGTTATTTTCTAAGTACAACTGTCAGTCTCCATAGAAAACTACAATGTGTGTTCAAAATTTTTATTTTCAAAATTTAGGTAGTGCTTGGTTTAAAAATGAATTTTCTGTTTTCGGTTTTCAATATGTATGTCAAATATGAAAAGAATGAAAAGACGACGGAGGGGATGAAAGAAAGACGGATGGGAGGACGAAGGGGATAGAAGGACGATAGAAGAATGAATTGTTTCACATGCTTGTGTTATTTTTCAAAACACGGAAAAAAAAATTGTTTTCTATTTTGTATGTTAACTTCATTTTAAATTGATCGTTTTCGACGATATACATGCGTCGTGTGCATTTTTGTATGGATGAAACCCAAAACTAAAAATAACAAACCAAACACTATTTTATATTTTTAAATTTTAAGTTTTTAATAAATAGGTAAATGGGTTATCCATTTATAATCCTTTTAAAATTGGGTCAACCCAACCCATAACTCATTTAATAAAATTCATAAATAGTTGGGTAATATTTTGACTGGTCTGCTGGCCGCCTCTTGCCGACCCAGGCTTGCCTCAATCCTATCGACCACCTGCTAGTCATTGCCGACCTCTTCGCCTGCAACGCCAAATATTTAGGGCACCAGCAGGTCGCAACTCCTGCTAATCACTACCTGGTCATTCTTCCTTTATTATTTATTAAACTTTTTCGACCCCAAAATGTTTTCCATAAATGGATATATTTTCGCGCTAGGCTCGCTCCTGCTTGCAACAAACTCCAGTACTACCACCCCGTTCTTCCCCATTTTTAAGGAGTTATTGAACTCTTCTATCATTTGCAATTTTTTAACTCTCTTATTGCTTAAGGTATTTTGGGATTTTTCTTCATTGCTTGGTGTTGTAGTTGTGGCTTTTGGAGAGAGATACGTCTGATGAATATATTGTTGGGGATTTTGCGGTTCGAGACAAATTTTATGGCGATTGCGAAGAAGATAATGTTGTACTTTCGACTTCAAGGATCTATGGAATAGATTCTTTCAGACAATAGTTCAACCCACCAGGTACAAACGGGTTATCGAACTATCGACTTTCAGGATTCAATGAAACCCTATAACAGTGTAATTGGATTCAAAGTTTGTACACCTTTGATCCGACCAAGAACACTTTAGTAATGGTTTCTAATGATGCAATTTGCATAGAATAGAATGAAGAGGAAGAAGAGAGCAATTCTGTGATGTTTTCTCAGTTTGCAACACCTTGGAGGCGTAAAAAAATAGAGTAATAATGGCGCAGTGTTTTGTAACTCTTTCTGGCGTCACAAAAAACCGCTCTGTGAAGAAGAAGAAGATTCAGAATTATCTCTAACGTTTTCTGGGCGTCACTATTTATAGTGGTAGAGAGGTGCCTATTCGCTAAGCGTCACAACCGTTTGCAACGGTTACAAACAGATTTATCCATTCAATATTTAAACGTCGCGTCTATTCATTTTGTAACGTTTAGAAAACGTTACAAATTTCCCGCCATTTATTCAAATTCAGGAATTTCAGTTTTTGGGTCTTAACGGGCTAAAATCGGGCCCGTTACTGTTCACATATAATCCAAAAATATTTTCGGATCCGTACCCGACCCGGTTCGGTTCGGTTGGACGGACGGATAGCGGCGGCTCGCCTGTGGTATTGCATGACTTCTCTCCTCACAACAAGGCAAACATGTGGGAGCCCCAAGGCCCCAACATCCACATGAGAAAACTATATTTATACAAATATAGTCCTTGATTTTCTAGCATGTGGGACTATCTTTTCTTTCTTCTTTCCTTCTTCTCTTCCAATTAATAACCCAAAGCCCCAAAACTTATTTGAAAATTTTACAACAATCTCCCCAATTTTCAAAATAAGAAAAATTAATAAATAGGATGGCTGCATCACTAGAGTGACTTCCTACATACCCAAGTAGGATCAAGCCTATGTAGTTCTAAGATCAAGTTTTGCATCATCGTGAAAACCAACACATAAATAAGAAGTATCTTTTGGATTTGAACCTTTACTTAGTGTAAATCATTCAAAGCCTTTTCGAGATTCTATGGTGAACGAATCTTGAACCAAGTATCCCTAATGATAAAACCGGAACAATCACACATGTTGATTTCCTTAAGTAAAGTGTTATGTATTGCTCAGCAAGTTAATGGCCATGTGCTTAAATCTTGGTTCATGAGTCTACTTAGAAAGCGGGCTTACTTTCCTAGGAAACGACCTGATTTCCATACTCATATAGGTAAGTCTCTTAAGGTGTTTCTGCGATTCACCTTTTACAGTTAACCAGACTTATTAAGGATATATATCCATCATTTGTTCTTGCAAAATCCAACACTAAATATTATGGGATTATCGATTTAGTGTTCCATAATCATTCTCTTAACTTGTTGGTACCCATTGAACTTTGTCTATCCTTTTCAAGACATAAGTTGGGTTTCTGTTAAGGATGATCAACCTTCATTCACAGACCTCAGTCCTATTTCTTGTGACTTTATAGAAACCATTGCCTTTGGAAGACTCTTTTTAAGTGGATCAGCCAAGTTTTTCTTCGTTTCTATGTAGTCAACAGTTATAACTCCTCTTTTGAGTAACTGTCTCACCATTTGATGTCTTAGACTCACATGTCTAAACTTTCCATTATATGTCTTATTAAACACATTGTATATCGTTGTTTGATTGTCACAGTTAATCAAGACTGCTGGAGATGGCTTCTTCCATAAAGGGATTTCCATTAATAAATTCCTAAGCCATTCCGCTTCTTTACATGCATGTGCTAACGCAATCAATTTTGACAACATTGTTGAGTTAGAAATACAGGTCTGCTTCTTAGAAGCCCAAGACACATCAGCGCCTCCTAATGTAAAGATCCATCCAGTCGTAGACTTGGAATTGGATTCTATATTGTTCCAGGTTGCATCACTATATCCTTCTATTACAGCAGGATATCCTTTATAAGATAAACCATATTCAATGGTTCCTTTCAAATAAGCTAAAACTTTGGAAATAGCTTTCCAATGTTCGAAACCTGGATTACTCGTAAATCGACACAATACACTTATAACATGTGCGATGTCTGGTCTAGTGCAATGCATAGCATACATAAGACTCCCAATAACACTGGAATACTCTAGTTGAGAGATAGTGCGTCTAGTGTTCTTTTCTAATTTAATACTAGGATCTAAAGGAGTTGGTGCTGGTTTGTTATCGTAATGACCATACTTTTGTAGGAATTTCTCTATGTAATGAGATTGAGTTAGTAATAACTCCCCCTCTTTCCTAACAATTTTAATTCCCAAAATTACATCAGCTTCTCTTAGATCTTTCATATCGAATTTAGAAGACAGAAACTTTTTAGTTTCATTCACACAGGATATATTGGAACCAAATATTAGCATGTCATCAACGTATAAACATATTATAACACTACCGTTGTTATGCGATTTGCTATAAATACATTTATCAGCATCATTAATAATGAATCCATATGACAATGCAACTTTATCAAATTTCTCATGCCATTGCATGGGAGCTTGCTTCATGCCATAAAGATATTTCACTAATATGCAAACTTTCTTTTCTTGGCCTGGGGTTTTGAAACCTTCAGGTTGTTCCATATATATCTCGTCTTCTAAATCTCCATTTAGAAAAGCAGTCTTTACATCCATTTGAAGTATGACTAATTTATGAATTGATGCAAGTGCAATTAGATAGCGTATAGAAGATATGCGAGCAACTGGAGCATATGTATCAAAGTAATCTACTCCATGTCTTTTCTTATATCCCTTAGCAACTAATCTGGCTTTAAACTTATCAATGGATCCATTTGTATTCAACTTTTTCTTGAATATCCATTTACATCCTATAGGTTTAGCATCAGGAGGTAAATAAGTTAAAACCCAAGTTTGGTTTAACAGTATGGAATTCATTTCATCATTGATAGCTTCTTTCCAGAAATTGGAATCTCTGAAACTCATAGCCTCAGAATAAGTTTTGGGATCGTCATCAACGTTCATTACATATTTAGTCACATTAAGGACTTCATCCTTACTGCCTTTTACATGATATGTAATGAAGTCAGGACCATAGTCCTTCTCTATTCTCGCTCTTTTACTTCTCCATTGTTCAGTACTATTATCTGGTACTGATACTTCCTTGCTATTTTGAGCAGGAGCATAATCATCGTCATTGATATCATTAGCCATACTAGGTTTTGGACTAGATGATCTCAATGGGATCTCAACAGTTTGATTTTCAAAAATTCTACATCTACAGATTCTATAACTTCAAGGGTGTCAAGAAAAAGGAATCTATAAGTTATACTATTATGTGAATATCCTATGAAAACACATTTAAATGCTCTATTTTCTAATTTTGGTCGTCTAGGGTCTGGTTTTCTAACATATGCTAAGCAACCCCAAACTTTAAGTTTAGTTAGGTTAGGTTTCCTATTAAACCATAATTCATAAGGGCAAATATTATTCTTTTTAAGTGGTACTCTATTTAAATTTTAACATGCAGATAACATAGCATCACCCCATAGGTTATAAGGTAAACTAGAACTTATGAGCATGGCATTAACCATTTCTACTAAAGTTCTATTCTTCCTTTCAGCAACACCATTTTGTTGTGGTGTATATGGGGAAGTACATTGGTGAACTATACCTTGTTGTTTACAAAACAAGGTGAATTCATTTGAGAAATATTCACCACCACGATCTGAATGTAATATTTTAATTTTAGCTCCTAATTGGGTTTCGACCTCTACTTTGTAAATTTTGAATTTATCAAAAGCCTCATCTTTAGTTTTCATTAGATATACATATGCATATCTAGTATAATTATCAATGAATGTTATATAGTATTGGTTACCACCATAGGTGATATGACTTTTTAAGTCACCCACATCACTATATACCAAATCAAGCAAACCAGTTTTCCTTTCTACGGATTTAAAGGATTTTCGGTGTATTTTTGCTTGAACACATATTTCACATTTAGAGATGGTATCGAAATCACAACCAGAAATTAATCCTAATTTATGCATATTTCTAATGGAATTATAATTAACATGTCCTAATCTACCATGCCATAAATTAATAGAATCAACAATATAAACAGAAGATTTCTTTATTAGATTCAACTTAATCATGCCGTTACAAGAGTATCCCTGTCCAATGAATCTACCATTCTTAGACAACACTAGCTTATCAGACTCATACACCATTTTGAATCCTCCTTTGTTAAGAAGGTATCCAGAGACCAAATTCTTACACATATCAGGTACATAAAATACATTGTAACGACCCCGGATTTTATATATATTTAAATTGATGATTAATTTAGTTTTGAATAAAAATTTGTGAAATTAATGGATAAATTTATGCGAGTTTCCCCGAGTTCAAATAAAAATGTGTTAAATTATTTGAATTTAAATCTTAAATGAATGGTTTAAATATTAAATATAAAAATTATAGACTTTGACACAAGAAAGAAAATAAATAAGTAATTTTAAATTTAGAATTGATGGTTAATAATGATTTGAATTTATAAATTAAATACAAGACAATAAATATTAAAGTAAAATAATCATAATAAATAATAAGTTAGAAATAGAATCAATATATAAAAGATAACTATAAAAATATAAAGTAAACAAATAATTGCTAAAATTAACAACATATAAAATATAGAAATTATCCATATTACACAATAATAAGATTAAATAAAAATAGAGATAGATGTATATAAGATAAATTATAAAAAATATTAAGTACTACACTTAAATAAAATTTTAATAACATATTTAAAATAGAAATTATCTATATTATAAAATAATAAGACTAAGGAAAAGAAAATAAAAATAGAAATAAATAAATAAAATAAAAATACAAATGTCTATTAGCTTCAAAATGAAGACAACATTCTATTCATATATGTACAAACAAAAATAATAAAAGAAAAATAAGTTTAAGTATAAAGACAAAATAAAAAGAAAATAAAATACATTCATATATGAAGCATTGTAAAAGTATGAACAATTGTAAAAGGAAACAAAAATATGGATAAGTATGAAATCAAAGTAAACAAATGTATATGTATAGGCTTGCAAAGGAAGCCGCTAGATTTTATCTCATACACGTACAACTGAATGAAAGCAAATATATATATTTGTACAGCATCATTAATGCAAGCCATCACAACAAATTATATCAGCCACCAGGAGGAAGAAATATCCCTGCCTATTTTGTACAAAACAAATTATATCACCTGTACAAAAATATTTACTGTGAGCTCTCTTGTTTATATGCATCAATCTACCATCACATTTCGTCCATCTTCAAAGCTGAGAAATCTGAAGCAAGCAAACATCTTAATCTTAAACAAAATTTCAATTTAAACAACTTAGATCAATTAGAGAATCAAAGAAAAAGGGGTTTCAGCTGCAAATTTCTCAGCCAGTTTCAAACTTTAGCATCTCTATTCTTATTTCTTGAAAAAAATCACTGTGAGTAATCAACTCATTTCTGCAGTTTGCCAATATTTACATCTGATTGCATGATATATTAAGTAAATCTATGTATATATTCATGTGTTAAAGTGCGCATATCTATTTATGTAAGTACATCAAATTGCAAATTCTGGACTGTCTCTGTGCTCTACCTGTATTAGTTTTGGAAGCTAAGTTTTGTTCGAAAATCCATACCACTCAAGAGAATCAATATCATGTTGTGATTTTTAAAGGAAACTTGTTCGTATTCATCAAATTCAGATTTTAAAAATAATCACAAGTTTAGTCATGAAATAAATATTCTGAAATTTGGAATATTACAGTAATGATCAACATAAAGTGAAAATTCAAACGATTTAATTTCAAGTTTCAAATATATGAATTGATTCGCATTTCGAAATCATGAATTTTGAATATCATTTCATGATTTTTAGATTATTAAGTTGAGAGAAAATGTTAGTTGAACGGAAATTGGGATTCAACCAATTTCCAGCAGTCGGTACGGTAGGTGGCGGCGAGGTCGTAGTCGAAGGTGGCTGGTAGGTTGCCGGTGGTGGGAAAAATACTCGTAGAAATTCTAAAGCACTGTGGTGATCGGGGATAA
Source organism: Allium fistulosum (assembly GCA_030737815.1). NCBI lineage: Eukaryota > Viridiplantae > Streptophyta > Magnoliopsida > Asparagales > Amaryllidaceae > Allium > Allium fistulosum. The sequence goes on from CM060902.1 coordinate 1,426,491,730, forward strand.
GTGATTTAGGGTTTGTGGTCATGTTTGAGGTGTTCGCGTTCTCGAGCAAATCGCGTCGTCATCGTGGTGTTTGAGATGATCGGTCTGGGGGGGTCGGAGCGTATCGTCGTGGTGCATCTTTGGTCATGGTCACGTAGCCTCTGGTAGTCACGGTCATCAGAGCGAGTTGATTTTGTTATGGGGTTTGGGTTTCAGGATAGGACAGCACTGCTCGATTTCGATTCGAGGAAGAACAGATGAATCTGGATGATGGGAAGGCTTGGCGAAGTCATTATTGATGTGTGGAAGGGTTCGCAGTTGATCGGCGTCGAGAGGTTCGCCGTGCACCGTGCACGATTCCATTTGAGTGCACATCGTTTCAGGATTTTTTGAGGATTCGAGAAAAAATTCAAGTTCTCGAGTTTTTCGTTCGATTTACTCGAAGCGGAGAGGAATGTAACGACCCGAGATTTTATAACAATTAACTATCGTCAATGTGACGCTCAAATTGTTTGTTTAATTCAGCTGAAGTTTTAATCGAGTTGAAAATTCTTTTGTAATTCGTTAAAAGAATTTTGCGGGCTTTTTAAATAAACTAACAACATACTTAACCCATACCTTCTTTATACCAGCCCATACCTATACCACATTTTTAAAACGACATCCCCATCCCCACCCCCTCTCATTCACTCGTGCCCGAGAATAAATCAAAGAAAGAAAAAATGGTGGCGTCTCAAAATTTTAGGGCTTGGCCTCGTTCTCGTTCTCCTCTCGACGATCTGGCGAATTGGGGCTTTCGTTCGTTCTTTCGATGCTTGCTAGGGCTTCGTCTTCGATTATCTCGCGCGCGACCTCTTCGATCTAAGGTGAGTAAACTGATACTCACATCTAATTCAATTCCTCACTGCGTGTTTTGGGTTTGAATCCCCTGGTCTTTATTCGTGTATATGTTGAGATGGTTGGGTTTTTAATTCTGAGATTTTGTTCGTTCCCTGGATAATCACTGTTTCGAGTTGAGTTTGATGATAGTGATTGTGTCTCTGTGATTTTAGCTATGCTTGGATCTTCGTTCGTACATGTATATTTGAATTCGACACATATAAATATATTTTAATTAACTTGTTCATTTACGAATTCAACACTACTTTGTTCATCTTGGCATTGATCAGTTTTGTTCGTTGATGATGATTGTTGGCATTTGGGTTTTGATGTTCTTATGAGATGATTTTGGGCTTCGATTTGGTTACCATTCGACCTTTGACATTGGCTATTGGTAAACTTGAAATTCTTGTTCACTTCTGCCTTGACTTCGAACTTGTCTTTTGGTCTTTGATGCATTGTTTCGAGGCTACACACGCGTTGACCTCTGGTTTGGCATCTCGTAGTTGGGTGTTTGGTTCATCACGACATCGGGTTGACACTTGAACTATTTGATGATTTTACACTACTTCCACTATTGCCACTACTACTACACACGCCTGTATACCCATCCCCTTTTGACATGTCCATGTTGCTTTGTCTTTTCCATTGGGCCTGTATATATTTGGTCACCAGATCATGTGTACTAATTTGAGTCTGCACTTACACTGTCTCTGACCTTTTGGCATTTCAGTTGCATTTCTTGATCTTTACTTCCCTGTTGCCAGTCTGGGTTGCATTAGTCATTTCCAGTGCTTGATCATTTGTATATACTTATTGCCTACAGTGATAATCTTGCTTTCTTGACCTGGCTTGAGAGTGTCATTTGGACATCACTGAGTGTTTGATTATATGTTGCAATTGGTACATTCATGTTTGAGGCTTCTGTCCCAGTTCGTATGTGGGAAATTTGAACTGTGGTTTGGTTGATTCCTTGAATAATTAGATTTGGTCTTGGTTTCAGTGTGTAAACCATTCTATGACACTTTGGTTTTCTTCTTGCTGCTTGATTAAATTGTGGTTTCACATGCGTGCATACATACCATTGTATGTGTGCATGTATATGTGTTGACCCTACACATGTGGGTTCACTGTACTTAATCCCCTGACCAGTCACTTCTTGATCATTCTGTTAAGTTTGAATGTGTAGTCTTCATTGTATGTCTGCACTCACATCTGTATTACCTTGTATTACATGATGATGGTCTTTGTATTGTACAGTTGCACTTGTAGTTTGCATTTCATTTCAGTTACAATGTTGTACTGTTAGTTACTTGCACTCTCATTGCTTCATGTCGCTTTATGCTTCCTATCTCAGTGCTGTTGACACTGTGTACCCTGATGTTGTTTACCTTAGTGATCTTGTTCATGTACCTTGTATCATTGATGCTGTCCAGTCGATTCTCATGTTGACACTCTGGTCTGATCATTTGTAGCTTACATTGACTTTGTCTGCATTTCACTTGACCATTTGTATACATACATTCATGTATGTATACAGATGTATGTTCACTTTTGCACATTCATGTGTTCGCCGTCTTATATGATGGCACTTGACTCATATTTGTAGTTTGCGCCTCTGCCTTGATTTGGTGAGGCCTTACTTGTTGCTCTGTTGTTGAATTGTCTGCATTGCATGACCTGTTCGCATTTGTTTTGCACCCAGGTTGTGATGGTGCACTTAGTTCCAGTGCACTTTGATCAGTGTAGTCGAGATCCTTTTGTTGCATGACTTCATATAGTAATTTCTGGTATTTGTCGCAGTCATTTTGCTGCATCTATTGGGGACTTTATTCTGTACCACTTGGGTTTTGTCGCAGTCATTTTATTGTATATATTGGAGATTTTACATGTTGAAACAGAGGTTACATGCCTATTGGTTGCATACATCTTGCAGCCTATTTTGATCACTGCATAACTTTTAATGCAAGTTGCTTAGATGCTATTTTGATTTGTTGAAGCTTTGTAATTGAGTTGAGTCATGACGACCATGGCTTGACCTTAGCATTCAGTTTCTTGTTTACAGTTGCCCTTGAACACTTGGGGTGACTGCAGTTTGGTTTTATATGCCGTTTTGGTCTTTGTTGTTTTGCATTGCATTAATGCATTTGGATCTGTTTTCATATTAACTTGAGTTGAACCCGATTTCGGGGTTTGACCTTGCGATCGTTGTGATTTTCACTGAGCTTTTGTGTATCTCCTACGATAGTGGCGAGGCAGTACACGCGTGCGTGTACTGCAGCCCTATCAGATTTGACAGTTTTAAATTGATCTAGTCGATTTGATAAATTGGTTATTCATCTCTGTTGATGATTTAAATCTGCTGATTTTTGTTAAACACTGTTAAGTGTTATATTGACCGTTATCCGGTTTCTTTGTTTAAAGAATCGGATAGACGGGAATTATTGTGACTATCGTCTATTAAAATTATTATTGCCTCTATGCACTAATAAACTGGTTTGAATTAGACTGACCTGGGTATTATTTTCTTCTGAATGTAATACTCGGGTCAGACCCGAGTTATTTCAGGTTGTAGATTTTCTTCTTTGAGTTGCTGTCTCAGGATTCGAAGACTTTTCGCATCTTCTGAAGTTGTCGGTGTCATTCTGTAGTAGTCGTGTCATTGTATAGAACGATATGTATTCATGTATATTAGTCGATAATGTACTTGTATATATAACTTCTAGAGTCGACAGTTGTAGTTGTATCATATGTATTGTGTCAACTATGTATTAACTGACATCAGTTATATATATATGAGACTTTTGTTTTATCTGTGTTCCGCATTTATATTATCTGTGTTATTGTTATATCTAATGTCCTAAACTATTATGAACTATCGTAGTTTGTTTTATACTGATAATTGGGTGTGTCGATGGGAGTAAATAAATGATAGAGGAAAAATAAAAAGTATATACCACTCCTATCGAGATAACCAATATTAGTGTAAGGTCAACTACGGATGGTCGCTCCTATCCAGCCTTATTCTTCGTAATAATAGACAGTATTTCTTTTAATACTCTTTGTTATTATGAGCATAGAGGTGGGGCGTCACAGTTGGTATCAGAGCTTGGGGTTTATGGACATAATATAAAACATAACTTGGATAGAACATATGTTACAACTATTGGTCGATGTTTTATCTGTAATTTGAGTCAAAACTAATGTTTTGAAATTTTGATGAAATTTTTAAATAACTTTATAAAAAAAAAATAATAAAAAAAAATAATAGTGAAATTGTGTTCTGATGATTTGATTGATTTGTGTTCTGTTTATCAGAGTGCGCAGCGGAAACAGTGAAACTGTCTTCGCTGAGTACAACTGATAATCTTTTTGATTTAAGAATCAAAATACGAAATTGATATGAATTCCAATTGTTGTTTACATAGCTGTAATTATTTGTTTCTTTGAGAATTTCGAATCCAAATTGAGGATTCGAAGAAATTGCAAATATGTGATTTTTGTTGAAATTTCCGCTGGCTTTCTTTTGTACTAATCATCTATTGATTAGATTTTGCTGTTTTGAATTGTCTTCATTAAAGATACCTTCGAATGGTTTCTTTGTTCATTCTGTAGTACGCGCAAAAATTTGAATTGCGCGTTACTGCATTTATTTTTACGTTGAACCGATGCTTGGTTATGAAACGTATTTTGTTGCCGTTATTTTTATAACGGGATTTTTACACCAATGCTGAATTTTTGAGGCACGGTGTTTTTTTTTTTGACAATTTTAATGAATGAAAATTCACTGATGTCGCATTTTGATGTGAATTCTTTTGATGAGATATTTGATGTTTTAAAATTACTGTTGCTTTGACTTCAGTAACAACCAAACTTTTAAAAGTGGATTTTCAAGCGGTTATACCGCAATGCTGATTTGTAACCGTTTTTACGGTATTTTGAGAAGTACAATTTCCTTATCGAAATTGTTACTGATTTGCTGCTTTAATCACGTGATTGGAAAATCGTTTTAAAATGAAAATTGTTTTATAAATTTTTAACAGTTTACGTTTTCAAAAGAATGAGAAAGCGACTTAAACGATTCAGCAAAATCGAGGATTATGACCCCTTTCTTTTACTGTTTCGCTTAACTCCGGACTTGTCCAGTTGAGAATGTGAATTGTTATTTTTACAAGAATAAATAAAATTGTTTTCAGAAATTTTAACAGTTTACGCTTTCAAAAGAATGAGGAAGCGATTTAAACGTTTCAGCAAAATCGAGGACTATGACCCCTTTCTTTTACTGATTCGCTTAATTCCGGACTTGTCCGTTTGAGAATGTGAAATGTATTTTTACAAAATACACAATTTTGCACTTTCAAGGAAACGATGAAGAGAATCAAACGATTTAGTAAAACACGTGGTATGGGACATGTGCGTTTGCTATTTCGGTTAATTCCGGACTCGTTAATTGAAATATTTGATGATTTCGTGTGCTTTCGAGCCACTATGAGGACCTTCGGGTCATTTGTTGGGCTTTCGGGCCACTCTGCGGACCTTCGGGTCAAATACCAGTACTAGACCTTCGGGTCACTCTGCGGACCTCCGGGTCAATCTGATGGGCGCTAAAATTATGTTGAGTACTTGGTAGGCTTCGGCCACTCTGAGATGCACGTGCGGCGAATTAAAAACTCGCCATCTGATGGGATCGATCCAAGCTTTTATGTTGATTTTCTAGTCTTCTTAATTGATTTCTAGATATTTGTTGTTTCCAATTATCTGCAGGTAATTGGATATTTGTTGATATGAGTTCTGGTTATCATTTGTGATAATCGGATATTTGTTGTTTCTAATCATCGCTTGTGATAATTAGATATTTGTTGATATGAGTTCTGATTATCGTTTTTGATAATCAGATATTTGTTGCTTTGAGATTTAATTATCGCTTTAGATAATTAAATATTTGTTGATATGAGATTTAATTATCGCTTTTGATAATTAAATATTTGTTGATTTCGAATTTAATTATCGCTTTAGATAATTAAATATTTGTTGATTTGAAATTTAATTATCGCTTTAGATAATTAAATATTTGTTGATTTGAAATTTAATTATCGCTTTAGATAATTAAATATTTGTTGATACGAGATTTAATTATCGCTTTTGATAATTAAATATTTGCTGCTTTGAAATTTAATTATCGCTTTTGATAATTAAATATTTGTTGCTTTGAGATTTAATTATCGCTTTTGATAATTAAATATTTGTTGCTTTGAGATTTAATTATCGCTTTAGATAATTAAATATTTGTTGCTTTGAGATTTAATTATCGCTTTGGATAGTTAAATAATTGTTGCTTTGAGATTTAATTATCGCTTTTGATAATTAAATATTTGCTGATTTGAGATTTAATTATCGCTTTTGATAATTAAATAATTGCTGATTTAAAATTTGATTATCATTTTGATAGTTGAATGTTGGTTGATTTGAGAAATTCAATTATCGTTTTGATGATTGAATATTTGCGATTTTTGAGATTTGAGTTTCGTCTTTTTCTCTGGAGATTCAAGTGAGTAATTTGATTTACTCACATTCAATTCGTGCTCTGTAGGGGATTTCTGCTCTGTTTTCCTTCTCTTTTAGTTGCTGGAACTCGATTGTTCTTGCTTTTGTTAGTCGTCTGATTTTGATCCCTGATTCCCACGATGTTGACTCTTTTGATTTGAATCAGTCGAACCTTTCGATTTCTTATCTAATACTTCCCCTGCTGACATTTGCTTTGCTTATGCACTCGTCATTGCCTTGCTCTTTTGATTGTTACCTTCTGTCCATTTATTCCTTATAATTGCGAGGACGCAATTCCTTTAAGGAGGGGAGTCTGTAACGACCCGAGATTTTATAACAATTAACTATCGTCAATGTGACGCTCAAATTGTTTGTTTAATTCAGCTGAAGTTTTAATCGAGTTGAAAATTCTTTTGTAATTCGTTAAAAGAATTTTGCGGGCTTTTTAAATAAACTAACAACATACTTAACCCATACCTTCTTTATACCAGCCCATACCTATACCACGTTTTTAAAACGACATCCCCATCCCCACCCCCTCTCATTCACTCGTGCCCGAGAATAAATCAAAGAAAGAAAAAATGGTGGCGTCTCAAAATTTTAGGGCTTGGCCTCGTTCTCGTTCTCCTCTCGACGATCTGGCGAATTGGGGCTTTCGTTCGTTCTTTCGATGCTTGCTAGGGCTTCGTCTTCGATTATCTCGCGCGCGACCTCTTCGATCTAAGGTGAGTAAACTGATACTCACATCTAATTCAATTCCTCACTGCGTGTTTTGGGTTTGAATCCCCTGGTCTTTATTCGTGTATATGTTGAGATGGTTGGGTTTTTAATTCTGAGATTTTGTTCGTTCCCTGGATAATCACTGTTTCGAGTTGAGTTTGATGATAGTGATTGTGTCTCTGTGATTTTAGCTATGCTTGGATCTTCGTTCGTACATGTATATTTGAATTCGACACATATAAATATATTTTAATTAACTTGTTCATTTACGAATTCAACACTACTTTGTTCATCTCGGCATTGATCAGTTTTGTTCGTTGATGATGATTGTTGGCATTTGGGTTTTGATGTTCTTATGAGATGATTTTGGGCTTCGATTTGGTTACCATTCGACCTTTGACATTGGCTATTGGTAAACTTGAAATTCTTGTTCACTTCTGCCTTGACTTCGAACTTGTCTTTTGGTCTTTGATGCATTGTTTCGAGGCTACACACGCGTTGACCTCTGGTTTGGCATCTCGTAGTTGGGTGTTTGGTTCATCACGACATCGGGTTGACACTTGAACTATTTGATGATTTTACACTACTTCCACTATTGCCACTACTACTACACACGCCTGTATACCCATCCCCTTTTGACATGTCCATGTTGCTTTGTCTTTTCCATTGGGCCTGTATATATTTGGTCACCAGATCATGTGTACTAATTTGAGTCTGCACTTACACTGTCTCTGACCTTTTGGCATTTCAGTTGCATTTCTTGATCTTTACTTCCCTGTTGCCAGTCTGGGTTGCATTAGTCATTTCCAGTGCTTGATCATTTGTATATACTTCTTGCCTACAGTGATAATCTTGCTTTCTTGACCTGGCTTGAGAGTGTCATTTGGACATCACTGAGTGTTTGATTATATGTTGCAATTGGTACATTCATGTTTGAGGCTTCTGTCCCAGTTCGTATGTGGGAAATTTGAACTGTGGTTTGGTTGATTCCTTGAATAATTAGCTTTGGTCTTGGTTTCAGTGTGTAAACCATTCTATGACACTTTGGTTTTCTTCTTGCTGCTTGATTAAATTGTGGTTTCACATGCGTGCATACATACCATTGTATGTGTGCATGTATATGTGTTGACCCTACACATGTGGGTTCACTGTACTTAATCCCCTGACCAGTCACTTCTTGATCATTCTGTTAAGTTTGAATGTGTAGTCTTCATTGTATGTCTGCACTCACATCTGTATTACCTTGTATTACATGATGATGGTCTTTGTATTGTACAGTTGCACTTGTAGTTTGCATTTCATTTCAGTTACAATGTTGTATTGTTAGTTACTTGCACTCTCATTGCTTCATGTCGCTTTATGCTTCCTATCTCAGTGCTGTTGACACTGTGTACCCTGATTTTGTTTACCTTAGTGATCTTGTTCATGTACCTTGTATCATTGATGTTGTCCAGTCGATTCTCATGTTGACACTCTGGTCTGATCATTTGTAGCTTACATTGACTTTGTCTGCATTTCACTTGACCATTTGTATACATACATTCATGTATGTATACAGATGTATGTTCACTTTTGCACATTCATGTGTTCGCCGTCTTATATGATGGCACTTGACTCATATTTGTAGTTTGCGCCTCTGCCTTGATTTGGTGAGGCCTTACTTGTTGCTCTGTTGTTGAATTGTCTGCATTGCATGACCTGTTCGCATTTGTTTTGCACCCAGGTTGTGATGGTGCACTTAGTTCCAGTGCACTTTGATCAGTGTAGTCGAGATCCTTTTGTTGCATGACTTCATATAGTAATTTCTGGTATTTGTCGCAGTCATTTTGCTGCATCTATTGGGGACTTTATTCTGTACCACTTGGGTTTTGTCGCAGTCATTTTATTGTATATATTGGAGATTTTACATGTTGAAACAGAGGTTACATGCCTATTGGTTGCATACATCTTGCAGCCTATTTTGATCACTGCATAACTTTTAATGCAAGTTGCTTAGATGCTATTTTGATTTGTTGAAGCTTTGTAATTGAGTTGAGTCATGACGACCATGGCTTGACCTTAGCATTCAGTTTCTTGTTTACAGTTGCCCTTGAACACTTGGGGTGACTGCAGTTTGGTTTTATATGCCGTTTTGGTCTTTGTTGTTTTGCATTGCATTAATGCATTTGGATCTGTTTTCATATTAACTTGAGTTGAACCCGATTTCGGGGTTTGACCTTGCGGTCGTTGTGATTTTCACTGAGCTTTTGTGTATCTCCTACGATAGTGGCGAGGCAGTACACGCGTGCGTGTACTGCAGCCCTATCAGATTTGACAGTTTTAAATTGATCTAGTCGATTTGATAAATTGGTTATTCATCTCTGTTGATGATTTAAATCTGCTGATTTTTGTTAAACACTGTTAAGTGTTATATTGACCGTTATCCGGTTTCTTTGTTTAAAGAATCGGATAGACGGGAATTATTGTGACTATCGTCTATTAAAATTATTATTGCCTCTATGCACTAATAAACTGGTTTGAATTAGACTGACCTGGGTATTATTTTCTTCTGAATGTAATACTCGGGTCAGACCCGAGTTATTTCAGGTTGTAGATTTTCTTCTTTGAGTTGCTGTCTCAGGATTCGAAGACTTTTCGCATCTTCTGAAGTTGTCGGTGTCATTCTGTAGTAGTCGTGTCATTGTATAGAACGATATGTATTCATGTATATTAGTCGATAATGTACTTGTATATATAACTTCTAGAGTCGACAGTTGTAGTTGTATCATATGTATTGTGTCAACTATGTATTAACTGACATCAGTTATATATATATGAGACTTTTGTTTTATCTGTGTTCCGCATTTATATTATCTGTGTTATTGTTATATCTAATGTCCTAAACTATTATGAACTATCGTAGTTTGTTTTATACTGATAATTGGGTGTGTCGATGGGAGTAAATAAATGATAGAGGAAAAATAAAAAGTATATACCACTCCTATCGAGATAACCAATATTAGTGTAAGGTCAACTACGGATGGTCGCTCCTATCCAGCCTTATTCTTCGTAATAATAGACAGTATTTCTTTTAATACTCTTTGTTATTATGAGCATAGAGGTGGGGCGTCACAAGGAAGCTCGTGCGTCTCGAGTCTTTGCTCGGGAGTTTTAAATGTTGTCTCGGTTCAGAAAACAGGTTCCAAGTTTTAAAATCTATTAAATTGAATAAGTTTAATGGAAGATAAATCAAGTTTATACAAGTTATATAATGTATATATCTGGTTTTAAAACATCTTTAAAATAATTTGAAAATATTATTTAGGAAATGGTTTAAAAAGCAATCAATTTAAGATAAAGGAATTATCTTTTGATTTGATTAAAATCTTAAGTGTCTCAACGATCAATTATTTGATTTAAGTAATTAAGGATAATTTATTTAAGGATCAAAATTGATTAATTAATTAAATGATTAGTGAAAGAATAATTTATTAATATGGTTAATTAATTAAAGCAATTAATTTGAAGATAATTAATCAAAGACTAATTAATTAATGTAAGTGGTTAGGGATGATCACTTATTGAAATTTTATTAATTAAATGCTAATTAATTAAGGGTTAATTTATTAATTAAAGATAATTAATTAAATGGTGAATTAAATAATTAAAGGTTAATTATTTAATAATTAAAGGTTGATGAATTATAATTAAAGGTTAATTAATTTATTATTAATGGTTAATTAATAAATGATTAAAGAATAATTAATCAAAATGATTTGTAATTTATTAATGTTAATTAACCAAGATTAGTAATTCATAAGAAATTAATTTGATTTGAATTAATCAGACAATTAACTGGTCTTACTTGTGAATGATTGGATTTTATTGAATGGGTGAATTGTTTGATATCCCTAATTTGTGATGCTTTGTGATACATCCTGATTTGTGTTGTGATATGTAATTTACTTATCTGTGATATATATATATATATATATATCTGTGATCTGTGAATGAATGATAAGCGTTATAGTTTATACCACTTATCAAATATATTGTCATATTTGAATCTGTGATGGTTGAATGTTGTTGCACTATTGTGTGAAACCTCTGGACCACACTCTTACACACACAAATATGGATTTTACGAGGAAATCGGTTAAGTCATAGATGATTTAAATTTAATATTTTTGAAATTGAAATTTTAATTTCAATTGATTTTTGGAAATGGATTTGGGTTAAATGTTAAAGCTTTTGGAAAGGAGTTTTTATGAGAAAAGTTATTTTGAATAACTTGGTAAAGTTTTTCAGATTAAATAATTTAATTTGGAATTGAATTCAAAATTTGGAATTGAATTCCATGTTTGGAAATTATGGTCATACATGTGTTTATATGAATTTAAACCATTTTAAAAGTATGGTTTGAGAATTTGAATTTAACCCAAGGACTTTAACTTGTATAAATGAATCAGATTTTCCGAAATGAAAATTATTTGTTTTCAAATAATAGAAGCTTTCATATAAGGAATGAATTTCCAATTTGTGTTAAAAGAATTTCAAATTGAAATGGAATTGTTTTGAAAGCTATCAGTTAAATCTTTGTTTTAAAGATTTAACGAGTTAATTCAATTGAAATGGGAATCGATTTGAAAATCCGTGAATGGGTCTTTGTGAAACTGGGTGAACTTTGTGAAATGAATCTTTTTGTGTAAAAGATTAAAATGGTAATGTGTTTAAACCATTTGGAAGAAAAGTTTTGGGTAATAAGTTGTGACTTAACTGAAATCCCAATATCCATATGTTTTAAAATATTGCGCTCATTATTCGGTTTAGCCGGGAGAGGACTTTGCATCATATAACCCATTCCGAATAATGATACGTCGTATATGGATTGCATTTGAAGACCGGTGTTGAAGACCGGGTATTTGTGAGAACGATAGGATGACCTATCGATTGTCTCTGCACTGAGTCGCGCCGGTATAGAGATATCTTAAGTGATGGGAAATCCGATCGAGATTGTGAATACCCGGATTGCAAGGGCTTCTTCGGAAGTGCCTTCGGTTCTGTTCGAACTCGGAACAGACTTGTATGGTTGTATGTCTATATAGAGCTGATTTCTTTCAAATACATTTCTGTTTGGTGGCGGAGAATTTATTCTCTTAGCTTAACACTCTTCTCTGAGACGTACGAGCTCAGAGGTTATGTAGTTGAAGGTTATCAGTGATATACTCCCAATTTGGTAGTGTGGCATGCTAAGTGCTGCTGTGTGTTGATGATCATTTGTTGATCAAAGCATGGCTTTATGAAAAAGCGTAGCTTTGTGGACGAGACCTCATCGAGCCTCACAGACTGGAAATGGTCGAAATAGGAAAGATGCAGCAAGGTTTCAGGGGTAGCACCCCTAGGGTATGTCCATTCCTTCTGGAAAAAGGTGGTATCATGGTATGGAGCCCAGATATTTACCTATGTGGTTGCTCCAATCTCATTTTCTGTGTGATTGTTGTTGTGTGATCGAGGCGCCTCGGATAAAGGTCGCAAATGACCGGGGGTGGCATATCTCAGATTTACTACCCGGGAAAGGGGGTAACCGGCCTTGTGTTGGCAGAGGGCCAGGTGGTTCTCGGGGCGTCCCTCCAAAGGCGTTCCTACGTGGCATAGGAAGTTCCTTAGCCTGACTATTTGTTGGAAAATCCAAAGAAACAATACAAACCCAGTACGGTTTTAGTTGTAGAACCTGCCATTTAAAATGGTAGCTATAGCAGGCATAATATAATGGTACCTATGCTGGCTAAGATTAATATTGTATTTTCGAAATGTTTTCTGCACTATGCACTAGTAATAATATCAAAAAAGTTTTCCTTGCGTAGTAAGCATATTTGACTATCATAAGAAGAAATCTCCTCCAAGTCTGCGATTGCATTGTGTGTGTGGTGGGAGGTCTTATGGTAGTTTCATTTTCCAAAAGCATTGCGGATTTCAATGTTGAAAATTCTTTTGTTGCTTGTTTAAAAATAAAATGTTTTTGTCACTCACACCAGTCCCATGACTGACTCGGAGTTTATTGTTCCCTTCCTAAACTCTGGGTGCCCATAATTTTCCACACTGGCAGTCTAGAGTTGGGTTTTTCAGATAGTCAGGATAGTAGACTAGTTGGAGCTAGTTCAGTTTTGGAGTTCACTCGACGACTGACCTTGCTTAGCTTGGTGCAACGTGATGGTGGTTCGAGCTTGATGTTGGAGTTGTTGGATTCATTCTCTTTTTGAGGATCATTTGGAGTTATCACTTCTGTTACTTCCGCTGTAGCATTATTATTTATCTCTGATATTCTTGTATCATATAGATATCATTGTTGTATATCATTCTGGATATTGTATTCATTGGAGTTGTATATGATATCATTGTTTTCTTTCTTCCGCTGTGTTGTTATACTTAATGGTGTTATAAGCTCCGGTGAGCCAGATTTGGCGTTTGAATCTGCGGCATTTCGAGTACAAGTGAAGTACGGGTGCCGATTTTCGAAGGCCGAGTTCAGGATCATCACATACATCTACTAATGTAAGAACTTTTCCAGAGGTGAAAGGAAGTTCTATAGTGCCTTTTCCGAGAACTTTGCTCGGAACTTTATTTGCTCCAGTAACTTCGTCGGCTTCTCCTTTATTTTCTTCATAACTCTTGAACAGATTACGGTCTTTGCAAATGTGAATGGTTGCTCCAGTATCGAACCACCAATCATTATCATTGCCGCTAGCGGAGTTCGCCTCTTGCACTATAGCCACAAGCGAGTCTTCGACCACATTCACTTTTTGTTGTTTCTTCCCCAAACGGCAGTCTCGGGCATAGTGGCCGGCTTGTTACAAAAATAACAAGCACCTATCTTTTTGTTGTTGGTTTTGGAATGATTTTTCTTCTTAATCTGTGTCTCATTTTTTGGCTTTAACTTAACAGTAATTTCAACATTATTTGCCTTAGAATGGGACTCAGTTTGCGGATTATCATCTAGATCGCGTTTGCGAGAGTCTTCTTCAATACGAAGATGACGATGTAAACTGTCTAAATTATAATCCGTTTCCGCATGCTTCATCTTTTTCTTATAATCATTCCAACTATGTGAAAGTCTAGAAATTATAACTCCAACAACAAAAGATTTAGGGAGATCAATTCCAGCATCTTTAAGTTGATTCATCAACAGTAAGATTTCGCTTACTTGTCCAATTATGGACTTATTGGTGACCATTTTGAAATCCATAAAATTGGAAATAAGAAACTTTTTATTACTTGCCTCGGATATGCGGTACTTATTCTCCAGTGCAGTCTAGAGTGCCTTCGCTGTTTCCAAGGTCCTATGAGCATTGTAGACTGAGTAGATAGCGCATTCAGAATATGGCCTCTGCATAGAAAATCGTCCTCTTTGCGCTTTGCACGTCTAGCCTTTAGAGTAGCATCATCCTTTTCAGTTTCCTCCGGGATTTCTTCCAAGTCATCTTCCAAAATGTAGAACAACTTGACGGTGACCAAGAAAAATTTCATCTTCTCTTGCCAACGAGTGAAATTGTCGCCATCAAAACGCTCTAATCGAGTTAGATGTTGATTCATAACTTATAGATCAGCGCTCGAACCTTCCATGGTTGAAAACTATTGTCTGAAATTTGTTGGGGATTTTGCGGTTCGAGACAAATTTTATGGCGATTGCGAAGAAGATAATGCTGTATTTTAGACTTCAAGGATCTATGGAATAGATTCTTTCAGACAATAGTTCAACCCTCCAGGTACAATCGGGTTATCGAACTATCGACTTTCAAGATTCAATGAAGCCCTATAACAACGTAATTGGATTCAAAGTTTGTACGCCTTTGATCCGACCAAGAACACTTTAGTAATGGTTTCTGATGATGCAATTTGCATAGAATAGAATGAAGAGGAAGAAGAGAGAAATTCTGCGACGTTTTTTAAGTTTGCAACACCTTGGAGGCGTCACAAAACAGAGTAATGGCGGCGCAGTGTTTTGTAACACTTTATGGCGTCGCAAAAAACTGCTCTGCGAAGAAGAAGATTCAGAATGATATCTAACGTTTTCTGGGTGTCACTATTTATAGTGGTAGAGTGGTACCTATTCGCTAAGCGTCACAACCATTTGCGACGGTTACAAACGGCTTTATCCATTCAATATTTAAACGTCGCGTCTATTTATTTTGTAACGTTTAGAAAACGGTACAAATTTTCCGTCATTTATTCAAATTCAGGAATTTCGGAATACCTGTTTCGGTCGGACGGACGGCGGCGGCGTGTGGTGTTGCGTGACTTCTCTCCTCACAACAAGGCAAACATGTGGGACTATCTTTTCTTTCTTTTTTCCTTCTTCTCTTTCAAATAATAACCCAAAGCCCCAAAACTTATTTGAAAATTTTACAACATATATGATGATGAAGAGGATTTTTTAGATGATGAGTGGAATTATAGGAGTGATGATGTTTTTAAATTTGTGTCTAGTTCTGAGATTGAGATGAGTGATGAATGTAGTTTTGATGATGCAAAGGTTGATAAACTTGCCGGAATTAGAATTAAGATGGTGTTTGATTTAAATGATCGAGGAAGAAGCTGAGATGGTAGATGTATGCATTTAGGAGATTAAGATAGAACAGAAGTGCGGGTTACTCTATTTTATATGCAAGATGGCTCCTCTGTCATATGTTAAAATGCAAGAGATTACATGTGTCCAATCCATGTTTGCATAATCTGTGGGAAGATAAATGTTCTAGTATTCTTTCAGTCTGGTGCATACGTGCTCTTTGTGGACTGCCTGTATTTTTTAGTATACTTCTGCTGTATTCCTGTTTTATTCATTGGCAACTATCGGGTTTTAATCCTTGTAATATACCTGGTTTGAGTGGTTGAGTTGCAGCTCCTAATATGAGAGAATCCATTATTTAAAGCAATTAAATTTCCTGTAGAAGACACAGTCTGATAGTTCATATTTGTCATGCATGTTCAGATTATTTTTTTCAGTCTCCTAAATCTTCAGTGTTTTCTTCAGAACTATGATTTCAAACACGATTAAGAGGGAAAGATAGTTCCTACTGAAGTAACAATTAAGCTTCTTCAAAAAGTTACTGTGGAAAGCGGGAATGATAAATTTTTCATTGATGGTGGATTCCCAAGAAATGAGGAGAATCGTGCAGCATTCGAGAGTGTTGTAAGTATATGTATTAAATTTTATCTAACTGATTTTTTTACAGCTAGAACATGTGATACGTTATTCTTTCTTGGGATTTCAGTTTCTCATATATTATACTTTTTTTTACTTGTATATTGAATTCAATGGTCAGTAACATAGAGATTCCTGTACAAAAATATAGAGATTTTATACATTATTTTTAGAGCTAAATCTTTATATTTTTATTTTCACATATCCGCTATTCCTGTACAAAAATATAGAGATTTCAATTGCTCATTATAGGATGGTAAATGGTCTACTGAAAACTGCTCAAGGTCGACCACCTGGTGTGGCCACAGCACCGGTACCTCTTAATTACTTTACCATGAAAATAGAAGCATTAAAATGTTTGGTTGCAATTTTGAAGTCCATGGGTGATTAAAATGTATCATTCCAAGTTTGACTGGAATTAAACTATGTTTGCTGCATGATAGCTAGGAACATAAAATTTTATGTTCGAATATAATCTGGGAATTCAGAACTGATATCCGATTAAAAGATAAGAAATTCAAACTTGTTTGGTCATTTGTCACGAAACCATTGGTGCAGTTTTTGGCCTAGTTTAGGGTAATAATGCTTAGATAACCATAGTTGAGTACTTTATTTGTGTTACCCTTCATACAACAGAGTACATATGCATCAAATTTGCACAAACTGCTAGTATAATTATCATACTATAGTTTTCAGACTGACATTGCCGTGATTACACTTTCTAATCATTTTTTTTTGGCACAAGCTCTTAGGTGTTTGTTTCGAGAAGTGTTAGTACTTCTTTTGAAATTGAAGATATTTATGGATATCGTTCAGAATATGCAGTTTAAGAATTTGAGATGCTGATGGAGTGTAGGCTTTCCTGTTAGCAGCTTGGCATTCTTCAAATCCTTGCTTATTTTAGATTCAAGGTAACTCCATTTTCATTACTGATGATAAATTTCCAGCTACACTCACTACACCAAAACAGTCATTTGGCAACATTTTTTTTTCTTCATTTGGCGACACTTATATGGGTTGTATTTTAGTCTCGCTAATAAGTGTCGCTATCCAATATAAGTGTTACTGAAAATAAAAATTTACACTTTTAAATACGACGACACTTATTTTCGTTGTAAGCCTTGGTTTAATTGGAGTTAATTGAAATATACTAGGGCAAAATTGTAATTGGTTAACATATCACGCTTAACCCTAGCCACGCTTATCCTGGCCGCAGTCCCCAAATTGTTTCCCTCTCCGGCGTTCATTCTTCAATTCGTACGCTCCACTTTTGGCGACGGCAGGCTCTGACGTTCATTCTCCAATTCGCAGGCTCCACCTTTGGCGACGGCAGGCTCCACTTTTGGCGACGGCAGGCTCTAGTTCGCAATCGACTACGGCGGCTTCAGGTTAATACTTTTTTCGACTAGGGCAATTTGATTTGTTGTTGTTTTTCTGTCATTTCATCATCTTCTGATCGATTGTAGATCTATTTTTTAGTGACCATTCGGGCTAGTAAGCTGCAATCAAGGTCCGCAACTTTCACCGATTCTTATTTTAATTCTTTTAGTTACCTATTTATATCAATTCTAGATTAGTTTTGTTAAACCGTCCTTGTTAGTGCTCTGAATTATGGAGAACTACAACATGGCGTTTGCAATTTTTTTGTTGAATATGTTTTCTTTTCGTGCTTAATTTTTTTTTTATTTTTTATTTTGATATCATTGTAAGACTAATCTCATTCTCAACGTCAAATGCTATTTCACTTATCTTGGGTAAGAATGCTGAAACTATAGTGGGGAAATGATAAAAATATGTACTTCTTTACAGACATACATTGAAGTATTACAGCAATTGTAAAGGTGTGAAATCCTATTTTAGAAAATTAAAAGGCAACATAACTTGTTCGTTTTAGTGATATAGACTCTTGAAAATGTCAAATTGCGTCAGTTTTTTTAGTGATTGGAATGTTGTATTTGTTGTACTTTCAGATCCTCTAGAGGATTGACTACATGGAAAAAAAATTATTTTAGTTTTACAAGTTCAGAAGATGGAAGTTGGAAACTGTAAAAACCATTTTGGAAGAGGTCCCCTGTAATTTTGGTTTTGTATTTGCGTTTGTTGTTTTTGCCTTTTGCCTCTGCTAGTATCACATTAATATTTCTTACATGATCTAAGCATTCAATTATTTTACATTTAAACATATTTTTAAACACGAGAACTTAATATTATATTGAGTAAGATAAATAATAGATGAGCTTCCGTATTGAATTCAATTAAAAGAAAGAACAGGTTATTTACTAATATTGATGCTTTTCCATGCTCTTTTTATATATGCAACATTGAATGTCTTCTCCTCAATATTTAAAGGGAATAGTTTATATATTTACCCATGCTTTGTAGAAAGTGTAGTTAGCATGACTACTTCGATGTAAACCTAATTTGAAAATGTGAAATTTTACCCATCGTGATCTATGGTTTCGAATTTAAGATGGAGAATGAATATTATTGGTAGAAGTAAATTAGTTTTGTACGAGAGATGGGGATTAGATCCTATTAACTTTTAGCCATTGTTAGTGTTTTGTATGAACTCGAACTTATCAATTTTGAACTGTTGCATGTTGATCAGTACAACCTTGCTAAATATGTACAGAATACAAAAAGTCAATCTTATGTTGGTGTTAGTTCTATGAGTGTTGTCGGGTTCGTGATAACTTGAAATAATGTAATCTCAGATCAACACCAAACAGCAACATGATATCTGTATGAATTACTGATACCAAGGATATTTTTTCCAATAGCTTAAAATGTTTGAATTAAGCAATCATATAAACCTCATCTACAAATATTTCATACCACTAATCACATGCAAAGAATAGTCATCGGTTAAATTTACTTTACTTAATTCAACTAGTAAGTTTATGTTAGATTTTTGTTTTCTTCAGTAGATATATATGCATATGCATAAATTATGCATCTATGCATCAGGCACATCCAACTTGCTCTCAACAACAAACTCTGTATATTTTAAATGCAATACATAACTTACATAGTATGTAGAAATAATTGCCTTAATTAGCATATGCACTGAATAATGGATATAATTGTGAGTTATTTTGGGGAACTTAATTAACTTTATGCTTAAAATTCGTGTACAGAAGCTGCATGAAGAGATTAAGGTGTTGTGAATTTTAGAACAGTAGATTGTGTTGTATTATGCCATTTGATATTTTCTCAACTCATCACACTTGATGTAATCTTTTAAATTTGCTTGTTTCTCCCAGGCAAATTTAACTGTTAACATTGAAAATATGTTAATTGCATGCTAATAATTGTGGCAGCACAAAGGGAGAAGCTGCTGGAGAAACAACTTCATAGCCTGGTTGAACAACTGACAGCAAAACAGGTAACGATAAACTTTATTCACACCTTCCTATAATATGCATTTTAGATCTTTCTTCCATTGACTTTGTCGATGCCATACCTGAGATTTCGAAGTGTTTCAAAATGGTGCCATCAAAATTTGAAGCTTATATAACTTTTTTGACTGTCAACACTTTGAAAACATAGTATCGTGGGCGCTAAATAAATAAATTGATGCTTCTATCTGTTTTTTTTCTTTGTCCAGCTTTGGACAACTGTTTCCATATTTGAGGCATTTGTGTTTATCTGATAAATAAAAGCGGCAATGACATACATTGCCTAATTCTTTACAGATGAAACATAATTAAACACATTGTAAGTTTTAATCAGCCACATGTAAATGTTAAAAACGAGATTTGTACAATATCATAAAATAAATTTATCAAATTAACTTGAATCACACAAATTGGTATTAGATAAATTGACATATTTGCCGATTCTTATTTGATAAATCGATCGGACATTAGTGTGATATCGGACAAATTGGTATTAGATAAATTGATATATTTGCCAATTCTTATTTGATAAATGGATCGGACATTAGTGTGATATCAGACAGATTGGTATATCCATATCTGTTTTGTGTAGAATATGAATGGGTTAATTTTAAAATTGTTTTCTTTCACACATTAACCGATTCTGTATAATGAACTTGGATAATATTAAAAAGAGATGTAAGTTGTATAGAAAAATGTCTTATTTATAATTTTAATGGATGTACAATAATCTGTTAACCGTTTTGTAAAAAAAAAGAAGTAATTGGTATCTTTAGAAAAAGGCAATCAAATGGAAGCAAGTAGAAGAAAAAACGCATTTGAAATAGAATGCTCATGAGATTGCTGTGCTTTATAGTAAAACCCTAATTTTAAGTACAATTCAATTTGGTTACAATTTTGGGGTTGACATATGTCTCACAAGCCATATATCAAATATGGGACTGGATGTTGTAGTTTGAATGCAATCAACTAGAATGAATGCCGACATACCTTAAAAAATTGTGGGTTTATTATCATTATTATGTTTTAAAGATCCAAAGAACCAAGCTTTGCTTGTAAGCTCTGAGAATGTATGTACTGTGCACATAGCCCATACTCCGGGTATATTCACATGTATAGTGTCGTGAAAGGTGGAAGCCGATTATCTCAACCACTTATACTATCAACACGAGACTATTTTTTATTTTATTCTCTATATTTTCAGGTTTCTTATGAGCAGTCGAGCTTGTTTGTTGACATACATGATAGTGATTTTAAAATATTAACTCAAGAACTGTAAATCCCTAACTGATGATAAGATGATGATAATATTAAATTTGTGCATTTCAGTGTTCTAAATGCCAAACATCACCAGATAACCCGAGTGACATTTTTTGTACCATACTAACATTCAGTCTGCTCCTAAAGGTCATGAAATAAAGTTCCTTTGATTATCAAAATTTGAGTTCTTTGGTATTTAGTAAAATTTAACTTCTTACAAATTTGTCCTCATTAAGGTTCAAGCAGAAGGATTGATGGAGGAGATTCGAGCAAAAGAAAGAGAAGTACAAAGACTGAATGGTCTAAGAAGGAGAAATGATGATGCAAGCATGGATGCAAGCACTGTCAGTAGAAATCGGTTCAGTAGAGGTAATTTGACATCATTTGGAGGAGCAGATTATTCTTTTGATGTCTTCTCTCGCAGACTCGGTGGAGGCAAAACAGACGAGCAACAGAGGCTTATGCTTTTTTTTGTAACAAAAGAAGAATATGTAGACGTAAAAGATGTAAAAGACGTAAAAGCAAATGTATATGAAGTAGTTGACATTGTTATGAAGTAGTTGACTATGAAATTTATGTTGTTATTTGATCATGAATATTGTAAATTTTGGATTCCTATTGAATGTAGTATAATAATGCATATCATGTTAGTTATTAATTGTTTATTAATGTTAAAATAATTGACTATATTGAGAATGAAATTATTTCAGCGTTATAAGCGTTGGCAATTAAAATTTACCAACGCTTATAAGCGTCAGCATAGAAAATTAAACAATGTTGGATGGTTAATTTGTCAACGTTTATAAGCGTTGCTAAATAATATACACCAACGTTTATAAGCGTTGGCGAATACAACCTTCCAACGCTTATTAGCGTTGGGAAACTAAACTCCCCAACGTTTATAAGCGTTGGCAATAAATTGCGACGCCCCTACAGCGACGCTAATAAGCGTTGCTGAAACTGTTTGCGACAGTTATACTCGTTGGGAATCACCTGTTTTGGTGTAGTGACTTTACTTCTGATGTCTGTAGTGTATGTAGTTATATATTGTTGTGTTGCCAAATTGCTTCCTCTTTGATATTTTTGTGTTCTATATGCTTACAAATTTGACTTCAGTCTGAAGTGTAAGAAAATCAGTGGCAGTCTAAAAAACTCAGGCATGGTGTGTACTACGATGAAAGGGTGTACTTGAAGTTGAAATACACCTCTGTATGAACGACATTTTATCAGTAATTCCGTACTAATGTAATCAGAAGATAATGAATTTTATAGAGAAGAAGAAGAGAATAAGGGTGCAGAGAGCATGTAGAGAGAAAATTGGATAAACTTTTTCTCCATTCCTCGTTCTTTTCAGCAGCATTATATATAATGCAGTACAATGTTTGTAACAAACTTGCATAGCTGGCACTATATTGCACGTACATTGTAACAAACTTGCAACAAAAGCAACATTTCAAAATAAAAATAAAATTAAAAAAAGTACAAGTGCACAACTAATTTTCAGCAAACCCATGTGCACATGAATACACAATTTCAGCACCTTTAATCCAAGAATCTTCTAGGCTGCTTAATTATGCGTGCTGGCCTCATTCTTGCGGCAAAATGAGTGGTATTATCACCTTGAACATGAACTGTGCTTATATTATCATGCGTAACCGTGTCATTGCCCTTCCCTTCAAGTCTGACCTTGTCCCCAAGGTCGGACGGAATGATTTCCTCAAGCAACGAGGAGGGCAGCGGAGTTGGAGTCGTTTCAGCTAGGTTTGGACATAATTTCAGAATTGAAATATGAAACACAGGATGAATACGTGCATTCGAAGGTAAGAGGAGTTTATATGCCATCATCCAAATTCTTTCAACAATTTAAAATGGCCCAAATATTTCTTTAGATGCTTATGTTGCGTGGAGCGAACGGAGTGTTGCCGATATGGTTGCAATTTCACAAACACCCATGAGCCGACATAGAGTTCTTTATCACTTCGGTGGTGGTCGGCTTGATTTTTCATTCTTAGTTGTGCTCTATGCAAGTTGCGTTTCACAATTTCTAGGAGCTGCTTGTGTGACAAGGCCCATTCATTTATCTTTGATGTGCTTGATGATCCCATGATATAATTGGGAAGAGTTGGCGGTGGTCGTCCGTACACCACTTGATAGGGAGACATGCCAATAGATGTATGCTTGCAAGTATTATACCACCACTCCGCCCAAGGTAGGCATTGTACCCATTGCTTTGGCATGTCGCCAACTACCGCTCTAAGATACGTTTCCAAGCATCGATTAACAACCTCCGTTTGACCATCCGTTTGTGGATGATATGCGCTACTCATTCGTAGCTCCGTTAATGAGAATCATCTGAAGTTCACAAAGTATATAATACAAGGAGCAATATCTCAGCCGTTACTGCAAATGAAAAAGCATCTGAACCATTCAATCAAATAAAAGAATGCAGCGGGTCTATGGGCCGATCAACTACAGCCCAATAACTCTGATGTTTCAATATAAATACAATATGTAATCAGAGCAGTTTTTCTGCTTTTCAATTCTCCTCTGTAATTTGAACATCAATATATCAATAAATTTCCATTTCATTTTTCATCAAATCTCAGTTTCAAATTCTCAATATCTCATTGCTTTCAAAATCTTATATGGTATCAGAGCCAAAAGGCATTGCTTAAAAGCAAACCTCATCAGAAAAAAATTATCATTTGATTTTATCTCTCATCTGAGATTCAAATCTCATCATTTGAGAGATTGATTCAACAAAAGGAATCCAGTGCCCTGCCAGTATCAAGAAGTCTGGTTGCAACAAGATCCTTTGCTGAATCTTGAATGAAAGCAATCAAAATCACATAAATCAGATCAAGAAGCAAGAGAATCAACACAAGGATCAAGGAAAGTGCCATCCAGAAAGAACTTATCAGATAGATATCATCATTTAAGCTTTGGTTGCATCAAACCTGTTTTGTGTCTCACTTTGCATTCTTAAACTCAAATCTTGATTAAAATTGTTGCATTCTATCATCAGTGCTCACAGTTCTTTGATTTTGAATCATCATGTCTGAAGAAGGAAATTCAGCAACTTCATTCAATGTAAATAATTCACAGTAACTGTAATCAGTTCACAAAGTCAACTGGTTACAGTCCATTTGAATGAAGATAACTATCTTCTATGGAAGCTTCAAGTTGAAACTGCAATACAAGGGTATGGACTTGAAAGCTACACTCTTGGAACCATTCAGATTCCACCAAAATGCATCACTGATAAAGAAAACAAGATAATTAGTAATGAAGAATATGTGAAATATCACTGACAAGACAGACTCATATGTTCTTAGCTACTATCATCAATAAGTGTAAATCATCTATCACATGTAATAGGGTGTAAAACTGCCAATGAAATCTGGACAACAATTGATAAAGTTTTCAACACCCAATCGGCAGCCAAAGTTAAGTTCTACAAGAGACAGTTACACAATATCAGAAAAGACAATCACAATATGAGAGAATATCTCTCCAAAATTAAAACAATTTGTGATTTACTTGAGGCAACAGGTCATAAGGTCTCAGACTCAAAGCAAATAATGACCATATTAAATGGATTAAGTGATGAATATGAATCAGTGGTGGCAGTTATATCATCACAAAAGGTCCTACCATCTGTAGATGATGGTCATTCAGTTCTACTTGCACATGAGGCAAGAATTGATAACAAGAAAACCCAAGAATTAGATTTCTCTGTTAACTACGTTGCAAATTACAAAAGCAAAGGTTAAAACAGAAATGGATACAATATGTAATCAGAGCAGTTTTTCTGCTTTTCAATTCTCCTCTGTAATTTGAACATTAATATATCAATAAATTTCCGTTTCATTTTTCATCAAATCTCAGTTTCAAATTCTCAATATCTCATTGCTTTCAAAATCTTATATTCATCCCATAAATATGAAACAATTCCTTCCAAAATTTGCTTAAGAAAAAACGGTCCCGATCGAAAACAATAGTGAGTGGAAATCCATGTAATCTTACATACTCTTGAATAAAGTGAGTAGCAAGTTGAATTGCCGATGCGGAGGTAGGGAGTGCACAAAAATGTGCATACTTTGACAAACAGTCCACTATCACCCAAATACAAGATTTCCTCCCGAAATAGGAAGATGTGTAATGAAATCCATTAATTGATATATCATTCCATATTTGAGTTGGTAACATCAGCGATTGCAGCAGCCCTTTAGGAGGGATGTCTCCGACTTACATTGAATGCATGTAGAACAATTGGCAACAAATTCTTTGACAGTTTGAGCAAGCTTTGGCCAATAGGAACTACTGGTAACTCTAGCAATTGTAGCTTTAGTACCAGAGTGACCCCTTGCTTTTAAACTATGGAAATCTGTAACAACCCGCATATCTATCGATTTTATATTTAAATATTTTATCGTTAGTCGGATGTTAGTCCGTAAAGCTACTTTTTGCATACGGTCAAATTAGGACTCGAGACCACTTCTATTGAGTTCAAAATGACGTTTGCGATCTTTTTGAGTATAAACTTCGATATGTTTGGAGATAGTAAAATTTTCATCACTTTTTGCTTTGAGACTTTTGGTTTGGGCTGAACCATTCTAAGTTAGTCCCAACTCCTTCTCCTCTTCACTTATTCACAAACACTTCAAGCTTCTTCAAAAATGATGGAGGGAATGGAAAATTAAAACTCCAAAGTCTTATTCTTCATTGCAAATCCAACATCTGCTCCAAATTCACGTGAAGAACATTGATTCAAGCTTGTTGGTGTTCTTGCTTTGCTCTCAAGTCTCATCTTCATCAATTTCGTGGAAAAGGTGAGATTTTTGATCTCACATCTTGCCTATGACTGTCATTGGACTGTTGGGAATGATTCCCTATCACTCTAGCATCAACATTTGCATTTGGTTTGGATTGGATTGGCGAAAAACTTCAATTTTCGGTGTTTTGGTGATTTTTTCTGGCACTAGGTCATTCTGGCCTTCGCTAGATCGTACGCGAGTTAAGGCGTTAGGTCGCTGCATTGAAAAGTCGCTCTGGTGAAGTCTTAGGTCGTCTCCGACTTAACATCCCTCGGCAAAGGTTAGGTCGTTCCAGCCTTAGGTCGGTCATGCTATTTCACTAGGTCGCGCGGGCCTTAGGTCGTAAGTCGTAGGTCGTTAGCTCGAACCCACTAGGTCGTTCGAGTTAGGTCGGCCAGTCTATCTCGTAGGTCGTCTCCGACCTAAGCTCCTGCTAAGTCGTTCGAGTTAGGTCGTTGAACCATTCACCCTAGGTCGCTCGTCCACTAAGTCGGCCTGGTTTATCTCATAGGTCATCTCCGACCTAGGCTTCTGTTAAGTTGTAGGTCGCGTGGTTTTTAGGTCGCATGACCTTTAAACCGATAGGTCGTTAGACCTATAACTCGTTGGGTCGACCCCCTTTAGGTCGTGAACCTTGTTAAGTCGTTCACCCTCCATTTCGTAAGTCGTAAGTCGTTACCGACCTTAAATCTCCTATGCTAGTTAGGTCGTGTGCTTTTAGGTCGCTCGACTTTGTTAAGTCGTAGGTCGTTGGACCTTAAGTCGCTCGCCTCCCTTAACTCCAGTTAGGTCGCTCGGCCATTGTGTTAGGTCGCGTGAACCCTTAGGTCGTATGACCTACTTTTCCTTAGGTCGCTTGACCAGCTTGCCTTCACTAGGTCGTACCGTTTTGGTCGGGGCGCTACCCCCTGGACCCCCGCGACCTGACCGGGCAGGTCGAACACTGTAGCAGGGGCATTGCCCCCGCACCCCCACCTAGGGGGTTGCCACCCCCCTGGACCCCCCTCCGTAGCCGATCTTATCTGAAAAACATTCAACAGAACTTCCACTTTGATGCATTTTGAGCTGATTTCCTTGGATTTTGTTCACGTCTTCGAATGTGAATTTTTGTGATAGATTGTTTCAACAATCGTTTTATGACTTGTCATTTTAAAGATATATGAAGGTTTCAATACTAGTAGTAAATATCAAAACTCTTTCATCAAAGCGATTTCAACACTATTTTAAATATCAAAAGTTCGTTTTCTCAAACCGATTTCCAATCTACTAGTATATACAAGCCTTTACTTCACTCGGATGAGAAATCGACTTAAACGACTTAGTAAAACGAGTGGTATGAAACGCTTGCGTTCACTTCATCGGTTAGCTCTTGGACTTGTTCGATTGAACCCTTTTTGTGACAATTTCCTAGTGAAGATCTACAGTTTGTTCGTAAATATTTAAGTTAAGCTAGTGGTTATGGGACATGAAGCTAAACTTATATATTTACTGGCTTAGTGTAATTGACACTTCCTTATGATCATGACGATCATTTTTGTGATTTAGACTAGCGATTGAGCGATGTCTCTTTGTCTGCGAGGGAGACTAGACCCCGCTTTTGTGATGTTTCGCCATCACATATATGGGGTAGCACCCCACGGTCTTCGGGTCATTCCTGTGTGAAAATTTAATGGATAGCTTCCATGAGATAGCTTCTCGTCATGTGTTTTACGCGTAGGTGAGTTTTCATGCTCCCATTCATGTGTTAGGCCTCCCCCCTATTTATGTGTTTTCTTGATTTCTGGTGATGATTTCTGGAATCTTGTGCTTCACCAATTTTCATGATTTTCATTGATATGATATCAGCTTTTGTGCATTGGTGAATTTATGTGTTATTGACTTGTTATGAATACAAGTTTAGGGTATGATACCCTATTTTATCTTTGAGAAGATTCTTGTGATATTGATTGATCTTTTGTTGATTATTATTTACATACTTATAGTAGTATGCCGTTATGGTTGTTACATGTTCATGCCATATTATTTATCCTATACCTTATCATCTGATATTTATAGCTAGACTGATCCGTTTATTATTTTCTTATAAATAATACTCGGGTCAGACCGAGATGTTACAGGTGCTTCTGCTTGACTTCCCTTCTGGATTATTCTGACTTTTGGCTAACTACTTAGATTAGTAGCTTTTGGATGTACACATTTGAGATATAGACTCAATGTAGTGTACTTATTCTTTTGTATAGCACGTGATGCTATTCTTTTGTATTATCGTGGATCTTTCTGACCACTACTCTGATGTACACTTTCATGTGTTATATATATTTATTAATATCTTCTTCCGCCTTTGTGATATGGATGTCTGTGACTGATTTATGTTATGATTACTTCTATGTTTGTTTCCGAAGATTATATATAGCCACCGTGTGATAGCTTTGTGTTTGTATCGGTATGTCGGATTTCCTCCTTAAAAGATATGCATTCTATTCTATCTGACATATCGGTGCTCGCACAAAGAAGTTACATGGATGGTCGCTCCTCCACAGCCTTATTCTCCGTGCTAATTGACAGCACTACATCGTAGTGTTTTTGGTTAGCGTGGGTATAGAGGTGGGGCGTCACAGCTTGGTATCAGAGCCAAACTTCGGAACAAGGTAGAATAACTTAACAAGTATCATCGTCCTAAGTCCACCTTAGGAGTTGTATTTCAGGATTTAGTTCGAGTCTTCGAACCGATTCATCCTGTTCTCTTTATGATTCCTTATTTCATCGATCAAGATTTTCTTGATATTCATTTGGTGAATAACCTTTTTCTTCTTCTCTCTTTCTTAAAGAGGAGAATGTCTAGACCAGGTCGTCCTAGAGCTGGACCGTCTACTGTTACTCCCCAGGATGGAGTTTTCATGACTGCTCAATAACTTCTTGATTTAGTGAAGAATGCTCAAGCAGCTGGTCCTAATCAGGAACCTACTCGTCCAAAGTCTGGATTTGCACGTTTGTGCAACGATTATACCAACTTGGGTGGGAAACCATTCAAAGGTTCCGAAACTATTATCGAGGTCCAGGCTTGGTTAAGAACATGCGATAGAATCTTTTCTCGCATCTTGTCGATCTTCACCGTGTTCAGGTGGCCTCCAGTATGCTCCAAGATAGAGCATTGGATTGGTATGAACTTCTTATTTATGAGATTAATGAAGCGGATCTCACCTAGGAGCAATTCCGGGAACGCTTCGAATTAAAATTCGTACCAGAAGCAGAGAAAGTGACATTGGCTCGTCGTTTCATAGACCTTGTTTAAGGTACATCCTCTGTGACAGATTATGTCGCATCCTTTGAGTCACTGTCCAAATACGGGGTTGAATACATCAACACCCCATTGAAGAAGAACCAGAGGTTCGTCTATGGCTTCAACAAGAATCTCAAGAAGCCATTACTTCTAAAATTAGAAGTTTCTTTTGATCAACTCATTGATATCGCTCTTCGTCTTGAAGAGGCGGATAAGGACAGTGATGTTGAAGTGGTGGCTGCTAAACCAAACTTCAACAACAAGAAAAGGCCTAACAAGTTCAAGGGTCCTTATCCCAACAAAAAGGGTAAATAAGCAACTCCTGCTGCAAAGACATTTTCTCCCAGTGATAACAAATGCTTCAACTGTGGTGCTAAGGGCCATTTTTCGAACAAGTGTTCAAAGCCCCGCTCTTGCCGCTATTGTAAAAGTCCAGATCATTTTATGCACCAATGCCCTAGGCTTTAAGAGAAGGAGGGAAAGTTAAACGTTGCTCAAGCCCCTGGCAACACATCTCGCGGTCAAGGTATGTCTCATTCTGTCCTCGATGGCATTATATTATTTCATGATCAACCTATTAGAGTTCTCTTTGATACGGGTGCATCCCATTCTTTTATATCAAAGGAACTTGTCGATACTTTTTCTTTAAGTGTTGTTGCTTTAATGACTTCTTTAAGAATTGCGAATCCAGTTGGTGGATCCGCAACTCTTAGTCTGCTTTGTAAAGATGTCGAGATTATTTTGTGTGATTTTTCTTTCCTAGCCGATTTGCATGTCATGCGTTACTTAGGCTTTGGAATGATTTTGGGTATGGATTGGCTTACTCGTTATGAAGCTCATATCCTATGTCCTGAGCGGACTATTTATCTCCGACATCCGCAATCTGTTAACCAGATTTCTATTATTCTTAAAGATTCGGATTCCGCTTTGGTTGCATCTTTATATTCTTTAAATCATCATGATGATGATAATGATGACGAGGAGGATGTCATTTCTATTATTCGCGTCGTTCATGAATTTTTCGACACCTTTGAGCCCGTTTTAGGACTACCACCTAAGCGAGCAATTGAGTTCAAAATTAATCTTATACCTGGAGCTCAACCTGTTACCCGTCCTCCTTATCGCATGTCCAATAAGGAGAACGAAGAGATGCGCAAACAACTATCCGAGTTGGAGACGAAGTAACTTATTCGCTCTAGTTCCTCGCCTTGGGAAGCTTCAGCTATTTTCGTAAGTAAGTCTGATGGTACATTTAGGCTTTGCGTCGACTACCGCAAGCTTAATGATCTTACTATTAAGAATAAATATCCATTGCCTCGGATTGATGATCTGTTTGATCAACTTAGTGGTGCTAGAGTCTTTTCACAATTGGACTTGGCTACCGGTTTCCATCAGCTTCGTATTGCAGAGGATAGTATTCCTTTGACTTCGTTCCGTACGCGTTATCGATCTTATGAATGGCTAGTTATGCCATTCGGTTTAACGAATGCTCCGGCTTATTTCATTGACCTTATGAATAGAGTTTTCAAAGATTTCCTCGATCGGTTTGTTCTCATCTTTATTGATGATATTCTTGTGTATTCCAAAACCGAGGAGGAACATGAAAAGCATCTTCGGATTGTATTGGAAACTCTTAGGAGCAATCAATTAAAGGCAAAATTTTCTAAATACCATTTTTGGCAATCTAGTGTGAAGTTTCTCGGTCATATTATTTCCGAATCCGGAATATCCGTGGATCCTTCAAAGATTGAAGCGATTCAAAATTGGAAGAGACCGGAGAGCGTGACTGAAATCCGTAGCTTTCTCGGATTGGCAGGTTATTACCGCCGTTTTATAAAAGACTTTTCTAAGATTGTCGTTCCTCTTACTGGCTTAACAAAGAAAGGTGTTAAATACATTTGGTCGGACAAATGTGAAACTTCTTTTCAGAAATTAAAAGAACTCCTTTCTGATGCTCCTATTCTTATTATTCCCGAAGGGAATCAAGACTTGGTCGTTTATACCGATGCTAGTCGCGTTGGTTTGGGTGCCGTTCTTATGCAAAAATAACGTGTTATTGCTTATGCTTCTAGGCAATTGAAGCCGGCTGAGACTAGATATGCCACACATGATTTAGAACTCGTGGCTATCGTTTTCGCCCTTCGAATTTGGCGACATTATCTTTTGGGAGAAAAGTTTATACTTTATACTGATCATAAGTCTTTGAAATATTTATTCTCTCAAAAGGAACTTAATTTGCGTCAACAGCATTGGCTCAAATTCCTTGCCTCTTATGATCTTGATATCCTTTATACTCCCGGAAAGGGAAATCGAGTTGCTGACGCACTTAGTCGAAAACAACAAGCGGTTGTTTCCATGATGATATCTGAATGGAACGATCTCGAACTCTTATCCACTTGTGAAATTGGAGATCATGTTTCTGAATTATGTTCAACTCTTGTTTTATGTAGCCTTAAGGCTCATCCTTCTCTATTAGACTGCATTCTTGAAGCTCAAAGGCTAGATCCTGAATTGGATTTGCTTAGCCAGAATATTAGGGATAAAACCGATATTGAAGGTTTGAAAGACTTTGATATTGATTTTCGTGGCGGCATTCGAAAATTTGGTAGATTGATCGTACCAAATATTAGTGATCTTCGTAGAGACATTCTAGAAGATTCTCATCGTTCCAAGTATTCCATTCATCCCGGTAGCAGTAAAATGTACGCTGATATGAAGCGACTTTATTATTGGGAAGGAACGAAATCTGATATCGCTAACTTTGTTAAGTGTTGCATGACTTGCCAACTTGTTAAGGCTGAACATCAAAGGCCCGGTGGGTTATTGCAACCATTGGAAATTCCAGTATGGAAGTGGGATCAAATTTCCATGGATTTTATTGATGGCCTTCCCCGTTCTCGTTCGGGTCATAATAGCTTATGGGTAATTGTTGATAGACTTACTAAATCTGCCCATTTTATTCCTGTTCGGTCAAACCGAACCGTTCCTCTTCTGGCCAAGCTCTTTATTAAAGAAATTGTTAAACTACATGGAGTTCCTTCTCCCATTGTTAGTGATCGTGATCCATTGTTTACTAGTGGATTCTGGAAGAGTCTTCAAAAAGCTTTGGGAACGAAGCTTAATTTTAGCACGCTTATCACCCCCAGTCCGATGGACAAACTGAGCGTGTGAATCAAACACTTGAAGATCTTCTTCGTGCTTGTGTTCTTGACTTTGGTGGAAGTTGGGAAGATCATATTTCACTTGTTGAGTTTTCCTATAATAACAGCTTCCAATCTAGTATTGGTATGGCTCTTTTCGAGGCACTCTATGGAAGGCCATGCCGATCTCCTTCTTGTTGGCTTGAGGCCGGTGAGAAACTGGTTTTAGGACCAGACTTTATTCGAGATTCCACAGAAAAGATTGAACTTATTCGACATAGGATGAAAGAAGCCCAGAGTAGACAAAAATCCTATGCCGATAACCGAAGAAGGAAATTAGAATTTTCTGTTGGTGATCTTGTATTTATTCGTGTTTCACCAATGAAGGGTGTTGTACGTTTCAGTCGATCGGGAAAGTTAGCGCCTCGATATATTGGGCCATTTCCTATCACCGAACGTATTGGTTCCTTGGTTTATCGCCTTTCATTACCGGCTCAGTTTTCTGCTATGCATGACGTGTTTCATGTTTCTCAATTACGGAAGTGCCTTCGGGATTCCGATTCTATTCTTGAGTCCGGTGTTGTGGAAGAGATAGAAGTTTCGCCTAATTTAACTTATGAGCAGCATCCTATTCGAATTATTGCTTCGGAGGTCAAACGACTTCGAAATAAAGATGTTCCGCTTGTTAAAGTTCAATGGTCCTCAAATCCTAAGGATTGCTCTTGGGAAACTAGAGAATTCATCGAGCGTACACATCCGGAATTACTTTCTCATGCTCTTTGAGGTAAATTTCTTAATTCCAATTTCTTTTGTGTTAATATGCTTTTATGGTTGTTACTTTTTATTTTTCCACCGTATATATTGCAAGGACGCAATTTCTTTAAGGAGGGGAGTCTGTAACAACCCGCATATCTATCGATTTTATATTTAAATATTTTATCGTTAGTCGGATGTTAGTCCGAAAAGCTACTTTTTGCATACGGTCAAATTAGGACTCGAGACCACTTCCATTGAGTTCAAAATGACGTTTGCGATCTTTTGGAATATAAACTTCGATATGTTTGGAGATAGTAAAATTTTCATCACTTTTTGCTTTGAGACTTTTGGTTTGGGCTGAACCATTCTAAGTCAGTCCCAACCCCTTCTCCTCTTCACTTATTCACAAACGCTTCAAGCTTCTTCAAAAATGGTGGAGGGAATGGGAAATTAAAACTCCAAAGTCTTATTCTTCATTGCAAATCCAACATCTGCTCCAAATTCACGTGAAGAACATTGATTCAAGCTTGTTGGTGTTCTTGCTTTGCTCTCAAGTCTCATCTTCATCAATTTCGTGGAAAAGGTGAGATTTTTGATCTCACATCTTGCCTATGACTGTCATTGGACTGTTGGGAATGATTCCCTATCACTCTAGCATCAACATTTGCATTTGGTTTGGATTGGATTGGCGAAAAACTTCAATTTTCGATGTTTTGGTGATTTTTTCTGGCACTAGGTCGTTCTGGCCTTTGCTAGATCGTACACGAGTTAAGGCGTTAGGTCGTTGCGTTGAAAAGTCGCTCTGGTGAAGTCTTAGGTCGTCTCCGACTTAACATCCCTCGGCAAAGGTTAGGTCGTTCCAGCCTTAGGTCGACCATGCTATTTCACTAGGTCGCGCGGGCCTTAGGTCGTAAGTCGTAGGTCGTTAGCTCGAACCCACTAGGTCGTTCGAGTTAGGTCGGCCAGTCTATCTCGTAGGTCATCTCCGACCTAAGCTCCTGCTAAGTCGTTCGAGTTAGGTCGTTGAACCATTCACCTTAGGTCGCTCGTCCACTAAGTCGGCCTAGTTTATCTCGTAGGTCGTCTCCGACCTAGGCTTCTGTTAAGTCGTAGGTCACGTGGTTTTTAGGTCGCATGACCTTTAAACCGATAGGTCGTTAGACCTATAACTCGTTGGGTCGACACCCTTTAGGTCGTGAACCTTATTAAGTCGTTCACCCTCCATTTCGTAAGTCGTAAGTCGTTACCGACCTTAAATCTCCTCTGCTAGTTAGGTCGTGTGCTTTTAGGTCGCTCGACTCTGTTAAGTCGTAGGTCGTTGGACCTTAAGTCGCTCGCCTCCCTTAACTCCAGTTAGATCGCTCGACCATTGTGTTAGGTCGCGTGAACCCTTAGGTCGTATGACCTACTTTTCCTTAGGTCGCTTGACCAGCTTGCCTTCACTAGGTCGTACCGTTTTGGTCGGGGCGCTACCCCCTGGACCCCCGCGACCTGACCGGGCAGGTCGAACACCGTAGCAGGGGCGTTGCCCCTGCACCCCCACCTAGGGGGTTGCCACCCCCCTGGACCCCCCTCCGTAGGCGATCTTATCTGAAAAAAATTCAACAGAAATTCCACTTTGATGCATTTTGAGCTGATTTCCTTGGATTTTGTTCACATCTTCGAATGTGAATTTTTGTGATAGATTGTTTCAACAATCGTTTTATGACTTGTCATTTTAAAGATATATGAAGGTTTCAATACTAGTAGTAAATATCAAAACTCTTTCATCAAAGCGATTTCAACACTATTTTAAATATCAAAAGTTTGTTTTCTCAAACTGATTTCCAATCTACTAGTATATACAAGC
This sequence comes from Allium fistulosum, assembly GCA_030737815.1. Classification (NCBI taxonomy): domain Eukaryota; kingdom Viridiplantae; phylum Streptophyta; class Magnoliopsida; order Asparagales; family Amaryllidaceae; genus Allium; species Allium fistulosum. The sequence goes on from CM060902.1 coordinate 1,426,526,530, forward strand.
CTTTACTTCACTCGGATGAGAAATCGACTTAAACAACTTAGTAAAACGAGTGGTATGAAACGCTTGCGTTCACTTCGTCGGTTAGCTCTTGGACTTGTTCGATTGAACCCTTTTTTTGACAATTTCCTAGTGAAGATCTATAGTTTGTTCGTAAATATTTAAGTTAAGCTAGTGGTTATGGGACATGAAGCTAAACTTATATATTTACTGGCTTAGTGTAATTGACACTTCCTTATGATCATGACGATCATTTTTGTGATTTAGACTAGCGATTGAGCGATGTCTCTTTGTCTGCGAGGGAGACTAGACCCCGCTTTTGTGATGTTTCGCCATCACATATATGGGGTAGCACCCCACGGTCTTCGGGCCATTCCTGTGTGAAAATTTAATGGATAGCTTCCATGAGATAGCTTCTCGTCATGTGTTTTACGCGTAGGTGAGTTTTCATGCTCCCATTCATGTGTTAGGCCTCCCCCCTATTTATGTGTTTTCTGGATTTCTGGTGATGATTTCTGGAATCTTGTGCTTCACCAATTTTCATGATTTTCATTGATATGATATCAGCTTTTATGCATTGGTGAATTTATGTGTTATTGACTTGTTATGAATACAAGTTTAGGGTATGATACCCTATTTTATCTTTGAGAAGATTCTTGTGATATTGATTGATCTTTTGTTGATTATCATTTACATACTTGTAGTAGTATGCCGTTATGGTTGTTACATGTTCATGCCATATTATTTATCCTATACCTTATCATCTGATATTTATAGCTAGACTGATCCGTTTATTATTTTCTTATAAGTAATACTCGGGTCAGACCGAGATGTTACAGGTGCTTCTGCTTGGCTTCCCTTCTGGATTATTCTGACTTTTGGCTAACTACTTAGATTAGTAGCTTTTGGATGTACACATTTGAGATATAGACTCTATGTAGTGTACTTATTTTTTTGTATAGCACGTGATGCTATTCTTTTGTATTATCGTGGATCTTTCTGACCACTACTCTGATGTACACTTTCATGTGTTATATATATTTATTCATATCTTCTTCCGCCTTTGTGATATGGATGTCTGTGACTGATTTATGTTATGATTACTTCTATGTTTGTTTCCGAAGATTATATATAGCCACCGTGTGATAGCTTTGTGTTTGTATCGGTATGTCGGATTTCCTCCTTAAAAGATATGCATTCTATTCTATCTGACATATCGGTGCTCGCACAAAGAAGTTACATGGATGGTCACTCCTCCACAGCCTTATTCTCCGTGCTAATTGATAGCACTACATCGTAGTGTTCTTGGTTAGCGTGGGTATAGAGGTGGGGCGTCACAAAATCTCTAATAATTTTTTTCTGCAAGTGCTCACTGTTTGGGATATACAAACGATTTTTCCAATATAATAAATTATTTCGCAATCTTACTTTATTGGAAGGAGATGAGCCGGACCTGACCTGTTGTAGTAGTTGCTGAAATTTAGGGTCAAGTAGGGCTGCTGCTTGGATTTCGTACGCAATATGATAGACTAGGCTTGAAATTGCTGCCATCAGAGCATCATCAGACCACCGAGACAACGCGTCCGCCACCCTATTTGCAAGCCGGGCTTATATTTAATAACAAAGTCGAAGTCCAATAATTTCACTAACCACCTGTGTTGTTCTGGCATCTGGATTGTTTGTGTCGTGAGTTGACCCAAACTCTGGTGATCGGTGAAAATGGTGAATCGACAACCCGATAAATAGTGTTTCCATCGCTGTACAACAGAGGTAACAACGAACATTTCTCGAGAAATGGTAGAACTTTTCTGAAGGAGAGACGGTAGTCTTTGACTATGATATGCGATTGGATGGTTGTTTTGGATGAGGACAACTCCTTTTGCAGTTCCGGAGGCATCGGTATGAAGCTAAAAGGATATCGTGAAATCGAAAAGATGTAGAATGGGGGTGCGTGTCATCGCGCTTTTCAATTCAAAGAAGGCCTGTTTAGCTGCATCTGTCCATCTAGCTGCATCTTTTTTGAGAAGATCTGATAATGGACCGACGATTGCTGCATAATTTTGAATGAAGCGCCTATAATAGCCAGTTAAGCCCAAGAAGCCTCTAATTGTTGTAATTGATATGGGCTTAGGCCATTCAAGCATGCTTTGTATTTTTGCTAGGTCCACTTGAACCCCATTCCCTGAAATAATATGGCCCAAATAACTAATACAAGTTAGTCCAAACTCACATTTTGAAATATTTGCAAAAAATTTATGGCCTGATAAAAGATCTAAAGTAATTTGCAAATGTGATAAGCGAGAGGATCATGTGTCACTATAGACTAATATATCATCAAAAAATACTAGGAGAAATTTCCGAAGATATAGACGGAATATGTCATTCATGGTGGCTTGAAAAGTTGATGAGGCATTAGTTAAGCCAAAAGGCATAACCAAAAATTCAAAATGACCATCATGTGTCCGGAATGCGTTTTTTGGAAAATCTGGTGGATGCACACGAATTTGATGTTAGCCGCTTCATAAATCTAGCTTGGAGAAGAAATTTAAACCATGCAATTCATCCAATAGCTCGTCAACCATTGGTGTGAGAAATTTATCCTTGATAGTAATAGCATTAAGTGCCCTATAATCGACACTAAATCTCCATGATCCGTCCTTCTTCTTGACTAACAAAACCAGCGATGAGAATGAGCTTGTAGAAGGTTAAATAATGTTGGAGCGTAGCATTTCTTGGACTTATTTCTCTAGCTCATTTTTTTGAAAATATGGATAGCGGTACGGTCGAACATTTACCCGGGATGTGTTAGGTTGAAGATTTATATAGTGGTCAAGGGTACAATGTGGTGGTAGATCAGTAGGTGTATCAAAAATGGTAGAATATTGATTCAGTAACTATTGAAGTGGAACATGGTATTTGCAAGTTGGGCTATCTACAATTGGGCCAGAAATGGATAGTAAATGAAAGTACCAAGCAACAGATTTAGTTTGATCCAACCTTTGTAATTGATTAAGTGATATCTCTTTTGGGCTCAAGGATGTGTTCAGGCCTTGTAAGGAAACATGTTGATTTTTGTAGTTGAAGGACATGGTCAAATTAGCACGGTCAGTAGTTACTGGCCTCAACGTACGTAGCCAATGAATGCCTAACACGCCATCTGCTCTTGCAATTTCCAGCAGATGGAAATCAATAAAAATTCCTTCTCCTAAATTGTTACCAATACGTTTTCACAAGTTCCCAAGCTCTGCAATTTATCTCCATTCCCTACCGTGACAGTAAAATTGGAGTGACGATTTGGGCTAAGGTCAAGAAATCGAGCAGCACGCGATTGCAGTTAGTTGTGCGTGCTTCCAGTGTCAACTAGCATAGATATCGATCGGTTGTTGATATATGCTTGCAGTCGAAGAGCTGTTGGATTAGAGGAGCCGACTAGAGCATGGAAGGAGATCTCTTGTTGGTCTTCATTTAGGATTTGAGAGGGCTCGAAGAGGTCGATTAAAGGTGGATCTGGATTTGGTGGTTCATGGGGGAGCAGTAGTAGAATACGTTTGACGGAGCATTGGTGTTTGGGGTGACATCGTTCGTCGCAGTTAAAGCAAAGCCCCTTGGCTCGGCGTTGATCCTATTTTGCTTGAGTTAATCGCTTTATTGGGTATGGTGTATTTGAGGACGAGGAGTTTGGGACAGTGATGAATTATTTGATAGTAGAATTGTGGGTTGTTTGTAGGGAGGGGTGCGACTATAATACAAGCGAGATTCAGCGTGTTTATTTTCTACCAGTTTTGCATCAATGGCATTGGTTATAAGGTGGTTGGTTTGAGGAGTAGCAGTTCATGTTTGATGGATGGTTTCAGCCCAGAAATGAAACAATTTAACAAGGCATCATGGGGTAGGTTTGTTATACGGTCGCTGGTTGTTTCGAAGGTTGATTGGTATTGCTCGACGGAAGAGGTTTGTTGGAGTTTGAATAGAGCTGCTTGAGGGTTGGTGAATGATGATGGGCCAAGGCGTTGTTCTTACGCCTTGGTCAGTGATTGCCATGATGAAAGTTGTTGGTTCCTATACATCCATTGAAATCAAGTTAACGCTTGTCTGGTCATGTGAAAACTTGCGAGATCTATCTGTTGCTCTTCAAGTGTGGCATGATAGGTGAAAAAACGCTCGGCTTGAAATATCCAATCGAAAGGGTTTGAGCCATCGAATGTTGTTAGCTCGCATTTAGATGGTCTTGTAAGTGTAGTAGTAGGAGTGGGCGGTAATGGTGGTTGTCGGTTTGTGTGACAATTCGGCTGTGATGAGGTTATTGATGATGGAGAAGGAGATGTGGACATGGAGAAGAGTTTTGCTGTGATTTCGGTTAGGCTTTTTGTGATGTGTTTATGGGAAGATCCATGGTATTGTAGAGTGGTTTGGATTTGGGTTATTTAATTTTGTTTTGACTGGAGGAGATTGTTACGAGAAGTTTGTGTTGCTGTAATGGTTTCAATAGCTTGTTGGTGAGTGGAAGTGGTGTTTCGAATATGTCGTAGAGCTTCATCGAATTTAGTCATGGTGTTTTGTGATTCAAGAGGAAGATACCAGGGAGGAGAGAAGATAGGTGAAAGCACCAAATGATAAGAAGATAATGAATTTTATAGAGAAGAAGAAGAGAATAAGCACGCAGAGAGCATGAAGAGAGAAAATTGGATAAACTTTTTCTCCATTCCTCATTCTTTTCAGCAGCATTATATATAGAGCACTGGTAGAAGGCCCGAAAAATTTAGTCCAGGGAAGTGCGGAAATGGGAGGAATTCACGGGGTCCCTTTGATTTTATTTTATTCAATCAATTGCAGCCATTGATTTTGCTTCGGATACATTTTCTTTCTCTTCTTTCGGGCCTAATAGCATTTCCGTTATATATAATATGATAAAATTTTAATTTGGGCCAGTTTTAAAAACTAATTACAATTTTAGACCTGTTTAATTAACTTATTCCAAAAATAGACCACATTGACCACATCAGCGCCACATGTACTGAAGGCATCTCAAATGCCGCCACTACAAAAAAAATTTCTTTAAAGATAGTTGGCGGCATTTCAAATGCCTCCAGTGTGCGGCATTTGAAATACAGTCCAGAGTTGTTTTTTTTTAAAAAATAGGTCGCGGCATTTGAAATGTCGCGAACTATTTAAAGAAGAAAAAAAAATGAACTGGCGGCATTTGAAATGCTGCCAGTACATGTGGCGATGATGTGGCACAAAGTGATCTATTTTTGTAATAAGTTATAAAACTGGTCTAAATTTGTAATTGGTTTTTAAAAGTGGCCCAAATTTAAAATTTATCACGGTACAATGTTTGTAACAAACTTGCATAGCTGGCGCTACAGTGCACGTACATTGTAACATACTTGCAACAAAAGTAACATTTCAAAATAAAAAAAGTACAAGTGCATAACTAATTTGCAGCAAACCCATGTGCACATGAATACACAATTTCAGTACCTTTAATCCAAGAATCTTCTAGGCTGCTTAATTGTGCGTGCTGGCTTCATTCTTACAGCAACATGAGTGGTATTATCACCTTGAACATGAACCGTGCTTATATTATCATGTGTAACCGTATCATAATGTCACAGAAAGAAAAGAATAATAATAATAATAACACCTGTCTATCTCACTTGGTACATAGCAATTATTCAGGAATAATAAGCAAAAGAAAGCACCAATTAATCAATCTTTAAGTGAGAAGTAGCCTACTGTCATTTTGTATTCAACTAATAGATATATTCCACACTGCTCCATCTCCTTCCCTACATGTGTTGTGGATATCCTTCATTCTATCGATCGATTTGCATATACCACTACATGTCCAATTAAATGATGCTACACAAACATTTCCAGTTCATACCTTCCACTCGCAGTCTAACATGAATCAAAGCACAATGTAAGTGAGATTGAAAATTACACAATCTATAACCTTATTTCTTCTATGATTGATTACAAATCATTTCAATGTTTTTTATTTAAAGCCAATGATAATGTATGCGGTGTATGTTATATCACGGTTTATCTTTTGTTATAGACTAGTAGATGCATTTTAGGCTAGTTCAGATCCTGTTACAACTTTACATCATTTTCTACTGCACTGTTATTTTTGTTATGTGTAACACATTTTCGAAGTGGTAGATATAGTTGCAAACATCGAATGAAGTGCACCTTAAATGAAAATTTCTTCAATGAAATTCGATATCTGCTACCACAAACCGTATTAGCTTTTGTGCGTTAAATTGAGTTCAATCTTGTTTTTAGTGCCGTCTTGTCATTTTAACTGAGCTTATCTCAAGCCAATTTTGTTCAATCAAAAATAATAGGTGGTTTAATTGTTCGAATATGGTAAAGGAAGTCTTATCATCAATCATGACGAGCAATATATAATCTGTAGGTAAAGTTCATATGCGTTTATGATTATGAGCTTTTCATGTTTTAATCTATCTTTCACATCTTAATATGAGTAGCTTTATTACGAAGAGAAAGCAATGGTCTCGGCAATACAAGAGAAAGCACACTTATCTATCCGCTCCAACTCTGATATTACATCTGAACCATAGATCAAAGATCAACGGTCATGCTTCTATTTACTATTAGTCCGAGATTGCTAGACTTATATGGGCTGGATATTTAGCCCATTTGTGTTGTATTTAAATACATAAGCTTTGTATCATTTCTGTATTCAAGTATTATCAATAAAAGTATCATTTCAAATTATTGTAAATCTCTTCATATTCATAATCTCTTCTCAAGTAAACTCAAAAACTTAACATGGTATCAGAGCTTTCTTGCTTAACAGCACATCTCAATCAAAGTTAAGTGGGTATACTCATCAGAGAGATTTCATCATTTGAGTATTTTCTCCATCAGATTTCATCTCTTCATCTGGAGATCGGATTCAAACATCACAGTACTGTGCCTCGCTAGATTTCTATTGAAAAGTGGCTGCATCAACACTGTGCATGATCAAATCCGTTAAAGCAGTGATCAAGAAATCAAAAAAATCAAATCAAGAAATCAAGAAAGATTCAAAACTCAGATAAATATCAGCCTGAAATCAATTCAGCAATTCAGTATCTGTTCGAAACCAACCAATCTCAAGCATCATCATAAATTTCAGGCCAAATCATACCTGTTTTTGATTCATCTTGACTTTTCATTCATTTTCTTGACCTCTTCACTGCTCTTTCATTTATCCTTTCCCTCAATCTCCTTGAATTGATCAGCAATGGCAGAAGATTCTACATCTGCTACATCAGTCAATGATGACGTCAATGTTAATGTTTCCACATCTGTGCAAGGTCTTATGAAATCTGTCATCAGCCCACAAACCCAGCTTGTCAACATTCATCTTGAAGAGGACAACTACCTCCTTTGGAAACTTCAAGTGGAAACAGCCATAGAAGGCTATGGCTTAGAAGGCTTTATTGAAGGTACACTGCCCATTCCACCAAAGTATGTTACTGATAAAGATAAGAATACTGTCATCAATCAAGAATATGTTAAGCATAATAGACAAGATAGGCTCATTAGCTCTTGGCTCCTCTCCTCTATTAGTGCAAATTTATTACCACAAGTAATAGGGTGCAAATCTGCCAATGATATCTGGACAACCATCGAAAAGAATTTCAACAACCAGTCATCAGCAAAAGTGCTATACTTCAAGAGACAATTACATAATATTAGAATGGATAACATGTCTATGAGAGAGTATCTTGCAAAAGTCAAGAACATAAGTGACAGACTTGCTGCAACAGGAAACCCTGTTCAAGAAACTGAGCAAGTTTTAATTTTACTGAATGGTCTATCTGAAGAATATGAGTCTATCATTGCAGTCATATCCTCACAGAAAACAACACCACCAATTGATGAAGTTCATTCAATTCTATTAGCTCATGAAGCCAGAATTAGCAATAAAAAGGTTCAAGAACCTGATTATTCAGCCAACCTTGCAACTGGTTATAAAGGGAAAAATCAAAACAGAGAACAATCAGTTCAGAGAGGTGGTAGCTCTGCAAGAGGAAGAGGAAGAGGCAGATGGAGTAACAACAACAATAGGCCTAAATGCCAAATATGTGAGAAAATTGGTCATACTGCTTTAAAATGTTATTTCAGGTTCAATTCAAATTATGGGCAAGTACAGAATCAAAAGACTGGACCAACAGCTAATATGGCACAAGTGCAAACTGAAAACAAAAGTACTGCTGAGAATGACAAATTCAACAGTCAAGATAATGATTGGTATCCAGATACTGGTGCAACAAATCACATTACAAGCAGTCTTGAAAATCTGAATCTTGGCAATAAGGAGTTTAAAGGTAATCAGTCTATCTCTATGGGTGATGGTAAGTGTATTCAAATTACTCATACTGGAAATGCCTGCCTAGATAGCAACAAACAACTATACTTGCATAATATATTAAGAGCCCCTAGAATTAAGAAGAATTTAATAAGTGTATCCCAATTTGCTAAAGACAATAATGTCTTTTTTGAATTTTACCCAAAGTATTGTCTTGTTATAGACATACTAACTAGAAATATCATTTTACAGGGTGATGTGACAAAGGGGCTATACAAGTTAAACAATGTTAGTTGTAGCAAGGCTATACAGCAAGACAAATGTTGCAATATGACTGAAGTTCAAAATGTCGACAATAATTCAAATTTGTTTGATCTTTGGCATTGTAAGCTTGGACACCCTAGTGTCAAAATTGTTAAACAAATTCTGAATGAAAATAGTATAGATTTTAATCAAGTTTCTATACCATATGTTTGTGATTATTGTCAACAAGGTAAGAGTCATAGATTACCCTTTTCTAACTCATCAACTGTTTACACTAAACCATTAGAATTAATTACCATTGATTTATGGGGACCATCACCAATCTTTTCAGATTTTGGTTTCAAGTACTACTTATCAATTGTTGATGCATGTACTAGATATACATGGATCTATTTCTTGAAAACAAAATCTGACACTCACAATGCACTTGTCAATTTCATCATCATGATTGAAAAACAAACTAACAAATCTGTTAAAACTGTTCAGTCTAATGGTGGAAGTGAATTTAAAACTCTGAAATTATTCTTCAATAAAAAGGGCATAGTGCATAGATTATCATGTCCACATACATCACAGCAAAATGGTATTGTTGAAAGAAAGCATAGGCATATTGTTGAAACTGGCTTAACACTACTTGCCAATTCTAATCTTCCACTAAAATTCTGGCCAGAAGCCTTTAGTACAGCTGTGTATTTGATTAATAGACAGCCAACTAAAGTTCTCAATAAAATAACACCACTTGAAAAATTATATGGTGTTAAGCCAGATTATCATGCCTTGAAGGTGTTTGGGTGCCTATGTTATCCATGCCTTAGACCTTACAATAAAAATAAGTTAAACTTCAGGTCTAGGGCATGTACATTCCTTGGTTACGGTACTAATCAGAAAGGGTATAAGTGTCTTGATGAAACAGGTAGGATATACATAAGCAGGGATGTTGTTTTTAATGAAAATATCTTTCCATTCAAATCACAAAACATTAGTACTACAAGCAAGGTGTACAATCCAAGGACATCCATACCTGAATTATCAACTGTTCTTGACACCGGGCAATATATGGATAATGAGGGGGCTGCTGATGCTCAAGGCACATCATCTCCTATTTTAGGAAGAAATGAGGAACCTGAACCTCCCAGCCATGCCAGCACCTCACCTAATCAATCATCAAGCCAAATTCAGTATGATAGAAGCAATAACACTAATGACTCGACAAATACAGCATCAAGTACATCAAATTCAAATGAACAGGATGCTTCACCTCCAAATATAGAGCTAGTTCAGTCTGGGCATCCCATGATCACAAGATCAAAAAGGGGAATTTTCAAACCAAAAGTTTTTACTGTTCAATTCAGTGAAAGTGAGCCTGCAACTTATGATGAAGCCATCAAAAACAAGCATTGGAAAGAAGCTATGGATGAGGAATACAAAGCTCTCATCAAAAACGAAACTTGGGACTTAACCCAAGCACCAACTAACAAAAATATAGTTGGCTGCAAGTGGACATTTAGACTAAAGAAAAACCCTGATGGTAGCATAAACAAATACAAAGCTAGGCTTGTTGCCAAAGGCTTTACACAGGAGTATGGCTTTGATTTCAATCAAACCTTCTCTCCTGTTGTAAAGCCGACTACCATTAGGATTATTCTTTCCATTGCTCTAATGAAAAATTGGAGCATTAAGCACTTAGATGTCAACAATGCCTTTCTTAATGGCATTTTAAAAGAGGAAATATTCATGCAACAACCACAAGGGTATTGCAAAAACCCAAACTATGTCTGCAAGTTGAAAAAGGCTATATATGGGCTCAAACAAGCTCCAAGAGTCTGGTTTGATAGGTTAAAAACAGCCTTAATTACATTAGGCTATAAACCTACCAAATCAGATAATTCAATGTTTACTAAGATAAATGAATCATCAACAATATATATACTTGTGTATGTTGATGATTTAATTATCACTGGAAATAACACTGCAGACATAGAACATTTAACTAATTATTTGAACCAGGAATTTTCTATCAAAAACTTGGGTAACTTAACATATTTCTTAGGTATTGAGCTGATAAGGAAATCAGACACTGAAGTTTTCCTATGTCAAAGGAAGTACATCTCTGAGCTACTAATGAAAACAAAAATGGATGGTGCTAATCCTCAGCCAACCCCAATGATCTGCAACCAACACTTATCAAAATACAGGGGAGAAGCCATAGTTAACTCTAAGCAATATAGAAGTGTTATAGGTGCATTACAATATGCAACTATAACACGACCTGATATTTCATTTAGTGTTAACAAAGTTTCACAATTTATGCAGAATCCTCTGAGTGAGCATTGGAAAGCTGTTAAAAGAATTTTAAGATATCTCAAGGGAACTATCAACTATGGCTTAAATTTCAAGGCTAGCTCAAATCTCAACATTACTGGCTTTGCAGATGCAGATTGGGCATCTGACCCAGATGATAGAAGGTCTACATCTGGTTACTGCATATACATTGGGGATAACTTAGTCTCATGGTCATCAAAAAAACAACATACTGTATCAAGGTCAAGCACCGAAGCTGAGTACCGAAGCATTGCCAATGCTTCAGCTGAAATTAAATGGATTCAATCTCTTCTATCTGAACTACAATACAAAGCTACCACTAAACCTACTCTATGGTGTGATAATAGAAGTGCAGTTTATATTTTTGAAGATCCAGTTCAACATGCCAGAACGAAGCATATAGAGATAGATCTTTATTTTGTTCGTGAACTTGTGCAAAGAGGAGAATTACAAGTCAATCACATACCTGGAACTTACCAAAGAGCTGATGTATTAACTAAAGCTCTATCAGCAACTAACTTCACCAGATTTCGCTCAGATCTGAAGGTTAAAGATGAGAAAGATCTTGAAGCCAAGCAAGCTAAAGCTGAAGAAACTTGCAATAAACCAGAAAGACAGCAACTTCTCTCCAACACTCAACACCTTGACAAATCTAGCATCATACAGCTGCATCGTATCACAAGTAAGGAGATCTCTCAAGTCCGAGCTAAGGAGAAGCCTCCAGACAACAAATTAGTGATATTAAACTCATCTCAGATCAGTAAAATCGGCAAAGTGAATTCAAACCCTAACCTTAAATGTTAGGGATAGGATTTGAGAGGGGGTATTACGAAGAGAAAGCAATGGTCTCGGCAATACAAGAGAAAGCACACTTATCTATCCGCTCCAACTCTGATATTACATCTGAACCATAGATCAAAGATCAACGGTCATGCTTCTATTTACTATTAGTCCGAGATTGCTAGACTTATATGGGCTGGATATTTAGCCCATTTGTGTTGTATTTAAATACATAAGCTTTGTATCATTTCTGTATTCAAGTATTATCAATAAAAGTATCATTTCAAATTATTGTAAATCTCTTCATATTCATAATCTCTCCTCAAGTAAACTCAAAAACTTAACAAGCTTAATATTGCGAAATTTACCAGGAGGTGTTCCACAACAGAATATGCTCGACATTCAAGCCAAGTAACCATGAACCTAAAGATGCATCTTCATTTGCATATCTGTGCAATATTGGCTTTCCAAAAGATAACCGATGACTAGAAAACTCTTTAAAAATACCAATGTTCATTTACCATTCAACATTCATTGTACCTAATTTTTTTGAAACTAATTTCTCTATTGTTTTGTTCTAATATCTGTGATTCTAAAATCAAAATAAAAAAATCAAAATATAGATCAAATATATGCATAGCAAATATTGAATTGCAAATATTCACACTGTCGTTATTGTTTTCCTTTATGGTGTATTATTATAACCATTTCTTTTCATTGCTCGTAATGCTTTCAGAGTTTTTTTTATTACTGTTGGTGACATTTAGTTATTGTTTATTATTTGGAACAAAGCATACATATCTTGGTGTGTCATGACTATATCAGATTACTTCTTATACGATGTCATGTAAATTTTTTTTTTGAATTCTTTATTGAAATGTTTCATGGCTTCATGTAAGCAAGAAACGTAGCACTACCATTTTATTATCTCCTTAAGCAATAAATATATGCTTCCATTCACCTCTAACCAACATTCCACTACATTTCAAATTCTTTGTATATTTAAGTTCAATACATCTGCAATTATTTGTTAATAATCAATATCATGGAGAATAAATGCAGATTGTTTGATGAACAAAGATGAAATCGGTACCAGTGCGCCCTTTTGCTTCCATGAAAGAAGCTGTAATGAAGTTAGGAGAGAAAGTCTTAGTAAAAGAGCTGCATGCCAACATGATTACTCAAGTATTATTATGTTTCTCTCTTTGTTCTTAATGCTATGTGTATATGTACATATATGTGTATGTGTATGTGTGTGTATTATGGAAAACCTAGCGTACGAAGCATTTGCATGAAGGTATAAAATCAGAATATGCATGAAGGTATCCAGAATTGGCAGCAGCTTGAAGAAGAGGAGGAGGCTGCACTGGCACGGAACCAAACTCGAGCATCATCATGTTCATTTGGATGAATAATTACACTAAGCATGTTTACTAACATGCATAAAATGACTAGAATCCGCAGCATGAACTGAAAGAGGCAGAACAGCACGGCATTACAGTCAAATGCATTTCTTGATTTGTATCATATATTTGACCGAAAGCACTTTTTATATAGACCAAAAGCACTTATACTCTATAAACTTATCCATCACTACACTAGTGCCCATAACATAAGGAAAAAAGTAATCAACCTTCGTGCCAAACAAGAGTCCACTCATACACTAGTGTTTTAAACTTAAATAATAATAATTTTTCTCCAACGGCAGTATTTTAGATGTCTTTTCTTTATAAAATAAGTTAATAAAAAAAGCTGTAGTTTTTTCTTATTGAAAGCAAAGCATAAAACAAGCGCCTACAAAGACTTGATGTGGCTCGGATGCTTCAACCTCATTCTCCTTCTTACAGAAGTGTGGCTTGTTAGGTAATTTCCATGGATCTATTCTCCCATTTCTACGCTGTTTGTAAAAAAAAGAAATAAGGTTTGCCTATATGAACTTAAGGCACAATGTTATATGGTTTTTTCTTTATGGTTAACAGATTATTTATGACATATTAATGAAAGGCACCTATGTCTGCATATACCACAATCTGTAGATCAATTTATTAATGTTTTGTTTGCATAACCTACACGAAATAGGTTTTTTGGTCAATGATGCCTAGTTTACTCAGTTTTATGAATAGTAATTAAGTTTATGAATATTAAATAAGTTTATAATAATTATAATACTAATAATAAAGGGGATTTTAGGCTCAGAGAAAAAGTTGAAGAAAAATTTAGTTTTAGGAACAGCAAGTTTGTTTTTTAGACTAAAGGATATTTTTTAATGTAAATCACAGAATGATAGTTGTAACTATCATTTTCTGTTTACACTAAAAAGTGTGTCTTTCTCACTAAAAAGCAAACTTATTGTCCTTAAGAATAAATTTTTTGCAACTTCTTCCATATGTCTATTTTCCAATAATAACTTATAAAATATTAACCAAGTTAACTAAATTTTAAAACATTAACAATAACAACAACACTAATAATGACGACAACAACAATAATCATAATAGCAATAATAACAATAAATAAACTAAGTTTTATAATAATTAACCAAGTTTGAAATAATACTAATACTAATAATAATAATACTTATAAATTAAAATATTAACTAAGTTAACTAAGTTATAATAAAGATAATGATAATGATGATGATGATGATGATGATGGAATGCTTATTGAAAAAGCAAATTACTCCGTCTCACGTTCAGTTGACTGTGTATTTGTGTCGACTAACAAGTTAAAAATTCAAGTTGACATTGTGAATTGTTTGATCTATTAGCTTTGAGATTGAAAAAATTTGTGGTCGTCTCACTCTATATGCCACCTCACCCTATGAAAGGACTGTTTTCCATTATAAAAAATTAGAGCATAAAGCTCTTGTAATATTTAGTACATAAACACATAACCCTCTCTCTCCAAATGTTAAAACATGTCTGAGTAATTTATTTCTAAGTTCTTGGCTTCTCTGTTTTACAATATAATCATACTTGGTGTATTATTTATTTTGTATTTAAATTGGTTTCTTTTGCATAAGGCGCGAAGAATCTTAATAGAGTTATTGTTTTAAAATGTAGTAATAAAACTATTGACTAAAGAAACACCTTTACAAAATGAATGAACATGAAAGAAGAAAGGAATAAAGAAAAATCTGCACTCTTTTTAAATATAAGAAAGGACACTCAGACAGTACGAAGTGCAGAAAAAGCAGACATATATCACTAGAGGTGCGCTCGGATCCGTTTGGTGCGGTTTAGAGCCCAAACCGCTTCCGCACCGCATCAATCGATTAATTAAAAATACAAACCATTATACAAATCTTTTAAGCGGTTTGGTTTCGGTTCTGTTTTGATGCAATACGGTCCGGTTGTGATCCGGTCCGGTTTGTACCCATATTAAATATGAAATAAGATAATTACTTTCATCCACAATCAATTTACGAAGGCAACTATGTGAAATTTTTACAGTTAAAGGTTAAAACACACAGTGCTATACTGAAATGAAAGATTAGTTCTTAATTGTATAAATATTTCAGTTTGATATTTAGCTACAAGTGAGAATTTTTAGTAAATCAACCCAACATCAACATTAATCAATGCACGATCATTAAGTAAAATGAGTAGAATAAGATTATAATTAGCATTTATCCAAAAAAAATTGACATAAAAAATATTATACTAAAATTATAACTCATTCCTTTATGACAACGATTATTATTAATATAACGACATAACTGAATATAGAATATACATCGCTAGAATCTTAATTGAGATAGGAGTTGCTTATGTTTTTTTCATAAGATTAATAGTGTAAATTTTCGATTCGGTTGGTTCAATCGTCCAAACTACAGCCGAACCGTATCGATGTGGGTCGATTCGGTTTGAGGTATTTGTTTTGGTTAGAAGATTCGGTGTTGGTTTCTACATCGTTTTTACGGTACGGTGCGAACGGTTTTCGTATAGCGGTGCTGTTTATGCCCATCCCTAGGTGTGACTAACCTACGTGGGAATAAATATCCCAAAAGCAGCAGGCTCACAACATTAGTTTGGCTAAACAAAATAACAAAGCTTAGTTCCTACTTTAGGAGTGTGACATGCTATCCCATAATATTCTTTGCAAACTCAAGTACCACTTATATAAAAACGAACCAACATTGAATGGCAGTAAGGAAACGTTCTTCTATTCTTTACACGCTATGGCAACATGTACATGATAAAATCATGCTATGCAACATGGAAGAGAAGTTAAAATGACTGCAATCAGGACAATCATGCAATTCTAGCATGGGGGACTATTGCACGAGAAAAAAAATTACACATAGCAAATTGCAAAAAAAATATGATCACAAAACTGCTCATGCAGATTCTACCGTGTATGGTTTTCGTAAAATGAATTAAAATATATAGGTGCTGGTACACATTTGCATATAAGCAAGAGTATAAACGTAGGATTGTTACGGTTGAACCATCAACCGCTCAACTGTATCAACCGTTCATGCGGTTACTATCTATAACGGTAATGGTTGAAAAATTAAATAACCGCGGTTAACCATACCAGTCATGCATGATTGTTCTGTATAATATTTAACACTAAAGTATAAAAATTAGTAATTTAAGTTAAGAATAGCTTGTACAATAATAATATGCGTCTTCGTGAACTAATAACACGTGCATGCATATTGGTCATTTTATAAACAACGAAATAAATTTGCAAAAAACAGTTAGAACCTATTGGTCCTTGCATGTTGGTAGAACAAGAAGGTTTTTACCGTTGTTTCCTTACACCACTTCACATTTATTTTATAGTGTTTACTCTTGTAATATGTTTGTTTGTATTTGTCCCAGGGCTGTTACTGATTCAATTTTAAAATTATCCTTTTTCTAAAATTGTTAAGTAGGTAGTTTACTGTAACTTTTACCAATCTTAAAATTTTGACAACCTGGATGTACTTTTATGCTGTAGATTAGTTTACTTAGGTTTTGAAATGTAGTTGGTTTGTTATGTTCACCGTTTGTTCTCTAATTTTGATAACCCAGTTGTTGGCTAATACATCCGATGTCCTATAATTTTCATTTTTACATGTGTTCACAATAATGCATTATTTGTTGTTGGTTCATACTATATGTCTTTTCACCCTGATACTTAATTAGCCTAAACTTCCCTTTGTCGATATTTTTTTTTCACTTACTGTAATATGTAGTACCTAACTTGTATGAAAGTTTGCCTGATTAGTGGTTGGGGTTTTGGACATTGCAGAAATTTAGCAGTTTCCATTGTCTGTCTTCTCGATGACTATGCGATTGGGTGCTGTTCACAATCAATATTGTCAGCGCTTGGTAAGGACAACTCAGTGCCATTAAAAGTAATTTCACTGTTTATAATTGCCGTACAAGTAGTTTTCTGGATTCAGATTTGTGTGATATAAGAAACCACAATGGAGACGGTTCTTTTCATGATCATATTTTTTTGAAAATTTTAGCGAACTCGTTAATATTGCTAAAAGATACGTTTTAATGCTTAACATGGGTGTATGCTATGTGACATACATACTTTATAAGATATATATAAGTAAATATTTGAATAATTTACCTGTGCGGATGTTTGTGATTGATATATTGTGATTTTGATCGTGTTTCGATCGTGTATATCTATTTCTCGTGTTTGAGATTTTTCCCCGGCGCTAGTCGCACAAAGGAGGTTTTGGCAAAAAAATTCAAAATTTAAGACACTCGGACTATTTGTGATAAGAAATATTTAGAAAAAGGTTTTTTTAATATAGATACTTCAATTTTCAATTTTATTCATATTCATATTTGTATTCACTTCTAATGGAGATATTCATTTCATCCACAGGTGAGAGAATGAAAGATTTGAGATTTTCTTCTTTTTAATTCAAACAACTAGCTATTTGTTTTTGGTGTACGTATGCAATTGAATATTTTGCAGTTAAATTTGTTGGATTTTATGTGTATAAATATTTCGTTCTGTTTAATACAGCGTGTTAAATATTTATGTTTAATATTTTTTATGATTTTTCATTACTTAAATAGATTTATGTTTTAAAAATATTCTTAAGTATCATTTTGATATGTATCGACAATGGTGATTTATAGGGATGTAGCAGATTTTAAAAGTGCAAAAAAAATAAAACATAGCACTTAAAAAATGTTTAGAAAGTTTACAAGAAATACGTTATCGAAAGTAAAAAAATCTGCAGCGTTTTTTTGTGTTACGAATAGTTCAGTCTCTATTATAACATGTCAATATATAACGTTTATTAAACCGCTATAAAGTACTTACAATAATAGAAAAAAACGCTATAAAAGATGATTTTTTATAGTGGTACATTTGTGTTAGAAATAAGCCATTTTATTTTTTTTAAACATGTCGATATAATACGTTTATTAGACCGCTATAAAATAATTACAGTAGCGGAAAATACGCGCTATGAAAGATAATTTTTTATAGCGGTTTTTTTGCGATAAATAAACCATTATTTTTATAACATGTTGATATACAATGTTTACTAAACCACTATGGTTATCATTTATAGCGGTTATAGGCCGCTTTAGATGACTGTTTTTGTTGTAGTGATCTTATGTATTACAATGTTTGCATCACGCAAGTAAATATCGTGATCAGTAGGTAATTTGTGATGTATGTTTGTTTGAATGGTTGCTTGGATGACTACTTGAATGATTGCTATTATGCCCTAAGTATATTAGTCATCGTAGGTTTACAAAGTGGATAGCTTTCACGAGACATGTATATGAGCTACCATGAGATAACAACAATAATGAAGGCTCTCATGGGAATATGAACAAGAGTCCTCATGGAATGTGCATAAGAGCTACCGTGATATGACCGCAATAATAAATGCTTTCGTGGAATATGAACAAGAGCTATTGAGGAGCTACCAAATAATCATCGTGAATGAAAGTGAAGCTATGAAAGGGGAAATATTATAGAACCATTGTATGGAAGATTTATGTCATCGTGATATGATTTCCAAAAGCAATCGTAAGGAATTTATAAAGCTATTCTGACATGAAATACTTGAAGTCGTCATGAATTATAAAGTTATCGTGACATGAAGTACTTGAAGCCATCGTGAAGAGTTTATAAAGCTATCGTGACATGAAGTAGTTGAAGCAATCGTGAGGTGTCTCACAGAGCCGTCGAGAAGTGAGGAACTATAGCCATCGAATGGAAATTCCTGAGTCATCGTAAGATAACCAAATAAAGCCATCGTGTGTCAATGAATCAAGCTATCATGAAGCAAGTCAATTCATTGGGCCAAGAAAGGACGTGCTACATGTCATTTTGAATGTGTGCCACATCAGCATATTACAACCATCTATTTTCAATAAGGCGTCACATGTTAAGAATCCTACGGTTCAAATTCTCTATAAATTAGCATGTACCCCGACCTAAAAAGGGGCGGATCTTCTAGATCTCCTTCTCCTTCATTTTTCATTTTTCTTACAACATTGTAATGCGGGCTCCAATTTGGGGATTTATGGTCGGTAGGGCAAATTGAATTGAGAATTTTGTAATCGAGGACTTGTACTTTGGATAACTTATATAACTGACTATTTTGAGCTTACGACTTATGTATGCTTCATTGTTTGAACATATGAATTTTGATTTCAAATAAGTACTTAAGACTATGGAATACACATTTATCACACTTCCTTCACATTTCCTAGTTTAATAGCTTGAAACAATAAGAGCCCAACCTTTGCCCTAATATATAGAGTCCAATTTTTCCCCTAACATTAAGTGGTACTTTCATTGAGAGTTGAACTCAAGGATTTCTCTTTTCTTAAGCTTGCCTATCCACTCAAAGCCTAAAAGTTAAAACTATCCCACTTGACTTTCTGCCATGACTATTCTATCTCAACAAGGATCCAATCAGCCATGCTCTAACCCCTTACGTTATCTATATACCGATCGACAATTTAGAAGAGAACAAGAGTTAAACTTAAGAAGACTAGGTCTTCAAACTTTGGAGGAAAAGAAAAGGGTGGCTCGGTATAGTCTGACCAAATGGAGCCTAAATCCTTTTCATATAGGAAGAGAGCCAATCTATGCCTTAGCCAATAGGCTAAAATTGGAAAGACCAAACCTAAGATATAGGAATAACATGGGACCCAGAAAAGACCCATTCTCACAAGCTAGGCAAAGCATCCAATAGCAATCATGATGAACTATTTTTGAAATTGAATTGAACCACGGTTTTGAAGAATTTGCTCAAAAATGGTAAGATTTTGTTGATTTGAACCTCAAAAGAAGGGATATTCGATTAAGGAATGGAAACTTGAAGACGACTTTGGAGTTCAAAATGTCCAGAAAAAGCATAGAGACGAACAAGGAAATCCTACAGTGAGAGAGCCAAAAGGAAAAATTGTCGCTCCACTTCACATTTCTCAAGAAGAAGTGTATTTTTGTACTAGGAAAAGGTTAAACTATTGGAATCCCAAGAAAACTTCAAGAAAGGAAGAGAAACGTAAAGGAGGAGCATATTGCTACTATCATAAAGCTAACCGGCATAACACTAATGATTGTTGAACTTTGTCAGGGATTATCAAGTACTATGCAAGGAAAGGAGAACTATAGGAGTTTGTCAAATCTCAATGTACAAGGAGTCAAAAGAAAAGGAAGCAAAGCCAGGTATAAAAGGACAACAATAATTGAGGCTCTATCTTCAACCAAAAGAGGGCTTTAATAATGGATTGTAAAAGCCTTCGATCCTGCTGCAAGGCTTGACCGAAGAACCTATCCAAAGAGTGATAGTCAATTAAGCCTTTGGTCCCGTCGCCAAGCCTGGCCAAAGCACCCATATAAGGGAGATGGACGAAAAGTCTTCGGTCCCACCATAAGGCCCAGTCGAAGCACCCATCCAAAGAGTGATAGTCAATCACGCCTTTGATCTCGCCGCCGGGCATGACCAAAGCACCCATCATTAGTGGACCCATCCAAAGAGTGATGGTTAATTAAGTCTTTGGTCCCACCTTTGGGCCTAGCCAAAGCACCTATCCAAGGGAGGTGGATGAAAAGCCTTTGACCTTGCCACAAGGCCTAGTCACAGCACCCATCCAAAAAGTGACGGTTGGTTAAGCTTTTGGTCCCACCGTCGGGCTTAGCCAAAGCACCCATCCAAGGCAAATGGACAAAAAGCCTTCAGGCCAGGGCATTCATCTAGAAAGTGCGATGAAAGAAAGCCTTCGAGTCCGTAAAAAAAGAGATTGATTCAACAATACAAGATTGGTCTGATTATTATAAAACACAGGAACTACGATGGTGAGCAAAAGAAGCAATTCAAAGCAATGTTCCATCAGAAGTCAGGAGCATAAAATTTTATTTAACAAAACAACTATACTATGTGTTACATACAATGACACTGCACAATTTCATACAATGATATTATACAAAATTTCACAATGATTTACATTACACGATGATGTTGCATATTAATTTCCTTTTTACAACAGAATATTTTTTCTTCTAAACTCATGGCTCTGGAGGATGAGGAAGAGGATGGTGCTGATAAACCAGCTCCTTTCCTTTTCCAACAACATCTAAATAACGAAGATGTTGGTTACTAGTTGAGCCTGCATCCTTATATAAAATCAGGGCCCTCCGATCTCCTTTAAGGCACCGTATCGAAAGAAGTCTTGATGCCGTTGATAGCTAGAGACAACCACCTTCCTCAATCTACAATTTCTCTCCGCACCTAGGAACGTGAAGTCAATTTTCAAGTCAAAAGCCATTATAACTTCAATTAAATAATTAATAAGAGAGTCAAGTTGTGAAGCCCTAGTAGAATAAAACTGCATTAATTCTAGTTGATCTTTAAGCTCTTTTACCTTGTTCATCAACATTTTTTGCATAGCAGGAGGATCAAAAATATGTTAGATAGGTGCAAGAAGATATTTCTTCAATTTCTTATTTTTGTGGCGGATGACACTAGGGAATCAATGGAATCGATCTAAACTAATAATGCTTTCTCATAAGTTTTGTTAGCACTTTTTATTGGGAGACTTTATGAGATAATTTGCTTTTATCATCTTCTAGTGCTTTAATCATTAGTGAAAGTTCACTACATTGGCGCTCTAATGTCTTGACTTCCAATTTGAGTTTTGAGAAAGTTTCAATAAACTTCTTGTTCTAGTAGTTCTTTACTTTTTGATTACACTCCAACTTGAAGGATCTACTTAAGCTTGCAAGTTCACCAGACTCACTTTTTAAAGACAAGTCGGATACACCGCTAATGCACCGAACGTCCTCGAGGTGAGGAAGAAGAGCTACGCAAAGTTGCCTTTCTAGGAGATTCAGTTGGAGTGGGAGAAGGTAGTCCTTGTACACCCTATGTTAATACGGCTTCATATGACTGACATTAATTCTTCTTTTTCATCATGTCAATTTCCAAATCAAGAACATATTGGTTTAACTAAGCAATTTCTACATTGTAATCTAGTTGTTGTTGGGGATTAGGGCATGAGTTGAGCCTGTTCGTCACTCTCACGATTTCATCATCCTTTGATGAATTTTTTTAAGATCCTCAGCCATCTCTTGAGAATTCTTTAAATAGATCTCATATAAAGATACTTTTCATACAATTTGTTAGCTTCCGTATCATCGATGGATTTTGAGCCAACGAGAGAACGGGAAGATCGATCTTGCAAGGTTGTCGTTATCCTAACTTGAATTTTATCGAGGAATTGATTAAGATTAGAATCATCCAAAGATAGAGGTAATTCTTCACCCTAATTAGATTAGAATCTAATTGTAAACTTTTCATTAATAAATAGGGAACCACAATGACCATTACATTCATGATAATATATTCATAAGAATTACCTCACAATTAGTTCCTAGGCCTGGAAAGGGCTTCTTGAATCTTTTAAAAGGAGGAAGGCGAAATGGGAAATGTAGTACTAAAATGTGCCTCAATACTAATAGGGGTGTTAACCGAGTGGAACCCACGGTAGTCCCATTCTTTAGGATGATGGCTGAGTCCACTACACAATAACCGAGGATAATTAGTTTGAATGTCATGAAGAAATCTCTGTAGTCCCCCAAGAAAGAGAAGTCTAAATTCGGGAACTAAGTATACACGTGATGGAGATCCCGAAGGAAGTAATATTTTGATAGGTGGGACTTGTTAATCAAGGAATAATTTTCTTTAGAAGTCCTTTTTAATCTAAACAATTTACTTAAATTAACTCTTGACATGGGAGATGATGAGTAAACAGGAATAAATTTAGAAGCCTGCACATTAACGATAAATATATTATAATATGGTATTCATAAATCATTACAGATTCAACTTAAAATAAAAATAACTAATTTACAGCATTACAACGGTTCATAAAGAACAGACTCTTTGTAATACTGGGTAATGAATCTATCCCTATTAAATTTAACTTTACCCAGAGCTAGTGTCAATAGTTAAAGCTGCGGTAGAAACCATGGGCTGATTCGAGCTCTTCCTTAAGTGAGGATCAGACCCATGTAAATCCAAGTACCTCTTATGAAGGTGTGAAGACCCAAATTATTGCGATGAAAATAATTTTGAAAAGAAAAATGAAAATCAGTTAATAGGAAATATTTAAAGAATAGAATCGTTTGAAAATAAATATTAAGAGTAAGTGAAATAATTAAATAAGAGGATAGTGATTTTTCAATGAATAATAAGGAGAAGAAAATGATCAAATATGAGTGAGTTTTACATACACATATATATATTTATTAAATATGAGTAGCCAGAGAAATATCAAGTGATAAAATAAATTCTATGATAATTAAAATATAAGAAACCAGTTTAATATTGATTGTGCATAAATACATTTTTATAAATCAAGAGAAAATAAATGGGCCGAAATATTAGCAAGAAATCAATATATGTGTGAACACTATAGGTTTAAGAAAATAAATAAGGAAGAGAAGCCACATGAAAATAGTGTGAATCATGCAAATAGCATGTACACAGAAAAACAGTAAAGCAACTGCTTTTACCTGAAATGGAAATTAAAAAAAATGGCATAATTAGCCATAAACATGCATACAAACTTCTCTTATTTTTGTGAGGATAAAATGGGTTTTTCCTCCATTAAAACCCTAGTCAAATGATTTAAATCAAGGGGAGAAGCAGTAGTTTACTCTGGGAAGATATAAAAACAGAAACATATTTCAAAAAAAAGGAAAGGAAGAACTCACACTGTTTTCAAACTTAAGCATTCTCGGGGAAGAGAAGAGGAAGGTGAGTGATTAATCACCTATGAGATTTAAGGCATTAAGACCCATGTTAAGGGCAGCCATATCATTTTCATAAAAATCTTAATATGCTTTTGTTTAATTTTTATTCTCTGAATAAATGAATGTTGAATATGGTTGATACTTTGGTTGAGTATTTGATTGCTGTTTTGGTGTGTTATGATTGTTTCCATTTTTGCTTTGAAATATAAATAATTAAACTAATACTTTGATCTCACAGATGGATTTTATAATCCAGCTTTATATGAAGATGAACCAAATAATTTACTGAGAAATAGGGTATCAATGAAAAGAAAATGAAGTAGGCAGTATGAATAATGAGATTCATGCTTATGTCTAATTCATTCTAAAAGTGATATGAACAATGCAATATCATAGATATGTGTTGATTTGTTCAGATCACAAGCCAATATGTTTTTATGGGTTTTTCTCAAAAACTATGCCTTATGTTCACAGTAAAACTAAGTGTAATATTTTGTATGATTTCACCAGATTTATGTAAGGCATGAGAATATTTCTGGAAATAAATATTTATGCAAGATTTATAAAATATGATTGAATAAGAATGACCTTAAAATGGGATGTGATGCTTTGCAAAAATACTTTGTATGTCTGGTTGAAACCACTGAGTACACTTTCTTTGATTTATGAAAGGAAGAAAAGAAAATAAAGCATTTCTTTAATTAATAACATTTTTCCAAAAAGAAAAATAAGCATGGTCTCTAAATTATAAAATAATTTAGGAGTAGTGCCTTAATCTATTCATCATCAGGTGGATGATGGGTATGTGCATGACTTGCTTAAGTCCTGTAGGCCTCTGTGTAAAGGGTTAACAGAACTGAGCCCCTTTGCAATGCACACATGGTGTTCAATGGCAAGAGTTCAGACCAAATAAAATAAAAAGATGAGATTGAGAAAATATTCTATGGAATTTAGGGAGTTAATCCATAGGAGCTTGTACATGTACAACTGAATGAAGTGAATGGATGAATGCTTGGGTGTATGTTTGTAGATAAACTTAAATATACATATTCTCAGGTTTTAATGTGGATTTGAATAGCATCTAACATATAAGCTCTCTGCACAGCCTTAAGAATTTACAAGATATTTTTAATCTTTGATTTCACTCACACCAGAATTTATTTCTGACCCTATTTGTTGCCTTTGCAATATTTGGGGTGTCTCATTTTATTGAGGCAGTTCAAAGTATTGCTGCAGGGAAAGATGCATGAGTAGCTTGCTTGCATGGATATTTGGAGATGTTGATGAGTCTAAAGTGTTTAAGAAAAGTAGCGGTGTTATTGTAATAAATAAGTTAGACAAACTCTATTATGTTTTAAGCATTTCCAGGATTGTCTTTTGCTTTGTTATGTTAAAAAGAACATGTAAGAAGAAAAAGAAACTTAAGTGTTATATGTGTTTGTGTGCTGTGGATTTAAGTAACAAATTCTGAAATGATTTTAGTAGCTTATGGTGAAGGAGAAGATGCCATATAACCTGATATGTGAACATATTCTCTTTGGCAAGCTTGATGCACTTCAGTTATGAAGTTAGAACTGTTTTGAATGAATATGTGCTAAAATAATAAGTATCTGGGTTGAATATAATCTTGGCTAACTGATAAGGCTTATGCATGTCCTATAAGCTGATATAAGTACATGTGAAGGCTTAAAGTTTTAGTCACCAGATTTTTGAGAGGAAAAACCATAGGGTAAGCTAGTTGAGTTGCAACAAAAATCTTGTAATATAGCTAGAACAAAAGTAGAATTAAGATACCCTGAAACCTGAAAATTATAAGTGTATAAGACTTGAAAGATTGGAATTGGAAAAAAATATGATACCATGACTTCAAAAATGATACTAAGTGGCAAGACAAGGTTAAGGGTAGACAATATGTATTCAAACAAGTATGTAGAGTAATGGTGTTAAGAGTTAAAGGATCAGAACATCATTTTTACATGTTTTTAGCCAGAAGAATGCAATGTTCTTTCTAAAATCAGATTCATCACTCTTTCCAGTTCCAAATATCAAAAGTTGTATGACTTATAGATTAGATCACAACACTACCACTCATATGATTATTATTTGCTCTATTAATCTGGATCTGTGCATTTTGTTTGTCATGATTGGTTTGTGCATGTTTGTGTTTGCACTTTGCTCAAATGTATTGTTTTTCTCTGCTTGGCCTTCAATCCAGTTTATCACCTTATCATTCATATGATCATTATATACATGATAAACCAGAATAGAAGCATTTTACTTGACATGAAATTGTTTGTGTTTGAAATAAGAATTCCGGGCTAAACTAATATGCATGAGTTGTTTTAACACCCTGTATCAATCAAAAACCACCAGTGTCAAATTCCTAAATCCCAAAGATCAAATACATGGGTCGAAATCCAGGAATCAAATAATCTAGGCTATAGAACAAGCTGGGAAACAAAACAAGAAAATAATAAGTGGTCATATTTGAATTAAATATTAATCAAACTTGAATATAAAAGGAAAAAGAAGAAGGTTAAAAAGTAGAAATGGCTATTTGACACAAAATCTCTCAAATGTGAGAAATACTGTGTGATTGAATTTCTTTGCTATTTTAATTACTCTGATGGGCAAAGAAACATTTATATATCTTCATATATATAAATGACATGATTTGATTTATATACTAATATTTTTATATTGGTAAAATTATGGATCTTGGGAGAAAATTTAATTAAGAGAAGTGATCCATTGATTTATATAAATAAAAAACTCTACTGAAAATCACTAAGAATAAATTATGAGAGAAGTGGGTCACTTCAGAAGGCGTCTAATTAATCCTCTGCAACCATCACCAAGAAAAGAAATTTCGATCAATAGAAAAATAGCATATACAAGATATAAACACTATCGATTTGGCTCAATCCTCAATCAACATCTAAAAAAGCATGGTCAATTCTTCATTTTCTTGCAAAAGTTGGCCTGGTGAAAGCATGATTTACGAAGGTAAGGTGCAACCTTCATATTCTTGAAATCCTCAAGAAAACTGAGACATTTTAGGTGTCTCATGTATCTCTCATTCAATTCATTTAAATCCTTGCATAACATTTCTCATTCTCGGTTAAGTCTTAAAATTTCCTCCTTTTTGTCTAAATAATCTCTACGTAATTTCTATTTGCCCTTTTACGCTGATAATTAATATATATTAAAAACACTACCGACTATATGTAAACACACACACACATGCACATATATGAGAAACGAATGGCAAACAAACTAATATAAGATACTTGTAGGGGAGTCGTTGTAACGTTTGGCCTAAAGGATCGAACATGTGGAACATCAAAAGGAGACACTCCTAACCTGCTTGATTTAGCGTGCACTGGCTTGTTGGGAGGAAGTGCAGAAGAATCTTTATTAAGTTCTTTGTTAGCAACAAAAGAGGGAAGATTAGGAGTATCGACATGACCTTGGAAATTGCTATGTCTGCTTTGGCTTGCACCATCGTTTCCATCTCCGCTTGGTGAGTTACCCTGGGCAGAGCCACCAGTTTCCCTATCTCCATCATTGTGATCACTGTCATCATTTTCACCATTGTCGTCATCTCTATCATCTGCTTCATCATTCCTTAGATTCTTTATCGTCGTCATCAGATGGTATATCATCAAGTGTCAAGACTTGGCTAGATCGATAGTAACTTCATCCGCAACATCATAATAATCTCCAGGAATATGATCTAGGAGAATATCAAACTTCCTTTTGTATTCCACTTCTACGTTGTAGAATAAAGGTAAGTCCAAATTTGGGCATTAATCAACATTGTCCTTATAAATAGTGAACAGAATTGCTTCGACACATTGCTTCTTCTACCGTGGAAAAGTATCACTCAGAAAAGAAGAAATTTTAGATGTTACTGCAAGCAAAGAGGACTTTCGTTTGCCAAAAGTAAGATCTTTCTTATCTAAGCTCTTCTCTAAGGCAGGAACTTGAGCCGAGGTCGTTTGGAACTTAGAAACCTCTTGTTGAACTTGGGAAAGCTTATCCTCTAAGGTGTTTACCTATTCAACAAAATCGTGAGATCTTTTCTGTTCAAACTCCTTCTCAGATGAAAGCAACTCGTTGTTAGATTGGAGATCACGAAGCTAGGTTTCAAGAGTCATTACCTTCATGAATAGTGAGGAGAGGAAACACATACTTTGGGAAGAAAGTAAGGAAGGTTGTTGAAAATTAGATAAGTGTTGCCCAATGTGAAAAGAACCATGCTATAAGATTAATAAAACAAGGGGACGCTTTCATTATATATATTAAGGAAAAAATGGAAGAAGAATCCATACCTGAACGAGAAGTTGTAGGAGGAAAACCTAAGTTTTAATAGAGAGAGGAGGAGAAGAAGCATCTGATAGTATTGGCAAAGTGAAAATAGGAGAGCGAAGGATGCTTGTTAGCCATACTGCGAAATCGATGTTAGAGGGAGAACCTGCCCTAGGATGAGGTAGAGAAGAATATCTTTAAAAGAAGGGAAATCAAGCCCAAGGCTTGTTGCAAGGAGGCCATAGACTTATGAAAAGAAGGACAAGAAATTTCAATGGTAGGATCTTGGGTTGGAGGAGCGGTCATGGTGGTGACGTTGTTGGAAGAAGGAACTACGGGCAGAGTTGCAGTGAGCTAAGGTTCTTTAGGCTTTTTGAATGAAGCCTCAGCGGAAACAAGCTTAATGCCGGTATCTTTTCATTTTTTTGGACCTAGCCAGTGCTAAAACATCCTTTGCAATGGAAACAATGGATAGTGAAGGAGCTTTTGAGGGCATAGACTTCTCAACATCTTTAAAAGGAGCAGGCAGACCAGAAGGACCTTTGTTGGATAGTAAGGCATCCGTGCTAACCAAATGTACTTCGGGAAGATCTATTCATAAAATAAGAAGTCTTAGGGAAATTCGTTTTATATAAAAAGAGGAAAAACCAGGTGGTGAAACCTAGAGAATATATGGGACTGCCGGTTGAGCATTGTATCGGAGAGTTCACAGAGAAAACATCAAGTTTGACTGCGATAAGGGTTGGCGGGCAATTTTTCTTCTTCTTCATCATCGGAGGTTCACCCAAGAAGAGATGAGAAGGTCAAATTAGAGAGTATAGTCTTATTTTTTTCCTTCAGTAAAGAGTCTTAGTCGACTCCTGGAAAAATCTAAGGCATCACGAAAGCAGTTAACTTTAACCAAAATCTTAGGGTCCATGTTCTTTGAGTCAGCAGCTGACAATCTCCATCGAAAACAACTCAATATAAATAAATAAAACTAATATAAGTAGCAATTAAACAAACATATTCAAAGAAAAAGCTATTTAGTAGGAAAAGAAAACCTTTTAGTGATATTTGGAGAATAATATATGATAAAGAATAATTGACGGCTCCAGTCTTTTGGCCCATTGATGAAATAAAAAACTACTCCAGTACCCACGGAACTAAGATAGTAAATAGAACCTTCAGGTTGTTGCTTCATCTTTTGAAGGGTAACCAAAGAGCACAAGGTAGATGTAAACAAATCTTTGAACTCAAGTTCTTTAAGTAAAATGAACAAAGAATTGATATAGCTGTTGGAGTTGTGATTCAGATGTATAGAAGCAATATTAAGGTAGGACAAGATATTGGATATGATTAGATTGAAAGATAAATAACAAGAATGATAGTTATGAACAGGAGTGAAGGCAAAAAACCCTTCTAGGGGAGATTTCATTCTGCCATCTAGGCCTGGAGCCCTAACTTCAATCCCTGATATGCCAAAATAATGTAGAACATAATCGACATCGTCTTATGTCATATAATAGGATTGATGAGAGGTGTATATCTTCTCCTCGGAAGAGTCTCTAACCTTGGAAGATTTGGGGGACTTAGTCATTCCACTATGGGTTTCCTTTTTACCTTTGGCCATGGTACCTACAATGATTAAATTATAAATATGAGTTTCAAATAAATGAACAAGAAGTTATAAATTAAGTTAGTATGAATATATAAATACTCTAAGTCAAGTTTAGTTTACATACATGTTAAGTTGCATGAATATAGCAACATGTTCATCCTTTATGTATATGTTGGTGAGTCAGTGCATACGCATATACTAACCTTACTCAAGTGCCAACGCCATATATGTGTAAATAATTTTTATTAAAACATCATCAAGTAAACATTAAGCTATAATGTATGAATTTAATTTATGACAAATTTAAGTAAGTAGATGACTGTCGAGTGATAAGGTACCATGCGCTAATAATAGTATAAAAATTAATGTTCTTTTGCACGTAGAGACATAATATGATAGATAACTATAAAAAAACAAGTCATCACATGTAAACATGAAGTTGGTGTTTGACGAATCATTATAAACCAACAAGAATAGCTTTCGAGTATGAAGTCATCAAGTAGAAAGCTATCATGAGAAATGTTGACACCTCGAAAGTTTGGTTGTCATGTGAAGGATGACAAGTAGTTAAAAGCCAAATATTATAGGAAATAATAGTTATACGCAAGTACTCCGAGTGTTAAGCCTGGGCGTAGCTTTCGTGTGAAGAACTTGCTTTCATGTGCAAAGTTAAAAATAAAATTTTGATACATAAACTAAAGTGTGATATTCATAGGAAAAATGTAAAACAGAGCTTTCATGTGTTAAGTTTAAGCATTACTTTTGCATGTAAAATTCTAAACAAGATGTAGCAACCCGCACCTTAATGGGTCCGAATTTCGGCAAAATTGAATCTGAGTCCATTTGGGTACAGATTGTTGGTTCTGGTAATCTATAATAAACATAAGTAAATAAGAGATTAATCAAACTAAACTCACAACAGAATAGAAAATATAATAGGATATAAATACTGACTGAGTCTACTACCTCGGAATCAACGATATTCCTTGGACATCCAATTACCCTGTCAGTACCGAGCATGAATAAGAAGACTTTCTCTATTAAACTTTCTGTCTTGCTTCGGTGACCTGTTCCTCTAAATCTATCATGTGGATTGTAATGAGTAGGGGGTTAGAACAATGTTCTAGTGATTGGAAAATTGCATACTTAATCGATAACACAAACTTATACCGACTGGTTTCCATTTAAATGTTATGTCTTATTACTTATGGTTAATCCATTTAATGTGCGCACGATATGTCTGCCTAATCTTCTCCAAGTTATATAATATTGACATATACCTACTGTGCATATGTTACCCAAAACCCGGTCACTTAATATTTCCTGAATAGGGAGGAGGCAGACCCAACGACCATTTAATATCTCAGTCCCCAAAGCGGGCCCTTCGCATCATCAATGTTGGTCTATCGGTGCTAGCTACAAAGACTGATGACTTCTATATACGACTTTATACTATATAATTGCCACATCTATCGTTAATAATGTTCTAGCTACGTGAGAGATAGTAACCTAGTCGCTTAATACATTTTTATTGGAATTAGGCAGACTCTGACCATTTAATACCTTATTTAGGAAGGTGCCCATCATTTAGTATCTAATCCAAAGGTGGACCCCCTACCGGTCCCTTTCTAGCTGACATTGCATGAAAATCTCTTCGGTCACTTAGTAATTCCTAGTGAAGTGGACCTTTCCGAGATATCCTTTACCGCGCCTAACCGCTAATCCTGACCGTTTAATACTTCCAAAATAGGGAGGAGGTGGGCCCTCAATCAACCACTTAATACATCCAACCCAGAAGTAGGTCCTACATCCTTCACATATCCCTTTTCTCATGGGTCCTACGGTTGGAGATGTCTCACATCGGTAGTAAGTGTACACAACTAATGGTAGCCTCTGAGTGAAGGGCAGACTTCCGTTGTGAAACTCTATTAACCTCGCATCCCAACCTACTAAGTGCAATTAATTAATCTAAGCTTTATTATTGGATAAAGCCCACTAATCTCTATTTGCATATTTAAGGTTATAATTTATTCTAATGATAATTATACTGCCTTATGTTGTTTAATTGCTACCTAGCATATTTTATTCATTATCTCTATAAATGTCCCTTTTGTCCATAACAAATGATTATTATCTTAACGGACGTTTCCAAAGACATTTATTAATTTATTCAGATCTTACCATTATTTCTTCCTTATCTTTTCGTAATTAATTTATCAATTTCATTAATCAGTCCCATTTCATCCATTTATAACCTTTTCAAATTATTGTAACTCCCAATTTATTGCACATTTATTGCCTGTTCAGTTTTTAGGTTACAATCCTTCCATCTTAATTTTCTAATTCTACCATTTATTACACAATCTATTCTAACGTTCAATTTACATTTAATGTGAACATTAACGTATAATACATTGTTTTAATTATATTTTTATTTTGAATGTTTTAGCATAGTTATATATGTTTATAAATTTATTTTTACATTTTTAGTTATTAACCCTTTAGCTATAATATTTTATTCTATATTTTAATCTGTTAGAATTTTCCTTCCAAAAAGGTTGCCCATTGTAACCTTCCCTAAATTAAGGGATTTGCTTAGTTTGAAATTAGAAGGATTTTTTTTACTGAAATAGACAGTGTAAACTACAGAAAGAAAATCCATACTTTATACATTTCTTTCCTCTTTTGATGTATATTCATTGTCAAATCAAATATTGCACTTTTTCTATGAAATTAGGATACTAAACAAATTCATGGAGATTAAATGGACAATACTTCCAATAAATTAAAATACAAAAATCAAATTCTAAATAGAATAAGAGAAAATCTAAATTACACTAATATTTTTATAACCCAATTATAGATTTAGAACAAATTCTACATTTTTGTCCATATTTAAGCTTTAATAACTTGGAGATCGATTTTTACATCTAGGTGTAAACAATATTCCTATTTATTTATAGAATATGTAGACGCACTTTCATGTGCTTGATTCAAGCCTATAACTCTTTAGATTTATATTTAGGCATAAACATCAAATAAAATTCTAATTAAATAAATTCTAGTGTATAAGTAAATTACATAATTTCCCACTCACCTTTAAAAACTTTCTGAATCCCCAGATCTGAAGCTAATTCCTTGAATCAACTCCATTTCCTTTCTAATCCCAAGAAATATGTATAAAAGTGTATACAAATACTATTAAAATTACAGATTTGAGAAGAGATTTGAAAAGGGAGAATATAGATTTATAATATTGAAATTTACCTTTTTATTTGCGCAATGTTGATTTGCTCCTTCTCTTCTTATATTTATTTTTTGCACTTCTCCAACTTGTATAAGTACAAACCCTTATAAAGTTAGAAGGAGTAGTGGAAAAGAGGAAATGGCAGAGTTTCGCTGCCCGAGATTAGAAAATATGAGAAGAGAAGGGAGGAGTTAGACCTATATTTATAGGCTCTTGAATTAGTCATACCCATTAGATTAAAATTATAAAATCCAAACTATTGACCGAGGTTCAAACCAAGCCGAAATATCTCGGTCAGTCGACTGCTCCCCTTTGAGCAGTCGACCATTAGAGGTCGATTGGCCAACAACAGGGATCGATCGGTGGAGTCCCGATTTAATGATATATTAATTACCATAATTTATTATTTAATCCATTCTGATTTCTTTACACATCCGTAATTTCTTCATTTGAATTCCATTCGCGAAACTCAAAATATGAAAGTTGCTAAGAAAATCGCCACGAACACAATGGTGGAAGTTTTATGGCCAGATTCTATTATTTTCTCAATTTCCCTTTTTGGAGCCTAATTAATTATTAAATTATTAATGTAAATTCGTGGGGTGTTACACTTTCCCCCTTAAAAGAATTTCATCCCCTAAATTACCCCAATGATTAAAACATGGGGTAATGTAGTAACCACCCTAAATTACCCAAACAATTAGTGTACAACCAATTTTTCAGCCAAACTTGCATAAGTGCATAGTGTATCACAACATAGAACACATGTATGTAGAATGATTCTAAATCGGGCTCTCCATATGAATGTATTCTTTTAAAAAAATTGAAAATATGGTGCAAACAATCTACATACTGGCAGTTCTATATATATGTAGGTTTTGAAAGATCTTTTTCACATAAAAATTCCATACTCCTAGGAATAGAAGCCCGGTTCAACCAATTTTGCAACCAATTACTACCATCCAAAAATCTAACGCATCGCATTTTCGTATCTTAGAAGTTTACTACTATGCCGGAAAAAGGAACTTAGGTGGAGAATTTTACATTCTTACCACTCTATTTGGTACCAATCCCTTTATACATTGAAAATTTCCTCATTGTCTCGAATTTTCTCTTATTTTCCATGTAAAATATGCATAAGGAGGCTTGTTTTTCATGCTCTAAAATGAAATTGAATTGAAAAATAAATTCTCATAGGTTGCAGACAAGGTATGGAATCCAAAATCAATGGCTCATAAAAGCACGAGCTTAATTGATAGTGATACCACCTATGAAATCGTAGGCGGCCTTCTGTACATGCGGGTAAATCTGATCGAATCTCCCCATCTTTGGAATGATGTTCTGCTAAACTATGTGAACGATAGGGCAGGCTGTATGTCACAAATTGTCTAACCTCCGGACACCGATATCTCTAGAAAAGATCCATTGCAAAATCTTCGAATCATCTATCTCAACATCATCAAAATCTGCTCCCTTCGTGGCTATCCCCGAAATATCACCAAAATCATCATCAAACAAATCGATCTCGACACTCTTCACTACCGATTGGAGATTGGTGATGCTTTTATGAAAGTTGTATGCTAGATTGGCATCAAATAGACACATGTAATCCAAGTAACATTCCCGTTCAAAAGCGTCGTAATGAAGAATCCATGCTAATCCTGCTACCGTGAATAATTCCTTGAGTCTAAAGGCGTGAAATCACTAAATACAACTGGCCATCCCTAAAAAAGATGAAATTTTCTAAGGCTAAGTAAATAGCGATTTTATGGTCGCTTCGGTCGAGCCAAGTGATCTCTTAACAGGTGAGACCCAGATGGCGTGAGAAAGAGCCGAAGGTTTAAGGTAGTGCTATGGAATGAGTAGTGGTCGAAGAGGGAGATTAGGTTTAGATCTAGAGAGGTGGCGGGGCTAGATTTGGCGCACAAAAATTGGTGCTTGAGAGGGGAAATTGCTGCTGGAGTGGGGTCTACTGTAGTGGAGAGGGAGGTGGCGTCGCTTGTCGTTGCAGAGGAGGGAAAGGAGCGGCGACCTTGAATAAGGGAGGAGGGAATTAGGTTCGGCTGTGAGGAAAAGGAGGGAACGATCGGGGAGAGGCGGCTGAACGGATGTGACTTATAAAGTCGCATTCTAGGTTCTGGTCATGTCCTAAACCCATTAACCGGTCGACCGCTACTAGGATAACCGGTCGACCGCAAGGGGTCGACCGGTCATTGAATGTCGGACTCAGGTTGAACCCAAACCCTTCGGTCTAGATTAATTAATAAATATATCAATAATTATCGTTTCACGCCATTTTTTTCGATCTGATACGGTCCGAAAATTTCCTGTCCTCTTCACGACGATGCCCTAACTTATCATCTAGCTCTTCGGAACCTTTCCTCAATTATTCATAGTATTCCTAACTTATACTGCTCCTACCATTAAAAACTTCAAAAATCCAAAATATTCCAGCTATTATCCTCCGTATTATTATATATTGGACTATTCCTCCTATTTGCTGGCGGGTTACACAACACTTCCTGACAACATACCCTAATAATTAAATGTCATTTTTATTTTATTCGCCCTTTTAAGATAGAATTTTTAAAAGTTTTTCAATTCTTTAAACAGGAAAAATCATCGGGCTATGTATACGCCTGATTTCTCTTTGTTGCCAAAAGGGGAAACTCTTTTTCGCCTAAATTTTTTAAACCAAAATCAAACTCTTATTTTATTATTTACTTAAGGATTTCAAAACTTTCTTTTTAAACTAAAGCCTTTAAACACAACCAAATTCATTGGCATATATATTTCTTATAAAAATAAATTTTTAGAACTCTCCTACTTTCCAACAACAATTTCCAACCGGACCCTTGGAAAAACATGGTATATTATATTTTTTTCCTCTTTTGAAAAACCCATTTAAAAATCTTATGGTATTCTCACATAGGGTCGGACTAAGAAATGAGATTTACTTCTCTTCCGTAAAAATCCGGTTCGTCATCTTGAGGTAATTGATGAACATTCTCTTGTAAGAACTTGTCTCTGGATGTCAAGGACATATAAATTCTTAATTCCCACTTATCTATATATAATGTGCATCTTCAATCGACAATCCATCGAAATCCATAATCACAAGGTAGCTAAGTCTCAAAAATCAAGTCAAACACAATCCAGCCTATGGTATCCTTCTATATGTCATGCTCATGCTCTTCAAAGTTAATGCCTTATGTACAACCAATGCTCCGTGGGATAATCGGGATACGTGCGTAATCTTTAAATCTATAAAACTTTCCAACTCATAGTCGCCTCGCTCATCCTTTCAGAATATGGTCACAACTATTTCGTGGTTTGAATTTTAAGAGTTCGATGTAGATTTATATAGAACAAATATACAAATACACACTCATAGTGTATCCTAATCCCTATGATCGACTAGCCTAGGATCTAATGCCAAATGTAACAACCCATACCTTAATAGGCCCGAATTTCAAAAAAATTCAATACAAGTTCATTAGGATACAGATCATTGGTTTTGGTAACCTATAATAAACATAAGTAAATCAGAGATAGGTCAAATTAGACTCACAACGAAATATAAAATATAATAGTATATAAACACTGACTGAGGCTACTACCTCGAAATCAATGATATTCCTAGGACATCAAATTGCCTTGTCAGTACCGAGCATGAATAAGAAGACTTCTCCATCAACTGTTCCGTCTTACTCCAGTGACCTATTCCTCTAAATCTATCCTATGGGTTGTAATGAGAAGGGAATTAGAATAATATTTTCATGATTGAAAAATTGCATACTTAATCCATAACACAAACTTATATCGATTGGTTTCCATTTAGATGTTATGTCTTATTACTTATGGTTAATCTGTTTAATGCGCGTATGATATGTCTACCTATCCTTCCCCAAGATATATAATACCAACAAATGCCTATTATGCATATGCAACCCAAAACCAAGCCACTTAGTATTACTTGAATAGGAAGGAGGCAGACCCAACGGCCATTAAATACCTCAGTCCCCGAAGCGGGCCTTTTGCATCGTCAATGTTGGTCCATCGGTCCTCGCTACAAAGACCGGTGACTTCTATATATGGCTTTATAATATATAATTGCCGCATCTATCGTTAATAATGTCCTAGCCATGTGAGAGATAGTACATAAGCCACTTAATATCTTCTTAATGGAATTAGGCAGACTTTGACAATTTAATACCATATTTAAGGCGGATCCCCATCATTTAATACCTAATCCATAGGCTGACCCCTCATCGGCATCTATCTAGCCGACATTGCACGGAAATCTCTTCGGTTACTTAATACTTCCTATTGAAGTGGACCTTTCTCAGATATCCTTTATCGCGCCTAACCACTAACCCTGACCATTTAATACTTCCTAAATAGGGAGGAGGCAGACCCTCAATTAACCACTTAATACCTCCGACCCGGAAGCAAGTCCTACATCCTTCGCATATCTCTTTTCCCACAGGTCCTATGGTTGGAGATGTCTCACATCAGTAGTAAGCGTACACAACTGCTAAGGAAGACTTCTGTTGTGTAACTCTACTAACCTTGCATCTCAATCCACTAAGTCCAATTAATTATTCTAAGTTTTATTATTGGATAAAGCCCACTAATCTCTATTTGCATATTTAAGGCTATAATTTATTCTAATGATAATTATACTGCCTTATAATGTTTAATTGCTACCTAGAATGTTTTATTTTTTATTTCCATAAATGTCCCTTTTGTCCACAATAAATGACTATTATCCTAACGGACATTTCCAAAGACATTTATTATTTATTCGAATCTTACTATTATTTCTTCCTTATCTTTTCCATGATCAACCTACCAATTTCATTAACCAGTCCCATTTCATCCGTTTATAACCATTTAAATTATTATAACTCCCAATTTATTGCACATTTATTGCCTATCATTTTTAGAGTTACAATCCTTTCATCTTTATTTTTCAAATACCATTTATTGCACAATCTATTCTAACATTCAATTTACATTTAATGCGAACATTAACGTATAATACGCTGTATTAATTATATTTTTATTTTGAATGTTTTAGCACGGTTATACATGTTTATAAATTTATTTTTACATTTCTATTTGTTAATCTTTTAACTAAAATATTTCATTCTATATTTTAATATGCTAGAGTTATCCTTCCAAAAAGGTTTCCTGTTATAAGCTTCCCTAAATTAAGGGATTTGCTTAGTCTGAAATTACATGGAATTATTTATTTCTTTTTTTATTGAAATAGACAGTGTAAACTATGAATATAAAATCCATACTTTACACATCTCTTTCCTTTTTTGATATATATTCCTTGTCAAATCAAGCATTGCAATTTTCTAGGAAATTAGGATATTAGATAAATTCATGGAGATTAAACGGACAGCACTTCCAACAAATTAAAATAAAAAACTCACATTTTAAATAGAATCAGAGAAAATCTAAATTACACTAGTATTTTTATAACCCAATTGTAGATCTAGAACAAATTCTACATCTTTATCTATATTCGACCTTTAATAACTTATGGGCTGATTTTCAGATCTAGTTATAAATAATATTCCTATTTATTTACATAATATGTAAGCGTTGTTTCATGCACTGTATTTAAGCCTACAACTCTTTAGATTTCTATCAAGGCATAAATATCAAATAAAATTCCAAGGAAATAAATTCCAGTGTTATAAGTAAATTACATAATTTCTCACTCACCTTTAAAAGCTTTCCTAGTTCACAGATCTGAATCTGATTCCTTGAACCAACTTCATTTCCTTTCTAATCCCAAGAAATATGTAAAACGTATATACACATACCATTAAAATAACAAATCTGAGAAGAGGTTTGGGAAAAAGGGAAATAAATTTATAATATTGAAATTTATCTTTTTATTTTCTCAACGCTGATCCGCTCCTTTTCTTCTTCTATTTATTTTCTGCTCTTCTCTAATTTGTACAAATACAAACTATTTTAAAGTTAGGAGGAATAGTGAAGAAGAGAAAATGGCAGAGCTTCGCTGCCCTAGATTAGAAAATATATGAGGAGAAGAGAGGGGTTAGGCCTGTATTTATAGGCTCTTGAATCAGCCGTATACGTTAGATTAAAATTATAAACCCTGGGCCATTGGCCGAGGTTCAAACCACACCCAAAATGCTTTGACCGATCGGTGGCTCCCCTATGAGCTATTGACCTCTAAAGGTCGAACCGCCTATAACAGGGGTCCACTAGTAGGGTCCAGGTTTAATTATATATTTATTACCATAATTTATTATTTATTTATTTCTGCTTCGATTTCTTTAAATGCCTGCAACTTTTTCGTTTGAACTCCAATTGCGAAACTCCAAAGATGAATGTTGCTAAGAAAATTTCCACTAATACAATGGTGCAAATTTCATGGCTAGATTCCATTATTTGCTCAATTTCCATTTTTGGAGCCTAACTAAATATTAAATTACTAACGTAAATTTATGGGGTGTTACACAAGAGCTTTCGCATGTTGAACCCAAGTGTGATTTTCATGGGTAAAATGTATAACAAAGCTTTCATGTGTTAAGTTTAAGCATAACTTTTGCATGTAATATTCAGAACAAGAGCTTTCACGTGTATAACCTAAGTGTGATTTTCGTAGGTAAAATGTTAAATAGTGCTTTTGTGTGCTAAGTTTAAGCATAACTTTCACATGAAAAGTCTGAAACTAGAGCTTTCGTGTGCGAAACCTAAGCGTAGACTTCGTGTATAAAATTTAAGGAATAATTTCATGTATTGAGCCCTCGTGCGATAACTTGTCACGTGACAACATGTCCAGTTAATCAGAAACGTATATCTAAGCAATAAGACCCGAAACCCACAAACAAAAAATTACAACCCGGGTTAATATATTCAGATCAAAATAATGATTTTGAAGAGCAACGGGAAGAAAAATCACTAACACCAAAATTCATAACTAAACCCCGATTAACTTCAAAACCAAAAGTACTTAAATTATATAGAATTGCAGTATGAATGCCGAGCAGATTAACAATAAATAAGGTCGCTTACTGATTGAAAAATCCGAAAGGAATTAAGATTCAAGCAATAAGGATAAATCAATTCTTCTTAAACAAAATTGGTAAAATTGGAAAAAGGAAGAGGAAGCACATTATTTATAATAGAAAAGACAATGATAACAAATGGTAGATCTCGCATGATAAGAATGGACGGCTAAAATAAAAAAACCAAGAAATATGAAAAGTTATTTTATACTAAGTATAAAGAAACATTATAACTAGGGGGTAAGTGTTATGGCCCAAGTATATTAGTCATTGTAGGTTAACAAAGTGGGAAGCTTTCGTGAGACATGTACACGAGCTATCATGAGATAACATCAATAATGAAGTCTCTCTTCGGAATATGAATAGGAGTTCTTGTGGAGTGTGCATAAGAGCTATAGTGAGATGTATACCAGAGCTATTGTGATATAACAACAATAATGAAGACTCTAGTGGGACATGAATAAGAGCCACCGAGGAGCTACTCGAGTAATCATCATGAATGAAAGTGAAGCTATGAAAGGAGGAGTGATATAGAGCCATTGTATGGAAGATTTATGTCAATGTGATGTGATTTTCAAAAGCTGTCATGAGGAATTTATAATGCTATCATGACATGAAATACTTGAAGCCATCGTGAGGAATTTATAAAGCTATCTAGACATGAAATACTCGAAGCCATCGTGAAGAATTTATAATGCTACCATGACTTCAAGTAATTAAAGTGATCGTGAGGAATTTATAAAGCTATTGTGACATGAATTACTAGAAGCCATCGTGGGGTGTCGCAGAACAATCAAGAAATGACGAATTATAGCCATCGAATGGAAATTCCTGAGGTCATCATGGGATGACCAAATAGAGCGATCATGTGTTAATGAATCAAGTTGTCATGAAGCAAGTCAGTTCATTAAGCAAAGAAAGTATGCTCTATATGTCATTTTGAATGTATGCCACATCATCATATCATAACCATCTATTTTCAATAAGGTGGCATATGTGAAGAATCCTACAGTTCAAATTCTATATAAATAAGCACGTACCCCCACACAAAATGGAGCGGATCCTCTACATCTCCTCCTTAATTTTTCATTTTTCTTTCAGCATTGTAAAGTGAGCTCCAATTCGGGGATTCATGGCCGCTAGGGCGAATTGATTGGGAACTTTGTAATCGAGGACTTGTATTTTGGATAACTTGCATAATCGACTATTTTGAGCTTACGACTTATGTATGCTTCATTGTTTGAACATATGACTTTTGATTTCAAGTAAGTACTTAAAACTATGGAATACACATTGATCCCACTTCCTTTACATTTCCTAGTTTAATAGCTTGAAACACCAAGAGCCCAACCTTTACCGTAACATATAAAGTCCAATTTTTGCCTTAACAATTGTTTTGTGTGTTTATGTATTTATATGTGATACCGTGTATATGACATATGACACATTCTTCGTCCCATGAATTTTCGAGGACAAAAATCTTTTAAGGTAGGAGAATGTAATACCCCGTAAATTTTAATAATATCCTAATAATTAATATATGTATTAAAAGTGATAAATTAATTAATTAACATAATAGAGGGGTAAAATGTTCATTTTTCGAACATTGGAATTTGGGGACAGGACCAATGCCATTGCTATCGGCTCGTTTTTCTAGTTCACACGGTATATTCATTTGTTTAGTTTAGACGTTGTATAAGAGAGATACA
This sequence comes from Allium fistulosum, assembly GCA_030737815.1. Classification (NCBI taxonomy): domain Eukaryota; kingdom Viridiplantae; phylum Streptophyta; class Magnoliopsida; order Asparagales; family Amaryllidaceae; genus Allium; species Allium fistulosum. The sequence continues at coordinate 1,426,568,390 of CM060902.1, forward strand.
GACTATATTGTGATCATTTGATTTGGCCCCAAACGTTTGAATTTGAAATTTTGAATTTGAAAATTAACCATTGAATTCCCTCTCTCTGTAAATAAATCTCCCATATATCCCTTTTTATTTTTTCAGAAATTCATTTTTTATTTTCTTCCTCCTTCCCTCTTCTTCATCAATATTCAAAAAAGCCATATCTCATCCATTTCTCAATGGATTTACACCAAACTAGCGGAAAATCAAAGCTTGAGGAGAGTAATATGCATATATTTTAATTTGGTGTTGAAATTGGAAGGGGACTGGGTGTAACATGCCAGATAGCTAGGGGTGATGATGAAAACATTGTACCCCATTTTAAGATTTAGATAGCAAACTTCAAAATGACATATTTCCTTCATCATTTAACGAAATATGGCAATATGTCCATAGAAATGACCGTATGGACGAGGGATATGATCTGGAAAAGGAATTGGGGATAATATGGAGAACTATGGGTGCAAAATGGACAGTACAGTGAGTGGTTTTCGCCTAATTTACCATATAAACTTTTCAGTCTTACATAGTTCTGAAATAATTATGGTTTAGGATTAGAAATTAAGATTATATAGATGATTATCGAAATGTTATAGAAATATAGAGTAATGTAATCTAAAATAAAAAGGGAATTTGATTGTGAAATCAATATAAAAGGATAATTAAATAATGTTTGACCCAACAATGAATAGTAGTTTTAAGATGAATGATAAGAGACTAATAATCGTATTTAAATGGATGAGCTATTATAAATTAAGGTTTATGATGATAATTTATATAGACCAGAGAATATAATTCTAAATTTTGATTGATTTATGTATTACATTGTATATATACATAAATATAAGTAAAGATGGATATTGGAAAACAAGTTTGAGATATATATGTATACACTATATTCGAAGTACTTGTTAAATCATATAAAAACTTTATATAATGATTTCGAGGATATTTGTACATGTTTCAGAAAATATATAAATCTTCAACTGTATTTTTATGTGATACATTATGTAATATTTGAAGATATGCGGAAAAACTATACTTTTGTACTAGAAATGGATCATATTGATATATATATATATAAATAATATAATATAATATAATATAAAGATATTGGTAAAGTGTGAAATGCTATTATAATATAATTTTTATTTTGAATTTTAATGATTTATGTGTATTTTTACAGTAGGAATATATGAAAGGTGTATTTATAAAATCTGAAAAGCGATTTTATAAATTCATATTTTTAAGGCAAATTTAGAATAATTTTGATTCAAACTCTTAAGTGAAACTAAATTAGATAGGTAGTGGAAGATTATATCAAAATCTGGAAGAAAACGGAAAACGAATTGAATCAAAATAGGAAAGTAAGAAAGAAAATCTGGAAAGATACACACAGGGGCCTATTCCTTTAAAATACGACCCCAACGTTCGACCATCGGGCCATAGACCAGTCGACCGGTGGTTGCTAAAATATTGAATTAAGCCCAGTCCCTTAATGCCAAGTTATATATATTTAACAATATCGATTTGGGGTCTTTCCCTTGGGTACAACGTTTGGTGATGTTTTGAAATGGATTCCTGACCTTATTGAATTGGAATGCTTTGGACGTATACATGGATGAATGTATTTGTGTGTGTATAATATATATGGATATAGACACATGGATGGTAGATTGTTATTGGTGTTTTTGTTTGACTATTAATTCTGAGATATTTGCTGGTTACATGGTAACATGATTGCTCAGTATGTGTAGAAAATATGAGGTGCACTTGTTAACGGAAATAGGTCTATAAGCCGTGTATGGAAATGCATCCATTTAGTGATTCAGCCATGTGTTAATGCAATTGGGTGGGCTTGGCTTTGTATATGGGTTAGACAATATCATCGACCATTGTAAACATATTAGATTGAGACCTTGTTTCATGAGACTAGCCATGCACGTTGTATTATTTGACTAACTTGTTGGATGCAAGTGAAATCGGATTAAGGTATGATTGTTTACCATAGTTATCTTGTTATTATTTAGGAATGACTAGAGTATGTAGTAAAGTAGACATACATCACTCACCAAACTGTAGTGCGACCCTCTCTAAAATTTTTTCTTTGTTTCATCAGCAAGTTGATGGAGTCAAGTATGCTATTTTGAATATGTCTGAAGGTGTGGATGATGATGGCATTACTAGTGTATATGACCTTGTCAATATAAATAACCATTTGACATTTGGTAGTATATATGTTTATCTGGATCAGATTGGATATGTATATAATTTATGTATAAAGTTGGATCTATTGGTTTGGAATATAATGATATTTGATTATATTATACGTTGTTAACTTCCGCTGTGAGTTCAAAAAGAGATAGATATAATATATTTATTACTTTCTCTTATTTTCAATCACCAACGACTTGTCTTTTTGGGATTTCGGGGTTTACACATCGTGAGTTGTGTTAAATCAGAGGGTCAAAATTGGTCGGTTGTTTCAATATATTTAAAATGATTTGATCATTATTTAATTATTATAAGTGTAATTTTATTTTCAATTTGTTTTATTATTATTTATGATCGAAGTATAGACATGGGATATGCATAAGTATGAATAGAATTATATTGAATATTTTTTAAATTAAATCTACCTCCTTATGGCCTTATCGATTGTCGAACACATCGGTTGTTGGTTGTTTCCTTCTCTCCTTAGCTATGAGTTGCATCACTGTCTCCTTGGCTTTACCAATGTTTAATAGAGACAAGCTTTAGGTTAGTTGAGTTAGAGAGAATGAGAGTGGAGGTTGACTTTTCGTGGACCTCCAGATATCAAAATATCTCCCTCATTTTCCTCAAACCCTAGGAGACTATGCCCCTTTGAAGACTAAGTCCCCATCCTATGCTTTCATGTTGTGGTCGACCCTAGATATCCGGTCTTCACTAGTCAAGTTACCCATTGACTTAATTTGAATCAACAATTTAATCATTCTATATAAGCCCATTCTTAATTTATCTCACCATACAACTTTTATGAATCATTTTAATTAATTTCTAAGCTTCAAATAAATAACCAAATAACAATAAAAATTTAATACAATATCTGTATTGTATTTATTATTACCCTGTGACATTTATAAATTAATTTTACATTGGTTGAATTCAAAAATAACTAACAACTCGGTTTTGTTGACTCTTTGGTGTGAACTCGATCCTTATTCAATATTTAAAAAATTTAAGTACCAAGACCTGTATGGAATTTGCTGAAATACAACATTGGGCGAAAGTTCAATGCTTACAAACCATTTAGGATAAATCTAATTTCTAAGCTATAATAAGCTCATCTAGTAATGACATTTTATACACTCACCCTTTTCATCATCACTATATCACCTAGATACCTAGAGTTTGTTCTAAGGTCAAAAACTCTACCAATATCCATATATAATTGTGTGGATCACTTTAAATTCCTTGGTTCAATCTGATAACATTTGTCGAATAACTGATTTACTTTGACTAAATATTTTGACATTAAGTTGACTACTAATTGCAGTGATACTAACATTCTACAACAATGGAGACAAATTCTCTCTTGGGCAGTGTTTCACTTTAAGTAGTTCAACGTATACCCAACTATGGTCGTAAAAAGGTCATTGTGCCAAGTATTTGACTATAATTAAAGTATAGCCTAACAACTTAAGATTGACATTACTCTCATGTTTGAAAAATACTATATGTCATTACTATGAGATCCTCTATTTTGACTTAGTTGTATTATCTTAAGGAGGATCTCATCAGGTCATTCTGTGATTGTTCTAAACAACCATAAGTACGTAACCCTTTGATGCCTCCAATAGTCATGACTAAACCACCGTCCATCAAATGGAAAGCGTTACATACACTAGTCTCAACAGATGTATTGATATCCTCTTCTCGATACATTTTCACTAGCAACATTTATGGGGTTAGCATTTAGACATCGATTTAATACCCATGGTTACGAAATCATTCATAACTACAATTAATAAAATGTTTCTCCTACGGATATTTTACTTATACATGTTTAATATATTTGATTCATTATTTATATCACTATATAACTCATGTAAAAGAAAATAAAACCAAAAAGCCTACTTCGTTTCAAGATTCTTTTATAAGAGTTAAGTTACGTAATAAATTACATAATTTCCCCTAAGGCACACCCTCAACTCTAGCGTAAGTGACATAGTTTTGAAAAAAGACAATGCATGCACAAATATCGTTGCATAAGGGTGCAACGTTAAAATAATTATAAAGTAGGACTTCACCTAGATGATAAAAAACTTATGACTTCTTGGCCGATATTGTACTTCAACAAAGCCCTTATAGGATTTGATATTTAAATAGTTTAAATATCAAGCGAGGATCAATTCACACCTACAAGTCACATAATAATGAATTGTAATGTTGGACCCAAATGTTATAATACAATAATTTATAATTTTTATAAATTATTGTGGGGATGATTTAAATATATACATATATAATTGTTTTATATATTATGTGCATAATTTATTTTTTTAAATTATCAAAATTAATCGAGTTATATATGTTATATTTTTCATTCAAATTAAGTTAAATGGGTAATCTGATTAATTAAAGGGGTAATACAGAACATATAATGTGTGAGGGTATTTGAGTTACCTGAATGTACTTCTGCAGAAGGGATCTTAAGGCTATTATTACAGTGGAGGGGGGAGGGGGTTAATAGTGTATTTTAACTTATTAACATTTAACTTGTACTTTTCAAGGTAATTAACTTAGAATCACAAACATAAGCAGATAATTTTAAATAAAGAGTAAAAATAAAAAGTAGTAGTAAAAAAGACACACTGGGAATTTGTATACTAGTTTGGATTCCCAATCCTACATCCAGTCATGTACCCTGTATAAAATTTTCACTATTAAAAACTTGCAATTCCACGGGTGACAAGTACACCTATAGAAACTTGTCTTTGTTCCAAGTGGAAAGTACACCTATAGAAACTTGTCTTTGTTCCAGGTGGAAACTACACCTATCCTAACTTTTAACGGGTGGTGGGCCACACCCGACCTCTTGAATTTCCGTGGATGGTTAAGATCACATATACAATCCTAACTTTCCATGTGATAGAATACACCTTTACAATTCAATTACTAGCAGAGTATTACAACAAGAAATCATATCTTTCAAATACAAAATCTTGCAATCTTTAGTATAAAGATCCTATTAACTTTCGATACTAGTTTTTCTTTGAATTCTGAGAGAAATAGGATGCGAAAAGTTATAGAATGATCAATAATTCAAGTTTGAACTCTCTATTCCTCTATGGTTTGCAAATCCGTGAAGAATAAGAGTGACTGAGTGAGGATTCACAAAGTAATGGTAAATGTATTAATAGATCTTAATAGGAAAACAATGGTAGTAAAATAGAGAGAGTAGAATGAGAGAATCATGTTAAAATTTCATTTTCCAAAGCCTTAATAAAAAGATGAAGAAAAACGACTTTTGGCAAAAAGGTGAAAGAAAGTGACCATTCGTTTGAATTAAAAAAAATCTTCAATGGCTAGTATGTCAACATATGGCCTAAGGATATATCGACATGTCTTAGTAAATTTTGTAAATATTTTATAAAATTATTTTAATCTGTATAACTTTTAAAATTAATACTGAAATTTTTATAAAAGGATATCGAAGATGAAAATAAATCTTTATAAGAGAGAAATTTCAAAGATATGTTATAGGGTCTTTACTAAAAATTTCTAAGACTCGAAAAATACTTTTTCGACCATTTATAACATCTTGTGCTATTCCAATCTTGGTTTCATGAGTTTCTTGTGTCCTCCTAGCCTTGTCCTTGAATCTCTTGTGTTATCTTAGTTTTGTTCTTGTCCTCATCTTGATTCATCTAGGTCTTCTTTATTTTCTCTTGAGTTCTTCAATTTCCTGCACTATAATCTACATAATTTGGAAAATCATTGTTGTATTCCTATATTTCCTGCAATATATATGAATATTATACCTATATTTCTTGCACTATAATCTACATAGCTTGGAAAATCATTATTGTAACATCCTTCACTCCGAGACTCGAAAATGGACGCCGATGATGCAGCGGTCATCATCAAAATCAGTTTCCAGTGACAAAGTGAGTTTAATATTATTTTGCACAATATAAGTAAACAAAGCGCTAACTTTTTTCGTGACATCAAAATGTTTTACATAATCTATTACATCATTAAATCCAAATCGTTGCCCATGCAAAGGTATATATATAATAAGAAAATCGAAGTAGTGTGTGTGCTCGACATATGAAGATGCCAACACCACACGTAACCAGTTATATATTCTGGTTTTACATATTGAAGATTTCAAAATACTTTTATTTAAATAGCAAGCCTCCTACTTCTTTCTTCAGGATCTTTATTCGTTCTTTAAAAGATACCTATCTAATCCATAAACTCAGCTTACTCAAATGAGTACTCGTGAGTTATTGGAAATAATAAAAACATGGGACATACAATAAGTTTGGTATGAGTAAAACCTTTATCCTAAGCATCCATAGTAAGACCATGCCACTAACACAGGAAGGTTTTTCCCCTTACTTCATCATCACAGCATAATATACATAAGTTTATATAACAACAACATTGCACACACATATCACAAAAAGCACCCATATGCATATATTCAGTCAATAAGTGTACCCTACACTTATCATCTAATTGTGAACTATGTCATATATATATATATGTCCGTGTGTGTATAAATTCAAGTATACCCTATACTTATCATCCAAATATGAACCAATTCATATAATCATTAGTTAATTGTTTATCCATCACCCAATCTTTGGTTTTAGGCTTTCTTCATTAAGTTATCATTAACTTATTTTAGTGATCACCTATCTAGGCCTTCCTATCACTAATTTAATCTTTTATTCGAACAATGTCACCTGGTGAAAACGTCGACTTGTTTTCCTATGGGAGCCATCCTAACTAGAGTCAGCATGAATCTCTTAAGAGGCTGAATATATGCACCTTGAATACATTCTAGTAAGTGTCCTTACTAAGCGTCAATAGCCCATCGTAGTGCTTGAACCGCTATCGTTCACGTTGTCAAATTAATTTATAACGTCACTTGATGTTTTGGTACCATACTGGTTATTTTTAATTATAATACTACCTTGATGTTTTGGAACCCTGCCTTAACTCCTCTGTAGAGTTTTAAAATGTTCTTAAGTTGATCCGCTATCATGAAACCCTGCCTTATACCATTGGATTTTAGACAAATAGTCACGACACCTTACCACCCAATAATTCTATGAGTCGTTATATTTTACGGTCATAGTTCAATTGTTTTCTTTCGTTCATTAATTGTGTACCTTGCACATCCTTTAGATATAATGTTTTTATCCGTTATTTAAGTGATAACCAATCATTTATTAGCTTCTCTAAGCTTCCTTCATTTCATAAATAATTTAACCCAATTTTAACTTATAAAATCTCTCTTTTATTTCATTTCTTTAAAATAGTTCAATAACATTTGGAAACTGTCTTCCAAAGTGGTCGAAGTATTCGTATTTTACTGAGAAAACTATAGCTTCCCAGGCTATTACAAATTACATTTAATTGTTATATATTGGTCAACCCACAGCCATCGTATTTAATTAGAAACGTTATTAACAATTGCATGCAAATCCCCAGCTAAACCGCACAATCTTCATATTTTATTTTTATATCTAGCCATCATGTGTTATAAAAATATTGGCCATCGTGTGCTGACCAAATGGGAGCCATCACATCCCATTTTTATTTGGCTAACTTCGTGAGATGATAACATGAAATATACACATATTTTGCTCTATTAGTATTGAATGCAATAAGAAGCCTTTGCATGCATGCATTATAATTCATGATTAGCGTACACTGAGTATTGTTTCCTTTATTTAATCTATTTCATTTTAGTGTTCGCATGTTGCTTGGTTAAGCCTTCGTGGCTTACTCTTTTTTTTCCCACCGCCTTCGCGTTACATTCTGTATCTATACCTCGTGAATCATTACGTCTGACTTTACTCATAATACAAATTCAAGTCATCGCATTTAGTTTTTTTTGTATTTTATTGTGGTGTCACGTGTCATCCTTTGTTTTGATTTATTCAATGCGTTCATGAAGCCATACTGTAATGATCCCACCACTATGCCCATATTATTAATGAACATTACAAGTAATGTCATCTAATAACATGGAGAATACGGTTGGTTAAGAGAGATCGAATGTGAATATATCTTTATACTAACGACACGTCTTTATTACCTTTTGAGGATCTGAACTGAAATTTTTTGACGTGTACAATATTAATACAAAGAAATAAACACACCGATTTAAAATATTCAGAATAGTATATAATATTAATAAATCAGAGTCATATATCACAGCGGAATAATATACATCATATACATAATAGAATGCAAGTCTATTAAATATCAGTACTAGACCCACATAATATATACATCATATCCAAAAGTACTATATCGGGTACACAATGACTCCTAGATAATATACATGACATAACTCCTAAATGTCAATGCAAACAAGTGTGAAGTAAACTAAAATGGTCAAAATAGTCTACTTTAATGCTAGCCTAAAATCCAAAGGTCAACGAGTCTTGATACCTGCAGAGTCTCAGCCTGACCCGAGTATTTTAAAAATAAAAGGGTCAGACTATATCTAACAAAAATGTGAGATGATGTTATCATTAACATATGACTTAGAACTAAATAAGCCATAATAAAATATGCCATAACAAATGATCAATATAAGGCATATCAATCAAATCACTATTTCATAAATCCATATCAAGTCTCAATGGACTATCATAAAAAATATGGTGATTAACAATTCAAAAAATTCTTCAGGGACAAAAGATACTAAATATCCATTCCAAAATCTCTAAAGAAATAATCATCACTAATAAAATAATAACACAGTGACACGAAGTCTAACGACACAAAGCAGACCCCACCACATAGTGTTGTGGTCTAACGACATGGAGTAGACCAAATATGAGAATAATCTAACGACACGAAGTATACTAACTATGTGAATTTACCTAATGATGCAAAGTAGGTAAACATCGTCTAACCGTGCAATAAATAATATAGCGACACAAAGCCTAATGACACAAAGTAGACCACGCAACATAGTGTCGTGGTCGAATGGCACGAAGTAGACCAAATATGCGAATAGTCCAACGACACAAAGTAGACTAACTATATGAATTTACCTAATGACACAAAGTAGGTAAACATCGTCTGCTGTCCAAACATCTAAAATGTATCGACTCTCGGGTCGATGAAAAATGAGCCATCGTCGCTTGGGGATCTATCGGCCTCAAATCCGAATACCCTAAGATAATACAACACTAAGTGTAGCTCACTTTCATTTTAGTAATCACTAAAAACTTTACCGACTATCCCATACCAGAAAGTGAAATGCTAGTGTTTACTAAAAGCTAGTGAATTCCATTCAAACTCTATTTACCAAGTTATATTAATAAGCGAAAGAATTGTAAGGAAAGTCCCATACCGATCCGATAATTAAATCGTTTATTGAAACTCCTTATTTCATAGAAAAGTATGAAATCCAATAGAAATAAATTATAACGACCCACTATTTTGGACCATTCGCATCCATTATAAGTGAATAGGTAGACACTCATGCCGGAATTGAATTGCTCAAAATACCGCGTTGTTAATTTAAATTTGGCAAAACTGAACATATACAGTAAATAAATAATCACAGATCACAGACATAGAGTAATAAATGCAGCGGAAATAAAGAGATAGTAGTTCACGAAGCTACTATATAAATGTATAAGTTACATAAGAGTTAAACCAGATACAACGGAAGAGTAATACGATACATCAGATATAAATCAGAATACATCACTGGAATCATCGAATACTGAAAGCAGAATAGATGGCTGGATCTTCAAGCAAAGCTCCAACTCCAAAGGTGAGTCTCGAATACTGGTACACTCAGTCTGACCCGAGCGTAAAGCAAAACACAAAACACTCGAGTGAGGATTAACATTCTTATATTTATAAATCCAACTCAAGTGAAATAGCAATTGAAATACAAGTAACTCAAAGGATGTTTGGAATAACCATCCTTTAAGGATCCGTTAAACTATCTACTAGGTAGTAATGTACGCTAAGTAGATAATGTCTATCAGTAATATAAGGTATCAAAATAGTGTTAAGGCGTTACCATTATCCCCCTTAACACATTTTTATAAGCGTCATAGTCTATACAGCACTGTAAACTCCACCGTAAACTAGTGGGCTATCAGGGAGTACTCCATAGGTATAACACAAAACAAATTCGTAGTGGTCGCGAATATGGGAATACAAGTATGACAAGGCACATGAGGCAATACCCAAGGTAGTGACACTACCGTTTGCCTGATCCGGACTGGTGAGAACGCATCGCCGCAGCGATCGCAACACCGTAAAACAACACTCCCAAAATCAAGGGTGCACCAATCGACAACAAGTAATGAGTAGTTCGAAGAAGTGTGTTCACTTGAGGTAGCTGACCTCCATTGGCCCGGCACGGCTCCTGTTTTAGTCATTTCCAATTTGACGCAAGTGTCAAGGCTATCCATTATCGTTCTCTTTCTTCAGTCATCACGAACATCATCCCAACCACTTCATTCTGGATCACACTCCGCGTATAGTTATTAAAGTGGTTTTCGGTTTAGACAGAGAGTATGTCCATAACCGATTCCGATCTCTTTAATAACTTTCGTAATTATTACACCGATTGATCGTTTAATATATTTCAAAAACCAAATCAAATTCAATTTCAAATAGAATTTGTAAATCAACACTTCATTTGTCTTTCAAAACTAATTTCCATACTTTACGTTTCAAAACTTCCAAATTACCATTTCAAATCTTATAATAAAATTTTCAATTTCTTTTTTAAACAATTCAAATATTGATTCAAGTTCGTAAATAAGTTTCATTCCAAATCATTTAAATTAATTTAATTTAACATTTAAATCAATTTAAATTCATTTATCAATTTCATTCAATATTCATTAAGTAAATTTACCATTCAAAACAATTTCTATTAAATTTCCAATTCATTAAATCCATTATTCAAATTCAACTTCATTATATCAAAACTTACAAATTGAATTAAATTAAATTCATCAAATCAAATTCTTTAATTTTCAAGTCTTACATTAATTTCAATAAATCGCATTTTTTCTTGTTAAAGAAATTCAATTTCACTTATTTACTTACTTAAATAATTTTCCAAAACTTAATTAATAAAGAAACTCAATTTCAATTATTTACGAAGTAAAATTCACTTATTCAAAAATTCAATTTCACTTATTAAAGAATTCAATTCAATTTAATCATTAAATAATTCAATCTTATTTAATTATTAAATAATTCAAAACTTAATTATTAAATAATTTCAAAGTTTAATAATTTCAAACTTAATTATAATTTCTAACTTGATTATTAAATCATTTCAAACTTAATTCAATCATTTCTCAAATTAAACAACATTCTTCCATCAATTACATTGTTAACATTTTGTTTCAGATTGTTAAATATTAACATTTTCCTTTCATTAAAAATTCAAATTTCAACTTCATTTCAAAACCATATTATTTATTCAAATAAAATCTTTATTAAATTTTAATCAAATTATTGACCAATCGGGTTTATTAAATTCTCTATTCTAAGTCAAGTTCATTTGGGTATTTATCATTTCAACCCGATTCCAATTTAATTCAAAATCAAAACATAGCAAAAGGGAACTTGCAGTGTGATAACTGGGATGGTGTCAAAGTAAATAAACAAGCAATAACAACAATCAATAACAATCAAATAATCAATTCAAATAATCCCGAAATAATCGTATTAATTCATATTGTTATTTGTGTAAATTAATAAAATTATTTCTAGAATCTACACTATCATTTCATGTAGATTAAAGATTATTACACTAATATTTATACGGTTCTTCAATTGTCATTCGATTTCAATTTTAACACTACAACAATTAATCAAATATACGTTCAATGGTTCAAAGTGTAACTATCACTATTCTACATGTCAATTAGTTTAACAATTAAAAGGGGTCATATTCAACTAAATCAAATTCAACATATGTGTCGATTCAAATTTTAATTATCCTACGTCAAATTTATTTGCATAATATTTATCACTTTATACATTACAATTTTAACGTCCAATTGTAAACATCAAACAATCAATCATTTAACAACCAAACTGGATTATCATTGCATATATAACAAATAATGGTGTCAGATGTCAAAGGTGAACTGATACAGTTAATAGCATAAATAACAGTAGCATATCTCAATTGTCGTTTCAATTGAAATCAAATTTAATAAATAAAAGAACATTAATCGTGAGTGATTGCTCACCTTTCGAGGCTAGAGAGGAATTTGATGATGAAATGAGTTACGAATCCAGGCACGAATTCCAAAATGAAGCAAGATTGGTACGAATTCGATGATCAAAGCTGATAAATAGAAATAGACGAAATCAAATCAAAATTGGATCGATAAAAATGATTGATATAAGTGAACTTATATATATAACTATATATAACTCTATATAAAGTCATATTCTAAGTTCCAACATATACTAAAAATAAGATATATATATTATATTTTGTTTACAAATCAATATTAATTTAAACACATATTAAATTAAATATATATTTCAACATAGTAACATGACCTACATATATATATACTTATACATCACTTAAACAACACTATTATACATATATACACAAACAGCTTGCTATAACTTAATCAATTATCATACAATATAGTTTATATGAACCAAATACCGATGATATAATAACATTTATCTTAACAGGTCACATATAAGCTTCAATATCTGCATATATACCGATGATATTAACAACTCACACAAACAAACCAAACATATTTTCATACATATACTCTAACATAGACGCAACATACGACTTTATACAAGAAATAATATGGATATGGGCACGTGCAACAGGACATGGCTGAAAGAATGAGATAAAGTTGAAAGCACATGAATGCCAATTATATCTATAAAATAATAACTCAATATATATATATATATATATATAACAATACCTCCTTTTTGTATAACAAAACCAATGCATTTGAATATATAACCTTAAACAACCATAAGCAACAAAATACTGTTAATATATATACCCTTTTCTAATTTCAAATATACTTGAATCAAAGAAAAAAAATTGTTAATAAAATAAAAGAATATAAAACAAAGGAATTTTTAACTAGGAATACAAACAGACAAACACTTCATGTACTTATGCGTGTATATACACATATAGCTTACGTATGCATAAATATTATTATATCAAAATCAATACAAAATCACTATATTTTTCAACATTTCAAAATCGATATTATATATATAGCCCTTTAACACTTTTTTTTATACTTATAACAAATACGCGAAATCAGGTTAGGACGTACAAATCAAATAAAGTAAGGCAGAAAAGCTTTGCTAGAAAACATAGTATTTATATAGGTGTTAAAGTTTATCACAAAACCCTATTCAAAATATTAATGCAACCAGAATAAATAACTTTTGATATATATAAATATACTAAATAAACAACATAAGAATATATATACCTAGTAACTTACAGGAGGAGGTTTGGTGAAGAGTAGCTATGTCGTGGTTGGCTGTTGAGGTAGAGGATGGGAAGGAAGAGAGAGGGGAATTGCTGTGGTGGGAATGAGGCGGTAGAGGGTGACAAAACGTGGAGGACGAAGATGAGGGCGGAGGCTAATGGCCGATGGGTATGGCTGCTACTTGGTCGTTGAGGCTGTTGTGAGGCAAAGGCGGAGACGTGCATGAGCTCGGCCGGTGGAGATGCTCGGGGTGAACCGGGGGGTAGTAAGGGCGGACGGTGGCAACATGGGCGAGGCTAACTTCGGGTGAGGTGAGGTCATGGCGGAGGCGAGCAACTGAGATGACGTTGCATAGAGGTGGGGCACGTTTGTTCATGGAGGAGGCGGTGATTGCCTTGGCGTGAGGCGGGTGGGAGGTGAGAGAGGAAGAGTTGTGAGAGGAAGAGGAAGGTTTGCATTGTTTGGTGAAGAGGCTGAAGCGTTGGATTGAGTTTCCAGGCAAAGCTTTTTCTCAGATCCAAATAAACAAAAGAAGAGAGAAGGGTGAAACAGTGCAAGCCACAAAAATGAAATGGGAAATAAAATTTACATTGAAAAAAACGAAATCAAAAGTTGAGATTGGGAAGAGTGACAGTCAAAACATTGAATTCTGGGGATACGAAATATAAATGACAATTGGTTTAAACGGTGGAAAGTGAAATGGTGTAAGCAACCAAAAGCCACAAACTGGTTACCAATACGATTACCATTTCAATGGATTCTGTTTCGTACCGAACTTCAAAACGCAGAATTGAATATACCGCAGAGATCAGCATGACGAGACGATCAGAACGGTATATAGATATCGGTGGTATGGTTGAATTATAAAATTTTCGAATTTTCTAATAGCGGAAAATGCAAGAAAAACGCTGAAAAATAAGATCGACGGAGCCAAAGATTTCCGAATTTGGAAAAACAACAAACTAACATCTTGCTCAGAAGATGGTTTAGAATTTTTCTATGTAAAAATATTTAGGTTTCGGAAACATTTATTTTCATCGCTTTTTAACTGATTAAATTGAAGTAAATTTACGCGCAAAATAAACTTTCATATTTTCGGACGAAAATTTACCAGTTGCTATGATTAACTAAACGCATTCCAAATATCAATTTTATATTTCAAAATTATATCGTTTAAAATTTCACAAAATTTTAACTAATTACGTTATTAAAACAGTTGAAATTTACGGGTCGTTACATAAATCAAGCTCATCTACTTATAATTAAAAAGAACAGAGTTAAAAGATTATATTTTAAAATATAATTTCTTTACTAAACTTTTGAATCAAAGTAGTGCTTTTCATAAATAATAACTTACTTTATTTTAAATATATATATACCATGAAATATTATTAACTTTAAGACCTTATAATCCTTTCTAGAAACAAGCACTTTGCTTTAAAAAGCTTGAAAACTCTTTCAAATATTTTTAAATAACTTCTATAACCAAAATCATATAAAATAAGATAATTTCTTTTATAATACATATTTTATAAAAGAGCAGTATATTTTGTTTTCTTTCAAAACATTTTTAGATTTCTAATATAATTAAAATGATGATTTTTGAGGATTTTGGAAATAAATAAAACTAATTTAAAGCTTGAAATAGAATTTGAACAAATAAACGAGTTAAGAATTTAATATGTTTTATTAACTTCCCAAACGCAAATTTTAACCAAAATCCATAATTAGAAGAAATCACAATTAAGGTTTTAAAATATTTGATACTATCTCTTAAAATCATTCATTAAGTAGAGGACCATTTTCATGATCCGAAGCACCTTTTTGGCGAATTCTGATTACACAAATAATGCACGACATTATATAATCTAGCTTCAAAATCAATGAGTTTTAATGGTTTTCTACATATATGCTATTTCGTTATCGATTATTGAATCAAATTTAATATTTCAACACACGATTCAACCATCAAACAAACTGAAATCATGGCTAGCAAATTCTACTTCAAGCAATTCAATCATTCACTACCAAAAAGTTATTTCAACCCATAATCAAACAAGCATGCCAAAGGATATTAATATTTTTAAATATAGACGTGTGAGTTAAATATATTAACTCACCTTTAACCATTAGCTTGCTGAACTTCAGTTATTTTGCTTCAACAAGCACCAAAATCTCAAATCAATGGTTGGCCAAACCCTAACTGACATCGACGTGAATAGCAGCCCCAAACGATGCTCCTACATCCTGCTCTCAATCATGTGTCGTGCACTATCACGCCCACACCCGAGCTCCTCCCAATATCTTTGCACGCGCGATTTCCACCATGCCTTCAGCTCCATCTTTGTCTAGGTCATGTGCACGAGCCTCCCTGTCGCGACGACTCCACATCACCAGCCGTTTCCAACTCGCGTCACTATGGTAGCGACATGATTTGAGAAGTGCCTCCAGCCTTGCATCGCTGCCTTCACTTCCCTCTCGTCGTCACTGCCGATTGAAGCATACGGTAGTTCCACAAGTTGTTTTTTCTTTCGTTCTCAATCGCATTCTAGGACAGTTTGAGATTCGGGTAAAAAGTTTGGGTTTTCTTGGTTGAACGAAAATTAGATAAGGATGGACAATGTGAGCCATGTTTAGGTTAAGGATTTTTGGTCCAATAAGAAGAGAGTAGAGTTTTAGTTTCTCCTTTTAAATCATTTTGAACTCTTAATCACCCTATTACTCAACCGTTATTTGATATCAGATTACAATTCCGCTTGATACGTTTTAATCCAAATTTTATTCTATTTGTTAAAAAAATCTATTATTAGATGGACTTTAATTAAAAAATTCTTATTTCCAAAATACTAATCATTATAATCTAATTTGAATACTTTATTATAATTAAACATGTCTAGTATTATGGCTTCAAAAACAAAGAGTTGTTACAGACCTCCCCCCTTATGAAAATCGCGTCCTCGCAATTTGTTATAGGGAGACGTCACATTGCATTCTAACATTAACTTTTTTCATATTGTACCGTCAAGTTGAAACTTGTTAAATTCTCTAATTGGTTAATATTGAAATCAACTTATCTTAAATTATAGCTTAATAGACTCATTTATTAACCTTTAGTTCTTCGCATATGAAATTTATTGAAAATTTTTCTAAGTGTTAGAATTTCCAAAAAAATTTGGTAGAGTCTCCTTTGTACAGAGAGCCATTTGCAATTTCAAAAATATAATAAAAATGATATACATCAACAACACGGTCGGAAATACAATATATACTAATATTTCTAACACTGCTATATTTAATCCGAAAGTGTACCTTTGTTTTTACATTTAAAGCAAGTTGGCTTATTATGTTAGCGAACAAAAGCAAATTTGCGCAACATTCCAATCCACGTAGTCTTCTAGCACCTGTTCTCAACTCAAACGAACTATATGAGACCTGGTATATAGAATTTTAAGTAAGCATGCATTCACACGGTAATGCAAATAACTAATAAGGGTTTACATACATTATAAGAGGTGAGACTAAATCACAATACTTCGAAGAAAAAGAAACTCATTATGTATCCCTTTATTAACTTCAATTTTAACAATATTTAGTCAAAGATCATCATTAACCTAACACAAACTAGTCACTTACCAGGACTATATAGATACAAAGATACTTTAGTTCTATATGCATCAACAATAGCAATCACCGAGATTGCATTCACACTAACGGTTCTAATATAAAAAGCTGGAAATAGCAAATTGAAAACCGACATGAACTCACACAACAGTCTGATCGTAAAAGCCAAATATAGGAATTGAGATGGTTACTTTTAATCAGTTTAAAATAATTATTCTGCATTCATATAAGCAGCAATTTGGAACGATTAACTAATTTAAAACCCATAATATTTTCACAGCATACCAGGGATCATTATAGCTGAAAATGATATTAAACATGGTTAGCAAACAGGTTTGAAAGGGATAATTTACCCAACATTTTTAATTGAATTGTTATTTTATTTTAGAAAAGGATTAGTAAGTACTTTTAAGTCCATGCTCACTAAAAATTTTCTGATAGGATGTTTTATTCAGATCAAATGCAAAAACATCTAAAAATTATACATATAATCTTTTTTTCTAAAAACAAGTTTTTTCTTCAAATCTGAACAAACCATTCAGTTAATAAAATTCTTTCTTCCAATAAACCACAACCATTATCTATCAAACATCAAAACAATCATATCAATCATTAAGGAAGGTGTTCACACATAATGAACAAAAAAGAGGATGTTTATACTCACTTTTAATAAAAAATGCTTAGAAACACTCACAAATATAAAGAATGATCACAAAAGAGATTTTATTTGGTGTAGTTTTATAATCACAAAGGAAAGTTGTAGTATTCCAACAAATGAAAAAATCCATTTAAAATACTAAGACTCTATTAAAAAATTTCAGTTTATTTTAGGTAACAAAATACCAGTTCATCAAGCATATACTTCAGTTAACAAAACTTTCATACATTATCTAATTGTATTAGTAGATTCCACTAACAAAACTACTAATATAGTAATACCATTAAGCAATGAGTTTAAAATCTCATGCAAACATCTATTAAACAATTAATAAAGTACTAATCTCCTAAGCTCTAATTTCATGTAGGATTTCAAATTCAATGAAAGAAGTTTAAATCTCGTAAATTTCAGCTATAAAATGGTTCAAATTCAAAGTCCAATCATTCTATATAAAAACTTTTCAGTAATATAATTTTTCAAGAATTCTATTCAAAGAATTTAAACATAAACCTTCCTTCTTTAGATTTTAATAAATCCAATAATTCAAATAATTTTAAAGAACTCAAATAAATATTCAAGTTTTATTTTAATTTTATTAAAGAATCTACATTCAAATACCATTTAAGTAACTTTCCTTTCAATTCCAAACCATAGAATATAACCCAAATTTTTTCCCCATATATTCCAAATAATTACTTCACTAATTTTTTTTTCGAAAATCAAATATTTCATACTAAATTTAGATGTGACAATTATTTTCATTTCAAATTACCCAATAGTATCATTTTTCAAAAATCAAATATTTTATAGCAAATTCAAAAGAACATGCATTTATAGTTCAAATAATAAATCAACTCCTTGTAATATCGTATTCTAATATTCAAAACTTCTACCAAATTATAATTTCTCATTTAGGAATTTTAAATTGAAATTTCAATTCATAAATATACATCTTCCTTATTTTATAATTTGAAAACAGTTTATACAATCATTTTACATCCTTACTTCTTATAAACACTTTACACAAATTTTAAACATTAAACATTTTAAGGCATTCAAGATATTCAACTCAATAATTTTATTTTCCAAATAAGGATGTAAAATAAATTCAAAGATTTCTCTTGAATAAATATTATTACTTTACAAATTTAAGTTGTTTTAACACACAATTCATTTCTCAAAGAATGATTTTTCATAAAATGAAAAATCATGAAAATTCGATATTTGCTTTCCTTCAAATTAAATTTTTATATTTTAAATTAAATAATTGGAAAAGCCAACTTCTAAAAGAAGTTGATGTGTGTGTGCGTGTATCCAAACAGGATTTTCCTTTATTAAATTTTATCTCAATTACATTTTCAAGACTTTTCTTTTTATAATTAAATACTTAAAATTTTATTTTGATATATAGTGTGTCTTTATACACAAAATATTGTTCTCCACCAATTTCTTTCACAAAATTTCTTTCTTATTTTAGCCTTATAAAAGATAATTTTAAATTCTCATTTTATTTTCCAAAACCATACCTGAGAAAAATATTTACCCACCAAATCAAAGTATTCAATATTCAATCACTTATTACACTCATACATGAATTATAGTTTCCTTCAAACTTCACTTAAATTGGAATTACATATAAGTAAGTTTTATATCACTTTACACTTTATTCAAATATGAGTTTTCCAAATATTAAACAATATACTATTATCCAAAATTTTATAAATATTGAATCTATTTTTTTCTTTCTAAAATGTCTTTTTCAAGTACTACTTTTGTTTTCTAAATAAAGCACACTCTCATTTTTAACTCCTTTGTTTTATTTATCAAAATATCTTACGATATCTCCTTTTGGAATATAGCTTATATACTCTCACAAAATATTATTTTACCTTCAAAAACACCTTTCCAAATTATCCACTTTATTTTGTACAACATTCAACATGTTTCCGAAATTCTATCTTCTTTTTAAAAATATTATATAATACTAAATATTAATTCTGAAAATTTTTATTGCTTGAAACACTGTGTTCGAATGTCTCATACTAGTGTTTAGGAAATTCATATCGATAACGTTGATCAAGCGCATGGACCAGAATTCTTAAAGCACTAAATGGGCAATTTAACTCAAAATTATTTCCTATACATATATCTTTCAATACTTTATGCTATTTGAAATATTTTCTTGTTTATAATAAATATAATCAAATTCCATATATGTATATCCTTTATAAAAAAGATTTCAATTTAAACAGATGCTTGCTTTTATTAATATTCTTTCAATTAATCTTAACATTTAATTAGTCACACATATGAATTAACATTTCATTAAAATTCTCGGACTACGCGCACTCTATTGAACCCATCCTCTTAATCATCCATATCACATAACATCAAATACGACTTCTCCTTCATTACATCCAACGCTATTAAGATTCTTTCTCCACATATGGGTTTCCATAAGGCAATAATCCTATCCACACAATAGACCCTAGCATTATTTGCACCAACCAATCTATACCATAAATTACCCTATACCCTATGAAGTCAAACACATCTGGATTACAAACAAATAAGTGTCCACATAAGTTAAATTCAAGGTCAGTGCACCTAAACCCAAGAGTGGCATACCCACCGATCTGATTAACAACATTGTGACATCCCCAACTTGGAGGCCCAAAACTAACGTCAACGGATGTTGGAGTCATCCATAGTTATTAATCCTTGGCGACCAAATACGATAATGTTAGATATATTGATTTAACAGAGACACATGGATGTGGAAAAAATTTAAAATCAACAAACAACTTTCTCATTCCATTTCAAAGCATTTCAAATTCATTACATAATCCTAATACAAGAACCACATTCAGAGAAAATATAATTATTACAACATACGCCAAGAGAGACATATGAAGATGCCCCGTTAGATGATCAGAGTATATAACTAGGCAATTAAACATCTTTGCCTTAAGAACAAAACATAGCGGTATTAAAATAGAAAAGAACTCTAAATAGCAATCATGCCTCCTACATATTTCCGGAAGCTTATTCGCCAAAAGAGGTACCTAATAACCTCAACTCTCATACTACTCAAAATCAATTGAGCACCCGGGAGTTTAAGGGGAAAAAATAAACTTCGAGTCAGACATAAATCCTGGTATGAATAATAATCTACCATCTCAAACCATTTAGATATCTAGTGAGACCACGCCACTTAGTGGAATGGGTTTTCCCCTCACTAGTATCCTAAAACTTTATAAAACCATATACTGTGCTCCTGCATCCACAATGGTTAAAATATAAAATTTCAAAATAATATGATGATATGCATTTAAGTAAATCAATTCTGGATTTCCCGTCCCCCTTTCATTTTGACTAACTATCGCATTTATAGTTTCTAGGGTCACTATTAACTTATTAGTTTTCATGGGCTGACTAAAACCTGTTTAATACTTATGGACTCCCTATCCAATTTCATAGTTTTTCATGGGATCACTAAGAACCTATTGGCCCCTGCCAATAACTTCATCATTCATGGATCCTCCCTGGACCTATTGGTATCTCCAATAACTTCTCTCTTATCCTATTTTTCATGGGTTGACTAGGAACCTATTTACATCTGTCAATAACTTTATCCGGATATAGTTTTTATGGGTTCACTACAAACCTATTGGCCCTTGCTAATAACTCTTTCTAATCATAGTTTTCATGGGTTTACAATGAACCTATTGGATTCTTCCAATAACTTTCCTATACATAGTTTTCATGGGTTTACTATGGACCTGTCTACCCGACAACTTCTTTCATTAATATTTAAGCATCCTACATTCTAGTCTATCTGACCTCCTGGATGCAACTCTACTTATTCAGAAGTTAACCTAATTTATGTTCACTCTGGATCAACCTAGCTGGTTATTCTTCCCTTCCCCAAAAAACAGTTATGGATCCATTACAATGTGAATATATATATATATATTTAATATATATAAAGAAGTAAACATAATAACATAATAATACCAACACCTGTGGTTTGATATCCTTGAAATCATTTTATATAAAACTTGGTCAATCCCTTTAACCTACTAATCAAGGAAAACTTCTTCAAAAACTTTATACTTAAATCATTTCAAAACTCTTTTATTATGCCATGGTTTTCCTTAAAATGAGATTGGGTTATCTATTTTGAAAACTAAGGCTCTCGAAACCTTTAATCATTACTTTTGAAACCATTGGAAAACTTCCTTTCGAAAGCATTCAAATCTTCTTTTCAAAACTCTAGGCACTTTCCTTTCGAAACACTTTAAAACCTTTCTTTTGAAACCTTTCGAATGTATTAAAGTATTACCATTCAACCATAGAAGCTTAGCTTCAAATCCATTTGAAAGTACCCCTTTCGAAACCATTGGGTTTTTCCTTAAATTATCTTTTGGGTTAAAGTAAACATAAACGAAAGTATCCATTTCGAAACCATTATTTATCATATAAGAATGTTTGGGGAAAAACTTGATGGCTTTATAACCATCCTTTCGAAAGCACAAATTATTTAGGTAAAATACTTGATGGTTAGGTTCGAAACCCCTATCGAAACCATTAACCCCTTTCGAAAGTTTTAGGAAGTGGCTACCTTTCAAAAACATTGATATCTTCAATTCCTTCAAAAGGCATAAGGTCGGCAGAAGGGTTTTGGTTAGGTCGAAACTACCCCTTTTGAAATCATTAGTTTGGAAACTAAGTAACTTATTCAAAAGCTATACTTTAAGCATTAAGGTGGAAACACTCTTTCGAAAGCTATTCAAAAGACCCCTTCAAAAGCATATATTTCAACACCTTCGAAAGCATTTAGTAAAACAGGCAAGCTCATTTCTTTAGAAAACAAAACAAAGGTTCCGTTCCCATCGGAAGCTATGTTTCGATACCATGTCTTCCGCCTTCCTCCATTCCACTATGTACCAATGTTGATACCTTGTGTATTGGTATCGGCTTCGTGCGTTTTGACTTGATTGAAGGCGGAAGAAAGGTGCTTCTAAAAGAGGCGGAACCCACTTTTCTGGGTAAAAACTGATTTAATGCCAATTAAAGCAAATACTTTCTAACTAACCTGCCTACTTGTAAACATGTGATTGGTTGCCTCAACTTTTCAAGTTCTTTACCAAAATAACCGTGGCATAATTTCATATCTAAACTAAGATTAATTTAACAAATAAGCCCTTCCATTAAGCAAAACAATTAAATCATTTAGGTCCTCCTTTCAAAATAATTTAATTCTCATAGTAAATCACTTAGGAAAAATCCCCAAAAATAACATAAATTCACTTTTAATATGTTATCTAACATATCTAAATTTCAGACCCAAATTCTCAATGTAATTTCCAAAATAAATTTCTAAACCCAATTAACCATATTTTCCTTTGAAAATTCATAATAAATTCTCCATAACTTGGAAAATTATGGAAATTAAAACCCAACTCCAAAATCATGTTTTACATAACATATAAATTTCTCAAGCATACGAAAATCATTATAATCGGTTTCACCCTTAAAACCGTATAAAATCATATTTAAACAATTTTTGTTTAAATTAAACATGTTATAATCTAAACATATCATCATCCAAATCATCATTAAAATGGATTTAATCTTAAATCCGAAAATAAATGATCATAAAAACAAAATAAAGATGATATAGATAATTATTTGCCTTGATTGGGATAAGGAACTTGAGATTTGATTTGAGATTAATTTCCCCTAGCTTGAATCCTTAGCTTTAGATTTAATTTCTCCTCTTTTCTGCTAGTAATGGCCGGCTCCTCTTTGATTTATGTTTGTATTTTGTTTTTGCAAAATGACGTGAATGGGAAATGAAATGTGAGCATATATGGGTAATAGATGTGTAGGCGGCAATTACCTTAATATCCTTGCATTAGTTGATTAACATATGAAGCCCATTTATTTAATTAAGTACGGCCTCTAAGTATTTATTCAAATCTCAATCCCCTTATCACTTTAAGAGTTACATTATTCTATTTAATTTATCTAATTAAATCTTCTGAATAATGTTAGTAAAAATTAGGGGTGTTACAGGCTCCTCTCTTTAAAGAATTTTGTCCTCGAAATTCAGTAAGGACTAAATACTAAATATAATAATCATCTGTAACAACTCCTAACAACTATACTAGCCTACCTGACTAGCAACTATCTATATAAATCTAATATAGACATACCCTCAAAGCAGATCAAGATAAGTGTCTCTAATCCTGTCTTCTGTCTCCCAAGTACAATCCTACTCGTTGTTGCTCCATTGAACTTTCACCAACTTGATTGTCTTGTTCCTCAATCTTTTCTCATCTTTCGCTATAACCCGAACTGGTTGTCTAACAAAAGTCAAATTCAGCTCTACTATCAGATCTTCCAACTCTGTCGGAGAAATGGTAGTCTTTGGATCATGCACATACTTGCGAAGATGAGACACATTATGGACACCTTCCATAATGCTCGACAACTCTACTCTGTATGCAATCTTTCCAGTCCTCTCTATAATCTGGAACGGACTAACATATCTCTGTGCCAGTTTGCCTGACTTCCCAAATCATACTACACCCTTCATCGGTGATACTTCAATGAAAACCTTATCTCCAACTGAGAGTTCTAGGTCTTTACGCCTCTTATTTGCGTAACTTTTCTGCCTGGACTGAGCTTCCTTCATCCTTTCTCGGATTAACTCAATCTTCTCTGTCGCCTCTCTAACCAGATCTGGACCTAAGACCAATCTATCTCCAGTCTCCAACCAACAAGCTGGTGATTTGCATGGCCTTCTATACAAAGCTTCAAAAGGCGCCATTCCTATACTAGTCTGATAACTATTATTATAGGAAAACTCAACCAAATGTAGGTGATCATCCCAAGATCCACCAAAGTCCAACACACAAGCTCTTAGTAAATCCTCGAGTACTTTATTAACTCTCTCTGTCTACACATCCATCTGAAAGTGAAATGTAGTACTCATCTTGAGCTTAGTGCCTAACACATCCTGTAGACTCTTCTAGAATTCGCTAGTGGACAAAGCATCTTTGTCACTGACAATACTACTAGGAATCCCATGTAGTCTAACTATGTTCTTCATGAACAACTAAGCTAAAACAGATGCCGTCCTGGTTGAATTAACTGGAATGAAATGGGCACTCTTGGTCAACCTGTCCACTATAACCCATATACTTTCATTTTCCCTATTTGACCTTGGCAACCCATCAATAAAATCCATGGATATCGAATCCCATTTCCAAACTAGATTCTCTAAAGGTTGAAGCAACCCACTCGGCTTCTGATGTTCGGCCTTCACTTGTTGACAGTTTGCACACTGCCTAACCCACAAGCCAACATCCCTCTTCATACCTTCCCAATAGAAGCTCCTCTTCATATCTTGATACATCTTTGTCCCTCCAGGATGAATCGTAAACTTGGATCCAAGAATGTCTTTCCTTAAGTCCTCAACATTTGGAACACACAGCCGTCCCTTCTTTCTCAACCATCTCCTCTGCACTACAAGAAAACTGATTTTTTGTAGCGCCCAAAAACCACCACTACGTATTTTTAGTGGCGTTCCGATAATCGTTACGAGAAAACATGCCACTAAAAATCCTCGAGTATTAGTTGCACTTTTTTAAACGCCACCAAATTTGTTTTTTTGATAGCGTTTTTATAACGCCATAGAATTCCTTTTTTGTAGCGCCTATTTACCGCCGCCGAAAAGGTTTTCTCCTCCATGATACTTTTTTATGGCGTTATCTAAATTTTTGTAGCGCCTGTTTAACGCCACCGAAAGGGTTTTCTCCTCCAATTTACCTTTTCATGGCGTTATATACATTTTTTGTAGCGCGTAATAAACGCCAGCATAAGTGTACTTGAGTTTTTAATCACTCTTTTCTAGCGACATTTTAACGCTACCAAAATAAATAATATCCAGTAGCATTTGTTTCCCTCCACCCGCTACTCCAAATTTACCCCTGATCTAGCATCCAATTATATAATAATAGAATACGCAAGCACATACACTTTTGAACACAATATATTAAACAACTACAAAATACGTATACGCATTGAAGATCCACAAGATACATAGACATTCATACATCAACATACATAGGTGTCGACAAAAAGCTACCCGTACACATACACAACCAAACTACCATAAGTGTTATAACCAAACTACCATAAGTGTCATAACCATACATATACATCTGAAATAAACGTCTGAAATAACCAAAGTACCGAGCAAAACCTGAACCACCATAAAAACCTGAACTACCTGTCATTGCTGATGTCTTCAAAACTTGAACTACCTGTCAACAAAGAACAGAACAAAAGAGTGAGAAAACAAAACCTGAACTTAAAACTGCATCACTAACATTCCACCACAATCCATACATAACTCCTCACCATCAATTATTTTCCCTCCCCTGAACCTGAACCACCAATCACAATCATTCAATCACAATTCGAATATAACACCCCTACTTATGTACTTTTATCATTTTACCAAAAATCTATCTGCACTTTAGCTGCTAGCATTCCTAATGTATATATAAAAAAAATTATATACCTTTCATTTTGACTTAATAATGATTTTTTCCATTGGTCAAGCTATGGGAACGCCAAAGCAATCATCCATGCACGTCAGACCCGATGTCGGTCTCCATATCTCTGCATCCGGAACTATCACCAGTTCAATCCAAACTTTTACAGCATTATGTCCCAATGGACGACAATGGACCATCGTTATCAGATCAATTGATGCAATACTTCCTTCAGCCACTACGTCTGCTCCACCCAAATTGATCAACTAGCATTTGGCATCCTTTTGCATGGTTGCAATCGGCTGAAAGAAAAGAGATTATTATGCACAATGTATACATGCACATTAAATAAACTTTCATACACAGTTAACTTCTTCAAATTTGAAAATTAATACTTACATTTTGTGATTTATTCATGACCATATGTGCGGATTTCATGGGAGAATTCACAACATTTTCAGTATCATCACGACTCTCATCTAGTTTTTCTTGATCAGCTTCTACTTTTGATCTTGGACATGCTACTTTCCTACCAACTGCATCTCCAATGCACGACATATCAGATGTGGGTCGCCACAAATAAGCATCTTTATTTACTACTTTGTCCACCCAAATCACAACAGTAGACAGACCGAGTGGAATACCATTAACAGTATATTTTGGATCAGTGGCGTGGATTCTTCCTTCGGCAACTACACCTTCACCCTCAGTCCAACCGTAAATCTTGCAAGTGTCTTCGATGATCCTGGTACTCTAAAAATGAGAAGTGAAATTCAAGACTTTAGTATGCTATACAAAAACAGCGAATATGTGTTAAATTTTTATTCAGATTGGGGGTGTGCTCGCTGCGTTTTAGACTTCAATAAGCTCGCAGCATATTACACTAATATACTTAACGTGAAAAAAATTACCGTACTGGCTGCACTACAGTTCAACCGTGTTCGCAGCGGGACCTTGATGCAAACTGATGGCCAAGCAACTACCTTATTCTTAGCGTCTGCTAAGACTGCCATTTCAGGTGTAGGCCTCCATAAATAAGTATCTGCTTTATCCACTGAATCTATAACAACGCTCCTAGCATTTGGTCCAAGACGAATGCCATTGACAACGTCATCTGGGTCCATGGACAACAGCCTCCCATGGGCAACAACTCCAGAGGTTCCATCCCAATTCAACAGCAAACATACTTCGTCGTCGCTCTACAATTAATCAACCAAAATTAAATCAATTACTGGATTAAAAAATTAAAATATAAATTTCATTTATTGAGTAATATAAATATTATTTTTACCGAATCAGGTGAGTTCCTTCTCGAACTTTCTTTACCCTGCAGCGAAGCACGAATATAAATTAATATTTTACGAATATAAATTAATTTCCAAAAATTTACCTTCTGGTCCATCAGAGTCTGTATCATTCCCTTCAATTCTGCTATTTCCTCTCGACACCGAGACACTTGTTTATCTTTGGACTGGGCCAAAGCTAGCTTGGTTAAAGTGCAACCACTACCTAATGCCCTTAACCGTCCCGGTTTATCTTATCCCAGTACATGTACAAGAGCATCTTTTCCAATATCAGTCTGTGTCGAGCCGGATTGGGATAGGCTACCATATTTTTTGATCTCCTCCTATATAAATAAATACACATAGATAATGTACAATGGTAAAAATATCATAGTTTCAAAAAAAATATACCAATAAAATTAAAACAATTTTACAATAGTATTCGCAGCTTCCATGTTCACTGGTTCACCATTTTTTTTAATGTGAGATCTAATCCACACATCAGCTCTACTTATGGACAAAGGATCTACACTTTCTTTTTTCTAAAAATAGAATAACATTAAATTAATAAACTGACAGGTATAAAATAATGTTAAATAATGCTATAGTTAATTAACTTACCATGTCTTCGGTCTTTCTAGCCATTCCCCTACGACCGGTTGTATGCGGAAGTTGTGTGTACCTAAGGGCTGAATATTTCTCACTTTTTTGCTGAAAATATTGAAAGATGCTAGAATTTAACAACCAAAATCATAAAAAGAAAAACTATCTAATATTTATAATGCAGGGTAAATATGTATGGTGAGGATTGCAATTTATTTGAAAATCAATTCATCATGGTCATATACTTATTTGGTATTATTAATGCTGGATAACTCAGTGACATATACAGCATTCCATATCTACTAATAATATTTATAGATTGAACTAACTTGCAAAGTGTTTTTTTTACTTCATTTAAAATGTTCCTGTGCTTGTCATAATGCATTTGTATTTTGTACTGTCATAGGTTCCTGCAGCTAATACCTAAACAGGAACCC
The DNA here is from genome assembly GCA_030737815.1 of Allium fistulosum. Lineage (NCBI taxonomy): Eukaryota > Viridiplantae > Streptophyta > Magnoliopsida > Asparagales > Amaryllidaceae > Allium > Allium fistulosum. Next base: position 1,426,597,310 of record CM060902.1, read on the forward strand.
TCAACATCCACCAACACTTGGACTTCACTTCTAAAAAATTTATTGGTTGCTAACTATGTAGATGGATTTGCAGAAACATGCCAGACGAGTTCAGTAGGAATGATTTACCTTAAACTCCGGACTTGTTTTCGCCTTCACAAACTTCCTCCAATCGGTTATGCTTTTTATGTTCGTAGGTTTCAGTTTAAGTCTTTCCTCATCGTTCTCCGCTTTTTGCAAATTTCGAACCAATTTGCTTTTTGACGATCTCCAAAGTACTCCCATTTGTTGAAATATAGCTTTTCTTTGCCATTCCTCTTCCAATTTAAATCTAATCTGCAACAATACATCAAAACATGATATTAGTAAAATTTATTTAATTTAAATACGACAAATTTATTTAAATCTGAAAGGTTTTCTGAAGTTATTAGAGGGCAATTTCAATTTATAATTGGCAAGAACTATTTTTCAATTTATCCAGAAGTTATTAGATGGCAATTTCAATTTATAATTGGCAAGACCATGCAATATTAGAAGTCATTTTCAAAACATATTAGAGTCAGAATGTTAAATAATAGATGCCTGCTTCATACCAGAACCGACTGCCACAAAACTTCTTTTAAGTCATCACTAATATTCCTCTAATCATCAATGGTGTATGGAACCTGCTCCCGCACAAACGGTCCAAGAAAAGAGGATAAATATACCGACCCTTGCCCTACTGGTATACCTAGATCATTGAACTCAACTTCAATTCGATCCTGACTGCATGACGAGAGTCTTTTTGCTTTTGCTGGACCTCTACCACCTCTTTTCCGAGATGTACTTCCGATTTCAGCTTCACTTTTTTTCCCAATTTCCAGCTCGGCATCAGCAGTTTGTTCAGGACGGGTTTCATTTTCTGAGAGGAGTCCTTCATTTGGGTCAGAGGGGATATCATCTAGTGGTTGTTCGTCTTCTTCATTGTGAACAGTGGCTTGCTTCTTAGCATTGTCTGGTTGTTCTTCTATTTCATTTATACTAGCTGGAACTTTACGTTTTCGCTTTGACTGTTTGTTCTTAGCATTGACTGTTTGTTCTTCAGCCTTTCTCTGCAAGCGGGTACGTACAAATGTTGTAGACATATTTTTCTGCAAGTGACAGAAAACACAGTATAAACCAATAAGCACATGTAAACAATAAGCAGCGATAAATATTAACAAACAACACTTAAATATCATCAACATGTAGCTGAAAAGAGATATGGCAGTTTGCAAACCAAACAAGCAGGCCTAAAAGCCTTGAGATGATGAACAGATTTGTAATTTTATGAGAAAATGTACATGTAATGCAAACAGAATTGATAAGAACACTACTCATTATCAAGCAATATATGCAAACAGAATTGATAAGAACATATAATGCTTTGTCTATGGAAGTATACAAAGATCAAAACACAAAGAACAAAAATTGAATGGTACATGCATTTGCAATGGATTAGAAAATTAAATGGTGCAAACTAACAGCCATTCGCAACATTAAAAAAAACAAAGCATTAGTGCAGCAAATGAACAACAATCACTAAAGAAAATCAATACAAGTTCAATGAAATTTCCAAATAGTCCGGATTTAATATATAAGTTCAACCATCACTAAAGCAAATGAACAACTATGCTCAAGTAGAACATATAATCTACTCAATTATGCCCTCGCAATCCTCTCTAACATAGCAAACATCTTCATCATCCGCTTCAGTTATTTCATCTTCCACCACTTGAATATCTTCCTCGATGCAATCGTGCTCCTCTATATCATTAAAACTTCTTGATGGTGCTTTCATTACAACGTACCAATTAGAAACATCGTTCTCTCTTGAATAAAATACTTGTTTTGCTTGAGATGCAAGTATGTATGGGTCTCGTGAAAATGATGCTTGATGTAAATTAACAAGAGTGAACCCATCATCATCAACTTTTACTCCATTTCCTTTATACGTCCAACGACACTTGAAAACTGGAATATAAAACAAATGATAATCTAATAAAATTATATCTGTCAATATTCCATAATAAGTGACCACATCAACCACTTGAGACATATCTTTAGCACTTGCTCTACACATAGTAGTTGCATCAAAAGTCACCCCACAATTCTGAGTTTCTCTCCCTAAATCTTTTACATGAAAACGTTGCTCGTTGATGATATATCCTTTGAAAGACATATCTCACATGAAAACAGTTTCCTCTTACCAAACCAATAGTCAACTTCACCGCCTCCTCTTCACTACCTCACATCCACACAACTGACATATTTCCAGTGCCTGCCACTCCACAAAAGACTATTTATGCTCCAACATTTACCACTCTCAACCATCGAGCCAGCCAATACCCAATCGCAAACAAACCCGCGACCTCCATCAATGCTACTTGAACCCACCAAATTCCTGAAACACGCAACCTCAACCTCCTCTCAGCAAGCAACCATTGATTCACTAAACCACTTCAACAAAACATTCATATACTCAAAGAAATCAAAGCAGATATCCCAACAGATCATTGCAATTAGGGTTAAATCAACCATTTCAGTAATAGTTTAGGAAAAAATACGAAAATAAGATGCATTCAAATTCATATAAAATCCAAATAGAATCACAAAGTCGATTTGAAAGATTCATACCTAAATATACCTAATTGATTTAAAAGATTCATACCTAAATATACCTAGATCTGCTGGCTGCCGCGACTCGATGTTGAGTAAGGGGGAAACGACGGAGTTGACGATGATACTTGAGTGCGATGAAAATTTAACACGATTAAAAGGGGAAATTTTTTTTCTGAAGAAGAAAGCAAATTAGGGACGAGAATTTTGTTAAGTACGAGAGTAAAATGATAGGTTTATTTAGTTCGGGCGGACTCTTTTTTTTAGAAGCGGGAAACATGAATTATTTTTTGCCACGTTTATATTATTTGGTAATCTATTTTTTGTTGCATTTACAATAAAACGCCACCGATTTTTGCGACTATAAATGGTTTTTCTTGTAGTGTCTGGTCAAGACTAAAATCTTTTAGATCATCGATCTCGGTTCCAACCTCAAGCCTCCTAATCCTCTTGGCTAACACTGGATCCTCCTTCTGCCTGGAAGCAATCCTTTCGATCAATACTGGTCAAACTTCTAAACAGGACAACATGGCGGTACTCTGACTAGAATCAACAGCCGATCTTAATTGCACACTACAAGTAGTCAAAGCTTCTAAATCTTTCCAATCTGCCAACATAGCTAACACCACTTTCTGATGTCTTCTGCTAAGAGCATCCACTACCTTATTTCCTTTCCCAGGTGTATGCTCTATACCAAAAATATAAGCAGCCAAAAACTCTAGCCACCTCTGCTATCTCATATTCAACTCCTTCTAAGAGAATAAGTACCTTAAAGACTTATGATCTGTGTATAGCTCAAATGTCTCCTCTAAGAGATAATGCTCCTAAATCTTCAATGCGAATATCACCGCAGCCAACTCTAAATCATGAGTAGGATATCTAACTTCATGCGGTCTAAGCTATCGTGAAGCGTAGGCAATCACTTTACCCGTTTGCATCAACACAGCTCCTAATCCAGTCCCACATGCATCGGTATACACCACCAACCCTTGGTATCCGTCTGGAACTACTAACACAGGTGCATTGGTCAACAAATGCTTTAACTTAAGGAATGCTTCCTCACATTTGTCGGACCAGATAAACTTCACATCCTTTCTGGTTAACTTAGTAAACGGTGCTGCTATCCCTAAGAAATACTTGATGAATCTCCGGTAATAGCTAGCGAGTCCAAGAAAACTTCTAATCTCAATCACTGTCTCTAGTCTCTTCCAATTATTAACAGCTTCGATCTTATCTGGATCGACTGACAACCCATCCTCTGAAACCATGCGACCAAGAAACTTAACCTCTTTCTTCCAAAAATGACACTTGGAAAACTTTGCTTTTAGCTGATGCTACCTCAATGTCTCAAGCACCACTCTAAGATGATCTTTATGATCCATTTCATCCTTAGAGTATACTAAAATGTCATCTATAAATACCAACATGAACCTATCCAAATACTCTCGGAGAACTTGGTTTATCAGATCCACGAAGAAAGCAGGTGCATTCGTTAACCCGAATGTCATTACTAACCACTCGTACGAACCATACCTAGTTTGGAATACTGTCAAAGGAATACTACCCTCTGCCACTCTTAATTGATGGAAACCTGTTGCCAAATCTAACTGGGAAAACACTCTGGCTCCACACAACCGATCAAATAGATCATCAATTCTCGACAAAGGATACTTATTCTTAATCGTCCTCTCGTTCAACTTACGATAGTTGATACACATCCTCAACAACCCATCTGGTTTCTTCATGAACACCGTGGCCGCACCACAAGGCGAATTGCTTGGTCTGATAAAATTCCTTCCTTCTAGATCCACTGGCTGCACCTTCAATTCCTTTATCTCGGTTGGTGTCATCCTGCAAGGTGATCTAATTACAGGTTCAGCTCCTAGCATAAGATCTATCCAAAACTCAACAGCTCGTTTCGATGGTAGTCTTGTAACCGGCTCAAAGACATCTACAAAATCCCTTGCTACTCGAATATGACTTAACTCTTCTCCCACTTCCATAGCACTTAACAAAGCATAACTACTCCGGTCAGAATTCTCCACTAAGAATATGATTTGGTTATGACTATTAGGGTGTCTTAGTGATATCTCCCCATCCTGGCAAAATATCCTAGCTTCATACTTAACCAATCCATACCCAAAATGATTTCGAAATCTACGAAATCGAAAACATACAGACTGCATGCAAACTTATGACCTAATAATTCTAGTTCTAACTGGTCACATCTCATCCCTAGAGTTGCATACCCTCCTATTAGATTCGCAAACCTCAAGGAAGTAACAAGGTATGTGGGTTCTAAATATAACCTATCAACCAAACATTGGGATATAAATGAATATGATGCATCGATATCAAATAGTATCCTAACTTGTATACTCTAAATCAAAAGCGTACCTTCCATCACAGTCTTTCCTTTTTCAGCTGCAATTGGCTTAGCAGATAATGGTCCAATAGCAAAAACCTTTCCCTTGTCCGCCCTATCTAGTTCTGGACACTGATTCTTATAATGCTCAGCTTGATCAAAGTTAAAGCACTTCACATTTTTCTTATCTGCAGCCTTCTTCCCCTTGCCTGACCGGCACTCATGAGCATAATGACCTTTCTTGTCACATTTGAAGCAAATTAAATCAGCCTTTGCCTTCTCGGCAGTATCTCTCTTCTGGGCTCCCTTCTTCTTAAAGAACTTTCTCTTCTTTCCTTGAGAACCCTGGATTTCAACTGGCTTCTCTCTAGCACAAATAGAAAGCATCTCCTCATGGCGGATTTCCATCTCCACAACTACATTACTAGGATCACGGAGATGTGGCAGGGTTGCCCTAGCAATTTCGGGTCTCAAACCCCGAATGAACCTCTCATTCCTTCTTATGACGGTGTTTATAGTGGCATACCCATAATGAGACAACTCATCAAACTTAGTGGCATACTCAGTAACCGACATTTCTCCCTGCACCAGATCCATAAACTTCCTCAGCAATGCCGACTTGGCAACTTCAGACAAAAACCTCTGTTCAAATCTCCTTCTAAAATCTACTTAAGTCAATTTTTCCTCCGAAACCCCAGCAGTAACACTGTTCCACCAATGAAGTGCTGACCCTTGTAACTGCCTAGAGGCTAATCTCCTCTTCTGCTCATCTTCTAAACCCAAATCAACAAATATTCTCTCACAATGCAACAGCCAATTCTCAACTTCAATAGCATCCTTCGTTCCCAAGAATGGCTTCCCACCAAGACTAGTGTAGTCTCTGCTCAACTTAGCATAATTATTACCAACTGGAGCCACATGATTAGCTCCTCCAACATTTCCAGCAACACCAGCAGCAACTTCTACTTGCATCATATTGATAAAGAACTGATACATCGCCCACATATATATTGGTGGATTTCCAGCACCCACATTGGCATCAGCATTTTGGTTAGCATTAACTAGTCGACCCGGGTTCCTCCTGGTGGGTCGAACGTTTCCATTAGTTGTGGTGCTTCCTCTACTGAGATTTCCTCTTCCGTTTCCTGCCTCAATATCTTCTTTCTCGTAAGTCTACATACGAGCCTTAGTAAGATACAAAAGGATAGTCTAAGAGAGAGGGGAATACGTACTTATATATATATATATATCAAATACAAGTACGTTACTTTAGCGTTAACCCAAACCTCGATCTTATTTTTTGATTCATTGGATTATGTTTGAAAATCTTTTAGGTTTAAATTTCTTTTTAGTTTCTAATACCAACTTGTGACTTCCCCCACTTGGAGGCCCAAAACTAACGGCTACGGATGCTGCAGTCATCCATAGTTATTAATCCTCGGCGACTAAATACGGTAATGTTAGATACATTGATATAACAGAAACACATGGATACGGAAAAAATTTAAAATCAACAAACAACTTTCTCATTCCATTTCAAAGCATTTCAAATTCATTACATAATCCCAATACGAGAACCACGTTCAGAGAAAATATAATTATTACAACATACTCCAAAAGCGATATATGAAGATGCCCCCTTGGACGAGCAGAGTATAAAACTAGGCAATTAAACATCTTTGCCTTTACAACAAAACATAGCGGAATCAAAATAGAAAAGAACTTTAAATAGCGATCATGCCTCCTGCATGTTTCCGGAAGATTATTCGCCAAAGAGGTACCTAAAAACCTCAACTCTCAAACTACTCAAAATCAATTGAGCACATGAGAGTTTAAGGGGAAAACATAAAATTCGAGTTACACATAAAGCCTGGTATGAATAATAATCTACCATCGCAAACCATTTAGATATCTAGTGAGACCACGCCACTTAGCGGAACGGATTTTCCCCTCACTAGTATCCTAATACTTTATAAAACCATATACTATGCTCCTGCATCCACAATGGTTAAAATATAACATTTCAAAATAATATGATGATATGCATTCAAATAAATAAATTTTGGATTTCCCATCCCCCTTTCATTTTGACTAACTGTCGCATTTATAGTTTCTAGGGTCACTATTAACCTATTAGTTTTCATGGGCTGACTAATAACATGTTTAATACTTATGGACTCCTTATCCAGTTTTATAGTTTTCATGGAATCACTAAGAACCTATTGGCCCCTGCCAATAACTTCATCATTTATGGGTCCTCCCTAGACTTATTTGTATCTCCAATAACTTCCCTCTTATCTTAGTTTTCATGGGTTGACTAGGAACCTATTGACATCTGTCAATAACTCTATCCGGATATAGTTTTCATGGGTTCACTACAAATCTATTGGCCCCTGCCATTAACTCTTAATCATAGTTTTCATGGATTCACTATGAACCTATTGGCTTCTGCCAATAACTTTCCTATACACAGTTTTCATGGGTTTACTATGAACCTGTTTACCTGACAACTTCTTTAATCAATATTTAAGCATCCTACATTCTGGTCTATCTGACCTCTTGGATGTAACTATACTCATTCAGGAGTTAACTTAATTTATATTCACTACTGGGTCAACCTAGCTGGTTATTCTGTCTTTCCCAAAAATACAATTATAGGTCCATTACAATGTGAATATATATATATATATATATGAAGAAGTAAACATAAGAACATAATAATACCAATACCTGTGGTTTAATATCCTTGAAATCATTTTATATAAAACTTGGTCAATCCCTTTAACCTATTAATCAAGGAAAACTTCTTCAAAAACTCTATACTTAAACCATTTCAAAACTCTTTTATTATGCCATGGTTTTCCTTAAAAATGAGATTGGGTTATTTGTTTTGAAAACTAAGGCTCTCGAAACCTTTAATCATGGCTTTCGAAACCATTAGAAAACTTCCTTTCGAAAGCATTCAAATCTTCTTTTCCAAACTCTAGGCACCTGCCTTTCGAATCACTTTAAAACCTTTCTTTCGAAACCTTTCGAATGTATTAAAGTATTGCCATTCAACTATAAAAGCTTAGCTTCAAAACCATTTGAAAGTACCCCTTTCGAAACCATTGGGTTTTTCCTTAAAATATCTTTTGGGTCAAAGTGAACATAAACGAAAGTATCCCTTTCGAAACCATTATTTATCATATAAGAATGTTTGGGGAAAAACTTGATGGCTACGAAACCATCCTTTCGAAAGCATAAATCATTTAGGTAAAACACTTAAAGGTTAGGTTCGAAACCCCTATCAAAACCATTGCCTTCGAAACCCTTAACCCCTTTCGAAAGCATTAGGAAGTGGCTCATATTTACAAAACAAAGGCTACCTTTCGAAAGCATTGATATCTTCAATTCCTTCGAAAGGCATAAGGTCGGCAGAAGGGTTTCGGTTAGGTCGAAACTACCCCTTCTGAAATCATTAGTTTGAAAACTAAGTAACTTATTCGAAAGCTATAGGTCGAAACTACCCCTTCTGAAATCATTAGTTTGAAAACTAAGTAACTTATTCGAAAGCTATACTTTAAACAGTAAGGGGGTAACCCTCTTTCGAAAGCTTTCTTTTGCTAGTTTATTTACATTTTTTAGCTTAAAAACATTTCAAACTCTTAGTTAATTTGATTGAGTAGAAAATTTTAAAATCAATACAATTCCTTGTAGATCGACCCGGTATGTCGTGCGCTTGCAGTTATTTTTAATTTAAATTTATTCGGCTATTTTCTAATCCGATAGGAAATTAGCCGGTTGAACAAGTTTTTGGCGCCATTGCTGGGGAAATTAGTTTGATTTTAATTTCTATTCTTCGAATTATTTGTTGTTTGATTTTTATGTGTTTCATTTTGTGTGTGTGTTGCATTTAAAAAATAAATTGTGTTGTGTGGTTGTTTGATTTTTGCTTGCATTTTGATTGTGTGCTTGTTTTCTAGTGCCATTTGCATTTGAATTTCTATTTATAAAAAAAACATGCACATTTCAAAAAAAAATTCATTTCTTTTTTCTTTTTTTCAGCACTGTTACAATTTTCAATTTTCATTTACAATTTCAAAATCTGCACTCTAATTCCAACTGTAGATCTGTGTACACACTGTGCACGCTGTGCATAACCACTACTACAACATCTGCCCCCTCAACAGACTACTGCACCTACCTCTCACAAAACCCCCTGACCCACCTCTGCCAGTTTGAAGAAACCTCACTGCATACAACATTGCCATATCAATATTGCCACTCTGTTACACAAACCACTAGCCATTCACAAAACTTCTCCAATCTTGCATATACATGAAACTACACTCTTCACTGCTGTCTACCTACCAAACCACCATTCCCACTACCTTCTCCACCGTTGTCAACAATTCAAACTTACCCTGAAACCATCATCCCTTTTCTGTCAACACTATCAACAACCACGCATCAACCATCAGTCACACCTCTAACACTTCTCTCTACACATACAAATCAACAACTCCACCATCTCTGGTCATCCTCCAGCCATTCCAAACAATAGTGACATACTGACCATCATCTCCATATTGCAAACACCATATATCATACAACTTCACCAATCATTTACAAAACTGCCTCAACCACATCAGTTCAAAACTGCAATCAGACAACCCTACAACTGTTGAAACCATCCAACATTTCACTCACTTCCCCTTGCCTCAACATCCCCACTTCACCATTCACAAACCAATATATTACCAACATTTTCACAATACATACTTTCATTTATACTTGCATCTCAAATCACCTTCTAGCCACCAAACCGACCACTGCCTTATACATTCCCTTGCCTTCACTTGCACTGTCACATTAACACATCCTTCCCTTGCTGTGTCTTACTGCTCCACATCCAAACAATACACCCTCTGTAAACATTAGCAACCCTACTCTCCACTGCAAACTGTCATACTTCCACATACCACAGTTGCTTCCTCCTCTAGACATATACTCCAGTGCCACTGTGACAATCATCACATCCTCATCTCACACAGCACTATAGCACTGTTACACCACTTTCATATCCATCACCTCATTCCAACAGCAACACATAACTGCACATTGACATCAACACTACCAACCTCTAACTTCCTACTTCTCACAACCAAGCACTACATACACCTCTGACCACCACTGCCATACTCCCTCCAACTCCAATCGAACCACCTTGCTGTTCCCCAAATTAGCCAATCCCCGAACTCACTACCGCAACCAATTCGACTCACTTCAAATTCAACTCAATCATCCAGTTTGCAACTTCAATCCACACCACAACTATGACCCCAATTTCCTCCAAGAAATCGCCTCCAATCCTCCAACAAGCCACGACCTTCCGACACGAAATTTAAGCAACACGAATCACCTTCTTTCTGTGATTGCCATGGTGTGGTTGCTGGGATAAAGGATAATTTGTAGTTGCCTTCTTTTTTTTCAATTTCGGGTTCAGTTTCTAAGAAAAGAGAGGAGAAAACATTATTTGGTTAGTAAGCCTAGTGGGTTTGGGCCGGTTATATGTTTGTGCTGAGTGTTTAATTATTTTTTTAGTTTGTGTTAAGTTTGTGCCTAGTTGGTTATATGTTTAGTTTGTGTTGTGTGTTTAGTTTGTGTTAAAAAAACATACAAGTTTTTGGTTTCATTTATTTTGTTTTGTTTTCTCTTATTTTTCTTTCATTTGTTTTGTTTGGTTTCATTTGAGTTCATTTGTTTTGATTTTCCTTTGTTTAGTTTCTTCTTTGATATATATATATATATATATATATATATAAACTGTATATATATATACCTTTTTTTAGTTTCAGGTTGCAGAAGCAGAAATTCAAAGGAAGAACTGCTGCCAAAATAAATTGCTTGCTTGCTTATAAAAAAATCGCCGCTAAAAAAATAAAAATAAATTGCTAATAATTCTGCACGCTTTGGTATCGTGCTTTCATCTCTAGTTTTATTTTAATTGTATTGTTGGTTGCTTGCATTTGCATTTATATATAAAAAAAATTTCAAAAAAATAAAATTTCAAAAAAAAAACAAATTTCATTCGTAGTTGCATTGTTAATACATGTTTAATTTCAGTTTTGCATTTCATCTTAGAACTTGATTAATAATAACAGTTAGACACTTTACTTAAGGGTGTCATGAGCTCACCTAGGGCTTAATTGTATATCGACAAGTCGTATTCTTTCGACAATTTAATTTATTGGTGTTTAGGCTATGGTAGAGCAATAACCATTTATAAATATTATAGTGGTTATTTCTCTGAAGGTACTTAAACCTTCGGCTGCATTGCTACGGTGATTCATGGTGCACCAATAAATCCTACCCGTTACCTGGCTGAGAACTATCTTGTTGAAGTAAGAGAAAGTGTGATTATACAATTTTGGGTTAGGAGCTACATAGGATAGAAAATTTGTAATTAAGTCCTTCGCATTCATTTATTTGCATTAGTTCATGCGTATTTTAAAAAAATTGTAAATATTCATTAAATTAGTTTTTAAATCCTTTCTTTTGAATTTTTTCAATCAAAATCATAAATTCAAGAAAAAAAAACAAAAAAAAATTGAGTTGGTTTTTTTTTAGAAAAGAAAAAATCCAAAAAAATATAAAACCTTTTCAAAAACGATAAAAAAATGAAAATCCAAAAATAAAATAAAAAAATCAAATTTCCCTTTAGAAAAATAAATTCCTTTTGGTAAATATTTTTCCTTTATAAATAAAAAAAAATCTTGAAAATGTTGGATTTCCCTATTCTCATGAATTTTACAATAGTTGTGAAAATCAATATAATCCATATAATTTTACATCAAATTCTAATGGATATTTCAATGACAATTATTGTATAAACAATTTGGATTTTACAGACCAAAGCTTTCAAATAGTGAGCAACCCTCAACTCTTGAAAAAAGCATTGAAACGATTTCGTCTTTACTTGAACTCTCTACACAAAATGATCAAAGGATAAATGATTTGTGTAATTCATATTTGTGCAATAACTCAAGTCAAGGATTTCAAAACAATCAAAGTTTAAATTTACTTCAAAATTCAAATGATTTCGATTATAACTCATGCCAATACAACTTCGAATTCCAAAATGAATTTCAAAGTCAAAATGGAAATGTGAACCACTTTTTAAATAATTTTGGCGATGAGAATAATTTCGAATATGGTGCAATTGACAATTTTCACTCTCAACAATTTCAAATTGAAAATTCTCAAGTTAATAATTTTAAATTCGATTTTGTTGAGAAAATGGACGAAATTCACAAAGAACACACGGACTTGTTGTTTGATACATATATGAAATAACGTGAGCAACAAAATCAAATCCCAACGTGTGACGAGTCAAATAATAATCCATCTTTTACCAAAATTGACAAGTTTCAAATAACAACTTTTTAAATTGAAAATGACAATCTTAATGAAGTTGTTGAAAATACGGTAATTGAGTTGGATTTCAATACTTTTGAGGGTGAGAAACTCGATTTAAAATTCGATCTTCCTTTTTCTGATTTCGAAAAATTGAATCTAACAACTTTGGATTTTGAACTTGATATATGCAATGACGTTGTGAATAATTCAACAAAGGAAGATGAATTTAATGAACACGTTTTCTTTGGACTTTTCGAAGATGAGTTATTGAATTCTGAAAGGGAAGATTTAAATCACCATTTTGATTTTGAAATCAATAATTCTGAAGAAGTTTTCAATGATAAGCTTGACTTTCAATTTAGTGAAAATAAACTTGAACTTCAATCAATGTTATATCTACCCCAAAAATCATCAAAAATAAAATAGCTCGTACGATTTTTAATAAAACGACATTTGTTTTTCCAAATCAATATTCAATTTTGAAATCTTTTATGGTTTGGTTTTCTGTGCTTAAGCTGTGTCTTTCATACTTGACGAGACAAATGAATTGGTTTTTGGAAGATCGTTTCATTTACTCTTTGACGATATGCTTTCTGATTTTGTGTAAATAATAACCGTTTCATTTTCATGTAAATATAGGTCATATTTTTATTTTTATTTTATTTTTCTCCTTTCACTTGGGTTGAACACAGTCAAAATCAAGTGTGCTCATCTGCATTTTTAATTTTTCATGATTTATTTTTTGCATTTTCTTTTCAAAACTCAAAAAAATTTAAAAACAAATCTCAAAACAAATTTTCTTTTTAGAATTTTGATTTACTTTTGAAAAAAAAACACTATAGGATAAATATATGGTTTTGGTTATAAAATTGAAATTTTTGAAAATTTATGTCTTAACAAAAATAAAAATAAATTACAAGTAACAATGGTTTAACTAGTATATAGGAAGGTTCATGGGTGATAATTATGAATTATATCCTAATTGAAATCTATGTTTAATAAGTGGTTGATTTAAAGTAAAGGCGATAACATTTTAAATCTTTTAAGTTAAGTAATGTTAAGATGATTTTGCAAAACACTCTCTTCACTTAAAAAAACAAACAAAAAAAATAATAGGAAAAATAATAATAACAAAATAATTTTTTTTTGTATATATGTATATATTTTATTAACACCTAGAGTCATGTGTTCAAACGCAAGTGTGTTCACTCGCCATGCTCTGTACCCTTCTCACATAAGCCCGAAAGGCAATGCACGATCGATATATCTGGCCTTAGTTTATCCGAGTTAGGTGTATGTATATAAAAATTCTTTTATTAATAATGCCTACAGTCGATAGGTGTGCACTCGCCACGCTCTGTACCACCCCACGTAAGCCCAAAATGCAGTGCATGGGTAATATATCTTGCCTCAGTTTATCTAAGTTAGGCATATGTAAATATTGTTAATATCAATAAAATTTTCAAATAAGAGAGAGTAAGAAATTGAAATTCAAGCACTATTTTAACTTATGTGATTTGACTTGCTATTCGAAAAAAATGAAATACCACTTTGAAAAACTTTGATAATCAACTAAGGATCCATTTCATAGTTACATTGTGTTATCAACCGAAACAACTAGCCAAACTATAGTCTATTTGTTATGATAACTTAATTTTTGTTGGAAATTTTGACAAGTAAAGGACTTAAATTTCTTGATAATGACCAAAACTTATATTTAACTTGTTCGTGTCAATTTAAAAGTAAATTCTCCATTTGTATATATTTTCAACAACTTGCATTCATATCATTGTAAATAAATATTTCATTTAGGAATGTTTCATTTCGCATTTGGATTTTGTGGGTAGTTACCGCTGAAAACCCTCACGAGACAACACTCCTCCTAATAGGGACACCTAGAGGTTTAACGACTTGTTGCATACGCTCAATGCAATCGTGTTTCCTACGAAAACAGATTCATCTTAGTTTTAGTTTATTTGAGGACTAGTAAAAAGATAAGTGTGGAGGTATTTGATGTGCATGTAAATGTGCATATTTTTAATTTCATATTTAATCGAATTTAATTAAATAAATGAGCATATAGGGTATTTTAACATGTTTAAACCAAAATTCAAATTATTTTCAAATCATCATTTATTCATCTTCATATAGGAGCAAAATGGTCATTTTTGTGCATAATTTAATTTGAGAATATTTATCTACACATTTTATTTGTATTTGTAGGAAATTGGATGACAAGATGGAAGAGGGTTTCATGAAGATATGCATGCACAAGGATGTAAACAAAGAAATGAAGATGGAAATAATTCAAACCATGCATCATGGAGAACCCCACCTACCTACTTACCTTGATCCACAGTGATGAGCTAATGCAAAAGTTAGTGGAGCTTAAAGTTACATGCACATTTAAATGGAGGATTATCTCATGCTAATGATAACTTGGTGACCACACTTCCTCATGGGTATTTTGGGTAGTCTCCGAAAATATGCATTAGGGTTTTAGGTTTGTATAAATACCCCATATGTTCATGTAATTAAGCTCTTAGTCTCCTCTTTAGTTAGTTTAGTTTTAGACTCAAAAATAAATTATAAGCTCTCTTCATCTATTTCATGGCTACTTAGCCATTTTCTTTTAAGTAATTTTCTTTTTATGCAATTTTAATTCATTCTCTTTTTATTTACATGCTTTTTTCCTTTCATGTTAGTAGTGTAGATCTTTTTATTTATGCAAGTAGATTAGCTTTTATTTTATGTTAATTAGCTCTCCTCTTACTTAGCTTGCATTTTCCTTTTGTTTTCGTTTCATGTTGAACTTTACATTTGTTGAAATGATAACAAATACGAGAGGCTAAACCCTTTCAATTTAGGGGTAATGAAGCCCTCTTAATTATGTAGATTCAATATTTTGCTAATTTTTGATCTCTTTTTGTGCTTAATGATAATGTTTGAATGGGTAAAATTTTAGTTGTTTTAGCTTTGAATTTAATAGCCTATGTTGTTGACACCAAATAGGCTATGCTTAAACAAACACAAATACAAATTACCTCTTCATCTACATATGATTATGGTAATGAAGTGAATATTAAAATCAAAATTTGATGGTCTATATTTCTAATCAATAGTTAATAGATCATGCTTAGATTAGATTTTATTTTCAAGTTCATTGTCATTTTCATGAGAGTTAAAAAGTGATTTAGTGGATGTGTTATAGTTTGATGGCTTATGTTGGGCTAATTAATAGCACAAATAGGCCATACTTATGATAAACGCATCAACTAAATTCACTAATGACCAAAAGAGAGATCAAAATTTCATATATGTTGATTTATGTGATCTTGAGAAGGACATTGCCTCTAAATTGCCTTCTACTCTCATATTTTTATCCACTTTCTTTTGCTAGTTTATTTACACTTTTTAGCTTAAAACATTTCAAACTCTTGGTTAATTTGATTGAGTAGAAACTTTTAAAATCAATACAATTCCCTATGGATCGACCCGTACTCACCACGTGTTGAATATGCGAGTATATGATTTTTGTTTGATGACAATAAACATACATATATATATATATATATTCATTTAAATGTATTTGTTAATTGTACTATTTTATTTTTCAAATAATTAAACAAATATTTATTGAATAAAATAAATAACACAGAATTTAAATTCAAACAGATATTTTATTCAAACAAATATTTTATTACAATTTTTGAATAGTACACAATTTGAGCTCTCGCTATATATACAAAATTTCAATTACAATACAATTTCAAATCACAACAAAATTTTTCACTATACAATTGTCATTTACATTTGCACCTCACTACATATCACTCGTTCACTCATATTTCTTCTTCAACTATATTCCAATTTGTATCCAACATCTGAATTATCTACAAAATAAACACTAACGCAGTAAAATTGAAAAAGAAATATTTTTGCAGTGTAAAATAAAATGTGTTTTTGAAAATATTCTTTGCCTCAGTTATTTGTGTTTTTCGTCATCATTTTCGTGTTGAATTCATCAAACACAAACAACTTGTGACATGCACAGTGTATCACTGTACATGCCACAAGGCCGTGCACACCGATATACACTTGATAAAACTGCAGGGACAGGTGAGCACAAGGTCAAACCCGAGCCAAGGCTTGATTCAACTCAGGTGCACATAATACAACATATAACATCTCAAATATACACATGAGAGCAAACAAGTATGGCTCGGACAATACAAAACTGAGGTGAACACAGACCAGTTCAATATGAAAGCAATCAAGCTACAGTAAGGCTACAACTTCAAGATACTACAAGCAAACAATGAACTGGCTCGAAGCAACAGAGGCTACAACCCATTACAAACACAAAGGAGCACTTGAAGCAAATGCATACAGACCACAATTTAATATCCAAGCAACCCAGCAAAAATAACCAAGTTCGTATGCAAGTTAAGTTTTAAACATATAGTACAAATATACAGTGGAGCATGCATCGGTTCAGGTATGAAACTCGAAGCAATGCAAATAGGGTAACCCAGGCATGCAACCATGTACAAGTCAACTGAGCAAAGCCTCAACACCAAAGAGCAACAAAACTGGAGCATGCACATACATCACACATGAACAAAGATCACTTCAAATTACACAAGACTCAAGACTGCAACATATAACATGAATATGTACATGAACTTCAAAATCAGTTTAGGCATGAATGTAGACAGCAGCTCAAATGAGCAAATGTAGGCCAGAGCTACAAAATCTATATGTATGCATATATGTAATTATATACATACACATATTAGCACAAGTTCAGACATGTACAAATATGCAAGACCAAACTCAGGTCAGACTTCAACAGAAAATCAAAGTGCAATCAAACTGCACAGCTCCACATGAAATCAGACATATACATATGAAGACCAACTTTCAAAGTGCAACAGACTCAATGAAGCAACACAAACAAAACAGTTCAAATATTTCAAAAATAGTGGAGCCTCAACAGTGAAGACCGGTGAGCAAATCAATGCAGACATCAAGCATGGAACAAGTTCACAATAACTCAGGCAAGAAAACCAGAAATGTATGCATATGAGTGAAGACTGCAATATGTTCATGCAACCAGAGTACAAGATGCAATGCTCATGAAGTCTCAATGTAACATGACAACATAAGGATGCAGCAATCATTTTTTTTACTCACAAACGCACATGTATACATATATACTTATATATGTATACACATAACCAATTGTAGTAACAAAGACAGGGTTAGAAAGAAAATGTAACTACAGTCAACAAAAATTTAAAATGCCAAAGAATCAAAGCCGTGGTGACCAAGGTAGAGTTCGAAGAAGTCAGAGTCAAAGCCAGGTGATAACTAGAATCGAACAAGTCCAGATTATCACAATTTCAAATGGCTGAAGTCAAAGGAGAAAAGACCGAAACCAATTCAAAGAAAATCAAATAATAGTACGAAAAATCAGAAAACCAAACAAGTCGTGATAGTCAAGCATAGAAATATTCGAATTGAACCAGTCTAAACAAATCACATGTATTCAAGTAAAATTGAACGGCCGAGCTAAAATAATAGACGGATTCAAATGATATATTCGAACGATAATTTAGGGTTTTATTCCTTATAAATACTATTAACATCATCGGCAATTAGAGCATCGAGTTAAAGCATATCAACGAGAGTAAATAAAGGAAATCACATACCAGTATTATTCGATTCGAACTCGACAAATTAGAGCGGCCGAAGACGCACAAAGCCACGAGTTGATTGATGAAGCAAACTGAAGAAAGATCATCACTCAATCAAACAGTTTGAATCGACGGCCTCAATTTCCAAAACCCTAATCCAGATCGAAGAAGAAACAAGGCGGCCATAAAATAAGAAAAGGGAACGACCGAAGTTTTTACACGAATATAAAAAGAAAAAAGGGACTTCTCTTTTATTTTAAATTGGGCCGGTTTTCTTATAATTTATTTTGGGCTTAATTTATTAAATAGGGTTTTGAGTTGTTATTAATTTGTAATTCTATTTTAAAATTTTGTAATTTTCTAGTCGTGTGACTAGGTACAAACTACGGGGCATAGTTTGAGAATTCGCAACTCAGTGGCTTAGTTGTGGCAGGGTTTTGAGCATAGAGTTAGGTTAGTCAATAGTGGGTGTCGCAAGTTTACATGTGTAAGCGTCTGACTACTTAATTTCTAGTAGAAACCTTGGGGGCAACACGTAGGTAGGGTTTTGCTGAAGTTGGGTAAATCTGTGTTGTTTTATTTCTACTTTTATTATTCTGCTATTATCTATGCTGCAATTATTTTATATATTTCCGCATTAATTTTTATTATTATTAGTATCACCCTATTCACCCCCTAGGGTGAAATCGATCCTACACCACATACTAGAATTGTACGCCGCGCGCTTGAGGTTATTTTTAATTTAAATTTATTCGGGTATTTTCTAATCCGATAGGAAATTAGCCGGTTGAACACTTGTCTTATTATAGATAAAGCACTTAGATCTGTCCTTGTTCTCCGGCTAAGTACACTTGGTGGAATAGTGCCCTTTTTGGCCATAGTTATAACAAGTCACATCAGCAATATTCGACTTTTGAGTTCCCTTCCATAAATCTTTCCTCCCTTTTGATTCTTTCTACCTTTTCTGATACGATTTGAATCGTTTCTTCTACCCACCCATGGGCTTAACATCAGCCTTCTTTTCTTCCTGATACAAGCGGTCATACCTCCTCACTATTCCCACCACCATACAAGCAGAGCCAGCAAATGAGCCATCACCTTGTGATTCAGCCCCCTCTTTAGTCCTTATATAAATTTTCATTCTTCTTCAATAGAGTGTTGATGTGCTCATTTCCATACTTTGAAAAAGCATTGAATCGCTGGATGTATTCTACCAAAGTCATCTCTCCCTGATTCTGGTTAAGGATCTCTCTACACAAATCACTTTTCTGAGATCCGACGATAAACTAATCCTCGAATCGCTCCTTGAACTACTCCTTGGTTATCTTCTCCTCTAGGATTTCGGCAATCACTGCCTCCCACCTCTAATGCATCCTCCTAGAGCTGACGAGAAGCCAATCTCTTCTTTTGAGAATTAGTATATCCCAAGTCTCCAAAAATACATTCACATACTTTTAACCAATTCAACCCTTCTAAGGAAGAAGTCTTCCTATGAGTTTCTTTCCTCCACATCTCTTGAAATCTTTGTTCAACTTGGAAAAGTCTACTTCTCTTGACACCTCTTGTCTCGACTCAACAGCTCCAACTAGTTGTTCCCTCATCATCTCCATCATAAACTGTCGGAATAAGGCATTCACATCCATTCCTCCTTCGACCAGGGTAGGCACTTGAGTATTAGCTTCAGTACTAACTTTCGGGTTCTCATCCCTTCCCCGACCATTGGTCTGTGTACTGTCATCTCTCATACTAGTATTTGCTCTTGCACTTCTTATGGTCTAACGCTGGCTACGCAGATCCATTCTTGCATTCTCCATAAGTAAGGTTCGTAAGAAATGAAAGTAAAGAGAGTGGAAACAATTGTAGAGGGGTAGACATACTCTCATATATATCAATATCAAAATACAAATACATTATATATATAGTGTATACCCTTTCGAGCGGTATTCATTTTCTAGTTATCTAACTTACTTAGGTGTTTCCCTAACCTAAGCTCTGAAATTAAGTTGTAACATCCCCCATTTCAAGACTTGATAATAGATGTCGATGATGTTGCAGTCATCATCGAAATCATTTTCCAATGACAAAGTGAGTTCAATATTATTTAGCAAAACATAAGTAAACAAAGCAGCTAATTTTTTTTCATTACATCAAAATATTTTACATAATCTATTACATCATTAAACCCAAATCGTTGCACATGCAGGGGTAAATATATAATAAGAAAATCAGAGTAGTGTGTGTCTGACATATGAAGATGTCAGTACCACACCTAACCAGTTATATATTCTGGTTTTGCATAGCGGAAATTTCAAAATACTTTTATTTAAACAGCAAGCCTCCTGCTTCGCCTTTGGGATCTTTATCCATCCTTTAAAAGATACATGTCAAATCCATAAACTCAGCCTACTCGAATGAGTACCGTAATTTTATGGGAAATAAAAAAACACGGATCAGACAATAAGTCTGGTATGAATAAAGCCTTTACCCTAAGCATCCATAGTGAGACTACGCTGCTAACACATAACAGGTTTTCCCCTTACATTA
Organism: Allium fistulosum; assembly: GCA_030737815.1. Taxonomy (NCBI): domain Eukaryota; kingdom Viridiplantae; phylum Streptophyta; class Magnoliopsida; order Asparagales; family Amaryllidaceae; genus Allium; species Allium fistulosum. The sequence goes on from CM060902.1 coordinate 1,426,617,935, forward strand.
TCATTATAGCATAATATACATCAGTCTATAACTATATACATACATACATACATACATACATATATATATATATCATAGAAAGCAACTATGTGCATATATTCAATCAATAAGTGTACCGTACACTTGTCATCCAATTGTTAACCATGTCATACATATATATCAATTCAAGGCAAGTATACCCTGTACTTATCAACCAAATATGAACCAAGTCATATAATCATTCGTCAATCATTCATCCATCACCTAATCTATGGTTTTAGGTTTTCTTCATTAAACTATCATTAACTTATTTTAGTGATCATCTTCTTAAGCCTTCCTATCACTAATTTAATCTTTTGTTCAAACAACGTCACTTAGTGAATACATCGACTCATTTACCTATGGGAGCCACCCAGACTAGAGTCACCCTACTCTTCTAAGAAGCTGAATGTAAGCACCCCAAATACATTCTAGTAAGCGTCCTTACTAAATGCCAATAGCCCCTCTTAGCCCCTGAACTGCTATCGTTCATGTTGTCAAATTAATTTATAACATCACCTTGATGTTTTGGCACCCGACCAGTTATTTTTAATTATAACGCCACCCTGATGTTTTGACACCCTAGCTTAACTGCTCTGTAGAGTTTTAAAATGTTCTTTGGTTGAACCCTATCGTGGAACCCTTCCATATACCATTGGATTTTAGACTGATAGCCACATAATCCTGCCATCCAATAACTCTATGAGTTGGTATATTTTTACGGTCATAGTTTATTTATTTTCTTTCATTCATTAATTATGTACCCTACAAACTCTTTAGACATAACATTTTTATCCGTTATTTAAATGATACTTTATCATTTATTAGTTTCTCTAATCTTTATTCATTTCATAAATAAGTTAACACAATTTTAACTTATAAAATCTTTCTTTTATTTCATTCCTTTGAAATAGTTCAATAATACTTGGAAATTGTCTTCAATGTGTCCTAGGTATTTGTATTTATACTTAGAAGAATATAACTCCTCAGGCAATTGGAAATTACATTTAATTGTTGTATATTGGCTATCCCATAACCATGGTGTTTAATTGGAAATATTATTAACAGTCGTGTGCAAATTGCCTACTAACTCGCACTGCCTGCGTATTTTATTTTTCTACCTACCCATCGGGTGTAATAAAAATATTGTCCATCATGTGTTGACCATATAGAAGCCATCACATCCTATTTTTATTTGGATGCCTTCATCAGATGATAACGTTAAATATACACATATGTTGCTATATTAATCTTCACATGCAATAATAAGCCTTCAAACGCATGCATTATAACTTATGATTTGTGTACACCGAGTATTATTTAGTTTATTTAATCTATTTCATTTTAGTGTTCACTTGCTGCTTCGTTAAGCCTTCGTGGCCTATTCTTTTTTTACCATTACCTTCATGTTACATTTTGTATGTATACCTTATGATTCATTATATCCGACTTTGCTTATAATAAAAATTCAAGTAATCACATTTAGTTTATTTTTCATATTTTATTGTGCTGTCGCATCCCATTCTTTGTTTTGATTTATTTAGTGAATTTCCTGAAGCCATACATTGTGTATTGATTTGTTTAATACCACGTGAGCTGTCATTATCTTAGCATGCTTTCGTGTGTAAATATTTTGCTGCATGCTTTGCACACTTTCGCTACTTTATTTGAGGCCATCATTTGGTTTGCTTCGTGCGTGTTTATTCACAAGTCATTGTGTTCCAATTTTTTTCAAATCATAATGCAAAATTCTTGAGTCATTGTGTGTAGTTTATAAGCCTTCGTGTATAGTTTTCGTGAGCGATTAATTATTATCGCTCTTCCATCGTGCTTCATTAGAATTCCTTTTAGTTGGCCTTTCGTGATATATAATTTGGTTCCCAAGCACTAACAAAGTTATCCCGACTGGTCGTGAGTTATAATTTAGCCTTCGTGAATAATAATATAGCCATCACAAATAATAATAAAGCTTCCCTGTGTTATGTGTTGGGTCTCCATGAGGCGTCCACTCTTCTTTCATAACTTTTGTCATAGTTTGTCTTGGTCCAGTGTGAAGTTTAGCCTTATGGGTTAAGTTTTACTTGGTCAACAATGTTCAAATGACAATCTTGTAATTAAATTAAAAACTGATTTATTTCCCACTTAAGAAATTTCTTTTTACCAAACCTCACTTGGTGTCAACTTCTCATTGGCTAATTTTATCATCATTTCAGAAAATATTAACCATCAAAATTAGTTAATTTTTCTTCATTAATTAGTGCTTTCTTTCACTACATAATTCATATAAAATAGAAAATTAATGGAAAATATCCCAAAAATTCACTTACAATCAATTTTATCATATCTACCTCTTATAAAAATTTCATGTCAAAATAATTAATTTTATTATTTTTAACAATTAGTTAACCTAAAATTATCCATTTTCCCCAAATTAGGAAATTTATAAAACATTTATATTAACTCTAAAAATTATGAAATTGAAAACTCATCTCTATATCATCATTAAGCATATCATATCCAAATTTCGTGGCATTTGGATGTGATTAGGTCATGTTGTACCTAAAACGTTAACAAGTTCACCTTAATTAAATTTTAAACCATAATTAAAATAATATTCAAATATTCAAACGTGCTTAACATTATCAAAACATTCATATCAAAGTCAAATACAGACCCAATAGTTTAGGATAGGTTTTTAGAGAAATATTTTAATCACTTAGCCGAAGAAAACTTATTTTAATTATCTTCTCTTCTAAAATTTGAAAGCTTGATCTCTTTTAACTTGAAATCTTCTTCTTCTTCTTTGGAAAATGTTGGCCTTGCTTAGAGTACTTAGGAAGTTTTGTTTTGTGAATGAAAATGAAATGAAGATAGAATGAGGGGTTGAGGCCAAGGAATATAGGTTATTGGTTTTGGACCTTATTAACTTACACCCCTTAAGCAAATCATTCCCATTAAAATTTAAATTATTTTCCTTCATTAATCAAGGCCAACCAAAAATTACTCTAATTGCCTTTCGTCCATCAAATTAACTTTTTAAAGTGATGCTCACTTAATTAATTGAATTTCCCTTAGGAAATTCTTGCAATTGAATCACTTTAATATTTAATTAACGATGTCTCCATATGATTAATTTAATTTAATTTAATTTCCAAATTATGATCCTCCAAAATATGGAGTGTTGCAATTATTAACAATATTTATATGGTTGTAGTCATCAAAATTAATACTTGTGGTATTAACGATCTCCCATTTTTAATGATAACAATCATTTAAATATTTTCTAATTTAAAATATAATAATATTGATTTGGACTTAAATTTAACTCCCTTGAATCGATTAAACCCCTTAAGTCAAGGCATTTCTTACTTACCCTATCTTTTTGTCTACTGTATATTTTATACCCTTTCTCTCTCTTTTTTATCAAATAAAATTGGTATAAAATTGATAACTACAACAAAAATGGGCATATTGTTAACCGGGTTTTTAACCCAGCTAAATTTCAAAAGGAGTTAGAACATTCAAATTAAGCCAAAACGACTCGAAACTTGACCGAAAGGCCTAAAAGAGCATCATTGATGTCTCCTAGAAGTATGGGTCAAAAATAGCCTAATTTTTTGGATGAGCACCGTTCCGATCCAATTGGATCAGTACCGATCCGAATAATTTGTTCTTTGGTCCTCCAATTCCCTTGCATCATGAACCTATGCCTCCACTAAGTTCATCCAATAAGTTTGGTAGCAATCAAGGCAACCTAGTTTAAGAAAGGGAGGTTCATCTGATTCGAAATATAGTTCAGTCCAATTTATGGGAGAACCATCATCAAAGTAAGTCAAAAAACTATGAAATTATATGGAAAGCATCAAAACGAAGCAAGGGAGAAATCCAAGTGGTCAAAGCATAAAAAATGCTTAAATATTTGGATCGGTACCGATCCAAATACTTTTCTCCGATGGCCTCCAAACTTTCCAGGCTCCTTTTTCACGCTGAGTGTAGGCTTCTAACAAAGCGGCTATGGTCCAATGCTCTCTAACTCCTATAATTTCCATCCCATGTGCAACAGAAAAAGGATATAATCTGATCTGATCTCTTCTAAACTAATGGCAACAACTCTGCCATTGTTACTTCACTCTTCTTCTCCCACACAACAGCCACTAAGGGGCAACTAAGATTCTTTCGGTTGCCTCTAATAGCGGTGGCTTGATCTAACTTAGGAAAGAAGAATCATATTGTAATCCAGTCTCCTTTGTAACAACAGTTGATCAATAAAAGCTATAAAGTGGACGTAGGCTTCATTAATAGTCGAACCACTATAAAAATCTCTTGTCCCTTTATTATTTCTTCTCTTTTTACATTTATTTTCCATATCATTTTCTCTAAGAAACAAGGCTGGTGCTTTCACACTCAAACGAGGGCGTTGATCCATTTTTTGAGTTAACGCATTTAAAAGGTATAAAAGTAGTATAGGGTGTTAATTTTAGGTATGTGTAATGAGAATCAAAATTAATCATGTATAAGTGAGGTATACATCTAATGTATCAATAACTATACATACTAAGATAAAACATTTTATATTAATTCATAAACATTGAGCTACAACTATATGCATACACATAATAATTATACAACAAAGAATGAAACAAAACAACGATTACTATAATATATAGACAATTAGGGATAGACTCAAATGGACTCTAAGGTTTCTTTGATGGAAGCTTTACCCATCCATAAATATGACCGAACATGTAATCTACTGAAGTGATTTCTAAATCGTTAAGTTTCTCCTTGTCTATATCCATCTCTTTGTCTTCTGGTATTTCCTTACTTTCAAAGGTTTCACGAACATTTTCATTCCATCCTTTAAGGACATAAGCAATAAAACATTATAGAGAAGCAATTTGCCTTTATTTTCATAAACCTTTTATTTTTGGTTAATTTTTATGTTTTTCTAGTCCTAAGAATATCGTGTAAGGCTCACTTGAATGTTTGGAGTGACTCCTCTAAATAATCTGAATTTTCTCCTTATGAATACTTTTCCCATATCCATGTTTTTAGGAATTTTATTTTAGAAATGAATAGTTCTGTTTAGAGAGAACATAGATAAATTTTTCTTACCTAAAATGATGTTTTTATAGATTTAATTCGGTTTTATAACCGTTCCCAACTTTTAAAATAACCAACTTTTATTTACAATTCAAAACTAAAATTACCGTTTGATATGTCGACATATGCCTACCTTGATAGAGTTAGGGGCATGGCCTATGAGAAATTCTGTAATTTATTTTAATTACTAACCCATTTATAAAATCTTATTTCGAAATAAAAGGTGTTTTTCTTTCTATTATATACTTGTTATAATGTGTTATACTAATTAATTATTTAATATAAGTATATTTAATAGAAAATACATAAACGGTGTGTTTAATAATAGTAATTACAATGTGTCATAATCATGAGCAATTGCTCTCAATATAATAAACACATAGCTATAAATATTCATAGTCAAGATGTATCGAGACTGGATATCGATACGTCTGTTGAGACTAGAGTATGTAATGCTCTTTAAATATTGGGCAGTGTATTATTCATGGTTGTTAGGGGCACTAAGGGGTAACGTACAGATAGTTATTAGTTAACTATGGAATGACTCACTTGATAATTTTTTGTTGGTTAATGTCATTGAGGAGAAGGAGAAATCATCTCGATCAACAGTTCAAAGCCCTCCAAATTAGAGATCCAAAGCAATCTGATCGGTAGTGCTTCAAGGTGATGGAAGTTTCGATGGTAGGTCTCACTCAGAACGTCAGCGGTAGCTCCAGGCAACAACGACTAGCGACGGTAGGATTAGACGGCGGCGGTTGGAAGGCTTGAATCGCCTAGCTAGGGTTTGGCGAGGTCAGATCGGCTGGAGAAATAAGGGATTGGGTCGAATGAAAATGAACTGAAGTGAAGTGATGGGTCGGCTCATATAAAGCTTAAGTAACAAAAAAAAGTTTGAATTTTTTTGAAGTACTTGGATCGGTACCAATCTGATCCATTGGATGGGTACCGACCCAAATTTACTCCTGCAAATGGTCCCAAATTTCACATATGCGACCTAGTCGATGTTCGTATTCATTTTTGAAATTATCAAGTCAAGTTCACTCCGTAATCATGAAAAATGGAGATCCACACTAAGGGTTTAACAGTTAACCAGTACTTCGTAGATAGCTTTTCATGATAGCCAGATACGATCAATGAAACTCCTTAAAATAGAAACCCAAACATAGTCAATTCCAGAGCACACCTTGTTTTCAAAAAAAGTGTAATTTGAGGGGAAAATGTTAACCGAGTTTTTAACCCACTGAATTCAAAAGGAGTTAGAACATTCAAATTAAGCTAGAACAACTCGAAACTTGAGCTGAAGGCCTAAAAGAGCATCATTGAAGTCCCCAAGAAGTATGGTTTAAAAATAGCCTAACTTTTCGGATCGGCAGTAATCCGATCCACTTGGATCGGTACCTATTCGAATTAGTTGTTTATTGATCCTCCAATTCTCTTGCATCATGACCCTATGCCTCCACTATGTTCATCCAACAAGTTTGGTAGCAATCCAGGCAACCTAGTTTTAGAAGTAGAGGTTCATCCGATTCGAAATACAGTTCAATCCAATCCATAGGAGAACCATCATCAAAGCAAGTAAACAAGCTACGAAATTATATGGAGAGCATCAAAACAAAGCAAGGGAGTCTTCTAAGTGGTCAAAGCATCAAAAATGCTTAACTATTTGGATTGGTATGGATCCGATCCAATTGGTTCGTTACTGATCCAAGTACTTAGCTCCGATGGCCTCCAAACTTTCCGGGGTTCTTCTTCACACTGAATGCAGGCTTTGGAAAAAGCGACTCTGGTCCAAATGCTCTCTAACTCTTATAAATACCATCCCATATGCAATAGAAAAAGGATTTAATCTGATCCGATCTCTGCTAAACTAACGGCAACAACTCTGTCGTTGTTTCTTCACTCTTCTTCTCCCACACAACAGCCATTAAGGAGCAACTGAAATCTTTTCGATTGTCTCTAACAATAGTGCCTTGATCTAACTTGGGAAAGAAGAATCATATTGTAATCCAAACTCCTTTGTAACGGCAGTTGATCAATAAAAACTATAAAGTGGATGTTGGCTTCATTAACCACTATAAAAATCTCTTGTCACTTTACTATTTCTGCTCTTTTTACATTTATTTTCAATATTATTTGCTCTGAGAAACAGGGCTGGTGCTTTCACACTCAAACTAGAGTGCTGGTCCATTTTTTGGGTTAACATTTTGGTGCTTTTACTAAGAAATTAGTGACTTCGGGCATAGATCTAGTTTTCCTATATGGATTCGCCGGATCTAGAAACTAGATCCATCAAATTAGCTCTAGAAAGTTTGAAGCTTGCCGTTGAAGATCAATCGTGAGAAGAAAGAGAACTACTTCTAGAAAATCCATAGGAGCTATTATAGCTGGAGAAGAGACCAATCCTCAGCAAGTTGAAGTCAACAATGCCAATGGCAAGCTATTTGGAGCGAATTCTAGAGCTAACACAGGAGATCAGGTGCCGGGAACTTCTACCCAGCGTGAAGTCGTCACTAAAGGTGAATTGAACAAGATGGTTGATGAAATCAACCAAAAGATGAAGAACATCCAAAAAGCTCTTATGAACAAATTAAATGCCACCTAACCTTGCAATCACTAGCTGCTCCAAGAACCATGCCAGAACCCATGGATGCCACTGTGCAGGAAAACTCTTCCGTTTCTGGCCTAAACAGAAGAAACAGAAGGCAGAAGAAAATAGGAGTAATGGGTGGAGCTGCAACAATCGTCATAGAAGGAAACACAGGCACTTTACCAACTGCAAAGCAACCTACTACAAACTTGAATCTGGGGGTGAAAACCCCACGGGAAGATATAACAGTGGATCTCTTCGACTCTGAAGATGTTGAGCAACTTGACCACGATAACTTGGAAGAAAATGCTAATGCACTCAATACCGGCATGGAGGCCCAGACTGCCCCTACCAGACCAACTGCAAGCCAATGGAACTTCGAGGGAATGGCTCTCTCAAAGACAGGAGAGCCTAGGCTTCAACCTACTTACCAAGATCGTTTGCAAAATCATATACTTGGCATAGTCACTGACAGCCAACCCATGGACCACCAGACATCAGAGGCATATATCATGGATATGTCCAAGCACTTGGTGGACGAAAGTAAGGATAGGAGAGACGATGAATAGGGATCCGCTCCAAGCGGACTCCCTTCACTCATGACATTTTGAATGAACAGTACCCTGAAAAGTTTACTATGCCTACTATTTCATCTTACGATGGAACTAGAGATCCAAAACCCTACTTTACAAGTATAGTTGGTAATAGAGCAAATGCTTCAAATGCTATTTGATGTAGATGTTTTCCTATCTTCCTAGAGGGAATTGCTTCTATGTGGTTCACCAGGCTCCCACCAAAATCCATCTCCATTTTCAATGAATTAGCAACAAAATTCCTTGATCTATTTAGGTTTCACACGGCATAGCTAAAAGACGTGATGTCCTTATGTGGCCTATTCTAAGGATGAAATGAATCTTTGAATTCCTTCATGAGTCGGTTCAACACCGCGGTGACTGAAGTAAGTAACCTAAACGAAGATATGGTCTTCATGGCCCTTGTCTGTGCTATCCATCCCGACACTGAATTCGAAAAATGGATCAAAATGAAGCAACCTACCACTAGGAAGGACTTTAACCGAAAAGCAAGTCAGTACTTAAGATTGGAAGTGGTAGAGGAGATAGAAGGAAAACTTACTAACCCACAACCAACCAACGCTGGCCAGAATAGTGTAGCAGCTAACCAATGCGTAAACACTGCCGAAACCACCGTAGGAAACACTGGGAAGGATGGGAACCAGAAAAGGAAGAACCGAAATTCCAACAAGCAAAACGGAGGTGACAAGTGACTTAAAGGCTTCAGGCCCGAAGACTACACCCCGCTCAATGGTACTCTAGAAAACATCTACCTTGTGACACAAGGAACAGAGGAGTACAAGAATCCGCCTAAAATGGAAGCAACTGAACAACAAAAGCATTCCGAAAAGTACCGCCGCTTCGATGAAACACATGGTCACAACAAAAATGAGTGTCGTCACTTGAAGAACCTTATTAAGGAGCTGATTCGGGAAAACAAACTTCAACAACACATGAGGAAACCACAAAATCCTGACCAGCCTACTGCACCCCAAGCTCCTAATGCTTGGGGAAACCAAGCTGGAACTAGCGAAGAGGGATCCAGATGGACTGACCAAAGACTCATCGTCAAAACAATATCTAGAGGACCTCATCCAGCGCAAGAAAGTTGGGGAGAAATAAAGCGATATGCAAGCTTATTGAAACATGCTCCGAAAGATTTGTGCTTTGCGATTAAAGATGGAACTCTTGCCGAGCAGTAGAGAAGCCTAAACGATGATATAGTATTTCGACACCGAGATACTAAAGGAATAGAAGCTCCAACCCTTGACCCTATGGTCGTGTCGGTAGGAATCGGACTAGCCATGGTCCGATGAGTATTGGTGGAAAGTGGAAGCTCTATCAATATCCTATTCAAACATACATTTGATCAGATGAAGATCAGTATGATAGACGAATCCACTTGTCGAAAAAAATCCAGGGATTCACCGGTGAGCCTAAGAAACCTGTCGGAACAATTGATTTTCCCTTGGAACTTGGGGAAGGCGACTGAAGAGTCGTCCTCATCCGTACCTTTATGATCGTATATGAAATGTCCGCATACAATGCTTTCTTAGGTCGGCCTACTTTGGCAGGTTTCAGGATTTCTTTAGCCCAGTGGTGCCTAACCATGAAATTTCCAGCAAAGAATGGAGTTAGAGTGATCAAAGGAGACCAAAGTGTCGTTAGAGAATGCTACATCATTGAATTGCGTGAATCTAAAAGAAAAAAAAGGAATAATGTTGGGAAAAATCTCCACATTCGTGAACCCACCGTGTAACAATTATAGAGCCACTCTTGGCTTGGGGACCATAGCCGATTTGATAAGGCTTTGGACCCTAGAAAGAAGAGTTCAGGGGAAGATCGGGCAGCATCGCCAGAATTGATGATGCATGTCCTATTTGATATGGATAACCCAACTCGGGTCCTGAAAATTGGGTCACATCTTGGAAACAAGATATGACATGAACTAATAAAATTTGTTTGTGCTAACCTGCACATATTCGCTTGTATGCATTTCGATATGTGTGGGGTGTCACCGGAGATTGCATGCCACATACTCAATATCGATCCCAAGTATACACCAGTAAGGCAGAAGAGGCACAGCCTAGGACCCGCACGGTCCAAAGCACTAAGAGAAGAAGTGGATAAGTTGATGGCGAATGGTTTTATCCACGATGCAATCTATCCCGATCGGGTATCCAATCCGGTCTTGGTCAAGAAATCCAATGAAAAAATAGCGAACTTGTATCCACCACTTAGACCTAAACAAAGCTTTCCCAAAGGATAGCTTTCCTCTACCTAGAATCGACCAGCTTATGAACGGGACAGCAGGACGTGAATTACTATCATTCATGGACGCTTACTCGGGATACAACCAGATCATGATGCACGAACCTGACAAGAAAACACCAGTTTCATCACTGATCTGGGATTATACTGCTACAATGTAATGCATTCGACATAAAGAATGTTGTGGCAACTTATCAGCAACTGGTGAACGCCATGTTCAAACATCAAATCGGGAAGACTATGGAAGTCTATGCAGATGATATGATAGTTAAATCGTGCATAGCCGCAAATCACTTGGACAACCTCGCTAAAATGTTCGAAATACTCTGCAAGTATAGAATGAAACTCAATCCACTTAAGTGTCACTTCGAGGTAGCCTCTGGAAAGTTCTTAGGATTCATTATAAGTGCCAAAGGCATTGAAACCAATCCTGAAAAAATTGCCGCTTTACGGGAAGTTGAGGCCCCAAGGAACGAGAAAGTGTTATAAAGCTTGAATGGAAAAGTTGCAGCACTAAGCCGGTTCATCTCAAAAGCAACCGACAAATGTGTACTGTTCTTTGACGCACTAAAGAAGGGAAAGAAGAACTTTGAATGGAATCAGGCTTGTCAGACTGCCATCAAGGAACTGCTGCGACATATGGAGACTTAACCAATCCTATCCAAGCCAGTAGACGAAAAAGACTTGTTTATCTACTTAGCAGTCTTGCCCCATGCATTAAGTGCGACGCTTGTATGTGAAGAATCTTGGGCCCAATGACCCATATATTACATCAGTAAATGGTTCACTAGAGCCGAGAAGAATTATCTAAAGTTGGAAAAACTAGCCTATTGCCAATTGATCGCATCCAGAAAGTTACGACCAGGAGCACCCGATCAAAGTGCTAATAGACCAATCCTTGATGCAGGTGTTGTACCACCCCTAGACCTCTGGACAACTTATCAAATAGAACATTGAGTTGAGTCAATATGAAATCACTTACCATCCTCGAAAGGCGATCAATGGGTAAGCACTGACATACTTCATTGTCAAGTTTACAATATGAGATAACAAAGAAGAAGTTACTCCAGAAGTGGAGAACATTGGAGGTTATTCGTCGATGGTGCATCTAACAACTTTTGCTCGGGGGCAGTAGTCGTGCTCAAAACTCCCAAAGGACGATCCGTTTGCTTCACCTTATGCTTGGAATTCCCTACCACAAACAATGAAGCGGAATATTAAGCATTGATAGGCAGACTGAAAGTTGTAAAGGAACTCGGGATAAAGTCCATATATATCTATAGCAACTCTCAGCTAGTCGTCTATCAGATGAGAGGCGAATATTAAGCCCAGGGAGAGAATCTCACCCTGTATCTATCCAAAGTGCAGGAATTGCTAAACTACATTGAGCATTACACCATAACTCATATCCCGAGGGAACAAAACACCAAGGTGGACTATCTAGCTAAACTGGCTAGTTCCGGAGAAGCTTAATCAATGGGACTGGTCCCGGCTGAAACTCTGACTACTCCAAGCATAGGCAAGATGGAGATCAACTAGATTTTCAAAATGACCGAAGAACTAGAGACATGGATGACAGTGATCAAGGCTTATCTGCTGAGAGGAACACACCCCGCAGACAGGAATCAATGGAAAAATCTCCTTCGAGAGGCACTATGATTCATAATACAGGATGGAATACTCTACCAAAGGGGATTCTCTACCCCCTCGCTTAAGTGTGTGACCAACGGTGAAGCTCGAAAAATGCTCAGGGAAGTTCATGAAGGCGACTATGGAGATCACACCGAGGGGCAAACCCTTGCAAAGAAAGTTCTCTGATATGGTAATTTTAGCCAATGATCAACCGTGATGCGGCAGATTATGCCAAACGATGCGACCAATGCCAAAGATTCAGCAAGATTAAAAGAATTCTTTCAATAGAGCTGACACAGATGGTCAGCCCATAGTCATTCGCAGTCTGGGAAATCGATTGGATTAGTGTATTGCCAATAGCCAAAGGAGGAGCCAAATATATTGTTATTCTTGACTACTTTAGCAAATAAGCCGAAGCGGAACCGCTGGCCACTATTACCACAAATAAAGTTATTAACTATGTCACTAAAAACATTATTTGTTGGTTTAGACTGCCATAAAAAATCATCACAGATAACGAGACTCAATTCGAAAGAGTTGAATTCAAAGACTTTTGCGAACGCTTCTGAATTGAGAAAAGCTTTTCCTCTGTTGCACATTTGCAGGAAAACGGGCAAGTGGAGACAGTAAACAAGATCATCAAGTCCACCATCAAAAAGAGGCTAACTAAAGCTAAAGGAAATTGGGTTAATGAACTTCCGCTTGCACTATGGGCTTACAGAACAATGCACAAATCTACAACTGGGCACTCTCCATTCACCCTAGCATATGGTTCGGAAGCAATAATCCCAATTGAACTGGAAGTCCACTCTCATCGAAGGCGAAACTTCAATGAAAGTTTAAACGAGCAGCTCCTGCTTAAGTCGCTTGATATGGTCGATGAGAATCAGGAAGAAGCCAAGCTAAGGATCGCCGCTCATCAAAAAAGGGTCGCACGACATTTTAACTCCAAGGGCCGTAACCCGTACTTTCAAAGTACGAGACCTTGTCCTCAAATGGGTCTACCCTATACTAGGAACATTCGGACCAAACTGGGAAGGGCCCTGTGTAATCGACCAGAAGCTAGGGGATGGCACGTTTAAGCTCACAACCGTTGATGGAACCCAAATTCCCCGTGCATGGAACACCGAATCGCTGCATCATTACTTTATCTAGGACTGTCTTATGTATTTCCTATTTCCGCAAATAAGCCACCATGGGATACTGTAGGAGTTGTAAACAAGCAAAACTCGCCCAACTTTTATTTCAATTAATGAAATTGCTTTGCTTTCAGAACCAATAAAACTGTGTTCACATAAGTAACCTACCTAATCGACAGGGTCAAATCCACTCAAAACCATCTGATCGCTACTTGAGATAGTGGAACCATGCTCAAGTATGCTCCATCTTCCCGCCGAGTCGACGGAAGCAAATCGACCCAAACCTCTGATCGACGAAACTCGATCCATGCCTTCTAAGAACCGGTATTACTTTGGCGACACCGGGAAGGCTCGAATCAAAGTCGCGCATTTCATAAGCCACACACTCTCAATTCACTGATCGACGGAACTCGATCCCTGCCTTCTAAGAACCAGTTTTGCTCCGACGACATCGGGAAGGCCTAAATCAAAGCTGCACATTTCATAAGCTGTGTGCTCTTAAACTATTGGATCGATAGAACCCAATCCCTACCTTCTAGGAACCGATGTTGGTTCGGCAAAGCCGAGAAGGCCCGAATCAAAGCCACGCATTTCATAAGCCACGCACCGCCTCTTGGATTATGGAATCACATTCAAGCATGCACAATTACTTAAGCCATGCATCTCGTTAGCCGCGCATCGCTTCTTGGTTTGCAAAACTGCGACCGAGCAAGGCTCGATCCCACCATCCTCATTTCGTAAGTCGCACACCACTACTTGGATCAGCAAAATCACATCAAAAGACGAGGTACTCTCATATTACCTAAAGCCATGCATCGCCTCTAGAGCTAAGGAAATATCACTCAAAGAAGCAACACGTGTGCACAATAGCCTAAATGTCAGCATTGCGATGGAATCACTTAACAGTATTTCAAGTAATCGGTGTTCCTCCGGCATCATCAATCACTTAGTGAAATTCTAAAGTGCATAAATCACTCGCTGTAAGGCTGCTAAAGATATCCATGGATATCTCAAGTCAGAAACCAAAATAGGATATCTAAAATGAGGACAATAAAACCAGGTTCGAACCCTTATGGCTAAAGAGAGAAATGCCTCTCTACCAACTATACCAGAACTTCCCAAAGATAGGAGTTGTGGTATAAACCAGAAGACTACCAAGGGCACCCAGTCTCATATCAAGCGTTCGGAGTAAACAGTCCCGTGAACTAGGGGAAGACACACCAACACTCAACCAAAATAGCAAATACTTCATAGTTCTATTACTCCAAATAAAGAATTTTGGTAGTAGTTACGGGACTAAATAAAACAGTATAGGAAAATATCAACGAGTACTTACCTGTACAAAATCATGCTGTATATAAAAGGCAACAATGCATTAAATATAGATAAGTAAACAAGTGAAATTATAATCAAAATTTCAATATTTTATCCCATTTTTCATGTACCACAACAAACAGCAGGGGCCGTATCCGCACAATATCAGCCAAGAAAAGGAAAAATACAAAAACCACTGTTGCAACAACAATAAGAAATGCTAAGTGCAGACTCTGCACTTGTACAAAAAGCAACCAAAAAAGCAAAAGCTCTGCTTCATAGATACACAGACAAATCATGGCTTCTTGTCACTACCTTCCCTGTTGCCTTTCTCGCCTCTGATCGGCAACTTCTCAAGCTTCTCCAAATCCCCTCTCGGAGTGGTCTCGCTTCTAGAATATTGCCATTGGTAGACCCTCCTTTGCCTTTGTGCTTGCGGTATTTGTGAGAACTCTTCGATGACCTTTTTTGCTCTTCAACCTTCTCCTTCTTCACCGCTACCATCTGCTGCTTAGTCATCGGCTGCTCGGTCTCCACTTTGCCTGGTTGGCGAGCTTGATTCGCCTGCTCCCATGTATCAGTAGTTGCCAAGCCCTTCTCTTAAGATACAGAGAGGTCATCCAAACCATGCAGCATTGCAATTTGCTCGGAGTGACCAGGCTGCGAGCTAAGTGCGGAGACGACGGTTGATGCGGTAAGAATAGTAGTAGATCTGGAACAATGAGGAGGACGTAGCTCGGTAGGAAGAGAGGGCTGATCTATAATATCAGAATAAAGGGTATTTATCTTGGCAATTTCATTTGGCATAAACTTGAAATCTTTGAACATGGGAGAGATAAGAAAATTACCCGTCGCATGGGTTTGTTCATGCATCACAACTTCAAAGACCACGTCATTACCCACTTTTGATGCTGCATAACCACAGGAGTAATAGGAGCAGTCGAAGAAGCACCACCTATTAAAGTAGGAATCAGCTCGAGAATGTAAAAACTACTCACCAAGACCTGAAGGAAACTGCTCGGTTATAGTCTTAGCGGTATCAGTAGCTTCTCGCTCCCTCTCCAGTCTCATGATTTCTAGGCCCTCCCCTAAAGCTTGACGAGACTCTTCATTTAGATATGCTTGAACCAACTCCTCTTAAGTATAACCGCTGCCCATGTCTTGAAATTGGGCTAGAATCTCTTCCCAGACTACGACAAGTGTACGAGTGAACAACGGTCCCAAGTAACTAAGACTCCCTTGATGCAGCACGGAGTTGACATAGAAGCCCAACATCGTAGCATCCATGCCCTTCATCTTATTTGTGAAGGTTCTTGAAGCTCTGAAAAGCTGGCATCCATGTTAGCCTTCAATACCACCAGCTGTTTCTTCTCACCATCCAAATTCGGGACTTGTTCGCAAAGTGAGGCGATCTCTTGAGCCTGCTGGGCGATGGTTTTCTTTTGCATCTCAACCATCACCTCGCTTATCTTCAACCATTCTTTTAATATTGCCTCATCTGTATGGAACTTCTTTATCTCATCTCTAAATATGATTGCGGCTCGATCAGTGGATTCTTTTAGCTCCTTAAGCAATGAAGCACTTTTACTCTCCCTCTTGAGGGCATCATCTCTCGCTTTCTTTAACCTCTCGATCTCCGCATCGTGATCTGCGAGCTACGTTTCATACTCATCCTTTTTGGACTCAAACGAGAGGATTTCTTGGTAGTTGTTATGGTTAACAATAGACAACTATATGCATAATTTTTCCCATCCTTCAGCTTGCTCAAAGCCGCTCTGAATTGCTTGGAAATGGGGTAAATAGGATTCAGCACGAACCGACTTCAGATTGGGCTTATCAATCACAACCCCCTTTAAAAACAAATTAGGGAATGCAGCCTATAGATGTGGGGGACCAGCAGGAAGAATACAAGGCGCATGCTTAGAAATCTAGGGAGTGGTTGTCATGACCGTATGGGTGGAAGAGGTCACAACACCAGAAGCAGGGACATTTATCCTAATGGAAGCAGGAGGCTATGAAGCAGATTCACGTTCTTGATCTTTTTTTGGCCTCTTCGACTGATCTCTCTGATCAGTCGGGCTCTTTCTGTTTTCATAGCCGCTTCTCCAATCTCTGCCTTGACCTCTCTCGGCATGGCTACGTTCTTCTGCCTCTCTCTTCTTCCTCCTTTTCCTCTACTCGTAAGTCTCCCACGGAGTATAGTACCTTGAAGAGTGTCTCTATGTACGCTGAGACTCCAAAACTCGATCAAGATCGTCGTAAAGACCACGAGACATGATTCCTGCAGGAAGCGATAAAATGGCTTTGGGAAAAGGCGTTAGATGGACTAAAATATCCTAAAGGAAAAATAATATAAAGTTTGTGATTCTAGT
The DNA here is from genome assembly GCA_030737815.1 of Allium fistulosum. Classification (NCBI taxonomy): domain Eukaryota; kingdom Viridiplantae; phylum Streptophyta; class Magnoliopsida; order Asparagales; family Amaryllidaceae; genus Allium; species Allium fistulosum. Next base: position 1,426,634,943 of record CM060902.1, read on the forward strand.
GAAGTGTGTGTTGCAATTTAACGACCCCAATGAAATACACAAACCAAATTAGTCACCAACTAATGTTAAAACATTGCCTCTTGCAGGAATGATCTGAATAGACTAGGAAGACAACCCTTCCAAAGTAAAGTCGTCCATCAACTCATCCATATTCACAAAAATGTTACTTGTATCTCCTAAAATCAATGTCATCATCTTCCGGTAGAGAGCTGGGCACATGCTCAGTCTTGGGAGAAGCTCCCTCGATAGGCTTTTTCAAAGAACGTGAGGGTGCATGACCATGGCTTAATTCCGAGACCTTATTGCCTAATTTGACATCAACCTCATTGGTGTCCCAATCTATTTCTTCCTCATTGATAAAATGCTCTTCCTTGATTTCTTCTTCTTCCTTCTCTTCAATAAGCGGAGCCTTGCCCTTTCGTTGAAAAATTCTTCCTCTTTCTCTTCTGGAATTGAGGCATTTTGGGTGGACTATCGGCCTCGATTTGAATTTCAATCTCCTCAAGGGTCTCCTCTGACCCATCGGGTGGGATACCATCCTCTTCTTCATCATCATCATCATCCTCACCAAAGTCATGGTAAGAGGAAACAAATGGGTTCAGGCTCTAGAACGGGAAGGGGCACTAACAAATCCCATGGATCTCCCATGGTGTAAAAGCCCATATCGGCGAAGGTTCTCATCCGTGAGCAAGACTCTAATCGTGCGCTCCTGAGCATCGACCGCTTTCAAGGTGCCAAGAACGGTGCTTAGTGTCGGGTCCTTGTTAATTCTCGAAAGACCTACAAGGAATATATCATCATTCAGAAAACTCATAGTAGTTAAAGGGAACTCCGAACACGATGAAGGAGACTTACTCCCCATTGTCTATAAATGGGTGAATCCTTCTAGACACTTAGCAAAAAAGAACTGATTCTTAAATGAAGGAACTTTGCTAGGAAGATCCAGTATAAGCTTCCCGCTCTGCTGTGCTTCAATATAAACAAGCGATGGACTTGACTCTCTCTTTTTGAACAATAGGAGATACCGCAGCTCGACAAAGCTTGGGGCACGGTTAAGATTCCGCTTGAATATAACGTACAAGCATGTCAACATGGCATATCCATTCGGAAGAATCTAAAAGGGGCTAACCCTTGTTCGCAAGGATGGTCATCAATAAGTGATTGAATGTAGGCACCGCTCCATATATGCACATGTATCGATGGCAGGCCATGTACCCAAGAGACGTTCTATGGGTAAACTCTTCTCTTGAAGGCAAATGCAGATCGTCCTTTGGAATTCCATATTATAAGCAAATGCTTCGTAGCATCTTATATGTAATAGTTGTAGAAGCCTTTTCCGGAGGATCAAGTAGGGCTAGGAGGTATACGATCAACGATGGGCCTGATTGGAATCAGACGACCATATTGACCTACGGTCAAGCAGTAGACCCAATCGGGATCGTTAATCACTCCGCTTAAGAATGAGGCGAGTTTCCTTCAATTGTTTACGCCGTGAAGATTTACACGCCATTCTACACAACAAAGCTTGTTTTCAAAACGATCAGGTATGCCTAATTTCTAAACTTTAAACCCTTATGCGGTCGACACTTGAAATCCAAAAGGCGATTGATGTGTCCCAACCAATCGGATTCCAAGTGTTAGCTGTGGGCATGTGTAGTGTGCAATCTAAGTGAGAATGGGCTCGGTATCCGGAACATTGCAAACACTCCATCTCATGTAGATATCTCATTCACGCTATAAAAAATGATCTGTATCATTCGTTGAATTTTTTATTTCTATACTTACCCGTTATTGATCAACGATCGATAACGGATCTATTGTCTGAAGCGATACGGAAAGCTCTTCCTATTCCAGGAACACCGGGTGTGCAGTAACAAGACTGTTCCGGTGCAAGCAGCCTCCGATCATTACGTCCAAACTAATTGAAAACCTTCAGCATTAGTTGATTTAGTTTTCTGGAGGAGGATAACAACATAAGCTATGTACAAGACAATACGCCAAGCTATTATCACTCTCACAAAAAACCAAAATCAATCCACAATAAACATTGTCTCCACTGCCAATTCCAATTACCGCTAGTTAACCACTAAAACATCAAATCCACATCACCAACCTTCAAAATCAAGGAGAAGGAGAAATCATCTCGATCAACAGTTCAAAGCCCTATAAATTAGAGATATAAAGCAATAAAATCAGTAGTGCTTCAAGGTGATGGCAGTTTTGATGGTGGGTCCCATTAAGGACGTTGGTGGTAGCTCTAGGCAACATCGACTGGCGGCAGCGATGGTAGGAAGTGGACGACGTTGGTTGGAAGGGTTGGATCGGCTAGCTAGGGTTTGGAGAGGTCAGGTCAGTTGGAGAAATTAGAGATCGGGTCGAACGAAAATGAACTGAAGTGAAGTGAAGGGTCGGCTCGTATAAAGCTCAAGTAACAAAAAAAGAAAAGAGAAAGTTTGAAATTTTTTTGAAGTACTTGGATCGATACCGATCTGATCCAATTGGATCGGTACCGACCCAAATTTACTCCTCCAAATGGTCTCAAATTTCCACTACGCGACCTACTCGATGTTCCTATTCATTCTGGAAATTATCATGTCAAGGTCACTCCGTAATCACGAACAATGGAGATTCACTCTAAGGGCTAAATAGTTAACCGGTACTTTGTAGATAGCTTTTCAAGTTAGCCAGATACGATCAATGAAACTCCTTGAAATGGAAACCCAGAGATAGTAAATTCCAGAGCACACCTTGTTTTCAACGAAAGCGTACTCTAGGGGCAAATGCTAACCGGGTTTTTAACCCAGCTGAATTCAAATGTAGTTAGAAGAATCAAATTAAGCCAGAACGACTCAAAACTTGACCGGAAGGCCTAAAAGGGCATCATTGAAGTTTCCAAGAAGTATGGGCTGAAAATAGCCTAACTTTTTGAATCGGCACCGATCCAATCCAACTAGATCGGTACCGATTCAAATTAGTTGTTCTTTGGTCCTCCAATTCTCTTGCATCATGATCGTATGCCTCCATTAAGTTCGTCCAACAAGTTTGGTAGCAATCTAGGCGGCCTAGTTCAAGAAGTGGAGGTTCATTCGATTCAGAATACAGTTCAATCAAATCCATAGGAGAATCAACATCAAAGCAAGTCAACAAGCTATGAAATTATATATAGAGCATCAAAATGAAGCAAGAGAGACAACCAAGTGGTCAAAGCATCAAAATTGCTTAACTAATTGGATCGGTACCGATACAATCCAATCCAATTGGATTGGTACTGATCCAAATACTTAGCTCCGTTGGCCTACAAATTTTTCGAGCTCCTTCTTCACACTGAGTGCACGCTTCTGACAAAGCAGCTCTGGTCCAAATGCTCTCTAACTCCCTATAAATACTATCCCATCTACAACAAAAAAAGGATTTAATCTGATCCAATCTCTGCTAAACTAACGACAACTACTCTGCCATTGTTTCTTCAATCTTCTTCTCCCACACAATAGCCATTAAGGAGCAACTGAGATCTTTTCGGTTGTCTCTAACAATGGTGGCTTGATCTAACTTGGGAAATAAGAATCATCTTGTAATCCAAACTCCTTTGTAACAGCAGTTGATCAATAAAAGCTATAAAGTGGATGTTGGCTTCATTAAACACTATAAAAATCTCTTGTCTCTTTACTATTTCTGCTCTTTTTACATTTATTTTCTATATTATTTGCTTTGAGAAATAGGTCCGGTGCTTTCACACTCAAACCATGGTGTTGATCCATTTCTTGAGTTAACACATATAAAAGGTATAAAAGTAGTATAGGGTGTTAATTTTAGGTATGTTTAAGGAGAATCAAAATCAATCATGTATAAGTGAGGTATATATCTAATGTATCGATAACTATACATACTAAGATAAAACATTTTATATTAATTCACAAACATTAAGCTACAACTATATACATACACGTAATAATTATACAATAAAGAATGAAACAAAACAACAATTACAATAATATATAGACAATTAAGGATATACTTAGATGGATTCTAAGGTTTCTTTGATGGAAGCTTTACCCATCCATAAATACGACCGAACATGTGATTTACTGAAGTGATTTCTGAATCGTCAAGTTTCTCCTTGTCTATACCAATCTCTTTGTCATGTGGTATATCCTTACTTCCAAAGGTTTCATCAACATTCTCATTGCTTCCTTTAAGGACATAAGCAATAAAGAAGCAATTTGCCTTTATTTTCATAAACCTTTTATTTTTGGTTAATTTCTATGTTCCTAAGAATATTGTGTAAGGCTCTCTTGAATGTTTGGAGTGACTCTTCTAAATAATCTGAATTTTCTCTTTATGGGTACTTTTTCCCATATCCATCTTTTTAAGAGTTTTGTTTTAGAAATGAATAGTTGTGTTTAGAGAGAAGATAATTAAATTTTTCTGGCCTAAAAAGATGTTTTTATAGATTTAATTCGGTTTTATAATTGTTCCCAGTATTTAAAATAACTAACTTTTATTTACAATTTAAAACTAAAATTACCGTTTGATATGTCGACATATGCCCATTTTGATAGAGTTAGGGGCATGGCCTATGAGAAATTCTGTAATTTATTTTAATTATTAACTCTGTTATAAAATCTCATTTCAAAATAAAAGGTGTTTGTCTTTCTATTATATACCTGTTATAATATGTTATATTAATTAATTGTTTAATCTAAGTATATTTAATAGAAAACACATAACCAGTGTGTTTTGTGATAGTTATTACAATGTGTTGTAATTATGAGCAATTTCTCTCAATATAATAAACACATAGTTATAAATATTCATAGTCAAGTTGTATCGAGATTAGATATCGATACGTTTGTTAAGACTAGAGTATGTGACGCTCTTCAAATATTGGGCAGTATATTAATCATGGCTGTTGGGGGCATTAAGGGGTAAAGTATAGATAGTTATTAGTTAACTATGGAATGACTCACTTGATAGTTTTTTGTTGGTTAATATAACTGAGGTCACATAGAAAATATCGATGTGATGATTTTAAACAATTCTCTTGACTCGAGAATACATATTGAACTTAAATATGGAAACTCTACATTAATTATAGTTAAATAGTGGTATGGCATCCATCGAACGACTATATTTGGGTCGAGACGAAGCATTGGTAGTAAAACACTATTTAATAGAGAATTCGTCTCCTCGGTTATATGGGGTTAGTATCACGGTCAACTGAATTTAACTCTAAGTTGGTCTCTAACCAGAGCAGTTTGGCTAACAATAACGGTTATTATTGAACCAAAGACTTTGTTTTTGGACTATATAAGTTGAATGTGGACAATAATTGAATTTTGACCATTACCAAAATTCACAAGTCCTAATGTGATATAGTTTTGACGAAGAGAATTAGTGTAAATAACTGTCACTACTAAGGACTGCTTAAAATAAGTAGAATATGATTTTATCGAAATTGTGTAAGCGATAAATTTGGTCATAATGTTACACCACTCGCTAAGGTAACATATGAACGATAATATTTAAATCGATTAATATTAATGACTGACCAAATTTACTTCTACCTGTCACACAACTGCAACTTCAAAATAATCCAACCACCACCTGATTTAATTAAATTATAAGTGTTATAAATTAATTAAATTAACTAATATTTATGAAGTATTAATTATAAAATTTTATTTGATTTGTGTTGATAAGTATTGAAAATAGTTTGTATATAAAAATTGTATACACACATTCGATATAAAATATCGATGTATGTTAAATCTGATTTAAATGTGAATTATTTGATCTGGCTTAAAATGGGCTGAAGGCCCGTATGGGTTGATGGTATGATTAGCCAAGGCATGGGAAATGAGGGTTTTTGATTTAATTTTTTTGGGTTTGAATTGGTAGAGAAAAGAGTGGATCTAGATACATAATTTGCTCTCTCTCCCCCCTCTCTTATTTCCTCATTTTTCAAATTTACTTTTTGCTCTCCCCTAACCTGTACTCTGGATGAAATACCTTTCTCTCCTCTCCTTCATAATTTTCTATTAAAACACAAATTAAAATCAAAGAGTAACAAGGTGCGTAGATCTCTTAGTCTGGTAGCACTTTCTGGAAGAGATTGGATTCAGAACTAAGGAGTTCAGTAGACTCAGCCTCAAGATGTTATTATTAGGCTATAACTGAAGTCATATTCCAATTTACATATATATATATATATATATTTCATTTATTTGATTCATATATGGTTAGAATAGATGTATATATCACGATATATGTGCTGTGTTTGGAATACGTATATTTATACACACAAACATATTGTTATTATAAATTATATATATATATATATATGAATATATGCTTTCGGGCAAAAGTTTAAAATTTTAAAAAATACAAATTAAATATAATTTAAAAAGGGTTTTTAAACAAAAGTTGCTTTTCAAATTATATAAACATATGTACATTTGTTGTTAAATTATATACATATTAGTATTTCAAAAAAAATTGTATATATATAGTATTAAAATTCGATATATATATATATATATTATTTTAAAAATGTAATGCATTAAATTAATTTTAATATACTATAAGTGTGTGTATATATATATAATAATATACACAAGATATATTTACATTGTAAAATTATTTTTTAGAAAAGATTTTTTTAGTTATTTCCTTATAAAAATTAATTTTCAGATAAAAAACAAGATCAAAATCCATATGGATTTATTAAAAAAACTAATTTTGTCCAAAAATAATTTGGTCCAAATAACATACACACATACATACATACTCACATATAATATATATAATTTATTTACATACTTAATTATACAATATCATTGTATTATAAATGATTTCAAATATTAATTTCAATGTATAAATAAAAAAACAGACACACATATATATATAGGAACTCTCTACAGAGGGGAACTCTATTATAGGTAAGAGGCATGGAACAATATGTTCAATTTGGCTCCTAAGTTTCTAATGAAAAACAATGGAGGCAACTAATCTTCAACAAACCTGGCTACACTATATTGGCTTACCCAAATATCAGTTCGAAAATGTCTTGATTCTCGGCCGCACTTAAAAAATATCATCACTTCAAGGCAGTATTAAAATCTAGATCTGGAACAAATAGGGTTGCAAAAGATTGTAGAGATTAAGCAAATAAGCATGACGTATATCCTATTAAATTGGTTCAAAGTTGCCAAATAAGTGAACAAATTATTTAAATCTGGTTTTCAAAATTGGACGACCTACTGCAAAAATCATTGGTCAAATGTCAATATTTGTGTTTATGACAATCCTGTAGATCCAATGCTATGACAATTGATCAGGTTTTATTAGCAAAACAAAATTCGTCCCTGATAGATGCTAGATACTCAAAAGAGGGATAGAGATTTTCGACATGGTAAAGACAAGGGGAGTCAGCGTTTGTAATTACAATGGAAGGAAACTCGTGATTAACTCATACTGATTGGAAAATTATGATACTGCCAAAGCAATGGCTAACATAATGAAGAAATCACATGAGAAAAAAAAATCAAATTTGTTTGTGTTATCCCGCCTTTTGGCAAGGCCAGGACACCAAGAACCCGACTAGGGAACAAGGACAGCACGCCATGGATATCACTGAATTTTGTCCGAGCCCAGAGTGAGCTACAATTGATAGGACACGACAAGAAAGGCCATAGAGATCAGCACCTCAAATTTCAAGTCGATCCGGACTCATACACTCAAGTTATGATCGAGTCAAATTGGAGGGAAAGAGCCCAGATTTCGTATCCATCACTCTGGGCGATTTCGTATCCATCACCGAAGCCCCAGTTCGAATCCATCATGCTTCGTATCGATCAGCTCCGGATCCATCGAGGTACCCAGGTTCGACTCGATTTTCTTCGTATCCATCGAACTCGTATCGATGGACTTCACACATACCAGCAATTGAAGGACTTCGTATCCTTCAGCCAACGTCTGCTTCGTATCCATCGTTCAGCGTCTACTTCGTATCCATCACTCGGTGCTCGCTTCGTATCCATCACTCGATGCTTGCTTCGTATCCATCAGAGGACCTCACTTCGAATCCATGCCTAATGACTCGTTCGTACCCACGAGTCAACTGACCAGGGATGACGTGTCTTCCATCAAAGTAAAACGAGGCGAGATATGTGGAGTCGAAACAGTCAATGCGGCACAAAGACCGGATCGAAACGAAGCGCGCGCGCCACCTCACTTCAAGAACACGTGCAGCCAGCGAGACGAACGGATGGAGTCGAAATCATGGATACGAACCAGACAGCCTATGAGGAATTCCATTTCGTATCGACCATATCTCATAATCCACTGATCCAAACATGATGAAATTTTAACTGAAGGTTGCACACATAACAAGGAATGTCTCCACCAATTTTGAGCTCAATTGGAAGTAATCCTGATCGATACGAAATGATTTCGTATCGATCACAGATTGGCTTGAAACTCTCTGGAAGTGGTCGAATGGGCCCCCTCACGTGTCAGGCCAAGTCTCCCGGGGTTTGAGCGAAATCCAAGCCTCCTACACCTATAAATAGAGCCCCAGAATCAACGGAAAAAGGATCTTTTTCTCTGAAGCGTCCAGACTCTGCCGGATTGAGATTTGCACCATACTTTTGCTGTCAATTTCGAATTCTAAACTGTAATCCGCTGTTCATCGCTGTAAACGCTTGTAATCATTGAAAGAGAATCAATAAAATCATCAAAACTTCATAGTGGACGTAGGCTATACGCCGAACCACTCTAAACTGCTTGTCTGTGCACTTTACATTCATATTTGTTGGAGTTTTTGTTAGATAATCTCTGTTTTACATTTATAATCTTCATTTTATCTCTTCAAACAACTCCCGAAGAGTGTTGTGCCCATTTTTGGTACAAACACTTTGGTGCTTTCACTGAGAAAACCAGCTTTTTCTCCTGCTCGTTGGATCTGCCGTCGATACCGGATTGCACAAATCCAAGAGGAAGATCCAGATATCCAGCCCGGAATCCTTCCATTCTATTCAGATTTTCTCAGAATCTAGGAAAGGACTCCACCACCGACAATGGTCAGCACAAGAACTGGCGCCACCGCTACAGAGCAAGAAGGCAGAGACAGGCAAAATCCCACACAGCCGCCTTCTTCCAACCAAGACAATGCCACTCAGTCAGACTCAACGGGGCTAGTCACCCGACAGGAGTTTCAAGTATTGCTCCAGGAGCTGACCCAAAGCCGTCAGCAGTTGGCAGAACAATTACGCGCCAATATCGAGCTGACCAACCAGCTAAACCGCCGGGGGCACAGAAGGTCCAGGAGGGATGATGTCTCCAGAGCGTCTACCGAAAGCTCAGCTTCATCTGATTACCACCGCCAGACTACCCGTCCTCGACTAGAGGGGAATCGCGCTCAAGCTGCCGAATATCAGCCTGCCTTAACTGTTGGGCAACTGAGGGTAGGACCGTCGACTAGTTTCCAAACCGGTCCCTCAACACGAGGAGGTACTGCCCCACAGTACACCACCGATAACCGCGCCACAACTGCCGCAGCAGAGACAAGGGCTGATACCCGAAATCAATCTGAGCCGATCAATCAACAGCGAGGACATACTCCTGAACCTTATGTCCCAGAAGACGTGGAGCCAAGGAGGCGAGATACGGGTCGTCGACAACGCCCGATCCCTACTCGCGCCGTGGAACCCGACCACGCCTTAGCTCGTCACGCTCCGAATTCGCCTGTTTCGGATATATCAACCATGATACGTCAAATGATCCGCGAGAGTCAGGGGCTCACTAATGATGACTGGGGAATTTCCCGTAGTCATACCCCTTTCACAGACGAAGTGTTGCATGCCGAACCCCCTAGACGATTCCGAATGCCGACTCTCCCGATGTATGAAGGGAATAGTGACCCTAACCAGCATATTCTAAAGTATGAATGGTCGATGAGCGCTGCAAGGGCCGACGACGCAGTGAAGTGTCGGAGTTTCCCCATCTCTCTGGGAGGAATCGCGACAATGTGGTTTACCCGCCTACCACCTAGATCAATTTCTTCGTTCGATCAATTGGCCAAAAGGTTTGTGGAGCAATTCCGGATGCATGTTGCTAGGCCAAAGGACGTCAACACCTTGTCCAGCGTCACTCAAGCTCCTGGAGAAACACTCAGGCGTTACCTGGAGAGGTTCCACGCAGCATGCGTCGAGATCACCAATCCCAACGATAATTCCATCTTAATGGCTCTGACCAAGGGGATTGATCCTGATTCTGAATTCGGGAACTGGCTAGCTGGAAAACCCCCCGCGTCGTTGGACCGTTTTTACTCCAAGGCCGCTCAGTTCCTACGACAGGAGGATGCAAAACAGTCTAGGAAGCAGGACGATGCGAGGCCCAACATTGAGGGAATACAGAGCAATGTGGCAGTTAAACAGTCCGGCGAGAGTTCCGGGAAAGTTCAGTTGAATATACAAAACAAGCAAACCCAGCAGAGAGGAAACAATGGCCAGAATAAGAAGAGGGACGAAAACCGAGGTCCACGACGTAGAGCTCAGATGTTTGACAGTTATACGCCGCTAAACACGTCATTGGAAAACGTATACTTACAGACTTGCAACACTGTACAGTATAAGAAGCCTGCTCCGAAGCCCTCATCGGAGAGACAGATTCAGACAGGAAAATTCTGTAGGTTCCATGAGAGTTATGGACATAACACCAATGAGTGTCGGCACTTACAGGACCTCATCGAAAAGCTGATTAGAGAGAGGAAGCTAGATCAGTTTGTACGGGCGCCGCAGCCTGGCGGAGCGGGCCCCTCGAATCAAAATCGTTCACAAAATCAGGAAAGAGAGGATGAACCCGCTCGTGCGGGCGGGAGATTAGTTATCAACACAATAAGTGGTGGCCCCCATCCGGCAGACAGAAGCTGGGGGGAAATGGAGTCGTATGCCAGTTCTATCAGGCATGCGGACTTCGAGTGTTATAGTAATTGCGAGGATGGGACCCCGGCAAAGCAACAAAAGATAATGTCCGATGATATCGTGTTCAGGAGCCGAGACGCCGATAAAGTCGAAGCCCCTACTATCGACCCACTAGTCATATCCGCCCAGGTAGGTCCTGCTTGGATGAAGAGGATCCTGGTTGACAGCGGGAGCTTTGTAAACATCTTGCTCAAACGGGCTTATGATCTAATGAAGATGGAGACAAAGGATTTGAAACCCTGTTTATCCAGAATCCATGGTTTCAACGGAAGTGCCACGATACCCATCGGAGTAACTGAACTCCCAGTCGAGTTAGGCGTTGGAGAACGCCGGAGGGTCCGCATGTTACAATTTGTTGTGCTAGAAATAGATTCGCCATACAATGCGTTTCTGGGTCGGCCAGCTTTAGCCGAGTTCAGGGCGGCGATCGCCCCATGGTGTCTGACTCTGAAATTTCCCACTGATCATGGGATTGGAGTTGTTCAAGGAGATCAGGCCTCGGGAAGGGCCTGTTATGTTGCTGAGCTGCGCGGGGCGCAACGTAAAGAGAAGGGTAAGGGCGTAGAGGAATCTCTCTGCGTCCGTTCTATCGACAATTGACAATTGGTGCCTGGGCCTCGGCCCGGGCACCACGACCAATTCCTGAAAGACCTGGACCCCAGGGACAACGAGGATAGAGATGAATCAACGGAGAGTCAAGCCTCTCCAGCCGAACTGACTGTGGACGTCCCAATCAGTGAGGATGATGATTCAAAGATGCTGAAAGTTGGGTCCCAACTAAACAAGCAGACGCAGCAGGAGTTGGTCGAATTTCTTCGGGCGAATCTCGACGTCTTCGCCTGGACGCACTCTGACATGTGCGGAATCTCGCCGAGCATTGCAAGTCACTCTCTGAATATAGATCCGCGACATGTCCCAGTGAAACAGAAAAGGCGCGGTATGGATCCAGAGAGATCTGCCGCCCTTAAGGAGGAAGTTGATAAACTGCAATCGAATGGGTTCATTCGAGATGCCTTGTATCCAGAATGGGTGTCCAACCCTGTACTGGTTCGGAAACCAAACGGGAAGTGGAGAACTTGTGTTGATTACTCTGACCTAAACAAGGCTTGTCCAAAAGATAGCTTCCCACTTCCACGAATCGATCAGCTCGTAGATTCGACGGCCGGACATGAACTACTATCCTTCATGGACGCTTATTCCGGCTACAATCAGATACCCATGCATCTGCCTGATCAGGAACATACCAGCTTCGTGACCGACCTGGGACTCTATTGTTACAAAGTCATGCCGTTTGGTCTAAAGAACGCTGGAGCAACATACCAGCGCTTAGTCAACCGAATGTTCGCTGATCAGATTGGGAAGACCATGGAGGTTTACGTGGATGACATGCTGGTGAAGTCCCGATTCTCCACCAATCACGTCAGAGATTTGAATTCAATGTTCAGCATCCTCCGGGAGTACGGAATGAAGCTCAACCCACTCAAATGTCACTTCGGCGTTGCATCCGGGAAATTCCTTGGGTTCATTGTCAACGCTCGAGGAATAGAGGCGAATCCTGAGAAGATCTGGGCTATTAGAAATTTGCAAACCCCTAAAACTATCAAGCAAGTCCAGAGTCTTAACGGGAAGGTTGCAGCATTGAGCAGGTTCATTTCAAAGTCCACCGACAAATGCATTCCTTTCTTCGACCTGATTCGGAAGGGCAAACGAAACTTTGAATGGACCACGGAGTGTGAAGGCGCGTTCCGATCTTTAGTTCAACATCTCTCCACACCTCCGATCTTGTCAAAACCGGTTGACCACGAGCAACTATATCTCTACCTGGCAGTATCAGAACATGCGATCAGCGCTGCTCTAGTCCGGGAAGAAGACAAAGTGCAAAACCCGGTCTACTATGTTAGTAAGCGACTAACAGGAGCTGAAAGAAATTATCCAAGGCTGGAGAAACTGGCTTATTGTTTGGTCATTGCCTCGAGGAAGCTCCGTCCCTACTTCCAAGCTCATCCGCTTACTGTGTACACCGACCAGCCGTTACGACAGGTCCTTACGCGGCCTGAGACGTCCGGTAGGTTACTCAAGTGGAACATTGAGCTAAGCCAATTTGATATCGCATACGCTCCGCGGAGGGCCATTCAAGGACAAGTCCTAGCTGATTTCATAGCCGAATTCACCGTCCCGGAAGACTTACCCGAAACCGGTGAATCTCCCGAATACATCTGGAAGCTGTATACTGATGGTGCGTCAAATGACCGGTGTTCGGGCGCTGGGGTTGTACTTGAGACTCCCGAAGGCCGATCCATATGTTACGCTCTTAAATTCGACTTTCGTGCAACTAATAATGAAGCCGAATATGAAGCCCTCCTGACCGGCCTAAGGCTTGCCAGAGATTTGAGAATTATCGCTGTAGAAATTTATTGTGATTCGCAGTTAGTGGTATGCCAGGTGCGAGGAGAATACCAGGCGAGAGACCAAAGACTGGCCGCTTACTTGGCACGAGTTCAGGAAATCCTAAACCAGTTTGATTATTATGCCATCTATTATGTGCCTCGGGAACGCAATCAGAAAGCCGATTCACTGGCAAAGTTAGCCAGCACAGGCGAAGCGCAACAAATGGGACTTGTCCCCGTTGAAACTTTGGCCACCCCGAGCATCGATCGGATAGAAATGAACTCTGCATTTAAAACCGCTCCCAGTAGGGAGTCCTGGATGACTCCGTATCGGAATTACATTGAGAATGGGGTGCTACCTGAACCTAGAAATGAGAAGAGACAGATTCAGCGAAAAGCCTCGCGGTTCGTTATCCAAAACGGAGTCATGTACAGGAGAGGTTATTCCGTTCCTCTCCTCAGATGTGTCGCCCACGAGGAAGTCAAGCGAGTGCTACATGACGTGCACGAAGGGGAGTGCGGCGATCATACCGGCGGACAAGCTCTCGCTAAAAAGATACTTCGATATGGATACTACTGGCCGACAGTGAACCGAGATGCGGCAAACTATGCCCGAAAGTGCGATAAATGCCAGATACATGCCCGAATTCCGAGAGCTCCGCCAACTGAAATAACCCAAATGGTCAGTCCCTGGCCATTCGCAATGTGGGGCATTGACATCATCGGCGCTTTGCCTTTAGCAAAAGGCGGTGCGAAATACGCCATCGTCGCAGTTGATTACTTCACAAAGTGGGCTGAGGCCGAAGCCCTAGCAACCATTACGACAAAGAAGGTGATAAATTTCGTGGTTCGCAACATCATCTGTCGATTTGGACTCCCGCATACTATCATCACTGATAACGGAACCCAATTCGAGAGCGCAGAATTCAAGGATTTCTGTCAACGGTTTCATATCCGCAAAAAGTTCTCGGCTGTCGCACACCCCCAAGCGAATGGGCAGGTTGAAGCTGTCAACAAAGTTATAAAATCGATCCTGAAGAAACGACTAGAGAAGGCTGGGGGCAAGTGGGTCGATGAACTTCCTATGGCATTATGGGCCTATCGAACGACCTACAAAACCGCGACCGGACACACTCCGTTTTCCCTATCTTATGGCTCAGAGGCCGTTATTCCGGTCGAGACAGAAGTGCTCTCTCATCGCGTGACTTATTATGATCCAAAAACAAACGCTATACTCCTAGCCGAGTCTTTGGATCTATTGGATGAAAAACGGGAGGAGGCTGATCTGAGAGCAGCCGCACATCGAAGTCGGGTCGCCCGATTGTACAACACCAGAGTTCGACCTCGAACCTTTGAACTCGGCGACCTCGTGCTCAAGAGAATTTACCCAGTTCCTTCACACATGAAACCGAACTGGGGAGGGCCGTATGTGATTACACGAAAGCTCGGAGATGGTACATTCAAGCTGTCGACTGTTGACGGTCTCGATTTACCGAGGGCTTGGAACAGCGAAAGTCTCCGCCGCTACTACATATGACAGGCTTTATTTATTTCATTCTATTTAGCAATTTGTTTCTGCATTTCGAAATTTGAATTTTGTAATAAGGCAACTGACTTTGCCGCATTTTCTTATTTCAGCAATAAAATGCCACTTCTTCGAGCCAGAGCTGTGATTCATTATGTACGATATACAACATCACGATGCACGAAGAGCTAAATCCCATCACACAATGGGACTTATTCAAATGGAGAGTGGCTGTGATACGACCGGCCACTCACTAGGCGAAACCCGAACTCGGGGGCAAGCCATGACACCGATACTAATAGGATTGACACACGACAATCCTACAATTAACTCCATATTCCCATAGTGCGAAATGGAGTATAAACATTCAACTCCATATTCCCAGAGTGCGAAATGGAGTATAAACATTCAACTCCGTATTCCCAGAGTGCGAAGCGGAGTATAAAACATCTAACTCCATATTCCCAGAGTGCGAAATGGAGTATAAACATTCAACTCCGTATTCCCAGAGTGCGAAGCGGAGTATAAAACATCTAACTCCATATTCCCAGAGTGCGAAATGGAGTATAAACATTCAACTCCGTATTCCCAGAGTGCGAAGCGGAGTATAAAACATCTAACTCCATATTCCCAGAGTGCGAACTGGAGTATAAACATTCAACTCCGTATTCCCGGAGTGCGAAGCGAAGTATAAAACATCTAACTCCATATTCCCAGAGTGCGAAATGGAGTATAAACATTCGACTCCATGTTCCCAGAGTGCGAAGCGGAGTATAAACATTCAACTCCGCATTCCCAGAGTGCGAAGCGGAGTATAAACGGTCAGCTCCATGTTCCCAGAGTGCGAACAACCGCTTACAAGATGACGCATATCCCCGGAGTGTGGATGGAACGATTCATAAGAGAACAAGCGTAGTTCGACCACTCGGTCCTCGCTTGGTGCCATCACAAGCTGATCATCACAACTTGACCCCGAAGCTGGGGGCAGAAGCAAATGTTAGTCATTGCCCGAAACTATACGATGTTCAGCTCCGATGCGATTCCCTATCCCAACTCGAGTCCGAAAGTTCCATACTTAACAAGTAAAAATGAGCTATTCTTGAAGCAATCAAAAAATGCAAATACACTGGACCAAAGTCCGAACACTGCAATATTCAAGCATAGAAAGGAACGCAAGCTGAAGCTAAAAGACAAAATTTTATTCCAACTAAACTCAAAAACAATGCTTCATACATGAGATCTTTTCTAAAATGTTCCTACTAGCAGGGGCCGAACCCGCATCTAAACACGGCCTACAAAAGGGAAAAGACAGAAAAAATAACAAAAGTCCCTAACTGCCTATGAAAAGGATGTCTAATCCTTCTGCTTCTTCAGCTTCTTCTTCTTCTTTGAGGAACTACTGGAGCCGCCAGTACCCTTTCGCTTGGAGCCTTTCTCCCTAGGCAAGCTCCCCCCGGGTGAAGGCATAATGTCAACGTCCTCGTCCGAGCTGGACTCTATAGGGATGCTTCCCGCGGGAGGAGTGGGAGGAACAGGCTCCGCAGCCGGAGGGGGGGCTGGTACATCAGTGTCAGTAAGTGTGCCCTCAGGAGACATAGTCATAAGAGGAATGGGGCACTGTGCTGCCGCTCCGTCATCTACATCACCGCCGTGTGCAGCAGCCGCCATCTCGGCATTGATCTCGGCTAACATCGCCGCTTCCCGCCGTGCCCTGGCCTCGCTAGGAGCCGTAGTAGTTTGGGACAAGGTGTCCTATGTAGCCGTGAATCCACCCAAGCCAAATGGCAAGTCCGCAAAGGGATCACTTTGACGGCCAAGAAGCTCGTTTATCATCTGCTCGTCGAAAGAAAGTGAGCTCCCCTCCGTCACTCCAACCGGTGCCATTGTTGCGACGGAGGTCGCCTCAGAAACGATGGCTCCTGGCGCTTGACCTAATACTTGGGCGGTAAGAGGCGCGGCTGGTGCAACTCCTGTCACTGATCAAAGGAAAAGACATGTCATTAGCAACATTTCAACACGGGTTCTTCAATCCAAATATACTGGAAGTTAGTTCAAAGTACCTTCCTCAGTTTGGCTCGAGGTCGTCTGAACTACTTCAGAAGGATGTTCCTTAATAGGAGATAAGTGCGGTTGATCTGGGTCGTACGCTGGGATAGGCTGGGAGTAGATCGTTGAAGTTGGCTCAGACTGAGATGACACGACTATCTCAGAACTCGTAACATGGTGTCCTGCACCAGAGCTCTCTCCGACTTCCTGGATCTGAGCACCAAGCCTCACCTTGTCATGGGAAATCATGGAGTCATGGAGAACCTTCTTTTCGTCATCGTTAAGGATGCGGTTCTCCAGCTCGAACTCATCAGGGGCTTCATCAGGGTGCCCAGATCTCTCCTCATCAACCAGTAGGTTCCAGGCGTTATAGAGATGTGTGGGGTAGTCGTCAAGCCATGTCAAGTCTCGGTGCCTTAGCACATTGGCGTTGTAAGTGACGAGTAGTTCCTCCACCTTGGCCTCAATCCTGGCCTCCGCCTGCCGTACTTTTTCATCAACTCCAGCCTCAGCCTCACGGGCTTGTTGTACAGCCGCTTCCTTCTCCCTTTGGAGTGTCACTGCCTGGTCACAGGCTTCCTGCGCAGAGACGTTAGCTGCGTCTTTTTCCTTAGCCATCTCTGAAAACTTTGACTTCAGCTCATTAAGCTCCTTCAGAGCGGCATCCCTCTCGGCAGTGATGGAAGTGTTCCTGTGACCCATGTCCTCAATTGCGGTGTAATGTTCCTGCTTCATCCTGGCCATGGCAGCGGTCACCTCGTCAACTTTCTTTAAAGCCTCCATTTCAGACTTACGAGAAGACTCAGCCTCTGAGTTGAGCGCTTTTATGATTTGGTCGTTGCGACCCAGCTCCTTCTCGAGTTTCTCAATGGTGACGCCCCGCTCAAATGCTACTTTAGACGCCTTCCTCGCGGCCCGTCCCCACTCCCTATATTGGAAAAAGATGTCCGCGACATAATCATGGATAGTGGTTTCCGCGGTTGGCGGGATTCTCTTCAGATGCGGGGGGAAGACATACCCATCAAAGCAGATGTCAGGAAATTCCTTCCTCATCTGTGCCAATTTGAGCGCTCCTTCGCTAGACGCCTCGGTCGGGACCGACACAGTAGCCGAAGAGGTGGCTATTTCGGTCCTGCGCGGAGGGTCGGACCTCAAAGCTTGAGAAGGCGGCCTAGACCGTGAAGTTTCGGGAGGACGAGTAACGGCGACCACAGGAGGTGCAGAGGTCCTGGGGGGAGGAGAACGAGATCGGGATCGGTGAACATGTCCCCTATCTCTGTCAGACTTCTCCTGACCAGAGTGTCCCGTGTCATAATCTCTCTCGCCCTCTCTCCTGCGTGGCTCGTGATAACGGCGCTTACGCAAACTACCAAGCACGGAACCATTCCCAGACATCGTACCTGAAAAGAAAACAACAAAGAATCAGTAACCGTTTGCGATGTGTTGGTTACGGTTAAGAAAGTGTGTTGTGCCGTGAGGAGTGTGTGAATGTGTAACCCCCCGGACCAACCAGAAGTGTCAGTCGCATTGGCGGGCTCAGACTCGCTAACATCGTCGACATGTCGCGGTCCACCTGACCCAACATCGTGTTGCTCCAGCTCGGTGTCAGGGACTGGAGGGTCAGTAGGCCCTTCGAATTGATCTCCAGCTTGCGGGGGGGACGCCTCCGTAATCTTAACTCCTGGCGAAGGACGATGCAAAACCACAGACTTCCGCCTCCCAGACTTAGGCTGTTTCGAAGCCACAACTTTGCCTTTCCTCTTAGCATCGGACTCTGGGGTTGCATTAGCAGGTCCGGCCAACGGTTCTTCATCAGTGTGGGTTTTCTCGGAGTCGGGTTCCTCGATTATTACGACCCTGGGCTTCATCTGCTTGACCTTTTTCCTGGAGACGGTCTTTAATGCGCCGTCGAGTCTTATGCTCTGCCTCCGACCAATCAACCCAAGGACTCTGAGATTCCGATCTGTCAATAACAGTTCAATATTCCTTTCTTCGCTAGGAATCTCTTGGAGGACCCGAACTATCTCTTTGTAATAGCCACCCTCAGGCCGCTGGATGATAGCTGAAAGAAAAAGAGAAGAAGACGTAAGTTTAATTTCACTCCGAAAATTGCCCTGTCAATTACTTGGGAAAAGAGACGATACTCACGTCTGAATAGCCATCTTCTGGCAAACCCCGGAGGACATCGGACATAGAACCACTCCGACTTAAAATAGCTTAGCCTAGTCCACGACCCCATGACAACTTGGCAGTTCCTTACAGACTCCAAGAACGTATAAGATGGGCTGTCAGTCCGACTCTTGAAGTTAAACAAGTATCTTATGTCGGTCATACGGGGAGGACGATGGAGGTACTCCATGAATACAACGAACAAGCTGTTGAGTGAGGCATATCCGTTTGGATGCAATTGAGACGGAGCGATGTCCAGATAAGCCAACACTTCTCTTATATAGTCGTTGAATGGAGGAAGTGTGCCGGCTGCGCACGCATGCCGATTGAAAGCAGTATACCCCTCCGGGGGATTATGTGGCCTATCATCCGGTCCAGGCAACAATACCTCATCCAAAGATAAACCATGCCTTAAGCATATCTTCCCCAGCATGTCTTCGGAGATATTGGATGAGACAGAATCAGGTGGACTGTTAATGAAGGACGCGTTGGGCAACTCGTCCGGAGCCGGGCCAATAGCTTCGGTCTCGATGACCGGAATCTTAATTCTGGGAAGGATAGGGTTCTGAGTTTCTTGCTGCTGCGAACTTGACGGTTCCATCACTAGCTAACTCACGAGAAACCATCATTAGGTGACAAAAAGCCCGTGCATTCCCCAGTGTAGAGTGCGTGAATGTGTTGTGTTGTGCGAGTGCTGTGCGTGACTTGAGCAAATTCCGCAGAATTAAAGAAAACGTGCAAGCGACGAGATTCTGGAAGACAGACAAACATGACCGTCATCGCTGACCGTCATGACTGCGCCATCCAGATGATAACGATCGATTCAAGATTAAAGAGTTCGTTGTACTTTTCTGTTAAAAGGCAGTTCCATCGACGAGCTTCAAAAGTCAGTCAAATATGCAATCCTGTAATCAAGTCCAATTATGCAAGGCAGAAGCTCGTCGGAATCGAATATAAGAACGTGCAAAAGTTCGCTAAGTTCGTCAAATTTCAGCATGGAATCGATCGTAGTTCAAGTTCAAATTCATTCGGAGACGTGATGTCTTTCGTATCGATCCAGTTCGAATCGATACTTTCGTATCGATCAAGTCAACTCGATACCTTTCGTATCGATGTCAGTTCGTATCGACCGGAGGAGGAGATTTCGTATCGATCAGGTAGGTTTACTTCGCATCGGCCAAGGGTAACGGCTGTGAGACAACCAAATGCAATAACTTCGCATCGATCTGTGGTTATCGATATGGGACCGATGAGATCTATTGGTCTTCGTATCGATCAAGAGAGATAGATTTTCGCATCGATCACGCTGGCCAAGCGCTTACATCGATCATCTCAGTTCAACACAAGCCCCTACCACCTTAGATCGATGCGAACTTCTGCATCCCCTTTAACCCATCAAGCGATGCGAAATCATGAAACCTGGATCGAGTCGAATCCTCCTGTCCCGGATCGACACGAACTAGTGGTGAAACAGCTACTCCAGAACTCTTTCTTCTCCGAGTGAAGCGAGCATAGCCATGGCCATCCTCGACCAAGCTCTGGTCCAGATCTGGCCTTGGCACCACCAAAATCGATAATCAGCGAAGGCACGATGGATCTGAGATCTGAACTTCGTCGCTCGAATATAGCCGTGATTACTTATTTACCTGAATCGAATTGGAGTTTGGGGAAATAATAAGATGATGTTTGATCGATTCGAAAATTGGAGTGATTCTTCTCTCCTGCTTGTCTGTGAATCGATACGAGAAGGCAGAAGACAACAGTAAAAGTAAAAGGTAAAAAAGTGAGAAATGGCAAAGTCCCAGATATTTATATGAAGCCTAGGACGGAACCGAGTCGATTCGACTCCCAGTCAATCTGACCGGTCGCAACCAGTCAATCAGCACATCGATGCGAGCATTCGTATCGAACCCACTAACCTTTATCGGTTCGAAGCGCACAGGGAGGCCAGGTGAATACGATGGGTAGATGCACGCGCTTTCCTCATATCCATCAAGCTGTACATTCGTAGAGGCGAAATATTCACCAAACACCATCGTTTCGAAACATCCAGAGTATGGGCCATCGATTCGAAACAGAGCAGACCTGTTAATACGAGCGTCCATTTCGTATCCATCAGAATCTATCGATGCGAACATCCATTTCGTATCCACCAGATATCACCAATTCGAATCAGGATTCACCGCGATTTGTGACAATCGATACGAATGATTGTTTTCGTATCCATCAAGTCAACCCACATCGATACGAAAGAAGGCTTTTCGACTTTGAGCATCGATTCATAAGAGGACCGATACGATAGAATGGCTAAGGGGTACGACTTTCAACATTATCCAAAGAAGGCATACAACTTTTCAAAGCACGTCATGTTTTCACAAGACGTACTTTGGGGGGCAAATGTTATCCCGCCTTTTGGCAAGGCCAGGACACCAAGAAGCCGACTAGGGAACAAGGACAGCACGCCATGGATATCACTGAATTTTGTCCGAGCCCAGAGTGAGCTACAATTGATAGGACACGACAAGAAAGGCCATAGAGATCAGCAACTCAAATTTCAAGTCGATCCGGACTCATACACTCAAGTTATGATCGAGTCAAATTGGAGGGAAAGAGCCCAGATTTTGTATCCATCACTCTGGGCGATTTCGTATCCATCACCGAAGCCCCAGTTCGAATCCATCATGCTTCGTATCGATCAGCTCCGGATCCATCGAGGTACCCAGGTTCGACTCGATTTTCTTCGTATCCATCGAACTCGTATCGATGGACTTCACACATACCAGCAATTGAAGGACTTCGTATCCTTCAGCCAACGTCTGCTTCGTATCCATCGTTCAGCGTCTACTTCGTATCCATCACTCGGTGCTCGCTTCGTATCCATCACTCGATGCTTGCTTCGTATCCATCAGAGGACCTCACTTCGAATCCATGCCTAATGACTCGTTCGTACCCACGAGTCAACTGACCAGGGATGACGTGTCTTCCATCAAAGTAAAACGAGGCGAGATATGTGGAGTCGAAACAGTCAATGCGGCACAAAGATCGGATCGAAACGAAGCGCGCGCGCCACCTCACTTCAAGAACACGTGCAGCCAGCGAGACGAACGGATGGAGTCGAAATCATGGATACGAACCAGACAGCCTATGAGGAATTCCATTTCGTATCGACCATATCTCATAATCCACTGATCCAAACATGATGAAATTTTAACTGAAGGTTGCACACATAACAAGGAATGTCTCCACCAATTTTGAGCTCAATTGGAAGTAATCCTGATCGATACGAAATGATTTCGTATCGATCACAGATTGGCTTGAAACTCTCTGGAAGTGGTCGAATGGGCCCCCTCACGTGTCAGGCCAAGTCTCCCGGGGTTTGAGCGAAATCCAAGCCTCCTACACCTATAAATAGAGCCCCAGAATCAACGGAAAAAGGATCTTTTTCTCTGAAGCATCCAGACTCTGCCGGATTGAGATTTGCACCATACTTTTGCTGTCAATTTCGAATTCTAAACTGTAATCCGCTGTTCATCGCTGTAAACGCTTGTAATCATTGAAAGAGAATCAATAAAATCATCAAAACTTCATAGTGGACGTAGGCTATACGCCGAACCACTCTAAACTGCTTGTCTGTGCACTTTACATTCATATTTGTTGGAGTTTTTGTTAGATAATCTCTGTTTTACATTTATAATCTTCATTTTATCTCTTCAAACAACTCCCGAAGAGTGTTGTGCCCATTTTTGGTACAAACACTTTGAATCGTCTCTCTGTTGGCAGCCTTCGTTAACTGAGAAAATCACGACGAAGGAGGAACAGTTTTCGAAATGTTGCTAATCATGGGGAGTGGTTACGATAACTCCCTATAGAAACATGATGGGAAGTTGTGTTAACTGCTTGTGGAAAGAAACGAAAGGTAAATTTGCTGGAACTCGTATTTTCAACTAATAGGATATTCGATTACATGAAGAACCTTATATGGGCTAGTGTAAAGGTTATTATGTGCTTTATAATCAGGTCTATCTTTGATTTATGGGCCCACCAAAGGTAATTACTTTTAGCGGGCTTAAGCATGAAGATTGGGCATACTTGATAATACTTACTGCAACATGGATAACTAAGACCAACTTGAATACAAGGAGCAGATTATGAAAATTTGTTGTATGATGCATTTTACTAGTTTGATTAGAATATATAGCCTTGTTATTGCTTGGACTATAGTTTGTGTAGTATTTTGTAACTTTGTAATTTGTATTAAAGTAATAAAAGGAACTGCAACAACCCAGACTTTAATTACTTTAAATATGGATATTTTAATATAATTTTAAAGAATTAATTAATGAATTTTATAACTCAATTAAACTCCTTTAAAATGATAACTAATGATGGTGAAATAGTTTTCGAAATTTGTTTACAAAAATAATTAGTTCAAATAAAAATAGAATATATGACCGAAAATCATTTTTCGAATTTTCGACTTTTCGATGTTTAAAAGTTGTCGGAAAACGTTGTACACATTTGAGTGAACATATTCGCATTTATTAATAAGTTAGGATTTTGATAAATATATACATGTTAACTTAATCAATACAATAAGAGTTGATGTGACTTTTTATGTAAATTTTAAAGCATATTATAAATGTAAAATAAGTGACATAAAATGGCATTACTTTGGAAACATTAAGTACACTCGTTATAAATGCATGTTGGTACATCAACATGGAAGGGGAGCGGGACAAATTCATGTGAGAAATGGTGGGGGAGGGGAAAAGGGTTGTGAGGGGACAAACTATAAGCGGAGGTTATGTACCATAAGGCTAGTTTGATAACTTAGTTTATTCACTTTGTATATATACAAATTTCCTAACATTTTCCATTTTAATTCCTACTCTCTAAAACCCCCTTCGCGACTTCATGTACACTTTGATTGCTTCCAAGGATTCTTAAGTTCTTAAATCCTAGTTACATTCACTTTAAATTTCATAAAAGCTTATTTAAAACACCTCCTTCCATTTCTACACCACTCCTCCTTTCCAAAACATACCCCACTGCCCTCCAACATCTTGGCCAAATTCATATCACACCCAGACCAAACACTTTTGCTTCGTAAAGCTCACAAAAACTTCATTTTTCCTAAGTCTAAGCAAAGATCTAGGCCCTGTGCAAGTATTAGTGAAAGTTCGGTTCGTTTCGTGAATTTTTGGTGAGTAAAGTTTTAGCCCTTAGCTAAGTTTTCTAAACTTAAATTTATGCCTAACTTGTTGTAAATTATGATGTTTGTTTAGGTATAAATTGTGTTGACTTGGATGTATGTGTATATATTTAGATGAGATGACATATAGTTTGAAATTTGAAAGTTGAAAAGTCAAGTTAGATGCAAGTTGTAATCTTGGTTTGTATATGTTTGTTATGGCATTATTTTATGTTTGTGATGTGGTTGTGATGTGAATATGAATGTTATGATCTTGAATACATGATTGTATGGTAAGAAGTTAGCACCTTTACTTGATGAAGCGACTTAAAATCCCTTATGTAAAATTTTGATCTTTGGTTTCTAACATTTCAAATGTTTTCAAGTTTAAAAACTTGTTTGGTTTTCAAAAACACACCTTTATGTTTTAGTAAAGTTTCCCAAGGGTTAAACTCAAAGAAAAGACCAAAGTTTCAAATTTTGAAATTATGGGTCGTATAGCGATAGTCGCTATAAGTGCAGTTCGTGAAAACAAACTCTTTCCGAAATCTAAAAGTGTTTTCACTTGGGAATATTTTTGGAAAATGTTTTCCAACATAATTTAATTTTTAAAAAAGTAATTAATTATTTAATGATTATTTAATTTATTAATTAAGTAAGGTAATTAGTACTTAATCATTGATTAATAAAGATAATTAGTACTTAAGTGTGAATTAAGTAAGTTAATTATAATTAGTCAACTAATTAAAAGTTAATTATTAATTAGGGATTAATTGTTATTTAATTATTATTTTATGATTAATTAATAATTAATTAATTATTTAAAAATGGGTTAAATTATTAATTA
Organism: Allium fistulosum; assembly: GCA_030737815.1. Lineage (NCBI taxonomy): Eukaryota > Viridiplantae > Streptophyta > Magnoliopsida > Asparagales > Amaryllidaceae > Allium > Allium fistulosum. Next base: position 1,426,660,090 of record CM060902.1, read on the forward strand.
ATTATTAATTAAGTTAAAGTTTAATTAGGATTTAATTAGGACTTAATTAATATTTAATTATTATTTAATAAGGGTTTAATTTATTATTTAATTAATTAGTCGGGGTTTCAATTTTAAATCACTTTATTTCTAAATACCATTGTTGTTTAAAACTGTTTTTCTTTTGCAAAGGTGTTTTAAATCAAGGGATTTCTTTACCGATTGCCCTTAAGTAAGCTCAAACAAATGTGAAACCAATGCTAATGTGGTGACACATTTATGAGAAGTAAGTCATCCCATAGTTAGCACTAAAAGCCGATGAGTAGGCTGATCCTCTATTTGTAAGATCTAGAATTTATTTCTAAGTGAGAGATAGAGTAAGGTCGAAATATTAGAAATGTGATAGATATGGGAGGGTTAATTTCTTTCAATAGGTCATGTTTAAATTAAGTATATGGTTATCCTTATGCGAACTCTGTATAATTACCCATAGTAGCAGATTACCCGCTATTTATAATTGACGTGTTTTAACTCAGGAAGATATTGTGTATAATCTAGTTCCCCGGTGAGGACTTGAATACTTGTTGCATACTTCCAAGAGAACCAGAATTGAGTTAGCCAGAAATTTCCACTTAGTTTGGAGACACCGGTTTAGGATAAATATGATTTATCCGAACCACTCCAAACTAATAACGTTCGCGGGGGATCATTTTGAAGTATGCTATGGAGATGTACTATTCTTCCTGAGGGTGATTCCAAAATGAAAGATAGCAACTGTTGAATATTTGTTCGATCTCGGAACAACTTGTATGGATGAATGCTATCATTGCATTGGGTGCCTAGAGGGCAATGTTAGTATTCCAAGATGGTCTGCTAGGAGGAAAGGTAAAAGCATAACCTTAACCCTCACAGCAGATAAATGAATAAAGCAAGGACATGCCGCAAGGCTGTGTTGGTCATGCCCATTAGGGTAAGATCATCCCTTATCTAGAATCGATATTTATGTATGCTTTGGGATCCCTTTTTAGTTGTTGATTGCAACTAAGGGGTGATCATATTCGGCGCTATCCAATAAGTGGTAGGTTCGATCCTGAGTAGCAAAGGTGCAACGTGTTGTAGCCTCTAGTACATTTTATCTAGAGGTGTACTGATTCGAAAGGTACACCCTTACCTTTACATAGTTGGAACCCATTTCCCAATACGAGCATTTGGACTTAATTGTGTACCTATTATGCTGGAATTTAATAATGTAACAATTTTGGCTATGATTTCATATTTATTTTATACCTAAACATTCTGATAATATCAAAGGATTTTATATAAAAATGTTTTGGTTATCGTAAGGTAAAATCTGTCCGTGTTTATGTGTGGCGTGGTCTCACGAGATACCTTTGGTTTGAAGATTTTTATGAAGTTAAACTTATGCTTTATTCACACCAGATCCATGTTTGACCTGGAGTTTTATTTTTTTCCCTTAAACTATTGGGTACTCAAATTTTTATGAGTATTCAGGTTTCTTTAGAGCATTTTAGGAAGCAATATAGAGTAGGAGCTTTCATCATCATCTTGTAGTTGTCTATATTTCCACTATGAATGTATATTATTATTAGTAGTTTGGGCAGGTTGATATAGCTGTCCTTATTAGGAATAGTACTTGTTGTAACTTTAATGTAACATTTTGGAGTAACCGTATTCACTATTCTATGATGATGTTTATCTAACTCTGATGTTGTGAGAAAAACTGTGTTTGTTTCCTTGTCTTTTATTTTATTTACCCCACGATCTATTTTTCGGACACTGATAATCGACACATGAATACCGAGGATGTATTAAGTGTTGTCTTTGAGTGTATGAAAGGCAGATCATCACATTTGGTATTGGAGCTTAAGTTAAGCGAACACCTAGGCCTTGGTTGGGGTCAACTTATTAAAGACAGGGCTAGTACTACCCTAGAATGAGTTCAGTCTTTGAGAGTGCATTTCCGTGTTGTTCTGATAAGCATTTCAATGTTTGGTTTTATGCTCTTTTTTCGGTGAGGTAATCTTGTCTATGCATTCTAAAGATATCTTACTTTATTCAGATAGTAAGAATGAGTATGAGAAGGGGACGAGGAAGGGGAAACAGTAGCACAACAACCACAAATGGAAAAACCTCGAATGTTGGAAGGGGTGGAAAAACCCCGAATGTTATAAGGAGTGGAATAGCTATTAAGGCAATAGCTCCAGTATAACCTCAAGTAAATTTCACAACTCTGTGCAAGGACTTCACAAATCTAGGAGGAAAACCTTTTAAAGGTACAAATTCCATCATTGAACTACAAGCTTGACTACGGTCATGTGAGAATATTTTCAAAGGTTTGGACCTTTTTGATGATCAGAAACGATTCTTGGCATCATGGAAATTGCAAGAGGGGGCAGCGGCATAGTAGGATTCTGTCACCATAAATGTTTTAGAAGATGAGTTCTCTTAGGCTAGATTCAAAGAAGTATTCGAAGGCCTATTCATGCCAGTTTCAGGAAAAACTCGACTATATAGAAGTTTCATGGATCTCAAGCAGGAATATTGTTAGTGGAAGAATATGAGACGAAGTTTAATGAGTTATCTCGTTTCGGCCCTGGACTTATTGACATGCTGTTAAAGAAAAACGAGATGTTCATATTGGGTATGAGAGAAGAGTTCCATGAAAAGATAACCATTCATGTGAGGGAATCATTTGTAGATTTGGTAGACATGGCCTTAAGGTATGAAGTGCTTTTGAAAAAGAAGCCATCAGTAGCAGCAGCACCCATTAGCGGTACCGTTAACCCAAATAAAAGGAAGTATAACCCGAGCTGGAATAAGAAGCAGGGTAAGGGAAAACCAATGGGGGGTGATCAGGGAAACAAGTATAAAGATGTTGTCCGTTACAATTGTAAGAAAAAAGGGCATATTTCAACACACTGTCAACAAGTGAAGGCTATCTCTTCAATCGTTCAGAAGATGCTTTGTTACAATTGCCACCAGACTGGGAACATGATTAAGGATTGCCTAGTGATGAAAAAGGGAGAACAAGCTAAAGCTTATGCTATTAAGAACGAGTCCCCAACCTCTGAAGATGTTAAAGGGAAGGGAGTCTTGGTTTTATTAATGGTATTTTAGTTTATGTTCTATTCGATACTGGAGCTGCCCATAGTTTTATCTCTAAAGAATTGGTAGATAAATTAGGCTTACCCCGAAATTTATAGAAACCCCTATATGTGTGTCAAATCCCACAGGAGGTGTAACTAACCTATGCTTGATTTGTGAACACATACGAGTTGATTACCAAAAACACCATTTCTTGTGTGACTTATTCGTCTTCGATTTTAAAGGGTTTGGTATGTTACTTTTATGGACTGTTTATCTACGAATGGAGCCTTTTTGGATTGTGACAAGCAAAGAGTAGTGTTGAAAACCAATTCTAGGAGAGCATTGGAATGGATGGTATGTGCTAAGCCTAATAAGTATAAGTTTTATTTCCTTTATGCCTTAGAATCATCCCATGAAGAGTTAGGGTCTGTATTAGTAGTTAAAGATTTCCCGGATATTTTTGAACCAGTTAGCAGTTTGCCTCCCTATTGGGAAATTGAATTTCGTATTGACCTAATTTCTAGTGCGAGATCAGTTATTCAACCCTTACGTAAGATGGCCCTGAGAAAGAAGCGGGAGCTAGTAAGCCAAAACGATGATTTGTTAAGAAGAGGCTTGATTAGACCATGTTGTTTGAGTTGGGGATCAGCAGTAGTTTTTGTAGCCAAGTCCGATGATTCTGTAAGATTGTGCATGCATTATAGGGAGTTGAACAAGCAGACCGTTCGAGATAAGTATCGCTTACTTTGCAAGACGATATGTTTGACCAACTTCATGTTGCTAGAGTATTCTCCTAATTAGACCTTGCTACAAGTTTCCATTAGTTAAGGGTAGCAGAGGATAGTATACCCTTAACTGCATTTAGAGGGCTAGACTTTTTCTATGAGTGGTTGGTTATGCCTTTTGGGCTAACCAATGCACCTACATTTCTCGTTGATCTTACGAATCGAGTTTTTAGGAATGTTCTAAATAAATTCGTGTTGGGTTTCATTGACGACATTCTTTTCTACTCATAGACGAAGGAAGAACATAAAAATCATTTGGAAGTGCTGTTGAAAACATTAAGGAAAAACGTTCTTAAAGCTAAGTTTTCTAAGTGCCACCTTTGACAATAAAAAATAAGATAACTAGGACATATTGTGTTGGGAGATGGCATTTTAGTTAATCCGGCTAAGGTAGCTGATGTGCAAGATTTCAAAAGACCCCAAACTCCCACAAAAGTGAGAAGCTTTTTAGGGATGGTGGGTTATTATAGAAAGTTTATAAAGGATTACTCCATGATCGTCGCTTACCTAACCATGCTGACAAAGAAGGATGTTAAATTCGAGTGGACTCCAAAATGTGAGAGTCCATTTCTCGAGTTAAATGTAAGGTTGAACAGTGCCATTGTTTTGGCGATTATGGATGGAGGAGAGGGGTTAACTATTTATGTAGAGGCATGTGGAGTTGGTTTGGGTGTAGTGTTGATGCAACATGGGAAGGTTATAGCCTATGTAAGTAGATAGTTAAAGCCTCACGAAAGAAATATGCAACACATGACTTGAAGCTGTTAGCCATAGTATTTGCGTTAAAGATGTAGAGGCATTACTTGTTGGGTAAGAATCCTTCTTTTCCTCTTTTGTTTATTTCTAATCTTTAAGGATCCTAGTTAGTAATTTCCTTCTTTAAATAGGTGAAAAGTTCAAGCTCTTCATTGATCATAAGTCCTTGAAGTGCCTTTTCCCTCAAAAGGATCTGAACCTAAGGCAGTAACGATGGTTGGATATTCTGGCTTCTTACGACTTGGATATTAGCAAATGTGGTGGCAGATGCTCTAAGTGGGAATGCAGTGTTGGCTCTCTTGGAAGTTACACCGACACTATTGGAAAAGATTGCTAGTAAGCAAAAGGAAGATAAGCGATTAATGAAGATCATCAAGGATGTTGAGGAGGGTAATGTGTAAGTTTTAAAATGGATAACCGAGACATTTTGCGTATGAATGGGAAGATCGACATCCCTAATGTCTATGGCCTTAGGCAAGAAGTTTTATCAGAATGTCATCGATCCAAATTGAATATCCATCCATGTGTTTCTAAGATGCATCGAGATATGAAACAAGTATTTTGGTGGCCCGTAATGAAGAGGAACGTCTCAATATATGTCAGAAGATGTTTGACCTGTCAACAAATAAAGGGCAACCACCAGAAGACGGTTGGTTTACTTCAACCCTTGGAAATTCCAAATTGGAAATGGGAGATGACATCAATGGATTTTATCGATGGTTTACCTAGAACTAGAAAAGGGAATGAAGGTGTGTGGGTTATTGTAGATCGATGAACGAAGAGTGCTCATTTTATTCCGGTAAAGCCGACAAGGACTGCAGCTTTTTTGGCAGAAACTTATATGAGGGAGATTGTTCATTTCCACGGAGTCCCAATGAGTATTGTAAGTGATCGAGATCCCATCTTTATAAGCCAGTTTTGGGAGGTGTTGCAAGTAGCTTTAGGGACAAAGTTGAGTTTGAGCATGACATATCACCCCCAAAAGGATGTACAAACAGAGAGAGTGAACTGGATTTTAGAAGATCTCTTGAGAGCATGTATTCTGGATTTTTGAGGATCATGGGAAGATCACCTGCACTTAGTGAAATTCTACTATAACAATAGTTATCAAGCAAGCATAAGCATGGCACCCTACGAAGCACTTTATGGAAATCCATGTAAGACAATGGAATGTTAGGTTGAGATTGGAGATCGACTAATGCTTGGACCAAATATGATTCGGGAAGCTACGGAAAAGGTTACGGTGATCAAGAGAAGGATGAAAGAAGCTCAGGATCGATAAAAGAGTTATGCCAATAAAAGGAGAAGAGAATCGAAATTTGAAGTCGGAGACTCCGTATTTGTGAAGATTGCCCCAACTAGAGGAGTCGTTAGATTCAAAAGAACTGGGAAGTTAGCATAAGGTATATTGAACCTTTTAAAGTTATCGAAAAGATTGGCCCACTTGCCTACATAGTTGAGTTGCCGGAAAGGTTATCGGGTGTCCATAATGTTTTCCACGTGTCCCATTTGAGAAAGTATGTGCATGATCCATCATTGATAGTGGAGTTGTCTGTTCGAAAGGATTTAGAGATAGAACTGAACTTGATGGTGATCAGACATCCAGTTTATATTATAGATTGGGATGAGAAGAGGTTGCAAAATAAGGTGGTGAAATTAGCAAAGATTACGTGGAGTGAGGATCCCAGAGATTGTACTTGGGAGACGGTGGATCATAAGAGAGAAGCCTATCGTGAGTTGATGTTAGGATAGTTGTTTGTTTGTTTGTATTATGTTTGCATAGTTTGTGTTATGGATGCTTAGTGTATGTGTTTTGTATGGATCTTATGATATATAATATATGGCCTTTATAGTTATTTTATCTTATCTCCTTGTTTGCTAATTTCGAGACGGAATTCTTTTAAGCCGGAGAGTGTAATGACCCAGAATTTAATAATTTTAAATATGGATATTTTAATATAAGTTTAAATATTTAATTACTGAATTTTATAATTCGGTTAAACTCCTTTAAAATGATAACTAATGATGGTGAAATAGTTTTCGAAATTTGTTTACAAAAATAATCAATTAAAAAATAGAAAATGTGACCGAAAATCATTTTTCAAATTTTTGACTTTTCGGTGTCTAAAAGTTATCGGAAAACGTTGTACACATCCGAGTTAACATATTCACATTTATTAATAAGTTAGGATTTTGATATATAAATATATACATGCTAACTTAATAAATAGAATAAGAGATGATGTGACTTTTATGTAAATTTTAAAACATTATATAAATGTAAAATAAGTGACATAAGATGTCTTTTGTTTGGAAACATTAAGTACACTAGTTATAAATGCATTTTGGCTCATTAAGATGGAAGCGATTGGGGACAAATTCACATGAGAAATGGTGGGGAGGACAAGGGTTATGAGGTGGCAATATAAGCGGAGGTTATGTACCCTAAGGCCAGTTTACTAATTTAGTTTATTCACTTTGTATATATACAAATTTCCTAACATTTCCCTCATTTTCCATTTTCATTCCTACTTTCTAAAACCTCCTTCATGTACACTTTAATGGCTTCCAAGGTTTCTTAAGTTAAAAAATCCTAGTTACATTCACTTTAAAATTTCATTAAAGCATTTTTAAAACACCTCCTTCCATTTCTACTCCACTCCTCCTTTCCAAAACAACCCCACTACCCTCCACCACCTTGGCCGAATTCAAATCACACCTAGGCCGAACACTTTTACTTGCTAAAGCTCACAAAAACTTTATTTTTCCTAAGGCTAAGCCAAGATCTAGGCCGTGTGCAAGTTATTGTGAAAGTTCGGTTCGTTTCGTGAACTTTTGATGAGTAAAGTTTTAGCCCTTATCTAAGTTTTCTAAACTTAAATATATGCTTGACTTGTTCTAAAGTATGATGTTTGTTTGGGTATAAATTGTGTTGACTTGGATGTATGTGTATATGTTTGGATGAGATGGCATATAGTTTGAAATTTGAAAGTTGAAAGGTCAAGTTTGATGCAAGTTATGATCTTGGTTTGTAATATGTTGGTTATGGCATGATTTTATGTTTGTGATGTGGTTGTGAAGTGAATATGAATGTTATGATCTTGAATACATGATTCTATGCTAAGAAGTTAACACCTTCATTGTTGAAGCGACTTAGAATCCCCTATGTAAAATTTTGATCTTTGGTTTCTAAAATTTTAAATATTTTCAAGTTTAAAAACTTGTTTAGTTTTCAAAAACATACCTTTTTGTTCTAGCAAATTTTTCCAAAGGTTAAAGTCAAAGAAAAGATTTAGAAAATAAAATTTCAATTTTGAAAATTACGGGTCATATAACAATAATCGTTATAAGTGCAGTTCGTGAAAACAAACTCTTTTCAAAATCTAAAAGTGTTTTCACTTACGAATCTTTGTGGAAAATGTTTTCAAACATAATTTAATTTTTTAAAAAGTAATTAATTATTTATTTATGTAACGATTAATTAATTAATTAATTAAGTAAGTTAATTAGTACTTAATCGTTAATTAACAATGGTAATTAGTACTTAAGTGTGAATTAAGTAAGTTAATTATAATTAGTTAACTAATTAAAAGTTAATTATTATTTAATTATTAATAAGGATTAATTATTATTTAATTATTTATTTAAGATTAATTAATAATCAATTATTTATTTAAAAATCTGTTAAATTATTAATTAAGTCAAAGTTTAATTTAGATTTAATTAGGACTTAATTAATATTTAATTATTATTTAATAAGAGTTTAATTTATTAGTTAATTAAGTAATAAGGGTTTAAATTTTAAATCACTTTATTTCTAAATATTAGTTTTGTTTAAAACTGTTTTTCTTTTGCAAGGATGTTTTAAATCAAGGGATTTCTTTGTGGATTACCCTTAAGTAACCTCAAACAAAGATGAAACCAATGTTAATGTGGTGACACATTTATGGGAAGTAAGTCATCCTATAGTTAGAACTAAAAGCCAATGAGTAGGCTAATCCATTGGCTGTGAGATCTAGAATTTATATCTAGGCGATGGTAGAGTAAGGTCAAAATATCAGAAACATGATGGATATGGGAGGGTTAATTTCTATCAACGTGTTATGTTTAAATTAAGTATATGGTTATCCTTATGCGAACTCTGTATAATTACCCCTAGTAGCAGATTACTCGCTATTTATACTTGAATTGTTTTAACTCATGAAGATGTTGTGTATAATTGGGTTCCCTAATGTGGACTCGAATACTTATTGCATACTTCTAGAGAACCAGAATTGAGTTAGCTGGAAATTACCGCTTAGTTTGGAGACATCAATTTCAGATAAGTATGATTTATCTGAACCATTCCAAAGTAATAACATTTGTGATGGATCGTTATGAAGTATGCTATGGAGATGTACTATTCTTCCCAAGGGTGATTCCAAAATGGAAGATAGTAATTGTTGAATGTTTGTTCGATCCTGAAACTAGTTATATGGGTGAATGCTATCATTGCATTGGTTGCCTGGAGGGCAATGTTAGCATTCCATGATGGTTTTTTGGGAGGAAAGGTAAAAGGGCAACCTCAAGCCTCACAACTGGTAAATGAATAAAGGAGGGACGTGCCGTAAGGCTATGTGGTTCGCTCCGTTAGGGTATGATCATCCCTTATCTAGAATCAATATTTATGTATGCTTTGGAATCTCTTTTTGGTTGTCGATCGCAACCAAGGGGTGTTCATATTCGACGCTACCTATTAAGCGGTAGGGTAGGTTCTGAGTAGCAGAGGTGCAATGTGTTGTAGCCTCCAGCACATTTTATCTAGAGGTGTACTGATTCGCAAGGTAGAAGCTTACCTTTTCATAGTTGGAACCCATTTTCCAATACGAGCCTTCGGACTTGATTGTATACCTATTATGCTAGAATTTAATAATGTAACAATTTCGGCTATGATTCCATGTTTATTTTAAACCTAGACATTATGGTAATATCAGAGGATGTTATATAAAAATGTTTTGGTTATCATAAGGTAAAAACCCGTCCGTGTTTATGTGCGGCGTGGTCTTACGAGATACCTTTGGTTTGAAGATTTTTATAAAATTAAACTTATGCTTTACTCACACCAGAATCATGTCCGACCCGGAGTTTTATTTCTCTCCCTTAAACTCTAGGGTACTCAAATTTTTATAAGTAGCCAAGTAGTCAGGTTTCTTTGGAACATTTTGGGAAGCAGTATGGAGTAAGAGATTTCACCACCATCTTGTAGTCATCTATATTTCTGCTGTGACTGTATATTCTGTATTAGTAGTGTAACGATTGCCTTTTCAATCCCCAAATGTCGACACTAATACATGTACCGTATTTACGTGCTAAGCACCCAAGTGCTGGAAAGATAGAATGTTAGGATAAAAAAACAAACAAGAAATAGGATAACAAAAACATCTTAATCTCACAATGGGATGATAACATATAATATCAAAATGCTCTTTTACAAAGAAAACTATAGTATACAATAATCAAAGCAAACTAACCTATCATCAACCTGGACAGTTATAGCTATCTGTCCTCATAATTGCTGATATATACAAATAAAGTAATGCAGCAAAAATAAAACTACGATAGGTAATCATCCAGCTCCTCTCCAAAAGCTCCAATGAACATCAACGAAATCTGGAAACCTACACGGGGCTGACTCAAGCATTGTAAGAAATAACACCTGGATTGGTTAGGTAAACTAGCGTGAGAAATTCAAGTCATTTGGATTATTTAATGTTATAAAACCTTTTAAAATAAAGGTATCTCGTAAGACCATACCACAAATAAACACAGATGAGTTTTTACCTTACGATAACCAAACCATTTCTTTTAGAAACTCCTATGATATTATAATAATGTCTAGGGCGTTTAATATAAATATATAGTATAGCTAGAATGGTTATATTGGTTACAATGAACATCATATTTCGATGTACACACAAAACCTCTAAGGCACTTCGTATAAATGGATTTTCCACGGAGACGCCTCCAGCTTAAAAACTGAGGTGGATCTCCTATGACAAGGATCATAAACTACCTTCCAAGTGCCATATATCTCTAGATAAAATATACCATAAGGTAAACACAACTGGCCTATGCCCGAACAAGCGAACCCGATCCACGTGGAGACTAAGCATCATCAACTCCTGCCGGCCAACATATCAACAAGCATACTCTAGATAATGGAGTTAAGATACTCATTTGGGTTTACAAAACCAATAGTTTATGCATCCTACTCTATGTTTAGTCATTTTTTCGATGTCGAGGCTACGTTCGGATCTTCACACTAGTCTTCAATACACGAACAAATAACGAATTCCAGATGGATACCATCATCTCAATAGATTTCGGAACCATACATGGATTCCATCATTCCACTTTCGAAACATAGAACCTGTATCTTAGTCTTTAAGTGGTTTTTGACAAGTAGAACACTTACCAATCCGTCTCTCCAAGACTGAATCGATGAATTTGGTCTTATTCAATAATAATGTGAATGATCTCATTAGGAAACTAATTCCCATAAACTTTCCATAAGCAAGTAGACATACAAGCATTATCGATTCATCCAAACACGATCAAGTCACACAAACGACTATCAATCCCTTATTTAATTAATTTATCTATAATTAAAACCTCTTTTATTAGTAAACTCCTTTTTATCTAATAAAACTTCTTTTATAAATCAAGACTTCCTTTATTAATTAAAACTTCCTTTATATACTTTTGTGTGTGTGTATATTTATTTATTTCTCCTTATAAAAGATATATACTTGTATTCTATTATTTTACTATTCACTTATACTCTTTTCAATACCTAAAATGTATTCATATACTTATCTCAACAGTACAAGTATATTCACAAATCACTTAACAATATTTTTCCTTACTTCAAAATATAATCAAAGAGGTTAAAAACAAATGTTACTAAAATGTTGTTACTATAAACCCTCTTCTCTTTGATAAATTAAACATATAACTTTTCTATCTTTTTATAAAAGATTTCAATATGTGTTATTATGTTTAAAATTCCATTATTTAAAGATCTAATTAAATTTATAATGCTTTTATAATTCAAGGGTTTAAAAACAAATGTTACTAAATATTGTTTACTACAAACCCGAAACTCTTCTGTACTTATCATTTACTTTAAAACTCTCTTTAAAAGGTTTAATTATATTTATAAGGGCTTAAGATAAGTGTTACTCAAATATTGTCACAACAAACCCAAATCATTTTATACTTTAAAAACATTTCTCTTTAAACTTGCTTTTTAAAGATTTAATTATACTTAAGGGTTTAAGACAAGTGTTGTTTGAAACATTGTCACAACCGACCCAAAACATCTCATTTTTACTTAACCTTAAAGTATTCATTATTAAATATCTATTTATATTCCTAACTATAATTAATAATAAGGGTTTGAAACAAAAAAATTTACAATATTTACAAGCTTTTTACCTTTTTAATGGCTTCTGTCCCCACCTTACCTCTACCCATCCCTTCAAACCTCCCGCCTCCTATTGCTCTTCTGTCACCACTCGTACCTCCCAACCCTGAACCTCTGGACCCTATCCCCCCTCCAACTTGCTCTTTCCCTCCTCCTACTGAACCGTCCAGCTCAACTCATTGTCTCTTGAATCCTTCTTCTACACCTTCTCCCTCTCCTCCCTGGAACTCCCTTTTTAAGGCAAAACCTTGCAATGCAGGGCATTACTATCCAGTTCAAGTTCCATTGGTTTTTGAAGGTGATGTCATGGTTCCGCCTGAGATTGTTATAAAGGCTGGAAATGAAGTGTGGGGTGAGTATTTAGTAGGCTTTTTACTTGACAAACCCCTATCATACCTGTCAGTAAAAGCTTATCTAAAGAGAGTCTGGAAATTAAAAGGATCAATATCAGTTAAATATGATGGATTCTTGTTCCTATTCAATCTATCTTGTGATGAAGATAGAAGAAAAATTATTGAGTCCGATCCAATAATCATTAGGAACAAATTATTCATTGTTAAACAGTGGGATTCCACTGTAGGAAATAGTTGCAGTACGATAAAAACTGTTGCAGTTTGGGTTAAACTTTCAAACATCCCTTTATACGCATGGTCTCACCTAGGCATTAACTGGCTTACTTCAAGACCAGGGAGGCTTCTATGTATGGATGGACAGACATAAAAATGGAAATAATAGGATACGTGAAATGTATGGTAGAAATAACACCGACAGTGGAATTGTTAGATGAATTTCTGATGAAGTTGCTTGATGCTGAGTAGATAGTGAAAGTATATTATTTATGGAAGCCTGAAATTTGTACATGCTACAATGAGTTTAGCCACATGACAGGAAAATGTTTGAAAACTAAATTGAATAATGATGAAATTGGTAAGTTGGAGGAGGAGAAAACAAAAGAGTATAATGTAAAGAAAGTTGAGAATGAGACTGTTAATAAGGTATTTAAAAAAAGGCAAATGTGGAAAAAAGGTAATCATAAGAGAGCAAATTTGAAAAATACAAAGGATGATAAAATGCAAAATGAATGTACCAGAGATGAAGTAGTAGGTAAATCAAATGAAGCCAATATGAGTATTCTAGCTGATGAAGTTGAGGGTAATGTGAAAGTCAATCTCACTCAAAAAGTCATTGGGGAAGATCCAATCTGTACAAGTAAAAGATTTCAATTGTTGATGAATGAAAATGAAACTGAAACATGCTATGAAATCAGTGATAATGAGGATCATGGAGAGGAAGGAGAATTCATGATTAAAGAACACTTAGTTTTGAATGACCAAATGTTCCCAGATACACAAAATGATGCACAAGTGCACACTGACACAGTTGTGCAAGTGAATGACAAATTGCAAGGAATAACTCCCCTTACACCAAGTAAACCACAAGCTGACTTGAATTCAACTCGAAGTAAAACCCAAAGATCACCAAATACTGACACACTTTTCTGTGAAGAACTGGAAAAGCAAATTATGCAATTGATTATGTCAATACATGAAGCACCCACCTCCTCCATTGATCCTACCTCCTCCATTGCTCCTTTCTACACTTTTACTGGTACAATCCCTTGTTGGTCCTCACCTCCTCCTTCACCAAGGCTTTCTCCTCCTCTAACCATAACAACCAAGAAAAAGCATAAGGGACCAAACCAGAATTTAGTTGAAAACCCACTGCATGCCTCGGGAAAGAGTGGGTCTCCTTCAACGAGGAGCATGAAAAATGTTGTGCATCAATCCTTAAAGTATACTAAATGATACAGAACTATGCTATATGGAATATAAGGGGTGCTCATTCCCAAACAAAGCATGATCAAGTAAAGTATCTGATCCACCACCATAACTTATCTCTGTTTGCAATTCTTGAAACAAAGCTAAATAAACTTCTCACTATCAAAGTAGCCAAACACATCAATCCATCATGGACTCTCAATCATAATCCAAATGAAGCTTCATATGGTAGAATAATGGTTCTCTATGATCCATCCTTAATGACTTTGACCACTATTCTTTCAACTGACCAAGTAATACACTTCCATGTCTCTTTGTATAATAACAAATCATCCTTTTATTTATCCATAGTATATGCTCAAAATTCATTGATCATAAGACAATCACTGCTCGATCTTCTTCCTGCCTTCAGGCAAAATTCTCATCCTTGGCTTGTCTTTGGGGACTTCAACTGATGTCTAAACTTTCATGACAAGCAAGGGGGCATCCCACTTCTCCCTAAAGATCTTCTCCCTCTTAACAATGCAATAACTGACTCTTCTCTACTGCCAATTCAAAGCTCTGGTGCTAGGTACTCATGGAATAATAGGAGCAGATCTGGTACCAAAACATTCACAACCATTGATCACTCCTTTGCAAATTACCAAGTTTTAACATCATGGCCAACCATATCAACCTTCCTACCCCAGCCTGTCTTATCAGACCATTCTCCTATAATCTTTTCCTCTGGGCAGAAACCATTAAAAGAGAAATAAAGCTTCAAATTTTATAATGCTTGTGTCCTTGAACTTGGGTATACTAGCATTATTCATAAAGCTTGGACAATGAATTTTAATGGAAATCTTATGTTTGTTTTTTGCAGGAAATTAAAGGCAACAAAAATAGCTTTAAGAGTCTGGGCAAAAAATAAGTTTGGTGATGGGTCCTTAAAATCTACAAACCTAAGGAAAAAACTCAGTGAAGCTCAGGATTATATGATGGCCAATCCATCTGATCCTGATGCTACTGGTGCAAAGAAAAAATATTTTGAAGAGCTAAATGAAGCTTTAAGTATTGAAGGGAAAATGGAGAGGCACAACTCTGTCAAAAATGAGTATGTGAAGGGGATAAAAATACTTCTTTTTTTTTCATGCAGCTATAAAGGTGAAACAAACAAAGGAACAGATTAATTCTATATATGATGAATTTGGGGTCCTGCATACTAGCCCTCATGCAGTTGACAATGCACTTATCAAATACTACAAAAACTTGTTTGGAAACTCTGATGACTTCATCCCAAACATTGATGATCTTACACACATACAACTACCAAGAATAAAACCCGATGAGGCTTCCAATCTTGTGAATAAAGTAACTGATCAGGAAATTAAAGACACACTGTTCTCCATGAATAGGAAATCTAGTGGAGGCCTAGATGGTTTCAATATCCTTTTCTTTATCCATAGTTGGGATACATCAAGTATGATTTTCTTAAAGCAGTACATAATTTGTTTGAAAAATTCAAACTGCTCGGGGAGGTCAATGCAACAAATCTGGTACTCATACCTAAATCCCGACATTCCACTTCTGTTACTTCATTTAGACCTATATCATGCTGCAATGTGATGTATAAGTGCATTTCTAAAAATTTAGCTTCCAGGATAGTTAAAGTACTTAGCAGAATCATTTCCTCTAATCAATCGGCTTTTCTTCCAAAAATAAGTATCCTTGATAATGTTATGTTAGCCCATGAGTTACTCAAGGGGCATGGCCATGCCCATGCTACCCTCAATGCCATGCTCAAGATGGATTTAAAGAAGGCCTATGATAGTATTCACTGGTCATCAATTGTAAGAATTATGTCAATGATGAGATTTCCTAAGGAATTTGTAGCATGGATCTATAGATGCATATCTACCCCCTCATTTTTAATAAAACACAATGGTTTTACTTCAAGATTTTTCAGAAGTAAACAAGGAATCAGATAGGGCGATCCAATTTCATCATATTTATTTTTGCTTGTGATGGAGGTATTTACATCCCTGTTGACAAGAAAGTATATAGTCAGGGAAATAAGGTATCACTCTAAATGTAAATCCCCTCATATATCATCTATCCTATTTGCTGATGACATAATGATATTTACCAAAGCTGATCAGGAATCCATTACAAACATTATTGCTACTCTTGAAAAATTCTATAAAATCACTGGTTTGAAACTTAACACAGCTAAGTCTCAAATCATTACTTCTGGAATCCCTTGCAAAGGCAACTGAACAACTTATAACCTTATTCGGATTGCAACTAATGCATAATGACATGACATACCTTGGTCTTCCTTTGCACCTCTAGAATCACAACTGTGAACTACTTGCCATCATATTCTAGAATTTGTTCCTTGATGAACTGTTAGGCCAACGGATTTCTATCTCAAGCAGGCAGACTTGTCTTAATCAAATCAATCATCTCATCTATGATGGTATATTGGTCCAGAGTTTATATACTGCCCAAAAAGCTGTTGAAAATGGTGAGAAGTGCAATTTTGAGATTCTTTTGGACTGGTTCAATTCACTCTAAAAAATTAGTCCCTTTCTCCTTTGCAAAATTTGAACTGCCAAAAAAAAGGAGGGCTTGGAATTTTTAACATGGTCTTATGGAACAAAGCAGCCTTCAGTTTTCATTTCAATGCCTTGCTTTGTGGTAAAGACAGTTTATGGATTGAATGGACTAAAAAGTACAATATAGGTAGGAGGAAATTCTGGACTATGGAAGTACCCTAGAACAGCAACTGGACTTGGAGAAAGCTTCTGGAATTGAGATCCACTTTCACCCCTTTCATTAAATTTTCTCTCTCACAAACCAACGCTAAGAGTTTCTGGGATGATACATGGATGGACAATGGCATAATTCTAGGAAAAATCATTGCCCCCATCAAATTATACAGTCTGGTGTCAGTAGAACAGATTTGGCAATTGATCACATTGAAGAAGGCAGACTTCTTCTGCCATATACCAGTAACCAAGAAATCATGGCGGTATGGAAGAGAAACTCTTACCCTTCAACAACAGTTGACACTCTTCAGTGGGATGGTAGGCCTCATTCAATCTTTGTGGTCTTTGGTCTTCTCTCAAATTTAAGCAGCAGTCCAAGATTTGAGTGGCATAAAGTTATATGGTGTAGAATATCACCTGCCAGAGATAATTTACTTATGTGGAAGGTCAAAATGAATGCCCTACTGACTAAGAGTAAGATGAAATATTATGGTATGAATGTTGATCCACTGTGTGTATTCTGTAAAATGCATGAAGAAAGTATTGAACATCTGTATTTTGAGTGCACTGATCTGATATGCTTATGGGTCAGACTTATGAGAAAAATCAGCAGTAACCATGTGCATGGAGCATCAGTAATTGACTGGGACATGATAAGCAAGGAAACTAGGTGGAGGAAAGAAGAAAGAAGAAAGAGCAGTTTATTTTTCATTTTAAAGAAATATATGAAGTTAGTGTGGGTGGAAAGGAATGCGCGATGCCTTGATAACAAGAGCAAGAGTAAAGAGCAGCTATGGACAACTCTCAAGCATGAAATTATGAATGGTATGAATGCTAGCCAGTCTGAATTCACTAATCAGCAACTTGGATCATGGGTTTAGTGTCTGTCCTTCTTTGACTGTGTGTGTTATGATTTTTCTCTATTTTCTCTTTTTTTCTCCTGATTGTCTACTTTGTCATTGCCTCTATGTTGTTTTTTATTTTTGTTTGTGGTTATGAGCTTGTTCATAATCATTTTTTCCTTTTTTAATTTATTAATAAACTGGTAAGGGACCAGCCAACCCCGTTTGCCTTGCAAAAAATAATAATAATAAGGGTTAAAAACAAATGTTACAAACATTGTTTATTACACCCTAAAACCATATTTATACCTACCATTAACTTTTTTTTTTTTTAAAGATCAAAGCATATCCACACTTATTGATTAAGGTAATACACTTCTAATTAGTTTCACAAACCCATTTATTTTTAACTTAAGTGTTAAAGTCCAAACTTCCTTTATTATATTTATAAAATACTTAACTTACTTATTTAAAACTTACTATTTAGATATAGGAATACTTATTAATATGTTAAAACACTTTTAAAACAACTTAAAAATATATGATAATTACTTATATAGAATATTATGTAAAATAAGAAATTTTGAAATAAATAGAAAAATTAAAATAAATAGGTTTTATTATAAAAGCCACTTAGTTTAAAAACTCATAGTTAATTGTTAAAAATATATTTAAACTTGAAACCAATTTTAAAACACTCTATTATAAGTTAGAAAATAACCTTAAAAAGATAAGAGAAAAACATATTATTTAAATATCATTTATAAACAATTTATAGCTTCAAATAACAAAGTTTATCTAAAGTTCTGTTACAAGTTTTAACATGTTGTGCTACAACTTTGTGCCTAGTTTTTGGTGCCTTCGCCAATGATTTTAGATCCATTCCTTTTGTAATAATTAGTATACCTTTGGTGTAACGACCATCCAATTTATCACTTTGATAAATTGAATTTATTTTAAATGAAAGATGATAATACAAATAATATCGTTTTAAGTGATAATAAGTAATAGTAAATTTATTTTGAATAAATATTACAAGAATATTTTCCACAAAATTTATATCAATAAGATAACATTGAATTTAAATCATTGATTTATTTAATTTAAATTGAGATTTAATTGTTTAATAATTATTTTAATCATCCAACTTATTATTTTAAATAAGAATAATTCATTTTAAATAGTTATAAAGTGATAATGAATCATTTATAGTAGTTTTATAAAGGGATATATTTAATTTGAAAATATAAGAAAACAATCGATATTGTTTTATCGGTATAATAACAATTTTTGTAAATAATTTTTAATATGAATTTATATGGTTTCATAATTCAAAATAATTCAAATGTAATCATTTTAATTACTTTAAAATAATAAGAAATTTATTTTTGAATTTTGTTTACAAATATATGTACGTTAGAGCATAAGTAAAGGTATGACCGATAATCGATTCTCCGGATTTCAACGATTTAACAAACAAAAGTTGCTCGAAGACATTCGAAATGTTATACACCTACATATACATAACTTATATGTTACATACACATGATACATACATACATATATATATAAAAATAATTAAGTATAAGAAATTTAATATAAAATATATAATATATTTTAAAGATTTCTTACTCCTTAAGCATAAATAAGTCAACATATGCATACATGAGATGATGGAAGTGATGTGCACATAGGTGGGGGGGCTTTGGCCGTGCATTGTGAAGAAGGGAAGTGTGTTGGAGAAGCCTTGAAATGTTGATAAAAGTGATGTGTATATGTCTTCTTTTATACTCCTTTTTCCTACATATACCCTACCATCTTCTCTTCATTTTCATTCAAATTCTTCTTCATATTTTCAAGCTTTTGCTTCCACTTTAATGGCTTGCATCCTAAAAGGAATAATGTCATAATTTATTTCAAAAATAAATTAAATTATAATATATAGTTATATATAGTTAAAAACCTCAAAACAAGCTCAAATCTTCATCTCTCCACCTCCCAAACCCAAGGCACCACCATCCACCACCCTTAGTCATGAGCTCCACCCCCTTCCCAACCTAAGCCATGAGCACCAAGGCTAGGCCAAGCCATTTCACGGATCCAAGCTCGATTTCGTGGAGTTTCATTTTGAGATAGTGGAGCTATAGCCGTTTTAAAACTAGTTTGAGTGGAAATGAAAGTGAGAACTCCTAAAACTATTATACTATATGTTGGATGATGATATGATGTTGCAAATGGATGTTTAATATGATTTGATCATCAAGTTTGGTTGTTTACATATGAATGTTGAAATTATACGCAAGTCACGAATATACACATCGATAAACACAAAAGGAAATCACTTTCCTTAAATTAATGAAATGGTGTATATGGAATTGTTAAACCTCTTAAAAATGGTTTAAAATATATATGAAATGTTTTAGAACATTCATAAAGTGTTTTGGTGAAGTTTGAAAAGAAATAGAAAATTTAGTTAAAAATAAGCGCGTCGCGTAACAGTAGTTCGCGATTTCACGCTATAAAAGTCAAACAAGTGTAAAAGTTGGAATATAGCTCGGAATTCATCGAGATAAGAATTTTCTGAACTATTATATTCATATTTTTCCAACGAAGAAAGAAAATCGAGATTCCGATAAGTAGATTTTGAATATGAGTAAAACAAGTTTTGGAAAAGTCCCGAATTTGTAGTTCAAATCCAAAACTGCATTTCTTTGTAAATGTTGTTTTAAATTGTTTAAAAATATGGAATAAATCTTATAAATGTTTTAAAATGGTTTAAAAGATATTTTAGTAATAAAAGTGAATTTTCAAATAATAAAAAGTTGTTTTGGGCAATATAGCTTAAAAGAGAACTTTCCACAGCACTTTTCCGCAGCACTTTTTCTATAACTTTTGAATTGTAGCTTGAAAATTAACAATTTTTTTGTAAATGTTTTTAAACGATTTATAAAGTGTTTTAAAGGTAATTTGAAGGATCTATGAAATGATTAAATGTTTTAATGATTTAGCGTCGATCAAAAAACTTGACCGCCTTATGGGTGTCAGAGAGATAGTGTCTAGGCTTGGGTTTGGAAAACCAGTTTCCTGCACTCCCTGGCTATTCGGACTGGCCCGACGGAGGGAATAGTAAATTTGATTTACTCGGATCAAAATTTAAAAAAGAATAAAGAAAATATATTTTGCAGGATTTAAACAATTTTGATTTTATAGAGATGACCTTCTTGTACTCAAGGTTAAAGCCCGAAGAGGGAACTCGTATTATTCATGGAATTTAAAAGGTGATTTCACTGTTATTCTGCCCATAGTATTTGTTGAATATGGGATTGATACTGAGTAGAATTATATGATTTCTATAGATTCTTCTCACTTAATATTGACTGGTTTTGGATTAACATCCCAGATAACATGGTTTCAACTAAATCAAAAGTATGAGTACTGAATTAAGAAATCTTTGTTAAGATTTAAATGAAATGATTTTGGGAATGTTTTCCTAAGTGTAAAATGAAATGATTTCGAATTATTCCGAGTTTAAAAATGGTTTTATGTAATCAAAGGTTTTGATAAGTGAGGTTTAATAATCCCTTATATACTTAAAAGAAGTGTTTTAAAAGTTGTATATCCCAGAAAGAGAGTTTGATAAAAAAAGAACTTAATCAATTAAAGAATGATTCCCTATTCATAAAACCTTTTTTTATCAATGATTGGTTCGAAGGAACCTGGGTCGGATCTGAGGTGATTCCCATCCGAAAACCACTTCGAATCAACGTATGCATTTAAAAAGATAAAGTCCTGATAGAGAGAATAAAGAATGAAGACCAAGGATTTTCGGGATGAAAGGACTGCTTGTTAATCATTCTGGTTAGCTCCCAAATACTAAAGTAGTAGTGGTCCCTTCATTTCTGAAACTCCTTGGGTTGTAAGGACTACTTGCTACTAATGGTAGTAGGAGAGTGCCTTTGGTTTCATTCAATCCCAGAACGAACTTGTATGGATGGATGTTTGACATAGCATTCTTGAGGTTTCATCATTGACTTTTATAAACGTACATCTGTTTGGTGGCGGAGAAGGCAACTTCTTTTAGTATAAAACCCTTCTCTGAGAGATATGAGCTCGAAGGTTGTATGTTTGTGGAAGTCAATAGGGATCGATGGAATGGCAATGTGGCATTCAAAGTGGAATGTGTTATGTGAAAGGTAATTGCTACCTAAAGCCTCACACCCAGAAATGGCCAAAAAAGGGTAGATGCAGCAAGGCTATGTGGTTCGTAACCATTAGGTATGATCATCCCCTTCTAGATATATTTCTACCGGCTATGACGTTCGGGTTTAAATTATTGTGGTGTATGCTAAGAGGATCCTCGAATAGGTCGGTAATGACCGGGCGATGACATATTCGGTACTATCTAAAGAAAGGTAGGCCGGTCTTGTGTTGGTAGAGGTGCAGATGTTCTATTGACCTCGGTACATTCCTCTAGAGATGTACTGTCGGAAGGTGGTCCCTTCACTTGGTCATTTGTATTGAAACTCATTCTCTAATAAGAGCCAGTAAGATTTTAGATATAGAAAGCCTTATATTACAAGGTGGTATGCTGGAATTTAATAATGTAACAATTTTGGCTAAGATTAATAAGTTTACTTGCAAATGTTTTCAAAGATATGTCATTAAAAATAATATCAAGTGATTTTACGTAATAATGATTTGGTTATCATAAGGTAAAAACTGATTCCGTGTTTATGTGTGACGTGGTCTTATGAGATACCCTTTTTGTTTTCAAAATGCATATTTTGAGTTCTCACACCAGTCCAGTGACTGACCCGGAGTTATTTTCGTTTCCTTAAACTCTGGGTGCCCTAATTTTCCCCGAGCAGCCTAGTAGTAAGGATTAGTTTAGAAGAAAGCTGGATGAAGCTCGAAGCATGGAGTCAG
Source organism: Allium fistulosum (assembly GCA_030737815.1). Classification (NCBI taxonomy): domain Eukaryota; kingdom Viridiplantae; phylum Streptophyta; class Magnoliopsida; order Asparagales; family Amaryllidaceae; genus Allium; species Allium fistulosum. The sequence continues at coordinate 1,426,682,479 of CM060902.1, forward strand.
ATGATTTTTTTGAAGATTTTTGTCTATTTCCACCACACTCTTATACTATAGTATTCTGCAAATTTATAAGGACAGGAATTTTTAACTGTCCATGTTTAACTTTGATATATGTATTTTAATTTCTGCTGTAAAGATTATGTTGAAATAATATATGTGAGATTATGTTCTATCTTACCCTTGAGAATCCGCTTCTTCAGCACTTGGATTTACGGCACGTGAATACTGAAGATGTATTATTATCGATTTTCGGGAGTCAAAGAAACGGGTCCTCACATTGTGGTATCAGAGCTTAGGTTGGGCGAATACCTGAGCCTGATAGGAGTAAAAGACTCATCAGAGATAGGAATAGTAATACCCTAGGATGAGTAAGTCCTTAAAGATAGGGTTAGCAACACCCTAGAATGAGTTTGAGTATATATATGAGCGCGTATTTGTTAATAAAATATACAAAAGAATTCGGTTTTATATAAAATCATTTTACCTAAGTATATATATATATATGTATTTAAAAGGAAAAGAATATTTTGGTAAAATTTTCAAAGAGTTTTTGAAATAATAAATATTTTATCCAAAGAATTTTAGAAGTTATCTTTAGACTTGAACCTCGAAAAACTTTCTGAGTATTGACAAAACCTCTCTACCCATGAATATGCTAGCAATTACCTACTACTTGTGTTTAAAAGAATAATTGTTTGCCTTGTAGAAACCATATGGGGGGAGTTATGCGAAAGGGGAATCCTCTAGGGAAAATTAGGGTGAAAAAGGTAACCTTATAGTTCTCTCTAGCGACGAAGAGGAACATCCAGTACATCCGTTCGACAATGATGGATCTCCGATTAGGGAAGACTATGCCCCATATACCCATAGGGATGAAAATGGGTACCCTAGTGTCGGAATGCTTATACCAACCCCAGCTTCAGAAATAATTCTTATCTCCAACGACGACGAACCCGGGCAAGACTTAGAGGGAAACTGGGTAGCGGATCCCGCTAGTTATATCTTGGAACCCATAGAGGAGGATGAACCAATGGAAGAGGAATCGAAACCTGTAGAAGAGGAGGTAGAACCAATGAAGGAGGAATTTGAGCCAATGGAAGACCCGAACACTATCATATCAAGCGAGTGCAGCAATGTGATATGGTATATGAGCAACGAGAATGTTATATGAGGCATCGTCCAGTTCATACATAAACTGGGATGCAATAGAAAGCAACAATGAGGAGATGATAGAAGAAGAAGGGGAGGGAGTCGAAGAATTTGAAAATCCGTGGGAAGAAAATGTGCAAGGATTAGAGGAGTTGGAAGAAGGAGGAATCATACCGGGAATACCAGTAGGCATGTGACATGTCCCATGGAATCAGCCATGGTTACCCCAGGAAATTGAAGAGGCACAAGAGGACAACCGCAACGAGGCTGATGATGAGTTGGATAGTGAAGAAGAGGGAGAAGGGGAGGTAATGATTGATTTGGGATGCAGGAGTCCACCTTTATCTTCAGGCTCAGAAGAGTAGGAATGAAATCCGAGAAGTTCAGTATGTATGAGTATGATGGTTGTTTTTAATGTAGTATTTTGAGTTGTAATAGTTTGGGTGGGCGGGGGGAGAAATCTTCTTTTTGGACCCTAGTGTTAGAAGGTTTAAATGATGTAAGAGTACGAAGATTTATAATATGATGACTGTCTCAACTTTGCATTAGTACCACTCTTAAAATAAATATTTAAAGTTAATAATAAATGGTTTTGGGTTTGTAGTAAACGATGTTTTAGCAACATTTGTTTTTAAACCCTTGAATAACACTTTGGAAGAAATATTATGAATATATATTTAGAACTGTAATAAAGGTATTTTAAAAGATAATAACGAGTATTAGAGTCTCTTATAAAAAAATAAAAAATATATTATAATTAACAAGTTATAAGTAGAGAAGTTTATTTTAACAATGTTTTGGTAGTAGTTATTTTAATCTCTTCGATTACATTTTAAAGTAAGTAAGACTTGTTAAATAAATTGGAATATACTTAAAACATCTGAATAAGTGTATAAATACTTTTTAAAGTATTAAAACTTGTATAAGTAGAGGGGATATATATAAAAATATGTATAAAGGAAGTTTTAACTAAACAAAGAATGCTTTCACATTTGATATTAGTTAAAGGAAATTTATGGTGATTTATCAATTTAATGAATTATTTTGAAAATAAGTTTTTTAGAAACCACTAAGATATGTTTAGAAATGTATCTTATGAAAAGAAATGTGTTTTAAATAAAAAGACTTGGAAATAAAAATGTAAAATGGTTATGTATAAAGAAGTATCTTTATAAAAGTTTGAATAAAGAATGAAAGTTTTATGAAATGTTTTCATTAAACTTTTTGACAGGTTAATAAAAAAATATGAAGTATGTGGATTGTTTCGTCGCACGATTTAATCTAAGATTCGCGTATAGAACTTTGACGTGTATTGACACTTATCTGAAAGAGGATTTATCACTCGATTCTTGACGACGAACATTGATGAGGGTTGATGGTTAGATGCTTGAGTTTTTTATCATAGTTGAGAGCTATGCAAAGAGAACTAAAATTCTGATCAGAAAGCCTGGTCAAAGTCCGCACTAAAGGATCGGGGGATCGATACTAGTTCGGAAGTAAAGTTGTGGATTCAAATAGAAGATCGAATCAGATATTGTGTATGGATGATCTATATACATCATACAGAAGTGAGTTAAAAATAAATATTTTTGGGAAAACCTTTGGGTTTTTGTTTTGGGTAATTTCGAGGACGAAATTCTTTTAAGAGGGGGAGTCTGTAACGACCCGCCAATTTATCACTTTGATAAATTGAATTAATTTTAACTGAAAGATGATAATACAGATAATATTGTTTCAAGTGATAATAAGTAATAGTAAACTTATTTTGAATAAATATTTACAAGAATATTTTCCTCAAAATTTATATCGATAAGATAACATTGAATTTAAATCATTGATTTATTTAATTTAAATCGTGATTTAATTTTTTAATAATTATTTTAATTATCCAAATAATTATTTTAAATAAGAATAATTCATTTTAAATAGTTATAAAGTGATAATGAATCATTTATAATAGTTTTATAAAGGGATATATTTAATTTGAAAATATAAGAAAAAAATCTATATCGCTTTATCGATGTAATAACAATTTTTGTAAATAATTTTTGATATGAATTTATATGGTTTCATAACTCAAATGTAATCATTCTAATTAGTTTAAAATAACAAGAAATTTATTTTTGAATTTTGTTTGCAAATATATGTACGTTAGAGCATAATTGAAGATATGATCGATTATCGGTTCTTCGGATTTCAGCGATTGAACGAACAAAAGTTGTTCGAAGACATTCGAAATGTTATACAACTACATACATACATTTATATGTTACATGCACATGATAACATACATATAAACATACATATATAAATATAATTAAGTATAAGAAATATAATATAAAATATATAATATATTTTAAAGATTTCTTACTCTTTAAGCATAAATAAGTCAACATATGCATATATGAGATGATGGAAGTGATGTGCACATGGGGGGGGATGGGGGCTTTGGCCATGCATTGTGAAGAAGAAAAGTGTGTTGGAGAAGCCTTGAAATAGTGATAAAAGTGATGTGTGCATGTCTTCTTTTATACTCCTCCTTTTTCTAATTAATACCCTACCATCTTCTCTTCATTTTCATTCATCTTCTTCTTCATAATTTCAAGCTTTTTCTTCCACTTTATGGCTTCCATCCTAAAATAAATATTGTAAAATTTATTTCAAAAAGAAATTAAATTATAATATATAGTTATATATGGTTAAAAACCTCAAAACAAGCATAAATCTTCATCTCTCCACCTCCCAAACCCAAGGCACCACCATCAACCACCATTGGCCATGAGCTCCACCCCCTTCCCAACCTAGGCCATGAGCACCAAGGCTAGGTCAAGCCATTTCAAGGATCCAAGCTCGATTTCGTGGAGTTTCATTTTGAGATAGCGGAGCTATAGCCGTTTTAAAACTAGTTCGAGTGAAAATGAAGGTCAGAACTCCTAAAACTATTATACTATATGTTGGATGATGATATGATGTTGCAAATGGATGTTTAATATGATTTGATCATCAAGTTTGGTTGTTTACATATGAGTGTTGAAATTATATGCAAGTCACGAATATACACGTCGATAACCACAGAAGGAAATCACTTTCCTTGAATTAATGAAATGGTGTATATGGAATTGTTAAACCTCTTAAAAATGATTTAAAATGTATTTGAAATGTTTTATGAACATTTAAAAGTGTTTTGGTGAAGTTTGAAAAGAAATAGAAAAGTTAGTTAAAAATAAGCGCGCCGCGCAACGGTAGTTCGCGATTTCGCGCTATAAAAGTCAAAAAGTGTAAAAGTTGGAATATAGCTCGAAATTCTTTGAGACAAGAATTTTATGAACTATTATATCCATAGTTTTCCAACAAAGAAAGGAAATTGAGATTCCGATAAGTAGATTTTGAATATGAGTAAAACAAGTTTTGGAAAAATTCCGAAGTTGCCATTCGGAATCCAAAACTGGATTTCTTTGTAAATGATGTTTAATTGTATAAAAATATGGAATAAATCTTATAAATGTTTTAAAATGGTTTAAAAGAGATTTAAGTAATAAAAGTGAATTTTCAAATAATAAAAAGTCGTTTTGATCAATATAGCTTAAAAAGAACTTTCCGCAGCACTTTTCCGCAGCAATTTTCTATAACTTTTGAATTATAGCTTGAAACTTAACAATTCTTTTACAAATCTTTTGTAAATGTTTTTAAATTATTTATAAAGTGTTTTAAAGGTCATTTGAAGGATTTATGAACTTATCAAATGTTTTAATGATTTAGAGTTGATCAAATAACTTAACCGCCTTATGGGTGTCACAAAGATAGTGTCTAGGCTTGGGTTTGGAAAACCAGTTTCCTGCTCTCTCTGGCTATCCGAACTAGCCCAAAGGAAAGAATAGTAAATATGATTTACTCGGATCAAAATTTCAAAAAGAATAAAGAAAAGATATTTTCCAGGATTTAAACAATTTGGATTTTATAGGGATGACCTTCTTGTACTCAATCTTAAAGCCCGAAGAGGGAATTCGTACTATTCGTGGAATTTAAAAGGTGATTTCATCATTAATCCGCCCATAGTATTCGTTGAATACAGGGATTGATATTGAGTAGAATTAGATGATTTCTATAGATTCTGCTCACTTAATATTTACTGGTTTTGAATTAACATCCTAGATAACATGGTTTCAACTAAATCAAAAGTATGATTTTGGAATTAAGAAATCTTTATTAAGGTTTAAATGAAATGATTTTGGGAATGTTTTCCTAAGTGTAAAATGAAATGATTTTGAATTATTCCGAGTTTAAAAAGGTTTTATGTAATCAAAGGTCTTGATAAGTGAGGTTTAATAACCCCGTATATACCGGAAAGAAGTGTTTTAAAAGTTGTATATCTCAAAAAGAGAGTTTGATAAAAAGGAACTTAATCAATTAAAGAATGATTCCCTATTCATAAAACCTCTTTTTTCGATGATTGGTTCGAAGGAACCGGGGTCGGATCTGGGGTAATTCCTATCCGAAAACCACTTCGAACCAACATATGCGTTCGAAAGGTAAAGTCCAGATAGAGAGAACAAAGAATGAAGACCAGGGATTTTCGGGATGAAAGGACTGCTTGTTGATAATTCTGGTTAGCTCCCAAATACTAAAGTAGCAGTGGTCCCTTCATTTCTAAAACTCTTTGAGCTGCAAGGACTACTCGCTACTAATGGTAGTAGGAGAGTGCCTTATGTTTCGTTCAGTCCCAAAACAAACTTGTATGGATGGATGTCTAACATTGCATTCTTGAGGTTTCATCGTTGACTTTTATAAACGTACATCTGTTTGGTGGCGGAGAAGGCAACTTCTTTTAGCTTAACACCCTTCTCTGAGATGTATGAGCTTGGAGGTTGTATGTTTGTGGAAGTCAATAGGGATCGATGGAATGACAATATGGCATTCAAAGTGGTATGTGTTTTGTGAAAAGTAATCGTTACCTCAAGCCTCACACCCGGATATGGCCAAAACAGGGTAGATGCAGCAAGACTATGTGGTTCGCAACCATTAGGTTATGATCATCCCATTCTAGATATATTTCTACCCACTATGACGTTCGAGTTTAAATTATTGTGGTGTATGCTAAGAGGATCCTCGGATAGGACGGTAATGACTGGGGCGATGCCATATTTGGTACTATCTAAGGAAAGGTAGGCCGGTCTTGTGTTGGTAGAGGTGCATATGTTCAGTTGACCTCGGTACACTCCTCTAGAGATGTATTGTCGAAAGGTAGTCCCTTCACCTGGTCATTTGTATGGAAACCCATTCTCCAATAAGAGCCTATAAGATTTTAGATGTAGAAAGACTTGTATTACAAGGTGGTATGCTGGAATTTAATAACGTAACAATTTCGGCTAAGATTAATAAGTTTACTTGCAAATGTTTTCAAAGATATGTCATTAAAAATAATATTAGGTGATTTTACGTAATAATGATTTGGTTATCATATGGTAAAAACCCATTCTGTGTTTATGTGTGGCGTTGTCTTATGAGATACCCTTTTTGTCTTCAAAACGCGTATTTTGAGTTCTCACACCAGTCCCATGACTGACCCGAAGTTATTTTCGTTTCCTCAAACTCTGGGTGCCCTAATTTTCCCCAGGCAGCCTAGTAGTAAGGATTACTTTAGAAGAAAGATGGATGAAGCTCGAAGCATGGAGTCAGAAGATTTTTTTTCTATTTCCACCACACCCTTATACTATAGTATTCCGCAAATTTGTAAGGACAGGAATTTTTAACTGTCCATATTTAACTCTGATAAATTTATTTTAATTTCCGTTGTAAAGATTATGTTGAAATAACATATGTGAGATTCTGTTGTCTTATTTTTCTTTCTTACCCTTGAGAATCCGCTTCTCTGGCACTTGGAGTTACGGCACGTGAATACCGAGGATGTATTATTGTCGATTTCTGGGAGTCTAAGATTCATGGTTATGATCAGCTTTGAATGATTTTGACCTAGTCGAAAGCTGGAATCTTAAATGACTTGGGTTTGAATCGGAAGTCAAAGATAAAACTGGTTTGGGTTTAGGTTTCGATCCACTTGAAGGTAGAAGTCCAATGAAAGGTGGCCTTGAATTGATAAATGGAATTACTTGAATATGCTGTGGTTTCGACCAAGTTGGAAGGTGTCTTTCGATGGGGTCAATACTTGGAAAACATATTTTGATCTAATAAAAGCTTTCGAAATAACTAAGTAATCAAGAATATTGAAGACTTCCCTCTCGTAACTCAACAAAGCCTTTATTGAACAATTTTCCCTAATTTGATTTACAAATTAAGGTTATAACTTTTCGGAATTAAGAAAAATACTAGTGTAGAATGAATGGGTTCGAATACCTAAAACCAGACCCCTTAGATCTTATTTATAGATGCGAGTCAGCACATTTCGACCTGGTCGAAAAGTGGCTTCAGAATTATCTTTATAATGTCTTCGATTCCTTTGATACTTGCGCATCCCTCTGCAATGCTTTCGAATTGGCTCGAATGCTCCCATCTTTGTCGAAAGGGATGGTTGCGCTTATCTTCTTTATGTTGCTTTGTAGGAGCTTTCGACTATGTCGGTAGGCTTTCTCCAAAGGTTTCAAAGGTGTTAAAATGCTAATGGTTTCAAAACCATTAATAGCTTCCAATCTTTTGCTTGCGATTTGATGCAGAACCTTCCCTAGATATTAATGGTTTCGACTGATTCGAAAAGCTTGGTTTGGCTTTTGAAAGGGTTGTTCTGATCATGGTCTGCTTCCGAGTGATTTGAGTGATGGCGAAACCTTTAGTTTCGAAAGGCTTGCCGTGCATATGTAAGTTTGTTATGCATTGTCTTCGAAAGCTGCTTCTTTAACTCCTTTGAAAGATCTTCACGCCTGCGGAAGGACTTGCTTCGAAAGGTGTTATCGAAGCGGAAGCATTCTTTCGACCCACTTGACCCCTTCGAAAGGTTTTGCTACTTCTAGTATTTAGCTATTGCATCCCTTCGACTCCTTTGGAAGGTCGTGCTAGTGCTTTTCTCTCTTGTTCTTCTTTGCCTTCTATTCAATAGTGTTTCGACATGGTCGATAGGACATTTGGTGGTAACATTTGCCCCCCCCCCTTTGCGAAGGGATGCCTTTGACTTTTCAAGTCAACCATCTTGAAACCTTTAGCATTTTCCACCTTTCCATATTCCCGCATGAATCCGGGCTGCTTATTTAAATCCAATCGAACGGCCTACCGCTTTGCTGACTTTTCTTATAAACTACGTTCTTCTCTTCTTTTCTCTTACTCATCTGCAATTGAAATAAACTTCGTGCAAGGGTAAAAAATTCTCAAACCCCCAAATCATTTTATCTCAAACAAAGAAGAATCCAGATCTAAAGTAAGTTGAATTTATCTCGTTTATCGAATCTTTCTATCTTACACAGAATTTCCACCTCTCAAACCTTTACAGTCGGGATCTCGATTCTCTTTGTTTTTGATTTAGTTGAAACTGTTTAAGTTTTAATTTGCCTAAGAGTATTCTTTGATTCAGTTTCATGGTTCGATTTGATTTACCTTTCTTGTTAATTTCCATTTTGAACCTATCCGATCCAGATTTTGTTGTTATTATGTGTTTTGTTTGTTTTTTTAGAGAATTCGAACGTTTATCTCAAAGGTTTCGAAATTTCAATAATTGATTCGCGTTTAAATCCGTTTGTTTAATGGTTTTTTAAATTTCTGGGTTAAAATCGGATTTAGGGAAGAAGGAATCTTCGATTAACTTCGCCCAAAAGTTTTGAAATGTACAAATCAAAAATTAATGATAGAATTTTACTTTTCTACCCCTTCGAGAGGGATTAAGGCAGCATTTTCCGGATTTGCTACTTAGCACCTTTTGATGGGGTCGAAAGGTAAGGTAGCACTTATTTCATTGACCTTACCGAAAGGTAGTTTAGTCCATAAAAAACCGACCTCTTCGAAAGCAATTTTGTCCTTTCGGCCCTAATACCTTTCGAAGATGTTGGTTATTGCTTCGTAAATCACATTTTCGATGGCATAAGTTATGTCCCATGGGTTTCGCAACCATTTATATAAACTTACTTTAAATTTATTTATATTAGAGGTGGATACGGTTTATAAATTGGGTCGAAGAAAGCATACTTTGTATAAGTTGAAAATTAAGTAAAACGTTTCGACTTAGTCGAAACCTCTTGTTTCGGTTGAAATTCAGTTGTTGGTACGCTTTCAGAACCATGCATTACTTTCGATTCTGTCGAAACCTTCTGTAACTAACGGGTCGAAACCTCCTATAATCATCTTTCTCCAATATTGTTGAAACATTCCAAGTTCTTTTATTCTTTTAACAATACGACTTCAACTTAAAACCTATCGACTTTATTGTTAAATGAGGTTTCGACAGCATTCATATTCCCCTGGTAAAATTAAGATTATAGGTTTCGATAGTGTCGAAGGGTCTTTTCTTTTATTTATTGAATATTGGAAGTGTATATTTTGTTCAAATTTTATGAAGGTTTTAACTATTCCCTTCTAATAACAAAGCTCCTATTGAGCTTTCGAAACTATTGTAAAGTGTCAGTTGGACATATGCTTCAGCCTTCCATTTCGACCCTGTCGAAAGCTCAATGGATGTTTATACTTGGGCTTTCGACCTTGTTGAAGGATGTTTGTTAAGTGTTAACTCCCATTTCCCTTTTGACTCTGCTAAAAGCCCAGTAAATCTCATTTTTCAACTTTAACATTCTTTTAAGAATTTGAAGTTTCATATTTTGTTTGATGTTCAAATTGTTGTGATAGGTTTATAGTATTCCTTAAAAGAATATTAATTTCATAACAAACTGTAGTGTCTAACTGAAACTTTTTCACCTGGTAGAATCATGAGTTCTCCTAAGAAGGTTGAAGCTACTTCCAAGCGCTCCTTGATATCCACTCAAGATGAGGTGGATGCGATCCTTAATGACTTTGGGATTTAGGGATGGAAGCCATTCCTCCTACCGAAAATGACACCATCAACAGCTCTCCTGAAGGGTTCTTTGCTTACACCACAATCCACATTTGGCACGGTGGATTCCTTCCCTTTCTAGACATCCTATCCAAGTTCTTAACTTACCTTGGAATTGCTTCGATTTAGTTATCTCCTAACGTATACACTTATCTTTGGAGTTGATGGTGCTGGAGTCTGGCATTCCCACTTTGAATGCTAAAGTACAAAATCACCTCGTCCGGTTGGTTAAGCTCAGCAACCTTAACAACCAAATCTTCCGGGCAAATCCTCCCAAGAAATTGATATCTAAGGGAGTGAACAAGTTTAGAGACTGGAAGAATCAGTTCTTCTTTGTTAGATGCTTCCCAAACATTGGCGAGACTTTCTCTACTCCCCGTAAGCTCAGATTTCATTATTTTCCTTCTACCTAGTTACTTTTCTTTGCTGATCTATGCTTTTTGTCAGGTGCTCCTGCTAAAGGACTAAATAAGGAAGATAAGAGAGTAGTGGAGTCCTTAATTGCAGCTTCAAGCAAAATTAGGAATAGATTAACGCTGTTGAACCCCACAAATTTGCAGAAGTACTCTCTCTTGCCAACCGGTCAAAGTATTCTCGGCCAACCCTCTTTGATCCAACGTACGTCCCGAAGCAAACGCTTCTTTTCTTTGGGAGATCCTACAAATTTCTCCCCAATGTCACATATCTGCTCTGATCACTCCGGTAAGTTATAAACGCTGCACTTGTTATCTGTTACTGTGTTGTTTTTCAAATTATTCTACCGACTTATAATCTATTTTAATTCTCTTCAGCTGCTCCTCAGGTGGAAAAACTCATCAGTGGTCCTGCTCCTCCCTCTTTGACTTTTCATGCACCATCCTTTTCTTAGGTTCTCGCTAAAATAAAGATGGCCGTCAAAAGAAAATTGGTCAAATCGGCTGTGGTGGAGGCACCTCTAAAGATAGAAAAAGTAGTTGAAGTTCCTGATTCTCCACGACCAGAAGAGGAGGAGTCTTTAATTATTGATAAAGCTTTGGAGAGTCCATCCATTGAAGTTCTTTTTGAACAATCTAAAAGGACTCCCACCATGGTTGACCCACTTTCCCTCATCGTTGTTTCGAGCTCTCCTAGTGTGATTGAGCAGATGCGGAAGGCTTTGGAGATTATGACCCCTTCTTAAAAGCTCATTCCTCCTAGGCCATCATCTCCTACATCCTCCAATAATTTTGAAGAGATAGTCCAATCTATCTTAAATTCTACATCTTTTGCCTCCATCCACCCGCCTACTTCTGTTTCTGACTTGGCAGGCCACTATCTTTCTTTAATAGAACAACAACTCTTAGCGAGTTTCTCTTCACTTGACTTTATCGTTGCTGTTCTTCTTTAAGTTCTTGACTTATGCTATACGTTTTCTTTCAGATTTGCAAGAGTTGGATCTCATTGCAGGAATACGCATCTAAATCTTCTGTCGAATCTTCTAAACTTCAGAAGGAGCTTTCTGACTTAAAGAACAAAGTCTCCACTTTATCTTCAGAGAAAAATAAAGCTATGGCCAAACTGGAGCAGTTGAGATCTTCTCTCGCCCAGTTGGAATTCATTATCTTAGAGGAAAGGAAAGCCCACCAACTCCTCATCGATGAAAATGACTTTAAAAGAATCAGAGGAAGAAAAGATCCAAATGGTGGCAAAATATGCCTCTTTAAATAAAAATTCTAAAAAGAACAAAGCTGCTCTGAAATTGACAGTCAATGTCATCTCTGACGCAAAAAACGGCGAGTGTCGTAATTTCTTGACACCTCTCTTGAAGATATTATGATGAATCCTTCGAAGACGCTTTGATACTCGCTTATGCTGATAACATCAAGAAATGTTCTGAGTTAAGCTTTCCCTTGCTCGGCCCTGCTCTTGTCGATAGGGTTATGGGCAAGATCAAACAGATGGAGCAGAGAATTGAAGTTGATGAAAAGGAGGATATCGACGCATCCGAAATTCTATCCTTTGTAGTTCCTTCCCTCGAAGTCGAATCTGACTTCGAAGACGAAGATGACAAAGATGAGGCCATCGAAGAGGAGGGGCTGATAATGACGATGATAACATCAACGGTGGAAAAGGATCAGGTGGCAACGGAGATGGCCAAACTGAAGCTTCTGAAAAAGACGGGATGATAATACGAAGACCTCTGAAAAGGATTTGTCCCCTCATGAATCGATTCCGCCTAAATCTCCTGCTCATTCCGGCCCTCAAGAGGAGCCTGCTTTTATTGATGTTGAAATGCCAATAGTAAAAGAGTAGGTTTCCCGAGCATCAATCCTGGTATCTTAGGTATGGGATTCTCTGTTTAAATACCTTTCGCCTTAAAGACAATAATAGTGTAAATTATTTATTTAAATAAGGAAGAAATCTATTCACCCCTATAAAACCAAGCTTGAAAGAAAACAAGCGGAGATAAATAGTTTATATAGGGAGTTAGACAAACAATTGAAGGACCACAATATTCTTTCTGATAAATATCATAGACTCAATAGAAGTGCGACAATGTTAGCATCCTTTAAGCATCAAGAAGCCACCCCACGGTTGAGGAGAGCGTGCCTTCGATATGATGCTCTTTTGAAGGAAAACTGGGAATTGATTACCCTCTTTTGGATGTTGATCAAAGAGAGAGACATTTTGGTTAATTTCTTATACAAGGCATATTGTAGACACCCAATTGTTGACTTTTCATATATAGGTAATTTTAGTGGGGGTATACTTAGGCGTTTGCACAAAAGATACTTGGATGAATTCAGATCTGACCCGCATCCTGGGGATGTTGGAACTATGTTGGAACTTGCCACGAGTCAGGTCAATTCCCCAAGATCTACCTCCTGAAAAAATCAAGTATTATAAGGACAAATTTGTTTCAAAATTATTTACTAAGTCAATTTTTATGAACCTGATGAATGATTGTGAATATGTAATAACATTAATTTGTGAAATTTGTTTTAGTCCTCTTTTTATACTTAGCTGCATTTTATTATGTTATCACAGAGAGAATGTTCCTCAGGTAATCTTATCTCTAGAGATTACCTAAGTCAATATGTTAAATTGAGAAGATTTTATCTCGAAAAGGCATCAATTTTAAAATCTTCAAAATTGGCAAGATATTGTTTTCTTAGAGATTTACAAAAGCTTTACATGGAACATCCTTGTCTCTGCTTCGATTTCCTTGGTGATGAAAAAGAAAAGCTACTTAAGGAGATCCGGACCTACCATACTAAACTAATGTGTGGTCGTGATAGTCCTCCAATCGGGGAATGAGACTATAGCAATATCCCCCGGTGATTACTCCAGAAGGACTTAACATTCCTTTTGACTCTAAAGTTATTCTTTCTACTAATTCATTGAATAAAGTTAGAGATGATGTTTCTCATCTTTAGATATAAAACCAATGTCTGTTGAATCTTTTAGTTTCATTGTTACTTGAGTTGTAATTTTTGTTGCAGTAATAAAGAGATTGTTCATTCTAGTTTTGACTTCGTTCTTTCTCCCTTTTTATTTAAATAGGAATTATATTTGTCCGCAACGCCTCTCTCGTTAGACTCAACATCCTACTTTATTAATCTTAAGGATAAGCTGTTAGCAGAACTTGAAAAGAGTAAACTTCTTGAAGATACTTTACTTGCTCATTTTCATGGCAATACCGAAGCATTAAGATGGCATAAGAGATTCTTACTTCAGAAAACGATTGTTAGAAATCTCAAGGATCAAATTGCCAATTTAGAAGTAGATGTTAATAGTAAGAATGAAGAGTTTTCTACATTGAAACGTCAAGTCAAGTCAAATCCGTCAATTGACTTTGATCTCAAAATGTCAGAACTCCTTCAACAAATTAGCGATTTGGAGATGAAATTAAAAGATAGCTAGGATAAATGTGAATCATTAGTTCATAATGGGGAATAACATATCAAGCATGGAGTTACCAGTTTCTCCTGCTATCTCTTCCATTGTAAAATCTACAAGATCCACTTCCTTTGCTGCCCAGAAATTTCCCACCACGACAAATCCTCCTCTGGGCTTAGATGAAAAAGTAGTGGGGGAATGGTGTAGAAAGGTTAAATTTGAAATAATGAAGTACTTTGACGAGCAGTAAAAAGAATATATTCACAACGCATAAATGAATATGTGGCCAGGATCCAAAGGCTAAAGCGTGATAAATATTTTCTCTTAAAGCGCATCGCTGATTTAGGAAGAGAAAATAAAACCCTTAGAGGTGCAAATAGAGCTTTCATTCGCGCTTTGAAAACTAATATTGATGCAATTAATGATGCAGACATGATAAGAAAGAAAGAGAAGAAGCTTTAATCCATTATAGATCCTTTGCGTCACTATTCGCAACATTATAGATCCTTTAATCCAACTTGAACAAAGCTGCTCAAGATTTATGAAAAATTCACATTTATGAAATGTATATATTTGTTATGTACACTTGTAAATAATTTCATAAGCTATGTAAATCATGTAAATTTTGTAAATATCACTTGGTTTGTGATCCTTTCCTGCAATGTTAACTTTGAAACATTTGTTTGATAGCTTATACCACAATGTATGTATTTGCTGGATCTTTCATTCTTCTTCACTGTTCCGATTTCCCTAAAAAGTATGAAGCAAATAATATTTCCTATTGTTAGCTTAAAATTGATGTTAAAGTATGTTTATATCATTCGCGTATATTAACAAATCATCATGTCAATCGTATCATAATATATGAATAGTAATTGTATTTGATTAAATGTCTTGAAACCCATCTTTGATCATGATGAGAAATAATTGAGAATTTAACTTTAACCATATTGCTGGAATATCTGAAGCCTGTTTGTAGAAAATTTTATCCTCAGCCAGGGGCATAATGTATTAGAAAATCATCTTCTGAAGATTACCAATAAAGGGTTAATAATGATTAAGTAATAGAAGTCCAGAAATCATCTTTTGAAAATTTATAGTAGAAATCCAATGACCCATATTCGAGCATTAATGAATGAAATCTAAAGTTTAGAAGCCCGAAACCCAAATTCGGGTATTAGTGGATGAACTTAAAATTTAGATTCAAGTATTTTGAAAGTGCGCTATGGATCGTGTAATATGGATATATTATAATACATAGTGTTGTGATGATAGCTATACGGTAAATAGTGAGGAATATAAAAGAAGTATAGTAAAAATGACACCAGAGATTTTTATACTGGTTCGGAGCACCGTCCTACCTCCAGTCCCAGACTCCTTCTGGAATTTCACTAAAACAATAACCCTTACTTAACCCAGAGGAACAGGTCTATACAACCCTTGAGCAGCCAAACAAGGACCTGAGCAGCAAAACAGGATTTCGCCTCAGTAGCCGAAGAGGACTTCACACGCCTGAGTAGTAGAACAGGACTTCAACAAATACAAAAATAGTTTTGACTTTGTGTGTTCTTAATAACACGGATTTGTCACTTGTAGTACACCCTTCCTATAATCTTCTCCTCGAGTATACGAAGAATAGAAAGGTTTAGTATTGCTTTAATGCAGAATAATTGAAAGTATGATAGCAAATAGGTTTCAGAGAGTTAGATCAGAGAGATAAGAATATTCAATTGTAATTCAGTAATTTGGAATCAAGTTGGAGTTTATATTTATAAAGGTTAGAAAGCAGCGACTGTTGGTGAAGAGTTTCGATCGAAGTGTTGTGTCCGAATCTTTTCGTTAGAAGTTTGCAACTGTTCACAATAAGTCGTGTCTTTTCGAAAAGTGGCTGTTATAGAAATTCAGTCAATTGAGCCTCTGGGTCAGTCGACTGAATATTCAAAGTCATTTTTTTAAATTTAAATTCGTATATCTATGTATCTGTGCATGCTGCACAAAATCCCCAGTGTCAGTCGACTGGTTGTCTGGGTCAGTCGACTGACCTGGTTAAATTTGTGCAGTAAGCATAGTTTACATAGGTATATTAATTTCTATAACTTTAAAACACTTTTATAATTTAAATGTATGCTTATATAAGTATAAAATATTTGATAAATATTATGATTAAATATATAAGCTAATGTAGACGTAATCAAGGAGATATTTTAACAATTTTGACCTAAGACTTAAAAACAAACAAAATACCATAGTTGATGTACTAGTTTTTAAAGTCTTGTCTCCTTGTCTCTTTTTGTCATAGCAGTCGTCAAATCTGTATGTCGTAGTGATAGCTTCGTGTCATGAATCAAAACCAAGTCTCAACATTCTCCCCCTTTTTGATTGATGACAACCTGTAAATAGATATAGATTTCGACTGTATATATATAACATAATAACATAAATACTTACTCCCCCTGAATCGTTGACGCTCTATATCCTGCATTTTTGTTAGTAATAATATTTCTCCCCCTTTGTCATCGACAAAAAGGAATGAGTAATATGAAGTCATAATGTAGAAAATATTACGTAGAAAAAGACAATCATCCATACATTAAACTTCCATAATTAAGAGTATTTGAAATGAATAAACCAGAGTGGCCATTTATTACAAGCCATATGAAATAAAAATTAACTTCATGTTTTTCATAAACCGAAAAAGATCTCAAGCCATTGGTCTCTTACCCCTACCACTACCACTATCACCTTCATCTCCATCATCGTTACTGCTACTTGCTTGATCGTCAGAAGAAGAAGACCAAGTGAAGACGGGTTGCTTTCCCGGATCGCCTATAGTAGCTGTAGGTGTCCCGGAAGTACATGAGATAGCTTGCCATAATATGGTAAAGAATCCTTTAACCTTGTCGAGCTTCTTGTCAACCCTAGTAATATGAGATTGAAGAACCTGTTGGTTGCGGCATATCATAGACATTGTCTCATATGGTTGAAGGCCAGGATTAGGAAGTCGAATTTCACGACGAGTTGATTGTTGACAAGATGGACCTTGAGATGGTTGGCCATGTTGTTGCAGTTGGTCTTGAACTAACTGCCTTTGGGTCCATTCTTCAAAAGACATGATATAAGGGGGTCGAGCAATCGGTAGTTTCATTAATGCTAAAGTCCGAGAGTTCAAACATCCAACGGTAGAAAATGGTGAGTCTGGTTCCGGAATCTCACAAGCCTTTAGAAGACGTATAATATATTCACCGTAGTAGATTACATTCATTCTACCATTGTTGAAGCTTAAAAATTCGTCAAGAATTAGATGGAGCCAGTTGACTTTAATATTGCCAAAAATAGCATATAAAGCTTTAAAGTTATTTTCGTAAACAAGTTCATAACTCCCGGTTCTAGGAGTTATGGTTTTCATTAGAGCGCGATGGATAATTCGTACTTTTGGTCGTAGAGACATAGATTTTAGCTGACACATGTCGTCTTCTAAAAACAAATGGCTTATATTGTCTCGAACAACCAAGTCACAATCAATAGTGGCCAATTCTACACCATCATTTTCTGTTTGCAAAATATGAGCCATGCGATCTAATGAGAAAAAGACGAGTTTCCCACATACTAGACTCCATACACAGTCTTGTTGATTTGGAACGTTTTGGTGACCTAAGTTTAGATTTGCGTAGAACAATTTCACCATTATTTGATTTATTTTGTGTTTGTTATCATCAATGTTGAATAACGATTCCAAATCGCTCCTTCTAGCTAACTCTTGGATATAGTATGGAGAAAAATCTGAAAAATTAACAAACGAACCTTCGAAAATCCTTCAGTCTTGCATTCGTCTCCACCTCCGAATTGCGGTGTCATCAAACAACCATCTTTGGATTTGTTCGTTTGACGGAGGTTGAGATAATGAGGAAGCTTGTCGCTTTCATTTAGGAGCCATTAATTTTAATTTTAAAGGAAAAAAATGGAGTTGTGGAGAGTCTAGGGTTTTGAAAAATTTGAAAATCTGAAATAGTAATGGTGAAAGATGGTAAAGTAGAGGATAAAAAAGGGAAAGTGGGTAGGTTAAAGTAATAAAGTGACTTAGATCTACGGCTCAGTCGACTGACTCAGGGCTTCAGTCGACTGAAGCTGAAGATCGAAAATTTTCTTCCTTCTGGTCCAGTCGACTGAGACTTTGGGATAGTCGACTGGTCATGTTTTTTAAAAAATTTATCTTCTGTGTCAGTCGACTGACCCCCTGGTTCAGTCGACTGACCTGAGTAAATTTTTACAGTGAATTCTGTTAAATGTATAAGTAAATAGTTTAATTTATATTACTACTAAAGTT
The DNA here is from genome assembly GCA_030737815.1 of Allium fistulosum. Classification (NCBI taxonomy): domain Eukaryota; kingdom Viridiplantae; phylum Streptophyta; class Magnoliopsida; order Asparagales; family Amaryllidaceae; genus Allium; species Allium fistulosum. Next base: position 1,426,700,790 of record CM060902.1, read on the forward strand.
TATTTACTAAGTTTTTATTATGGTTATTTTTATAAATAGTTGTTATATTGATTAATGAACCAGAAATAAATTTATTCCACACACCATACATATGTAGAGAATTTATTTGGAAAATACAACAAAAGATAATGACTACTACGATTATTTCGAGGGGCTAGGCATCTTGTATTCCTTCAGTTGCTTGCGACGAGCATTCGAATCTTCGTTGCGATCCCACGAATTTGGTGAGTATGGTGGTCGCGGTGGAGATGAAGTCGATGGTCGTCTGATAGGCGAAATAGAATGTTCGTCTATCGGATGTGATGATGCCCCGTAAAATTTCATAGCGATATGCTCAATGATTCCTATCCGTCTGGAGTTTATTTTTTGTTCGTAAAACATTTCACGTTGTAGCATTAATGATTCTTGTTGATAATGGTGCATATCATCTATCTTTTGCTTCGTGTTAGGAGAAATATCAATCGTCTTCTTTCCCTTCTTCTTATTCGGAGTATATCCGGTGCGAGATGGTGAAGTTTTATGATCTGGAGTTTTTGGAGAGTTGTTTGAAGCAATAATTTCGATAGAATCTGTGGAAGAGTTTGACATTGTGGAAAAATAGTTGTTGGAAGAAAAGTGAATGAAAGTTTTAGAGTTTAATTCAGTTTGAATCTAAGAAGATGGAGTATGCATCTATTTATAGCCTAAGTCTAGGATAAATAGGATAGATTTGAGTGGATTATATTGAATTTAGCCAAGAAGTAAGGTAATACGTTAGTTTTTCTGTTGGCTGATTTATTTTGTGTAATTTTAATGTATATTTATAAAGTTTAAAAGTGACTTGTATATATTAATGTCACCATATAATAAAATGTCCATACTAGACTATAACAAAAAAAATCAATAGCACAGGTGGTTAAGACACTTGGGCTATTCACAGCAGGTCACGGGTTTGAGTCTCAACATGGTTGGAATATTGAATTTTTGTAAAAAAATTATTTTTTGAGTTTTTAGTTAAAAATTTTATATTTTATTTATATATCTTTAATTGACATTATACCAAGCTCACGACGCAATTTTATAAACGTATTTTCTAACAGTGGTTTAGTAAAAATATCGGCTAATTGATTTTCTGATGGTACGTAGTCCAGATTTATCACTTCTTTTTCTATATTATCACGTAGAAAATGATGTCTAATATCTATATGTTTAGTTCTTGAGTGGTTTACTGGATTTTTAGATAGATTTATCGCACTAGAATTATCGCAGTAAATTGTTGATTTTGATAGATTAATTCCAAAATCTTTAAGTGTCTGTTGCATATAAATTACTTGTGCGCAAGCTAGTGCTGTAGAAATATATTCTGCCTCACAAGTTGATAGAGAGACACAGTTTTGTTTCTTGCTAAACCATGAAATTAAAGTTTTACCAATGAAGTGACACGTACCGCTTGTACTTTTTCTATCTATTCGTGATCCTCCGAAATCAGCATCGCTGTATGATACTAATTCGAACGAACACTCTTTCGGATAGAAAAGTCCGAAGTTTGTAGTTTTACTAAGATAACTTAGTATGCGTTTTATGGCTCGTACATGTGATTCTTTTGGGTCAGCTTGAAATCGTGCACATAGACACACACTCATCATAATATCTGGTCTACTTGCTGTTAAATAAAGTAGAGATCCTATCATACTACGATATAGTTTTTGGTCTACACTTTTGCCATTTTCATCTTTATCAAGATGTGCTGTTGTGCTCATAGGTGTTGGGTTGGCAGAGGTGTTTTCCATTCCAAAACGTTTGATAAGATTATTACAATATTTTCTTGATTAATAAATATTCCATTTGAAACTTGTTTTATCTGAAGACCTAAAAAATATGATAATTCTCCCATATGGGACATTTCAAATTCTCTAGTCATTATTTCAGAAAACTCATTACATAATTCATTATTAGTTGATCCAAATATAATGTCGTCGACATATATTTTAACTATTAAGATATCATTCTTAGAATGTTTTATAAATAAAGTTTGATCTACTTTTCCTATTACGAATCCTGAGTCAATTAGATAGCTTTTAAGGCGTTCATACCAAGCACGTGGTGCTTGTTTTAAACCATATAAAGCTTTCTTAAGTTTATAGACATGATCTGGGTATTTTTCATGAATAAATAAAGGAGGTTGTTCAACATAAACATTTTCTTTAATATAGCCATTTAAAAATGCACTTTTAACATCCATTTGATAGAGTTTAAAGTTATTAAAACATGCGTACGCCAATTAAATTCGTATTGCTTCTAGTCTAGCGACTGGAGCAAACGTTTCTTCGTAGTCTATTCCTTCTTCCTGGTTATATCCTTGTGCTACTAGTCTTGCTTTGTTTCTAGTTATATTTCCTAATTCGTCTGCTTTATTTTTATAAACCCATTTAGTTCCTATAACAGTCTGATCGGTCGGTCTTGGTACTAGATCCCAAACTTCATTTCGTTCAAACTGATTGAGTTCTTCTTACATAGCAATAATCCAATTTTCATCGGATGATGCTTCCTTAGTATTTTTAGGCTCTAAAGTAAAGAGAAAAGCTACATTACCCATTAAATTTAGTTGATTTCTAGTTCAACGTTTGAATTTATTTCTCCAATTATATTTTATGTAGGATGATTTCGTAAGATTCTTCGAGGAGATCTTATTATATTTGTAATATCTCTATTATTAACAATGTTTTCATCTTCTCTAGGATTATAAACAATATCATCATCATCTCTTGAATTGTTTATTATTATATTTGTTTTATTATTATCAAGTAACTCATTGTCATTATTTTTTTTTGAAATAAGTTTAGAGTTCTCATCAAAAGATACGTGGAGTGACTCTTCGATAGTATTAGTTCGTTTATTAAAAATTCGATAAGCTTTGCTTCGATTCGAATATCCAAGAAATATACCTTCGTCACATTTTGAATCAAATTTGCCAAGCTGATTTTTAGTATTTAATATAAAACATCTTGATCCAAATATTTTAAAATAGGATATGTTTGGTTTTCTACAATTAAAAAGTTTGTAAGGAGTATTCTTGGTGAGAGGTCTAATAGAAACACGATTCAAAACATAATAGGCAGTTGCAACAGCTTCAGCCTAAAAATGTTTTGGTAACGTGCTTTCATTTAGTAGAGTTCTTGCACATTCTTATAGAGTTCGATTCTTTCGTTCTACAACTCCATTTTGTTGTGGAGTTCTAGGAAACGAAAAGTTATGAAATTTTCCTTTCTTTTTACAATTGTTATCAAACTGTATGTTTTCAAATTCTCCTCCGTGATCACTTCTAATATTTTTAATTCTAATACCTTTTAAATTTTGTATTTGTTTAACAAAAGTTTTGAAATTTTCAAAGGTATCACTTTTATTTTTCATAAAGATAGTCCATGTATATCTAGAAAAATCATCAACTATTACAAATACGTATTTATTGTGATTTATGGATTGAATTTGGGTAGGTCCAAATAAATCCATATGAAGTAACTCAAGCGGTTGTAATGTCGAAATAACTTTCTTAGATTTAAACGAGGATTTAGTTAATTTACCTAATTGGCATGAGTCATATATATTATTAATTTTAAAATTCATCTTTGGTAATCCTTTTACAAGATTATTTTTAGAAATTTTATTTATATTTTTGAAATTGATATGACAACATCGTTTGTGCCATATCCAGGGATCATTTTCTTTAGCTATTAAACACATATCTGAATTAAGATTAACTTTCATATTCAAAACATAAATGTTTTTATCTCTATTTCCTTCGAATATAAGATTTTGATTTTGATCAAGAATACTAATTTTATTTTCAAAAAATGATATATTAAAACCTTTATCGCATAATTGACTTATACTTAATAGATTATGTTTTAGATTCTTAACTAATAAAAATTTGTAACAAGAGGTAAATTAGATGTACCGTAATTTCTCAGGTCGCCTTTGCCAATGATATAGCCCTTGGAATTATCTCCAAAAGTGACAGAACCTCCATCCGAATATGTAATATTTATCAGCATATCTTTATCTCATGTCATGTGTTTTGAGCAACCACTGTCAAGTATCCATTTTCCTCTTTTTGAACTGCAAAAAATATGAGATAACGTTGGTACCCACCTTTTTAATAGGGTCCTAAGAGTTAGATCTTAGGAAACCAAACCCAAGTGGGTTTAGTATCCCTTTTATAAATATAATTTTTATTATTATGAACATTTTCTATAAATGTACTAATATACTTTTTCCTTATTAAATTATTATTAGTTTTAGGTACCCATTTATTTATAGTTTTGGAAACTAGTCTTTTTGAAGGTGTGGGTGTTTTATCATACTTAACCTTGTTTAAATTATTAGATTGTGAATTCTTGATTTTCTTCTTATATCCTAAACCAATTTTATTGTTAACAGGTTGTGAATTCTCAATAATTCTAGATAATTTTTCTCTTCCTTTATTAAAATTTGAAACGTTTTTAGTGATTCCTTCTAGTTTGGTCATTAGACTTGACTTTTCTAGTTCTACCATTTTAATATTTGTTTTTAAAACATGATTTTCAGAAACAAGACCATCATTCTTTTCTTTTTGAGTTTCAATTTCTTGACTTAATAAGATAAGTTGAGAATTAACATTTGAAAGTGATTCTTGAGTTTTCTCAAGTTCTTCTTCCAATATTTTCTTCTCGTCTTTAAGCATATCTCTTTTGAATTCTGCCTTGTTCTGATTTTCTACAGCCTCTTTATATTTTCTTTTGAGATTTTTTAAAGTATCTAATAATTCAGAATTTATTTCTATCATATCATCAAAAGTTAAATCACTAACCTCATTATTTTTGGCCATAAAGCATACGTTGGCTTGTTCATTATCGTTGTTACTTTCACTTCCAGAAGAAGAGGAGGAATCTGAATCATCCCATGTGACTGAAAAGGCTTTTCTTTTGAATTTGTCCTTCCTTTTATTTCGATATTCTTTCTTTTGATCTGGACAGTCCTTCTGCATATGCCCCTTTTTGTAACAGTTAAAACACTCCATAACTAATAAAGATGGTGGTTTATTGCTGTTTGAGTTTTTCTTGCTATTATTTCTGTTTCCTTTTCTATATTTCAAAAATTTCTTGAAGTTCTTGGCAATAAAGGCTAAGTCATCTTTGTCTGAATCTGATTCTTCTTGTTCTGCATGGAATGCTATATTCTTTTTATCTTGAGCTTGAACTCGTTTAGCCTGCAAATTCAATTCATAGGACATTAGATTTCCTATTAACTCTTCCGGAGTTATTTTGGAAATATCGTTCGCTTCTTCAATAGCGAGAACTTTTCTTTCCCATTCTTCCCTTAAAGAGTTAAGGATTTTGGAAACAATATCAAAGTCTGAATATTTTTCTCCTAGTCCTACTAATGAATGGTAGATATCCTGAAATCTTGAATACATATCATTTATAGATTTATTTTCTTTCATCCTAAAGTTTTAAAACTGACTTTTGAGCATGGATATTTTGCTTTGTTTGACCTTGTTAGTTCCTTCGTGAGTAACTTTGAGTGTACGCCATATTTCATATGCAGTATTGCACATGCTAACACGGTTAAACTCATTTTTATCTAAGGCACAAAACAACATATTCATGGCTTTTGCATTTGCTGTGGCATCTAGTTTTTGTGTATTTGACCAAGTAGAATACTCTTCAGTAGGAATAGTATATTCTGACTGAGTTATATTCCATGAATCAAAACCATTTGTTTGCATATATATTCTCATTCGTGTTGCCCAATAGTTATAATTTATGCCATTAAATAGTGGTGGACGTGCAGTGGATTGTCCTTCAATGAAGCTAGTGTTAATGCTAGTGCTAGTGCTAGTGTTAGTGTCCATATTATTAGATTATCAGATAACTGTGTTATGGTTATATGATGACCTTGCTCTGATACCAAATGAAAGTGTGTTATGGATCGTGCAATATGGATATATGATAATACAGAGTGTTGTAATGATAGCTATACGGTAAATAGTGCGGAATATAAAAGCAGTATAGTAAAAATGACACCAGTGATTTTTATACTGGTTCGGAGCACCGTCCTACGTCCAGTCCGAGAATCCTTCTGGAATTTCACTAAAACAATAACCCTCACTTAACCTGGAGGAACAGGTCCATACAACCCTCGAGTAGCCGAACAAGGACCTGAGCAGCAGAACATGATTTCGCCTCAGCAGCCGAAGAGGACTTCACACGCCTGAGCAGCAGAACAAGACTTCAACAAATACAAAAATAGTTTTGACTTTGTGTGTTCTTAATAACACGGATTTGTCACTTGTAGTACACCCTTCCTATAATCTTTTCCTCGAGTATAAATATATATATATTTGAAGTATATGAAGAATAGAAAGGTTTAGTATTGCTTTAATGCAGAATAATTGAAAGTATGATAGCAAATAGATTTCAGAGAGTTAGATCAGAGAGATAAGAATATTCGATTGTAATTCGGTAATTTGGAATCAAGTTGGAGTTTGTATTTATAAAGGTTAGAAAGGAGCGATTGTTGGTGAAGAGTTTCGATCGAAGTGTTGTGTCCGAATCTTTTCGTTAGAAGTTCGCAACTGTTCACAAAAAGTCGTGTCTTTTCGAAAAGTGGCTGTTATAGAAATTCAGTCAACTGAGCCTCTGGGTCAGTCGACTGAATATTCAAAGTCATTTTTTTAAATTTAAATTCGTATATCTATGTATCTGTGCATGCTGCACAAAATCCCTAGTGGCAGTCGACTGGTCGTCTCGGTCAGTCGACTGACCTGGTTAAATTTGTGCAGTAAGCACAGTTTACATAGGTAATTAATTTCTATAACTTTAAAACACTTTTATAATTTAAATGTATGCTTATATATGTATAAAATATTTGATAAATATTATGATTAAATATATAAGCTAATGTAGACGTAATTGAGGAGAGATTTTAACAATTTTGACCTAAGACTTAAAAACAAACAAAATATCATAGTTGATGTACTAGTTTTTAAAGTCTCGTCTCCTTGTCTATTTTTGTCGTAGCAGTCGTCAAATCTGTATGTCGTAGTGATAGCTTCGTGTCATGAATCAAAACCAAGTCTCAACATATTTGTGGATGATGGCCGTAAATTCACAATAACAATTTTCTTGATAGAAGTCTTTGACCCAGATTCAGGCATTAGTAAGGGATAAGCAAAAATCCATAATAGAAATCTCAAGCCCAGATTATGGCATTAATAAGTGAAATTAAGTAATAGTCTTGGAACCCAGATTCGGGTATGAGGAATGGAGAGACCTGAAACCCAGATTCAGGTATTAATAAGTGGAGTTCCGTTTTACTCCTTAGATTCTAGCTACTTCGACATGTATAAACCTCTTAGGCCTTGTATGAAGTTGTGGGTTGATTGGCTGCTTCTCGAGCTTGGACATCCTAGTCCTCTATTTGATATGACACTTCTTGGGCTTGGACATCTTAGTCTGATATTTGATGAGCCTCTTCTTGGGCTTGGACGTCTTAGTCTGTTGTTTTGTATGCCTCTTCTTGGGCTTGGACGTCTTAGTCTGTTATTGTCTGGTGCTCTTGGTTAGCTCATTTTTAGAGGCTGGAACCAAGGACTTACCCAACCTCCCTCCAGGAAGTGCCTTAACCTAACCAGAGGTGCGACCAAGGGCTTGTCGATGCTTTAACCTAGCCATAGCATGGCGCGGATAGAGGCTTACACTCCTTCCTCCAAGAGGTGCCCTACCCTGACCATAGCGTGGCGCAGACAGGGGTTTGTCGATGCTTTAACCTGGCCATAACGTGGCACAGTTAAAAGCTTACACTCCTCCCTCCATGAGGTGCCTTGATCCGACTAGAGGCGCGACCAAGGGCTTGTCGATGCTTTAACCTGGCCATAGCATGGCGCGGTTAAAGGCTTACACTCCTCCCTCCAGGAGGTGCTATGGCCTGGCCAACTCGACGTGGATAGAGGCTATGACCGTTTAAGATAATGTCCAAATAAAAGGAGCATCTCACTCCTAACCATGTAGATTCTCTATAGAAAAGTAGCTCTTTATTGATCTCATTCATGATCTCTTTACAAATTCATTGATTTTGCCTTGACGGATAAAGCTAATTATCATCCCTTCCAAGGCTCTGCAGTAGTTAGTCTCATATTTTGGTTTCTTTTTCTACGATGGCCAATAATTGAGTTCATCCTTGGTTAACAAGTAGACATTCTCTATGGATGTTGTTAATTCACATTCTTTAGGAAGTCTATACTTGAAACTTGTTTCTTGATGATAGCTTTTCGGTTTCTTGTTTCTTGGCCTTGTAATTTTACACTCATCGTTTGATTTTCTTTTTGACACCCTTTGGAATTCATGTATTGGAAGTGTTCCAGTTGCAGTTCGTTGCCATTTATGTGCAAAGGCATTATAGTCTGCCATTATCTCTTCTTCAAAGATTGTGCCTTTGGTATAGTGTTGAATAGTCTTCCTCATTTGACTGAACAAATTGTCACTTCCATTTTTCCTTGCTCCTAAGGAAAAAATAGGGGTAGGGCCAATATGAAAGGGATTCAAACTCCATTTTTTTGGATCATATGATTCCGTTCATTTCTTGTTCATAATTCTTAGAGCTTCTAATCTTAGCCTTTGCTCTTCATATTGTTTGGAATCTTTGGTTGTTCTTAGGGAGTATCCTATTAAGTGTGGTTCGAAAGATCCTTGCTCAGATCTTTTAACTTTGTTAGCCATAATGAGCTTAGACCAAAAGTAGATAAGCATGCAACTGAGTTGGATTAGAGACAAGTGGTTTGGATGTTCAACAGAATCGGAGGTTTGAGCCCTCATTCTAGTGCCAAAATGTTATCAAGAAAACTTGTCAACACCCCGAAGTTGATGTAATAGGAAAGGTTAATCCTTTTGATCTCTTTTGGTTTATTAGAGAGAGCTAGGATATGGATATCTTCTTTTAGATCACCTTTCGAATCAGACTTTATTACGAAATTTCCTTCTTATTAACCTTCCTTTCGACTCGGTCGAAAGGCTTAAGTTCCCTAGTTTTTGGTCTTTCGAGCTGAATAGAGTAACTTGACTTTCCCTCTGAAACAGTCCTTTCGAAGCAATTGCGGGAGCCTAATGGATGGCTCTAAGATTCAAGGTTATGATAAGCTTTGAATGGTTTTGACCTTGTCAAAAGTTGGGATCTTAAATGGCATGGGTTTGAATCGGGAGTCAAAGATAAAACTAGGTTAGGTTTAGGTTTCGATCCTGTAACGACCCGTAAATTTCAACTGTTTTAATAACATAATTAGTTGAAATTTTGTGAAATTTTAAACGATAAATTTTGAAATAAAAATTTAATATTTGGAATACGTCTGGTTAAACATAGCAACTGGTAAATTTTCGTCCGAAAATATGAAAGTTTATTTCGCGCGTAAATTCACTTTAATTTAATCAGTTAAAAAGCGTTGAAAATAAAATATTTTCGAAACAAAAATATTTTTGCATAGAAAAATTCTAAACCATCTTCTGAGCAAGATGTCAGTTTGTCATTTTTCCAAATTCGGACATCTTTGGCTCCGTCGATCTTATTTTTCAGCGTTTTTCTTGCATTTTCCGCTATTAGAAATTTCGAATTTTTATAATTAAATCATAACACTGACATCTGTATACCGTCTTGTTCGTCTCGTTGTGCTGATTTCCGTAGTATATCCATCTATGTGTTTTGAAATCCGGCACGCGGTGAAGTCCGTAAACCGGTTAAGCGCAACGGTCCGTTTTTTCCTTTTGTTTTGTTCCTTGTGATCATCCATTTCCATCAGTGTAATACGAATAGCCATCAGCTTTTATTCTTCCCGAAAGCCAGCTGTTAATTTTTTTCTATTTTCAATGCAAATATTTATCACTGTTCGTTTCATTTCCTTTCAGTTAGCTCGAGAACACGCATTATAATACCTATTCGTACATATATATTTAGCCTGTAGGCTATTCTTTCTTTTACTTTCTGACTCTTCATCAACTCATTTATGTTGAAGTTGATTTCATTTTTAATGAATACAAATGGTAACGTGGCCTCTCCTCTCCTCCTCTACTTTACCTCTACCTGCTTACATTATTTCACTGTGGCCAGAACATTACTTAAAGTATTTATATTTATAACTCTGCCATGCCTAATATTTCTCAAATTGAATACTTCATCTCGCCTCCCACCCATCACGCCACATCTCATCTCTTCCTCTCCCTCTTCTCCGACCCATCCGCCTAAACCTCCATCCAAGCGCTGGCAACCGCCCATCACCACGACCAGCTGACGCCATCATCCTCTAGCCCACAACCTCCGCTGCTCGCCCTTCTTCTTCCCTTCGGCCTCACCTTTACTTCGCCGAGACCCAAACGTTTTCCCCTTCCGCTTGCCACCCTGTTGCCGACACGTCTCCACCCTTCCCCTTGATCCTCCACGCCTGCATGTTTCCATGCCATCACCAAAGCGCCAGCACCCCACGTCTCACGACCTCAGCCCTACCACCCTTGCTTGCTCCGCCTTCGCATGCCGACCACCGTCCATCCCTCCTCCATGCGTGAACCCACCGACCTGTTCCCTCCCCTCTCTCTTCATGAAACCCGATCCGACAGCCTACTCCGGTCCGCCACACCACATAGCAGCTCCAACCGAACCAAGCACCAATAGCAGCTCACTGACGAGGCCCTGTCGACTTTCAGCCGAGCCTTCACTTTTGTTCGCTGCTGCATATATGGGTCAGTGAGTGCATATTCATATATTGGACATGTTCATATATGTAATTGTTAGTAACATTTAAGGTTATGGGTTAGTTAGGTATGTTAGTATTTTTTTTAAAAAAATATGTGTTTGTTTATATATATTGTTTTAGGTTAATGCCCAGTTCTAATAGTTTATGTATATAGATAGTTCTTAAAAATAGTAGCTGCAATTTGTAGAATGATGTTGTGAAAATATAAATTTGAGTAGAATATGGTATTGTTGTTTTGAAATAAATATAGACATTGTTTAAAAATAATATATATTAGTCTACATCTATATATGAGTTTTAGTTAAACCTATGATTTTGAAATTTATATATATTTAATTTAATATAGATTTGAATATAAAATATGATTTTTCATATAGTATACATGGTTATATAAGTTCACTTATACCAATTTTACTCATCGATCCCGTTCTAATTTGATTTCGTCGATTCTTTGTCATCAGCTTTGTCGTCAAAGGTTCGTGTCAATTTAGCTTCGTTTTGGAATTCGTGCTTGGATTCATAACTCAATTTCGGTGTCTGTATCTGTGTGTGTATCCATATAATCTCCTGATCTCTCTAGCCTCGAAAGGTGAGCACTCACTCACGATTAACGTTCTTTATTTATTAGATTTGATTTCGATTGAAACGACAATTGAAATATGCTGCTGTTAGTTATTTACACTGTTATATATGCTATTGCCTGTATCAGTTCACCTATGACATCTGACACCATTATCTGTTAATTATTTATGCAATGATAATACTGTTTGGCTGATAATTGATTGATTGTTGATGTTTATATTGGACGTTAAACTGTTAAGGTTAAAATGATTAATAGCATGAAATTGAACTTGATATAGGATAATTAAATGTTAAATTTGATTAACTGACATTTGTATAAAATGACCCCTTTAACTGTTGAATTTATTGACAACGTAGGATTGTTTAACTACACCTTGAACCATCAATTGTATGTTGTTAAATTGATGATGTATGAAATTGTAAATAGATGACAAGTGAAAAACCGTAATGTAATAATCTTTAATCTGCATGAAATGATAGTGTAGATTCTAGAGATAATTATATTAATTCGTACAAATAACAATGCGAATTAATACGATTATTTCGGGATTATTTGAATGGATTATTGGATTGATATTGATTGTTGTTATTGCTTGTTTATTTACTTTGACACCATCCCAGTTATCACACTGCAAGTTCCCTTTGTTATGCTTTGATTTTGAATTGAATTGGAATCGGGTTGAAATGATAAATACCCAAATTAAACTTTGACCTTAGATATAGAGAATTAAATAAAAACCGATTGGTCAATAAGTTGATTTAAAAATAAAACGAAGATTTTATTTGAATAAAAATATGGTTTTGAAATGAAGTTGAATTTGAATTATAATGAAAGGAAAATGTTAATATTTAATAATCGGAAATAAAATGTTAACAATGAAATTGATGGAAAAATGTGGTTTAATTTGAGAAATAAATGAATTAACTTTGAAATGATTTAATAATTAAGTTGAAATTATAATTAAGTTGAAATTATTAAACTTTGAAATTATTTAATAATTAAGTTTTGAATTATTTAATAATTAAATAAGATTGAATTATTTAATGATTAAATTGATTTGGATTCTTTAATAAGAGAAATTAAATTTTTGAATAAGTGAATTGTACTTCGTAAATAATTGAAATTGAGTTTTCTTTATTAATTAAGTTTTGGAAAATTATTTAAGTAAGTAAATAAATAATTGAAATTGAATTTTCTTTAACAAGAAATGAAATGTGATATTTTGGAATTAATGTAAGACTTGTAATTGAAAGGATTTGATTTGACGAATTTAGTTTAATTCAAAATTGTAAGTTTTGTTTTAATGAAGTTGAACTTAAGAATTGATTAAATGAATTGGAAATTTAATAGAAATTGTTTTGAATGATAAAGTAACTTAACGAATATTGAATGAAATCGATAAATGAGTTTAAATTGATTTGAATGTTAAATAGAATTTATTTAAATGATTTCGGAATGAAACTTATATACGAACTTGAATCAATATTTGAATTGTTTTAAATAGAAATTGAAATTGAATTATAAGATTTTGAAACGGAAAATTGGAAGTTTTGAAACGAAAATTTGGAAATTGTTTTAGAAAGACAAATGAAATGTTGATTTACGAATTCTATTTGAAATTGAAATTGATTTGGTTTTTGAAATATATAAACGACCAATCAGTGTAATAATTACGAAAGTTATTAAAGAGACCGGGATCGGTAATGGATATACTCTCTATCTGAACCGAAACCACTTTAATAACTAAACGCGGAGTGTTGATCCAGAACGAAGTGGATGGTTTTGATGAACGCGTTGACTGAAGAAAGAGAACGATTTTGGATGACCCTTGACATGACTAAAACAGGAGCCGCGTCGGGCCATTGAGGATCGCCATCTCTAGCGGACACACTTCTTCGATACCATATCTATTACTTTTGTGATTCGATTTGGGTGCACCCCTCGATTATGGGAGTGTTGTTTCGCGGTGTTGGGGTAGTAGCTGCTATGCCCAACATCAGTCCGGATCAGGCAACTACTAGTATCCTAGTTGGTATCACCTCATGTACCTTGTCATACTGATTATCCTATACGCGACCACTACGATTTGTTTTGTACCTTTAGTATATGGATTGCCCTCTGGTGACTTCCGGTTTTGGGGAAACTACGGTCTTGTATATGCTTTTGGGAATAAAAATGTGTTAAGGGTGGAATGGGCCATGACTTAACGCTATTTTGATATCTTATTATTACTGATAGACATTATCTACTTAGCGTACATTACTACATAGTAGATAGTTTAACGAATCCTTAAAGGATGGTTATTCCAAACATCCTTCGAGTTACTTGTATTTCAATTGCTATTTCACTTGAGTTGGATTTATTAATATAAGAATGTTAATCCTGACTCGAGTGTCTTGTGTTTTGCTTTACGCTCGGGTCAGACTGAGTGTACCAGTATTCGAGACTCACCTTTGGAGTTGGAGCTTTGCTTGAAGATCCAGCCATCTATTCTGCTTCAGTATTCGATGATTCCAGTGATGTATTCTGATTTGTATCTGATGTATCGTGTTACTCTTCTGTTGTAAACTCTTATGTATTTTATATATTCATATAGTAGCTTCATGAACTACTATCTCTTTTATTTCCGCTGCATTTATTACTCTGTGTCTGTGATCTGTGATTATATCTATTTACTGTATATGTTCAGGTTTGCCAAATTTAAATTAACAACGCGGTATTTTGAGCAATTCAACTCCGGCATGAGTGTCTACCTATACACTTATAATGGACGCGAATGGTCCAAAATGGCGGGTCGTTACAGTTGGTATCAGAGCTTTGGTAGCTCTAGGCAAACTTAACATATAGGGTAAATGTATTTATAGAATCACTCTCATTCGAGTTTCAATCTCTTCCTTTGACTCAATTCCTTTGAATTTTGGAACGTTCCCCTCGGTTCCGAAATTCATTCGTGTCCTTCACTATCCGTCTTCTTTCAATCATGGAGCACCCATAACTCCATTCTGAATGTTATCTATAATAGATCGGCGGTCTCGCCAATCTTAGAATGATTTGTAAAGGGGTGAAACTCCTTTATAATAGGCATCGATTTACCGGAGATTTCTGTATCCTTGGTTTACGATGCTATCTATTACCTGCTATACCTGAATTCCATCTCTTGAGATCGAGTGTTGATTTACCTCGGAATTCAGCATCGATCTAATTCTAGAAGTTACGGACGACCCGGTTAAGGTTGCCCGTGAACTAAATAAACTCATCCGTCTCCCGATTGTGGTAATTGAATTATCTTATCTTCTGTTTCAAACTTATTTTCGAATCAAAATTCTCTTTGATTTGAGTCCATCAAATTTGAATCTCTATCCTTGCTTGAAATCCATTCTTGTATAGTCGAGCGAGGAAGTGTATTTGAAAAATTATATTAAAATGTTTTATATATTGTGTTGTTTGAGTTGTTGATGTTGATTTGGGCTTCCGATCGATTCGTCTGATCAACGCCATCAATAGGATTTCCAAAACACTTTAACAGAGCAAACCGACACAATATCGTTTTCAAATTTTGTAAACAAATTAAATTTTGTATGATTATATTATATATAAATATAAGTTTCTGAAATTAAAATTGTTAATAAATTTGTTGTTTGAAATAATAATATTTGATTTTCATCTATTAGTCGATAACTGAATTTATAAACTTGGTTTATAAACTGATTTAGAATTTGAAATAAAATTAAATTAAGAATTTGAGAATTTAATTTCCAATGATTTCGAACTATGGTTTTAAAGGTTTAAAATGCACATTATTTAAAGGTATTTTGACTATAATTTGTTTCCAAAGAATTTTAATGTATATTATTTAAAGTATTTTCGAATAGGAACTGTTTTCAAAGAATTTTAAAATGTTGAAATCAGTGCTCTTCTCTTTGTCGCTGGAAAATAATTTTGGTGATGGCGGCCGCATCATCGACATTCATTTTCGAGTTTCGAAGTGGAGAAACCATTCTGTAGCTTTGCTATGGTTTTGTTTGAAAAATATTTTGATTTGAATTTCTTCAGTATAATTTGATTTATATACATGGGCATCTTATTTTAAAATTTAATTTGATTTGATATAAATATATTATATATATCTCTAAATTATTTAAAGTTAATCGGAAATCTAATTCTTAAATTTTGTTAAAGGATGATTTTAATTATAAATAAAACCACAATTTGGAATAAATATTTAAACTTGAATAATTGAATTGGGAAAATTTTATTTGTATATTGTTCAACTGCATTCTAATACAACTTACCTAAATCATTCAGAGTTGAATATGTAATTGAATAATATATATAATATGAATTGAATTTATAAATAAAAATTTGAGTGGTTATAACAATTGTTATACACTTGAATTTTAATTATGCTAATAGAGATAAATAGAACAATAAGATAATTGAAAATAAATTTTGTTTTGAAGGTTAATTAATAAATTGAAATTAGATCAAATTATGGATATACCTTGAATTTAAAATCAATTAATGAATATAAATTAATTTAAATTGAAATTTATATGATTTAAATTAATTTATATGGTTTAAATATATGTAATAAGATATATTAAGTGAAATAAACTTAATAAGAATTTGGAATAAAGAAGAATTTAAATTGCTGAAAAATATGATTATAATAATAAGATTATTCAAATTTATGGTTTTAGAAATTGTAAATTGAAGATAATTGGATAATAAGATAATGAATTTAGAAATAGTTGCGATTGCTTTTAGTGAAATCAAATGGATTAAATCAATTATTGAAAATCCACTAATTTAAATTTGAATTTATATGGTTTAAATTAATTGTTATTTTGTATTTCAAATCTGTTTTTCTTTCTGGTTGTTTCTATTCTCCTACCTCGTTCCTTTTCGAGGACGAAAAGTTTTGAGTGGGGGAGAGTGTAACGACCCGTAAATTTCAACTGTTTTAATAACATAATTAGTTGAAATTTTGTGAAATTTTAAACGATAAATTTTGAAATAAAAATTTAATATTTGGAATACGTCTGGTTAAACATAGCAACTGGTAAATTTTCGTCCGAAAATATGAAAGTTTATTTCGCGCGTAAATTCACTTTAATTTAATCAGTTAAAAAGCGTTGAAAATAAAATATTTTCGAAACAAAAATATTTTTGCATAGAAAAATTCTAAAACATCTTCTGAGCAAGATGTCAGTTTGTCGTTTTTCCAAATTCGGACATCTTTGGCTCCGTCGATCTTATTTTTCAGCGTTTTTCTTGCATTTTCCACTATTAGAAATTTCGAATTTTTATAATTAAATCATAACACTGACATCTGTATACCGTCTTGTTCGTCTCGTTGTGCTGATTTCCGTAGTATATCCATCTATGTGTTTTGAAATCCGGCACGCGGTGAAGTCCGTAAACCGGTTAGGCGCAACGGTCCGTTTTTTCCTTTTGTTTTGTTCCTTGTGATCATCCATTTCCATCAGTGTAATACGAATAGCCATCAGCTTTTATTCTTCCCGAAAGCCAGCTGTTAATTTTTTTCTATTTTCAATGCAAATATTTATCACTGTTCGTTTCATTTCCTTTCAGTTAGCTCGAGAACACGCATTATAATACCTATTCGTACATATATATTTAGCCTGTAGGCTATTCTTTCTTTTACTTTCTGACTCTTCATCAACTCATTTATGTTGAAGTTGATTTCATTTTTAATGAATACAAATGGTAACGTGGCCTCTCCTCTCCTCCTCTACTTTACCTCTACCTGCTTACATTATTTCACTATGGCCAGAACATTACTTAAAGTATTTATATTTATAACTCTGCCATGCCTAATATTTCTCAAATTGAATACTTCATCTCGCCTCCCACCCATCACGCCACATCTCATCTCTTCCTCTCCCTCTTCTCCGACCCATCCGCCTAAACCTCCATCCAAGCGCCGGCAACCGCCCATCACCACGACCAGCTGACGCCATCATCCTCTAGCCCACAACCTCCGCTGCTCGCCCTTCTTCTTCCCTTCGGCCTCACCTTTACTTCGCCGAGACCCAATCGTTTTCCCCTTCCGCTTGCCACCCTGTTGCCGACACGTCTCCACCCTTCCCCTTGATCCTCCGCGCCTGCATGTTTCCATGCCATCACCAAAGCGCCAGCACCCCACGTCTCACGACCTCAGCCCTACCACCCTTGCTTGCTCCGCCTTCGCATGCCGACCACCGTCCATCCCTCCTCCATGCGTGAACCCACCGACCTGCTCCCTCCCCTCTCTCTTCATGAAACCCGATCCGACAGCCTACTCCGGTCCGCCACACCACATAGCAGCTCCAACCGAACCAAGCACCAATAGCAGCTCACTGACGAGGCCCTGTCGACTTTCAGCCGAGCCTTCACTTTTGTTCGCTGCTGCATATATGGGTCAGTGAGTGCATATTCATATATTGGACATGTTCATATATGTAATTGTTAGTAACATTTAAGGTTATGGGTTAGTTAGGTATGTTAGTATTTTTAAAAAAAAATATGTGTTTGTTTATATATATTGTTTTAGGTTAATGCCCAGTTCTAATAGTTTATGTATATAGATAGTTCTTAAAAATAGTAGCTGCAATTTGTAGAATGATGTTGTGAAAATATAAATTTGAGTAGAATATGGTATTGTTGTTTTGAAATAAATATAGACATTGTTTAAAAATAATATATATTAGTCTACATCTATATATGAGTTTTAGTTAAACCTATGATTTTGAAATTTATATATATTTAATTTAATATAGATTTGAATATAAAATATGATTTTTCATATAGTATACATGGTTATATAAGTTCACTTATACCAATTTTACTCATCGATCCCGTTCTAATTTGATTTCGTCGATTCTTTGTCATCAGCTTTGTCGTCAAAGGTTCGTGTCAATTTAGCTTCGTTTTGGAATTCGTGCTTGGATTCATAACTCAATTTCGGTGTCTGTATCTGTGTGTGTATCCATATAATCTCCTGATCTCTCTAGCCTCGAAAGGTGAGCACTCACTCACGATTAACGTTCTTTATTTATTAGATTTGATTTCGATTGAAACGACAATTGAAATATGCTGCTGTTAGTTATTTACACTGTTATATATGTTATTGCCTGTATCAGTTCACCTATGACATCTGACACCATTATCTGTTAATTATTTATGCAATGATAATACTGTTTGGCTGATAATTGATTGACTGTTGATGTTTATATTGGACGTTAAACTGTTAAGGTTAAAATGATTAATAGCATGAAATTGAACTTGATATAGGATAATTAAATGTTAAATTTGATTAACTGACATTTGTATAAAATGACCCCTTTAACTGTTGAATTTATTGACAACGTAGGATTGTTTAACTACACCTTGAACCATCAATTGTATGTTGTTAAATTGATGATGTATGAAATTGTAAATAGATGACAAGTGAAAAACCGTAATGTAATAATCTTTAATCTGCATGAAATGATAGTGTAGATTCTAGAGATAATTATATTAATTCGTACAAATAACAATGCGAATTAATACGATTATTTCGGGATTATTTGAATGGATTATTGGATTGATATTGATTGTTGTTATTACTTGTTTATTTACTTTGACACCATCCCAGTTATCACACTGCAAGTTCCCTTTGTTATGCTTTGATTTTGAATTGAATTGGAATCGGGTTGAAATGATAAATACCCAAATTAAACTTTGACCTTAGATATAGAGAATTAAATAAAAACCGATTGGTCAATAAGTTGATTTAAAAATAAAACGAAGATTTTATTTGAATAAAAATATGGTTTTGAAATGAAGTTGAATTTGAATTATAATGAAAGGAAAATGTTAATATTTAATAATCGGAAACAAAATGTTAACAATGAAATTGATGGAAAAATGTGGTTTAATTTGAGAAATAAATGAATTAACTTTGAAATGATTTAATAATTAAGTTGAAATTATAATTAAGTTGAAATTATTAAACTTTGAAATTATTTAATAATTAAGTTTTGAATTATTTAATAATTAAATAAGATTGAATTATTTAATGATTAAATTGATTTGGATTCTTTAATAAGAGAAATTAAATTTTTGAATAAGTGAATTGTACTTCGTAAATAATTGAAATTGAGTTTTCTTTATTAATTAAGTTTTGGAAAATTATTTAAGTAAGTAAATAAATAATTGAAATTGAATTTTCTTTAACAAGAAATGAAATGTGATATTTTGGAATTAATGTAAGACTTGTAATTGAAAGAATTTGATTTGACGAATTTAGTTTAATTCAAAATTGTAAGTTTTGTTTTAATGAAGTTGAACTTAAGAATTGATTAAATGAATTGGAAATTTAATAGAAATTGTTTTGAATGATAAAGTAACTTAACGAATATTGAATGAAATCGATAAATGAGTTTAAATTGATTTGAATGTTAAATAGAATTTATTTAAATGATTTCGGAATGAAACTTATATACGAACTTGAATCAATATTTGAATTGTTTTAAATAGAAATTGAAATTGAATTATAAGATTTTGAAATGGAAAATTGGAAGTTTTGAAACGAAAATTTGGAAATTGTTTTAGAAAGACAAATGAAATGTTGATTTACGAATTCTATTTGAAATTGAAATTGATTTGGTTTTTGAAATATATAAACGACCAATCAGTGTAATAATTACGAAAGTTATTAAAGAGACCGGGATCGGTAATGGATATACTCTCTATCTGAACCGAAACCACTTTAATAACTAAACGTGGAGTGTTGATCCAGAACGAAGTGGATGGTTTTGATGAACGCGTTGACTGAAGAAAGAGAACGATTTTGGATGACCCTTGACATGACTAAAACAGGAGCCGCGCCGGGCCATTGAGGATCGCCATCTCTAGCGGACACACTTCTTCGATACCATATCTATTACTTTTGTGATTCGATTTGGGTGCACCCCTCGATTATGGGAGTGTTGTTTCGCGGTGTTGGGGTAGTAGCTGCTATGCCCAACATCAGTCCGGATCAGGCAACTACTAGTATCCTAGTTGGTATCGCCTCATGTACCTTGTCATACTGATTATCCTATACGCGACCACTACGATTTGTTTTGTACCTTTAGTATATGGATTGCCCTCTGGTGACTTCCGGTTTTGGGGAAACTACGGTCTTGTATATGCTTTTGGGAATAAAAATGTGTTAAGGGTGGAATGGGCCATGACTTAACGCTATTTTGATATCTTATTATTACTGATAGACATTATCTACTTAGCGTACATTACTACATAGTAGATAGTTTAACGGATCCTTAAAGGATGGTTATTCCAAACATCCTTCGAGTTACATGTATTTCAATTGCTATTTCACTTGAGTTGGATTTATTAATATAAGAATGTTAATCCTGACTCGAGTGTCTTGTGTTTTGCTTTACGCTCGGGTCAGACTGAGTGTACCAGTATTCGAGACTCACCTTTGGAGTTGGAGCTTTGCTTGAAGATCCAGCCATCTATTCTGCTTCAGTATTCGATGATTCCAGTGATGTATTCTGATTTGTATCTGATGTATCGTGTTACTCTTCTGTTGTAAACTCTTATGTATTTTATATATTCATATAGTAGCTTCATGAACTACTATCTCTTTTATTTCCGCTGCATTTATTACTCTGTGTCTGTGATCTGTGATTATATCTATTTACTGTATATGTTCAGTTTTGCCAAATTTAAATTAACAACGCGGTATTTTGAGCAATTCAACTCCGGCATGAGTGTCTACCTATACACTTATAATGGACGCGAATGGTCCAAAATGGCGGGTCGTTACAGATCCACTTGAAGGTAGAAGTCCAATAAAAGGTGGCCTGGAAAAATGGAATTATTACGCAGTGGTCTCGACCAAGTTGGAAGGTGTCTTTCGATGGGGTTGATACTTGGAAAACAGAGTTTGATCTAATAAAAGCTTTCGGAACAACTAAATAATCAAGAATATTGAAGACTTCCCTTTCGTAACTAATAAAAGCCTTTATCGAATAATTTTTCCTAATTTGATTTACAAATTAGGGTTACAACTTTTCAGAATTAAGAAAAAATTAGAATGAATGAGTTCAGATCCCTAAAACCAGACCCCTTGGGTCTTATTTATAGATGCGGGTCAGCACTTTTCGACCTAATGCTTTCGACCTGGTCAAAAGGTGGCTTCAGAATTATCTTTAGAATGTCTTCGATTCTTTTGATACTTGTGCATCCCTCTACAATGCTTTCTAATAGGCTTGAATGCTCCCATCTTTGTCGAAAGGGATGGTTGCGCTTATCTTCTTTATGTTGCTTTATAGGAGCTTTCGATTCTGTCGGTAGGCTGTCTCCAAGGGTTTCGAAGGTGTTAAAATGCTAATGGTTTCGACACCGTTAATAGCTTCCAATCTTTTGCTTGCGACTTGATACGGAACCTTCCCTGGATATTAATGGCTACGACTGGTTCAAATGGCTTGGTTTGGCTTTCAAAAGGATTGTTCCGATCATGGTGTGCTTCTGAGTGATTTGAGTGAAGGCAAAACCTTTGGTTTCGAAAGGTTTGGCGCGCATATGAAAGGTTATTATGCATTGTCTTCAAAAGATGCTTCTTTAACTCCTTCGAAAGGTCTTCATGCCTGTGGAAGCACCTGCTTCGAAAGGTGTTTATTGAAGCGGAAACATGCTTTCGACCCTCTCGACCCCTTTGAAGGTTTTGAGACTTCTAGTCTTTAGCTGTTGCATCCCTTCGACTCCTTCGAAAGGTCTTGCTAGTGCTTTTCTCCCTTGTTCTTCTTTTGCTTCTATTCAATAGTGTTTCGACATGGTCGAAAGGAGATTTGGTGGTAACAATAGTATATTATTTACTTATTTAAAAGGTAAAGAAATCCCTAGAAAAGTTTCAACGAAATAAACGTTATTTCTCAAAACAAGTTGTTTAAAAGTGTCGATATAGCGACCTTTTTACTATTAACTTTTATAACTTTGGTTTACATTTTTCTGTAACATTATAAAACATAAACTTTGCTTTTCAAAACACTTATAGAAGTGTATAATAACCAAAAAAAGTTATATTAAGATATGTTCACAAATCAACAAATTACACAAGTTATAGTTAAGGGATTCAAAGTGCATTTATAGGGACTATCGCTATATGAACAATTCCATATTTAATTCAATATCCAATATTATTTAGTTTTACACATATATGATTCTCAAATTCAAACCACATCACTACGAAACATGTATTAACATATGTACTTAATTAACATGTCCATATTAAATGTCCAAATCTACTTAATACAATTCAATGGTTTTGAGGAAACTAATTAAACAATCACATGCTTTGTAGAGCATATAATTTAGGGTCATAACTTTAAGTAGTTAGGGTATATTATCATAGTTTATAACAAGCAATATTATCAAGTTATTAGCTTCATACAAAGTGAGACTAACCCACTTTTATTCAAATCATGGACTTCCTACCAACACTCAAACAACAACCAATCACTTCGTACTCCAACCAAAACAACTACCAAAACCACCTTCCTTCCATTGCATACGACCATAGTCTCCTCCCATCTCCTAGCTCATGTCCATCACTTCCCTCCTTCTCAATAGCACACAGCCTAAGGCCAAAAACTCCTCTATATTGCTTATGTCAAAGACCATTCCACCCTCTTCCTTACATATGACCTAAAGTCATTTCCTCCCTCAAAATGCTCAAGACCTAAAGCCAAGAAGAGAAAGACATTTGTCTAAGAAAGCTAAGAAGAGAAGAGAGTGAAAGAGTGGAAACTTGTAAGAAATGAAGAGAGACTTTCTCTCTATTTATAAGCTTAGGAAATGTGGCTAAAGGCCACCTATAACCCTCCTCCTTCCATGCTTAGGTATATCCAAACCATGCTCTTACACAAACATAACTTCCATAAATCACTCCTTGATTTAAGGCTTGACTTATGGGTCCTTTTGTCTCCTTAAGTAAATCCTCTTACTTAATTAATTTTCTTAGGAACTAAGGAAATTTAATACTAGTTATTGTGTTCATATGATAATATAATAATGCACAAATATTCAAACAAATTTTAAAAAGTTGATTTTTAACAAAATGTTTTCAGGTCACATTTTCAGTATTTATTCACTGGATATATTTTGTAAAAACATTTCATATGTTTACTAACATTGGTTATTAATTAAAAAGTGCTTAACAAGGTTATAAAATCATATGTAATCACATTAAATTTAGACACAGATAATTAAATAATTCAGATATTTAAGTATGAAGTGTTTAAAATTCTGGGTTGTTATAACTAGTTTGGGCAGGTTGATATAGCTATCCTTGTTGGGAACAGTACTTGTTGTAACTCTGATGTAACATTTTGGAGTAACCATATGTACTATTCTATGATGATGTTTATGTAACTCTGATTGTTGTGAGAAAAATATGTGTTTGTTTCCTTGTCTTTTGTTTTTTTACCCTACGACCTGTCTTTCGAACACTTAGATGATCGACACATGAACACCGATGATGTATTAAGTGTCTTCTTTGGGTGTAGAAAAGCAGATCGTCACAGGAACCCTTTTTAATATATACACACACATTTAAAAAAAATTATTTTTTTACATAAATAAAAATATCAATAAAATACAATTTATTTGTAAAATCAAATTTAATTTTGAAATTAAAATATATTTTCGCATCTAGATCTAGTTTTTAAATTTGAAATTTGAATTTGAATTTTATATTATCGATATTTGTATTTATAAATAATTATTTTACGCATATATTTATGTAAAATAATGTACTTTTACATTAATATATGTATTTGTTTATTTTTTCAAATATGAATATAATTTAATTTCATATTAAAACACACACACGTATAGATATATACATATTTACATTGTATGTATGTACGTACAAATGTATGTATGTATTAGACATCACATATGTGTATAGAGGGATCGACATATCTGTTGCGGTGTAAATCCCAGCACTTAAATATGGGCATGTTAAACCATGCACACTGTATATGTTGCATGTGCACGTATGTGTATATGATACACATGTACATAATATATGATACATATTATACGGGTATGTTATACAATCCAATCATTACATTGCATGGAATATATATATATATATATATAGTTTTTTGAACTAGTGCACGACCATAATACGTAGATTTCTAATTCACTACAATCGAATATGCACCATTTTTAAATAGAATATATATACATATGTACATCAGTCTAGTGAAGAACCTTACTATCAAAATGTCAAGTAATATATTACTCTCTTAAGGTATGCCCACCATAGTCCCAAAATATGCATCTAAAGAGAACTTGCACTCTAAACTAGTCATATGATACGAGAGCTATAAGAAAATAAATAGAACATGTAAGTAATGTCTTTGAGCTTCCGTATGAAACTTACTTACATTAGGTGTAACATCCCTCACTTCGAAACTTTAAAATAAATGTCGATGGTGCTGTATTCATCAGCGAAACTAGCGACAAAGTAAGTTCAATATTATTTTTCACAACATAAGTAAACGTAATAGCTAAATTTTTTTTCCATTACATCAATTTGGTTTACATAATTCATTGCAACAACTAGCTTTAACCCAAATCATTCCTATGTAGGGGTAAATATATAACAAGAAAATCAGAGTAGTGTGTTGTTATCCGACATTGTGAACCGACTATATCTGAACTGATTGGACAAGTTAGACTCGACTATCATCAAGGCAAGTAAGTCCAGAGCGATGATTGTGGGATCCAAAAGTCAAGTACAAATGGTAATATGAAGCCGTGGTTTAACGGAATCAAGAGATATGTTGTGCAGAACATTCTAAGCATGGAATATAATTCAATATAGAAAGGGGATCGGCTATATTCCCTCTCAATCATAGGGATCAGCCTATTTCAGCCAAATAGGTGCAACTCGATGGAAAACAAAAAATATATTGAAATCCATAAGACTATTACATATGAAACTTTGAGAATAAGTTGTGGGGACCCTAAGGATCCTATCCTAGGGATCGCACCTCAAATGGACTAAGCCAGAAGGATCAGCCCTCGTCCCTTCATAGGGGTCGGCCATAATCAGGATGCATAACATGTTGCAATAATGATCGAGCAATAACTCAAGTTCTACTAACCCAATTGGCATGAAACTTGGAGGTTAAGCATATTACGAAATGGAGAAGTTCCCATGGGGATCGCAACCCCAAATTTCTCAAAAATAGGGATTGGCACCGATCCCTATTTCTTAGGATTTGGGTCATGAGATCCCTCTTGTGGGTTCATATGGTTTTGGAGATTCTTCTGCTGAATTTTCAAGGAGATATTTTGCCATCATCCTCTATAAATATAGGCTTGATTGTTCATTTTCGGGACTATTACGCTGCTTGTTGCTTTGTATTCTATTGTAACTAAGGATTTTCATCTGATCCCTATTGTACTCAGTTTACAAAGTGATTAATAAAAGCTATCAATTCAAAGTGGATGTACGGAAACAATGCTGAACTACTATAAATCATTGTGTCCTCGTTATTGCTTTGATATTTTGTTATTTAATTACTTGTTTCCTCTGTTTTGCTTTTATATTCTTCATTTATTTCTCTATGAAATCTCTACTTGGTGTTTGTGCCAATTATTAGTGGAAACATTTTGGTGTTTTCACTGAGAAGGAAGATTCTCACCTCTATTTGGGATTGCATAAATCCCTGAAAGAGATCCAGAATTATCTTCAAGTAGTTTATCCGTTCCATTCAAATTTGCAAAAGTCTAAGGAAAACTATCAACAGTGGTTAGGAGCACCAGATCTAACTCTCAAAACGTAGACAAAATTGAGAACGTTAGCATCCAACAAGGAGGCCTGAGCAATCTACCAGTAGATATGAATGCTGCCAATCCAGTTGATGTCTAGAATCTGGCTGATTCCATTATAAAGGCTGATTTTCAGAATCTAATGAGAGAGCTAGTGGATAGCCATCGATAGTTGAACCAACAGATTCAATCTAATATCAATCTATCAACTTAGGGAGCAAAAGTGCAGGAAAACTAGGAGAGTGCCAACCCTTATGCTCTATCAGAGAGTTCTAGTTCATTAAATGACTATCAAAGATGCAGGCGTCGCAAAATTGACCGATATCACTTAAAAGCTTCTGGACATCAATGGGTAAACCAACCTGGGTTGCCCAGATCGATTGAGCGATCCTTCTAGAAGGATCGATGTCGATCCCTTCGCCAGAGGAGGAAGTAAGCCCCTTCATGTTGGAGCACAAGATGAAGCTACTGCGATTGATTTGGATGCTGGAGTTCAAGTGGATGCAGACCAATTACCTCCTGAAATGATGAAGAACTGAATGTATATGATATATATCGAGCGGATGTTGAGCTAAGAAGGCATGGAACGGCCCGTAGACATCGACTGGACCATTCACATGAGGTGGAGCATGGCTACCGCTTGGCTCCATCTATCCAAACATCGGATTATCGGCTATGGTTAGACAGCTAGTGAGGGAAAGACAAGGCTTGACCGATGATTATTTGGGGATCTCGAGAAGCCATACCTTATTCACTGACAATATCCTACATGCGGAGTATCCAAGGAGGTTTAGCATGCCGTCATGCCTACCTATGAGGGAAAAACCGACCTCAGGTAGCACATCATGAGATATAAATGGCTGATGGATTCCACATGAGATGATGATGCAACAAAATGCAAATGTTTTCTTATTACTCTCTCTGGCATAGCAATGATGTGGTTTACGAGAGTACCCCCATGGTCAATTTCTAGATTTGACGATTTAGCAACAAAATATGTGGAACAGTTCCGTATGCATGCAACTCACCCCAAAGATGTAATGTCCCTACCCAGTGTGATCCTGACTACGAAAGAATGGTTGAAAGATTATTTGGAGAGATTTCATATGGCCGTCATAGAAGTTAGTAATCCGAATGACCATTCAATATTGATGGTGGTAACAAGAGGGATTAATCTGGAATCTGACTTTAGCGATTGGTTAGCTGACAAACCACCCGTAACTTTGGAGCGTTTCTATGCAAAAGCAGCTCAGTATTTGAGGAAAGAGGAAGCTCGATGCTATAGGAAGAAGAATGTTGTTGGACCAAGTGGAGAGGGAGTGCAAAGTAACATTGCAGTAAAACAGTCTGGGGAGAAATCTGGAAAAGTTCAAGTAAATGTCCAAAATAAACCGAATCATCAAAAAAAGGACGGTGATAGGAACCATAAGCAAAAGATGGATTTTGGAAGATGAAAGCCTAGAATTCCAATGTATGATACCTACACACCACTGAATACATCCCTAGAGAACGTCTACTTGTCTACCTGCAACACCATGCAGTATAGGAAGCCACCTTCAAAAGAGTCGACGAAGAAGCAAAAGCAGACTAGAAAATATTTTTGGTTCCATGAATGTTATGGTCATAACACGAATGAGTGTAGGAATCTCCTGGATGTTATTGAGAAACTGATCCGGGATATAAAATTATAGCATTTTTTTAAAGACCCATAGGACGGTGGGCAGGGGACATCCGACCTCAACCGAGGAAAAGCGCCGCACAAGGTTGAGGAGCCTCGGTCGACTGGTGGAAGGTAAGTGATCAATACAATTGTCGGAGGGACGCATCCAGCTAATAAGAACCGGCATAAGATGAAGCGCTATGCTAGCGTAATTAGGCATATGAATTTTGAGTGTTGTTCGAGTATAGAAGATGGGGCTCCGACAAAACAATAACATACAATGGCAGATGACATTGTATTAAGAAGCAGACATGCTAACAAGGTGGAGGCATCGATGATTGGCCCAATGGTCATTTCGGCCATGATCGGCCCCGCCTTAGTGAGGTGGATCTTGGTTGATTGTGGAAGTTCCGTAAATATAATTTTCAAAAAGGCTAATTATCAGATGAGGATAGAAGCCAAGTACTTTAAACCGTTTAAAGCCCGCATTATGGCTTTAACAGTGTTACGACCAAAGCTGTCGGTTATGTCGAATTGCTTGTGGAATTAGGAGAAGGTGACCGTAGGAGAGTGCGTATGTTGCCATTTTTTTGGATGTTAACTATCCATACAATGCTTTTCTAGACCAACTAGTCCTAGCTGAATTATGGGTAGTCTTGCCTCATGGTGTTTGACTTTGAAGTTCCCAAATGTTAACGGTGTTAAAGTTGTGCATGGTGATCACGCGACCGGACGTGCCTGCTGCATGGCTGAATTGACAGACGCTCAACGAAAGGAGAAAGGTAAGGGTGTGGACAAGTCTCTCCGCATCCAAACCACCGAAGTTTGATAACTAACATCTGGGCCTTATCTCGGGCGCCATAGTCTATTCTATAAAGACATAGATCCGAGGGATGACGAGGAGGAGCTCAAAGAGACCAAGGTTGCACCGGCTGAGCTGACGATCAACATCACGGTCGGCCACGATGACCCGTCACAGGTCCTAAATATCGGATCACAGCTTAGTCCCCTGATGATGAAAGAACTTGCTGGTTTTCTATAAGCGAATCTTGATGTGTTCCCTTGGGCTCATTCTGACATATGTGGGATCTCGCCTGCCATTGCGAGCCATGCATTAAATATCGACCCGAGGCATGTCTCGAAGAAAAAGAAAAGGCGTGGAATGGATCCTGAGAGATCTGCCGCCCTTAAAGAGGAGGCGGAAAGGCTAAAATGCAATGGGTTTATTCATGATGCCCTCTAACCCAAATGGGTATCTAATTTTGTACTTTTGAAAAAGAAGAATGGAAAGTGGTAGACATGTGTTGACTATTCGGATGTAAACAAAGAATGCCCGAAATATAGTTTTTCCTTTCTAAAGATCGACCAGTTGGTAGACTCAACCGCAGGACACGAGTTGCTATCTTTCATGGACGCGCACTCTGGATATAACCAAATCCTAATGTACATTCCTGATTAGGAGCACACTAGCTTCATTATCGACGTTGAATTGTATTGCTATGTGGTAATGCAATTTGGATTAGAGAATGATGGAGCAACTTATCAGTGCTTGGTCAACCGAATGTTTAAAGATCAGATTGGAAAGACAATGGAGGTATATGTGGATGATATGCGCATAAAATCACGATTATATAGCAACCACATTAGAGACTTAGCAGAGATGTTCGATATCCTCCGATACTATAAAATGAAAATCAATCCACTAAATTATTCCTTTGGTGTCGCACTAGGAAAATTCTTGGGTTTCATTGTCAATGCTCATGGAATCAAAGCTAATCCTGAGAAGATTCGAGCAATTCACAACATCCAGGCCCCTAAGACTATCAAAAAAGCACAGAGCTTAAATAAGAAGGTTGCCATCCTAAGTCGATTTATTTCTAGAGCCACCAATAAATGTATTCCTTTCTTTGATTTGATCAGGAGAGGGAAAAGGAACTTTGAATGGACATAGGATTGTGAAGACACATTCAAAGCTTTGGTGAACCACTTAAAGAGGCCTCCCATCTTGTCAAAGTTGGGGGTTCACAAAGACTTGTATATTTACTTAGTTGTATCAGTACATGCTATAAGTGCCGCATTGCTTCGTGAGGAGAATCAGATCTAGAGATCGATCTATTATGTTAGCAAGTGATTAACATAAGCTGAAAGTAATTATCAGATGATAGAGAAATTGGCGTATTTCTTGTTGATTGCTTCATGAAAGCTCCTCCCCTATTTTCAGGCTCATCCCATCAATGTTTACATTGATCAGCCATTACGATAGGTCTTACAACAACCTGAGACATCTAGGAGGTTACTGAAGTGAAATATTGAACTGAGCCAATTCGACATCACTTATCTCCCTTGGAGAGGCATCCAAGGACAGGCACTGGCGGACTTTATAGCTGAATTCATTGCACAAGATGATCTCCCAAAGAGCGGTGGAGCCCCTACCATTCGGTGGAAAATGTATATGGATGGAGAATCTAATGATCCTTGTTCTGGAGCCGGAATCGTTCTAGTAACAATAGAGGATCGATCAACTTGCTACGCTTTGAAGCTTGACTTCCCTACAATGAACAACGAAGCTGAGTATGAATCTTTGGTTGCTGGACTCAAACTTGAAGAGAACTGGGGATAAAATCACTTGAAATCTTTTATGATTCACAATTAGTAGTATACCAAGTCAAGGGAGTTTACCAAGCTAAAGGACAATGACTCGCTCCATACCTTATCCAAGTCCAAGAGCTATTGACTGACTTTGAGTATTATGACATCATGCATATTCCCCGAGATCAAAACAAAGAAGCCGACTAATTGGCAAAGTTTGCTAGCACCGGGGATGCACAACAAATGGTATTGGTTCCAGTCAAAGTACTGGATGCTCCGAGCATAAACCAGATGGAAATCGATTGGGTACTAGAGATGGAGCTTGGGTAGGATTCATGGATGACTCTGATCAAAGACTATTTACTATAGGGAGTCCTTCCTGAATGGAGGAATAAAAGGAGATAAGTCCTCCATAAGCTTCACGGTATATCATTCAGGGAGGAGTCATGTATATAAAGGGTTTTCTCATTCCTTTCCTCTGGTGTGTCGCTCATGATGAAATAAAACAAGTCTTATAGGAAGTTCATGAAAGGGAATGTGGCGATCACACTGGGGGCAAACCCTAGCAAAAAATACTCCATTATGGGTATTATTAGCTGACCGTCAACCGAGATGCTGGTGATTACGCTAAGCGATGCGACAAGTGCTAGATGTATGCAAAAGTTCCGAGAGCTTCACCGACGGAAATTACACAAATGGACAGTCCATGGTCGTTTGCCATATGGGGCATAAATATTATCGATTCCATACCAATCTCAAAAGGTGGTGCGAAGTACACCATCGTAGTAGTTGATTACTTCACCAAATGGGTCGAAGTGGAACCTTTGGTCACGATCAGTACAAAGAAAGCAATCAACTTCATTGTTCAGAACATCATCGATCATTTTAGCCTTCCATGAACCATTGTAACTGACAAAGGAACCCAATTCGACAAGAATTCAAAGAGTTCCGTTGTCGGCATCATATTGAAAAGAGATTTCCAGCAGTTGCCCAGCCTTAAAAAAATGGACAAGTTGAAGCTGTGAACAAAATCATAAAGTCCATTCTGAAGAAGCATTTGGAAAAGGCTAGGGGCAAGTGGGTGGATGAACTCCCACCAACATTATGGGCTTACAGAACCACCCACAAGTCTACGACTGACCATACTCCATTCTCCTTTGCTTACGGTTCCGAAGCCATCATTCCTATTGAACGTGAATACCCTTCTCATCGATTGACCTACTACTATCCCATAATGAATAGAGATCTTCTCTTAGAATCTCTAGACTTTGTAGATGACAAGCGCGAAGAAGCTGATTTGAGGGCAGCTGCACATTGATACAGAGTGTCCGATACTACAATGCTAATGTCTGACCTAAAACCTTTGAAATTGGCGATCTCATCTTGAAACGGGTTTTTCCTGCCCCGTCACACATGAATCCTACTTAGGAAGGACCATATGTCATTGAATAGAGGGTTGGAGTGGGAACTTTCAAGCTAGCGACTGTTGATGGCATCATACTCCCAAGGGCGTGGAATAGCAAGCATTTACGATGCTATTTCACCCAGTTTATTCCTTTTCATTCTGTTGTATTCAATTTTCGAATTCGCTTTAGCATTTGATTTTCTAGATGTTATAAGATAAATTATTTCATTCCTTTCCATTTGGAAAATAAAGTTTGAAATTTCCTTCATATCTGTGATTGCTGTAGTATTACATATTAGTTACGATCCTCGACTAACTAATATTGACATGTCTAAGCAGGTTCCTAGAGTTTGGAGCTAGCCGATTACATAAGTTCATGATTAAACTAAAAAAATGAGCATGGTCCGACCGGTCATTTGATGATTCTCGCTTACAACCCGATGGATGGAATACCTAACGAGGAATGGATGTGACTTGACCATCCGATAACCAAATTAATCTTACCAAGCGATGGGACAGACATGAATCTAAAGCGATCGTGATACGATCGATCGCTCACTAAGTTAAACCCCAGACTTGGGGCAAATCAATCAATTAAGGAAAGTATGGTCCGACTATTTTCTGAGGTAACTCTAAGTCCCCAGAATGTGAACTGGAGCACAAACACGAATTGGGTGCGATCTGATCGCCCGCCAACTTACTCTTATCCCCAGAGTGCGGATATGAGTATAAAGAAATAGATGAGTGCGGTTCTACCACTCACTACTCCATAAACTTCGACCTAAAACGGACAGAAGGAGTATAAACTCGCTAAGGATAGAGTTCAACCATTCATTGCCTAACTCTGCTAACCCGAAACTAGGGGCAGGAGTATAATCACTCAAACCACTGAATCCGAGGGCATGAGACTAGGGCTCGAGCCTAGTGTTTGATACAACTTGATGCCACGACCACATAGAGGCCTTGAGTGGAAATTAACGGCCGATTATTCGAATTAACGAGTAACGAATTACAAGTACATTGAATGGAAAAGTAATATCTCGACTACTTAAAAAAAAATCACATAAGAGTTCAACAGAAAATAAAGAACTTTTATTTGAACATTAAGTTTGAAAATCATGGTACAAATTTATCCAAAATCGAGGGCCGTACCTGCTTAATCACGTCCAACAAAAGAAAAACATCTATACACGCTATATACAAACTAAGCCAAAGTGACAGCTATTTCTTTTTCCCCTTCTCTCTTTTGGATTTCTTGGAAGTGGTACCACCCAAGCCTCCGCCTGTCCTTCTCTTTGATCCTTTACCACCTTTGGCAGGAGAGCTTTCAGAGGTTGGAGGGAGTTCTTCGAGAACTGACCCACTGGGTGGAATGACTTACAATTGGATGGGATTTGGATCATCGAAATCCACATCAGCGGGTTCAGCTTTAGCTTTTTTCTTCAATAATTCCTCTCTCTCGATGCGCTCCATCAAGCTTAGCTCATCAGTATGTTCGGAGGCACCGGTGATCACAACGTCATCTGATTCATCTAGCAATAGCTGGATGTTGGCATGTTCGTCGTCAAGTGCTCCAATAACTTGAGCATCGGGCCGTGGATTGTCAGTAGCCGTTGGAATTTTAGTAAATGCCAGTCGTTGTTCCATAGCGGCACCGCTTCCTTGAGTTTGACTAGGACCCTGAAGACTTGTAGATTCGTGGGAACAAGAAAATAAGCCCATCACTATTGGGTACGAGGAACGAAATCTCTTGAATAATGGAGAGTAAAGCGGGATACCTATGTCCGGTTGACTTTTAGTTGTCACCGGAGTGCTTCCCTTTTGGATAGGAGTCAGCCCTTTGATTGATAGCTGGGTCTGTCCGGATCATAGCTCAAGATCCTATCTCAGGCTAAGTGAAACTGATGCTCCGACTGTTTGAAGTGAAGGGGGACCTTTGGGATCGGACTATGAAGCTTCGTCAATGTTTTTCTCTTTGCTGGAGGGTGCTAAAATATCAAAGTGTCGGAGCCTTATCGCAGCAAGATCTAAAGGTTAATCCCCATGAAGAATCTCCTGTACTAGTTTCTCCTCATCTAATTCAGCTTCACCAAGGGCTTTCTTCTTCATTTCAACAATATATTCTCAAGCCTTGGGTGAGCGATTCGAGATAGCCCTCTCCAAGAAAACTAAAATCATGATGGATTAGGACTTTGGCATCATATTCAACAATTAAAGGATCAACAATGTCCTTAATCTCATTCCGACCTGCTTCTTTGGCATCCTCCAATGGGCATCGATCTTCTCTCTAACTTCATTACGACCGGCTTTCCTTGCTTCTTCCTTGAGGACTTCAATTTGAGCGAGTTGCTCGTCAAGTTTAATTTTCAGTTTTTGGGATCCGACGGCCTCTTAACAATACCTTTGAGATTCCTCCTGAGCATTAAGTTTTTCTTCCTTCTCTTTCTTAAGGAGTTCTTCGAGTTCCTCAATGCGGTGGGCTAGAGTATTTTTCTCTTTTTGCAGTGTGTACCTTTCTAAAGCAAGCACACCGCTGCGGTTGAGGGCAGCTTCCGTCTCCTTATAGTGAGCCGTTTCCAGATGACTAACGGACTTGGATGTTTCTTTGGCACTCTTCTCTACCATTGCTAGCTTCGTTGTCAACTCTGTGATCTCATCATCTTGATTATGTCTTTATTATCGATCGCCTCAAGCTTGAGGCGATCGATTTCATGTTGTCTCTCAGTAAACACCTTAGAGATTTTCTCAGCTAAATGCTAGAATGCTTCATGCTGCACAAAAACATCATTGGCACATGCAAGTGAACACGCTTTAGCACTACCTAGAATTGTATGGATAGAAGGAAGAAACTTTATCCCATCAAAGCGGAATTTTGGGAAATTGACCTTAAGTTCGGCCAATCTTTCCATCGGAGAAGCCTAAGGAGCCATAGTAGCCAAAGCTAGATCAAAAGTAGAAATTGGGCATTTACTCGACCTACGATCGCGAGGTCGTCGAGAACCCGATGAACCAGAATAATGTTCAGGTGGCATAGCAATTTGGAGAGCATGGGAAGAGGTCTGATCGTCCCTGTGTACAAGAATATTGGGTTGAACTTCCTAATGAGACGATTGAGATTGGGACTTGTGTTTAGAAGATGAAGACTCCCTTAAACAATAACTTCTTTCCTAGCTATCATCTCGTTCTCGATGCCTGCCCGAGTCTGGACCGCGATTGGATCCATATTATGTTGAGGAGCCCCTCAAGCGATCGAAGGCACGAGAATGAGACATAACACTTATGAATCAAACAAGAGCATATAAGTTACCATAAAATAAAAGATAGATGAAAATTTTGCAGTGAAATGCACGTAATTATGAGTGTCCTAGTGTCCCTCCGATGGACTAGTTACTGTAGCCTTGCTATAGGAGTGTTTTCTCCTTTGCTAGTGGGTGGAATATCGTCACCAGTTCTGGTGGGAGAATTGAGCCCCCCAAACTGATGTTAGGGAAGTCATAGGTCATGATATCATCAGGAATTAGGAGATTCCAAAACCCTTCCATCGAACCATCTAAATGTTGAGTGGAAGACTTTCTTCAACAGAGGTGATGATGAACTCTGGCTCTTTGGTGGTTTTTCTCCTACGGAGTTTATAAGTGAGCTTTTCTCCTTTTCTTGTTGGCACATGAGATCGCGCGCCTTGTGATGGTTCGACCATAGTCACATTACCTGGACCTACATCAGTATCGCCAGGTTCGTTGGCTTCATCGCCTCTAATTTCACCCTCTTCGACATTGTCCCGAGCTCCCTTGACTGGGGGCACGACATGGCTATTAGTGCCACCTTCTTGTTCCGCATCATTCCTTGGTGGTGCAATGCTTCCTGGAAGCCCGATACTACGACCTTCTTCTAACATCCCAAAAACAGATAACCACTCATCGGTTACAAGGGATCTGATGTCCCTATCCTCAACTGGGGTGGCGCGGATTGAAGAAATCGCCCTTGAATAACTATCACCTTCAAGCCGTGGATAGACACCTGAAAATTTTCAAAGTAATAGTTAGGTCAGAATATGATTTGGGCTAAAGAATTTGGGAATAAAGTCAAGGCAATACTTAGTCCTTCCAACCATCGCCTCGCGAAGTCAGGCGGACAACGAACATAGAACCATTCATGTTTAGAGATATTGAGCTTGTTCCAAGCACTAGTTAGAATTTGACAGTTGGGCGAAGCCTCGAGGAAAGTATAAGAAAGGCTCCACGTCAGTCGTTTGAAATTGTAGATAAACCTGATGCCTTTAGGAGATGGCGGGCGGAACAGAACATCCATAAATAACAAGAAAGTGCCATGAAGAAAAGCATAGCTATTTGGATGCAGCTGAGTGGGAGCTATTCCTAGATAACTTAGCATCTCTCAGATAAAAGAATTAAAAGGTGGCACACATCTGACCCATCACATAAATTTATTGCATGTCGTATACCCCTCCGGGGGCAAATGAGCCATGTCATTCACTGAGGGGACTGGAACAACTCCAAATGGAATCCCATTTTAGAGCATAGTTTATGGAGAGCAGCCTCACCAATTCTGGAGGCCTGGGAATCCAAAGGATTATCCAGAAATACAACACCCTCTATTTTGTCAGGGGCACGGTTTATCTCTTCGGCCAAAAGGACGGAAAATCAAAAAAAGGCCGACCAACGGGCCGGAAATCTCCGATTGCTCACTTTGATGGTCAGGGGAAAGTCTACCGGATATAGTCGCAGAACTTGACTAGGCTCTGGGATTGATGTGATGTGAAGGTTGTCCAGAAGGCATTGCGGCTAAATGCTCTAAACGTCTGGAGCCTATATCAACTAAACTCAGTAGATAATCGAGATTAGAAAATT
This sequence comes from Allium fistulosum, assembly GCA_030737815.1. Lineage (NCBI taxonomy): Eukaryota > Viridiplantae > Streptophyta > Magnoliopsida > Asparagales > Amaryllidaceae > Allium > Allium fistulosum. Next base: position 1,426,737,486 of record CM060902.1, read on the forward strand.
TTACCTATCTCTAAAAATTTACTTGTCTCCACATGCTAAGTGTAAACTTGTATGGTGTAGTGTTGTGCAGAGATAAATAGTTAAAAGTTAAAAGCAAAAGTAGGTGACGAGATTTTGGATTCCGACTAGAGTAGCCTTCATCGCTGACCGTCTCAACTAGCGTTTTGATTGATCGGTTATGTAAGCTTTGGGATCGACCATCGACATATCGAAGTGTGAAGTCGATATGTTAAATTTTATCTCATATTCTAAGTCCCAGGAGTTTAGTCATTCAATTTCGAGTTCGATATTGGATATGCAAGTTCTGTTATTCATTATCGTCATATGTTCAAATTCATTAAGATAGGATTGGTTCTAATTGTCCATACAAGTGAATATGGATTGGTTTTCGAGTTCAATTCAAAGGTTTAGAGTTGGCTAAGTCCCCATAGCCGTTCCCTTAATCCCAATGCAACGATCCCTCTTATGAAGCAAATAATTGATCCCTGTTTATAGCCAATCCCTCTCGCAAAGCTTATAACCGATCCCTCCTCAAACACACCACCACCAATCTTTTTACTTAGCTGCTTTCACACTTCTCCTAAAGCAAACAGTAGATCCTCCATGCTTTATAAATGACCAATCCCTTTTTACTTCACAAACAACCGATCCCTCTCCACATCAGTATGCGACTGATCCATATACTTGACCTTTCTCATCCTCCACTTCAACCTTCTACACTAGTCCCTCTAAACTCAAGGTAATACCAATCCATCTATGTCCTTCATGCTTAACTCCTCTCTTTTCTCCTCTTCTACCACCTCGTTGAACCTTGCATCGCCATCGTCAATTTCATCTTTTCCAAATTTAACCCACACTCATGGTAATTGATGTTAACAAAACCCATTATCTCATCACGTATCGAAATCATATGCAAACTAAAAACCTACCTGTGTATATAAATCAGTAGTGAGACGTGGAGAAGCCAACAATGAAGGCAAATAGTTTGGAGATGATAAAAATTGAAGGGGAAAAGGGATCGGGTTGATGAAAGTATGAAGGGTCATTTTAGATTTTGACTCGAAATTGAGGAAGGAAAAGAGAGGGAAGGGTTCGGATCTGAGTAAGAAAAGAACGATTTGATCTAGAAGAAAATACAAGCAAATGTAAGTAAAGTGAATAAGTGAAGGATGGAGAAGAAAGATATTAGCTTATATATGGGGGTTGAGGGATCAGTCCGCCTTTTCATTCTCCACGAGGCCAAAAAGATTAAGTGCCTAACATAAGAAGGGATCGACTATGATCCCTCGACTTGGGGATCCAATTCGGCCCTTATTAAAAAAAGGGAGAAGAGAGAAGTTGGGAAAGAAAGGGATCGGCTAAAGGAGAATTCTGATCCCTATTATAAAAAAATGAAAAGAAAGTGAGGGGGATCGGCTAGAGGAATGTCGATCCCAATAAACATAAAAGAAATAGAGGGAGAGTAGGGACCAGTTACGAACCCTATGTGCATGCAAACATGTACCTAAAACTATATAAAGCAAATAAATATAAAATGTATTGGAATTACATCTAATTCAACAAAATTGTCGACGATCCGTGCGCGTGCAAACTCGTCTAGGAGCCAACGACAAGAATGTGTACCTGAACGTACACATGTATATTCTAAAAGTTCAAATTTTGAAAGCAGTAGAAATTGAATTTAAACCTGAAGCTTTCAAGGTCGAGACTGGATCAGATAGCCAAAGCATACTGGTCTCGTAGAACCGAACATAGATATCAGCTGACGGAATATAATCTTGAATTTATACTATTGGAAATTATCCAAGCATCATGAAGACCAAAGAGAGATACGACACTTTAGGAAAATAATTTGACGAAAGTATAGCGACTATTCAGAAAACTGGATAGATTTCTTATTGACGACTCTAACTTGCTTCGATTCAAAGCAAGTCATGTTCAGCACAAAATGTACTTTGGAGGATAAGTGTTATCCATCATCTTGACCTGGCTACATCCGAAATGATTGGACAAGTTAGACTCGACTATCATCAAGGCCAATAAGTCCAGAGCGATGATTGTGGGATCCAAAAGTCACGTACAGAGGTAACATAAAGCCATGGTTGAATGGCATCAAGAGATTTTCTATACAGAACATTCTAAGTATAGAATACAGTTCAATATAGTAAAGTGATCGGCTATAATCCTTCTCAGTCATAGGGATCGGCCTATTTATGCCGAATAGGTGCAACTCAATGGAAAACAATCAATATCTTGAAATCCATATGTCCAATACATATGAAACTTTGGGAATAAGATGTAGGGACACTAGGAAGCCTACCGTAGAGATCTCACCTCAAAAGGACTAAGCAAGAGGGATCGGCCCTCTTCCTTACATAAGGGTCAGCCAGAATTAGGATGCATAACATGTTGCAACAATGATCGAGCAATAACTCAAGTTCTACTAACCCAATTGGCATGAAACTTGGAGGCTAAGCATACTACAAAATTGAGAAGTTCCCAAAGGGATCTCACCCTCAAATTCCTCCAAAATATGGATATGCACCGATCCCTATTTCATGGGATTTGGGCCATGCGATCCCTCTTGTAGGTCCATATGGTTTTGGAGATCCTTCTGCGGAATTTTCAGGGAGATATTTCACCATCTTCCTCTATAAATACAGGCTTGATTGTTCAATTTCGGGACCTTTACGCTGCTTGTTGCTTTGTAATCCATTATAACTAAGGATTTTCATCTGATCCTATTATACACAGTTTACAAAGTGATTAATAAAAGCTATCTAGTCAAAGTGGACATAAGCAAACAATGTCAAACCACTATAAATCATTGTGTCCTCATTATTGCTTTGATTTTTTGTTATTTAGTTGCTTGTTTGCACTGTTTTGTCTTTAAATTCTTCATTTATTTCTCTATAAAAACTCTATTGTGTGTTTGTGCCAAATTTTGGTGCAAACATGTGTGTTCGACATATGACGATGCCAACACTACACCAAACCTGTTATAAATCCTGGTTTTACATAGCAAAAACTTCGAAATACTTTATTTAAATAGCAAGCTTCCTGCTTCGTCTTTGAAATCAATGTTCGTCCTTCAAAAGATATATGTCTAATCCATAAATTTAGAATAAGTACCCGTGAGTTTATGGAAAATAATAAAAACACAGGTCAAATAATATGTCTGGTTTGAGTAAAACCTTTACCCTAAGCATCCACATTGAGGACATGGCTAGCGCGGAATGGATTTTCCCATAATTTCGTCGTCATAAATATAGGTAACAACAATATATATATATATATATATATATATATATATATATATATATAAATAACAGAAAGTAACCATGTGCATATATTAAGTCAATGAGTGTACCCTGTAGCCATCACCTAATAATGAACCATGTCATATATCAATTCAAGTTAAGTATGCCCTATACTTATCATCCCAAAATGAACCGAGTTATATAATCATTCATCATTCATCACTCATTCATACATCACCTAATCTCTTTTTTTAGGCTTTCTTCATTAAATTATCATTAACTTTTTTTAGTGATCACCTCTCTTGGCCTTCCTATCACTAATTTAATCTTTTGCTTGAACAACGTCACTTGGTGAAAACACTGACTCATTTCCCCATGTGAGCCATCTTGACTCTCTTAAGAGGTTGAAGATAAGTACCCTGAATACATTCTAGCAAGCGTCCTTACTAGGCGTCAATATTCCCTCTTAGTCCCTGAACTTTTATGGTTCATGTTGCCCATTTATTTATAATACCATCTTGATGTTTTGGCACTCTACAATAGCACCCTTCCTTAAGTCCTCTGCAGAGTTTTATAATATTCTTAGGTTGAACCCTATCATGGCAATCAATATATACCATTGGATTATAAACTGATAGTCACAACACCCTACCATCCAATAACTCTATGAGTTGTTATACGCTTACGATCATGGTTCAACCCATTTCACTCATTCATTTATAATGTACCCTACACTTTCATGAGATAAAACCTTTTTATATTTTGTTTAAATGATACTCTATCATTTGTTAGCTTCTCTAAACTTTCTTTATTTCAAAAATAAGTTAACACAATTTTAACTTATAAAATCTGCTCTTTATTCCATCCCTATGAAATAGTTCAATAGCACCTAAAAACTTTCTTCCAAATGCCCTAAGTATCCGTTATTTTACTTAGAAAAATATAGCTTCTCGAGCTATAACAAGTTGTATTTACTTGTTGTACATTGGTGATGTGCACGTAAATGTGCATATTTTTACCACCATATTTAATCTATTTAAATTAAATAAATGATCATATCGGGCATTTTAACTTGTTTAAACCAAAATTCATATTAGTTTCAAATCGTCACATATTCATCTTCATCCAATGGCAAAATGGTCATTTTTGTGCATATATTTATTTGAGTAAATTTAATAGGAAATTTCTATATTATTTTTTTAGGAATTTGGCTTCATATACAAGTGGTTTCATGAAGATGTATGCATGCACAAGAGTGAAGATAAAGAAATGAAGATGGAAATAATTCAAAGGCATGATAATGGAGGACCCCACCTACCTTAATGTACAAATTAGAGGCTAATGCACATGCTTATGGAATTAATGGCTTCATGTACATTTAAATGATGCTTAGTAGAAGCTAACGATTACTTGGCCTCCACACTTTCTCAAGGGTATTTTGGGCATTCCCCAAAAATATGAATTAGAGTTTCATACATGTATAAAGACCCCTTATGTTTCATGTAACCCTCTTCCTTCCTTAGTTCCTCTTAGTTTTAGTTTAGGCTCAAAATAAAAAAAGCTCTCTTTCTCTTTTCATGGCTACTTAGCCATTTTTATTTCTTGTAATTTTTCTTTTATTTCTTATGCAATTCAATATATGCTCTTTACATTTACATGCTCTCTTTCTTATGTTGTAGTGTAGATTTCTTTTCTTTTATGCAAGTAGAATAGTTTTCCTTACATTTTGCTTTCTTTTTCCTCTTGTTAGTTTCATGTTGCTTTCTACATTTGTTCATATGATAACAAATATGAGAGGCTAATCCCTACAATTTAGGGGTAATGAAGCTCTCTAGTATGTAGATGCAACATTTTGATGTTTATGCTCTCTTTTTGTGCTTAATGAATTATTTGAAGTGGTTTAACTTGTTGTTTTTGATGTGAATTTGATAGCCTATATTGTTGACACCAAATAGGCTATGCTTAAACAATCACAAACAATGATTACCTCTTCATCTACATATGATGATGGTAATAAAATGATTGTTGAGATTAAAATTTGATGGCCTATATTTCTAAACAATAGTTAATAGGCCATGCTTAAAATAGATTTTGCTTTCAACTTTGTTGTCATATTTCATGAGAGTTAAATGTGTATTAGTGGTTGTGTTATAATTTGATGGTTTATATTGTGCTAATTAATAGCACAAATATACCATACTTATGATAAGCACATCAACTAATTACACTAATGATAAGAAAAGAGAGATCATAACTTCATTTTATTGATTTATGTGATCTAGAGAGTGGAAATTGCCTCTAAATTGCCTTCACACTCTCATATTTTTATCAATTTTCTTTTGCTAGTTTTCTACATTTTTATCTAATCACATTTTCAACTTTGGTCAATTTGATTGAATAGAATTTTAAAATAATCAATTCCCTACGGATCGACCCGTACTTGCCACGTACTTCAATAGTACGCCGTGGGCTTGCAGTTATCTTTATTTCAAAATTCGTTCGGTTATTTTCTAACTCGATAGACATTTAGCTGCCCGAACAATTGGCTGTCCCAAAGTCATCGTGTTTAATTAAAAAATGTTATTATTGTTCGCATGCAAATACCGAGTTAACCCGCACTACCATTGTGTTTTATTTTCTACCCAGTCATCATGTTCAAATTCGACTGAAGCCATTGTGAACCGTCCAAATAGGAGCTTACGTGTTATATCATTTTATTTTGTTTCATGCATTTTATTTCGTTTCATTATTTAAGGCCATCGTATTTCTAGTTCGAAGCCATGGCATACAATTTAACTGGAGCCTTCACACGCATGTCTTCGTTAGTTAATCTACCTTCATGTGCCATCATGGCTGTTCATTTCTTCATATACATACATACATACATACATACATATATATATATATATATATGTTTGCCTTAATTTTGTGCGTATTTATACTTGATTTTGTATGCAGCTATAATGCCTTCGTGGCCTTCATGATCAATATAATTTTCTATACATTTGGCATGTTTTCATGATCAACATGCACGTATGTGTGTATGTGTGTGTGTATGTATATTATTTTGAAAATGCTTCTTTCATGTGCTTATTTTTTAATGCCAACTTGTACTAACTATTCCATGTTGAAGACTTCATACACATTTTTTCTATTATCCAAGCTTCCGTGTGCATTTATGTACTACCCACGTGTTTCTTTCAAGAGTAAACATGGTGCCTTTGTGTATGTATATACTTGACAGCCTTAGTTTCCTGTGTTGTCCCCATGCAAACCAACATGAGTTGTTATTTAATTTTCCTTACCTTTAAGTGATCACTTTTGTTTAATTTAGTTTCATGTGCTAATATATTCATATTTGCTTTCATATGTTATTTGTTTCTTTCATTTAGCTTTCGTGCTTCATTTACTTTCGTGGATAACAAGTACCCAAGTACTCTAGCACCCACATGATCACTTGCCCAAGTACCATGTCTTTGTGTACACTTTACCCTTTCTTTCTTTTCATTTTTCATGTGTTGCAATTTTCCTTTTCTTTACTTTAGTTCTCATGTATAGAAACCCATGTGCCCTCTTTTGAACATTCCTTGCTTTCGTGAACAATTCTAGTTGCTTTCTTGAGCAAAGTACCCAATTCATGCAATCAAGTTTTGCTTGCTTTCTTGTGTTTTGTGTGCATATGCTTGAGCTTTCATGTGTTAATTTAATTGATGTCAACATATACATATCACAATTTATCCAATGCTATCATAGTATTATGCTCCTATTGTTTGTTCCTATCGTTTGCTATCTACAGCCAGCTATAGTGTGTTATAATTTTACTTGGTCAACAATGGTCCAATGACAATCATGTAAATAAATTGAAAATTGATTTATTGCTTATTTAAGTAATTACTTTATACCTAACACCATTTGGTGTTGAATTCCTATTGGCCAATTTAATTTTTTCAGTTTCTTTTCAAAAAACGGTACCACGATACTATACTTAATTAATTGATTTTCTTCTTAATTAATTAGTGTTTTCCTTCGCTAAATAATTCATATGAAATAGAAAATTTACGGGAGAAATCCCAAAAATTCACAAAAAATCACTTTTATCACATTCTTCCTTATATAAAACTTTCAGGTCAAAATTATTTTGATTTTATGATTTTTAATAATTAATTAGGCCTGAAATTAACATTTTCTTAACTTTCGAAATTCACATAATATTCATATTAACTCAAAAAATTATGAAATTAAAAACCCATCTCTATTTCATCATTAAGCATATCGTATTAAAAATTCATGGCATTTTGGAGGTTATTTAACCATGTTTTACCATGAACCATGAGCTAATTCACCTTAATAAAATTTTAAACCATAATTAAAATAATGTTTAAACATCCATACACATTAAACATCATTCAAACATTCATTTACCACAAAAATACGAATTTAAACATGTTAGGGAAGGTTTTAGGGGAAGATTTTACTCACCTTGCTTAAGAAAGTTGATTTAATCTCTTCTCTTATAAAGTTGAAACCTTTAATCTTCTTGGCTTGGATATCTCTTCTTTTTCTCTTGAAATTATCTCCTTCTTCATTTTTTTGATATCTTAGGATTTGTTTGGTACGAATTGGAATGAAGAATGAGGGAATGTGGCTGAAGTAATGGATTAGTGGTTTTAGGCTAACTAATTTATTCCCCTTAACCATATCCTTCCCATTAAAATTTAAACGGTCTATTTTCATTAATCAAGACCAACCAAAATTGCTCTAATTGTCTTTGGTCTATCCAATTAACTTTTTAAAGTGATCATCGCTTAATTAATAAATTTCCCTTAGGCAATTCTTGCAATTAAATCACTTTAATAATTTAATTAATAATATCTCCATTGTTAATTTAATTTAATTTTCCATTTTATGAACCCTCCAAAATATAGGGTGTTACAGTCTCCTCTCTTTATAAAAATTTCATCCTCGAAATTTCGATAAGGAATACCAAATTTATGCTAACACCCTGAAAGTGTGGGTTCATCATTATATAAGTACACACAAGTATAAAAGATTACACTAGTACCATACTAATGCAAACCATCAATCATCAAGCAAAATATATTAGCGCAACTACTAATACATAGTCATATCACATATGAAAATACTAGTATCGTACTAGTCCGTACAATAGACAGCAAACATATTTCTACATACATGAATGTCTAAAACAACTTAGGATAGTTATTTCTAATCCTATCCTGTAGCTCCTAGGTGTTAATGCCTCAGTCGTTGATTTTGATGATAACAACCTCGATAACAACCATATACAATTTTATAAAATATAGATACTAATGTTTTGCTAAATTATATAGTATATATTACAGAATATTACACGGGTATTGAATCGAAGACTGTATAGTATAAAGACTCAAAAGGTGGACATGAAGACTTATGAGTATAAAGACAAAGATGTGAAGATTTTGAGATTATAATTTGGTGTATAGAGTCATAGTATATTGTTAAAGTCCTCGGTAGCAATCTTTGATCTCTATCTCTTATTTTCTATCTTTTATATTTTTAAACAATATAAATTTCAAAAATATTTCAAAATATTTTATAAGAGTTTTTCAAAGTTCAAAATTTTTATAAAATATTTTTCAAAGTATTAAACTATTTTACAAAGTATACGATTTTCAAAACATTTTAAAAGAAACCAGTTTTCAAAATTTACAAGCATACATCGACATATAGGCAGATGATATGTCGACATACATGCCGCCAAGTGGTTTTTTAGATTTTAAATGGAAGTGTCTATTCATTGTAACTCTTCACGAACAGACAAATCTAATGATTTACTATATAAAAAGGAAATCAAACGAATTTCAAAGTTTAGATTTACTTATTTTCTTCCCTCCTCTTACTCTCTTGAAAACTCCATTGAAAATATACACTAATTCTCTTCAAAATGAAATATAATCAATCCATACTTCTTTGTATTGATTCAATACTACTTTCTTACTATTATGGAAACATTTTTCACTCAATTCAATGACCGAAGTATTGTCCAAGAGGCATAGGATCCATTGTATCCGAAGTTCAAGAAATTGTCTTTGGAAAAACTATCAAACTCTATTTGTATTTTCTTGGGTATGCTTGTAGCACATTCAAATCAAGTGAGTATGCTTAATTACCTGGAAATCTAGTGGGTATGCTTGTATCCCATTCAAATCAATTGGGTGTGCTTGTAGCCTATTTAAATCAAGTGGGTGTACCCTGTGCCCAGAAATTCAAGAAGGTGTGTCTCGTAGCCTCGAAATCGAGATTGTTTTTTGGTTTTCCTTTTGCCCATTTAAAGATTGGCATTTGAAAAGAAATATATACAAGCAATTGTATGGAACTAGATGTTGGAGAAATCTGAATCGGTATAAAATTCTCTATGTCATCTCTCTATTTCTTTACTTTGCTTTACCATTTTTATCTGTGATTGCATCTATGACTGATTGTTGATACAATTATGTGTTGTTAATCTGTGATTTAATATTTAACTTGAAAGAAATTTAAAAAGATTTACATAACTTAGAAAATACTATTTACCCCTTATCTAGTGTTTAATCGGCCTTAAGATCCATAATTCTGCAACCCACACCAGGTACAATCATCCTTATCGTCTCCCCATTGGACGCGAACAAGTTTGATAACTTTATTTCTTAACTCCTTCTTATCATGACCAACTATTCCTTTTGGTCATCTCATATATGTAAAATCCAGTTCTATAGATAAGTCTTAAATTGCCCTCGGTTCCACTATCGAATCTAGGTAGTGCACACATTTTTTTAAATGCGATATATGAAACACATTATGCACACCTGCTAAACTGCTCGGCAACTTGAGTCTATACACAAGTTTACTGATTCTCTCAGTCATTTGAAATGGTCCTATGTATCTAGGTGCCAACTTCCCTGCTTTACCAAAGCATATAACTCCTCTCATCAGAGAAACCTTCATGAATACATGTTCACCTACTGCGAACTCGAGCTCTTTCCTTTGCTTGTTGGAGTAACTCTTCTGCCTTGATTATGCTACTTTCATCTTGATGTGAATTAACTCTACCTTCTCAGTAGCTTCTCTTACCAAATCGGGATCTAACACGAACCTATCTCCCATGTTCATCCAACAAACCGGTGATTACATGGTCTACCATATAGCACCTCAAATGGTGCCATCACGATACTTATATGGTAACTATTGTTGTAGGTAAACTCTTCCAAATGCCAATGATCATCCCAAGATCCTTCAAAATCGAAAACATAAGCCCCCAGCAAATCCTCGAGTACACTGTTCAACCTCTCGGTCTGACCATCAATCTGTAGGTGGTAAGCCGTGCTTAAGGTAGACTTCGTACCCAATGCACTCTACAAACTTCTCCAGGACTCACTGGTAAACAATAGGTCACTATCACTAACGATACTGCTCGGTATCTTATGCAGTTTCACTATGTTCTTCATATATAGCTTCGCTAAGCTAGCTGCCGTCTTTGTCGACTTCTTCGGGATAAATTGGGTACTCTTAGTCAATCTATCGACTATCACCCAAATGATATCATTTCCCTTCTCGACCTAGGAAGTCAGTCAATAAAGTCTATAGATATAGAACCCTAATTTCAAGTCGGTACTTCGAAGGGTTGAAGTAAAACCGTTAGGCTTTTGGTGCTCAGCCTTCACTAATTGACAGGTAGAACACCTCTTCACACATTCTCCTATATCTCTCTTCATCCCTTCCTAAAAGAAGACCCTCTTTATATCACGATACATCTTTATGCCTCCGGGATGAATAGTAGACTTTGACCAATTACTTTCTTCTAAGATTCCTCCCGAAGATCTCCTACATCTGAAAAACGCAGTCTTCCTTTCTTCCTAAGCCATCCCTTTGAGTCTCTCGAATCCTTTCAGATCCTCTACATCTGCCTCCATATCTAATCACCCAATTCTTTCAGCAATTAGTGGGTTATCACTTTGCCTTGCAGTTATTCTTTCTACAAGTGTTGGACGTACTTCTATACTTGCTAACACTCCCGGATCTCTACTCGATCCAGTATTCTGTCTAAAATGCACTCCGCAAGTGGCTAACATCTTTAACATCTTCCATTTTATAATCATGTCCAACATTGCATTCAAATGCTTCTTACTCAAAGCATCGACAACCTAGTTCCCTTTTCCTAGCGAATATTCTATTTCGAAATCATATGCCGTCAAGAACTTTAGACATCTCCGCTGCCTCATATTCAATTTATTCTAAGAAAATAGATACTTAAGGGACTTATGATCTATATACAACTCGAATCGTTCTCCCAACAAGTAATGTTTCCAGATCTTCAATGCAAACACTACCGCTACCAACTCTAAATCATGAGTCAGATATCTAACCTTCTACGGTCTCAATTGCCTTGATGCAAAAGCTATCACATGTCCTTTTTACATCAATACTACTCCCAAACCTATTCTACAAGCATTAGTATACACTAACAACTACCAATCCCTTTCAGGCATGATCAAGATAGGAGAATTTGTCAACAGGTTCTTCAACTCCTGAAATTACCCTTCACACCTATCAGTGTACATGAACTTCTGGTTCATCCTGGTCAACTTAGTCAAGGGTACGGCTGTACGAAAAAATCTTTAATGAATCTTCGGTAGTAGCCAACCAATCCCAATAAACTTTTCATCTCTATGACTGTCTCTGCCTCTTCCAAATGTTAATAGTTTTTATCTTAGTTGATGGAAACTCGTTGCTAAGTCTAGCTACGAGAACACTCGAGCTCGACTCAATTGATCAAATAAGTCATCTATCTTGGGCAAGGGATGATGGTTCTTCACCATCAACTCATTTAGTTTTCGATAATCTATACACATTCGTAAAATTCTGTCCGACTTCTTTGTGAATAACGCAGATGCTCCCTACAGCGAACTACTATATCTGATGAAACTCTTATGCTCAGGTTCCACCAACTATTTCTTAAGTTCTCCTATCTCCTTGGGTGGCATTTTGATAGCCCATTTACTAACAGGTTGCGCCTCTTATAACATCCCCCATTTGGAGGCCCAAAACTAATTGCTACGGATGTTGTAGTCATCCATAATTATTAATTCTTGGTGAGCAAATGCAGTAATGTTAGATACATTGATATACCAGAAACATATGAATATGAAAAAATTTAAGCTCAATTTAAAACAAATTTCTTGTTTCATTATAAATAGTATTTCAGATTCATTACATAATTCGATACGTAAGCTACGTTCAAAGAAATTACAATTTATTACAAAATACGCCAAGTGCGACATATGAAGATGCCCCCTTGGTTGATGGGAGTCTAAATATAGGCAATTAAACAAATTTGCCCTTACATCCAAATAACACAACGGACAATAGATAGAATCTCCTAAATAGCTAGCTTGCCTCCTGCATGTCTCCGAAAGCTTATTCGTTAACTAATAACCTAAAAAACCCTTACCCTCAGCCTACTCAAATTAATTTTTGAGCACCCGAGAGTTTAAGTAGAAAAACATAAACTTTGAGTTAGGCAAAAAGTTTGGTGTGAATAATATTATACTATCTCGAACCAAATAGATATCTAGCGAGACCACGCCGCTGAGTGGAATGAGTTTTCCCCTCGCTAGTACCTTAACCAAAAACTAATTAACCATATACCGTGCACCTAAATCTACAATAGTTAAAACATAACATAATATGTTGATATGCAATTATACAAAATATCCTGGATTTCCCATCCCAATTCATTGGACTATCTGTCTCAGGTTATAGTTTCTTTGGTCACTATTAACCTAATGTGCACGTAAATGTGCATATTTTTACTTTCATATTTTATCGAATTAAATTAAATAAACGATCATATTGGGTGTTTTAACATGTTTAAACCAAAATTCAAATTATTTTCAAATCGTCACATATTCATCTTCATCCAGGGGTAAAATGGTCATTTTTGTGCATATATTAATTTGAGAAAAATCAATTGGAAATTTCTATATTATTTTGTAGGAATTTGGCTTCATATACAAGTGGTTTTATGAAGATGTATGCATGCACAAGAGTGAATACAAAGGAATGGAGATGGAAATAATTCAAAGTCATGGATATGGAGGACCCCACCTACCCATCTATCTTAATGTACAAATTAGAGGCTAATGCACATGCTAATAGAGTTTAAAGCTTCATGCACACTTAAATGATGATTATTTGATGCTAATGATTACTTGGCCTCCACACTTCCTAAGAGGGTATTTTGGGCATTCTCCAAAAAAGTGGATTAGGGTTTCATACATGTATAAATACCCCTTATGCTTCATGTAGGCTCTCTTAGTTAGTTTAGTTTAGATTAAAAATAAAAGAAAGCTCTCTTTCTCTTTTCATGGCTACTTAGCCATTTTTATCTTATTTAATTTTCTTTTTTTTACGCAATGTTAATTATTATTTCCTTTTAATTACATGTTCTTTTCCTTTCATGCAAGTCGTGTAGTTTCATTTATTCATGCAAGTAGAATAGTTTTATTTCTTTTCAGTTAGCTCTTCTTTTACTTTGCTCTCCTTTTCCTTTTCTTTTTATTTCATGTTGCATGCTACAATTGTTGATATGATAAAAAAAAAGAGGCTAAACCCCTTTAATTTAGGGGTAATGAAGCTCTCTAATTATGTAGCTTCAACAGTTTGATAATTATTGCTCTCTTTTTGTGCTTAATAGCAATGCTTGAAGTGGTTTAACTTGTTGTTTTTGCTTTGAATGTGATAGCCTATATTGTTGACACCAATTGGCTATGCTTAAACAATTACTAAACACAAGTTATCTCTTCATCTACATATGATTACGGTAATGAAGTGAATGTTGAAATCAAAATTTGATGGTCTATATTTCTAACTAATAGGTAATAGGCCATGCTTAAATAGATTTTACTTTCAACTTGTTGTTATTTTTCATGAGAATTAAAAGTGATTTAAAGGTTGTGTTATAGTTTGATGGCTTCTGTTGGCTAATTAATAGCACAAATATGCCATACTTATGATAAGCACATCATTTAAATTCACTTATGACCAAAAAAGAGAGATCATAATTTCATATTTTGTTGAACTATATGATCCAGAGAGTGGAATTATCTGTAAATTGTCATTTTATTCTCATAGTTTTCATTCACTTTTGCAGTGTTAGTTTTTACATTTTTTTATAGTTAACATTCTCTCGACTTTGGTATAATTTGATTGAATAGAGATATAAAATCTAACAAATCCCTACGGATCGACCCGTACTCGCCACGTACTAATAATTATACACTGTGCGCTTGTGGTTATTTGAATTTGAAATTTATCGATGATTTTCTAAACTGATAGAAAATGCATCATTAAACAAGTTTTTGGCGCCGTTGCCGGGGAATTGCTTTGATTTTAATTTTCTATTCTTCGGATTATTTTTGTTTAATTTTTGTGTGTTTTATTTTGTATTTGTTTGTTTGCATATTAAAAAAAAAATTGTTGTGTGTTTGTGTGATTGTTGATTGCATTTGTTTTCTAGTTCATTTGCATTTGCATTTTTTTTATTTATACAAAAAACATACAATTCACAACAAAAATCAAAAATATTTTATTTCTTTGTCATTTATAATATTGTATTTACATTTTTTACTATTGCATTTCCCTTTTTCCATTTACACTCAAAAAGAAAAAAATTCTACTGTGCGCATACACACCAACCTCTCAGACCACACTTCACCACTGTCTGTCCCTCAGACCCATCAGCAACCATCAACAGTGCAGTTCCTCCAAATTTACATACCTCTACCACTCTTCCAAACTGCTAACTGCCTCCTCTTAGTTCATCATCCCACTGGAATATCCTATTACTGCTGTACAACAAACAACTCGTGTGCAAACATTCTGCCAATTCTCCATTCTTCATACATTCACTTGACATTCAATCCTGCTCTTTCTCTTGCCAACCACTCAACAAAACTGCACAACAAGCTCGAACCCACCATACGCTCCACTTCATTCACCACTGACATTCCCCACTCACTGCCATGTTTCATCATTGTCTCACCACTACTATTCACTGTCTCGACAACAAATCACACATCAAACCAGAACCAACCATCTCCACCTCTTCACCACAAACTGTCGTAATACCCTCGGTTCAATCACCTCTTGCAAGCAGCCAACCTGAACAAAACAACAGCAGCCAACCATCAACAATTCCTTCAATTCAAACTCCACTCATTGAACAATCCACCATTCACTGCATATCCACTGCCTACATACTTCTTCGATACAACCTAATCACCAACCAACATACTACTTCATACAACAACCGAGCCCACTGCCTACATATCAGATCGCTTCCGCCACCATTACCATTAAACCATCGCACCAAATCACCTTCTACAATTACCCCTCCATCATTCCTTATCCACTTCAGTGCCTCTTCCCTCAGCCACTCCATCATCAACATTTCATCCCCTTCGAACACTTCATAACTGATAACTGACAGCAGTTCCTCATCACCTTCATACAGCAGTCTACCATCAGACCAAATACTACAATCATCAACTCCAAGCAAACGAATTTGAAAATATTATAATAAATCGCGAGGAATAATCAAACGAATTTACAATCATCAACTCTCCAAAAACATTTTCAGAGGAACAATCACCGAATTCGCCAACTAAATCGCGAACGTCCAATCCCCAAATCCACAACATCATCGAACTACATCAAACCGCTACCCTCAATCGACCAACCCAAAACCGCTTCGCCCTCGAACTCGACAACTGACCAAAATTGCAACAACACCATAAAACAATCGAACTTCGAAAGTCGCCAATCAGCGAATCCAAAGTCGCAACCATCTTCCACCAAATCTGGAACCACCCAAATCCCTACAACCGCAACTGTCACAGTCGCAACCCACAAACCACGAGCCTCTCCACCTTCCAACCGTGATTCCCAAATCACTACATCAAACCAAACACCCAAATTATTGAACAAGTTAAGCTATTTGTTGATTTGGAATTTTCTTTGTTATTTTTTTGGGTATTTGTCAGGTTTGCTACAGTTTGCTTAGTGTTGTGAGTATTTTTTTATTAAGTTGCGTGAGTGTTTTTAAAACTAATTTGGGCCGGGGCTAGTTAGTGGGCTGTCATTTTATTTTACTTTGTTTTTCCTTTTTGTGAAGTCAAAAAACAAAAAAAATAACAAAAAATAACAAAACAAAGAAAAAAAGAAAAGAAGAAAAAGGAAGAAAAAGGTATAAAAAATGGGAGTGTGTTGTATGCAGTTTGCTTTTCTCCCTTGAAGAAGGTTTGCTTTTCTTGTTTTTTGTCTCTTCAAAAAATAATAATAAAAAAACTGATTTGGTTTCGAATTTTTCTTAGTTTCTTTCTTGAAAAAAAAGAGAAAAAAAAGAAAAGAAAAAAAACTGTATATATATATACCTTGTTTTTATTTTCAGGTTGCCGAAGTAGAAGGAGACGACCCGCTTGCCAAAAATAAATTGCTTAGCTTGCTTGCTATAAAAAAATTTGCTGCTCTTATATAGCCCCTATCTATTGTTTTTTTTACCTTGCATTGTTGGTTATTTGCATTTGCATAAAAAAAATTCAAAAAAAAAAAAATCCATTCGTAGTTGCATTGTTAATATACGTTTAATTTCTGTTTTGCATTTCATCCTAGATTTTGATTAATAGTAACGGTTTTGATAACACTTAATTGTATATTAACAAGTTGTCTTCTTTGAACAAATTAATTTATTGGTATCTAGGCTACGGTAATAACCATTTATAAATATTACGGTGATTCGTAAATATTATAGTGGTTGTTCCTCTGAAGGTACTTAAATCTTCGGCTGCATTGCTACGGTGATTCATGGTGCACCGATAAATCCTATCTGTTACCTGGCCGAGAACTATCTTGTTTATTTAAGACAATATGTGATTATACAATTTTGGGTTAGGATAAATAATTCATAATCAAACCCTTGCATTCATTTAGTTGCATTAGTTTACGCATATTTAAAAAAAAAATTCAAAATCAAAAACTAAAAAAATTGTAAATATTCCTTCACTTAGTTTTCAAATCCTTTCTTTTGAAATTTTTAAATCAAAAATCCCAAAAATAAAATTTATGTTAGTTATATATATATATAAACAAAAATCCAAAAAAATATATGAAATCTTTTCAAAAACAAAAAAAATGAAAAACCAAAATACAAAAAAAAAATCAATTTTCCATTTTGTAAAATAAATTCTATTTGTAAATATTTTTCCTTTATAAAAAAAACCAAAAACATTCTTGAAAATGTCCGAATTTCCATATTCACTTGAATTTTACAATAGTTGTGAAAATCAATATAATCCATATGATTTCATTCCAAATTTGTATGGATATTTTAACAACAACTATTGTATAAACAATTTGAAATTTGAACAACAAAGTTTTCAAAACGATGACCAACCCTCGACTCTTGAAAATAGCATTTCATCTTTACTTGAACTCTCTACACAACAAAATCAAAGTATAAATGATTTGTGTAATTCATATTTGTGTAATAACTCGAGTCAAGGATTTCAATATTTGAATTCAATTCAAAATTGAAATGATTTCGATTATAACTCATGCCAATACAACTTCAAACTCCAAAACCAATTTCAAAATGGAAATGTGAACCACTTTTCAAATAATTTTAGCAATGAGAATAATCTCAACTACGATGCGAGTAAAAAAATTTGTTCTCAACACGTCCAAACCAAAAATTCTCAAGTCAATAATTATAAGTTGGATTTTGTTGAAGAAATGAACGAAATTTACGATGATCACACAGATTTGTTGATTGAAACATACAAAAAATTACATGAACAACAAAATCAAATCCCAACGTGTGATGAGTCAAATAGTAATCCATCTTTTACCACAATTGACGATTTTCAAACAAAAACTTTTGAAACTAAAAATGATGATCTTAATGAAGTTGTTGAAAACACAGTAATTGAGTTGGATTTCAATTCTTTTGAGGGTGTGAAACTCGATTTAAAATTCGATCTTCCTTTCTCCAATTTTGAAAATTTGAACACAACAACATTGGATTTTGAAATTGATACATGCAATGAAGTTGTTGATAATCAAACAAAAGAAAACGAATTCAATGAACATGAATTTTTTGGACTTTTCGATGACGAGTTGTCGAATTTCGAAGGGAAAGATTTAAATCACCATTTTGATTTTGAAATCAATAATTTTGAAGAAGTTTTCAATGATAAATTTTAATTTCAATTTTGTGATTATAAACTTGAATTTCAATCAATTATTCTATCAAGCCCAAAAATTATCGAAAATAAAATATCTCGAACGACTTTTAATAAAACGACATTCGTTTTTCCAAATCAACATTCAACTTTGAAATCATTTATGGTTTGGTTTTCCGAGCTTAAGCTGTGTCTCGCATACTTGACGAGACAAATGAATCGGTCTTTGGAAGACCGTTTCATTTACTCTTTGACGATACACTTTCTAATCTCGTGTAAATACCGTTCATCTTCAGGTAAATATAGGTCATTTTTATTTTTGTTTTATATTTCTCCTTTCACTTGGGTTGATTATGGGGACACAGTCAAAATCAAGTGTGGGGAGTCTCATCTTCTTTTTTATTTTTCATTTTTCTTCCAAAACAAAAAAAATAAAAATAAAAATTTCTCAAAACAAAAACAAAAAAAGCATTTTGACTTATTTTTAAAGAAACACTATGGGATAAATATATTGTTTTGGTTAATTAAATTGAAATTGTTGAAAATTTATTTGTCATAACAAAAATAAAAATGAAGTTTGATTACAAGTAACTATGGTTTAACTTGTATATAGGAAGGTTCATACGTGTTAATTATGAAATATCCTAATTGAAAATCTTTGTTTTAATAAGTGGTGAATTCAAATAAAAGGATATAACATTTTTTTTGTCTACTAAGTTAAATGGTGCTAAGATGATTTTGCAAAACTCTCTCTTCAAAAAAAAGCAAAAACAAACAAAAAATTTCTTGTATATATGTATGTATTTTTCTTAATAAACGCCTATAGTCATGTGTTCACACTGGTGTGTTCACTCGCCATGCTCTGTACCCTTCTCACGTAAGCTCGAAAGGCAGTGCACGATCGGTATATTTTGCCTCAGTTTATCTGAGTTAGGTGTGTGTATATAAAAAAAATTCTTTTATTAATAACGCCTACAGTCGATAAGTGTTCATAGCTGTGTGTTCACTCGCCATGCTCTGTATTCCCCTCACATAAGTCCGAAAGGCAGTGCACGAGTAATATATCTGGCCTCAGTTTATCTGAGTTAAGCATATGTAAATATTGTAAATATCAATAAAATTTCCAAAAAAATAGAGAGAGCAAGCAAATGAAACCCAAGCACTATTTTAACTTGTTTGATTTGACTTGTTATTGAAAAGAAATGAAAATACCACTTCGATAAACTTTGATAATCAACTAAGGATCCATTTCATAGTTACACTATGTTACCAACCGAAACAACGAGTTAAACTACAGTCTATTAGTTATGATAACTTGATTTTTGTTGGATGTTTTGACGAGTAAATGACTTAAATTTTCATGACAATAATCAAAACCTATATTTAACTTATTTGTGTCGATTTAAACATTTTCAAAAACTTACATTCATCCCATTGTAAATAAATCTTGCATTTTGTAAATATTTTCACTTTGCATTTGGATTTTGTGGGCAGTATACGCTAAAAACCCTCACGAGACAACACTCGTCCTACTGGGGACACCCAGAGGTTTAACGACTTGTTGCATATGCTAAATGCAATCGTGTTTCCTACAAAAACGGATTTATCTTAGTTTTTTTCTTTATTCGAGCACAAATAAAAAGATAAGTGTGAGGGTATTTGATGTGCACGTAAATGTGCATATTTTTACTTTCATATTTTATCGAATTAAATTAAATAAATGATCATATTGGGTGTTTTAACATGTTTAAACCAAAATTCAAATTATTTTCAAATCGTCACATATTCATCTTCATCAAGGGGCAAAATGGTCATTTTTGTTCATATATTAATTTGAGAAAAATCAATTGGAAATTTTGTATATTATTTTGTAGGAATTTGACTTCATATACAAGTGGTTTCGTGAAGATATATGCATGCACAAGAGTGAATACAAAGGAATGAAGATGGAAATAATTCAAAGTCATGGATCATAGAGGACCTCACCTACCCACCTATCTTAATGTACCAATTAGAGGCTAATGCATATGCTAATAGAGTTTAAAGCTTCATGCACACTTAAATGATGATTGTTTGATGCTAATGATTACTTGGCCTCCAAATTTTCCTAAGAGGGTATTTTGGGTATTTCCCAAAAAAGTGGATTAGGGTTTCATACATGTAAATTCCCCTTAAGCTTCATGTAGGCTCTCTTAGTTAGTTTAGTTTAGATTAAAAATAAAAGAAAGCTCCCTTTCTCTTTTCATGGCTACTTAGCCATTTTTATCTTATGTAATTTTTTATTTTATGCAATGTTAATTATTGTTTCCTTTTTTACATGTTCATTTCCTTTCATGCAAGTAGTGTAGTTTCATTTATTCATGCAAGTAGAATAGTTTTATTTCTTTTTAGTTAGCTCTTCTTTTACTTTGCTCTCGTTTTCCTTTTCTTTTTATTTCATGTTGCATGCTACAATTGTTGATATGATAACAAAAATGAGAGGCTAAACCCCTTCAATTTAGGGGTAATGAAGCTCTCTAATCATGTAGCTTCAACATTTTTATAATTATTGCTCTCTTTTTGTGCTTAATGGCAATGCTTGAAGTGGTTTAACTTGTTGTTTTTGCTTTGAATTTGATAGCCTATATTGTTGACACCAAATAGGCTATGCTTAAACAATCACTAAATACAAGTTACCTCTTCATCTACATATGATTATGGTAATGAAGTGAATGTTGAAATCAAAATTTGATGGTCTATATTTCTAATTAATAGTTAATAGGCCATGCTTAAAATAGATTTTACTTTTAAATTGTTGTCATATTTCATGAGAATTAAAAGTGATTTAAAGGTTGTGTTATAGTTTGATGGCTTATGTTGGGCTAATTAATAACACAAATATGCCATACGTATGATAAGCACATCATTTAAATTCACTTATGACCAAAAAAGAGAAATCATAATTTCATATTTTGTTGAACTATATGATCTAAAGAGTGGAATTATCTCTAAATTGTCATTTTATTCTCATAGCTTTCATTCACTTTTGTAGTGTTAGTTTTTACATTTTTTGTAGTTAACATTCTCTCGACTTTGGTATAATTTGATTGAACAGAGATTTAAAATCTAACAATTCCCTGCTGATCGACCCGTACTCACCACGTACTAATAATTGTACGCTGTGCGCTTGCGGTTATTTTAATTTGAAATTTATCGACAATTTTCTAAACCGATAGAAAATTCGTCGTTAAACATAACTTATTAGTTTTCATGGGATAACTAATAACTTGTTCCAAGCTTATGGACTATCTGTCCGGTTTCATAATTTTCATGGGATTACTAAGAACCTATTGGTGTCTACCGATAACATCATTCAATCATATTTTTCATGGGCTGACTATGAACCTAATGGATTCTCCAATAACATCTCTAAGGTTATAGTTTTCATGGGCTCACTATGAACCTATTGGATTCTCCAATAACATCTCTAAGGTCATAGTTTTCATTGGCTGACTATGAACTTATTGATCTATATCAATAACCTATTCCGAACATAGTTTTTATGGGATCACTAAGAACTTATTAGCCCCTACCAGTAACATTTCTCAAGGCAAAGTTTTCATGGGATATAACTTTTTATAGGTGTAGAATTAGGGTCTCTAACCTTTTTCATTGCTTTCGAATGATGGTTCTCTTTCCGTAGAGTGGTCATAATAGAGAAATAAACTTATGGTTAAAAAGTAACAGATGTTTTAAATTCTAAACACAAAGCGACGTTACTGTAGCATGGCTACGAAAGCTAAAGTTACTGTAGCGCGGCTACGAAAGCATTGGTACTGTAGCATGGCTATGAAAGCATTGGTACTGTAACATGGCTTCGAAAGCATTGGGTACTATAGCATGGCTTCGAAAGCCAAAAGGTAATGTAGCAATACGAAAGCAAATCGGTACTGTAGCATGGCTTCGAAAGTTAAAAGGTACTATAGCAATAGGAAAGCAAATGGGTAATGTAACATGGTTTCAAAAGCTAAAAGATACTATAGCAATAGGAAGGCAAATAGGTACTGTAGCATGGCTTCGAAAGCCAAATGATACTGTAGCAATGCGAAAGCAAATGATGACAAAGCGGTATAATGGAAGACTCATAATTAACGTAAAAACTGCTATTTTGCTAAATAAAGTATATTCTTTTCACCAACTCTTATTGTTTGTCAAATTCCTATTGGATAGAGATATACTTTCTCAATTTCTTTGTAGAAAAACTGCTATAATCAGATTTCATAATTTCCAAATTATTTTCAAAACATTAAAATATATTAATATTTTAATATAATTATTAAGCCTTTCTAGCTTACAAAATTCATAATAAACCAAAAACACTTGGGAAAAATCCCAAAAATTCACCAAAAATCTAAAATAACATTTGTTTTACTATATAAAAATTTCTGGGCAAAATTCATTATTTTATTATTTTTAAGAATTAAAACCCGTAATAAATGCCCTTTTCACCTTAGGAAATTCATAAAATATTCCTATTAATTTTGAAAATTATGAAATTAAAAAATCATCTCCAAAATTAGGTATTACACAACATATCCAAAAATCAAGTCGTTTGGAGATCGTTCACTTAGGTTTTTTCTTTGAAACCTATCATAATAATTTCATAAAAATTCTAATAAATCACCATCCATGCGGACAATGGTAACGTCAACCATATCATCATCAAAGAATGTGGAATACATGAAATATCCAAAATTTAACACATATGAATGAGATGGATACAATTATTCACCTTGTTTTGAGAAAAAGAGTTGAGATTTGAGTTGTTGATTTGTTTTCCCTTAGCTTTATCTTGATTCTCTAACTTTTCTTCCTTTAAAAGATTTTGCAATGGCCTCTACTTTGTTTGTGTTTTGTATGGATGTAAAAATGAATGAGGATATGAGGGTGGAAGGGTTTATGTTTAGGAAATGAAGCTTATTTCTATTTTGCCCCTCACGTAAGTCCTCCTACTTATGTTTAAGTTAAATCGATCTTACATCTTGATTAGTTAAGGCATAACCCAATTAATTATCAAATATCATATCCTTCTCAGGCCATGCATTATTATGTTTAATTAATCTAATTAAATCTCTTGAATAATGTTAAAGAAAAATTAAGGGTGTTACAGGCTTCCCCCCTTAAAAAATTTCGTCCTCGAAATTCTATAAGGACTATAAACAAGCATATCAATCATGCCAACAAAGCTAGTATATCCCACGAGTGAAAAGTCTATATAAAAAAATATAGAACATACCCTCATAACTGCCTAGGATAAGTATCCTTAATCCTATCTTCTGTTTCCCAAGTATAGTCCTTCTCGTTGTCGCTCCACTGAACTTTTATCAACTTGACTGTCTTGTCTCTTAACCTCCTCTCATTTCTCGCTATAACCCATACTGGTTGCCAAACAAAAGTCAGATCCGGTTCTACTATTAAGTCTTCCAATGCAGTCAGTGGGATAGTAGTCTCTAGATCATGTACATACTTACGAAGATGAGTACATGAAACACATTATAGACACCTGCCAAAGTGCTCAGTAACTCTACTTTGTATGTGAGCTTTCCAATCCTCTCTATCATTGGGAACGGTCCAACATATCATTGCTAGTTTCCCTAACTTGCCAAATCGTACCACAACCTACATCAATGATACTTTAATGAAAACCCTATCTCCAATTGAGAACTCTATACGCCTCTTATCCACATAACTCTTTTGTCTAGACTGAGCTTCCTCCATCCTACCTCAGATCAACTCCATCTTCTCTGTTGCTTCTCTCACCATATCTGGACCAAGGACCAATCTGTCTTCGGTCTCTAACCAACATGCTAGTGATTTGCACGGCCTTCCATATAAAGCTTCGAAAGGTGCCATCCCTATACTAGCCTGGTAGCTATTATTATAGGAAAACTCAATCAAGTGCAAATGGTCTTCCCATGACCAAACAAAATTTAATACACAAGCTCTTAATAGATCCTCGAGTACCTTATTGATCTCTTTGTCTGCCCATCCGTCTGTGGGTGATAAGCGACAGTCATCTTAAGCTCGGTTCCCAACATTCCTTGTCGACTCTTCCAGAATTCACTAGTGAACAAGGCATCTCTGTCATTGACTATGCTACTAGGAATCCCATGTAGTCTAACTTATTCTTTATAAATAATTTAGCCAGGATAGATGCCGTCATGGTTGATTTGACTGGAATGAAATGGGCACTCTTGGTCAACCTGTCCACTATGACCCATATACTTTCATTTCCCCAGTTCGACCTTGGCAACCCGTCTATAAAATCCATGGATATCAAATCCCATTTCCAAACTGGGATCTCCAAAGGTTGACGCAACCAACTCAACTTCTAATGTTCGGCCTTCACTTGTTGACAATTCACACACTTCTTTACCCATAAGCCAACATCCCTCTTCATACCTTCCCAGTAGAAACTCCTCTTCATATCCTGATACATCTTGGTCCCACTAGAATGAATCGTAAATTTTGATCGATGACATTCTCAAAGGACCTCCTTCCTTAGGTTTTTTACATTAGGGACACACAATCTTCCCTTCTTTCTCAACCACTCTCTCTGGTCAAGACTAAAATCCTACAGATCATCAATCGCGATTCCGGCCTCTAGCATTCTAATCTTCTCAGCTAACATTGGGTCATTTTTTTACTTAGATGAAATCCTTTCGGTCAATCTTGGTCGAACTTCCAAGAAGGGAAACATGGCAGTACTCTGACTAGAACTAGCAGAAGATCTTAACTGCACACTGCACATAGTTAACGCCTCAAGATCTTTCCATTCCACCAACATGGCTAACACCGCATTTTGACGTTTCCTGCTAAGTGCATCCGCAATCTTGTTACCTTTCCCCGGTGTGTACTCTATACCAAAGTCATAAGCTGTAACATCCCTACTTGGAGGCCCAAAACTACCAGCTACGGATGCTGCAGTCATCCATAGTTATTAATCCTCGGCGATCAAATATGATAAATACATTGATATAACAGAAATATATGGATATGGAAAAATTTTAAAATCAACAAACAACTTTCTCATTCCATTTCAAAAAAATTCAAATTCATTACATAATCCCAATACGAGAACCACATTCAGAGAAAATATATTTACTACAACATATGCCAAGAGCGACATATGAAGATGCCCCCTTGGATGATCGGAGTATATATATAGGCAATCTAACAACTTTTCCTTTACAACAACAACACAGCGGAATCAAAATAAAAGAGAACTCTTGATAGCTATCATGCCTCCTGCACGTCTCCGGAAGCATATTCGTCTAAAGAGGTACCTAAAAAACTCAACTCTCAAACTACTGAAAATCAATTGAGTACTGATGCAGCGCGACCTTCCTGTTTCTTAGGTCGCCAACGAACTAACTCTCCTAAGCCACGACCTAGCACATTAATCCTTAAGTCGTGCCATTTTAGGTCGCAAACGAGCTATGAAGACCGACCAAGCAAGTCATGCGAGCTAAGTCTTTCCTTAGGTCGCTCACGACCTAACGAGTCACGAGATAAAGAGTGGCAAATTAACGAGTTAAAGGTCTTTTTCTTAGGTCGCTCACGACCTAACGAGTCACGAGATAAAGAGTTACGACCTAACAAGATAGGTCGCTCCAATATGCAGATATGTCGCTCCAATATGCCGCTTTACTTAGGTCGCGAACGACCTTTCGTCCTTAGGTCGCAAGAAGTTATGTTTCTCCTTCTTATGTTGTTATCTTCTTTATGTCGCTGCCGTATCTCTTATGTCGCTCCTGTTGAAAGTCGCTCGACCTTAGGTCGCATCAATCTTAGGTCGCTCAAGCCAAGGTCGCTCAACTCCTTAAGTCGCTCGTCCTATAGGTCGCATAAGTCATTCCGGAAGCTGATTCTCCTTATGTCGCTGAAACTTATGCCGCATGATGTTAGGTCGTTTGTGTAAGTTGTTGAGTCGCTTATGTGTTGTATATACTAAGACGTTTACTGTTATGTCGTAGGTCGCTTGCTTTGTTAAGTCGTGTGTATTGTATTTGTTTGTTTCTTTTAAGTCGCGTCTGTTAAGGTCGTTAACGACCTATGTTAGGTCGGTCGTGAATATGTAAACATGTATAGGTCGTAAGTCGTTCATGTAATGTGTTGTGATGTAAGTGTTGTGTTGTAAGCCTATAAATAGGCAAGTCGTGTCATTTGTAAAGTAGATTGATTTTGAATAAACTTTTGTTTGAGTGCTTTGTGCCTCTTCTCAAATTGGTAGTTGAGTGTGATCTCCTATCTCCACTTTCGGTATTCGAGTGCGCTCGAATCAACGACTGCTGAAGCCGATTCACGAAATCCTGTGCGCTAGATCAACGTAGAAGAATCGTAGATCTTTAAACACGATATCGTGCGCGATCAACGTGTTTGAGATAGCTAGAATCCGGTATCTTTGGATCAACGGATTTGGGTCTTTGGTATTTTTCAATCCACCGATTGCTACTTTCATCATTTCATCCGTTTCAGTTATCCGCTGCTGCATCAAGTACCCGAAAGTTTAAGGGGAAAACATAAACTTCAAGTCAGACATAAAGCCTGGTATGAATAATAATCTACCATCTCAAACCATTTAGATATCCAATGAGACCATGCCGCTTAGCGGAACGGGTTTTCCTCTTACTAGTATCCTAAAAACTTTATAAAACCATATACCGTGCTCCTGCATCCACAATGGTTAAAACATTTCAAAATAATATGATGATATGCAAAACAAGTAAATCAATTCTGGATTACCCATCCCCATTCATTTTTGACTATCTGCCTCAGTTATAGTTTCTAGGGTCACTATTAACCTAATAGTTTTCATGGGCTGACTAATAACCCATTTAATACTTATGGACTCCCTGTCAGTGTCATAGTTTTCATGGGTTTAGAATTAACCTGTTTAAATTTATGGGCTCCCTACCCTATTTCATAGTTTCTATGGGATCACTAAGAAACTATTGGCCCTTGCCAATAACATCATTGTTTCATGGGTTCTCCCTGAACCTATTGGTAACTCCAATAACTTCTCCCTTATCCTAGTTTTCATGGGTTGACTAAGAACCTATTGACATCTGTCAATAACTTAATTCGAATATAGTTTTCATGGGTTCACTACAAACCTATTGGCCTCTACCAATAACTCTTTCTAATCATAGTTTTCATGGGTTTACTACGAACCTATTGGCACCTGCCAATAAATTTTCCTAAACATACTTTTTATGGGTTTGCTATGAACCTGTCACCCCGACAACTTCTTTTATACATAGTTTTCATGGGGTTACTATGAACCCGTCTCCCTGACAACCTCTTTAATCAATATTATAGTATCCTATATTCTGGTCTTCCTGACCTCCAGGATGCAATTCTATTCATTCAGGAGTTAACTTAATTTATATTCACTACCGGGTCAACCTAGCTTGTTATTTTGCCCTTCTCCAAAATACAGTTATGGGTCCATTACAATGTGAATATATTACATATATCAAGAAGTAAACATAATAACTTGGTTAATCCCTTTAACCTATTAATCAAGGAAAACTTCTTCAAAAACTCCATACTTAAAATCATTTCCAAAACTCTTTTATTATGCCAAGGTTTTCCTTTAAAATGAGATTAGGTTATTTGTTTTGAAAACTAAGGCTTTCGGTACCTTAAAGCCTTACTTTCAAAACCCCTGGATAACCTCCTTCGAAAGCATAGAAAACTTCTTTTCAAACCATTACATATAAACCTTCGAAGCTCTTTAATTCATCTCTTTTGAAACCAAAATATACCTTTCGAAAGTATGAAAACATTACCCTACAATCCTTAGAAACACTTCGAAACCAATGAAAGTACCCCTTTCCAAACCATTGGGTTTACTCAAAAACATCTTTTGGATCAAAGTGAATATATATGAAAGTACCCCTTTCGATACCTTTAAACTTCTTATAAAATTGTTTGGGGAAAGTTTGATGGCATCGACACCATCCTTTCGAAAGCTTCAAAACATTTAATAAAAACTTTGAAGGTTAGCATCGATACCCTCTTTTGAAGCCATTGCCTTCGAAACCCTTGATCCCTTTCAATAGCATTTAGGAAGTGGCTTAGTACATATTTAAAACAAAAGCTACCCTTCAAAAACATTGATGATTCAATACACTTGAAAGGTAAAAGAATGGCAGTAGGGTATCGAGTTTGTCAGAACCACCATTTTTGAAACCATTGTTTTATAACCAAGGGACTCAATCGAAAGCTTATACTTAAAAATGAAAGATGAAACCTTCTTTGAAAGCTATTTAGTAAACCCCGTTTGATAGCATATGTTTTGACTCCTTCGAACTCTTTAATAAAATAAAGGCGGGCGCTTAACATTTTAAAACAAAACAAAGGTTTCGTTCCCTTCGGAAGCTATGTTTTTGACACCATGCCTTCTGCCTTTCTCCAATCCACTACTTACCAATGTTAATACCTTGTGTAATGGTTCTCGCTTTGTGGGGTTTCGACTTGATTGAAGGCGGAAGCTATGGGTCGAAAGGTGCTTTTAATAGAGGCGGAACCCACTTTTCTGGGTAAATATGATTTAATGCTAATTAAAGAAAATACTTTCTAACTAACCTGCCCACGTGTAAACATGTGATTGGTTGCCTCAACTTTTCAAATTCTTTACCAAAATAACCGCCACATAATTTCAGATCTAAACCAAGATTAATTTAACAAATAAGCCCTTCCATTAAGCAAAACCAATAATGCAAATAAGTCCTTCTTCTAAAATAATTTAATTCCCATAGTAAATCACTTAGGAAAAATCCCCAAAAATCACAGAAATTCACTTTTAACATGTTATCTAACATATCTAAATTTCAGACCAAAATTCTCAATCATTTCTGAAATAAATTCCTAAACCCAATTAACCATATTTTCCTTTGAAAATTCATAATAATCTTTCCATAGCTTGGAAACTTATCAAAATTAAAACCCAACTCCAAAATCATGTTTTACATAACATTTAAATTCCTCATGGCATTCAAAACCAATTACAATAGGTTTTACCCTTAAAACCCTGAAAATCATATTTAAACAATCTTGTTTAAATCTAACATATTATTATCCAAGCATATCATCATCCAAATTGTAATGACCCGTATTTTTAACGCTTTAAAAATACTAAATTAAATAAAATTTTATGATTTATTAAATGGAAATCTCTTTGTATATAAGTTACAAATCCAAAACCAATTTCGATAAGACCGATAATGTAATACATATTAAAAACGTAATGTAATAATATGAAATAGTTGTAACCAATAACAGAAACCAAAATAATAATTTTAACGTAAGAAACGTGCGTTTTTGCGTTAAATGAAACTTTCGTTAAATAAAAAATTAAACAATAAAATTTCGCAACGAAAATTCGATATTTAAAATGTGTCTATTTAAACATAGGAAATTGTAAAGTTTCGTCAGAAAATATGAAAGTAAATTTCAGTCACGTCATTTCGGTTTAAATCAGTTAAAATGTAATGAAAATAAAATGTTTTCAAAACCTAAATATTTTTATATAGAAAAATTCTAAACCATCTTCTGAGCAAGACGTCATTTTTCGTTTTTTCAAATTCGGACTTCTTTAGCTCCGTCGATCTTATTTTTCTGCGTTTTTCTTGCATTTTCCACCAGTAGAAATTTCGAATTTTTATAACTCAATCTTACCGCTAACATCTGTATACCGTTTTGATCGTCTCGTTGTACTGATCTCCACGGTATATTCGTATGTGTGTTTCGACGTCCGGTGGACGGCAAAATCGGTAAAACGGTTACCGTATCGGTACGGTTTTGTTACGTTTGGTTTTTATGACCATTTGAATTCATTGTCCATTCAAACTCTTCTTCGTAAAACTCAATAGCCGTTTGCTTTTATTTTTTTACAGAAGCCATCAACATTTATTACCGTAGCTATTGCACTATTATCTATATTTTAACAAAAGTTTTGTTTGCTCGAAAAAAAAGCAATGGGAGGCCGTATATGTATTTTTGATAATCTTTCCAGATCTCCCCTCCTCTCCTTTCTCTCCGCAAACCCCTTCATTTTTCCTACGCCTCTTCTCCTTGCGCACCCCTGTCCTCTTCATCAATTGGTAGGCGCCCCAACTAAGCTGTCGCCCCACCGTGCTCCGCCGACTTCCAATCACCGACCCACCAAAATCGCCACCACCTCCTTGCCGCCTATGCTGTGCCACGTCCTCCTGCACCACTAACCTTCCCCTTTGCCGCCACGTCAGCCGCCTCGCAACCCAAAGACCTGAACTCGAACCATTTGAATCTCTGCCATGTCCACCTTTGACCATTTTGGAAGCTTGTGCCGAGACCCTCCTCATCCTGCACTTCACAGCCCTCCACTGCTTGACCTCTGCGTTGTGTATATAGGTATGCAGATTCCATTTATAACAGTATAAAATCTTTACATATTGATAGTTTTACCATATATGTTTCCAACATTTATTTTCTTTAAGTATGTTGTATAAAATATAAGGGTTCACCTATTTTTAAGTGCTGTGTTTGTATATATTTACCCATGTATTCTGTTTTGTTCACAGATTTATGTAAATTTTACTTTTGGCAGTTTTATATATTTGGGTATTTTATACTATAAACGGATATAGTTTTAAAAGTATTATATATATAAAAATTGTAGTTTGGGTATACTGTAGTTCTGTTTTATGAAAATTATATACAAGATCTTCCATTGGATGTTGTGATATATATTTATATAAGGATATAATCGGTTTTGAAATAATTATTTATATAAGATTTCATAAGCAGCTTATATATGTACTTAACTTGTTTAATTATAAATGTTTATATTATATGTGGGTTAGTTGATGATTTATAAAATGTAATAGTTGCGGCAAACCAGTATATTAAAGTTTGACACATACCTCCATAAGTTTCAATATATATAAGTTGAAACCATACTTTACGCGTAGGGTTCTAGGGTGGTATGTGCTGTAGTAAAGCACAAGTTGCGGTAGAAATATACTAGTAGTTTGTATGTTTTAAAGTGTGCAGCTTACTTTTGAATATAATATGTGTATGCGTGTTGAGTATACTAACATTTATGGTTGAGTATAATATGTATATTGTCAGCAGGTTTTTTTTATAGAGCATTGTTGTATTATGTTAGTACCTACATATGTCTGGTATATGATTAATGCATGTTTATATATATTGTGTTCATGTATTTCACATGCCGTTGGGTATATATATATTTCATATGCAGTCGGTTGCAGTTTTAAAATAAAGGTGATATTCGTGTATTAAAGTACTGATTTCAAAATGATATAGATTTATAAAAATATAGGTAGTTAACTGGTTTTGTATATATAAAACTAAACTAAGATTTTTATATAATATGTGGTAGATGCGAGTTTATATAACTTGAATATATAAGTTTAGTTTAGACTATGATGTACTTGTATCTATATATAAGTAGGCTGTTTCATTTTCATATTATATGTTAAATTTCAAACATATGTTAGTTATACATATTATACTACTATTATACACATGCGTTGACTGGCTATAGTGCATATTAATATAAGTATGTTGTTGATTCTAAGTGTATGTGTTGTCGTTTGTTAAAACTTATGTTAGTTTATATTTATACAAAAGCTAGATTTATTATAAACCTTTTCTATATTAATATATATTATGTTGTGCTTACTTATGAGGTTGTATATACCTTTGTTTATATATATATATATATTTTATTTTATTTTATTTTATTTTAAAATTGTCGTATTGATTTTAATAAATTATTAATAATAATATAATATACATTTTGTTTCTGTCATATCTAAATGATTTTGATCCTTGATTCCCTATCAATCAGCTTTGTTCGTCAAATTCGTACCATTCCAGCTTGCTTTGAAGTTGGGTTTGCATTTCGTAATTCAAATTTCAGTGTCCGTATCAATGTGCTTATCCGTGTCATCTTCTGTATTCTCTAACCTCGAAAGGTGAGCAATCACTCACGATTAACGTTCTTTTATTTATTAAATTTGATTTCAATTGAAACGATAATTGAAATATGCTGCTGTTAGTTAATTACACTGTTATATATGCTATTACCTGTATCAGTTCACCTGTGATATCTAACACCATTATCTGTTATATATACAATGATAATCCAGTTTGGTTGTTAAATGATTGATTGTCTGATGTTGACATTTGACGTTAAATTGTTAATGTTGTAAGTAATAAATAATATGAAATTGAAATTGACGTAGGATAGTTAGATTTGATATATGTGTTAATTTGATTGATGACATTTGTATAATATGACATCTTTTAAATGTTAAATAAATTGACACGTAGAAATAGTATTAACCACACCTTGAACCATTGAATGTATGTTGTAAAATTTATGTAGTATGAAATTGAATAATTGATATCAAATGCAGAACCGTATTAATATTATTGTAATAATCTTTAATCTACATGAAATGATAGTGCAGATTCTAGAAATAATTATATTAATTTGCACAAACAACAATGTGAATTAATACGATTATTTCGGGATTATTTGAATTGATTATTGGATTGATATTGGTTGTTGTTATTGCTTGTTTATTTACTTTGACACCATCCCAGTTATCACACTGCAAGTTCCCTTTGCTATGCTTTGATTTTTGAATTGAATTGGAATCGGGTTGAAATGATAAATACCCAAATTGAACTTTGACCTAGGATAGAGAATTAAATAAAAATCGATTGGTCAATAATTTGATATAAAAATAAAATGAAGATTTTACTTGAAAAAAATATATGGTTTTGAAACAAAGTTGAAAATTGAATTTTAATGAAAGGAAATGTTAATATTTAATAATCTGAATCAAAATATTAACATAGTAGATGATGAATGAACGTTGTTTTAAAATTAATTATTTAATAATTAAATTTGGAATTATTAATAATTAAGTTTTGAAATTAGTTAATAATTAAGTTTTGAAATTATTTAATAATTTAATGAGATTGAATTATTTAACAATTAAATTAAATTTAATTCTTGAAAATTGAAATTTAACTTTTTAATAAGTGAAATTAAGTTTCTTTATTAATTGAGTTCTGAAATTGTAACTAAGTAAATAAATAAGTGAAATTGAATTTCTGTAACAAGAAATAAAATGTGTTTTATTGAAATAAATGTAAGACTTGAAATGTAAAGAATTTGATTTGATGAATTTAATTTAATGCAATTAGTAAGTTTTGATATAATGGAGTTGAACTTAAATAATTGATTTAATAAATTGGAAGTTAAATAGAAATTGTTTTGAAGGATAAATTTACTTAACGAATATTGAATGAAATCGATAAATGAACTTAAATTGATTTGAATGTAGCTCAAATCATTTTAAATAATTTTGGAATGAAACTTATATACGAATTTAATGAATATTGGAATGGTTTTAAATATAAAAAAAATTGAAATTGTATTATAAGATTTTGAAACGGTAATTTGGATGTTTTGAAACATAAATTTTTGGAAATTGGTTTAGAAAGACAGATGAAATGTTGGTTTACAAATTCTAATTGAAACTGTAATTGATTTGGTTTTGAAATTTATTAAACGACCAATCGGTGAAATAATTACGAAAGTTATTAAAGAGACCGGAATCGGTTATGGACATACTCTTTGTCTAAACCGAAAACCACTTTAATAACTATACGCGGAGTGTGATCCAGAATGAAGTGGTTGGAATGATGTACGTGATGACTGAAGAAATAGAACGATAATGGATAGCCTTGACACTTGTGTCAAATTGGAAATGACTAAAACAGGAGCCGTGCCGGGCCAAATGGGGTTAGCTGCCTCGAGCGAACACACTTCTTCGAAACTACTCATTACTTGTTGTTGATTGGTGCACCCTTGATTTGGGAGTGTTGTTTCGCGGTGTTGCGATCGCTACGGCGATGCGTTCTCACCAGTCCGGATCAGGCAAACGGTAGTTTCACTACCTTGGGTATTGCCTCATGTGCCTTGTCATACTTGTATCCCTATATACGCGACCACTACGATTTGTTTTGTGTTATACCTATGGAGTACTCCCTGATATCCCACTAGTTTACGGTGGAGTTTACAGTGCTGTATAGACTATAATGCTTATATAAAATGTGTTAAGGGGGATAATGGTAACACCTTAACACTATTTTGATACTTTATATTACTGTTAGGCATTATCTACTTATCGTATACTACTACATAGTAGATAGTTTAACGGATCCTTAAAGGATGGTTATTCCAAACATCCTTTGAGTTACTTGTATTTCAGTTGCTATTTCACTTGAGTTGGATTTATTGATATAAGAATGTTAATCCTGACTCGAGTGTTTTGTGTTTTCTTTACGCTCGGGTCAGACTGAGTGTACCAGTATTTGAGACTCACCTTTGGAGTTGGAGCTTCGCTTGGAGATCCAGCTATCTATCCAGCTTTCAGATATCCAGTTGATTCCAGTGATTGTATTCTGATTCTTTTATTTGGTTATTGTATTCGAGACATCTGTTGTACCTTATTTAACTCTGATATGTATATAGTAGCTTCATGAACTACTATCTTTTGTTTCCGCTGTAATTATTACTCTATGTCTGTGATCTGTGATTATTTTATTTACTGTATATGTTCAGTTTTGCCAAATTTAAATTAACAATTCGGTATTTTGAATTATTCAAGTCCGACATGTGCGGATGCGAATAGTCCAAAATAGCGGGTCGTTACACAAATCATCGTAAAAGGGATTTAATCTTAAACCCGAAAACAAATGATTAGAAACAAAATAGAGATGGTATAAATTATTATTCACCTTGATTAAGATAAAGAGATTGGATTGAGATTATTCCCCTTGCTTTAGATTTAATTTCTCCTCTTTTCTCCTAGTAATGGCCGGCTCCCTTTTGATTTACGTTTGTATTTTGTTTTTGCAAAATGACGCGAATGAGAAATGGAATGTGAATGGTAAAAGGATTGAGAATATATAAGGGTAATGGGTTATGTGCGACAATTTCCCAATATACCCTTGTGTAAATTAATTAACTTAGAAACAGTTCTTAAGCCCATTTAATTTGTTAAGCACGGCCTTCCTATCATTTATTCAAATCTCAATCTTCCTGTCATTCTAATTATTATATTATTCTATTTAATTTATCTAATTAAATCTCCTGAATAATGTTATCAAAAATAGGGGTGTTACAGGCTTCCCTCCATAAAGAATTTCGTCCTTGTAATTCAGTAAGGACTAAATACGAACCATAGCAATCATCTATAACGACTCCTAACAACCATACTAGTCTACCTGACTAGCAATTATCTATATAAGCTAATATAGACATACCCTCAAAGCAGATCAGGATAAGTATCTCTAATCCTGTCTTATGTCTCCCAAGTACAGTCCTTCTCGTTTTCGCTCCATTGAAATTTCACCAACTTGACTGTCTTGTTTCTCAATCTTTTCTCATCTCTCGCTACAACCCGAACTAGTTGTCTAACAAAAGTCAAATTAGGCTCTACTATCAAATCTTCCAACCATGTTGGAAGAATAGTAGTGTCTGGATCATGCACATACTTGCGAAGATGAGACACATGAAATACATTATGGACACCTGCCATACTGCTCGGCAACTCTACTCTGTATGCGAGCTTTCCAATC
This sequence comes from Allium fistulosum, assembly GCA_030737815.1. Lineage (NCBI taxonomy): Eukaryota > Viridiplantae > Streptophyta > Magnoliopsida > Asparagales > Amaryllidaceae > Allium > Allium fistulosum. The sequence continues at coordinate 1,426,773,736 of CM060902.1, forward strand.
CTCTCTGTAGTCTGGAATGGACCAACATATCTCGGTGCCAGCTTCCCTGACCTCCCGAATCGTATCACACCCTTCATCGGTGATACTCTAATGAAAACCTTATCTCCAACTGAGAACTCTAGGTCTTTACGCCTCTTATCTGCATAACTTTTCTGTATGGACCGAGCTTCCTTCATCCTTTATCAGATTAACTCAATCTTTTTTAACACCTCTCTAACCAAATCTGGACCTAAGACTAATCTGTCTCCAGTCTCTAACGAACATGCCGGTGATTTGCATAGCCTTTCATAAAAAGCTTCAAAAGGTGCCATTCTTATACTAGTCTGATAACTATTATTATAGGAAAACTCAACCAAATGTAGGTGATCCTCCCAAGATCCACCAAATTCCAAAACACAAGCTCTCAACACATCCTCAAGTACCTTATTGACTCTCTTTGTCTGCCTATCTGTCCGAGGGTGATATGCTGTACTCATCTTGAGCTTAGTGCCTAACATATCCTGTAGACTCTTCCAGAATTCTCTAGTAAATAAAGCTTCTCTGTCACTAACTATGCTACTAGGAATCCCATGTAGTCTAACTATGTTCTTCATGAACAAGTTAGCTAAAACAGGTGTTGTCCTGGTTGACTTAACTGGAATGAAATGGGCACTCTTGGTCAACCTGTCCATGTAATGCCCCAAAATTTTAAGGAAAATTATTTTAATAAAATAATTCAGTTCTAAAAAAAATATCTAGATTAAATGTTGAAGGATTTCTTGATGAAATGATGTGCAAGAGTATGTGTGCACATGCACACTGGAAATGGCACAAGGAAAAGATTTAAAAGTCTCTAAAAATATATATAATAGTTATGTACTAAAAATTAAAAATATGAAACATATGCATATGAATACTTTTACAGGAAGTAAGGAAGAATTAAATAAATATATATACATATGCTTATACCTAGATAGATTTTCTTTGAGCAGAAATATATTGAAACTAAGCAAGAAAAATAACACTAAAATGGTATGAGATATAATACAAGCAAGTATGTTATGTATAGTCAAAAATAGAAAGAGGGGGATTTCCAAAAATAAACAAATGAGTAAATTTAGTTAAGTCACACACTTTTCACATGACTTAGGTGAGTGGCCATTTTCTGAAAAAGTAAAGAAAAGAAAATGCAGCCTTAACTAATTGATATGGCCGTAATCAAGGATGAAAATATGAAAACATAAAATGCAAAATACATGATGTTAGTCAGGACAAAAATGGAATTTTGCCTTGATAAAAACCTAGTGAAAATGCTTATAAATAAGTAGTTATAGCCAGGGAAATCATTTTTACCCGAGATACTTAGAAAAAAAAAGAGGGGAAGAAAACATTTTAAAGGAAGGGAAAATACTCAGGGATTTTCTGCATCAACTAGAAGGAGATACTTGGGTGAGTAATCTCACTAGATTCATGGCATTCAGACCTGATATAAGGCAGCCAAATTTTTATGTTGCTATTGGCATTTCTTTTCTGGTTTTGTCGAACACAGTTTTATTAATATTTTTGAGTGGTCTTTTTGATCTGGCATAATGTTTTGTTATGAATGCTCTCTGGATAATTTTGACCTGATGAGATGTTTTATTATGGATGTGCTAAATATTGTTTCATTACATTCTGAAAAGTTAAGGCATCAAATCTTGAAATCATAAGAAGTAAACTTATAACTTATATGGAATCATGGCATGGAAGTTCCAATAGAAGGAAAAAAATGAGCTGCATTATACAGCGTATAAGTGCTGAGGCTTTAGAGAAAAGTATTAGGGGTGCAATAGAAATTTCTATGTGCTGAATCCCTCATCACGTAGCAAAAATCTACAAGTCAAAGATTATGATTCAGTTAGATCTTGAATCTAGCTCAATCATAGTTATTTGCAAATTACAATGACTTAATATGCCATGTTTCTCTCCTCAGTTGTAAATACTCTTGCATTTGATTTAAAGACAAGATATCTAGTAGCAATATTCTTGTATCATTGCCTTTGAAAACATGTTTGCAGAATTACTGGGGTGTTTCAGTGAACACTGTGACAAGTTTACTTACATACCTGATGATAGGGTCAAACAAGTATAATTAATAAATTAAATTAGAAATGGTGAGCCAAGAAGGCTGCTGGAATGCTTGTCATATTTGAAGTATGCAAGTTGGCACATGGTTTGTTTAAACTGTGAGATCTTTGTGCAATGATGTGAATTAGTTCATTGCAATGTGTCCCTGTGATTCTTTGATAGCAGATGAGGCTAGGATTTAAATTGATATATGTATAACCAATCTTTAAATGATGAGATATGAACATGAGTATTTCCCGAGATTGGTTGGATGGAATCATAATTGTTCCAGTGCATATATATGTATATACTGTTGATTAATGAGTATGTTTCCATGATCATGTAGTAAGTTTATAAAGATACTAAGACTGCACAAAAGTTCATCTAAAGCATAGAATAACAGTTGAATTAAGGAAATTGCTTAAGTAACTGGCTAGTGTTCATATATCATTTGTTTGCATAATATCATGAATACATTGATGTTGCTCATACCAGATCTTAGATCTGACCCTGGTTTGCTCATGGCATATGGGGTGTCTCATTTTTGAAATGAGGCAGCCACCAATGCTTTTTCAGGGAATGCAGGAACTAAGTAGAAAGTGAAGTTATGGCAATGAGAAGGAGTGAACAAATATGCTTTCCAGTTCTAATAAGAATATAGAATGATGTATTTGCATGTATTCATGAAAACAATGTTTAAAATTCTCTGCTATGTATTGAAACATGTTTTGTTTGACTGAATTAGTGTTATCTGTTAAATCTTGCTATGTATCAAGATCTAAGAATTGAATGACTATTTGAGTATATTTGATCAAAGTATTATCTATGAAAAATCTGAGAAAAGAGATGTATTTATTATGGAACAAATTTTTATACAAAATCTATATTATAATGGTCAGGATAAAACTATTCAAAAGGGCAGTGAATTCTGAAGTGAAATCTGATTTTAATTTGAAGTAATCTCTTGGTATTTAGTCACTCTTCTTTGAAATATCTTGTGGAAGAATTTGAGTCCAGTTGTGAGCTGTTTTGTAAAGTATACATATACCTTAAACAGGACTTCAAGTATTTAGAAAGTGGAAGACATTTCAAAATTCACCCAGCCACATGGTTCAACCAGCTTCAAAAGAATGGAGTTTGGGTTGATCATGTTGGTTAGTGATTTGTTAATCAAATGCTCTTTAAAACTCCTTAGTTCATTTAGTAAAGGTTTAAAATTAAAATCTTCCCTTCAATTATTAAAGGCCAATTTGCACAATTAACTGGCTTGCATTATCAAACCAGTAAGTGTTATCTTGTTATAACCTGGTTTATTCAAAACATAGTGGTTGTTCACTTAGGAATCACTTTCATATCAAGTACTTTTATCATCTCAAACTCAGAAGCAAATGATTAAATGACCAGTTTAAGGTAGTGTCAAATTGATGGAATCAGAAACAAGAGAGATGCAAAAGGCAAAACCATGAATTGAAAATGATAAAGGCAAATATCATTTTTTGAGAATAATAAAACAGCTTTAATTTCTAAGATAATTCCATCAAGATAAATTATTGAAATTCTTAGATAAAACAAGCAGGATTACTATTTTAAACAAGATTTAAGCAGGATCTACCTATATAAATAATAAGTAACAAAGAAAAATATTTAAGTGGAGATTTAGATTTAAACTTAAATTAAATTCAAATCAAACAGAATATGCTCTTGTTTAGAAAAAAAATTATATTACTCTGATTTAAACAAGAGGAACACATACATCCTCATATGTATGTGCATATCTTTTTGAACATACTGATATATCTATATTAGTGGTAATTTTGAATCCTGGTTAAATTGTTTGAAAAGAAAATGACTCTGAGAATTAAATTGAATTGTAAATGTAAAAAAAAATTCCTAGAAAATATAGGTACAAATTTGGAGGGTCATTTCAGTTGGTATCAGAGCAAATGGTTGTATTGATTGTTGAATACTATAGAAATGTATTACATCTATTTGTTTTGGATGAAATAATTTAGATAGGAAAATATTAACTATAGAAAATACTCACAGTATACTAATGCTATTTGCCCATAACTTAGTTAGCAAACCATGGTAGGAAGGGGATCACATCAAGCAGGAACAAGTGCACCACAAATGCTTGATATGCAAGAGTTTGTAAGGGTTTTAAGGGATGGAATTGGCCACAAGCCTGAGAATCCACATGAGGAACTTTCAAAACTATTAAAAGCTTATACAAACTTGGGAGGTAAGAGTTTTGAAGGGACTGAAAATGTGATGGAAATTCAAGCATGGTTGAGAACCCTGGATAGGATTTTCAATGACATGCAGCTTGATGATCAGAGGAAGAGGCAAGTGGCTTCAAGACAGCTGAAAGGAGTAGCTTTAGGCTGGTGGGAGGTGATCATAGTTGGGAGAATTGAAAATGAAATCACTTGGAATCAATTCAAGGAGATGTTGGAGGCAAGATTTGTACCAGCATCAGCTAAGACCACATTACTTGAAGAATTTATTAGACTCAGGCATGGAAATTTGAATGTCACTGAGTATACTCAAAAGTTTAAGGGATTATCCAAATATGGAGCAATGCTAGTGGCAGATGAAGCATCCAAAAATGATAGGTACATTAAAGGTTTGAACCCAAGACTTAGCAGAGCCATGTTACCATATGCAGATAAGACTTTTGATAAAGTAATAGATCTGGCTTTGAAATTAGAGCAGCATGACAAGGAAAGAGAGAAGTACAGGAATTTTAAGAACCAAAATAACAAGAAGAATAAGGGAAGATATCACCCTTATGATAAAAAGAAGGAGGAGAAAGACAACAAGAAGGCCAATGACACCAAGGCTAATGATGCTAAGAAGAAATTGGTCTGCCATCATTGTGGAAAGGAAGGACACATCAAACCAAGGTGCCCAGAGTTAAAAGGAGGAGCCTTCAAATGCTACCTATGTGGGAAAGAGGGGCATATGAAGAGGAACTGTCCTGAGTACAAGCAGCAAGGGAAGTTAGCAAATCTGGAGGGCAAAAGCAAATCTACAGTGGAAATTAATGCTGAAAATCATAGCCAAGTGGAAGGTACATTACTTATTTGTACCATACCCATAACAGTAGTATATGATACTGGGGCAACTCACTCTTTGATTTCTTATGAACTAGTTAAAATGCTAAAATTGAATTGCATATTGGTTGAAACTCCATTGCTTATACAAAGTCCACTGGGAAGTTCTAGTGTTTTAAATATGATTTGTGTGGATGTGGAATTAAACATAGGAGGAAATACTTTTATTTCCAATTTATATGTTTTAAACTACCCAAATATAGGTGTTATATTGGGGGTAGACTGGTTAAGGCAATTTAAAGCCATAATTAACTTAGAATCATCCACCATATCATTGCAAAATCTTAGAGGCCAGAGAATCATAATTTTATGTGAAGTAGCTAAAGAAAGGAAATTATATCACTTAATTGATTTGGAAAAAGATTTTAGTGAACTTACTATTGAAGAAATTCCCATAGTCAATGAATACTTGGATGTGTTTGGGGAGGTTAAGGGTGTTCCAAACCATAGACCAGTGGAATTCCAAATTCATTTAGTTCAAGGAGCGACCCAGTGATTAAAAAGCCAACTAGAATGGGGCCAAGTGAACTAAAAGAATTGAAAAATCAGTTAGAAGAACTAGAAAGCAAAGGATTTATAAGGCCAAGCAATTCATGCTGGTGGTGCTCCAGTAATGTTTGTAAGAAAACATGATGGTACTTTGAGAATGTGTATAGATTACAGAGAGCTAAATAAAGTTACTATTAAGAACAAATACCCATTGCCTAGAATTGATGATCTCTTTGATCAACTCAGTGGAGCTAAAATATTTTCTAGGTTAGACTTAGCATCTGGGTTCCATCATATCAAGGTTGAGGACTCAAGTGTTAACTACACTGCATTTAACACTAGATATGGTTTGTATGAGTTTCTGGTTATGCCATTTGGCTTGACTAATGCACCAACATACTTTGTAGATTTAATGAATAGAATATTCAGAGATTATTTAGACAAGTTTGTGCTGATTTTTATTGATGATATTTTGGTTTATTCCAAAACAGTAGAAGAGCATAAAAGTCATTTGCATCTGGTTTTGTCTAGATTGAGGGAAAAAGATTTAAAGGTAAAATTTTCAAAATGTGCATTTTGGAAAGAGGAAGTACATTTCCTTGGCCATGTTATTTCTGCAAAAGGAATTTCAATGAACCCCAATAAGGTTGTAGCAATTCAAGCATGGAAAAGACCAAGCACAGTGAGTGAGGTTAGATCATTTATGGGGATGGCAGGATATTATCGGAGATTTATAAAAAGATTTTTCTAAAATGTCATCACCACTTACAAATTTAACTAGAAAGAATCAGGCCTTTGTGTGGACTGAAAAATGTGAGCAATCTTTTACCAAAATAAAAGAAGCCTTGGTTAATGCACCAGTGTTGAGAGTACCAGAAGGAAATGAGAGATTAATTGTGTATACTGATGCAAGTGGCTCTGAGCTAGGGGCTGTGTTGATGCAACAAGACCAAGTAATAGCCTATGCATCTAGGCAATTAAAGCCACATGAAACTAGGTATGCACCCCATGATCTTGAACTAGCAGCAGCAGTGTATGCTTTGAAGCTTTGGAGACATTATTTATTAGGTGGCAAATTTATTTTGTACACTGATCATAAGGCACTGAAATATCTATTCTCACAAAAAGATTTAAACATGAGGCAACATAGGTGGGTGGAGTTTCTAGCTGCCTATGACTTGGACATACTCTATACACCAGGTAAAGCAAACAAAGTTGTTGATGCTCTAAGTAGACAACATGCTAAGTTAGCTATGATGATGATAGAAGAATTTAAGGACTTGTCTTTGCTTGCTGAATTAGAAATTGGGGAGAATGGCTGTGTGCACATGGATGTACATGTGCATGGTGCATAGGAAAATAGAGGGAAGTTGAGCTTGATGACACTTCAATCTGAATTAATTTTGAAGGTAAGTAAAATGCAAGACCAAGACCCTATTATAGTTGAGAAGAAAATTCTCATATCAAAAGGGGAAGAAGTGACAAATTACCATATTGATAAAAATGGTTATTTAAGGAACAAGAATAGGATATGTGTTCCAGAAAACACAGAATTGAAGGAGGAAATATTAAATGATTATCATAGGAGTAAGTACTCCATACACCCAGGCAGTACAAAGATGTATCAAAATTTAAAAAGAAATTTTTGGTGGAAGGGAATGAAGTCAGATGTAGCCTAACATGTTTCAAGGTGTATGACTTGCCAACCAGTTAAGGCAAAAACTCAAAGGCCATCAGGGTTGTTACAACCTCTAAGCATACCACAGTGGAAATGGGAGGATATATCTATGGATTTCATAGATGGACTGCCTAGATCTAAAAGAGGAAACACAAGTATATGGGTGATAGTAGATAGGCTAACTAAAGTGGCACATTTCATTCCAGTCAAATCAGAAAGGAATGCACCAAAATTAGCACAAGTATTTATGAAGTAGGTGGTAAGATTGCATGGCATTCCCAAAACTATTGTGAGTGATAGGGATACCATCTTGACATCAAAGTTCTGGAAAAGTTTTCAAGAGGCCTTGGGGAGTGAATTATGCTTAAGCACTGCCTACCATCCACAATCAGATGGACAGACTGAGGTGGTGAACAAAGTTCTAAAAGACTTATTAAGAGCATGTGCATTGGATTTTAGAGGCAACTGGGAGGATCATCTCCATCTAGCTGAGTTTACATACAATAACAAATATCAAAGCACCATAGGGATGGCTCCATTTGAAGCCTTATATGGAAAGCCATGTTTATCACCTGTATGTTGGGTAGAGACAGGAGAGAGGGCTGTTTTAGGGCCTTAATATGTAAAAGGGACTACAGAGAAAATTGGGCTAATAAGAAAAAGGATAGCAGCAGCTCAAGGCAGGCAAAAGAAGTTTGCAGACATGAAGAGGAAGCAGGTGGAATATGGAGTAGGAGACTTTGTTTTCATCAAAGTTTCACCCATGAAAAAGGTCCTGAGGTTTGGCAAGCAAGGTAAGCTCACACCAAGGTATGTTGGACCCTATAAAATTTTGGAAAGAATAGGCTCATTAGCATACAAATTAGAACTGCCAGAGGAAATGAAAGCAATGCACAATGTGTTTCATGTATCACAACTTAGAAGATGGGTACATGATAAGGAAGAGATTTTGGAGAAACCCACTCAAGTCCAGATCAACCCTGACATGGTTTATGAGAAGGAACCAATGGGGATTTTAGCTAAAGAAGAAAAGAAATTAAGAAGTAAAACTTTGAAACTGGTGAAGATCCAGTGGAGTCTTGACCCAAAGGACTGTACATGGGAGTTAGAGGACAAAATTAGGATAGATTATCCTAAGCATTTTGCAAATTAAAGGTAATTTTAAATTCCCGAAAAATTTAATATATATATATATGGTTGTTATGATTTAATTTGTTTGTTTATGCATATGTTTGAAGGATTCCTTAGAGTCAGAAAATGCTTGTTATAAGTATTAGAAAATTGTGAGGACACAATTCCTAAAAGGAGGGGTGAATGTAATGCCCCAAAATTTTGAGGAAAATTATTTTAATAAAATAATTCAGTTCTAAAAAAAATATCTAGATTAAATGTTGAAGGATTTCTTGATGAAATGATGTGCAAGAGTATGTGTGCACATGCACACTGGAAATGGCATAAGGAAAAGATTTAAAAGTCTCTGAAAAAAAATAATATAATAGTTATGTACTAAAAATTAAAAATATGAAACATATGCATATGAATATTTTTACAGGAAGTAAGGAAGAATTAAATAAATATATATACATATGCTTATACCCAGATACATTTTCTTTGAGCAGAAATATATTGAAACTAAGCAAGAAAAATAACACTAAAATGGTATGAGATTTAATACAAGCAAGTATGTTATGTATAGTCAAAAATAGAAAGAGGGGGATTTCCAGAAATAAACAAATGAGTAAATTTAGTTAAGTCACACACTTTTCACATAACTTAGGTGAGTGGCCATTTTCTGAAAAAGTAAAGAAAAGAAAATGCAGCCTTAACTAATTGATATGGCCGGGGTAATCAAGGATGAAAATATGAAAACATAAAATGCAAAATACATGATGTTAGTCAGGACAAAAATGGAATTCTGCCTTGATAAAAACCTAGTGAAAATGCTTATAAATAAGTAGTTATAGCCAGGGAAATCATTTTTACCCGAGATACTTAGAAAAAAAAAGAGGGGAAGAAAACATTTTAAAGGAAGGGAAAATACTTAGGGATTTTCTGCATCAACTAGAAGGAGATACTTGGGTGAGTAATCTTACTAGATTCATGGCATTAAGACCTGATATAAGGCAGCCAAATTTTTATGTTGCTATTGGCATTTCTTTTCTGGTTTTGTTGAACACGGTTTTATTAATATTTTTGAGTGGTCTTTTTGATCTGGCATAATGTTTTGTTATGAATGCTCTCTGGATAATTTTGACCTGATGAGATGTTTTATTATGGATGTGCTAAATATTGTTTCATTACATTCTGAAAAGTTAAGGCATCAAATCTTGAAATCATAAGAAGTATACTTATAACTGATATGGAATCATGGCATGGAAGTTCCAACAGAAGGAAAAAAAATGAGCTGCATTATACAGTGTATAAGTGCTGAGGGTTTAGAGAAAAGTATTAGGGGTGCAATAGAAATTTCTATGTGCTGAATCCCTGATCACATAGCAAAAATCTACAAGTCAAAGATTATGATTCAGTTAGATCTTGAATCTAGCTCAATCATAGTTATTTGCAAATTACAATGACTTAATATGCCATGTTTCTTTCCTCAGTTGTAAATACTCTTGCATTTGATTTAAAGACAAAATATCTAGTAGCAATATTCTTGTATCATTGCCTTTGAAAACATGTTTGCAGAATTACTGGGGTGTTTCAGTGAACACTGTGACAAGTTTACTTAGCTACCTGATGATAGGGTCAAACAAGTATAATTAATAAATTAAATTAGAAATGGTGAGCCAAGAAGGCTGCTGGAATGCTCGTCATATTTGAAGTATGCAAGTTGGCACATGGTTTGTTTAAACCTTGAGATCTTTGTGCAATGATGTGAATTAGTTCATTGCAATGTGTCCCTGTGATTCTTTGATAGCAGATGAGGCTAGGATTTAAATTGATATATGTATAACCAATCTTTAAATGATGAGATAGGAACATGAGTATTTCCCGAGATTGGTTGGATGGAATCATAATTGTTCCAGTGCATATATATGTATATACTGTTGATTAATGAGTATGTTTCCATGATCATGTATGAACTAATAGTAAGTTTATAAAGATACTAAGACTGCACAAAAGTTCATCTAAAGCATAGAATAACAGTTGAATTAAGGAAATTGCTTAAGTAACTGGCTAGTGTTCATATATCATTTGTTTGCTTAATATCACGAATACATTGATGTTGCTCATACCAGATCTTAGATCTGACCCTGGTTTGCTCATGGCATATGGGGTGTCTCATTTTTGAAATAAGGCAGCCACCAATGCTTTTTCAGGGAATGCAGGAACTAAGTAGAAAGTGAAGTTATGGCAATGAGAAGGAGTGAACAAATATGCTTTCTAATTTTAATAAGAATATAGAATGACCTATTTGCATGTATTCATGAAAACAATGTTTAAAATTCTCTGCTATGTATTGAAACATGTTTTGTTTGACTGAATTAGTGTTATCTGTTAAATCTTGCTATGTATCAAGATCTAAGAATTGAATGACTATTTGAGTATATTTGATCAAAGTATTATCTATGAAAAATCTGAGAAAAGAGATGTATTTATTCTGGAACAAATTTTTATACAAAATCTATATTATAATGGTCAGGATAAAACTATTCAAAAGGGCAGTGAATTCTGAAGTGAAATCTGATTTTAATTTGAAGTAATCTCTTGGTATTTAGTCACTCTTCTTTGAAATATCTTGTGGAAGAATTTGAGTCCAGTTGTGGGCTGTTTTGTAAAGTATACATATACCTTAAACAGGACTTCAAGTATTTAGAAAGTGGAAGACATTTCAAAATTCACTCAGCCATATGGTTCAACCAGCTTCAAAAGAATGGAGTTTGGGTTGATCATGTTGGTTAGTGATTTGTTAAGCAAATGCTCTTTAAAAATCCTTAGTTCATTTAGTAAAGGTTTAAAATTAAAATCTTCCCTTCAATTATTAAAGGCCAATATGCACAATTAACTGGCTTGAATTATCAAACAGTAAGTGTTATCTTGTTATAACCTGGTTCATTCAAAACATAGTGGTTGTTCACTTAGGAATCACTTTCATATCAAGTACTTTTATCATCTCAAACTCAGAAGAAATGATTAAATGACCAGTTTAAGGTAGTGTCAAATTGATGGAATCAGAAACAAGAGAGATGCTAAAGGCAAAACCATGAATTGAAAATTATAAAGGCAAATATCATTTTCTGAGAATAATAAAATAGCTTTAATTTCTGAGATAATTCCATCAAGATAAATTATTGAAATTCTTAGATAAAACAAGCAGGATTACTATTTTAAACAAGATTTAAGCAGGATCTACCTATATAAATAATAAGTAACAAAGAAAAATATTTAAGTGGAGATTTAGATTTAAACTTAAATTAAATTCAAATCAAACAGAATATGCTCTTGTTTAGAAAAAATAAATTATATTACTCTGATTTAAACAAGAGGAACACATACATCCTCATATGTATGTGCATATCTTTTTGAACATACTAATATATCTATATTAGTGGTAATTTTGAATCCTGGATAAATTGTTTGAAAAGAAAATGACTCTGAGAATTAAATTGAATTGTAAATGTAAAAAAAATCCTAGAAAATATAGGTAAAAATTTGGAGGGTCATTTCAGTCCACTATGACCCATATACTTTCATTTCCTCTATTTGATCTTGGCAACCCGTCTATAAAATCCATGGATATCGAATCCCATTTCCAAACTGGAATCTCTAAAGGCTGAAGCAATGCACTCGGCTTCTGATGTTCGGCTTTCACTTGTTGACAGTTTGCACACTGCCTAACCCACAAGCCAACATCCCTCTTCATACCTTCCCAATAGAAGCTCATTTTCATATCTTGATACATCGTGGTCCCTTCAGGATGAATCGTAAACTTGGATAGATGACATTTTCCAAGAATGTCTTTCCTTAGGTCCTCAACATTCGAAACACACAATCGTCCCTTCTTTCTCAACCATCCCTTCTGGTCAAGATTGAAATCTTTCAGATCATCAGTCTCAGTTCCAACCTCAAGCCTTCTAATCCTCTCGGCTAATATTGGATCCTCCTTCTGCTTAGAAGCTATCCTTTCGATCAATTATGGTCGAACTTCCAAACATGATAACATGGCGGTACTTTGACTAGAACTAACAGTCGATCTTAACTGCACACTACAAGTAGTCAAAGCTTCCAAATCCTTCCACTCTGCCAACATAGCCAACACCACATTCTGATATCTTCTTCTAGGAGCATCCGCTACTTTATTTCCTTTCCTAGAAGTATACTCTATACCAAAATCAAAAGCAGCTAAAAACTTCAGCCACCTTTGCTGTCTCATATTCAGCTCCTTCTGAGAGAATAAGTACCTTAAGACTTATGATCTGTTTATAGCTCAAATCTCTCCCATAAGAGGTAATACCTCCTAATCTTCAATGTGGAGATCACCGCAGTCAATTCCAAATCATGAGTATGATACCTCACTAAATGCGTTCTAAGATATCATGAAGCGTAGGCAATCACTTTACCCTTCGGCATTAACACAACTCCCAATCCAGTTCCACATGCATCGGTATACACCACCAACCCTTGGTTTCCATCTGGATCTACTACACAGGTGCATTGTTCAAAAAATGCTTTAAATCAATGAATGATTCCTCACATTTGTCGGACCAAACAAACTTCACAACTTCCTTAGTTAGCTTCGTCAAAGGTGCTGCTATCCGCGAGAAATCCTTAATGAATCTCTGGTAATAGCCAGCAAGTCCAAGAAAACTTCTAATCTCAGTCACCATTTCTAGTCTCTTCCAATTATTAATAGCTTCGATCTTATTTGGATCGATTGGTAATCCTTTCTCTAAAACCACGTGACCAAGAAACTTAACCTTTTTCCTCCAAAAATGACACTTGGAAAACTTCGCCTTCAGCTGATGTTGCCTCAGCGTCTCAAGCACTACTCTAAGATGATCCTCATGCTCTATTTCATTCTTAGAGTATACCAAAATGTCATCTATAAACATCAACACGAACCTATCCAAGTATTCCTAGAAAACTCGGTTCATCAAATCCGCGAAGAAAGTAGGTGCATTCGTTAGCCGAAATGGCATTACTAACCACTCATACAAACCATACCTAGTCCGAAATGTTGTCAAAGGAATATTGTCCTCTGCCACTCTTAACTGATGGAAACCTATCGCCAAATCCAACTGGGAAAACACTTTGGCTCCACTCAGCCGATCAAATAGATCATCAATTCTCGACAAAGGATACTTATTCTTAATCGTCATTTTCGTTCAACTTACGATAGTCGATGCACATTCTCAACGACCAATTTGGTTTCTTCACAAACACCGCAGTTGCTCCCCAAGGTGAACTGCTTGATCTAATAAAATTCTTTCCTTCTAGATCCACTAGCTGCACCTTCAATTCCTTTATTTCAGTAGGTGTCATCCTGCTAGGTGGTCTACTTACAGGTTCAGCTCCTGGCACAAGATCTATCGAAAACTCAACAGCTCGTTTCGGTAGTAGTCCTGTGACCGGCTCAAAAACATCTGCAAACTCTCTTGCTACTCGAACTTGACTTAACTCTTCTCCCACTTCCATTGCACTTAACAAAGAAGAACTACTCCGGTCAGAATTCCCCACTGAGATTATGATTCGTTATGACTATCTGGGCGTCTCAGTGATATCTCCCCATCCTGGCAAAATATCCTAGCCTCATACTTGCTCAACCAATCCACACCCAAAACGATTCTGAAATCTACGAAATCGAAAACATACAGACTGCATGCAAACTTATGACCTAACAAGTCAAGTTCTAACTGGTCACATATCATCCCCAAAGTTTTATACCTTCCTATTGGATTCGCAACCCTTAAGGAAGTAATAAGGTATGTCGGTTCTAAGCATAACCTATCAACCAAACACTGGAATATAAATGAATATGATGCACCAGTATCAAATAGTATCCTAATCGGTATACTCTGAATCAAAAACATACCTTCCATCACAGTCTTCCACTTTACAGCTGCAGTTGGCTTAGCAGATGATGGTCCAACAGTAAAATCCTTTCCCTTGTCCGCCCTGACTGGCTCTGGACACTGGTTCTTATAATGCCCAACCTGATCGCAGTTAAAGCACTTCACATTATTCTTAGCTGCAGCCTCTTCCTTTTACCTGACCAGCACTCATGAGCATAATGACCTTTCTTGTCACACTTGAAGCAAACTAAATAACCTTTAGCCTTCTTGGCAGCATCTCCCTTCTAGGCTCCCTTCTTCTTAAAGAACTTTCTATTCTTTCCCTAAGAATCCTGGGTTTCAGTTGGCTTCTCTCTAGCACAAACTGCAAGCATCTCCTCATGGAGAATTGCCATCTCCACCACTACATTACTAGGATCACGAAGATTTGGCAGGGTTGCCTAGCAATCATAGGCCTCAGTCCCCTAATGAACCTCTCATTCCTCCTGATGACGGTGTCTATAGTATTATATCCATAATGGGTCAACTCATCAAACTTAGTGGCATACTCAACAACCGACATCTCTCCCTGCTCTAGATCCAAAAACTTCCTCACCAGCACTGATTTAGCAACCTCAGACATAAACCTCTGTTCAAATTTCCTTAAAATATCAGCCCAAGTCAATTCCTCCTCCAGGACTCCGATAGTAACACTGTTCCACCAATGAAGCGTTGACCCTTGCAACTGCCTAGAGGCCAACCTTCTCTTCTGCTCATCATCTAGACCCAAATCAGCAAAGATATGCTCACAATGCAACAACCAATTCTCTACCTCTATGGCATTCTCCATTCCCATAAATGGCTTCCCACCAAGACTGGTGTAATCACTACTCAGCTTAGCATAATTACTACCAATTGGAGCCACAAGATTAGCTCCTCCAACATTTCCAACAACTCCTTCTTGCATCATATTGACAAAGAACTGATACATTGCCCCCATATCCACTAGTGGATTTCCAACACCCACATTGGCATCTGCATTTTGGTTAGCATTAGCCTGTCGACACGGGTTCCTCCTTGTGGATCGAGCATTTCCATTAGTTGTGGTGCTTCCTCCACCGAGATTTCCTCTTCCGTTTCCTTCCTCCATATATTCTTTCTCGTAAATCTGCATACGAGCCTTAGTAAGATACGGAAGAACGGTCTAAGAGAGAGGGGAATACATACTTATATATATATATATTTATCTATCTATATATTAAATACAAGTATGTTACTATAGTATTAACCCAAACCGTGATCTTATTTTCAGATTCATTGGATTATGATGGAAAATCTTTTAGGTTTAAATTTCTTTTAAGATTCATAAACCTATGCACCGATACCAACTTGTAACATCCCTTACTTAGAGGCCCAAAACTAACGGCTATGGATGTTGTAGACATCCATAGTTATTAATCCTTGGCGACCAAATACGGTAATGCTAGATACATTGATATAACAGAAACACATGGATATGGAAAAAATTTCAAATCAACAAACAACTTTCTTATTCCATTTCAAAACATTTAAAATTACTTAATCCCAATACGAGAACCACGTTCAGAGAAAATATATTTATTAAAACATACGCCAAGAGCGACATATGAAGATGCCCCCTTGGACAATCAAAGTATATATATAGGCAATTTAACAAATTTTCCTTTACAACAACAACACAGCGGAATCAAAATAAATGCGAACTCTAGATTGTTATCATGCCTCCTACATGTCTCTGGAAGCTTATTCGTTTAAAGAAGTACTTAAAAACCTCAACTCTCAAACTACTCAAAATCAATTGAGTACCCGAGAGTTTAAGAGGAAAACATAAACTTTGAGTCAGACATAAAGCCTGGTATGAATAATAATCTACCATCTCAAACCATTTAGATATCTAGTGAGACCACACCGCTTAGCGGAACGGGTTTCCCCTCACTAGTATCCTAAAAAACTTTATAAAACCATATACTATGCTCCTGCATCCACAATGTTTAAAACATCTCAAAATAATATGATGATATGCAAAACAAGTAAATCAATTCTGGGTTACCCATCCCCTTTCTTTTTCGACTATCTGCCTCAGTTATAGTTTTTAGGGTCACTATTAACCTAATAGTTTTCATGGGCTGACTAATAACCTATTTAATACTTATTGACTCCCTGTCCAGTTTCATAATTTTCATGGGCTTACTATTAACCTGTTTAAATTTATGGACTCCCTGCCCTATTTCATAGTTTTCATAGGATCACTAAGAACCTATTGGCCCCTGCTAATAACATCATTGTTTCATGGGTTCTCCCTGAACCTATCGGTAACTCCAATAATTTCTCTCTTATCCTAGTTTTCATGGGTTGACTAGAAACCTATTGACATTCGTCAATAACTTAATCTGGGTATAGTTTTCATGGGTTCACTACAAACCTATGGACCCCTGCCAATAACTCTTTCTAATAATAGTTTTCATGGGTTTACTATGAACCTATTGGCACCTGCCAATAACTTTTCCTAAACATAGTTTTCATGGGTTTACTATGTACTTGTCTCCCTGACAACTTCTTTTATACATAGTTTTCAAGGGTTTACTATGAACCTGTCTCCATAACAACCTCTTTAATCGATATTTTAGCATCCTATATTCTGGTTTTCCCGACCTCCTGGATGGAATTCTACTCATTCAGGAGTTAACTTAATTTATATTCACTACTGGGTCAACCTAGCTGGTTATTCTGCCCTTCCCCAAAATACAGTTATGAGTCCATTACAATGTGAATATATACATATATGAAGAAGTAAACATAATAACTTGGTTAATCCCTTTAACCTATTAATCAAGGAAAATTTCTTTAAAATCTCCATGCTTAAAATCATTTCCATAACACTTTTATTATGGCATGGTTTTCCTTTAAAATGAGATGGGGTTATTTATTTTGAAAACTAAGGCTTTCAATAACTTAAAACCTTACTTTCGAATCCCCTGGATAACCTCCTTCGAAAGCATAGAAAACTACTTTTCAAAACATTACATATAAACCTTTCGAAGCTCTTTAATTCATCTCTTTCAAAACCAAAATATACCTTTCGAAAGTATGAAAACATTACTTAACAATCCTTAGAAACATAGCTCTGAAACATATGAAAGTACCCTTTTAAAACCATTGGGTTTACTCAAAAACATCTTTTTGGTCAAAGTGAATATGTACGAAAGTACCCCTTTTGAAACCTTTAAACTTCTTATAAAATTGTTTGGGGAAAGTTTGATGGCGTCGGCTCCATCCTTTCGAAAGCTTCAAAACATTCAAGAAAAACTTTGAAGATTAGCATCGATACCCTCTTCCGAAGCCATTGCCTTCGAAACCCTTGAACCTTTTCGAAAGCATTTAAGAAGTGGCTTAGTACATCTTTAAAACAAAAGCTACCCTTTGAAAGCATTGATGACTTCAATACACTCGAAAGGTAAAAGAACGGCAGCAGGGTTTCGACTAGTCGAAACCACCATTTTCGAAAGTATTGTTCTATAAACAAGGCACTCATTCGAAAGCTTATACTTAAAAATGAAAGATGGCAACCTTCTTCGAAAACTATTTAGTGAACCCCTTTCAATAGCATATGTTTCAACTCCTTCGAAAGCTTTAATAAAACAAAGGCAGGTGCTTAACATTTTAAAACAAAACAAAGGTTTTGTTCCCTTCGGAAGCTATGCTTTCAACACCATGCCTTCCACCTTTCTCCAATCCATTATGTACCAACGTTGATACCTTGTGTATTTGTTTTGGCTTTGTGGGGTTTCGACTTGATTGAATGCGGAAGCTATGGGTAGAAAGGTGCTTCTAATAGAGGCGGAACTTAATTTTCTGGGTAAATATGATTTAATGCTAATTAAAGCAACTACTTTCTAACTAACCTGCCCACGTGTAAACATGTGATTGGTTGCCTCAACTTTTCAAATTCTTTACCAAAATAACTGGCATATAATTTCCGATCTAAACCAAGATTAATTTAACAAATAAGCCCTTCCATTAAGCAAAACCAATAATGCAAATAAGTCCTTCTAAAATAATTTAATTCTCATAGTAAATCACTTAAGAAAAATCCCTAAAAATCACAAAATTTCACTTTTAACATGTTATCTAACATATCTTAAATTCAGACCCAAATTCTCAATATAATTTCTAAACCCAATTAACCATATTTTCCTTTGAAAATTCATAATAATCTTTCCATAGCTTATAAAATTATAAAAATTAAAACCCAACTCCAAAATCATGCTTTACATAACATATAAATTCCTCATGGCATTCGAAATCAATTATAATCTGTTTTACCCTTAAAACCGTGAAAAATCATATTTAAACAATCTTGTTTAAATCTAATATATTATGATCCAAGCATATCATCATCCAAATCATCATAAAAAGGGATTTAATCTTAATTCTAAAAACAAATGATTAGAACCAAAATAGAGATGGTATAAATTATTATTCACCTTGATTAAGATAAGTAGATTGGATTGAGATTTATTCCCCTTGCTTTAGATTTAATTTCTCCTCTTTTCTCCTAGTAATGGCCGGCTCCCTTTTGATTTACGTTTGTATTTTGTATTTGCAAAATGACGTGAATGAGAAATGGAATGTGAATGGTATAAGGAACAAAAATATATAAGGGTAATGGGTTATGTGCGTCAATTTCCCAATATACCCTTGTGTAAATTAATTACTTAGAAACCATTCTTAAGCCCATTTAATTTGTTAAGCACGACCTTCTTATCATTTATTCAAATCTCAATCTTCTTATCATTCTAATTATTACATTATTCTATTAAATTTAACTAATTAAATCTCAAGAATAATGTTATCAAAAATTAGGGGTGTTACATAAGCTGCTAAAGACTCCAGCTGTAACATCCCCCTACTTGGAGGCCCAAAACTAACGGCTACGGATGCTGCAGTCATCCAAAGTTATTAGTCCTCGGCAACCAAATACGGCGGTGTTAGATTCATTGAAACACAGAAACACACGAATATGGAAAATTTTAAACTTCAAACAAAATCACATATCATTTCAAAATATTTCCAATTCATTACATAATCCCAAACTCACAAACCACATTTAGAGAAAATATATTTATTACAACATACACTAAGAGCGACATATAAAGATGCCCTCTTGGATGATCAGAGTATATACATGCAATATAACAACTTTGCCATTACAAACAACACAGCAGAATCAAAAGAAAAGAGAACTTTAAACAGCTATCATGCCTCATGCATGTCTTTGGAAGCTTATTTGTCTTAAGAGGTACCTGAAACCTCAACTCTCAAAGTACTCAAATTCAATTGAGTAACCGAAAGTTTAAATGGAAAACATAGACTTGGAGTCAGACATAAAGCCTGGTATGAATAATAATCTACCATCTCAAATCATTTAGATATCTAGTGAGACCATGCTGCTTATCGGAATGGGTTTACCCCTCACTAGTATCTTAAAGCCTCTATAAAACCATATATTGTGCTCCTGCATCCACAATGGTTAAAAGAATTCAAAACAGTATAATATAATGATATGCAAGAACAAATGAATCAATTTTTGGATTACCCATCCCCATTAAATTTAGACTATCTGTCACTATTATAGTTTCTAGGGTTACTATTAACCTTTTAGTTTTCATGGGCTGACTAATAGCCGGGTAAACATTTAAGGTCTCCCTGTCCAATTACATAGTTTTCATGGGATCACTAAGAACCTATTGGTAACTCCAATGTCTTACTCTTATCCTAGTTTTCATGGGTTGCCTAGGAACCTATTGGTGACCCCAATATCCTTTCTTCTTACCCTAGTTTTCATGGGTTGACTAGGAACCTATTGACATCTGTCAATATCTCAATCCAGATATAGTTTTCATGGGCTAAATACAAACCTACTGGCCCCTGCCAGTATCCAATCATAGTTTTCATGGGCTTTCTATGAACCTGTCTTTCTGACATCTTCCTTTATACATAGTTTTCATGGGCTAACTATGAATCTATTAGCCCCTGCCAATATCTTTTCCTTTACACAATTTTCATGGGCTTACTGGAACTTATTGGCCCTTGCCAATATCTTTCTTTTATATTTTAGCATCCTATATTCTGGTCTTCCAGACCTCCTTGATGCAATTCTACTTATTCATAGGTTTTATCAATTTATATTCACTATCGAGTTTACCTAATTGGTTCTTCTACCCTTTATCCGCAAAATGAGGTTATGGGTCCATTCTAAAGTAAATATATTTATATTTGAAGAAGCAACAAAACAACATAGCAATACCACTCTTGTGGGTTTAAAATAAAACATGGTTAATTCCTTTTACCTATTACTTTATCAAAGATAGATTCTTCTTAAAACCATTATAAAAACTCCTTTAATATAGCCATGGGTTTTTCCTTTTAAAAAAAATAGAGTTTGGGTTATAAAACCTTTTGATACCTTCAAAACCTAGCTTTCGACTTCATAGGATGACCTCCTTCGAATGCCTTAAAATTATCTTCAAAACATTAGGCTCCTGCCTTTATAATACTTTAAAACCTTCCTTTCGAAACCTTTCGATTGTAATAAAGTATTAGCATTTAACTTTAGAAGCTTAGCTTCGAAACCAGTTGAAAGTACCCCTTTCTACACTAATGGAAGTAACCCTTCTGAAATCATTGAAAGTCCCCCTTTCGAAAGCATTGGGTTTATACTTAAAATATTATTTGGGTCAAAGTGAATATAGGCGAAAGCAGCTCTTTCGAAACCAACCTTTATCATATAAAAATATTGGGGAAAACATGATGGCGTTGGCAACATCACTTTCGAAAGCATTTAACATCTGGGTAAAAATATTAGAAGGTTGGTGTTGAAACCCCTTTCGATACCATCACCTGCGAAACCACTAACCTCTTTTGAAAGCTATAGGAAGTGGCTTTAACTTATAAAACAAAGTACCCTTTCGACAGCATTGATATCTTCAACTCCATCGAAAGGTTAAAGAACGGCAGCAGGGTTTCAACTAGGTCGAAATCCCTTCTTTCAAAAGATTCTTTCATAAGTAAGAAACCCAGTCGAAAGCAATCTTAAGTTAATGGCAACCTTTTCGAAACCTTATGAAATCTCTTTCGA
Organism: Allium fistulosum; assembly: GCA_030737815.1. Taxonomy (NCBI): domain Eukaryota; kingdom Viridiplantae; phylum Streptophyta; class Magnoliopsida; order Asparagales; family Amaryllidaceae; genus Allium; species Allium fistulosum. Next base: position 1,426,795,276 of record CM060902.1, read on the forward strand.
AACCATATGCTTCGACTCTGTCGAAGGCTAAAACAAAACAGAGGCAGACGCTTTTCATTTATAAAAACAAACCAAAGTTTCGACTCCCTCAGAAACTATGCTTTCGACACCTTACCTTTCGCCTTCATCCAATCCACTACGTACCATCTTTGTGATACCTTGTGTATTGGTTTTGGCTAAATAGGTTTCGACCAAGATGAAGGCGAAAGCTTCTGGCTCGAAAGGTGCTTTCCAAAGTAGGCGGAACCAATTTTTCTGAGTAAACCAGGTTTTATACCACTTTAAGCAAACTTTTCTCTAACTAATCTACCACGTGTCAACTACAGATTGGTTTCCCTAAATTTTCCAAATTATTTTCCAAAAATAATTTCCGCTAATCTAGATCTAAACCATGGTTAAGTTAACCAATTAAACCCTTCCATTAACCAAGACCAATTTTTGCAAAGAAGTCCCTCTTCTAAAATAATTTATTTTGCATAACAAATCACATTGGAAAAATCCCCAAAATTTCCAAAAATTCAATTTAATCATGTTATCTAACATATCAAAATTCCAGACCCAAATTCTCAATATATTTTCCAAAATAAATATATCAACCCAAATAACCCTATTTTCCTTTGAAAATTCATAATAATCTTTCCATAGCTTGGAAAATTATCAAAATTGAAACCCAATTCCAAAATTATGTTTCTCATAACATAAAATTTTCCCATGGCATTTAAACAACGTTAAATCTCAGTTTTTACCTAATACCGTGCTTTTCCTCATTTAAACAATCTTGTTTAAACCATATAAATTTTTAATCAAGCATACCATCATCCAATATATCATAAAAACGAATTTACCCTTAAATTTGTGAAAATATGATTCAAAACAAAATAAAGATGGAATTATTATTCACCTTGATCTAGATAAGGAGATTGGATTGAGATTAATTTCCCTCTAAGCTTGATTCTCTGGCTTCTAATTTTTATTCCTCTTTTTCTCTTAATGGTTGGTTGTTCTCCCTTGTGTTTAGTTTTCAAAATGACGTGAATGAGAAGAAATAGTAGGAACGAATATATATAAGAGTAAGGGTTATGGGCGGCAAATTCCTAATATACCCTTATGTAATTTTTTTAACCTAAAACCATTCTTTAGCCCATTAATTATTATATTAGGCTCGGCCCTTAATTAATTAATTCAAGTCTCAGTCCCCTTATCACTTAACATTTACATTATTCTAATTAATTTATCTAATTAAATCTTCTGAATAATGTTATCAAAAATTAGGGGTGTTATAGGCTCCCCTCCTTAAAGAATTTTGTCCTCGAAATTCAGTAAGTACTAAATACTAAACATAGCCATCATTTGTAACGACTCCTAACAACCATAGTAGTCTACCTGACTAGGAATTATCTATATAAATCTAATATAGACATACCCTCAAAGCAGATCATGATAAGTATCTCAAATCCTGTCCTCTGTCTCCCAAGTACAGTCCTTCTCGTTGTCACTCCACTGAACTTTCACCAACTTGACTGTCTTGTTCCTCAATCTTTTCTCGTCTCTCGCTACAACCCGAACTGGTTGTCTAACAAAAGTCAAATCAGGCTCTACTACCAAGTCCTCAAACTCTGTCTAAGGAATAGTAGCCTTTGGATCATGCACATACTTGCGAAGATGAGACACATGAAATACTTTATGGACACCTGCCATACAACTCAGCAACTCAACTCTATATGTGAGCTTTCCTATCCTTTCTATAATCTAGAATAGACCAACGTATCTCGATGCCAGTTTCCTTGACATCCCGAACCATACCACACCCTTCATTGGTGATACCTTTATGAAAACCCTGTCTCTTACTGAGAACTCTAGGTCTTTACGCCTCTTATCTGCGTAACTCTTCTGTCTAGATTGAGCTTCCTTCATCCGTTCTTGGATCAACTCAATCTTTTCTAACGCCACCCTAACCAAATCTGGACTTAAGACTAATCTGTCTCCAATCTCCAACCAACATACCAGGGATTTGCATGGCCTTCTATACAAAGCTTCAAAAGGCGCCATACCTATACTAGTCTGGCAACTATTATTATAGGAAAACTCAACCAAATGTAGGTGATCCTCCCAAGATACACCAAAATCCAACACACAAGCTCTCAACAAATCCTCGAGTACCTTATTGACTTGCTTTGTCTGCCCATCCGTCTGTGGGTGATATGCAGTACTCATCTGGAGCTTAGTACCTAACACATCCTGTAGACTCTTCTAAAATTTGCTAGTGAATAAAGCTTCCCTATCGCTGACTATGCTACTAGGAACTCCATGAAGTCTAACTATGTTCTTCATGAACAACTTTGCCAAAACAGATGCCATCCTGGTCGACTTTACTAGAATGAAATTGGCACTCTTGGTCAATCTGTCCACAATAACCCATATACTTTAATTTCCTCTCCTTGACCCTGGAAACCTATCCATGAGATCTATAAATATCGAACCGCATTTACATACTGGAATCTGTAAAGGCTGAAGCAACCCACTCGGCTTCTAATGTTCGGCTTTCACTTGTCGACAGTTTACACACTGCCTAACCCACAAGCCAACATCCCTCTTCATGCCTTCCCAATAGAAGCTCCTCTTCATATCTTGATACATCTTGGTCCCTCCCGGATGAATCATAAACTTGGATCGATGACATTTCTCAAGAACTTCTCTTCTCAAGTTGTCCACATCTAAAACACATAACTGCCCCTTCTTTCTCATCCATGCTCTCTGGTCAAGACAAAAATCTTTCAAATCGTCGATCTCAGTTCCAACCTCAAGCCTTCTGATCCTCTCGACTAATAATGGATCCTCCTTCTGTTTAGAAGCAATTCTCTCTATCAACACTGGTCGAACTTCTAAACAGGACAACATGGCAGTACTTTGACTAGAACTAGCAGTTGATCTTAACTGCACACCATAACTGGCCAAAGCTTCTAGATCCTTCCATTCTGCCAACATAGCCAACACCACATTCTGATGTCTTCTGCTGAGAGCATCGGCTACCTTACTACCTTTTCAAGGTGTATACTCTATACCAAAATCATAAGCAGCTAAAAATTCCAGCCATCTCTACAGTCGCATATTCAACTCCTTCTGAGAGAATAGATATCTTAAAGGCTTATGATTGGTATACAACTCAAATCTCTCTCCTAAGAGATAATGCCTCTAAATCTTCAAGGCAAAAATCACCACAGCCAACTCCAAGTCATGAGTATGATACCTTACTTCATGCGGTCTAAGCTGCCAAGATGCTTAAGCAATGCTTTGCCCTTCTGCATCAACACTACTCCCAATCCAGTCCCACACGCATCTGTTTATACTACAAACCCTTGGTTTCCATCTGGAACTACTAACACTGGAGCATTGGTCAACAAATGCTTTAACTTAAGGAATGCTTCCTTACATTTGTCGGACCAAACAAACTTCACTTCCTTTCAGGTTAGCTTAGTCAAAGGTGCTGTAATCCATGAGAAATCCATGATGAATCTCCGGTAGTAACCAGCAAGTCCAAGAAAACTTCCGATATCGGTCACCGTCTCTGGTCTCTTCCAGTTGTTCACACCGTTGATCTTATCTGGATCGACTGTCTGGATCGACTGACAATCCTTTCTCTGAAACCACAAGACCAAGAAACTTAACCTCTATCTTCCAAAAATGACACTTGGAAAACTTCGCCTTTAGCTGATTCTACCTCAACGTCTCTAGCACAACTCTAAGATGATCTTCATGCTCTCTCTCATACTTAGAGTATACCAAAATGTCATCTATAAACACCAACACGAATCTATCCAAATACACTCGGAAGACTCGGTTCATTAAATCCACAAAGAAATCAGGTGCATTTGTCAACCTGAATGGCATCAGTAACCACTAATACGAACCATATCTGGTCTGAAATGCTGTCAAAGGAATACTGTCCTCTGCCACTCTCAACTGATGGAACCCTGTCGCCAAATCCAACTGGGAAAACACCTTGGCTCCACTCAACTGATCAAACAGATCATCAATCCTCGACAGAGGGTACTTATTATTTATCGTCCTTTCGTTCATCTTACGACAGTCGATACACATCCTTAATGACTCATCTAGTTTCTTCATGAATACCGCGACTGCTTCCCAAGGCGAACTACTTGGTTTAATAAAATTACTTCCTTCCAGATCCACTAGCTACACCTTCAGTTCCTTCATCTCTGTCAGTGTCATCCTGTTAGGTGGTCTACTTATAGGTTCAACTCCTGGCACAAGATCTATCCGAAACTCAACAGCTCATGTCGGCGGTAGTCCCGTGACAGGCTCAAAAACATCTGCAAACTCTCTTGCAATTCGAACCTGACTTAGCTCTTCTCCCACTTCCATTGCACTTAACAAAGCACAACTACTCTAGTCAAATTCTCTACTGAGAATATAATTCGGTTATGACTATCAGGGTGTCTCAAAGATATCTCCCCATCCTGGCAGAATATCCTAGCCTCATACCTTCTCAACCAATCCATACCCAAAATGATTCCGAAATCTACGAAATCATATACATACAAACTGCAAGAAAACTTATGACCTAACAAATCAAGTTCTAAGTGGTCACACCTTATTGCTAGAGTTGCATACCCTCTTACTGGCTTTGCAACCCTTAATGAAGTAATAAGGTATGTGGGTTCTAAGCATAACCTACCAACCGAACACTGTGATATAAATGAATGTGATGCACTGGTATAAAAAATGTATCCTAATTGGTATACTATGAATAAAAAATGTACCTTCTATCACAGTCTTTCCATTATCAGCTGCAGTAGGCTTAGCTGAGAATCCAACAACAAAAAATTTCCCTTTGTCCACCCTGACTTGCTCTGGACACTGGTTCTTGTAATGCCCAACTTGGTCACAGTAAAAGAATTTAACATTCTTCTTGTCTACATCCTTCTTTTCTTTTCCTGACCGGCACTCACTTGCATAATGACCCTTCTTATCACATTTATAGCATACCAAATTAGCCTTTGCCTTCTTGGCAGCATCCTCTTTCTGGGCTCCATTCTTCTTAAAGAATTTCCTCTTCTTTCCCCGAGGACTCTGGGATTCAACTGGCTTTTTACTAGCAGACACAACAAGCATCTCTTCATGGCGAATGGCCATCTCCATCACCACATTACAAGGTTCTCGGATATGGGTCATTGTCATTCTAGCAAGCTCGAGTTTCAGTCCTCGAATGAATCTTTCATTCCTCCTGACGTCAATGTCGACATAGCATATCCATATCGAGACAGCTCATCAAACTTAGTGGCATACTCAATCACTGACATCTCTCCTTGAACTAGATCCATGAACTTCCTCATCAATGTCGACTTAGCAACCTCAGACAAAAACCTCTGCTCAAATCTTCTCTTGAAATCAGCCCATGTCAGCTCTTCCTCCGGTACCCCGGCAGTTACACTATTCCACTAGTGAAACGCTGTCCCTTGCAACTGCCTAGAGGCCGGCCTCCTCTTTTTCCCATCATACAAGCCTATATCAGTACAGATCCGTTCACGGTGCAAAAGCTAATTCTCAACTTCAACAGCATCCTCCGTTTCAACAAATGGTTTTCCACCCAGACTGGTGTAGTCTCTGCTTAGCTTAGCATAGTCATTCCCCATTGGAGCTATATGATTAGCTCCTCCAACATTACCAGCAACTCCAGCTTGCAAAAGATTGGCTAATAACTGATACACCATCCCCGCATCTACTGGTTGATTTCCAGCACCTACATTGACTTCAGCATTTAAATTAGCATTAGCCTTCCGACCTTGATTCCTTCTGGTGTTAGGTTGAGCATTTCCATTGGCTATGGTGCTTCCTCCACCTAGATTTCCTCTTCCGTTTCCTGCTTCCATATCTTCTTTCTCGTAAATCTACATAAGAGCCTTAGTAAGATACAGAAGAACGGTCTAAGAGAGAGGGGAACACGTACTTATATATATATATCAAATATAAGTAAGTTACTATTGCGTTAACCCAAACCCCAATCATATTTTCAAATTCATTGGGTTATGTTTCAAAAACTTTTAGGTTTAACTTTCTTTAAAGTTTTGTAAACCTATGCTCTGATACCAACTTGTAACATCCCCTTGCTTGGAGGCCCAAAACTAATGGCTACTGATGCTGCAGTCATCCGTAGTTATTAATCCTCGGCGACCAAATACGGCGGTGTTAGATTCATTGATACATGGAAACACATGAATATGAAAAAAATTTAAACTTCAAACAGAATCACATATCATTTCAAAATATTTTCCATTCAATACATAATCACAAACTCAAATACCACGTTCAGAGAAAATATATTTACTACAACATACGCCAAGAGCGACATATGAAAATGCACCATTGGATGATCAAAGTATATACAGGCAATATAACAACTTTGCCAATACAAATAACACGGTGGAATCAAAGGAAAAGAAAACTCTTAATAGCTATCAAGCCTCCTGCACGTCTTTAGAACCTTATTCGTCTTAAGTGGTACCTGAAAACCTCAACTCTCAAGCTACTCAAAATCAACTAAGTACCCGAGAGTTTAAGGGGAAAACATAAACTTTGAGTCAGACATAAAGCCTGGTATGAATAATAATCTACCATCTCAAATCATTTAGATATCTAGTGAGACCACGCCGCTTAGTGGAACGGGTTTTCTCCTCATTAGTATCTTAAAGCCTTTATAAAACCCTATACCGTGTCCTACATCCATAATGGTTAAAACAATTCAAAACAGTATAATATGATGATATGCAAAAACAAACGAATCGATTTCTTGACTACCCATCCCCATTCATTTTAGACTATCTATCTCTATTATAGTTTCTAGGGTTACTATTAACATTTTAGTTTTCATGGGATAACTAATAACCAGATAAACATTTAAGGACTCCCTATCCAATTACATAGTTTTCATGGGATCACTAAGAACCTATTGGTAACTCCAATAGCTTACTCTTATCCTAGTTTTCATGGGTTGACTAGGAACCTATTGGTGACCCCAATATCCTCTCTTCTTACCCTACTTTTCATGGGCTGACTAGGAACCTATTGACATCTGTCAATATCTCAATTCGAATATATTTTTCATGGGCTAACTACGAACCTACTGGCCCCTGGCAGTATCCGATCATAGTTTTCACGGGCTTTCTATGAACTTGTCTTTCTAACATCTTCCTTTATACATAGTTTTAATGGGCTAACTATGAACCTATTGGCCCCATCCAATATATTTTCCTTTACACAGTTTTCATGGGCTTACTAAGAACCTATTGGCCCCTGCCAATATCTTTCTTTTATATTTTAGCATCCTATATTCTGGTCTTCCTGACCTACTGGATGCAATTCTACTCATTAAGGAGTTTTATCAACTTATATTCACTATTGAGTTAACCTAACTGGTTCTTCTACCCTTTATCTCCAAAATGCAGTTATAGGTCCATTTTAAAGTGAATATATTTATATTTGAAGAAGCAACATAACAACATAGCAGTACCACTCCTGTGGGTTTAAAATAAAACATGGTTAATCCATTTAACCAATTACTTTATCAAAGATAGCTTCTTCTTAAAACCATTATAAAAACACCTTTAGTATAGCCATGGATTTTCCTTTTTTTTAAAAATGAATAGAGTTTGGGTTATTGGTATCCCGCCTTTTGGCAAGGCCGTGATACCAGGAACTTAACTGGAAACCGAAGATAGTCCATCCCGAAGATCGATTTTACGCGGGCTCTTTATGGATATCAGAGAATTTTGTCCAAGTCCGGATCGAGCTACAATTGACAAGACATGACAAGTAAAGCTATGATAGCCAACGTTCCAAATTTCAAGTCAATCCGAGTTCGTATGCTCAAGATATGATCGATGCAAGCCAAAGAAATCATCTCCATCGCATCCATCATTTCGTATCGATCAGGCCGTCTCCATCAATTCGCGTCCATCTGTTCGTATCCATCAAAACGCATCTATTCGTATCCATCAGAGGAATATGCTTTATTCATATCGATCTATTCGACTCCATCGGCAAACAAATTCCACTTCGTATCGATCAACGGTTGTCTTATTCGTATCCATTGAGGATGGTCTTTTCCGTATCCATCAGGAGGCAGGCCCACTTCGAATCGATTGGCTATTGCCCATTTCGTATCCATCGACTGCAATACAAGTGTCTAGTTCGTGTCGATCAAACATCATACATACTTCGTATCGATCGACCCAGATCAGTACGAAGTACACACTTCCCATCGATATGAACAGACCCAAGCACTCGATTGGTACAAAAATAACAGAGCAATCGATCGATATGAACAGAACAGTGCAACTGATCGATACGAACAAGGCAGTGCGACCGATCGATACGAACAGAGCAATGCGATCGATTGATACGAACATGGAAATTAAGGTCGATACGAACGAGGCGAAAACCTTGGGAAGACTCGATCGATTCGGCATGAACTTTGGATCGATCCTGAAAGCAAGCGCGACGTCAACTGGCATCACGTGCATGGTCATCGGTACGAAGTGATTGATTCGAAGAGCATTGATGCGATGAGAACGACAACCGAAAAGCCCAAACTTGCATCGATCATAACTTGCAATCCACGAGTCCAAATGCTATGAAATTTTCACAGGAGCTTACGTACGACCTAAGGAAGGATCAAGCCAAGTTTCGACTCGATTGGATCAAATCTTGATCGATACAAAATCCATTCGTATCGATCACGGATCAGGCCGAAACTTCATGGGATCGATCGCATGGGCCCACCCACGTGCCAGAAGAAGTCTCCCGAGATCTGAGCGAGATATTTGCCTCCTATGCCTATAAAAAGAGCCCCAGGGCCTACAGAAAAAGGATCTTTGGGTTCTCTGACGTCCAGACTCTGCCAAAAACACTTTTGTGCTTCAAGGCTGCTGCTGTACTCGAATTTCACTATTATAATCCGTTGTAATCTGCTGTTATCCGCTGAAATCAGTTGTAATCATCAAAGAAATATTAATAAAGTCATCAATTTCACAGTGGACGTAGGCAATACGCCGAACCACTCTAAATGCCCGTGTTCATGCTTATTTTTATTACTTGTTTTTGGAGTATTTGTTAGATAACCCTCCTTTTCCATTTCTATTCTTCATTTTTATCTCTTCAAATACTTCCAAAGAGTGTTGTGCCTAATTTTGGTACAAACACTTTGGTGCTTTCACCGAGAAAACACAGTTTTTCTCCTGCTCTTTGGATCTGTTATCGATACCGGATTGCATAAATCCAAGAAGAAGATCCAGATCTCAAGCCTTAAAGCCCTTCCATCCTATTCAGATTTGCATCAGATCTAGGAAAGGACTTCATCAATTCATCATGGTTGGCACAAGAACTGCTTCTACAGCTGCTGATCAGGAAGGACGGGATAGACAGAATCCCGTACAACTGCCTCCATCCAACCAGAATGCTGTCGGACCATCAGATCCATCGGGACCTGTTACCAGGGAAGAATTCCAAATGCTTATGCAGGAGTTAACTCAGAGTCGTCAGCAACTTACTCAGCAACTCCATGCTAACGTGGAATTGACCAACCAGCTGCAGCGCCAGCAGCGAAGGAGATCCAGGAGAGATCAAGCTTCCTATTCTTCCACCGAGAGTTCAGCCTCTTCCGATGATCATCACCGATCTACACGCCCACGGCTGGATGTAAGCTACATCCAGGCCACCGGACACCAACCTGCCTTAAATCTTGGACAACCCAGGGCTGGACCATCCACCAGCCATCAAACCAGACCCTCCTCCCGAGGGGGCACTGTTCCTTACCATGTCACAGGCGACCTCGCTACCACCACCACTACAGGACAAGGAGTTGATGCAAGAAATCAAGCTGATCCGCATCGTCACCGACGAGAACACACTCCAGAACCTTATGCCCTTGAAAATCTTGAACCAAGGAGGCGAGACACGGACCGTCGACCGCGTCCGGTCCAGCCTCACATTGTGGAACCCGACCACACCTTGGCACAACATGCTCCAAATATCCAAATGCTGGATATACCGACGATGATACATCAGATGATCCGTGAAAGTCAGGGTCTCACTAGTGACGACTAGGGGATTTCCCGAAGTCATACCCCTTTCACTAATGACATATTATATGCTGAACCACCTCGGCACTTCAGGATGCCAACTTTGCCAGTCTATGAAGGAAATTCTGATCCCAATCAACACATCCTGAAGTATGAATGGCTAATGAATGCTGCGAGAGCTGATGATGCAGTTAAATGCCGTAGTTTCCCCATCTCCTTAGGGGGCATTGCTACTATGTGGTTTACTCGTTTGCCGCCATGATCCATTTCTAATTTCGACTATATGGCCACCAAGTTTGTTGAACAATTCCGTATGCACGTAGCGAGACCTAAAGATGTTAATACTCTGTCTAGTGTCACTCAAGCTCCCGGAGAGACACTCAGACGTTACTTGGAGCGATTTCATGCTGCTTGTGCAGAAATAAGCAATCCCAATGACAACTCTATCCTGATGGCATTAACTAAGGGGATTGATCCTGATTCAGAGTTCAGAAATTGGTTAGCTGGGAAGTCACCTATGTCATTGGACCGTTTCTATTCCAAGGCAGCCCAATTCTTGAGGAGGGAGGATGCGAAACAGTCTAGGAAGCAGGATGACGTAGGGCCCAACATGGAAGGAATTCAAAGTAACATTGCAATCAAATAATCCGGGGATAGTTTCGGAAAAGTTTAGTTGAATATACAAAACAAACAGAACCAGCAGAGGGACAGTGGAAATCAAGGTAAAAAATGAGATCAAAATCGTGGTCTACGACGTAGAGCTCCCATGTTCGACAATTATACTCCATTGAATACGCCACTGGAAAATGTGTATTTACAGACCTGCAATACCATGTAGTACAAGAAACCTGCTCCGAAGCCGTCGTCGGAAAGACAAATCCAAACACGTAAGTTTTGCAGATTTCATGAAAGTTATGGCCATAATACAAATGAGTGTCGTCATTTACAAGATCTCATTAAAAAGCTGATACGTGAACGAAAGTTCGATTAGTTTGTGCGGGCGGCGCAGTCAGGAGGTGCGGGCCCATCGAATCAGAATCGTGCACCAAACCAGGAAAGGTAGGAAGAACCCGCTCGTACCGGCAGGAGGTTAGTGATAAACACTTTTAGTGGTGGTCCCCATCCAGCAGACCGAAGCTGGAGGGAAATGGAGTCGTATGCCAGCTCTATTAGGCATGCAGACTTCAAGTGTTGTAGTAGTTTTGATGAAGGGGCTCCGGCCAAACAATAGAAGATGATGACTGACGACATCGTGTTCCGAAATAGAGATGCTGATAAGATCGAAGCCCCCACTATCGATCCACTGGTCATCTCGGCTCAAGTAGGTCCTGCTTGGATGAAGAGGATTTTGGTTGACAGTGGAAGCTCAGTGAATATTCTGTTTAAATGAGTTTATGATCAGATAAAGATGGAAACCAAAGATTTGAAACCTTGCCAGTCCTGAATCCATGGCTTCAATGGAAGTGCTACTATACCAACTGGAATAGTGGAACTACCCGTGGAGTTGGGGGTTGGAGAACGTCGGAGAGTCCGGATATTGCAATTTGTTGTGTTGGATATAGACTCCCCGTATAATGCTTTTTTAGGCCGACCGGCCCTTGCAGAATTTAGGGCAGCTATCGCCCCTTGGTGTTTGACATTGAAATTCCCCACTAACAACGGCATTGGAATTGTTCAAGGGGATCAGGCTGCTGGACGAGCTTGTTACGTTGCTGAGCTGCGGGAGGTGTAGCGAAAGGAGAAAGGAAAGGGCGTAGAGGAATCTCTCTGCGTCTGTTTTGCTGATAATTGACAATTAATGCCTGGGCCTAGCCCCGGGCACCCCAGCCAATTCCAAAGGGATATTGACCCAAGAGAAATTGAAGGTGAAGGAGAATCTAAAGAAAGTCAAGCTTCCCCGGCCGAACTGACAATCGATGTCCCGATTGACAATGATGATGATTCAAAGATGATAAAGATTGGATCTCAACTAAGCCAGCAGACTCAAGAGGAATTGGTTGAGTTTCTACGGGCGAATCTTGACGTATTCGCCTGGACGCATTCTGATATGTGTGGGATTTCGCCGGACATTGCGAGCAACACTTTGAATATTGACCCGCGGCATGTCTCGGTCAAACAGAAAAGGCGTGGTATGGATCCAGAGAGATCTGCCGCCCTTAAAGAAGAGGTAGAAAAGCTTAAAATGAATGGGTTTATTCGAGATGCGCTATATCCCGAATGGGTGTCGAATCCCGTGCTTGTCCAAAAATCAAACGGAAAATGGAGAACATGTGTCGGTTACTCCGACCTGAATAAAGCTTGTCCTAAAGATAGTTTCCTACTTCCCAGAATTGATCAGCTCGTAGACTCAAAAGATGGACATGAACTCTTATCCTTCATGGATGCGTATTTTGGCTACAATCAGATACCAATGCATTTACCTGATTAGGAACATACCAGCTTCGTAACCAATCTAGGACTTTACTGTTACAAAGTTATGCCATTCGGACTCAAGAATGCCGGGGCTACTTAGCAATGATTGGTCAATCGGATGTTCGCCAATCAGATTGGAAAGACCATGGAAGTATACGTAGACGATATGCATGTGAAATCACGTTTTTCCACTGACCATATCAAAGATCTGGAATCGATGTTCAACATCCTCCGAAGGTACGGGATGAAGCTCAACCCATTGAAGTGTCATTTTAGAGTCGCATCTAGAAAATTACTGGGTTTCATCGTCAACGCTCGAGGAATTGAAGCCAATCTTGAAAAAATCTGGGCAATAAGAAATCTTGAAACCCCGAAAACTATAAAGCAAGTCCAGAGTCTCAACGGGAAAGTAGCGGCACTGAGCAGGTTCATTTCAAAGTCCACTGACAAATGCATTCCCTTCTTCGATCTGATCCGAAAAGGAAAACGAAAATTTGAATGGACCACGGAGTGTGAGGGCGCATTCCGAGCCTTGATTCAGCATCTATCCACACCGCCTATTCTGTCAAAACCTATTGATCATGAGAAGTTGTATGTTTACTTGGCGGTATCAGAAAACGCAATCAGTGCTGCCTTAATTCGGGAAGAAGACCGGATAAAGAAGCAAGTATATTACATCAGCAAACGATTGACTTGAGCTGAAAGGAATTATCCGAAACTAGAGAAGCTGGCTTATTATCTTGTTATTGCATCAAGGAAGCTCCGTCCATATTTCTAGGCCCATCCTATTATTGTTTACACCGACCAGCCATTACAACAGGTCCTTACGTGTCCTGAGACGTCTAGTAGGTTACTCAAGTGGAATATCGAACTGAGCCAGTTTGATATTACTTATACTCCAAGGCGAGCCATTCAAGGACAAGTCCTAGCCGATTTCATAGCTGAATTTACCATCCCAGAGAACTTGCCCGAAACCAGTGAATCTCCTGAATACGTCTGGAAGCTGTACACTGATGGTGCATCAAACGACCGGTGCTCGGGCGCTAGGGTTGTACTTGAAACCCCCGAAGGCCGATCTATATGTTATGCTTTAAAGTTCGATTTTCGTGCGACCAATAATGAAGCTGAATATGAAGCCCTCTTAGCTAGATTGAAACTTGCTAGAGATTTGAGAATTATCGTTGTGGAAATTTATTGTGATTCATAATTAGTTGTGTGTCAAGTTCGGGGAGAATATCAAGCGAGAGATCGAAGACTGGCTGCTTACTTAGCTCGGGGTCAGGAAATACTGAATCGGTTTGATTATTATGCCATTTATTATATACCTCGAGAACGCAATCAGAAAGCCGATTCATTGGCAAAGTTAGCCAGCACTGGTGAAGCGCAGCAAATGGGACTCGTTCCTATAGAGACGTTATCTTTCCTAAGTATTGACCGGGCAGAAACAGATTGGGTATGTGAAGTCACTCCCGATAAGGAGTCGTGGATGACACCGTTCAAAAATTACCTTGAGCATGGGATCTTGTCGGAGCGCGGGAGTGAAAGAGACAAGTCCTTCGAAAGGCTTCACAATTCACCATCCAGAATGGAGTCATGTACAGAAGAGGGTACTCTGTTCCTTTACTCCGGTGTATCCCTCACGATGAAATTAAACGAGTATTACACGATGTACACGAGGGAGAATGTGGCGATCACACCGGGGGGCAAGCACTTGCCAAGAAAGTACTTCGATACAGATATTTTTAGCCGACTGTAAACCGCGATGCGTCGGATTATGCCAAGAAATGTGATAAATGTCAAAAGCATGCTCGAATTCCTAGAGGCCCACCTATCGAGATAACTCAAATGGTCAGCCCATGGCCGTTTGCAGTATAGGGCATTGACATCATTGGTTCTCTACCTCTGGCAAAAGGTGGTGCGAAGTACGCCATCGTCGCAGTTGATTACTTTACAAAGTGGGCTGAAGCTGAACCTCTTGCTACCATAATGACGAAAAAAGTGATCAATTTTGTAGTCCGCAACATTATCTGTCGATTCGGTCTCCCACACACCATTATCACTGACAACGGAACCCAATTCGACAGTGTTGAATTTAAAGATTTTTGCCAATGGTTTCGCATTCGAAAGAAATTCTCTGCAGTTGCGCACCCTCAAGCTGTTAGTCCATAGGATAGTGGTTTTGATGACAATAACTATAGAAGTGTTATAAAATATATATGTGCAGGAAATCTATATGCATGTATCAACAAAAGAAGACTGTACAGTAAAGAAAACAAAATTGATGAAGACAAAGATCAAGAGTTCAAGATTGAAGACTCATGAGATTCAAGATATTCAAGAGTTCAAGACAAATAATATAGTTAGGTTAGATATTTGTTAAAACTCCTTGAAAGCACTATCATTCTTTTTTATCCAATTTACTCGTGGAATGGAATCCACTTCGTTCTTGTTAAAGGGATGGAACCCTAGTGAGATGGAACTCACGAAATATCTAGTGGAACGGATAGTAGCCCTATTTTGTTATCCACTAATTTTGATTCAAAATGATTTTCAAAATTATCTCTTATTTTATAAAATGATTTTCAAATATTCCTTTTCAAAAGAAAAACCTTCGTTCACATTTCCAAAAATGTTTTAGCCTCAAAATCATATTTATCATTTTGTTATATTTTGATTTCAAAATTGTCCTTGATATTTTAGCCTCAAAATCTATTTTAATATTATATTTACTTTAGTTTATTTACTTTGATTTTAAATATATTTTAGTATATATACATATATACATTCATAAGTATTTCTACTTCTAAATACCTTCTACAAATACATAGAGTCCATTTGAATAAAGTTGCATATGTTTTAAATCATCATTTTCAAAGTAAAGCAAATCATCACTTTTACTAGACCATGTCGACATCCTATTTACCTGTCATGTCGACATGCTTCCCGTTACAGCAAAGGTTGTTTTCAAAAGAAGTGTCTATTCGTTTAAACCTCTTCGAATGGACACATCCATTCATTCTCTATAAATAGAGACTATTATGGACGTTTTCCAGTAACTACTTTCTTTATTTTCTCTCCTCTTTACTCTCTTATCTTATTTTCTAATCATCCTATCCATATTTTGCCGAAATCTTAAGTGAATCAAATCAGAATATCTCTAGTTTGATTCTCTGCCACTCTCTCCAAAGAATCTCAGTGCTTATCAGAGTTATAGATACATTTGTACTCAAAGAAACTTGTGTGGGGTTATAAAGGTGTGATCGTGTCCTTGGAAATCGATCGGGTGAACTTGTGTCCTGTGAATCAAGTGGTTCTACCCAGAGACCTGAGAATCTGGAGGGTGTACCTCGTTGCCTTGGAATCGAGGGATTGTAATCTAGATTATTGTTGAATAGAAAGCCGTACGGGTTGTGCGGGACTGGATGTAGGGTAACACCGAACCAGTATAAAATTCCTGGTGTGTTCTTTCCTTTACTTGCTTTTTATTTATATTTGCATTTGTTTGTGATTCTATGATTTGATCTGTGATTGTGTATTTGCATTAAGTTAGTTAATTCAATTTAAATCAAAGAAGTTTTAAAGAAATTCTTAAAACACTATTCACCCCCCTCTAGTGTTAAATAGCCTTAAGATCATCTTCCGCGTCCCTTTCACAAGCGAACGGACAGGTCGAAGTAGTCAATAAATTTATAATGTCCATTCTGAAAAAACGACTGGAAAAGGTCGGGGGCAAATGGGTCGATGAACTTCCTATGGCCTTATGGGCTTACCGTACAACCCACAAGTCTGCAACTGGTCATACTCCATTCTCTCTTTCTTATGGTTCAGAAGCTGTTATTCCAGTCGAGTTAGAAGTACCTTCTCATCGTGTGACGTATTACGATTCGAAGACAAATGCTATATTACTCACTGAATCTCTCAATTTATTGGATGAGAAGCGTGAAGAGGCTGATTTGAGGGCAGCCGCATATCGGAGTTGGGTCGCCCGATTATACAATGCCAAGGTCTGACCCCGAACCTTTGAAATTGGTGATCTCGTACTCAAAAGAATTTATCCGGTCCCTTCGCATATGAAGCCAACTTGGGAAGGACCATATGTTATTGAACGAAAGCTCGGAGATGGCACATTTAAATTATCGACCGTTGACGGTCTCACTCTTCCGAGAGCCTGGAACAGCGAGAGTCTTTGTCGCTACTACACATAACATGCTCTGTTTATTCATTCAGTTTATTTTTCATTTGCAATTTGTTTCTACATTTCGGGATTAGAATTTGTAATAAGGCAACTGACTTTGCCATATTTTCTTATTTCAGCAATAAAATGCAATCTCTTCGAGCCAGAGCTGTGATTTACTTGAAATACTTCATGTGATCATCACTATGCACGGAGAGCTAAGTTCCATCGTACGGTGGGATTTATTCAAATAGGGAGTGACTGTGATGCAACCGATCACTCGCTAAGTGAAACCCAAGCTCGGGGACAAGCCATCACACCAAAGTCAAAAAAGGATTGATACACGACAATCCTTCACCTAACTCCAGATTCCCAGAGTGCGAACTGGAGTATAAACTTACAAATACGTTTTCGAAGAGGGTAGATCCATCTACCTAACAACTTTTCCCGTATCTGAACCAAGTTTGAGGAGGGTGGACCCGTCCATCTAACGACCTCACTTGTTAACTCAGGGTGGATGTGATCCTACCATCCACAATCCTGATACACCTTTCGCTCCCAGAGTGCGAGCGAAATCCAAAAACATACAACATATGTGACTGACCATCTATTTACCAACTTTGAATTCCCAGAGCGTGAATCAGAGTATAAACATCAACTCCAAATTCCCAGTGTGCGAATTGGAGTATAAACATCAACTCCAAATTCCAAGAGTGCGAATTGGAGTATAAACACCAACTCCGAACTCCCAGAGTGCGAGTCGGAGTATAAATGTCGACTCCAAATCCCTAGAGCGTGGACATATAATTAAAACTTAAACCGGCGTAACCAACCGCCAGTAAACAAATGTAAATCCCCGGAGTGCGGATGTAATCATCGATAATCAAACGAGTGTGGTTGAACCATTCAATCTCTGCTTGTCTCAAACATCCATTCAGTGGCACTAAACTCAACATGTTATAAGTGAGATGCAATCGCTGACTGATGTTCTACAACTCATCCCTAAGACTGGGGGGGGCAGAACTTAAGTGTCGACCATTGACTGAAGCAGTGCGACATCAAAGTTCAACTCACTTCCCGATCATGAATCGTGTCCGCAATTTCCAAACCTGACAAACAGAGACAAACTTGACTCGGAAGCTGAAACTTCACAAGTGCACTACAAATATTGAAACACTTAAGTAAATGCACAATAACTGAGAAGAAGCCAAAAAAAAGAAGAGTTTCATTTCTATTGTCTGTGAAAGAAATTCATGTACAAGTTTATTCCAAAAAATTCCTACTAGCAGGGGCCGAACCCACATCTACACACGACCTATGAAAGAAAAACAAAAGTAGATTCCTATCTATCTACTAAAAATAAACCGAAGAAGCATTTCTACTCTTTTTTCTTTTTCGGCTTCCTTTTCAGTGTTGACCCACTGGAGCTGCCACTTATTTTTCTTTTTGAGCCTTTGCTTTTCGGCGGCTGATCTCCAGGAGGGGGCATGATATCAACTTCCTCATCCGAGCTCAAGTACACGGGAATGTTCCCTGAAGGCGGAGTCGGAGGAACTAGATCGACTATAGGAGGCGCGATAGGCGTGCTGGTGTCAATAACCGTACCACCAGGCGATATCATCCTTAGTGGAGCCGGACCAGGTGCTGCCATCCCACCTCCAAAGCTACCGTCATGAGCTGCTGCCTCCATTTCAGCGTTATTTCGGCTAATATTTCTTCTTCGCGGGTTGCTTGAACCTCGCTGGGAGCATCAGTGGTAGGCATTGAAGAGCCGGCAGCAGGTGCGCTTCCACCCATAATGAATGGTAGGTCCGCAAAAGGATAGCTGTGATGACCAAGGAGTTCCTCCATCATCTGCTCATAAAAAATAAGCATGCTTCCCTACATTCCATCAAGTGGCGCAGTTGTAGTTATAGTGGTCGCTTCGGTGACAATAGCCTCCTGCGTTTGATGAGATTCTTGAGTTGTAGGAGGCGCGATCAGTGTGACTTCGGTCACTGGACAAAAGAAAAGGAAGACTGTCAGTAAACAAATCGAATTAAACTCTCAATCTTGAACAAGTATGAAGAATGTTTAGAGTACCTTCCTCAGTTTAGCTTGTAGATGGCTGAACGGCTTCAGCAACTTACTCTATAGCCGAAGATATATGCGGCTGATCCTGATTATAGGCAGGGATGGCTTGGGGATCAACCGCGGATGAGGGTTCAGGCTGGGTTGACATAGGAATTTCAAGACTGGCATCGTGATGTTCAACCCCTGAGCCTTCTCCCACTTCTAAGTGCTGGGTGCAAAGCCTCTCTTTTTCATGCAGAATCATCGACTCGTGGAGAATCTTTCGTTCATCTTCGCTCAGCAAACGATTCTCGAGCTCAAACTCGTCGACTGACTCACCCAGATGCACCGCCTTCTCCTCCTCAACCAATCGGCCCCAGGCGTAGTGTAAATGTGTCGGGTAGTCGTCGAGCCAGGCTAGGCCTCTATGCCTCAGCACTTTAGCATTGTAGACAACAAGGAGACCTTCAATATCGGCTTCTAGCCTGGACTCAGCCGATTTCACCTCCTCCTCAACCTTAGTCTCCACCTCACGGACCTTAGCCATGCCTGCATCACGTTCACCCCGAAGCAAAATAGCCTGTTCGCATGCCTCCTGGGCTGTGTTGTTCGTGTCGTCCTTTTCCTTGGCAATTTCGGAAAATTTAGCTTTAAGTTCGCCAAGTTCTCTTAGGGCAGCGTCCCGTTCGATGGTGACTGTAGTATTTCGGTGGCCCATCTCTTCCACCAAGGCAACATGTGTTTGCCTCAACCTCTCCATCGCTACACTCACCTCATCAGCTTTTTTGGTGGCCTCAATTTCAGATTTCCGAGAAGACTCGGCCTCGGTATTGAGCACTTGGATGATTCGGTCCTTTTGAGCGAGTTCAGACTCCATCTTTTCAATCGCTTTAGCCCGCTCAAAGGCCACCTTTAAAGCTTTTTCTGCGGCCTTCATCCACTCTCTATATTGGGCGTACATGTCATGAATGTAATCATGCATTGTATTTTCAGCTTCCGAAGGGATTCTCTTTAGGTGAGGGGGGAAGATGTAGCCATCAAAGCAAATATTTTGAAAATCTTTCTTAAGTTGGGCAATCTTTATTGCACCTTCCCCCGTAGGTTCGGTTATGGCCTGCTCTACGATTATGGGGGCCATAGTTTCAGCTCTCTGGCGATGAGTTTCAGGCCTCGAAATGTGAGAATACGGTCTGTGCCGCGGAGGCTCTGATGGATGTGAAACGTGAACAGGAGGTGGTGAGAGGATTCTAGGAGATGGAGAACGAGACCTAGATCGGTATCTATAGTCTCTATCCCTATCCCGCTCGTATCTTTCTTGATTAGAGTACCCGCAATCGCGGTCTCCATCCGAATCTCTCCTGCAAGACTCGTGGTAAGTGGAGGACTTTTGAGCCGAACGGAGGCTCCCTAACATCGATCCTCTCTCAGACATCGTACCTGTAAGTGAGAAACGAAGGAAAGGTTAGTGATCTCTTGAATTGAACAATTTATGATTGGAAATCGTGTAGTGTCGTGAGGTGTATGTATGTGCAACCCCCCGACCAACTGGAAATGTTGGCCGCACTTATAGCAAGCGACACGCTCAGATCAAGAGCACTATCAAGCTCCTCCAACCCGGTGTCATGTTGAAATGACACATAATCCGGAATCGGAATATCGGCAAGCCCTTCAAAAGGACTCCCTGTTGGCGAGGGAGGAGCCTTTGAGATTCTAATACCGGGGGCAGGCAAAGAAACCACAACTGATTTCCACCTCGGAGGCTTAGGACGTTTATAAGCTGTGGCCTTGCCTTTTCTTCTTCCTCCGATCACTTGGAATCCGGCCGAAGACCCGGCAACAAGCTCATCATCCGTGGGCGTTCTCTCTTCTTCATCTCCTTCGGTTACTATAACCCCGGGTGTTTTGCGCTTCAACTTCTTTTTCTTCGAAGTTACCCTCAATGTCCCTTCGAGCCTTATGCTTTGTCTTCGCTCGATTAGACTAACAATTCTCAGATTTCTGTCAGTTAGAACTGAATCGATGTCCCTCATGTCACTTGGAACTTCTTGAAGGACCCGCACTATTTCTTTGAAATACCCACCTTCAGGTCGTGAAATTGCGGCTGTAAAAAAAGGGGAGTTATTAGTTTTATATCAACTACTATCATCTGGATAACTCTTGAAGAATATTGTAACACTTACGTCTGACAAGCCATCGGCTGGCAAATCCTAGGGGGCACCGAACATAGAACCATTCTGTTTTGAAGTAACTCAGCCTTTTCCAGGATCCGGTTACTACCTGACAATTCCTGACCACCTCCAGGAGTGAAAAAGATGGGCTGTCTCCCTACTCTTGATGTTAAAGAGATATCTGATCTCTGTAGGAGCCGGTGGTCGGAAAAGATGATCCATGAACACAATAAATGAGCTATTTAGCATAGCATATCCATTATGGTGTAATTGAGAAGGGGGCAATTCCAAAGAAAGACAACACTTCCCTAATATATTAGTTGAACGGAGGGAGTGTTCCTACTGCGCCCAAATGGCGATTGAAGGCAGTAAACCCCTCTGGGGGAGCGTGCGGTCTATCATTTGGCCCGGTAATAGAACATCGTCCAATGACAAACCGTGCCTTAGGCATATACGACCTAACATGTCTTCGGACACGTTAGACGGCACGAAATCCTATGGATTCAAGATAAACCTGGCCCCAGGCAGCTCATCCGGAGCTGGGTCTATAACTTCAACCGCGATGGCCGGAATCTCTAGGACAAAGGGAGATGAATCCTGAACCTCTTGCTATTGTGAACTTGTGGATTCCATATCCAATCAACTTATTAAAAACCATCATTAGACGATAGTAAGCCCGTGTGTTCCCCGATGTGAGGTATGCGAATGCATTGTGCAGTGCAGTGCTACAAATTACTTGGTAAATTCTATAGAGTTAAAGAAAACATATGCAAATAACAAGACTTCGAAATTCATTTGGAGTGATCGTCATCGCTGACCGTCACGACCGTGCCATCCTAACTTTGGTGATCGATCCAAGTCAGAGTTCATCAAAATTTTGTTAAGTTAGAGTTCCATCGACGAGCTTCGAAGGATAGTCAAATATGTAGTTTAACGGCCAAGTCCAATTATGCCAGATTAAAGCTCGTCGAAGTTAAGTGTCCAATTATTCAAGAGTATTCGTATCCATCACGGTCAAGACATGAATCGGTCACCAAAGGTCTAATTCATATCGATCACCCTAGTAGCAGTTCGTATCGATCGCAACGTCCAAATTTCATATCGATCGCCAGGATGGAAGTTTGTATCGATCAGATCGAATCAATACATTTCATATTGATCACCACTAGGTACTTCGCATCGATCACCAGTTAAGATTTCGTATCGATCAGGTCAATACGAAATCTTACCACTCCAGATCGATACGAAGCCGCTCCTCTTCATTCATCGTTTTCAGATCGACACGAATCTCTGTTGCTCCCAGATCGATACCAATTTCTACGTTTTCATATCGATGCGAACCACTTCAACGTGCCATAATGTTCATTTCGTATCCATCAGTGGGCTTTCTTCCCTAAACAGTTTAGATGCCATTTCCTCCTTCCTTAACCTTACCCTGACACAACTCCGGCAACGCTAACGCCGGAATCGGCTACGGCTGTGGATGATTTGGCGTTAAAGCTCGAGTCTTGACATTTTAGAGCGGATTTAATTGGTCATTTACCTAGTGTAAGGGTTCGAGTCGAAAAGTTAATGGGTTGTTCAAACAGAAGCCAAGCACAGTTTCCTTTTCCTAAGTCTCTCAATCAATACGAAGGCGAAGCGGGAAGTGAATAAGTAAAAAATGCTAAGTACGAAGCGGATTTATATGGATGCGTAGCCACAGAGAAACGTTTCGCCTCCCAGTCAAGACGACCGGTTACAACAGGTCTATAATCGGATCGATGTGAATTGATTATTCGTGTCCATCGACTTAAACTTCATCGATACAAAAAGAACAGCCGTACTGCCCTGGAATCATGCGACTTCATCGATACGAACTGCTCTGTTCGTATCCATCGACACACGACCCGTTAAGGCTCGTATCCATCGATACGAATAACACCCGAATAACTGACTGGACTATTCGTATCCATCTTAAGTCCCTCGATACGAAGAGAGACTCGACAAGTGACAGAGGCAAAGCTCGCACGATCTGTTCGAATCCATAAAAATGCATCAATGCAAAAGGAATGTAAAGACTGCACTAGTGCGGCATGGTTCCATCGATGCGAAACACTTGTTCGTATCCACTATTTTCAACTCCAACCAAGACTGATCGATACGAACTGCACTGTTCGTATCCATCACTTTGAAAGTTGCAGGAGTTCACATCCATCAATGCGAATTACGACAATACGAGAATAATTTTACGACCTTTCACATCGATCCAGGAGAGGATCGATACGAAGGAACATTCCAAAACACCTATCAAGTGTTGTTACAACTTGAATTTCACATCGATTCAGGAGAGGAATGATACGGAATTCGATACATGAGAACTGACAACGACTCGTGAACGTGCGACGTTAACGAGAGTCAGGTTAACCTATATGCATGTATGCTGGACTAATATTCAATTTTCAAAATTCACAGGGATTGGATATTCGCTTGATGACGGTTACAACAAAAAACAAATAATCGCTATCATACAGCAATCAGTTACAACAGTACACGATAAAGCAGTTAGCATTCAACAATTCATATTATTGAAAAATCAGTCAAGGATTACAACTTTCGACGAGAGAACGGCAACCGTTTGACAAATCAGATGGAACTATTCAGAATGAAGGTTGCAGCTTTTCAAAGCACGTCGTGTTTTCACAAGATGTACTTTGGGGGGCAAATGTTATCCCGCCTTTTGGCAAGGCCATGATACCAGGAACTTAACTAGAAACCAAAGACAGTCCATCCCGAAGATCGGTTATACGCGGGCTCACTATGGATATCGGTGAATTTTGTCCAAGTCCGGATCGAGCTACAATTGACAAGACATGACAAGCAAAGCTATGATAGCCAACGTTCCAAATTTCAAGTCAATCCGAGTTCGTATGCTTAAGATATGATCGATGCAAGCCAAAGAAATCATCTCCATCGCATCCATCATTTCGTATTGATCAGGCCGTCTCCATCAATTCGCGTCCATCTATTCCTATCCATCAAAACGCATCTATTCGTATCCATCAGAGGAATATGCTTTATTCATATCGATCTATTCGACTCCATCGGCAAACAAATTCCACTTCGTATCGATCAACAGTTGTCTTATTCGTATCC
The DNA here is from genome assembly GCA_030737815.1 of Allium fistulosum. NCBI lineage: Eukaryota > Viridiplantae > Streptophyta > Magnoliopsida > Asparagales > Amaryllidaceae > Allium > Allium fistulosum. The sequence continues at coordinate 1,426,819,314 of CM060902.1, forward strand.
ATTGAGGATGGTATTTTTCGTATCCATCAGGAGGCAGGCCCACTTCGAATCGATCGGCTATTGCCCATTTTGTATCCATCGACTGCAATGCAAGTGTCTAGTTCATGTCGATCAAACATCATACATGCTTTTTATCGATCAACCACAGATCGATACGAAGTAGACACTTCCCATCGATACGAACAGACCCAAGCACTCGATTGGTACGAAAATTATAGAGCAATCGATCGATACGAACAGAACAGCGCAACTGATCGATACAAACAAGGCAGCGTGACCGATCGATACGAAGAGAGCAATGCGACTGATCGATACGAACATGGCAATTAAGGTCGATACGAACGAGGCGAAAACCTTGGGAAGACTCGATCGATTCGGAATGAACTTCGGATCGATCCTAAAAGCAAGCGCCACGTCAACTGGCATCACGTGCGTGGTCATCGGTACGAAGTGATCGATTTGAAGAGCATCGATGCGATGACAACGACAACCGAAAAGCCCAAACTTGCATCGATCATAACTTGCAATCCATGAGTCCTAATGCTATGAAATTTTCATAGGAGCTTACGTACGACCTAAGGAAGGATCAATCCAAGTTTTGACTCGATTGGATCAAATCTTAATTGATACGAAATCCATTCTTATCGATCATGGATTGGGCCGAAACTTCATGGGATCGATCGCGTGGGCCCACCCACATGCCAGAAGAAGTCTCCCAAGATCTGAGCGAGATATTTGCCTCCTACGCCTATAAATAGAGCCCCACGGCCTACCGAAAAAAGATCTTTGGGTTCTCTTACGTCCAGACTCTGCCAAAAACACTTTTGCGCTACAAGGCTACTGCTGTACTCGAATTTCACTATTATAATCCGTTATAATCTGCTGTTATCCGCTGAAATCAGTTGTAATCATCAAAGAAATATCAATAAAGTCATCAATTTTACAGTGGACGTAGGCAATACACCGAACCACTCTAAATTCCCGTGTTCCTGCTTATTTTTATTACTTGTTTTTGGAGTATTTGTTAGATAACCCTCCTTTTCCATTTCTATTCTTCATTTTTATCTCTTTAAATACTTACGAAGAGTGTTATGCCCAATTTTGGTACAAATAGTTATAAAACCTTTCGATACCTTCGAAACCTAGCTTTCGACTTTATAGGATGACCTCCTTCGAAAGCCTTAAAATCTATCTTCAAAACATTAGGCTCCTGCCTTTATTATACTTTAAAACCTTCCTTTCGAAACCTTTCGATTGTAATAAATTATTAGCTTTTAACTTTAGAAGCTTAGCTTCGAAACCAGTTGAAAGTACCCCTTTCGACAACAATGGAAGTAACCCTTCCGAAATCATTGAAAGTCCCCCTTTCGAAAGCATTAGGTTTATACTTAAATTATTATTTGGGTCAAAGTGAATATAGGCAAAAGAAACTCTTTCAAAACCATCTTTTAGCATTTAAAAATATTAGGGAAAACTTGATGGCGTCGACACCATCACTTTCGAAAGCATTTAACATCTGGGTAAAAATATTAGAAGGTTGGCATCGAAACCCCTTTCGAAACCATCACCTTTGAAACCCCTAACCCCTTTCGAGAGCTATAGGAAGTGGCTTTAACTTATAAAACAAAGTACCCTTTCGACAGGATTGATATCTTCAACTCCATCGAAAGGTTAAAGAACGGCAGTAGGGTTTCGACTAGGTCGGAACCCCTTCTTTCAAAACATTCTTTCATAAGTAAGGAAACCAATCGAAAGCAATCTTAAGTTAATGGCAACCCTTTCAAAACCCCTTAAAATCTCTTTCGAAACCATATGCTTCTACTCTATCGAAGGCTAAAACAAAACAGATGCAGGCGCTTTTCTTTTATAAAAACAAACCAAGGTTTCGACTCCCTCGGAAGCTATACTTTCAACACCTTACCTTTCGCCTTCCTCTAATCCACTACGTACCATCTTTTTGATACCTTGTGTATTGGTTTCGGCTTAATAGGTTTCGACTAAGATGAAGGAAGAAGCTTCTAAGTCGAAAGGTGCTTTCCAAAGTAGGCGAAACCAATTTTTCTAAGTAAACCAGGTTTTATACCACTTTAAGCAAACTTTTCTCTAACTAACCTGTCACGTGTTAACTCCAGATTGGTTTCCTTAACTTTTTCAATTTCTTTTCCATAAGTAACTACCGCTAATCTAGATTTAAACCATGGTCAAGTTAATCGATTAAGCCCTTCCATTAACCAAAACCAATTTTTGCAAAGAAGTCCCTGTTCTAAAATAATTAATTTTGCATAGCAAATCACTTTGAAAAAATCCCAAAAATGCCAGAAATTAACTTTAATCGTGTTATCTAACATATCAAAATTCTAGACCCAAATTCTCAATATATTTTCAAAAATAAATTTATAAACCCAAATAACCATATTTTCCTTTGAAAATTCATAATAACCTTTCTGTAGCTTAGAATATTATCAAAATTGAAACCCAACTCCAAAATCATGTTTCTCATAACATAAAATTTTCCCATGGCATTTAAACATCATTAAATCTTGGTTTTGACCTAAAACCGTGTTTTTCCTCATTTAAACAATCTTGTTTAAACTATATAAACTTTTAATCAAGCATATCATCATCTAATATATCATAAAAATGAATTTACCCTTAAATCTGAGAAAATATGATTCAAAAGAAAATAGAGATGGAATTATTATTCACCTTGATCTAGACAAGGAGATTGGATTGAGATTGATTTCCCCCTAAGCTTAATTTTATAGCTTCTAATTTGTATTCCTCTTTTTGCATTTAGTTTTCAAAATGACGTGAATGAGAAGAAATAGGTAGGAACGAATATATATAAGGGTAAGGGTTATGGGCGGAAAATTCCTAATAAACCCTTATGTAATTTGTTTAACCTAAAACCATTCTTTAGCCCATTAATTATTATAATAGGCTCGGCCCTTAATTAATTAATTCAAGTCTCAATCCCCTTATCACTTAACATTTAAATTATTCTATTTCATTTATCTAATTAAATCTCCTGAATAATGTTATCAAAAATTAGGGGTGTTACAGGCTCCTCTCCTTAAAGAATTTCGTCCTCAAAATTCAGTAAGGACTAAATACTAAACATAGCTATCATCTGTAACGACTCTTAACAACCATACTAGTCTACCTGACTAGGAATTGTCAATATAAATCTAATATAGACATACCCTCAAAGTAGATTAGGATAAGTATCTCGAATCCTATCCTCTGTCTCCCAAGTACAGTCATTCTCATTGTCGCTCCACTGAACTTTCACCAACTTGACTATCTTGTTCCTCAATCTTTTCTCATCTCTCGCTACAACCCGAACTGGTTGTCTAACAAAAGTCAAATCAGGCTCTACTACCAAGTCTTCCAACTTTGTCTGAGGAATAGTAACCGCTGGATCATGCACATACTTGCGAAGATGAGACACATGAAATACATTATGGACATCTGCCATACTGCTCGACAACTCAACTCTGTATGCGAGCTTTCCAATCCTTTCTATAATATGGAATGGACCAACATATCTCGGTGCCAGTTTCCCTAACTTCCTGAACCGTACCACACCCTTCATCGGTGATACCTTTATGAAAACTGTCTCTTACTGAGAACTCTAGGTCTTTACGCCTCTTATTGGCGTAACTCTTCTGTCTGGATTGAGCTTCCTTCATCCGTTCTCGGATCAACTCAATCTTCTTTGACGCCTCCTTAACCAAATCTGGACTTAAAACTAATCTGTCTACAGTCTCTAACTAACATACCAGGGATTTGCATGGCCTTCCATACTAAGCTTTAAAAGGCGCCATTCCTATACTAGTCTGGTAATTATTATTATAGGAAAACTCAACTAAATGCAGGTGATCCTCCCAAGATCCATTAAAATCAACCACACAAGCTCTCAACAAATCCTCGAGTACCTTATTGACTCTCTTTGTCTGCCCATCCTTCTGCGGATGATATGCGGTACTCATCTGGAGCTTAGTGCTTAACACATCCTGTAGACTTTTCCAGAATTCGTTAGTTAATAAAGCATCTCTGTCGCTGATTATGCTACTAGGAACTCCATGAAGTCTAACTATGTTCTGGTCGACTTTACTTGAATGAAATGGGCACTCTTGGTCAACCTATCCACAATAAGCCATATACTCTCATTTCCTCTCCTTGACCTTGGCAACCCATCTATGAAATCCATAGATATCGAATTGCATTTACATATTGTAATCTCTAAGGCTAAAGCAATCCACTCGGCTTCTGATGTTCGTCTTTCACTTGTTTAGTGTTTACACACTGCCTAACCCATAAGCCAACATCCCTCTTCATGCCTTCCAAATAGAAGCTCCTCTTCATATCTCGATACATCTTGGTCTCTCCAGGGTGAATCGTAAACTTGGATCGATGACATTCCTCAAGAACTTCTCTTCTCAACTTCTCCACATCTGGAACACATAACCGTCCTTTCTTTCTCACCCATGCTCTCAGGTCAAGACAAAAATCTTTCAAATCATCGATCTCAGTTCCAACCTCAAGCCTTCTAATCCTCTCGGCTAATTATGAATCCACCTTCTTTTTTGAAGAAATTCCCTCGATCAACACTGGTCGAACTTCTAAATAGGACAACATGGCGATACTCTGACTAGAACTAGCAGTTGATCTTAACTGCACACCACAACTAGCCAAAGCTTCTAGATCCTTCCATTCTGCCAACATAGCCAACACCACATTCTGATGTCTTCTACTGAGAGCATATGCTACCTTATTACCTTTCCTAGGTGTATACTCTATACCAAAATCATAAGCAGCCAAAAATTCAAGCCATCTCTGCTGTCGCATATTCAACTCCTTCTGAGAGAATAGATATCTTAAAGATTTATGATCGGTATACAACTCAAATCTCTCTCGCAAGAGATAATGCCTCCAAATCTTCAAGGAAAAAATCACCGCAGCCAACTCCAAGTCATGAGTAGGATATCTTACTTCATACGGTCTAAGATGCCTAGATGCGTAAGCAATGACTTTGCCCTTCTACATCAACACTACTCCCAATCCAGTCCCACAGGCATCCGTGTATACTACCAACCCTTGGTTTCCATCTGGAACTACTAACACTGGAGCATTGGACAACAAATGCTTTAACTTAAGGAATGCTTCTTCACATTTGTCGGACCAAACAAACTTCACTTCCTTATTAGTAAGCTTAGTAAAAGGCGCTGCTATCTGCAAGAAATCCTTGATGAATCTCCGATAGTAGCCAGCAAGTCCAAGAAAACTTCTGATCTCGGTCACCATCTCTGGTCTCTTCCAATTGTTCACAACTTTAATCTTATCTTGATCGACTGACAATCCTTTCTCTAAAACCACATAACCAAGAAACTTAACCTCTTTCTTCCAAAAATGAAACTTGGAAAACTTTGTCTTTAGTTGATACTGCCCCAGCGTCTCTAGCACAACTCTAAGATGTACTTCATGCTCTCTCTCATCCTTAGAGTATACCAAAATGTCATCTATAAACACCAATACGAATCTATCCAAATACTCTCGGAAGACTCGGTTCATCAAATCCATAGAGAAAGCAGGTGCATTTGTCAACCCCAATGGCATCACTAACCACTCATACGAACCATATCTAGTCTGAAATGCTGTCAAAGGAATACTATCCTCTGCCACTCTCAACTGATGGAACCCTGTCGCCAAATCCAAATGGGAAAACACCTTGGCTCCACTCAACTGATCAAACAGATCATCAATCCTCGGCAGAGGGTACTTATTCTTTATCGTCCTTTCCTTCAGCTTATGATAGTCGATACACATCCTTAACAACCCATCTGGTTTCTTCACGAATACCGCGGCCGCTACCTAAGGTGAACTTCTTGGTTTAATAAAATTTCTTCCTTCTATATCCACTAGCTGCACCTTCATTTCCTTCATCTCTGTCGGTGTCATCCTTCTAGGTAGTCTACTTACAGGTTCAGCTCCTGGCACAAGATCTATCTGAAACTCAATAGCTTGTTTTGGTGGTAGTCCTATGACTAGCTCAAAGGGATCTGCAAACTCTCTTGCAATTTGAACCTGACTTAGCTCTTCTCCTACTTCCATTGCACTGAACAAAGCACAACTACTCCGATCAGAATTCTCTACTGAGAATATAATTCGGTTATGACTATCATGGTGCCTCAAAGATATCTCCCTATCCTAGCAGAATATCCTAGCCTCATACCTTCTCAACCAACACTTACCCAAAATTATTTTGAAATCTACAAAATCATATACATACAAACTGCATGCAAACTTATGACTTAACAAATCAAATTCTAACTGGACACATCTTATCCCCAGAGTTGCTTATCCTCTTATTGGATTCGCAACCCTTAAGGAAGTAACAAGGTATGTGGGTTCTAAGCATAACCTACCAACCAAATACTGGACTATAAATGAATGTGATGCACCGGTATCAAAAAGTATCCAAACTGGTATACTCTAAATCAAAAACGTATCTTCCATCACAGTCTTTCCTTTATCAGCTGTAGTAGGCTTAGCTAAGGATCCAACAGCAAAAACTTTCCCCTTGTCCGCCCTGACTGGCTTTGGACACTAGTTCTTGTAATGCCCAAATTGATCACAGTTAAAGCATTTCACATTCTTCTTGTCTGCAACCTTCTTTCCTTTTCCTAACCGGCACTCACTTGCATAATGACCCTCCTTGTCACATTTATAGCATACCAAATCAGCCTTTGCCTTCTTGGCAGCATCCTCTTTTTGGGCTCCTTTCTTCTTAAAGAATTTCCTCTTCTTTCCCTGAGGACCCTGAGATTCAACTGGCTTTTTACTAGCAGACACAACAAGCATCTCTTCATGACGAATGGCCATCTCCACCACCACATTACAAGGTTCTCGGATATGGGTCATGGTTATTCTAGCAAGCTTAAGTCTAAGTCCTCGAATGAACCTTTCATTCCTCTTAACGTCAGTGTCAACCATAGCATATCCATATAGAGACAACTCATCAAACTTAGCAGTGTACTCGATCACTGACATCTCTCCTTGAACTAGATCCATGAACTTCCTTATCAATGCCGACTTAGCAACCTCACACAAAAACCTCTGCTCAAATCTTCTCCTGAAATCAGCCTATGTCAGCTCATCCTCCGGTACCTCGGCAGTTATACATTCCACCAATGAAGCGCTGCCCCTTGCAACTGCCTAGAGGCCAGCCTCCTCTTTTGCCCATCATCCAAGCCTAGATCGGTACAGATCCTTTCATATTGCAAAAGCCAATTCTCAATTCCAACAGCATCCTCCGTTCCAACAAATTGTTTTCCACCTAGACTTGTGTAGTCTCTTCTTAGGTTAGCATAGTTATTCCCCACTGGTGCCACAGGATTAGCTCCTCCAATATTACCAACAACTCCAACTTGCAAAAGATTGGCTAACAACTGATACACCATCCACGCATCTACTGGCAGATTTCCAGCACCTACATTGGCTTCAGAATTTGGATTTGCATTAGCCTGTCGACCTTGATTTCTCCTGGTATTAGGTCGAGTATTTTCGTTTGATTGTGGTGCTTCCTCTACCTAGATTTCCTCTTCCATATCTTCTTTCTCGTAAATCTACATATGAGCCTTAGTATGATACAGAAGAATGCTCTAAGAGAGAGGGGAACACGTACTTATATATATATATATAAAGTACAAGTACGCTACTATAGCGTTAACCCAAACCCCGATCATATTTTCAAATTCATTGGGTTATGTTTCAAAAACTTTTAGGTTTAACTTTCTTTTAAAGTTTCATAAACCTATGCACTGATACCAACTTGTAACATCCGCCTGCTTGTAGGTCCAAAACTAACGGCTACGGATGCTGCAGTCATCCGTAGTTATTAATCCTCGATGACCAAATACGGCGGTGTTAGATTCATTGATACACAGAAACACATGAATATGGAAAAAATTTAAACTTCAAACAGAATCACATATCATTTCAAAATATTTCCAATTCATTACATAATCCCAAACTTGCAAACCACTTTCAGAGAAAATATATTTATTACAACATACGCCAAGAGCAACATTTTAAGATGGCCCCTTGGATGATCAGAGTATATACAAGCAATATAACAACTTTGCCATTACAAATAACACAGCGGAATCAAAAGAAAAGAGAACTCTAAATATCTATCATGCCTCTTGCATGTCTTCGGAAGCTTATTCGTCTTAAGAGGTACCTAAAAACTTCAACTCTCAAACTACTCAAAATCAATTGAGTACCCGAGAGTTTAAGGGGAAAACATAAACTTTGAGTTAGACATAAAGCCTGGTACGAATAATAATCTACCATCTCAAATCATTTAGATATCTAGTGAGACCACGCCGTTTAGCTGAAAGAGTTTCCCCCTAACTAGTATCTTAAAGCCTTTATAAAACCATATACTGTGCTCCTGCATCCACAGTGGTTAAAACAATTTAAAATAGTATAATATGATGATATGTAAAAACAAACGAATCAATTTCTAGATTACCCATCCCCATTCATGTTAGACTGTCTCTATTATAGTATCTAGGGTTACTATTAACCTTTTAGTTTTCATGGGCTGACTAATAACCGGATAAACATTTAAGGACTCCCTGTCCAATTACATAGTTTTCATGGGATCACTAAGAACCTATTGGTAACTCCAATAGCTTACTCTTATCCTAGTTTTCATGGGTTGACTAGGAACCTATTGGTGACCCCAATATCCTCTCTTCTTACCCTACTTTTCATGGGCTGACTAGGAACCTATTGACATCTATCAATATCTCAATCCAGATATATTTTTCATGGGCTAACTACGAACCTACTGTCCCCTGCCAGTATCCGATCATAGTTTTCATGGGCTTTATATGAACTTGTCTTTCTAACATCTTCCTTTATACATAGTTTTAATGGGCTAACTATGAACCTGTTGGCCCCATCCAATATCTTTTCCTTTACACAGTTTTCATGGGCTTACTAAGAACCTATTGGCCCCTGCCAATATCTTTCTTTTATATTTTAGCATCCTATATTCTGGTCTTCCTGACCTACTGGATGCAATTCTACTCATTAAGGAGTTTTATCAACTTATATTCACTATTGAGTTAACCTAACTGGTTCTTCTACCCTTTATCTCCAAAATGCAGTTATAGGTCCATTTTAAAGTGAATATATTCATATTTGAAGAAGCAACACAACAACATAGCAATACCATTCCAATGGGTTTAAAATAAAACATGGTTAATCCCTTTAACCTATTACTTTATCAACGATAGCTTCTTCTTAAAACTATTATAAAAAATCCTTTATTATAGCCATGGGGTTTTCCTTTTAAAAAAAATAGAGTTTGGGTTATAAAACCTTTCGATACCTTCGAAACCTAGCTTTCGACTTCATAGGATGACCTCCTTCGAAAGCCTTAAAATCTATCTTTAAAACATTAGGTTGTCCTTATAATACTTTAAAACCTTCCTTTCGAAACCTTTTGATTATGATAAAGTACTAGAATTTAAATTTAGAAGCTTAGCTTCGAAACCAGTTGAAAGTACCCCTTTCGACACTAATGGAAGTAACCCTTCCGAAATCATTGAAAGTCCCCCTTTCGAATGCATTGGGTTTATACTTAAAATATTATTTGGGTCAAAGTGAATATAGGCAAAAGCAACTCATTCGAAACCATCCTTTATCATATAAAAATATTGGGGAAAACATGATGGCGTCGGCACCATACTTTCGAAAGCATTTAACATCTGGGTAAAAATATTAGAAGTTTAGCGTCGAAACCCCTTTCAAAACCATCACCTTCAAACCCACTAACCCCTTTCGAAAGCTATAGGAAGTGGCTTTAACTTATAAAAAAAAGTACACTTTCGACAGCATTGATATCTTCAACTCCATCGAAAGGTTAAAGAACAGTAGGAGGGTTTCGACTAGGTCGGAACCCCTTCCTTCAAAAGATTCTTTCATAAGTAAGAAACCCAGTCAAAAGCAAGCTTAAGTTAATGGAAACCCTTTCGAAACCTTTTAAAATCTCTTTCGAAACCATATGCTTTGACTATGTCGAAGGCTAAAACAAAACAGAGGCAGGCGCTTTTCTTTTATAAAAACAAACCAAGGTTTCAACTCCCTCGGAAGCTATGCTTTCAACACCTTACCTTTCGCCTTCCTCCAATCCACTACGTACCATCTTTGTGATACCTTGTGTATTGTTTTCGGCTTAATAGGTTTCGACTAAGATGAAGGCGGAAGCTTCTGGGTCAAAAGGTGCTTTCCAAAGTAGGCGGAACCGATTTTTCTAAGTAAACCAGGTTTTATACCACTTTAAGCAAACTTTTCTCTAACTAACCTGCCACGTGTCAACTCCAGATTGGTTGCCTTAACTTTTCAAATTCTTTTCCAAAAATAACTGCCGCTAATCTAGATCTAAACCATGGTTAATTTAATCAATTAAGCCCTTCCATTAACCAAAACCAATTTTTGCAAAGAAGTCCCTCTTCTAAAATAATTTATTTTGCATAGCAAATCACTTTGACAAAGTCCCCAAAAATTCCATAAATTCACTTTAATCATGTTGCCAAACACATCAAAATTCTAAACCCAAATTCTCAATAAATTTTCCAAAATAAATTTATAAACCCAAATAACCGTATTTTCCTTTGAAAATTCATAATAATCTTTCCATGGCTTGGAAAATTATCAAAATTGAAACCCAACTCCAAAATCATGTTTCTCATAACATAAAATTTTCCCATGGAATTCAAACATCATTAAATCTCGATTTTAGCCTAAAACCATGCTTTTCCTCATTTAAACAATCTTGTTTAAATCATATAAATTTTTAATCAAGCATATCATCATCCAATATATCATAAAAACGAATTTACTCTTAAATCCGAGAAAATATGATTCAAAACAAAATAGACATGAAATTATTATTCACCTTGATCTAGATAAGGAGATTGGATTCAGATTGATTTCCTCCTAAACTTGATTCTCTAGCTTCTAATTTGTATTCCTCTTTTTCTCTTAATGGCCGGCCGTTCTCTCTTGCGTTTAGTTTTCAAAATGACGTGAATGAGAAGAAATAGGTAGGAATGAATATATATAAGGGTAAGGGTTATGGGCGGCAAATTCCTAATATACCCATATATAATTTGTTTAACCTATAACCATTCTTTAGCCCATTAATTATTATATTAGGCTCGGCCCTTAATTAATTAATTCAAGTCTCAATCCCCTTATCACTTAAAATTTACATTATTCTATTTAATTTATCTAATTAAATCTTCTGAATAATGTTATCAAAAATTAGGGGTGTTACACTAGCCATCTCTGCTGTTTGATATTTAACTCCTTTTGAGAAAATAGGTATCTTAAGGACTTATGATCGGTATATAACTCGAATCTCTCTCCCAAGAGATAGTGTCTCCATATTTTCAACGTGAATATTACCGGTGCCAACTCTAAATAATGAGTAGGGTATCTCACTTCATGGGGTCTAAGCTGTTGAGAAGCGTAGGCAATGACCTTACCCTTTTGCATCAACACAACTCCTAATCTAGTTCCACATGCATTAGTATACACTACTAATCCTTGGTTCCCGTCTGGAACTACTAACACAGGTGCATTGGTCAATAAATGCTTTAACTTAAGGAACGCTTCATCACATTTTCTAGACCAAGTAAACTTCATATCCTTCCTGGTCAGCCTAGTCAAAGGCACTACTATCCGCGAGAAATCCTTAATAAACCTTCGGTAGTAACCAGCAAGCCCAAGGAAACTTCTGATCTCAATCAACATCTCTGGTCTCTTCCAGTTGTTAACAGCTTCGATCTTATCCGGATCAACTGACAAACCCTTCTCTGAAACCACGTGGCCAAGAAACTTAACTTGTTTCTTCCAGAAATGACACTTTGAAAACTTCACTTTCAGTTGATCCTGCCTCAGTGTCTCAACCAGCAATCTAAGATGAACTTCATGCTCTCTTTCATCTTTAGTGTATATTAGGACGTCATCTATGAATACCAATACGAACCTATCTAATTGCTCTCGGAAAACCCGGTTCATAAAATCCACGAAGAAAGCTAGCGCATTCGTTAACCCAAATGGCATCACCAACCACTCATATGACCCGTATCTGGTCCTGAACGCTGTTAAAGGAATACTATCCTTTGCCACTCTTAGTTGATGGAACCCTATTGCTAAATCCAACTGGGAGAACACTCTGGCTCCATTCAACCGATCGAATAAACCATCGATTCTCGGTAAAGGATACTTATTCTTGATCGTCATTTCGTTCGACTTGCGGTAGTCAATACACAACCTTAGAGATCCATCTAGCTTCTTCACGAATACCGCAGCTACTCCTCGAGGAGAACTACTTGGTCTAATAAAGCTCTTCCCTTCCAAGTCCACTATCCGCACCTTCACCTCTCTTATTTCAGTAGGTGTCATCCGACTGGTGGTCTACTTACAGGTTCTGCCCCTGGCACAAGATCTATCTGAAACTCGATACGGTAGCCCTGACACTAGCTCAAAAACATTTGCAAACTCTTTTGCTACCAATAGCCGATCTAATTATTCTTCTGCTTCCATTGCATTCAGCAAAGCACAAGCACTTGAGTCTAACTTTTCCACCGAGTATATAATTCGGTTATGGCTGTTAGGGTGTCTCAACAATATTTCCCCATCCCGGCAAAATATTCTGGCATCGTATCTATCTAACCAATCCATTCCCAATATGATCCCAAAACCTCGAAAATTAAAAACATATTGACTACATGCAAACTTATGACCTAACAAGTCAGTTCTAACTGATCACATCTCATTCCCAAAGTTGCATACCCTCCTATTGGATCCGCAACCCTTAAGGAAGTAAGTAGGTATGATGGTTTTAAACATAATTTATCTACCAAACACTGAGATATAAATGAATGCAATGCACCAGTATTAAATAGTACCCTAACTGGTATACTATGAATCAAAATAATACCTTCTATCACAGATTTCCCCTTCTCGGCTGTTGTTGGTCTAGAAGAAATGGTTCCAAGGCAAAAACTTTTCCCATTTCTTCTCTAACCAGTTTGGACATCGATTCTTGTTATGCCGGATCTAGTTACAGTTGAAGCACTTCACTCCTTTCTTATCTGCAACCTTCTTCCCTTTTCTAGTTCGACATTCATAAGCAAAATGTCCTTTCTTGTCGCACTTGTAGCAAACTACATCGGCCTTCCCTTTCTTGACTCCTCCTCCTTTCTGAGCTCCTTTCCATTTAAATAACTTTCTCTTTTTTTCCTGGGGATCTTGAACCTCAACTGAATTCCCCTTACTAAACTTAGAGAGATCATTCCAGATGGCCATCTCCACTATAACATTGCTTGGGTCACGGAGGTGTGGCATGGTTGCCTTGGCAATCTCTGGCTTCAGTCCTCGAATAAACTTTTCATTTCTCTTAATGACAGTGTCAATCATGGCGTATTCGCATCTGGATAGCTCATCAAATTTTGTGGCATATTCGATTACTGACATTTCCCCCTGCTCTATATTCATAAACTTCCTCATCAATGCCGACTTGGCCTTTACGGATAAAAACCTCTCTTTGCATCTCCTTTGAAACTTGGCCCAAGTTAATTCTTCTTCGGGTACTCGAACAGTAACCCATTCCACTAGTATAATGCTGCTCCCTGTAACTGTCTGGAAGCAAGTCTTCTCTTATGTTCATCATCTAATTCCAAGTCAGCAAAAATTCTTTCATAGTGCAATAACCAGTTTTCTACTTCAACAGCATCCTCTTTTCCCAAAAACGGCTTCCCACCAAGACTGGTGTAATCCCTGCTCAGCTTGGCATAATTATTTCCAACTGGGGCCATATGATTTGCTCCACCAACATTCACAGCATCCAAATAACAGGGTGGATAATAGATAGAATCTCCTAAATAGCTAGCTTGCTTCCTGCACGTCTCCGAAAGCTAATTCGTTAACTAATAACCTGAAAAACCCTTACCTTTAGCCTACTCAAATTAATTTTTGAGCACCCGAGAGTTTAAGGGGAAAAACATAAACTTCCAGTCACACAAAAAGTCTGGTGTGAATAATAATATACCATCTCGAACCAAATAGATATCTAGCAAGACCACGCTGCTAAGCGGAACGGGTTTCCCCCTCGCTAATACCATAACCAAAAACTAGTTAACCATATACTGTGCAACTGCATCCACAATGGTTAAAACATAACATAATATGATGATATGCAATTATACAATATATCCTGGATTTCCCATCCCCCTTCATTGGACTATCTGTCTCAAGTTATAGTTTCTAAGTTCACTTTTAACCTATTAGTTTTCATGGGCTAACTAATAACATGTTCCAAGCTTACGGACTATCTGTCCGGTTTTATAACTTTCATAGGATTACTAAGAACCTATTGGTGTCTATCAATAACATTATCCAATCATAGTTTTCATGGGCTAACTATGAACCTTTTGGATTCTTCAATAACATCTCCAAAGGTCATAGTTTTTATGGGCTGACTATGAACCTATTGATCTCTATCAATAACCTATTCCAGACTTAGTTTCCATAGGATCACTAAGAACCTATTGGCCCCTGCCAATAACATTTCTCAAGGCATAGTTTTAATGGGCTATAACTTTTTATAGGTGTAAAATTAGGGTCTCTAACCTATTTCATTGCTTCCGAATGATGGTTTCTTTTTCAATAGATCGATCATAATAGAGAAATGGACTTACGGTTAAAAAGTTACACATGTTTTAAATTCTGGAAACAAAGCTGGCGTTACTATGGCATGGATGCGAAATCTGAAGTTACTATAGCATGGCTTCGAAGCTAATGTTACTGTAGCATGGCCACAAAAGCATTGGTATTGTAGCATGGTTATGAAAGCATTGGTACTCTAGCATGGCTTCGAAAGCATTAGGTACTATAACATGGCTTCGAAAGCTAAGAGGTGATGTAGCAATACGAAAGCAAATGGGTAATGTAGCATGGCTTCGAAAGCTAAAAGGTACTGTAGCAATGCAAAGCAAATGGGTACTGTATCATGGCTTCGAAAGCTAAAAGATACTTCAGTAGTAGGAAAGTAAATGGGTATTGTAGCATGGCTTCGATAGCTAAAAGGTGCTGTAGCAATACGAAAGCAAATGGGTACTGTAGCATGGCTTCAAAAGCTAAAGGTACTGTAGCAATACGAAAGCAAATGGGTACTGTAACATGACTTCGAAAGCGAAAAGGTACTATAGCAATACGAAAGCAAATGGTTACTGTAGCATGGCTTCGAAAGCTAAAAGGTACTCGAGAAATACGAAAGCAAATGGTGATGAAGGGGTATAGTAGTAGACTCGTAATTAATGTAAAAACTGCTATTTTGCTAAATAAAGTATATTATTTTCACCAACTCTTATTGTTTGTCAAATTCCTACTTGATAGAGATATACTTTATTAATTTCTTTGTAGAAAAACTGCTATAATTAGATTTCATAATTTCCAAAATTAGTTTCAAACCATTAAATTATATTAATATTTTAATATAATTATGAAGCCTTTCTAGCTTAGCAAATTCATAATAAATCGAAAACATTTGGGAAAAATCCCAAAAATTCACCAAAAGCCTGAATAACATTTTCTTTAATATATAAAAATTTTAGGGGAAAATTCATTATTTTATTATTTTCAATAATTAAAACCCAAAATAAATGCTCTTTTCAGCTTAGGAAATTGATAAAATATTCCTATTAATTATGAAAATTATGAAATTAAAAACCCATCTCCAAAATTAGGTATTACACAACATATTCAAAAATCAACTCATTTGGAGGTCATTCACTAAGGTTTTTCCCTTAAAACCTATCATAATAATTTCATAATTCCAATAAATCACCATTCATGCAAACAATGGTAAAATCAACCATATCATCATCGAACAATGTGAAATACATCAAAAATCTGAAATTTAACACATATGAATGAGATGGATCCTATTATTCACCTTGTTTTGAAAAAAAGAGTTGAGATTTGAGTTGTTGATTTGATTCCCCTTAGCTTTAACTTGATTCTCTAACTTTTCTTCCTTTAAAAGCTTTGGTAATGGCATCCACTTTGTTTGTATTTTTTATGGATGTAAAAAATGAATGAGGATATGAGGGCGGAAGGGTTTATTTTTAGGAAATGAAGCTTATTCCTATTCTGCCACTCTCGTAAATCCTCCTAATTATGTTTAGGTTAAAACGATCTTACCTGTTGATTACTTAAGGTATAACCCAATTAATTATCAAATCTCATCTCCTTCTCAAGTCACACATTATTATGTTTAATTAGTCTAATTAAATCTCCTGAATAATGTTAAAAAAAAGATTAGAGGTGCTAAACCCCCGACATTAAGTTTATCTAGAATTCGATTGCCCTTCTCGATGGTAATCCCATTACAAATTCGGAAACGTCTGCAAATTCTCGGACTACTCGCACTCTACTAACCTTATCCTCTTGATCATCCATAGAACATAACATCAAATCCAATTTCTCCTTCATTAAGTGCAACGATATCATGACTCTTTCTCCACCTACATGTTACCATAAGGAAATAATCCTATCCACACAATAGAGCCTAGCATCATTTTGCACCAAGCAATCTATACCCAAAATTACCTCGTACCATATGAACTAAAACACATATAGGTCGCAAACAAACAAGTGTCCACATAAGTCAAATTCAAGATCAGTACACACGTAAAGACATAATCAGATAGGCATGTGTAACATCACCTATCTGGAGGCCCAAAGCTAAGCGTTGCAGATGCTGCAATCATCTATAGTATTAACTTCCGACGACTAAATACGGCTATGTTAATGGTATCTATAATATTAGAAGCACTTGAATATGAAACAAATCACAGATTTCAAAACAACAATTTTCCATTACATTTCAAAACAGATGTTCCATATTTAGATTACATAATCCCAAACGTTTCCCAGGCAATGATAAAATATACTTATTACAAAATATGCCAAGAGCGACATATGAAGTTGTCCCCTTGGATGATCAGAGTCATATAGTCATAACTGACTTAATACATACACAGTGGAAATAAACAACAAAACAAAGAACTGCAACTCCTAAATAGTTATCCGTTAGCCTCCTACTCGCCTTTGGTAGCTTTATTCGTCATCCTAATAAAACCTGAAAGAACCTCAACCCTCAGCCTACTCAAATCAATTTTGAGCATCTGAGAGTTTAAGGAAAAAACATAAACTTCGAGTCAGACATAAAGCCTGGTGTGAATAATACTATACATCCCGGTTATTAATGTTAAGTGAGACCACGCCGCTTAGCGGAACGAGTTTCCTTTTACTAACATCCTTTTAAAACATATCTTTTGCAAACCTTTATCCTGCAACCAAAACTGCTTAAAACTGTAAAGCATTATTATGTAAACATACATATCAGGTAACAAACAGACAATATGTCTGAACACTATAGTTTGGCTTACTATTAACCATTGGCTGACTCGGACCTACTAGAAAAAATAACAAAATTTATCTAACATCTGTTAGACACACCTCTTCTAAATGGTATGTCCTTAACTATCTATTAAATACTTCTCTTTTGGACGGTCTATCCCTAACTTAACATCTCCCAGGGTCACCTGATCCTAATGGTTTTGCGGGCTAACCAATAATCTATTTGTATACAAAAATATATTCCCTTCTATGTGTAATCATAATTTTAGTCTTACCTGTGACACCCTACACACTGGAATTTTAGAGTAAATTAGCTGGGGCCAATAGCAAATGTATAGGGCACGACCCTGTACTGGTCCCATCTGGTATTCTAATATTTGAGTCATTTTACTTAGGGATAACTTCCCTTAAATTTTCCTTGAAAACCCCTTTCAAATTGATTTAAATCTTTAAATCATACTTACACAAGGAAAATACACATTCTCTATGCTTTACTCAAAATCACCTTGCCATGTTATATATATATATATATATATTACTCAACCCCTTGTTGATGAAAACATTTACCTCTTTCGAATCCATTAAACCTTGTCTTTCGAAAATATTGGAAAATCCTTTCCTCCGAATGCTTCAAAATAATGGACGTCCCTCTTTAAACCTTTAAACATTGCCTTTTGAAAACATTGTAATAACCCTTCCTTTTTTTCATCGAAAGCTTCGAAAACAAAGGAAAAACCTTCCCCTTCGACCCCTTCGAAACCCTAGGGAACCACCCCTTCGAAACCATTCATTAAAACTCTTTCGAAAGCATTAAAATACTAAACCATTCAAAAGCCTTTGGGTTCAATTTAAAACATGTGGAAACTTTTCAAAACCATTCAAAGTTTTCAAAACCTTTAAAAACCATCTTGGTCGAAACCTTTTGAATTATGCCTTCAAGTAGAGCAAAAGGATAAGAAGCCCATTTAAGTCGAAAGCACTTCTTTCAAAACCATTTAAAACTTTCTCTTTCGAAACCATTTGGGTTATACTTCAATTATAGAAAAAGGGTGATTATAACATTTAAGTCGTAAGCATCTGTTTCGAAACCATTTCTTAAGTAAAGAACTGATGGTGTCCAAACCATCCCTTCAAAAGCATTGAAGAAGTGGCTGATTTTTTAAAAATTAAGTATACCTTCCGAAACCATTGACTTCGAAAGGTGGAAAGGCGGCAGCTAGGGGTTTCATCTTAGTCGAAAGCAAAAATTTAAAACTAAAGTGCCACCCATTCGAAACCATTCCTTTTAAATCCATTGACCAAGTAGAAAGCTAAATGAGTCGAAAGCCATTTAGTTGAAACCAAGCAGGCGCGTTTTAATAAAAAACAAAGTGATGCTTCGACCCCTTTGGAACCTATGGCTTTGACCTCATACCTTTCGCCTTCTATCCAGTTCACTACGTACCAATTTCTTGATACCAGGCGCATTGGTTTCAATGGAGTTGAGGGCAGAGGGACTTGGTCGAAACCCAACCAAGGTGGAAGCATGTGCCGAAAGCGATGAAACAGTTAAAAAGCCTGAAATAAATAGTTCTTTTCACCTAACCTACTTTACGTGTAAAATTTTGATTGGTTGCCTCTTTTCTTTGCCACGAAAAAGTGCTGCACATTTCAGAATCAATAAATTAATTTAAATCTTTTGCAAAACACCCCTTCTCCTTAATTAAATACAGAAAAAATTTAAGTCCCATACCTTAAATAATTTTATATATTCATCAAAACACTTAGGAAAATTCTCTAAAAATTCCAAAAAATCCTTTTCATTATGTTTCTCACATATATAAATTTCAGACCCAAATAATTATTTATTTTTCCGTAAATAATTTATAACCCAATAAATCATTTTCTTCACTAGAAAATTTATATAAAATCCAACGTAATTCAGAAAATTATGAAAATTGAAACCCATCTCTAAACCATCATTTTCGATCTACATTAAAATTCGCAAGGCATTTGGATGTCATTTAATAGGGTTTTCATATCAAACATATCATAAAAACTAATATGAAAATGTATAAATCATCAACAAGTATATATAAACATTTAATCATCCAAAACATGGCATTATCATGCAAACTCATTTCGGTTGACCCTTAAATCCGAAAACTATACAAAAAATGGGATGTAATAATCATTCACCTTAGCATTGTGATTAAAGATATGAAATTTGATGTTGAACTAGTTGATTTACTTCTTCCTTTTGAAATCATAGTCCTTTCTTCTCTTGAGATTGAAAATGATGGCCGACCTTAGAATATTTTTTCTTGAAAAAATGGAACGAACGTGTTAAGGGTTTAGGGTATAAGTTCTATCATTTTCCCAGTTTGCCCTCCCTTATTTCCTAACACTTTTATTCATGTTATCTTGTTTTAATTTACATTTAACATGGCACGACTCTCCTTCATTAAAGCAAATCTCAATCTATCAATCATCTTTCATCATTTTATTTAATTTAACTGATTAAATATTCTAAATAATGTTACCAAAAATGTGGGGTGTTACAGCATGTCAAGTCCTAATCTATTAACCAAATATCTCAAAATGAAAGAGTGAGTTGCGCCAGTGTCAAACTGAACTCTAACTGATATATTGGAAATCAAAATCGTACCTCCAAGCACTCATTTTTCTTTTTCCTTAGTAGTTGGTCTGGATGTAGGTCCTTTCAAAGCATAAACCTTTGCCTACTTAGCTTCCGGGCAATCCCTTTTTTATGGTTAGGCCTATTACAAATAAATCACTTTGTCATGTCCTTGTTCTCCGGTTGGGTACACTTAGTGGAGTAGTGCCCCTTCTTGCCACAGTTATAACGAGTAACATCAGCTTCCTTCGGCTTCTTAGCTCCTCCTCCAGAATTATTTCCTCCCTTTTGATTCTTTCCCCCTTTCTAATATGGCTTAAATCATTTCTTCTGCCAACCCTTGGGCTTAACATTAACCTTTTTTTCTCCTTGATACAAGCGGTCATACCTCCTCACTATTTTTACCACAATATCAAAAGGAACCAACAAATGAGCCATCACCTTGTAACTTAGCCCCTCTTCAGCCCTTTGACAAACTTTTCATTCTTCTTCAGCAAAGTATTAATCTGCTCCTTTTTATATTTCGACAAAGCATTAAAACGCTGGATGTACTCTGCCAAAGTCATCTTTCCCTATTTCAGGTCAAGGAACTCCCTACACATGCCACTCTTCTGATATACGTCACTCCACTGGACTTTCACTAATCTGTCTGTCTTGTTCCTCAACTTCTTCTCATCTCTTGTGACTATTTGGATAGGCTTCCTAACTATAGTCATATCTGGTTCCACTACTAAGTCATCTAACACAGTCGGTGACATAGAAGTGTTTTGATACTTAACACATTTCCTCAGATGAGATACATGAAAAACATCATGGACTCCTGTTAAACTACTCAGTTACTCTATTCTGTATGCGAGTGTCCCGATCCTTTCTAAAATAGGGAATGGTCCTACGAACCGTGGTGCTAACTTTCCTGTCTTCTCGAACCTGATAACATCTTTCATTGGCGATACTTTGATGAAAACATGATCTCCCACAGAGAACTCTAAATCTTTTCGCCTTTTATCTGCATAGCTTTTCTGCCTAGATTGGGCTTCCTTCATTCTCGCCTTTATCAGCTCAATCATTTCTGCTACTTCTTTTACCAAATCAGGACCAAGAATCAATCTATCCCCGGTCTCTAACCAACATGCATAGGATTTGCATGGTCTTCCATACAAAGCCTAAAACTATTGTTATACGAAAACTCGACTAGATGTAGGTGGTCTTCCCATGATCCCCCAAAGTTCAGTACACAAGCTAGCAACAAGTCCTCCAAGATCTTGTTAACTCTTTCGGTTTGCCCATCAGTCTGTGGATGGTAAGCGGTACTCATCTTAAGCTTGGTTCCTAAGCTCCCCTGAAGACTTTTCGAAAACTCGCTAGTAAACAAAGAATCTCTATCGCTAACAATACTACTAGCAATTCCATGCACTCTAACCACATTCTTCATGAATAACTTAGCTAATACATGTGTCGTCCTATTTGCCTTAACTGGAATGAAATGAGCGCTCTTGGTTAATCTATCTACTATGACCCATTTACTTTCATTCCCTCTATTAGATCTCGACAATCCATTAATAAAATCCATAGAGATGGAATCCCGCTTCCATACTGGAATGTCCAATGGCTGAAGTAATTCACTCGGCTTCTGATGTTCGGCTTTTACCTACTGACAGTTCAAACACTGTTTTACCCATAAGCCAACATCCCTCTTCATGCCTTCCCATAAGAAACTTCTCTTCATATCCTGATACATCTTTGTTCCTCCTGGACGGATAGTGAACTTGAACGATGGCACTCCACCAAAATCTCTTTCCTTATGTCTCCCACATTTGGAACACATAGTCTACCCTTCTTTCTCAACCATCTGCTTTCGTCAAGATGGAAATCCTTCATGTCATCGCTCTCCGTTCCTTCCCTTAACTTTCTGATCCATTCAGACAAAACTGGATCCTCCTCCTCTTTAAAAGCTATCTCTTCAATCATTACTGGTCGGATTTCTAAACAAGACAACCTAGTAGACTCTACACCAGACTCAGCTTCGGATCTCCACAGTATTCTACAAACTGACAATGATTCTAAGTCTTTCCATTCTCATATCATAGCTAATACTGCATTCTGATGCTTCCTACTGAGCTCATTCGCAACCTTATTTCCTTTTCCAGGTCTGTACTCTATTTCAAAATCATAAGCGGCTAGAAACTCTAACCATATTTGCTGTCTCATGTTCAGCTCCTTCTGAGATAACAAGTACTTCAACGACTTATGATCTGTATAAAGCTCAAACCTCTCTCCCAAAAGGTAACGCCTCCACATCTTCAACGCAAATATAACTGCAACCAACTCCAAGTCATGCGTTGGATACTTACCTCATGCGGTCTAAGCTATCTAGAAGCGTAGGCAATCACTTTACCTCTCTATATTAGTATAGCTCCCAATCCTAATCCACACGCATCAGTATAAACAAGTAAATCTTGTTCCCCTCTGGAACCACCAACATAGGTGCATGGGTCAACAAGTGCTTCAAGCTCTGAAATGCTTCCTCACACTTATCGGTCCATATAAACTTTACATCCTTTCATGTTAGCTTAGTCATCGGTGCTGCAATCCGTGAGAAATCCTTTATAAACCTCTGATATTATCCCGCTAATCCAAGGAAACTTCTTATCTCAGTTTTCATTTTTGGTCTTTTCCAATTATTAACGGCTTCGATCTTTTCTAGATCAACTGACAATCCATTCTCCGAAACCATGTTACCAAGAAACTTCACTTCCTTCTTCCAAAAATCGCACTTCGAAAACTTTTCCTTTAGCTGATGCTGCCTCAGCATCCCAACACAACTCTAAGATGAACTTCATGCTCCTTCTCATCCTTAGAGTACACCAGAATATCATTTATAAAAACCAACACAAATCTATCCAAGTGTTCCAGAAAGATTCGATTCATCAAATCTACGAAGAATGCTGGTACATTAGTGAGTCCGAACGGCATAACTAACCATTTGTATGACCCATATCTCTTCCTGAACGCCGCTAATGTATATTATCTTCCTCTACTCTAAGCTGATGAAATCCTATTGCCAAATCTAACTAAGAGAATATCTTGGCTCCGCCTAACTGTCGAACAAATCGTTATCCTTGGCAGTGGATATCGATTATTTATTGTCTTCTCATCAGCTTATGATAATCGATACATAGCCTTAACGATCCATCCGACTTCTTAGCAAATACAGCGGTTGCTCCCCAAGGCGAACTACTCGGTCTAATAAAACTCTTTCCTTCCAAATCAACCAACTGAGTTTTCAACTCCCTCATCTCCGTTGGTGTCATCTTGCTTGGCGGCCTACTCACCGGTTCTACACCAGGCACTAAATCAATCTGAAACTCAATGGCTCGTTTGGGGGGCAATCCAACTATAGCCTCAAACACATCCGCGAATCCTCTAACTACGAAAACGCGATTCAATTCATCTTCCAACTCCATATGACCCAACAAGGAATTCACCTCACAACTGGAGTTTTCTACGTTATAAACTATCCGATCACCACAATCCGGGTGTCTAAGTGATATTTTCCTGTCTAAGCAAAATATCCTAGCATCATAATTACTTAACAAATCCATACCCAATATAATTCCGAACCTAACAAAATCAAATACATTCAAACTGCAAACAAAGGTGTAACCTAGTAGGTCAAACTCTAAGTGGTCACACTTCATACCTAGCGTCGCATACCCTCCTATCGGATTTGCAAATCTTAAGGAAGTAACTAAATATGTGGGTTCTAGGTTAAGTTTATCTACCAAATATCTAGATATAAAAGAATGAGATGCACCGGTATCAAAATAAAACGCTAACAGATGTACATAGATCTGGAGCGTGCCTCCTAACAGCGCCTTTCCCTTCTCCTGCGCTGTCGGCTTTGACGTAGCAGTCTCCAATGCAAACACTTGGCCTTTATCCCCTTTTGCTGGCTCTTTGCACTGGGTTTTGTAGTGCCCAATTTGATCACAGTCAAAACATCTAATCCCTTTCTTCTCAGCAGCCTTCTTTCCTTTGCCTGTCCGATACTCATGGGCATAATAGCCTTTCTTGTCGCACTTACAGCAGACCACCTCAGACTTTCCTTTCTTTGCCGCACCACCTTTCTGAGCATTATTTTTGTGGAAAAACTTTCCCTTTTGGCTCTATCCGACCTGGACCTCCTTCTCCTTCTTCTTCTCCAAACAAGCTAACATCTCCTCATGTCTTTGTGCCATTTCCACCACCACATCACACGGATCTGTGATGTGCGGTAAAGTAGCTCTAGCCAACTTCGGCTTCAAACCTCTAATAAACTTTTCATTTCTTTTCAACACTGTGTCAATAGTAGCATACCCATACCGGGCTATCTCTTCGAATCTACTAGCATATTCCAGAACTGACATTTCTCCTTGTTCCAGCTTAGCAAACTTCCTAACCAGCACCGATTGTGCCATAACTGACATGAATCTTTCTTGAAACCTCCTCCTGAACTCTGCCCACGTCATATTCTCTTCATCCACGCCAGCATTTACCGTATTCCACCAAAACAAGCAGCTCCTTGAAGCTTTCATGAAGCAAATCTTCTTTTCTGCACGTCATTGAGCCCTAGGTTAGCAAAAACTCTTTCGTAATGTAGCACCAGTTTTCTACTTTAATAGCATCCTCCGTTCCGATAAACGGTTTTCCTTCAAGCCTATTATAGTCTCTGCTCAAGTTAGCATACTGATTGACCATCGGAGCTTCCTGAACTCCACCCCCAACAGCATTACCTCCAACAACTCTAGCTGCGATTCCAGCTTGCATCATGTTTACAATAAACTGATACATGGCTCCCATGTCTACTTGGGGAACCCCAGCACCAACGTTCTCAGCCTGAGCCTGACCTCTTCTAGCATTTGGTCGGGCATTTCCATTTGTAGTGGTGCTTTCTCCTCCAAGATTGACTATGCCTCTTCTTCCGTCCATATCTGCATTCAAGCCTCATGAGTTACAAAAGAATAGCCTAACAAAGATAGGAGTCTAGAGGCAAAGCGTATACTTATGTATAGCAAATACAAGTATGTTATTATAGCGCTATCCCATACCCTAATTCCTAAGGATTATGTTTTCAAAAATCATTTTTAGTTAAAGTTTTTCACAAACCTATGCTCTGATACAAAGTTGTAACATCCCATATCTAGAGGCCCAAAGCTAAGCGTTATATATGCTGTAGTTATCTATAGTATCAACTTCCGATGACTAAATACGGCTATGTTAATGGTTTCTATAATATCAGAAGCACTTAAATATGAAACAAATCACGGATTTTGAAACAACAATTTTCCATTACATTTCAAAACAGATGTTCCATATTCAGATTACATAATCCCAAACGTTTCCCAGGCAATGATAAAATATATTTATTACAATACGCCAAGAGCGACATATGAAGATGCCCCCTTAGATGATCAGAGTCATATAGTCATAATTGACTTAATACATAAACAACAGAAATAAACAATAAAATAAAGAACTGCAACTCCAAAATAGTTATCCATTAGCCTTCTACTCGCCTCTGGTAGCTTTATTCGTTATCCTACTAAAACCTGAAAGAACCTCAACCTTCAGCCTACTCAAATCAATTTTGAGCACCCAAGAGTTAAGGGGAAAACATAAACTTCGAGTCAGACATAAAGTCTGGTGTGAATAATATTATACATCCCGGTTATTAATGTTAAGTGAGACCACGCCGCTTAGCAGAACAGGTTTCCCCTCACTAACATCCTTTTAAAACATATCTTTTGCAAACCATTATCGTGCAACCAAAACTGGTTAAAACTGTAAAGCATTATTATGTAAACATACATATCAGGTAACAAACGGACTATCTGTCCGAACACTGTAGTTTTGTTTGGCTTACTATTAACCTTTGGCTGACTCGGGCCGACCAGACAAAATAACAAAATTTATCTAACATCTGTTAGACACACCTCTTCTGGAAGGTCTGTCCTTTACTATCTGTTAAATACTTCTCTTATGGACGGTCTGTCCCTAACTTAACATCTCCCAGGGTCACCTGATCTTAATGGTTTTGCGGGCTCACCAATAACCTACTTGTATACAAACAAATATTCCCTTCTGTGTGTAATCATAATTTTAGCCTTACCGGAGACAAAGCCATACACACTGGAATTTTAGACTAAATTAGCTAGGGCCAATAGCTAATGTATAGGGCGAGACCCTATACCGATCCCATCTTGTATTCTAATATTTGAGTCATTTTACTTAGTGATAACTTTCCTTAAATTTTCCTTGAAAAACCCTTTCAAATCGATTTAAATCTTTAAATCATACTTACACAAGGAATACATATTCTCTATGCTTTACTCAAAATCACCTTGCCATGTTATATATATATATATTTTACTCAACCCCTTATTGATGAAAACATTTACCCCTTTCGAAACAGTTAAACCTTGTCTTTCGAAAACATTGGGAAATCCTTTCCTTCGAAGGCTTCAAAATAATGGACATCCCTCTTTAAAACCTTTTAACATTGCCTTTCAAAAACATTGTAATAACCCTTCCTTTCTTTTCATCGAAAGCTTCGAAAACAAAGGAAACCCCTTCGACCCCTTAGAAACCCTAGGGAACCACCCCTTCGAAACCATTCATTAAAACTCTTTCGAAAGGATTAAAATACTAAACCTTTCAAAAGCCTTTGGGTTCAATTTAAAACATATGGAAACTTTTCGAAACCATTCAAAGTTTAATTCTTCGAAACCTTTAAAAACCATCTCGGCCGAAATCTTTTGAGTTATGCCTTTAAGTAGAGCAAAAGGATAAGAAGCCCATTGAAGTCGAAAGCACTTCTTTCAAAACCATTTAAAACTATCTCTTTGGAAACCATTTGGGTTATACTTCAATTATAGAAAAAGGGTGTTTATAACATTTAAGTCGAAAGCATCTGTTTCGAAACCATTTCCTAAGTAAAGAAGTGATGGTGTCGAAACCATCCCTTCAAAAGCACTGAACAAGTGGCTGATTTTTTGAAAATCAAGTATACCTTCCGAAACCATTGACTTCAAAAGGTGGAAAGGCGGCAGCTAGGGGTTTCAGCTTAGTCAAAATCAAACATTTAAAACTAAAGTGCCACCCATTCGAAACCATTCCTTTTAAATCCATTGACCCAGTAGAAAGCTAAATGAGTCGAAAACCATTTAGATGAAAGCAAGCAGGCCCGTTTTAATAAAAAACAAAGTGACGCTTCAACCCCCTTGGAACCTATGGCTTCGACCTCGTACCTTTTGCCTTCTATCCAGTTCACTACGTACCAATTTCTTGATACTAGGCGCATTGGTTTCAATGTAGTTGAGGGCAGTGGGACTTGGTCGAAACCTAACCAAGGCGGAAGCAGGTGCCGAAAGCGATGAAACAGTTAAAAAGCCTGAAATAAATAGTTCTTTTCACCTAACCTGCTTTACGTGTAAAATTTTGATTGGTTGCCTCTTTTCTTTACCACTAAAAAGTGCTGCACATTTCAAAACCAATTAATTAATTTAAATCTTTTGCAAAACACACCTTCTCCTTAATTAAATACATAAAACATTTAAGTCCCATACCTTAAATAATTTTATATATTCATCAAAACACTTAGGAAAATTCTCTAAAAATTCTTGAAAATTCTTTTTATTATGTTTTCTCAAATATATAAATTTTGGACCCAAATAATTATTTATTTTGCCGTAGATAATTTATAACCCAATAAAACAATTTCTTTACTAGAAAATTTAGATAAAATCCACCATAATTCAGAAAATTAAGAAAATTGAAACCCATCTCTAAAATATCATTTTCGCTCTATATTAAAATTCGAAAGGTATTTGGATGTCATTTAATAGGGTTTACATATCAAACATATCATAAAAACTAATATGAACATGTATAAATCATCAACAAGTATATATAAACATTTAATCATCCAAAACATGGCATTATCATGCAAAATCATTTCGGTTTACCCTTAAATCTGAAAACTATATAAAAAAGGGATGTAGTAATCATTCACCTTAGCTTTGTGATTAAAGATACGAGATTTGATGTTTAACAAGTTGATTTACTTTTTCCTTTTGAAATCCTAGCTTTTTCTTCTCTTGAGATTGAAAATGGTAGCCGACCTTAGAATATTTTTGCTTGAGAAAATGGAATGAACATGTGTTTGAATTCCTAAGGGTTTAGGGTATAAGTTCTGTCATTTTCTTATTTACCCTCCCTTAGTTTGTAACACTTTTATTCATGTTATCTTGTTTCTATTTACATTTAACATTGCACGGCTACCATTGGTTAAACCAAATCTCAATTTATCAATCATCTTTCATCATTTTATTTAATTTAACTAATTAAATATTCTAAATAATGTTACCAAAAATGTGGGGTGTTACAGCATGTCAAGTCCTAATCTATTAACCAAATCTCTCGAAATGAAAGAGTGTGTTGCGCCAGTGTCCAACTGAACTCTAACTGATATATTGGAAATCAAAATCGTACCTCCAAGCACACCTTTTCCTTTTTCCTTAGTAGTTGGTCTGGATGAAGGTCCTTTCAAAGCCTAAACCTTTGCCTACTTAGCTTTCGGGCAATCCCTTTTTTTATGGTTAGGCCTACTACAAATAAAGCACTTTGTCATCTCCTTGTTCTCCGGTTAGGTACACTTAGTGTAGTAGTGTCCCTTCTTTCCACAGTTATAATGAGTAACATCAGCTTTATTCGGCTTCTTAGCTCCTCCTCTAGAATTAATTCCTCCCTTTTGATTCTTTCCGCCTTTCTGATATGGCTTAAATCATTTCTCCCATCAACCCTTGGGCTTAACATCAACCTTTTTTTCTCCTTGATACAAGCGGTCATACCTCCTTACCATTTTTACCACCATATCAAACGGAACCAACAAATGAGCCATCACCTTGTAACTCAGCCCCTCTTCAGCCCTTTGACAAACTTTTCATTCTTCTTCAGCAAAGTATTAATATGCTCTGTTTTATATTTTGACAAAGCATTAAAACGCTGGATGTACTCTACCAAAGTCATCTTTCCCTATTTCAAGTCAAGGAACTCCCTACACATGCCACTCTTTTGATATTCGGGGATAAATTGAGCCTCAGATCGCTCCTTAAACTACTCCCAGGTCATCTCCTCCTTTGGGACTTCAGCAATCACAGCCTCCTACTAGTCCAATGCATCCTCTTGGAGCTGATGAGATGCCAACCTCCTCTTTTAAGCATTATTATAACCCAAGTCTTCAAAAATACGTTCACCTACCAGTTCCACACTTTCAAGGCAGACTTCTTTCCTCCATAGCTTTTGAAATCTTTGTTCATCTTAGAATGTCTGCTTATTTTGCTACCTCCTGTCTTGGCTCAACAACTCCAGCTAGTTGTTACCTCATCATCTCCAACATAAACTAGTGGAATAAAACAACCAAGATAAGCACTTGAGTATTGGCTTCAGTACGAACTTCCAAGGATGCCTCCCTTCCTTGGCTATTAGTTTGGGTACTGTAATCTCCTCTACTAGCTGTCATTCTCGTACTTCTTATGGTCAAACATTGGTTATGTAGATCCATTCTAACCTACTACATAAGCAAGGTCCATGAGAAACGAAAGTAAAGAAAGTGAGATCAATCATAGAGGGTAGATATATCGTACTATACATCTATATCAAAATACAAATACGTTATATATAAGTATAGCGTATACCCATCCATAATGTGTTTGTTTTCTAGTTATCTAATTTATACTTATCTCCGTTACACTTAGGTGTTTCCCTAACCTGGTTTCGATACCAAGTTGTATCATCCCCCACTCTGAAACTCGAAAATGGACGTCAATGATATTGCAGTCATCATTGAAATCATTTTCCAGCGACAAAGTGAGTTCAGTATTATTTTGCATAACTTGATTAAATAGAGCGGCTAAATTTTTTTTCCATTACATCAATTTTTTTTACGTAATTCATTACAAAAACTTTAACCCAAACTATTCCCACCCGGGGGTAAATATATAATAAGAAAATCAGAGCAATGTATATCCGACGTATGAAGATGCTAGTACCACACCTAACCAATTATAAATCCTTGTTTTACATAGTGGAAATTTTAGAGTAATTTATTTAAAAACCAAGCCTCTTGCTTCGTCTTCGAAATCCTTATTCGTCCTTCAAAAGATACATGCCTATTCCATAAACTCGGCATACTCGAACGAGTACTCTTGAGTTTATGGGAAATAATAAAAACACGGATCAGATAATAAGTCTAGTATGAGTAAAACCTTTACCCTAAGCATTCTTAGTGAGACCAAGCCACTAATGGAACGGTTTTCCCCTCTCTTTCATCATCAATAATATATATAACAACAATATATATTTGTTATCTGGGTTTTTAACCCAATAAAGTTCAATGGAAGTTAGAACATCCACATCATGTCGAAATGACTCAAGAATCAACCAAAAGGATTAGAAGAAGGAACAAAGAAAGACACAAGAGGAAAATGGCAAAAGTCACCTAAGGTGATGGATCGCTTGCGATCCATAAGCATTTCTTGTGGGTCGTCCATTCTTCTTGCATCATGAAGCGTTATCTTTTCTAGGCATGCCTGCGAAGTTTCACGATGTTCCAAGCAAGCTAGATCGAGAAGTGGGCATTCATCTAATTACAGTAATAGTTCGATGCAACTAGTACATGAATTATCATCAAAACAAAGCATCTAGTCATGAAATTACATGGAAAGCATCTACGCAAGACAAGGAACATGATCCAATTCAGACGAGCTAAAAATGTGCTAACTTCATGGATCGCGAGTGATCCATAGCCTATGGATCGCTAGCGATCCATCATATTGGGTCGGTTCACTGCAAAACTTTTGGAGCATCTTCGTACCTTCAAATGTAAGTCTCTAGCAAAGAGGCTTTGGCCAAGAGCTCTCCAACCCCTATAAATACAATCCCACCTGCAACATAAATTGGATCCTTTGGACTGGCTGTTGAAGCCCTGTAGAAACGAGTCTTCACTCTTCTCCTCCCACACAACAATCATTTAAAGGGTTCATTGTGATTCTCCAATGAACTCTAACACTGGTGACTTGATCTAACTTATAAGATCCAATCATATTATAATCAGATTCAACTTGTCATTGTAGTCAGTTCATAACAAAAGTTATAAAGTGTACGTAGACTTCATTAACAGCTGAACCACTATAAAATCTTCTTGTCTTTTTTCTATTTTTGTCCGTTTTACGTTTATTTTGTATATTATTGTTCTGTAACAATAGGGCTAGTGCTTTGACACTCAATCCAGGGTGTTGATCCTTTTTTTGGGTTAAAATTTTGGTGCTTTCACCTAGAAATCTAAGCTCTGGCTTAGATCTAGCTATTTACTTTGGATCAGATAGGTTAAGAAGTTAGATCCTCAATCTCTGCTCAAAAAATCTACTGCTGAGAATCAATGGCACCTGGAAGAAGGAGAACTACTTTCGAAAGATTCATAAGAGCTACCATTGCTAGGGAAAGAACAAACCCTTAGCAGATTGAAGTCAACAACCATAATAATCTAAAGTTAGAAGCTAACTCTAGAGATTAGGTTCCTGGATCCTCTATTCAGCGTGAAGTTGTCACTAAAGATGAATTAAATAAAATGGTTTACGAAATTAATCAGAAGAGTGAAAACAACCAAAGGGCTCTCGTGGACAAATTGAACACCCAATTGACCTTTACAGTCACATGCTTCTCTAAGAACCATGACAGAGCGTGCGGCTGCCATGGAAGAAGAAAAATCTTCCGTCTCTGGCCTAAACAGGAGAATCAGAAAGAAGCCGTAGAAAGGAGTGATAGGTGGAACCGTAGGAATCAATATAGAGGGAAATGCAAACACTCCACCAACTGTGAGGCAACCAGCTACAAACTTGAATCTAGGTGCGAAAACCCCGCGGGAGGAATAGCCACGGACCTCTCCGACTCAGAAGATGGTGTGCGACTTGACGACGACAAGTTGGTAGGAAATAACAATGCATTCAATGACGCCAGGGAGATCCAAACTGCCCCCATCAGACCAACCGTAAGCCAACAGAACCCTAAGGGAGTGGCTCTCCCGAAGATAGGAGAGCCTAGGCTTCAACCCACTCACCAAGATCATTTGAAAAATCAAACACTTGGTGTAGTCACTAACAGCCGACCCTTAGGTTACCGGACATCTGAGGCATATATCGTGGACATGGTCAAGCGGCTAATGGATGAAAGTAAGGATAGAAGGGATGATTGAAATGACCCACTTCATAAATTTTTTTTAAGTGCCCATTTAATCAAGAAAATGTTATATTCCAATTTTCTTCTATCCAGGATCTTTATGCCAATAAGAATATTGGTTTGCTTAAATCATTTAAACTTATATATATGAGGATACATAAGCTACTTCCTATTTAAAGTAGAGTACAAAAGTTTGGACGAACAAATCTGTTTGGGGATCATTTTACAGAAATAACCCCTACATAGCAATTAAGTTTCAAAACTCATATCTTCTAAATATACATGGATTATTGCATGAATGTTGATTTCAGATCTAAAGACTTGGCATTTTACATGAATTCCCATAATTTTATTACTGTATGAACAGTGCTTTTGCTTGTGCATGAGTGTGCATGTTCCTATGCATGTGTGTGTCAGAAGGAAAGTTCAGGTGCCTTATTTTTCTTGTTAACAAAATGTCTGAGTCTACCCTATACTTGGGTTATAAACATGGCTGAAAAATTAACTAAAAATTCTTTAGTGTTGGCTTAACCCAAGCTCATGGGAATGGTCATGTTAGCCACATTCAACTTGCACTTTTCTTAAGCAAAGTACATACCATTTTGTTTTCTTTTCTAAA
Organism: Allium fistulosum; assembly: GCA_030737815.1. Classification (NCBI taxonomy): domain Eukaryota; kingdom Viridiplantae; phylum Streptophyta; class Magnoliopsida; order Asparagales; family Amaryllidaceae; genus Allium; species Allium fistulosum. Next base: position 1,426,852,334 of record CM060902.1, read on the forward strand.
CTACTCAAATCCTCACTCTGCCAGATTTTTATTTCAACTTAAACATGAATTTCTCTCACCCAATATCTAGTTGTTCAATTAGTTTATGAATTCTCATGATCTCAGGTTTTCTATCATCATGAATTAATTAACCAGGAAGCTTAAAAAACTTCATCACTTAGTAAAACATTTTCAAATAGAATCCATAAGTCTCAGCTGAAACACACACTTCAGTTCAATACTTACAAAACAGTGAATAATAATGCATTAATTTTCCAAGCAATTTAAACAAAATAGCTTAACATAGTTCCACATAGATATCTAATTTAACTTCTGCAAAGTCTTTAAATATGGCATCCAATTTCCTTAGCAGTTAACTCATCCAAAGCTTGATCAATAAAATTCCTATTTCCCTGCATAATCACCATGAACTGCCTCATAAAAATATGAGACACCCAATGGTGCATAAACACAAAAGGGTCAGACTAATGTCTGGTATGAGTAATCTACCTGAAAACATGATTTTATATTAACTTTTACTTATATTCAAATACTTTGAATGAATTAAGGAACTCAGTATCATCCCTGTGCATGTTTTCTGTGTGGTATGTGCATTCATGTCAGTGCAAAACAAGTCATGTATGATTCAAGTGGTTTAGTTTAGAAAAAGCAATCATAAGAATAAAATATCATAAACCAATCAATGCAATCATCAATTCAGTCATCAAACCCCCTTTACAAATTTACTGGCCATCAGGGACTTTACCCAAGCCTCACCTGAACCTATTTCTATTGCTCATTATCAAATGTTATATGGTCTTTAGCTTTTTAAACACACACTGCCTGGGAAACCCAGCACACTCAGGCCCCTGGGTATAAACATACCATGTGTGAGCTTGCAATGTTCACCTTGCCAAGCTATATTTTGTAGCCCTAAGATCCAAAATCCTTAGTTAAATTACTAAGTGTTAATTTTTCCCTTTTCGTAATTGTGCTAACCCCTTCTGTATCTCACTTTTCAATCAGAAGAAAATAAACAATTCAACCAACAAGTATTCATCCAGAGATGGGTAAGTCATATTCTCAGAAGCTAACATTTAATCATGAAAACAGATGTGATTTCTTAGTATATCATTTTTCCTGTGGGTTACAATGGATCATGTTGTACACATATGGTCCTAAGTAATTTACTAGTTATCTTTTCTTACCTCTGGTTCAATCAGATTCATATTAATCTTGGAGATCTGGCTAAACCATAAGTATATTTTGATTTGGGTAGTTCATAAAACATAGAAGCTCAGCACATGTACAACATTGCACTCCTACATTTTCTTTTGTTTTAATTAATATGAGACATAAGAAACAACACAATGTTGCAGCCCCATATTTCTTTCTATCTTCAGACCATATATCTACCACATGAATCCGGGGATTTTATAAACAACTTTATGAAGAAAACTTATAAAAGAAATCACTCCATCTCAAAGTTAACCCATATCACAGATAAACATTTAAAACATGAATCCATGACTCTTATCTTTTTGGGTAAATCACAGTGAGGGGTTTTACACTTAAACAGATCATTAACAAACCAAAGTCATCAAATCATAAAACATAACTTGTAAAAGAAAATGAATGATTAGTTCAAATAGGCTGCCTCAATATTCAGGACTTAATGCCAAAGTTTTCAGTGAGGTTACTCACCCTTAATTCCTTTTTCCTAAGCCTTACTTTTCTTTTGATCCTCTACCTTCCTCTAACTCCAATGGCTAGTGCTTCTTATATTCTCTGGCTTATGTTCTTATTTTTCCTTTAGGTTATGAAGAGCAAATGTATGATCTCACTATACTAAGCCTCCTTATATAAACCCTGACTGTCACTAGGGTTTTAGGGAATTACCCAATGTCAGTTTTGCCCCATAAGGTGATCTGCCCTACACTTGATTCATATATACAAGAAAAGGGTATGTGGTCCTTGTCTTCATTTTCAGAAATAAGCCTCATTCTTTTAATCTTTCCCCATGTCATGTTATATTCATGACTTCTTATTTCCTAAATTAAAGAAATTACTGGAAATGGATAAAGTGTTTGTTTAAGGACTCATGCCATTTCCATGTAACTTCTGTTTTCTTCCAGAAATTGGTTGACTGTATACATGTATAACACATGTATACCTAAGTCTTATATTTTTCTTTCTTTCTTTAAATAATTTTAAGTTTATTTCTGCCTAGCTTTTATTTTCTTTGTACCATATTTTATTTAAAGATAAAATTCTATCTTCATGCATATGTATTTCTAAATCAGTTATTTTAATTTATTTATTGATTTCTGCTAAATTTTATTACACAGAAATCTGTGTGCATGTGTGTACACTGTCTTATGCACATGTACATGTTTTAAACCATGTATCTGCAAATCAGTTTCCTATCTCTACCTTTTCAGTGCAATTTCAAACAATTACAAACTACATTAACTCATGAAATTACTCATAAAAATCAGGGTTATCATATATACCCCTCCTTTTAGGAATTGTGTCCCACAATTCTCTCATATTTAACTTAAGTATCATTACTTCAGAAAAATCAATTTTCTGATCTCAAAACCATTCTCAAGCCAACCACTTATTTAAATATTATGCATATTAATACAAGACAAAAATCACAATGCATATTCAATCAACACATTCATTAGTATTTATATAAATTTACCTTTCATTCAATCAAACAGTTGTGGATAATCATTTCTGATTTTATCCTCCACTTCCCATGTGCAATCATTTGGGTCAAGACTCCGTTGCACTTTCACTAATTTAATTTCTTTGTTTCTTAATTTCTTGGTTTCTCTAGAAACTATGCCCACTGGCTCCTTTTCATAGATCATTCTAGGATCAATCTGCACATCCTTAGAGGATTCTAGGATTGCCTCCTTATCATGAACCCATCTTCTTAGTTGAGACACATGAAAAACATCATGCATTGCTCTCATTTCTTCTGGCAACTCTAACTTATAGGCTACAGTTCTTATTCTTTCTAGAATTTTATATGGCCCTATATATCTAGGAATCAACTTTCCTTGTTTCCCAAACCTTAGAACCTTTTTCATGGGTGATATTTTGATAAATACATAATCTCCAACTTCATACTGTACTGCCTTCCTTCTTTGATCTGCATATTTCTTTTGCCTATCTTGGGCAGAAGCAATTCTTTTTCTGATCAAAGCTATCTTTTCAGAAGTCTCCTTCACATTTTCTGGTCCTAAAACCACTTTTTCTCCAGATTCAAGCCAACTTGAGGGTGATAAACATGGTCTCCCATAAAGAGCTTCAAAGGGTGCCATGCCTATACTACTATGATGGCTATTGTTGTATGCAAATTCAGCTAAAAAGATATGATCCTCCCAACTTCCTCCCCAATCCAATACACAAGCTCTTAACATGTCTTCAAGCAATTTGTTCACAATTTCTGTTTGGCCATCAGATTGAGGATGGTATGCTGTGCTTAAGCATAAATCAGTCCCATTTGCCTTGTGAAAACTCTGCCAAAACTTTGAAGTGAAGATGGTATCTCTATCACTTAGTATAGTCTTTGGTATACCATGCAGTCTGACTATTTCCTTAATAAACAACTGGGCTAATGTACTTGCACTTCTTTTTGATTTCACTGGTATAAAGTGGGCTGACTTAACCTATCAACCACTACCCAAATACTATCATTTCCCCTCTTAGTTCTTGGCCAACCATCAATAAAATCCATTGATATGTCTTCCCATTTCCACTGTGGTATTTGTAAAGGTTGAAGCATCCCTGAGGGTTTTTGATACTCAGCCTTCACCTGTTGGCAAACCATACATTTAGATACATAGGTTGCCACTGCACTCTTCATAACACTCCACCAATAATCTCTCTTGAGGTTGTGATACATTCTTGTGCTTCCTAGGTGTATAGTGTATTTGCTTTTGTGGTAAGCATCCAAGATTTCTTGCTTCAACTCATCAATTGCTGGAACACGTATTCTTTTTCCTTTCTTCAAATGGCCTTGATTATTTAACTGAAAACCTTCCATTGCCTCACCATTTGATATCTGAGTCTTCCTTTCAAATAAAAATGGATCTTGGTCTTGTAGCCTTACAACTTTATTCTTCAATTCTGATCCCAGAGTAATAAAACTTAATTTTCCCATTCCTACATTCTCACTGCATAAGCTCATATTTTCTATATTATCACTTTCTATCTCTGAATCAATTAACAATGATAAAGTTATAAACTCTTATATCATTAATCTAGCCACTTTAGCATGCTGTCTACTTAGGGCATCTGCTACTTTATTAACCTTACCAGGTGTGTACAATATTTCAAAATCATATGAGGCTAAGAGTTCGATCCATCTTTGCTGCCTCATATTTAATTCTTTTTGTGAAAACAAATATTTAAGTGATTTATGGTCTGTATACACTTCAAATTTTGCTCCTAACAAGTAGTGTCTCCATAACTTAAGAGCATACACTATAGCAGCCAATTCAAGGTCATGAGTAGCATACCTTACCTCACTTGATTACAACTGCCTAGAAGCATGTGCTATTACTTGATGTTGTTGCATCAATACTACCCCAAGCCCTTGTCCACTTGCATCAGTATACACCACCAAGTTTTCATTTCCTTCAGGTACTTTAAGAATTGGAGCTTGTACTAGTGCTTCCTTTAATTTCCCAAAGGCTTTTTCACATTCCTCAGTCCAAGTAAACACTTGATTTTTCCTAGTTAACCTGGTTAATGGAATTGAGATTTTTGCAAAATCTTTTATAAATCTTCTATAGTAACCAGCCATTCCCATGAATGATCTGACCTCAGTGACATTAGTAGGCCTTTCCCAAGCTTGCACTGTAATGACTTTATTGGAATCTACAGATATTCCTTTTTCTGATATAATATGACCTAGAAAATTCACTTCATTTTGCCAAAAAGTGCATTTTGAAAACTTTGCTTTCAAGTCTTCCTGTCTCAATTTCTCAAATACCATATGCAAATGATTTTCATGCTCTCTAACTGACTTAGAATAAACTAGTATATCATCAATAAATATCAATACAAACTTATCCAAGTATTCTCTAAAAATCCTATTCATCAAATCAATAAAATAGGAAGGAGCATTTGTCAAGCCAAATGGCATTACTAAAAATTCATAAAGTCCATATCTTGTGTTAAAGGCTGTATACTTTATGCTTTCCTCTTCTACTTTCATCTGATGAAAGCCTGAAGCTAAATCAAGCCTAATAAATATCTTTGCACCACTCAATTGATCAAAGAGATCATCAATTATTGGTAAGGGATATTTATTTTTAACTGTGATTTTATTTAATTCCCTATAGTCAATACATAACCTAAGGGATCCATCTTGTTTCTTAACAAAGACCACTGGTGCTCCCCATGATGAGCTACTGGGTCTAATAAAACCTTTTTCTTCTAGTTCAACCAATTGGTTTTTCAGCTCCATCAACTCCTTAGGCCCCATTCTAGTTGGTCTTTTAACCACTGGGCTAGCTCCTGGAATTATTCTAATTGAAAACTCAATTGGTCTGTGGTTTGGAACTCCTCTCACTTCACCAAACACATCATCATATTGATTCACTATGGGGATTTCTTCTCATGCAGGCATGGGTTTTTCATTAGACAATGTAGAAAGGTTGGCTATACTTCTATTTATGTTTGCCTCACAAAGAACAACTATTCTTTGTCCATCAGAAACTTTCAATGATATGGTGGATGTCTCCATATTTATGATAGCCTTATATCTACTCAACCAATAAACTCCTAAAATAATCCCTATACCCGGATATTGCAACACATATAGGTCTAACTCAAACACATGTCCCCCTATATTTAATCCCAGTTGCATACATATCATACCCAGAACACATGAACTACCTATAGGGCTTCTAATTAACAGTGGCTTATCAACAATCATACAGTTCAATTTTAATTGTTGTGCAATATCATGGGAGATCAATGAGTGTGTAGCCCCAATGTCATACACTACTACAAAAGGTATTGAGTGAATAAGCAAAGTACCTTCAACTTGACCATGCTTTTCAGCACTTGATCCCTCAGCTGCCTTGCCTTTTCCTTCCAAAGCCCCTAATTTTCCTTGCTTAAAATCTGGACAATTCCTCTTTATGTGACCTACCTTCCCACAACGGTGACAATTGAAGGATGCAGGCCTAACATTTGTGCATCTATTCTTCATATGCCCCTCTTGGCCATAGTTATAACAAGTGATCTTCTTCTTAACTTCAGTAGCCCTGACTTCTTCTGGTTTCTTGGTGGAAGCTATGTCTGTTTTCTTCTTATCATAAGGGTGAAATTTACCCTTTCCCTTCTTGTTTTGGTTATTCTTGAATGCCCTGAAATTCTCTCTAGCTTTATCATGTTGTTCAATGCTCAGAGTCAAATCCAAAACTTGATCAAAAGTCTTGTCCTTGTATGGTAGCGTGGCTCTACTAAGGCTAGGGTTCAACCCTTGAATATATCTGCCATTCTTAGCCTCCTCAGTAGTGATGAGCACTGCACCATACTTTGCCAATGATTCAAACTTCTGAGTGTACTCAGTGACACTCATAGCCCCTTGCCTTAATTTTATGAATTCCTCTAGCAAAGACTCCTTAGCTGCTGCAGGGACAAACCTACCTTCCAACATTGCTTTAAATTGATCCCATGTCACTTCTCCTTCAGGTCTTCCAGCTATGATAACCTCCCACCAATCCAAAGCTGCTCCTCTCAATTGCCTGGATGCAATTTGCCTCCTCCTTTGGTCTTCAACTTGCATGTCTGCAAAGATTCTTTCCAAATTTCTGAGCCAATTTTGAACTCCCATAACTCCTTCTGTGCCATCAAATGTTTTGCCTCCAAGATTGGTAAAAGTCTTGAGTAGTTTGGAAAGTTCCTCGTGTGGATTTTCCTGCCTGTTGCCTACTCCATCTCTTATGGCTCTCATGAATTCTTGCACATTCACCATGGGTGGTTCACTTGTTCCTACATTTTGATGTCTGGGTCCTACCATAACTCTATGGATATAATACTTAGGTTAGTCTGTTTTGCCTAATACTTTACAATTTAATTCATTTTAATCTATCACCATTCTGTTATAATAGATATTAATAGTGTAAACATTAACAAACAAAGCATCCAAAGCAGTCAACACTTCCATACATCCAATGCAAACAAGTTCATACAAAATTTTGCTATGTTATTTAACAACATAGCTCTGATACCAAATGAAATGACCTACTTCATAATTTTTTTTAAGTGGCCATTTAATCGAGAAAATGTTATATTCCAATTTTCTTCTATCCAGGATCTTTATGCCAATAAGATATTGGTTTGCTTAAATCATTTAAACTTATATATATGAGGATACATAAGCTACTTCCTATTTGAATCAGAGTACAAAAGTTTGGAAGAACAAATCTGTTTGGGGATCATTTTACAGAAATAATCCCTACATAGCAATTAAGTTTCAAAACTCAGGTCTTCTAAATATACATGGATTATTGCATGACTGTTGATTTTAGATCTAAAGACTTGGCATTTTACATGAATTCCCATAATTTTATTACTGCATGAATAGTGCTTTTGCTTGTGCATGAGTGTGCATGTTCCTGTGCATGTGTGTGTCAGAAGGAAAGTTCAGGTGCCTTATTTTTCTTGTTAACAAAATGTCTGAGTCTACCCTATACTTGGGTTATAAACATGGCTGAAAACTTAACTAAAAATTCTTTAGTGTTGGTGTTACCTGGAGATTTGACCAGGCAACTGAGTACTCGGCATTGGCAAGTACTCGGCATCTAGGAGTACTCGGCGTCCAAGAGTACTCGGCATTCAGTAGCACTCGGCGTTTGTAAGCGCTCAACATCGGAAGACGTTCGGCATGTACAACTGCTCGGCATGGCTGTGTTGTTCGTCACAAGCCATCGTTCGGCCAAAGGCACTGCTCTGCTAAAGGCAACGTCCGGCCAAATCTCTCATTCAGCCAAGAAACATCGTTCAGCCTGAAGCATCGTTCGGCCAAAGCTCTCGTTCGTCCAAGAAACATCGTTCGGCCAGAAGCATCGTTCGGCCAAAGCTCTCGTTCGGCCAAGAAACATTGTTTGGCCAGAAGCATTGTTCGGCTAAAGCCATCATTTGGCCAGACGCCTCGTTCGGCCATAAGACGTTCGGCTTCAACTAATATTCGTTCTACTCTTCCCACGCAGCAAGCGTATTGTCCGGCATAGAGAGGGTGGTTCGGCATCCAAGTGATCGGCCTATTTGGTTCGGCATGCGGCGACCACTCCATTTGGGCCAAGACATTCGGCTGCCGAGCCCACCTGGGAAGTCCAACCCATCTTTGTCTATAAATAGAGGAGCAGGGGCACAGTGAAAAGGACCTTTTTTCGGGGGAACACTGAGGAGACTCTGCCATTTTTCAGACTTATCTTCTTTACTTAGCAATTTCATTCAAGCATTTGATCTACGAATTGTATTTGTAATCAATTATTAAGAAGATCAATAAAGTTTAACCTCAAAGTGGACGTAGGCAATTACGCTGAACCACTATAAATCCGGTGTTCTTACTTTCTGCATTTGAATTAGCATATTCTTCTTTGTTTAATTTATCTTCATCATTTATATCTCTTCACAATCTTTCTCAACGAGGTTAGTGACCAATTTTGGTGCTAACACTTTGGTGCTTTCACTGAGAATTGAATTCTCAGACCTCAAGGATGTACTTTGAAGCTACTGGATTGAACAAATCCCCCAAAGGAGATCTGACTCATTGATAGGACATCCGTTGATTCTACTCAGAGTTCATACCAATAACTCTACAATGGCAAGACCACGTACCAGGTCAGCTTCTCATAATGCGGATGCCCATGAGACTGCTAGCGTGCAACAAGCAGGACCTAGCAATCAGCAAGCAATTCCGGGTGTAGGAATTGCCGCCCAGGACCAAACTCCAGTTGTTACCAGAATAGAGTTCAACGACTTGATGAGAGAACTCAGGGAAAGCAGGAGACAACTGGGAGAGCAGATGCAAGCTAACGCCAACCTGATGGCACAGCTCACTCAACAGCAGCAGCAGAATGCTGGGGGCAATCCCGCTCCTTATTCCTCATCCGACAGCTCAACTTCCTCTGATGAACCTCCCAGGCGCAGATGCCGTAAGACTGAAGCTGCGCGGGCAGGTGCTGCTGTTCAGACAGCTGGAGACCGTGACCAAGCCGGAGCTGGAAACTTAGGAACTGGAATGCAGGTGGAGGCTAGAAGCCCAGACCATCAAAACGCTAACGATGTCGAACCTCAAGATGCACGTTTGGCAGATCGCCAGGAGAGGAGGCATCAGCATGGACAGTCGCGTAGAATAGACTCTAACCTTCCGCCTTCCATACAAACACCAGATCTGACAGCCATGGTCAGGCAATTGATGAAAGAAAATCAGGGCTTATTGAATGATGATTGGGGAGTATCAAGAAGTCATACTCCATTCACAGATATTGTGCTGCAGGCGGCGTATCCCAGGAAGTTTAGTCTGCCAACTATTCCTGCGTATGAGGGAAAGACCCAGACAACATGTCATGAGGTACGAATGGATGATGGATTCAGGTAGAGCAAATGATGCAACCAAGTGTAGATGCTTTCCGATCACTCTATCTGGGATCGCTACTATGTGGTTTACCCGACTTCCTCCGCGGTCCGTATCCAATTTCGAGGAGTTGGCAAAGAAGTTTATTGAGCAGTTCAGAATACACACTACTCGTCCAAAGGACATAATGTCTCTGTCAAGTGTAATCCAAAATCCTGGGGAGTCATTGAAGGAATATTTACAAAGATTCCATGTTGCGGCAACTGAAGTCAGTAATCCCAATGATCATGCAATTCTAATGGCTGTAATGAGAGGTGTGGATCCGGATTCTGAATTTGGAGACTGGTTGGCAGGAAAACCTCCGACCATGCTAGAACGTTTTTACTCAAAGGCACATCAGTTCATAAGAAGAGAGGAAGCTAGGTGGGTAAGGAGAGATAAGGCACCAGGACCTATCCAAGAATCCGTGAAAAGCAACATTGTTGTGAAGCAGTCCAGAGACAACACAGGAAAGGTCCAAGTCAATGTCCAGAACAAGCCTGGGCAGCCTAAGGAGTCCGGAGGAAGAAATCAAGGGAAGAAGAGAGAAGCGGGGAAGTGGAAGCCGAGAATTCCGAGCTACAACGAGTATATCCCGCTGAATGCGTCTCTTGAGAATATTTACCTCTCAACCTGCAATACCTTTCGGTACAGAAAACCACGTCCAAAAGAGTCAACCGAGGAACAGAAACGGACTGGAAAATACTGCCGCTTCCATGAGACCTACGGGCACAATACGGAAGAATGCAGACACCTACACGATGCCATAGAGAATTTGATCAGGCAGAAGAGGTTGCAGGAATTTGTGAAGGATCCTTAGGAAGGAGGACAGGGAACATCCAACCCAGGTCGTGCTCCAGTTCCGCGTCATCCCGATGAACCTGCCTGGACTGTAGGCAGACTGGTCATAAACACGATCATCGGTGGACCACACCCCGCAGATAAGAACTGGCAGGAGATGGAGCGGTATGCTAGTGCCCTGAAGCATGCAGATTTCGAATGTTGTTCGAACACGGAGGATGGGACCCCTGCTAAGCAGCTGTGCGTGATGACAGACGATATAGTGTTCAGAAACAGAGATGCTGACCAAGTGGAGGCCCCAACCATCGACCCGATGGTCATATCTGCGACAATCGGACCGGCTTATGTGAAAAGGATTCTGATTGATTGTGGAAGTTCTGTCAACATCATCTTCAAGAAGGCTTATGACCAGATGAAAATGGAAACAAAGGACTTGTAACCGTCCAAAGCCCGTATACATGGATTTAATGGCGCAGCGACTGATGCTGTGGGGTATGTCGAGTTACCAGTTGAACTGGGGCAAGGCGAACGTCGGAGGGTGCGAATCCTACCCTTCGTAGTTTTGGATGTGGATTCTCCATATAATGTTTTCTTGGGCCGACCGGCCCTGGCTGAGTTTAGGGCAGCATTAGCCCCGTGGTGCTTGACTTTGAAATTCCCGACTGACAAAGGAGTAGGAGTTGTTCATGGCGACCAGGCGACCGGTCGGGCATGTTATGTGGCAGAGATCAGAGAGGCCCATCGGAGGGAGAAAGGAAAGGTTGCGGACATTCCTGTCCGCATCCTTAATAATGATGATTGACAAGTAGTGCCCGAGCCCTGGCTCGGGCATAATTCTCGGATCTTCAGAGACAGATCCGAGAGATGACGATGAGAAACCCAGGGAAGAAAAGGCAGCGCCGGCTGAATTAACGATTGACATTTCAGTCAGTCGAGACGATCCATCGCGAGTGCTGAAGATCGGATCACAACTCGGCCCCGCAATGACTAAAGACCTTAGTGATTTCCTCCGGGCAAATCTTGATGTTTTCGCCTGGGTGCATTCTGATATGTGCGGGATTTCTCCCGCCATTACGAGTCATATGTTGAACATAGACCCGAAACACGTCCCAGTTAAACAAAAAAGGAGAGGAATGGACCCAGAGAGGTCCGCTGCTCTTAGAGAGGAAGTGGATAAACTCAAAGTCAATGGGTTCGTCCGCGACGCCCTCTACCCTGAATGGGTATCGAATCCTGTGTTGGTGAAAAAGGCGAATGGGAAATGGAGAACTTGCGTAGATTATTCCGACCTGAATAAAGCGTGCCCCAAGGACAGTTTCCCGTTGCCTAGGATTGATCAGTTGGTCGACTCTACTGTAGGACACGAGCTGTTATCATTCATGGATGCATACTCGGGTTACAATCAAATCCCGATGCATATTACAGACCAAGAACACACCAGCTTCGTCACAGACGTTGGGCTATATTGCTATGTAGTAATGCCCTTCGGACTGAAAAACGCAGGAGAGACTTATCAGCGTTTGGTGAATCGAATGTTCAAAGACCAGCTTGGTAGAACAATGGAAGTCTATGTGGATGACATGCTCGTGAAGTCACGACAGTCAAACGACCACATTCGAGACTTGGCTGAAATGTTTGACATACTCAGATATTATGGGATGAAGATCAACCCTCTGAAGTGTTCCTTCGGCGTTGCGTCGGGGAAGTTTTTGGAATTCATCGTCAATGCTAGGGGAATTGAAGCTAACCCAGAAAAGATTCAGGCTATTCGAGATGTGCAAGTGCCTAGGACTATAAAACAGGTACAGAGCTTGAATGGAAAAGTAGCTGCGCTGAGTCGATTCATATCCAGGGCCACGGACAAGTGCATCCCTTTCTTTGATATAATAAAGAAAGGGAAGAGGAACTTCGAGTGGACATCCGACTGTGAGGAAGCATTCCGGGATCTGGTGAGGCATCTGGAGAGTCCACCAGTGCTGTCAAAACCAGTAGACCATGAGATGTTGTACGTATACTTGGCTGTATCCCCACATGCGATAAGTGTGGCTTTGGTTCGCGAGGAGGACCGAATCCAGAAGCCGGTGTATTATGTTAGCAAGCGTTTAACGGGGGCAGAAAGAAATTACCCTAAAATCGAGAAATTGGCCTATTGCTTGGTGATTGCATCACGTAAGCTGCGCCCATACTTTCAAGCACACTCAATCAGTGTTTATACCGATCAACCCCTACGGCAGGTACTCCAACGACCAGAAATTTCTAGAAGATTGTTAAAATGGAACATCGAATTGAGCCAGTTCGATATCGCCTACTTGCCACGAAGAACCATACAAGGGCAAGCGTTAGCAGATTTCATCGCTGGTTTACCATACCCGACGAACCAGATAATCACGATGTCATTCCCCCTGTGCGATGAAAATTGTACACCGATGGAGCATCAAACGACCGTTGCTCTGGTGCTGGCGTAGTCCTTGTAACTCCGGAAAATCGATCGGTTTGTTACGCTCTGAAGCTCGATTTCCCGGCTACAAATAATGAAGCAGAATATAAAGCACTGATTGCGGGCTTAAAACTCGTTAGAGAACTCGGAGTAAAATTAGTTGAACTCTTCTGTGACTCACAGTTGGTGGTCTACCAGGTGCGAGGAGATTATCAAGCAAAGGGACAGAAGCTTGCTCCGTACCTTGTTCTGGTTCAAGAACTGCTGTCAAACCTTGAGCGTTATGACATTTTGCATGTCCCGCGTGAACAGAACAAAGAAGCCGACTTATTGGCAAAATTCGCAAGCACTGGCGATGCTCAGCAAATGGGACTGTTTCCCGTTGAGGCATTGCATGCCCCAAGTATAAACGCAATGAAAGTTGATTCTGTATTGGAAACAAGAATCGAGAGGGAATCGTGGATAACCCCGTTCAAACTATACCTAACAACCGGGGCTTTACCAGAAAAAAGGAGCGAAAGACGATAGGTCTTTCGAAAGGCCGCGCGATACGTGATGCAGGATGGATTAATGTATAGAAAGGGGTTATCAGTCCCCTTATTACGATGCATCGCTCCTGATGAGACGAAACGGGTCTTGAAGGAGGTACACGAGGGAGAATGCGGTGACCATACTGGGGGCCAAACGCTAGCAAAAAATATCCTCCGCTATGGATATTACTGACCGACCATAAATCGGGACGCTGCAGACTACGCAAGGAAATGTGACAAGTGTCAAAGATATGCGAAAGTCCCGAGGACTCCATCAACAGAACTCACACAAATGGTTAGTCCCTGGCCATTTGCAATCTGGGGAATCGATATAATCGGCTCTTTGCCTATGTCCAAAGGTGGTGCGAAATACGCGATAGTTGTAGTCGACTATTTCACAAAATGGGCTGAGGCGGAACCTTTGGCCACAATCACCTCTAAGAAGGTCATTAACTTCGTTGTACGAAACATTATATGCCGCTTTGGCCTCCCTCGTACCATCATTACGGATAACGGGATGCAATTTGAAAGCAGAGAGTTCAAAGAGTTCTGTTTAAAGTATGGCATTGAGAAGAAATTCGCCGCCGTTGCACACCCAAAAGCTAACGGACAAGTCGAGGCCGTTAACAAAATAATCAAGTCCATACTGAAGAAGCGTTTGGAGAAGGTCGGAGGCAAGTGGGTAGATGAGCTCCCGACGGCATTATGGGCTTATAGAACTACCCACAAGTCCGCGACCGGCCACACTCCGTTCGTCTTGGCATACGGCTCGGAAGCCGTTATACCCGTGGAACTTGAAGTTCCATCACATCGAGTGACATATTATGATCCCAAGACGAATAAGGACCTCTTGTTGGAATCACTGGACTGCATCGATGAAAAACATGAAGAGGCTGAATTAAGGGCGGCAGCACATAGGCACCGAGTCAAGCGTTACTACGACGGCAGAGTCCGCCCAAGGATTTTTGATGTGGGTGATCTCATTTTGAAACGAGTTTTCCCGGTACCGTCGTGTATGAATCCCAGCTGGGAAGGTCCGTACGTCATTGAACGGAAGCTTGGAGAGGGAACATTCAAGCTAGCAACTGTTGATGGCGCGACACTCCCCCGAACGTGGAACAGTGAACATTTGCGACATTATTACATTTAGCATGTTTCTTTCCTGTTTTAGGCACAGTTATTTCCTGTATGTTTTCATTCAGTCGTAACTTAGTTTCTTTTTAGCCATGTAATCAAGCAGTTTAGTTGTTTTTCATTAATAAAGGCTTGAAGCCGTATTTTCCACGAATTACTAATGTTTCTATATCTCATAGTCGGGTGATGAATTACTAGAACCACATTATCCTGTACGATGTACGAACTTGTATAAACGATTTCAATCTCCGAGTCCCCTGAGTGCGGACCGGAGTACTCTAAGTCCCCGGAGCGCGGACTGGAGTATAAACGATTTTAATCTCCGAGTCCCCTGAGTGCAGACCGGAGTACTCTAAGTCCTCGGAGCGTGGACTAGAGTATAAACGATTTCAATCTCCGAGTCCCCTGAGTGCGGACCGGAGTACTCTAAGTCCCCGGAGCGCAGACTAGAGTATAAACGATTTCAATCTCCGAGTCCCCTGAGTGCGGACCGGAGTACTCTAAGTCCCCGGAGCGCAGACTAGAGTATAAAAGATTTCAATCTCCGAGTCCCCTGAGTGCGGACCGGAGTACTCTAAGTCCCCAGAGCGCGGACTAGACGTCCCCAGAGTGCGGACTAGAGTAGACGATTTCAATCTTCGAGTCCCCGGAGTGCGGACCAGAGTACTCTAAGTCCCTAGAGTGCGGACTAGAGTATAAACAATCTCAATCTCCGAATCCCCTGAATGCGGATCAACTTACTTGAGTCCCTGGAACGCAAATTTTGAAAAGAAATTCTAAGTACTCAATAAATGTAGAACAAGAAGTATGCCATTCCGAAGAATCGTTCAAACGACTAAGGAACTAAACTTTATTTAACAGTCCAAAATGAGGTTACACAATTATTCATCCAAAACTTGGAGTCAAAAACCTATCTACATAAACTTCGGAAACAAAAGATGAAAGTAGTTACAAGACTTAAGCATAATCTCGTTGAACGAGTTTAACGACTATTTCTTTGGTTTCTTCTTCTTGTCTTCCTTTGTTTTCTCGGACGATTCCTCTCCCTCACGCTTCTTCTTGGATTTCTTGCTTGCTAAAGAAGCGGTGTCAGGAGTGGGAGAAGGAACATTCAGTGGTTTGGATTTGCCAGGGAGGATGATCTTCAAAGGTCTATTCCGCGGGTCGGTAAGTTCCAGAATTTTAGGCTCAACTTTGATCTCGACTTTCTTTTTCTCCTCTTCGGCGAGACGCTCTTTCATGCTCATCTTCGAAGTATGTTCGGAGGCGCCAGTGATCTCGATTTCATAGCTCCCTTCGGCAGGAGATGAAGTGTCAAACTTATCATCATCTAGCGCCCTGATCGCTTGAGCGTCAGGGCCAGGAGTTACTCCCGCATGAGCAACATCGCTTGCTTTCTCTGCCTCCTCCTTGGCGTCATCGCTCCTCGGAATTGGCTCGAGGTTAGAGCAGCCTGCATGAAAACATAAAGAATGAACATTAGAACAAATAACCACTGCTGGAAAGTGACAGATCTTTTAACTTCTAAAAAAGAAGAGTTTCCTACCGGGTTCTGGCTGGCTATCAGTTGCGCGTGGAGTTTCACCCTCCAGAATAGGAGATAGCACATGAACGCCGAGCCCGGGATCTTCAGGATCGTAGCCGGCATGCTGCTCGAATGGGTCAAGTGTCGGCCGACCGGCCGGTTGAGCAGTAGGAGAAGCAGCAGTATGAGGAGCCGTAGTCTTAGCCCCAGATGGGCCAGCTTCATCACTTTTCTCTTTTGGAAGGGGAGGGCCTTTGCTATAAAGCACCAAAGCTGCTAATAAATCCGCTGGCTCGTACCCTCTAAGAAACTCCT
This sequence comes from Allium fistulosum, assembly GCA_030737815.1. Classification (NCBI taxonomy): domain Eukaryota; kingdom Viridiplantae; phylum Streptophyta; class Magnoliopsida; order Asparagales; family Amaryllidaceae; genus Allium; species Allium fistulosum. The sequence continues at coordinate 1,426,868,707 of CM060902.1, forward strand.
TCACCAGGGCATCCTCATCGACTTCCTTAGAGCCTGACTCGATTTTCCTAATCTTCACTAAAGTTTCCCAGGCCTCGGCTAGGGATTCGAGATAGCCCTCGCCCAAGAATGTCAAGTCGCGATGCATAAGGACGCGGGAGCCATACTCAGCAATCAACGGGTCAAACATGCACTTGACCTCTTCCCTACCGGCTTCTGCGGCCGCCTCGAGGCGAGAGTCAATCTCCTCCGCAGCTTTTCTTTTGCCCTCCTCACAGGCTTCGTCTTTCATTTTTTCAACCCCAGCAAGTTCGTCATCGAGCTTCGCTTTCAAGAGCCGAGTAGCAACGATTTTATCACAGTATCGTTGTAGCTCTTCTTGAGCTGCTACTTTGTCCTCTTTCTCCTTGGAGAGTAATTCTTTCAACTCTTTGACTTGTATGGCGAGCACGTCCCTTTCTTTTTGGATAGAATCTTTTTCTAAGGCAAGGGCACCGCTACGCTGGACTGCTTCATCAAGTTCCTTCTTGTGAGCCATCTCTAAACGAGTGACTGCCTCAGTAGTATCTTTTGCACTTTGCTCAGCGGCTTCCAGCTTCGACTTATACGAAGCGAGCTCTTCATCTTGATGCTTTATGATGTTCTTGTCACAGCCAGCCTCCAATTTCAGACGATCAATTTCATATTGTCGCTCAACAGACACCTCCGAGATCTTTTCAACCAAGTGTACAAACGTGTCATGTTGAACATAGACGTCGTTGTTACAGGCAATGGCACTCTGCTTCACGTGCCCAGGGATATGATGAATAGCTAGGAGGAATTTCAGACCATCAAAACAAATTTTTGGGAATTTAGCCTTAAGATCGACCATCTTCTCTGCTATAGTTGGGTCAACTGCGGAAGTAGGGCGAGGAGGCTTTGAAAGTTTCGCTCTTTTTCGATGCTCCCGAGTTTGCCTTGTACTCGACGAACCGGAGTGTTGTTCTCGGGAAACATCGGGTTGGGACCCCTTCTGTAAAGACTTCTCTCTATCCGACTCAGTTGGAGGAAGAGGATCACGGGACTGTGAAGATTGGGAATATGCCTTCTTACGATAAGACGAATCGCGGGGACGGTTGTCTCTATCTTCGTAATCATCTCTATCCCTACGTCTGCCCGAACCTAAATCCCGTCCGGGATGATGAAATATGGAAGAGCCGTGAAGGCGATCAAGTCCGTGAGAGCTCCCCATGTCACCTACAAAGAATAAAGATAACAACGAGTTAAGAAAAATCCGGGAAATAAGAAAAAACTTGAAGTGTATGATGGAATGCGTATGTGCGTGTGTGTCCTAGTGTTCCCCCCGACGGACCAGTTCTTTTATCTTTACTGATCGGAGTATTGTCTCCCTGGACTGGGAGTTGAACTCCCGCATTGCCTCTAGCGGGCGAAGAAAACTTGAGGGCTTCAGGATCGTCAAACCCATAATTAAGTATATCGTCGGGGATGGAAAGATTCGACAGACCCCTTAGAGAACTTTCCACATGCTGTGAGGAAGCCTCTTTCTCTGGTGGGATGAGCGTAACTTTTGAAGTTCCGCCAACTTTCTCCTTCCGTATCTTGTATTTTAACTTCCTCATTCCTTTCGAAGGGAGGATGACGTTTCAATGTCGTGAACTTCGACCGCCGGATTCCAAGCGGGACCCACATTCTCGCCTTGAGTTTCGGGACCTTCATCCTCCTTGTGCTCACCCTCTTCGTGCGCATCGGGAGTGTGGCGTGATGACGATCTAGCTTGTTTTTTCCCTTTACCGGATGCTGGCTTGGGAATGGAAACGCCCTCCGGAAGGCTAATCCGACGACCAGGGGCTAGCAAGCCGAACCTCGACAATGATTCATTTGAAATGATGGTTCGAATGTCTCGTTCCTCGGCAGGAAGAGCTCTAATGGCTTCGACGGCCTCATAATATCCTCAGCCCTCCGGACGCGGGTTAATACCTGAAAAGATGAAACGAGGAGTTAGGAAAAGCATAACTCTAATTAATCACGGATGATGACTCAGCAAAGAGACTTACTGCCTTCAACCCATCTCCTCGCAAAACCAGGAGGGCAGCGCACATAGAACCATTCCTGTTTGTACAGGGCGAATTTGCTACATGCTCCTGTCAAGATTTGGCATTTGTGGTACGGATCGAGGAACATGAAGGAGGGACTATCTTTCCGCTTCTTGATCATATAAATGTATCTGATGTCGCCAGAAGTTGGAGGCCTAGAGAAGACGGCCATGAAGAGTATGTAGGTCCCGTATAGAAACGCGTGACCATTTGGATGCAGCTGCGATGGGGCAATGTCTATGTACTGCAACACGTCCCGAAGAAATAAATTGAATGGAGGCACGCTGCCCATCCAGCACATGAACTTGTTGCAGGTGGTATATCCGACTGGGGGCAGGTGAGGACGATCGTGTCACGACGGGACTAACACATCGGCGAAAGGAATCCCATGGATGGAGCATATTCGTCGAAGTGCGACTTCATTAATCTTCGAAGCCTGTGAGTCGTTAGGATTATCTAAGAGAATTGTTGCCTCCAGGGCATCAGGAGCTAAGTTATGGGCAGGGTAAGTCGACGGATTTGAAGTATCGGCGGCTTCTTGCCTTGATGATGGCCCAGGCCTATCAGATACAGTGGCGAAACTAGACTTTTTAGACATCCCCAATAAATAATGAATCTGTCTAAGTGCCTGTGAAACTATACTTGAAAAACGTTGAATGTTAGAATTAACAATACGAGTATTCCCCCCACGTGGTGTGTAAACTAGTGCAAGCAATCGTGTATAAGCAATGAGAATCTAGAGGTTACAAAGATACGAAAACGAGTTTCGAATCGTCGCCTTCGAAGACCGTCATCGCTGACCGTCTCAAAAAGCCCGCCTTGTGGTGATTACAGTTCCAGATTCAAAAAACGTGTGTTAGCCTAAATTCAGATTTCTTTCTGTAAAAACCAGAGAGTTAATGATCCGAGTCAGTCTCATATGCTGGCACGTCCGGGTCCTTGTCCCTGTTTTGATAAGTATAGTTTAGGATTTGTATTGGTCGGCCTTAGAATGGTTCGACATTTATGCTGTTCGGCATTTGTATTGTTCGGCCAAGGTTTGGTTCGGCATTTGAATTGTTCGGCCAAAGTGAAGTTCGACGTTTATGTCTGCTCAGCTTAGGTTTGGTTCGGCATTTGTATTGTTTGGCCTAGGTTTGGTTCGGCATTTGAATTGTTCGGCCTAAGTGTAGTTCGGCATTTATGTCTGCTCAGCTTAAGTTTGGTTCAGCATTTGTTCTGTTCGGCTAAAATACTGTTCGGCATTTAAGTGGTGTTCGGCCTAAGTATTGTTCGGCGTTTATGATTGTTCGGCATTTATATTGTTCGGCCTTGATATGGTTCGGCATTTAAGTGTGTTCGGCCTTGGTTTTGTTCGGCTAAGTTATTGTTCGGCATTTTAATAAATGTTTGGCCTTGGTTTGTTCGGCTAAAATACTGTTCGGTAGCCCTCCATTTCACTGTCCGGCATATGACAACATACGTCGAACCAGACCTTTGCCGTTCAACACCCTTACCACCTCCAACACTTCCATTCTTCTTTCTTCCCCTTTAACTTCGGTTCGACACGAAGAAGCTAAGTCCAACGTTCATATGTGCAAACACTCCTAATCATTCCTCCTCGCCTCGAATCATCATTCAGCAATAAAGACGCAATAAAGACGACCTACTTGAAAGCTTTCTACATGACACACTCGGCCATCTCGTTTGAAACCTATTCGAATCGTACAAGGAATAATATCTAGTTTGGAGATTGGAGCTTAGGAAGGAGTAGTTAGGTTTTAAATATGATCGACTGGCGAGAATTGCAAATCTTTGAAGAGTGGCAGAAGTAAAAGAGTAATGGAGGGAAGAGGGGAAGGACCTGGTTTTATAGGGGAAAAAGGTGGAAGTTGAAGGGGCTATATCTGGTAGAACCGGTCAAAGCTTTATCGTTCGGCTTCAAAATGCAGGATTGGTCGGCACGTAAGGAACGTTCGGCTTTGAGCGTATTGTTCGGCATTTATACCATATTAGGCACACACCACAATCTCAAGAAGGCATCTGGACTTAATCAAGGATTTAAAACGAAACGTGAAGATTACATAACTCAAAGCGTATCACGTTCAGTCACGTAATACACTTTGGGGGGGGGCAAGTGTTTCCTGGAGATTTGACCAGGCAACTGAGTACTCGGCATTGGCAAGTACTCGGCATCTAGTAGTACTCGGCATCCAGGAGTACTCGGCGTCAAGGAGTACTCGGCATTCAGTAGCACTCGGCGTTTGTAAGCGCTCAGCATCGGAAGACGTTCGACATGTACAACTGCTTGGCATGGCTGTGTTGTTCGTCACAAGCCATCGTTCGGCCAAAGGCACTGCTCGGCTAAAGGCAACGTCCGGCCAAAGCTCTCGTTCAGCTAAGAAACATCGTTCGGCCAGAAGCATCGTTCAGCCAAAGCTCTCGTTCGGCCAAGAAACATCGTTCGGCCAGAAGCATCGTTCGGCCAAAGCTCTCGTTCGGCCAAGAAACATTGTTCGGCCAGAAGCATTGTTCGGCTAAAGCCATCGTTTGGCCAGACGCCTCGTTCGGCCAGAAGACGTTCGGCTTCAACTGATATTCGTTCTACTCTTCCCACGCAGCAAGCGTATCGTCCGGCATAGAGAGGGTGGTTCGGCATCCAAGTGATCGGCCTATTTGGTTCGGCATGCGGCGACCACTCCATTTGGGCCAAGACGTTCGGCTGCCGAGCCCACCTAGGAAGTCCAACCCATCTTTGTCTATAAATAGAGGGACATGGGCATAGTGAAAAGGACCTTTTTTCGTGGGAACACTGAGGAGACTCTGCCATTTTTCAGACTTATATTCTTTACTTAGCAACTTCATTCAAGCATTTGATATACGAATTGTATTTTTAATCAATTATTAAGAAGATCAATAAAGTTTAACCTCAAAGTGGACGCAGGCAATTACGCTGAACCACTATAAATCCGGTGTTCTTACTTTCTGCATTTGAATTAGCATATTCTTCTTTGTTTAATTTATCTTCATCATTTATATCTCTTCACAATCTTTCTCAACGAGGTTAGTGACCAATTTTGGTGCTAACAGCTGGCTTAACCTAAGCTCATGGGAATGGTCATGTTAGCCACATTCAACTTGCACTTTTCTTAAGCAAAGTACATACCATTTTGTTTTGTTTTCTAAACTACTCAAATCCTCACTCTGTTAGATTTTTATTTCAACTTAAACATGAATTTCTCTCACCCAATATCTAGTTGTTCAATTAGTTTATGAATTCTCACAATCTCAGGTTTTCTATCATCATGAATTAATTAACCAGGAAGCTTAAAAAACTTCATCACTTAGTAAAACATTTTCAAATAGAATCCATAAGTCTCAGCTGAAACACCCACTTCAGTTCAATGCTTACAAAACAGTGAATAATAATACATTAATTTTCCAAGCAATTTAAACAAAATAGCTTAACATAGTTCCACATAGATATCTAATTTAACTTCTGCAAAGTCTTTAAATATGGCATCCAATTTCCTTAGCAGTTAACTCATCCAAAGCTTGATCAATAAAATTCCTATTTCCCTGCATAATCACCATGAACTGCCTCATACAAATATGAGACACCCAATGGTGCATAAACACAAAAGGGTCAGACTAATGTCTAGTATGAGTAATCTACCTGAAAACATGATTTTATATTAACTTTTACTTATATTCAAATACTTTGAATGAATTAAGGAACTTAGTATCATCCCTGTGCATGTTTTCTGTGTGGTATGTGCATTCATGTCAGTGCAAAACAAGTCATGTATGATTCAAGTGGTTTAGTTCAGAAAAAGCAATCATAAGATTCACCAATAAAATATCATAAACCAATCAATGCAATCATCAATTCAGTCATCAAACCCCCTTTACAAATTTACTGGCCATCAGGGACTTTACCCAAGCCTCACCTAAACCTATTTCTATTGCTCATTATCAAATGTTATATGGTCTTTAGCTACTTTCTTTTTTTAAACACACACTGCCTGGGAAACCCAGCACACTCAGGCCCCTGGTTATAAACATACCATGTTTGAGCTTGCAATGTTCACCTTGCCAAGCTATATTATGTAGCCCTAAGATCCAAAATCCTTAGTTAAATTACTAAGTGTTAATTTTTCCCTTTTCATAATTGTGCTAACCCTTCTGTATCTCACTTTTCAATCAGAAGAAAATAAACAATTCAACCAACAAGTATTCATCCAGAGATGGGTAAGTCATATTCTCAGAAGCAAACATTTAATCATGAAAACAGATGTGATTTCTTAGTATATCATTTTTCCTGTGGGTTACAATGGATCCAGTTGTACACATATGGTCCTAAGTAATTTACTAGTTATCTTTTCTTACCTCTGGTTCAATCAATTCATATTAATCTTGGAGATCTGGCTAAACCATAAGTATATTTTGATTTGGGTAGTTCATAAAACATAGAAGCTCAGCACATGTACAACATTGCACTCCTACTTTTTCTTTTGTTTTAATTAATATGAGACATAAGCAACAACACAATGTTGCAGCCCCATATTTCTTTCTATCTTCAGACCATATATCTACCACATGAATCCAGGGATTTTATAAACAACTTTATGAAGAAAACTTATAAAAGAAATCACTCCATCTCAAAGTTAACCCATATCACAGATAAACATTTAAAACATGAATCCATGACTCTTATCTTTTTGGGTAAATCACAGTGAGGGGTTTTACACTTAAACAGATCATTAACAAACCAAAGTCATCAAATCATAAAACATAACTTGTAAAAGAAAATGAATGATTAGTTCAAATAGGCTGCCTCAATATTCAGGACTTAATGCCAAAGTTTTCAGTGAGGTTACTCACCCTTAATTCCTTTTTCCTAAGCCTTACTTTTCTTTTGATCCTCTGCCTTCCTCTAACTCCAATGGCTAGTGCTTCTTATATTCTCTGGCTTATGTTCTTATTTTTCCTTTAGGTTATGAAGAGCAAATGTATGATCTCACTATACTAAGCCTCCTTATATAAACCCTGACTGTCACTAGGGTTTTAGGGAATTACCCAATGTCAGTTTTGCCCCATAAGGTGATCTTCCCTACACTTGATTCATATATACAAGAAAAGGGTATGTGGTCCTTGTCTTCATTTTCAGAAATAAGCCTCATTCTTTTAATCTTTCCCCATGTCATGTTATATTCATGACTTCTTATTTCCTAAATTAAAGAAATTACTGGAAATGGATAAAGTGTTTGTTTAAGGACTCATGCCATTTCCATGTAACTTCTGTTTTCTTCCAGAAATTGGTTGACTGTATACATGTATAACACATGTATACCTAAGTCTTTTATTTTTATTTCTTTCTTTAAATAATTTTAAGTTTATTTCTGCCTAGCTTTTATTTTCTTTGTACCATATTTTATTTAAAGATAAAATTCTATCTTCATGTATATGTATTTCTAAATCAGTTATTTTAATTTATTTATTGATTTCTGCTAAATTTTATTACACAGAAATCTGTGTGCATGTGTGTACACTGTCTTGTGCACATGTACATGTTTTAAACCATGTATCTGCAAATCAGTTTCCTATCTCTACCTTTTCAGTGCAATTTCAAACAATTACAAACTACATTAAATCATGAAATTACTCACAAAAATCAGGGTTATCACAATGATGAATGAGGATCCACTCCAAGTCAGACTCCTTTCACTGATGACATTCTGAATTAGCGGTACCCCGAAAAGTTCACTATGCCAACTATTCTGTCTTACAATGGAACGAGAAACCCAAAACCCCACTTGTATAAGTACAGTTGGTACATGGATGGAGCAAATGCTTCAAATGCCATTCGATGTAGATTTTTTCCCGATTTTTCTAGAGGGAATTTCTTCCATGTTGTTCACCAGGCTTTCTCCAAGGTCCATCTCCATCTTCAATCAACTGGCAACAAGATTCCTTGATCAATTTAGACTTCACACAGCACAGCCAATAGATGTGATGTCCCTATCCAGCCTATTCCAGGGATGGAATGAACCTCTAAAGTCTTTCATGAATCGGTTCAACACTGCGGTATCCGAAGTAAGAATCTAAACGAGGATATGGTTTTCATAGCCTTAGTCCGCACAATTCACCTCAAAACTGAATTCGGGAAATGGATCAAAATGAAACAACCTACCACTACGAAGGACTTCAATTGAAAGGCGAGCCAGTATTTGAGATTGGAAGAGACACATGAATTAGAAATGAAATTTGCTGATTCACGACCAACCAACATTGGGCAGAATGGTATGGCGATAAGCCAAGACATAAATACCTCCAGGGCCATAGAAGGGAATGCGAGAAAAATGGAAACCAGAAAAGGAAGAACCAGAATTCGAACAAGTGAAACGAAAGTAGCAAGCAACCAAATGTTTGAGGCTCGAAGAATACACCCGGCTCAACGATACTCCAGAAAACATCTATCTCGTGACACAGAGGATGGAAAAGTACAAGAAGCCACCTAAAAAACTGAATAGAAAAAGCATTCCAGAAATTACTACAGCTTCCACGAGACACATGGCCACAACGTGAATGAGTGTCGCAGCTTGAAGAACTTGATTGAGGAGTTTTTAAGGAAACAAGCTTCAGCAGTATGTGAGGAAACCACTGAATCCTGACCAACCCATAGTGCCCCAAGCTCCTAGAGGTCAAGGGAATCAAGCTGGAACCAGCAAAGAGGGACCTAGAAGGACTGACCAGAGACTCATCATTGGAAAGATATCTGGAGGGCCCCATCCTGCATAGAAGAGTTGGGGAGAAATGGAGCGGTATGCGAGCTCATTAAAGCACACTCCAAAAGATGCATGCTTTGCGATCAAAGATGGAACCCTACTAAGCAGCAGAGAATCCTGAACGATGACATAGTATTCAAGAATCAGAACACTGAAGTGACGCAGCCTACAGGATGACACAACTCACGAGTTGATGAATTCGCGGAAAATGAATCGATGAAACAAAATGAATCGATGAATTGAAGATTCCCCAAGTGCCCAAATCCGTTGGTCTCTCGAGATACCGGATTCTAGCTATCTTCAACACGTTGATCGCGCATGATACCGCGTTAGAAGATCTACGATTCTTCGACGTTGATCTCGCGCACGAGATTCCGTGAATCGGCTTCAAGTTCGTTGATTCAAGCGCACTCGAATATCCGAAGATGGAGAAAGGAGATAACACTCAACTTCCAATTTTAATGGTGGCACAAAGCACAAACCAAATTTTATTCAATATTCAACTCTTTTTTACAATGACACCACACCCCTATTTATAGGCATTTACAACACACACACGACTTAACAAGTTACAACTTCATATGACTTAACAATACACGACAAATGACTTAAGAAAACAATGCGACATAAGAAAATGAAATGCAAACGACTTAACAAGTTACAACATGACATAACAACATTATACGACCTATCAACACTGTACATCTTAACGGCATAAGCAAGCTCGACTTAAGCAAGTAGCGACTTAAGAACAACACAGTAGCGACATAAGGAATTCTGAGCGACTTAACAAGTTTCGCGACCTAAGGAATCTTCAGCGACATAACAAACTCGTTCGCGACTTAAGGATTCCAGCGACCTAAGGAAGCTTGTACGCGACCTAAGGAAGAAGCACGACAGCGACCTAACTGGGGCGCGCGACCTACCGGAAGAATTTGCGACATAGTAAGGTCCTTCGCCACTTAACTGGAGTGATTTAAGCTGGAGCGATTTAGGCGAAGGTCGTTCGCGACCTACTGGATTTTGCCGCGACTTAAGGAGGAGGAGGAGCGACCTAGGCGCGCCGCGACTTAAGGAATGTCGCTCGCGACTTAGATGCCGTTCGCGACCTACTGGATTTGCTCGCGATTCAAGAATCATCGCTGCATCATCGGAAGGTCGTTCGCGACTTAGGGATTTGGCGATTCTGGTATGCGCTGCATCATCCTCCCCTGGTTGAAAAGAATTCGACCTCGAATTCACGCTCTTCTCTTCTTCGACAAGCTTCTCCCCATAATACGGAATTAAGTGTTTGACATTGAAAACATCAGAAGTATGAACATTTTCCGACAACCTTAACTGATACGCATTATCATTGATCTTCTTCAAGATTTCTACTGGGCCAATCTTTCGAGCTTTCAACTTATTGTAAGTTCCAACTGGAAAACGATCTTTCGTCAATACTGCGTAAACAAAATCACCCTCTTTGAAGTCCACACTCCTTCGCTTCTTATCTTCCAATTGCTTATACTTCTCATTTGACTTAAGCAGTCATTCATGAACAATCCTGTGACACTCCTAAAACTCATTCACAAAATCACAAGCTCGTTTAACAACCCCTTTCTGAAGTGGAACTGTCGACAAATCCATCGGTCCCTTCAGAATTACTGAATATACCACATGAAATGGACTGAATCCAGTAATTCAATTAACGACATGATTATGTGTGAATTCTGCCTGACACAATTTCACATCCCAGCTCTTCAAATTATCCTTCACAAGACATCTCAACAAGTTTCCCAAAGATCTGTTCACCACTTCTGTTTGCCCATCCTTTTGTGGATGATAGGCGCTACTAAAATTCAGCTTAGTCCCAACCATCTTCCACAGACTCAACCAAAAATGACTTAGAAATCGAGTATCCCGGTCAGAAACAATAGACTAAGGTAGCCCATGTAGTTGATAAACCTCTTTAAAGAACAATTGAGCAACACGGACTGCATCAGCGGTCTTCTTACAAGCTATGAAATGTGCCATCTTCGAAAATCTATCTACCACAACATATATAGAATCATTCCCTCGTTGAGTTCTTGGCAAACCCAAAACGAAATCCATGCTAACATCAACCCATGGTCTAGTAGGCACGGGCAATGGCATATACAATCCTGCATTCGTAGCTTTCACTTTGGAAACTTGACATATGTGACATCTCTGCACAAATCTTTCAACTTCTTTCCTCATGGAAGGCCAAAAATATGATTGAGAAATCAACTTCAAGGTACGATCTCTTCCCACATGACCTTCTTCATGCAATTCCTTCACAATCTTCATTCGCAAACTGCACTCTGGTATACAACGAATCACTGCATCCTTACTTTATCAAAGAATACCTTATGTATTTCCTATTTACAGAAAATAAGCCACCTAGGAATACTGAAGGAATTGTAAATAGGCAGAACTTGCTCAACTTTCATTAATAAAATTGCTTTGCTTTCTGAACCAATAAAACTGTGTTCACAAAATTAACCTATTGAGTCGACGGGGTCAAATCAACTCAAAACCATCCGATCGCTTCTTGAAATAGTGGAACCACGCTCAAGTATGCCCCGCCTACCCGTCGGGTCAACGGAAGCAAATCGAATCAAACCGTTGGATCGACAGAACCCGATCCTCGCCTTCTAAGAACCGATGTTGCTCCGGTGGCACCAGGAAGGCCTAAATCAAAGCCGTGCATTTTGTAAGCTGCGCACCGCTTCTTAGATTATGGAATCACATCCAAGCAAGCATAACCTTAAAAGCCGCGCACCCCTATAAGCCGTGCATTTCATTTTGAGCCGTGGAATCACATCCTCGAAACATGAACTCCTCACGTGCCCGAAGATTGGTAACGTCAAGAAATTCCAAACCGTTTTGAATCGACGGGTCATGTCGATCCCAAAAGTCGCGGATCCCATAAGCCATACACACTCTCAAAAACCGCGCATCTCATAAGCCATGCATAGTCTTCAAAGCCATGCATTTCGTAAGCCGTGCACACGTTTTAGTTCCAGCATTATCCCGGTAGTGCCGGGAAACTCGGCTATTGCAGGAGTAACAAGAAGTAACCCACTCCCATAGTCAAGAGTAATGGGTATGAATCCAGCAATATTGCATGGCTATGAATCGGCAAAGAATTCCGATTGTTGATCGAAAAAATCTCTGGAATCGAGACGCTCAAATTGCAAGTTCCCGAAGATAGGAACCAAAAAATAAACTCAATTACGGACTTCCGAAGAATCACACTGATCAACTGGTCATTCGTCAAGGGTTTGAAGTAAGCAGCCCCAGGAACTGGGGGAACACACACCGATACTCAAAAACAAAAACCAAGTACTTCAAAGTTCTGTTACTCCAAACAAAGAGTTTTAGCAGTAATTATAGGACTAGGTAAAATAGTAGTAAATAAAATGGTATAAGTGCACGAAACATAGATAAGTAGACAAATAAAGTTACAATCAAAATGTCAATATTGTATTACTTATAGCATTTTTGTGAAAAGTCGAAATGTGGGGGCTGTACCCACACAACAAAAACGGAAAATACAGATGCTATAACAACAAAAGCAATAAGTGCAGACTTTGCACTTGTACAAAACATGTATCGAACAAAATAGAATGACTCAAAATCTGGCTCCACAGTTACTCGAGCCTGTCAATGTTTCTTTCCACTGCTCCTTTTCCCACCTTTGGTCGGAAGTTTCTTCTTCCTCTCAGAATCCCTACAAGGAGTTGTGTCGCTACTTGAAATATCAACTATCTCCTCTATGCCAGCATCTCCTCCCTGTTCTTCGACCTTCTCAGAAGAGTCCCCTTGGTCCTTGTTTGTACCAAAATTGGGCACAACACTCTTCGGAAGTTTTTGAAGAGATAAAGTGAAGAAGTTAAATGTAAAAAGAGGATTATCTAACAAAAACTCCAAATTTCAGATATGTAAGTAACTAAAATGCACGGAGACACAAGAATTTAGAGTGGTTCGGCGTATCGCCTACGTCCACTATGAAGTTGATTGCTTTATTGATTTTTCTTTGATGATTACAAGTGAATTCAGCGAGTTACAGCAGATAATTATGATTTACAGCAGTGAAATTCGTTATTGGCAGCAGCTATGGAGTTTAGATCTGGATCCGGCAGAGTCTGGGCGTTGGAGAGCTCAAGGAGGAAAAAGAACCCCTTTTCTGTTGGCTTTGAGGGTCTATTTATAGGTGTAGGAGGCTGGTATTTCGCTCAGATCTCGGGAGACCCTTTCTGGCACGTGACCAGGCCCGCGCGCCCAAGCCCGTGAAGTTTCAGTCCGATCCATGATCGATACGAATGGATTTCGTATCGATCAAGATTTCGTCCAATGGAGTCGAAATTTGGCGTGGACATTCTTTAGCATGTACGTAAGCTTCTGTGAAAATTTCATAGCATTTGGACTTGTAGATCAAGAGATATGATCGATACGAAATGGGATTCTTAGTTGGCTGTTTTGTTCGACTCGCTCATTTCGACTCGCTCTTGTTCGACTCGCTTTCGTTTGTGTCACTGTTCGACTCGGTCTTGTTCGAGTCGCTGCTCGACTCGATGACGTTCGTGTCGCTGTTCGACTCGGTCTTGTTCGAGTCGCTGCTCGACTCGAGGACGTGGCGTTTGAACCTTTGGATCCCTCCACCTTTGATGCCGCTTTGATCGAGTTGTTCTTGGACCTTGCCTTGTTCGTATCGATAGAAACTCAACCCTGGTCGATTGATTCGAATATGGAAACACGATGGATTCGATCAGAAGGTCCACGATGGATACGAACTACATAGGAGACGGAGTCGAAGGTGGTCGATACGAACTATGGCTTCGTATCGATGGAGTCGAACTGTTGTTTTCTGAAGGATGCGGAGCGAGTCGAACAGAGGCTGGGATGGAGTCGAAGTAGAGCGAGTCGAAGTGGAGCGAGTCGATCAGTGGTTTTCTGATGGACGCGAAGTGGAGCGAGTCAAAGTAGGCTTCCATGATGGATTCGAACTGCGCGAGTCGAAGTAGGCTTCCCAGATGGATTCGAGCTGAGCGAGCTGAAGTAGGCTTCCATGACGGATACGAACTGCGCGAGTCGAAGTAGGCTTCCCAGATGGATTCGAGCTGAGCGAGTCAAAGTGTAGTTGGTTTTCATCCACTTTTGTATCGTTCGTAACTTGAACATACGAACTCGGATTGACTTGAGATTTGGAACGTTGGCTCTCATAGCTTTGCTTGTCGTGTCAAACCAGTTTTATCTCGATCCGGATTCGGACAAAAATTTGTCGACATCCATAGTGAGCCTGCGTACAACCGATCTCCAGGATGAACTGCCCTTGGTTTTTAGTCAAGTTCTTGGTGTCACGGCCTTGCCAAAAGGCGGGATAACAGTCCTACGCTTCCTGGACTTGCGGGAGCTCCTTGAAGGTTTTCTCTCCTCGATCTTTTCCTTCTTTACGGTCGCCATCTGCTGTTCAATTTTATTTTGCTTGCCAGTTTGGTCTTCCTGCTCTCGAGCTTCAGCTGCTATGAAATCGCCCTCCAAAGATACGGAAGGGTCATCCAGACCATGCAATGTAGTAATCTTCTCAGATTCTGGCCCTGGTTGTGAGCTAGACACAGGTGCAGCAATCGAAGCGGCTATAGAAACAAGCGTTAACGCAATAGAAATAGCAGTAAGCCCGAGGACTGAAGAAATTGGCAGGTCAGTAGGTAAAGAAGATGGACCCATAAGATCAGAAATGAAAGCATTCAGTTTGTCTTGTTCTTGCGGCGTGAGCTGAAAATTTTCAAACTCCGGGGAAACAAGAAGGTTACATGCATTAGAAGAAAGGCCGAGAATTTCAACCTCATACTTCCCACCTTCTCCTTGTTTGGGTGGCTATACGATCTATGGAGAAGTTCCGGGACCACCCAAGGCTTCCGAGACAGCTGCTGGAAGGGTAGACAACAAGGCAGTACCAGTTGAGCTCGCTAACTGATCGCGATGTTGTTTTGATGATTCGCAGGCCTGGAAATGAAAGGCTCTGACAGTGTTTTAGCAGTTGCAGTCACAACAGCATTGGAGGCCTCCTGTTCCCTCTCAATTCGAATGATCTCCCGCCCCTATATCAAAGCTTTTTTCGATTCTTCATTAAGATAGGCATCCTCCAACTCTTGCTCGGTGTATACATCCCTGTTATCTCGAAAATGAGTTAGAACTTCTTCCCAAACCATAACAAGAGTATGCAAGAATTTAAGGCCTAGATAGCTGAGGCTCCCCTGATGCAGCAAGGAGTTAACATAGAAGTTTAAGATGGTGTCATCCATCTTCTCCATCTTCTTTTCAAAAGTATCCTGCAACTCCAAGTAGTCAGTTGTCATGGTGGCCTTCTCAACTTCAACTCAAGTCTTCTCAGCGTTGAGCTGCGTGACTCTTTCTTGGAGCGAAGCAATCATTTGAGTTTTATTAGAAATGGTCTTGTCACGGGATTCCACCATTCCTGCGTAACCAGCAATTGCTTTTTATAAGCTTCAACGACTTCGTTATGATCAATGGTAGTTTTCATCTAAGCTTCAATAATCATGTCATGGGCTTCAAGCTCCTCTTTTAGCTTAACCTCATCCATGTGGGCGTTCTTGATTTCATCTTGGAATACAATCTCTATTTTTGCATGGGCCTCTTTCGGTTCCTTCAGCAAGATGACGTTGCTCTTACTCTCTCGGAGTGCAGTGTCCCTCTCCTTTGTTAATCGCTCGATTATAGCATCACGTTCTGCTAATGCCCTCTCATAATCGTTCCTTTTCTAATTCAAAGGAAAGGATCTCTTAATAATTGTTGCGGTTCGTGTCTGCTAGTTGCTTGCATAACTTTTTCCATCCAACAGCTTGATCCAAATCGCTTTGAATCACTTGGAGATGGGGCATATATGGAAATCTTTACGAACTATGTGCAGGTTGCGATCAAATTTAAATCACTTTAGAACCCACCTAGGGAGCACAACTTCGAGTCTAGGGGGACCAGATAGAAGAATATATGCCGCCCTCCTACAAGGATGTGAAGAACCAGAAGCAGGCACCACGTGAGTCGATGGAGTTTGGGATGAAGGTGAAACTTGAACGGTGGAAGCCGGAACTTCAATTCTGACAGAGATTGGGGCCGGTTCAAATGCTTGGTGCTCGGAGGGATGAGAACAACGATCTACTCTCGGCTTCTTGGGCGGTTCTTCTCGGTCGTCAGGAGTTTTTCTCTTCTCATAACCACTCTTATAAACCCTACTTCATTCTTTGTTGTCTCGACGACGTACTTCGGCATCCAAGTCTTTCCTCCTTCTCCACCCTTCCTCAGTCTCATGGGGCTGATGGCGGCTTGAAGACCGTCTTGACCAGCATTGCAAATCAGTGAATTGTTCAAGATCCTTGTAAAGTCCACGGGCCCTCATTGTACCTGATATAACTTTAGTGATAAGAAATGAACCCAAATAATGCATGTGTAAGTGAATGTGATCCTAGTGAATTGTGTAACATGTCATAGGCGGCCTAATATATGAATTATCATCAAAACAAAGCATTTAGTCATGAAATTACATGGAAAGCATCTAAGTAAGCCAAGGAATACGATCAAATTGAGACGAGCTAAATGTGTGATAACTTCATGGATTGCTAGCAATCCATACCCTATAGATTGCCAGTGATCCATTATATTGGGTCGGTTCGCTGTGAAACTTTTGGAGCATCTTCATACCTTTAAAAGTAAGTCTCTGGCAAAGTAGTTTTGGCCCAAGTGCTCTCCAGCCCCTATAAATACAATCCCACCTGCAACATAAATTGGATCTTCTGGACTGGTTATTGAAACCCTGCAGAAACGATTCTTTACTCTTCTCCTCCCACGTAACAGTTATCTAAAGGGTTCAATGTGATTCTCTAGTGAACTCTAACACTGGTGACTTGATCTAACTTACAAGATCAATTCAAATTGTAATTAGATTCAACTTGTAATTGCAGTCAGTTCATAAAAAAAGTTATAAAGTGGATGTAGGCTTCATTAACAGTCAAACCACTATAAAAATCTTCTTGTCCTTTTACTATTTCCGCTCGTTTTATATTTATTTTCTATATTATTGCTCTATAAGAACAGGGCTAGTGCTTTCACACTCAATCCAGGGTGTTGATCCATTTTTTAGGTCAACAACATTACAAAAAGCAACCATGTGCATATATTCAGTTAATGAGTGTACCCTACATTTGTCACCCAATAATGAACCACAACATATATCAATTCAAGTATACACTGTACGTATCATCCTAATATGAACCAAGTTATATCATAATTCATCCATCACCTAATCTCTTGTATTAGGCTTTCTTCATTAAGTTATCATTAACTTATTTTAGTGATAACCCCTCTGGGCCTTTTTATCACTAATTTAATATTTTGCTAGAACAACATCAACTGGTGAAAACTTCGACTTGATTCCCTATGGGAGCCACCCTAAATAGAGCAACCATGACTCTTCTAAGAGGTTGAATGTAAGCACTTTAAATACATTCTAACAAGCGTCCTTACTATGCATCAATAGCCCCTCTTAGTCCCTAAATCACTATCGTTCACGTTGTTGGTTTATTATAACACCACCTAGACATTTCGGCACTCTACCATGGCACCCTACCTTAACTCTTTTGTAGAGTTTTATAATATTCTTAGGGTGAACCCTATCATGGATCCTTTCGTATCTTTTGGATTTTAGAGTGATAGTCATGGCACCCTTCCATCTAATAATTCTATGAGTTGGTATACGTTTACGGTCGTGGTTCACCCCATTTCATTCGTTCATTTGTAAATTACCCTACACTTTCATTAGATAAAACCATTTTATCTTTAATTTATACTTTATCATTTATTAGCTTCTCTAAGATTTCCCATTTAAAAAATAAGTTAACACAATTTTAAGTTATAAAATCATTCCTACACTTGGAAACTGTCTTCCAAAGTACTTAAAGTATTTGTTATTTTACTTAAAAAAATATAGCTTCCCGAACTATTACAAGTTGTATTTTCTTGTTGTATATTGGTTATTCCAAAGCCACCATGTTTAATTAAAAAATGTTATTAACAGTCGCGTGCAAATTCAATGCTAATCTGCACTAGCATCATGTTTTATTTTCTACCTAGTCATTGTATTCAAATTCGATCGAAGACAGGGTAAACATCCGGACAGGAGCCTTTGTGTTATATCATTTTATTTTATTTCGTGCATTTGATTTCATTTAATTATTTATTGCCATCGTATGTCTAATTTGAAGCCATCACATGCAATTTAAATGTATCCTTCGCATGTATGTCTTCGTGAGTTCATCTACCTTCGTGTACCATCATTCCTGTTCATTTCTTCGTGTGTGTGTGTGTATTTGCTTTAGTTTCATACTTATTTATACTTGATTATGTGTGCAGCTATAATGCCTTCGTGGCCTTCACGATCTACAAATTTTTTGTATGCTTTACATGCTTTCGTGATCAACATGCACGTGTGCGTATGTATATTATTTTGAACATGCTACTTTCATGTGCTTATTTGTTAATTCCAACTTGTACTATCTATTCCATGCTAAAGTATTCATATATAGTTTTTCTGTTATCTATGTTTTCGTGTGCATTTATGTACTACCCATATGTTGTTTTCATGAGTAAATTTGGTGCCTTCGTGTATGTATATACTTGCCTGCCTTGGTTTCATGTGTTCTCCCCATGCAATCAACATGACTTGTCATTTCATTTTTCGTACCTTCAAGTGATCACTTTTGTTTACTTTAGTTTTGTGTGCTAATATATTCATATTTGCTTTCATATGCTGTTTGTTTCTTTTATTTAGCTTTCGTGCTTCATTTACTTTCATGGATAACAAGTAGCCATGTACTCTAACACCCACATGATCACTTGCCCAAGTATCATGCCTTTGTGTACTACTTTACCCTTTATTTTTTTATTTTTTTCGTCTGTTGCAATTTTCCTTTTCTTTACTTTAGTTCTTTTGTACAAACACCCCTCGCCCTTATTTTAACATTCCTTGGTTTCGTGAATAATTCTGGTTGCTTTTGTGAGCCAAGTACCGAATTTGTGATATCAAGTTTTGCTTGATTTCTTGTGTTTTGTGTCCACATGCATGAGCTTTCATGTGTTAATTTAATTGATGTCAACATGTACTTTCCTATTACAATTTATCCAATGCTATTGTAGTATTATGCTATTATCATTTGCTATGTTCCTATCGTTTGCTCTAAAAATATTCCCATTAGCTCTAAAAATTATGAAATTAATAAACTACCTCTATTTTATAATTAAGATTATCATGTTAAACATACATGGCATTTGGAGGTAATTTATCCATGTTTTTCCCTAAAACATAAACTAATTCACCTTAATTAAATTTTAAACCATAATTAAAATAATGTTTAAACACTCAAACACATCAAACATTATTCAAACATTCATGTACAACAAAAATTCAATTTAAACATGCTAGGGATGGTTTTAGGTGAAGATGTTATACTCGCATAGCTTTAGAAGCTTGAGTTAATCTCTTCTCTTTTAAAGTTGAAACCTTTAACCTTCTTGGCTTGGATTTCTCTTCTTTTTCTCTTGAAATTTCCTCCTTCTTTTATTTGATATCTTAGGATTTGTTTGGTATGAAATGGAATGAAGAATGATGCGATGTAGCTATGGTAAATGAGTTAGTGGTTTTGGGCTTACTAAGTTATTCCCCTTAATTATATCCTTCCCATTAAAATTTAAACGATCCATTTTCATTGATCAAGGCCAACCAAAAGTTTTCTAATTGCCTTTGGTCCATCCAATTAACTTTTTAAAGTGACCCTCACTTAATTAATTAAATTTCTCTTAGGCAACTTTTGCAGTTACATCATTTTAATAATTTAATTAATAATGTGTCCATACTGTTAATTTAAATAATTTAATTTCCCATATTTTAATTTAATTTATTTTTTATATTATGGACCCTCTAAAATATTGGGTGTTCCATTAGGACTTTACGCTCAAAGGTTTTATATATTAAAATATATGAAATGAATAATAGAAACACATAATAAAACATGCTCTTCACTTACAACCAAAATAGTTATGGACATAATATAGTATAGGATACAGATAGATAACTAGCATAAGCATGCACAACAAACCATACAACGACGTAACATCAAACAATCATAAGAACAAGGTCACCACCTAGGCAATATTTTAGGTTTCAAATTTTATACCATCACACTGAAAATAATGGACAATAGTTTTATACAAATAACTACTATTCTAAAGATTCACGATATTACAATAATTTGGTATGGATCACTAAAAACTGGTGAAATCATAATGTCCATGATTTTGAAGGTTAATAATAACCTTTGAAGGACTCATCTCAGTATTCTAAAGCAAAAATTGTAGGAGGTAAGTTCATTGGTATCTCAAAAAGTTCAAACAAACTTCTTGTGATCCCTACTCAACCTATTACTACCTGTTAGATCATTGATTGTTACCCCGTACAACAAGTTATGTTATAATGTTTGGGGAAGTTTAACAATTAAGCCTATGTCTCACAACATTAATCATTATAATAGTTCTCTGACAAATTGGATTTGGCATGACCTGATCTTGTCACCAAATTCTTTTTATGAGTCGCTTTATTCTATAAGGATTAGCTAACATCCAACGGTCAGGTTAAGGAACCGCTTGGGTGCATAACATTGCCAAATTTATTCTAGTTTGTAACATATTCTCATTACCAGTTTAACGGTGACATTTCACATATAAATTTAAGCGTTCAAACATATAATATTTTAGAGTATATTCAATTCTACATTTCAAGGCAATGAAAACATTTAAACGAACATTTTAATAACCAAACAACCATCTCTATGGTCCCAGACCAACCCTTTTGGGCCTTCATACAATTTAACTACGACCGTCAATTTGATATAGTTAACGTCATTTTCTTAGTGGTTTACGAGTCTTGTCCCACTCCATCACTTCAAGTTGTTTATTGGTTTTGTCCCGCTTGATAAATGTATAGACGCATCACTTATGTTCATTCACCAAATATGCGATACAAACATATAAATCATATACACCAGAATGTCTCATACTGCTGTGTGTCGATAATCTATCGATGTATCCACTAAGGATTATGAGGACAAGACACGATATATGAATGCATAATACCGTTGCATGTTAATTTCATATCCTACACTTTGCACTTATCTTATTGTATGACTTTTTAGTAATATTACATATCAAAACTTTAATAACCCCACTTGATTATTTCACTTGATAACTACTTATAATATGAATTATCGACTACATAGTAACATGTGATATACCACCTTGTAAGCTTCATCATCGATATATAATTATAATTAAAAAACTAAATATGATGTAACATATAGAAAAATTGAAGTTACGTGAATATTTTTCTGATAGGAACTAGAATTATACCAGATCAAAGTAATCGATCAACTACAATACCATCTAACTTAGATGAATCAATTATCCAATGTCCCTACCATTTGGTTAGGCTTGATTTACATTGTGTTAAATAACTTGATCTATAGTTCTATAGTACATTTTTAACGTAACATCTATTTAATGATAGTTTTCCAAATATCCGATCTCATGGCCATAGGAGTAAAATAGTCATTTCACTTCTTTAAGATATTCACCCTAACATGTAGCCTCATGTGTCTAACATTTTACCATTATTGCTTCTTGAAAATGAATCGTATTCCATGAATATGATATTTATTTAGTGTGATATGTGGAATATACGACAAAGGTGGATGGATTGTTGGTGTGTATCTATCGATTAGCCATTACATATAGGATTGTATAATTAAAATCTATTTATCATTTAATAGAAGCCTAAAGAAGTGAATATGGTACCCAAATTGATAGATATGTCAATAACAAGTCAATTTATGATCTATTGTCAAATGGCCCGACCAATTGATCTAGCTCAATATATGGTCAGTCTCAGTTTAAGTTGTACTAAAGGACTCACTCTAAAGTTATACATAATGTTGTAAAAATCCAACATTTTTTAAAGAAGAATCAACCTATTATTCAAATCATAGGGAAAAATCATTATTTTACATTCGTGTTCATAAAATTTTAATTTATGCCATCTCTAAATCGATTGAATGCCTCCCAATATCTGCACTTTACAAGACTCGGTGTTCGCTTCTCAGACGATGATACTAACTACAAAGAGTCATGCCCTAGGCCTTCATATGATTTGGATAAGTTTTAAATTAATTCATGCACATAGGAGTAAAAATTAAATAAATTCTATTTTACCCAATATATATTCCATGCCAATCGTTTATCGAACTTATGCAAACATGAGATCTGGTAAATTTCAAATTCTAGAGCAATATCTTCCTGTGATCACCATGCTCCCTGAGTTAAACCTTGGGTCAAGCACAAAACACTCTGGTGACTTCTTTGGATGGGAAAAATTCAAAATTATGGTGTTACCCAAAGTTTGGCACATACCAGACCTGAAGCTTGCTCTAATTCGAGCAACTGGCAATTCGAACCATGCTTCGAGTTGATCACCCATGTTGAGTCACCACATGATGTGAGGTCAACCTTAGTTAGTGACCTTATCACTTAGGGTGACTCTGAGAGTTTTTTCATGCCTTACTCAAAGTAGAAATTCTCCAGGTTGCTACTTGACTTGGGGTTAAGCCCTATGTATGGCATAGTAATACCAGGGAGTGATCCCGTTTCGATCACCGAACACTTGGGGATGACCTTTTATGAGCATCTCACACTTGGCTATGCTAAGAGTTGCAGTGTTGTTTCCTGGTGGTTCCTCTAACTACAGCATCACTTCAACGTTGACCCGACACCCACCAAACCGCCAGCATACCACCCCCCACTCCAACCAACGGCGACAAACTCCTCCATAGTTCAAATTTTATCAATTTTAAGTTATTTTGCATAGATTTTTTATTTACTTGTAGATTTGACTGTTAGCCATAAAATCCACTCAAAGAACAAAAGTATGAAAGAAGATAGGAAAAGTACCAGTTTCTTCTAAAGCAAGTTTCGATAAAGAACAAAGGTTTCAAAGGCATTGGGAAGGCTATCGCAGGAGTCGAAAGTAGCAGGCATCCTTACAGATATTAAATCATGTACAAGCCTCCGAAAAAGATGAAAAAAGGAGAAGCAAGGCCATCTTTCTGCCTCTCTAAGACCTTTCGACACAAATGGATCAGCAGAGACTACTTTGGAACCCCCCTTTTTGAAGGCAATGAATGATAATCTCTTATGTGCACCGAACCTTTCGGAACCAAAGGTTTCGCCCTCATATGACCTATTTGAAAGAATACACAAGGCTTTCGAACAGGTCAAGGGCAATGGTGTTAGGGAAAGTTTCGCATCAATTCTCAAGCATGCATTCGAAAGCAACTCAACGTCATTGAAACCATTGGCACATCAACATCTTCAAAACCCCTACAGGTAACCTATCGTCGGAGGTCCCTATCTAACATCCAATGATAACAAAGCAACATAAAGGAAAAAAATGCATTTGGAGACCTTTCAACAACGTCGAAAGGAGTTCTATAGGAAGCAGCAAGGAAAGATACTCATAACTTAACAAAGGCGAAAGCTTGGGAAAGGATCCTTTTGACTTAGTAGAAAGGGCTTGAGAAAGACCAAGGAAGCACAAGGGTAAATCAAAGAACTCAGTGAAGATGCCTTTCGACAGTGTCGAAGGTAGACATGACCTTTCGACCAAGTCGAAAAGCGAAAGGCGACATATAAGAAGGGGACCTTTCGATTGAGTCGAAGGCACAGCCACGAAAGGGGGCTGACCTGCATCTATAAATAAGATCCAAGGTGTCCGGTTTTGAGGACCGAATTTTGGAATCCCAAATTCATTTCTTCTACTCCAATTTCTTAGCTGGAATTAAATCTTCTAAAACCCTAAATCAAATTGGGGATAAAGCTCTCTTAATTGTAACTCATTTTGTATTATTAATAAAAGAGGAGTGGCCGATTCATTAAGAATTTTGATGACGATGAAGATCATTCATATCATTAGCTAGTCTAATGATCAATTGCACATGATTCTAACCTATTCTCTTAACTTCCTTTTGTCTATGCTATGCATAGGATCGACTTGGGAACATACACTCAAAACCCATCATCGAAACCAACATCAAACAATGAAAACATGAATGATGATGAGGTTTCAACATTAATGAGTTTATAATTTTGAGGGATATCTGGGTCGATCTTATGTAGGGGAAATAAAATGAAACTTAGGCAGTTATAAGCTAGACCTGTTTCGAAAGGGTGGTACCCCACTAGACTCAGTCGAAAAGGGGGTTCGAAGGGGTCTCAGTTTATAATTGACTAACTATCGTACAAAAAGGAACTCACTCAAAAGGGGTTTACCCCTAGCTCTATTAGCAACCCTTTCGAAGGGGTTTCACAACAGAAGAAGCGAAATCATAGCATCGAAAGAAGCTGTGTCATATTAGTGAAACATACATCCCTTCCGACATGATCGAAAGGGTAGGGACAAGCCTTTTGACATGTTCGAAAGGAATGAAAAGTCAAGATTATCAGCTACTTTCGACACACTCAAAAGAAAGGTTTTGAGCAGAATGCATCACCTTTAGCCAGAATTTCAAAACTAACTTCTTAAAGCCTTTCGACTAAGTCAACCTGGACGAAAGGTAGAGTTAACACCTAAAACCCTTTCGATTAAGCCATCCCAGTCGAAAGGTAGTGCAATTTCCTTAAACCTTTTCGACTAAATCAACCTGGTCGAAAGGTAAGTCTCGAAAGGAGAGATCTTTCCAATAGCTTGGTTATCTTTCATATAGCATAGAGGATGTTGACAAGTTTTCTTGTTAACATTTTTGACGCTAGAAAGAGGGCTCGAACCTCCGACCTTGTCATTATATTATGGACTAATTTTGGTTCATTTAATTTGCGTAGAAAAATGAGATCTAAACAATTAAGCGGAATTGAGGAAGGAGTTGTCCACACCACCACTCTTGAGGAGAACATAACTCCATCCTTCAATCTGGATGGGGTTGTTCACGGACAGCCTTCGTCACCAGCTCAGCAAGATGATAACGCTGCAAAGATTAACCACTTGGAGCAGCAGCTATAGGAGATGCAAGAGCTACTTAAAATGGCACTATCTCAAAAATCTTCAAAGACACCAAAACCAACTCAGGGAGAAGAGGTGATTTCCCCTAGGAGAAATTTAAAAGCCAACTCCGCTGAATACAAAAGTAAAATAGACTTAACATCCTCCAAGAAGAAAGAGCGTCTTCAGTCAAAAGCTAACCATCAAGGAAGAGCTCTCGCCAAGTCGCTTGAACAATCAGGAAGCTCAACATTAAAAGAGTATTGCCCAAACCAGAAAAATTACTGTAATGTTGAGGCTTATCTAAAAGATGCAGCTGAAAAGGCAATAAAGGATGCTATGAATTCGAAAGGGAAGAGAACAATGGATGAAAATGTTAATGACAATGAAAGAGTGCCACCCTTCGCTGATGAGATCATGGCTACAGTCATCCCGCCATATGTAAAGATCCCATCAATGAAATATCATAGGAATACAGACCCGGACGATCATCTAATGGCTTTTGATAGCCAAATAGACTTGTACAATGTATCTGGGGCTATTGGATGTCGATTGTTCCCGGTCACTCTCCAGGGAGCTGCAGCAAAATGGTATAGACAGTACCTGGAGAAAACCATATACTTATGGAAGCAGTTCTCATATGAATTCTCTATCCAATTCTGCATTTGCAAAGATCCCACGATCGACTATACAGTCTTGGCCAATATAAAACCAAGACAGAGAGAATCCTTGGGGGATTATATGAGGAAATTCAATGCAGAAGCTCTAAAAGCCAAAGACATGAATGATCGATATAAGCTTATTACAGTTCATTCTGGCTTGATAGAAAACACCCCTTTTTGGAAGCAGCTCTTTGTCAACAGATGTAAAGATTTACAAGACTTCCATTTCCAAGCTAACAAGTTCATCCGGATGGATGAGCTTTAGTATGCTAAGAAGAAGACTATCCTCAAGAACGAAGGGGGAGATTTGGCCAAGACAGATGACACAAAAGAACAAGATGGAAAGAACCGATCGCTAACACAGTCGCTTTAAACAAGCCACTGTCTTATGTCCATGCAATAGCCAAGGAAAGAGTCAAATTCCCGACCTCATTTAAGGCCAAGAATAACCTTGAACAGAGGAAGGGAGGAGATTATTGTGCTTATCATAAGGCCAACAGTCACAAGACTGTTGATTGCAGGGTTCTAGCTGGGATGATCCAAAAACTGATCAGTGAAGGTCATTTAAAAGAGTTTATTCAGGACCAGCAGAAAGCTCAGCGGACAGAGAATGGTCCACAGAAACATCCTAGCAATGCTGTAAATATGTTAGAAGATAAAGACCCCCTAAGCTTGAGTCCGCCAATAAGCAGAATTGATGTGATTCACGGTGGGCCACACCTAGTGGGAAACAACAAGGGGGCCTGAAGAAGGTACATAAAGGAAGCTAAAGAAGGCATCTACTCTATTCAAGAGGAACCCCTAATGAAGAATCCGCATCTCAACATTCAGATGCCGAACCTTGTTGTCACTACCTAAGAGCTAAGAAAAGGGGTTCACCATCCTCATAAAGATCCTTTGATGATTACTGCACAAACTGGGTTATCCATCGTTCCTAAAATTCTATTTGACACATGCAGTGCAGTTAACGTAATCTTCAAGGACGCCTTCGATCAGATGAACATTCCTAAGGACAAACTAGAGCCAAGCATGAAACCCATATTTGGATTCAATAACAAAGGATCAACTCCGGTTGGATAGATAAAGTTGCTCGTGCAAATGGGGGTGCCACCAACCTGCAGAACTTTCGAAACTATCTTTGTGATAATCAACCAACCCTCATACTACAACGCCTTCTTTGATAGGCTAGCTCTCGACGAAATAGATGCCTTCGTCTCCCAGAAATATCTAATGGTAAAATTATTGACAAAAAGAGGATGGGGGACTGTCCAGGGGGAGCAGTTTAGCTCCCAAGAAATGTATTTTGCTACTCTAGACTAGTATAAAAGGGAGTATTCCGCTTACTTTGATTCATCTACTATTTTACAGCCTTCGGATGATTGATTTTCACATCCAACATTTGAAGCAAAGATTAAAATTAATAAATCTAACAAACGCATGTATCAAAGGTACATTCCTTATGGAATCAAGAGAAAGAGAATGGATGCTAACTCAGCGAAAGAAAGCCCAATAGTCACAAAATTCGACTGTCGAGGGGAAACAGAAAGGATAAAACCCATAAAGGATCTTGAGGAAGCATACATAGATTCAGATGATTCTACCAAAGTAGTTAAGGTGGTAAAAGATCTTATTGGTGACTTAAAGAAGGAGTTGATACAATTTCTTAAAGTCAACAAAGAGGTGTTTGCGTGGTCACGTTCCGATATGGTGGGAATTGATCCAACGGTCATGTGTCATGCTCTCAATATTAATCCAGGAGCAACCCCTCTAAGGTAGAGAAAGAGACAGATGGACAAGGTATGATCAGATGCTTTGAAAGAAGAAGTTAACAGACTCCTTGAATGGATTTATTCAGGAAATATACTACCCAAAGTGGTTAGCTAATCCAGTTCTGGTAAAGAAATCAAATGGGAAATGGAGGACTTGCATTGACTATATGGATTTGAACAAAGCATGTCTAAAGGATTGTTTCCCATTGCCGCGAATAGACCAGCTGGGAGATGCCACAAGTGTACACAAGTTGCTATCTCTCGTGGATGCCTATTCAGGCTACAACTAAATACTAATTTTCAAACCAGATGAGGAGCACACTAGCTTCATAACTGAGTGGAGGATTTATTATTACAAGGCAATGCCATTTGGGTTAAAAAATGCAGGGGCAACATATCAAATATTGGTCAACCGAATTTTTAAGGAACAAATCATACGGAACATGGAAGTTTATGTGGACGATATGCTGGTAAAAATGTTGCATCGTGTTACACTTGTTTAGCTAGAGCAACACATTTTTATGGCTAAGGTAACACCAAAAATACAACGTTGCAGTAGGACCAAAATTTTATAGCTGTCGCAACATTTTAGCTGGCAACACCTTGCAAAAATGTTGCAGAAGGTCATCTATGGCGTAGTGAGATGAGCTAACCAAGAGCACCGGACAACAATGGACTAAGATGTCCAGGCCCAAGAAGAGGCCCATCAAACAATGGACTAAGATGTCCAAGCCCAAGAAGAGGCCCATCAGACAATGAACTAAGATGTCCAAGCCTAAGAAGAGGCTCTTCCAATCATGTACTAAGATGTCCAAACTCAAGAAGTGGTATATCTCCAATGGACTAAGACGTCCAAGCCTGAGAGACAACTGATCAAGTTACAAATATATACAAGACCTGAAGGGTTCATGCATGTCAAGGAAGATGGAATTTAAAGAGTAAAGCCAAACTTTGTCCATTAAATACCCGAATATGGGTTTCAGATCTCTCATATATGAATTTCATCAATTAATAGCCGAATCTGGATTTCCGGACATTCATTTCAAAACTTCATTTACCAATACCCGAATTTGGGTTTCGGGGCTTTATCGATCTCTGACTATCCCTATTATACCCAAATTTGGGTTGCAAGGCTACTACTCATCAATGCCCTAATCTGGGCTTGGAAGTTCTATTATGAATTACTATTGTGGATTTCTATCACAAAAGCCCGAATCTGGGTCAAAGAATACTCTGAAGGAGATCATTACTATACGTTTCCGTTAATGCCCAAATCTAGGCTTGTGGTCTCTACTACAAAGACAATTGCCATGGACTTCTGGTTGTCCAACGTATGTCCTAATCTGGGTCAAGGATTTCTATTATGACAACAATTACTATGGATTTTAGCCTACTTAACATATGCCCTAATCTTGGCCAGAGATTCCTTTTGCAATAATAATCGTTAGTAATTTCTAATTATCCGACATATACCTTGATCTGGGCTCGAGATCTTGATATAAAGATGATTGTTACTAAAAACCCGAATCTGGGTTTAGAAATGACACTCAGAGGACTATATTTGGGATATTGCTATCTAAATTCAGGGTATCACATTGTTAATTTCTAAACATCACAAATTAATACCCTAATCGGGGTCAAATTTCATTGCTTCCTAAATCAAATCCCAAACCTGGGGTATAAAATAGTATAGTAGAAGTTGCTGCAGACAACCAGAAATTTCAAACTGTTCTTCTTGATACTTAAATTAAAGTCAATTCTAAATGATGCTCACCAACATCTGAATGAAAATGTTGCAGGATCATTCAAATTTCTGGGAAGTTTTCAGATTCATGTTAGAGTGGACGTGATACAAAGGCTTTTTTTCTGATAATAACTTATAGCCCTTAGTCGCAGCTATTGACTATTTCCCACAAGAAGTTCATAGGTTACATTTATTATATGCATTAATGGCAATTGATTACAGACCTCATATCTTTTGAATCAGGATTATAACTAATTAACTATAGAAGCGTTGATATGCTGAAGCACACATATAAATACAAGCTAGCAAAATAGTATATCACTCACTTTGAATTTTGCAGGAAAAATAAAGCTATAAAGTGCGAGAAAGTTCTAAAATTTTTGTCTTAAAGAACAAAAGCTTCTTTCATACAGAGGGGATGTTAGCCATAAAATCCACTCAGAGAACAAAGGCATAAAAGAAGATAGGAAAAGTACCAGCTTCTTCTAAAGCAGGTTTCGACAAAGAAAAAAGGTTCCAAAGGCATTGGGAAGGCTTTCGAAGGAGTCGAAAGCAGCAGGCATCCTTACAGATATTAAATCATCCACAAGCCTCCGATAAAGATGAAAAAAGGAGAAGTAAGGCCATCTTTCTGCCTCTCTAAGACCTTTCGACACAAATGGATCAGCAGAGACTACTTCGGAACCCCACTTTTCGAAGGCAAAGAATGATAATTTCCTACATGTGCGCCGAACCTTTCGGAACCAAAGGTTTCGCCCTCATACAACCCATTTGAAAGCATACACAAGTCTTTCGAACAGGTCAAGGCCAATGATGTTAGGGGAAAGTTCCGCATCAATTCTCAGGCATGTCGAAAGCAACTCAACATCATCGAAACCATCAGCACATCAACATCTTCGAATCCCCTACAAGCAACCTATCGACAGAGTCGGAGGCCCTTATCTAACTTCCAATGATAACAAAGCAACATGAAGGAAAAAGGCGCATTTGGAGACCTTTTGACAACATCGAAAGGACTTCTAGAGGGAAGCATCAAGAAAAGATACTCATAACTTAAAAAGGTGAAAGATTGGCAAAGGATCCTTTCGACTTAGTCGAAAGGGCTTGAGAAAGACC
This sequence comes from Allium fistulosum, assembly GCA_030737815.1. Classification (NCBI taxonomy): domain Eukaryota; kingdom Viridiplantae; phylum Streptophyta; class Magnoliopsida; order Asparagales; family Amaryllidaceae; genus Allium; species Allium fistulosum. Next base: position 1,426,898,993 of record CM060902.1, read on the forward strand.
AAGGAAGGGCAAGGGTAAATCAAAGAACTCGGAGAAGATGCCTTTCGACGGTGTCGAAGGCAGACATAGCCTTTTGACCAAGTCGAAAGGCGAAAGGCGAAAGGCGAAAGGCGAAAGGCGAAAGGCGGCATATAAGAAGGGAACCTTTCAATTGAGTCGAAGGCACCGACACGAAAGGGGGCCGACCTGCATCTATAAATATGACACAAGGAGTTCGGTTTTGAGGACCGAATTTTGGAATACCAAATTCATTTCTTCAACTCCAATTTTTTAGCTGTAATTAAATCTTCTAAAACCCTAAATCAAATTAGGGATAAAGCTCTCTTAGTTGTAACTCATTTTGAATTATTACTAATAGAGGAGTTGCTGATTCATTAAGAATTTTGATGATGAGAGAGATCATTCAAATCATTAGCTAGTCTAATGATCAATTGCACATGATTCTAACCTATTCTCTTAACTTCTTTTTGTCTATGCTGCATAGGATCGACTTGGGAACATACAGTCGAAACCCATCATCATCGAAACCAACATCAAACAATGAAAACATGAATGATGATAAGGCTTCGACATTCATGAGTCTATAATTTTGGGGGATATCCAGGTCGATCTTATGTAGGTGAAATAAAGTGAAACTTAGGTAATTATAAGCTAGACCTGTTTCGAAAGGGTGGAACCTCACTCGACTTAGTCAAAAGGGGGTTTCGAAGGGGTTTCAGTTTATAATTGACTAATAATCGTTAAAAAGGAACTCACTCGGAACTGGTTTACCCCTAGCTCTATCAGCAACCCTTTCGAAGGGGTTCCACAAAAAAAAAGTGAAACCATAGTGTCGAAAGAAGTTGTGTCATATTAGTGAAACATACATCCCTTCCGACATGATCGAAAGGGTCGGGACAAGCCTTTCGACATGGTCGAAAGGAATGAAAAGTCAAGATGATCAGCTACTTTCGACATACTCAAAAGAAAGGTTTCGAGCAGAATGCATCAGCTTTAGCCAGAATTTCAAAACTAACTTCTTAAAGCCTTTCGACTAAGTCAACCTGGACGAAAGGTAGAGTTAACACCTAAAATCCTTTTGATTAAGCCATTCTAGGTGAAAGGTAATGCAATTTACTTAAACCCTTTCGACTAAATCAGCCTGGTCGAAAGGTAGGTCTCGAAAGGAGAGATCTTTTCAATAGCTTGCTTATCTTTCATATAGCATAGAGGATGTTGACAAGTTTTCTTGTTAACATTAACGTTATCAAGATCATATTTGATGCAGCTTGGACTAGGCTCGAACAGTTTTGATCCCAAACTGTCGCAACCTATCCAGGATCTTCCTCACGAAATGATGATTTCATGTCAAATAAACCGATAGAACGATAAATGCTCAATTCCGTTGATCGTGGTGATGCCGGAATCTAGCTATCTTCAACACGTTGATCGCGCACGATACCGCGTTAGAAGATCTACGATTCTTCGACGTTGATCTCGCGCACGAGATTCCGTGAATCGGCTTCAAATTCGTTGATTCGAGCACACTCGAATATCCGAAGTTAGAGAAAGGAGATCACACTCAACTTCCAATTTTAATGGAGGCACAAAGCTCTCAACAAATTTTATTCAAAATTCAACTCCTTTACAAATAACACAAACCCGCCTATTTATAGGCTTACAACACACATAACTCGCTCACAACTCAACACATGACTTAAGAAATAGCAAACGACTTAAGAAACAATACATCACAATGACAAATAAAACCAAACAGCGACTCAACAAACTTCGGCATCCCGGAGCGACTCAAAGGAAACACGGCAGCGACATAAGGGAAGTAACGACATAAGCAAACTCGGCAGCGACCTACTGGAAGCGACTTAAGGAAACACGGCAGCGACCTAGGAGCGGCTTCGACCTACTAGAGCGGCATCCCGGAGCGACTTAAGGACATACGGCAACGACCTACTGGAAGCGACTTAAGGTATGTCATTCGCGACCTAGGTGGAAGCGACCTAGGGTTTCGCGACTTAAGGAATGTTGCGCTGCATCATTCCTCCCCTGGTTGAAAAGAATTCATCCCGAATTCACACTTTCTCCTTCTTCGACATGCTTATTCTCATGATATGGAATCAAGTGTTTGACGTTGAAAACGTCAGCAGTATGGATATGATCTGGCAATCTTAACCGATAAGCATTCTCATTAATCTTCTTTACGATTTCCAAAGGGCCAATCTTTCTAGCACCCAGTTTGTTGTAAGTACCAATAGGAAATCAATCCTTAGTCAATACTGCATATACAAAATCTCCTTCTTTGAACTCAACATTTCGTCGCTTAATATCTGCGGATTGCTTATATTTCTCATTCGCCTTAAGCAATCGTTCCTGCACGACCTTGTGGCACTCTTGCAATTCATTCACAAAATCACTAGCTCGTTTGATCACTCCTTTCTGCTGTGGCACTGTAGATAAATCTAATGGTCCCTTAGGCATTGTTGAGTAAACGACCTGGAATGGACTGAACCCAGTGCTACGATTAACTGCATGGTTGTGTGCAAACTCAGTTTGACACAGCTTGGAGTCCCAACTCTTCAAATTGTCATTTACGAGGCATCTCAATAGATTACCTAGGGATCTATTCACAACTTCTGTCTGTCCATCCGTCTGTGGATGATAAGCACTACTGAATTTCAGCTTTGTCCCGACCATTCTCCATAGACTCATCCAAAAATGACTCAGAAAACGAGTGTCTCTATCCGATACAATAGATTCAGGCAACCCATAAAGACGATAGATCTCTCTGAAATATAACTTTGCGACATTAACTGCATTTGCCATCTTCTTGCATGCGACAAAATGTACCATTTTTGAAAACCGATCAACCACCACGTAGATAGAATCATTGCCATGTTTAGTAGGTATAGGCAACGACATATATAAACCTGCATTTGTTGCGGTCCCCTTTGAAACTTGACAAATATGGCACCTCTGAACGAACTTTTCAACCTCCTTCCTCACTGACAGCCAAAAATAAGACTTTGAGATCAACTGCATAGTACGGTCACGACCCACGTGTCCTTCTTCATGTAATTCTTTGATGATTTTCATTCGCAGACTACAATCTGGAATACACAACTGATTTCCTTTGAATAGAAAACCATCAACCAGCATATATCCATCCATGTTTCCCTGCTTGACTTTGTCTAGGATCTTGGAAAAATATGAATCTGAAATAAGCAAATCTGGAAGTAAGTCAAAACCCATCACCTCTACTCGCATGGTTGTTAGTAAATTATTCCTCCGACTCAATGCATCGGCGACGCGATTAGTTACTCCAGACTTGTGCTTTACGACGAATGTAAATTGCTGCAAATAAGCTATCCACGATGCATGCCTAGCTGCAATTTTATTCTACCCTTGTAAATGTTTCAATGCTTCATGATCCGTATACAAAACAAATTCTTTGTGGAACAAGTAATGTCTCCAATGCTTCACGGCCCGCACAATAGCATAAAACTCCACATCATAAGTACTGTATCTCATCTTTGCTCCCGAAAGTTTTTCACTAAAATAGGCAATTGGACGACCCTTCTGACTCAACACTCCTCCAATTCCAACTTTGGACGCATCTGTATGTAACTCAAATAGTAACTGAAAATCTGGTAACACTAGAATCGGTGCTGATGTTAAAAGTTCCTTGATCTGTTCAAAAGCAGATCCTGCCTCTTTCGTCCATGAAAACTGCTTTCCATTCATACAATCAGTAATAGGAGCCATCACACTACTAAAGTGCGGTATAAATCTTCGATAAAATGAAGCTAACCCATGGAAATTTCTGACTTCTGTTATAGTTTTGGGCTGTGGCCAATTTCTGATTGCGGCTACTTTACTCTGGTCCACTTGTATCCCTTCCTTGGACACGACATAACCCAGAAATAAAACACTCGGCGTCATGAACACGCATTTCTTCGTCGCTGCATAGAAATGTTCTTGACGAAGAATAGTTAACGCCTTTCGCAAGTGTTGAACGTGCTCCTCTGTGCTAGCACTATATATCAAGATATCATCAAAGTAGACTACAACAAACTTCCCGATGTAAGGTCTGAAAATTTGATTCATCACCCTCATAAATGTACTTGGTGCATTAGATAGACCAAATGGCATGACTAGCCATTCATATAATCCTTCCCGAGTCTTGAATGTTGTCTTCCATTAATCACCTGGTCTTATGCGAATTTGATGATAACCACTCTTAAGGTCGATCTTAGAAAAGATTACAGACCCACTGAGTTGATCCAATAGATCATCAAGTCTTGGCATAGGAAATCTGTATCTGACAGTTATTTTGTTGAGTGCCCTGCTGTCTGTACACATTCTCCACGAACCATCTTTCTTTGGCACCAATAGAGCTGGTACAGCACAAGGACTGAGACTCTCTCGAACACGCCCTTGCTCAAGCAAATCCTCAACCTGTCTCCTCAACTCTTCATGCTCTTTCGGACTCATACGATAATGCGGCCTATGCGTTAAAATAGCACCTGGCACTAGATCGATTTGATGTTGTATGTCCCTTAGTGGCGGTAAATCCTTGGGTAATTCCGCAGGAAAGACATCTTCAAATTCATTTAACACCGGTCTAACCTCCACAGGCATTTCAAGATCTTCACTTGTTTCATACCCAATCAACATAAACAATTCAGCACTATCTTCCACTTCTTTAACAAATTCTCTCGAAGTTAATAGACTAGTTGGTTCCACTTTCTTCTCTAACTTGCTTTCACTTTGTTCACGCTTCTTAGGAACTAAGGTGATTTGAGTACCTTCGAACATGAAACTGCAGCTGTTGGTGCGACCATTATGTTGTACAGCTCTATCATATTGCCATGGTCTTCCCAATAGTAGATGACACACATCCATATCGACAACATCACACCATATTTCATCTTTGTACTTCTTCCCAATAAAAAATGTAACAACTGCTCGTCTTCCCACTATCACTTCTCCACCTTTCTTTAGCCATGCCAGTTTATAAGGTCTAGGGTGTTTTTCAATCTTCAACCCTAACTTCTTGATGGCTTCTTCAGAAATAATGTTATCGCAGCTTCCCGCATCAATAACAAATCGACAAACCTTTCCCAAGATAGTAAATGTAGACTGAAAGATATTGCTTCTCAGCCAACTAGAATCATTCTCATGCTTTGGCGTTAAACAAGACCTCCTCATCATCAAGTTACACCCTTCGTCTCCTGACACAACTTCTTCATCTTCATCAAACTTCGGTGGATGAGAATAATCAATTTCAGCTTCCACATCCTCACACTCACATTCCTCTACAACTAATGCTCTCTTCTTTCGCTTTGTACATTCATTACTTTTATGGCCAAACTCCTGACAATTATAGAACTTGATACTGTTATTGACCTTTGCTTTAGCGGCTTCATTGACAATTGGTTTATTGACTATCATGGAAACATTTGCACTGCTACTAGCACCCTTATTCTGGTTGTTGGAACTCGTAAACACACCACTTCCTTGTCTCCTTTGTTTCTCCCAAGCTAGAGCTTTCTGATGTGCTTCAGCAACAGACATAGGATTAAACATATTAACCATGTCTTGAATTTGCATTCGTAACCCTCCAACATATCTAGCTGTTAGCTGTTCCTCGGTTTCCATAATATCATTCCTTGCAATCAATTGATAGAATTCATCTGCATAGTCATTCACTGTCTTCGTCCCTTGTCTCAAATTCTGCAAACGTTGATACATAAGAGATTGATAATTGTACGGCAAGAAAGTCGCTTTCATCATCTTTCTCATCTTATCCCAAGTGACAACTTTTGATTTTCCCATTCTCTCCTGTTTGCACAAAAAATGGACAAACACCTCAAAGTCGTTTGATTTAATTGATTTTATGTTGTTCTTAGTGATTTGGGTGATCTATGCAAATATATGAAAAGCAGGGACTAAACTGTAAAAGACACGCAGATTTATAGTGGTTCAGCCAGAATGTGCCTACATCCACTTTATATATTATTTCCTTTTTCTAGTTCAGATTACAAGTACAAAGCTTAGATACAAGTATCTGAAAGTTGTTTGAAAGTTCTCTCCGTGCTTGAGCTCTCAAAACTTGTTCCCATTGTTGTACCCCTGCCCCTCTATTTATAGAGTCAGGCTGGGAGCAGGGGTCTTGGATGTATATAGCTGCTGGCGGGCTTGGGCTGATGCAATCTGGCCTGGTGGAACTGGTCTGGTTTCCCTTGGTTCGGTGGAGAGAGATGAGTGGACCGGTAGAACCTTGGTTCGGTGGTAGGAGTGTGGTGGTTCGGTATTGCTTCATTCGGTGGTTGAACCGGTGATGCTGGTTCGGTATTGATGTGGAGATGTTTGGTTCGGTGGAGAAGGCGGGTTTGGTCCGGTAGGTGTTGGTTAAGGAGGTGGTTCGGTGAGGCATGGACCGGTAGCCTGTAGACTTTGGTTCGGGCGTTAGTTGATTCGGTAGCTTCGTTGGATTGAGGCTGATTCGGCAGTGAGGTTTGGATCGGTAGCCTGTAGACCTTTGTTCGGCTAGGGTTGGTCCGGTGGTGAGAATTCACCCAACATTTGCCCCCTAAAACAGGGCATGTGTTTAACATATGTTGTGCTTTGTTTCAGTTTGTCAATCTCATTCGGCCTGAGAACCGAACCGGCTGGTCCGGTCAACCAACCTCCCCCTATAAGTATGGGCCTTATGTCTCCACCATTCCTTACCGTTTGAAAATAGCCAAATCGAAATTCTCGTTTGCCGAATCAAACTCATTGCCGGATCATCCTTGACTACTGAATCAGGTAGTTACCGAATGGCTCTTATATTTTGAATTACCGAATGAATTTGCACCATGGGTACGTGAGTGCATGATGAGCTTTGATATTGGGAATGCCGAACTAACCGTGGTATTGGGAATGCCGAATGAACCGTGGTATTGGGAATGCCGAATGAACCGTGGTATTGGGAATGCCGAATGAACCGTGGTACTGGGAATGCCGAATGAACTCCCAGGCCTCTCGAGCTTTTAAATCACAAACGAAAAACCCCAGACTGTATGCACTTGCTTGTCAGTATTTCTACACCTCCTCGTCCTAATAATGTGCTTCTCTTGTGTTGCAGGTAAATGTCTCAAAGTGTGGAAACCCGATCAGAGAAAAAGAGATCTCATGACAGAGAAGAGCCTTCCGCCGTGCCCCCAGCTCAGCCAGGACCTGTCCGTCATGGGCCCACCCCGAGATCATTAGTGGATGGATACGGTCCTCAGGAACTTCTTAACTCGCCTCCTGATTGCTTCCCTAGCATACTCAAGGGCGAGCAACTCGATGTTATATCTCGCTCCTTCGGGATCGACCGAGCACGCATGTTATTGCCGGATGCGGGAGTGATGCCGTATGATCGTCCCGAAGGATATTTTGCCTACAGCAGATACCATTGCATGTGCGGGGCCATCCCGCCTCTCAACGCCTGGGTAGTCAACTTTCTCACCTATCTAAAGGTAGCTCCATTCCACCTTCAGCCCAACTCTTATGCCATTCTGGTGAGTCTCTTCGTCATCTTCCAGAGGAGATATGGGCGTCCTCCTTCCAACCGGGAGATCCGGTATTTGTACAACTTGAGAGGCTACAAGAAGGGGTCTCCCTACATCAGCTTGGAATCGGCCGTATCCTTTAAGCCGGTCCTGGATTTATACTCCAAGTATAGCATGTTTAAGAAGGAGTGGTTTTTTGTCAGGGATGATTCTGTTTCTATTCGGCGCTTCACCTCCGGATGTAAGTCAAAGCTTTATTTTTAATTCCCGTTCTGGTTGCAATACCCTTTCTTATGTGCTTTTATTTTTTGCTAGCGACAGGTGGTTTTGCGGTCGTGGAGAATGACCACCTGGTTCAGACGGCAGCAGAAATAGAAGCTATTACTGGGAGAGATAGGTCGGTTGCCTACCAGATCAGGAACGCTACACTCTTGGAGTACAACTTGATCCTTCCACAGCAGTCCGTGGTCAAGCAGAGGGACACGGCTGAAGAGAAGGCTGCCCAAGCTAAAGAAGGGGCCGAGTTGAAGAGCAGTAAAAGGAGGCCCTTTCCGAAACACCCGGTTGCCGGGGGGAAGAAGCTCAAAAGGTCTGACGGTCCCTCTCCCAGCTCATGTCGAGACAAGAGGGAGACGTGGAGGAGGAGCAAGGCGAAGATGGAGGAGAAGGCGCTGGAGGTGGCGACGGTGTCGGGGCTTTGTCTTCTGGACAAGTAGGCGAGATGCAAGAGTGGACGGATGACGCTTTCCGCCAAGCCTTCGAAGGTTTGGAGGGGATGGAGAAGTCCAAGAAAGCCGATAACGTTGGGACCAGCGTCGATCTGTCTTCCGGGAGCGCCTCTACTGAAACAACTTCGACGGTTCAAGGTGAATTTCACTTTACTCTTTTAACTCTTGAGTGATGGCTCAATACATGTTGGTGACACTTGCTTTTCATATCAGGAGCAGGTAAAATGGCCAAGACCTCAGATCTTCGGCACAGGCTTGAACAATACAAGATCTCCAAAGCTTCCGCCAAGCCGAAGCCTCCGACCCACCGTTCCGGGGATGTAGTCGGCTACCGTCCTCTTCTCGGGGTTATTGGAGAAGATATTCAAAAGAGAAAGAGGAGTCGCTCCCTATCCAAGCCTTCACCTGGTCCTCAGCCCCCAATTCAGCCTCTTCATGATATCACGGAGGAGGATACTGAGTTCACACCCTCTCCGCATCCATTTGAAAAATCCTACCGTTACTCAAATTGATCGTCCTGGCTTGGCTCGTAATCCATTTGCGGGTCATCCTGATCTGGATCCAAGTTCTCATGATATTTCCTTCGACGAGGTTACCGGTGAGCACCTTCTTCCTCGCAACCCTATGGTAAAGGTGCTTGATGAGGCCAAATCCCTAGACCTTGATTTGCTTACTACTCGGGTTGTCGCTATGGGGAACGAAGCTAAAGCAAATATCGACCGGGTTGCTGAGGAAACCAGGAAGTTGATGGGGCATCATGCCCGATTGGTCAAGGCCGGGGAGGAAATTGGGAGTGCCAACATAAGAATGCGGTTAGTGGTTTCCGACCTGGCCAAGCAACTCGCTGATCAGGCCATCCAGATCTCTCAGCACGAGGCCGCCTCCGGACGTTTAAAGAAAACTATGGAAGAGGCCAGCCGGGCCGAACTGCGGAAAATGGAGGCTACTTGCAAGGAACGGATCGATATGGCCATTGCCACGGTGGACGAGGTTCAGAAAGCGGATCTTGAGCAGATAGAGGAGTTATCTGGGAAGCTTGAGGCTGTAAAGCTTGCTCAAGCCAAGTTGAGGGAGGAGATGGAGGCGATGTGGAAATCCCTTCAGGCTAACTGCTCGAGATACCAATTGGAGAGAGATGCCACCGTCGCAAGGTTGTCGGATTCCGAGGCACGGGCGAGGGAGTTTGAAGAGAACGAGGGGCTGATGGAGGGGATGCTCCAGGATATGTACTTCTGTACTTGGAGGCAGGGTAACTTGTCCTGGATGGATGATTACCCTCGGGTTATGGCTAGGATCTATCTCAAGGCTCTAGAGGAGGCCCAGGCTGAGGCAGATAAGAAGGGTGGCGTGGCCTTTAGGATGGATGCTGTTACCGCCCAGTTTACCAAGGAGGAGAAGGTGGCGGTGAAGGAGGGCATGCGGTTGCTTGCAGCTGAGGAGATAGGTGTGCAAGCGGAGGATGATGATCAAGTTGATCAAGGAGCAGATGCTGGTAAGTATTCCTTTCTAGTCTTCCCGTTAACTTGGTTGCCTATCACTAACGAATTCTTTTTCTGACCGGACAGGTGGGCAACAGGACAAGGATAAGACTCCAACGCAGCCGGCTCCCTGATTAGACCTGAAAAATTCTTTTTGTGGACTTGACATGGTTGTATATGTTAGTCTTAAAACAGTAAAGTAACTCTTAGGTTGTAATTTTTGCTACTTGTAATAAATAGCTCTATTCTTGACGTGTAATTCTTTAACTTAAGCTGATTTTGTCGTCTTTTGAATTTTTTTTGCTATTTTGACATGTTGTATGAGAAATATAGCTATGCATATTCTTGTAATCAAATTGTGTTTGATGTCAGGTTCTTGTTTAAAACATAATTTCATGACTTGCAACGTTAGCGTGAGGTGTGAATAAATTATAGTCATGTGTTTACATATGAAAGAAGGAAATACCGCCCTTTATATTTTGCTTGTAGATGGCAGCTTTGAATATCCTGTGTGACCGAGTAAGGGATGCGGTCCAGTATCTTGCTGTGAGTATCCGCTTCTATTAGTGAGTGTCTCCTGTTCTGTGTCCTGTACTTCAGGGATTGTTACAGAGGATATGAGAAAAGTTTCTTAAGTAAAATTGAAATATGTGAAAAAGTAAAACTTCCAATCACGGAAGGCCTTCGATGTGCTTAAGTTTGTGGCAAACGGGCTTTGTAGTCACTTTCCCTAGTTGTGGGTCTTGGAGACATTTGTCACCCATCTTAAGCCTCTGCGGGGAGTTAATTCTTTTTTACCACAGCCGCACTTAAGACACATCGGAGCCGAGATCGCGCACAGTAACTACCCGGGCCATTATGGCCCGTAATCGTGGGTATTATTCGATTTACTGTGGCCGGCTAGCATGGGTGCCGATCGTCAACCGTGAACTGCCCCTGGCTGGCCACCCCTTATGTTGGGGCTTATAGTCGGTTCACAGTTGCCGGCGAGCCGATCGCCGTAATGAGCTGCCTCGGCTATAGTCGGCCTTCTCGGTGGCTTATAATTGGCTCATTACAGTTGGCTTTAAGGGCCGTCGCGAGCAATGAGTTAACCCGCAGCAGAGGGATGCCGGAGCAAAAGTGTCTCATTGGCCAGGGCATAGATTCGCATAGTACCTGTTAGGTCTTGTCCAAGTGAAGTTGCACTGTGGAGTGCTTTGGGTGGAAATGCTATACGCATAAGATTTTGTTCAACAGAAAAGGATAAAGTTAACAAGCAGCCAAGATATAAAGGAACAAGTTAAAAAAGAGACAAGGTTTTTTAAAGTGGTTCGGCACGAAAAGGCCTACGTCCACTGATTCCCTTTGTTAATTCACTTTATATGGGCAGTACAAGTTAAGAAAAGTATCGACGGAGGTGTTGGATGTTCCATGCCCTCTGGAACACCTCTCCGTCCACTGTTGACAAAATATAAGCTCCATTGTGGAGATCTTTATGAATTACATATGGTCTATCCCAGATTGGATCTAGTGCTCCGAGGCGAGGGAAGATTCGCTTGAGGACAAGATCCCCTTCTTGTAAGGTACGATGCTTGACTTTGGAGTTGTATTGTGCTGCCACTTTTTGCTTGTGGGCCGCTGCTTTAAGGACTGCATCATTTCTTCTCTCCTCAACTAGATCCAAAGACATGTGAAGGAGTTCTTCGTTCTCTTCTGGGTTATAGTGGATCCTACGGTGGGAAGGCACAATGGTTTCAACTGGGAGCATAGCCTCCGATCCGTATGCCAAAGAGAAAGGAGTATGCCCCGTTGATGTTCTGAAAGATGTGCGATAGGCCCACAGTGCCGTAGGGAGTTCATCCACCCAAGCGCCCTTTGACTTTTCGAGTTTCTTTTTGATTAGAGTTTTCAGAATTTTGTTGACGGCTTCGACTTGTCTGTTTGCCTGGGGATACGCTACGGATGAGAAGCTTTTGTGAATTCCGTGCTCTCGGCACCAGTTGGCGAATTCCTCGCTGTCAAACTGAAGTCCATTGTCTGATATGATTTTGAGTGGGACTCCGTACCTGCACAGAACATTTTTGATCAAGAAGTTAATAACTTTTGCTAAAGATACTTTATTCAGAGGTTCCGCTTCCACCCATTTGGTGAAATAGTCGACTGCCACTATAGCATATTTGGCCCCGCCTCGGCCCATTGGTAGCTCGCCGATTAAGTCAATTCCCCATATTGCAAAGGGCCAAGGGCTGGTCATTTTTGTAATCTCAGTTGTTGGTAGCCGCGGAATCTTAGCAAACTTCTGGCATCTGTCACATTTTTTGACGAAATCTAAGGCATCCTTGCTTAAGGTGGGCCAGAAATATCCATATCGGAGTATCTTTTTTGCTAAAGTTTGCCCTCCGGTGTGATCTCCGCAGCTTCCTTGATGAATGTTGGATAAGATTTCCTTGGCTTCCCTCCCAGCGACACACCTTAATAACGGGTTAGAGAATCCACGCCGATAGAGGATGTCTTCTTGTATTGTGTAGCGGGAAGCTTTCCTCAAGATTTTCTTGACTTCGTTACGCCCGTTGGGTAGTGTGCCGCTTTGTAAGTAGTCACGGATGGGAGTCATCTAATTTGCTTCTTCGGTTGCAGCTATCAGATTCACTTGCTCAAAACTTGGGGTCAGTTGCTTTGAGATGGTTACTGCTCCGAAGATGGCGCTGTCTCTCACACTTGCTTGCTTTGCCAATTCATCGGCCTCTTGGTTCTCTTCCCGAGGGATGTGTTTGACTAAGTAGTGGTCCAATCGGCTGAGAAGTAACTTGGTCTTCTTTAAATACGCTATGAGTCGTTCTTCTCGAGCTTGGAATTCTCCTAGTATTTGATTAACAATAAGTTGAGAATCGCTATGAAGACACAAAGAATTGGCCCCGATCTCTAAGGCAAGTTCTAATCCAGCTATCACTGCTTCATACTCTGCATCGTTGTTGGTGGCAGCGAACTCCAACCTTATAGCATAGTGCAGCTTATTTCCCCTGGGAGTGATTATTACCACACCTGCCCCCGAGCCTTATTCGTTTGATGCACCATCCACAAAGAGATTCCACTTGATGTCTTCTGCTATTTCCAATTGCTCCTTATCTTCGTTGGTAGTGAATTCTGCAATGAAATCAGCCATGGCTTGTCCCTTGATGGCGGTGCGAGGGTGATAGGTGATATCATACTGACTTAGTTCAATGCACCATTTAAGTAGTCGCCCAGAAGTGTCGGGACGATGGAGTACCTGCCTCAGTGGTTGATCGGTTAGAACTTTGATGGAATGGGATTGGAAGTAGTGACGCAGTTTCCGTGATGTGATTAGTAAACAGTATGCTAGCTTCTCAAGTTTAGGATATCTGACTTCTGCCCCCGTAAACCTCTTACTTACGAAGTAAACTGGCCGCTGCGTGCGGTTGTCTTCCCTTACCAAGGCAGCGCTTAGGGCGTGAGATGACACAGCAAGGTATAGGTATAACTCTTCGCCTTCGCTTGGAGTCGAGAGTACCGGTGGTTTCTGGAGGTGTTCGATTAAGTTAAGGAAAGCGGTTAAGCATTCGTCAGTCCATTCGAACTTTCCTTTGTCTTTCTTTAGAGCTTCGAAAAAGGGGACGCACTTGTCCGTTGCTTTGGAGATGAATCGGCTTAGGGCGGCCACTTTTCCATTCAGGCTTTGCATTTCCTTTCGAGTGGAAGGTATCTTGATATCCCTTAGCGCTCGGACTTGTTCAGGGTTTGCTTCAATCCCTCTGGCATGGACGATGAATCCTAAGAACTTTCCTGATGATACTCCAAAGGAGCATTTTGGAGGATTCAACTTCATTCCATATTAGCGAAGTACTTGAAACATCTCGCCTAGGTGGCTTACGTGATCGTCGGCTTTCCTTGACTTTACCAGCATGTCATCCACGTATACTTCCATAGTTTGCCCTATTAGCCTTGCAAACATCTTGTTGACGAGGCGCTGGTAGGTGGCTCCTGCATTTTTATGTCCGAAAGGCATTACCTTATAGCAGTATAAACCCCGGTCAGTGATGAAACTAGTGTGGTCTTGATCGGGAGCATGCATAGGAATTTGGTTATATCCTGAGTATGCGTCCATAAAAGATAAGAGCTCGTGCCCGGCTGTGCTGTCTACAAGTTGGTCGATCCGGGGAAGTAGGAAGCAATCCTTTGGGCAAGCGTCGTTTAGGTTGGAGAAGTCAATGCATGTTCGCCACTTCCCATTAGCCTTCTTTACCAGCACCGGGTTAGCGATCCATTCCGGGTAGATGGCTTCTCGTATGAAGTCATTGGCGAGTAGATTCTTTACTTCTTCATCGAGGGCTGCTGATCGCTCTACCCCCATACTTCTCTTTCTTTGTTTTACGGGCGCCTAGGTAGGATCAATGTTTAGTACGTGGCATGCTACGTCGGGGGAGATTCCGGTCATGTCAGCGTGTGACCATGCGAATACATCCAAGTTGTGGCGGAGAAAGTCGATGAGTTGCTCCTTCAACTCTGCTTTTAGTTGGGACCCAATTTTCAACAGTCTACTCGAGTCGTGCTTGTCTACAGATACAAACTCCATAGCCTCTGCAGGCTCGGCGGTGGCCTCCTCCTCTTTGTCCCTGGGGTCTAATTCATTGAAAGGGTCGCTGGTATACCAAAGAGGAGGGGCTTTCTTTAGTTGCTATGCTTCTAGACTTTTCATGCAGAGGGCAACCTCTACACCCTTCCCTTTATCCTTCCTGTGGTTGTTGCGAAGTTCAGTCACATAGCAGTCTCGAGCAATGTCCTGGTCTCCTTCTACTTCCCCTACTCCATTGTCCGTTGGAAATTTCATCTTTAGGCACCATGGGGCTAGGACAATTTGGAAGTCAGACAAGGCTGGCCTTCCTAAGAAGGCGTTGTAGGCCGAGTGGTTTTCTATTAGCACAAACGCCTGTCTCCGTACAATGGAGCGGGGATGGCTTCCAATTTCAACAAAGAGGTCCAGTTGCCCGAGGGGCATCTTCGCATCTCCAGTGAAACCGTGTAGTGGTTTATCGCAGGGAGATACATCCTTCATTGATAGTTTCATTTTGTCGAATGCATGTTTGAACAGGATATTTACTGAGCTTCCAGTGTCTACTAGAATTCGGTAAACTTCGGCGGGACCGAGCCGGGCAGAGATAACCATGGGATCCATGTGAGGGTATTGCCTTCCTTCTAGGTCACGCTTACCGAATGTGATGTCATCACTTTCTTTCCGCTTCGAGTGGCGCTCTTCTATAACCGAATTGACACAGTCTTTATTGTCTCTAAGTGACTTTCCATATCTTTCCATCTCTTTCCAGCTTCTGTCTGCGATGTGCGGTCCTCCCGAGATGGTATGGACCACTATCTTCTCTTGACCAGAGCCGCTAGTGTTGCGGTTTCCTCTGCCGGTCTCCGGTGAGGGTAGCCTTGGGTTCTCATTGGCAGGAGCTGGGGTCCTGTCCTGACCTTTTACATAGCGTTCCAGTTTCTTCCTTCTGATGTGTTCCTCAATCAAGTCCCGGAGATGATGGCATTCATTGGTATCATGCCCATGAGATTCGTGGAAGCGGCAGAACTTCCCAGACTTCTGCGCGTTATCTGATTTCTTCTTGTATGGTGGGCGTTTGTATCTAACTTCGCCTTGGGTGGCAAGGAAGATATTTTTGACGGTCTCGTTCAAAGGAGTGTAAGTGTCGAATCTCGGTCCTGGCCGATAGAGGCGCTTTTCTCCCTTCTTGCCCCCAGCATTGTCTCTGGAATCATTTCTTCGAACGTCCCTTGCCACAGCAGGGGCGTTGCTGTGAGTTGCCTTATTTTGCTGTCCTGACTGCCCCTCAACGACAGCATCCTCAAGCCTCATATATTTCCCGGGTTCATGGAAGAAATCAGGTAAAGTAGCTAGTTTTTCTTTTGTCAACCTTCTAGCAAATTTAGTGTCCGGATGCACACCACTACACAGGGCCATTAGTATAAGCTTCTCATTGGCATCTTGAACTACGGCCGCTGCGGCATTGAATCGGGTTAGGTATTGCTGCAGTTTCTCTCCGGGTTTTTGTTTGATGCTGGATAAGAAATAAGCGTCCTTAGGTTGTTCCACATGAATGCGGAACTGACTGATAAACTTTTCTTTCAACATTTCCCACGAGCTGATGGATCCCTGGGGTAGATGACAGAACCAGGAGGTAGCGAGATCTGCTAAGAATAGTGGAAAGCATTTGCACAGTACTCCCTCTGTTGCTCCACTCATGAGCATATGTTGTGTGTATCTCTGTAAGTGTACAACGGGGTCGGAGGTTCCTTTGTAAGGTTCCATTGTTGGCATCTTCCATTCTTGGGGGGTGATAGCAATTTCGATATTGCGGGCGAAAGGGCTGGTTACTCTAGCGCCTATCCCTCGATCCCTTTGCTCCCGTTGGACGCACTCTCTGAATAAGAGTGCCATCCTTTCATCAGAATTTGGAGCAGATAGAAACGAGTTTGGTTCTGTTCTGTGGGATTGATTCCGTCCAGATGACCTGTAGGGATGGTATCGTCTATCATTCCTCATATTTTCCAGTGGCTGCCTTTGGTCTTCTAGGAGCATGCTAGGGTCAGCTACAGTTGGCCCTTGCCTTGATCTTCCCCTGCTGGGTTCTGATCTAAGCACTTCCTCGGGTCCAACTTCGGGCTGGACTCTAGCTCGGCCCCATTCACTGGCGTTTCCGTGGTTAGGTAGTATGACAGGCTCAGCCACAGTTGACCTTCGCCCGGTACCTCCCCCGTTGGGTTTTGTTCCAAACGTTTCCTCAGGCCTAACTTCGGGCTGTGCTCGATCTCGGCTCCTACCATGGCTGATTCTGCCGTTAGCTCCTTCGAAGAAGGAAGATCTTTGTTGTCTCTGAGATCCTCCAGACTGGGACTCGTCCCATGATTCAGTGTTGCGGTTGGACTCTTCAGCATCCCTTAAGCGTGACATGAGATGATCCACCAAGGCTTCCTGCTGGGACGTGAAGCGGTTAGTTACTTCAACCACAACCCTGTCTAAATCTGCCCTAGTAATTGCTGTGGGCTGTTCTGTGGCAGGAGTGGTCGGATTAGCCTGTCCTTCATTTGGTACTGCTGCTAGAGGAGGACGATTTACTTGATCCGTGACAGCTGGATCTGGAAGACTGCTGGATGCGATGTTTTTTCCTTTGTTAACATCTTTTTTCTGCTTGGGAGGCATGTTTTCCAAGCGGCGAACGATGCTGTTAGGAAAAATGTTAAGTGGATGAAGCTGAAGCTTCGAGCTTCTAGTTCTCAGTGAAAGCACCAAAAATGTTTGCACAAAAAATGGACAAACACCTCAAAGTCGTTTGATTTAATTGATTTTATGTTGTTCTTAGTGATTTGGGTGATCTATGCAAATATATGAAAAGCAGGGACTAAACTGTAAAAGACACGCAGATTTATAGTGGTTCAGCCAGAATGTGCTTACGTCCACTTTATATATTGTTTCCTTTTTCTAGTTCAGATTACAAGTACAAAGCTTAGATACAAGTATCTGAAAGTTGTTTGAAAGTTCTCTCTGTGCTTGAGCTCTCAAAACTTG
The DNA here is from genome assembly GCA_030737815.1 of Allium fistulosum. NCBI lineage: Eukaryota > Viridiplantae > Streptophyta > Magnoliopsida > Asparagales > Amaryllidaceae > Allium > Allium fistulosum. The sequence goes on from CM060902.1 coordinate 1,426,916,307, forward strand.
TTCTCATTGTTGTACCCCTGCCCCTCTATTTATAGAGTCAGGCTGAGAGCAGGGATCTTGGATGTATATAGCTGCTGGCGGGCTTGGGCTGATGCAATCTGGCCTGGTGGAACTGGTCCGGTTTCCCTTGGTTCGGTGGAGAGAGATGAGTGGACCGGTAGAACCTTGGTTCGGTGGTAGGAGTGTGGTGGTTCGGTATTGCTTCATTCGGTGGTTGAACCGGTGATGCTGGTTCGGTATTGATGTGGAGATGTTTGGTTCGGTGGAGAAGGCGGGTTTGGTCCGGTAGGTGTTGGTTAGGGAGGTGGTTCGGTGAGGCATGGACCGGTAGCCTGTAGACTTTGGTTCGGACGTTAGTTGATTCGGTTGCTTCGTTGGATTGAGGCTGATTCGGCAGTGAGGTTTGGATCGGTAGCCTGTAGACCTTTGTTCGGCTAGGGTTGGTCCGGTGGTGAGAATTCACCCAACATCTCCCGGGTTAGTTTAGTTTGTTGCCACCAAGCCATAGCTCTTCCCCTTAGTCTTGTAGTAATTAATTGGACTCTGTAATTCTCAGGCACATCCTTGAATTCCAAAATTTCTTCAACATTCGACAACCAATCAAGAAATTCTTCTGCTTGCATACCACCTTTGAATTCTGGAATTTCCATCCTCATACCTGACTCCCATTTACGATCATTTTCTGAATCTCGATATTGATTTCGCACTTGGCCTTGATTTCGATAATGAATACTACCTCCATCACCATCTTCTTCAAAATCAGATGTATTTCGATATCGATCCTGACCATCTACATCCCTACGACCACGCATGTTCCTTCTACCTTGTCTTTCAGCATCACGATATGGTTCATTTTCGAAACCACGTTGAGTTCCTCCCTCTTTATTTCGGTACCCATGGTGGTCTCGCATCATTGAAACTGATGATTCTCTCCTATCTCGATGAGACGGGGTGACATCCTCCTTTCTTCCGAAACTGATGGCGAAACCCTGTTTCCACCCTGGTTCGAAACTGGTGACGTTCTCCTTTGATTTTGATCCATGTCGATCATCAATTTCTCTAATTTTTCAATACCCTCATTGAACTTTTCATTGATACGCTGCTCCATCTGCTCAGCTTCTTGTCTTCTATACAAATCTTCAACATTTTGATAGCGGTTAGCACGTCTTGGAGGCATGGTCAAATCTTCAACAAATCCAAACACAAACTTCACTTCGATCCAAAAAAAATCTCGAATCAAAACTCCCCAACTTGTTTGAAGTCTCACGAACACCCAAATGAACAAACAACTCAATTCGAACTCCAAAAACTTCAAATCTCGAAACTTCACACCCTACAAACTTGGAAAAGTTCTTCTCCTCGCTCTGATACCAAATGACACAGCTTAGACTAGGCTCGAACAGTTTTGATCTCAAACTGTCGCAACCTATCCAGGATCTTCCTCACGAAATGATGATTTCATGTCAAATAAACCGATAGAACGATAAATGCTCAATTTCGTTGATCGTGGTGATGCCGGAATCTAGCTATCTTCAACACGTTGATCGCGCACGATACCGCGTTAGAAGATCTACGATTCTTCGACGTTGATCTCGCGCACGAAATTCCGTGAATCGGCTTCAAATTCGTTGATTCGAGCGCACTCGAATATCCGAAGTTGGAGAAAGGAGATCACACTCAACTTTCAATTTTAATGAAGGCACAAAGCTCTCAACAAATTTTATTCAAAATTCAACTCCTTTACAAATGACACAAACCCGCCTATTTATAGGCTTACAACACACATAACTCGCTCACAACTCAACACATGACTTAACAAATAGCAAACGACTTAAGAAACAATACATCACAACGACAAATAAAGCCAAACAGCGACTCAACAAACTTCGGCATACCGGAGCGACTCAAAGGAAACACGATAGCGACATAAGGGAAGTAACGACATAAGCAAACTCGGCAGCGACCTACTGGAAGCAACTTAAGGAAACACGGCAGCGACCTACTGGAAGCGACTTAAGGAAACACGGCAGCGACCTAGGAGCGACTTCGACCTACTGGAGTGGCATCCCGGAGCGACTTAAGGACATACGGCAGCGACCTACTGGAAGCGACTTAAGGTATGCCGTTCGCGACCTAGGTGGAAGCGACCTAGGGTTTCACGACTTAAGGTATGTCGTTCGCGACCTAGGTGGAAGCGACCTAGGGTTTCGCGACTTAAGGAATGTTGCGCTGCATCAATATTCCAGTGTTATCATGTTCTGATCATCCATTTTAATCAAAATTCATTCAATAGTCATCCATTCAAGAGAAATCATGCTTATATTATACATTTATTTGGATTTATCAATTTCTTATTACCAAACTAGTGTTTTTCTTCTCCTTTTCTTCATTATGACTTCCCCATCATTAGCATGCAATAAAACCTAACCCTCTCCTCCATTCCTAGGTATGGTCGAATCCTACTGATGGGTCAAAGGGACAAGACACTAGCTTTAGGGGAGTGCATCGTGTGGTTCTTATAGTTTTAAGGGTTAAACTAGCCTTTTTGCACATAAAAAAAATACTTTTGGAAGCCATTAAAATTCTCCTTTCAAGCACAAGAAGAGAATGGGGAAAGTAAAAGGGAAATCAATGAACTTTTCTCTAAATAAAAGAAAAATTAATGTTATATAGTTTTGTGCATTTTTGCACTTAAAACCCTCTACTCCTCACATTTATAAAGCACTAAAAATTTCAACATACAAACCCCCTTGTTGGAAAATTATTATTTACAAACTTAATCCCCTTAATTACATTTAAAATTTCATTACATTTAATAATTATGGTTATAACGTTGCAAAATAAACGAAGCACACGATATTTCATCAATTTAAGTGAGTACTATAATATTTTAAAACTACTACTCATATGAATTTGCAAGTGGTAAAATACTCGACCGATCATTGTGAATTAATTTTAAAAACCAATTATCACTTATCTAATCAACAAATAATAGATTCTTTAAAAATAAAAGTGTTAAAGTACTTTAAAAGTCACGATCGTTGTGATAAAAAGGGAAAATTATGGTGTAAAATGGTCGAAGTTTGGTGTTTTAACAAGAGTGGTAAATAATATGATAGTCTCAAATTTACAACTACATTGTTAAACATATGCTCAAAACATCATGTAGATGTTTGCAACCACATCAATAACTGTTGCTACCCAATTATCGCAATTTTGATGTTATTTGAGCAAGAATCTTAGAATAATACTCCTATTGGGACGTGTTAAAGAAGAAAATGACCCACTAATTTTAAGGGGAATTTATTAGATGGAAAAAATGAAAAATATTTTTCTTTTTCCTTTTGTTTAAAGCAGTCTTTATATTATCAAAGAATTGTTTTAGCTTGCTTCTACTTGGCTAGCATTAAATTGATAAGTTCATCAAAAATGTTAATCATGATCAGAATAGGTATATTCACAAAGAAGTGTAGCAATAAGTTTTTTTACCATTAAAGATAAACAAATTCTACTATGATAATTAATTTATAGAAATCATTGCACTGTGGAACCAGTTATAGACAAACAGTAGGAGTAAAATAGCCTACAACATAATTTATTGAAATCATTGCACTGTGGAACCAGTTATAGACAAACAGTAGGAGTAAAATAGCCTACAACATAATTCTACAACAAAATATATATGTGACCCTATACAATAACAAGCTATTACAGTATTTTGAGATAAAACAAAAAAAGAGAGGAAAAAAAAATTAAAGAAAAAAAAGAAAGGAAGGAAGGAAGAAATGTTGGATTTCGTAATGTAATGTTTGATACAAGACCATGCAACTAAAACCCCCAATCTCGAAGAATCAACATCAAACACATTTAATTTGTAAAGGAATAATATTTTGTGGACGAAGGATAAATATTATTTTCTTCAGGTAATAGAAGAGTATTGTTACCATGTCCAAGTAGATTGATCATCAATATTGCATAGGAAATTACTGAAATTCTCATCAGAGACCTGTACCATTGAATTCGAAAGTGGCCCTATCGATGCAAAGAAAGGAATGTTTTGTTGATGATTAAGACTGCTATCAATAGTCGACGTTCTGGAGATGTCGAAATTGATTTCAGAGCTGCATGAGTCGCTTTGTTTGATATTCAGATTGATTAGTTCTGATGTGTCCCGACTTTTAAGAGCCATGATCTGCATCATTAAACACATTTATCTGTTATAAATAGTTAAAACTACTTTTGAATTTTATTGTTTGTGAACAGTGCATAGGGAGAGTAGTATCAGCTGCCTAGTAGTTGATAAGTTGTAAGCAATAATACCTGTTTCGACTAATTTCACCTTTTAGAACTAAATTTGATCACAACTTCGACTCATATATCTGAACATTTTAATCAAAACTACTTGAAGTTTGTTTGTTTGGAAACTCAATATAAGAAGGAACCGTACTATAAGAAGGTAGTTAAGTTGCTTACAAGTTATTGAAGAAGCAACTATTGGTTGTTTATAACTTGTGCCAGAACTTCATAAGCATTTTTGATCAAGTATGGTTGAAGTAACATTTCTCCTTCGAAAAATCAACAAGAAAATTATACAATATTCACCATTTATCTTACATGGATATATCCAATTACGTAATGTGATTTACATTTATTATTTATAAGTTGTAGTAACCAAATATCAAAATTAATTTATTTTACATTAAAAATCAAATTACATCCAAAACATATAGCTAGTACTGTTCAATTATAACTACATAAAAAGTTAGTATTCAATATTGGCTCTACACTTGAAGAGTCTAATAACCAAGCATATTAGTTACCTCAGCTTGTAGCTTATTATTCTGAGCTTGAAGAGCTGAATTCTCTGATTCAATAGCATCGACCTGCCTCTTAAGCACATCATAATCCTTCTCTAATTGCTTAGTCTTACACCTTGCTCTTCTGTTCTGAAACCATATAGCAACCTGCCTTGGCTGTAATCCAATTGCTCTAGCCAATTGCATTTTCCTCTCTGGCTCTAATTTATTGCCAACCTCAAAATTCTTTTCCAGTGTTCTCACTTGCTCAATGTTCAGCCTCATCTTCTTTTCTCCTGCTTTCGAGTAGTCATCGTCGTAATCATCCTCTTCAACACCTATAAAAATTACAATTGATCATAAACAACCGCTACAATGCTGATATAATCTATGTTAGTTAGCATCGAAATTACCTTTAAATTCTTGAGTATTAGAAGGAAGAGTGAAGATAGAAGAACTGTGAGTGAATTGTTGATGATCTTGTGGTTCATTTTGAGCTTGTAATTGTACATGGAAGCTGGAAGGAAAAAATGAAAAAGAAGAAGGCATTCCATTACAAGCCATTTGGTTGTGACAGACCATATATTTTGAAAATGAAAGGAGAGAGAACTTTATGGAAGTCTAACATGGGCTGTAGAATGGAAGCAGGGAGAATATGCATTATAATAAAAGAGAGTTGATTGACATCTGCTTTATATTTTTACATTTACTGTTATTTTTAATTTTATTTTGACAATTCAACTTATAGTGCACGTTTTATATTTAACAGGGAATACGAAGTTGACAACTGATGCAGTGCAGAAAGCTAAGGGTCTAGGTCGCTCACGACCTAAGGAGTGTGTAGGTCGCTCACGACCTAAGGAGTTAAAGGGGGGAGTGAGTGATACCGAGAAGAAAGTCCAATTCGGTGAAGTGTTAGGTCGCATACGACCTAACAAGGTTTTTAAGTTGGAGCTACGACCTAACAGAAACGAGGTGCTGAAACGACCTAACATGTTCTTAGGTCGCGTACGACCTAACTGTGCAGTGCAACATGGTGAACGATCTAACATAACACCAAGTACAGAGCTACGACCTAACGGGTTAGTGGATGGCGAACTAAAACAAGGAGATAGGTCGCTGGAACGACCTAACATGCTTTTAGGTCGCGTACGACCTAGCGAGATAGGAAAGAGGGGGCTGGAACGAGCTAATGGGGTGCTCCGACCTAACAAATCACGACTTAAGATAGGTCGCAAAGTCTTAGGTCGCAAAGGCCTAGGTCGCAAAGTCTTAGGTCGCAAAGGCTTAGGTCGCATAGTCTTAGATCGCAAAGGCCTAGGTCGCAAAGCCTTAGGTCGCAAAGGATTAGGTCGCAAGGCCTTAGGTCGCGAAGGCTTAGGTCGCGAAGAATCTCTGAAGCCGCTTCTGTTAGGTCGCAAACGAAGGGATGCCGTTCATTCTTAGGTCGCAAAGCTCTGGAGGCCATTGATTTCCCCAACTCGCCGATCTGGAATGCTGTGTGTTCATTTGTTAAGTCGTGGAATAATGTAATTAGGTCGTTACCGACCTAAGTGAGTTGTTTGTCTTTTAACATGTTTGTTAGGACGCGTCTGTACTAGGTCGCAACATTCAAGGTCGAAGGTCGTTTTCGACCTAAGTACTTGTAATATTTTGAAACTTTTCTGCTGTGTTGAGTTGTAGCCTATAAATAGGCGTGTATGGTCATTTGTAAAGGTTGTTGATTTTTGAATAAAATTCTCTTTTGATTGCTTTGTGCTTTCATTCAAATTGGTAGTTGAGTGTAATCTCCTATCTCCTCTTTCGGTTAATCGAGTGCGCTCGATTCAACGATTGTAGAAGCCGATTCGCGGAATCAAGTGCGCTTGATCAACGCTTGAAGAATTGAAGATCTTTGAACCCGGTATCGTGCGCGATCAACGAGTTCGAGATAGCTAGAGTTCGGTATCTTCGGATCAACGAATTCGGGCAATTCAGCATCCATCAATCCATCGACTACTACTTTCACCGATCTACATTGTTTTTGAAATATCCGCTGCGTCAGTTTTTGGTATCAAAGCCTGTTCTAGCCAATCATAGCTAGATCGAGACTAGGAGCCTAATCATTTGAAGACTTTTGAAGTTTGAAGAGAAGCCGAGTGCTTGAAGTGTAAAGCCGTGGCCGAGAGGAAGAAGAGTTCATCTTGTTCGAAGTTGTTTGATCAAAATTTGCATTGGAGGCCGAAACTTTGTCCATCGTGTTCATCGCGATTTGCTACAAAGTGGAAGTTTTCGATCCGTTTCATTTTGGATCAAAATCCGGAAAGTGTTTGAATTTGAAGTGTTTGAGAATTTGTGAAGTTTTCAAGTATGCCGCCAAGAAGAGCTAATCGCCACCAAAACGTAGAGGCTTTATATCGAAGAGAAGAGGCTGATGAGATGGAGCAAAGAATCAATGAGAATTTTAGCGAGAAGCTTAATGAAGGAATTGGCCGATTAGAGAAGCTTATGACGGAGATGAATCAAAATCGGAGAAGGGTTTCACCAGAATCTAACCATGGAGGTAGTAGAGTCTCACCACATTCCAATCGAGACCGAAGTGTTGAAAATGACCAAGGGCGTGGGAGGAACGTGAATGGTCGTGAACGGAGGAATGTCGATAGAAGGGATGAAGGTGGAAGGCGTAATGCTAGTAGAGATGTTGGTGGTCAGAATCGACATCGTTATGCGTCTGATTTTGAAGAGGAGTATGATGGTGGTAGTGTTCAAGGAAGAGGTCAAGGAAGAAACTATTCTGAGTATGATCACAAGTGGGAGTCGGGGATGAAGACTGAAATTCCTGAATTCAAAGGTGGTATGCAAGCAGAGGAGTTTCTAGATTGGGTGGCTAATGTAGAGGAGATTTTTGATTTCAAAGAAGTACCAGAACATCGTAGAGTGAAGTTGGTTGCTACGAGGCTGAGGGGTAGAGCTTTGGCATGGTGGCAGCAAACCAAGCTTACACGTGAACGAATGGGGAAGTCAAAGATTGAATCTTGGGAGAAGATGAAGAAATTGATGAAAGCAACGTTCTTACCATACAATTATCAATCTTTGATGTATCAACGTTTGCAGAACTTGAGGCAGGGCACGAAGACAGTTAATGACTATGCTGATGAATTTTATCAACTCATTGCAAGGAACGATATTATGGAAACAGAAGAGCAGCTGACATCTAGGTTCATTGGAGGATTGAGAATGCAGATTCAGGATATGGTGAATATGTTCGATCCAAGATCTGTAGCAGAAGCACATCAGAAAGCGTTGGCTTGGGAAAAACAAGGGAGACGAGGAAGTGGTGTGTTTTCTAATTCTAACAATCAAGCGAAGGGTGTTGGAGGAAGTTCTAATGTTTCTAAAACTATCAGTAGACCAGTGGTGAAAGAGGCTGAGAAGGCGAAAGTTAACAATGGTTTCAAATGTTACAATTGTCAAGAATTGGGTCATAAAAGCAGTGAGTGTCCAAAGCCAAAGAAGAGAACCATGATTGCAGAAGTTGACGAAGAGGATGTTGTTGAGGATTGTTCTAATCTAGTTGAGGAGGATGAGCAGGATATTGCGTCAGGAGACGAAGGTTGTAACCTAATGCTGAGGAGATCGTGTTTAACACCGAAGCAGGAAGAAGCTAGTTGGTTGAGGAGTAATATCTTTCAGTCAACATGTACTATTCTGGGAAAGGTGTGTAAGTTTGTGATTGACGCAGGAAGCTGTGATAATATTATTTCAACCGAAGCTGTGACGAAGTTGAAATTAAAGACAGAGAAACATCCGAGTCCATACAAGTTAGCATGGTTGAGAAAAGGAGGAGAAGTGAAAGTGGATAGACGAGTTCGTGTACCATTCTCTATTGGGAAGAAATACAAAGATGAAATATGGTGTGATGTAGTAGAGATGGATGTTTGTCATTTATTATTGGGAAGACCATGGCAGTATGATCGAGCAGTACAACATGACGGTCGGACCAATAGCTACAGTTTTATGTTTAAAGGCACGAAGATTATCTTAGTTCCAAAGAAGAGATCACAAGAAGAAAGTAAGTCCGAAGAAATCGAAGAGCTGAAAACTTTATTGACTTTGAAGGAGTTTGTTAAAGAAGTTGAAGAAGAGCCGGAAGTATTCTTGTTGATTGGGCGTGAGAGCAGTGAAGAGGTTGAAATTCCAGAAGAAGTTAAACCAGTTTTGACAGAATTTGACGATGTATTTCCAGAGGAGTTACCAACGGAGTTGCCACCGTTGAGGGATATACAACATCAGATAGATCTTGTTCCAGGTGCTGTGTTGCCACACAGACCACATTATCGAATGAGTCCGAAGGAACATGAAGAATTGCGGAGGCAGGTTGAGGAATTGCTTGAGCAGGGGCGTGTGCAGGAGAGTCTGAGTCCTTGTGCTGTACCAGCTTTATTGGTACCCAAGAAGGATGGGACATGGAGAATGTGCACTGACAGCCGAGCATTGAACAAGATTACTGTGAGATATAGATTTCCGATGCCGAGGTTGGATGACTTGTTAGATCAAATAAGTGGAGCTATTATCTTTTCGAAGATTGATTTGAAGAGCGGATATCATCAAATTCGTATCAGACCAGGCGATGAATGGAAGACTGCTTTTAAAACCAGGGAGGGTCTATACGAGTGGTTGGTCATGCCATTTGGTTTATCCAATGCACCAAGTACGTTCATGAGGGTGATGAATCAGATTTTTCGACCATTCATTGGAAAATTCGTGGTGGTATATTTCGATGATATTCTTATTTACAGTGGGAGTTCAGAGGAACATCTGAATCATCTTAGAGAAGTGCTGATGGTACTGAGACAAGAACAATTTTATGCTGCTACGAAGAAATGCGTGTTCATGACGCACAGTGTTTTATTTCTGGGGTATGTTGTTTCAGAGAAAGGAATACAGGTTGACCAAAGTAAAGTTGAGGCGATCAGAAATTGGCCGCAACCCAAGACGATAACGGAAGTTCGTAGTTTTCACGGGTTGGCTTCATTCTATCGAAGGTTTATACCACACTTTAGTAGTGTGATGGCACCTGTTACAGATTGTATGAAAGGCAAACAGTTTGCATGGACAGAGGAAGCAGGGAGTGCTTTTGGGAAGATCAAGGAATTGCTGACGTCTGCACCAATCCTAGTATTACCTGATTTTCAGCTAGTGTTTGAACTACATACTGATGCATCCAAGGTTGGGATTGGAGGGGTGTTGAGTCAGAAGGGGCGTCCTATTGCATATTTTAGTGAGAAGTTGTCAGGAGCGAAGATGCGATACAGTACATATGATGTGGAGTTTTACGCTGTTGTACAATCTATCAAACACTGGAGACACTATCTATTCCAGAAAGAGTTTGTTCTGTATACTGATCATGAAGCATTGAAGCATTTGCAAGGGCAAGACAAGATTTCAGCGAGACATGCATCGTGGATTGCATATCTGCAACAGTTTACTTTTGTTGTGAAACACAAGTCAGGGGTGACAAATCGAGTGGCTGATGCTTTGAGTAGGAGGAGTCATTTGTTGACTACACTGAAAGTTGAAGTGATGGGGTTTGAAATGTTGCCGGAATTATTTGTTGAAGATCCTTACTTCATGAAGTTTGTTGATAAAGTTAAGGAGGGAAAGACGGATGAGTTCTTGATGGTAGATGGTTTTCTTTTTAAAGGAAGTCGATTGTGCATACCGGAGGGTAGTCTGAGAATGAAGATTATCAAGGAGTTACACGAAGAAGGGCATGTTGGAAGAGACCGTACCTTACAATTAATTTCACAATCCTACTTTTGGCCATCGATGAGGAAAGAAGTGGAGAGATTTGTTGAGAGATGCCATATCTGTCAAGTTTCGAAAGGAACTGCGACTAATGCAGGTTTGTATATGCCGTTACCAGTACCAACTAAACCATGGGTTGATGTGAGTATGGACTTTGTGTTGGGGTTGCCGAGAACACAGCGTGGTAATGATTCCATTTATGTGGTGGTTGACAGATTTTCGAAAATGGCACATTTCATTGCTTGTAAGAAGACGGCGGATGCTGTTCATGTAGCCCAGTTGTTTTTCAGGGAGATCTATAGACTTCATGGATTGCCAGAATCTATTGTGTCGGATAGAGATACTCGATTTCTGAGTCACTTTTGGTTGAGTTTGTGGAAACTGGTGGGAACGAAGTTGAAATTTAGTAGTGCTTATCACCCGCAAACGGATGGACAGACCGAGGTTGTAAACAGATCATTGGGGAACTTGTTGAGGTGTCTTGTTCAAGATAATCTGAAGAGTTGGGATGTGAAGTTATGTCAGGCAGAATTTGCCCATAATCATGCTGTGAATCGAAGTACGGGGTTCAGTCCGTTCCAGATTGTTTATTCAAGTTTACCGAAGGGACCGTTAGATTTAACGATGATACCACACTCGAAGGGGACAATTAAGAAAGCTGCTGATTTTGTTGAAGGGCTGACGGAGTGTCATAAAATCGTTCAAGAACGATTAGAGAAAGCAAATGAGAAATATAAACAAGCTGCAGATGTGAAACGACGAAAAGTTGAGTTTAATGAAGGAGATATGGTTTATGCAGTGTTAACAAAAGATCGTTTTCCAGTGGGCGCGTACAACAAGTTGAAAGCCAGGAAAATTGGTCCGGTGGAAGTTGTGAAACGAATCAATGAAAATGCTTATAAACTGAAGCTGCCAGATGATGTGTATACATCTGACGTATTCAATGTTAAACATCTTGTACCATATCATGGGGAAGAGTTTGTTGGGGATGAAGAGTGTGCGAATTCGAGGTCGAATTTCTCTCAACCAGGGGAGGATGATGCAGTGCAGAAAGCTAAGGGTCTAGGTCGCTCACGACCTAAGGAGTGTGTAGGTCGCTCACGACCTAAGGAGTTAAAGGGGGGAGTGAGTGATACCGAGAAGAAAGTCCAATTCGGTGAAGTGTTAGGTCGCATACGACCTAACAAGGTTTTTAAGTTGGAGCTACGACCTAACAGAAACGAGGTGCTGAAACGACCTAACATGTTCTTAGGTCGCGTACGACCTAACTGTGCAGTGCAACATGGTGAACGATCTAACATAACACCAAGTACAGAGCTACGACCTAACGGGTTAGTGGATGGCGAACTAAAACAAGGAGATAGGTCGCTGGAACGACCTAACATGCTTTTAGGTCGCGTACGACCTAGCGAGATAGGAAAGAGGGGGCTGGAACGAGCTAATGGGGTGCTCCGACCTAACAAATCACGACTTAAGATAGGTCGCAAAGTCTTAGGTCGCAAAGGCCTAGGTCGCAAAGTCTTAGGTCGCAAAGGCTTAGGTCGCATAGTCTTAGATCGCAAAGGCCTAGGTCGCAAAGCCTTAGGTCGCAAAGGATTAGGTCGCAAGGCCTTAGGTCGCGAAGGCTTAGGTCGCGAAGAATCTCTGAAGCCGCTTCTGTTAGGTCGCAAACGAAGGGATGCCGTTCATTCTTAGGTCGCAAAGCTCTGGAGGCCATTGATTTCCCCAACTCGCCGATCTGGAATGCTGTGTGTTCATTTGTTAAGTCGTGGAATAATGTAATTAGGTCGTTACCGACCTAAGTGAGTTGTTTGTCTTTTAACATGTTTGTTAGGACGCGTCTGTACTAGGTCGCAACATTCAAGGTCGAAGGTCGTTTTCGACCTAAGTACTTGTAATATTTTGAAACTTTTCTGCTGTGTTGAGTTGTAGCCTATAAATAGGCGTGTATGGTCATTTGTAAAGGTTGTTGATTTTTGAATAAAATTCTCTTTTGATTGCTTTGTGCTTTCATTCAAATTGGTAGTTGAGTGTAATCTCCTATCTCCTCTTTCGGTTAATCGAGTGCGCTCGATTCAACGATTGTAGAAGCCGATTCGCGGAATCAAGTGCGCTTGATCAACGCTTGAAGAATTGAAGATCTTTGAACCCGGTATCGTGCGCGATCAACGAGTTCGAGATAGCTAGAGTTCGGTATCTTCGGATCAACGAATTCGGGCAATTCAGCATCCATCAATCCATCGACTACTACTTTCACCGATCTACATTGTTTTTGAAATATCCGCTGCGTCAACAACATACAGTAAAATCCAAAACCACAACTAGTCTACATTGATTATTCTGCAAGGAATTGAATTGCATGTCAGGACATGTTTAAATATATTTTTGCCAATACGTCCTATACACAAGGAATTAAAAAAAGTATTTTGATCTTGTATCAAATTTCAACTTGTTAGTTCCTGTAACAGGAGAACGTGCTACTCTATTATATTTATGCCTACTTCTATGAAATAATATATAATGAAGAGCAGGTAGAATATAAAAGGCAAATGAAGAAATTCATGTTTAAATAATTGTATCGCAGGACTAATTGCACTTTGTTTAGTAGGAAAGAGGTAGGGTATTACTTAACTAATATACAGTATAAATGAATTTATAAAGCAAAATATGGGGCTGGCAAGATAAATACAAATAACATAAAAAAGATAGCAAAGAATCTTTACCATGGGTCCTAGACAATGTGCTCCAGGACATGCTACCTAACAAATGCACAGCTGTTGTGCTTCTTGTTCTATTTCTTGAAAGAAAGTGGAAAAAAAAAAGTGATGCTTCAGTCACTAAATTATAAAAATTCATCTTCATCCGTATCTTTTTGCCTACCAAATAGCTGGGTTTAAGATAATTTTAATGTAATTTAGTTCTGAAGTGTTAGCAATTTCAATTTATTTTAGCAAAAACAGGCAATATATCTCTGCCTTTGTATGAATGCATTTAGCTATAGCCTATAGACCTAGTGTAAACAAAATTAATGAAGGAACAAGCTAATCATATCATATAATTTTCAAATGCTACACTCTATACGTTTATGTCATAGCTAACTAAATTGCAAAACCCCTGCATAGAAAGAAGGCCAGGGTAATTTTGTTAGGGAGAGCTTTTTACATGGGATCGGATCGTCTCCATTAGCAAAATTAAAAGTTATGCATCATATCATGTACTTCCAAGCTTAGGAGTTACGACAATATACAGCATAACACATTCTTATGCTATTACTTCTGTTTCAGTGCCATATTTTTATAAGTGAAGCATGCAAGATTTAGAAGTGCACGTGTTTAACATCAAACTCTTCGTTCTCAGTATGTTTTCAGAACGTATTGGTATATGTATTTTTGTTCCTACTGAAAATTAAAGGTGTTAGACAAACTAACAAATTTACTAAAACTACAAAGTAGAAAACAAGCTAAGCTCCACCAAATTGCTTTCTATATCGATTAAGCTTCCTTCATTGGCAAAATCTTCTAGAGTATTGTTATGTTACAGGTAAAGAAAAACTTCTTTTTCATTGAATTGATACAAGGAATTCATTTTTGATTAGTATTTGAATAAAATTATCCTTTTTTTTATATTGAAAATTGATCATCCTGAAACAAGGGCACATATCGAATCTATTTTGAGCGGCAAAACATTGTCCTCTGCGCTTTGTTGCAATCAGCATACAACCAGCATTTGCCTCTTTAATCATGAATACATTGTTTTGCTATTCGCCTCCGAAATCTATACATATACATATACATATACATATAATGGTTTTTCCTATGATTCCTACACAATTGGGTTTTAGAAAAGATAAAAAGTGAAGAAAATACAATAAACACAGAAATTCCTTCAAACAAATCCTATATTAATTTCTTTAAAGAATACAAGAAAAAAGCTTAGCAAATGAGAAAGTATCTCAAGCCATATAGATGCCTGGTTATAATTGTCTTGATAAAATGCCTACTTTAACCGTGTTTTAAAATAGAGTAATAATAAGAAAATAAACTGTAATGGAGGAAGATGATAATGTTTACAGAGAGAAACTTCGATACTTTTATTAAACAGAAGCAATACAATTTAAATACTAAAAGGAAATATAGATCCTAAAAGTTTGCAGCACTAAGAAAAGGTAAACATTTTGAAATATTCAAAAAAGAAACTTCATGCAGCAGTCCTAAACACATCAACTAACACTCCTCCTTGCTTTAGGAACTGCTGCATACACCAAGCTTTGTTCTAAGAAATTCAAACTTGCTGAAAGGTAGTGACTTAGTGAAAACATATGCAATTTGATCGTCTGTTTTGCAATAAACAAGATTGACAGCTCCATCTTTTTGTACTTCCCTTAAAAAATATAATTTGATATTAAAATGCTTAGTTTTTCCATGAAACACAAGATTATGAGAGATAGCAATAGCAACTTGGTTTTCAACAAGAATATCTGTGCTTTCCTTCTGCTCCAGATCAAGATCAAGTAAAACTTTTCTCAGCCATAAAGCTTGATTAACAACAGCTGTTGCAGCAATAAACTCTGCTTCGGCAGTGGATTGCACTACAGTTTCTTGCTTTTTCGAGCTCCATGAGAAAACACTAGAGCCAAGAGTGAAATAGTAGCCTGAAGTGCTCCTCATATCATCAACATAACCTCCCCAGTAATTGTCAGAAAACCCAACCAGCTTGAACTCCTTGCTCCTTGTGAACTTAACACCAAAATCACTAGTGCCTTTGACATATCGAATCACTCTTTTGGCAGCCTTGAGATGTAATTCACTTGCACAATGCATGAATCGAGACAAAATACTTACAGCATTCAAAATATCAGGCCTTGTTGCTGTGAGATACATCAAACAACCAATCAAACTTCTGAAATATTCTTCATCAACTTTGTCAGCACCATCTTCTTTGCACAGCTTCTCTTTTTGATTCATTGGAGTGCTTGCTGCCTTGCACTCCTCCATCTGAAACTTCTTCAATATTTCTTTTGCATATTTTTTCTAGCAGATAAAAATTTCACCTTGCCTTTGCTTGATCTCCATGCAAAGAAAGTAAGACATGAACCCGAGATCTGTCATTTCAAACACCTTCATCATCTCCTGTTTGAAATTTTGAATATGATCTACATTGTTTCCTGTAACCAATAGGTCATCAACATACAATGAAACAATAAGAATGTCAGTACCATTGTGCTTGACATACAAGGTTGTTTCTGATAGACTTTTAACAAATCTCAAGTTCAGCAAATGTACATCAATTTTGCTATACCAAGCTCTGGAAGCTTGTTTTAGACCGTAAAGAGCCTTATTAAGGAGGTAGACTTTATCTTCTTCACCTTCCTTTACAAATCCTTGGGGCTGCTCGACATAAATTTCTTCTTGTAAGACACCATTTAAAAAAGCTGATTTGACATCCAAATGGTACATTTTCCAGCCCTTATGTGCTGCTATTGCAAATAGTAACCTGATTGTGTCCAATCTACCAACAGGAGCAAAAGTATCGGAGTAATCAACACCAAAGATTTGGGCATACCCTTTAACTACAAGCCTGACTTTGTGCTTGTTGATCGAGCCATCAACATTAAGCTTGGTTCTAAACACCCACTTAACTCCAATTACTTTCCTGCCTTGAGGTCTTTCCACAAGGATCCAAGTCTTGTTCTTCTCTATCATTGATAGCTCCTCCTCCATTGCAGCCATCCACCTTTGATCCTTCTTTGCTTCTGTATAGTCAGCAGGTTCACACATAGCAATATTGCACCTTTCATAAACAACGGAGAGTGATCTTGTTCCTCTAACGGGAAAGTCATCCATTGTTTCATTTTGTCGGTTATCTTCTTCTTCGATGTTTGAACCAGAAAACTTGAGTTTCAGCTCTGCCGTGGTCTGACTGTTCTTCTCTGTATCATCCCAGCTCCACTCTTCATCCTCCACAAAGTGAACATCCCTACTAACAACAATATTTCCAGTTTGTGGCTAGAAAATTTTATAGGCCTTGCTGACAGTACTATAGCCTATAAAGATACCCGGTGTAGCTCTCCTATCAAGCTTGTCACGCTTACTCTGTGGAACATGAGTGAAACATAAGTAACCAAATATTTTAAGGAAATTCAAAGATGGTTTATATCCATGCCAGCGCTCAAAGGGTGTTTTATCCCTCACTACTCTTGTGGGAAGTCTGTTTTGCAAAAAAACGGCAGTGCTTGCTGCTTCAGCCCAAAATTGTTTTCGCAAGTTTTTCTCATGTAACATACACCTTGTCATTTCCAGTATAAATCTATTCCTTCTTTCACTAACGCCATTTTGTTGTGGAGTGTATGGTGTGGTCAATTGATGTTGAATGCCTGCCTCTTCGCAAAAGTGATCAAATTTTTCAGAAGTATACTCCTTGCCGTTATCTGAACGAAGAGTTTGAATTCTACAACCACTCTCGTTCTCAACTCTGACTTTGAACTTCTTAAACACTTGAGCTACATCTGATTTGTGTTTCAAAAAGAAAATCCAGCACATACGCGTGAAATCATCAATGAATGCAACATAATAAAGACTACCATTTAGAGAAGGTGTTCTTTATGGACCTGCAATATCTGTATGTACTAGCTGAAGCTTCTTCGTTGCTCTCCATGTTGTCTTCGGAAATGGGCATCTGCTTTGCTTTCCATATTTACAAGCTTTGCAATTTGGAATATGATTATCAAGTTTTGGAAGACCATTTGCCATCTTCTTTGATTTCATTTGGAGCAGCCCCTGATAATGATAGTGTCCAAGTCTCTTGTGCCATAACTCACTCATATTTTCTTTGATTTTGAAAGCAGTATGCTCCTCCTCTAAAGGATTTAAAGCAAAACTTTTTGCTTTCATTTTTATTCTGAAAATATCTTTACCGTTCGCATCTTTTATCAAACAACATTTGTCTTCGAACACCACTTTATTACCCATTTCAATTAGCTGACCGACACTTAACAAATTCTGATCAATTTCAGGGACATACAACACATCAGTAATAAATTTTGTACCTGAACAAGTTGAGATTGCAACGGTTCCTTTTCCCTTCACAGCTATGTACTTGCCATTGCCAACTCGAACCTTTGATGAATTTGTGGTACTTAGTTCTCGAAATAAATCCTTGTTATATGTCATGTGATTAGTACAGCCGCTATCTATAAGCCAACTTTCATTTGAATCGATGCTAGAGAAACATGTAGCAACAAACAAGTGATCCTCCTCCTCTTGATCAGCGGATTTTGCCTCTTCATTGCTGTGTTGATCTCTATTTTTGCATATAATAGCTTCATGTCCCATCTGATTGCATTTGATGCACTTGGCATCAGGTCTTTTCCAACATCTAAATGGAGGATGGCCTTTCTTTCCACAATGTTGGCATGGTGGGTAAGTTCTCTTCTGAAATTTGTTCTTCCCCTTTGCATTTGCATATGCTGTACTTGCACCATTGTCTTCACTATCCTCCTCAGTTTTACTTTTGGCTGCGTTCTGATGCTTGGCTGCTAAAGCTCCTTCGGTGTTTGTTTCCTCCCTCATCAATCTTCTTTGTTCTTGTGCTTGCAATGCATGCAACAATTCAGCCAAGGAAATTTTTGACAAATCCCTTGTATTTTCCAAGGTTGTGATGGTTGCTTCATACCTTTCAGGTACAGTAACTAGAATCTTTTCAACGATTCTCGAGTCAGTAAACGCGGATCCAAGAAGTCTCACTTTGTTTGCAATACTAACAAGTCTGTCAGTATAATCCTTGATATTCTCAGAATCCTTCATTCGCTGAAGTTCAAATTCTCTAATTAAGTTCATGACTTGCATGCCTTTAATTCTCTCATCGCCTTCATACTCTTTTCTAAGATAATTCCATATCTCTTTGGCTGTCGTTAAGGACATGATACGAGTAAAGATGGTCGATGATACTGCAGCAAACAAGCAAGCTTTTGCCTTTGATTTCTTTGTTTTCTTTTCTCTGTACACTTTTCTTTGTGCCAAAGTTGGATTATTTGGAAGTTCTGGGATTGCAAGATCTTCTTCCACTTTTTCCCATAGATCCAAGGCTTCTAAATATGTCTGCATGCGTACCGCCCAAATCTGATAGCTACTTCCATCGAACACCGTTGGAGCAAATGCAAAGAGATTGGCTTCAGTTTCCATGGATTTTAAATTCAAACACAGATCCCTTAAGAAGAAGGCTCTGATACCAATTTATTGTTAAAATAGAGTAATAATAAGAAAATAAACTGTAATGGAGGAAGATGATAATGTTTACAGAGAAACTTCGATACTTTTATTAAACAGAAGCAATACAATTTAAATACTAAAAGGAAATATAGATCCTAAAAGTTTGCAGCACTAAGAAAAGGTAAACATTTTGAAATATTCAAAAAAGAAACTTCATGCAGCAGTCCTAAACACATCAGCTAACAAACCGGCCGTTGATTATTTCCATCTACCAAAATAAATTATTCCTATGTAGATAATTATATCTTTTTAATGCAATAAAAGATAATTAATTACTCTTCAAAATCTCCAAAATCTATAAAAGAAACAATGTATTTGAGTCATGATTGTACATTGACTCAAATATCTCCAAAATATACTTAAATATGAAATATTGTATCATCAAAATTTAACAATTTTCACCTTGGTACGATATTCTATAAATGTCATCCAAGCTCCACCTAGAATCTTAAAACTCCAAACAATCTTCAATGTTACCATTGAAACAAATGTCACCAGTATGAGAACTGGCTATCCTTCAAACCGCTTAATTATGCATGCCCCCCAATTGAACATGCATATCATCAATAAATCAAAGTCGTTTGTAATACGACAATGACCTCCATGTGGTATTTGCGGCTTTCCCTTGTTGGCTCCACCTTGATTCTAACAAATTCGACTATCCCACATCATTTTGAGAAGTTCCTTTATTCATCATCGTTTTCTCAAACAATTTATATACATGGTTGCTTCTCCGTTTTACACGCAACACCTTCCTATTACCCTTCCAAACCCTTTTACCTCCACATTGACTTGAAAAGTTATAACCTTTTCCTTTCAACTGTCCCACTGAAACAATATTCTTCTTAATTTTTGAGACATGTTTTAATACCGTGACTTTAACCTTCCTTCCATCATACATCTTCAGCCTAACCGAACTTATACCTTCACCTCAACATCTCTTCCACTAGCGGACTCCACACTACTCTCTTGCTTTTTATAATCAATAAATGCTTCCTTTTGGTGACATTAAACCATGCATCTGAATCAAGCATCCACTCATCTCTTATTCTTTCGCCAACATATGGAATATCATTACAAATACCAAAATTCACATCATCATCGCTGCTTCATCAAGCTTGTCTTTGTCGTCCTCTAATGCTTTTATTCTTTCTTTGTCCTTTTTAAGCCTTTTGCAAAATCTCAACCGGTAATCGGGTTTTTCACAGTAATAGCAGATGAAATCCCTTTCTATATTCGATCTGTTTGATCATCTTTCCATATTCGGACGGTTACCCCTCCTAGCAAGATTGTCCTCTTCAATCGGATTAAACCAGAAGCACGACCGGGGTTTTCGTGGTCCGAGATAAGACTTATATATCAGTCACATCTCTTTTTATTTCTTCCTTATCTTTTTCTTCCATTAAGTTCATCCTTTACAACTCCTCATTAAACATGCTACTAATTACCGATCCCATTGAAACAATTTCATCTTAATTTGAATTGTTCAATGCAACTACAAACGCTTTCCAAATCTCTGGTAATGAATTCGTCAACATCAAGGCTTGCGTCTCATCATCCGCCTTGTAATTCACAGATGTCAATTGGTTCACAATTGCTTGAAAATCGTTAAGATGCTCTTCAATTTATTCACCTTGCTTAAATTTCAGATTCACTAATCTTCTCATAAGAAGAGCCTTATTTGTTGTGGAGTTCTTTGCATAAATTCCTTTTAGTTTTTTTTAAATGAATAAGCGGATGTTTCATTAACAAAAATATGAAACACCGTATTCTCCAAAAAATATTGAATAGCCACCGCAGTCGTCCTATCTGAAGTATTCCATTTTGCTTTAGATACGTTACTAGATTTCTCTCCACTTTGTTCTCCAATGATTGGTGAAGATCATTGAAATATTGAAAGTCCTCCATCATCGCCTTCTTTAACCCCCAATTTCTCCCGTTAAGTTTTCCACACTTATTTTCTCCATAACCAAACTCTCTTCAAAAAATTTGTGTAATAGGCTCTGATACCAACTATTAGGGCTTTTTCTAGAATCTTTACACAATTAGATTTTAAAAGAGATAAGAAGTAAAGAAAACACAACAAACAAAGAAATTCCTTCAAACAAAACCTTTATTAATTACTTCAAAGATTACAAGAAAAACCCTAAAAATTGAGAAGATATCTCAATCCTCAAAACAAAAAAAATCATTTTTTCCACACACATCTGATGAACCATATACATGTCTATTTATAATAATCTTGATAAAATGTCTTCTTTAATTAGCCGTTGATTATTTCCATCTCCTAAAATAAATACTTTCTATGTAGATAATCCTTTGGTTTCTTTAATGCAATAAAAAAAGCAATTAATTACTCTCTAAAATTTATTTAAATATAGAATATTGTATCACACACACATGTGTGTCTATATATATATATATTGAAAATGAATATATATACATATATATATATATTTATATACATATATATATATATATGGGCGAGGATGGACTACACTTCATTTTTCCTATACCTCAAATCCTCTTGATTTTAGCCCCAAGTTTCGAATTAAATAATATACTTTATCTCTCTTTCCACTTCACTTTATTATTTAATTAAGAATTTGCGGCAGATAGCAATGGGGATTCATGATGTAGCAAAAATGAGGTGTAGCCGAATCTTGTTCTACACACACATATGTATGTATGTATACATACATACATACATACATACATATATATATAATGATCAATAGGTCTCTCTATTTAGTACCATTTTGTAGTTCCATAATATCAGACACAAATTTCTATTTAAATATTTGTTCTTTCTCTCTCCCATCATATGAACCAAATATTTAAATATGAACTTGGGACTGATATTGGGGGCTACAAATGGTGCTAAATAGAGGGGCTATTGATCTTAGCTCATATATATATATATATATATATATATATATCTGTGTATGTGTATGTGTGCGTGTATTATTTCTTCTTCTACTTCCTACGTGTGATTTGATTTTGTGATTTTGATTTTAGTGCTTGTTCAAAATAGAAGAGAGTTGATGATGTCTTTTAGGAAAAAATTTATTCTAGACCTCTGAAAATACTTATTTCAATTTAGGCCTCATTCAAGCTTATTTTGAAAAAAAATGTCTTTTTTCACTATTCAGCTATTTTGCACTTGCCCATTCTAAAATGGGCATATAATTTTAATTTGTACTTGTGCATTTTTATAATGACACGTATATTATTCTAAAAAATATTTTTGTACATGTGCATTTTCAAAATGTGCATGTACAAAAATCCTATATATGGAAAAAGAGGTATATTTTCATAACAAGTTTCGAACGGGGCCTAAATGTGAAATAAGTTTTTTCGAAGGTCTAGAATGAAAATTTGTCCAGTCTTTTATTTAAGTTTGGACAGTGAATAAGGATAATACTAAGTGGATGTCAGTGGGTGTACGAGTAATGCTCTAAATCTTTTGACAAAAATATGAAATTTGTTTATTAGTCGATTGAAATAGATCAAAAGGGCACCATTTACACAATAATAAAGGTTAAAATAAAGAAAATTTAAACCCCTAATAGAGTGTGATGAGTACGACAATAATGAACCTCAACACCGAGCATGCTCAGAAAAACTATGATACAGACTTCTATGTACTACGTGCCAAAATTAACATGTTTACTAGTTTTTGGTAAATGTACTAGTTTGGCTGATTGTACACATGTCAATCATACTAGGCCAACTTGATTTTTATGTTTTGATACCTTGTTTTCTACTGGGCAATTTTAGTTTGGTGTTTATGTCCACTTTATCCCCTTCGATTTCTTTCCTTTTACTCTAAATCGAATTAACCATTTCAGCCTTATCATGAGCGTTGATGGCTGAAAAGGTTTTCTATTCATACTTTCAAAATTTTCAGAACTCTCTTTTAATAAATTAAATATCAATTGTTTATAAAATAAATAAGGATTTTATAATTTCCAATGGTTTCATCTATTATAAAATCAAATAGTAAAACAAAACTAAAATAGTAAAACAAAACTATATTATGATAAAATAGATACTCGACCAATATGAGACTTGATCAATGTAAGTGTAGTTAATTTTTTTGTCTAATTGCTTGCACATTTTTCGGGTAAACACCTCATAGAGATTGATCTTATATAAAGCTACCAATTATAAATGCAATCGATCATTGTTATATTGTTGATTTAATCTCGAAGCTAATATAATGTAAGTACATAGAAAATGGAAGCATAATATTCAGTACATCAAAAAGCATACTATAGAAGAACCTGAACACAAAATTTTTATAATGATTCAAAATATCCTTAGCCTAGTACACTATAATTTTATTACTAATTTGAGTTACAAATGACTATTTACAATGGAGATAAAAAGAAATCATTAGAAAGTTTGGTAGAGTCTCGGCGTATTTTCTCAGCCCGATCTCCTATTCTTCCATAGATGTTGGTGTTTATAACTGATCCCCGAGCTTAAGGTAGAGAAAAATCCTTAAAAATCCTTCATGAAGTCGCTAGAGCTACATCCAAAGTCATAGAAGCGAAACCAGGTCGAAAGAATACAATTAGTAGGGGTCGTATGCTTGGATCGACTAAGGATAGGCTCAACTAGTCGTACTGGGTCAGTTACTCAAATACTAGACCAACCTGATTTTGTAGGTTGGTTATTCTTGGGCTTTTAGTCGAGCTAGCCAGTAATAGAACCAATATTTCATTGGTCGTGCCTTAGTTGATCAAGTCACATGTTTTTGAACTGGCCTTATGTTACCGACCTTGCTTGAAGTTCTCATTTTTCGGTCTTTTTGTGTGTCGTCTTCTTGTTTTTCTTTGTCTCTTTAACTTTACATTGACACATTGGCTATGACGACCGTCTTACACCTTCATCACTCGATATACCTATATATTTTAATGTAGCAGTGCCCAGCAAGTGGTAAAAATACTAAACACAATCACAAAACCTATCGTATATCTCACGCCGTAAGGATAAAGTATAATAGTAGTCACAAATGTAAAACAGGCGAGATAATAATATAACCATATAAACCATCATCGATTAGATCACTTGTTCAATACAGCTATACAAAACAGTAATAAAGTTTATACAACTGATAAATAAACCCAAATATCCATCTCTAAATAAGTCAAGCATTGATAAAGCTCTATAGTGTTGCACAACACAATAAGCAGTAAACTCAAATGAATATACATATACAATAGCGCCAACCTCCTGCTCTTCCTTTGAACAGTCTCATGTGCTAATACCAAACTTTCTATCTAGTTTACCCATTTAAGAGTACTCAAGACAATAAGAAGTAATTCATAAAACCTCAAGTAAGAAAACAACTTGATGTAAGTGATAAGCGATCTCAAATATTTTGAAAGACAATATAGTAAAATAGAAACACTAAGTATGAAGTGTCATACCTGTAACAACCCGCACCTTAATGGGTGTAAATTTCGACTAAATCGAAATCCAAGTCTATTAGGGCATGGATTGTTGGTTTTGATAACCTGTAATAAACACAAGTATATCGAGTGCGATAAATATAAACTCACAGCGGAATTGAAAATATAATATAACGTACGTATTGACTAGGGCTACTATCCTTGAATATTATTCCTTGGATATTTAATTGCCTTGTTATTGCCGAGCATGAATAAGAAGACTTCATCATCTACCGTTCCTGTCTTACTCCAGTATCCAGTCCTTCTATATCTAACCAGTGGGTTGTTATGGGGGGGGTCAAAAAAACATTCTGGTGATTAGAAAGTTGCATACTTTACTCATCCCATCAATTTATGCTGATTGATTTCCGTGTTAAATGTTATCTCTATTGGTTATGGCTAATCCCTTAAATATTATGTGCGTGTACGATATGCTTAACCTAACCCTGTCCAAGGTATCATTATATATATATATATAACCACATCTACCCAAATCACCAGCTACTTAATACTTTTTAAATAGGAAGGAGGCAGACCCATCGGTCATTTGCTACCTCAAGTCCCCAAGTAGGCCCTTTACAATGTCAACGCTAGTCAATCGGTTCTAGCTACAGATACCGGTGACTCCTATATATGGCTTTATAATATAATATATGATTTAATTGTCATACCACTAACGCAAATCAAAAACTCATCTAAGGGTTAACTAGCCCACCCCTATTAAACAAACAAAAAGCAATTTAATAAAACTTTAAGGTCTTGGCGTATCCCATACAGATTCTATACTAATAGGAACTGAAATCCGTTAGAGCATAACCCAAGTATTTACTAACGACCGCGCGAGACCGCTAGTGGTCAAAGCTTATATGTCATCCCTACTACTAAATACCGGTCCAACGGCAACACTGACATAGCCCGCCGACCTCCCATAGCCTAAATCTCGTTTGGACTAACCTAAGTAAGTCAAGGAAAATGCCTCTTTCAATTACTTACTACCACTTATTGGATATGAAGAACACCCCATTTCCAAATGGTACTGGGCAATTTAATACTTAAAATCCTAGGCAAACACTCGATATATTTTCCCTTACCGATCAACAACGTATATCTTTTACCTATGGGTCCTATGGTTGGAGATGTCTCACATCAGTAGTATGTATACATAACTGCTGGTGTCTACTAGGTAATGGATGGATTTCTGTTGTGTAACTCTACTGACCTCGCGTCCCAACTCACTAAACCAATCTTATCACCCAAAGCCTAAGTGGTGGGCTAAGCCCACTAATTCACATTTGTTTTAAATGTATAATTGAAGCTATATAATTTCCTACTATAGAAATTATATTGCTTTCTACATATAATTAATAATATTAATACATGCTTATTCGCTACGTTGTTATCCCCAATTTATACACTTAGGATTTCATTTCCTTTTAATGTCTATACATGTTGGTTACTCGTATTAATTAGTCATTAATGTCTAAATTAAACAATCTTCAATCTGTAATGACCAGCCTTTTCGACCCTCAAAAGTCGACATTAATACATCTATGGTATCCATGTGTTGAGCATCCAAGTGCCGAAAAGACAGATTGTTGCGGTGAAAGAAAATAAAAGATAGAACATAATCTCATATCGTGATGAGTAATATATAATATACACACGATCTTTAGAAAAGAAAACTATAATATACATACATTAACCAGATTAAATTAACATGTCGTTAGCCTGAACAGTTATAACAACATGTCCTCACAAATGTTGATAAATACAAAACAAGAAATGCAGTAGAAAATAACATACATGAATACATCTTGGAAGCATCCAGCTTGTCTTCTGAAGCTACAAAGCATCCATAACTAAACCGGGAAACATGTTCGGACTGACCCGAGAATTATTAGAAAATAACGCATGGATCAGTCTGGTAAACCGGTGTGAGAAACGCAAATCATATGGATTTATAATGTTATAAAACCTTTCAAATAAAGGTATCTCGTAAGACCAAACCACTTATAAACATGGATGAGTTCTTACCTTATGATAATCGAACAATTTTATTATATAATCCAGTGATATTATAACAATGTCTAGGGTTCAAAATAAATATTTAACATAGCTGAAATGGTTACATTATTTACATTTCAGCATATTTAGTATATAGCTAAGTCCATAAGGCACATATTGGAGAATGAATTTCATACAATGGCAAGGCTACTAGGTCTACACCTCTAGAAAAATGTACCAAGGTCGCAAAACATTTGTACCTCTTCCAACACAAAATCGGCCTACCCCTTTTTGGATAGTATCACATATGTCATCACCCCAGTTGCTTTGCAACCTTTCCGACGAGCTCGCAATATACTATAACGACCCTATTTTTGAGTAACATTATTAAGGATATTTAATTAGTTAAATAAAATAAAATAATGTAATGATTAGGGGATTGAGATTTGTGTAAACTAAGGGGTAGTCGTGCCTTGTTAATAAATAACCTAAAATGAATTAGAATGAACTAGATAAGAGAAGTTAGATAAGGAGCAAAATAGGAAAAAACACATTTTAATACCCTAAACCCTTAAGTCATGTTCATTCTACACATTCGTTATTAAAAATCAAAATATAGAGGTCGGCCATCATTAGAAGATACAAGAGGAAGATAAGCAAAAGGAAGAAGCTAAATCAACTTAATCTATTCTCAAATCTCAAACTCCTTAATCACAAAGCTAAGGTGAATAACGACTACATCTCATGTTTTCTAATTGTTTTCGGTTTTAGGTTAAATCCGAATTATTTTGCAAGGTTTTGCCATGTTTTGATTGTTAGAAATAAATATACTTGCTTGTTGATGATTTATGATATTTCATATGGATTTTATGATATGTTTTAATGTAAAAACTCTATTATATGACATCCAAATGCCTTGCGATTTTAGGTTTAGATCAGAAATGATATTTTAAAGTTGGGTTTCAATTTTCATAATTTTTTGAATTAATGTGGATTTTATATTAATTTTCTAGTAAGGAAAATGGATATTTAGGTTTAAAATAATTTACGGCTAAATTATATATGTTTCGGGTCTTAAATTTATGTATGTTAGAAAACATATTAAAAATGGTTTATAGGAATTTTTGTAGAATTTTCCTAAGTGTTTTCATGAATATATAAAATTATTTAAGGTATGAGGCTTAAATGTTTTATATATATTTATAAAAGGAGAAGGGGTGTTTTGTAAATAATTTAAATTGTTTATTTCTGAAATCTCGACAGAACTTTTAGAAAAGAAAATTAGCAACCAATAACATTTTGACAAACAAGGCAGGTTAGTTGAAAAGATTACCTTAAAAAGCTAAAAATCACATTTTACATGCTTTTTACATGTTTCACCACTTTCGGCACCTAGGTTCCGACTGGGTACTTCCGCCTCCATCACCATCAAAACCAATGCACATAGTATCAATGATTTGGTACATGGTGAATTTGATATAGGCGGAAGGTATTGAGTTGAAACAAGGGGTTCCGATGAGGTTGAAGCGCTACTTTTCTTTCAAATAGAAATACACCTGCTTTGCTTTCGAAAGGAATGCTTTCGACTTGGTTGGCTTCCGACTAGGTCAAATTGATTTAAGGAATGATTTCAAACGAGGTTGCGCCTTTTGTTTTAAGTAACTGCTTTCGAAGGGGTCGAAACCCCGTGTTGTCGCTTTCTACTTTTCGAAGCAAATAGTTTCGAAAGGGTACGTTGTTTTTAAAACCTAACCACTTCTCCAATGCTTTCAAAGGGTTTGTTTTGACACCATCACTTCTTTACTTTGGAATTGCTTTCGAAAAAGTGCTTTCGACGTTGTTTTTTTATGGCCCGTTTGTTCTGTTGAAGGTAGAACCCAAAGGTTTCGAAAGGGAAGGTTTTTAAATGGTTTTGAAAGGTTTCCACATGTTTTACTTGAACCCAAATGCTTTCGAAAGGTTTGATGTTCACTAAGGATTTTAATGCTTTCGAAAGGTATAAATGAAGGTTTCGAAGGGGTAATTCCCCAATGGTTTCGAAAGGTTTAAAAGAAGGTTTCTATTGTTTTCGAAAGGCGATGTTAAGTGTTTTAAAGATAGGATATCTAAGGTTTTAAAGCTTTCGAAGGTGATGTTTTTCAATGGTTTCGAAAGGTTTATTATGAAGGGTTTCGAAAGGGTATGTTTTGGTCTTTAACCTAAGGTTTGACTTGTATCAAAAGGGGAACTTTCAATGGATTCGAAAGGTGTACTTTCTAAGGTTAAAATGTTTTCATCAACAAAGTTTTGTGTAAAGTATATATATGACATGGTAAGGTGATTTGAGTAAAGCATAGAATATATTTTCCTTGTTTAAAGTATGATTTAAAGGATTAAATCATTTTGAAAGAAAAGGTTTTCAAGGAAAATTTATGGGTAGTTAATCCTAAGTAAAATGACTCTGATATTAGAATACCAGATCTAACTGGTATAGGATCGCACCCTATACATTAGCTATTAGCCCCTAGCTAATTTTGTCCAAAATTCCAGTGTGTAGGGCTTTGTCACAGGTAGACTAAAATGATGTTAAAAACAGAAAGGAATATATATGTACAGAGATAGGTTATTGGTGAGCCCGCAAAACCATTAAGATTAGTTGACCATGGGAGAATTAAGTTAGGGACAAACCGTCCAGAAAAGAAGTTTCTAACAAAAGTTAGATTATTTGATTATTTTGTCTGGTAGGCCCGAGTCAGCCAAAGGTTAGTAGTTAGCGAAACAAAACTATAGTGTTCGGACAGATATATAGTCCATTTGTTACCCGATTTATATGCTTTCATGATATTGATATTATTGTTTTAACCATTTTTGGTTGCAGGATTAAGATTTGAAAAAGATATGATTTAAAATGATATTAGTGAGGGGAAACCCATTTCGCTAAGCGGCGTGGTCTCACTTAATATCGTATAACCGAGATGTATAGTATTATTCACACCAGGCTTTATATATGACTTGAAATTTATGTTTTCTCCTTAAACTCTCAGGTGCTCAAAATTGATTTGAGTAGGATGAGGGTTGAGGATTTACAGGTTTTTAGTAGGTGGACGAATAAAGCTTTCAAAGACGAGCAGAAGGCTGAAGTTAGCTATTTAGGAGTTGTTCTATTTGTTTTATTGCGCTGTGTTGTATTAAGTTAGTTATTACTATATAGTGCTCTGGTCATCCAAGGGAGCATCTTCATATGTCGCTCTTGGCATATTTTGTAATAATTATAGTTGATATGAAACTGGGAAATGATTAGGATTATGTAATGGAATATGAAACATGTTTTGTGAAATGTAATCAGAAAAGTAGCTTTTTGAAATCTGTGATTTTTGTTTCATATTCATGTGCTTCTTATATTATGGATACCATCAACATTATAGTATTTGGTCACCGGAAGTTAATACTATGGATGACTGCAGCATATGTAGCGCTTAGCTTCGGGCCTCCAGATAGGGAATGTTATAAATTGGTAGCAGAGCATAGGTTTATGAAAAAATTTAAACTAAAATGATTACTATAGTAACGTACTTGTATTTGCTATATATAAGTACACGCTATATCTCTATTCTCCTATCTCTCTTAGGCTATTCTTTTGTATCTCACAAGGCTTGAATACAGATATGGACGCTAGAAGTGGAAGAGTTAACCTTGGGGGAAGCACCACAACAAATTGAAATGCCAGACCAAATACGAGAATGAACCAAGGTCGGGTACAAGCTGGAAATGAGGGTGCTGGAGTCCCACAGGTTGACATGGGAGTTATGTATCAGTTCTTTGTCAACATGATGCGGGAAATGTTGGAGTAGGGAATCAGGAAGCTCCGTTGGTCAACAATTATGCTATTTTGAGTAGAGACTATGCTAGGCTGGGAGGAATGCCATCCATCGGAACTAAGGATGCTATTGAAGTAGAAAACTGCTTGCTGCATTCTAAGAGGATCTTTGCAGATTTGGGGCTCAATGACGAGCTGAAGAGAAGGCTTGCTTCGAGACAACTTCAAGGAGTAGCTTTATACTGGTGGAATAGTGTGACGGTTGGAGTTAATGAGGAGACGATGACATGGGCTGAGTTTAAGAGGAGGTTCGAGGAGAGATTCATGTCTGTGATGGCGAAGTCTACCTTGCTCAGGAAGTTTACTGAGTTGGAGCAGGGGGAGATGATTGTGTTGGAGTATGCTACAAGGTTTGAGGAATTGGCAAGATATGGATATGCCACTGTAGACATTGTGATTAAGAGGAACGAGAAGTTCATTAGGGGGTTGAAGCCTTAGTTGATAAAGGCTACATTACCACATATCAAAGACCCTTGTGATGTTGAAATGGCTTTGACGAATGAGGAGATGCTTGCTTTTCTAGAGAGAAATAAGGCAAAGGAAGTCCAGGCGAGGCAAAGTCAGAAAAGGAAGTTCTTCCATAAGAAAGGTGCTCAAAAGGGTGGAGCCATAAAGAAAGGAAAGTCGGAGGTTGTCCGTAAGTGTGATAAGAAAGGGCATTTTGCTAATGAATGTCGTTCTGGAGAGGTGAAGAAAGTGATCGGGAAGAAGAATATCAGATGCTTCAACTACGATCAAATTGGCCATTACAATAACCTGTGCAAAGAGCCTGCTAAGGATGGAAGGGGCAAAGTGTTTGCATTGGAGCTAGCAACCTCGAGGCGAACAGCAGAGGAAAAAGGAAAAGCTGTGTTGGGAGGTACGCTTCAGATTCATGGTATGTCAGTTATCGTCCTGTTTGATACTGGTGCATCACATTTATTTATATCTCGTTGTTTGGTAGATAGGCTTAACCTAGAACTCTCATATTTAATTACTTCCTTAAGGGTTGCAAATCCGATAGGAGGGTATGTGACACTTAAGATGAAGTGTGACCACCTAGAGTTTGATTTGTTAGGTCATACCTTTTTTTGTATATTACATGTGTTTGACTTCGTATGGTTCAGAATTATTTTGGGTATGGATTGGTTAAGTACGATGCGAGGATATTTTGCCATGATAGGAAAATATCACTTAGACACCCTGAATGTAGTGATCAGATTATATCTACCGTAGAAAACTATAGCTGTGAGGTGAATGCTTTGTTGGGTGTTGTGGAGGTAGAAGACGAGTTGAATCGAGTTTTCATGGTTAGAGAATTCGCGGATGTTTTTGAACCCGTGGTAGGATTTCCACCGAAACGAGCCATTGAGTTTCGGATAAATTTAGTACCTAGAGCAGAACTAGTGAGTAGATCGCCAAGCAGGAAGACACCTACCGAGATGAGGGAGCTAAAGGTGCAGTTAGTAGATTTGGAAGGCAAGAGTTTTAATAGGCCAAGTAGTTCGCCATGGGGAGCAGCCGCAGTGTTTGCTAAAAAGCCGGACGGATCGTTGAGGTTATGTATCGATTATCGTAAGTTGAATGAGAAGATGATAAAGAATCGATATCCGTTGTCTAGAATTGACGATTTTTTCGATCATTTTAGTGGAGCCAAGGTATTGTCTCAGTTGGATTTAGCAACGGGTTTTCATCAGCTTAGAGTAGGAGAGGATAATATTCCTTTGACGGCGTTCAGAACTAGATATGGATCGTACGAATGGTTAGTGATGTCGTTCGGACTAACTAATGCGCAAGTATTCGTTGTGGATTTTATGAACCGAATTTTCCGAGAGTACTTGGATAGATTCGAGTTCGTACTTATAGATGATATTTTGATATACTCTAAGTATAAAAGGGAGCATGAAGTTCACCTTAGAGTGGTGTAACAACCCATAATTTTGGGTATTTGAAATTAGAATATTTAATCAATTTTAAATGCGGAGAATTTAATTTTTGGGGTTAAATAACTTTAAATTCAAATATAGTGGTTTATTGGACAAATTAATTGTTAAATGTAATAATTGAAAATTTGTTTAAATATGGAATTTTGAGTTCTAAGCTAGATAAAAATAATTTCAAAGCTTATTTAATTTCTATTTACAAGAATGAAGGTAAATAAAAATTTTAAATTGGATTTATAAGTGATTTACTCGATTTTTAAAAAAATAACTCGTTTAAATTGACATTTAAAAATAGCCTTCCGGGGCACAGTCTCGAATTTTGACGAAACCAGTTCCATTGGATCCGTAATAGTATATTATTATTGGATTTAAAAATTCATAGCATTTGGAGTTACCGTTTGGTCATGCGGAATAGAAATGCGTTGAAATTTATATCGGAAATTTAATATAATAATTGGATTCAAAAAGTTATCTTCTCCATACGATCGAATTAGGCCTCGAAACTTGTTCCATTGTGTTTGGAATTGGGGTATAACATTAGGAACGCTTGGCGGCATGCCTTGTTTATGGTTCGGAATAAATATCTAGATATTTTGAGAATTTTAAATATATATATTATTATCAAATCATTCACATAAGCCGCATTTTTTTGGGTCAAACTCTATCCTACCATCAGCCCACCTCAGCCCACACTAAGCCGCAACCTTCTTTGATCGTTCACACCTTTTTTTAAAAAAAGCTGTTCTCGCCTTTTTCTTCATTTTAGAGCTGAGAACAAGTCATAGAAAGAAAAAAAATGCATGACCGTCTTTAATTTCAAAAATTAAAATCGTAAAAAAAATCGAATCTAAAATTGTGGGATGAGAGCTGATCTGTTTGATGGCATTCGAACGTGTTTGGTTGGGTTACTATTGCTCGATAGTTTTGGGTTCGACTAGGGTTTAGGTCTGTCATAGCTATGGGAGGAGATGGATGGAGGGAAGAGTTGTTGATTCATGAGTTTTGATTCATGACACAAGCTTCAGAGATCATACGACGAGAATACTATACGAAAGCAACAAAAAGAGAATAAGCGTATGTTGTGCACTACAAAGGAGACAAGACTACAATCCAGAGATTAGTATGAATATTTTATTGTATTGAGTCTTAGAATATTGTTAAAATCATTCCTCAAGTAGTCAACACACACACAAATTATTATACATTAAATTATATATAAAAAGTGTGCACTGTGCAATTGACAGCAGGTCGGCCGACCGACCAGGAACTTCGGTCGACCGACTCTATGTCAGTGCACAGATATGCACTGTTCTATGTACGTTTTTGAAACTCAGCTGACCAACCAGTTTTCTCGGTCAACCGACCTGAGAATAACGGCTAGTTTTCTGAAGAGTTGCGATCGTTCGTGAAGAGGAATCTCCTTCAATCCAAGAGATACAGACACAACTTTTGATTGAAACTCTTTATGAAAGATTGTAACTATTCTACAACTATATAAACATGTTCAATTCACTTCTATATTAACCAATTCTTATTTATAATTCTGAAATCTATTCTCTATTATTCTCTGCAAATAAAAAGCATTCATTCTCATTCAATATCACTAGAATCCTTGAATAAATTCATATACTTCAATTCTACATGATTATCTTCCTTCTAAATCTTCACACACATATATACTCTTAAGGATTTGATTATAGGAAGCTGTACTATCAAAAGACAATCAGTGTTATTCAGAACACATTCGTCAACAAATTATTTGTATTAAGTTAAAGTCCTCTTCGGCTGTTGAGGCGGAAAAATTCCCGTTCGGCTGCTCAGGTGTCATATACATATTCCTCCGGGTTAAGTGAGGGGTTTAGTTTAAATCCAGAGGGTATTCTGGGACTGGACGTAGAACGGGAAGTTCGAACCAGTATAAAAATTCCTGTTGTGCTTACTTTAATTTTTATTTTACTGCTATTATCAGTTTCCGCATTTATATATCATATTACATGATCCTTAGTACTGCACATACACTTTCATTTGGTATCAGAGCAAGGTTATCCTATAACCATCACAAAGTTATTTGATATCTATTTCTAGTAATATGGCAACAACACATACTAACGATTTTGACACTAACACTAATACTAGTTTCATAGAGGGTCAATCAACTTCACGACCTCCACTTTTTAATGGTATAAATTATAATTATTGGTCAACTAGAATGAGAATCTATATGCAATCTAGTGGATTTGATATCTGGAATGTTATACAAAGTGAGTACACAACTCCTACTGGAGAATACTCAACTTGGAGTAACACACAAAAACTAGATGCTACATCAAATGCAAAGGCTATGAATATTTTATTTTGTGCATTAGATAGAAATGAATTCAATAGAGTTAGCATGTGCACTTCTGGTTATGAAATTTGGAGAACACTTAAGATAACACATGAAGGAACAAACAAAGTTAAATTAAGCAAAATCTGTATGTTGAAAAATCAATTTGAAAATTTCAAAATGAGGCCAAATGAATCTATAAATGACATGTACTCTAGATTCTAGGATATTTATCATGCTTTACTATCACTAGAACAAAAGTTTACTGATTTTGATGTTGTTACAAAAATCTTAAATTCTTTAACGGACGAATGGGAAAGAAAAGTCCTAGCCATTGAAGAAACATGTGATTTGTCAACATTAAAACCAGAAGAATTGATAGGTAATTTAACGTCCTACGAAGTAAATTTGCAGGCAAAGAGAAATGGAGCACAAGAAAAGAAGAATGTGGCATTTCAAGCAGAAAAAGATGACTCCGACTCAGAAAATGAAGACATGGCAATGATTGCTAAAAATTTCAAAAAGTTTCTGAAATTCAAAAGAAATAAATTCAGGGGAAACAAAAATAATTCCAACAACAATAGCAAACCATCATCTTCAGCAATGGAATGTTATGAATGTCACAAGAAAGGTCACATGAAGAAGGACTGTCCAGAATGTAAAAAGAGCAATTTTAAGAAGGACAGAACCAAAAGAAGAGCTTTTTCAGTCACTTGGGACGACACAGACTCATCATCCTCATTAGAGAGTGAAAGTGATAATGAAAATGAACAAGCAAATGTGTGCTTCATGGCTTCGTCAGACGATGTAAGTGATCTTACTTTTGAAGATTTAATTGAAATTAATTCTGAATTAGTAGATTTAGCAAAGCAACTTAAAAAGAAAAATAAGGAGTTGCAAAGAAAGTTAGATAGGACAGTCTTAGAAGTAGATATGCTGAAAGATGAGAAGAAAATATTAGAAGAAGAACTTGAAATTTCTCAACAACCGAATTCTAACTTATCTTCTCAAATTTCTTCAATATCTGAAGAACTAGAAATTCAGAAAAATAAAAATAATGTTTTATTTTTGGAAAATAATAGTTTAAACTCTAAAATTAAGGATTTAGAGTTAGAAAAATCTAGTCTTAAAATAAAATTTGATGATATCTCTAAAAATGTATCTAATTTCAATGAAGGAAGAGAGAATCTTTCTAGAATACTTGAAAATTCTCAATTCTCTAACAATAAATCTGGACTAGGATTTAAGAAACAAAATAATTTTGCTAAAAATAATATTAAGAAGGATATTAAGAAAACAGTTTACCCAAACACTAAAACCATCAAGATATGGATTCCAAAATCAAATAATATTTTGATAAGGAATAAACATATCAAAATGTTTATGGAAACTGTTCATAATAACAAGAATTATGTTTATAAAGGGAATTCTGAACCCGTATGGGTTTGGCTTCCTAAGATCTAACTCTTAGGACCCTAAAAAGAAATGGGTACGAACTTTTTATTAATTTTTGCAGGTACCACATAAAAGGAGAGGAAAATGGATTTTAGATAGCGGTTGCTCAAAACACATGACTGGAAACAAAGAAATGTTGTCAAATATTATCTACTCAAATGGAGGATCAGTCAATTTTGGAGATAACTCTAAAGGATATATCATCGGTAAAGGCGATGTCAGCAGCAACGGTACCACTAATTTACCTCTCATTACTGATGTTTTATTAGTTAAAAATTTAAAACATAATTTATTGAGTATTAGTCAGCTATGTGATAAAGGTTTTAATATAACTTTTTCAGAAAATAAATGTAATATTTTCGATAAAAATCATAACACTATTTTCGAAGGAATAAGAGATAAAAACATTTATATCTTAAATATGAATGTTAATAATGATACAAATTTGTGTTTAATAGCTAAAGAAAACGATTCTTGTCTTTGGCACAAAAGATTTTGTCATGTTAACTTTAAAACCATCAACAAATTAGCTAAAAGTAAATTAGTTAAAGGATTACCCAATATAAAATTCAAAACTAATATATTTTGTGATGCATGTAAATTAGGAAAATTAACAAAATCTTCTTTTAAATCTAAAAAGGTAATATCTACAGAACAACCACTTGAACTTTTACACATGGATCTTTTTGGTCCAACTCAAGTTCAGTCTATTAATCATAATAGATATGTGTTTGTTATCGTAGATGATTTTTCTAGATACACTTGGATTTTCTTTTTTAAAAATAAAAGTGATACTTTCGATAATTTTAAAGTTTTTGTTAAAAGAATTCAAATATTAAAAGTTTGAAAATTAAAAATATTAGAAGTGATCATGGAGGAGAATTTGAAAATGAAGCTTTTGAACAATTTTGTAACAAGAAAGGCATTAACCATAATTTTTCGTTTCCTAGAACACCACAACAAAATGGAGTTATAGAAAGGAAAAATAGAACGTTACAAGAATGTGCGAGAACTTTATTAAATGGAACCACTTTATCAAAACACTTTTGGGCAGAAGCTGTAGCTACTGCTTGTTATGTGTTGAATCGTGTTTCTATTCGACCGTTAACTAAGAATACTCCATATGAACTTCTAAATGGAAGAAAACCAAATATTTCATATCTTAAAGTTTTTGGTTCTAAACGTTTTATTTTGAATACTAAAGATCAGCTAGGCAAATTCGATCCAAAATCTGATGAAGGAATATTCGGAACAAAGCAAGGCTTATCGAATTTATAATAAAAGAACTCAAATTATTGAAGAAAGTTTACATGTTTCATTTGACGAAAATTTTAAAAATATAAATCCAAATATTACTATTGATTCTGATGATGAAACTACTCAGAATGAAAATAATAATACTAATGAAAATTTCGATAATGATCATGATATTACTGAAAATAAGAATATTACTCCTAATATAATAAAATCTCCACCTAGAATTTTACGAGATCATCCTGTGCAAAATATAATCGAAGAAGTTAATACGAATGTTAAAACCAGACATCAATTAAATCAAATTGGACATGTAGCTTCTCTCTAATATAGAACCTAAGAATATAAAAGAAGCATCAGCTGATGACTACTGTATTCTTGCCATGCAAGAAGAACTAAATCAATTCGAACGAAACGAAGTTTGGGAACTTGTTCCTAGACCTAGTGATCAATCAGTCATCGGTACTAAATGGGTTTTCAAAAATAAAGCAGATGAACTAGGAAATATAACCAGGTTTAAAGCTAGATTAGCTGCACAAGGATATAATCAAGAAGAGGGAATTGATTACGAAGAAACATTTGCTCCAGTCGCCCGACTTGAAGCAATAGGAATCTTATTGGCTTTCGCGTGTTTTCAT
Organism: Allium fistulosum; assembly: GCA_030737815.1. Lineage (NCBI taxonomy): Eukaryota > Viridiplantae > Streptophyta > Magnoliopsida > Asparagales > Amaryllidaceae > Allium > Allium fistulosum. The sequence continues at coordinate 1,426,954,071 of CM060902.1, forward strand.
AATTTTAAACTTTATCAAATGGATGTTAAAAGTGCTTTTTTTAAATGGTTATATAAAAGAAAATGTTTTTGTTGAACAACCATCACTTTTCAATCATGAAAAATATCCAGATCATGTTTATAAACTCAAAAAGGCCCTATACGGTTTAAAACAAGTGCCACGTGCTTGGTATGATCGTCTTAAAAGCTATTTATTAGAATCTGGTTTCGAAATAGGTATAGTAGATCAAACACTTTTTATTAAGAAAACTAAGAAAGATATTTTAATAATTCAAATATATGTTGATGATATTATTTTTGGGTCGACAAATGAAAAGTTATGTCAGGATTTTTCGACTATAATGACAAATGAATTTGAAATGTCTCATATGGGAGAATTGTCATATTTTCTTGGATTACAAATTAAACAAATTGAAAATGGAATTTTTATTAATTAAGAAAAATATTGTTATAATTTAATTAAACGATTTGGTCTGGAAAACACTTCTGCCAAACCAACTCCAATGAGCACAACTACTCATCTCGATAGAGACGAGGAGGGAAAAAGTGTTGATCAGAAACTATATCGTAGTATGATTGGATCTTTACTATATTATGGGTGTTTCTTGTCTCAGTCTTCGTTAGAGTTTGTTTTATTTATTTTGGTTTTAGAAAATCTATTTTTAATTCTAAACTTATAAATCATACATTTACAAACGGCTTTATTATTAAACTTCTATGATTATAATTAAAACTAGTTAATATCCACTAATTTTTCAGCAAACAAATGCTTATATATACTATGCTTGTTTTTCAAAACATATACTAAGAAAGTTTTAAAATCAAAACTTAAAAAAAATGTCTTCAAACAATGACTTCTATAATTCCGACAACTCTCGTCTATCGTATACATCTCCAGACGATGATGGTTCCGACCGCATTCCTGAAAACGGACCCTATCCTATCTTTCCCATGCCTAATCGTGTCCTTAAATTCTCTCCTTCTCCGGATAAAGACCCCCGACATGGATGGAAACCATGAGAAAACTCCCATACAGGCTATACACCGGAAAAGAAAAAAGGCAAGAATGCAATGGTAATATCTCCATCAACTAAACAGAAAATTGATAAGATACACCACTATCAACAACAACAAATGGATATGCAGCGGGAACTTTACTATGAACAAAAAGTTACGGCACGACGTTTGAGCTTTCTAGAACGGATGACTATGAAAGTTTTTTCATCAAAGAAGGATGACATTGCTGAACCCGCTTATAGACCTTCATCCTCTTCGAATCCTGCTCAATCTCCAATAGCTCCAAAATGGTCACCTATAGAAGATGTTCCGTCTCCAAACTCTTGGGAACGTAGATTTTAAGAACGGTGGCTAAACAATTTATATATATATTTATATGTTGTTTGTTTTCAATAAGTTGTATTAATATAGTGCAACAATAATAAAATTTATATTTATATAATTTTTTTAAGAAAAACAACAAAATTGTGCATTTTTGATAGGGTCGGTTGACCGAAGGCCTGAGTCGGTCAGCCGAACCCATCCCGAAAGTTCCACTTGTTCTCAGATAACCCAGTCGGTCAGCCGACCCAGAAATTCGGTCGACCGAACGTGTTTTTCTGATGATTTTTACTTCATATTTGTAACCCATCCATTCACCTTTTCAACCTACCTCTTCACTTTTACTTTCCCAATTTCATTTTTTACCCTAGCCCCCATTAAAAATTTCTCAAATTTTTATCTTTTCTTCAAAAACAATGGCTCCTAAGAAGAGAACAAAGACTACCAATGCTTCATCTTCATCAACTCCAGTAGATACTCAAATCGCCTCATGGCTTGTCAATGATTTAGCACTTCAAAGATGGATACAACTTCAAGATGCCAAAATCTTTGAAGAATCATTTGTAAGTAACCCTGATTTCGCTCCCTACGGTATTGAAAATGCCGCTATTGAGAGTGGACTTGATACATTCCTTGACCATAGGAAAAATAATTTGAAAATCAATCATATTATGGTCAAGTTATTTCTAGCAAACCTTAACCTTGTCAATCCGCCGAGAAACACTAACAATTGTGTTTGGACATCGGTTTGTGGCACTTCAATTTTCCTTTTCATTGATCGAATTAATCACATTTTGCATGCACGACCGGGTGGAATTTCGTTACACGATGTAGATTGTAATATATCAATTCGTGACCGAATAAGCCATCTATTTTTTGAAGACGACGCTACAGATCTTAGACAAACATCATCCCTTCGACCTAAAGCCTGACTCTTTCATCGATTCATGATGAAATCTATAGTTCCTAGAGGCGGTTCATATCACTTAGTATATCCTGAAAACTTCAAAACACTGTATGCTATTTGCGGGAATGTACGAGTAAATTGGGCACAACTTCTTATGGATGAATTTCTCTCTTTTAACCAAGGAAAGATGCTCCATATTTGTTATGGAGAATACATAATAAGATTGATCAATAGCTTCGTCACCCATGCTCCGGAATCCGAAACATCCAAAGTTCGTTCTTTTGATTCAAGGACCATAAAACTAATGAAGTTGCCCGATTCACCTCCTAGATTTATAACATTTTACCAATGGCGTACTACTCCTCGAGAACAACTACGCCGTAGCTTTTCTACACCGCAACCATCAACTCATGCTACGGAATGTCTAACTCGCCAACATTCAATTCAAAGACCAACTCCCGGAATTAGTACAGAGGCGGCCATTGATATTTTGGCTCAAAATCAACTAGCCTTGGATGCCCGGCTACGAAAAATTGATGGTCGTTTCAAGAAAATCGAGGGCTTCTTCGTCAATCTATGGGATGCCTTATCATGCACTTCCGAAGCCGGTGCCTCTCACCTTGCTCCCGAAAAAAGGCCGGCACCAAATTTTTCTTGGTCCACTTCGGAGAATACAAGTTCCGGTACATCGGGAACTCACACTTCTAACGCTCAAAGACGTGGTAAGGAACATGCTCCTCCGGAAGAAAATATTCATCCACAATTTTGGGATTTCGATGATGGTGAGGAGTGATCATATTGTTTTTACAACTTGCTATCTCATAATTTCAAGTATTTTTTTATGAACAATATGCCTATTTTTAGATGTTGTGTAGTAAGTAAACATCATTAATATTCCTATTTGGTTTGAGTATGTAATATTTAAACTCAATGTTTTCTTACTTGTGTTACATGTCCCATATTTTTTCATATTACATCTAATAAGTATTCCTTTTTGTCGATGACAAAGGGGGAGAAATATATGAAAGCTAACAAATTTTTGCAGAAAAATTGCCATATATTCAGGGGGAGAGTTATAATATATACTACTTCGTCACATAAGTATTGTCATCAATCAAAAAGGGGGAGAATGTTGATTCATGAGTTTTGATTCATGACACAAGCTTCAGAGATCATACGACGAGAATACTATACGAAAGCAACAAAAAGAGAATAAGCGTATGTTGTGCACTACAAAGGAGACAAGACTACAATCCAGAGATTAGTATGAATATTTTATTGTATTGAGTCTTAGAATATTGTTAAAATCATTCTTCAAGTAGTCAACACACACACAAATTATTATACATTAAATTATATATGAAAAAGTGTGCACTGTTCAATTGACAGCAGGTCGGCCGACCGACCAGGAACTTCGGTCGACCGACTCTATGTCAGTGCACAGATATGCACTGTTCTGTGTACGTTTTTGAAACTCAGCTGACCGACCAGTTTTCTCGGTCAACCGACCTGAGAATAACGGCTAGTTTTCTGAAGAGTTGCGATCGTTCGTGAAGAGGAATCTCCTTCAATCCAAGAGATACGGACACAACTTTTGATTGAAACTCTTCATGAAAGATTGTAACTATTCTACAACTATATAAACATGTTCAATTCACTTCTATATTAACCAATTCTTGTTTATAATTCTGAAATCTATTCTCTATTATTCTCTGCAAATAAAAAGCATTCATTCTCATTCAATATCACTAGAATCCTTGAATAAATTCATATACTTCGATTCTACGTGATTATCTTCCTTCTAAATCTTCACACACATATATACTCTTGAGGATTTGATTATAGGAAAGCTGTACTATCAAAAGACAATCAGTGTTATTCGGAACACATTCGTCAACAAATTATTTGTATTAAGTTGAAGTCCTCTTCGGCTGTTGAGGTGGAAAAATTTCTGTTCGGCTGCTTAGGTGTCGTATACCTATTCCTCCGGGTTAAGTGAGGGGTTTAGTTTAAATCCAGAGGGTATTCTGGGACTTGACGTAGAACGGGAAGTTCGAATCAGTATAAAAATTCTTGGTGTGCTTACTTTAATTTTTATTTTACTGCTATTATCAGTTTCCGCATTTATATATCATATTACACGATCCTTAGTACTGCACGTACACTTTCAAGGGTAGCACGATGAACTACAGTCGAAGGCGAGTCGATAAGGGAAGGCGAGGGATGGCGCAGTGCTATGGGAATGATCGCGACCCTCGTTTGTCTTTTTCTGGAAGCATGTCGGGATTCGATTTAGGGCAAGGTAGGGAAAATCGAAGGTATGGTTAGGGTCGTGGCAGAGTGACGCGGCGGTTGGTGATGGTGGTTTGGCCATTGGCGAATGATTTCAACGTGTCAGGCACGAGTGGCATGCACGAGAGGGAGCTTCAGCGCGAACAGATGAGGGAGAAAGCACTGTAGAAGCTGGTCAAACTGTTTTGATGGGCTGGGCCGTTATATTAAGGGTATGGGTTTAAAGTTTTAATTAAATTAAGATAATTATATATATAAAATTTGTAAAACTTATACATGCGATATCTTTTTCATACGGAATCAGATTTTGACGAGACGAGTTGCATTGCGTTCATATCTATGAATGCTACACATAAGAATTAGTTTGGAGTCGATTAGAGCTTGCTGAATTTTTAGTTAAATTCGAACATGCTCGAATTTAATCAGAATCAGAACATGAAAGCGGCAATAAAATCAAGGTGAGTAAATCTCACTCATTTGGATTGCTAGTATTAACTTAAAATAGTTAAAATTATTTATTGGTTGATTGGATGGATTGATAGATTATTATTATCAGTTGGATGCTATATTATATATATTAGTATATATTAGTAGTTAGATATATTCCCGCCTATTGGAGCGGATGAGACCCTATGTGCCCCGCATAATAGCGAATTACCCTATATTACCGCGATATCCCGCCTTGAAGCGGGATTGGTATTTTATGTTATCTAACATCTGTGGCTGCAGGAAAACAGGTTGGAGGGATCCAACTGGATTCCTCAAAAATGTTAAATTAAATTTCATATATAGTGATATATGAAATGTTGGAATAATCTATGATAGATTATAGTGTGATTTGAATTTATTGTATGATATGGTAGCACTGGCCCTAATTTTAATGTTTTAAATCTATAAGTATTATTTTTGGATTTGAAAGAAAGTTGAAAAGCGATTTGGAAGTGAAATATTTATATCAAATGTTGGATTAATTATAAAGGGAATTGATTTAGATAAATAAATAATTTGACTTTAAAATTTGTACTTACTTATTTCGTGGTATATTTTAAATAAAGATTTTGGAATAATGTATATAAAGGATTTTAAATAATAAATCTAAAGTGATACTTGTTTGAAAGTAAAAAGGTTTTAAAAATCGAGATTTAAATAAATTGGGAGGAAAAAAAGGGAAATTGGAAATAAATATAAAATTGGTTATATTGGATTTTAAATAAGATTTTTAAAGAAATATGAAATGGGAATCGAAAATCAGAATTTGATGGGTTTTGGAATATAGTTTGGATTGTTTTAAGAAATAGTTTTATAAGTGGTATTTAAATTAGAAATCGATTTATAAATGGATTTAAATGATACGAAGCCGTTATAAACTGGAAATTAGATTTGAAGTTTATAAACGATGTTTATAAATAAAGTGAGGTAGTTTCCATTTGGTAAATTGGAAATATAAATTCACTATGAGAATTTATAATGAGATAGGGAAATCAGTTTAGAGAGAAATAATGGATTCTATATTGGAATTTGGGGATAGTTATGGAATTGGAAATGTGAATTGATTTGTGATTAATTGAGAGAGATCTATAAGTAATAAATTGGATATGTTGAATTTTAAAAAATGGTTTTCACAAGAAGTTAAGATTTGATTTTAGAAAAGGATTTCTATTTATTTAACTAAAAATGGGATTAAAATATTTTCAAAATTTCAGTTATTTAAATAATTAAATTTGTTGAAATGAATTCTAAGTTTATAAACCAGTTTCATAAATCAATTAGAAATTTTATAAATGAATTGGAATTAGTTATTGTTGTTTATATTAAAAGTGCTTGACATTTTAAATAATTATTTAACCATGCTTTTGAAATATATTATTATATATATAGTTCTAAAGTAAGTGATTGAAATTTATTTATAAATGCTCTCGGGATTGGTGAACCGGTTTTATTAAATGGATGAAATTTATAAGAGGAAATCTTAAGCTATGTGTGAAAAGGAAATTTCCAAATTTGTTAAATACAGAGACTTTGAAAAGGAATCTAAAATTCATAAAGAAGTCATGATTTGTTAGATGGAATTATAAATAAGTATAAATTGGGTTTTGGAAATTTTAAAAAGGAAGTTATAATAATTCCAAAGGTTTTTGAAATTAGTACGAAATATTTTCCTAAGTAAGAATATTGGAAATGATTTTGGGAAAATAAACTTATAATATTTTCCTAAGTATTGAAAATAAAGATTTTGGAGGTATTTTAGAAATGGAATGATTTATATAGAAATATTTTTTTAAGTAATGGATTAAAAAATTGGAATTGGAAATATTTTTAAGTGTTGGTAATATTCTGTTATGGATATAAACATTTGAAATTGTTTTCAAATGTTGAAATATGGAAGAGCTTTGAATATATATTTATATATCTTTGTAAAGATATTTTGAAATTAATGTTTGAAAAATTTATGAAATGGGGCCTAGTGACTGCTTATGAATGTTATTTGATAGTTAAATAATCGACTATCAAATTTGGCCAAATTCGCTGATCGTTTCGAAGAGACCGAGATCGGATTTAATTACCTGAAAACTACTTCGATCCGATTTGAGCGTTACGAATGGATGTCGTGAAGACTATGAAGACGGTGATTCGGTTTGTCCAGACCCAGGACAACTTGTATGGACGAAAGCTATCAGAAAATTGTCATCGGAGGACAATGAGCATTCTAAGTATAAATTCCTTGAAAGGTAATCATAGCCTCAAGCCTCATCAACCGGGTTTTGACTAAAACGAGGGAGATGCAGCAAGGCTAAGTGGGTCGCACCCAATTAGGGTATATTATCACTTTTCCAGATACCCTCAGAATATATTATAAATTATGGATATGGTTGTGCATGGAAAAGAGAGCGCTCAATTAGGGTGGGAACACCCGAGGTGATAACATATTCGGTACTATCCAGTAAGGGGTAAGCCAGTATTGTGTTGGCAAGGATCGTTAGGTATGATCTCGGTACATTTTTCTAGAGGTGTACTGTGATGGCCGGTACCCCAGTAGCCCAGTCATTGTATGAAATCCAATATCCACTACGTGCCTGTATGGTTTTGATCATGTCCAACTATGTTAAAATGTGAGATGCAAGCATTTCAGCTATTTTCTAATTTACTTTCAATAGACACTATTATAATATCAGAGGATTTTGATATAAAATGTTTCGGTTATTGTAAGGGAAAAACCCGTCGTGTTTATGTGTGACGCGGTCTTACGAGATACCATTGCTTTTCAAAGGATTTTGATAACTTTAATAATTCAAATTGAGTGTGTTTTCTCACGATGGTTTTCCAGACTGACTCGGGTGTTATTTTATTATAATGCTCGGGTCAGACTGAGTATTACAGATTCAGGTTAGGATGCTATGGAGCTCAGGAGACGAGCTGGATGACGAAGATGTATTACACGTACTTGATTATATTCCGCTGTGTATTGTAGGCTGTATATTCAGCACTTGTGAGGACAAGTTATTATAACTGTCCAGTATTGGTTTGTTGACTGTTGTACTATGATGATTGATACGTATATTAACAATTAAAGTTTTTCTTTGTACAAAATCTATTGATATATATTATACTTTGTACCACTGCGATTGTGAGATTCTGTATTGTTGTTTCTGTTTCTTCTTCTATCTTTCTTTTTCTTTCCCCTAACAGTCGGGTTTTCTGGCATTCGATTTCTCGGCATGAGATACAGTGGACGTATTAGTGTCAATTTTCAATGGCCGGAAATCCGGTTTGTTACACTTGGTATCAGAGCCGAAGGTTAAGCGAAAACCTTGGCTTTGATGGGGATTACTCATTAGAGATGGGGTCAGTAGTACCCTAGAATGAGTTTGAGTGTATTAATAGATATGAGTGCGTACATGTTAGTGAATATAAAATGTTTTATATTGTATTGATTGATCTATTGAGTGGCATATGGATTCTGGTCAATACGAGTAATTAACGTTATTGACGGGGATCTCTAAACACTTAGGAGAGCAATTTGACATAGTATTGTTTTGGAAATTGGGTAGATGAAATAATTTTACCCTGATTATATTTTATATATAAAGGGATAATTTTTTAGAAATTATTATTATATGGTATGCTTGGTTGTTGGGAATGATAATATTGATTATTATCATTAATTGGTTGTTGTGTCTTAATACAAGATGTTTATTTTAAAATAAACAATGATAAAACATTTGTGAAATGTTTTAAGGAAGTGAAATTATATAAGTATAATTTATAAATGTGACTTATAAATTAAAAATGGATTTAAATTGAGAAGTTTTGAATCTAAGTCCTGAAATTTTGAAAATGGTTTCCAAAAGTTTTGGAAAATATAGTGATATTAGTTGAAAAATATTTATGAAATGTTTTTAAAAAGGGATATTTAAAGGAAATAAAAGCACTGAACTCACTTGGTCCCTAGAAAATAATTTTGGTGATGACTGCAGCATCATCGACATTCATTTTCGAGTCTCCAAGGGAGGAATTGCTACCTTAATGATTTGCAATTGGAGTTTGTTTGGTAAAACTGGTCTTGGTTTTGAAATTCAAAAGGGATGGTTTGATATACTAAGGAATTTTGTGTATATATCTATATATGATTTCAAAAATGATTTGAAATACTTAGAACAAATTGTTTAAACTCTGGGATTTTGATTTGAAATGTTTTATTTGGAAATATGAGAAAATAAGTTGATAACTTATAAAATTTGTAAATTGCAAGACAAAGCAATGTTTAAATTGTTGATTAAGAATGCAAAAAAAGTAAACATTTGGAATTGAATTATGGAATGGAATTTAACTTGAATTAAGTGAAATAAAGTAAAATTGAAGATTTGGACTAAATAAAATAAATTTTGGAAATAAAATTGATTGAGATTTGAACGAATTAGTGGATGGAAGTAATTAAAATAATTAGTGATTTAAATATGGTTTGGGAAATTGGTTGATAAAATTCAATATTAAAATTGGAAGATAAATTGAGTTCAGATGGAATTGAATTTGAATAAAAATGGACATAAACTAAAGTGATGAAGTGGTAATAAACATGAGAACTTTTCTATAAAATGTTTATAAATTTAAGGAAATTTTGTGGAATAATTCAGAAATGAAGTAAGAATTTGATTGAATAAATTCTTAAGTGAAATTAGTATGGAAAGAAATATACTAAGTAAATAGTGAATGCAGATCAAATAAAAGTGAATAGAATAAATGTGAATAAAAGGAAGTTAGTAAGAAATCAATTGGAAATTAATACGTAAGTTATACGTATATTATTTTATTCGCATAACGATTTGATCCGGATTCGAGCATAGAATTTCGAGATAATTTATATCAACCCGAGTTAGGATTTTTCACTCGATTTTCGACGACAAACCCTGGATATGGATTTTTGATTGATTCTGGGGTTCTCTATCGTAGTATATGGCTATGCAAGGAGAATGACTGTTTTTGATCAAGGAACCAGATCTGAGTCCACACTAGAGAGTCGTGTGAACGATACTAGTTCGGAAGTGAAATTGTGTGATCGAGCGAACGATCAGATTTGATATTGCGTACGAATGGTATATGTACATCGTATTGGTTTTGGTGAAGTAAATATTGGAAATTGAAAATGAAAAATGGAATGATTTCGAATTATATGATTGGATATCATTAACAAATGAGATGCAGGTAATTAAGAGCAAGAGCTAAATTGATAATTCGATTTCAGAAGCAAAATTTGATTGCCCGACAAAAGGTATGTGTTTAAAAAATTGTTTAATTTGATGGTTTTATGATTGAGCCACTTGGTTTTTGTTTTCTTTTGATGGTTTAGGCCCGTAGTGGCGATTTGTAGTTATTCCGATCTAGCCGCGCAAAGGAGACGCTGGCGAAATTTTTTGGAAATTTAAGGCTTTACGAAAATTTTGAAGAAAATTTTTAATAACTACAAATCTGATTTTGGATTATAACTTGAAATGCTTGAGTGGATTATATTATTTAGAATCTGTAAAGGAATGGGGAAACTAGAAGAAGTGATAATGAAGTTTCAACAAATTAATTTTTGGAAAATTAATGGGTTTTGGACCATTCTTCTTACCTTGGCAAATTTCGGGGACAAAATTCTTTTAAGGGGGGGGGGGGAGGAATGTAACGATCCAGAATTTTGGGTATTTGAAATTAGAATACTTAATCAATTTTAAATATGGAGAAGTTAATTTTTGGGGTTAAATAACTTTAAATTCAAATATAGTGGTTTATTGGACAAATTAATTGTTAAATGTAATAGTTGAAAATTTGTTGAAATATGGAATTTTGAGTTCTAAGCTAGATAAAAATAATTTCAAAGCTTATTTAATTTCTATTTACAGGAATGAAGGTGAATAAAAATTTTAAATTGGATTTATAAGTGATTTACTCAATTTTTAAAAAAATAACTCGTTTAAATTGACATTTAAAAATAGCCTTTCGGGGCACAGTCTCGGATTTCGACAAAACCTATTCCATTGGATCCGTAATAGTGTATTATAAATGAATTTCAAAATTCATAGCATTTGGAGTTATTGTTTGGTCGTGCGGAATAGAAACGCGTTGAAATTTATATCTGAAATTTAATATAATAATTGGGTTCAAAAAGCTATTGTGACGCCCCACCTCTATACTCACGCAAGCCAAGGACACTACTAAGTAATGCCATCGACTAGCACGAAGAATAAGGCTGTTGAGGAGCGACCATCTGTGTAATTGCTTTATGCGAGTACCGATATGTCAGAAAATATAACTTACACTTCATTTCAAGAGGAAACCCGACATATCACTTACAAACTCAAAGCTACCACACAATGGCTAAGTGGACCTCGGAAACAAATATAGAAATAAACATAACACAAATCAGTCACAGACATTCATATCACAAAGGCGGAAACATATACGAATATAACACAAAGAAGTGTACATCAAAGTAGTGGTAAAACAAGATCCACTACAGCACAGGAGAATAGATACAAGTGCTAGGCAAAAGAATAATTATACTTCAAGGAGTCCATATCTCAAATGTATAATAACAAAAACTACTAATCTAAAGTAGTTAGCCAAAAGAATCAGATGATAATCCCTGATAAGAAGTCAAGCAGGAGCACCTGAAATACCCCGGTCTGACCCGAGTATTATTTAAGAAGAAAATAATAAACAGATCATTCTAGCTATAAATATCAGATAAAATGATATAGGATAAGAGATATGACCAAAAACGTATGATAACATAAATGTCATACTATGTCAAGTATACATCAAATAACAACAAAATCATACAATATCTCAAATCAACTCGAAGCACCAAAAAGAATCACATTCTTTAAATAATTCACCAGAACACAAATATTGACAAAAACATATCAATGACAATCCATGAAAGTTGGTGAAACACAAATTCTAGAAATCACAACGAGAAATCCAGAAATCACAAAGGGGCAAGGCCTATCACAAACGGGAGCATGAAAACTCACCAACACGTGTATCACAAATGAGACGCTATCCCATAAACCGAACATTGACGCACCTAAAAAGATACGCCCCATGCACAGTCGGACATCGATGCACCTAAAAAGATACACCCCATGCCTAGTCTAACATCGACGCACCTAAAAAGATACGCCCCATGCAAAGTCGAACATCGACGCACCTAAAAAGATACGCCCCATGCATAGACGAACATCGATGCACCTAAAAAGATACACCCCATGCACCGACTTATTGAGCCGATTGCTCCACGAACGGTCCATAGACCATAGGTCGCTAACCCATAAAAATTAAACGAAGCTCAACAAAACAGGGTATAGTCCCCCACGCGGACAAAGAGACATCGCACAATGCTAGTCTAAACCGTAAAATGATCATCATCGATCATCAAGAAATGTCGATTACACTAAGCTAGTAAATATAAGAGTTTAGCTTCATGTCCCGTAATCACTTGCTTAACTCAAATATTTACGAACAGATTGTAGATTTCCACTCGAAAACTATCACAAGAGTTTCAATCGAACAAGTCCAAAAATTAACCGACGAAGTAAACGCAAGCGTTTCATACCACTTGTTTTACTAAGCCGTTTAATTAGATTTCTCATACGAATGAGGTAAAGGTTTGTATATACCAATAGATTGGAAAATGGTTTTATAAACGAGCTTTGTATTAAAAATAGAGTTGAAATCATCTTTGTGAAAGAGTTTGAATATTTACTACTAGTATAGAAACCTTTGTATTTAGAAGTGACAAGTCACAAAAATGATTGTAGAAACAATCAATCACCAAAATCCACATACGAAGACGTGGATCAAATCCATAGAAATCGATGCCGAATCCATCAAAATGGATATACCCAAAAATCCAAAGAAAGAAGTCATCAAAGTCGATAGTAAGTGATAACAACTATCCGGATCGACAACAATCGATTAAAAATAGGAAATCCACCCAAAACAGCCTTAATAGGCAAAAATAAACATCTCCAGACGTCTGATTTGGAATCCAGACGTCTGGATTCGTTTTCTGAAAAATAGTTCAGAAAGCCACCCAGACATCTGGAATATCAAATCAGACGTTTGAGCCATGACCAGACGTCTGGTTTTGAATATAGACGTCTGGTTTCGTTCTTTGGAAATTATCCATAGAACCCCCAGACGTCTGAAACTACAAGTCAGACATCTGAGACTCATCCAGACGTCTGATCTGAGATTTCAGGCGTTTGGAATTAGTCTCTAGACTTTTTTTATAAACTCTGCATGCATACATTTTTGCTCCAGCTCCAAACCAGACGTCTGGACTTGGTCACTAAACGTCTGGTCACCTGGTCTGGGCACCATTTTGCCTAGGCCAAAGTGGCTAAAACTAATCGGAAGCGATCGTACGAGCAACGACAACTAAGGATTTACGCCAAGCGACAACCCGGCCTTAAAGGCTCTTCGATACCCCCGAATATCAATGTCCGAATATCCATAGAAGGATTTTCATAAATTTGGACCAAAACACCAAAATTTGGAAAATTCACCAAATCAATTCAAATCAAAAGCAAATGAATATGCACAAATGTTAGGAATTCATACCTAACAACAATGAAAGTTATAGACGTAGATGTGAGTTCAAGAACTCACCTTTAAACCCAAAAACAATGAATGAGAAGCTTAATCACAAAGGAAAGATCAACACTCTTCACTTCAACCCAAGAAGCTTGAATCTAAGCTCAAAAGAAGAACATTCCCTAAGTTAGGTTTAGGAAATTTCTGAAATTGAAGAGAGAATGAGTTGGAGAAGTTGAAGAGGATGCTTACCTAAGCTTCTCTTTGAATTTTGGAGATAGAACTTGAATTTGCAAAGAAACTAGGGCTTAGGATTTTCTAATCTCTCTTCTCTTCCCCCAATTTTCTAAAGCTTGAAGTGTTAGGAAATATTAGGATGAATGAAGAGGAGAGGGGGACTGAGCTAGGGTGTTATGTTAGGTTATTTGGCTAAAACCCAAACCCAAAGCCCTAAGTGAAAAATAGCAAAATTCACTCAACTCCAAACATATCGATGCTTATACTTAAAAAAGTCGCAAACGACATTTTGGACTCAATGGAAGTGGTCTCGAGTCCTAATTCGACTGTTTGCATAAAGTAGCTTTTCGGACTTTAATCCGATCAACGATTCTATATTTAAATAAAATATTTAAATATTCAATCGTAAAATATGCAGGTTGTTACAACTATCTTCTCCATACGATCGAATTAGGCCTCGAAACTTGTTCTATTGTGTTTGGAATAGGGGTCTTGAACGATTGTACACTGTTCTAGAGCGAAGTCTTGCTCTTTGTCTTTAACCTTTTCTTTTCGAGGACTTGGTTAAGTACGCTCTTCCCGTTTTTGTACTCCAGTGATCCTGAAACGAAAAGATTCCTGTGTCGCTTCAAACAGTGGCTTCGCTATCGATCATTGATTGATAATTTGTAAGTGTGGAAAAGATAATTTCAAAGGACGATACAGATTGTTTTCAAACGTAAGCAAGCTATCTACACTAGATTGTTCATTTGCAATATTCAGGATACCAGACTCTTCTCATGTAGATAATACACTGCACCTTCCCTGGTCAACGCTCAGAACCCGACTGGTCAACATACGCCGGCTTTCCTTGGATTCCGGGTGTTGGTTATACGAGGATATTTTTTAAAGTAAAACATACTCGACAGGGTTGAATGCCAAGTTTTATTGTTGAAAATGACTTTCCGGTCATCCAATCTTTAGTTTGGCGGAGGGACTTCCACTCCTCCAGAAGCTGGGTCCTTCGCAACTTAGGCTTCGATTATTATTCCTGTCATATTGGAATGATTAATTACAGTTAAATTACAAGGCACAAATGCTATTGTAGAGTTGTAATTAAAGTTCGATCAGGCGCAGTTTCAGTCTTTGGAAATTAGCGCATGACTTGTTCGATTGCGATTATCCTTCCTTTGCATTTTTCAGAATTTAACCTACACACCAGCCTCTGTCTCCACGGACTATTGGATTAATTGCTCGATTTCGAGTATTGTATTTTCTCGCTGTTGCACCTCTTGCGTTCATGTGCGACATACTCGTATACTGTAATTCTGTATATGTAGTAATACATCTACGATCATTTCAGCATATTCTATTTCATAGCTTTGTTCAGAACTACAAGGTAGCTTGGTCGAACCAGTTTTGTGGTTGCTCTTGTTTATGATCCGTTGAGTTCGTTCGACAAAGTGTTGGTGTATATGCCCCAGTCCATAGGGCTGATTACTCTGAATACTACATCTATATGTTTTTAGGAGACTAGGTCTCCTGGGCTATATGTCCGATTTCCCCAGTTTGATTGACATGATAGCTCCTAACTCCGGAAACTAGGAACTTTGCTGCTTTATTCCAAGCTCTGATTTTTTTTCAATAATGTTTGTTTCCTGACTGCAATTGAATTCCTCCAAGTTTACGTCATCATCCAATAACTTTCTGGGTAGATGTGCTGGAAAGACGCCTCGTTGTCATCTTTTGCTAGAGTGAATTCTTCGAAGTCCAGTGTTGAGACCCTAATCATGCATCGGTTCCTATCTCTAGAAACTCATGCACGGATGACTTAACTCTGTGGATTTTTCCTTGATGTTGTGAATCTTCAAACAGCATGTGATGCTAGAAGGTAGGGCTGAAGATTCAATTAAACTCTTGCTTCTGTTTCTGAAAGCTAATGTGTCGATAGTTTCATTCTAGTGGTTTCTTCTTAGCATCACCAAACTTCGGGTAATGGCATATTCCTGCAAGTTGGAACCAAATGATCTAGTTAGATCATAAGTAGGTCATCGATCCTTCTCGTCATCGCCAGACTGTGAGCGACAGTTGATTTTTGAATGTTAAATCCTTCATTTCCTTTGTTGGCGATATTTTTGCCAAAATGCTCCGTTTTGCGATACAGAACCATTATCTAATCAACCTCGCGGTTATTTGTGTTTGGACTTTGCAACATTTCTTTCAATCATGTACCTATGCATCTATCCCTGCTCGAGGGACTAGCTATTTCGAGCGCTTGTATTTGGGCGATTGTGAGAGATGGAGAGGTTTAGGACAAATGCTTCTATTGCCCCTGGTCTGGCCCAGATTGAGGAAGTCTAATGGTTTTAGTTCTGACCTTTCGTAATTGTCCCTGCTTGCCGTTAGCCATGCATTCTTTGCTTGGCCGCTGACATCGTCGTGGAAGTTCTGTTCATATGCCAATTCCTGTCTTTGGGAATTGGCAACCTAGTTGCTTGGTTTCAAGCGACATCTCCTCAAGGCTGCTTAACTCTTTCTTAGTTGAATTCTGGAAATTTGGTTGTGCACTAGCTTTCATCCCCAGGAATTAGCACATGAGGGATTCAACCCTGGGATTTTCTTTCGGCGCCGCCTTATTCCCATGCAGTGGTTGATTCCTGCTATGTAAAGTCGAATCATCCGATTGACCTATGAAAGGTTATGTCTTCCGATCATTGCCTGTCATCGGGCAATGTTAAAGTCATGTTGGTTAGGATTGAATCATTCATTCGATCCTTTATAGTTGAGTATATACCTTTCAACCCAATGTGGTTGTTTTTCTCAACGTTGCTTAACTTCACGATACGCCATGTTCTGGAAGGATGGGAGTCCCAGGCATTACCGTTGCCTAGCCTGGTTTATCAAGGTCAAGTGCTACCCTTGGAAATGTTGGGTTGGTGCTTAACCAATTCCGTGGTTATTCTTATTCACAAAAAATCGGATTTCCTCCAACCGGTTTTTGTTATGATCCGACTTCTATCTGCGGAACCCTTCATTTCTAGGTGTCAAATTCTAGATTCTTATAGAAGATTAGAAATTGTGGAGCGAGTCATCACATTGCCCTCCAGTACGACTGCGCTCATTCCTATACTGATCACAGACCGATAGAGTTCGGTAGTGTTTGTCTTGAATCTGTGACACTTAACCTTACTTGTTTCAGGCCGTATGCGTTATGCTGGGCTGATAGCATTGTTGCAGATATCAACCTTATTCGTTACTTCCAATCTTTGGAAATCAATGGTTTAGCTACTCGATTTCGAGCATTCTCTTCTTGCCGTTGTTTGTCTTCGGATAATTGCTAGTTTTCTGCAAGTTAGGGTTTGAGACCTCATTCAAGCACCTTCTTCTGTCTTTGGAAACTGGTGCGTTGATGATTTGATTCTGGAAATGCCTTCCATCGTCGTCTATCTCTGGATGATGGTAAGTCGCTCCTTTTATTGCAAGTCAGAGCGATTTTTTACCTTGACCAAGTGCTAATGTGTTATGTGCCCCTCAATCCACAGGGCTGATTATTTTGAACAACTGATGTGAGACTTGATGTTCTAGGCGGCTCCTTGGATGCCCCCAGTCAAAGGTGTGTCACAGCTCCTTTGTTTGGAACTCGTGACTTAGATGTCTTGAATTTAGACATTTTGTACATTAACTTTGGTCAAAGATCAGAATTCTTTGTCGACTTCTTGGTTTGTGAACTTTGCGGCACTCCCGGAGTAATATCGGTTCTTTTTGGTAGTTGGAGTTGATCATTGTTAATCCTACAATAGACAATTTTCCCGATGTTATAGGGAAAATACTGGTACTTAGAAAATCTTGACGGTTTGCTAATGGTTTGCTGATGGTGCCAGGGCAACATCAAGTAGTGCTTGCGTGGCTTATGAAATGCGCAGCTTTTAAAAGAGTGCGGCTTACGAAATGCGCAACTTTTGAGAGTGCATGGCTTATGAAATACATGGCTTTTGAGAGTGCACGGCTTATGAAATGCGCGGCTTTTGAGAGTGCACGGCTTATGAAATGCGTGGCTTTTGAAAGTGCATGGCTTACCAAATGTGCAGCTTTTGAGAGTGCGCAGCTTACGAAATGCATGGCTTATGGGATCGATACGACCCATCGATCCAGAACGGTTTGGAACTTCTTGACGTTGCCAATCTTCAGGTAACGTGATTAGTTCATGCTTCAAGAGTGTGGTTCCACGGTTCAAGAAGTGATGTGTGGTTTGTGGCAGTGCGCGACTTATGGGATCGATATAACCCATCCATCCAGAACGTTTTGGAACTTCTTGACGTTGCCATTCTTCAGGTAACGCAAGGAGTTCATGCTTCAAGAATGTGGTTCCACGGCTTAAGAAGTGATGCGTGGCTTATGGGAGTGCGCGGCTTATGAGATCGATACGACCTATCGATCCAGAACGGTTTTGAACTTCTCGATTTTGCCAATCTTCAGGTAATGTTTGGGGTTCGTGCTTCAAGAGCGTGGTTCCACGGCTCAAGAAGTGATGCACGACTTATGGGAGTGTGTGGCCTATGAGGTCGATACGACCTGTCGATCCGGAATGATTTGGAACTTCTCGATGTTGCCAACCTTCGGGTAACGTGAGGAGTTCTTGTTTCGAGAGCATGATTTCATGGCTCAAGAAGTGATGTGCATCTTATGGCAATGCATGACTTATGGGATCGATACGACCCGTCGATCCGGAATGGTTTGAAACTTCCTGACATTGCCAATCTTCGTGTGAGGTGAGGAGTTCGTGCTTCAAGAGCGTGGTTCCACGGCTCAAGAAGTGATGCGCACAATGCTTTAGGCCTTTTCGGTGCTAGAGGAGCGATACCAGTTTTTAGAAGGTAAGGATCGAGTTTTCCCATCAATCTGGTGACATGACTTTGCTGGAACGTGATTTCGTCAGTTCTATGAGATAAGTGGTTCTTGGATCTGGTAACCGTGGCTTGGACGATTCTCCCGTATTTCCGGAAGATGTGCATGGCCAAACAGATAAGGTTGTCATGGTGGAGAGATCTACAGCCGACCGCATGGAGATGGTTATGAAGAAAGAGCTTATGGGAGTTTAGGGCAAGACTCTCAGTTTTTGGTCCAAACTGCCTTTAGATAATTGGTCTTCAACTAGCATACAATCTAAGAGGAAAAGGAACTAGCCACCAAGGGTTGTAAAGGAGGAGTTGGGAAGAAGTAAGCAAGTATTATGCTTCTATTTCGTTTGTTGTAATAGCTAGGTCATTAAGTCCGTAGTTGTCAAAATGCAGAATTTTTGATCCGGCGTAACAAAACTGTGGTATGATTAGTCTTGGCTTTCCTTGTAGCTATTCAAGTATGTGTGGTGCCCCCTATACCATAGGGCTATTCGTACACTTAAAATGTATCCAAGGTTTCTCTATAACCCGTTTGGTTGCACATGGTCCAGTAGATGCAACTGTGATTCTAGATGATTAAAGCATGGGAAAGCCTCTATCTTCAGAGACATATATTTGGGATTTGATATACTTGGTTCTCCAGGTGACGAATCTTGGCTTGATTCAAGTCGGCCTTTGATCGATCACAAGGTCGGTTCAGTTTCTTTGAGCGACTTTGATGCTTTGGAATTCAACACTGTTTTTCTCATTAATCGTTGGAAGTCATTCTGTTAATTTTGTGGAGTGATTGATGTGATTGTCGATTCGTGGCCCCGGAACATGACTTCACTGACTTCAAGCAGTTCTGGATGAGATGACCGCTGATCTTCCAATTGGCCTATGCGACGCTTTAGTTCATGAATAATTTTTGGACCAAATGACTGCTGATCTACCGATTCGCCTTCACTACACTTTAGTTCGTGAAGGACCTTCACAATGCTTTAGTTTATGAAGGAGTTTTTATGGTCGGATTTCTGACGACCAGACGGCCTTGGAAAGATACTAAGAGGAATTTTGGCCGGATGTCCAGTGACCAGACGGCCCTAGAACGATTATTTATGGACTCCAAGAAGAGTTTGGGTCGTGTGTCCGACGGCCCGATGGTCTTAAAGCGATGATTCATCAACTTCAAGAGGAATTTTGGTCGAATGTCCAACAACCAGATGGCCTTGGAGTGATATTTCATCGATTCCAAGAAGAGTTTTGGGTTATGTGTCTGACGGCCTGGTGGTCTTAAAGCGATGATTCATCGACTTCAAGGGAAATTTTGGTTGTATGTCCGGCCACCAGACGGCCTTGGTGCGATAATTCATCGACTCCAAAAAGAGTTTAGGGTCGTGTGTCTAACGGCCCGGCGGTCTTAAATTGATGATTAATCGACTTTAAGAGAAATTTTTGGATTCGGCTCACGGGAACATAGTTTTATCGGTTCCTGGAGACTAGGGGTTGGATCTGTTTGTTCGACGATCATTTGGACAAGCCTTTTCGACGCTAGTAGAGCAACGTCGGTTCTCAAAAGGGGATCGACATGACTCATCGAGGGCATAGGAGCATTTATTTTTCCATGCTGTCTGCAATGCCTTCAGTGTCCCGGTACGGCTCATTTGGAAAAGGAAAGTTAACAAGGATGGATGAGAAGGCACCACTTTATTTTGCTGGCCCATTCCTTAGTAGCTAGCTAGCCAGTGTGTTATTTGATAATCATCCTTTCGTCTGATTTCATCAGTTAGCCGGGGCGCTTTTCTACTGGGTCTTAGTGGCCTTGCTTGGGCAGAAGGTCCCTGAGGTCCTGTAGCTCTTTCACCTTATTGTATGTTCTTTGCAAATTGTTGGGTTTGTCTTCTGCCAATTGCACTACCTCTTGTCTCTAGAACTGGCTTGCCTTCCCATAGATTTCTTCCAGGGTAGTAGGTTGTTTCATCCTTTAAAGATTCCTAAAGGCCTTGCAGTAGATTGTGTTAATTAGGTTTTTAACCCAATAGAATTCAAAGGAAGTTAGAACATCTACGACAAGTCGAAACATCTCAAGAATCAACCAAAAAGACCAATAGAAGGAGCTAAGAAGGACCCAAAAGGAAAGAAGCCAGAACAAGCTAAGGCGATGGATCGCTAGCGATCCATAATGCTTGCTCATGGACAGTCCAAACTTCTTGCATCATGATCCAATATCTTTCCTAGGGATGTTTGCCAAGTTTCATGATATTCCAAGCAAGCTATTTCAAGAAGTGAGCATTCAGTCGATTACAGTCATAGTTCAATGCAACTTGTATGCGAATCACCATCAAAGCATGTCAACTAGTTACCATATTACATGGAGAGCATCTATAGAAGGCAAGGAGTGCAACCCAAGTGAAATGATCTAAGAATATTCTAACTGCATTGATCGCTAGCGATCCATGACATTAAGTTGGATTGCTATGAAACTTCCGGAGCACTTTCGTATTGTCATGTTTAGGTGTCCAGCAAAGCGGCCTAACCCAATAGCTCTCCAATCTCTATAAATACCCTCCTATCTACAACATAATGAGGATCTTCTAGACTGGCTGCTGAAACTCTATAGAAATTATTCTTCGCTCTTTTCCTCCCATACAACAGTTATCTAGAGGTTCAAAGTGATTCTACAGTAACTCTTACACTTGTGACTTAATCTAACTTAGGAGATTCAATCATATTGTAATCTAATTTCACTTGTATCAGTAGTCAGTTAAAAGAAAGTTATAAAGTGGACGTAGGCTTCATTAATAGCCAAACCACTATAAAAATCTTCTTGTTCCTTTACTTTTTCTGTAATCTACCAATGCATTTTTTATTTTATTTTCCTTGGTAAATAGGGTTGGTGCTTTCACACTCAATCCAGGGTGTTGATTCATTTTTTAGGTTAACATTTTGGTGCTTTCACTGAGAACCCAACTCAGGTTCAGATCTAGCTATCTACTTTGGATCAGATGGGTTCAGAAGTTAGATCCTCAATCTCTGCTTAGAAAATTTGCTGTTGAGAATCAATGGCTTGAGGAAGAAAGAGAACTGCTTCAGGAAGATCCATAGGAGCTGTAATAGCTGGAAAAGAAACTAATCCTCAGCAAGTTGAAGTCTAAGGCACCAACATAGGAGATCAGATGCTGGGAACTTCTATCCAGCATGAAGTTATCACTAGAGGCAAGTTAAATATGATGGTTGATGAAATCAATCAAAAGATGGAGAATAGACAGAAATCTCTTATGGAAAAACTAAATGCCCTCCCGACCTTGCAATCATTGACTGCTCCAAGAACCATGCCAGAGGCTACAGCTACCGTGGAGTAGGAAAACACTTTCGTTTCTGGCCTAAACAGAAGAAACGGAAAGCCGCAACAAAAAAGAGTAGTAGGTGGAGCTGATGAAATCACCATAGAAGGAAACACCAGCACTCCACCAACTGCAAAGAAGCCTACAATAAACTTGAATATGGGGACGATAACCCCACGGGAAGATATAATAGTGGATCTCTCCGACTCTGAAGAGTGTGAACAACTTGATGATGACGACTTGAAAGAAAACAACAACGCACTCAATACCAGTAGAAAGGTCCAAACTGCCCCTATACGACCAACCACAAGCCAAGGGAACTCCGAGGGAGTGGCTCTTCCGAAGACAGAAGAGCCTAAGCTTCAGCCCAGTTATTAAGACCGTTTGCAAAATCAAACACTTGGTATAGTCATTGATAGCCAATGCACAGATTATCGGAGATCCGAGGTATATATTACAGACATGATCAAGTGCCTAATGGATGAAAGTAAGAATATGAGAGATGATGAATGGGGATCTGCTCTAAGTCGGAATCCCTTTACTGATGACATTCTGAATGAACGATATCCTAAAGAGTTCACTATGCCGATATTCCATCCTACGATGGAACTAGTGATCCGAAACCTCACTTGTACAAGTACAGTTGGTACATGGACGGGGCGAATGCTTCAAATGCTATTCAGTGTAGATGTTTTCCAATCTTTCAGGAGGGAATTGCTTCCATGTGGTTTGCCATGCTCCCACCTAAATCCATCTTTACTGTCGGTCAATGAGTAACAAAGTTCCTTGATCAGTTTAGGATTCACACGGCACAACCGAAAGACATGATGTCTTTATCGAGCCTATTCCATGGATGGAATGAATCTTTGAAATTCTTTATGAGTCGGTTTAATACCGTGGTCATTGAAGTAAGTAACCCAAACAAAGATATGGTCTTCATAGCCCTGGTCTACGCCATCTATCCCAACACTGAATTCGAAAAATGGATCAAGATGAAACAACCTACCACCAGGAAGGACTTTAATTGGAAAGCGAGCCGGTACTTGAGATTGGAAGAAGCAAAAGAGCTAGAAGGGAAACCTGCTAACCTACAGCCAACTAATGTTGGGAAGAATGGTATGGCGCCGAACCAAGACGCAATGGGAATCAGAAAAGGAAGAATCAAAATTACAACAAGCGAAATGGAAGTAGCAAGCGACTTAAAGGCTTGAGGCACGAAGACTACACTCCACTCAATGATACTCAAAAGAACATTTATCTCATGACACAAGGGACATAAGAGTACAAGAACCACCTAAAAAGGAAGCAACTGAACAACAAAAGCATTTCAAAAAGTACAGCCGCTTCCATGGAACACACGGTCACAACACGAATGAGTGTCGTCACTTAGAAAACCTAATTGAAGAGATGATTTGGGAGAATAAGCTTCAACAGTATGTGAGGAAACCATAAAATCCTGACCATCCTATAGCACCCCCAGCTCCTAGAGAAAGGGGAAACCAAGTTGGAACCAGCGATGAGGAATCTAGACGGATCGACCAAAGACTCATTATCGGAATAGTATTTGGAGGACCTCATCCTATGTAGAGGAGTTGGGAGAAATGGAGCGATATACAAGCTCACTAAGACACGGTCCGAGAGATTCATGCTTCACAATCGAAGATGGAACTCCTGCCAAGCAGCAGAGAACCTTGAACGGTGACATAGTGTTCCGAAATCGAGACACTGAAGGAATAGAAGCTCCAACCCTTGAACCCGTGATGGTAGGGATCAAACCAGCCATTGTTTGGCATGTATTGGTGGATAGTGGCAGCTCTGTGAATATCCTATTTAAACATACGTTTGACCAAATGAAGATCAGTATAAAGGACGTATCTGCTTGCCGAACGAAGATCCAGGGATTCACTGGTGAACCTAAGCAACCTATCGGAACAATTGATTTACCCATTGAACTGGGAGAAGGTGATCGAAGAGTCGTCCTCATCCAAACCTTTGTGATTGTAGATGGAATATTAGCCTATAATGCTTTCTTGGGTCGGCCCTCTTTGGAAAATTTCAGGATTGCTTTAGCTCAGTGGTGTCTAACCATGAAATTCCCAACAGAGAATGAAGTTGGGGTGATCAAAAGAGACCAAAGTGTCGTTAGAGAATGCTACATCGCAGAACTACGCGATTCAAGAAGAAAAGGGGAAGAATGTGGGGGTGAACTCTCCACATTCGTGAATCTACCGAATAGTAACTACAGAGCCGCCCTTGGCTTGGGGACCATAACCGATTCGACAAGGCTTTGGACCCTAGAAAGAAAAGCTCAGGGGAGGAATGGGCATCACCGGAAGAATTGACAAAGTCTGTCTAAGTCAATATGGATGACCCAACATGGGTCCTGAAAATTGGATCATATCTTGAAAACAAGATGTGATTGGAACTCATCAAATTTCTTTGCACCAACCTGGACGTATTCGCTTGGACACATTCCGATATGTGCTGGGCTTCACCGGAGATTGCATGCCACACACTTAATATTGATCCCAAGTATACACCAGTGAAGCAGAAGAGACGTAGCATAGAACCAAAACGATCCTAATCATTGAGAGAAGAAGTGGATAAGCTGATAGTGAATGGTTTTATCCGCAATGCAACGTACCCCAAATGGGTATCCAACCTGGTCTTGGTCAAGGAATCCAATGGAAAATGGTGAACTAATATCGAATACTCAAACCTAAACAAAGCTTTCCCAAAAGACAACTTTCCTCTGCCTAGAATCGACCAAATGTGGATGGGACAGTTGGACATGAATTACTATCACTTATGGATGCTTATTCTAGCTACAACCAGATCATGATGCATGAACCTGAGTAGGAAAATGCTAGTTTCATTACTGATCTGGGACTATACTGCTACAAAGTGATGCCATTTGGCTTAAAGAATGCTAGGGAAACCTACCAATGACTGGTGAACGCCATGTTCAAGCGGCAAATCGGGAAGACAATGGAAGTTTATGTAGACGATATGTTGGTTGAATCATGCATAGCTGCAAATCGCTTGGACAACCTCGCCGAAATGTTTGAAATACTCCGCAAATATGGAATGAAACTAAATTCACTTAAATGTCACTTCGGGGTAGCCTTTGGAAACTTCATGGGATACATAGTAAGCACCAGAGGCATCGAAGAAAATCCTGAACAAATTACCGCTTGACGGGAAGTCGAGGCCCGAAGAAATGGGAAAGAGTTACAAAGCTTGAACGGAAAGGTTGTAGCGCTAAGCCTGTTCATCTCAAAAGTAACCGATAATATTCTTTGACGCGCTAAATAAGGGAAAGAAGAACTTCGAATGGAATTAAGCTTGTCAAACTGCATTCGAAGAGCTGCTGCAACATATGGAAACCCCGCCAATCCTGTCCAAGCCGGTAGACGGAGAAGATTTGTACATCTACTTAGCAGTCTCACCCTATGCATTAAGTGTCGCGCTCATACGAGAAGAAGCTAAGATCCAGTGACCCGTATATTACATCAGTAAACGGTTCACTGGAGTGGAAAAGAATTATCCAAAATTGGAAAAATTGGCATATTGCCTCTTGATCGCATACAGAAAGTTACGACTATAGTTCCAGGCACACCCGATCAAAGTGCTGACAGATCAACCCTTGAAGCAAGTGTTATACTGCCCCGAGACCTCTAGGCGGCTTATCAAATGGAACACCGAATTAAGTCGGTACAAAATCACATACCATCCTCAAAAGGCCACCAACAAGCAGGCATTGGTAGATTTCATTGTCGAGTTTACAGTACGAGATAACGAGGAAGAAATGACTCCGGAAGTGGAGACACGTTGGAAGTTTTTCATCGATGATGCATCTAATGACTTCTGCTCGGGGGCAGGAGTAGTGCTCGAAACTCCGAAGGACGATCCATTTTCTATGCTTTGCACTTTGAATTCCTTGCAACAAATAACAAAGCGGAATACGAAGCATTGATAGCCGGACTAAAAGTTGTGAAGGAACTCGGGATAAAGTCCGTACACATCTATAGTGACTCCCAACTAGTTGTCTACTTGGTGAAAGGCGAATACCAGGCTCGGGGAGAGAATCTCGCCCTGTATCTGTCTAAAGTGAAGGAATTGCGGAATGACATCGAACATTACACCATAACTCATATCCGAGGGAACAAATTATGATGGTAGACCTTCTAGCCAAACTGGCCAGTTCCGGAGAAGCTCAGTCCTTTGGCTAGTCCCAGTCGAGAATCTAATCACTCCAAGCATAAGCGATATGGATGTAGATTGGATTCTTGAAACAACCAAATAACTTAAAACATGGATGGCACCGATCAAGGAATATCTACTCAAAAGAACACTCCATGCAGACAAGAATCAATGGAAAAAGCTCCTTCGGAAGGCGGCGTGGTTTGTAGTATAGGATGGGATGCTCTATCGAAGGGGATTCTTTAACCCCTTTCTCAGGTGTGTGACCAACAACGAAACCCAAAGAATTCTCCGCGAAGTTTATGAAGGTGACTGCGGAGATCACACTGGGGGAAACCCTAGCAAAGAAAGTACTCCGATATGGGTATTTTTGCCCAATAGTAAGCCGCGATGTAGTAGATTATGCCAGACGGTGCAACTAATGCCAAAGATTCGGCAAGATCAAAAGAACTCCTTTGACAGAGCTCACACAGATGGTCAGTCCGTGGCCATTCACGATCTGGGGAATTGATTTGATTGGTGGATTACCAATGGCCAAAAGGGGAGCGAAGTATGTTATAGTTGCTGCTGATTATTTCACCAAATGGGCCGTAGCGGAACCGCTGGCAACTTTTACCACAAAGAAAGTTATTAATTTTTTCAATAAGAACATTAATTGCAGGTTTGGAGTGCTACAATAGATCATCATCGACAATGGGACTCAATTCGATAGCACTAAGTTTAAAGACTTTAGCAAATGCTTCCGAACCGAGAAAAGCTTTTCCGCTATTGAGCATTCTTAGGAAAACGGGCAAGTGGAAGCAGTGAACAAGATCATCAAGTCCACCATCATAAAGCGACTGACTAAAGGTAAAGGAAATTGGGTTGATGAACTTTCACTCGCACTATGGGCTTACAGGACAATGCACAAATCTGCAGCCGGGCACTCCCCGTTCGCCCTGTCATATGGTTCGGAACCAATGATCCCAATTGAGCTAGAAGTCCCCTCTCACCGAAGGTAAAACTTCAATCAAAGGCAAAACGAGCAGCACCTACTCGAGTCGCTTGATATGGTTGATGAGAAGAGGAAAGAAGCCGAGTTAAGGACTACCGCACACCAGAAAAGGGTCGCACGGTATTTCAATTCCAAAGTCCGTAACTGCACTTTTAAAGTGGGAGAACTTATCCTCAAATGAGTCTACCCTATACCAGGAAGATTCATAACAAACTGGGAAGGACCCTATGTGATCGGCCAAAAGCTAGGGGATGGCACATTTAAGCTAATAACTGTTGATGGAACCCAAATTCCCCAAGCTTGGAACTGCGAATCGTTGCGTTTTTACTTTATCTAAGACTATCTTACGTATTTTCTATTTCCCACAAATAAGCCATCCCGGAGTACCGAAGGCATTGTAAATAGGCAGAACTTGCCCAAACTTTTAGCAATAAAATTACTTTGCTTTTTGAACCAATAAAAACGTGTTCACAAAAGTAACCTGCTGAGTCACCGGGGTCAAATCGACTCAAAACCATCTAATCGCTGCTTGAGATAGTGGGACCATGCTCAAGTACGCCCCATCTACCGGTCGAGTCAACAGAAGAAAATCGACTCAAACCGTTGGATCGACAGAACTTGATCCCCGCCTTCTAAGAATTGGCGTTGCTTCGGCAACACCGGGAAGGCCCAAATCAAAGCCACGCATTCCATAAGCCACGCACTGCTTCTTGGGTTGTGAAATCATGCCTCAGCAAATATAATTACTTAAGTCGCGCACTCCTATAAGCTGCATATCACTTCTTGAGTCGTGGAACCACGCTCTCGAAGCACGAACTCCTCATGTTACCCGAAGATCGGTAACATCGGGAAATTCCAAATCATTCCGGATTGACGGGTCATATCGATCCTATCAGCTGTGCACTCTCAAAAGCATTGCATTTCGTAAGCCGTGCACTCTCAAAAGCCGTGCATTTTGTAAGCCGAGCATTCTTAAAAGCCACGCATTTCGTAAGCCACTCACTCCTAAAAGCCGTGTACTCGATGTTGCCCCAGCACCATCAGCAAACCATTAAGATCTTGTAAGTATCGGTATTGTCCTGACAATACTGGGAAACTTGTCTATTGCAGGACTAGAAAGAACCCACAACTAGAAATCTGCAAAGAGTTCCGATCGTTGACTGACAGAATCTCAGGAATCGAGACTCTCGAGTCACAATCCCCGAAGATAGGAATTGCCAAGCAGATTTGGTTACGGACACCTGAGGAATCACTCGGATCAATCAGTCATTTGTCAAGTGTTCGGAGAAAACAACCCTATGAAGTAGGGGGCATGCACATACCAACATTTAGTTTAAAGGGAAACTACTCCACAGGCCTGTTTCTCCAAACAAAGAATTTTGGAGATCATAGAAATAAAAGCATCGTATACCGCAAAACACGGCACGACAATGTGAAGTATAGAAATTGCAGAACAAGCAATCGTGTAATGCGCATACATAAGTAGAGTAGAAGCAAGTTAAGTACATGACAAAAAAGGAAGAACACAGAAGAGATGACAGTTGAAACATTAATCTTTTCATTGCTTATAATATTTTCTATGCAAAGTCCAAAATATGGGGACCGTACCCACACAATATCAGCCAACAAAAAGAAAAGTACAGATGCTACAACAACAAAAGTAATAAGTGCAGACTCTGCACTTGCAAAAAATACATGTCAAACAAATCAGAATGCCCCAATATCTAGCTCCACTGTTACTTGAGTCTGTCAATGTTTCTTTCCACCACTTCCCTTCCCACCTTTGGTCGGATGTTTCTTCTTCTTCCTAGATCCCCATCAAGAGTCGTGTCGCTGTCTGTTAATTATCGACTCCGTGCCTAGGTCTCCTCCTTTGTCCTTCGACCCCCTCGGAAGACTCCCCCTTGGTCTTGTGCTTCTGGGACCTATGAAAGCTCCTTGAAGACTTTCTACCCTCAATCTTTTCCTTCTTAATAGCCATTAACTATTCAGATTTACTTAGCTGGCTAGCTTGGTCTATCTGCTCTCGAGCTTCGACTGTTGTTAAATTGCCCTCGAGAGATACAAAAGGGTCGTCCAGGCCATGTAACGCAACAATCTTCTCGGATTTTTTCCCTGGCCGTGACCCAGATACAGGCGTGGTGATCGAAGCAGCTACAGAAACAAGCGTCGAAGTGGTCGAAATAACAGCGAGCCCCGGGAATGAAAATTTGACAGTTCGATTGGCAAGGAAGACAAACCTATAAGATAAAAAATGAAAGCATTCAATTCGTTTTGTTCTTGTGG
Organism: Allium fistulosum; assembly: GCA_030737815.1. Lineage (NCBI taxonomy): Eukaryota > Viridiplantae > Streptophyta > Magnoliopsida > Asparagales > Amaryllidaceae > Allium > Allium fistulosum. Next base: position 1,426,983,605 of record CM060902.1, read on the forward strand.
CATGAGCTGAAAGTTCTCAAAATCGGGAGAAATAAGAAGGTTACCTGCATCAGAAGGGTGATCGATAATTTCAACCTCATATTCTATACTGTCTCCTTCTTTGGATGGCCGCACGATCTTCGGCGAAGTTACAGAATCATCCTAGGCTTTTGAAACAGCTGCTTAAGGAGAAAACAACAAAGCAGTACTAGCTGAACCCAGAATAATTCCCGACTGATCATGAGGCTGCCTTGATGATTCACCAGGCTTGGAAATGAAAGGCTCTGATAGCGCTTTAGTAGTTGCAGGTGCAATTGCTTCGATGACCTCCTGCTCCCTCTCAACCCAAATATTCTCATGGCCCTTTATCAAAGCCTTTCTTCGATTCTACGTTAAGATAGGCATCCTCCAACTCTTGCTCGGTGTATACATCCCTGTTTTCTCGGAAATGGGCAAGAACTTCTTCCTAAACCACAACAAGAGTACACGGGAATTTGGGGCCCAAATAGCCGAGGCTTCCGTAATGCAGCAAGGAGTTAACGTAGAAATTCAAGATGGTGTCATCCATCTTCTCCATCATGGCGGCCTTCTCAACTTTAACTTGGGCCTTTTCAGCATTAAGCTGTGCGACTTTTTGCTGAAGTGAACCAATCATTTGAGCCTGGTCAAAAATGGTCTTGTCATGGGATCCACCATTCCCGCATAATCAGCGATTGTCTTCTTATGAGCTTCGATGGCTTCATCATGACCAACAATAGTTTTCTTTTGAGCCTTGATGATCGCGTCTCAAATTTCAAGCTCCTTTTTCAACTTAACTTCATTAGCGTGGGCCTTCTTGATTTCTTCTCTGAACACGATCTCGATTTTCACATGGGCCTTTTTTAATTCCTTCAGCAAGCTAATGTTGCTCTTACTCTTCCAAATTGCATCATGCCTCTCCTTTGTCTGTTGCTCAATTTTGACTTCACGTTCGGTTAACATCCTCTCATAATCATCCTTTCTGACTCGAAGGAAAGGATCTCTTAGTAGTTGTTACAGTTTGTGTCCACCAGATGCTTACATAACTACTCCTATCCTTCAGCCTGATCCAAATTGTTTTGAATCGCGAGGATATGGAGAATGTAAGAAATTTTACCGATTTGGTGTAGGTCATGATCAAATTTAACTCCATTCAGAAACCATCTAGGGAGCGTGACCTCAAGCTTAGAAGGACCATACGGTAGAATCGAAGCCAGCCTCCTTCGGGGGTATGAGGAACCAAAAGCAGGCACTACGTGGGTTGATGGAGCCTAGATTGATGGAGAAACTTTAACGTTAGAAGTCGAAGCTTCAATTCCAAAAGAGACTGGAGACGGGGCAAATGCTTGGTGCTTGGAAGAATGAGAACCACGGTCTACCTTCGATTTCTTGGATGGTTCTTCCCAATGTTCGGGAGTTTTCCTCTTCTCATAACCACCCTTGTAAACTCTACCTCGGTCTCTATCGTCCCAGCGACGAACTTCGGCTTCAGAATCTTTCCTCCTCCTTCACTCTTCCTTAGTTTATTGGGGCTGACGGCGACTTGATGTCTGTCTTAACCTACATTGTGCATCTGTAAACTGTTCAAGGTCCTCGTAAAGACCATGACCTCTCATAGTACATGATATATAAAATAAATGAAGAACTTTTGCGATAGAAAATGAACTCAAATAATGCATATGTAAGTGTACGTGCGTAACAGCCTAACTTAAATATCGGGTATGAAAAGTTTTTAGAAATTATAAATATACTAGTATAAACTATTTAGTGTCTACACCATCTCAATCTAATTCAAACATTTTAGTATATTGTATAATATACACATACAAACACAAACATTACAAACAAAACAAATGGTATATGTAAATATACATTTATATTCATAAATATGTATAGGTTAGATGGCATGAGATGGTGAAGACAAGTGGCATCAAATGGAACATACATGTGTCATAAGATTAAAGGAAACAATGACACATATACCTATTAGGTGTGCATATGTAGAACCATCTTAAGACAACTAAGGAGGCATGTGTCAACATCCTAAGACTTGCATGAAGATATGGTGGACAAGTGTCCAAAGTAATATGACAAAACTAGCCTTAAGAAATGCTATAAATAGGATGGATATCTTCTTTAGTTTTCCATGCTTTCATAAACTAAAAAAAAGTGAGATAAATAAGAGAAGCTTGGAGAAAGCCAAGGAAATAAAATACAAGTCAAAGCTACAATTTTAAGGTGAGAAAAACTATTTAAATCTATGAATTCATGTTATTCTATGAAGAGATGAGGTAACTATTAAGGATCAATGATAGTGGCTCGGATCTGTCAAAATGGTGTTTGGTAAATCAACCATAACTTCCACAAGAAATGAAATTTTGATTTCTTTAATGTTCTGGAAAGCTAACTCATGGTCCTACAACTTTTACTTTTATCACTTTTCCATATTCTTCAATATATATACCTGAAATTGAGGTGCAAAGTCGGGTTTAATCTCATCCCAAAATGAACTAGTGTATTTTTAAGAAAATACCTTACTTTGTCGAATTTTTATAATTATATCGATAAATAATTTTAGGGGTTTCCTTTCATGGTAATTAAGTAGACTAAGTAAGTTACTTGCTAAAGATAATTTGGAGTTAAAATCTACTTTTAACATAGAGAAATTGAATCAAACATTTTGCGGAAAAACTGGTCAAAAACCTGAGTTTCAGAAATTAGTAACACTTCTGAAAATTACAACACTTTTTAACTGTTACTAAACCTGAAGTGTAATTTTAGGCTAGAATTTGCAGCGATTCAGTCCAACAACAATTTTAGCTGTTACAAAACTTTAGATAGTGTTTTCGGAATGCTAGTGTAAACAGTTTAAAGTTTTAAACCTGACATTAGCAACACTTCTAATTTGCAACGCCTCATAACTATTTCAAATCTGAAGTATAAACTTTGGTGTTTAACTTGCCAGAACTTTTCATAGCACATCCAAATGGTTGTCTTTTCTTTTAATTGTTTATAAAGTGATATACCATGCCCAGAACTTTCCATAGCACACCAGAAAGGCTGCAGTAGCTGATTTGAGTCTAAAACCATTATGAACTACTATAGAACTTTCCATAAGGCTTTATAATCTGCTATAGTTTTTATATTAACACTCTTAATTATGTAGAAACTTTTTATAGCAATTTCTAAAACGCTATCTTTTCTATTTGGGACTTTAAAACAATTTTAAATGACTATTAACTTAACTATTCACTTCAATTATTTTGAGATCTTTTCTAACATATATCAGAATATTCCTAAAGAGGTTTGGGGTTTAAACCCATACATATATGAGTTTGGAAAGGTATTTTAAGTTACTTTTGGAAACATTTCCTCAATGATAATTACTTCGAGGATGCGGTATAAGACAATAGATCTTGGGTAGTGCACTATTACTCTGTGTTGGTATCGAGCCAAGTAAAGTACGTCCCTACATAGGATGGGATGTCGACCGCAATAGGATAAGATATCCTAGGATCCAATCCAAATCAAGGGCGTGGTTTAGATTCATGATTGAATATTTAGATAAATCTTGGTTTTGCTTGAAAGAAGTTTATTTTAAAATTTCTATTACAAACTTGTTTACTTTAATATTTCAAAATATTCCTTGAATATTACTTCAAACTTTGGATTCGTAGAATCTCCAAAGAAGTAATTTATAATGATACTATAATATGAAAACTCTGTTAATACAACCCATTATGACATGACTTAAAAACTAGCTTAAATATCTATCTCACTGGGTCTATGTTGCTCTTGATGCTACACTTAAGCATTTCAGGTTTAGATGGTTAGTAGTTCGACCTTAGAAGTTAGATGGATGCATTGAAGTGAAGACTTATATTATGTATATTATCTCTTTTATGTACTCATATGTATAAGTATGTGATGGTTAGACTCTTGGATCTTATGTAATCATGTTATATGATGATGTAAATGTATAATAACTCTTCCGCTAAAAATCATATTCTCTGAATGATTTTATATTCCGACATACCTTTGTTAATTTGTGAAACTATTCTATTAGCACCATCTATTAGATGTAATGTCATCGCATTTGGATAAGTTTGCCGAGCGGGGTGTTATAGTTAGCGGTATTAAAGCTTAGTTTTAAGGGGTACTTTCAGAAAACTTTATAGTATCACAATTTAATTTATCAGAATAGGAAGTTTATACATTTCATTGACATTTTATAACTATTTGCAGTTATAAATTATGGCAAGTAACCAAACTTGGTATATGGAAGATTCATGGGGTGGTGTTAAGTGCACCACGGTACCGAACGAACGATTAACTGCTGCAATTCCCATGATGGAAAAGCAGGTACTCAAGAGAAGAGCAAAGAGAATTCTCCTTGATGAGATGTATGAAGTGTACAATAGGGAAAACGATTATGAAGAAGTTTTAAAGTGGGACCTTGTTCTCTACCGTTTACGTCAGAAAAAGAAGCAATTAGAGATGATGATTAAAATGGCGAAAAGTACTAACTATGGAGATGCTTTAGAATTTCTAAGGCAAAAAGGAGCACTTCCACCATAAGTAGAGAATGTGAAACATAGAAGGTTCCCAACTAAGATAGTGGAGCAGTATGATGAAGAGGAGTCTGAGTCAGTTGGATACAATGATTACTCTCAAGAAATTACTAGACCTCCTCGTACAGTAAATGATAAAAAGGGTCCTTTTTCATTGAGTGGAGTGATAGTGATAGACTAGGAAAAATGAACTAAGAAGTTGAATATTAGTTAATAGATCAAGTAGTATACATGGTAATCTATATTTTTGGGGAGGTTGTGAATTAACACCCAAATTTTGTTTGTAAATAAGGGTTATAATTAATATAACATGTTTGTGTGTACATGACTTGAGTATGTCATTAAATATCCTTTATAATTGAAGATATATTTGATTTTCATTCATTACCATGATAAGAATTTTTTTAAATTGAAGGTCATGACAAATCAAAATAACTCGACAACTCAAAATCAAGAGGTTCAATCCTCGACACAAACAAATGCTATGGAGTTGTTCGCATCTTTTATCAAGCAAATGGAGCATGTTTCTTCAACATCTTCAACCAACAGTTTTTGAGTCATTTTAAAAGTTTGAAACCAGAGAAATTTATTGGAGACACCAATCCTGTTAAAGCAGAGCAATGGGTTCAACATTTGGAAGATATATTTGAAGTTTTGGAATGAACCGAAGTCGACAAAAGGAAGTTGGTAGTCTTTCAATCATCAGAAGAAGCTCAAAATTGGTGGGAGCTCGTTCGAACAACAACTAGTCCAGAAGAGATAGAACAGATGACCTGGGAAGAATTTAAGGCAAAATTCTTGGATAAGTATTTCCCAGAAAATGATAGTGAGAAAATGGAAAAAAAATTCCAAAATCTTACCCAAGAAGGTATGACGGTAGCTCAATACCAAAATAAGTTTGAAGCATTATCCCAATTTGGAAGCCATCTGATTGATACACCTGAAAAATGAGCTAGAAGATTTGCAAAAGGATTAATTCGTCCAATAAGAAGACATGTTATTGGTGATCGGCGTAAGACTTATGAGATGATAGTTACTGAAGCTTTAAATCTGGAAGAAGATTATATTGAGTTTCAGCAAGAAAAAAGACTTCAAATAAAAGGAAACCAAATGAATTTTTTGGCAATCAAAAGAAACCAGATTGGAAAAGGAAGAAGCAAAATAGAGAAAGTAAAGGATCAGTAGGACAAGAAAAGGAACATGACAAAATTAGGAGATGTTACCGGTGTAACGAGACAGGGCATATTGCCCCCAAATTGTACAAAGGCAATTGTGTGTTACAATTGTAATGAACTTGGTCACATTAGTCGAAACTGCAAGAAGCCAAAGAAGGACAATAGGGTGCAACAAGGAAATCAAGGAAGAGTATATGCAGTAGTTTCTGAACAAGCTCAAGTGGAAGGTACCATACTTCTTTTTGATTTTCAAGCTAAAATTTTATTCGATACCGGTGCTACACATTCTCTTATATCAGAAATGTTCCCTACTAGTTTAGGATTACCCATTGAGAAACTACCGAGCCCATTAGGAGTAGATAATTTAGTAGGAGGAAATACTAAACTTAAGAGTATGTGTAGGAACTGTATCCTTAACTTTAGGGGTAAGGATATGATGCCCAATCTAATTGTCATCCCAATGGAATATTTTGATATCATCCTTGGGATGGATTGGCTTTCCAAATATCGAGCCATCTTGAATTGCCATGACAAGACCATAATTTTTATAATTCAGGAACATGAAACCTTTGTTTACTCATGTGATAAATTTGAAGATGCTTTTATATCTGGATAAGTAGCTCATATCAATATTGAGATACGGGTCAATTGGTAGACCAAATCCCCATATTAAAGGATAAGGGTCAACTGGTAGACCAAATCCCCATAGTAAAGGAAGTTTTTCAAGAAGTACCAGGATTACCACCAAAAAGAGAAATTAATTTTAGTATCGACTTAATCCCTGGTACCACTCCTATTGCTAAAGTAGCTTATCGTATGTCTCCTAAGGTAAATCAAGAATTAAAGAAACAAATTAAGGAGATGGAGGATTAAGGATTTATTAGACCTAGTAAATCTCCTTAGGGAGCGTCAGTGATGTTTGTAAAGAAACATGATGGAACATTTCACTTGTACGTAGATTACCGAGAGCTTAATAAGGTAACAATTAGGAATAAATACCCATTACCTCGAATCGATGGTTTATTTGATTTAGATCCTAGAAGCTACAGTATTTTCGAAAATTGACTTAAGATTTGGGTATCATTAATCAAGAATAAAAGAGGAAGACATTCCAAAGATATCATACCAAACTCGGTATGTACACTATGAATTCTTGATGATGCCTTTTGGCCTTACCAATGCTCCGGCAATGTTCGTGGATTTGATGAATCGTGTGTTTCACCTATATCTTGACCAGTTTTTCATTGTGTTTATTGATGATATCCAAATCTACTCTAAGACAAAGGAGGAACATGAATGCCATCTACGTTTGTGTCTCCAAACATTAAAAGAACATCAACTATATGCAAAATTAAGTAAATGCAAATTATGGTTAAAGAAAGTGAAATTTCTTGGACATATTGTCTCAAAGAATGGGATAGGAGTGGACCCATCAAAAGTTGAGGCAATGTTGAAATGGAACCCTCCGACAACACCATCAAAAGTTTGAAGTTTTCTAGGATTAGCTGGTTACCATCGGAGATTTATTCAAGATTTTTCAAAGATAGCATCTCCACTAACAAAGTTAACTCGGAAGGAAACCAAGTTTATTTGGAATGAAAAATGTGAAACAGCATTTAAAACCTTAAAGAAAAGGTTGACCGAGGCACAAATTCCATCCTTGCCAAGGAGCGGAGTCCCATATAAAGTATATTCTGATGCATGTGGACAAGGATTGGTATGCATACTAATGTAGAAGGACAAAGTTATTCCTTATGGCTCTCGTCAGCTAAAGCCACATGAAGTCAATTATCCAACTTATGACTTAGAATTGGCTGCAATCGTATTTGCCTTAAATATTTGGAGGCATTATCTTTATGGGGAACAATTCCATGTTTACTTAGACCATAAGAGTTTAAAATATTTGTTTTCCCAAAAAGAATTAAATATGAGACAAAGGAGATGGTTAGAATTTCTAAAAGATTGTGACTTTACATTGCATTATCATCCAGGGAAGGGAAATGTAGTTGCAGACGCATTAAGCCGAAAACCATATGGCATAGTAGCCAATTTAATGATAAGAGAATAGAAAGCTCTAGAGACCCTAGCCGAGATGAACGCTTGCACAAAGATGATTAGTGGATCAAGGGTTAAACAAAGTAGCCCTTTTATGTAACCTTATTATTCATCCAACTCTAGTAAGTAGAATATTAGAAGCCCAAGAGGAAGATAAGGAGTTGAAGGAATTATTTACAAAGATGAAGGACAAGGAACCTGCAGATTGGAACATCGGTAAAGATGGAGGTTATAGATTTAGAAATCGACTTTGTGTTCCAAATCAAACTGAATTGAAAAATGAAATTCTAAGTGAAGCACATCGCTCAAGGTTTATAGTGCACCCGGGAAGAACAAAAATGTTTAAGGATCTTAAGCGTTAATTTTGGTGGAATGGAATGAAGAAGGATGTCGCTGAATTTTTGGAAAAATGTTTTGCATGACAACAAATTAAAACTGAGCAGCAACGACCAACATGACTTCTACAACCACTTCCTATCGCTGAATGGAAATGGGAGCATATAACGATGGATTACCAATGACAAAACAGGGTCATGACGCAATATGGGTAGTAGTGGATTGCTTAACATAGTCGGCACACTTCATACCTTACAACATGACCTATCAATGGAGAAACTGAGTAGACTCTATTTGAAAGAAATTGTTCGACTACATGGCATACCAATCACTATTGTTTCAAGTAGAGACCCATGATTCACATAATAATTTTGGAAAAGTCTTCAAAAAGCATTAGGTACATCACTAAACCTAAGTACAACCTTTCATCCTCAAACTGACAAACAAACCGAAAGGTTGAACCGAGTCATAAATGATATGTTAAGATCTTGTATAATGGAATTCGAAACCACATGGGAAACTCACATACCATTAATAGAATTTGCATATAACAATATTTATCATGTGAGTATTAGTATGGCCCCAAATGAAGCTTTGTATGGAAGACCTTGTCATTCGCCTATATGTTGGGCAGAAGTTGGAGATCGTGAACTTCTCGGTCTAAATCTAGTAGAAGAAACAATAGAAAAGATTTCTATCATAAGGGAAAGATTGTAAGCAGCACAATGTAGGCAAAAGATTTATGCGGACCATAGAAGAAAGGACCTGGGATTCGAAGTAGGGGATCAAGTACTTCTTAAAGTTTCTCTAGTACGAGGGGTAGTGTGATTTGGAAAGAAGAAGGCAAAGTTATCACTCAGATTTATTGGACCATTTAGTATTACCAAGAAAATTGGTAAAGTTGCATACCAACAAGATTTACTTGACAAATTATCAGTATTCATAATGTATTTCACATATCGATGCTATGAAAATATATTTTGGATCCATCTCATATGATTGATTTAAGTGGCATCGAAGTTAAAAGGGAACCAAGTACATTGAAAGACCTGTTCGCATTCTTCACAAAAATGTTAAGAAGTTAAGAACAAAATAAATTCCCTTAGTAAAAGTACAATGGAACTATCACAATGAGGACGAAGCATCATGGGAGGTTGAGTAAGAAATCCATAGAGATTATCAAGAATTGTTTGAAACTTAAATTTCGAGGATGAAATCTTTTTCTAAAGGTGGTGGAATGTAACAGCCAAACTTAAATATCAGGTATAAAAAGTTTTTAGAAATTATAAATATACTAGTATAAACTATTTAGTGTCTACACCATCTCAATACGATTAAAATATTTTAGTATATTTGTATAATACGCACACACACAAACATTAAAAACAAAACAAATGGTATATGTAAATATACATTTATATTCATAAATATGTATAGCTTAGATGGCATGAGATGGTGAAGACAAGTGGCATCATATGGAACATACGTGTGTCACAAGATTAAAGGAAATAATGACACATATACCTATTAGGTGTGCATATGTAGAACCATTTTAAGACAACTAAGGAGGCATGTGTCAACATCCTAAGACTTGCATGAAGATATGGTGGACAAGTTTCCAAAGTAAAATGACAAAACTAGCCTTAAGAAATGCTATAAATATGATGGATATCTTCATTAGATTTCCATGCTTTCATAAACTAAAACAAAAATGAGATAAATAAGAGAAGCTTGGAGAAAGCCAAGGAAATAAAATACAAGTCAAAGCTACAATTTTAAGGTGAGAAAAACTATTTAAATCTATGTATCCATGTTATTCTATGAAGAGATGAAGTAACTATTAAGAATGAATGATAGTGGCTCGGATCTATCAAAATGGTGTTCGGTAAATCAACCATAGCTTCCGCAATTTTTTTAAAATTTTGATTTCTTTAATTTTATGGAAAGCTAACTCACATACCTACAACTTTCATGTTTACCACTTTTCCAAATTCTTAAACATATATACCTGAAATTGAGGTGCAAAGTCGGGTTTAATCTCAGCCCGAAATGAACTAGTGTATTTTTAAGAAAATACCTTACTTTGTCGAATATTTATAATTATATTGATAAATAATTTTAGGGGTTTCTATTCTTGGCAATTAAGTAGACAAAGTAAGTTACTTTCTCAAGATAATTTGGAGTTAAAATTTACTTTCATCATAGAGGAATCAAATCAAACATTTTGCGAAAAAACTGGTCAAAAACCCGAGTTTCAGAAATTAGTAACACTTCTGAAAATTGCAACAATTCTTAACTGTTACTAAACCTGAAGTGTAATTTAAGGCCAGAATTTGCAACGATTCAGTCCAGCAACAATTTTAGCTATTAAAAAACTTTATATAGTGTTTTCGGAATGCTATTGTAAACTTTTTAATGTTTTAAACCTGAAATTAGCAACACTTCTGATTTGCAAGCCTCATAACTGTTTCAAATATAAAGCATAAACTTTAGTGTTTAACTTGACCAGAACTTTTCATAGCACATCCAGAAGGCTGTCTTTTCGTTTAATTGTTTATAAAGTGATCTAACATGCCCAGAACTTTCCATAGCACACTAGGAACTCTGCAGTGGCTATTTTGAGTCTAAAATCATTATGAACTACTACAGAACTTACCACAATGCTTTATAATCAGCTGTAGTTTTTATTTTAACACCCTTATTATGCATAAACTTTTTATAGCAATTTTTGAAACGTTGTCTTTTCTATTTGGAACTTTAAAACAGTTTTAAATGACTATTAACTTAACTATTCATTTCAATAATTTTGAGATCTTTTCTAACATATATCAGAATATTCCTAAAGAGGTTTGGGGTTTAAACCCATACATATATGGGTATGGAAAGTTATTTTAAGTTACTTTTGGAAACATTTCCTCAATGATAATTACTTCGGGGATGCGGTATAAGACAATAGATCTTGGTTAGTGCACTATTACTCTGTGTTGGTACCAAGCCAAGTAGAGTACGTCCCTAATTAGTGACGGGATGCCGGCCGCAATAGGATAAGATATCCTAGGATCTAATCCAAATCGAGGGTATGGTTTAGATTCATGATTAAATATTTAGATAAATCTTGGTTTTGGTTTAAAGAAGTTTAATTTAAAATTTCTATTACAAACTTGTTTATCTTAATATTTCGAAGTCTTCCTTGAATATTACTTTGAACTTTGGATTGGTAGAATCTCCAAAGAAGTAATTTATAATGATTCTATAATATGAAAACCCTGTTAATACAACCCATTATGACATGACTTGAAAACTAGCTTAAATAGCTACCTCACTGGGTCTGTGTTACTCATGATGCTACACTTAAACATTTCAGATTCAGATGGTTAGTGGTTCATACCTAGAAGTTAGATGGATGCATTGAAGTGAAGACTTATATTATGTATATTATCTCTTTTAAGTACTCATATGTATAAGAATGTGATGGTTAGACTCTTGGATCTTAAGTAATCATGTTATATGATGATGTAAATGTATAATAACTCTTCCACTAAAAATCATATTCTATAAATGATTTTATATTCTGACATACCTTCGTTAATTTGTGATACTATTCTATTAGCACCATCTATTAGATGTAACATCGTTGCTTCTAGATAAGTTTGCCGAGCGGGTTGTTACAACATGACCGTAGGGAAATGTGTAACGTGTCGTAGGCAGCCTTAAAGGACTTCACCAACCGGATTGGGAAGCCACCACTGTTGGAATTGGGCTAACTCTAGACATAGCATGACCGGGGCAAGAAGACAGTCCTTCGAACTCGAAATCATCTCCCACGAGGTCATCGGTTTCAACATAAACGTTGCTCAAGTCCCCAAAGTTAACATTGGTTTCCTTAGGTGGAAAACCATGAAGTCGTTCAGTTGTTAAGGAAGCATCTTTAGCAGAAATCTCTTGGGGAGGTGAATTCGGGAGAATAGGACTCATTCTCGGAGTTTCATTGCATGATTTGAAGTTTCCTTTACTGGAACTTGCATCAAATTCATCATCATAAGAGGAGGAATCATAGCAGTTGCTATTCTCAATTTCACCCGCCTCCTTTTCTGTGATCACCGCTGCCTTTCCCTCACGCTGCTTGAACTCCTCATCCCCCTCCTCTAGGATCGGGGGCATCCTAATCGGGCAACTGGCTCCAGCCGTAACACCTTTTCCTTTATGAATCTCTTCAGTTGATCCGCCAGATAGACCTTCTCCTTCTGGTAGATTGCTATCTTCGGAGTCACACGATGAAGAAATGGAGCGTGTTCAAATCCTAGAATGGGAAGGAGATGGAACTTCAACAGTTACGGCAGATCTCTCGGGAGCAACAACCCTGACCGAAGCAAATTCTCATCCGTTAGTAAAAACTTGACCAATCTCTCCTTAGAGTCAACGGCCTTCAGAGTATGGAAGATGGGATCAAGTGATGGATTTTTGTTTGGCCTTGAAATAACTGAAAAGAGTATTCAGTCTATTAAAAATCTCGCATCATCATATTAAGTCTCAACGAGTAAATGAGAAGACTTAGCCCCTGTCATCCAAAGAAGATTGAATCCCTCAGGATACCTAATGAAAAAATATTGGGTCTTGAATTGGGACAGGTTACTTTGAAGCTGCAACACGATTTTGTGGTTTTTTGAACCTCAATGATCACAAGGGACAGACATTCGTCTCTCTTCTTGAATGAGAGGAAATAACTCAACTCATCAAAGCTTGAGGCACGATTGAATGTCCTCATAAATAAAACATGAAGACAAGTCAAAATAGCGTATCCATTGGAGTGAATCTGAAATGGAGCAATTCTGAAGTTCAGAAGAGTCTCTCTCAAGAAGTGATTGAAGGGGGGCACTGCTCCATTCAAGCACATGTACAGGTGGTAAGAGGTGTACCCCAAAGGTGGCATATGTGCAAACTTGTTTTTCAATGGAAGGCGTATGTTATCATCCGAAATGCCATGTTGTAAACAAATGTTATGCAGAACTTTAGCAGAGATTGCGAAAGAAGCTCTCTCCAGAGGGTTGAATAAAACTCTAAAGTTTGGAGGAGTTCGATCTACAACCAGACCAACTGGAACCAATTGACCATATTCAGCTGGCGGTGCTGAAGAAGTAGGCACTACTGAAATTGTTTGTGAAAGCATGACAAATGTTGATTCGGCTTTTGAGAGTGCCGAACTTCCTCCATTGGATTTACGACGGGATGACGGGTGCTTCATTCTATGCAACAAAACTTGTATTTAATGTGCTCAGGTAATTCTCTTTATAACTAAAAGTTCCCCTACGCTTAACACTTGAATTCTGGAAAAATATCGATGCATGCCGACTCATCGGGTTTCAAGCATTGATTGGGGCAAGTGCAGTGAGTTATCTATATAGGATGGGCTCGTTGTCCTAAATACTACAAATGCTCTATCATGTGTAGATAGTTCACTCACAGCAAAGAAAGAAAAGAGCTTTTTGTGTCATTCATTAAGGTTATTTCTCCTACACTTACCCGTTATCGATAACGGATCCACTGTCCAAAGTGACATAGAAATCTCTTCATATTCCAGGTACACGGACTGTGCAATGACAGGACCTATCCAAATTGAGCAACAATAGATCAATGAGCCCGAATTGAGTATAGAATTCTAAGCATAAGTCAATTTCAGTTTTCGAGAAAGTGATGACAACATGAGCTACATATGAGACGCTATCCTAAGCTATTATCACCTCCCCAAACAACCAAAATCAATCTACAAGACGTCGTGCCGGATTAAATATGGAACTTGGTGCTAGTTAATTCTGACTTTGTGGACGAAGATAGCAAAACATGTCAAGCAGCGGGGCAAAACCCGGGCTTCGTTCCGTAAAGAATCAAGACTCGATTTACTATCATCTTCTACAAAATTCGCAATCAACTCGAATTCTCCATTGCATCCATCACTAACACAACTTCATCATCAAATCGCTAAATAAACACCAAAATCAACATCACCTACCTCAAGTCAAAAGGCGAATACGGTCAATCTCAAGTTCTTGGCGATCCAAGGTAACAAGATCTGCGGCGATCCAAGGAGACAAGATCGATGGCAATCCAAGTAGGTGTTGTTTCAGGAACTAAGGGCTAGCTCAAGGTGACGACGAAGTCAAGTGGGGTCAGTGGCTAGAAGCTTCGGCAGTGGAGATCGACGACGGCGATGATGGGAGTGAATTTAGAGTTTGGAGGCGTTGAATTGGGTAGTAAGGTAAATGGCTCGGTTCGTAAACGAAAATGTGAACAAGGGAAGGTCGGCACGTATAAAAGTAAATAGGGGATTGAATGGAAATTTTTGGCTCATAAATGAAAATGTGAACTAAGGACTATGGATCGCTAGCTATCTATAGAATTGAAACCAATCTTCCCCAAACCCGCCAAGCATGATCCACGTGTTTTTTGCAAGCATCTTGAAAGCTGTGGGGTCGAAATTGGTTCATAGTTATGAGCAACGACAACTCACATCGAGACTCAACAAATGGCTGAATAGCCAAAGCCAAATTCACATGATAAGCCTCAACAAGATCAGTTAAACTTTACCAAATGGGAACTAAAAAGCAGTTACTTCCAGAGTACACCTTGTTTCCAACGAAGGTGTACTCTGGGGGGCAAATGTTAACCGAGTTTTTAACCCAATAGAATTCAAAGGAAATTAGAACATCTACGACAAGTCTAAACATATCAAGAATCAACCAAAAAGACTAGAAGAAGGAGCAAAGAACGATCCAAAAGGAAAGATGCCAAAACAAGCTAAGGCGATGGATCGTTGGCGATCCATCACCTCTGGATCGCTAGCGATCCTAGTGCTTGCTCACGGACCCTTTAAACTTATTGCATCATGATCTAATATCTTTCCTATGGATGTCTGCCAAGTTTC
Organism: Allium fistulosum; assembly: GCA_030737815.1. NCBI lineage: Eukaryota > Viridiplantae > Streptophyta > Magnoliopsida > Asparagales > Amaryllidaceae > Allium > Allium fistulosum. The sequence goes on from CM060902.1 coordinate 1,426,998,658, forward strand.
ATGTTATTCCTAGAAAGCTAGTTCAAGAAGTGAGCATTTAGCCGATTCCAGTCATAGTTCAATGCAACTTGTATACGAATAACCATCAAAGCAAGGCAACTAGTTACCACATTACATAGGGAGCATCTACAGAAGGCAAGGAGCACGACCCAAGTGAAACGATCCAAGAATATTCTAACTGCATGGATCACTAGCGATCCATCACATTAAGTTGGATTGCTGTGAAACATTTGGAGCACTTTCGTATTATCATGTTTAGGTCTCTGGAAAAGCGGCCTAGCCAAATAGCTATACAATCTCTATAAATACCCACCTATCTGCACATAAAGAAGATTTTCTAGACTGGCTGCTAAAACTCTGCAGAAACTATTCTTCACTCTTCTCCTCCCACACAACAGTCGCCTAGGGGTTCACTGTGATTCTACAGTAACTCTTGCACTTTTGACTTGATCTAATTTAGGAGATTCAATCATGTTTTAATCTGATTTCACTTATATCAATTGTCAGTTAATAGAAAGTTATAAAGTTGACATTGGCTTCATTAACAACCGAACCGCTATAAATGTCTTCTTGTTCCTTTACTTTTTCTATTTTATTTTCATTGGTAAACAGGGCTGATGCTTTCACACTCAATCAAGAGCGTTGATCCATTTTTTGGGTTAATAGACTACATCCATCTCCCTCGCTTCATCCACATGCTAGTCAAATGGCTTTGGTGAATGAGTTTCGATTGGGAAAGATGCTCTAATCGTTGTTAGTCTGGTCCATTATTAAGCTATGGCTATATATAATGCTTGAGAATGATATATGCATGATTGTCCTATGCATGAATGATTGGAAATGCCGATTGAATGGCAAATCACTTAGGATGGGGTTACGGATCAGTGACGATCCCCAAAAATTTCAAACTAGGCGAGATCGGTCTGGGGCAACAAGAAAGGCCATATAAGGTTGCATTCCAAATTTAAAGGCATTTGGAGTTCGCATGTTCGAGTTATGGGCAAAAGAAGATGGATTGGCGTTGATGGATCGATGGTGTTTTACTTGGAGTCCAACCAGAGAAAATTTTCCATTTGCTTGGACTCAGCACATGGTTGCCTGTAGCCACAAAATTTGAAGTGCTGGGTTGGTGACGAACGGTGCTTAGAGTCATTTGCATGTTTGCTTGGAGAAAACCTTTGTTTTACCCGAGTCTGATTTTGCGCTAGAATTTATTAGATTTTCTTCGAGTTACATGGGTTATTACCCAAGTTTGACTTCGAGCCAGGAATTCCAGAATCTGCTGCGAGTCAAATAGATGACTACTCGAGTTCGACTTCGAGTCAACCATTAAGTGAGTTTTCAACGACCATTTTGATGATTTTTGTTGATTTTCGAATGACGACCATTCGTGATTCGATGATGCAAGCTCCATGATGGGAGTGGAAGTTGGTCAGTTGGGAGTGGTCACAATATACCTCGAGAACTTGGCCTTGTAATTGATCTCGGTTTGTGTCATATCTTCTTGGTTCTCGTGTCTCTATGAGTACCATTTGGGTAGCATTTCCTCTTCCATTGCTTGGCACTGTGCCGTGGCACGGGTTTTAGAGCTTCTTCTATCGTTTTGCACATTAGAATTTTCATCCAATTTGTTTTCCTCAAATTGTTTGTCATCTTCAGAGCCGAAGAGAACCATCATTATATCTCCCCGTGGGGTTTTCACCCTTAAGTTTGAGTTTGTAGCAGGCACTTTTACAGTTGGTGGAGTGTTAACATTTTCTTCCGTCGTGATTCTTGGAGTTCCGCCTACTACTTTCTTTTACTTTTGCCTTCTGGTTCTTCCATTCAATCGAGAAACAGAAGAATGCTCTTGCTCCGTAGTAGCCACGGCTTCAGGCACCGTTCTGAGAGTAGTTAGTGATTGGAGCGCTAAGAGAGCATCTATCTTTTCCATAAGTGCCTTTTGATTGTTTGTCATTTTTAGTTAATTTCATCAACCATCTTGTTCAATTCTCCCTTAGTCACAACTTCAAGCTATGTGGAGGATCCCTGAACCCGATCTCCTGAGTTAGCTTCTACCAGCAGGTTGTTGGGTTTTGTTGACTTCAATTTGCTGAGAGTTTGTTTCTTCTCCAGCAATGGTAGCTCATATGGATCTTTTAGAGGTAGTTCTCTTCCTTCCTGGTGACATTGATTCTGAATAGTAAATCTTCTAAGTAAAGATTAAGGATCTAACTTCTGAACCTATCTGACCCAAAGTAGATAGCTAGATCTAAACCTGAGTTGGGTTCTCAGTGAAAGCACCAAAATGTTAACCCAAAAAATGGATCAACACCCTGGATTGAGTGTGAAAGCACCAACCCTATTCTTACAGAGCAATAATATAGAAAATAAATGTAAAAAGAGCCGAAATAGTACAAAGAGAAGAAGATTTTTATAGTGGTTCGGCTGTTAATGAAGCCTACATCCACTTTATAACTTTCTATTAACTGACTACTGATACAAGTGAAATCAGATTACAATATGATTGAATCTACTAAATTAGATCAAGTCACAAGTGCAAGAGTTATTGGAGAATCACAATGAACCCCTAGGTGATTGTTATGCGGGAGGAGAAGAGTGAAGAATAATCTCTGCAGAGTTATAGTAGCCAACCCAGAAGATCCTCTTTATGTTGCAGATAGGTGAGTATTTATCGAGGAATTCAGTGAGTATTGGGCCAGAAGTCCAAGTGCAGAAGAGTCCAGTTGTTATGCTAATTCATCAGCAAAAATCTCAAATCAATCGAGTCATTTTTATGGATCGCTAGCTATCCATAGGGGATGGATCGTTAACTATCCATCAGCTTAGCATATTTTTCTACTATAAGCCTTTACTTAGTGCTACGAAGGAGCTTGGAAAGTCTGAGGGCGCTCCGACCAATCTTGATGGATCGCTGGCTATCCATAGGGATGGATCGCTGGCTATCCATAGGGGATGGATCGCTAGCTATCCATCTCCTTTAGCATATTTTTGAGTGAACTTAGTTCGGTTGTCTTCCTATCTTCTACTTAAGTACCTTGTCCAAATATCAAGTCGTTTGAAGTTCGTTTGATCGCCATCTTCATGGGTCATCTGGTCCAGAAGACTCGTCCATAACTCACTCAGTTTTAACCAAATCACACGAAACCTCACACATGCAATGTAGATGAGTAGGAGTGCTCCCCAATAGATCATAGGTTTTGGGACCCACTCCTCATGGGTCGGACCTGATGAATCAAACTGGCCCAATTCTGAGAAAAATCATCCATAACTCGCTAAAAACTTAACTAAACCAGATGAAACCATGTAGGTACTCTCTCTAGGGCATGTGGGACCTACACTATAAATTTCATGTTGTGGGATGCAACCTACATGGATCGTTAGTGATCCATCTAGTTAAGTTGCTAGCGATCCATCAACCTACCTCCAAATGATCCCATTTATTGTGAGCCTTCTTTTATGTCTTTTGAGTGTTCTCCTAAAATTTCAAGTCAATCCGACTCAATATGAGTTCTCTAGGTCCATTTTAAGTAAGCTGCTTTTGGTCAAACATCTTGAATCAGATAAGTCTTGTTGGTGTCAAAATTGGTCACCAATACCTAGTTGTATGAAAGCACCAATATCCAATCATAGATCCCAGATAGTATCTTATGTAGAGAATATAATATGAAGAACAAATAAATTAAAAATGAAATCTAGTAAAAAGAGACAAGATTTATAGTGGTTCGGCTAACTTCGGCCTACGTCCACTTGAGAATAATCCTTTTTATTATACTATAGTTTTTTTTACAATTACAATCCAAAATCCAAGAATTAAATTGGTAGAGTGTAGCCTAGGTTGAAGATAAAAAGAAGCAGAAAGAAGATGTAGAAGATCCTTTTTCTGACACCATGCTTGTTGTATTTATAGGGGAAGACGTGCAAGGATCGAGCTGAAATTTCGGGATAAGGCTGGGGAGACCAAGACGAGGCCACCCAAAAATTTCTTGGCCCATCGGGGACCACAATAGGGATTGGTACTGATCCCTATTAGTGTGTTCAAATGGGCTGCAATCTTTGTGAGGGGTACCCCATGATGTTAGCTACTTGCTTCCCAAATTTCATGCAATTCCGACGTACGGTTTGTGCGAAATAACATTTTCCGTGAAGTAGTGTTGCTTGAATTTTGATTTCTGTTGATCCCTCCAAAAGGAGTTATGCCGATCCCTCCAACTTTCTCCGATTGGAATGAGATCCCTAGGGGGTTTCCACATGTAGTAAGCTTGTACTCCAAGTTTCATGCTGATAGCATGTGTAGATTTTGAGTTATTGACCGGTCATCGCTGCAAAATTAAGTTTAGCTGATCCCTTTTGTACCGATCCCTCCTATACCAATTCCTTCTATACTGATCCCACTTTCACCGATACCTCTTATACCGATCCCTCCTATAACAACCCCTTTTATACCAATCCCTTTTTATAAGTGAAGTAATTTGCCAATAACTTGAGCATACAGACTCTAAATGACTTGAAATTTGAAATGTAGCCTCATAGGGCCTTCCTTGTCGTTCCATATCGATCTCAACTAGTTTGAGACAAAAACCAGGTATAGGTACTGATCTCCAAGGAGTGTTAGTTCCATACTTAGCCATTATTTGAGTGCCATCCATCCAAATCCATCTGACTATCGTGCATAGCTTTAAATATAACCGACCTCCAATCCAAATAATCACCTCTTCGTGCATCCTGTCTTGATGATTACAAAATCGATTGGGTTAAATCTGGCCTTGCCAAAAGGCGGGTTAACACTTTGCCCCCCAAAACATATCTTGCGATAGGAAGATGTGTTTTGAATAGTTGTATATCCAAATTCGAAAGTCCAGAATCCATAATCTACAGATATCTAACCCAAAATCCAATCCATTTCCAGGCTAAATCCATGTCCATTCATATCCAAGTCCACATCCAAATCCATATCCAATAGCTAAATCCATATCCAAATCCGTGACCTCTCCGGTTCCTTACCGAGCATAGTCCATACTCGATGACCTGAGTAGCTCGATCCTTCGCCTTCAAGCGAAGTGACCTACCCCTTGCTAGGCATAATCTGTACCTGACGACCTTGATATATCCAGATCCTTGCTGAGCATAATCCATAACCGACGACCTAAGCAGGCTGATCCATCGCGTTCTGGCGAAGCGACCTACCCCTTGCCAGGCATAATATATACCTGACGACCTTGATCTTTCCGAATCCTTGTCGAGCAAAATCCATACCCGGAAACCTGAGTAAGCTGATCCATCGCGTTCAGGCGAAGCGACCTACCCCTGGCTAAGCATAATCCATACCTGGCAACCTATTTTGTTCACCGCATTAATGCGGATCCAAGTGTTTTGAGATTCATTGGTTATGGTGGTTTATCGCCATCTTAGAGCATGCCTAAAGATCGTCCTCGATTCCATACATGTGTAAGTGAATTAGTCATTTTACTGTAGATTTGATTATTGGTTATTTAGTCCATGCCATCCTAATCAAGAGACGAAGACCCAAGCCCTTAAGCCAGGCTCGCTCCAATTTGTGGCAGATGATGGCTACTCTTGTTCCATCACCGCTATCCATTTCCATACAACGCCATCCAAATCCATGCCTCTGATTCCATAGGGAGTAGTGCCTATCCATTTTCCTTGGCTGGGGTTTGCCCTCGGTTGCTCCAATCCGTATCAAGCCAGCTTGTTTCCGCTCCAAGTCCTAGATTCCAATTTCCAGCTATTCCAGCATCCATAAGTGGTCTCCAATCATCATTTCCATCCTACCCTCCGAGTATGTGAGGGGATCCTAGATTATCCCTCTCCAAATGAGCATCAGTATTTCGATTGACTCCCAGCTGCACAGCATCAATCGCAGTTCCTCCAGTAGCGCGACCGTCCAGACTCGGGGGCATGCCCTAAGCCTTTGGGGATCGGTGCCGATTCCTCTAAAGATGGCCGTGAATTGGCCCTGGCTGCTCTGTTCCATTCCTTTGTCCATTGGTTCCATTTTCATGTTCCCATTTCTGATTTACAGTGATTCCTGCTGCTTCAACTCCTTGATCCATAGCTCCAGTAGTTCCTATCGTTCCAACTCTTTTGTGTTGCATTCTAGCAGCTCCTATGGCTCTAGCCTATCTGATTTGTTAGAGTAGATTCTGTGTCATCTCCTCCTGTCTATTCAGCATCCGTTCTTGCGTAGCATTCACCATTGTTTCCATCTCTTCCATAATGATGTAGAGGGAGGTTTGATTAGCTCCAGCTCCTGAGGAAGCTTCCTAACTCCCTTCATGATGGCTCCTATCCACTACCTGTCTTCTTGTAGATTGCTTAACCATTGCTCCAAATCCAAGCTCTCTAATTGATTCCAAATTAGATCTCCAAATCCACGGGGGCTAGCTCTCTCAATGAAAGCACCAAAATGTTGGTGTCAAAATTGATCACCAACACCCAGTTGTATGAAAGGACCAATATCCAGTCACAGATCTCAGATAGTATCTTATGTAGAGAATATAATATGAAGAATAAACAAATTAAAAATGAAATCAAGTGAAAAGAGATAAGATTTATAGTGGTTCGATTGACTTTGGCCTACGTCCACTTTAGAGTAATCCTTTTTAATACGATGTAGTTTATTTACAATGACAATCTGAAATCCAAGAATAAAATTGGTAGAGTGTAGCCAAGGTTGAAGGTAAAGAGAAGCAAAAAGAAGATGTAGAAGATCTTTCTTCTGACACCATGCTTGCTGTATTTATAGGGAAAGACATGCAAGGATCGAGCTGAAATTTCGGCAAAAGGTTGGGGAGACCAAGAGGAGGCCACCAAAAAAGTTTCCAGGCCCATCGGGGCCCACAATAAGGATCGGTAATGATCACTATTAGTGTGTCTAAATGTGCTGCGATCCTAAAAAGTGGTGTCCCATGACTTTAGCTACTTGCTCTCCAAATTTCATGCAATTCCGACTTACAGCTTGTGAGATATTGCGTTTTCCGTGAAGTAGTGTTGCTTGAATTCTGATTTCTACCGATCCCTCCAAAGGGAGTTATGCTGATCCCTCCAACTTCCTCTAATTGGAATGAGAACCCTAGGGGGTGTTCCACATGTTGTAGTAATCTTGTATTCCAAGTTTCATGTTGATAACATATGTAGATTTTGAGTTATTGACCGATCATCGCTGCAAAATTGAGTTTAGCTGATCCCTTTTATACTGACCCCTCCTATATCGATCCCTTTTATACCGATCCCTCTTTTACCGATCCCTCGTATACTGATCCAGTAACACCCCTAATTTTTAATAGCATTATTCAGGAGAATTAATTAGAATAAATTAAATAGAATAATGTAAAGTGATAAGGGGATTGAGATTGGTAAATGAATATTAGTGGCTGTGCTTATTTAAAATAAATAAGCTTAAAATGGTTAGGTGTTAGCTAATTAACATAAGGGCGTGAGAGTAAATTGCCACCCCTGTTTCCCACCCTTATACTATTATCCCCTTAGCCATACACGTTCATTTTAACATAAGCAAAATTATAAACGTAAGATGAAAAGGAAGTCGGCCATTAGGAAGAAAGAAGAGAAGAGAAATTCAAATAAAGCTTAGGATTCAAGCTAGAAGAAATCAATCTCAATCAATCTCCAATTTCCTTATCCAAACTAAGGTGAATAATAATCACTACATCTCTATTTTGGTATTTTGTAGTCATATGATTTCGGATTTAAGGGTAAATTCGTTTTTATGATATATTAGATGATGATATGCTTGATATGTAATTAATATGGTTTAAACAAGATTGTTTAGAAGAGGTCATGCACGGTATTAGGGAAAAACCGAGATTTAATGATGTCTAAATGCCATAGGAAAATTTTATGTGTTGAGAAACATGATTTTGGAGTTGGGTTTCAATTTTTATAATTTTCCAAGCTGTGGAGAATTAGTTATGAATTTTCAAAGGAAAATATGGTTATTTGGGTTTATAAATTTATTTCGGAAATCATATTAAGAATTTGGGTCTGAAATTTTGATATGTTAGGCAACATGATTAAAGTGAATATCCAGAATTTTGGGGAGTTTTACCGAATGATTAAATATGGAAATTAAATTATTTTGAAAGGAGGACCTAAATGATTTAATTGTTTTGTTAATGGGAATGGCTTATTTGTTAAAATTTATTTAGTTCATAGATCTGACAAAATGCGGCAAATTTTAGTTTAATAATTTGAAAGTTAAATGTAACCAATCATGTGTTTACAAGTGGGCAAGTTAGTTACAAAAAGTTTGCTTTATTTAGTAAAAGTAGCATTTTGCTCAGAAAAGCAGGTTTCGCCTCCCTCGAAAGGAGCTTTCGATCCAGAGCTTCCGCCTCCATCCTAGTCAAGACCTTCTAGGTCAAAACCAGTAAACCAATACACATTGTAGCATTTAGATTGTACGTAGTGGATTGGAGAAAGGCGGAAGGTAGAGTGTCGAAACATAGCTTTCGAAAGGGTTGGTTCCTTTGTTTTGTTTTGTCTTTAAAAGAAAAGGCGCTTGCATGTTTACAAAAGGGTTTTGAAGTAGTCGAAACCAATGATTTCGAAAGGGTATTTCAAAAGAAGCTTTCGAAGGAGAGCTCCCGCCTTTGTTTTAAAGTAGTAGCTTCCGAAGGAGTTATTTAGTTTTTTATTGAAACTTTCGAAAGGGGTAGTTTCGACCAAGTCAAAACCCTTCTGTGATTTGATGCCTTTTGATGGTATTGAAGACATCAATGCTGTCGAAAGGTATTGTTTGTTTTATAAATATAAGCCACTTCCTACTGCTTTCGAAAGGGATTATGGGTTTCGAAGGCAATGGTTTCGAAAGGGGTTTCGAAGCCAACCTTCAATTGTTTTACCCAAATGTTTTAATGCTTTCTAGGGGATGGTTTGGACACCATCAAACTTCCCCAATACTTTTTGAAATAAAGAATGGTTTCGAAAGAGATGCTTTCGCTTATGTCCACTTTGACCCAAAAATGTTATTTTAAATATAACCCAATGGCTCCGAAAGGTATTGGTTTGGAAGGGTAACCTTCAACGGTTTCGAAAGGGGTACTTTCAAATGGTTTCGAAGCTATACTTCTATACTTATATAACGATGCTTTAACTTAGTCAAAAGGTTTCGAAGGAAAGGTTTTAAAGTATTCGAAAGGCAGAAGCCTATGGTTTTGAAGATAGATTTTAATGCTTTCGAAGGAGGTCATCCTATTAGGTCAAAAACAAGGTTTCAAAGGTGTCAAAAGGCTTTTAAAACCCAAACACAAATTTTTAAATGAAAAAACCCATGGCTAAATAAAGGAGTTTTGAAATGATTTAAGTATGTAAATTTGAAGAGGTGTTTCCTTGATAAAAGTATAGGTTAAAGGGATTAACCATGTTTTACATGAAAAGTATTTCAAGGACATTAAACCCACAGGAGTGGTATTGTTTGGTTATTAGGTTTGCTTTTTCAAATATAAATATATTCACATGATAAAGGACCCATAACTGTATTTTGGGGATAAAGGGATTGAAGAACCAACTTGGTTAACCAGTATTGAATATAAATTGATTAAAAAAATATAAATTGATTAAAAAAATATAAATTGATTAAACTCTTGAATGCATAGAATTACATCCAAGGAGTCAGGGAGACCAAAATATAGGTTGCCTAAACCTTGAAGTTGTCCGGGGGATAGGTTCATAGTAAACCCATGAAAACTACGATTAGGAAGTTATTGGGGGTAACCACCAGGTTTATAGTAAACCCATGAAAACTATGTGTTAAGGATGGTTGGCAGGGGCCAATTGGTTTGTAGTGAACCCATGAAAACTATATCCGGATTAAGTATCGACATCAGTCAAAAGCTTCCTAGTCGACCCATGAAAATTCGGATAAGAAAGAAGTTATTGGGGAAATCAGTAGGTTCCTAGTCAACCCATGAAAACTAGGCTAAGAAGGTAGTAATTGGAGAATCCATAGGTTCCTAGTCAACCCATGAAAATTAGGCTAAAAGACGAGTTATTAGAATGACCAGTAGGTTTAGAGGAACCCATGAATCAATTAAGTTAATTGGCAGGGGCCTATAGGTTCTTAGTGATCCCATGAAAACTCAGAAACATGACAGGGTGTCCATGAATTATAAAAAGGTTATTAGTAAACCCATGAAAACTAATAGGTTAATAGTGACCCTAGAAACTATAAATATGACGGGTGTCAATTAAACTGGGGAGGGGAGTCCAAAATGTTTATATATGTATATCATAATAATATTTTGAAATGCTATGTTTTTAACCATTGTGGATGCAGGAACATAGTATATGTTTTATAAAAGGTTTTAGGATATTAGTGAGGGGAAAACCAGTTCCGCTAAGCAGCATGATCTCACTAAATATCTAAATGGTTAAGATGTTAGATTATTATTCATAGCAGGCTTTATGTCTGATTCGAAGTTTTTGTTTTCCCCTTAAACTCTCGGTTACTCAACTGATTTTGAGTAGTTTGAGATTTAAGGTTTTCAGGTTCTCTTCTTAGACGTATAAAGCTTCTGAAGGTGTGCAGGAGGCACTTCGTTATTTAGAGTTATCTTTTTCCGTTGTGTATTTTGCATGTAAAGGCAGACTTATTAGCCTTATTATATACTCTGATCAACCAAGGGGGCATCTTCATATGTCGCTCTCAGCGTATATGTAATAATTATATTTTTCTAAACGTAGTTAGTGTTTTTGGGATTATGTAATGAACATGAAATGTTTCGAACGGAATGTGGAAATGGGTTTTTAATTTGTTTAATTTTTTCCATATTCTTCTGATATATGTATCAATATATCTAACACCGTTGTATTTGGTCACCGAGGATTAATAACTATGGATGACTGCAGCATCCGTAGCCGTTAGTTTTGGGCCTCTATGTAGGTGGATGTTACAAGTTGGTATCAGAGCATAGGTTTATGAAACTTTAAAGAAAAGTTAAACCTAAAAGCTTTTTTCGACATAATCCAATAAATCAGAAATACGATCGGGGTTGGGTTAACGTTATAGTAACAAACTTGTATTTGATATATAGGTATATATCTAAGTACGTGTTCCCCTCTCTCTTAGACTGTTCTTCTGTATCTTACAAAGACTCGTATACAGATTTATGAGAAAGAGGATATGGAAGCAGAAAACGGAAGAGGAAATCTACACAGAGGAAGCACAATAACCAACGGAAATGCTCGACCTAATATCAAGAGAAACCAAGGTCGACATGCTAATGCTAATCCAAATACTGAAGCCAATGTAGGTGTTGGAAATTCGCCAGTAGATGCGGGGATGGTGTATCAGTCGTTGGCCAATCTTTTGTAAGCTGGAGTAGCTAGTAATGTGGGAGGAGCTAATCCTGTAGTTCCAGCTGGGTATAATTATGCCAGGTTGAGCAAAGACTACACCAGTCTGGGTGGAAAGCCGTTTGTTGGAACGGAGGATGCTGTTGAGGTTGAGAATTGGCTATTGAGCTATGAGAGGATATTTACTGATCTAGGCTTGGATGATGGGGAAAAAAGAAGGCTAGCGTCTAGGCAGTTGCAAGGGGTAGCGCTTCATTGGTGGAATAGTGTGACCACCGGAGTTCCGAAGGAAGAGTTGACATATGCTGATTTCAAATGGAGATTTGAGCAGAGGTTCTTATCTGAGGTTGCCAAGTCGGCATTGATGAGAAAGTTTATGGGCCCTGTTCAGGGAGATATGTCAGTAATCGAGTATGCTGCTAAGTTTGATGAGCTATCTCGATATGGATATGCTACTATAGACACTAACATCATAAGGAATGAAAGGTTCATTTGAGGACCGAGACCGGAGCTTGCTAGAACGACCATGACTCATATCAGGGAGCCTTGTAATGTGGTAGTGGAGATAGCTATTTGCCATGAAGAGATGCTTGCCGTTTCTGCTAGGGAGAAGCCAGTTGAATCCTAGGGTCCTCAGGAAAAGAAAAAGAAATTCTTTAAGAAGAAGGGAGGCCCGAAAAGGGATGCTTCCAAGAAGGGAAAGGCTGATTTGGTGTGTTTCAAGTGTGATAATAAATGTCATTATGCTCACGAGTGTCGGACAGGCAAAGGGAAGAAGTCTGCAGAGAAGAAGAATGTGAAATGCTTCAACTGCGACCAAGTTGGGCATTACAAGAACCGGTGTCCAGAGCCAGTCAGGGTGAACAAAGGGAAGGTTTTTGCTATTGGACCACCATCTTCTTCTAGGCCTACTGCAGCATAGAAAGGGAAAACCATGATGGAAGGTATGCTTTTGATTCAGAGTATACTGGTTAGAAAACTATTTGATACCGGTGCATCACACTCATTTAGATCACAGTATTTGGTTGATAGGTTATGCATAGAACCCACTTACCTTGTTACTTCCTTAAGGGTTGCGAATCCAATAGGAGGGTATGCAACTCTAGGGATGAGATATGACCATTTAGAACTTGATTTGTTAGGTCATAAGTTTGCATGCAGTCTATGTGTTTTTGATTTCATAGATTTCAGGATCATTTTGGGTGTGGATAGGTTGGGTAAGTATGAGGCTAGGATATTTTGCCAGGATAGGGAAATATCGTTGAGACAACCAGATAATCATAACCGAATCATCTTCTCAGTGGAAAATTCCAGTAGGAGTGTTTGTGCTTTGTTAAGTGCCATGGAGGTTGGAGAAGAGTTAAGTCAGGTTCGGGGGGCAGGAGAATTTGAAGATGTCGTTGAGCCGGTTACGGGATTACCACTGAAACGAGCTATTGATTTTCAGATAGATCTTGTACTAGGAGCTGAACCTGTGAGTAGACCACCTAGCAGGATGACACCGATAGAGATGAAGGAACTGAAGGTGCAACTAGTGGATCTTGAGAGAAGAAATTTTATTAGACCAAGCAGTTTGCCTTAGGGAGCGGCCGCGGTATTCGTGAAGAAACCAGATCAGTGTTTAAGGATGTGCATCGACTATCGTAAGCTAAACGAAAGGATGATCAAGAATAGGTATCCTCTGCCGAGATTAGATGATCTGTTTGATCATTTGAGTAGGGCCGGAGTGTTTTTGAAATTGGATTTGGCGATGGGGTTCCATCAGTTGAGAGTGGCGGAGGACATCATTCCTTTGACTTCATTTCGGACTAGATATGGTTCGTATGAGTGGTTGGTGATGCCATTTGGATTGACGAATGCACCTGCTTTCTTCGTAGATTTGATGAACTGAGTTTTCCAAGAGAACTTGAATAGGTTTGTATTGGTATTCATTGATGACATTTTAGTGTACTCGAAAGATGAAAGAGAGCATGAGAATCATCTTAGAGTGGTGCTTGAAACGCCGAGGTAGAATCAGCTAAAGGCGAAATTTTCCAAGTGTCATTTTTGAAAGAAAGAGGTTAAGTTTCTTGGTCATGTTGTTTCAGAGGAGGGCTTGTCAGTCGATCTAGTTAAGATCGAAGCTGTCAATAATTGGAAGAGGCCAAATACGGTTACTGAGATCAGGAGTTTTCTTGGACTTACTGGCTATTACCGGAGATTCATCAAGGATTTCCCACGGATAGCAGCGCATTTGACTAAGTTGACCAGGAAAGATGTGAAGTTTGTTTGGTCCGACAAATGTAAGGAAGGGTTCCTTAAGTTAAAGCATTTGTTGACTAATGCACTAGTGTTAGTAGTTCCAGATGGAAACTAAGGGTTAGTAGTATACACTGATGAATGTGGAACTGAATTGGGAGAAGTATTGATGTAGAAGGGTAAAGTTATTGCCTATGCATCCAGGCAGCTTAGATCGCACGAAGTAAGATATCCTACTCATGATTTAGAGTTGGCTGCGGTGATCTTTGCCTTGAAGATTTGGAGACATTATCTCTTAGGGGAGATATTTGAGTTGTACACCGATCATAAGTCTTTAAGATATTTATTCTCTCAAAAGGAGTTGAATATGAGGCAGCAAAGGTGGCTTGAGTTTTTGGCTGCTTATAATTTTGTTATAGAGTATACTCCTGGGAAAGGAAATAGGGTAGCAGATGCTCTTAGTAGAAAATATCAGAATGTGGTGATAGCTATGTTAGCAGAATGGAAGGATCTTGAAGCTTTGGCCAGTTGCGGTGTGTAGTTAAGATCTACTGCTAGTTCTAGTCAAGGGACTGCCATGTTGTCTTGTTTAGAAGTTCGACCGGTGCTGATCAAGAGGGTAGCTTCTAAGGATAGAGAATATCCAGTTTTAGTCGAGAGGATTAGAAGGTTTGAGGTAGGGTCAGAGATCGATGATCTAAAGGATTATAGTCTTGACCAAAGGGGACGGTTGAGAAAGAAGAGACGGTTATGGAATCTGAATGTCGAGAACTTAAAGAGAGAAGTTCTGGAAGAATGTCATCGATCCAAGTTTACGATTCATCTTGGAGGGACCAAGATGTATCAGGATATGAAAAGGAGCTTCTATTGGGAAGGCATGAAGAGGGATGTCGGCTTGTGGGTTAGGCAGTGCGTGAACTGTCAACAAGTGAAGGACGAACATCAGAAGCCGAGTGGGTTGCTTCAGCCTTTAGAGATTCCAGTTTGGAAATGAGATTCGATATCCATTGATTTTATAGATGGGTTGCCAAGGTCGAATAGGGGAAATGAAAGCATATGGGTTATAGTGGACAAGCTGTCCAAGAGTGCCCATTTTATTCCAGTCAAGTCAACCAGAACGGCACCTATTTTGGCGAAATTGTTCATGAAGAACATAGTTAAACTCCATGGGATTCTTAGTAGCATAATTAGCGACAAAGATGCATTATTCACTAGCGAATTTTGGAAGAGTCTACAAGAGGTATTGGGTACCGAGCTCAAGATAATTATAGCTTATCACCCATAGACGGATGGACAGACAGAGAGAGTCAACAAAGTACTCGAGGATTTATTAAGAGCTGGTGTATTGGACTTTGGTGGATCTTTGGAGGATCACCTACATTTGATTGAGTTTTCCTAATAATAGTTATCAAACTAGCATAGGAATGGCGCCTTTTGAAGCTCTGTATGGAAGGCCATGCAAGTCGTTGGTATGTTGGTTAGAGACTGGAGACAGATAGGTCTTAGGTCCGGATTTGGTTAAAGAGGTGTCAGAAAGATTGAGTTCATCCGATAATAGATGAAGGAAGCTCAATCCAGACAGAAGAGTTACGCAGATAAAAGGATAAAACCTAGAGTTCTTAGTGGGAGACCGGGTTTTCATTAAGGTATCACCGATGAAGGCTATGGTACGATTTGGGAAGTCGAGAAAGTTGGCCCCAAGATATGTTGGTCCATTCTAGATTTTAGAAAGGATTGGAAAGCTCTTGTACAGAGTAGAGTTGCTGAGCAGTTTGGCAGATGTCCATAATGTATTCCATGTGTCTCTTCTTCGCAAGTATGTGCATGATCCAGAGTCCACCATTCCTTAGAAAGAGTTGGAAGACTTGGTAGTAGAGCCTGATTTGACTTTTTTTAGACAACTAGTTCGGGTTGTAGCGAGAGATGAGAAAAGATTGAGGACCAAGACAGTCAAGTTGGTGAAAGTTCAGTAGAGCGACAACGAGAAGGACTGTACTTGGGAGACGGAGGACATGATTCGAGATGCTTATCCTGATCTGCTTTGATGGTATGTCTGTATTAGATTTATATAGATTAGTTCCTAGTCGGGTAGTTTAGTATGGATGTTAGGAGACATTACAGATGATTGCTATGTTAGCTAGTTACTCCTTACTGAATTTCGAGGATGAAATTCTTTAAGGAGGGTAGCCTGTAACACCCTTAATTTTTAATAACATTATTCAAAAGATTTAATTAGAATAAATTAAGTAGAATAATGTAAACTGATAAGGGGAATGAGATTGGTAAATGAATATTAGTGGTCGTGCTTATTTATAATAAAGCTTAAAATGCTTAAATGTTAGCTAATTAACATAAGGGCATGAGAGTAAATTGTCCCCCATGTTTCCCACCCTTATACTATTATCCTCTTAGCCATACATGTTCATTTTAACATAAGCAAAATTATAAACGTAAGAAGAAAAGGAAGCCGGCCATTAGGAAGAAAGAAGAGAAGAGAAATTCAAGTAAAGCTTAGGATTCAAGCTAGAAGAAATCAATCTCAATCAATCTCCAATTTCCTTATCCAAACTAAGTTGAATAATAATCACTACATCTCTATTTTGGTATTTCATAATCATATTATTTCAGATTTAAGGGTAAATTCATTTTTATGATATATTGGATGATAATATGCTTGATATATAATTTATATGGTTTAAACAAGATTGTTTAAAATAGGTTATGCATGGTTTTAGGGTAAAAATGAGATTTAATGATGTTTAAATGCCATGGGAAAATTTTATGTTTTGAGAAACATGATTTTGGAGTTGGGTTTCAATTTTTATAATTTTCTAAGCCGTGGAGAATTAGTTATGAATTTTCTAAAGAAAGTATGGTTATTTGGGTATATAAATTTATTTCGACGATTATATTAAGAATTTCGGTATGAAATTTTGATATGTTAGGCAACATGATTAAAGTGAATTTCTGGAATTTTGGGGATGTTTAGTAAATGATTTAGTATGGAAATTAAATTATTTTGAAAGGAGGACCTAAATGATTTAATTGTTTTGTTAATAGGAAGGGCTTATTTGTTATTATTTAGTTCTTAGATCTGAGAAAATGCGGCAAATTTTAGTAAAATAATTTGAAAGTTTAATGTAACCAATTATGTGTTTACAAGTGGGCAAGTTAGTTACATAAAGTTTGCTTTATTTAGTAAAGACGGCCTTTTGCTCAGAAAAGCAGGTTTCGCCTCCTTTGGAAGGAGCTTTTGACCCAGAGCTTCCGCCTCCAACCTAGTCAAAACCTTCTAGGTCAAAACTAGTAAACCAATACACATGGTATCATTTAGATGGTACGTAGTGGATTGGAGAAAGGCAGAAGGTAGGGTCTTAAAACGTAGCTTCCGAAAGGGTTAGTTCCTTTGTTTTGTTTTGTCTTTAAAAGAAAAAGCGCTTGCCTGTTTACAAAAGGGTTTTGAAGTAGTCAAAACCAATGATTTCGAAAGGGTATTTTAAAAGAAGATTTCAAAGGAGAGTTGCCGCCTTTGTTTTAAGGTAGTAGCTTCCGAAGGAGTTACTTAGATTTTTATTGAAGCTTTCGAAAGGGCTAGTTTCAACCAAGTCGAAACCCTTTTGTGATTTGATGCCTTCCGATGGTATTGAAGACATCAATGCTGTCGAAAGGTACTGTTTGTTTTATAAATATAAGCCACTTCCTACCGCTTCCGAAAGGGGTTAGAAGTTTTGAAGGCAATGGTTTCGAAAAGGATTTCGAAGCCAACCTTCAATTGTTTTACCCAAATGTTTGAATACTTTCGAAAGGATGGTTTCGACACCATCAAGCTTCCCTAATACTTTTTGAAATAAAGAATGGTTTCAAAAGAGATGCTTTCGCTTATGTCCACTTTGACCCAAAATGTTACTTTAAATATAAACCCAATGGCTCCGAAAGGTATTGGTTTCGAAGGGTAACCTTCAATGGTTTCGAAAGGGGTACTTTCAAATGGTTTTGAAGCTATGATTCTATACTTACATGATAATACTTTAACTCGGTCGAAAGGTTTCGAAGGAAAGGTTTTAAAGTATTCGAAAGGCAGGAGCCTGTGGTTTTGAAGATAGATTTTAATGCTTTTGAAGGAGGTCATCCTATGAGGTCGAAAGAAAGGTTTCAAAGGTGTCAAAATGCTTTTAAAACCCAACTCAAATTTTTAAAGGAAAAACTCATGGCTAAATAAAAGAGTTTTGAAATGATTTAAGTATGTAAATTTGAAGAAGTGTTTCTTTGATAAAAGTATAGGTTAAAGGGATTAACCATGTTTTATATGAAAAGTATTTCAAGGACATTAAACTCACAGGAGTGGTATTATTTTGTTATTAGGTTTGCTTTTTCAAATATAAATATATTCACATGATTAAGGACATATAACTATATTTGGGGGATAAAGGGGTTGAAGAACCAGCTAGGTTAATCCAGTAGTGAATATAAATTGATTAAACTCCTGATTGAGTAGAATTGCATTCATGGAGTCAGGGAGACCAAAATATAGGACGCCTAAACCTTGAAGTTGTCTGGGGGATAGGTTCATAGCAACTCATGAAAACTATTATTAGGAAGTTATTAGGGGTAACCAACTGGTTAATAGTAAACCCATGAAAACTATGTATTAAGGATGGTTGGCAGGGGCTAGTTGGTTTGTAGTGAACCCATGAAAACTATATCTAGATTAAGTATTGACATCGGTCAAAAGGTTCCTAGTCAATCCATGAAAACTAGGATAAGAAAGAATTTATTGGAGACATCAGTAGGTTCCTAGTCAACCCATGAAAACTAGGCTAAGAAGGGAGTTACTAGAGAATCCATAGGTTCCTAGTCAACCCATGAAAACTAGGATAGAAGACGGGTTATTGGAATGACCAGTAGGTTTAGGGGAACACATGAATCAATTAAGTTAATTGGCAGGGGCCTATAGGATCTTAGTGATCCCATGAAAACTCAGAAACAGGACAGGGTGTCCATGAATTATAAAAAGGTTATTAGTAAACCCATGAAAACTAATAGGTTAATATCGACCCTAGAAACTATAAATATGACAGGGAGTCAATTAAACTGGGGAGGGGAAATCCAAAATGTTTATATATGTATATCATTATAATATTTTGAAATGCTATGTTTTTAACTATTGTGAATGTAGGAGCACAGTATATAGTTTATAAAGGTTTTAGGATATTAGTGAGGGGAAAACCCGTTCCACTAAGCGGCGTGATCTCACTAAATATCTAAATGGTTGAGGTGTTAGAATATTATTCATACTAGGATTTATGTCTGACTCGAAGTTTTTGTTTTTCCCTTAAAATCTCGGGTACTCAATTGATTTTGAGTAGTTTGAGATTTAAGGTTTTCAGGTTTTCTTCTTAGACGAATAAAGCTTCCGGAGGTGTGCAGGAGGCAGTTAGTTATTCAGAGTTATCTTTTTCCGTTGTGTATTTTGGATATAAAGGGAGACTTATTAGCCTTATTATATACTCTGATCAACCAAGAGGGCATCTTCATATGTTGCTCTTGACGTATGTGTAATAATTATATTTTTCTGAACGTAGTTAACGTTTTTGGGATTATGTAATGAACATGAAATGTTTTGAATGGAATGTGGAAATGGATTTTTAATTTGTTAATTTTTTTTCCATATTCTTATGATCTGTGTATACATATATCTAACACCGCCGTATTTGGTTGCCGAGGATTAATAACTATGGATGACTATAGCATCCGCAGCCATTAGTTTTGGGCCTCCAAGTAGGGGGATGTTACAGATCCCTCCTATACTGATCTCTTTTTACAAGTGAAGTAATTTACCAATAACTTGAGCATACAGACTCTAAATGACTTAAAATTTGAAATGTAGCCTCATAGGGTCTTCTTTTTCGTTCCACGATCTCAACCGGTTCGAGACAAAAACTAGGAATAGGTACTGATCCCCAAGGGGAGTTTTAGTTCCATACTTTGCCATTTTCTGAGTGCCATTCATCCGAATCCATCCGACTATCGTGCATAGCTTTAAATACAATCGACCTCCATTCCAAATAATCACCTCTTTGGGCATCCAGTCTTGATGATTACAAAATCCACTCGATTAAATCTGGCCTTGCCAAAAGGCGGGTTAATAAGTCTTCACTTCTCGAGCTAGATTGTTTGGCATGCTATGAAACTTGACAAGTATTCTTAGAAGAGGTAGTAGATCATGATGCAAGAGGATTTGACAACTCATGATGCTTCCTGTTGGATCGCTAGTGATCCATGGATGATGGGTCGCTAGCGTTCCATCTAGTTAGTGGATTTTTGGCTTGTTTCTCTTAAGTTCCATTGGCTTGTTCTTTTAGATATCTTGTTCAAGTTTCAAGTCATCCTGGCTTAGTCTGCCTGTTCTAACTCCTTTTGAATTCTGCTGGGTTAAAAGCCCAGTTACCAATCCTCTTTTCAAATAGAATCACTTTATTATAAAAAGATAAATTCCCTCTTTTCTTCATAAATAAACATCCATTATTAAATTAACCTTTTTGTAAAATAAGTACTTCTCAAAATACTTTTCTAAAACATTCCCAAAAAGGTTGTGGTAAAATAGAGAACTTCGAAAACCAATTCTAAATAAGATACCACTGAAAATTCCCAAAAATCATATTTAAATCATTCTCCGAATCAAAATCATTTTCAGATCAAAACAGCAATTCATGGTAATTCCAAAATACTATAATGAGGCTTAGAGCTACTATAACACTAAGCATGTGCTATTACAACCTTCATCATCCAAAAAGGTTCAAATTTTAACACATATCAATGTCACATCCAGTATGACCAAACTACCAAACTTTAGCATTAAACAATTTTTACAATAAGTATATAACTGGAATTTAAAATAAATAATGGTGAGGAATCCGGATTCCTCTACAATATTCCTATATTTCATTTTTATGTCATTTGCTTTTCAAAGCGGATATTCAACCAAATCAAACCAATAAATCATTCAATCACAAAAACAATAATTTGTACCTACTATATATCATATAGCACTTATCCATAGGTGAGATAACTCACTAAAATTTTAATTGACGCTTAAGCGTCCTATCTCGATCTAAAATCAAACGACGTTAGATTTTAGCTTAAATTTTCACTTACTTCAAACTTGATGAAATCAACTTTTATACATAGATAACGCTCCTACAAGCCCAATGCAAAAGAACGCGTCTTAATTAGACCTCGTACGAAGAAGTTATTCAATTTATAAGTTTTTGAATTAAAATTTAAATTAATTAACTTGATTAATTTAATCACCCACCCTGAACACTTCTTCCCCCAATCAAAATGCTGCTTGCGTATGTGCACAACTATGCACGAACCCATCACCGACCCCTTTCCTCTTCCCTTACTCCCTCCATAGTCGACAAAATCGCGCGCCGCCTTCACCGACAAACTCCACTTTACGAGTGCTTCCTCCCTGACCCCACAACTTTAAACTCAACCCCAACATGGAGAAAGCAACCTAATGGTCGCCACTTGCAAACCCTAACAACGTATTCCACTAGACGGCACCGCTTGTCCTCCAACCACTGCCATCAGACACACTTCGCACCAATTTTACTTTACCGCCCTTCGATTCACCCAACGTGGCCCCAATCTCCGCCACCTCATCATCATCCACACGACAAGAATAGGGGGTTCGATCAAACAACGTTGTACTCCCCAATTCTTGCATAAATTTAAAGCTTGCACTTATACAGACTCAATGGATCCTGTTTCATAATATACTCTTGAGTGAGCTCTTGATTTTGATTTTAGAAGGAGAAGGCTAGGTTAACCTTTCTGCAGGCAAAAGAAAATAGAAAGGAGAGAGGGAGGATTGAAAAATGAATAATGGTCTAAGCGTTGAAGTTATTAATTTATAATTTCTAACACATTGTCGTACATCATTTCGTTCGCGTACGAAACACGAATGATAGAAATAAAAATACGATCGCACACAACAATGCGACACGATAACAAAACAATCATAAAATACACTGGTTATCTTATTATATGAAATTTCAAAAATACCAACGTTTGCCGCAAAATACTTCAAACCGAAATTTTATTATTTTCTAAATTAAAAATTATGGAAAAATCATATTAATTCATTTAAAAATACATCATTAAAAATCAAGTCATTTTATTAAAAATTTATAAATTTAATATTCTCATTCGAAATGTTAAAAATTATGGGATATTACATTCTTCTCCCTTTAAAACAATTTCGTCCCCAAAATTCCCAAATGAAGAAAAATGCCTTGACATCCTTAGGTTTTTAAAATCAATTATGTTCTGGAAAGTTTCGGCGGTACCTCCTTTGCACGGCTAGGCCCAAAAAACTATAACTCACCACAACTAGCCCAAATTAACAATGAAAACAAAAGCCCAAAAGTGGCCTCCCATAATCGGGGCATAAAATCATCAACAATAGTATATACTTATGATATATCTTATAAAGTGTGTATGGCACATAGAAAACACACCTATTAAGCACAAACCAATTTGTCAAACAATCATACTCTACTCATGAAATAAAAAGTGACTAGCAAGTCTTTTCTTCTATTTACATGTATTTAACTTTCATGACTCAAAAGAGCGTTAAATGTGACAAATGAAACAATACAACTCATTCATCATCTCACATAAACATATTATATAACTTTCATATCTAACGTGAGAAGTATGCAATTATTAAAGCCCATATAATGTACGTATGTCATCCATATGGAATATCAAATACGATTATTCGCTCGATCACATAAACTTCAAATCTGAACTAATATCGCTCACTCGACTTCCCTAGTGTGGACTCCGATCGAGTTCCTTGATTAGAAATCTCCATTCTCCTTACATAGCTATCAACGATGATAGAAAACTTCTGGATCGCATTTAGAATCTATATCAAGTGTTCGTCGTCAAGAATTGAGTGAAAAAATCCAAACTCGGACCGGTGTAAATCACCTCGAAATCATGTGCTCGATCTGGATCAAGAATATTTACGCGAATAAAATGATCTACATACAACTTACGTATCTATCACAATGGTTTCTTAAATACACAAATTTCCTTTCATTTCTCAATCATCTTTTGTTAACCATAAAATATTCTCAAGAGTGAAGGTATGTAAGAAGGAGTAAGAGCATTGATGGAGATCAAAGAGCAACAGAAATAGTTTTTTAAGACGTCAAATAAGAGCTTTCGATGAGGTCGAAAGGTACCTTTTGAGGGTAATCGTTAACAAGCTTACAACTTTTAAAAAGGACGAAAGGTACCTTGCAAAGGCGACGAATAGCATGTCTTTTGCATATGCACCAAGCCATTCGAAACGATTGGTTTCGTCTTTGTTTGCCTTCACCAGAAGAACGTTCAACCGAGTCAACCCTTTCGAATGCATATATTAGCCTTTCGAGTTGGTTTAAGCCATTCTCACTTATGAAGGAAGAAATATAAGGTTCCGCACCAGTCAGATAGAGCGCATTCAATTGATGTTTTCTGCAGCTAATTTCTTAATAGTGCTTCGACTCATTCGAAACCCGCAAAGCACATGTTTCAACAGCATTAGAAGCCTCCTCCTTTATCAATTTATGCAACATATTATAGCTAAAGGAAGAGCGCAATTGTACAACTTTCGATGGAGTCGAAAGTGACCAAGCAGTACCTTCAATGAAGTCAGAAGCAATAAAGCAATTAGCCTTCCGACGAAGTTGAAAGGAATAAAGCAAAATAGAAGGAAACCCATTCTTCAGTGGCAGAGAAAGGACGGCCATATAACCCTTTCGACTTTTTGACTAGGTCGAAAGCTATGACTCAAGAGATGCGCACTGTGACGCCCCATCTCTATGCTCATAATAACAAAGAGTATTAAAAGAAATACTGTCTATTATTACGAAGAATAAGGCTGGATAGGAGCGACCATCCGTAATTTGCCTTACACTAATATTGGTTATCTCGATAGGAGTAGTATATACTTTTTATTTTTCATCTATTGTTTATTTACTCCCATCGACATATCCAATTATCAGTATAAAACGAACTACGATAGTTCATAATAGTTTAGGACATTAGATATAACAATAACACAGATAATATAAATGCGGAACACAGATAAAAACAAAAGTCTCATATATATATAACTGATGTCAGTTAATACATAGTTGACACAATACATATGATACAACTACAACTGTCGACTCTAGAAGTTATATATACAAGTACATTATCGACTAATATACATGAATACATATCGTTCTATACAACGACACGACTACTACAAAATGACACTAACAACTTCAGAAGATGTGAAAAGTCTTCAAATCCCGAACAGCAACTCAAAGAAGGAAATCTACAACCTGAAATAACTCGGGTCTGACCCGAGTATTAAATTCAAAAGAAAATAATACACGGGTCAGTCTAATTCAAACTCAGTTATTAATGCACAGAAGCAATAATAATCAAATAGTCAAATAGACGACAATCCCAGAAATCTCGTATATCCAACTCTCGATACGAGAATTGGATAACGGCAAATATAACACTAAATAGTGTTAAACAGCAAATCAACAGATTCAAAATATCAACAAAGATAAATGAAATGATTATCAATAAGGTTAATTTAGAAAACAACAGAATTGCCAAAACGGCAATTTACAACATTAAAACGTCAATTCTGTGTGGCTGCAGTACACGCACGCGTGTACTGCCTCGCCACTACAGTATAAGATAGGAATCAACACAAGGTCAAATCCGAGCTACTAGCTGGATTCAACTCAAGTGATTTCGAAAAACAAACCCAATTGGAATATGCCAACAGAAAGATGCAGTTCAAAACAAACTGCAAAGGAAAATAATGTCACCAGTGAAGCACAGTGACCAAATGCAAATGAATACAAAGCATCAATGCAATGTATCAAATTCGAGAACAAAGGCAGTGCAGCAGTTCAAAATGGCAATCGATAGAGACAAGTGCATCTCTCCTAAATGTACATGAATATTTGCAACAAAATGGTGCAACAAGAACCAATAGTGTGAAAAAGGTTCGAACTCATGTCAGTGCACAAATTACTACACTAACATGCAAAATGAAACAGAGATTTGACTGTCTAAACCAATTCAAAAATGAACTGGTAGGAGCAAAGACAGTACACAAGTCAAAGACCAGAGACCAGTGCACCAGACAGTTGTAATTCAACAACTAAACATGAAGTGTGGATACAAAATGATACAAGTAAAGTGCACAGTATTCCAGATCCAAACAACACGAATGCACAAGAGCAGTTGAACAAGAGCAAGTGCAGCCCCAATATGAAGTTTAAACACTTACATCAGAGAGTGGTGGAAAATAACACCAGTACTCAAATACAAATTCCAATTATCAACTGAAAACTCAAGTGAAGCATAAATCAGTGATGTACATCTGATAGCATCAATGGACAATGTAAATAGTGCACAGCATAAGTATGAATCAACTCATATATATACTGCATTAGATGACAACAGTGGATATGAACTCGAATTTCAGTGGAGACATGAACAATATTCAAGAAAAATGGAATGCATCAATGAGACTAAAGCTTGCACCAGTGATAGAGAATAGACTAACTGCATATGAACCCAAACTATCTCAAAGCAATACCACTACAACATGACCCAATCTAGTGCAAACTCGAGCAGGCATGTCATAGCACACTAGAATAACCCGAGTACAATAAATGGAGATGCAACAGTGAAACTGGACTGTATACTAAAGGTAAGGTAACACTACCATGCCCAGCCAATAACAGAATATGAGGCGGTGACAACATACAATGGTGACCAAGTTATAACGAACTCATGTGGATGCAACTGCGAGATATGTCAAATGCACATGTACAAAGAGCAACACGGTGTATACTTTGGAATGCACGGTGTGCGACAGGGAGTGTAAACATGACAGGGATGACACAAATCAATGCCAACATCATGAACTGGGCGGTACACCAAAGACAAGGCAGCGCAGCAAGGCCCAATACTATGTGAAATAAATATGCAGACTGCCCCCTTTGGTCAAGACAGCTACAATGAAGTGACTCAATCAACAACGAAAATGCACAGATAGATCAGTACATATAAGAAAACCCAAAGCAATTATACGTGAAGCCCAGGGATACATGTATCAAGTTGAAGCTGCTACAAAATGAACAACAATGTATCATAAACAACTCGAAAATAGTGAAGTCGAAATTCAATAGGTACAAGAAAATAACCAAAAACAATAGCAGTCTTGAACAAAGACAACTGCAGTTTGAACTCAAGTCAGGTTATATAAAAAAAACCCCAAGTCGAAGTAGACACAAAATGTCATCGCAAATCACCATAACCCAAGTCAGTAGTGACAGGGACGAAGTCACAGAGGAAAACAATAACCAAGTTCAAAATCAAAGTCGAAGCCATTCAAGTCAAGGCCAAAGATAAATCATCTACATCCAAGCATAATCACGCGGCTGAAATGAAGCCAAGAAAATCGAATGGCCGAGATAACCATTCAATTATTTCAAATAATCAAACCCGAAAGTCACGTAAGAGGTTCACATAGCAACATTAATTTCCAAACGAAATCGAACAGTAAACAACAAACTCAGAAAACATATACGAACGAGAATCATCAAATTCGAACACTAATAAGCTCAAGTTGGAATTAGATGTGAGTATACTACTCACCTGTGGTGTCGAATCAAAAGATATACACGAAGACGAACTGCACAATCATCTCGAGCATCAATCACGGCGCGAATTGAAGTAGCCTCGACCAGTTAACTCTAGCGAACATCGAAGCTCCAGGAATCAATTGGATACCACTGCACTCCATTTGCAAAGCCCTAACTTTTTCGAGGGAAACGTACGAGCAAGCCCTAAATCTGCCGAGAGAACGAATGAGTAGGAGCGAGGGAAATGAGCCACCATTTTTCTTTTCATTCGATTTCTTTTGGACTAGGGTTATGAATCAATGAAAATGAAAAAGAGGGATCGGTTTTTGAATCAATTAAAGAGAACGGCCTCTGATCAACGCAAATGTGGGCTAGATACCAAATATAAAGCCCACTTCTATCATTTAACAATTTGTTTTAAAAGAATTCCAAATCGATTAAAATACCAACAATAATTAGCTACCGATTTAATCGTCTAATGACGATGATCAATCGATACGGAACCTCGGGTTGTTACAGACTCCCCTCCTTAAAGAAATTGCGTCCACGCAATCATAGGGAATAAATGGATAAAAGGTAACAACCAAAAGATCATGGCAATGTCGAATGTACAAGCAAAGCAAGTGTCAGCGGGGAAGTATTAGATAAGAAATCGAAAGGTTCGACTGCTTCAAATTAAAAGAATCAACCTCGTGGGAATCAGGGATCAAAATCAGACGACTAACAAAAGCAAGAACAATCGAGTTCCAGCAACTAAAAGAGAAGGAAAACAGAGCAGAAATCCCATACAGAGCACGAATTCAATGTGAGTAAATCGAATTACTCACCTGAATCGCCAGAGAAAAAGACGAAGCTCAAATCTCAAAAATCGCAAATATTCAATCATCAAAACGATAATTGAATTTTCAAATCGCAATTATTTACTTATCTCAAACGATAATCAGAAGACAAATCAAATATCTGATTATCTCAAACGATAGTCAGAAAACAAATCAAATATCTGATTATCTCAAACGATAATCAAATTTCAAATTCAACAAATATTTAATTTTCAAAAGCGATAATTAAATCTCAAATCAGCAAATATTTAATTATCAAAAGCGATAATTAAATCTCAAATCAGCAATTATTTAATTATCAAAAGCGATAATTAAATCTCAAATCAGCAAATATTTAATTATCAAAAGCGATAATTAAATCTCAAATCAGCAATTATTTAATTATCAAAAGCGATAATTAAATGTCAAATCAGCAAATATTTAATTATCAAAAGCGATAATTAAATCTCAAATCAGCAATTATTTAATTATCAAAAGCGATAATTAAATCTCAAATCAGCAAATATTTAATTATCAAAAGCGATAATTAAATCTCAAATCGGCAAATATTTAATTATCAAAAGCGATAATTAAATGTCAAATCAGCAAATATTTAATTATCAAAAGCGATAATTAAATCTCAAATCGGCAAATATTTAATTATCAAAAGCGATAATTAAATGTCAAATCAGCAAATATTTAATTATCAAAAGCGATAATTAAATCTCAAATCAGCAAATATTTAATTATCAAAAGCGATAATTAAATCTCAAATCGGCAAATATTTAATTATCAAAAGCGATAATTAAATCTAAAATCAACAAATATTTAATTATCTGAAGCGATAATTAAAAGCAACAAATATCTGATTATCAAAAACGATAATCAGAACTCATATCAACAAATATCTAATTATCACAAGCGATAATTAGAAACAACAAATATCCGATTATCAAAAACGATAATCAGAACTCATATCAACAAATATCTAATTATCACAAGCGATAATTAGAAACAACAATTATCTGATTATCAAAAACGATAATCAGAACTCATATCAACAAATATCCAATTATCACAAGCGATAATTAGAGACAACAAATATCCGATTATCAAAAACGATAATCAGAACTCATATCAACAAATATCTAATTATCACAAGCGATAATTAGAAACAACAATTATCTGATTATCAAAAACGATAATCAGAACTCATATCAACAAATATCCAATTACCTGCAGATAATTGGAAACAACAAATATCTAGAAATCAATTAAGAAGACTAGAAAATCAACATAAAAGCTTGGATCGATCCCATCAGATGGCGAGTTTTTAATTCGCCGCACGTGCATCAACAAATGGCCGAAGCCTACCAAGTACTCAACATAATTTTTGGCGCCCATCAGATTGACCCGAAGGTCCGCAGAGTGACCCGAAGGTCTAGTACTGGTATTTGACCCGAAGGTCCGCAGAGTGGCCCGAAAGCCCAACAAATGACCCGAAGGTCCTCATAGTGGCTCGAAAGCACACGAAAGCATCAAAATGTTTCAATTAACGAGTCCGGAATTAACCGAAATAGCAAACGCACATGTCCCATACCACGTGTTTTACTAAATCGTTTGATTCTCTTCATCGTTTCCTTGAAAGTGCAAAATTGTGTATTTTGTAAAAATACACTTTACATTCTCAAACGGACAAGTTCGGAATTAAGCGAATCAGTAAAAGAAAGGGGTCATAGTCCTCGATTTTGCTGAAACGTTTAAATCGCTTCCTCATTCTTTTGAGAGCGTAAACTGTTAAATTTCTGAAAACAATTTTATTTATTTTGTAAAAATAACAATTCACCTTCTCAACTGGACAAGTCCGGAGTTAAGCGAAACAGTAAAAGAAAGGGGTCATAATCCTCAATTTTGCTGAATCGTTTAAGTCGCTTTCTCATTCTTTTGAAAACGCAAACTGTTACAATTTTATAAAACAATTTTCATTTTAAAACGATTTTCCAATCACGTGATTAAAACAGCAAATCAGTAACAATTTCGATAAGGAAATTGTACTTCTCAAAATACCGTAAAAACGGTTATACATCAGTATTGCGGAATAACCGCTTGAAAACCCACTTTTTTTTTCTTTTCAAAAAATTTGGCTGTTATTGAAGTCAAAGCGACAGTTATTTTAAAACATCAAATATCTCATCAAAAGAATTCACATCAAATTGTGACATCAGTGAATTTTCATTCATTAAAATTTTCAACAAAACACCGTGCCTCAAAAATTTAGCATTGGTGTAAAAATCCCGTTATAAAAAATAACGGCAACAAAATACGTTTCATAACCAAGCATCGGTTCAACGTAAAATAAATGTAGTAACGTACAATTCAAATTTTTGCACGTACCACAAAATGAACAAAGAAATCATTCGAAGGTATCTTCAATGAAGATAATTCAAAACAGCAAAATCTAATCAATAGATGATTAGTACAAAAGAAAGCCAGCGGAAATTTCAACAAAAATCACATATCTGCAATTTCTTCGAACCCTTAATTTGGATTCGAAATTCTCAAAGAAACAAAATAATTACAGCTATGTGAACAACAAATGAAATTCATATCAATTTCGTATTTTGATTTTTTTAAATCAAAAAGATTATCAGTTGTACTCAGCGAAGACAGTTTCACTGTTTCCGCTGCGCACTTTGATAAACAGAACACAAATCAATCAAATCATCAGAACACGATTTCACTATTATTATTTTTTAAATAACGATATTTAAAAATTTCATCAAAATTTCAAAACTTTAGTTTTGACTCAAATCACAGATAAAACGTCGACTAATAGTTGTAACATATGTTCCATCCAAGTTATGTTTTATATTATGTCCATAAACCCCAAGCTCTGATACCAACTGTGATGCCCCACCTCTATGCTCATAATAACAAAGAGTATTAAAAGAAATACTGTCTATTATTACGAAGAATAAGGCTGGATAGGAGCGACCATCCGTAATTTGCCTTACACTAATATTGGTTATCTCGATAGGAGTAGTATATACTTTTTATTTTTCATCTATTGTTTATTTACTCCCATCGACATATCCAATTATCAGTATAAAACGAACTACGATAGTTCATAATAGTTTAGGACATTAGATATAACAATAACACAGATAATATAAATGCGGAACACAGATAAAAACAAAAGTCTCATATATATATAACTGATGTCAGTTAATACATAGTTGACACAATACATATGATACAACTACAACTGTCGACTCTAGAAGTTATATATACAAGTACATTATCGACTAATATACATGAATACATATCGTTCTATACAACGACACGACTACTACAAAATGACACTAACAACTTCAGAAGATGTGAAAAGTCTTCAAATCCCGAACAGCAACTCAAAGAAGGAAATCTACAACCTGAAATAACTCGGGTCTGACCCGAGTATTAAATTCAAAAGAAAATAATACACGGGTCAGTCTAATTCAAACTCAGTTATTAATGCACAGAAGCAATAATAATCAAATAGTCAAATAGACGACAATCCCAGAAATCTCGTATATCCAACTCTCGATACGAGAATTGGATAACGGCAAATATAACACTAAATAGTGTTAAACAGCAAATCAACAGATTCAAAATATCAACAAAGATAAATGAAATGATTATCAATAAGGTTAATTTAGAAAACAACAGAATTGCCAAAACGGCAATTTACAACATTAAAACGTCAATTCTGTGTGGCTGCAGTACACACACGCGTGTACTGCCTCGCCACTACAGTATAAGATAGGAATCAACACAAGGTCAAATCCGAGCTACTAGCTGGATTCAACTCAAGTGATTTCGAAAAACAAACCCAATTGGAATATGCCAACAGAAAGATGCAGTTCAAAACAAACTGCAAAGGAAAATAATGTCACCAGTGAAGCACAGTGACCAAATGCAAATGAATACAAAGCATCAATGCAATGTATCAAATTCGAGAACAAAGGCAGTGCAGCAGTTCAAAATGGCAATCGATAGAGACAAGTGCATCTCTCCTAAATGTACATGAATATTTGCAACAAAATGGTGCAACAAGAACCAATAGTGTGAAAAAGGTTCGAACTCATGTCAGTGCACAAATTACTACACTAACATGCAAAATGAAGCAGAGATTTGACTGTCTAAACCAATTCAAAAATGAACTGGTAGGAGCAAAGACAGTACACAAGTCAAAGACCAGAGACCAGTGCACCAGACAGTTGTAATTCAACAACTAAACATGAAGTGTGGATACAAAATGATACAAGTAAAGTGCACAGTATTCCAGATCCAAACAACACGAATGCACAAGGGCAGTTGAACAAGAGCAAGTGCAGCCCCAATATGAAGTTTAAACACTTACATCAGAGAGTGGTGGAAAATAACACCAGTACTCAAATACAAATTCCAATTATCAACTGAAAACTCAAGTGAAGCATAAATCAGTGATGTACATCTGATAGCATCAGTGGACAATGTAAATAGTGCACAGCATAAGTATGAATCAACTCATATATATACTGCATTAGATGACAACAGTGGATATGAACTCGAATTTCAGTGGAGACATGAACAATATTCAAGAAAAATGGAATGCATCAATGAGACTAAAGCTTGCACCGGTGATAGAGAATAGACTAACTGCATATGAACCCAAACTATCTCAAAGCAATACCACTACAACATGACCCAATCTAGTGCAAACTCGAGCAGGCATGTCATAGCACACTAGAATAACCCGAGTACAATAAATGGAGATGCAACAGTGAAACTGGACTGTATACTAAAGGTAAGGTAACACTACCATGCCCAGCCAATAACAGAATATGAGGCGGTGACAACATACAATGGTGACCAAGTTATAACGAACTCATGTGGATGCAACTGCGAGATATGTCAAATGCACATGTACAAAGAGCAACACGGTGTATACTTTGGAATGCACGGTGTGCGACAGGGAGTGTAAACATGACAGGGATGACACAAATCAATGCCAACATCATGAACTGGGCGGTACACCAAAGACAAGGCAGCGCAGCAAGGCCCAATACTATGTGAAATAAATATGCAGACTGCCCCCTTTGGTCAAGACAGCTACAATGAAGTGACTCAATCAACAACGAAAATGCACAGATAGATCAGTACATATAAGAAAACCCAAAGCAATTATACGTGAAGCCCAGGGATACATGTATCAAGTTGAAGCTGCTACAAAATGAACAACAATGTATCATAAACAACTCGAAAATAGTGAAGTCGAAATTCAATAGGTACAAGAAAATAACCAAAAACAATAGCAGTCTTGAACAAAGACAACTGCAGTTTGAACTCAAGTCAGGTTATATAAAAAAAACCCCAAGTCGAAGTAGACACAAAATGTCATCGCAAATCACCATAACCCAAGTCAGTAGTGACAGGGACGAAGTCACAGAGGAAAACAATAACCAAGTTCAAAATCAAAGTCGAAGCCATTCAAGTCAAGGCCAAAGATAAATCATCTACATCCAAGCATAATCACGCGGCTGAAATGAAGCCAAGAAAATCAAATGGCCGAGATAACCATTCAATTATTTCAAATAATCAAACCCGAAAGTCACGTAAGAGGTTCACATAGCAACATTAATTTCCAAACGAAATCGAACAGTAAACAACAAACTCAGAAAACATATACGAACGAGAATCATCAAATTCGAACACTAATAAGCTCAAGTTGGAATTATATGTGAGTATACTACTCACCTGTGGTGTCGAAT
This sequence comes from Allium fistulosum, assembly GCA_030737815.1. Taxonomy (NCBI): domain Eukaryota; kingdom Viridiplantae; phylum Streptophyta; class Magnoliopsida; order Asparagales; family Amaryllidaceae; genus Allium; species Allium fistulosum. The sequence continues at coordinate 1,427,031,565 of CM060902.1, forward strand.
CAAAAGATATACACGAAGACGAACTGCACAATCATCTCGAGCATCAATTACGGCGCGAATTGAAGTAGCCTCGACCAGTTAACTCTAGCGAACATCGAAGCTCCAGGAATCAATTGGATACCACTGCACTCCATTTGCAAAGCCCTAACTTTGTCGAGGGAAACGTACGAGCAAGCCCTAAATCTGCCGAGAGAACGAACGAGTAGGAGCGAGGGAAACGAGCCGCCATTTTTCTTTTCATTCGATTTCTTTTGGACTAGGGTTATGAATCAATGAAAATGAAAAAGAGGGATCAGTTTTTGAATCAACTAAAGAGAACGGCCTCTGATCAACGCAAATGTGGGCTAGATTCCAAATATAAAGCCCACTTCTATCATTTAACAATTTGTTTTAAAAGAATTCCAAATCGATTAAAATACCAACAATAATTAGCTACCGATTTAATCGTCTAATGACGATGATCAATCGATACGAAACCTCGGGTTGTTACACGCATGAAAGCAGGAAAGCAAACCTTCCGACCGTATTGAAAGCCCTTGGTCGAAAGGTGATGACCTACACCTATAACTAAAACCCTAGGGGTCAAGTTTAGGGGATCCGATTTCTTTAACTTCTCACTTGTATTTTCTAAAAAGTCTAGAAACCCTAATTTCAAAATCGAATTGGGGATTTGACCAGTTTGTACATCTCAGTTCAATAAATACAAAGATTATGAAAATTTTGGTTATATTGTTGTCCTAAGATTCTTATTTCATGCTGCTATGTTTACCAAATGTTGACCTAGTTAGAAGGATGCCCTTCGACTAAGTCGAAACCCCCAGTACACACATATCCTTTAAGTTTTTACCTATGTCCATAATATATTTGGAGCGTTCCCTTTCGACGAGGTCGAAACCTACTTAATCCAACCAGTTTCCAAAACCAACAGGTCCTAGCCTTAAGCCACTTCAACTACTACGAAAGGCAGTTTTGATAGAGTTATAGCCTAGTCAAATTCGGAAGGTGTTTCAAAAGCGAGATTATCCTTTCGAATGAATCAATAGGTATAAAAGAAAGTTTTTCAACCATATCTACCTACGTGAAGATTGTAAGCTACCTTCATTTATTCAAAAGGAGGATTCAAAGGGATCACAATTACTTCAAACTCCAATTTGAGGCATTGACAAGATTTCTTGTTAACATTTTTGGTGCTAGAAGGAGGGTTTGAACCTTTGATCCCCAATCACTTTCATCACAGATTAATTGCATAGAGTTCTTTATTCAAGAGGAGAAAATGGTAAGAGCAAGGGGTAATAACAACATCTCTAACGAAGAAGCTGCATTACAATCAACTTTGGAAAATGATATAGTCCCGAACTTCAACTTAGAGAATATGGAAATTGGATAACCTTCAACCCTGATTAGAATGGAAAACAATGAGATTAAAGTCCAGAATCTACAACAAATGATAGCTATGCAAGAACGTCTTGAAAGAGCACCATCTCAAGGGTCATTGAAAATTATGGAAGGATAAGACAAAACACAATCCCCAACTGAAGATAAATATGAGAGTCAAGGAAGTCAGCTAAGAGAACCATTGAGCAATCAAATAGTTTAATCTTGGAGGATAGTGAGAATCACCAAATGACATTCACTACCAAGTCACAAGGGATATTATAAAGGATATACTCAATGAATTAGGGAAATATGTTATCGTGCAAAAGGCTTCTTTTCCAGGAGAAATTATGGCAGCTAGCATTCCCCTTCACATTCAAATTCCCTCACTTAAATATGATGGAACTACTGATTCAGATGATCACCTTGCAGCTTTTGAAAACTGGATGAACTTATATAATGCCCCAGGACCGATTCGATGCAAACTATTCCCGGTAACTTTTCAAGGAGCAACTATCAAATGGTATAGGAATTACCAAATGAAAACCATCCGTTCTTGGGAACAATTTTCTTATGACTTCGTGACGCAATTTTATATATTCAAAGGCCCTACTATGAACTTTAGCCTGTTAGCTACTATCAAACAAAAATCGGGAGAACCACTAGATGAGTACATAAAGAGGTTCAATACAGAAGTATTAAAAGCAGAAAATGCAACCGATAGAGATAAGTTGATAGTAGTTCGGTCAGGGCTAATCGAACAAACCCCTTTCTGGTAAGAACTTCATATTCATGGATGTAGAGATCTGCGAAACTTCTATTTTCAGGCCGAGAAATTTATTCAGATGGAAAAAGGCGTCCTACAATGAGGGAATCCCAACAAAAACAAAGAGAAGAAGAGATCGACCCTGAGCCCCATAGTAAAAGATTGAAAGAAAAGAAAAGTAGAAGAAAGAGTTAGAGAGAGATTTCCGAATCCAACTATGTGAATTTGAACAAGCCCCTTTTTCATATTTTCGCCACAGCAAAAGACTCGGAAATATTTTCAATTAGTCATAATGTATCAAGCTGTACCGAGGCAAGCAAAGGGAAGGATTATTGCGACTACCGCAAAACGAATGGGCATAAAACTGATGAATGTCACATCCTGTCAAGATTGATTCAAAACACAGTCAAGTCGGGATCTCTAAAAGAGTTCATTAAAGAAATGTAAAGGACTTCTTATGCAAAAAAAGAGAATGGCCTAGGTGCTCAAGAACTAACTTTTTCTGCAAGGGAATAACAACTTAGCAACTTATCTATACTATATTATTATTAGTGAGTTAAATTTCAAGCTCACACAGGCCTCCTTGAAATTTGGTAACTGAACAGTCTCCGAGTTAACACGAATCCACTTTAATTTTTTGTGAAATAACCATCGTGCTTTATACTGCTTCATTCTCCTTTCCCGTACAGGGAAAAAGGGTTACCTCTCCCATCAATTCAGATTTTCTTCTTCTTCCATCACGCCGTCTCGACCTTTTCTTCCTATAACCCTAAATTCAATTGAGTCTATAGAGGCAGCGGTCATTATCTTTCCGATTCAATAGTCGTCAATTGGAGGGTTTCTTCAGTTCGTTTAAGCTGGTTACGTATTGTATAGGCAAACCATGGACGCTGATCACCACATTCGGGGTTCTCCGGCACAACGGCAGAGTCGACAGTTTCCGATCTTTTCCCACCCCTATGTTTTGACACCTATCCTGACCTAGCTCGGAGTGATTCCGTCAGGCCACCTGTGGTTTTGTTCATCAATTCGGCACGGCTCAGCCTTTTTTAGCTTTTTAAGGTAAAAATCTTATTTCTATTCGTACATCCATTATGTTGGTGTTGCTTTACTGTTTCTGCTTGGGTGGGTTTTGTTTTAGTTTTTTTAGCCTTTTGTTTGTGATGTAATCTAGAAATGTCGTGGAGTAAGTCACTGCCTTGCTTTTGTACCATTTAAATCTCCATTGTTGGTTCTAATGCAGGAGTAATACTTTATAATTTATGGCGAATGCTATTCATGTAGTAATTTTTCTAATATATACAAAAGTTTATTTATTTTTAATCATTGTAGGGTTGAATATTACATTTCGATGATTAACACTAACAACATCATTATGGTTTTGAGGAATAAATTTATTTTATGGGTCAATTTGCTATTCAAGTGGGACTATACATTATGGCATCATGCCATGCCTGCGTCTGTACTATTAAGTTTTAACACAATGGTTATAGGAAAAAAAATTCTCCTTCCATAATTTTGAATGCTATATCCTCTTTTTTACCCAAATTTTTATTGTATGGCCATCTGAGTTCTTCATACTATTAGTTAGTAATATATTATTGACAAAAAGTCACTTAGGGAATTCGCTTAGCAAAACTATAAATAAAAATCGGTAAAAGTATGCAATATTAGGAAGAAAAGTGTGGTATATAACACTTTGTTATTGTCCGGAACAATTAGGAACAGTTGTGTTCGTATGTAAATAATAATCCTTCTACTGAATATTTATTAAAATTTTAATTAGTATTCGTATTAGTATTTCAGCTTCTTACTGTAAAACTTTAAACTTTATCACTTTATTTGATAAATTTATAATTTGAATACATGGACAAGTACTTTCAACATTTGGTTGCACTAATTTCATAAGATCGAATTCATAGGATAAGGGATAAATTGATTAAAGTAGGTTCATTTCACTATAAATTCATGTTTATATTTGATAACGACCACTTATTTGTGAAAAAATAATTAGAATGGTCAACGGTTTGATGGGATACCTCGGTGACAAATAGATTATATTTTCACTTGATATTGTCAATATCAACTTTGTAGACAACTTCATCACTATGAAAAAGAAATATTTATTTACACATGGTTCACTACTTTCTGTATGAAATATATAAATATGCAATAGTTGTTTTAACTATGTTACATTATTGATCGCATCAATGGATATACAACCAAATAGGTTAACCCAGAAAATAATAATAGTTAGGATAAAGTATTGGATCTATATTTTAATCAGTACTTGATATCTTTACATCATTCATAAATAAATTATATTGATGGAAGGATAATAATTGTAAAATCAAAGCATTCTTGCACATAAAATTAAAGAAAGTTACACTTTTCGTGCATTTTGAAGCAAATCAACATTATTTGATGTGAGGTTTGTATTAGACTGCCTGGCTCATTACAGACTATGTGGTTGCTATAAAAAAATTTCAGTGGGAATTGTGGTGGTGGAGGATTAAATTTAGATAATTAGACTTGGTTATAGAAGGATATTTATAGGCTGCCATAATTCAAAATGTTCGTTTCGTAATTTTTTATTTTTGTATTGTGCTAATGTTGAATTTTTTCCACCTTATTTCTTACAGTTTAGTACCAAATAGAAAATTAGTGATGGATTCTATGAGCTTCAGAGTTTAGAGTTCACATGATTGAATCCAAACATATGTTTTGGTGGGTAAAGCACTATGCTTATATTGATGTAGTTATCTTTGATGCTTATTATACATATTTGCATTATACTTTTGTATTATAGTGATTCAAGTGCGTGGCCAACATTAGATGAGCTTCTCGAATAAAAAGGTGATGTGGCTAAACAATCCTAAATGAACATGAAAAGGTAATTTATGGTTTTTCAAAAATGACAATAAATGTGGTTTTAAATAAAAGGATGATGTGGCTAAAGTAGTTAAGGATGAACCTGGTAAGGTAATAGTTTATGAGAAAAACCATAATACTTGCTTATAATACCCAAATTTACTTGCTACTATATCATACAATTCATGAATTTAAATTCATTTCTGTGTGTGATATTGAAGATATTATAGCCGAATGATTCCTTCTTCTGTCATGGATGTTTAATAATAGACACATATCACAAAACTTTCATTGATTTTGATCAAATGTAATGACTAAGTAATTTTTTTCTACCTAGCTATGTATTCTAAAACTTATATTAATCTTGCATAAAACTTTGCATAATCTGGTAGTAGGAAAGAAAAAAATTGATACAGTTACATATCTGTTCTATTATATATAAAACACAATATGTGCTAACTTTTTCCCCTCACCCTATTGATTCTCAGCTTTAATCATCTCAGGCATTTGAGGCACTTTTTGCCTTTTAGCCATTACAAAAACTTCCACGTTTGCAAACTTGCGTCTTCGTAATAACTGGGAATAAATGTGGCCTTTTTGATGTTTGACGTTAAATCCCCTAACATTCTAACTGAACCTACCTTCTAAATTAATGGAGCCAGCAAAGACGGACGGTCGCACAAATCAAAGACCGCCCCCTCCTTCACGCTACATACGAGCTATTCGCCTATTCTTTTCCCATTTCTGTCTTCTTCCTTGCTTCACCGTCCGGTTAAGGTAAGCATTAACCCCTAATTATGCGACATTTTGATTTCCTAATCGTCCAACCGTACTGCCAAATCCTACTAGGCTTTTCTTCCTATTGATTACAATTGACATTAAGATCTTAAGCTTTTGATCTATTGCATTTTAGGTGCATCCCGTTTTAGGTACTCTGTTGCTTTTTCATTGCTTTTCTCTCTATTCGTTTGGCTATTTCATTGCTGTTTCATTTAGATGAATATGCTGTTTTCTTTTCGATTGTTGTTCATATGTACCGAATTGTTTCGTTACTATTTCGATAAGGTTTTCTTCGCTATTCTCTCTATTCGTTTGGCTGTTTCGTTGCTGCTTTGTTTGGCTGCAGTTACTCTTCTATTGTCGATTGCTGTTCATATGTACCAAATTGTTTCATTAACGTTTGATTACTTTAATAATCGGATCATAGGTAAATATAATTGTTGTTTCATTTATTGCTGATAGTTAGTATGACCAGGAATCTTTCTTTTGTTTTATTTTTGTTGTAGTTATTGAGTTACTCTATTGAAATGGATCTAGATGCATACACATATACTTGATCGTTTGATACGGCTACTGAATATTTAAATGTTTCAAACCAATACCATCAATTTATACTTTATAATTTATAATTTTATGCTCTTTGCAATGATATCTGGATTTCCAATTTTAAAATCAGGTAATTGACAATGGAAGAAAGGTTCGGACAACAAGTATTTGTACAGTCAACCCTGTTTGGAAGGTAATTGTTATTAATTTCTAATGAGCGTTGAATACCTTATGTGCATATTAGTATAGTAAATAAAATTTTAAAGTTATAAAAAACTTTCCTTCAATCAAACTAACCACCAAACCTTTTATAATATTATTTTTTGTAGGTGATTTGTTTTTGTTTCCTCACATATAAGCTAATTTTTATGATTGCTTCTTCGATATGTGATTGAAAATCTACTCCAAACTATTTTACTCAAAATATAATGTATATTTTTATTTGGTTATTCTTTTTGATGGCAATTGTATAATCAACTTGAAAGTTTTCATCACTACTCTATTATACTCAATTTTTTGTTTGGGGACTAAACTATATGAATCAGCCATCTTTTATATTTATCTATTTCCTTTAACCAATCACAAAAAAACTTGAAGAAACAAAACCTACCATTTATGTGGTTCAACTATAGCTACTGACTGATGATAATTATTATAGTGGATATTAAGATTAATTCATTGCCGGTGTATTAATGGTGATTTATTTATTTTCGATTTTTTTTATGCCTGCAATTATGTGGTTGCAGTTTAATTGTGCACAAAAGTTTGTTTTCACAGTAGAAATGTAACCGAATTATCAACTCTAACCATTAGTTTAAGATATAAATATATAATATAGTGTGTTTGGGTCTGCATCATCAGAAATCATCTATAAGTTCAATCTCATTTATAACCTTTTCTGAAATCAATTCTTTTGTTAAAAAAATGGATCTTTTCCAGCCATGATTAATATAATACAAATGTTTGAAAATAATGTAGCAGACTTACCAAATCTCTTTTCCAACCAGCCTGCATTCAAATATATGCATTAATGCATGCGGCAATATATGACCTACACGTATGTTGTAGTCAATATGGTAATTTTAATAGAGTAATAGTGGAAATACAAAATATTTCTCTTTTTATTAATTTCACCTTTGAGGTAAACACGCTTATCCCAGTGACATGATCTGTAGACCAAGCCTTTTTGTACCAACAATTGTTGGTTACCATTAGAAATGGAAATGTGCTTATATTTATACCTGCTATAATGGATAATTTATCATATCCTTTGGAATTAAATATGTTTTCCTTATGCCTTTTCTTTATAAGTAGAACTATTTAAAACATGTTTCAACATTTTAATTAGTATATTCAATGTGAATCGTGCTCTCTCTCTAATATTTCTATACTAACCCCAATTAAAAATAGAAAACTATATTCTTAGTGAAGGGAAATATAACATTTTTGACATGTATAATGTGGTTTCAAATTTATTTCATTAAACTTTGGTTGATGCTTAAGATACCTATAACATAGTTCAAAGTGGATGTTGCCATAATATTTGTAAACATACTAAATTAATCATGGCTATTGGTTGAAGAAAAAAAATTTGGTAATGTATTTTCATGCTAGACTGAGATTTGTTGTGGCAAATATAATTTATTTAATGGTTTGTTTCGTAGTAAATATTACACGATAGTCATTGTGATGTCAATTCTTTATTTTGTATCCACCAAGAATTAAGCAAAAGTGATTGGCATTAGTGTTTCTTCAATTGTATTGGATTTATTTTTTGATTTTCTTTCTATACATGGAGATCACCATTTACTATAGGTTTGATATCATTATGTTTATTTTTATAGTTCATCTCAAATATTAGTTTCTTTATTTATATAGTTATCAGTAATAATGAAATAATTTAGTGTTGTCCTTTGGTTTAGCAAATATTAGTAGGTCGAAATGAATTGTATGATATGTGTGTGTATAATAGTACATGAAGTCCACACTAATTAACTTTCTTCTCCTTCTCTCTCTCTCTATTTCTCTCTCCACCCCTCTCTCTTTTACTATTTCATGATCTTCCATACCATTATTTAAGCATTATAATCATTTGATTTATTGAACATTTGTTAACAATTTCAGAAATAAATAAATTAAATTTAGTATAACCTTAACTATAGATTGATTCTTCCTTCACCACAAACCATAAATGCTATAACATTTTTATTGATTTTTTTCTCTGCAATGTGAAGTCCATTATTTAATGCGATGTCCATTCTTAATTCTTTACTGCGATATAAAAATTCAAAATTCTTTTACATTTAGGCTCTGTTTGGTTTGTCATTTTTAGTTTTGTGTTTTTATCCTGAAAACGTGCAAACGATGCATTGTTTTTGGAAAACAATCGATTTGGAAAATGAAGCTAACATATAAAATAGAAAACAAATTTATGTTATTTTTTGTGTTTTGAGAAATAACAAAAGAATGGAAAACAATGCATCTCCTTCGCCGTCCATCCATCCCCTCCGTCGTTTCTCCATCGTCGTCGGAATAGTCTAAAAATTTATATTTCTTTTCCGTTATCCTCATATTTTGTTATGAATGTTGAAAATGCAAAACAAAAAACACAAAATGAAACCAAACATGTTATATCCCTTCTCAAATTGTATCTTATTTTGTTTCTAAACACAAAGATTATCATTTATTACACAAGTTTGAAGTCTTTTTCTTTGCTCTTAGGGTTCATCGTAATATCACTTTATTTATTTATTTATGTAACTATCAGTTATGACAATATGACTTAATGTTGTTTCTTTAATTTCGCCAATATTAATTGGCTGAAATGATTTGTATGAAATATATTTTTACCTTAAACCCATTTTTGTTAAGTAACTTTCATTCTTTAATTATTTCATGATTTTTTTAATAGCTCTATTAAGTGCTGTAATTAATTAATTGATGGAAATTATGTTAGCAATTGTAAAAATAAGTAAATCAAATCTATTATTATTTTAATTGGAAATTGATTCTTCAACTTTGTTGTTTCATAAAATAGTTTTGCCATCAATCACACTCTCTTTTCCTCTTTTATTTTTTATTATTGATGATAGTCATTTTGAAGAGGAGAACATGGTCTTAAATTCTACTTGCCCGTTTAAATACTATGCTACTGATTTGTGCACTTTAGACATGGAACACTAATTTCCAATGGCATAAACTTATGAAAAAATGAGTTTCATTTCATCTTAGCACTTGGTCAACACATATCGTAATTGAGAATAGTTGTTAGTTGTCATACTGCTACAGTAAGTTCAAGGTTTTCATCACAGTGATTTTCTCTCTCTCGATATACAAGTTTTATTGTTCATGTGAAATGAAATTATGAATATTATATTTAAGTATTTCCCCGCCTTGAATTGCTAGGATTTTTTTTTAAATTTTCGACAAGAGTTCATCCATTCCAACCTTCTAGACTGATCTTTAGCTGTGTAGAGTATTTTGTTTAAAAGGTATTACTGGCGATAGCTGCAAATGAAAAGAAGTTATATTAGTGTAATAGAAAAGGTAAATATGGCAGTCCATTCTCCTTTTTCGCATGCATGTCAATGTTAGAAAGAGAATGTCTAAAGCTTCTCTCTACGAAAACGTACACAACAACACTTTTTTTTGCTGGGTTAGCTTTTATCTAATCATTATTGAATGGACTATAATATTTGCTAATTGCATGAAAATTAATTCATTTATAGTTATACTTGCAGCACAATTCTGATCAGCTTTACCATGACGGTGGGAAGGCTTTCAGGCATCAACCACTGAACATATGAAGTAAATTACAAAGCTGTATTTGCTAAAATAATTGACAATCAATGCAATATAGTCTTCAAATGCTTTCTGACTCAGATCAATCTAAGATATAAGGATGCAAAGTAGAAGAATATTGGATTCTGCATGTACAATTGAATAGGTTATTTGGATGTAAACTGGTATGATGTTACTCCTTTGTTATTGGTTATCATTTTGATTACTATGGTTGTGCTTTTTTAGATTGATGTGCTGAACTAAACCATGGGTGTGATATTTGGACAGAGTGTTTTCATCATTTCCCATTGTGGATCAAGTTTATGAATTTGAATACTAACATTTGGCATGTTGCTTATATATTTATCAACGTGTAATTTCAATCTTTGACTTTAATTCATTATAAATTTAAGTTTTTCATTATTGTGTCATTCTAAATATTTGGTTCTGTTTGTAATAACATGTTTAGGTTTGAAGGAAGTCTAAAGGCTCTTGGTATTTCTTGGATGAGATAATTTTTGAACATGTGCTAAATTTAAAGCTATACATATTAGATGGAAACTGGGAGTAAATATAATGTTTCATGGTCACCCTGACTGTCTTATAAAAATGTTACCAATGTTTAATTTTAAGATCTAATTTGGACTAATGTTTTAATCCATGAGTGCACGGTCTATTAGGCGTCTAAGTTTACTGATTTTTCCCTCAAAATTGTGTCAGTATGTCCTTCACACATTCATCAATTGACAATGAATATCACATTGGGATAACCTGATAAAAATCAAACAATATATCAATAAATAACTTTTAACACAAATACCGTAACCGATTTTGGTAAATTTTATGACAATTTCACATTATAAAGACATTGTTATTTTGGCTGTATTTGAATGCATAAATGATTTAGTGCAGATGCATCAGTGACAAATGATGAATATAGTAGATTAATCCAATTTTTGTGCAAATTGGCCAACTGGGAAATTTGCTGGAGAAGAAACAACTTTTGAGTAGGCATACTGCCTTTTATTTGAAAAAATAATCTATTTGTTATGGAAAAATGCGTTGAAGCACACATATAAGCAAATTTTCTTTTTATATGCACGTCCACAAACACACATGTATATTAGACTTGCACAAAAGTTCAACTGTTGATTCTAAAAAATAGCAGGTGAGGCAGAAGTAAATATATGCACACCTACAGTAAAATATATTTACACACTAGCACATCCATGCATCAAAGCACACATACATCTACACAATAATGAACCATGAATTTGTTGATTGTATCCGTTGGAAGACATTAGTTTTATATGGATGTATATGTATCATCCATGATAAATATTAATGAATTTTAAGAAGTATCAGTTGATTGATGAGTTTATGAGGCATGCAAAAGGATGTACTGGAGCAAATATTTGTCCAACATGTATATCTATTATCTACTTGGTCTGTTTCAATGAACTTCTAGAAGGGTGAAATCAATTATTCAAAAGTGAAATTCTACATTGTTAAACACCAAGAATGGTAGAAATTAATTATTCAATATTTAGATGCTTCATTGTCATAGCAAATATTCTTCACTGTAGTTTTAACAAATCAAGTTTCGTAAGTTATATGTTGTGGTACATATTATGGAAAAGACGGTTTTATGCCAGCTGTTTTTGTCCTTTTTTAACACAGCTGTCCAATGCCCATGATGGTATAAGAATCCCTATGTTGGCTAATTTATTGGTTATTTCTATGCAACAACGAAGAGAAATAAATGTCATATATATCTTCCTTTTATGCTATTTATATTTGAATGACCTTTGCCTGTTCTATATTTTGTGTTGTTTTGGAGTTTTAGTTTCAATGGATAATAAAGAGTATCAATAATTTTCATGGACACTTGCAGTTTTACAAATTCTGTATGTTTGTAGGCGGTACGAATTTGGGTTGGACAACAGTTTGCAAGTAGGCCGGACAAAGTGTGAGTAGGCTGGACAATGTGTTTGTAAGCAGGTTGAGTGAGTGTAAATTACGGGTTGAACTATGTATGCAGTAGCGACAACTGCTGATTGAGTGTGCTAATCGCTTTCAGGGTGAGGATAGACTGTTGGCGATATAAGTTGATAGACTGAACTGTATATGCATGCACATACCAACATTGGCGTTGCTACTTCAGGAGGTAATTTGATATTGTGTGGTAAAGCAGCAATACTAGAGTTGTATTGATATCAACAAGAAGTGCTTATCCACTTATCCTGTGGTTGATATTCTAAATGCATCCTTCCTCTCACTCATAGTATTTGCTTCAAAATTTTCAGCTGCATTAATATTGTAGGTTGCATAAAGATTACGAGAGAGACTTGCTAAATGGATGGTTACTGCCGCTAGGATTCAGTGAATGTGGTCCGATGAAGAGCTCGATCGCATCCACTGTCATGGCTATTATATCCCGTTGTAATTATTTTTGAAACGATTCAGAGCCTTTATTACCAACCATAAAAAACTATGTACAAAAAATATTCTGATTCGTGCATAAACAAAAGCATGCAACCCTGTGCACAAACAAAATCATGCAACCTCACTAACTCAGCTGAAAAAAACGAATAAGATCACAGATCCAAACACATCTCATGTTAACATTCCACGCACATAAATAAACAACACTGCTCAAACTCTGACAGAAATACTGACGAACTCCCACCATCCAAATAAAGATCTGAGCTTCTAAAAAACTACAAAAATGTTGACACCACCTTCTTGGGATAGGAGAAACTGAATTCCAGAGCCACGACAGCAAAGAAGACAACTCCATGGACACAAAACCACCTCCAGCACCAGAAGAACACTCACGGAACAAGCTCAGTTATGAGTAACGCAGCAGCACAATTAGAATGAGATGAGCACAATTTTGTAGCTTCGAACTTCCCAACTCAATTCACTTGAATTATTGACTTCATTCTATACATGTAATGAAGTTATGATAAAAAAGAACTGTAATCTAATATAGGTCCACCATTGTAATTATTAAGAAAGAATAGGTATCTGTTTAGTCTGAACTTTTTCTATCTAACCCACTGTGATGTGTGACTTTTTAAAAAACAAAAATTACGACAAAGGTTGCCAACAAAGTACAAATAATGACTGACCTTTTTTTATTAAGCTTTTAAACAATAAATGCCTACAATTTTTCCTTACTCTTCAATTTTTATTAATATTAATTATTGATAAATCAGTTGCAGCAAAAGCATTCCAGCTATTTTGAGTTATTAGTTTTATACGACTTCTTTCGTCAGTCCATGTGCGAAGCACGGGTTCACACTAGTTAAACCATAAAGTCATGCCGCATCAGTCTATTATTTTCTTTGCTTATAACTTCTTTAATTTAAATTGTACTTTGAATTGATCATATATTAATACAAAATACGAGTGTCATTAAAGGTAAAAACAAAACCAGTCCACGGCATTCAACATACTCTTGAAGTACAACAAACTTTTATTCACTTATTAAAGACTACTCAAATGCAGAAAATGAGACAGCTCATCTTCATCTCAAAGCTTGAATCAGAGTGGCTTAAAGAATTACTCCCATGGAACCCTGGATTGTAGCCAAGCTTCAACTATAGACTCAAGAAGTGTAAATATCTGAAACTCTCCCAAAAGAGGGAATTCATAGGAAAAGCATGCCCTTGTTCATGAATGTTTATTAGTCCGTGTATCATGGCTTTTCAGACTCACGAACAAGACATCTCTTTTGCTGAGCAAAACCCGATGGAACATAACCATATATACTATGCATGTTGATTCTATTTTTAATTAGTTATCTTACCATTCGTGAAGATTTTTCCTAAAGATGTTTTCAAGAGAATTGCTTTCAAAAGTCGAAATCTCTACTTACCCTATAAATAAGGGAAATAAGTACCTGCTTATTTGCACAATCTTTAAAGAATACCATTTGGCATTAGTGCATAAAGAATTTTGGACTGGGCATGCCTTCACAAGAGTATTTTCAAAGCGTCTTGAAGTTATTAACAAAAAGAGAATTTATGCCTATGCAAGGAAAATTTTAAGAGCTACAAAAGCACATTATAAAATTCTAGCGAGAAAGACTTATTCTCAATTAAAGAACTATTGGTTCATGAATCATGACCATTCAGTCCCTCGTCTGAGATTTCTGTTTCCATAATAAGAATGATTTAAAAATTACCCTTGGTAACAGTGTGGAGGAAGAACCTATTCACCAAAAATTATGATATACAAAGTCTTTTAGAAGAAAAATCAATTTTAATAATGGTTTCAAGATTTATCAAAGGAAATCCTATTTCAAAAGTTCTGTGGACCAAAAGAGATTTTCACAAGTATCTTAGGAACTATTCTTTCAAATTGTGTTTACAAAACTATTTTTATACCACTTAGAGGGAGGATCAAAATTACTTTCATACCTCATTGAAAGAAGGTATAAAACTATTTAATCTTTCTTTAGAACCTCTCAAAGAGAAGAACGAAAACTTTTAATTTATATATATATATATAATGTTTTTGAGAATAAGCCTCCGATGTCCACTACGGAGCAAAATGTTTTTGAGAATAAGAATTTGACGTCCACTCCAGAGTAAAATGTTTTTGAGAATGAGCCTCCGACGTCCACTTCGGAGCACCTCCTAGAGGGAGGGATAAAACCTCTAATGTCCAGTTCACCTCTTAGAGGGAGGGTCCGGTCAGGCACCCACAAATAAGACCCCTAACGTCCAATTCACCTCTTAGGGGAATGGTGAGGTCAAGCACCCACCAAAGGACCCCTAACGTCCACAACACCTCTTAGGGACAGGGTCAGGTTAAGCACCCATCAGCAACCTTTTAGAAGAAGGTTGACTTAACATACATTACATCCCTTAGAGCCAAGGGAAGCCCAGAGGAGGCACCAACAGATGAAGAAAGACAAGGACATTTGCAACTCAACACAAAAGTCAAAACCCACGATAATAGAGGGTTAAAGAAGGAAATCTATCCATCATTTGGAATGAAGATGAAATCTAAGAAAGGGGTGTAGACAAAAGCAAAAGGATGAAGCTGTCCAACGCAGTAATCAAGAACAATTAAAACATTCAAGAATATAATCAAGAAGAACAAAGGATCAACTCACAACCTTCAAAACATACGATTTCAAAAAAATGACTCTCACAATCAAAGATTGAGAAGTCTACATCCTAAAAGGAAACATAAGGTAAGAAAATGTATAAAGAAATCAGTAACATGAATTGGAAAACAAAGATCTATACTGGAACTAAAGGAATGAAATGGATAACAAATTTTTACTTTAAAGATGCAAGTGACTTCATTCAAAGAATAAATCAAGTAAAATACTCCTGAGCCCTTAGAAATAAGATTACCCTTTAAGATAGAAGAGTCTATATATATTATATATATTGATATGTTATTTGGACCATTGCACTGCTGAATGGCCAAGCAGTAACTTGCACTGCTGAACGACCGACTAGTCTAACGGAGCTTGCACTGCTAAACGGCCAGTCAAGTGAATGGAACTACCTGCTAAACGGTTGAACGGTTGAAAAGCTGGACAACCGAACGGAACAACCCGCTGAACAGCTGACTGGTACTACGGAACTACTACTCTGAATGACTGACTGGTACTACAGAACTACTATTCCTAATGACTGCATGGCTTTACGGAACTACGCAGCTCTAATATAACAATAATACTACTAACTTATGGGCACTTTAAGAACTACACATCTATTAATAGGATAATCGTCGCTATTCAAGGTATAAGTTTTAAATAAATCTCTGGCATAGTATTTTAGGAATAACTTTAGAATTAAGTCCTGATAATCGTAGGAATCTTTTGCTTGAATCTATTAAGTTTACCATTACTAGACAAATTTTCGACGTTGTGTTTATATTGAATGAAATTTTTAGTAATCTATTTGTCGGATGAGATCCTTACAAGATTTTGGTTGGATTCCTGATTTCATAAACTTTCAGTTTCCTTGTTTCTTTTCGTAAAGGTTTCATATTTGGTCTTAAGAATTCTAAATTTCCATGTTGACTTTTATGATGATTTGTAGATTTTATATTCCTAATTTCCTTACTAAGATTTCATGATGATTTCTTATTGAATTTCCGGTCTTGAGAATTCTAAATTTCCATGTTGACTTTTATAACGATTTGTGAATTTTATATTCCTAATTTCTTTATTGAGATTTCATGATGTTTTCTTATTGAATTTCTGGTCTTGAGAATTCTAAATTTCCATGTTGACTTTTATGATGATTTGTGGATTTTATATTCCTAATTTTGTTATTGAGATTTCGTAATGATTTCTTATTGAATTTCTGGTCTTGAGAATTTTAAATTTCCACACCGACTTTTATGATGATTTGTGGAAGTAATACACTTGATTTTCCTATTGGATTTTCGTAATGATTTCTTGTTTGATTTCTTGACTTCTTTATTGAATTTCCATGACGATCCATAGACTTTTTATTGAATTTCTAGCTTTGCATCGGTACTAGATAAAGTTTTAGGTAGTTTGAATGAAAGATGAAACCCTCACAAGTTTCTTCTTACATTCCTGAATGCATGGATTTTCAGTCTCTTTCGTATTGGTTTTCTGGTTTTATGAATTTTTGATTTCTTTCTTGAATTCTCATGATGAGTTATGGATTTTCCATTGAGTATTTTGGATCTATGAATTTTCTCAATGAATCTTGAAATTTTGACTAAGGTTTATTTGAAAATTTAACATTTCTCCACCAATATTAGATGAGAATTCTGGAAAGGAGTTTCTTATCAAGCAGACTTTATTCCTTTTAGTCAGAAAATGATGGTAAAAGGGAGTAAGAGTTCACTAATTTTCATACAACATCAATGAAAAATTATCTGTCGATTTGTTAATATAGTGCAGGGATAAAATAAAGTCTTAACATGAAAGCATGATAAAATCACCAAAAATGAGGAACCAATCCCTAGTGACTGAAGAAAACATAACCTAAGAATAGTGGATTTGGAGTAAACAATGGTCTTTTTGGGAAGGTTTATTTACTTAAATTAACGATAGCAGACCAGGTGATATTGTTTCATATTTGGTCATATAATAATTTGAGTGCTCTACCAAATAAAATAACTAGATGGTGTCATTAATTAAAAAGTTACCCATCATGCTTTCACAACAAGATTACGACCCTAATAGGAGTTATTATCTATTTTACAGAAAACAAAGAAAGAAATTCATTGGAGTATTTGTCCTAAAGAACAAAAGCTTCTTTCATACTTGGGGGGGGGGGTTAAATGTTAATTATAAAATAATCTCAAGTGTGAAAGTATGAAAGAAAGAGTAAGAGCATTGATGGCAATCAGAGAGCAACAAAAATAGTTTCTAAAGACGTCAAATAAGAGCTTTTGACGAGGTCGAAAGGTATCTTTTGAGCACGATCGTTAACAAGCTTACAGCTTTCGAAGAGGATGAAAGGTACCTTTCGAAGGCGAACAATATCATACCTTTTGCATGTGTACCAAGCCATTCGAAACGATTGGTTTCATCTTTGTTTGCCTTCACCAGAAGAATGTTCAGCCGAGTCAACCCTTCCGAAAGCTTATATTAGCTTTTCGACTTAGTTTAAGCCATTCTCACTTATGAATGGAGAAATATAAGGTTCTGCACCAGTCAGATAGAGCGCTTTCAAATAATGTTATATGCATCTAATTTCTTAATAGTGCTTCGACTCATTCGAAACCCATAAAGCACATGTTTCGACACCATCAGAAGCCCACTCCTTTATCAATTTATGCGGCATATTACAGCTAAAGGAAGAGCGCAATTATACACCTTTCGACGAAGTCGAAAGCGACCAAGCAGTACCTTTCGATGAAGTCAGAAGCAATAAAGCAATTAGCCTTCCGACGAAGTCGAAAGGAATAAAGAAAAAAATAAGGAAGCCCATTCTTCAGTGGTAGCGAAAGGACGACCATATAACCCTTTCGACCTTTCAACTAGGTCAAAAGCTATGACTCAAAAGATGCGCACGAAATCAAGAAAGCAAACCTTCCGACCGTATCGAAAGCACTTAGTTTAAAGGTGCTGACCTGCACCTATAAATAAGACTAGGGGCCAAGTTTAGGGGATCCGATTTCTTTCACTTCTCACTTGTATTTTCTAAAAAGTCTATAAACCCTAATTTCAAAATCGAATTCGGGATTTGACCAGTTTGTACATCTCAGTTCAATAAAAAGAGAGATTATGAAAATTTCGGTTATATTGCTACCTTGAGATTCTTATTTCATGCTGTTATGTTTACCAAATGTTGACCTAGTCGGAAGGATGCCCTTTGACTAAGTCGAAACCCCCAGCACACACATATCCTTTATGTTTTTATCTATGTCCATAATATATTTGGAGCGTTCCCTTTCGACAAGGTCGAAACCTACTTAATCCAACCAGTTTCCAAAACCAACAAATCCTAGCCTTAAGCCACTTTAACTACTTCCAAGGGCGGTTTTGATAGAGTTATAGCCTAGTCAAATTCGAAAGGTGTTTCAAAAGCGAGATTATCCTTTCGACTGAATCGAAAGGTATAAAAGAAAGTTTTTCAACCATATCTACATACGTGAAGAGTGTAAGCTACCTTCATTTATTCAAAAGGAGGATTCGAAGGTATCATAATTACTTCAAACTCCATTTTGAGGTGTTGACAAGATTTCTTGTTAACATCTTTATTTACACAATTATTCATTTTTTGAATCACATTCATTTGCATAAATAGTATTACTCATTAATACTAAAATTAATTATGAATCATTCATACTACGTTACTGATGCAGCCCAAAATGACCAAGTCTTAGGTCACAAGCGACCTAACATGTTTTTAGGTCGTGTACGACCTAACGAGTTATATAAGGGATAGGTCGCTGGAACGACCTACCGAGTTAACTCGTGTACGACCTAACGAGTTAAGGGATAGGTCGTTGGAACGACCTACCGAGTTAACTCATGTACGACCTAACGAGTTAAGGGATAGGTCGCTGGAATGACCTAGCGAGCTACAACTGGGAAATAGGTCGTTGAAACGACCTAACAGGTTGCTACGACTTAACGAGTTGACGAATAAAGTGCTACGACCTAAAGAGTCAAGATCTATGCTAGGTCGTAGAGAAAAGGAACGACCTAAGTTAGGTCACGGAAAGTTGTGGAGAGATAGGTCGCTCACTATAAGTCGTGAGGCCTTAGGTCGTGGAGACTTAAGTCGCGAAGACTTTCTGAAGCCGCTTCTTTTAGGTCGCTGATGAAGGGATGCCCTTCATTCTTAGGTCGCTCAATCCAGATGCCGTTCATTTTAGGTCGTAAGTCGTGTATCGAGATGTTGTGTTGTAATATGTTGTATTTTCTTGGGTCGCATGTATTTTAGGTCGTGTTGTTTAGGTCGTTGCCGACCTATGTGTTGTAAAGTGTTGTGTTGTATTTGCTTATGTTGTAATATTTTTTAGGTCGTAAGTCGATTGTTTTTAGGTCGCACTATTTTTAGGTCGTAGGTCGTTTCCGACCTAAGTGTTGGGCAAGTTGAGTCGTGTGATGTAAATGCTATAAATAGGCGTGTGTTGTAAATTTGAAAAGTTTAGTTGATTTGAATAAAATTTCGTTTTTGTTAGCTTTGTGCTTTCATCCAAATTGGTAGTCGAGTGTAATCTCCTATCTCCACCTTCGACATTCGAGTGCGCTCGAATCTTCGATCGTTGAAGCCAATTCACGGAATCAAGTGCGCTTGATCAACGCTCAAAGAATTGTAGATCTCTCCTCATGGTATCGTGCGCGATCAACGTGTCAAAGATAGCTAGAATTCGGTATCTTCGGATCAACGAATTTGGGCATTTCAGTATTCATCAATCCACCGATTGCTACTTTCATCGTATCATCAATTTTTGTATTCTGCTGCTGCGTCAGTTTGGTATCAGAGCTTGTTTTAGCCAATCATAGCTAAATCGAGTCTTGGAGCCGAGAATTCCGAAGTTGAAGTGTTAACCGAGCTTGAAGTGTTGAGCCGTGCAATTTTGTTTGAAGTGTTGAAGTTGTGTTCATCGTGTTCATCATATTTGTGCAACAAAGTGGGAGTTTTCGATCCATTTCATTTTGGATCTAAGTTCGAAAGGTGTTTGAAATTTGGAGTGGAGCCGAAAGTCAAAGTTTTGAAGAATCAACCATGTCGCCGAGAAGAGCTAATCGTCACCAAAACGTAGAAGCTTTGTATAGAAGAGAAGAAGCTGATGAGATGGAGCAACGAATTAATGAAAACTTTAGTGAAAAGCTTAATGAAGGAATTGGACGATTAGAGAAGATAATGTTAGAGATGAATCAAAATCGAAGAAGGGTTTCACCTGAATCTAACCATGGGGGAAGTAGAGTCTCTCCGCATTCCAATCGGGAGAGAAGTGTTGATGATGATCAAAGACGTGGGAGGAATGTGAATGATCGTGAACGGAGGAATGTAGATAGAAGGGATGTTGGTGGAAGACGGGATGGTAGTAGAGATGTTGGTGGTCAGGATCGACATCGATATACATCTGATTTTGAAGAAGAGTATGATGGTGGTAGTGTTCATGGACAAGGCAGAAATCAGTCGGAGTACGATCACAAGTGGGAATCTGGGATGAAGACTGAAATTCCAGAATTCAAAGGAGGTATGCAAGCTGAAGAGTTTTTGGACTGGTTGTCGAATGTGGAGGAGATTTTTGATTTCAAGGAAGTTCCAGAACATCGTAGAGTGAAGTTGGTTGCTACAAGGTTGAGGGGTAGAGCTTTGGCATGGTGGCAGCAAACCAAACTTACACGTGAACGGATGGGGAAGTCAAAGGTTGAATCATGGGAAAAGATGAGAAAAATGATGAAAGCCACATTCTTACCTTATAATTATCAATCGCTTATGTATCAGAGGTTGCAAAACTTGAGGCAAGGAACAAAGACTGTAAATGACTATGCTGATGAATTCTATCAACTGATTGCAAGGAACGATATCATGGAGACGGAAGAACAGTTGACAGCCAGATTTGTTGGAGGGTTACGAATGCAGATTCAAGATATGGTTAACATGTTTGATCCTAGATCTGTAGCGGAAGCACACCAGAAGGCGTTGGCTTGGGAGAAGCAGGGAAGACGAGGTGGTGGTGTGTTTACAAATGCCAACAATCAAGTGAAGGGTGTTATTGGAAGTTGTAATGTTTCAAAAGCTGTTGCAAAACCAATTGTGAATGAGGTTGGAAAGACGAAAGTCAATAATGGTTTCAAATGCTATAATTGCCAGGAAATGGGTCATAAGAGCAGCGAATGTCCAAAGCCGAAGAAGAGAACTATGATTGTTGAAGTGGAGGATGAGGATGTCGAAGAAGATCACAATTCACAGCGTGATGAGGAAGAAGAAGTGTCGGGAGACGAAGGATGTAATCTGATGCTACGAAGATCTTGTTTAACCCCGAAGCAGGAGGAAGAGCCGAGTTGGTTGAGAAGTAACATTTTCCAGTCAACGTGCACTATTTTGGGAAAGGTCTGTAAATTTGTCATTGATGCTGGGAGTTGTGATAATATCATTTCAACGGAAGCTGTGAGAAAGTTGAAACTGAAAACGGAGAAACATCCTAGTCCGTATAAACTTGCTTGGTTAAGGAAAGGAGGAGAAGTAAAGGTAGAGAGGCGAGCTCATGTTCCATTTTCCATTGGAAAGAAATACAAGGATGAGATTTGGTGTGACGTAGTTGACATGGATGTTTGCCATTTGCTGTTGGGAAGGCCGTGGCAGTACGATCGTGAAGTACAACATAATGGTCGAACGAATAGTTACAGTTTCTTGTTCGAAGGCACAAAGATTACCTTAGTTCCGAAAAAGCGACAGCAGAATGGGAACAAGTTAGAGGAGATCGAGGAATTGAAAACTTTGTTGACATTGAAGGAGTTCGTGGAAGAGATGGAAGAGAGTCCTGAAGTTTTTATGTTGATTGGGCATGAAAGCAGTGAAGTTGCTGAAGTTCCGGAGGAAGTGAAACCAGTTTTGGAGGAATTCGAAGATGTGTTTCCAGAGGAGTTACCGAAGGAGTTACCACCGCTTAGAGACATACAACATCAGATTGACTTGATGCCAGGTGCTGCATTGCCTCATAGACCACACTATCGGATGAGTCCAAGGGAACACGAAGAGTTAAGGAGACAGGTGGAGGAATTACTGGAACAGGGGCGAGTTCAGGAGAGTTTGAGTCCATGTGCTGTACCAGCATTACTCGTACCGAAGAAGGATGGCTCATGGAGAATGTGCACAGATAGTAGAGCATTGAATAAGATAACGGTCAGATACAGATTTCCGATGCCGAGGCTTGATGATCTGTTAGATCAAATTAGTGGGTCTGTGATCTTTTCTAAGATTGACTTGAAGAGCGGTTATCATTAGATTCGCATTAGACCAGGGGATGAATGGAAGACAGCATTCAAGACGAGGGAAGGATTGTATGAATGGCTGGTAATGCCGTTTGGTCTATCGAATGCACCGAGTACATTCATGAGGGTGATGAACCAAATTTTCAGGCCGTACATTGGGAAATTTGTGGTGGTTTACTTTGATGATATTCTAATCTACAGTGCTAGTATAGAGGAGCATGTTCAACATTTGAAGAAAGTGTTAATTATTCTTCATGAAGAACAATTCTATGCTACAACGAAGAAATGCGTGTTCATGATGCATAGTGTTTTATTTCTGGGGTATGTTGTATCAAAGGAAGGGATACAGGTGGATCGGAGTAAAGTAGAGGCGATTAGAGATTGGCCACAGCCCAAGACGATAACAGAGGTTCGGAGTTTTCATGGGTTGGCTTCATTTTATCGAAGGTTTATTCCACACTTTAGTAGTGTGATGGCACCTGTGACTGATTGTATGAAGGGTAAACAGTTTGCATGGACGGAGGAAGCAGGGGTTGCTTTTGAGCGAATCAAAGAACTCTTGACGTCAGCACCAATTCTAGTATTACCAGATTTTCAGTTGTTGTTTGAGCTACACACTGATGCGTCAAAGGTTAGGATTGGAGGAGTGTTGAGTCAGAGGGGACGTCCGATTGCATATTTCAGTGAGAAGTTATCAGGAGCAAAGATGAGATATAATACATATGATGTAGAATTTTATGCTGTTGTGCAAGCTATTAAACACTGGAGACACTATCTATTTCAGAAAGAGTTTGTTCTTAACACTGACCATGAGGCGTTGAAACATTTACAAGGGCAAGACAAGATTTCAGCGAGACATGCATCATGGATTGCATATCTGCAACAGTTTACGTTTGTTGTGAAACACAAATCGGGAGTGACGAATCGTGTTGCGGATGCATTGAGTAGAAGAAATCATGTGTTGACTACAATAAAGGTCGAGTGACAGGGTTTGACGTGCTACCAGAGTTATTTGTTGAAGATCCTTACTTTATGAAGTTTGTAGATAAAGTGAAGAAAGGAGAGACAGATGAGTTTGTGATGGTAGATGGTTTTCTGTTCAAGGGAAATCGATTATGTATACCGGATTGTAGTTTGAGAATGCAGATTGTGAAGGAGCTACATGAAGAGGGCCACGTGGGTAGAGACCGTACACTACAGCTGATTTCTCAGTCTTACTTTTGGCCATCAATGAGGAAAGAAGTGGAAAGGTTTGTGGAGCGATGTCATATCTGTCAGGTTTCGAAAGGAACTGCGACCAATGCTGGATTATATATGCCGTTACCTGTACCAACTAAGCCTTGGGTTGATGTGAGTATGGACTTTGTGTTGGGATTGCCTAGAACGCAGCGTGGTAATGATTCCATTTATGTGGTGGTTGACCGATTTTCGAAAATGGCACATTTTATTGCTTGTAAGAAGACGGCGGATGCTGTTCACGTTGCTCAATTATTTTTCAAAGAAATCTATCGACTTCATGGATTGCCAGAATCTATTGTGTCGGATAGGGATACTCGTTTTCTGAGTCATTTTTGGCTAAGTTTGTGGAAGATGGTCGGAACAAAACTGAAGTTTAGTAGCGCTTACCATCCACAAACTGATGGACAAACGGAGGTGGTTAACAGATCGCTGGGGAATTTATTGCGATGTCTGTTGAAAGATAATCTGAAGAGTTGGGATATGAAGCTATGCCAAGCAGAGTTTGCTCATAATCATGCTATAAACCGTAGTACGGGTTTCAGTCCATTTCAGATAGTGTATTCAAGCTTACCAAAGGGGCCGTTGGATTTGACGATAATACCACAACCAAAGGGGACCGTTGAACGGGCTGTTGATTTTGTTGATGGGTTGACTGAATGTCATCAAATCGTTCAGGAACGATTGAAGAAAGCGAATGAGAAGTACAAACGATCTGCAGATCTGAAGCGAAGGAGTGTTGAATTTAATGAAGGGGATTTGGTTTATGCAGTGTTAACAAAGGAGCGTTTTCCGGTGGGAACGTACAATAAATTGAAAGCGCGGAAGATTGGTCCAGTAAAAATTTTGAAGAAGATCAATGAAAACGCTTATAAATTGAAGCTGCCGGAGGATGTTTATACTTCTGACGTATTTAATGTTAAACATCTTATACCGTATCATGGGGATGAACTTGTTGTGGAAAAAGAGGGCGCAAATTCGAGGACGAATTTTTCTCGACCAGGGGAGGATGATGCAGCCCAAAATGACCGAGTCTTAGGTCGCAAGCGACCTAACATGTTTTTAGGTCGTGTACGACCTAACGAGTTAAGGGATAGGTCGCTGGAACGACCTACCGAGTTAACTCGTGTACGACCTAACGAGTTAAGGGATAGGTCGCTGGAACGACCTACCGAGTTAACTCGTGTACGACCTAACGAGTTAAGGGATATGTCGCTGGAACGACCTAGCGAGCTACAACTGGGAAATAGGTCGCTGAAACGACCTAACAGGTTGCTACGACTTAACGAGTTGACGAATAAAGTGCTACGACCTAAAGAGTCAAGATCTATGCTAGGTCGCAGAGAAAAGGAACGACCTAAGTTAGGTCGCGGAAAGTTGTGGAGAGATAGGTCGCTCACTATAAGTCATGAGGCCTTAGGTCATGGAGACTTAAGTCGCGAAGACTTTCTTAAGCCGCTTCTTTTAGGTCGCTCAATCCAGATGCCGTTCATTTTAGGTCGTAAGTTGTGTATCGAGATGTTGTGTTGTAATATGTTGTATTTTCTTGGGTCGCATGTATTTTAGGTCGTGTTGTTTAGGTCGTTGCGACCTATGTGTTGTAAAGTGTTGTGTTGTATTTGCTTATGTTGTAATATTTTTTAGGTCGTAAGTCGCCTGTTTTTAGGTCGCACTATTTTTAGGTCGTAGGTCGTTTCCGACCTAAGTGTTGGGCAAGTTGAGTCGTGTGATGTAAATGCTATAAATAGGCGTGTGTTGTACATTTGAAAAGTTTAGTTGATTTGAATAAAATTTCGTTTTTGTTAGCTTTGTGCTTTCATCCAAATTGGTAGTCGAGTGTAATCTCCTATCTCCACCTTCGACATTCGAGTGCGCTCGAATCTTCGATCGTTGAAGCCAATTCACGGAATCAAGTGCGCTTGATCAACGCTCGAAGAATTGTAGATCTCTCCTCACGGTATCGTGCGCAATCAACGTGTCAGAGATAGCTAGAATTCGGTATCTTCAGATTAACGAATTTGGGCATTTCGGTATTCATCAATCCACCGATTGCTACTTTCATCGTATCATCAATTTTTGTATTCCGCTGCTGCGTCAGTTACTTAAGATATCGACATTTTATAAAACATAGCTTATGTTCATCAACACCTTAAAACTTAAATTCATATGCGTATAATACTCCATTACATCCTAAGAGTATATATAAAATATCAAATTTGTTTTACTTAACCAGCATGTTCAACAAATTTAAAACTTGTTTAAATTCTAACTATCTTTCCATTCTAGAATTACAAAACTCTACTTTTATATTTTTACAAAATCTTAGCTTCAAGTTCTCAACTAATTTGGTAATTTTCGACTGTCCAAAATCATCGAAAATTCTATTTTCTTTCGATAAATGAAAACTTTCAAACAACCCATCGTAACAAGGTACACAACCCAACTGCCCTAATGCATAGGATATATGAGTACATATAATAATTTACCCGAAAACTTCAGAACTAAACACCTGGGTCTAATTTCAAACCATTTTGTGGACATTATATACATATCTCCTTTTGTATATAAAATTATACATTTGGGATTAAATAAAAATATGTTTTACCAAAACAACCCAATAGTAAATTACTATGGTAACATCTCCTACTTAGAAACTCGAAAATGAATATCGATGATGCTGCAATCATCACCAGAATTATTTTTCCAACGATAGAAGTGAGTTCAGTGCTTTCTACTCCATTAAAATCCTTTTAAAATATTTCTATTCATAAATACTTTCAAATAATACTATTATTATTTTCCTAAATACTTTGGAAAATCATTTGCAAAACACCGGGATTTAAGTTCTCTAATTCTCAGTTTAAATCATTTTTATTTATAAACCATATTTATATAATTTCACTTTCTTATACAAAATCATTTCACAAATGTATATCTTTGTTTAGATTATAATAAACAACTTTTATCAAAATTAAATTTGAACCCAACATTATAGCCGAACGCCTTACAGTCAAACTGTGAAACTTAATTCAAAAGGTATTCATTTCAATGTTATCACAATTACTATCTACCCAACACAGGCAATGAAAAGGTAAAATTACTCATAAACCGGTCGAGCATAATTCAGAAATCAACAAACAATAGTCAATGCCCATAAATGGGCCGAGCACAACTAATCAAACAATAAATGACAATAATTGAATATTATCATTTCATAACAAACAAACAGATCATAAATTACTATATCAGATTTTGAAAATTATTCTTTTATATATATAATATAAAATCTAGGTAAAATAATTTCATTTACCAAATAAAAAAAATACTATGTCGCTTGGTCTTATCTAAGTGTTTAGAAACTCATATCGATACAGTTGTACCTTCTATATTGATCAGAATTCATAAACCACTCAACAAATCAATCAACAATTTATAAACATTTTTATAGCATTAACAAATATGTGCTCTTATACATAATACACTCAACTCATTCTAGGGTGTCACTAACCCTCTCTAATGAATTTATCCACCAAGGCCTAAATATTCGCTTAACTTCAGCTCTGATACCAGGTGTAACTACATGCCTTTTCGACCCTTAAAAGTCAACACCAATACATTAACGATATTCACGTGCCAAGCATCCAAGTGTCGAAAAGAAAGATTGTTGGGATGGAAGAAAAGAAAAGACATAACAGAACCTCACATTGTGACGAGTAATATATAATATGCACATGATCTTTACAAAAGAAAACTATAATATACATACATCAATCAGAGTAAACTAACATATCATCAGCCTGGACAGTTATAACAACCTTTCTTCACAAATACTGACAAGTACAAAACAAGAAATGCAGCAGAAAATAATATACGTGAATACATTTGGGAAGCATCCAGTTCATCTCCTAAATCTAGAAATATGCTCGGACTAACCCGAGCATTACAAAAAATAATACCCGGATCAGTTTGGTGAACCAGCATGAGAAACACAAATCATATGGATTTTTAATGTTATAAAACCTTTCAAATAAAGGTATCTCTTAAGACCACGCCGCAAATAAACACGGATGGGTTTTTACCTTACAATAACCAAATCATTTTATTATATAAATCTATTGATATTATAATAATGTCCAGGGTTTAAAATAAATATTTAATATAGCCGAAATGGTTACATTAATTACATTCCAGCATATTTAGTATACAATTAAGTCCGTAAGGCACGTATTGGAGAATGGATTCCATACAATGATAAGGCTACTGAGGTACAGCCTTTTACAGTAAACCTTTAGAAAAATATATCGAGCCTGAAAAACATTTGCACCCCTACCGACACAGAACCGGCCTACCTCTTCCTTGATAATACCAAACATGTTATCACCCCGATTGCTTTGAAACCTTTATGACGAGCTTGCAACATACATAGATTCATAGATAGTGATCTAGAAAGGTGATGCCCATACCCTAATGGTAGCGAACCATATAGCCTTGTTGTATATCTGTAACATCCCCTATTTGGAGGTCAAAAGCAAAGTGCTACAGATGCTGCAGTCATCCATAGTATTAACTTCCGGTGACCAAATACGGTAATGTTAATGGTATCCATAATATCAGAAGCACATGAATATGAAACAAAATCACAGATTTCACAAAAATAACTTTTCTGATTACATTTCACAAATCATGTTTCATATTCCATTATATAATCCCATAATCGTTTCCCAGGTAAAGATCAAATATAATTATTACAAAATACGCCAAGAGCGACATATGATGCCCCTTTGGTTGACCAGAGTACTATATAGTCATAACTGACTTAATACAACACAGTTGAATATACAAAATAAAACAGCAACTCCTAAATAGCTATCCGTCAGCCACCTGCTCGTCTTCGGATGCTTTATTCGCCAACCTACTAAAAACCTGTAAATGACAACTCTCAGCCTACTCTAATAAATTTTAAGCACCCGAGAGTTTAAGGGGAAAACCATAAACATCGAGTCAGACATAAAGCCTGATATGAATAATACTATACATCTCGGTTATTTGATATTAAGTGAGACCACGCTGCTTAGCGGAACGGGTTTCCCTCACTAATATCCTTTTAAATCATATGTTTTGCAAATCATTTCCTGCAACCAAAAATGGTTAAAAACTGTAAATCATTATCATGTAAACATACATATCATGTAACAAATGGACTATCTGTCCGAACATTATAGTATTGTTTGGCTAAGTACTAACATTTGGCTGACTTGGTCATAACAGACAATATAAACAAATTAATCTAACACCTATTAGACACTCATCTTCTGGATGGTCTGTCCCAAACTTATCTGTTAGATACTCCCCTTTTGGACGATGTTTCGCTAACTTATCTTCTCCCAGGGTCACCTGATCCTAATGGTTTGGCGGGCTCACCAATAACCTATCTGTATACAAATATATATTCCCTTCTATGTGTAATCATCATTTTAGTCTTACCTGTGACAAAGCCCTACACACTGGAATTTTGGACTAAATTAGCTGGGGCTAATAGTTAATGTATAGGGCGAGACCCTATACCAGTCCCATCTGGTATTCTAATATTTGAGTCATTTTACTTAGGGTAATCTTCCCAAAATTTTCCTTGAAAACCTTTTCATATCAAATTGATTTAAAACCTTTAAACCAAACTTAAATAAGGAAAATACATATACTCCATGCTTTACTCAAAATCACCTTGCCATGTTATATATATATATATACTTTACACAAATCTTTGTTTTTAAACCTTTGAAAGTACCCCTTTTGAATCCATTGAAAGTATCCCTTTCAAAACCTTTGAGAGTACCTCCTTCGAAACCAAGTAAAACCTTTCTTATAACCTAGGCTGAAAGCCAAAACATTTCTTTCAAAACAATTCAATCTTCCTTTCAAAAACACTTGAAAAACCTTCCCTTCGAAAGCTTTAAAACCTTAGACGTCCTATCTTTAAAACACTTTAAATTGCCTTTCAAAAACATTGGAAAACCATTCCTTTCAGACCTTTCGAAACCATTGGAAACCTTCCTTTCAAACCTTTCGAAACCATTGGGGAACCACCCCTTCGAAACCTTTATTAAAAACCTTTCGAAAGCATCAAAACCTTTGTAAACAACAAACCTTTCGAAAGCATTTGGGTTCAATTTAAAACATGTGGAAACACTTTCGAAACCATTAAAAATCATCTCTTTCGAAACCATTTGGGTTCTACCTTTAACAGAGCAAAAGGGTCACTAAAACCATTTAAGTCGAAAGCACTCTTTCGAAAGTAGTTCCTAAGTAAAGAAGTGATAGTGTAGAAACCAACATTCCAAAAACGTTGGAGAAGTGATTAAGTTTAAAAACAAAGTATACCTTCCGAAACCATTGACTTCGAAAGGTAGGAAAAGCGGCAGCTAGGGGTTTCGACCCCTTTGAAAGCATTACTTAAACAAAAGGCGCAACCCATTTCGAAACCTTTCCTTTAAAACAATTAGACCTAGTCGAAAGCCAACCAAGTTGAAAGCATAGCAGGCGCATATTTCATTTAAAACAAAACAACGCTTCGACCTCCTTCGAAACTCCTGGTTTTGACCTCATACCTTCCGCCTAGTCCAATACGCTACGTACCAAGTCTTGATACCAGACACATTGGTTTCGATGGTGATGGAGGCGGAGGAACTTAGTTGAAAGCCATCTAAGTCGGAAGCGAAGTACCGAAAGTGGCGAAACATGTAAAAAGCATGTTTAAATTGGTTTTTATATTTTTAAAGTAATCTTTTCAACTAACCTACCTTATTTTTCAAAATCTAATTGGTTGCTAATTTTCTTTTCTAAAAGTGCTGCCAATATTTCAGAAATAAACACTTTAATTTATTTACAAAATACCCCTTCTCCTTTTATAAATATATAAAATATTTAAGTCTCATACCTTAAATAATTTTATATATTCATCAAAACACTTAGGAAAATTCTTCAAAAGTTCCAAAAAATCATTTTTAATATGTTTTCTAACATATATTAATTTCAGACCCAAAACATATATTATTTAACCATAATTAATTTTAAACCCAAGTAATTATTTTCTTTACAAGAAAATTAATATAAGATCCACATTAATTTAGAAAATTATGAAAATAGAAACCCATCTCTAAAATATCATTTCTAAATATCATTTCTAATCTATATCTAAAATCACAAGGTATTTGGATGTCATTTAATAGTGTTTTCACATTAAAACATAACATAAAACCTATATGAATAAGCATAAATCATCAACAAGCACATATAAATATTTTATCCTTCAAAATCATGGCATAACATTGCAAATAAATTCGGATTATCCATATAACCGAAAACAAATTGAAAAATGAGATGTAGTCATTATTCACCTTAGCTTTAAGATTAAGGAGTATGAGATTTGAATGGATTTAAGTTGATTAATCTTCTTCCTCTAGCTTTTTCTTTCTCTTACTCTTGCTAATGGTGGCCGGCCTCTATTTGTTTTTAATTTTGCAAATGAACATGTAGAACATACACGGCTAAGGGTTTAGGGTATTAGAATGATCTCTTTCCTATTTTACCCCACCTCTATTTCATTTTAACTCTTCTTTAGTTTATTGGTTACATGGCACGGCTACCCCTTAGTTTAATCACAAATCTCAATCCCCTAATCATCATATTATTTAATTTAATTTAAATAATTAAATATCCTAAATAATGTTATAAAAAATTAGGGTCATTACAATATCCCCTGTTTGAGTCATTCCCAGGTGTGAGGCTCGAGGCTACGTTTTACCATGTTAGCAAATCCCGCTTGGAATGCTAATACTGCCCTCCAGGCAATAATGCAATGCCAGTATTCATCATATAAGTTGTTTAGAATATAAACAAACCGAAAGCACTACTTCTACTATATCCTCAGGATTAGTAGCAAGTAGTCCTTGCACTTTAAAGAACTCCGTCTTCGATACCATCAAATTCAAGATGTCTCCAATTCGAATGCTTATGTCAATTCGTAGTGGTTTTTGGATAATATACCAATCTCGGTATCTCCGAACTAACAACGATAATTTTAAAACTGGTCAAGATTTGATAGTCGCTTATTTAACTATCAAACAAACAAATAATCAAATCACAAATTTAACCTAGCATTATTAAGCACATAAACAACTACTAAGCCTCTTTAATTAATTCTTTCATTAATTAACCACTGTGTAAATACTTGTATAAAAACATCTTTTACAAAAGATATATTCACAAGCCCACACTACTCTTTTCAATACTTGAAATTATTGATACTTATCTTAACTGTACATGTATACTAATAAAACGTTTCACTTTCAATAGTGAGAAAACATTTTATATACTTATCTCGACAGTATAAGTATATTCACAAAACATTCCATTTTTTTTGAAAACCCAGGAGAACACGACAGGCCGGTAAACTCGTGAGGAGGATATAGTAAAGTCGTCCACTGATCCAAGCCCCTATACCCCCTGGTAAATTTATATAGGATAAGGAAGCGCATGGTAGGAATCGAACCTATGTCTTTTTACCAGAACCCAAGCCTCATTTCCACTACGCCACACCCATGGACAAAACACTACACTTTCAATACTTAGAAAATGTGACCATATACTTTTCTTAATGGTATAAGTATAATCACATAATCTTAAGAAAGATTTCATTTCCAAAACCATACCATACTTATTTGGGTTAAAACAAATGTCAATTAGAAACATTGACAATAATAACCAAAAACACTATTCTTTGGTGAAAGTAAATGGATCGTAGAGAAATTAGACCAAGTATACTTACCACCACTTCCCGATTTCAAACTTGTACTATCCATCGATTAACTATGCTGTCAGACAAGTTAGCGTACTATTCTTGCCTTGACATACATTCTTGATTCTGAGTATAAAGATTAGTTTCCTTACCTCAGAATTGGGTGTTAATTATGAAAAGAATATTTTCCATACCACCATAATTTAAAATGATCATTTAGAAATCAAATCTCATTCCTTTTATAAGACTTCTTTTTATAAATCTCTTTTATACTTACAAACTCCTTTTATAAATCCCCGAATTCGTTGATAAAATTACTTTTATAATTCTCCAAATTTATTTATATAACTCCTTTTATAAAAATCCAAATTTATTTATCTCATATACTTATCAAAATCTTCAGTTCCAAAATTGGACAAAATACTTCCCATAAAACGATCACTCCATATATCACTATAAATTCACAAACGTGATTTATTATTCCTATTTATCAAAATGATATCATTCCTCTTTTAAAACATCATTTATAAGTCTATTCTTTTATTTAAAAATACCATTTATAAATCAATCTTTCTACAAAACATTTCATATAAAGTGTTTCACAAATATTTATGCCAAAATATTTATACCTTCTTTTAAAACAGACCACTTCATTATAAAAAGAAAATTTCCCCATTTTCTTTATAAATAAACATCCATTATTAGATTAACCTTTTAATAAAATAAATACTTCCCAAAATACTTTTCTAAAACATTCCTAAAGTGGTTGTAGTAAAATAGAGAAGTTCAAAAACTATTTCTAAATAAAATGCCAAAGAAAATTCCCAAAAATCATATTTAAATCATTCTCCGAAATAAATCATTTTCAAATCAAAACAGCAATTAATGGTAATTCCAAAATACTATAATGAGGCTTAGAGCTACTATTGCTCTTAAAAAGTGCTACTACTACGATTATAATCCAAAAATGTTCAACTTTTAACACATATCAAATGTCACATCCAATATGGCCAAACTACCAAGCTTTAGCATTAAACAAGCATACAATAAGTTTATAACTGAAATTTAAAATCAACAATGGTAAGGAATCCGGATTCCTCTACAAAATTCCCTATATTTCATTTTCTAGGTCATTCGCTTTTCAAAGCAAAAATTTAACCAAACCAAACTAATAAATCATTCAAGCACAAAAACGATAATTTATACCTACTATATATAAATATATATATCATATAGTACTTATCTAGTGGTGAGATAACCCATAAAAATTTCAGTTGACTCTTGAGCATCCTAACTCGATCTAAAATCAAACAGCGTTCAATTTTAGCTTAAAATTTCACTTGCTCCAAATTTGACGAAATTAATTCTAGTGCTAGATAACGCTTCTACGAGCGCAACGCAAAAGACCGCACCTCGATTGAACCTCGTATGAAGAAGTTATTCAATTTATAAGTTTCTGAATTAAAATTTAAAATTAATTAACTTAATTTAATCACCCACCCTAAACACTACTTCTCCAAGTCAAAATGTTGTCTATACATGTGCACAACCATGCATGAACCCGTTGCTGACCTCTTCTCTCTTCCCTTACTCCCTCCATAGTCGACGAAATCACGTGCCGCCTTCACCAGTGAACTCCACTCCGCGAGTGCTTCCTCCTTGACCCCACAACTTCAAATTCGACCCTACCATCGAGGAAGAGACCTGAAGGTCGACACTTGCAAACCCTAGCAACATGTTCCACCAGATAGCACCACACGTCCTCCATCCACCGCCATCCAACTCCACTTCGAACTAATTTTACTTTGACGCCCTTAGATTAATCCAACGTGGCACCAATCTCCACCACCTCATCATCATCCACACAACAAGAATGGGGGGTTCAGTCAAACAACATTGTACTCCCAGTTCTTATATAGATTTGAAGCTTGCACTCACATGGACACAACGAATCAGGTTTCATAATTTATTACTGATTGAAGCTGTTGATTTTGATTTTTTTGAAGGAGGAGGCTAGGTTAAATTTTCTACAGGCAACATAAAATAGAAAGGAGGGAGGGAGGAAAATGAATAATAGTCTAAGTGTTGAAGTTTTTAAATTTACAATTTTCTACACTTCGCTACACAACATTTCGTTTACGTACGAACCATAAATGACGGAAATAAAAACACAGTCATGTCCAATAACGTGACACGATCATAAAACAACCATAAAATACAGTGGTTATCTCATTCTATAAAATTTCAAAAATACTAACGTTTGCCGCAAAATATGTCAAATGGAAATTTAATTATTTTCAAATTAAAAACGATGAAAAAATCCTATAAATTCATTTAAAAATACACCATTAAAAATCAAGTCATTTTATCAACAATTTATTTTCTTATTATTTATCACATTCGAATCAAATTTGAATATTTAAATAAATTAAATATTCCCATTCGAAACGTTAAAAATTGCTAGTCGCTACATAATCTATCCTCATTTGGTTCCTTTAATCCCACATTAATTGGCCTTTAATGTCAAAATTAAACAATCTCTAATCAGTCCTTATCTAATTCCTTTAATTTATTTACCAATTTCAAAATCCACTTATCATCTAATTTCCTCATAAATTCCATATTAATCTCTCTAATCAGTCCATATTTACTTCCTTTTTAACTCTCATTAATTAAAAATTTATTACCTGTTACATTTATAATTAATGTCCATAATCCTAATCCGTAATTATTACGCTTTTAATAACTAATACGTATATAGTCGTAAGTTACGCTGTATACATACATACATACATACAAATATATGTATGTATGTATAGTCGTAAGTTACGCTATATATATACATATATATGCACACACATACACACACACACATATATATGTATGCATGTATGTATGTATAGTCGTAAGTTACGCTATACACACACACATACATACATATATACATATATACATCGTAAGTTACGCTATACACACACACACACACACACATATATATATGTATGTATAGTCGTAAGTTACGCTATATATGTATATACATATACATACACACACGTATATATATGTACACACACACATAGATATATATATATATATATATATATATGTACATATAAATATGTATATGCTATTTCTGAACTTTAAGCGTGGTTGTGCATATATATATATTCTAGTTATTAATCCCTAAATATAATATTCCCTTCCATATTTTCATCCGTTAGAATTATCCTTCCATAAAGGTTTCCTGTTATAAATTTACATAGATTGACCTAAAATAAGAGATTTGCTTCGTTTGAAATTACATGAAATTATTTATTTTATTTCTTTATTGAAATAAACAGTGTGGACTATGAAAAGAATATCCATAATTTACACATCTCTTTCCCTTTTTGTGTATATTCCTTGTCAATTCAAAGGTTGCACTTTTCCTATGCGTATAAGAAATTAGAAAAATTTATGAAGGTTATATGGATAATATTTCTGAAAAATTAACACAAATTCATATTTCAATAAAATTAGGGCAAATCTAAATTATATTAACATCTTTACAACCCAATTGTAGATCTAGAATAAATTCTACACCTTATCAATATCAAACTTTTAATAACTTGGGGACTGATTTCCAGATCTAGGTGTAAATAATATTCCTAATCAATTTTCCTCAATTGCAAAATATATAGGCAATGTTTTATGCGTTTAATTTGAGCTTACAACTCCTTAGATATTTATTTATGCAGAATAATTGAATAAAAATCCAACGAAATAAATTTCGTTGTTATAAATAAATTACATAATTTTCCACTCACCTTTTAAGCTTTCCAAATATCTAAATATGAATCCAATCCTTTACTTGACTCCTTTTCCTCTCTAATCCAAAAGAATATGTATAACAGGGTGTATACATACAATTAGAATTACTGATATGGGAAAGAATTTTAGGTTTAGGGGAAAATAGATTTATAATAGTTAAAATTAGCTTTTTCCACCATATTGATTTGCTCCTTCTCTTCTTCTCTTTTATTTTCTACCCTTCCTTGATTATATATTAATATATAATACCTTATAATTTTTAGAAGTAGCGGAGAAGAGAAAATGACCGAGCTTCGTTGTTTGGATAAGAAATTATGAGAAGAGAAGTGAGGGGTTAGGCCTTTGTTTACAAGCTCACGAACCAATCGAAACCGTTAGAATTAAATAATTAAATTCGGGTTGTTGGCCAAGGTTCAAACCCTAGCTGTTATACCCCAACCGATTGACCGCCCCTCTATAACTGGTTAATCGCTAGCGGTCAATCAGCCCAATAAAGGTGGTCGACCGTGAGTCGCACATTTATTATTATTTATTTCCACATTCGTATTTAATTATTTTTGCTTTGGAAACTTCAAACGCTAATAAATTTTTCGTTCGTGCTCTAATCATGAAACTCCTAATATGAAAGTTGCTCAAAAAATAATCACGAATGTAATGGTGCTAGTTTCATGACCAAATTCCAAAGTTTGCTTCAATTTAATTTTTGGAGCCTTGTTAATATTTATTAATTACCATTAATTTTATGGGGTGTTACATTCTCCCCCCTTAAAAGAATTTCATCCCAGAAATTTCGAATCATATAAGATAGCATGCAACTAGTCTAAACCGACAAACCAATTTGTGTACGACCAATTTTTTAGCCAAAGGTGTAAAGTGCATTCACAACATGTAAGACATGTATGCTGAATGATTCTAAATCAGTGTCTCTTATATGAAAGCATTCTTTTAATTTTTTTGATAATATGATGTAAACAACCTAAATATACTGGCACTTCTATATATACCCAAGTTTCAAAAATCATTTTTCACACAAAATTTCCATACTCCCGCGAGTAGGAGTATGATTCAACCAATTTTGGGTCCAATCACTACCATCCAAAGCCTAGCATACAACTTTTAACATTCAAAAATTTTGAAAATTCAGTTTCTGAATCTATACTCATATGTCGAAAAGGAATTTAGATGGAAAATCTTACATTTCCACCCTTCTCTAGGATATATTCAATTGTTACTTGGAACCTTCTCTTCTGCCCTCAATATTTTTTAAATTTTCCAACTGCAATTTGCATAAATAGTTTTATTTTTGAATGTTAAAGCATAATTATCCTAAGTGCTAGTTTTGTTTCATTATCAACAAGGTCAATTTTCCTCATTACAAAAGAAAACTTATAAACAAAATTTCCAAAAGAATTTCTAACTTGCAAAACAATTTAAAGAATTGAATTCCCAAAACATTCAATCACTGTATATATATATATATATATATATATATATCTGTTTGTGTGTTCAAAAGCACTTGAACAAAATCTCCTAAAAACATTGAACCTAGCTTCTCAAAACTTACATCAACTTTTCGAAATTACTTGAAATTATTTTGTAAAAAATTTATCCACCATTTTGTTTTTAAAAACATTCCACCACTTTTTAAAATTACATCGCAAGAATTTCCAAAACTATTTACCAAACAATCATTAAATTTCCAAATCCCTTTTTGAAAATATTTCATATCACTTCTAAATATACCACCATCTTTTCATAATTTCAATTACTTCGAAACCAACTTTTCAAAGGAATTCAAACAAAAAAATTTCAAATCTTTCGAATAGAATTTTTCAAAACATCTACCGCTCTACTTGAAAACAAATCAAGCCGCATCTTAACGTAATTCGGACTTAGTTAATGGGTTAATGCATATGATTGACCCTAGTATTGTGTAGTTAATCCTAGGTTTGTGGAACCTTTTTATTTTTACTTTAAAACAACAAACTTCCTACAAACAAATTTATAAATTTTAGCTTTTAAGGCATAGGGATAGTAATCCGTGATTCTGCAATAACCTTTCCCTATCCTTTGTTTGCTAAAATTTATTTTTTCCTAAATCCTAAAGTTTTAGAATCTAAAGTATTTTTAATTTTCTAGTTGCTAACTTAATTTCCTAATTTATTTCATAAACTTCCAGTCTTACCTAAAAATTTTATCGCTAGTTTAGTGTCATTATGAGAATTCCTTATTTACACTATTTTCCAACATACTTATATTTATATAGCGGTCTAATCTCATCCACACAATTAACACAATGATAAAATAGGAACATATCTCATACAATATCGTACGCTTTTCTAATAGTCTAAGGGAGACAACTAGCGATTACAATGCAAAACCCCTAAAAGAAAATTTTGTTGGAAGTTGTCATTCATCATCAACTGGTGTTAATGATGTTGTGGCCCTAATAATTCTTACCAAATTAAGATAGACATTCCTAATTTACCATTCAACTATCACCCACTTTCCTTAACTCTCCTTCTTGGCTCCTAATAAATGTGGTCAATCCATCACTTCAACTATTATATCTGATTATGTGATAAATTATGCGTTCACACACTATAGTAGGTAAGCAATATAAGCTACGCACAACTGTAATAACTCATCAGAAAATTGACTTGGTGGAATAACTCCTACTACCTATCTTACCCTCAATAAACTTAAGCCAACCAACATCCTTTAGGTGTCGTGCCATCTTATTATTTTCTTCTCCAATCATACCACAATCTTCTCCTAATAAAATATTCCTAGGTTCAAACCCATATTCTACAAATTCAAGTTGGATTCCCTATTGCTAACCTATAAGCATTTATAGCCATTTTATTCATAACTTAAAACCTTTACCCTGTCTTTTCTTGGCGGTGTTCCCTATCTACTGAATATTAAAAACTTGATTTGGTTCTCACCATTCTTCATAAAATTAAAACTTCACAATCGTACTTGATCCAAAACCATTATCTTTAAAATTATAAACTTAGAAACCTTTTTGTCAAATTCAAAAATTACTTGGTTCCAAAAAGAAACCATGAAATTACTCAAAATCATCTTCTATAACTTTAAATACTGAAAAGTGGAGTAGAGGAAGTTAACTTTCATCCTATTATGTTCCTATACTCATGCTATCTTCGCTTCGACCTTTGAGAGAGATTTTCATAGCACAAGAAAGGGACTTCTAAAAGATATGTGTAATCGCTATAGCTATCTAAGCGTCCATCAAAAGCATATGCACAATGACTACATATCTATGGAATTTTTTCCATTCTTCCTATCCTATTTCTATTATTTTTCTACTATATTATTTCTAACTAGATTACTAATCTTATATATATATATATATATTCCTAATGCTATTTCTATCTAGATTGTCGGGCGTTCCTACCCTTCTATATCCCAATTGCATCAAGTACCATTTCAATTTATCCATCCCTTTAAAAGAATTTTAAAAATGGAAATTATAAATTTATAAGATAGGAAAATTCATCGACCCCAATCGACACTCTATTATTTCTAAAACGAAATATCACTCTATCATAAATGTTTATATCCAAACTTTTTGACCAAGAATTTCAAAAACGAAAAACCCTTTTTATCAAAAACCTTTAAAAAGAAACTTTTGACTCAACAAATTCTTAAATTATGAATTTCCAAATTTTCTTGCTTTTTTAAAACAACAACTTCCTACTAAATTCCTTAAAAAACCTTTCAAAACATTGCAGGGAATTCCCAAAAACCTTTTATCAAATTCTTTCACATAGGAATGGACTTAGAAATGGACTTTAATTGTCCTTCCTTATGGACTCTCTATCTTTTCCATACATCTTAAACTCGTTTCTATCAATAATCCGGCTTATCTCCCTATCATAATTAGTGCACATCTTCTTAGGGGAACTTTCTCTACTCCCTCTTCATTCCTTAGTTTCGAACGCTTGCAACATATAGTTTCTTACTTCCCATTTGTCTAAATGAAACATGAATCTTCAATCGGCAATCCATCAAAATCCACAACCATAAGGCAGCCTACGTCCAATAAAGAGTTCATGTACCATCCAGCCTTCAAGGTTCTTTTATATGTCGTGTTTATGCTCTTCTTAGTCCACTTCTTATGGTACAACCTCTGCTTCATGGGGTAATTGAGGTAGGATTATAAATTTAACTCTATTTATTTTTCTAATTCATAGTTGCCCTACCCATCCTTTCGACATATAGTCACAACTACTTCTATAGTCGGAATATATAGAGTTAGGTGTATAATTTATAAATAATTATAGGTAAAAGTAAAAATACGTTCTCTCAGCGTATCCCAAGTCCTACGAACGAATAACCTAAGCTCTGATATCAAATGTAACAACTTGCACCTTAATGGGCCCGAATTTCGACTAAATCGAAACCCAGTCCATTTGGGCATAGATCGTTGGTTTTGGTAACCTGTAATAAACACAAGTATATCGAGTGCGATAAATATAAACACATAGTGGAATTGAAAAATATACTATAACATACGTATCGACTAAGGCTACTACCTTGGAATATTATTCCTTCAATATTTAGTTGCTTATCAGCACCGAGCATGAATAAGAAGAGTTCATCATCTACCATTCCTATCTTGCTCCAGTATCCAGTCCGTCTAAATCTAACATGTAGGTTGTTATGAGGAGGGGGGTTAGAACAATGTTCTGGTGATTGGAAAGTTACGTACTTTACTCATTCCATCAATTTATGCAGATTGATTTCCATTTAAATATTATATCTATTGTTTACGGCTAATTCGTTAAATCTTATGTGCGTGTATGATATGCTTAACCTAACCCTCTTCATTGTATTATTATATTTATACATACCTATAACATATATATTTAACCCCATTTACCCAAATCCCCGGTCACTTGATACTTCCTAAATATAGAGGAGGTAGAACCATTGGTAATTTACTACCTCAAGTCCCCAAAGTGCGCCCTTTACAATGTTAATGCTAGTCAATCAGTTCTAGCTATAGAGACCGATGACTTCTATATATGACTTTATAATATAATATATAATTTAATTGCCATACCACTAAATCAATTCAAGGAGTCATCTAAGGGTTAACCAGCCTACCTTCGCCAAATAAACAACAAACAAACAATTAAATAAAACTTTAAGGCCTTGGCGCATCCCATACGAATTCTACAGTAGTAGGAATCAAAGTCCATCAGGGCATGACCTGAGTCTTTGCTAACGACCACGCAAAACCGTTGGTGGTCAAAGCCTATATGCCACCCTATCACTAAATACCGGTCCAACAACAACACTGAAACACCCCACCGACCTCCCATAGCCGAAATCCCATTGAGACTAACCTAAGTCAAGGAAAATGCCCCTTTCGGTTACTTACTACCTCTTATTGGATATGAAGCAGACCTCCTTTTCCAAATCGTACTGGGACATTTGATACTTCAGTCCTAAATGAACCATCAATATATATTCCCTTACCTATGCGTAATGTATATCGCTTTCATACGGGTCATATAGTTGGAGATGTCCTACATCAGTTGTAAGTGTACATAGTTACTGGTAGTCTCTAGGTGAAAGACAGACTTTTGTTGTGTAACTCTACCGACCTCGCATCTCAACCCATTAAACCAATCTTAATACCCAAAGCCTAAGTGATGGGCTAAGCTAATAATTCAAGTTTTTTTTAAATGTATAATTGAAGCTATATAATTTCCTACTATGAAAATTATATTGCTTTCTATGTATAATTAATAGTATTAATACTTACTTATTCGCTATGTTATTATCCCATAATTTAGCGCTTAGGCTTTAGTTTCCTTTTATTGTCTATATATGTTTGTTACTCATATTAGTTAGTCATTAATGTCTAAATTAGATAATCTCTAATCAACCCTCGTTTAATTCCTTTAATCCTATATTAATTGGTCATTAATGTAAAAATTAGACAATATTTAATCATTCCTCATTTAATTCCTTTAATCTATTGACCAATTTCAAAATTCACTTATTATTCAATTTCCTCATAAACGTCATAATAATCTCTCAAACTAGTCCCTATTTAATTCCTTTTTAACTTTCACTAATTACAAATTTATTGCTAGTTACATTTGAAATTAATGTCCACATACACTAATCTATTAATTGTTCGTTTCAATAACTAGTACGTATATAGTTTTAAGTTATGTTATATATACACACAAACATACACATATACATACATACATACATACATACACACATATATATATATACGCGCGCGCGCACACACACACATATATATACATATACATATATATATATATGATTTTTGAACGTCAAGCGCGGTTATACGTTTTTTTTTGTTTTTTTGTTTTTAGTTATTAATTCCTAATAGAATATTCCTTTCTATATTTTAATACGTTAGAATTATCCTTCCAAAAAGGTTTCCCATTATAACTTTCCATAGATTAACCTAAAATAAGAGATTTGCTTCGTTTGAAGTTACATGGAATTTTTTATTATCTTTTTTATACTGAAATAGATAATGTAAACTATGGAAAGAATATCCATACTTTACAAATCTTTTTCACTTTTTGTGTATATTTCTTGTAATTCAAAGGCTGTACTTTCCCTATGCATATGAGAAATTAGACAAATTTATGAAGGTTACATAGATAATATTTCCAACAATTTAAAAAATAGAAATTCATATTCCAATAAAATTAAGGCAAATATAAATTATACTAATATCTTTACAACCCAATTGTAGATCTAGAATAAATTCTACACCTTATCAATACCAAACTTTTAATAACTTGGGATTGATTTTCAGATCTAGATGTAAATAATGTTTCTATTCAATCTTCCTCAATTGTAGAATATGTAGGCAATTTTTTATGCATTTAATTAGAGCCTACAACTCTTTAGATCTTTATTCAGGCATAATAATTAAATAAAAATCCAACAAAATAAATTTCAATATTATAAATAAATTACATAATTTCCACTCACTTTCATATTTAGAGTTTCGCGATCAGAGCTCAAACGGAAAAGTTATTAGCGTTTGAAGTTTCCAAAGCGAAAATAATTAAATACGAATATGAAAATAAATAATAATTGATGCTGGACCCAACGGTCAACCCTCTTTATTGGGTCGGTCGACCGCTAACAGTCGACCAGTTATAGAAGGGCGGTCGAACGGTGGGGTATGAAGGCTAGGGTTTATACCTTTGCTAATGGCCTGAATTTAGTTATATAATTCTAAAGGTTAGAATTGATTCGTGCGCCTATAAAAAAAACATAACCCCTCACTTCTCTTCTCATATTTTCTAATCCAAGTAGCAAAGTTCTATCATTTTCTCTTCTCTACTACTTCTAAAAATTATAAAACATTATATATATATTTATATAAATATATAATCAAGGAAGGGTAGAAAATAAAAGAGAAGAAAAGAAGGAGAGAATCAATATTGTAGAAAAAGGGAATTTTTAATATTATAAATCTATTTTCTCCTAAAACCCAAAAATAAATTACATAATTACATAATTTGCACTAGTCCATTTGTTACCTGATATGTATGTTTACATGATAATGCTTTACAGTTTTAACTAGTTTTGGTTGTAGGATTATGATTTGCAAAATATATGTTTTAAAAGGATATTAGTGAGGGAAAACCTATTCCGCGAAGCGGCGTGGTCCCACTTAATATCAAATAACCGAGATATATAGTATTATTCACACCAGACTTTATGTCTGACTCAAAATTTATGATTTGAGCAAGCTTAGGGTTGAGGGTTTACAGGGTTTTAGTAGGTGGACGAATTAAGC
Source organism: Allium fistulosum (assembly GCA_030737815.1). NCBI lineage: Eukaryota > Viridiplantae > Streptophyta > Magnoliopsida > Asparagales > Amaryllidaceae > Allium > Allium fistulosum. The sequence goes on from CM060902.1 coordinate 1,427,075,777, forward strand.
TTCCAAAGATGAGCAGGTGGCTGAAGTTAGTTATTTAGAAGTTGTTGTTTTTGTTATGTTTTAATTCTATTGTGTTGTATTAAGTCAGTTATGACTATTTAGTACTCTGGTCAACCAAGGAGGCATCTTCATATGTCACTCTTGGCATATTTTGTAACAATTATATTTGATCTGAACTTGGGAAACAATTGGGATTATGTAAAGGAATATGAAACATGTTTTGTGAAATGTAATCAGAAAAGTTGTTTTTGAAATATGTGATTTTGTTTCATATTCATGCGCTTCTTATATTATGGATATAATTAACATTACCGTATTTGGTCACCGGAAGTTAACACTATGGATGGCTATAGCATCTGTAACGCTTAGCTTTGGGCCTCCAGATAGAGGATGTTACAACTTGGTATCAGAGCATAGGTTTTTGAAAAACTTTATACAAAAATGATTTTTGAAAACATAATCCTAAAGAATTAGAGATAAGATCGGGGTATGTGATAACGCTATAGTAATGTACTTGTATTTGCTGTATATATAAGTGCACGCTATATCGCTATTCTTCTATCTCTCTTAGGCTATTCTTCTATATCTCATGAGGGTTGAATATAGATATGGATGCTAGAAGTGGAAGAGTTAACCTTGGAGGGGGATACACCACTACAAATGAAAATGCCAGACCAAATACGAAGAGAAACCAAGGACATGCACAAGTTGGAAATGTGGGTGCTGGGGTCTCGCAAGTTGATATGGGAGCTATGTATCAGTTCTTTGTAAATATGATGAAGGCGGGTATTTCTTGTTGGAGTAGTTGGAGGAAATGATGTAGGAGTTCAGGAAGCTCCAGTGGTCAACAACTATGCTATTCTGAGTAGAGACTATGTTAGGTTTGGAGGAAAGCCATTCATCGAAACTTAAGATGCTATTGAGGTGGAGAACTGGTTGCTGCATTGTGAGAGGATCTTTGCAGACTTGGGGCTCAATGATGATCTGAAGAGAAGGCTTGCATCGAGTCAGCTTCAGTGAGCAGCTTTATTCTGGTAGAATAGTGTGACAGTTGGAGTGAATGAAGAAACGATGACATGGGCTGCGTTTAAGAGGAGGTTCGAGGAGAGGTTCATGTCTGTGATGGCGAAGTCTACCTAGATCGGAAAGTTTGCTAAGTTGGAACATGGGGAGATGATTGTGTTGGAGTATGCTAGGAGGTTTGAGGAGTTAGCTAGGTATGGATATGCCACTGTAGATACTGTGATGAAGAGAAATGAGGAGTTCATAAGGGGGTTGAAGCCTGAGTTGGCAAGGGCTACATCACCTCATATTAGGGATCCTATGATGTTGTAGTAGAGATGGCGTTAAGACATGAGGAAATACTTGCTTTTCTAGAAAAGAGTAAGGCAAAGGAAGTCCAGGTGGGGCAGAGTCGGAAAAGGAAGTTCTTTCATAAGAAGGGTGCTTAGAAAGGTGGAGCAATGAAGAAAGGGAAGTCGGAGGTTGTTTGCTTCAAGTGCGATAAGAAGGGACATTTTGCTAATGAATGTCGTACTGCAAAGGCGAAGGAAGTGATCTGGAAGAAGAATATTAGATGCTTCAACTGCGATCAGATTGGTCATTAAAAGAACTAGTGCAAAGAGCCTACTAAGGATGGAAGGGGCAAAGTATTTGCATTGGAGCTAGCTATGATGTACACATAAATGTGCATATTTTTACCACCATATTTAATCTATTTAAATTAAATAAATGATCATATTGGGTATTTTAACTTGTTTAAACAAAAATTCAAATTATTTCAAATTGTCACATATCATCTTCATCCAGGGGCAAAATGGTCATTTTTGTGCATATATTAATTTTCTAAAATTTAATTGAAAATTTCTATGTTATTTTGTAGGAATTTAAATTCAAATACAAGTGGCTTCATGAAGATATATGCATGCACAAGAGTGAATACAAAGGAATGGAGATGAAAATAATTCATTTCATGGATCATGGAGGACCCCACTTACCCACCTACCTTAATTTACACTTAGGAGCTAATGCACATGCTAAAAGGCCATTAAATCTTCATGCACACTTAATTGTTGATTATATAATGCTAATGATTACTTGGTCACCACACTTCCTAAGGGAGTATTTTGGGCATACCCCAAAAAATTGGATTAGGGTTTCAAAACATGTATAAATACCTCTTATGCTTCATGTAATCTCTTCTTTAGTCTCTCTTAGGCTCTCTTCCTATTAGTTAGTTTTTAGCATAGAAATAAAAGAAAGCTTCTCTTTTCTTTTCATGGCTACTTAGCCTTTTCTTTCATGTAATTTATTTTTTTATGCAATTTTAATTCATTGCACTTTTCTTTTCTTATTTACTTCCTTTCATGCTAGTAGTGCAGTTTGATTTTAATGCAAGTAGATTAGTTTTATTTCTTGTTCATTTAGCTCTTTTTCCTCTTCTTTTTGTTTCATGTTGCAAGCTATATTTGTTGATTTAATAACAAATACGAGAGGCTAAACCCCTTCAATTTAGGGGTAATGAAACTCTCTAATTATGTAGCTTCAACATAACTTGTTAATTTTGATTTTTTTTGTGCTTAAATGAATGTTGATGTGATTTATTGTTTCATATTGAGTTTGATAGCTTATGTTGTTCAAAACAAATAGGCTATGCTTAGTCATATGAATCACTAATTACCTCTTCATCTACATATGATCATGGTAATGGAAGTGGATTTAGAATCAAAATTTGATGGTTTATGTTTCTAATTCAATAGTTATAATAAGCCATGCTTAAAATAGATACTACTTTTAATTTCATGTCATTTTCATTAAAGTTAGTAAGTGAGTTAGAGGGTGCATTAAAGTTTGATGGTTTAAGTGTGTTAATTAATAACACAATTAGGCCATGCTTATGATAAATGCATCAACTAAACTCACGAATGACCAAAAAGAGATCATAATTTCATAATTTGTTGAACTATATGATCTAGAGAGTGGAATTATCACTAAATTGTCATTTAACTTTCATATTTTTTCTTTTGCTAGTTTTTGTTAGTTTTCTTACATTTCTAGTTTAATTCACTCTCGACTTCGGTATAATTTGATTGAATAGAGATTTTTAAAATCTAACAATTCCCTGCGGATCGACCCGTACTCGCCACGTACTAACTTTGTACGTCGTGCACTTGCGGTATAAATTTAATTCAAAATTTATCGGCAGTTTTCTAACTCGTTAGAAATTCCGTCGTTAAACAAGTTTTTGGCGCCGTTGTCGGGGAGTTGATTTGATTTTTTGATTTCTTTTCTTCGAATTATTTGTCGTTTGATTTTTATTTTTTGTTTGTTTTGTGTGTTGAGTGTAATTAAAAAAAAGGTTATTGTTGTGTGTTTTTGTGTGATTTTTGTTTTCATTTCATTTGTGTGCTTGTTTTCTAGTCTATTTGCATTTGCATATTAAAAAAAATTATACATAAGTGCATTACAAAAAAAACAAAAATATTTCATTTTATTGCAAATTGCATTTCATTCTCCGTTTATACATTTCAGTTTTTATTTTATTTTATTTCTTTTTACAATCTATATTGCAAATTCCTCTTTGTCTCTCTGCCTTACAAACTATATCAACTTGCCTGCACTTGTACATAATCATCACCATTCCGTCACTTCCAACATATTCACTTCCCAATACATCCATCCATCTCATTACTGACAACTCTTCCCTCATTAACAACTAACAACTACAACCAATTCTCCTCTGACATACAACCACCCTCTCCTACAACTTCTACACTTCATCCACCTTCCAATACTGTCACAAACCACCCTAGTTACAACTTTGACCGTCTACACTCTTAAACTTCCTCTCTGCCACAACTTTAACTACTCTTCACCACAACAACAACTTGAACCTTTACAAGTTCATACTCTCATCACTCCACAACCATCAATACTTCACCACAAATTACAGTCAACCAATACAAACTACCCTTGAGGAGACAGTCACATATCTATTTCATCATCAACAGTGCACAGTTTCATTCTCTGTGCACATTCTACCAACAACAGCACTTGGTTCTTACTGCAGCATTCACTCGCTACCTCTACTGCAGACACTCATACAATATACAACAACCAAAACACAGCCTTGCCACTTTCTGCCACACTTCACCATACTCTCATCAACTTGAACGACAGACCATCAAACTGCCATAAGCTAACTACACTGCCTGGCGACTCCCTGCCTCACAGTGCAACAACAGCCAGATCACCTCACCCATACCCCTTTTTTTTCAACTGTCAACCAACTTGAAATACAACATATACCAAAACTGCTTGCTATGCAACTCCTAACATATAACAACAGATCACCCAGTGCAACACCACTGCCTTGAAGCACTACAGTCCACAACCAACCAAAGACCATCTCTTCAAAAGAAAAGAAAAACTGCAACTTCCTGCATACAATACAAGCCAACCACTGACTGCAACATTACATACAACGACCTCCTCCAACCATCAGCCTCATAAATCACCACCACTTCATTCCACCAGTGTGCCTAAAACATTGCTGCCAAACCACAAACCATCCTCGATCATATCCAAACCAGCGACACCCCTTCTCCTGTTACTTCACCTCATCGCCATCAACATTGCACAACCCTCTACCAAATACCGCAAGCACCAAATACAACCCACAGCCCCTTGCCAAACTATTCCACAATCACAACCTCTTCGCCTCTCCTCCTCAAGTCGCCTCTCCTCCCCAAGTCGCCTCGCTATATTCTACTACAAAAATGCAATTGCAACTGCAGCTGAAACCATCTCAAGCAGAATCTACCACCGACAATCGAACATCAACCATCGACGATAAATCACGACAGCCCTGAACATCGACCTCCACTCCCAAACAGCATCGCGACCACTGCTTCGCCCTCCCTAAAATGCGCGACCTCAATTTAACTTCATCGCGACACTGACTACCACCGTGATCCAATCATCGCGCCTGAATCGCCAAGCTAATTCGTGAATGCCAAAAAAAAGTCGTGTTTTTTTATTTGAGTCGATTTGAGTTTGGATGTGAATAATTATTACTGAATTTGTGATTTTGGTTTTGTAAATTCTTAAGTGGGCCGAGCTCCGTTTGCAATTGTTTTTTTATTTCACTTTTATTTGTTAGTTCACATTTATTTAGTTCATTTTTCATTTTTGTTCTTTCCAAAAAAAGGGTTAATTTGTTTTGTTTGAATTATTTTAAGTCCACTCCTTTAAAATATATATATATATATATATTTGCTTCCTTTGAGTTTATTTTGGTTTTATCCCTAAAAAAAGAAATTTTATTTTTCTTTGTTTTGCTTAATTTTTTTTAGCTTCATCCTAATTTAAAAAAAAAAGAAACAACAAATTGCAATTTGTTTTGTTTTCATTTGTGTTGTTTTCACTTGTTTTATTTTATTTTTGTTCTTTTAAAAAAAACTGTATATATATCTTGTCTTTATTTTTAGGTTGCAGAAGCAGATAAGGAAGAATAAGTTGCTTGCTCACTTAGCTGCCAAAAATAAGCTTGCTTATAAAAAAATATTTTTGCGCCCCTATCCTTGTTTTTATTTGCTGTGCATTGTCAATTACTTGCATTTTATAATAAAAAAAATCAAAAACAAAAACATAAATCCAATCGTTGTTGCATTGTTAATACACGTTTAATTTCAGTTTTGCATTTCATCTTATAATTTGATTAATAATAATGGTTAGACATCGATAATACTTAATTGTATATTGACAAATTGTCATCTTTGAATAATTTACTTTCTTGGTGTCTAGGCTACGGCAGAGTAATAACCATTTATAAATATTACGGCGATTCGTAAATATTATAGTGGTTGTTCCTTTGAACGTACTTAAACCTTCGGCTGCATTGCTATAGTGATTTGTGGTGCACCGATAAATCCTGTCTATTACCTGGTTAAGAACTGTCTTGTTGATTTAAGACAAAGTGTGATTATACAATTTTGGGTTAACTTAGGATAAATCATTTGTAATTAACCCTTGCATTCATTTAGTTGCATTAGTTCATGCATATTTAAAAAAACAAAAAACATTCAAAATTCAAAACTAAAAAATATTGTAAATATTTCGTTTCCTTTCCTTTGAAAATTTTCAAAATCAAAAATCCAAAAAAAAAATTTAATTAGTTTTTTTTTTAAAAACAAAAATCCAGAAAATATATAAAATCTTTTCAAAAAAAAAAGGTTTTTGAAAAACCAAAAAAAAACTAAACAAGAATCAATTTTCCCTTTTGAAAAATAAATTCTTTTTGTAAATATTTTTCCTTTATAAAAAAAAACCAAAAACATTCTTGAAAATGTCCAAGTTTCCATTTTCTTACTCACCGAAATTTTACATAGTTGTGAAAATCATTATAATCCATATAATTTCACTACAAATTCTTATGGATATTTTAACAACAACTATTGTGTAAATAATTCGAATTTCGAACAATAAAGTTTTCAAAACAATGACCAACCCTCGACTCTTGAAAATAGCATTTCATCTATACTTGAATCTACACAACAAAATCAAAGTATAAATGATTTGTGTAATTCATATTTGTGTAATAACTCGAGTCAAGTATTTCAAAATTTGAATTCAATTCAAAATTCAAACGATTTCGATTATAACTCATGCCAATTCAATTTCGAACTCCAAAATGAATTTCAAACTCAAAATGAAAATGGAAACAACATTTCAAACGAATTTGGCAATGGGAATAATCTTAACTATGTTACGATTGAAAATCTTTGTTCTCAACAATTTTAAAGTGAAAATCCTTATGTTAATAACTATAAATTGGATTTTGTTGAGCAAATGGATGGAATTTATGATGAACATACACATTTGTTGTTCGAAACATATATGAAACAAGGTGATAAACAAAATCAAATCCCAACGTGTGACGAGTCAATTGATAATCCACCTTTTACCCAAATCAACGATTTTCAAACAACAACTTTTGAAACTGAAAATGATGATCTTAATAAAGTTGTTGAAAAGACGGTAATTGAGTTGGATTTCAATTCTTATAAGGGTGAGACACTCGATTTGAAATTCGATCTTCTTTTTTTCGATTTCGAAAATTTGAATACGACAACTTTGGATTTTGAAATTGGTACATTGAATGAAGTTGTGAATAATTCAATAGAGGAAGACAAATTTAATGAACACGAATTTTTTGGACTTTTCAACGACGAGTTGTCGAATTCTGAAGGAGAAGATTTAAATCACCATTTTGGTTTTGGAATCGATAATTCTGGAGAAGTTTCCAATGATAAATTTCAATTTCAATTTGGTTAAAAAATACTTGAAGTTCAATCGATCGTTTTATCAACCCCGAAAATCATCGAAAAGGAAACAACTCATACGATTTTTAATAAAACGACATTCATTTTTTCAAATCCACATTCAACTTCGAAATCTTTTTCGATTTGGTTTTCTAGGCTTAAGCTGTGTCTCGTATACTTGACGAGACAAATGAATCGATCTTTGGAAGACCGTTTCATTTACGTTTTGACGATATACTTTCTGAACTCTTGTAAATAATAATCTTTTCATTTTCATGTAAATATAGGTCATCCTTTTATTTTTGTTTTATTCTTCTCCTTTCACTTGGGTTGTGGGTTGACTATGGGGACACAGTCAAAATCAAGTGTGGGGGGAGGCTCGTCATCATTTTCGATTTTTCGTGATTTATTTTTACTTTTTCTTTCCAAAATTTAAAAAAAATCTCTCAAAAACAAAAAAACAAAAAAAACCCAATTTTTTTAAAGCATTTTGCTTTACTTTTAAAAGAAACACTATAAGATAAATATATGGTTTTGGTTAATTAAATTGAAATCTTTGAAAAAATTATTTGTCTCAACAAAAATAAAAATGAAGTTTGATTACAAATAATGATGGTTTTACTAGTATATAACAAGATTCATACGTGATGATTATGAAATATATCCTAATTGAAAATCTTTATTTTAAAAAGTGGTGGATTTAAACTAAAGGATATAGCATTTTTTGTCTTCTAAGTTAAATGGTGCTAAGATGATTTTGCAAAACTCTCTCTTTCAAAAAAAATTGAAAAAAAAATCAAAAAAATATATTCTTGTATATATATATATTTTATGAACACTTAGAGTCATGTGTTCACTCGCCATGCTCTGTACCCTTCTCACGTAAGCCCGAAAGGCGATGCATGATCGGTATATCTGGCCTTAGTTTATCTGAGTTAGGTGTGTGTGTATAAAAATTCTTTTATTAATAACGTCTACAGTCGATAGTGTTCACACTTGTGTGTTCACTCACCACGCTCTGTATTCCCCTCACATAAATCCGCAAGGCAGTGCATGGGTAATATATCTGGCATTAGTTTATCTGAGTTAGGCATATGTAAATATTGTAAATATCAATAAATTTTTCAAAAAAATAGAGAGAGTAAGCAAATGAAATCCAAGCACTATTTTAACTTATTTAATTTGACTTGTTATTGAAAAGAAATTAAAATACCACTTTGATAAACTTTGATAATCGACTAAGGATCTATTTCACAGTTACACTGTTATCAACCAAAACAACGAGTTAAACTATAGTATATTTGCTTTCATAACTTTGTTTTTATTGGAAATTTTGATGATTAAATGGCTTAGGTTTTCAAGATAATGAACGAAACCTATATTTAACTTATTTGTGTCGATTTAAAAGTAAATCTTTCATTTGTAAATATTTTCAAAAACTTGCATTCATCTCTTTGTAAATAAATCTTGCATTTTGTAAATATTTTCATCCTGCATTCGGATTTTGTGGGTAGTATCTGCTGAAAAACCCTCACAAGACAACACTCGTCCTACTGGGGACACTCAGAGGTTTAACGGCTTGTTGCATTCGCTCAATACAATCGTGTTTCCTACGAAAACGGATCTATCTTACTTTTTTTTCTTTATTCGAGGACGAATAAAAAGATAAGTGTGGAGGTATTTGATGTGCACGTAAATGTGCATATTTTTACCACCATATTTAATCTTTTTAAATTAAATAAATGATCATATTGGGTATTTTAACTTGTTTAAACAAAAATTCAAATTATTTCAAATCGTCACATATTCATCCTCATCCAGGGGCAAAATGGTCATTTTTTGCATATATTAATTTTCTAAAATTTAATTGAAAATTTCTATGTTATTTTGTAGGAATTTAAATTCAAATATAAGTGGCTTCATGAAGATATATGCATGCACAAGAGTGAATACAAAGGAATGGAGATGGAAATAATTCATTTCATGGATCATGGAGGACCCCACTTACCCACCTACCTTAATGTACACTTAGGAGCTAATTCCCTGCGGTATAATTTGATAGAAAATCTAACAATTCCCTGCGGATCGACCCGTACTCGCATACGTGCTACAATCGTACACCGTGCGCTTGCGGTTAAAATTTTATTATAAATTTTTCGACGATTTTCTAAACAGATAGAAAATTCACCGTTAAATAAGCTACTTTGAGGCCGACGGCAGAGGAAAAAGGAAAGGCAGTGTTGGAAGGTACGCTTCAGATCCATGGTATGTTTGTTTGCATTATGTTTGATACTAGTGCATCGCATTCTTTTATATCTCATTATTTGGTAGATATGCTTAACATAGAGCCCTCATACTTAGTTACTTCCTTAAGGGTTGAAAATCCGATAGGAGGGTATGCGACACTTGGGCTGAAGTATGACCACTTAGGGTTTGATTTGTTAGGTCATACCTTTATTTGCAGTTTTCATGTATTTGACTTCGTAGAGTTCAGAATTATTTTGGGTATGGATTGGTTGAGTAAGTACGATGCTAGGATATTTTGCCATGATAGGAAAATATCACTTAGACCCTGACAGTAGTGATCGGATAGTATATACCGTAGAAAACCCTAGTTGTGAGGTGAATGCTTTGTTGGGTGTTGTGGAGTTAGAGGACGAGTTGAATCGATTTTTCATGGTTAAAGAATTCGCGGATGTCTTCGAGCCAGTAGTAGGACTTCCACTAAAACGAGCCATTGAGTTTTAGATAGATTTGGTGCCTAGAGCAGAACCAGTGAGTATGCTGCCAAGTAGGATGACACCTACATAGATGAGAGAGCTGAAGGTGTAGTTAATAGATTTGGAAAGCAAGAATTTTATTAGGCCAAGTAGTTCGCCTGAGGGAGTAACCGTAGTGTTTGCTAAGTAGCCGGATCGATCGTTTAGGGTATGTATCGATTATCGTAAGTTGAATGAGAAGACGATAAAGAATCGATATATGTTGCCTATAATTGACGATTTGTTCGATCATTTGAGTGGATCCAAGGTATTTTCGCAGTTGGATTTAGCGACAGGGTTCCATCAGCTTAGAGTAGCAGAAGATAATATTCCTTTGATGGCGTTTAGAACTAGATATGGATCATACAAACTGTAAGTGATGTCGTTCGGAATAACTAATGCGCCAGCATTCTTTGTGGATTTGATGAACCGAGTTTTCCGAGAGCACTTGGATAGGTTCGTGTTGGTTTTCATAAATGATATTTGATATACTCTAAGGGTGAAAGGGAGCATGAACTTCAGCTTAGAATGGTGCTTGAGACGCTGAGACAGCACCAACTAAAGGCGAAGTTTTCAAAGTGTCATTTTTGGAAGAAGGAAGTGAAGTTTCTTGGTCATGTAGTCTCAAAAAAAGGGTTTTCCTTAGATCCGACTAAGATCGAAGCGGTGAATGATTGGAAAAAACCCGAGACAACAACTGAGATAAAGAGTTTTCTTGGATTAGCTGGTTACTATCGGAGATTCATAAGGGTTTTTCGAGGATAGCAGCACCGATGACTAAGCTTACTCGGAAAGGTGTGAAGTTCGTTTGGACTGATAGGTATGAGGAAGCATTCCAGAACTTGAAACACTTATGACTCATGCACCTGTACTAGTTCTTTCGGAAGGGAATCAGGATTTGGTGGTTTATACAGATGCGTGTGGAACTGGGTTAGGAGCTGTGTTATTGCAGAGAGGTAAAGTGATTGTCTATGCTTCTCGACAGCTTAGACTGCATGAAGTTAGATATCCTACGCATGATTTGGAATTGGCTGCAGTAATTTTTGCGTTGAAGGTGTGGAGACATTAACTTTTGGCAGAAAGGTTTGAGCAATATACAGATCATAAGTCGTTGAAGTACTTGTTCTCTCAGAACGAGCTAAACATGAGACAACAGATATGGTTAGAGTTTATTGCTGCTTATGATTTTGGAATTAAGTACACACTAGGGAAAGGTAATAAGGTTGCAGATGCGCTTAGCAGAAAGCATCAGAATGCAGTGTTGGCAATGATAGCAGAGTGTCAAGATTTGGAAGCGTTGTCGACTTGCAGAGTGCAGTGGAGATCTGAGGCTAGGTCTAGTGGAGAATCTGTTACATTATCTTGTTTAGAAGTTCGACCGGTAATGATCGAAAAGATTGCTTCTAAACAGGAGGAGGATCCAGTATTGATCGAACGGATCAAGAAGTTAAGGGAAGGTGTAACGACCAGGGTTTTTTTGGCGTTAATGGTGAATATTCGAATGGTTTGAAATATCTAATCTGAAGTATAGATTGATTTTAAATATGAAATTTTGGTTTTTTAATAAAATAGATTCAAAATTTAAATACAGCGATTTATTGGATACCTTAATATTTGAATTTAATAGTTAAATATTGGTTAAATTATTGAATCTTGAGTTTTAAGCTTGTTAAAAATATTTTTAAAGGCTTGTAAAATGTATATTAATAATACTGAAGACAATGCAACTTTTAAAATTGAATTTGGAAGTGATCTATTCAGTTTTAAAAATATATCGGTTAAATTGACATTTAAAAATAGCCTTTCGAGGCACAGTCTCGGAATTCGACGAAACATGTTCTATTGGATCCGTAATATTGTATTATTATCATATTTCAATTTTCGTAGCACTTGGAGTTATCGCGGGGTCATACGGAATATAAACGGGCTGAAATCTTTATCGAAAATTCAATATAATAATTGGATCCAAAAAGCTATCTTCTTCATACGATCGAATTAGGACTCGAAACCTTTTCCATCGCATTCGGAATAGGGGTATAACATTAAAAATGCCTAGCGGCACGCCTCGTTAGGAGGTCAAGATTTTTCAAATTTCATTTTCTTTTAGCTTTTGTTTATTTATTTTTTATATATGTTGTGTTAATTTATTGGTTGAGTGGAATATAAATTCTGATCGAATAGTGGGACACCGTAAATTTGATAGGAGCTTCTAAACACTTGAACCCGATAAACTGACACAATATTGTTTTGAAGCGGGTAAATGGAATAATTTTACCCAAATTATATTTTCATATAAAATAAATAATTTTCTAAAATTATTATGGTATGATAGGAGTGTTTGGATGATAATATTATAATAAAAAAATAAGATTATAAAATTTGAAATGGTTATAGATATTTATAACCAAAGAGAAATTGTATAAGTATGGGTTGTACAATTGAATGAAAAACTATGATTTAATTAAAAACCAGAGTTTGAAAATATTAAATCCCGGAGATTTTTGGAAATATTTTCCAAAGTATTTTGAAACAAATAATAGTAATATAATTTTGGAAATATTTTTGAAGAGAAAATAGTTTTAAGTGGAATTTGGAAGTGTTATAGCACTGTACTCACTTCAGTCACTGGAAAATAATCCTGATGATGACGGCTGCATCATCAGTATTCATTTTCGAGTTTCTAGGTGATGGATTGCTGTCGTGGTCATTGTTTTGGATTGTTTTGAGGAAAAACAAGTTTGTTTTGAGAATTCCGGAGGGAATTTGTTTTGGATAAAAATCAGAGTTGGTTTAAAAATTTAAAAGAGTGTGATTTGGAATATTGAGATTTCAAAACGATTTAAAATAAATACCGGGTGTTTAAAAATTCTAAAATTCTTATTTAAATAATTTAGGGATCATCAAGAGATAAGTTATAAAACTTATAAATGGTGAACGATTTTGAAGAAAAATACGGGGATTGAATTTTGGGAATTAAAATTAAAAGTGAAAAGGGTAAAATGGAAATTTAACTTAGATTAAGTTGAAGAAATTAAAAGTTTTGAAATTTAATGGATGGTGATTTGTATGAAATAAATTAGTGAAGTAGACTAGTTAAATGGATTAAATTGGGATGTGAATGAATTGAATTGGAAAATAAAAATTAAATTTGGTTGAGAAATAAAATTGAATCAAATTGAATTTAACTTAAAACTAAATGAAGTTGAGTTGAAAATAGAATTGGATTGAAATGAAATTGAATTGAGTTATAGATGGTATTGAATGAGTTAAATTCTTACCTAAATAAATTCAAAAAAGAAGGGTATGAAGTTGAATTTAGCATAAGTTGAGGTAAATAAAAATTTAATTGGAATAAATAAACTTCGATAGCTCATAAAAATTGAAGTTTATGAAATAAAAAAATGTGAATATACTCGAGTGTAGAATTTATGAAGTGAGAAAAAAAAAATTGTGTAGCTTTTAAAGGTTAAAAATTGAAATAGAAAAACCCAAAGTAAAAATTGCTTGATATTTTGGTGGAGGAAATAAAAATCCAAACTCAAGTTAATAAAATTTAACGCAAGGAAGTTAAACAAAGTGAGATAAAAATCGAGTTTTGAGCTAAAAATTAGAAGTGAGCTAATTAGCTAAATAAATTGGTTGAGTGGATATGTTAATGAAATTTAACTGGGCTAAATAAAATTTGATTGTTAGTTAAAAATGGACTTTTTGGAAGTTAAACTTGAGTATAAATAAAATTCGACTTATATATAAGCTGATTAAATATACGTTGATTGTGATCAAATAAAAGGGAAGTAGATTAAAATATAAATGGTTTGAGTTGCAAATAAAATTTAAGTGAGTATAAATAAATTGAAAATGGCCTGGAATATCATTGAAATAAAATCAAGAATGAATTGAGTATGGGAAAAAAATAAAGTGGATTGAGTGAATGAACCAATTGAATAAATTAGTGAATAAATGGAATTTGATTGAATAAAAATCAAATCAAAAATTGAAATGGGAATTTCTGGCGAATGGTAATAAACTTAGGTTATTTGATTGGAATAAATTGAAGTAAGTAAATTAACTTAAGTCAGTATTTAATAGAACCTTGGATTCGAGTAAATTTGTAAAATGACCATTAAATAAAAATAGCATGAAATGGTTCCGGGTTTAAATAAAAATGGATTTGAATGTGATGGATGTGAAAATGAATGGAATGTAATTGAATTGATTGTGAATGAATTTAAAAAGGATTAGAATTGAACATAGATTGAGTTGGAATTAATTATAAATAGCTATAAGCTGAAATGGTCATTTTATTAAACGATTATCGCCGAATTTGCATTGAAAATTGGTCGTTTGACGAAAACGAAAGTAAATAAAATTCTATGAATAAATAGAATGTGAATAAAATTGATTTTTGAATCAATTGGAATGAATATGAGTTCGTTTGGTTTAAAAATAGATTGAATTTAAGAAATTGAGTAATAAACCATTCTAATTGAAGAAAAATGATATATGAACTGGTTGAAAGCAATTAAATTAATATCGGAACTTTATTAATTGCTTATAAATATTGTTTAGTATGCATTGCTTGTGTAATCCATGTGTTTAGCCATTTAAAATAAGTGAAATGTTATGAATTCCATATATTTAGTACTTACGTGTTTAAATTGAGTAAGTACAGGTACTTGGAAGACGTTTGGCTAGATTTTGGTCGCGCTAATTGCTAAATAATAAGCCGCTTGCTTAAAAATGCTAAATAGAGGTACGCCTACGCAATAAAAGAAAGAAAATATAAATATTGTTGTATATTTTTGTTTTCCGACCATGTGGGTCCATGTATATATATTTATCACTCTTTTCAAATTGCTAAAGCTCCTTTGTACAAGGGAGACTCTGCCAAAAAAATTCGGAAATTTTGGGAGTTAGAAAATTTTTGAAATTTTTTGGAAATTTTTGTTAATGATAAATTGGTTTCAAATTGGAATTGAAATAAAGGATTTTGAGATTGGAATTAAAACTAATAGTTTAGTTTGGAACTAAAGGATTAGAAAAGTGAATATGGGGTTTTCACTAAATGGGTTTTGGAAGTAGTGGGTTTGGGGCATTCTTTCTGCCTTAGCAATTTCGGGGACGAAATTCTTTTAAGGGGGGAGGAATGTAACGACCCGGGTTTTTCTGGCGTCAATGGTGAATATTCGAATGGTTTTAAATATCTAATCTGAAGTATAGATTGATTTTAAATATGAAAGTTTGGTTTATTTAATAAAATAGATTCAAAATTTAAATATAGCGATTTATTGGATAATTTAAAATTTGAATTCAATAGTTAAATATTGGTTAAATTATTATATCTTGAGTTTTAAGCTTGTTAAAAATATTTTTAAAGGCTTGTAAATTTTATATTAATAATACTGAAGACAATGCAACTTTTAAAATTGAATTTGGAAGTGGTCTGTTCAGTTTTAAAAATATATCGGTTAAATTGACGTTTAAAAGTAGCCTTTCGAGGCACAATCTCAGAATTCGACGAAACATATTCCATCGGATCCGTAATATTGTATTATTATCGGATTTCAATTTTCGTAGCATTTGGAGTTATCGTGGGGTCATACGGAATATAAACGCGCTGAAATCTTTATCGAAAATTCAATATAATAATTGGATACAAAAAGCTATCTTCTCCATACGATCGAATTAGGACTCGAAATCTTTTCCATCGCATTCGGAATAGGGGTATAACATTATAAACGCCCTAGCGGCATGCGTCGATAGGAGGTCAAGATTTTAAGTTGCAAAATCGAGACGATTTGGAATTTTAAAATATATGTATAATATGTTGACCAGTCAAAACTATTTCACATCGGACCTTTTTCCCTTCACCTCTGAATACTATAGCTAACCTTCACTTACACACCAACATCACGTCTCCTTCCTCTTGAAGACAACCAGTTCGTTCCTTATAAAAAAAATGAAAGCTAAAAGAAAACGAAATTTGAAAAATCTGACCTCCTATTCGAAACCCAAACTAATTCGTTCAAAAACAATTCAAATAGCAAAATCAAATCACCCGTCCCCCTCTTTTCTATTAATAAAAGAAATTTCTCTAAATCAAATCGATCCCACTCCTCATTCAAAAATCGAATCAGTTGATTATGAAAAAAAAGAAACGAAAACGAAAACAGGAAATGATTATTCGATCCACTTCGATCTGGTCGCGATGATTATTAGCCTGGGGTCGCAGTGATGTTCGAGCTAGGGATAGAGTGTCGATCAAGTCGATTAGATTTGATAGGGAGGCAAGACGCGAGCAGCAATAGGAAGGTTGCGAAAGGTCTCAAGTAGGGTTTGTAGTGGCACGACTTCTCAAGGGCAGGCAAGTGGCCATGGAGTAGAGGCGACGTGACATTCAGAGTCATGATGATGGCAGCAGCCAGAGGTGCTCGAACATTCGTTTTTGTTCCAGATGTTTGAAGGCCGAGCAGGTATATTAAAGTTAACTCAATTTAATGATGGCTTAGTTAGGTTAATGATAGATATTTTTAATTTAATTTCAAGAAATCCAGAAAACTATATATATATATATATACAGGAGAAAGAAAAAAAGAAATTACAGTGAGGTATAGCAGATTTTAGTAATATATATATATATATAAGTTTACAGTTAGGCATATATGTCGATTATTTTTCAATTTAAAGATGTATAGATACATTTGTATATATATACAGTAAAGTAAATTACTGTTGTTATTACAGAAAAAGAACACAATTTTTTTTAATAAATATATATATATATACACACACACACACACATATATTTTAATATATATAGGAAAATAGAAAATTATTTAAAGTTTGGAAAAAAATAGGAATTTTAAAACGTTGTAGAGTTTATATAAAAATTAGATTTTTGAAATGTATATAGGTTATTTTTTAGTATATGTGGATTCAAAGATAAAAAAATAAAAAAATAAAATAAATATACATATATACATATTTTCACTTACGGGTTTAATTTTATCATAATGGAGAATGATTTGTTTAATTAACTTATCTAATTATTTTAGTCACTAAAAATAATTTATTAAAAGAAAATTAGTTTAAAATTAAATTATTAGTTTAAAACCAAATTATTAGTTTAAATTAAATAAATAAATAAATAAATAGTAATTAATTGTTCGATCAATTCAAATATTAATAAACCATATAATGTTTATTCAAGGGGTCAAAAATCGTGGAACCAAGCCAAGATTGAAGTGGATTGCAAACAAAAATAAAGGTGAGATTTTCTCACTCATTTGGATTACCTTATTTAAATATAAATGTTAAATTTAAATTATTGGATGCCTGACTTGATTGATAAATTTATGATCTATCTGCTGGATGTTATATATATATGGTATATATATTAGTATTGGAGTGATTGATATTCCCGCATTATATAGCGGATGAGACCCTATGTGCCCTACATAATAGCGGATGACCCTATATACCGCGATATCCCTCTCGAAGTGGGATTGGTATTTTATATTGTTGACTAACATCTATGGATGTAGGGAAAAACCGGTTGGAGGGATCCAACTGGAATCCTCGAATATATTATTGTTCATATATATTGATATATGATGTAATTAATATGGATTGTGTGTGAATTGAATTATTAAATGTTAAATAGCCTGGGAATTTAATTTGGTATTTTAAAAATACTATAAATAATTAATTTGAGGCAATTTAAAAGAGAATTTTGAACAGAAAATATTTATATTGAAAATTGGATTTATTCCAAAGGAAGCTAAGTGTAATAAGGATATATAAATTAACTTGGTATTACCTAACCATTTGTAAATTTGTTTAAGTAGAGATTTGAAATTAAATTATATATTAAGGGCTTGAAGAGATATTGGAATCCATAAATAGATTTGAAATAAAAATGGAATTTTGTTAAGGAATAAGATTATAAAGTGTAATTATAAATAGAATTTATTTTTATAAATAAATGGAAAACTCAAAGGAGTTTATAAATTTATAAACGGGGTTTATAAATAAGATGGAGTGATATCAGTGGATGTGTGGAAAATATAAGTTAATGGTGTGGACTTATATCGGGCAATGGGAATTGTTTTGTAAAGAATTAGTGGAATATATTTCAAATAAGAGAGATGGTGATTAATTTGGATATAGTCGATGTGATATGAATCAAGAGGGATTTATGAATTTAATTGGTGAATATTGGATTTTCTTAAAAATTGATTTTCATGCGAAACGAGTTGGAAATTTACAAATAAAGTTGTAAATGATTTTTGAAAGAAATAGGAAATAAATGAATATTTTCCAAGTGTTGAAAATCTAATGGAATGGGAAAAATATGCTAAGTATTGGGCCAGGATAGAAATTTGTTCCGTGAGAATAAAAAGGGATTTGAAAACTATTTTCAAATTTTGAAGTATAGAAATAATATCGTGTGTAAATATTTTGAAATAAATAATTTTGGAAATTATTTAAGGCCTGATGGTTGCGTGTGGATGTTATATGATAGTTAAATAGCCGACTATCAATATTGGCCAATGCGCTAATCGTTTCGAAGAGACCGGGATCGGATTTAATTATCCGAAAACCACTTCGATCTGGTTTGAATATTTGTGAATGAACACCGTGAAGATGATGAAGACGGTGATTCGGTTTGTCCGGTCCCAGGACAACTTGTATGGACGAATGCTATCAGAACATCATCATTGGAGGATGATGAGCATTCTAAGTGAATGTGTTCTTTAAAAGGTAACGCTTAGCCTTAAGCCACATCAACCGGGAATGGCTAAAACAGGGGAGGTGCAATAAGGCTAAGTGGGTAGCACCCAATTAGGGTAAGATCATCCCGGTCTAGAGTCCTTTGATCTCGGCTGTGTGGCGGTTATTGATCCCAACCGCGGGGTGATCTTATTCGGGCTATCCAGTAAGGGGTAGTCCGATCTTGTGTTGCAGGGGATCGGGAGTGGTCCTCGGTACACTGATCTAGGCCAGGTACTGTGTCGGGCGGTACCCTAGTAGCCCTGCCATTGTATGGAACCCAATCTCCAATAAGCGCCGTACGGTTTTGATTGTGCCCAACTATGCTGGAACGTGAGATGCAAGTATTTCAGCTATATTCTATTTACTTTCTATAGACACTATTATAATATCAGACGGATTTGATAAAAATGTTTTGGTTATCGTAAGGTAAAAACCCGACATGTTTATTTGTGGCGTGGTCTTATGAGATACCTTTGTTCTCAAAGGATTTTTTTCGAAAATATAATAATAATTCAAATTGAGTGTGTTTTCTCATGCTGGTTTTCTAGACTGACTCGGGTGTTATTTTATTATAATGCTCGGGTCAGACCGAGCATTACAGATTCAGGATAGGATGCTATGGAGCTCAGGAGCCGAGTTGGATGACGAGGTGTATTTCTGTAGATGTGTATTTCCGCTGTGTAAGGACAAGTATTAAACTGTCCAGATTTGATGTATTGGATTGTTGTACTTTGATAATGGTACGTATATTAGTAGTACAGATCTTGTATTTAAAATCTGTTAATATATTATATTTTGTTCCGCTGCGATGTGAGACTCTGATGTTGTTTTTATCTTCTTCTTCTTCTTCTACCTCTTTCTTCTTTAACCCCTAACGATCTAGTATTTTCGGCGTTCGATTGTTCGACATGTAATACTGTGAACGTATTGATGTCGATTTTCGAGCATCGAAAATCTTTCGTTCGCTACCTCATTTATAGAAGGAATGGAGAGCGATGACTTAAAGGATTTTAGTCTTGATCAGAATGGGTGGTTGAGAAAGAAAGGTAGGTTATGTGTTCCGAGTGTGGGAGACATAAAGAAGGAAGTTTTGGAGGAATGCCATCGTTCGAAGTTCACTTTTCATCCAGGAGGAACTAAGATGTATCAGGACATGAAGAGAAGCTTTTTCTGGAAAGGTATGAAGAGGGATGTAGGCTTTTGGGTAAAGCATTGTCTGAACTGCTAACAGGTAAAAGCCGAACATCAGAAACCTAGTGGGTTGCTTCACCCATTAGATATTCCAGTATGGAAGTGGGATTCTATTTCTATGGATTTCATAGACGGGTTGCCAAGATCTAATAGAGGAAATGAAAGTATATGGGTCATAGTGGACAGATTAACCAAGAGTGCCCATTTCATTCCAGTTAATTCAACTAGGACGACACCTGTTCTAGCTAAGTTATTTATGAAGAATATAGTAAGACTTCATGGAATTCCTAGTAGTATAGTAAGTGATTGAGATTCCTTATTTACTAGCGAGTTCTGGAAGAGTCTACAGGAAATTTTAGCAACCATGCTTAAGATGGGTACCGCTTACCATCCATAGACCAACGGGCAAACAGAAAGAGTTAACAAATTCTTGGAGGATTTGTTAAGAGCTTGTGTGTTAGATTTTGGAGGATCATGGGAAGACCATCTACACTTAGTCCAGTTTTCGTATAACAATAGTTATCTGGCTAGTATAGGGATGACACTGTTTGAAGCTTTGTATGGAAGGCCATTCAAATCTCCTATTTGTTGGTTAGAGACCGAGGATAGGTTGGTTCTTGGTCTAGATTTGGTTAGAGAAACTGCAGAAAAGATTGAGTTGATTCGGGATAGGATGTAGGAAGCTCAATCCAGCCAGAAGAATTATGCAGATAGAAGACGGAAAGACTTAGAGTTCTCTGTTGGAGATCATGTTTTCATTAAGGTATCACCGATGAAGTTTGTGATTAGATTTGGGAAATCAGGAAAGTTGGCACCGAGATTCGTAGGACCATTTGAAGAGAGGATCGAGAAATTCACATATATAGTAGTGTTACCGAACAGTTTGGGAGGAGTCCATGATGTTTTCCATGTTTCTCATCTAAGGAAGTGTATTAGAGATCTAGAGACTACTATAGCAGCGACTGTGATAGAGGACTTAGTAGTAGAGCCGAATTTGACTATAGTTAGAAAACTAGTTCATATAGTCGCGAGAGATGAAAAGAGGCTAAAAAACAAGACTGTCAGATTAGATAATGTCCAATGGAGCGACGATGAGAGAGATTGTACTTGGGAGACTGAGAGCAGGATTAGAGATGCTTATCCTGATTTGTTTTATGGTATGTTTTACCTTTTTGATTAATTTGTTGGGTACCTTATCGTAATTTCGAGGACGAAATTCTTTAAGGAGGGGAGTCTGTAACACGCCATATTTTTAGTAATATTATTAGGAACATTTTTTTTTTTTTTTGAAAACCCAGGAGAACCCGGCGGACCGGTAAACTCCTGAGGAGGGTATAGTAAAGCGGTCCGCTGATCCAAGCCCCCATACCCCCGGATACATTTATATAGGATGGGGAAGCGCATGGTAGGAATCGAACCTGGGTCTTTTTACCAGAACCCAAGCCTCCTTTCCACTGCGCCGCACCCGCGGACTTATTATTAGGAACATTTAATTAGGTAAATTAAATAAAATAATGTAAAATGCTTAATGGGTTGAGATTTGTGATTAGTAAGGGTAGCCGTGCCATATACAAATGAACTAAAGAATGAAAATGTTAAGGCAAATAGATAAGGGGCAATATAGGAATAGGACACATCCTTATATCCTAAACCCTTAACCCCATCATTCACACGTTCATTTCTATATTCATAAAAGAAAAACAAACTTGATGCCGGCCACCATTAAGGGAAGAAAAGAGAAGATAAGCAAGATTTCAAAGGAAAGGCTTAAGCAACTTAATCAAGATCAAATCTCAAATCCTTAATCTCAAAGCTAAGGTGAATAGTGACTTGATGTGCACGTAAATGTGCATATTTTTACCACCATATTTAATCTATTTAAATTAAATAAATGATCATATCGGGTATTTTAACTTGTTTAAACCAAAATTCAAATTATTTTCAAATTGTCATATATTCATCTTCATCCAAGGGCAAAATGGTCATTTTTGTGCATATATTAATTTTCTAAAATTTAATTGGAAATTTCTATATTATTTTGTAGGAATTTAAATTCATATACAAGTGGTTTCGTGAAGATATATGCATGCACAAGAGTGAAGATAAAGGAATGAAGATGGAAATAATTCAAAGGCATGATAATGGAGGACCCCACCTACCCACCTTTCTTCATGTACAAATTGGAGGCTAATGCACATGCTTATGGAATTAACGGCTTCATGTACTCTTAAATGATGATTAGTAGAAGCTAATGATTACTTGACCTCTATACTTTCTCTAGGGCAATTTGGGCATTCCACAAAAATATGAATTAGGGTTTAACACTTGTATAAATACCCCATATCTTCATGTAACTTGCTCTCCCTTAGTCTCTCTTTAGTTTAGTTTAGGCTCACAAATAAACAAGCTATTCTCTTTCCCTTTTCATGGCTACTTATCCATTTTTTATTTTCATGTAATTTTTTTAATGCAATTTAATATATGATCTTTTCCCTTTCTTGTTTATTTCCTTTCATGTTGTAGTGTAGATTTACTTTCATGCAAGTAGAATAGTTCTAATTCTTGTTAATTAGCTCTCTTTTCCATTAGCTTTCATTTTCCTTTCTTTTTGCTTTCATGTTGCTAGCTACATTTGTTAATCAAATGACAAATATGAGAGGCTAAACCCCTTCAATTTAGGGGTAATGAAGCTCTCTAATTATGTAGCTTCAACTATTTGTTAATTCATGCTCTCTTTTTGTGCTTAATGATGATCAATGAAGTGTTTTATTTGGTTTTCTTGCTTTGAATTTGATAGCCTATATTGTTGACACCAAATAGGCTATGCTTAAACGATCACTAACACAAATGCCTCTTTATCAAAATATGATTATGGCAAAAGAAAGTGATTTGAAATTAAAATTTGATGGTCTATTTTTCTAATCAATAGTTAATAGGCCATACTTAAAATAGATTTCATTTTCATTGTCAAAGTTCATAAAAGTTAGTAAGTGGTTTAACGGGTGTTATAGTTTGATGGCTTATGTTGGCTAATCAATAGCACAAATATGCCATACTTATGATAAGCACATCAATTAAAGCACTAATGACCATAAAAGAGAGATCATGATTTCATATGTGTTGAACTACGTGATCTAGAGAGTGGATTTATTCTCTAAATTGTCACTTAACTCTTATATTTGCATCTCTTTTCTTTTAGTTAGTTAGCTAATTTTCTAATTCTCTAGCTTAACTTTCACTCGACTTTGGTTTAATTTGATTGAATAGATTTTTAAAATAATCAATTCCTTGCGAATCGACCTGTATTCGCCATGTACTACAAGTGTACGACGTGTGCTTGCGGTTATATTTTAATTTGAAATTTTTCGATGGTTTTCTAATCCGATAGAAATTCCATTGATTAACAAGTTTTTGGCGCCGTTGCTGGGGAATTGTTTTGACTTTGATTTTCTATTCTTCGAATTACTTTTTGTTTGATTTCATTTTGTGATTGTTTGTGTGTTGAGTGTATTTAAAAAAAAATTGTCATGTGTTTGTTTTGCTTTCATTTGTTTGTGTTTGTTTACATTTGTTTTTTTTATTTTTGATTTGCATTTCCATATTAAAAAAAAAGAGGAGCATACATTTCAAAACAATTTTTTATTTTTCATTTACACTTCAATTTACAATTATATATCTTTACATTGTGATTTTCAATTTACATTGTCTTCAAAAAGAAATTTTTTTTACTGTGCACTGCGCACATACACACCAACCTCCCTGTACCAAAATTTCACCACTGCCTTACCATCAATTCATCAACTTCTTCCGAACCAAAGTGATGCTTTGCAACTTCACATCAACTCAAAGCCACTGCAAACATCATCTCACCACATCTTACACTGTGCCATCCACAAAATCAAACCAAACATCATCTGTCCCTTGTCTACAAACTTCCACTGCTTCACCATTCAACTGGTTCCCTGCAGTCACCCTTTTACTGACATTACTTTCATCTCCACCGACAAGCCTTCTACTGCCACCATTACCACCACTATTCCATCATCAGTGATCAACCATAAAACTATTACAACATACTTCCATCAGCCAACAGTTCAATATCTCTTCTCTGCTCTGCACTACACAACGACATACCACATCTTCCCCTTTTCTCTCTACATACCATCTTCACCAACTGACGTCAAACCGAAGCTCGCCTTCACCAAAATCAACGACATTCATACCACCATCCCCCAAACAGCAGCTACATATCACAAAACCATGCACAGTTTCAATCAAACATCATCTTGCCATCCCACTTCATGCTTTCAGCCTCAAGCCACTTCAAGACTTGCTACCACAAAGCTTCAATATCAACATCCCTTGCAAATTCCTCCAATCCATTGCCATCCATACACTACTGCATTACCCACGATAACAGTCCCTCACAACTATAAAAACCACCACTGCTCACATAAACATCCACTTCCTTCTGCCATCAATTTCCACCTACATCTCAACCATTTTCAACCTCCCAGTCACACTGCAAACCATACAGAAAGCCTTCACCACTCACCGTGCCACACCAAATACCACACTGCCTCCCCTGTTTCTACTCCATATACATATCACTTGAAACTACCCCTCCCTGCTTCACAGTCACTTCATCGCCCTGCACAATCAATCAACAGTAACTCAGCCCCTATCTGTCATCATACCCTACCATACCCTTTCATTCACATTGTCTCATTCCTCCAACCTCTACAAAAATATCAACTTCATCAATACCCTGCTGTTACCCTACCTGTGCACATCCCTGCATACCCATTCCACTTCAACTACTTCATACAACCTGAATAACTCCTTTTCATCACATTGCATCCACTTCGAAACTATCAACTTCAAATATTCCAGCTTGAACTTCAATTTAAAAACAAAAAATTCGCAAAACCACCTACTGCAACTACACACTTCAACCTGAACCAATACAATACAATAAGCAAATACAATCCTCTGTCAACTAGCTGTTTACCACCAGCGAAACGAATCGCCTGCAAAATTCATCCTCCTCGACTTCGATGCTCAACAATCGATCCGCCACTGACCAAAGAAATAACCTAACCACCGCAAATTCGCCACTACCCGATACCACACCACTCTCGACCGCGCTCGCCTCCCTAAGATCACAAAACCACCTCACCACACTGCAATCGAATTCCACATACAACCAAACTACCTTCGAACCTGCAACAATCCGTAATCCATTTGACCTCAGTGACAGACAAGTTTTTGAATTTCTTTTTGAATTTTGATTTGGAGTGTTTCATTTTGAATTTCCTGTTGCAATCGATTTTTAGAAAACAAAACAAGTGATTTCATCTTGTCACAAAAAGGAAGATCGCAAAATTTTATTTAGTAGGCCGGGTTTGGATTGAGGGCCTGAGTGAAAATCTTTCTTTTTAGTTTTCTTTTGTTCAATTGTTTTTAGTCCAATTCAAGAAGAAGAAAAATTTGCGTTTAGTTTTGTTTAGTTGGTATTTTCTGGTTTTTCTTTCTAAAATAGAGGAATTTGCTTTCTTTAGTTTAGATTGATTTATTTAAAATTTAAAAAAAAAATTAAAAATTCACTTTTAAGTTTCCTTTTCAAAAAAAAACTACTTGCTTGCTTATAAAAAAAATTTTGCACCCTTATCTATTGTTTTGTGGCTTTGCATTATTGATTGCTTGCATTTAAAAAAAATCAAAAACCAAAAACAAAAATTCATTCGTAGTTGCATTATAATGCACGTTTAATTTCTGCTCTGCATTTCATCCTAGATTTTGATTAATAATAACGGTTAGACATCGATAACACT
The DNA here is from genome assembly GCA_030737815.1 of Allium fistulosum. Lineage (NCBI taxonomy): Eukaryota > Viridiplantae > Streptophyta > Magnoliopsida > Asparagales > Amaryllidaceae > Allium > Allium fistulosum. The sequence goes on from CM060902.1 coordinate 1,427,101,658, forward strand.
TAATTCTATATTGACAATTTGTCTTCTTTCAACAATTTAACTTCTTGGTGTCTAGGCTACGGCAGAGTAATAACCATTCATAAATATTACGGTGATTCGTAAATATTATAGTGGTTGTTCCTCTGAAGGTACTTAAACCTTCGGCTGCATTGCTACGGTGATTCGTGGTGCACCGATAAATCCTGTCCGTTACCTGGCTGAGAACTATCTTGTTGATTTAAGACAAAGTGTGATTATACAATTATGGGCTAACTTAGGATAAATCATTTGTAATTAACCACTACATTCATTTAGTTGCATTAGTTCATGCATATTTAAAAAATAAAATCAAAATCCAAAACTAAAAAAAAAATTGTAAATATTCCTTTTCTTTTTCTTTGAAATTTTTAAACCCTTTGAAATTTCAAATTTCAAAAATCCAATATATATATATATATAAAATCTTTGCAAAATTAAAAATAAAATTGAAAAACCAAAAATCAAAACAAAAATCAATTTCCCTTTTGAAAAATAAATTTTATTTGTAAATATTTTTCTTTTATAAAAAAAACCAAAAAAAAGAATTCTTGAAAATGTCCGAGTTTCCTTTTCCTTACTCACTTGAATATAGTTGTGAAAATCAATATAATCCATATAATTTCACTCCAAATTCTTATGGATATTTTAACAACAACTATTGTTCAAACGATACGGGTTTTGAACCACAAAATTTTCAAAATGACGAACAACCCTCGAATCTCGAATGTAGCATTTCATCTATACTTGAAATCTCTACACAACAAAATCAAATGATAAATGATTTGTGTAATTCTTATTTGTGTGATAACTCAAGTCAAGATTTTCAAAATAATCAAAATTTGAATTCAATTCAAAATTCAAACGATTTCGAGTATAACCCATGCCAACTCAATTTTGAACTCCAAAATGAATTTCAAAATCAAAACAAAAATGTAATCCACTTTTCAAATAATTTTGGCAATGGAAATAATCTCGATTATGATGCAAGCGAAATTTTTTGTTCTCAACAAATCCAAATCGAAAATCCTCAAGCTAATAATTATAAATTGGATTTTGTTGAACAAATGAACGAAATTTACGATGATCACACGGATTCGTTGTTTGAAACATATATGAAACAACGTGATAAACAAAATCAAATCCCAATGTGTGACGAGTCAAATGATAATCCATCTTTTACCAAAATCGACAATTTTCAAATAACAAATTTTGAAACTAAAAATGATGATCTTTATGAAGCTGTTGAAAATTCGGTAATTGAGTTGGATTTCAATTCTTTTGAGGGTGAGAAACTCGATTTAAATTTCGATCTTCCTTTTTCCGATTTCGAAAATTTGAATACAACAACTTTGGATTTTCAAAATAGACGCAATGAAGTTGATAATCCAAATAAGGAAGACGAATTAAATGAACACATATTTTTTGGATTTTCGACAACAAGTTGTCGAATTCTGAAGGGGAAGATTTAAATCACCATTTTGATTTTGAAATCAACAATTTTGAAGAAGTTTTCAATGATAAATTTGAATTTCAATGTGGTGAAAATGAACTTGAATTTCAATCAATTGTTTTATCGACCCCAAAATTCATCGAAAAGGAAACAACTCGTAAGATTTTTAATAAAACGGCATTCGTTTTTCCAAATCCAAATTCAACTTCGAAATCCTGTATGGATTGGTTTTTCGAGCTTAAGCCGTGTCTCGCATATTTGACGAGACAAATGAATCGGTCTTTGGAAGACCGTTTCATTTACTTTTTAACGATATACTTTCTGATCTCGTGTAAATACTGTTCATTTTCATATAAATAAAGACCATTTTTATTTTTATTTTTCTCCTTTCACTTGGGTTGACTGTAGGGACACAGTGAAAATCAAGTGTGGGGGGTAGACTCGTCTTCATTTTTAATTTTTCATGGTTTAGTTTTGCTTTTTCTTTTAAAAACTCAAAAAAAAAATCCCAAAAACAAATTTTCTTTTGATTTATTTTTAAAGAAAAATATAGGATAAATATATGGTTTTGGTTTATTAAATTGAAATTTTTGAAAATTTATTTATCTTAACAAAAATAAAAATGAAGTTTGATTACAAATAACGATGGTTTAACCAATATATAGGAAGGTTCATACGTGTTAATTATGAAATATCCTAATTGAAAATCTTTGTTTTAAAAAGTGGTGAATTCAAATAAAAGGATATAACATTTTTTTGTCTTCTAAGTTAAATGGTGCTAAGATGATTTTGCAAAATTCTCTCCCTTTTAAAAAAACAGAAAAAAAAACAAAAAAAATATAAGTATAAAAAAAACATTTGTATATATGTGTGTGTGTGTGTATATATATATTTAACACCTAGAGTCATGTGTTCACACTCATGTGTTCACTCGCCATGCTCTGTACCCTTCTCACATAAGCCCGAAAGGCAGTGCATGATCGGTATATCTGGCCTCAGTTTATCTGAGTTAGGTGTATTTATATAAATTCTTTTTAATAACGCCTACAGTCAATAAGTGTTCACACTTGTGTTTTCACTCGCCACGCTCTGTATTCCCCTCACATCAGTCCGCAAGGCAGTGCATGGATAATATATCTGGCCTCAGTTTATCTGAGTTAGGCATAAATAAATATTATTAATATCAATAAAATTTACAAGAGAAAAAAAATTGAGAGAGTAAGCAAATGAAATCCAAGTACTATTTTAACTTATTTGATTTGACTTGTTATTGAAAAGAAATGAAAATACCACTTTGATAAACTTTGATAATCAAATAAGGATTCATTTTATAATTACACTGTGTTATCAACCGAAATAACGAGTTAAACTATAGTCTATTTGTTATGATAACATCATTTTTGTTGGAAATTTTGACAAGTAAATGACTTAAATTTTCAAGATAATAACCAAACCTATATTTAACTTATTTGTGTTAATTTAAAAGTAAATCCTTCATTCGTAAATATTTCCAAAAACTCGCATTCATCTCTTTGTAAATAAATCTTGCATTTTGTAAATATTTTCATCCTGCATTTGGATTTTCTGGGTAGTATCCGCTGAAAACCCTCACAAGACAACACTCGTTCTACTGGGGACACCTAGAGGTTTAATGGCTTGTTGCATATGCTCAATGCAATCGTGCTCCCTACGAAAATGGATTTATCTTAGTTTTTCCTTTATTCGAGGATGAATAAAAAGATAAGTGTGGGAGTATTTGATGTGCACGTAAATGTGCATATTTTTACCACCATATTTAATCTATTTAAATTAAATAAATGATCATATCGGGTATTGTAACAACCCGCATATTTGGACCATTTAAATTTACAGTAATCCACACATGTCAACTTAAATAATACAAAACACGAATCATTATGGGATTATAAATACATAAATGTAAATGAGAATCAATACAATATCACAGACACAGAACAGTCACAGAATAATGCAGCGGAAAATACATCGTCATAATAGCAGTTCATGAAGCTACTACATAAATACAACAATGTCTTAACATCAAGTGACTAATACAAAAATGTCCAACAGACTAGGACATCAATACAGGAATAGAAATAAACTGATAAAGATAAATGCTAAGCCTTCAGCATCTTCAACCAACCTTGATCAGCAAACTGGATAGCTTCAGACCGACCCGAGCATATACAAAAAGAAACACTCGAGTCAGGACTCAAAATCTTATACAAGAAAAACAAGTGCAAAGGAAAAGTCCATAACTTAAAGATGAACAAAATAACATCTCTAAGGATCCGATAAACTATCTATATATACAATAGAATACGATAGATAGATAATGTCTAATCAGTAAAGTACGATATTAAAATAGTGTTAAGGCGTTACCATAATCATAAATTTTATTAAATCAATTTTATTAAATTTAAAATCATTTTAAATTTAAATTATCACTAAATTAAATCCATAAAACTTTAGTTAGTTTCGTATTCCACTTAAGTCAAATTTTCTAAATCTCAAACTTAATTTATGACAAGTTTCAAATCTATTTAATTAAAATCGATTTCAAGTCTAAATCTAACAAATCTAATAAAATTTCAAATTATTAAATTCTAAACTTCCTTGTTTTTAAATCTCATTTCAAATAAATTTGCCAATTCATTTTATTCAATAAAATAGGCTTATTAATCCGTTTCAATTAAACTTCATTAATTTATTCCTATTAATTTATTTTGATTAAATCCATTAATTAAATCCATTAAGTTTGTTACCTAATTTCCAAACAAATTGTTAAGTTCATTTCTTAATTTCAAATAGATTTCAATTTCAAAAAAAAAATTGTTGACCAATCGGGTTTCTTATTTTTAATTATCTATCCTAGGCCAAGTTGTTTAATTGGGTATTTATCATTTCAACCCGATATCATTCAATATAAAACAAAGCATAGCAAAGGGAACTTGCAGTGTGATAACTGGGATGGTGTCAAAGTAAATAAACAAACAATAGCAAACATACATAACAATTTAACAATTTATTTAAATAATCCCGAAATAATCATATTAACTTACATTTGTTATTTATGCAAATTAATATAATTACTCCTAGAATCCACACTATCGTTTCATGCAGATTTAAGATTATTACATTATGATTTCACTTGGTGTCTATTATCAAATTACTACATCAGTCATACATTCAATGGTTCAGAGTGTAGTTACCGCTATTTCTACGCGACGATTTATTTAACGTCCAAAGGGGTCAAGTTCAAAATATATAATCCATTTTAAATTGTTGGCTATCCTATACCAATTTCAATTTCATATTAAATCTCACTTATATTAACAACCACATTCAACATCACATAACAAATTTAGTGTCACAACTATTTGTCGTAAACTAACAATATTCAAGTTTAACTTGCATGGCGATTTACAATTTTTATTTCAACAATTTTAATAATCAACCATTTAATATCCAAATTAATATTCATAACAATTATCACTTGATTATCATAGCATAATAGATTGAGTCGTGAATAAAATATTCACCTTGCGTGGTTGAAGAAGCTGACGGCGAAGCACAAAGACGAATAGATAAAATAGACCCTAATAAGCACGACGCAAAACAACACAACTGCAATCAACAAATAATTAATCAATAATTTGTTTATTGCAATATACGTCGATTTAATATATCTACAAACCATACCAAGCAAAGACACTAGACAGATCTGATAAGCTGAATGGAAGCCTAGGACTCCGAAACGGAAGCTGGAACCAAACACAACAACAGTGGTGAGCACTGGTGGATATTTTTAAATGGATACATATAAAACTGAGTAGATGGACCGGAATTCCTTTATACTACATAGTCTATATATGTACAGTAAGCTAAGTGTAAATTTATGAACTGTACTTGAAAACGTAACTTTGCAAACAAGATTCATATATATATAAAACCTCCTCTCTCCTCCCCCTTTCTTACTAAAATATGTACATCCAACTGCTTATAGGAACTAGAACATATCTACATGTAAACTGCATCGTTTCCCTATATTAAAATCAAAACCTCTCTACACTTTGCAACTAATTCACTGAATACATATCATATTATGTGCACAAAAGAGCAGAGTGGTCGGGACTGTGGGGACTATGGGTGTGGGACGTGATGCATGGGTTGGTGGCGCGCATGGCGCGGGTGGGTTGGAGGTCGACGAGGCGGGCTAGGCGCAGCGGGAAGTGGAGCAGGGGGTGGCGGCCGGTAGGGTCGTTTGCGGGCGGAGCTGGGCAGAGGAAGTGGAGGCGGGGAGCTGGGTGAAGGGTCGGTGGCTGTGGGTGGGTGTGGCCGAGTGGGCGGTGTGGCGAGCCTGGGTTGGGGGCGGAGAGGCTGGTGCGGCGGGGGAGCTGGAGCGGGCTGCGGGGAAGTAGGCTGGGTGGCCGGGGCGGGCTTGGTTGCCGGGGGAGAGGGCTAGTGGCCGGGGCGGGCTGGGTTGCCGGGGGAGCGGGCTGGGTTTCCGGGGGAGCGGGCTAGTGGCCGGGGCGGGCTGGTGTGGAGGTGGTCGAAGTGGTAGATGCATGGGCGTGTGGAGCAGTGGGTTTCATGCTGGAAGAGAACTAAATAATAAAGAGTGATGAAGGAGGGAAAAGAGAAAGAATTATGCAGAGGTGAAGAAAGGTTACGTACTAGAGAGAAGAGAGTGCCGTGAGCAATTAATGAATGAGCTGAGATAATAAATGCAGGGAGAGGGTTGCAGAGGTATATACAGAGATGTTTATAGTCCCCATGCCAATACAATGATTCATCTGTACAGGGATGGCTATTGGGTTTCTGAAGGGACAAAGACTCCTAGAATTCTGAGCGTTGGAGAGTAGGGTACCAGTTTGTGTGGCGTAACGGACCAGTTTGTACTCCGTTAAACAATTTATAACTTGCAATGCCGAACTCCGATTGACACAAACAAATATACCGTTTTGATCAGCGCGACGAGGTGGTCACAACGGTATAAAGATATTGATGGTTTGACGTTGTTTGCGAAGTGGTAAATCTTATTGAACCATTTGCTCGAGCGACAATTTAACTAGCAATTAAAAGCGTAATTTGACGAAACGAAATGCACCGTCATGATCAGAATATTTTTCTTATGCAACATTGTGAAAAATATTTGAGTTCGGACGATAGAAAATTTACACATAAAATTTAAACTAATATGTGCATTCGGCGAGCGAAATTTACTTCAATATTTCTCGACGAAATTTGGCATACGCCTATGTCTATCTAGGCGCATTCCAAATGTGAAGTTTGAATGGCAACGGAAGTTGTTTGTGAAAATGCGAATTTCTACACTAAATAACCGATTTTTAAAATTTTAAACTAGGTCTGAATTTCAGGGTCATTACATTCTCCCCTACTCAAAACTTTTCATCCTCGAAAAGGAACAAAGTAAGGAGTGGAAGAACAGGTAAAAGATATGACGGATATAGAATAGGTTATCAAACTAAGTACAGAATATAGAATGGAATTTTACCTTCAACAAGTAATTCTGGATTTGAATCCCGGATACTCTCCTCGGTTTCCCAAGTACAATCACGATCATCGGGACTCCATTGGACTTTGACGAGGCTAACAGATTTCCTTCTAAGCTGCTTCGTATCCCTATCAACAATACGAAGTGGTCTCCTCTCTATAGTCAAATCCGGCTCAATATCCACCTCATCTAACTGAGCAATTGGAATGGTCATGGATGGGTCATGTACAACCTTCCGAAGATGTGAAACATGGAATACGTTGTGCACGCCCTCAAATTTCTCCGGCAGTGCAACTTTGTAGGCTAGTGTACCAATTCTCTCAGTGATAGTGAATGGTCCAACAAATCTAGGAGCGAGCTTCCCTCTACGGCCAAATCGAATAACATTCTTCAAAGGTGATACCTTAAGAAATACCTCATCCCCAACTTGGAATTTTAAATCCCTTCTACGCCTATCTGCATAGCTCTTCTGCCTATCTTGTGCGGTTTTCATCTTCCTTCTGATCTCATTAACCTTCTCAGATGCTTCCATAATCATATCTGGGCCAAGAACTAATCGATCACCAGGCTCAATCCAACAAGCTGGCGATTTGCATGGCCGTCCATATAAAGATTCGAACGGTGTCATATCGATACTTGCCTGGTTATAAAGATAGTTAAATTTCAATTCAAATTTTTTTCTTATTCAAATTGAAAATATTGATTTACCTGATAACTGTTATTATAAGTGAATTCAACCAAATGGAGATGGTCTTCCCAAGATCCACCGAAATCAATAATGCAGGCTCGGAGCAGATCTTCCAAAATCTGATTTACCCTCTCAGTTTGGCCATCTGTCTGAGGATGATAAGCTGTACTCAGATTCAGTTTAGTGCCCAAGACGTCCTGAAATGCCTTCCAGAATTTACTAGTGAATAACGGATCTCTATCGCATACAATATTAGATGGAACTCCATGAAGTCTAACAATCTCTCTCATATAAGTCTCGGCCAAACTCGAAGCAGTACGAGTGGTCTTAACAGGAATAAAGTGAGCAGATTTTGTCAACCTATCAACAATCACCCAAATGCTCTCGTTACCTTTTCTGGTCCTCGGTAATCCGTCAATGAAGTCCATAGAAATTTGATCCCATTTCCAACACGGAATCTCTAGGGGTTGAAGTAATCCTACCGTCTTCCGGTGATCGGCTTTTACTTGCTGGCAAGTGGTGCATCTACTGACATATACCAAAATGTCTCTCTTCATCCCACTCCACCAATATAAACGCTTCATATTTCGGTACATCTTAGTGACACCTGGATGAAATGAAAGTGATGACTGATGGTTTTCTCTAAGCACTTCTTGTCTCAATCCATCGACATTAGGAACGCAAATACGATTGTCAATCCTCAGAACTCCGTTATTATCTATCTGTGCTCCCACTTTACTGTCTGCATTTCCAACTCTACCAAGAACTAACTCCTTCATGCGATAAAGCAAGGTGTCCTCATATTGCTTAGCTTTGATGCGATCCATAAGAGATGGGGAGATAACAAGCTGAAAGAGCATGCCTTCTACCAGATTACAACATGACAATGCTCTGCTACGGCTCAAAGCATCAGTTACAACGTTTGCTTTCCTAGGAGTATAATTGATGTCGAGATCATATGCAGCTAGGAATTCGAGCCATCGGACTTGTCTCTGGTTCAAATCCTTCTGTGAGAAGATATACCTCAAGGACTTATGGTCCGTGAATAATTCAAATTTTGTTCCTAAAAGATGATGCCTCTATAGTTTCAAAGCAAATACAACCGCAAGAAGCTCTAGATCGTGAGTTGCATAGTTTACTTCATGGATCTTCAACTGACGACCAGCATAAGCAACAACCTTACCATTCTGCATCAAGACAGCGCCTAAACCTTCTCGGCAAGCATCGGTATAGACAGTTAATCCCTCACTTCCGTCAATTACCGCAAGAACTGGGGCTGAAGTTAACTTACGCTTCAACTCATTAAAAGCTGATTCGCACTTCTCACTCCAAATAAACTTGACATCCTTTCGAGTTAATGCAGTAAGTGGGGCAGAAATCCGAGCAAAGTGCTCAATAAATCTACGATAATAACCGGCCAAGCCCAAGAAGCTACGGATATCAGTAGGAGTTTTGGGAGTCTCCCAATCCTGTAGATAAATTTTCAAATTAGAAAGGAATAAGAGGGATTGAATAGAAATAGCGAATAGGATAGAACTTACATTGATTACGGCGATCTTAGCTGGATCGACCGAAATCCCATTTTCAGAAACTATGTGGCCCAGGAATCTCACTTCGTCTCACCGAAGTGGCATTTAGAGAATTTGGCCTTAAGTTGATGATTTCGGAGAGTTTCCAGAACATAAGCAAGATGTGTCTCATGCTCCTTCTTGTCTTTGGAGAAGACGAGAATATCATCAATGAAAACAAGAACAAACTTGTTAAGTACATCGCGGAAGACTCTTTCATTAAGTCGACGAAATAAGCAGGTGCGTTGGTCAAACCGAATGGCATAACCAACCATTTATAGAATCCGTTTTCGGTACGGAAAGCTGTTTTATGAATACTATCTTCTGCTACTCTGAGTTGGTGGAACCCAGTGGCAAGATCAAGTTGGGAGAAAACTTTAGCTCCATGGAGCTGATCGAATAAATCATTGATGCGAGGCATCGGATAGCGGTTCTTGAGAGTGCGTTTGTTCAGTTCCCTGTAATCAACACACATGCGAAGAGATCCATCTGATTTGGTAACAAATACAACTGCGGCGCCCCATTCAGAACAACTTCTCCTAATCAAACCTCTAGCAAATAGATCATCAATTTGAGTTTTAAGTTCAGCTTTTTCTTTAGGAGCCATCCTTCTGTGAGGGAGAACTACGGGAGTAGCTCTAGGGATAAGGTCAATGCGGAAATCGATCTCCCTTTTAGGCGGTAGAGAGCTGACCTCTCCAAATACATCGGGAAATTTCTGAACAATAGGGGTAGTACTAAGATCATCCGGGTGAGCATCAAGAGAGAATATAAAGCTTTCGGCATATTTCTGCGGTGATTTGCATTCAATGACAAGCGGTAGACCATTGTCATTGACTAGATAAACAGAACGAGCCTTGCAAGAAATAACAACATCGAATTTTCTTAACCAATCAGCACCTAACAAGATGTCAAATGCTGCGAAGCCAAGTACATAAAAATCCCAAGTGAATCGATATCTTCCATACAAGAGCACAACCTCTTTACAAATTCTACTGAGGTTGGCAAGTCCTGCAATAGGGTTGGAGATGCATAAGGAAGTAGTAGCAAGAGTAGGTTCTAAGTTGAGCTTATTACAAAGATCAATAGATATGAAGCTATGAGAAGCACCAGTATCGAATAATACCCTAATAGGTAAATCATGTAATGAAAAAGTACTTCGTAAGGTACCTTGGTCATCCTGAGCAGGCGGTGTAGGAGTGGTGATAGCAAATACTCCAGATGGTGTGCCAGGGTTATACATTGGGCAGTCTTTTTTGAAATGGTTCGGCTGGAGGCAGACATAGCATAAATCTTTCCTAGTCGTAGAAGGTGGTGGAACAGCAGCTCCGGTAGATGGACAACTATTAGCATAATGGCCCTTCTTATCGCATTTGAAGCAAGTGATATTGCAAGGTCGATTGGGCTTTTCTGAGCATATCCCAATCCTGTAGTCTTCTGCCAAGCTTTCTTTTGTTGATCAAAGTTCATCTTCCTCTTCCCGGGCTGGCTAGAGGAGGGCTGAGTAGGAGTGGCCTTGGCAGTAGGTCCCCTAGGCTTTGCCTCATATCTAAGAGCATAGTCAACAAGCTCTGTGAAGGTGCAGTGGGTGTGGCCAGTAAGCAAGTCATAATACTCTGGTCTTGCTCCCAAAATGAACTTCTCGTTCTTAAGAAGGGGTGTGTCAATCAATCCCGGGCCGAACTTGGAGAGTTCGTTGAATTTCCTCTCATACTCCGGAAAGGTCATACTGCCTTGCTTAAGATCCATGAAAGCTCTATATAGTTGGGTTTTCCCAGCAGCAGGCATCCATTGTGCCGAGAAAGTATCCCTAATCAAAAGATAGACTAGATGAATAACATTCCAAAGATTAAAGAAGAATTTAGACTACGAAATCCAATTAAATTTTATACCTAAACTGGGCCCAAGTGATGGTGTTCTCCTCGATACGAGAAGTAACTGATTCCCACCAATCTTGCGCGGCATCCTGAAGTTGCCAGGCAGCAAGCTGACGCTTCTGAGCATCAGTGATCTCTAGACCAGAAAATATATTCTCTAAGCCTTTAAGCCATTGCTGAGCCTCGATAATGTTCTTGGATCCGGAAAACTTAATACCTCCCAACTGTGTATACCCCTTACTAAGAATGGTGAATTTGACAGGAGCTGGAGTGGCAGGTGGAGCCTGAGCAGGACCATGGACCCTTCCTCCCCTATTGTTTCCTCTAGTACCCATCCTGAAATACCAAAAGAGATTTTTAAAACCAAGGATAGAAAATCATAGAATTTTAAGGAAAGTCCAATCAACGAATCAAAGAAGTTTGAAATGAAAGGATTTGGATATTGAATCGATTCTCCTCATTCTAGGGTATTGCTACCCTATCTCTAATGAGTTTATATATAATCCCAAACTAAGGTTTTTAGGGAAACCGAAGCTCTGATACCAACTGTAACAACCCGCATATTTGGACCATTTAAATTGACAATAATCCACACATGTCAACTTAAATAATACAAAACACGAATCATTATGGGATTATAAATACATAAATGTAAATGAGAATCAATACAATATCACAGACACAGAACAGTCACAGAATAATGCAGCGGAAAATACATCGTCATAATAGCAGTTCATGAAGCTACTACATAAATACAACAATGTCTTAACATCAAGTGACTAATACAACAATGTCTTAACATCAAGTGACTAATACAAAAATGTCCAACAGACTAGGACATCAATACAGGAATAGAAATAGACTGATAAAGATAAATGCTAAGCCTTCAGCATCTTCAACCAACCTTGATCAGCAAACTGGATAGCTTCAGACCGACCCGAGCATATACAAAAAGAAACACTCGAGTCGGGACTCAAAATCTTATACAAGAAAAACAAGTGCAAAGGAAAAGTCCATAACTTAAAGATGAACAAAATAACATCTCTAAGGATCCGATAAACTAGCTATATATACAATAGAATACGATAGATAGATAATGTCTAATCAGTAAAGTACGATATTAAAATAGTGTTAAGGCGTTACCATAATCATAAATTTTATTAAATCAATTTTATTAAATTTAAAATCATTTTAAATTTAAATTATCACTAAATTAAATCCATAAAACTTTAGTTAGTTTCGTATTCCACTTAAGTCAAATTTTCTAAATCTCAAACTTAATTTATGACAAGTTTCAAATCTATTTAATTAAAATCGATTTCAAGTCTAAATCTAACAAATCTAATAAAATTTCAAATTATTAAATTCTAAACTTCCTTGTTTTTAAATCTCATTTCAAATAAATTTGCCAATTCATTTTATTCAATAAAATAGGTTTATTAATCCGTTTCAATTAAACTTCATTAATTTATTCCTATTAATTTATTTCGATTAAATCCATTAATTAAATCCATTAAGTTTGTTACCTAATTTCTAAACAAATTGTTAAGTTCATTTCTTAATTTCAAATAGATTTCAATTTCAAAAAAAAATTGTTGACCAATCGGGTTTCTTATTTTTAATTATCTATCCTAGGCCAAGTTGTTTAATTGGGTATTTATCATTTCAACCCCATATCATTCAATATAAAACAAAGCATAGCAAAGGGAACTTGCAGTGTGATAACTGGGATGGTGTCAAAGTAAATAAACAAATAATAGCAAACATACATAACAATTTAACAATTTATTTAAATAATCCCGAAATAATCATATTAACTTACATTTGTTATTTATGCAAATTAATATAATTACTCCTAGAATCCACACTATCGTTTCATGCAGATTTAAGATTATTACATTATGGTTTCACTTGGTGTCTATTATCAAATTACTACATCAATCATACATTCAATGGTTCAGAGTGTAGTTACCGCTATTTCTACGCGACGATTTATTTAACGTCCAAAGGGGTCAAGTTCAACATATATAATCCATTTTAAATTGTTGGCTATCCTATACCAATTTCAATTTCATATTAAATCTCACTTATATTAACAACCACATTCAACATCACATAACAAATTTAGTGTCACAACTATTTGTCGTAAACTAACAATATTCAAGTTTAACCTGCATGGTGATTTATAATTTTTATTTCAACAATTTTAACAATCAACCATTTAATATCCAAATTAATATTCATAACAATTATCACTTGATTATCATAGCATAATAGATTGAGTCGTGAATAAAATATTCACCTTGCGTGGTTGAAGAAGCTGACGGCGAAGCACAAAGACGAATAGATAAATAGACCCTAATAAGCACGACGCAAAACAACACAATTGCAATCAACAAATAATTAATCAATAATTTGTTTATTGCAATATATGTCGATTTAATATATCTACAAACCATACCAAAGCAAAGACACTAGACAGATCCGATAAGCTGAATGGAAGCCTAGGACTCTAAAACGGAAGCTGGAACCAAACACAACAACAGTGGTGAGCACTGGTGGATATTTTTAAATGGATACATATAAAACTGAGTAGATGGACCGGAATTCCTTTATACTACATAGTCTATATATGTACAGTAAGCTAAGTGTAAATTTATGAACTGTACTTGAAAACGTAACTTTGCAAACAAGATTCATATATATATAAAACCTCCTCTCTCCTCCCCCCTTTCTTACTAAAATATGTACATCCAACTGCTTATAGGAACTAGAACATATCTACATGTAAACTGCATCGTTTCCCTATATTAAAATCAAAACCTCTCTACACTTTGCAACTAATTCACTGAATACATATCATATTATATGCACAAAAGAGCAGGGTGGTCGGGACTGTGGGGACTATGAGTGTGGGACGTGATGCATGGGTTGGTGGCGCGCATGGCGCGGGTGGGTTGGAGGTGGACGAGGCGGGCTAGGCGCAGCGGGAAGTGGAGCAGGGGGTGGCGGCCGGTAGGGTCGTTTGCGGGCGGAGTTGGGTAGAGGAAGTGGAGGCGGCGAACTGGGTGAAGGGTCGGTGGCTGTGGGTGGGTGTGGCCGAGTGGGCGGTGTGGCGAGCCTGGGTTGGGGCGGAGAGGCTGGTGCGGCGGGGGAGCTAGAGCGGGCTGCGGGGAAGTAGGCTGGGTGGCCGGGGCGGGCTGGGTTGCCGGGGGAGCGGGCTGGGTTGCCGGGGGAGCGGGCTGGTCGCCGGGGCAGGCTGGTATGGAGGTGGTCGAAGTGGTAGATGCATGGGCGTGTGGAGCAGTGGGTATCATGCTGGAAGAGAACTAAATAATAAAGAGTGATGAAGGAGGGAGAAGAGAAAGAATTATGCAGAGGAGAAGAAAGGTTACGTACCAGAGAGAAGAGAGTGCCGTGAGCAATTAATGAATGAGTTGAGATAATAAATGCAGGGAGAGGGTTGCAGAGGTATATACAGAGATGTTTATAGTCCCCATGCCAATACAATGATTCATCTGTACAGGGATGGCTATTGGGTTTCTGAAGGGACAAAGACTCCTAGAATTCTGAGCGTTGGAGAGTAGGGTACCAGTTTGTGTGGCGTAACGGACCAGTTTGTACTCCGTTAAACAATTTATAACTTGCAATGCCGAACTCCGATTGACACAAACAAATATACTGTTTTGATCAGCACGACGAGGCGGTCACAACGGTATTAAGATATTGATGGTTTGACGTTGTTTGCGAAGTGGTAAATCTTATTGAACCATTTGCTCGAGCGACAATTTAACTAGCAATTAAAAGCGGAATTTGACGAAACGAAATGCGCCGTCATGATCAGAATATTTTTCTTATGCAACATTGTGAAAAATATTTGAGTTCGGACGATAGAAAATTTACACATAAAATTTAAACTAATATGTGCATTCGGCGAGCGAAATTTACTTCAATATTTCTCGACGAAATTTGGTGTACGCCTATGTCTATCTAGGCGCATTCCAAATGTGAACTTTGAATGGCAACGGAAGTTGTTTGTGAAAATGCGAATTTCTACACTAAATAACCGATTTTTAAAATATTAAACTTGGTCTGAATTTCATGGTCGTTACAGGTATTTTAACTTATTTAAACCAAAATTCAAATTATTTTCAAATTGTCATATATTCATCTTCATCCAAGGGCAAAATGGTCATTTTTGTGCATATATTAATTTTCTAAAATTTAATTGGAAATTTCTATATTATTTTGTAGGAAATTAAATTCATATACAAGTGGTTTCATGAAGATATATGCATGCACAAGAGTGAAGATAAAGGAATGAAGATGGAAATAATTCAAAGGCATGATAATGGAGGACCCCACCTACCCACCTTTCTTCATGTACAAATTAGAGGCTAATGCACGTGCTTATGGAATTAACGGCTTCATGTACTCTTAAATGATGATTAGTAGAAGCTAATGATTACTTGACCTCTATACTTTCTCTAGGGCAATTTGGGCATTCCGCAAAAATATGAATTAGGGTTTAACACTTGTATAAATACCCCATATCTTCATGTAACTTGCTCTCCCTTAGTCTCTCTTTAGTTTAGTTTAGGCTCACAAATAAACAAGCTCTTCTCTTTCCCTTTTCATGGCTACTTATCCATTTTTTATTTTCATGTAATTTTTTTTATGCAATTTAATATATGATATTTTCCCTTTCTTGTTTATTTCCTTTCATGTTGTAGTGTAGATTTACTTTCATGCAAGTAGAATAGTTCTAATTCTTGTTAATTAGCTCTCTTTTCCGTTAGCTTTCATTTTCCTTTCTTTTTGCTTTCATGTTGCTAGCTACATTTGTTAATCAAATGACAAATATGAGAGGCTAAACCCCTTCAATTTAGGGGTAATGAAGTTCTCTAATTATGTAGCTTCAACTATTTGTTAATTCATGCTCTCTTTTTGTGCTTAATGATGATCAATGAAGTGTTTTATTTATTGTTCTTGCTTTAAATTTGATAGCCTATATTGTTGACAACAAATAGGCTATGCTTAAACAATCACTAACACAAATGCCTCTTCATCAAAATATGATTATGGCAAAAGAAAGTGATTTGAAATTAAAATTTGATGGTCTATATTTCTAATCAATAGTTAATAGGCCATACTTAAAATAGATTTCATTTTCGTTGTCAAAGTTCATAAAAGTTAGTAAGTGGTTTAAGGGGTGTGTTATAGTTTGATGGCTTATGTTGGTTAATCAATAGCACAAATATTCCATACTTATGATAAGCACATCAATTAAAGCACTAATGACCATAAAAGAGAGATCGTGATTTCATATGTGTTGAACTACGTGATCTAGAGAGTGGATTTATTCTCTAAATTGTCACTTAACTCTTATATTTGCATCTCTTTTCTTTTAGTTAGTTAGCTAATTTTCTAATTCTCTAGCTTAACTTTCACTCGACTTTGGTTTAATTTGATTGAATAGATTTTTAAAATCATTAATTCCCTGCGGATCGACCCGTATTCGCCACGTACTACAAGTGTACGCCGTGCGTTTGCGGTTATGTTTTAATTTGAAATTTTTCAACGGTTTTCTAATCCGATAGAAATTCCGTCGATTAACATGACTACATCTCATGTTTTCTAATTATTTTCGGTTTTAGGTTAAACCCGATTTATCTTGTAAAGTTTAGCCATGTTTTTGAATGATAAAATGTTTATATATGCTTATTGATGATTTATGCTTATTCATATAGCTTTTATGATATGTTTTGATGTGAAAACTCTATTAAATGATATCCAATACCTTGCGATTTTAGATTTAGATCAGAAATGATATTTTAGAGTTGGGTTCAATTTTCATAATTTTCTTAATTAATGTGGATTTAATATTAATTTCTAGTGAGGAAATTAATTATTTGGGTTTAAAAATTATTTATGGTTAAATAATATATGTTTTGGGTCTGAAATTATTATATGTTAGAAAACCTATCAAAAATGATTTTCTGGAATTCTTCTAGAATTTTTCTAAGTGTTTCAATAGATATATAAAATTATTTAAGGCATGGGACTTAAATGTTTTATATATTTATAAAAAGGAGAAGGGCTTTTTTTAAATTATTTAATTCTGAAATTTTTGGCAACACTTTTAGAAAAGAAAATTAACAACCAATCAGGTTTTGACAAATAAGGCAGATTAGTTTAAAAGATTACTTTAAAAAGTTAAAAATCAGTTTAATTATGCTTTTCCAAGTTTCGCCACTTTCGGCACTATGCTTTCGACCCAGTACTCTCGCCTCCTTCACAGTCGAAACCAATGCGCCTGGTATCAATACTTGGTACGTAGCGAATTGGATGTAGGTGAAAGGTATGAAGTCGAAATGATGGGTTCCGAAGGGGTGGAAGCATGTTTTTGCTCCTAAATGAAAATGCGCCCGCTTTGCTTTCAACCAAGTAACTTTCGACTTATATGGCTCCCGACTGGGTCCAATTGATTTAAAGAATGGTTTCGAAGAGGTTGCAACTTTTTTTGAAGTAAATGCTTTCGTCTAGTCGAAATCCCTATTGCTTCCACTTTCTACCTTTCGAAGCAATGCCTTAAAATGGGTTATTTTGTTTTATAAAACCGAATCCAATTCTCCAATGCTTTCGAAGGGTTGGTTTCGACACCATCACTTCTTTACTTAAGAAATGCTTTCAAAAGAGTGCTTTCGACCAAAATATTTTATGATCCTTTTGTTTTGATGAAGGTAGAACCCAAAGGTTTCGAAGAATATAGCTTTAAATAGTTTTGAAAGGTTTTCCATATGTTTTACTTGAACCCAAATGGTTTCAAAAGGTTTGATGTTTTAATGCTTTTGAAAGTTTTTAATGAAGGTTTTAAAGGGGTAGTTCCCCAATGGTTTGAAAGGAAAGGTTTTCCAACATTTTCTAAAGGCAATGCTTAAGTGTTTTAAAGATAGGATATCTAAGGTTTTATAGCTTTTAAAGGAAAGGTTTTACAATGGTTCCGAAAGGTTTATATGAATGGTTTCAAAAGGATTTTTTGGCCTTTCGGCCTAGGCTATAAAGGGCTTACTTGGTTTCGAAAGAGATACTTTCAATGGGATCGAAAGGGGTACTTTCAAAGGTTTAAAATGTTTTCATCAACAAAGATTTGTGTAAATTATACATATAACATGGCAAGGTGATTTGAGTAAAGCATAGAATTTATTTTCCTTGTTTAAAGTATGATTTAAAGGCTTAAATCAATTTGAAAAGAAAAGGTTTTCAAGGAAAATTTAAGGGAAGATTACCCTAAGTAAAATGACTCAGATATTTGTATATCAGATGGGACTGGTATAGGGTCGCGCCCTATACATTAGCTATTAGCCCCTAGCTAATTTAGTCCAAAATTCCAGCATGTAGGGCTTTTTCACAGGTAAGACTAAAATGATGTTACACATTGAAATGAATATACTTGTACAGAGGTAGGTTATTGGTAAGCCCACAAAACCATTAGGATCGGTTGACTTGGAGAAAGTAAGTTAGGGATAGACTGTCCAAAAGAGGAGTATCTAACCGATGTTAGATTATTTTTTTATATTGTCTGGTAGGCCCGAGTCAACCAAAGGTTAGTAGTTAGCCAAACAAAACTATATTGTTCGGACAGATAGTCCATTTGTTACCTGATATGTATGTTTACATGATAATGGTTTACAGGTTTAACCGGTTTTGGTTGCAGGATTATGATTTGCAAAAGATTTGTTTTAAAAGGATATTAGTGAGGGGAAACTCGTTCCGCTAAGCGGCGTGGTCTTACTTAATATCGAATAACCGAGATGTATAGTATTATTCACACCATGCTTTATTTCTGACTCGAAGTTTATGTTTTTCCCCTTAAACACTCGGGTGCTCAAAGTTGATTTGAGTAGGCTGAGGGTCGAGGATTTACAGGTTTTTAGTAGGTGGACGAATAAAGCTTCCGAAGACGAGCAAGTGGCTGAAGTTAGCTATTAGGAGTTACTATTTTTGTTATGTTATAATTCCGCTGTGTTGTATTAAGTAAGTTATGACTATTTAGTACTCTGGTCAACCAAGGGGCCATCTTCATATGTCGCTCTTGGCGTATTTTGTAATAATTATATTTGATCTGAACCTGGGAAATGATTGGGATTATGTAATGGAATATGAAACATGTTTTGTGAAATGTAATCAGAAAGGTTGTTTTGGAAATCTGCAATTTTGTTTCATATTCATGTGCTTCTGATATTATGGATACCATTAACATTACCGTATTTGGTCACCGAAAGTTCATACTATGGATGACTGTAGCATCTGTAGCGCTTAGTTTCGGGCTTCCACATAGGGGATGTTATAGCATACTTGAATTCGAACTGGTACTTGCATAGTGTACTAGACTTTGAACTTGAATCTTAATAGTATATTTGACTTCGACCTCAAACTTGCATAAGCTAATATGACTTCGACTTTGATGACTACAGTAAGTAATGCTATGGGAATGCCCTTCGACTTCATGACTTCCACTGGCCACAATAGAACCTCTCTTTGAATTTACACTATTTTACAACACTTTTGGGGTTAGCGAATTTATTAGTTAAAATTTTGGCGCTAGAAAGAGGGCCTGAACCTCCAACTTTGTTAAAATCCCAAGTGGAATTACCTTATCCTATATTGAACTACCCTAGCCGTTAACCTAAAAAATGGATCAACACCCTGGATTGAGTATGAAAGCACCTGCCCCGTTCTTACAGAGCAATAATATAGAAAATAAATGTGAAAAGAGAGGAAATAGTAAAATGGTAAGAAGGTTTTTATAGTGGTTCGGCTGTTTATGAAGCCCATGTCCAATTTATAACTTTCTATTAACTGACTGCTGTTACAAGTTGAATCGGATTACAATATGATTGAATCTTCTAAGTTAAATCAAGTCAAAAGTACAAGAGTTCACTAGAGAATCACAGTGAACCCCTAGATGACTATTGTGTAGGAGGAGAAGGGTGAAGAATAATCTCTGCAGAGTTTTAGCAGGCAGTCTAGAACATCCTATTTATGTTGCAAGTAGGATTGTGTTTATAGCATTGAAGAGCTATTGGGCTAGGCTGCTTTGCTAGAAGCCTTCACACGATGCCACAAGTTCCACGGTGATCTGAGACATTTAATGGATCAGTAGCGATCCATGGGAGATGGATCGCTAGCGATCCATGCCCTTAGCACACATTTAAGCCAACCCTATTGGGTTGGACTTCTTGCTATATGTAGTTCTCCTCCATGTAGTTTCGTAGCTTGTTGCCTTGTTTTAGTGATGGTTCACTCACCGTTAGATTGTTCTACAACATGAATCAGATGAATGTTCACTTCTCGAACTAGATTGCTTGAATGCTATGAAACTTGGTAAACATCCCTAGAAAATATATTGATTCATGATACAAGAGGCTTGAACGACCCATGAAGCTTCCTTATGGATCGCTAGCGATCCATAGGTGATGGATAGCTAGCGATCCATCCCCTTAGTAGATTTTTGGGTAATTCTTCTTGAGCCCTCTTAGCCTATTCCAATGGTCCTTTTGGTTGAGTCTTGAGTTGTTTTGGCTTGGCCTATTATTCTAACTCATCTGGATTCCTGCTTGGGTAAAAACCCAGTTAACATTTGCCCCCCAGAGTATGCCTTCGTTGGAAACAAGGTGTGCTATGGAAGTAACTGCTTTTGAATTTTCATTTTTTAAAATCTAATTGATCGTGTCAAGGTTACCATGCAGATTTTGCTTTAACTATTCAGCCGTCTTTCAGTTTTTGATGTGAATCATCATCACTCGTAAAAATAAATCAATTTCGACCCATAATTTTCAAGATGCTTGTAAACAACATGTAGATCATGTCTAGAAAGTTTGGAGAAGATCGGTTGCAACCTGATGGATCACTAGTGATCCATAGTCTATGGTCGCTAGCGATCCATAGACTTGGGCAAATTTTCTGCAAACAATTCCCTATT
Organism: Allium fistulosum; assembly: GCA_030737815.1. Classification (NCBI taxonomy): domain Eukaryota; kingdom Viridiplantae; phylum Streptophyta; class Magnoliopsida; order Asparagales; family Amaryllidaceae; genus Allium; species Allium fistulosum. Next base: position 1,427,122,780 of record CM060902.1, read on the forward strand.
TAGCTTTGCTCTAGCCGACCTTTCTCACTTTCCTTTTTCTTCACGTGTTTCCCTTATGACCCGAACCAGAGAAACCCTAAGCGACCTGAACTACTTTGCCATCCCAAATCGCCGCTGATGATCTATACTACTAGTGCATGCTACCGCCGATCTCAGCTACCCTTGCCATCACCCCAAGTCAAACCCTAGCGCTAGAATCGCTGCATTTTGGATCACCGCCGACCTTGTACGTCGCTAGCCCTAGCCTGGATCGCCACGAACCCGAAATTGAACCCGTTTGCTTTCGACCCAAGGTTGGTGATAACGACGTTGTTATTGTATTGGTGGTTATGGCCAGTGAATTAGGGGCGATTTATAAGGATAGTGAACGAAGCGGCCTAATTTGGGGAGATTCTACTACCTTTGTCCAATAAGTCAAAATCGACTTGCGAGTGGCCTCGATGGTTCCGATGAGGCGGTTTACTATGGACTTGATCCTCCTGGATTAGTTTTACTATTGTACTCTCGGTGTACCTAAGAATAGAAAGAGCTTTCTGTGTCGCTCTGGTCAACGGATCCGTTAAGTGTAGAAGGAATAACTTCAATGAATGACATGGAAAGCTTTTTTCTTTTTCTGCTACGAGTGAGCTATCTACACATGATAGAGCGTTCATAGTGTTCAGAACACCGAGCCCATCTCACATAGGTAACACACTACACTTACCCTAGTCAATGCTTGGAATCTGAGGAGTTGGTGCAAGTCAACGTCTTTTCAGATTTAGGTGTTAAACACACGAGGAGTTCTAGTCAAAATAGAGTTACCTAACCATGCTTGATACGAGTTCTGTTCTATAGAATGAAGCATCCATTATCTCGACGTAAATACAGTGGAGAAAGCCCAGTACTATCGAAAGCAGAATCGACATCAGTTATGCCTTCGCAGACAATTCCAACAGTGAGTACTTCTTCGACACTTCAGGCTCAATATGGTCAATTGGTGCCGATTGGTACGGTCGTCGGTCGAACTCCTGCGAATTTTAGAGCTTTACTTAACCCTCCGGAGATAGCTTATACTGTCATTTCTGCTAAAGTCCTGCATAATATTTGTTTACAGCATAGTATTCTAGATGATGATGTGCGCCTTCGACTGAAAGATGAGTTCGCACACAGGCCAACTCCAAGGTACACAGCCTGCCATCGGTACATGTGCTTGAATGGTCTAGTGCCCCTATTCAACCATTTCTTGAGAGACACACTTCTGAATTTGTGAATAGCCCCATTTAAGATTCATCCTAATGGTTATGCAATTATGATTTGTCTTCATGTTTTTTTTATGCGGACATTCAACTGTGCCCCAAGCTTCGACGAATTGAGATACATCCTTTCATTCAAGAAGAGAGAGGAATATCCGTCTCTTTTGATTGTTGAGGCTTAGAGAAATTGAAATATTGTGTTGCAACTCCAAAGCAACTTATCCCAGTTCAAGACCCAATATTTCTTCGTTAGATGTTCTGAAAGGTTTAATCGTCTTTGGATGACAAGGGGTAAGTTTTCTCTTCTCCCATTGAGATCTATTATGATGGTGCGGGGTTTTAATAGACTAGATGCTTCTTACAGTTATTCCGAGGCCAAATAAAGATCCAGCACTTGACCCTATCATCCATACTCTGAAGGCCATAGATGCTAGAGAGAGATCGGTCAAACTTTTGCTGACGGATGAGAATTTGCATCGGTACGGATTATTCCAGGAGGTTTGTCATTGCTGTTAAGGTTCCATCCTTTATCCATTTTAGGATTAGAACATGGTCCACTTTTTCATCGCATGATTCCAAAGAGAGCAGTCTACAAGGAGAAGAAGGTACATCTGGTGGATCAATTGAGGAAATTCATGAAGAAAATGGCGTTACGACCGGAGATATTAGTTGGAACAGGATGCCTCCGATCCCGGAGGAAGGGGAAGAGGAGTTCAAACAATGGAAAAACAAGGCTGTAGTGATCATAGAATAAGAGGATGGTGAAATTGAGAGCAGAAGTGATAATGACCCCTCCTATAGTGATGAGGAGTTTGATGCGTTTTCTAGTAAAGGAGATCTCGAATCATGTGATGAAACTCCAGGAATGAGTTCCATTCTCTCGGATTCACCCCTCCAAGAGGTTATTGCGAAAGGTGCTTCCCTAGCAACTGAACAACATCATGGTTCTTCGCCTAAGGAAACCGATATCAACTTTGTTGACTTCAGCAACATTTATGTGGACATTGCAGAACTCATGAGAGATGATTTTGAGTCCGAGAGATTGTCTTCTCAATTCGGTCATACCAATTCCAGAATTAGCCTGACTCCTACTGTAGTTGCTTCCCGACCCGCTTTTTGAAGTCTTTTTAGGGCGTCTATGACATATACTTCACTAGGGTCACGTATGCTCATATATGCATTATTTGAGCTCATTTTTTGCCGATAAAGTTACTTCATTTATTATATTAGGTACTAGGGGAGGTCGTGGATTCCATGAAGATCTTGAACAATTTACGGATGTACAACATGGGTTGAAACGGAATATAAGCCGCCACCAGTGTTGAGAAACCGTGGAAGAATGGAGGATGAGAAAAGATTGGGTAGCTGAAGCTCATCGTCGGGATGATAGGGACCGAGGCAGAGTTCATAGGAGTGGCTATGAGAAGAGGAAGACTCCTGATGATCAGGAAGAGCCATCCAAAAAGTCGAAAGTAGATCGTTATCCTCATCCTTCTGAACACCACACATCTACTCCGGCTCTAGTTTCTATTGGAATTAGGGTTCCGACTTCTACTATTCATGTTGCTCCAACATCCCAGATTTCATAAACTCATGTTGTGCCTGCTTCTAGTTTTTCATGCCCTCGTAAGAGGCCTGCTTATATTCTCTTGTCTAGTCCACCTAAACTTGAAGCTGCGTTCCCTAGTTGGTTCTTGAAGGGAGTTAAATTCGAACGTGACCTGCGTTCGATTCGTAAGGATTCTTATACACCCCATCTCCAGGCGATTTAGAGCGACTTGGATCAAGCTAAAGGAGGGGAGAAATTATGTAAGCAGTTGGTGGACACAAACTGCAACTACTATCAAGAGATTCTTTCTTTCGAGTCAGAGAAGGATGATTACGAAAGGATGCTGATGGAACATGATGCCAGAATTGATCAATTGGAAAAAGAGACAGATGTTGCCATTCGAGATAGTAAGAGTGTTAGCACCAAAATTGGTCACTAACCTCTTAGAGAAAGATTGTGTAGAGATATAAGTGATGAAAACAAATTAAACAGAGAAGAGAATGCTACTTTAAATGCAGAAAGTAAGAACACCAAATTTATAGTGGTTCAGCGTAATTGCCTACGTCCACTTTGAGGTTAAACTTTATTGATCTTCTTAATAGATGATTACAAATACAATTCGTGAATCAAATGCTTGAATGAAGTTGTTACGTAGAGAAGATGAGTCTCAAAAATGGCAGAGTCTCCCCAGTGTTCTCTCCAAAAAAGGATCCCTTTTCACTGTGACCCTGCCCCTCTATTTATAGACAAATATGGGCTGGACTTCCCAAGTGGGCTGATGGCCGAACACTCTAGCCCGAGTACAGTGGTCGCTGTATGCCGAGCAAGGTATGCCGAACGCCGCTATGCCGAACCATCCCTTCTATGTTGAACGGTGTGTTTGATGTGTGGGAAGTGCAGAATGGTTGTTTGTTGAAGCCGAACGTGCCTCCATCCGAAGCTCTAAACCGAACAGTGCTCTCTGGCCGAACGACGCATTCTGGCCGAACGAAGCATTCTGTCCGAACGATACAGTCATGTTGAGTAGTCGTGTGCGCCGAACGTCTTCTGGATACCGAGTACTCCTATCGCTGAGTTCTACTGGATGTCAAGCACTACGCCGAGTACTACTGTTGCCGAGTTCCTCTGAGTACCGAGTGCTCCTGTTGCCGAGTACGACCTGAGGCCGAGTATTACCTGATGCCGAGTACTATAGATGCCGAGTACTACGCCGAGTACTATGAGACGCTGAGTACTACGCCGAGTACTATGAGATGCTGAGTACTACGCCGAGTACTATGAATGCTGAGTACTACGCCGAGTACTATGAGATGCCGAGCACTAATTGACGCCAAGTAGTCCAGATGTCGAGTACTATAGATGCCGAGTACCTGCCAATGCCGAGTGCTCAGTTGCCTGGTCAAATCTCCAGGAAACACTTGCCCCCCAAAGTGTATTACGTGACCGAACGTGATGCGCTTTGGACCTAGACTAACTTTCCTCGGAGATGCCTTCTCGAGAATATGTTTGACGAGCGTGGTATGGACGTCGAACGATATGTTCGAAGCCGACAATCCTCATGTGCCGAGTGACACCTCGCTTTGAAGCCGAACGCTAAGACTTTGACCGGTTCCACCGGGTATAGCCCCTTCGACTTCCACCTCTCTTCTTTATAAAACCAGGTCTTTTCCTTCTTCTCCCTTTTACTTTTTTACTTCTACCGTTCTTTGAAGACTTGCAATTCTATTCAGTCGTCCGGATTTAAAAATTTAACTACTCCATCCTAATCTCCAATCTACAAACTAGGTATTTTTCCTCGTACGATTCAAGTGGATTTCAAACGAGATGGCCGAGTGTGCCACGTAGAAAGCTTTCGAGTAGGTTGTCTTTATTGCGTCTTTACTGCCGAACAATGATGCGAGGAGGAATGATTAGGAGTATGTCCACCTATGGGCTTAGTTTCTTCGTGTCGAACCGAAGTTTAAGGGAAGAAAAAAGAATGAAGGTGTTGGAGGTGGTAAGGGTGTTGTTTGGCGTAGCATTGCTCCGGCGTACGTCGTCATGCGCCGGACGGTGGAGTGGAAGGCTGCCGAGCACTACCTTGGCCGATCAAACCCAGGCCGAGCACTCAACAAAATGCCAAACTATAACTTAGTCAAACGAAAACCAGGGCCGAACATTCTCAAATGCCGAACAATCCTTAGGCCGAACACTACTCAAATGTTGAACCATATTTAGGACGAAAAATGACTTTAGCCGAACAATGACTTTAGCCGAACAATGACTTCAGCCAAACAATCATACATGCCGAACTATACTTAGGCCGAACAATCCCCTTCGAACAAAACCTAGACCGAACAATACAATTGCCGAACACTACTTAAATGCCGAACAGTATATATGTTGAACAACTGACATGCCAAACAACATACATGCCGAACCATACTTAGGCCGAACAATCCCCTTCGAACAAAACCTAGACCGAACAATACAATTGCCGATCACTTTATCAATTATTTATTTTCTGAATCTAGAACTGTAATCACCACCAGGCGGGCTTTTCGAGACGGTCAGCGATGACGGTCTTCGAAGGCGACGATTTGCAGCTCATTTTTATATGTTTGAAATCTCTAGATCCTTATTGCTTGTACACGATTGCTTGCACTAGTTCACACATCACGTGGGGGGGGGGGAAGTTCGTGTTGTTAATTCTAACGTTCAACGTCTTTTGAGTATAGTTTCCTCGGGCACTTAGCCGGATTCATTATTTATTGAGGATGTCAAGAAAGTCTAGCTCCGCCACTATATCTGATAGGCCTGGGCCGTCATCAAGGCGAGAAGCCGCTGATACTTCTAATCCGTCGACTCCTCCTGCTCATAACTTAGCACCCGATGCCCTGGAGGCAACGATCCTTCTAGACAATCCGATCGATTCACAAGCTTCGAAGATCAACGAAGCTGCTCTCCGACGGATATGCTCCATTCATGGGATCCCTTTCGCTGACGTGTTAGTCCCTTCGCGACACGATCGTCCCCATCTGCCCCCAGTCGGGTATACCGCCTGTAACAAGTTCATGTGTTGGATGGGCAGCGTGCCTCCGTTTAATTTATTCCTCCGGGATGTACTGTAGTATATCGACATTGCTCCGTCGCAGCTGCACCCAAACGGTCATGCATTTCTATATGGGACCTACTTACTTTTCATGGCCGTCTTCTCCAGACCTCCAACTGCTGGTGATATCAGATACATCTATATGATCAAGAGACGGAAAGACAGTCCTTCCTTTATGTTCCTCGAGCCGTACCACAAATGCCAAATCTTGACAGGGGCATGCAGTAAATTCGCCCTGTACAAACAGGAATGGTTCTATGTGCGCTGCCCTCCTGGTTTTGCGAGGAGATGGGTTGAAGGCAGTAAGTCTCTCTGCTGAGTCACTATTCGCATTTAACCGGAGTCATGTTTTTCCTAACTCTTTGTTTCATCTTTTCAGGTATCAACCCGCGTCCGGAAGGCCGAGGATATTCTGAGGCTGTTGAAGCCATTAGAGCTCTTCCTGCCGAGGAACGAGACATCCGAACTATCGTCTCAAATGAATCACTGTCGGGGTTTGGCTTGCTAGCCCCTGGTCGTCGGATCAGGCTTCCAGAAGGTGTCACCATTCCCAAACCTCCGTCCGGTAAAGGGAAAAAACAGGCCGGATCGTCGTCGCGCCGCACTCCCGATACGCACGAAGAAGGTGAGCGCAAAGAAGACGAAGCTCTTGAGACTCAAGGCGAGAATGTGGGTCCTGCTTGGAATCCGGCAGTCGAAGTTCAAGATATTGAGACGTCATCCTCCCCTTCGAAGGGAAAGAAGAAGTTAAAATATAAAGTTCAGAAGGAGAAAGTTGGTGGCACTTCAAAAGTCATGCCTATCCCGCCTGAGAAAGAGGCTTCCACGCAGCACCTGGAAAGTTCCCTGAGGGGCCTGTCGAACCTGTCTATTCCCGATGACATTCTTAATTACGGGTTTGACGATCCTGAAGCCCTCAAGTTTTCTTCGCCCGCTAAAGGCAACGCGGGAGTTCAACTCCCGACCCAAGGAGACAATACTCCAATTAGCAAAGACAAAAGAACTGGTCCGTCGGGGGAAACACTAGGACACACACGCACATACGCATTCCATCATACACTTCAAGTTTTTTCTTATCTCACAGATTTTTCTTAACTCGTTGTTATCTCCATTCTTTGCAGGTGATATGGGGCGTTCTCACGGACTCGATCGCCTTCATGGCTCTTCCATATTTCATCACTCTGGACGGGACTCTGGTTCAGGCAGACGCAGGGACAGAGACGATTATGAAGATAGAGACAATCGTCCCCGTGAGTCGTCTCACTGCAAGAAGGCATATTCCCACTCTTCGCAGTCCCGTGATCCTCTTCCACCAACTATGCCGGATAAAGAGAAATCTTCACAGAAGGGTTACCAATCTGATGCTCCTCGAGAACAACACTCCGGTTCATCAAGTACGAGGCAAGTTCGGGAACAACGAAAAAGGGCACAACTTCCAAAGCCTCCTCCCCTTACTCCCGCGGTTGATCTAACTGTCGTGGAAAAGATGGTCGATCTTAGGGCCAAGTTTCCGAAAATTTGCTTTGACGGTTTGAAGTTCCTCCCGGCTATTCACCATATTCCTGGGCACGTGAAGCAGAGTGCCATTGCCTGCAATAACGACGTCTATGTTCAACATGACGCGTTTGTGCACTTGGTGGAGAAGATCTCGGAGGTGTCCGTTGAGCGTCAACATGAGATTGATCGCCTGAAACTGGAGGCTGGCTGTGACAAAAACATCATCGAGCACCAAGACGTAGAGCTCGCCTCGTACAAGTCGAAGCTGGAAGCCGCTGAACAAAGCGCAAAAGATACTGCTGAGGCAGTTACTCGCTTAGAGATGGCTCATAAGAAGGAGCTTGATGAAGCAGTCCAGCGCAGCGGTGCCCTCGCCCTAGAAAAAGACTCTGTCCAAAAAGAGAGGGACGCGCTCGTCGTGCAAGTCAGAGAGCTGAAAGAATTACTCTCCAAGGAGAAGGAGGACAAGGTAGCTGCTCAAGAAGAATCACAACGATACTGTGATGAAATCGTTGCTACTCGTCTCCTGAAAACGAAGCTCGATGATAAACTTGCTGGGGTTGAGAAAATGAAGGATGAGGCCCGTGAGGAGGGCAAAAGAAAGGCTGCGGAGGAGATTGACTCTCGCCTCGAGGCGGCCGCAGAGGCCGGCAGGGAAGAGGTCAAAAGCATGTTTGACCCGTTGATTGCTGAATATAGAGCCCGCGTCCTTATGCATCACGACTTAACATTCTTGGGCGACGGTTACCTCGAGTCCCTAGCTGAGGCCTGGGAAACTTTGATAAGGATCAGGAAGATCGAGTCGGGCTTCGAAGAGGTCGATGAGGATGCCTTGGTGAAGGAGTTCCTTAGGGGGAATGAGCCATCGAATTTATCCGCAGCATTGGCACTTTATAGCAAAGGCTCTCCCCTTCCAAAAGAGAAAAATGATGAAGCCGGCCCATCTGGGGCCAATACTACTGCTCCTCCCGCCGCTCAATCGGTCGGTCGGCCGACACTTGATCCATTCGAGCAGCATGCTGGTTATGACCCCGAAGATCCCGGGCTTGGTGCTCATGTGCTATCCCCTATCCTGGAGGGTGAAACCCCACGCGCCACCCATAGCCAACCGGAACCTGGTAGGAAATTCTTCTTTCTCTGGAAGTTGAAAGGTCCCGTCATTTTTCAGCGGTGGTTACTCGTTCTAACGCCTATCCTTTATGTTGTCATGTAGGTTGTTCTAACGCCGAGCCAACTCCGAGGAGCGATGACGCCAATGAGGAGGCAGAGAAAATAAGCGACGCTGTTCATGCGGGAGTAATTCCTGGTCCCGATGCTCAAGTGATTGGGGCGCTAGATGACGATAAGCTTGACACTTCATCTCCTGCCGAAGGGAGTGACGAAATCGAAATCACTGGCGCCTCTGAGCATACCTCAAAGGTGAGCATGAAGGATCGCCTTGCCGAAGAGGAGAAGAAAAAGGTTGAGGTCAAAGTTGAACCTGGAATACTGGAACTGACCGACCCACGGAACAAACCTTTGAAAATCATTCTCCCAGGCAAGTTCAAACCACTGGATGTTCCGTCTCCTACTACTGACTCCGCCTCTTTAGCAAGCAAGAAATCCAAGAAAAAGCGTGAGGGAGAGGAGTCATCGGAAAAAACAAAGGAAGACAAGAAGAAGAAATCGAAGAAATAATCGATACACTCGTTCAACGAGCTTCTTGCTTAAGTCTTGTAGTTTCTTTTATCTTCCGTAGCTTGTAGTTTGTATAGATGGACTCTGAATTCTGAGTTTTGTAGGAGTAACCATGTAACCCCATTTTGAACTTATCGAATAAAGTTTAGTTTCTTTTTCGTTTGAATGATTCTCTTACTTTTCTTTGGTTTGCTGACTAACTGTAGTCGTAACTCAAGTTCTTATGAGTTGCATTATCTCCCAGTCCATTCTCGTGTCATTCAAACATTTCTAGACGTGGTATACTTCTCGTCCCACATCTCTCGAGTACTTGGACTTTTTCCTGAATCTGTGCTCCGGGGATTCGGAGGTTTGAAATCGTTTATACTCTAGTCCGCGCTCCCGGGACTTAGAGTACTCCGCTCCGTGCTCTGGGGATTCGGAGATTTGAAATCGTTTATACTCTAGTCCGCGCTCTGGGGACTTAGAGTACTCTGCTCCGCGCTCTGGGGATTCGGAGATTTGAATCGTTTATACTCTAGTCCGCGCTCCGGGGACTTAGAGTACTCCACTCCGCGCTCTGGGGGTTTGGAGATTTGAAATCGTTTATACTCTAGTCCGCGCTCTGGGGACTTAGAGTACTCCGCTCCGCGCTCTGGGGATTCGGAGATTTGAAATCGTTTATACTCTAGTCCGCGCTCTGGGGGCTTAGAGTACTCCGCTCCACGCTCTGGGGATTCGGAGATTTGAAATCGTTTATACTCTAGTCCGCGCTCTGGGGACTTAGAGTACTCCGCTCCGCGCTCTGGGGATTCGGAGGTTTGAAATCGTTTATACTCTAGTCCGCGCTCCGGGGGCTTAGAGTACTCCGATCCGCGCTTTGGGGATTCAGAGATTTGGAATCGTTTATACGAGTCTGTATATCGTATATGATAATGTAATTTGTCATCCGATCATGAGATATAGAAACATTAGCGATTCGTAGAAAATACGGCTTCAAGCCTTTATTAATGAAAAACAACTAGACTGCTTGATTACATAGTTAAAAAGAAACTGAGCTAAAACTGAACGAAAACACGTAGGAAATAACAGTGCCTAAAACAAGAAAGAAAACATGCTAAATGTAATAGTGCCGCAGATGTTCACTATTCCATGCTCAGGGGAGCGTCGTGCCATCAATGGTCGCTAGCTTGAATGTTCCCTCTCCAAGCTTCCGTTCAATGGCGTACGGACCTTCCCAGCTGGGATTCATACGTGATGGTACCGGGAAGACTCGTTTCAGAATGAGATCACCCACATCAAAGATCCTTGGGCGGACTCTGCCGTCGTAATAACGCTTGACTCGATGTCTATGCGCTGCCGCCCTTAATTCAGCTTCTTCACGCTTTTCATCGATGCAATCCAGTGATTCCAACAAGAGATTCTGGTTCGTCTTGGGATCATAGTATGTCACTCGGTGCGATGGAACTTCAAGTTCCACAGGTATGATGGCTTCAGAGCCGTATGCCAAGACGAATGGAGTGTGGCCGGTCGCAGACTTGTGAGTAGTTCTATATGCCCATAATGCTGTCGGGAGTTCATCTACCCACTTGCCTCCAACCTTCTCCAGACGCTTCTTCAGTATGGACTTGATTATTTTGTTAACGGCCTCGACTTGTCCGTTACCTTTCGAGTGTACAACTGCGGCGAACTTTTTCTCGATGCCGTACTTTAAACAGAACTCTTTGAACTCTCTACTTTCAAATTGCGTCCCGTTGTCCGTAATGATGGTGCGAGGAAGGCCAAAGCGGCATATAATGTTTTTTACAACGAAGTTAACGACCTTCTTAGAGGTGATTGTGGCCAAAGGTTCTGCCTCAGCTCATTTTGTAAAATAGTCGACCGCAACTATCGCGTACTTCGCGCCACCTCTGGATATAGGCAAAGAGCCGATTATGTCGATTCCCCAGATTGCAAATGGCTAGGGACTAACCATTTGTCTGAGTTCCGTTGATGGAGTCCTTGGGATTTTCGCATATCTTTGACACTTGTCACACTTTCTTGCATAGTCTTCGGCGTCCCGGTTTATGGTTGGCCAGTAATATCCATAGCGGAGGATCTTCTTTGCTAGCGTTTGGCCCCCAGTATGGTCGCCACATTCCCCTTCGTGAACCTCCCTTAAGACCCGCTTTGTCTCATCATGAGCGATGCATCGTAATAATGGAACTGAGAATCCTTTTCGATACATTGACCCATCCTGCATTACGTATCGCGCGGCCTTTCGTAGGACCTGCCGTCTTTCGTTTCTTTTGTCTGGTAAGGCCCCGGTCGTCAGGTACAGTTTGAATGGGGTTATCCACGATTCCTTCTCGATTTCCATTTCCAACACGCGATCGACTTTCATCTCGTCTATGCTCGGGGCATGCAAGACTTCGACGGGATACAATCCCATTTGCTGTGCATCGCCGGTACTCGCAAACTTAGCCAATAAGTCGGCTTCTTTGTTCTGTTCGTGCGGGACATGTGAAATGTCATAATGCTCAAGATTTGATAGTAGTCCTTGGACCTGAACAAGGTACGGAGCAAGCTTTCGTCCCTTTGCTTGGTAGTCTCCCCGCACTTGGCAAACCACCAACTGTGAGTCACAAAAGATTTCAACTGCTCTGATCCCGAGTTCCCCGATGAGTATCAAGCCAGCGATGAGTGCTTCATATTCTGCCTCGTTATTTGTGGCTGGGAAATCGAGCTTCATAGCATAACAGATTGATCGGTTTTTCGGAGTTATAAGAACTACGCCCGTGCCGAAGCAACGGTCGTTTGATGCCCCATCAGTGTATAATTTCCATCGAACGAGGGGAATGACGTCGTGACTACCCGGTTCGACGGGCATGGTAAACTCAGCGATAAAGTCTGCTAATGCTTGCCCTTGTACGGCTCTCCGTGGCAAGTAGGCGATATCGAATTGGCTTAACTCGATGTTCCATTTTAGCAACCTTCCAGAAGTTTCTGGTCGTTGGAGTACCTGCCGCAGGGGTTGATCGGTATAAACACCGATTGAGTGTGCTTGGAAGTATGGGCGTAGCTTACGTTACGCAATCACCAAGCAATAAGCCAATTTCTCGATGTTAGGGTAATTTCTCTCTGCCCCCGTTAAACGCTTGCTAACATAATACACCGGCCTCTGGACTCGATCCTCCTCACGAACTAAAGCCGTGCTTATCGCATGCGGGGATACAGCCAAGTATACGTACAACACCTCGTGGTTTACTAGTTTTGACAGCATTTATGGACTCTCCAGATGCCTCACCAGACCCCGGAATGCTCCCTCACAACTAGGCGTCCATTCGAAATTCCTCTTTCCTTTCTTTATTATATCAAAGAACGGGATGCACTTGTCAGTTGCCCTGGATATGAATCGACTTAACGCAGCTACTTTTCCGTTCAAGCTCTGTACTTTCTTTATAGTCCTGGGCACTTGCACGTCTCGAATAGCTTGGATCTTTTCTGGGTTAGCTTCGATTCCTCTAGCATTGACGATGAATCCCAAAAACTTCCCCGATGCAACGCCGAAGGAACATTTCAAAGGGTTGATCTTCATCCCATAAAACCTGAGTATGTCGAACATTTCAGCCAAGTCTCGAATGTGGTCGTTTGACCGTCGTGACTTCACGAGCATGTCATCCACATAGACTTCCATCGTTCTACCTAGTTGGTCCTTGAACATTCGATTCACTAAACGCTGGTAAGTCGCTCCTGCGTTCTTCAATCCAAAGGGCATCACTACATAGCAATATAGTCCGACATTTGTAACGAAGCTGGTGTGTTCTTGATCTGGAATATGCATTGGGATTTGGTTGTACCCTGAGTATGCATCCATGAATGATAACAGCTCGTGTCCTGCGGTGGAGTCGACCAACTGATCGATCCTAGGCAACGAGAAACTGTCCTTTGGGCATGCTTTGTTCAAGTTAGAATAATCTACGCAACTCCTCCATTTCCCATTCGCCTTTTTTACCAGCACGGGGTTGGATACCCATTCAGGGTAGAGGGCGTCGCGGACGAACCCATTTGCTTTGAGTTTGTCCACCTCCTCTCCAAGAGCGGCGGACCTCTCCGGATCCATTCCTCTCCTTTTTTGTTTAACTGGAACGTATTTCGGGTCTATGTTCAACATATGACTCGTGATGGCGGGAGAAATCCCACACATATCAGAATGCGTCCAGGCGAAAACATCAAGATTCGCCCGGAGGAAGTCGCTAAGGTCTTCAGTCATCGCGGGGCTAAGCTGTGACCCGATCTTTAGTATTCGCGAAGGGTCGTCTCGGCTAACTGAGATGTCAATCGTTAACTCGGCCGGTGATGCCTTCTCTTCCCTGGGTTTCTCATCGTCGTCTCTCGGATCTATGTCTCTGAAGATCCGAGAACTGTGCCTGAGCCAGGGCTCGGGCACTACTTGTCAATTATCCGTATTAAGGATGCGGACGGGATTGTCCGCAACCTTTCCCTTCTCCCTCCGATGGGCCTCTCGGAGCTCAGCCACATAACAGTAACGACCAGCTACTTGGTCGCCATGAACAATACCTACTCCTTTGTCAGTTGGGAACTTCAAAGTTAAACACCACGGGGCTAACGCTGCCCTAAACTCAGCCAGGGCCAGCCGGCCCAAGAAAACATTATATGGAGAATCCACATCCAAAACTACAAAGGGTAGAATTCGCACTCTCCGACGCTCGCCTTGTCCTAGTTCAACTGGTAACTCGACATACCCCACTGCATCGGTCGCAGCGCCGTTAAAACCGTGAATACGAGCTTTGGATGGTTTCAAGTCTTTTGTTTCCATTTTCATTTGGTCGTAAGCCTTCTTGAAGATTATGTTGACAGAACTTCCGCAATCAATCAGAATTCTTTTCACATATGCTGGTCCGATCGTCGCAGATATGACCATCGGGTCGATGGTCGGAGCCTCTACCTGATCAGCGTCTCTGTTTCTGAACACTATATCGTCTGTCATTACGCACTGCTACTTAGCGGGGGTCCCATCCTCCGCGTTCGAACAGCACTCAAAATCTGCATGCTTCAGGGAACTTGCATATCGCTCCATCTCTTGCCAATTCTTATCTGCGGGGTGAGGTCCGCCGATAATTGTATTTATGACTAGTCTACCTACGGGTCGGGCAAGCTCCTCGGGATGATGCGGGGCTGGTGCGCGACCTGGGTTGGACGTTCCCTATCCTCCTTCATGTGGATCCTTCACAAATTCTTGCAACTTCTTTTCCTAATCAATTTCTCAATAGCGTCGTGCAGGTGTCTGCAATCTTCCGTATTGTGCCCATAAGTCTCATGGAAGCAACAATATTTCCCGGTCTGCTTCTATTCCTCGGTTGATTCTTTTGGACGTGGCTTTCTGTATTGAAAAGTATTGCAGGTGGATAGGTAAATGTTCTCAAGTGGCGCGTTCAGCGGAGTATACTCGCTGTAGCTTGGAATTCTCGACTTCCACTTCCCCGCTTCTCTCTTCTTCCCTTGATTTCTTCCTCCGGACTCCTTAGGCTGCCCAGGCTTATTCTGGACATTGACTTGGACCTTTCCCGAGCTGTCTCCGGACTGCTTCACAGCAACGCTGCTTTTCATAGACCCTTGGACAGGTCCTGGTGCCTTATCTCGTCTTACCCACCTGGCTTCCTCTCTCCTTATGAATTGGTGTGCCTTTGAGTAGAAACGCTCTAGTGTGGTCGGAGGTTTTCCTGCCAACCAGTCTCCAAATTCAGACTCCGGATCCACACCTCTCATCACAGCCATTAGAATTACATGATCATTGGGATTACTGACTTCAGTTGCCGCGACATGGAACCTTTGTAAATATTCCTTCAATGACTCCCCGGGACTTTGGATTACACTTGACAGAGACATTATGTCCTTCGGACGAGTAGTGTGTATCCTGAACTGCTCAATAAACTTCTTTGCCAACTCCTCGAAATTGGATACAGACCGCGGAGGAAGTCGGGTAAACCACATAGTAGCGATCCCAGATAGAGTAATTGGAAAGCATCTACACTTGGTGGCATCATTTGCTCTAGCTGAATCCATCATCCATTCGTACCTCATGACATGCTGTCTGGGGTCAGTCTTTCCCTCGTACGCAGGGATAGTTGGCATACTAAACTTTCTTGGGTACGCCGCCTGTAACACAACATCCATGAACGGAGTGTGACTTCTTGACACTCCCCAATCATCGTTCGATAAGCCCTGATTTTCTTTAATCAATTGCCTGATCATGGCTGTCAGATCTGGTGTTTGTATGGAAGGCGGAAGGTTAGAGTCTGTTCTACGCGCCTGTCCATGCTGATGCCTCCTCTCCTGGCGATCTGCCAATCGTGCGTCTTGAGGTTCGACATCGTTAGCGTTTTGATGATCTGGGCCTCCATCCTCCATTTGTACTCCGGTCCTGAAGTTTCCAGCTCTTGCTTGGTCACGGTCTCCAGCTGTTTGAACAGCAGCTTCTGCTCGTGCAGCTTCAGTCTTGCGGCGTCTGCGCCTGGGAGGTTCATCAGAGGAAGTAGAGCTGTCAGATGAGGAATAAGGAGCGGGATTGCCCCCAACATTCTGTTGCTGCTGTTGAGTGAGTTGTGCCATCAGGTTGGCGTTAGCTTGCATTTGCTCTCCTAGTTGTCTCCTGCTTTCCCTGAGCTCTCTCATCAAGTCGTTGAACTCTATTCTGGTGACAACTGGAGTTTGGTCCTAGGCGGCAATTCCTTCACCCGGAATTGCTGGTTGGTTGCTAGGTCCTGCTTGTTGCACGCTAGCAGTCTCGCGGGCATCCGCATTATGAGAAGCTGACCTGGTACGTGGTCCTGCCATTGTAGAGTTATTGGTATGAACTCTGAGTAGAATCAACGGATGTCCTATCAGTGAGTCGGATCTTCTTTGGGGGATTTGTTCAATCCAGTAGCTTCAAAGTAGATCCTTGAGGTCTGAAAATTCAATTCTCAGTGAAAGCACCAAAGTGTTAGCACCAAAATTGCTCACTAACCTCTTAGAGAAAGATTGTGTAGAGATATAAGTGATGAAAACAAATTAAACAGAGAAGAGAATGCTACTTTAAATGCAGAAAGTAAGAACACCAAATTTATAATGGTTCAGCGTAATTGCCTATTTCCACTTTGAGGTTAAACTTTATTGATCTTCTTAATAGATGATTACAAATACAATTCGTGAATCAAATTCTTGAATGAAGTTGTTACGTAGAGAAGATGAGTCTCAAAAATGGCAGAGTCTCCCCAGTGTTCTCTCCAAAAAAGGATCCCTTTTCACTGTGACCCTGCCCCTCTATTTATAGACAAATATGGGCTGGACTTCCCAAGTGGGCTGATGGCCGAACACTCTATCCCGAGTACAATGGTCGTTGTATGCCGAGTAAGGTATGCCGAACGCCGCTATGCCGAACCATCCCTTCTATGTCGAACGGTGTGTTTGATGTGTGGGAAGTGCAGAATGGTTGTCTGTTGAAGTCGAACGTGCCTCCATCCGAAGCTCTAAACCGAACAGTGCTCTCTGGCCGGACGACGCATTCTGGCCGAACGAAGCATTTTGTCCGAACGATACAGTCATGTTGAGTAGTCGTGTGCGCCAAACGTCTTCTGGATACCGAGTACTCCTATCGCTGAGTTCTACTGGATGTTGAGCACTACGCCGAGTACTACTGTTGCCAAGTTCCTCTGAGTACCGAGTGCTCCTGTTGCCGAGTACGACCTGAGGCCGAGTATTACCTGATGTCGAGTACTATAGATGCCGAGTACTACGCTGAGTACTATGAGACGCTGAGTACTACGCCGAGTACTACGCCGAGTACTATGAATGCTGAGTACTACGCCGAGTACTATGAGCTGCCGAGCACTAGTTGACGCCGAGTAGTCCAGATGCCGAGTACTATAGATGCCGAGTACCTGCCAATGCCGAGTGCTTAGTTGCCTGGTCAAATCTCCAGGAAACAAAGAGTAATGCTAGTTTGCTCAAGGAATTAAAGGAGGCTCATGCAAAAATTGAAATCGTGTTCAGAAATAAAATCAAGAAAGCCCATGCTGGTGAAGTCAAGTTAAATAAGGAGCTTAAAACTCAAGATGAGATCATTGAAGCTCAAAAGAGAACCATTGTTGACCAATATGAAACTGTCAAAGCTCATAAGAAAACAACTACTGATTATGTGGGGATGGCGGAATCCCGAGATAAGACCATCTCTAACCAGGCTTAAGTGATTTGTTCATTTCGAGATAAAGTTGCGCAACTCGATGTTGAAAAGACCAAAGTCGAAGATAAGAAAGTTGTTGTGACAACGGAATACTTGGAGCTGCAAGGTACCTTCGAAAAGAAGATGGCAAAGATGGATAACACCATTTTGAACTTCTACGCCAACTCTCTATTATATCAGGGCAGTCTTTGTTATCTGGGCCCCAAATTCCTGCAAACTCTTGATCTTGTTTGGGAAGAAATTCGGCCCCGTTTCCAAGAAGACGGGGATGTGTATACTTAACAAGAGCCCGCGGATGCCTATCTGAATGAAGAATCAAAGAAGAGAGCTGAGAGATTATTCGGGCTGAAAGGAAGCGAGAAGCTGCTGATACTAGTGCAACTATAACTGCTAAGCACTATCAGAGCCTTTTAGTTCTGGGCCTAGCGAATCCCCCAAGCAACATCATGATCAGACAGAAATCATTCCGACTTCGAGCGGTACTGCTTTGTTATCCGCCCCTTTGGCAGCTATCTCTGAAGCCTTGGGTGGTCTTGAAACTTCGCCCAAGATTGTGCAACCATCTAAAGAAGGAAATAGTGGGGAGTACGAGGTTGAGATTCACGGTCACACTTCTGATGTAAGTAACTTTCTTGTTTCTCTCGAGTTTGAGGACTTCCAGCTCACGCCGCAAGAACAAGATGAACTGAATGCTTTCCATTTTGATCTTATAGGTCCATCTTCTTTGCCTGTTGAACTGCCAATTTCTCTAGTCACGGGGCCTACTTCTATCTCGACTACTTCAACTCTTGTTTCTGTAGTTGGTTTGATAACCACACCCATGTTTGTCTCGCAACCAGGGCAGGAATTTGAAAAGATCGTTGCGTTGCATGGCTTGGACGACCCCTCCATATCTCTAGAGGGCGATTTAATGGTAGTTGACACTCCAGAGTAGACAGACAAAGCTAGCCAGCTAAGTAAAAATGAGCAGCAGATGGTGGCAGTTAAGAAGGAGATGGTAGAGGAGAGAAAGTCTTCGAGGAGCTCCCGCAAGTCCCGCAAGCGCAAGACCAAGGGGTAGTCTTCCGTGGGGGCCAAAGAACTGTTAGAACCTCTATTATATGGTTTCAATGACCACAACTATACAATCATATATATTATACATCTTATCAAGATTATAGGTATATACTACGAGAGATCAGCATGCTCAAAGATATTGGGACTCGAAGACAAACAAAGACCTATGAACCATGTTATGATTAAGTAAGATTATATAGTATGTTAAGAGTCTTAGATAAAACATTTTACGGTCTCCTTTAGTATATATGCGTACATGATTTCATATACACTAAAATGCCTTGAAAAACTGAATTTATCATCCACAAACGTCTGAGGAAAAACCACAGACGTCTCTGATAATACTTAGGAAATTATTTCCTGAAGCCATAGACGTTTGAGGTTTCCCCACAGACGTTTGTCATTTGAACAAGTGCAAAAATTTGAATAGACACCTATGTTAAATGAAAAGAAATCAACACTTCATTAAAAGGTTACAGCCATTAAAATGAATAGACCTTATCTAACAGTAATAACTCCTCATCTTCATCTCTTTAAATCTATAAATACTAAAATGATTGAGATTGACAAATCAATTGAATTGAATTAATTGAATCTATTCTCTCTTGATTTCTTATTACTCTCTTGTGCATACGTTGCTTACATACTCTCAATCTATCATAACAAAAATATAATTTTGGTTAAACCACTTCCTACAACTCAAAGCATTCACATTCAAATATGCAAAGGAGATCATAGGAAGAATTGTACTGTCAGTCAAAATCCATGTTATTTAGAGCACAAGAATGTCAAAGATATACTTTTCTATTATCCTATTCCTCCAGGCGAAGCGAGGGTTAGTTGGTTAAAGGAAATGCCAAAGGGGAGCTTCAGGACTGGACGTAGGACGGGAGGTCCGAACCAGTATAAAATATCTCATGTGCTCGCTTTTATTATTTACCTTATTTATATTGAATTATCATTCTCTGCTTAATATAGTTAGTAATATACACTCTCACATGTATATATATAAGTTGCATAACTTAAAAAGATCATATAGACTTTCATTTGGTATCAAAGCAAGGTTATTTCAATCTACAGTAACACGTAGTTGAAAAATCACTAATATGGCAAGCACAATTCAAGAAGGTCAATCAACTGCTCATCCTCCACTATTTACTAGTTTTAATAATGCTTGTTAGTCAACCCGTATGAGGATTTTTATGGAAGCAAATGGGCTAGAAATATGGCTAGCAACTCAAAACAAATATGAAGAACCTGACACCGGCATTAGCCCGTGGTTTGATGCACAAAAAGTAATGGCATCTAACAATGTTAATGCTATGAATGTATTATTTTGCTCACTTGACAAAAATGAGTTTTCATGTGTCATGCTTTGCACCACTGCATATGATATATGGCACACTTTACAAGTCACACATGAAGGAACAACTAAAGTCAAGCAAACTAAAATTTCGATTTTACAAAACCAATTTTCATCTTTCAAAATGAAAACAAGGGAATCAATTATTGATATGTATGCTAGATTTCAAACCATTCAACACGATCTCATGGCACTTGGAGTCAAATTCACAGATTTTGATTTAGTCACTCGAATTTTAAACTCTTTGACAAATGAATGGGAAAGAAAAGTTTTAGCCATCGAAGAAGCTAATGATCTTTCTCAACTTAAAGTTGAAGAGCTAATAGGAAATCTGATGTCGTATGAAGCTAACTTGCAGGCTAGAAAGGATCAAAATCATGAAAAGAAAAACATAGCATTCCAACCAAATAACGATGATTCGGACTTACACGAAGATGAGATTATTTTTATTGCCAAAAACTACAATAAATTTAAGAAGTTCAAGAAGATGACAAGATTTCAATATGGTGGAAAACCAAACTCCTCAACTCAAACATCGATTAAATGCTACGAGTGCGAAAAATTTAGCCACATGAAGAAGAATTGTCCACAACTCAATAATGATAAAAAGATAAGTAAATTTGAAAAATTCAAGAAAAGGAAAAGAGCTTTTCAAGTAACATGGGATGATTCGGATTCAACTTCTTCATCTGACAGTGATAGTGAAAGCGACTCGAAGCAAGCAAATATGTGTTTTATGGCTAACAATGATGAGGTATGACATGAGCTTACTTATGATGAAATAATGGAAATTAGCATTGAATTGGATGATAAGTATAGAGAAGCAAAAAAATTAAATAAGGAATATGCAGAGAAGTTAACTAGAGAAGAATTAGAAATTGGATTATTAAAAGATGAAAAAAGTGTCTTAGAAGAAGAACTAGAAATTATTCACAAAAATGTGCAACATTATTATCTTAGAACGACAATTTATTAAATGATTTAGAAAATTATAAGTTAGAAAAAGTTAAACTTGAAAAAGAAAAATTAGAATTACAAGAAAATTTAGAATATAGAAATATTGAAATTTGTGAACTTAAAACTAAGTTAGATAAAATAACAAATAATGTGACAAAATTCAACAAAGGAATTTTTTTAAAGAATTTGATTAAAATATCTAAACATTCTGGAAACAGAAATGGATTGGGTTTTAAAAGCAAAGACAAGCCAAAGAAGTATAGCACATTATACATCAAATTCAAAAAGCCAAAGTTAGAAACTAAGATTAAAAATTCATACATAAATATGGTAAAAATATGGATTCCTAAAACAAATAATAAGCTAATTAGACAAAAATATATCGATGTATATTTGGAGAAAGTTGTACATAACAATAATTACATTGCTAAAGGAACCAAATCCTCATGGATATGGCTACCTTCTTCCACTAATACGTAGGATCCTAAACAAAGAATGTGGGTACCTATTAATTTTTATTTATTTTGCAGGTACCCAAAATTAAAATAAAAAGTAAAGAGAAATGATACTTGATAGTGGTTGCTCCAAGCACATGACTGGAAATGCTCATATGTTATACAATATAACATATATCGATGGTGGCCCCGTGACATTCAGAGATAATTCAAAAGGATTTGTCATCGGCATTGGAGAAGTCATCAATATCGGTATTTTTAATTCTCCTATTATTACTAATGTTTTATTGGTAGAGAAACATAACTTATTAAGTATAAGTCAATTATTTGATACAGGATTTAAAATTGATTTCGAGAAAAACAAATGCAATATCTTTGACCAAGATAAAAATCTAATTTTTGAAGGATTTAGAAATCATAACATATATGTTTTAAACATGAATATAAAAAACAAGACTAATTTATGCTTAGCAGCTAATCATGATAATGCATGGTTATGGCATAAACGTTTTGTCACATAAATTTTAAAAATATCAACAAACTTGCTAAAAATGTATTAGTTAGAGGATTACCTAAGATCAACTATAAAGTTAAAAACTGTATGACGCTTTTCAATTTGGTAAATTAAAGAAAAGTTCTTTTAAATCTAAAAAGGAAATCTTCACAAAGCAATCTCTCGAACTACTTCATCTAGATTTATTCGGACCGACTCAAGTACGCTCTATAAATCATAACAAATATGTTTTTGTAATTGTTGATGATTTTTCAAGATATACTTGGACATTATTTTTAAAACATAAAATTGACGCTTTTGAAATGTTTAAAATTTTTGCTAAACGAAGCACAAATTTGATGAATTTAAAAATTAGAAGTATACGAAGCGATCATGGAGGCGAATTTGAAAATGAACTATTTACAAATTTATCCAAAAAAATGGAATTAGTCATAATTTCTCATTTCCACGAACACCTCAACAAAATGGTGTTATAGAAAGGAAAAATCAAACTTTACAAGAATGTGCACGAACCTTACTAAATAGTAGTAACCTACCAAAAAGTTTTTGCGCTGAAGCTGTTGCTACCGCATGTTATGTATTGAATCGTGTAACACTTAGACCAATGACTAAAAATACATGTTATGAAATATTTTTCTAATAGAAACCTAAAGTATCGTATTTTCGAGTATTTATCCAAAAAATACAAGTGACTAAAAATATAAGCTCTTGGGATACCCTTTATATCTCTCATTTTGAAGAAATCCCTGTCAAAGAGAGCGGAATAAGATTTTTATCTTTAATGCACCTTCCCAAATTACCACCCCCAATTATCTCCCTGGAACAATGGTCCTTGCAATAACAACAACAAGTGCATCATGGTCTTCAACCCAATCTTGCTCCTTAACATACTTATTCACCTCGTCCTTCACAGCAACCTGCCTCCTCAAGTCATGCTGCCGAATACTATTTCGATTCAGAGATTCAAGAAGCTCGTATTGAACCAATGCAAAACGAATCGATCCGTGATTTAACACTTAAAAATCAAAGATTAATCACGGCCAACCAACAGGCTTTAAACAGTAAATTATGACTGGCTTGGAATGTTCCTTCTCAACACGTATGACTAAAATGGAAAAGACATTAGAAAAAGTCGTATCCACCTTTGGAAAAGTAATAAGAAAGGTACGTGGTAGATCATCCTCTCGATCATCATCTTCTCCTTCACCTACACCCCCTCCTCGAACTCAAACACCAATTTGCCATGCTCCAACTTCTCATGACAAAGGGAAGACTATTGAGTAAGGAAAACCTGAAGACGAGGAAGAAGATAGTGATGATATGTACTTATAATACCCTCATCAATTTCAACATCAACCTTACACGGCTTTCCAAGGACTTTCCATTCAAGAAAATGAAGAATATCATGATCAAACTAACTGCCATGAGCATACGACCAAGATCCTTCATCATATTAGGAGTACTATAAAAGTTGTGGCGGATTTTCCTATTCCTGATATCAGTACAACTAGCTTATTTCTTTCTACTATTTTTATCTGTTCTATTTGTCACTTGTGTTTATGCTTCTCTTTTTTTAATGCACTTTGTTACTTCCCTTTTAAAACTTAATTTTGTTTGTCCTTGCTTGTACGTATTTACCTTCAATTATTTCATTGTCGTATCTATGACATATCTATAACTATATATCTATTTAATGTATGCATAATATCTTTTCTTCTATTTTGATAATGACAAAGGGGGAGAGATATATGCATATACATAGGAGGAGATAAAAATCACTTTATGAGAACATTTTCTATTTTTGATTATGAATGACTATAATATCTCTTCTGTTTTGATTGTATAGTTGTCATCGTCAAAAATGGGGAGAATGTTAGAACCTCTATTATATGGTTTCAATGACAACAACTATACAATCATATATAATATACATCTTATCAAGATTACAGGTATATACTATGAGAGATCAGCGTGCTCAAAGATATTGGGACTAGAAGACAAACACAGACCTATGGACTATGCTATGATTAAGTAAGGTTATTCTAGTATGTTAAGAGTCTTGGATAAAACATTCTACGGTCTCCTTGAGTATATATGAAAACACGATTTCATATACACTAAAATTCATTGAAAAACAGAATTTATCATCCACAAACATCTGAGGTAAAACCAGAGACATCTGTGACAATACTCGGGAAATTATTTCTTGAAGCCAAGATGTCTGAGGTTTCCCCACAGGCGTCTATCATTTGAACAACTACAAAAATTTGAATAGACACCTCTGTTAAATGAATAGAAATCAACACTTCATCGAAAGGTTGCAGCCATCAAAATGAATAGACCTTATCTAATAGTAAAAACTCCTCATATGCATCTCTTTAAATCTATAAATACTATAATGATTAAGATTGACAAATCAATTGAATTGAACTAATTGACTCTATAAATACTATAATAATTTATGTGAACATGGTTTTATTGGTTCAAGAAACTAAAGAGAATTCATTGATAAAACGAAAGCAGAGCAAATTTTGCCTATTTACAATGCCCCAAGTGTAGTCGGGCGGCTTATTTGCGAAAATAGTAAATACATAGATAAAAGATAAATAAAGTAATGCCGAAGCGAGTTGCTGTTCCGAGCATAGGGAATCTGAATTCCATCGACTATGGTCAGCTTGAAAGTGCCATCTTCGAGCTTTTGCCTGATTGAGTAAGGCCCTTACCAGTTAGGTCCAAATGTTCCTATAGCCGGATAGAGTCATTTCAGGACGAGATCTCCCACTTCAAAAGTACGGTTGCAGACCTTGGAGTTGAAGTGTCGTGTTACGCTTTTTTGGTGAGCCATGGTCCTTAGCTCGGCTTCCTCCCGTTTCTCATCAATCAGATCATGTGACTCGAGCAGGAGCTGCTCGTTCTCTTTTTATTGAAGTGTCATTTTTGATGGGAAGGAACTTCCAATTCGACTGGGATCATTGCTTTAGATTAGTATGTAGGGCGAATGGAAAGTGTCCAAGTGTTGACTTGTGCATCGTCCTGTAAGCCCATAGTGCAAGTGGGAGCTCATCAACCTAGTTTCCTTTGGCTTTCGTCGGCCATTTCTTGATGGTGGACTTGATGATTTTGTTTACCGTATCCACTTGCCTGTTTGCTTAAGTGTGTACCATTGTGGAGAAACTCTTTTCGATGCGGAAACGCTTGCAAAAGTCCTTGCATTCAATGCTTTCGAATTGAGTTCTGTTATCTATAATGATTTTCTATGGCAAACCTACAAATAATTTTTTTATGACAAAGTTAACTACTTTCTTAGTAGTAATAGTAGCCATCAGTTCCATTTCGGCCCATTTTGTGAGGTAATCAGCAGCAACGATAACATATTTGACTCCTCCTTTAGCAATTGGGAGCACGCCAATCAAGTCAATTCTCTATACCATGAATGGCCATGGGCCAACCATTGGCTTAAGTTCTGTGGATGGAGTTCTCTGTATTTTGGCAAACTTTTGGCATAGCACACATCGGCTGGCATAGTCCGCTGCGTCAGGGTTAATGGATGACCAGAAGTAACCGTATCGGAGGATCTTCTTTGCTAGAGTCTACCCTGCCATGTGGTTTCCACAATCGCCTTCATGGACTTCCCTGAAGATCCTTTTAGCTTCGTTGTTGGTTACACATCTAAGTGGGGTAGTAGAGAATCCCCTCTTGTAAAGAATTACATCCTGGAAGACGAATCATAGTGCATTCCGGAGTAGCTTCTTTCGCTCATTCCAATCCCGGGGGACTGTACCTTTGATTAGTTAATCTTTGATTGACGTCATCCATGATTGCTCTTCCTCTATGGTTTCCATAATCCAATCAATATCCTTATCATCTATGCTAGGTGATGTAAGCGATCCAGTCCCATTGATTGAGCATCTCCCGAACTGACTACTTTGGCTAGGTGATCCGCTTGCATATTCTATTCCCTCGGAATGTGACTTAAAGTGCAGTGCTCATTGTCCTGCAGCAATTCCATGCTTTTAACAAGTAGTGGGCGAGGTTGCCGCTTGCCTGGTACTCCCCTTTTACTTGGAAGATGAGTAGCTGAGAATCGCTGTAGATATGCATGCTTTTATTCCTAGTTATTTAACAATTTTTAATCTAGTCACCAAAGCCTCGTATTCTGTTTCATTGTTGGTGGCAGGAAATTCCAGTCTTAGAGCGTAGCAAACGATAGTCCTTCATAGGTTTTGAGTACTACCCTTGCACCTGAACAGAATTCATTTGATGCACCATCAACAAACAACTTCCACTGTGGCACCATGTCCGAAATTCTTTCTTCCTCACCATACTGCTTGATAAATTCGGCGATTGAATCTACCAGTGCCTATCCATTGATAGCATTTCGAGGGTGATAAGTGATTTCATATTGACTTAACTCGTTATTTCATTTCAGAAGTCGACCTGATGTCTTTGGGCGATACAACACTTGTTTCAGAGGCTGATCCGTCAACACCTTGATGCGATGAGCCTGGAACTACAGTCGTAGCTTCATCGACGTGATCAACAGGCAATAGGCTAGTTTGTGCAACTTCTGGTAGTACTCTTCAGCTCTAGTGAAGCGCTTACTGATGTAGTAGATAGGTCACTAGAGCCTAGCCTCTTCGTGTAACAATGCTGCACTTAGAGCACGGGTCGACATAGCGAGATAAACGAACAAATCTTCCCTAGTTATCGGCTTGGACTAGACCGGAGGGGTTTCCATTAGATGGAGTAATTCTTTAAAGGCTATCTGGCAGGCTTCGTTCCATTCAAAATTCTTCTTTCCCTTCTTCAATGCATTGATGAATGGTATGCATTTGTCAGTCGCTCGGGAAATGAATCGGCTCAGCACTGCGATCTTTCCATTTAAACTTTGCAATTCCTTTTTGGTCGTGGGGGCTTAGATATTCCTAAGGGCGGTAATTTGTTCTGGATTAGCTTCAATGCCCCTTGCATTCACGATGAAACCAAGGAATTTTCCAGAAGCAACGCCGAAAGAGAATTTCAACGAGTTGAGCTTCATTCCACATTTCCGTAATATTTCAAACATCTCTGCGAGATTTTCTAAGTGATTCTCTGATATGCATGATTTGACAAGTATGTCGTCCATATATACTTCCATCGTTTTCCTAATCTGATCTTTGAACATCGTGTTTACCAATCGTCGGTAGGTGCCCGTGCATTCTTTAGTCCGAAAGGCATGACTCAATAACAGTATAATCCATGGTCGGTAATGAAACTAGTATTCTCTTGATCGGGTTCATGCATCATGATTTGGTTGTATCCCGAGTAGGTGTCCATAAACGATAGTAGCTCATGGCCTGCCATGGCATCAATAAGCTAATCAATCTTGGGCAATGGAAAGCTGTCCTTTGGGCAGGCTTAGTTCAAATCTGAGTAGTCGATGCAAGTCTGCCACTTCCCATTGGACTTCTTTAACAAAACCGGATTTGATACCCATATGGGAAAGGTTGCATTGCAGATGAAGCCATTTTCCAACAGCTTATCCACTTCTTCTCTTGGTGCAACAGACTGTTCTGGTCCCAGGATGCGCCTCTTCTGCCTCATTGGAGTGTACTTGGGATCAATATTAAATGCTTGACACACTATCTTCGGCGATATCCCACACATATCAAAATGCGTCTAAGCGAACATGTCCAGATTGAAGCGTAGAAACTTGACTAATTCTTGTCGCGTCTTGGTTCCAATATGTGATCCTATTTTTAGTACTCGAGTCGGGTCATCCATGTCTACAGGGACTGGCACCGTAATCTCTGCCGGTGCTGCCTATTCCTTCCCTGAACTCTTCTTTCTAAGGTCCGTAGCCTTATCGAATTGGCTGTGGTCCACAAGCTTGTTGTTATGTTGACGGTTCGTGAATGTGGACAATTTTCTCCACACTCTTTTCCTTTTCTTTCTTTCTTGTTCACGCAATTCAGTGATGTAGCATTCCCTTGCGACACTCTGGTCTCCCTTTATCACTCCAACTCCATTTTCTGTAAGGAATTTCATAGTGAGATACCATTGTGCTAGGATAATTTGGAAATTAGCGAGGGCCGGCTGTTCGAAGAATGCATTATAGGACGGCATCTCGTCAATTATCAGAATGGTTTGGGTTAGAAAAACTCTTCGATCTCCTATTCCAAGTTCAACAGGCAGATCGATTGTGCCAACCAATTGTAGTGGATGACTGGTGAATCCTGGAATTTTGGTTCGACATGTAGAGGCATCCTTCATGTTAAGCTTTATTTGGTCGAACGTATGTCGAAACATAACGTTTAATGATCCTCCGGTATCAAGCAACACCCGACGTACGACATCGGGTCCGATTCTTATCGTCACCACCATTGGATCAAAAGTTGGAGCTTCTATTCCTTCACTAACCCGGTTTCAGAACACGATGTCATCATTGAGAGTCCTTTGCTATTTAGCCGGGGTCCCATCTTCGATTGCAAAACAAGTTCCCTTTGGAGTATGTTTGAGTGAACTAGAATATCTTTCCATCTCGCCCCAAATTTTCTATGTCGGATGAGGACCTCCTTAAATGGCATTAATGACAGGTCTCTATTCAGCTTGTTTGGATCCATCTCCGCTATATCCAGATTGATTTCCTTAGGTGTTAGGAGCATGAGGCCTGTTTGGCTGATCGGAATTTTTGAGCTTCTTTACATGACGTTGGAGCTTTTTTTCTCTAATCAGTTCTTCAATCATGTTCTTCAAATGGCAACACTCGTTTGTGTCATGACAGTGGGTTTCGTGGAAGTGACAAAACTTCCTCGATTTCCATTGTTTCTAAAACTCTTCTTTCCGAGGCGGCTTCGGGTACTCTTCTATTCCCTGAGTTGCCAGGTAAATAATCTCCAAGCTGTCATTTAACATAGTGTATTCTGCGCATTTCAGACCTCTAATTTCTTTACACCTCTATTGCCATTGCCGGTGTTCTGATCCTGGTTCTCCCTTTTGTGGTTCCCATCTTTTCCAGCATTTACTTTGGAAATCTTACTATTTTGATTGATCGCCACATTACTTTGAATTGGTTCATTTGGTCGAATATCAGCATTTTTACCTTCTAACGTATTTGCCTCTTCCAATCTCAAGTACTGACTAGCCTTTTAATTGAATTCTTTCATGGTGGTCGGTTGCTTCATTTTAATCCATCTCCCAAAATCTGTCTCTGGGTGGATCGAGTGGACTAAAGCCATGAAAATCATATCCCCATTTGGATTGCTCACTTTGGTAACACCTATGTTAAAGCGGTTCATGAACGATTTTAGTGATTCATTGGATCCTTGGAAGTAACCGGATAAAGACATCACGTCCTTTGGCTGAGCCGTGTGCAGTCTAAATTGATCCAAGAACTTCCTGGCTAGCTCGTCAAAGGTTGAGATAGATCGCGGAGGGAGTCCAGTAAACCACATGGAGGCAACTCCTTCCTGATAGATGGGGAAACATCTGCAACGAACTACATCTATTGCCCTTGCACCATCCATATTCCAAATGTACTTGTACAAGTGCCGTTGAGGGTCAATAGTTCCATTGTAGGAGGGCATAGTTGGTGGCATGGTGAATTTCTTAGGGTACTCTGCCCTAAGGATAGTATCGGTGAAGGGAGTTCGGCTCGGAGTGGAACCCCAATCATCATCCTTTCTACCCTTGCTTTCTTTCATCAAGCATCTGACCATGTCCACAATGTATGCCTCACATGTCTGTTCATCTGCAGGTCGGCTGTTAGTAGTTGCGCCAAGTGTTTAACTTTTCAAATGGTCTTAGTTGGCTGGCTAAAGCCTAACCTCCCAGCCTTTAGGTGAGTCACTCCTATAGAGGTCCTTTGGCAGGCGGTTGGTCTTGCGGGTGGAATTTGATCATTTGAGTTCAATTCACCTTCCTTAAGTTGCTCGCCTTCCTCGGAGTCAATATCATCTACTATTATATCCCCTTATGGATTTTTTAATCCTAAGTTCGGGTTCGAAGTAGGCGCTTTTAGAGTGGACGGAGTATTAGAATTTTCCACTATCGTGATGCCTGGAGCTCCACTTGTTACTTCCTTTTGCTTCTGCTTTCTAATTCTTCTACTTGAGCTAGAAATAGAAGAAAGCTCTTGCTTTATAGTAGCCATGGCTTTGGGTGTCGTTCTGGGAGTAGTTAGTGATTGTAGTGCTAAGAGAGCATCTATCTTTTCCACAAGAGCCTTTTGACTATTTGCCATTTTCTGGTTAATTTCATCAACCATCTTGTTCAATTCTCCCTTATTCACAACTTCATGCTGTGTGGAGGATCGTGGAACCTGATCTTCAGTGTTAGCTCCTAACAGCAGGTTGTTGGGGGTTGTTGACTTTAATTTGCTGATGGTTTGTTTCTTCTCCAGTAATGGTAGCTCCTATGGATCTTCTAAAGGTAGTTCTCTTTCTTCTTGGTGCCATTGATTCTCAACAGTAAATCTTCTAGGAAGATATTGAGGATCTAACTTCTAAACCTATCTGATCCAAAGTAGATAGCTAGATCTAAGTCTGAATTGGGTTCTCAGTGAAAGCACCAAAATGTTAACCCAAAAAATGGATCAACACCCTAGATTGAGTGTAAAAGCACCAGCCCAGTTCTTACAGAGCAATAATATAGAAAATAAATGTAAAAAGAGCAGAAATAGTAAAAAAGACAAGAAGATTTTTATAGTGGTTCGACTGTTAATGAAGACTACATCCACTTTATAAATTTCTATTAACTGACTACTATTACAAGTTAAATCAGATTACAATGTGACTGAATCTTCTCAGTTAGATCAAGTCACAAGTACAAGAGTTGACTGGAGAATCATAGCGAACCCTAGATGACTATTGTGTGGGAGGAGAAGAGTGAAGAATAATCTCTGCAGAGTTCCATCAGCCAGTCCAAACCATCCTGTTTATATTGCAAGTAGGATTGTATTTATAGGGGTTGGAGAGCTATTGGGCTAGGCCACTTAGCAAGAAGCCTTCACATGATGCCACTAAGGAATTCTGAAAGTTCAATGGCGATCTGAGACATTTTGATGGAACGCCAGCGATCCATGCCCTTGGTACATTTTTGAGGCAACCCTATTAGGTTGGGCTCCTTTCTCTATGTAGATGTCCTCCGTGTAGTTTCGTAGCTTGTTTCTTTGTTTTGGTGATGGTTCACTCACAGGTTAGATTGTTTTACAACATGAATCAGATAAATGTTCACTTCTCAAACTAGGTTTCTTGGAATGTTATGAAACTTGGCAAACATCCCAAGAAAAGATATTGATTCATGATGCAAGAGGCTTGAACGACCCATGAAGCATCCTTATGGATCGCTAGTGATCCATACCCTTAGTGGATTTTTGATTAATTCTTCTTGAGTCCCTCTTGGCTTATTCCTCTGGTCCTTTTGGTCGAGTCTTGAGTTGTTTTGGCTTGGCCTAGATGTTCTAACTCATCAGGATTCCTCCTTGGGTAAAAACCCAGTTAACACTAGCCTTCATATTTAGGGCTTAAAGAATTTACCCAACCAAGCATATCCCATTCCAAGCCAACCTACCTTTTGTCTAAACATAATGTCGATAAATCGTGTTAAGATGTCCGACAAGGATCCTTTGAGCCCAGAACAACTAGGCCTACCTATCCAAGCACTAGTGATTCCCAGCTTCATGAAGAACAAATGTTAAGAATCAAAGCTTTGAAAATCATGGAAAATAAAAGAAGACGAACAACGTCTTGTAACCCAGATAAATGGAGCTTGAATACGTTCCATCCCCAACTTTTGCTCTGGGAAGGCAATGCAAGAGAGATAGTGTCTTCTTCAGAATAAGAAGAGATTCAACTTCAAGCTAAGGAGACCATTTTCAAAAAAGAAACGACAAAGGATTTCGAACGGTTTAATAGAAAGTGGGAAAGTTTTCTTCGACACAATGAAACTCAAGATCCTTTGAAAATGAAGCTTGCCATGGAAGCTAAGGAGCCTAGAGAGAGAAACAAAAGAGCTAACCACAGCTAATAGGGCATATCTCTAAATCATGACTTCCAAAGAATTGTTTTCGCACTACCACTATTGAAAACATCTACTTCTTGACTAAAAATGAGCTCGACTATTGGCCATAGCAAAAGAGGAGGCCCAAGTTCGAAAGAAATCGTGGAGGATTATACTGTCATTTTCATCTTTCAAAAGGCCATAACATTAATCAATGCAGGAGTTTAGAAGGGATGATCATTAATTTCCTAGGGCAAGGAAAGCTCAACGACTTTGTAAAGAGATGTTAAACAAGTTTTATAATACAATGAGTTTCAAATAATACTCTCTATATGGTTAACGAGTAGGGTTCTCTTCAGATAAAGAATTCAGCTATCAAAGGCCTCAACCGTCAAAGGCTGATGACCGGATGAGGTTCCTGGCTATCAAAGGCCCTAAGCCTTCAGTTCCATCATTAAAGGCCTCACTGAAGTGCCTCCTAGAGGGAGGTTAGAATAAGCCTTTAGTGCCGGCATCAAAGGTCTCACTAAAGCACCGGGAAAGCCTTCAACCCCTGCCCATGTAGCCTGGTTGAAGCACCTTTTAGAGGTAGGTCGGAGTAAGCCTTTAGTGTCGTTATCAAAGGCCTCACTAAAGCATTGAAAAAGCCATCGGTCTTGTCATCAAAGGCCTCACTGAAGCACCTCTTAGAGAGACGATGGGGTAAGCTTTAATGCCAGTCATCAAAGGCCCCACTAAAGCATCAAAATATTTAAGAGGAAGATCAATCAAAATCAAAGCCATGTAGTGCTTCAAATTAATCAGAATCAGATCCAGGTAGAGATCCATGTCAATTAATCTTCTAAAGGAAGATCTATCAGAATCCGAGCCAAAAGTGCTTCAAGTCAAACAAAGTCACCAAAGGAAAGTCCATCAAATTATTACTACCAGATTTGAATTTCTAGTCTTCTTCTATTGCCAGATATGGATTTCTGGTCTTCTTCTTCTATTATTGCCAGATATGGATTTATGGTCTTCTTCTCCTATTATTGCCATATATGGACTTTTGGTCTTTTATTATTATTACTAGATATTGATTTCTGATCTTCTTCTATTATTGCCAGATATGGATTTCTAATCTTCTATTATTATTACCAGCATTAATTTCTGGTCTTCTATTATTATTACTAGATTTGGGTTACTAGTCTTCTTTTGTTATTATTAGATATGAATTTCTAGATTTTTCTACCAGATAAAATTCTGGTTTTCCATTGAATGGATTTTTTGTCTTTCATAAGAAAGCAAATTCTAATATGAAAATTTCAATTATCTTAACAATTAGAATGTCGATTTAGGCATCAAAAGCCTGGAGTACAAAAGCAAGATAACCATACAATTTGATTCAAAGCCACATACTTTACATTTGAGGTAACTTTCATTCCAATATAATTTCATTTATAACTAATGTATTACATACAAAATTACAAGTACAAAATTCAATAGAAGAGAAAATCTGTTTGAGGGCAGATCAATACTGAGCTCAAGGCTTTGTGTTGACTTTTCCAAGTCCTTGGCAAGTAAAGGATCGGTAATACGGCAAATGGTCATGTCCAAAATTTCTTTAAGTCTCTTTTCCTTCTTCTGAATGATGTTTGAATCATCGATCGAAGTAATCTGAGTTTTTAAAGAGCATTAGAGAGTCTTGTTGGGACCTTGTAAAGTGCGAACCATACTCTTTAACTCTTTAATCTTCTGGTTAAGATCATATTTCTAACGCTCAAGTTTTTGGACTTTGCTTTAATATTCACTAATGCATTGAGAACTTTCTCATCCCATTTCTTACTAAAGTGCTGGATACATTCAAAATTAACCTTTCTAACTCACCTTGAGATCATTTCATCATTAAAGCCCGTACGAGGGTTTACTAAAGTTGGAAATTCCCAGCTTGCCAAAGGCCGAGATCTGGTCATTCTACCAAGAGTAGAGTTCGGAAGGCCGAATCCGCCTTCACTCGCAATAAGCTCTAACGATAGTAATAACTTTGGCTCTTTATTAGATCTACTTCAAGATCACTTATTCTTCGGTGTAGTTTAGCTATCTCAATGTCAGTGTGGATTGAAAAACTAGATCCTTGAACCGGTCAGTTCTCTCTTTTAATACATGAAGCTCATTTTCTTTTTCTTTAAGCTGCTCCTTTATGGAGTAGTTATTTCTTTGTTAGTCCTAAATGTTGATTTTCAAATGAAGTAGTTCCTATGCCACTCCTACGCCTCAGGAATATCTGGGAATCGCAAAGTTGAGTTGTCTTGGGACAATCGTTTCTCTTCTGCATAGGCAAGCAACCTATCTTTAATCTCAATAATAGATGAAGGGTATAAAGAACCATATGTACACGCTAACTGGGTCTTCTATTAAGAATAGGGGATACACGAATTAATATATGACAAGCAACATTTCTATTGATAATAAGTAGAATTCACAAGTAATACCAAAATTAACGTTACATCGCAATTCTATTTTAAAAACATTTAATAAACATTCAAAGTTTCGAGACTGTGGTTATAGCCTTTTCAGATGACCTAGTAGACAATGTAAATGTAGATCAAAGGAAGCCTTAATTCCTTTTAGGGTACAAATAGGAGGGAACCGGCGATAATCCCATTCTTCAACTGGAGGGCTATCCCAGCCACATATTATTTTGGTGTGATAAGATTTGATTTCACTAAGCAACTTATCCTTTTCATCACCTAGGAAGTCAAAGCAGAAACAAGGGTAACACATGTTGACTTCTTGTAAATCTATAAGGAACCAATGTCTTGCCAATTGTGATGTTTTGAGAATTTAAGGTTTTTCCTTAAAATCTTTTCTTAGCTTGGAAAATTTACTCAAGAAATCCCTAGAGATTGGACTGCTTGAGAGATCTTTATTATGTACAACGCATTGAAATTAGACCAAGGATAAGAAAACTAAAGCGATAAAATCCATAAGTAGACCAAGTTACATATTACAAATATTTGGATTTCCACAAGATTTATTTTTTGTACATTTCAAAATAAACCTCTTCCTATTATACTTGAGATATTTGGTGGGAAGAGAGATAGAAGAAAGTTGGGTAGAGGCCACTCTGGGAAGGTTCCAACAAACTCCGGGGTAGAGATCAGACCCATACTCATACAAATATCTACATTGAAATCATCTTAGCGAACCTCCACAGTTGTCACCTAAGCATGAGCAATCAACAAATTTACCTTGCAATTAGCTTTCTAGAGAAACTCCACCAGGGCATTTTTGTCATCAATTAGTATCCAGAAGAGGGTCATCGGTCTGGAATTATCTTTCATGGGTATTTCCCGGTGATGACGGGGTTTCTTTATCTGAGAAGCGACTTCTCTTTCTTTAAAATATCTTAACTTTGACATGCTCTTGGCAAGCTTCTTGTACTCCTCGGAGAATTTGTTGTATTCTTTCAGTTGTTTGTCGAATTCTCTATTTAGATTATCTGTATCCATTTGTTTCTTTTCAAGCATCATGTCATAACAATATTTCGGTTTTCTCCTTATCTAGAACAATTAATACATTTACTAAAAGTTACTCGATAGCTTGAAGCATTTGGATAAAGAGATCCATACTAGCGAGATTGGAACCGAAGATAACGAGTTCTTTCCATTGTCTTTGGATTATTGGCCTTAGAAAGCATTGCCCTTATTAAGAAAATCATTCTTTGAGGGGTCTTGCATGTTAGAAGTTTCTGTATATTGAACAGCCGAGTCTAAGTTAGTGTCGCTATATCCATCCATTTCATCTGGTTGAACAAAAAGACCCATTCCATCACCTCCCCCATCATCATCATTGGTATCAGCGCGATCATCACCTTAATCATCATTGGGATTATCATCATCATCATTAATATCATCATTGTCTTTTTCTTCATCAAGATTTGGCTCTTCATCAATTGGAGCATCGTCGAATGATAGCCACTTTTCAGCATCGGTTTCCTCCTCAGCGGGAAATTTTTCCTTAAGAGCCTTTTTGCCCTTTTTCATCCTAAGACTGAACTTTCTCTTACACTTTTCATTCAAGGCCGGAAGAGATGGAAAATCCATGTCTGGGCATTTTCGAATGTTGTTGGCATATGCTACACACAAAGCATCTTTATAGCACTTCTCAGTGATTTTGGGAAGAGGAACATCAAGAAAAGAAGTGACCTTTTTCTCAGCATCGCTGATAATGTTGTTTGAATAATCCAGAATGCTGAACTTCCTTTGGAGTTGGTCTTCTAGCAATTTGTTCTTCTTGATTAGCACCTAGTTTTCCTTGGCAAGCTTAGTGTTTTCTTTGGTCACCCTCTCTAAATCTACTTTAAGTCTGGTAGATGACTCGAGGTCAGCTTCCAAGTTTTTCGTTTTTTCTTCTAATAGCCGCCTGGCTTCTTTCCTTCCTTAAGGTAGGAAACAAGTTTGCTTTTCTCGAGATGTCAATCATATTATTTTAAAGCGAGGAGATCTTTTCTATAAGCTTAACCACCTCATTGGATGTCCCTTGAGAGGTATCTCAGAGAAGAGGCATGCGCTTTCCCACCTAGAATACATAACCTATCTAATTTAAAAAGAAATCTATAAAGTTAAAGCGAATCAAATGAACTGAAAATCATTCCGATAAATGTTATTTGAGGATCATGAAAAGGTGGTCATCAATATAAGTCGGGGGTTGCGATGACCCAAGATAAGTCATTGAGGGAGACTGAATGGCCAATTGGGCAAGTTCCTCAAAATTCATTGATGAAGTTTGAGTTTGAGTCCCTAAAGGAAGAGGATCATCTAAAGAGAGAATCGGACCAAGTTTTAGCGTACATGTGGCTGATAGATGTTGGGGAAGTAGGAAATTGAATATTAAGAAGGGGTTGGGAGTTTGAGCCTCCTTGGATATCTCCGTTTGAGCCTTTTTGGGCTTTTTTGGAGCTTTGTCCAAATGTGCTGGTTCGGGAGTTAGATAATATTTACATGCCCCATCTCATCTATGACAATGGGGGTGAAGTCACATGCAAATTTGGGCTTCTTATCTTGGGGAGGAAAAGGAGCGTCAATAAGAGCATAATTGCCCATTTCTTCTTCATCTAATTCTTCAATAGCTTGAGAAATCAAGTCTTTAAAGGAGGCAGATTTTATTAATTGAGTTATGGCAAAAACTACGTCTTTGCTCTTTCTCTTTTAGGAGCACTATCCTCAACCCTTGTTTCCTTGGGAGCCACAGTAAGGGCAGACCAGCCAAGAGTGAAAGGAAAAGATAGTAAGCCAGTTACCTTAGGAATTTCATATAGGGCTGTATTTGAACCTACCAGCAATATCAGGCTGAACTAGAGAGTTAGAAGTGAATAGTTATGATTTACCCCTCACCAATGAACTTTTTCAACAAGAATTGAATTCAACCATTGGTGGCTCTCCCAATAACTTGTGGTGATCAAGGATGATAGAATACTGAAGTTGCTTCGATGGAGTTAGGAGTGTGAGCTTATTTCCTCCACTCTTTGCTATTTGGATTCGAGGGTCCACAGTTCTTTGGTCATCATAGTTTATTTTTTTGAGGGTAGAGTCTAAAAGAAAATACCCATTAATAAAGAAAAATAAACCAATATGGATAAGAAAGGAGAAGAAATTTACCAGCAGTAGAGAATGTTCCCCTGATACCAAAGAAACATTTGATGGAGAAAAACTGAGTTTTCCATGTCCTCGCTTTGTTAACAAACTCAGAAATCAACTTTTCGGATGAGGATGAATTCTGTACAGTTGATGGTCTGGTTGTTCCCCCACTTTAGCAGGGCCAGCTATGTGATGATGAATTTTGGGACTAAGAGACGAAAGCCCAGCCTCTCAAGCTAAGACCTCCAAACAGGTCAAGTATGTATAGGAATTGGGTAAGAACAGGACTAGTGCAATATCTAGATGTTTCAAATACCTTCAAAAAAATCCAGGGAACGGAAGGTAGCCAGTGTGCTAGATTTGAATGGCAGAGAAGGCAAAATATCCCTCCGATGGGTTGTAAATGTTGTTTAAGGGCCTATGGGGATGGCTTCAACCCCAGTGATACTAAATTGTCCAAGAATGATATCTACCTCAGCCTGGGTGGTGATGTATGATGGATTTGTAATAATGTCTCCCTTCTTTCTAGCCGAAGGGGAAGGTTTGGACTCTTTGCCAGTCTTCTTAATGGACTTCTTACTGGATTGCTTACTCTCCATTGCCCTGCTAAGTGATACTATTCCACATTTAAGAAATAATCATAATCATATTGCTTAAAAATTTGTGATATGCAAAGTTAAAAGTTTAGTTGTTTGAGTAATCCATTTATTCTTGAAGTGACAAAGTATGTAACAGTCACTAGATAATAATTCTTAAATGCCACATGTTGAGTTTAAAATTAAAGGAAAATAGATATACGACATTAATGAGTTCAAGTGGGTAATATTATAAAACATAAGCTATTGGACACTGTTAATCGGGTTTTTAACCCAGCAGAATTCAATGTGAGTTAGAACATTCAGATTAAACCAGAATGACTCGAAAGTTGATCGGAAGGCCCAAAAATACAAGTTAAAGGACTCTAGGAAGTTTAACTGAAAATATGTTATCTTTTCGGATCGACAACGATCCGATCCAATTGGATCGGTACCGATCCGAATTGATAATTTATGGTGGCCCCAATCCTTATGCATTGTGACTCTATGCTTTAGCCAAGCTCGCCCAATAAGTTTGGTAGCATTCCAAGCATCCGAGTTCAAGAAGTGAAGGTTCATCTAATTTAGAATACCGTTCAATCTAACCCACAGGAGAATCATAATCAAAACAAGTCAACAAGCTACGAAATTATAAGAGAGCATCACTATGAAGTATGAAGCTTGACCAAACAAATCAGAGCCAAAAATTGGCTAAGGATTTGGGTCGGTATCGATCCAATTAGATCGGATCGATACCGATCCAAAATTTGGCCAATTTTGGGTCCAAACTTTCTGAGCTCTCTCTACATGATGAATATAGGTTTCTTACAAAACAATTCACGGCCCAAGAGCTTTCCAACCCTTATAAATACCATCTCATATGCAACAGAAAAGGGATCGGCTCTGATCTCTATCGAAACTCTGCCGTTGTTTCTTACTTTTCTTCTCCCTTGCAACAGCCATTAAAGGGCAACTGAGATCCTTCAGGCTGTCTCTAACAATGGTGGCTTGATCTAACTTAGGAAAGAAGAATCATATTGTAAACGAAACAATGGTGGCTTGATCTAACTTAGGAAAGAAGAATCATATTGTAATCGAAACACCTTTGTAACAGCAGTTGATCAATAAAAGCTATAAAGTGGACATAGGCTTCCTTAACAGCTGAACCATTATAAAAATCTCTTGTCTCTTTACTTTTGCTGCGATTTACTATTGCTTTTTCTATTTTAATTGCCTTGATAAATAGGGCTGGTGCTTTCACACTCAATCCAGGGCGTTGATCCATTTTTTGGATTAACAGTTTGGTGCTTTCACTGAAAATTGAACACATGACTTAGATCTGGCTATCTACTTTAGATCAGAGAGGTTCCGAAGTTAGATCCTCAATCTCTATTTAGAAGATTTGCTGTTGAGAATCAATACCACGGGGAAGAAAGAGAACGGCTTCCATAAGATCCATAGGAGCTGTAATAGCTAGAGAAGAAACCAATCCTCAGCAAGTTGAGGTCAACGACACCAATAATCTATTAATCGGAGCAAATTATAGAGCCAACACAGGAGATCAGGTGTTGGGACCTTCGATCCAGCAAGAAGTCATCACTAAAGGCGAATTGAATAAGATGGTTAATGAAATTAATTAAAAGATGAAGAACGGCTAGAAAACTCTTATGGACAAATATAATGCCCTCCTGACCTTGCAATCACTAGCTTCTCAAAGAACTATGCTAGAACCTGCGGGTGCCACGGAGCAGGAAAACTCTTCCATTTTTGGCTTAAACAGAAGAAATAGAAGGTAGAAGTAAAAAAGGGCAGTGGGTGGAGCTGTAGGAATCACTATAGAAGGAAACACAAGCGCTCCACCGACTACAAAGTAGCCTGCCATGAACTTGAACCTAGTGGCGAAAACAGTACGAGAAGATATAGTAGTGGATCTCTCCAACTCTGAAGATGGTAAGCGACTTGACGACTATGAGTTGGAAGAAAACACTAACACACTCAATACCGTCAGGGAGGTCCAAACTGTCCCTACCCGACCAACCACAAGCTAACGGAACTCCCAGGGAGTGGCTCTTACGAAGACAGGAGATCCTAGGCTTCAGTCCACTTACCAAGATCGTTTGCAAGACCAAACACTTGGTGTAGTCACTGACAGCCAACCCGTGGACTACCGGACATCAGAGGCATATATCGCGGATATGATGTAACACCCCTAATTTTTTTATAACATTATTCAAGAGATTTAATTAGATAAATCAAATAGAATAATGTAAATGTTAAGTGATAAGAGGATTGAGACTTGAATTAATTAAATTAAGGCCGAGCCTAATATAATAGTTAATGGGCTTAGGAATGGGTTTTTGGTTAATTAAATTACATAAGGGTATATTAGGAATTTGCCGCCCAATGACCCTTACCCATATATATATTTTTTCGTTTCTACCAATTCACTACCCATTCATGTCATCTTGAAAATTAAAGGCAAGGGAGAGGCTAGCCATTAACAAGAAGAAATCAAATTAAAAGTTAGAGAATCAAGCTTAGGAGGAATCGATCTTAATCCAATCTCCTTATCTAAATCAAGGTGAATAATAATTCTATCTCTATTTTGTTTTGAATCATATATTTTCGGATTTAAGGATAAATTCGTTTTTATGATATATTGGATGATGATATGCTTGATTTATAATTTATATGGTTTAAACATTTAAAAGAGGAAAAGCACGGTTTTAGGGTAAAATCAAGATTTATTGATGTTTAAATGCCATGGGAAAATTTTATGTTATGAGAAACATGAATTTGGAGTTGGGTTTCGATTTTGATAATTTTCCCAGCTATGGAAAGATTATTATGAATTTTCAAAGGAAAATATGGTTATTTAGGTTTATAAATCTATTTTGGAAATTATATTGAGAATTTGGGCCTGGAATTTTGATATGTTAGATAAAATGATTAAAGTGAATTTCTGGAATTTTTGGGGATTTTTGGAATTTCTGGAATTTTCGGATTTTTGGAATTTCTGGATTTTTGGATTTTTGGAATTTTTGGAATTTCTGGATTTTTGGAATTACTGGAATTTCTGGAATTAAATTATTTTAGAAGAGGGACTTCTTTGCAAAATTGGTTTTGTCTAATGGAAGAGCTTATTTTATTAACTTAACCATAGTTTAGATCTAAATTAGAGGCAGTTATTTTTAGAAAAGAATTTGAAAAAGTTAAGGCCACCAATCTGGTGTTGACACGTGGCGGGTTAGTTAGAGAAAAGTTTACTTTAAGTAGAACTAAACCAGATTTACTCAGGAAAATAGGTTCTGCCTACTTTGGAAAGAACCTTTCGACACAGAAGCTTCCGCCTTCATCTTAGTCGAAACTTACTATGCCGAAACCAATACACAAGGTATCACTATGATGGTACGTAGTGTGCAACAACTCAAAATTTATGCCATAATAATATTTAGTTAAATAATTAATTAAATAATAGAATAACTTTGTGAAATTATCAGAATTGAACCACGGGAGTTGCACCATTGTGTCCGTGGTAATTTTCTGGTCAATTTCCATATATAGATTGTCAAAATCGGAGCTAAAACGAAGAAGTTACAAAAGAAAGAAGAATTCAGAAGAAGAAAAATATAAAGAGTCTGGTCGACCCTAGGGTTGACCTTCCCCATACATTGGTCGACCTGTAGGTCGACCCACACACTACTATGGTCGAACTGGCGGTCGACCCGCTATAGCATTTGGATGAACTTTCGTCCACGTGAACGAATGATGTGTATTTCGATTTCTTTTGCATCTCGTGCGTCTGTGATTCCATCCGACGGTTCCTATCCAGCCTATGACGTGGTTCCACCAGATTTAATCTCCAAGTCCAATGATCTGAGATCCACATGTGACACTATAAATAAGACCCTAGGCCTAGCTATTTTTCTCATTCAGATTTTCTCCATCTGGGTTCATTGCCTAAGGCTGGACCCTAAAAGGAATATTTTTCCAAGGAGAAGATCTTTTTAATTAAAATATTTTATACCCTAGAAGTGGATCCGGAAAGGACAAGGAAAAGAGCTAAGGACCACAGGTGAGTGTTGAAGTAATTATTTTAGATTTTTAAGTAATTTAAAATAATAGGGTTTCCAATAGTTGTAGTTTTTCTACAATTTTGGGATAACCTTTATGCAAGTTTATTAACAGTTTATTTTTAAGCAAATTTTAGACTTGTTTTCTAGTCTATTTTCTTTTAGCTATTCTATTTTAGTTATTTGCAATTATTTATTGTTAATTACAGTTTTCCCAATTTACAGTATTTACAGTTATTTACTGTTATTTACGTTTTATTTACATCTATTCTATGTTGGGATTTCTTCTGTAATTGTCAGTTTCTTTTTAATTCCCTTTTAAGCGAATGGAACAAATAGAAGAGAATAATTCGCTAATATGGACTAAAATATAAGAACACTGAATTTACAGAAAATGGGATGTAAAATGAGAAGAACTGTAATAAATTGGACTGAGACTAAAATAGGAAAATTTAAAATATTTGCAAGCATAGTTATAACATGTAATTATAACTAAAAAGGGAAAATAGAAGAAATAGCAGAAGAAGCTTATTTTTATACTTAGACCTTGGGTTAAGTTAATAAGTAAAGTTATAACACACAGGTTATAATTGGAGGCAAATAGAAAAAGGCTTATTTTAAGACTTAGAATAAGTTAATAAGCAAATATAGCAGAGATAACAAAAGAGGCTTATTTAAAAAGACTTATACTAAGTTAATAAGCAAAGATAGAAGTAGGATTCGTACTGGCAGCATTCCCTTTATGCTGTTTAGGGTAGATAAGTGGTCGGTAATTAAGCAGTAGGACCCGTACCGGCAGCATTCCCCTTATGCTGTTTAGGGTAGACAAGTGGTCAATAATTAAGAAGTAGGACATGTACCGGCAGCATTCCCCTTATGCTATTTAGGGTAGATAAGTGGTCAGTAATTAAAAAGTAGGACCCGTGCCGCCAGCATTCCCCTTATGTTGTTTAGGGTAGATAAGTGGTCAGTAATTAAGAAGTAGGACCTGTACCGGCAGCATTCACTTTATGTTGTTTAGGGTAGATAAATGGTTAGTAATTAAGAAGTAGGACCCGTACCGGCAGCATTCTCCTTGGAACACGCTTATGCTATTTAGGGTAGATAAGTGGTCAATAATTAGAAGCTCAAATCAGGTGATTTGGACAAGGGATGCAGCTAGATTTTGTTTGTTAGGACCCGTATTGGCAGCATTCCCTTTCAGTCAGGAACTGGTGGTCTCACAACACACTCAGGTGAGGCTGGGCACGCTTATGTTGTTTAGGGTAATTAAGAGGTCCAAAGAGGGAGCAAACAGATAGCACGAGCCTAACAGTGGTCGTGCGTGCGGCCTCGGTGCAAGGAGATAAGTCGCTATTGAGTTCCAAGTGCCAAACAATTGACTTTTGCTCTGGGACCCACACGATGGGACAAGCCCGCAGTAGGCACAACAGAGTAGAAGGATGATCAAAGGGTAGAATTAGGACTTCAGCCTAATTAAACTAGGATTGGGATCTCAGCCTAATCAAAGTAGTTTCAGAAAAGTGCAAAAAATCAAGATAATCAAAACTATTCGAGCAAAGCAAACAGTTAAACCATATTTTATTCCAGCTTTATCTTTTCCTTTATTTCCTTTTATACTAGAACTATTGCAAAGTCTATTATTTTTACCATACTTAAGAATACTAGTAATTACTTTCATTCACCAAACTTATAGTCTGACCAACTTCTACTTTCATTCAAGAGTAGAAGGATGAATAATGGAATTAGCTTATAGTAAATGATGGTTTGAATTGTAAGTAAATTCAAATGAGAGAAATAATTTAAATGGTCTCTTTGTTGATAAAATAAATCTAAAATGGATTGGATAAATAAACGAAGAGCATTAAACTTTGTAAATGAATTGAAATTGGTTGAATGAGAATCAGATGGAAATAAAACTAAATAGATAATGGTAATATTGTGAAACTACTTAAGCAAATTGAAAGAAACAAATGATTGTGGATGAGCTTTATTAAGAAATTTGAATGGAATTTGTTGGATAATAAAATTGAATTGAAAGTGAAATGATATTCATTAATTATTGTGGTAAATTAAGAATGTATGAGTTGAATATAACCCAGGATCGAATGATATTAATATAAACTTGAATTTGGTTAATGGAAATAAAGATGTAAGGAAAATGTAATTTAACAATTACATTGGAAAGATAAAATACTTGGATTGTGAACCATGAAAATGGAATAAAATTTATATGAATCCAAGTTGGAAATAATTTTAAATGGTTATAAGCTTAAGTGGCAATTGTTTTGCTTGAATGACATGGAAATTTGCATGTATTTGCAATTGAGTGTTTAAAAGCAATTGGAATTGAATTGTGAATAAATTGATATGAATGGGAACCCATTTCAAAGAGTTTTGTATATGAATGCAAGTGAATTGGTTAAGAATAGCAAATGAAATTGATTTTGAATCAATAGGAATGAATTGACCTCTTGATGAGTGATGTTTGCATATGAATGGAAATGGATCATAACTGAAATGCAAATGTTTCAAGTTTAAAATGAAATTTGATTGTAAATCAAATTTGGAATGTAAGTAAAATTAAAAGGTAAGAAAGGCATATGTAATCATATTGAAGTGGAAATGAATTGGTTGAGATAAATATGAATTGTATGTAGTGAACTTGAATTTAAAGCATTCAAATGAAATAAAATGAAGTAGACTTGAATAAGTGATTCGAAAGTGATTGAAATCTTTGGATTGTTGAAAATATAGTGACATTGTTAAACTATGAAATTTGAGTTTGTAAAGCGAGTTAAAATGATGTCAGCATTGTGAAATTGGTTTATAAAGATGGTTAGCTTGCATTTATATTGGAAATGCTAATGGAATGTTCTTATCTTTGAAACTGATGAGTTTGTTGAGTTTAGTACAGGTGCGGGAGGCGTTCGAGAGAGTTGGAGCGCGTATATGCGTTATATTAGCCGCTTGCTATTTAAAAATTTGCTAAAAGGTACGCCTACGCAAATATAATTGGGAATTGATATATGTATTGTGATATATTTTGGGTTTCTGGCTGTGTGAGCCGATGTATATATATTTGTGAATCCTGCGATATCGCAGAAGCTCCTCCGTGCAAAGAAGACTCCGCCAAAA
The DNA here is from genome assembly GCA_030737815.1 of Allium fistulosum. Classification (NCBI taxonomy): domain Eukaryota; kingdom Viridiplantae; phylum Streptophyta; class Magnoliopsida; order Asparagales; family Amaryllidaceae; genus Allium; species Allium fistulosum. The sequence continues at coordinate 1,427,167,753 of CM060902.1, forward strand.
TTTTCCAAAAATTTAGGGAGTTAGAAATTTTTTTGGGATTTTGGAAAAATTTATTAACTTGGGAAGTTATTTTGAAATAAAGTTAAAATAAAGGCTTTAGAGTAAATGTAGCAATTGAGTTTGGGATTGGGCTAAAGGTTTGGGAAAGTGAATATAAGCTTTTAACTAAGCAAATTGGGTAAGTGAATGAGTTGGGAAGTATGTTCCTACCTTAGCAAATTTCGGGGACGAAATTTTTATAAGGGGGGAGGAATGTAACATCCCAGATTTTGGCTGCTAGATTTTTGAACATTTAATTCGTTTTAAATGTTTAATGTGGATCTCTGATTGATTTTGAAATGGATGGACTCGGGTTCAATCTATAAAATAAGTTATAATTTTAAATCAGATAATTCAATTGGAATAGAATAATAATTAATTATTCAAAATTGGGATAAAAGGGTGAATTTGGGGTAAATGATTATAAAAATGGTGTTTAAATGTATTTTTAAGTTCAATTGGTTATAAACAATAATGTTGGAATTTTAGATGAATTTTAAAGTTGATAAATTAATATTTGGGATTTTATATTAATTTAAAAATGAATTTAATATTATTAAAATGCTATTAAATCAAATTTTTGTCAGGAATGAGCCGGAATGATTTTTAATGTGTTTATAAATTTTATATGATTTATTGTTAAGTTAATAAAATTTTAAAAGTGAAATTTTAAACGTTTTCGTCAATTTTGAAAATCGCTCGATTTAATAGACGAGTTAAAATAGTCTTCCGGGGCACAGTCTCGGAATTCGACGAAACTAGTTCCATTGGATCCGTAATAGTTAGTTATTATCGGATTTCAATTTTCATGGCAATCGGAGTTGTCGTTTGACCGTGGCAGCTCGAAACGCATCGAAATCGATTTAACCGATTTAAATTTAAATTGATCGTTTAATTCCGTATCTCGCGCATACGATCAAATTAGCTTACGAAACTTGTTCCAAGGTGTCCGGAACGCGGAAAAACCCCAGGATAGCCTGTCGGAACACGTAATTTGGAGTTCGTTTGCGTTTGTGGTTAACTTGAGATATTTTATTTATTAAATAATATTAAATTATATATATATATATAAACATTTTATCTCAAAACCCTAACCTAAACGTTGGTCGCCGCAGTTTTTCATTCAATGGCCGATAATCGTTTCGTTTCCCCTCTAAAAATCTTTCAATCCACGCATTGATTTGCGAAACTTTCTAAATGGAAGTTGTAGAGGGTTGAGGGATCTATAGATCCAACGGGTGGTTTTGCACGAAGTGGTCATTTGGTGGCGATTTTTGCCTCCGTACGTGGGCAGTTCGTGCTCGATTCTTGAGCAATGGGGAGGACTGAGCTTTGTAGATTTTGGGGTGGAGGTGCGTGGCGTGATGGCGTACGTGGTGGCAGTCGTGGATCGTCCTCGAAGTCGACGTTGTGGGGGCGGTCGCAAGCCCTAAGCGGCGGCAAATTGGGTTCATTCGAACCCTGGCTTTCGCGTGAAGGAAGATAGGGGAGCGGGCTTGTTTTGCTGAACGTGATGAGCGGCCAGATTTCGTTCTGGTAAAATATATATAGAGAAATTTGTTTTAAATCGTTATCCAAACTTTGTAATATCGTAACGAACTCATACGATCTCAGATTTGTACGAAACTGGAACCGTTGGAATCGCAGAATCGAGTACTACGTGATGGTGCAGTTCCGGAGTCATTCTGGGCAAGTACAAATTTGGGTTAAATCGGACGTCGTCTGGTTTAATTTAAAATTTCGAACGTTCGCCGAAACTCAAGGTGAGTTTTTCTCACTCACATCTGGATGCTAGGCATTATAAATAATTGATATTTAAATATCTGAATGATTGGTTGACTTTAACTGCTGTTATCTGGCTGGATTGATATTTATATTGTGATGTGCTAACATCTGTGATGCAGGGAGAAACAGGTTGGAGGGATCCAACTGGATTCCTCACAATTGTAGCAATTATTTTATAATTGTTAGTGAATACCTGTTTATATGTTGTGATTGATAAATCTGGAAATTTAATTGTGTTGTGAAATTGTTGTATAAATCATAGTTACAGAATTTAATTTATAAATGGACAAAATTGGGTTTTTACGAAATAAGAAAATTGTTAAATTAAGAATTTTTGAAAAATAGAATTTGAAATCTGGTTTGGAATGGCAAATGAAAAATTGGTAAAATTGGGATTTAATATTGTGGGAAAATTTATCAATCGATAAATATGAAATATAAATTTTCTGGAGATTAAATTTATGAAATTATAAATTGTTTAAAATAACGATGTTTATTTTAATAATGACTGATGTTATCCGGAAATTAAAAATATGTAAATGGAGTTTCCAACTATAAATTAACAAGTTCCAATGAAAAATAGAATGTTTTGAAATGCCGTATTTCATTGGAATTTAATTAAGTGAATTGGAAATTTGGCTTCCATTGGAAATTCACCAAAAATGTTTAATTTAAAATGTTTTAAACTATGATTTAAAAATGAATTTCCGAATATGGGAAATTGGGTGTGAACTTCGGATGAAGTCATAGTTAAATATGGGATTTGGGATTTATGTTGTAAAACATAAATTGACTTGAAATAAATCAGTGGATTTATATGAAAGAGTACTTTGGAATGTTTAGAAACGGGAAAGTGTTTCCCTGGGAAAAACCAAGTAAATGTTTATAAAAAGATTTTATTTAACTAAAGGTTAAGTTTTAAATCGTTTTAAAAAGTATTTTTAAGAAATCGTTATTTTTAAAGAAATAAATTAATAATTTTTAATACCGTAATAATTTGGGAGTATATTAGCAATTATTTTTACAAATGGATTTATTTAAAAGTTGGTTTTAGCTTAAGTTGTTAAAATTAGCATTTTTCTTCTTATAACGCTATTTTGAATTTAGTGAAACTAAAACCCTTATTTTTAAATCAAAGTTTATGTGTTAATGACTAGTTTTCTTCACATATTTTAAATTTATATTTTGAGTAAATAAATAGAAGTAATTTTCATATTTTAAAGTATATTTCAGTATAAGTATTTTTTTTACTGTTTTAAATGCAAATTGTTTTATACTTGGTTATTCTCGATGGGAATAAAGGGTAAAAGATTTACCTTGTAAAGGAAGAGTGGAAAATTGTTTTCAAACGAGTTTTGAAAATGTGAAAATATATCTTTGAAAGATATTAGAAGCAAATAAATAATATGGAGATTATTTATTGTGTGATGGATGTGTATGGATGTTTGTGAACATTAATTGATAGTTAAATCACCGACTATCAATATTGGCCAAATGCGCTGATCGTTTCGAAGAGACCGGGATCGGGTTTCCGTATACCGGGATTCTAGGTCTGGAGACTCGAATACCACTTTGATCCGGTTTGTACGTTTCGTGTAACGTGTTCGGAGTCGAAGATGGAGCAGTGAAGTGCAAGGGCTAGTCGCTACTAATCCTGAGGATATTTCCAAAATGGATGTAATAGGAGTAGTGCCTTCGGTTCCGTTCGGACCCGGGACGGACTTGTATGGACGAATGCTTTCGTGACATCGTCAGGTGGACGATGGGCATTCAAAGTGAAATGTTCTGTAAAGGTAACGCTAAGCCTCAAGCCTCATCAACCGGGAATGACTGAAAATCAGGGGATATGCAGCAAGGCTTCGTGGGTAGCCCCCACTTGAGAGTAAGGTCATCCCTGTCTAGATGTCCCTTTTATTTCGGCTTAGTGGTGCGGTTGCTGATCCCAACCGTGGGGTGATTTTACTTGGAATTATCCAGTAAGGGATGATTCCGGTCTTGTGTTGCAGGGGAGCGGGCGTACTCCTCGGTACAGTGATCTAGGCCACGTACTGTGACAGGTGGTACCCCAGTGCCTAGTCATTCGTTGGAAATCCATTTTCCCTACGTGCTTTGTACGCGTTTTGTTTGTATACCTAGTATGCTGGAATTTAATCATGTAACAATTTCAGCTATTTGAATAAGTATTTGTATATAGACACTATTATAATATCAGAGGATTTTTCTAAAAAGTGTTTTAGCTATCGTAAGGTAAAAACCCGACATGTTTATTTGTGGCGTGGTCTTACGAGATGCTTTTGTTTTCAAAGGATTTTTGAAACTTTAATAATCAGTTTGGATGTATTTATGATGCGCTGGTATTCCAGACTGACTTGGGTGTTATTTTATTATAATGCTCGGGTCAGACCGAGTATATTTACAGGATAGGTTGCTATGGGGCTCAGGAGAGGAGCTGGAGTCCGAGACGTATTTCTCGTACTTGTATTATTCCGCTGCTGTGATTATCTGAGATTGTTTGACTGGTTATTGTTGATTGTATTGGGATATACTCTGATGGTGATGTATTGTATATAAACAAATATAGTTTTGATTTGTGTAAAGTTCTGTTCTATATATTATATTTTATCCGCTGCGATTGTGAGGTTCTGATTTGTTTAGTTCTTTCTTCTTCTATCTACTTTCTTATTCTTCTACAATCTGTCTTTTCCGGCATTCGATCGTCGGCATGTTATACTATTGAGTATTTTGTGTCGATTTTCGAGGGTCGAGAAGGGTGGGTCGTCACAGTGGTATTGGAGCTTAGATTGGCGACAACCTAGGCTTTGGTGGGAAAATTACTCATTTTTTAATAGAGTCAGAAGTACTCTATAATGAGTTGAGTGTATTAATAGCTATGAGAGCGTACTTGTTAGTGGATATAAAATTGTTTTTGTACTGTGTTGACTTATCGGTTGAGTGTTTATGAATTCTGGTCGGTGCGGGAAGTACAACCGTATCGATAGGGGTTTCTAAACTCTTAAACAAGATAAACCGACATAGTATTATTTTTAAAGTAGGTAAATGAAATAATTTTACCCAAAATTATATTTTGATATAAAGAAATAATTTTCTAAATTATTATATATATTGGATGTTTGTTTGGTTGTTAATACAGTAATCAAATAAGAAATTGAAATATGATCCAAAATTTGAAATGATATATAAGCCACTGAGAATTTAGAATATTAAAATGGTTTATAACCGAATGGAATTGACTGACTATGTTGTAAATAAGAAAAGTAAAAATTAAAATTTGATTTAAACTAGGATTTTGACCCCGGAAATTTTGAAAGGGATTTCAAATGGAATTAAACAAAGTTTTGGGAGTTTGACTTTGTGGAAATGTTAGAAATGTTTTCAAAAGCATTTGTAAGAATGGAGTATATTATGGGGAAATATTTTTGAATAGAAATTGTTTTGAGGTGGATTTTGGAAGTGGAAAGCATTGAACTCACTTCAGTCGCTGGAAAATAATCCTGATGATGCTGGCCACATCATTAGAATTCATTTTCGAGTTTCTAAAGTGATGGATTTCTACCAAAATAGTTGGTTATGACATTGTTTGGACTTGTTTGGGAAACAAGTGATTTTGGAATTTTCAAAGGAAAATTGTTTGGTAAAAGCAGTTTGTTTTGGAATTTGGTATTTGATTTGAATATCAAAAGAGAAATGTGTTGATTTTTATTTCGAATTGGTTTTGAAATAAATTCGGGTAAATTGAATTCTGGAAATTCTATTTTAAAATAAAAATGTGAAAGTTGAAATGATTCAACTATATAACTTATAAAGGCAAGTTGATTTAAAGAAGAATTGAGTATATATGGAATGTAAATTTACTTTGAATAAATGAAGGTGAATGGAATATATCTGGATTTAACTTATGATAAGTTAAATAAAATTAAGAATTTGAAATTGAATTAAATCTAAATGAATTGGAATTAAATGGAAGTTGAGATAACGATGAAATGTAAATGCTTATGATTGTGCAAATGAATTCATATTCTTAAGCTATTAAGTGTTAAAATTTGACATTGTGATTATAAAAATGTGGATTGGTTTGAAATGAGCAATATAAACTTACAAGTAAATAAGTGGAGAACTTGAGAATGGAAGATTTGATTTTAACTCAAGTAAAATGGAATTATAATCACAAATAAAAATGGTTAAGTGGAATGGTGAATTCGAACTTAATTTTAAATGGAATGCAAGGTAAGGTGAAACAATTATAAAATATAAAAGAGGTAAGTGAACTGAAGTTAGTAAATAAGTTGAACTTGGATATGGAGAATTAAGATTAAATTGAATTTGGTTTAACTTCGACTAAGATGGAATTAAGCTGAATATTAAAATTTCTGTTGTGTTATGAATAAGAATGAATGTAATTAAATTCTTATTTAAAGTAGTAAAGGAAATGGTTTAAATTCAGGTGGGCTAAATAAAATTTAGATGAACTTGAATTAATTCTGGAAAGGAATTAAATTGAGAATGCATATATAATTTAGTTAACCTTGAATTAAAATGGGATAAGAATTGAGTTTAATGGAAATTTAATTTAGTTGAAGTGATGTTGAATGAAGTAATTGCTTACTCAATTAAATCCAAAATGATTGTTTGGAAATAAATCTTGTGTAAGCTAAATTAAATGGAATTTGTATTGCAATAAATAGAATTTTGATAGTTTAGTCAAAATTTGAAAGGTAAATAAAACGCCTGATTTGGATTGGGGTTTAATTTTGGTAATAAATGTTGAGAGTGAGAATGAATAATGGAATTAGCTTATAGTAAATGATGGTTTGAATTGTAAGTAAATTCAAATGAGAGAAATAATTTAAATGGTCTCTTTGTTGATAAAATAAATCTAAAATGGATTGGATAAATAAACGAAGAGCATTAAACTTTGTAAATGAATTGAAATTGGTTGAATGAGAATCAGATGGAAATAAAACTAAATAGATAATGGTAATATTGTGAAACTACTTAAGCAAATTGAAAGAAACAAATGATTGTGGATGAGCTTTATTAAGAAATTTGAATGGAATTTGTTGGATAATAAAATTGAATTGAAAGTGAAATGATATTCATTAATTATTGTGGTAAATTAAGAATGTATGAGTTGAATATAACCCAGGATCGAATGATATTAATATAAACTTGAATTTGGTTAATGGAAATAAAGATGTAAGGAAAATGTAATTTAACAATTACATTGGAAAGATAAAATACTTGGATTGTGAACCATGAAAATGGAATAAAATTTATATGAATCCAAGTTGGAAATAATTTTAAATGGTTATAAGCTTAAGTGGCAATTGTTTTGCTTGAATGACATGGAAATTTGCATGTATTTGCAATTGAGTGTTTAAAAGCAATTGGAATTGAATTGTGAATAAATTGATATGAATGGGAACCCATTTCAAAGAGTTTTGTATATGAATGCAAGTGAATTGGTTAAGAATAGCAAATGAAATTGATTTTGAATCAATAGGAATGAATTGACCTCTTAATGAGTGATGTTTGCATATGAATGGAAATGGATCATAACTGAAATGCAAATGTTTCAAGTTTAAAATGAAATTTGATTGTAAATCAAATTTGGAATGTAAGTAAAATTAAAAGGTAAGAAAGGCATATGTAATCATATTGAAGTGGAAATGAATTGGTTGAGATAAATATGAATTGTATGTAGTGAACTTGAATTTAAAGCATTCAAATGAAATAAAATGAAGTAGACTTGAATAAGTGATTCGAAAGTGATTGAAATCTTTGGATTGTTGAAAATATAGTGACATTGTTAAACTATGAAATTTGAGTTTGTAAAGCGAGTTAAAATGATGTCAGCATTGTGAAATTGGTTTATAAAGATGGTTAGCTTGCATTTATATTGGAAATGCTAATGGAATGTTCTTATCTTTGAAACTGATGAGTTTGTTGAGTTTAGTACAGGTGCGGGAGGCGTTCGAGAGAGTTGGAGCGCGTATATGCGTTATATTAGCCGCTTGCTATTTAAAAATTTGCTAAAAGGTACGCCTACGCAAATATAATTGGGAATTGATATATGTATTGTGATATATTTTGGGTTTCCGGCTGTGTGAGCCGATGTATATATATTTGTGTATCCTGCGATATCGCAGAAGCTCCTCCGTGCAAAGAAGACTCCGCCAAAATTTTCCAAAAATTTTGGGAGTTAGAAATTTTTTTGGGATTTTGGAAAAATTTATTAACTTGGGAAGTTATTTTGAAATAAAGTTAAAATAAAGGCTTTAGAGTAAATGTAGCAATTGAGTTTGGGATTGGGCTAAAGGTTTGGGAAAGTGAATATAAGCTTTTAACTAAGCAAATTGGGTAAGTGAATGAGTTGGGAAGTATGTTCCTACCTTAGCAAATTTCGGGGACGAAATTTTTATAAGGGGGGAGGAATGTAACATCCCAGATTTTGGCTGCTAGATTTTTGGACATTTAATTCATTTTAAATGTTTAATGTGGATCTCTGATTGATTTTGAAATGGATGGACTCGGGTTCAATCTATAAAATAAGTTATAATTTTAAATCAGATAATTCAATTGGAATAGAATAATAATTAATTATTCAAAATTGGGATAAAAGGGTGAATTTGGGGTAAATGATTATAAAAATGGTGTTTAAATGTATTTTTAAGTTCAATTGGTTATAAACAATAATGTTGGAATTTTAGATGAATTTTAAAGTTGATAAATTAATATTTGGGATTTTATATTAATTTAAAAATGAATTTAATATTATTAAAATGCTATTAAATCAAATTTTTATCAGGAATGAGCCGGAATGATTTTTAATGTGTTTATAAATTTTATATGATTTATTGTTAAGTTAATAAAATTTTAAAAGTGAAATTTTAAACGTTTTCGTCAATTTTGAAAATCGCTCGATTTAATAGACGAGTTAAAATAGTCTTCCGGGGCACAGTCTCGGAATTCGACGAAACCAGTTCCATTGGATCCGTAATAGTTAGTTATAATCGGATTTCAATTTTCGTGGCAATCGGAGTTGTTGTTTGACCGTGGCAGCTCGAAACGCATCGAAATCGATTTAACCGATTTAAATTTAAATTGATCGTTTAATTCCGTATCTCGCGCATACGATCAAATTAGCTTACAAAACTTGTTCCAAGGTGTCCGGAACGCGGAAAAACCCCAGGATAGCCTGTCGGAACACGTAATTTGGAGTTCGTTTGCGTTTCTGGTTAACTTGAGATATTTTATTTATTAAATAATATTAAATTATATATATATATAAACATTTTATCTCAAAACCCTAACCTAAACGTTGGTCGCCGCAGTTTTTCATTCAATGGCCGATAATCGTTTCGTTTCCCCTCTAAAAATCTTTCAATCCACGCATTGATTTGCGAAACTTTCTAAATGGAAGTTGTAGAGGGTTGAGGGATCTATAGATCCAACGGGTGGTTTTGCACGAAGTGGTCATTTGGTGGCGATTTTTGCCTCCGTACGTGGGCAGTTCGTGCTCGATTCTTGAGCAATGGGGAGGACCGAGCTTTGTAGATTTTGGGGTGGAGGTGCGTGGCGTGATGGCGTACGTGGTGGCAGTCGTGGATCGTCCTCGAAGTCGACGTTGTGGGGGCGGTCGCAAGCCCTAAGCGGCAGCAAATTGGGTTCATTCGAACCCTGGCTTTCGCGTGAAGGAAGATAGGGGAGCGGGCTTGTTTTGCTGAACGTGATGAGTGGCCAGATTTCGTTCTGGTAAAATATATATAGAGAAATTTGTTTTAAATCGTTATCCAAACTTTGTAATATCGTAACGAACTCATACGATCTTAGATTTGTACGAAACTGGAACCGGTGGAATCGCAGAATCGAGTACTACGTGATGGTGCAGTTCCGGAGTCATTCTGGGCAAGTAGAAATTTGGGTTAAATCGGACGTCGTCCGGTTTAATTTAAAATTTCGAACGTTCGCCGAAACTCAAGGTGAGTTTTTCTCACTCACATCTGGATGCTAGGCATTATAAATAATTGATATTTAAATATCTGAATGATTGGTTGACTTTAACTGCTGTTATCTGGCTGGATTGATATTTATATTGTGATGTGCTAACATCTGTGATGCAGGGAGAAACAGGTTGGAGGGATCCAACTGGATTCCTCACAATTGTAGCAATTATTTTATAATTGTTAGTGAATACCTGTTTATATGTTGTGATTGATAAATCTGGAAATTTAATTGTGTTGTGAAATTGTTGTATAAATCATAGTTACAAAATTTAATTTATAAATGGACAAAATTGGGTTTTTACGAAATAAGAAAATTGTTAAATTAAGAATTTTTGAAAAATAGAATTTGAAATCTGGTTTGGAATGGGAAATGAAAAATTGGTAAAATTGGGATTTAATATTGTGGGAAAATTTATCAATCGATAAATATGAAATATAAATTTTCTGGAGATTAAATTTATGAAATTATAAATTTTTTAAAATAACGATGTTTATTTTAATAATGACTGATGTTATCCGGAAATTAAAAATATGTAAATGGAGTTTCCAACTATAAATTAACAAGTTCAAATGAAAAATAGAATGTTTTGAAATGCCGTATTTCATTGGAATTTAATTAAGTGAATTGGAAATTTGGCTTCCATTGGAAATTCACCAAAAATGTTTAATTTAAAATGTTTTAAACTATGATTTAAAAATGAATTTCCGAATATGGGAAATTGGGTGTGAACTTCGGATGAAGTCATAGTTAAATATGGGATTTGGGATTTATGTTGTAAAACATAAATTGACTTGAAATAAATCAGTGGATTTATATGAAAGAGTACTTTGGAATGTTTAGAAACGGGAAAGTGTTTCCCTGGGAAAAACCAAGTAAATGTTTATAAAAAGATTTTATTTAACTAAAGGTTAAGTTTTAAATCGTTTTAAAAAGTATTTTTAAGAAATCGTTATTTTTAAAGAAATAAATTAATAATTTTTAATACCGTAATAATTTGGGAGTATATTAGCAATTATTTTTACAAATGGATTTATTTAAAAGTTGGTTTTAGCTTAAGTTGTTAAAATTAGCATTTTTCTTCTTATAACGCTATTTTGAATTTAGTGAAACTAAAACCCTTATTTTTAAATCAAAGTTTATGTGTTAATGACTAGTTTTCTTCACATATTTTAAATTTATATTTTGAGTAAATAAATAGAAGTAATTTTCATATTTTAAAGTATATTTCAGTATAAGTATTTTTTTTACTGTTTTAAATGCAAATTGTTTTATACTTGGTTATTCCCGATGGGAATAAAGGGTAAAAGATTTACCTTGTAAAGGAAGAGTGGAAAATTGTTTTCAAACGAGTTTTGAAAATGTGAAAATATATCTTTGAAAGATATTAGAAGCAAATAAATAATATGGAGATTATTTATTGTGTGATGGATGTGTATGGATGTTTGTGAACATTAATTGATAGTTAAATCACCGACTATCAATATTGGCCAAATGCGCTGATCGTTTCGAAGAGACCGGGATCGGGTTTTCGTATACCGGGATTCTAGGTCTGGAGACTCGAATACTACTTCCATCCGGTTTGTACGTTTCGTGTAACGTGTTCGGAGTCGAAGATGGAGCAGTGAAGTGCAAGGGCTAGTCGCTACTAATCCTGAGAATATTTCCAAAATGGATGTAATAGGAGTAGTGCCTTCGGTTCCGTTCGGACCCGGGACGGACTTGTATGGACGAATGCTTTCGTGACATCGTCAGGTGGACGATGGGCATTCAAAGTGAAATATTCTGTAAAGGTAACGCTAAGCCTCAAGCCTCATCAACCGGGAATGACTGAAAATCAGGGGATATGCAGCAAGGCTTCGTGGGTAGCCCCCACTTGAGAGTAAGGTCATCCCTGTCTAGATGTCCCTTTTATTTCGGCTTAGTGGTGCGGTTGCTGATCCCAACCGTGGGGTGATTTTACTTGGAATTATCCAGTAAGGGATGATTCCGGTCTTGTGTTGCAGGGGAGCGGGCGTACTCCTCGGTACAGTGATCTAGGCCACGTACTGTGACAGGTGGTACCCCAGTGCCTAGTCATTCGTTGGAAATCCATTTTCCCTACGTGCTTTGTACGCGTTTTGTTTGTATACCTAGTATGCTGGAATTTAATCATGTAACAATTTCAGCTATTTAAATAAGTATTTGTATATAGACACTATTATAATATCAGAGGATTTTTCTAAAAAGTGTTTTAGCTATCGTAAGGTAAAAACCCGACATGTTTATTTGTGGCGTGGTCTTACGAGATGCTTTTGTTTTCAAAGGATTTTTGAAACTTTAATAATCAGTTTGGATGTATTTATGATGCGCTGGTATTCCAGACTGACTTGGGTGTTATTTTATTATAATGCTCGGGTCAGACCGAGTATATTTACAGGATAGGTTGCTATGGGGCTCAGGAGAGGAGCTGGAGTCCGAGACGTATTTCTCGTACTTGTATTATTCCGCTGTTGTGATTATCTGAGATTGTTTGACTGGTTATTGTTGATTGTATTGGGATATACTCTGATGGTGATGTATTGTATATAAACAGATATAGTTTTGATTTGTGTAAAGTTCTGTTCTATATATTATATTTTATCCGCTGCGATTGTGAGGTTCTGATTTGTTTAGTTCTTTCTTCTTCTATCTACTTTCTTATTCTTCTACAATCTGTCTTTTCCGGCATTCGATCGTCGGCATGTTATACTATTGAGTATTTTGTGTCGATTTTCGAGGGTCGAGAAGGGTGGGTCGTCACAGTTATAGTTGTGGATAGCCTGGTCACCTTAGTAGAGCTTGTCCTCAAAAAACGGGGCAGAGAGTAGATGCACCTATAGCGCAAGTACAGGCTTTGGATGCAGCACCTTCTAGTAGTGGACCGGATCGAGGTAGAAAAATCTCTGTAGAAGGTTTGATCTCTATTTTTGATTTTCCCATTAAGAATCTTTTCGATTCTGGAGCATCACACTCTTTCATTTCGAGTTCTTTAGTTGATTGTTTGCACTTAGATATCTCTTTACTAGTAGACACCATAGTTGTTTCAAACCCCATAAGAGGATCAGCACATTTATCCATGATTTGTAGGGATTTGAAAATTTTTATACTAGGTGTAGAGCTTGATTGTGACACCTATGTATTGGGATTTTCGGGGTATGGGATGATTTTGATGATGGAATGGTTATCCACTTATGGAGCGATATTGGATTGCGAGAGGAGAGTCGTTAGACTGGAGACATGCAACGATAGGACTCTTGAGGTTACTTGCGACCCACAGGGGTCGGTCATGTTGAGCTTCCTTTATTCCCTCGATTCATCATCATCAAAGTTAGATTCAGTTCCAGTCATTAGAGATTTCCCAGACATTTTGAGGAGGTTCTTTGTACACTTCGCATTCATCGGTTGAAGGCAAGTGTCACTTTGGCGTAAGGAAATGCATTTGTTGGGGCATAGAGAAGGTCTACACATGGTAGAAGTTTGAGAAACGATTTTGTACATTTAGGTTTGGATTGTGGAAATCCAAAGAGAGGTAGGCAAAGATTGGAGATGTATAATAGATTCGGTTAAAAAGCCCATGTGTAGATAATTGCAAAAATTATAATTGTTTCAAATATAAGCATATAAGAGGAATATGAACAAAAGTCTTTAGTAAGGAAATGAGATTTCTAAAAAGTTTAGGAAGGGAACTCCTAGGGTAGTAATAAGAAAATCCACTTTATGTCTAGCCCAATAAAATGAAATTGTTAGAATTGAAAAATAAAATTGTCAATGTTTTTGAGGAAGTAAATTGGGTTTTTGAGAAAAAAAAGTGGTATGAAATTTAAATTGGTTTTTATATGATGTAAATTTTGTTAAAAGTGAAATTCATTTTGAAGAATTATAGAGCATATACAGCTCACTAGTTTCTTTGTAGATAAACAAAGATTTTAAATATAAAAACCTAGAGTGTATTAAGTATCGAAAACGTAGGTTACAACATTTATTGTTGTAATAGATGTTTTTATGGAAAATAAAGGGGGCATGGACTATAACATTATTGTTATAGTAGGTGATTCCCAAAGAAAATGTTTTTACATAGTATATGAGATTTATTAGTATTTATTTTTGAATACATATACTAGTATTTTTGGGTTGTAGTAACGGTGTTTTACGTAACATCTGTTTTGACCCAAATAAAAATGTGTTTTGAAAATAATTTCTAAGTATAGAAATAAAATGGTTTGTAAGTACACTTATTTTTTTATAAGTATAAGGAAATGTTTTGTAGTTATGGATATATTAAAACAATTTTGAAAATGAGTTTTTCTAAAAAGAAAAGTGTGAGTTGAATATTAGGAAATTAATAAATTTCATAGAAATTGTCTATTGTAAGAGAATATAGATTAAACATACTTTAATCTATTGGAATGAAATGAATGATAGTAAATAAATTCTATGAAACCAAATCACAAATAAAGATGTTTTGTGCAAGTTATAAGGAATACGTGAAAGAGATGTACAAGGTATGGGAAGCACCATATTTTGTATAGCCTATTTCGAAAAATATAAAATAAGTTCCTTGTAATTTCAAAAAAACATTAAGTCCTCTTTTAAAAGATTCATAGAAGATTTTAGCGTTAATGGTTTCTTATAAAAGAAAGTAGTTCCAATACATTAAGGTATAAAGCCATTAAGTGTAATAATTAGAGACAGTGTTAATTAGGATAGGTATCATAGAAAGCCTTTGTAGAAAGTCCCGATTTTTAGTTAGAAACTCCTCCAAGGTTAGGTATTGGAAAGTTAAGGGGTTTTGAATGAAATAATTGTTCTTATCTACTCCAGTTTTTCAAAAATTGAAAATCTATGAAAAGAAGATGTTTTAAAAACATGTTAGAACATTTTAAAGATATTTTAAAGAAAAATGGCTTGGTGAAAAAGTAAATAAGTTTTTGGAAGCAAATAACTTAGTAACAGTTAAATTTAAAAACCCATTTTTTAATGAAAAAGCTGTAAAGGTCTTTAAAAGAATAAGTTTTGATTTTGTAAGTTTTACCCTCTAGGTTTGGGGAATAATGTAAATTCAAAAAGTTGTAAGAATGCAAGTCCAGAAGGATAAAATGATAAGTAACCAAGTACCTTTGAATTTAATAGTAACTTGAAAATAAGAGTTTGAAAGGCAAATTTATTTTAGGATTTGATGTTTTAAAAGTTTAGAAGCTTTAGTTTTTGAAATAATAAATATCAGACCAAACTTTTAAATGTTGAGTAGATAGGAATCGTTTCCTAGGTATGACGGAAAAAGTGTTAGGCTATGTAGGAGATAGCAGTGATTACTTTTAGAAGTAATAATAGAAGTTTCTGTGAAGTGTATAGGACACTAATGAGAACCATGGATTGTTGCTTCATGTGTGTAGACTATAGAATAATAGTAAAGTGATATTAGTAAGATGGTAAGACACACATGGTTGAGGATGTATATTCTTGATTTTGGAGGAATTTGGGAGGAGCATCTTCCCTTAGTAGAGTTCGCTTATAATAATAGCTTTCGGACTAGCATTGAAATGGCACCTTTCGAAGCTCTTTATAGAAGACGTTGCAAGTAACCTTTGTGTTGGTTAGAGTCTACAGAGGGATTGCTATTTGGTCCCGACATGGTTAGAGAGACTTCGGAGACGATTGATTTGATTAGGAAATAATAAGTACCTCTTATCCACATCTCTTTGATAATAAATTTTGAATTCCTATTTCCATCTTTAGTTTTGAATAGGTACTTTCCTTTATTATCCTTTGGGAGGGTAGAACTTAGGATTTAACTTATGGATGGTAGGATTTGATGTAAACATGTTATTAGAACATGTTACGTATAATGGATGCTAGTGGTTGCAAGTGGTTGCAAGTGGATGCCAATGGACACATATACTTACACTAGGCACTATTATCTCTTAGGGATCGACTTAACTAGGACACTAGAGCATATGCATATGGATGTGTGCGCATTTGCATTTTATTTTTTTTCTTATTTCCATGGTTGCTATAAATGGATGATTATCATATGATTGTTGCATTTGGATGATGATTGTAGCACGCATATAGAACTATCAATTATCATTAGGGAATTTGCATTCATTTGGATACTTGGCACGGAAATTATTGCATAAAAGGAGGTCGACTAAATCAGTATACCGCCTAATCTTTTGTATTAGTTAGAGACATTGGCACTACACTAATTGCATCTATATCATAAATCGCATTAGAAAAACTTAAGGACAATGGATGTAATGGATGATGGTTGAGTAGTTGTGTTAATCGACGAAATTTCTATCGAGTTAGAAACCCGCCGATAAATTCTAAATTAAATTTATACCGCAAGCGCACAGCGTACAATTTTAGTACGTGGCGAGTACGTGTCGATCCGCAGGGAATTGTTTTAGATTTTAAAAATCAATTCAACCAAATTAGACCAAAGTGAGAGGAAATTGTTAACTACAAGCAAAATGAAGCTAAAACTAGAATTAAAATGAGATTTAAAAACTATGAGATTAGAGAACAATTTAGAGGCAAATCCACTCTCATATTTTTGTAAATCAACAAACAAATAATTTATGATCTCTAGTTATGATATTAAGTGAAATAATTGTTGCATTGATCGTAAGTATGGTTTTTTTATGTTATTAATTAACATAACTCAAACCATCAAACTATAATACAACAACTATACCACTTATAAATTCTCAGAAAATGAAGCCAAAGCAAAAGCTATTTTAAGTATGATCTATTTACTATTGTAATTAGTAAGATAGATCATCAAATTTTGTTTTTACTTTCTTTCCAAAATCAAAAATCAATTAGCAAATGATGATGTAAATTGTGTTTATGTTGAATAAGAATAACTCATTTGCAAAAGCAACATAAGCTATAAAACCCACTTGTATAAACTTACATCAAAATTTACTTTCATGAAGCACAAACAAAAGAGATCATAAATAATAAAAATGTTGAA
This sequence comes from Allium fistulosum, assembly GCA_030737815.1. Lineage (NCBI taxonomy): Eukaryota > Viridiplantae > Streptophyta > Magnoliopsida > Asparagales > Amaryllidaceae > Allium > Allium fistulosum. The sequence goes on from CM060902.1 coordinate 1,427,184,599, forward strand.
ATTACATAAAGTTAGAGAGCTTCATTACCCCTTAATTGAAGGGGTGTAGCTATTCATTTGTGTTATCAAATCAACACTAGTAAATTTCAACATTAAAAAGCAAAGAAATGGAATCTAAGCAAAGGAAGAAAGAGAGATTAACTACTAACTACTTGCATAAAAAATAAAGCTACACTACTTGCATGAATGTAAATCTAAGCTATAAACATGAAATAAAAGAGAGCATAGAAATAAACATCAACATAAAAGTAAATAAAAGCAAGTACAAAAGAGAAGAGAAAGAGGCTTGGAAGCCATTTTTATTTCACTTTGATTTGTGTTTACAACTTGCTAATTTCCTAAGTAAAATAAGAGAGAGTAGAAGATATTTACATGTGCATCAGAGGGCTATTTATACATGCATAAAACCCTGATTCAATTTTTAGGGTGCTTCCCAAAATGCCCTTTAGGAAGTCTGGCCACCAAGTAACCATTAGCCACTAATTAATCCATCATTTAATGTGCATGAAGCTTTAACCTCCACTTAGTTATCCATTAGCTTCTAATTGTTGATTTAGGTAAGTGGGTGGAGTCCTCCATGATCATGAACTTGAATTATTTCCTCTTCATTCCTTTGTATTCCCTTGTGCATGCATATATCTTCATGAAACCCTCTTCCATATGCATCAAATTTTCCTACAAAAATCATAAAAAAATGTCTAAGTAAAAATTCTCAAATTGAATCATGCACATAAATGACCATTTTGCCCCTGAATGAAGATGAATATATGATGATTTGAAAATAATTGAATTTTGGTTTTAAACATGTTAAAATGCCAAAATATGACATTTATTTAAATAAAAATAGATAAAATATGGATGTAAATATATGCACATTTACGTGCACATCAAATTCCCCCACACTTATCCTTTTATTCATCCTCGAATAAAGGAAAACTAAGATAAATCCGTTTTCATAGGGAGCACGATTGCATTGAGCGTATGCAACAAGCTGTTAAACCTTTGGGTGTCCCCAGTAGGACGAGTGTTGTCTTATGAGTGTTTTCAGCAGATACTACCCATAAAATCAAAATGTAGGATGAAAATATCTACAAAATGCAAGATATGTTTACAAAAGAGATGAAAGCAAGTTTTTGAAAATATATACAAATGAAGGGTTTACTTTTAAATTGACACAAATAAGTTAAATATAGGTTTTGGTCATTATCTTGAAAATTTAAGTCATTTACTCGTCAAAATTTCCAATAAAAACGAAGTTATCGAAACAAATGGGCTATAGTTTAACTCGTTGTTTCGGTCGATAATACAATGTAACTATGAAATAGATCCTTAGTTGATTATCAAAGTTTATCAAAGTGGTATTTTCATTTCTTTCCAATAACAAGTCAAATCGAACAAGTTAAAATGGTGCTTGGATTTCATTTGCTTACTTTCTCTTATTTGAAAATTTTATTGATATTAATAGTATTTACATATGCCTAACTCAGGTAAACTGAGGCCAGATATATTACCCATGCACTACCTTGCCGACTGATGTGAGGGAAATACAGAGCGTGGCGAGTGAACACACAAGTGTGAACACTTATCGACTGTAAGCGTTATTAAAAAGAATTTTTATATACATACACCTAACTCAGATAAACCGAGGCCAGATATACCGATCGTGCACTGCCTTTTGGGCTTACGTGAGAAGGGTATAGAGCATGGCGAGTGAACACACTAGTGTGAACACATGACTCTAGGTGTTAAAAATAAATACATATATACAAATGTTTTTTCTTTTCCTTTTTGTTTTTTTTAGAAAGAGAGAGTTTTGCAAAATCATCTTGAGTTTGGAATCAATAATTCTGAAGAAGTTTTCAATGATAAACTTGAATTTCAATTTGGTGAAAATAAACTTGAACTTCAATCAATTGTTTTATCAGCACCAAAAATCATCGAAAATAAAACAACTCACACAATTTTTAATAAAACGACATTCTTTTTTTCAAATCAACATTCAACTTTGAAATCTTTTATGGTTTGGTTTTCAGGGCTTAAGTTGTGTCTCGCATACTTGTTGAAACAAATGAACTGGTCTTTGAAAGACCGTTTCATTTACTCTTTATCAATATATTTTCTGATGTCATGTAAATAATAATCTTTCATTTTCATGTAAATATAGGTCATGTTTTTGTTTTAGTTTTTATTTTATTTTTCTCCTTTCACTTGGGTTAACTGTGGGGACACAGTCAAAATTAAATGTTGGGGGAGTCTCATCTTAATTTTTTTATTTTTCATCGTTTATTTTTTGCATTTTCTTTCCAAAACTTAAAAAAAATAGAAAAAAAAATCCTAAAAATTTTTGTTTAAAAAAGTGGTTGATTTAAAAGAAAAGGATATAATTTTTTTTATCTTTAAAGTTAAATGGTGCTAAGATGATTTTACAAAACTCTCTCTTCAAAAAGAACAAAAAATATATTAAAAAAAACAAACAAAATAAAAAAAATTGTATATATGTATATATTTTTTATTAACACCTAGAGTCATGTGTTCACACGCAAGTGTGTGCACTCTCCATACTCTGTACCCTTCTCACATAAGCCCGAAAGGCAGTGCACGATCGGCATATCTTGCCTCACTTTAACTGAGTTAGGTGTATGTATTTAAAAATTCTTTTGTTAATAATGCCTACAGCCGATAGGTGTACACACTTGTGTGTTCACTCGCCATGCTCTGTATTGCCCTCACGTAAGCCTGAAAGGCAGTGCATGGGTGATATATCTGACCTCGGTTTTCTGAGTTAGGCAAATGTAAATATTGTTAATATCAATAAAAATTTCAAAGAGAGAGTAAGCAATTGAAATCCAAGCACTATTTTTACTTATTCGATTTGACTTGTTATTGAAAAGAAATAAAAATACCAATTTGAAAAAATGTGATAATGAACTAAGGATCTATTTCATAGTTGCGCTATGTTATCAATTGAAACAACTAGCCAAATTAGAGTCAATTTATGATGATAACTTAATTTTTGTTGGAAATTTTAACAAGTAAAAGGACTTAAATTTCTTGATAATGACCGGAACTTATATTTAACTTATTCGTGTCAATTTGAAAATAAAATTTTAATTCGTAAATATTTTAAAAAACGTGCATTCATCTCTTTGTAAATAAATCTTGCATTTAGTAATTTTTCATTTCGCATTTGGATTTTGTGGGTAGTATCCACTAAAAACCCTTAAGAGACAACACTTGTCCTACTAGGGACACCTAGAGGTTTAACAACTTGCTGCATACGCTCAATGCAATCGTGTTTCCTACGAAAATGGATTTATCTTAGTTTTAGTTTATTCGAGGACGAATAAAAAGATAAGTGTAGGGGTATTTGATGTGCTCGTAAACGTGCATATTTTTACTTCCATATTTAATCTATTTTAATTAAATAAATGAGCATATAGATTATTTTAACATGTTTAAACCAAAATTCAAATTATTTTCAAATCATCATTTATTCATCTTCATATAGGGGCAAAATGGTCATTTTTGTGCATATATTAACTTCAGAAAATTTATTTGGACATTTTCATGTTGTGTTGTAGGAATTTGAATTCAAATTAGAAGAGGCTTCATGAAGATATGCCTGCACAAGAGAAGGAAACAAATGAAGATGGAAATAATTCAGCTCATGCAATATGGAGGACCCCACCTACCCACTTACCATGATGTACAATTAGGAGTTAATGCACATGCTAATAGAGATTAAAGTTACATGCACATGTAATGATGGATTAAGCTCATGCTAATGACAACTTGGAGGCCACGCTTTCTCAAAGGTATTTTGGATAGTCCCAAAAAATATGCATTGGGGTTTTAGGCTTGTATAAATACCCCATATGTTTATTTAATTAAGCTCTTAGCCTCCTCTTTAGTTAGTTTAGTTTGAGACTCAAAGATAAACAAAAAATCTCTTCTTCTATTTCATGGCTACTTAGCTATTTTCTTCTTTTATGTAATTTATTTTTATGCAATGTTAATTCATGCTCTTATTATTTACATGCTCATTTCCTTTCATGTTAGTAAGTTTTATTTTATGCAAGTGCTTAGCTCTTATTTTATTTAGCTCTCGTTTTATTCTTGTTTTTGTTTAATGTTGAACTCTACATTTGTTGAAATGATAACAAATATGAGAGGCTAAACCCCTTCAATTTAGGGGTAATGAAGCTCTTTTAATCATGTAGATTCAACATTTTGATAATTTTTGATCTTTTTTGTGCTTAATGGAATATTTGATGTGGTAATTAATTTGTTGTTTTAGCTTTGAATTTGATAGCCTATGTTGTTGACACCAAATAGGCTATACTTAAACAAAAACATACACAAATTACCTCTTCATCTACATATGATTATGGTAATGAAGTGGATTTTAAAATTAAAATTTGATGGTCTATATTTCTAATCAATAGTTAATAGATCATGCTTAGAATAGATTTTATTTTCAAGTGCATTGTCATTTTCATGAGAGTTAAAAAGTGGTCTAGTGGGTGTGTTATAGTTTGATGGCTTATGTTGGGCAAATTAATAGCACAAATAGGCCATGCTTATGATAAAGACACCAACTAAGCTCACTAATGACCAAAAGAGAGATCATAATTTTATTTTGTTGATTTATGTGATCATGAGAAGAAAATTACCTCTAAATTGCCTTCTACTCTCATATTTTTATCCACTTTTATTTTTTGTTCGTTTCTAGAAATTTTTAGCTAATCCCAACTTCAATTCTTAGTTTAATTTGATTGAATAGAAATTTCAAAATAAATACAATTCCCGGCGGATCGATCGTACTCGCCACGTACTAGAATTGTACATTGTAAGCTTGTGGTTATTTTTGATTTAAACTTGATCGGCTATTTTCTAACTCAATAGGAAATTGGCCGGGTAAACAAGCTTCAAACGGTGCCATCCCTATATTAGACTGATAACTATTGTTATACAAAAACTCGAGTAAGTGTAGTTGGCCTTCCCATGATACCCCAAAATCTAACACACAAGCTCTTAACAAATCCTCAAAGGCTTTGTTAACTCTTTCCGTTTACCCATCGGTCTGTGTATAGTAAGCGGTACTCATCTTGAGCTTGGTTCCTAAAATCTCCTGTAGACTCTTCCAGAACTAACTAGTGAATTAAGGAATCTCTATCACTTACTATACTACTAGGAATTCCATGCAGTCTAACCACATTCTTCATATATAACTTAGCCAAAACAGATGTTGTCCTAGTTGACTTAACTGGAATGAAATGGGCACTCTTGGCCAGTCTATCCACTATGACCCATCTACTTTCATTTCCTCTACTAGATCTTGGCAACCCTTCTATAAAATCCATAGAAATAGAATCCCACTTCCATACCGGAATATCCAATGGCTGTAGCAACCCACTTGGCTTCTGATGTTCGGCCTTTACCTGTTGACAGTTCAAACACTGCTTCACCCATATGCCTACATCCCTCTTCATGCCTTCCCAGGAGAAACTTCTCTTCATATCCTGATACATCTTAGTTCCTCCTGGATGAATAGTGAACATCGAACAATGGCATTCCTCCAAAAATTCCTTCCTAATGTCTCCCACATTTGGAACACACAACCTTCCTTTCTTTCTCAACCATCCATTCTTGTCAGGACTAAAATCCTTTAAATCATCGCTCACGGTTCCATCTCGTAACTTCTTGATCCGTTCAACTAACACTGGATCCTCCCCTTGTTTAGAAGCAATCTTTTTATTATAACTGGTCGAACTTCTAAGCAAGACAACACAACAGATCCTCCACTAGACCCAGCCTTAGATCTCCACTGCACTCTACAAATCGACAATGCTTCCAAATCTTTCCACTCAGCTATCATAGCCAACACTGCATTCTGATGCTTCTTACTAAGCACATCTGCAACCTTATTACCTTTCTCTGGTGTGTACTCAATCCCAAAATCATAAGCAGCAATAAACTCAAACCATCTCTGCTGTATCATGTTCAGTTCCCTTTGAGAGAACAAATACTTCAGTGACTTGTGATCCGTATAAAGCTCAAACCTCTCTCCCAAAAGGTAATGTCTCCACACCTTCAATGAGAATATCACTACAACCTACTCTAAATCATGCGTTGGATATCTATCCTCATGCGGTCTTTAACAACCCGTTATTTTCAACCATTCGCATCCACACATGTTGGACTTGAATTGTTCAAAATATCATATTGTTAATTTAAATTTGGCAAAACTCAGCATATACGGTAAATAAATCAATCACAGAATCACAGATACAGAGTATATAACAGAATGCAGTGGAATAGATTAATAAATAGTAGTTCATGAAGCTACTACACAAGCAACAGAGTTTGAAATAAAATACAACAGAATATCTCAAATACAGACTAATGACATCTCCGAGCAAATCAACTGGAAGGCTGAAAGATGAATCGATAGTTGGATCTCCAAGCGAAGCTCCAAACTCCAAAGGTGAGACTCAAATGCTGTATCACTCAGTTTGACCCGAGCGTAAAGCAAAATACAAAACACTCGAGTCAGGATTAACATTCTTATATCAATAAATCCAACTCAAGTGAAATATCAACTGAAATACAGTAACTTAAAGGATGTTTGGGATAACCATCCTCTAAGGATCCATTAAACTATCTACTATGTAGTAATATACACTATAACACCGTGGTCATTTCAAATTAATTTATACTTCAAAACCAAAATATCATTTCATTACAAATATATCTATTTCCAAATTTCAAATTTTGATTCCAATCAACTCGGGTTCAAATTCAAATTTAATTCAATCTAAGTTTATCCATTTTAATTCAACTCAGTTTCTAAATAACAAATTCAAATTATATTGATTTCGATTACAGATCTGAATCACAAAATAAACCATTTAAATTCCAATACCTTTCAAAGCTTTAATATCCAACTTTTTCAAAGTTAAATTTAACAGTTTCACATAGATCTTGGTTTAACTTCATTATTATTCAGTCAGGAAATATTCACTTAATAAATTCAATACCAATTAACTAGCCTTAAATTACATTTTTACTAAATATTTCCTTAATTTTTATTTAGACGAGAAATATTCAATAAATTCCTTAAATCAAAACCAAGTTATAAATCATATCTTAAATCTCAAGTCCAATAAGTTTCAAATCGGTTTAATTAAATAAAATTCTTTATTGAATACAATTTCAAATTATCCTCCCAACTTGAACTTATTCAAGTTATTACCAAAAATCTATTTTGAAGTATAAATTTAAATACTTAAACATATTATAAGTATTAAATCAATCTTAATTAAATCAAATATTATTTTTAAATCTATATATATCATTACCATTTTTATATATAATTAACTTTAAGAATCAACATTTATTAAAACCATATATCTCTTTCCAAAACCATAGAAATTATTTTCACAATATTTATATATGGACCAACAGTGTCTGTATATAAAATTTCATATCCTATGGTCAAGTGATACGAATATTTATCATTTTAATCCGTACTTTAAATATATACGAGTGGATATCATTTCAACCCGTAATCCCAAATTCAATTCAAATGAAAATCACTTGGGTTTATCATTTCAACCCATAACGATTTTCTCCTATTCTACAGATCGTTCGGGTATGTATCATTTCAACCCATAATGAGTTCTATACTAACATGGAACTTGCAGAGTGATAACAAATATGATAATAACATAACAGGCATATATCATTAATATAAATAACAGATAATGGTGTCAGATGTCACAGGTGAACAGATACAGATAATAGCATATATAACAATTTAAATAACTACAGCAGCATATTTCAATTGTCGTTTCAATTGAAATCAAATTTAATAAATATAAGAACATTAATCGTGAGTGATTGCTCACCTTTCGAGGCTAGAGAGATGGATGGAAATGGAAGCGAATTGTGAATCCAAGCGAGAATTTCAAAGTGAAACAAGATGTGCACGAATGCGACGGATAGAACTGATAGATAGGAATAGACGAAATCAAATTAGTTTTTGATATAAACTGAAACTATATAATCATTATTATTATATTATATATATATATTATACTTAAAACCATATGAAATTTAAGATAAAATAATAGTATCTATGACTTATATAGATTTATATTTATAAAATAAGTAGGTCTATAATTCATATTTATATACTTACAACAACCACTTATCTTATTATAAATTTTATACAATAACATAGATCAAATAAAACTGTTATATATATATACTTATAGTACCTTATTATATATGTATAAACAAACAGACTTATAAAATATTGTAACCAATATATATATATATATATATTAGCAAAAATAATACTTATAAACAACAAATATATAACTGTGAACATATATACAAATAACTAATGTAACTTTTATACCCAACATATCTTTAAGGTTTACATATAAAACAAACAAAACCGATACCTTGTAACACCATATACAACCATATGCGCTAATATATACCACTGTTTATATGTATAAAAGATTAATCAGCAAGCTTATATGTACTTTAGACATAACAGTAAAGCTTCTCTGTACAACAAACCGGCCGGTTGTTGTATAATACTCATATAGATGCATATGTGAACAAAATTTTATATTATATAAATATACATATATATATATATAAAGTTATATAGCTTAAATAGATAATATACAGACAAATTTGTATTGTAAGTTTTCAAACAAATATATGTATAATCTGTCCTGTTAAAAACTTATATACTTACATATATTAACATTCTTATGTAAATATCATTCAAATTCATTATAACATAACACGAAAACACTTTATATTATATGCTCTAAATATATGTTATTAATATATATATATATATACTATTTTTATTACATTGTATTGTAACCAGATTATGATGTAAACTAAAAATCTAAAGAGATATATGCACAAATCAGACCGAACAACTTATGCAGTTCAAAACCACTGTAATATGTATATATAAACTTTTATATATAAATAAAAAATATATATTAATATATAAATAGTATAAGCAAAACTAATATAAAATAAAATCTTTTGTAACTAAACAACTATATATATATTCACCAAAATAAGTTATTTGAAGACTAGTTGAAAAGAAAACTACATAGATATATACAATACTGTTTGAAATAGGATATACAGACATGTTTCAACCGATATTATATAAAACAAAAATATTATGGCTTAAACAGATCATACTATAACTTGTAAATTTGCATTAAAAAAATCAAACAGAATATACAACTTAAAAAATGCTAATATGTATATACTGACTCACCGCAAACAAAACACAAAAGCTGCGGCTAACAGGAGAGTGGAGACTCGGCAAGCAAAGAAGATGGGAGGAGGAGGAAGCTCGCCCGGCTGGCTATGGTTGTTGTGCACGACTTCGGCTTGCCGGTGGAGAGACAATGTAGGGTGAGTTCATGGGGTTCGGTTGGGTTGTCGAGTTTGGTGTGGTGTAGGTTGATGGCGCAACAGCTCACGATGAGGTGGCAGGAGGTGGAAGCCGGAACGCGAGTGGCGAAGCTGGCGTATGGAGTACAAGATGTGGGCTCGGTTGTTTCGTGCATAGCCGTTGTTGGTGCACGCAACTGACGTGGCCATAAGGTGGAAGGAAGGTGCGGTTTTGGGTCTCGGTGGAGATGGTTGCCGAAGTCGGTTCAAGGTGAGGCTTGCAATGGTGATTGAGTAGGAGTTCTTGAGGGGTTGAGCATAAAAGAAGAAGGAAGAAAGGCTAAGGGAGAGAGAGGTGGAATTGGAGGAAGATGAAGGCTTCAGATCTGATAGATAAAAATAAGATGTGGAACCTACTCGTATATATTTTATTTAATATAAAGAGGAATACCAAAAGAAGATAAAGTTTGAAATGATAGGTGTAGCAACGGCCATACGTTGATTTAGCTGTACATTTAAAGCAATAAATTTTTGGTTGTTTGGACAGCACGTCAAATTTTGAAACCGAAGGAAGTAGTAAAGTCACAGTTTAGGGTACCGTTACAACGAACAATTTATTGTTTCCATCGCGTACCGTACCTCCAAACACAGAATTGAATATACCGTAGAGATCAGTATGACGAGACGATAAAAACATTATACATATATCAGTGATACGATCATCCTATCAAAAGTCGATAATCGGTACCGACAATGCTGCTATTTTGCCAGAATTATGATAAACGGAGCAATAGAAGTCAAAATTTGGAAAAATGAAAGATGACGTCTCACTCAGAAGAAGATTTAGAAATTTTCTATAGAAAAATATTCAGGTTTGGAAATTAACTTATTATCATCAATTTATTAACTGATTTGAATTGAAATAGAATTAAACAATAAAATAAGCTTCCATATTATTAATTGAAAATTTACCATTTGCTATGTTTAAATAGACGTATTCCAAATATTAAATTTTTATTTCAAAATATAATTATTTAAAAATTTCACAAAATTTAGTTAAATATGTTAAATAAAACCATTAAAATTTATTAAAATTTTATGGGTCGTTGCACTCTCCCCCACTCAAAACTTTTTGTCCCCGAAAAGGAAGGAGGTAGGAGAATTATAAATAACCCGAAAGAAAAATAGATTGAAAGACAAGGATAAACAATTAATTTAAAGCTACATAAATTTTACTTGAATTATTCACTTGAAAACTTCATTTGCAGTTCAATTATCTTTAATACTTTAAAACTTTTAAAAACCCATTTGTAAAATTTCTTGCTTCCTTTATAAATACTATTTATATGTTTAAATAACACCTTTATAAATATATGAAAACTATTTGAAAAAAATTATTTACATTATTACTTATATTTACAAAGAAACTATTTGAAAACATTAAATCCATAATTCATAAATTTATTAATTTTTATCTCAAGATACTTTTCAAATATTATTAATAAATCAATAATCATTTACTTTAAATATGTTTTATTTAATTAATAATTTCTAAAATATTTGTAACACTAAAATTTTCTATTAAACCATGTAGTATATAAATAAACAATATTTAAAAAGGATATAGTCAACAAGGAAAAGAAGGAGGATTTGGAAAAACAGAATATAGGTGAATAAATAAAGCTGAGCAGATAAGGTAGATTCGAAAGAATAGTATCGGGCATGAATAATTAATTCAAACCATAAGAATTTCAATTTCAAATATTAATACAGAATTTCTTTGTTGGAAATATTTTTATAATAAATACCTTTAAAATAAAACACTTTTATAACTCGATGTTTCAACAAGTTTATCCTCGTTCCTGTAGACTCTGGCAGTGCGTTGATCAGGCGCAAAGCTAGAATTCTCCAGGTACTTAGTAGACTTGTTTCAACACCCAGTGAAAATACGGAAAAACTTTTAAAAACAGATATAGAAAGTACAATCCAAACAAAACAACCAAAACCTTTGTCTAACCATGAATCGCAGATACACAATGGTTACGCCTGGATCCCCCAGGAAACAATCCATATCCGTAAGCTTTCTCAGCCCTGCGAGTTACGCCATGATGACTAGTAGAATGCAGGATACACAATGGTTATGCCTGGATCCCCTAGGAAACAATCTGTACCCCTAGGCCGTCACAGCCAGGCAGTTTCGCTACTAATGCGACCTACATAGATTGCAGGATACACAATGATTACGCCTGGATACCCCAGGAAACAATCCGTACCCCTAGGCCATCTCAGCCAGGCAGTTGCGCTATGCAGTCGCGCTTGTAAAACCATGGGTAACGCCATGGAATTCGATGGACACTCGAGTATCATATCCGGAAAACCAAAAATCAGAGAAATATCGATAGAATGAATCCACAATGTGGCCACAAAGCGGATATCAAGCAGAAGGCACTTCCCATATCTTTACTTCGAAAATATGTATCATATAGTACCTTTTCAAATCACTTTCAAATATCGTACTTATATAAAGTCCATTATATATAAGGTTTTATTTTCAAATCAAATACCTTTCCAAAATCAAAAGTATATCAAATCACACTTATATAGACTTCGATTATATAAGATTTCACTTTTCAAATTGAGTACCCTTTTCAAATCCATAGTTTTCGTATCAACATCATACTTATACAAACCAACTTTTATATAAGTTCGATAACTCCCAAATCAAGTGTTTAGTAACACAAGGTTCTTAAATTCAATTCGTTTCAATATCCATACAATTTTCAAAATCATCTACGCTTTCACCAAATTATTCTTCCAAATCAAATATCTTCAGTTCCAAAGTTTCCAAAATAATAGGTTTAGAAAAAAAATCTAGTTTCCAAATCAACATAATTTAGGTCAACCAAATTCATTTCCAAAAATCATCATATAAATACTGGGTTTTGAATTCCAATCTATTTTCGAAACCAAATATTTTTCTCAAAATCAATTATATCCAAAATGATTACACAGTTTATAACCATCACTTTAAAACCTTTAAACTATTATTTCTCTCTGAAATATCCAATTTACCTTTGAATATTATTATTCTATATATATAGTTTTATAAAAAGATGTTTCAAAGTCAAAACATTTAGAACTAAATTTTTATTCAAACATTTCAAATCTACATTTCATATTAGTATAATTCAAATAGTCTTATTCATTTCCTTAACAAAGCAGTTTCAAATTTATTTAAATCATACTACTTCATACTTTAAACATACAAAACTAAACTTATATACTTTATCCAATAATTTATACTTTTCAAAATAACTTAGCTTTAAAAAAATTCAACCTCGATTTGGAAGTGTTCGAACATTCAAAATAGTCGAAGAAATCATATTTCAAATCCAAGAGTTGGAAATCAGCAAAAAATCAATAAATCAATTTTAATAGATAGGGTTATATCAAATCCGAAACTCGAGGACTGAACACCGTCTTACTACAAATCGTTTCAAATATAAATACATATCTTTCGAATATCAAATCATACTTCGGAATTTGAAATCAAAATTGGTTTCATAAAATCACTCGCATAGCAAAGCTACTAAAGTGGCCTCTCCCCCACTTTGAAACTCGAAAATCAATGTCGATGATGCGTGCACTCATCACCGAAATTATTCTCCAGCGACATAAGTGAGTTCTGGACTTCTATTTTCTTAAAAACTTCTTTGAAATTTCTTCGAAATCATTGGAACTCATTTGAAGTCATTTGAAACATTTCTTATTCGGAAAATACTTTCAAATCGTATTATTATATATTTACAAGATCTTAAAACCAATTTCAAAACACCAGAATTCAACTCCTTGAATTTCCAATTTAAAATCCTTCAGTTATAAATTAGTTTTATATAAATCCATTTCTTATATAATCTTTAAAATTTCAAATCCTTTCGAAACTTTTATATATAGAATAAACATTTCTTATTCATTTTATATATAGGTATATAATCCTTATCGGAAATATTTTCACTTTTATATACAGAATAAAATCATAGTTATCAAAATAATAATTTCGGTATATAAAACAATTTCTAAAATACAAACAAAACCCGATTTTCAAAGGATGATTTAAGAATGGATTTCAAAACAAAGATAGAGATTCAAATTAGGGGAATCTAATCAAATAGAATTCTGATTCGAAGATAGGCTCGAACGAAGATGAGATAATTAAATTTCAAAATAGAAGATGACTATACTTATATAAATCGCAGGCGACCTTAACCGGGTCAACCGTGACTTCAGGAATATAATCGATGCGGAAATCTAAGGCAAATCGACATTTGATCGCCAAAAATAGACTTCGGCATAACAAGAGATAGCAGCATCTTAACCGATGATACATAAATCTTTGGTGAATCAATGCCGACTGTAAAGGATTTTCACCCCTTTACAAATCATTCCAAGATTGGCGCGATCGCCGATTTCCATAAAGATCATTCAAAGTGGAGTTATGGGATGCTTCAGAATCAAAAGAATATAAATAGGGAGAGACAAGAATGGATTTCAGAACGAAGGTAGGGTTCCAACGTTCGAAAGAAATCCGAATTAAAGAGGAAGGAATTCAAGCTCGAAAAAAGGTGATTCTGAAATGAAATTTACTACATATGCTAAGTTTTGCCTAAAACCAGAGCTCTGATACCAACTGTAACGACCCATTATTTTCAACCATTCGCATCCACACATGTTGGACTTGAATTGTTCAAAATATCAGTTTGTTAATTTAAATTTGGCAAAACTCAGCATATACGGTAAATAAATCAACACAGATACAGAGTATATAACAGAATACAGCGGAATAGATTAATAAATAGTAGTTCATGAAGCTAATACACAAGCAACAGAGTTTGAAATAAAATACAACAGAATATCTCAAATACAGACTAATGACATCTCCGAACAAATCAACTGGAAGGCTGAAAGCTGAATCGATAGTTGGATCTCCAAGCGAAGCTCCAAACTCCAAAGGTGAGACTCAAATGCTGTATCACTCAGTCTGACCCGAGAGTAAAGCAAAACACAAAACACTCGAGTCAGGATTAACATTCTTATATCAATAAATCCAACTCAAGTGAAATATCAACTGAAATACAGTAACTTAAAGGATGTTTGGGATAACCATCCTCTAAGGATCCGTTAAACTATCTACAATGTAGTAATATACACTATAACACCGTGGTCATTTCAAATTAATTTATACTTCAAAACCAAAATATCATTTCATTACAAATATATCTATTTCCAAATTTCAAAATTTGATTCCAATCAACTCGGGTTCAAATTCAAATTTAATTCAATCTAAGTTTATCCATTTTAATTCAACTCAGTTTCTAAATAACAAATTCAAATTATATTGATTTCGGTTACAGATCTGAATCACAAAATAAACCATTTAAATTACAATACCTTTCAAAGCTTTAATATCCAACCTTTTCAAAGTTAAATTTAACAGTTTCACATAGATCTTGGTTTAACTTCATTATTATTCAGTCAGGAAATATTCACTTAATAAATTCAAAACCAATTAACTAGCCTTAAATTACATTTTTACTAAATATTTCCTTCATTTTTATTTAGACGAGAAATATTCAATAAATTCCTTAAATCAAAACCAAGTTATAAATCATATCTTAAATCTCAAGTTCAATAAGTTTCAAATCGATTTAATTAAATAAAATTCTTTATTGAATACAATTTCAAATTATCCTCCCAACTTGAACTTATTCAAGTTATTACAAAAAATCTATTTTGAAGTATAAATTTAAATACTTAAAACATATTATAAGTATTAAATCAATCTTAATTAAATCAAATATTATTGTTAAACCTATATATATATATCATTACCATTTTTATATATAATTAACTTTAAGAATCAACATTTATTAAAACCATATATCTCTTTCCAAAACCATAGAAATTATTTCCAAAATATTTATATATGGACCAGTGGTGTCTGTATATAAAATTTCATATCCTATGGTCAAGTGATACAGATATTTATCATTTTAATCCGTACTTTAAATATATACGAGTGGATATCATTTCAACCCGTAATCCCAAATTCAATTCAAATGAAAATCGCTTGGGTTTATCATTTTAACCCATAAAGATTTTCTCCTATTCTACAGATCGTTCGGGTATGTATCATTTCAACCCATAGTGAGTTCTATACTAACAGGAAACTTGCAGAGTGATAACAGATATGATAATAACATAACAGGCATATATCATTAATATAAATAACAGATAATGGTGTCAGATGTCACAGGTGAACAGATACAAATAATAGCATGTATAACAATTTAAATAACTATAGCAGCATATTTCAATTGTCGTTTCAATTGAAATCAAATTTAATAAATATAAGAACATTAATCGTGAGTGATTGCTCACCTTTCAAGGCTAGAGAGATGGATGGAAATAGAAGCGAATTGTGAATCCAAGCACGAATTTCAAAGTGAAACAAGATGGGCACGAATGCGATGGATAGAACTGATAGATAGGAATAGACGAAATCAAATCAGTTATTGATATAAACTGAAACTATATAATCATTATTATTATATTATATATATATTATACTTAAGACCATATGAAATTTAAGATAAAATTATAGTATCAATGACTTATATAGATTTATATTTATAAAATAAGTAGGTCTATAATTCATATTTATATACTTACAATAACCACTTATCTTATTATAAATTTTATACAATAACATAGATCAAATAAAACTGTTATATATATACTTATAGTACCTTATTCTATATGCATAAATAAACAGACTTATAAAATACTGTAACCAATATATATATATATATATATATGCTAGCAAAAATAATACTTATAAACAACATATATATAACTGTGAACATATATACAAATAACTAATGTAACTTTTATACCCAACATATCTTTAAGGTTTACATATAAAACAAACAGAACTGATACCTTATAACACCATATACAACCATATGCGCTAATATATACCACTGTTTATATGTATAAAAGATGAGTCAGCAAGCTTATATGTACTTTAGACATAACAGTAAAGCTTCTCTGTACAACAAACCGACCGGTTTTTGTATAATACTCATATAGATGCATATGTGAACAAAATTTTATATTATATAAATATACATATATATATATATATAAAGTTATATAGCTTAAATAGATAATAAACAGACAAAATTGTATTGTAAGTTTTCAAACAAATATATGTATAATCTGTCCTGTTAAAAACTTATATACTTACATATATTAACATTCTTATGTAAATATCATTCAAATTCATTATAACATTACACGAAAACACTTTATATTATATGCTCTAAAATATATGTTATTAATATATATATATATATATATACTATTTTTATTACATTGTAATGTAACCAGATTATGATGTAAACTAAAAATCTAAAGAGATATATGCACAAATCAGACCGAACAACTTATGCAGTTCAAAACCACTATAATATGTATATATAAACTTTTATATATAAATAACATATATATATTTATATATAAATAGCATAAGCAAAACTAATATAAAATAAAATCTTCTTTAACTAAACAACTCTATATATATTCATCAAAATAAGTTATTTGAAGACTAGTTGAAAAGAAAACTACACAGATATATACAATACTGTTTGAAATAGGATATACAGACATGTTTCAACCGATATTATATAAAACGAAAATATTATGGCTTAAACAGATCATACTATAACTCGTAAATTTGCATAAAAAAATCAAACAGAATATACAACTTAAAAAATGCTAATATGTATATACTGACTCATCGCAAACAAAACACAAAAGCCACGGCAAACAAGAAAGGGGAGAATCGGCAAGCAAGGAAGATGGAAGGAGGAGGAAGCTCGCGCGGCTGGCTATGGTTGTTGTGCACGGCTTCGGCTTGCTGGCGGAGAGACAATGTAGGGTGAGTTCATGGGGTTCGGTTGGGTTGTCGAGTTTGGTGTGGTGTAGGTTGATGGCGCAGCAGCTCACGATGAGGTGGCAGGAGGTGGAAGCCGGAACGCGAGTGGCGAAGCTGGCGTATGGAGTACAAGATGCGGGCTCGGTTGTTTCGTGCATAGCCGTTGTTGGTGCACGCAGCTGACGTGGCCATAAGGTGGAAGGAAGGTGGGGATTTGGGTCTCGGTGGAGATGGTTGCCGAAGTCGGTTCAAGGTGGGGCTTGCAACGATGATTGAGTAGGAGTTCTTGAGGGGATGAGCATAAAAGAAGAATGAAGAAAGGCTAGGGAGAGAGAGGTGGAATTGGAGAAAGATGAAGGCTTCAAATCTGATAAATAAAAATAAGATGTGGAACCTGCTCGTATATATTTTATTTAATATAAAGAGGAATACCAAAAGAATATAAAGTTTGAAATGATCGGTGTAGCAACGGCCATACGTTGATTTAGCTGTACATTTAAAGCAATAAATTTTTGGTTGTTTGGACAGCACGTCAAATTTTGAAACCGAAGGAAGTAGTAAAGTCACAGTTTAGGGTACCGTTACAACGAACAATTTATTGTTTCCGTCGCGTACCGTACCTCCAAACACATAATTGAATATACCGTAGAGATCAGTATGACGAGACGGTCAAAACGGTTTACAGATTTCAGTGGTATGATCATCCTATCAAAAGTCGATAATCGGTATCGACAATGTTGTGAATTAAGATAAACGGAGCAATAGAAGTCAAAATTTGGAAAAACGAAAGATGACGTCTCACTCAGAAGAAGATTTAGAAATCTTCTATAGAAAAATATTCAGGTTTGGAAATTAACTTATTATCATCAATTTATTAACTGATTTGAATTGAAATAGAATTACACAATAAAATAAGCTTCCATATTATTAATTGAAAATTTACCATTTGCTATGTTTAAATAGACGTATTCCAAATATTAAATTTTTATTTCAAAATATAATTATTTAAAAATTTCACAAAATTTAGTTAAATACGTTAAATAAAACCATTAAAAATTATTAAAATTTTATGGGTCGTTACACGGTCTTAGCTGTCGAGAAGCATAAGCAATCACTTTACCTCTTTACATTAACACAACTCCTAATCCAGTTCCACACGCATCTGTATAAACTACCAAATCTTGATTTCCTTCCGGAACAACTAATACAGGTGCATGGGTTAATAAGTGTTTCAAGCTTTGGAATGCTTCCGCACACTCATCACTCCACACAAACTTCACATCCTTTCGTGTTAGCTTAGTCATTGGTGCTGCTATTCGTGAAAAATCCTTAATGAACTCCTATAATATCCATCCAATCCAAGAAAACTCTTTATCTCAATCACTGTCTCGGGTCTCTTCCAATTATTCACCGCTTCAATCTTAGTCGGATCTACTGATAACCCGTTCTCTAAGACTACATGACCAAGAAACTTCACTTCCCTTTTCCAGAAATGACACTTCGAAAACTTCTTCTCAAGTTGATTCTGCTTCGGCGTCTCAAGCACAACTCTAAGATGAACTTCATGCTCCTTCTCATCTCTAGATTACATCAAGATATCATCTATAAAAACTAATGTGAACCTATCCAAGTGCTCGTGGAAAATTTAGTTCATCAAATCCATAAAGAATGTCGGTGCATTAGTTAGTCCGAACGGCATAACTAACCGTTTGTACGATCCATATCTTGTCCTAAATGCCATCAAAGGAATACTATCCTCTGCTACTCTAAGCTAATGAAAACCTATTGCTAAATCCAGCTGAGAAAATACCTTGGCTCCACTCAATTGATCAAACAAATCATCAATTCTTAGCGATGGATATCGATTCTTTATCATCTTCTCATTCAACTACGATAATCGATACATACCGTCCGACTTCTTAGCAAACACTACGGCGGCTCCCCAAGGTGAACTACTTGGTCTAATAAAATTCTTGCC
Source organism: Allium fistulosum (assembly GCA_030737815.1). Lineage (NCBI taxonomy): Eukaryota > Viridiplantae > Streptophyta > Magnoliopsida > Asparagales > Amaryllidaceae > Allium > Allium fistulosum. Next base: position 1,427,204,017 of record CM060902.1, read on the forward strand.
TTCTAGATTCACCAACTGCACTTTCAGCTATCTCATCTCTGTAGCTGTCACATCCTACTTGGCGGCCTACTCATTGGTTCTGCTCCAGGCACCAAATCTATCCAAAAATCAATGGCTTGTTTTGGCGGTAATCCTACTACAGGCTCAACCACATCTGTGAATTCTCTAACCATGAAAACTTGATTCAACTCGTCTTCCAACTCCACAACACCCAACAAAGCATTCACCTCGCAACTAGGGCTTTCTACATTATATACAATCTGATCACTACGGTCAGGGTGTCTAAGCGATATTTTCATATCATGGCAAAATATCCTAGCATCATACTTACTTAACCAATCCATACCCAAAATAATTCTGAACCCTACAAAGTCAAATACATGCAAACTGCAAATAAAGGTATGACCTAACAAATCAAACTCTAAGTGGTCACACTTCATCCCAAGTGTCGCATACCCTCCTATCGGATTTGCAACCCCTAAGGAAGTTACTAAGTATGTGGGTTCTAGGTTAAGCTTATCTACCAAACAACGAGATATAAAAGAATGCCATGCACCAGTATCAAACAGAACGCTAACAAACATACCATGGATCTAAAGCGTACCTCCCAACACTGCCTTCCCTTTCTCCTGCACTGTTGGTCCTGATGCAGCAGGCTCCAATGCAAATACCTTGCCCATTCCATCCTTAGCAGGCTCTTTGCATTGATTCTTATAATGACCAATCTGATCGCAGTCGAAGCATCTGATATTCTTCTTCCTGATCACTTCCTTCGTCTTTCTAGTACGACACTCATTCGCAAAATGCTCCTTCGTGTCGCAATTAAAACAAACAACCTCAGACTTTCCTTTCTTCACAGCTCCACCTTTCTGAGCACCCTTCTTATGAAAGAACTTTCTCTTTTGACCCTGCCCAACTTGGACCTCCTTTGCCATATTCTTTTCGAAAGAAGCAAGCATCTCCTTATGTATTAAAGCCATCTCTACTACCACATCACAATGATCTCTGATATGAGGTAATGTAGCCCTTGCTAACTCAGGCTTCAACCCCCATGATAAACTTCTCATTCCTCTTCATCATCGTATCCACTGTAGCATACCCATACCTTGCCAACTCCTCAAATCTCATAGCAAACTCCAAAACAGACATCGCTCCTTACTCTAACTCAGCGAACTTTCTGAGCAAATCAGACTGCGCCATCACAGACATGAACCTCTCCTAGATCCTTCTCCTAAACTCAGCCCATGTCATCATCTCTTTATCCACTCCAGCTGTCACACTATTCCACTAAAATAAAGCTGCTCCTTGAAGCTATCTCGAAGCTAGCCTTCTCTTCTGCTCATTATTGAGCCCCAAATCAGCAAATATCCTTTCGCAGTGCATCAACCAGCTCTCCACCTCAATAGCATCCTTAGTTCCAATAAATGGCTTCCCTCCAAGCCAGACATAGTCCCTACTCAACATAGCATATTGTTTAGCACCGGAGCTTCCTGAACTCCTACTACAGCATTTCCTCCAACCACACTAGCAGTAATTCCATCTTGCATCATATTCTCAAAAAAACTGATACACAGCTCCCATATCCACTTGTGGGACTCGAGCACCAACATTCCCCGCTTGTGCCTAACTTTGGTTCCTTCTAGTATTCGGTATGGCATTTCCATTTATGGTGGTGCTTCCTCCTAGATTCACCCTTCCACTTCTAGCGTCCATATTTGTATTCGAACCTCGTGAGATACAGAAGAATAGTCTAATAAAGATAGGAGACTAGAGATATAACGTATACTTATATATACCAAATACAAGTACGTTACTATAGCATTATCCCAAACCCCAATCTTATCTCTAATTCCTTAGGATTATGTTTTCAAAAATAATTTTAGTTAAAGTTTTTCATAAACCTATGCTCTGATACTGAGTTGTAACATCCCCTATCTGGAGGCCCAAAGCTAAACACTACAGATGCTGTAGTCATCCATAGTATTAACTTCCGGTGACCAAATACGGTAATGTAAATGGTATCCATAATATCAAAAGCACTTGAATATGAAATAAAATCATAGATTTCAAAAACAACATTTTCATTACATTTCAAAACAAATTTTCATATCCAAGTTACATAATCCCATTCGCTTCCCATGTTCAGATAAAATATAATTATTACATAAATATGCCAAGAGCGACATATGAAGATTCCCCCTTGGTTGACCAGAGTACTACATAAGAAAAAATGAATTCCTCTATTTGATGTCGATTCATAACAGACTTAATACAACAAAGTGGAATAAAAAAAATAAAACTACAACTCCTAAATAGCTATCCGTCAGCCTCCTGCTCGTCTTCGGTAGCTTTATTTGTCAACCTACTAAAACCTATAAACCTCAACCCTCATCCTACTCAAATCAATTTTGAGCACCTGAGAGTTTAAGAGGAAAAACATAAACTTCGAGTCAGAAATAAAGCCTGGTATGAATAATACTATACATCTCGGTTATTTGATATTAAGTGAGACCATGCCGCTTAGCGGAACGGGTTTCCCTTCACTAATATCCTTTTAAAACATATCTTTTGCAAACCTTTATCCTGCAACCAAAACTAGTTAAAACTGTAAAGCATTATTATGCAAACATACATATCAGGTAACAAATGAACTAATTATCTGAACACTATAGTTTTGTTTGGCTAACTACTAACCTTTGGCTGACTCAGGCATACCAGACAATATAAACAAAATAATCTAACACTTGTTAGACACTCCTCTTCTGGACGGTATGTCCCTAACTTATCTGTTAGATACTCCTCTTCTGGACGGTCTGTCCCTATCTTAACTTCTCCCAGGGTCACCTGATCCTAATGGTTTTGCGGGCTCACCAATAACCTATATGTATATAAATATATATTCCCTTCTGTGTGTAATCATCATTTTAGTATTACCTATGACAAAGTACTACAGACAGGAATTTGGACTAAATTAGCTGGGGCTAGTAGCTAATGTATAGGGCGCGACCCTATACTGGTCCCATCCTATATTCTAATATCTGAGTCATTTTACTTAGGGTAATCTTCCCAAAATTTTGCTTGAAAACCTTTTCATCAAAATTGATTAAAAACCTTTAAAGAAAACTTAAACAGGGAAAATACATATACTCTATGCTTTACTCAAAATCACCTTGCCATGTTATATATATACTTTACACAAATCTTTATTGATGAAAACATTTAAACATTTGAAAGTACCCCTTTCGAAACCAAGTAAAACCCTTTTCTTTCACCTAGGCCGAAAGGCCAAAACATTCCTTTCGAAACCATTCAATCTTCCTTTAGAAAACACTTGAAAAACCTTTCCTTCGAAAGCTTTAAAACCTTAGACATCCTATCTTTAAAACACTTTAAACTGCCTTTCGAAAACATTGGAAAACCATTCCTTCCAAACCTTTCGAAACCATTAGAAACCTTCCTTTCAAACCTTTCGAAACCATTGGGGAACCACCACTTCGAAACCTTCATTAAAAACCTTTCGAAAGCATCAAAACATTTTGTAAACAACAAATCTTTCGAAAGCATTTGGGTTAGATTTAAAACATGTTGAAATACCCTTTGAAACCATTCAGGATTAACTCCTTCTAAACCTTCGAAAACTACCTCTTTCGAAACCATTTGGGTTCTACCTTCAACAGAGCAAAAGGGTCATTAAAACATTTAAGTCAAAAGCACTCTTTCGAAAGCAGTTCCTAAGTAAAGAAGTGATGGTGTCGAAACCAACCTTCTGAAAGCATTGGAGAAGTGGTTAAGTTTTAAAAACAAATATACCCTTCGAAACCATTGACTTCGAAAGGTAGAAAAGCAGCAGCAAAGGGGTTCGACCTAGTCGAAAGCATATACTTAAAACAAAGGCGCAACCTCTTAAAACCATTGACCTAGTCAAAAGCAAACCAAGTCGCAAGCTATACCGTCGAAAGCAAAGTAAGTGCATTTTCATTTAAAACAAAGCAGTGCTTCGACCCCTTCGGAACCCCTGGTTTCGACCTCATACCTTCCGCCTTCTTTCCAATTCACTGTAAACCAAGTCTTTGATGCCATGCGCATCGGTTTCGATGGTGATGGAGGCGGAGGAACTAAATCAAAAGCCACCTAAGACGGAAGCAGAGCGCCGAAAGTGGCGAAACATGCAATTTGCATGTAAAACTGATTTTTAACCTTTTTAAGTAATCTTTTTAACTAACCTGCCTTGTTTGTCAAAATCTTATTGGTTGCTAATTTTCTTTTCTAAAAGCACTGCCAATATTTTAGAAATAAACAATTTAAATCATTTACAAAATACCCCTTCTCCTTTTATAAATATATAAAACATTTAAGTCCCATACCTTAAATAATTTTATATATTCATCAAAACACTTAGGAAAATTCTACAAAATTTCCAGAAAATCATTTTTAATATGTTTTATAACATATATTAATTCCAGACCCAAAATATTAATTATTTAGCTGTAAATAATTTAAAACCCAAACAATCATTTTCTACACTAGAAAATTAATATAAAATCCATATTAATTTAGAAAATTATGAAAATTGAAACCCATCTCTAAAATATCATTTCTGATCTATATTTAAAATCGCAAGGCATTCTTTCTTTCTTCTAAATACACATACACACATCAAGTCAATCAATTCATGAATTAAATTTTCAATGCCGACATCGACTTTCTTTGAGACAGCGATTTTCTCCAATTTGTCTTAGCCCTCTGTCTTTGGCTATCCTTGGTTGTCATGCTTGTGCCTTGTCTTTATGCCATCGAAGAAAAAGCCTCTACATGCTCCTCCATTGCCAGATCTGGTTAGAGCAGTAGCGCGTTCTGCTACGATGATCCGAGCTCCTCCTTCTACTGCGATGTTAGGAGCTTCTGATGTCGCTTGCAATTCCTCTCGGGTCACTGCGGCTATCCCCTCCTTGGTTTCTGCTGGCGATGGTAGCCCTTTCACTGATCTTATTTTGGACTTGAACTCTTATATTCTAGCTGCTCCAAAATTGCCTCGTAGTGGTCTGGATCCAGGTGAGCATCCACTTTCTTCGGTGTTAACTGTGAGTGGCTCCTCTTAGACGAAAGCTGCAGATGACATGAACCTTAAATCTCTAGTTGGAGATGTAGTTTTTGTCCAATCTGTTGGATTGAATGATATGGCCTTGGGTAACAAAGATGAAGGCGAGGATGTTCGTGTTTCTAGTGATGAGGAGATTGCTATTATTTCAGCTCGGTGTGGTTTCAAAAATGCATGCACTTCTGGTGTTTGTAATAATGTCGATAACAATTTTCCCACTTCCAGGTTAAACCCTCTATTCCTGCTGCAAATGTAACTTACACCATTCCTTTGAATTCTTCCCTTAAGACTACTCAAAAATGGTCGTCCTTGTTCACCAAATTGCCAAGTAATGTAGGATCGCATTCTCCTTGTTGTTTCGATAAAGTTGAGATCGATGGTGTTATGATTCCACCGCCAGAAGTGATTGATGCCGGTGTTGAATATTGGAAAGATTTTTTGGTGGGATTCTTCCTTGACTCCAATCCCTCCTATCAGCTAGTTAAGGCAAGATGCAATCAAGTATTTAAGCCTAGAGGTGGGCTGGCCGTTCAATTTGATAATGCTATGTTCTATTTTAAATTCTCCCATAGTGATGAACTGCAGCGTATTCTAGAAGCCGACCCTATTCTCATTGATGGGAAACCCTTCATTATTTCTACTTGGTCTCCTTCTGTTGACAGGGCTATTGACTAGGTTTTATCTATTCCTGTCTAGGCCCACTTTTTGCATATCCTATCTGTCCTTCAGCCTCTCATTAGGATCGATTGGCTTGCCGGCTTGGTTGGTAAGGTGATTTGTTATGACGTTAACACTGTGGCTAGAAAGAGACTTGGTTATGCCAAAGCTTTGATTGAAATAACTCCTGCCAAGCCTTTGCCATTGGAATTGAAAGTTAGACTTGATGAGGGCCACTTTGTTGTGGTCAGGGTTCGCTATAGTTGGAAACCATACATATGTTCATCCTGTCAGTCTTTCGGGCATCTGTCGAATGCATGTTCTCGTCTAGCCTCTATTGTCCCTGTTCCTTTATCTGACCGGATTCCACTTCCTCGTCCTCCTATCGGGAAGTGGGTCCCTAAGGTTGCTCCTTCCCCCCGGTCTGCTGATCCCGTCCCTTCTGTTGTTACTACACCTTCTGCTGACCCTGTCCTCTCTACCGTTGTTTATCCTTCTGCTGACCTTGTCCCTTCTGCTATCACTTCTACTGGAGCTGCTTCGATTGTTGTTGATCCTATTGGTGGGGTCTAGATTGAGAATGCTTCTTCTGATCTATCTGATTCTATTATTTGGAACTCTGAGGAGAGAGCCAGGCTTCATGTTCCATCTGACATGCGTTATTCTTCGAAGAATGACACATTTTACTCTTTTATCAGTGATACTGAAGGTGAGAGCTGATTTCTTATATATCACATTAACGGTGAGGGTCTGTCCCTAACTAGGGAAGGTGAGATTGGTGAGGAGAATAAAAGTAAGTTTTATGATGTCAGTTCTGATAAGAAATTTATCTACTCTCCTTCTTCTGAAGGTTATGATCCGCATCTGGCTGCACTTTTCTCTAGGTATGCTCATGTTATATGCCCAACTTCTGTTGTTGCAATGGCTGTTCTTCTCCGAAGGGCGCATAGTCTTAGTTTTTTAGTAGTTTAGGCTACTTTTTCCTAGCTCTTGTACTTTATTTTCTCTTTTCTTTGGGCTCTTTGAGCCGGATTAGCTATTCTGTGCATGAGCTGAACACCTATTTCCTCCATTATATATACAGTGGCATGACCCACTTTAAAGCCAGCTAGCTTTGCTAATCAAATGGCATTTGGATGTCATTGAATAGGTGTTTTACATTAAAACATATCATAAAATCTATATGAACAAGCATAAATCATCAACAAGCATATATAAACATTTAATCATTCAAAAACATGGCATAATCAAACAAAATTAAGGATTTAGGAATATAAGATGTAGTCATTAGTCACCATAGCTTTGAAATTAAGGATTTGAGATTTGATCTTGATTAAGTTGCTTAAAATTTTCCTCTTGAAATCTTCTCTTTGCTTATCCTAATGGTGGTCGGCCTCTAGCTTGTATTTTTCATTTTGTGAATTTAGAATGAACGTGAGAATGATGGGGTTAAGGGTTTAGGGTATATGGAAGTGTCTTATTCCTATATTTCCTCTTATCTATTTACCTTAACATTTTAATTATTTACTTCATTTGTATATGGCACAGCTACCCCTTATTAACCACAAATCTCAACCCATAATCCATTTTACATTATTTCATTTAATTTACCTAATTAAATGTTCCTAATAATGTTACTAAAAATATGGGGTGTTACAGTGTAACCTTAATATAATCCCACCTGTGACAAGACATGCACACTGGAATTTTGGACTTATTCTAGCTAGAGGCTAATAGCTAACGTATAGGGCGCGACCCAACACCAGTCCCATCTGATCTTCTAATATTTGAGTCATAAACTTAGGGATAACTACCCTATTCATGTTTCATTTCCTACCTTAGGGTCAACTATCCTGTTAAAACTTTATTTACTTGTAAATAATCTTTACAAATGATTTACCCCTGAAATCGTACCTTTGTAAAACAAGGAAATCATATATTTACTTTACTCATAACACTTATGCCATGATATATATACTTTACATAAAATAGTGTTGATGAAACCTTATCAATGGGATTATCTATCCCTTCCAAGTAAGTTAAAAACCTTTTTTAACTTAAAAGATTTTAAGCCATGAAGCCATACAATACCTTCGAAACCTCTGTTTCAACCTTAAACAATACCTTTCGAAATCTTTGAGAATAACCCTTTTGAAAGCTTTACTAAAACCTTGGACATCCTCTTTAAAAACTATTTAAACTTGCCTTTCGATAGCATTGGAAACCCTTCATTCAAATTCTCAAAATAAACCTTTCAAAAACATTGGGGATCTCCCATTCAAAGCTCATATTATACACATTTTGAAAACATTGAAATCCTTCACTTAAAATGTACCATTCGAAAGTATTGGGTTCAAGTAAAAGTTTGTGGAAACGCTGCTTCAAAACCATTTAAAACCATTCTGTTTGAAACCTTTAGGTTTAACTTTTAATATAACTAAGGGTCGTATAGAACTGGAGCGAAAACAATACATTCAAAAGCATCGGTCCTAAGTAAAGAAAGAGGAAGGTTTCGAAACCAACCCTTTCAAAAGCATTGAGAAGCGGCTTCAAAGTATAAAGGCGAAAGCTCCCTTTCGAATACATTGTTTAAAGGCTATAAAGAAAAGCGGCCTTAACTTGTTCGAAAGGTAGAATGCGGCAGCTAGGTTTTGAATATATTCAAAGCTATCCTTTTGAAAGCTTCTTTTAAAGAAAAAGGTGGCAATCCTTTTGAATACATCCATTATAAACAAAAATAGTTCAAAGTCAATGAGAGTAGCTTCTACCCCTTCGAAAGCTAGGTTTCGACATTGTACCATCCACCTTTCTCCAATTTACTACGTATCAATTATTTGACACCATGTGCATTGCTTTTGATTTAGCCATGGGTGAAGGTATGGTGTCGAAAGCTACTGATGGAAGTGGCGAAGTAGTAAATTTAAACAAAACTGTTTTATAGCCTTTTAAAGTAATTGCTTTTCAACTAACATGCCTTATTTATCAGAATACAATTGATTGCCCATTTCTTGTCAAAATTTTCTTTTCTAAAAGTGCCGCCGAATTAAGAAATTAGCAATTAAAACATTTAACAAAGAAGCCCTTCTCCTTGGTAAAATATATAGAACATTTAAGTCTCATACCTTAAATAATTTTATATCTATAGTAAAGTACATAGGAATTTTCCTCAAAAATTACCATAATTTACTTCTTATATGTTTTCTAACATATTTAAATTTCAGAACTAAAATCAATATATAATTGCCATAATTAATTTAAACCCAATTTTAACTATTTTCTTTCAATGACAATTCATAATAAATCCACAATAACTTAGAAAATTATGAAACTTGAAACCCACTTTATAATTAATGTTTTCGACCATATATCAAAAACGCAAGTCATTTGGATGTCATTTAATAGTTTTTTCAAATCTAAACTTATCATTAAATCTATATGAAACAACATATATCATCAACAAGCATATATATCCATTTAAACAATCATATCGTGGCATATTACTTGCAAAATCACTTCGGATCTAACTAGAAACCGAAATCAATAAAAATGAGATGTAAGATTATTATTCACCTTAGCTTGTTGTTAAGAAGGTTGAGATTTGTCTTTTGACTGATTTTCTTAAGCTTCCTACTTCAATCTTAGCTTTTCTTTTTCTTGATTCTCTTAATGGTGGACGACCAAGCTTACAAGGGTTTTAGTGTTTTTTTGCAATTGTAAAAATGAACAAAGAATGAAGGTAAGAAGGGTTTAGGGTCTAAGAACATAACCTATTCCTATTTTTTCCTTATCATATTCCCTTTACTTACTAAATTTGATTTCTCTTTTGCTTACTTTTATTAAGGCACGACACTCTTTTATTGGTTAACAAATCTTAATCCCTTAACCATCTACATTATTTTATTTAATTTATCTAATTAAATGCTCTAAATAATGTTAGTCAAAATTAAGGTCATTACACTGCCCATCTGGAGTAAACATATGTCTCCGATTGGAACTCGTCATCAAATTCCAAAATCATAAGGTAGCTAGAATCTTAACCACCAAGTCAAACACCTCCAATCTCCGGGATTCGGCCATATGTCGACTCATGCTCTTCATCAATAGCGCCTTACGCATTGTCAACGCTCCATGGGATACTTCGGAGTAGGTGTGAAAATCTTAACTCTAAGATATTTCCAACCCATAACTGCCTTGCGCATTCCCTCGGAGTGGAACTACAACTACTTCTATAGTTGGAACTCTTAGTATCTAGCGTAAAAATATAATATTACAAGATAGAAAAGTATGAATACGTTCCCTCAGTTTATCCTAATTCCTCTAATCTATTGACCTAGGCTCTAATACCAAATGCAACAACCCGTACCTCCATGGGCATAAATTCTACCAAAAATCGTAACTCAAATCCATCAAAGCATGGATCATTTGATTTGGTACCTGCAAATAAGCATGAGCATTATTAGAGATTGATAGAAATCTAAACTCATAGTGGAAACAATAATAGGATAAGAATACTGACTATGACTACAAACTTGGAAATAATGGTATTCCTTGGATAGCAGATTGTCACATCACCATCGAGCATGAGAGAAAAGAAGACTACTCCAACAACAAAGCACATTCATCTCTAGTGAAATGTTCCTCTAAATCTATCCTGTGGGCTGTAATGAGGAGGGGGTCAGAACAACGTTCTAGTGACTAAAAAATCTATAAACTGTCTATAACATAAATTTATACTGATTGGTTCCCATTTAATTGTAATGTCCATTAAGGTTAGCAATTCCAATCTAACCTTGCATTGCATACACGATTACTTACTTACCCCTTCCCATGGTACACCATACTGAAGAAGCCTTATCAGCAACCCAATATTCCAAACCTATTTGCCACTTAATACTTCTGAATATGAAGCGGGCTTCTATAATCTTCACAAAATACTTTTAAAAGAGAAACAGGCAAACTCTGCCACTTAAGACCTCAATCAAGGTAGACCCCATCATTTAAAACCAATTCCTAAGGTGATTTTCTAACAGTGTTGTCAATGGTTGGTGGGTCCTAGCAACAAAGACCTCTAACCACTATTTAAGGCTTTCGACATTTAATGTCCAACTATTACCTCATCTGTCATCGATAAAATCGTAGCCATGTAATAGACAGTACCCAAGCCACTTAATGCCTTTAAAAAGGACTAGGCGGACTTCTAACCATTTAATACCTATATTCTAGGCAGGTCCCCATCACTTAATACCTATTCCCAAGCGGACTCCTAACTAGTACTATCGTTATTACGACCTTAGCAATATGAGAGACTGTACCCAAGCCACTTAATACCTCATTAATAAGGACTAGGCAAACCCCTAACCATTTAACACCTATTTATAGGTAGACCTTTGTCAATTAATACCTAGCCCTAAGGCGGACTCCTCGCTGGTACTATCTAGCTGACATCGCTTGGAATCTCATTAGATTACTTAATACTTCTTTTAAGGAGAGAGTCAAACCCTTAGATCATTCACTTAATAACTCAAACCCGAAGCGAACCATGCCCAAGGTATCCATTACCACTCTTAATTATAAATATGGAATCTCTTTAGGTCGCTTCTTTCGGTAGGGATGCGGGCTCTATAGCCACGTAATACCTTAACACTGAAGTAAACTCATTTTAGGAATCCTTATTTATTTGGAATCTCACTAGGTTACTTAATACATCCTTTTAGGAGAGAAGCGGACCCTACAGCTACTTAAAACCTCAAACCAGAAGCGAACTCCTATGGAAACATCCCTCACCGCTCCTAATTCCAAATTTGGTCCATTTAATACTTTTCAATTAAGAAAGCAGGCCTAATTCCTCACTTCATCGTGGGACATGTGATTAGTGATATCTCACATCAATAGTAAGTGAACCCGACTACTGGTAGCCACAAAGTGAAGGGCAGTCTTCCATCAAGTGACTCTACTAACCATGCATCTCTAACCTACTAATTCCAATTAACCATCCTAAGTCTTTACTTATATTATTTTAGGTAGAAATTGGACTTAGCTTACTAATTACCTTTTTATTTAACGAAATAAGATTTACCTTAAATACTTATCTACCCATAAATCCCTTTTAATGCTCATAAATTTCAGTTTGTCCATAAAATCCTAACGAACATTTCCTAAGACGTTTATATATGATTACTAATATCAAATTAGTAACCTTTTATACCTCTTCCATTTTTATCAGTCCCATTAAGACATTTACCATATCGAATTATTGCAAATCCCACATTTATTACCATTAATTTCCCATTTATTGGAGTTACAACCTCTTAATTTCCTTTCTCATTAATTAGTTATCCTAAATGTGAATATTACGTGTAAGCGTTGCTATTAGCCAAGTTTTTTTTAATTATTGTAAGCATAGTAAATTACTTACAAATATCTACTTTTATCAAATATGTTCTAGTGATATATCTTCACAAAAATATTCTTTTCCATGTTCCATTGTTAGAATCATATCTAAAAAGATTATCCCCTATAATTTCCATAAATTAGTCCAAAATAAAATATTTAACTATAAAATATAAAAGATTACATCGTTTGAAATTACAAGGAATAATCATTTCTTTTTATTACCGAAATAGACAGTGTAAACTATAGTGAATTCATACTTCACACATCTCTTTCTCTTTTTATTAATTTGCATCTATCCCTTGCTAAATCAAACACTGTATTTGTTTCCTGGAGACTTGACCAGGCAACTAGTACTCGGAGAAGTACTCGGCATCCATAGTGCTCGGCATCCGTAGTGCTCGGCATCCAGAAGACTCGGCGTCAAGTAGTGTTCGGCGTTCGGCGTAATACTCGGCATCAATAGAACTCGGCATACAAAACTACTCGGCGTCAACTGGCACTCGGCGTCAACCAATGCTCAGCGTCAGCTAGCGTTCGACATCAATAGAACTCGGCGATAGGAATACTCGGCGACAGGAGTGTTCGACATCAATGGAACTCGGCGATAGGAATACTCGGCGACAGGAGTGTTCGGCATAAAGCAGAACTCAGCAGCAGGAGTACTCGGCAACGGGCATACTCGGCATCCAGGAGACGTTCGGTGTACATTACTATTCAACATGACACTATCGTTCGGCCAGCATGCATCATTCGACCAAAAGCTTCAGATAGAGTTGCGATCGGCTTCAGCTGCAACCATCCTGCACTTCCCACACAATCGAACGAACCATCCAGCACAGAAAGGACTGTTCGGCACGGAAAGGACTGTTCGGCGTTAAAGCGTTCGGCATACCTGGTTCGGCATGCTGCAAACACTACACCTGGGCTAGAGCGTTCGGCTACCAAGCCCACTTGGGAAGTCCAGCCCATTTTTGTCTATAAATAGAGGGGCAGGGTCACAGTGAAGAGGATCCTTTTTTGGAGAGAACACCGGGGAGACTCTGCCATTTTTGAGACTCATCTTCTCTACTTAACAACTTCATTCAAGCATTTGATTCACGAATTGTATTTGTAATCAACAATAAGGAAGATCAATAAAGTTTAATCTCAAAGTGGACGTAGGCAATTACGTTGAACCACTATAAATTTGGTGTTCTTACTTTCTGCATTTAAATTAGCATTGTCTACTCTGGTTAATTTATCTTCATCACTTATATCTCTACACAATCTTTCTCTACGAGGTTAGTGACCAATTTTGGTGCTAACACTTTGGTGCTTTCACTGAGAATTGAATTCTCAGACCTCAAGGATCTGCTTTGAAGTTACTGGGTTGAACAAATCCCCCAAAGAAGATCCGACTAACTGATAGGACATCCGTTGATTCTACTCAGAGTTCATACCAATAACTCTACAATGGCAGGACCACGTACCAGGTCAGCTTCTCATAATGCGGATGCCCGCGAGACTGCTAGCGTGCAACAAGCAGGACCTAGCAATCAACCAGCGATTCCGAGTGCAGGAATTGCCGCTCAAGAACAGACTCCAGTTGTCACCAGAGTAGAGTTCAATGACTTGATGAGAGAACTTAGGGAAAGCAGGAGACAACTAGGAGAGCAGATGCAAGCTAACGCCAACCTGATGTCACAACTCACTCAACAGCAGCAACAGAATGCTGGGGGCAATCTCGCTCCTTACTCTTCATCTGACAGCTCAACTTCCTCTGATGAACCTCCCAGGCGCAGACGATGTAAGACTGAAGCTGCACGAGCAGAAGCTGATGTTCAAACAGCTGGAGACCATAACCAAGCAAGAGCTGGAAACTTCAGGACCAGAGTGCAAACGGAGGATGGAGGCCCAGGCCATCAAAATGCTAACGATGTCGAACCCCAAGACGCGCGACTGGCAGATCACCAGGAGAGGAGGCATTAGCATGGACAGGCACGTAGAACAGACCTTAACCTCCCGCCTTCCATACATACACCAGATCTGACAGCCATGATCAGGCAATTGATGAAAGAAAATCAGGGCTTATCGAATGATGACTGGGGAGTGTCAAGAAGTCATACTCCATTCACGGATGTTGTGTTGCAGGCGGCGTACCCCAAGAAGTTTAGTATGCCTACTATCCCTGCGTATGAAGGGAAGACTGACCCCAGACAGCATGTCATGAGGTACGAATGGATGATGGATTCGGCTAGAGCAAATGATTCCACCAAGTGTAGATGCTTTCCGATTACTCTCTCTGGGATCGCTACTATGTGGTTCACCCGACTTCCTCCGCGGTCCGTATCGAATTTCAAAGAGTTGGCAAGGAAGTTTATTGAGCAGTTCAGAATACACACTACACGCCCAAAAGACGTAATGTCTCTGTCAAGTGTAATCCAAAATCTCGGGGAGTCATTGAAGGAATATTTACAGAGATTCCATGTTGCGGCAACTGAAGTCAGTAACCCCAATGACCATGCAATTTTGATGGCTGTAATGAGAGGTGTGGATCCAGATTCTGAGTTTTGAGACTGGTTGGCAGGAAAACCTCCGACTACGCTAGAGCGTTTCTACTCAAAGGCACACCAATTCATAAGAAGAGAGGAAGCTAGGTGGGTACGACGAGATAAGGCACCAGGACCTGTCCAAGAATCTATGAAGAGCAACATTACTGTAAAGCAGTCCGGAGACAGCTCGGGAAAGGTCCAAGTCAATGTCCAGAATAAGCCTGGGCAATCTAAAGAGTCCGGAGGAAGGAATCAAGGGAAGAAGAGAGAAGCGGGGAAGTGGAAGTCGAGAATTCCAAGCTACAGCGAGTATACTCCGCTGAATGCACCACTTGAGAACATTTACCTTTCCACCTGCAATACTTTTCAATACAGAAAGCCACGTCCAAAAGAATCAACCGAGGAACAGAAGCGGACCAGGAAATATTGTCGCTTCCATGAGACTTATGGGCACAATACGGAAGAGTGCAGACACCTGCACGACACTATCGAGAAGTTGATCAGGCAAAAGAAGTTGCAAGAATTTGTGAAGGATCCACAGGAAGGAGGACAGGGAACGTCCAACCTAGGTCGTGCACCAGCTCCGCGTCATCCTGAGGAGCCTGCCCGAACCGTAGGTAGACTAGTCATAAATACAATTATCGGCGGACCTCACCCCGCAGATAAGAATTGGCAAGAGATGGAGCGATATGCAAGTTCCCTGAGACATGCCGATTTTGAGTGTTGTTCGAACGTGGAGGATGGGACCCCTGCTAAGCAGTAGCGCGTAATGACAGACGATATTGTGTTCAGAAACAGAGACGTTGATCAGGTAGAGGCTCCGACCATCGACCCGATGGTCATATCTGCAACGATCGAACCAGCATATGTAAAAAGAATTCTGATTGATTGCGGGAGTTCTGTCAACATAATCTTCAAGAAGGCTTATGACCAAATGAAACTGGAAACAAAAGACCTGAAACCGTCCAAGGCTCATATACACGGCTTTAACGGCGCAGCGACCGACGCCGTGGGGTACGTTGAGTTACCAGTTGAACTGGGACAAGGCGAGCGTCGGAGGGTGCGAATTATACCCTTCGTAGTTTTGGATGTGGATTCTCCATACAATGTTTTCTTGGGCCGTCCGGCCCTGGCTGAGTTTAGGGCAGCGTTAGCCCTGTGGTGTTTAACTTTGAAGTTCCCAACGGACAAAGGAGTAGGTATTGTTCATGGCGACCAAGCAGCTGGTCGTTCCTGTTATGTGGCTGAGCTCCGAGAGGCCCATCGGAGGGAGAAGGGGAAGGTTGCGGACAATCCCGTCCGCATCCTTAATGCGGATAATTGACAAGTAGTGCCCGAGCCCTGGCTCGGGCATAGTTCTCGGATCTTCAAAGATATAGATCCGAGAGACGATGATGAGAAACCCAGGGAAGAGAAGGCAGCGCCGGCTGAATTAACGATTGACATTTCAGTTAGCCGTGACGACCCTTCGCGAATACTGAAGATCGGATCACAGCTTGGCCCCGCGATGACTGAAGACCTTAGCGACTTCCTCCGGCCGAATCTTGATGTTTTCGCCTGGACGCATTCTGATATGTGTGGGATTTCTCCCGCCATCGCGAGTCATATGTTGAACATAGACCCGAAATATGTCCCGGTTAAACAAAAAAGAAGAGGAATGGACCCGGAGAGGTCCGCTGCTCTCAGAGAGGAGGTAGACAAACTCAAAGCAAATGGGTTCGTCCGCGACGCCCTCTACCCTAAATGGGTATCCAACCCCGTGCTGGTAAAAAAGGCGAACGGGAAATGGAGGACTTGCGTAGATTATTCCGACTTGAACAAAGCATGCCCAAAGGACAGTTTCCCGTTGCCAAGGATCGATCAGTTGGTCGATTCCACCACAGGACACGAGCTGTTATCATTCATGGATGCGTACTCAGGGTACAACCAAATCCCGATGCATATTCCAGACCAAGAACACACCAGCTTCGTTACAAATGTCGGACTATATTGCTATGTAGTGATGCCCTTTGGATTGAAGAACGCAGGAGCGACTTACCAGCGTTTAGTGAATCGAATGTTCAAAGACCAGCTGGGTAGAACGATGGAAGTCTATGTGGATGACATGCTCGTGAAGTCACGACGGTCAAACGACCACATTCGAGACTTGGCTGAAATGTTCGACATACTCAGGTATTATGGGATGAAGATCAACCCTCTGAAGTGTTCGGCATTGCATCGGGGAAATTTTTGGGATTCATCGTCAATGCTAGAGGAATTGAAGCTAACCCAGAAAAGATCCAAGCTATTCGAGATGTGCAAGCGCCCAGGACTATAAAGCAAGTACAGAGCTTGAATGGAAAAGTAGCTGCGCTAAGTCGATTTATATCCAGGGCAACTCACAAGTGCATCCCATTCTTTGATATAATAAAGAAAGGGAAGAGAAATTTCGAATGGACGTCTCGTTGTGAGGAAGCATTCCGGAATCTGGTGAGGCATCTGGAGAGTCCACCAATGCTGTCAAAACCAATTGACCACGAGATGGTATACGTATACTTGGCTGTATCCCCACATGCGATAAGTGCGGCATTAGTTCGTGAGGAGGATCGAGTCCAGAAGCTGGTATATTATGTTAGCAAGCGTTTAACGGGGGCGGAGAGAAATTACCCTAAAATCGAGAAATTGGCTTATTGCTTGGTGATTGCATCACGTAAGCTGCGCCCATACTTTCAAGCACACTCAATCAGCGTTTATACCGATCAACCCCTGAGGCAGGTACTCCAACGGCCGGAAACTTCTGGAAGATTGCTAAAATGGAATATCGAATTGAGCCAATTCGATATCGCCTACTTACCACGAAGAGCCATTCAGGGGAAAGCATTAGCAGATTTCATCACTGAGTTTACCATTCCCGTCGAACCAGATAATCACGACGTCATTCCCCCCGTTTGATGGAAATTATACACTGATGGTGCATCAAACGACCGTTGCTCCGGCGCGGGCATAGTTCTTATAACTCCGGAAAACCGATCAATCTGTTATGCCTTGAAGCTTGATTTCCCGGTCACAAATAATGAAGCAGAATATGAAGCACTGATCGCTGGCTTGAAGCTCATCGGGGAACTCGGGATCAAATTAGTTAAAATCTTTTGTGACTCACAGTTGGTGGTTTACCAAGTGCGGGGAGACTACCAAGCAAAGGGACGAAAGCTCGCTCCGTACCTTGTTCGGGTCCAAGAACCGCTATCAGATCTTGAGCGTTATGACATTTCGCATGTCCCGCGCGAACTGAACAAAGAAGCCGACTTATTGGCTAAGTTTGCGAGTACCGGCGATGCACAGCAAATGGGATTGTATCCCGTTGAAGTCTTGCATGCCCCGAGCATAGACGAGATGAAGGTCGATCGTGTGTTGGAAACGGAGATCGAGAAGGAATCGTGGATAACCCCATTCAAACTGTACCTAACGATCGAAGCCTTACCAGAAAAAAGAAGCGAAAGATGGCAAATCCTTCGAAAGGCCGCGCGATACGTAATGCAGGATGGGTCAATGTATCGAAAAGGATTCTCAGTCCCATTATTACGATGCATCGCTCATGATGAGACAAAGCGGGTCTTAAGAGAAGTTCATGAAGGGGAATGTGGTGACCATACTGGGGGGCAAACGCTAGCAAAGAAGATCCTCCGCTATGGATATTACTGGCCAACCGTAAACCGGGACGCCGCAGACTACGCGAGAAAGTGTGACAAGTGTCAAAGATACACGAAAATCCCGAGGACTCCATCAACGGAACTCACGCAAATGGTTAGTCCCTGGCCATTTGCGATCTGGGGGATCGACATAATCGGCTCTTTGCCTATATCCAGAGGTGACGCAAGATACGCGATAGTTGCAGTCGACTATTTCACAAAATGGGCGGAGGCAGAACCTTTGGCCACAATCACCTCTAAGAAGGTCATTAACTTCATTGTACGAAACATTATATGCCGCTTTGGCCTTCCTCGCACCATCATTACGGACAACGGGACGCAATTTGAAAGTAGAGAGTTCAAAGAGTTCTGTTTAAAGTACGACATCGAGAAAAAGTTTGCCGCCGTCGCACACCCAAAAGCTAACGGACAAGTCGAGGCCGTTAACAAAATAATCAAGTCCATACTGAAGAAGCGTCTGGAGAAGGTTGGAGGCAAGTGGGTAGATGAACTCCCGACAGCATTATGGGCATATAGAACTACCCACAATTCCGCGACCGGCCACACTCCATTTGCCTTGGCATACGGCTCCGAAGCCGTTATACCCGTGAAACTTGAAGTTCCATCGCACCGAGTGACATACTATGATCCCAAAACGAACCAGAATCTCTTGTTGGAATCACTAGACTGCATCGATGAAAAGCATGAAGAAGCCGAATTAAGGGCGGCAGCGCATAGGCACCGAGTCAAGCGCTTCTACGACGGCAGAGTCCGCCCAAGGATCTTTGATGTGGGTGATCTCGTTCTGAAACGAGTTTTCCTGGTACCATCACGTATGAATCCCAACTGGGAAGGTCCGTACGCCATTGAACGGAAGCTTGGAGAGGGAACATTCAAGCTAGCGACCGTTGATGGCACGACACTCCCCCGAGCATGGAACAGTGAACATCTGCGGCACTATTACATTTAGCATGTTTTCTTTCTTGTTTTAGGCACTGTTATTTCCTATGTGTTTTCGTTCAGTATTAGCTTAGTTTCTTTTTAACTATGTAATCAAGCAGTCTAGTTGTTTTTCATTAATAAAGGCTTGAAGCCGTATTTTCTACGAATCACTAATGTTTCTATATCTCATGATCGGAGTACTCTAAGTCCCCGGAGCACGGACTAGAGTATAAACGACTTCAAATCTCCGAATCCCCAGAGCGTGGAGCGGAGTACTCTAAGTCCCCGGAGCGCGGACTAGAGTATAAACGATTCCAAATCTCCGAATCCCCATAGCGCGGATCGGAGTACTCTAAGTCCTCGGAGCGCGGACTAGAGTATAAACGACTTCAAATCTCCGAATCCTCATAGCGTGGAGCGGAGTACTCTAAGTCCCCGGAGCGCGGACTAGAGTATAAACGATTCCAAATCTCTGAATCCCCATAGCGCAGATCGGAGTACTCTAAGTCCCCGGAGCGTGGACTAGAGTATAAACGACTTCAAATCTCCGAATCCCCAGAGCGTGGAGCGGAGTACTCTAAGTCCCCGGAGCGCGGACTAGAGTATAAACGATTCCAAATCTCCGAATCCCCATAGCGCGGATCGGAGTACTCTAAGTCCCCGGAGCGCGGACTAGAGTATAAACGACTTCAAATCTCTGAATCCCCAGAGCGTGGAGCGGAGTACTCTAAGTCCCCGGAGCGTGGACTAGAGTATAAACGACTTCAAATCTCCGAATCCCCAGAGCGTGGAGCGGAGTACTCTAAGTCCCCGGAGCGCGGACTAGAGTATAAACGATTTCGAATCTCCGAATCCCCAGAGCGCGGATTGGAGTACTCTAAGTCCCCGGAGCGTGGACTAGAGTATAAACGATCTCAAATCTTCGAATCCCCAGAGCGCGGATCGGAGTACTCTAAGTCCCCGGGGCGCGGACTAGAGTATAAACGATGGCAAATCTTCGAGTCCCCAGAGCGCGGATCGCAGTACCCTAAGTCCCTAGAATGCGGACTAGAGTATAAACGATGTGAACCTTCGAATCCCCTGAACGCGGATCAACTTACTCTAAATCCCCGGAGCACAGATTTAAGAAAAAGTCCAAGTACATGAGAGATGTAGAACAAGAAATATGCCACGTCTGGAGAAGTTCGAACATCACAAAAATGGACCGGGAGATGATGCGACTCATAAGAACATGAGCTGCGACTATAGTTAATCAGCAGACAAAAGAAAAAAGCAAGAGAGTCATTCAAACATAAAGAAACTAAACTTCATTCAGTAGTTCAAAATGGGGTTACACAGTTACTCCTATAAAACTCAGAGTTGAGAACTTATCTATACAAGCTACAAGCTACAAAGATAAAAACAACTACAAGACTTAAGCAAGATGCTCGTTGAACGAGTGTATCGATTATTTCTTTGGCTTCTTCTTCTTGTCCTCCTTTGTTTTTTCCGACGACTCCTCTCCTTCATGCTTTTTCTTGGATTTCTTACTTGCTAAAGAAGCGGAGTCAGGAGTAGGAGACGGAACATCTAGTGGTTTGGACCTGCCCGGGAGAATGATTTTCAAAGGTCTGTTCCGCGGGTCGGTAAGTTCCAGGATTCCAGGTTCAACTTTGACCTCGGCCTTTTTCTTCTCCTCTACGGCGAGGCGGTCCTTCATGCTCATCTGTGAAGTATGCTCAGAGGCGCCAGTGATTTCAATTTCGTCGCTTCCTTCGGCGGGAGATGAAGTGTCAAGCTTATCGTCATCTAGCGCCCCCAATCACTTGAGCATCGGGACCAGGAATCACTCCCGCGTGGATAGCATCGCTAGCTTTCTTTACCTCCTCCTTGGCGTCATCGCTCCTCGGAGTTGGCTCGGCGTTAGAACAACCTACATGAAAACATAAAGGATGGGCGTTAGAACGAGTAACCACCGCTGAAAGATGACGGGATCTTTCAACTTTTAGAGAAAGAAGAATTTCCTACCAGGTTCCGGTTGGCTGTCGGTGGCGCGTGGGGTTTCACCCTCCAGGATAAGGGAAAGCACATGAGCACCGAGCCTGGGATCTTCGGGGTCATAACCAGCATGCTGCTCGAATGGATCAAGTGTCGGCCGACCGACCGATTGAGCAGCGGGAGGAGCAGCAATATGAGGAGCAGAAGTATTGGCCCCAAACGGGCCAGCTTCATCATTTTTCTCTTTTGGAAGGGGAGAGCCTTTGCTATAAAGTACCAATGCTGCGGATAAATTCAATGGCTCATTCCCCCTAAGGAACTCCTTCACCAAGGCATCCTCATCGACCTCTTCGGAGCCCGACTCGATCTTCCTGATCCTTATCAAAGTTTCCCAGGCCTCGGCTAGGGATTCGAGATAGCCGTCGCCTAAGAACGTTAAGTCGCGATGCATAAGGACGCGGGCTCCATATTCAGCAATCAACGGGTCAAACATGCATTTGACCTCTTCCCTACCGGCTTCTGCGGCCGCCTCGAGGCGAGAATCAATCTCCTCCGCAGCCTCTCTTCTGCCCTCCTCAAGGGCCTCATCCTTCATTTTCTCAACCCCGGCAAGTTCGTCATCGAGCTTCGTTTTCAGGAGACGAGTAGCAACGATTTCATCACAATATCGCTATGATTCTTCTTGAGCAGCTACCTTGTCCTCCTTCTCCTTGGAGAGTAATTCTTTCAGCTCTCTGACTTGCACAACGAGCGCGTCCCTCTCTTTTTGAACAGAGTCTTTTTCTAGGGCCAGGGCGCCGCTGCGCTGGACTGCCTCATCAAGCTCCTTCTTGTGAGCCATCTCTAAGCGAGTAACTGCCTCAGCAGTATCTTTTGCGCTTTGTTCAGCGGCTTCCAGCTTCAACTTGTACGAAGCGAGCTCTACGTCTTGGTGCTCGATGATGTTTTTGTCGCAGCCAGCCTCCAGTTTCAGGCGATCAATCTCCTGTTTACGCTCAACGGACACCTCCGAGATCTTCTCCACCAAGTGCACAAATGCGTCATGTTGAACATAGACGTCGTTATTGCAGGCAATGGCACTCTGCTTCACGTGCCTAGGAATATGGTGAATAGCTGGGAGGAACTTCAAACCGTCAAAGCAAATTTTCGGAAACTTGGCCTGAAGATCGACCATCTTTTCCGCGACAGTTGGATCAACCACGGGAGTAGGGGGAGGAGGCTTTGGAAGTTCCCCCCTTTTTCGTTGTTCCCGAACTGGCCTCGTACTCGATGAACCGGAGTGTTGTTCTCGAGGAGCATCAGAGTGGTGACCCTTCTGTGAAGTTTTCTCTTTATCCGGCACAGTTGGAGGAAGAGGATCACGGGACTGCGAAGATTGAGAATATGCCTTCTTGCGGTGAGATGACTCACGGGGACGATTGTCTCTATCTTCATAATCGTCTCTGCCCCTGCGTCTGCCTGAACCAGAGTCCTGTCCAGAGTGATGAAATATGGAAGAGCCATGAAGGCGATCGAGTCCGTGAGAACGCCCCATATCACCTGCAAAGAATGGAGATAACAATGAGTTAAGAAAAATCAATGAGATAAGAAAAAACTTGAAGTGTATGATGGAATGCGTATGTGCGTGTGTGTCCCAGTGTTCCCCCCGACGGACCCGTTCGTTTATCTTTACTAATCGGAGTGTTGTCTCCTTGGACCGGGAGTTGAACTCCCGCATTGCCTTTAACGGGCGAAGAAAACTTGAGGGCTTCAGGGTCGTCAAACCCGTAATTGAGAATATCATCGGGAATAGACAGGTTCGACAGGCTCCTCAGGGAACTTTCCAGGTGCTGCGAGGAAGCCTCTTTCTCAGGCGGGATAGGCAAGACTTTTGAAGTGCCACCAACTTTCTCCTTCTGAACTTTATATTTTAACTTCCTCTTTCCCTTCGAAGGGGAGGATGACGTCTCAATATCTTGAACTTCGAATGCCGGATTCCAAGCGGGACCGACGTTCTCGCCTTGAGTCTGAAGAGCTTCATCTTCTTTGCGCTCACCTTCTTCGTGCGTATCGGGAGTGCGGCGCGATGACGATCCGGCCTGTTTCTTCCCTTTACCGGACGAAGGTTTGGGAATGTTGACACCTTCTGGAAGGCTGATCCGACGACCAGGGGCTAGCAAGCCAAACCCCGATAGTGATTCATTTGAAATGATAGTCCGGATGTCTCGTTCCTCGGCAGGAAGAGCTATAACGGCTTCAACAGCCTCAGAATATCCTCGGCCTTCCGGACACGGGTTGATACCTGAAAAGATGAAACAAAGAGTTAGGAAAAGCATGACTCCGGTTAAATGCGAATAGTGACTCGGCAGAGAGACTTACTGCCTTCAACCCATCTCCTCGCAAAACCAGGAGGGCAGCGCACATAAAACCATTCCTGTTTGTACAGGGCGAATTTACTGCATGCCCTTGTCAAGATTTGGCATCTGTGGTATGGCTCAAGGAACATAAAGGAAGGACTGTCTTTTCGTCTCTTGATCATATAAATGTATCTGATATCGCCAGCGGTTGGAGGTCTAGAGAAAACGGCCATGAAAAGTAAGTAGGTCCCGTATAGAAACGCATGGCCGTTCGGGTGCAGCTGCGACAGAGCTATGTCAATATACTGCAATACATCCCGAAGAAATAAATTGAACGGAGGCATGCTGCCCATCCAACACATGAACTTGTTACAGGCGTTATACCCGACTGGGGCAGATGAGGACGATCGTGTCGCGAAGGGACCAACACGTCGGCAAAAGGGATCCCATGAATGGAGCATATCCGTCGGAGAGCGGCTTCGTTTATCTTCGAAGCTTGTGAATCGATCAGATTTTCTAGAAGAATTGTTGCCTCCAGGGCATCAGGTGCTAAGTTGTGAGCAGGAGAAGTCGACGGATTAGAAGTATAAGCAGCTTCTGGCCTCGATGACGGCCCAAGCCTGTCGGATATAGTGGTGGAACTAGACTTTCTTGACATCCTCAATAAATACGAACCTGGCAAAGCGCTTGAGAAAACTATACCTGAAAAACGTTGAACGTTAGAATTGGCAACACGAGTTTTCCCCCCCACATGGTGTGTGAACTAGTGCAAGCAATTGTGTACAAGCAATAAAAATCTAAAGATTTCAAAGATATAAAAATGTGCTTCAAATCGTCGCCTTCGAAGACCGTCATCGCTGACCGTCTCAAAAAGCCCGTTAAGTCTACTAAAAGCTAGGGAGATAATGATCCGGGTCAGTTCCACATGTTGGTGTGCTTAGATCTTTGTCCTTGTATTGATTAGGCATGGCAATTGTTCGTTCGGCATTTTACAGTGTTCGGCCTAGTATGTTTGTTCGGCAGGTCAGTTATTCAAAACGAATACTGTTCGGCATTTAAATGGTATTCGGCAATTGTACTGTTCGGGCTAAGTTCTATTCGGCATGCGCGTCTGTTCGGCAATTGTACTGTTCGGGCTAAGTTCTATTCGGCATGCGCGTCTGTTCGGCAATTGTACTGTTCGGGCTAAGTTCTATTCGGCATGTGCGTCTGTTCGGCAATTGTACTGTTCGGGCTAAGTCCTATTCGGCATGTGTGTCTGTTCGGCATGTCAGTTGTCCGGCACAAATACTGTTCGGCATTTGAGTGTTGTTTGGCCTTAGTTCGTTCGGCTAAGTCATAGTGGCATTTTAATAAGCGCTAGGCCGGGGTTCGTTCGGCCAAGGTAGTGCTCGGCAATTTCCCATTCCACCGTCCGGCGCATGACGACATACGCCGGAGCAGCGCTAAGCCGACCAACACCTTTACCTCCTCCAACACCTTCTTTCTTTTTTCTTCCCTTTAACTTTGGTCTGACACGAGGAAGCTAAGCCCATAGGTGAACCTGATCATTCCTCCTCGCATCATCGTTCGGCAGTGAAGACGCGGTAAAGACGACCTACTCAAAGGCCTTCTACGTGACACACTCGGTCATCTCGTTTGAAATCTACTTGAATCGTACGAGAAAAGATACCTAGTTTGCAGATTGGAGATTGGGATGGAGTAGTTAAGTTTTAAATCCGGACGACTGAATAGAATTGAAAGTCCTCGAGGAACGGCAGAAGTAAAAAAGTGAAGGGGAGAAGAAGGAAAAGACCTGGTTTTATAGAGAAGGGAGGTGGAAGTCGAAGGGGCTATACCCGGTAGAACCGGTCAATACCACAGTGTTCGACATTAGAGAAAAGTGTAGTTCGGCACATGAGGATTGTTCGGCTTCGAACGTATCGTTCGGCGTCCAGGCCACGCTCGTCACACACCTCCGTCACAGGCATTCTCGAGAAGGCACCACCAAGGAAAGTTGAACTAGATTCAAAGCGCATCACGTTCGGCCACGCGATACACTTTGGGGGGCAAGTGTTTCCTGGAGACTTGACCAGGCAACTAGTACTCGGAGAAGTACTCAGCATCCATAGTGCTCGGCATCCGTAGTGCTCGGCATCCAGAAGATCCGGCGTCAAGTAGTGTTCGGCGTTCGGCGTAATACTCGGCATCAATAGAACTCGGCATACAAAACTACTCGGCGTCAACTGGCACTCGGCGTCAACCAATGCTCAGCATTAGCTAGCATTCGGCATCAATAGAACTCGGCGATAGGAATACTCGGCGACAGGAGTGTTCGGCATCAATAGAACTCGGCGATAGGAATACTCGACGACAGGAGTGTTCGGCATCAATGGAACTCGGCGATAGGAATACTCGGCGACAGGAGTGTTCGGCATAAAGCAGAACTCAGCAGCGGGAGTACTCGGCAACGGGCACACTCGGCATCTAGGAGACGTTCGGTGTACATTACTATTCAACATGACACTATCGTTCGGCCAGCATGCATCATTCGACCAAAAGCTTCAGATAGAGTTGCGATCGGCTTCAGCTGCAACCATCCTGCACTTCCTACACAATCGAACGAACCATCCAGCACAGAAAGGACTGTTCGGCACGGAAAGGACTGTTCGGCGTCAAAGCGTTCGGCATACCTGGTTCGGCATGCTACGAACACTACACCTGGGCTAGAGCGTTCGGCTACCAAGCGCACTTGGGAAGTCCAGCCCATTTTTGTCTATAAATAGAGGGGCAGGGTCACAGTGAAGAGGATCCTTTTTTGGAGAGAACACCGGGGAGACTCTGCCATTTTTTAGACTCATCTTCTCTACTTAACAACTTCATTCAAGCATTTGATTCACGAATTGTATTTGTAATCAACAATAAGGAAGATCAATAAAGTTTAATCTCAAAGTGGACGTAGGCAATTATGCTGAACCACTATAAATTTGGTGTTCTTACTTTCTACATTTAAATTAGCATTGTCTTCTCTATTTAATTTATCTTCATCACTTATATCTCTACACAATCTTTCTCTACGAGGTTAGTGACCAATTTTGGTGCTAACAGTATTCTTCCAAAAGTGGAATGAAATCAGTTAATTTACATATATTAAACGGATCTAAATTCCAAAAATTCCAAACATAGAGAAGTTTACATTTCAACAAGATTTGGGTAATAATCCAAATTCATAACATTATTATACAATCTATTTTAGACCTGAAATAAATATCATTCAAATCAATATTCTAAGTTCATACTTTTGTGACTGATTTCTAGATCAGGCTGTAAATAATTCTAAATCAATTCATAAACAAGAATATTTAGTTGATATTTATTATATTCAATTTGTTGCCCACAACTCATATACAATTATCCAATTAGGCATAAAAATCAAATAAATACCAATAGCATAATTTTCATATTATAACAATCTATAAAATTTCTCACTTCCCTTTTAAAAGCGATCCAAATATCCAGATCTGGAGTAAAACCTTTGATTCATCTCCAAATCCTATTTAATTCAAGAGATGTGTACAAAAGGGTATATACATACATCAGATATATCTGAGAAGAGGTTTAGAATTGGAAGAGAAAATAGATACAAATATATAAATTACATCAAATATGCATATAGTTGATTCTCTTCTCTTCTCCTTTTTATTAGATTTCTATACTTTTCTGATTTGCATGAATATAGATATAAATATCTTATTTTTATTATTTAGAAAGAAAGTGGAGAAAAAGAAATGGCAGAGTTTTACTACTACCTCCAAAAAAATTATGAGAAGAGAAGGGAGGTTTAGGCCTAAATTTATAGACATAGGAATCAACCTTAATCGTTCAATTTAAAATATTAAATCCGGACCGTTGTGGCCTAGGGTTATTGTGCCCGTGGTTACCCAACTAGGACCACCTTATATGCATCGGTCGACCGCTACATGTTGATTGGTCGTAGTGAACAGTCGGCATGTGGTCCCGTGCGAATAATTATAAACTTTAATTTTTCTTATTTATTTATTTTCGTTTCGAAATCATTTTTCGTTCGTAACTTCTTCGTTTGGAATCTGATCAAAAAACTCCACATACAAAAGTTTCTTCGAATTTCATCATGAATGCAATGGTACATGTTTCATGATCAAATTCCATCCTTTGCACAAATTCCACTTTTGGAACTTAATTAATTAACTAACTAACTAATTAAATTACTAACGCCAAATTACGGGATGTTACAATCTCACTTTAAAATTAAGTTTAAAAGGCTATTATTTTATGAAAATAATTTTAGTCTGTTGCTTATGTTTATAAGTTTATGAAAGTGATTATTGTTTGGTTTGGTTCCCATTTGAAAGCGGATGGCACATAAGATGTTCACAGGGGACTTGAAATGAAATCGAAGTGTTTGTAGCGAATAGGTTGCTACTACACACTTCGAAGTGCATAAGTGATAAAATGCAGGGGACAATTTTCCTTGCCTTGTGAATGTTTATTTACAATTTTACATATGTTCTCATGTATATAAATTTTTAATATTGCTTGGTATAGTTAACATAATTTGTTTTTATTCTATATTGAAAATCCTGTGTTTTCTTTAAACTAGTTTACTACTTTATTTCCCAACAAAGTTTTTAAAAGATTTTCCGAACTTAACTTTTGTTTTCAAACCTTTTTACAAAGTTATTAAAGTGGTTTAAATATAGAAAGAAAGGCTTTTAAAGCTACTTTGATTTACAAAACAAGTTCTAAAAGTTATGGTCCATATAGCGATAGTCGCTATGGATGCAGTTTGCAAATCGATGATTTTTGTGTTAGATAAAAAGGGTTATCTATTTTTAGATATTTTGAAAATTCATTTCAAAAGCGTTTATAAGTATTTTAAAAGGAAATTTTAAATTTTAAATATATTTTGAGGAATTTATTATGTTATTTAAATAAGTGGTTTAAATTTTAACTACTTTGTTTCCAAGGTTGGGTTTTTGTTTAAAAGAAACTATCTTTTAAAAGGATGTTTTAAATACAGGGGATTTCTTTGCTTGTGCCATTAAGAAACATCAAACAAATTTGATAAGTTGTGCTAAAATGTTGACACATTTGTGGAAAGTAAATCATCTTGTATTTAGCATCAAAAGTAGTTGAGTAGACTATCCACTGTCTATGAGATCTAGAACTAAAGTTTCTAGGCGAGGAACACAGAAGTCAAAATGTCGAAAACGTGATAAGTGTAAGAGAGTTAATTTTGATAAATGGGCATGATTAATTAAGTATATCGAAGGTACTTCATCGTATACTTGACACCAAATTCTGAGGTATGTAAACTCGTTTTTATTCCGAGAAGTAAGAATGTATGTTGAGGCAATGATATTTTCTAACTTATCCGACTTTATTGTGAATCAAGGGATAGCACTGTTTGAAATCGGAAAGTGGTGATAAGTATAGGATGTCCTATTTTCCATATGCAAACTTTACTTACTCCTAGATAGTGGTTTGTCCACTATCGATAACTTGACCAGTTTTGAAACTATAGACTGTTAGTTCGGAGGGACTGGGATCGGATAAGCATGAGTTATCCGAAAACCACTTCAAACCGACATAATGTGTTCGAATTGGAAACATCTTGAAGATGATGGAATCAAAGACGGAGCTTTTTGAAGTGCAAGGGCTACTTGCTACTGATCCTATGGATGTAGTAGAAGTAGTGCCTTCGATTTGTTCATATCCCGAACAACTTGTATATATTAATGTTGGTATTGTATTGTTGCTTGTAGGGCGGTGTTAGCATTCCAAGTGGGATTGCTATAAAAAAAAGGCAAATCGTTGCCTCGAACCACACACCCTAGAATGACTAAAACAGGGGATATGCTTCAGTACTATGTGGTTCTCTACCATTAGGGTATGGTCATCCCCAATCTAGATCGATATTATTCCTTTTGATGTATGCATTAGGTCTAGTACAGCTGTTGATCGCAACCAAGGGATGATTATATTCGGTACTATCCAATAAGGGGTATGCCAGTACTGACTCACGGGGGTCCCGGTAAGGCCCTCGATACATTTTTCTAGAGGTGTACTGTGACAAGCGATACTCCGGTGGCCTTGTCATTGTATGGAAATCCATTTTTAAATTCGTGCCTTTACAGACTTAGTTGTATATCAAATATGCTGGAAAATGAGATGCAAGCATTTCAACTATGTTATATTTTTCTTTTAAACCCTAAATATTATTATAATATCATAGAAATTCTTGCATATAGGTTTTGGTTATTGTAAGGTAAAAATCCATCTGTGTTTATATGCGGTGTGGTCTTAAAATATACCTTTATTTTTGAAGGGTTTTATAGATATAATAATTCATATGTTTGAGTTTTACTCATAGCAGACCCATGTTTGACCCGAAGTTTTTCTTTCTTTCCCTTAAACTTTTAGGTACTCTAATTTTTGAGTAGCTAAATAGTCCAGGTTCTTACGGATGCATCTTGAAGGAGTATGGAGTAGGAGGCTTCATCTTCTATCTAGTTATCTATTTTATTTCCACTGTGTGTATATAGTTTGCATCAGCATTATGAGGGTAGATAGTTATAACTGTCCCTGGTTGAAGTTAGTACCTGTTATAACCTTGATATTTCATTTTGGAAGCAACCATATGGATTATCATATGTTATATTATATGTGATTCCCATGCGTTGTGAGATTTTGTGTTTCTTTCTTCTTATCTTTTTTTTACACCAACGGTTTGTCTTTCAGACACCTAAATGACAGACACATAAATACCAAGGATGTATTAAGTGTCTCTTTAAGAGTAAGAAATGTAGATCGTTACACGTGGTATCAGAGCTTAGGTTAGGCAAACACCAAGGCCTTAGTTGGGGTCAGATCATTAGATATAGGGTTAGTAACACCCTAGAATGAGTTTATCTATGAGAGCGCGTATTTGTAATTTTTATTCATATATATATATATATATTCGAGTTATTTGATTAGCTTTGATATATTTGATTTGGTACCCATTCCCTTAAGATAATCTCATCTATGTATTCTAGAGTTATCTTACTATATCCAGGGAGTAAGAATGAGTACTAGAGTAAGACGAGGGAGGGGAGTTGGTAGTTTACCATGACAACCATTGGTCGAGCTTCGAATGTTAGAAGAGTTGGAGCAGTTGAAGAGGCAGCACCTGTGCAGCCCCGTGTAAACTTTGCAGCTTTATGTAAAGACTATACTAATCTAGGAGGAAAGCAATTCAAGGGCACGGAATCCATTATCGAAGTCCAAGCTTGGCTTCGTTCTTGTGAGAAGATCTTCAAGAGGCTAGATATTCCAGATGAGTAGAAGCGTTTCTTGGCATCTTGACAGTTACAAGATGGAGCATCAGCATGGTAGGATTCGATCACACCAAACGTCTCGGAGAATTATTTTTCAAGGGCAAGGTTTTAGGAAGTGTCTAAAGACTAGTACATGCCTGTTGCAGGAAAGGTCCGTCTATATAGAAGATTTTTGGATCTTAAGCAAGAAGATTTGTCAATAGCTGAATATAAAACCAAATTCAATGAGTTGCCGCGATTTAGTAAGGGATTGATTGATACCACTCTTATGAAAAATGAGATGTTTGTAATTGGAATGTGGGAAGAATTCCATGGGAAGATGAGAGCACACCTAAAGGGATCTTTTGTGGACTTAGTGGATATGGCTCTACGTTATGAAGTTCTTGAAAGGAAGAAGCTGGCAGAAGCACCAAGCATTAACAATAGCAACAACTCGAACAAGAGAAAGTTCAACCAGCAAGGAAAGAAGTAGCAAGGAGCAAAGCTAAGAGGAAGGGCTTTGGAAAGATGTTTCAAGGATATTGGTTGTTTAATTTGCAAATAGAAGGGTCATATTGCAAAATTCTATCCAAATTCTAAAGCTAAGAAGCAACAAAGAGGCCCTATTTCTCCGATGGTTCAAAAGACACTCTGCTTTAATTGCCACCACCCAGGGCATATGGTGAAGGATTAGCTGCTAATGACGAAGAGTCAGCAAGTCAAAAATTATGCTATTAAAATGGAACCATGGACCTCAAAGGATGTGAAAGGGAAAGGAGTTCTTGAAGGTACTTTATATGTTAATGGAATTTTAATTCGAGTATTATTTGATACCGGTGCTTCCTATAGTTCTATTTCTAAATAATTGGTAGATAAATTACAACTTTGCCCAAGAATAGTAGAAACCCTTATTTGTGTGTCTAACTCCATAGGTGGTGCAACTAATTTGTGTATGATTTATGAAGATTTACAAGATACTTACCTACCATTTTTCATGTGGCCTGTTTGTTTTAGATTTTAAGGGCTTTGATGTTTTACTTGGTATGGATAGGTTATCAAAGTATGGAGCTGTTTTGGACTATGTCAAGTGAATAGTATGAGCAGTTTACTTTATGCACTTGATTTGTCCTAAAAAGAGTTAGGGTCGATAGTAATTTTTAAGAATTTCCAATATGTTTTTGAAGAAGTTAACAGTCTCCTCCACATCGGGAGATTGAGTTTCGTATCGACTTAATTCCCGGTTGGAAACCTGTTATTCACCCTATCTGTAAGATGGCTTCGAGCGAGAAGTTGGAATTAGGAAATCAGACAGATGATTTATTGAGTAAGGGATTAAATAGGTCAAGTCGCTCAAGTTGGGGAGCAGCTGTAGTTTCTGTTGCAAAGTCAAATGGTTCTTTAAGACTTTGTATGGACTACCTTGAGCTTAACAAATAGATAATTCCAAACAAGTATCCCTTATCTCATATAGACAACATGTTCTACCAACTACATGGTGCTCGAGTATTCTCCCAAATGGATCTTGCCACAGGATTTCACCAGTTAAGAATAGTAGAGGATAGTATACCCTTAACAGCATTAGAGGACCGAATTGTTTCTTTAAGTAGTTGGTTATGCCTTTTAGGCTAACCAATGACCCGCCAATTTTGTAGATCTTATGAATCAAGTCTGTAGAGATGTGCTTAATAAATTTGTATTGGTCTTTACAGATGATATTCTTATTTATTCTAAGATCGAGGAGGAACACAACCATCATCTAGAAGTGATGCTTGAAATGCTATGGAAACACGATTTAAGACCTAAATTTTCTAAGTGTCATTTTGGGCAATCGGAAGTAAGGTTCCACGGACATGTTGTGCTGGGGATGGTATTTCGGTTAATCCAAAAAAGGTGGCAGCTATTCAAAACTAAAAGACACTGCAAAATCCAGCAGAAATCAGAAGCTTCTTAGGCTTAGCAGGATATTATAGAAGATTCATTTAAGACTTCTCCAAGATTGCCTCGTACCTAAAAAAGTTGACAAAGAAGGATGCTAAGTTTGTTTGGACTTCAAAATGTGAGGAAGTATTCATAGAGTTAAAGAAGAGGTTAAACAATGCTCTAGTTTTAGCTATTTCGGATGGAGGTGAAGGGTTGAGTATGTATACAGATGCTTATGGTGTAGGTTTGGGTGC
Organism: Allium fistulosum; assembly: GCA_030737815.1. Classification (NCBI taxonomy): domain Eukaryota; kingdom Viridiplantae; phylum Streptophyta; class Magnoliopsida; order Asparagales; family Amaryllidaceae; genus Allium; species Allium fistulosum. Next base: position 1,427,237,109 of record CM060902.1, read on the forward strand.
GATTTTGATGTAGTATGGAAGAGTTATTGCTTATGCCAACCAGCTAAAGCATCATGAGCGGAATTATGCTACACATGACTTTGAGTTATTAGTTTTTGTGTTTACATTAAAGATGTAGAGGCATTTCTTGTTAGGTGAAAAGTTCGAGCTCTTCACGGATCATAAGTCCTTGAAGTATCTTTTCACGTAGAAGGATTTGATATGAGGCAGCAGCGTTGGTTGGAATTTCTAATGGCATATGACTTGATATTTTATATACGCCAAGAAAAGCCAATATGGTAGCGGATGCTTTGAGTAGGAATCCAGTTTTGGCTCTTTTGGAAGCTACTCTGAGTCTTCTCGAAAGGATTGCAAGTAAGCAAAGAGAAGGTAGTCATCTTATAGAATTTATTCAAGAAGTTGAAGAAGGACGATGTTCGAGTTTTGAGCTAGACAGCCATGTGATATTGCGGATGAACAAAAGGTTATGCGTTCTGGATGTTGATGGTCTTAGGCAGGAAGTTTTAGTAGAATGCCATAAATCTAAGTTAAGTATCAATCTTAGAGTTACTAAGAAGCACAGGGATATGAAGCGAGTAGTTTGGTAGATAGGAATGAAGAGGGACATTTCAATTTATTTTAGCAGATGTGTGATTTGCCAGCAAATTAAGGGTGACCATCAGAGGATTGCCGGATTACTACAACCACTGGGTATTCCAAATTTTAAATGGGAGCAAGTATCGATGGATTTTATATATGGTTTGCCCGGATCAAGGAAGGTTCGGCTAACCGATAATGCACATTTTATTCCAGTAAAACCGATTAGGATTGTAGCAATCTTGGCAGAGATTTATATGAAGGAGAGTGCCTAATTGCATGGAGTTCCAAGCGGTATTGTAAGTGATCGAGATCCAATTTTTACCAGTCAGTTTTCGAAAGCGTTGCAAGTAGCTTGGGACAAAGCTAAGTTTGAGCACATCATATCATCCTCAAACTGATAGTCAAATAGAGAGGGTGGATGGAGTTTTGGAATATCTTTTGAGGGCCAGTATTTTGGCTTTTGGAGTTTCATAGGAGGATCATCTTCACTTAGTGGAATTCTTACATAATGACAGTTATCAGGCAAGCATTGGCATGGCCCCTTATGAAGCTCTTTATGGATAGCCATGCAAATCACCATCATGTTAGGTGGAAACCGGAGATCGATTGTTACTTGGACCTGATATGCTTTCAAAATCCATTGAGAAGGTAGTTTTAATTAAAAGGAAGATGAAGAAAGCTCAGTATAGATAGAAAAGCTATGCCGATAGAAGGCATAGGGATTTAGAATGTTCAGTCTAGGATTTTGCATTTGTGAAGATCTCTTTGATAAGAGGAGTTATACGATTTAGAAAAGCAAGAAAGTTGGCACCAAGGTATGTTGGACCTTTTCAGATTCCTGGGAGGATTAGGGTGCTTGCCTATCGAGTTGAGTCGCCTGAAAGATTGTCAGGGATGCATATGTTTTTCATGCATCACATTTGATGAAATATGTGCATGATCCATCACTTATTTTTAAGCTGACTGTTCAAGAAGATTTGGAAGTGGAACCAAACTAAAATGTAATAAGGCATCCAGTTCACGTTATTGATCGAGATGTGAAACAATTGCAGAATAAGGTCGTGGGATTGGTTAAATTTCAATGGAGCGAAGATGATGGAGACTACATGAGGGAGACAAAGGATAGCATAAGAGAGGCTTATCACGAGTTGATGACAGGTTAATAGTATGCATAATGTATAGATAGTGTACTCACCGCTTAGGGTGTAGTCACTTAGTAGTTATCTTTGTTGTATTGTATATGATATATGTTCTTTTGAGTTATCTTTTTGTATGTTAATTTCGGAACAAAATGCTTTTAGGGGGAGAATGTAACGACCCATAATTTAATCAATTAAATATGAATATTTAATATATTTTTGAATAATTAGATAATGGATTTTATAATTCAAATAAACCTCTTTTAAGTAATAATTAAGGATGATAAAGTTGTTTTGAAATTTGGTTTACAAAAATAGCTAGTTCGGAGAAAAATCGAAAATGTGACAAAAAATCATTATTTGGATTCTTGACATTTCATCACTCAAAAGTTGTCAAAACATGTTGTATACACTAGTGTGTGTATGTTTACATATATGAGAATAACATATGCTTTTGTCTGATGAAGTGATTTGGTCAAAACATGTTAAAATATATACTTAAGTTAATAAAAAGAAGTGGACTTTTCTTATATAATTTAAAAAGAAAAGTAGCACAAAAGATAAGGCATAAGTACATTGCGAAAGAGGTGAAGTGATGCATGGAGTGACTAGGGGGTGGCCTATGCATCATGATAAAGGGAGGGTGATGTGCCATCATTCTATGGAGGGTATGGGCTAAGGGTAGTTTGGTAATTTTCTATTTTCTATTTTCTATAAAAACAACTCCACTCTTTCCATTTTCACTTTACTTCATTTCATTTCCTTTTCCCATTTCTTCCTCCTTCTTTTGCACTCCCTTCTCTTCTTCTTCCATGTCTTCTTAAAAGATAAATTAAATCGCTTCTTTTTCACTTTTAATCCATAAATAAGTTATTAAACAACTTCTATTCTTCTCTACACTTCTTATTCACCAAAACAAAACCCAAAATACTATATTTTTACCAAGGCCGAGCCCTCTCCTTGCTTAGGTCGAGCCCATATAACCTCCCCAAGGTCCTAAAAAGCAAGTTTGTAAAAAGGAAGCTAGGTTTGTGTGCTATTTAAAAAGTTGCGGTAGTTCGGTTGAAAGATCGTGTTGGTTTAAGTGAGTAAAGCTCGCTTTAAAAGCAAGTTTAAAAAGTTATTATTTTGTGAAAATAATTTTAGTTTGTTACTTATGTTTATAAGTTTATGAAAGTGATTATTGTTTGGTTTGGTTCCTGCTTGAAAGCGGATGGAGCATAGGATGTTTGTAGGGGACTTGAAATGAAGTCAAAGTGTTCGTAGCGAATAGGTTGCTACGACACATTTTGAAGTGCATAAATGAGAAAATGTAGGGGACAATTTTCCTTGCCTTATGAATGTTTATTTACATTTATATATATGAGCTTATGTATATAAATATTGAATGTTACTTGGTATAATTAACATACTTGAATTTATTTTTATTCGACATTGAAAATACAGTGTTTTCTTTAAACTAGTTTACTACTTTATTTTCCAAAAAAGTTTTAATAGATTTACTGAACATAATTTTATTTTCAAACCTTTTTATAAAGTTATTAAAAGTGGTTTAAATACAGAAAGAAAAGGTTTTAAAGCTATTTTGATTTACATAACAAGTTTTCAAAGTTATGGTCCATATAGCGATAGTAGCCATGGATGCAGTTTGTAAATTGATGATTTTTGTGATAAACAAAAAAGTTATCTATTTTTAGATATTTTGAAAAGTATTTTTGAAGTGTTTATAACTATTTAAAAAGGAAGTTTGAAATTTTAAATATAAAGAGTTTAGTCAGTTATTTAAACAAGAGGTTTAAATTTTGACCGCTTGGTATCAAAGGTCAAGTTTTTATTTAAAAGCAACTATCTTTTAAAAGGATGATTTAAATACAAGTGATTTTTTTGCCTGTGCCATTAAGTAACTTCAAACAATCGTGATAAGTTGTGGTAAAATGTTGACACATATATGGAAAGTAAGTCATCTTGTACTTAGCTCTAAAAGTTGATGAGTGGACTATCCTCTATCTGTGAGATCTAAAACCAGAGTGTCTAAGCAAGGGATAGAGAAGTCGAAATGTCGGAAAGGTGATTAGTATCAGAGAGTTAATTTCGACAAATGGGTCATCATTAACTAAATATATGGAAGGTATTTCATCGTATACTTGACACCAAATTCTGAAGTATGGAAACTTGTCTCTATCCCGAGAAGTAAGAATGTATGTCGAAGCAAGGATAGTTTTCTAACTTGTCTGACTTCATTGTTAATCAAGGGATGGTGCTATTTGAAATCGAAAATTAGAAATAAGTATAGGATGTTCTATTTTTCATATTCAAATTATACTTACACCTAGATAGTGGTTTGTCCACTATGATAACTTGACCAGTTTTGAAATTATCGAGTGTTGGTTCAGAGAGATCGGGATCCAATAAGCATGGATTATCTGAAAACCACTTCGAATCGACATACGCATTTGAATGGGAAACATCTTGAAGATGGAATCAATGACGGAGCACTTTGAAGTGCAAGGACTACTTGCTACTAATCTTGAGGATGTAGTAGAAGTAGTTCCTTTGGTTTGTTCATATCCTGAACAACTTGTATGGATAAATGGTGACATTGCATTATTGCCTGGAGGGTAGTGTTAGCATTCCAAGTGGGATTGCTATAAAAGAAAGTAAATCGTTGCCTCGAACCTCACACCCAAGAATGACTAAAACAGGGGATATGCTTCCGGACTATGTGATTTCTACCATTAAGGTGTGGTCATCCCTGATCTAGACGATATTATTCCTTTTGATGTATGCTCCGGCCCCAGTACGGTTGTTGATCACAACCGAGGGATGATCATATTTGGTACTATCCAGTAAGGGATAGGCTGGTCCTGACTCGTAGGAGGTCCCGATGAGGCCCTTGATACATTTTTCTTGAGCCTTGTCATTGTATGGAAATCCATTTTCAAATACGTGCCTTTACGGACTTTTTGTATACAAATATATTAGGACATGAGATGCAAGCATTTTAGCTCTTTTATATATTTATTTTAAACCCCGGACATTATTATAATATCATAAAAGTTCTTATAGAAAGGTTTTGGTTATTGTAAGGTAAAACCCATCCGTGTTTATGTGCGGTGTGGTCATACGAGATACCTTTATTTTTGAAGGGTTTTATAGACATAACAATTCGTATGTTTTGATTTTTACTCACACTAGACCCATGTCTGAACCGGATTTTTCTTTCTTTACCTTAAACTCTTGGTTACTCTAATTTTTTAGTAGCTAAATTATTACAAACTTATGTATTTCTATTCACTATCATATATTCTATTGTATGTGATTCCCTTGCGTTGTGAGACTTTGTATTTCTTTCTTATTGTCTTTTCTTTTCTTTTACCCTAACGGCATGTCTTTCGGACATCTAAATGATCACATGTTAATACCGAGGATGTATTAAGTGTCGTCTTTAGGAGTAAGATAGGCAGATCATTACAGGAACCTTCTTTTAAGTTTGTATCAGATAAGAATAGCGAGTATTGATACTTATAATGCTTATTTACCATGCCACGAGGATGCACTAATGATGATAATAGATGGGAATAATGGTGATTGAAATAGAAGGATCTTAGAAGAAACCTCCTGGCATAGGAAATATATACTCATGTGACCCTCTTGACTATGTTCTAGAGCTTGCTCGTCTATTTTAAAGTTTTTTTACATGTTATGGATCTCGATTCAAATGATGAGGGTAGTGACTCCTCCTATTATGAAGAGGGTTAGATATGTATTGTATAAGTAGCTATGGTGCTCATCCTTAATTTTGTACTTTAACTGGTTTTCTTGCTTTTAATAAAAAGTGATGATCCACTATAAAACTTTATTGACCCGAAATTTCAAACACTTCTTATTTAAATATCTGAATTATTAAATACTTGAATCTTGGATTAACTATGATTAAATTATTATATAACCTTATCAATCCCTTTATAATTAATAACTAATTATGTTAAACTTGTTTTTGATAAATGTTTACAAAAATAAATAGTTCGAAGAAATACCGATAATGTGATCGAAAATCATTTTATCGATAAACAGCTTTTTACTTGGTAAAAGTTGTTTGAACTTTTTGTGCTTTCCAAATATATTAACGTATAATTAATTAGGAACTAAATATATGTTCTATGTTATGGCTAACTAATTGTGAATAGTAAAAAGATTAGTGGGGTGATTAAGGAGAAGATATTTTGGTGAATAATGTTTAAATATTCATTTTGGTCAAAGTTGAGGTGGAAAGGTTGTACATGAGAGAAACATGCTTTGAGACCTTCCAAGGAGGTTTGAAGGTAGTAGTATCTTCTTAATGAACTCTACAGATACGTCCTTAAGTTTATGACTAATCACTTTATACAAAATTAAAAAAAAAGTAGAAACCAATTAGTGATAATCCATTCCTATCTCCTCTAATCAATTCAAATCTTCTCTAAACTTCACCAAACTTTGGTAAAGGGCTTAAATCATCTTAGAAACAAGGAAACGCAAAGAAATGTTCGAAGAAAAGGTTGAAGAAAAGGAGCACACAACCCCATCCAGGTTTTGGCCATGAGCAATATGAAGGGAATGGAGCATGGCCAAGGTGTTTTTGGAGCTAAAGGTGGAAGCTTTTGATGTTTGGTGATGGTAGAAAGTGTTCATGTGATTTTTGATGGTTTGTGCTTGAGTTAGCTTGGTTGTGGGGTGAGTTAAATCACCATTATATTATATGTTGTGTAAACGTAAAGTTAAGTATTTAACTAATTAAAGTTTTAACTTTGGACCCTACTTGCTTTCGAAAGAAAATAACAACTCTAGTATGTATATCATCACTTCCATGACCTTCTATAACATGTAGCGTGGCCTTGACATAGTGTATATATGGTTGTTTGGATTGTGTATTGAAATTGGAATGGATATGAAATGGTCCATATAACAATAGTCACTATGAAAAGCACTTTGAATCCCCTTGTATTTAAATTTGTTTAATTGTTTATGTGTTAATATATTGTGATATAATATATATTGGTTGTGCTCCACACATATATAAGTGTATATGACTACAAGGTATTGGTTTGATAAAGTTGTAGAACTTGTGAAACAAAGTTGTAAAAGTTAGAAGCAAAATTGTCTCTATGGATGTAGTTTAAAATCACCTTATGTTAATATATATGATTTAAAAGACATCCTTAGGGGTGTCTTTGCTTTTTTATTAATTAATATATGTTTACTTATTACTGTATAAATATTGAGTTGAAATCATTTTATATTTAGTTGAACAAAGTTAAAAAATAATTAGTAGCAAAAAGGTCGCTATATGAGCACTTTGAAATAACTAGTTTTGTTAATTTTTGTAGGAATTTGTAAAGTCATCTTTAGGAGTTTCTTTGCATGGTTTATAAGTAGTCTAACTGTAAAAAAATTAGATCTTAATTGTTTGGGTTGTGAAAATGGGCCAAACATTTATGCAATTTTTCTAGTGTTCTCTGTCCAAGACTTTTAACAACACTTATAAATGCTATCTCTAACCTACGATAACATTTATGGGATCTTTTTACAACATTGGTTGTGTAGTGTTATTTTTAACATTTTGTGATTTAAAGTGAGTTTAAATAATAATTAAACTAATTATCTTTGTGAGATCTTTTCAGGGATGTTGATAACATATATTAGAGTGTTTTAAAAGTTGTTTAAAGTTAAATTATTTTTATTAATTATTTAGGAATTTTTAAAGTAAAGGGTTCTCAAATGTTAAATATGCTGTTTTATTAATTTTTATTAAATTTCTAAATTAATTATTTGTAAGTAATATTTTATACAGATATTTAAAAACTATTTATAAGTATTTTAAAATTGTATATATTTATAAGTTTTGAAAGTAGGTATTTTATAAACGGATAAGTGGTTTTGGTTATAACACTTAATTATAATAAACGGTTTTGAAAAGTTATTAAAAGGTATATTACTTTGTTAAATAAGTGTAGACATAATTAGATCTTCAAAAAAATATCTCAAAGATAATGTTAAGTATAAAATGGCCTTGGGTTCATAGTAAACAATGTTTTAACAACATTTGTTTTTAACCCTTTAAACTATGCTTATGAATGTAAGATCTACTACATTTGTCTTTAACCCTTAAATATAATTGTTCTTTAGAAAGAATATTTTAATGGTAAAGTTAGAAAAGTAAAAGGTTTAATTTATAAAAGAATAACGGGTTTATGTTAACAATGTTTTAGTAACATTTGTCTTTAACCTCTTTGATTATATTTTAAAATGTGAAATCTTGTTAAGAGGTTTGTGAATATTTGTATACCTGTAGGATATGAATATATGAGTGCAATTCTAAGTATTGAAAATAGTAGAAATGAATAGTGAAAGAGTATAAATGAATAGTGGAATAGTAGTATACATGTATATATATTTGGTAAAGGTATTTTAAATATATATACAAGTATTTACAAGGAAATTTTAATTAATAAAGAATTAAGTAAATAAAAGGAGCTGTATGACTTAATCATGCTTTGTGTGACTTAATCGTGTTTTGTGTGTTTACTTGTTTATAGAAAGTATTTAATCCTACACTTAGCACTAATAGCCGATGAAGTAGACTTGTTATATCTGTGAGAGTAAAGAATGATGTTCGAGTAGAGTTTAAAAGAAAATAGTGCTCTAACCTACCAGCTTCACTCTTGACCAAGGGATTGTGTAAGTTGATAAGGTGGGAAACATGACAAGTATACAAGACTTGGTTTATATATGTTATCATTTCTATTTCATACTTGATAGTCGATTAGTTGACTATCGAATTTGACCAGATTAACTTTAGAAGTATATGTAAGCGTCACATATTGATATAGTTTGAGATCTCCTAGGGAGGACTCATTTGTATGAATCATCTCTTACTTTAAGAACATATAGATACGAGAACCTTGGGGTGGACTCCTTTATATCATTTGCTAACTTCTTAAATAAACTAGAATTAAGTTAACTGAAAATTCATCGATTCAATTTTGAAGAGTCTTATATCGGATAAGTGTATTACTTCTCGAAAACCACTTCAAAATTAATATACGAGTTCTATATTTTGGCAGCAATTGTTGAGTGGAATGTTATAAAGTTGATGTTTATCCTAAGGTTAAGTCCAATGGAGAGGTCAACATTAGCATTCGTCGAACGAATTATGCTGGGATCCATGGAGAGATCAGTGAACTGTTACAGATGCTAGAATCCATAGAGAGATCCGAGATCTGTTCGAGTGATGAAGACTTATGTGTTGAAATGATGAACATGACTTCACCAACGGTAATGATAGAAAATAGAGTAGGCACATAGCCAAGGGGTTTAGTTAACTTACGAGGGTAACTCAACTCCAAATATCTAGAGATGCTTTCGGTTGAGGCGCGCGGGAGTTGATGGAAATCGGTATCATTTGTTCGGGCATGGACCAGCTATGTATTTCTTTGTGACATATTTTATCTAGAGATATGCGTTGTAACGACCCGTAAATTTTAGTGGTTTTATTTATTTAATTGATTGAAATTTTGTGAAATTTTAAATAATAAAATTTAGAAATAAAAATTTAATATTTGAAATACGTCTATTTAAACATAGCAAATGTTAAATTTTCATCGGATAATATGAAAATTTATTTCTTGTGTAATTTTATTTCAATTTAAATCAGTTAATATTTGATAATAAAATGTTTTCCAAACCTGAATATTTTTCTATAGAAAATTTGTAAATCATCTTCTGAGTGAGACGTTATCTTTCGTTTCATCAAATTTGAACTTCTATTGCTTCGTTCATCTTATTTCCGACATTTTAGCAACATTTCGGTACCGATATCGACATTCGATACGATGATCGTATCACTGATATCTGTATACCGTTTTTATCGTCTCGTCGTGTTGATCTTTGCGGTATATTCAATACTGTGTTTTGAAGTCCGATACACAGTGGAAACCGCAAAATGGTCAGCAGTATTGGTATTCGTTCGAGTCCATTTGTCTTTCGTGACCATTCAATTGTCCACCGTACTAAAGACCAATAGCCACTAGTTTTATTTTTCTGTGAAATTAACTTATGACTTTTGTGATTCCACGTTTCCAATTTATATCTGTTGTTTCAGTGTTATCTCTAACGTTTTTGCTCTGCCCTTTCACTTTCCATTCTGCTGTGTTCCCAATCCAAGACCAGAGCTCCCCTCCTCTTCATTTTTCTTCTTGTTCCACTGCCTTGTCAACCCAGCTTCCTTCATTTTTCTCACTCATCTCCTCTACCCTCTTGCCAACGAGCCATCTTCCTCTCTCTCTTTTCTCTCCCCTCCAATCATCGGCCTACCCTGTGCACCAAAATGGCCGAACCCAGAAACCCAAACCCATTTTCTCACATGCCGAACTCTATTATCCCGTAGCCTATGCCTTCCCTATACAAACCAAAGTCGCTCAGCCTTACTCGAACTAGTTGCATCTTCTTTGAACCCAAACTGCTCGGCCTCGTCTTCCGGACCTCACTTCCTACTTGCTTTTCCTCCACAGCCCATGCATGCTACCCCTTCTCTTCTCATATTATAGCAATGGAGACAGTAAGGTATTATATATATATATATATCTTATATCTTATCGGATTGTGTATATACATATGTATGTTAATATTATATGATATATGAAGTATATAGACTTGCTTGTACGTGAGCGTATATATATCTTTAAATGATGTGTTGGAAGGAATTTTATATTAGTTATATATAATATGTTTATATAACACAGATTTTGATTTTATCACATATTAGTTTTATATATATAGCTTCTATAAGTTGCGTATAACCTAAGTTATATATAATTTAGTTTTAACTATACATAGATTTATAACATATATGTTGGGTCTGTGTATGATAAAGAAGTTGTATGAAGTATATTTTGTTTCATGTAAGCTTTATATATAGTTAGTGTATTTTACTGAGATATATGTATAGGTTTGTATAAGTTTATAATTGTATTAGAGATTTTATCTGTTGTATAGTTTAATTGGTTTAGTTTATATTTTTAGTGTATACTGTTTATTGTGAGCTATTTGTTATAAAAAAAATAGAAAAACTGTATTATATAGTTACTATATTTATATGTGTTATATAGTTTGATATGGGTTATATATTTTTTCCTATATTAGTTAAAGATATATCAGTATATATGAGTTTATATACAGTTGTGACATATATAAATATAAAATATATGAGCTGCACATAAGTCTTTCATAACAATGTTTGTTTAATTTAAGTTGGTGATTGCTTACCTAAAAATACTTTTCCAGATTGCAACAGTATTTTTGTAATGAGGTGTGTGTTTTATATATTACAGTGATTGTAACTATATATCTTGCCTATGTTTTACATAATCAATATTCGATGGGTTTGAGTTTATATTAGTTATATATATATATATTTATACAGTAATGTTTGTATATATTAGTATATATATATAAGCTTATGATATGAAACTTTATATTTTGAGATTTGACAAGACAATGGTATAGGTTCTGTTACGTATATTATATTTGTTGTTTTATATATTGATTTTCGAATCTTAATACAGTTTATATATATAAGTTATAATGTTGGTTTTAAATATATGTAAAGATTTATTTTTTTTGTACAGGTTTAAAGGTTTATACCTATGTTTATACATTATATTTATAAGTACATAATATATGCATCGTCATGAGTATTGTTTTAAAATATATATATATATATATATATATATATATATTACATTTATATCAAACTGATCAGATTTATTTTCATCAATTCATGTTATCAGCTTGATCGTTGAATTCGCGTTCAATCTAGCTTTGCTTTGCAATTCGTGCTTGGATTCATAACTCATCTTAGTCTCCTTCATCTCTAACTTCGAAAGGTGAACAACCACTCACGATTAACATTCTTATATTTATTAAATTTGATTTCAATTGAAACGACAATTGAAATATGCTGCTGTCAGTTATTTACATTTCCATATATATATTATGTTATCTGTATCTGTTCACCTGTGACATTTGACACCATTATCTGTTATTTATCACTGATGATATATGCCTGTTACTGATTGTTATATTATTGTCATATCTGTTATCACTCTGCAAGTTCCCTGTTAGTATAGAATCACTATGGGTTGAAATGATACATACTCGAACGATCTGTAGAATAAGAGAAAATCTGTAACGACCCACTATTTTGGACCATTCAAATCGACAATAAATCCACACATATCGGACATGAATAATTCAAAACAATATATTGTAAATAAATTTGGAGCAAATAAAACCAATCACAGACACAGAATAACTCGCAGCGGAAATAAAATACATAGTGGTTCATGAAGCCACTACAATACATAGTCTCAAAACAGATACAAAATACCATAGTCTGAAAAACAGATACAACAAAAGTCTGAATACATAAGTTCACAAATACATAAGCAAAGCTGAATAGGAAATAACTGAAATGGAAAGACAACTAGATAGACAGATAAACTCCAGCCAATCTCTAGCTCCAGAAGGTGAATCCAAAGTTGTGATACTCAGGCTGACCCGAGCGTAAAGCAAAAACATAAAACACTCGAGTCGGGACATACATACTTATACAATGTAAATCAACTCAAGTGAACTGTAATATAAATGCATCAATAACTTAAAGGATGCTTGGGATCGCCCATCCTTTAAGGATCCGTTAAACTATCTACTATGTAGTAAGATACGCTATTATAATAATGTCTAAAGTAAAGTAAACTATCAAGATAGCGTTAAGGCTTTACATTTTCCACCTTAACACATTTTTATATTCCCATAGTCTATACAGTACCGTAATCTCCCCCGTAATGGGCGTCGTCAGAGGGCACTCCATAGGTATGGTACAAAACAATCTCGTAGTAAAGCACGCTATGGTAGGTGACGCGGCACAATGAGGCAATGACAGGGTAGATATACCAATTACGCATCCAGACTGTTGGTAACGCAAAGCCGCAGCAATCGCCTAACTCGAGACACACTCCCGAATCAAGGGGTGCACCCAATCAATCACAAAGTAATAGAATGGTATACGATGGAATGTGTCAGATAAGAGAAGCCACCTCATTAGCCCGGAATCGCTCCTGTTTTAGCCACCTTATGCTAACTCACTAGAGTTAGGTCCACATAAATATACCTTAGGATCGTCGCCACCATCCTACTTCATTTTGGAATCTCCACCGCGTACACAGTTGTTAAAGTGGTTTTCGGTATCGACAGAGAGTATGTCCTTATCCAATCCCGGTCTCTTTAACAACCAATCGTTATTATAACCCGTGGTTATAAATTTCAAAATGGTTTATATTTCAAATCAAAACATATTCATTTTAAACCATTTAAATTCGATGTCAATATCCCTCAAAATAATATTCATTTCCAAAGTTGTAGCATTTCTAAGTTCATTCATTCAATTATAATAATTTCAAAACATTGTAATTTTAGTATTCGTAACACTTTGAAAATGTGATAATACATATATTAGCATCTGAAATCATCATCTTTTCAGAAACAACAGCACTTAGAAAATGTTACTGTAGATAGTAGTATTTCAGAAATATAGTCTTTTACAAAAATAGCAGCACTTATAAACTGCTACATTAGATAGTAGTATTATTTAGAAAACGGTACATTTACAGAAACAACATGACTTATAAACTGCTACAGTAGATAATAGTATTTCAGAAATATAGTCTTTTACAGAAACAACAACACTTATAAACTGCTACAGTAGATAGTAGTATTATTCAGAAAATGGTTCATTTACAGAAACAACAGCACTTATAAACTGCTACAGTAGATAGTAGTATTATTGCAGAAAACAGTACATTTACAGAAACAGCAGCACTTATAAACTGCTACCTTAAAACCACAACATTTCAGAAATGCTGCCAATACAAATCTGAGATTTTCTATAACATTTCAGAAACATTATAATTTCAGTTTTTACCATTTTTAACTTATAAAACATATCTCACTTTTCAAAATTATTTATTTGGATATCATTTCACTTATGATTGAAATAAGATAAAATTTTATAAATAAAATATCAAAATTAAACATAATTCATTTATTAAGTCAAATATACATTAAAATTGCTTAACTTTTAATTTAACAAACAACTAAATATTTTATTTACTTTTAAAAATATCCATTTCATAGATAAAATATTTTATTTCTAAGTTAAGCCAAAAATTCCATTTCAAATCAAATTTCAATTATTAAGTCAAATCACATTTAAATTTTACATCTTAATCATTTATTGACTTATACAAATTTTAACTTATAGAAAAACGCTATAAATTTATTTAAATCATTTTAAAGATCAAATGAAGTTAAAATCTCATATATTTTATATTCCAAATACTTAAAATTTTCAGAAAATATTTATATTTAAAATTAACCACGGGTCTGTATAATATTTTATAACCTAGGTCAAGTGATACAGATAATATATCATTTCAATCCGTAATGAATTAAAATCCCGGGTTTTATCATTTCAAACCCGCAATCCCAAGTCAAATAAAAATCGCTAGAGCCTATCATTTCAGCTCATAACGACTTTTTCCCTATTCTAAAGTCCGTTCGGGTATGTATCATTTCAACCCATAGTGAAAGGGAACTTGCAGTGTGAGAAACAGAAATATAAATATAAATAGTAAAACATAGCATGTCATATCAGGTGATGCAACAGGTATATAATCAGGTAATATCATCATATAATGTCATATAACAGGCAGATGTGAGCATATAACATAACATAACAACTACTACTACAATTCAAGTGATATTGTTTCACATTTATATAAGTACGATTTTTGTTGAGAGTGATAAACTCACCTCTAAAGCTAGAGATCAAATTCAAAATACAAATCCAAACTCCGCAAAGCACGAAAAGGCACGACTAGATTCGAGGAGAAGTAGCACCCAAATCCAAATCTTGTAAACAAATAAAATACAACCATACATAAATATATAATTCAACACAAAATTTATGAATCAAAAATGAAACAAAGTGAAGTAAAATTGGTTTAACCAAACAAGCGGGCTCGACCACAAATCAAATAGGCTCAACCATCACCACATAAGGCTCGGCCATACATGGTTTGAGGCATCTAGGCTCGGCCATGGTCCCAATAGTGCACGGCTATGAACTCAAATGAAGGGTATGTGAAGGGATTGGCAAGTTAAAAGTCAAGTGAAGGCAAAAGGTCAAGGGGATGCAACTTTGGGTTCGGTCATGGTGCAAAGTGGCTCGACCTGGGTTCATAATTTGGATCAGGTCTGGTCACGGCCTGGAGTGGATTCTGGTCATGGCAAAGCAAAGCAAGGAGGTGGTGGAAATGATAATGGCCGAGGCTAAAAGGAAGGGGACGATGGTATGGTGGTCTCGGCTAGGGTTTCCACAAGCTTTGGTGATGGGGTTTTGGACCAGGAAAGTCAAGGCCTGCGTGGATATGTTGATGAGGAGGTGAAGGCCGATCATAGTGATGGTGAAGTGGTGAGATTGTCGGCAATAGGGATGGATGGTGATGGTTATGGCCGAACTTGTAAAGGAGAACCAAACAAAAGAGAAAAGGAAAAGGAAAAAGGAAAACAAGAAACTTATAGGAATTGTTTTTGTTAGGGAATGAAAATGAGAAAAGAGATGATGAGAAACTTTGTTTTGTACGTGAGAAGGAAAGTGGAAATGAACGGCTAGGGTATGGAAAGAGTTTTGAATGGCTAAGGCAAAGAAAAGGCCTCACTTCACATTAAAGAAAAAGAAACTTGTGCCTCTTTGTATTTCTAAGCCCACTTACCAAAGCCCGTTTCAAAACAAACTCAACATAACAAATAAAACTCAAAGCCCAAACAAATAAAAGGTGGAAAAATAAAATAGACAAATAACCCATGAAATACAGAAAATAATTTCGTGTGAAACACTGAATTTTATCAAATTTAAAAAGTATAAAACAGAATTTGATAAAACGAAAAGCAGAACGAATATCAGAAACAAATACTGCTTCAAAGGAAAAGATTAGGAACTGAAAATTCAAATTTAAAATTTCAACTAAAAGTCAAAGTTTGACCAAAGTTGACCAAAAATATTTTTTTTCCAGAAAATCAATAATTTAATATTTTTGGAAAATAAAATAGAAACAAAATACAAAATACATTGGAAAATTCCAAAATTCAATATAAAAGTGGTTTTAAAATCAAAGTTTCAAGTAAAAATCAAATTTAAATATTTGTTAAAATTTATGGGTTGTTACAAAATCGTTATGGGTTGAAATGATAAACCCAAGCGATTTTCATTGACATTGAATTTGGGATTGTGGGTTGAAAAGATATATACCCGTATATATATTTAAATTGCGGATTGAAATGATAAATATCTGTATCACTTGACCATAGGATAGAAAATTATATACAGACACCGTTGGTCTATATATAAATATTTTGAAAATGATTTCTATGGTTTTGAAAAGAAATATATAGTTTTAATAAATATTGATTTTAAAGATGTATTTAAGTTGATATAATAAAGTTGATATATAATTTGTTTAAGTATTTATTTAATATATATATCTTGAAATATAGAGTTTATAATGATTCAGGTTGGAAAGATAAATTTGAAATTGATTTGAAATTATACTTATTTAAGAATTTTACCTAAATAAGTTTGACTTGAAATTTATTAAATTTGAAATTTTAAAGATATGTTTTATAACTTGAATTTGATTAAAAGTGACTTAAAAGGAATATTTCAAACTTATATAAATTTAAATGGGATATCTTGTTTATTTAAATTTGTAAATTGAAGTTGTAATTAGATTATTATTGAAATGATTAAGTTAATATTTCAAAACTAAATAATTGTAAAGTGAATCTGATATATATATATATATATATATATATAAATTATCCAATTTAGTTTTGAAATGTTGAATATTTAAAGCTTTGAAATATATTGAAATTGAAATAGTTATTTGTGGTTCAAATCAGTATTTGAAATCGATATAATTTGAAATGTTTAATTTAATTGAAATTGAAATTGATGATTTGAGATTGAATAAATTTAAATTTGAAATTCGAATTGATTTGAATTGATTTGTGAAATTTGAGGAAACTATTTTATTATATAAAGTATTTTAGCTATATATTAAACTATTTTATATTTTACTTTATAAATTATTTTAATATAAACTATTTTAATATAAATCATTTTTAATATAAAATTATTTTATTATAAACTATTTTAACTTATAATTTTTTTTATAAACTATTTTTATTTTATAAACTATTTTACTATATATATACTAATTTTAATATCTAAACTGTTTAAGAGGAAAGTGTTATGGATTCCAAAATGCAACGATTTCAAAGCTATGATTTCAAAGTATTATGAATTTCAAGGGTTTGATTTCCATAGTGTTTGATTTTAAAAGACTTATGATTTCGAAAGCGTTATAACTTTGGAAAAGTGATATGATTTTTGGAAGTGAGTATATTTGAAATGAAAATGATATTCTGGTTTTGAAGTATAAACTATTTTGAAACGACCACGGTGTTATAATAACGTTTGGTTGTTAAAGAGACCGGGATCGGATATGGGCATACTCTCTGTCGATACCGAAAAACACTTTAACAACTGTGTACGCGGTGGAGATCCCAAAATGAAGTAGGATGGTGGAAATGATCCTATATGAGGTATATACGTGGACCCAACTCCCGTGAGTTGGCATAAGGTGGCTAAAACAGGAGCAATCGACGGGCTAATGAGGTAGCTCCTCTGATCGGACGCACTCCATCGTATGCCATTCTATTACTTTGTGATTGATTTGGTGCGCACCCTTGATTCGGGAGTGTGGCTCGAGGTGGGCGATTGCTGCGGCTCTGCGTTACCACCGACCCGGAAGTGTAATTGGTATATCTACCCTGGCATTGCCTAGTTGTGCAATGCCACCTACCCTAGCATGCTTTACTACGAGTTTGATTTGTGTCGTACCTATGGAGTATCCTCTGGTAGCTCCAGTTTACGGGGTATTACAGTACTGTATAGACTATTGGCACACCTAGAAATGTGTTAAGGTGGAAAATGTAAAGCCTTAACACTATTTTTAAATAGTATACTTTACTATAAACATTATTATAATAGCGTATATTACTACATAGTAGATAGTTTAACAGATCCTTAGAGGATGGTTATCCCAAACATCCTTTGAGTTACTGGTATTTCAGTTGTTATTTCACTTGAGTTGGATTTATTGATATAAGAATGTTAATCCTGACTCGAGTGTTTTGTGTTTTGCTTTACGCTCGGGTCAGACTGAGTGATACAGTATTCGAGACTCGCCTTTGGAGTTGGAGCTTCGCTTGGAGATCCAGCTATCTATCCAGTTTTATGTTATTCAGTTGATTCTAGTGATGTATTCTGATCTTGTATTTGACTATTGTATTGATACATCTATGTATTCGAGACTTCTGATGTATCTTGTTTTAACTCTGTAATATATATAGTAGCTTCATGAACTACTATTCTTTTATTTTCGCTGCATTATTGTTATATTACTCTGTGTCTGTGATTCTGTGATTATTTATTTACTGTATATGCTGAGTTTTGCCAAATTTAAATTAACAATATGATATTTTGAGCAATTCAAATCTGACATGTATGGATGCGAATGGTTGAAAATTTCAGGACGTTACATGCGTGGTTTTGGAAGGTAGTTTCTAAACCTTCTGTAGGAGGCCGACTTTGGTTTACTGAGGAGACCTCCATGGAAATCCATGTGCAAATATAGCTTAGCGGTTTTAGTTATACTTCTAACATTGTTGTGTTGTGAGATTCAAGCAGCACAGCTATTTATGATTTATATTCAACACTCTAGATATTATTTATTATATGTGTATGTACTTATTAGATGGTTTTGGTTCTTTTAAGGGAAAAACTATTATGGTGATTTGAACGGTCTCCAAAGATACTGTTATTGCGTCATATTTCTTGAGTTTCTCATACCATACTTATGTATAACCCATGGTTTTATCTTTCCCTTAATTCCCCGAGTGCTCTTTCAAGCGGTTTGAGGAAAACAAATTTTCTTTGATGTTCTTTAGAGCTTCTGGAGACGAGCTGGATGCTTCTATTTGCCTATTGTAGTATCTAATTTCCACTGCGCTGCTATTATGTATATATAATCATTTGTGAGGATAAGTTATTATAACTGTTCAGGCTGATGATAGTACTTAGGATTTTAACTCTAAAATGCTATGATCTTAGGGTAGGACTTTGTACTATCTTTTGATATTATATATTATCGTTTCATTGTGAGATTTTGATGTTTCATTCTCTTCTCTCTTGTTCTTTTTCTTTCTGCCTTTTATTTTACCCTAATAACCCATCTTTCCGGCACTTGGATGTTAGGAACATGAATACCTTGGATGTATTAGTATGGAAATTTGAGGGTCAAAAATGCGGGTCATTACAGCTGGTATCAGTGCTGAAGATTTAGCAAGAATCTTCGCTTTAGTTGGGCATAACTCATTAGAGATACGGAAAGTGATGCCTTAGAATGAGTTGTGTGTATTATACATATAAGAGCCTATTTGTATTTGTTATAAGCATATGCTTTAAAGTTATTTCAACTATGAAAATAAAGATATTGTATAAGGTAACTTATATAATTGCCTTTCTTGAAAATAAGATGGGGGATCATAATATTAATCTTTTTGCTACACTATTTGGTGATGATTGTGGATGGATAGACAATAATTCGGCTTCTTCTAAAGGTCGTATCCTCATCACTTGGCATAAATCCATATGGGACCTTTCTATTAAAGATAAATCTGAACAATTCATTACTGTTAATTGTACAAATGTGGGTGGTTTGAGTTTCATATGCACTTTTGTTTATGCACATAATTTGGGTTCTCATCGTAGACAATTATGGTCCTATTTAATACACACTTCCAAGCATATTAGTCATAACTGGATGGTCATGGGAGATTTCAATGATGTTCTAAAAACAAATGAAAAAAGAGGAGGAAGTACCCTTAGACTATCCCAAACGGAGGAATTCAATAAATGTATTGTAGCAGCTGGCCTTGCTGAAGCAATCCACTCGGGCCTGAAATTTACTTGGTTTAGTGGTGAAGTCAAAAGAATTGCATGTAGACTTGATAGAGTGCTTATTAATGACAAAACTTTATCCAATATCCCTAACTTGAAAATCTCTGTTCTCCCGAGTTCAACAAGTGACCATTCTCCTTTATATATTCAATTTAATCAACATATGAATTTTACTAAAGGAAAGCCTTTCAGATATGGTAATCACTGGCACTTAATTGAAGGTTATGCAGATGTTGTTGATTTCAAGTTAATCCCTAAAACTGATGGTAATAGTTGGTTCTCCATGGTTATGATGTTAAAGGAGCTAAAGATTAAACTAAAAAGTTGGCATAGAGATAGAACAAAAACTCAGGACACTATAAGTCAACTACAACAGAGGTGTGAAAAGATGCAGACTCTCCTTGATGCAGACCCTCTAAATGATAATCTACTCTCTAATTATTACTCTACTCAGGAGCAACTCAAAGAGGCCTTTCATTTACAAGCTATACAAGCAAAACAAATGGCTAAGGAAAAATGGCTCACTCAAGGGGATGACTGTACTAAATTTTTTTATGCTAAGATGTCTTTCAGGAGGAACTGTAATGCTCTTATTACTTCAATGAATGATCAAGGGGACTTAGCTACTGATATTGCTCAATTTGAACAGGGAGCCATTTCTTATTACACAAATTTATATAATGGTGAAAATAAGATAACATTACCTCAAATTAATTGCAGGGGAATTGTAATTGATGTGGGCAGGCAGATGCTGCAAGAGACAGTCACTGAAGAGGAAGTAAGAGCTGCTGTATTCTCGATTCATACTGATTCCTCCCCAGGGCCAGATGGGTGGAACTCTAAATTCTATCAACTCCATTGGCATCACCTGAAAAATAACTTGTTAGAAGCTATTCAGGAATCTTTTAATACTGGTAAAATTCTTCATGAACTAAACCACACATTTATCACTCTAATACCAAAGGTGGAAAGTCCTCCAAGGATTGAAGACTTTAGGCCAATTGCTTGTTGTAATGTGCTATATAAGATTCTCAGTAAGGTGATATGTAATAGACTTACAAAGGTTCTCCCTGATCTAATATCTGAATGTCAATCTGCTTTCATTAAAGGAAGACACATATCTGAGAATTCATTACTAGCTCATGAACTGATTAGGAAATTCAATAAACCTGGAGTTGATAAGATGTGTCTAAAAATTGACCTTCATAAGGCCTATGACAAAATTAATAGACAATTTATCATTCATGTTTTACAATGTATGGAATTCCCTACTTCACTGATTAATCTTATTGAGGAATGCATCTCTACCCCCACATATTCCATTATCATTAATGGTACACCTAAAGGTTACATAACTAGTAATAGGGGTTTAAGACAAGGTGATCCCCTATCCCCCTACCTATTTACAGTTGCCATGGAATATTTCTCATTACAAATGGAATTAGCTTGTAATAACTCATTGGTTCAACCTCTTTTTAAACTTGATCCTATTGTCAATCATTTGATATATGCTGATGATTTGATTATTGCCGTAAGAGCCACCCCAACTGCTGCTCAGTGTTTAATTCATATTTTCAAACAAATGCATTTATATGTGGGTCTAGAGTTAAATACTACAAAGTCCAAATGCTATTTTAGCAAATATTGCACTTCCAAAACAACAATTTTGGAGATTTTGCAAATTAAGGAGGGTCTACTTCCTGTCAAGTATCTTGGGGTCCCTCTCTCAACTAATGTCATTACTGACAGAGAATGTGGTGAACTAGTTGGAAAGATCAGAGACAAACTTAATGGCTGGAGTTCTAAATTACTCTCATTTGCTGGTCGAATTGAATTGGTTCATACAGTTATTACTGCTAAAGTTAGATTTTGGCTTCAAACTTTTCACATTCCTGACAGCTCAATTGAGAAAATTAATTCAGCTTGTGCTAATTTCATTTGGAGGGGGGGATTACATAAAGTTAGTTATGATATACTTTCCAGACCAAAATCTGAAGGAGGAGTTGGACTTGTCAACCTCAAAGACCTACGGAAGACATATCAAGTTAAACATGGATGGAAAATTATTACCTCTAACACTCTCTGGGCTAGGTGGTGAGGAGTAGATATTTAACAGGGAGTTTTTGGACTATGCATGAGGATATTAACTCATCTGGGGTTTGGAAATGCATTTTAAGGAGCAGAGACCTTTTGAAAACTTGCATCTCAAGGAAAATAGCAAATGGTAGGGATACTTATCTCTGAAGGGACCCTTGGATAAATGGTCATTCCCTTACTGCCAAATATGGCTGGGGTATGGTTTCATGTATTGGTGAGTATGATGATCTTGTAGCATCCATTATTCAGCATAATAAATGGATTCCGGATCAGAAAGGCCTCCATGTTATTGCTGAGGATGTTAAGTTTGTTCCTATCTACTCTTCTGAATCTAATGATACTTGGACCTGGAACTACACTAAAGATGGTATTTTTACTACTAACAGTGCTTGGGAAGCTCTCCGTACTAAGCATACTATCAGATTTTGGGCAGATCCTATATGGTCTCGATCTAACAACCTAAAGATGGCGTTCACGACTTTCAAAGCCATTAATTTAAGACTCCCCACGGCTGACAGACTTGCTAGATGGGGTATGGAAGTCAACCTCAACTGTCAATTATGTAATTCCCACCCTGAATCTCACAAACACCTTTTTTTTGAATGCGAATACTCTACTCGTGTTTTAAGTCAAATTAAGAATAAAAATCAAGTCTTGCATGCAACTTCTTCCCTAGAAGATGAATTAATATACCTGAGTTCCCGCAAGAAAGAAGATTTGTTGACCCAACTGCAACTTATTTGCCTCACAACCACTGTTTATCATCTCTGGAAAGAAAGGAATCGACGAGTCTTCCAGAGAACTGCTAAGAACCATCACCAGATTCAGAATGCAATTGAACAAGATGTTAGGATTCTTGTAAAAAGAATTAAAGGAAAGCTTTTTACCTGTGCGACAGAGCTGGAGAGAAGTATCCTTCAAAACTGGAAAGTGGATCCGCCATGATTACTTGTCTCTGAGCTTTCGAAGTTGAGTTATGAAGTAGAGCCTACCTTTTAGCTTTCTGAGGGATATATGTTTTACTTTTGCCGGTTAGGCTTCATGTCTTTGTCTTTTTGTATCAAGACTTTGTAAGTTTGTTTCGGTCTTTGAGGCATCAATAAAATTCACCTTTTTTCAAAAAAAAAAGTATGAATTATTAAAGTGTTGTTTAATTAATGTAGGGATTAATGATGTCCATCTGTTACCCCTCACTAATTAGTTTAGCCATGCTTGGGCAATTTATGAGCATTGCTACCCTCTGTAGAATGATTTGCCATGTTTGACCAGTTTATGAGCATTATTATCATTTGTGGATTTATTAGTTTAGTCTTGCTCAGCTAGTTTACTAGCACAGTTATTATTTATTGATTAGATTAATCATGCTCGACCAGTTTTTGAGCATTATTACCATTTATAGATTGATTAGTTATGCTCGGGCAGTTTATGAGCATTTAGTATATTAATTATTGATTTGTGCTGAACTAGTTTGTGAGCAGTTTACCTTTTTACCACATGGGTTAGGTAGACAATAAATCGTAGTGCATTGAAACGAATACCTTGTGAATTGAGTTTCATAGTTTGATTGTAAGGAATTCGGTGATAATGTTGGGTTAGAAGTTTACTTTAATGAAAGAAGTTTATTCTAATAGAAGAAGTTTACTATGAATTTTCTAAATATAGTTTGTAATAGAAAAGGATTTAAAATGATATTTTGAGAACTTAAATCCTAGTGTCATTGAAATTGGTTTCTAAGATTTTGGAGGAATCAATAATAGTATTATTTGAAAGTATTTGTGAATACTAATATTTTAAAAAAATTCTAAGATTTGTTCGAGTTCAAGGTTACTCTTGGAACCAGCAAGTAAATTTGGGAATGAAATATTTTTATGTTATAGTTCGAGTGGATTAAAAGTGACTAAAAATGGACAAGAGAGGTGTTCAATAGGTAAGAACTTCTCATAGGCATTACCCTTCTTAGCAAGGGAATATATGGTACGATTTGGTAGGACATATTATGTAATGACTCGAAATTTAACAGCTTTGATTTACAAATGTTTAATTAATTTTAAATATTCAAATAATATAGTTTATAATCAAAATAAAACTCTTTTAAATAATAAATAATAACGGTAAAATAGTTTTCAAAATTAGTTTGCAAAAATATATAGTTCGAAGAAAAATCGAAAATGTGACCAAAATTCGTTTTCCAAATTTTCAACATTTCATCGACCAAAAGTTAACAGAAACGATGTGAACTCTATTGTATAATATAACACATACATTTATATTTGAGTTAGGATAGATACTGGTATATGTATACTTAAATATATATATATATATATAAGTAATGTGGCATTTTATGAAAATAAGAATTTATATTTAAAAATGTTAAAAAGTGAAGAAGCCTTAGAAAACATCATGCAACATAAGTACACCATGCATTAGAAACATGTTGGCTAAGCAAAGGGAAGGGGGAAGAGCTTGTGGGCTAATGTACATGAAGGTGTGGTGGCATGGTGATGTGGCAAGAGGTGGTTAAGGGTAAAGGACCAAGGGTGTTTAGGTAATTTACTTTGTTTCTTGCTTATAAATACCTCTTCCATTTCTTTAATTTTCCCTCCTCTTCCTTCTACCATATCTTATCCAAATAGAGGTTTTCTTTTTTCAAACCGTACAAAATTCCAGTAGCTACAACTTTCATGTGTACCACTTCTTCAAATTTTGAGCTTAGCTACGTCCAAATCTCATTTCTTTCATACTCATTTTTGGACCCATATTTTCAAGTCTGAAAATACCACTTCTTCTTTGGACCATATCTTCCTTAAAACTGATCCAAATTAACTAATTATTTTTCTAAATTGTAGAGAAAAGAATTTACAAGAACTTTTCTTTTGACAACCTTTTCAAATTCCAAGAGTAACATATCCAAAAGTCGGTTGGAAAATGACCATTTTTGGGTTTTTTTGTGAATTCAATGATAATCCGAAGTCCCTCCACCTTTCAAAACCGAGCTCCACCACCCTTGGGCCATGTGTATCATACCTTGGCCGAGCCTATTTTTTAGTTTTAAAGCCCAAAATCGAGTTTTTCCAAAGCATATAGCATGGATCTAGGTTCTATTCTAGTTGTAGTGGAAGTTTGGATGGTTTTGATGAGTAAACTTTGTTTTTAAATTAAAAAGTTTTAACCTTTGATATGTGTTGAATAAATTGTTTATATGAGGTGTTGAATAAATTGTTTATATGAGGTGTTGAATTATGTTAGATTATTATATGTTTGGGCGTTTATAGATGTTTTTGAAATGAAATGGAAATTAGACTTGAATTAAAGTCTAACTTTAGTATCGTTTGGAAATTGTGAACTTTGAGTATGATGATGTATGCGAACTTTGAATATGATGTTATTTGTGAACTTGTTGACATTATTATGGTAAATAAGACTTGAAATTTCTTGAAAAAATGATGATTTAAATGTTTAACAAAAATAAAGTTCAAAGTTTTAATTTTTTTCCCAATCTTTTTATTATGTTTTATAATGGAACAAAGTTATAGTAAAGGATTTTGGAAGATAGTAACTTAGAAATTAATCTTAAGTTACTGTATCCGTAGCGATAGTCGCTATAAATGTATTTCGGAAAAAAATATCAACATTTTAAATAAAGGTGTTTTTGACATAATTTTTTTTATATCATTTTCAAAATATTAATTAAGTATAAAGGTCAATTATGTTTTAATTATGCATGAGTTAAAATGTAATTAATTAATTTATTAATTAAGAACAATTAGAAGTTAATTAGTAATTAAGTTAAGTAATTAGTAATTCAGTAAGTTAATTATAATTAATTAAACATTTAAAAATTAATTATTATTTAATTAATTATTTAGGGATTAACTATTATTTTAATTTATTTTTGAAGATTAATTATTAACTAATTATTTATTATAAAAGGGTTTAAAATTATTAATTCATTTCAAATCAAGTTTAATTTAAGTTAAAATTTAATTAAAACTTAATTAAAACTTAATTATGATTTAATTATTTTGAGTTAAGGTTTTATCTATTATTTAAGTTTTAAATAAGATTTTTAATTAGTTGAGATTAAATAGTATTTAATTATTATTTAGAAGTTTTAATTATTATTTAATAATTAATTTATGATTAATTATGGTTTAATCATTTAACTATTTACTTAAGGATAATTATTATTTAATTATTTATTTAATAGTTAATTATTTTTTAATTATTAATTAAAGGTTTAATTATTTTGAAATAAAAAGTTTAAATGTCATTTGATTATTGAATAAAGCTTTAGAAGTTAGACCACCATATTTTTAAGAAGATCGGTTTTGTTTTCAAGAAGCAACTTTCTTTTAAAGGAAGATTTTAAATCCAAGGGATTTCTTTGTCGACTATCCTTAAGTAACCCTAATCGAATATGAAACCCAATGACATCTACTTAGCAGAACAAATCACTGTTCTGCTATTTAACTTGTATTTGACATCTTTTTGGCAAAATAAAACACCGTTCTAACATAGTTTACCAATAGATTATATTGACATATATTAGGCAAAATAAAAACTCATTCTGCCATTATATTAACTTAGACATGTGTTTAGCATAAAAAATCCTCGTTTGCTATCTTTGTAACTTGGACATTTAATTATATAATTAATTGTTATTAACTGTTTCCCTTATACATATTTGCATGTTATGTAAATACCCATGTTATAACTTGAAAAGTAAACTCAGTTAAATGAGAACCATTGCGGTCACTAAGCTTTTGTCTGATTTTTAAGGTCAATCATTCTTTTAATAATGGTTTCAAGTTAAGTAATGATTTTAGTAAAGGTGTTTCAAATAATCTTTTTTCTGTCAAAAGGACTTCATTAAATGAGTTTGTTAAAGGAGTTTTGCTTTAAGTAAGGAATACCCATGTTATAACTTGAAAAGTAAACTCAGTTAAATAAGAACCATTACGGTCATTAAGCTTTTTTTTAAGGTCAATCATTCTTTTAATAATGGTTTCAGGTTAAGTAATGATTTTAGTAAAGGTGCTTCAAATAATCTTTTTGTCTGTCAAAAGGACTTTATTAAATGAGTTTATAACGGAGTTTTGCTTTAAGTAAGGAATATTTAAAAGAAAGTTTTATAAATGATTTTAAATATTTATAAAGGAAGTTTTATAAATAATTTTGACATTTATAAAAGAGTTATGTAAATGGTTTGGAATTTAAGTAAAGGAGATTCATAAATAAAAGAGATTTATTTAGAGGATTTATAGAAGGAAATTTATAAAAGGATTTGAGATTGGATTTCCTTTCACTAACCTTCTTAATTCTGGTGGTATGGACTTTCGTATCACACTTAACACCAATGGAATATTATTTGAGGTCATTTTTATCTTTAATTTAAATAATATTTTGTTTTGATCTTTGATACGATTTGGAAATGAGAAATCTTTCACAAGTGTTTTGTGAATAAACTTATGTCAGTGAGATAAATATATGAATGTTTTTTATAAACAATTTTGAAAAGAGATTTAAATAATTGAAAGATTTATTTTGAGGCTTAGTGGGGTCTATAGGTAATTAAATCTCTGAATTAGTTGTTGTTTGTTTATTTGATAGTTAAATAGCCGACTATCAAATCTAGACCAAAATATAACTCCAGAAATATCTAGGAGAAACACGTGAGTTATATGGCACAGTCATCTTCGATGATGTTGTACTATGCGTATAAATCTCGTTTTGTTTTCCTAGTACAAATGATTAGGATATCCGTACAATTAAATGGTTAGGGGTGATCCTTGCTCCTATTTATTGTCTGATTATTTCCAAAAGAACCAGAGTTGAGTTTATCGGAACCATAGAATGTTGTTTCGAAGAGACCGAGATTGGATAAGTATAATTTATCCAAAATCCACTTCGATCCAACTCAAGCGTTTCAAACTGAAAACATCTTGAAGATGATTGAAGACGGAGCTTTTGAAGTGCAAGGGCTACTTGCTATTAATCCTGAGGGTGATTCCAAAATGGATGTAATAGAGGCAGTGCCTTTGGTTTCGTTCAGGCCCAGAATGAACTTGTATGGATAAATGCTGGCATTGCATATCTGCCAGGAAGGCGATGTCAGCATTTCCAGATGGTTTGCTATAAAAGAAAGGTAATCGTAGCCTCAAGCCTCACACCCAGGAATGACTAAAATAGGGGATATGCTTCAAGGCTATGTGGTCCGCTATCATTAGGGTATGGTCATCACCCAAACTAGATCGATATTATATATCATATATGCTCAGGGCCCATTTTGGTTGTTGATCCCAACCTAGATGATGACATATTTGGTGCTATCTAGTAAGGAATAGGCCGGTCTTGACTCGTAGGGAGTCCATGTGAGGCTCTCGGTGTGTTTTATCTAGAGATGCATTGTGATAGGTGGAACCCCATTGCCTTATCATTGCTAGTATCCATTTTCCAATACATGCCTTTATGGACTTAGTTATGCCCAACTACTGAAATGTGAGATGCAAGCATTTCAGCTATATTAATATGTATTTGTATCTTAGAAATTATTATATTATCACTCGATTTTCTATAGAAAGTGTTTTTGTTATCGTAAGGTAAGAACCGGTCCGTGTTTATGTGCGGCGTGGTGTTATGAGATACCTTTAATTTTAAAGGACTTTATAAGTTATAATAAATAAAATTCCTTGCGATTTTAGTTTCTCATGCTGGTTTTACCAAACTGATCCGGGCATTATTTTTCTTATAATGCACTAATCAGCCCGAGCATATTTCCAGATTTAGCTGGATCCTTTAGAGCTTTCACGAGACGAGCTGGATCCTCCAAGACGTACTCACGTATCTTATATTCTTCCGTTGTTAGTTGTCCTTGATGATTGTTTATTGTATATTTATCAGCAATTGTAAGGAAAGACTATTATAACTATCCAGGCTGATAATAGGTTAATGTACTCTGATATTGTGTATAACAAAGATGTTTTCTTTTTGTAAAGACTTGTTCATATTATATATTACTCGTCATGTTTTGCCAGATTATGTTCTATCTTCTTTTCTTTCTTCACCCCAAATGACATGTCTTTCGGCACATGAATCTCGAGGATGTATTAAGTGTCGTCCTTAGGTATATGAAAGGCAGATCGTTACATATTTCCATAGCATCACTTTTATGTTACCCGATTTGTATGTATATTTTCCATGAATTTCAAAGTAAGTTTTTGGGAAATTGGTTTATGAAATTGAGATCATGATACTTAATGCAATTATGTGAAAGTATTTAATACCACTTGGAAAATGATTTTGGTTAAGTCCGAAAAGTATGATTTGAATGTTGTCGCTTGAAATTAATTCTGGTGATGACTGCAGCATCATCGGCGTTCATTTTTGGGTTTCAAAGTGGGGGATGCTACAAAAATAGTTTGCTACAGAATAGTTTTGGTAAAACAAATTTTGATTTAATTCCAAAAGTATAATTTGATATACAAAAGATATATGTATATACTATTATTTCAAATGGTTCGAAATAACAAAACCTGGTGTTTAGTTCTAAATTATTCTTTAAAGAAGTTTGATATAAATATAGAGTAGTTTAATAAAGGTTAGCTTTAGGTAATACAGTTTTGATATGAACTTTCTTATAGAAAAGTTTTGCATGTGTGCCACATTAGGTGCCCATGTGGTTGTGACATAACCCAAATAATTAAGAAACCTTTTTCTGTTTTCTCTTTGTAGTAAAGTGTGTCTAATAAATAAGTGAAACTATGA
This sequence comes from Allium fistulosum, assembly GCA_030737815.1. Lineage (NCBI taxonomy): Eukaryota > Viridiplantae > Streptophyta > Magnoliopsida > Asparagales > Amaryllidaceae > Allium > Allium fistulosum. The sequence goes on from CM060902.1 coordinate 1,427,266,869, forward strand.
TAGGTTATTATATTGTTGCATGTATCTTATGCATTAGGACAGTATGATATGTTCAACTTGTTATGATATGATTGTTTGATAGTTTTCATTCATTAGAATAAAATGGATTTTTGATGATTTTAGACAGCCTGAAACTTCTGTATTGTTATAGAACTTAAGATTAAGTGTTTGGCAAATATAAAGATGAGTTTAGATAACACTTTAATTGAGAAGGAAGTAAGTTAGATCAAATCTTAAATTGGTTTGAAAATTCATGTTAAGTAAATCAATCAATGTTATTTGGCCAACTAATAAACGTCTTTACCTTAGGGTTGTCTAAGGAAAGTTGACTCTGGACTCGAGTTCGGATACCAATGTTCTGCTCGTCCTATTTACTTTCCTAACTCGATGGTTAAAGGAGTCTAAAAGGTTTACTCAGTCATAAGACCAAGATTTATTTTGGACCTTCATTGGAATTTTAGAAAGTAAAATGAATTTGTTGTTATGTATATACTCTTAGGATTTAGTAGAGTATTATATGAGTAATAACTTGAAGTAAGTTTCTATGAAATGTTTATAAACATGAGTTATGTTTTTATATGAAATGTTTCATAAATGATTTTAGTATTAAATAATATATACTATTTGTATAAATGAATGTGATATAAAAAGTAATTGGTGTAGTTAAGAAACCAATAGGGTAAAATACGTAAATTTTACGTAGATAATATTTGCATGACAGTTCTTGATCCAGGATTTGAGTTCATGATTTCTAGGTGATTTGCACTGGTCTGAACAAGGATTTTTTAATCAACTCCCAATAGTGAATATTTGAAATGGATTCTTGATACGATCCTTGCATTTTCTATCATAATATATGGTCATGTAAGAAAAATAAAGATTTCTATTCAAGGAACCTGAACGGAGTCCACACTACAGAGGTCAAGTGATTTATACTAGTGTGATCGAGTAAGTGATTCGATCAGATATTGTGTATGAATGGTCTATGCACATCGTACGGCCTTAAATATATGCATGCTATGTTTCATTAGCTTATAGGGAGTTCACGAAATAACTCTTCGATTTGTTCTAGGGTAGCATAAATAATCATCAAAGTAATAACTTAATGTTGTTGAGTGTAAGTTACGTTTAGTAGATTATTTATCATCCTTGTGCGATCAGGGGGTTTTTTGTGACCACCCACAATTTTTGAAATCTAAAATAAATTTTAAATGACATTAAAATATGCTTACAATTAATTTCAGATATTAAAAGCAATGGACCGTTGGTTGACGAAAATTAGATGAATTCTAAAATAATAAATAAAAAGGGAAACCTCACGATGGAATTTAAACATCAACAAACACACGTATACAATCTCATCTCAATAATTAAAGATTACACAAACTCAAAACATCGGATATTATACACCTTTAAATACATTAATTATAAAACAACAACTATAAAATTTTAATGCAATACTGATCTATCCTTCGAATATGGCTCCCTTCCCGACCTTTTGCTCTTCTTTTCGCTTTCACCTGCAAATTTACAAACACACACACACACACACACACATATATATATATATATAATAAAAGGGGAAAATGGTTTCAACTATGTTTAGACTATGCCTAACCCTATATACCCCACCCTACCTAAGAGATCCAGTGGCTATTGCATTAAAAAAGACTGCTTATGTACCCCGTTAGGAGGATCAAGCCCACGAAATTCTATTCATGCTCTTCTCCTGCATCCAGCATCCAAATACTTGTTAGTATATCACAACCATAGCATATATGCAACCATTGCAACCATCACAAATAATGTAATCAATGCAACCAATGCAACTATCGCAACTGACGCCAAGAGTAAAAGGAGAAAATAGTATTCCTACTCAACCATCTCAACAAATCATTCAATGGGGAAACCACAACAATAATAATACACAACCATCAAACACCAACAATATTTAATGACAAACCCAATCCATCAATTAAGAGAATCACAACACACAAATATACTTACTTATATTATCATCAATGTAAATACAAATCATCAAATGTGTACTAGTCTAATCGACATTGGTAACATAACATCCATCATCAAATAACCATAATTAACTACCCATGAACTAGTAGTAATAACGAAAAAATATCGCACGCTCATCAAAATGTGATACCATCATTAACATCAAACATATACGTGATAATTACAACAGACAATCACACATTCAACAACCATCAAAATAATATTTGCATTCATTATTCTCTTAAGTATGAATATCATTTTGTTATTGTTTATTATAAAATCCTTTTTATTTATTTATTCCAAAAACAATAACAATAATACCTTTTACTATAAACATTGTAAAGTCGATTATTTAACAGTTTACACAAAACAATACTAATTTCAATAAAATTCACATTATTACTATTTAAAGTCTCATTCTATTTTTATAAATAATAAAATTCTCAATTATTTATTTAAAATATAATTTGAATTATTACTTATGAATTTTCTCAAAAATTCATAAATAATAACCTTATTTAATTCCATACTTTAATTCCTGTAAAGTTTTTAAAATCATTGGTATTTATAGAAACCATCTAAAATCTGTCAATAACCTTATTTGTCATTTATTTATTTAATTATCTCATTATTATTCATTTAATTTCAATTAATTTCTTTCCAATTAAAATTAAAAACTAATTATAATTAAACACCTAAAATAATATAATCAACAATTATTATACAACCAGGGCCCTACACATTCAAAATATTGTAATAACCAAATAGACATTCATAGAACACAACATACCAACAAGTTTTTTCCAATAGTCTCCAAACTCAGCAAAACTGGCGCCTCAAATGAAGATTAACCTTTTCTCCTACCAGCATAACAAAAATTGCTTTAAAAATCCAAGTAAATTGTTGTTGAAAGAATCCCATCGTCTCCTTTTTCAGTTACTATTTCTTTTGAAATAGATAGTGTACATTTTGAATTAAGTAGAAAATGAAGATTGTAGAAAAATTCTTTAGAGGTTGCTTCTCTAAAAGTTAATTTCCTTCCACCTCAACCTCCTATATTTATAAGGTGGGATGATGGATAGAGGAAATATGAACATACGTGTTTAAAGAGAGTAATGTATGAATATTTATTAAAAATTTACCATTAACATAAGAAAAGTAATTTCCAATCTATAGGGAATCAACCTCAATGGATAAAAACTTTAATTTAGATATATGTCGATAAATGCACAATTAATGTACGTAATTGTTTTGCCAAAATATACAACCAATTATACATATTTGAATATATATGTTGTGTTATATATGTTGTGTGAATATAAAGTTAAGTATTTAACTAATTAAAGTTATAAATTTGGAGCTTACTTGCTTTTGAAAGCAAATGACAACTCTAGTATGTATATCATCACTTATATGACCTTCTATAACAAGTTGCGTAGCCTTGACATTATGTATATATGGTTGTTTGGAGTACGTGTTGAAATTGAAATGGATATGGAATGGTTCACATAGCGATAGTCGTTATGAAAACACTTTGAATTCCCCTGTGTTTAAACTTGTTCAAATTGTTTGTATGTTAATATACTGTGATATATATATATATACTGGTTGTTCTCTACGCATTTATAAGTGTATATTATAGCAAGAAATTGGTTAGAAAAGTTGTAGAACTTGTGAAACAAAGTTGTAAAAGTTAGAAGCAAAACGGTCGTTATAAATGCACTTTGAAATCGCCTTGTATTTGGCAATTTTTAATATGATTTTGAAAGACATCCTTAGAGGTTTCTTTGATATTTTAATAAATACTATATGTCTACTTCTTAGTATAAAAATGTTAGAGTTTAAATAATTTTATAACTGGCTAAACAAAGTTAAAAAAGTTACTAGCGAAAAGGTCACCATATGCGCAATTTGAAATAACTAGTTTTTGGTCATTTTCATAGGAATTTATAATTGCATTCCCAATGGTTTATTTGCATGGTTTTTAACTAGTCTAAGAATACTACCTTCTGTAAAAAAAATCAAATATTAAAACCTTTGTTTGAGTTGTGAAAATGGATTAATCATTTATGCAATTTTTCTAGTGTTCTCCGCCTAAGAATTTTAATAACACCTATAAATGCCTTTTCAGACCTACGATAGCATTTATGGGTTCTTTTTACAACATTGGTTGTATAGTGTTATTTTTAACATTTTTATGATTTAAAGTTAGTTGAAATTATAATAAAATTAATTATCTTCGTAAGAACTTTTAATGGATGTTTAATAACATATATTAGTGTGTTTTAAAAGTGGTTTTAGGGTTAAATATATTTTTAATAATTACTTATGAATTTCCAAATAAAGAGTTTTAAAATGTTAAGCATGCTTTTTTTTTGATTTTTGTTAATTTGTAAATTAGTTATTTTGTAAGTAATATTTTATATAGATATATAAAACCTATTTATAAGTTTTGAAATATGAATTTCCAAATAAAGAGTTTTAAAATGTTAAACATGCTTTTTTTATTGATTTTTGTTAAATTTGTAAATTAGTTATTTTGTAAGTAATATTTTATATAGATATATAAAACCTATTTATAAGTTTTTAAAAGTATTTATATATATACAAGTTTTGGAAAGTAAGTAAGTTATTTTATAAAAAGATAAGTGGTTTTGGTTATAGATCTTTGTTATAATAATTGATTTTGAAAAGTTATTAAAAAGAATACTACTTTTTTAAATAAGTGTAGATATATTTAGATCTTCAAATAAAATATTTTGAAGATAAGTTAAGTATAAAATGGCCTCGGGTTTAAATGAACAATGTTTTAGCACCATTTGTTTTTAACGCTTTAAACTATACTTATGAATGTAACAAGATCTTTAAAAAGCATGTTTTAAAGATAATGCTAAGTGTACAATGTTTTGGGTTTATAGTAAACAAGGTTTTAGTAACATTTATTTTTAACCCTTAAATATACTTGTTCTTTAAAAAGAGTATTTTAAAGACAATGTTAAGTATGGAATCTTTTTAGAAAAAGGTTAGAAAAGTAAAAGGTTTAATTTATAAAAGAGATAAGGGGTTTAAAGTAACAATGCTTTAGTAATATTTGTTTTTAACCTCTTTGATTATATTTTAAAATGTGAAATCTTGTTAAGAGGTTTGTGAATATTCATATACCTTTGGATATGAATACGAATACATTTCTAAGTACTGAAAAGAGTAGAAATGAATAGTGAAAGAGTTGATATGAATAGTGGAAAAGTAGTATACATGTATATATCTTTTGCAAAGGTATTTTAAATATATATACAAGTATTTACAAGGAAGTTTTAGTTAATAAAAGAACTAATTAAACAAAACACGAATTAGAAGTCGCTTATGTGACTTGATTGTGCTTTGTGTGACTTAATTATGCTTTGTGTGTTTACTTGTTTATAGAAAGTATTTAAATCTACACTTAGCACTAAAAGCAAAAAAAGTAGATTTGTTCTATTTATGAGAGTTAAAAATGATGTTCGAGTAGGGTTTAGAAGCAAACAATGTTCTAACCTACTGGCTTCACTCTTGACTGAGGAATAGTGTAAGTTGAGAAGGTCAAAAACATGATAAGTATATGAGACTTGGTTTCCATGTAACGACCCGTGTTTTTGATAATTAAAAATATTAAATTAAATAAGACTTTGGAATTTAATACTGTCAGAAATTAAAATTTATGATTTATAAACGAAAAAAAATTATTAGAATATAATTTAATAATATTGATTGAAGGTAATTGACAACTGTTTTAATGTAATTTCAATCAATTGTAATTTTAATAAGGACTAAAATAGATGAGGTATTTAATGGTGAAATTATATGTTATTTAATTGAAATTGGTTTTGACATAGAATTTGAAATCAATTATTTTGTTCGTAAATTTAGTAACTTTTGTTTGTAAACAATAAATTTTGAAATGAGTTAAACCACTAAGCTGTAACAATTGTTCTATTCTCATTCATTTGGTTCATCCATTTTGAAATAATTTGGTAATCAATGAGAAATTAACGTAATTAAAATATTGAAATTAATATGGTAAAGAACGTCAACTGTAGAGTATGAGAATAATAAGATGGAATGTAACGACCCGCTATTTTGAACCATTCGCATCCATTATAAGTGTATAGATAGACACTCATGCCGGAGTTGATTTGCTCAAAATACCGCGTTGTTAATTTAAATTTGGCAAAACTGAACATATACAGTAAATAAATAATCACAGAACACAGACACAGAGTAATAATTGCAGCGGAAATAAAAGAGATAGTAGTTCATGAAGCTACTATATGAATATATAAAATACATCAGAGTTTACAACAGAAGAGTAATACGATACATCAGAGTTAAACCAGATACAACGGAAGAGTAACACGATACATCAGATACAAATCAGAATGCATCACTGGAATCATCGGATATCTGAAAGCTGGATGGATAGCTGGATCTCCAAGCGAAGCTCCAACTCCAAAGGTGAGTCTCGAAAGCTGAACTACTCAGTCTGACTCGAGCGTAAGGAAAAACAAAACACTCGAGTCAGGATTAACATTCTTATATTAATAAATCCAACTCAAGTGAAATAGCAATTGAAATACAAGTAACTCAAAGGATGTTCGGAATAACCATCCTTTAAGGATCCGTTAAACTATCTACTAGGCAGTAATATACGCTAAATAGATAATGTCTATCAGTAATCTATAAAGATATCAAAATAGCGTTAAGTCATGGCCCATTCCACCCTTAACACATTTTTATTCCCAAAAGCATATACAAGACCGTAGTTTCCCCAAAACCGGAAGTCACCAGAGGGCAATCCATATACTAAAGGTACAAATCAAAATCGTAGTGGTCGCGCATAAATGGAATACAAGTATGACAAGGCACATGAGGCAATACCCAAGGTAGTGACACTACCGTTCGCCTGATCCGGACTGGTGAGAACGCAATGCCGCAGCGCCCGCAACACCGTGAAACAACACTCCCAAAATCAAGGGTGCACCAATCGACAACAAGTAATGAGTAGTTCGAAGAAGTGTGTCCACTTGAGGTAGCTAATCCTCCATTGGCCCGGCACGGCTCCTGTTTTAGTCATTTCCAATTTGACACAAGTGTCAAGGCTATCCATTATCGTTCACTTTCTTCAGTCATCACGTACATCATTCCAACCACTTCATTCTGGATCATCACTCCGCGTTATAGTTATTAAAGTGGTTTCGGTTTAGATAGAGAGTATATCCATAACTGATTCCGGTCTCTTTAATAACTTCCGTGATTATTACACCGATTGGTCGTTTATTTATTTCAAACCAAATCAATTTCAATTTCAAATAGAATTCGTAAATCAACATTCATTTGTCTTTCAAAACCAATTTCCAATAATTTACGTTTCAAAACTTCCAAATTATCATTTCAAAACCTTATAATTCAATTTCAATCTTTATTTAAAACCATTCAAATATTGATTCAAGTTCGTATATAAGTTTCATTTCGAAAACATTTAAATTAATTTAATTTAACATGCAAATCAAATTTAAATTCATTTATCGATTTCATTCAATATTCATTAAGTAAATTTCCATTCAAAACAATTTTATTAAATTTCCAATTCATTAAATCCATTTCTTAAGTTCAACTTCATTATATCAAAACTTACAAATTAAATTAAATTAAATTCGTCAAATCAAATTCTTTAAATTTCAAGTATTACATTAATTTCAATAAATCACATTTTATTTCTTGTTAAAGAAATTCAATCTCACTTATTTACTTACTTAAATAATTTTCCAAAACTTAATTAATAAAGAACTCAATTTCAATTATTTACGAAGTAAAATTCACTTATTCAAAAGTTCAATTTCGCTTATCAAAGGATTCAATTCAATTTAATCATTAAATAATTTAGTCTTATTTAATTATTAAATAATTCAAAACTTAATTATTAAAAATTTCAAAGTTTAATAATTTCAAACTTAATTATAATTTCAAACTTAATTATTAAATCATTTCAACTTAATTCAATTATTTCTCAAATTAAACAACATTCTTTCATCAATTACATTGTCAATATTTTGTTTCATATGATAAAATATTATCATTTTCCTTTCATTAAAAATTCAAATTTCAACTTCATTTCAAAACCGTTTTATTTATTCAAATCAAATCTTCATTTTATTTTTAAATCAATTTATTGACCAATCGGGTTTTATTTAAATTTTCTATCCTAGGTCAAAGTTCAATTTGGGTATTTATCATTTCAACCCGATTCCAATTCAATTCAAAATCAAAGCATAACAAAGGGAACTTGCAGTGTGATAACTGGGATGGTGTCAAAGTAAATAAACAAACAATAACAACAACCAATAACAATCGAATAATCAATTTAAATAATCCCGAAATAACCGTATTAATTCGCATTGTTATTTGTACGAATTAATATAATTATTTCTAGAATCTACACTATCATTTCATGTAGATTAAAGATTATTACATTACGGTTTTCACTTGTCATATATTTACAATTTCATACATCATCAATATAACAACATACATTCAGTGGTTCGATATGTAATTAAACAAATCCTACGTGTCAATAAATTCAACAGTTAAAGGGGTCATATTATACAAATGTCAGTTAATCAAATTTAACATTTAATTATCCTATATCAAGTTCAATTGCATACTAGTTATCAATTTAACATTAACAATTTAACGTCCAATATAAACATCAACAATCAATCAATTATCAGCCAAACTGTATTATCATCGCAAAAATAATTTACAGATAATGGTGTCAGATGTCACAGGTGAACTGATACAGGTAATAGCATATATAACAGTGTAATTGACTAACAGCAGCATATTTCAATTGTCGTTTCAATTGAAAACAAATCTAATGAATAAAAGAACGTTAATCGTGAGTGAGTGCTCACCTTTCGAGGCTAGAGGGCTAGGGAATGACACGGGTGCGCTCGCTGATATAGCACTGAAATCGAATTACAAATCCAAGCACGAATTTCAAAATGAAGTACGATGGTTCGAGTTTGACGAACAAAGCTGGTGAATAGAAATTGGCGAAATCAAATTAGGACGGAATTGATGATCATAAATGGTAAAGATGCACAATACATAACTGTATGTATATATAAAATCATATTTTAAATACAAACACATTTTAAATTAAATATATATACGTATATAAACCAATACACTTATATAACACTTTTATAAAATTATCTAATACTTTTCTTAAGATAATACAACTTAAGAACTGCAACATATATAACCCATAATGTAATTACAGTGCAACAAGTACATGCATCCAAATCACTTCTACATGTAAAACTTGGGATACACAAACCCATACAGACTAGTAAAGTGTATATATATTATATGTATAAATATATAATATTATTCACTACATATGCAGGCCCATCATGTATGCAGACACGGTTATCAAATATGCTTTTATATTGACAGAAGAACCTACACTCTATGTACACATATATTAATTCAACATATATACATAATATATTTAAAAACAATACTTATATATTATAAACTCAAATTATACGTATATATATAAACAAGTCGTACATCATTGTTTATATAAAAAAAATCCTTATGTATTAACTACTATGTTCATAAAACTTATACATTACATAACTTCATACAATTTAAAACCAATATATAACTAACATTCAAAAACAATATAATATACAGCTATAAACTTACATATTACATAACCCTACACGTTTTAAAGAACCCAGCTCTATATATAAACTGTGGACATATGTATGACAGCACTCATATGTATATAAACACGTATATATACTTTTACTTCACTTATATTATATGATAACTTAATCACTCAGCCATAATAATTCAAATTTAAACAATATATAGTTTTTCAACACGTTTATAAATATACAAATAAACAATGAATATTTATAGCTAACTGTAAACCAAATCTGTAAATCTCATACCCAAGGTGAATTTTTAAACATCACTATATGATACCTATCTAAACAGCTACATGAACTTGCAAAAAAAATAACAACTGTAATATAAACATTTATATTAAAACTGAACACAAAAACCATCATATACAACTATATATTATAACTTGCATATAAATATAACTATATATATTTTGTTACCTCAATACAAGAAGACAGGCATGAAGAGAAATGATGTGTTTCAGGGTTCGGCTGTGGACAGGGACGTGTGCATGAAAAAGGAAGTGAGGGTAGGATACGGCATGTGGCATTTGCATGTTTGGGTGAGGTTTGCATGGCCAGGCGCGTGAATGGGAAGGAATGGCTTCGGTCTAGGTCTGGAGGTGGTTGCTTGGCTACGGAGAGGAGTCGGGAGGTAAGCACGGTTGATGGAGACTTGTCGGGTCTCGAGTTGCATGGGTGTCTGGGCGTTTCTATCGGCTGGAAGAAGGGGATGACGTTCGGCCGTTGGTGGGAGAGCAAGGCGTGGGGAGGGTATGCTTGGGTTTGATCTGCCGAGTGGAAGGAGGTCGGTGGGCGAGGAGAGAGGCTCGGTGGAAGAGGATTGGAAGCAAATGAGTGGAAGGCGTAGGCGGAGGCGAGCTGGGTAGGTGCGGGTTTGGGTTTGGTGGAGATGTCGCGTGGAGGGGTTGAGATGAAGAGAAGGTTGAAAGGGGAGGAGGTGGTGGCTTCGGTAGAGGCAGGGAAGATGGGGCACTAAGATGAATGAATGGGAGGAAACAAAATGAATGGGCATGTTGTACCTACAGGCAATATGGAGAGAACGAAACATTCATTTTTTCTATTTTTGGTATGGCAGAGACAATAGAAATGAGTTGGAACGGAAAGAAAATGAACCACTAATACTGAATGTAGAGGGATGGCAAAAGTCAGTAATAAATCCCTCGGAAATTTAAAGGCCAAAAGTAAAAGTATAAATGATTGATGGCTGTTGGCTTTTCAACGGTTGGAAAGATTTGAATGTACATAGATATCAAAAAGTTGAAATTTAGTAACCGATACGGCTATCCGTTTTGCGGTTATCACTGCGAACCGGACTTCAAATCACAGAATTGAATTTACCGCAAAGATCAGCACGACGAGACGATCAAAACGGTATACAGATATCGGTAGTATGATTTAATTTTAAAATTTCGAATTTTCAACTGGCGGAAAATGCAAGAAAACCGCTGAAAAATAAGGTCGACGAAGCCAAAGATTTCCGAATTTGGAAAAAAGACAAACTGATATCTTGCTCAGAAGATGGTTTGGAATTTTTCTATGTAAAAATATTTTGGTTTTGAAAACGTTTTATTTTCAACGCTTTTTAACTGATTAATTTGAAGTGAATTTGCGCGCGAAATAAACTTTCATATTTTCGGATGAAAATTTACCAGTTGCTATGTTTATCTAGACGTATTCCAAATATCAAATTTATATTTCAAAATTTTATCGTTTAAAATTTCACAAAATTTCAACTAATTTCGTTATTAAAACAGTTGAAATTTTCGGGTCGTTACACTCTCCCCCACTCAAAACTTTTCGTCCCCGAAAAGGAACAAGGTAGGAGAATAGAAATAACCAGAAAGAAAAACAGATTTGAAATACAAAATGACAATTAATTTAAACCATATAAATTCAAATTTAAATTAATTGATGTTCAAGAATTGATTTAATCCATTTGATTTTACTAAAGTCAATCTCACTATTTCTAAATTCATTATCTTATTATCCCACTTTCTTAAATTTACAATTTCTAAAACCATAAATTTGAATAGTCTTTTATTATAATCATATTTTATTCAGCAATTTTAAATTCTTCTTTATTCCAAATTATTGTTAAATTTATTCTACTTAATATATCTAATCACATATATTTAACCCATATAAATTAATTTAAACCATAAAAGTTTCGATTTAAATAAATTTATATTCACTAATTGCTTTTAAATTCAAGGTATTTCCATAAGTTGATCTAATTTCAATTTATTAATTAACCTTCAAAACAAAATTTATTTTTCAATTATCTTATTATTCTATTTAACTCTATTAACATCCTTATAATCAAAATTTAGTGTATAACATTTATTATAAACACTCACATTTTATTTATAAATTCAATTTATCTTATATATTATCCAATTACATATTCAACTTCTGAATGATTTAGGTAAGTTGTATTAGAATGTAGTTGAACAATATACAAATAAAATTTTTCCAATTCAATTATTCGAGTTTAAATATTTATTCCAAATTTTTGGTTTTATTTATAATAAAATCATCCTTTAACAAAATTTAAGAATTTAATTTCCGATTAACTTTAAACAATTTAGAGATATATAATATATTTATATCAAATCAAATTAAATTTTAAAATAAGATACATATATATATATGTGAATCAAAATATACTGAAGAAATTCAAATCAAAATAATTTTTTTTTCAAAACAAAACCGTAGCAAAGCTACATAATGGTTTCTCCACATCGAAACTCGAAAATGAATGTCGATGATGCGGCGGCCATCACCGAAATTATTTTCCAGCGACAAAGAGAAGAGCACTGATTTCGACATTTTAAATTCTTTGAAAATGGTTTCTATTCGAAAATACTTTCAATACTATATACTTTAAAGTTTTTTAAAAAACCAAAGTTCGAAATCACCGGAAACTAATAAATTTTCAAATTTCTGAATTAGATTCATTTCAAATTCCAATAAATTTATAACCACGTTTATAAATTCATTTATTTATATTATGAAATAGTCAATGGTTTACAAAACAATAAATGAAAATCAAATATTATTATTTTCAGACAACAAATTTATTAACAATTTAATTTCAGAAAACTTATATTTATATATAACATAATCATTCAAAACTATTTTGTTTATCAAATTTGAAAACAGCATTTTTTATATAAACTTAGAAATACATTTCTTTACTCGACGATACAAGGATGGATTTTCAAAATAAGGATAGGGATTCAAATTTTTGTTGACTCAAATCAAAGAGAATTTTGATTCAAAAATAAGTTTGAAACAGAAGATAAGATAATTCAATTACCCCAATCGTAAGATGGATGATTTTATTTAATTCACGGGCAACCTTAACCGGGTCGACCGGGACTTCAGAATAAGATCGATGCAGAATTCCAAGGCAAATCTGCACTCAATCTCGAGAAATAGAATTCAGGTATAACAGGAGATGGATAGCATCGTAAACCGAGGATACAGAAATTTCCGGTAAATCGATGCCTATTATAAAGGAGTTTTGCTCCTTTACGAATCGTTCGAAGATTGGCGAGACCGCCGGTCTATTATAGATATCATTCAAAATGGAGTTATGGGGTGCTCCAGAATTGAAAGATGACGAATAGTGAAGGATACGAATGAATTTCGGAACCGAGGGGAACGTTCCAAAATTCAAAGGAATCGAGTCAAAAGGAAGAGATTGAAACTCGAATGAGAGTGATTCTGTAAATACATTTACCCTATATGTTAAGTTTTGCCTAGAGCAACCTGGCTCTGATAACAACTGTAACGACCCGCTATTTTGAACCATTCGCATCCATTATAAGTGTATAGGTAGACACTCATGCCGGAGTTGAATTGCTCAAAATACCGCGTTGTTAATTTAAATTTGGCAAAACTGAACATATACAGTAAATAAATAATCATAGAACACAGACACAGAGTAATAATTGCAGTGGAAATAAAAGAGATAGTAGTTCATGAAGCTACTATATGAATATATAAAATACATCAGAGTTTACAATAGAAGAGTAATACGATACATCAGAGTTAAACCAGATACAACGGAAGAGTAACACGATACATCAGATACAAATCAGAATGCATCACTGGAATCATCGGATATCTGAAAGCTGGATGGATAGCTGGATCTCCAAGCGAAGCTCCAACTCCAAAGGTGAGTCTCGAAAGCTGAACTACTCAGTCTGACTCGAGCGTAAGGAAAAACAAAACACTCGAGTCAGGATTAACATTCTTATATTAATAAATCCAACTCAAGTGAAATAGCAATTGAAATACAAGTAACTCAAAGGATGTTCGGAATAACCATCCTTTAAGGATCCGTTAAACTATCTACTAGGCAGTAATATACGCTAAATAGATAATGTCTATCAGTAATCTATAAAGATATCAAAATAGCGTTAAGTCATGGCCCATTCCACCATTAACACATTTTTATTCCCAAAAGCATATACAAGACCGTAGTTTCCCCAAAACCGGAAGTCACCAGAGGGCAATCCATATACTAAAGGTACAAATCAAAATCGTAGTGGTCGCACATAAATGGAATACAAGTATGACAAGGCACATGAGGCAATACCCAAGGTAGTGACACTACCGTTCGCCTGATCCGGACTGGTGAGAACGCAACGCCGCAGCGCCCGCAACACCGTGAAACAACACTCCCAAAATCAAGGGTGCACCAATCGACAACAAGTAATGAGTAGTTCGAAGAAGTGTGTCCACTTGAGGTAGCTAATCCTCCATTGGCCCGGCACGGCTCCTGTTTTAGTCATTTCCAATTTGACACAAGTGTCAAGGCTATCCATTATCGTTCACTTTCTTCAGTCATCACGTACATCATTCCAACCACTTCATTCTGGATCATCACTCCGCGTTATAGTTATTAAAGTGGTTTCGGTTTAGATAGAGAGTATATCCATAACCGATTCCGGTCTCTTTAATAACTTCCGTGATTATTACACCGATTGGTCGTTTATTTATTTCAAACCAAATCAATTTCAATTTCAAATAGAATTCGTAAATCAACATTCATTTGTCTTTCAAAACCAATTTCCAATAATTTACGTTTCAAAACTTCCAAATTATCATTTCAAAACCTTATAATTCAATTTCAATCTTTATTTAAAACCATTCAAATATTGATTCAAGTTCGTATATAAGTTTCATTTCGAAAACATTTAAATTAATTTAATTTAACATGCAAATCAAATTTAAATTCATTTATCGATTTCATTCAATATTCATTAAGTAAATTTCCATTCAAAACAATTTTATTAAATTTCCAATTCATTAAATCCATTTCTTAAGTTCAACTTCATTATATCAAAACTTACAAATTGAATTAAATTAAATTCGTCAAATCAAATTCTTTAAATTTCAAGTCTTACATTAATTTCAATAAATCACATTTTATTTCTTGTTAAAGAAATTCAATCTCACTTATTTACTTACTTAAATAATTTTCCAAAACTTAATTAATAAAGAACTCAATTTCAATTATTTACGAAGTAAAATTCACTTATTCAAAAGTTCAATTTCGCTTATCAAAGGATTCAATTCAATTTAATCATTAAATAATTCAGTCTTATTTAATTATTAAATAATTCAAAACTTAATTATTAAAAATTTCAAAGTTTAATAATTTCAAACTTAATTATAATTTCAAACTTAATTATTAAATCATTTCAACTTAATTCAATTATTTCTCAAATTAAACAACATTCTTTCATCAATTACATTGTCAATATTTTGTTTCATATGATAAAATATTATCATTTTCCTTTCATTAAAAATTCAAATTTCAACTTCATTTCAAAACCATTTTATTTATTCAAATCAAATCTTCATTTTATTTTTAAATCAATTTATTGACCAATCGGGTTTTATTTAAATTTTCTATCCTAGGTCAAAGTTCAATTTGGGTATTTATCATTTCAACCCGATTCCAATTCAATTCAAAATCAAAGCATAACAAAGGGAACTTGCAGTGTGATAACTGGGATGGTGTCAAAGTAAATAAACAAACAATAACAACAACCAATAACAATCAAATAATCAATTTAAATAATCCTGAAATAACCGTATTAATTCGCATTGTTATTTGTACGAATTAATATAATTATTTCTAGAATCTACACTATCATTTCATGTAGATTAAAGATTATTACATTACGGTTTTCACTTGTCATATATTTACAATTTCATACATCATCAATATAACAACATACATTCAGTGGTTCGATATGTAATTAAACAAATCCTACGTGTCAATAAATTCAACAGTTAAAGGGGTCATATTATACAAATGTCAGTTAATCAAATTTAACATTTAATTATCCTATATCAAGTTCAATTGCATACTAGTTATCAATTTAACATTAACAATTTAACGTCCAATATAAACATCAACAATCAATCAATTATCAGCCAAACTGTATTATCATCGCAAAAATAATTTACAGATAATGGTGTCAGATGTCACAGGTGAACTGATACAGGTAATAGCATATATAACAGTGTAATTGACTAACAGCAGCATATTTCAATTGTCTTTTCAATTGAAAACAAATCTAATGAATAAAAGAACGTTAATCGTGAGTGAGTGCTCACCTTTCGAGGCTAGAGGGCTAGGGAATGACACGGGTGCGCTCGCTGATATAGCACTGAAATCGAATTACAAATCCAAGCACGAATTTCAAAATGAAGTACGATGGTTCGAGTTCAACGAACAAAGCTGGTGAATAGAAATTGGCGAAATCAAATTAGGACGGAATTGATGATCATAAATGGTAAAGATGCACAATACATAACTGTATGTATATATAAAATCATATTTTAAATACAAACACATTTTAAATTAAATATATATACGTATATAAACCAATACACTTATATAACACTTTTATAAAATTATCTAATACTTTTCTTAATATAATACGACTTAAGAACTGCAACATATATAACCCATAATGTAATTACAGTGCAACAAGTACATGCATCCAAATCACTTCTACATGTAAAACTTGGGATACACAAACCCATACAGACTAGTAAAGTGTATATATATTATACGTATAAATATATAATATTATTCACTACATATGCAGGTCCATCATGTATGCAGACACGGTTATCAAATATGCTTTTATATAGACAGAAGAACCTACACTCTCTGTGCACATATATTAATTCAACATATATACATAATATATTTAAAAACAATACTTATATATTATAAACTCAATTTATACGTATATATATAAACAAGTCGTACATCATTGTTTATATAAAAAAAATCCTTATGTATTAACTATTATGTTCATAAAACTTATACATTACATAACTTCATACAATTTGAAACCAATATATAACTAACATTCAAAAACAATATCATATACAGCTATAAACTTACATATTACATAACCCTACACGTTTTAAAGAACCCAGTTCAATATATAAACTGTAGACATATGTATGACAGCACTCATATGTATATAAACACGTATATATACTTTTACTTCACTTATATTATATGATAACTTAATCACTCAGCCATAATAATTCAAATTTAAACAATATATAGTTTTTCAACACGTTTATAAATATACAAATAAACAATGAATATTTATAGCTAACTGTAAACCAAATCTGTAAATCTCATACCCAAGGTGAATTTTTAAACATCACTATATGATACCTATCTAAACAGCTACATGAACTTGCAAAAAAAATAACAACTGTAATATAAACATTTATATTAAAACTGAACACAAAAACCATCATATACAACTATATATTATAACTTGCATATAAATATAACTATATATATTTTGTTACCTCAATACAAGAAGACAGGCATGAAGAGAAATGATGTGTTTCAGGGTTTGGCTGTGGACAGGGACGTGTGCATGAAAAAGGAAGTGAGGGTAGGATACGGCATGTGGCATTTGCATGTTTGGGTGAGGTTTGCATGGCCAGGCGCGTGAATGGGAAGGAATGGCTTCGGTCTAGGTCTGGAGGTGGTTGCTTGGCTACGGAGAGGAGTCGGGAGGTAAGCACGGTTGATGGAGACTTGTCGGGTCTCGAGTTGCGTGGGTGTCTGGGCGTTTCTATCGGCTGGAAGAAGGGGATGATGTTCGGCCGTTGGTGGGAGAGCAAGGTGTGGGGAGGGTATGCTTGGGTTTGATCTGCCAAGTGGAAGGAGGTCGGTGGGCGAGGAGAGAGGCTCGGTGGAAGAGGATTGGAAGCAAATGAGTGGAAGGCGTAGGCGGAGGCGAGCTGGGTAGGTGCGGGTTTGGGTTTGGTGGAGATGTCGCGTGGAGAGGTTGAGATGAAGAGAAGGTTGAAAGGGGAGGAGGTGGTGGCTTCGGTAGAGGCAGGGAAGATGGGGCACTAAGATGAATGAATGGGAGGAAACAAAATGAATTGGCATGTTGTACCTACAGGCAATATGGAGAGAACGAAACATTCATTTTTTCTATTTTTGGTATGGCAGAGACAATAGAAATGAGTTGGAACGGAAAGAAAATGAACCACTAATACTGAATGTAGAGGGATGGCAAAAGTCAGTAATAAATCCCTCGGAAATTTAAAGGCCAAAAGTAAAAGTATAAATGATTGATGGCTGTTGGCTTTTCAACGGTTGGAAAGATTTGAATGTACATAGATATCAAAAAGTAGAAATTTAGTAACCGATACGGCTATCCGTTTTGCGGTTATCGCTGCGAACCGGACTTCAAATCACAGAATTGAATTTACCGCAAAGATCAGCACGACGAGACGATCAAAACGGTATACAGATATCGGTAGTATGATTTAATTTTAAAATTTCGAATTTTCAACTGGCGGAAAATGCAAGAAAACCGCTGAAAATAAGGTCGACGAAGCCAAAGATGTCCGAATTTGGAAAAACGACAAACTGATATCTTGCTCAGAAGATGGTTTGGAATTTTTCTATGTAAAAATATTTTGGTTTTGAAAACGTTTTATTTTCAACGCTTTTTAACTGATTAATTTGAAGTGAATTTGCGCGCGAAATAAACTTTCATATTTTCGGACGAAAATTTACCAGTTGCTATGTTTAACTAGACGTATTCCAAATATCAAATTTATATTTCAAAATTTTATCGTTTAAAATTTCACAAAATTTCAACTAATTTCGTTATTAAAACAGTTGAAATTTTCGGGTCGTTACATGGAAACTTTTGTTGAATAAATTCATAAGGTAATAGTTGGTTTAATATAAGAACATTTAAATCAAAAATAAAAGAATATGTTGGAATTTAAATTTTAATAAACTAGGTTTTTACTTCTATTGTAATTTAACATTGAAATTAATGTAATATTTAAATCTTGGATCTAACATGGAAAATTGAATTTCAAAAGATCATTAAATTTCTATGTAATCAAGAATGATGAAAATTGTTAACTTTTAAATTTGAATTTAAAAATGATTAAATTGATTTTAAATAGATTGTTCAATTAACATGTAAAATTAGTCTTTTTGGGTACTGTCTCAGATTTTGATGAAACCAGTTTCCTCGGATCCATAATAGTGAATTATTATAGTATTTCAAGTTTCGTAGCGATCGGACTTATCGATTGATTGTGCAAGCTCAAAACGTGCAGAAATCAATTAAAGGAATTTAACTAAAATAATTTGATTTTAAAAGCTAACTTCCATATGCAATAGAATTAGTGTTTGGAATTAGTTTCATTGAGTTTAAAAATATTAAAAACCTATATTTCGATATATGGTATGACCTATTTTCATTTTGAGAACGAAACGGGCTTTTTGGGCCTTGGTTATCGCTTTGGCCTAATCGATCTATTCCATCCATTCCTGTTTCATTTTAGTCTATATATAGGTTATTATAAACCCTAGCAGCTTCTATTCTATTTTCTGTACGTACAAATTTCTGTTCTTGCCTGCTCCTTCCCAATGGAGATTAGCCAAAACCCTAAATACAATTCGAAATCAAATCGAAAAATCCAAACTGCTCAAACCCTATCATACAATATATCATTGCGAAGCTCTCGATGAATGGAATCAGCGCTTGAAATTTGTTTTTTGATTCGAGTCTCGAATTGACCACAAATTGATGAAACAGTCACGACCATTCATGTTTGGGGTTGTTGTTTAACGGTCGACCGTCGACCATTCGACGATTGGGGAGTTGCAGCTTATTGAGGAGGCTGAGTCGGGTGCATCTATCAGATTGGGTCATCGAATTTGGGCTCGAATTCTCCATGATCGACGAAATAGGGTGGCGGCAGCGCGGAGCGCCTGGGCATGCCGGAGTAGGCCGCGAGTTGGCCGAAGGGAGAGGAAGGCACGGCGGTCTCGGCTAGGGGGTTGGATCATGTTGCAGTAGCGTGTATCGGCGGCAAAATAGAGTTGATGGTCGACGGCTTTGGGTTTGTCGAGCTAGAGATGGTGCGTTAGGGTTTCGTAAAGGTGAGGAGAATTATGTCTATGCCCTTTTTTGTTTTTAATTTAATTTTAAATTTCAAACGTTCTAACCTTCATAACTTTTGCATAAGAACTCCGATTGATGCGCGGTTTCTTCCATTAGGTTCGTATCGAGATTCCGGACAACATGAAACAGGTTTGGTTGAATTTGGAGATTGTTGAAATTTTGGGCTTTTATTTGATTTTAAATGGGCTATAAATCTAAGTTGAATGATTAAACCCACTCATGAAATACTAAATTGTTCTGATGTTAGTTAAATTAAAATCGTGGAGTTATTTATTATTTTATTGACCGTTGTTTGGTAATTTAACTGACATTTAAATTGACATTTGGTTTGAACTGATAAGAATTTAAATTGACGGTTAAATTTGAATTTTAAATTGAATTGCTAGGTAAATACCGATATTGATAATTACTTAATTGTTGTGATTTATTGGCTGATTTGGATGTTCATTGTGATGGATGTTTATTTGATGACATTTTTGATGATTGGTTGTTTATTTATTTTATATATCCTTGTTATCACCCTGTATATTAAGTGACATCAATTAAACTGTTTTTTGAAATATTTCGAATAAATTAAGAAATAGGTTGAATGATATATGCCTATGACACTTTGATTTGGATTGAAATGATATATATCCATCCATGTAATAAAAATTGAATTAACTTATCACTTGGCCATAGGGTAGAAAATTATATACGGACACCCGATTGGTTAAATTAAACGGTTTTATAATATTGAATTTGGATTTTGGTTAATGATATTGTTTTAAAGGAAATAAATTGAATTATTTCCGATTTAAGTTGAAATGTTGAAATCGAAATTGGGTAAAAGAAATTGTTTTAAAAGAAGTGAATTTGAAAGGTGAATTTATAATCGACATATGACTTTAATTTTGAAAATTGAATTATTTTAAAGTTTGAACCTTAAATTGAACGATGAAGTTTAATTTGATTTAAGTGTTTTAAATCGGTAAATTGACATTGGACTTGAAATCGATATGAATTGAAATGGTTTAAAATAAGAATTGGATTGAAATTTAAATCTTTGAATTTAATTGTTGAATTGAATTTGAAGTTAAAAATGAACGTTTCGAAAATTGAAGTTAATTCGAATTGAAATTGAAATCAAGTTGATTTGAAACTAAATCGAAATTGAGTCAATTGTGTAACTTCCCGCCATTTTTGGACCATTCAAATCGACAATAAAACCACACATGTCAGACTTGAATAATTCAAAACAACAGATTGTTAATAAAATTTGGGGCAACTAAAATCAACCGTAGAATCATAGACACGGAATATTTGAATAGCTGGCAGCGGAATAAAATAAACATAGGAGTTCATGAAGCTCCTAGATACATAGTCTCAAACTAATACATAATACCCAAGTCTGAAAACAAATACAATGGAAAGTTTAGATACATAAGTTCTCTACTACAAAAGCAAAAGCTGAGTGGAAATAACTGGAATGGAAATATCAGGTAGACAGCTAAATCTCTGGCGGATCTCTAGCTCCAAAAAGATGAATCCAAAGCTGTGAAACTCAGGCTGACCCGAGCGTATAGCAAAACACAAAACACTCAAGTCAAGACATACATACTTATAAAATTTAAATCAACTCAAGTGAACTGCAAAGGAAATGCGTCAGTAACTTAAAGGATGCTTAGGATCGCCCATCCTTTAAGGATCCGTTAAACTATGTACTATGTAGTAATATACGCTATTATAATAATGTCTAAAGTAAAGTAAACTATTAAAATAGCGTTAAGGCGTTACCCATTTCCCCCTTAACACATTTTATATATTCCCATAGTCTATACAGTACCGTAATCTCGCCCGTACTGGACGTCGTCAGAGGGCACTCCATAGGTATGGTACAAAACAAACTCGTAGAAGGTGCGCTAGGGTAGGTGACACGGCACAACTAGGCAATGTCAGGGTAGATATACCAATTACACTTCCGGACTATTGGTAACGCATAGCCGCAACTACCGCCCAACTCGATCCACACTCCCGAATCAAAGGTGCGCACCAAATCGATCACAATGTAATAGAATGGCTAACGATGAAGTGTGTCCGATCGGAGGAGCTACCTCACTTGGCCCATCAATTGCTCCTGTTTTAGCCACCTTATGCTAACTCACGGGAATTAGGTCCATGTATGTATACCTTTAGTATCATCACCACCATCCTACTTCATTCTGCAATCTCCACCGCGTACACAGTTATTAAAGTGGTTTTCGGTATCGACAGAGAGTATGCCCATGTCCGATCCCGGTATCTTTAACAACCAAACGTTATTATATCTCATGGTTATTTCAATTTCAAATGGTTTATATTTCATATCAAACATATTCATTTCAAAACCTCATAAATCCAATATCATTATTCTTTAAAGTATTATTCATTTTTCCAAAGTTGTAACACTTCCAAATTTCATTTAATTATAACCCCTTGAAAACTTAAAAATTTAGAGATCATAGCACTTTAAAAATGTAACCTTTAGAACCATAACATTCGGAACTATAACCCTTTAGAAAATTTTGTAGCATTCTGGAAATGTCACTTTTAAGAAAACGCAGCAGTACAGAAATGTTACTGTAAGCATTCGCAGTAGTGCAGAATTTTTACTATAAGAAATCGCAGCAGTGCATAATTGTTACTGTAAGAATTCGCACCAGAGTAGAATTGTTACTGTAAGAAATCGCAGCAGTGCAGAAATGTTACTGTAATACTTCCTACTACAATAGTTTATAAAATCAAATAATATATATATATATATATATTTACTATTTTTATCATAGTCATTGTATCATTCCTACTATATTACTCTAATTTTAGCTATTTGGTCATTAAAGAAACCACACCTTTAGTTAAATAACTTTGTTACTATAATGTCAAAATTTAAAGCTGAAATCCTTATGCTATGTTAAAAGTACGTTATTAGCTTACACTTTATTTTCTTTTCAGTAAATAACAAGTATCATTTTTTATTACCCAAGTTATACCATTTACATTAGTTAAAACTTACATGTCAAATGTATGTTTTAACTTACATTTTTTTCCCACAAAAAAAACCATTTATCATTGTAATCACTATTACATGAATTAAAACGTACAATTTATAGGTTATAATAAAATACCATTATTAAGTCAAATCGGGTTATTAAATTTCAATTAACCTTCATTCTGTAAATTAGATTCCAAAATTTACATTTCCCACTATTTATTTCTTATAAAAAATTTAACTCATGTAAACAAATTCACAGAAATTATTACATTAAATTTTAGTTGAGATTCATATATAGAAATCCAAAATACTTAATAATTTTTAGAAAATCATTTTAAATCAACCACAGAGTCTGTATAAAATTCTCTACCCTAGGGTCAACTAAATACGGACATATATCATTTCAGTCTGCAATTTATTAATTTTTTGGGTTTTATATCATTTCAAACCCGCAATCCCAAGTCAAATAAAATTTCTCAGGGCTATCATTTCAGCCCATAACAATTTTTCTTAATCTAAAGATCATTTGGGTATGTATCATTTCAACCCATTGTGAAGGAACTTGCAGTGTGAGAACAAAATATGAAATAAACAGAACAATAAATACATATCATGGCATATGATCACTATAGGTTTAATATCATAGGAAAAAACATAATAAAACATAGGTGAAATTTCTAACTTGCATATACATATCCATACAATTCAATTGTCGTCAATTCACCAAAAATATAAGTATGTTGTCAAGGGTGATTACTCACCTTCTTTGGTTAGAGAAATGATTCCAAACACAATACAACGACTACAACAAGCACGACAATTACGGACAAGCTTGAGTGGGAGGAGAATCCAAATCCAAAGCTTTGAAAAAAATAAAATAAATTTCATATGTAAACAAATAGAATTCGCATAGAAAATAAAAGTAGAAATTTTTTTTATATTGGTAAACATATGAAAGGGCTTGTCAAAGGGACACATAGGTTTGGTCTAGGGTTTGTTTGGGTTCAGTCTAGGCTAGATTTGGGTGGGGTTTGGCTCGGCTAGGGATAGGGTTTGGGTTCGGTCTAGGCTAGGGTTTGGTTGTGGAGAAGGTGGTCACGGCCAAAAAAAAGCAAGGGGAAGGGTGAGGTGATGGTTCGGCTATAGGTTTTGTGGTGGGAAGATGAGGAGTGGAGGTCGAAACTTGTTGAAGAGGAAGGGAAAAAGGAAGGAGGAGAAGTGGTTTTGGCTAGGGTTTTTTTGTTGGAGGGAGAGGAGATGGGTGTGGTGATGAGCATGGCCGAAATTTGAGGAAGGAGGAAGGAGAAATTTTAGAGGAGAAGTCTAGGGTTTTGAGGTGGAAGAGGAAGAAGAAAAACTTACATTAATTTCTTTCTGCTGAGGCACAAATGAAAATGAAGAGTCTAGCAAAACCCTAGGATATTATATAGTCATCTAAATCATGTGGCTTCTCATCTACAAAAGAAATTCCTAGCCCAATAGTACATGCCCAAAATCAAAATGTAAATAAGATAAATATTATAGGAAAATAACTACGTGTAATACACCAAAATTTGTAAATTTTGAGAAGTAGAAATCAAAATTTTACAAAACGAAAAACAAAGAAAATGTTAGAATTAAATCCATCTTCATAAAAAAAGTAAAAGTTCAAATTCAAATTTTAAAATTTTCAGAGAAAGTTAAACTTTGACCAAAATTTGCATTTTAAGAAAATCTTTATTTTATTAAATTTGGAAGAACATTTCACATCGAATCCCAAAATATTACATTAAATTTCCAAATTTATCAAATTTTAAAATAATTATATTCAAGGTTTCAAATGAATTTTCATTTAAAATATTTTCAAAATTTGTGGGTTGTTACACTCTCCCCCACTCAAAATTTTTTGTCCACGAAAAGGAACGAGACCCAGAAAATAAGGAAGGAAAAGGTAGGATAACGAATAGTACCTGGAACAAACAATTCCGGGTTTGAAGCACGAATGCTCTCCTCCGTTTCCCAAGTACAATCCCGATCATCAGTGCTCCATTGCACTTTGACCAGGTTGACAGATTTTCTTCGTAGCTGCTTCGTACCTCCATCGATAATACGAAGTGGCTTCCTCTCGACAGTAAGGTTTGGCTCAACATCCAAACTCTCGAGAGCAGAAGGCTGGACAATCAAAGATGGCTCATGAAGATGCTGACGAAGATGAGAAACATGGAACACATTATGCACTCCAGAAAGCTTCTCAGGCAAATCCAAACGGTAAGCTAAGGAACCAACTCTCTCTAAGATGCGAAAAGGACCAATAAACCTAGGATCGAGCTTCCCTCTCCAACCAAAACAAATCACATTTCTTAATGGAGAGACCTTAAGGAAAACCTGATCACCAATAGAAAATTCCAAATTCCTCCTACGCCTGTCAGCATACTTCTTCTGTCTATCCTGAGCAATCCTCATCTTTCTCCTAATCTCCTCAACCTTCTCAGATGCTTCTAGAATCATATTAGGACCAAGAACCAAACGATTACCAGATTCAATCCAGTAAGATGGATATTTGCAAGGGCGTCCATAAAGAGCAGCAAATGGAGCCATTGCGATACTAGCCTGAATTCAAAAAAACGGGGATAAGATAGATAAATGTTTAAGACAACCTTAAACAGATATTTGAGATTATACCTGATAACTATTGTTATAGGTGAATTCAATGAGATGGAGATGATCTTCCCAAGATCCTCCATAATCGAGGACACAGGCACGAAGAAGATCTTATAGAGTCTGATTCACTCTTTCCATTTGATCGTCGGTCTGCGGATGGTAAGCAGTGCTCAGATTCAGAAGAGTACCTAAAGATTCCTGAAAAGATTTCCAAAACTGTCTAATAAAGATGGGACCTCTATCACAAACAATACTGACCGGAACACCATGAAGAGGAACAATCTCTCTCATATAAATCTCAGCTAAACTCGAAGCAGAACGGTTGGACCTAACCGGAATGAAATTAGCTGACTTGGTTAATCTATCCACAATTACCCAAATACTCTCATTACCTCTCTTAGTCCTCGGTAATCCATCAATAAAATCCATAGAAACTTGTTCCCATTTCGAATTGGGAACCTCAATGGGTTGCAATAATCCAGCGGTCTTCTAATGATCAGCCTTAACCTGCTGACAAGTTGCACATCTACTAACAAAAAGGGAGAAATCACGCTTCATACCACTCCACCAATACAGCTTCTTCATATCATGGTACGTCTTTGTCGCACCTAGATGAATAGAAAGTCTAGACCGATGATATTCCCGAAGTAACTCTTGCCTCAATCCATCGACATTCGGGACGCAAATCCGATTATTAATCCTTAAAATCCATTTATCATCGATCTGAGCTCCACTACCATCTTGGCTACTACCACCAATCCTGCTACGAACATTTTCCTTAATAAGCC
The DNA here is from genome assembly GCA_030737815.1 of Allium fistulosum. Classification (NCBI taxonomy): domain Eukaryota; kingdom Viridiplantae; phylum Streptophyta; class Magnoliopsida; order Asparagales; family Amaryllidaceae; genus Allium; species Allium fistulosum. The sequence continues at coordinate 1,427,293,582 of CM060902.1, forward strand.
TGATTATCCTATCCTCATCCTGCTTAGCAACAATATGATCCATAAAAGGAGAAGAAACAACAAGCTAACATAACATCGCCTTCTTCCTACTCAAAGCATCAGCCACAACATTAGCTTTCCCAGGGGTATAGTTGATGTCAAGGTCATAAGAAGCAAGGAACTCTAGCCACCTAACTTGCCTCAAATTCAAGTCCTTTTGGGTGAAAATATATTTCAAAGACTTATGACCCGTAAAGAGCTCAAACTTAGTTCCCAATAGATGATGTCACCAATGCTTCAAAGCAAAAACTACGGAAAGCAATTCCAAATCATGGGCTGCATAATTGGCTTCATAAGTCTTCAATTGACGACTCCTGAGATTTCCCAGAACAAAGCCCAAATGAGATTCATGCTCCTCCTCTGACTTAGAGAAAACAAGAATATCGTCGACGAAGACTAAAACAAACTTATTAAGAACATCACAAAAGACCCCATTCATAAGGTCAACAAAGAAAGCTGGGGCATTAGTCAAACCAAAAGGCATAACTAACCATTCAAAGCAACCATCCTCAGAACGGAAAGCGGTTTTGGGAATACTTTCCTTGACAATTCTAAGCTGGTGGAAACCGGTGGCAAGATCGAGCTGAGAGAATACAGTAGCTCCATAAAGCTGATCGAACATATCATTAATACGAGGCATTGGATATCTGTTTTTCATAGTGAGCTTGTTCAGCTCCCTATAATCAACACACATCCTCAAAGAACCATCAGACTTAGTGACAAAAACCACCGCTGCTCCCCATTTGGAATGACTAGGTCTGATCAAACCTTTGGAGAACAAGTCTTCAATTTGCTTCCTTAACTCAACCTTCTCGCTGGGTGCCATCCTTCTGGGAGGAAGAACTACAGGTCGAGCTCCAGGAATAAGTTCAATACGAAATTCGATTTTCCGTTTAGGAGGTAAAGAAGTGACTTCACTAAATACATCGGGGTAGAGTTTGACCATAGGAGTAGAATCAAGATCACTAGGGGATGAATCAAGAGAATAGATAAAACTGCCTGCAAACTCCTGAGGCATACGACACTAAATCACCAAAGGGTTTCCAAAATCATCAACAAGAGAAACAGTCTGGGTTTTACAAGAGATAACAACTTCATGCATCTTCATCCAATCTCCTCCAAGCAATATGTCAAAAGCATCGAAACCAAGAACATAGAAATCACCAGAAAAGCGATGGTCGGAAAAGAAGAGTTTCACCTTTTTACAAATCCTACTAAGGTTCGCTGGACCACCAATAGGATTAGAAACACACAAAGGTACAATTGCATACTCAAGTGAAAGGATATGCTCAATCTTATCACAAAGATCCACAGAAATGAAACTATGGGAAGCTCCAGTATCAGATAAAACATGGATAGGAAAATTAAAAAAAGTAAAGGTGCCCTGGAGAGTACCTTGGGTATCACTAGGAGCAGGTGGAGTAGGCGGAGCACGAGTGGAAGAAGTCATGGCAAAGACTCCAGTTGTCTTGCCCTTCTGATACAAGGGACAATCATTCTTGAAATAACTAGGTTGCAAACAGACATGGCAGAGGTTGTTCCTGGTATTCTGAGGTGGTGGAATGGCGGCACTGGCTGGCGCTGGACAACTGTTGGCATAGTGACCCTTCTGATCACACTTGAAGCAAGTGATGGAAGAAAGATCGATAGGCTACCTCTGGGAAGAAGAAGATCCTAAACCTGGATTCTTAAGCCAATTATGCTTCTGTCGATGGAAATTAGACTTCCTCTTCTTAGAGTTTCCAGAAGAAGGCTGAGATGAAAGTGCACGAGCAACAGATGCTTCCTTAGAAGTGGGGTTCTCATATCTAATGTGTAACGACCCGTAAATTTTAATGGTTTTAATAATATATTTCATTGAATTTTTTGTGAAATTTTAAACAATAAAATTTTGAAATAAAAAATTAATATTTGGAATACGTCTTCTTAAACATAGCAACTGGTAAATTTTCATCAGATAATATGAAGGTTTATTTTCTTGTGTAATTTTATTTAAATTTAAATCAGTTAAAATTGATGATAATAAAATGTTTTCCAAACTTAAATATTTTTACACAATAAATTTGTAAATCATCTTCTGAGTGTGACGTCATCTTTCGTTTCGTCAAATTTGAACTGTTATTGCTTCGTTTATCTTATTTTCGACAGAATAGCAGTATTTTTCGGTACTAGTTATTGACTTTTGCTTGAATGGTCTACCACTGATAACTGTATACCGTTTTGATCATCTCGTCATGCTGATCTCTACGGTATATTCAATTCTGTTTTTGAGAGTCTGATACACAACGGAATCCGCGAAAAACGGTAACCGTATCGGTTACAAAAATTCAACTCTTTGATTCCTCGGTCTTTTCAATTGCCACTATGTGAACCAATAGCCATGGGCTTTTGAAATTCCCAGAAATTTACCGTGTGACCTTTGTTTCCAATGTTGACTTATGGTATTCAAAATAACAAGTTTGTCTGTTCAATAGCTTTGGAAATGAAAAAAAAGAAACCAATATTATTTTCGTTCGTACACTTCCTCTGCCTTCCACCTTCTTTCATCTTCTCTCGTGCAACCTTACCTTTCCGCCTTGCTTTCCTTGACCATCAACCTCTCGCGCGAACACACCCACGCATCGCCTACCGAGCCTCCACCTGAAACGCTCAACCAATCTCGGCCGGCAGCCGCTCCTCCGCTCGCCTTCCTAACCACCCAGCCATCGAACCGAACCCGAGAGACTCCTCAACCAACCGTGATTCGTCCACTTCAAACCCCAGCGAAGCCTGCCATCACATTGTAGCCCAGTGCCTTCCTTCTTCTCCACCACTGCTCGTACACACGCAAGCCATTTCCTTTTCAATTCTATCAATCTCTCTCATCACCTTCCAGCAAATCGACTCCTTCTTCTAATATATGGTACGTATGTTCTAAATATATATCGTATTATATATTAAGGCATATTATATATTTATTGTTTATAGGTTATATATATATTGTCAATGATGCAAGCTTGGTAATCTGTTGTTGTATATTTATGTTTTCTAAACTATAGTTTTATGTTTATGTTAGTTTACATATACTAGTATATATGTATATGCTATATTTGAGATAAAGTAATGTGTGTTATACACATTTGTATTGAAATCACATACAGTATAATATAATTATTTACATATATTTGGGATTTGGTTTGGGGGTATTTATATATGTATGCATACGTTGGTATGCTATAGTCTGGGTTACATCGTTGAAGCATTGGGTATATAGAGTATTATATATAAATGTTTTCATTTCGGTTTATATGACTTTAGATTTTATATATATAGTAGTAATATATGCAGTGAGTGTTATATATGCTTAAAAGTATTGGTATTTAATATATATTCCGTTTGATTTTCTTATATACAATTTTATACAGGTCATAATATGATCCGCTCTATATATATATACACACGAATTATGCATTGCATAAGTTACAATACATACAAAATATGGTTTTCGACGATGTTGTTACAGTTTGCATATATACTCTGTTGGTTATTTATATTTTATGTGGAATATATAAAAGTATAATTTTGTATAGCTTATTTATTTATACATACATACATATATATATATATAAAAGGAATGTTACAACATTCTTGTTTCAAGGAAGTATTGTATGGGTTATATATCTGCCTAGATATTAGTTTGTATATTTTGATCTATTGATTTATAGTGTGTAAGCTCTGTTTGTGTGTATATATATATACACATATTACAATAAGCTAAGTTTATATTTATTTTTGTATTGATTATCTATACTTAAGCCTAGTTTCGTATATTTGTAAAGGTTACTGTATTAATGTTCTACATTTAATATTGATTTTAAGTTCCTATACATTAATAATGAAGTAAGTCTATATTGGGAAATTTTATCAAGCGTCTATATTAATATTGTGTAAATATATATATATAGATTTTATGTTATATGTGTTTTAATTTAATGCGAATTTTTAAATGTATACGTTTAAGGATAATGATTTTATTATGTATATACACCCATATATATTACTTATAATATTTGTCTGAAATCTAAAATATTGAATTTTAGGAAATAATAATAATATGTATATATTTGTCTGTTCTATCAAGCTAATTTGAGTTATTCTCATCAATTTCCATTTATCAGCTTTGTCCGTCCAATTTCGTGCCAATCTAGCTTTGCTTTGGAATTCATAGCTCATTTCTTTGTCTATTCTCTCTAGCCTCGAAAGGTGAGCAATCACTCACGATTAACGTACTTATATTTATTAAATTTGAATTCAATTGAAACGACAATTGAAATATGCTACTGTTAGTTATTTACATTGTTATATATATGCTATTATCTGTATCAATTCACCTGTGACATCTGACACCATTATCTGCTATTTATATTTATGATATATGCCAATTATGTTATTATTATCATATCTGTTATCACTCTTCAAGTTCCCTATTAGTATAGAATTCACTATGGGTTGAAATGATACATACCCGAACAATCTATAGAATAAGAGAAAATCGTTATGGGTTGAAATGATAAACCCAAGCGATTTTCATTGACATTGAATTTGGGATTGCAGGTTGAAAAGATATATACCCGTATATATTTTAAATTACGGATTGAAATGATAAATATCTGTATCGCTTGACCATAGGATAGAAATTATATACAGACACCGTTGGTCCATATATAAATATTTTGAAAATGATTTCTATGGTTTTGAAAAGAAATATATGGTTTTAATAAATATTGATTTTAAAGATTTATTAAAGTTGATTTAATAAACTTGATATATAATATGTTTAAGTATTTATTATATATATATTTTCAAATATAGAATTTATAATGATTCAGGTTGGAAGGATAAATTTGAAATTATATTTATTTAAGAATTTTACTTAAATAAGTTTGATTTGAAATTTATTAAAATTGAAATTTTAAAGATATGATTTTATAACTTGGATTTGATTTAAAAGTGACTTAAATGAATATTTCAAATTTATATAAATTTGAACGGGATATTTAGTTTATTTAAATATGTAAATCGAGGTTTTATTTAAATGATATTGAAATGATTAAATAAATATTTCAAAACTAAATAATAGTAAAGTGAATTTGATATATATAATGGAATTATCAAATTTAGTTTTGGAAATGTGGAATATTTAAAGCTTTGAAATATATTGAAATTAAATGGTTTATTTTGTGGTTCAAATCTGTATTTAAAATCGATATAATTTGAAATGGTTTATTGAGAAACTGAATTGAGTTGAAATTTATGAATTGAGATTGAATTAAATTTGAATTTTTGGAATTCGAGTTGATTTGAATCGATTTGTGAAATTTGAGGAAACTATTTTATTATATAAAGTATTTTTAACTATATTTAAAACTATTTTATATTTTACTTTATAAATTATTTTAATATAAACTATTTCAATATAAATTGCTTTCAATATAAATTATTTTAATTTAAACTATTTTAATATACTAACTATTTTATTTTAAACTATTTTAACTTATAACTATTTTTTTTATATAAACTGTTTTATTTTTAAAACTATTTTATTATATATAATATTATTAATATCTAAACTGTATAAAGGAAAGTGTTATGAATTTCAAGGTTTTGATTTCCAAAGTGTTTGATTTTAAAAGACTTATGATTTCGAAAGCGTTATAACTTTGGAAAGTGATGTGATTTTGGAAATGGATTTATTTGAAGTGAAATGATATCGTTTTGATATCGTTTTAAATGGAAATGATGTTTTGGTTTTGAAGTATAAACTATTTTTGAAATGACCGCGGTGTTATAATAACGATTGGTTGTTAAAGAGACTGGGATCGGATATTGTCATACTCTCTGCCAATACCGAAAACCACTTTAACAACTGTGTACGCGGTGGAGATTCCAGAATGAAGTAGGATGGTGGCGACGATCCTATATGAGGTATATACGTGGACCCAACTCCCGTGAGTTGGCATAAGGTGGCTAAAACAGGAGCAATCGACGGGCTAATGAGGTAGCTCCTTTGATCGGACACACTCCATCGTATGGCATTCTATTACTTTGCGATTGATTTGGTGCGCACCCTTGATTCGGGAGTGTGGCTCGAGGTGGGCGATTGTTGCGGCTCTGCGTTACCACCGGCCCGGAAGTGTAATTGGTATATCTACCCTGGCATTGCCTAGTTGTGCCGTGTTACCTACCCTAGCGCGCCTCTGACGAGTTTGTTTTGTGCCATACCTATGGAGTGCCCTCTGACGATGCCCATTACGGGGGAGATTACGGTACTGTATAGACTATGGGAATATATAAAATGTGTTATGGTGGAAAATGTAAAGCCTTAACGCTATTTTAATAGTTTACTTTACTATAGACATATTATAATAGCGTATTACTACATAGTAGATAGTTTAATGGATACTTCGAGGATGGTTATCCGAAACATCCTTTGAGTTACTTGTATTTCAGTTGATATTTCACTTGAGTTGGATTTATTGATATAAGAATGTTAATCCTGACTCGAATGTTTTGTGTTTTTCTTTACGCTCGGGTCAGATTGAGATGCTTAGTGTTCGAGACTCACCTTTGGAGTTGGAGCTTCGCTTGGAGATCCAGCTATATCGATTCTGCTTTCAGTTATTCAGTTGATTCCAGTGATGTATTCAGATTTTATATTTGACTATTTAATTGAGATATTCATGTATTCGAGACCTCTGTTGTATCTTGTTTTAACTCTGTTAAATATATATAGTAGCTTCATGAAGTACAATTTTTTTGTTTCCGCTGCATTATTGTTATATTACTCTGTGTCTGTGATTCTATGATTATTTATTTACTGTATATGCTGAATTTTGCCAAATTTAAATTAACAATATGATATTTTGAGCAATTCAAATCCGACATGTATGGATGCGAATGGTTGAAAATTTCAAGATGTTACATGTGGTATCAGAGCGAGGTTTTAGGAAAAGTTTAGCATATGTAGTAAATTTAATTACAGAATCACCTCCGTTCATGCTTGAATCTCTTCCTCTTTGACTCGGTTTCCTTTGAATTTTGGAACTCTCCCACTTGTTCTGAAATCTGTCCTTGTCTTTCTTATTCTGGTTCTTTTGACTCTGGAGCATCCCATAACTCCACTTCGATTGAATTCTATAATAATCGGCGGTTCCACTAATCTTAGAATGATCTGTAAAGAGGTAAACCTCCTTTACAATCATTATTGATTCAATGAAGATTTATGTATCCTCGGTTTTCGATGCTGCTATCTTTTGCTATACCTGAATTCTATCTCGGGAGATCGAATGTCGATTTGCTCTAGAATTCTACCTCGATCTTATTTTGAAATCACGGTTGACCCGGTTAAGGTTGCCCGCGATTTATATAAGTTTATCCATTCGTTTCTCTCTTTGAAATCTAATTATCTCCCTATTGAGCCTATCTTCTAGTTGAACTCTTTTGGTTAGGATCCCTCTATATTTGGATCTCTATCCTTGTTTTGAAATCCATTCTGGAATCATCGTGTGAGGGAGTGTATTTGTTTTAATATTTAAATGTTTTATAGCGTGTTGTTTGAGTTGTTGATGTTGATTTTGGTTTTCGATCGATTCGTCTGATCAGCGGTATCGATAGGATTTCCAAAACACTTGAACAGAGCAAACTGACACAATATTATTTTCAAATTTGGTAAATGAAATAAATTTGTACGATTATATTATAAATATATAAGTAAAATTTTCTGTAAGGTAATAAGTTAATTAAATTGGTTGTTTGGAATGATAATATTTGATTATAATTTATTGTTCTAAATGAATTCATAAACATGGTTTATAAATTAATTTGGAATTTAAATAAACTTAAATCAGAATTTGAGGATTTAAATTTCTGGTGATTCCAAGCTTTGGGTTTTAAAGTTTTAAATGTGTATAATTTAAAGTATTTTCGAATATAAATGATTTTCAAAAGAATTTTGGAAGTTTTAAATCTGTACTCTTCTCTTTGTCGCTGGAATATAATTTCGGTGATGACTTCAGCATCATCGACATTCATTTTCGAGTTTCGAAGTTGAGAGACCATTCTGTAGCTTTGCTACAGTTTTGTTTTGGAAATTAAATTGATTTAAATTTCTAAAGTAAGGCCTGATTTAATATATATATATATATATATATATTGGTATATGATTATTTAGATATATAGTATATATATGTCTATATTTATCTCTAAATTGTTTGAAGTTAATTGGAAATTTAACTCTTGAATTTTGTTAAGAATAATTTCAATAATAAATGAAGCAAAATTTTGAACAAATATTTAAACTTGTAATAATTGAATTGGAAAATTTCACTTGTATAATACCCAATTTCATTCTAATATAACTTACCTAAATTATTCAGAAGTTGAATATGTAATTGAATATTATACAATATAAAATGATATCAAAGGAATTTATAAAAAATTCAAGTGGTTATAATAAGTGTAAATATATTTAATATATGTGATAAGATATATTAAGTAGAATTGATTTAATAATAATTTGGAATAAAAGAATTAAATTTGTTGAATAAAATATGAGTATAATAAATGACTATACAAATTGATGATTTTAGAAATTGTTAATTGAGGATGACTAGATAATAAGATAATGAATTTAAAAATAGTTGAGTTTGATTAAACTTAAGTGAAATCAAATGGCTTAAATCAATTTGTGAATATCAATTAATTTAAATTGGAATTTATATGGTTTAAATTAATTGTTTCCTTTGAATTTTAATTTATTTTTCTTTTTTGGTTGTCTCTATTCCCCTACTTCCTTCCTTTTCGGGGACGAAAAGTTTTGAGTGGGGGAGAGTGTAACGACCCGTAAATTTTAATGGTTTTAATAATATATTTAATTGAAATTTTTGTGAAATTTTAAACAATAAAATTTTGAAATAAAAAATTAATATTTGGAATACGTCTTCTAAAACATAGCAATTGGTAAATTTTCATCAGATAATATGAAGGTTTATTTTCTTGTGTAATTTTATTTAAATTTAAATCAGTTAAAATTGATGATAATAAAATGTTTTCCAAATCATCTTCTAAGTGAGACGTCATCTTTCGTTTCGTCAAATTTGAACTGCTATTGCTCCGTTTATCTTATTTTCGGCAGAATAGCAGCATTTTTCGGTACTGGTAATTGACTTTTGCTTGAATGGTCGTACCACTGATATATGTATACCATTTTGATCGTCTCATCATGCTAATCTCTACGGTATATTCAATTTTGTTTTTGAGAGTCTGATAAATAGCGGAATCCGCGAAAAACGGTAACCGTATTGGTTACAAAATTTCAACTCTTTGATTCCTCTGTCTTTTCAATTTCCACTACGTGAACCAATAGCCATGGGCTTTTGAAATTCCCAGAAATTTACCGTGTGACCTTTGTTTCCAATGTTAACTTATGGTATTCAAAATAACATGTTTGTCTGTTCATTAGCTTTGGAAATGAAAAAAAGAAACCCATACACTTCCTCTGCCTTCCACCTTCTTTCATCTTCTCTCGTGCAACCTTACCTTTCCGCCTTGCTTTCCTGACCATTGATGCAGCGCAACCCATAATTTTCCAAGGCCTAAGTCGTCCACGACATAACGAAGCTGAAGTAGAAGTTTTAGGTCATCCACGACCTAACGAAGCGGATGTAAGTCGTCCACGACTTAACAAGAATAACAAAGGGGAGCAACAGATTCAAGGTGCGTCGGAGCATGTTAGGTCGCGTACGACTTATATGGAACGACCTAACGAAAGACTAGAACAAGGCGGTGAAGCGAGTTATACGGAAGAAGAAAACCAACGACTTAAGATAAGTCGTCTACGACCTACGACTTAGTTAAGTCGTCTGAAATCCTTAAGTCGTGAACTAGGTTAAGTCGTTGAAGTCTTATTCCCTAAGTCGTCCATGTTATAAGTCGCATGAAGAAGTTCTGAAGCCGAGAGTCTTAAGTCGTAAGTCGTATGTGTCGGATGTTTTAGGTCGTTCTTTTATAAGTCTTATGTGTTTTTCACTATGTTGTAATTGTTGAGTCGTTGTATGGTGTTGTAACGTGTTTTCTTAAGTCGTTTGTACATAAGTCGTAAGTCGTATTTGTTAAATCGGCTGAGGCGGGTTGTGTGTCGTAATCTGATAGGTCGTGAACGACTTATAGTAAGTTGTCTGTTTTGAGTCGTCTACTTTAGGTCATGGTGTGATAGGTCGGAAACGACCTAAGTGTTGTGCATTTTTGTATTGCGTGAGTTGCAACTTCTATAAATAGGCTGGTGGTGCCATTTGTAATAGTTTAGTTGATTTGAATAAAAACTTTTGTTTTGTTAGCTTTGTGCTTTCACCAAATTGGTAGTTGAGTGTAATCTCCTATCTCCTCTTTGGGCATTCGAGTGCGCTCGAATAATTGATCGTAGAAGCCAATTCACGGTATCTAGTGCGCTAGATCAACGTTTGAAGAATTGCAGATCTTCCTTCACGGTATCATGCGCGATCAACGTGACGAAGGTAGCTAGAATTCGGTATCTTCGGATCAACGAATTTGGGCAATTCAGTATTCTTCATTCCATCGACTGCTACTTTTCACAGAATCATCATTTTGTAATTTCCGCTGCTGCGTCATTTGGTATCAGAGCTAGACTTAGCCAATCATAGCTAAGCCGAGTCTTGGAGCCAATTTTTTACTCGAAGAGTTCAAGTCGTGTTCATCGCAAGTTGCAACAAGTTTGGAGTTTTTGATCCATAGCATTTTGGATCTAAATTCGAATTGTGTTTGAATTTTGAAGTGTTGAAGAACTTCGGCCGAGCTAAGCAAGGAAGGCCGTGTACATCATTTGGTATCTTTTGATTTGTCCAAGCCGAGAATTGTAGAGTTTGTGAAGTTTCAAATCATGCCGTCAAGAAGAGCCAATCGTCATCAAAACGTAGAAGCTTTGTATAGAAGAGAAGAAGCTGATGAGATGGAGCAAAGAATAAACGAAAATTTTAGTGAGAAGCTTAATGAAGGGATTGGTCGATTAGAGAAGATGATGTTAGAAATGAATCAAAATCGGAGAAGGGTTTCACCTGAATCCAACCATGGGGGAAGTAGAGTCTCACCACATTCCAATCGAGAAAGAAGTGTTGATGATGATCAAAGACGTGGGAGGAATGTGAATGATCGAGAACGGAGGAATGTAGATAGAAGGGATGTTGGTGGAAGACGTGATGGTAGTAGAGATGTTGGTGGTCAGGATCGACATCGATATACATCAGATTTTGAAGAAGAGTATGATGGTAGTAGTGTTCATGGACGAGGACGAGGTCAAGGAAGAAATCAGTCGGAGTATGATCACAAGTGGGAATCTGGGATGAAAACTGAAATACCAGAATTCAAGGGAGGTATGCAAGCCGAGGAATTTCTGGATTGGATAGCTTATGTTGAGGAAATATTTGACTTCAAGGAGGTTCCGGAGGATCGTAAGGTGAAGTTGGTTGCTACTAGGTTGAGGGGGAGAGCTATGGCGTGGTGGCAGCAAACCAAACTTACTAGAGAGCGGATGGGGAAGTCAAAAATTGTTGCTTGGGAAAAGATGAAGAAATTGATGAAGGCTACGTTCTTGCCCTATAATTACCAGTCACTAATGTATCAGAGATTACAGAACTTGAGGCAAGGAACGAAGACGGTTGCTGATTATGCTGATGAGTTCTACCAACTAGTTGCTCGGAATGATATCATGGAGAGAGAAGAATAATTGACTGCGAGGTTTGTCGGTGGACTTAGAGCATAGATCCAAGATATGGTGAACATGTTCGACCCCAGATCTGTGGCCGAAGCACATCAAAAGGCGTTGGCTTGGGAGAAACAAGGAAGACGTGGGGGAGGTGTGTTTCCAAGTTTTACGGAGCAGAACAAAGGAGCGGGTAGTAGTTCTAATCTTCCTAAAGCATCGAATAAGTCGGTTGTTCAAGAAGTGGCTAAACCTAAAGTCAATACCAATTTCAAATGCTATAATTGCCAGGAAGTGGGTCATAAGAGCAGCGAATGTCCAAAACAGAAGAAGAGAACTATGATTGTTGAAGTAGAGGATGAGGGTGTCGAAGAAGATGTCAATTCACATCATGATGAGGAAGAAGAAGTGTCGGGAGACGAGGGATGTAATCTGATGCTACGAAGATCGTGTTTAACACTGAAGCAGGAGGAAGAGTTGAGTTGGTTGAGAAGTAACATTTTCCAGTCAACGTGCACTATTTTGGGAAAGGTCTGTAAATTTGTCATTGATGCTGGGAGTTGTGATAATATCATTTCAACGGAAGCTGTGAGGAAGTTAAAATTGAAAACGGAGAAACATCCTAGTCCTTATAAACTTGCTTGGTTGAGGAAAGGAGGAGAAGTAAAGGTAGAGAGGCGAGCTCATGTTCCATTTTCTATTGAAAAGAAATACAAAGATGAGATTTGGTGTGACGTGGTTGACATGGATGTTTGCCATTTGTTGTTGGGAAGGCCGTGGCAGTACGATCGTGAAGTACAGCATAATGGTCGAACGAATAGTTACAGTTTCTTGTTCGAAGGCACGAAGATCACATTTGTTCCGAAGAAGCGACAACAGAATGAGAATAAGCTGGAGGAGATTGAGGAATTGAAAACCTTGTTGTCATTGAAGGAGTTCGTGGAAGAGATAGATGAGAGTCCTGAAGTTTTTATGTTGATTGGGCATGAAAGCAGTGAAGTTGCTGAAGTTCCAGAGGAAGTGAAACCAGTTTTGGAGGAATTCAAAGATGTGTTTCCAGAGGAGTTACCGAAGGAGTTACCACCGCTTAGAGACATACAGCATCAGATTGACTTGGTGCCAGGTGCTGCATTGCCTCATAGACCACACTATCGGATGAGTCCAAGGGAACACGAAGAGTTAAGGAGACAGGTGGAGGAATTACTGGAACAAGGGCGAGTTCAGGAGAGTTTGAGTCCTTGTGCAGTGCCATCTTTGTTGGTACCAAAGAAGGATGGAACGTGGAGGATGTGCACAGATAGTAGAGCCTTGAACAAGATAACAGTCAGATACAGATTTCCGATGCCGAGGCTTGATGATCTGTTAGATCAAATTAGTGGGTCTGTAATCTTTTCTAAGATTGACTTGAAGAGCGGTTATCATCAGATACAAATTAGACTAGGGGACGAATGGAAGACAACATTCAAGACGAGGGAAGGACTGTATGAATGGCTGGTAATGCCGTTTGGTCTATCGAATGCACCAAGTACATTCATGAGGGTGATGAACCAAATTTTCAGGCCGTACATTGGGAAATTTGTGGTAGTTTACTTTGATGATATTCTGATCTACAGTGCTAGTACAGAGGAGCATGTTCAGCATTTGAGGAAAGTGTTAATTATCCTTCGTGAAGAACAATTCTATGCTGCGACTAAGAAATGTGTGTTTATGGCACGGAGTGTCTTATTTTTGGGATATGTTGTATCGAGAGACGGAATACAGGTTGACCAGAGTAAGGTCGAAGCAATTAGAGATTGGCCACAGCCCAAGACGATAACAGAAGTTCGAAGTTTTCACGGGTTGGCTTCATTTTATCAAAGATTTATTCCACACTTTAGTAGTGTGATGGCGCCTGTGACTGATTGTATGAAGGGTAAGCAATTTGCATGGTCAGAGGAAGCAGGGGTTGCTTTTGAACGAATCAAAGAACTTTTGACGTCAGCGCCAATTTTAGCATTACCATATTTTCAGTTATTGTTTGAACTACATACTGATGCATCCAAGGTTGGCATTGGAGGGGTGTTGAGTCAGAGGGGACGTCCTATTGCATATTTCAGTGAGAAGTTATCAAGAGCAAAGATGAGATATAGTACATATGATATGGATTTTTATGCTATCGTGCAAGCCGTGAAACACTGGAGACATTACTTGTTTCATAAAGAATTTTTTTTATATACTGATCATGAAGCGTTGAAGCATATGCAGGGACAGGACAAGATTGCAGCAAGGCATGCTTCGTGGATTGCATACTTACAACAATTTACATTTGTGGTGAAGCATAAATCGGGAATCACGAATCGGGTAGCAGATGCATTAAGTCGAAGGAATCATCTGTTGACTACAATGAAGGTTGAAGTGACAGGGTTTGATGTGTTGCCAGAATTATTTGTCGATGATCCTTACTTTGCAAAGTTTGTTGATGAAGTCAAGGAGGGGAAGACGGATGAGTTTGTAATGGTGGATGGTTTTCTTTTTAAAGGAAATCGATTATGTATACCGGAGTGCAGCTTACGTATGAAGACTGTAAAGGAGTTACATGAGGAAGGTCATGTGGGAAGAGACCGTACATTACAATTGATTTCACAGTCATATTTTTGGCCTTCAATGAGGAAAGAAGTGGAAAGGTTTGTGGAGCGATGTCATATCTGTCAGGTGTCGAAAGGAACTGTGACCAATGCTGGATTATATATGCCGTTACCTGTATCAACTAAGCATTGGGTTGATGTGAGTATGGATTTTGTTTTGGGGTTACCGCGAACTCAAAGGGGGAACGATTCCATTTATGTGGTGGTTGACCGATTTTCGAAAATGGCACATTTTGTTGCTTGTAAGAAGACGGCGGATGCTGTTCATGTTGCTCAGTTCTTTTTCAAAGAAATATATCGACTTCATGGATTGCCAGAATCTATTGTGTCGGATAGGGATACTCGTTTTCTGAGTCATTTTTGGCTAAGTTTATGGAAGATGGTCGGAACGAAGCTAAATTTTAGTAGCGCTTACCATCCACAAACTGATGGGCAAACGGAAGTGGTTAATAGATCATTGGGGAAATTGTTGCGATGTCTTGTGAAGGACAATCTGAAGAGTTGGGACATGAAGTTATGCCAAGCAGAGTTTGCACATAATCATGCAGTGAATCGTAGTACGGGTTTCAGTCCATTCCAGATTGTATATTCAAGTTTGCCAAGGGGACCGTTGGACTTAACGGTAGTACCACAACCGAAGGGGACAGTAAAACGAGCTGTAGATTTTGTTGATGGACTGACTGAATGTCATAAAATCGTTCAGGAACGATTGGAGAAGGCGAATGAGAAGTATAAAAGGTCCGCAGACTTTAAACGAAGAAATGTTGAGTTTAATGAAGGAGATTTGGTATATGCTGTGTTAACAAAGGACCATTTTCAAGTGGGCGCTTATAACAAGTTGAAAGCTAGAAAAATTGGTCCTGTAGAAGTCGTGAAACGGATTAATGAAAATACTTATAAGTTGAAGCTGCCGGAGGATGTGTACACGTCTGACGTATTCAATGTTAAGCATCTCGTACCTTTTCATGGGGATAAACAATCCGATGGGGAAGAGCTTACAAATTCGAGGACGTATTTTTCTCAACTTGGGAAGGATGATGCAGCGCAGCCCATAATTTTCCAAGGCCTAAGTCGTCCACGACATAACGAAGCTGAAGTAGAAGTTTTAGGTCATCCACGACCTAACGAAGCGGATGTAAGTCGTCCACGACTTAACAAGAATAACAAAGGGGAGCAACAGATTCAAGGCGCGTCGGAGCATGTTAGGTCGCGTACGACTTATATGGAACGACCTAACGAAAGACTAGAACAAGGCGGTGAAGCGAGTTATACGGAAGAAGAAAACCAACGACTTAAGATAAGTCGTCTACGACCTACGACTTAGTTAAGTCGTCTGAAATCCTTAAGTCGTGAACTGGGTTAAGTTGTTGAAGTCTTATTCCCTAAGTCATCCATGTTATAAGTCGCATGAAGAAGTTCTGAAGCCGAGAGTCTTAAGTCGTAAGTCGTATGTGTCGGATGTTTTAGGTCGTTCTTTTATAAGTCGTATGTGTTTTGCACTATGTTGTAATTGTTGAGTCGTTGTATGGTGTTGTAACGTGTTTTCTTAAGTCGTTTGTACATAAGTCGTAAGTCGTATTTGTTAAATCGGCTGAGGCGGGTTGTGTGTCGTAATATGATAGGTCGTGAACGACTTATAGTAAGTCGTCTGTTTTGAGTCGTCTACTTTAGGTCGTGGTGTGATAGGTCGAAAACGACCTAGGTGTTGTGCATTTTTGTATTGCGTGAGTTGTAACTTCTATAAATAGGCTGGTGGTGCCATTTGTAATAGTTTAGTTGATTTGAATAAAAACTTTTGTTTTGTTAGCTTTGTGCTTTCACCAAATTGGTAGTTGAGTGTAATCTCCTATCTCCTCTTTCGGCATTCGAGTGCGCTCGAATCAACGATCGTAGAAGCCAATTCACGGTATCTAGTGTGCTAGATCAACGTCTGAAGAATTGCAGATCTTCCTTCACGGTATCGTGCGCGATCAACGTGACGAAGATAGCTAGAATTCGGTATCTTTGGATCAACGAATTTGGGCCATTCAGTATTCTTCATTCCATCGACTGCTACTTTTCACAGAATCATCATTTTGTAATTTCCGCTGCTGCGTCAACCATCAACCTCTCGCGCGAACACACCCACGCATCACCTACCGAGCCTCCACCTGAAACTCTCAACCAATCTCGGCCGGCAGCCGTTCCTCCGCTCGCCTTCCTAACCACCCAGCCATCGAACCGAACCCGAGAGATTCCTCAACCAACCGTGCTTCATCCACTTCAAACCCCAGCGAAGCCTGCCATCACCTTGTAGCCCAGTGCCTTCCTTCCTCTCCACCACTGCTCGTACACACGCAAGCCGTTTCCTTGTCAAGCCTATCCATCTCTCTCATCACCTTCCAGCAAATCGCCTCCTTTTTCTAATATATGGTACGTATGTTCTAAATATATATCGTATTATATATTAAGGCATATTATATATTTATTGTTTATAGGTTATATATATTGTCAATGATGCAAGCTTGGTAATCTTCTGTTGTATATTTATGTTTTATAAACTATAGTTTTGTGTTTATGTTAGTTTACATATATCGGTATATATGTATATGCTATATTTGAGATAAAGTAATGTGTGTTATACACATTTGTGTTGAAATCACATACAGTATAATATAATTATTTACATATATTTGGGTTTTGGTTTGGGTGTATTTATATATCTATACATACGTTAGTATGCTATAGTATGGGTTACATCGTTGAAGCATTGGGTATATAGAGTATTATATATAAATGTTTTCATTTCGGTTAATATGACTTTAGATTTTATATATATAGTAGTAATATATGTAGTGAGTGTTATATATGCTTAAAAGTATGTTGGTATTTTATATATATTCCGTTTGATTTTCTTATAAACAATTTTATACAGGTTATAATATGATCTGCTACATATATATATATATGAATTATGCATTGCATAAGTTATGGTAGACTGCCTACTCGTTAACCATCGCTCTCAATACATGGACGCCTCTGGGGACTCAGAGTACTCTAGTCCGCTTCAGGGACATAGAGATTTTTCTGAAGTCGTTTATACTCTAGTCCGCGCTCTGGGGACTCAGAGTACTCTAGTCCGCTTCAGGGACTTAGAGATTTTCCTCAAGTCGTTTATACTCTAGTCCACGCTCTGGGGACTCAGAGTACTCTAGTCCGCTTCAGGGACTTAGAGATTTTTCTGAAGTCATTTATACTCTAGTCCGCGCTCTGGGGACTCAGAGTACTCTAGTCCGCTTCAGGGACATAGAGATTTTTCTGAAGTCGTTTATACTCTAGTCCACGCTCTGGGGACTCAGAGTACTCTAGTCCGCTTCAGGGACATAGAGATTTTTCTAAAGTCGTTTATACTCTAGTCCGCGCTCTGGGGACTCAGAGTACTCTAGTCCGCTTCAGGGACATAGAGATATTTCTGAAGTCTTTTATACTCTAGTCCGCGCTCTGGGGACTCAGAGTACTCTAGTCCGCTTCAGGGACTTAGAGATTTTTCTGAAGTCGTTTATACTCTAGTCCGCGTTCTGGGGACTCAGAGTACTCTAGTCCGCTTCAGGGACATAGAGATTTTCCTGAAGTCGTTTATACTCTAGTCCACGCTCTAGGGACTCAGAGTACTCTAGTCCGCTTCAGGGACTTAGAGATATTTCTGAAGTGCAGGTGTATTTCCACCCGTTTGATTTGTATTTCATTTACCGTATCGAAGCTAATGTTGTCGAATGAACGATCAAACCACGTTCGCTCATGGAATTGGACTCTGCCCCCAGCATCAAGGATGAAACTTTGAAAATGGACGGTCGATTCTCGTTCGCTTGGGTATTATAGCTCTTCCAATCAAGTCAAGGAAGGAGGTATATGACAGATGGTTGGATCACATCCATGCTGGGGTTGGATAATCAAGTCTCGCACAATTTGCTTCGTATCTCTTTCCAGAAAACGAGGATGATGAATTACTACAAAATATGGTTTTCGACGATGTTGTTACAGTTTACATATATACTCTGTTGGTTATTTATATTTTATGTGGAATATATAAAAGTATAATTTTGTATAGCTTATTTATACATATATATATATATAAAAGGAATGTTACAGCATACTTGTTTCAAGTAAGTATTGTATGGGTTATATATCTGCCTAGATATTAGTTTGTATATTTTGATCTTTTGATTTATAGTGTGTAAGCTCTGTTTGTGTGTATATATATATATACATATTACAATAAGCTAAGTTTATATTGATTTTTGTATTGATTATCTATACTTAAGCCTAGTTTCGTATATTTGTAAAGGTTACTGTATTAATGTTCTACATTTAATATTGATTTTAAGTTCCTATACATTAATAATGAAGTAAGTCTATATTGGGAAATTTTATCAAGCGTCTATATAAATATTGTGTAAATATATATATAGAGATTTTAAGTTATATGTGTTTTAATTTAATGCGGATTTTCAAATGTATATGTTTAAGGATAATGATTTTATTATGTATATACACCCATATATATATATATATATATTACTTATAATATTTGTCTAAAACCTAAAATATTGAATTTTAGGAAATAATAATATATATATATATTTGTCTGTTCTATCAAGCTGATTTGAGTTATTCTCATCAATTTCCATTTATCAGCTTTGTCCGTCCAATTTCGTGCCAATCTAGCTTTGCTTTGGAATTCATAGCTCATTTCTTTGTCTATTCTCTCTAGCCTCGAAAGGTGAGCAATCACTCACAATTAACGTACTTATATTTATTAATTTGATTTCAATTGAAACGACAATTGAAATATGCTGCTGTTAGTTATTTACATTGTTATATATATGCTATTATCTGTATCAATTCACCTGTGACATCTGACACCATTATCTGCTATTTATATTTAAGATATATGCCAATTATGTTATTATTATCATATCTGTTATCACTCTGCAAGTTCCCTGTTAGTATAGAATTCACTATGGGTTGAAATGATACATACCCGAACGATCTTTAGAATAGGAGAAAATCGTTATGGGTTGAAATGATAAACCCAAGCGATTTTCATTGACATTGAATTAGGGATTGCGGGTTGAAAAGATATATACCCGTATATATTTTACTTTACGGATTGAAATGATAAATATCTGTATCGCTTGACCATAGGATAGAAAATTATATACAAACAGCGTTGGTCTATATATAAATATTTTGAAAATGATTTCTATGGTTTTGAAAAGAAATATATGGTTTTAATAAATATTGATTTTAAAGATTTAGTAAAGTTGATTTAATAAAGTTGATATATAATATGTTTAAGTATTTATTATATATATATATATATATATTCAAATATAGAGTTTATAATGATTCAGGTTGGAAGGATAAATTTGAAATTGATTTGAAATTAAATTTATTTAAGAATTTTACTTAAATAAGTTTGATTTGAAATTTATTAAAATTGAAATTTTAAAGATATGATTTTATAACTTGGATTTGATTTAAAAGTGACTTAAATGAATATTTCAAATTTATATAAATTTAAACGGGATATTTTGTTTATTTAAAAATGTAAATTGAGGTTTTATTTAAATGATATTGAAATGATTAAAAAAAATATTTCAAAACTAAATAATAGTAAAGTGAATTTGATATATATAATGGAATTATCAAATTTAATTTTGGAAATGTGGAATATTTAAAGCTTTGAAATATATTGAAATTAAATGGTTTATTTTGTGGTTCAAATCTGTATTTGAAATCGATATAATTTGAAATGGTTTATTGAGAAACTGAATTGAGTTGAAATTTATGAATTGAGATTGAATTAAATTTGAATTTTTGGAATTCGAGTTGATTTGAATCGATTTGTGAAATTTTAGGAAACTATTTTATTATATAAAGTATTTTTAACTATATTTAGAACTATTTTATATTTTACTTTATAAATTATTTTAATATAAACTATTTTCATATAAATCACTTTCAATATAAATTATTTTAATTTAAACAATTTTAATATACTAACTATTTTATTTTAAACTATTTTAACTTATAACTATTATATATATATATATATATAAACTGTTTTATTTTAAAAACTATTTTATTATATATAATATTATTAATATCTAAACTATTTAAAGGAAAGTGTTATGAATTTCAAGGTTTTGATTTCTAAAGTGTTTGATTTTAAAAGACTTATGATTTCGAAGCGTTATAACTTTGGAAAGTGATGTGATTTTGGGAATGGATTTATTTGAAGTGAAATGATATCGTTTTGATATGGTTTTAAATGGAAATGATGTTTTGGTTTTGAAGTATAAACTATTTTTGAAATGACCGCGGTGTTATAATAACGATTGGTTGTTAAAGAGACCGGGATCAGATATTGTCATACTCTCTGCCAATACCGAAAAACACTTTAACAACTGTATACGCGGTGGAGATTCAAAAATGAAGTAGGATGGTGGCGACGATCCTATATGAGGTATATATGTGGACCCAACTCCCGTGAGTCGGCATAAGTGGCTATAACAGGAGCAATCGACGGGCTAATGAGGTAGCTCCTCTGATCGGACACACTCCATCATATGCCATTCTATTACTTTGTGATTGATTTGGTGCGCACCCTTGATTCGGGAGTGTGGCTCAAGGTGGGCGATTGCTGCGGCTCTGCGTTACCAACGGCCCGGAAGTGTAATTGGTATATCTACCCTGGCATTGCCTAGCTGTGCTGTGTCACCTACCCTAGCGCGCCTCTTACGAGTTTGTTTTGTACCATACCTATGGAGTGCCCTCTGACGACGCCCATTACAGGGGAGATTACGGTACTGTATAGACTATGGGAATATATAAAATGTGTTAAGGTGGAAAATGTAAAGCCTTAACGCTATTTTAATAGTTTACTTTACTATAGACATATTATAATAGCGTATTACTACATAGTAGATAGTTTAACGGATCCTTAGAGGATGGTTATCCGAAACATCCTTTGAGTTACTTGTATTTCAGTTGATATTTCACTTGAATTGGATTTATTGATATAAGAATGTTAATCCTGACTCGAGTGTTTTGTGTTTTGCTTTACGCTCGGGTCAGATTGAGTGGCTCAGTGTTCGAGACTCTCCTTTGGAGTTGGAGCTTCGCTTGGAGATCCAGCTACATCGATTCTGCTTTCAGTTATTCAGTTGATTCCAGTGATGTATTCAGATTTTGTATTTGACTATTGTATTGAGATATCTATGTATTCGAGACCTCTGTTGTATCTTGTTTTAACCCTGTTAAATATATATAGTAGCTTCATGAACTACTATTCTTTTGTTTCCACTGCATTATTGTTATATTACTCTGTGTCTGTGATTCTGTGATTATTTATTTACTGTATATGCTGAGTTTTGCCAAATTTAAATTAACAATCTGATATTTTGAGCAATTCAAATCCGACATGTATGCATGCGAATGGCCATATCCATCAATCCAGTAAAAGGGCTGTGCACATGAGAAATCAGACGATCATAAAACTCTGGGCGAGCTCCAGCTATAAACTTCTCATTCTTCTTAAGAGGGGCATCAATCAAGTTAGGACCAAACTTGGAATGTTCGTTGAACTTCCGCTCATACTCAAAAAATGACATATCCCCTTGCTTAAGATCCATAAACTCCCTGTATGGTTGAGACTTCCCAGCTTCTGGCATCCACTTCGCCACAAAAGCCTCCCGAAACTGTTCCCAAGAAATATCTGCCTCAATAGTGTTGGCTGTAACTGACTCCCACCAATCCAGGGCTGCCTCCTGTAACTGCCAAGCTGCTAACTGACGCTTCTAAGCGTCGGTGATCTCCAAACCAGCGAAAATCCTTTCCAAACTCCTCAGCCACTGTTGATCCTCATTGATGGCCTTTGTGTTAGTCCTTGAGATGATGGTTTTGATGACAACAACCTTAGAATAAGATTATAAAATATAAATACTAACATTATAGTTTAGATATATATGTATATGCAGGATTTGACCATGTAGGTACAAAGAATGAAGACTGTACAGTATAGAGATTCAAGATATCAAGATTGAAGACTCATGAGTATCAAGATTATCAAGAGTTCAAGATTTCAAGATAAGTATTGAGTCTAGAATTATGTTAAAACTTCATAATAGCACTGAAATCTTCACTCCATTTTATCTTTTGGGATGGAACCCATTTCTACCTTTTTAGTGGCTTACAAACCCACGACAAGTAGCTTACAAACCTACGATAAGTGGCTTACAAACCCACGAACATCCTGGTTTTGTACAAGTTCTCGAGTCCTGATATGATGAGATATTCTGCAGGAAGAAGCTTGCAAAACTACTTCAAAATGTTTTTCAAAACTACTTCAGAATGATTTTCAAAACTGCTTTACAAAATGTTTTAGCCTTAAAATTATCTTTTCAAATGATTTTCAAAAAGATGTTTTAGCCTTAAAATATTCTTTGTTTTTGTTTTTAAATAAACTCTTGTTTTAAACGTCGTTTGTTTTAAACTATCTTTTAATTATAATATATTTATACTTAGATTTAAATATAAAATTATAGTAAAATTATATATATATTATTCTCTATATTGATCTTTGTATTTTATCTATAATCAAGTATATTTATAAAGTTTAAATAGTTTTTAATATAAGATAAAGGTTATTTTCAAAGAAAATCAAATCATCAAAAAATGCTTTGGGATGTCGACATGCCCTAGTACCCCATGTCGACATAGTGACAGTTAGATTCAAAAATTTGAATTTCAAAAGAAGCGTCTATTCGCCATAACCTTTCACGAATGGACATGGTTGTTGTTCTTCTATAAATAGGGGTTAGTTTCAACGAATTTTAAAATAGATTTTCTGGTTTTTCACTTCTCTTCTTCTTCCACATTTTCTTATTCAAAATACTATCATCACTCTGCCGAAATCAACATTGAATCTAACTAGATCATCTCTGGTTTGATTATCTGTCACTATCTCATCAAGATCCTCAGTGTTATTCAGAGTTATAGGCTTTCTTTGTAATCAATAGAGTAAAAGGTGTGATTGTAGCCTTGGAAATCAATCAAGTGAGAAAAGGTGTGATTGTAGCCTTGAGAAATCAATTGGGTGAACTTGTTGCCCGGAAATCAAGTATCTCTACCCAGAGGATTGTGATTCTAGAGGGTATACCTCGTGGCCTTGAAATCGAGGGTTGTAATTGTTGAATTGATTTTGAAAGGAAATCTGTACTTAGTTGTGCGGGACTGGATGTAGGGTAACTCCGAACCAGTATAAAATCCGGTGTGTTCTTTCCTTTACTGCTTTTACTTTATTTTTGCATTTGTGTTTGATTCTGTGATTATATCTGTGTCTGAATATTGCATACATTTGTGTTCAAATTAACATTATCTCAAAAAGATTTAGTAATTTCTTATAAACACTATTCACCCCCCCTCTATTGTTATTCCTAGCCTTAAGATCCGTAATCTGCATTCCTCACATTTGGTATCAGAGCAAGGTTTTCAAAAGTTTCATAATCTGATTTTTGAAAAAGTTTTTTTTAAAATGGCTATGTTTAAGAAATTTGTTAAAGCTTGTTTAGAAATATTCAGATCATCATTGTCTCTTGAGTCTGCATATAACCAAGATTCAAATACAAGTTCTCTACTAAGATTGTTTGATGTGCAGGAATCATGCTTTATGGGAGTTGAGGAATCAATCCAGAACAAAAAAAATGTGCAGATCAAAAGAACAAATGGATACTCTATAGTGGATGTTCTAGACACATGACTGGGGATCCAGATATGCTGAATGATATAATATACAAAGACGGAGGACTGGTTAACTTTGGAGACAATTCAAAAGGATATGTGATCGGCATCGGCAAAGTCGGTAACTCTGAAACTCCTATTATTACTAATGTTTTTCTAGTTAAGAATCTAAAACACAATCTGCTAAGTATAAGTCAACTATGCGATAAAGGATATAAAATTAAATTTGAAAAAGATAAGTGTCACATTGAAGATAATAATTCAACCATAATATTCGAGGGAATTAGAAAAAAGAATATTTATATTCTTAGTATGAAAATTTCAAATGATAACTTGTGTCTTTTGGCAAATGCAAGTGACCCTTGGATTTGGCATAAGAGATTTGGGCATTTGAATTTCAAACTCTTATCTAGACTGTCAAAACATGATCGAGTAAGAGGTCTCCCTAAAATGAATTTTAAAGTTGATAGTCTATGTGATGCATGTCAACTAGGAAAACTTAGAAAAAGCTCCTTTAAATTAAAAGATATGATTTCTACTTCGAAACCTCTTGAATTACTTCATATTGATCTATTTGGTCCATCTCAAATTCTATCAATAAATAATAGTAAATATGTTTTTGTAATTGTAGATGATTATTCTAGATTTACATGGACAATATTTTTGAAACATAAAAGTGATACTTTTGAATATTTTAAGAATTTTTCAAAAAGGATTCAAAATCAATTTTTTCAAAAAATTATAACCATCCGTAGCGATCACGATGGTGAATTTGAAAATGAAAAGTTTGATGAATTCTGCAATAAAAAGGGAATAATTCACAATTTTTCATTTCCAAGAACTCCACAACAAAACGGAGTAGTAGAACGTAAAAATAGGATGATTCAAGAGTGTGCGAGAACTATGCTTTCTGATAGTAATTTACCAAAATACTTTTAGGTAGAAGCAGTTGCTACCGTCTGTTATATTTTAAATAGAATTTTAATTAGACCTTTAACTGATAAGACATCTTATGAGCTAATTTTCTCAAAGAAACCTAAGGTATCTTATTTTAGAATTTTTGGAAGTAAATGTTTTATTTTAAATACAAAAGATAACTTAGATAAATTTGATCGTAAATCCGACAAAGGTATCTTTATCGGATACTCTAATAGAAGTAAAGCATACAGAGTATTTAATTTAAGAACTATTACCATCGAAGAAACAATGCATGTTTCATTTGATGAAAATTTCAAAAATTTTGAAGAAATAAAAGATGAAGAGGATTTAATCACTCAAAATCAAGAGTCAACGGAAACTAATAATGAATTAAATCATCCTAATAAAAGGATTAAACTTTTAAAAGATCACCCTATAGAAAATATACTTGGAGATATGCAATCTGTTGTTAAAACTAGAAACCAACTAAGTCAAATGAGTAATGTAGCTTTTATATCAACTATTGAACCCAAAAATCCAGAAGAAGCATCAACTGATGATTCATGGATTTTGGCTATGCAAGAAGAATTAAATCAATTCACTAGAATGATGTTTAGGAACTTGTTCCTAGACTTGAAAATAAAACAATAATTGAAACTAAATGGGTTTATAAAAATAAAATGAATGAACAAGGAGATGTTGTTAGAAATAAAGCCCGGTTAGTCGCTCAAGGTTATTGTCAAGAAGAAGGAATAGATTTTGATGAAACCTTTGCCCCCGTAGCAAGATTAGAAGCCATTAGGATTCTACTTTCTTTTGCAAATCATAATAATTTCAAATTATTTCAAATGGATGTTAAAAGTGCATTTTTAAATGGTTTTGTAAAAGAAGAAGTTTGAACAACCACCACTTTTTGAAATGATAAATTTCCAAATCATGTTTACAAACTTAAGAAAGCTCTATAGAGGAATGATTGGATCACTACTCTATATTACTGCTAGTAGACCTGATATCATGCATAGTGTCTGTCTCTGTGCAAGATATCAATCTCATCCTAAAGAAACTCACTTAAAAGTTGTAAAACGTATCATAAGATATATTAAACACACCTTTGATTATGGATTATTTTATCCTAAAAATGATTCTTTTGATTTAATATCTTACTGTGATGCTGATTATGCTGGTTGTAAATCAGACCGAAAAAGTACAAGTGGAACTTGTCACTTTTTGGGGCATTCTCTGATTTCCTGGTTTAGTAAAAAGCAAAACACAGTTTCTCTATCAACAACTGAAGCAGAGTATATTTCTGCTGCTTTGGCTTGTTCTCAAGTAATATATATGCAACAAACTTTAAAAGATTTTGGTTTAAATATCTCAAAATCACCAATTTATTGTGATAATACTAGTGCAATAAATTTATCCAAAAATACTACTCAACATGCTCGAACTAAACATATTGATATCAGACACCATTTTCTCAAAGAGAATATAAGTAGAGAAGTAATTACTCTCGATTATATCAATTTTGAAAATCAAATTGCTGATATCTTAACAAAACCCTTAAATGAATCTACATTTACTAAATTAAGAAGAGAATTAGGTATTTGTTCTATAACTGAAATATAAAATATAAATAACAAGTATAATTAAAAATTAATTCAAAAAAAAATAAATAGGCAAAAATTCAAGAACCATGTCGACATCACCCTCTACCCCATGTCGACATATAACGTTTTTTTAAATTTTTAAATTTTTTCCCACCAAAATTCAAATAAGTGGTTATATATTCTTCTTATTTTCAAAATTTTCTTCATTCTCTCTGTTCTATCTTCTGAAATCAATTTATCAATGGCCTCCTCTTCCAAATCAAACATAAAATCAACTTTTTCATTCCCATTTCTTACTTCTGGTTCGTTTCAACAAACAACGCTCGCTCGTGTGACGAAAATGGAGGATTCTCTGAAGGATACACTTCAGTTAATGACTGAAATCCAAGTGATACAACTTCGAATGGCCAAAGAACAAGAGAGGCAAGGGAAAATCCTTAGGAATTTGCAAAAATTTCTAATGGATAATCATGCTAACCCAATCTTGATTGACGAAGACTTTTCAGGAGAACATGTACAAGAGGCCAGCGAAGAAGAAGAAGAAGTAGTCCCCATGGAAGAAGCGCATGCGGAAGACAACGACAAAGTCATTTGCGTTGGCGAAGTATGTTTTGACAAGGACGGAAACTTGGTTGAACAACGTGGAAATTTCTGTTTCCATTATCCAAATTGTTTGATCCATAGATCTCCAATTGTCAAAGATACTCTGTAGTTTCTTCTCTTTCGTTTTCATCATTTTGTGTATACTTGTCCCGTTTTACGAAAATGTAAATTTAAACAAATATATAATTAATAAATGTTGTGTGTTCTTATATATGATTCCTATATATGTTATATATATATAAGTATTATATAGATACTTGGTTAGGAATGTTAGTAGTTTAGGACTAAGTTTTAGGTTTACAAGTAAGTATTGATTATGTATGATAACACTATCATCATATAGGATATTAGACTAGGAGTTATATAGTTTGGAGTTAGTTTGTTTTTGTTGATGACAAAGGGGGGAAATATAAAATAGGAGAGTTAGGCATAGATTAAGGGGGAGTTATCAGTTTTAGGGAGAGTTATTAGGATAGAAGTAATATTTTATAAACAACGGTTGTCATCATCAAAAAGGGGGAGATTGTTAGTCCTTAAGATGATGGTTTTGATGACAACAACCTTAGAATAAGATTATAAAATATAAATACTAACATTATAGTTTAGACATATATGTATATGCAGGATTTAACCATGCAGGTACAAAGAATGAAGACTGTACGGTATAGAGATTCAAGATATCAAGATTGAAGACTCATGAGTATCAAGATTATCAAGAGTTCAAGATTTCAAGATAAGTATTGAGTCTAGAATTATGTTAAAACTTCATAATAGCACTGAAATCTTCACTCCATTTTTCTTCTGGGATGGAACCCATTTCTACCTTTTTAGTGGCTTACAAACCCACGACAAGTAGCTTACAAACCTACGACAAGTGGCTTACAAACCCACGAACATCCTGGTTTTGTACAAGTTCTCGAGTCCTGATATGATGAGATATTCTGCAGGAAGAAGCTTGCAAAACTACTTCAAAATGTTTTTCAAAACTACTTCAGAATGATTTTCAAAACTGCTTTTCAAAATGTTTTAGCCTTAAAAATTATCTTTTCAAATGATTTTCAAAAAGATGTTTTAGCCTTAAAATATTCTTTGTTTTTGTTTTTAAATAAACTCTTGTTTTAAACTTCGTTTGTTTTAAACTATCTTTTAATTATAATATATTTATACTTAGATTTAAATATAAAATTATAGTAAAATTTTATATATATTATTCTCTATATTGATCTATGTATTTTATCTATAGTCAAGTATATTTATAAAGTTTAAATAGTTTTTAATATAAGATAAAGGTTATTTTCAAAGAAAATCAAATCATCAAAAAATGCTTTGGGATGTCAACATGCCCTAGTACCCCATGTCGACATAGTGACAGTTAGATTCAAAAATTTGAATTTCAAAAGAAGCGTCTATTCGCCATAACCTTTCACGAATGGACATGGGTGTTGTTCTTCTATAAATAGGGGTTAGTTTCAACGAATTTTAAAATAGATTTTCTGGTTTTTCACTTCTCTTCTTCTTCCACATTTTCTTATTCAAAATCCTATCATCACTCTACCGAAATCAACATTGAATCTAACTAGATCATCTCTGGTTTGATTATCTGTCACTATCTCATCAAGATCCTCAGTGTTATTCAGAGTTATAGGCTTTCTTTGTAATCAATAGAGTAAAATGTGTGATTGTAGCCTTGGAAATCAATCAAGTGAGAAAAGGTGTGATTGTAGCCTTGAGAAATCAATTGGGCGAACTTGTTGCCCGGAAATCAAGTATCTCTACCCAGAGGATTGTGATTCTGGAGGGTGTACCTCGTGGTCTTGAAATCGAGGGTTGTAATTGTTGAATTGCTTTTGAAAGGAAATCCATACTTAGTTGTGTGGGACTTGATGTAGGGTAACTTCGAACCAGTATAAAATTCGGTATGTTCTTTCCTTTACTGCTTTTACTTTATTTCTGCATCTGTGTTTGATTCTGTGATTATATCTGTGTTTGAATATGCATACATTTGTGTTCAAATTAACATTCTCTCCAAAAGATTTAGTAATTTCTTATAAACACTATTCACCCCCCCTCTAGTGTTATTCCTAGCCTTAAGATCCGTAATCCGCATACCTCACACTTTGATCCTGTAAACTTAGTACCACCTTGCTAAGTGAACTCCTTGCAGAGAATGGTAAACCTAATGGGTGCAATTGGTGCTGGAACTGGGGCAACACCACGACCCTGACCTCTGGCATTCTACGATTCATCCTGGAAATTCAAGAATGAATTTTATTTTTAGGACCAAGATAGAGGAGAAAGACAAAAGATGAGATTCAACTAGAATGGAAATCCTAATCAAAGAATTCTATTAAACAAGGTGGATTCGAAAAGAAGGGAAATTCTAAGAAAATGAATTTGATTTTGAAATAAGGAAATTTTATATCCTAAATAATCCTTGAAAAATCATTTGAAAACCATTTTATACTTGAAAATATGTTCTCTCGCAAACAATGATTCTAAGATTGATTTTACTCATTCTATGGTATTTCTACCCTATCTCTAATGAGTTTTTGCCCCGTAGGCTAAGGTTTGCCTAAAACCAGAGCTCTGATACCAACTGAAACATCCCACCATTTTTGGACCATTCAAATCGACAATAAAACCACACATGTTAGACTTGAATAATTCAAACCAATAAATTGTTAATAAAATTTGGGGCAAATAAAATCAATCACAGAATCACAGACACAGAATAACTCGCAACGGAATAAATTAATCATGGGAGTTCATGAAGCTCCTAGATACATAGTCTCAAACTAATACATAATACCCAAGTCTGAAAACAAATACAACAGAAAGTTTAGATACATAAGTTCTCTACTACAAAAGCAAAAGCTGAGTGGAAATAACTGGAATGGAAATATCAGGTAGACAGCTAAATCTCCGGCGGATCTCTAGCTCCAAAACGATGAATCCAAAGCTGTGAAACTCAGGCTAACCCGAGCGTATAGCAAAACACAAAACACTCGAGTCAAGACATACATACTTATAAAATGTAAATCAACTCAAGTGAACTGCAAAGGAAATGCATCAGTAACTTAAAGGATGCTTGGGATCGCACATCCTTTAAGGATCCGTTAAACTATCTACTATGTAGTAATATACGCTATTATAATAATGTATAAAGTAAAGTAAACTATTAAAATAGCATTAAGGCATTACCCATTTCCCCCTTAACACATTTAATATATACCCATAGTCTATACAATACCGCAATCCCGCCCGTACTGGACGTCGTCAGAGGGCACTCCATAGGTATGGTACAAAACAAAATCGTAGAAGGCGCGCTAGGGTAGGTGACACAGCACAATTAGGCAATGCCAGGGTAGATATACCAATTACACTTCCGGATTGTTGGTAACGCATATCCGCAACTACCGCCCAACTTGATCCACACTCCCGAATCAAAAGTGCACACCAAATCAATCACAATGTAATAGAATGGCTAACAATGAAGTGTGTCCGATCGGAGGAGCTACCTCACTTGGCCCGTCAATTGCTCCTATTTTAGCTACCTTATGCTAACTCACAGGAGTTAGGTCCACGTATGTATACCTTTAGGATCGTCGCCACCATCCTACTTCATTCTGGAATCTCCACCACGTACACAGTTGTTAAAGTGGTTTTCGGTATCGATATAGAGTATGCTCATATCCGATCCCGGTCTCTTTAATAACCAAATGTTATTATAACCCGTGGTTATTTCAATTTCAAATGGTTTATATTTCGTATCAAACATATTCATTTCAAAACCTCATAAATCCAATATCATTATTCTTTAAAATATTATTCATTTTTCCAAAGTTGTAACACTTCCAAATTTCATTTAATTATAACCCCTTGAAAACGTAAAAATTTAGAGATCATAGCACTTTAAAAATGTAACCTTTAGAACCATAACATTCGGAACTATAACCCTTTAGAAAATTTTGTAGCATTCTGGAAATGTCACTTTTAAGAAAACGCAGCAGTACAGAAATGTTACTGTAAGCATTCGCAGCAGTGCAGAATTATTACTGTAAGAAATCGCAGCAGTCCAGAATTGTTACAGTAAGAATTCGCAGCAGTGCAGAATTGTTACTGTAAGAATTCGCAGCAATGTAGAAATGTTACTGTAATACGTCCTACTATAATAGTTTATAAAATCAAATAATATATATAAATATATATATTCAGTTTTTATCATAGTCATTATATCATTCCTATTATGCTACTCTAATTTTAGCTATTTGGTCATTAAAGAAACCACATCTTTAGTTAAATAACTTTGTTACTATAATGTCAAAATTTAAAGCTGAAATCCTTATGCTAAGTTAAAAATACGTTATTAACTTACACTTTATATTCTTTTCAGTAAATAACATTTATCATTTTTTATTACCCAAGTTATACCATTTACATTAGTTAAAACTTACATGTCAAATGTACGTTTTAACTTACATTTTTTTTCCACAAAAAAAAACCATTTATGATTTTAATCACTATTACATGAATTAAAACTTACAATTTATAGGTTAGAATAAAATACCATTATTAAGTCAAATCGGATTATTAAATTTCAATTAACCTTCATTCTGTAAATTAGATTCCAAAATTTACATTTCTAACTATTTATTTCTTATAAAAAATTTAACTCATGTAAACAAATTCACATAAATTATTACATTAAATTTTAGTTGAGATTCATATATAGAAATCCAAAATACTTAATAATTTTTAGAAAATCATTTTAAATCAACCACGGAGTCTGTATAAAATTCTCTACCTTTGTAATGCCCCAGAAATTCATGGAATCTTATTTTAGATGAATTTTGAAAATATCTGAATTTATTTGTATAAGAATATATGGAATTAATTGTGTGCAAGTATGTGTGCATGTGTGCACGTGCACACTGATATGGCACAAGGAAGAACTCCAGATTTATGAATTTAAAACAAGGATTAAAAAGCATTACAAACATGATTTTGTGATATGGATATTTGATTTCTGGAATTATATGGATCATCCCAGAAAATAAGAAAAGTAAGTTTTATTTTAAAATCAGTAAACAGATTTTATTTAAAACCCAGAAAAAAAAATTATACATATATATGTTATAAGGATTTGAAAACCTGTATACATATAGGTGCATATGTTTCTGAAATTAAAGAGGAATTAAATAAGCCTAGATAAGATATGTATACAAATATACATTTTTAAGTACTGAAAAGTATATATATATATATAAGCAAGTGAAACTATAACATTAAAATGACATGAAATGCAATACAAGTCAATATGCTTGTGTAGGCAAAAATAGCAAAGGGGATTCTCAGGAATAATTAAAATATAAAATAGGGTAGTCACACTTTTAACATGACTAGGTGAGTGGCCATTTTCTGAAAAAGTAAAGAAAAGAAAATGCAGCCTTTAATTGGTAATATGACCGGGGGTAATTAGGGATAAAAATGAGAAAATGCAAACGCACAATGCATGATGCTAGCCAGGACAGAAATGGAATTTTGTCTTGAGAAAAACCCTAGTAAAAATATGTTTATAAATAAGTAGTTATGGCCAGAGAAATTGTTTTACCCGAGCTACTTATAATAGGAAAAGAAGAAAACACTTTAAAGGAAGAGAAAATACACTCAGGGATTTTCTGGATTTATAAGAAGAAATATTCAGGTGAGTAATCTCACTAAACCCATGGCATTAAGTCCTGTTATGAGGCAGCCAGATTTATGTTATTTTTCTACATGTTTTTGATTCCATTACTATGGTTTTAATGGATGCTTCAATGGATGTTTTAATGGGTGTTTCTGGATGTTTTGATTGCTTTGATGTTTGAGTGTTTTGCTCTGTTTGGTTACACCCAGAAAGGTAAAAATATGAAATCATGAAAGTAAATAGAGAATACTTGTAACTGGTTTAGATATGGCATGGAAAACATAGAAACCAAAATGTATATGAGTTGCATTACACTTGTGTAAGTGCTAAGGCTCAAATGAAAGATTCAAGGTTGCAATGGAAATATCCAAAAGTGCTGAACCCTTGCTCAAATAGAAAATCCATGAGCCAGAAATCTTGTTTAAGCTAGATCTTGAAATATGGTTGCTTATGAAACAATAATAACCCACATGCCTAGTCTTTATTCCCAGTTGTAAATATTCTTGTATTTTCTTTAAGCCAAAATACTTGAAAATATGATTTTCCCTGGACATGAATGTTAGATTGTTCTTGAGTTATGCTTGTAAACTCTATGTAATGTTTCATGTATACTGGGATTTAGTCACCTAGCTATCTCACGATAGGATTAAACATGAACACTTAGTAAATAAACTAAGGATTGTGAGCCAAGAAGACTGTTGGAATGCTTGTCATATTTGAAGTATGCAAGTTGGCACATGGTTTGTTTAAGCCCTGAGATCTTTGTGCAATATTGTGAATTATTTTATTGCAATGTGTCCCCGTGATTCCTTTATGGCAGATGAGGCTAGGAATTAATTTGATAAATGCAACCTTAAATTGATGAAGTAGGAACTTGAGTTATTCCTAAGATGGTTAGACTGGAGCTATGATAGTTCCTGAGTATTTCTATTTGAAACATATGTTTGCATGGTTGAATGTGTGTACATGATTAGTCTTAAATACTGATCATATATGCACAAGTATATCATAAACAAGTCAGGCAAATTATTCAAAGAAGATATGCCCACTTGTAAAAAATATTTATGTCTCACTCATTTACTTAATATCATGGAATTTTTGATTTTACTCATACCAGATCTTGTATCTGACCCTTGTTTGCTTATGGCATCTGGGGTGTCTCATCTAAAATGGGGCAGCCTCTAATGTTCTTTCAGGGAATGCTGGATCTAAATAGGAAGCTGTTGTGGCTAATGAAAGTGATTATATAAGCATGCTAAATTAGAATTGAATAAGAACTTAGAATGAAATATTTGCATGTAATCTGGGGAGTTTTTATAGTTTTGTTTTGGTTGTTATGTAATGATCTTAAAAGTTTGGATTTATTGGTTGTTCTAAATGAATCTAGTGATGTACTAAGTTTGGGATTAATCTAAAGACTTGGTTGAATTTTTGCAAGAAAATATATATTTGAGTATTGTGGTGAAAATCTGTAAATGATATATGCCTGTATTTGAGAAATGGATATGTACATGTACATATATTGTATTAGTTAATTTCAAGTTACTTAAAACCTTAAGTTTGAAGGTTAAAAATCTGAGTTTAGCTATAAAAACCTAGAATTATTCTTGTGGATATTTTTAAGTTCATATAAATTAGATATGCATAGGATTTACTGACTTGTTACAAATATTCAAAAGTATATAGTAATTAACTTTAGTCAGAACTTCTAGAATCCAAATCAAGCAGGATACTCTTGTTTAACAAAAATATATATTTATTCTAAATTTAAACAAGAGAAACACGTACATCCTCATATGTATGTGTATATTATAGGGATGCACTGATATATTTATATTGGTAATAAGTTTTGAATCCTGGTTGAATTGTTTGAAAGAAAAAAAAATGACTCTGATAGTTCAAAGGAAGTTTAAATCAAACTTAAAAGTGCAAATGAGTGTAGGTGGACATCCAGACACATATAAATTGAATGTGCATATGCATGTACATAGAGATCAAATTTAGACGTCTGAGATTAAACTTAGACGTCAGTCATAATAATTTAGACGTCTAAGGTTAAATGTAGACGTCTGTCACAAAAAATTTAGATGTTTGAATTTAGTTCAAAATGTCTTTTTCTCTCTGTTTCAATTTTAGATCTCTAAGCCGTCTGTCATAATTAGTTAGACGTCTGGGATTAAGTTTAGACGCCTGTTATAAGAATTTAGACGTCTGAACTGCTGATTTTGCCTAATTTGCCTATTTAGAAAAGAAATAAGTGGCTATGTCAATAGCTTGTGTGGCATTTTGATTTCTATTTGATTTAAATTCCCTTTGATGAAGTAAAAAAAAATCCTTATGAAATTAAGGTAGAAAGAGGAGGGTCATTTCAGTTGGTATCAGAGCACTTGGTTGCATTGATTGCTAAGTATTATAGAAATGTATTTTGTCTGTTTGTTTTGGATGAAATAATTTAGATAAGAAAATAGTAATTATAGAAGTACTCATAATATACTAATACCATTTGCCCAGAACTTAGTTAGCAGACCATGGTAGGAAGAGGATCTCATCACCATGCAGGATCAAGTGCACCACAAATGCTTGATATGCAAGACTTTATGAGGGCTTTAAGGGATGGAATTGGGCATAGGCCTGAGAACCCACATGAAGAACTTTCAAAACTACTGAAGACTTATTCCAATTTGGGAGGCAGGAGTTTTGAAGGAACTGAGAATGTGATGGAAATTCAAGCATGGTTGAGAACACTGGACAGAGTTTTCAATGACATGCAATTGGATGATCAAAGGAAGAGGGAAGTAGCTTCAAGACAACTGAAAGGGGTAGCTTTAAGCTGGTGGGAGGTGATCATAGCTGGAAGAAATGAAAATGAGATCACTTGGAATCAATTCAAGGAGATGTTGGAAGCTAGATTTGTTCCAGCATCAGCCAAAACTCTATTGCTTGAGGAATTCATCAGACTTAGGCAGGGAACTTTTAATGTGACTGAATATACTCATAGGTTTGAGGGCTTGTCTAAGTATGGAGCTATGCTTGTGGCCGATGAGGCATCAAAGAATGATAGGTATATTAAGGGTTTAAACCCAGGGCTTAGTAGGGCTATGTTGCCATATGTAGATAAAACTTTTGATCAAATCATTGATCTGGCCTTAAAATTTGAGCAACATGACAAGGAAAGGGAGAAGTATAAGAATTTTAAGAATAACAACAATAAGAAAAATAGGGGAAGGTATCATCCCTATGACAAAAAGAAGGAGGAGACAGAAGGCAAGAAAACCAATGATACTAAGACCACTGATACAAAGAGAAAAATAACATGTCATCATTGTGGAAAAGAAGGACATATCAAACCAAGGTGCCCAGAATTGAAGGGAGGAGCTTTCAAATGCTACCTATGTGGTAAGGAGGGACATATCAAGAGAAACTGCCCTGAGTATAAACAGCAAGGGAAGCTAGCAAGTTTGGAAAGCAGAAGCAAATCCACAGTAGAGGCTAATGCAGAAAACCATGGTCAAGTGGAAGGTACTTTATTTATTTGTACCCTACCCATATCAGTAGTGTATGATACAGGGGCAACACATTCTCTGATTTCCCATGAGTTAGTTGCATTGCTTAAATTAAATTGCATACTGGTTGAAACCCCTTTGTTAGTGCAAAGCCCATTGGGAAGTTCTAGTGTTTTAAACATGATGTGTGTGGATGTGGAATTAAACATAGGAGGAAATGTTTTTATTTCCAATTTATATGTTTTAAATTACCCAAATATGGGTGTTATATTGGGTGTAGACTGGTTAAGACAATACAAAGCAATAATTAATTTAGACTCATCCACCGTATCATTACAAAATTCTAGAGGTCAAAGAATCACAATTTTGTGTGAAATAGCCAAGGAAAGAAAAATATATCACTTGATTGACTTAAGTAAGGATTCCAGTGAGCCTTCTATTGAAGAAATCCCCATAATTAACAAATACTTAGATGTGTTTGGAGAAGTTAAGGGTGTTCCACACCACAGACCAGTGGAATTTCAGATTAATCTGATACCAGGAGCAAGTCCAATTATTAAGAAACCCACTAGGATGGGGCCAAGTGAGTTGAAGGAATTGAAGAAACAGTTAGAAGAGTTGGAAAGCAAAGGATTTATAAGACCAAGTAATTCATGCTGGGGTGCTCCAGTAGTGTTCGTAAGGAAACATGATGGTACTTTAAGAATGTGCATAGATTACAGGGAGCTAAACAAAGTCACTATCAAAAACAAGTACCCCTTACCTAGAATTGATGATCTTTTTGATCAACTTAGTGGAGCAAAAATATTTTCTAGGTTAGACTTGGCATCTGGATTCCATCAGATGAAGGTTGAGGACTCAAGTGTTAAGTTCACAGCCTTTAACACTAGGTATGGTTTATATGAGTTTCTTGTCATGCCATTTGGATTGACAAATGCTCCATCATACTTTGTAGACTTGATGAATAGGATATTCAGGGATTATTTAGACAAGTTTGTTTTGATTTTTATTGATGATATTTTGATCTATTCTAAAACAGTAGAGGAACATGAAAATCACTTACACCTTGTTTTGTCTAGATTAAGAGAAAAAGATTTAAAAGCAAAATTTTCTAAGTGTGCATTTTGGAAAGAAGAAGTGCATTTCCTTGGGCATGTTATATCTGCCAAAGGCATTTCTGTAAACCCCAATAAAATTGTGGCAATCCAAGCATGGAAAAGGCCAAGCATAGTGGGAGAAGTTAGGTCATTTATGGGAATGGCAGGGTATTATAGGAGGTTTATAAAAGATTTTTCTAAGATGTCATCACCTCTTACCAACCTAACTAGAAAGAACCAACCCTTTATATAGACTGAGAAATGTGAACAAGCCTTTAGTAGAATCAAGGAGGCCTTAGTCAATGCACCAGTGTTGAAAGTACCAGAAGGAAATGAGGATTTGATTGTGTATACTGATGCAAGTGGTTTTGGGCTAGGAGCTGTATTGATGCAGCAAGATCAAGTTATAGCCTATGCATCAAGACAATTGAAGCCACATGAATCAAAGTATGCAACCCATGATCTTGAGTTGGCAGCAGTGGTATATGCACTAAAGCTCTGGAGACATTATCTTCTAGGTGCTAAGTTTATTTTGTACACAGACCATAAGGCATTGAAATATCTCTTTTCACAAAAAGACTTGAATATGAGGCAACATAGATGGGTTGAGTTTCTAGCAGCATATGATTTAGACATACTTTATACTCCAGGAAAAGCTAATAAGGTTGCAGATGCTTTGAGCAGGCAGCATGCAAAAGTAGCCATGCTAATGATAGAAGAGTTTAGAAATTTATCTCTACTTACTGATTTGGAAATTGAGGAAAACAGTGAGGTAAACATGGAGATGATTGAAGAAGGGAGTAAAGGAAAATTAAGTTTGATAACTTTGCAATCAGATTTAATTTTGAAAGTGGGAAAAATGCAAGGGGGAGATCCAGATTTATTAGAAAAGAAGACTTTAATAGAAAAAGGAGAAGAAGTAGCAAACTACCACATTGATAAGAATGGTTACTTAAGGAATAAAGGTAGAATATGTGTTCCAAAGGATATAGAATTGAAGGAAGAGATACTTAATGAATATCATAGGAG
The DNA here is from genome assembly GCA_030737815.1 of Allium fistulosum. Classification (NCBI taxonomy): domain Eukaryota; kingdom Viridiplantae; phylum Streptophyta; class Magnoliopsida; order Asparagales; family Amaryllidaceae; genus Allium; species Allium fistulosum. Next base: position 1,427,332,223 of record CM060902.1, read on the forward strand.
CAAATATTCTATACACCCAGGCAGCACCAAGATGTACCAAAATTTGAAGAGGGATTATTGGTGGAGAGGGATGAAAACTGAAGTGGCCAAACATGTTGCAAAGTGTATGACTTGCCAACAAGTCAAAGCAGAAACCCAAAGACCCTCAGGCCTATTACAACCTCTAAGTATACCACAGTGGAAGTGGGAAGATATATCTATGGATTTCATAGATGGTCTGCCTAGGTCAAAAAGAGGAAACACAAGCATTTGGGTAGTAGTTGATAGATTGACTAAAGTGGCACACTTTGTACCAGTGAAGGCAGAAAGAAATGCACCTAAACTAGCTCAAATATTCATGAGAGAAATAGTAAGATTGCATGGAATCCCTAAGACTATAGTGAGTGATAGGGACACAATCTTACATCCAGATTTTGGAAGAGCTTTCAAGAAGCAATGGGAAGTGAGTTATGCTTGAGTACTGCATACCACCCCCAATCAGATGGTCAAACTGAAGTGATAAATAAAGTTTTGGAGGATTTGTTGAGGGCATGTGCATTGAACTTTGGAGGTAATTGGGAAGATCACCTCCATTTGGCTGAATTTACATATAACAATAGTTATCAAAGCACCATAGGTATGGCACCATTTGAAGCCTTGTATGGCAAACCATGTTTGTCACCAATATGTTGGGTTGAAGCAGGAGAAAAGGCTGTCTTAGGGCCTGAGTATGTTAAAGAGACTACAGAGAAAATTGAATTGGTGAGGAGAAGAATGGCAGCAGCTCAAGATAGGCAAAAGAAGTTTGCAGATATGAGGAGGAAGCAGGTAGAATATGAAGTTGGTGATTATGTTTTCATCAAAGTTTCACCTATGAGGAAGGTGTTGAGGTTTGGCAAGCAGGGAAAACTTACCCCAAGATATGTTGGACCTTACAAGATTTTGGAAAAAATAGGTTCATTAGCATATAAGTTGGAGCTACCTGAAGAGATGAGTGCAATGCACAATGTATTTCATGTATCACAACTTAGGAGATGGGTGCATGATAAAGAGGAAATTCTAGAGAAACCAACTCAAGTTCAAATAAATCCTGACTTGGTCTATGAGAAAGAACCAGTGGGGATTTTAGCTAAAGAGGAAAAGAAGTTGAGGAGCAAAACTTTGAAATTGGTAAAGGTTCAATGGAGCCTAGACCCTAATGATTGTACATGGGAGTTAGAGGATAAGATAAAGATGGATTACCCTAAGCTTTTTGCAGTGGAAGGTAAAAATCTAAATCCCTAAAAAGTTTAATATGTATGGTTGTTTTGGCTGAATTGTTTGCTTATGCTATGTTTGATAGATTTTATAAAATCTGGAAATGTTTAAAGTCAAAATGAGAAAAATTGTGAGGACACAATTCCTAAAAAGGTGGGGTGATTGTAATGCCCCAGAAATTCATGGAATCTTATTTTAGATGAATTTTGAAAATATCTGAATTTATTTGTATAAGAATATATGGAATTAATTGTGTGCAAGTATGTGTGCATGTGTGCACGTGCACACTGATATGGCACAAGGAAGAACTCCAGATTTCTTGAATTTAAAACAAGGATTAAAAAGCATTACAAACATGATTTTGTGATATGGATATTTGATTTCTGGAATTATAAGGATCATCCCAGAAAATAAGAAAAGTAAGTTTTATTTTAAAATCAGTAAACAGGTTTTATTTAAAACCCAGGAAAAAAAATTATACATATATATGTTATAAGGATTTGAAAACCTGTATACATATAGGTGCATATGTTTCTGAAATTAAAGAGGAATTAAATAAGCCTAGATAAGATATATATACAAATATACATTTTTAAGTACTGAAAAGTATATATATATATAAGCAAGTGAAACTATAACATTAAAATGACATGAAATGCAATACAAGTCAATATGCTTGTGTAGGCAAAAATAGCAAAGGGGATTCTCAGGAATAATTAAAATATAAAATAGGGTAGTCACACTTTTAACATGACTAGGTGAGTGGCCATTTTCTGAAAAAGTAAAGAAAAGAAAATGCAGCCTTTAATTGGTAATATGACCGGGGGGTAATTAGGGATAAAAATGAGAAAATGCAAACACACAATGCATGATGCTAGCCAGGACAGAAATGGAATTTTGTCTTGAGAAAAACCCTAGTAAAAATATGTTTATAAATAAGTAGTTATGGCCAGAGAAATTGTTTTACCCGAGCTACTTATAATAGGAAAAGAAGAAAACACTTTAAAGGAAGAGAAAATACACTCAGGGATTTTCTGGATTTATAAGAAGAAATATTCAGGTGAGTAATCTCACTAAACCCATGGGATTAAGTCCTATTATGAGGCAGCCAGATTTATGTTATTTTTCTACATGTTTTTGATTCCATTACTATGGTTTTAATGGATGCTTCAATGGATGTTTTAATGGGTGTTTCTGGATGTTTTGATTGCTTTGATGTTTGAGTGTTTTGCTCTGTTTGGTTACACCCAGAAAGGTAAAAATATGAAATCATGAAAGTAAATAGAGAATACTTGTAACTGGTTTAGATATGGCATGGAAAACATAGAAACCAAAATGTATATGAGTTGCATTACACTTGTGTAAGTGCTGAGGCTCAAATGAAAGATTCAAGGTTGCAATGGAAATATCCAAAAGTGCTGAACCCTTGCTCAAATAGAAAATCCATGAGCCAGAAATCTTGTTTAAGCTAGATCTTTAATTTAGTTCAAACATGGTTGCTTATGAAACAATAATAACCCACATGCCTAGTCTTTATTCCCAGTTGTAAATATTCTTGTATTTTCTTTAAGCCAAAATACTTGAAAATATGATTTTCCCTGGACATGAATGTTAGATTGTTCTTGAGTTATGCTTGTAAACTCTATGTAATGTTTCATGTATACTGGGATTTAGTCACCTAGCTATCTCACGATAGGATTAAACATGAACACTTAGTAAATAAACTAAGGATTGTGAGCCAAGAAGACTGCTGGAATGCTTGTCATATTTGAAGTATGCAAGTTGGCACATGGTTTGTTTAAGCCCTGAGATCTTTGTGCAATATTGTGAATTATTTTATTGCAATGTGTCCCCGTGATTCCTTTATGGCAGATGAGGCTAGGAATTAATTTGATAAATGCAACCTTAAATTGATGAAGTAGGAACTTGAGTTATTCCTAAGATGGTTGGACTGGAGCTATGATAGTTCCTGAGTATTTCTATTTGAAACATATGTTTGCATGGTTGAATGTGTGTACATGATTAGTCTTAAATACTGATCATATATGCACAAGTATATCATAAACAAGTCAGGCAAATTGTTCAAAGAAGATATGCCCACTTATACAAAATATTTATGTCTCACTCATTTACTTAATATCATGGAATTTTTGATTTTACTCATACCAGATCTTGTATCTGACCCTTGTTTGCTTATGGCATCTGGGGTGTCTCATCTAAAATGGGGCAGCCTCTAATGTTCTTACAGGGAATGCTGGATCTAAATAGGAAGCTGCTGTGGCTAATGAAAGTGATTATATAAGCATGCTAAATTAGAATTGAATAAGAACTTAGAATGAAATATTTGCATGTAATCTGGGGAGTTTTTATAGTTTTGTTTTGGTTGTTATGTAATGATCTTAAAAGTTTGGATTTATTGGTTGTTCTAAATGAATCTAGTGATGTACTAAGTTTGGGATTAATCTAAAGACTTGGTTGAATTTTTGCAAGAAAAAATATATTTGAGTATTGTGGTGAAAATCTGTAAATGATATATGCCTGTATTTGAGAAATGGATATGTACATGTACATATATTGTATTAGTTAATTTCAAGTTACTTAAAACCTTAAGTTTGAAGGTTAAAAATCTGAGTTTAGCTATAAAAACCTGGAATTATTCTTGTGGATATTTTTAAGTTCATATAAATTAGATATGCATAGGATTTACTGACTTGTTACAAATATTCAAAAGTATATAGTAATTAACTTTAGTCAGAACTGCTAGAATCCAAATCAAGCAGGATACTCTTGTTTAACAAAAATATATATATTCTGAATTTAAACAAGAGAAACACGTACATCCTCATATGTATGTGTATATTATAGGGATGCACTGATATATTTATATTGGTAATAAGTTTTGAATCCTGGTTGAATTGTTTGAAAGAAAAAAAAATGACTCTGATAGTTCAAAGGAAGTTTAAATCAAACTTAAAAGTGCAAATGAGTGTAGGTGGACATCCAGACACATATAAATTGAATGTGCATATGCATGTACATAGAGATCAAATTTAGACGTCAGTCATATTAATTTAGACATCTGAGATTAAACTTAGACGTCAGTCATAATAATTTAGACGTCTAAGGTTAAATGTAGACATCTGTCACAAAAAAATTAGATGTCTGAATTTAGTTCAAAATGTCCTTTTCTCTCTGTTTCAATTTTAGATCTCTGAGCCGTCTGTCATAATTAGTTAGACGTCTGGGATTAAGTTTAGACGCCTCTCATAAGAATTTAGACGTCTGAACTGCTGATTTTGCCTAATTTGCCTATTTAGAAAAGAAATAAGTGGCTATGTCAATAGCTTGTATGGCATTTTGATTTCTATTTGATTTAAATTCCCTTTGATGAAGTAAAAAAAAATCCTTGTGAAATTAAGGTAGAAAGAGGAGGGTCATTTCAACCTTAGGGTCAAGTAAATACGGACATGTATCATTTCAGTCTGCAATTTATTAATTTTCTGGGTTTTATATCATTTCAATCCTGCAATCCCAAGTCAAATTTTCCTTAACAATTCAGCCCATAACAATTTTCCTTAATCTAAAGATCATTCGGGTATGTATCATTTCAACCCATAGTGAAGGAACTTGCAGTGTGAGAACAGAATATGAAATAAACAGAACAATAAATACATATCATGGCATATGATCACAACAGGTTTAATATCATAGGAAATAACATAATAAAACATAGGTGAAATTTCTAACTTGCATATACATATCCATACAATTCAATTGTCGTCAATTCACCAAAATATAAGTATGTTGTCAAGAGTGATTACTCACCTTCTTTGGTTAGAGAAGTGATTACAAACACAACACAACGACTACAACAAGCATGAAAATTACGGACAAGCTTGAGTGGGAGGAGAATCCAAATCTGAAGCTTTGAAAAAAATAAAATAAATTTCATATGTAAACAAATAGAATTCGCATAGAAAATAAAAGTAGAATTTTTTTTTATATTGGTAAACATATGAAAGGGCTTGTCAAAGGGACACATAGGTTTCGTCTAGGGTTTGTTTGGGTTCAGTCTAGGCTAGATTTGGGTGGGGTTTGGTTCGGCTAGGGCTAGGGTTATGGTTTGGGTTCGGTCTAGGCTAGGGTTAGGGTTTGGTTGTGGAGAAGGTGGTCACAGCCACGGCAAAGCAAGGGGAAGGGTGAGGTGATGGTTCGACTATAGAGTTTGTGGTGGTAAGAAGAGGAGTGGAGGCCGAAATTTGTTGAAGAGGAAGGGAAAATGGAAGGGGGAGAAGTGGTTTTGGCTAGGGTTTTTTTTGTTGGAGGGAGAGGATATGGGTGTGGTGATGAGCATGGCCGAAATTTGAGGAAGGAGGAAGGAGAAATTTTAGAGGAGAAGTCTAGGGATTTAAGGAGGAAGAGGAAGAAGAAAAACTTACATTAATTTCTTTCTACGGAGGCACAAATGAAAATGAAGAGTCTAGCAAAACCCTAGGATATTATATAGTCATCTCAATCATGTGGCTTCTCATCTACTAAAGAAATTCCTAGCCCAATAGTACAAGCCCAAAATCAAAATGTAAATAAGATAAATGTTATAGGAAAATAACTACGTGTAATACGCCAAAATTTGTAAATTTTGAGAAGTAGAAATCAAAATTTTACAAAACGAAAAACAAAAAAATGTTAGAATTAAATCCATCTTCATAAAAAAAAGCAAAAGTTCAAAATTCAAAATTTAAAATTTTCACAGAAAGTCAAACTTTGACCAAAATTTGCATTTTAAGAAAATCTTTATTTTATTAAATTTGGAAGAACATTTCACATCAAATCCCAAAATATTACATTAAATTTCCAAATTTACCAAATTTTAAAATAATTATATTCAAAGTTTCAAATGAATTTTCATTTAAAATATTTTCAAAATTTGCGGGTTGTTACAAATTGAATTGAAAGATTGGAAATTGAGTTTTGTTGATTTGGAATTTGGACATGGGTCTAGATTTGTTGAAATGGAACGAAACTATTTGATTTGATACTATTTTCAAAATAAATTATTTTAATATATAAACTGTTTAAAATCTATCTTTTTAAAATATTCAGATTATTTAGATTTCCCAAACTATTTTTACTATATAAACCATTTTATATCAAACTGTTTTAAATCTTTAAACTATTTAAACTATTTTAAACTATTCAAACTATTTTCTAAAAACTCAAACTATTTTCAAAAAAAAATTCAAACTGTGCAAAGTTGGAATGTTTATATTTAAATGGTTGATTTAAATGCGAACGTGGTTAAATGAGGTTATAACCTAAGTTGGAATTAGAAATGATATTTTCAAGTGAAAATGACATATTTTGAGTAAATATGGTATTTTGAAATGAAGTGATATTTTGAAGTGAATATGATATTTTGATATCAAATATGAATCGTTACCGAAATGTAAAAGAACCAATTGGTGTGTAAAACAATGTTTGGTTGTTAAAGAGACCGGGGCCTCTTGTTAGCATACTCTCTATCAATATTGGAACCAGTTTAACAACTGTGTACGTGGTGGATGTTATCGAAAATGAAGTGGTTGAATTCGAGGCGCTTGCTGGATTTGAAGAATGAGAACGAGGATGGATGACCCCGACACTTGTATCAATTTGAAATGACTAAGACAGGAGCCTATGTCTGGCCAAGGGGTTAGCTACTTTAGGGGCCCTACCCCTTCGTATTACTATATTGATTTTGACTTGATCGGTGCACCTTGATTTGATTTATGGGGTGGTGGACTCGGTCGACAGTCGTTGCGGCGATGTGTTACGATCAGCCAGAAAGGGTAAAGTGGTAGAATCCTACCTTGGGCATTGCCTGACGTGCCTTGTCAGACTTTTATCCTTTTACACGCCCACTACAATTTTGTTTTAGTATGGTACATATAGGGGACTCACTGGCTACCGACGTTACTGGTTGTGTTACAGGACTTGCATAGACTATCTGCTTAAAAATGTGTTAATGGGGATTAATGTATAGCCTTAACGCTAGAAAAAATATTTATTTTTTTGATTAGACATTACATATATAGCGTATCTTACTACATATAGATAGTTTAACGAATTCTTAGGAGATGGAAAATCCCATAACATCTCTTAAGTTATTACACTCACGTTGTATGCTTGATAGGAGATGGAAAATCCCGTAAACATCTCTGAAGCTATTAAACTCATATTTACTTGTTATTGATTTAACTTACATAAGAACTTTTAGTTCTGACTCGAGTGTTTTGTCTTTCATTACGCTCGGGTCACCCTCAGCATTTCAGTGTTTAAAGACATTATTCCTTGAAGATGAAGATTGAGTTGCTAGATCGTATTTACTATTATTATTCCGCTGCATTATTTTGGTATGTTTGTTGATTGTACTTTGATTATGTTGTAAAAATTGTGTAATCAAATGTATATTGTTAAACAACTTCATGAACTGTTTATTTGATTATTATATTTTGTTATTCCGCTGCAAGATTCTGTATTTTGTTTCCCTTCTTTTCTCATATTTCTTATTAAATCCCATTAATAATCTACCCTTTTGAATAGTTTGAGTTGGACATGTGCGGTTTATTGTTGATTCAAATCGTCCTAAAAGGTGGGTCATCATAGTTGATATCAAAGTTTTGGTTTAGAGATACTTTTGCCTGTTGGGGTTAAACTCATTAGAGATAGGGTTAATAATACCCTAGAATGAGTCTAAGTGTATATATACATGAGAGAGCGTATTTGTTAGTGTTATAAAAATGTTTAGTATTGTATTAATTTGTTCTGTTGAGTATTTATGAATTTCAGCCGGTACATGGGACGCTATGGCATCTGTAGAGATTTCTAAACACTTGAACTGCGTAAACCGACAAAATATTATTTTTTTAAATAGGTAAATGAAATAATTTTTCCTAATATTATATTTTATATATAAAAGAATAATCTTTCATTAATGTATATAGTTGTATGTGATATGTTGTTTATTAGAAAATGAAATTTTATAACTATGGTTTATAAAATGGATTTAAATTGAAAATTTAAGAACTTAAGTACCGGTATTTTGAAATTGGATTTCAAAGATTTTGGAAAAAAATATTAGTATTATTTGAAAGTATTTTTGGAAAGAAATGTTTTAACAGAATTTCAAAAAGGAATTAAGTTCTGTACTCTACTCTTCTGTCGCTGGAAAATAATTTCGGTGATGACGGCCGCATCATCATCATTCATTTTCGAGTTTCAAAGTGGGAGACCACTATAGTAGCTTTGCTACACATTTGTTTTGATAAACAAGTTTTGATTTAAATCCTTTAAGTATGAGTTGATATATAAAATATATTATTTCAAGATGATTTGAAATGAAATCCAGTATTTAGTTTTTAAGTTTCTATCAATTAGTGATTTTCAATTATTGAAATGAAATGGAATTTTCGACGATTTTAAATGGTCGAAAACTTCCAAATTGAAATCTGAAATTTTAAAGGTAAGTGTTTAATGAAAATATAAAAATTGAAGTTTTGTAACTTGTAAATTAAAAGATAATGGAATATCACACAAGAAAAAAAAACTTAAGTAATAACAATGTTTCAAAATGAAACTATGACTATAGATAAAGAATTAAGAGTTACAAGAAATGTTATAAACTTAAGTTAATGTTTTGAAATGCATAATAATTAAATTGAATAGTAAAAAGTGAATACTATTTAAGTAAATGATTATAAACTTAAGAAATGTTGAAATAATTCATCAATAAATCTAATATTAAGTGATACTATATATGAAGGAATAAGTGTGAATTAAAAAGAATGGAGAAACTTAAATATGAAATGTTTTATTAATGAATATTAATACTGAATGGAAATCAAGCTATGTAAGTAAATAAATGTGAATTAAATCGCAAAGAAACATATGTAATACTTTAAGAATTTATCCATTAATGATTTTAAATATTGGAAAAGAAAAATTTTATGTAAATAAATGAATGAAAATTAATAAAAGATGATCTTGTATGAATGAATGAGGATTAAAAATAAATGAAAAGTAAATGATGTTAAAAGAAACCAATAAAATAAAATATGTAAGTTGTGCGTAGATCATTTTTTCGCATAATAGTTTTGATCCAGATTCGAATACATGATTTGTGGAAATTCACACCAGTCCGAATTAGAATTTTTCGCTCGATTCTTGACGACGAACATTTGATATGGACTTTTGATATGATTTTTGATGTTTTCTATCATAGTTTGTAACTATGCAAGAAAAACGGAGAATTCTAATCAAAAAAATCGGATCAAAGTCCGCACTAAAGTAGTCGAGTTAACAATGCTAGTTCGAAAGTGAAATATGTGTATTCAAGCAAGTGATTAGAATTGATGTTTTGAACAAATGATTTATGTGCATCGTACAAACTTAAATAATATTTAATTCTTTGTTGTTTGGCTTATGGGAAGTTTGGGAAATGATACTTCAAATTGTTTGAGATTGTATGAATAATCTCTCAAGTAATTACCTAGGGTTGTTGAGCGTAAGGTACACTTGGTAGTTTATTTATCACCCTTGAACGATGAAAAGTTTTTGAACCTGGACAAACCATTAGTTTTGGTTGCTTTGGATGTGTGATGGATTCTTTGGGTGCATATAATGATTGTACTGCTTTTGTTTGCGTATGATTATTATATATTTTATGTTGCTTGTGCTATTAATTGAAGCAACTAACATATTACTCTTTTTACATAGTTTTAACTCTTTTGGATTATGTAAGTAAGATACAGGTTTACAGAAGCAATAGTTGTTGCTTTTGGGTTCAAAAATAAAGTTTTGTTTGCCCAACAAATAGGTAAGTTTTTGGATACAGTTTTTGTAGCGGTATTTTATTATTTTTCCATGGTTTGGGATGCTTTATGATTGACATATGATATATACCATATAATTATTGATATTATTATTTTTCCAGACCTAACCGCGCAAAGGAGATGCCGCCGAAATTTTTCGTGAATTTATGACTTAGAAAATTTTCATGGTAAATTGTGTTATTTTCAAATTTATATTAAATTAAATATGTAATTAATTGTTTATAAATTAATTATTTTGAATAAAATATATCAAATTTCTTGATTCTTTCTTGTTCCTATTCGAGAACGAAAAGTTTTGAGTGGAGGAGATTGTAACGACCCGTATTTTTGATAATTAAAAATATTAAATTAAATAACACTTTGGAAATTAATATTGTCAGAAATTAAAATTTATGATTTATAAATGAAAAAAATTATTAGAATATAATTTAATAACATTGGTTGAAGGTAATTGACAACTGTTTTAATGTAATTTCAATCAATTGTAAGTTTAATAAGGAATAAAATAAATGAGGTATTTAATGGTGAAATTATATGTTATTTAATTGAAACTGATTTTGATATATAATATGAAATCAATTATTTTGTTCGTAAATTTAATAACCTTTGTTTGTAAACAATAAATTTTGAAATGTGTTAATCCACTAAGCTGTAATAATTGTTCTATTCTCATTCATTTGGTTCATCCGTTTTGAAATAATTTGGTAATCAATGAGAAATTAACGTAATTGAAATATTGAAATTAATACGGTAAAGAACGTCAACTGTAGAGTATGAGAATAATAAGATGGAAACTTATGTTGAATAAATTCATAAGGTAATAGTTGATTTAATATAAGAACATTTTAGTCAAAAATAAAAGAATATGTTGGAATTTAAATTTTAATAAACTAGGTGTTTATTTCTATTGTAATTTAACGTTGAAAATAATGCAATATTTAAATCTTGGATTTAACATGGAAAATTGAATTTCAAAAGATCATTTAAATTCTATGTAATCAAGAATGATGAAAATTGTTAACTTTTAAATTTGAATTTAAAAGTGATTAAATTGATTTTAAATAGATTGTTCAATTAACGTGTAAAATTAGTCTTTTTGGGCACTGTCTCGGATTTCGACGAAACCAGTTTTATCGGATCCGTAATAGTGAATTATTATTGGATTTTAAGTTTCGTAAATCAGACTTATATTTTGATCGTGCGAGCTCGAAACGTGTAGAAATCAATTAAACGAATTTAATTAAAATAATTTGATTTTAAAAGCTAATTTCTGTATTTAATAGAATTAGGGTTTGAAATTAGTTTCATTGAGTTTAAAAATATTAAAACCTACATTTCGATATATGGTATGACCTATTTTCGTTCAGGGAACGAAATGGGCTTTCCGGGCCTTGGTTATCGCTTTGGCCCAATCGATCTGTTCCATCCATTCCTGTTTCATCTTAGTCTATATATAGGTTGTTATAAACTCTAACATCTTCTATTCTATTTTCTGTACGTACAAATTTCTATTCTTGTCTGCTCCTTCTCAATGGAGATTAGCCAAAACCCTAATTACAATTCCAAATCAAATCGAGAAATCCAAACTGCTCAAACCCTATCATATAATATATCATCGTGAAGCTCTCGACGAATGGATTCAGCATCTATAATTTATTTTTCGATTCGAGTCTCGGATTGACCACAAATTGATGAAACAGTCACGGTCATTCATGTTTGGGGTTGTCGTTTAACAGTCGATCTTCGACCATTCGACGATCGTGGAGTTGCAGCTTGTTGAGGGGGCTGAGTCGAGTGCATCTATTTGTTTGGATCATCGAGTGTGGGCTTGAATTCGCCACGATCGGCGAAATAGGGTGGCAGCGGTGTGGAGCGCCTGGGGGTGCCAGAGTAGGCCATGAGTTGCCCGAAGGGAGAGGAAGGCGCGTTAGTATGGACTAGGGGGTTGGATCATGTTGTAGTGGCGTGTATCGACGGTGAAATGGAGTTGATGGTTGACAGCTTTGGGTTTGTCGAGCTGGAGATGGTGCGTTAGGGTTTTGCAAAGGTGAGGAGAATTACGTTTATGCCCTTCTTTTGTTTTTAATTTAATTTTAAATTTCAAATGTTCTAACCTTCATAACTTTTGCATACGAACTCCGATTGACGCGCGGTTTCTTCCGGTGGGTTCGTATCAAGGTTCCGGATAACATGAAACTAGTTTGGTTGAATTTGAAGGCTGTTGAAATTTTGGACTTTTATTGAAGGCGAGTGATTAAACCCACTCACGAAATACTAAATTGTGCTGATGTTAGTTAAATTAAAATCGTGAAGTTATTATTTTTTTATTGACTGTTGTTTGGTAATTTAACTGACATTTAAATTGACATTTGGTTTGAACTGATAAGAATTTAAATTGATAGTAAATTTGAATTTTAAATTGAATTGCTAGGTAAATACCCGATATTGATAATTAGTTAATTGTTGTGATTTATTGGCTGATTTGGATGTTGATTGTGATGCATGTCTATTTATTGACATTTTGGACGATTGGTTGTTTATTTATTTTATATATCCGTATTATCACCATGTATATTAAGTGACATCATATAAATTGTTATTTGAACTATTTCAAATAAATTAAGAAATAGGTTGAATGATATATACCTATGACACTTTGATTTGGATTGAAATGATATATATCCATCCATGTAATAAAAATTGAATCAACTGATCACTTGGCCATAGTGTAGAAAATTATATACGGACACCAGATTGGTTAACTTAAATGGTTTTAAAATATTGAATTTGGATTTTGGTTAATAATATTGTTTTAAAGAAAATAAATTATGGATTTATATGAATTGAATTATTTCCGATTTAAGCTTTAAAATGTTGAAATCAAGATTGGGTAAAAGAAATTGTTTTAAAAGAAGTGAATTTGAAAGTTGAAGTTATAATCGACATATGAATTTAATTTTGAAAATTGAATTATTTTAAAGTTTGAACCTTAAATTAAACGATGAAGTTTAATTTGATTTAAGAGTTTTAAATCGGTAAATTGACATTGGACTTCAAATCGATATGAATTAAAATGGTTTAAAAAAAACAATTGGGTTGAAATTTAAATCATTGAATTTAATTGTTGAATCAAACTTGAAGTTAAAAATGAACGTTTCGAAAATTGAAGTTAATTCGAATTGAAATTGAAATCAAGTTGATTTGAAACTAACTCGAAATTGAGTCAATTGAATTGAAATATTGGAAATTGAGTTTTGTTGATTTGGAATTTGGACATGGGTCCAGATTTGTTGAATTGGAAGGAAACAGTTTGATTTGATACTATTTTCAAAATAAATTATTTTAATATATAAACTGTTTAAAATCTATCTTATTAAAATATTCAAATTATTTCTATTTTCCAAACTGTTTTTACTATAAAACCGTTTTCAATACTCAAACCATTTTATATCAAACTGTTTTAAATCTTTAAACTATTTAAACAATTTTAAACTATTCAAACTATTTTCTAAAAACTCAAACTATTTTCAACAAAAATTCAAACTGTTCAAAGTCAGAATGTTTATATTTAAATCGTTGATTTAAATGCGAACGTGGCTAAATTAGGTTATAACCTAAGTTGAAATTAGAAATGATATTTTCAAGTGAAAATGACATATTTTGAGTAAATACGGTATTTTGAAATGAAGTAATCTTTTTAAGTGAATATGATATTTTGATATCAAATATGAATCGTTTCCGAAATGTAAAAGAACCAACCGGTGTGTAAAACGATATTTGATTGTTAAAGAGACTGGGGCCTCTTATTGGCATACCGTCTGTCAATATTGGAACCACTTTAACAACTGCATACGCGGTAGATGTTATCCAGAATGAAGCGATTGAATTCAAGCCGTTTGCTAGATTTGAAGAAAGAGAATGATGATGGATGACCCTGACACTTGTATCAATTTGAAATGACTAAAACATGAGCCTATGTCTGGCCAAGGGGTTAGCTACCTTTAGGAGCCCCACCCCTTCATATTACTATATTGATTTTGACTTGATCGGTGCACCTTGAATTGATTTTAGGGGTGGTGGACTCGGTCGGCAGTCGCTGCGGCGATGTGTTACAATCAGCTAGAAAGGGTAAACTGGTAGAATCCTACCTTGGGCATTGCCTTACATGCCTTGTCATACTTTTATCCTTATACATGCCCACTACGATTTTGTTTTAGTATGGTACCTATAGGGGACTCACTGGCTACCGACGTTACTGGTTGTGTTACAGGACTTGCATAGACTACCTACTTAAAAATGTGTTAAGGAGGATTAATGTAAAGCCTTAACGGTAGGAAAAATATTTATTTTTTTGATTAGAAACTACATATATAGTGTATCTTACTACATATAGATAATTTAACGGATCCTTAAGAGATGGAAAATCCTGTAACATCTCTTAAGTTATTGCACTCATGTTATACACTTGGTAGGAGATGGAAAATCTTGTAAACATCTCTAAAGCTATTACACTCATATTTACTTGTTATTGATTTAACTTACATAAGAACTTTTAGTTCTGACTCGAGTGTTTTGTCTTTCATTACGCTCGAGTCAACCTGAGCATTTGAGTGTTTAAAGACATTATTCCTTAAAGATGAAGATGGAGTTGCTGGACCGTATTTACTATTATTATTCCTCTGCATTATTTTGGTATGTTTGCCGATTGTACTTTGATTATGTTGTAAAAATTGTGTAATCAAATGTATATTGTAAAGCAACTTCATGAACTGTTTATTTGATTATTATATTTTGTCATTCCGTTGCGAGATTCTGTATTTTGTTTCCCTTCTTTTCGCTTATTTCTTATTAAACCACATTGATAATCTGCCCTTTTGAATGGTTTGAGTTAGACATGTGCGGTTTATTGGCGATTCAAATCGTCCAAAAAGGTGGGTCGTCACATTCCACAAGCGATCGTTAATATTTCGTAATTGATACTTGATTAGTCGATGAATTTGACCAAATTAACTTTGCAAATATATGTAAGCATCTCATATTGATACGGTTTGAGATCCCCCAGGGAGGACTCATTCGTATGAATTGTCTCTTGCTTTAAAAACGTATATATACGAGATCCTCCAGGGAGGTCTCCTTTATATCATTTGCTTACTTCTTAAAGAACCGAAATTGAGTTAATTGAAAATTCACTGATTTTGTTTTGAAGAGTCCGGGATTAGATAAGTGTATTACTTACCGAAAACTACTTCAAAATAGATATACGAGTTTAATGTTTTGGAAGCAATTGTAGAGTGGAATTCTATAAAGTTAAACTGTCTATCCTAAGGTTAAGTCCAAGGGAGAGGTCAGAGTTAGCATTCATCGAACGACTTATGCTAGGATCCATGGACGGATCCGTGAACTGTTCGAGAAGCTGGTATCCATGGAGAGGTATGAGATCTGTTTGAGTGATGAAGACTTGTGTGTTGAGATGCTGAGCGTGACTTCACTATCAGTAATGATAGATAATGAAGTAGGTGCATAGCAAGGGGTTTAGCTAACCTAGTTGGGTACATCAACTCCAAATATCTAGAGATGCTTTCGGTTAAGGCGCAATGGAGTTGGTGGTATTCGATATCAAGTGATCGGGCATGGGCTAACTATGTTTTCTTTTGTGATATATTTTATCTAGAGATATGTGTGATTTCAGAAGGTAGTTTCTGACCCTATTGCAGTAGGTCAGCTTTAGTTTACTGAGGAGACCTCCATGCAAATCCAAATGCGAACGCACCTTAGTGGTTTTAGTTGTACTTCTAATATTGTTGTGTTATGAGATGCATGTAGCACATCTATTTTCTGATTTATATTCTACACCCTAGACACTATCTATTATATCATCATGTGTACTTATTTGATGGTATTGATTATTTTTATTGGAAATAGGTGATTCAAACGTCTCAAAAGATACTACTATATGGTGCATCTTATTTATTGAGTTTCTCATACTAGACTGTCTGACTCATGGTTTTATGTTTCCATTAATTTCTTGAGTGCTCTTTGGAGCAGTTTGAGGAAGGCAGGTTTTCGTTGATATTCTTTAGAGCTCAAGGAGATGACCTGGATGCTTCCATTTGCCTATTGTAGTATTTTATTTTCGATGCACTACTATTATGTATATATTAGCATTTGTGAGGATAGATTGTTATAACTGTCCAGACTGTTGATAGTACTTAGGATTGTAACTGTGAAATATTATGTATCTTAGAAAAGCACTTCGTACTGTCTTTTGATATTATATTATTATTATTCTGTTGTGAGATTTTGATGTTTTGTTCTCTTCTCCCTTGTTCTTTTTACCGTGGATGTATTAATATTGACATTTAGGGGTCGAAAAGTTGGGTCGTTACAAAAACCGGTTTGATTTTCCAAAAAAAATCTCATACATACCTCTCTCTTGACAAATTCTTATGCTATAGGTACTTACTAATAACCCTTGTTTTAGTCGCTCATAAATTATCAAGAATTTTGAACTATAAAGAAAATCCCTCAATGACGCTATTAGTTGTCATGTTCTTTTGCTGGATGCTCTAAGATAAACTCTCCTCTTGTGCACCATTGTGCGACAACTGCTCTTTTGTTTACCATTCTTTGATTTCCAGTTCTATAGTTTTCTCATCGAATCTTGATATTTAACAATGGTATGTTATAGTGCTTTCATGTTTAATTTTTAATTTTTGATATTTTATTTTTATTGTTATTGCGGCTGATTGATTTAAAATATAAATTTGATGATTAGACATATTTTATAACTAAACTTTAACGGATTGACTTGACATTATAATTATTAATCTTGACCCTATAGTATTGACCTTGAACTATAATTTTCGATAACTAGTATGGGGTATTAGATAATGAAGAATAGTATGCTTCCGTGTATTATTATGTAAAGGAATGCGGATGTATTATATTAGGTACATGGGCTACCCGCAAAGCCCAACATACTTAGCATATCAGTCTGTTCTTATAAATAGAAAGAAGAGTCTGTACAAATATATGATTCATTTTCAATAAAACAATATATCATCTTTCTTTTATATGGTATCAGAGCATTAACAAATTGCTTAACAGCAAATCTGATTCAAATTCTCAAAAAAAAGGGAGAAAACTTGAATCTCATCAGAGCAATCTCATCATCTGAGATTCTGGTCACACAGTTTAACAACTGTGTAACAATCTTGATATCCAACATCATTTGGAGAGGTTACCCTGCCAAGAAAGGGAGATATCAGAGAAATCTCATCACATATCAACCCTCTGGCTGCAACCAAACCATCAGATTAATCAAGATTTCGATCAACTCACCTGAAGTGCCGTGCCCAGAACCCCTGTCAGATTGAAATCATCACCCAAGCCAAATTCTGGCTGCACTTCATCCCTGTTCCATCCAAATTCGATCATCTTCTTGTTAAATTCTCATCATCATCATGTCTGAAGGAGGCAGTGACAACATGCCTCATGAATAATCAAGAACCACTCAGCAGCAATCCAGCACTACTCAAGAACTCATCAAAACCATAATCAAACCACAAAGTCAGATCATCACCATTCAACTTGATTAATCCAACTATCTGCTCTGGAAGTTCCAGATTGAAACTGCTGTCAGAGGATATGGACTGCAAGAGTATGTTCTTGGCACTCTAATCACCCCTCCAAGATTTACTATAGATCACGAAGGAAAACTAGTAAGTAATCCTGAATATATAATTCATGAAAGACAAGATAGTCTAATTAGTTCTTGGCTATTATCATCAATTAGTGCCAGTTTATTACCACAATTAGTTGGGTGTAAAACTACACATGAAATATGGCACACCATCGAGCAGACATTCAGTTCTTAGTCTGCTGCCAGGATAATGCAATACAAAAGACAATTGCAAAATTTAAGAAAAGACAATGTCAGCATGAGAGAATATCTCTCTAAGGCCAAGACAATTTGTGATCAGTTAGCCTCAGCTGGACATAAGGTAACTGACATAGAACAAATACTGTGCATCTTAAGTGGTCTGGATGAAGACTATGAAGCAGTAGTTGCTGTAATATCATCTAATGAAAAGCTACATTCACTGCAAAGTGTTCAGTCTATCCTCATTGCACATGAGGGAAGACTAGAGCAAAAGAAACCAGCAAATTGGGAACACAATGCTAACTATGTGTCAATAAGCAAAAACAAGAATCAGGAAAGAAATCAAGGCAACAGAAACCAGTCAAATAATACCAGAGGTGGTCAATCAGGCAGATTCAGAGGAAGAGGTGGCAGATGGAATTCCAATAACAACAACAAACTAAGATGTCAAATCTGTGAAAGATATGGACATACTGCCAACAAATGCTACTTCAGATTTGATGTCAACTTTACACCAGCACAACAAAGCAACAATACCTCAAGACCTCAAAATCCCAATGCCAATATGGTCAGTACACAACAAGAATCAACATCAGACAACACAAACACAAATACAGCAAAGGCAGAAGATATACATGATGATAGCTGGTACCCAGACTCTGGTGCAACCAATCATGTAACAAACAACATGGGCAACTTAAACCTTGGCAACAGAGAATACAAAGGTACACAATCTCTACATATGGGGAATGGTAATCCTATTAAAATCTCTCATATTGGAAATGCAAGTATTAATGGAACCAGGCAGTTATATCTTAATAATCTGTTAATGGTTCCATTAATCAAGAAAAACCTAATGAGTGTGTCACAATTTGCCAAAGACAATAATGTACACTTTGAGTTTCACTCTACATATTGTTTGGTTAAAGATAATCTAACTGATGAAGTTCTCTTGCAGGGTAAAGAACATAAAGCACTATACAAATTTGATGCACCAAATTCAAGAAATGTTGAAAACAGTAAAAAATGGTGCAATATTTCTGAGATTAAAAATACTGAAAGTTTTGATGTATGGCATTGTAAATTAGGCCATCCCAGTTTAAATGTAGTAAAGCATGTCTTGAGCTGTTGTGACAATATTCATATCAGTAAAATTCCTGACTGTTATACTTGTACATTTTGTCAAATGGGCAAGAGCCATAAACTTGTATTTCCACATTCAAAAACTGTATACAACAAACCTCTTGATCTTGTTGCTATAGACTTATGGGGACCAGCCCCTATATATGCTGATTATGGTTACAAGTACTATATTTCATTTATTGATGCCTATTCTAGACATGTGTGGATTTACTTTCTAAAATCAAAATCTGAAACTAAAGATGTTGTGTTATAGTTTATCTCTAATGCTGAAAGACAGACAAACTGTCAACTAAAAGTCATACAAACAGATGGTGGAAAAGAATTTCTGCCCCTAAAGAGTTACTTTCAAATGAAGGGGATCACACAGAGAATCACATGCCCATACACTTCTGAGCAAAATGATCTCATAGAAAGAAAACACAGGCATATAGTTGAAACTAGCCTGACACTGTTAGCACAGGCATCTTTACCTTTAAAATTTTGGCCAGATGCTTTTTCTACTGCAGTCTACTTGATTAATAGACTGCCTACAAAGGTCTTAAAATTTAAAAGTCCAATAGAAGTGCTATTCAGTGTCAAGCCAGACTATCAAAGTCTAAAGACTTTTGGATGCCTATGTTTCCCTTATCTAAGACCATATAATGCACATAAACTAGACTATAGATCTAAACCATGCACTTTCTTGGGATATGCCACTAGTCAGAAAGGATATAAATGCCTTGATGAAAATGGCAAAATATTTATATCCAGACATGTTATATTTAATGAGCATGAGTTTCCTTTTAGAAATGCAGCAATCAAAACAACTCAAAAAGTTTACAATCCAAAGATTTCAATACCTCAAGTGCCAACCTCACCAGAAATTGTCATACCAATAAATTGCAACGGTAAGCATGAAGAAGGTGACATCAGTCCTCAACACACAGATTCCACAAATGAACCAGGTCAAGGAGGTGCACCAGTAAGATCTAATAGTACACCATCAGATACAAGTCATCAAGCAGACCCCTGTCAAGTACTGCATGACACTCAATCATGCAGTACTCAACCAGAAGCTACTACTGAAGACAGACAACCATCCTCACCTGCAAACACTGGACACCATATGATGACAAGAGCAAAGTGTGGTGTATTCAAACCAAAGACATACAGTATTGAAGCAGAAATCACTGAGCCTACCACACATCAACAAGCAATCCTAAATGATAACTGGAAAAAGGCTATGGAAGAAGAGTATAATGCTCTAATAAAAAACAAGACATGGGATCTTGTACCCCTACCAGTGAATAAAAACATAGTTGGATGCAAATGGACCTTTAGATTAAAGAAAAATCCAGATGGCTCAATTCTTAAACACAAGGCAAGATTGGTGGCAAAGGGGTATTCACAACAAAGTGGATTTGATTTTCATGCCTGTTGTGAAACCCACTACCATCAGAGTTATATTAACAATTGCCTTGCATAAGAATTGCAGGAGGAAGTATATATGGAGCAGCCACAAGGGTTCATAAAGGAAAACAAAAAACAACTAGTATGCAAACTCAACAAGGCACTCTATGGACTCAAGCAAGCACCAAGAGTTTGGTTTGACAAGCTGAAGACAACTCTTGCAAAACATGGCTACAACCACACTAAATCTGATAACTCGTTGTTCACTAAATTTGTTAATGACACAATAGTCTATATACTAATTTATGTTGATGACTTTGTTATTACAGGAAACAACAAATCAGAAATCATGAACATCACACAATGTTTGAAAGAGGAATTCTCAATCAAAGACCTGGGGGATTTGAACTACTTTCTTGGCATAGAAGTCAAAAGAACATCAAAATCAGAGATGCATCTAAATCAAAGAAAGTATATCAATGAAATACTAGTTAAAGCCAAAATGGACAAAGCTAATCCTCTACCCACTCCAATGATAAGCAACAGTCATCTCTCAAAAAACAAGGGTGAGCCAATTCTAAATGACAAGGAATATAGAAGTATTGTGGGGGCACTTCAATATGCTACTATCACCAGACCAGACATCTCTTTCAGTGTAAACAAAGTAAGTTAGTTTATACAAAGACCTCTTGATGAACATTGGAAAGCAGTAAAAAGAATTTTAAGATACTTAAGAGGCACAATCAATCAAGGATTAATTCTACAGACAAGTGCTGCTCTAAACATTAATGGCTTCACTGACTCAGATTGGGCTACTGATCAGGATGATAGAAAATCTACAACTGATTATTGTGTTTATTTGGGCAAAAATCCAGTATCCTGGTGTGTAAAGAAACAAGCTACTGTATCTAGATCCAGCACAGAGGCCGAGTATAGAAGTATTGCAAGTATTACAGCAGAAATTATATGGCTAACTGTGAAGACCCAAAAGTCGACCTTCGAAAATCGGCATCCGTACTTCACCTGTACTCAAAATGACGTAGATTCAAACGTCGAATCTGGTTCTCCGGAGCTTATAACACCATTAAGTATAACAACACAGCGGAAGGAAAAGAATATATCAATTACATAACATTGATACAATGACAGATACAAAATCTGATACAATATGATACAACAGAATGATACAAGAGATATCAATATACATCAGAGATATGATACAAGAAATAGCAGCGGAAAGAAAATAGATAACACCAGCAGTGGATAGAATATCTCCAGAATGCTCCAATCCATAGCTAGTGGAACACAAGGTCAGTCGTCCAAGGACTGACTAGCTCCAGATAATCTACTCAACCTGAATATATGAAAACCCCAACTCTAGACTGCTCGTGTGGAAAATTATGAGCACCCAGAGTTTAGGAAAGGAACAATAAACTCCGAGTCAGTCGTGGGACTGGTGTGAGCAACTAAAACACAGTTTATCTTTAAAAACAAATAGCAAAAGAATTTTAAAGTCAATTCGCAATGCTTTTGGAAAATGAAACTACCATAAGGCCTCCCGCACACACATACAATGCAAACGCAGAATCGGAGGAGATTTCTCCTTATGATAGTCAAAGATTCTTACTACGCAAAATCATTGGTTATTATTATTAGTGCATAGTGGAAAAACATTTTGAAAGTATAATATTAATCTTAGCCAACATAGACATTTCGAACTATGCCTACTATAGCTACCATCCAAACAGTGCGGCGCCACCATAAGTAGATGGCAGGTTCTACAACTAAAACCGTACAAGATTCGTATTGGGAATTGGATTTCCAACAAATGGTCAGGCTAAGGAACTTCCTTTCCTCCTGCTGAATGGGATCGCCTCTGGCTGGACGTCCCGAGAGACAAACTGCTCTCTGCCAACACAAGGCCGGGTTACCCCTGTAACAGGTAACTCACGAATATGCCATCCCCCGGTCCTTTGGGACCTTTATCCGAGGCACCTTGATCAAACACACAATCACAATAAATGAGATCGGAGTATCCACATAGGTTAAATACCAGGGCTCCATACCTGATACCACCCTTTTCCAGAAGGAAATGACATACCCTAAAGGGCGCGACCCTCGTAACCTTGCCGCATATTCCTGTTTCGACCATTTCCGGGTTGTGAGGTCCGAAGAGGTCTCATCCACAAAGCTACGCTGTCACAAAGCCATGCTTTGGGTCAACAGATGATCAAAGAAATGATCACAAAGATAAATGATCAAACAAATGATCATATCACAAATGATCAAACAATGATCATCACACAGCAACAATCAGCATGCCACATTACCAAATTGGGAGTATATCGCTGATAAATTTCAACTACATAACCTCTGAGCTCGTACGTCTCGGAGAAGGGTGTCAAGCTAAGAGAATAAATTCTCCCCCACCAATAGAAATGTATTTGAAAGAAATCTGCTTTATATCTCAAAGTATAATGTCAGACATGTAACCATACAAGTCTGTTCCGGGTTCGAACAGAACCGAAGGCACTTCCAAAGAAGCCCTTGCAAATCTGGGTATTTACAATCCCGATTGGATTTCCCATCACTTAGGAGATCTCTATACCGGCGCGACTCAGTGCAGAGACAATCGATAGGTCATCCTATCGTTCTGGCAAATACCCGGTCTTCAACACCGGTCTTCAAATGCTATCCATATACGACGTATCACTTATTCGGAATGGGATATATGACACAAAGGTCCTCTCCCGGCTAATCCGAATAATGAGCGCAATACTTTAAAACATATGGATACTGGGATTTCAATTAAGTCACAACTTATTACCCAAACTTTCTTTTCAAATGGTTTAACAAATTACCATTTTCAATCTTTAAACAAAAAGATTTATTTTAACAACCTTCAATGGTTTAAAACAATTTCCACACTTTAATCTTTTAAACAAAAGATTCATTCACAGATTTTCCAAATCAATTTCCATTTCAGTTTAACTCGTTAAATCTTTAAATCAAAGATTTAACTTATAGCTTTCAAAACAATTTCATTTCAAATGGTTTAAACAAATCATCATTCTAAATCTATTAAAAATAAACAGATTTAATTCATAGCTTTCTAAAAGAATTCATTCATAACTTAGAAAACCATTTTTCAATTCAATCCTGAAATTCCTTTAACTTAAATTGGAATTTCTTTTCTTATTTGAAAGCTTTTATTCTTTTGAGAACAAACATTTTTCATTTTGGAAATCTGATTCATTTATACGAGTTAAGGTTCTTGGGTTAAATTCAAATTCTCACAATTTTACTTTTAAAATGGTTTAAATTCATATAAACACATTTTTAACATTTTTAATCAAAATTTCCAATCATTAAATTCAATTCCAAATATTGAATTCGAATTCAAATTGAATTATTTAAATTGGAAGCTTTATTAAGTTATTTAAAATAACTTTTATCTTACAAACTCCTTTTCGAAAGTTTTAACATTTAACCCAAATCCATTTCCAAAATCAATTGAAAATTAAAATTTCAATTTTCAAAAATATTAAATTTAAATCATCTATGACTTAACCGATTTCCACATGAAATCCATATTTGTGTGTGTAAAAGTGTAGTCCAGGGGTTTAACACAATAGTGCAACATGATGAATCATCACAGATCAAAATACAGGATATAGTTGATAAGCGATATAAACTATAACGCTTATCGTTCATGCACAGATCACAGATATACAAAAATCACAGATAATAAATTACATCACAGATAATTTATCACAGATCACAATACAAATCAGGGTGTATCACAAAGCATCCTATATCAGGGATATCAAACAATTCGGCAATCAATAGAATCCAAACATCCATAAGTGAGCTCAATTAATTATCTGATTAATTTAAATCAGATAAGTCATCAATCATGGTCCATTAACATTAAATAAATTTCAAATCATTTGATTAATTGTCCTTTAATCATTTATTAATTAAATTAATCAATCTTTAATTATTAAATAATTAACTTTTAATTATTTAATTATTCTCAAATTAACTACCTTTAATTAGTTAATTAATTAAGTGTTAACTGTTACTTAATTAATCCTCAATTACTTGATTAATTAACTTTATTGATTTTATTTCACACTATTTAGTTAATTACTTCTTTAATCAACTTATTTAACTTTAATTTCCTAATTGATTACCCTCAATCATTAATTAATAACCTTAATAAAACTTAATTATCTTCATTTATGACTTAATTACTTAGTTAATCAATTATTAATTATTAATTAGATTACTTAATTAATTAACTATTAATCATTCATTAGTTAATTCATTACTGATTACAATTAAAAAGTAATTATTCTTAATTATTTTCAGAAAACAATCAATTAATATTGATTATTCACTAATTTACATTTTCAAAGAAATCTCTTTTAAACTTTGAAATCAATTTATTACAAATTTGAGAATTTTGATGTTAATTAAATTCCAACACTTGTTTTATATTAATTACTTGATTAAAATATTAATTAGATCCCAAAACTTTGTTAAGTGTTTACTTAATTCGACCGTTGGTAATAAAGCTTGATTTGAAACTTAATTATTATACCTTTGAAACTTATTAATTTCATTTCCAATATTCTTTCAACTAAATTTCATTTTCTAAAATTATAGTAGCATTTTCTTTTGTTAAAAAAAATCTAGATATGGTTTCCATTCTAAATTTCAAAGACAGGTTGACAACACCCAAAGACCCGAGCCCAAAATTAAAATACTCGAGTAAAACTTCAGTTGCTTCGAGCCAAATAGGGTTTTTCACGTGTTCGAACTCGAGCTCCCTCTTCCTTCCCCCAACTCCACAAATTCTTCTTCTTCTCCTAACACCCCAAAACATCAGACACACGTTTGCACGTATACGTGCACAAACGATCGGAATGTCTCCGATCATCCCCGAGTTTGCCATCAAGTCGACTACGATCCCAACCACAACTCCGACCTCCCAAATCATCAAAAACCCTCATGAATCAAAATGGAGCTTCCATCCTCAACCTGGAACTTCATCACCGAAGTCACCCAAACCTGAAACGTTGCCGTTCGCCCAACCTCGACCACCAGAAAATTCAAAACTTCGGCCACGAACTCGTCACCTTCCATACTATCATCCCACAAACCCATGTGCAACTCGATGCACGAGAGAAGCCACGTCGATTGATTTCCTAACCACTCAAAAAATTAGGTTTAAGAAAAAGAAAATGACGTCGTCGCCTCCGACGTCGAGGCCACCCCCACCCATTTTTCCCATCACCTCAGTAGACTCGTCCACCTCCTCGCCCAACCCCGATACCCCTAGGTCACTACGTCGCCGGAAATTGGTCAAGAAGCCAATTTCGATCACCTTCAAACTGCTATCACATCAGCCCACTAAAAATTTCCAAATTCATGTTAAATATCATCATCTCTAGTCAGGATCCAAGATATATATTTGAATCAAAGTTTTGTTATGTTCGAATTTTCCAAAATTTAAAATAATCCTCAGTAAAAATTTAAATTTACATCCTGTACCTCTTTATTCTTCATAATTCTATTTTTAGATTATCATTCTTACCTAAACACACTTATCTTACTTAGAATCCAAAGTCTAATACTAGGTAGAAAGGAAGAACTCTTAAATTTCTTAGTTGTAGCTACCCTGTGAGTTAACAGAGAGGATGATGAATTAACAGAGCATTGATTACAGAAAAAAAAATATACAAGCAATACCCAGATATATATAAATAAAGAAATAACTTAAGTTCTAATTTACTTGTTTACTCACAAGCAACAAAAAAATCAAAACAGGGTAAGCTCTAAAAATAGGAGTTGCTCACCGTGGTTTTGAAGAAGGAACAGAGTTGCATTTATGTTGGAACAGGTTGTAAACTGGCAAGTTGAAAGCTTCTTTGATCTTTAATCCTCTGATTTGTCTTGATATATATTGTTGTTTTAAATTGAAGTTTGTTTAAGTTTAAAAATGACATCCACTTCAGTTTTTCCTCAGTTTTGTTTGAAGGGAACGAAAATGAAATGAAGAGGAGGTATAAAGAAATGAAGTTTACAGGTGATACTTTATTTTTGTTCAGGGTGATAATATTTGTTTGTACAAATGATAAAACTTGTTGTACAAATCTTCAGTGATATTTTTTTTCTTTTGTTGGCTGAAATCTTACTCTTGTGGCTATAGGACATGGCATTAATTAAGCTAGCTTTGACTAAAGATTTTTATCTTTGTTTATTGAAATGAAATGATCTCATTTCGGCTGATAGAATATGGTTGTGTACTTTGGTTTCATATTTACTCATATTTTTGTTTTCTTTTCTTCTATTTATTTTATTACTTTAGGATGTTATTAAATTTTATTTTGCCTTGTCTCATTATTTTATAATATATGTAAACTTCTATTTCTTTTCTTTATTTTATCTTCCTTTTATTATATTTTATTTTTCTCACATTTGCATTCATTCTATTTCCAAAACCCAATTCAAATTGACTCATATATTTGTATAACTTATCTTTCATTCATTTCTTATTATTTTGTAAAATAAGTGAGGATATATTTTATTTTAAATTTTCTTTTATTATTTTTGAATATACTTCCATATTTAATACGTTGTCATAATTTAACTAATTTATTTACTATATATATTTCTCTAATTTATCCTATGTATTCGTATTCCTATTTCTATCTCAATCATTTATTTACGATTTTAGATTCAAATCAAATGTAGATATATATATATATATATATATATATATATATAAATTCAAATCTACTCAGATATACACCTATACATATATATACAATATTTAAATTTTAAAATGATTTATACCAAATTTATTTAAGTCCGGGGAAACTCGCATCACTTTATCATTTAATTTTACAATTTTATCCAAAAATCAAATTAATTATCGAATTAAATTAAATTAAAATCCAGGGTCGTTACACTAACATCCCTACTAAGTGAGCTACAAATCAAAACATGCAGCAAACCAACTATCTGGTGTGACAATCAAAGTGCAATCTCAATCTCAGCAAATCCGGTACTTCACTCTCGCACAAAGCACATCGAACTCGACTTGTACTTTGTAAGAGAGCAAGTAATGAAGAAAAATATCAAAGTCAGATGCATACCTTCAACTTACCAGAAGGCAGACATCCTAACCAAGCCACTGTCTCGACTAAACTTTGCTAGGTTTAGCCGAGAACTCAATGTGGATGAAGCTGACATCAACCTCAGATCCAAGGCACAGATCTTCATTCTTGAAGCCCTCGAGAACGAAGACAAAAATCACCAGCATCCTTTCTTACAACTTGACCAAAAGTGAAGTCAGTTTTATCAGATCTACACTTCTCAAACCTTCGAATACGAAGTCTAGCAACATCAAGCTCTCAGTTTTTTCAACTCAATTTATTCAAGAAGGAAAGATTTAGAATCAGAGAAACTGAAGAAATCATTTTTCTTCTGGCGGCTCCCAGAATCGCCTAAAATAGCAAAACCCTAGCCTCTCTCGTTAGGTTTGAGGGGGCATATTAGATAATGAAGAATAGTATGCTTCCGTGTATTATTATATAAAGGAATGCGGATGTATTATATTAGATACATGGGCTACCCGCAAAGCCCAACATACTTAGCATATCAGTCTGTTCTTATAAATAGAAAGAAGAGTCAAATATATGATTCATTTTCAATAAAACAATATATCATCTTTCTTTTATATGGGGTCCAAGCTTCGCACACTGGTGGTTGTTTGGGTTATAATTTAAAAATACATTATTGAGTAGTAAGTCAATGGCTTGGTTTAAAATTGCGGTGTGTTGATTTTGAATTAAAATGCACTTACAATTAACCATATGGCTCAAATATACATCACAAATATGTTGTTACAATTAACCTTATGGCTCAAATATACATCGTGAATATTGAAACGGTTAACCATATGGTTTGAATATACATCATAAGAATGTTTTATGAAGCAGGAATTAAATAAGATATGAAAGGTAAATATTTTAATTATGAATTGATAAAACATGGATTAGCCTAATATGGAGGATAAGATAAAGTTTGGCATACAGGATAGACATACACCGGTAGACAAAGTTTAAGTACAAACTAATAAAAACTAAACATAGAATAGAAAGGAACATATGCATTAGCGAATGGTATTTCAACAATGGAGGGCTAATCTCTTAATATTACTTAAGTTGTTTATCTGCATTCTTAGCGTTGGTGCAGTTGGAGATCTTTTCCACTTATTTGACATCCTGATAGTTGTAATCTATATATATCAAATATAATGAAAGAAGTAATTTTGTTTGATGTTCAGGGAGTACTGGCATATCGGTTAATATATGTAAACCTCTGTATTTTATGACCTGTTTATGTGTTTGTTGTGCTTTAGTCATTACTGATATAATGATTAACTTATGCAGTTATGCATCTGACATTTGAAATGTTTGTGACTTACGCAATTTATGATGTGTTTGTGTATCAAAATAGTTAGATACATACGTTGATCATGATGCCTCTTCTCGCTCACTTCATGGATGTTGGTGTGACATTGCTTTTGGTAATTTTGTTTGTAGATATATCATGGTTCTCCTTATCCTACTAAAAACTATTGAGTAAAATAACATACAAACTATTATATATTCAATATATTACAACAAAGTTCATTGATTTTTTTTTTTTCCTTTGGCATCTGCAAGATTTGAAGTGTCCTAATCGTCACTAATACACCATTGTAAACGGTTGTACACTACTGAGTTGGAGGAGTACACTAATATTCAAATTTGGATTCTTTACGATATGTAAATGATTAATTTTTATATAAATTAGAACATTGTTTCTATCAAACAAATAAGGAACAATGTTTTCATACGCGGGATAGTATAGTAGTTATTTCCTATTTTTTTAGCTATTCTCGAAACATTATAGTAGAGCGTATGTAAATTCAAGGAGGACTTTATTTATGTGGTACTGCTTCCTACTTGTAGTAGTGTAGGATGAAGTGAACATTAATTAATCCAATCGTATAATTTTCGTTCACTTGATGATCAAAGTGCTAGACGATAGCTTGCTGATAAATAGTCTGAGCTACTTATACTGAAATTTTGTTTGAGTTGCTGAAAAGAATATTGAATCATTTATCTTCCAGATATAATGTTTTTGATCACTCTCTTACAAATTGTGTGCATGAATAGTTTTGCACAAAATATAATTTTCACATGATATATTTCGTATGGTTAGATTAAAAGCATAGACAAATGTTTTTCACTCAGTGTACTATATATACAAACATATATGCCGGTCAATCATGTACAAACGTCAATTTACATGAGAATATGTTAATGTTGCTGGAAATTCTACATTATAACATTTATAACATTTATAACAATATTTGTCTTGTTTATAACTCAAACAGTTAATAAAACAAGTTTATAGTCTGTACCGAACAAACTAAAAGAAACATAAAATAAGTATCATTAAATCATATATATTACGATTGTATGGATGCTTGCTACGTTCTTTATAATACTCTTGAAATCTTTAATTTTATTCTTACAACTAAAGTTACTGATTATGATTTTTACTGGAATAACTTAAGATTTAAGTTTAAAAAGAAAAATAGATTTTTAATAGATATGTTATTCATTATAATATGTTGGTATATTTGGTTTGAGAGAAATCATAGACTATTTAATAATAATAATAGTTATATTAATAGATTGGTATTTACAACAGCATCATTTTATTTTTGGATCAAATCCAAAATAT
Organism: Allium fistulosum; assembly: GCA_030737815.1. Classification (NCBI taxonomy): domain Eukaryota; kingdom Viridiplantae; phylum Streptophyta; class Magnoliopsida; order Asparagales; family Amaryllidaceae; genus Allium; species Allium fistulosum. Next base: position 1,427,362,553 of record CM060902.1, read on the forward strand.
AGATTGGCTAAAAATAATCATTATAAAAAATAGCTTAATAAGGTTAGAAAAACATTGAGTTATTTAAAAAAAAAAACAATATCTTTAACATAAATAATTACAGCATTAACATTTATTCGAATTCGAATGATGATTTTACTGATTATCATAATGTTCTTTTGATCGAAGAAGCATAATGTTAATATTTTTTAGATTTTTAAAATTTTATAAGCATATAACTACATATTTTGTTAATTTTTATGCCTTTTTGATTTCTTGATCACTATTTCATAACATTAGAGTAATTTAAGATGTTGCATAATGAGTAAACATTGAATCAAAAGCTAAGATTCATATGTGGTTAATCATGCATGGAAAATTAATACCATTGAATTTTTAAAAAGAATGAATTTGCCAATTGATAATAAATGTACTTTTAGACCATAGAATATATGAATGGGAAGATTTGTGAAACACTCTCTTTAAGTTTCAAAATACATAGCTATAAAAAAACTCAATTTTTATATTTCAGTATATTTGTGGAAAACTGTGCGAATATTTGCAGAGCAATCAACAACTATTTGAAGTTTCTATGCTGCAAATATTTGCAAATTTCTCTGCAAATATTTTCCCTTTATAAAAAAAATAGAAAAAATTGGTTTTGATCATTGGAACATGCTAGTAATATTTGGATTTAACTTCAATAAAAAAGGAATTTATATTTTTAACCAAAATTAGTGTGACGCCCCACCCCGAGACTCGCATTAACAAAGAGTATTACTGGATAATATTGTCTGCTAATGTGGAGAATAGGGCTGGTTAGAAGCGACCATCTATAGTTTTGTCTTAAACATCTATTAAATACGTCGATTAATGCTCTATTTTTTTCTTTCTTAAGTGGGTCGACATATCCAATAAATGCTTAATACAAAACTATAGTGGCTAACGGATCTATTAGAACAAAATACAACAACAGAATGTACAACACATCACTGAACATCAAACAAACAGATATATATATACACACATATACACTGATACATCCTAGTACGATACAAAATGATACATCATAAGTGGTTCGAAGCCCACATTATATACAACGAGTCAAAAATATATACATCTCAGAGTCAAAGAAAAGGACTACAACCACAAAAGGTGATAAACAGATATCCAAGTGGAAGCATCAAAGAGAAGCTAAGTCCAAAAGCAGGTATCTAACCTGAAACAAATCGGTCTGACCCGAGTATAAAATACACGGGCCAGTCTAGCTAAAACATCAGATTAATAATAGATAAGTGATAATATGAGGCAATAGATAAAGGGGTGATAATTCTTCTCGAATGAGAAGAAGTAATAATAAGAACATACCCATAACTCAAGTGAACTAATATCACTTAAGTATATGAACCCTCGAAGGAAGTAACCTCAATGATAATAATCAACTAAGAATCATAAATGCCTCATATCATCGGCGAAATCCCTAAAACACTATAATGGTTTCGATGAACCATATCTCCTAAATAGGAGAAATTACAAATCACAAATCTCTTAAAAATGGCAAACACAGATATGATCTCAAAATAGAATAACCCCAAAATTCGAAATACGCCTCATCTCATCGGCGTATACAAATCTCAAACGCTAAAGAATGATAATATGAATGACAACATAAATAGAACTCGACTAGGAGTTCGAAACTCCGAATGTAATCACCATATAGTCAATACTGTAGCACTCAGTCTAAATAAATAACTCCACAAAGACGACTATGGTGAAAACATATAAAAATCATCAAAACTCTAGAAATCATCAAAAACTCATAACTCGAGGAACTCAATTAAGAGTTCAAAACTCACAAAATCTCATAACTCATTGAACTCAATTAAGAGTTCAAAACCTCATAGATGAAATCACCATATATAAATAAAACCTCATATAGCTCTAGGCTATAAGATATACAAAACAATATCTCAAAATAGTGAAATCATAATAAAACACAAAACTCAGAAAATCCTGGATTGGCCAGGTCCCCGATTGCATGCCGAAGCAATGCTGGACATGTTATCCTCGTGTCCAGTACTATATATTACGTACCTATCTTTTGACGACCGAAGTCGTAATATCTCATGACGACCGAAGTCGTAATACCTCGTGACCACCGAAGTCGTAATAACTCATGACGACTGAAGTCGTAATAACTCGTGACGACCGAAGTCGTAATATCTCATGATGACCCGAAGGTCTATAGTACTGACAAAACTCGTGAATGTGTCACAAACTCTCAGATAGGAACCCGAAAGATGTTAACGTGCGTCTCATACCACACATTCTCACTTAACGGTTTACTAACTGCTAGTCAATGCCACACTAGAAAACAACATCATCAAATCACAAATCTCATGAAATCATAACTTGCGTCATATCATCGGCAAGTGAAAAATACATCGTGATGGTTTTTGCAAACCATAACTCCTAAATAGGAGACCTCAACTCATAACTTGCCTCGTATCATCGGCAAGTTCAAATGACATCGTGATGGTTTTCTCAAACCATAACTCCCAAAATAGGAGATCTCAAGCTCATAACTTACCTCATATCATCAGCAACTATAAAAGACATCGTGATGGTTCTCATCGACCATAACTCCTAAAATAGGAGATCTCAAACGTCAAAGCTCGCCATAAAATGGCAATCATAAAAACTAACCCGAAGGTATATAACTAAAATAGCTTCAAACGAACAAGTCCGTAATTAACCGAAAAAGTAAACGCACATGTCCTATACCACGTGTTTTACTAAATCATTTAATTCTCTTCCTCATACGCTCGAAGAGTGCAAAAATGTGTATTTTATATATAAAATGATTTGTTTGAGAAGACATGCTTTTAAAACAATTTTCGAAATCGTTCTTGGAAAACAATCTTTGAAATTCTCTTATTATAGAGAATATATAGTTTTTTATAGCTTGAAAATAATTTAAAAAAAACATATTATATAATAATTATTTCAAAAGCCAATATATTTTAAAAATTATTTCAAAATTATTTAGAAAAATCTCGTGCTCGAAATAAAAAAAAACATCGAAAAATACTCAAAACCAACACTTGAATTCATCTAAAAAACGATTCATTTTGAATCCCAAATTCACCAAAATCTTGGCTCGCCTATTGATAGGCTTCATGGCCATCAAACACATTCAAAATCATCATAAAATCGAGTGGGAAAAAGTGAATTAAACAAGCCGAAATACAAGGCAGAACACATAAAAGTGTGCAGGCAAAACAAACTCCTTAGGTTGACCTGGGTATCGACCTAAGGAACTCATAGGTCGACCCTAGGGTCGACCTATGATGCCTCTGGGTCAACCTATAGGTCGACCCAGGTATTCATGATGTCGACCAATCTCACGCGATTTTTGTACAGGCTATATCCAGGCTTCGAAGTGATTTTCCGGCATAGTTTTCAGCTAGCAAATGAAAGTATTAAGCAATGAAATTTTGCATGCATAAACTACAGCATCGAAACTACGATCCGGAGAAGATCCGGCAACAATTCATCAAGAGAACAAGAAGTTATTCATACTCAAGTAGCAACTCAAAACAAAAATGTACTGTAAACTAAAAATCACTAAAAACGTTTACAGTAACCAACTTTTTTGCACAGATTTCAGTTTGCATTTCACCGATTTACCTAGAGAATGTGAATTACTAACTAACATTGAAATTTTGAAGAGTAAACTTGAAGAAATCGGAAGAAAGTTGAGAGCTTTGGCCTTTTGTATGCTTTAAGAACCTGGGAATTGATACTTACAAACATGTAGTACGGAAAACAAAAGTTACAGCCAATTCAAGTTCACAAGATCAAGGGTAGATGAAACCATTTTTGATTTTATAGTGATTACCTGATCTTTTTGTCTTCAATTTGATTAATTTCAACAAAAAGAGTTGAATAATTGAAGATTTTGGCTTAGGGTTTAGAAGAGGAGATAACTTTCTTAATTTTTATTTATTCTTTCTGTTTTCTGGTTAAAGGAAAAAATGTACTGTACGTACATAATTTTGAGAAGAAGAAACCTATTTACTCAAGTTAGAGTAGTAATGGGCTTGCTTGACCCAATTAGGAAAAACAATTAGACTAGCCTAAGAAAATCTAATTAATACAAACAATCTTATGCTAATAATCAAAACAACCTATTTAACAAGGTTTTCAACACAATAAATCAAACAAATATATTTCCATGATTAATAAAACATTCTATAACTAATAAAAAGATAATTTAGTTATAAAAACATTTTTATTATCAAAAACTCTTATTTTTAAATAAATACCCAACTTACACAAACACTTACATAAAATGCTATTTTTAACTCCAAAAATTACACAAAAATTATTTTCTTGTGTAATAAAATTCAACAAACCATTTTAAACTCAATTTTATATCCAAACTCATTTTTAAAAAAAATTCCTTCTTTTATTTATAATATACACATTTTAAAACAAATACTTCTTTTTAAAAATCAATAAAAGAAACATTTGGCAATAATTACTAAAATTATTGCATTTCTCTAAATAAAAACCATATTTCACTCATCTTTAACACAAACAACCAAAATAAAGTTCCAAAACTTTATTTCCATATTTTATATTTTAAATCCATTATTTATTCCAAATAAATAATTTAAATCTCCAATTTATTTTTATTTCAAAAATATTAAATTATAACCTCCATTGTAATTTAATATTTACAGGTAATCACCAAAATAAGGGTTGTTACAGACTCCCCTCCCCCTTATAAAAAATTACATCCTCGCAATTTCTAGAGAAGAGTTGTATTCAACACTATTTATCTCATTAAACAAAGGAAGATAGATAAGCTCGAGTTTAAAATTTCTCACCCTAACACAAGATGATAGAAAACCAAGATAAGACTGCCCAATAAATTTTATGGTTTCCCGAGTGTAATTACTGGGATTAGCGGACCATTGGATTTTTACAAGAAATACATCATAATTTCGAAGGTGTCTCATCTTCGAAACAAGAATACAAACAGAATGCTACACAAAAGATCAATCGAGTGAGATTGATTTCTCAGATGCGTTTCGAATAGAGTCAGGATTTAACATAATTTTATCCCGATTCCAACCAACTAGATATTTTTCGACAGGACTTTCCGTATGTGACAACGGGAAGAACCACATCGACACTAGATTGACAACAATTGAGTTAAGAAAACTCAACAAGAGGTAGGTGGTTTCTTCAATACCACCAACCCAAACGACTGCGTAATTGCAAGTCGTTAGATAATTGCACAAAAGAAAGACAAACTCAAGGAATGGATTTTACTAAACAAATATTTTCAAGGGTTTCAAAATCCATTTTCTTCATAATCAAATTCTCAAATTTCAACATTTTGAAAATTATCAAAACCTCCTACAAAAATCCAATTTAATCTTCAAAACACTTCATTTAAAGCGAATAAAATGTTTCACTCTTAAATTCTACCATAATATATTTTATTTTGAAACATAAATTTTTCATACCAATCAACAACTCAATTACATTCACAAAATAGGTAGAACACACATGACTACTAAGAAAACAAGTCAATTTCAATTTTAAATCTGCTGTAAAGAAAACAAGTTTTGACACAGCAAACATTAAAATCAGAGAACCCTTATAAAGAAAAAGTTGTTTTACTAAGTCTAAGCTTTCCAGCGATATAAAGATCATCAAAATTGGATTCACGGTTTGAATGTTATGCAAAATTTACTTTCAGCTCAAATTTTAGAAATTTATAAGACATAAATGTTTATTCACTTTCAAACCTATTTTAGACAGAATAAAAAGCAAAATCTTCCAATGTGGTAAAAAGAGTAAAAAGAAAATTCATGGCTTTCTAAAAGCTCTTCCATTTACAAAAAGTTTGAACTCATTCAGAGTTACAAATCTCAAGTTATTGTTGTTTTAGCACAACACTTTTTCGAACCAAATTTGATCTTTCAAATTAATTTAAATGTTGAAATTTTCCTAAACCATTTTAATTTCAAATTACATTTCAAAAAAGCTTTTGCTAAATCATTTATTAAATGATCTTCTTTTTCCCTGGAAAGCTAAGACATACCAAATTATGATCAACTCTATGTAATCATCATAAAAAGAAACAATTCATTAGTTGGAAAAATTTCGTTACTTTCCAAAATCTAACATTAAAGCAATTAACTAAGAAAACCCATTTTAAAAGAGATAAATAATCCCTTCCATTATCAAGAAATGATTGTTGATTATCCATAAAACAAATTTTTGTGATATATATATATATATATATGCATAAAGTTTAAAATTATTCTCACAATTAAAGTGATTATACACTACATAAATGGTTCATTTATCAAAACAATTCAAATTGACATTTGCACTTTGTCACAAAAATTAAATTTCCAACTAATTATTAACATAAAACTAATTAAAGTTGATAATTAATTCAAACTTGTTTCCAAAAGAATTTTACAAATTCACACCAACAAATTTTTAACAATACCAAAATTTAAAACAAAAACTTGCTCATAAATCCATGATAAAAGTTTATAATTAGCATATTCAATTTCAAAAAAATTTCGAATAATACAAGAGTATTGCCTCGCCATTGATTTATAGCGAATGACCCCGTCGATTGGCTGCAGAGTTGACCTAATGATCAAAACTGCCTCGCCACTCATCCAACACTCACTAGGGCTAAATGGTTGCATTACACATTCAAAATAAAATTTAATACTCAAACTATATTAATTTATTCCAAACTTTACTTATTAAAACTCAATTTACCGTGTCTGATTGTCTCATCACAGCGTTTAGGAAATTCCTATCAATAACGTTGATCTGGCGCATCGACCAGAATTCTTAAAGCACTCGATGGACAACCCAATACAAAAATAATTTTCTATAAAAAGAAGTACCACATATATAATACACAAAATATTCTTGTTTATCTCAATAAAAAAATCCAATCACACTTAAAAACGTATCTTTAATTCGAAAGATTTGAAAATTCAAGTTGTTGCTTACACGCAAAATCAAAGAACACAAGGGGAACTCATCGAGATATTCCCAGAATACTCGATTCACAAGATTGACAAAATAAGATGAAGCATTCGTCAAACCGAACGGGATAACGAACCACTTTAAGATTAAATACGAGTGCGGGATGCGGAAAGAGGAACACTATCCTCCGCAACTCGTAGTTGAAGAAAATCGGTGTAAGGTCAAGTTGAGGAACGACCCTAGCACCTCTCGACTGATCGATAAGATATCAATGAGATATATGTGTAAAGGTAAGATATCTTCTCGAATGAGAAGAATTAACAATAACAGCATATTATTACTTCGATTGAAGTAATATCACAAAGTGTATCAACAAATGAGTATCTTAAGAGGATATCTCGAAAGAGGCAAGAAGAATAATCAATTAAATTCAAGTAATCGCCTCATTCCCTTAGTGGACATCCTCGTGGGAGGATAACCGAAAGGCTAAGAACTAGGAATGAGGTCAATATAATACTCGATAGCCCGATTGGGTGTCAAACCCGAAATGTACTCACAGAAATCAACAAAGTCACACCATTTGGAATTTAAGATACATCATCATTATCTCGAAACTCAAGAGCAAATAAAGATACTTCGAAATCATCATCAACATTCCAAAGAACAAGAGGCAAAAAATCGGCTGAATTAGGATACATAAAATATAGGATCCTTCTAGAACATAGGATTGGACCTGATAACAAGCAAGCCAATCCATCCCAAAATCATTCCAAACTCAGATAGTGAATAGCGTGCAAATTCGCATGGAAAGAAAGAAAAACTATAAGGAACAACTTCAAAATTCTCACACATCATGCCAAGTATTGCAGATCCCCTCAATAGGATTCGCAATCCTCAAAGAATTAATTAATGAGACAAGAACATCCAACGGCATCAACAGATTCCTTCGATACAGATGTGTGTCAAGCACCCGTACTGAAGAGAACTCGAATAGAACAATCACGATTAGGATTACCCATAGGGTAAGATATCATCAATCTAATTATGGAATACTATGGAATAAAATATACTCCAAGACATATTCCAAACTTATACCTACCCCAAGGACACAAAAAGGTTAAGGACACAATGATTTGGGGAAATGTAACTCTTATATTGTACTTTGATGTATCGTAATATATGTTTCTATTATGTGTTTATCATATACTGTTTTGAACTCTGCTCTGACACAAGCTGTAATGCCACACCCCGAGACCCACATTAACAAAGACTATTACTGGGTAATACTGTCTGCTAATGCGGAGAATATGGCTGGTTAGGAGCGACCATTTATACCTTTGTCTTAAACATCTATTAAATACGTCGATTTAATGCTCTATTTTTTCTTTCTTAAGTGGATCGACATATCCAATAAATGCTTAATACAAAACTATAGTGGCTAACGGATCTATCAGAACAAAATACAACAACAGAATGTACAAATCATCACAGAACATCAATCAAACAGATATATATATACATATACACTGATACATCCCAGTACGATACAAAATGATACATCATAAGTGGTTCGAAGACCACATTATATACGAGTCAAAAATATATACATCTCAGAGTCAAACAAAAGGACTACAACCACAAAAGGTGATAAACAGGTATCCAAGCGGAAGCATCAAAGCGAAGCTAAGTCCAAAAGCAGGTATCTAACCTGAAACAAATCGATCTGACCCGAGTATAAAATATATTGGTCAGTCTAGCTAAAACATCATACTAATAATAGATAAGTGATAATATGAGGCAATAGATAAAGGGGTGATAATTCTTCTCAAATGAGAAGAAGTAATAATAAGAACATACCCATAACTCAAGTAAACTAATATCACTTAAGTATATGAACCCTCGAAGGAAGTAACCTCAATGATAATAATCAACTAAGAATCATAAATGCCTCATATCATCGGCGAAACCCTAAAACACTATAATGGTTTCGATGAACCATATCTCCTAAATAGGAGAAATTACAAATCAAAAATCTCGCCAAAATGGCAAACACGGATATGATCTCAAAATAGAATAACCCCAAAATTCGAAATACGCCTCATCTCATCGGCGTATACAAATATCAAACGCTAAAGAATGATAATATGAATCACAACATAAATAGAACTCGACTATGAGTTCGAAACTCCGAATGTAATCACCATATAGTCAATACTGTAGCACTCATGCTAAATAAATAACTACACAAAGACGACTATGGTGAAAACATATAAAAATAATCAAAACTCTAGAAATCATCAAAAACTCATAACTCGAGGAACTCAATTAAGAGTTCAAAACTCACAAAATCTCATAACTCATGGAACTCAATTAAGAGTTCAAAACCTCATAGATGAAATCACCATATATAAATAAAACCTCATATAGCTCTTGGCTATAAGATATACAAAACAGCATCTCAAAATAGTGAAATCATAATAAAACACAAAACTCAGAAAATCCTGGATTTGCCAGATCCCCGATTGCATGCCGAAGCAATGCTGCACGTGCTATCCTCATGTCCAGTACTATATATTACATACCTATCTCTTGATGACCGATGTCGTAATATCTCATGACGACCGAAGTCGTAATACCTCGTGACGACCAAAGTCGTAATAACTCGTGACGACCGAAGTCGTAATAACTCGTTACGACCAAAGTCATAATATCTCATGATGACCCGAAGGTCTATAGTACTGACAAAACTCGTGAATATGTCACAAACTCTCATATAGGAACTCGAAAGGTGTTAACGTGCGTCCCATACCACATGTTCTCACTTAACGGTTTACTAACTGCTAGTCAATGCCACACTAGAAAACAACATCATCAAATAAAAAATCTCATAAAATCATAACTTGCCTCATATCATCGGCAAGTGAAAAATACATCGTGATGGTTTTCGCAAACCATAACACCTAAAATAGGAGACCTCAACTCATAACTTGCCACATATCATGGGCAAGTTCAAATGACATCGTGATGGTTTTCACAAACCATAACTCCTAAAATAGGAGATCTCAAACTCATAACGAGCCTCATACCATCGGCAAGTATAAAAGACATCGTGATGGTTCTCATCGACCATAACTCCTAAAATAGGAGATCTCATGTAACAACCCGCATATTTTACGATTGTATATTTAAATGTTTTATTTAAATATAGCATCGTTAATCGGATTAAAGTCCGAAATGTTACTTTTTGTAAACAGTCGAATTGGGACTCGAGACCACTTCCATTGAGTCCAAAATGACGTTTACAACTTTTTTGAGTATAAACATCGATATGTTTGGAGTTGAGTAGAATTTTGATATTTTCATTTAGGGCTTTGGGTTTGGGTTTCAGCCCATAAACCCATCTAATACCCTAACACTCCACTCCCTCTTCTTACATTCTATTATTTTCCTAACACTCTCAAGTCAAAGGAAAAATGGTGGAAGAGAAAAGGAAATTAAAATTCCTAAACCTAGTTTACTAGGAAATTCAAATTCAAGCTCTAGAAAACAAAGAGAAGCTTAGGAAAGCATCATCTTCATCTTCTCCATCTTAATTTCTCTTCAATTTACAGAAATTCCTATAACCTAACTTAGGAAAAACTTCACCTTTGATAATAGATTGAAGATTCTAGAGGTGTGTTGAAGAGGAATTGTCCTTGCCTTGTTTTAAAAGCTTCTCATTCATTGTTTTTGGGTTTAAAGGTGAGTTTTTAAACTCACATCTACGTCTATAGCTTTCTTTGTTGCTAGGTATGAATTGCTAACATTTGTGCATGATCATTTGCTTTTAATTTGAATTGATTTGGTGAATTTTCCAAATTTTGATGTTTTGGTCCAATTTTATGAAAATCCTACTATGGATGTTTGGACATTGATGTTTGGGGTGTATCGAAGAGCCTATAAGGCTGGGTTGTCGCTTGGCGTAAATTCTTAGTCGTCGTTGCTCGTCCGATGGCTCCCGATACATTTTGGCCACTTTGGCGTAGGAAAATTGTTGCCCAGACCAGGTGACCAGACGTCTGGTGACCAAGTCCAGACGTCTGGTTTGGACATGGAGAGAAAAATATAAGCACGCAGAATATAAAAAAAGGGCAGAGACTAATTCCAAACATCTGAAATTTAGAATCAGACGTCTGGATGGGTCTTAGACGTCTGACTTGAAGTTTCTGACGTCTGGGGGTTCTCTGGATTATTTCCAGAGAACAAATCTAGACGTCTGGATTCTAAAACAAACGTCTGGTTAGTTTTCTGACGCCTGGATTGAAACTCAAGACGTCTGGAATTGAGCAGTTTGCCTATTTGCTTATGTTTTTGAGTAGATTTCCTATTTTTAATCGATTGTTGTTGATTCGGATAGTTGTCATCACTTATTATCAACTTTGATGACTTCTTTCTTTGGATTTTTAGGAATATCCATTTGATGGATTTGATATCAATTTCTATGGTTTTGATTCACGTCTTCGAATGTGAATCTTTGGTGATTGATTGTTTTTACAATCATTTTTGTGATTTGTCACTTTCAAATACGAAGGTTTCTATACTAGTAGTAAATACTCAAACTCTTTCATCAAAACGATTTCAACACTAATTTTAAATACAAAGCTCGTTTTTAAAACCGTTTTCCAATCTATTAGTATATACAAACCTTTACCTCATTCGTATGAGAAATCTAATTAAACGGCTTAGCAAAACAAGTGGTAAGAAACACTTGCGTTCACTTTGTCGATTAATTCTTAGACTTGTTCGATTGAAATCTTGTGACAATTTTCGAGTGGAAATCTACAATTTGTTCGTAAATATTTAAGTTAAGCCAGTGGTTATGGGACATGAAGGTAAACTCGTTTATTTACTAGCTTAGTGTAATCGACACTTTTCATTAATCAATGGTGATCCTTTTATGGTTTAGACTAGCGATATGCGATGTCTCTTTGTCCACGTAGGGGACTGTACCTCGTTTTATGGAGCTTCATCTCATTCTTTTTATAGGCTAGCGACCTATGTTTTTATGGATTTCGGTTCATCGGGCGTACCGTTATTGTACTACGTCGTTGTCTCAGCTTATCAGGTTCATCGGGCGTACCGTTATTGTACTACGTTGTTGTCCCAGCTTATCAGTTTCATCGGGCGTACCGTTATTGTACTACGTTGTTGTCCCAGCTTATCAGTTTCATCGGGCGTACCGTTATTGTACTACGTCGTTGTACCAGCTTATCAGGTTCATCGGGCGTACCGTTATTGTACTACGTCGTTGTTCCGAATTACTTGAGTATCAGGTTCATCGGGCATACCGTTATCATACTACGTCGTTGCACCTGCTCTATGGTTTGCGACTATGGGTTAACGACCCGTTTGTGATGCACGTGTTGGTGAGTTTTCATGCTCCCGTTTGTGATAGGCCTTACCCTTGTGATTTCTGGATTTCTAGTTGATGATTTCTAGAATTTGTGTTTCACCAATTTTGATGATAGGCATTGATGAGCTCTATCAATTATTTGTGTTTTTGGTGAATAATTTAAAGAATGTGATTCTTTTTGGATGTTTGGGATGATTTGAGATATTGTATGATTTTTGTTGTTAATTGATGTATACTTGTCACAGTATGGCATTATTGTTATCATATGTTTTAGTTATATCTCTTATCCTATCTCATTTTATCTGATATTTATAGCTAAACCGATCCGTTTATTATTTTCTTCTTAAATAATACTCGGGTCAGACCGAGGTATTTCAGGTCCTTCTTCTTGACTTCTTATCAGGGTCCGTCACCTGACTTTTGGCTAACTACTTTAGCATAGTAGTTTTTGTTAGTATACATTTGAGATGGAGACTCCTTGTTGTATACTTATTCTTTTGTCTAGTACTTGTATCTATTCTTTTGTAATGTAGTGGATCTAGTTTGGCCGCTATTTTGATGTACACTTTTATGTGTTATATTCATATATGTTTCCGCCTTTGTGATATGAATATCTGTGACTGATTTGTGTTATGTTTATTTCTATATTTGTTTCCGAAGGCCACTTAGCCACTATGTAGTAGCTATGAGTTTGTATTTGATATGTAGGATTTCCTCTTGAAACAAAATGTAAGTTATATTATCTGACATATCGGTACTCGCACAAAGCAATTACACAGATGGTCGCTCCTCAACAGCCTTATTCTTCGTGCTAGTCGACGACATTACCCCGTAGTGTCCTTGGCTAGTGTGAGTATAGAGGTGGGGCGTCACAGCTTGGTATCAGAGCCAAACTTCGGAACAATGTAGAATAATCTAGCAAGGATCATTGTCCTAAGTCTTTCTTAGGAATCGTGCCATAGGATTTAATTCGAGTCTTCGTACCGTTCTATCCTATTTCTTTTTATGATGCCTTGTTTTATCAATCAAGTTTGTTTGATATTCATTTTGAGAATAACCTTTTTCCTCTTCTTTCTTTCTTTCTTAAAGAAGAGAAAATGGTTAGACCAGGCCGTCCCAACGCCGGTCAATCCAGTGCTACTCCTCAGGATGGAGTATTTATGTCTGCTCAGCAACTTCTAGATCTTGTGAAAAATGCTCAAGCTATCAGACCCATTCCAGAGCATACCCATCCTAAATCTGGGTTTGCACGCTTGTACAGTGATTACACCAACTTGGGTGGAAGGCCTTTCAAGGGATCCGAAAGCGTTATAGAAGTCCAAGCTTGCTTAGAACATGCGATCGCATCTTTTCCCGCATGAATCTGATTGATCTACATCGAGTCCAAGTGGCTTCTAGCATGCTCCAAGAGAGAGCATTAGATTGGTATGAGCTTCTGATCTCGGAAATTATTGAAGCGGATCTTACTTGGGAGCAATTCCAGGAAAGGTTCGAGTTGAAATTTGTGCCGGAAGCTGAAAAAGTATCTCTAGCTCGACGCTTTATTGACCTTGTTCAAGGTGAATCTTCTGTGATGGATTACGTCGCATCTTTCGAATCTCTATCTAAATATGGGGTCGAGTATATTAATACCCCATTAAAGAAAAATCAAAGATTTGTTTATGGGTTAAATAAGAACCTCAAAAAGCCATTACTTATGAAATTAGAAGTTTCTTTCGATCAGTTTGTTGATATCGCTCTTTGGCTTGAAGTGGCAGATAAAGAAAGTGATGTTGAAGTTGTGGGTGCCAAACAGAACTTCAACAGCAACAAGAAGAGGCCTATTAAATTCAAGCCTAATCCCAACAAGAAAGGGAAGCAAGCAACTTCGGTAGTAAAGACTTTTACCTTTAGTCGTGGGCAATGCTACAATTGTGGTTCTAAGGACCATTATGCAAATAGGTGCCCAAAACCTCTTTTTGTCGTTATTGCAAAAGTTCGGGTCATCTTTTATCTTCATGTCCCAAACTTCCAAACAAGAAAGAGGGAAAGCTAAATGTTGTGCAAGCTCCTAGTAACACTTCTCTTGGTCAAGGTATTTCTCATTCTATCCTTGATGGCATTATTATATTTCGTGATCTTCCTATTTGAGTTCTTTTTGATATGGGTGCATCTCACTCTTTTATATCAAAAGAACTAGTTGATGCTTTGTCTTTAAATGTTATTGGCTTGATGACTTCATTGAGAATTGCGAATCCGGTTGGTGGGTCCGCAACACTCAGTTTACTTTGTAAAGTTGTCGAGATTATTTTATGTGATTATTCTTTCCAAGCCGATTTGAATGTTATGCGCTACTTAGGTTTCGGAATGATTTTCGGAATGGATTGGCTTAACCGATATGAAGCCCATATCCTATGTCCTGAGCGGACTATATATCTTCGACGTCCTCAATCTGTTAAGCAGATTTCTCTTGTTCTTAAAGATTCAGATTCCAATTCGGAAGCATCCTTGTATTCTCTAAATCCTCATGATGACGATAATGATGATGAGGAAGATGTCATTTCCCTCTTTCACATTGTTCGTGAATTTCCCGACATATTTGAGCCTGTTTTAGGATTACCACCTAAGCAAGCAATAGAGTTCAGAATTAATCTAATCTCTGGAGCTCTACCTATCACTCGTCCTCCTTATCGTATGTCCAGTAGGGAAAATGAGGAGATGCGTAAACAATTATCCGAATTGGAAGCGAAGCAGTTTATTCAATCTAGTTCCTCTCCATAGGGAGCTTCAGCTATCTTTGTGAAGAAATCCGATGGTACACTTAGGCTTTGCGTTGACTACCGCAAGCTTAATGATCTCACCATTAAGAATAAATATCCCTTACCTCGGATTGATGATCTATTCGATCAACTTAGTGGTGCTAGAGTCTTTTCACAGTTAGACTTAGCAACCGGTTTTCATCAGCTTCGTATTGCAGAGGATAGCATTCCTTTGACATTGTTCCGTACTCGTTATGGATCTTATGAATGGCTTGTTATGCCATTTGGTTTAACAAATGCTCTGGCTTATTTCGTTGACCTTATGAATCGAGTTTTCAAAGACTTCCTCGATCGATTTGTTCTCATCTTTATCGATGATATTCTAGTTTATTCTAAAACCGAGGAAGAGCATGAAAATCATCTTCGGATTGTGTTGGAAACTCTTAGGAGCAACCAATTGAAAGCAAAATTTTCTAAATGCCACTTTTGGCAATCTCATGTGAAATTTTTGGGGCATATTATTTCTGAATCCGGAATTTCCGTGGATCCTTCAAAGATTGAAGCAATTCAAAATTGGAAGAGACTAGAGAGTGAGACGGAAATTCGTAGCTTTCTCGGATTGGCGGGCTATTACCGTTGGTTCATAAAAGACTTTTCTAAAATTTCCGTACCTCTTACTAATTTGACAAAGAAGGGAGTTAAATACATTTGGTCAGGCAAATGTGACGCTGCATTTCAAAAATTAAAAGAACTCCTTTCCGATGCTCCTGTTCTTGTGATTCCCGAAGGGAACCAAGACTTTATTGTTTATACCGATGCTAGTCGTGTTGGTTTGGGTGCCGTTCTCATGCAAAGGGAACGTGTTATCGCTTATGCTTCTAGGCAATTAAAGCCTGCCGAGACTAGATATGCCACTCATGATTTAGAGCTCGCAGCTATTGTTTTCGCCCTTAGAATTTTGCGTCATTATCTTTTGAGAGAGAAATTTGTTCTCTACATCGATCATAAATCTTTAAAGTATTTATTTTCTCAAAAGGAACTTAATTTGCGTCAACAACGTTGGCTCGAGTTCCTTGCATCTTATGATCTTGATATTCTTTATACTCTGGGAAAGGGAAATCTTGATGTCGATGCCCTTAGTCGTAAGCAACAAGCGGTTGTTTCCATGAAGATATTCGAATGGAATGATCTCGAGACTTTATCCACTTGTGAGATTCGAGATCGTGAATCCAATTCATGTTCATCTCTTGTTTTGTGTAGCCTTGAGGCTCATCCTTCTCTTTTAGACCGCATTCTTGAAACTCAATATCATGATCCCGAATTGGTTTTTCAGAGCTAAAGCTGTAGGGATAAAATTGATATTGAAGGTTTGAAAGACTTTGATATTGATGTTCGTGGCGGTATTCGAAAATTTGGTAGACTTATTGTGCCAAATATTATTGATCTTTGTAAAGACATTTTAGAAGATTCTCATCGTTCTAAATTTACCATTCATCCCGGTAGTAGTAAAATGTACGCGAACATGAAGCGACTTTATTATTAGGATGGAATGAAATATGATATTGCTAACTTTATTAAGCGTTGCATGACTTGCCAACTCGTGAAGGCCGAGCATCAAAGGCCCGGTGGGTTATTGCAACCATTGGACATTCCAATATGGAAGTGGGATCAAGTTTCCATGGATTTTATTGACGGTCTTCCCCGTTCTCGTTCGGGTCATGATAGCCTATGGGTGGTAGTAGATTGACTTACAAAATCCGCCCATTTTCTTCCCGTTCGGTCTAATCGGACCGTACCTATTTTGGCTAAACTCTATGTCAAGGAAATTGTTAAATTGCATGGAGTTCCTACTTCTATTGTTAGCGATCGTGATCCATTGTTTACTAGTGGATTTTGGAAGGGTCTTCAAAAAGCTTTGGGAACAAAGCTTAATTTTAGCACCGCTTATCATCCTCAGTCCGATGGACAAACCGAGCGTGTGAATCAAACTCTTGAAGATCTTCTTTGTGCATGTGTTCTTGATTTTGGTGGAAGTTGGGAAGATCATATTTCTCTTGTTGAGTTTTCTTATAATAATAGCTTCCAATCTAGTATTGGTATGGCACCTTTTGAGGCGCTCTACGGAAGGCCATGCCGATCTCCTTCGTGTTGGCTTGAAGCCGGTGAGAAGCTGGTTTTAGGTCCAGATTTTATTCATGATGCCACAGAAAAGATTGACCTTATTCGTCATAGGATGAAAGAAGCCCAAAGTAGACAAAAATCCTATGCCGATAACCGAAGAAGGAGATTAGAATTTTCTTTGGGAGATTTTGTGTTTATTCGTGTTTCACCTATGAAGGGTGTTGTGTGTTTCAGTCGATCGGGAAAATTAGCACCTCGATATATTGGTCCATTTCCCATCACCGAATGCATTGGTTCTGTGGCTTACCGCCTTTTATTACCGGTTCAGTTTTCTGCTATTCATGACGTATTCTACGTCTCTCAATTACAGAAATGTCTTCGAGATTCCGATTCTATTCTTGAGCCCGGTGTTATTGAAGAAATTGAACTTTCGCCTAATTTGACTTATGAGCAACATCTTATTCATATCATTGCTACGGAGGTTAAACGCCTTCGAAATAAAGATGTTCCTCTTGTGAAAGTTCAATGGTCCACAAATCCTAAGGATTGCTCTTGGGAATCCAGAGAATTCATCGAGCGAACACATCCGGACTTACTCTCTCGTGCTCCTTAAGGTGAACTTCTTATTTCAAATTTTCTTTTATGTTGATATGCTTTTACGGTTGTTACTCTTTGTTTTCTTCTTAAGAATTGCGAGGACGCAATTTCTTTAAGGAGGGGAGTCTGTAACAACCCGCATATTTTACGACTGTATATTTAAATGTTTTATTTAAATATAGCATCGTTAATCGGATTAAAGTCCGAAATGTTACTTTTTGTAAACAGTCGAATTGGGACTCGAGACCACTTCCATTGAGTCCAAAATGACGTTTACAACTTTTTTGAGTATAAACATCGATATGTTTGGAGTTGAGTAGAATTTTGATATTTTCATTTAGGGCTTTGGGTTTGGGTTTCAGCCCATAAACCCATCTAATACCCTAACACTCCACTCCCTCTTCTTACATTCTATTATTTTCCTAACACTCTCAAGTCAAAGGAAAAATGGTGGAAGAGAAAAGGAAATTAAAATTCCTAAACCTAGTTTACTAGGAAATTCAAATTCAAGCTCTAGAAAACAAAGAGAAGCTTAGGTAAGCATCCTCTTCATCTTCTCTATCTCAATTTCTCTTCAATTTACAGAAATTCCTATAACCTAACTTAGGAAAAACTTTACCTTTGATAATAGATTGAAGATTCTAGAGGTGTGTTGAAGAGGAATTGTTCTTGCCTTGTTTTAAAAGCTTCTCATTCATTGTTTTTGGGTTTAAAGGTGAGTTTTTGAACTCACATCTACGTCCATAGCTTTCTTTGTTGTTAGGTATGAATTCCTAACATTTGTGCATGATCATTTGCTTTTAATTTGAATTGATTTGGTGAATTTTCCAAATTTTGATGTTTTGGTCCAATTTTATGAAAATCCTACTATGGATATATGGACATTGATGTTTGGAGTGTATTGAAGAGCCTATAAGGCTGGGTTGTCGCTTGGCGTAAATCCTTAGTCGTCGTTGCTCGTCCGATCGCTCCCGATACGTTTTGGCCACTTTGGCCTAGGCAAATTGTTGCCTAGACCAGGTGACTAGACGTTTGGTGACCAAGTCCAGACGTCTGGTTTGGACCTGGAGAGAAAAATATAAGCACGCAGAACATAAAAAAAAGGGCAGAGACTAATTCCAAACATCTGAAATTTAGGATCAGACGTTTGGCTGGGTCTCAGACGTCTGACTTGAAGTTTCAGACGTCTGGGGGTTCCCTGGATTATTTCCAGAGAACAAGTCCAGACGTCTGGTTAGTTTTCAAACGCCTGGATTGAACCTCCAGATGTCTGGAATTGAGTAGTTTGCCTATTTGCTTATGTTTTTGAGTGTATTTCCTATTTTTAATTGATTATTGTTGATCCGGATAGTTGTCATCGCTTATTATCAACTTTGATGACTTCTTTCTTTGGATTTTTAGGAATATCCATTTGATGGATTTGATGTCGATTTCTATGGTTTTGATTCACGTCTTCGAATGTGAATCTTTGATGATTGATTGTTTTTACAATCATTTTTGTGATTTGTCACTTTCAAATACAAAGGTTTCTATATTAGTAGTAAATACTCAAACTCTTTCATCAAAACAATTTCAATACTACTTTTAAATACAAAGCTCATTTTTAAAACCGTTTTCCAATCTATTAGTATATACAAACCTTTACCTCATTCGTATGAGAAATCTAATTAAACGGCTTAGCAAAACAAGTGGTATGAAACGCTTGCGTTCACTTTGTCGGTTAATTCTTAGATTGTTCGATTGAAATCTTGTGACAATTTTCGAGTGGAAATCTACAATTTGTTCGTAAATATTTAAGTTAAGCCAGTGGTTATGGGACATGAAGCAAAACTCATTTTTTACTAGCTTAGTGTAATCGACACTTTTCATTGTTCAATGGTGATCCTTTTATGGTTTAGACTAGCGATATGCGATGTCTCTTTGTCCACGTAGGGGACTGTACCTTGTTTTATGGAGCTTCGTCTCATTCTTTTTATAGGCTAGCGACCTATGTTTTTATGGAGTTCGGTTCATCGGGCGTACCGTTATTGTACTTCGTCATTGTCCCAGCTTATCAGGTTCATCGAGCGTACCGTTATTGTACTACGTCGTTGTCCAGCTTATCAGGTTCATCGGGCCTACCGATATTGTACTACGTCGTTGTCCCAGCTTATCAGGTTCATCGGGCGTACCGTTATTGTACTACGTCGTTGTTCCGAATTACTTGAGTATCAGGTTCATCGGGCGTACCGTTATTGTACTACGTCGTTGCACCTGCTCTATGGTTAGCATCCATGGGTTAGCGACCCGTTTGTGATGCACGTGTTGGTGAGTTTTCATGCTCCCGTTTATGATAGGCCTTCCCCTTTGTGATTTCTGGATTTCTAGTTTATGATTTCTAGAATTTGTGTTTTACCAATTTTGATGATAGGCATTGTTGAGCTCTATCAATTATTTGTGTTTTTGGTGAATAATTTAAAGAATGTGATTCTTTTTGGATGTTTGAGATGATTTGAGATATTGTATGATTTATGTTGTTAATTGATGTATACTTGTCATGGTATGGCATTATTGTTATCATACGTTTTAGTCACATCTCAAACCTCAAAGCTCGCCATAAAATGGCAATCACAAAAACTAACCCGAAGGTATACAACTTCAATAGCTTTGAACGAACAAGTCCGAAATTAATCGAAAAAGTAAACGCACATGTCTCATACCACGTGTTTTACTAAATCATTTAATTCTCTTCCTCATACGCTCGAAGAGTGCAAAATCATGTATTTTATATATAAAATAATTTTTTTGAGAAAACAAGCTTTTAAAACAATTTTTGAAATCGTTCTTGGAAAAAAATCTTTGAAATTCCCTTATTATAGAGAATATATAGTTTTTTATAGCTTGAAAATAATTAAAAAAAACATATTATATAATAATTATTTCAAAACCCAATATATTTTAAAAATCATTTCAAAATTATTTAGAAAAACCCGGTGCTCGAAATCAAAGAAAAACATCGAAAAATACTCAAAACCAACACTCGAATTCATCTAAAAAATGATTCATTTTGAATCCCAAATTCACCAAAATCTTGGCTAGCCTATTGATAGGCTTAATGGCCATCAAACACATTCAAAATCATCACAAAATTGAGTGGTAAAAGTGAATAAAATAAGCTGAAATACAAGGCAGAACACACAAAAGTGTGCAGGCAAAAAAAACTCCTCATGTCAACCTACAGGTAGACCTAAGTGTCGACCTAAGGAGCTCATAGGTCGACCCTAGGGCCGACCTATGATGCCTCTGGGTCGACCTATAGGTCGACCCGGGTATTCATGCTGTCGACCAATCTCACGCGATTTTTGTAAGGCTATATCCAGGCTTCGAAGTGATTTTCTAGCATAGTTTTCAGCTAGCAAATGAAAGTATTAAGCTATGATTTTGCATGCATAAACTACAGCATATAAACTACGATTTGGAGAAGATCCGGCAGCATCAAGAGAACAAGAAGTTATTCATACGCAAAGTAGCAACTCAAAACAGAAATGTACTGTAAACTAAAAATCACTAAAAAACTTTACAGTAACCAACTTTTTTGCATAGATTTCAGTTTGCATTTCACTGATTTAGCTAGAGTATGTGAGTTACTAACTCACCTTGAAATTTTGAAGAGAAAACTTGAAGAAATCGAAAGATAGTTGAGAGCTTTGGCCTTCTGTATGCTTTAAGAACCTGGAAATTGATACTTACAGACATTTAGTACAGTAAACAAAAGTTACAGCCAATTCAACTTCACAAGACCAAGGATTGATGAAACCATTTTGATTTTATAGTGATTACCTGATCTTTTTTTCTTCAATTTGATTAATTTCAGCAAAAAGAGTTGAATAATTGAAGATTTAGGCTTAGGGTTTAGAAGAGGAGATAGCTTTCTTAATTTTTTTTTCTTCTATCTGTTTTCTGGTTAAAGGAAAAAATGTACTATACGTACATAATTTTCAAAAGAAGAAACCTATTTTCTCAACTTAGAGTAGTAATGGGCTTGTCCCAATTAGGAAAAACAATTAGACTAGCCTAAGAAAATCTAATTAATACAAACACTCTTACGCTAATAATCAAAACAATCTATTTAACAAGGTTTTCAACAAAATAAATTAAACAAATATATTTCCATGTTTAATAAAACATTCTACAACTAATAAAAAGATAATTTAGTTATAACAATATTTTTATTATCAAGAACTCTTATTTGTAAATAAATACCCAATTTACACAAATACTTACATAAAATGCTATTTTTAACTCCAAAAATTACACAAAAATTATTTTCTTATGTAATAAAATTCAACAAACCATTTTAAACTCAATTTAATATCCAAACTCATTTTTAAACAAAAATCCTTCTCTTATTTATAATATACACATTTTAAAACAAATGCTTCTTTTTAAAAATCAATAAAAGAAGCATTTGGCAATAACTACTAAAATTATTGCATTTCTCTAAATAAAAATCATATTTCACTCATCTTTAACACTAACAACCAAAATAAAGTTCCAAAAATTTATTTCCACACTTTATATTTTAAATCCATTGTTTATTCCAAATAAACAATTTAAATCTCCAATTTATTTTTATTTCACAAATGTTAAATTATAACCTCCATTATAATTTAATATTTATAGATTATCACCAAAATCAGGGTTGTTACAATTAGAAATAGGGGTGTGATCTAAAACAAGAGTTTGGGAATGGTTTCCCACATTTCAAATACTAAATAAGGGACGGGACCAAATTTCCACTATATGAACTATAAGTTGATAAAAATGGTTAAAATCAATTTGTGTAGTAGTTTATAGTAAGATGAAGGATTGAGTAAGGTGAATAAATATTAAAATTTATTGAAGCTTTTCAAAATATTGAAGCATAATAAATTTTACATTTTGGAACACAAATACTAAAAAGTTTATGGAAGCTTGTCACTTACTTACTAATTCCTCATCATAAATCTAACGCATCCTCTCAGTTGTATTCTGTGTCCACATTCTTTGCAAAAATAACTTAAATTGATTCAAATAGTTGGTAATTTTGATAAGGTGGTTTCAATATACTCACTTCATGTAAGGTCCCAGAATTTTAGTCATTTGAATAAGGGATATTTAATTGATTTTCAATATTGAAAAGTTAATTTTATAAGTTAAATTACTTGAATTTCAAATATAGTGATTTAATTGATAATTAAATTGTTAAATTTGAATATATGGAATTGTTTAAATAATTAAATATTGAATTTAATATGGATAAAAATGATTTTGGAAACTGATTTAAATTCTATTTAAACAAGAATGGAGATAGTAAACTTTTAAATTGGATTTAAAAGTGATTTAAACTGATTTTGGAAAATAACTCATTTTAATTAACGTGTAAAAATAGCCTTCTAGAGCACTTTCTCGGATTTCGATGGAACCAGTTTCATTAGATCCGTAATAGTGAATTATTATATGCCATCAAATTTCATAGAGATCGGACGTATCTTTTGGTAGTTCAAGTTCGAAACACATAGAAATTAATCAAAAGAATTTAATTTAATATAATTAGGTTCGAAAAGCTATCTTCTATATATGATCGAATTAGGCCTCAAGAGTAGTTCCATTGTGTTCGAAGTAAGGGTACAACATATAGAACGCCAGGTAGCATGCCTCGTTTGGAGTTAAAAAAAATTAAGTGTGAATAATGCTTTGAAAATTTGCTATAAAAAGGGCCTTAACGTTTCTCATTTGCAAACCCTAAACAAATAAACAGAGGCGCCGTTAACTCAAGGCCATACAACGGCCCATATCTTTCACATCGAACAGAGAAGACTTAGATGAAGCTTCCCACATGAAAGTTGTAGAGCTTGACTCCACGAACTCGTCCAAAGTCATGGATCATCGATCGAAGGGCGTTTGTAGCCGCTAGAGGCGGAAGAGGCAGGTCGCGGCGGCGGGCTGTAGTACGGCGTGGGCAGCGGCGTTCTGGGTTTGGTCACGATCGAGTTTTGATAATAAAAAAAGAAAAGAAAGAAAGAGAGTCGGCCTGGAAATCGCGTATGCGAGAGGGAAGAAAGGGTATATATATTTTTAAACATTATATTATTTAAGTTAATTATATTTAATTATTTCGAAAAGTTCATCAATTCATATAAACTCTATGAGGAATGCAGATTAAGGATCTTAAGGCTAGAATTAACACTAGAGGGGGGGTGAATAGTGTTTTAAGAAATTTGTTAGTCTTTTTGAATTTATCTTAATTTGTTAACAATGTATACACTAATCAGACACAGATATGAACACAGAATCAAACATAGATGCAAATATAAAGTAAAAGCGGTAAAGGAAAGAACACACCAGATTTTATACTGGTTCGGAGTTACCCTACATCCAGTCCCGCAACACAAGTACAGATTTCCTTTCAAAAACAATTCTTACAAATACAACCCTCGATTTCAAGGCTATGAGGTACACCGCTCCAGATTCACAATCCTCTGGGTAGAGATACTTGATTTCCGGGGCAACAAGTTCACCTAATTGATTTCCAAGGCTACAATCACACCTTTTCTCGCTTGATTGATTTCCAAGGCTACAATCACACCTTTTCTCGCTTGATTGATTACAAAAAGTCTATAACTCAGATTAGCACTTGGATCTTGTAGAGATAGTGGAGAGAATCAAAACCAGAAATTATCTAGTTAGATTCGATATTGATTTCGGCAGAGTAATGGTGTAATTTGTAAATAAGAAAGTGGAGAAGAAGAAGAGAAGTTAAATCAAAGAAAAAAGTGATTAAAATTCGTTGAAAACACCCTTTATTTATAGTAGATCAATAGCCATGTCCATTGGTGAAGGGATGTGGCGAATAGACACTTCTTTTAAAAAACAATTTAACTGTCACCATGTCGACAGGGGTACATGTGACCATGTCGACATGCCCTTGTATTTTTTGGTGATTGTTTTTCTTTGAAAATAATTTCTATATTATATTATACTTATATTTAAACTTTAAAATATACTTATATATAGTTATAATACATAAATAACTATAGAGAACAATATTAAAATATATATAATAATTTTCTATACTTTTATATTTAAATCTTAAGTATAAATATATAAAACAGCTAAATATATTAATATCAAAATTGTAGTTAAAAACTTAGGATAATAATTTAAAATCAAAGATATTTAAAATTAAGGATATTTAAAACTAAGGATATTTTTGAGGCTAAAATATATTAAAAACCAGGACAGATGATTTTGGTTTTTAAACAGGAATATTTAAAATCATTTTGAAAAACAAGCTATATATATTTTGAAAATCATTTTGAAATAAAAGTAAGTGGATACAAAAAGATGTTCCACTAGATTTTTCATAGGTTCCATCCTACTTAGGGTTCCATCCCTTTAACGAGCACGAAGTGGATTCCATTCCACGAATAAAATAGATTTTAAGATGTCAGTGCCTTTCTATGAGTTTTAACAATATTCCTAACTATATAACTTATCTTGGAAACTTGAACTCTTGAAATTCTTGATACTCATGAGTCTTGAATCTTGATATCTTCAATCTTTGATCTGGAATCTTTATACTGTACAGTTCTTCATTCTTTAGTACCTGCAAACATATCTATATATATCTACACAATAATGTTAGTATTATATATTTTATAATCTAATTCTAAGTAAGGTTGTTGTCATCAAAACCAACTCCTCAGGGACTAACAATCTCCCCCTTTTGATGATGACAACCTTTGTTTATAAAATATCACTTCTATCCTAATACTTCTAATAACCCCCCTTAATCTATGCCTAACTATCATATTTTATACTTCTCCCCCTTTGTCATCAACAAAAAACCATATAACTCCATAATTATAATACTATATAACTCCCCCTGAAACTAAGACTACATTACATGTGATTATAATGATAGTGTTATCATACATAATCAATACTTAACTTTAAACTAAACTCTTAATAACTACTTTTCCTAACTACTAAACTATTTATTCAAAAGATAAGAGAATATACGAAAAAGAGAACACAATTTATTTATTCATAATGGAGTTTTTAATATAAAAATAGATAGTTAAACTGATAATCATGATAACTTAAAAGATCATATATTATTAATACTAATCATATGTATGTTATATTTTACATACATAATATCAATCCATACTAAGTCAAATTCAAGCAAATCAAACCAAATCCTAATTAAGCAAGCAAACAAATAAAAATTAAACAAAGTTAATCAAATATTACGAGGAACATCAACCCATCCTTCTTCTCCAAAGATAGGGTCTTGTTTGATGGCATCCCAATTCTCATTATCAATAGAGAGAGAAACGGGAGGATGTGCTTCATTATCATCCTTGTGCAGGGAGGAAATCATCCATCGAATTGCTTCGAAATGCCTTTCTTGCTCCTTGGTCATCTGTATTTGACTCAATTCTAAGTGACGCAGATTACGGAGAATGATAGAGAGAATTTTCTTGAAGGATTTAAGAGTTTCTTCAAGATTTTCAGCTAAATGGTGAATAGGATCGGCCATTTTTGTGAAAAAGAGAAGAAATATAGATAGAATAGATAAGTAATGATTTTGAGTAAAGATTTATGGAAGAGAACAGGTATTTATAGGTGTAAATTTCGTTTGAAATGAATAGATACAAGTTAGTTATTTAAAATTCAAAAATTAAAATGAAAAGACACTTCAGATTTTAAGCATGTCGACAGGGTGCCTTTGGGGGTTGTCAACAGGGTCATCTGTGTTTTGATGACTTGTTTTTGATTTTGAATAAATGTATATATATATATTTATTTATATATATATCATATTAATAGTTATTCTAGAGATGAAATAAGCTAGATAACAGAAAGAACTTCAACATTAATTCAAACTGGAATGATACATGGATTAAACAACATGAAATACAATAACATTCAAACTTAAACAACTACGACAGGGTATGAAAAGATAGATCTAATTGGAGGATGATGAGGATGATGAAAGGTTAATCTTCTTGCTGACTTTTGAGAAGAACTTGTTCATCTTAGAAGACATTTTATCCAACTTTTTACTAACGGATCTCTTAAGTGTCCGTTGATTTTCCACAATTATCTTTTGGTTTTGGATAATCATCTTGTTGGTTGGTTTGGAGGTGTAATCAATACTTTCAAGAGATGTTTCACCTTCCTCTTCTTCTTCTTGAATATCCATTTCATCCCCTTCTTCTTCTTCTTCCTCTCCTTCTTCCATTTCTTCGTGAGCTAAACGCTCTTCCTTTTCCACAAGGGATTCATAAGGTTGAAAGATGTATGGAATTTTCATAAGTAAGATATTGGAATGATTGAAAACTTTTCTAGAAATGAATTCCTCTTCTTTAAAATTCACTCCAAAATAGTTGAAAATTCTAGTAAGGTAAATTCCATGATATAAAATCTTTTCTCCCATTTCCAAGTTTTTAGGCCGAAATTCATCCAAAATAACTTGAGCCCAATTAATACCATAGTTTCCAAAAAGAGCGAAAAGAGCTTTACAAACTTTTGAAGTAGGATTATTACAACTTCCCGATCTCGGGGTCAAAGTGTGTTGCAAAAGAAGGCTCACAATTTTGCTTTTGGACGAAAATTGCGGTTTATAAAATCAAAGTTTTCGTCACTTTCAAAAATATGGTGGAAAGTCTCACGATCACTTTCATTAAAATTGAAATTTGAAAGATCCGTACACTTACAATTTAGAATCGCTCCCAAAACATCACAATTTAAAACAATTTTAGTGCCTTTTACACTACTCCAAATTTCATCATCGTTTCCTTGATAAAAGCCACGATTAAGATTTGCATAAAACATTTTCACAAGATTTGGGTAGCATACAAAATCATTTTGAGAATCGTCAACAAGACTTAAAATGTTGTTTCTAACACAAAGAGAATCGATTTCATAAGAAGCGAAATCGCGGAAAATTGCAAACTTTCCGGGATGAACTTTTCCATAATTAGCATAGCCAATATAGGCTTTGATTGCTTCCGGATCATAAAAGAGGTGTTCTTTTAAGGTTTTGGAGAGTCTAATAGTTAATGGAGTACTTGAGGAGGCCATTGATGTAGAGAGAAGAGAGATTGAGTTATGAAGAAAGAGTTTGAATTTGAAAAGATAAGTGAAAAGATGAGATAAATGATAGTAAATAAATAGAAATTAAATGGACAGTTTCTCTGGTCAAAAAGTGTCCTTTCAGAGTCTCGAATGGTGTGAAAGAGTGGAGGAAAATACAAGCATTTGAATTCAAAATTTGAATTTCAAATTTTCTATACCATGTCGATAGGTAGGGATGGACCCATGTCGACAGGTATCCGTAAATTTTGATGACTAGATACTTTTATATAATGTAATATATATATATATATATTATTTTAATGTCTATATAATATCTGGAATATTACTAAGACCCATAAAATATTATTAAAAATAAAAATAATAATAAAATAATAATAAAAAATATAATAAAATAATAAAAAATTAAAAATTCAAACGACACATCAATTCAAAAACAACCAATCAATCAATCAATTCAAGCATGCAATTTCGGCCAATGTATTGTAAACGTGTACCTTTTTCAGAGTCCGTGTCTTTGGTATCGACTAAATCGAGAATTGCTGTGAAACACGGATTTGAATTATCTTTCTTCTGTTCATCATCGCTGGAGGATGAGTCAGAGTCATCTAGAGTAGCAGTGAATGCACGTTTCCGTTTCTTTGCAGAATCATTGTTTGTAGGAGGGTTTTGCTTATCTGGATGTGGACAATCTCTTTTGATATGACTTGGTTCGTCACAATTGAAGCATTTGATAAAGTTTGGTACTGTAGTCTGATTACCGGAATTCTTAAAGTTGTTTCTCTTGGAACTATTCAATTTTCTGTACTTCAGGAATTTCCAAAAATTCTTGGTCATAAAAGCAATCTCTTCATCATTATCGCTGTCTGAATCTGATCCTTCTGTTAGTGCATTGAATGCAATTGATTTCTTTTCTGATGCCTTGCTTTCTCTTCTCCCAAGCATTTGAACTTCAAACGACATTAGGTTTCCGATCAATTCTTCAATCTTTAAGATGCTGATGTCATTTGCTTCTTCGATTGCGAGTGTCTTTTGATCCCATTCTGGAGTAAGAGAGTTTAGGATTTTTCTGACTTGATCTTCTTCGGAGAATACTTGTCCCAATGATATTAGAGAGTGAACAATATCCTGGAATCTACTATACATATCTGGAATAGACTCATTAGGATTCATATTGAATAATTGAAACTGATTTGTGAGCATGGAGATTTTTGTCTGTTTAACTTTGCTTGTTCCTTCATGAGTAACTTGCAAAGTTTTCCAGATTTCATATGCAGACTTACAAACTGACACTCTATTAAATTCATTCCTATCAAGTGAACAAAACAAGATATTCATAGCTTTAGAATTATTCTATGCAACAGTCTTTTGATCAGCAGTCCACTAAGCAAAAGCAGTTGTGGGTTCAGAATATTCTGTCTGTGTGACATTCCAAGTGTCTAGTCCTATAGATTGTAAATATATTTTCATCCTACATGCCTAATATGCATAGTTACTACCATTAAAAAGTGGTGGTCTGGTAGTAGACTGACCTTCTACAAATGAACTAGTGTTGGTGGTAATAGCAGTACTAGTGTTAGTAGCTATTTTGAAATTTTTCAAAATTCAGATAATGAAACTTTTGAAAACCTCGCTCTGATACCAAATGTGAGGAATGTGGATTAAGGATCTTAAGGCTAGAATTAACACTAGAGGGGGGTGAATAGTGTTTTAAGAAATTTGTTAATCTTTTTGAATTTATCTTAATTTGTTAACAATGTATACACTAATCAGACACAGATATGAACACAGAATCAAACACAGATGCAAATATAAAGTAAAAGCAGTAAAGGAAAGAACACACCTGATTTTATACTGGTTCGGAGTTACCCTACATCCAGTACCGCAACACAAGTACAGATTTCCTTTCAAAAACAATTCTTACAAATACAACCCTCGATTTCAAGGCTACGAGGTACACCGCTCCAGATTCACAATCCTCTGGGTAGAGATACTTGATTTATGGGGCAACAAGTTCACCCAATTGATTTCCAAGGCTACAATCACACCTTTTCTCGCTTGATTGATTTCCAAGGCTACAATCACACCTTTTCTCGCTTGATTGATTACAAAAAGTCTATAACTCAGATTAGCACTTGGATCTTGTAGAGATAGTGGAGAGAATCAAAACCAGAAATTATCTAGTTAGATTCGATATTGATTTCGGTAGAGTAATGGTGTAATTTGTAAATAAGAAAGTGGAGAAGAAGAAGAGAAGTTAAATCAGAGAAAAAAGTGATTAAAATTCGTTGAAAACACCCTTTATTTATATTAGATCAATAGCCATGTCCATTGGGGAAGGGATGTGGCGAATACACACTTCTTTTAAAAAATAATTTAACTGTCACCATGTCGACAGGGGTACATGTGACCATGTCGACATGCCCTTGTATTTTTTGGTGATTTGTTTTTCTTTGAAAATAATTTCTATATTATATTATACTTATATTTAAACTTTAAAATATACTTATATATAGTTATAATACATAAATAACTATAGAGAACAATATTAAAATATATATAATAATTTTCTATACTTTTATATTTAAATCTTAAGTATAAATATATAAAACAGCTAAATATATTAATATCAAAATTGTAGTTTAAAAACTTAGGATAATAATTTAAAATCAAAGATATTTAAATTTAAGGATATTTTTGAGGCTAAAATATATTGAAAAACCAGGTAGATGATTTTGGTTTTTAAACAGGAATATTTAAAATCATTTTGAAAAACAAGCTATATATATTTTGAAAATCATTTTGAAATAAAAGTAAGTGGATACAAAAAGATGTTCCACTAGATTTTTCGTAGGTTCCATCCTACTTAGGGTTCCATCCCTTTAACGAGCATGAAGTGGATTCCATTCCACGAATAAAATAGATTTTAAGATGTCAGTGCCTTTCTATGAGTTTTAACAATATTCCTAACTATATAACTTATCTTGGAAACTTGAACTCTTGAAATTCTTGATGAGTCTTGAATCTTGATATCTTCAATCTTTGATCTTGAATCTTTATACTGTACAGTTCTTCATTCTTTAGTACCTGCAAACATATCTATATATATCTACACAATAATGTTAGTATTATATATTTTATAATCTAATTCTAAGTAAGGTTGTTGTCATCAAAACCAACTCCTCAGGGACTAAGAAACTCATGCGAGGTCGGTTTTGAACGCGACAAGTTGCATTGTGATTGTATCAGCAAGATCTATGCTATGGAGTTGGATTGGATGGATTCAGAGCTAGTGGAAATTTTGGGTTAAATTGAACAACCTTTTAATTTTAATTCAAACCTGAGCGCTTTGGCGATGTTTGGAGTCAAAGTGAGTTAATCTCACCTTTCTGGTTACCAGAATATTATATAGTTGAAATAATTATTTATTGGATGCGTGGATATTTTATTATCGACTTTTATTGATTGTTTAGATAATTTACTAAATTATATTATTGGTTTGGATATTCCCGCCTATTGGAGCGGATGAGACCCTTTTACGTTCCCGTGTAAGAGCGGAGGACCATTTGCATACGAATCCCTCCTCAAAGCGGTTGATTTTATACTATTTTATTATATACTATATGTGATGCAGGGGGACAGGTTGGAGGGATCCAACAGAATTTCTCATACTGTTGATTTTACTTTTAATATATTTTGATATATGATGCGTTGGATGCTATATTTGATGACATGGATTGTTTTGCTTAAAGTGTTATGGTAACACTGGGCCGTATTTTTAGTTGAAATACTACAAAATAGTGATTTTTAATTGAAATGATTTTCAAAGTGATTTTAGAAGTATATATGTTTTTATAATTTTTAAATTTTTAATAGGAATGAATTTATTTTTAAACAAATAAAAAGTATGATTTTTAATGCTATAAAAGTATAGTTTTGGGAAATGTTTTTAAATAGAGATTTTTGAATACGTTTATAAAAAGGATTTATAAAAGTAATATTTTATAAATAATGAAATAGATTTATAATCAGAATTTATAAATATTTTTAAATGGATTTGAAATTTTGAAATTTATTTGGTAAATGGATTTATAAATGGATTTTATAAATAAATTGATTTTAAAGAAATGGATTGCAAGTGGATTTTGATAGCAAAATGAGTTTTTATAAAAGAATGATTTATAAATAGAATTTTATAAATAAAGAGATTTTATAAAATAGAAGTTTTACAAAATAGAAAGGAGATTTATAAACATAGTTTTATAAATATGGAAATGATTTTTGTTCAGATTTGAATATGGATTTTTATATAAAGGAAATATATTCAAGTTTTTAAGAGTTGAATAATCCTTTAATGGAACGTTTTGGAAGTAATATTTTTAATGAAGTTAATGGTTTTTAAAGTGATAATCTTTAAAAGTGAAGTTTTGAAAGTAGTAATTTCAAAAGGAGTTTAAATGGTTTTGAAAAGTGATTTAAAATGTGATATGTATCGAAAACATGGATTTCAACATTTATTGTTGTAATAGACGCCTTCGGGGAAGTATGGAAGGCATGGACTATAACATTGTTGTTATAGTAAATGATTTTCGAAAGGAAATGTTTTATATAGTATAAGGGATTATATATATATATATATATAGCTGATCAAATCCTCATACTAGTGTTTTTGGTTTGTCGTAACAATGTCATATGCAACACTCGTTTTGGCCCAAATAAAGTGCGTTTCGACGTTAAGATTTGTATATATACTTATTTCTATTTTAAGTACATGGAAATACTTTCTAAGTGTTAAAAATGAAATGATTTGTGAATATACTTGTACCATTGATATAAGTATATGGAAATGTTTTCTAATATCAAAGGATTGAAATGGTTTGAGAATATATCTTTTAAAGATAAATTGAAGTAAATATTTGGAACTTGATTTAATTAATAAAGGATTAATTAAATGGGCCTACTGACTGCTTATGTGCTAGATATTGTTTGTTGCTTTGATAGTTAAATAACCGACTATCATAGTTGGCCATTTTTGTTTCTTAACTTGATATGGAAACTAATTAGTCATGCACTTAGCACGAGCCGACTGGGTAGGCTTGATTATCATTTGGATTAAGAATGTTGATTTGAGTAGTGCAGAGTGTCTATGGTACTCCAATCTACCGCGCTTCCTTTTTGGCCGAAGGATAGCAAATTGAGAGTTGGAAATGTGATAAGTCTACGAGACTTGGTTTTCGTATGAGGTTAAGGGCCTCTTTATCGTTGTTGGTCACAGACACACCAGGGTCGGATTTATCCTAGAACAACTTCAGACCAATGTATGCATTCAGAAGTGCAGATTTTGGTGATGATTTTGAAGATGGAGATCTTCATGATGTAGGGCTACTTGCTACTAGACCCACGATGCATATTATATATATGGTGGCAATAGTGCTTCTTTATGAAAATCTACGATATGCAAGGACTTCTCGCTACTAATCCTAGGGGTAATTCCCAACAGGATGTGGTAGGAGAGTGTCTTCGATTTGTCCTGTTCCTGGACAACTTGTATGGATGAATGTCAAATGTTGCATTTCTAACTACATTAATTGATCTCTATGAACGTATCATCTGTTGGGTGGTGGAGAAGGCAACTTCTCTTAACTTAACGCCCTTTCCTGAGACATACGAGCTCAGGAGTTATACGTTTGTAGAAATCAGTTGTGTGATTGTGGGAATGGAAATGTGGCACTCAAAGTGAAAAGTGCTATGTAAAAGGTAATCGTAGCCTTAAGCCTCATCAACTCGGGAATGACTAAAATCAGGGGATATGCTTCAAGGCTATGTGGTTCGCTACCATTTGGGTATGGTCATCACCCAATCTAGATCGGTATTGTAGATCATGTATACTCGAAACCCATTTAGGTTGTTGATCCCAACCAAAGTGATGACATATTCAGCGCTATCCAGTAAGGGGCAGGGCCAGTCTTGACTCATAGGGAGTCCATGTGAGGCTCTTGGTGTGTTTTATCTGGAGATGCACTATGGTAGGTTGTACCCCGGTGCCTTGTCATAGTATGGAATCCAACCTCCAATACGAGCCATTACAATTTTGATTGTGCCCAACTATATTGGAATGTGAGATGCAAGCATTTCAGCTATTTTATAACCTTATACATTATTATAATATCAGAGAATTTTGTATGAAATGTTTTGGTTATCGTAAGATAAACACCTGTATGTGTTTATGTGCATCGTGATCTTATGAGATACTTTTGATTTTAAATGGTTTTATATAACTTTAAAATCCAATTGGATGAGTTTTCTCACGTTGTTTTTCTAGACTGACTCGGGTGTTATTTTATTATAATGCTCAGGTTAGACCGAGCATATTTACAGATCGCTTTGTATGCATTGGAGCTCAGGAGAAGAGTTAGAGGTCTGCATGATGTATTCACATATATGTTTATTTTTGTCGTTTTGTTATTGAAATCATCAGGATTTTTGAGGACAGGTTGTTGTAACTGTCCAGGCTGATAATCGTTATTTGTTGTTGTACTCTAATGGATGTGTATATAACAGTTTCTCTTTTGTAAAGATTATTGATATTATATTATATATTGTTCTGCTGTGATTGTGAGATTCTGTGTTGTTTTCAGTTTCTTTTTTCTTCTCTTCTTCTTTTTTCTTTCCTTCCCATAACTATATGTCTTTCCATTCAATTTAGGTGGGACATATGTGGTTTATTGTCATCTTGGACTATACGGCTAGGCAGTTCGTTACGCTTCATAATTCAAATTCCTATATTATATAAATGCTAAACATTATTAAGAAAATTTGACTTTCCAATGCTAAGTAGCTTAAAGACTGAAAAGAAAACAATAACCATAATATTGTGGAGCTGACTTTAACTTTAAATTATGTAGCTTGAAAATTTGAATGGGTATAGATAAGGTGTGCCAAAGAGGGTGTGGCAGAACCCTTTCCTCGTGCATATATCTAAACACACACATATAATATATATGTATGTATGTATGTGCCTGTGTGTGTGTATTTATGTATGTATGTATATGTGTGTGTACGTATATAAAGAGAGAGGGTAACCTTTGTGACAACTATTAGTGACAGATAACTGATTATTTGAGATGATATTAAGATAAGGATGATATAAAGATAAAGAATGTTAAGTGTATACTAACTTTAACTTGCAGTCCATGTAATTCAAAATAAATATTCATGTATGAAAATTTTACCACCTAACAAAAGTTTCCACGGTACATGTTTCTTTCATAGTCCTAGCCATTAAAACTGAAACAATCATCCATTCATTTATTTTTTGAAAAAAAAGCAATACCTATTTTTTGAAGTTTCAAAAATAATGTTTGCCGTAAAATGTGTCAAATGAAAATTTAAATATTTTTCAAATTAAAAATTATGGAAAAATCCTATAAATTAAATTAAAACTATGCCACTAAAAATCGAGCAGTTATTTGAAACATAGATTTTACTATATTTAAATTCGAATTCGAATACTTAAATAAATTAAGTATTAAAATTTGAAGACTTAAAAATTACAGGTCGTTACATTCTTCCTGTGCAGTTAATGCCTCGCTATTACCCCTCTATAACCTAGCTATATCTCATAGTGGATTTCTACCACTATGATTTTTCCATATAGCCCCAAATATAGCATTTCCGCTTTAAGCCCCGTTATTTCCACTATATCCCCTTATTCACGCTATATTCCACTATTTCCGCTATATCTTCTTTAAAAGAAATGAATTGAAAAATAACATTTATACATTATGAAAATTATGAAATTAATTTATTTAATTGAATTTTTAATACATTTCAGAAATGAAAATACTCTAATATTCTACTAAATTCAATTATGTTATATAACAGTTTTACGTTTATTTACAATATGTTCGTACATGTTTTTATTTAAAATTATTTCTGTATTAATTATAATTCAATTGAATGTTAATTTTTCATTTAATTACCATTTATATATTTGTAAAAACATTAAGTGCGAGTTTTATATGTTATTTTAAAGTCATCTGCTATATCTCGCTATATCCTCGATGTATCCCCGCTATGACTTTTTGCACCTCCGCCGCATTAAATCTACTAAGCGCTTTAACTGCACAGCATTCTTCCCCCCAAAATAATTTTTTCCTCGATATTCCATGGAGCGAAAAATATAACGAAAACCAAACAACTAACAAAAGTTAAGTATACAAAAAATAATACCATCCATAACTCCGGCCGAAGGTATGATGCCTTATCCTATCCATTTTTATTTATAAAATTATGGTAGTTTGGCGTAAAATTCCTAGGTCGATTAACAAACCCTAGGTGAAATTTTACTTAAGCACCCAGCCTATTCCTTGATACCAACTATGATGATCCAGATTATCAGACCAGTCAAAGTTGCCAAAAATTATGTCCATTTTAGAAACTACGAATGAAAGGTACCGTTTTAACATATCACAATCTGATAAATATACTACACTTAACTAAATGTATAGGATACAATTTAATAATACAATTTATCAGAATAATCATTTATTCTACAGAGTGTACTTTAATATATACCAAACTCAAATACTATAAATCTACCACTACACAACTCTGAGGTGAGAGATAGCAATATTCATTCCTGCGAAGTCAATAAACATGTCAACGTAGAATAAAATGGTAAGCAGGAAAGGTACATCAACAAATGATAAATAGAAAACACTGAACATGAAAATGTTTCCTAATTATTGGGGCTGCATCACTACCACTTGTAACTGCATATGAACCCCATCTAATTGAGTACCTAATTAGATACAAAATCAAGCCAACGTAGTTATCCTACCACAAATAGGACTCAAGGACCCTACGATGCACAACATATATAAAATTCTCAAACTACATAGCATATAACATGCAAAAGTAACTTCCAAATCTACCCACTTAGGCTTATACCATTTTATTCATATTTCTATAATCTGATTAACTTTAATATTTTCAAATATAATCCTTTTCAAAAATAAACTCTTCAAACTAATTTCCTAGTTTCATTTCAAAACCTTTTTAAATAATAATATATATCTTTTGTATTAAAACATACTTTACTTCGGGATTCAAAACAAACCACTTTTGAAAACGGTATCCAATACTCTGTACAATAATACAGTGTTTTATTTGATATATTTTTTTGAAAATTCTAAATACTCTACTCTAAAAGCATATCAAAATATATGCTACCAGATCGAGAGATTTTTCACATAACAAGGCAACTGTGTTCCAGCCTTCCCAAAATCAATAAGTATACCCTTCTATACCAAGAGTGGACTATACCGCGGGTTACACGAACCCTCCACCACTTTTTGGTTATGGGTTATCCAAATCATCAGTAACATAACAAATCATTTTGTTTCCTGAAGTGACACAAATCATTTTGCACTAATATTAACAAACACTTTCAATACAATATTGTTTATTTTCTCAAAAGTCTTTGGAAAACCATTTTAAAATTACTGGGGTTTTAGTCCTTGAAATTCTCTTTTTATTTATAAAACACATTTTTACAAATATTTTTATATAAATCACTTTTATATAAAATCACTTCAAATTTATTTATTTCCAAAAATTTCTATTTCTTTAAAGGAGAATATTTCATTTCAAAAGATAAGTATCTTTTCCTTTTTAGAATTATAATAAACATCTTCTGTTATAGCTATTTCCTTTATAAATATTTTCATCGAACACCTTATAGTCAAATGTGAAATTCAAATCACAAAAGTGTAACGACCCGCAAATTTTGGTAATTAAAAATATTGAATTAAATAAGGTTTTTGAATGTAATATTGGGAGAAATTAAAAATTTATGATTTATTAATGAGAAAATAGTTTGAATATGATTTAATAAAGACTGTTTGAATGTTTTGACAATTATTTTAATGCGATTTCAATCAATTGAAATAATTGTAAAGTTAATTTGGTTATAATTGTAAATATGGAATTAAATTGGTAATTAATGGAATTAATGAAATTGAAATATTATAGTTAATAGGGTAAAGGATGATAATTGAAAAAATGAATATAATAAAATGTAAACTAATGTTAATTATATTCATAAGGTAATAATTGATTAAATAGTAAGAGTGAATTCAAAATAAAAGAATTTATTGGAATTTAAATTATAATAAAATAGGTTTTATTCCTATTGTAATTTAACGTTAAAATTTATGTAATATTTAAATATTGGTTTAACGTGGAAAATTTATTTTAAAAGATTATAATTTCTGCGTGATCAAGAATGATGAAAAATTTTGAATTATTAAATTTGAAATTAAAAGTGATTAAACCAATTTAATAATAGTTTATTTAATTAACGTGGAAATTAGCCATTTTGGCCACTGTCTTAGATTTCGACAAAACTAGTTTCAGCAGAACCGTAACAGTGAATTATTGTAAGGTTTCAAGTTTCATAGCGATCGGACTTGTCGTTTGATCGTGTGGCCTCGAAACGCGTATAAATCTATTTAATGAATCAATTAAAATAATTTGATTTTAAAAGCTAACTTCTGTATACAATGGAATTTGAGTTTGAACCTTGTTCCATTGAGTTTAAAATTATCGAAAACCTATATTTCGATATATTGGATGACCCATTTTCGTTTCAGATACGAAACGGGCTTTTCAGGTCGTCGTTATCGCTTTGACCCAATTCAATTTGTCCATTCATTCTTATCTATCTTTGTCCATATAAGTAGATTTTGTTTCTCAAACCGTAGCAGCCTTTCCATTTGTCTGTACGTACATTTCCATCTTCTTCTTCCTTCCTTCCAATGGCAGAAACCCTGATTCCCAAATCCAATTTCAAATCAAAATCAAATCGAAAATTTTAAACTCCTCAAACTATGTCATATTATATATCATTGGAAAGCTCTCGACGATCGCAATCTACTACAGCAATTCGTTTTTCGATTTGATGCATCATTTGACCAGAAAACGATGAAGAATCTCGATCGTCCATTTTTAGGGTTTACGATCCAATGGTGGATCGTCGACCGTTTGACAATCGGGAAGAGCCACTAGGTAGAGAAGGCGAAGCAGTGTCGATCCATATGGTTGGTTGTCGCGATCGTCAACGTGGGTCGCCTGAAATTGAGGATGAACGGCCGGTTTTTTCTCACATCTTGGTGACTAGCAGCGGCTCGTGGGGAGATCGATCGAAGGGTGGAGGCGCGGCTGGTGATGGGGAGCAAGGCAGAGATGTTTGATCTTGGTTTGGGTGCATGGTTTGGCGGTGACGAACAAAAATATGCTGGTGGCTGTAGGGTTGACTTTGAACATACTCGGCTAAGGTTAAGAGATGTTATGCCGCTTTGGCCTCCCTCGCACCATCATTACGGACAACGGGACACAATTTGAAAGCAGAGAATTCAAAGAGTTCTGTTTAAAGTATGGCATCGAGAAGAAATTCGCCGCCGTTGCACACCCAAAAGCTAACGGACAAGTCGAGGCCGTTAACAAAATAATCAAGTCCATACTGAAGAAGCGCCTGGAGAAGGTCGGAGGCAAGTGGGTAGATGAGCTCCCGACGGCATTATGGGCTTATAGAACTACCCACAAGTCCGCGACCGGCCACACTCCATTTGCCTTGGCATACGGCTCGGAAGCCGTTATACCCGTGTAACTTGAAGTTCCATCACATCGAGTGACATATTATGATCCCAAGACGAATCAGGACCTCTTGTTGGAATCGCTGGACTACATCGATGAAAAACGTGAAGAGGCCGAATTAAGGGCAGCAGCGCATAGGCATCGAGTCAAGCGTTACTACGACGGCAGAGTCCGCCCAAGGATTTTTGATGTGGGTGATCTCGTTCTGAAACGAGTCTTCCCGGTACCATCACGTATGAATCCCAACTGGGAAGGTCCGTACGTCATTGAACGGAAGCTTGGAGAGGGAACATTCAAGCTAGCGACCGTTGATGGCACGACACTCCCCCGAGCATGGAACAGTGAACATTTGCGACATTATTACATTTAGTATGTTTCTTTCATGTTTTAGGCACAGTTATTTCCTGTTGTTTTCATTCAGTCGTAACTTAGTTTCTTTTCAGC
The DNA here is from genome assembly GCA_030737815.1 of Allium fistulosum. Lineage (NCBI taxonomy): Eukaryota > Viridiplantae > Streptophyta > Magnoliopsida > Asparagales > Amaryllidaceae > Allium > Allium fistulosum. Next base: position 1,427,402,645 of record CM060902.1, read on the forward strand.
CATGTAATCAAGTAGTTTAGTTGTTTTTCATTAATAAAGGCTTGAAGCCGTATTTTCCACGAATTACTAATGTTTCTATATCTCATAGTCGGGTGATGAATTACTAGAACTACATTATCCTGTACGATGTACGAACTCGTATAAACGATTTCAATCTCCGAGTCCCCTGAGTGCGGACCGGAGTACTCTAAGTCCCCGGAGCGCAGACTAGAGTATAAACGATTTCAATCTCCGAGTCCCCTGAGTGCGGACCGGAGTACTCTAAGTCCCCGGAGAACGGACTAGAGTATAAACGATTTCAATCTCCGAGTCCCCTGAGTGCGGACCGGAGTACTCTAAGTCCCCGGAGCGCGGACTAGAGTATAAACGATTTCAATCTCCGAGTCTCCTGAGTGCGGACCGGAGTGCTCTAAGTCCCTGGAGCGCGGACTAGAGTATAAACGATTTCAATCTCCGAGTCTCCTGAGTGCGGACCGGAGTACTCTAAGTCCCCGGAGCGCGGACTGGAGTATAAACGATTTCAATCTCCGAGTCCCCTGAGTGCGGACCGGAGTACTCTAAGTCCCCAGAGTGCGGACTAGAGTATAAACAATCTCAATCTCCGAATCCCCTGAATGCGGATCAACTTACTATGAGTCCTTGGAACGCGAATTTAGAAAAAAATTCTAAGTACTCAAGAAATGTAGAAAAAGAAGTATGCCACTCCGAAGAATCGTTCAAACGACTAAGGAACTAAACTTTATTTAACAGTCCAAAATGAGGTTACACAATTATTCATCCAAAACTTGGAGTCAAAAACCTATCTACATAAACTTCGGAAACAAAAGATGAAAGTAGTTACAAGACTTAAGCATAATCTCGTTGAACGAGTTTAACGACTATTTCTTTGGTTTCTTCTTCTTGTCTTCCTTTGTTTTCTCGGACGATTCCTCTCCCTCACGTTTCTTCTTGGATTTCTTGCTTGCTAAAGAAGCAGAGTCAGGAGTGGGAGAAGGAACATTCTGCGGTTTTGATTTTCCAGGGAGGATGATCTTCAAAGGTCTATTCCGCGGGTCGGTAAGTTCCAGAATTTCAGGCTCAACTTTGATCTCGACTTTCTTTTTCTCCTCTTCAGCGAGGCGCTCTTTCATGCTCTCGAAGTATGTTCGGAGGCGCCAGTGATCTCGATTTCATAGCTCCCTTCGGCAGGAGATGAAGTGTCAAACTTATCATTATCTAGCACCCCGATCGCTTGAGCGTCAGGGCCAGGAGTTACTCCCGCATGAGCAACATCGCTTGCTTTCTCTGCCTCCTCCTTGGCGTCATCGCTCCTCGGAGTTGGCTCGGGGTCAGAGCAGCCTGCATGAAAACATAAAGAATGAACATTAGAACGAATAACCACTGCTGGAAATTGACAGATCTTTTAACTTCTAAAAAAGAAGAGTTTCCTACCGGGTTCTGGCTGGCTATCAGTTGCGCGTGGAGTTTCACCCTCCAGAATAGGAGATAGCACATGAACGCCGAGCCCGGGATCTTCAGGATCTTAGCCGGCATGCTGCTCGAATAGGTCAAGTGTCGGCCGACCGGCCGGTTGAGCAGTAGGAGGAGCAGCAGTATGAGGAGCCGTAGTCTTAGCCCCAGATGGGCCAGCTTCATCACTTTTCTCTTTTGGACGGGAGAGCCTTTGCTATAAAGCGCCAAAGCTGCTGATAAATCTGCTGGCTCGTTCCCTCTAAGAAACTCCTTCACCAGGGCATCCTCATCGACTTCCTCAGAGCCCGACTCGATTTTCCTAATCTTCACTAAAGTTTCCCAGGCCTCGGCTAGGGATTCGAGATAGCCCTCGCCCAAGAATGTCAAGTCGTGATGCATAAGGACGTGGGCGCCATACTCAGCAATCAACGGGTCAAACATGCACTTGACCTCTTCCCTATCGGCTTCTGCGGCCGCCTCGAGGCGAGAGTCAATCTCCTCCGCAGCTTTTCTTTTGCCCTCCTCACGGGCTTCGTCTTTCATTTTTTCAACCCCAGCAAGTTCATCATCGAGCTTCGCTTTCAAGAGCCAAGTAGCAATGATTTCATCACAGTATCGTTGTGACTCTTCTTGAGCAGCTACTTTGTCCTCTTTCTCCTTGGAGAGTAATTCTTTCAACTCTCTGACTTGTATGACGAGCGCGTCCCTTTCTTTTTGGATAGAATCTTTTTCTAAGGCAAGGGCACCGCTACGCTGGACTGCTTCATCAAGTTCCTTCTTGTGAGCCATCTCTAAACGAGTGACTGCCTCAGCAGTATCTTTGGCACTTTGCTCAGCGGCTTCTAGCTTCGACTTATACGAAGCGAGCTCTTCGTCTTGATGCTTGATGATGTTCTTGTCACAGCCAGCCTCCAATTTCAGACGATCAATTTCATATTGTCGCTCAACAGACACCTCCGAGATCTTTTCAACCAAGTGTACAAATGCGTCATGTTGAACATAGACGTCGTTGTTACAGGCATGGCACTCTGCTTCACGTGCCCAGGGATATGATGAATAGCTGGGAGGAATTTCAGACCATCAAAACAAATTTTTGGGAATTTAGCCTTAAGATCGACCATCTTCTCTGCTACAGTTGGGTCAACCGCGGGAGTAGGGGGAGGAGGCTTTGAAAGTTCCGCTCTTTTTCGATGCTCCCGAGTTTGCCTTGTACTCGACGAACCGGAGTGTTGTTCTCGGGAAACATCGGGTTGGGACCCCTTCTGTAAAGACTTCTCTCTATCTGGCTCAGTTGGAGGAAGAGGATCACGGGACTGTGAAGATTGGGAATATGCCTTCTTACGATAAGACGAATCGCGAGGACGGTTGTCTCTATCTTCGTAATCATCTCTGTCCCTGCGTCTGCCCGAACCTGAATCCCGTCCGGGATGATGAAATATGGAAGAGCCGTGAAGGCGATCGAGTCCGTGGGAGCGCCCCATGTCACCTACAAAGAATAAAGATTACAACGAGTTAAGAAAAATCCGGGAAGTAAGAAAAAACTTGAAGTGTATGATGGAATGCGTATGTGCGTGTGTGTCCTAGTGTTCCCCCCAACGGACCAGTTCTTTTATCTTTACTAATCGGAGTATTGTCTCCCTGGGCTGGGAGTTGAACTCCCACATTGCCTCTAGCGGGCGAAGAAAACTTGAGGGCTTCAGGATCGTCAAAACCATAATTAAGTATATCGTCGGGGATGGAAAGATTCGACAGACCCCTTAAAGAACTTTCCATATGCTGTGAGGAAGCCTCTTTCTCTGGCGGGATGAGCGTAACTTTTGAAGTTCCGCCAACTTTCTCCTTCCGTATCTTGTATTTTAACTTCTTCTTTCCCTTCGAAGGGGAGGATGACGTTTCAATGTCGTGAACTTCGACCGCCGGATTCCAAGCGGGACCCATATTCTCGCCTTGAGTCTCAGGAGCTTCATCCTCCTTGTGCTTACCCTCTTCGTGCGCATCGGGAGTTTGGCGTGACGACGATCCAGCTTGTTTTTTCCCTTTACCGGATGCTGGCTTGGGAATGGAGACGCCCTCCGGAAGGCTAATCCGACGACCAGGGGCTAGCAAGCCGAACCTTGACAATGATTCATTTGAAATTATGGTTCGGATGTCTCGTTCCACGGCAGGAAGAGCTCTAATGGCTTCAATGGCCTCAGAATATCCTCAGCCCTCCAGACGCGTGTTAATACCTGAAAAGATGAAACGAGGAGTTAGGAAAAGCATAACTCCAATTAAACACGAATGATGACTCAGCAAAGAGACTTACTGCCTTCGATCCATCTCCTCGCAAAACCAGAAGGGCAACGCACATAAAACCATTCCTGTTTGTACAGGGCGAATTTGCTACATGCCCCTGTCAAGATTTGGCATTTGTAGTACGGCTCAAGGAACATGAAGGAGGGACTATCTTTCCGCTTCTGGATCATTTAAATGTATCTGATGTCGCCAGAAGTTGGAGGCCTAGAGAAGACGACCATGAAGAGTAGGTAGGTCCCGTATATAAACGCGTGACCATTTGGATGCAGCTGCGACGGGGCAATGTCTATGTACTGCAACACGTCCCGAAGAAATAAATTGAAGGGAGGCATGGTGCCCATCCAGCACATGAACTTGTTGCAGGTGGTATATCCGACTAGGGGTAGGTGAGGACGATCGTGTCGCGACGGGACCAACACATCGGCGAAAGGAATCCCATGGATGGAGCATATTCATCGAAGTGTGACTTCATTAATCTTCGAAGCCTGTGAGTCGATCGGATTGTCCAAGAGGATTGTAGCCTCCAGGGCATCAGGAGCTAAGTTATGGGCAGGGGTAGTCGACGGATTCGAAGTATCAGCGGCTTCTTGCCTTGATGGCGGCCCAGGCCTATCAGATATAGTGGCGGAGCTAGACTTTTTAGACATCCCCAATAAATAATGAATCTGTCTAAGTGCCTGTGAAAACTATACTTGAAAAACGTTGAATGTTAGAATTAACAATACGAGTATTCCCCCCACGTGGTGTGTAAACTAGTGCAAGCAATCGTGTATAAGCAATGAGAATCTAAAGATTACAAAGATACAAAAACGAGTTTCGAATCATCGCCTTCGAAGACCGTCATCGCTGACCGTCTTAAGAAGCTCGCCTTGTGGTCATTACAGTTCCAGATTCAGAAAACATGTGTTAATCTAAGTTCAGATTTATGTCTGTAAAAACCAGAGAGTTAATGATCCAGGTCAGTCTCATATGCTGGCACGCCTGGGTCCTTGTCCCTGTTTAGTTAAGTATAGTTCAGGATTTGTATTGGTCGGCCTTAGAATGGTTCGGCATTTATGCTGTTTGGCATTTACAATTGGTCGGCATTTATATTGTTCGGCCTAGGATTGGTTCGGCATTTGTATTGTTCGGCCAAGGTTTGGTTCGGCATTTGAATTGTTCGGCCAAGGTGAAGTTCGGCGTTTATGTCTGCTCAGCTTAGGTTTGGTTCGACATTTGTATTGTTCGGCCTAGGTTTGGTTCGGCATTTGAATTGTTTGGCCTAAGTGTAGTTCGGCATTTATGTCTGCTCAGCTTAAGTTTGGTTCAGCATTTGTTCTATTCGGCTAAAATACTGTTCGGCATTTAAGTAGTGTTCGGCTTAAGTATTGTTCGGCATTTATGATTGTTCGGCATTTGTATTGTTCGGCCTTGATATGGTTTGGCATTTAAGTGTGTTCGGCCTTGGTTTTGTTCGGCTAAGTTGTTGTTCGGCATTTTAATAAGTGTTCGACCTTGGTTCTGTTCGGCTAAGTTGTTGTTCGGCATTTTAATAAGTATTCGGCCTTGGTTTGTTCGGCTAAAATACTGCTCGGCAGCCCTCCATTTCACCGTCCGGCGCATGACAACATACGCCGAACCAGAGCTATGCCGTTCAACACCCTTACCACCTCCAACACTTCCATTCTTCTTTCTTCCCTTTTCACTTCGGTTCGACATGAAGAAGCTAAGTCCAACGTTCATATGTGAAAACACTCCTAATCATTCCTCCTCGCCTCGCATCATCGTTCACCAATAAAGACGCAACAAAGACGACCTACTCGAAAGTTTTCTACATGACACACTCGGCCATCTCGTTTGAAACCTATTCAAATCGTACAAGGAATAATACCTAGTTTGCAGATTGGAGCTTAGGAAGGAGTAGTTAGGTTTTAAATCTGATCGACTGGCGAGAATTGCAAATCTTTGAAGAGTGGCAAAAGTAAAAGAGTAAAGGAGAGAAGAGGAGAAGGACCTGGTTTTATAGGGGAAAAAGGTGGAAGTCGAAGGGGCTATATCCGGTAGAACCGGTCAAAGCTTTATCGTTCGGCTTCAAAATGCAGGATTGGTCGGCACGTGAGGACGTTCGGCTTCGAACGTATCGTTCGGCATTTATACCATATTAGGCACACACCACAATCTCAAGAACGCATCTGGACTTAATCAAGGATTTAAAACGAAACATGAAGATTACATAACTCAAAGCGTATCACGTTCAGTCACGTAATACACTTTGGGGGGCAACTGTTTTCTGCAGATTTGACCAGGCAACTGAGTACTCGGCATCGAGAAGTACTCGGCATCTAGTATTACTCGGCATCCAGAAGTACTCGGCATCTAGTAGTACTCGGCATCTAGTAGTACTCGGCATCCAGAAGTACTTGGCATATAGTAGTACTCGGCATCCAGAAGTACTCGGCATATAGTAGTACTCGGCATCCAGAAGTACTCGGCATCTAGTAGTACTCGGCATCTAGTAGTACTCGGCGTACGGGATTACTCGGCATCTAGTAGTACTCGGCATTCAGTGGCACTCGGCGTACAGGAGTGCTCGGCGTCTAGGAGCACTCGGCATTTGGTAGCACTCGGCGTCTGAAAGCGCTCAGCATCGAAAGACGTTCGGCATGTACAACTGCTCGGCATGGCTGTGTTGTTCGTCACAACCCATCGTTCGGCCAAAGGCACTACTCGGCTAAAGGCAACGTTCGGCCAAAGCTCTCGTTCAGCCAAGAAACATCGTTCGGCCAGAAGCATCGTTCGGCCTGAAGCATCGTTCGGCCAAAGCTCTCGTTCGGCCAAAGACATTGTTCGGCCAAAAGCATCGCTCGGCTAAAGCCATCGTTTGGCCAGACACCTCGTTCGGCCAGAAGACGTTCGGTTTCAACTGATATTCGTTCTACTCTTCCCACGCAGCGAGCGTATCGTTCGGCATAGAGAGGGTGGTTCGGCATCCAAGTGATCGGCCTATTTGGTTCGGCATGCGGCGACCACTCCATTTGGGCCAAGACGTTCGGCTACCGAGCCCACCTGGGAAGTCCAACCCATCTTTGTCTATAAATAGAGGGGCAGGGGCACAGTGAAAAGGACCTTTTTTCGGGAACACTGGGGAGACTCTGCCATTTTTCAGACTCATCTTCTTTACTTAGCAACTCCATTCAAGTATTTGATCTACGAATTGTATTTGTAATCAATCATTAAGAAGAGCAATAAAGTTTAACCTCAAAGTGGACGTAGGCAATTACGCTGAACCACTATAAATCCGGTGTTCTTACTTTCTGCATTTAAATTAGCATATTCTTCCTTGTTTAATTGATCTTCATCACTTATATCTCTACACAATATTTCTCTACGAGGTTTGTGACCAATTTTGGTGCTAACACTTTAGTGCTTTCACTGAGAATTGAATTCTCATACCTCAAGGATCTGCTTTGAAGCTACTGGATTGAACAAATCCCCCAAAGAAGATCTGACTCATTGATAGGACATCCGTTGATTCTACTCAGAGTTCATACCAATAACTCTACAATGGCAAGACCACGTACCAGGTCAGCTTCTCATAATGCGGATGCCCATGAGACTGCTAGCATGCAACAAGCAGGACCTAGCAATCAGCCAGTGATTCCGGGTGTAGGAATTGCCGCCCAGGACCAGACTCCAGTTGTCACCTAATAGAGTTCAACGACTTGATGAGAGAACTCAGGGAAAGCAGGAGACAACTAGGAGAGCAGATGCAAGCTAACGCCAACCTGATGGCACAACTCACTCAACAGCAGCAACAGAATGCTGGGGGCAATCCCGCTCCTTATTCCTCATCCAACAGCTCAACTTCCTCTGATGAACCTCCCAGGCGCAGACGCTGTAAGACTAAAGCTACGCGGGCAGATGCTGCTGTTCAAACAGCTGGAGACCGTGACCAAACCAGAGCTGGAGTGCAGGTGGAGGCTGGAGGCCCCGACCATCAAAACGCTAACGATGTCGAACCTCAAAATGCACGTTTGGCAGATCGCCAGGAGAGGAGGCATCAGCATGGACAGTCGCGTAGAACAGACTCTAACCTTCCGCCTTCCATACAAACTCCTGATCTGACAGCCATGGTCAGGCAATTGATGAAAGAAAATCAGGGCTTATCGAATGATGATTGGGGAGTATCAAGAAGTCATACTCCATTCACAGATATTGTGCTGCAGGCGGCGTACCCCAGGAAGTTTAGTATGCCAACTATCCCTGCTTATGAGGGAAAGACCGACCCCAGACAACATGTCATGAGGTACGAATGGATGATGGATTCAGCTAGAGAAAATGATGCAACCAAGTGTAGATGCTTTCCGATCACTCTATCTGGGATCGCTACTATGTGGTTTACCCGACTTCCTTCGCGGTCCGTATCCAATTTCGAGGAGTTGGCAAAGAAGTTTATCGAGGAGTTCAGAATACACACTACTCGTCCAAAGGACATAATGTCTATGTCAAGTATAATCCAAAATCCTGTGGAGTCATTGAAGGAATATTTACAAAGATTCCATGTTGCGGCAACTGAAGTCAATAATCCCAATGATCATGCAATTCTAATGGCTGTAATGAGAGGTGTGGATCCGGATTCTGAATTTGGAGACTGGTTGGCAGGAAAACCTCCGACCACGCTATAACGTTTTTACTCAAAGGCACATCAGTTCATAAGAAGAGAGGAAGCTAGGTGGGTAAGGCGAGATAAGGCACCAGGACCTATCCAAGAATCCGTGAAAAGCAACATTGATGTGAAGCAGTCCAGAGACAACACAGGAAAGGTCCAAGTCAATGTCCAGAACAAGCCTGGGCAGCCTAAGGAGTCCGGAGGAAGAAATCAAGGGAAGAAGAGAGAAGCGGGGAAGTGGAAGCCGAGAATTCCGAGCTACAACGAGTATACCACGCTGAATGCGTCTCTTGAGAATATTTACCTCTCAACCTGCAATACCTTTCAGTACAGAAAGCCACGTCCAAAAGTGTCGACCAAAGAACAGAAACGGACTGGACAATACTGCCGCTTCCATGAGACCTACGGGCACAATACGGAAGAGTGTAGACACCTACACGATGCCATAGAGAAGTTGATCAGGCAGAAGAAGTTGCAGGAATTTGTGAAGGATCCTCAGGAAGGAGGACAGGGAACATCCAACCCAGGTCGTGCTCCAGTTCCGCGTCATCCCGATTAACCTGCCCGGACTGTGGGCAGACTAGTCATAAACACGATCATCGGCGGACCACACCCCGCGGATAAGAACTGGCAGGAGATGGAGCGGTACGCTAGTGCCTTGAAGCATGCAGATTTCGAATGTTGTTCGAACACGGAGGATGGGACCCCTGCTAAGCAGTTGCCCGTGATGACAGACGATATAGTGTTCAGAAACAGAGATGCTGACCAAGTGGAGGCCCCAACCATCGACCCGATGGTCATATCTGCGACAATCGGACCGGCTTATGTGAAAAGGATTCTGATTGATTGTGTAAATTCTGTTAACATCATCTTCAAGAAGGCTTATGACCAGATGAAAATGGAAACAAAGGACTTGAAACCGTCCAAAGCCCGTATACACGGCTTTAATGGAGCAGCGACTGATGCTGTGGGGTATGTCGAGTTACCAGTTGAACTGGGACAAGGCGAACGTCGGAGGGTGCGAATCCTACCCTTCGTAGTTTTGGATGTGGATTCTCCGTATAATGTTTTCTTGGGCCGACCGGCCCTGGCTGAGTTTAGGGCGGCATTAGCCCCGTGGTGCTTGACTTTGAAATTCCCGACTGACAAAGGAGTAGGAGTTGTTCATGGCGACCAGGCGACCGGTCGGGCATGTTATGTAGCAGAGCTCAGAGAGGCCCATTGGAGGGAGAAAGGAAAGGTTGCGGACATTCCTGTCCGCATACTTAATAATGATGATTGACAAGTAGTGCCTGAGCCCTGGCTCGGGCATAATTCTCGGATCTTCAGAGACATAGATCCGAGAGATGACGATGAGAAACCCAGGGAAGAAAAGGCAGCGCCGGCTGAATTAACGATTGACATTTCAGTCAGCCGAGATGATCCATCGCGAGTGCTGAAGATCGGATCACAACTCGGCCCCGCAATGACTGAAGACCTTAGTGATTTCCTCCGGGCAAATCTTGATGTTTTTGCCTGGGTGCATTCTGATATGTGCGGGATTTCTCCCGCTATTACGAGTCATATGTTTAACATAAACCTGAAACACGTCCCAGTTAAACAAAAAAGGAGAGGAATGGACCCAGAGAGGTCCGCTGCTCTCAGAGAGGAAGTGGATAAACTCAAAGTCAATGGGTTCGTCCGCGACGCCCTCTACCCTGAATGGGTATCGAATCCCGTGTTGGTGAAAAAGGCGAATGGGAAATGGAGAACATGCGTAGATTATTCCGACCTGAACAAAGCATGCCCCAAGGACAGTTTCCCGTTGCCTAGGATTGATCAGCTGGTCGACTCTACTGCAGGACACGAGCTGTTATCATTGATGGATGCATACTCGGGTTACAATCAAATCCCGATGCATATTCCAGACCAAGAACACACCAGCTTCGTCATAGACGTTGGGCTATATTGCTATGTAGTAATGCCCTTCGGACTGAAAAACGCAGGAGCGACATATCAGCGTTTGGTGAATCGAATGTTCAAAGACCAGCTTGGTAGAACAATGGAAGTCTATGTGGATGACATGCTCGTGAAGTCACGACAGTCAAACGACCAAATTCGGGACTTGGCTGAAATGTTTGACATACTTAGATATTATGGGATGAAGATCAACCCTTTGAAGTGTTCCTTCGGCGTTGCGTCGGGGAATTTTTTGGGATTCATCGTCAATGCTAGGGGAATTGAAGCTAACCCAGAAAAGATTCAAGCTATTCGAGATGTGCAAGTGCCTAGGAGTATAAAACAGGTGCAGAGCTTGAATGGAAAAGTAGCTGCGCTGAGTCGATTCATATCCAGGGCCACGGACAAGTGCATCCCTTTCTTTGATATAATAAAGAAAGGGAAGAGGAACTTCGAGTGGACATCCGACTGCGAGGAAGCATTCCGGGATCTGGTGAGGCATCTGGAGAGTCCACCAGTGTTGTCAAAACCAGTAGACCATGAGATGCTGTACGTATACTTGGCTGTATCCCCACATGCGATAAGTGCGGCTTTGGTTCGCGAGGAGGACCGAATCCAGAAGTCGGTGTATTATGTTAGCAAGCGTTTAACGGGGGCAGAAAGAAATTACCCTAAAATAGAGAAATTGGCCTATTGCTTGGTGATTGCATCACGTAAGTTGCGCCCATACTTTCAAGCACACTCAATCAGCGTTTATACCGATCAACCCCTACGGCAGGTACTCCAACGAACAGAAACTTCTGGAGATTGCTAAAATGGAACATCGAATTGAGCCAGTTCGATATCGCCTACTTGCCACGAAGAGCCATACAAGGGCAAGCGTTAGCAGATTTCATCGCTGAGTTTACCATACCCGACGAACCAGATAATCGCGATGTCATTCCGACTGTTCGATGGAAATTGTACACCGATGGAGCATCAAACGACCGTTGCTCCGGTGCTGGCGTAGTCCTTGTAACTCCGGAAAATCGATCGGTTTGTTACGCTCTGAAGCTCGATTTCCCGGCTACAAATAACGAAGCGAAATATGAAGCACTGATTGCGGGCTTAAAGCTCATTGGAGAACTCGGGGTAAAATCAGTTGAAATCTTCTGTGACTCACAGTTGGTGGTCTACCAGGTGCGAGGAGATTATCAAGCAAAGGGACAGAAGCTTGCTCCGTACCTTGTTCTGGTTCAAGAACTGCTATCAAACCTTGAGCGTTATGACATTTCGCATGTCCCGAGTGAACAGAACAAAGAAAGCCGAATTATTGGCAAAATTCGCAAGCACTGGCGACGCTCAGCAAATGGGACTGTTTCCCGTTGAGGCATTGCATGCCCCAAGTATAGACGCAATGAAAGTTGATTCTGTGTTGGAAATAGGAATCGAGAGGGAATCGTGGATAACCCCGTTCAAACTATACCTAACAACCGGGGCTTTACCAGAAAAAAGGAGCGAAAGACGACAGGTCCTTCGAAAGGCCGCGCGATACGTGATGCAGGATGGATTAATGTATAGAAAGGGGTTCTCAGTCCCCTTATTACAATGCATCACTGATGATGAGACGAAACGGGTCTTAAAGGAGGTACACGAGGGAGAATGCGGTGACCATACTGAGGGGCAAACGCTAGCAAAAAAGATCCTCCTCTACGGATATTACTGGCCGACCGTAAATCGGGACGCTGCAGACTACGCAAGGAAATGTGACAAGTGTCAAAGATATGCGAAAATCCCGAGGAATCCATCAACATAACTCACACAAATGGTTAGTCCCTGGCCATTCGCAATCTGGGGAATCGACATAATCGGCTCTTTGCCTATATCCAAAGGTGGTGCGAAATACGCGATAGTTGCAGTCGACTACTTCACAAAATGGGCTGAGGCAGAACCTTTGGCTACAATCACCTCTAAGAAGGTCATTAACTTCGTTGTATGAAACATTATATGCCGCTTTGGCCTCCCTCGCACCATCATTACGGACAACGGGATTCAATTCGAAAGTAGAGAATTCAAAGAGTTCTGTTTAAAGTATGGCATCGAGAAGAAATTCGCCGTCGTTGCACACCCAAAAGCTAACGGACAAGTCGAGGCCGTTAACAAAATAATCAAGTCCATACTGAAGAAGCGCCTGGAGAAGGTCGGAGGCAAGTGGGTAGATGAGCTCCCGACGACATTATGGGCTTATAGAACTACCCACAAGTCCACGACCGGCCACACTCCATTTGCCTTGGCATACGGCTCGGAAGCCGTTATACCCGTGGAACTTGAAGTTCCATCACATCGAGTGACATATTATGATCCCAAGACGAATCAGGACCTCTTGTTGGAATCGTTGGACTACATCGATGAAAAACGTGAAGAGGCCGAATTAAGGGCAGCAGCGCATAGGCATCGAGTCAAGCGTTACTATGACGGCAGAGTCTGCCCAAGGATTTTTGATGTGGGTGATCTCATTCTAAAACGAGTCTTCCCGGTACCATCACGTATGAATCCCAACTGGGAAGGTCCGTACATCATTGAACGGAAGCTTGGAGAGGGAACATTCAAGCTAGCGACCGTTGATGGCGCGACACTCCCCCGAGCGTGGAACAGTGAACATTTGCGACATTATTACATTTAGTATGTTTCTTTCATGTTTTAGGCACAGTTATTTCCTGTATGTTTTCATTCAGTCGTAACTTAGTTTCTTTTTAGCCATGTAATCAAGTAGTTTAGTTGTTTTTCATTAATAAAGGCTTGAAGCCGTATTTTCCACGAATTACTAATGTTTCTATATCTCATAGTCGGGTGATGAATTACTAGAACTACATTATCCTGTACGATGTACGAACTCGTATAAACGATTTCAATCTCCGAGTCCCCTGAGTGCGGACCGGAGTAGACTAAGTCCCCGGAGCGCGGACTAGAGTATAAACGATTTCAATCTCCGAGTCCCCTGAGTGCGGACCGGAGTACTCTAAGTCCCCGGAGCGCAGACTAGAGTATAAACAATTTCAATCTCCGAGTCCCCTCAGTGCGGACCGGAGTACTCTAAGTCCTCGGAGCGCGGACTAGAGTATAAACGATTTCAATCTCCGAGTCCCCTGAGTGCGAACCGGAGTACTCTAAGTCCCCGGAGCGCGGACTAGAGTATAAACGATTTCAATCTCCGAGTCTCCTGAGTGCAGACCGGAGTACTCTAAGTCCCCGGAGCGCGGACTAGAGTATAAACGATTTCAATCTCCGAGTCTCCTGAGTGCGGACCGGAGTACTCTAAGTCCCCGGAGCGCGGACTGGAGTATAAACGATTTCAATCTCCGAGTCCCCTGAGTGCGGACCGGAGTACTCTAAGTCGCCAGAGTGCGGACTAGAGTATAAACAATCTCAATCTCCGAATCCCCTGAATGCGGATCAACTTACTATGAGTCCCTGGAACGCGAATTTAGAAAAAAATTCTAAGTACTCAAGAAATATAGAACAAGAAGTATGCCACTCCAAAGAATCGTTCAAACGACTAAGGAAATAAACTTTATTTAACAGTCCAAAATGAGGTTACACAATTATTCATCCAAAACTTGGAGTCAAAAACCTATCTACATAAACTTCGGAAACAAAAGATGAAAGTAGTTACAAGACTTAAGCATAATCTCGTTGAACGAGTTTAACGACAATTTCTTTGGTTTCTTCTTCTTGTCTTCCTTTGTTTTCTCGGACGATTCCTCTCCCTCACGCTTCTTCTTGGATTTCTTGCTTGCTAAAGAAGCAGAGTCAGGAGTGGGAGAAGGAACATTCAGTGGTTTGGATTTGCCAGGGAGGATGATCTTCAAAGGTCTATTCCACGGGTCGGTAAGTTCCAGAATTTCAGGCTCAACTTTGATCTCGACTTTCTTTTTCTCCTCTTCAGCGAGGCACTCTTTCATGCTCATCTTCGAAGTATGTTCGGAGGAGCCAGTGATCTCGATTTCATAGCTCCCTTCGGCAGGAGATGAAGTGTCAAACTTATCATCATCTAGTGCCCCGATCGCTTGAGCGTCAGGGCCAGGAGTTACTCCCGCATGAGCAACATTGCTTGCTTTCTCTGCCTCCTCCTTGGCGTCATCGCTCCTCGGAGTTGGCTCGGGGTCAGAGCAGCCTGCATGAAAACATAAAGAATGAACATTAGAACGAATAACCACTGCTGGAAATTGACAGATCTTTTAACTTCTAAAAAAGAAGAGTTTCCTACCAGGTTCTGGCTGGCTATCAGTTGCGCGTGGAGTTTCACCCTCCAAAATAGGAGATAGCACATGAACGCCGAGCCCGGGATCTTCAGGATCGTAGTCGGCATGCTGCTCGAATGGGTCAAGTGTCGGCCGACCGGCCAGTTGAGCAGTAGGAGGAGCAGCAGTATGAGGAGCCGTAGTCTTAGCCCCAGATGGGCCAGCTTCATCACTTTTCTCTTTTGGAAGGGGAGAGCCTTTGCTATAAAGCGCCAAAGCTGCTGATAAATCCGCTAGCTCGTTCCATCTAAGAAACTCCTTCACCAGGGCATCCTCATCGACTTCCTCAGAGCCCGACTCGATTTTCCTAATCTTCACTAAAGTTTCCCAGGCCTCGGCTAGGGATTCGAGATAGCCCTCGCCCAAGAATGTCAAGTCATGATGCATAAGGACGCGGGCGCCATACTCAGCAATCAACGGGTCAAACATGCACTTGACCTCTTCCCTATCGGCTTCTGCGGGCGCCTCGAGGCGAGAGTCAATCTCCTCCGCAGCTTTTCTTTTGCCCTCCTCACGGGCTTCGTCTTTCATTTTTTCAACCCCAGCAAGTTCATCATCAAGCTTCGCTTTCAAGAGCCGAGTAGCAACGATTTCATCACAGTATCGTTGTGACTCTTCTTGAGCAGCTACTTTGTCCTCTTTCTCCTTGGAGAGTAATTCTTTCAACTCTCTGACTTGTATGACGAGCGCGTCCCTTTCTTTTTGGATAGAATCTTTTTCTAAGGCAAGGGCATCGCTATGCTAGATTGCTTCATCAAGTTCCTTCTTGTGAGCCATCTCTAAACGAGTGACTGCCTCAGCAGTATCTTTGGTACTTTGCTCAGCGGCTTCCAGCTTCGACTTATACGAAGCGAGCTCTTCGTCTTGATGCTTGATGATGTTCTTGTCACAGCCAGCCTCCAATTTCAGACGATCAATTTCATATTGTCGCTCAACAGACACCTCCGAGATCTTTTCAACCAAGTGTACAAACGCGTCATGTTGAACATAGACGTCGTTGTTACAGGCAATGACACTCTGCTTCACGTGCCCAGGGATATGATGAATAGCTGGGAGGAATTTCAGACCATCAAAACAAATTTTTGAGAATTTAGCCTTAAGATCGACCATCTTCTCTGCTACAATTGGGTCAACCGCGGGAGTAGGGGGAGGAGGCTTTGAAAGTTCCGCTCTTTTTCGATGCTCCCGAGTTTGCCTTATACTCGACGAACCGGAGTGTTGTTCTCGGGAAACATCGGGTTAGGACCCCTTCTGTAAAGACTTCTCTCTATCCGGCTCAGTTGGAGGAAGAGGATCACGAGACTGTGAAGATTGGGAATATGCCTTCTTACGATAAGACGAATCGCAGGGACGGTCGTCTCTATCTTCATAATCATCTCTGTCCCTGCGTCTGCCCGAACCTGAATCCCATCCGAGATGATGAAATATGGAAGAGCCGTGAAGGCGATCGAGTCCGTGGGAGCGCCCCATGTCACCTACAAAGAATAAAGATAACAACGAGTTAAGAAAAATCCGGGAAGTAAGAAAAAACTTGAAGTGTATGATGGAATGCGTATGTGCGTGTGTGTCCTAGTGTTCCCCCCGACGGACCAGTTCTTTTATCTTTACTAATCGGAGTATTGTCTCCCTGGGCTGGGAGTTGAACTCCCGCATTGCCTCTAGCGGGCGAAGAAAACTTGAGGGCTTCAGGATCGTCAAAACCATAATTAAGTATATCGTCGGGGATGGAAAGATTCGATAGACCCCTTAGAGAACTTTCCATATGCTGTGAGGAAGCCTCTTTCTCTGGCGGGATAAGCGTAACTTTTGAAGTTCCGCCAACTTTCTTCTTCCGTATCTTGTATTTTAACTTCTTCTTTCCCTTCGAAGGGGAGGATGACGTTTCAATGTCGTGAACTTCGACCGTCGGATTCCAAGTGGGACCCATATTCTCGCCTTGAGTCTCAGGAGCTTCATCCTCCTTGTGCTCACCCTCTTCGTGCGCATCGGGAGTATGGCGTGACGACGATCCAGCTTGTTTTTTCCCTTTACCGGATGCTGGCTTGGGAATGGAGACGCCCTCCGGAAAGCTAATCCGACGACCAGGGGCTAGCAAGCTGAACCTTGACAATGATTCATTTGAAATGATGGTTCGGATGTCTCGTTCCACGGCAGGAAGAGCTCTAATGGCTTCAACGGCCTCAGAATATCCTCGGCCCTCCGGACGCGGGTTAATACCTGAAAAGATGAAACGAGGAGTTAGGAAAAGCATAACTCCAATTAAACACGAATGATGAC
Organism: Allium fistulosum; assembly: GCA_030737815.1. NCBI lineage: Eukaryota > Viridiplantae > Streptophyta > Magnoliopsida > Asparagales > Amaryllidaceae > Allium > Allium fistulosum. Next base: position 1,427,419,535 of record CM060902.1, read on the forward strand.
TCAGCAAAGAGACTTACTGCCTTCGACCCATCTCCTCGCAAAACCAGGAGAGCAACGAACATAAAACCATTCCTGTTTGTACAAGGCGAATTTGCTACATGCCCCTGACAAGATTTGGCATTCGTCGTATGGCTCGAGGAACATGAAGGAGGGACTATCTTTCTGCTTCTTGATCATATAAATGTATCTGATGTCGCCAGAAGTTGGAGGCCTAGAGAAGACGGCCATGAAGAGTAGGTAGGTCCCGTATATAAACGCGTGACCATTTGGATGCACCTGCGATGGGGCATTGTCCATGTACTGCAACACGTCCCGAAGAAATAAATTAAAGGGAGGCACGCTGCCCATCCAGCACATGAACTTGTTGCAGGTGGTATATCCGACTAGGGGCAGGTGAGGACGATCGTGTCGCGACGGGACCAACACATTGGCGAAAGGAATCCCATGGATGGAGCATATTCGTTGAAGTGTGACTTCATTAATCTTCGAAGCCTATGAGTCGATCGGATTGTCCAAGAGGATTGTAGCCTCTAGGGCATCAGGAGCTAAGTTATGGTCAGGGGAAGTTGACGGATTCGAAGTATCAGCGGCTTCTTGCCTTGATGGCGGCCCAGGCCTATCAGATATAGTAGCGGAGCTAGACTTTTTAGACATCCCCAATAAATAATGAATCTGTCTAAGTGCCTGTGAAAACTATACTTGAAAAATGTTGAATGTTAGAATTAACAATACGAGTATTCCCCCCACGTGGTGTGTAAACTAGTGCAAGCAATCGTGTATAAGCAATGAGAATCTAGAGATTACAAAGATACAAAAACGAGTTTCGAATCGTCGCCTTCGAAGACCGTCATCGCTGACCATCTTAAGAAGCTCGCCTTGTGGTCATTACAGTTCCAGATTCAGAAAACGTGTGTTAATCTAAGTTCAGATTTATGTCTGTAAAAACCAGAGAGTTAATGATCCAGGTCAGTCTCATATGCTGGCACGCCTGGGTCCTTGTCCCTGTTTTGTTAAGTATAGTTCAGGATTTGTATTGGTCGGCCTTAGAAGGGTTCGGCATTTATGCTGTTTGGCATTTACAATTGGTCGGCATTTGTATTGTTCGGCCTAGGATTGGTTCGGCATTTGTATTGTTCGGCCAAGGTTTGGTTCGGCATTTGAATTGTTCGGCCAAGGTGAAGTTCGGCATTTATGTCTGCTCATCTTAGGTTTGGTTCGGCATTTGTATTGTTTGGCCTAGGTTTGGTTCGGCATTTGAATTGTTTGGCCTAAGTGTAGTTAGGCATTTATGTCTGCTCAGCTTAAGTTTGGTTCAGCATTTGTTCTGTTCGGCGAAAATACTGTTCGGCATTTAAGTAGTGTTCGGCTTAAGTATTGTTCGGCATTTATGATTGTTCGGCATTTGTATTGTTCGGCCTTGATATGGTTCGGCATTTAAGTGTGTTCGGCCTTGGTTTTGTTCGACTAAGTTGTTGTTCGGCATTTTAATAAGTGTTCGACCTTGGTTCTGTTCGGCTAAGTTGTTGTTCGGCATTTTAATAAGTATTCGGCCTTGGTTTGTTCGGCTAAAATACTGCTCGACTGCCCTCCATTTCACCGTCCGGCGCATGACAACATACGCCGAACCAGAGCTATGAAGTTCAACACCCTTACCACCTCCAACACTTCCATTCTTCTTTCTTCCCCATTCACTTCGGTTCGACACGAAGAAGCTAAGTCCAACGTTCATATGTGCAAACACTCCTAATCATTCCTCCCTGCCTCGCATCATCGTTCACCAATAAAGACGCTATAAAGACGACCTACTCGAAAGTTTTCTACATGACACACTCGGCCATCTCGTTTGAAACCTATTCGAATCGTACAAGGAATAATACCTAGTTTGTAGATTGGAGCTTAGGAAGGAGTAGTTACGTTTTAAATCTGATCGACTGGCGAGAATTGCAAATCTTTGAAGAGTGGCAAAAGTAAAAGAGTAAAGGAGAGAAGAGGAGAAGGACCTGGTTTTATGGGGGAAAAAGGTGGAAGTCGAAGGGGCTATATCCGGTAGAACCGGTCAAAGCTTTATCGTTCGGCTTCAAATCGCAGGATTGTTCGGCACGTGAGGAATGTTCGGCTTCGAGCAAATCATTCGGCATTTATACCATATTAGGCACACACCACAATCTCAAGAAGGCATCTGGACTTAATCAAGGATTTAAAACGAAACATGAAGATTACATAACTCAAAGCGTATCACGTTCAGTCACGTAATACACTTTGGGGGGGCAAGTGTTTCCTGGAGATTTGACCAGGCAACTGAGTACTCGGCATCGAGAAGTACTCGGCATCTAGTATTACTCGGCATCCAGAAGTACTCGGCATTTAGTAGTACTCGGCATCTAGTAGTACTCGGCATCCAGAAGTACTCGGCATCTAGTAGTACTCAGCATCTAGTAGTACTCGGCGTACGGGATTACTCGGCATCTAGTAGTACTCGGCATTCAGTGGCACTCGGTGTATAGGAGTGCTCGGCGTTTAGGAGCACTCGGCATTCGGTAGCACTCGACGTCTGAAAGCGCTCATCATCGGAAGACGTTCGACATGTACAACTGCTCGGCATGGCTGTGTTGTTCGTCACAAGCCATCGTTCGGCCAAAGGCACTACTCGGCTAAAGGCAACGTTCGGCCAAAGCTCTCGTTCAGCCAAGAAACATCGTTCGGCCAGAAGCATCGTTCGGCCTGAAGCATCGTTCGGCCAAAGCTCTTGTTCGGCCAAAGACATTGTTCGGCCAGAAGCATCGTTCGGCTATAGCCATCGTTTGGCCAGACACCTCGTTCGGCCAGAAGACGTTCGGTTTCAACTGATATTCGTTCTACTCTTCCCACGCAGCGAGTGTATCGTTCGGCATAGAGAGGGTGGTTCGGCATCCAAGTGATCGGCCTATTTGGTTCGGCATGCGACGACCACTCCATTTGGGCCAAGAAGTTCGGCTGCCGAGCCCACCTGGGAAGTCCAACCCATCTTTGTCTATAAATAGAGGGGCAGGGGCACAGTGAAAAGGACCTTTTTTCGGGAACACTGGGGAGACTCTGCCATTTTTCAGACTCATCTTCTTTACTTAGCAACTCCATTCAAGTATTTGATCTACGAATTGTATTTGTAATCAATCATTAAGAAGAGCAATAAAGTTTAACCTCAAAGTGGACGTAGGCAATTACGCTGAACCACTATAAATCCGGTGTTCTTACTTTCTGCATTTAAATTAGCATATTCTTCCTTGTTTAATTGATCTTCATCACTTATATCTCTACACAATATTTCTCTACAAGGTTAGTGACCAATTTTGGTGCTAACCGGTTGAAATGATAAACTCGAGCGATTTTATGGATTTTGAATTTTTCTTAGGATTGCAGGTTGAAATGATATATACCCGTAAATTTAAATTATTGCGGGTTGAAATGATATACATCTGTATCACTTGACCATAGGGTAGAAAATTATATACGGACACCGGATTGGTTAAATTAAATGATTTTAAATCCTTAGAATTTGAATCCAGTTAAATGATACTTTGAAATAAAATTTGATTTATATGAACTGAATTATTTTCAAAAACCAAGCTTTGAAATGTTGAAATTGAAATTGGTTTAAATGAATTGTTTACAGAATTTAAATTGAAATTTTAAAGTTGAATTTTGAAATATAAATGAAATTTACCAAAATTGAGTTAATGTAAACGTTTGAACATTTAACTTTGAAATCTATTGAATTTGAAGTGGTTTGAATTTGTAGTTCAAACATGGATTTGAAATCGATGTAGATTGAAATGGTTTTAATAAGTATTTGAATTGGAAGATTAAAATTGAGTTTTGTTGATTTGAAATCTGGATATGGTCAAGATTTGTTGAAATGGAAGAAATAGTTTAAATCTGATATTATTTTCAAATTAATTATTTAATATACACTGTTTAAAAATCTATTATTTTAAAATTTAGATTTTTTTAGATTTTCAAACTGTTTACTATATAAACCATTCCAATAATCAAACCATTTTGTACTAAACTATTTTTAACTGTTTTAAAATCCTTAAACTATTAAACTATTTAAACTAATAAAACTATTTCAAACTATTTTAACTATTTTAACTATTATAAACTATTTTTAATACATTAACTATTTTAATATATAACCTATTCTAATATAAAAACCATTTTAATCTATAACCTATTTTTAAAAATATAAACTATTTTTAATGTATAACTGTCTCAATATATATACTACTTTCAATATTCAAATTGTTTAAAGTTGGAACTGTTATGATTTAGATTTAATTGACTCAAATGCGAATATTTTGATATGATGGTTTAACCTATTTTGAGATTATGATTTTGAAATGAATATGATTTAAAGTGAATATGATTCTGGAAGTGATATGATTTTGAAGTGAATATGATTTCGAAAGTGATATGATTTTGAATTGAATATGATATTTTGATATCAATTATGAATCAGTTTTGGAAATGTAAAAGAAACAACCGGTGTGAAATAAGCATTTGGTTGTCGTTTATTATCGATTTAAACCATCCAAAAGGGCGGGTCGTTACAAAAAGTGTTCATATTTAATATATTCTCAAATTTCATGTCTACCTAACCCATGCATAAGGAAAAGGTTATTGCTCATAAACTGGCCGAGCACAATTTAAACAACCAATCAAACAATATAACAAACACAATATTATCAACAATTAACAATCGATAGCTAATAGATTAATTTATCGAACAATAATTAATCTATACATTAATTAATGATAAAATATTCTTTTTGTTACAATACGTAAGAACTCGGGCAATGGTAGTGGAACAGAAGCAACCACCATCCACATCGAACGGGAACTGCCTTGGATCGAGGCATCAACTTGTCATCAATAGATCGAAATGGCAAAGAATAAGTAATAAAATCCACAATAAAATGGCTAAGTCACTTACACATGTACAGGATCGAGAATGGTCCCTAGGCATGCTCTGAGATAACAATGAACCGTCATACCCGAGGATGCATGCATTGTAGTGTTTAGTTTTTGTTTTTATTTATATTATAAGATTACAATTACACTTGTTTTTGCCTTAGAAAATTAGTGGAGAAAGAGGTAAGAAGTGATGAAGGAGAGCCAGCCGAAAAAAGTCCCTTGCAATGAGCCAACTTCCCTGTATTTATAGGTAAAGATGTGCATGGATCGGGCTGAAATTCCTGCACAACAACCTCCAGGACCATATGACCCGACCTAGAAAATTTGGGTTCGATCGGACACTAAAAAATAATTTAGCCGATCGTTCCATACTAACTCCAATGGGGCTGCAATCATTTTTATGGAGTCTCCATGCCTTTAGTCCATGCTCCCGAAGTTTCGCGCCATTCCAACTTACCATTTGTGAGATATCGGTCGATCTTCGCTGTTTTGACTAGAAATTGGATCATGAAGATTTCAGTAAAACTACAGATCATTATGCTGATTTGCACGATCGTTCCAACAACGATCGGCCTAATTTATAAAATTTCATCCTTTTGATCTACGATTTATCATGGGGTGCCCACATGATGTAAGAGACTTGCCCTCCAAATTTCGTGCAATTCCAACATACCGTTTGTGAGATATCGTGTTTTCCGTAAAACTATGGATCGTTATGCTGATTTGTACGATCGTTCAAATAACGATCGGTCTAATTTCCAAGATTTCATATTTTTGTGCTGTGATCGATCATGGGGGTACTTTATGATGTAAGAGACTTGCCCTCCAAATTTCGTGCAATTCCGACGTACTGTTTGTGAGATATCGCGTTTTCCGTAAAACTATGGATCGTTATGCTGATTTGTACGATCGTTCAAATAATGATCGGCCTAATTTTGGAGATTTCATCTTTTCGAGCTACAAACGATCATAGGGGTGATCCATGATGCAAGAGACTTGCCCTCCAAATTTCGTGCAATTCCGACGTATCGTTTGTGAGATATCCCGCTTTCCGTAAAACTATGGATCGTTATACTGATTTACACGATCGTTCCAATAACGATCGGCCTAATTTCCAAGATTTCATCCTTTTGAGCTATGATCAGTCATGGGGGTGCTCCATGATGTAAGAGACTTGCCCTCCAAATTTCGTGCAATTCCGATACGATTTGTGATATATCGCATTTTCCGTAAAACTATAGATCGTTATTGCTAATTTGTACGATCGTTCCATTAACGATCGGCCTCTTTTCCAAGATTTAGGAGTTTTGTCATGCAATCATTTTTGTGGGCTCCACTCTTCAATATAGTAATGCTTTGAAAGTTTCAAGTGCATTGACTTTGTAGATTTTGAGATATTGATCGACCTTCGTCGATTTACATACTGTTTTATGGGTCGTTCCAAATCGATCCATATATATTCTTCCTTTTCCCATAAATCGAGCATACAAACTCTGATTCACTTTCTTTTCACTTCATTGATTACACCTTGATTGAGACTCGATCTGAATCCACCCAACTATTGTCCATAGTTCCAAATATAATCGATTTTCGAGCCTGATAACCGCCTCTTCGAGCTTCCTGCCTTGATGATCACCGAAGCCATTTAGCCAAATTTTATGATATACTGCCTGATCAAATGGTGGTATAACATTTGCCCTCCAAAATATGAAATCTTGGAAATTAGGTCGATCGTTATTGGAACGATCGTACAAATCAGCATAACGATCCATAGTTTAACGGAAAACGTGATATCTCAAAATCTACAAAGTCATTGCACTTGAAACTTTCAAAGCATCACTATATTGAAGAGTGGAGCCCACAAAAACAATCATATGACAAAACTACCAAACCTTGGAAAAGAGGCCGATCGTTAATGGAACGATCGTACAAATCAGTCATAACGATCCATAGTTTTACAGAAAATGCGATATCTCACAAATGGTACGTCGGAATTGCACGAAATTTAGAGGGCAGGTCTCTTACATCATGGAGCATCCCCATGACTGATCGCAGCTCAAAAGGATGAAGCATGGAATGATCTCATATGATTTAATTTATAGTCAAAACATCGAAGATCGATCGATATCTCACAAACGGTAAGTTGGAATGGCGTGAAACTTTGGGAGCATGGACTAAAGGCATAGGGGACCCCATAAAAACAATCGCAGCCCCATTGGAGTTAGTATGGAACGATCAGCTAAATTATTTTTTGGTGTTTGATCGATCCCAAATTTTGTGGTCGGTTCATATGGGCCTGGAGGTTCTTCTACCAAGATTTTAGTCCTCCACATGCACGTCTTCATCTATAAATACAACGGACATGGATCATTGCAAGGGACTTTTTTGGCTGGGTCTCCTTCATCATTTCTTACCTCTTCCTCCAATAATTTTCTAAGGCAAAAACAATTATACTTGTAATCTGACAGTATAAACAAAAAAAACTAAACACTACAATACATGCATTCTATCTACATCACCAGAGATGAAATGGGAACAATGATGGATGCTATGCAGGTGAGGATGCTAAAGAGACAAGAGTAGATTCTGCATCATCTCCTCCTATCTCTTTAGCATCCTCTCCTGCATAGCATTCATCATTGTTCCCATTTCATCTCTGATGATGTAGATAGATGTTTGATTTGCTCCAGCTCCATAAGAAACGTCCTCACTCCCTCCATGATGGCTCCTATCCACTAATAGTCTCCTTATTGATTGCCTAGCCAATTGCTTCTTAGATCCAAGTATCCAAGCTTCCAAATCCAAGATCTTACCTTCCAAATCTGCGGGTGCAAGTCCCTCTCATTGAAAGCACCAAAATGTTTGCACCAAAAATGGTCACAAATACACAGTTGTATGTGAAAGCACCAATTTTCAAAAACAATATCCAAATAGAAAGAACTTAAAGGATGAGATTGAGGAACATGTCCGGAATGGTAGGCTGTTAAAATACATAAGAACTCGGGCAGCGGTAGTGGAACAAGAGCAACCACCATCCTCATCGAATGGGAATTGCCTTGGATCGAGGCGTCAACTTGTCATCAATAGATCGAAATGACTAAGAATAAGTAATAAACTCCATAATAAAACGGCTAAGTCACTTACACATGTACAGGATCGAGAACGGTCCCTAGGCATGCTCTGAGATGACGATGAACCGTCACACCCGGAGATGCATGCATTGTAGTGTTTAGTTTTTGATTTTGTTTCGCTTTCAGTACTTGGACTTAATTTTATTAGTTGAATATTTTGATTATTAAACTCACTCGAATGTGAAATCTGACATTAATATTTTTAAGTCCCATCCGGACAATCACAATTCACCTCGAGCGGCACTCGATCTCGAACGATCATATTTTGCCTCGAACAACACTCGATCTCGAACAATCACATTTCGCCTCGAACGGCACTCGATCTCGAACGATCACATTATGCCTCTAACAGGCACTCAATCTCAAACGATCACATTTTGCCTCAAACATGCACTCAATCATGAATGATCATCATCAGCCTGGGATGGCTACGAATTTGATTAATGGTCCTGAACGGTCGTTACTAATAATCAGACAAGATCATAGGTTTGTTCCCAGGTCATCGACGGGTTTCGAACATTGGACTTAACGAAATTCAAAACATGCCTTCCTACTAAAAGGCCTGTTTTAGGGGGCAATAGGAAGTATATCATAAAAATTGGCTAAATGGCTTCTGTGATCATCAAGGCAGGAAGCCCGGAGAGACGGTTATCAGGCTTGAAAAACGATTATATTTGGAACTATGGACAATAGTTGGGCGGATTTAAACCGGGTCCCAATCATGGTGCAATTGATATGAAGTGACAAGGAAGGCCCCGTGAGGCCACATTTCAAATTTCATGTCAATCGGAGTTCGTAAGCTCGAATTATGGGCAAAGGAACAATTTATATGGGTCGATCGGGAACGATCCATAAAACAAAGTAAATCGACGAAGATTGATCAATATCTCAAAATTTACAAAGTCAATGCACTTGAAACTTTCAAATCATCACTATATTGAAGAGTAGAGCCCAAAAATGGTCACATGACAAAACTCCCAAGTTTTGGAAAAGAGGTCGATCGTTATTGGAACGATCGTACAAATCAACCATAACAATCCATAGTTTTACGGAAAATACGATATCTCACAAATGGTACGTCGGAATTACACGAAATTTGGAGGGTAATTCTCTTACATCATGGAGTACCCACAAGACTGATCGCAACTCAAAAGGATGAAATCTTGAAAATAGGCCGATTGTTATTTAAACAATCGTACAAATCAGCATAACGATGTATAGTTTTACGGAAAACGCGATATCTCACATCTGGTACGTCAAAATTGCACGAAATTTGGAGGGCAAGTCTCTTACATCATGGAGCACCCTCCTAAATGATTACAGCTCAAAAAGATGAAATCCTAGAAATTAGGTTGACCGTTATTTGGATGATGGTACAAATCAGCATAACGATCCATAGTTTTACGGAAAACGCGATATCTCACAAACGGTACATCGGAATTGCACAAAATTTGGAGGGAAAGTCCCTTACATCATGGAGCAACCCCACGATTGATCATAGATCAAAAACATGAAATCTTGGAAATTAGGCCGATTGTCATTGGAACGATCGTACAAATTTGCATAACGATCCATAGTTTTGCGGAAAACGCGATATCTCACAAACGGTACGTCGGAATTGCACGAAATTCAAAGAGCAAGTAGATAATATCATAGGGAACCCACGATCTCATATCAAAACGATGAAGCATGGAATGATCTCCTATGATCCAATTTCTAATCAAAATAGCGAAGATCGATCGATATCTCACAAACGATCGATCGATATCTTACAGTATAAATAAAATATTATTGCAGTGGACGTATGCCGGAGTTTGCCGAACCACTATAAAACTCATGTGTTCCTTTACTTTTTCTGTTATTTATTCCTTGATCTACATGCTTGCCTTTCTATTTGGATATTGTTTTTGAAAATTGGTGCTTTCACATACAACTGGGTGTTTGTGACAATTTTTGGCGCAAACACTTTTTACATTGCAAGCACAGAACGAGGATTTATTATGCTCGATAAATGTCCAAAAACAATCTATTCAATTTATAATAGCATCACGGTGTTTTATTTTGCTAAATAGATATCTTCATAAGGTATATTATATTTTCTACCATATTATTTAATCATGTTAAATAATCATGTACTTTTATACTTAACCAAATGTTTCAATTAATTATGCAAATGTATTAAAGTAGTCGATACGATCTAAGGCAAAAATCTATGGGTTAATCGAATTTAAAATGAGTGAGATATACTATTTCAAAGTTAGCTACTTTAATTACTTATTTAATAAAAACAACTAAACTCTCACCCAACCTTAGCCAAAGCCTAAAAACACGTCCCAAACTCTATCCTCCTTTATACTTTCCCACTTGACTCCTGTAAACTCATCATCACAGATCTTCCTCCTCCTCATTTCTCACCTCCAACTACGAAGCATGTCACCGTCTCCGTCGTTCACTCCTCATCCAAGACCACATCGGCTTGCGCTCTCACCTTCGAGCTTGGCTCCGCCTATGGTGACCCCTATGGTGACCCACATCACCTCTGCCTGTAGCAACCTTTCATCGCCACAACCTCCATATGCCACCATCTCGAGTACAATATGAATGAAAAATGTAGCTCATTAGACCCTCTTCAACTTTGATGTTGGTGACTCTGGCTAATACTTATTGTAGAGGGAGTTATCGAATTAATGAATTGAAAGTAGAATGGTTGTTGTGTATTTTTATTTGCAGTAAAGAAATGGAAATGTGTCCATGCGTATATGAAAGAAATAAAAGATGAGTGCTTGCTCTATGTGTGTTCCATTTATAGCCAACTTAAATGCAAAACAAAATGATAATGCAACAAGCAAGATCCACTTTTTACGGCTCAAAACAAGGAGCACATTTGGTAGAGAAATGAAACGACATGTACTTTTGTTTGTTTTGAAAAAAATTTGTGGTACTACGCTACACAATATCACATTCGCGTATAAGCCACGAACGACAGAAATAAAAATACGATTGCGCACAACAATGTGGCATGACCATAAAACAACAATAAAATACATAGGTTAACTTATTCTATGAAGTTTCAAAAATAACAGCGTTTGCTTAAAAATACGTCAAATGAAAGTTTAAATATTTTTCAAATTAAAAATTAAGGAAAAATCTTATAAATAACATTAAAAATACGGCACTAAAAATTTGGGCGGTTATTTGAAACATAAATTTTGTAACGACCTGCATTTTTTACAATTAAAAATATTAAATAAAATAAGACTTTGGTCAAAATTTAAAATTTATGATTTATTAATGTGAATTTTATTGGATTATAAATTTTGACCTTAAGATAAAATCCTAAAAAAACTAATTTTAATGAAATGGAAGGCGGTAACGTGTAGCATATAATTTAATAATATTGATTGAATGTAATTGACAACTGTCTTATTGTAATTTCAATCAATTGTAATAATAAAGTTTAATAAAGAATAAAATAAACGATGTATCAAATGGAGGAATCATAGGTTATTTAATTGAGCTGCTTTTAATATAGAATATGAAATTAGTTACTTGGTAAGTAATTTATAACCCGTGTTTGTAAACAATAAATTTGTAGATATTTGAATTACTAAGTTGTGACAATTGTTTTATTTCTCATCTCATTATTAATCCGTTTGAAATTAATTTGGAAATCAATTGTTAATGTAATTGAAATATGCAGTTAATATAAGAAAAGATGTTAACTATAGAGTAATGAGTGTAATAAAATGGAAACTTATGTTTAATAAATTCATAAGAGAATTGTTGAGTTATATAAAGAACATGTAAATCAAAATAAAAGAATTTGTTTAAAATTTAAAATATAATAAACTAAGATTTTATTACTAATGTAATTTAATGTTGAAATTAATTTAATATTTAAATCTTGGATTTAACATGGAAAATTTAATTTTTAAAAATAATTAATTCCTGGTTAATCAAGGATGATGATAGAAAACTTTTAAGTGAGAATTTGGAAGTGATTAAATCAGTTTAATAATCATTCATTTTAATTAACATGTAAAAATAAATATAATTTGATTTTAAAGATAACTTCAATGTACAATAGAATTAGCATTTGAAATTAATTTCATTGAGTTTAAAATTATTAAGAACCTACATTTCGATATATAGGATGACCTATTTTCGTTTCGGGAACAAAACGGACTTTTCGGGTCTTTGTTATCGCTTTAGCCTAATCGATATCAGTTCCATCTATTTCTGTTTCATCTTGGTCTATATATATGTTGTTAGAAACCCTAGCAGTCTTCTATTCTATTTTTCTATATGTAATTTCAAATCTAATCTTCTCCTTTTCAATGGTGAATATACCAAAACCCTAAATTCCAGTTTCAAATCTAATTCAAAAATACAAACTACTCGGACCCTATCATATTATATATCGTCGCGAAGCTCTCGATGAATGGAGTCGACATCTGATATATTTTTTTGCAATTAAGTCTCGGTTTGATCAGAATTTGGCAAAACATTCTCGGCCGTTCATCCTAGGGTTTGGATTTAACAGTGGATTTGCGACCATTCGATGATCGGGAAGCACTGCAACGTAGAGGCGGCCAAGAAAAGTTCATCCATATGGTTAGATCAAGTCATCGACGCCAGAAACCGCCAAAATCAACTAAATTTTAGCCACGTTTCTCTTGATCAGCGGAGGCAAAGGGCAGCGGTGCAGTTGGTCGCGTGGGGTCCAAAAGGGTGGCTCGGTCAGGGTATCACGATGGCGTGGTCGGATCTTGGTGAAACAACGTATAGCGGCAACGATCCGCGGTCTAATGTGGTGGCCTATGGGTCTGAACATGCCGTTTAGGGTTTGAGGGTGATAAGGTAATTTACGATATTGCCCTTTATTATGTTAATTAAGTTTTAAAATTTTAAATGTTCTAACACGAATAACTTTTACATACGAACTCGGATTCGCACGTGGTTTCTTGCATTGGACTCGTATCGAAATTCTGGACAATATAAAACTAGTTTGGTTGAATTAGGAGACTATATAAATTTTGGGTGTAACGACTCGCATTTTTGATAATTAAAAATATTAAATTAAATAAGACCTTGGAATTTAATGTTGGGAGAAATTAAATTTATGATTTATAAATGGGAATTTTTTTTAAAATGTAATTTAATAATGTCGATTGAATGAAATTAACAATTGTTGATGTGATTTCAATCAACTGTAATGGTAAAGCTAATTGGGAATGTAATTGTAGAGCTTAAATTGGAAATAATTGTAAGTCAATAAGGAATGAATTAAATGTTGTATTAAATGTGAAATTATATGTATTAAATTGAGATTAGTTAATATAGAAAATGAAATCAATTTGGGTAAGTAATTTATAACCCTTGGTTGTAAACAATGAATTAATAGATATGAGTTACTAAGCTGTAACAATTGATTTATTAGCATCTCATTGATTAAATCAGTCTGGAATTAATTTGAAAATCAATGAAATTTAATGTAATTTAATATTACAGTTAATATGAGTTAAGATGATAACTGTACAATATGTATGTAATAAAATGTAAACTAATGTTAATTATATTCATAAGGTAATAGTTGATTCAATAATAAGAGTGAGAATCAAAATAAAAGAATTTATTAGAATCTTTAAATTAAAAAGAGGGAAGACGTTAATTGTAAACATATATTGAAATAAATCTAAATTGGGTGATTTATTTCTAATTAATTCAGTTCATGCTTCAAAATTTAATGTTAGTTTACTGCATATATGTTTATACCTAAATATAAACTTATGCTTTAGATCCAATTATATCATAAAAAATGATTATTTAGGTTTGAAATCTCATACGGTATTAAATTAAATGTTAATAGGAGATGATAAAGGGGGTAAAATAGATTTACACTTGACTATTTTCTTTTCAATTAAACTTGATTAGATTTTAATTGCAACATAATTTACCTTTCCATCTTCACTCTTCTAATTTACTCTTATATTCATTGCCTCCTTATGTGGATTATTTTCATACCTTTTATTTATGAATGTAAACTATAAGTGGCGATAAAGATGTACATATATATATTATACACCTGTTTATATTACCTTATTTATGCTATCATATTTTTGAATGTATGTTAGTAAAACATTCAATCGAAATATTAACATGTTTGTTTAAATTCCCAATCTAATCACAAAGAGAGAGAGATGAAAAGTTCTTAATGCTGTATATTCTTTTAATTTTGACACAAATTTGTGTAGATAATTTATTTTCATTTTTGTGTGTTAATTAAATGGATGTCAATTTTGGTATGTTTGGGGTTAACAAAATTAATTAAGTGAACAATTGTTTTTAAAATTTGAATTCCAAAAGTTTATTTACAGTATAGAGTTGGTCCATTCATTCCCTATCTAATTAATAATTGCTGCATTCTTTTCATTATTTCCTCATTTGTTCCATTACTCCTTTCCATTTACATTGTCTGAAGCTTTTCCATTTTGCAAACATGACTACTTTTCATATTTTTAATTCTTTTTTACCTCTTTTTAATACCTGCTACTTTTAAAAATGTTGTTCATATTTACTTTATTTCAATACCTATTTTGTTCATATTTACTTTATTTTTTTCATTCATTTTCCAACTTCATTTTCTAAAACCTTATTTCATTTATTTCTAATTAATAGTAGCCTCTCTTTTCAAATCTCATTGGCCCTACACCTAACTTTAACCTTATAAATAAGATATGATGCAAATGAAACCTTAGCCTCCATTCTAATCTTCTTCTTTTTTCTTCTTCTTTTTCTTTTTCTTCTTCAAATCTTCTTATTCTCTCTCATTTTATTTTTTCCTTCCTCTTCAAATATTCTTCTTCAAATCTTCTTCTATTTCAAACTTTCTTCTTTCTTTTCAAATCTTGATCTTCTCTTTCATTTTCAGTTCTTCTTGTTTTAATCCCTTTCTTTTTTTCAATTCTTCTTTCTCAAATCTTCTTCTTTTTTTCAAACCTTCTAAAAATACACACACACACACACACAGATATATATATATATATATAATATAATAAGGAGGAAAATTAAAGTAAATCAAACCAAAAGCAAAATCAAGGAACAAAGCTGGCAATCAAGAAGGAGACTAAGGAAACATAGAGAGGAGCTATTGATTAGAAGTCTATTATTTGCAGGTTTGTATAAAGATGAGTGATTTAACCCACTCACATATACTAAATCATCTTATGTTAGTTAATTTAGATTTATGATGTGATTAGAAATTTATTGATTGTTGTTTGGTATTTTAAATTGTCATTTAAATTTAATTTGAATTTATATTGAATTAAATTGCCATTTAAATTTATATTGAGTATTTAAATTATTAGTTAAATACCTGATAATGATAACCAATTAATTATTGTGATTTATTGGTTGATTTGAATGATGATTGTAATGGATGCTTAATTGTTGACATTTTGGATGATTTGATGTTATGTTTATTCTATATATTGTTATCACATTGTAAGTTCCCTTAGTTATTGTTAGGAAAATCACTATGGGTTGAAATGATACATACCCGAATGATCTTATAGATTAGCGAAAAAAATCGTTATGGGTTGAAATGATAAACCCGAGCGATTTTATGGATTTGGAAAAATTGTGATTCGAGATACGGATTGAAATGATATATATTCGGAAATTTAAATTTATTATGGGTTTAAATGATATATATCTGTATCACTTGACCATAATTATATACGGACACCGGATTGGTAAATTAAATGATTTTAAATCCTTAAATTTTGAATCCAGTTAAATGATATTATCTTAAATGAAATAAAATTAGATTTATATGAACTGAATTATTTTCAAAATCCAAGCTTTTAAAATGTTGAAATTGAAATTGGTTTAAATGAATTGTTTAAAGAATTTAAATTGAAATCTTAAAGTTGAATTTGAAATACAATTGAAATTTATCAAAATTGAGTTATTTCAAACATTTGAATATTTAAACTTTGAAACCTATTGAATTTGAAGTGGTTTAAATTTGTAGTTCAAACATGGATTTGAAATCGATATAAATTGAAATGGTTTTAATGAGAATTTGAATTGAAACCTTTAGTCTTTTGAATTAAAATCATTGAACTGAGATTGATTTAAATTGAATTTTTGGAACTAAAGTTGATTTGAATTGATTTGTGAAATTGGAAGAAACAATCCTAATTCAAAACTATTTTCGATATAAACTCTTTTAACATATAAACTATTTTTCTCATATAAACCATTTTAATATATTAATAATTTTTAATACATTAACTATTTTTAATATATAAATTATTTTAATATATAAACTATTTTTGAAATATAAACTATTTTAATCTATAACCTATTTTTAATATATAAACTATTTTAATATATATATTATTTTAAATTTATAAACAACTTTTAATATATATATTAATGTATAAACTATTTTTAATGTATAACTGTTCCAATATATAAACTAATTTCAATATTCAAACTGTTTAAAGTTGGAAATGTTATGATTTAGATTCACTTGATTTAAATGCGAATATTTTGATATGATGGTTTAACCTATTTTTGTGGTGATGATTTTGAATACGAATATGATTTAAAATAAATAATGATTTTGAAAGTGAATATGATTTTGAAATGATTATGATTTGTAAGTGAATATGATTTTGAAGTAAATAATGATTTCAAAAGTGACATGATTTTGAAGTGAATATGATATTTTGATATGAAGTATAAACTGTTTGAAATGTAAATGAACCATCCGGTGTGTAAAATATAATGATTGGTTGTTAAAGGGACCGGGGCCGACTATTGGCATACTCTCTGTCAATACCGGAACCACTTTTACAACTGTGTACGTAGTGAAGAATCCAGAATGAAGTAGGATGGTTTGGCGAACGCTACTGGTATGACGTAAGAACGCAGCCCTCATCTTCGGGCCGGCTTGAGATAACTATAACGGGAGCAATTGACGGGCCAAGTGAGGTTGCTCCTCCAATCAGACACACTTCTTCGATACCATATCTATTACTTTATGATTGATTTGGTGGACACCTTCAATTTGATTATGGGAATATTGTTTCGAGGTGGGCGGTAGTTGCAGCTATGTGTTACCACCAGCCCAGAAGTGTAAACGGTAGAATCCTACCCTAGCATTGCCTCGTTGTGCCTTGTCATCTACATTATTGAGCCCACAACGATTTTGGTTTGTGTTGTACCTATGGAGTGCTCCCTGATAGCCCACCAGTTTACGTGGAGTTTACAATACTGTATAGACTACAGGATTATATAAAATGTGCTAAGGGGGATATGGGTAACGCCTTAACGCTATTTTAATACTTTACTTTACTGTAGACATATTATAATAGCGTATTGTATTATATATGTAGATAGTTTAACGGATCCTTAGGAGATGGAATCTAGAACATCTCTTAAGTTATTGCACACACGTTAGACACTGGATAGGAGACGTAAAATCCCGTAAACATCTCTGAAGCCGTTACACTCGTATTTACTTATTTTGATTTAACTTACATAAGATCTTTTAGTTCTGACTCGAGTGTTTTGTCTTTTAATTACGCTTGGGTCAACCTGAGCTTTTCAGTGTTGAAGACATTATTCTAGAGGACGAAGACAGAGTTTAGTATTATACTATTATTTTATCCCACTGTATCATGTTGTTCCGCTGCGTTGTTTATTTATTCCTGCTGTATGTATAACTCTGATTTGTATTGTAAAGTGTAATCAAATGTTATTTGTCAAACAGCTTCATAAACTGTTTATTTGATTATTATATTTTGTCATTCCGTTGTGAGATTATGTGCTTTTTTTCCTTCTTTTCTCTTTTTTTCTTATCTACCCCATTAACAATCATCCCTTTTGAATGGTTTGAGTTGACATGTATGGTTTATTGTCAATTTAAACCATCCGAAAAGGTGGGTCGTTACATTGGGTTTCTATTGGATTTTCAATGGGCTATAAATCAAAGGTGAGTGATTAAACCTGCTCACGCAATAATAAAATTTCTGATGTTAGTTAAATTGAAATCATGAAGTGATAAAATTTTATTGGTTGTTGTTTGGTAATTTAAAATTTACATTTAAATTAAAATTGATGTTGGTATTGAATTGAATTGACGTTTAAATTGTTATTGGGTTTAATTGCTGATTAAATACCGACAATTGATAACTAGTAACTATTGTGATATATTGGTTGTTTTGATTGTTGATTGCAACTGGATGCCTATTGATTGATATGTTGGATGTATGGTTGTTTATTTATTTGGATATATCCCTGTTAACACCCTATTTATTATTTGACATCCTATAAATTGTCATTTGGATTATTTGAAATGAACTAACAAATAGACGGAAATGATATATAAATATGTCATTTAAATATTGGTTGAAATGATGTATATCCATCCATTTAATTAAAATTAAAAAAATTGATCACTTGGCTACAGGGTAGAAAATTATATACGGACAGCGGTTTTGGTTAAATTAAATGGTTTCAAAATATTGAATTTAAATTCGTTTTAATGATATTGTCTTAAAGAGAATAAAATTTTGATTTAAATGAATTGAATTATTTTCTAATTCAAGCTTTGAAATGTTGAAATTGAAACTGTTTAAATGAAATTGTTTAAGGATTTAATTTGGAATCTTAAGTTGAAATTGAGATATGATTTGAATTTATTGGAAGTGAATTATTTGAAAGGTTTAAATTTTAATTTAAACTTTGAATTTACTTTAACTAAAATGGTTTAAATTGGTATTTCAATGTTTTGGATGTGAAATGGACTTAAACTTAATTGTTTTAAAATGAGAATTTGAATTGAAACTTTCAACCATTTGAATAGAACCGTTTAAATTGAATTTGAAGTAAAGCTTGAAATCATTTTGAATAGTGGCTAATTTAAATTGAATTTTGAATATGAACTTTGCTTGAATTGGAAGTCAAAAAATTGAATTCGTTGTGATTTGGAATTGGAACATGAGTTCAAATTGTTGTGAAAGAAGAAACAGTTTTAATATAAACTATTTTATTGTATAAACTATTTTTCAATATTAAAACTATTTTAATTGTTCAAAACATTTTCAATAATAAAAACTATTTTATATTCAAAACTATTTCCAATTATTAAACTATTTTAATTATTCCAAACTATTTTTCAATATTAAAACTATTTTTAATTATCCAAACTAATTTCAATGTTCAAACTATTTTAATTATCCAAAACTATTTTCAATATTCAAATTGTTTTAAGAGTGGGAATTATTTAGATTTAAATCATTGATTTAAATACGAATGTTTTAATATGAAGGTATAACCTATTTTTAAAATTCGAAATGGTTTTGAAGTGAATTCGATATTTAGATATGGAGTATGACTTGTTCTTGAAATTTAAAAGAACCAACCATTGTGAAAAATGACGTTTAGTTGTTAAAGAGACCGGGGCAGAATATTGGCATACTCTTTGTCAATACCGGAACCACTTTAACAACTGTGTATGCAGTGGATGATCCAAAATAAAGTGGTTGGATTGGCTAACATTTGCTGGATTTGAAGAAAGAGAACGATGATGGATAGACCCCGACACTTATGTTTGTTGGAAATGACTAAAACGAGAGGAATTGTCCTGACCAATGAGGCTAGCTACCTCTAGCGACATTTGTTTTTCATATTACTATATTGATTTTGACTTGATTGGTGCACCTTCATTTGATTATGGGATGGATGTTCGCGGTGGGCCGTTAGGTGTTACCACCAGTCAGGCGACTCAAATTGGTAGTATCCTACCTTGGGCATTGCCTCACGTGCCTTGTCATACTTTTATTCTTATAAGAAACCACTACGATTTTGTTTTAGTATGGTACTTATAAGGGACTCACTAGCTACCGACATTACTAGTTGTGTTATAGGACCTTCATAGACTACCTGCTTAAAAATGTGTTAAGGGGGATCAATGTAAAGCCTTAACGCTATTTTAATACTTTACTTTACTAATAGACACTACATATAGCATATCTTACTACATATAGATAGTTTGTCCGATCCTTAGGAGATGGAAAATCCCTTAACATCTCTTAAGTTATTGCAGTCACGTTATATAGTTGATAGGAGATGGAAAATCCTGTAAACATCTCTGAAAGCTATTACACTCATATTTTACTTGTTATTGATTTAACTTACATAAGAACTTTTAGTACTAACTCAAGTGTTTTGTCTTTTCATTACGCTCGGGTCAGCCTGAGTATTTCAGTGTCTGAAGACATTATTCCTTAAAGATGAAGATGGAGTTTTCAAGACCGTATTTACTATTATTATTCCACTGCATAATTTGGTATGTTTGTTAATTGTACTCTGATTATGTTGTAAAAATTGAAATCAAATGTACATTGTAAAACTGTTTCATGAACTGTTTATTTGATTATTATATTTTTTTCATTCCGCTGCGAGATTCTGTGTTTGCTTTCCTTCTTTCCTCTTATTTTCTTATTGAACCCCATTGATAATATGCCCTTTTGAATGGTTTGATTTAGGCATGTGTGGTTTATTGCCGACTTAAATCGTCTAAAAAGGTGGGTCGTCATAGTTGGTATCAGAGCTTTGGTTTAGAGATACCTTGGCTTGTTGGGGTTAACTCATTAGAGATAAGGTTAGTAAACCCTGGAATGAGTTCGAGTGTATATATATACGAGAGAGCATATTTGTTAGTGCTATAAAAAAATATTTTGTATTGTGTTAATTTATTCGGTTGAGTATTTATGAATTTCGGTCGGTACATAGGACGCTATGGCATCGATAGGGATGCCTAAACACTTGAACAGGGTAGACCGACACAATATT
Organism: Allium fistulosum; assembly: GCA_030737815.1. Classification (NCBI taxonomy): domain Eukaryota; kingdom Viridiplantae; phylum Streptophyta; class Magnoliopsida; order Asparagales; family Amaryllidaceae; genus Allium; species Allium fistulosum. The sequence continues at coordinate 1,427,440,486 of CM060902.1, forward strand.
GTTTTGAAATTGGTAAATGAAATGGTTTTTCCTAAAACTATAATTTATATATTAAAAAGAATAATTTTTCATAAGTTAATATTGTTATTTTTTGTTGTGTTGTTTGTTAGGAAATGATAATATTCGATTATTGTCATTTATTGTTGGTTAGTGAAGGTTCTTAAAACTATTAACTATTATATGTTATAAGAAAATGTAATTTTATAAATATGGTTTATAAATTATGATTTACAGATAAAATGAATTAAAATTGGGAATTTGAGAACCTATGTTCCAGTGTTTGAAATTGGTTTTCAAAGATTTTGGAAAAAATATATTAGTATTATTTTGAAGTATTTTCGAATAGAAATATTTTCAATGAGATTTGAAAGAAATGTTGTAAAAGAATTTTAAAGAAAATAAGCTCTTACTCCCCTCTTCTATCATTGGAAAATAATTTCGAGGATGATCGTGACATCATCGACGTTCATTTTCGAGTTTCAAAGTGGGAAGGCTACTATAGTAGCTTTGCTACATAGTTGTTTTGGTGAAACAAATTTTAATTTTAATTTCCTAAGTATGATTTGATATACAAAAGATATAAGAATATATTATTTCAAGATGATTTGAAATGAAACCCAGTATTTAGTTCTTAAGTTTTCTGTTAATTAGTGATTTTCAATTATTGAAATGAAATGGAATGAAACAACCTGTTATTTCGAACCATTCAAATCGACAATAAAGCCACACATGTCAGAATTGAATTGTTCAAAATAACAGATTGTTAATTAATTTGGGGTAAATAAAAATCAATCACAGAATCACAGACGCGGAATAGCAGAATATCTCACAGTGGAATAAATAAAACATGGTAGTTCATGAAGCTTCTAAATACATAGTCTCAAAGCAAATACATAATATTAGAGTCTGAAAGAAAATACAACTGGAAATCGAAATACATAAGTCCACTAATACATAAGAAAATGACTGAAAAGGAAATAACTGAAATAGGAAATGGTAGATAGATAGCTAAATCTCCAGCAGATCTTTAGCTCCAAAAGATGAATCCAAGGCTGTGATACTCAGGCTGACCCAAGCATAAAGTAAAACAAAACGCTCGAGTCAGGACTAACATACTTATATAAGTAAATCAACTCAAGTGAACTGTTCAATAAAATGCATCAATAACTCAAAGGATGCTTGGGATCACCAATCCTTTAAGGATCCATTAAACTATCTATATGTAGTAAGATATGCTATTATATGTAATGTCTATCAGTAAAGTATAATGTTGAAATTAGCGTTAAGGCGTTACCCATATCCCCCTTAACACATTTTATATAAGTGTTGTAGTCTATATAGTACTGTAAACTCCATAGTAAATTGGTGGGCTATCAGGGAGCACTCCATAGGTACAACACTAAAGGCTATCAGGATAAATATGACAAGACACGCGAGGCAATACCAAAGGTAGGGTTCTACCGTTTTGCACGCCCGAACTGGTGGTAACGTATAGCTGCACTTACCACCCACCTCTAGACAACACTCCCATAATCATTGGTGCACACCAATCAATCACAAAGCAAAAGATATGGTTTCGAAGAAGCATGTCTGATAAGAGGAGCGACCTCACTTGGCCCGGTATAGCTCCTGTTTTAGCCATTTTAATTATGACCCGAAGGTCAAGGCTAATCCATCATCGTTCTCTTACTTCATTCCAGCAGTGTTCGCCAATCCATCCTACTTCATTCTGGATTCTCCACTGCGTACACAGTTGTTATAGTGGTTTCGGTATTGACAGAGAGTATGTCAATATTCAGCCCCGGTTAATTTAACAACCAAACGCTTATTTCACATAGTGGTCGTTTTATAAAACATACTTAAAAATCTAAGTTACATCAAATTCTAAATATTAATCTTCAAATATATTTATCATTTGAAATCACTTAACTTAAACAATTAAATTTATTGATATTAGCAAAATTCAAGTTATTATGTTTTATTTCTCAATCAGTTTATTAAATGACATAACTATATCATTGAAATTACATAATAATAAAACTTAATAAAAATCTTAAATTAAACTTATCCTTCTTAAAATATATTTATTAAAGTTATAAAAATAAATCTATATATAGTTAAATTTAAAATTTTAAAATAAATTTCCAAATAAATTTTAAAACTTATATTAAAAATTAAATTATTTATTAAATTAAGTATTTATGTTATATTAAATAAAATATTATAAATTAAACTTTTATATTAAATTTAATTAAAAATCTAATTATTTTATTAATGAAATATTTATTTTAACTTTTAAAACTAAATAAAATGTCGGAGTTAAAATTTAAATTCAAAATCCATATATGTATCTTAAACTTTTATACATAATTAAATCTTAACTTAAATTTTAAAACTTTTATTTAATCAAATTAACCATAAATTTAAAACTTAATTCTTTAGAATCAAATTTTTATTTGTCAAAAACATTTCAAATAGACCAACGATGTCCTTATATAGTTTTCTATCCTATGGTCAAGTGATACGGATATATATATATATCATTTCAACCCGCAATAACTTAAATTTTCGGGTATATATTATTTCAACCCGCAATCCCAAGTAAAATTTCATTTTTTATTTTTTATTTCCTAAATCTATACACTCGTTTGCGTATGTATCATTTTAACCCATAGTGATTTTCCTAACAACAAACTAAGGGAACTTGCAGTGTGATAACAACATATATAATAAACATAACGTCAGTCACGTATCAAATCACATAGCAAAACAAAATCCGAATTTTCATGTGCAATACATAGCATATCGAATGATCACTTTAACATAACAAATATAAAGTGTCAACTAGCACATCCTAACATTCCAATGACAATTCAAGTGATATTAATTCACTTAATAATAAGTATGTAATTCGTGAGTGATTTCTCACCTTTCATGGCTAATAAATGTGACAACAACGACTATGAAACAAAGCACGAATAGAACTAAATCTCAACTAGCAAATCCATAAGCACGAAATGAACCAAGCTTCAAAATTTTGGAACAAAATTCTTTTTTTTCCTTTATTTATAAAAAGAGGAGAGAAATAGCAATAAGGTTCGGTCAAGGCTATGCTTGGGCTTGGCTAGGGTGGTGGCTCACGGCTATGGGTGTGTCGGTGGTTGTGTGTATGGCCTTGGGTGTATGTGTGTGGTGGGTGTGTGTACGACTTGGGTAGGGGAGGAGGGTAAGGAGAAGGTGGCTTGGCTAGAGGGGGTAGAGCCTTGGCTGGCTCGGGTGGAGGAGGGCACGGCTGAGGTGGGGTCGGCCGTGGGTGATGGTGACGTGGTGAGGCAATAGGAAGGGGCGGCGGCAAGGGGAAGGCAAAAGAGAGAGGGAGAAAAGGAGAGAGAGGAAGGAGAGAGGAGGAAGGGAGGCTAGGGTTTGGCTTAGAGAATGGAGAAAGAAAGAGGAGCAGGTTACTGTAAATTTTCGTCAGAGCAAAATGAGAAGAGGAGAGGAATGAGAGGCCAAAAAAAGAAAAGGTACGTACCTTTTTCCAATAGATGTTTCTGTTGGATGAAAGGATATGTGGCCCTTTAGATGACCCTTAGGAGTCAAGCCCAACAAACACAAACCCAACAACCCAATATCCAAAATACAAAAATACAAGTAAAATACACATATAAACACCGATAAAATGCACATTTTTACACTGTAAATTGCAGATTTGGAGCTCTAGAAATCCGATTTTGACGAAACGGAAAGTGGAGCGGACATTAGAATTTAGTCTAGTATCATAAAAGAAAATACAAATTTCAAATTTGAAAATTTTATATTTTCAACAAAAAGTCAACCTTTGACCAAATTTGACCAAAATTTAAATTTTCAGAAATTATCTTATTTTGATAAATGTGGAAAAATATATTACTTAACATTTCAAATTCGTTATTTAAATTCAAATTTTAAAATTTTGACTTAAATTCAAATAATAACTTAATTTTAAAATAGTTCGAATTTGTGAGTCGTTACACTCTCCCCCACTCAAAACTTTTCATTCTCGAAAAGGAACGAGACACGGAAATAGAAACAGAAGGAAGATAAGTTAGTTTCAACGAATAGTACCTGGAACGAACAACTCCGGATTCAAAGCATGCATGCTCTCCTCCGTCTCCCAGATACAATCTCGATCATCAGTACTCCACCGCTCCTTGACCAGGTTGACTGACTTCCTCCTCAATTGCTTCGTACCTCGATCAATAACAAGAAGCGGCTTCCGCTCGATGGTGAAATCCGGGTCAACATCCAAATTCTGAGGTAAAGGAGGCTGAACAATCAAAGACAGATCATGAAGATACTTGCGAAGATGCGAAATATGGAACACATTATGCACTCCAAACAACTTCTTAGGCAATTCCACATGGCAAGCTAAAGGACCAACTCTCTCTAATATACAAAAAGGACCAATGAATCTAGGAGTTAGCTTTCCTTTCCGTCCAAAGCGAATCACATTCTTCATTGGCGAGATCTTCAGAAAAAACTGATCACCCACTGCAAATTCCAAACTCCTTCTTCGCCTATCAGCATACTTCTTATGCCTATCCTGAGCAATCCTCATCTTCCTCCTAATCTCCTCAACCTTCTCAGAAGCATCCAAAATCATATCAAGACCAAGAACCAAACGATTACCAGATTCAATCCAGTAAGATGGATAATTACAAGATCGTCCATAAAGAGCAACGAACGGGGACATCTTGATACTTGCCTAAATTCAAAAGATGGGGTTTAATTGATTTGCGTTTATTAAAGTCTTAATTTTTAAATTAAAACTATACCTGATAGCTATTATTATAAGTGAATTCGATGAGATGGAGATGATCTTCCCAAGATCCTCCATAATCAAGAACACAGGCACGAAGAAGGTCTTCCAAAATCTAATTCACTCTTTCCGTCTGACTGTCGGTCTATGGATGGTAAGCTGTGCTAAGATTCAACCGAGTACCCAAAGCTTCCTGAAATGCCCTTCAAAGGTTACTGGTAAAGATGCAATCTCTATCACAAACTATACTGATCGGAACACCATGAAGTCGAATAATCCCTCTCATATAAATCCCAGCTAAACTCGAAGCAGTGCGGTTAGACTTGACCGGAATGAAATGAGCTGACTTGGTCAGTCTATCAACAACCACCCATATACTCTCATTACCCCTTCTAGTCCTCGGTAATCCATCAATAAAATCCATAGAAACCTGTTCCCACTTCCAATTGGGAATCTCAAGGGGTTGTAATAATCTAGCGGTCTTCTGGTGATCGACTTTAACCAGTTGGCAGTGGCACATCTACTAACATAGAGAGAGATATCACGCTTCATACCACTCCACCAATACAACTTCTTCATATTCTCGTACATCTTTGTCATACCAGGATGAATAGAAAGTCTAGACCGATGATTTTCCCGAAGTAACTCTTGCCTCAATCCATCGACATTCAGAACACAAATTCGATTATTAATCCTCAAAATCCCTTTATTACCAATCTGTGCTTTCATTCCATCTTGGTTACCACCTCCCTTATTACAAACATTCTCCTTAATAAGCCTTAGCATCTCGTCTTCATCTTACTTAGCAACAATACGAACCATAAGGGTAAAAGAAACAACAAGTTGACATAACATCGTCTTCTTTCGACTCAAGGCATCGGCTACTACATTAGCTTTCCTGGGAGTATAGTTGATGTCGAGGTCATAAGAAGCTAGAAACTCGAGCCATCTAACTTGCCGCTGGTTCAAATCCTTCTGGGTGAAAATATACTTCAACGACTGGTGATCCGTAAAGAGCTCAAACTTAGTTCCTAAAAGATGGTGCCTCCATAACTTCAAAGAAAATAATACGACAAGCAATTCCAAATCATGAGCTGCATAATTGGGTTCATGGGTCTTCAAGTGACGACTAGCATAAGCAATAACCTTTGTATTCTGCATCAAAACAGCTCCCTAACCTTCTCGACTAGCATCAGTGTAAACCGTTAATCCCTCACTTCCATTTTGAACGGTAAGAACAGGAGCAGAAGTTAGCTTGCGCTTTAATTCATTGAAGGCAGCTTCACACTTATCATTCCATATAAACTTGGTATTCTTACGAGTCAAAGCGGTGAGAGGTGCAGTAATTCGCGCAAAGTTCTCAATAAATCTCCGATAATAATAGCAAGGCCTAAGAAGCTACGAATATCCGAAGGAGTCTTAGGTTTTTCCTAATCCTGAAGTAGAATAGGGAATTTGAAATACGAAGAAAGATAAAATAATTAAGTTACAAAAGAAGAAAAAGGATAGACTTACATTGATCGTAGCGATCTTAACTGGATCAACCGAAACTCCATTTTCAGAAACAATATGTCCAAGAAATCGAACTTCATCTTTCCAGAAATGGCTCGAGAATTTAGCTTTCAATTGATGACTCCTTAGGGTTTCAAGAACAAAACCCAAATGTGATTCATGCTCCTTCTCTGACTTAGAAAAGACAAGAATATCATCAATGAAAACCAGAACGAACTTGTTAAGAACATCTCGAAAGACACGATTAATAAGGTCGACGAAGAAAGCTGGGGCATTAGTTAAGCCAAAGGGCATAACTAACCATTCATAGAAACCATTCTAAGTTCGGAAAGCGGTTTTGGGAATGCTTTCCTCAGCCACTCTAAGCTGGCGGAAACCAGTGTCAAGATCAAGCTTAGAGAACATTTTAGCCCCATGGAGCTGATCGAACATATCATTGATACGAGGCATAGGATATTTATTCTTCAGAGTGAGCTTATTCAGCTCCCTAAAATCCACACACATTCTCAAAGAACCATTTGACTTAGTGACAAACACCACCGCTGCTCCCATTCCGAGTGACTATGCCTAATCAAACCCTTAGAAAACAAATCTTCAATCTGCTTCCTCAACTCGGCTTTCTCCTTAGGTACCATCCTATGAGGAGGAAGAACTACAGGCCGGGCTCCAAGAATAAGATCAATGCGGAATTCAATTTACCGCTGAGGAGGTAAAGAAGTGACTTCACCAAATACATCGGGAAAAGAGTTGGACAACTGGAGTAGAATCAAGATCACAAGGATGAGAGTCAAGAGAAAAGATAAAACTGCTAGCATAATCCTGAGGCATACGGCATTCAATCACCAAAGGATTACCCCTACCATCAACTAAAGAAACGGTTCGGGATTTGCAAAAGATAACAGCTTCAAATTTCTTCAGCCAATCACCTCCAAGCAAAATGTCGAAAGCATCAAAAACCAGAACATAGAAATCGCTAGAAAAACGATGGTTGTTGTAAAAGAGTTCCACCCTTTTACAAATCCTACTAAGGTTCGTTGGACCGCCAATAGGATTAGACACCCATAAAGATTCCGTTGCATATTCGGGTGAAAGATTATGCTCAAACATATTACAGAGGTCAACAGAGATGAAACTATAAGATGTACCAGTGTCAAATAAAACACAAATAGGATGAAAATGCAAAGTAAAGATTCCCTAAAGCGTACCCTTAGTATCATCACCGGTAGGAGTGGAAGAGGTAACTGCGAAGATTCCAGATGCCTTGCCCTTCTGCTGAGTTGGACAGTCCTTCTTGAAGTGGCCTGGCTGCAAGCAAATATGGCATAGGTCATGCCTAGTCATCTGAACTGGTGGTCCAGAAGCTCCGACTGAACTAGGAAGGCTGTTGGCATAGTGTCCCTTCTGATCACACTTGAAGCAAGTAATAGAAGATAGATCAATAGGCTGCCTCTGAGAAGAAGATCCTAAACCCTGAGTCTTCTGCCAATTCTTCTTCTGCTGCTAGAAGTTGAACTTCCTCTTCTTGGAGCTACTGGAAGAAGGCTGAAATGGAGGTGTACGAACAACATATGCTTCCTTAGAAGTGGGGTTCTCATACCTAATAGCCATATCCATCAATCCAGTAAAAGAGTTGTGCACATGAGCAATCAAACGATCATAATTTTTCGGGCGAGCTCCAGCTATTAACTTTTCATTCTTCTTAAGCGGGGTATCAATCAAGCTAGGACCAAACTTGGACGGTTGTTGAACTTCCTCTTATACTTAGAAAATGTCATACTCCCCTGCTTAAGATCCATAAATTCCCTGTATACCTGAGACTTCCCAGCTTTGGTCATCCACTTAGATACAAAAGCATCCCTGAATATGGTATTCAAGACTTAACGAAGATTCCAAAGAGATAACTTAACCAAACTTGAATTCAGCTCAAGATTTATACCTAAACTGCGCCTAAGTGATATTTTCCTTAATAGTGTGGGTTGTAACAGACTCGCACCAATCCTGGGCTGCCCCCTGCAACTGCCAAGCGGCTAACTGACGCTATTGGGCATCGGTGATCTCAAGACCTGTGAAAATCCTCTCTAAACTCCTCATCCACTGTTGAGCCTCAATGATGCTCTCTGCTCCAGTAAACTTGGTACCACCAAGTAGAGTGAACATTATATAGAGAGTGGTGAATCTGATTGGTGCAATGGGTTCTGGTGCTAGGGCAATTCCTCGACCCCTACCTCTGGCATTCCTACGATTCATCCTGGAAATTCAAAAATGAATTTTTAGGACAAGGATAAAGTTTCAAACTTAAAGAAAATCCTAATCAAAGAATTCTAACTAACAAGATGGATTCGAAGGAAGGAAATTCTAGGAAAAGGGTTAAATTTTTATATCCAAAAAAAATCTTTGAAACCATTTTATACTTTTCAAAATACGCTCTCTCACAAGAAATGATTCTGAGCCTGATTTTACTTATTCTAGGGTATCGCTACCCTATCTATAATGAGTTTTTCCCCATAGGCTAAGGTTTGCCTAAAAACCAAAGCTCTGATACCAACTGTAATGACCCGCTATTTTGAACCATTCAAATCGACAATAAAACCATACATGTCAGACTTGAAGCGTTCAAAACAATAGATTGTTAATTATTTTAGGGTAAATAAAATCAATCATAGAATCCCAGACACAGAACAAGTAGGATATCTCGCAGTGGAATAAATAAATCATAGTAGTTCATGAAGCTACACAATACATAGTCTCAAACAGATACATAATATCAGAGTCTGAAAGCAAATACAACTGAAAGTCCAAATACATAAGTCCACTAATACATAAGCAACTGACTGGAAAGGAAACAACTGAAATAGGACATAATAGATAGATAGCTAAGCTCCAGCAGATCTCTAGCTCTAAAAGGTGAATCCAAGGCTGTGATACTCAAGCTGAGACACTCAGGCTGACCCGAGCATAAGTCAAACAAAACACTTGAGTCAGGACTAACATACTTATATAAGTAAACTGTTAACCCGCCTTTTGGCAAGGCCGCAGACAGACGGATTTAACTTAAACAACTTCACAACTATCGAGACTAAAGTATGATGGGTTCGGTTTAAAATGATGAAGTTCACTTGAATATGTCGTTGGGAAAAGGAGTGGAGAAATTACATGGCTCGGCCTAGGCAGTTTGGCAGATGTCGCTCGGCATTGGGATGGTTCGGCGTTGGAGGCTGTTCGGCATAGAGAGATCGTCGTTCGACATAGAGGGATCGTTCGGCATTCCAGGAGCACTCGGCATTCAGTAGCGCTCGGCATCCAGGAGCGCTCGGCATTTAGAGGCGCTCGGCATTAGAGATCGTTCGGCATCAGACATGGTTCGGCATGACGGAGGTTCGGCATTAAGTATCGTTCGGCATTGGATGGAGCACTCGGCATAAGTCTCGTTCGGCATTGGATGGATCGTTCGGCATTAGGGAACGTTCGACATTGGATGGGTCGTTCGGCATACCTCACCTCGTTCGGCATACCTCACCTCGCTCGGCATTGCACCTCGCACCTCGATACCTCTGCACCTCGCACCTCCATACCTCGCACCTCCATGTCTCGGTACCTCACACCTCCATACCTCGCACCTCCATACCTCGCACCTCCATGTCTCGGTACCTCACACCTCGGTACCTCGCACCTCCATACCTCGGTACCTCGCACCTCCGTACCTCGATACCTCGGTACCTCGCACCTCCCAACGTTCGGCATCAGGAGATCGTTCGACATTCACACCTTGTTCGGCATTCAGCGTTCGGCATCTATGGTTCAGCATATGGAGACCACTCCATTTGGGCTGAGGTACTCGGCTGCCAGGCCCACCAGGGAAGTCCAACCCATCTTTGTCTATAAATAGAGAGGCAGGGGCACAGTAAAAGGGGATCTTCTTTCTGCTCTCTTACTTTCTCTTTTCTAAGGCTAAGGCAACTCTGCCATTTTGTAACTGTAATCGATTATTACAGCAATAAAAAGCAAACTTCTGGAGTGGACGTAGGCCGGAGTTAGCCGAACCACTATAAAATCTGTTGTTCTTTACTGCTTTCATTTCAGTTTTAACTGTTCTTCACATTATTACTCTCTACATACATTCTATCTCTGAGCTGTGACTGGTATTTGGTGCTTTCATCTTGTTTTGGGGGTTAGTGACCAATTTTGGCGCTAACACTTTGGTGCTTTCACTGAGAAATTGAAACACTCAGGAATTTTGGAGTTAGGAACTTGGATCTTAGAAAGAAATGGCAAGACCACCAACGAAGAGGCAAGCAGTGGAAAGGAGCAATCAGGAAGGAAGTCAAGCGGCATCTTCTGGAGCTGGAGAGGGTCATGCATCCATCTACATAACTCGGGACGAGATGCAAGTGATGATGAATTCTATGCAAGAGCAGATGATGAAACGGCAAGAGGAGATGATGCAGGCTCTTCTTAGGCAATTTGGACAACCAGGAACTGCAGGTGCTCAAGATCATGGAGCTGGACCAGAGGAACTCAACCAACGGACAGATGGAGTGAATCAGCAGGGGCAGCTCCCAATCAACAAACAGTTAACAATCTAGATGGACCTACACTCGGGGGCACGCCACCAGGAGTACGTGATGAAGAATATGTGCCAGAATTTCCTCGGGGACTTGGGGGGCAGTCTGGATTAGTTGGAAACACTAGATTGGCTGACATTATCAGGCGGACTATTCGCGGAGGTCTGACAAATAGGGATTCAGAGGGAGTTAACAAAAGTCCGTTTACCCGGAACATCAGGACAGCTAGGAATCCGTCCGATTTCAAACTACCCACTCTGGAAGTATACAACGGGAAGACGGATCCCACCGACCACTTGATGAGATACACTAGGCATATGGAAGTGCTGGGGGCAACGGAGGAGGTTATGGCCCGATGTTTCCCCCTGTACTTGACTGAAATTGCTGCTATGTGGTTTAGACAGCTGGAGGATGGATCCATTGGAACATGGACAGAACTGGTGGACAAGTTCTTAAGTCAGTTTCGAGTTCACATAAAAAGGCCAAAGAACGTGATGACGCTAACGTCAGTCAAACAGGGGGCAGATGAATCGCTCAGGACATTCTTAACTCGATTTAATGCAGCAGTCGCTTCGGTGGATCGGCCAGATCCATCAATGGTTCTGATGGCTGCGGTATCAGGAGTCAGAGATAACTCGGATTTCAAAGTATCACTGGTACGGGACCCACCGTTGGATCTTGGGGAATTCTTTCATGAAGCTGAAAGATTTCTTCGACAAGAGGATGCATGTTTGGATGTGAGGTCAAAGGAAGTAAACATGACTAAGGATGGAGGACTACTCGGCGAAAGCTCAGGTGGGGGCAAGGATAAAGGGAAAAGGAAGCGCTGGGGAGAACCAATGTTCTCCACTTACACAGGATTGAACTTAACGTTGGAGCGGATTTTCTTAGATACTCGAGATCGCCTTCCCTATCGAAGGCCATCGAGGAGGGAACCCACAGAACGTGAAAGGGCATCAGGAAGGCACTGTCTCTTTCATGACCTAGACGGGCATGACACTAACAGCTGCCGACATCTAAAGGATATAATCGAGGAGCATATAAGGAATGGTCAGTTGCGACAGTATGTCGGAACTCGGAATGCGGCGGTGGAACAGGAGCAGCCACCACCTACCTTGAACGACGAGGGCATGAGGCCCAGGGATGGTGGCCGATTGGTCATCAACTAATTTTAATGGTTTGGAATAAGTAACAAACTCCAGGCAAACGGTTAAATCACTTACTCATGTACGGTGTCGGAGATAACCCTCAGGCATGCTCTGAGATGATGGCTTACCGAGACGCCCGGGTTTGCGAAATCTGTTTTTTCCTTTGACTTGGACATTCGCTTTTTCTGGTTTGGTTTTGGAGTTTGGTTTGAACTCCCTGTTTTGCTCATTTTCTGGTTTGGATTCTGGTTTGGGTGTTTGTTTTTTGGTATGGATTTTTGATATGGGTTTCTGGTTTTCTATTTGGATTTAGATTTCGGATTGGATTTTGATTGGATTTTCTCTAGATTTTTGGCTAAAAGGTCGTCGAGTATAGACTATGCTTGGCAGGGGTCCGGAGAGACCAGGATTCGGCCTAGGACCTAGGCCATATACTATCGGTTACTATTTTAGGTCGTCGAGTATGGACTATGCTCGGCAAGGGTCCGGAGTGACCAGGATTCGGCTTAGGACTTAAGCCACAGCATTCTTCGACGTTCAGGGACACTGAACCATGAACACCATGAAATTACTTAACGTAGGTCGTCAAGTGTGGATTGCACTTGGCAAGAACCCGGAGAGGTTACAGATTTGGATATTGGCTATGAATAGCTAAGGATTCGAACAAGGACCCGGAGCGGTCCCGGATTTGGATATCGACCCGGAGAGGTCACGGATATGGTTATAGGTTATTGAATATGGATGGATTGGAACTCGATAGTCGGGTTCAGATGGAAGTGGAATTGGGTAAGGACTTGGTTACTGGATAAGAATCAGACATCGACTCGGAACAGTCGCGGAAATGGATCAGGATATGGCCGTGGCACTCGGATAAGATGGCTTGGTAATGGATTGGATTATGAATCGGAAAGTATGGATGTGGATAACATACATACTTGGGATATTGGACTTGAGGCTATTCAAAACACACCTTTCACAGCAAGGCATGTTTTGGGGGGCAAGTGTTAACCCGCCTTTTGGCAAGGCCGCGGACAGACGGATTTAACTTAAACAACTTCACAACTATCGAGACTAAAGTATGATGGGTTCGGTTTAAAATGATGAAGTTCACTTGAATATGTCGTTGGGAAAAGGAGTGGAGAAATTACAAGGCTCGGCCTAGGCAGTTTGGCAGATGTCGCTCGGCATTGGGATGGTTCGGCGTTGGAGGCTGTTCGGCATAGAGAGATCGTCGTTCGACATAGAGGGATCGTTCGGCATTCCAGGAGCACTCGGCATTCAGGAGCGCTCGGCATCCAGGAGCGCTCAGCATTTAGAGGCACTCGGCATTAGAGATCGTTCGGCATCAGACATGGTTCGGCATGACGGAGGTTCGGCATTAAGTATCGTTCGGCATTGGATGGAGCACTCGGCATAAGTCTCGTTCGGCATTGGATGGATCGTTCGGCATTAGGGAACGTTCGACATTGGATGGGTCGTTCGGCATACCTCACCTCGTTCGGCATACCTCACCTCGCTCGGCATTGCACCTCGCACCTCGATACCTCTACACCTCGCACCTCCATACCTCGCACCTCCATGTCTCGGTACCTCACACCTCCATACCTCGCACCTCCATACCTCACACCTCCATCTCTCGGTACCTCACACCTCCATACCTCGCACCTCCATACCTCGGTACCTCGCACCTCCGTACCTCGATACCTCGGTACCTCGCACCTCCCAACGTTCGGCATGAGGAGATCGTTCGGCATTCACACCTTGTTCGGCATTCAGCGTTCGGCATCTATGGTTCGGCATATGGAGACCACTCCATTTGGGCTGAGGTACTCGGCTGCCAGGCCCACCAGGGAAGTCCAACCCATCTTTGTCTATAAATAGAGAGGCAGGGGCACAGTAAAAGGGGATCTTCTTTCTGCTCTCTTACTTTCTCTTTTCTAAGGCTAAGGCAACTCTGCCATTTTGTAACTGTAATCGATTATTACAGCAATAAAAAGCAAACTTCTGGAGTGGACGTAGGCCGGAGTTAGCCGAACCACTATAAAATCTGTTGTTCTTTACTGCTTTCATTTCAGTTTTAACTGTTCTTCACATTATTACTCTCTATACATACATTCTATCTCTGAGCTGTGACTGGTATTTGGTGCTTTCATCTTGTTTTGGGGGTTAGTGACCAATTTTGGCGCTAACATAAACCAACTCAAGTGAACTGTACAATAAAATGCATCAGTAGCTCAAAGGATGTTTGGGATTGCCATCCTTTAAGGATCCCAAAAAAAAGAAAAAATGTAAAATACGCTATTATACATAATGTCTAACAGTAAAGTATAATATATTGAAAGTAGCATTGAGGCGTTACCCATATCACCCTTAATGCATTTTATAAATGCTGTAGTCCATACAGTACTGTAAACTCCACCCAACTAGTGGGCTATCAGGGAGCACTCCATAGGTATGACACAAAACAAAATCATGGTGGGCTCGCTAAGGAAGATGACAAGGCACGCGAGGCTATACCCTGGGTAGAATTCTACTGTTTTGCGGCACCAGCCGGGTGGTAACGCATAGCAGCTACTACCGTCCACCTTGGAACAACACTCCCATAACCGAAGGGGACGCAAATCAATCACAAAGTAAAAGAAAAGGTATCGAAGAAGCATGTCCGATAGGAGGAGCGACCTCACTTGGCCTGGTGATGGCTCCTGTTTTAGTCATCCAAGCTGACCATGTGGTCAGGGCTGCATTTCTTACCTTATACCAGAAGCGTTCGCCAAACCTTCCTACTTCATTCTGGATCTTCTACCGTGTACGCAGTTGTTAAAGTGGTTTTGGAATTGTCAGAGAGTATGACAATATCCGACCCTGGTCCCTTTAACAACCAATCGTTATATTTTTCCACACCGTGGTCATTTTTATAAAACATTTAAAAAATAAATCTTGAATTATAATTTAAATCAATACTAGAACATTTAACTGCAATTATATCTTAGATTTAAAACATTTAGTTTAAAATTCATAATAAATCAAATTTTTACATTCCAAAATCATACCTTTAAAACTTAAATTAAATCTTATTTAAAATTTTAAATCCTTTAAATAAATTTAATTACAAATTATTCTCCATTTAACTTCCTTAAATTTATTTATTAAAGTTATTATATAAAATCTACATTTATTGTATTTAATTAAAACTATATTTATCATATTAAATTAAAACTATATTTATTATATTATATTAAATTAAAAATATATTTATTGTATTAAATTAAATTAAACCATATTTATTATATTAAAATTTACTTTTAAATTATTTAAATTATATGTTTAAACCAATTAAAAATTATAAGTTAAAAATCTTAAATTTCCTTTAAATCATATTTAGCTTATAATTTAAAACTTAAAACATATAAAATATTGTCATTTTTCAAATATTAATTTTTAAATAAAATCATTAAATAAAATTAAATGTTAAAAATCAAATTTATTAAATCAAAACATACTTTAAAATTTAGAAAATAATTTCAAATAATTTAAAATAAATTTAAAACGGACCAACTGTGTTTGTATATAATTTTCTACCCTATGGTCAAGTCATTGGGTATATATCATTTCAACCTAAAATTTTAATTAAATTTCCGGGTATATATCATTTCAACCCATATCCCAAATTCAAATCAATAAAATCGCATGGGTCTATCATTTCAAACCATAACGATTTTTCCTAATCTAAAAGATCGTTTGAGTATGTATCATTTCAACCCATAGTTAGGGAACTCGTAGTGTGATATAAAATAAACATAACATAGCAATTAACATATCAATGAGCATAACAATATATATCATGTTAACTAGAACAATCTTAACATTTTACTGTCAATTCAAATGGTGTCGATTTACTTAAAATAAGCATATTAGTCGTGAGTGATTTCTCATCTTTCATGGCTAGAGAAATTGACAAGAACAGCGAATAGACACGACGAAACACGACGAATGGACACGACGAACACGAATGAAAATCGGATCCAAGCTAGCAATTCCAAACCCGAATCAAGCTATGAACTTGGAAACAAATTTTTATTTATATGAAGAGAGGAGGGTGGCTATAGGGTTCAACCTAGGCTATATAGGTTCCGCCAAGTGGGTGTGGGTGGTCGTGTATGGTGTGTATGGGTGGCGTGTGTGGGGTGTAGGCCGAGAGGAAGGAGGGTGGATGGGTGCGTGTGGTGGATGGTGTGGCCGAGTAGGTGGCTGGTGTGGTGGCATGGAGGAGGGTGGCCGAGTGGATGGGTGTGACGCGTGTAGGGTAGGCATGGGGTGGATGGTGTGGCCGAGAGGGTAGGATGTACGGCCAAGGTGGGGCCATGGGTGGTGGCAAGGAGGAGGAGGAGGATAGGAGAGAAAGAGAGAGAGGAAGAGGGAGGCTAGGGAAAAGAGGAAGGACTAGGGTTTAGGCTAGGTTAGGCTTTGGATTGGAGATGGAGGAAGATTATTGTATTTGTTTTCTTGTTCAGGAGGAAGAAATGAGATAGAGAGATGAGAAGGAAAGGTACGTACATATCTATTTCTCAATCGGTATGTGTCCATTAGGAATAGGTATGTGGCCCTTCAAGAGTCTCCTGGTTTTCTTCTCTTCCCTCGTTTTCTTTCTTGTTGGACTCTGATTTGTTTCCTCCTCTTGTTTCTTCTTCTTCTTCAACTCTATCCTCTCAATCTGCTTTCGTCCCACTGATCTCATCTTCTTCTGCTCAATCTGTTTCCTCATTTTTCCTCTTTCTTCTGTCTCCCATCAGCTTGCTTCTGAGGCGTCTTGTTCCAAGAATGTGTCGTCTACCTTGAATGCTAATTGGTCTTCTCTTTTCAAATCTCTCCCTCGTAATGATGGATCATATAAGCCGATTCATTTTGATATCCCTAGGGATAAGTCCCCCAATGTTTTACCAGATCTGGTCAAGGAGGAAGGTTTGAAGTACTGGAATAATCACTTGGTTGGTTTCTTTTTGGATGGTACGCTTTCTTTTTTAACAGTGGTTAATTTCTTGAAAAGGTCTTGGAAGCTTAAGGGTGAAGTTGACTTTAAATCCGATGGGTACAATTTCTATTTTAATTTTGCTAATCAAGAGGATAAAGATCGAGTTCTTAAGTTTGATCCAATTTTTATAAGGGGTAGAATGTTCATAATAACTAAATGGGATCCTTCTATTGGTATCTCTCAAGCACAAGTCAAAAGAGTACCTGTGTGGATTCATTTTCATAGAATTCCTCTTATTCTATGGACGCTTGTAGGGATCAATTGGTTAGCTTGTCATGTTGGTAGACAAATTTGTTTTGATAGTAGTACTGAGAAACTGCAAAGATTTAAGTATGCTAAGGCTTTAGTGGAGATTTCACCCTATTTTGATTTGCCACAATCTATTGCCATTCCTGAGTTGGGAGATAATTGTCCAGATATCAAATTGTCATATGATTGGAGGCCAAAAATTTGTACGCATTGTAAAAAATTTGGACATGATACTGTTAGTTGTGAGTCAGTAAACAAGAATAGACAGAGTGGTGTTAAGAAGGTGGATAATTCAGTTGAGAATGGTGATAAGAACCAAAGTGATCATGGATGTACTAACAATAACATAACAGATCAAAGCTGGAAAAATGTTGAGAGGAGAAATAAAGGAGTATGGAAGAAAAAGGAGACAGTGGCTAAAGAAAAGGTTCAATTAGGTGTTGATCCTAAAATAAGCATGGAAATTGGTAAAGGAAAGAACAGTGAAGGAACTGCTGTAACCTTAAATGCCTTCTCACTTTTATCAAATCTTGATTCAACTACTGATGATCCTGATATTATTCTGGAAAGTGGTAATAATTGTGATGCAACAAACTCTTTATCTAACTCTTCAATTGACTCTGCTGCTGCTAAAGTTTTGTCTTCCAGTATTTCTACTTCTGCTACTTCCTCATGCAGTTCTCAATTTAGCTTTAAGTCTCCATCTTTGTTTGCTTCTAACACATCATCACCTTATCTACATTTATCACCACCTAATCATATTATTCTTCCCCCTTCTTCCAATTCAGGTGAATGTCTGCCTGTCTGGAAATCATGATGAGTAAAGGTAATACTAGCACTCAATCCAATTCTGGTGATTTGAATAAAGGAAAAGATTTTAAGGCTCAGGAAGTTCTTCCTTTATCTTCATCAAAAAGTAATTCTCATTCAAGACATACAAGGAAAAATCCATCACCCTTGCTTCCTCCTCTCCCCTTGAAATGAATAATATTGCCTTTTGGAATATAAGGGGTGCTAACTTTCCCTCTAAACAAGTTGAGATTAGAAATTTTATCAAGGTAAATGATATTCATTTGATGTGTGTTTCTGAAACAAAGTTAGATATTCAGTCTACTATCAAGGCTGTTAACTTGATATCACCTTCTTGGTTACATGATCATAATTTTTTTGAATCTAATTATGGCAGATTACTAACATTATGGAATCCTTCAATCTTCAAACTTTCTAGGATTAATGCCACTGATCAATTCATTCATTATAATTGTGTTCATTTGCCCTCCAATTTGAATTTTCTCTTCACTTCAGTTTATGCTCAAAATTCTTTATCATCAAGACAGTTTTTTTTGGATCAACTTCCTTCTCTAAACTCTTCTTCTAATCCTTGGTTGATTGGTGGTGATTTTAATTGTATGCTAGCTGGTAATAAAAAATATGGTGGTTGTCCCTTGTCTCTTAAGGATATTGCTCCTTTAAATAGTGCAATCAGTCAATCAAACCTAATCCCAGTCAAATCTTTTGGTTCAGTTTTCACTTGGTCAAATAGTAATAGGAGTGGAAATCCAACTGTCTGTAAATTGGATCATATTTTTGTAAATATCCCTTTCCTTCAAGTCTGGCCCAATTCATTTTATGATACTCTTCAGCCTTCTTTATCTGATCATTGTCCCTTAATTTTTCATTGGGGAGTTTGATGACAATAGTGGAAATAAACATTCTTTTAAATTTTTTAATTTTTGGACTAAGCATGTGGATTATCCAATTATTCTTAAACAGGTTTGGAATATGCAATTTGGCAGGAATCCTTTAGCTAATGTTTCACTCAAGATGAAGGCTCTCAAATTTCATTTAAAGGTTTGGTCTGCAGCTAATTTTGGTAAAGACTCTAAACGTTCTACTCATATTAGGAATGAGCTCATTAAGGTTCAGGAAGATTTGAGTGTTAAACCACATGATATTCTTTTACAACATGCTGAATTGGAACTACGAAAGAAACTTGAACAAGTTATAGATAGAGAATTGTTATCCCTTAAACAGAAAATTCACTGCAGAATGGAGAAGGAAGCTGATAGAAATACTAAGTACTTTCATAATTTTCTAAAAGTTAAGAGAGCTAGAGAAAGCATATTTCAGATTATTGATATGAATGGTAATCTGGTTAAATCTTCTGATGGTATTAATGATGCTTTTGTTCAGTATTTTTCCTCCATTTTAGCACCTTCCAACCCTTTTGAACCTGATATAAAACCTCTATTTGATATAACCCTTCCAACCTTATCCTTTTCACAATCTGCATCTTTGATATGTGCCATTTCTGATGATGAGATTAGATCTGCAGTTTTTAGTTTGGATTCTAATAGTTGTGGAGGCCCAAATGGCTACAATGCTCATTTTTTGCAGCAAAGTTGGAATATAATTGGTGCTGATATTGTCAAAGCTATTCAATATTTTTTCCTCAATAATAAACTTTCTCCTGGTCTCTCTGCTACTGCCATAGCCTTAATTCCTAAGAATGATAACCCTACTTCAGTTGCTGATTTTAGGCCAATCCAATAATCAGGCTGCTTATATTAGTGGAAGATCCATTAGTGATAACATACTCTTAGCTCAGGAACTATTGTTAGGATATGAAAGGAAAAACATATCTCCTAGATGCATGTTAAAGTTGGACATTAAGAAGGCATTTGATTCTATTGCTTGGAGCTCTATCATAGCTATTATGTCCAGGATGAACTTTCCTAAACCATTTTTAGCTTGGATTTTCACTTGTATTTCATCACCATTGTACTCAATTTCGAGAGAGGGTGGTCTGTATGGGTATTTTAAAGGTGCACAAGGTGTCAGGCAGGGTGATCCTATTTCTGCCTATTTGTTCATTATTGTCATGGAATTGCTCAATTCAATGTTGATGGATCTAGTTTTAAGGAAAATAGTTGATATTCATCCTAAATGTAAACAGCCTCTCATTACTCATCTTCTTTTTGCTGATGATCTCATTATTTTCACAAAGCCTTCTCATAATAATATTCAGAGTATTATGTCTTCTCTGCAATTCTTTTATTCCATTACTGGCCTCCAAATTAATCTCTCAAAATCTAATATACTTGTTGCTGGTCTGCCTATTCCTAAGAAGATTGATATTATTAACTGCTCAGGGCTTCAGGAATTACCAAAAAATTCATATTATTTGGGTTTACCTCTCATAAGTTCTAGAATTACCAAGCACAATTGTTTGCCACTTTTTGAAAAAATAATTGCAAGGTTGCAGCTATGGCCTTGTAATAAATTGTCACAAGCTGGTAGACTCACTATTATTCAATCAATTGTTGTGGCTATGACTACATATTGGACAAGACACTACATTCTTCCTATTAAGCTGATTAATATGATTTCAAGTGCTCTAAATAAATTTATTTGGCATGGTGACCCTTTCTCAAAAAAGCTCATACCCATATCTTTCTTCAAGCTGTTTGATGCTAAAAAGTATGGTGGTCTTGGTATCACTAATATTCTCCAGTGGAATAAAGCTGCTATTTCTGTTTACTTCAATAAAAATTTTGCATCTGATCAAAACTTATGGTCTCAATGGGTTAATCAAAATCTTATTGGCAAGAGGAATTTTTGGACTATGAGAATACCCCAAAATTGTAGTTGGAGTTGGAGATGTATACTTAAGCTAAGGGAAACTTTCGTACCATTCATACAATGTAATTATGCATTGATTAAAGGTTTATCATTTTGGCATTCTCCTTGGGCTAAACCGGGTCTGATTTTAAGTTCTTTAGTGGATTATAATTTGAGAAGAAACTCTGGAATTTCAGATCAAGCTATAGTTGATGAATTTATACATGATGGTAGTATTGTATTACCTTACTCCAGCTCCTTTCAGTTATGGAATTTGTGGACTATAATTACCAATTATCCAATTATCAGTAGTGATAATGCTCTAATCTGGTCAAGTAAAGGTAAAATCCACTCTATCAGGCTTGTATATAATTATCTTTGTAAAAGTGATTCTGTTTTTCCTTGGCATTCAAGAATTTGGAAAACTGGTTGTTCAGTAAAGGAAAATCTATTGTTGTGGAAGGTAATGGCAAATGCTTTGAATACTAAAAACAGGCTTTGTAGAATGGGTATTATTTCAGAGGATTTATGTGTACTTTGCAAAGCAGAATCTGAAACTAACACTCGTTTATTTTTTTAATGTCCTTTTGTTTATCAAATATGGAATAGGCTCTTATCTAATGGTAGATTTTATAAACCTTCTGCTGTTAGTTCTATTGAATGGTTTAATATATTCAAAGCAACTAGATGGAAGACACATTCTACCACGCTTTTGCTCAAGCTTCTAAAGAAATTGATCTATGCTGTGTGGACTGAAAGGAATAATAGAATATTTGGTATTGGAGGCAAGAACTCATCTCAGCTTTACTCTATGATTCATGGCAGTATTTTGAGGGATTTAAGGATTGATAATATATGAAGACTGATGGATTGTGAGGGAAGATAGTAGCTGCTTTTGTTCTGGCAATGGGTTTTGGTTTCACTGCTGATGATTACTTGCAGCATGCTCTGGCATTTAGTTTTGATTTTTGACTCATGGTCAGTCGAGTTATTTGTTCACAATGTTGTAACAAAGTTTGCATGTTTGGTTTGTATTATGGTCTCTGGGTTTAGTTTGTATTTTGTCATGATAATGGGTTGTGTGAGTTGTAATTTCTTGTAATGGAACATTAGTCAATAAAATGAGCTTATGCTCTTGCTGTTCAAAAAAAAAAGAAATAAGATAAAACACACAAAACAAATGCGCGTTTTTACGCAGAAAATTGCAGATTTGAAGATGCAGGAATCAGATTTTGACGAAATGAAAAGTGGATAGGAGCTTAGAATTCAGTCTAGTTTCATAAAAAAGAATAAAATTTCAAATTTCAAATTTAAAATTTTCAACCAAAAGTCAAACTTTGACCAAATTTGACCAAAATTTGAAATTTCAGAAAATTTTCTATTTTATTAAATTTGGAAAAATATATTACTCAATGTGCCAAAAATCGATATTTAAATTCAAATTTATTTAAATTATAAAATATTTAATTCAAAAATTCAAATGAAGTTTCTTTTAAAATTTAACTGAATTTACAGGTCGTACGAAAAAGGAGAATAGAAACAAGCAGAAAAGGAACGAAAAAGGAGAATAGAAACAAGTAGAAAAGATAAGATAGATTAACGAATAGTACTTAGAACAAACAACCCCGGATTCGAAGCACGCCTGCTCTCCTCCGTCTCTCAGATACAATTCCAATCATCATTACTCCACTGCACCTTGACCAGGTTGACAGATTTCCTCCTCAGCTGCTTCGTACCTCTATCGACAATACGAAGTGGCTTCCTCTCGACAGTGAGGTTGGCTCAACATCAAAACTCTCGCGTAAAGCCGGCTGAACAATCAACGAAGGATCATGGAGATACTTAAGAAGATGCAAAACATGGAACACATTATGCACTCCAGATAGCTTCTCCGGCAAATTCACTTGATAAGCTAAAGAACCAACTCTCTCTAAGATGCGCAAAGGACCAATGAATCTAGGAGCAAGCTTCCCTCTCCTACCAAAGCGAATCACATTCTTTAGCGGCGAGATCTTATGAAAAACCTGATTACCCACTGAAAATTCCAAATCCCTTCTCCGCCTATCAGCATACTTCTTCTGCCTATCCTGAGCAATCCTCATCTTCCTCTTGATCTCCTTGACCTTTTCGAATGTTTCTAGAATCATATCATGTCCAAGAACCAAATGATCACCAGATTCAATCCAGCAGGATGGAGATTTGCAAGGTCGTCCGTAAAGAGCGGCAAACGGAGACATTGCGATACTAGCCTGAATTCAAAGTATGAGATTAAATAGATTGATGCTTACAGTAACATTAATTTAAAAATTAAGATTATACCTGATAGCTGTTATTATAAGTGAATTCAACGAGATGGAGATGATCTTCCCAAGATCCTCCATAATCAAGAGCACAGGCACGAAGAAGATCTTCCAAAATCTGATTAACTCTTTCCGTTTGACCATCAGTCTGCGGATGATAAGCAGTACTCGGATTCAGACAAGAACCCAAAGCTTCCTAAAATGCTTTCCAAAGCTGGCTGGTAAAGATAGGATCTCTATCACAAATAATGCTAGATGGAACACCATGAAGCCTGACAATCTCTCTCATATAAATCTCAGCTAAACTCGAAGTAGTGCGATTCGTCCTGACCGGAATGAAATGAGCTAACTTGGTCCGTCTATCAACAACTACCCATATACTCTCATTACCCCTTCTAGTCCTTGGCAATCCATCAATAAAATCCATAGAAACTTGTTCCTACTTCCAATTTGGAATCTCAAGGGGTTGCAACAATCCAGCGGTCTTTTGATGATCAGCCTTAACCTGCTGACAAGTTGCACATCTACTAACATAAAGGGAGATATCTTGCTTCATACCACTCCACAATACATCTTCTTCATATTCTGGTACATCTTCGTAACTCCTGGACGAATAGAGAGTCTTGACTAATGATTCTTCTTAAGAACTTCTTGCCTTAATCCATCGGCATTCGGAACACAAATCCGATTATTAATCCTCAAAATCCCTTTATTATCAATCTGTGCTTCCATTCAATCTTGGTTACCACCTTCCCTATTACGAACATTCTCCTTAATAAGCCTTAGTATCTTGTCTTCATCTTACTTAGCAATAATACGATCCATAAGGGTGGAAGAAACAATAAGCCGACATAACATCTCCTTTTTTTGACTCAAGGCATCGGCTACTACATTAACTTTCCCAGGAGTATAGTTGATGTCGAGGTCGTAAGAAAGCTAGAAACTAGAGCCATCTAACTTGCCTCTGGTTTAAATCCTTCTGGGTGAAAATATACTTCAACGATTGGTGATCCGTAAAGAGCTCAAACTTAGTTCCCAAAAGATGGTGCCTCCATAACTTTAATTCAAACAATATAGCAAGTAATTCCAAATCATGAGCTGCATAATTGGCTTCATGGGTCTTCAACTGACGATTGGCATAAGCAATAACCTTCCCATTCTGCATCAAGAAAACTCCTAAACCTTCTCGACTAGCATAAGTGTATACCGTGAATCCCTCACTTCCATTTGGAATGGTAAGAACTGTTGCAGAAGTTAGCTTGCGCTTTAACTCATTGAATGCAGCTTCACACTTATCACTCTATACAAACTTGGCATTCTTATGAGTCAAAACAGTGAGAGGTGCAGCAATCCGAGCAAAATTCTCAATGAACCTTCGATAATAACCAGCTAAACCCAAAAAGCTACGAATAGCCGAAGGAATCTTAGGTCTTTCCCAATCCTGAAAAGCGAATAGGGAATTTGAATTCAAAGAAAGATAAGATAATCGAATTACAAAGGAAGAAAGGTGGATAGACTTACATTGATTGTGGCGATCTTAATAGGATTAACCGAAACCCCATTTTCAGAAACAATATGCCCAAGAAATCGGACTTCGTCCTACCAGAAATGGCATTTCGAGAATTTAGCTTATAACCGATGACACCTAAAACTTTCAAGAACAAAAATCAAGTGCGTTTCATGTTCCGCCTTTGACTTAGAAAAGACAAGAATATCATCGATGAAGACAAGAACGAACTTGTTGAGAACATCACGAAAAACACGATTCATGAGGTTAACGAAGAAGGCTGGTGCATTAGTCAAACCAAAAGGCATAACTATCCATTCATAGAAACCATTCTTAGTACGGAAAGCCGTTTTGGGAAAGCTTTCCTCAACAACTCTGAGCTGGTAAAAACAGTGGCAAGATCAAGTTGAGAGAAAACTTTAGCTCCATAAAGCTGATCGAACATATCATTGATACGAGGCATAGGATATCTATTCTTCATAGTAAGCTTATTCAACTCCTTATAATCAACACACATCCTCAAAGAACCATCAAATTTAGTGACAAATACCACGGCTGCTCCCCATTTTGAATGACTCAGCATAATCAAACCCTTGGAAAACAGGTCTTCTATCTGCTTTCTCAACTCGACTTTCTCCCTAGGTGCCATCCTTCTGGGAGGAAGAACAACCGGTCGAGCTCCAGGAATAAGATCAATGTGGAATTCAATTTCCCGCATAGGAGGAAGTGAAGAGACTTCACCAAAAACATCAGGAAAGAGTTTGACAGCAGGAGTGGAGTCAATGTCATTAGGATGAGAATCAAGAAAAAAGATAAAACTGCCAGCATAATCCTGAGGCATACGGCATTCAATCACCAAAGGATTACCCTTATCATCAACAAGAGAAACAGTTCGGGCTTTACAAGAGATAACGGCTTCATGCCTCTTCAGCCAATCACCTCCAAGCAAAATGTCAAAAGCATAAAAACCCAGAACATAGAAATTTCCAATAAAACGATGCCTCTTGTAAAGGAGTGCCACCCCTTTACAAATCCTACTAAGGTTCGCGTGACCACCAAAAGGATTAGACACACATATGGATTCATCGCATATTCGGGTGAAAGAATGTGCTCAAACTTATTACAGAGGTCAACAGAGATAAAACTATGAGATGCACCGGTGTCAAATAAAAAACGAATAGGATGAGAATACAAAGTAAAGGTACCCTGAAGCATACCGTTAGTATCATCACCGGTAGGAGTGGAAGAAGTAACTGCAAAGATCCCAGATGACCGCCCTTCTACTGAGTAGGACAAAGGTAAAGATCCAGACTTAAGAAATTCTAATCAAAGAGTTCTAACTAACAAAGTGGATTCGAAGGAAGGAATTTCAAGGAAAAGGATTAGATTTTAAAACAAATTTTTATATCCAAAAAGACTTTTAAAAAACCATTTAAAAACATTTTAAAATCATTTTATATTTTTCAAAATATGCTCTCTCACAAGAAATGATTCTGAGACTGATTATTCTCATTCTAGGGTATCGCTACCCTATCTCTAATGAGTTTTTTCCCCGTAGGCTAAGGTTTGCCTAAAAACCAAAGCTCTGATACCAACTGTAACGACCCACTATTTTGAACCATTCAAATCGACAATAAAACCACACATGTCAGATTTGAAATGTTCAAAACAACAGATTGTTAATTCTTTTGGGATAAATAAAATCAATCACAGAATCACAGACATAGAACAAGCAGAATATCACGCAGCGGAATAAATAAAACACAGTAGTTCATGAAGCTACAAAATACATAGTCTCAAACAGATACATAATATTAGAGTCTGAAAGCAAATACAACTGAAAGTCCAAATACATAAGTCCACTAATACATAAGCAACTGACTTGAAAGGAAATTAACTGAAATAGGACATAATAGATAGATAGCTAAGCTCCAGCAGATCTCTAGCTCCAAAAGGTGAATCCAAGGCTGTGATACTCAAGCTGAGACACTCAGGCTGACCCGAGCATAAGTCAAACAAAACACTCAAGTCAGGACTAACATACTTATATAAGTAAACCAACTCAAGTGAACTGTACAATAAAATGCATCAGTAACTTAAAGGATGTTTAGGATTGCCATCCTTTAGGGATCCCAAAAAAAAAGAAAAAATGTATAATATGCTATTATACATAATGTCTAACAGTATAATATATTGAAAATAGGGTTAAGGTGTTACCCATATCTCCCTTAACACATTTTATAAATGTTTTAGCCTATACTGTATTGTAAACTCCACCTAACCGGTGGGCTATCAGGAAGCCCTCCATAAATATGACACAAAACAAAATCGTAACGGGCTCGCTAGGGAAGATGACAAGGCACGCGAGGCTATACCCATAGGATTCTACCATTTTGCGGCACCAGGTTGGTGGTAATGCATAGCAGCTACTACAGCCCACCTCGGAACAACACTCCCATAATTAAAGAGGCCCCAAATCAATCACAAAGTAAAAGATATGGTATCGAAGAAGCGTGTCCGATAGGAGGAGTCACCTCACTTGGCCTGGTGATGGCTCTTATTTTAGTCATCCAAGCTGACCATTGGGTCAGGGCTGCGTTTCTTACCTCATACCAGAAGCGTTTGCCAAACCTTCCTACTTCGTTCTGGATCCTCCACCGCGTACATAGTTGTTAAATTGGTTTCGGAATTGGCAGAGAGTGTGACAATATCCGACACCGGTCCCTTTAACAACCAATCGTTATATTTTTCCACACCGTGGTCGTTTTTATAAAACATTTAAAAATATAAATCTTGAATTATAATTTTTTTGGCAAGGCCGACGGGGTTAGATGGTCCCCGACCATTTTATTGCTGCACCAATCAGAAAATTACACAGACAACGTAGAGCATTACTCTAAGAATACAAGGGGAAACAAGGCACAACAAGCACAAGGGAAACAAAAAACTGAAAAGGAAAAACAACACAGAATTATATGTGAAGTGAGGCAGTAATCCCTGGATCGAAAGAGAAAGAGAGAAGACTAATATCATTTTTGATTTCCTGCGTAATCCACTGCTTGAAAACATCGTCAGTTTTTGCATTACTTGCATCGAACAATCTTGTATTTCGCTCTCTCCAAACCGAGCTGATGAAGCTCTTCATCACAGCGTTGAAAACCCGCTCACGTTCGTTTTTAAGTCCCGATCTCGTGTAGATCCTCTTCCACTCCACCTGATTGTCATCAGAGACGTTAGTCCGTTGAAGCTTCGCCATGATGGATATCCAGATTTGCTAAATAAATGGGCACTCAAAGTATAAGTGTTTCCACTGTTTCAGGTTGCTCACAACAGTAAGAACAGTAAATGTTAACATTCATACCCATGCAAGCAAGTTTAGCTTTGGTCATAATCGCACGATTAAGAACTTTCCAAAGCATGAAATTTTGTCGCATTTTACTATCAATGCTCCAGGTTCGCTTCCACCATCTCAATGTTGGGCAAATACCATTCTGCATGATAAATTCATATGCATCTCCAGTTTTGAATAAGGCCTTTTTGTTACCCCAAACCAGACGAGCATAAGTAGAGGACAGAGCAATAAACGTGCCTACTTTGTTCCAAATATTTTGGATCCTATAATTGGAGGAAAAACGACGTGTAGTTTGAGGATTGAAGATAACATCACTGACCTTAGTAGCCAAATGTATCCCAGTTTGCTGTATTTCAGTGTACGATAGGTGACGTCGCAGGATGAACCCCTTGTCTAACCACGGATCCTCCCAAAAACTCACGCTATCAGTAGTATTCGTATTCATTCGTATTAGTGGAAGAAACAGCTCTTTAACCTTGAAAATGCTCTGCCAGGTCCAGCTCAAGTTTTGAGGCTTGGGCATGTTCCACAAACTCCTTCGTTTTATCACATTTTTGTCAGACCACATTGCCCAAAGGCTTTCAGGACAGTTATAGTAGGTGTCGATATGTTTCGCGAAGGCAGCTTTGTTCCATTGTTTTAAGTTTAGTATTCCAAGACCTCCTTTACTCATTGGCATCTCTACTCTTCCAAATTTAATGGGAGCTATGTATCCGCCGTTTGTTTTGCCTGTCCATAGGAATTTCATAATAGCACTTCTTATCATATTTATCAACTTAAAGGGGAGAATGAACGTTTTAGCCCAGTACACTTGCATAGAAAATGTAACCGACTTATTCAGGGTCAATCTACCAGCTTGAATTATAATTTAAATCAATACTAGAATATTTAACTTCAATTATATCTTAGATTTAAAATATTTATTTCTGTATTCATATTAAATCAAATTATTACATTCCAAAATCATACCTTTAAAATTTAAATTAAATCTTATTTAAATTTTTAAATACTTTAAATAAATTTAATTATAAATTATTCTCCACTTAACTTTCTTAAATTTATTTATTAAAGTTATTATGTAAAATCTACATTTATTATATTTAATTAAAACTATATTTATCATATTAAATAAAAATTATATTTATTATATTAAATTAAATTAAAAATATATTTATTATAGTAAATTAAATTAAACCATATTTATTATATTAAATATACTTTTAAATTATTTAAATTATATATTTAAACCAATTAAAAATTATAAGTTAAAAATCTTAAAATTTTCCTATAAATCATATTTAGCTTATAATTTAAACCTTAAAACATATAAAAATATTATTATTTTCCAAGTAGTAATTTTTAAATAAAATCATTAAATTAAATTAAATTTTAAAAATCAAATTCATTAAATCAAAACATACTTTAAAATTTAGAAAATAATTTCAAATAATTTAAAATAAATTTAAAACCGGCCAACTGTGTCTGTATATAATTTTATACCCTATGGTCAAGTGATTGGGTATATATCATTTCAACTCAAAATTTTAAATAAATTTCCAGGTATATATCATTTCAACTCGTATCCCAAATTCAAATCAATAAAATCTCTTAGATCTCTCATTTCTACCCATAATGATTTATCCTAATCTAAAATTCCGTTCAGGTATGTTTCATTACAACCCATAGTTAGGGAACTTGTAGTGTGATATAAAATAAACATAACATAACATAGCATAACATAACATATAACATATCAATGAGCATAACAATATATATCATGTTAACTAGAACAATCCTAACATTTTACTGTCAACTAATGGTGTCGATTTACTTAAAATAAGCATATCAGTCATGAGTGATTGCTCATCTTTCGTGGCTAGAGAAATTGACAAGAACGGAGAATAGACACGACGAAACACGATGAATGGACACGACGAACACGAACGGAAATCGGATCCAAGCTAGTAAATCCAAATCTGTATCAAGCTATGAACTTTGAAGCAAAATTTTTTATATATATAAAGATAGGAGGTTGGCTATAGGGTTCGGCCTAGGCTATATGGGTTCGGCCAAATGGGTGTGGGTGGCCTTGTGTGGTGTGTGTGGGTGGCGTGTGTGGGGTGTAGGCTAAAAGGATGGAGGGTAGATGGATGTGTGTGGTGGATGGTGTGGTTGAGTGGGTGGCGGGTGTGGTGGCATGGAGGAGGGTGGCCGAGTGGATGGGTGTGGCGCGTGTAGGGTAGGCGTGGGGTGGATGGTGTGGCCGAGAAGGGTAGGGTGTACGGCCAAGGTGGGGCCATGGGTAGTGGCAAGGAGGAGGAGGAGGAGGATAGGAGAGAGAGAGAGAGGAAGAGGGAGGCTAGGGAAAAGAGGAAGGACTATGGTTTAGGTTAGGCTTTGGATTGGAGATGGAGGAAGATTACTGTAATTGTTTTCTTGTTCATGAGGAAGAAATGAGAAAGAGAGATGAGAAGGAAAGGTGCGTACATATGTATTTCTCAATCGGTATGTGTCCATTAGGAATAGGTATGTGGCCCTTCAAGAGTCTCCTGGTATTCAAGCCCATTAGACCATTCCCAACAAATCAAGCCCAAAACCCAAAACTCAGATAAAAAGAAATTGGATAAAACACACAAAATAAACGCGCATTTTTACGCAGAAAATTGCATATTTGAAGATGTAGGAAATGGATTTGGACGAAATGAAAAGTGAAGAGAAGATTAGAATTCAGTCTAGTTTCATAAAAAAGAATAAAATTTCAAATTTCAAATTTTCAACCAAAAGTCAAACTTTGACCAAATTTGACCAAAATTTGAAATTTCAGAAAATTTTCTATTTTATTAAATTTGGAAAAATATATTACTCAATCCCAAAAATCAATATTTAAATTCAAATTTATTTAAATTTTAAAATATTTAATTCAAATGAAGTTTCTTTTAAAATTTGACTGAATTTATGGGTCGTTACAGCTCTCTCTCAAGAATGATTCAAAGACTGATTCTACTCATTCTAGGGTATTGCTACCCTATCTCTAATGATTTTTTACCCCATAAGCTAAAGTTTGCCTAAAACCAGAGTTTTGATACCAACTGTAACGACCCACTATTTCGTACCATTCAAATCGACAATAAAACCGCACATGTCAGACTTGCATCGTTCAAAACAACAGATTGTTGATTTATTTAGGGTAAATAAAAATCAATCACAGACACAGAATAGCAGAATATCTCGCAGTGGAATAAATAAAACATTGTAGTTCATGAAGCTTCTAAATACATAGTCTCAAAGCAAATACATAATAGTAGAGTCTGAAAGCAAATACAACTGGAAATCGAAATTCATAAGTCCACTAATACATAAGCCAATGACTGAAAAGGAAATAACTGAAATAGGAAATGGTAGATAGATAGCTAAATCTCCAGCAGATCTTTAGCTCCAAAAGATGAATCCAAGGCTGTGATACTCAGGCTGACCCGAGCATAAAGTAAAACAAAACGCTTGAGTCGGGACTAACATACTTATGTAAGTAAATCAACTCAAGTGAACTGTTCAATAAAATGCATCAATAACTCAAAGGATGCTTGGGATCACCAATCCTTTAAGGATCCATTAAACTATCTATATGTAGTAAGATATGCTATTATATGTAATGTCTATCAGTAAAGTATAATGTTGAAAATAGTGTTAAGGCGTTACCCATATCCCCCTTAACACATTTTATATAAGTGTTGTAGTCTATACAGTACTATAAACTCCATAGTAAATTGGTGGGCTATCAGGGAGCACTTCATAGGTACAACACAAACAAAAGTCGTAGTGGGCTCGATCAGGATAAATATGACAAGGCACGCGAGGCAATACCAAAGGTAGGGTTCTACCGTTTTGCACGCCCGAACTGGTGGTAACGTATAGCTGCAACTACCACCCACCTCTAGACAACACTCCCAAAATCAAGGGTGCGCACCAATCAATCACAAAGCAAAAGATATGGTTTTGAAGAAGCATGTCCGATAGGAGGAGCGACCTCACGTGGCCCAGTATAGCTCCTATTTTAGTCATTTTAATTATGACCCGACGGTCAAGGCTAATCCATCATCGTTCTCTTACTTCATTCCAGCACCATTCTCCAATCCATCATACTTCATTCTAGATTCTGCACTACATACACAATTGTTAAAGTGGTTCCGGTATTGACAGACAGTATGTCAATATTCGGCTCCGGTCTCTTTAACAACCGAACGCTTATTTCACACCGTGGTCATTTTATAAAACATACTTAAAAATCTAAGTTACATCAAATTCTAAATATTAATCGTCAAATATATTTATCATTTGAAATCACTTAACTTAAACAATTAAATTTATTGATATTAGCAAAAGTCAAGTTATTAAGTTTTATTTCTCAATCAGTTTATTAAATGACATAATGATATCCTTGAAATTACATAATAATAAAACTTAACAAAAATCTTAAACTTAAACTTATCCTTCTTAAAATATATTTATTAAAGTGATAAAAATAAATCTTTATATAGTTAAATTTAAAATTTTAAAATAAATTTCCAAATAAATTTTAAAACTTATATTAAAATTAAATTATTTATTAAATTAAGTATTTATGTTATATTAAATAAAATATTTTAAGTTAAACTTTTATATTAAATTTAATTATTTTATTAATGAAATATTTATTTTAAATTTTAAAACTAAATAAAATGTCGGATTTAAAATTTAAATCCAAAATCCATATATATATCTTAAACTTTAATACATAATAAATCTTAACTTAAATTTTAAAACTTTTATTTAATCAGATTAGCTATAAATTTAAAACATAATTCTTTAAAATCAAATTTTTATTTGTCAAAAACATTTCAAATAGACCAACGGTGTCCGCATATAGTTTTCTACCCTATGGTCAAGTGATACAGATATATATCATTTCAACCTGCAATAATTAAATTTCCAAGTATATATCATTTCAACCTGCAATCCTAAGTAAAAAAATTATTTTTACTTTTTATTTCCTAAATCTATAGAATCATTCGGGTATGTATCATTCAACCCATAGTAATTTTCCTAACAACAAACTAAGGGAACTTGCAGTGTGATATCAACATATATAATAAACATAACGTCAGTCACGTATCAAATCACATAGCATAACAAAATTCGATTTTTCATGTGTAATACGTAGCATATCGAATGACCACTTTAACATAACAAATATATAGTGTCAACTAGCACATCCTAACATTCCAATGACAATTCAAGTGATTTAATTCACTTAATAATAAGTATGTAAGTTATGAGTGATTTCACACCTTTCGTTGCTAAGGAAAGTGATAACTACGACTACGGAACAAAGCACAAATAGAACTGGATCTCAACTAGCAAATCCACAAACATGAAACGAACCAAGCTTTGAAATTTTAACACAAAATTCTTTTTTTTTCCTTTTTTTTATAAAAAGAGGAGAGGAAGAGCAATAGGGTTCGGCTAAGGCTAGGCTTGGGCTCGGCTTGGGTGGTGGCTTACGGCTATGGGTGTGTGGGTGGGTGTGTGTATGGCCTTGGGTGTGTGAGTGTGGTGGGTGTGTGTACGTCTTGGGTAGTGGAGGAGGATGAGGAGAAGGTGGCTCGGCTAGAGGGGGTACGGCCTTGGGTGGCTCGGGTGGAGGAGGGCACGGCTGAGGTGGGGTCGGCCATGGGTGATGGTGACGTGGTGAGGCAATAGGAAGGGGCGGCGGCAAGGGGAAGGCGAGAAAGAGGGAGAAAAGGAGAGAGAGGAAGGAGAGAGCAGAGAGGAGGAAGAGAGGCTAGGGTTTGGCTTGGGGATCAGAGAAGGAAGGAGGAGCATGTTACTGTAAATTTTCTACAGAGCAAAATGAGAAGAGAAGAGGAATGAGAAGCTAGAAAAAGAAAAGGTACGTACTTTTTTCCAGTAGATGTTTCTGTTGGATGAAAGGATACGTGTTCCTTTAGGTGACCCTTAGGATTGAAGCCCAACAACCCAATATCAAAAATACAAAAATACATGTAAAATACACATACAAACACCGACAAAACGCGTATTTTTACACTGTAAATTGCTGATTTGGAACACGTATCCTTTCATAAAGTGGAGTGGAGATTAGAATTTAGTTTAGTATCATAAAAAAATATTAGTTTAAATTTTGGAACTTTTAAATTTTCAACAAAAACTCAACCTTTGACCAAATTTGACAAAAATTTAAATTTTCAGAAATTTTCTTATTTTGATAAATGTGGAAAAATATATTACTTAACATTTCAAATTCGTTATTTAAATTCAAATTTTAAAATTTTGACTTAAATTCAAATAATAACTTAATTTGAAAATTGTTCAAAATTGAGAGTCATTACATGGAATTTTCGACAATTTTAAAATGGTTGGAAACTTCCAAATTAAAATCTAAAATTAAAGCTAAATGTTTAATGAAATATAAAAAAGGAAGTTATGTAACTCTTAAATTAAAGGATAACAAAATTAAGAAGGTTTAGACCATTGAACATTTTTTTAGCAATTTGAGTAAGATTTTTGTTTTATGCTTCTAGGATTAATGGAACATTATACAAGTAAAAAAATGGAAAAAACTTAAGTAATAAAAATGTTTTAAAATGAAATTATGTCCATATGTAAATAAAGAATTAAGATGTAAAAGAAATGTTATAAACTTAAGTTAATGTTGAAATGCTTAATGATTAAATTGAATAGTAAAATGTGAATACTATTTAAGTAAATGATAATAAAATTAAGAAATGCTGAAATGTTCACAAATAGATTTAATATTAATTGATACTGTATATGAAATAATAAATGTGAATTAAATTTAGAGGAACTTAAATAATGCTTCATTAATGAATATTAATATTAAATTGAAATCAAGTTATATAAGTAAATAATAAATGTGAATTAAACTGCAAAGAAACATATGTAATGCTTTTAGGATTTATTTGTTAATGATTTTAAACAATTAATGAGGAATAATCTATGTAAGTAAATGAATGTAAATTAATAAAAGATGATCTTGTATGAATGAATGAGAATTGAAAATAAATGAAAAATAAATGATGTGTTAAAAAAACTAATATAGTAAAATATGTAAGTTGTGCGTAGATCATTTTATTCGCTTAACAGTTCTGATCCAGATTCGAATACATGATTTGTGGAAATTCACACCAGTCCGAGTTAGGATTTTTCGCTCGATTCTTGACGGCGAATATTTAATACGAATTTTGACATGAATTTGAAGTTTTCTATCATAGTTTATGGCTATGCAAGGAGAATGGAGATTTCTAATCAAGAAATCGCATCAGGGTCCGCATTAGAGTAGTCGAGTTAACAATACTAATTCGAAAGTGAAATTTATGTATTCAAGCAAGCGATCGGAATTGATAATGTGTATAAATGATATATGTACATCATATAAACTTAAATAATATTTAAATTCTTTGTTGTTTGGCTTATGGGAAGTTTGGGAAATGACACATCAAATCGTTTGAGGTTGTATAAATAATTTATTGAGTAATTACATAAGACTGTTGAGCGTAAGGTATACTTGGTAGTTTATTTATCACCCTTGTACGATGAAAAGTTTCTAAACCTGGACAATCCATTAGTTTTGGTTGTTATGGATGTGTGATGGATTTTTTGTTGCATATAATGGTTGTACTGCTTTTGTTCACATATGATTATTATATATGTTGTGTTGCTTATGCTATTGTTTGGAACAACTAGTATATTAATCTTTTACATAACTTTAACTCTTTTAGATAATGCAAGTAAGATACAGATTTATGGAAGCAATAGTTGTTGCTTTTGATTTCATAAATAGAACTTTCTTTGCCCGATAAATAGGTACGTTTTTGGATTACGGTTTCTGTAGAGGTGTTTTACTATTTTTCCCATGGTTTGGGATGCTTTATTATTAAAATAAGATATATACCATGTAATTATTAATAGTGTTATTTTCAAGACATAGCCACCAAAAGGAGATGCTGCCGAATTTTTTTGTAAATTTAGGACTTAGAAAATTTTTCATGGAAGTTGAGTTATTTTCCAATTTTTATTAAACTTAAATATGTAAGTTTAATTGTTCATAAATTGACTATTTTGAATAAAATATATCAACTTTCTTGATTCTTTCTTGTTCCTTTTCGGGGACGGAAAATTTTGAGTGGGGGAGATTGTAACGACCTGCATTTTTGACAATTAAAAATATTAAATTAAATAAGACTTTGGAATTTAATATTGTCAGAATTTAAAATTTATGATTTATTAACGTGAATTTTATTAGATTATAAATTTGACCTTAAGATAATATCCTAAAACAACTGGTTTTAATGAAATGAAAGCCGGTAACGGGTATTAGAATATAATTTAATAGTATTGATTGAATGTAATTGAAAAATGTTTTAATGTAATTTCAATCAATTATGATAATAAAGTTTAATAAGGAATAAAATAAATGATGTATTAAGTGGAGGAATCATGGGTTATTTAATTGAATTGGTTTTAATATAGAATATGAAATCATTTATTTGGTAAATAACTTATAACCCATGTTTGTAAACAATAAATTTGTAGATATTTGAATTACTAAGTTGTGACAATTGTTTTATTTCTCATCTCATTATTAAATCCATTTGAAATTAATTTGGAAATTAATGGAATTTAATGTAATTGAAACATTACAATTATTATAAGAAATGACGTTAACTGTAGAGTAATGAGTGTAATGAAATAGAAACTTATGTTCAATAAACTCATAAGGGAATTTTTGAGTTATATAAAGAACCTGTAAATCAAAATAAAAGAATTTGTTTGAAATTTAAAATATAACGAACTAGGATTTTATTGCTATTGTAATTTAATGGTGAAATTAATTTAATATTTAAATCTTGGATTTAACATGGAAAATTTAATTTTAAGAGATGATTAATTCTTGTTTAATCAAGGATGATGATAGAAAACTTTTAAGTTAGAATTTGAAAGTGATTAAACCAGTTTAATAATTATTCGTTTTAATTAACGTGTAAAAATAAATATAATTTGATTTTGAAGCTAACTTCTATGTACAATAGAATTAGAGTTTGAAATTAGTTTCATTTAGTTTAAAATTATTAAAAACCTACATTTCGAAATATAGGATGACCTATTTTCGTTTTGGGAACGAAACGGGCTTTTCGGGCCTTTGTTATCGCTTTGGCCCAATCGATATCAGTTCCATCTATTCCTGTTTCATCTTGGTCTATATATATGTTGTTATGAAACCCAAGTAGCCTTCTATTCTATTTTTCTGTATGTACTTTCAAATCTAATCTGCTCCTTTTCAATGCTGTATATCCCAAAACCCTAAATTCCAATTTCAAATCTAATTCAAAAATTCAGACTGCTCAAACCCTATCATATTATATATCGTCGCGATGTTCTCGACAAATGGAATTAGTATTTGCAATTCATTTTTGCAATCAAGTTTCGGTTTGATTAGAATTTGGCAAAACATTCTCGACCGTTCATCCTAGGGTTTAGATTTAACGGTGGATCTACGACCATTCGACGATCGGGAAGAAGTGCAGCGTAGAGGCGGCCAAGGAAAGTTCATCCATATGGTTAGATCATATCATCGATACTAGGAATTGCCAAAACCAACCAAAGTTCGGCCTCGTTTCTCTTGATCGGCAGAGGCAGAGGGCGGCGTTGGGACTGATCGCATGGGATCTAGAGGGGTGACTCAGTCAGGGGATTACAATGGCATGGTCGGATCTTGGCGAAGCGACGTGCAGCGGCGGTCAAATGTGGCGGCCTATGGGTCTGAACATGCCGTTTAGGGTTTGAGGGTGATAAGGTAATTTACGATATTTCTCTTTATTATTTTAGTTAAATTTTAAATGTTCTAACGTGAATAACTTTTACATACGAACTCGGACTCGCATGCGGTTTCTTTCATTGGACTCGTATCGAAATTCCGGACAATATGAAACTAATTTGGATGAATTTGGAGACTATTTAGAGTTTGGTCTTCTATTGAATTTTCAATGGACTATAAATCAAAGGTGGGTGGTTAAACCCGCTCACGTAATACTAAATTTTCTGATGTTAGTTAAATTGAAATCATGAAGTGATAAAAATTTATTGGTTGTTGTTTGGTAATTTAAAATTTATATTTAAATTGAAATTGATGTAGGTATTGAATTGAATTGACATTTAAATTGTTATTAGGGTTTAATTGTTGGTTAAACATCGACAATTGATAACTAGTAACTGTTGTGATATATTGGTTATTTTGGATGTTGATTGCAATTGGATGCCTATTGATTGATATGTTGGATGTTTGGTTTTTTATTTATTTGGGTATATGCATGCTATTACCCTATTATTATTTGACATCTTATAAATTGTCATTTTGATTATTTGAAATGAACTAAGAAATAGGTGGAAATGATATATACCTATGTCATTTAAATATGGGTTGAAATGATATATATCCATCCATGTAATTAAAATTGAAATAACTAATCACTTGGCCACATGGTAGAAAATTATATACGGACACCGGATTTGATTAAATTAAACGGTTTCAAAATCTTGAATTTAAATCGGTTTAAATGATATTGTTTTAAAGAGAATAAAATTTTGATTTTTATGAATTGAATTATTTTCTAATTCGGGCTTTGAAAAGTTGAAATTGAAACTGTTTAAATGAAATTGTTTAAGGATTTAATTTGAAATCTTAAGTTGAAATTGAGATATGATTTGAATTTATCAGAAGTGAATTATTTGAAAGGTTTGAATTTTAATTTAAACTTTGAATTTACTTTAATTAAAATGGTTTAAATTGGTATTTCAAAGTTTGGGATGTGAAATGGACTTAAACTTAATTGTTTTAAAATGAGAATTTGAATTGAAACTTTCAGCCATTTGAATAGAACCGTTTAAATTGAGTTTGAAGTAAAGTTTGAAGTCGTTTTGAATTGAGGCTAATTTAAATTAAATTTTGAATATGAATTTTGCTTAAATTGGAAGTTGAGAAATTGAATTCATTGTGATTTGGAATATGAATTTGCTTGAATTGGAAGTTGAGAAATTGAATTCATTGTGATTTGGAATTGGAACATGAGTTCAAATTGTTGTGAAAGAAGAAACGGTTTTAATATAAATTATTTTAATATATAAACTATTTTTCAATATTAAATTGTTCAAAACTATTTTCAATATTAAAACTACTTTAAATTCAAAACTATTTCCAATCTTTGAACTATTTTAATTATTCCAAACTATTTTTCAATATTAAAACTATTTTTAATTATCCAAACTAATTTTAATGTTCAACTATTTTTAATTATCCAAAACTATTTTCAATATTCAAACTGTTTTAAGAGTGGGAATTTTTTAGATTTAAATCATTGATCTAACCTATTTTTAAAATTCGAAATGATTTTGAAGTGAATTCGATATTTTGATATGAAGTATGACTTGTTCTTGTAATTTAAAAGAACCAACCAGTGTGAAAAATAACGTTTGGTTGTTAAAGAGACCAGGGCCGAATATTAGCATACTCTTTGTCAATACTGAAACCACTTTAACAACTGTGTACACATTGGATGATCCATAATGAAGTGGTTGGATTAGCGAACGTTTGATGGATTTGAAGAAAGAGAACGATGATGGATAGACCTCGACACTTGTGTCAATTGAAAATGACTAAAACAGGACGACTTGTCCTTGTCCTGATCAATGAGGCTAGCTACCTCTAGCAACATCTGTTCTTCGTATTACTATATTGATTTTGACTTGACCGGTGCACCTTGATTTGATTATGGGATGGATGATTACGGTGGGCCGTTAGGGGATACCACCAGTTAGGCGACTCGAATTGGTAGCATCCTACCTTGGGTATTGCCTCACGTGCATTGTCATACTTTTATTCTTATACGCGACCACTACGATTTTTTAGTATGGTACTTATAGGGGACTCACTGCCTACCGACATTACTGGTTGTGTTACAGGACTTGCATAGACTACCTGATTAAAAATGTGTTAAGGGGGATCAATGTAAAGCCTTAACGCTATTTTAATACTTTACTTTACTGATAGACACTACATGTATAGCGTATCTTACTACATATAGATAGTTTGACGGATCCTTAGGAGATGGAAAATCCCGTAACATCTCTTAAGTTATTGCACTCACATTGTACACTTCAAAGGAGATGGAAAATCCCATAAACATCTCTAAAGCTATTGCCTCATATTTTACTTTTTATTGATTTAACTTACAAAAGAACTTTTAGTTACTCAAGTGTTTTGTCTTTTCATTACGCTCGGGTCAGCCTGGGTATTTCAGTGTTTGAAGACATTATTCCTTGAAGATGAAGATGGAATTTGCTAGACCGTATTTACGATTATTATTCTGCTGCATTATTTGGTATGATTGTTGATTGTACGCTGATTATGTTGTAAAAATTGAAATCAAATGTATATTGTAAAGCAGCTTCATGAATTGTTTATTTGTTTATTATATTTTGTCATTCCACTGCGAGATTATGTTTTTGCTTTCCTTCTTTCCTCTTATTTTCTTATTAAACCCTATTGATAATCTGCCCTTTTGAATGGTTTGAGTTAGACATATGTGGTTTATTGTCGACTTAAATTGTCTTAAAAGGTGAGTCGCCACAGATTTCATTATATTTAAATTCAAATTCGAATATTTAAATAGATTAAATATTCAAATTCGAAGACTTAAAAGTTACTGGTCGCTAAAATATCCTAGTCTTCCATGGTAAAAGAAACCCATTGCACTTTGTTGAATGTTACTCCTAATCATTTGGTAAAATATTTCATTTCAACTAGTTTGTTCTTTTATTACATTAACCACTAAGTCGTATTTTCTAGGCTATATGTATGCGTTATAGCAATTTTCATTGATCGAAAATTATCTACATTCTTTAGTTGTTGCTAATTTTAATGGATAAAATGTATCTTGTACGAACCTACACTATTATCAACATATTTATATGTAATAATGTGAGTATTATGAATTTGAGAAAACAAAAGGTAAATCTACTAATGTTGATGTGTAAACTAGTTTTCTGTATAGATTCACAAATTGCTTGATGGAATTACTAAAAGATATTTTAAATGTTATTTTTATCGTAGATTAAAGAATGAATTGACCTAAAAAAGAAGAAAGCTGGAAATGAATATCATTGAGGTCGTTTTGAAAGGAATGTAAAAGTCGAATGGATAGGTATGAAAAGTTAGTATGTATTTTGGTTAAAAGTTTCTTGTTTCTTCAAACATGGCATTTGATATCCTTGACTTTTCGTTTGCATAGTAGTTGTTGTAATTGTAATGTAAAATTTCATGTTTCCCTGACTTCTTCAGTTACTGCAGCCATAACATAGAATTTAATGTATTATATTATATTTTCTTCAGTTGAATTAGATGGGATTACCAACTATAATAGCATAAGCAATTGATATCGCATGGAAATTGTTCCAAACAGAATTGATTATGACAAAAAGGGAATAATCATGTAACCGTCGGGATTTTCGACCATAAAAAATCGACACTAATATATCCTCGTTATTCACGTGCCACAAATTCAAGTGCCGGAAACCCGATCGTTAGGGGTAAAAAGAAAATAGAGATAGAAGATAAAGCAACAATAGAATCTCACGTCGTACTTAACACTAAATTATACATGAAAATAGTATATACAATCACTTTCAAGATGATGTATCAAAATTATGGTAAGTACTAATCTAGCTAGGATAGTTATAACGACCTATCCCTACAGGTGTTGGTAGATACTTAATACAGCTTGTAACGACCCATAAATTTTGATAATTTGAATTATTAGATTTAATAAGATTTTGAAATTTAATGTTGAAAGAAATTAAAAATTTACGATTTAGTAATAAGAGAAATACTTGAATATGATCCAATAAAGTTGTTTGGATGTTATTGACAACCATTTAATGTAATTTAAACTAATTGAAATAATGTAAAATTAATCTGGTTAGAAATATGTAAATAAGGAATAAATTCGATATTTTATTTATAATGAAGTTGTATGTTATTTTATATATAATGGGTTTTAGTATATAATGTGAAATCGATCATTGTACGTAAATTTATAATCTTGTTCTAAACAATAAACTTAAATGTGATTAAATTACTTAAAAGTGACAATTGTTTTAATTACTATTTTATTATTTAATCTATTGAGTTTAATTGGAAATCAATGTGAATTAATGTAATTCAATATCACTGTTAATTTGAAATAAGATGAAAACTGAAGAATAATAAATGTAGTAAAAGGTAAATCAATGTTAAGTATATCCATGAAGTGATAGTTGATTGAATAATAAGATTGAAATCAAAATAAATTAGTTTATTGGGATTTTAAATTATAATTAATGAATTTATTGCAATTGAAATTGAACACTGTAATTTGTGCAATATTTAACGTTGGATTTGACATGGAAATTTACTTTAAAAGATTATAAATTCCTAGGTAATCAAATAGTGATGAAGATGGTTAACCGTTAAATGTGAATCGAAAAGTGATTAAATCAGTTTAATAATAATTTATTTAATTAACGTGAAATTAGCCATTTTGGCCACTATCTCGGATTTCGACGAAACCAGTTTCATCGGATCCGTAACAGTGAAGTATTGTAGGATTTCAAGTTTCGTAACGATTGGATTTATGATCGGACTTATATATATAATCAAATTATATAATTGCCCATTGGGCACACTTTTAACTCTACCATGACCACATGATGATGAGACTTTCCAAAGAGGTCGGGAAAGATGGCTAATTGTACCACCCCACTGTGGTTCAAGCAAAGGCAGAGCGGACATAACTTTGTTATGCGTTGTTCATGTTTGTTGATGGTTGCACAAACGCACTTGTTGGCATCCAAAAGTCATCATGGAGATCAGGGTCGGAGCATGAGCAAGTTGGTGTAGTCGGTGAGGTTGGTTCATGTTGCATGGTGAGGTCTAGTCTTCTTAAGGAAGCGGTACGTGACATTCGAGTAATGTAATCGAAGAGGATAGTAAGATGGGTCGGGGCTGTAGCTGCAAGGCTATGTATTGGGCTCGTTAGGCCAAGAGTATTTTTTTATAAGAGGACCTCTTAACGTGGACTTTCTGTTACATCTACAAAGAATCATGTAACAACATCATATACCATAGATTTCTATTTAAGTAATAATAGGGCCACAAGTTGGATTGGTATTAGCTAAGGTATTCCATGCATCAAAGGAAGTGGTGGTGCGTGCATTAAGTGGTTATAGTGAAACATAGAGAGCATCAAGAAGAGTGATTAATGAAAGTCTATAGGATCTTTATATAATGCAACTTTTATATATATATATATATATAAGAGTGAGAATGTATATTACTAATTGTCTAAGAAAAGAATACTAACTGAATATAAAGAAGGTAAATAATAAAAGTGAACACACTAAATATTTTATACTGGTTCAGAACTCCCATCCTACGTCCAGTCCCGAAGCTCCCCTTTGGTATTTCCTTTAACCAAATAAACCTCACCTCGTCCGGAGGAATAGGCTAATAAAAAGGTATTTCTTTGACAATCTTATGTTCTAAATAACACGAATTTTGACCAACTGTACAATTCTTCCTATGATCTCCTTTGAGTATGTAAATCTGAATACTTTGAGTTGTACAAAGCGGTTTTACCAAAATGATATTTTGATTTTGATAGATTGAGAATATGTAAGCAATAGATGCACAAATGTGTAAATAAAGAGTAATAAGAAATCAAGAGAATAGTTAGTTTGTAAAATTCAATCTTTGAAGTATTTATAGGATTAAGGAGATGTAGATGAGGAGTTGTTACCGTTAGATAAACTCTATTCAATTTAATGGCTGCAACCTTTCAATGAAGAGACAAGTTTATTCAATTTAACAGAAACATCTATTCAAAATTTTGCAGTTTCCCTAATGGTAGCCGTCTAATGGAAAACCACAGACGTCTGTGGCTTTGGGGATAGTAATCTGAGCCTTATCACAGATGTCTGTTGGTTTTCCATAGACGTCTGTGGCTTTAGAAATAAATTCCCTAAGCCTTGTCTTAGACGTCTGTTGGAAAACCACAGACGTCTGTGGCTTGCAGTTCCAGAAGTAAAATATGTTTATGATGCAAATCATGTTGATTTGAATTTTAGTGTGTGTGTACTCAAGGAGATCTTACATTATTTATCTAAGCCTATTAACACATTAGTATGACCTTAATATTGTCCATAAATCTTTGTATGTCTTCGAGTCCCGGTATCTTTGAGCATAGTGATCTCTTATAGTGCATACCTATAAATTGAGAAGATATATATAATATATGTTATTGTATAGTTTTTGTCATTGAAACCATAGAATGGAGGTTCTAACATTCTCCTCATTTTTTATGATAACAACTATACAATCGTTAGTCAGGATAAATCTTCTGTAGTGGTATAAGATAAAAATCTTATACCACTTTCTTTGACAGGGATTTCATCACAATGAGAAATTTAAGAAGGTATCCTGAGACCATGTAAGAGATGCATGATATATGGTGCATATATAATTGTGCGTCGGTGGTGGGACCAAATGCTTTTAATTTGTCATGAATAAATTTGGCCCAATTTACTTGTATCCCACCAAATATAGCATAGAGGGCTTTGTGATCATTTTCTATTTGTTTATGACTTCCTAAACAGGAAATTATCGTATTAATTACCATACGATTTAATAACCTAGCTTTTGAGCGTAAATAAACGGATTTCCATTGTGGCATTCTATCCTCCCAAATTTGATGTGTTATTTCATCACGTGGC
Organism: Allium fistulosum; assembly: GCA_030737815.1. Classification (NCBI taxonomy): domain Eukaryota; kingdom Viridiplantae; phylum Streptophyta; class Magnoliopsida; order Asparagales; family Amaryllidaceae; genus Allium; species Allium fistulosum. The sequence goes on from CM060902.1 coordinate 1,427,485,439, forward strand.
AAATTTCTTTGGTTAGGTATTTCTTCTAAATCAAGTCCAGTAGAGGAGCTATCAGGTATATGACCAATTGTATTTATGATAATTTTCAAAATGCTACCGTAATCACTTGTCCATAACCAACCATCTTAATTCTCAGGCGTCCAAATATCATTACTACATAAGTTTGCGTAAAAAAGAAAGATGGTCAATTGATCAATTTTTACCTCATTTTCATCAAAATTGATTAAATCTCTACAGCCGGAGGCGATTGTGAGTTCTTGAATTCCATATTCTCCATAATTGCACAATTTGTAGAATGGACCGAAATGAAGCTTTTTTGTTTCAGTTCTTCAAATCTCTTGTTTGCAATTATGCTATTTCAAAGCCATTCTTGAATGTGGGCATCGGTGACAAGGTGGGTTTGAGAGGATGAAGATTGACCTTTCTTTGATCTTTTGCTAAAGGGATATTTTGCATTGGGAGCCATTTTTGAGGAAATGGAGTTTTGGGAAATTAGGGTTTTAGATTTGAAGATAGTTTGGTAAATAGTTGAAAGGAGGGTAAAAATAATATATATGAATTGGGCTTTTGTAGTAGCTGATAGTTGTCTCAGACGTCTAAGATCACTCTGTATTGTTTTCTCGAGAAATATCACAAACTTCTGTCTCTTCTTCACAGACATTTGCGGGAAGGCAGGATTTTTAATTTATATGAACTAAATATTTTCATAGATTTAGTATAAAAACAAATATTATATCCAATAATCAAACAAAGAATTATAAATTATATGCTTTTTTATTTTTATGTCTATATATGGGTATGTGTTTGTGTAAGTACAAAGTATTCATTATCATCAGATGAACTTTTGATGTTCGATTGATCCCAAGAGTTTGTGTCATTTTTCTTTTCTTTAGACTTGAGTGGAGACCAACTTGGTCGAGCCGGAGTATCAGTCCAGTCTTGATTTGATGTTCCTAGTTTTCACAAATTTCTTGGAATGATCCTATATGCTTTTATAGGAGTTTCTGTTAAACGAGAAAATTTTTGATGAATGCAATTTTTAGTTGGTGAATGACCACAAATTGCTAGAATACATTTTTTGAGAAAATTAAGATGAGATCCTTGACGTCGTTGTTCGTAATACATTTCTCGTTGAACTCGCATCATTTCTTGTTCACAGTGATATATTGCATCAACTTTGGTGGTGAGAGATGTTGATACTAGATCAATTGCTCATTTGGCTTTCTTTTCTTTAGGAGAGAAGCTGGTGTGATATGTAGGTGATGCCATAATGTTTAACGAGGCTGATCGAATTGATGGAGGAATGGTTTTAGTTGGTGATACATGTAACAACCCAGATCTGATCTGGCACTTACCCCTCGTGTTGGGGTATGCTCCTAATGTTGGAGTGTGCAGCATGATAGTGGGTTCTTTCTTTTTGTTTGGTGGTGAGCAAGAGACTCTTACCCCTATATGTCCCTAGGAAAAGGGTTAGTTGTTAGTCACGAGGCTGGCCGTAAAATCAGATTTAAGGTACCAGTGTATGCTACGGTAGTGCTGGGATGGTTGAGAAGCCAACCAGTCGTCACTACCGGATGGTTGAAAAGCCTACGGTCATTACATTTGGTATCATAGCCTAGTTAGAATAATGTAAATTTTGATTTTTCATAGATCCTGACCTAGTATGACCTAGTACCCTGTCCCCTTGGTTGTGTGGTAGATAGCTATTACTATTATCTATTAGGGATAAGAATAAAAGTGATTATTGGGTGATCATTGGGTCGTACTTTGTTTTATTCTTAGCATATTAGTATATTATTATTTTATTGGATGCTAATTTGGAGCTCTCTTGAGCAGATAGTTCTATGGCTCGAGGTAGACCCACACCTCGTCCTACTCCCGCCGAACTGTCCACTGGTCCCCGTGGGGAGGATACTACTTTATCTACCAAGCAGTGGAGGGATCTCATTTAGATTGTGTGGACTTCAGCTACTCCTCGGGATCCCTCTGCCACTAGTTCAGTCTTTGCTCGCCTTTGCGACGATTATGTGAACTTAGGTGGCAAGCCCTTTAAGGGTACTGAGAGTATCATTGATGTTCAGGCTTGGATGTGGGCTAGTGAGATGATCTTTTCCCGCACGTCTTTATCAGATAAACAGAAATTTTAGGTTGCTTTTAGCTAGTTTCAGGAGCGTGCCTTGGATTGGTATGATCTCCTCGTTGCAGAGATTGATGAGTGTCAATTGGCAGGGGCTGACTTCAAGTCCAGATTTGAAGCTAAGTTCATGCCTAAAGCAGAGAAGGAAGAGATGGCTAGCAAGTTTATAAGTCTTAAGCAGGGTCAGCTATCGGTTTTAGAGTATGTCGCTACATTCGAGTCTCTTTTGAAGTGTGGTTTAGAGTTTGTTAGCACTGCTCGGAAGAAGAACCAAAAGTTTATGAATGGTTTGAAAAAGTCTTTAAAGAATATTCTTTTGTCTAAGTTGGATGCATCTTTTGAGAAGGTAATTGATATTGCTCTTCGCCTTGAAGCGGCGGAGAAAGGGAGTGATCATAAGGCACCTTAAGCTAAGAAGGAGTTTCAGCATAAGAGGAAGAACCTTTTTTGTAAGGGTAAAGGCAAGTTGCAAGGCAAGAAGGGAAAGAAAGAAGGTGGTTCCAAGAGTCATGATATAAGTTAAGTTGTATACTTTAATTGTGGAGCTAAAGGTCATTATTCCAGGGATTGTAGGAAGCCCCATGCACCTCCCTCGGTTCAATAATTCTATTATTGTAAGAAGGAAGACCATGAGAGAGATGCTTGTCATGTTCTTGCAAGGAAAGGGAAGTTAAATGTTGCTAAGGCTCGGAAAGCTCTACCTCAGCAGTCATGTATGATTTCTTCTATTTGAAAAAGAATTATCATGTTTAGAGATAGGCAGATACGGGTTCTTTTCGATATGGGAGCCTCGCATTCGTTCATGTCAAAAGAGCTCATTAATTCTTGTGATTTGGATGCTATTTGCTTAGTTTCTTCTCTAAGGATTGTGAATCTGATTGGCGGGTCTGCGACCCTTAGCTTGCTTTGTAAAGGTGTTGAGATTGTTTTGTGTGATGTATCTTTTGTTGCTGATTTGCATGTAATGGCATATCTGGGCTTTGGAATTATTTTAGGGATGGATTGGCTTTCTGCACATGATGCTCATATTCTATGCAATGAAAGAATTGTTAATCTTAAGCATCCTCAAAGTGGAGGGTATATTTCTTTAGCACTTGAAGATGAAGGTTCGAGCCCAAGGGTTTCCTTATAGCTATTGAGTCTTCGTATGAAGAGGAGATAGCATGGATTCACGCTGTTGCAGAGTTTGCTGATGTCTTTGAGCCCATTTCTGATCTCCCTCCTAAGCGGGCCATTGAGTTCAGAATTGATCTAGTTCCTCGAGCATAACCTTATAGTCGTCCTCCCATGAGGATGTCGGCTATGGAAAATGAAGAGTTGAGGAAGCAGCTGACAAAGCTTGAGAGTAAGAAGCTTATAAGATCTATTAGCTCTCCATGGGGCACTGCCATGGTGTTTGTGAAGAAGGCAGATGGTTCCCTTAGATTATGTATTGATTACAGGAAGCTTAATGAGCTCACCATCAAGAACCGCTATCCACTGCCTCACATTGATGATACGTTTGATCAGCTAAGTGGTGCTAGAGTCCTTTCTCAACTGGACCTAGCCATCAATTTTCATCTGCTTCGCGTCGCGGAGGATAATACTCTTTTGACTGCTATTAGGACTAGATATGGGTCTTATGAGTGGCTTGTTATGCCAATTGGTTTGACCAATGCTCCCGCTATTTTGTTAATTCGATGAATTGGGTTTTCAGAGATTATCTTGATAGATTTGTGCTCGTGTTCATAAATGATATTCTTGTTTATTCAAGGACAGAAGAAGAGCACGAGGAGCATCTTAGAATTGTGTTGGAGACATTGAGGAAGAACGTTTTGAAGGCCAAGTTCTCTAAGTGCCATTTTTAGCAAAAGCAGATGCAATTTCTTAGACATGTAATTTCCTGTGAAGGGATTTATGTTGATCCATCAAAGATTGAAGCCATTCAGAGTTGGAAGAGGCCTGAGAGCATGACTAAGATTCAGAGTTTCCTTGGTCTAGTAGGTTATTATCGCCGATTTATCAAGGATTTCACCAAGATTGCTCTACCTCTTACTACCCTGACCAGGAAGGAAGTGAAGTTCTTATAGTCTAATGCTTGTGAGTCAGCTTTTCAGAAGCTGAAGGATTTCCTTATGCATGCACCATTTTTTATTATTCCGGAAGGGAACAAAGATCTTGTTGTATATACTGATGCATGTGGTTCTGGTTTAGGTGTTGTGTTGATGAAGAAGGATAGATTGGTTGCTTATGCCTCTCAACAGCTTAGGCCGAATGAGGTTAGGTATGCCACACATGATCTTGAGTTGGCCGCCATTGTTTTTGCTTTGAAGATTTGGTGCCATTATCTTTTGGGCAAGAGATTTGTTCTTTACACCGATCATAAGTCCGTGAAGTATTTATTTTCACAAAAGGAGCTCAATATGAGACAACAGAGGTGGTTAGTCCCTTGCTGCATATAATGTAGATATTCTGTATACTTCGGGGAAAGATAATCGAGTAGCAGACGCCCTCAATAGAAAGCTTCAGGCTATAGTTTCTTTGATGATTATGGAGTGGAATGATCTAGAGATTCTTCCTCATTGTGATATTAGAGATAGATGTTCTAATGGAGATTCGGGATTTGTATTAGCTAGTCTTGAGGCACGTCCATCTATTTTGGACCGCATTATTGCAGCACAAAAGCAGGATCCCCATCTTGTTGAGATTTATCAGAGGTATTCCAGTAGCAGTGGTGATGTGATGCATGATTATGAGATTGATGCTAGAGATTGTTTGCAGAGATAGGTAGGCTTGTTGTTCCAGATGTTGATAGTCTCAGTAGAGATATTTTGCTGGAGTTCCATTCTTGATACACCATCCAGGTAGTAGTAAGATGTGTGCCGATATGAAGCGTCCCTACTATTGAGAAGGCATGAAGTGAGATGTGGGAGGGTTTGTGAAGAGGTGTATGACGTGTCAACTTGTGAAAGCTGAACATCAGAGACCAAGTGGTCTTCTCTAGCCTTTAGATGTCCCTGTTTGAAATTGGGACCAAGTAAATATGGACTTACATCAATTGAGTTCATATTTATTTATTTAATTTTTTTTTATAAATTGATCGAGTAGTGATCACTTAAACTTCTTATTAGGTATCCATGGATTTTGTGGATGGTCTTCCTCGTTCGAGGAATGGGCATGATAGCATTTGGGTTATAATGGATCGGTTGACTAAGTCAGCTCATAATTCCAGTTAACTCAACCCGAACCACTCCATATTTGGCCAAACTTTATGTTAAGGAGATTGTGAGGTTGCATGGTGTTCCCAATGCCATCATTAGTGACCGAAATCCGTTATTCACAAGCGGATTTTGGAAGAGCCTTCAGACCACATTGGGTACAAAGCTCGACCTTAGCACGGCTTACCATCCACAAACCGATGGTCAGATGAAGAGGATAAACAGAGTTTTGGAAGAATTTCTCCATGCCTATATGCTTGATTTTGGAGGTATCTGGGAAGATCATATTCATCTCATAGAGTTTGCTTATAATAACAGCTACCGTCCTAGCATCGGTATGGCTCCTTTTGAAGCCTTGTATGGGAGCCCATGTCGATCACCTTCATGTTGGCTTGAAGCAGGGGATAGATTTATGCTTGGGCCTGATTCTATTAGAGAAGCTTCTGAGAAGATTGAGATTATTAGGAAACGAATGAAGGAGACCCAGGATCGTCAGAAGTCCTATGCGGATGTGTGTAGGAAAGATTTAGAGTTTGTTGTCGGGGATTTGGTGTTTGTGAAGTTATCTTCGATGAAGGGAGTGATGCATTTCAATCGGACAAGAAAATTAGCTCCTAGATTCATTGGTCCTTTCCCTATTACTGAGCGAATTGATAGTGTGGCATATCGTGTAGCTTTGCCTAATCATCTTTCTGCTATTCAGGATGTGTTCCATGTTTCTCAGCTTCGGAAGTGTGTTAGAGATTCTGAGATGATTATAGAGCCTAGAGAGATTATAGATCTCTAGATTTCTTCAGAATTGACTTATGTCCAAAAGCCGATTCAGATTATGGTGATGGAAACCAGGAGACTTAGGAGCAAGGAGGTTCGGCTCGTAAAGGTCCAATGGTCAGATAATGCCAAGGATTGGACTAGGGAAACTCATGAGTACATGGAGCGGACATATCCTGAGTTGTTTCCAACGGCATGAGTATTCTCTTTTCTTTAGTTATGGTTGTTTGGTTGCACGTTTGCTAAATTTTAGATGGATGTAATGCTAGTGTAGTATGCTATGGATTCCTCTTTAATTAGAAATTACGATGACGCAATTTTCTTAAGGGTGGCATCTGTAACAACCCGGAAAATAGAGCTTACTAATTAAAACAGATTAATGAATTTTGATTTGAGGGTTTAAAATGTTAAATTGGGATTTTTAATTTGATTTGGAGATTTTTGATAGTAAAATTAATTTTTAAACATTAAATAAATGTTTTGAATATGAAATACATTATTATTTGGGTCCGAAATATTTTTATGGGATTTAAAAGGCTAAGGAATAAATTATTTTGTGTTTCTCTTTTAAATTTGGAATTTTAGAAGTAAATTCTTTAAATTATGATTTTTGTTGAATTAGCTAAAAATTGATTTAAATGATAGTATGAGAAGTTTACAAACATGATTTTATTTTTATTTTCATAATTGGAATTTATTGGGAAAAAAAATCAATCAAGAAGTTTTTACTTGAAGAAAGAGAGAAAATGAGACTTAAAAGGGGAAATTTGGCTAAGCATGGTTTATGGACTAAGCCCATTGTCATTTATGAAGACCAACCCTTCATCAAAACACTCCAACCGACCCCTCTTCCTCATTCATAAAAAAGAAATCCACGTTCAAAACTTAGCATGCTCTCTCTTTGCTCCATTAAACCCTTGGTGAAAAATCCACTCATTTTAATCCAATAAATTCAAGAAAAATTAAAGGTAGCTTTATAGATTCAATTACATCCTTTAGAACAATCATAATTTGGTTTTGTTGTGATTTTGATTTGCATGGATTCTTGATTTTTTGAATTATGAAGGTTGTTGAGGAGTTTTGGTGTTTAGAGAGTTAGTAGCAAGGTTTTGAGGAGGGAAAGCAAACTATTTCTTTAAATAAGGTGAGTTCTCCTCACAACTACAACTAATATGGGATTGGGGAATTCAATTATTGCTTGTTTGAGGGTTGTGGTACTCTTGAATGAAGGGAATTTTGTGTATATGTACTTGTTTCTGTCATGGTTGATTTTTAAATCGTGTTAATAACAATATTCTTCCTACTAGCCATCATAACTTGCGTATATTGTTGCATATAGTCCGGCATAAGGTGCTAAGTCATAGTGCATGATGGTTGTAGCATTTGGTTGCATAGAATGATATTTGTGAAGTGATTTGCATAAGGGAATTTTGATTTTTATTAAATGTGAGATTTAGAATTTTGGAGCATATATCCTCAATTTTAATTCATATGACTCCTACACTCTCATTGTAGTGTCATTACACCACCATGAGTTCACTACGATTACCGAAATTGAATTTCATGAGGTTTTGAATTCAAAATTTAAGTTTTTGTTTTTCGGAACATGAAGTTCCTTTTACCGAATTCTCAATATTTCAGGATCTAAAAATGAAATGGCCGTATTTTTTTGGATCCGTAAGTCAGAATTAGGTTATTTTTTTTGAACTCAAGCTATGGTTACCATCTTCAACTTTCGTGTTTTGGGTTTTATAAGATTTTGGGGTTTAAAGGATCGAATTATCTTTTTAAGCCGCATCCCTATGGAATTTAAATTTACTCAGAGTTTTGTAATATTAAGGCCTGGATATTAAATGGCCATATCTTTTGATCCATAAGTCGAAATTAGGTGATTCTTTTTCTTGGATTCAAGCTAAGGTTACCTTCTTCAAATTTTGTGTTTTGAGTTTTACAAATTTTGAGGTTTAGATTGTCGAAGTGGCAATCGAATGCCTCAGCCCTATGAATATCAATTTTTTGAGTTTGATATTTTTTTAAAATCTGAAAATGAAATGATATCTTTTGATCCGTAAGTCACAATTAGGCGATTCTTTTTTTGAATTCAAGCTAAAGTTACTATATTCAACTTTAATATTTTGAGTTTTACAAGAGTTTGGGGTTTAAAGGGTCTAATTGGCTTTTTAAGCCGTAGCCCTGTGGAATTTAAATATACTTGGAGCTTTGTAATTTCAAAACCTGAAAATGAAATGGCCATATCTTTTAGTCTATAAGTCAGAATTAGGTGATTATTTTTTTGAATTCAAGTTAAGGTTATCATCTTCAACTATCGTGTTTGAGTTTTATACAAATTTGAGATTTAGATTGTCGAAATGGCAATCGAATGCCTCAGCCTTGTGAATATCAATTTTCCGAGTTTGATATTTTTAAAAACTTGAAAATGAAATCGCCATATCTTTTTATCCGTAAGTTGGAAATAAGTGATTTTTTTTAATTCAAGCTAAGATTATCGTCTTCAACTTTTATGCTTTGAGTTTTACTAAATTTTGAGTTTTAAAGGGTCGAAATGACGAAATAAGCCGCAGCCCTGAGGTTAAATGCCTTTTTATAATGTTTTTACATATATAATTATTCATAATATTTTTTTGTTAATATGGGTATAAAAGGTGGGGCCTTACAATACTTAGGTGCTATTTGATGAAGGTGAGCTAATGTCGATAGTTGAATAAGTGGAATCGTCATAAGAAGACATGATTAAATTAAATATTTATGGTATTATTTTTCTTTTGATCATGAATAAATAGATTATATAATCTACTTATAGTTAGAATTGTGTATTGATAAAGTTGTTCTAACCATTAGTTTGTTAACCGTTTTTTTTATGGTTATAAAAAGATTGACTGACTTAAATTTAAGTTATAGAAAAATAATGGTTATGATAATGAATAATTATGGCATATATTAATTCATTCATTCATTAATTGAACATATACCAAGGTCTCTCCATAGCTTTATGAAGGTTCATTCACATAACAGTTTGGTGAAAATATCGGCAACTTGATTTTCAACGTTAACGAATTCAAGAGAGATAATTCATTTTTCTACATCATCTCTTAAAAATTGATGACGAATGTCAATATGTTTTGTACGAGAATGATTAATTGGATTTTTGGATAAATTAATAGCACTAGTATTATCACAATATATAGGAGAGTTAGTTATAATTTTACTAAACTCTTGAAGAGTTTGTTGTGTATAAATTACTTGTGCACAGGTTAAGGCAACTGATATATACTCGGGTTCACATGTTGAGAGAGAGAGACACAATTTTGCTTTTTGTTGAACCACGAAACCGGAGACTGACCAATGAAATGACATGTGCCACTCAAAATTTTTCTATCTGTCTTGCAACCACCAATCTGCATCATTATATGATATGAGTTTGAAAGAGCTGCCTTTAGGATAGAAAAGTCTGTAACCTTTGGTGAGGGTTAAGTATCTTAGAATTCTTTTAACCATTCGATGATGTGACTCCTTAGGTTATGCTTGAAATCTTGCACATAGATATACGGTCATCATAATATCTGATATACTAGCCGTAAGTATAACAGAGATCCTATCATACTTTGGTATAATTTTTGATCGAAATCTTTTCCATTTACTTCTTTATCTAAATGTAAACTCGTGCTCATTAGAGTTGGTTTACTTGAAGTATTTTCCATTCCAAAGCATTTTAATAAATCTTGACAATATTTTTCTTGATTTATAAAATTTCATTTTCTAGTTGCCTTATTTGCAAACCCAAAAAGTAGTTTAATTCACCTATATATGACATTTCAAATTTATTTTTCATAATGTCAGAAAATTTATTACACAATTTTTCATTAGTTGATCCAAGTATAATGTCATCAACATATATTTGCAGAACTAATATATCATTATTTTCTCATTTTTATTAATAAAGTAGAGTCTATTTTACCAATTTGAAAACTAGAATTTTGTAAATGAGTTTTTAATCTTTTATACCAACCACAAGGTGCTTGTTTTGATCCATATAGAGCCTTTTTAAGTTTAAATACATTATCAGGATATTTCTCATGAACAAATAGCGGAGGTTGTTCAACATAAACCTTTTCTTTTATAAACTCATTTAAAAATGCACTTTTTATGTCCATTTGAAAAAGTTTAAAATTACGATGACATGCGAAAGCAAGTAATGTTCGTATTGCATCGAGACGTCCTTCCGAAGCAAATGTCTCTTCATAATCAATTCCTTCTTTTTGATTATATCCTTGAGCTACTAATCTTGCTTTATTTCGAACAATGTTTCCATTTTCATCCACTTTATTTTTTAAAACCCATTTTGTTCTAATTACATAGATCGTTTGGTCTTGGTACAAGTTTGTAATGACCCAGAATTTTGGTCGTTTAGTTTTGAACGTTTAATTTATTTTTAAATGTTGAATTTGAAATATTAATTGATTTTGAATATGGAGATTTTGGTTGAATTGGTGGATTTTATTTAAATTTCAAATATAGCGATTTATCGTAAAATGGAAATAGCGCATTTAATATTTGAAATAGTGTAAATAATTGAGTTTTTGATTTAAATTGAATTGAGATGGTTTTTAAAGCGAATATAAATTCTATTTGAATTAGAATTGAGTTAGTAAGTTTCTAAAATTTGAAATTCCGAGTGATTTCATCGATTTTGGAAATCGCTCGATTTAATTGACGCGTTAAAATAGCAATCTGGGGTACAGTCTTGGAATTCAATGAAACTTGTTCCATTGGATCTGTAATAGTGTATTATTATCGGATTTCAAATTTCGTAGCGTTTGGAGTTACCGTTTGGTCGTGCGAAGCTAAAACGCATAGAAATTTATTTATTTTTGAGAAAAATGTGTGATCCTCTAAAATAGAGGAAATCACACATGATAATATATATATCACAGGACAAGGTGCTGCCAACATGCCTGGCAGGTAGCTAATCTAAATACAAAAATCAATGGAAAAAACTCAAGTAACCCTAAAATGAGCTCGGGCAAGGCCACCACCCATTGCACCCTAATACCGAGCTCCGACATGGCCACCACCCGATATTAAGGTGTTATAAGAACCCGAAAAACTATGAAATAACCAATGATACTGGAAGCCAGTGATATCTAAGAAGGTAACTCTATGCTGCTGACTATGAAGGCATGGAAAAGCAAATGATCTGAAACGGAACTGCGAATGATCTGGACTGGAAACGCCACTCTGAATACTCGGTAAAACTGGAAGTAGTGCATGGTTGAATAGTGAATCCTCCTAAAAAAAGAACTCCATAATGAGCACGAAGATGTACTAAGAAGAACCCCCCTGCATATAGCAATCTGCAAGCCACAATCCTGTGTACGTGCAATAAGAAACTAACACCAAATCTAGGCCAAGACCTGTATCTGAAACGGAACTAAAGAAAATAGTTAGAATGATACATATATGTATATAAATGAGATTTATATACATATATATGTATAAAAGAAATAGAAATAATGATACAAAAGTTAAGCTAAAATGAAAGATTAAAATAAAGAATAGAAAATTAACTAAAAGGAACCCATGATCGAAAGAACCTAAAGATCTAAAAACAAAAACAATATCTAAAACAAAACAAAGATATCCTTATGGTCCTTTGATCAATAGGATGTTACAATACATAATGAAATCATCATTTAAGTTTGAAAAAATATTAATACTACAATTATTAATGTCAAAAATATTATTTTTATATTTAAATAGAATAATATTATTATTAACCTTATTAAGATATTATGTAAATAGATTATCTTTAGCTAATTTATATTTAAGATTAGAAATCCAATTAAAACAAAATGAAGAAATTATAAATCAATTTATTAAAATGGCTATAATTATTTTTAAAAATTCTCTGATTTCTTTCAAACCAAATAAACAAACAAATTATAATGATTAGAGTGTCGAGTAAAAATCTATTTTCCTTTTTGAACTTAAATCTAAAACTATTCCAATAATATTCACAATCATATATTTTAGTTGTTAGATTAAAGTTAAAGATTTTAAGGATATTATTCAAAATGAAATAAGTATCCATGCAGTCATAGTATATATGTTTAATATCTTCAAAATGTTGATTACAAAAATAACATTTATTATCGATTTGCATATTTTTTCTTTTTAAAAATTCTATTGAATTTAGTTTTCCATGCATAATTAACCACATGTGAATTTTAGATTTAGGAGGAGCGTTTGATTTTCAAATAAATTTAAAAGAGTTATTGGTTACACCCGAAAAATTAATAAATTTATAAAAAGAATTAGAAGTATATTTCTTGCTCTTATCCCATTCCCAACTAATATTATCATTATCATTATCAATGTTATATAGGTTTAATCTAGCATAAAGCAAAGCGAGCTGCCTAAGAGTTGAACCTTCTAAAATTCTGTTAAAACTAAAATTCCAAGGAGGATCATTTTCGGGAGAAAAAACTTCTATAATTAAAGCATCCTTAAAATTACAGATATCATATAGCTCTTTAAATTCTATCCTAGGAGGAGTAACGGAAATCCAATGATCATGCCAGAAAGAAGTACTGTTACTTGAATGAACTATTGTATTAGTGCCTAAGCTAAAAATCTCTTGACATTTTAAAATAGATTTCCAAAAAAATGGACAATTTACTTAAAACTGTAGGAGTAATTTGATATAAATTATTACTACCATTATAGTAATATTTAGAAATGATTCCTTTCCAAATAGGATTTTTATTTATATCCATAAACTTCCATAACCATTTACCTAACAACGACAAATCCATATTGCGCAAATTAATGACTCCTAAACCACCTTCCTTTTTGGACTTACAAACAGTTTCCTCATTTACTAAACATTTGATACTACTGTTAGAGTTATCCCTACTCCATAAGAAGTCCCTTCTAATTTTATCTATTTTATCGATCACCCAATTTGGAAAAAGGTGCATAGACATCCAATAGATCGGGAGAGCTGATAAGACCGAGTTTATTAGAACTAATCTACCCGCTCTCGATAAAAATCTCCCATTCCAATTAGAAATCCTATTTTTGATTTTATCTATGATTATAAACCAGTCAACGTGTTTAAGTTTGGTAGGTCTAATCAAAAAACCAAGATAGTCAAAAGGAAAATTCATAGTTTTACAATTAAGCGTATTGGCAACTAAATTTTCAGCTTTTTCGAAATTGTTTAATACTAAAATTGAACTTTTATCGAAATTTATTTTTAAACCTGAAAGTAATTCAAAACTATATAAAATAAACTTACTAATGTGTCTAGGTAAATGGGAAGAGAAAAGCAAGGTATCATATGCAAATTGAAGGACAGATATACTGTTACGTGATATATCGTTACCTGCATTCCCTAGAGATCCATTGGCAACCGCTTTTTTAATTATCTTAGCGAAAACATCTATGGCTAAGTTAAACAAAAGAGGCGACAAAGGATCACCTTGCCTTAAACCTCGCTTAGATTGAATTTTATTACCTAAAATACCATTAACCATAATACTAGAGTTACCAGTTCTAAGTATTCATGACCCAGCTAATCCATCTATAACTGAAACCTCTAGCATGAAATATATCTACTAGAAAATCCCAATCTACCAAATGAAAAGCTTTAGTGAAGTCCAATTTTAAAATTGAACAGGTTATATTATTCTTACAACAGTGATTAATGTATTCTTGAACAACAGCCACACCGTCGGTGATATTTCTCCCCTTAATGAAAGCAGATGGTGAACAGTCAATTAGATCGTTCATTCTTATACTAAATCTATTTGCTAAAACTTTTGAATAATTTTTACTGAATAGTTAATTAGTGAAATAGTTCCAAAATCTTTTAAGTTATTAGCACCTACTTTTTTGTGTAATAAAATAACATTTGCAAAAATAAATCTTCCTAATTGCAAATTTCCATTATATAATTCGTTAAACAAGCTAATTAAATTGAATTTTAAAACATCCCAAAATGTTTTATAAAAGAAAATTAGGAACCCATCCGGACCAGGGGATTTATCACCTGGCATGTCGTTAATGGCTTTCCAAATTTCCTCTTCAGTAAAAGAGTTATCTAATTCAGAAAGATCAACATTAGAATCAGAAGGATAAAGATCATTCCATCTACCGTTAATTCTATGTTTGTTTTTATTACCAAAGATTTCTCTATAATAGTCTGTAAAAGCCTTATTAAGATCTCTTTGATCAACTAATTCTTCATTATTCACAAAAATAGAATTAATCGTATTACTATGTTTTCTACCATTTGCCATATCACAAAAACGCATAAAAATTTATTTAAGTAAATTTAATTAAAATAATTTGATTCGGAAACCTATCTTCCAAATACGATAGAATTGACTCCCGATATATATACCATTGTGTTCGGGATAGGGGTAAAACATTATAAACGCAAGGCGGCATGTTTCGTTTGGAGTTCAAGAATTTTAACTGTGTAATAGTACGATGAATAGTGATTTTCAATTGCTAATAAATAGAAGTCAACCCCTTAACTATCAGACCCTAACCCTAATAAATTACAGCCACCACTTAGAGTTCAATGACCAAGAAAGCTCGATTGTTCCTCCTCCATTTTCTCCCAATCCATCTTATATTTTTGAAAACTTCCTAAAGCAAAATCGTAGAGCTTGGCACGATCTTCGATCTGAATGGTGATGATGGGTTTTCAAGTGACATACGAGGAGAAAAAGCAACGCGTTCTCTCGGCGTTCGAAGAATGATCGTGGTGAAAATTGGGAACCGGAGTCGATGGGATTTAGGGCGTTGGTGGAACTCGGAAAAGCGCACACAGTGGCGCTGTTGGATGGACCTCCGGTGCAGCGATGGTCGAGGCGGCGATCGATTTATACAGGCGCTGGTGGGATTAACGTTCGAATTGAAGACAAAGAAGAAGGGAAAAGATTAGAGGGCTAGGATCTGCTGTTTTAAGATATGAACGGCTAAGATTTACTGCAGGTTTAAAAAAAAGAAATTGAAAATTATATTGTTTTAAAAACCGTTAATCTTATATTGTATATCTAACACATACAAGGTCCAAATCAAGCGAAACAAGTGGCGTTGGAATCATAGCGATGAATACTACGTTCAGGAATTGATTTGGAGTCATTCGGAGTTAGCTAAAATTTTAGGTTAAATCGAACTTCATTCGATTTAATTTAAAATTGGAACGTTTGGCAAATTGAAAAACTCAAGGTGAGTTAAACTCACTCATTTGGTTAATCGGTAATATTTTATAGCAAAAACAATTTATTTATGCTGTTTGGATTGTTGAAATTGGTGGTTGTTGGAATTGATTAAGAAGACGATATAGCATCTTGAAATGCTATTAGATTGGTTGAACCGGATCTAGGGTCACGATATAGCATCTAGAATTGCTGTTAAAATGTTTATGTTTATTTTTAAGCTTATTTCCAGTATTTAATCATATATGTGTGAAATTGATAAATGGATTGTTTTTGGAATTACGTTGTTAATTATAACGTAAATTGAATTGGAAGATATTGGTGTTACCTATTTGGCCAAATAAACACCGTGGAAAAATAAATGAAAAGAAAAAAAGGGTTTTAATGTGAATCATTTGGTTAGCAGAATCCATCCATGTTCTGTTACTAGATTAAATTGGACATTATTTGAGTACCGATTGATTTATACTGGATAATTAATGTGTTAACGATTGATTGTTAATTATGGATTGACTTACATATATGCTTGTTATTATGTAAGTGCATGTAATTTAACTTGTAAAGTTAAATTGAAATTAAATGGTAGCTTGTTAAGTACCATTATGATCGTTAAGCCTCTTTCTAAATTTGGAAGGTTATGGTTTCTGTTTAACTTCAAATTTTATAATTTGAAGTAAAAGATTTTATTTAACAATTATTATAAAAATTATTTGTTTAAATTTTTATTTACAAATGTTTTGTAAAGTCATTTATTTAGTAAAGTTAATTATGTTTTAAAATTAATTGTTTAACTGATTTTTTTAAAGATAATAAATTATTTATTATTATTAGTTATTTAGAACTAGAAAATTATTTCAGTAATAATACAATTCAAAAGTTGATTAATTTGATTTAAAGGTTGATTTAGTTTACTTTATTTAATTTTAAAATGTTAAAGGTTAAATGATTATATTATTAATAAATGTTTTAAAAGTATTTTTATATTATCAAAAATGGTTAAGATATTTTTATGACGTTTAAAATCTTATTTATTACAATTATGTAATAAATTGTTTATAAAAGAAATCCTTTATGTGAAGAATTGGTTAAAGGAGTTTATAAATATGAAGGTGGTTTGAAATTTGTAAAGGGAGATTACAAATGGTTTAAAATTTGTAAAAGAATATTTCCCTATATTAAAATTTGAAATTTATAAAGAAGTTTTATAAATAGATTTGGAAATATTTATGAAATAAAGAAATTTTTGGGAAGTAATGGTATATTTTCATAGCATAATTTGAGCGCAGAAATTTCCTACAGTTTGGGATGTTTTCGCTGGGATAGCGACATAACCATTGTGCAAACTGCGATCTATGATTGATTGAATGGCAGAAATCGGGAGGCAGAGATTGCCTAAGTTAAGTTTGGTTTTTCTAGGATAGAGACGCAATCATCGAGCTGCGGTCCATGATCGATATCGAATGGTGCTTTCCATATCTATTTAAAAAGTTCCAAATATTTTTGAAAGAAATGATTTGTGAATATACTTATTCCGATGAAATAAGTATATGAATGTTTTAATAAGGAGATTCGATTTATCGAAATCAAATTAAATGAGGCTTAGTGATTTCAGTGGAAATGTGATTTATTGTTGAATGTTTGTTTATTTCATAGTTAAATAACCGACTATCAAATCTTGGCTCAAATATGTAATCCTTCTTAATTTTGGTGGTAGGAAACGATTTCCTACTTAACACCGAAGAATTTTAACTTTGGAAATATCTAGGAGAAACATGGGAATAATATGGTACAGTTACCATCTGTGGTGTTATACTGTACATATAAACTCGTTTCGTTCTTTTAGGACAAATGATAAGGAGATCCGTCCACTTAAACGGTTAGGGGTGAACCCCGTTCTTATGTATTGTCTGATTATTTCCTAAAGAACTGGTATTGAGCATTCCGGAAATCAACGATTGGTTTATGAAGCGCCCAGTAAGTGGGAGAGTGTACTCGTAAGAGATGACTTGAAACCTTTACCACTCCAAAACCATATACGGTTCCATGGAGGAGTTTCGTGTTATATTGAGATGTTGAAATCCATGTGTGGTTCCGAGACAGTTGGGTATGGGAATTCTTGTGTGATTCCAAGATCTATTTAAGATGTGGGAATCTGTATGTGATTCCAAGGCCATTGTAGTGTGGGAATCCATATGGGATTCCACGATCTATTTTTGGAGCGGCACGTAAGTTGGAACGCCGGACGTAGCCTCATCAGCGGAAATGGCTAAAACCAGAGATAAGAGGCATGGCCAGTAGAGTTGGCAAACCCATAGGGTGTAATCGGCTCCTTTTTCTAGTAATACCAATACATTCAGTTGTTTTTGGCATGCCGGAGCGATGCACTCGGTCTTAGCAAGACCAGTTATGCTTTTCCTATAATACCTCGGCTAGACGGGTATGATGCTTCGAAAGGATAACTCTAATCCTTGTGCAGGAGGACCGTTCTCGAAGTACTGAGCGCACCTCCATGGAAATCCTACACAATTAGCGAACGAGCCTTATCGAG
The DNA here is from genome assembly GCA_030737815.1 of Allium fistulosum. Lineage (NCBI taxonomy): Eukaryota > Viridiplantae > Streptophyta > Magnoliopsida > Asparagales > Amaryllidaceae > Allium > Allium fistulosum. Next base: position 1,427,503,343 of record CM060902.1, read on the forward strand.
TTTTGATTTTATACTAGTATTGTTGTGATGTACACAACACGAGCATCACAGCTACTTGATTATCATTATTTTGACCCTTAGACATTATTATAATATCACTGGATTTTCTATAGAAATGGTTGGATGATCGTAAGGTAAAAACCCGACCGTGTTTATGTGCGGTGTGGTCTTACGATATCTTTATTTTGAAATGGTTTTATAACTTAATAAAACAAATTGAGTGTGTTTTCTCATGCTGGTTTACCAGACTAATCCGTGTGTTATTATTTTATAATAATGCTCGGGTCAGACCGAGCATATTACAAATATAGATTTGGATTGCTTTGGAGCTCAGGAGACGAGCTGGAGACTGAGACGTATTCTCATACTTGTTTATTTCGCTGCAGTGTTTGTTTTGAAATTATCAGCAATTGTGAGGACAGGCTGTTATAACTGTCCATGCTGATAATTATTGATTTATATACTCTGATTTGAGGTATGTATATTACAGTTTCACTTGTGTAAAGAGCTATTGATATTATATATTATTCAGTCCGCTGTGAGATTCTGTATTTGTTTTGTTTCTTGTATTTTCTACCTTCTTTCTTTTCCCCTAACAATCTATCTTTCCGGCACTCGATTGTCCGACATGCTATACAGTGAACGTATTGATGTCGATTTTTGAGGGTCGAAAAGTCAAGTCGTCAAAAACTTCCCGTACGCCATTTCTCTCAAATTGATTAAGTACTTCCTCCATTGCAATAATCCAAAAATCATCTTTTGATGCTTCTTTATAATTTTTAGGTTTAAGATTTAATATAAATGCAACATGACTCATTTGAATTATTGATACTTTTGTATTTAAATCACCGATAATATTATCAATTGGATGATCTTTTAATATCCTAGGTGGTGAGGTTATTACATTATTATTATTGATACTATTATTTTCATCATGTATAGGTACCTCAGTTTCATTATTATTTATAACTTCTTCATCGTCATCAATTTTATTATTTTTAAAAATTTTATCAAACGAAACATGAACACTTTCTTCTATAATGTTGTTCGTTTATCAAAAATTCTATATGCTTTATTTCGATCCAAATAGTCAACAAAAATTGCTTCATCGGCTTTAGAATCGAATTTCCTAGATAACTTAAAATAAAACATTTTGATCCAAATACTCGAAAATACGATACTTTAGGTCTCTTTTTGAAAAGTATTTCATAGCATGTGTTTTTAGTCAATTGTCTAAGTGTTACACGATTCAATATATAACATGCAGTAGCAATGGTTTCGGCCCAAAAACTCTTTGGTAGGTTACTACTATTTAGTAAAGTTCGTGCACATTCTAGTAAAGTTCGAATTTTTCTTTCTACAATGCCATTTTTGTTGTGGCGTACATGGAAATGAAAAATTATGATTGATTCCCTTTTTGTTGCAAAAATTTGTAAATAGTTCATTTTCAAATTTGCCTCCATGATCTATTCGTATAATTTTAATTTTTAAATTCATCAAATTTTTAATTCGTTTAGCAAAAATTTTAAACATTTCAAAAGTGTCACTTTTATATTTTAAAAATAATATCTAAGTATATCTTGAAAAAGCATCAACAATTACCAAAACATATTCATTATGATTTATTTAACGTACATGAGTTGGTCCGAATAAATCTAGATGGAGTAGTGCGAGAAGTTGCTTTGTGGAAATTTATTTTTTAGATTTAAAAGAACTTTCTTTAATTTACCAAATTGACAAGCGCCACACAGATTTTTAACCTTGTAGTTGATTTTTGGTAATCCTCTAACTAATTCATTTTTAGCTAGTTTGTTGATATTTTTAAAATTTATGTGACAAAAACGTTTATGCCATAACCATGGATCATCATGATTTGCGGCTAAGCATAAATTAGTGTTGTTTTTGACATTAATGTTTGAAACATATATGTTTCGATTTCTAAATCCTTCAAAAATTAGATTTTTATTTTGATTAAAGATCTTGCATTTGTTTTCTCGAAATCAATTTTTAATTATTTATCACATAATTGCCTTATACTTAAAAAGTTATATTTCAAATTTTCTACCAATAAAACATTAGTAATTATAGGAGAATTAGAAATACCGATATTGATAACTTCTCTAATGCCGATGATGAATCCTTTTGAATTATCTCTGATTGCTACAGTGCCACCATTGATATATGTTATATTTGATAACATATGAGCATTTCCAGTCATGTGCTTGGAGCAACCACTATCAATTTTCCACTTCTCTGTACTCTTTATTTCAATTTTGGGTACTTGAAAAATAAGAAAATTTTAATTGGTACCCATATTGTTTGTTTAGGTTCCTGCGTGTTAGTTAAGAAGGTAGTCATATCCATGAGGATTTGGTTCCTTTAGAAATGTAATTATTGTTATATACAACTTTCTTTAATATTCATCAATATACTTTTGTCTAATTAGTTCATTATTTATTTTAGGAATCCATATTTTGACCATATTTGTGTATGAATTCTTAATCTTAATTTCTAATTTTGGCCTTTTGAATTTGGTGTATAATGTGCTATAATTCTTTGACTTTTGTTGCCCTTTTTTAAAACCCAATCCATTTCGATTTCCATATGGTTTAGATATTTTAATCAATTTTTCTAAATTTTGTTTTCCTTTGTTGAATTTTGTCACATTATTTGTTATTTTATCTAACTTACTTTTAAGATCACAAATTTCAATATTGCTAGAATCTAAACTTGCTTGTAATTTTAATTTTTTTTTTCAAGATCTAACTTATAATTTTCTAAATCGTGTAATAAGATGTCATTTTGATATAATAATATTGTACATTTTTTTGAGTAATTTCTAGTTCTTCTTCTAAAATTGTTTTTCATCTTTTAATAATCCAATTTCTAATTCTGCTCTAGTTAACTTTCCTATATATTCATTATTTAATTTTTTTAGATTCTCCATAATTATCATCTAATTCAATACTAATTTCCATTATTTCATCATAAGTAAGTTTAGGATGTGTACCTCATCAGTGTTAGCCATAAAACACACATTTGTTTGTACCGAGTCATTTTCACTATCACTGTCGGGTGAAGAAGATGATTCTGAATCGCCCATGTTACTTGAAAGGCTCTTTTCTTTTTCTTGAATTTCTCAAACTTGCTTTTCTTATTATTATTATTAAGCTATGGACAAGCCTTCTTTACGTGGCTAAGTTTGTCACACTCATAGCATTTAATCGATATTTGATTTGAGGAGTTTGGTTTGCCGCTATTTTGAAATCTGGTCATCTTCTTGAACTTCTTGAATTTGTTGTAGTTCTTGGCAATAAAAACAATCTCATCTTCTCTAAGTCCGAACGTTTGTTACTTGCTTGGAATGTTATGTTTTTCTTTTCAAGATTTTGACCCTTTCTAGCCTGCAAGTTAGCTTCATACGACATCAGATTTCCTATTAGCTTTTCGACTTTGAGTTGAGAAAGATCATTTGCTTCTTTGATGGATAAAACTTTTCTTTTCTATTCATTTGTCAAAGAGTTTAAAATTCGTGTAACTAAATCAAAATTAGTGAATTTGACTCTAAGTGCCATGAGATCGTGTTGAATGGTTTAAAATCTAGCATGCATATCAATAATTAATTCATTTGCTTTTTGTCTTCAATAATCTAACAATGCTAAAGCTATGAATGTATTAATTCATAGATTTAGCATTGTTAGATGCCACTGCTATTTGTGCATCAGTCCAAGTGCTGTTGAATATGCTAGTATATGATTTTTTTTTTTATGATAATAAACATATATATATATATTCAATTAAATGTATTTGTTAGTGTACTATTTTATTTTTCACATAATAAATATTTGCTGAATAAAATAAATGACACAGAATTTAAATTCAAACAGATATTTTATTCAAATAAATATTTTATTACAATTTTGAATAGTACAAAGTTGTGCTCTCACTATATATATACAAATTTCAATCACATCACATTTTGCACTATACATACATTTGCACCTCACTACATTTCACTTATTCACTCGTATTTATCTTCAACTCCATTCCAGACTGAATCCAGCATCTGAGCAATCTGCAAAATAAACACTAAAGCAGTAAAATTGAAAAAGAAATTTATTTGCCAAAATAAAATAAAATGTATTTTGAAAATATTATTTGCCTCAGTTATTTGGGTTGTTCGTCATCATCTAATTCATCATACACGAACAGCTTGTGACATGCACAGTGTATCACTGTACATGCCACAAGGCCGTGCACATTGATATACACTTGATAAAATTACAGGGACAGGTAAGCACAAGGTCAAACCCAATCAAAAGCTGGGTTCAACTCAAGTGCAATACAAATAAAGTCACGACACGAGCACAAGGTCAAACCCGAGCTACAAGCCGGATTCAACTCAGGTGCAATTCAAAATGTAAATAATTCTCGAGTGAACCCAAGGCCACAAATTTCAACTAGATCAATGAGCAATAAAACATGCACAAGTAGATGAGCATGGCCAAATGATCAAGTTCAATATCCAAGCAGATCCAAATCAACCATGAAGCACACAAATATACAAGTATACATCAAGTATACATGACTTAAAGCAATGCAATATGAACCAGACAAGTACACAAGTCATGGCACACTGGAATATGTAGTGCAACAAAGTGGACATGCAATCAACCAAAACATCAACTCAATTCACAACCAAAGTTAAGTCCAGACACTACAAGTTTACACTGACTCGAAGCAATGAAATCAGGCCAGAGGACCAAGTGCAAGTCCAATATCTAAATGAAGACTGCATGATGATATCCAACAGTGAAACAAATGTATATGAACCACAAACCAAAACTTCACAAATATCATGAACCAGACTCAAGTGGATATACAAATGGAGCATATACATGAACCAGATCAAAACAAAACAATGAACACTGCAGCAGCTATTTTGACAAAGAAAGACAGCTTTGCAAGTACACATAACTTCATGCATTCAACTAAATATAAGTCAACATGCTCAGCTCACAAAAATGCAAAGCTATGCAGTGAAACCAAGTACAGCTCAATGCAAAAACAAGACCAAGTCGTAAACAATATATGCAGCTTAGACAAAATCAAGGCAGAATCAAAATTTATCAAAAAATCAAATTCGAATATTCACACATGAAGCCGTGAGCAAATGACCGAAGTTCCAGACAATCAGAATAGTTCAAGATGCAATGCAACAAGTAGCAGTTTCGAACAAAGACGGAGGTGTCTTAACTATCATCATAGCTATAACAAAGTCATGGCCAAAGTCAAAGGGAACAAAGAACGAAATCAACATCGTCAGAAAATTCAAAGCCGTGATGACCAAGGAATCGAGCTAGCCTAAATTGAAGCCGTGAGAATCAAGTAACAGGAAATATACGAATATGAACAAGTTAGAAAAAATCATAAACATCCATACAAAATCGAATGGCCAAAGCATAGCAAGTGACGAATTTAAACAAATATATACGAACGTAAATCAAGGGGTTCGAACCCTATTTAAAACCCTTTAACATCATTGGCAGAGATTCATTCGAGTTCAAGCAACAACCGAAAGAATAATCATTCAACTCGAATCAAAGTCGAGTATAGTATAAATCGAAAAAGGAACGAACGTACCAATTCACGCAACAATTGAACTCGACTTGATTGAAGGCGCCGAAGTAGAACAAAGTAGCCATCAATCCAGATATCAATCGAAGCATCATTTCAAAGCGGCTTCTTCAATTCTTAAAATCCCTAATTTTCTCAGAGAGGAACAAACGAGCAAAGAAACGAAGTAGAACACATTATTCACAAAAGAATACGGGCCGATAAAAAGGAGAACGGGAAATATATTTTATTTATTGGGCCAGCATCCTTAGTTTCTTTTGGGCTTAAGAATTTTAAATTAGGGTTTTTATTGTTTTAAAATTGTTTTTATTTGTAATTTACTTTTAACTCTTGTAATTTCTAGTCGTGTGACTAGGGGACGAACTACGGTGGTGTAGTTCAAGAATTCGCAACTCAGTGGCTGAGTTGTGCAGGGTTTTGAGCGTAGAGTTATGTTATTCGATAAAGGGTGTCGTGAGTTTACGTGTGTAAGCGTCTGACTTCTTAATTTCTAGTAGAAACCTTGGGGGCAGCATGTAGGCAGGGTTTTGCTGAAGCTGGGTAAATCTGTGTGTTCTATTTTTTGTTTTTAATATTCTGCAATTATCTGTGCTGCTATTATTTTGCTATTAACAATGCTACAATAATTTTATATACTTCCGCAATAAATTTTTATAATTAATAGTATCACCCTATTCACCCCTCTCCCCCCTCTAGGGTGAAATCGATCCTACAAGTGGTATCAGAGCTAGGAACAAAAGCCATTTTTGTTTTAAAATTTTGATTTTTCAACGACCAATTTTTACTTTACAAATTTGAAATTTTAAATGGCTTCTTTTAATAATGCTTTTGCTGAGGGTCGGTCCAATATTATTCCTCCTGTTTTTGATGGATCAGATTTTTTGAATTGGAAATTAAAAATGGAATTTTATGTCAAATCTGTTAATGTTAAATGTTGGGATATTATTGAAAATGGGTGTGATATACTAGACGAGAAAAATACTTCGATTAATGCTCTTGCTATGCATATACTATATTCTCATATTAATCAAGATAATTTTAACTTTATTTCTCATTGTGAAAATGCACAGGAAATCTGGAATACTTTTGATGCAATATATGGTGCAAAAGTCAACAGCAATGAGAAGTTCTCCACAATCAACTCAGAAATGTGCTTGACAGGACTGGCAAAATGCAGCAGTGATGAAGATTCAATAGCCGATGAGATAAGTGATTTTCTAATCAATGATTTTGTTCTCTTGTGCCAAAAATTAATTGAAAATAATAAAGCTCTTGAGTTGGAAAGAGAACAAGCTAAACTTCATCAGAAAAATAATGATTTGGAAAATGAGCTCAAAAATATTAAGAAAAATAAAAATTCTAATTGCAAAAGGTGTTTGAATCATGAAAAAGAATTTGCCCGTCTTCATGAAAACTTTCAAAATTTAGAAAGCGAAATTTTAATTCGAGAGAAACAAAATTGAGTTGATTTGTCAAAATGATATTTCACAAAAAGAGTTGGATAGTTTTAAGAAGTCGGAAAGTTCTAAAAGTACGATTTTTGAGAAGAAATTAAATGAGATCAATGAAAATTTCAAAACACTTGAAAAAGAAAACGTGATTTTAAAGCAAACCTGAAATTGTTGGATTAAATCATGAGTTTGAAAAAGAGATTGGAAAAATCAAGGATTTTGAAAAAATCGAATTTAAAAAACTCCAACTCTTTGAAGCTGAGATGCTTAAAATTGAGATTAAAAATAGAGAGCTTCAAAATGAAAATATGCAATTAAAAATGAATAGTTTTGAAAAGAGAGATAGTACCATTAGTTGTTGTTCGAAGCTAACAAATGAAAATAAACTTTTAAAATCCAAAGTTAATAAACTTGAGTTGGTTACTCAGAAATTTTTCACTAGAGATAAATCATTTAATATACCCTTAGAAAACCAACTCTTCGAGAATAAAAGGAATGCATTTGGATTTGCAAAAGTGTCAAAATATGAACAAAACACTAATAACATTGTAAAATGGAAAAGTGTGATACCCAAACACATGAAAACCATACCAATTTGGGTTCCAAAAGGCACGAATATAAAATCCCTCAAAGTCAAACAAATCTGGGTGCCAAAAGGAACATATATAAAAAATTTGGGTCTCCACAAACATATTCTTCAAAATTATTTGCCACTAACAACCATGGACCTATAAAAACAAATAGGTCACAAAAATCTTTTCTTGTGTAGGTATGGTGGCAGGCTAAGGAACAACAACAGTGTTAGGCGACAAATCAAAGTTCCTTAGCCTAGTATAAAGGTGTCAGAATCACAATGAGCAACAATGAAATATTATCAGTAAAGGTAAAACAGGTATCAGTATATTCATCTTGAATGATTTATTAACTGTGATAATATGCACCATAATCTGATTTGAATCAGCCAGTTATGTGATAATAAAATAAATGTTGATTTTGATTCTGACTTATTCTTATTTGATATATTCTTATTTGACTTGTCCTTATTTCTGATTCTGATTTGAGCAAAAATATTGACCAATCATTTTCATCTTTGAACTAGTTCATATAAATTTGTTTGGATTAATGATGTTGTTTTATTGATTGATGATTGCTCAAGATACTCGTGGATATATTTGATTATTTTACTGATTCGAGACCTATCACTATATTCATTGATTTATTGATTTGCATGGCTTCAACTCAATTTCATTTAAAAGCTGTTAAAATTGGATTTAAGATATTTTTTTCACACATCACAGTCTGGTCCTTGATATCTATCTAATGATAAATTTGAGTCAACAAGAAATTCAGATGCAGTTTACACTGGTAATCTAGTTGATAGAAAAACTACCAGTGGAACGTGTTTTATGTAGAGACATTCATTAGCTGCATCACATTTCAAAGAAAATATCTGCATATTTTTTATTTCAAATAATTTTCAATTAGCAGACATTTTTCTTTTATAAAACACCCTTCTAGAAAATTGTTTTTGTTGACCTTATTCAGATTAGTCGTTTTGGAAAATTTGATTTTATAATTATTTTTGGATTTGATTTTAAATGACTACATTAACTAATCTGACTCCCTATTGATTATCAAAAATATAAATAGTGATTGAAAAAGTGATGAGTGTTGATATTAATCATATATTATAACTTGAGACAGTATATTTAGTAAATTTCTTTAGAAATTTAAACAAGAGTTATAAAAACTTTTTGTTGGTAAAAATTCCATGACCATTTCTATTTCTATCATATTTCTATCGACCATCACTCATCAAAATTCAATATAGTATGTCAATATGTGGTATTTTAAACGGGAAATTAATCGTTCTTTATTTTATTATATTTTTAGCAATAAAAACATCCAAAGTATTCACTCTCATTTAAAAGTCCTCACGGTTATGCATGGGTGAATTACTTGGAATTTTTGATTATGTGCTTCCATGCTCATTAAAAAGTCCTCACGGTTATGCATGTATGGAACGCATATCAAAACTGATTGATTAAATAGACAAGTTGATTCTGATCTCATTTAAAAGTCCTCACGGTTATGCGTGGTTAGACGACACTTGAATTCATTTTTTTTATAAAATTGGGAATACTACTAATCTCATTTAAAAGTCCTAATGGTTATGCATGGTTAGTAGAGATTCAAATTCCTGATATAAATATACCACAAATGGAAACAGCTATATGGTTTTATATGATGACATCATCCATATCATTCTAAAATAGAATATGGGTCAAACAGAGAATTTATGATTTTTGTTTGATTTTTTATTGAAATTTAATATTTATACCTGATTGAGTATTAATGTCTATCACTTTATCTCTATTTTTCTAACACTATTACTCTTTTGCCGATAACAAAAGGGGGAGAGAAAAGTTAAGATTTTGGAAAATAAAGGTCAAAGATTTTATTTTGTATTTTCAATTTGCATCTAGGCTTATTTGCATATTTTTATTTATTTTCATGCATATATGAAAGGGGAGCTTTGTGTAGAGAGTGAGCATTCAAATAGGAGGAGCAAATAGAGTCTATCAATGATCAAATACATTTAATAAATTCAAAATCTTAAATATATGTTTGTTATCATCAAAAGGGGGAGATTGTTGAATATGCTAGTATATGATTTTTGTTTGATGATAATAAACATATATATATATATAAATATATATTCAATTAAATGTATTTGTTAGTGTACTATTTTATTTTTCACATAATAAATATTTGCTGAATAAAATAAATGACACAGAATTTAAATTCAAACAGATATTTTATTCAAATAAATATTTTATTACAATTTTGAATAGTACAAAGTTGTGCTCTCACTATATATATACAAATTTCAATCACATCACATTTTGCACTATACATACATTTGCACCTCACTACATTTCACTTATTCACTCGTATTTATCTTCAACTCCATTCCAGATTGAATCCAGCATCTGAGCGATCTGCAAAATAAACACTAAAGCAGTAAAATTGAAAAAGAAATTTATTTGCCAAAATAAAATAAAATGTATTTTGAAAATATTATTTGCCTCAGTTATTTGGGTTGTTCGTCATCATCTAATTCATCATACACGAACAGCTTGTGACATGCACAGTGTATCACTATACATGCCACAAGGCCATGCACACCGATATACACTTGATAAAATTACAGGGACAGATGAGCACAAGGTCAAACCCAATCAAAAGCTGGGTTCAACTCAAGTGCAATACAAATAAAGTCACGACACGAGCACAAGGTCAAACTCGAGCTACAAGCTTGATTCAACTCAGGTGCAATTAAAATGAAAATAATTCTCGAGTGAAACCAAGGCCACAAATTTCAACTAGATCAATGAGCAATACAACATGCACAAGTATATGAGCAAGGCCAAATGATCAAGTTCAATATCCAAGCAGATCCAAATCAACCATGAAGCACACAAATATACAAGTATACATCAAGTATACATGACTTAAAGCAATGCAATATGAACCAGACAAGTACACAAGTCATGGCACACTGGAATATGTAGTGCAACAAAGTGGACATGCAATCAACCAAAACATCAACTCAATTCACAACCAAAGTTAAGTCCAGACACTACAAGTTTACACTGACTCGAAGCAATGAAATCAGGCCAGAGGACCAAGTGCAAGTCCAATATCTAAATGAAGACTGCATGATGATATCCAACAGTGAAACAAATGTATATGAACCACAAACCAAAACTTCACAAATATCATGAACCAGACTCAAGTGGATATACAAATGGAGCATATACATGAACCAGATCAAAACAAAACAATGAACACTGCAGCAGCTATTTTGACAAAGAAAGACAGCTTTGCAAGTACACATAACTTCATGCATTCAACTGAATATAAGTCAACATGCTCAGCTCACAAAAATGCAAAGCTATGCAGTGAAACCAAGTACAGCTCAATGCAAAAACAAGACCAAGTCGTAAACAATATATGCAGCTTAGACAAAATCAAGGCAGAATCAAAATTTATCAAAAAATCAAATTCGAATATTCACACATGAAGCCGTGAGCAAATGACCGAAGTTCCAGACAATCAGAATAGTTCAAGATGCAATGCAACAAGTAGCAGTTTCGAACAAAGACGGAGGTGTCTTAACTATCATCATAGCTATAACAAAGTCATGGCCAAAGTCAAAGGGAACAAAGAACGAAATCAACATCGTCAGAAAATTCAAAGCCGTGATGACCAAGGAATCGAGCTAGCCTAAATTGAAGCCGTGAGAATCAAGTAACAGGAAATATACGAATATGAACAAGTTAGAAAAAATCATAAACATCCATACAAAATCGAATGGCCAAAGCATAGCAAGTGACGAATTTAAACAAATATATACGAACGTAAATCAAGGGGTTCGAACCCTATTTAAAACCCTTTAACATCATTGGCAGAGATTCATTCGAGTTCAAGCAACAACAGAAAGAATAATCATTCAACTCGAATCAAAGTCGAGTATAGTATAAATCGAAATAGGAACGAACGTACCAATTCACGCAACAATTGAACTCGACTTGATTGAAGGAGCCGAAGTAGATCAAAGCAGCCATCAATCCAGCTATCAATCGAAGCATCATTTCAAAGCAGCTTCTTCAATTCTTAAAAGCCCTAATTTTCTCAGAGAGGAACAAACGAGCAAAGAAATGAAGCAGAAGACATTATTCACAAAAGAATACAGGCCGATAAAAAGGAGAAAGGGAAATATATTTTATTTATTGGCCAGCATCCTTAGTTTCTTTTGGGCTTAAGATTTTTAAATTAGGGTTTTTATTGTTTTTTAAAAAAAATTATTTGTAATTTACTTTTAACTCTTGTAATTTCTAGTCATGTGACTAGGGGACGAACTACGATGGTGTAGTTCGAGAATTCGCAACTCATTGGCTGAGTTGTGGCAGGGTTTTGAGCGTAGAGTTAGGTTAGTCGATTGCGGGTGTCGTGAGTTTACGTATGTAAGCGTCTGACTACTTAATTTCTAGTAGAAACCTTGGGGGCAGCATGTAGGCAGGGTTTTGCCGAAGCTGGGTAAATCTGTGTGTTCTATTTTCTGTTTTTAATATTCTGCATTTATCTATGATGCTATTATTCTGCTATTAACAGTGCTGCAATAATTTTATATACTTCCACAATAAATTTTTATAATTAATAGTATCACCCTATTCACCCTCCCTCTAGAGTGAAATCGATCCTACGGGTGCTAATGTCAGCGTTAGGTGCTTCATATTTGTTTTCAATTGTTAGCCATATTTCTAACCCATTTTCTTCCATAAAAATTCTGATACGAGTTTACCAGTAAGCATACTTAGATCCAATAAATAGTGGAGGACGAGAAGTTGATTGACCTTCTTGAAAAGTGCTTACCATATTAATGATTTTTCAAATACGTGCTACTGTAGATTGAAACGACCGTACCCTGATACCAAATGAGAGTCTATAGGTTCTTTATATAATGCAATTTATATATATATATAAAAGAGTGAAAATGTATATTACTAATTGCGTAAGCAAAGAATAACAACTAAATATAAAGAATGTAAATAATAAAAGCGAGCACACCAGATATTTTATACTGGTTCGGACCTCCCGTCCTACGTCTAGTTCCGAAGCTCCCCTTCGGTATTTCTTTAATTAAATAAACCTCACTTCGTTCGAAGAAATAGGCTAATACAAAAGTATTTCTCTAATAATCTTGTATTCCAAATAACACAGATTTTGACTAATTGTACAATTCTTTCTATGATCTTTTTTGAGTATGTGAATGTGAATACTTTGAGTTGTAGGAAGTGGTTTTACCAAAATGATATTCTGGTTATGATAGATTAAGAATACGTAAGCAATAGATGCACAAATATATAAATAGAGAGTAATAAGAAATTATTTTTAGTAGTTAGTTTGTAAATCTCAATCTTTGAAGTATTTATAGGGTTACAGAGATGCAGATGAGGAGTTGTTACCATTAGATAAACTCTATTCAATTTAATGGCTTCAACTTTCGATGAAGAGATGAGTTTATTCAATTTAACAGAAGCATATATTCAAAATTTTGTAGTTGCCTAGATGACAGAGTTCTGATGGAAAAAACCGCAGACGTCTGCGGGCTTTAGGGATAGTAATCCCGAATCTTATCACAAACGTCTGTTGGTTTCCATAGACGTCTGTGGTTTCAAAAATAAATTTCTTGAGCCTTGTCATAGACGTCTATTGGAAAACCATAGACATCTGTGGCTTGTAGTTCCAGAAGTAAAATATGTTTACGATGCAAATCATGTTTATTTGAATTTTAGTATGTGTGTGTACTCAAGGAGATCTTACATTGTTTATCTAAGACTATTAACACATTAGTATGACCTTAGTATTGTCCATAAATCTTTGTTTGTCTTCGAGTCCCGATATCTTTGAGCATAGTGATCTCTTGTAGTGCACACCTGTAAACTGAGAAGATATATATAATATATGTGATTATATAGTCGATGTCATTGAAACCATAGAATGAAGGTTTTGACAATAAGATGAGACAATCTTAGCGTTTACAAGTTGTGAACGTTGGATTTGGGGAGGTGGTATTATTGATTTTGATGATTGGTGGTGGTAGACTTTGAGCGTCATCAATAAAATGATGATGAGCATTACCTTCATGAAGGGATTGAATTTGAAGACTGCTTGTGAGATAATCGGTGGGTGTTAATTTGGTAATATTTGGGAGATATAATTAGTAGCACATTGTGTTGAGGATCCTCAAGGCTTCGAATGATGTTTTTGCTGGAATGAGCGTTTTTATCTGTCATGGAGATGAGTTTAGAGGTAGAAAAAAGAAGAAGAAGAAATTTTTGAATAAAGAAAAGAGTTAGAACCTAGATACAATGTTAATACTAGAAAAAAAATGGAGAAATAAGGCAAAGATTGATAATTAAAGAAGGGAAAGAATATACTTGACGATACTAGAAAATCACTTGAGTTGTCACAAAAGTAAGTGGTGATGTGAAAAGTGATATTCTAAGTATTTAAGTAGAGCCGCTTATATTATTTAGAAGATGTGCTACTGTTCTCAACATGCCCCGGTTCATATGGCATTTCATGAGTCATTTATGTTTCTACAATAGGAATTTTGTGTAGTTTGTGTGACTGGTAGGCTGGGGTGAGTGATATAGAGAATATTAGATGTTCGGTTGTCTAGGATCTATTGCTCAAGTGATTAAATGTATGACGCTTTAAATTGAGGTTCTAGAGGTCGTGCATTTAAGCCACTGAGACATTAAAGTGCCACTCTTATCCTTAAAAAAATGTTGGATGTTTGGTATTTGGATTAACACATGTAGTTTAGCCCAAAATGCTCTTTTGTTTTTCCTTCTTACATGTAATTTGGGCCTCTTACGAAAAAAATGTTCTTCTCGAATTTAGACCATAAATAAAGTCTGCTATCTTCACGGTTATATTAATATGGGCCTTCGCTCATAGGAACTATGAATGCTATTTCCTATAATTATTATTTTTACTTTTATAGGTAAACTCTTCTAGGTTAGACGAAATATCATTTATTTATATCCAATTCAATTGCAGTCAAAATGGATTACAGTAAACACAATTTTTATTGGGTGACGCATTACAATCCAATTCGATTCTATTACATACTTAAATTAATGGTTAAGAAACAAATCTTGAAAGATTCATTCCATTATCAATCAATTTCATTGTCCTAAATGGAGCTCATTCATTTATTTTTAAACCAGATTAGTTAAATTGACAAAGTTGAAGAAAAAAAAAAGTTAGACTCAAAAGTTTAGGTAGGGTTTGGTTTAAAAACGAATTTTGTGTTTTCGGTTTTCAATATGTATCTCAAAATGAGAAGAACAGAGAGATGACATAAAAGATGAAAAAAAGACAGATGAGAGAACGAAGATGATAGAGAGACGACGGAAGTATAAATTATTTCACGTGCTTGTGTTATTTCCCAAAACGCGGAAAATAAAAATAAGTTGTTTTCTATTTTGTATGTTAACTTCGTTTTCTAAATCGGTTGTTTTTGTCAATTTAAATGCGTCGTGTGTATTTTTGAATGGACGAAAACCCAAAACTAAAAATAACAAATCAAACACTACCTTAGTTTAAAAGAAAAGCACTAACAAAATTATATTAACGAGATATTTTGGCACATGCAACGCACGTGCATATAACCTCTTTATTAAATTATTAAATTTGAAAGTTCTATTTGGTTTGATAAAAATAAACTTAAAAAATATAAAGAAAAAAATATAATTTTTTGCTGGAATAGGTTTTGAACTTGTAACATTGTTTGCGTTTTAAAATATCCATTTAAAGATAAATGTTAATTTTTGTTCACGACGTGATTCGAATTCATGATCTATTGTTTGCATGAAAGAGCATTTTTGAAATTTCATGGTCGGACCAAAAAATTATGTTTTATTTCAACTATTAATAAGGATTAATAAAGATTTATAAATTGGTTGATTTATCTAGAAAGATCTTGCATTACCTATTCTAATACAGTCCTATATATTTGACTCGCTCTTTGAAGTCTAATTATAATTACATTTGAACAATTCTATTTTTTGAATAATTCGAATCAACATCTAGGTTTGAATACGTCTAAATTAATTGTAGGGAGATTTTATCTTATAATTTATTAGGGAGATCATAAGAAGTAGCAAATTAATATTTAAAAGGTTATATATATAAGTATTTTGGAAAGTTCACGGTCAAACCAAAAAATTGTGTTTCTATTCCAACTATTAATAAAGATATAGTGTTGTCCGTGCAAATACTAAATTAAATTAGCATTATATTTAATGCAAAATACTATGTTTATAGTAAATGATACATACACACTACATCTAAATAGCGGTACATATAACATTATTATTTCGTTTAGCCTGAATTTTGACTTGTGTGATAGAAAAAACCTTAAATTTTGTCATTCATCCTATTTTCCAATGTATTTTAAAGGGAAACAGCATTCAAATTTATTTTTTGTCAAAATTCACTTGTATCAGTTGTCTAAAAGGGGTATTACGACAAACACCGTTAATTTTTTCAATGAAAATGTATATTTTAAACCGCACATATTTGCAACTAGAACTTCAAATATGTGCATTATTTATATTCCACACCGCACTACACATTTTGTAAAATGAAAAGTTGCAGTGTACACCGTAAGAACGCGCATTTTATACTTTAAATATCTACAGTCCACACGGTAAATATTTATTTTACAAATAAGTACGTTTTAAATTGCAAATATTTGTATTTGTGTTTCGTGAAATTTGTTTTTTAGAAGAATTTTTCATGTATTAAGTTAAAAGATAAGGAATGATTCACAACTATTTAAAATCTATTAAACAAAAGCATTGGTAATACAAAGTTGTTGAGTCATAATAATGAATGAACGTAAAATTCAAGTTTAAGTACAACTAATACAGAAAAGCAATGTTCACGGAAATTAAGCATTGAAACGAAAGTACAAAACGACCAATACGAAAGTGCCAATTAAAAGCATATTTTAATCCTAAATCAAGATTAAAAGCCTACAAATCAGCGATAAAACTTCACGATTCTCATACACAATTCTAGAAAGGTACATGTCACTAAAATTCCAGCCACATAATTTGTTAACAGCCCTCCACTCGTTAATCATTCATCACCAAGCACCATCGTTCTCGTTAATCTCACCAACAAGTATATATTCCAAGACAAAATTAGTGATTGTCTGTTGTATGCAATGCATCTACCACATAGAATAATGATATTTAGGTTCGGTTTCAATTTTGCCTATGTGATTCGATGTTTAACCTACCTATAATCACAATGTAAAGCAAACTATATATATATATATATATATATATGGATAGGAATATAAACTTTTGGAAAGTATGGCCAAAAGTGACGTCTTTCATCCATAATTGGTAAGTGAACTGTGGTTTGATGAAATGTTGTGGGCGTAGTCACCGTTTTAGCTATTTAATTAAAGTGGTAATTGTTGTTCTTTATTATGGTGCTTTTCTAGTAGATTTAGAATGATCTAACTTAGATATTATTAATTCATTTTATTTTCGTGATATCTTTCATTATTTTTACATTATTAAACTATAATAACATGCACGTCACGTCGCATAAGTCACTTTTGGGACTTTTAAATAGATTCGATGCAACTGACGAAAGCGCAATTTGAACTTCTAATTTTAAGCTCGAAAACGAGCACCTAGTTAATGAAATGTAATAAGTATATATTGACAAGATGTGCACTAATATTGTATATGAAAATGACTCATATGTCACGTCATGAGCTGCTTTAGAATAGCCGAAGGAATCAAGTTACCATTATTTCTAACCGACTTTATGGCTATTGTCCCCCGTTTCATTTTGGTTGCATCCATCACCGTATAGTGCGACGATTAAAGTCGTGATTTGACTGATTTTATGTACCTCAATTTCATTTTAGGGGCTGTTCATTGTCAATAAATTCCTTGATAACTTTGGTGACATGTCGTTCGACGTACCAACGTTTCAAACGTAACATTTAGACTGTTGGACATTTAGAGGAAATTGATACGTTGACGTCGGACGCGTCGTGCCGTTTCTCCAACGGCTTTTCGTTTTCCACTTCTCTTCCCCTATTTAACCTAACCCTGGGTACTCATTCTCCCCTAAAGAAAAAAAAAAAGAATTCACCCCTCTTCATCATTTTCTAGCACAACTCAAGCATCTTTCAAGTATTTTTTTTTTGTGTTACTGTGTTTATTTTGTTTCAGTCTATAACATGTATTTTTCTTTGAATTTTTTGACATATTTTGTAATTGTCAGTTTTCAGCATATCCTATTGTTTTATGTACGTCCGAAAATGAGAAAATTTTCATAGATTTGTACGTGAGGTTTCTGCCGGACAAATGGAATTCCGTCAGTTCATTTTATGTGCGGTAGCAAGCATATTTAACGACAGATTTAGCCTCGACTGGTCTCATACACAAATAAAGAACAAATGAGACAATTTGAAGCGTGTTTGTGGTGATTGGGATAGACTGTTGTAGCTAAAAGGAAGAAACTGGGATCAAAAGAATGATTACTTGGACAATCCCAAGAGTGGTGAAATACCACTACACGAAAATATAAGAAATTCAAAAGAGATTCACCCTTCAAATTCAAAGAGTTGGATTATTTTTTTTGGATGTTACATAAGAAATGACACTTACAAATATCCGATAACTCATACTCCATCCGCTCAGCCTTTCACTGCTGCCGATACAGAATATTACTCCAATTGGGTAATCCGTGACACTACACCTGCTCACTCTAGACACAGTAGACATACCAAGCAAGGCAGCTCGAGTATAACGTTAGATGGTTGATCTTTCATACGAACCATTCAGCAACTCCGTGCAGCATTGTTATGCTATACTATCTCCTATTATAACTGTTCAGTGGTGCGAGCTTATATTAATTTTCCGCAATGAATCCAAACATTTGGATATTGTGGAAACATTAACTGATGAAGAAGTGGCAGAATTTATGATGCACTAGTTGGATTTATTGCGTCGTCGTTAGTAGTTTTAGTATATTTATTGAATGTATTTGAATTTAGAAATGTATTAGTTTGTTTTAGTGAAATGTCGTAATTTATTTTTTATTATTTGCAATTATTAAAAGCATATTACACAATAAAAATAAATAATTAATTAACTATAAATCAATTAAATTAAAAATCATAATTTAAATACTCCGTTCAAATAACCCGTTTAAATACCCCGTTGACATCACCAAACACATTCCTCATTCAACCAACTTCCCCGCTCAAATACCCCGCTCAAATTCACCGCTCGAATATCCCGTTACAATTCGTCGAAAACGCACCCTTAATGTGAAGGGTTCGTCCTTTCTTGAGTGAAAAAGTTTATCAAAACAAGTTCAAATTACATCCCTAATTTTAATTTCGATAAAAAAATTAATTTTTTTTTTCAATTAAATCTATACTTTAATCGCATGTTTCTATTATCAAAAATAATTATTTTTGGAAAAGTGTAAATATTCGGAGGGAAAAAAAAGTAAATATTTACAGTTAAAAAACTTCAAATAATTGTAATTTTTTCTGTAAATATTGTAGATTATTCTTAAAATACCTGCAGATTTTTTTGCTATACATACATACATACATACATATATAGACACATACATACATATATATGCATACACACACACATAGACACACACACACGTATGTATGTATGTATGTACATACATACATACACATACACAAACATACATATAGATATATACACACATACAAATACATACATACATACATACACACACACACATACATACATACATACATACATATATATATATATATATAACAATCAACTTTTTTAAGTGCATTTTCTTCTCAAACCATTTACTTAAATCAATATCGTGTGTGTTGTGTAACAATCAACCTTTTTAAGTGTCATTTTCTTTTCAAACCATTTATTTCAATCAACACGCGCGCGCACACATATGTGTGTGGCTATATATATATATATATAGACACACACGTGTGTGTATGTATATATATGTATATTTACATACACAACAATCAACCTTTTTAATCAAAGTGTCATTTTCTTTTCAAACCATTTATTTCAATCAGTACCTATTAGATTTTAAATGTTAACTTTAACGGTATTTTGTTTTCAAATTCATTTCATAAAGTGCATAAAAGAATTTTAAATCTAAAGTATATTCATTAAAACTATAGAGAAAACCATTTGTTAATTGATCGAAAATCAGATATAATTGAATCTCCATTAAATGATAGTAAAGAGTTTCAAAGTCTCACATTAATTTTGAAACTTTACTAACTTTTCAACATAATTTTTTTTAATTAGCGTTAAAATAGATAATCTAAGGTTATACCTTATGATAATTATGTAATTCAATTGCATACTTAACTTTTATAATGATTTTAAAATTTAAGCAGGGTTTTAAAGAGGACCATTATATTTTTCTATTAACAAGAAAACAAAATTATACAAAAAGACTTGGGTTATAAACAAAATCCAAGGCATATATCTAATACTAGCCCATCCTCTATACTACAATTTAAAGTTTCATACAAACTAACCACTTTCTTCGTGACATTTTACAAGCATATAAAGAAAATTTTATTTTTTTCCTCCTAGTTCTGCTCTAAAAAAGCCTGCAATTTCTTTTCTTGCATACTTCACACAGGACCATCTTTAAGACCAACAGCACTACCTTCGATCTTCCATTCTTCCATCCAGTTGCTAAGAAAATTGAAAACTGTGACACCCCGCACCTCTAGGCACCTCGAAAATCGAACATGACTAGAAGCACGGGTGGTCGGATGAAATAAAAATCCATAACATAGCACGGAGACTAAGGCAACAACATTAAATGCTTAAAATATTACAGCGGAAGAAAACTTTCGCTAATTATAAATTAAAAGCAAAACAACTTATTAAAAACAACATTATCCCAAATTTATTTATGAAACCAAAAGTACCAAGTAGTCTCCACCAAAACATAAAACATAACAATGTTCACAATATAGGTCCCCATATATAGAGTAAAGTACGGAAAAGAGAAACAAAGTACATGAAACAAAAGAAATAAAAACTGAAGATAACAACTGTTCTAATGACCTTCCAAGCTGCAAAGAACTATAACCTAGACCTGCCTTCCCGTGATTTGGAGAAAATAGAAAAAATAGGAATGAGTGAATAATATAATGCACTGAATCCTTCTTAGATATAGTTCCTAAGAAGCCAAAGTCCGTGGTCACTCTATGGAAGTCAACCATGCAGTAATAAAAAACGTCATTTGGCCTATCAGACCTCTGTCCTTACCTATCCACGTGCTACAGCGTGAAAGTCATGCTCTTCACCCGTGCACTGTGACTAAATGCCTCTTACGTCTGACCGGCGCTGACTCAAACAACCTTGCAGGACCCCGAAGTTGAGCTCAGGCTCCGCCAAACTGGACTCCTATCCTCCTGTCTCCTCGGTCACCAACATGGACTTGCCCATATCAGAAGTGTCGGTCCTCCAAAAGAGCCCCCGCAGCTGGGTCGGCTGTGCAAAATCCTTCAACGATCTACATAAAGAAGCCTACGTCGGAGCACACTTGTCTTGTTCCGTCCGCGTCGATCTGCCTGAAGAAGCCTACGATTGTGGATGCTATCTATCCTACGTACTAGCAACCTATGAAAGGTAGCAAACATCCTTGCGAATCTACTTGCCCGCTCCTAGTACATATAACCAAAACTATATTTTGGTCTTAACTGCATGAAACACCTATCCAGACCTTTACCAGGTCTGCCTACCAAATCGCTTCCAGATTAATTAATTTTACCGTTACAGTTTACATACTGTTTATTTCCATTAATCTGCTTTAGGCCATTTTTACATCCGATTTGATTATTTCCCTTTTTCTTACATAAATGGTATTTCAATTTCACGTGCGTTCAGTCCGTATGGTTTGTGTGTAATTTTTATGCCATTTTGTTACAGATTTACACTAGCCTTTAGGGTCCATTTAATTTACATTTTTTTTCCAACCTAATTTACGTTCTCCTTTTAGAGATTTAATCGGTACAAATTTTTTATCCAATAGCCACAAACCATTTAATTACACAAAAATTCCACTTTTACATTTTTAGGCCACATATGAAATAAACAATTATACCAATTAGACTTTCCAATTTTGTTTCAAAATCATATTCAAAATTATGTAATTATATCAATCAAAACCATAATTTTATTCAAGTAACATATTCTGAATTTATTCAACTAACCTGTTCTACCATTAGAAATTGAGTAACAATTCTAATTCAATTTAATTAAACCAATCTTATTTATGCCAAGAAAAGTGAATAACAATTTGTTTGATCCAAATTTCAACTCAAACATGAATTAGAATTGAGAAGTGGTAGAAGGAGAAGATACAATAATTTACATAAATTTCAATCTTATTGATGCCATAAAACGTGAATAGACAATTTATATGTCTCATATTTTAAACCAAACATGAATTAGATTTGAGAAGTGAAAGAAGAAGAAGAAGTTGCAATAATTTTGTAATAACCTGGAATTTTCGATCCCGAAAATTCCATATAGTTAGGAAAAGAAGGAAAGAGATAGAAGAAGAAACAGAAAAACAAGTCACAGAATCTCACATTTGCAGCGGATGAAATATAATATCAAATAATAACAGTTATACAAAAGAATACTATATCTGTTAATTTATATCAATACATCAGAGTTATAATATTTATACATACACTAGACAGTTAAAATCAACATGTCTCAGATAAACTGTAATATATCACAGCGAAAACACTCCATACGTTCCTGCCATCTAGCTCGTCTTCTGAGCTCCAGAACGTCCTTACCTGAAAAACTGTAATACTCGGTCTGACCCGAGCATTACCATAAAGTAGCACCCGAGTAAGGCTGGAAACCAGCATGAGTAAACCCATATAATTTGAAATACTAAGTTATAAACCTTATTTGAAACCAGGGTAACTCGTACCTTCTACGAGTTCTTACTTATTATAGTCAAACAATTATTTCACAAAATAATATCTAAGTACCGTTACTTAGTTCCTGATGCAGCCCAATTTGGTGAAGAGTTAGGTCGCGAACGACCTAACGATTCCTATAAGTCGCTCCAGGATGATGCAGCCCAATTTGGTGAAGTGTTAGGTCGCGAACGACCTAACGATCCCTTTAAGTCGCTCTAGCGACTTAGTGAAGCTCGCAAATGACCTAGCGAGGTAACCGAGTTACGCAGTGAAACATCGGAACGACCTATGCATCCCCAGTAGGTCGTTCATGCTATCATCTTCTTAGGTCGCTTCGACCTTAACAAGCTACGACCTATGTTAGATCGCGTACGAAGCCTATGCCGCCTGGATATCTTGAGTCGCATTGTATTAGGTCGCATGTGTTGTTAGGTCGTAGGTCGCGATCAATGGGCGAAAGTTAGGTCGCGTGAGTTGTATTTTAGGTCGGGGCCGATCTAAGTGTTGTGATGTAAATATGTGATATCATGTGTTGTAAACTTGTTTGTTTTTTAGGTCGCATTGTTTTAGGTCGTAGGTCGTTGGTCTATGTTAGGTCGTTCACGACCTAAGTGTTGTCAAGTTTGGAGCCGTGTATGTTTGTAACCCTATAAATAGGGATGGTGGTGTCATTTGTAAGAGTGAGTTGATTTGGAATAAAACTTTTGTTTGTTAGCTTTGTGCTTTCATTAAATTGGTAGTTGAGTGTAATCTCCTATCTCCACTTTCGGTTATTCGAGTGCGCTCGAATCAACGATCGTTGAAGCCGATTCGCGGAATCAAGTGCGCTTGATCAACGTCGAAGAATCATAGATCTTTAAACACGGTATCGTGCGCGATCAACGTGTTTGGGATAGCTAGATTCTGGCATCTTTGGATCAACGGAGTTGGGCGTTCAGTATCTTCTATTCCATCGATTGCTACTTTCACTGATTTATCCATTTCAGTTATCCGCTGCTGCATCATTTGGTATCAGAGCTAGACTTAGCCAATCATAGCTAAGCCGAGTCTTGGAACCAATTCTTTTGAAGAGTTAAAGCCGAGAGTTTGAAGTGTAAATCCGAGCAAGTGAAGGTCGTGCATCATCTTTAAAGTTCAAGATGAGAGTTAACTTTTTTTTGAAGAATAATAATGCCGCCAAGAAGAGCTAATCGCCATCAGAATGTTGAAGCTTTGTATAGAAGAGAAGAAGCCGATGAGATGGAACAAAGAATTAATGAAAACTTTAGTGAGAAGCTTAATGAAGGGATTGGTCGATTAGAGAAGATGATGTTGGAGATGAATCAAAATCATAGAAGGATTTCCCCTGAATCTAACCATGGGGGAAGTAGAGTTTCACCACATTCCAATCGAGAGAGAAGTGTTGATAATGATCATAGAAGTGTGAGTCGAGATTGTTATAGAAATGTTGATGATCGAAGTCGTGATAGGAATGTGAATGATTGTGATCGGAGGAATGTAGATCGAAGGGATGTTGGTGGAAGAAATGGTGGTAGTAGAGATGTTGGTGGTCAGGATCGACATCGATATACATCAGATTTCGAGGAGGAGTTTGATGGTGGTAGTGTTCATGGACGAGGACGAGATCAAGGAAGAAATTATTTGGAGTATGATCACAAGTGGGAGTCTGGGATGAAAACTGAAATACCAGAATTTAAGGGAGGTATGCAAGCCGAGGAATTTCTTGATTGGTTAGCTTATGTTGAGGAAATTTTTGACTTCAAGGAGGTTCTGGAGGATCGTAAAGTGAAGTTGGTTGCTACTAGGTTGAGGGGGAGAGCTATGGCGTGGTGGCAGCAAACCAAACTTACTAGAGAGCGGATGGGGAAGTCAAGGATTGTTGCTTGGGAAAAGATGAAGAAATTGATGAAGGCTACTTTCTTACCCTACAATTACCAATCACTAATGTATCAGAGATTACAAAACCTGAGGCAAGGGACGAAGACTGTTACTGATTATGCAGATGAGTTCTACCAGTTGATTGCTCGAAATGACATTATGGAAACAGAAGAACAATTGACCGCTAGGTTTGTGGGTGGACTTAGAACACAGATCCAGGATATGGTGAACATGTTCGACCCTAGATCTGTGGCAGAAGTACATCAAAAGGCGTTGGCTTGGGAGAAACAAGGAAGACGTGGGGTAGGTGTGTTTTCAAGTTTTACAGGGAAGAACAAAGGACCGGGTAGTAGTTCTAATGTTCCTAAAGCATCGAATAAGCAGGTTGTTCATGAAGTGGCTAAACCAAAAGTCAACCCCAATTTCAAATGCTATAATTGCCAGAAAGTGGGACACAAGAGTAACGAATGTCCGAAACCGAAGAAGAAAACTATGATTATTGAAGTGGAAGATGAGGATGCATAAGCTGAAGGTTATAATTCACTACATGATGAGGAGGAAGAAAATGTGTCTGGAGATGAAGGGTATACTTTAATGATGAAGAGATCTTGTTTGACACCAAAACAGGAGGAGGAAACTAGCTGGTTGAGGAGTAACATCTTTCAGTCAACGTGCACTATCTTGGGAAGGGTTTGCAAATTTGTTATTGATGCAGGAAGTTGTGACAACATTATCTCTACAGAAGCTGTGAAGAAGTTAGCATTGAAAATAGAGAAGCATCCGAAACCTTACAAGTTGGCTTGGTTGAGGAAAGGTGGGGAAGTGAAGGTTGGACGAAGGGCTTGTGTTAATTTTTCAATTGGGAAGAAATACAAGGATGAAATTTGGTGTGATGTGGTTGACATGGATGTATGCCATCTGTTGTTGGGAAGACCATGACAATATGATAGAGCAGTGCAACATGATGGTCGTACTAACAGCTATAGTTTCATGTTTGACGGTACAAAAATCACTTTAATTCCTAAGAAGCGACAACACGAAGAAAGCAAGTCGGAAGAGATTGAAGAACTTAAAACTTTGCTATCTTTGAAGGAGTTTGTTAAGGAAGTAGAAGAGGAGCCCGAAGTGTTTTTGTTGATTGGACGTGAGAGTAATGAAGTGGTTGAGATTCCTGAAGAAGTAAAGCCAGTGCTGGGAGAATTTGACGATGTATTTCCTGAGGAGCTACCAACGGAGTTACCGCCGTTGAGAGACATTCAACATCAAATTGATCTTGTTCCAGGAGTTGTGTTACCTCATAGACCACATTACAGAATGAGTCCAAAGGAACACGAGGAGTTGAGAAGGCAAGTGGAAGAGTTGCTTGAGCAGGGGCGTGTGCAGGAAAGTTTAAGTCCTTGTGCGATGCCAACTTTGTTAGTACCGAAGAAGGATGGAACGTAGAGGATGTGCACAGATAGTCGGGCACTGAATAAGATTACAGTGAGATACAGATTTCCTATGCCTAGATTGGATGATTTGTTGGATCAACTTAGTGGAGCTACTATCTTTTCGAAAATTGATTTGAAAAGTGGTTATCATCAAATTCGAATTAGACCAGGGGACGAATGGAAGACAGCATTCAAGACGAGAGAAGGATTATATGAATGGCTGGTTATGCCGTTTGGTCTTTCGAATGCACCCAGTACATTTATGCGGGTGATGAATCAGATTTTTAGACCATTCATTGGAAAGTTCGTGGTGGTGTATTTTGATGATATACTGATATATAGTAGAAGCTCAGAAGAACACTTGCAACATTTGAGAGAGGTGTTGATAATACTACGACAGGAACAATTTTATGCTGCAACAAAGAAATGCGTGTTCATGATGCATAGTGTTTTATTTTTGGGGTATGTTATTTCAGGAGGTGGTATACAGGTGGATCAGAATAAAGTTGAAGCAATTAGAAATTGGCCACAACCCAGGACGATTACAGAAGTTAGAAGCTTTCATGGGTTGGCATCATTCTACCGAAGTTTTATTCCACACTTCAATAGCGTGATGGCACCAGTTACTGATTGTATGAAAGGGAAGCAATTTTCATGGACGGAGGAAGCAGGATTTGCCTTTGAGAGAATCAAGGAACTATTGACGACAACACCAATTCTAGTGTTGCCGGATTTTCAGTTGTTGTTTGAATTGCATACTGATGCATCGAAGGTTGGAATTGGAGGGGTGTTAAGTCAGAAGGGACGTCCTATTGCATATTTCAGTGAGAAGCTATCGGGAGCAAAGATGAGATATAATACATATGATGTGGAATTCTATGCTATTGTTCAAGCTATCAAACATTGGAGACACTATTTGTTCCATAAAGAATTTGTTTTATATACTGATCATGAAGCATTGAAGCATATGCAGGGACAGGACAAGATTGCAGCTAGGCATGCTTCGTGTATCGCATACTTGCAACAATTTACATTTGTGGTGAAGCATAAGTCGGGAATCACGAATAGAGTGGCAGATGCATTGAGTCGAAGGAATCATTTGTTGACTACAATGAAGGTTGAAGTGACGGGGTTTGATGTATTGCCAGAATTATTTGTTGATGATCCTTATTTTGCGAAGTTTGTAGCTAAAGTCAAGGAGGGAAAGACGGATGAGTTTGTACTGGTGGATGGATTTCTTTTTAAGGGGAATCGATTGTGCATACCAGAGTGCAGCTTACGAATGAAGATTGTGAAGGAGTTGCATGAGGAAGGTCATGTGGGTAGGGATCGTACTTTGAAATTGATTTCTCAATCTTATTATTGGCCTTCGTTGAAGCGGGAAGTTGAAAAATTTGTGGAGAGATGTCATATTTGCCAAGTTTCCAAAGGGACAGCGACGAATGCGGGATTGTATATGCCCTTACCCGTGCCGACTAAACCATGGGTTGATATCAGTATGGATTTTGTTTTGGGGTTACCGAGGACTCAGAGGGGAAATGATTCAATATATGTTGTAGTGGACAGGTTTTTGAAAATGGCACATTTCATAGCATGTAAGAAGACAGCGGATGCCGTCCGTGTTGCTCAATTATTCTTTAAAGAGGTGTATCGATTACATGGGCTACCTAAATCTATTGTTTCTGATCGGGATACTAGATTTCTAAGCCATTTTTGGTTAAGTTTGTGGAAGACGGTTGGAACGAAGCAAAATTTTAGTAGCGCCTATCATCCGCAGACAGATGGGCAAACAGAAGTGGTGAACAGATCGTTGGGAAATTTGTTGCGATGTCTTGTGTAGGATAATTTGAAGAGTTGGGATATGAAGTTGTGTCAGGTGGAATTTGCTCATAATCATGCTGTTAACCGAAGCACTGGTTACAGTCCATTTCAGGTTGTATATTCAGGCTTGCCAAAGGGACCGTTGGATTTGGCGACAGTACCATATCAGAAGAGAGTTGTTAAGCGAGCTGGTGATTTTGTGACTGAATTGCAGGAGTGCCACAGAACTGTTCATGAACGATTACTTGCATCGAATGAGAAGTATAAACAACTGGCGGATAAGAAGCGAAGGAGTGTGAACTTCAGAGAAGGTATTTTGGTTTACGCCGTGTTGACAAAAGATCGTTTTCCAGTGGGAACGTACAATAAATTGAAGGCGCGAAAGATTGGTCCAGTAGAAATTTTGAAGAAAATCAATGAGAATGCATATCAATTGCAACTACCAGATAGTGTTCATACTTCTGATGTTTTCAACGTCAAATACTTAATTCCATATCATGGGGATAAGCGTGTTGTGGAAGAGGAAGGTGCAAATTCGAGGATGAATTCCTTTCAACCGGGGGAGGATGATGCAGCCCAATTTGGTGAAGAGTTAGGTCGCGAACGACCTAACGATTCCTATAAGTCGCTCCAGGATGATGCAGCCCAATTTGGTGAAGTGTTAGGTCGCGAACGACCTAACGATCCCTTTAAGTCGCTCCAGTGACTTAGTGAAGCTCGCAAACGACCTAGCGAGGTAACAGAGTTACGCAGTGAAACATCGGAACGACCTAACGACCTATGCATCCTCAGTAGGTCGTTCATGCTATCATCTTCTTAGGTCGCTTCGACCTTAACAAGCTACGACCTATGTTAGATCGCGTATGATGCCTATGCCGCCTGGATATCTTGAGTCGCATTGTATTAGGTCGCATGTGTTGTTAGGTCGTAGGTCGCGATCAATGGGCGAAAGTTAGGTCGCGTGAGTTGTATTTTAGGTTCGGGCCGATCTAAGTGTTGTGATGTAAATATGTGATATCATGTGTTGTAAACTTGTTTGTTTTTTAGGTCGCATTGTTTTAGGTCGTAGGTCGTTGGTCTATGTTAGGTCATTCACGACCTAAGTGTTGTCAAGTTTGGAGCCGTGTATGTTTGTAACCCTATAAATAGGGATGGTGGTGTCATTTGTAAGAGTGAGTTGATTTGGAATAAAACTTTTGTTTGTTAGCTTTGTGCTTTCATTAAATTGGTAGTTGAGTGTAATCTCCTATCTCCACTTTCGGTTATTCGAGTGCGCTCGAATCAACGATCGTTGAAGCCGATTCGCGGAATCAAGTGCGCTTGATCAACATCGAAGAATCGTAGATCTTTAAACACGGTATCGTGCACGATCAACGTGTTTAGGATAGCTAGATTCTGGCATCTTTGGATCAACGGAGTTGGGCGTTCAGTATCTTCTATTCCATCGATTGCTACTTTCACCGATTTATCCATTTCAGTTATCCGCTGCTGCATCAGTTCCAATGGTCCAGATTACTCAATTTATTTCATTCCAGCCTATTCGATTTACAAATCAAATCTATAAAGAATTATAGATTACAAATCAAAGTGGTTTCGGGTATTTACTGATACCCGACCCTGGTCTCTTTGAATCTCATGTCATCTTAACCAAGTTATTCAATTAAATACAATTCAACTTAAAATACAGGATGTCACTTTTACATAGCAATTTATCATCGATAGATAACCACATTATCACTGTCCACCCAAACATCTCATATCAAAGATATCAACCAATGCAAGGCATTTGACACCATTCAATCATTCATAAGTAAGATTGATCACTTCCTAATTAATTTAATTTATCTCTAATTAATATTGATTACTAACTTTAATCACTTAGATCACCTTTTCTTAACCTTAATCAATTATAACCCAATTAATTAATCATCTTTTAATTATCCATCTCAATTAATCATCCTTGATTAATTATCCTTTAATTACATTAATTAATTATATAAATTAATTAACCTCCATTCATATTAGTTACATTGATCCTTAATTAATTACTCAAATTAATTATTCTATAATCACTTATATTGATTAATTATCCTTTAATTAATCATACTCATTAATTAACTAACCCTTAATTAAATTACACTAAGTAATTAATCCTTAATTACTACCATTAAGTAATTTCCCTTTAATTACTTACATCAAGTAATTATCCTTTAATAAATCACATTTAGTAATTGTCCATTAATTACCCACCCTAATTTAATGACATTAAGTGATTATTCTATAATTACTTTATTAAGTAATTATCATTAATTAATTTCATTAATTGATTAACTCTAAATAAATTAATCATTCTTTAATTAATAACTTAATTAATTTATCACATTTATAAATTAATCCTTTAACTTTGATTACACAAATTAATTACTAATTACCTTAATAATTTAATTAATTAATAATTTCTTAACTGATTTCATAAATTAACTATCCATTATTAAGTAATTATACTTTGATTATTAACATACAAAAGTTATTTTGAAATCTTTTAACTAACTAAAGTTTAATCACTTCCTAATTCATCATTATATCATATTTAAGAATTTTATTAAGTTAATTATCCGAACATAATTATTTTAAACAAACAAATTTAAAACATGTTTTATCTTTAAAAATCTAAATCTTAAAAACTTGTTTCAAAATTTGTTTTAAAATTTCACTTAGAACCTGGAATCATTTCTATTGAAAACTAAAACATTTAAAAAAAATATGAAATCTGGTCTACACATTTTCCCTTTTATAAAACTGTTCATGTTTTCAAATTTTAAAACCCTGGTTAAAACATTTACAAACACCCGAGTCCATGGCATAAACTCACGAACGCAATCTCGAGTCACTCACAAACCTCCTGCCACTTCGAGTCATAACCAAAATAACACGAGAACAAAACCGAGCCAAAACCTTCTTATTCACCTACACAACTCCAGACACACGCAACTCCACCGTACACGTGCACGACGACAACGCATGCCTTCGACCATCTTTCCGGCCCTCACCAACCCGCAATCGACCTCGACAAACATTTCGTCTAAGCAGGACTACGAAAATCGATGGCTAACCAAAAATCGATAACTCGATCAAACTGGAATACGAACTCGATCGGAAAACCACCTCTGGCTGTTAACTCCGACCCCCAGGCCTCACGCTGTTCAACCCAAAACCACGCCATGACATCGAGCTCCGATTTCCCCCTGTGCGATCCGTCCCGGTGTACTGCCCACGCCGTACCAACCTCGTCAACTCCGACGATCAAAACCATAACAAAACCCTATTTCCCTCGCTCTTGGCCACGAAAGCCTATGATAAAACATCCTGACAGTTTTCCAGAGATCCCCGACACCCCGGCCACCTCCAGGCCAAACCCCGCCGCACACCTCATCATCGATCGACGGTAAATGACAAAAGTCCCAAAATCGATCATCTCGAGTTTCCCCGACAAACTCATACCTAAAAATCCAGATATTTATACCAAAATTCAAGATTTCCTACCCTGAATCCATTCATACAATCCAATCATGAAATTGTATTCATAAAATTTTGACCAATTTCTGATTTTCACAGTATTTTCTTATTTCAGAAATAATTATTAAACTAAAATCCTTGAAACCATTTTTAGAGTTGATATCATGTTGTTATAATCATATTTCATTCAAAGATCCAAGTTTAAGATTGCTTGTATTTGGAGATATGGATTTTTAAAAGTAATTCAAGAAACTGTGAAACAACAGAGACCAAAATTATCTATATACAGACATATCCACAATATAAATATCAATTCAAGTTTATATTCATGCTAAAACATCTATGCAATCCAACATTATCTCAATCACATGTATCAAAGTTAAATCTCAGATTTAAACTGTTTTTAAAAGAAAATAGGTTTACTCACAAGCATGTATTTTCAAACAAGTTTAAGCATTAAAAGAGTAGCAGTTTACTCACAGTGAATTAACAAAGAAGACTGGAATCATAGTTTTTGGAACTGGAAATTGTTTGAACTTGAAAACTGAAGATGCTGATGATCAAGTTGTTGAGTTTAGTTCCAGGTTTGCTACTATATTTTTTTTATAGCTTGCGATTGATGAACGAAATTAAACATGAGATGATATAAAAAGATGTGTACCACATGTACAAGATATTACCCTATCGTACTGGGAAAGGTTTTGTTTATGTTTTGATCAGAGATTTTTATCTCAATTTGTAGGCTGAAATGATATATGGTGGCTTGCATTAAATACTTGTCTCCCTTGTAGGTTTACACATATTCATTTCTATGTACATGCATATCTCATACATATTATATTTTGTTTTATTGCCTTACATACATACAAATATTCCTATATATTTTACCATGGTTAATCTCATATGTTTTACTTTTGTTTCATACACATTGTAAATCACTTTTATACTTGTTCATACATTTAAATATCATAAGCTTGTATACTTCTTAATTACCATATATACATTTATACACTTATACATCTTATACATAATCTTCATGTATTTTCTTATGTGCATTTTGTCCTTATATATGTATGTTCTTCTACTATACCAATTTTCATATATATATATATATATATATTCATATACTTGTATATATATACTTCTATATATATATTGTATATTTGTCTATATATATATATTCATATACTTGTATTCATATATATACTTCTATATATATATTCAACACCATAAAATTTGTATATATTTGTTTATATATATATTTATGGGTATTTTACCTTAATTTAAATGATGGAGTTTATATATATATATACACACACATTTCTACACTATTTATCAATCTACACATACCAGCTGTTTTACAAACCCCAAATATAAAATTTTTAGATCACTATATAGATTCAGGTATTTTAACATCAGAAAATTTATTTGATAAATCAAAATTAATATTCCGATAATTAAGATCGGTTAATTTCCCAATTAACAGATGTTAAAAATCCGGGTCGTCACAAATTTACATCTATTCTCAGTTAATAACAGAAATTAATTCATATTAACATGCTAGAAAAGAACCGAAATTGAACTACTTTATTTTTCTATTTCATATTAATTCCCACTCATTTGGCACTTGAGCTTGTATAAATTTGAAAAAGCTTTGCTTTAATCTTTCTCCCTTTGATTCTTATAAACTCCCCAAATTGCTTGAATATATATAGATAATTTGATTTGGTAGAGATTTGTTTATTTAGTAGAGAAAAGGAGAAAGAATAATAGACACTAATTTTACTGTAGAATTATGGCGACGGCTGAATAAGAGATTAGGTTTAGGTTAGATGTTTTATTTGTAGATTGTTTGAGTGAATATAATCCATTAGATTATTTTAGATTAAATCTGGTTCTTTCATACACTTAATGGTTATCCATTCTAGCCCATACACATCACTCAACCAATAAAATTTAGCCATCTCATCCTATTACCTCACTGGAGCGAACGGGAAACCGCCACATGTTAGAAACAACGCTGAAATACGTAGGAAAATCGCTGGAAATGAACCAGCTAAAAAAAACATCGCTCAAGATTTTGGGCGACAATGGGTCTTGATCCCTGGTATTTAAGGAAGTCAACATGCGCCTTTACTACTGTACCAAATGCGCTTTTAATTATATTTCCCGTAAAATATTGGGGTGTTACATTCTCCCCCCTTAAAGATTTCGTCCCCGAAATCTCCAAAGACGGAAGAACGTAATTAACAACAAGCATCCAAGAACTAAATCCATCTACTCAACCATCATCCATTTCTACCATTGTCCTTATTTTTAACTAACGCAATTTATGATTTATGCAAAGTGAAATGCATATGAACTTACCTAATGTGAAAAGGTAGTCGGTCTACTGATTCAGTTGACCTTCTGTACTGCAAGTATGCTTATGCCATGCAACCAAATGTATGCAATTACCCTAGTATAATTGATAATTCTATATATATGTTTCAATCATTCACCCAAATGCACCATCCATATGCAACATCCATTTACACACACACACACACACATATATATATATATATATACATACAACTCTATGCAAATGCAATAGACAACAGGCCCGCATATGCAGGTGTGTGTACCTAGTTGGCCTATTATCCTAATAAATATCTATCTAGTGCCCTAATGACATCCACTTGCAATCATTTTCATCCATCAAACATAACATGCCCTAATGACATGTTTACAACCAAGCTACCATCCATATGTTTAACCTAAAGATTATTGAAAAGACCTAACTAAGGAAAGATCAAAGATAGGATATTTGAAGTGTACCGTCAAATAGAAAAGGATAAGAAGTTTGAATTCTCTCCTTAGATTCCCATGTGCACTCCTTGGGGTCATCTCCCCACTGAACCTTCACGAGACGAACTTCCTTGTTGCATAATCTCTTGATGCCGTGTTCCAATATACGGATGGGTGTACGACGCATAAGTGATTCGTGCTCTACCTCCACTTCCCTTAGCTGATCGGGTTTTACTACTATTGCGGAATCATGTAGACACTTCCTCAGATGCGAAACGTGAAAAACATCGTGAACTCCTACCAACTTATTTGGAAGATCAACTCTGTATGCCACTTTTCCAATCCGTGCGGTAATAGGGAAGGGTCCTACAAATCTCGGTGCCAACTTACCCACTGAGCCAAATCTCATAACGTTTCTTAGAGGAGAAACCTTGACAAAAACCATATCTCCAACCTTAAACTCCAAATCTAAACGTCTTCTATCGGCATATGACTTTTTTCTACCTTATGCAGTCTTCAACCTCTACGAATCAAATCCACCTTCTCAGAAGTTTCCCTCACCAAGTCTGGTCCAAGCAAGATCCTATCGGTGGTATCCCACCAATAGGCTGGTGATCTATATGGTCTGCTATAGAGGGCCTCGAACAGTGCCATCCCAATGCTTGCTTGATAACTATTATTATACACAAACTCCAACAAAGGTAGGTGGTCTTCCCAAGAGCCTCCGAAGTCAATGATGCACAATCTGAGCAAATCTTCCAAACCCTATTTACCCTCTCAGTCCGTCCATCTGTCTGAAGGTGATATGCCATGCTCAGATTCAATTCCGTTCCCAAGGCTTGCTGAAGACTCCTCCAAAAATCGCTGGTGAATAATGGATCTCTATCGCTCACAATACTGGCAGGAACTCCATGAAGCCTAACGATCTCCCTTACATAAAGAGTCGCCAAAGAAGCTGCCTTCCTATTACTCTTAATGGGTATAAAATGAGCGCTCTTCGTCAGTCTATCCACAATGACTCAAATGCACATGTTCCCTCTCCATGACCTTGGTAATCCATCCACGAAGTCGATAGAGACGCTCTCCCATTTCCATAATGGAATATCCAATGGCCGCAACAGTCCTCCGGGCTTCTTCTGTTCCGCCTTTACCCTTTGGCAAGTGACGCACTTCGATACATACTCCGCCACTCTCTTCTTCATTCCGGGCCAATATAATACCCTCTTCATATCCCGGTATATCTTATCACCACCGGGGTGCACTGTCCTCCTAGAATGATGTGACTCGGCCAACACCGCATCTACTAAATCCTCACTATGGGGAACACAAAGTCTACCATCCCTTCTAAGTCATCCCCTAGTGTCCATGGTATAGCACCTAAGATGTGGTGATGACTCTCCTCTACCAAACTTATCTAAAATGTCCTTTAACTCTTCGTCCTCACCTTGCCATGCTCCAACCTGCTCCACCAAAGTAGGATGGACGTCGAGGGCTGCTAACAATCCCGAAGCTAAATCCAATGGAGGTCTAAAATCAAAGGTAGCAATGTACTCCAAATGCTTCTATTCCAAAAACAGAGGACTTAAAACCACTTTGCGTCTACTCAACGCATCTGCCACTACATTACCCTTGCTAGGGGTATAGGAAATCTCAAAGTCCTAAGAGGCTAAAAACTCCATCCATCTTTGCTATCTTAAATTCAAGTCTTTCTGAGAGAATAGATACTTCAAAGACTTATGATCCGTGAAAAGCGCAAATCTTTCTCCTAAGAGATAGTGCCTCTAAGACTTGAGAGCAAAAACTATAGCTGCCAAATCAAGATCATGCGTCGGGTAGTTCTTCTCATGCGTTTTCAACTGTCTACTCGCATAGCGCACTACCCTACCCTCTTGCATCAGTACCGCCCCTAGCCCCGTAGTACAAGCATCCTATAAACCGAGGAAGGCTTGGTTCCATTCGGTAATACCAATACGGGCACGGTAGTCAAAGCTTCCTTCAATCGACCAAAGGCATCCTCACACTTGGCATCCCAAACAAAAGCTGAGTTCTTCTTAGTAAGGCGGGTAAGTGGATCTGATATCCTAGCGAAGTCCTTAATGAAGTTCCTATAATAGCCCGCAAGACCAAGGAAACTCCTTATGTCAATGGCATTCTTAGGGTCTGATCCTGTACTGCTGCCACTTTCGCTGGATCTACTGCAAGTCCATCCTCCGAAACGATGTGTCTCAAAAAGCGAACCTCATTCCTCCAAAAGTGGCACTTGGAGAACTTCGCCTTCAACTTATGTGCTCGCAGGGTCCTAAGCACTTCTTCAAAGTGAACAACATGCTCCTTCTTGCTTCGTGAATGAACCAAAATGTCGTCGACGAACACCACCACAAACTTTTTCAACGATTCGCGAAATACTCAACTCATCAGGTCCACAAAATATGCCGGAGCATTGGTTAGCCCAAATGGCATGACTAACCACTCAAATAACTCATCCAGAGTCCTAAACGCAGTCTTCTCGATGCTATCCTCCGCCACACACAACTGATGAAATCCCGTAGCCAAATCGAGCTGCGAAAATACCTTGGCTCACACTAGCTGGTCGAAGAGATCGTGTATATGGGGAGGAGGATAACGATTCTTCTTTGTCAGCTTATTAAGCTCCCTATAATCCACGCAAAGCCTGAGAGAGCCATCTGCCTTAGTGGCAAAGATGACGGGTGCGCCCCACTCAGAAATGCTCCTACGAATGAAGCCCTTCTCCAAAAGCTCTCCAGTCTGCTTGCTCAACTCATGATGTTCCTTAGGAGCCGTATGCCTTACCGGTAAAGCAACCGTTTTGGCATTACCAACAAGATAAATCTTGAACTCGATCTCTCTTCGAGGTTGAAGGCCAGCAACCTCTCGAACACATCTGGAAAGTCTCTAACAATGGGTACCGAACTCAAACTATCGGGAGATAAGTCAAGAGAATAAAGGTAGCTCAACATGAATGATCTCTAGGATCACAAGATACCTCCAAGGTACATCAACTACAAGTGTCTAACCTCACTACCCTCTTATCGCAATCAAGAACAACACCATACATGGATAGCCAATCCATACCAAGAATCAACCCGAACCCGAAAAAGCTCAATACAAAGGCACTACAGTCAAACTCAACCCCTAAAATAAAAAATTTCAAATCCCGACATAACATGGACAAATAGTCCGATCCTCCTACGGGATTTGATACTACTACCGGGTCGGTCACTAAGCAAGCATCAAGACCAAGACTCTCTACAAGAGTACTAGATATAAAAGAGTGCGAAACTCCAGAATCAAATAGGGTACCAACAGGAAATTCAGAGATAGATAACACACCTTTGACGATCACCTTCTTTCCCTTGTCCACAACCGGACGAGTACTAGAGGAAGGAGCTGCCTCTAAAGCATAAGCCTGAGCAGGCTGTGAAGGTGTCTGTGAAGTGTCCTTGGGCTTCGACGGACGATCCTTTTTCATATGCCCCACTTGATCGCAAAGATATCACCTCAGTCTCAGTCGCTCTCCTACCCCTCTACAATCCTTAGCAAGATGACCTGGTTTCCCGCAAGTATTGCACTTCCAGTCCTTCCTTGGAACTTTCCTTTTTTCCACCTGACCCTCCTTCTCCTCTCATCTTTCCTTTCCACTGCTTCTTCCCATCACTCTTCTACGCCACATCTCTTTTCTTCTCAGTATCAGCAAGTGAAGCCATCTCTACCAATTCCTCAAAAGTGACTCCCATCGGAATGTGGCTCACTGCCAAACTCTGTAGTGGCTGACTCAAACCCTTAGCAAACTTCAGCGCCTTCTTGTGAGGAGTATTAATCAGGTCTAGTCCAAATCTGGCAAGCTCATTGAATTGATTAACATATTCGTTAATTGTCATATCCCCTTGCTTGAATTGTAAAATTTCTCTAGCTGCACTCCCTCTTCATCCTGCGATAAGAATTTCCTCTCGAACCTAGTACGAAAATCCGCCCAAGTCAAATTATCAGCCTCAGCCTCCACAATCTTCCACCAACAAAGAGCCTCTCCCTGCAACTGCCTCCGAGCCAAGTCCTCCAATCCCATAAGTCCAAATATCCGCTCACAACTACGGATCCAAGCTCTCGCCTCAGTATATGACTCAGTGCCAAGAAATGGCTTGCCTCCTAAGCTGGTGTAGTCCTTGCATAACTTGGGAAAATCGGGAATGTCTGGTGGACGGGCTGGAGCCCCTTCCGCCGGAGTAGCATCCCTAGTTGGTGGCTCTGCTCGTGCAGTAGCCTGCAAATAACGTCTGAACCAAGCAGGCATATTAAGGCCTGAAACTTCGGGGATATCTTGCGGTTCAGACATTTCTATCTGCGGATATTAAAAAGATGGGATTAGGTACTCCACAAATAGTTAAATAGATAGGGAGGAAGAGATATGAGGGACCCATTTCTAAAATTTCTTTTTTTTTTCCAAAATATATACATATACTTTTAAAAGTATTATTTGGAATATCCTTTAAAAATTATTCGAAAACCTTTATATTTTTAAAATATTTTTAGGATTATCGAAACCTTAGCTCTGATACCAACTATGACACCCGCACCTCCAGGCACCCTGAAAATCAGACATGACTAGAAGCACGGGTGATCGTGTGAATCCATAACATAGCACAGAGACTAAGGCAACATAAAAAGATTAAAATATTACAGCGGAATAAAACTTTCACTAATTATAAATTAATAGCAAAACAGCTTCATTAAAAACAACATTATCCCAAATTTATTTCTGAAACCAAAAGTTCCAAGTAGTCTCCACCAAAACATAAAACATAACAAAGTTCACAATATAGGTCCTCATATATAGAGTAAAGTACATAAAGAGAAACAAAGTACATGAAACAAAAAAAATGCTGAAGATAACAACTGCTCCACTGACCCTCCAAGCTGCAAAGAACTGCAACCTAGACCCGCCCTCCTGTGATTTGGGGAAAATAGGAAAAATAGGAATGGGTCAGACATAAAGTCTGGTGAATGAGAAATAAAATGAAGCAGAAAGAATAAAATAGTTTAATTCCAGGTCTTCCCCAGATATCGCATAGGGTGAATAATATAATGCAACGAATCCTTCTTAGATACAGTTCCTAAGAAGCCAAAATCCATGGTCACTCTAGGGAAGTCAACCATGTAGTAATACTAAACGTTAATCGGCCTGTCGGACCTGCTGTCCTTACCTATCCACGTGCTACAGCGTGAAAGTCATGCTCTTCACCAGTGCACAATGACTAAATGCCTCTTACATCTGATCGACGCTGACTCAAAAAACCTCGCAGGACCCCGAAGTTGCGCTCAGGCTTCGCCAAACTGGACTCCTATCTTCCTGTCTCCTCGGTCACCAACGTAGACTTGCCCCTATCCAAAGTGTTGGTCCTCCGAAAGAGCGCCCGCAGCTGGGTCGGCTGCGCAAAATCCTCCAACGATATGCCTAAAGAAGCCTACGTCGGAGCACACTTGTCCTGTTCCGTCCGCGTCGATCTGCCTAAATAAGCCTACGATTGTTGATGCTATCTATCCTACGTACTAGCAACCTATGAAAGGTAACAAACATCCTTGCAAACCTACTTGCCCGCTCCTAGCACGTACAACCAAAACTATATTTTGGTCTTAACTGCATGAAACATCTATCCAGACCTTTACAAGGTCTGCCTACCAAATCGCTTCCAGATTAATTAATTTTACTGTTACAGTTTACATACTGTTTGTTTCCATCAATCTGCTTTAGGCCATTTTACATCTGATTTGGTTATTTTACAATTTCCCTTTTTCTTACATAAATGGTATTTCAATTTCACGTCCATTCAGTCCGTATGGTTTGTTTGTAATTTTTATGTCATTTTGTTATAGATTTACACTAGCCTTTAGGGTCCATTTAATTTACATTTTTTTCCACCCTAATTTACGTTCTCCTTTTAGAGATTTAATCTGTACAAATTTTTTATCCAATAGCCACAAACCATTTAATTACACAAAATTCCACTTTTACATTTTTAGGCCACATATGAAACAAACAATTATGCCAATTAGACTTCCCAATTTTATTCCAGAACCATATTCAAAATTATGTAATTATATCAATCAAAACCATAACTTTATTCAAGTAACATATTCTGAATTTATTCAACTAACCTGTTCTACCATTAGAAATTGAATAACAATTCTACTTCAATTTAATTAAACCAATCTTATTTATGCTATGAAACGTGAATAACAATTTGTTTGTTCCAAATTTCAACTCAAACATGAATTAGAATTGAGAAGTGGTAGAAGGAGAAGATACAATAATTTACATAAATTTCAATCTTATTTATGCCATAAAACGCGAATAGAAAATTTATATGTTCCATATTTTAAACCAAACATGAATTAGATTTGAGAAGTGAAAGAAGAAGAAGTTGCAATAATTTACATCTATTCTCAATTAATAATAGAAATTAATTCATATTCATGTGCCAGAAAAAAACCGAAATTGAACTACTTTATTTTTCTATTTCATATTAATTCTCACTCACCTGGCACTTGAGCTTGTATAAATTTGAAAAAGCTTTGCTTTATTCTTTCTTCCTTTGATTCTTCTAAACTCCCCAAATTGCTTGAATATATATTGATAATTTAATTTGGTAGAGATTTGTTTATTTAGTAGAGAAAAGGAGGAATAATAATACACACCAATTTTACTATAAAATTATGGCGACGGCTGAATAAAAGATTAGGTTTAGGTTAGATGGTTTAATTGTAGATTGTTTGAGTGATTATAATCCATTAGATTATTTTAGATTAAATCTGGTTCTTTCATACACTTAATGGTTATCCATTCTAGCCTATACAAATCACTCAACCAATAAAATTTAGCCATCTCATCCTATTACATCACTGGAGCGAATGGGAAGCCGCCACATGTTAGAAACAACGCTGAAATAAGTAGAAAAGTCGCTGGAAACGAACCTACTAGAAAAAACATTGCTCCAGATTTTGGGCGACAAGGGGACTTGATCCCTGGTCACTAAGGAAGTCACTATGCACCTTTACCACTATACCAAATGCGCTTTTAATTTCTTTTGAATTATATTTCCCGTAAAATATCGGGGTGTTACAAAAACCATTCTGGCATGCTGATAGTACTTGGTTGATGACAACCACCTACTGCAAGAATCTTCTCCAAATTTCATTCTCGAATTGACATTCAAATTATAGATGTATGTTAGTCTCATTTGCAAACATAGGGTGCAAAGAGAGACATTCAATAGTCCCATATAACATAATTTATCTTGGGCGAGAACAACATTTTACATAACACTCCATGGAAAGAAATTCTTTCTTTGATTTCCAGAGTTGTCCCAAACCATGTTATGCCATGGATCCGATCTTTCAGACTGCACTATTAATTTATAAACTAATTTAATAGAATTCTCAGTGGGAGGAGAACCCTATAGAAGCATATTATGTTCCGCCTTCAATAGTTGACAAGCCTTTATTTGGTTCCAAACACCTCCGATTCTCGAGTTGCTTAACTAAGGAAGAATTATCTGATTATCATCTATATAATATGAAGCTTTAGCTAGCATTAGAATTCCACTCTGTACTCTCCTATTATGATTTAAATGTTCACCTATTACAAACCCTTTCATGACTCTTGGAGCATTCCAAAAGGAAGAGGAGAAATTATCTGAAATTGCCAGGTGTATTATGTGTTTCAAATTGTCTTTTGAGTCAAGAATTGCTTTCCAAATCCAACTAACACTGTGCTTCTTTTCTAAATGCCAAAAGTCTTTATTTCCTATATAGTGTTTGCAACACCATCTTTTCCAAATAGAGTTAGTGTTATTTATTATATTGCTACTCCCACCCTCACGCCTACTTCATTTTCGTTTTCGGTTGCCACTTCAGGCCTTACACATATACTTTCATATTTTAATTACCACTAAGGCCTTACAACTACTCTGTTTTCGATACTGGACTACCACATCAGGCCCGACGTCCTTTACCGAATCTTTGTTTGTCACAATAAACCTTACACCAATTGCTTTCGTGACTCTGGTACTACCCTAGGCCTTACTCCACGCTTTCGATTACAATTGGCACTTCATGCCTCAGACCAATTCTCACGGTTTTGATTGCCACTAAGGCCTTACACCTATGTTCATGGTTTTGGTTGTCACCAGGGACTTACACCTACGTTTTCATTTGCGGATGCCACAGAGGTCTTACTCCTTCACCTTTCGGTCCCTTGATTGTAACCTCAGGCCTTATGCCAACTACCAAATACACTATCTAACCATTCACTGTTAGGTTTTCCACATAGCTAAACGTTAATCTTAGTTATCACATTATCATCAGTGTTCTAAGTATTAATTGGCCATCTTAAACCTTAGCATACATTTCTACCTCCGAAAGTCACTAGTTCTGGCTACAACATCTTGCCGAGAGCTATACTACTATTGGTAAGAGGGAATTAGGCAAAAGGACAAACTTTGAAAAAAATTTAGGCTGAAGGACACAAAGTTTTATTTTTGGGCTGAAGGACAAACTTTGAAAGAAAATTAGGCTGAAGGAAAATGCTAAATGTAGTTAGCATTTTGTACAGTGCAAACATTGTACAAAATGCTAATTATAACTAGCATTATATCCAGTTTTACATTGTACAAAATGCTAGTTGTATTAGCATTGTCCTTCAGCTTAATTATCTTTTAAAATTTGTCCTTCAGCCTAAAAATAAAACTTGTTGTCCTTCAGCCAAAATTTTTATGAAAATTTGTCCTTGTGCCTATTTTCCACTATTGGTAATCACTACTCTCGGTCTCGTTTGGGGAAGGCTATCTTATCTTAACATCAGTGACTTATGACATTTCAATCTTTAAATTTCTGAAAGCACCTCCTCTACTCAAAATTCAACCTAAGGTTTCATAAATTCCCTCCTTAACCTAAATTTCATCCTTAATCCTCGGCCTCATTAACCCCTTAGTTAATACCCTTGGTTTAATAAACTTAGCAAACAACTTAGCATTCTTTATCTTTCTTACTTAAGTCCTTACACATAAGGTTCTGGTCCATTTTAATTTTGGATCGGCTCCACATCTCTCGACATTACCTCTCGATACACATTGGGAACCATTCTCTACACATTTGACACTAGCTTTACATGTATCGCCACTTGATTCGTTTGACTCAGTCCTTTCTTACCATTTTTTGAACTTTACTGGAAGGTTCAATATAAAATGTGGATCTAGTCTATTAACCTATTGTTAAGTAATTAATTTAACTAAATTACCTTCTGGACCCTATGCATTTGCCTTCTAACACCTAGTTTATCCCTTTGGCAAAGCCTAATTACTTCCA
Source organism: Allium fistulosum (assembly GCA_030737815.1). Lineage (NCBI taxonomy): Eukaryota > Viridiplantae > Streptophyta > Magnoliopsida > Asparagales > Amaryllidaceae > Allium > Allium fistulosum. The sequence continues at coordinate 1,427,546,851 of CM060902.1, forward strand.
AAAATTATTATTTTATTTTCAAAATTTTTAACAAATATGTTTATGTGTTTTCTTACAAACAATTTTCCAAACTCCCTATTTTTAACCATTTTCCATAATACACAGCACTCGGTCAACATATTGATTTATGTACTTACAGAAAAATTCTAGAAATCAAAACCAATCTCTGTTAATATGTTCCTAGCATCATATTAAATTCTTGTATGGTATAAATTAAAAGAAGCATGAGAATTGACCAAAGTAAATTCGATCGTGAGAAGTTTAGGAAAGAAAAATAGGATTAGAATGTATATTACTCACCTAGATTTCTTAATTGATTGACATTTCTTGTTCTCTTAGCTCTGATCTTCTCCTTTTCCTCATTTTTTGGTTTAGGCCGCAACCACCTTTGAAGAGCTCTAAGCATTTTATTTTGATTTGAGTTAGGAATAAATTGTATATAACTGATGAGGATTTGAAAATTAATTCCCCCTTTATGGGCGTTCGACCCATTGTCCCCCTTTTTATTTAATTTGTTTGAATTAAGCATCTTTAAACGAAATCTCGAAAAGTAAATGTACACCCCAAATACTTATCATAGTTCATCATTTAGTTTTATGATCAAATCATTTAAACATTTATTCACATAATTAAATCTTTAATTAATTAATTATTAATTTATAGGATGTTATAGGTTTATCCTCTATAGGAATTTCATCATTGAAATTCAACTAAGACATGATAGTGATTCTCAACCCTGCCCATTCCTACTTTAGCATATACACATGAGTTTCCTACCCCTGCGTTTCAAACAAAATATACTAGAGTGTCTACCAATACATAACAATATCAACCATAATATCATGTATATACAAAACATAGCAAGCATATACGCTAATCTAAACAAACAACCTCAGATAAGTCCTCTTGGCCTTATCCTTCGTTTCCTACGTACAATCATTTTGGTCCTCACTCCACTGGACTAGTACATGCTTTTCACTTTCTTATTCCAAAGTTTCTTTACATCTCAGTCTATAATCCAAATGAGCTTCCTTTTGTAGGTCGTATTACGTTCGATCACTAAATCTTCCATAGCTTTCAGAAGCACAACATACCCGGGTTCTCGGACACACTCCTCATATACGATATGTGAAACACCTTATGGATATCAGCAAAAGCATTCGACAATTCAAAACTATAAGCCACTTTGTTAATTCTTTTAAGTATTGTAAATGGGCTAACGTATCTCAACGCCAACTTTTCGGTCTTTTCAAATCTTATAGTGTCTCTCATTGGCGACACTTTAACAAACACATGTCCTCTAGATCAAGTCTAAATCCTTCCGCATCCTATTGAAGTAGCTCTTCTATCTTGATTGAGCATCTTTCATCCTTTGCCGAATTGATTCAACCTTCTCCGAAGCTTCTCTTACAAAATCTGATTCAACACTACGCCAAAAGCATCAATTTGAAATAGTGATAAAGTGTTTCAAGCAATTTTAACAACACTTTCTCAATGTTTTAATTAGTATGTTGCTGCCTTTTGGAACATTAAATTTGTGTTTCAAGTTCACAATTTGCAGACGATTTTCGAATTTACAACACTCAAGAGGTGTTGCAATTTGGACAGCTGTAACATTAGCAAGGTGTTGCAGTTTAAACAACTGTTTTAGATTTTACAGCACACTAAAGGTGTTGCAGTCTTGGAGTTTACAACACCTAGAAGATGTTGCGGTTAGAGAATCAGCAACACCCAATGGACATTGCAGTCAGAGATTAGCAACATTATCGAGATTCAAAACATCTAATTAGAGAATTTTTATCATGCTTAATATGAAATAGAAGCTTTGAAAATGTGCAGCAAGCAACGCAAATACAACATATCATGTATCTCTAAACAAATACACTCATGTTATAAAAGAGAAAGTACTATTTGTCAACTCTGATAAAAGAAAATGATAACATTTCTTTATGACACAATTAAAGGAACCAAACTTAATAATAAACCTACAAAATTTTAAGTTTTAATAATAATTTTGAATCTCTGTTTCTTGCCAATTTTGCTTGGTCTTCACCTTCTTACCAACTTGAAATATACCAAAACTTGCTCCTTTTCTTCTCAACACATCCGTCAATCTGCTTACAAAAAAAAAAAAAATGTAATATATTATCTCTAAGATACATCTAATTATCATATTATTATTGTTATTTTAAGTAAACAAGCACAAGATAAAGATAAAAAGTGGATAGAAGAGCCATTACATAAGAATTTAAAGGTTTAAACGACAAAATAAAAGATTAATAGTTACCGTTGTTGGAATAAAACCATGTTCTAAAGAAAATAAACAATCGTTATTTGCATCAGGCCATAAAAGTTATGCTTCTCTTATGGAAGGAATTGTTGGATTATTAGCCAGCATGGTGCATCTTGCAACTGCTATACATCTGTATACAAACATCAAAATTTTTAACACGCTAGCAAATAGGTGATGACCATGATAGTCTTTCATCATGTCAAAGATTAAATGACTTTAAACTTAGATTAAAGAAATGGTGAAATATACATTCATTGTTTCCAAGCATGGATATTGATATAAATCAGTATCATGAGTAAGAGCTTTTGTCAAATAACTGGACATTAAAAGCATCCCCAACGGACCATCTAATTTTTACATATTAAATATTTCCATGTAGGCCATAAAGTGACTATTAACTACATATTCTTATGTTAAATTTAGCTCGTATTATTTTGCACATATCAAACTTGCTAAGTTTAACTAATTAAGATATTTTAGCTAGACGGGATTAGATCGAAATCCCGTCTCGTTGCTCGTCGATAAAAAAACTAAAAATATTAAAAAAGTTTTGTAATTGCTGCCTTAATTTTGAAAAAGGGTAAACGACACCAAAGATCAAAGGAGAATCGAATCTAATCCAAAAACTTACCTGAGAATCAACTTTGACTTCGACCATTACGAGCATCTTTGAGGGCTTCGACTTCGACTACCTACAACGAGAAGTTCGCTTTCGAACTTCGACTTCGAGTTTAAGCTCGATATTTTTTTTCTTCCTTTTGTTTTTTCATCTTCTATCGTGACTTTTTTGGTTGAAATAATTTGAGTGATAGTTTTGGGTAGGGTTAGTATTTAGGTTAGGGTCAAGATGGGCTGACTGATAATGGGCTTGAGGATTTTAGTTTAGGCCTTTAATTTATGTGTTTAAATGAAAATGGTAATTGATAATGGGTAATTTATATTAGAGTTAACTTATTTTTAATTTAGCGTTATTTAAGCAAAATTATATTAAATGTTCATCCTTGTTTATTTAATAGTGTTGTATATTATACTATTTTATTTGCAGTTTTTATCATTACTTTTTCATTAAAATATAGAAATTTGATATCAGGACTGAAATTGAAACAAAAACCGAAACTGTCGAAATTTTCGAAATTGACCAAAACTAATAAAATTTCAAATGATCAAAACCGAGTTCTCGAACCTTGATACAAAGTCATTCCCAAACTTAGTAGTACAAAAACTACAGCAAAGAGCACAAATTTTGGATGAGTCTTGTAAAATTCAAGAGTCTTCTATTAACTATTAATTAGATGACCAGTAATTTGGTACCTCATAATTTGTCATGTACACCAGAATCAATGACTCTGGATAATCCACCAAGGCTTGAGTATCTGCCCAAGTAAAGCTCTTGTATTTAACATGTTATTTCTATATAACAGAATAACTATCATGCTCAAAATATAGAAAATTACTTATATATTTCTTAATTCATCCAAATTTCAGCTGAGATCCAGAAGCAGATCAGTTGTTTTTTTAGTTTTAGCATAACAAAGTCCATATGTTACAGACATTAAATACATAATGATATCCAAAACAAGATTATACACAAAAAATAAAAGGAATATTGTAAATATGTTGAGTTAGATCAGGAGTCAACAGAAATATCCAATGGCGTAGCTATAATTCGTATATGTAAGTAAATGTGATGATAATGTGCAAGCAGGTAAAGAAGTTTCAAAATGTGTATAAATGTTACCTTTTCTTTTCCACGTCTCTAGTAGAAAGTAGATCATTTATATCAACTTGAAAGCTAGTATATCTAAGCCATGATTTATTGCATAGCCAATCATATTGGGAATGTGACATCAAATCCAATAAAGAGACGTCGATTTTTCATCCATGGAATATGATAAATTTGAACCACTAAATTTGGGTCCTGTAATAAAATACATTTTTAACTCAATGTTCCTAAAATGCATAACAAAGCCACTTTGATGCGAAATGATTTATCTATTTCAGTTTAGTTTTCCATACAGATAACATCCTATGCATGAGACATGAATCAATTAAACATTAAAGAGTGTACTTCATTTTAGCATTTTAGTTTTCAGTAAACGTGACATCCTATATAAGAGTACGTATCTACTAAGCATTAAAGGATTGATTCTTAAAATGGAACACACATAGATAGAAGCTACTACCGATAATTTTAGTAAGATTAACTCACTTGAAGAAGGAATACATGTTGTTGTTTTGTACAAAGCACGATCTGGCTTCGGATCTCATGCTGATGTGAAGAAACTGAAAATGAAGAATCTAACATATGAAAGAGAATTTAAGGCGTTCTCGATTCAGTTCCCTTATTTGTTTGACAATGTACTGATGTACCTTTCGTTATATTGCAAAATGTGATTATGTTGCTTAGTAATGTCAATCATCCAAACATAATCTCTCTTATTGGTTATTGCATTCATGCAAATGCTAGACTTCCCATTTATGAGTTCAAGCAACATAAACTTAATGAATGTCAAACAAATTGTACGTAACTGAGTTTAAATGCTAGCCACTTTGGACTGAACTCTATAAGATTGCATAATCACTATACTGAGAAATTCATTATCCAACAACAGGAAAAAAAATGAATATATATTTACATGTAATGATGATGGAACTTCACCAGGCTGGTCATTCTATAATATATGTAGTTCAGGTGTCTTTTTTGAAACCAACTTAAAAATATCTAGTACTTGCAATAACGACTTGGCATCTTGTAAATACTCTCTTAAAAGCTAATTTGGAATCAAATGTTATAAATAAATTAAAATAATAAAGAAAACTTAATGAGGAGAAGAACATGACAAAGCATACATACCATCACTTAATGAGGAGAAGAACTTAAAGAAAACTATTGCAACCTCCTGTATATCCACTTGATGAGGAGCGCTTGAAGTCTTTTCCTTGCCAGAGCAGCTAAAGCAATGGATTTAACACTAGGGTTCGATTTCATAAAAGCGTTGGTCGCTACATACTGAGCTCGAGCCTCTTTCATTTGCATCACATCAATTTCATCTTCCTATAATACAAAATATGAAGCAACTTTTGAGCATTACTATTGAACAATTGAAATCTGCAGCATAAGACCTGTAACGACATGGATTTTTAAACGTTTTATAATTAAATATTGAAATTATTTAAATAATTGAATCTTGGATTTAATTCAAATAAAATGATTTCGAAAACTTATTTAAATTCTTTTTGAACAATAATTGTTATAGTAAACTTTTAGTTTACAATTAAAAGTGATTAAAATGGTTTTATTAATTATTCGTTTTAATTAACGAGTGAAATTATCACTTCGAGACACTGTCTTAGATTTTGACGAAACCAGTGCCATTTGATTTGGAATAATGAAGTTTTGTACGCGGATTAGTTTCGTGACGATCAGACGTGCTATGTGATCGTGAGAGCTCAAAATGCGCAACAAAAATAAATGAGAATAAAATATAATAAATTTTTTCTTATAAATAAACCTTAAATCTTTAACCTAAAATTACAACCTTCCTCTCTATTATTTTATTGCCTGCATAGGATAAAACAACAGTTGCCTCCATTTTTAATCAATCAATCAATTAAATAGAGAGCGATACTTAATAGAATCGAGTGATTTTGGATCTGATAGCTTCGTATTATCAAGAGCATCGAGATGGTGTTAGTGGATTTGGGTGCCACCATGGTTGCTTGTGCTCGTCTAAGAACAGTCGAAGCTAGGGTTACACTTTCGGGCGATTAAGGAGGAGATAAGGCTTGCTGTCGATGACAATGGACTTCTGGAGAGTAGGCGAGCTTATGGAGGTATTGTGGGGTGGTGCGGCTAGCTACAGGTGATCGCGACTTTTGGGGACGAATGCGACAGTGACGGTCACATTTGATTTAGAGGTCCAACGATGAAATCAAGATCATAGGTGAACTCATGGTGGAGCATGACGACGTTTGGTGGTGACCATTGGAGTTCTTGTGGTTGGGGTTGAAATGCGACGTTGACGATATAATATTAGGGAACATGGTCGGAATCCAAACGGTGAAGTCGGAGGTGTGATGGGTCGAGGTGGTTGGGCTCGTGAAGAGAAAGAGGTTGATAAAGAATGCTCTGTGGTCTGAAGCACCATATCATCCGTGTGCATTTGTGCACGTTGGTATCACCGTGCATAGGAGTTTTGAATTAGAGAGGATGGAAGGGAAGAAGATGAGTAAGGTAATTAATATGATTAATTAAATTTTTAGTTAATTAGTTATAGTTTATAATCTCAAAATCTTATATAAATTGTATCTAGTTCATGCGAGGTCCGATTGAGGCACCGTTTTCGCCATTGCGCTTGTATCGATGATAACTACGCATTGGAGTTGGATTTGTCAAGTTCGGAGCATGTAGGAATTTTAGTGGCGTTCGATTTTGGACTATTTCGAAACACGTAAGCGTTGGCTGGAACTTGGATGAGTTTTACTCACCAGTTGATTGAATATTATTGTGTATATAATTGTTGTTTTATTAAAAGTATAAAATGTATAACGAACAATGCAAGATATTACTTTTGGACCCCGCCTTGTTCTGTGAAACAAGTGAAAACATTATTATTGAGTATAATTTCTCTTTTGATCATCTATAACATGGATCATTGCCCAGATTACTTGTTTACACGTTTGATATTGCTTTGTGAAAAGTGATAGCGAGTTATAAATGTTTGAAATGATATAATCATTATAAACATGCTTTGAAATCTCTGATATTTGACATATTTAAATTGGATAGAATGTAATATATTGTGAATATATATATATATATATATATATATATATATGTATGTATGTATGTATGTATGTATGTATGTATGTATGTATATAGATATCGGTTGTTCTACACACGTTTTGGTGTGTTTGACATAAACATGATTGGTTTGGACGTTTGTGGTAAATTGAAAATGGAAAATGTCAGAAGCAAAAAGGTCACGATGGATGCACTTTGAAATCGTTGTGTTCGACGATTTTAAAGTTAACTTTAAAAGACATTCTAGGGCTTCTTCGTATTGTTAATAAGTACTGTTAGCATGCTTATTACCGGGGAAATAACAAGGTTTAAATATATTTTTGAAAATCATTTATGGATTTATAAAGTGATGGTTTCAAATTATAAAACATGTTTTTAAATAGGTTTTAAATAAAGGTTTTAAAATATGTATAGGTGTTTTAAAAGTATATTTTAATTAGTATTTAAATGGTTTTAGAAGTTGTTAAAGATTTCTTTAATAAATAAAAGGATTTTATATTATAGTTATTTACAAATGGTTTATAGTATTTTATTAAATATCTTAGTTTTATAAATAAATTAGTATATGTAAAGATATATTCTTTTACGGGTATTTAAGTATCTTTAGAAGTTTTAAAAAGGAAGTTTGGTATTTGTAAAGGAGTTTAAAAGGAGTTTTGGATTATAACACTTATGCTATAGTGGATTGTTTTATAAATTGATTAAAAAGGTATGTTACATTGTTTAATAAAATGGAGAAGTACTTAGAACTTTAAAGGGATGTTTTAAAGTAAATGGCAAGTATAGAAGTGATTTCGTGTTTGTCGTAAACAATGTTTTAGTGACATTTGTCTCAAGTCCTTGGATAATATTTTAAAGTGTTAAAATATTGTTAAATGGGTTTGAAAAATACTTATATCTTTAATAATGCGATTGTAAAGAGGATAACAAGTATGAAATGGTTTTGGGTTTTTTTGTGGCAATGTATTAATAACATTCACCTTTAACCCATTTTGATTATACTTATGAACGTAAATGGGTTTTTAAAAAGAATGTTTTAAAGATACTCATAAGTAAATGGGTTTTTGCAGTGACAGTGTTTGAGTAACATTTGTCTTGAGCCATATGAAATTGATTTTTGAATATACTTATAGGTTGAGATAAGTATATGAATACTTTTGGGAAGTGTTGAAATGCGTTGAAAATGAATAGTAATTAAATAGTGGATTTTAATTAACAAATGGGGTTTCATTTATAAAAGAGTTTATTGAGTAAAATTGAGATTTACTAATAAAAGAGGATTTTAATTAATAAAGGAAATTAATTAAAAAAGGGATTAAAATTCGTTTATATGACTTGATCATACTTGTGTGTTTCGATCGTGCTTTGTATGTTACGTATGGACAATATACGAGACTTAGTTTCCCACATGCGATTATTCTTATTGTACTGGATTGTTTGTTTATTTGATATTTAGGTAACCAACTATCAAATCTTGGCCATATTATACTCTGGAAATATCTAGAAGAAACACGAGTATTTTGTGGTATAGTTATCTTCAGTGATACTATATTGTACATATAAACTCGTTTTCCTCTTCTAGGAAAATGATAAGGAAATACGTCCACTTAAATGGTTAGGATGTGATCTCCGATATTATGTATCGTCTGTTTGTTTCCCACAAAACTGGGTTTGAGATTCCTGGAAATCGATCGATTGGTTTTGGAGCACCCGGTAAGCGGGGGAGTGTACTTATATGAGATAACTTGAAACCATAACCACTCCAAAACCATATATGTGTTCTATGCTTTAGAAGAGGTTCATGATTGGTTTGTGATTGCTTCGTGATGCCGAAATATATATGGAGATTCGTGATCTGTTTAAGTTGCTCGAACACATATAGTTGTTCGTGATCTATTCAGGATGTGGGAATCCATATTGATTCTGAGACCTGTTGAGGTTTGATAATACATGTGTTATTCCTAGAACTGTTGCGGAATCCACACGTGGTTTCGAGATCTGTTGAGATATGGGAATTCATGTGTGGTTCCGTGATCTGTTGGGTTAGATCTCGTGTGGAAGATCTGTTCGAGTGGTGACTCATGTGCTGGAATGCCAGACGCAGCCTTACCAGCAGATATGACAAAAACTAGAGATATGATGCATAGCCATATGGTTAGCAACCCACGAGGGTACATGCGACTCTATCCTAGAGTTACTTACAAATATGCATGTGGGAGCAATGCACTCGGCTAGTTTGGCCAACTATGTATTTTCTATGGTACATTCACTGGAGAAGTACGACGCTTCAGAAGGATATCTCCGATCCTTGTGCAGTAGTTTGGATTCGGCTTCCCCGAAGAGATCTTTGTGGAAGTCCTACATAATTAGCAAATGCCCTTAGTGGTTGTGATTGTATACCTATTATTGTTCTGATGTACACTCACTTGCATCGTAGCTATATGATTACTTATATTTCACACCTTAGACATTATTATATTATCACTGGATTTTATAATAGAAATAGTTTGGCTATCGTAAGGTAAAAACGTATCCATGTTTATTGACGGCGTTGTCTTACGAGATACCCTTATTTTAAAGTGTTTTAAGATATAATAAATCTATATGATTTGAGTTTCTCACTCTGGTTTACCAAATTTTCTTAATGCTCGGATCAGCTCGAGTATGTTTCCAGATTTAGCTGTGGTTCATTGGAGCTCTTAGAGAGGAGTTGCATGACTTCCTACCGTAATTTATTTCTGCTGCATTACTTGTTTTGTGTCTTTCAGCATTTGTGAGGACAGATTGTTATAACTGCTCAAGTTGATGATATGTTAGTTTACTTTGATTGATGCATATACATCGAAGTTTTCTTTTTGGTAAAAACCTTTCGAGGTATTATATATTATCGTTCCGAATGTGAGATTCTGATTTGGGTTCTCTTCTTTCTTATTCTATTTCTATTTCTTTTTATTTTACCATAACAATTCGTCTTTCCAGTACTTGGGTGCTCGACACATGAATACCATGAATGTATTAGTGTCGACATTCGGGATCAAAAAAGAAAATCGTTGCAAGACAGGACAAAGAAGAATAAAGTGCATGTAATAATATGTGTACCTATCATAGATTTAACACTTATTATAGGTGGAAGGAGTTTTTGGTATGCAAATGAAGTATTATTTGCAAACTTTATAATGATTTTCGTTAAAGAGATCATCTTAGAGTCCAAGGATACACATTCATTTGGAAGTTCCTCAACTTTTCTACTTGACAACGTTGTTTCCCAATTGAACCTTTCCAGAGCCACCATTACCTGTAACATATATAAACTGCTTCATATTTTTATATTGCTAATACAAATGTTCATTTTCTATATAAACCATTTTTGCCAATGCAAATAGATATCTCTACTTGACGCATATCTAGTTAACTAATGCAAGATAATGCTTTGACACATATCTAGTTTGTTTACTGAACATACATTTGCATTACAAAATTTTGAGATAGCCGATTTGAACAATTCATCATTTTCATGAACCTTGCTACTCAATTCTTTAAGTTAAAGCGGAACCTAGCCTCATTTTGTTTAGTGATTCCTTTGCTAATTTAGTGCTTTTTCCTCCTCCAAAAGTTCTCGATCAAGGTTACTTATTCGTTCCTTCAATAAAGTTAATTCAAACCCATCATTTTGAATATGTTTTGCTTCCTTAGAAGGAAATTTTGAGTCCCCGTTTGTATTTACCTAAAGATTCCTTTGCTTTAGAGCAGAAATTGTTTTTGACGTACCAAAATTAGAGGCCTGAAAAAAATGGAGCATTTATCTTTAGATATTAGCAACAGAAGCAATTGACGCAAAAGCCTTATTAAAAAGTACACTTAATATGTTTTTTAAGGATGAAAATCTGAATTTATTAGTAGTGATTGATGTAAATATCACTAAACAAACCTCAATATAGTGAAGTTTTATCATAGTAATAATAATTATATATACTTCATATACCAATATGCATCAATTGCTTAAGATGTTTTATAGTTTATAGTTCAAAAGCACATGTATAGCAAGAAAGTAAAGAAAATATAATAAGGATTTACATACCCCTATTAGTATGCCTAAAATTTATATTATTGTTATCATGCTTCAATGGTGCTAAGTTCTCTATATGTTATTTGTTCTAAAAAATGCTTTGTCAATAAAATGAATTTATATTTACATGTCCAACAATGGAAGTTAATATTAACACTCCAATTTAATGCTTTGTCAGTTTATATTATTCTATTACAGTTAATATTAATACCTCCTATATATCCAAACAATATTATTAGATAACACACTATCCATGGCAACAACGACTACAAAAAATCACTACGACCATGTTGCTTAACATTCGTGTTCCATTTTTATCAAAAATTGCCATCAATGAGTTTAAACAATAAAATGTTACACGTAGTACTGACAATCAACATCATACTTCTAAATTGAAAACACAATTGACTTTGATGAAAGGAATTATCATTAAGTGAGAAAAATAAGCGATATACAACTTAATATAAAAAGTACGTGATGACTAGTGATGATAAAAAAACCTTGAAATGGTTTGAAAATCACCAGAAGATGAAAATCGAATCAATAGTCAACCATCGATGCACTTTTGAAACTAGATCTCTAAACCTTACTCATTGAATTTAAGTTACCTATGCCGACAAGGAAAAAAATACCAAGGTTACGAAGGAGAAGGTAGCTTGGTCGATACTCAAATTGGTCTACCTCGTCTTTTTCCTACTTTTGGAATCACGAAGCAGATTGGATCAGGGAAGCAAAAGTATGGAAACGGTTAAGCGGTCCAAGAGTTTGAGAAACAAGGATTTGAATAGTATAAATGCATTAGAGGCATATTACATTTAATTTTTAATTAATAATCTAAATCAATAAATGGAGGAACTATTTAACTTAACTGAAATATTGCAAAATTGTTGCAAGTCTAGAAACACTACCAACCTGTTTCAAACTAAAAATATTGTGTGTTTCTAATTCCTCAATTTGGTGTAGTGCAAGAACAAGTATATTTCCTATCACGCACCAACTTACTAGAGACCTACAGGGTCTTTCATATAATGCCTCAAAAGGTGCCATCCCAATACTGGATTGGTAACTATTGTTATATGAAAATTCCACTAAGTGCAAATGATCTTCCTAAGATCCACTGAAGTCAAATGCACAAGCCCTTGAAAAATCTTCCAGCACTCGATTGACCCTATCGGCCTGACCACTTGTTTGTGGATGGTAAGAAATACTCATGCACAATTTCAAACTCAAAGCACTTTGTAGGCTCGTCCAAAACCCATTGACAAGTAAAGGGTCTCGGTTGCTAACTATAGTACTTGGAATTCTATGAAGTCTCACTATAGTCTTAATGTATATCTCGACTAATTTGGTTATCATCCCGGTGGACTTTACCGAAATGAAATGGACACTCTTAGTCAATCTATCTACTATGACCCATATACATTTATTTGTTGCTCTTGTCATGGGCAAACCATCAACAAATTTTATTGAAACCGAGTCCCACTTCCACATCGGAACTTCCAAAGGCTACAAAAGTTCACTTGGCTTTTGGTGTTTTTCCTTAACCTGTTTGCATGCGAGACATCTCTTCACATCTTCCCTAACATCTATCTTTACCCCTTCTCAATAGAAGCCTTGCTTCATATCTCAATACATCTTGGTGCCTTTGGATTAATAGTAAACTTAGAATGATTGCATTCATCCAAAACAAATTTCCGAAGGTCTCTACGATCGGAACATACAACCTTCCCTTCTTCCGAAGCCAACCCCTCTTATTGACACTGAAGCCTTTCAACTCTTCAATCACAACACCTCCCTTTTAGTCATTATTCATTTTGGCACATAGTGGGTTCTCTTTCTATCCTTTGGCAATTCTCTTTATGAGAGTTGGTTGAACTTCCAAGCATAACAATGTCTAAATCAACACTGGACTGAGAATTTACATTACAAGTAGCCACGGTCTCAAGGACATTCCATTCCTCAATCATAGTCAAAACACAACTATGTTTCTTTTGGCTCAAAGTATTAGAAACCTTGTTTCCCTTCTCTAGGGTATACTCTATCCTGAAATCGTATGATGCCAAGACCTCCAACCATCTCTATTATCTCACGTTCAGCTCCTCCTAAGAAAATATCTCAAATGTTTGTTGTTAGTAAACAACTCAAACCTTCCTTCAGGAAGCTAATGTCTCCAAATCTTTAGTCCAATGATAACTGTCGCTGACTCAAAATTATGAGTGGCTTATCGAAACTCATGGGATCTCAGTTGTCTAGATGTATAAGTTACCATCTTTCCCCTCTACATTAAAACACCTCCCAATCTTGAACCAGAAGAATCCATGTACACTACCATATCTTCATTCCTCTTTAGCATTATCAAAACCGGAGCTTTTGTAAGCCGAAGCTTCAACTCTTGGAACCCTACCTTATACTCTCTCGTCCAAACTTACCTTTCATTCTTCCAAGTAAGTCTAGTCGGTGGCACTGCTATGCTAGAGAAGCGTTTAATGAATCTCTGATGGTACCCAACTAATTCCAAGAAACTTCTTATCTCGATAACAGTCTTGGGTCTTATCCAATCATTCCTTACTTTGATTTTCGTATGAATTACAGCCAATCCGTCCTTCAAAACCACATGACCTAGGAATTTAGTTTCCTGCTTCAAAAAATGGCACCTGGAAAACTTTGCCTTCGACTTGTTGCCTCAAAATCTCCAGTATTAGTCTATGATGAACTTCATGATCTTGCTCATTCTTAGAATACAATAAAATATCATCTATAATGGCCAACACAAATCTATCCAACTGACTGTGAAAGACTTAGTTCATAAGATCTATAAAGAAAATCGGAGCATTGGTTAGCCCAAGAGGCATGATTAATCACTCATAGCAACCATATCTTGTCCTAAATGCGGTAAAAGGAATAATATCTTCAGCATCTCTTAGTTGATAGAACCCTTTAGCCAAGTCTAACTACAAGAATACTCTAGCTCCACTCAACTGATCAAATAGATCATCTATCCTTGGTAAAGGATAACGATTCTTCACTGTCAACTCGTTCAACTTCATATAGTCAATGCACATTCGAAGTGATCCATTCAAGTTCTTAACAAATTCCATTGAAGCTTTCCATAGTGAAATGAATCTCCTATGCTCAAACTCCACTAACAGCTTGTTTAACTCTTCCATCACTTTAGGTAGTATTCTACCATGAGATATACTAATAGGCTATGCCCTTGGTACCTAAGGAATGCGAAATTCAATCGCTCTTCTATGAGGTAATCCGATTACTGGTTCGACGACATCAACAAATCTTGTACCATAAAAACTCTATCCATCTTCTAGAATTTCCATCGCACATAATCAAACCTCGAACCTCCCCTTTATCTTATCTAAAGATATTAAGACTCCGTCTCCTCTTTTCAGGTTTCGTAGGGCAATGATTCTCTCAGTACAATAAATCTGGCATTAAAATGTACTAACCAATCTACAATGATACACACAACATATGATGATGAGTGGAGTAATGGAGGAAGTTATATGCAAATGTTTTCCCTTATTATAACAGATCAAGCAACCATGTGGTTCTATCGCCTTCCTAATGGTATAATCCACTCATGGGAAATGTTGAAAGAAAGGTTCATCAGCCAGTTTCGAGTCCATATGGAGCAACCCAAGGATCTATACTCCCTGTTAGATGTTAAGCAAAGAGAGGATGAGACCCTGCAGCAATATTTGACCCGCTTTAATGCTGCCATCGCCAACGTTCAAAATGCTGATGAACCCCTTACTCTTAAGGCCTTGTGCGATAGCATTCATCTACACACAAAGATGGCCTACTGGTTAACTAAGGAAAAGCCTGCTACTTTGTAAGACTTCTCTATGAAGCCTCAAAATACATGCGACTAGAGGAAGCTACAGCGGAAGGCAGACTGGAACAACTGTCAAGCTATCAGACACTTCCAATAATGTGAAGGCGGCGATTAAGGATGATGAAGCACTAGAGAAAAAGAAAAACGACAACCCTGGCAACACTAGTGGAAGAAGGAATGATCAAAAGAGGTTCAAACCTGGCTACAAGTTTGAGACCTATATAGATTTGAACGATGCCATCGAGTACATCTATCTTGCCACTCAGGACGAGCTTAAGTATAATAAGCCAGCTCAGAAGAAGGAAATTAAGGCCGAGAAGCATACTGGGAAATATTGCAGATTCCACATGTAATGACCCTAATTTTGACTAACATTATTTTGAATATTTAATTGGGTAAATAAAATAAAATAATGTAGATAGTTAAGAAATTGAGATTTGTTAATTAGGAAGTAGCCATGCCTTAATGAATGTATTAGCAAAAGAGAACTAAAAATAAGTAAGTATGAGGAATATGGTAAGGTTAAAATGGGGATAGCCTTTATTCCAATACCCTAAGCCCTTCCATTCTTCATTCCTCATTCCTCATTCCTAATTCCTCATTCACTTTAACTATCACAAACAAAACTAAACCCCTAAAGGAACTCGGCCGACCACCATTAAGAAGATCTAAAGGGAAGATAAGCTAGGATTCAAGTAGAAAGCTTGAAGGAATCAATCTAAGGGCAAATTTCAACCTTCTTATAACAAAGCTAAGGTGAATGATTAATTTACATCTCACTTTTGATAATGATTTCGGTTTCAAGTTAGATCTGAACTATGTTTGCAAATAATATGCCATGTTATGTTTGTTACAATGGATATATATGCTTGTTGATGATTTATATGGTTTAATATAGATTTTATGATACGTTTGGATTAGAAAATCTATCAAATGACATCCAAATGAGTTGCATTTTTGATATATAGTAAAAAACATTATTTTAGAAGTGGGTTTCAAGTTTCATAATTTTCTAATTGATTGTGGATTTATTATGGATTTTTTATGAGAGAAAATAGTTCATTTTGGGTTTAAATTATTTAAGGCAATTAGATAATATTTTCGAGTTTGAAATTTATATATGTTAGAAAACGTATTTAAAGCGAATTATTATGATTTTTTGTGATTTTTCCTAAGTTTTTAACTAGGGTTATTAAATTATTTAAGTTAGAGGACTTAAATGTTTTATTAAGGAGAATGGCTTATTTGTTTCAAAGGTTCAATTGTTAAATGCTGAATTCGGCAGCCTTTTTGAAAAGAATTTTGGTAAAGAATTGGAAACCAATCATATTTTGGAAAATTATGCAAGTTAGGTGAAAAGGAATTACTTTAAAAAGCATAAATCAGTTTTATTTCGAATTACAACTTTGCCACTTCAAATGCTTGCTTCCGTCACCATACCCAGTAAACCTTTCGCACCCATTCGAAACCAATGCACATGGCATCAAGCAATTGGTACGTAGTATATTGGAGAAAGGTGAAGGAAAGGACTGTGCCAAAAGTATGCTTTCGAAAGAGTCGAAGCCACTTTTATCAGCATTCGAATCCATTAACTTGCCTTTGTTTTTAAAAGAAGCTTTCAAAAGGGTTGCCACTTTTGAACCCATTCGATACCCTCCGCATTTATACCTTTCACATTAGTTAGAGGCTGCTTTTCTTTATAACCTTAAAACAATGTATTCGAAAGGAAGGCTTTCAACTTCTTAATATTGAAGCTTCCTTCCCAATGCTTTCGAAAGTGGTGTCTTAGCTGCTTTTCCTAATAGTTTCGGAGGCATTGGTTTCAAAAGGGTGGTTTCGAAGTTACTCTCTTCCCCAATTCTTTTACTTGAGATCAATGCTTTTGAAAGTGATGCTTTCACTTCTGTTCTCTTTGAACCTATAGTTATATTAAATTTTGAACCCAATGATTTCGAAAGAAATACTTTCAAATGGTTTAGAAGCTATGTTTCCACAAATTCTTACTTGAACCCAATGATTTCGAAAGGTATGTTTTAAGTGTTTCGAAAGGAATGTTTTAAGTGTTTCGAAATGTATGGTTTCAAGTTTTTCGAAAGGCATGTTTTAAGTGTTTCAAAGATATGGTATTAAGTGTTTCGAAAGGTATGGTTTTAAGTGTTTCTAAAAGAATGTGTCCAATGCTTTCGAAAGATACGTTTAATGGTTTCAAAAGAGAATGTCTAAGGTTTTAAGCAATAACTTCGAAAGAGATGCTTTCTATGATTTCGAAAGGGAATGTTTAAGGTTTTAAACAATGGTTTTGAAGGTATTATTTTGGCTTTATTAGCCTAATGTTTTCTAAGTTAAAAAGGCTTTAGCTTATTTCAAAGGGATAAATAACATTATTGATTTTAAATTTTCATCAATGTTGTTTTATGTAAAAAGCATATATCTTGGCATAGGTATTTTTGAGTAAAAAAAATAATATATTTTCCTTGTTTAAGTATGATTTAAAAGGGTTAAATCAATTTGAAAGAAATGTTTTCAAGGAAAATTGAATAGGGTAATTAACCCTAAGTATATGACTCAGATATTATAAGACCAGATGGGAATGGTGTGGGGTGTCGCGCCTTAATACTTTAGCTAGTAGCCCATAGCTAATATAAGTCCAAAATTCCAGTGTGTAGTGCTTTGTCACAGGTAAGACTAAAATGATGTTACACACAAAAAGGAATAAACAGAGTAGAGGTAGGTTATTGGTGAGCCTGTAGAACCATTAGGACCAGTTGACCCTTGGAGAAGTAAGTTAAGGATAGATCCTCCAGCATTGTACCTAATAGAAGTTAGAATATTTATTATGTTTGGTAGGCCCAAGTCAGCCAATGGTTAATAGTTAGCCAGATAAAACTATAATGTTCGGATAGATAGTCCATTGATTACCTGTTATATGCATAAATGTTATTGCTATTGTTGCTATAATCAGTTTGATTAAAGGACTTTGATTTGCAAAAGATATGATTTTAAAAGGGTATTAGTGAGGGGAAACCCGTTCCGCTAAGCGGTGTGGTCTCACTTAATATCAGTAAATCGAGATGTAATAGAATTATTCACACTAGCCATTATGTCTGACTCGAAGTTTATGTTTTCCCCTTAAACTCTCGGATGCTCAAAATTAAATTTGAGTAGATTAAGAGTTAAAGGACATTTTAGGTTTAGTAGGTTACGCGAATAAGTTTTCGAAGACGTGAAGGAGGCAAAGCTAGCTATGTAGGAGTTATTTAGCAGTATTTCCGCTGTGATGTATTTATGACTATTTGTCTATCTACCTAGTACTATGATCATCCAAGGGGGCATCTTCATATGTCGCTCTTGGCGTATTTTGTAATAATTATATTTGATCAAACCCTACGAATCATTTTGGGATTATGTAATTGAATTTGAAATATTGAATTGAAATGTAATCAAAAAAGCTGTTTTTGAAATTTGTATTGATTTTATTTCATATTCATGTGCTTCTGATATTATGGATACCATTAACATTACTGTATTTTGTCACCATAAGTTAATACTATAGATGACTCCAGCATCTGCAGCGCTTAGCTTCGGGCCTCAAAATAGGGGATGTCACAACTTGGTATCAGAGTATAGGTTTATGAAAACCTAAAAGAAAATTTAAACTTAAAAATGATTTTTGAAAACATAATCCTAGGGAATTAGAGAAAAGATTGGGGTATGGGATAACATTATATTAACTTACTTGTATTTGCTATACATAAGTATACGCTTTATCTCTATTCTCCTATCTCTCTTATGCTATTCTTCTGCATCTTACAAAGGTTCGAATGTAGATTTTAAGGAATTAAGATATGGATGCTAGGAATGGAAGAGTTATCCTTGGTGGAGGAAGCACCACAACTAATGGAAATGCGAGACCAAACACTAGAAGGAATCCAGGTAGGGAACAAGCTGCTAATGTGGGTGCTGGAGCACCGCAAGTTGATATGGGAGCTATGTATCAGTTCTTCGTCAACTTGATGCAAGCTGGAGTTGTTGCGGGATTAGTCGGAGAAAATGTTGAAGAGGAAAATCAAGAAGCTCCGTTGGTCTATAACTATGCAGTATTGAGCAGAGACTATGCTAGGCTTGGAGGAAAGCCTTTTATCGGCACCGAGGATGCAATTGAAGTATAGAATTAGGTGCTTCATTGCGAAAGGATCTTTGCTAATTTAGGACTTAACAATGAGAAAAAAAGGAGATCGTCATCCAGACAGTTGCAAGGAGCAACACAGTACTAGTGGAACAATGTTACCGTAGGAGTAGATGAAGAGTCCATGACTTGGGCGGAATTCAAAAGGAGGTTTGAGGAAAGATTCATGTTGGAGATCGCCAAGTTAACTCTGCTTAGGAAGTTTGCTTAGTTAGTGTTGGGAGGCATGACAGTGCTTAAGTATGCTACTAGATTTGTGGAATTATCGAGATACTGAAATGTTACAGTTGATACAGTTATCAAAAGGAATGAGAAGTTCATCAGCGGATTGAGACCCGAGCTTGCTAAAGCAACTTTACTACATATTAGGGATCTATGCGATGTAGTTGTTGATATGGCTTTGAGGAATAAGGAGATGCTCGATTCTTTAATGGTAATAAAGCAGTGAAAACTCAAGGTGGGCAGAACCAGAAGAGAAAGTTTTACCATAAGAAAGGAGCTTAGAAAGGAGGTGCAACCAAGAAAGGAAAGGCCGATGTAGTTTGCTACAAGTGCGACAAGAACAGACATTTTGCCCATGAGTGTCAGACGGGCAAAGAAAAGAACGTTGCTGAAAAGAAAGGAGTGAAATGCTTCAACTGTGATCTGATTGGACATTATAAGAACCAATGCAAAGAACCGGACAAGGATGGAAAGGGCAAAGTGTTTGCATTGGAACCAGATATCTCAAGACCAGCAGCAGAGGAGAAAGGAAAAGCTGTGTTTGGAGGTACGCTTTTGATTCACGGTGTGTCAGTTAGAGTTCTATTTGATGCTGGTACATCGAATTCTTTTATATCTCATTGTTTGGTAGAAAAGCTTAACCTAGAACCCTCATAACTAGTTACTTCCTTAAGGGTTGCGGATCCGATAGGAGGGTATGCAACTCTGTAGATGAGATGTGAGCAGTTAGAGCTTGAATTATTAGGTCATATATTTGCTTGTAGTTTCCCTGTGTTTTATTTTGTAGGTTTTGGAACTATTTTGGGTATGGATTGGTTAAGTAAGTACGATGCCAGGATATTTTGCCATGATAGGAAAATATCACTTAGACACTCTAGTTGTAGTGATTAGATTATATACTCCGTACAAAACCCTAGTTTTGAGGTTAATGCTTCGTTGGGTGTTATGGAGGCAGAAGACGAGTTGAATCGAGTTTCCGTTGCTAGAGAATTCGTAGATGTCTTCGAGCCCGTGATAGGACTGCCGCCGAAACGAGCTATCATATTTCGAATAGGTTTAGCACCAGGAGCTGAACCTGTGAGTAGACTGCCAAGTAGAATGACACCTACTGAGATGAAGGAGTTAAAGGTGTAGTTGGTGGATTTAGAAGGTAAGAATTTTATCAGACCAAGCAGCTAGCCTTCGGGAGTAGCTATAGTATTTGTTAAGAAACCGGACGGATCATTGATGTTATGTATCGATTTTTATAAGATGAATGAGAAGACGATAAAGAACCGATATCCATTACCTAGGATTGATGATTTGTTCGACCAGTTGAGTCGAGCCAAAGTATTTTCTCAATTGGATTTGGCAAAGGGTTCCATCAGCTAAGAGTAGCCAGGGATAGTATTCCTTTGATGGCGTTTAGGACTAGATATGGATTATATGAATGGTAAGTGATGCCGTTTGGACTAACTAATGCGCCAGCATTCTTCGTGGACTTGATGAACAGAATCTTCCAGGAGCATCTGGACAGATTTGTATTAGTATTCATAGACGACATATTGATATATTCCAAGGATGAAAGAGGTTATGAAGTTCATCTTAGGATAGTGCTTGAGACACCGAGACAGCATCAATTGATGGCAAAGTTTTCGAAGTGTCACTTTTGGAAGAAGGAAGTGAAGTTTCTTGGTTATGTAGTTTCAAAGAAAGGGTTGTCAGTAGATCCGGTTAAGGTCAAGGCAGTGAATAATTGGAAGAGACCTGAGACAGTGACTAAGATAAAGAGCTTTCTTGGGTTAGCTGGCTACTACTGGAGATTCATTAGGGATTCCTTGTAGATAGCTGCACCGATGACTAATCTAACTCGGAAAGACGTGAAGTTTATTTGGACTGATAAATGTGAGGAGGCATTTTAGAAATTGAAACATTTATTGACCAATGCACCTGTGTTAGTTGTTCCAAAGGGGAATCAGGACTTAGTAGTATATATGGACGTATATGGAACATGATTATGCTTCTCGACAACTCAGAACGCATGAAGTTAGATATCCAACTCATGATTTGGAATTAGCAGTAATAATTTTCGCATTGAAGGTGTAGAGACATTACCTTTTGGGAGAAAGATTCGAGCTGTTTACAGATCATAAGTCACTAAAATATTTATTCTCTCAGAAGGAGTTGAATATAAGACAGAAGAGATGGTTAGAGTTCATAGCTGCATACGACTTTGGTATTGAGTACACACCAGGAAAAGGAAATAAGGTTGTAGATGCACTTAGCAGAAAACATCAGAATGCAGTATTGGCAATGATAGCTGAGTGGAAAGATTTAGAAACATTGACTACATGCGGAGTACAATGGAGATATGAAGATTGTTCTAGTCGAGAAACCGCCATGTTACCATGTTTAGAAGTTCGATCGATGGTGCTCGAAAGGATTGCATCTAAGCAGAAAGATGACCCAGTGTTAGCCGAGAAGGTTAGAAAGCTAGAGGCCAGAATCGAGATTGATGATTTGAAGGATTTTTTTCTTGACCAGAGAGGGTGGTTGAGAAAGAAGGGACGATTTGTGTCCCGAATGTAGAAAACCTAAGGAAGGAGGTCCTTGGAGAATGTCATCGATCAAAAATTAAGATTCATCCTGGGGGGACTAAGATTTATCAGGATTGAAAAGGAGTTTCTTCTAGGAAGGTATGAAAAGAGATGTAGGTTTATAGGTGAGGCAGTGTTTGAACTGCCAATGGGTAAAAGCTGAACATCAGAAACCGAGTGGGTTACTTCAGCCTTTGGATGTTCCAGTCTAGAAATGGGATTCTATCTCAATGGATTTTATAGATGGGTTGCCAAGGTCGAATTGAGGAATGAGAGTAACCGGGTTTCGATAGATTGACTAAGAGTGCACAATTTATACCCATTAAGTTGACTATGACAACACCGGATTTAGCTAAGTTATTCATGAAGAATATAGTTATACTGCATGGAATTCCTAGTAGTACAGTAAGTGATAGAGATTCCTTATTCATTAGTGTGTTATGTAAGAGTCTACAGGATACATTAGGTACCAAGTTCAAGATGAGTACCACTTCCCATCCGTAGACAGATGGGAAAACAGAGAGAGTTAACAAATCCTTAGAGGATTTGTTAAGAGCTTGTGTGCTAGATTTCGAAGGATCATGGGAAGACCATCTACACTTAGTCGAGTTTTCGTATAATAATAGTTATCAGACTAGTATAGGGATGACACCGCTTGACGCTTTGCATGGAAGGCCATGCAAATCTCCCATTTGTTGGTGAAAGACCGGGGATAGATTAATTCTTGGTCCGGATTTAGTTAAAGAAGCTGCAGAAAAGATTGAGTTAATTCGGGCTAGAATAAAGGAAGCTTAGTCTAAGCAAAAGCACTATGCTGATAAGAGACAAAAAGACATAGAGTTCATAGTAGGAGATCATGTTTTCGTAAAAGTGCCACCGATGAAAGGTGTGATCAGATTTGGAAAATCAGGAAGACTGGCTCCATGATTCGTTGGACCATTTCCTATTTTAGAAAGGATCGAGAAACTCGCGTATAGAGTAGAGTTACCAAATAGCTTGGCAGGAGTCAACAATGTTTACCAATTTCTCATCTAAGGAAGTGTATTCGAGATCTCGAGACTACTATTACACCGACTGTTAGAGGATCTAGTATTGGAACCAGATATGATTATAGCTAGAAAATTAATTCGCATAGTTGCGAGAGATGAAAAAAGACTAAGGAAAAAGATAGTCAGATTAGTTAAAGTCTAGTGGAGTGACAACGAGAGAGATTGCACTTGGGAAACCGAGAGCATGATTGGAGATACTTATCCTGACATGTTTGATGGTATGTTTTACCTTTAGGTTTGACTTTTGTAAGTACCTTATCGTAATTTCGAGGATGAAATTCTTTAAGGTAGGGAGTCGGTAATGACCCTAATTTTGACTAACATTATTTAGAATATTTAATTGGATAAATAAAACAAAATAATGTAGATAGTTAAGAGATTGAGATTTGTTAATTAAGAAGTAGCCATGCCTTAATGAATGTATTAACAAAAGAGAACTAAAAATAAGTAAGTAGGAGGAATACGGTAAGGGTAAAATGGGGATAGCCTTTATTCCAATACCCTAAGCCCTTCCATTCTTCATTCCTCATTCATTTTAACTATCACAAACAAAACTAAAGCCCTAAAGGAACTCGGCCATCCACCATTAAGAAGATCTAAACGGAAGATAAGCTAGCATTTAAGTAGAAAGCTTGAAGAAATCAATCTAAGGGAAAATCTCAACCTTCTTAACACAAAGCCAAGGTGAATAATTAATTTACATCTCACTTTGATAATGACTTTGGTATCAAGTTAGATCCGAACTATGTTTGCAAATAATATGCCATGTTATGTTTGTTAAAATGGATATATATGCTTGTTGATGATTTATATGGTTTAATATAGATTTTATGATATGTTTGGATTAGAAAACCTATCAAATGACATCCTAATGAGTTGCTTTTTGGATATATGGCCAAAAACATTATTTTAGAAGTGGGTTTCAGGTTTCATAATTTCTAAGTGAATGTGGATTTATTATGAATTTTCTTTAAGGGAAAATAGTTAATTTTGGGTTTAAATTATTTAAGGCAATTAAATAATATTTTCAGGTCTGAAATTTATATATGTTAGAAAACATATTTAAAGTGAATTATTTTGATTTTTGGGGATTTTTCCTTAGTATTTTACTAGGGTTATTAAATTATTTAAGTTAGAGGATTTAAATGTTTATTAAGGAGAAGGGGT
Organism: Allium fistulosum; assembly: GCA_030737815.1. Lineage (NCBI taxonomy): Eukaryota > Viridiplantae > Streptophyta > Magnoliopsida > Asparagales > Amaryllidaceae > Allium > Allium fistulosum. The sequence continues at coordinate 1,427,571,064 of CM060902.1, forward strand.
TATTTGTTTAAAAGGTTCAATTGTTAAATGCTGAATTCGGTAGTCTTTTTGAAAAGAATTTTGGTAAAGAATTGGCAACCAATCATATTTTGGAAAATTATGCAAGTTAGGTGAAAAGGAATTACTTTAAAAAGCATAAAATCAGTTTTATTTCGAATTACAACTTCGCCGATTCCATTGCTTTCTTTCGTCGCCATACCCAGTAAACCTTTCGCACCCATTTGAAACTAATGCACATGGTATCAAGCAATTGGTACGTAGTTTATTGGAGAAAAGAAAAAGGAAATGACAGTGTCAAAAGTATGCTTTCGAAATGGTCGAAGTCACTTTCATTAGCTTTCAAATCCATTAATTTTCCTTTGTTTTTAAAAGAAGCCTTCGAAAGGGTTGCCGCTTTTAAACCCCTTAGGTACCCCAACTACCGCATTTATACTTTTCGCATTAGTTAGAGGCCGCTTTTCTTTATAACCTTAAAACAATGTATTTGAAAGGAAGGATTTCATCTTCTCAATATTGAAGCCGCCTTCCTAATGCTTTCGAAAGGGGTGTCTTAGCCTCTTTTACTAATAGTTTCGAAGGCAATGGTTTCGAAAGCATAGTTTCGAAGTTGCTCTCTTCCTCAAATCTTTTACTTTAGATTAATGCTTTTGAAAGTAATGCTTTCGGTTCTATTATCTTTGACCCTGTAGTTATATTAAATGTTGAATCCAAGGATTTCAAAAGAAATGGTTTTAAATGGTTTTGAAGCTACATTTCCACAAATTCTTAATTGAACCCAATGATTTCGAAAGGAATGTTTTAAGTGTTTCGAAAGGTATGTTTTAAGTGTTTCGAAAGGCACGTTTTATGTGTTTCGAAAGGTATGGTTTTATGTGTTTCGAAAGGTATGGTTTTAAGTGTTTCTAAAGGAATGTTTCCAATGCTTTCAAAAGATAAGTTCAATGGTTTCGAAAGAGGTTGTCTAAGGTTTTAAGAAATGATTTTGAAAGGGATGCTTTCTACGATTTCGAAAGGGATTGTTTAAGGTTTTAAACAATGGTTTCGAAGGTATTGTTCTAGCTTTATAGCCTAATGTTTTCTAAGTTAAAAAGGGCTTTAACATATTTCAAAGGGATAGATAACCCTATTGATTTTAAGTTTTCATTAACATTATTTTACGTAAAAAACATATATCATGGCATTGGTATTTTGAGTAAAGCAAAGAATGTATTTTTCTTGTTAAGTGTGATCTAAAAGGGTTACATCAATTTGAAAGAAATGTTTTCAAGAAAAATTGAATAGGGCAGTTAACCCTAAGTATATGACTCGGATATTAGAAGACCGGATGGGATAGGTGTGGGGTCACGCCCTATACTTTAGCTAGTAGCCCCTAGTTAATATAAGTCTAAAATTCCAGCTTGTAGGGCTTTGTCACAGGTAAGACTAAAATGATGTTACATACAGAAAGGAATAAACAAAGTAGAGGTAGGTTATTGGTGAGCCTTCAAAATCATTAGGATCAGTTGACCTGTGGAGAAGTAAGTTAAGGAGAGATCGTCCAGTTTTGTATCTAACATAAGTCAGAATATTTATTATGTCTAGTAGGCCTAAGTCAGCCAATGGTTAATAGTTAGCCAGATAAAACTATAATGTTTAGACAGATTGTCCAATGATTACCTGATCTATATGCATATATGTTATTGTTGTTGTTGCTATAATTAGTTTGATTACTGGATTTTGATTTGCAAAAGATATGATTTTAAAAGGGTATTAGTGAGGGGAAACCCGTTTCGCTAAGCGGCGTGGTCTCACTTAATATTAGTAAACTAAGATGTAATAGAATTATTCACATCAGGCTTTATGTTTGACTCGAAGTTTATGTTTTCCCCTTAAACTCTCTAGTGCTCAAAATTAAATTTGGGTAGATTGAGAGTTAAGTACTTTTTAGGTTTAGTAGTTTGGACGAATATGCTTCTGAAGACGTGCAGAAGGCAAAGCTAGGTATGTAGGAGTTATTTAGTAGTATTTCCGCTGTGATGTATTTATGACTGATACGTCTATCTATCTAGTACTCTGATCATCCAAGTGGGCATCTTCATATGTTGCTTTTGGCATATTTTATAATTATTATATTTGATCAAAACCTAGGAATCATTTTGGGATTATGTAATTGAATATGATATAATGATTTGAAATATAATCAGAAAAGATTTTTTGAAATCTGTGTTGATTTTATTTCATATTTATGTGCTTCTGATATTATGGATACCATTTTCATTACCGTATTTTGTCACCAGAATTTAATACTATAGATGACTACAGCATCTGTAGCGCTTAGCTTCAGGCCTCAAAATAGGGGATGTTACACCATGGGTCTCATGGTCACAATACTAATGAGTGTTTCCATTTACGGGATGTGATTGAGGAACATATTAGAAGGAGAAAACTAGAAAGGTACGTTAAAAGCCAGGAGGCAGTCCCAGCTCCCAAAGACCAGCCCTAAGGGCATCCTCCATCGAGAAACGGAGGAGAAGAGTCCGGCCCCAACAATGGAAAAGACGGGAGACCAGTGATTAATACCATAACAAGCAGACCCTATGTGTCAGACAGAAGTTGGGGGAGACGGAGAAATATGCAAAATCTTTAAAGAATGGAGATGCCTATGTATGCGCAATAGGTGAGGAGCAGAGAGCAAAGGCTCCCCATCGAGAGCAGGAGGTAACAACCATTGACAACAACGAGTTGCCAGGGAAGCAATATCTGCATACGAACCCAATGGTGATTACAGTGATGCTCGGCCCGATAGAAGTACACAGGATTCTCATAGACAATGGGAGTTCTGTCAATATCTTTTTTAAAGACACATTTGACAAAATGGGCTTATCCATAGAGGGTGTTTCGCCTTACTAACAACAGTTGCATGATTTCACAAGAATGGGCACCATGCCCCTAAGAAAATTGGATTTGTTTATGGTGATATGGACCCATCCCCGATTAGCCATACGAAAACAAACTTTCATATCGGTGGATGGATTGTTGGCTTACAATGTTTTATTGGTAGGTCCATCTCTATCTGATTTTCGAGCAGTAATGGCCCCCTGGTGCTTGATAGTGAAATTCCTGATCATTAATGGGATAAGAGTGGCGAAAGGGAACCAGGATATGGCTAAGGAATGTTACACTGTAGAGCTTAGGGAAAAAGACGAAAAGAAAAAGGCCTAAAAATGGCCTTCTGCGCAAAAAACTACCTAACATAGCAATTAGCACAGGGCTCCCCTCTTGAGTTCACAAGCGATCCTCATAATGGGCTTAACCCGAGAGATGGAGGAGAAGGGGTCATAGCCGAGCCTGGAGAGGCTCTAGAATTTGTTGAAGTTGATAATAGAGACCTTAGGAAACTTATAAGAATCAGGTTCGGCTTGGAGAAAGATCTCAAGATACAGCTAATCGGTTTCCTACAGGACACCCAGGATGTGCTCGCCTAGTCTTATGTGGACATGTGTGGGATTTCTCCCTTGACTACTTGTCATGCTTTGAACATAAACCCAAAGAAACCTCCTGTGAAGAAAGAGAAGAGGAGTACAGATCTAGAACGATCCATGACACTGAATGTAGAAGTGAAAACCCAGTTGATAATCGATTTCATTCGGGAGTCGCTTTACCCTAAATAGATAGCAAACCTTGTCCTTGTCAAGAAATACAATGGTAAATGGTGAACCAATATTGACTTCTCTAAATTAAATGATGCATGTTCAAAATATTTTTTCCTGCTTCCCAAATCAATCAGCTTGTAGATGGGATGCAGGGCATGACCTTTTGTCTTTTATGAATGCTTACTTGGGTTACAACTAGATAGCTATGCATGTTCCTGACCATGAACACACCAGCAATATCACGGACTTAGAACTTTACTGCTATAAGGTCATGCCTTTCGGGCTTGAAAATGCAGGAGTTATCTACCAACGTTTGGTGAACAAAACGTTCGCTGAACAGATTGGGAAAACCATGGAGGTATATGTTGATGACAAGCTAGTAAAGTCTAGGTAGGCCAAAAGACCACATCTCACACTTGGAGGAAATGTTTCGAATTATATGGAGTTATGAGATGAAGTTGAACCTGCTTAGATGTTCTTTTAGAGTGGCTTCTGGAAAGCTTTTTGGCTTTATCATGCATGCAAGGGGAATTGAGGCTAATCCAGAGCGGGTCCAGGCATTGCAAGACATCAAAATCCCTAAGACTTGAAAAGAAATGCAGAGTTTGAACGGGAAAGTAGCAGCCTTGAGTAGGTTTATATCTAAAGCCATAGACAAATGCATCCCATCCTTTGAGACGCTCAACAAGGAGAAAGGCAAGTTCAAATGGATAGATGATTACTTAGCCACGTTCCTGAACCTACTAGAGGACTTACAGAAGCTACCAGTTTTTTCTACACTAATTGAGGAGAGTACCTTTACATTTATTTAGCATTTTCGCATCATGCTTTGACCGTAGCCTGGGTAAGGGGGAGGACCGGGTACAACGCCCCATGTATTACATAAGTAAGCGTTTCACTAGGCCAGAATCTAGGTACGCTAACCTAGAAAAGCTGGCGTATTGTTTGCTGATTACATCCAGGAAATTGAGGCTCTACTTGCAGTCACACCCTATTCGAGTACTCATGGATCAACCCCTGAGGCAGGTTCTGCACAGACCCGACACTTCAAGAAGGCTTACTAAGTGGAGTATTGAGTTAAGTTAGTATGAGATAACCTACCATCAGCGAACTACAACAAGCACTAGCCGACTTTTTAGCCAAATTTAGAATCCGAGACGTTAAAGTCTAGCCCTAAGAGGAGGAAACCCTCAAATGGTGAGTATATGTCGACGGAGCATCTAATGACCATTATTTTAAGGGCGAGGGTAGTATTTATGACCCTCGGAGGAAGGAAGTTGAGTTATGCACCCAAGTTGTGTTTCAAAGCAACGAACAACGAGGTAGAATATGAGGACCTGATAGCCGGGCTGGAGTTGGAAACAGAACCGGGGATCAGGTCATTATGTATCCATAGTGACTCTCAGTTGGTGGTAAATCAAGTGCTTAGAGGATTCCAAGCGAAAGGGGAATGCTTGAAATCCTATTTAGAAAAGGTGAAGATCTTGCTTAGCAAAATGGAATATTACATGATCAAGCACGTCCCCCGAGAAGAAAACCAAGATGCAGATGATATGGAAAGATTGGCAAGCTCGGCAGTAGGCCTCTATTGGGGTCTGTTCCCTTGGCTGCCCTGCTCAATCCAAGCATCGAGGAAGTAAAGATGGTTGCGGTTGTCAATGGTGAAGAAACTTGGATTAAACCGTTACTTAGGTACCTAAATGAAGGAGCATTGCCGGACAATAAGAATTAACCTAGAAAGATAATGCTGAAAGTGCCCCTCTTTGTTATCCAGGGCGGAATGTTGTACCAGAGGGGATTCTCTAACCCCCTGCCGAGGTGTGTCACCGGTAAGAAAGCCAAGGAGATACTGGAGAGCATACATGAAGGAAGATGTGGGGACCACACTAAGGGGTAAACCTTAGCAAAGAAGGTGTTGTGATATGGATACTTTTGGCTGACACTGAATCGTGATGCGACGGAGTATGCAAGGAGGTGTGACAAATGAAAACGGTTCACGAAGATCCCGAAGTTGCCTCCGACGGAGTTGACTCATATGATTAGCCCATGGCCTTTTGCGATCTAGGGGATAGATTTAATTGAAGAACTTGCTATGGCCCAGAGCGGGGCAAAGTATGCTATCGTGGCAGTTGACTCCTTTACTAAATGGGTAAAGGCTGAGCCTCTTACTATGTGTCAGCAGCCAAGGTCATAAACTTTTTGATCATAAATGTAATTTATAGGTATGGAGCTCACCTCAAGATTATCTCTGACAATGGGTTGTAGCTCAATAGTGCAGAGTTTACCGGCTTCTGCCAACAGCATGGCATAAAGGAATGCTTCTCCACATTGGGGTACCCACAGGCTAATGGATAGGTAGAGGAAGTCAACAAGGTTCTGACGACACTCGTAAAGAAGTGATTGGAAAAGGAGAACGGAGCATGGTGGACAAACTGCCTCTGGCGTTTCGAGCCAATCACACTTCCATCAAAACGACAGTGGGGCATACCCCTTTCTTGCTTGCTTACGGGTCAGATAGGATTACCAGTGGAGACGGTGGTCCTATCTCACAGAACAATTCGCTATGACCTAAACGAGAATGAGGAGTTGCTCAATATGTCCCTGGACTTGATAGATGAAAGACGCGAGGAAGCCGTCCTGAAGGCAGAAGCATACAAGCAATGAGTAGCAGCATAATACAACTCAAAAGTCAAGCACCGCTAATTCAAGGAGGGCGAGCTGGTATTGAAGCGAATTTTCCCTAGGTCGAGAGCATTGGATCCAGTCTGGGAAGGGCCATATGTCATTCATAAAGACTTCGGTAATGGAGCCCTTACCTCAGCATAGTTGATGGAGCCATATTCAAAAGGGCTTGGAACATAAGCCATCTCCGTTATTACTTTACTTGAGTTTTCTCTTTTATTGTAGTGAAACAGTGGAACTGAAATGACTTTATGACGAAGCCTAATAAAGTGTGCTTTTACTTGCAATCTTGTTTCAATAGGTAATCGTCAAGAAATACAATGTAACAAATGTTACCAGGAAGTGTCACGTTAGCCCGATGACTTACCTCCTCGATTTGGGAGCATAACCAAACTGCCACTTCACCCACCATACCAACTCAGGTTTGGCAGCGGTGAATCAGATTTACATCGATCAGGACACGATTAAGGAACATGTAGTCCATCATTGAAGATCGATGTAACAAACTTGGGTTGAAGTATACCTGAAATGGAATTAAATAAAATTCAATTTATACATAATAGTTCATTAATATGGAAATATGAAATTTTTATTTATTTCTTTAAGAAACTAAAGGGAATTTGAGTTTATTTTCCAAGGGAAATTTGAATAAGGGGTTTTCAGGAAATTAAAACATGAAAAATTATAAAAGAAATATTGGTAATCAATGGCCTAACTCTTTTATTAAACAATAAAAGAAAGAAAAGAATTATTGTAATAAATAAAACAAAATAAGGATAAAAATCTATGAAATTATTTATGTTAACCAATTTGTAATTTTATAACCTAACTTGTGTTGAAATCTAACTTTTGTTATTGTTATTTTCGAGCATTGTGGAATTCAATTGGTGATAAAACCTAATTGTTGTAATTAATTAAAATTAATAAGAATAAAATCTTTTAGTTAAAAGTTAAATTTCAAATTATATAACCATGCCTTGCAAATAACTAGAGGTTAGTACAAATTGATTGGTTGCATTCGTATGTTTTAGACAATAATGGGTATTGCTTCATTGTGTTTATAAGTATAGTAATTAAAGCCAAATTTCAAGGCATAATTAATTGAAATATGTTAATTTTGGGCTTAGCTCATTTGGGTGAGAACTAAGAAATAAGGAAAAAAAACTATACGTTCATTTCATCTCACTCATTTTAGAAAAAGAGTAAACACTTGCTTCTCAATTCTCCTTGTAAACCCTAGACATAATTTCCAAATTCCTCTACAATTAGCGAATTAAATTGCTGAAACTAATAGAGAATCATTTCAGGTATATAATCTCAACTCCATACTCATCTTTGATCCATTTTTATTCAGTAATTTCTATATTTAAGTTGGTGTTTTCAAATTTCTCTTTTCACGAACTATTAGAGCTAAAAACTAAGAAAAATGAGCTCCAAACCACCTCCAATCAGCAGTAATCGTAGTAATTAAGGTGAGTTTACCTCAACACTCATTCTATGTTCAATTTTAGTTATTTGATGGTTGCTAGTTTCATAATTTGATGGCTATATGACAGTGATTGCAATAATTGAAAACTGCTGCTTAATACTAATAGAAATGCATGTTATACTTGAACAGAATCCACTCAAATTACTATAGTTTGGTTGTACATGATTGTTTTTGGTATTGTATGCAAGTATTTAAGTGTTATTAGCAATATTATATTACTAGAATCTAGAAAACTAGCCAGAAAGTCCATCTATATTAGCTGGAAATGCGACTGGAGCTATACAGCTCTAGGAATTCACGTTCAATCAACTGAACTAACTGTTCAGTCGACTGTCCAGCTAACCTGGAATGTATAGCTCCAAGTAGTTGACTGAACCAATGGTTCATTCGACTTGCCACTAGCTTAGCATACAACTCCAAGTGGTCGACTGAACTACCTTGTTCAGTTGACTGAACCTAAGCCTGGAGCCTACTCTAGGTGCCTGCTAGACACCTCATTCGCTCATGACTTATTGCATCCTTTTCTCTATTTTGTTGCAATTTTTTGATGATTTTAGGTGCTTCTAAATGCTTTTCAGTCTTCAGATTTTGATTCTCTAATTTGGCTTTTGGTTTGAAATGTTTTATGGTTTCATAATACTTGTTTCTTACATGTATGTTCATTTATATAATATTGATTGCTATAGTACTGGAATAAAAAATATATATAGTTTTAAAAGTTATAGTTTTCAAATCCTATTTAAATCAAATTCATTTCAAAGATATAGTTTCAAGTAAATAGTTTAAATGATATTTATTTTAGGGACAGTATGGCTAAAGTCCTTATTAAATTTCAAAATACATCAATCATCCTTGTCAAAAAAACTATGTAAATTAGGTCCTCGGAATTAAGTTACCAAATAATTGCATACATTTATACAATTATTCAGTGAATAATTGAAGACATTTATGCAATTATATCTAAAAATTGCAGACATTTTCGCAATTATTCACCAAAAAATTGCGGAAATTTCCACAATTATTCAACGAATAATTGCAGACATTTATTCAATTCTCGAATATAATTGCATAAATGTCTGCAATTATTCATTGAATAATTGAATAAATATATGCAATTATCAGTAACTTAATCTAGGGACCAAATTTACAATCTTTTTTTAGGGAGGAGTTTTCATGTATTAAGTTTGATTTTAAGGACCTGAGTCTAATATTCACTTTATTTTATTATATGAAAATATATAATGATGTTTTCATAATATCGATTCTTTATATAAATTTTTGAAAAAGATTTCCAAAATCTGGTTTAATAATAAAATTATTATATCCTTCGTATGAGAAAGTTAATTAAACGGTTTTGTAAAACAAGTGGTATGGAACACCTTCGTTTACTTTACTGGTTAACTATCAGACTTACCCAAGTGAATATTTTACTGTTATATACACACACACACACATATATATACTATCTTTTATTTAGTGAAATTAAGAGTAAGTGACACTTTTGGTGATAGCGTAGCTCTCAAGCTCGTCTTTGGGAGGCAATCCTTCGTGATCATCAGGTGTAACTTTCTAGCTCCTCTTTGGGGAGGCGATCCTTCGTGGTCATCAAGTGTAGCTTTTTAGCTCATCTTTGTGGGAAAGCTATCCTTCGTGGTTGTCAGGTGTAGCTTTCTAGCTCGTCTTTGGGAAGGATGTTCTTTATGGTCGTTAGACGTAGCTTTCAAGATCGTCTTTAAGGAAACGATCGATTGTTAGGTATAGCCTTGTTCTTTCCTTTTTTGGGTAGCGTTATTTTGTTTATGAATTTTGAACTTTAAGCTTTAGTTGCAAATTTGGGATTTCACCATATTCTTCGATTTGTGCCTATGATAGGCAGTTTTCATGTCATTGGATTTGGTGACGTTTATTTGAGGAAGCTATTCTTTACTATTATGGGAAATTATTGTTTTCGAGAATTATCTCCTAAATTACCAAATTGAGTTACATGATTCTTATTCATATATGCCATCTAGTTCATATTAAGCTCTACTTTATGTATTAAACCATCTCACTATTTTGAATTAGCAAGGACCGACCCGTTTATTATTTTTTATAATACTCGGGTGTAACATCCCGCCTTTTTGTACGTTTAAAGCAGACACACATGCCGACTCAAACCATACAGAAGGGCGGATTGTTATTAGGGTGAATAAGAAAAAGCAGAGAAAGAAAAAAAACAAAACAGAATCTCGCAGCGGAATGACAAAATATAATAATCAAATAACAGTTCATGAAGTTGTATACAAAACATTTGATTATACTTATACAATACAAAATCAGAGTTACACATATCAGAGATAAAGAAATGATAATGTAGCGGAACAGTATGACGAAGTGGAATAATATAGTAAATAATAATACAATCTTCGTCTTCATCCTCCAGAAACAAGTCTTCGAATCCTGAAATGCTCAGGCTGACCCGAGCGAATTGAAAAGACAAAACACTCGAGTCAGAACTAAAAGATCTTATGTAAGTTAAATCAACGGTAAATAAATATGAGTGTAAATGGCGTCGGAGATGTTTACGGGGTTTGACATCTCTTATCCAGTGTCTAACGTGAGTGCAGTAACTTAAGAGATGTTCGGGATTCACATCTCCTAAGGATCCGTTAAACTATCTACTATGTAGTACAATACATTATTATAATATGTCTACAATAAGATAAACTATTAAAATAGCGCTAAGGCGTTATCCATTTTCCCCTTAACACATTTTATATATTCCCATAGTCTATACAGTACCGTAATCACGTCCGTACTGGACGTCGTCAGAGGGCACCCCATAGGTTGGTACAAAACAAACTCGTAGTGGTCTCGATAGGGTAGGTGACACGGCACAACTAGGCAATGCCAGGATAGATATACCAATTACACTTACGGACTGGTGATAACGCATAGCAGTTGTTTGCACAAAAAATGGACAAACACCTCAAAGTCGTATGATTTAGTAGATCTTATGTTGTTCTTAGTAATTTTGGGGATTCATGCAAGTATATGAAAAGCAGGGACTAAACTGTAAAAAAGACACGCAGATTTATAGTGGTTCAGCCTGAATGTGCCTACGTCCACTTTATATGTTATTTCTCTTCTCTTGTTTTGATTACAAGTACAAAGCTTTGATACTAGTAAAAAGAAAGTTGTTTGAAAGTTCTATCCGTGCTTGAGCTCTCAAAACTTGTCCCCATTATTGTACCCCTGCCCCTCTATTTATAGAGTGAGGTTGGGAGCAGGGGTCTTGGATGTATATAGCTGCTAGTGGGCCTGGGCTGATGTGATCTGGCCTGGCACGTCTTGGTCCGGTAGCGTTTGGTCCGGTGGTAGGAGATGAATTGGTTCGGCGAAGCGTGGAGATGCTTGGAGGTGAGTTGGTTCGGCGAAGGCTTGAAGGAGGTTAGTTCGGCAGTTGCTTGAAGGAGGTTGGTCCGGCAGTTGCTTGAAGGAGGTTGGTCCGGCAGTTCCTTGAGACTGCCGAATGGGTTTCTATGAGACATGGATGCCGAATGAGTTCCTGCCGAATGGGCTCTGGAGAACGAGAATGCCGAATGAGTTTAGGCAAGCCTGGATGGATGAATCAAGCTTCTTGGTCTCGAGGTCTTCTGGGTGAGAACACGTCCAACATTTGCCCCCCAAAGTGGGGCATATGCCGGCATGTGCCGCGCTTTGTTTTAAAACTAATGACGTTAGCTTGGATGCCTTCGCCGAACCAGCCGGTCCGGTCGTCTATAGTTGCCTATAAGTAAGGGCCTAGGGCCTCTATTACCTTCCACCAAACGAAACAGCCGAGCCAAGTTAGTCACGTAGCCGAATCAATTTCTAACCTTCTGCCGAACCATTTCAGCCTGCCGAACCAGGTACTCAACTTCCCATCGCCGAATGGTTTTCCGTTGTGTTCACCGAATGAAGTGCGCGTGTCATACGTACCGAATGAATATTAGTTGGGAATGCCGAACGAGTTCCTTGAGACGTGACTGCCGAATGGGCTTTCCAGATGAGAATGCCGAATGAAATTTTTACATTCAGTTTACCGAATGACAACGGGAGTTTGAGCATTTTGATTTTATGAGTGAAATTTCATATTACACACATACTTGTTTACATCCTCTGTTCTAACAATGTGTTTTTCGATGTTGCAGATAATGTCTCGTAAAGCGGAAACTCGATTAGACAAAAAGAAATCCGGGGGCGAAGGAGGTTATGCGGTTGCTTGCTGCTGAGGAGGCAGGGGTGCAAGTAGATGATGACGATCAGGATGGCCAAGAAGCATATGTTGGTAAGTCTTCCTTTTTAGTTTCTCCATTAACTTGGTTGCTTGTCACTAATGAATCCTTTCTTTGACTGGTCAGGTGGTCAACAGGACAAGGATAAAAACTCCAATGCAGCCGGCCCCTTGATTAGACCTGGAAAAAACTCTTTTTGTGGACTTGATAGGGTTGTATATGTTAGTCTTTAAACAGTAAAGTAGCTTTTAGGTTGTATTATTTTGCTACTTGTAATAAATAGCTCCATTCTTGATGTTTAATTCTTTAACTTAAGCTGATTTTGTCGTTTTCTGAATGTTTGTTGCTATTTTAACATGTCGTCTGAGAAATATAACTATGTATATTCTTGTAATTGAATTGTGTTTGATGTCAGGTTCTGGTTCTAAAACATAATTTCATGACTTGCAATATTAGCGTGTGGTGTGATCAAATTATAGTCATGTATTTGTACACAAAAAGAAGAAAATACCGCCTTTCATGTTTTAATCGTAGATGGCAGTTTTGAATATCTTGTATGACCGAGCATGGAATGCAGTCGAATGCCCTGCCATCCAATTGTGAGTCCCTACACCCATTGGCGAGTATCTCCTACTCTGTATCCTGTACTTTAGGGATTGTTATAGAGGATAGGGAAAAGGCTTTTTAAGTAAAATTGAAATATGTGAAAAAGTAAAACTTCCAATCACGGAAGGCCTTCGATGTGCTTAAGTTCGTGGCAAATGGGTTTTGTAGTCACTTTCCCTAGCTGTGGGTCTTGGAGACATTTGTCACCCATCTTACGCCTCCGCGGGGAGTTAATTCTTTTTTTTTACCACAGCCGCACTTAAGACACATCGGAGCCGAGATCGCGCACAGTAACTACCCGGGCCATTATGGCCCGTAATCGTGGGTATTATTCGATTTACTGTGGCCGGCTAGCGTGGGTGCCGATCGTCAACTATGAACTGCCCCTGGCTGGCCACACCTTATGTTGGGGCTTATAGTCGGTTCACAGTTGCCGGCGAGCCTAACGCCGTAATGAGCTGCCTCGGCTATAGTCGGCCTTCTCGGTGGCTTATAATCGGCTCATTACAGTTGGCTTTAAGGGCCGTCATGAGCAATGAGCTAACCCGCAGCAGAGGGATGCTGGAGCAAAAGTGTCTCATTGGCGAGGGCATAGATTCGCATAGTACCTGTCAGGTTTTGCCCAGGCGAAGTTGCGCCGTGGAGTGCTTTGAGTGGAAATGCTATACGCATAGTATTTTGTTCAACAGAAAAGGATAAAGCTTAACAAGTAGCCAAGATATAAAGGAACAAGTTAAAAAAGAGACAAGGTTTTTTAAAGTGGTTCGGCATGAAAAGGCCTACGTCCACTGATTCTCTTTGTTAATTCACTTCATATGGGCAGTACAAATTAAGAAAAGTATCGACGGAGGTGCTGGATGTTCCATGCCCTCTGGAACACCTCTCCGTCCACTGTTGACAAAATATAAGCTCCATTGTGGAGATCTTTATGAATTACATATGGTCCATCCCAGATTGGGTCTAGTGCTCCGGGGCGAGGGAAGATTCGCTTGAGGACAAGATCCCCTTCTTGTAAGGTACGATGCTTGACTTTGGAGTTGTATTGTGCTGCCACTTTCTGCTTGTGGGCTGCTATTTTAAGGACTGCATCATTTCTTCTCTCCTCAACTAGATCCAAAGACATGTGGAGGAGTTCTTCATTCTCTTCTGGGTTATAGTGGATCCTACGATGGGAAGGCACAATGGTTTCAACTGGGAGCATAGCCTCCGATCCATATGCCAAAGAGAAAGGAGTGTGCCCCGTTGATGTTCTGAAAGATGTGCGGTAGGCCCACAGTGCCGTAGGGAGTTCATCTACCCAAGCGCCCTTTGACTTTTCGAGCTTCTTTTTGATCAGAGTTTTCAGAATTTGTTGACTGCTTCGACTTGTCCGTTTTCCTGGGGATATGCTACGGATGCGAAGCTTTTATGAATTCCGTGCTCTCAGCACCAGTTGGCGAATTCCTCGCTGTCAAACTGAAGTCCATTGTCTGATATGATTTTGAGTGGGACTCCGTACCTGCATAGAACATTTTTGATCAGGAAGTTAATAACTTTTGCTAAAGATACTTTATTCAGAGGTTCCGCTTCCACCCATTTGGTGAAATAATCAACTGCCACTATAGCATATTTGGCCCCGCCTCGGCCCATTGGTAGCTCGCCGATTAAGTCAATTCCCCATATTGCGAAGGGCCAAGGGCTGGTCATTTGAGTAATCTCGGTTGTTGGTAGCCGAGGAATCTTAGCAAATTTTTGGCATCTGTCACACTTCTTGACGAAATCTAAGGCGTCCTTGCTTAAGGTGGGCCAGAAATATCCGTATCGGAGTATCTTTTTTGCTAACGTTTGCCCTCTGGTGTGATCTCCGCAGCTTCCCTGATGGATGTTGGACAAGATTTCCTTGGCTTCCCTCCCAGCGACACACCTTAATAACGGGTTAGAGAATCCGCGCCGATAGAGGATGTCTTCTTGTATTGTGTAGCGGGATGCTTTCCTCAAGATTTTCTTGACTTCGTTACGCCCGTTGGGTAGTGTGCCACTCTGTAGGTAGTCTCGGATGGGAGTCATCCAAGTTGCTTCTTCGGTTGTAGCTACCAAATTCACCTGTTCAAAACTTGGGGCCAGTTTCTTTGAGATGGTTACTGCCCCGAAGATGGTGACGTCTCTCACACTTGCTTGCTTTGCCAATTCGTCGGCCTCTTGGTTCTCTTCCCGAGGGATGTGTTTGACTAAGTAGTGGTCCAATCGGCTGAGAAGTAACTTGGTCTTCTTTAGATATGCTATGAGTCGTTCTTCTCGAGCTTGGAATTCTCCTAGTATTTGATTAACAATAAGTTGAGAATCGCTATGAAGACACAAAGAATCGGCTCCGATTTCTATGGCAATTTCTAGTCCGGCTATCACTGCTTCATATTCTGCCTCGTTATTGGTGGCAGCGAACTCCAATCTTATAGCATAGTGCAGTTTGTTTCCCTTGGGAGTGATTATTACCATACCTGCCCCCGAGCCTTGTTCGTTTGATGCACCGTCCACAAAGAGATTCCACTTGATATCTTCCGCTATTTCCGATTGCTCCTTATCTTCGTTGGTAGTGAATTCTGCAATGAAATCAGCCATGGCTTGTCCCTTGATGGCGGTGCGAGGGTGATAGGTGATATCATACTGACTTAGTTCAATGCACCATTTAAGTAGTCGCCTAGAAGTGTCGGGACGATGGAGTACCTGCCTTAGTGGTTGATCGGTCAGAACTTTGATGGAATGGGACTGGAAGTAGTGACGCAGTTTCCGTGATGTGATTAGTAAACAGTATGCTAGCTTCTCAAGTTTAGGATATCTGACTTCTGCCCTAGTAAACCTTTTGTTGACGAAGTAAACTGGGCGTTGCGTATGGTTGTCTTCCCTTACCAAGGCAGCGCTTAGGGCGTGAGATGATACAGCGAGGTATATGTATAATTCTTCACCTTCGCTTGGAGTCGAGAGCACCGGTGGTTTCTGGAGGTGTTCGATTAGGCTAAGGAAAGCGGTTAAGCACTCGTTGGTCCATTCGAACTTTCCTTTGTCTTTCTTTAGAGCTTCGAAAAAGGGGACGCACTTGTCCGTTGCCTTGGAGATGAATCGGCTTAGGGCGGCCACTTTTCCATTTAGGCTTTGCATTTCCTTTCGGGTGGAAGGTATCTTGATATCCCTTAGCGCTCGGACTTGTTCAAGGTTTGCTTCAATCCCTCTGGCATGGACGATGAACCCTAAGAACTTTCCCGACGACACTCCAAAGGAGCACTTTAGTGGATTCAACTTCATTCCATACTGTCGAAGTACCTGGAACATCTCGCCTAGGTGGCTTACGTGATCTTTGGCTTTCCGCGATTTCACCAGCATGTCATCCACATATACTTCCATAGTTTGTCCTATTAGCCCTGCAAACATCTTGTTGACGAGGCGTTGGTAGGTGGCTCCTGCATTTTTAAGTCCGTAAGGCATTACCTTATAGCAGTACAAACCCCGGTCGGTGATGAAACTAGTGTGGTCTTGGTCGGGAGCATGCATAGGAATTTGGTTATATCCTGAGTACGCATCCATGAAAGATAGGAGCTCGTGCCCGGCTGTGCTGTCTACAAGTTGACCGATTCTGGGAAGTGGGAAGCAATCTTTTGGGCAGGCATCGTTTAGGTTGGAAAAGTCAATGCAGGTTCACCACTTCCCATTAGCCTTCTTTACCAGTACCGGGTTGGCGATCCATTCCGGGTAGATAGCTTCTCGTATGAAGTCATTGGCGAGTAGATCCTTTACTTCTTCATCGAGGGCTGCTGATCGCTCTGCCCCCATACTTCTCTTTCTTTGTTTTACAGGCGCCTTGGTAGGATCAATGTTTAATACGTGGCATGCTATATCGGGGGAGATTCCGGTCATGTCAGCATGTGACCACGCGAATACATCCAAGTTGTGGCGGAGAAAATCGATGAGTTGTTCCTTCAATTCGGTCTTTAGTTGGGACCCAATTTTCAATAGTCTACTTGAGTCGTACTTGTCTACAGATATAAACTCCATAGCCTCTGCAGGCTCGGCGGTGGCCTCCTCCTCTTTGTCCCTAGGGTCTAATTCATTGAAAGGGTCGCTGGTATATCGAAGAGGAGGGGCTTTCTTTAGTTGCTATGCTTCTAGACTTTTTGTGCAGAGGGCAATCTCTACACCCTTCCCTTTATCCTTCCTGTGGTTGTTGCGAAGTTCAGTCACATAGCAGTCTCGAGCAACGTCCTGGTCTCCTTCCACTTCCCCTACTCCATTGTCTGTTGGAAATTTCATCTTTAGGCACCATGGGGCTAGGACAATTTGGAAGTCAGACAAGGATGGCCTTCCTAAGAAGGTGTTGTAGGCCGAAAGGTTTTCTACTAGCACAAACGTCTGTTTCCATACAGCGGAGCGGGGATGGCTTCCAATCTCAACAAAGAGGTCCAGTTGCCCGAGGGGCATCTTCGCATCTCCAGTGAAGCCATGTAGTGGTTTATCGCAGGGAGATACATCCTTCATTGATAGCTTCATTTTGTCGAACGCGTGTTTGAACAGGATGTTTACTGAGCTTCCAGTGTCTACCATGATTCGGTAAACTTCGGCGGGACCAAGTCGTGCAGAGATGACCATGGGATCCATGTGAGGCTACTGCCTTCCTTCTAGGTCACGCTTACCGAATGTGATGTCATCACTTTCTTTCCGCTTCGGGTGGCGTTCTTCTACAACCGAATTGACATAGTCTTTATTGTCTCTAAGCGACTTTCCATATCTTTCCATCTCTTTCCAGCTTCTGTCTGCGATGTGCGGCCCTCCTGAGATGGTATGGACCACTATCTTCTCTTGACTAGAGCTGCTAGTGTTGCGGTTTCCTCTGTCGGCCCCCGATGAGGGAAGCCTTGGGTTTTCATTGGCAGGAGCTGGGGTCCTGTCCTGACCTTTTACATAACGTTCCAGTTTATTCCTTCTGATGTGTTCCTCAATCAGATCTCGGAGATGATGGCATTCGTTGGTATCATGCCCGTGAGATTCGTGGAAGCGGCAGAACTTTCCAGACTTCTGTGCGTTATTTGATTCCTTCTTGTATGGTGGGCGTTTGTATCTAACTTCGCCTTGGGTGGCAAGGAAGATATTTTCGACGGTCTCGTTCAAGGGAGTGTAAGTGTCGAATCTTGGTCCTGGCCGATATAGGCGCTTTTCTCCCCTCTTGCCCCCAGCATTGTCTCTGGAATCATTTCTTCGAACGTCCCTTGCCACAGCGGGGGCGTTGCCATAGGTTGTCTTATTTTTCTGTCCTGACTGCCCCTCAACGGCAGCATCCTCAAGCCTCATGTATTTCCCGGCTTCATGGAAGAAATCGGGTAAAGTAGCTGGTTTTTCTTTTGTCAACCTTCTAGCAAATTTAGTGTTCGGATGCACACCACTGCAGAGGGCCATTAGGATAAGCTTCTCATCGGCATCTTGGACCGCGGCTGCTGCGGCGTTGAATCTGGTTAGGTATTGCTGCAGCTTCTCTCCAGGTTTCTGTTTGACGCTGGATAAGGAATAAGCATCCTTAGGTTGCTCTACATGAATGCGGAACTGACTGATAAATTTTTCTTTCAACATCTCCCACGAGCTGATGGATCCCTGGGGTAGATGACAGAACCAGAAGGTAGCAAGATCTGCTAAGAAGAGCGGAAAGCATTTGCACAGTACTCCCTCTGTCGCCCCACTCATGAGCATATGCTGTGTGTACCTATGTAAGTGTACAACGGGGTCGGAGGTTCCTTTGTAGGGTTCCATTGTTGGCATCTTCCATTCTCGGGGGTGATAGCAATTTCGATATTGCGGGCGAAAGGGCTGGTTACCCTAGCGCCTATCCCTCGATCTCTTTGCTCCCGTTGGACACACTCTCTGAATAAGCGTGCCATCCTTTCATCGGAACTTGGAGCAGATAGAAATGAGTTTGGTTCTGTTTTGTGGGATTGATTCCGTCCAGATGACCTGTAGGGATGGTATCGTCTATCATCCCTCATATTTTCCAGTGGCTGCCTTTGATCTTCTGGGAGCATGCTAGGGTCAGCTACAGTTGGCCCTTGCCTTGATCTTCCCCTGCCGGGTTCTGATCTAAGCACTTCCTCGGGTCCAACTTCGGGCTGGACTCTAGCTCGGCCCCGTTCACTGGCGTTTCCGTGGTTAGGCAGTATGACCGGCTCAGCTACAGTTGACCTCCGTCCGGTACCTCCCCCATTGGGTTCGGTACCAAACGTTTCCTCAGGCCTAACTTCGGGCTGTGCTCGATCTCGGCTCCTACCATGGCTACTTCTGCCGTTAGCTCCTTCGAAGAAGGAAGATCTTTGTTGTCTCTGAGATCCTCCAGACTGGGACTCGCCCCATGATTCAGTGTTGCGGTTGGATTCTTCAGCGTCCCTTAAGCGTGACATGAGATGGTCCACCAAAGCTTCTTGCTGGGATGTGAAGCGGTTAGTTACTTCAGCCACAACCCTGTCTAGATCTGCCCTAGTAATGGCTGCAGGCTGTCCTGTAGCAGGAGTGGTTGGGTCAGCCTGTCCTTCATTTGTTTCTGCTGCTGGAGGAGGATGATTTCCTTGATTCGTGACAGCTGGATCTGGAAGACTGCTGGATGCGATGTTTTTTCCTTTATTAACATCTTTTCTCGGTTTGGGAGGCATGTTTTTTGAGTGGCGAATGATGCTGTTAGGAAAACTGTTAAGTGGATGAAGCTGAAGCTTCGAGTTTCTAGTTCTCAATGAAAGCACCAAAAATGTTTGCACAAAAAATGGACAAACACCTCAAAGTCGTATGATTTAGTAGATCTTATGTTGTTCTTAGTAATTTTGGGGATTCATGCAAGTATATGAAAAGCAGGGACTAAACTGTAAAAAAGACACGCAGATTTATAGTGGTTCAGCCTGAATGTGCCTACGTCCACTTTATATGTTATTTCTCTTCTCTTGTTTTGATTACAAGTACAAAGCTTTGATACTAGTAAAAAGAAAGTTGTTTGAAAGTTCTATCTGTGCTTGAGCTCTCAAAACTTGTCCCCATTGTTGTACCCCTGCCCCTCTATTTATAGAGTGAGGTTGGGAGCAGGGGTCTTGGATGTATATAGCTGCTGGTGGGCCTGGGCTGATGTGATCTGGCCTGGCACGTCTTGGTCCGGTAGCGTTTGGTCCGGTGGTAGGAGATGAATTGGTTCGGCGAAGCGTGGAGATGCTTGGAGGTGAGTTGGTTCGGCAAAGGCTTAAAGGAGGTTGGTCCGGCAGTTGCTTGAAGGAGGTTGGTCCGGCAGTTCCTTGAGACTGCCGAATGGGTTTCTATGAGACATGGATGCCGAATGAGTTCCTGCCGAATGGGCTCTGGAGAACGAGAATGCCGAATGAGTTTAGGCAAGCCTGGATGGATGAATCAAGCTTCTTGGTCTCGAGGTCTTCTGGGTGAGAACACGCCCAACAGCAGCTACTACCGCCCACCTCGGAACACACTCCCAAATCAAAAATCGAGGGTGTCCACCAAATCAATCGCAAAGTCAGAATATAGTATCGAAGGGATGTGCCCGATCAGAGGAATGACCTCACTTGGCCCGTCAATTGCTCTTGTTTTAGCCAGCTTAAGCTAACTCATGGGAGTCAGGTCCATGTATATACCTCATATAGGACCGTCTCCAGCCATCCTATTTCATTCTAGAATCTCCACCGCGTACACAGTTGTCAAAGTGGTTTTCGGTATTAGCAGAGAGTATGATAATATCTGATCCCGGTCTCTTTAACAACCAATCGCTTATTACACACCGGATGGTTCTTTTACATTTCCAAAATTATTTCATAATTGATATTAAAATATCATATTCAATTCAAATCATATCATTTTCGAAATCATTACTTACTTTCGAAATCATTACTTACTTTCGAAATCATATTCACCTTTGAAATCATATCACATTTGAAATCGTAGTTCGAAATTTTATTTCCTTTCAAAAGTCATATTTCCAAAATAGGCTAAACTCTCATTTCAAATTATCATATTAAACCAAATATGTTATTTAAATCCCAACTTAGGTTATAACATCCTTAACCATATTCACTTAAAAATGGAGAATTTGGATATAAACCCATCCATTTTACTTAGTTTGGAATTTAGTAGAAAATAGTTTTAAATAGTTATAAATAGTTAATATAGATTTAAAATAGATTAAATATAATTAAAATAGATTAAATAGCTTTAAAATAGATTAATTAGATTTAAAACAAGTTAAAACAGGTTAATTAGTTTAAATAAATTAAATTGTTTAAAATAGGTTAAAATGATTTAATATAATTAATACAGGTTAAAATGGTTTAATACTTTGAAATCTTAATAATTAGAAATTTTGAAATAATATATTTTTAAATAGTTTATATTAAAACATGAATTTGGAATTAATATCAAATTAAACTATTCATTTCATTTCAACACATTTGGACCATTTTCAATTTCCAAGTCAACAAACACTTTCAATTTAACATTTCAATAAACTATTGAATTTCATATCGTTTCAATCCATGTTCAAATATCAATTCGGATTACTCCAATTTCAAAATATTTCAAAGTTATTTTCAAACAACTTCAATAACTTAATTTCGATAGAATTTCATTTATACTTAAAAGTTTAACTTTAAACTTCCAATTTAATTTCTTAAAGCAATTTCTTTTAAACCAATTCACATTTCAACACAAAACTTGATTTTCCAATAATACTTCAAATTATATACATCAAATTTTATTTCAAGATATCATTTAATTAATTCAAAAATTAAGAAGTTCAAAATCATTAAATTTAACCAATCCGGTGTCCGTATATAATTTTCTACCCTAGGGTCAAGTGATACGGATATTTATCATTTCAATCTGCAATTTAAAATGTTACAGTTATATATATCATTTCAAACCGCAATCCCGAATTAATAATAAAATCCATAAAATCGCTCGAGTCTATCATTTCAACCCATAACAATTTTTCCTTAATCTATTGATCTTTCGGGTATGTATCATTTCAACCCATAACGATTTAATTCAAAAAAATTCAAATTAATTGAGACGACGATTAAAATATACCAAATAGCTATAAATAAATTTTTAATCACATCATAAATGTAACAGCCTGAAATTTTCAACCATTCGTATCCATACATGTCGGACTTGAATTGCTCAAAATATCATATTGTTAATTTAATTTTGGCAAATCTCAGCATATACAGTAAATAAATAATCACAGAATCACAGACACATAGTGATATAACAATAATAAGCAGCGGAAACAAAAGAATAGTAGTTCATGAAGCTACCATATATATATATATAACAGAGTTAAAACAAGATACAACAGAAGTCTCGAATACAATAGAAGTCTCAATACAATAGTCAAATACAAGATCAGAATATCACAGTAGTCAACTGAATAACTGTAACATCCCACCATTTTGGACCATTCAAATCGACAATAAAACCACACAAGTCGGATTTGAATAATTCAAAACAACAGATTGTTAATAAAATTTGGAGAAAATAAAATCAATCACAGAATGACAGACACAGAATATCAGAATAACTTCGCAGCGGAATAAATAAACATAGGAGTTCATGAAGCTCCTAGATACAAAGTTTCAAAACTAATGCATAATACCAAGTCTGGAAACAAATATACTTGTAAAGTTAGATATATAAGTTGCTACTACAAAAGCAAAAGTGGCGTGGAAATAACTGGAATAAAATATAAAGTAGACGACTGAATCTTCAGCGGGTCTCTTGCTTCGAAAGAGGATGAAACCAAAGTTGTGGAACTCAGGCTGACCCGAGCGTAAAGCAAAAACACAAAACACTCGAGTCAGTACATACATACTTATAAAATGTAAATCAACTCAAGTGAACTGTAAAGAATTGCAACAGTAACTTAAAGGATGCTTGGGATTGCCCATTCTCTAAGGATCTGTTAAACTATCTACTATGTAGTAATATATGCTATTATAATAATGTCTAAAGTAAAGTAAACTATTAAAATAGCGTTAAGGCGTTACCCATATCCCCATTAACACATTTTTAGGTATGCCAATAGTCTATAAAGTACCGTAACTCCCTGTAAACTGGAGCTGCCAGAGGATACCACATAGGTACGACATAAAACAAGCTCGTAGAAGGCGCGCTAGGGTAGGTGACACGGCACAACTAGGCAATGCCAGGGTAGATATACCAATTACGCATCCGGGCTGTTGGTAACGCAAAGCCGCAACTACCACCCAACTCGATCCACACTCCCGAAACAAAGGTGGGCACCAAATCAATCACAAAGTAATTGAATGGCTAACAATGAAGTGTGTCCGATTAGAGGAGCTACCTACTTTGCCCGAGAATCGCTCCTTTTTTAGCCACCTTATATAAATGACTTGAATTGACTTATATACTAATATTTTTATATTGGTAAGAATTTGGATCTTGGGGGAAATGAAATTAAAGAAGTGATCACTTGGTTTGAAAAAAAAAAATCTCAACAGTAAATCACTGAAAAATAACAATCGAAAAGAAGTGGGTCACTTAGGTCCACGTAAATATACCTTTAGGATCGTCGCCACCATCCTACTTCATTCTGGAATCTCCACCGCGTGCACAATTGTTACAGTGGTTTTGGTATCGATAGAGAGTATGCCCATATCCGATCCCGGTCTCTTTAACAACCAATCTGTAACGACCCCGGATTTTAATTAAATTTAAATTGATAATTAATTGAATTTTTGAATTAAAATTGTAAAATTAATTGTAAATTAAAGCGAGTTTCCCCAATTCAAATAGAATATATATTAAATCATATGAATTTAAATATTGTATATATGTGATTTGGATTTAAATTTCAAGTAAATGGTTTAAAGATAAATTATAATGATAAAATTTGGGATTGATGGTCTATATTAGAAATAAAAATAAAACAATAAGTATTACAGTAAAATTTATAATAAATATTTAAAATAGAAATGGAAGTAAAAATAATAATAATAATAATTTAAGCTAAAAATAGAAATCAATATATAAAAGATAAGTTATAAAAATTAAAAGAAAAGCATTAGCTAAAATTTTAACAACAAAATAAAATATAGAAATTCATCTATATTTCAAAATAAATTATATAGTTTTATACAATATAAAGTAAATATATAAATTTTAATCTCATAAATCCATACAAAACAATGTAATACAAATAGACTACCAAAAATAAAAGAAAAATAAAACAAAGTTAGAAGCTCACTTATATCACTAAGTAATAAAGCAAATAAAAGGAAAAGAAACAAAACAAAATACATATGCAAGTAATAAAACAAGTAAACAAGCAAACAAAAAAATATATACATTCACGTTCAAGTAACCTACATAATAAAGAAAAAATATATATAAGGATGTAGGCTTGCAAAGGAAGCCACCAGATTTTACTCATGCAATGTACAAATAAAATAAAGCAAAATAAGATAAGTTTGTACAACTAATTAATGCAGCCACCTTTATATCTGCAAGAAAAAGGAAGGAGAAAAATATCTCTGTTAAATGTTGTACAAAATATAAACACTGTTGTACAAAACTTCATTTCAGCTGAAAACAAGTATTTTATCATCCTCAACAACATTAACTTCTCATTCCAGTTTTCGATCACTATTATAACTGAGAGAAAACTGAAGTAATACCACCTTGCATTCAAACAAATATCAACTTAAAACTTCCACTTAAACATCAAAACAATTTATGCCAGCCTGAGATTAAGTAAGAAGAGTTTCAGCTATCAAATTCAAAACCCAGGTTTCAACTTTTCAAATTCAAAAAGGATTTCAACTTTCAACCTGGAAAAATTCTGGAATCAAAATGTTTAAGGTGAGTAACACTCAATGATTTAACCTTAAGTATATATTGAAAAATTTGCTCTGTGTGTATATATAAATATATATCAGTGCTTCTTCTCTGTTTAGTCTCAGAGTCTCAAAACAACAAGAAAATTCAATTTCTTATTATCTAATTAGTATCAGGCCTTGGTGTCAAAAACAAACCTGAAAGAAGAAAATAATAAACATCATTTTATAAACTCAAATTCATAAACAAAATCAAAACAGAAGAGAAGATCCAGGAAGGTCAAAAAATTTCACTTTTTCAAAGCAGAAGTTGTTCTCTGTTTAAAATATTTCAGGTGAGTAAACATATACTTTAAAAGCTTGAGTAAATCTAAATCTGTGCATATGATTTTTTTGATTGAATTTGTGCTTTGCGTATGTATATATAAGTATGAATCTTTGAATATATGTTGTATTTGGTCTGTGCATGTTGTTGTGCCTGTTCTTCTCTGTTTTTAAAAGGTACAGAGTTTAAAACATTTCAAAAATTTAAACCTTCTTATCAAATCACTGTTGGGCATAGAATTTCAAACAAAATAGGTTTGTTTAAACTGAAATCATGGCTTAGAATTTGTTTTAAGCTCGATATTGAAATATTGTCTCTGCAAATTAAATTTTACAGTGAAAGGATGAACATATGAAAAATTCGTACATTTTAAACCATCGATTCAATTATATAGCTTGAATCTACATACAAAAATAAGATTTTTAAATCTGGAATGGTGATTTTTAGTGGAGTGTTCTAAGAGCAGTTCTCAGTTGAACTGTAAGTGGGTTTCGACCAATTTCAGGCGGTCGGAGGAGTTTTGGGAGTCGTGGCTTTGCGTGGAGGTGGAAGAGAGTACGGCGAGTCTGGGAAAAATGGTCGGAGGTGTACTCGATCATCGTGGTGGCGGCTGGAAGCTTTGGAAGTCTAGAAACCTAGTTTTAGGCGAGGCTGATATTTTGGTTCGTTCGTCGTCTGGAGTTAATCGAGCGTTGCGAGGCTCTGGGAGGTGGTAGAGGGGACGTTGGCGATCGTGTGGCCGGAGTTTCAGGAGTTCGGATGGTCGAGGATTCGAGAACGACGATGATTTCCAGGTTGATGGTGAGGCCGGCTGTTGTTTCCAGGTTTCGAGTTTGTACTCGATTTTGATTTCGAGATGATGGGTGTATTTTGGCGATCAGAGGTTGATTCGTGGTGGGGCTTCGACTTGCTCGATGTGTTAGCGACGACCAGAGGTGGTCATCGGAACTGTGCACGTGCACGGTGCCTATGGTTGCTGGAACCTGGATGTTGTGAAGATTGGGTGTGTGCAGTGTTTTTTTTCTCAAGTTTGTCTCGAGTAATTCGAGTACTCGACTCGAAGCAGGTTTTCGCTTTTTGTCTCGAGTATTTACTCGAGCAAAATTGTGTTGGTCTCGAAGCAGTTTTTGTTGTGGCTCGGGTAGATGTTTGTCTCAGGTTTTAAAACCTATTCTGGTTTGAATAAATTTGAATTTCACATTATAAATCAAAGTTTAATTCATGATTAAGGATGAACTATTTAAGAAATTAATTTCGAATTAATAATTGATTTATTAAGTAATTAGGGATAATTACTTATTATGATTAATTAAGGATAATTAATCTAATGGAGATTAAGTAAGGAATAATTAATTTATGAATTAAGGATTATTAATTAAATATTAATTAATGATTAAAGTTGATTAATAAAGTGATTAAGCAATAATTGATTTAAGGATAATGTGATAAATTAATTAAGGTAATTAATTTGAGGAAAATTAATCTATTAAAGGTTAATTAATTAATCAAGTTATTAAGAAATAATTATTAATTAAGGAGTAATCAATTATTTATTGTAATTACCTAAGAATAAATTATTAATTGAGAATAATTAATTAAGGTGATTAATTAATTAATTTTTATCAAATGATTTGTAATTAATAAATCAGGATTGGATAATTAATTCATAAGTAATTAATTTAATTGGAAATAAATTGAATTAATTAGGATTAAACAATTAATAAATCTTGCTTATAAATGATTATTGAATGTTGATCTTACTTATGAATGATTTTATTGTATGAGATGCCTTGAATTGATTGTCCTATCTGATCTGTGATATTTTGTTCTGTGGATTGAGCTGTGTATAATTTATTCATTTATTTGTGATACATTTGTATATTATCTGTGAATCTGTGAATGAACGATAAGCGTTATAGTTTATACCGCTTATCAACTATATTTCTGTGTTTAAATCTGTAATGATTGATGATGCTGTTGCACTATTGTGTGAACCCCTGGACTACACCATACACACACAAATATGGATTTCACATGGAAATCAGTTTAGTCGTAGATTTTTAACAATTTTTGAATCCAAATAGTTTTGGAAATTGGAATCGAGAGCTTTGTAAATGAGTTTCAAATATAGAAGTTATTTTAAATAACTTGATAAAACTTGAAATCAAAATAAATTGATTTAGATTCAATATTTGGAATTGAATTCAACGATTTGGGAAACTAATTGTTTTCAACTGATAAAAGCTCTTATGTAAATAAAAAATGAAAATGAATTTCCAATTTAAATTAAAGGAATTTCAAGTTTGAATTGAAGATGGTTCCCCAAGTTACGAATAAATCTTTGGAAATGATTTTGAAGGTTATAAGTTAAATCTTTAATATAAAGATTTGATGAGTTAATCCAATTGAGATGGAAATCGATTTGAAAATCTGTGAATGGATCTTTGTGAAACCGGGTGAACTTTGTGAATTGAATCTTTTTTTAAAAAAAGATTAAAATGGTGATTTGTTTAAACCATTTAAAGAGGAAATTTGGACAATAAGTTGTGACTTAATTGAAATTCCATTATCCATATGTTTTTAAATATTGCGCTCATTATTCGGTTTAGCCGGGAGAGGACCTTTGCGTCATATAACCCATTCCGAATAATTATACGTCGTATATGGATTGCATTTGAAGACCGGTGGTGAAGATCGGATATTTTCGAAAACGAAAGGATAACCCGTCAATTGTCTCTGCACTGAGTCGCGCTGGTATAGAGATTTCCTAAGTGATGGGAAATCCGATTGGGATTGTGAATACCCGGATTGCAAGGGCTTCTTCGGAAGTGCCTTCGGTTCTGTTCGAACCCGGAACAAACTTGTATGGTTATATTGTCTGACATTACACTTTGAGATATAAAGTAGATTTCTTTCAAATACATTTCTGTTTGGTGGCGGAGATTTATTCTCTTAGCTTAACACGCTTCTCTGAGACGTACGAGCTCAGAGGTTATGTAGTTGAAGGTTATCAGTGATATACTCCCAAATTGGTAATGTGGCATGCTGAGTGCTGCTGTGTGTTGCTGATCATTTGTTGATCATTTCTTGATCAAAGCATGGCTTTCGTAAAAAGCGTAGCTTTGTGGACGAGACCTCATCGAACCTCACAACCTGCAAATGGTCGAAACAGGAAAGATGCGGCAAGGTTATGAGGGTCGCACCCTTTAGGGTATGTCATTTCCTTCTAGAATAAGGTGGTATCATGGTATGGAGCCCAGATGCTTTACCTGTGTGGTTGCATCAATCTCATTTACTGTGTGGTTGTTGCTTTGTGATCGAGGGCCCTCGGATAAAGGTCGCAAACGACCGGGGGTGGCATATTCGTGTAGTAGTTACCTAGTAAGTGGTAACCCGGCCTTGTGTTGGCAGAGAGCTAGTTAGTTCTTGGGGCGTCCCTCTAGAGGCATACCCATGTGGCAGTAGGAAGTTCCTTAGCCTGACCATTCATTGGAAATCCAAAGAAACAATACGAGCCCTTTACGATTGCAATTTGTATAACCTGTCACCTCAGGTGGCAGCTATAGTAGGCATAGTATAATGGTACCTATGCTGGCTAAGATTATTATTATATTTTCGAAATGTTTTCACACTATGCACTAGTAATAATATCAAAAGAGTTTTCTCGTATTAAGCATATCTAACTATCATAAGGAGAAATCTCCCCCATGTGTGCGATTGCATTGTGTGTGTGCCGGGAGGCCTTATGGTAGTTTCATTTTCCAAAAAGCATTGCGGATTTCAATGTTTAAAATTCTTTTGTTGTTTGTTTTAAAGATAAACTATTTTTGTTGCTCATACCAGTCCCATGACTGACCCGGAGTTTATTGTTCCCTTTCTAAACTGTGGGTGCCCATAATTTCCCACACGGGCAGTCTAGAGTTAGGTTTTTCAAATAGTCAGGTTTAGTAGATTATTGGGAGCTAGTTCAATTTTTGGAGTTCACAGAGACGACCGACCTTGCTTATCTTTGTGCATC
The DNA here is from genome assembly GCA_030737815.1 of Allium fistulosum. Classification (NCBI taxonomy): domain Eukaryota; kingdom Viridiplantae; phylum Streptophyta; class Magnoliopsida; order Asparagales; family Amaryllidaceae; genus Allium; species Allium fistulosum. The sequence continues at coordinate 1,427,599,918 of CM060902.1, forward strand.
GTGATGATGGTTCGAGCTTGATGTTGGAGTTGTTGGACTCATTCTCTTTTAAAGATCATTTGGAGTTATCACTTCTGTTGTTTCCGCTGTAACATTATTATTTGTCTCTGATATTCTTGTATCATATAGATATCATTGTTGTATATCATATTCTGGATATTGTATCATTTGTGATGTAAATGATATCATCCATTTCTTTCTTCCGCTGTATTGTTATACTTAACGTGTTATAAGCTCCGGCGAGCCATATTCGACGTTTGAATCTGCGGCATTCGAGTACATGTGAAGTACGGGTGCCGATTTTTGAAGGTCGAGTTAGGATCTCTACATTTGGTATCAGAGCTGAAGGTTAAACTTTAGTGATGGAGTATAACACAGTAAGTAACTCATTAGAGATATGGTGAAGTATACCCTAGAATGAGTAATCCCTAAGATATCCGTTCAAACGCCTCAGTAAATTCTATTACTATCCACTGATAGTAAGTATGAGTGCAAGAAAAGGATGAGATAGGGGACAGGGGAATACGACTATAAATGGTCAATACCCTGTAACAACAAGGAAACAATCTTTTCTCTATCAATCTCTTTTGTTCGTCATCTTTTCTCAATTCTTTGATAGTTCCTGGTAGATCCAGGAAGAAGATTTGATATATTTGCATGGAACATAAACTCCAAATCGGTCGGATTTGTTTGTTTAGATGAATTGTTTGCCTTGGTTGCTATGATTGATAAATATACTTTGTTTTTAAACTGAAAATTTTGAAATCTAGGATAATAGGAATTTAAAAAGAATAGAATAAATTTTGAAATATAAATTTTGATTTATTTCTTGGCCTATAAAATTCTAAAACCTTAGGATCTTATTTTTGGATTTTGGTTTTGATTGTAGGAACCCGTAGTATCAATAGGGGTGGAACACTTTCCAAAGCCAGAAGAGTCGGTGATTATGGTTCATCTAGTAGGGTTCAGAATGATTTGGGTGAACCATCAGTACATGAGGAGGTGCCAGAGGAGCCTGTGGTGCAGCCGCAACCTCAGGTAGAAGAACCCAAAGAAGAAGTGGTTGAAAAGCCCAGGGAGGAGTCTGAAGAGGAACCCGAAGAAGAGTTCGAGGATGAAGAAGAGTTTGAGGATGAAGAAGAGTTTGAAAATGAAGAAAAGGCGGGGTCGGAAAATGATGATGCAGTCATTTGGGATTTGGATAATGCAGTGGAAAAACCAGATGGTATAGGGTATATTCCAGTAGAATCTGATCCAGAGTATGTTTCTAAGACAGATAATGAGGCAGAAGTTAGGGAACTGTCAGGGCCTGAGAGAGGGAGCTCTGACAGTGAGGATCTGTAGTTGGTTGGGTTGACTTCTTTTGGATAGGGTGTGTTTATGTATGTGTTTTGGACTTAGAACCGTAATGAATGTTGGATGTTAATAGGGTAATGTATGTATAGGCATGGTTGAACGTATGATTATGACATATGTATGAATATCATGTAAGATATATTGTGAATTACCCGTAAGAATCCATGTGTTTATTGGTATAGTTTGAGTTGTCATTGGTCTATTCTGTGTGTGTGGATAATTCATAAAACGAGCTGTGCAATTTCGGGGACGAAATTCTTTTAAGGGGGGAAGTCAGTAACGACCCCGGATTTTAATTAAATTTAAATTGATAATTAATTGAATTTTTGAATTAAAATTGTAAAATTAATTGTAAATTGAAGCGAGTTTCCCCAATTCAAATAGAATATATATTAAATCATATGAATTTAAATATTGTATATATGTGATTTGGATTTAAATTTCAAGTAAATGGTTTAAAGATAAATTATAATGATAAAATTTGGGATTGATGGTCTATATTAGAAATAGAAATAAAAATAAAACAATAAGTATTACAGTAAAATTTATAATAAATATTTAAAATAGAAATGGAAGTAAAAATAATAATAATAATAATAATTTAAGCTAAAAATAGAAATCAATATATAAAAGAAGTTATAAAAATATAAAGAAAAGCATTAGCTAAAATTTTAACAACAAAATAAAATATAGAAATTCATCTATATTTCAAAATAAATTATATAGTTTTATACAATATAAAGTAAATATATAAATTTTAATCTCATTAATCCAGACAAAACAATGTAATACAAATAGACTACCAAAAATAAAAGAAAAATAAAACAAAGTTAGAAGCTCACTTATATCACTAAGTAATAAAGCAAATAAAAGGAAAAGAAACAAAAAAATACATATGCAAGTAATAAAACAAGTAAACAAGCAAAATATATATATACACACATTCATGTTCAAGTAACCTGCATAATAAAGAAAAAATATATATAAGGATGTAGGCTTGCAAAGGAAGCCACCAGATTTTACTGATGCAATGTACAAATAAAATAAAGCAAAATAAGATAAGTTCGTACAACTAATTAATGCAGCCACCTTTATATCAGCAAGCAAAAGGAAGGAGAAAAATATCTCTGTTAAATTTTGTACAAAATATAAATACTGTTGTAAAAAACTTCATTTCAGCTGAAAATAAGTATTTTATCATCCTCAACAACATTAACTTCTCATTCCAGTTTTCGTTCACTATTATAACTGAGAGAAAACTGAAGTAATACCACCTTGCATTCAAACAAATATCAACTTAAAACTTCCACTTAAACATCAAAACAATTTATGCCAGCCTGAGATTAAGCAAGAAGAGCTTCAGCTATCAAATTCAAAACCCAGGTTTCAACTTTTCAAATTCAAAAAGGATTTCAACTTTCAACCTGGAAAACTTCTGGAATCAAAATGTTTAAGGTGAGTAACACTCAATGTGTAACAACCCAGAATTTTGGACCATTCGCGTCCATTATAAGTGAATAGGTAGACACTCATGCCGGAGTTGAATTGCTCAAAATACCGCGTTGTTAATTTAAATTGGCAAAACTGAACATATACAGTAAATAGATATAATCACAGATCACAGACACAGAGTAATAAATGCAGCGGAAATAACAGAGATAGTAGTTCATGAAGCTACTATATGAATATATAAAATACATCAGAGTTTACAACAGAAGAGTAATACGATACATCAAAGTTAAACTAGATACAACGGAAGAGTAACAGATACAAATCAGAATACATCACTGGAATCATCGAATATCTGAAAGCTGGATAGATAGCTGGATCTCCAAGCGAAGCTCCAACTCCAAAGGTGAGTCTCGAAAGCTGAACTACTCAGTCTGACCCGAGCGTAAAGCAAAACACAAAACACTCGAGTCAGGATTAACATTCTCATATTAATAAATCCAACTCAAGTGAAATAGCAATTGAAATACAAGTAACTCAAAGGATGCTTGGAATAACCATCCTTTAAGGATCCGTTAAACTATCTACTATGTAGTAGTGTACGATAAGTAGATAATGTCTATCAGTAATATAAAGATATCAAAATAGCGTTAAGTCATGGCCCATTCCACCCTTAACACATTTTTATTCCCAAAAGCATATACAAGACCGTAGTTTCCCCAAAACCGGAAGTCACCAGAGGGCAATCCATATACTAAAGGTACAAATCAAAATCGTAGTGGTCGCGAATAGGATAATCAGTATGGCAAGGTACATGAGGCGATACCAACTAGGATACTAGTAGTGGCCTGATCCGGACTGATGTTGGGCATAGCAGCTACTACCCCAACACCGCGAAACAACACTCCCATAATCGAGGGGTGCACCCAAATCGAATCACAAAAGTAATAGATATGGTATCGAAGAAGTGTGTCCGCTAGAGATGGCGATCCTCAATGGCCCGGCACGGCTCCTGTTTTAGTCATGTCAAGGGTCATCCAAAATCGTTCTCTTTCTTCAGTCAACGCGTTCATCAAAACCATCCACTTCGTTCTGGATCAACACTCCGCGTGTAGTTATTAAAGTGGTTTCGGTTCAGATAGAGAGTATATCCATTACCGATCCTGGTCTCTTTAATAACTTTCGTAATTATTACACCGATTAGTCGTTTATATATTTCAAAAACCAAATCAATTTCAATTTCAAATAGAATTCGTAAATCAACATTTCATTTGTCTTTCTAAAACAATTTCCAAATTTTCGTTTCAAAACTTCCAATTTTCCGTTTCAAAATCTTATAATTCAATTTCAATTTCTATTTAAAACAATTCAAATATTGATTCAAGTTCGTATATAAGTTTCATTCCGAAATCATTTAAATAAATTCTATTTAACATTCAAATCAATTTAAACTCATTTATCGATTTCATTCAATATTCGTTAAGTTACTTTATCATTCAAAACAATTTCTATTAAATTTCCAATTCATTAAATCAATTCTTAAGTTCAACTTCCTTAAAACAAAACTTACAATTTTGAATTAAACTAAATTCGTCAAATCAATTCTCCAATTACAAGTCTTACATTAATTCCAAAATATCACATTTCATTTTTGTTAAAGAAATCCAATTTCACTTATTTACTTCCTTAAATAATTTTCCAAAACTTAATTAATAAGGAAACTCAATTTCAATTCTTTACGAAGTAAAATTCACTTATTCAAAAGTTCAATTTTTCTTATTAAAGAATTTCAATTCAATTTAATCATTTAATAATTCATTATTAAATAGTTCAAAACTTAATTATTAAATAATTTCAAACTTAATTATAATTTCAACTTAATTATTAAATCATTTTAAACTTAATTCAATCATTTCTCAAATTAAACAACATTCTTTCATTGATTACATTGTTAATCTTTTGTTTCAGATTATTAAATATTACCATTTTCCTTTCATCAAAAATTCAAATTTCAACTTCATTTCAAAACCATATTCTTTATTCAAATATAATCTTCGTTTAATTTCAAATCAAATTATTGACCAATCGGGTTTTTATTTAATTTTCTATCCTAAGTCAAAGTTCAATTTGGGTATTTATCATTTCAACCCGATTCCAATTCAATTCAAAATCAAAACATATCAAAGGGAACTTGCAGTGTGATAACTGGGATGGTGTCAAAGTAAATAAACAAGCAATAACAACAATCAATATCAATCCAATAATCAATTCAAATAATCCCGAAATAACCGTATTAATTCGCATTGTTATTTGTACGAATTAATATAATTATTTCTAGAATCTACACTATCATTTCATGTAGATTAAAGATTATTACATTACGGTTTTCACTTGTCATCCAATTTACAATTTCATGCATCATCCGTTTAACAATATACATTCAGGGGTTCAAGTGTAATTAAACAAATCCTACGTGTCGATAAATTTTACAGTTAAAGGGGTCATATTATACAAATGTCATTTAATCAAATTTAACACATATATCAAATCTAACTATCCTACGTCAATTTTAATTTCAATTTATTTATCACCTACATCATTAACAATTTAACGTCCAATATAAACATCAAACAATCAATCATTTAACACCCAAACTGGATTATCATTGCATATATAACAGATAATGGTGTCAGATGTCACAAGTGAACTGATACAGGTAATAACAGTATATATATCAAACAGCAGCATATTTCAATTGTCGTTTCAATTGAAATCAAATTTAATAGATAAAAGAACGTTAATCGTGAGTGATTGCTCACCTTTCGAGGCTAGAGAGAGAGACTCGACGATAGAGTGAGTTACGGTTCCAGACATGGATTTCAAAGCAAAGCGGGATTGGCCCGAATTCAACGATCAAAGCTGATAAATAGGAATAGACGAAATCGAATCAGAATTGGATCGATGGAGATAATTGGTGTAAGTGAACTTGTATATAACTATATATATAAAACTATTTTTATAAGACCATATTCTAAATTTAAACACATGTTAAAATAAAACATACATATTAAATTTCAAATCGATAATTTAACTTTTATATAAAATAGCGTATATATATATATATATATTTATATATATATATATATATATATATATATATATATATATATATATGCAGCCTATATCAAAAGAATGACTTGCTGTACTATTTCCAAAGGCAAAGTATACACGCACCTTCTATATAACATTTTTAAATATAACTATGTACCTCAAAATCCCAACCAACTCAAATACATATAAAACTAATTCATATACTAATATATTTAAACAGCTTGTATGCTTATCATATTCTAAACAACATATATGTTTGTATCGAAACAAGCATTGAGTATAACTGCGCCTATTCACCACTGACGTACTGTCTAAGCCCATAAGTTTACATATTAACTAGTCTCTTAAATCTAATATACATTTCTAAAAAAAAAAATACGAACTACAACACTTAATAAAATTTGGTACCCGAAATCATTACAGAGAGAAAAACTTTTATAACATAGCTGTATAATCTGTATAGCCATTATTACAGTTAACTATATATGTATAAACACTGTACAACTCAAAACAAAACTTACTTTTTCGTACATACTATAATATATGTAAGGTATTTAAACTTACAATACTTTATACTATCTAACTTATATGCAACCAAAATTTCATAAGGATCTATACAGTATATACATTAATAAATTATATACATGTAGCTTCTCAACTTAAAATATAAATATGATATGTACAACATACTAACCTAACAGATAATAATATACATAGGTCACCAACTAGTCCTGACATAAAACATAAACTCTTATATAATATATACATATATCTTGCTTTCATATATACTTAAACGAATGTATCCAAAATAACATATAATATAACTAATATATTATCAGATTCACATATATAAAGTTCTGGAAATATATATATATAAACTATATGTATACTTATATATATAAACTTACACCAAATATAAAAAAAAGCAGATGCATGAATCCTTACAGAGAAAAGGAGGCTTCTCGAAGATGCCAAGAGAGGAAAACAGATCACGAATATAGACATACACATATACCCAATGTCACAAGTCAAAGGCTGCAAGGCGAAGTGATTTGCGGTGAGGACGGCGGAGGTCGGGTGTGGACCATGGAGCAAGCGGTCGAGGCTGAGGAGCTTCGGCAGCAGGTCTCGGGTTGGATGGTGACCGGCTTCAGAGTTGGTTGTAGGGCTGTGGAGGGCACGTGGTGGGTGGTTTCGTAGCTGAGGGAGGCGAGACGTGGGTGGAGGGAAAAAAGAGGCCACGACGGCTGTTCAGGGTCGGAGGGACAGCGATGAGGGTTGTTGCTTGGGGAGAGCGGGTGGGACAGTGGCGGCGGGCCAGGTTGTGCGGTAGAAGGAGGAGGGGCTGGCAAGCATCGGTCTGGGTGGTTGAGGGGGAGGTCTTGGTCGGACCTTGGCTTCGTCCATGGGTTGCGTACGTGAGGAAAAAATGAGGAACTGGGTTTGGGTTGATAAGGCAGTGGAACTAGAAAAGAAATGAGGAGGCTTTGTTGTGTTTTAGTCTAGAAGAGAATGAATTCAAGAAATGAGGAGGCTTTGTTGGGTAACGAATCCAAAACCATAAATTAACTATGGGAAGGGTAAAAGTCACGTGCATGAATTCAAGAAGTAATAAAAGCAAATAGCTATTCAGTTTATATTGTGGAAGAATGAATGGTCACGGCAAACAAAAAGCAAGGTGTGGAACCGATACGATTAACCGTTTCGCGGTTTCCGCGACGTACTGGACCCCGAAACTCTCAAACAAATAGACTACGAAGATCAGTACGACGAGAAGATCAAATCGGTATACAGATACTAGTGGTATTATCGAATTATAAAATTTCTAATTTTTAATAGCGGAAAATGCAAGAAAAACGCTGAAAAATAAGACCGATGGAGCCAAAGATGTCCGAATTTGGAAAAATAACAAACTGTCATCTTGCTCAGAAGATGGTTAGAACTTTTCTATGTAAAAATATTTAGGTTTCGAAAACATTTTATTTTCATCGCTTTTTAACTGATTAAATTGAAGTGAATTTACGTGCGAAATAAACTTTCGTATTTTCGGACGAAAATTTACCAGTTGCTATGTTTAACTAGACGTATTCCAAATATAAAAATTTTATTTCAAAATTTTATCGTTTAAAATTTCACAAAATTTCAACTAATTACGTTATTGAAACAGTTGAAATTTACGGGTCGTTACATTCTCTCCCACTCAAAACTTTTCATCCCCGAAAAGGAACGAGGTAGGAGAATAGAAACAACCAGAAAGAAAAACAGATTTGAAATACAAAATAACAATTAATTTAAATCATATAAATTCAAATTTAAATTAATTGATATTCAATAATTGATTTAATCCATTTGATTTCACTAAAATCAATCTCAACTATTAATTGGCGTAAATAACAAACGCGAATTAATATAACTATTTCTAAATTCATTATCTTATTATCCAATTATCTTCAATTTACAATTTCTAAAACCATAAATTTGAATAGTCTTTTATTATAATCATATTTTTTCAACAATTTAAATTCTTCTTTATTCCAAATTACTGTTAAATTCATTCTACTTAATATGTCTAATCACATATATTTAACCCATATAAATTAATTTAAACCATAAAAGTTTCGATTTAAATTAATTTATATTTACTAATTGCTTTCAAATTCAAGGTATTTTCATAAGTTGATCAAATTTCAATTTATTAATTCTTTCAAAACAAATTTATTAATTCTTTCAAAACAAAGTTATTTCATTATTAACTGAATTTACTTATTATCTTATCTAATTCTATTAACATCTTTATAATCAAAATTCAGTGTATAACATTTATTATAAACACTCAATTTTATTTATAAATTCAATTTATCTTATATATTATCCAATCACATATTCAACTTCTGAATGATTTAGGTAAGTTGTATTAGAATGCAGTTGAACAATATACAAATAAAATTTTCCCAATTCAATTATTCAAGTTTAAATATTTATTCTAAATTTTGGTTTTATTTATAATTAAAATCATCTTTTAACAAAATTTAAGAAATAGATTTCCGATTAACTTTAAACAATTTAGAGATATATATAATATATTTATATCAAATCAAATTACATTTTTTTTATAAGATACTTATATATATAAATCAAATTATACGGAAGAAATTCAAATCAAAATATATGTTTTTTTTTTCTCTCAAAACAAATCTGTAGCAAAGCTACAAAATGGTTTCTCCACTTCGAAACTCGAAAATGAATGTCGATGATGCGGCCGCCATCACCGAAATTATTTTCCAGCGACAAAGAGAAGAGCACTGATTTCGACATTTTAAAAATTCTTTGAAAACGATTTCTATTTGAAAATACTTTCAATAATATACATTAAAAAAAAAATTTAAAAACCCAAGCTTGAAATTTTAGGAAATCAAATACTCCAATTTCTGATTTAAATTCATTTCAAATTCCAAATCAAATTATAACTAAGTTTATAAATTCATTTATTTATTATGCAATAGTCAATGGTTTACAAAAGAATAAATAAAAATCAAATATTATTATTTCAGGCAACAAATTCATTAACAATTTAATTTCAGAAAACTTATATTTATATATAATATAATCATTCAAAACTATTTTGTTTATCAAATTTGAAAATAACATTTTTAATATAAATTTAGAAATACATTTCTTTGCTCGACGATACAGGAATGGGTTTTCAAAATAAGGATAGGGATTCAAATTTGATGGACTCAAATTAAAGAGAATTCAGATTTGAATACAAGTTCGAAAGAAAAGATAAGATGATTCAATTAACAGAATCAGAAGATGGATAGGCTTATTAAATTCACGGGCAATCTTAACCGGATCGTCCGTAACTTCAAGAATAAGATCGATGCTGAATTCCGAGGTAAATCAACACTCGATCTCAAGAGATGGAATTCAGGTATAGCAGGAAATAGATAGCATCGTAAACCGAGGATACAAAAATCTCCGGAGATTCAATGCCTATTGTAAAGGAGTTTCACCCCTTTACAAATCATTCGAAGTTTGGCGAGACCGTCAATCTATTATAGATATCATTCAAAATGGAGTTATGAGGTGCTCCAGAATTGAAAGAAGACGAATAGTGAGGGACACGAATGAATTTCGGAACCGAGGAGAACGTTCCAAATTTCAAAGGAATTGAGTCAAGGGAAGAGATTTAAACTCGAATGAGAGTGATTCTGTAAATACATTTACCCTATATGTTAAGTTTGCCTAGAGCTACCAAAGCTCTGATACCAACTGTAACAACCCAGAATTTTGGACCATTCGCGTCCATTATAAGTGAATAGGTAGACACTCATGCCGGAGTTGAATTGCTCAAAATACCGCGTTGTTAATTTAAATTGGCAAAACTGAACATATACAGTAAATAGATATAATCACATATCACAGACACAGAGTAATAAATGCAGCGGAAATAACAGAGATAGTAGTTCATGAAGCTACTATATGAATATATAAAATACATCAGAGTTTACAACAGAAGAGTAATACGATACATCAAAGTTAAATTAGATACAACGGAAGAGTAACAGATACAAATCAGAATACATCACTGGAATCATCGAATATCTGAAAGCTGGATAGATAGCTGGATCTCCAAGCGAAGCTCCAACTCCAAAGGTGAGTCTCGAAAGCTGAACTACTCAGTCTGACCCGAGCGTAAAGCAAAACACAAAACACTCGAGTCAGGATTAACATTCTCATATTAATAAATCCAACTCAAGTGAAATAGCAATTGAAATACAAGTAACTCAAAGGATGCTTGGAATAACCATCCTTTAAGGATCCGTTAAACTATCTACTATGTAGTAGTGTACGATAAGTAGATAATGTCTATCAGTAATATAAAGATATCAAAATAGCGTTAAGTCATGGCCCATTCCACCCTTAACACATTTTTATTCCCAAAAGCATATACAAGACCGTAGTTTCCCCAAAACCGGAAGTCACCAGAGGGCAATCCATATACTTAAGGTACAAATCAAAATCGTAGTGGTCGCGAATAGGATAATTAGTATGACAAGGTACATGAGGCGATACCAACTAGGATACTAGTAGTTGCCTGATCCGGACTGATGTTGGGCATAGCAGCTACTACCCCAACACCGCGAAACAACACTCCCATAATCGAGGGGTGCACCCAAATCGAATCACAAAAGTAATAGATATGGTATCGAAGAAGTGTGTCCGCTAGAGATGGCGATCCTCAATGGCCCGGCGCGGCTCCTATTTTAGTCATGTCAAGGGTCATCCAAAATCGTTCTCTTTCTTCAGTCAACGCGTTCATCAAAACCATCCACTTCGTTCTGGATCAACACTCCGCGTGTAGTTATTAAAGTGGTTTCGGTTCAGATAGAGAGTATATCCATTACCGATCCTGGTCTCTTTAATAACTTTCGTAATTATTACACCGATTGGTCGTTTATATATTTCAAAAACCAAATCAATTTCAATTTCAAATAGAATTCGTAAATCAACATTTCATTTGTCTTTCTAAAACAATTTCCAAATTTTCGTTTCAAAACTTCCAATTTTCCGTTTCGAAATCTTATAATTCAATTTCAATTTCTATTTAAAACAATTCAAATATTGATTCAAGTTCGTATATAAGTTTCATTCCGAAATCATTTAAATAAATTCTATTTAACATTCAAATCAATTTAAACTCATTTATCGATTTCATTCAATATTCGTTAAGTTACTTTATCATTCAAAACAATTTCTATTAAATTTCCAATTCATTAAATCAATTCTTAAGTTCAACTTCCTTAAAACAAAACTTACAATTTTGAATTAAACTAAATTCGTCAAATCAATTCTCCAATTACAAGTCTTACATTAATTCCAAAATATCACATTTCATTTTTGTTAAAGAAATCCAATTTCACTTATTTACTTCCTTAAATAATTTTCCAAAACTTAATTAATAAGGAAACTCAATTTCAATTCTTTACGAAGTAAAATTCACTTATTCAAAAGTTCAATTTTTCTTATTAAAGAATTTCAATTCAATTTAATCATTTAATAATTCATTATTAAATAGTTCAAAACTTAATTATTAAATAATTTCAAACTTAATTATAATTTCAACTTAATTATTAAATCATTTCAAACTTAATTCAATCATTTCTCAAATTAAACAACATTCTTTCATTGATTACATTGTTAATCTTTTGTTTCAGATTATTAAATATTACCATTTTCCTTTCATCAAAAATTCAAATTTCAACTTCATTTCAAAACCATATTCTTTATTCAAATATAATCTTCGTTTAATTTCAAATCAAATTATTGACCAATCGGGTTTTTATTTAATTTTCTATCCTAAGTCAAAGTTCAATTTGGGTATTTATCATTTCAACCCGATTCCAATTCAATTCAAAATCAAAACATATCAAAGGGAACTTGCAGTGTGATAACTGGGATGGTGTCAAAGTAAATAAACAAGCAATAACAACAATCAATATCAATCCAATAATCAATTCAAATAATCCCGAAATAACCGTATTAATTCGCATTGTTATTTGTACGAATTAATATAATTATTTCTAGAATCTACACTATCATTTCATGTAGATTAAAGATTATTACATTACGGTTTTCACTTGTCATCCAATTTACAATTTCATGCATCATCCGTTTAACAATATACATTCAGGGGTTCAAGTGTAATTAAACAAATCCTACGTGTCGATAAATTTTACAGTTAAAGGGGTCATATTATACAAATGTCATTTAATCAAATTTAACACATATATCAAATCTAACTATCCTACGTCAATTTTAATTTCAATTTATTTATCACCTACATCATTAACAATTTAACGTCCAATATAAACATCAAACAATCAATCATTTAACACCCAAACTGGATTATCATTGCATATATAACAGATAATGGTGTCAGATGTCACAAGTGAACTGATACAGGTAATAACAGTATATATATCAAACAGCAGCATATTTCAATTGTCGTTTCAATTGAAATCAAATTTAATAGATAAAAGAACGTTAATCGTGAGTGCTTGCTCACCTTTCGAGGCTAGAGAGAGAGACTCGATGATAGAGTGAGTTACGGTTCCAGACATGGATTTCAAAGCAAAGTGGGATTGGCCCGAATTCAACGATCAAAGCTGATAAATAGGAATAGACGAAATCGAATCAGAATTGGATCGATGGAGATAATTGGTGTAAGTGAACTTGTATATAACTATATATATAAAACTATTTTTATAAGACCATATTCTAAATTTAAACACATGTTAAAATAAAACATACATATTAAATTTCAAATCGATAATTTAACTTTTATATAAAATAGCGTCTATATATATATATTTATATATATATATATGCAGCCTATATCAAAAGAATGACTTGCTGTACTATTTCCAAAGGCAAAGTATACACGCACCTTCTATATAACATTTTTAAATATAACTATGTACCTCAAAATCCCAACCAACTCAAATACATATAAAACTAATTCATATACTAATATATTTAAACAGCTTGTATGCTTATCATATTCTAAACAACATATATGTTTGTATCGAAACAAGCATTGAGTATAACTGCGCCTATTCACCACTGACGTACTGTCTAAGCCCATAAGTTTACATATTAACTAGTCTCTTAAATCTAATATACATTTCTAAAAAAAAATACGAACTACAACACTTAATAAAATTTGGTACCCGAAATCATTACAGAGAGAAAACTTTTATAACATAGCTATATAATCTGTATAGCCATTATTACAGTTAACTATATATGTATAAACACTGTACAACTCAAAACAAAACTTACTTTTTCGTACATACTATAATATATGTAAGGTATTTAAACTTACAATACTTTATACTATCTAACTTATATGCAACCAAAATTTCATAAGGATCTATACAGTATATACATTAATAAATTATATACATGTAGCTTCTCAACTTAAAATATAAATCTGATATGTACAACATACTAACCTAACAGATAATAATATACATAGGTCACCAACTAGTCCTGACATAAAACATAAACTCTTTATAAACTCTTATATAATATATACATATATCTTGCTTTCATATATACTTAAACGAATGTATCCAAAATAACATATAATATAACTAATATATTATCAGATTCACATATATAAAGTTCTGGAAATATATATATATAAACTATATGTATACTTATATATATAAACTTACACCAAATATAAAAAAAAGCAGATGCATGAATCCTTACAGAGAAAAGGAGGCTTCTCGAAGATGCCAAGAGAGGAAAACAGATCACGAATATAGACATACACATATACCCAATGTCACAAGTCAAAGGCTGCAAGGCGAAGTGATTTGCGGTGAGGACGGCGGAGGTCGGGTGTGGACCATGGAGCAAGCGGTCGAGGCTGAGGAGCTTCGGCAGCAGGTCTCGGGTTGGATGGTGACCGGCTTCAGAGTTGGTTGTAGGGCTGTGGAGGGCACGTGGTGGGTGGTTTCGTAGCTGAGGGAGGCGAGACGTGGGTGGAGGGAAAAAAGAGGCCACGGCGGCTGTTCAGGGTCGGAGGGACAGCGATGAGGGTTGTTGCTTGGGGAGAGCGGGTGGGACAGTGGCGGCGGGCCAGGTTGTGCGGTAGAAGGAGGAGGGGCTGGCAAGCATCGGTCTGGGTGGTTGAGGGGGAGGTCTTGGTCGGACCTTGGCTTCGTCCATGGGTTGCGTACGTGAGGAAAAAATGAGGAACTGGGTTTGGGTTGATAAGGCAGTGGAACTAGAAAAGAAATGAGGAGGCTTTGTTGTGTTTTAGTCTAGAAGAGAATGAATTCAAGAAATGAGGAGGCTTTGTTGGGTAACGAATCCAAAACCATAAATTAACTATGGGAATGGTAAAAGTCACGCGCATGAATTCAAGAAGTAATAAAAGCAAATAGCTATTCAGTTTATATTGTGGAAGAATGAATGGTCACGGCAAACAAAAAGCAAGGTGTGGAACCGATACGATTAACCGTTTCGCGGTTTCCGCGACGTACTGGACCCCGAAACTCTCAAACAAATAGACTACGAAGATCAGTACGATGAGAAGATCAAATCGGTATACAGATACTAGTGGTATTATCGAATTATAAAATTTTGAATTTTCTAATAGCGGAAAATGCAAGAAAAACGCTGAAAAATAAGACCGACGGAGCCAAAGATGTCCGAATTTGGAAAAATAACAAACTGTCATCTTGCTCAGAAGATGGTTTAGAACTTTTCTAT
Organism: Allium fistulosum; assembly: GCA_030737815.1. Classification (NCBI taxonomy): domain Eukaryota; kingdom Viridiplantae; phylum Streptophyta; class Magnoliopsida; order Asparagales; family Amaryllidaceae; genus Allium; species Allium fistulosum. The sequence goes on from CM060902.1 coordinate 1,427,615,122, forward strand.
GTAAAAATATTTAGGTTTCGAAAACATTTTATTTTCATCGCTTTTTAACTGATTAAATTGAAGTGAATTTACGTGCGAAATAAACTTTCGTATTTTCGGACGAAAATTTACCAGTTGCTATGTTTAACTAGACGTATTCCAAATATAAAAATTTTATTTCAAAATTTTATCGTTTAAAATTTCACAAAATTTCAACTAATTACGTTATTGAAACAGTTGAAATTTACGGGTCGTTACACAATGATTTAACCTTAAGTATATATTGAAAAATTTGCTTTGTGTGTATATATAAATATATATCAGTGCTTCTTCTCTGTTTAGTCTCAGAGTCTCAAAACAACAAGAAAATTCAATTTCTTATTATCTAATCAGTATCAGGCCTTGGTGTCAAAAACAAACCTGAAAGACGAAAATAATAAACATCATTTTATAAACTCAAATTCATAAACAAAATCAAAACAGAAGAGAAGATCCAGGAAGGTCAAAAAATTTCACTTTTTCAAAGCAGAAGTTGTTCTCTGTTTAAAATATTTCAGGTGAGTAAACATATACTTTAAAAGCTTGAATAAATTTAAATCTGTGCATATGATTTTTTTGATTGAATTTGTGCTTTGCGTATGTATATATAAGTATGAATTTTTGAATATATGTTGTATTTGGTCTGTGCATGTTGTTGTGCTTGTTCTTCTCTGTTTTTAAAAGGTACAGAGTTTAAAACATTTCAAAAATTTAATCCTTCTTATCAAATCACTGTTGGGCTTAGAATTTCAAACAAAATAGGTTTGTTTAAACTTAAATCATGGCTTAGAATTTATTTTAAGCTCGATATTGAAATATTGTCTCTGCAAATTAAATTTTACAGTGAAAGGATGAACATATAAAAAATTCGTACATTTTAAACCATCGATTCAATTATATAGCTTGAATCTACATACAAAAATAAGATTTTTAAAATTGGAATGGTGATTTTTAATGGAGTGTTCTAAGAGCAGTTCTCAGTTGAACTGTAAGTGGGTTTCGACCAGTTTCAGGCGGTCGGAGGAGTTTTGGGAGTCGTGGCTTTGCGTGGAGGTGGAAGAGAGTACGACGAGTCTGGGAAAAATGGCCTGAGGTGTACTCGATCGTCGTGGTGGCGGCAGCAAGCTTTGGAAGTCTGGAAACCTAGTTTTAGGCGAGGCTGATATTTTGATTCGTTCGTCGTCTGGAGTTGATCGAGCGTTGCGAGGCTCTGGGAGGTGGTAGAGGGGACGTTGGTGATCGTGTGGCCGAAGTTTCAGGAGTTCTGATGGTTGAGGGTTCGAGAACGACGATGATTTCCAGGTTGATGGTGAGGCCGGCTGTTGTTTCCAGGTTTCGAGTTTGTACTCGATTTTGATTTCGAGATGATGGGTGTATTCTGACGATCATAGGTTGATTCGTGGTGGGGCTTCGACTTGCTCGATGTGTTGGCGACGACCAGAGGTGGTCATTGGAACTGTGCAAGTGCACGGTGCCTATGGTTGCTGGAACCTGGATGTTGTGAAGATTGGGTGTGTGCAGGGTTTTTTTCTCGAGTTCTTCTCGAGTAATTCGAGTACTCGACTCGAAGAAGGTTTTCGCGTGTTGTCTCGAGTATTTACTCGAGCAAAATTATGTTGGTCTCGAAGCAGTTTTTGTTGTGGCTCGGGTAGATGTTTGTCTCAGGTTTTAAAACCTGTTCTGGTTTGAATAAATTTGAATTTCAAATTATAAATCAAAGTTTAATTCATGATTAAGGATGAACTATTTAAGAAATTAATTACGAATTAATAATTGATTTATTAAGTAATTAGGGATAATTACTTATTATGATTAATTAAGGATAATTAATTAAATGGAGATTAAGTAAGGAATAATTAATTTGTGAATTAAGGATTATTAATTAAATATTAATTAATGATTAAAGTTGATTAATCAAGTGATTAAGCAATAATTGATTTAAGGATAATGTGATAAATTAATTAAGGTAATTAATTTGAGGAAAATTAATCTATTAAAGGTTAATTTATTAATCAAGTGATTAAGAAATAATTATTAATTAAGGAGTAATCAATTAGTTATTGTAATTACTTAAGAATAAATTATTAATTGAGAATAATTAATTAAGGTGATTGATTAATTAATTTATATCAAATGATTTGTAATTAAAAAATCAGGATTGGATAATTAATTCATAAGTAATTAATTTAATTGGAAATAAATTGAATTAATTAGGACTAAACAATTAATAAATCTTGCTTATAAATGATTATTGAATGTTGATCTTACTTATGAATGATTGTATTGTATGAGATGCCTTGAATTGATTGTCCTATCTGATCTGTGATATTTTGTTCTGTGGATTGAGCTGTGTATAATTTATTCATTTATTTGTGATACATTTGTATATTATCTGTGAATTTGTGAATGAACTATAAGCGTTATAGTTTATACCGCTTATCAACTATATTTCTGTGTTTAAATCTGTAATGATTGATGATGCTGTTGCACTATTGTGTGAACCCCTGGACTACACCATACACACACAAATATGGATTTCACGTGGAAATCAGTTTAGTCGCAGATTTTTAACAATTTCTGAATCCAAATAGTTTTGGAAAATGGAATTAAGAGCTTTGTAAATGAGTTTCAAATATAGAAGTTATTTTAAATAACTTGATAAAACTTTGAAATCAAAATAAATTGATTTAGATTCAATATTTGGAATTGAATTCAACGATTTGGGAAACTAATTGTTTTCAACTGATAAAAGCTCTCATGTAAATAAAAAATGAAAATGAATTTCCAATTTAAATTAAAGGAATTTCAAGTTTGAATTGAAGATGGTTTCCCAAGTTACGAATAAATCTTTGGAAATGATTTTGAAGGTTATAAGTTAAATCTTTAATATAAAGATTTGATGAGTTAATCCAATTGAGATGGAAATCGATTTGAAAATCTGTGAATGGATCTTTGTGAAACTAGGAGAACTTTGTGAATTGAATCTTTTTGTTTAAAAAGATTAAAATGGTGATTTGTTTAAACCATTTAAAGAGGAAATTTGGATAATAAGTTGTGACTTAACTGAAATTCCATTATCCATATGTTTTTAAATATTGCGCTCATTATTCGGTTTAGCCGGGAGAGGACCTTTGCGTCATATAACCCATTCCGAATAATGATACGTCGTATATGAATTGCTTTTGAAGACCGGTAGTGAAGATCGGATATTTTCGAAAACGAAAGGATAACCCGTCGGTTGTCTCTGCACTGAGTCGCGCCGGTATAGATATTTCCTAAGTGATGGGAAATCCGATCGGGATTGTGAATACCCGGATTGCAAGGGCTTCTTCGAAAGTGCCTTCGGTTCTGTTCGAACCCGGAACAGACTTGTATGGTTATATTGTCTGACATTACACTTTGAGATATAAAGTAGATTTCTTTCAAATACATTTTTGTTTGGTGGCGGAGATTTATTCTCTTAGCTTAACAGCCTTCTCTGAGACGTACAAGCTCAGAGGTTATGTAGTTGAAGGTTATCAGTGATATACTCCCAAATTGGTAATGTGGCATGCTGAGTGCTGCTGATCATTTATTGATCATTTCTTGATCAAAGCATGGCTTTCGTATAAAGCGTAGCTTTATGGACGAGACCTCATCGAACCTCACAACCCGGAAATGGTCGAAACAGAAAAGATGTGGCAAGGTTATGAGGGTCGCACCCTTTAGGGTATGTCATTTCCTTCTGGAAAAAGGTGGTATCATGGTCTGGAGCCCAGATGCTTTACCTGTGTGGTTGCATCAATCTCATTTACTGTGTGGTTGTTGCTTTGTGATCGAGGGCCCTCGGATAAAGGTCGCAAACGACCGGGGGGTGGCATATTCGTGTAGTAGTTACCTAGTAAGAGGTAACCCGGCCTTGTGTTGGTAGAGAGCTAGTTTGTTCTCGGGTTGTCCCTCCAGAGGCGTACCCATGTGGCAGTAGGAAGTTCCTTAGCCTGACCATTCGTTGGAAATCCAAAGAAACAATACGAGCCCTTTACGATTGCAATTTGTATAACCTGTCACCTCAAGTGGCAGCTATAGTAGGCATAGTATAATGGTACCTATGCTGGCTAAGATTAATATTATATTTTTGAAATGTTTTCACACTATGCACTAGTAATAATATCAAAAGAGTTTTCTCGTATTAAGCATATATGACTATCATAAGGAGAAATCTCCCCCATGTGTGCGATTGCATTGTGTGTGTGCCGGGAGGCCTTATGGTAGTTTCATTTTCCAAAAAGCATTTCGAATTTCAATGTTTAAAATTCTTTTGTTGTTTGTTTTAAAGATAAACTATTTTTGTTGCTCATACCAGTCCCATGACTGACCCAAAGTTTATTGTTCCCTTTCTAAAATCTAGGTGCCCACAATTTCCCACACGGGCAGTCTAGAGTTGGGTTTTTCAGATAGTCAGGTTTAGTAGATTATCGGGAGCTAGTTCAGTTTTTGGAGTTCACAGAGACGACCGACCTTGCTTATCTTTGTGCATCGTGATGATGGTTCGAGCTTGATGTTGGAGTTGTTGGACTTATTCTCTTTTAAAGATCATTTGGAGTTATCACTTCTGCTGTTTCCGCTGTAACATTATTATTTGTCTCTGATATTATTGTATCATATAGATATCATTGTTATATCATATTCTGGATATTGTATCATTTGTGATGTATATGATATCATCCATTTCTTTCTTCTGCTGTGTTGTTATACTTAACGTGTTATAAGCTCCGGCGAACTAGATTCGGCGTTTGAATCTGCGGCATTCGAGTACAAGTGAAGTACGGGTGCCAATTTTCGAAGGCCGAGTCAGGATCTTTACACAATCGTTATTATACCCCATGGTTATATAAATTTCAAATGGTTTATATTTCATATTAAACATATTCTTTTAAACCATATAAATTCCATATCATTATTCTTTTAAAATAATATTCATTTTCCCAAAGTAGTAATACTTCCAAATTCATTTAATTATAACCCTTTTTAAACATAAAAGTTTAGAGATCATAGCACTTTAAGAATGTAACTTTTAGAACCATACATGTAACCTTTAAGAAAATTGTAGCATTCAGAAAATGTCACTTTTAAGAAAACGCAGCAGTACATAAGTGCTACTGTAAGAATTCGCAGTAGTGCAGAACTGTTACGGTAAGAATTCGCAGCAGTGCAGAAGTGTTATTGTAAGAATCCGCAGCAGTGCAGAATTGTCACTGTAAGAAACTGCAACAGTTTTGAATTGCTACCGTAAGAAATCGTAGCAGTTTTGAATTGTTACTGTAATACTTCCTACTACAATAGTTTATATGATCAAATAGTATATATATTTACTGTTTTTATCATAGTCATCCTATTTTCCTATTATATTACTCAAATTTAGCTATTTAGTCATTAAAGAAATCACACCTTAAAATTAATAACTTTGCTATTAAACATCAAATTTTAAAATAGAAATCTTTATACCAAGTTAACATTATTTTAACTTACATTTTAATTTCTTCTCAGTAAATGACATTTATCATTTTTATTCCCCAATCATACCATCTCATTAGTTAAAACTTACATGTCAAATGTACGTTTTAACTTACATTTCTTTTCACAAAACATTTATCATTTTAATCACTATTACATGAGTTAAAACTAACAATTTATAGGTTAGAATAAAATACTATTATTAAGTCAAATTGGCTTATAAAATTTCAATTATCCTTCATATAAATTAGATTCCAAAATTTACATTTCCAACTATTTATTTCTTATAAAATTTTAACACATGTAAACAAATTCACAGAAATTATTACAATAAATTTTCCGGGTTTTATATCATTTCAAACCCGCAATCCCAAGTCAAACAAAATTGCTCAGGCCAATCATTTCAGCCCATAACAATTTTCCTTAATCTAAAGATCGTTCAGGTATGTATCATTTCAACCCATAGTGAAGGAACTTGCAGTGTGATCTCAGAATATGAAATAAACATAAAAAAATATTCAACATATCATGGCATAATATAAGCATATGAAATAACATGATATAAACATATGAAATAACAAAATAAAATCATATGATTGACATAATATAAGCATATGATATAACATGATATAAACATATGAAATAACAAAATAAAATCATATGTGAAATGTCAAACTTGCATAAACATATCCTCACAATTCAATTTTCATCAATTCATCAAATAAATAAGTACGTATGTCAAGAGTGATTACTCCCCTTTCTTTGGTTGGAAAAGTGATTCAAAGAGCAACACAAAAATCAAGTAACTACAGACCAGTTTGAGTGAGAGGAGAATCCAATTCCGACGCTTGAAAAATAAATAATAAATTCCATACTTAAACAAATAATCCACGTAGAAAAATAAAATAGAAAAATATATATTTGTAAACACATAAGAGGGCTTGCCTAAGGGTTGCATAGGCTTGGTCATAGGATAGTTTTGTTTGGGTTTGGGTTCGGCCTCTATTGCTTTGGGTTAGGTTTTTGCTCGGCCTAGGGCTATGGATTAGGGTTTGTTTCGGCTAGGGTTTGGAAAGTGGTGGCAAAGGGCTCGGCCTAGGGCTTTGGGTTCGGCTAGGCTAGGTTTTTGGGTTCGGCCATCATCTCTAGGGCAAGGCTCACGGCTAGGAAGGCAAAAGGAACGGGAGGCAAAGGGTTGTGCTTGGCTATGGGGATGCTATTTGGTGATGGTGGTCGGTTTTGGGTAGGGAAGAGGTCACGGCTAGGGTTTGGAAGAGGAAGGTCTAGGGTTTTGGGAAGAGGTGGAGAATAGGAGAGAAGAGAAGAAGGTGAGAGGAGGTGGTGAAGGTGATGACAAATTATGGAAGAAGAGGAGTTGTGGAGAAGAAGATCTAGGGTTTTGGAAAGAGGAGGAAGAAGAAGGAGAAGAAGACTTACATTTTTCTGTGGAGGCACAAATGAATGGATCTGGAGGTTAGCCAAAACCCTAGGAAATTATATATAGGCTACTCATCTAACTAAATGTTTTCTAGCCCAAATGGTCTAAGCCCAAACAAATCACAATAAAAATAAAAGAGAAGTTGTAGGGAAAATAACTACGTGTAATACGCCAAAAGTTGCAAAATTTGAGAAGTAAACATCAAAATTTAACAAAACGAAAAACTAGGAAAATGTTAAAATTAAATTCATCTTTATAAAAAAAATAAAAGTTAAAAATTCAAATTTTAAAATTTTTCACAAAAAGTCAAACTTTGACCAAAGTTGACCAAAATTTGCATTTTAAGAAAATCTTTATTTTATTAAATTTGGAAAAACATTTCACATCAAAACTCAAAATTATTCCAAGTTTCTCAAATTTAAAATAGTTAAATTCAAAGTTTCAAATAATTTTTTATCAAAAATATTTTCAAAATTTGGGGATTGTTACACTCTCCCCTACTCAAAACTTTTCGTCCTCGAAAAGGAACGAGATCAGAAAATAAAGAAGGATAAGGTAGGACAACAAATAGTACCTGGAATAAACAATTCTAGATTTGAAGCACGAATGCTCTCTTCCGTTTCCCAAGTACAATCCCGATCATCAGTGCCCCATTGCACTTTGACTAGGTTGACAGATTTTCTCCGAAGCTACTTCGTACCTCTATCTATAATACGAAGTGGCTTCCTCTCGACAGTGAGGTTTGTCTCAATATCTAAACTCTCGAGAGCAGAAGGCTGAATAATCAAGGATGGGTCATGGAGATACCGATGAAGATGTGAGACATGGAACACATTATGCACTCCAGAAAGTTTCTCAGGCAATTCCAAACGATAAGCTAAGGAACCAACTCTGTCTATGATGCGAAAAGGACCAATAAACCTAGGAGCGAGCTTCCCTCTCCGACAAAAACGAATCACAATTCTTTATGGAGAGACCTTAAGAAAAACCCGATCACCAACCGAAAACTCCAAACTCATCATACGCCAGTCAATATACTTCTTCTGTCTATCCTACGCAATCCACATCTTCCTCCTAATCTCCTCAACCTTCTCAGAAGCCTCTAGAATCATATCCGGACCAAGAACCAAATGATTACCGAATTCAATCCAACAAGATGGAGATTTGCAAGGTCGTCCATAAAGAGCAGCAAATGGAGCTATTTCAATACTAGCCTGAATTTTAAGAGATGAAATAAGATAAACAAATGTTTAAGACAACCTTAAACAAATATTTGATATTATACCTGATAACTATTGTTATAGGTGAATTCAACGAGATGGAGATGATCTTCCCAAGGTCCTCGATAATCAAGGACATAAGCACGAAGAAGATCTTCTAGAATCTGATTCACTCTTTCCGTTTGACCGTCGGTCTACGGATGGTAAGCAGTGCTCAGATTCAGACGAGTACATAAAGATTCCTAAAAAGCTTTCCAAAACTGACTGGTAAAGATGGGATCTCTATCATAGACAATACTAACGGGAACACCATGAAGACGAACTATCTCTCTTATATAAATCTCAGCCAAACTAGAAGCAGAACGGTTAGATCTAACTGGAATGAAATGATCTGACTTGGTCAATCTATCCACAATTACCCAGATACTTTCATTACCTCTCATAGTCCTCGGGAATCCATCAATAAAATCCATAGAAACTTATTCCCATTTCCAATTGGGAACCTCAAGAGGTTGCAATAATCCAGCAGTTTTCTGATGATTATCCTTAACCTGCTGACAAGTCACACATCTACTAACAAAAAGGGAGATATCATGCTTCATACCCTTCCACCAATACAACTTCTTCATATCATGGTACATCTTCGTCACACCTGGATGAATAGAAAGTATGGACCGATGATTTTCCTGAAGTAACTCATGCCTCAATCCATCGGCATTCGGGACACAAATCCGATTATTAATCCTCAAAATCCCTCTATCATCGATCTGAGCTCCACTACCATTTTGGCTACTACCACTAACTTTGCTACGAACATTTTCCTTAATAAGCCTAAGCATCATCTCATCCTCATCTTTCTTAGCAAGAATACGATCCATAAGAGGAGAAGAAACAACAAGCTGACATAACATCGCCTTCTTCCTACTTAAAGCATCAGCTACAACATTAGCTTTCCTTGGGGTATAGTTGATGTCAAGGTCATAAGAAGCTAGAAACTCAAGCCACCTAACTTGCCTCAAATTCAAGTCCTTCTGGGTGAAAATATATTTCAAAGACTTATGATCCGTAAAGAGCTCAAATTTAGTTCCTAATAGATGATGTCTCCAAAGCTTCAAAGCAAAAACTACAGAAAGCAATTCCAAATCATGGGCTGCATAATTGGCTTCATGGGTCTTCAATTGACGACTGGCATAAGTGATAACCTTCCCATCTTGCATCAGAACGACTCCCAAACCATCACGACTAGCATCCGTGTATACCATTAATCCCTCATTTCCATTTGGAATGGTAAGAACTGGTGCGGAAGTAAGCTTGCGCTTCAACTCATTGAATGCAGCTTCACACTTATCATTCCATCTAAACTTAGCATTCTTATGAGTCAAAGCAGTGAGAGGTGCAGCAATCCAAGCAAAATTCTCAATGAATCTCCAATAATAACCGGCAAGGCCCAGAAAACTACGGATATCAGATGGAGTCCTAGGAGTTTCCCAATTCTAAAATAGAATAGGGAACATAAGAACCGAGAAAGAGATAGAATAATTAATGTACAAAGGAAAGAAGAGAAGATAGACTTACATTGATCACAACGATCTTAACTGGAACAACAGAAACTCCATCACCAAAAACAATATGTCCAAGAAATCGGACTTCATCTTTCCAGAAATGGCATTTCGAGAATTTGGCTTTCAACTGATGACTTCTGAGAGTCCCCAGAACAAAGCTCAATTGAGATTCATGCTCCTCCTCAGACTTAGAGAAAACAAGGATATCATCGACGAAGACTAGAACAAACTTATTAAGAACATCATGGAAAACCTGGTTCATAAGGTCGACAAAGAAAGCTGGGGCATTAGTCAAACCAAAAGGCATAACTAACCATTCAAAGAAACCATCTCCAGAACGAAAAGCAGTTTTGGGAATACTTTCCTCAGCAATTCTGAGCTGGTGGAAACCGGTGGCAAGATCAAGCTGAGAAAATACAGTAACTCCATAAAGCCGATCGAACATATCATTAATACAAGGCATTGGATATCTGTTTTTCGTAGTGAGCTTGTTCAACTCCCTATAATCAACACACATCCTCAAAGAATCATCAAACTTAGTGACAAAAACCATTGCTGCTCCCCATTCGGAATGACTGGGTCTGATCAAACCTTTGGAGAACAAGTCTTCAATTTGCTTCCTCAACTCAACCTTCTCGCGAGGTGCCATTTTTCTATGAGGAAGAACTACATGTCGAGCTCCAGGAATGAGATCAATACAGAATTCGACTTCTCATTTAGGAGGTAAAGAAGTGACTTCACCAAATACATCGGGATAGAGTTTGACCACAGGAGTAGAATCAAGATCACTAAGGGAAGAATCAAGTGAATAGATAAAACTGCCTACATACTCCTGAGGCATACGGCACTGAATCATCAAAGGTTTACCAAAATCATCAACAAGAGAAACAGTCTGGGTTTTACAAGAGATTACAACTTCATGCGTCTTTAGCCAATCTCCTCCAAGCAACAAGTCAAAAGCATCGAAACCAAGAACATAGAAATCACCAGAAAAGCGATGGCTAGAATGGAAGAGTTTCACATTGTTGTAAATCCTACTAAGGTTAGCGGGACCACCAATAGGATTAGTAACACACAAAGGTTCGGTTGCAAACTTAGGTGAAAGGATATGCTCAAACTTATCACAAAGGTCCACAGAATTGAAACTATGCGAAGCTCCAGTGTCAAATAAAACACGAACAGGAAGATTAAACAAGGTAAAGGTGCTTTGGAGAGTACCTTGGGTATCACTAGGGGAAGGTGGGGTAGGCGGAGAATGGGTGGAAGAAGTCATGGCAAAGACTCCAGATGTCTTGCTCTTCTGATACAAGGGACAATCTTGCTTGAAGTGGCCAGGCTGCAAACAGACATAACAAAGATCACGCCTAGTCATCTGAGCTGGAGGAACAGCAGCTTCGGCTAAAGTAGAACAACTATTGGCATAGTGCCCTTTCTGATCACACCTAAAGCAAGTGATGGAAGAAAGATCAATACGCTGCTTCCGGGAAGAAGAAGATCCTAAACCTGGATTCTTAAGCCAATTCTGCTTCTGATGATGGAAATTTGACTTTCTCTTCTTAGAGTTGCTAGAAGACTGCTGAGATGAAGGTGCACGAGCAACAGATGATTCCTTAGAAGTGGGGTTCTCATATCTAATGGCCATATCCATCAATGTAGTAAAAGGGCTGTATAGATGAGAAATCACACGATCGTAAAACTCTGGGCGAGCTCCAGCTATAAACTTCTCATTCTTCTTAAGAGGGGTATCAATCAAACTAGGACCAAACTTGGAAAGTTCGTCAAACTTCCTCTCATACTCAGCAAATGACATATCCCCATGCTTAAGGTCCATAAACTCCATGTATAGCTGAGACTTCCCAGCCTCTGGCATCCACTTCGTCACAAAAGCCTCCCTAAACAAGATATCCAAACTTAAGAAAGATTCAAAAGGGATAACCTAAACCAAATTCAAAAGGACTAACTTAAGACAATACCTAAATTGATCCCAAGACCAACGATGTCTGTATATAATTCTCTATACTATGGTCAAGTGACACGGATATTTATCATTTCAATTCGCAATTTAAATTATATACGGGTATATATCATTTCAACCCGCAATCCCAAATTCAATTAAATGATAACCGCTTGGGTTTATCATTTCAACCCATAACGATTTTCTCCTATTCTACAGATCGTTCGGGTATGTATCATTTCAACCCATAGGGAATTCTATACTAACAGGGAACTTGCAGAGTGATCGCAGATATGATAATAATATAACATGCATATATCATCAATATAAATAACAAATAATGGTGTCAGATGTCACAGGTGAACAGATACAGATAATAGCATATATAAAGCAATGTAAATAACTAACAGCAGCATATTTCAATTGTCGTTTCAATTGAAATCAAATTTAATAAATATAAGAACGTTAATCGTGAGTGATTGCTCACCTTTCGAGGCTAGAGATGAACGAGAATGAGGTGAGTTACGAATCCAAGCACAAATTCCAAAACAAAGCAAGATTGGCACGAATTCGACGAACGAATATGATAAGTAGGAATTTACAAAATCAAATCAGAACTAGATCGATGAAGATAAATGGTATTAGTGAACTTCTATATATAACTATATATATCAAGTCATATTCTAAATTTTTGCATATATTACATTAAATCAAAATCATTGTTTTTAAATTAAAACACATAAAAAAATCAAACATATACATACCATATGTAATTTGAAATAAATATATATATCTACTTATAACAGATAAAATAATTCATATAAATTCATATACATATACTTAGAGATCACAAGATTATAAATTAACGTATATAAACAGCACATAACTATACAATATATATATATATATAATCATATATACAACATACCAACTAGTATATATACCCATACTACATGCAAACAAACCCCGTCATACCCATGCATCTGTCTAAAACCATATATATATATATATTAAACAATATAAACCAATTTATACTGTTGGAGCAAAATATATAATATATATGCTTTTCTAAACATGAGCAAGTTAGTATATGTGAAAGAAAGTCTACTCAGATTTGATACCATATAATTAACTACATATAAAATCAATATGTACATATACATTCCATAATACCAATGTTTATTAAACATATATATAGACAGTTTGTAGAATTAAACAAATATAAAGCTATATAGCCTAAATAACTAACAGATTTGAAAGCTCTGGTATATTTCAAACAAATATAAACTCATACACAAACAACTACATATATATACAATAAATTAACACATATATAAAACCAGATATATATATCTTTCATAAACACACAGCATCCATATATATAACTTACATAACAAAATATATAAACATCTAGTAAATTATATAATTAACATATTGTAAAATAACAGACCAAACTATAATATAATATATATAACTGTAGCTGGAACAATACATATATATATACTATGAAGGAAATCTTTAAACCAAAACTTATATAAATTTTAGCATCATACATATATATACTCGGCATATAAATATATAAATATATATAATGTAGCTAGATTTTATACAGCTAATATATATAAATAGTATGGCTAAATCAAAACACATATCTTGGATCCACATTTATATATAGATATATGCTGCAAACCAAAACGTATACATATAAACTAATATAACATAATATATACTATACCTTATATACATCACACAATGAGGCTCGGCTAAGGTCCAGAGGTGGAGGGCGAGAAGATCGAACTGCAAGGAGGCGAAGGCTGCTCGGCTGCCTCGTGGGGAAAGAAGACGAGAGCAAGGGGGTGGAAAATGTTCGGCCGCATGGAGAGGATGGTTGCTTGATCTTTGAAGCATGAGGGAGGGAGGAGAGCGGAGGGGAGGTGAAGGCTGAGCTTTGCGTGCGGTAGATGGTGGCTGATATGAAAAATGAGGGGCTACTTTCCACCATGCAAGTAGCAGCCATAATATAATTTTTTTTTCTTGCCGAACAAAAGAAAAGAAACGAAATAAGCAGGCAACAAAAAGCTTAATTATTATGTATATTATTTTCCTTGAACAGAAAAGAGAAAAAGGACGAGCAATAGAAATGAACAAGATATAATTTCAACAATGGGAATGAGAAAGGTCAGATATTGATTTCGGGAAGTGGCTGTTTATTCTCAGCAGATGAATATATGGAAAGGTGCGAAGAAACCCAAAAGGCTCAACCGGTATCGATACGGTTAACCGTTCCACGGTTTCATCGTGTACAGGATTCTGAAATACACAAATGAATACACTATTGAGATCAGCACGACGAGACGATCAAAACGGTATATAGATATCAGTGGTACGATCATCCTATCAAAAGTCGATAATCGGTACCGAAAATGCTGCTAAAACGCCGGAATTAAGATAAACGGAGCAATAACAGTCCAAATTTGGAGAAACGAAATATGATGTCTCACTCAGAAGATGATTTACAAATTTATTAAATAAAAATATTCAGGTTTGAGAAATATTTCATTATCAACAAATAATAACTGATTTAAATTGAAATAAAATTACACTAGAAAATAAACTTCCATATTTTCTGATGAAAATTTACCAGTTGCTATGTTAAAATAGACGTATTCCAAATATCAAATTTTATTTCCAAATTCAATTATTTAAAATTCCACAAAATTTCAGTTAATTACATAAATAAATTTATTAAAATTTACGGGTCGTTACAATAAATTAAATTTAACAAACATAAGAAATTTTAGAAGTTGTGAGTGGGTTAAAACACTCACCTTTGAATTTAAATTGAATTTAAACCCAAAATTCAACCAGTCTCCAAAATCGTCCAAACTAGCGTCAAAATGTCTGGAATTTAAATATGATCACAGCGGAACGAACCTCACGTGAAATGGACCTCGTATGCAAAAGTTATTAAGGTTAGAAGATTGATATTTTTAAGTTAAAATAAAAATAAAATAAAAAACAGACCAACCCTTGCTAACCACGTCATCACGTCCTGCTCACATCTAACCCTACCGAACCCAACCCCCTTCAATGCTTAACCACCACCAAAACGTCGACCATGAACGTGATTCCGGCCACCAGCCTCCGCCTTGACATCACTGATGTCATTCCTCAGACCAGCCGCTCCCAACGCCCACGTGCGACACCCACTGACGAGGCCCACGCCCATCCAACGCCGCCGATTTCCATGGCCAATCATGGCGAATCAAAGCGCCTCCGACCCAAATTAACAGTACCGATCGACTGCCCCTTGCCCCCTCTACACGCATGGACTTCCTGATCGCCCAAACAACGAAGATCCACCGTTGATCAAGCATGTGGCCTATGAACGGTCGTGGTTCATCTTGAGTTTCAGGACAAACAATGCGTCGAATTGATTGACGAATGGTTGCAGAAGATTACGCTCGTCGAGAGCTTCAAAACGAAATATAATTCGATATAGTTTGAGAAGTTTTAATTTGAAGTTGAATTTTTTATTTGAAATTGGATTGAGGAGTTTGTTTTGTTTGTCTGCCATTAGAATGAGGAGCTGAGAAAGAATGTACGTACAGACAAATGAGAATGAGGAGTGGCTAGGGTTTATAACAAGGTATTTATAGGCAGATCAGAAAATAGAGAGAATGGATCAGATTTGATTTGGGTTTTGAACGATAAACGACCCGAAAAGCCCGTTCTGTCACCGGAGCGAAAATGGGTCATCCCATATATCAAAATAGATGTTTTCAATAATTTTAAGTTCAATGGAACAGGTTTCAAACCCTAATTCAATCGTATGAAGAAATTATGATAAAATCAGCTTATTTCAAATTGATTTCAATTGATTTTAATTAAACTGATTTCTAGGCGTTTCGAGCCCGTACGGCCAAACGATAAGTCCGATCATTACGAAACTTGAAATCCTACAATAATTCACTGTTACAGATCCGATGAAACTGGTTTCGCCGAAATCCGAGTCAGTGGCCAAAATGGCTATTTTCACTTACCTAAATAAATTAATATTAAATTAATTAAATCGCCTTTTCTATTCAAATTTAATAAATCACAATTTCTATCATTTTGGGTCACTTAGTGATTTAAAATCCTTTATAACTAATCTCCATATCAATTTAATGTTGCATATTCCTCCAATTTCAAAGTTTTAATTTCAGTTTCAGTATATTCGGATATTATAAATTAAATTTCCAATAAATCCATTTCTTTAACTTTCAATCTTGTTATTCCATCAATTATCATCTTATGGGTTAAATTAACATTGGTTTATATCTTAGTGCATTAATATCTTTCCATTTCATCTTAATTTCAATTTACGTAATATTTAATCTCATTTAATTGCAAAATTTGTTTTCCAATTTTATTTACTAGACTAAATAAATAGGTAACACATAATAATTGTTACCATTAACTTTTATTTCATTTATAAGTTCATTACTTGCACAAATGCTACCATTAGTTTCATAACACTAATTTATTCCATTTCCATTCATTACACATTATTTTATCAGTAGGTCAATATTTTAAATTATCAATTACCTTTTATATCCCATTATAAATTAATGCACACATTAATACAACAAATATTATAATTCTTTACACAATACTAGTTTTATTCAATTACCATAAATAAATTAAATATTTACATTTGTTTCCTTATATTCAATTTATTACCAAGTATAACATTTACATTATTCCATTTATTGGAATTACATTCAAATTATTAATAATTAGCTTTAATTATCATTTGTTACATTTCATTTTAGTATTCATTTCATTATTAAATTACAGATTTATATTTCTTTCAATATTATATTACCAAAATCTCATTATCAACTAATTTAAATTATCGAAAATTACGGGTTGCTACACTCTTCCCCACTCAAAACTTTTCATCCCCGAAAAGGAAGAAGAAGGGAAAAGAGGAATTAAGAAATCAATATATCTAATTCAAAATATTAAATTTATAAACTAATAAATTTTACCAAATTAATTAATTTAAATAAAATATATCCATTTATAACCATTAAATCCTTTTATACTCAGATTAATAAAGTTTGGAAAACTTTTCACAAAATTTTTCTAGGTCCAAAATTTTCAGAAAATTTCGGCAGAGTCTCCTTTGTACGGAGAGGTCTGGAAGAAATAATAATATCAATAATAACAAAATATATCATAAATTTCAAAATAATATATATCCCAACAGCAGGAAAAACAATATAATATCGCTAGAAAACCGTAATTCGAGAACGTACCTATTTGTCGGGCAAACAACGCTTAATTACGAAACCAAAAGCAGTGGCAATTGCTTCCATAACCTATATTTCACTTATATAATCCAAACAGAGTTAATAATTATATAAAATGAAATATTTAAAGTTGTTTCGACCACTAACAAACAAATCAATATAAAACAACAATCACTCCCAACAAAGCATACAACCATCACATGAAATCAATGAAATCAACCATCCATTCATAGCAAACATGTAACAACCCATAATTTTAACAAATATTTTAAAATTAATTTATTTGAAAAACTTTGATTTTAAATCATTTTAATTGAATTTTTGGAATTTTTCCGATGTAATTTTGGGATTTATTGATAATTTATTTTCCAAATATAATAAAATAATGATTTTTTGGAAAATTTTATATTTTGTTCAATTTTAATCAAACTTTGATTTTCAGTGAAATGTTAAATTTGAATTTTAAAATTTCCAATCTTTTTCTTTGAAACAGTATTTGTTTCTGATATTTGTTCTGCTTTTCATTTTGTTAAATTCTGTTTTATACTTTTTAAATCTGATAAATCCATTGTTTTACAATAAATTATTTTCAGTATGTTATTATCTTTTTTTTTCCTATGTTATTTCTATTATTTTAGTTTTGGACTTTGTTTATTTATTTGTTATTCTGAACTTATTTGATTTTGGGCTTGGAAACTCAAGAGACTTGAGTTATTTGTTTAATTGAAACCTTTTCATTTTCTAGCCTTTTCATTTTTCCTTCTTAGCCGTGTATTTTCATTCCCTATAGCCGTACATCTCACAATTATTCTCATCTCCATTTCATTTCCATTTCTAACAAAAGTTTTAAAGTAAGTTTTTCCCATGGCTTCCTCTCTTCTTTTCTTTTTCTATTTTCCTTTTTCTTTCTCTTAAACATGTTCGGCCACCACCATCACCATGCCTCCTATAGCCGACCATCATCTCCACATCCATCACCTTGACCGGCCATCTCCACCACCATATCATCTCCACACACATGCCGTGACCATAGATCCAAAATCCATCACATAAGTGCCTTGGAAACCCTAACCAAACTCCACTATACATCATCCACCATCTCCTTGTAGCCTCGGCCACCACCACCACTGCCATCTCCTCCAGCCCATGACATCACCACTGACCTTAGTCGTACCACCTAGTGATGATGACCTGAACAAGCCTAAGCACCCAGGCCGAACCATGTTTGCTATGGCCGAACCCACTTGTAGCCAAGACCTTTCACATGCCTTGCCACATGACCTTTTGCCTTCATGTAACCCCTATCTCTTCACTTTCCAACCATAGCCATGCTTTACCTGATCATGGCCGAGCCTAGCTTGCCTCTAAACATCATAGCTGAGCAAATATGATGATGGCCGAGCCTATAGGTGATGTGGCCGAGCCCACTTGTTGACAAAATCCATATTTTGTTTCAAATTGATTTATGTTTTACATTGTTTAATTCTTATTTTGTTTGTGTTGAATTATATACTTATATATGTGTATATTTTGTTGTTACAAGACTTGGATCTTGGCTCTCCATCTTCTCCTCGAATCTAGTCGTGCTTTGTCGTGCTTTGCGTAGTTTGGATTTGTGTTTGAATTGATCTCTAGCTTTAAAAAGGTGAGTTTATCACTCTCGACAAATCGTACTTATATAAATGTGAAACAATGTCACTTGAATTGTAGTAGTTGATATTCGATGTTATATGTTCACATCTGCCTGTTATATGACATTATATGATGATATTACCTGATTTTATACTTGTTGTATCACCTGACATCATATGATATGTTTTACCGTTTATTTTATTTTCTGTTTCTCACACTGCAAGTTCCCTTTCACTATGGGTTGAAATGATATATACCCGAACAGACTTTAGAATAAGGAAAGGTCGTTATGAGCTGAAATGATAGGCTCAAGCGATTTTATTTGACTTGGGATTGCGGGTTTGAAATGATAAAACCCGAAATTTTGGCTAATTACGGATTGAAATGATATATTATCCGTATCACTTGACCTAGGTTAGAAAATATTATACAAACCCATGGTTAATTTTAAATATAAAGATTTTCTGAAAAATGTAAGTATTTGGAATTTAAATTATTTGAGATTTTAACTAAAACTGGATTTAAATGATTTAAATAGTGATTTTCTATAAGTTAAAAGGTCATAAGTTGATAAATGGTTTAAATTGAAATTTAAAATTTGATTTAACTTAATAATTGGAAATTTGATTTAAAATGGAATTTTAAACTTAACTTAGTAATTAAAATATTTAGTTATGAAATGGATATTTTTAAAAGAAAGAAATATTAATATTTGTTTGTTAAAATGAAAAGTTAAGCAAATTATAATGTAAATTTGACTTAGTGAATGAATTATAATTTAATTGGATATTTATTTAATAAAATGTTATTTTATTAAAATTATAAGTTAAGTAATATCCAAATAAATAATTTTGAAAAGTGGAATAAGTATGATAAGTTAAAAATGAGAAAAGTTGAAAATATATTGTTTTAAATTGTTATAATAAACTTATAACAGCAATTGTAGCACTTCAGAAATGCTGTGATTTCAATGTAGTGTTTTCCAAATTACTAGTATACTTACAGTAACGTTCTGTAAGTGCTATTTTTCTAAAATGTATTGGTTTTTAAAATTAACACTGTATCTACTGTAGTAGTTTATAAGTGCGGTTGTTTCTGAAATGAACTATATTTCTGAATTACTATTATACCTAATGTAGCAGTTTATAAGTGCTGTTGTTTCTGAAATGAACTATATTTCTGAATTACTATTATATCTACTGCAGCAGTTTATAAGTGCTGCTGTTTCTGAAAGATAACTTTTTTGAAATGCTACTATAAGAATTATAACATTTTCTAAGTGACGAATGCTAGAATATAATGTTTTGAAATTGTTATAATTGAATGAATGAACTTAGAAATGCTACAATTCTGGAAATTGAATATTTGATTTGAAAGGATATTGACTTCATATTTAAACGGTTTAAATGGATTATTTTGATTTGGAATAAAAACCATTTTTGAAATTTATAACCACGGGTTATAATAACGATTGGTTGTTAAAGAGACCGGGATCGGATATGGACATACTCTCTGTCGATACTGAAAACCACTTTGACAACTGTGTACTCGGTGGAGATTCCAGAATGAAGTAGGATGGTGGCGACGATTCTATTTTGAGGTATACACGTGGACTCGACTCCCGTGAGTTGGCATAAGGTGGCTAAAACAGGAGCAATCGACGGGCTAATGAGGTAGCACCTCTTATCGGACACATTCCATCGTATACCATTCTATTACTTTGTGATTGATTGGGTGCACCCCTTGATTCGGGAGTGTGGATCGAGGTGGGCGATTGCTGTGGCTCTATGTTACCACCAGCCCGAAAGTGTAATTGGTATATCTACCCTGGCATTGCCTAGTTGTGCCGTGTCACCTACCCTAGCGTGCTTTACTACGAGTTTATTTTGTACCATACCTATGGAGTGCCCTCTGACGACGCCCATTATGGGGGAGATTACGGTACTGTATAGACTATGGGAATATATGAAATGTGTTAAGGGGGATATGAGTAATGCCTTAACGCTATTTTGATAGTTTACTTTACTTTAGACATTATTATAATAGCGTATCTTACTACATAGTAGATAGTTTAACGGATCCTTAGAGGATGGGCGATCCCAAGCATCCTTGAAGTTATTGATGCATTTCTATTACAGTTCACTTGAGTTGATTTACATTGTATAAGTATGTATGTCCTGACTCGAGTGTTTTGTGTTTTGCTTTACGCTCGTGTCAGCCTGAGTATTACAGCATTGGATTCACCTTCTGGAGCTAGAGATTGCTGGAGTTTATATGTCTATCTAGTTGTCTTTCCATTTTGGTCATTTCATTCAGCTTTGCTTATGTATTTGTGAACTTATGTATTCAGACTTCTGTTGTATCTGTTTTTCAGACTATGGTATTTTGTATCTGTTTTGAGACTATGTATTGTGGTGGCTTCATGAACCACTATGTATTTTTATTTCCGCTGCGAGTTATTCTAATATTCTGTGTCTGTGGTTTTATTTGCACCAAATTTATTTACAATCTATTGTTTTGAATTATTCAAGTCCGACATATGTTGTTTTATTGTCGATTTGAATGGTCCAAAATAGTGGGTCGTTACATTTGGTATCAGAGCTTTGGTTTTAGGAAAACCTTAGCCTATGGAGCAAAAACTCATTAGAGATAGGGTAAAAATACCCTAGAATGAATGAAATCAATCTTAGAATCATTTCTTTATGAGAGAACGTATTTTTAAGTATAAATGATTTTCAAAAGATTTTAAAGGATTTTAAAAGATTATTTTGGATATAAAATTTTCTTGTTTTAAAATCTCATTTTCTTAACTTCATTCCTTTCGAATCCACCTTGTTATTTAAATTCTTTGATTAGGATTTCCATTCTGGTCGAATCTTATCTTTTTCTTTCTGTTTTACCTTTGTCCTAAAATTCATTCTTGATTTTTCGAGGATGAATCGTAGGAAAGCCAGAGGTAGCGGTCGTGGTATTGCCCCAGTTCCCGAGCTTGTTGCACCCATCAGGTTCACTACTCTTTGCAAGGAATTCACTCAGCTTGGTGGTACCAAGTTTACTGGATCTGGGAGCATCGTAGAGGCTCAACAGTGGTTGAGGAGTCTTGAGAGTATTTTTACTGGTTTGGAGATTACTGAGGCTCAGAAGCGTCAGTTGGCAGCTTGGCAGCTTCAGGAGGCAGCTCAAGATTGGTGGGAATCTGTCACAGCTCAGACTGTGGAGGCAGATATTTCTTGGGAGCAGTTTAGGTATCTTCTTCTTGTGTTGTCCTGTGTTCTGTTCAGCTTTTTCTCTTTGAAATCTATCTTAAGCTTATCTATCTTTTTCCAGGGAGGCTTTTGTGGCAAAATGGATGCTCGAAGCCGGGAAGTCCCAGCTATACAGGGAGTTTATGGATCTTAAGCAAGGGAGCATGTCATTTTCTGAGTATGAGCGGAAGTTCAATGAACTTTCCAAGTTTGGTCCTGGCCATATTAACATCTCTCTTAAGAAGAATGAGAAATTTATAGCTGGAGCTCGCCCAGAGTTTTATGATCGTCTCATCTCTCATGTTCATGGTACCTTCACGGAGTTGATGGACATGGCTATTAGATATGAGAATCCCACTTCTAAGGAAGTTTCTGTTCCTCGTGCTTCTCTATCTCAGTCTGGTTCTGGCAACTCTAAGAAGAGGAAGCCTAATTTCCATCAGCAGAAGCAGAATTGGCTGAAGAATCCTGGTTTAGGATCTACTCCTCCGAAGCATCCTATCGACCTATCTTCCATCACCTGCTTCAAGTGTGATCAAAGGGGACACTATGCGGATAGTTGCCCTACTTCAGTTGGTGCTGCTGTTCCTCCACCTCAGGATACCAGGAACAATCTTTGTTATGTCTGTCTGCAGGCTGGTCATTTCAAGAATAATTACCCCTTGTATCAGAAAGGCAAGACAATCTATAGTCTTTGCCATGACTTCTTCCACTCCTGTTCCACCAGCTCCACCTGCTCCTAGTGATTCCCAAGGTACTCTTCATGGCACTTTTTCTCTGTTTAATTTTCCTGTTCGTGTTTTATTTGATACTGGAGCTTCACATAGTTTTATTTCTGTGGATCTTTGTGATAAGTTTGAGAATCTCCTTTTTCTTGAGTTTGCATCTGTACCTTTGTGTGTTACTAATCCTATTGGGGGTCCCTCGAACCTTAGTAGGATTTGTAGAAGAGTGAAACTCTTCTATTCTGGTTATCGTTTTTCTTGTGATTTCTATGTTCTGGGTTTTGATGCTTTTGATATATTGCTTGGGGGTGATTGGCTTAAGAGGCATGATGCCGTTATCTCTTGTAAAACCCGAACTGTTTCTCTTGTTGGTGATAAGGGTGATCATTTGGTAATTCAGTGCCGTATGCCTTAGGATTTTGCTGGCAGTTTTATTTTCTCTTTGGATTCTTCTCCTGGTGATCTTGATTCAACCCCTGTGGTTAAACTCTATCCCGATGTATTTGGTGAAGTTTCTTCTTTGCCTCCTAAACGTGAATTTATTTCTGTATTGATCTTATTCATGGAGCTCGACCTATAGTTCTTCCTCCCAGAAGAATGGCACCCTGCGAGAAGGTTGAGTTGAGGAAGCAAATTGAGGACTTGTTTTCCAAGGGTCTGATCAGCTAGTCAATCCGAATGGGGAACAACAGTGGTTTACGTCACTAAGTCCGATGGTTCTTTGAGGATGTGTGTTGATTATAGGGAGCTGAATGTAACGACCCGTATTTTACGGATCGAAACATTGTAAAATAGTTGACCTTTGGTTGCATTGCTGTTAAGCCGTTTCAGATTTTGGCAGAATTTTTCTTGAGTCTTAAGTCGTAGCCGACTTAGGAGATTAACCGAGTTAAGGAAGTTAAGTTAGGATGGCCTAGGTTGAGTGACCGACCTATGGGACTGACCGACCTAAGAGTTAACGACTTAGGTAGGATAGCGACTTAAGAGATTTAGCAAGTTGACCGACCTAGGAGATAAGCTAGCTAACGACTTAGTAGTTAGGTCGTTTGACGACCTAAGGGGTTAAGTATTAGGTCGGGTGGACTTTAAGTCGTAGTCTGTTAGGTCGGAGTTGTTGGATAAGTCTTAGGTCGCGTGTTGGCTTAAGAGTTAAGTCGTAGAGTGGTTAAATAGTTAAGGCGTAACTCTGTTGAGCTGTTAGGTCGGTTACCCGGTTAAGTCGGAGGCTCTGTTAGGTCGGAAAGTGTAAGTCGGAGGGACTTGGGGTTTGTTAAGTCGTAGGTCGGCATGCTAAGCAGTTAGGTAGTGGCACTGATAGGTCGCACCTATTGTTAAGTCGCTAAGTCATAGGTCGTAACCTTGTTAGGTCGTAAGGCGAAGGGCTTTGATAGGTCGATTTAAGCGCCTGGGTGTTAAGTCGTAGAGACTTAGGTCGGTGGGGGTCTTAGGTCGTAGGTCGGAGACGACCTAATTCCGAGTTATGACTTAGGGAGATTTCGCCTATAAATAGAGGGGGTTTGGCTTCATTTTTGGGATCCGGATTTCGAAGCGACGAAGTGCTGCCATTTTGAGAGCTCGACTTCTACACTTCTTCACTTCTTTTCTCCACTCTAATCTAGTGATTCCATCCATCCAAGTTGAAGATCAAATTGAAGATTCAAGAGCTTAGATTGAAGATCTTCATCCTTTGGAGTGAGATTTCTTCGTTTGAAGCGGATTCGCGATAGATCAAGCTAGATCCTTCGCTGTCCAGATCTGAAGCGTGTTGATTTGGGGTTGTTTAGGTGATTTGGTGAGTGGTGATTATCTCTCACACGGATCCAAAGGAGTATATCGGATTGTTGGCTCGATTTGGTGTTAAAATAGTGATTTCCATACATTTCCTTCATCCTAAGTGTAGATCCATATAGATCCATTGTTCATGATGATGTTACATCCATTTTACTACATGTTAACCTATGCAAGTTCATTCATCAAGATTATAGAGATATTGTTCATGTTTTCATGCTTATTAGACTTTCAACTCTTTAATTACGAAATTGCCATTATTGTGATAATTGTCTACTTAGATCATATTTGAATGCTTGATTGCTTGGATTAATGTTTGATTTGGTTGATTGCTATGAATTAGATGATTGATGATTTGATTTAGATCGAGGATGATTCAAAAGCTAAGGGAAAGGCTCTTGAATGGGAAAAGCTGCTTGTGGCATTTGTAGCGGATGATGAAGCTCTTATGCATAGATTTGATGATGAGGTTGAGATGAGACTTTGCGAGGATGTGATGAAGCGAAGTATGATATGAGATAGTCTTGGTCTAATCCAGACGGGATCATTCCAAGCGGGTTGAGGATAATGGATGCTCGAGAGGCGCTTGAGCTAGTATGGAAATAGTTGTCAAGGAGGACGACTAGAAGGCTGAGATCTCATCGTTGTTGAAGGTTCTAGCATGCTCAAAGCAAGAGTACGTTGGGCAGATTCGATAGTCCCTGAAGGCTACTGATTGGGTAGTCAAGTACTCTGGGCAGATTCGATAATCCTAGGCACGGGTCACGATGACGTGCGGGAGTTATGTCTAGAACCGGGGTTTCCATTAGCCCTTGATGGACGGCTGAAAGAATGTGCCGGTCATTCATTTAACAGTGATATCGAAGCAATGATAACAGTGATAGCAAGAGTCATGGATGTTTGGTTGTATCGTCATTCGGTCTCAAGAGCGGTATTCTCTGGGTACTTATCTGATCTTGGTTTAGGCCTTGGGGGTTTGTGCTTGGAAAACATCGCCCTTGACTTGAGTGATAATTGCATTACTTTACATTGTATGCTCTACTATGTTTGCTTCTACTTAGTGTGTGTTTGGGGGCTATCACTGTAGAAAGAGGTTGGAGTGGGAGGGTTGTATTCCTATTCCTTTTCCTTTATGCTCTTTTGGTATGTTGTTAGTTAATTTACCGCTCACTAAGACTGTTGTCTGACTCAAGGCTTTATGTTTTAATTCTTATTGCCTTGGGCTGTTCGTCCATTTTGGGATGGGCAGACTAGGTAGCAGGTGACAGGTGCTGTTCTCTTCTCACGATGCTGATATCGAAGATGAGCTGGAGGGTTGCATATTATCTTCATATTATATGTACTGGATGTTCCGCTGTTTGTATAATCTCTGAGTGTTATGTAGTGAGGCTTGATGTATTGACTATTTGGATGCTTGTATTCAACTATTATGGAGTTTTATATGATGGCATTTTATTCTGTAAAGCTTCGCTATACATATGTTATATTTTATTTTGTCCATGCGCTGTGAGTAATACGATAGATTCTGTTGTTTTTATCTACCTTGACAATCGTC
This sequence comes from Allium fistulosum, assembly GCA_030737815.1. Lineage (NCBI taxonomy): Eukaryota > Viridiplantae > Streptophyta > Magnoliopsida > Asparagales > Amaryllidaceae > Allium > Allium fistulosum. Next base: position 1,427,641,052 of record CM060902.1, read on the forward strand.
CATGGTCGCCTGGCACACTTTACAGCGCACTATCTCTAGATTCGGTGCAGGAGTCATGGGCGGTCGTCACATTTGGTATCAGAGCATTGGTTAATCGATTTTACCCAACGCTCGCTGACGTAACTACGTATGAGAGACGTAATTGTAATTTTGATGGATGATTACTATATATAATATAGTAGCTTAGTTGAGTTTGAGTCCTTTATGCAGTTGTTTCTCTAAGATGTTCTAATCATTCTTTTTATAGATATTGAGAATGAGTCGAAGAGGGAGACCAGCTGCTAGGGAAGGCCGTGCTGCTGAAGGAACTGCTGATTATGCAGCTATGTTCGAAGCTATGATGACTTCGATCATGAGAAGGATACCAGTTCCGGGGGCAGTAGTAGATGTTGGAGTTCAAGTCCAAACTCCGAAACTAGTGGATTTTGCTAAGTTGTGCAAGGACTATACTGCTCTTGGAGGGAAGGTTTTCTTGGGAACAGAATCAACCATTGAAGTCCAGAGGTGGATAGATGCTTGTAGAAGGATCTTTGGTGATTTGGGAATCGATGATGCAACTAAGAGGAAGTTGGCATCAAGACAGCTTCAAGGGAGAGCCTCTGATTGGTGGAACTCTATAACCATCAATACTCCGGAGGAAGAGATTACTTGGGAGCAATTCCAAGTCAGGTTTGAAGCTAAGTTCATTTCTACAGCTCAGAAGTCTGTTTTGTTCAAGAAGTTTGTAGAGCTCAAGCAAGGTGGAAGACCAGTTCTTGAGTATGTTTCTGAGTTTGAAGCTTTGTCCAAGTATGCCCGGTCGTATATCGAATCTGCATATCAGAAGAATGAAAAGTTTATGACAGGCTTGGACAGTTATCTTGGGAGACAGTTGGTGGATCATTTGGACGATTCATTTGAGAAGCTTGTGGAGAAAGCTCTCAAGCATGAGAGTTTGTTTCCTAAGGAAGGATCTGTTGTTGCTGTGACCAGGGAAGAGTCTAAACCTCAGCATGGTGGAAACAAGAAGAGGAAGCAGCAGCAGCAGAAGGGTAAGGATGGCCAGAAGAAGCCGAAGGGCGAAGTGACTTGCTACAATTGTCAGCAGAAGGGCCATTTCTCGAAGGATTGTAAGAATCCTAAGGTGCCGATGAAGTGTCACAACTGTGACAAGCCGGGGCATTTCAGGAAGAATTGTCCAGAACCGAGGAGGGACAAGCAGATTGTGCAAGCTTATGCTTTGGGAGCTGTTCCGTCGTCTTCAAAAGCTCCTACCGCTGAAGAAAAAGGGAAGAGTGTGGTGGTTCAAGGTACTCTTTTCCTATGTGGTGTTCCAGTTAGAGTGTTGTTTGATACTGGGGCGTCGCATTCGTTTGTTTGTAGCGAACTCGTAGGCCGGTTAGGTTTGGAACCGGATATTGTTGATAGGCCATTGGTTGTGACTAATCCAAGTGGGGGTTCGTCTTGTTTGTGTATGCTATGCCGTGGTCTGATTGTATCGAGTCATGGTTGCTCTTTTGTTTGTGATTGCTTTGTTCTGAACTTTGCAGGGTTCGGAATTATTTTGGGTATGGACTGGCTCAGGAGGTATGCGGCAAAGGTTGATTGTGAGAGGCTGGAAGTGACAGTCGAGAATGTGGAGGGGCGAAAGATTGTGATACGATGTAAGCATGAAGAAGGCGTCTTCATGAGCTTCATGTATTCGCTGGTTGTTCCACGGAATGGACTGTCATCGGTGCCAATCGCTAATGGATTCAAGGATGTCTTTGACGAAGTCAAAGGGTTGCCACCGCATAGAGAGATCGAGTTTCGTATAGATCTAGTTGAAGGAGCCAGACCTGTTGTGATGCCTCTTAGGCGGATGGCGCCTAGGGAACAGCAAGAATTGAGGGTGCAAGTTGATGATCTTTTGCAGAAAGGATTCATTCGGCGTAGTGTGTCCGAATAGGGTGCACCAGTTGTATTCGCAACCAAAGCAGATGGATCGCTAAGGTTGTGTGTCGATTATCGTGAGCTGAATAAGGTGACTAAGAAGAACAAGTATCCATTGCCGAGAATAGATGACTTGTTTGATCAGCTTCACGAAGCTAAGGAGTTTTCTCAGATGGATTTGGCAACGGGATTTCACCAGTTGAGAGTGGCTAAGGATAGTGTGCCGAAGACTGCTTTCCGAACACCATCCGGTTTCTTTGAGTGGCTGGTAATGCCGTTTGGATTGACTAACGCGCCAGCATATTTTGTGGATCTTATGAATAGAGTGTTCAGAGATCAGTTGAACAAGTTTGTACTTGTGTTCGTGGATGATATTCTGATTTATTCCAGAACTGAAGAAGAGCACAAGACACACTTGCGTATTGTTTTGGAAATCTTATGGAAACATCAGCTGAAGGCTAAGTTTTCGAAGTGTCACTTCTGGAAGAGTGAAGTGAGGTTCTTAGGCCATGTTATCTCTGGAAGTGGAATAGCGGTTGATCCCGCTAAGGTGGTAGCAATCCAGGATTGGGTTAGACCTAAGAATGCATCGGATGTGAGGAGTTTTCTTGGATTAGCAGGATATTATCGTCGGTTTATCAAAGACTTCTCCAAGATAGCTGCACCATTAACAGGATTGACGAAGAAGAACCAAGTGTTCAGTTGGGATGCGAAGTGTGAGCAAGCTTTCGGAATCCTGAAAGAGCGATTGACGAGTGCTCCTGTTTTGACTATTCCAAGTGGGAATGATGAGATGGTGGTTTACACCGACGCATGTGGTACTGGACTTGGAGCAGTGCTGATGCAGAGGGATAAAGTTGTTGCGTATGCTAGTCGACAACTGAAGCCACATGAAAGGAATTACCCGACTCATGATTTGGAGTTAGCGGCGATTGTTTTTGCTCTGAAGATGTGGAGACATTATCTACTGGGAGTTCGATTTGAGTTGTTTACAGATCATAAGTCGTTGAAGTATCTTTTCTCCCAAAAGGATTTGAATCTTCGGCAGCAACGTTGGCTAGAGTTCTTGGCATCATATGATTTTGGTATAGCTTATACTCCGGGAAAAGGTAACGCAGTGGCAGATGCGTTAAGTAGAAGACATGCAGGATTGGGAGCCATGTTTTCATAATGGAAGAATCTCGAGTATTTAGCTGGATTTGACTTCAGGCCTAGATGCGAATTGGAACCTGAGATGTTGGCAAACTTATCGATAAGACCGACTCTTGTGGAAAGGATTGGCGAGAGCCAAAAACGAGACGATAAGCTTGTCAAGATTATCCGTGATTTGGAATCTGGATTGGAACCAGAAAAGGATGAGGGATTAGAGGTCGATCGAGAGGGTTGGCTTCGGAAGCAAGGACGACTAGTTGTTCCCAATATAGATGAATTGAGGAGTGAAGTTCTGAAGGAAAGTCATCACTCGAAGTTGACAATTCATCCAGGTGGAAATAAGATGTATCGGGATATGAAGAGAACCTACTACTGGGAAGGTATGAAGAAGGATGTTGGAAATTTTATTTCCAAATGTATGAACTGCCAGTTGGTAAAAGCCGAACAGAAGAAGCCTAGTGGATTGCTGCAACCATTAGAAGTTCCTACATGGAAGTGGGAGCAAGTGTCGATGGATTTTATTGATGGATTGCCTAGAACCAGAACGGGAAATGAAGGGATTTGGGTCATTGTAGATCGTTTGACTAAGAGTCCCAGATTTATTCCTGTTCGATCGACTAGAACTGCATCAAAGTTGGCTGAGTTGTATGTTAAGTGGATAGTTCGATTCCATGGTATTCCGAAGAGTATAGTGAGCGATCGAGACCCATTGTTCACTAGTGGATTTTGGAAGAGCTTCCAGGAAGTTTTGGGAACCGAGTTGTGTTTGAGTACAGCTTATCACCCTCAAATGGATGGTCAGACCGAGAGAGTCAACCGAGTTTTGGAAGATCTTCTTAGAGCTTGTGTTTTGGATTTCGGAGGATCATGGGAAGATCACCTTCATTTGGTGGAATTTTCATACAACAACAGTTACCAGTCAAGCATTGGTATGGCACCGTATGAGGCATTGTATGGAAGACCGTGTAACTCACCGACGTGTTGGATAGAAACTGGAGAAAAGCTGATGCTTGGGCCAGAGATGATTCGACAAACTTCGGATTGCATAGAGATCATTCGGCAACGAATGAAGGCAGCCCAAGACCGTCAGAAGAGTTATGCCGATAAGCATCGTAAGGATTTGGAGTTCGACGTAGGTGATATGGTTTTTGTGAAGATTTCTCCACTGAAGAATGTTATTCGATTCGGGAAGAAAGGGAAATTGACTCCGAGATTTGTTGGACCATTCCCGATCATCGAGCGAATTGGAAAGCTCGCCTACAGATTGGAGTTACCTGAGAAGATGTCGAGTGTGCACAATGTTTTTCATGTATCATATCTACGGAAGTATGTGCACGACTCGAATATGGTGGTTTCTGCTGATAGCTGTGAAGATTTCGAAGTTGATCCAGTCGATAGAAGACCTCGTAAGCCTCTTCGTGTTGTAGAAACCAACACGAAACAGCTTAGGAGGAAGGTAGTTAAGTTGCTCAAGGTACAATGGAGTGATGATGATGACGACTGTACGCGGGAGGTGGAAGAGAGGATGAAGGCAGCTCATCCTGAACTCTTCAAGGTATGGCCCTAAGGTGTCGTGTCATCTCACGATATTGTAACTTGTTCTAGTGTTAGAATTCTGTACACTAAGCTAGAATTGGATGCATGGCTTGTTGATTGTTATGGTTGGTAGGCGTACAGAATAGTCTTTGATTGCCTTGTTTGTTTGGAATTTCGGGGGCGAAATTCCTAAGGGGGAGAGAATGTAACGACCCATATTTTACGGACCGAAACATTGTAAAATAGTTGACCTTTGGTTGCATTGCTGTTAAGCCGTTTCAGATTTTGGCAGAATTTTTCTTGAGTCTTAAGTCGTAGCCGACTTAAGAGATTAACCGAGTTAAGGAAGTTAAGTTAGGATGGCCTAGGTTGAGTGACCGACCTAATAGAGTGAGCGACCTATGGGACTGACCGACCTAAGAGTTAATGACTTAGGTAGGATAGCGACTTAAGAGATTTAGCAAGTTGACCGACCTAGGAGATAAGCTAGCTAACGACTTAGTAGTTAGGTCGTTAGACGACCTAAGGGGTTAAGTATTAGGTCGTTTGGACTTTAAGTCATAGTCTGTTAGGTCGGAGTTGTTGGATAAGTCTTAGGTCGCGTGTTGGCTTAAGAGTTAAGTCGTAGAGTTGTTAAATAGTTAAGGCGTGACTCTGTTGAGCTGTTAGGTCGGTTACCCGGTTAAGTCGGAGGCTCTGTTAGGTCGGAAAGTATAAGTCGGAGGGACTTGGGGTTTGTTAAGTCGTAGGTCGGCATGCTAAGCAGTTAGGTAGTGGCACTGATAGGTTGCACCTATTGTTAAGTCGCTAAGTCATAGGTCGTAACCTCGTTAGGTCATAAGGCGAAGGGCTTTGATATGTCGATTGAAGCGCCTGGGTGTTAAGTCATAGAGACTTAGGTCGGTGGGGGTCTTAGGTCGTAGGTCGGAGACGACCTAATTCCGAGTTACGACTTAGGGAGATTTCGCCTATAAATAGAGGGGGTTTGGCTTCATTTTTGGGATTCGGATTTCGAAGCGACGAAGTGCTGCCATTTTGAGAGCTCGACTTCTACACTTCTTCACTTCTTTTCTCCACTCTAATCTAGTGATTCCATCCATCCAAGTTGAAGATCAAATTGAAGATTCAAGAGCTTAGATTGAAGATCTTCATCCTTTGGAGTGAGATTTCTTCGTTTGAAGCGGATTCGCGATAGATCAAGCTAGATCCTTCGCTGTCCAGATCTGAAGCGTGTTGATTTGGGGTTGTTTAGGTGATTTGGTGAGTGGTGATTATCTCTCACACGGATCCAAAGGAGTATATCGGATTGTTGGCTCGATTTGGTGTTAAAATAGTGATTTCCATACATTTCCTTCATCCTAAGTGTAGATCCATATAGATCCATTGTTCATGATGATGTTACATCCATTTTACTACATGTTAACCTATGCAAGTTCATTCATCAAGATTATAGAGATATTGTTCATGTTTTCATGCTTATTAGACTTTCAACTCTTTAATTACGAAATTGCCATTATTGTGATAATTGTCTACTTAGATCATATTTGAATGCTTGATTGCTTGGATTAATGTTTGATTTGGTTGATTGCTATGAATTAGATGATTGATGATTTGATTTAGATCGAGGATGATTCAAAAGCTAAGGGAAAGGCTCTTGAATGGGAAAAGCTGCTTGTGGCATTTGTAGCGGATGATGAAGCTCTTATGCATAGATTTGATGATGAGGTTGAGATGAGACTTTGCGAGGATGTGATGAAGCGAAGTATGATATGAGATAGTCTTGGTCTAATCCAGACGGGATCATTCCAAGCGGGTTGAGGATAATGGATGCTCGAGAGGCGCTTGAGCTAGTATGGAAATAGTTGTCAAGGAGGACGACTAGAAGGCTGAGATCTCATCGTTGTTGAAGGTTCTAGCATGCTCAAAGCAAGAGTATGTTGGGAAGATTCGATAGTCCTTGAAGGCTACTGATTGGGTAGTCAAGTACTCTGGGCAGATTCGATAATCCTAGGCACGGGTCACGATGACGTGCGGGAGTTATGTCTAGAACCGGGGTTTTCATTAGCCCTTGATGGACGGCTGAAAGAATGTGTCGGTCATTCAATTAACAGTGATATCGAAGCAATGATAACAGTGATAGCCAGAGTCATGGATGTTTGGTTGTATCGTCATTCGGTCTCAAGAGCGGTATTCTCTGGGTACTTATCTGATCTTGGTTTAGGCCTTGGGGATTTGTGCTTGGAAAACATCGCCCTTGACTCGAGTGATAATTGCTTTACTTTACATTGTATGCTCTGCTATGTTTGCTTCTACTTAGTGTGTGTTTGGGGGCTATCACTGTAGAAAGAGATTGGAGTGGGAGGGTTGTATTCCTATTCCTTTTCCTTTATGCTCTTTTGGTATGTTGTTAGTTAATTTACCGCTCACTAAGACTGTTGTCTGACTCAAGGCTTTATGTTTTAATTCTTATTGCCTTGGGCTATTCGTCCATTTTGGGACGGGCAGACTAGGTAGCAGGTGACAGGTGCTGTTCTCTTCTCACGATGCTGATATCGAAGACGAGCTGGAGGGTTGAATATTATCTTCATATTATATGTACTGGATGTTCCGCTGTTTGTATAATCTCTAAGTGTTATGTAGTGAGGCTTGATGTATTGACTATTTGGATGCTTGTATTCAACTATTATGGAGTTTTATATGATGGCATTTTATTCTGTAAAGCTTCGCTATACATATGTTCTATTTTATTTTGTCCATGCGCTGTGAGTAATACGATAGATTCTGTTGTTTTTTTCTACCTTGACAATCGTCCATGGTCGCCTGGCACACTTTACAGCGCACTATCTCTAGATTCGGTGCAGGAGTCATGGGCGGTCGTCACATTTGGTATCAGAGCATTGGTTAATCGATTTTACCCAACGCTCGCTGACGTAACTACGTATGAGAGACGTAATTGTAATTTTGATGGATGTTACTATATATAATATAGTAGCTTAGTTGAGTTTGAGTCCTTTATGCAGTTGTTTCTCTAAGATGTTCTAATCATTCTTTTTATAGATATTGAGAATGAGTCGAAGAGGGAGACCAGCTGCTTGGGAAGGCTGTGCTGCTGAAGGAACTGCTGATTATGCAGCTATGTTCGAAGCTATGATGACTTCGATCATGAGAAGGATACCAGTTCCGGGGGCAGCAGTAGATGTTGGAGTTCAAGTCCAAACTCCGAAACCAGTGGATTTTGCTAAGTTGTGCAAGGACTATACTGCTCTTGGAGGGAAGGTTTTCTTGGGAACAGAATCAACCATTGAAGTCCAGAGGTGGATAGATGCTTGTAGAAGGATCTTTGGTGATTTGAGGATTAATGATCGGATTTGTGTCCCGAATGTTGATGGATTGAGACAGGAGTTACTTCGGGAAAATCATCGATCCAGACTTTCTATTCATTCGGGTGTGACCAAGATGTATCAGGATATGAATAAATTGTATTGGTGGAAGGGTATGAGACGTGATATCTCCATTTTTGTTATTAAGTGTGCGACTTGTCAGCAAGTCAAGGCCGATCACCAGAAGACCCCTGGTTTGTTGCAGCCCCTTGAGGTTCCCAATTGGAAATGGGAACAAGTTTCTATGGATTTTATTGATGGATTACCGAGGACTTGGAGGGGTAATGAGATTATTTGGGTTATTGTGGATAGATTGACCAAGTCAGCTCATTTCATTTCGGTCAAGTCTACCCGTTTTGCTTCGAGTTTGGCTGAGATTTATATGAGGGAGATTGTTCGTCTCCATGGTGTTCCTGTTAGTATTGTCTGTGATCGTGATCCTATCTTTACCAGTCAGTTTTGGAAAGCTTTTCAGAATCTTTGGGTACTCACTTGAATCTGAGCACTGCTTACCATCCACAGATCGACGGTCAAACGGAAAGAGTGAATCAGATTTTGGAGGATCTTCTTCGTGCTTGTGTTCTTGATTATGGAGGATCTTGGGAAGATCATCTCCATCTTGTCGAATTCACCTTTAACAATAGTTATCAGGTATAATCTCAATCCTTTATTTGAATCTTGTCTTAATCCTTTATCTATCTCATTTCATCTTTCGAATTCAGGCTAGTATTGAAATGTCTCCGTTTGCTGCTCTTTATGGACGACCTTGCAGATCTCCATCTTACTGGATTGAATCCGGTAATCGTTTGGTTCTTGGTCCTGATATTATTCTTGAGGCTTCTAAGAGAGTTGAGGAGATTAGGAGGAAGATGAGGAGTGCTCAGGATAGACATAAGAAGTACGCTGATAGGCGTAGGAGGAGTTTGGAGTTTTCTATTGGTGATTTGGTTTTCCTTAAGGTCTCTCCCTTAAGGAATGTGATTCGCTTTGGTCGTAGAGGGAAGCTTGCTCCAAGGTTCATTGGTCCTTTCCGCATCTTGGAGAGGATTGGTCCTTTAACTTATCGTCTGGATTTTCCTGAGAAGTTTTTTGGAGTGCATAATGTATTCCATGTTTCGCATCTTCGCTAGTATCTTCATGATCCATCTCTTATTGTCCAGCCTTCTGCTCTCGAGAGTTTGGATATTCAGCCTATCTCACTGTCGAGAGGAAGCCACTTCGTATTGTCGATAGAGGTACGAAGCAGATGAGAAGAAAATCTGTCAATCTGGTCAAAGTGCAGTGGAGTACTGATGACCGGGATTGTACCTGGGAGATGGAGGAGAGCATGCGTGCTTCGAATCCGGAATTGTTTGTTTCAGGTACTTTTTGCTATTCTATCTTATCTTATCATTCTTTGTTTTTCCTTGTCTCGTTCCTTTTCGAGGATGAAAAGTATTGAGTGGAGGAGAGTGTAGCAACCCATAATTTTAACAAATATTTTAAAATTAATTTATTTGAAAAACTTTGATTTTAAATCATTTTAATTGAATTTTTGGAATTTTTCCAATGTAATTTTGGGATTTATTGATAATTTATTTTCCAAATATAATAAAATAATGATTTTCTGGAAAATTTTATATTTTGTTCAATTTTAGTCAAACTTTGATTTTCAGTGAAATGTTAAATTTGAATTTTAAAATTTCTAATCTTTTTCTTTGAAACAAAATTTGTTTCTTATATTTGTTCTGCTTTTTGTTTTGTTAAATTCTATTTTATACTTTTTAAATCTGCTAAATTCATCGTTTTACAATAAATTATTTTTAGTATGTTATTATCTATTTTTTTTCTATGTTATTTCTATTTTATTTTAGTTTTGGACTTTGTTTATTTATTTGTTGTTTTCAACTTATTTGATTTTGGACTTGGAAACTCAAGAGACTTGAGTTATTTGTTTAATTGAAGCCTTTTTATTTTCTTGCCTTTTCATTTTTCCTTCTTAGCCATGTATTTTCATTCCCTATAGCCGTACATCTCACAATTGTTCTCATCTCGTTTTCATTTCCATTTCTAACAAAAGTTTTAAAGTAAGTTTTTCCCATGGCTTCCTCTCTTCTTTCCTTTTTCTATTTTCCTTTTTCTTTCTCTTAAATATGTTCGGCCACCACCATCACCATGCCTCCTATAGCCGACCATCATCTCCACATCCATCACCTTGACCGGCCATCTCCACAACCATATCATCTCCACACACATGCCGTGACCATAGATCCAAAATCCATCACATAAGTGCCTTGAAAACCCTAACCAAACTCCACTATACATCATCCACCATCTCCTTGTAGCCTCAGCCACCACCACCACTGCCATCTCCTCCAGCCCATGACATCACCACTGACCTTAGTCGTACCACCTGGTGATGATGACCTGACCAGACCAAGCCTAAGCACCCAGGCCGAACCATGTTTGCTATGGCCGAACCCACTTGTAGCTAAGACCTTTCACATGCCTTGCCACATGACCTTTTGCCTTCATGTAACCCCTATCTCTTCACTTTCCAAACCATAGCCATGCATTACCTGATCATGGCCGAGCCTAGCTTGCCTCTAAACATCATGGCCGAGCAAAATATGGTGATGGCCGAGCCTATAGGTGATGTGGCCGACCCACTTGTTGACTAAATCCGTATTTTGTTTCAAATTGATTTATGTTTTACATTGTTTAATTCTTATTTTGTTTGTGTTGAATTATATACTTATATATGTGTATATTTTGTTGTTACAAGACTTGGATCTTGGCTCTCCATCTTCTCCTCGAATCTAGTCGTGCTTTGCGTAGTTTGGATTCGTGTTTGAATTGATCTCTAGCTTTAAAAAGGTGAGTTTATCACTCTCGACAAATCATACTTATATAAATGTGAAACAATGTCACTTGAATTGTAGTAGTTGATATTCTATGTTATATGTTCACATCTGCCTGTTATCTGACATTATATGTTGATATTACCTGATTTTATACCTGTTGTATCACCTGACATCATATGATATGTTTTACTGTTTATTTTATTTTATGTTTCTCACACTGCAAGTTCCCTTTCACTATGGGTTGAAATGATATATACCCGAACGGACTTTAGAATAAGGAAAGGTCGTTATGAGCTGAAACGATAGGCTCGAGCGATTTTATTCGACTTGGGATTACGGGTTTGAAATGATAAAACCAGGAATTTTGACTAATTACGGATTAAAATGATATATTATCTGTATCACTTGACCTAGGTTAGAAAATATTATACAGACCCATGGTTAATTTTAAATATAAAGATTTTCTGAAAAATGTAAGTATTTGGAATTTAAATTATATGAGATTTTATCTTAAACTGGATTTAAATGATTTAAATAGTGATTTTCTATAAGTTAAAAGGTCATAAGTTGATAAATGGTTTAAATTGAAATTTAAAATTTGATTTAACTTAATAATTGGAAATTTGATTTAAAATGGAATTTTAAACTTAACTTAGTAATTAAAATATTTAGTTATGAAATGGATATTTTTAAAAGAAAGAAATATTAAGATTTGTTTGTTAAAATGAAAAGTTAAGCAAATTATAATGTAAATTTGACTTAGTGAATGAATTATAATTTAATTGGATATTTATTTAATAAAATGTTATTTTATTAAAATTATAAGTTAAGTAATATCCAAATAAATAATTTTGAAAAGTGGAATAAGTTTGATAAGTTAAAAATGAGAAAAGTTGAAAATATATTATTTTAAATTGTTATAATAAACTTATAACAACAATTGTAGCATTTCAGAAATGCTGTGGTTTCAATGTAGTGTTTTCCAAATTACCACTATACTTACAGTAACGTTCTGTAAGTGCTATTTTTCTAAAATGTATTGGTTTTTAAAATTAACACTGTATCTACTATAGCAGTTTATAAGTACTGCTGTTTCTGAAATAAACTATATTTCTGAATTACTATTATACATACTGTAGCAGTTTATAAGTGCTGTTGTTTCTGAAATGAACTATATTTCTGAATTACTATTATATCTACTGCAGCAGTTTATAAGTGTTGCTGTTTCTGAAAGATAACTTTTCTGAAATGCTACTATAAGAATTATAACATTTTCTAAGTGACGAATGCTAGAATACAATGTTTTGAAATTGTTATAATTGAATGAATGAACTTAGAAATGCTACAATTCTGGAAATTGAATATTTGATTTGAAAGGATATTGACTTCATATTTAAACGGTTTAAATGGATTATTTTTATTTGGGATAAAAACCATTTTTGAAATTTATAACCACGGGTTATAATAACGATTGGTTGTTAAAGAGACCGGGATCGGATATGGACATACTCTTTGTCGATACCGAAAACCACTTTAACAACTATGTACGTGGTGGAGATTCCAGAATGAAGTAGGATGATGGCGACGATTCTATTTTGAGGTATAAACGTGGAGCCGACTCCCGTGAGTTGGCATAAGGTGGCTAAAACAGGAGCAATCGACGGGCTAATGAGGTAGCACCTCTTATCGGACACATTCCATCGTATACCATTCTATTACTTTGTGATTGATTGGGTGCACCCCTTGATTCAGGAGTGTGGCTCGAGGTGGGCGATTGCTGCGGCTCTGCGTTACCACCGGCCCGGAAGTGTAATTGGTATATCTACCCTGGCACTGCCTAGTTGTGCCGTGTCACCTACCCTAGCGTGCTTTACTACGAGTTTGTTTTGTACCATACCTATGGAGTGCCCTATGACGACTCCCATTAAGGGGGAGATTAAGGTACTGTATAGACTATGGGAATATATAAAATGTGTTAAGGGAGATATGGGTAATGCCTTAACGCTATTTTGATAGTTTACTTTACTTTAGACATTATTATAATAGCGTATCTTACTACATAGTAGATAGTTTAACGGATCCTTAGAGGATGGGCGATCCCAAGCATCCTTGAAGTTATTGATGCATTTCTATTACAATTCACTTGAGTTGATTTACATTGTATAAGTATGTATGTCCTGACTCGAGTGTTTTGTGTTTTGCTTTACGCTCGGGTCAGCCTGAGTATTACAGCTTTGGATTCACCTTCTGGAGCTAGAGATTGCTGGAGTCTATCTAGTTGTCTGTCCATTTCATTCATTTCATTCAGCTTTGCTTATGTATTTTTGAACTTATGTATTCAGACTTCCGTTGTATCTGTTTTTCAGACTATGGTATTTTGTATCTGTTTTGAGACTATGTATTGTGGTGGCTTCATGAACCACTATGTATTTTTATTTCCGCTGCGAGTTATTCCGATATTCTGTGTCTGTGATTTTGTGATTGGTTTTATTTGCTCCAAATTTATTTACAATCTATTGTTTCGAATTATTCAAGTCCGACATGTGTGGTTTTATTGTTGATTTGAATGGTCCAAATTAGCGGGTCGTTACACAACAAAACAAATGGTTTGTTCGGATTCAGACACTCTTAATTGCATATAATGATAAATAAACCACTAAGTATACCATATACTCTACAGTCTTTGATAAAACTCAACAGATTTATTCATACATCCAAAAAAATTAGGAGTATCCTTTCCCAACAACCCATAAGCCAAACAAGCAATAACTTCTAACATTATTTAAGTTTATTCTTAAAATTTTCTTTCACAACATTTGTTGTTCATTTTCCTTTTCATTCATCCAATGATTTATCTTTTTAAATTTACATTTTTTTTCTATTCATTCATTCAGTGTTTATTTCATTTATTTTCATTTATTACTTACAAAATTCATTTTCATTCATTCATATCATGTCATTTTCTATTATTGCATTACATTCATTCATTCATTTATTACTTAATTTCATTTGTTTACATTCATTTGTTTATAGTATTCATGTTCAATTCAATTACTTAGCATATCAATTCATTGACTTAAGTTTTTAATCATCTATTTACAATACTTACTTCCCATCACATTTTATATATACATTTCAATTATAACTTAGGTTTATAACTACTATAACATCAAATTCTTATTATTAAAAGTAATTCATTGAACACTTCCCTTACATAAGTTTTACTTGTAAAATTTTCCATTACATATTCTTTTAACATTTCCACTTTTATAATTGGTAAGTTATATATATGTCTTTAAGAATGCAATTGAAAGTTACACAAGTTTGACTTACTTACTCTAATTAACTTAAGGTGCAATCGTTATCATTCCTTATTTTCATAATCTTTTCGTTTACAAGTTAAAAATTTCAAATTCCTTGTATATTTCAATTATAACTTTGCATATAATTTCTAATTTTCATTTAGAAGTTTCAATTATTAAATAATTAAATTTTTTATTCCATTACAATAATTGAAATCTGTAATTTATAGCAATTTAAGAACTAAATGTCGGGTTCCATTTTAAATCATTTAAAACAATACATAGGTAGATACAACTTAAATTCAATCATATTTAAATTTAAAATTTATATTTGTTTATCAGAATAAATTTGCAGTAAAACTACTACAATGGCCTTCCCACTTTGAAACTAAAAAATAAACGTCGATGATGCGTGCACTCATCACCGAAATTATTTTCCAACGATAGAGAGGGGAGTACACAACTTATTTCTTTCCAAAATTTCATTAAAACAATTCTTTCAAATTATATTAAAATATTTATATCATAAAATACTTCTAAAAATATTATTATTATATGCCAAAATCATTTGAAAGAAATTTTCAAAAACCCCGAAACTTAAGTTTTAAATTTCCAAATTTCATTTATCTTATTTTCAACCTATATTTATAAATTTCACTACCTAACAACCAATATATTAAAACCAAAAATATAATTTATAAATCACTATTTTATATAAAAATATACAATAGGTAAAATTATTTCATTTACCTATATTTCAAAACAAATGTTGTGTCGGTCTGTCATATTAAGTGTTTAGAAATCCCTATCTATATCATAGCGTCCTATGCACCAACCAGAATTTATAAATACAAAACGGGACAAATTAACACAATATAAAAACCTTTTATAACACTAACAAATACGCTCTCTTGTATATATACTCTCAACGACTCATTCTATGGTATTACTACCTTATTTTTAAAGAGTCAGACCCCACAAATCTAAGGTTTTCGCTAAACCAAAGCTCTGATACCAACTGTAACATCCTGCCTTTTAGTATGTTTTAAGTAGACACACATACCGACTCAAACCATACAGAAGGGCGGATTGTTATTGGGGTGAATAAGAAAAAGCGAAGAAAGAAAAAAAAACAAAACAAAATCTCGCAGCAGAATGACAAAATATAATAATCAAATAACAGTTCATGAAGTTGTATACAAAACATTTGATTATACTTATATAATAAAAAATCAGAGTTACACATATCAGAGATAAATAAATGATAATGCAGCGATACAGTATGATGCAGTGGAATAATATAGTAAATAATAATACAATCTTCGCCTTCGTCCTCCAGAAACAAGTCTTCGAATCCTGAAATGCTCAGGCTGACCCGAGCAAAATGAAAAGACAAAACACTCGAGTCGGAACTAAAAGATCTTATGTAAGTTAAATCAACGGTAAATAAATATGAGTGTAAACGGCGTCGGAGATGTTTACGGGGTTTGACATCTCTTATCTAGTGTCTAACGTGAGTGCAGTAACTTAAGAGATGTTCGGGATTCACATCTCCTAAGGATTCGTTAAACTATCTACTATGTCGTACAATACGTTATTATAATATGTCTACAGTAAGATAAAGTATTAAAATAGCGTTAAGGCATTACCCATTTCCCCCTTAACACATTTTATATATTCCCATAGTCTATACAGTACCGTAATCCCATCCGTACTAGATGCCGTCAGAGGGCACCCCATAGGTATGGTACAAAACAAACTCGTAGTGGTCTCGATAGGGTAGGTGACATGGCACAACTAGGCAATGCCAGGGTAGATATACCAATTACACTTCCGGACTGGTGGTAACGTATAGCAGCTACTACCGCCCACCTCGAAACACACTCCCAAATCAAAAATCGAGGGTGGCCACCAAATCAATCGCAAAGTCAGAATATAGTATCGAAGGAGTGTGCCCGATCGGAGGAATGACCTCACTTGGCCCGTCAATTGCTCCTGTTTTAGCCACCTTAAGCTAACTCATGGGAGTCAGGTCCACGTATATACCTCATATAGGACCGTTTCCAATCATCCTACTTCATTCTGGAATCTCCCCCGCGTACACAGTTGTCAAAGTGGTTTTCGGTATTAGCAGAGAGTATGATAATATCTGATCCCGGACTCTTTAACAACCAATCGCTTATTACACACCGGATGATTCTTTTACATTTCCAAAATCATTTCATAATTGATATTAAAATATCATATTCAATTTAAATCATATCATTTTCGAAATCATTGCTTACTTTCGAAATCATATTCACCTTTGAAATCATATCACATTTGAAATCGTATTTCGAAATTATATTTCCTTTCAAAAGTCATATTTCCAAAATAGGCTAAACTCTCATTTCAAATTATCATATTAAACCAAATATGTTATTTAAATCCCAACTTAGGTAATAACATCATTAACCTTATTCACTTAAAAATCGAGAATTTGGATATAAACCCATCCATTTTACTTAGTTTGGAATTTAGAAGAAAATAGTTTTAAATAGTTAATATAGATTTAACATAGATTAAATATAATTAAAATAGATTAAATAGCTTTAAAATAGATTAATTAGATTTAAAACAAGTTAAAACAGGTTAATTAGTTTAAATAAATTAAATGGTTTAAAATAGGTTAAAATGATTTAATATAATTAATACAGGTTAAAATGGTTTAATACTTTGAAATCTTAATAATTAGAAATTTTGAAATAATATATTTTTAAACAGTTTATATTAAAACATGAATTTGGAATTAATATCAAATGAAACTATTCATTTCATTTCAATACATTTGGACCATTTTCAATTTCCAAGTCAACAAACCATATTTCAAACCTTTCAATTTAACATTTCAATAAACTATTGAATTTCATATCGTTTCAATCCATGTTCAAATATCAATTCGGATTACTCCAATTTCAAAATATTTCAAAGTTATTTTCAAACAACTTTAATAACTTAATTTCGATAGAATTTCATTTATACTTAAAAGTTTAACTTTTTGGAAAAACACGGGTGTGTAGCGTGAGACTACACAGCCGATTATAAAATAATATAAGTAGGTAGTAGTCGATCAACAAGTCTGATCGATGGCCAAAAAATAACAATGTTCAGCATACACAGAGAGAACTACATACAATAAGCAGCCAAATTAAGCAAAAGTAACTAGTATTTAGACCCAGTAAGAGCATGGCCAGCGGAGAGCAGGGAGAGACTTCCCACGTAATATCCAATCAGTCGCCATTGCCATTGTCGCTGGGGGGAGGCGCATAGTGAAAGGCCACCTACGTTCTGATCCTGTCCACAATGAAAATAAGTAAGAGATTCTGTTACAGATTCCGTCAACCGTGCATTTGGGTTTGTTGAAAACAAACGCATTTCTTTCTTTCCAGATGCACCAACTGTAAATGGCGACGAGGGAGTCAAGTTCTCTATCAGGAGGGTTATATTGCCAGTGGTCAAAGAATGAGTGTAGAACAGGGATGTATCTGATGAGGTTAGCATTAGTCGCAGCCCAAATATAGTAAGAGAAATCACATGTAAAAAAGAGGTGAGGAATAGTTTCATCTTGCCTCGAGCAGAAAGCGCAAAGAGGGTCTAGTGGAATATTTCTACTTCTAAGTCTATCTTTGGTATTGATACGAGCATGGATGAGGCACCATTGGAAGAAGAGGATACAGGGAGGGAGTCTGCATTTCCATACTCTTGCGAAACTGAAAGATCTTCCTGGGTAACTGAGGTAAGAGTAGCATGAGGCGACTGAGAAGCCTTTCGTTGGAGATAAGGCCCAGGTATAATGGTCTGTCGAGGTAGAGAGGTGGAGTGATAAGAGCAGGTGTGTGACTGAAGTGAGTTCGTTCAGAGTGCTAAGGTCAAAGAGAGCAGAGGGGCACAGGCAGTCGGGGCCAAGGGTAGAGATTTCACTAACAGATGAGTTATAATGGGTTGTGTGGGAAAATAGGGAGGGGAACAAGCGGGCGAGGGGAGTTTGATCGTGCCATATATTAAACCAGAAACGACAGCAAATTCCATCCCCAACAGAAACGTGGAATAGAGACTTGACTCGGGGTATGGATTTTAACACACCAGCCCAGAAGGGGGAAGGTTTGAGGCGAGGGGTGGAGTGAAGTACCAAGTGAGGGTTGGAATGGTAGTGAAGCTGAAGTATCCATTCTTTCCAGATGAAGTTGCCCGGTGTGATGATACGCAAAAGCCATTTAGATAGGAGAGCTATGTTGAATGAGCCGAGGTTAACTATTCCCAGACCACCATGGTCTTGGTGTAAACAGACAGTCTTCCAATTGATCAAGCATTTTGTCTGAGTACCGTTCCAGAGAAAAGATCTTCTAATAACATCAATTTTCTTTATAACCCACTTCGGCAATTTATGGAATGACATCCAGTAGGAGGGAAGGGCTGACAGAATAGATTTGACAACGACAAGCCGGCCTGTAGAGGAAAGGGAACTGGCTTCCACGTTGCAAGCCGAGATTCGATCTTGGATATAAGCGGGAGCCATTCCTGGCGGGCGAGTTTAGTGGGGTGAAGGGGGATACCAAGGTAGGAGATTGGGAAGTGTTCCAGTTTACAGTTGAGAAGAGAGGCGGAAGAGGGGCCTAGGTGTAGGGAATCGCCAAGCATGATGATGGAGCTCTTGTTAAAGTTAATGGATAGGCCTAAGATGAGTTCGAAGACATATAAAAGGACTTTAAGCCATTTAATTTCTTAAAGCAATTTCTTTTAAACCAATTCACATTTCAACACAAAACTTGATTTTCCAATAATACTTCAAATTATACATCAAATTTTATTTCAAGATATCATTTAATTAATTCAAAAATTAAGAAGTTCAAAATCATTAAATTTAACCAATCCGGTGTCCGTATATAATTTTCTACCCTAGGGTCAAGTGATACGGATATTTATCATTTCAATTTGCAATTTAAAATGTTAAGGTTATATATATCATTTCAAACTGCAATCCCGAATTAATAATAAAATCCATAAAATCGCTCGAGTCTATCATTTCAACCCATAACAATTTTTTCTTAATCTATTGATCCTTCGGGTATGTATCATTTCAACCCATAACGATTTAATTCAAATAAATTCAAATTAATTGAGATGACGATTAAAATATACCAGACAACCATAAATAAATTTCTAATCACATTATAAATTAAATTTAACAAACATAAGAAATTTTAGAAGTTGTGAGTGGGTTAAAACACTCCCCTTTGAATTTAAATTGAATTTAAATCCAATTTAAACCCAAAATTCAACCAGTCTACAAAATCGTCCAAACTAGCGTCAAAACGTCCGAAATTTAAATACGATCATAGCGGAACGAACCGCATGTGAAACGGACCTCGTATGCAAAAGTTATTAAGGTTAGAAGATTGACATTTTTAAGTTAAATTAAAATAAAAAATAAAAAAACAGACCAACCCTTGCTAACCACGTCATCACGTCCTACTCATAGCTAACCCTACCGAACCCAACGTCCTTCAATGCTCAGCCTCCACGAAAACGTCGACCATGAACGTTATTTCGGCCACCATCCTCCGCCCTGACATCACCGATGTCATTCCTCAGACCAGCCTCTCCCAACGCCCATGTGCGCTGCCCCCTGACGCGGCCCATGCCCATCCGACGCCGTCGATTTCCCTGGCCAATCATGGAGAATCGAAGCGCCTGCGACCCAGACGAACCATACCGATCGACTGCCCCTTGCCACCTCTACACGCACGAACTTCCCGATCGCCCAAACAACGAAGATCCACCGTTGATCGAGCATGTGGCCTATGAACGGCCGTGGTTCATCTTGAATTTCAGGACAAACGATGCGTCGAATTGAAAAATGAATGGTTGTAGAAGATTACGCTCGTCGAGAGCTTCAAAACGATATATAATTCGATATAGTTTGAGAAGTTTTAATTTGAAGTTGGATTTTTTATTTGAAATTGGATTGAGGAGTTTGTTTGGTTGTCTGCCATTGGAATGAGGAGTTGAGAAAGAATGTACGTACAAACAAATGAGAATGAGGAGTGGCTACGGTTTATAATGAGGTATTTATAGGTAGATCAGAAAACAGAGAGAACAGATCAGATTTGATTTGGGTTTTGAACGATAAACGATCTGAAAAGCCCGTTCTGTCACCGGAGCGAAAATGGGTCATCCCATATATATCAAAATAGATGTTTTTAATAATTTCAAATTCAATGGAACAGGTTTCAAATCCTAGTTCAATCGTATGAAGAAGTTATGATAAAATCAGCTTATTTCAAATTGATTTTAATTAAATTGATTTCTAGGCGTTTCGAGCCCGTACGATCAAACGATAAGTCCGATCGTTACGAAACTTGAAATCTTACAATAATTCACTGTTATCGATCTGATGAAACTGGTTTCGTCGAAATCCGAGTCAGTGGCCAAATGGCTATTTTCACTTACTTAAATAAATTAATATTAAATTAATTAAATCACATTTTCTATTCAAATTTAATAAATTACAATTTCTATCATTTTGGGTCACTTAGTAATTTAAAATCCTTTATAACTAATCTCCATATCAATTTAATGTTGCATATTCCTCCAATTTCAAAGTTTTAATTTCAATTTCAGTATATTCAGATATTATAAACTAAATTTCTAATAAATCCATTTCTTTAACTTTCAATCTTGTTATTCCATCAATTATCATCTTATGGGTTAAATTAACATTGGTTTATATCTTAGTGCACTAATATCTTCCCATTTCATCTTAATTTCAATTTACGTAATATTTAATCTCATTTAATTGCAAAAATTGATTTCCAGTTTTATTTAATAGACTAAACAAATAGGTAACACATAGTAATTGTTACCATTAACTTTTATTTCATTTATAAGTTCATTACTTACACAAATGCTACCATTAGTTTCATAACACTAATTTATTCCATTTCCATTCATTACACATTATTTTATCAGTAAGTCAACATTTTAAATTATCAATTAACTTTTATATCCCATTATAAATTAATGCACACATTAATACAACAAATATTATAATTATTTACACAATACTGGTTTTATTCAATTACCAGAAATAAATTAAATATTTACATTTGTTTCCTTATATTCAATTTATAACCAAGTATAACATTTACATTATTCCATTTATTGGAATTACATTCAAATTGTTAATAGTTAGCTTTAATTATCATTTGTTACATTTCATTTTAGTATTCATTTCGATATTAAATTACAGATTTTTATTTCTTTCAATATTATATTACCAAAATCTCATTATATTAACAAATTTAAATTATCGAAAATTACGGGTCGTTACATTGGGTCAGACTGAGTTGTTTTAGGTACCCCTAGCTGATCCTAGAGCTTTCCTTGCATGGTGTCTATTACTTAAGCTTCTGCCTATCCTTCTATAGTATAATTTTGCTAGACTATGATGTTGTACCTTATATTTTGTCGGGATAGAGACCTTGTTTGTGTATATTCTTTATGTTCGGTTATATCCATTGCATATGTCATATTGTATCTATGTCTCCATATCTAGTAGATAATTCTTTATATTTATCTTTTGTCGATCTGTTCACCTGTATGATATATTTATTATATTGTGTATTCTATGATTCTGTGTACTGAGATGTTTTGTATTGTTTTGACCAATTAATTATTATAGCCACTGTAATACTGTTTTAAGCTTGGATTGTATACATCAAACCCTCTCATGAGTTGCGCCTTAGTTTTAAAAGAAGCTTTGGAAAGGATAGCCGCTTTGAACCTATTCGATACCCATGCTGCCTCATTCTTAATTTTTGACCAAGTTAAGGCCGCTTTTCTTTATAGCCTTAAAGCAATGTATTCTAAAGGGTGCTTTCTCCTTTTTAATTTTAAGACACCTTCTTAATGTTTTCGGAAGGGGTATTATAGCCGCTTTCAAATGGTTTTGGAGGTAATGGTTTTGAAATGGTTGGTTTCAAAACTATCTTCTTTCTTTTACTTGGGATTAATACTTTCAAAAACAATGCTTTCACCTTTATTCAGTATGACCTATAGTTATATTATATGTTAAACCTAAAGGTTTCGAAAGTAATGGTTATAAATGGTTTCGAAACAATGTTTTTGAAATTTTTTACTTGAACCCAATACTTTCCAAAGGTATATTATAAGCGTTTTGAAGATGAAACCCCAATGTTTTCGAAAGGTATATTTATGCGTACTGGAAGAGTTGTTTTAAGTGTTCTGAAAAGAAGATTTCCAATGCTTTCGAAAGACAAGTTTAATGGAAAGGATGTCTAAGGTTTAAATAATAATTTCGAAAGGCTATTTTCAAAGGTTTCGAAAGGTATGTTTTGGCCTTTTGGCCTAGTGTTTTCAAGGATAAAGTAGTTACCTTATTTTGAAAGGGGTATTTTCAATAAATTCGGAAGAGATTGTTTAAGGTTTTAAACAAAGGTTTCGAAGATATTGTTTTGGCCTTTTAGCCTATAGGTTTCTAAGTTAAAAAGGGTTTTTAACTTATTTTGAAGGGATAGATAATCCTATTGATTAGATTCTATCAACATTGTTTGTGTAAAGCGTATATCATGGCAAAAGTATTTTGGGGAAAGCAAAGAGCATGATTTCCTTGTTTTGTAAAGTTATGATTTCAGGGGTAAATCATTTACAAAGATTGTTTATAAGGAAAGGGAATTTGAATAAGGTAGCTAACCCTAAGTATCTGATAGGAAATGAAATTTTAATAGTGTAGATAACCCTAAGTTATGACTCAGATATTAGAAGACCAGATGGGATTGGTATAGGGTCACACCCTATACTCTAGCTAATATCCCCTAGCTAATACAAGTCCGAAATTACAGTGTGTAGGTCTTTGTCACAGATGGGACTAAAAATAAAGTTACATACAGAAGGGAATATAGAGAGTAAAGATAGGTTATTGGTAAGCCCGCAAAACCATTAGGACCAGCTGACCCTAGAGGAAGATAGTTAAGGGTAGATAGCCCAGTAGCGCGTCTAACGGAAGTAAGATAATTGATTATGTCTGGTAGGCCCGAGCCAGCCAATGGTTAATAGTTAGTAAGATAAACCTATGGTGTGGACAGATAGTCCATCGATTTCCTGATTTTTATGCATATATGTATTTGTTATTGTTGTTATAATCAGTTTGATTGTAGGATTTTAATTTGCAAAAGATATGATTTTAAAGGGAGGGGAAGCCCGTTCCGCTAAGCGGCATGGTCTCACTTAATATCAGTAAAATCGAGATGTAATAGTACTATTCACACCAGGCATTATGTCTGACTCAAAGTTTATGTTTTCCCATTAAACTCTCGGGTCCTCAAAATTTGATTTGAGTAGATTTAGAGTAAAGGACTTTTAAGGTTTAGTAGGTTGGATGAATAAGCTTCCAAAGATGTGCAAGAGGCAAAGCTTGCTATGTAGGAGATACTTAATATTATTTCCGATGTGATGTAATTATAACTGATATGTCTATCTAGTACTCTGATCATCCAAAGGGGCATCTTCATATGTCACTCTTGGCGTAATTTGTAATAATTATATTCGATCAAAACCTAGGAATTGTTTTGGGATTATGTAACTGAATATGAAATATATGGATTTGAAATGTTATTGGAAAAGTTGATTTCGAAATCAGTGTTGATTTTATTTCATATTCATGTGCTTTTGATATTATGGATACCATTAACAAAACCCGTATTTTGTCACCGAAAGTTAATACTATGGATGACTACAGTATATGTAGTGCTTAGCTTCGGGCCTCAAGATAGGGAATGTTACAACTTGGTATCGGAGCATAGGTTTATGAAAACTTAAAAGGATAAATTATTTTGAAAACATAATCTTAAGGAATTAGGAAAAAAGACTGGGGTAGGGGATAACGCTATAGTAACGTACTTGTATTTTCTATATATAAGTATGTGCTTTATCTCTATTCTCCATCTTTCTTAGGTTATTCTTCTGTATCTTACAAAGACTAGAATGCAGATTTTAAGAAAGTAAAATATGGATGCTTGGAATGGAAGATTTAACATTGGTGGAGGAAGCACCACAACCAATGGAAATGCCAGACCGAACACTAGAAGAAATCGAGGTCGGGCACAAGCTGCTAATGTGGGTGCGGGAGTGCCGCAAGTTAATATTGGAGCTACATATCAGTTCTTCATCAATATGATGCAAGTTCGAGCTGTTGCTACAGGATTAGTTGGAGGAAATCAGGAAGCTCCAATGGTTAATAAATATGCAGTACTAAGTAGGGATTTTGTCAGGCTTGGAGGAAAGTTGTTTATCGGCACTGTGGACACAATTGAAGTGGAGAATTGGCTGCTTCATTGCGAAAGGATTTTTGCTGATTTGGGACTCGATGATGAGCAGAAGAGGAGACATGCTTTTGGGCAATTGCAAGCAGCATCACTGTATTGGTGGAACAGTGTTACTATAGGAGTAACTGAAGAGACCATGACTTGGGCAGACTTCAGAAGAAGGTTTGAGGAAAGATTCATGTCGGAGATTGCTAAGTCGACTCTGCTCAGGAAGTTTGCTGAGTTGGTGCAGGGAGACATGATAGTGCTAGAGTATGCTACCAGATTTGAGGAGCTATCGAGATACAGATATGCTATAGTTGATGCAGTTATTAAAAGGAATGAGAATCCATGGACTAAAACCTGAGCTTGCTAAAGCAATTTTGCCACATATTAGGGATCCGTGTGATGTAGTTGTTAAGATGGCTTTGAGGCAGGAAGAGATGCTTGCTTTTCTTGATGGTAACAAAGTAGGGAAAGCTCAAGGTGGGCGGAACCAGAAGAGAAAGTTTTTCCATAAGAAGGGAACTCAGAAGAGTGGAGCTGCCAGGAAAGGGAAGGTTGATGTAGTTTGCTATAAGTGTGATAAGAAAGGACACTATGCTCATGAGTGTTGGACAGGCAAAGGGAAGAAAGCTGCTGACAAGAAAGGAGTAAAATGTTTCAATTATGATCA
Source organism: Allium fistulosum (assembly GCA_030737815.1). Classification (NCBI taxonomy): domain Eukaryota; kingdom Viridiplantae; phylum Streptophyta; class Magnoliopsida; order Asparagales; family Amaryllidaceae; genus Allium; species Allium fistulosum. The sequence continues at coordinate 1,427,666,213 of CM060902.1, forward strand.
TGTTGGACATTATATGAACCAGTGCAAGGAGCTAGCCAAGGATGGAAAGGGAAAAGTATTTGCAATGGAACCAGCTACCTCGAAACCAATAGTAGAGGAAAAAGGAAAAGCTGTGTTGGGAGGTACGCATTCATGGTATATCAGTTAGAGTTCTACTGTGACGACCCCACTGCTATGCCTAGTTTAGCAAAGAACATTATAAGTAATGTCGTCCGCTAATCTAGAGAATACGGCTGGTTAAGGGCGATCGAATGTGAATATATCTTTATACTAACACTGACACGTCTTATTTACCTTTTTGAGGATCTGATCCGAAATTTAGACATGTACAATATTAATACAAAGTAATAAACACACCGATCTAAAAATATTTAGAACAATATATAATATAGATGAAACAGAATCAGAGTCACAGATCACAACGGAATAATATACATCATCATTTAGATAATAGAATGTGAGTCTACAAAATATCAGTACTAGACCCACATAAATATATACATCATATACATTGATCTTGTATCAGGTACAATGTCACTACTATATAATATAGATGACATAAACTCCTAACTGTCAATATATACAAGTATGAAGTAAACTAAAACTATCAAAATAGTCTACTTCAATGCCAGCCCAAAATCCAAAGGTCAATGGGTCCCTGTACCTGAAAAGTCTCGGCCTGGCCCGAGTATTAAAATAATAAACGGGTCAGACTATATCTAAATAATAGGTGAGATACTAATATTATAAATTTATGGCTTAAATTAATAAGCTATATAAAATATGCCGAACAAACAATTATAATAAGGCATATTAATTAAATTCACTATATTAATCCATAAATGACTTAAGTCTAAAATAAGCCATCTCAAAATATGCCTAAAACCCAAAAATTCAAAAAGGCATACCAAACCAATAAATATAGATCTAAAAAATTTGACTTAACAATAACCAACTAAGTCAAAAATAAAATATGCCCAAAAAATATATTCAAATAAGGCATATCTAACAAATCAACATTTCATAAATATATATCAAGTCTCAATAGACTATCATCTCAAAATATGGTGATAACAAATTCAAAATTCCTCAAAGCCATAAAGTATACAGAATATCCAGACTAAATATCTCTAAAGAAATAATCATCAATAATCAATAATGAAATAATAATGGTAGTCATATATCAGTTTAATACAGTGACAAGAAATCTACCGAATGAGACCCGCTACATAGGAAGGAAGCCTTCTGAAAGAGACTGCAGATTAGGGACACCACTCAAAGAAAAGAGCAGTCGTGTACCTAATCTGTCCTATGCAAATTTACCTTTTAGAATAGGTAAACATAGTCTAACTATATAAAACAAAATAAACTGATAGGTTGTAGTATCTATAGACTACGATGCATGTAAAAATCTATCTTCCGAAAGAGACAGTCGTATTTACATCATAACAAATCTCCCAAAAGAGATCTGCCCACCCAAATCGAAAAATGTATCGATTTTCAGATCGATGAAAAATGAGTTATCTTCTCTCAGGGATCTATTGGTCTGAAATCCGAACACCCTAGGATAATACAACTCTAAGTGTTAATTACTGTCACTTCGGTAATTACAAGAATTTAGCTAACTGTCCCATACCAGAAAGTAAATTCAAGTATTTACTAAAAGCTAGTAATTTCCACTCAAACTCTATTTAACAAATTATAATAATAAACGAAAGAATTGTACAAAGTGTCTCATACCACCCGACAATTCAACCGTTTATTAAAATTCTTTGTTTCATAGAAAATCACGAAATTCATCAGAAATCCAATTCAAACTTTCATAAAAATAGCCAAAAGCTAAATACAATAAAAGCCAACAATAGTTTATAAGTTGGAGACAATATAATTTTATCATATAGAAAATGATTTCTAAATATTTTATCTTTAAGTCACTTTTAAACTTCTCACATTTGTTAATCCAAAATCACTTTTAAAATCCTATAACTCATATATATAAAAAGAAAAGAGTTATAAAGTTTTAAGTCTTAAAATAAAATTCTTTTATCAGGTCTTCATATCAAAACAATATTTAAATAATTGATAATTCATTTTATTTCAAATCTATATAGATATATATATATATATATAATATTACTACATAGCACTTTAAAACCATAACTATTTGTAAACTGAAAATGTTAGTTAAATCTATTTTAAAACAAAGCTTTATTTTTCATAATTAATAACTTACTTTATTTTGAAAACCTATTTAAATATATACACATACAAATAAAGATATAATTTTCCAAAGGCTTTCAAATTCTTTCTAAAATCATTTAAACTACTTTTATAGATAAAATTATTGGAAATTGAATTTCTTACTTTCATAACCATTTTTTTCTAAAATAATACCATGTCTTATCTTTTGCCTCTAAAACATTTCTAAAATTATATACTGATAAATAATAATTTTTTAAAAAGATTTTTGTACATAAATATTACTTATTTTTAAGAGTTTTAATTGGAAATCTTGTGATAAGCAATAAGTTAAGAGGATAATATAATCTGACTATATATTTTATAAACTAAATTCCAAAAAGGATCAAAATGGATAAATTCTCATTTTTGAAATTCATTAAATAATTCAAACGATAAATCCAACAAAAATTCAACATCTTGAGCCATCATCGCTCTATAAAATATAATTCCAAATATAGAATTGTTTATCAATCCGTGTTCCTTTCCGGCAAACTCCGATTATACAATGATGTATGTATTTTCAACCATCAATCAAACTTATAATGAACCATACAAAATTTAACATGTAATGTTATTTCAACCATTCATTACATTTTTAACCATTGATTCAAGTCCAATATTTCAACATTCTATTCAACTAATTCAAACCGCATCATCCAAATTTATTTCAAATTCTATTATTCCCTACCAATCATTAGTGTAATCCCAAACGAAGCATACATACGAAATAATGCAAGTATGCCCAAAATCATCTATGTTATTGCAAGTGAATAATGCAAGAAACCAATCCAACATGTAAAAAAAATTATTTTGATAGATATAGAAACGTGAGTTCAAAATAACTCACCTTAACTCATTCGTCTACACGTCTCCTCAACAGCCACTGGCATCACGATGACATCCACACGACATCACCCGGTCGTGACTATACACCCCGACCGCGACTTAATCCTGTCATCAGCCTTGCCTTGCTTGCGACGTCGCCAGTGCCACTTCGATCATGTTGTGCCTTGAAGCACGAACCTCGCACGCCTCATTCGACAGCTCTAGGCAACGCAGTTCAATCGCCGCGATGCTTGCTCCGTCGTCGCCTCTAGTTGCGACAGTGCCTCTATTTAAACCCCACGCTCCAGTGGCCCTGCGTCCAAGCTCCCAAAAGACATGTGACCACCTCCTCTTGTAACCGAAATCGAGATGCTTGCACTTCAGAGCGCGATTCCTTCGTCCATTTTTTTTCATTTGAACGAAATTGAATATGATTTCAATTTTAAGGGTTGTTTCTTCATTACAAAGTGTAGGCCGTAGATAAGGAAAAAATGAAAGAAAGTGGTTTTGGGTTTTCTAAGGATATGAGTATGGGTGTATAGTTTTGGGCCTTATTTTTAAATAATGATTAATAATATTATTATGCTTTTCCATTTTGCTTTTTATTTAACCCATTTTCATTTAAATTTAAAAGTTAATCCTTGTTATTCATTCGAAATTATATTCGTTTTGATTAAATTTGATTTACACTTCATTTTATGAAATAAAATTCGATAACTACATATTCAATTCAATATTAGTTTACTCTATTTAATTATTCACTATATTGATATAAAAAAATAAATTTATTCATCTTCGTCGATTTAATGATTTTAATGAATATCGAAAATAGATTCTTTTCATCTATTTCAGTCATAAAAAATTATTTACATTTTAAGATATAACACTATATCCCATTCAATATATATATTTCCTGGAAAGAGTTTATTGATTAATTAAATTATTAAAACAAAAATCTATTATTAAATAGACACCAATTAGGTAAAAAATGAATTTAATAGTTATCAAAAATCGAATACGGATATTTTTATTTTAATTAAATTCGTTTAATATTACGGTTCCAAAAACAGGGTTGTTATAGACCTCCCCCCTTATGAAAATTGCGTCCGCGCAATTTCTTATAGGGAGACGTCACTCACCCACACCAACGTTAATTCCCTTTCGAATTCTACAATCAAGTTGAAACCCGTTTAGTTCTCTAATTAATTAATACTAGAGCTAATCTTATCATATGTTATAATTTAAATCAAATTCATTTATTAATTTCTATTTCTTCATATACGAAATTTATTGAAAATTTTCTAAGCGTTAAATTTTAAAAAAAAATTTGGCAGAGTCTTTCTTTGTACGGAGAGCCGTTTGCAATTTCACAAATACGATATAAACAATGTACATCGACCACACGGTCGAAAACACAATATAAACCAATATTTTTAACACTTTTGTATTTAATCCGAAAACGTACCATTTTTAGCGCATTTAAAGCAAGTTATTTAACTTATTTATGAGCCAAAGTCACCACACAATCGCGTTAGGCCTTCTAGAGCACCTGTTCTCAAGTCAAGACAAAGTATTAGTTTTATCTAAGAATTTTTTAGTAAGTATACATTTACTTAACATAGAAGCAATACAATGTTCATATTTAGCCTACTTTCGATAAAGTTTAATGGTACAGATACAATTTTCACAATTTCAGTCACTGTTGTGGTTGTATTGAGTATAGGTTAAAATCTGCAACCTATGGTGCCTGTGTTGGCTTTCTACATAAGCTTTAGAGTTTTTCTCATCCACTTTTCAAATATTCTCTTTATTACAAACTCAATAAGATACTATCCTTTGCAGTAATCATCTACATAATACAGAGGTTCACTTAATATTTTCATCATTAATAAAAATATCTGTAGAAATATTAGGTTTCACTATTATAAAGTAAAATATCATGGTTCATTCCTGAATAGTTGGATATTTTCACTGGTGTTCTTTTTTTTGAAAATGGGTAAAAGCTTTATTAATAAGCCCAAACAAGGTCGGCCCGACCCAATAACAACATCTATTAGTTCACATGATCCACAAACAACACATAAAATTAGAAAATTAGAAATACTTCTTCATCTTCCTTCAAGCTACCACGGAGATTTCCATGTCTTCTCCAACTAAATCTCGGTATTTTCTACTTTTAGTCGCATCCTCAATGTCTCTCGTTCAGCAACTAATAAATCTGTAAGTGAACTTCCTACTTTTTTCATAATTATTTGAACATCTCTTCTGATCATTTCACTGACTGCATGCTCGTTTTTGTGTTTATTTTGAAAAATTTGTCTATTTTTCTCTTTCCACGCATGCCAAACAGAAGTGGTCAGCAAAATGGAAGCAGCTTTTCCCATCAAGCATTTGGTTTTCCAGCATCTTGTCAGATAGATCGCTATTTCACTTAGATATTCATCTTGTAAGTTGCAGTTTAGAATTATCCTTTTTTTGTCCCAAATAGCTCTGGTAAATGTACAATTAAAGAAAAGATGTTTATGATTTTCTTCCTCCACATTACAAACAAAACAGGTTGAGTCCTGTATAATTCCCCATTTTCTTAATCTATCCATAGTAGGAAGTCTGTGGATAAGAGCCTTGTAAGTAGTTTGTGACATTTTAGTAGTACTAGCTCTATTCCAGACAATTTGAGCCCATTCAATTTCGATTTCTCTTTCCCTGAGTTGTTCCCAAGCAGATTTCAGGGTGAAGTCTTTTTTATTTGGTTTCCATAGCCAAGAGTCTGACAATGTAGAACTTAGAGGAATGCCCATTATTTCTTGTTTTATCTGATTTGCTGGAGAATCAGGAGGAAATACCCATGAATTATCATGGATAATTTTTTCCAACATAAAGTCTCTTCCTCCATAAGCAGTAAAACTATCCCATCCTAGTTTATTTACGACACATTCATTATTCAACCAGGGGTCAAACCAGAAACTTGTGCTCTTTCCAATTGCAATCTTCTTGTACACCAAGTTTTGAAGGTCACTTCTAGCTCTGAGAATTGTCTTCCATGTACCTGATGCATTTATATCCTCCTTTTGAATCCAGAAATTATCTTTTAGATATCTGCTTCTCATCCATTCAGCCCAAAGACCCTTACCATTGAGAATTTTCCAAGCCAATTTAGTTGCATAAGATTTTTTTAGATCCCTGAGGTTTTTGAGACCAACTCCTCCTTCATTTTTTGGTTTGCGTAGAGTATGATATGATACTTTATGAATCCCCCCTCTCCATATAAAATTAGCACAGGCACTCTCAATTTTGTCAATGGATGCACTAGGAAGTTGAAATGTTTGAAGCCAAAATCTTACCATAGATGTAATAATAGTGTGGACCAATTCAATTATGCCAGCAAAAGATAACAATTTTGAGCTCCAACTTTGTAGCTTGTTTCTAATTTTTGTAACTAGAACTCCACATTCTCTATCAGTTATAACATTAGTTGATAATGACACACCAAGGTATTTGACAGGAAGCTGTCCCTCCTCAAAATTTAGAATTGAACAAAAATTCTCTTTATTTCTGCAGTGGTCATTAAAATAGCATTTAGTCTTCTACTCATTAACCTTCAGTCCAACAAACCTCTCAAGTTTGTAAAAAATGTCTTTCAGACCCATAATAGCGATGTTGTTAGCTTTATAACAGATAAAGATCATCAGCATATAGAAGAGGTGTTAATTGAGGTTGAATTTTATAAACTGGTTGTATTATGCTATTATGGGTGTATATTTCCATTTGGAGAGTAAAGAATTCCATTGCCACCGCAAAAAGGCAAGGGGAAAGGGGGTCACCTTGCCTCAGACCTCTATTACTCTTTATGAACCCTTTAGGTACTCCATTGATTAGTATTGAGTATGTGGGTGTGCTTATACATTCTTTAATAAGATTTAAAAAAATTTCAGGGAACCCCATACACCTCAACATATGAATAATAAATCTTCTATTTATTTTGTTATAAGACTTTTGAAGATCAACCTTTAAACATATTTTGTCAGCTCCTTTCTTCTTAAAGTTCCTGACCAGTTCATGTGCTAACAATGAGTTTTCAGATATACTTCTCTCTTTAATAAAGGCACTTTGGCATTCACCTATGCATTCAGATATAATGGGTTTAATCCTATTGCAAATAACTTTGCTAAGGATTTTATAAGAGACATTGCAGCATGAGATAGGCCTGTAGTCCTGTATTTGAGCTGGTTTATCCTTTTTTGGTATAAGACAAATGAATGTATGATTCATTTCTTTTATTATTCTACCGGTTTCAAGAGCTTCCTAATAAGCTAATCTTAATTTTTCTTTCAGGTCTTGCCAGTGGGTTACAAAGAAATGAGAGCCCAACCCATTTGGTCCTGGGTTAGAGTCATGATGAATGGATTTAACAAATTCCTCAATTTCCCTGCTTTCAATGTCCCTGGTCAGCATATGTCTTCCCCCTTCGGTAACCAGACTTCTAGTTTTAACAGCAGGTAAATCTGCTGGATATTCTCCATTGAATAGATCAGTGAAATAAGCAACTGCTTCCTCCTCTAACTTACTCAGATTAGTTACCTGTTCACCTTTTTCATCAATAACATTATACAGATTATTATAGTTTTGTCTAAGAGACATTTTAGTGTAAAAGAATTTTGAGCATTCATCTCCCTCAATCAACCATTTTTCCTTGGCTTTTTGCTTCAACTCCATAGCTTGAATTTGTAATGCATTCTTGAGTTCATGTTGCACTTCAAAGAATTCTTTGTTTAACTCATTATTGTAAGGGTCTTTATCCAGTGCAGATTGAGTTTTTTCTAGGATATCCTGAAGCCGTGTAGTTTTGTTAATATGCTTAGTTCTACATTTGTTCCATTCTTTGAGTCTCATTTTTATGTGTTTAAGAATCATAATCAAGATAAATGAGTTACTACCTTCAAAGATGTCTAAAGTAGAAAAATCAGCTGCAATGTGATAATCTTTAAACTACGGCCAATAATTGGCATACTTGAATGGCTTACCTTTCTCAATGTTAACTTGAATAAGTTCAATAAGAAGAGGGGAATGATCACTAGTAGAACAAGGCAAAAAATTTACTTTCATGGTAGGGAACAGGTTAATAGCCTCAGCATTCACAAGCACTCTGTCCAGTTTATAAGCAATCTTTTTAACTTCTCCACTTCTCCATGTATATTTCAGTCCGGTGTGGGCAACTTCAGTCAATCCAGCGGCAACGACACAGCCATTAAATTCCTCCAGTTGGGATGCCTTCAATGTGAGACCACCAACTTTATCTTCTGCCTTTAACATTGCATTATAATCTCCCATTATGAACCATGGACCGTCTATTTGTTTTGAAATATTTATAATTTGTTTCCAGAGACCCGAACAAATTGACACAAAATTACTAACATATATGAATGTAATGTGTACCATCAAACCTCCAGTGTTTGTAGCTTTTACTGTTATTTGCTGATCATCCATGCTTAGTAGTTTACACGACCAAAATTCACAACACCAAGCAACTAAGATTCTACCTTTGCAAGTAGATGAGTTATTATGATATATACTCCAGTTTACCCCCAAAGTAAAATGAAAGTTATCTATATTATCGTTATTCATTTTATTTTCTAGTAAGCCAAATAATGATGGTTTATATTTATTTCTTAAATTAAAGAGGTCTAATTGTCTTTCATTACTATTAAGACCTCTAACATTCCAGCAAATAATTGTCATTGGGAGGGTGGTGCCTTATTACTCCTCAAGTTTCTAGGAGAAAAGTTCTTTGGACCATGCTTACTTGCTTTCTTATTGAACTGTTCTATGTATGCCTGATTTGGTTTAGTGTAAGTTCTTGTTTTTGAATCAACATTCATCTCCTCATCACTAGAAGCCAAATTTATATTCATTTTATTAATATCTTCTAATGATTTGGGTTCCTCTTCATTCTGGTCTATCTCATCAAGCACCTGTTTCTGTGCCTTATCCTGGAGCACATTGTTCAAATTCTCCAGTAGCTGGTTTGTTTGGTCTTTCTCAAGGTAATCCATTTCAGAGCTTGGGGAATCATCAGAGTGTGTTTGACTATCAACAGTACTATAATGTATTAAATCAGTGAAAGTACTATCATTATTATGTGTATTTTGTTTGTTAGCTGGTTCCATGTTAATATTATCAGCTGTAGGTTTTTATGGGCCTTGTAATAATATTTCATTTTAACTTTCATGTATATTTCTTGTTCTTCCCTCTTCATCTTGACCTCTTATCTGATCACTTGCACTTTGATCTTCCAAATTCTTCTCCTTAACCCTCCATTCTTGTGTGTTGCTTCTTGTACATTGCATTTGTGTGTGTCCAAAACATAGGCATTGTGTGCATTTTGGAGGGACAAATTCATATTCCACATCTTGTACATATTCTTTGCCATTACTATCCTTAGCACGTAATTTATTAGGTAATTTTGAATCTGCTGTAATTTCTACAAGGACCCTTGCAAATCTGAGTTTTCTCTGATGTTTTGTATCCTCATCCATCTTTATTGGCTTGCCTATAAGACTGGCTAGTTTTCTTATTCCCCTGCTACTCCATAATGCTAAATTAAGGTTCATTAATCTGATCCAAATAGGGCGTGAGTCTAGCATATCACGCTCTAGTCTTAAATTTGCTTCCCATCTTTTGATGAAAAGTAATTTGCTGTCCATGAACCATGGTCCATTCTCAATAATTTTTTGATAGTCTGATTCCAGTTCAAATTTAACCAAATAGCAACCATTTTCTCTTGCAAATATGTTCCATCCTCCTTCTGGTTTCCATTCCCTTTTGATATATTCATTAAAGTGAATATAATATGGCCTTTCCCTGCCATATAGATGTATACAGAGTTTTTCCACATACTAACAGCCTCTGCAAAGTCATCCTCATCGATCTCAGCAAATTCTCCTTTTTCATCTATAGTTTTCTCATAAAATCGGACATTGTTATCTATGCTTTCCTTGCAGTCTGTAGCTTTTGTCCAACTTTTAATCTTTTCCTTCGAGAATACTTGGGATCTTAGCGCATCAGCATAGAACAAACGAAGGGTTAGCCGCCATCTTCTACTTACCTTTTCTTATGACCTCTTGCCAATTATCCTCGTCTTCTCCTTCCTGAGAAGTGGGATCCGATGAGAAGGTCGAATTCGTAGGGTTAGGGTTCGATGAAGACTCAGCTGCCATAGTTTGGATCTAAATTATATTCTTATTCATAATTTTTCACACTAGTGTTCTTTTACATTATACGTTATTAAAAATAACATTTTTTTTCAATGCTACTGCTCTGTTGCAACAGCCATAATTTCTTTTTCTCAATATGCTGCTGCTCTGTCGCAGCAGCCAATTTTTTTTTTTATTAAATAGAATCGAAGTATAAATACCCAAAGGCGCGGTATGCTTGCCCTAACTGTGGTAGCAGCCTCATGTGGATTTAGTTAAATCCATTACAAACTTTAACTATAAACTTTTAGCCAAATATGAAAAAAAAATTCAATCCTATCAGAAACAAAAATGATGGCTCAACTACACTTCTTATTCATTGGACTCACCAAATTATTCTATACGTTCATCTATTGTTCTAGTTTTAGCTTATGAACTTACTCAATTTCAATGGCATCAAAATACTTTCCAAAAACAATAGATATCAAAACACAGTCCAAAACTTAATAGCAAATCTCTCCTTTTAATTAAATGACTAAAACTGCTTCATTTCAATTCCACTATGGATCACAGTTTTCAAACTCCAATTACTTTAACCAATAGTTGTTCAAGTTTAACATAATACTAACTTGATAATGTGGCGCTCTATAATTCTTCATATCACATTATTCTTTCTAAAGCTCCATTTTAATTTCCCATAGGTTTTATGAGCAAATGGTAAAATGTTTGAGTTTCTACCAAAATAATTTTAATACCTTTTCTCTCACTTATTTATTATACAATGTAAGGATATTTAACCAAATATGTCCTTGTATGTGCACAACAGTGTCAAATATATATTTGAAATATGTATATTCAACTTTTTTTTCATTCCCAAAATTACAAATATTTAAAATAATTGCTTTATATTTGAAAAGCTTGCCTTTTTAGTTTTATTTCTAACAACACTTATATAAAATATCTCTTTTGTAACTTTCACATATATTATTTTATTTTACCTTATATATATATCAATGTTACAATATATGTAAATCATGAAATGAATATGCTTTTACGTTGTTTTATTTAGTCCCACATCGTGGAATAAGTTAAATCCTTAGCTCTGAAGCCTTTATATAAAGGAGGCTATGTAATGTAAATACATGTCTATTTTCAGAAATGAATAATATATCTTCTGCCTCTCTCTCTAATGGCTTCTACTTTCTTCTATGTGGAATAAGTTAAATCCTTAGCTCTGAAGCCTTTATATAAAGGAGGCTATGTAATGTAAATACATGTCTATTTTCAGAAATGAATAATATATCTTCTGCCTCTCTCTCTAATGGCTTCTACTTTCTTCATTTTATAACAGGTTATCAGCACGATCTCTAAACAAAAAAAAATAGATTTGAATTGTGATAATCTAGAAGATCAGATCTACTTTGTTTTTCAGATCTAATTATAGTTCTCAAGATGGGAAGCAATTTTTCATATTTAATTATATTGATCTTATCTTTTTCAGATCTGATTCTATTAATTTTATCTTCTTAGATCTCATTAAATCATAGATTTAATTTTTTGGATCTCATTCTATTGTAGATTTTATGTTCTAATTTTTTAGATCTTTTGTAGATCTTGATATCATGCTCAAATGATATACCTTTGAGACCTATATATTTTTATCATGAGATCTATTCTTTTTCATGTGTATTCATCCTTTTCTGTTATTTAATTATTAAAATTAGATATGACTTCTACGATTACTTATTTTTACATATCTTCCGGTTGAAATCAATTTTATTTATTCTTTTAGAATTTTTACTTGATAAATAGTTCAGTTTGAATTAATTCAAAATTTCTAACAAGTGGTATTAGATCCACTCATCTTTGATTTCATTATGAATTTTTGATTTTTTGAGTAAGTTTTGAATCGACTTATTTATAAGTCATTGAATTCTTATAATATCTTACTCAAATTTCAGATTTATTTGATCTGTGTATGAAAGATTTTTTTTGATAGTCTTGGATTTGGTTTGAAGCTAAAATTGTTTTTCCTAGACCAAAAGGTAGCTTCTCATGTAGAAAGCAAGATCTAAATGATCTGTATATGGTTTGTGTAATTAAATAAAATTCTGAAATGTTTTTATTTTTGAGAAATAATCTTAATTTCCTAAATTTCTGAAGTTAATTTTCTTATAAGGGAAATAATTTGGATCTGAGATGTATAGTTGTTTGTGATTGTGAATTATATGGATAAATCTGAGATGATAATTTTGTTTATTTAGAAATTCAGATTATTGAGAATAAACTTTCTCTTTAAGATATCCATTTTAATTTTATTAATGAGTAATTCTCGAACCTAGATCTGAGATGAAATTATGTTACTTTAACTATTGTTTGTTCAATTGATTCATATATATTTATAATGAAATCATTTTGTTGTGTTAGTAGTTATATCTTAGATCACATAAAGGTTAAATGCATTTATTTTTATCATAAATGTATTAAATGCATTGGTTATTGTAAATTAAATAATATTTTATGTTTGTGTTTGGAATAAGAATTGACGTATGATGTACTGTTTGATGTATTTATTTTGACAAGTAATGTCTGGCGTAATGGAAGAATTAGGTTTAACAACAACTTGAAGTTGTGCAAAGAAATTATTTTAATAGAAGTTGTATAACTCAAAATCCAAGACCTGAAGTCTTGAATTATGAAAAGAATTTCTGATAAAGTTTACAAGCTTGAATTCTTATCGGTATTTTTTTTAATTTGTCAAAATGTACAAGCTTCCAAAAAAAAATATAGAAGTTTACACAAAATTTGAGAACCTGAAGTTCATAACAAATTAATGAACTTGAAGTTCATGAATTAGAAGCCCGAAGCTCTATTGAAATTATGTAAAATGATAAGGTTGTACTTCTTGAAGATGTTAAAAGAAATTAATAAATCATCATATGAGATAATGGTGCTGCATTCAAGAGATTACAAAAATCTCCAAATGAGTTATACCTTACCTTATGTCTTCACATTTACATTATATTAACCAAATATCCTGAAGATATTATGTTATATGATATTTCAAACATCACCGAATTGAAAAAGTAACTATTAATTTAGTCTTGGAAAGGGATGTTTATTATTTGGCATGAATAGATAATTCATATGTCATACTATTTATATACACGGATATGTGTGTGTATATATTAATCTCTTGAAGAGATGTTTTAGAGATTTAATTATATTTATATTGGAAAATCCAACATTCCAGAAGAGATGTTATTGGAATTTTATTACACTACAATTCATTATAAAGAAACACTATATTCCCTGAAGGAATATCATATAAAAGTTTCGAAGTAATAACAATAATTTATCCCTAATAAAAAAGGAATTGTATACTAATATTACACTCTAGAAGTAGTGGTTTTATCTTCGCATCTTACTTTCATTTGCTGCATCTAATTTTGTTACTGTATTTAAAGTTTGATATGTCATTTCAAAGATAGTTACAACAAAAATCTCCAGTAGGGATGTTTTATGTTATTGTAAAGGTAGTAATTATGTAATTTCTATAAAAGAAATATTGTACGTTGATATGACATTCCAATAGTGCATACATATCTCTAGAAGAGAATTGTTTATATATTTGGTAATTTTATTAAACCAAATAAATGCATAGAAATTTGATTATGAAGGATCCTAATTTAGTTTAGATTAGATCCTAAAAGTTTGAGAGCTATGCAACGTGTATCATATATTTCATTATAATTATATCAAACCTCCCAAATAGGTAAGAAATTAAATTATCTCTAGAATATATTGTTCTTTGTTCATATGTCTAATTATATCATAAAGGTCATGTTCCTAGTTATTATTTCATAAGAAATATTACACGCATAATCATTTCTTGAAGAAATATCTTTAAATATTCTCCTGAAGAGATAGACTATATTTCATATCATAATTTTCATGCAAACTATACATACGGTCTTGTGGAGATCTGTATATGTAACATTTCAAGTATCCAGAAGATACTCTTATTATTATTTATGTTGTATTTTTTTTGACTCTCAAAAGAGATGTGTAGAAATGTCTATATGCAATTATAAATTATTCCTTGATAAGTAATCATAATTAATGTTCAAAACTGATATTTGAGATATAATTGAGGAATAAAAATTTAACAACTTAAGTTGTGTGTATATTTTGTTCGAACCAGAAGTTTGATATGGTTCCAAACCAAATGTTGTGATCATTATCATGCGGTTTTGATGGATTCACATTGACATTGATTTATAAATATAAATTAATAGTTTGGATCCTTGCAATAATTTGTTCTAAAAAATCACTAATTCAAATGAGAAAGAATATGGAAATTTATAATATATGTGTAATACGTGGACGCACATATACATCCATATATGTAAATATTCAGCTAACAACCTGAAGTTTGTTATAAGCTCATCTTATAGATTATGCATAGATATTATTTAGTGATTTAAAATTCAATCTACATAAATGTTGAATGACCTGAAGTCATGTATGTATTCAAATGATCTACACAATAAGTAAATTCCTCTAATTGGCTAGATCAATAAATGAGAACAAACTCTAATAAGAAATATCAATTGAATGCATTTTATCAATTGATAAAAGAATTATCCTCCTGTTATTAATAGGTATGGTGTATTTGCTAGCAGCATGGATCAAAATGAGAATCCAAAGATGATTATTATTTATTTGTGACAATGTTTGTCAACATTGAGGGGGAGGATAAAGGGATACAAGCTCATTTTGATCATCAATATTAAATATTTGTTAAAATATACAATGATGCAAAATATTAAGTAACTTGAATAAATTATCAATAATATCCCTAGTAGACTTTCTCCAATATAGATTTGAATCCCTGAAGGATCAAAATGTATAAACCACATCTGAAATGTGGTTCAAAAGTCAGTTCAAAATATTTTTGGAGTAAGTAAAAAAGATGTCAAATAAAGGAGGTGAGTGTTCTTGAAGAAACACTTAAGGATGCTCTAGAAGAGATCCATGACATGATTGTCAAATAACCCTAGAAGTGGTTTAGGTACCTAAAATATGATAAATAAAGAGATCTCAATAAATCATATCTAGAACTGACAATAAATAATCATTGATTATAAATTTATAAATAATAAAGCGCTTATGTTTATAAATGGATTAAAGATCCTGGATTAGAGAAAAACATGATTGGCCATCATGAAATTCTCCTAAATAAGAAATGTGGACCTGTAGTCCACAAAATAAAATTAGAAACATGTATATAAAGTGGCAAAAGCACACTAAAACTATTAAAGCATATATAGTATCAACATCATGTTAAGTGCCATGGGCATGTTATTTTTAGAGATAATTGAATTGATTGAAGCAGTGAAAGTGTTTGAAACACTTAAAATACCCTGAAGGTATAAATATTGTTTAAATCATAATAAACAATGAAAGTACACAAATTCCTGAAGAATATAAATAACTTTGATGGTTATAAAGAAAGTAAAGAACAAGGACCGTAGATTACAACTTCTTTTAAGTATTGTTGTAATGAAAATCTTGATATAATTCATGATGAGTAGGTTATTTCCTATTTTTAAGTATTGTTGTAATGAAACTCTTAATATCCATTGAAGTGGTAGTTGTGATATGCAAATACTTATTAAAGTATACAAATTCCTGAAGAATATATATAACTTTTGTAGTTATAAAGAATGCAAAAGACATGAAGTATAGATTACAACCTTCTTCTAAGTGTCGTTGTAATGAAAATCTTGATGGGTAGATTACTTCCTGCTTTTTAGTAGTGTTGTGATGAATTTTTTTAATATTCATGAAAGATGTATAGTTGCAATACGCAAAACTACTTTGAAGCACAAAAATGAAAGCACATGAAGTGCTTTTTATAAAAGTAGCATACAAAATGCATAAAATGCAAATCAAATTTGGAAGAAACAATCTTGGAAATTTTGATTGTATCGAAGGAAACTATTAATAAATTGTATTATTAATGAGATATATATTTATGGATCCAGAAGTATCTATAACCAATTTAAGTTATCGAAAGACAAATACGAATTCGGAGAAAACTTTTAAATCAGGGGGAGCATCCATAAGTATTTTATAATGCACTCTTTTTCCTTAACTAAGATTTTTCCCACTGGGTTTTTATTAGTAAGGTATTAACGAGGCATTATCTTGATCCAGAAGTATCAACTCCCCAATAACATTTGAAAATAAGATACAATGTACTCTTTTCCCTTATTTAAGATTTTTCCCACTGGATTTTTCTTACTAAGGTTTTAACGAGGCATTATCTTGATCTAGAAGAATCAAACATCTTTTCAAGAAATAACATCTCAAATATGTTATTTAAGTAGATTGTATTTTTATCCTTCACTAAGGTTTTTCCCACCGGGTTTTCCTTTGTAAGGTTTTTAATGAAGTATTATATTGATCCAGAAGTATCAAACTCTATTTGATGCTATAAATTATTGAAATATGTCATACTATATTGTACTCTTTTTCCTTGACTAAGATTTTTCCCATAGGGTTTTTCTTAGTAAGGTTTTAACGAGGCATTAGTTTGATCCAGAAGTATCAAACTTCATTTGAAGAAATGAGAAAATAAGATATGTCATTGTACTCTTTTTTTTCTTCACTAAGATTTTTCCCATTGGGTTTTTCTTAGTAAGGATTTAATGAGGCATTATTTGATCCCGAAGTATCAAAATCTTAGAAGGAATATCATTTTTAGTATGATATCTATGATTTCACAAGTTCCACTCTTTTCCTCTTTTGAGGTTTTTCCCATTGGGTTATCCTTATAGTGGATTTTAATGAGGCAACGGACAATATCTATATTGACTGAATGGATAAATGCAAGCAAGATAATAATGAGGGGAAGCAATCATCATACACGTTTTGAAAGGGAAAATTTCAAGTTATCAGAGCATTCAAGATTTTGAAGACGCATATTCGAGGGGGAGTGTTACAATATATGTAAATCATGAAATGAATATGCTTTTATGTTGTTTTATTTAGTCCCACATCGTGGAATAAGTTAAATCCTTAGCTCTGAAGCCTTTATATAAAGGAGGCTATGTAATGTAAATACATGTCTATTTTCAAAAATGAATAATATATCTTCTGCCTCTCTCTAATGGCTTCTACTTTCTACATTTTATAACAATCAAAGATTACTTAACCCTTTCAATTCTTCTTCTTTTTCTTCTTAAACCACCCATTTCATTTCTTTTCTAAACCTTCTTTTCCATGTACTCATCCTCCATTCTATAAATAAATAATTAGTTTAGTATTATTTTTATTATTTTTTTGATGAATTTTTTTTGCAATGATCTCAAGCTGAATTATGTTTACTTCAAATTTAAACAAGTAAATATTTGCAAAAGTTAAATTGTGTTAGCAGACTAATATTATAAGGTTGGGAATAATTAAAATTTCTTTTATATATATATTCCACTTTTATTATATAAATAAAATACATACTATTTTCCAGTAAATTCCATTTCCTTGAAAATAATGTCAACATCACAAACTTTTTTTACCCATCCATCAAAATTTACTAGTAAAACAAGATGTTTGGATGAAATCCTAATCATCTTGTAACGACCCGCCTTTCTATACACAGAAAGACGCATCATTATAAAGAAAGAAAGGGATAGAAGAAGAAAAGAAGAGAAGAAAGAACAACAACACATCAGAATCTCACAGCGGAACGAATGAAATATAATATATCACATAAAATATTACATAGTATCATATACATCAGAGTACACAACTTATACATCACAAAATAGACAGTTATAAATTTCTGACTATTATACAACACAAGTACATCAATACAATACATCATCACAGCGAAAACTCTATATATCTATACGTTGAAGCCTCCTACTCCAAATCTCCTCCAGAATTCGTCAAGGATAACCTGAATCCCTTGACTACTCATACAAATTTGAGTACCCAAGAGTCTAATAAAACAGAAAATAAACACTTGGCTCAGACATAGGTCTGGTGTGAGTAAACGGGTAAAAGTTGCTTAACTTCAAAACCTTTTGAAACAAAAGTATCACGTAAGACTTCCCACACATAAACATGGGTAAGTTTTTACCTTACGTTAACCCAAACTTTGATAGGAAATTCGATTATATTATAATAGGGTCTAGGGTTTTCAAATAAATACTCATATAGCTGAAATTGTTACATTATTAAATTCCAGCATACTAGCCACAAAGTGGGTTATACAATCAAGTCCGATGGCACTTATTGGAAGTTGGATTTCCATACAATGGTAGGGCTACCGGGGTACCGCCCATCACAGTACGTGGCCTAGATCAACGTACCGAGGATTACTCCCAATCCCCTACAACTCAAAGCCGGAACCATCCCTTACTGGATAGTCCCGAACAAGACAACCCCGTAGTTGGCTGCAGTTCCAACTGCCCACTAAGCCGAAATAGAAAGGGACCTCTAGACAGGGGAAAATCTTGTCCTACTTGAGCGCGACTCACTTAGCCTTGCTGCACCTCCCCTGTTTTAGCCATTCCCGGTTGATGAGGCTTAAGGCTACGATTACCTTTAATCAGAACATATCACTTAGAATGCTCATCATCCACCTGACGATGTTTTGAAAGCATTCAATCCATACAAGTTCATTCCGGGTTCGAACGAAACCGAAGGCATTATCTCGTTACACTCATTTTGGAATCACCCTCAGAGTTAGCGACAATAACCCTTGCACTCTGAATCTTCATCTTCACTTGAGATTCACGACCTATCGTTAATTTGGATCGATGTGGTTTTCGGATATCCAAATCTGGAAACCCGAACCCGGTCTCATCGAAATCCAAAACGTATCTTTTAAGGCCAAGCTGTTTTAAAGTTAAAACAATTCAATTCAATTATCTATATACACACAGATAGACAATTCACAATATCACAATAGATAATTTATATTATCATCACAAACGGATAATTCACATTATCATCATACTTTAACCAAAGCATCCATATCACACAACATTACTTATCTCATATCTGAGATCTCAAACCATTCAAGGCAATCAATATCATCCATTCATACATAAGCAATGATCTATACCATCTCTAATTAATTTAAAGTGAATTAAATTAATTACTTCATTTCTAATTAATTTAAAATAAATTAAATTAATTACTTCATCATTATAAATCTTACTTATATAATCATTAATTAATTACAAATAAATTAATTAATCATTCTTTAATTATTCACTTTAATTAATCACCTTGATTAACCATTCTTTAATTACATTTAAGTAATTATCTTTAATTAATTTCACAAATTAATTATTCTTAACCAAATACAATAATTAACCTTTAATTACTTCATTTATTAATTAATTATAATCAATTACTTTAATCTTTAATTAATTATAATTAATTAGTTAATCTATAATCACTTATCATTGATTAATTAATCTTAATTAATCAACCCTTAATTACATCATCCATTAATTATAAACTAATGATCCTAATTACATCTTTAATTATTTATTCTATTTAAATTAATTATATTAAGTAATTAATCTTAATTAAACCACAGTTATTAATCATCTTTGATTAATCTCATCCAGTAATTAACTTCCCTTAATTACTTCCATAAATTAATTACTTTTTAATTAATTACCTTAACAAATAATTAATTACCTTATTAATTAACCTTAATCCTTTAATTAAATTTATTAAAAAAATTATTTAATTAATAACACTAGGTGATTAACCCTTAATCACTTCCATTTAATTACTTTCATAAAGTCATTATTCTCTAATTACTTTATTAAATAATTTCCCTTTACTTAATTACATCTAGTAATTATTCCTTAATTACTCATCAAGTAATTATACTTAATTAATTTATAAGTGATTATCTCTAATTAATCACTAATTAATTACTTAGTTAAATATTTAACTAATTATTTAAATTTAATTAAATAATTTCTTAACTCCTTATATTTAAAAGATCTTAATTAGGAAAATCATTATCTTAATTTAATTATTATCTACTCTTAAATCATTTACAATAATTGAATTACCCTTATTATCTTCACATATTAATTATCTTTAATTAATCAAATCTTAATTACTTAAAATAAACTCTTTATTATAATTAAACAATTACAACATTTAATTTTAACCTTTAAAATCTTTGAAACTTTTCAAAGTTATTAAATAAATTTTAATACAAAGATCATTTTGAAAATCCACTTTCCTATTCTTTAAAAACTTATTTATTTAAATATTTAAAACTTGTTAAAACAATTAATCTAGAAAACAATTTAGTTAAATAGGTAAAATCTTGTTTACCTTTGTTTTAAAACTCAGAAACATTACAAAAATCAAATTTCTTTTGTTTAAAAAAAAACTTAAACATTTCCTTTAAAATCTTAAAGCCTGCTCCTACCCAAAACCCGAGCAAAATCTTTAAGAAACCCGAAGCAACTCTCAAGACACTCCACTACACTCCTGCTTCGAGTAAAACTCGAACATCCCCGAACGAAATCCCGAGTATTTGCTTTCTTCCCCAAACCCAAACTCCAGATACACGCAAACGTGTACGTGCATGTGCACGCCATCCCTGATCGCTGATGAACCCTGCTCCGGCCTCCGACAAGTCGACTTCGACCTCGTCTTCACGTACGACCACCCAAACATTCTCGATTCGAATGCGAATCGAAAACGACTCAATTACGTTCATCCTGGTAATGTACATCACCAGGAAATCGACCACCACTGATGATCCCTGCCTCGAGACACCACGCTATTCTCACCATCGCTTCGCCTCGTCTACCAGTACCTACAGTACGCCACGCGATCGACTCCGATTACATCTCGTCGTCGCGAAACCCAAAAGAATGCAGACGACAAACCCAAGCGATAAAACCCTACCTTGCCTTCGCATATCCACTCCGGTCATCTAAAAATTCCAAATTCATTTTTCTGATGATCCTCGTCATTCTCTCGATATTCAAGCCCAACCAACGATGACCAATTCGCCGTTGAGCGATGGAAATCGACCAAAACGTCACAACCGTTCAACTCGAGAGCATACACTAATTTCCAAACTAAAAATCATGATATACATATTAAAAATCATGATTTTCTATCACTAATTCAACCATGAAATCAAATCTCAAAATTGAATTTATAAAATTTTGATCCAAATACAAATTTCACTGTAAATTATAAAATTTCGAGACAAATTCTAAATATAAATTCTTGGGATGATTTTTAGTAGAGATATTACATGATTTCAATCATTTTTCATTTACAAATCAAAAGCTAACAGTGATTAAATAATGAGATATTGAATTTTTTTAGAAAATCATACCCTGTAAACACACAGAGCCTATTTATGTATATACATATACAAACAGTCACACAGGCAATTACATACTTATATACATGCATTCATTTTCACAAACATTTCAGATAATATTACTACCTAAATCATCACATATATCATAGGTTTAAATTTGTTTTTAAAATAAGATTTACTCACCAGTTTATAGCAGAGAACAGAGAACAGATTTGTTCCAGGCTTGTTTGATTTTGAACTTGCTTTTCTTTTTGCTTTGTTGGATTTTAAATCTTGCTGTTTGATTTCTTTTCTGATCTTCAGGTTGTTTTGAAGATTTTGAATTGATGTTGAATTTGCCTTTGATCTTCTTTTGATTTGAATTTCCAATTTTACTTCTCCTTTGATCTTTGATTTCCAGATTTTATTTTTTTGATCTATTTAGTTTTAGTTGCCATGAAGAAAAGATGAATTTGAACAGAAAAGTAAAAACAGATCTTTCTTCTTTCATATTTAATTTTTTTTATAACTTTAATTTACAAAGAGATAAAATAAAGCCACTTGTCCACTTATGTGTTAATTAGCTTACACATATACATTTATTTTTACAAATGTCTTCAAACCATTTTAATATGCTTACAAGTGTTACTTATTAATTTATTTAAGTCATACATATGTATTTATGCAATATTTATATGTATATAATGTATTTATTTTTATAATTTAAGCTTTTAGATTTTAATAAATATACAATTGTGAATTCATGTAAACACTTATTTATAATAACTTATGCTTTGATCAAATTAAATGTATCATATGTTTATATGCTTGGGAAATTTATTTTAACTCTATATATATATTTTCACAAACCAATTTTGACTTATGTTTGAATTTTAAAAATGAAAGAATATTGGAAACAAAAGAAAATGAACTTCTAATTTAAATCATATTTAAAACTTAAGCTTAAAATATATCTTTTAAATAAATAAGAAATTATCCTTGTTGTTAAAAAATTTAAATTTCAAATAACCTTTGGAAAACATTATATTAAACAAAATTTCCAAATTACAAACTATTTATATTTTTAAAGTTTGAAAACACTTTATTAAATTCAAACCCAATACTTTTCCATTTCAATATATACAAATATATACATTATAAATGGAAAATATTTTTAACATTAGTTTTAATAATTACTATATTGAATTTTATAACATAACTCAAAATCACAATATATATATATATATATATATACATATATATTATAATTTGAAAACATAGTTTTTATTTAAATTAAAGACTTCCTATTTATAATATACACCAATATATATATACATTATAAATAGAAAACATTTATATTAGCTTTGAAAGATAAATCTTACCAATTTTAAATTGTTAGAAAAGATATTAATAAATATTGCCAATTTAAAATATTATTAACTTTTAAAAGAATTAAACTTATCAATTTATAAAATAAAATAAACAAATAAATTTAATTATAAATAAAGATTATTAAATTGATATTGCCAAAATTCCGGGTCATCACATTCCTCTCCCCTTAAAATAATTTCGTCCCCGAAATTTAAAAGCAAAGATAATTTAATAACCCAGCAAAATTTTTTAATTTTAAACAGCAACCATACATGTCAATCATACATTATCAATCATAGCAACCATTTATTTCTAACAACCAAATCTAACTTATTCTAAAAAAAATCCAGAATAGGTCTTCCTAATACTATCTAGAGTTCCCAGGTATATATACTGGAATACTCGTTCTACAGGATCTTAACTAACTATAGTATAATAATCTAGAACTCCTTCCCATCTAGATTACAAATCTGAACAAGATATTAGACTAAACTCAAGACCAGCCCAACTTCCATATCCATTTGAACTGCTGATTCTATAACCAGTGACGGATCATACACGTATTCCCTCAAAGATACGTGAAATACAATGAATTCCAGCTATCCGAACTGGCAATTCAATCCTGTAGATCAAAGAACTAATCCTCTTGAGAACATTGGAAAAAATCTCATAATACTTCCGGAGCTAGCTCTCCAATCTTACCAAATCTTATATCTCCTTTGATCGGAGAAAACTTAAACAATATCCAAATTTCAACTTCAAATTCCAAATTCCATCAATCCTTAACTGCATAATTCTCCTTACGATCCTGGGTCACTTCCCTCCTTCCTGATCAGCTTAATCTTTGCCGATGCTTCTTTAAACAATCTAGACCAAGATCAAACCAATTTCTGGATCCTACTCAACAAAATGGTTTCCAAAAATACGCCGAAATCCAGAACACAACTCTACTCCACAAACATTAGAGGACTTCGAACTACTTCTCCTATCTGGAATATATGAGAATGCCATCGGAGAACTCGAGCACAAACTTGATCCATACACTGTTCATCATACCCATAAAATCTTAGTGAACCATTCCATTTGGTCAGAAACACCCAACAGAATCCCCTCCAGAAAACTAGGTGTGATCAATCCCTCTCCAAAGAATCCTGAGCTTCTTCACCAATTTCTTCTCTAGGAGACATCCTTCTACTAAGCTAAATCACCGGTATCAATCCTGGAATCCTTGTTGATACGAAAACTCAATCTCCAAATGATATGGTAAAACTTGACTTCCCTGAAGACATCCGGAAAAATCTCTGACAACTTCTAACTCCTACATCCTCTAAAGATGCCTTAATCCCATGCAACAGATTATCCAAGAGAACACTCAAACTATCACAAGTCACTTTTGCGATCAACCCGGCCTAATTTCGAAAGATATTGTTCTCTCTTCACAAATCAGAACAGCTTATCTTTATCTAACCAATCAGAATGTGTCCAATGCTTTCGAAAGATACGTTTAATGGTTTCAAAAGAGAATGTCTAAGGTTTTAAGCAATAACTTTGAAAGAGATGCTTTCTATGATTTCGAAAGGGAATGTTTAAGGTTTTAAACAATGGTTTTGAAGGTATTATTTTGGCTTTATTATCCTAATGTTTTCTAAGTTAAAAAGGCTTTAGCTTATTTCAAAGGGATAGATAACATTATTGATTTTAAATTTTCATCAATGTTGTTTTATGTAAAAAGCATATATCTTGGCATAGGTATTTTTGAGTAAAAAAAATAATATATTTTCCTTGTTTAAGTATGATTTAAAAGGGTTAAATCAATTTGAAAGAAATGTTTTCAAGGA
The DNA here is from genome assembly GCA_030737815.1 of Allium fistulosum. NCBI lineage: Eukaryota > Viridiplantae > Streptophyta > Magnoliopsida > Asparagales > Amaryllidaceae > Allium > Allium fistulosum. Next base: position 1,427,691,052 of record CM060902.1, read on the forward strand.
AAATTGAATAGGGTAATTAACCCTAAGTATATGACTCAGATATTATAAGACCAGATGGGAATGGTGTGGGGTGTCGCGCCTTAATACTTTAGCTAGTAGCCCATAGCTAATATAAGTCCAAAATTCCAGTGTGTAGTGCTTTGTCGGGTAAAAATGATGTTACACACAAAAAGGAATAAACAGAGTAGAGGTAGGTTAGTGGTGAGCCTGTAGAACCATTAGGACCAGTTGACCCTTGGAGAAGTAAGTTAAGGATAGATCCTCCAGCATTGTACCTAATCGAAGTTAGAATATTTATTATGTTTGGTAGGCCCAAGTCAGCCAATGGTTAATAGTTAGCCAGATAAAACTATAATGTTCGGATAGATAGTCTATTGATTACCTGTTATATGCATAAATGTTATTGCTATTGTTGCTATAATCAGTTTGATTAAAGGACTTTCATTTGCAAAAGATATGATTTTAAAAGGGTATTAGTGAGGGGAAACCCGTTCTGCTAAGTGGTGTGGTCTCACTTAATATCAGTAAATCGAGATGTAATAGAATTATTCACACTAGCCATTATGTCTGACTCGAAGTTTATGTTTTCCCCTTAAACTCTCGGATGCTCAAAATTAAATTTGAGTAGATTAAGAGTTAAAGGACATTTTAGGTTTTGTAGGTTACGCGAATAAGTTTTCGAAGACGTGAAGGAGGCAAAGCTAGCTATGTAGGAGTTATTTAGCAGTATTTCCGCTGTGATGTATTTATGACTATTTGTCTATCTACCTAGTACTATGATCATCCAAGGGGGCATCTTCATATGTCGCTCTTGGCGTATTTTGTAATAATTATATTTGATCAAACCCTACGAATCATTTTGGGATTATGTAATTGAATTTGAAATATTGAATTGAAATGTAATCAAAAAAGCTGTTTTTGAAATCTGTATTGATTTTATTTCATATTCATGTGCTTCTGATATTATGGATACCATTAACATTACTGTATTTTGTCACCATAATTTAATACTATAGATGACTCCAGCATCTGCAGCGCTTAGCTTCGGGCCTCAAAATAGGGGATGTCACAACTTGGTATAAGAGTATAGGTTTATGAAAACCTAAAAGAAAATTTAAACTTAAAAATGATTTTTGAAAACATAATCCTAGGGAATTAGAGAAAAGATTGGGGTATGGGATAACATTATATTAACTTACTTGTATTTGCTATACATAAGTATACGCTTTATCTCTATTCTCCTATCTCTCTTATGCTATTCTTCTGCATCTTACAAAGGTTCGAATGCAGATTTTAAGGAATTAAGATATGGATGCTAGGAATGGAAGAGTTATCCTTGGTGGAGGAAGCACCACAACTAATGGAAATGCGAGACCAAACACTAGAAGGAATCCAGGTAGGGAACAAACTGCTAATGTGGGTGCTGGAGCACCGCAAGTTGATATGGGAGCTATGTATCAGTTCTTCGTCAACTTGATGCAAGCTGGAGTTGTTGCGGGATTAGTCGGAGAAAATGTTGAAGAGGAAAATCAAGAAGCTCCGTTGGTCTATAACTATGCAGTATTGAGCAGAGACTATGCTAGGCTTGGAGGAAAGCCTTTTATCGGCACCGAGGATGCAATTGAAGTATAGAATTAGTTGCTTCATTGCGAAAGGATCTTTGCTAATTTAGGACTTAACGATGAGAAAAAAAGGAGATCGTCATCCAGACAGTTGCAAGGAGCAACACAGTACTAGTGGAACAATGTTACCGTAGGAGTAGATGAAGAGTCCATGACTTGGGCGGAATTCAAAAGGAGGTTTGAGGAAAGATTCATGTTGGAGATCGCCAAGTTAACTCTGCTTAGGAAGTTTGCTTAGTTAGTGCTGGGAGGCATGACAGTGCTTAAGTATGCTACCAGATTTAAGGAATTATCGAGATACTAAAATGTTACAGTTGATACAGTTATCAAAAGGAATGAGAAGTTCATCAGCGGATTGAGACCCGAGCTTGCTAAAGCAACTTTACTACATATTAGGGATCTGTGCGATGTAGTTATTGATATGGCTTTGAGGAATAAGGAGATGCTCGATTTCTTTAATGGTAATAAAGCAGTGAAAACTCAAGGTGGGCAGAACCAGAAGAGAAAGTTTTACCATAAGAAAGGAGCTTAGAAAGGAGGTGCAACCAAGAAAGGAAAGGCCGATGTAGTTTGCTACAAGTGCGACAAGAACAGACATTTTGCCCATGAGTGTCAGACGGGCAAAGAAAAAAACGTTGCTGAAAATAAAGGACTGAAATGCTTCAACTGTGATCTGATTGGACATTATAAGAACCAATGCAAAGAACCGGCCAAGGATGGAAAGGGCAAAGTGTTTGCATTGGAACCAGATACCTCAAGATCAGCAGCAGAGGAGAAAGGAAAAGCTGTGTTTGGAGGTACGCTTTTGATTCACGGTGTGTCAGTTAGAGTTCTATTTGATGCTGGTACATCGAATTCTTTTATATCTCATTGTTTGGTAGAAAAGCTTAACCTAGAACCCTCATAACTAGTTACTTCCTTAAGGGTTGCGGATCCGATAGGAGGGTATGCAACTCTGTAGATGAGATGTGAGCAGTTAGAGCTTGAATTATTAGGTCATATATTTGCTTGTAGTTTCCCTGTGTTTTATTTTGTAGGTTTTGGAACTATTTTGGGTATGGATTGGTTAAGTAAGTATGATGCCAGGATATTTTGCCATGATAGGAAAATATCACTTAGACACTCTAGTTGTAGTGATTAGATTATATACTCCATACAAAACCCTAGTTTTGAGGTTAATGCTTCGTTGGGTGTTATGGAGGCAGAAGACGAGTTGAATCGAGTTTCCGTTGCTAGAGAATTCGTAGATGTCTTCGAGCCCGTGATAGGACTACCGCCGAAACGAGCTATCATATTTCGAATAGGTTTAGCACCAGGAGCTGAACCTGTGAGTAGACTGCCAAGTAGAATGACACCTACTGAGATGAAGGAGTTAAAGGTGAAGTTGGTGGATTTAGAAGGTAAGAATTTTATCAGACCAAGCAGCTAGCCTTCGGGAGTAGCTATAGTATTTGTTAAGAAACCGGACGGATCATTGATGTTATGTATCGATTATTATAAGATGAATGAGAAGACGATAAAGAACCGATATCCATTACCTAGGATTGATGATTTGTTCGACCAGTTGAGTCGAGCCAAAGTATTTTCTCAATTGATTTGGCAAAAGGGTTCCATCAGCTAAGAGTAGCCAGGGATAGTATTCCTTTGATGGCGTTTAGGACTAGATATGGATTGTATGAATGGTAAGTGATGCCGTTTGGACTAACTAATGCGCCAGCATTCTTCGTGGACTTGATGAACAGAATCTTCCAGGAGCATCTGGACAGATTTGTATTAGTATTCATAGACGACATATTGATATATTCCAAGGATGAAAGAGGTTATGAAGTTCATCTTAGGATAGTGCTTGAGACACCGAGACAACATCAATTGATGGCAAAGTTTTCGAAGTGTCACTTTTGGAAGAAGGAAGTGAAGTTTCTTGGTTATGTAGTTTCAAAGAAAGGGTTGTCAGTAGATCCGGCTAAGGTCAAGGCAGTGAATAATTGGAAGAGACCTGAGACAATGACTAAGATAAAGAGCTTTCTTGGGTTAGCTGGCTACTACTGGAGATTCATTAGGGATTCCTCTTAGATAGCTGCACCGATGACTAAGCTAACTCGGAAAGACGTGAAGTTTATTTGGACTGATAAATGTGAGGAGGCATTTTAGAAATTGAAACATTTATTGACCGATGCACCTGTGTTAGTTGTTCCAAAGGGGAATCAGGACTTAGTAGTATATATGGACGTATATGGAACAGGATTATGCTTCTCGACAGCTCAGAACGCATGAAGTTAGATATCCAACTCATGATTTGGAATTAGCAGTAATAATTTTCGCATTGAAGGTGTAGAGACATTACCTTTTGGGAGAAAGATTCGAGCTGTTTACAGATCATAAGTCACTAAAATATTTATTCTCTCAGAAGGAGTTGAATATAAGACAGAAGAGATGGTTAGAGTTCATAGCTGCATACGACTTTGGTATTGAGTACACACCAGGAAAAGGAAATAAGGTTGTAGATGCACTTAGCAGAAAACATCAGAATGCAGTATTGGCAATGATAGCTGAGTGGAAAGATTTAGAAACATTGACTACATGTGGAGTACAATGGAGATATGAAGATTGTTCTAGTCGAGAAACCGCCATGTTATCATGTTTAGAAGTTCGATCGATGGTGCTCGAAAGGATTGCATCTAAGCAGAAAGATGACCCAGTGTTAGCCGAGAAGGTTAGAAAGCTAGAGGCCAGAATCGAGATTGATGATTTGAAGGATTTTTTTCTTGACCAGAGAGGGTGGTTGAGAAAGAAGGGACGATTTGTGTCCTGAATGTAGAAAACCTAAGGAAGGAGGTCCTTGGAGAATGTCATCGATCAAAAATTAAGATTCATCCTGGGGGGACTAAGATTTATCAGGATTGAAAAGGAGTTTCTTCTGGGAAGGTATGAAAAGAGATGTAGGTTTATGGGTGAGGCAGTGTTTGAACTGCCAATGGGTAAAAGCTGAACATCAGAAACCGAGTGGGTTACTTCAGCCTTTGGATGTTCCAGTCTAGAAATGGGATTCTATCTCAATGGATTTTATAGATGGGTTGCCAAGGTCGAATTGAGGAATGAGAGTAACTGGGTTTCGATAGATTGACTAAGAGTGCACAATTTATACCCATTAAGTTGACTATGACAACACCGGATTTAGCTAAGTTATTCAAGAAGAATATAGTTATACTGCATGGAATTCCTAGTAGTACAGTAAGTGATAGAGATTCCTTATTCATTAGTGTGTTATGTAAGAGTCTACAGGATACATTAGGTACCAAGTTCAAGATGAGTACCACTTCCCATCCGCAGACAGATGGGAAAACGGAGAGAGTTAACAAATCCTTAGAGGATTTGTTAAGAGCTTGTGTTCTAGATTTCGAAGGATCATGGGAAGACCATCTACACTTAGTCGAGTTTTCGTATAACAATAGTTATCAGACTAGTATAGGGATGACACCGCTTGACGCTTTGCATGGAAGGCCATGCAAATCTCCCATTTGTTGGTGAAATACCGGGGATAGATTAATTCTTGGTCCAGATTTAGTTAAAGAAGCTGCAGAAAAGATTGAGTTAATTCGGGCTAGAATAAAGGAAGCTCAGTCTAAGCAAAAGCACTATGATGATAAGAGACAAAAAGACTTAGAGTTCATAGTAGGAGATCATGTTTTCGTAAAAGTGCTACCGATGAAAGGTGTGATCAGATTTGGAAAATCAGGAAGACTGGCTCCATGATTCGTTGGACCATTTCCTATTTTAGAAAGGATCGAGAAACTCGCGTATAGAGTAGAGTTACCAAATAACTTGGCAGGAGTCAACAATGTTTACCAATTTCTCATCTAAGGAAGTGTATTCGAGATCTCGAGACTACTATTACACCGACTGTTAGAGGATCTAGTAGTGGAACCAGATATGATTATAGCTAGAAAATTAATTCACATAGTTGCAAGAGATGAGAAAAGACTAAGGAAAAAGATAGTCAGATTAGTTAAAGTCTAGTGGAGTGACAAGAGAGAGATTGCACTTGGGAAACCGAGAGCATGATTGGAGATACTTATCCTGACATGTTTGATGGTATGTTTTACCTTTAGGTTTGACTTTTGTAAGTATCTTATCGTAATTTCGAGGATGAAATTCTTTAAGGTAGGGAGTCGGTAATGACCCTAATTTTGACTAACATTATTTAGAATATTTAATTGGATAAATAAAACAAAATAATGTAGATAGTTAAGAGATTGAGATTTGTTAATTAAGAAGTAGCCATGCCTTAATGAATGTATTAACAAAAGAGAACTAAAAATAAGTAAGTAGGAGGAATACGGTAAGGGTAAAATGGGGATAGCCTTTATTCCAATACCCTAAGCCCTTCCATTCTTCATTCCTCATTCATTTTAACTATCACAAACAAAACTAAAGCCCTAAAGGAACTCGGCCGTCCACTATTAAGAAGATCTAAACGGAAGATAAGCTAGCATTTAAGTAGAAAGCTTGAAGAAATCAATCTAAGGGAAAATCTCAACCTTCTTAACACAAAGCCAAGGTGAATAATTAATTTACATCTCACTTTGATAATGACTTTGGTATCAAGTTAGATCCGAACTATGTTTGCAAAAAATATGCCATGTTATGTTTGTTAAAATGGATATATATGCTTGTTGATGATTTATATGGTTTAATATAGATTTTATGATATGTTTGGATTAGAAAACCTATCAAATGACATCCTAATGAGTTGCTTTTTGGATATATGGCCAAAAACATTATTTTAGAAGTGGGTTTCAGGTTTCATAATTTCTAAGTGAATGTGGATTTATTATGAATTTTCTTTAAGGGAAAATAGTTAATTTTGGGTTTAAATTATTTAAGGCAATTAAATAATATTTTCAGGTCTGAAATTTATATATGTTAGAAAACATATTTAAAGTGAATTATTTTGATTTTTGGGGATTTTTCCTTAGTATTTTACTACGGTTATTAAATTATTTAAGTTAGAGGATTTAAATGTTTTATTAAGGAGAAGGGGTTATTTGTTTATAAGGTTCAATTGTTAAATGCTGAATTCGGTAGTCTTTTTGAAAAGAATTTTGGTAAAGAATTGGCAACCAATCATATTTTGGAAAATTATGCAAGTTAGGTGAAAAGGAATTACTTTAAAAAGCATAAAATCAGTTTTATTTCGAATTACAACTTCGCCGATTCCATTGCTTTCTTCCGTCGCCATACCCAGTAAACCTTTCGCACCCATTTGAAACTAATGCACATGGTATCAAGCAATTAGTACGTAGTGTATTGGAGAAAGGAAAAAGGAAATGACAGTGTCAAAAGTATGCTTTCGAAATGGTCGAAGTCACTTTCATTAGCTTTCAAATCCATTAATTTTCCTTTGTTTTTAAAAGAAGCCTTCGAAAGGGTTGCCGCTTTTAAACCCCTTAGGTACCCCAACTACCGCATTTATACTTTTCGCATTAGTTAGAGGCCGCTTTTCTTTATAACCTTAAAACAATGTATTCGAAAGGAAGGATTTCATCTTCTCAATATTGAAGCCGCCTTCCTAATGCTTTCGAAAGGGGTGACTTAGCCTCTTTTACTAATAGTTTCGAAGGCAATGGTTTCGAAAGCACAGTTTCGAAGTTGCTCTCTTCCTCAAATCTTTTACTTTAGATTAATGCTTTTGAAAGTAATGCTTTCGGTTCTGTTATCTTTGACCATGTAGTTATATTAAATGTTGAATCCAAGGATTTCAAAAGAAATGGTTTTAAATGGTTTTGAATCTACATTTCCACAAATTCTTAATTGAACCTAATGATTTAGGAAGGAATGTTTTAAGTGTTTCGAAAGGTATGTTTTAAGTGTTTCGAAAGGCACGTTTTATGTGTTTCGAAAGGTATGGTTTTATGTGTTTCGAAAGGTATGGTTTTAAGTGTTTCTAAAGGAATGTTTCCAATGCTTTCAAAAGATAAGTTCAATGGTTTCGAAAGAGGTTGTCTAAGGTTTTAAGAAATGATTTTGAAAGGGATGCTTTCTACGATTTCGAAAGGGATTGTTTAAGGTTTTAAACAATGGTTTCGAAGGTATTGTTCTAGCTTTATAGCCTAATGTTTTCTAAGTTAAAAAGGGCTTTAACATATTTAAAAGGGATAGATAACCCTATTGATTTTAAGTTTTCATTAACATTATTTTACGTAAAAAACATATATCATGGCATTGGTATTTTGAGTAAAGCAAAGAATGTATTTTTCTTGTTAAGTGTGATCTAAAAGGGTTACATCAATTTGAAAGAAATGTTTTCAAGAAAAATTGAATAGGGCAGTTAACCCTAAGTATATGACTCGGATATTAGAAGATCGGATGGGATAGGTGTGGGGTCACGCCCTATACTTTAGCTAGTAGCCCCTAGTTAATATAAGTCTAAAATTCCAGCTTGTAGGGCTTTGCCACAGGTAAGACTAAAATGATGTTACATACAGAAAGGAATAAACAAAGTAGAGGTAGGTTATTGGTGAGCCTTCAAAATCATTAGGATCAGTTGACCGGTGGAGAAGTAAGTTAAGGAGAGATCGTCCAGTTTTGTATCTAACATAAGTCAGAATATTTATTATGTCTAGTAGGCCTAAGTCAGCCAGTGGTTAATAGTTAGCCAGATAAAACTATAATGTTTAGACAGATTGTCCAATGATTACCTGATTTATATGCATATATGTTATTGCTGTTGTTGCTATAATTAGTTTGATTACTGGATTTTGATTTGCAAAAGATATGATTTTAAAAGGGTATTAGTGAGGGGAAACCCGTTTCGCTAAGCGGCGTGGTCTCACTTAATATTAGTAAACTAAGATGTAATAGAATTATTCACATCAGGCTTTATGTTTGACTCGAAGTTTATGTTTTCCCCTTAAACTCTCTAGTGCTCAAAATTAAATTTGGGTAGATTGAGAGTTAAGTACTTTTTAGGTTTAGTAGGTTGGACGAATAAGCTTCTGAAGACGTGCAGGAGGCAAAGCTAGGTATGTAGGAGTTATTTAGTAGTATTTCCGCTGTGATGTATTTATGACTGATACGTCTATCTATCTAGTACTCTGATCATCCAAGTGGGCATCTTCATATGTTCTTTTGGCATATTTTATAATTATTATATTTGATCAAAACCTAGGAATCATTTTGGGATTATGTAATTGAATATGATATAATGATTTGAAATATAATCAGAAAAGATTTTTCGAAATCTGTGTTGATTTTATTTCATATTTATGTGCTTCTGATATTATGGATACCATTTGCATTACCGTATTTTGTCACCAGAATTTAATACTATAGATGACTACAGCATCTGTAGCGCTTAGCTTCAGGCCTCAAAATAGGGGATGTTACACCATGGGTCTCATGGTCACAATACTAATGAGTGTTTCCATTTACGGGATGTGATTGAGGAACATATCAGAAGGAGAAAACTAGAAAGGTACGTTAAAAGCCAGGAGGCAGTCCCAGCTCCCAAAGACCAGCCCTAAGGGCATCCTCCATCGAGAAACGGAGGAGAAGAGTTGTAACGACCCAGAATTTTGGACCATTCGCATCCATTATAAGTGTATAGGTAGACACTCATGCCGGAGTTGAATTGCTCAAAATACCGCGTTGTTAATTTAAATTGGCAAAACTGAACATATACAGTAAATAAATAATCACAGATCACAGACACAGAGTAATAAGTGCAGCGGAAATAAAAGAGATAGTAGTTCATGAAGCTACTATATGAATATATAAAATACATCAGAGTTTACAACAGAAGAGTAATACGATACATCAGAGTTAAACTAGATACAACGGAGGAGTAATAGATACAGATCAGAATACATCACTGGAATCATCGAATATCTGAAAGCTGGATAGATAGCTGAATCTCCAAGCGAAGCTCCAACTTCAAAGGTGAGTCTCGAAAGCTGAACTACTCAGTCTGACTCGAGCGTAAAGCAAAACACAAAACACTCGAGTCAGGATTAACATTCTCATATTAATAAATCCAACTCAAGTGAAATAGCAATTGAAATACAAGTAACTCAAAGGATGTTGGAATAACCATCCTTTAAGGATCCGTCAAACTATCTACTATGTAGTAATGTACGATAAGTAGATAATGTCTATCAGTAATATAAAAGATATCAAAATAGCGTTAAGTCATGGCCCATTCCACCCTTAACACATTTTTATTCCCACAAGCATATACAAGACCGTAGTTTCCCCAAAACCGGAAGTCACCAGAGGGCAATCCATATACTCAAGGTACAAAACAAATTCGTAGTGGTCGCGCATAAATGGAATACAAGTATGACAAGGCACATGAGGCTATACCCAAGGTAGTGATACTACCGTTCGCCTGATCCGGACTGGTGAGAACGCAACGCCGCAGCGCCCGCAACACCGTGAGACAACACTCCCAATATCAAGGGTGCACCAATCGACAACAAGTATAAGTAGTTCGAAGAAGTGTGTCCACTTGAGGTATCAATCCTCCATTGGCCCGGCACAGCTCCTGTTTTAGTCATTTCCAATTTGACACAAGTGTCAAGGCTATCCATTATCGTTCTCTTCCTTCAATCATCACGAACATCATTTCCAACCACTTCATTCTGGATCATCACTCCGCGTATAGTTATTAAAGTGGTTTTCGGTTTAGATAGAGAGTATATCCATAACCGAATTCCGGTCTCTTTAATAACTTTCGTAATTATTACACCGATTGGTCGTTTATTTATTTCAAAACCAAATCAATTCAATTTCAAATAGAATTCGTAAACCAACAATTTATTTGTCTTTCAAAAACCAATTTCCAATAATTTACGTTTCAAAACTTTCCAATTTCAATTTCAACATTTCTATATTCAATTTCAAAGTTTCAATTAAAACAATCCAAATATTTGTTGCATTTAGTATATAAGTTTCATTCCGAAATCATTTAAATAAATTTAATTTAACCTTCAAATCAATTTAAACTCATTTATCGATTTTATTCAATATTCATTAAATTACTCTATCATTCAAAACAATTTCAATTGAATTTTCAATTCATTAAATCAATTCTTAAGTTCAACTTCATTAAATCAAAATTTACAATTTTGAATTAAATTAAATTCGTCAAATCAAATTCTTTCAATTACAAGTCTTATATTAATTCCAAAATTATCACATTTCATTTCTTGTTAAAGAATTTCAATTTCACTTATTACTTTCTTAAATAATTTTCCAAAACTTACTTAATAAAGAAATTCAATTTCAATTATTTACGAAGTAAATTCACTTATTCAAATGTCCAATTTTTCTTATTAAAGAATTTCAATTCAATTTAATCATTAAATAATTCAATATTATTTAATTATTAAATAGTTCAAAACTCAATTATTAATTAATTTCAAAGTTTAATCATTCCAAACTCAATTATAATTTCAAACTTAATTATCAATCGTTTCAAAGTTTAACCATTTCAAACTTAATTATCAATCGTTTCAGATTATTATATATTAACATTTTCTTTTCATAAAAATTCCAATTTCAACTTCATTTCAAAACAATATTATTTATTCAAATAAAATCTTCGTTTTATTTTTAAATCAAATTATTTACCAATCGGGTTTTATTTAATTTTCTGTCCTAGGTCAAGATTTAAATTTGGGTATTTATCATTTCAACCCGATTCCAATTCAACTCAAAATCAAAACATATCAAAGGGAACTTGCAGTGTGATAACTGGGATGGTGTCAAAGTAAATAAACAAGCAATAACAACAATCAATATCAATCCAATAATCAATTCAAATAATCCCGAAATAACCGTATTAATTCGCATTGTTATTTGTACGAATTAATATAATTATTTCTAGAATCTACACTATCATTTCATGTAGATTAAAGATTATTACATTACGGTTTCCACTTGTCACTTCAATTACAATTTCATCCATCATCAATTTAACAACATACATTCAGTGGTTCAAAATGTAATTAAACAATCCTACGTGTCAATAAATTTAACAGTTTAAAGGGGTCATATTATACAAATGTCAGTTAATCAAATTTAACATTTAACTATCCTATATCAAGTTCAATTTCATACTATTTATCATTTCTAACATTAACGATTTAACGTCTAATATAAACATCAACAATCAATCAATCATCAGCCAAACTGTATTATCATCGCATAAATAATTAACAGATAATGGTGTCAGGTGTCACAGGTAAACTGATACAGGTAATAGCATATATAACAGTGCAATTAACTAACAGCAGTATATTTCAATTGTCGTTTCAATTGAAATCAAATCTAATAAATAAAAGAACGTTAATCGTGAGTGAGTGCTCACCTTTCGAGGCTAGAGGAGTTTGATAGACAACAAGCTACGGATTTGATCACGATTTAGAAAATCGAACAATCCAAACAAAAATCTCAAAGCGAAGTAAGCTGAAAGTGGGTCCGACGGGCAAAGCTGATAGATATGAATCAAGGAAAATCAAATCAAACCGGTTTCGATATAGACCAAAAATATATATATACACACATCATTATTATATTATATATATATATATTTCCTAATATTTCAAATTAAGCCAAACATTAAAATAGTATAAAATTCCAAAATCACTTTCCTAAATCTCAAGTATTAAGAGTCAAAGATACATATATTATACTTACCTTCATAACCTATACACTTAAGATCAAAACAAGATCTTATATATATATATACATATCTTAAAACCCGATATCCGAACGAAATTCTATATTTTTAACATTGGAAAAATCGATGTTTATAAAATTCACACTTTTCCCCAAAATTTTCTTAAATACAATTTAAGCGTTAACACCAACATAAGTAACCACATTTATAAGAGTACTCCTCAAAATATTAATATTAACGTAAATATAACTTATTACATAAATATATATATGTCTCGAAATATTAACAAAACACATTTTATTTACGCTTCAGAATATCAACTCTTATCAACATATGTTCATATATTGAGATCAATGTTTATAATAAAATTGGCATAAACTTACATGCCAAACTAAATGTACAGACTCAAACATATACATAGACAAGGTATTTGAGTAATAAATGCTTAAACCTCGGAATGCCAAAATGATAATAATCATTGTGTAAAATTTACGTATACTTATACTAATATATAAACATATAGATAAACTTACATAAATATTTTATTTAAAATCAATATATATATATTTTTTTTATATACATACTTATAACAAAATGAACATACTTGGACGAGTGTATAGGTTGTAAATGTTTGTAAGACAGCACTCGTACACATAACACGCATATATTTTTACCTCATCTATGTAATATCTTAACTTAACCATCGGCCATAATAATTCAAATATGAACAGTATATTTTCCTTTAACACGTTTATAGATACATATAACCAGCTTTATATTTTACATATTATTCAAAGCGAAGTAAAATCAATATACAATATCACAAACCTTTATATTCTTGTTTGTAAAACAAGTATCCAGAGACAGTTTCAAATATAACAATCAGGTGGACAAAATAACGAATAGAAAATAATATGTGAAACTATTACAAATATAACAGACATATATAACCCCTATGTGTAAACTATTAACTCAATATACGTTTATGTAAACTGTCAATATATAGACACTTAATATATATATACTTTAATATATATATACTGTCAACTACACCTAGGACCGAAACTTATAACTAATATATATTTAAAACTGTAACAAATATCATAATATATATATACTCTTATATACAACCCAGAGGTAAACCATACAACTCAGTAATAATAATATAAGAAAAATCAAATAACTATGTACATGAAATCTATATAATAAAACCTACTCTGTTACTTCATATATACTATACCATACTTATTATACTAATATATATAAGCTTTCTCAGTAAAATACAAGTCATACATATATTAGAGATGAATATATACCTCACACCCTAGGAGAAGTGAGGCACGACATAGATACAAGGCTCGAACGGAAGGCAAACTCGGCCGAGGCTGAGGAGGTGCTGACGGAGGGGTTGATGGTCGGAGGTTGTGGTGACGTTTGGTTGATGTAGGCCGAAGGGAAGGCTTGGATCGGAGGAGAGAAGAGATGAAAGCAAGGCCGATGGTGGTCTGGGGTGACATTGGTGTTCGATCAAGTCTCACGGTGGTGGGTGAGCTTGCATCCTTGGAAGCTTGGGTGGCTATCGTTGATCATGGTGAGGTAGACAGGGAGATGAAGGCGGGTCTGGGCTACGGGAAGGGGAGGTGGTGCGGGTTTGGGTAGGGTGGTTCGATGCTGGGCGAAGTGGCTTCGGGCGAGAGGAGGGTTAGGTGGTGGCGGGTCGTTGGCTGAACTGGGTGTGCGAGCTACTCGCGGCGGCTGGAGGAAGGGAGGAGGGGGAGTGCGGAGGCGTTTGTGGTGGAGCAAGGAGTCGCGTGAGTCTGTAGCATGCGGAAGAACATGGCTGAGGAGTGGTGAGGGGAGATGTGTTCGGTTGTTAGTGGAGGTATAGGAAGATGCAGAAGCAGTATAAACTCATATTGTAATTCATATGTAAAATTCCTATTCAAAGCTATCAACTAGAACGAAAGGGTGGATAAAGAAACGAGCAGCCATAAAGTAGATGAACGAAATAAATGTTCACGAAAATAGATGGTCACTATAAATTTTCTAGGAATATGAAATGAAAAGGCTATTGGTTAAAAGACGTTGAAAAAAAACAAAGGGAAAACCAAAAGGTTTTAAAACCGATACCGATACAAAATTGTTTTCATGAATTCCGCTACGAATCAGGCTTCAAAATACAGAATTGTGTATTCCACAGAGATCAGCTCGGCGAGACGATCACAACGGTATACAGATATCAGTGGTACGATCATCCGATAAAAATCGATATCGGTACCAGAATGCTGCTATTTTGCAGAAAATAAGAACGACGGAGCAATAGATGTCCGAATTTGGAAAAATGACGAACTGACATCTTGCTCAGAAGATGGTTTAGAATTTTTCCATGTAAAAATATTTTGGTTTTGAAAACGTTTTATATTCAACGCTTTTTAACTGATTAAATTGAAGTGAATTTACGCGCGAAATAAACTTTCGTAATTTCGGACGAAAATTTACCAGTTGCTATGTTTAACTAGACGTATTCCAAATATTAAATTTTTATTTCAAAAATTTATTGTTTAAAATTTCACAAAATTTCAACTAATTACGTTATTAAAACGGTTGAAATTTACGGGTCGTTACATTCTCCCCCACTCAAAACTTTTCGTCCCCGAAAAGGAACGAGGTAGGAGAATAGAAACAACCATAAAGAAAACAGATTTGAAATACAAAATAACAATTAGTTTAACCCATAAAATTTAAATTTAAATCAATTGATATTCAATAATTGATTTAATCCATTTGATTTCACTAAAATCACTCCCAACTATTTCTAAATTCATTATCTTATTATCCAATTATCTTTAAGTTACAAATTTTTAAAAACAATAAATTTGAATAGTCTTTTATTATAATCATATGCTCTACAACAATTTTAAATTCTTCTTATTCCAAATTACTGTTAAATTTATCCTACTTAATATATCTACTCACATATATTTAATCTATATAAATTAATTTAAACCATAAAAGTTCCGATTTAAATTAATTTACATCTATTAATTTCTTTTAAATTCAAGGTATTTTCATATGTTGATGAAATTTCAATTTATTAATTCTTTTAAAACAAACTTATTAATTCTTTCAAAACAAATTTAATTCATTATTAACTGAGTTTACTTATTATCCTATCTAATTCTATTAACATCTTTATAATCAAAATTTAGTGTATAACATTTATTATAAACACTCAAATTTTATTTATAAATTCAATTTATCTTATATATTATCCAATTACATATTCAACTTCTGAACGATTTAGGTAAGTTGTATTAGAATGCAGTTGAACAATATACAAATAAAATTTTCCCAATTCAATTATTCAAGTTCAAATATTTATTCCAAATTTTGGTCTTATTTATAATTGAAATCATCCTTTAACAAAATTTAAGAATTAGATTTCCAATTAACTTTAAACAATTCAGAGATATATATAATGTATTTATCAAATCAAATTAAATTTTAAAATAAGATACCTATATATATATAAATCAAATTATACTGAAGAAATTTAAATCAAAATATTTTCTAAACAAAACCGTAGCAAAGCTACAGAATGGTTTCTCCACTTTGAAACTCGAAAATGAATGTCGATGATGCGGCCGCCATCACCGAAATTATTTTCCAGCGACAAAGAGAAGAGCACTGATTTCAACATTTTAAAAATTCTTTGAAAACGATTTCTATTCTAAAATACTTTCAATATATATACTTTAAAATTTTTAAAAACCAAAGTTCGAAATCACCGGAAACTAATAAATTCTCAAATTTTTGAATTTAATTCATTTCAAATTCCAATCAATTTATAACCAAGTTTATAAATTCATTTATTTATATTATGCAATAGTCAATGGTTTACAAAACAATAAATAAAAATCAAATATTATTATTTCAGACAACATATTCATTAACAATTTAATTTCAGAAAACTTATATTTATATACTATAATCACACAAAACTATTATTTTATTTACCAAATTTGAAAACGATATTGTGTCAGTTTGCTCTGCTCAAGTGTTTTGGAAATCCTATCGATAGCGTTGATCAGACGAATCGATCGAAAACCCAAATCAACATCAACAACTCAAACAACACAGTATAAAACATTTTTAATATAAATTTACAAATACACTTCCTCGCTCGACGATACGAGAATGGATTCAAAGCAAGGATAGAGATTCAAATTTGATGGACTCAAATCAAAGAATTTTTTTTTTCTATAATAAGTTCGAAACAGAAGATAAGATAGTTCAATTAACAGAATCAGGAGATGGATAAGCTTATTTAATTTACGGGCAACCTTGACAGGATCGACCGTGACTTCAATAATAAGATCGATGCTGAATTTCGAGGTAAATCGACATTCGATCTCAAGAAATAAAATTCAGGTATAGCAGGAGATAGATAGCATCGTAAACCGAGGATACAGAAATCTCCGGTAAATCAATGCCTATTGTAAAGGAGTTTCACCCCTTTACAAATCATTCGAAGATTGGCGAGACCGCCGATCTATTATAGATAACATTCAAAATGTAGATATGGGATGCTCCAGGATTGAAAGGAGACGAATAGTGAGGGACACGAATGAAATTTGGAACCGAGGGGAACGTTCCAAAATTCAAAGGAATTGAGTCAAAGGAAGAGATTGAAACTCGAATGAGAGTGATTCTGTAAATACATTTACCATATATGTTTAGTTTTGCCTAGAGCTACCAAAGCTCTGATACCAACTGTAACGACCCAGAATTTTGGACCATTCGCATCCATTATAAGTGTATAGGTAGACACTCATGCCGGAGTTGAATTGCTCAAAATACCGCGTTGTTAATTTAAATTGGCAAAACTGAACATATACAGTAAATAAATAATCACAGATCACAGACACAGAGTAATAAGTGCAGCGGAAATAAAAGAGATAGTAGTTCATGAAGCTACTATATGAATATATAAAATACATCAGAGTTTACAACAGAAGAGTAATACGATACATCAGAGTTAAACTAGATACAACGGAAGAGTAATAGATACAGATCAGAATACATCACTGGAATCATCGAATATCTGAAAGCTGGATAGATAGCTGAATCTCCAAGCGAAGCTCCAACTTCAAAGGTGAGTCTCGAAAGCTGAACTACTCAGTCTGACTCGAGCGTAAAGCAAAACACAAAACACTCGAGTCAGGATTAACATTCTCATATTAATAAATCCAACTCAAGTGAAATAGCAATTGAAATACAAGTAACTCAAAGGATGTTGGAATAACCATCCTTTAAGGATCCGTCAAACTATCTACTATGTAGTAATGTACGATAAGTAGATAATGTCTATCAGTAATATAAAAGATATCAAAATAGCGTTAAGTCATGGCCCATTCCACCCTTAACACATTTTTATTCCCACAAGCATATACAAGACCGTAGTTTCCCCAAAACCGGAAGTCACCAGAGGGCAATCCATATACTCAAGGTACAAAACAAATTCGTAGTGGTCGCGCATAAATGGAATACAAGTATGACAAGGCACATGAGGCTATACCCAAGGTAGTGATACTACCGTTCGCCTGATCCGGACTGGTGAGAACGCAACGCCGCAGCGCCCGCAACACCGTGAGACAACACTCCCAATATCAAGGGTGCACCAATCGACAACAAGTATAAGTAGTTCGAAGAAGTGTGTCCACTTGAGGTATCAATCCTCCATTGGCCCGGCACAGCTCCTGTTTTAGTCATTTCCAATTTGACACAAGTGTCAAGGCTATCCATTATCGTTCTCTTCCTTCAATCATCACGAACATCATTTCCAACCACTTCATTCTGGATCATCACTCCGCGTATAGTTATTAAAGTGGTTTTCGGTTTAGATAGAGAGTATATCCATAACCGAATTCCGGTCTCTTTAATAACTTTCGTAATTATTACACCGATTGGTCGTTTATTTATTTCAAAACCAAATCAATTCAATTTCAAATAGAATTCGTAAACCAACAATTTATTTGTCTTTCAAAAACCAATTTCCAATAATTTACGTTTCAAAACTTTCCAATTTCAATTTCAACATTTCTATATTCAATTTCAAAGTTTCAATTAAAACAATCCAAATATTTGTTGCATTTAGTATATAAGTTTCATTCCGAAATCATTTAAATAAATTTAATTTAACCTTCAAATCAATTTAAACTCATTTATCGATTTTATTCAATATTCATTAAATTACTCTATCATTCAAAACAATTTCAATTGAATTTTCAATTCATTAAATCAATTCTTAAGTTCAACTTCATTAAATCAAAATTTACAATTTTGAATTAAATTAAATTCGTCAAATCAAATTCTTTCAATTACAAGTCTTATATTAATTCCAAAATTATCACATTTCATTTCTTGTTAAAGAATTTCAATTTCACTTATTACTTTCTTAAATAATTTTCCAAAACTTACTTAATAAAGAAATTCAATTTCAATTATTTACGAAGTAAATTCACTTATTCAAATGTCCAATTTTTCTTATTAAAGAATTTCAATTTAATTTAATCATTAAATAATTCAATCTTATTTAATTATTAAATAGTTCAAAACTCAATTATTAATTAATTTCAAAGTTTAATCATTCCAAACTCAATTATAATTTCAAACTTAATTATCAATCGTTTCAAAGTTTAACCATTTCAAACTTAATTATCAATCGTTTCAGATTATTATATATTAACATTTTCTTTTCATAAAAATTCCAATTTCAACTTCATTTCAAAACAATATTATTTATTCAAATAAAATCTTCGTTTTATTTTTAAATCAAATTATTTACCAATCGGGTTTTATTTAATTTTCTGTCCTAGGTCAAGATTTAAATTTGGGTATTTATCATTTCAACCCGATTCCAATTCAACTCAAAATCAAAACATATCAAAGGGAACTTGCAGTGTGATAACTGGGATGGTGTCAAAGTAAATAAACAAGCAATAACAACAATCAATATCAATCCAATAATCAATTCAAATAATCCCGAAATAACCGTATTAATTCGCATTGTTATTTGTACGAATTAATATAATTATTTCTAGAATCTACACTATCATTTCATGTAGATTAAAGATTATTACATTACGGTTTCCACTTGTCACTTCAATTACAATTTCATCCATCATCAATTTAACAACATACATTCAGTGGTTCAAAATGTAATTAAACAATCCTACGTGTCAATAAATTTAACAGTTTAAAGGGGTCATATTATACAAATGTCAGTTAATCAAATTTAACATTTAACTATCCTATATCAAGTTCAATTTCATACTATTTATCATTTCTAACATTAACGATTTAACGTCTAATATAAACATCAACAATCAATCAATCATCAGCCAAACTGTATTATCATCGCATAAATAATTAACAGATAATGGTGTCAGGTGTCACAGGTAAACTGATACAGGTAATAGCATATATAACAGTGCAATTAACTAACAGCAGTATATTTCAATTGTCGTTTCAATTGAAATCAAATCTAATAAATAAAAGAACGTTAATCGTGAGTGAGTGCTCACCTTTCGAGGCTAGAGGAGTTTGATAGACAACAAGCTACGGATTTGATCACGATTTAGAAAATCGAACAATCCAAACAAAAATCTCAAAGCGAAGTAAGCTGAAAGTGGGTCCGACGGGCAAAGCTGATAGATATGAATCAAGGAAAATCAAATCAAACCGGTTTCGATATAGACCAAAAATATATATATACACACATCATTATTGTATTATATATATATATATATTTCCTAATATTTCAAATTAAGCCAAACATTAAAATAGTATAAAATTCCAAAATCACTTTCCTAAATCTCAAGTATTAAGAGTCAAAGATACATATATTATACTTACCTTCATAACCTATATACTTAAGATCAAAACAAGATCTTATATATATATACATATCTTAAAACCCGATATCCGAACGAAATTCTATATTTTTAACATTGGAAAAATCGATGTTTATAAAATTCACACTTTTCCCCAAAATTTTCTTAAATACAATTTAAGCGTTAACACCAACATAAGTAACCACATTTATAAGAGTACTCCTCAAAATATTAATATTAACGTAAATATAACTTATTACATAAATATATATATGTCTCGAAATATTAACAAAACACATTTTATTTACGCTTCAGAATATCAACTCTTATCAACATATGTTCATATATTGAGATCAATGTTTATAATAAAATTGGCATAAACTTACATGCCAAACTAAATGTACAGACTCAAACATATACATAGACAAGGTATTTGAGTAATAAATGCTTAAACCTCGGAATGCCAAAATGATAATAATCATTGTGTAAAATTTACGTATACTTATACTAATATATAAACATATAGATAAACTTACATAAATATTTTATTTAAAATCAATATATATATATTTTTTTTATATACATACTTATAACAAAATGAACATACTTGAACGAGTGTATAGGTTGTAAATGTTTGTAAGACAGCACTCGTACACATAACACGCATATATTTTTACCTCATCTATGTAATATCTTAACTTAACCATCGGCCATAATAATTCAAATATGAACAGTATATTTTCCTTTAACACGTTTATAGATACATATAACCAGCTTTATATTTTACATATTATTCAAAGCGAAGTAAAATCAATATACAATATCACAAACCTTTATATTCTTGTTTGTAAAACAAGTATCCAGAGACAGTTTCAAATATAACAATCAGGTGGACAAAATAACGAATAGAAAATAATATGTGAAACTATTACAAATATAACAGACATATATAACCCCTATGTGTAAACTATTAACTCAATATACGTTTATGTAAACTGTCAATATATAGACACTTAATATATATATACTTTAATATATATATATACTGTCAACTACACCTAGGACCGAAACTTATAACTAATATATATTTAAAACTGTAACAAATATCATAATATATATATACTCTTATATACAACCCAGAGGTAAACCATACAACTCAGTAATAATAATATAAGAAAAATCAAATAACTATGTACATGAAATCTATATAATAAAACCTACTCTGTTACTTCATATATACTATACCATACTTATTATACTAATATATATAAGCTTTCTCAGTAAAATACAAGTCATACATATATTAGAGATGAATATATACCTCACACCCTAGGAGAAGTGAGGCACGACATAGATACAAGGCTCGAACGGAAGGCAAACTCGGCCGAGGCTGAGGAGGTGCTGACGGAGGGGTTGATGGTCGGAGGTTGTGGTGACGTTTGGTTGATGTAGGCCGAAGGGAAGGCTTGGATCGGAGGAGAGAAGAGATGAAAGCAAGGCCGATGGTGGTCTGGGGTGACATTGGTGTTCGATCAAGTCTCACGGTGGTGGGTGAGCTTGCATCCTTGGAAGCTTGGGTGGCTATCGTTGATCATGGTGAGGTAGACAGGGAGATGAAGGCGGGTCTGGGCTACGGGAAGGGGAGGTGGTGCGGGTTTGGGTAGGGTGGTTCGATGCTGGGCGAAGTGGCTTCGGGCGAGAGGAGGGTTAGGTGGTGGCGGGTCGTTGGCTGAACTGGGTGTGCGAGCTACTCGCGGCGGCTGGAGGAAGGGAGGAGGGGGAGTGCGGAGGCGTTTGTGGTGGAGCAAGGAGTCGCGTGAGTCTGTAGCATGCGGAAGAACATGGCTGAGGAGTGGTGAGGGGAGATGTGTTCGGTTGTTAGTGGAGGTATAGGAAGATGCAGAAGCAGTATAAACTCATATTGTAATTCATATGTAAAATTCCTATTCAAAGCTATCAACTAGAACGAAAGGGTGGATAAAGAAACGAGCAGCCATAAAGTAGATGAACGAAATAAATGTTCACGAAAATAGATGGTCACTATAAATTTTCTAGGAATATGAAATGAAAAGGCTATTGGTTAAAAGACGTTGAAAAAAAACAAAGGGAAAACCAAAAGGTTTTAAAACCGATACCGATACAAAATTGTTTTCATGAATTCCGCTACGAATCAGGCTTCAAAATACAGAATTGTGTATTCCACAGAGATCAGCTCGGCGAGACGATCACAACGGTATACAGATATCAGTGGTACGATCATCCGATAAAAATCGATATCGGTACCAGAATGCTGCTATTTTACAGAAAATAAGAACGACGGAGCAATAGATGTCCGAATTTGGAAAAATGACGAACTGACATTTTGCTCAGAAGATGGTTTAGAATTTTTCTATGTAAAAATATTTTGGTTTTGAAAACGTTTTATATTCAACGCTTTTTAACTGATTAAATTGAAGTGAATTTACGCGCGAAATAAACTTTCGTAATTTCGGACGAAAATTTACCAGTTGCTATGTTTAACTAGACGTATTCCAAATATTAAATTTTTATTTCAAAAATTTATTGTTTAAAATTTCAACTAATTACGTTATTAAAACGGTTGAAATTTACGGGTCGTTACAAGAGTCCAGCCCCAACAGTGGAAAAGACGGGAGACCAGTGATTAATACCATAACAAGCAGACCCTATGTGTCAGACTGAAGTTGGGGGAGACGGAGAAATATGCAAAATCTTTAAAGAATGGAGATGCCTATGTATGCGCAATAGGTGAGGAGCAAAGAGCAAAGGCTCCCCATCGAGAGCAGGAGGTAACAACCATTGACGACAACGAGTTGCCAGGGAAGCAATATCTGCATACGGACCCAATGGTGATTACAGTGATGCTCGGCCTGATAGAAGTACACAGGATTCTCATAGACAATGGGAGTTCTGTCAATATCTTTTTTAAAGACACATTTGACAAAATGGGCTTATCCATAGAGGGTGTTTCGCCTTACTAACAACAGTTGCATGATTTCACAAGAATGGGCACCATGCCCCTAAGAAAATTGGATTTGTTTATGGTGATATGGACCCATCCCCGATTAGCCATACGAAAACAAACTTTCATACCGGTGGATGGATTGTTGGCTTACAATGTTTTATTGGTAGGTCCATCTCTATCTGATTTTTGAGCAGTAATGGCCCCCTGGTGCTTGATAGTGAAATTCCTGATCATTAATGGGATAAGAGTGGCGAAAGGGAACCAGGATATGGCTAAGGAATGTTACATTGTAGAGCTTAGGGAAAAAGACGAAAAGAAAAAGAAAAAGGCCTAAAAATGGCCTTCTGCGCAAAAAACTACCTAACATAGCAATTAGCACAGGGCTCCCCTCTTGAGTTCACAAGCGATCCTCATAATGGGCTTAACCCGAGAGATGGAGGAGAAGGGGTCATAGCCGAGCCTGGAGAGGCTCTAGAATTTGTTGAAGTTGATAATCGAGACCTTTTGAAACTTATAAGAATCAGGTTCGGCTTGGAGAAAGATCTCAAGATACAGCTAATCGGTTTCCTACAGGACACCCAGGATGTGCTCGCCTAGTCTTATGCGGACATGTGTGGGATTTCTCCCTTGACTACTTGTCATGATTTGAACATAAACCCAAAGAAACCTCCTGTGAAGAAAGAGAAGAGGAGCACGGATCTAGAACGATCCATGACACTGAATGTAGAAGTGAAAACCCTGTTGATAATCGATTTCATTCGGGAGTCTCTTTACCCTAAATAGATAGCAAACCTTGTCCTTGTCAAGAAATACAATGGTAAATGGTGAACCAATATTGACTTCTCTAAATTAAATGATGCATGTTCAAAATATTTTTTCCTGCTTCCCAAATCAATCAGCTTGTAGATGGGATGCAGGGCATGACCTTTTGTCTTTTATGAATGCTTACTTGGGTTACAACTAGATAGCTATGCATGTTCTTGACCATGAACACACCAGCAATATCACGGACTTAGAACTTTATTGCTATAAGGTCATGCCTTTCGGGCTTGAAAATGCAGGAGTTATCTACCAACGTTTGGTGAACAAAACGTTCGCTGAACAGATTGGGAAAACCATGGAGGTATATGTTGATGACAAGCTAGTAAAGTCTAAGTAGGCCAAAAGACCACATCTCACACTTGGAGGAAATGTTTCGAATTATATGGAGTTATGAGATGAAGTTGAACCTGCTTAGATGTTCTTTTAGAGTGGCTTCTGGAAAGCTTTTTGGCTTTATCATGCATGCAAGGGGAATTGAGGCTAATCCAGAGCGGGTCCAGGCATTGCAAGACATCAAAATCCCTAAGACTTGAAAAGAAATGCAGAGTTTGAACGGGAAAGTAGCAGCCTTGAGTAGCTTTATATCTAAAGCCATAGACAAATGCATCCCATCCTTTGAGACGCTCAACAAGGAGAAAGGCAAGTTCAAATGGATAGATGATTATTAGCCACGTTCCTGAACCTACTAGAGGACTTACAGAAGCTACCAGTTTTTTCTACACTAATTGAGGAGAGTACCTTTACATTTATTTAGCATTTTCGCATCATGCTTTGACCGTAGCCTGGGTAAGGGGGAGGACCGGGTACAACGCCCCATGTATTACATAAGTAAGCGTTTCACTGGGCCAGAATCTAGGTACGCTAACCTAGAAAAGCTGGCGTATTGTTTGCTGATTACATCCAGGAAATTGAGGCTCTACTTGCAGTCACACCCTATTCGAGTACTCATGGATCAACCCCTGAGGCAGGTTCTGCACAGACCCGACACTTCAAGAAGGCTTACTAAGTGGAGTATTGAGTTAAGTTAGTATGAGATAACCTACCATCAGCGAACTACAACAAGCACTGGCCGATTTTTTAGCCGAATTT
Source organism: Allium fistulosum (assembly GCA_030737815.1). Taxonomy (NCBI): domain Eukaryota; kingdom Viridiplantae; phylum Streptophyta; class Magnoliopsida; order Asparagales; family Amaryllidaceae; genus Allium; species Allium fistulosum. The sequence goes on from CM060902.1 coordinate 1,427,716,144, forward strand.
AGAATCCGAGACGTTAAAGTCTAGCCCTAAGAGGAGGAAACCCTCAAATGGTGAGTATATGTCGACGGAGCATCTAATGACCATTATTTTAAGGGCGAGGGTAGTATTTATGACCCTCGGAGGAAGGAAGTTGAGTTATGCACCCAAGTTGTGTTTCAAAGCAACGAACAACGAGGTAGAATATGAGGCCCTGATAGCCGGGATGGAGTTGGAAACAGAACCGGGGATCAGGTCATTATGTATCCATAGTGACTCTCAGTTGGTGGTAAATCAAGTGCTTAGAGGATTCCAAGCGAAAGGGGAATGCTTGAAATCCTATTTAGAAAAGGTGAAGATCTTGCTTAGCAAAATGGAATATTACATGATCAGGCACGTTCCCCGAGAAGAAAACCAAGATGCAGATGATATGGAAAGATTGGCAAGCTCGGCAGTAGGCCTCTATTGGGGTCTGTTCCCTTGGCTGCCCTGCTCAATCCAAGCATCGAGGAAGTAAAGATGGTTGCGGTTGTCAATGGTGAAGAAACTTGGATTAAACCGTTACTTAGGTACCTAAATGAAGGAGCATTGCCGGACAATAAGAATTAACCTAGAAAGATAATGCGGAAAGTGCCCCTCTTTGTTATCCAGGGCGGAATGTTGTACCAGAGGGGATTCTCTAACCCCCTGCCGAGGTGTGTCCCCGGTAAGAAAGCCAAGGAGATACTGGAGAGCATACATGAAGGAAGATGTGGGGACCACACTAAGGGGTAAACCTTAGCAAAGAAGGTGTTGCGATATGGATACTTTTGGCTGACACTGAATCGTGATGCGACGGAGTATGCAAGGAGGTGTGACAAATGAAAACGGTTCACGAAGATCCCGAAGTTGCCTCCGACGGAGTTGACTCATATGATTAGCCCATGGCCTTTTGCGATCTAGGGGATAGATTTAATTGAAGAACTTGCTATGGCCCGGAGCGGGGCAAAGTATGCTATCGTGGCAGTTGACTGCTTTACTAAATGGGTAAAGGCTGAGCCTCTTACTATGTGTCAGCAGCCAAGGTCATAAACTTTTTGATCATAAATGTAATTTATAGGTATGGAGGTCACCTCAAGATTATCTCTGACAATGGGTTGTAGCTCAATAGTATGGAGTTTACCGGCTTCTGCCAACAGCATGGCATAAAGGAATGCTTCTCCACATTGGGGTACCCACAGGCTAATGGATAGGTAGAGGAAGTCAACAAGGTTCTGACGACACTCGTAAAGAAGTGATTGGAAAAGGCGAACGAAGCATGGTGGACAAACTGCCTCTGGCGTTTCGAGCCAATCACACTTCCGTCAAAACGGCAGTGGGGCATACCCCTTTCTTGCTTGCTTACGGGTCAGAGAGGATTACCAGTGGAGACGGTGGTCCTATCTCACAGAACAATTCTCTATGACCTAAACGAGAATGAGGAGTTGCTCAATACGTCCCTGGACTTGATAGATGAAAGACGCGAGGAAGCCGTCCTGAAGGCAGAAGCATACAAGCAATGAGTAGCAGCACAATACAACTCAAAAGTCAAGCACCGCTAATTCAAGGAGGGCGAGCTGGTATTGAAGGGAATTTTCCCTAGGTCGAGAGCATTGGATCCAGTCTGGGAAGGGCCATATGTCATTCATAAAGACTTTGGTAATGGAGCCCTTATCCTCAGCATAGTTGATGGAGCCATATTCAAAAGGGCTTGGAACACAAGCCATCTCCGTTATTACTTTACTTGAGTTTTCTCTTTTATTGTAGTGAAACAGTGGAACTGAAATGACTTTATGACGAAGCCTAAAAAAGTGTGCTTTTACTTGCAATCTTGTTTCAATAGGTAATCGTCAAGAAATACAACTTTAAATTGTCTCTTTACCGTGATGAACCGGCGCAAATGTTACTAGGAAGTGTCACGTTAGCCCGATGACTTACCTCCTCGATTTGGGAGCATAACCAAACTGCCACTTCACCCACCATACCAACTCAGGGTTGGCAGCGGTGAATCAGATTTACATCGATCAGGACACGATTAAGGAACATGTAGTCCATCATTGAAGATCGATGTAACAAACTTGGGTTGAAGTATACCTGAAATGGAATTAAATAAAATTCAATTTATACATAATAGTTCATTAATATGGAAATATGGAATTTTTATTTATTTCTTTAAGAAACTAAAGGGAAATTGAGTTTATTTGCCAAGGGAAATTTGAATAAGGGGTTTTCAAGAAATTAAAACATGAAAATTTATAAAAGAAATATTGGTAATCAATGGCCTAACTCTTTTATTAAACAATAAAAGAAAGAAAAGAATTATTGTAATAAATAAAACAAAATAAGGATAAAAATCTATGAAATTATTTATGTTAACCAATTTGTAATTTTATAACCTAACTTGTGTTGAAATCTAACTTTTGTTATTGTTATTTTCGAGCGTTGTGGAATCCAATTGGTGATAAAACCTAATTGTTGTAATTAATTAAAATTAATAAGAATAAAATCTTTTAGTTAAAAGTTAAATTTCAAATTATATAACCATGCCTTGCAAATAACTAGAGGTTAGTACAAATTGATTTGTTGCATTCGTATGTTTTAGACAATAATGGGTATTGCTTCATTGTGTTTATAAGTATAGTAATTAAAGCCAAATTTCAAGGCATAATTAATTGAAATATGTTAATTTTGGGCTTAGCTCATTTGGGTGAGAACTAAGAAATAAGGAAAAAAAACTATGCGTTCATTTCATCTCACTCATTTTAGAAAAAGAGTAAACACTTGCTTCTCAATTCTCCTTGTGAACCCTAGACATAATTTCCAAATTCCTCTACAATTAGCGAATTAAATTGCTGAAACTAATAGAGAATCATTTCAGGTATATAATCTCAACTCCATACTCATCTTTGATCCATTTTTATTCAGTAATTTCTATATTTAAGTTGGTGTTTTCAAATTTCTCTTTTCACGAACTATTAGAGCTAAAAACTAAGAAAAATGAGCTCCAAACCACCTCCAATCAACAGTAATCGTAGTAATTAAGGTGAGTTTACCTCAGCACTCATTCTATGTTCAATTTTAGTTATTTGATGGTTGCTAGTTTCATAATTTGATGGCTATATGACAGTGATTGCAATAATTGAAAACTGCTGCTCAATACTAATAGAAATGCATGTTATACTTGAACAGAATCCACTCAAATTACTATAGTTTGGTTGTACATGATTGTTTTTGGTATTGTATGCAAGTATTTAAGTGTTATTAGCAATATTATATTGCTAGAATCTAGAAAACTAGCCAGAAAGTCCATCTATATTAGCTGGAAATGCGACTGGAGCTATATAGCTCTAGGAATTCACGTTCAATCAACTGAACTAACTGTTCAGTCGACTGTCCAGCTAACCTGGTGCGTATAGCTCCAAGTAGTTGACTGAACCAATGGTTCATTCGACTTGCCACTAGCTTAGCATACAACTCCAAGTGGTCGACTGAACTACCTTGTTCAGTCGACTGAACCTAAGCCTGGAGCCTACTCTAGGTGCCTGCTAGACACCTCATTCGCTCATGACTTATTGCATCCTTTTCTCTATTTTGTTGCAATTTTTTGATGATTTTAGGTGCTTCTAAATGCTTTTCAGTCTTCAGATTTTGATTCTCTAATTTGGCTTTTGGTTTGAAATGTTTTATGGTTTCATAATACTTGTTTCTTACATGTATGTTCATTTATATAATATTGATTGCTATAGTATTGGAATAAAAAAATTATATAGTTTTAAAAGTTATAGTTTTCAAATCCTATTTAAATCAAATTCATTTCAAAGATATAGTTTCAAGTAAATAGTTTAAATGATATTTATTTTAGGGACAGTATGGCTAAAGTCCTTATTAAGTTTCAAAATACATCAATCATCCTTGTCAAAAAAACTATGTAAATTAGGTCCCCGGAATTAAGTTACCAAATAATTGCATACATTTATACAATTATTCAGTGAATAATTGAAGACATTTATGCAATTATATCTAAAAATTGCAGACATTTCTGCAATTATTCACCAAAAAATTGCGGAAATTTCCACAATTATTCAACGAATAATTGCAGACATTTATTCAATTCTCGAATATAATTGCATAAATGTCTGCAATTATTCATTGAATAATTGAATAAATATATGCAATTATCAGTAACTTAATCTAGGGACCAAATTTACAATCTTTTTTTAGGGAGGAGTTTCCATGTATTAAGTTTGATTTTAAGGACCTGAGTCTAATATTCACTTTATTTTATTATATGAAAATATATAATGATGTTTTCATAATATCAATTCTTTATATAAATTTTTGAAAAGGATTTCCAAAATCTGGTTTAATAATAAAATTATTATATCCTTCGTATGAGAAAGTTAATTAAACGGTTTTGTAAAACAAGTGGTATGGAACACCTTCGTTTACTTTACTGGTTAACTATCAGACTTACCCAAGTGAATATTTTACTGTTATATATATATATACACACACACATATATATATACTATCTTTTATTTAGTGAAATTAAGAGTAAGTGACACTTTTGGTGATAGCGTAGCTCTCAAGCTCGTCTTTGGGAGGCAATCCTTCGTGATCGTCAGGTGTAACTTTCTAGTTCCTCTTTGGGGAGGCGATCCTTCGTGGTCATCAAGTGTAGCTTTTTAGCTCATCTTTGTGGGAAAGCTATCCTTCGTGGTTGTCAGGTGTAGCTTTCTAGCTCGTCTTTGGGAAGGATGTTCTTTATGGTCGTTAGACGTAGCTTTCAAGATCGTCTTTAAGGAAACGATCGATTGTTCGGTATAGCCTTGTTCTTTCCTTTTTTGGGTAGCGTCATTTTGTTTATGAATTTTGAACTTTAAGCTTTAGTTGCAAATTTGGGATTTCACCATATTCTTCGATTTGTGCCTATGATAGGCAGTTTTCATGTCATTGGATTTGGTGACGTTTATTTGAGGAAGCTATTCTTTACTATTATGGGAAATTATTGTTTTCGAGAATTATCTCCTAAATTACCAAATTGAGTTACATGATTCTTATTCATATATGCCATCTAGTTCATATTAAGCTCTACTTTATGTATTAAACCATCTCACTATTTTGAATTAGCACGGACCGACCCGTTTATTATTTTTTATAATACTCGGGTGTAACATCCCGCCTTTTTGTACGTTTAAAGCAGACACACATGCCGACTCAAACCATACAGAAGGGCGGATTGTTATTGGGGTGAATAAGAAAAAGCAGAGAAAGAAAAAAACAAAATAGAATCTCATAGCGGAATGACAAAATGTAATAATCAAATAATAGTTCATGAAGCTGTATACAAAACATTTGATTATACTTATACAATACAAAATCAGAGTTACACATATCATAGATAAAGAAATGATAATGCAGCGGAACAGTATGACGCAGTGGAATAATATAGTAAATAATAATACAATCTTCGTCTTCATCCTCCAGAAACAAGTCTTCGAATCCTGAAATGCTCAGGCTGACCTGAGCGAATTGAAAAGACAAAACACTCGAGTCAGAACTAAAAGATCTTATGTAAGTTAAATCAACGGTAAATAAATATGAGTGTAAACGGCGTCGGAGATGTTTACGGGGTTTGACATCTCTTATCCAGTGTCTAACGTGAGTGCGGTAACTTAAGAGATGTTCGGGATTCACATCTCCTAAGGATCCGTTAAACTATCTACTATGTAGTACAATACGTTATTATAATATGTCTACAATAAGATAAACTATTAAAATAGCGTTAAGGCGTTATCCATTTTCCCCTTAACACATTTTATATATTCCCATAGTCTATACAGTACCGTAATCACGTCCGTACTGGACGTCGTCAGAGGGCACCTCATAGGTTGGTACAAAACAAACTCGTAGTGGTCTCGATAGGGTAGGTGACACGACACAACTAGGCAATGCCAGGGTAGATATACCAATTACACTTACGGACTGGTGATAACGCATAGCAGCTACTACCGCCCACCTCGGAACACACTCCTAAATCAAAAATCGAGGGTGTCCACCAAATCAATCGCAAAGTCAGAATATAGTATCGAAGGGATGTGCCCGATCAGAGGAATGACCTCACTTGGCCCGTCAATTGCTCTTGTTTTAGCCAGCTTAAGCTAACTCATGGGAGTCAGGTCCATGTATATACCTCATATAGGACCGTCGCCAACCATCCTATTTCATTCTAGAATCTCCACCACGTACACAGTTGTCAAAGTGGTTTTCGGTATTGGCAGAGAGTATGATAATATCTGATCCCGGTCTCTTTAACAACCAATCACTTATTACACACCGGATGGTTCTTTTACATTTCCAAAATTATTTCATAATTGATATTAAAATATCATATTCAATTCAAATCATATCATTTTCGAAATCATTACTTACTTTCGAAATCATTACTTACTTTCGAAATCATATTCACCTTTGAAATCATATCACATTTGAAATCGTAGTTCGAAATTATATTTCCTTTCAAAAGTCATATTTCCAAAATAGGCTAAACTCTCATTTCAAATTATCATATTAAACCAAATATGTTATTTAAATCCCAACTTAGGTTATAACATCCTTAACCATATTCACTTAAAAATCGAGAATTTGGATATAAACCTATCCATTTTACTTAGTTTGGAATTTAGAAGAAAATAGTTTTAAATAGTTATAAATAGTTAATATAGATTTAAAATAGATTAAATATAATTAAAATAGATTAAATAGCTTTAAAATAGATTAATTAGATTTAAAACAAGTTAAAACAGGTTAATTAGTTTAAATAAATTAAATTGTTTAAAATAGGTTAAAATGATTTAATATAATTAATACAGGTTAAAATGGTTTAATACTTTGAAATCTTAATAATTAGAAATTTTGAAATAATATATTTTTAAACAGTTTATATTAAAACATGAATTTGGAATTAAAATCAAATTAAACTATTCATTTCATTTCAACACATTTGGACCATTTTCAATTTCCAAGTCAACAAACACTTTCAATTTAACATTTCAATAAACTATTGAATTTCATATCGTTTTAATCCATGTTCAAATATCAATTCGGATTACTCCAATTTCAAAATATTTCAAAGTTATTTTCAAACAACTTCAATAATTTAATTTCGATAGAATTTCATTTATACTTAAAAGTTTAACTTTAAACTTCCAATTTAATTTCTTAAAGCAATTTCTTTTAAACCAATTCACATTTCAACACAAAACTTGATTTTCCAATAATACTTCAAATTATATACATCAAATTTTATTTCAAGATATCATTTAATTAATTCAAAAATTAAGAAGTTCAAAATCATTAAATTTAACCAATCCGGTGTCCGTATATAATTTTCTACCCTAGGGTCAAGTGATACGGATATTTATCATTTCAATCTGCAATTTAAAATGTTACAGTTATATATATCATTTCAAACCGCAATCCCGAATTAATAATAAAATCCATAAAATCGCTCGAGTCTATCATTTCAACCCATAACAATTTTTCCTTAATCTATTGATCCTTCGGGTATGTATCATTTCAACCCATAACGATTTAATTCAAAAAAATTCAAATTAATTGAGACGACGATTAAAATATACCAAATAGGTATAAATAAATTTTTAATCACATCATAAATGTAACAGCCTGAAATTTTCAACCATTCGTATCCATACATGTCGGACTTGAATTGCTCAAAATATCATATTGTTAATTTAAATTTGGCAAATCTCAGCATATACAGTAAATAAATAATCACAGAATCACAGACACATAGTGATATAACAATAATAAGCAGTGGAAACAAAAGAATAGTAGTTCATGAAGCTACCATATATATATATATATATATAACAGAGTTAAAACAAGATACAATAGAAGTCTCGAATACAATAGAAGTCTCAATACAATAGTCAAATACAAGATCAGAATATCACAGTAGTCAACTGAATAACTGTAACATCCCACCATTTTGGACCATTCAAATCGACAATAAAACCACACATGTCGGATTTGAATAATTCAAAACAACAGATTGTTAATAAAATTTGGAGAAAATAAAATCAATCACAGAATGACAGACACAGAATATCAGAATAACTTCGCAGCGGAATAAATAAACATAGGAGTTCATGAAGCTCCTAGATACAAAGTTTCAAAACTAATGCATAATACCAAGTCTGGAAACAAATATACTTGTAAAGTTAGATATATAAGTTGCTACTACAAAAGCAAAAGTGGCGTGGAAATAACTGGAATAAAATATAAAGTAGACGACTGAATCTTCAGCGGGTCTCTTGCTTCGAAAGAGGATGAAACCAAAGTTGTGGAACTCAGGCTGACCCGAGCGTAAAGCAAAAACACAAAACACTCGAGTCAGGACATACATACTTATAAAATGTAAATCAACTCAAGTGAACTGTAAAGAATTGCAACAGTAACTTAAAGGATGCTTGGGATCGCCCATTCTCTAAGGATCTGTTAAACTATCTACTATGTAGTAATATATGCTATTATAATCGTGTCTAAAGTAAAGTAAACTATTAAAATAGCGTTAAGGCGTTACCCATATCCCCATTAACACATTTTTAGGTATGCCAATAGTCTATAAAGTACCGTAACTCCCTGTAAACTGGAGCTGCCAGAGGATACCACATAGGTACGACATAAAACAAGCTCGTAGAAGGCGCGCTAGGGTAGGTGACACGGCACAACTAGGCAATGCCAGGGTAGATATACCAATTACGCATTCGGGCTGTTGGTAATGCAAAGCCGCAACTACCACCCAACTCGATCCACACTCCCGAAACAAAGGTGCGCACCAAATCAATCACAAAGTAATTGAATGGCTAACAATGAAGTGTGTCCGATTAGAGGAGCTACCTACTTTGCCCGAGAATCGCTCCTTTTTTAGCCACCTTATGCTAACTCACGCGAGTTAGGTCCACGTAAATATACCTTTAGGATCGTCGCCACCATCCTACTTCATTCTGGAATCTCCACCACGTGCACAATTGTTACAGTGGTTTCGGTATCGACAGAGAGTATGCCCATATCTGATCCCGGTCTCTTTAACAACCAATCTGTAACGACCCCGGATTTTAATTAAATTTAAATTGATAATTAATTGAATTTTTGAATTAAAATTGTAAAATTAATTGTAAATTAAAGCGAGTTTCCCCAATTCAAATAGAATATATATTAAATCATATGAATTTAAATATTGTATATATGTGATTTGGATTTAAATTTCAAGTAAATGGTTTAAAGATAAATTATAATGATAAAATTTGGGATTGATGGTCTATATTAGAAATAAAAATAAAACAATAAGTATTACAGTAAAATTTATAATAAATATTTAAAATAGAAATGGAAGTAAAAATAATAATAATAATAATTTAAGCTAAAAATAGAAATCAATATATAAAAGTTAAGTTATAAAAATTAAAAGAAAAGCATTAGCTAAAATTTTAACAACAAAATAAAATATAGAAATTCATCTATATTTCAAAATAAATTATATAGTTTTATACAATATAAAGTAAATATATAAATTTTAATCTCATAAATCCATACAAAACAATGTAATACAAATAGACTACCAAAAATAAAAGAAAAATAAAACAAAGTTAGATGCTCACTTATATCACTAAGTAATAAAGCAAATAAAAGGAAAAGAAACAAAACAAAATACATATGCAAGTAATAAAACAAGTAAACAAGCAAACAAAAAAAATATACATTCACGTTCAAGTAACCTACATAATAAAGAAAAAATATATATAAGGATGTAGGCTTGCAAAGGAAGCCACCAGATTTTACTCATGCAATGTACAAATAAAATAAAGCAAAATAAGATAAGTTTGTACAACTAATTAATGCAGCCACCTTTATATCAGCAAGAAAAAGGAAGGAGAAAAATATCTCTGTTAAATGTTGTACAAAATATAAACACTGTTGTAAAAAACTTCATTTCAGCTGAAAACAAGTATTTTATCATCCTCAACAACATTAACTTCTCATTCCAGTTTTCGTTCACTATTATAACTGAGAGGAAACTGAAGTAATACCACCTTGCATTCAAACAAATATCAACTTAAAACTTCCACTTAAACATCAAAACAATTTATGCCAGCCTGAGATTAAGCAAGAAGAGTTTCAGCTATCAAATTCAAAACCCAGGTTTCAACTTTTCAAATTCAAAAAGGATTTCAACTTTCAACCTGGAAAACTTCTGGAATCAAAATGTTTAAGGTGAGTAACACTCAATGATTTAACCTTAAGTATATATTGAAAAATTTGCTCTGTGTGTATATATAAATATATATCAGTGCTTCTTCTCTGTTTAGTCTCAGAGTCTCAAAACAACAAGAAAATTCAATTTCTTATTATCTAATCAGTATCAGGCCTTGGTGTCAAAAACAAACCTGAAAGAAGAAAATAATAAACATCATTTTATAAACTCAAATTCATAAACAAAATCAAAACAGAAGAGAAGATCCAGGAAGGTCAAAAAATTTCACTTTTTCAAAGCAGAAGTTGTTCTCTGTTTAAAATATTTCAAGTGAGTAAACATATACTTTAAAAGCTTGAGTAAATCTAAATCTGTGTATATGATTTTTTTGATTGAATTTGTGCTTTGCGTATGTATATATAAGTATGAATCTTTGAATATATGTTGTATTTGGTCTGTGCATGTTGTTGTGCCTGTTCTTCTCTGTTTTTAAAAGGTACAGAGTTTAAAACATTTCGAAAATTTAAACCTTCTTATCAAATCACTGTTGGGCATAGAATTTCAAACAAAATAGGTTTGTTTAAACTTAAATCATGGCTTAGAATTTGTTTTAAGCTCGATATTGAAATATTGTCTCTACAAATTAAATTTTACAGTGAAAGGATGAACATATGAAAAATTCGTACATTTTAAACCATCGATTCAATTATATAGCTTGAATCTACATACAAAAATAAGATTTTTAAATCTGGAATGGTGATTTTTAGTGGAGTGTTCTAAGAGCAGTTCTCAATTGAACTGTAAGTGGGTTTCGACCAATTTCAGGCAGTCGGAGGAGTTTTGGGAGTCGTGGCTTTGCGTGGAGGTGGAAGAGAGTACGGCGAGTCTGGGAAAAATGGTCGGAGGTGTACTCGATCATCGTGGTGGTGGCAAGAAGCTTTGGAAGTCTAGAAACCTAGTTTTAGGCGAGGCTGATATTTTGGTTCGTTCGTCGTCTGGAGTTAATCGAGCGTTGCGAGGCTCTGGGAGGTGGTAGAGGGGACGTTGGCGATCGTGTGGCCGGAGTTTCAGGAGTTCTGATGGTCGAGGATTCGAGAACGACGATGATTTCCAGGTTGATGGTGAGGCCAGCTGTTGTTTCCAGGTTTCGAGTTTGTACTCGATTTTGATTTTGAGATGATGGGTGTATTTTGGCGATCGGACGTTGATTCGTGGTGGGGCTTCGACTTGCTCGATGTGTTAGCGACGACCAGAGGTGGTCATCGGAACTATGCACGTGCACGGTGCCTATGGTTGCTGGAACCTGGATGTTGTGAAGATTGGGTGTGTGTAGTGTTTTTTTTTTCTCAAGTTTGTCTCGAGTAATTCGAGTACTCGACTCGAAGCAGGTTTTCGCTTTTTGTCTCGAGTATTTACTCGAGCAAAATTGTGTTGGTCTCGAAGCAGTTTTTGTTGTGGCTCGGGTAGATGTTTGTCTCAGGTTTTAAAACCTATTCTGGTTTGAATAAATTTGAATTTCAAATTATAAATCAAAGTTTAATTCATGATTAAGGATGAACTATTTAAGAAATTAATTTCGAATTAATAATTGATTTATTAAGTAATTAGGGATAATTACTTATTATGATTAATTAAGGATAATTAATCTAATGGAGATTAAGTAAGGAATAATTAATTTATGAATTAAGGATTATTAATTAAATATTAATTAATGATTAAAGTTGATTAATAAAGTGATTAAGCAATAATTGATTTAAGGATAATGTGATAAATTAATTAAGGTAATTAATTTGAGGAAAATTAATCTATTAAAGGTTAATTAATTAATCAAGTGATTAAGAAATAATTATTAATTAAGGAGTAATCAATTATTTATTGTAATTACTTAAGAATAAATTATTAATTGAGAATAATTAATTAAGGTGATTAATTAATTAATTTATATCAAATGATTTGTAATTAATAAATCAGGATTGGATAATTAATTCATAAGTAATTAATTTAATTGGAAATAAATTGAATTAATTAGGATTAAACAATTAATAAATCTTGCTTATAAATGATTATTGAATGTTGATCTTACTTATGAATGATTGTATTGTATGAGATGCCTTGAATTGATTGTCCTATCTGATCTGTGATATTTTGTTCTGTGGATTGAGCTGTGTATAATTTATTCATTTATTTGTGATACATTTGTATATTATCTGTGAATCTGTGAATGAACGATAAGCGTTATAGTTTATACCACTTATCAACTATATTTCTGTGTTTAAATCTGTAATGATTGATGATGCTGTTGCACTATTGTGTGAACCCCTGGACTACACCATACACACACAAATATGGATTTCACGTGGAAATCAGTTTAGTCGTAGATTTTTAACAATTTTTGAATCCAAATAGTTTTGGAAATTGGAATCGAGAGCTTTGTAAATGAGTTTCAAATATAGAATTTATTTTAAATAACTTTATAAAACTTTGAAATCAAAATAAATTGATTTAGATTCAATATTTGGAATTGAATTCAACGATTTGGGAAACTAATTGTTTTCAACTGATAAAAGCTCTTATGTAAATAAAAAATGAAAATGAATTTCCAATTTAAATTAAAGGAATTTCAAGTTTGAATTGAAGATGGTTCCCCAAGTTACGAATAAATCTTTGGAAATGATTTTGAAGGTTATAAGTTAAATCTTTAATATAAAGATTTGATGAGTTAATCCAATTGAGATGGAAATCGATTTGAAAATCTGTGAATGGATCTTTGTGAAACTGGGTGAACTTTGTGAATTGAATCTTTTTTTAAAAAAAGATTAAAATGGTGATTTGTTTAAACCATTTAAAGAGGAAATTTGGACAATAAGTTGTGACTTAATTGAAATTCCATTATCCATATGTTTTTAAATATTGCGCTCATTATTCGGTTTAGCCGGGAGAGGACCTTTGCGTCATATAACCCATTCCGAATAATTATACGTCGTATATGGATTGCATTTGAAGACCGGTGGTGAAGATCGGATATTTTCGAAAACGAAAGGATAACCCGTCGATTGTCTCTGCACTGAGTCGCGCTGGTATAGAGATTTCCTAAGTATGGGAAATCCGATTGGGATTGTGAATACCCGGATTGCAAGGGCTTCTTCGGAAGTGCCTTCGGTTCTGTTCGAACCCGGAACAGACTTGTATGGTTATATTGTCTGACATTACACTTTGAGATATAAAGTAGATTTCTTTCAAATACATTTCTATTTTGTGGCGGAGATTTATTCTCTTAGCTTAACACGCTTCTCTGAGACGTACGAGCTCTGAGGTTATGTAGTTGAAGGTTATCAGTGATATACTCCCAAATTGGTAATGTGGCATGCTGAGTGTTGTTGTGTGTTGCTAATCATTTGTTGATCATTTCTTGATCAAAGCATGGCTTTCGTAAAAAGCGTAGCTTTGTGGACGAGACCTCATCGAACCTCACAACCTGGAAATGGTCGAAACAGGAAAGATGCGGCAAGGTTATGAGGGTCACACCCTTTAGGGTATGTCATTTCCTTCTAGAATAAGGTGGTATCATGGTATGGAGCCCAGATGCTTTACCTGTGTGGTTGCATCAATCTCATTTACTGTGTGGTTGTTGCTTTGTGATCGAGGGCCCTCGGATAAAGGTCGCAAACGACCGGGGGTGGCATATTCGTGTAGTAGTTACCTAGTAAGTGGTAACCCGGCCTTGTGTTGGCAGAGAGCTAGTTAGTTCTTGGGGCGTCCCTCTAGAGGCATACCCATGTGGCAGTAGGAAGTTCCTTAGCCTGACCATTCATTGGAAATCCAAAGAAACAATACGAGCCCTTTACGATTGCAATTTGTATAACCTGTCACCTCAGGTGGCAGCTATAGTAGGCATAGTATAATGGTACCTATGCTGGCTAAGATTATTATTATATTTTCGAAATGTTTTCACACTATGCACTAGTAATAATATCAAAAGAGTTTTCTCGTATTAAGCATATCTAACTATCATAAGGAGAAATCTCCCCCATGTGTGCGATTGCATTGTGTGTGTGCCGGGAGGCCTTATGGTAGTTTCATTTTCCAAAAAGCATTGCGGATTTCAATGTTTAAAATTCTTTTGTTGTTTGTTTTAAAGATAAACTATTTTTGTTTGCTCATACCAGTCCCATGACTGACCCGGAGTTTATTGTTCCCTTTCTAAACTCTGGGTGCCCACAATTTCCCACACGGGCAGTCTAGAGTTAGGTTTTTCAGATAGTCAGGTTTAGTAGATTATTGGGAGCTAGTTCAATTTTTGGAGTTCACAGAGACGACCGACCTTGCTTATCTTTGTGCATCGTGATGATGGTTCGAGCTTGATGTTGGAGTTGTTGGACTCATTCTCTTTTAAAGATCATTTGGAATTATCACTTCTGTTGTTTCCGCTGTAACATTATTATTTGTCTCTGATATTCTTGTATCATATAGATATCATTGTTGTATATCATATTTTGGATATTGTATCATTTGTGATGTAAATGATATCATCCATTTCTTTCTTCCGCTGTATTGTTATACTTAACGTGTTATAAGCTCCGGCGAGCCATATTCGACGTTTGAATCTGCGGCATTCGAGTACATGTGAAGTACGGGTGCCGATTTTTGAAGGCCGAGTTAGGATCTCTACATTTGGTATCAGAGCTGAAGGTTAAACTTTAGCAATGGAGTATAACACAGTAAGTAACTCATTAGAGATATGGTGAAGTATACCCTAGAATGTGTAATCCCTAAGATATCCGTTCGAACGCCTCAGTAAATTCTATTACTATCCACTGATAGTAAGTATGAGTGCAAGAAGAGGATGAGATAGGGGACAGGGGAATACGACTATAAATGGTCAATACCCTGTAACAACATGGAAACAATCTTTTCTCTATCAATCTCTTTTGTTCGTCATCTTTTCTCAATTCTTTGATAGTTCCTGGTAGATCCAGGAAGAAGATTTGATATATTTGCATGGAACATAAACTCCAAATCGGTCGGATTTGTTTGTTTAGATGAATTGTTTGCCTTGGTTGCTATGATTGATAAATATACTTTGTTTTTAAACTGAAAATTTTGAAACTAGGATAATAGGAATTTAAAAAGAATAGAATAAATTTTGAAATATAAATTTTGATTTATTTCTTGGCCTATAAAATTCTAAAACCTTAGGATCTTATTTTTGGATTTTGGTTTTGATTGTAGGAACCCGTAGTATCAATAGGGGTGGAACACTTTCCAAAGCCAAAAGAGTCGGTGATTATGGTTCATCTAGTAGGGTTCGGAATGATTTGGGTGAACCATCAGTACATGAGGAGGTGCCAGAGGAGCCTGTGGTGCAGCCGCAACCTCAGGTAGAAGAACCCAAAGAAGAAGTGGTTGAAAAGCCCAGGGAGGAGTCTGAAGAGGAACCCGAAGAAGAGTTCGAGGATGAAGAAGAGTTTGAGGATGAAGAAGAGTTTGAAAATTAAGAAAAGGCGGGGTCGGAAAATGATGATGCAGTCATTTGGGATTTGGATAATGCAGTGGAAAAACCAGATGGTATAGGGTATATTCCAGTAGAATCTGATCCAGAGTAAGTTTTTGAGACAGATAATGAGGCAGAAGTTAGGGAACTGTCAGGGCCTGAGAGAGGGAGCTCTGACAGTGAGGATCTGTAGTTGGTTGGGTTGACTTCTTTTGGATAGGGTGTGTTTATGTATGTGTTTTGGACTTAGAACCGTAATGAATGTTGGATGTTAATAGGGTAATGTATGTATAGGCATGGTTGAACGTATGATTATGACATATGTATGAATATCATGTAAGATATATTGTGAATTACCCGTAAGAATCCATGTGTTTACTGGTATAGTTTGAGTTATCATTGGTCTATTCTGTGTGTGTGGATAATTCATAAAACGAGCTGTGCAATTTCGGGGACGAAATTCTTTTAAGGGGGGAAGTCGGTAACGACCCCGGATTTTAATTAAATTTAAATTGATAATTAATTGAATTTTTGAATTAAAATTGTAAAATTAATTGTAAATTGAAGCGAGTTTCCCCAATTCAAATAGAATATATATTAAATCATATGAATTTAAATATTGTATATATGTGATTTGGATTTAAATTTCAAGTAAATGGTTTAAAGATAAATTATAATGATAAAATTTGGGATTGATGGTCTATATTAGAAATAGAAATAAAAATAAAACAATAAGTATTACAGTAAAATTTATAATAAATATTTAAAATAGAAATGGAAGTAAAAATAAAAATAATAATAATAATTTAAGCTAAAAATAGAAATCAATATATAAAAGAAGTTATAAAAATATAAAGAAAAGCATTAGCTAAAATTTTAACAACAAAATAAAATATAGAAATTCATCTATATTTCAAAATAAATTATATAGTTTTATACAATATAAAGTAAATATATAAATTTTAATCTCATTAATCCAGACAAAACAATGTAATACAAATAGACTACCAAAAATAAAAGAAAAATAAAACAAAGTTAGAAGCTCACTTATATCACTAAGTAATAAAGCAAATAAAAGGAAAAGAAACAAAAAAAATACATATGCAAGTAATAAAACAAGTAAACAAGCAAAATATATATATATATATATATACACATTCATGTTCAAGTAACCTGCATAATAAAGAAAAAATATATATAAGGATGTAGGCTTGCAAAGGAAGCCACCAGATTTTACTAATGCAATGTACAAATAAAATAAAGCAAAATAAGATAAGTTTGTACAACTAATTAATGCAGCCACCTTTATATCAGCAAGCAAAAGGAAGGAGAAAAATATCTCTGTTAAATTTTGTACAAAATATAAACACTGTTGTAAAAAACTTCATTTCAGCTGAAAATAAGTATTTTATCATCCTCAACAACATTAACTTCTCATTCCAGTTTTCGTTCACTATTATAACTGAGAGAAAACTGAAGTAATACCACCTTGCATTCAAACAAATATCAACTTAAAACTTCCACTTACACATCAAAACAATTTATGCCAGCCTGAGATTAAGCAAGAAGAGCTTCAGCTATCAAATTCAAAACCCAGGTTTCAACTTTTCAAATTCAAAAAGGATTTCAACTTTCAACCTGGAAAACTTCTGGAATAAAAATGTTTAAGGTGAGTAACACTCAATGATTTAACCTTAAGTATATATTGAAAAATTTGCTTTGTGTGTATATATAAATATATATCAGTGCTTCTTCTCTGTTTAGTCTCAGAGTCTCAAAACAACAAGAAAATTCAATTTCTTATTATCTAATCAGTATCAGGCCTTGGTGTCAAAAACAAACCTGAAAGACGAAAATAATAAACATCATTTTATAAACTCAAATTCATAAACAAAATCAAAACAGAAGAGAAGATCCAGGAAGGTCAAAAAATTTCACTTTTTCAAAGCAGAAGTTGTTCTCTGTTTAAAATATTTCAGGTGAGTAAACATATACTTTAAAAGCTTGAGTAAATCTAAATCTGTGCATATGATTTTTTTGATTGAATTTGTGCTTTGCGTATGTATATATAAGTATGAATTTTTGAATATATGTTGTATTTGGTCTGTGCATGTTGTTGTGCTTGTTCTTCTCTGTTTTTAAAAGGTACAGAGTTTAAAACATTTCAAAAATTTAATCCTTCTTATCAAATCACTGTTGGGCTTAGAATTTCAAACAAAATAGGTTTGTTTAAACTTAAATCATGGCTTAGAATTTATTTTAAGCTCGATATTGAAATATTGTCTCTGCAAATTAAATTTTACAGTGAAAGGATGAACATATGACAAATTTGTACATTTTAAACCATCGATTCAATTATATAGCTTGAATCTACATACAAAAATAAGATTTTTAAAATTGGAATGGTGATTTTTAGTGGAGTGTTCTAAGAGCAGTTCTCAGTTGAACTGTAAGTGGGTTTCGACCAGTTTCAGGCGGTCGGAGGAGTTTTGGGAGTCATGGCTTTGCGTGGAGGTGGAAGAGAGTACGACGAGTCTGGGAAAAATGGCCTGAGGTGTACTCGATCGTCGTGGTGGCGGCAGCAAGCTTTGAAAGTCTGGAAACCTTGTTTTAGGCGAGGCTGATATTTTGATTCGTTCGTCGTCTGGAGTTGATCGAGCGTTTTGATGTTCTGGGAGGTGGTAGAGGGGACGTTGACGATCGTGTGGCCGGAGTTTCAGGAGTTCTGATGGTCGAGGGTTCGAGAACGACGATGATTTCCAGGTTGATGGTGAGGCCGACTGTTGTTTCCAGGTTTCGAGTTTGTACTCGATTTTGATTTCGAGATGATGGGTGTATTCTGACGATCATAGGTTGATTCGTGGTGGGGCTTCGACTTGCTCGATGTGTTGGCGACGACCAGAGGTGGTTATTGGAACTGTGCAAGTGCACGGTGCCTATGGTTGCTGGAACCTGGATGTTGTGAAGATTGGGTGTGTGCAGGGTTTTTTTTTTCTCGAGTTCTTCTCGAGTAATTCGAGTACTCGACTCGAAGCAGGTTTTCGCGTGTTGTCTCGAGTATTTACTCGAGCAAAATTATGTTGGTCTCGAAGCAGTTTTTGTTGTGGCTCGGGTAGATGTTTGTCTCAGGTTTTAAAACCTGTTCTGGTTTGAATAAATTTGAATTTCAAATTATAAATCAAAGTTTAATTCATGATTAAGGATGAACTATTTAAGAAATTAATTACAAATTAATAATTGATTTATTAAGTAATTAGGGATAATTACTTATTATGATTAATTGAGGATAATTAATTAAATGGAGATTAAGTAAGGAATAATTAATTTGTGAATTAAGGATTATTAATTAAATATTAATTAATGATTAAAGTTGATTAATCAAGTGATTAAGCAATAATTGATTTAAGGATAATGTGATAAATTAATTAAGGTAATTAATTTGAGGAAAATTAATCTATTAAAGGTTAATTAATTAATCAAGTGATTAAGAAATAATTATTAATTAAGGAGTAATCAATTAGTTATTGTAATTACTTATGATTAAATTATTAATTGAGAATAATTAATTAAGGTGATTGATTAATTAATTTATATCAAATGATTTGTAATTAAAAAATCAGGATTGGATAATTAATTCATAAGTAATTAATTTAATTGGAAATAAATTGAATTAATTAGGATTAAACAATTAATAAATCTTGCTTATAAATGATTATTGAATGTTGATCTTACTTATGAATGATTGTATTATATGAGATGCCTTGAATTGATTGTCCTATCTGATCTGTGATATTTTGTTCTGTGGATTGAGCTGTGTATAATTTATTCATTTATTTGTGATACATTTGTATATTATCTGTGAATTTGTGAATGAACTATAAGCGTTATAGTTTATACCGCTTATCAACTATATTTCTGTGTTTAAATCTGTAATGATTGATGATGCTGTTGCACTATTGTGTGAACCCCTGGACTACACCATACACACACAAATATGGATTTCACGTGGAAATCAGTTTAGTCGCAGATTTTTAACAATTTCTGAATCCAAATAGTTTTGGAAATTGGAATTAAGAGCTTTGTAAATGAGTTTCAAATATAGAAGTTATTTTAAATAACTTGATAAAACTTTGAAATCAAAATAAATTGATTTAGATTCAATATTTGGAATTGAATTCAACGATTTGGGAAACTAATTGTTTTCAACTGATAAAAGCTCTCATGTAAATAAAAAATGAAAATGAATTTCCAATTTAAATTAAAGGAATTTCAAGTTTGAATTGAAGATGGTTTCCCAAGTTACGAATAAATCTTTGGAAATGATTTTGAAGGTTATAAGTTAAATCTTTAATATAAAGATTTGATGAGTTAATCCAATTGAGATGGAAATCGATTTGAAATTCTGTGAATGGATCTTTGTGAAACTGGGAGAACTTTGTGAATTGAATCTTTTTGTTTAAAAAGATTAAAATGGTGATTTGTTTAAACCATTTAAAGAGGAAATTTGGATAATAAGTTGTGACTTAACTGAAATTCCATTATCCATATGTTTTTAAATATTGCGCTCATTATTCGGTTTAGCCGGGAGAGGACCTTTGCGTCATATAACCCATTCCGAATAATGATACGTCGTATATGAATTGCTTTTGAAGACCGGTGGTGAAGATCATATATTTTCGAAAACGAAAGGATAATCCGTCGGTTGTCTCTGCACTGAGTCGCGCCGGTATAGATATTTCCTAAGTGATGGGAAATCCGATCGGGATTGTGAATACCCGGATTGCAAGGGCTTCTTCGGAAGTGCCTTCGGTTCTGTTCGAACCCGGAACAGACTTGTATGGTTATATTGTCTGACATTACACTTTGAGATATAAAGTAGATTTCTTTCAAATACATTTCTGTTTGGTGGCGGAGATTTATTCTCTTAGCTTAACAGCCTTCTCTGAGACGTACAAGCTCAGAGGTTATGTAGTTGAAGGTTATCAGTGATATACTCCCAAATTGGTAATGTGGCATGCTGAGTGCTGCTGTGTGTTGCTGATCATTTATTGATCATTTCTTGATCAAAGCATGGCTTTCGTATAAAGCGTAGCTTTGTGGACGAGACCTCATCGAACCTCATAACCCGGAAATGGTCGAAACAGAAAAGATGTGGCAAGGTTATGAGGGTCGCACCCTTTAGGGTATGTCATTTCCTTATGGAAAAAGGTGGTATCATGGTCTGGAGCCCAGATGCTTTACCTGTGTGGTTGCATCAATCTCATTTACTGTGTGGTTGTTGCTTTGTGATCGAGGGCCCTCGGATAAAGGTCGCAAACGACCAGGGGGGTGGCATATTCGTGTAGTAGTTACCTAGTAAGAGGTAACCCGGCCTTGTGTTGGCAGAGAGCTAGTTTGTTCTCGGGTTGTCCCTCCAGAGGCGTACCCATGTGGCAGTAGGAAGTTCCTTAGCCTGATCATTCGTTGGAAATCCAAAGAAACAATACGAGCCCTTTACGATTGCAATTTGTATAACCTGTCACCTCAAGTGGCAGCTATAGTAGGCATAGTATAATGGTACCTATGCTGGCTAAGATTAATATTATATTTTTGAAATGTTTTCACACTATGCACTAGTAATAATATCAAAAGAGTTTTCTCGTATTATGCATATCTGACTATCATAAGGAGAAATCTCCCCCATGTGTGTGATTGCATTGTGTGTGTGCCGGGAGGCCTTATGGTAGTTTCATTTTCCAAAAAGCATTTCGAATTTCAATGTTTAAAATTCTTTTGTTGTTTGTTTTAAAGATAAACTATTTTTGTTGCTCATACCAGTCCCATGACTGACCCAGAGTTTATTGTTCCCTTTCTAAAATCTAGGTGCCCACAATTTCCCACACGGGCAGTCTAGAGTTGGGTTTTTCAGATAGTCAGGTTTAGTAGATTATCGGGAGCTAGTTCAGTTTTTAGAGTTCACAGAGACGACCGACCTTGCTTATCTTTGTGCATCGTGATGATGGTTCGAGCTTGATGTTGGAGTTGTTGGACTCATTCTCTTTTAAAGATCATTTGGAGTTATCACTTCTGCTGTTTTCGCTGTAACATTATTATTTGTCTCTGATATTATTGTATCATATAGATATCATTGTTGTATATCATATTCTGGATATTGTATCATTTTTGATGTATATGATATCATCCATTTCTTTCTTCTGCTGTGTTGTTATACTTAACGTGTTATAAGCTTCGGCGAACTAGATTCGGCGTTTGAATCTGCGGCATTCGAGTACAAGTGAAGTACGGGTGCTGATTTTCGAAGGCCCAGTCAGGATCTTTACACAATCGTTATTATACCCCGTGGTTATATAAATTTCAAATGGTTTATATTTCATATTAAACATATTCTTTTAAACCATATAAATTCCATATCATTATTCTTTTAAAATAATATTCATTTTCCCAAAGTAGTAATACTTCCAAATTCATTTAATTATAACCCTTTTTAAACATAAAAGTTTAGAGATCATAGCACTTTAAGAATGTAACTTTTAGAACCATACATGTAACCTTTAAGAAAATTGTAGCATTCAGAAAATGTCACTTTTAAGAAAACGCGGCAGTATATAAGTGCTACTGTAAGAATTCGCAGTAGTGCAGAACTGTTACGGTAAGAATTCGCAGCAGTGCAGAAGTGTTATTGTAAGAATCCGCAGCAGTGCAGAATTGTCACTGTAAGAAACTGCAACAGTTTTGAATTGCTACCGTAAGAAATCGCAGCAGTTTTGAATTGTTACTGTAATACTTCCTACTACAATAGTTTATATGATCAAATAGTATATATATTTACTGTTTTTATCATAGTCATCCTATTTTCCTATTATATTACTCAAATTTAGCTATTTAGTCATTAAAGAAATCACACCTTAAAATTAATAACTTTGCTATTAAACATCAAATTTTAAAATAGAAATCTTTATACCAAGTTAACATTATTTTAACTTACATTTTAATTTCTTCTCAGTAAATGACATTTATCATTTTTATTCCCCAATCATACCATCTCATTAGTTAAAACTTACATGTCAAATGTACGTTTTAACTTACATTTCTTTTCACAAAACATTTATCATTTTAATCACTATTACATGAGTTAAAACTAACAATTTATAGGTTAGAATAAAATACTATTATTAAGTCAAATTGGCTTATAAAATTTCAATTATCCTTCATATAAATTAGATTCCAAAATTTACATTTCCAACTATTTATTTCTTATAAAATTTTAACACATGTAAACAAATTCACAGAAATTATTACAATAAATTTTCCGGGTTTTATATCATTTCAAACCCGCAATCCCAAGTCAAACAAAATTGCTCAGGCCAATCATTTCAGCCCATAACAATTTTCCTTAATCTAAAGATCGTTCGGGTATGTATCATTTCAACCCATAGTGAAGGAACTTGCAGTGTGATCTCAGAATATGAAATAAACATAAAAAAATATTCAACATATCATGGCATAATATAAGCATATGAAATAACATGATATAAACATATGAAATAACAAAATAAAATCATATGATTGACATAATATAAGCATATGATATAACATGATATAAACATATGAAATAACAAAATAAAATCATATGTGAAATGTCAAACTTGCATAAACATATCCTCACAATTCAATTTTCATCAATTCATCAAATAAATAAGTACGTATGTCAAGAGTGATTACTCCCCTTTCTTTGGTTGGAAAAGTGATTCAAAGAGCAACACAAAAATCAAGTAACTACAGACCAGTTTGAGTGAGAGGAGAATCCAATTCCGACGCTTGAAAAATAAATAATAAATTCTGTACTTAAACAAATAATCCACGTAGAAAAATAAAATAGAAAAATATATCTTTGTAAACACATAAGAGGGCTTGCCTAAGGGTTGCATAGGCTTGGTCATAGGATAGTTTTGTTTGGGTTTGGGTTCGGCCTCTATTGCTTTGGGTTAGGTTTTTGCTCGGCCTAGGGCTATGGATTAGGGTTTGTTTCGGCTAGGGTTTGGAAAGTGGTGGCAAAGGGCTCGGCCTAGGCTTTGGGTTCGGCTAGGCTAGGTTTTTGGGTTCGGCCATCATCTCTAGGGCAAGGCTCACGGCTAGGAAGGCAAAAGGAAGGGGAGGCAAAGGGTTGTGCTTGGCTATGGGGATGCTATTTGGTGATGGTGGTCGGTTTTGGGTAGGGAAGAGGTCACGGCTAGGGTTTGGAAGAGGAAGGTCTAGGGTTTTGGGAAGAGGTGGAGAATAGGAGAGAAGAGAAGAATGTGAGAGGAGGTGGTGAAGGTGATGACAAATTATGGAAGAAGAGGAGTTGTGGAGAAGAAGATCTAGGGTTTTGGAAAGAGGAGGAAGAAGAAGGAGAAGAAGACTTACATTTTTCTGTGGAGGAACAAATGAATGGATCTGGAGGTTAGCCAAAACCCTAGGAGATTATATATAGGCTACTCATCTAACTAAATGTTTTCTAGTCCAAATGGTCTAAGCCCAAACAAATCACAATAAAAATAAAAGAGAAGTTGTAGGGAAAATAACTATGTGTAATACGCCAAAAGTTGCAAAATTTGAGAAGTAAACATCAAAATTTAACAAAACGAAAAACTAGGAAAATGTTAAAATTAAATTCATCTTTATAAAAAAAATAAAAGTTAAAAATTCAAATTTTAAAAATTTTCACAGAAAGTCAAACTTTGACCAAAGTTGACCAAAATTTGCATTTTAAGAAAATCTTTATTTTATTAAATTTGGAAAAACATTTCACATCAAAACTCAAAATTATTCCAAGTTTCTCAAATTTAAAATAGTTAAATTCAAAGTTTCAAATAAATTTTTATCTAAAATATTTTCAAAATTTGGGGATTGTTACACTCTCCCCCACTCAAAACTTTTCGTCCTCGAAAAGGAACGAGATCAGAAAATAAAGAAGGATAAGGTAGGACAACAAATAGTACCTGGAATAAACAATTATGGATTTGAAGCACGAATGCTCTCTTCCGTTTCCCAAGTACAATCCCGATCATCAGTGCCCCATTGCACTTTGACTAGGTTGACAGATTTTCTCCGAAGCTACATCGTACCTCTATCTATAATACGAAGTGGCTTCCTCTCGACAGTGAGGTTTGTCTCAATATCTAAACTCTCGAGAGCAGAAGGCTGAATAATCAAGGATGGGTTATGGAGATACCGATGAAGATGTGAGACATGGAACACATTATGCACTCCAGAAAGTTTCTCAGGCAATTCCAAACGATAAGCTAAGGAACCAACTCTGTCTATGATGCGAAAAGGACCAATAAACCTAGGAGCGAGCTTCCCTCTCCGACAAAAACGAATCACATTTCTTTATGGAGAGACCTTAAGAAAAACCCGATCACCAACCGAAAACTCCAAACTCATCATACGCCAGTCAGTATACTTCTTCTGTCTATCCTGCGCAATCCACATCTTCCTCCTAATCTCTTCAACCTTCTCAGAAGCCTCTAGAATCATATCCGGACCAAGAACCAAATGATTACCGAATTCAATCCAGCAAGATGGAGATTTACAAGGTCGTCCATAAAGAGCAGCAAATGGAGCTATTTCAATACTAGCCTGAATTTTAAGAGATGAAATAAGATAAACAAATGTTTAAGACAACCTTAAACAAATATTTGATATTATACCTGATAACTATTGTTATAGGTGAATTCAACGAGATGGAGATGATCTTCCCAAGATCCTCGATAATCAAGGACATAAGCACGAAGAAGATCTTCTAGAATCTGATTCACTCTTTCCGTTTGACCGTCGGTCTATGGATGGTAAGCAGTGCTTAGATTCAGACGAGTACCTAAAGATTCCTAAAAAGCTTTCCAAAACTGACTGGTAAAGATGGGATCTCTATCACAGACAATACTAACAGGAACACCATGAAGACGAACTATCTCTCTTATATAAATCTCAGCCAAACTAGAAGCAGAACGGTTAGATCTAACTGGAATGAAATGATCTGACTTGGTCAATCTATCCACAATTACCCAGATACTTTCATTACCTCTAATTGTCCTCGGGAATCCATCAATAAAATCCATAGAAACTTATTCCCATTTCCAATTGGGAACCTCAAGAGGTTGCAATAATCCAGCAGTTTTCTGATGATTATCCTTAACATGCTGACAAGTCACACATCTACTAACAAAAAGGGAGATATCACGCTTCATACCCTTCCACCAATACAACTTCTTCATATCATGGTACATCTTCGTCACACCTGGATGAATAGAAAGTCTGGACCGATGATTTTCCCGAAGTAACTTGTGCCTCAATCCATCGACATTCGGGACACAAATCCGATTATTAATCCTCAAAATCCCTCTATCATCGATCTGAGCTCCACTACCATTTTGGCTACTACCACTAACACTGCTACGAACATTTTCCTTAATAAGCCTAAGCATCTCATCCTCATCTTTCTTAGCAAGAATACGATCCATAAGAGGAGAAGAAACAACAAGCTGACATAACATCGCCTTCTTCCTACTTAAAGCATCAGCTACAACATTAGCTTTCCTTGGGGTATAGTTGATGTCAAGGTCATAAGAAGCTAGAAACTCAAGCCACCTAACTTGCCTCAAATTCAAGTCCTTCTGGGTGAAAATATATTTCAAAGACTTATGATCCGTAAAGAGCTCAAATTTAGTTCCTAATAGATGATGTCTCCAAAGCTTCAAAGCAAAAACTACAGAAAGCAATTCCAAATCATGGGCTGCATAATTGGCTTCATGGGTCTTCAATTGACGACTGGCATAAGCGATAACCTTCCCATCTTGCATCAGAACGACTCCCAAACCATCACGACTAGCATCCGTGTATACCATTAATCCCTCATTTCCATTTGGAATGGTAAGAACTGGTGCGGAAGTAAGCTTGCGCTTCAACTCATTGAATGCAGCTTCACACTTATCATTCCATCTAAACTTAGCATTCTTATGAGTCAAAGCAGTGAGAGGTGTAGCAATCCAAGCAAAATTCTCAATGAATCTCCAATAATAACCGGCAAGGCCCAGAAAACTACGGATATCAGATGGAGTCCTAGGAGTTTCCCAATTCTAAAATAGAATAGGGAACATAAGAACCGAGAAAGAGATAGAATAATTAATGTACAAAGGAAAGAAGAGAAGATAGACTTACATTGATCACAACGATCTTAACTGGAACAACAGAAACTCCATCACCAAAAACAATATGTCCAAGAAATCGGACTTCATCTTTCTAGAAATGGCATTTCGAGAATTTGGCTTTCAACTGATGACTTCTGAGAGTCCCCAGAACAAAGCTCAATTGAGATTCATGCTACTCCTCAGACTTAGAGAAAACAAGGATATCATCGACGAAGACTAGAACAAACTTATTAAGAACATCATGGAAAACCTGGTTCATAAGGTCGACAAAGAAAGCTAGGGCATTAGTCAAACCAAAAGGCATAACTAACCATTCAAAGAAACCATCTCTAGAACGAAAAGCAGTTTTGGGAATACTTTCGTCAGCAATTCTGAGCTGGTGGAAACCGGTGGCAAGATCAAGCTGAGAAAATACAGTAGCTCCATAAAGCCGATCGAACATATCATTAATACAAGGCATTGGATATCTGTTTTTCGTAGTGAGCTTGTTCAACTCCCTATAATCAACGCACATCCTCAAAGAATCATCAAACTTAGTGACAAAAACCATTGCTGCTCCCCATTCGGAATGACTGGGTCTGATCAAACCTTTGGAGAACAAGTCTTCAATTTGCTTCCTCAACTCAACCTTCTCGCGGGGTGCCATTCTTCTGGGAGGAAGAACTATATGTCGAGCTCCAGGAATGAGATCAATACAGAATTCGACTTCTCATTTAGGAGGTAAAGAAGTGACTTCACCAAATACATCGGGATAGAGTTTGACCACAGGAGTAGAATCAAGATCACTAAGGGAAGAATCAAGTGAATAGATAAAACTGCCTACATACTCCTGAGGCATACGGCACTGAATCATCAAAGGTTTACCAAAATCATCAACAAGAGAAACAGTCTGGGTTTTACAAGAGATAACAACTTCATGCGTCTTTAGCCAATCTCCTCCAAGCAACAAGTCAAAAGCATCGAAACCAAGAACATAGAAATCACCAGAAAAGCGATGGCTAGAATGGAAGAGTTTCACATTGTTATAAATCCTACTAAGGTTAGCGGGACCACCAATAGGATTAGTAACACACAAAGGTTCGGTTGCAAACTTAGGTGAAAGGATATGCTCAAACTTATCACAAAGATCCACAGAATTGAAACTATGCGAAGCTCCAGTGTCAAATAAAACACGAACAGGAAGATTAAACAAGGTAAAGGTGCTTTGGAGAGTTCCTTGGGTATCACTAGGGGAAGGTGGGGTAGGCGGAGAATGGGTGGAAGAAGTCATGGCAAAGACTCCAAATGTCTTGCCCTTCTGATACAAGGGACAATCTTGCTTGAAGTGGCCAGGCTGCAAACAGACATAACAAAGATCATGCCTAGTCATCTGAGCTGGAGGAACAGCAGCTTCGGCTAAAGTAGAACAACTATTGGCATAGTGCCCTTTCTGATCACACCTATAGCAAGTGATGGAAGAAAGATCAATACGCTGCTTCCGGGAAGAAGAAGACCCTAAACCTGGATTCTTAAGCCAATTCTGCTTCTGACGATGGAAATTTGACTTTCTCTTCTTAGAGTTGCTAGAAGACTGTTGAGATGAAGGTGCACGAGCAATAGATGATTCCTTAGAAGTGGGGTTCTCATATCTAATGGCCATATCCATCAATGTAGTAAAAGGGCTGTATAGATGAGAAATCACACGATCATAAAACTCTGGGCGAGCTCCAGCTATAAACTTCTCATTCTTCTTAAGAGGGGTATCAATCAAACTAGGACCAAACTTGGAAAGTTCGTCAAACTTCCTCTCGTACTCAGCAAATGACATATCCCCATGCTTAAGGTCCATAAACTCCATGTATAGCTGAGACTTCCCAGCCTCTGGCATCCACTTCGTCACAAAAGCCTCCCTAAACAAGATATCCAAACTTAAGAAAGATTCAAAAGGGATAACCTAAACCAAATTCAAAAGGACTAACTTAAGACAATACCTAAATTGATCCCAAGAAATATCTGCCTCAACAGTGTTGGCTATAACAGACTCCCACCAATCTGGTGCTGCCTCCTTCAACTGCCATGCTGCTAACCGGAGCTTCTGAGCGTCAGTGATCTCCAAACCAGCAAAAATCCTTTCCAAACCTCTCAGCCACTGCTGAGCCTCAATGATGGTCTCTGATCCTGAAAACTTAGTTACAGCTAACTGGGTGAACTCCTTATAGAGAATTGTAAACCTAACGGGTGCAACTGGTGCTGGAACTGGGGCAACACCACGACCTCTAGCATTCCTACGATTCATCCTGGAAATTCAAGCATGAATTTTAGGACAAAGATAAAGGAAAGAGACAAAAGACAAGATTCAAACTAGAATGGGAATCCTAATCAAAGAATTCTATTAAACAAGGTGGATTCGAAAAGAAGGGAAATTCTAAGAAAATTTAAGATTTTAAAACAAGAAAATTTTTATATCCAAAATAATCTTTTAAAAATCATTTAAAATCATTTTATACTTGAAAATACGTTCTCTCACAAAGAATGATTCTAAGATTGATTTTACTCATTCTAGGGTATTGCTACCCTATCTCTAATGAGTTCTTACCCCATAGGCTAAGGTTTGCCTAAAACCAAAGCTCTGATACCAACTATAACATCCCGCCATCTTGGACCATTCAAATCGACAATAAAACCACACATGTCGGACTTGAATAATTCAAAACAGCAGATTGTTAATAAAATTTGGGGCAAATAAAATCAATCACGGAATCACAGACACAGAATATCAGAATAACTTCGCAGCGGAATATATAAACATAGGAGTTCATAAAGCTCCTAGATACAAAGTTTCAAAACTAATGCATAATACCAAGTCTGGAAACAAATATACTTGTAAAATTAGATACATAAGTTGCTACTACAAAAGCAAAAGTGGCGTGGAAATAACTGGAATTAAATATCAAGTAGACGACTGAATCTTCCACGGGTCTCTAGCTTCGAAAGAGGATGAAACCAAAGCTATGGAACTCAGGCTGACCCGAGCGTAAAGCAAAAACACAAAACACTCGAGTCAGGACATACATACTTATAAAATGTAAATCAACTCAAGTGAACTGTAAAGAAATGCATCAGTAACTTAAAGGATGCTTGGGATCGCCCATCCTCTAAGGATCCGGTAAACTATCTACTATGTAGTAATATACGCTATTATAATAGTGTCTAAAGTAAAGTAAACTATTAAAATAGCATTAAGGCGTTACCCATATCCCCCTTAACACATTATTAGGTATGCCAATAGTTTATATAGTACCGTAACTCCCCGTAAACTGGAGCCCCCAGAGGATACCACATAGGTACGACATAAAACGAACTCGTAGAAGGCGCGCTAGGGTAGGTGACACGACACAACTAGGCAATGCCAGGGTAGATATACCAATTACGCATCCGGGCTGTTGGTAACGCATAGCCGTAACTACCACCCAACTCGATCCACACTCCCGAATCAAAGGTGCACACCAAATCAATCAGAAAGTAATAGAATGGCTAACGATGAAGTGTGTCCGATTAGAGGTGCTACCTCCTTGGCCCGAGAATCGCTCCTGTTTTAGCCACCTTATGCTAACTCACAGGAGTTAGATCCACGTAAATATAACTTTAGGATCGTCGCCACCATCCTACTTCATTCTGGAATCTCCACCGCGTACACAGTTGTTAAAGTGGTTTCGGTATTGACAGAGAGTATG
The DNA here is from genome assembly GCA_030737815.1 of Allium fistulosum. NCBI lineage: Eukaryota > Viridiplantae > Streptophyta > Magnoliopsida > Asparagales > Amaryllidaceae > Allium > Allium fistulosum. The sequence goes on from CM060902.1 coordinate 1,427,746,807, forward strand.
CCCATATCCGATCCTGGTCTCTTTAACAACCAATCGTTATTATACCCCGTGGTTATATAAATTTCAGATGGTTTATATTTCATATCAAACATATTCCTTTTAAACCATATAAATTTCATATCATTATTCTTTTAAAATAATATTCATTTTCCCAAAGTAGTAATACTTCCAAATTCATTTAATTATAACCCTTTTTAAACATAAAAGTTTAGAGATCATAGCACTTTAAGAATGCAACTTTTAGTACCATACATGTAACATTTAAGAAAATTGTAGCATTTAGAAAATGTCACTTTTAAGAAAACGCAGCAGTACAGAAGTGCTACTGTAAGAATTCGCAGCAGTGCAAAACTGTTACGGTAAGAATTCGCAGCAGTGAAGAAGTGTTACTGTAAGAATCCGCAGCAGTGCAGAATTGTCACAGTAAGAAACTGCAGCAGTTTTGAATTGATACCGTAAGAAATCGCAGCAGTTTTGAATTGTTACTGTAATACTTCCTACTACAATAGTTTATATGATCAAATAGTATATATATTTACAGTTTTTATCATAGTCATCCTATTTTCCTATTATATTACTCAAATTTAGCTATTTAGTCATTAAAGAAATCACACCTTCAAATTAATAACTTTGTTATTAAACATCAAATTTTGAAACAGAAATCTTTATACCAAGTTAACAGTATTTTAACTTACATTTTAATTTCTTCTCAGTAAATGACATTTATCATTTTTTTTCCCCAATCATACCATCTCATTAGTTAAAACTTACATGTCAAATGTACGTTTTAACTTATATTTCTTTTCACAAAACATTTATCATTTTAATCACTATTACATGAGTTAAAACTTACAATTTATAGGTTAGAATAAAATACTATTATTAAGTCAAATCGGCTTATAAAATTTCAATTACCTTCATACTATAAATTAGATTCCAAAATTTACATTTCCAACTATTTATTTCTTATAAAATTTTAACACATGTAAACAAATTCATAGAAATTATTACAATAAATTTTAGTTGAGATTCACATATAAAAATCCAAAATACTTAATAATTTTTTTTAGAAAAATCATTTTAAATCAACCACAGAGTCTGTATAAAACTCTCTACCCTAGGGTCAAGTAAGTACGGACATATATCATTTCAATCTGCAATTTATTAATTTTCCGGGTTTTATATCATTTCAAACCCGCAATCCCAAGTCAAACAAAATTGCTCAGGCCTATCATTTCAGCCCATAACAATTTTCCTTAATCTAAAGATCGTTCGGGTATGTATCGTTTGAACCCATAGTGAAGGAACTTGCAGTGTGATCTCAGAATAAGAAATAAAAATAAAAAATTATTCAACATATCATGGCATATGATCAAACAAGTATAATATGATATGAAATAACAAAATAAAATCATATGAATGACATAATATAAGCATATGAAATAACATGATATAAACATATGAAATGTAATGACCCGTAAATTTAACTGGTTTTAATAACGTTATTAATTGAAATTTTGCGAAATTTTAAACGATAAAATTTTGAAATATAAATTTGATATTTGGAATGCGTCTAGTTAAACATAGCAACTGGTAAATTTTCGTCCGAAAATATGAAAGTTTATTTTGCGCGTAAATTTACTTCAATTTAATCGGTTAAAAAGCGATGAAAATAAAATGTTTTCGAAACCTAAATATGTTTACATAGAAAATTCTAAACCATCTTCTGAGGAAACGTCATTTTTTCGTTTTTACAAATTCGGACTTCTTTGGCTCAGTCGATCTTATTTTTCTACGTTTTTCTTGCATTTTCCGCCAGTAGAAAAATTCGAATTTTTTTAATTCAATTGTACCGCTAATTAATGTATGCCGTTTGATCGTTTCATGACGCTGATCTCTACGGTATATTAATTTCTGTTTTGTTGAGGTCCGGTACACGACGAAAAACAAAAAGATGTTCGTTGTAGCGGTACCTTTAATTGTGACCGTTAATTTTTCCTTCGGTTTCAAAAAATCGAAACTTGCTGCCCAAACAAATATTGATGGCCTTTAATTATTCCAGCTGTTGGCCGTTGCTATTCTCATGACTTTCGATAGCCTACTGCTCACCATTGAATAGAATTAATAACAATATGTAATGCTTAAACTTTATACAGCACAGTTCCTCTTTCCCCTTTGCATTGCATATTTGGGCATGGCTGCTTCCATCCCTCTTTCCTCCTCACGTCAATTTCATTTTTGGAGAAACTCATCTCCAACCAAACTTTTCACAGCCGAGCCACCCGGCTTCCTCCTTCCTCACCCTCTTTTCTCGTTCCGCTTCCTTTCCCCACGCTAACACCTCGAAATCACCGCCTGGTTGACCTCTGACCATCTTCCTCCGCTTGCAACCCCGATCCACCACCTCCGACCAGGCTACACGTCCCCTCCCTCTCGCTGATGCATGCTAACCCATCTCCTCCGTTCGCACGCACCCAAAGCCAATCCACGTGAGCTTCTTCCCCTCTAACGCAACCACCTGCATATGAAACCCTAATGGCCGAAGCCATGCTTGATCTTCCTTTCTAGCCAACGCTAGGTCAATGGCCGCGAGCATCATCATCTTCTTCTGTGATCATCCTCTTTCCTTGTATGCAACAACATCTATATTTGTATAAGGTATATTAGATAGATATGTTTATCATTTATATGTCTCATGATTAGCGATGCAAGTTAAATCTGCGGTATATAATAGTACATGTATTTTAAGTTCTGTACTATATTTATGGTTTACATATATTGTTATAATAATTTAAGTATCATACGTATTGTTTATGAAATTATAGTTATGTTCTATATATATTGGTCTGTTATATATACGGGGGTTATATATAAGAGTTTATACGTATTTTTTTTTTGTAAGTACATATATGTTTTTATTTCAAAGTTATAATAGTATTTTATATTTATCTGTTTATACCGTTTATATATAGTTTATATCAGTTATACGCTTTAAGATATATGTTGTATATGTTGTTATACATCAGATCAGAAGCTATATATGTATGTTAGCTATATAAGTATTTCGCAAGTCTTGTATAAATTTAGTGTATTTTATATTAGATTATAGTTGCGTCGCCTGTAGCATGATTTCCTCCTTTCAACTTGCAACTTTCTTTTTTTTTCCCTAAGTATATATAAGTTTTGTTACTAGTTCATTTTGTCCATTTGCAATATTGATGTTAACAACACACTTTATCTTATAGTTCTGATATGAGTTTTAGTTATATAAGACATATATAAATGTATTTTATATAAGCGTTTGATTGTATATATTAGTAAAAAAAAATTCGTTATACTATATATTGTTTGTATATATAAAATCTATATTTTTCAGATTTGGGAATAACGTGAACTATATATATATATATATATGGTATTGTATATAGCCTGTGGATGTGTGTTTTGTTAGGTTCTTTAGTAGGCTGTTGTTTCCAAAGCACATATATAAAGTGTTTACGGTACTTATAGTGACAACAGTAAGTTATATTTGTATAAGTTGCATTTACTCTTAAGCGGTTTACAGTATACTTATATGACTGTTTTGTATATGAATAAGCTATTGTTCATATAGTATATAAGTTATACATTGTTATTATATCAGTTTATAGAGAGAAGTTATAGCATATATTTGTTTCCCCGTTATATCAAGCTAATTCGTTTTGTTCCATCAACTCCTGTTATCAGCTTTGATCGTTGAATTCGTGTCCATCTAGCTTTGTTTGGAGTTCGTGCCTGGATCCGTAACTCAAATTTCAGTGTCCGTGTCAGTGTGCTTATCCGTGTCATCTCCGGTTCTCTCTAGCCTCGAAAGGTGAGCAATCACTCACGACTAACGTTCTTTTATTTATTAAATCTGATTTCAATTGAAACGACAATTGAAATATGCTGCTGTTAGTTAATTACACTGTTATATATGTTATTACCTGTATCAGTTCACATGTGACATCTGACACCATTATCTGTTATTTATATGATGATAATATAGTTTGGCTGATAATTGATTGATTGTTCGATGTTTATATTGGATGTTAATTTGTTAGTGTTAAATGATAAATAGTATGCAAAATTGAAATTGATATAGGATAGTTAACAATTTTAAAACTGATTTATATGTCAAATTCGATTAGTTGAATATGACCCCTTTTAATTGTTAATTTAATTGACATGTAGAATAGTGATAATTACACTTTGAACCATCGACGTATAATTGGATAAATTGTTGTAGTGTAAAATTGAAATTGAATGACAAGTGAAAACCGTATAAATAATTAGTGGAATAATCTTTAATCTGCATGAAATGATAGTGTAGATTCTAGAAATAATTATATTAGTTTGCACAAACAACAATGTGAATTAATACGATTATTTAGGGATTATTTGAATTGATTATTGGATTGATATTGATTGTTGTTATTGCTTGTTTATTTACTTTGACACCATCCCAGTTATCACACTGCAAGTTCCCTTTGGTATGCTTTGATTTTGAATTGAATCGGAATCGGGTTGAAATGATAAATACCCAAATTAAACTTTGACCTAGGATAGAGAATTAAATAAAAACCCGATTGGTCAATAATTTGATTTAAAAATAAAATGAAGATTTTACTTGAATAAATAATATGGTTTTGAAACGAAGTTGGAAATTGAATTTTAATAAAATTTAAATGTGAATATTTAATAATCTGAAACAAAATATTAATAAAGAAATTGATGAAAGAATGTTGTTTAATTTAAGAAATGATTGAATTAAGTTTTGAGATTATTTAATAATTTAATGAGGTTGAATTATTTAATAATTAAATAAAATTGAATTATTTGTTAAGTGAAATTGAACTTTTTAATAAGTGAAATTAAGTTTTGAAAAATTATTTAAGTAAGTAAATAAGTGAAATTGGATTTCATTAACAAGAAATAAAAATGTGATTTATTGAAATTAATGTAAAACTTGTAATTGAAGAATTTGATTTGACGAATCTAATTAATTTAATCTATAAGTTTTTGATATAATGAAGTTAAACTAAGTCATTGATTTAATGAACTGGAAATTAAATAAAAATTGTTTTGAATGACAAATTTACTTAATGAATATTGAATGAAATCGATCAATGAAGTTAAATTGATTTGAATGTTAAATTATATTAATTTAAATGATTTAGAATGAAACTTATTTACGAACTTGAATCAATATTTGAATTGTTTTAAATAGAAATTAGAATTGAACTAGAAGATTTCGAAATGGAAATTTGGATGTTTTGAAACGTAAATTTTTGGAAATTGGTTTTGAAAGACAAATGAAATGTTGATTTACAAATTTTAATTGAGATTGAAATTGATTTTGTTTTGAAATGAATAAACGACCAATCGGTATAATAATTACGAAAGTTATTAAAGAGACCGGAATCGGTTAGGGACATACTCACTGTCTAAACCGAAAACCACTTTAATAACTATACGCGGAGTGTGATCCAGAATGAAGTGGTTGGAATGATGTACGTGATGAATGAAGAAAGAGAACGATAATGGATAGCCTTGACACTTGTGTCAAATTGGAAATGACTAAAATAGGAGCCGTTCCGGGCCAAATGGGGGCTAGCTACCTTGAGCGAACACACTTCTTCGAAAACTACTCATTACTTGTTGTCGATTGGTGCACCCTTGATTTTGGGAGTGTTGTTTCGCGGTGTTGCGGTCGCTGCGGCGATGCGTTCTCACCAGTCCAGATCAGGCAAACGGTAGTTTCACTACCTTGGGTATTGCCTCATGTGCCTTGTCATACTTGGATCCCTATATACGCGACCACTATGATTTGTTTTGTGTTATACCTATGGAGTACTCCCTGATATCCCACTAGTTTACGGTGGAGTTTACAGTGATGTATAATCTATAACGCTTATATAAAATGTGTTAAGGGGGATAATGGTAACGCCTTAACACTATTTTGATATCTTATATTACTGATAGGCATTATCTACTTATCGTACACTACTACATAGTAGATAGTTTAACAGATCCTTAAAGGATGGTTATTCCAAACATCCTTTGAGTTACTTGTATTTCAATTGCTATTTCATTTGAGTTGGATTTATTGATATAAGAATGTTAATCCTGACTCGAGTGTTTTGTGTTTTGCTTTACGCTCGGGTCAGACTGAGTGTACCAGTATTCGAGACTCACCTTTGGAGTTGGAGCTTCGCTTAGAGATCCAGCTATCGATCCAGCTTTCAGATATCCAGTTGATTCCAGTGATTGTATTCTGATTTTTGTATTTGACTATTGTATTCGAGACTTCTGCTGTAACTTATTTAACTCTGATATGTATATAGTAGCTTCATGAACTACTATCTTTTGCTTCCGCTGCATTTATTACTCTGTGTCTGTGATTTGTGTTCTATTTATTTACTGTATATGCTCAGTTTTGCCAAATTTAATTAACAATTCGGTATTTTGAATTATTCAAGTTCGACATGTGCGGATGCGAATAGTTCAAAATAGCGGGTCGTTACAGTTGGTATAAGAGCTTTGGTAGCTCAAGGCAAAACTTAGCATATAGGGTAAATGTATTTACATAATCACTCTCATTCAAGTTTCAATCTCTTTCTTTGACTCAATTCCTTTGAATTTTGGAATGTTCCCCTCGGTTCCGAAATTCATTCGTGTCCTTCACTATTCGTCTTCTTTCAATTCTGGAGCACCCCATAACTCCATTTTGAATGATATCTATAATAGATCGGCGGTCTTGCCAATCTTCGAATGATTCGTAAAGGAGCAAAACTCCTTTACAATAGGCATTGATTTACCGGATATTTCTGTATCCTCGGTTTACGATGCTATCTATCTCCTGCTATACCTGAATTCTATTTCTTGAGATCGAATGTCGATTTACCTTGGAAATCTACACCGATCTTATTTTGAAGTCACGGTCGACCCGGTTAAGGTTGCCCGCGATTTATATAAACTTATCCATCGCCTTATTTTGTTATTTAATTATCTCGTCTTTGTTTCAAACCTATCTTCGAATCGAAATTCTCTTTGATTTGGGTCTATCAAAAATTTGAATCTCTATCCTTGCTTTGAAATCCATTATTGTATCGTTAAGTGAGGAAGTGTATTTGTAAATTAATTTTAAAATGTTTTTTTATTGTGTTGTTTGAGTTGTTGATGTTGATTTGGGTTTTCGATCGATTCGTCTGATCAACGCTATCGATAGGATTTCCAAAACACTTGAGCAGAGCAAACTGACACAATATCGTTTTCAAATTTGATAAATAAAATAAAAGTTTTGTATGATTATATTATATATAAATATAAGTTTTCTGAAATTAAATTGTTAATGAATTTGTTGTCTGAAATAATAATATTTGATTTTCATTTATTGTTTTGTAAACCATTGACTATTGCATAATATAAATAAATGAATTTATAAACTTGGTTATAAATTGATTGGAATTTGAAATGAATTTAATTCAGAAATTTGAGAATTTATTAGTTTCCGGTGATTTCGAACTTTGGTTTTTAAAATTTTAAAGTATATATTATTGAAAGTATTTTCGAATAGAAATCGTTTTCAAAGAATTTTTAAAATATTGAAATCAGTGCTCTTCTCTTTGTCGCTGGAAAATAATTTCGGTGATGGTGGCCGCATCATCGACATTCATTTTCGAGTTTCGAAGTGGAGATACTATTCTACAGCTTTGCTACGGTTTTGTTTTGAAAAATATTTTGATTTGAATTTCTTCAGTATAATTTGATTTATATATATATAGGTATCTTATTTTAAAATTTAATTTGATTTAATATAAATATATAAAGTTAATCGGAAATCTAATTCTTAAATTTTGTTAAAGGATTATTTTAATTATAAATAAAACCAAAATTTGGAATAAATATTTAAACTTGAATATTTGAATTGGGAAAAATTTTATTTGTATATTGTTCAACTGCATTCTTATACAACTTACCTAAATCATTCAGAGTTGAATATGTAATTGGATAATATATATAATATAAATTGAATTTATAAATAAAATTTGAGTGGTTATAACAAATGTTATACACTTAAATTTTAATTATAAAATGTTAATAGAGATAAATAGAATAATAAGATAATTGAAAAATAAATTTTGTTTTGAAGGTTAATTAATAAATTGAAATTAGATCAACTTATGGAAATACCTTGAATTTGAAATCAATTAATGAATATAAATTAATTTAAATTGAAATTTATATGGTTTAAATTAATTTATATGGTTTAAATATATGTAATAAGATATATTAAGTGAAATAAACTTAATAAGAATTTGGAATAAAGAAGAATTTAAATTGCTGAAAAAATATGATTATAATAAAAGACTATTCAAATTTATGGTTTTAGAAATTGTAAATTAAAGATAATTGGATAATAAGATAATGAATTTAGAAATAGTTGAGATTGATTTTAGTGAAATCAAATGGATTAAATCAATTATTGAATATCAATTAATTTAAATTTGAATTTATATGGTTTAAATTAATTGTTATTTTGTATTTCAAATCTGTTTTTCTTTCTGGTTGTTTCTATTCTCCTACCTCGTTCCTTTTCGGGGACGAAAAGTTTTGAGTGGGGGAGAGTGTAACGACCCGTAAATTTAACTGGTTTTAATAACGTTATTAATTGAAATTTTGCGAAATTTTAAACGATAAAATTTTGAAATATAAATTTGATATTTGGAATGCGTCTAGTTAAACATAGCAATTGGTAAATTTTCGTCCAAAAATATGAAAGTTTATTTCGCGCGTAAATTTACTTTAATTTAATCGGTTAAAAAGCGATGAAAATAAAATGTTTTCTAAACCTAAATATTTTTACATAGAAAATTCTAAACCATCTTCTGAGGAAACGTCATTTTTTCGTTTTTACAAATTCGGACTTCTTTGGCTTAGTCGATCTTATTTTTCTACGTTTTTCTTGCATTTTCCGCCAGTAGAAAAATTCGAATTTTTTTAATTCAATCGTAACGCTAATATATGTATGCCGTTTGATCATTTCATGACGCTGATCTCTACGTTATATTAATCTCTGTTTTGTTGAGGTCTGGTACACGACGAAAAACAAAAAGATGTTCGTTGTACCGGTACCTTTAATTGTGACCGTTAATTTTTCCTTCGGTTTCAAAAAATCGAAACTTGCTGCCCAAACAAATATTAATGGCCTTTAATTATTCCAGCTGTTGGCCGTTGCTATTCTCATGATTTTCGATAGCCTACTGCTCAACATTGAATAGAATTAATAACAATATGTAATGCTTAAACTTTATATAGCACAGTTCCTCTTTCCCCTTTGCATTGCATATTTGGGCATGGCTGCTTCCATCCCTCTTTCCTCCTCACGTCAATTTCATTTTTGGAGAAACTCATCTCCAACCAAACTTTTCACAGCCGAGCCACCCGGCTTCCTCCTTCCTCACCCTCTTTTCTCGTTCCGCTTCCTTTCCCCACGCTAACACCTCGAAATCACTGCCTGGCTGCCCTCTGACCATCTTCCTCCGCTTGCAACCCCAATCCACCACCTCCGACCAGGCTACACGTCCCCTCCCTCTCGCTGATGCATGCTAACCCATCTCCTCCGTTTGCACGCACCCAAAGCCAATCCACGTGAGCTTCTTCCCCTCTAATGCAACCACCTGCATATGAAAACCTAATGGCCGAAGCCATGCTTTTTCTTCCCTTCTAGCCAACGCTAGGTCAATGGCCGCGAGCATCATCTTCTTCTTCTGTGAGCATCCTCTTTCCTTGTATGCAACCGCATCTATATTTGTATAAGGTATATTAGATAGATATGTTTATCATTTATATGTCTCATGATTAGCGATGCAAGTTAAATCTGCGGTATATAATAGTACATGTATTTTAAGTTCTGTACTATATTTATGGTTTAGGGGCATTTCACCAGAAGGACAAACTTTGCAGTCCAATTAGTTTCTAGGACACACATTCAAAGAAATTACTTTCAAGGCCAAAATCAGCAGAATAATTACTTTCAAGGACAAAGTCAGCAGTCCAATTACTTTCAAGGACATAATTTCATAGGTTTTTAGGCCCTAGAAACTAATTATTTTACGTTTTGTCCTTGAAAGTAATTATTTCAGTTGTGTGTCCTAGAAACTAATTCCACTTGCTAAAGAGGCCCTTGTGGCTAATTTCCACTATGGTTTACGTATATTGTTATAATAATTTAAGTATCATACGTATTGTTTATGAAATTATAGTTATGTTCTATATATATTGGTCTGTTATATATACGAGGGTTATATATAAGAGTTTATACGTATTTTTTTTTTGTAAGTACATATATGTTTTTATTTCAAAGTTATAATAGTATTTTATATTTATCTGTTTATACCGTTTATATATAGTTTATATCAGTTATACGCTTTAAAATATATGTTGTATATGTTGTTATACATCAGATCAGAAGCTATATATGTATGTTAGCTATATAAGTATTTCACAAGTCTTGTATAAATTTAGTGTATTTTATATTAGATTATAGTTGCGTCGCCTGTAGCATGATTTCCTCCTTTCAACTTGCAACTTTCTTTTTTTTTCCCTAAGTATATATAAGTTTTATTACCAGTTCATTTTGTCCATTTGCAATATTGATGTAAACAACACACTTTATCTTATAGTTCTGATATGACTTTTAGTTATATAAGACATATATAAATGTATTTTATATAAGCGTTTGATTGTATATATTAGTAAAAAATAATAATTTGTTATACTATATATTGTTTGTATATATAAAATCTATATTTTCCAGATTTGGGAATAACGTGAACTATATATATATATGGTATTGTATATAGCCTGTGGATGTGTGTTTTGTTAGGTTCTTTAGTAGGCTGTTGTTTCCAAAGCACATATATAAAGTGTTTACGGTACTTATAGCGATAACAGTAAGTTATATTTGTATAAGTTGCATTTACTCTTAAGCGGTTTACAGTATACTTATATGACTGTTTTGTATATGAATAAGCTATTGTTCATATGGTATATAAGTTATACATTGTTATTATATCAATTTATAGAGAGAAGTTATAGCATATATTTGTTTCCCCGTTATATCTAGCTAATTCGTTTTGTTCCATCAACTCCTGTTATCAGCTTTGATCGTTGAATTCGTGTCCATCTAGCTTTGTTTGGAGTTCGTGCCTGGATCCATAACTCAAATTTCAGTGTCCGTGTCAGTGTGCGTATCCGTGTCATCTCCGGTTCTCTCTAGCCTCGAAAGGTGAGCAATCACTCACGATTAACGTTCTTTTATTTATTAAATCTGATTTCAATTGAAACGACAATTGAAATATGCTGCTGTTAGTTAATTACACTGTTATATATGTTATTACCTGTATCAGTTCACCTATGACATCTGGCACCATTATTTGTTATTTATACGATGATAATACAGTTTGGCTGATAATTGATTGATTGTTTGATGTTTATATTGGATGTTAATTTGTTAGTGTTAAATGATAAATAGTATGCAAAATTGAAATTGATATAGGATAGTTAACAATTTTAAAACTGATTTATATGTCAAATTCGATTAGTTGAATATGACCCCTTTTAATTGTTAAATTAATTGACATGTAGAATAGTGATAATTAAACTTTGAACCATCGACGTATAATTGGATAAATTGTTGTAGTGTAAAATTGAAATTGAATGACAAGTGAAAACCGTATAAATAATTAGTGGAACAATCTTTAATCTGCATGAAATGATAGTGTATATTCTAGAAATAATTATATTAGTTTGCACAAACAACAATGTGAATTAATACGATTATTTCGGGATTATTTGAATTGATTATTGGATTGATATTGATTGTTGTTATTGCTTGTTTATTTACTTTGACACCATCCCAGTTATCACACTGCAAGTTCCCTTTGGTATGCTTTGATTTTGAATTGAATCGGAATCGGGTTGAAATGATAAATACCCAAATTAAACTTTGACCTAGGATAGAGAATTAAATAAAAACCCGATTGGTCAATAATTTGATTTAAAAATAAAATGAAGATTTTATTTGAATAAATAATATGGTTTTGAAACGAAGTTGGAAACTGAATTTTAATGAAATTTAAATGTGAATATTTAATAATCTGAAACAAAATATTAATAAAGAAATTGATGAAAGAATGTTGTTTAATTTAAGAAATGATTGAATTAAGTTTTGAGATTATTTAATAATTTAATGAGGTTGAATTATTTAATAATTAAATAAAATTGAATTATTTGTTAAGTGAAATTGAACTTTTTAGTAAGTGAAATTGAGTTTCTTTATTAATTAAGTTTTGAAAAATTATTTATGTAAGTAAATAAGTGAAATTGGATTTCTTTAACAAGAAATAAAAATGTGATTTATTGAAATTAATGTAAGACTTGTAATTAAAGAATTTGATTTGACGAATCTAATTAATTTAATCTGTAAGTTTTTGATATAATGAAGTTAAACTAAGTCATTGATTTAATGAACTGGAAATTAAATAGAAATTATTTTGAATGACAAATTTACTTAATGAATATTGAATGAAATCGATCAATGAAGTTAAATTGATTTGAATGTTAAATTATATTAATTTAAATGATTTAGAATGAAACTTATTTACGAACTTGAATCAATATTTGAATTGTTTTAAATAGAAATTGGAATTGAACTAGAAGATTTCAAAATGGAAATTTGGATGTTTTGAAACGTAAATTTTTGGAAATTGGTTTTGAAGGACAAATGAAATGTTGATTTACAAATTTTAATTGAGATTGAAATTGATTTGGTTTTGAAACAAATAAACGACCGATCGGTGTAATAATTACGAAAGTTATTAAAGAGACCGGAATTGGTTAGGGACATACTCACTGTCTAAACCGAAAACCACTTTAATAACTATACGCGGAGTGTGATCCAGAATGAAGTGGTTGGAATGATGTACGAGATGACTGAAGAAAGATAACGATAATGGATAGCCTTGACACTTGTGTCAAATTGGAAATGACTAAAACAGGAGCCGTGCCGGGCCAAATGGGGGCTAACTACCTCAAGCGAACACACTTCTTCGAAAACTACTCATTACTTGTTGTCGATTGGTGCACCCTTGATTTTGGGAGTGTTGTTTCGCGGTGTTGCGGTCGCTGCGGCGATGCGTTCTCACCAGTCTGGATCAGGCAAACGGTAGTTTCACTACCTTGGGTATTGCCTCATGTGCCTTGTCATACTTGGATCCCTATATACGCGACCACTACGATTTGTTTTGTGTTATACCTATGGCGTACTCCTTGATATCCCACTAGTTTACGGTGGAGTTTACAGTGCTGTATAGTCTATAACGCTTATATAAAATGTGTTAAAGGGGGTAATGGTAACGCCTTAACACTATTTTGATATCTTATATTACTGATAGGCATTATCTACTTATCGTACACTACTACATAGTAGATAGTTTAACGGATCCTTAAAGGATGGTTATTCCAAACATCCTTTGAGTTACTTGTATTTCAATTGCTATTTCACTTGAGTTGGATTTATTGATATAAGAATGTTAATCCTGACTCGAGTGTTTTGTGTTTTGCTTTACGCTCGGGTCAGACTGAGTGTACCAGTATTCGAGACTCACCTTTGGAGTTGGAGCTTCGCTTAGAGATCCAGCTATTGATTCAGCTTTCAGATATCCAGTTGATTCCAGTGATTGTATTCTGATTTTTGTATTTGACTATTGTATTCGAGACTTCTGCTGTAACTTATTTAACTCTGATATGTATATAGTAGCTTCATGAACTACTATCTTTTGCTTCCGCTGCATTTATTACTCTGTGTCTGTGATTTGTGTTCTATTTATTTATTGTATATGCTCAGTTTTTCCAAATTTAATTAACAATTCGGTATTTTGAATTATTCAAGTTCGACATGTGCGGATGCGAATAGTTCAAAATAGCGGGTCGTTACATGAAATAACAAAATAAAATCATATGGTTGACATAATATAAGCATATGATATAACATGAAATAAACATTTGAAATAACAAAATAAAATCATATGTGAAATGTCAAACTTGCATATACATATCCTCACAATTCAATTGTCATCAATTCATCAAATAAATAAGTATGTATGTCAAGAGTGATTACTCACCTTTCTTTGGTTGGAAAAGTGATTCAAAGCGCAACACAAAAATCAAGTAACTACGAACCAGTTTGAGTGAGAGGAGAATCCAAATCCGACGCTTGAAAAATAAAAAATAAATTCCATACGTAAACAAATAATCCACATAGAAAAATAAAATAGAAAAATATATATTTGTAAACACATAAGAGGGCTTGTCTAAGGGTTGCATAGACTCGGTCATAGGATAGTTTTGTTTGGGTTTGGGTTCGGCCTCTATGGCTTTGGGTTAGGGTTTTGCTCGGCCTAGGGCTATGGATTAGGGTTTGGTTCGTCTAGGGTTTGGAAAGTGGTGGCAAAGGGCTCGGCCTAGGGCTTTGGGTTCGGCTAGGCTAGGTTTTTGGGTTCGGCCATCATCTCTAGGGCAAGGCTCACGGCTAGGAAGGCAAAAGGAAGGGGAGGCAAAGGGTTGTGCTCAGCTATGTGGATGCTATTTGGTGATGGTGGTCGGTTTTGGATAGTGAAGAGGTCACGGCTAGGGTTTGGAAGAGGAAGGTCTAGGATTTTGGGAAGAGATGGAGAATAGGAGAGAAGAGAAGAAGGTGAGAGGAGGTGGTGAAGGTGATGTCAAATTATGGAAGAAGAGGAGTGGTGGAGAAGAAGATCTAGGGTTTTGGAAAGAGGAGGAAGAAGAAGGAGAAGAAGACTTACATTTTTTTGTGGAGGCACAAATGAATCGATGTGGAGGCTAGCCAAAACCCTAGGAGATTATATATAGGCTACTCATTTAACTAAAGGTTTTCTAGCCCAAATGGTCTAAGCTCAAACAAATCACAATACAAATAAAAGAGAAGTTGTAGGGAAAATAACTACGTGTAATACGTCAAAAGTTGCAAAATTTGAGAAGTAAACATCAAAATTTAACAAAATGAAAAACTGGGAAAATGTTAAAATTAAATTCATCTTCATAAAAAAAATTAAAAAAAAAATTTCAAAATTTTTCACAGAAAGTCAAACTTTGACCAAAGTTGACCAAAATTTGCATTTTAAGAAAAATCTTTATTTTATTAAATTTGGAAAAAAAATTTCACATTAAAACTCAAAATTATCCTTTAAATTTTCCAAGTTTCTCAAATTTAAAATAGTTAAATTCAAAGTTTCAAATAAATTTTTATCTAAAATATTTTCAAAATTTACGGATTGTTACAATAACTACAAGCTGGATATATGGATGGATCTCCAAGCGAAGCTCCAACTCCAAAGGTGAGTCTCAAATGCTTTGCCACTCAGTTTGACCCGAGCGTAAAGCAAAACACAAAACACTCGAGTCAGGATTAACATTCTTATATTAATAAATCCAACTCAAGTGAAATATCAACTGAAATACAAGTAACTCAAAGGATGTTTGGGATAACCATCTTCTAAGGATCCTTGGAACTATCTACTATGTAGTAATATACGCTATTATAATAATGTCTAAAGTAAAGTAAACTATTAAAATAGCATTAAGGCGTTACTCATATCCCCCTTAACACATTTTATATATTCCCATAGTCTATACAGTACCGTAACTTCCCGTAAACTGGGCTTATCAGAAGGCACTCCATAGGTATGGTACAAAACAAACTCGTAATGGTCTTGATAAGGTAGGTGACACGACACAACTAGGCAATGCCAGGGTAGATATACCAATTACACTTCCGAGCTGGTGGTATCGCATAGCAGCCACGACCGCCCACCTCGAGCCACACTCCCAAAAATCCGAGGGGTGCACCTAATCAATCACAAAGTAATAGAATTGTATCGAAGGAGTGTGTCCGATCGGAGGAGCTACCTCACTTGGCCCGTCGATTGCTCATGTTTTATCCACCTTATGCCAACTTACGGGAGTCGAGTCCACGTATATACCTCATATAGGATCGTCGCCACCATCCTACTTCATTCTGGAATCTCCACCGCGTACATGGTTGTTAAAGTGGTTTTCGGTATTGGTAGAGAATGACAATATCCGATCCCGGTCTCTTTAACAACCAAACGTTATTATAACACCGTGGTCATTTCAAAACAATTTATACTTCAAAACCAAAATATCATTTCCATTTCAAAACCATATCAATACTATATCATTTTCACTTCAAATATATCCATTTCCAAAATCATAGTACTTTCAAAATTACAACACTTTCGAAATTATAAAGCATAGAAATTATAACATTTAGAAATCATAACACTTGATAACATAATACTTTGAAATTAATAACTTTAAAATCATAACTTCCACCACTTAAACAGTTTAGATATTAATATATATATATATATAATAAAATAGTTTATAAAATAAGATAGTTTATATAAAATAGTTATAAGTTAAAATAGTCTATATTAAAATAATTGGTATATTAAAATAGTTTATATTAAAAATGATTTATATTAAAATAGTTTATAAAATAAAATATTTTATACTAAAATAATTTATAAAGTAAAATATATAAATAGTTCAAATATAATTTAAAAATACTTTATATAATAAAATAGCTTCATCAAATTTCACAAATCGATTCAAATCAACTCGAATTCCAAAATTCAAATTTAATTCAATCTCAATTAACCAATTTCAACTCAATTCAGTTTCTAAATAAACCATTTCAAATTATATCAATTTCAAATACAGATTTGAACCACAAAAAAACGATTTTAATTTCAATATGTTTCAAAGCTCTAAATTTTCCACAATTTCAAAACTAAATTTGATAATTTCATCTCAATTTAACTTCATTATTATTTATTTTTGAAATATTCACTTAATAAAATCCAATGTCATCTAAATAAGCCTTAATTTACAATTTAAACTAAATATCTTCTTCAATTTATTTAAACCTGAAATATTCATTTAATCACTTAAAATCAAAAATCAAGTTATAAAAATCATATCTTTAAAATCTTAAATTTTATAAATTTCAACCCAAACTTATTTAAGTTAAATCCATAGTTAAATACGATTCCAAATAATTTCAAATTATCTTTACAACCTTAATTTATTCAAATTAATATAACATTTCAAAACATATAATTTTAAAAATCAAGAATTTAACTATATATCTAAAATAATATTTATATATAATATTTAAAAATCAATATTTATATAAAACCATATATATATATATATCTTTTTAAACCTTGGAAATCATTTCAATATATATATATATAGACCAACGATGTCTGTATATAATTCTCTATACTATGGTCAAGTGACACGGATATTTATCATTTCAATCCGCAATTTAAATTATATACGGGTATATATCATTTCAACCCGCAATCCCAAATTCAATTAAATGAAAACCGCTTGGGTTTATAATTTCAACCCATAACGATTTTCTCCTATTCTACAGATCGTTCGGGTATGTATCATTTCAACCCATAGGGAATTCTATACTAACAGGGAACTTGCAGAGTGATCGCAGATATGATAATAATATAACATGCATATATCATCAATATAAATAACAAATAATGGTGTCAGATGTCACAGGTGAACATATACAGATAATAGCATATATAAAGCAATGTAAATAACTAACAGCAGCATATTTCAATTGTCGTTTCAATTGAAATCAAATTTAATAAATATAAGAACGTTAATCGTGAGTGATTGCTCACCTTTCGAGGCTAGAGATGAACGAGAATGAGGTGAGTTACGAATCCAAGCACAAATTCCAAAACAAAGCAAGATTGGCACGAATTCGACGAACGGATATGATAAGTAGGAATTTACAAAATCAAATCAGAACTAGATCGATGAAGATAAATGGTATTAGTGAACTTCTATATATAACTATATATATCAAGTCATATTTTAAATTTTTGCATATATTACATTAAATCAAAATCATTGTTTTTAAATTAAAACACATAAAAAAATCAAACATATACATACCATATGTAATTTGAAATAAATATATATATCTACTTATAACAGATAAAATAATTCATATAAATTCATATACATATACTTAGAGATCACAAGATTATAAATTAACGTATATAAACAGCACATAACTATACAATATATATATATAATCATATATACAACATACCAGCTAGTATATATACCCATACTACATGCAAACAAACCCCGTCATACCCATGCATCTGTCTAAAACCATATATATATATATTAAACAATATAAACCAATTTATACTGTTGGAGCAAAATATATAATATATATGCTTTTCTAAACATGAGCAAGTTAGTATATGTGAAAGAAAGTCTACTCAGATTTGATACAATATAATTAACTACATATAAAATCAATATGTACATATACATTCCATAATACTAATGTTTATTAAACATATATATAGACAGTTTGTAGAATTAAACAAATATAAAGCTATATAGCCTAAATAACTAACAGATTTGAAAGCTCTGGTATATTTCAAACAAATATAAACTCATACACAAACAACTACATATATATACAATAAATTAACACATATATAAAACCAGATATATATATATCTTTCATAAACACACAACATCCATATATATAACTTACATAACAAAATATATAAACATCTAGTAAATTATATAATTAACATATTGTAAACTAACAGACCAAACTATAATATAATATATATAACTATAGCTGGAACAATACATATATATATATACTATGAAGGAAATCTTTAAACCAAAACTTATATAAATTTTAGCATCATACATATATATACTCGGCATATAAATATATAAATATATATAATGTAGCTAGATTTTATACAGCTAATATATATAAATAGTATGGCTAAATCAAAACACATATCTCAGATCCACATTTATATATAGATATATGCTGCAAACCAAAACGTATACATATAAACTAATATAACATAATATATACTATACCTTATATACATCACACAATGAGGCTCGGCTAAGGTCCAGAGGTGGAGGGCGAGAAGATCGAACTGCAAGGAGGCGAAGGCTGCTCGGCTGCCTCGTGGGGAAAGAAGACGAGAGCAAGGAGGTGGAAAATGTTCGGCCGCATGGAGAGGATGGTTGCTTGATCTTTGAAGCATGAGGGAGGGAGGAGAGCGGAGGGGAGGTGAAGGCTGAGCTTTGCGTGCGGTATATGGTGGCTGATATGAAAAATGAGGGGCTACTTTCCACCATGCAAGTAGCAGCCATAATATAATTTTTTTTTCTTGCCGAACAAAAGAAAAGAAACGAAATAAGCAGGCAACAAAAAGCTTAATTATTATGTATATTATTTTCTTTGAACAGAAAAGAGAAAAAGGACGAGCAATAGAAATGAACAAGATATAATTTCAACAATGGGAATGAGAAAGGTCAGATATTGATTTCGGGAAGTGGCTGTTTATTTTCAGCAGATGAATATATGGAAAGGTGCGAAGAAACCCAAAAGGCTCAACCGGTATCGATACGGTTAACCGTTCCACGGTTTCGTCGTGTACAGGATTCTGAAATACACAAATGAATACACTATTGAGATCAGCACGACGAGACGATCAAAATGGTATATAGATATCAGTGGTACGATCATCCTATCAAAAGTCGATAATCGGTACCGAAAATGCTGCTAAAACGCCGGAATTAAGATAAACGGAGCAATAACAGTCCAAATTTGGAGAAACGAAATATGATGTCTCACTCAGAAGATGATTTATAAATTTATTAAATAAAAATATTTAGGTTTGAGAAATATTTCATTATCAACAAATAATAACTGATTTAAATTGAAATAAAATTACACTAGAAAATAAACTTCCATATTATCTGATGAAAATTTACCAGTTGCTATGTTAAAATAGACGTATTCCAAATATCAAATTTTATTTCCAAATTCAATTATTTAAAATTTCACAAAATTTCAGTTAATTACATAAATAAATTTATTAAAATTTACGGGTCGTTACAATAAATTAAATTTAACAAACATAAGAAATTTTAGAAGTTGTGAGTGGGTTAAAACACTCACCTTTGAATTTAAATTGAATTTAAACCCAAAATTCAACCAGTCTCCAAAATCGTCCAAACTAGCGTCAAAATGTCCGGAATTTAAATATGATCACAGCGGAACGAACCGCACGTGAAATGGACCTCGTATGCAAAAGTTATTAAGGTTAGAAGATTGATATTTTTAAGTTAAAATAAAATAAAATAAAATAAAAAACAGACCAACCCTTGCTAACCACGTCATCACGTCCTGCTCACATCTAACCCTACCGAACCCAACCCCCTTCAATGCTCAACCACCACCAAAACGTCGACCATGAACGTGATTCCGGCCACCAGCCTCCGCCCTGACATCACTGATGTCATTCCTCAGACCAGCCGCTCCCAACGCCCACGTGCGACACCCACTGACGAGGCCCACGCCCATCCAACGCCACCGATTTCCATGGCCAATCATGGCGAATCAAAGCGCCTCCGACCCAAATTAATAGTACCGATCGACTGCCCCTTGCCCCCTCTACATGCATGGACTTCCTGATCGCCCAAACAACGAAGATCCACCGTTGATCAAGCATGTGGCCTATGAACGGTCGTGGTTCATCTTGAGTTTCAGGACAAACAATGCATCGAATTGAAAGACGAATGGTTGCAGAAGATTACGCTCGTCGAGAGCTTCAAAACGAAATATAATTCGATATAGTTTGAGAAGTTTTAATTTGAAGTTGAATTTTTTATTTGAAATTGGATTGAGGAGTTTGTTTTGTTTGTCTGCCATTGGAATGAGGAGCTGAGAAAGAATGTACGTACAGACAAATGAGAATGAGGAGTGGCTAGGGTTTATAACGAGGTATTTATAGGCAGATCAGAAAATAGAGAGAACGGATCAGATTTGATTTGGGTTTTGAACGATAAACGACCCGAAAAGCCCGTTCTGTCACCGGAGCGAAAATGGGTCATCCCATATATCAAAATAGATGTTTTCAATAATTTTAAGTTCAATGGAACAGGTTTCAAACCCTAATTCAATCGTATGAAGAAATTATGATAAAATCAGCTTATTTCAAATTGATTTCAATTGATTTTAATTAAACTGATTTCTAGGCGTTTTGAGCCCGTACGACCAAACGATAAGTCCGATCGTTACGAAACTTGAAATCCTACAATAATTCACTGTTACAGATCCGATGAAACTGGTTTCGTCGAAATCCGAGTCAGTGGCCAAAATGGCTATTTTCACTTACTTAAATAAATTAATATTAAATTAATTAAATCGCCTTTTCTATTCAAATTTAATAAATCACAATTTCTATCATTTTGGGTCACTTAGTGATTTAAAATCCTTTATAACTAATCTCCATATCAATTTAATGTTGCATATTCCTCCAATTTCGAAGTTTTAATTTCAGTTTCAGTATATTCGGATATTATAAATTAAATTTCCAATAAATCCATTTCTTTAACTTTCAATCTTGTTATTCCATCAATTATCATCTTATGGGTTAAATTAACATTGGTTTATATCTTAGTGCATTAATATCTTTCCATTTCATCTTAATTTCAATTTACGTAATATTTAATCTCATTTAATTGCAAAATTTGTTTTCCAATTTTATTTACTAGACTAAATAAATAGGTAACACATAATAATTGTTACCATTAACTTTTATTTCATTTATAAGTTCAATACTTGCACAAATGCTACCATTAGTTTCATAACACTAATTTATTCCATTTCCATTCATTACACATTATTTTATCAGTAGGTCAATATTTTAAATTATCAATTACCTTTTATATCCCATTATAAATTAATGCACACATTAATACAACAAATATTATAATTCTTCACACAATACTAGTTTTATTCAATTACCATAAATAAATTAAATATTTACATTTGTTTCCTTATATTCAATTTATTACCAAGTATAACATTTACATTATTCCATTTATTGGAATTACATTCAAATTATTAATAATTAGCTTTAATTATCATTTGTTACATTTCATTTTAGTATTCATTTCATTATTAAATTACAGATTTATATTTCTTTCAATATTATATTACCAAAATATCATTATCAACTAATTTAAATTATCGAAAATTACGGGTTGCTACACTCTCCCCCACTCAAAACTTTTCATCCCCGAAAAGGAAGAAGAAGGGAAAAGAGGAATTAAGAAATCAATATATCTAATTCAAAATATTAAATTTATAAACTAATAAATTTTACCAAATTAATTAATTTAAATAAAATATATCCATTTATAACCATTAAATCCTTTTATACTCAGATTAATAAAGTTTGGAAAACTTTTCACAAAATTTTTCTAGGTCCAAAATTTTCAGAAAATTTCAACAGAGTCTCCTTTGTACGGAGAGGTCTAGAAGAAATAATAATATCAATAATAACAAAATATATCATAATTTTCAAAATAATATATATCCCAATAGCATGAAAAACAATATAATATCGCTAGAAAACCGTAATTCGAGAACGTACCTATTTGTCGGCCAAACAACGCTTAATTACGAAACCAAAAGCAGTGGCAATTGCTTCCATAACCTGTATTTCACTTATATAATCCAAACAGAGTTAATAATTATATAAAATGAAATATTTAAAGTTGTTTCGACCACTAACAAACAAATCAATATAAAACAACAATCACTTGCAACAAAGCATACAACCATCACATGAAATCAACCATCCATTCATAGCAAACATGTAACAACCCATAATTTTAACAAATATTTTAAAATTAATTTATTTGAAAAACTTTGATTTTAAATCATTTTAATTGAATTTTTGGAATTTTTCCGATGTAATTTTGGGATTTATTGATAATTTATTTTCCAAATATAATAAAATAATGATTTTTTGGAAAATTTTATATTTTGTTCAATTTTAGTCAAACTTTGATTTTCAGTGAAATGTTAAATTTGACTTTTAAAATTTCCAATCTTTTTCTTTGAAACAGTATTTGTTTCTGATTTTTGTTCTGCTTTTCATTTTGTTAAATTCTATTTTATACTTTTTAAATCTGGTAAATCCATTGTTTTACAATAAATTATTTTCAGTATGTTATTATCTTTTTTTTCCTATGTTATTTCTATTTTATTTTAGTTTTGGACTTTGTTTATTTATTTGTTGTTCTGAACTTATTTGATTTTGGGCTTGGAAACTCAAGAGACTTGAGTTATTTGTTTAATTGAAACCTTTTCATTTTCTAGCCTTTTCATTTTTCCTTCTTAGCCGTGTATTTTCATTCCCTATAGCCGTACATCTCACATGTTCTCATCTCCATTTCATTTCCATTTCTAACAAAAGTTTTAAAGTAAGTTTTTCCCATGGCTTCCTCTCTTCTTTTCTTTTTCTATTTTCCTTTTTCTTTCTCTTAAACATGTTCGGCCACCACCATCACCATGCCTCCTATAGCCGACCATCATCTCCACATCCATCACCTTGACCGGCCATCTCCACCACCATATCATCTCCACACACATGCCGTGACCATAGATCCAAAATCCATCAGGAATGGTTGCAGAAGATTACGCTCGTCGAGAGCTTCAAAACAATATATAATTCGATATAGTTTGAGAAGTTTTAATTTGAAGTTGGATTTTTTATTTGAAATTGGATTGAGGAGTTTGTTTGGTTGTCTGCCATTGGAATGAGGAGTTGAGAAAGAATGTACGTACAAACAAATGAGAATGAGGAGTGGCTATGGTTTATAATGAGGTATTTATAGGTAGATCAGAAAACAGAGAGGACAGATCAGATTTGATTTGGGTTTTGAACGATAAACGATCTGAAAAGCCCGTTCTGTCACCGGAGCGAAAATGGGTCATCCCATATATATCAAAATAGATGTTTTTAATAATTTCAAATTCAATGGAACAGGTTTCAAATCCTAGTTCAATCGTATGAAGAAGTTATGATAAAATCAGCTTATTTCAAATTGATTTTAATTAAATTGATTTCTAGGCGTTTCGAGCCCGTACGATCAAACGATAAGTCCGATCGTTACGAAACTTGAAATCTTACAATAATTCACTGTTATCGATCTGATGAAACTGGTTTCGTCGAAATCCGAGTCAGTGGCCAAATGGCTATTTTCACTTACTTAAATAAACTAATATTAAATTAATTAAATCACATTTTCTATTCAAATTTAATAAATCACAATTTCTATCATTTTGGTTCACTTAGTAATTTAAAATCCTTTATAACTAATCTCCATATCAATTTAATGTTGCATATTCCTCCAATTTCAAAGTTTTAATTTCAATTTCAGTATATTCAGATATTATAAACTAAATTTCTAATAAATCCATTTCTTTAACTTTCAATCTTGTTATTCCATCAATTATCATCTTATGGGTTAAATTAACATTGGTTTATATCTTAGTGCATTAATATCTTCCCATTTCATCTTAATTTCAATTTACGTAATATTTAATCTCATTTAATTGCAAAAATTGATTTCCAATTTTATTTAATAGACTAAACAAATAGGTAACACATAGTAATTGTTACCATTAACTTTTATTTCATTTATAAGTTCATTACTTACACAAATGCTACCATTAGTTTCATAACACTAATTTATTCCATTTCCATTCATTACACATTATTTTATCAGTAAGTCAACATTTTAAATTATCAATTAACTTTTATATCCCATTATAAATTAATGCACACATTAATACAACAAATATTATAATTATTTACACAATACTGGTTTTATTCAATTACCAGAAATAAATTAAATATTTACATTTGTTTCCTTATATTCAATTTATAACCAAGTATAACATTTACATTATTCCATTTATTGGAATTACATTCAAATTGTTAATAGTTAGCTTTAATTATCATTTGTTACATTTCATTTTAGTATTCATTTCGATATTAAATTACAGATTTTTATT
This sequence comes from Allium fistulosum, assembly GCA_030737815.1. NCBI lineage: Eukaryota > Viridiplantae > Streptophyta > Magnoliopsida > Asparagales > Amaryllidaceae > Allium > Allium fistulosum. The sequence continues at coordinate 1,427,771,897 of CM060902.1, forward strand.
TCTTTCAATATTATATTACCAAAATCTCATTATATTAACAAATTTAAATTATCGAAAATTACGGGTCGTTACATTGGGTCAGACTGAGTTGTTTTAGGTACCCCTAGCTGATCCTAGAGCTTTCCTTGCATGGTGTCTATTACTTAAGCTTCTGCCTATCCTTCTATAGTATAATTTTGCTAGACTATGATGTTGTACCTTATATTTTGTCGGGATAGAGACCTTGTTTGTGTATATTCTTTATGTTCGGTTATATCCATTGCATATGTCATATTGTGTCTATGTCTCCATATCTAGTAGATAATTCTTTATATTTATCTTTTGTCGATCTGTTCACCTGTATGATATATTTATTATATTGTGTATTCTATGATTCTGTGTACTGAGATGTTTTGTATTGTTTTGACCAATTAATTATTATAGCCACCGTAATACTGTTTTAAGCTTGGATTGTATACATCAAACCCTCTCATGAGTTGCGCCTTTAGTTTTAAAAGAAGCTTTGGAAAGGATAGCCGCTTTGAACCTATTCGATACCCATGCTGCCTCATTCTTACTTTTTGACCAAGTTAAGGCCGCTTTTCTTTATAGCCTTAAAGCAATGTATTCTAAAGGGTGCTTTCTCCTTTTTAATTTTAAGACGCCTTCTTAATGTTTTCGAAAGGGGTATTATAGCCGCTTTCAAATGGTTTTGGAGGTAATGGTTTTGAAATGGTTGGTTTCAAAACTATCTTCTTTCTTTTACTTGGGATTAATACTTTCAAAAACAATGCTTTCACCTTTATTCAGTATGACCTATAGTTATATTATATGTTAAACCCAAAGGTTTCGAAAGGAATGGTTATAAATGGTTTCGAAACAATGTTGTTGAAAAAGTTTACTTGAACCCAATACTTTCCAAAGGTATATTATAAGCATTTTGAAGATGAAACCCCAATGTTTTCGAAAGGTATATTTATGCGTACTGGAAGAGTTATTTTAAGTGTTCTGAAAAGAAGATTTCCAATGCATTCGAAAGACAAGTTTAATGGAAAGGATGTCTAAGGTTTAAATAATAATTTCGAAAGGCTATTTTCAAAGGTTTCGAAAGGTATGTTTTGGCCTTTTGGCCTAGTGTTTTCAAGGATAAAGTAGTTACCTTATTTTGAAAGGGGTATTTTCAATAAATTCGAAAGAGATTGTTTAAGGTTTTAAACAAATGTTTCGAAGATATTGTTTTAGCCTTTTAGCCTATAGGTTTCTAAGTTAAAAAGGGTTTTTAACTTATTTTGAAGGGATAGATGATCCTATTGATTAGATTCTATCAACATTGTTTGTGTAAAGCGTATATCATGGCAAAAGTATTTTGGGGAAAGCAAAGAGCATGATTTCCTTGTTTTGTAAAGTTATGATTTCAGGGGTAAATCATTTACAAAGATTGTTTATAAGGAAAGGGAATTTGAATAAGGTAGCTAACCCTAAGTATCTGATAGGAAATGAAATTTTAATAGTGTAGATAACCCTAAGTTATGACTCAGATATTAGAAGACCAGATGGGATTGGTATAGGGTCACACCATATACTCTAGCTAATATCCCCTAGCTAATACAAGTCCGAAATTACAGTGTGTAGGTCTTTGTCACAGATGGGACTAAAAATAAAGTTACATACAGAAGGGAATATAGAGAGTAAAGATAGGTTATTGGTAAGCCTGCAAAACCATTAAGACCAGCTGACCCTAGAGGAAGATAGTTAAGGGCAGATAGCCCAGTAGCGCGTCTAACGGAAGTAAGATAATTGATTATGTCTAGTAGGCCCGAGCCAGCCAATGGTTAATAGTTAGTAAGATAAACCTATGGTGTGGACAGATAGTCCATCGATTTCCTGATTTTTATGCATATACGTATTTGTTATTGTTGTTATAATCAGTTTGATTTTAGGATTTTAATTTGCAAAAGATATGATTTTAAAGGGAGGGGAAGCCCGTTCCGCTAAGCGGCATGGTCTCACTTAATATCAGTAAAATCGAGATGTAATAGTACTATTCACACCAGGTATTATGTCTGACTCAAATTTTATGTTTTCCCATTAAACTCTCGGGTCCTAAAAATTTGATTTGAGTAGATTTAGAGTAAAGGACTTTTAAGGTTTAGTAGGTTGGACGAATAAGCTTCCAAAGATGTGCAAGAGGCAAAGCTTGCTATGTAGGAGATACTTAATATTATTTCCGATGTGATGTAATTATAACTGATATGTCTATCTAGTACTCTGATCATCCAAAGGGGCATCTTCATATGTCACTCTTGGCGTAATTTGTAATAATTATATTCGATCAAAACCTAGGAATCGTTTTGGGATTATGTAACTGAATATGAAATATATGGATTTGAAATGTTATTGGAAAAGTTGATTTCGAAATCAGTGTTGATTTTATTTCATATTCACGTGCTTTTGATATTATGGATACCATTAACAAAACCCGTATTTTGTCACCGAAAGTTAATACTATGGATGACTACAGTATATGTAGTGCTTAGCTTCGGGCCTCAAGATAGGGAATGTTACAACTTGGTATCGGAGCATAGGTTTATGAAAACTTAAAAGGATAAATTGTTTTGAAAACATAATCTTAAGGAATTAGGAAAAAAGACTGGGGTAGGGGATAACGCTATAGTAACGTACTTGTATTTTCTATATATAAGTATGTGCTTTATCTCTATTCTCCATCTTTCTTAGGTTATTCTTCTGTATCTTACAAAGACTCGAATGCAGATTTTAAGTAAGTAAAATATGGATGCTTGGAGTGGAAGATTTAACATTGGTGGAGGAAGCACCACAACCAATGGAAATGCCAGACCGAACACTAGAAGAAATCGAGGTCGGGCACAAGCTGCTAATGTGGGTGCGGGAGTGCCGCAAGTTAATATGGGAGCTACATATCAGTTCTTCGTCAATATGATGCAAGTTCGAGCTGTTGCTACAGGATTAGTTGGAGGAAATCAGGAAGCTCCAATGGTTAATAAATATGCAGTACTAAGTAGGGATTTTGTCAGGCTTGGAGGAAAGCTGTTTATCGGCACTGTGGACACAATTGAAGTGGAGAATTGGCTGCTTCATTGCGAAAGGATTTTTGCTGATTTGGGACTCGATGATGAGCAGAAGAGGAGACATGCTTCTGGGCAATTGCAAGCAGCATCACTGTATTGGTGGAACAGTGTTACTATAGGAGTAACTGAAGAGACCATGACTTGGGCAGACTTCAGAAGAAGGTTTGAGGAAAGATTCATGTCGGAGATTGCTAAGTCGACTCTGCTCAGGAAGTTTGCTGAGTTGGTGCAGGGAGACATGATAGTGCTAGAGTATGCTACCAGATTTGAGGAGCTATCAAGATACAGATATGCTATAGTTGATGCAGTTATTAAAAGGAATGAGAATCCATGGACTAAAACCTGAGCTTGCTAAAGCAATTTTGCCACATATTAGGGATCCGTGTGATGTAGTTGTTAAGATGGCTTTGAGGCAGGAAGAGATGCTTGCTTTTCTTGATGGTAACAAAGTAGGGAAAGCTCAAGGTGGGCGGAACCAGAAGAGAAAGTTTTTCCATAAGAAGGGAACTCAGAAGAGTGGAGCTGCCAGGAAAGGGAAGGTCGATGTAGTTTGCTATAAGTGTGATAAGAAAGGACACTATGCTTATGAGTGCTGGACAGGCAAAGGGAAGAAAGCTGCTGACAAGAAAGGAGTAAAATGTTTCAACTATGATCATGTTGGACATTATATGAACCAGTGCAAGGAGCTAGCCAAGGATGGAAAGGGAAAAGTGTTTGCAATGGAACCAGCTACCTCGAAACCAATAGCAGAGGAAAAAGGAAAAGCTGTGTTGGGAGGTACACATTCATGGTATATCAGTTAGAGTTCTACTGTGACGACCCCACCGCTATGCCTAGTTTAGCAAAGAACATTATAAGTTATGTCGTCCGCTAATCCAGAGAATACGGCTGGTTAAGGGCGATCGAATGTGAATATATCTTTATACTAACACTGAGACGTCTTATTTACCTTTTTGAGGATCTGATCCAAAATTTAGACATGTACAATATTAATACAAAGTAATAAACACACCGATCTAAAAATATTAAGAACAATATATAATATAGATGAAACAGAATCAGAGTCACAGATCACAACGGAATAATATACATCATCATTTAGATAATAGAATGTGAGTCTACAAAATATCAGTACTAGACCCACATAAATATATACATAATATACATTGATCTTGTATCAGGTACAAAGTCACTACTATATAATATAGATGACATAAACTCCTAACTGTCAATATATACAAGTATGAAGTAAACTAAAACTATCAAAATAGTCTACTTCAATGCCAGCCCAAAATCCAAAGGTCAATGGGTCCCTGTACCTGAAAAGTCTCGGCCTGGCCCGAGTATTAAAATAATAAACGGGTCAGACTATATCTAAATAATAGGTGAGATACTAATATTATAAATTTATGGCTTAAATTAATAAGCTATATAAAATATGCCGAACAAACAATTATAATAAGGCATATTAATTAAATTCACTATAATCCATAAATGACTTAAGTCTAAAATAAGCCATCTCAAAATATGCCTAAAACCCAAAAATTCAAAAAGGCATACCAAACCAATAAATATAGATCTAAAAAATTTGACTTAACAATAACCAACTAAGTCAAAAATAAAATATGCCCAAAAAATATATTCAAATAAGGCATATCTAACAAATCAACATTTCATAAATATATATCAAGTCTCAATAGACTATCATCTCAAAATATGGTGATAACAGATTCAAAATTCCTCAAAGCCATAAAGTATACAGAATATCCAGACTAAATATCTCTAAAGAAATAATCATCAATAATCAATAATGAAATAATAATGGTAGTCATCTATCAGTTTAATACAGTGACAAGAAATCTACCGAATGAGACCCGCTACATAGGAAGGAAGCCTTCTGAAAGAGACTGCAGATTAGGGACACCACTCAAAGAAAAGAGCAGTCGTGTACCTAATCTGTCCTAGGCAAATTTACCTTTTAGAATAGGTAAACATAGTCTAACTATATAAAACAAAATAAACTGATAGGTTGTAGTATCTATAGACTACGATGCATGTAAAAATCTGTCTTCCGAAAGAGACAGTCGTATTTACACCATAACAAATCTCCCAAAAGAGATCTGCCCACCCAAATCGAAAAATGTATCGATTTTCAGATCGATGAAAAATGAGTTATCTTCTCTCAGGGATCTATTGGTCTGAAATCCGAACACCCTAGGATAATACAACTCTAAGTGTTAATTACTGTCACTTCGGTAATTACAAGAATTTAGCTAAATGTCCCATACCAGAAAGTAAATTCAAGTATTTACTAAAAGCTAGTAATTTCCACTCAAACTCTATTTAACAAATTATAATAATAATCGAAAGAATTGTACAAAGTGTCTCATACCACCCGACAATTCAACCGTTTATTAAAATTCTTTGTTTCATAGAAAATCACGAAATTCATCAGAAATCCAATTCAAACTTTCATAAAAATAGCCAAAAGCTAAATACAATAAAAGCCAACAATAGTTTATAAGTTGGAGACAATATAATTTTATCATATAGAAAATGATTTCTAAATATTTTATCTTTAAGTCACTTTTAAACTTCTCACATTTGTTAATCCAAAATCACTTTTAAAATCCTATAACTCATATATATAAAAAGAAAAGAGTTATAAAGTTTTAAGTCTTAAAATAAAATTCTTTTATCAGGTCTTCATATCAAAACAATATTTAAATAATTGATAATTCATTTTATTTCAAATCTATATAGATATATATATATATAATATTACTTCATAACACTTTAAAACCATAACTATTTGTAAACTTAAAATGTTAGTTAAATCTATTTTAAAACAAAGCTTTATTTTTCATAATTAATAACTTACTTTATTTTGAAAACCTATTTAAATATATACACATACAAATAAAGATATAATTTTCCAAAGGCTTTCAAATTCTTTCTAAAATCATTTAAACTACTTTTATAGATAAAATTATTGGAAATTGAATTTCTTACTTTCATAACCATTTTTTTCTAAAATAATACCATGTCTTATCTTTTGCCTCTAAAACATTTCTAAAATTATATACTGATAAATAATAATTTTTTTAAAAGATTTTTGTACATAAATATTACTTATTTTTAAGAGTTTTAATTGGAAATCTTGTGATAAGCAATAAGTTAAGAGGATAATATAATCTGACTATATATTTTATAAACTAAATTCCAAAAAGGATCAAAATGGATAAAATCTCATTTTTGAAATTCATTAAATAATTCAAACGATAAATCCAACAAAAATTCAACATCTTGAGCCATCATCGCTCTATAAAATATAATTCCAAATATAGAATTGTTTATCAATCCGTGTTCCTTTCCGGCAAACTCCGATTATACAATGATGTATGTATTTTCAACCATCAATCAAACTTATAATGAACCATACAAAATTTAACATGTAATGTTATTTCAACCATTCATTACATTTTTAACCATTGATTCAAGTCCAATATTTCAACATTCTATTCAACTAATTCAAACCGCATCATCCAAATTTATTTCAAATTCTATTATTCCCTACCAATCATTAGTGTAATCCCAAACGAAGCATACATACGAAATAATGCAAGTATGCCCAAAATCATCTATGTTATTGCAAGTGAATAATGCAAGAAACCAATCCAACATGTAAAAAAAATTATTTTGATAGATATAGAAACGTGAGTTCAAAATAACTCACCTTAACTCATTCGTCTACACGTCTCCTCAACAGCCACTGGCATCACGATGACATCCACACGACATCACCCAGTCGTGACTATACACCCCGACCGCGACTTAATCCTGTCATCAGCCTTGCCTTGCTTGCGACGTCGCCAGTGCCACTTCGATCATGTTGTGCCTTGAAGCACGAAGCTCGCACGCCTCATTCGACAGCTCTAGGCAACGCAATTCAATCGCCGCGATGCTTGCTCCGTCGTCGCCTCTAGTTGCGACAGTGCCTCTATTTAAACCCCACGCTCCAGTGGCCCTGCGTCCAAGCTCCCAAAAGACATGTGACCACCTCCTCTTGTAACCGAAATCGAGATGCTTGCACTTCAGAGCGCGATTCCTTCGTCCATTTTTTTTCATTTGAACGAAATTGAATATGATTTCAATTTTAAGGGTTGTTTCTTCATTACAAAGTATAGGCCGTAGATAAGGAAAAAATGAAAGAAAGTGGTTTTGGGTTTTCTAAGGATATGAGTATGGGTGTATAGTTTTGGGCCTTATTTTTAAATAATGATTAATATTATTATTATTCTTTTCCATTTTGCTTTTTATTTAACCCATTTTCATTTAAATTTAAAAGTTAATCCTTGTTATTCATTCGAAATTATATTCGTTTTGATTAAATTTGATTTACACTTCATTTTATGAAATAAAATTCGATAACTACATATTCAATTCAATATTAGTTTACTCTAATTAATTATTCACTGTATTGATATAAAAAAATAAATTTATTCATCTTTGTCGATTTAATGATTTTAATGAATATCGAAAATAGATTCTTTTCATCTATTTCAGTCATAAAAAATTATTTACATTTTAAGATATAACACTATATCCCATTCAATATATATATTTCCTGGAAAGAGTTTATTGATTAATTAAATTATTAAAACAAAAATCTATTATTAAATAGACACCAATTAGGTAAAAAATGAATTTAATAGTTATCAAAAATCGAATACGGATATTTTTATTTTAATTAAATTCGTTTAATATTACGGTTCCAAAAACAGGGTTGTTATAGACCTCCCCCCTTATGAAAATTGCGTCCGTGCAATTTCTTATAGGGAGACGTCACTCACCCACACCAACGTTAATTCCCTTTCGAATTCTACAATCAAGTTGAAACCCGTTTAGTTCTCTAATTAATTAATACTAGAGCTAATCTTATCATATGTTATAATTTAAAACAAATTCATTTATTAATTTCTATTTCTTCATATACGAAATTTATTGAAAATTTTCTAAGCGTTAAATTTAAAAAAAAAAATTGGCAGAGTCTTTCTTTGTACGGAGAGCCGTTTGCAATTTCACAAATACGATATAAACAATGTACATCGACCACATGGTCGAAAACACAATATAAACCAATATTTTTAACACTTTTGTATTTAATCCGAAAACGTACCATTTTTAGCGCATTTAAAGCAAGTCATTTAATTTATTTATGAGCCAAAGTCACCACACAATCGCGTTAGGCCTTCTAGAGCACCTGTTCTCAAGTCAAGACAAAGTATTAGTTTTATCTAAGAATTTTTTAGTAAGTATACATTTACTTAACATAGAAGCAATACAATTTTCATATTTAGCCTACTTTCGACAAAGTTTAATGGTACAGATACAATTTTCACAATTTCAGTCACTGTTGTGGTTGTATTGAGTATAGGTTAAAATCTGCAACCTATGGTGCCTGTGTTGGCTTTCTACATAAGCTTTAGAGTTTTTCTCATCCACTTTCCAAATATTCTCTTTATTCCAAACTCAATAAGATACTATCCTTTGCAGTAATCATCTACATAATACAAAGGTTCACTTAATATTTTCATCATTAATAAAAATATCTGTAGAAATATTAGGTTTCACTATTATAAAGTAAAATATCATGGTTCATTCCTGAATAGTTGGATATTTTCACTGGTGTTCTTTTTTTTGAAAATGGGTAAAAGCTTTATTAATAAGCCCAAACAAGGTCGGCCCGACCCAATAACAACATCTTTTAGTTCACATGATCCACAAACAACACAGAAAATTAGAAAATTAGAAATACTTCTTCATCTTCCTTCAAGCTACCACGGAGATTTCCATGTCTTCTCCAACTAAATCTCGGTATTTTCTACTTTTAGTCGCATCCTCAATGTCTCTCGTTCAGCAACTAATAAATCTGTAACTTTTTTCATAATTATTTGAACATCTCTTCTGATCATTTCACTGACTACATGCTCGTTTTTGTGTTTATTTTGAAAAATTTGTCTATTTCTCTCTTTCCACGCATGCCAAACAGAAGTGGTGAGCAAAATGGAAGCAGCTTTTCCCATCAAGCATTTGGTTTTCCAGCATCTTGTCAGATAGATCGCTATTTCACTTAGATATTCATCTTGTAAGTTGCTGTTTAGAATTATCCTTTTTTTGTCCCAAATAGCTCTGGTAAATGTACAATTAAAGAAAAGATGTTTATGATTTTCTTCCTCCACATTACAAACAAAACAGGTTGAGTCCTGTATAATTCCCCATTTTCTTAATCTATCCATAGTAGGAAGTCTGTGGATAAGGGCCTTGTAAGTAGTTTGTGACATTTTAGTAGTACTAGCTCTATTCCAGACAATTTGAGCCTATACAATTTCGATTTCTCTTTCCCTGAGTTGTTCCCAAGCAGATTTCAGGGTGAAGTCTTTTTTATTTGGTTTCCATAGCCAAGAGTCTGACAATGTAGAACTTAGAGGAATGCCCATTATTTCTTGTTTTATCTGATTTGCTGGAGAATCAGGAGGAAATACCCATGAATTATCATGGATAATTTTTTCCAACATAAAGTCTCTTCCTCCATAAGCAGTAAAACTATCCCATCCTAGTTTATTTACGACACATTCATTATTCAACCAGGGGTCAAACCAGAAACTTGTGCTCTTTCCAATTGCAATCTTCTTGTACACCAAGTTTTGAAGGTCACTTCTAGCTCTGAGAATTGTCTTCCATGTACCTGATGCATTTATATCCTCCTTTTGAATCCGGAAATTATCTTTTAGATATCTGCTTCTCATCCATTCAGCCCGAAGACCCTTACCATTGAGAATTTTCCAAGCCAATTTAGTTGCATAAGATTTTTTTAGATCCTTGAGGTTTTTGAGACCAACTCCTCCTTCATTTTTTGGTTTGCGTAGAGTATGATATGATACTTTATGAATCCCCCCTCTCCATATAAAATTAGCACATGCACTCTCAATTTTGTCAATGGATGCACTAGGAAGTTGAAATGTTTGAAGCCAAAATCTTACCATAGATGTAATAATAGTGTGGACCAATTCAATTATGCCAGCAAAAGATAACAATTTTGAGCTCCAACTTTGTAGCTTGTTTCTAATTTTTGTAACTAGAACTCCACATTCTCTATCAGTTATAACATTAGTTGATAATGACACACCAAGGTATTTAACAGGAAGCTGTCCCTCCTCAAAATTTAGAATTGAACAAAAATTCTCTTTATTTCTGCAGTGGTCATTAAAATAGCATTTAGTCTTCTACTCATTAACCTTCAGTCCAACAAACCTCTCAAGTTTGTAAAAAATGTCTTTCAGACCCATAATAGTGATGTTGTTAGCTTTATAACAGATAAAGATCATCAGCATATAGAAGAGGTGTTAATTGAGGTTGAATTTTATAAACTGGCTGTATTATGCTATTATGGGTGTATATTTCCATTTGGAGAGTAAAGAATTCCATTGCCACCGCAAAAAGGCAAGGGGAAAGGGGGTCACCTTGCCTCAGACCTCTATTACTCTTTATGAACCCTTTAGGTACTCCATTGATTAGTATTGAGTATGTGGGTGTGCTTATACATTCTTTAATAAGATTTAAAAAAATTTCAGGGAACCCCATACACCTCAACATATAAATAATAAATCTTCTATTTATTTTGTTATAAGACTTTTGAAGATCAACCTTTAAACATATTTTGTCAGCTCCTTTCTTCTTAAAGTTCCTGACCAGTTCATGTGCTAACAATGAGTTTTCAGATATACTTCTCTCTTTAATAAAGGCACTTTGGCATTCACCTATGCATTCAGATATAATGGGTTTAATCCTATTGCAAATAACTTTGCTAAGGATTTTATAAGAGACATTGCAGCATGAGATAGGCCTGTAGTCCTGTATTTGAGCTGGTTTATCCTTTTTTGGTATAAGACAAATGAATGTATGATTCATTTCTTTTATTATTCTACCGGTTTCAAGAGCTTCCTAATAAGCTAATCTTAATTTTTCTTTCAGGTCTTGCCAGTGGGTTACAAAGAAATGAGAGCCCAACCCATTTGGTCCTGGGTTAGAGTCACGATGAATGGATTTAACAAATTCCTCAATTTCCCTGCTTTCAATGTCCCTGGTCAGCATATGTCTTCCCCCTTCGGTAACCAGACTTCTAGTTTTAACAGCAGGTAAATCTGCTGGATATTCTCCATTGAATAGATCAGTGAAATAAGCAACTGCTTCCTCCTCTAACTTACTCAGATTAGTTACCTGTTCACCTTTTTCATCAATAACATTATACAGATTATTATAGTTTTGTCTAAGAGACATTTTAGTGTAAAAGAATTTTGAGCATTCATCTCCCTCAATCAACCATTTTTCCTTGGCTTTTTGCTTCAACTCCTTAGCTTGAATTTGTAATGCATTCTTGAGTTCATGTTGCACTTCAAAGAATTCTTTGTTTAACTCATTATTGTAAGGGTCTTTATCCAGTGCAGATTGAGTTTTTTCTAGGATATCCTGAAGCCGTGTAGTTTTGTTAATATGCTTAGTTCTACATTTGTTCCATTCTTTGAGTCTCATTTTTATGTGTTTAAGAATCATAATCAAGATAAATGAGTTACTACCTTCAAAGATGTCTAAAGTAGAAAAATCAGCTGCAATGTGATAATCTTTAAACTACGGCCAATAATTGGCATACTTGAATGGCTTACCTTTCTCAATGTTAACTTGAATAAGTTCAATAAGAAGAGGGGAATGATCACTAGTAGAACAAGGCAAAAAATTTACTTTCATGGTAGGGAACAGGTTAATAGCCTCAGCATTCACAAGCACTCTATCCAGTTTATAAGCAATCTTTTTAACTTCTCCACTTCTCCATGTATATTTCAGTCCGGTGTGGGCAACTTCAGTCAATCCAGCGGCAACGACACAGCCATTAAATTCCTCCAGTTGGGATGCATTCAATGTGAGACCACCAACTTTATCTTCTGCCTTTAACATTGCATTATAATCTCCCATTATGAACCATGGACCGTCTATTTGTTTTGAAATATTTATAATTTGTTTCCAGAGACCCGAACGAATTGACACAAAATTACTGACATATATGAATGTAATGTGTACCATCAAACCTCCAGTGTTTGTAGCTTTTACTGTTATTTGATGATCATCCATGCTTAGTAGTTTACACGACCAAAATTCACAACACCAAGCAACTAAGATTCTACCTTTGCAAGTAGATGAGTTATTATGATATATACTCCAGTTTACCCCCAAAGTAAAATGAAAGTTATCTATATTATCGTTATTCATTTTATTTTCTAGTAAGCCAAATAATGATGGTTTATATTTATTTCTTAAATTAAAGAGGTCTAATTGTCTTTCATTACTCTTAAGACCTCTAACATTTCAGCAAATAATTGTCATTGGGAGGGTGGTGCCTTATTACTCCTCAAGTTTCTAGGAGAAAAGTTCTTTGGACCATGCTTACTTGCTTTCTTATTGAACTGTTCTATGTATGCCTGATTTGGTTTAGTGTAAGTTCTTGTTTTTGAATCAACATTCATCTCCTCATCACTAGAAGCCAAATTTATATTCTTTTTATTAATATCTTCTAATGATTCAGGTTCCTCTTCATTCTGGTCTATCTCATCAAGCACCTATTTCTGTGCCTTATCCTGGAGCACATTGTTCAAATTCTCCAGTAGCTGGTTTGTTTGGTCTTTCTCAGGGTAATCCATTTCAGAGCTTGGGGAATCATCAGAGTGTATTTGACTATCAACAGTACTATAATGTATTAAATCAGTGAAAGTACTATCATTATTATGTGTATTTTGTCTGTTAGCTGGTTCCATGTTAATATTATCAGCTGTAGGTTTTTATGGGCCTTGTCCAACTTTTAATCTTTTCCTTCAAGAATACTTGGGATCTTAGCGCATCAGCATAGAACAAACGAAGGGTTAGCCGCCATCTTCTACTTACCTTTTCTTCTGACCTCTTGCCAATTATCCTCGTCTTCTCCTTTCTGAGAAGTGGGATCCGATGAGAAGGTCGAATTCGTAGGGTTAGGGTTCGATGAAGACTCAGCTGCCATAGTTTGGATCTAAATTATATTCTTATTCATAATTTTTCTCACTAGTGTTCTTTTACATTATACGTTATTAAAAATAACATTTTTTTTCAATGCTACTGCTCTGTTGCAACAGCCATAATTTCTTTTTCTCAATATGCTGCTGCTCTGTCGCAACAGCCAATTTTTTTTATTATTATTAAATAGAATCGAAGTATAAATACACAAAGGCGTGGTATGCTTGCCCTAACTGTGGTAGCAGCCTCATATGGATTTAGTTAAATCCATTACAAACTTTAACTATAAACTTTTAGCCAAATATGAAAAAAAAATTCAGTCCTATCAGAAACAAAAATGATGGCTCAACTACACTTCTTATTCATTGGACTCACCAAATTATTCTATACGTTCATCTATTGTTCTAGTTTCAGCTTATGAACTTACTCAATTTCAATGGCATCAAAATACTTTCCAAAAACAATAGATATCAAAACACAGTCCAAAACTTAATAGCAAATCTCTCCTCTTAATTAAATGACTAAAACTGCTTCATTTCAATTCCACTATGGATCACAGTTTTCAAACTCCAATTACTTTAACCAATAGTCGTTCAAGTTTAACATAATACTAACTTGATAATGTGGCGCTCTATAATTCTTCATATCACATTATTCTTTCTAAAGCTCCATTTTAATTTCCCATAGGTTTTATGAGCAAATGGTAAAAAGTTTGAGTTTCTACCAAAATAATTTTAATACCTTTTCTCTCACTTATTTATTATACAATGTAAGGATATTTAACCAAATATGTCCTTGTATGTGCACAACAGTGTCAAATATATATTTGAAATATGTATATTCAACTTTTTTTTCATTCCCAAAATTACAAATATTTAAAATAATTGCTTTATATTTGAAAAGCTTGCCTTTTTAGTTTTATTTCTAACAACACTTATATAAAATATCTCTTTTGTAACTTTCACATATATTATTTTATTTTACCTTATATATATATATATATCAATGTTACAATATATGTAAATCATGAAATGAATATGCTTTTACGTTGTTTTATTTAGTCCCACATCGTGGAATAAGTTAAATCCTTAGCTCTGAAGCCTTTATATAAAGGAGGCTATGTAATGTAAATACATGTCTATTTTCAGAAATGAATAATATATCTTCTGCCTCTCTCTCTAATGGCTTCTACTTTATTCTACGTGGAATAAATTAAATCCTTAGCTCTGAAGCCTTTATATAAAGGAGGCTATGTAATGTAAATACATGTCTATTTTCAGAAATGAATAATATATCTTCTGCCTCTCTCTCTAATGGCTTCTACTTTCTTCATTTTATAACAGGTTATCAGCACGATCTCTAAACAAAAAAAAATAGATTTGAATTGTGATAATCTAGAAGATCAGATCTACTTTGTTTTTCAGATCTAATTATAGATCTCAAGATGGGAAGCAATTTTTCATATTTAATTATATTGATCTTATCTTTTTCAGATCTGATTCTATTAATTTTATCTTCTTAGATCTCATTAAATCATAGATTTAATTTTTTGGATCTCATTCTATTGTAGATTTTATGTTCTAATTTTTTAGATCTTTTGTAGATCTTGATATCATGCTCAAATGATATACCTTTGAGACCTATATATTTTTATCATGAGATCTATTCTTTTTCATGTGTATTCATCCTTTTCTGTTATTTAATTATTAAAATTAGATATGACTTCTACGATTACTTATTTTTACATATCTTCCGGTTGAAATCAATTTTATTTATTCTTTTAGAATTTTTACTTGATAAATAGTTCAGTTTGAATTAATTCAAAATTTCTAACAAGTGGTATTAGATCCACTCATCTTTGATTTCATTATGAATTTTTGATTTTTTGAGTAAGTTTTGAATCGACTTATTTATAAGTCATTGAATTCTTATAATATCTTACTCAAATTTCAGATTTATTTGATCTGTGTATGAAAGATATTTTTTGATAATCTTGGATTTGGTTTGAAGCTAAAATTGTTTTTCCTAGACCAAAAGGTAGCTTCTCATGTAGAAAGCAAGATCTAAATGATCTGTATATGGTTTGTGTAATTAAATAAAATTCTGAAATGTTTTTATTTTTGAGAAATAATCGTAATTTCCTAAATTTCTGAAGTTAATTTTCTTATAAGGGAAATAATTTGGATCTGAGATGTATAGTTGTTTATGATTGTGAATTATATGGATAAATCTGAGATGATAATTTTGTTTATTTAGAAATTCAGATTATTGAGAATAAACTTTCTCTTTAAGATATCCATTTTAATTTTATTAATGAGTAATTCTCGAACCTAGATCTGAGATGAAATTATGTTACTTTAACTATTGTTTGTTCAATTGATTCATATATATTTATAATGAAATCATTTTGTTGTGTTAGTAGTTATATCTTAGATCACATAAAGGTTAAATGCATTTATTTTTATCATAAATGTATTAAATGCATTGGTTATTGTAAATTAAATAACATTTTATGTTTGTGTTTAGAATAAGAATTGACGTATGATGTACTGTTTGATGTATTTATTTTGACAAGTAATGTCTGGCGTAATGGAAGAATTAGGTTTAACAACAACTTGAAGTTGTGCAAAGAAATTATTTTAATAGAAGTTGTATAACTCAAAATCCAAGACCTGAAGTCTTGAATTATGAAAATAATTTCTGATAAAGTTTACAAGCTTGAATTCTTATCGGTATTTTTTTTAAATTTGTCAAAATGTACAAGCTTCCAAAAAAACATATAGAAGTTTACACAAAATTTGAGAACCTGAAGTTCATAACAAATTAATGAACTTGAAGTTCATGAATTAGAAGCCCGAAGCTCTATTGAAATTATGTAAAATGATAAGGTTGTACTTCTTGAAGATGTTAAAAGAAATTAATAAATCATCATATGAGATAATGGTGCTGCATTCAAGAGATTACAAAAATCTCCAAATGAGTTATACCTTACCTTATGTCTTCACATTTACATTATATTAACCAAATATCCTGAAGATATTATGTTATATGATATTTCAAACATCACCGAATTGAAAAAGTAACTCTTAATTTAGTCTTGAAAAGGGATGTTTATTATTTGGCATGAATAGATAATTCATATGTCATACTATTTATATACACGGATATGTGTGTGTATATATTAATCTCTTGAAGAGATGTTTTAGAGATTTAATTATATTTATATTGGAAAATCCAACATTCCAGAAGAGATGTTATTGGAATTTTATTACACTACAATTCATTATAAAGAAACACTATATTCCCTGAAGGAATATCATATAAAAGTTTCGAAGTAATAACAATAATTTATCCCTAATAAAAAAGGAATTGTATACTAATATTACACTCCAGAAGTAGTGGTTTTATCTTCGCATCTTACTTTCATTTGCTGCATCTAATTTTGTTACTGTATTTAAAGTTTGATATGTCATTTCAAAGATAGTTACAACAAAAATCTCCAGTAGGGATGTTTTATGTTATTGTAAAGGTAGTAATTATGTAATTTCTATAAAAGAAATATTGTACGTTGATATGACATTCCAATAGTGCATACATATCTCTAGAATAGAATTGTTTATATATTTGGTAATTTTATTAAACCAAATAAATGCATAGAAATTTGATTATGAAAGATCCTAATTTAGTTTAGATTAGATCCTAAAAGTTTGAGAGCTATGCAACGTGTATCATATATTTCATTATAATTATATCAAACCTCCCAAATAGGTAAGAAATTAAATTATCTCTAGAATATATTGTTCTTTGTTCATATGTCTAATTATATCATAAAGGTCATGTTCCTAGTTATTATTTCATAAGAAATATTACACGCATAATCATTTCTTGAAGAAATATCTTTAAATATTCTCCTGAAGAGATAGACTATATTTCATATCATAATTTTCATGCAAACTATACATACAGTCTTGTGGAGATCTGTATCTGTAACATTTCAAGTATCCAGAAGATACTCTTATTATTATTTATGTTGTATTTTTTTGACTCTCAAAAGAGATGTGTAGAAATGTCTATATGCAATTATAAATTATTCCTTGATAAGTAATCATAATTAATGTTCAAAACTGATATTTGAGATATAATTGAGGAATAAAAATTTAACAACTTAAGTTGTGTGTATATTTTGTTCGAACCAGAAGTTCGATATGGTTCCAAACCAAATGTTGTGATCATTATCACGCGGTTTTGATGGATTCACATTGACATTGATTTATAAATATAAATTAATAGTTTGGATCCTTGCAATAATTTGTTCTAAAAAATCACTAATTCAAATGAGAAAGAATATGGAAATTTATAATATATGTGTAATACGTGGACGCACATATACATCCATATATGTAAATATTCAGCTAACAACCTGAAGTTTGTTATAAGCTCATCTTATAGATTATGCATAGATATTATTTAGTGATTTAAAATTCAATCTACATAAATGTTGAATGACCTGAAGTCATGTATGTATTCAAATGATCTACACAATAAGTAAATTCCTCTAATTGGCTAGATCAATAAATGAGAACAAACTCTAATAAGAAATATCAATTGAATGCATTTTATCAATTGATAAAAGAATTATCCTCCTGTTATTAATAGGTATGGTGTATTTGCTAGCAGCATGGATCAAAATGAGAATCCAAAGATGATTATTATTTATTTGTGACAATGTTTGTCAACATTGAGGGGGAGGATAAAGGGATACAAGCTCATTTTGATCATCAGTATTAAATATTTGTTAAAATATACAATGATGCAAAATATTAAGTAACTTGAATAAATTATCAATAATATCCCTAGTAGACTTTCTCCAATATAGATTTGAATCCCTGAAGGATCAAAATGTATAAACCACATCTGAAATGTGGTTCAAAAGTCAGTTCAAAATATTTTTGGAGTAAGTAATAAAGATGTCAAATAAAGGAGGTGAGTGTTCTTGAAGAAACACTTAAGGATGCTCTAGAAGAGATCCATGACATGATTGTCAAATAACCCTAGAAGTGGTTTAGGTACCTAAAATATGATAAATAAAGAGATCTCAATAAATCATATCTAGAACTGACAATAAATAATCATTGATTATAAATTTATAAGATCCTGGATTAGAGAAAAACATGATTGACCATCATGAAATTCTCCTAAATAAGAAATGTGGACCTGTAGTCCACAAAATAAAATTAGAAACATGTATATAAAGTGGCAAAAGCACACTAAAACTATTAAAGCATATATAGTATCAACATCATGTTAAGTGACATAGGCATGTTATTTTTAGAGATAATTGAATTGATTGAAGCAGTGAAAGTGTTTGAAACACTTAAAATACCCTGAAGGTATAAATATTGTTTAAATCATAATAAACAATGAAAGTACACAAATTCCTGAAGAATATAAATAACTTTGATGGTTATAAAGAAAGTAAAGAACAAGGAGCGTAGATTACAACTTCTTTTAAGTATTGTTGTAATGAAAATCTTGATATAATTCATGATGAGTAGGTTATTTCCTATTTTTAAGTATTGTTGTAATGAAACTCTTAATATCCATTGAAGTGGTAGTTGTGATATGCAAATACTTATTAAAGTATACAAATTCCTGAAGAATATATATAACTTTTGTAGTTATAAAGAATGCAAAAGACATGAAGTATAGATTACAACCTTCTTCTAAGTGTCGTTGTAATGAAAATCTTGATGAGTAGATTACTTCCTGCTTTTTAGTAGTGTTGTGATGAAATTTTTTAATATTCATGAAAGATGTATAGTTGCAATACACAAAACTACTTTGAAGCACAAAAATGAAAGCACATGAAGTGCTTTTTATAAAAGTAGCATACAAAATGCATAAAATGCAAATCAAATTTGGAAGAAACAATCTTGGAAATTTTGATTGTATCGAAGGAAACTATTAATAAATTGTATTATTAATGAGATATATATTTATGGATCCAGAAGTACCTATAACCAATTTAAGTTATCGAAAGACGAATACGAATTCGGAGAAAACTTTTAAATCAGGGGGAGCATCCATAAGTATTTTATAATGCACTCTTTTTCCTTAACTAAGATTTTTCCCACTGGGTTTTTATTAGTAAGGTTTTAACGAGGCATTATCTTGATCCAGAAGTATCAAATCCCCAATAACATTTGAAAATAAGATACAATGTACTCTTTTCCCTTATTTAAGATTTTTCCCACTGGATTTTTCTTACTAAGGTTTTAACAAGGCATTATCTTGATCTAGAAGAATCAAACGTCTTTTCAAGAAATAACATCTCAAATATGTTATTTAAGTAGATTGTATTTTTATCCTTGACTAAGGTTTTTCCCACCGGGTTTTCCTTTGTAAGGTTTTTAATGAAGTATTATATTGATCCAGAAGTATCAAACTCTATTTGATTCTATAAATTATTGAAATATGTCATACTATATTGTACTCTTTTTCCTTGACTAAGATTTTTCCCATAGGGTTTTTCTTAGTAAGGTTTTAACGAGGCATTAGTTTGATCCAGAAGTATCAAACTTCATTTGAAGAAATGAGAAAATAAGATATGTCATTGTACTCTTTTTTTTCTTCACTAAGATTTTTCCCATTGGGTTTTTCTTAGTAAGGGTTTAATGAGGCATTATTTGATCCCGAAGTATCAAAATCTTAGAAGGAATATCATTTTTAGTATGATATCTATGATTTCACAAGTTCCACTCTTTTCCTCTTTCGAGGTTTTTCCCATTGGGTTATCCTTATAGCGGATTTTAATGAGGCAACGGACAATATCTATATTGACTGAATGGATAAATGCAAGCAAGATAATAATGAGGGGAAGCAATCATCATACACGTTTTGAAAGGGAAAATTTCAAGTTATCAGAGCATTCAAGATTTTGAAGACGCATATTCGAGGGGGAGTGTTACAATATATGTAAATCATGAAATGAATATGCTTTTATGTTGTTTTATTTAGTCCCACATCGTGGAATAAGTTAAATCCTTAGCTCTGAAGCCTTTATATAAAGGAGGCTATGTAATGTAAATACATGTTTATTTTAAAAAATGAATAATATATCTTCTGCCTCTCTCTAATGGCTTCTACTTTCTTCGTTTTATAACAATCAAAGATTACTTAACCCTTTCAATTCTTCTTCTTTTTCTTCTTAAACCACCCATTTCATTTCTTTTCTAAACCTTCTTTTCCATGTACTCATCCTCCATTCTATAAATAAATAATTAGTTTAGTGTTATTTTTATTATTTTTCTGATGAATTTTTTTTGCAATGATCTCAAGCTGAATTATGTTTACTTCAAATTTAAACAAGTAATATTTGCAAAAGTTAAATTGTGTTAGCAGACTAATATTATAAGGTTGGGAATAATTAAATTTTCTTTTATATATATATTCCACTTTTATTATATAAATAAAATAGATACTATTTTCCAGTAAATTCCATTTCTTTGAAAATAATGTCAACATCACAAACTTTTTTTACCCATCCATCAAAATTTACTAGTAAAACAAGATGTTTGGATGAAATCCTAATCATCTTGTAACGACCCGCCTTTCTATACACAGAAAGACGCATCATTATAAAGAAAGAAAGGGATAGAAGAAGAAAAGAAGAGAAGAAAGAACAACAACACATCAGAATCTCACAGCGGAACGAATGAAATATAATATATCACATAAAATATTACATAGTATCATATACATCAGAGTACACAACTTATACATCACAAAATAGACAGTTATAAATTTCTGACTATTATACAACACAAGTACATCAATACAATACATCATCACAGCGGAAACTCTATATATCTATACGTTGAAGCCTCCTACTCCAAATCTCCTCCAGAATTCGTCAAGGATAACCTGAATCCCTTGACTACTCATACAAATTTGAGTACCCAAGAGTTTATTAAAACAGAAAATAAACACTTGGCTCAGACATGGGTCTGGTGTGAGTAAACGGGTAAAAGTTGCTTAACTTCAAAACCTTTTGAAACAAAAGTATCACGTAAGACTTCCCACACATAAACATGGGTAAGTTTTTACCTTACGTTAACCAAAACTTTGATAGGAAATTCGATTATATTATAATAGGGTCTAGGGTTTTCAAATAAATACTCATATAGCTGAAATTGTTACATTATTAAATTCCAGCATACTAGCCACAAAGTGGGTTATACAATCAAGTCCGATGGCACTTATTGGAAGTTGGATTTCCATACAATGGTAGGGCTATCGGGGTACCGCCCATCACAGTACGTGGCCTAGATCAACGTACCGAGGATTACTCCCAATCCCCTACAACTCAAAGCCGGAACCATCCCTTACTGGATAGTCCCGAACAAGACAACCCCGCAGTTGGTTGCAGTTCCAACTGCCCACTAAGCCGAAATAGAAAGGGACCTCTAGACAGGGGAAAATCTTGTCCTACTTGAGCGCGACTCACTTAGCCTTGCTGCACCTCCCCTGTTTTAGCCATTCCCGGTTGATGAGGCTTGAGGCTACGATTACCTTTAATCAGAACATATCACTTAGAATGCTCATCATCCACCTGACGATGTTTTGAAAGCATTCAATCCATACAAGTTCATCCGGGTTCAAACGAAACCGAAGGCATTATCTCGTTACACTCATTTTGGAATCACCCTCAGAGTTAGCGACAATAACCCTTGCACTCTGAATCTTCATCTTCACTTGAGATTCACGACCTATCGTTAATTTGGATCGATGTGGTTTTCGGATATCCAAATCTGGAAACCCGATCCCGGTCTCATCGAAATCCAAAACGTATCTTTTAAGGCCAAGCTGTTTTAAAGTTAAAACAATTCAATTCAATTATCTATATACACACAGATAGACAATTCACAATATCACAATAGATAATTTATATTATCATCACAAACGGATAATTCACATTATCATCATACTTTAACCAAAGCATCCATATCACACAACATCACTTATCTCATATCTGAGATCTCAAACCATTCAAGGCAATCAATATCATCCATTCATACATAAGCAATGATCTATACCATCTCTAATTAATTTAAAGTGAATTAAATTAATTACTTCATTTCTAATTAATTTAAAATAAATTAAATTAATTACTTCATCATTATAAATCTTACTTATATAATCATTAATTAATTACAAATAAATTAATTAATCATTCTTTAATTATTCACTTTAATTAATCACCTTGATTAATCATTCTTTAATTACATTTAAGTAATTATCTTTAATTAATTTCACAAATTAATTATTCTTAACCAAATACAGTAATTAACCTTTAATTACTTCATTTATTAATTAATTATAATCAATTACTTTATTCTTTAATTAATTACAATTAATTAGTTAATCTATAATCACTTATCATTGATTAATTAATCTTAATTAATCAACCCTTAATTACATCATCCATTAATTATAAACTAATGAACCTAATTACATCTTTAATTATTTATTCTATTTAAATTAATTATATTAAGTAATTAATCTTAATTAAACCACAGTTATTAATCATCTTTGATTAATCTCATCCAGTAATTAACTTCCCTTAATTACTTCCATAAATTAATTACTTTTTAATTAATTACCTTAACAAATAATTAATTACCTTATTAATTAACCTTAATCCTTTAATTAACTTTATTAAATAAATTATTTAATTAATAACACTAGGTGATTAACCCTTAATCACTTCCATTTAATTACGTTCATAAAGTAATTATTCTCTAATTACTTTATTAAATAATTTCCCTTTACTTAATTACATCTAGTAATTATTCCTTAATTACTTCATCAAGTAATTATACTTAATTAATTTATAAGTGATTATCTCTAATTAATCACTAATTAATTACTTAGTTAATTATTTAACTAATTATTTAAATTTAATTAAATAATTTCTTAACTCCTTATATTTAAAAGATCTTAATTAGGAAAATCATTATCTTAATTTAATTATTATCTACTCTTAAATCATTTACAATAATTGAATTACCCTTATTATCTTCACATATTAATTATCTTTAATTAATCATATCTTAATTACTTAAGATAAACTCTTTATTATAATTAAACAATTACAAAATTTAATTTTAACCTTTAAAATCTTTGAAACTTTTCAAAGTTATTAAATAAATTTTAATACAAAGATCATTTTGAAAATCCACTTTCCTATTCTTTAAAAACTTATTTATTTAAATATTTAAAACTTGTTAAAACAATTAATCTAGAAAACAATTTAGTTAAATAGGTAAAATCTTGTTTACCTTTGTTTTAAAACTCAGAAACATTACAAAAATCAAATTTCTTTTGTTTAAAAAAAACTTAAACATTTCCTTTAAAATCTTAAAGCCCGCTCCTACCCAAAACCCGAGCAAAAATTTTAAGAAACCCGAAGCAACTCTCGAGACACACCACTACACTCCTGCTTCGAGTAAAACTCGAACATCCCCGAACGAAAACCCGAGTATTTGCTTTCTTCCCCAAACCCAAACTCCAGATACACGCAAACGTGTACGTGCACGTGCACGCCATCCCTGATCGCTGATGAACCCTGCTCCGGCCTCCGACAAGTCGACTTCGACCTCGTCTTCACGTACGACCACCCAAACATTCTCGATTCGAACGCGTATCGAAAACGACTCAATTACGTTCATCCTGGTAACGTACATCACCAGGAAATAGACCACCACTGATGATCCCTGCCTCGAGACACCACGCTATTCTCACCATCGCTTCGCCTCGTCTACCAGTACCTACAGTAAGCCACGCGATCGACTCCGATTACATCTCGTCGTCGCAAAACCCAAAAGAATGCAGACGACAAACCCAAGCGATAAAACCCTACCTTGCCTTCGCATATCCACTCCGGTCATCTAAAAATTCCAAATTCATTTTTCCGATGATCCTCGTCATTCTCTCGATCTTCAAGCCCAACCACGATGACCAATTCGCCGTTGATCTATGGAAATCGACCAAAACGTCACAACCGTTCAACTCGAGAGCATACACTAATTTCCAAACTAAAAATCATGATATACATATTAAAAATCATGATTTTTTATCACTAATTCAACCATGAAATCAAATCTCAAAATTGAATTTATAAAATTTTGATCCAAATACAAATTTCACTGTAAATTATAAAATTTCGAGACAAATTCTAAATATAAATTCCTGGGATGATTTTTAGTAGAGATATTACATGATTTCAATCATTTTTCATTTACAAATCAAAAGCTAACAGTGATTAGATAATGAGATATTGAATTTTTTTAGAAAATCATACCTTGTAAACACACAGAGCCTATTTATGTATATACATATACAAACAGTCACACAGGAAATTACATACTTATATACATGCATTCATTTTCACAAACATTTCAGATAATATTACTACCTAAATCATCACATATATCATAGGTTTAAATCTGTTTTTAAAATAAGATTTACTCACCAGTTTATAGCAGAGAACAGAGAACAGATTTGTTCCAGGCTTGTTTGATTTCGAACTTTCTTTTCTTTTTGCTTTGTTGAATTTTAAATCTTGCTGTTTGGTTTCTTTTCTGATCTTCAGGTTGTTTTGAAGATTTTTAATTGATGTTGAATTTGCCTTTGATCTTCTTTTGATTTGAATTTCCAATTTTACTTCTCCTTTGATCTTTGATTTCCAGATTTTATTTTTTTGATCTATTTAGTTTTAGTTGCCATGAAGAAAAGATGAATTTGAACTGAAAAGTAAAAACAGATCTTTCTTCTTTCATATTTAATTTTTTTTATAACTTTAATTTACAAAGAGATAAAATAAAGCCACTTGTCCACTTATGTGTTAATTAGCTTACACATATACATTTATTTTTACAAATGTCTTCAAACCATTTTAATATGCTTACAAGTGTTACTTATTAATTTATTTAAGTCATACATATGTATTTATGCAATATTTATATGTATATAATGTATTTATTTTTATAATTTAAGCTTTTAGATTTTAATAAATATACAATTGTGAATTCATGTAAACATTTATTTATAATAACTTATGCTTTGATCAAATTAAATGTATCATATGTTTATATGCCTGGGAAATTTATTTTAACTCTATATATATATTTTCACAAACCAATTTTGACTTATGTTTGAATTTTAAAAATGAAAGAATATTGGAAACAAAAGAAAATGAACTTCTAATTTAAATCTTATTTAAAACTTAAGCTTAAAATATATCTTTTAAATAAATAAGAAATTATCCTTGTTGTTAAAAAATTTAAATTTCAAATAACCTTAGGAAAACATTATATTAAACAAAATTTCCAAATTACAAACTATGTATATATTTAAAGTTTGAAAACACTTTATTAAATTCAAACCCAATACTTTTCCATTTCAATATATACAAATATTTACATTCTAAATGGAAAATATTTCTAACATTAGTTTTAATAATTACTATATTGAATTTTATAACATAACTCCAAATCACAATATATATACATATATATTATAATTTGAAAAATAGTTTTTATTTAAATTAAAGACTTCCTATTTATAATATACACCAATATATATATATATATATACACATTATAAATAGAAAACATTTATATTAGCTTTGAAAGATAAATCTTACCAATTTTAAATTGTTAGAAAAGATATTAATAAATATTGCCAATTTAAAATATTATTAACTTTTAAAAGAATTAAACTTGTCAATTTATAAAGTAAAATAAACAAATCAATTTAATTATAAATAAAGATTATTAAATTGATATTGCCAAAATTCCGGGTCATCACACATCTTCATACTAATACTATATACAAATGCACATATTAATTCATGTTGGTAAAGAAATATGGACACCAAAATTTTGTAGATACATGAACTGAAAAATCGAGTTCACTTTTATGACAAACAAAACTAAAATGAGAAAGTTAGAGTGATGCAACATGAACGATTTCTTTGCATGTGTATCACTGTTGTCTCTAAAATAAAATCGAACCGAAACTGAATAAACATACAGGTTGATGTAGAAATAAACAAAGAGGACGCAACAATTCAACATGACATGGAGGGCTTGATGCATAGTGCAATCATCATATGATGCTAAAAAAATTTATTTAAACTAATTTAAGCGAGATTTATTAAGTAAAACAAATGCTAAAATTGCTGACATTGAAATATATTTGGCTTATTAATATCATACATTTGATTATAGTTAGGAACATTTTTATTAAAAGGTCGACTGCTTAAATCATTAACAGTGATTTAAAACTTAGTTAGGTTAAGGAGCAGGTGTGCGAACAGTCATAAGTACTGTAGTAGCAAGTGGTTGTGATGTATTTAATCATAGTTTATACCTGCATTATACAACAAATATGGTTGCAACAAGATGCGATGATAACAAGCAATGTTGAGCAAGAATTCTATATACACTGATTAGATGATATATTGACAGATACTAATCAGATATGCTATATGCTTACAAAATATTACTAGTGAAAACATTTTATCCTTTTTAAACTATTGTGTCGAAATGTCTCATCCTAGTCTTTAGAAATCCCTGTGGATAACGTTGGCCGGACGCATCGACTAGAATTCTTAAAATACTCAACGGACAAATTAACACAAAATATACCATTAAAATTCTTTTTAACCACTTTAGAGAATAACACTGATACTTACTCAAAATCATTCGCTTTCTTACATAAAATTATTAACTTATGATTTTACATATTTATACACATTCATTATCAACCATTTGCATTCAAAACAGTATATCACGTCATATTCAATTATTCACAACAATAGGCACCCATTCAAATATTACTATATCTTATTTTATTTATTAAATATATTTTTCAATTCCCAAATTAAATAGGTACGTATTATTCATCTTTCGATATTTTACAAGTATTAATTACTTAGACATTTTTATTATTCCCCAGTGATTTTATTTTAGAGAAACCACTGACTTTTATTAATAATTGGGTTCATCCAAATTCAAATAAGTTATAAATTCTTTGAATTATAATTTTTTACTTCAATTCCACCTTTTAAACTAAGCTTAAACAAAAACAACCATTAATACAAATAACATACATTTAAATTAAACAAACATTTATATCAGTACAAATTAATTAATATGCTCAGCGAAAATAGGCCATCTATTTCCGTTGTGCAACTCTGATCATTAACAGATTAGGACACAACAATTTGATTTTAAGCCATCTAAAGTCTCATTTATGCTATCTAATAAATTTTGCTCTTTACAAAAGTGAGTTCCAAATTTCATAACAATAAATTATATAGTATTATCAAAAGATCTTTCAAATACGTCCCAATGATTATTCCCAATAATCATTTTTATTCCTATCCCTAAATAGTTAATTAAATTACTAACCACTACACACCCAAGGGACGGGACTCTAGGTCATCTAGGTTTAGATCTCAACTGTGTACTATTTATATTCTATAATGTTCTGAACATAGCTCTAATACCAAGCTGTGATGACCCCACCGCTATGCCAGTTTAGCAAAGAACATTATAAGTAATGTCGTCTGCTAATCCAGAGAATACGGCTGGTTAAGGGCGATCGAATGTGAATATATCTTTATACTAACACTGACACGTCTAATTTACCTTTTTGAAGATCTGAACTGAAATTTAGACGTGTACAATATTAATACAAAGTAATAAACACACCGATTTAAAAATATTCAGAACAATATATAATATAGATGAATCAGAATCATAATCACAGATCACATCGGAATAATATGCATCATCATATAGATAATAGAATGTGAGTCTACAAAATATCAGTACTAGACCCACATAAATATATACATCATATCCATTGATCTTAAATCAGGTACAAAGTCACTACTATATAATATAGATGACATAAACTCCTAACTGTCAACATATACAAGTATGAAGTAAACTAAAACTATCAAAATAGTCTACTTCAATGCAAGCCCAAAATCCAAAGGTCAATGGGTCCCTGTACCTTTAAAGTCTCGGCCTGACCCGAGTATTAAAATAATAAACGGGTCAGAGTATATCTAAATAATAGGTGAGATACTAATATTATAAATTTATGACTTAAATCAATAAGCCATATAAAATATGCCGAACAAACAACTATAATAAAGCATATTAATTAAATTCAATATATTAATCCATAAATGACTTAAGTCTAAAATAAGCCATCTCAAAATATGCCTAAAACCCAAAAATTCCAAAAGGCATACCAAACCAATAAATACAGATCTCAAAAATTTGACTTAACAATAACCAACTAAGTCAAAAATAAAATATGCCTAAAAAATACTCAAATAAGGCATATCTAACAAAACACCATTTCAAAAATACATATCAAGTCTCAATAGACTATCATCTCAAAATATGGTGATAACCAATTCAAAATTCCTTAAAGCCATAAAGTATACAGAATATCCATACTGAAAATCTCTAAAGAAATAATCATCAATAATCAATAATGAAATAATAATGGTAGTCATCTATCAGTTTAATACAGTGACAAGAAATCTACCGAAAGAGACCCGCTACATAGGAAGGAAGCCTTCCGAAAGAGACTGCAGATTAGGGACACCGCTTAAAGAAAGAGCAGTTGTGTACCTAATCTGTCCTATGCAAATTTACCTTCTGAAAGAGGTAAACATAGTCTAACTATATAAAACAAAATAAACTGATAGGTTGTAGTATCTATAGACTATGATGCATGTAAAAATCTGTCTTCCGAAAGAAACAGCCGTATTTACACCATAACAGATCTTCCGAAAGAGATCTGCCTACCCAAATCTACAAATGTATCGATTCTCAGATCGATGAAAAATGAGTTATCTTCTATCGGGGATCTATTGGTCTGAAATCCGAACACCCTAGGATAGTACAACTCTAAGTAAGTTACTGTTACTTCAGTAATTACAAGAATTTAGCTAATTGTCCCATACTAGAAAGTAAATTCAAGTATTTACTAAATGCTAGTCATTTCCACTCAAACTCTATTTAACAAATTATAATAATAATCGAAAGAATTGTACAAAGTGTCCCATACCACCCGACAATTCAATAGTTTAATAAAATTCTTTGTTTCGTAGAAAATCATGAAATTCATCAGAAATCAAATTCAAACTTGCATAAAAATAGCCAAAAGCTAAATACAATAAAAGCCAACAATAGTTTATAGGTTGGAGGTAATTAATATAATTTTATCATATAAAAAATGACTTCTAAAATATTTTATCTATAATTCACATTTAAACTTCTCACATTTGTTAATCCAAAATTGCTTTTAAAATCCTATAACTCATATATATAAAAAGAAAAGAGTTATAAAGTTTTAAGTCTTAAAATAAAATTCTTTTATCAGGTCTTCAAATCAAAACAATATTTAAATAATTTATAATTCATTTTATTTCAAATCTATATAGATATATATATAATATTACTTTATAACACTTTAAAACCATAACTATTTGTAAACCTAAAATGTTAGTCAAATCTATTTTAAAGCAAAGCTTTATTTTTCATAATTGATAACTTACTTTATTTTGAAAACCTATTTAAATATATGTGCATAAAAATAAAGATATAATTTTCCAAATGCTTTCAAATTCTTTCTAAAATCATTTAAACAACTTTTATAGATAAAATTATTGGAAATTGAATTTCTTACTTTCATAACCATTTTTTTGTCTAAAATAATACGATGTCTTACCTTTTGCCTCTAAAACATTTCTAAAATTATATACTGATAAATAATAATTTTTTAAAAAGATTTTTGTACATAAATATTACTTATTTTTAAGAATTTTAATTGGAAATCTTGTGATAAGCAATAAGTTAAGAGGATAATATAATCTAACTATATATTTTATAAACTAAATTCCAATAAGGATCAAAATGGATAAAATCTCATTTTTGAAATTCATTTAAATAATTCAAACGATAAATCCAATGAAAATTCAACATCTTGAGCCATCATCGCTCTATAAAATATAATTCCATAATATAGAATTGTTTATCAATCCATGTTGCTTTTCGACAAACTCCGATTATACAATGATGTATGCATTTTCAACCATCAATCAAACTTACTATGAAGCATATAAAATTTAACATGTAATCTTATTTCAACCATTCATTACATTTTTAGCCATTGATTCAAGTCCAATATTTCAACATTCTATTCAACTAATTCAAACCGCATCATCCAAATTTATTTTAAATTCTATTATTCCCTACCAATCATTAATGTAATCCCAAATGAAGCATACATACGAAATAATGCAAGTATGCCCAAAATCATCTATGTTATTGCAAGTGAATAATGCAAGAAACCAATCCAACATGTAAAAAAAAATTATTTTGATAGATATAGAAACGTGAGTTCAAAATAACTCACCTTAACTCATTCGTCTACACGTCTCCTCAACAGCCACTGGCATCACGATAACATCCACCCGACATCACCCGGTCATGACTATACACCCCGACCGCGACTTAATCCTGTCATCAGCCTTGCCTTGCTTATGACGTCGCTAGTGCCACTTCGATCATGTTGTGCCTTGAAGCACGAAGCTCGCATGCCTCATTCGACAGCTCCAGGCAACGCAGTTCAATTGCAGCGATGATTGCTCCATTGTCGCCTCTAGTCGCGACAGTGCCTCTGCTTAAACCCCACGCTCCAGTGGCCCCGCGTCCAAGCTCCCAAAAGACATGTGACCACCTCCCCTTGTAACCGAAATCAAGATGCTTTCACTTCATAGCGCGATTCCTTCGTCCATTTTTTTTCTTTTGAACGAAATTGAATATGATTTCAATTTTAAGGGTTATTTCTTCATTATGAAGTATAGGCCGTAGATAAGGAAAAAAAAGAAAGAAAGCGGTTTTGGGTTTTCTAAGGATATGAGTATGGGTGTATAGTTTTGGGCCTTATTTATAAATATTGACTAATATTATTATTATTCTTTTCCATTTTGCTTTTTATTTAACCCATTTTCATTTAAATTTAAATGCTAATCCTTGTTGTTCATTCGCAATTATAGTTGTTTGATTAAATTTGATTTACACTTCGTTTTATGAAATAAAATTCGATAACTACATATTCAATTCAATATTAGTTTACTCTATTTAATTATTCACTGTATTAAAATAAAAAAATAAATTTATTCATCTTCGTCGATTTAATGTATCGAAAATAGATTCTTTTCATCTATTTCAATCATACAAAATTATTTACATTTTAAGATATAACACTATATCCCATTCAATATATATATTTCCTGGAAAGAGTTTATTGATTAATTAAATTATTAAAACAAAAATCTATTATTAAATAGAATCCAATTAGGTAAAAAATGAATTTCAAAATAATAGTTAGAAAAAATCTAATACGGATATTTTTATTTTAATTAAATTCGTATAATATTACGGTTCCAGAAACAGGGTTGTTACATCTATTTAATATTGGTGCATCGCATTCTTTTATATCTTGTTGTTTGGTAGATAAGCTTAACCTAGAACCCTCATACCTAGTTACTTCCTTAAGGGGCTATGCGACTCTTGGGATGAGATGTGATCACCTAGAGTTTAACTTATTAGGTCATGTATTTGCTTGCAGTATGCATGTGTTTGATTTTCGTAGGGTTCAGAATTATTTTGGATATGGATTGGTTAAGTAAATATGATGCTAGGGTATTTTTCCATGATAGGAAAATATCACTTAGACACCCTAGTTGTAGTAATCGGATTATATACTCCGTATTTTTAGGTTAAGGCATTGTTGGGTGTTATGGATGATGAAGACGAGTTGAACTGAGTTTTCATTGTTAGAGAATTCGCAGATCTTTGAGCCTGTGATAGGACTACCATCGAAACAAGCCATTGAGTTTCTGATAGATTTAGTACCAGGAGTAGAACTAATGAGTAGACTGCTAAGTACAATGACACCTACTGAGATGAAGGAGTTAAAGGTGCAGTTGGTGGATTTAGAAGGTAAGAATTTTATTAGACCAAGTAGTTCGCTTTAGGGACCAACCGTAGTGTTAGCGAGAAAACCGAACGGATCGTTAAGGTTGTGTAATGATTATCATAAGCTGAATGAGAAGACGATAAAGAACCGATATACATTACCTAGAATTGACGATTTTTTCGACCAGTTGAGTGGAGCCAAAGTATTTTCCCAGTTGGATTTGGCAACCGAATTCCATCAACTTAGAGTATCAGAGGATAGTATTACTTTGACGATGTTTAGGACTAGATATGGATCGTACGAATGGTTAGTGATGCCATTCGGACTAACTAATGCGCCAGCATTTTTCGTGGACTTGATGAACAGAATCTTTCAGGAGCATCTGGATAAATTTGTGTTAGTATTCATAGAAGACATTTTGGTATACTCTAAAGATGAAAGAGAGCATGAAGTTTATCTTAGAGTGGTGCTCGAGACGTTGAGGCAACGTCAATTAAAGGCGAAATTTTTGAAGTCACTTCTGGAAGAAGGAGGTAAAGTTTCTTGGTCATGTAGTCTCAGAGAAAGGGTTGTCAGTAGATCCGACTAAGGTCGAAGCAGTGAATAGTTGGAAGAGACCTGAGACAGTGACTGAGATAAAGAGTTTTCTCGGGTTAGATATTTATAATCGGATATTCATTAAGGATTTTCCATGGATAGCAGCACCGAGACTAAGCTAACTCGGAAATATGTGAAGTTTGTTTGGACTGATAAGTATGAGGAGGCATTCCAGAAACTAAAACACTTATTGACTAGTGCACCTATGTTAGTGGTTCAGAGGCGAATCAGGACTTAGTGGTATATATGGTTGCATGTGGAATAGGGTTATGACTGTACTAATGCAAAAGGGTAAAGTGATTGCCTATGCTTCCCGACAGCTCAGATCGCATGAGGTTAGATATCTAACTCATGAATTGGAATTAGATGCAGTATTTATCGCATTGAAGGTATGGAGACATTACCTTTTGGGAGAAAGATTCGAGTTGAATACGGATCATAAGTCTCTAACATATTTATTCTCTCAAAAGAAGTTGAATATGAGACAACAGAGGTGGTTAGAGTTTTTAGCCGCGTATGACTTTTAAATTGAGTACACACTAGGAAAAGGCAATAAAGTTGCAGATGCACTTATCCAGAAACATCAGAATGCAGTATTAGCAATTGATAGCTAAGTGGAAAGATTTAGAAGCATTGACTCCATCCAGAATGCAATGGAGGTCTGAGGCTAGTTCTAGTAAAGGAACTGCGAAGTTGTAATGTTTAGGAGTTCGACCGGTGATGATCGAAAAAATTGCTTCTAAGCAAGGGGAGGATCCATTATTAGCCAAACGGATCAGGAAGTTGAGGAATGGAACAAAGAGCGATGACTTGAAAGATGTCTGCCTTGACCAAAATGGGTGGTTAAGGAAGAAAGGACAACTATGTGTTTCGAACGTGGGAAACATTAGGCAGGAACTTCTTAGAGAATGCCATCATTCGAAGTGCACTATTCATCCAGGACGAACTAAGACGTATCAGGATATGAAAAGGAGTTTCTTCTAGGAAGGTATGAATAGAGATTTAGGCTTATGGGTGAGGCAGTGTTTGAACTGTCAATAGGTAAAAGCTAAACATAAGAAACTGAGTGGGTTACTTCATCCTTTAGATGTTCCAATCTGGATATGGGATTCTATTTCAAAGGATTTCATAGATGGATTGCCAAGGTCGAATCGAGGAAATGAGAGTATTTGGGTTATAATGGACAGATTGACCAAGAATGCCCATTTCATTCCAGTTAGGTCGACCAGGACAGCAACAGAGCTAAGTAATTCATGAGGAATATAGTTAGACTGCAAGTAATTCATGAGGAATATAGTAAGTGATAGAGATTCCTTTATTCACTAGTAAGTTCTTACAAGAGACTTTAGCTACCAAGCCCGAGATGAGTACCGCTTACCACCCGTAGACAGATGGGCAAATGGAAAGAGTTAACAAAGTCTTAGAAGAGTTGTTAAGAGCTTGTGTGCTAGATTTTGGGTTATCATGGGAAGACCATCTACACTTAGTCGAGTTTTCGTATAACAGCAGTTATCAGAGTAGTATAGGGATGGCACCGTTTGAAGCTTGGTATGGAAGGCCATGTAAATCTCCCGTTTATTGGTTAGAGACAGGGGATAGGTTAGTTCTTGGTCCAGTTTTGGTTAGAGAAGCTGCAGAAAAGGTTGAGTTAATTCGAGCTAGGATGAAGGAAGCTAAGTCTAGGTAGAAGAGTTATGCTGATAAAAGACGGAAAGACTTAGAGTTCATAGTTGGAGATCATGTCTTTGTCAAGGTATCGCCGATGTAAGGTGTAATCAGATTTGGAAAATCAAGAAAATTGGTAGCAAGATTTGTTAGACCATTTCCTATTATAGAAAGGATCGAGAAACTGGCTATAGAGAAGAGTTACCAAAAAGTTAGGTAGGAGTCCACAATGTTTTTCATATTTCTCATCTAAGGAAGTATATTCGAGGCCCAGAGACTACTATTACACCGACTGTGTTAGATGATCTAGTAGTGGAACTGGATATGACTATAGTTAGAAAACCAGTTCGTATAGTTTCAAGGGATGAGAAAAGACTAAGGAACAAGATAGTCAGATTAGTCAAAGTCCAGTGGAGTGACGACGAGAGAGATTGTACTTGGTAAACTGAGAGGAGGATTAGAGATACTTATCATGACTTGTTTCATAGTATGTTTTGTCTTTATAATTGATTACTATGAGTACCTTATCGTGATTTCGAGGACGAAATTCATTAAAGAGGGGAGTCTGTAACGACCCTAATTTTGACTAACATTATTTAGGACATTTAATTAGATAAATTAAATGAAATAATCTAGAAGATTAAGAGATTGAGATTTGTAAAACTATAAATGGCCCATGCCTTTATGAATACATAAATAAAAGAGAATTAAAGATGAGTAAGTAGGAGGAATATGATAAGGGCAAAGTAGGAATAATCTTTGTTCTTATACCTAAACCCTTATATCCTTCATTTCTCATTCATTTCAACACTCATAAACAAAACTAAAACCCCAAGAGCTTGGCTAGCCACCATTAAGAAGAATCAAAAGAAGAAAAACTACGTTTCAAGTAGAAAGATTGAAGAAATTAATCGAAGAGCAAATCTCAACATTCTTAACACCAAGCTAAGGTGAATAATAGATTTACATCTCATTTTGACGTGATTACGGTTTTATGATTATGGTTGAATTATTTTGCAAACAATATGCTATGAAAGATTTATTTAAATAGGTATATATGCTTGTTGATGATTTATATTGTTTCATACAGATTTTATGATGAATTTAGGTTGGAAAAACCAATTAAATTGCATCCAAATGACTTGCGTTTTTGAGATATGGTCAAAAACAATATTTTAGAAGTAGGTTTCAAGTTTAATAATTTTCTAAGTTTTTGTGGATTTATTATTAATTTTCTATGAAAGAAAATATGTAATATTGGGTTTAAATGATTTAAAGCAATTATATATAACGGGTTTTGGTCTGAAATTTAAGTATGTTAGAAAACATATTAAAAGTGAATTATGGTGATTTTTGGGGAATTTTCCTAAGCATTTTACTATGGTTATAAAAGTTTTAAGTTATGGAACTTAAATGTTTTATATGTTTTATCAAGGAGAACGACTTATTTGTTAAAATGTTTTTAATTGAAAATTCTAAATTCGGCAGCACTTTTAGAAAAGGATTTTTGATAAAGAAATGACAACTAACCACACTTTGACAAATAAGGCAAGTTAGGTGAGAAGAACTTTCTTCTAAAGGCTAAAACTCAGTTTCACTTGGATTTAATACTTCGCCACTTCCATTTTTTGGCTTTCGACATCATGCCTTCGCTAAAGAACCCATTCGAAACCAATGCGCATGGTATCAAGCAATTGGTACGTAGTGCATTGGAGAAAGGCGGAAGGGACAGTGTCGAAACCTTGCTTTCGAAGGGTTAGAAGTTATTTTTCAAAGCTTTCAACTCCATTACTTACTTCTGTTTATAAAAGATGCTTACAAATGGGTTGAAGCCAACTCTATTAGCTTTCAAACGAATCAACTTGCATTTGTTTTAGAGAAGAGCTTTCGAATGAGTTGCGCCTTTAGTTTTAAAAGAGGCTTTTGAAAGGATAGCCACTTTGAACCTATTCGATACCCATGCTGCCTCATTCTTACTTTTCGAACAAGTTAAGGCTGCTTTTCTTTATAGCATTAAAGCAATGTATTCGAAAGGGTGCTTTCGCCTTTTTAATTTTAAGCTGCCTTCTTAATGCTTTCGAAAGGGGTGTTATAGCCGCTTTCAAATGGTTTTGGAGGCAATGATTTTGAAAGGGTTGGTTTCGAAGCTATCCTATTTCTTTTACTTGGGATTAATACTTTCGAAAGCAATGCTTTCGCCTTTATTCTGTATGACCTATAGTTAAATTATATGTTAAACCCAAAGATCTCGAAAGGAATAATGTTAAATGGTTTTGAAATAATGTTTCTACAAACATTAACTTAAATCCAATACTTTCGAAAGGTATATTATAAATGTTTCGAAGAGGAAACCCCAATGTTTTCGAAAGGTATATTTATGCGTACTGGAAGAGTTGTTTTAAGTGTTTTGAAAAGAAGGTTTCCAATGCTTTCGAAAGACAAGTTTAATGGTTTTGAAAAAGGATGTCTAAGGTTTAAATAATGATTTCGAAAGGCTATTTTCAAATGTTTTGAAAGTTATATTTTGGCCTTTCGGCCTAGAGTTTTCAAGAATAAAGTAGTTATCTTATTTTGAAAGGGGTACTTTCAATAAATTCGAAAAAGATTGCTTAAGGTTTTAAACAAAGATTTTGAAGGTATTGTTTTGGCATTATAGCCTAGGTTTCTAAGTTAAAAGAGGTTTTAACTTATTTTGAAGGGATAGATAATCCCATTAATTAGATTCCATTAACATTGTTTTGTTTAAAACATATATCATTTCATAAGTATTTTGAATAGAGCAAAGAGCATGATTTCCTTGTTTTATAAAGTTATGATTTCAAGGGTAAATCATTTACAAAGATTGTTTATAAGGAAATGAAATTTGAATAGGGTAGCAAACCCTAAGTATATGGTAGGAAATGAAATTTTAATAGGGTAAATAACCCTACGTTATGATTCAGATATTAGAAGACCAGATGGGACTAGTATAGCGTCGCACCCTATACTTTAGCTAATAGCCCTTAGCTAATACAAGTCCAAAATTCCAGTGTGTAGGACTTTGTCACAGATAGGACTAAAAATATGGTTACGCACAAAAGGGAATATACAAAATAAAGATAGGTTATTGGTAAGCCCACAAAGTCATTAGGATCAGTTGATCCTAGAGGAAGATAATTAAGGGCAGATAGCCTAGTAGTATGTCTAATAGAAATTAGATAATTGTTTATGTTTGGTAGGCCTAAGTCAACCAATGGTTAATAGTTAGCCAGATAAAACTGTGGTGCGGAAAGATAGTCCATTGATTTCCTGATCTTTATGTATATATGTACTTTCTATTGTTGTTATAATCAGGTTGATTGTAGGATTTTAATTTGCAAAAGATAGCGTGGTCTCACTTAATATCAGTATCGAGATGTAATAGTATTATTCCCACCAGGCTTTATGTTTGACCCGAAGTTTACGTTTTCTGCTAAAACTCTCGGGTGCTCAAAATTTGATTTGAGTAGATTGAGAGTTAAGGACATTTCAGGTTTAGTAGGTTGGACGAATAAGCTTCCTAAGACGTGCAGGAGGCAAAGCTAGCTATGTTGGAGATACTTAATATTATTTTTGCTGTGATGTAATTATGACTGATATGTTTATCTAGTAATCTGATCATCCAAGGGGGCATCTTCATATATCACTCTTGGCGTAATTTGTAATAACTATATTGGATCAAAACCTAGAAATTGTTTTGGAATTATGTAACTGAATATGAAATATATGGATTTGAAATGTAATTGGAAAAGTTGTTTTTGAAATCTATGTTGATTTTATTTCATATTCATGTGCCTCCAATGTTATGGATACCATTAACATTATCGTATTTTATCACTGAAATTTAATACTATGGATGACTACAGCATCTGTAGCGTTTTTCTGCTTGGGCCTCAAGATAGGGGAAGTTACAGTATTACATAGTAATATCCTTTACTAGTGTAGATCTTGAGGTGGGGCTTTACACTTGGTAACGGAGCGAGGCTAAAAAAATATACGATATTAAAGACAAGATCCCAGGTCTAACAAGTCTTAGAGACTGTCCTTTAGCTTTCCGTTAGATAATTAGGATTCCTTCTTTATAGAAATAAAAAATATACCACGGAATTATGGGAGCTTATTCATTTGGTTGTTATCTTTGTGAAATTTCTATCACTGTATAATATAATCTTTGAATGATCCTTAATCCAACTTTATTTTTTTCAGAAGCGAGATGGCTGGCGGAAGAGCAACACGTTCTGATGTCGGGCATTCCAGCAAGGATGGAGTATTTATGTCCGCTATAACGACGCAGGGTTTAATCGCTTTAACTAGGCAATTATATATATTTTATATAGTCAATAAATAGATTTTTATTAGTAAATAAACTCAATTTTAATTAATTAATAATAAGGGAAAAGTCATTTTCAAAATTTGTTTACCAGATTAAATAGTTCATAGAAAAATAGAAAATATGACCGAAGAACGTTTTTCGAAATTTCGACCTTTCGATAAAGGAAAGTTGTCAGGAACGTTGTTCGTCTTTGTGCACCATATGTATGCATATATAGTAGATAATTAACTAAATAATAACACACTTAGGAATAAATTATCTTAAGTTAATTATAAATAACAGGTGATGTGACAATTCATAACTTTTAAAATAATAAACATTCTATATAAAGATATATTATTAAGTGTTGTCATATCTTAATATTTTTATAATTAAACATCATTACTCATCATGAGCTTGAGGATTTGACTAAAGAAGGAGGGGGTGATGTGACAAGAAAGAGGGGTAGGAAGGTGATGTGACTTTTTAATATCATGACATATTATGTTAAATCATCAAAGGGTAAATTAGTAATTTTCTCCAATTCTTTTTGCCTATAAATACACATCCACACACACATTCTCATTTGCCTTCCCCTTTTCACTTTCTAAAGCTTCCCCTCCAAATACCCATGGCTTCCATATTTTGTAAAAGTTAGAAAAAATCACTATTTTCCACTTAAACTCTTCTCTTTAGCTCACTAAAACCATTCTACATCCATCTCTACACTTCCTCTTCCAAAATCAAGTCCCCTTCCACCAATAATACCTTATTCCAAGCCCAAATATGACCCTAGCCGAGCCTAATCTAACTGTTTAGGCATCCAAAAGCTTCATGTTTGCAAGTTAGGACCAAGTGCTAGCATATATCAAAGTTCTAATGGAAGTTGCTTTGAGATTTGTAAAGCTTTCGGTGAGTAAACTACCTTATTTTGGAAAATATTTTTACTTTATTATTAAGTCATTATTATAGTTATAATATAGTGTAGAAGTTGAATGGTAACCATGTGGTTTGATTATGATTTGGATGGTTTATTATAACTTGATTTGGTTATGGAAATCGATGTTGTATTGTAAAGTTAGTAAGCATGCATATATGGATGAATACTTGCAACTTATGATGAATATGGTTTGTGTTAGTAATGTTTTTATTTTAAAACCTGAGCTATGGCATGAGTTTCGGTAAACAAAGTTAGCTACTTTGCGTAATTGCGTCGGATTTGAGATCCGGTTGGAATCGAAGTTGTTTTTCGAAGTTTAAAGTTTTGAAACGGATTAAAGTTTGTAGCTTTAGTTTCAAAAGTTTTTTTCTTTCTTTTAAATTTTCTAAAGAATGTTTCAAACCATGAAAAAAATAAGGGGTGTTCGTTAAGAATACGTTAGAGCGAACTACGCCCATAGCGATAGTCGCTATAGATGTAGTTCGACGAAATTTAGTTTTCAAGTAGTTTTAACTTGAAATTGTTTTGTAAAAGTTTTCAAAAACAAACATAATTAGTAATTAAAAAGTAATTAAGTTTTGTAATCTCATTATTTAATTAATTAGTTAAATAAAATGGTAATTATACTTAATTAGTAATTAAGAAGGTAATTTTTAATTAATCAACACTTAAGTTAAGTTAATGACTATTATTTGATTGATTAAGTTTTTAATTGGTATTTAAAATGGTTAAGAAGTAAGTAATGGTTAATAATTATTTAATTAAGTTAATTAGTTAATTTATTATTATTATTATTATTTATTTAATATCTTAATTAATTAGGGTTTAACTAATAATGATTGATTTAACCTTAACCAAGATGCATTAGGAAGTTAATTATGGCCTAAATAAGTTCATTAAGTCTAACTAGAGTTTAATTATGATTATATATTTATTTAATTTGGATTAATTAAGATTTAACTATGGTTTAAACTGATTATTTAATTATTTAGTTAATTAAATCTTTTCCAAAGGTAATTTTAAATTAAACCGAGTGTGTTTTAAACCAATATTCTTCTCAAGGTGAATTGATTCCAAACCAAATGATCTCTTGTCTGGACCATTAAGTAGCCGAATGAATTAAAGTAGTGATTGAAAACGTTGACTCCTTTATGGAAAGTAAGTGACTTGTGTTTAGCACGAATGTTATATATCAGAATTGTGATAAACATAAGGAGGTTAATTTCGGTAAGTGGGTCATGATAACTTACGTATGGAATGTATTTCCATTTGTTAATCTCCCACCCGATAGTGAAGTTGTTCACTATCAATAACTTGACCCTTTTAAATTATCGAATGTTGGTTTGAAGAGACCGGGATCGGATGACAAGCTGTTATCCGAAAACCACTTCAAACCAACGTAAACGTTCGAATTGGAAGTATTGAAGTTATGATCAAGATTCAAGACTTGAAGTGCAAGGGATATTTGCTACTAACCCTGAGGGTGATTCCAAAATAGGTGTAGTGGAAATAGTGCCTTCGGTTTGTTCATCTCCTGAACGACTTGTTTGGATGAATGCTGACATTGTGTCAACATATGGAAGGCGATGTAGATTTCTAAGTGGCAGTGCTCTAGAACAGGTAAACGTAGCCTCAGGCCTCATCAACCAAAAATGACTAAAACAGAGTATGCAGCAGGGCTATGTAGGTCGCTCCCATAAGGGTATGTCACCACCATATCTAGATTCGATATTTGATCCAATTTTTTATATGCTTCGGTACAGTTGCTGATCCCAACCTTGGTGGTGATGTATTCGGTACTACTAGTCAAGTGGTAGGCCGGTTCTGTGTATCAAGGGTACACGTTGTTATTGTCAAACCCCTGGTGTATTTTATCTAGAGGTACATCTTCGGAAGGTAGTTCCTTACCTGGTCATGTATGGAATCCATTGTCCAATATGTGTCGTATGGAATTAGTTGTGCCAAATATGTTGAAATGTGAGATACAAGCATTTTAGCTATGTTCTATGTTACTTGAAAACCCTAGACATTATTATAATATCATTGAATTTCAATACAAAGTGTTTTGATTATCGTAAGGTAAAAACTCGTCCGCGTTTATGTGCGGCATGGTCTTACGAGATAACTTTGATTTTCAAATGGTTTTATAAAAGTAAGAATTAAGTTGTTTGAGTTTACTCGCACTAGACCCATGTCTGACCTATAGTTTTATTTTCTTTCCCTAAAACTCTTGGGTACTCAAATTCTTATAAGTAGCCAAGTGATCCAGGTTTCTCACAATAGCATTCTGGATGAGCTGGAGCAGGTGACTTCACCGATAGCTAGCTATTTTTTTATCCGCTGTGTATGTATATATATTTATTTTGGACTTGTGATGTAAGGACAAGTAGTTATAATTGTCCTAATGTGGAGCTTGTACTATTATGACTCTGATGTATTATAATAGGAGTGAC
Organism: Allium fistulosum; assembly: GCA_030737815.1. Lineage (NCBI taxonomy): Eukaryota > Viridiplantae > Streptophyta > Magnoliopsida > Asparagales > Amaryllidaceae > Allium > Allium fistulosum. The sequence goes on from CM060902.1 coordinate 1,427,814,143, forward strand.
TATGTATAATCCTATGTTATATATTATATGTTGTTACTTTCCAATGTGAGATTCTGTGATTGTTAGATTTTCTTCTTATCTTTCCTTTTCTTTTACCCATAATGACTTGCCTTTTGAAGTAAGAAAGGCAGTTCGTTACATCCGCTTAAAAAATCATTGAGCTAGTTAAGAATGCTTAATCTTTAGTTCCTTCCTCTGATTCTCCATCCCATAAATCGAGCTTTGTGCGTATGTGCAGTGATTTCATCCATTTAGGAGGCAAGCCTTTCAAGGGCTCAAAAGGTGTTATTGAGGTCCAAGCATGGATTAGGATATGTGAGTACACCTTTTCTAGCATGGGCCTTTCATATTTTTATCATGTTCTAGTGGCATCTAGTTTGCTTCAGGAGTGAGCACTCGATTGGTATGAGTTGATAGCCGAGGTAGAGGAGGCGGAGCTTGCTTGGAAGTGATTCCAGGAACACTTCGAGTCTAAGTTTGTACCCAAGGCTGAGAAAGTTTCTTTGACTTGGAAATTTATCGATCTCAAACATGGCAAGTCATTTGTTTCTGAGTATGTTGCGACTTTCAAAGCCTTATCCAAATGTGGGTTCGAGCTTATCAACTCCCCACTGAAGAAGAATCAAAAGTTCATTGAGGGACTTAAGAAGTATCTCAAGAAAGATTTGCTCTTAAAGTTGGATGTTTCATTCGAGAAGCAAGCTGGCACCACCTTTAGGTTGGAGGATGCAGAAAAGGAGAGAGATAGTAGCGATGAGAATTATGGTGAGAAAAAGGTTGTTCCTAAGAAGAAGAAGTTCCACAACAAATACAAATCATCCATTCCCAACAAAAAAGCAAAGAAGCAAGGAGGAACTTCTCTGAATTCCCGAACTAGTTTAGGAGGATGTTTCAATTATGGAGGCATGTGCCATTTTGCAAAAGAGTGCCTAATGTAACATCCCCTGTCATGAGGCCCGAAGCTAAGCGCTAAAAATACTCAATCATCTATAGTATTAGCTTCCGATGACAAAATACGGTAATGTTAATGGTATCCATAATATCAGAAGTACATGAATATGAAATAAAATCACAGATTTCAGAAACAACTTTTCTGATTACATTTCAAATCCATATTTCATATTCAGTTACATAATCCCAAAATGATTCTCAGGTTTTGATCAAGTATAATTATTACAAATTATGCCGAGGGCGACATATAAAGATGCCCCCTTGGATGATCAGAGTACTAGATAGACATATCACTCATAAATACATCATAGCGGAAATAAAAATAAATGGCTCCTACATAGCTAACTTTGCCTCCTACACGTCTTTGAAAGTTTATTCGTCCAACCTACTAAACCTGAAAACCTTAACTCTCAATCTACTCAAATTAAATTTTGAGCACCGAGAGTTTAACAGGAAAACATAAACTTCGAGTTAGATATAAAGCCTGGTGTGAATAATAGTACTACATCTCGATTTACTGATATTAAGTGAGACCAAGCCGCTTAGCGAAACGGGTTTTCCCTCACTAATATTCTTTTAAAAGCATATCTTTTGTAAATCAGAACCTTGCAATCAAACTGATTATAACAATAAATGTAAATACATATATGAACCAAAATCAGGAAATCAATGGACCATCTGTACATATTATAGTTTTATCAGGCTGTATTAACCGTTGGTTAACTCGAGCCTACCAGACATAATCGATGATCTAACTTTTGTTAGATACAATACTAGGCTGACTGCCCTTAACTATCTTTTTCTAGGGTCGACTGAACCTAATGGTTTAACGGTCTCACCAATAACCTATCTTTAATCTGTATATTCCCTTCTGTATGTAACCTCGATTTAGTCCCAACCATGGCAAGCACTACACACTAGAATTTTGGACTTATTTTACCTAGGGGCTAATAGCTAAAGTATAGGGCGCGACCCTACATAAATACCATCCGGTCTTCTAATATCCGAGTCATAAACTTAGGGTTATCTACCATATTCATGTTTCATTTCGTGTCCTAGGGTTAACTACCCCGATAAAATTTTATTTCCTTGTAAATAGTCTTTACAAATGATTTAGCCCTGAAATTATATCTTTATAAAACAAGGAAATCATATACTTTGCCTTACTCAAAATACTTATGCCATGACATATATACTTTACACAAAACAATGTTGATGAAATCTAATCTATGGGATTATCTATCCCTTCATAATAAGTTAAAACCACATTTCAACTAGAAAGTTTTAGGCTACAAGGCCAAAACAATATCTTCTAAACCTTCGTTTAAACCTTAGACAATGCCTTTCGAAATCATTGTGAACAACCCTTTCGAAAGCTTTACTAAAACCTTAGACATCCTCTTTTAAGACCATTAAAACTTGCTTTTTTAAGGCATTGGAAACCTTCCATTTAAACATTTAAAGTATACCTTTCAAAAACATTGGGGATCGCCCCTTCAAAATAATTATTATAACCCTTTCGAAAGCATTGAAATCCTTCACTTAAAATGCACCTTTTGAAAGCACTGGGTTCAAGTAAAAGTTTGTGGAAACATTGCTTCAAAACGATTTAAAATCATCCCTTTCGAGGCCTTTGGGTTTAACTTTTTCATATAACTAAGGGTCGTAAAGAAATGGGGCGAAAGCATCGCTTTTGAAAGCATTGGTCCTAAGTAAAATAAAGAGGATGGTTTCGAAACCAACCCTTTTGAAAGCATTGAGAAGGCAGCTTCAAAGTAAGAAGGCAAAAACACTATTTCGAAACCATTGTTTTAAGGCTATGCGGCCTTAAATAGTTCGAAAGTTAAGAATGCAGCAGCATGGGTTTTATCCTTTCGAAAGCTTCTTTTATAACATAAAGGCGGAAATTCCTTCGAAAGCTCTTTTATATAAACAAAGGCAAGTTGATTCAGTCAAAAGCAAACTCCAACCCTTTCGAAAGTAATATTTATAAACGAAAATAGTTCAAAATTAACAATAATAGCTTCTACCCCTTCGAAAGCAAGGCTTCGACACTGTACCTTTCGCCTTTCTCCAATTTGCTACGTATCAATTGTTTGATACCATGTGCATTGGTTTCGAATAGGTTCTCTAGCGGAGGTATGGTGTCGAAAGCACTAGATGGAAGTGGCAAAATAGTAAATTTAAGCAAAACTGATTATTAGCCTTTTAAAGAAATTTCTTTTAAACTAACTTGCCTTATTTGTCAAAATACAATTGGTTACCTTTTCTTTACCAAAAATCCTTTTCTAAAAGTACCGTTGAATTCAGAAATTGTCAAATTAAAATGTTTGACAAATAAGTCCTTCTCCTTGATAAACACATAAAACATTTAAGTCCTTTAACTTAAATAATTTTATAATCATAGTAAAATACTTAGAAAAATTCCCCTAAAATCACAATAATTCACTTTAAATATGCTTTCTAACATATATAAATTTCACACCCAAAATCAATATACAATTTCCGTAAATAATTTAAACCCAATTTTAACTATTTTTTTCATAGAAAATTCATAATAAATCCACAATTACATATAAAATTATGAAACATGAAACCCACTACTAAAATAATATTTTTTTACCACATATTAAAAACCAAGTCATTTGTGTATCGTTTAGCAGGTTTTTCAATCTGAACATATCATAAAGTCCATGTGAAATCATATAAATCACCTACAAGCATATTTTATATTTAACGAACACAGCATGGCATATAACTTGCAAAACAAATTCGGATCTAACTTTGAAACCGAAACCATTATTAAAAATGAGATGTAAATCAAACTATTCACCTTGGCTTGGTGTTAAGAATGTTGAGATTTGTCCTTTGATTGATTTGCTTAAGCTTCCTACTTGAATCTTATCTTTTCTTCTTCTTGAATCCCTTAATGGTAGCCGACCAAGCTTGTTTAAGGCTATAGTTTTGTTTGTGAATGTTGTAAATGAATGAGAATTGGAGGATAGAAGGGTTTATGGTATAAGGATAAGGACTTCCTATTTTTCCCTTATCATATTCCTCTTACTTATTTTCTATTTTCTTTTGTTTATACATTCATTAAGGAACGGCTACCTTATGATTATACAAATCTCAATCCCTTAACCATCTACATTATTTCATTTAATTTATTTAATTAAATATCCTAAATAATGTCATTCAAAATTAGGGTCATTACAGACTCCCCTCCTTAAAGAATTTTGTCCTCGAAATTAGATAAGGTACCCATAACAATCAAACATAAAGGTAAAACATACCATGAAACAAGTTAGGATAAGTTCCCTAATCCTGCTCTCAGTTTCCCATGTACTATCTCCCTTGTCATCACTCCACTAGACTTTGACTAATCTGACTATCTTGTTCCTTAGTCTCTTCTCATCCCTCGCGACTATACAAACTAGTTTTCTAACTATAGTCATATCCGGTTCCACTACTAAATCATCTAACACAGTCAGTGCAATAGTAGTTTCTGGATCTCGAATACATTTCCTTAGATGTGAAACATGAAAAACATTGTGGACTCCTGCCAAACTGTTTGGTAACTCTACTCTATATGTGAGTTTCCCAATCCTTTTTGTAATAGGAAACGGTCCAACGAATCTCGGATCCAGTTTTCCTGATTTTCCAAATCGGATTACACCTTTCATCGGTACATCTTGACAAAAACATGATCTCCGACTGAGAACTCTAAGTCTTTCCGTCCTCTATTAGCATAACTCTTTTTCCTAAACTGAGCTTCCTTCATTCTAGCTTGAATTAACTCAATTTTTTCTGCAGCTTCTCTAACCAAATCCGGACCAAGAACTAACCTATACCCGGTCTCTAACCAACAAACGGGGGATTTTCATGTCCTTCCATACAAAGCTTCAAACGGTGCCATCCCTATGCTAGTCTGATAACCGTTGTTATACGAAAACTCGACTAAGTGTAGGTGGTCTTCCCATGATCCTCCAAAGTCTAGCACACAAGCTCTTAACAAATCCTCTAAGACTTTGTTAACTCTTTCCGTTTGTCCATCTGTTTGCGGATGGTAAGCAATACTCATCTTGAGCTTGGTACCCAAAGTCTCCTATAGACTTTTCCAGAACTCGCTAGTGAATAAGGAATCTCTATCACTTACTATACTACTAGGAATTCCATGTAGTCTAACAAAAATTTTCATGAATAATTTAGTCAAAAGAGCTGCCATCCTAGTTGACTTAACTAGGGCACTCGTGGTCAACCTGTCCACTATGACCCATATACTTTCATTTCATCGATTTGACCTTGGCAATCCGTCTATAAAATCAATTGAGATAGAATCTCATTTCCAAACTAGAACATCCAAAGGATAGAGTAATCCACTTGGTTTCTGATGTTCAGCTTTTACCTGTTGACAGTTCAAACACTGCTTCACCCATAAGCCTACATCTCTCTTCATACCTTCTAGAAGAAACTTCTTTTCATGTCCTGATACATCTTAGTTCCTCCTGGATGAATGGTGAACTTTGAACGATGGCATTCTCCAAGAACTTCCTTCCTAATGATTCCTACATTTGGAATACACGGTCTTCCTTTCTTCCTCAACCGCCAATTCTGTTCAAGATTGAAATCTTTCAAGTCATCGCTCTTTGTTCCATCCCTTAGTTTTCTGATCCGTTCAACTAATAATGGATCCTCCCCTTACTTAGAAGCAATCCTTTCGATCATCACTGGTCAAACTTCTAAAATTGACAATATGGCAATTTCCTTACTAGAACTAGCTTCAGATCTCCACTGTATTTTGCATGTAGTCAATGCTTCTAAATCTTTCCACTTAGCTATCATTGCCAATACTACATTCCGATGCTTCCTGCTAAGTACATCTACAACCTTATTGCCTTTCCTCGGTGTGTAATCAATTCCAAAGTTACAAGCGGCTAAAAACTCTAACCACCTCTGTTGTCTCATATTCAACTCCTTCTAAGAGAATAAATACCTCGGTGACTTATGATCCGTATACAATTCGAATCTCTCTCCCAAAAGGTTATGCCTCCACACCTTCAATGCAAAGATCATTGTAGCTAATTCCAAATCGTGAGTTGGATATCTAATTTCATGCGGTCTAAGCTGTCGTGAAGCGTAGGCAATTACTTTACCCATTTGCATTAACACAGCTCCTAACCCTATTCCACATGCATCCGTGTACACCACTAAGTCTTGATTCCCCTCTGGGACAACTAACATGGGTACATTAGTCAATAAGTGTTTCAATTTTTGGAATGCCTCTTCACACTTATCAGTCCAGACAAACTTCACATCCTTCCGAGTTAGCTTAGTCATCGGTGCCGCTATCCGTGAAATATCCTTAATGGATCTCTGATAATAACCAGCTAATCTAAGAAAACTCTTTATCTCAGTCACTGTCTCGGGTCTCTTCCAATTATTCACCACCTCAACCTTAGCCGGATCTACGGACAACCCTTTCTCTGATACTACATGACCAAGAAACTTCACTTCTTTCTTCCAGAAATGACACTTCGAAAAGTTTGCTTTCAGTTGATGCTGCCTCAACGTGTCAAGCACCACTCGAAGATGTACTTTATGCTCTCTTTCATCTTTAGAGTATATCAAAATTTCGTCTATGAACACTACACAAACCTGTCCAGATGCTCCCGAAAGATTCTGTTCATCAAGTCCACGAAAAATGCTGGCACATTCGTTAGTCTGAACAGCATTACTAACCATTCGTACGATCCATATCTTGTTCTAAATTCCATTTAAGAAATGCTATCCTCTGCTACTTTAAGCTGATGGAACCCTGTTGCCAAATCTAGCTGGGAAAATATTTTGGCTCCACTCAACTAGTCGGATAAATAGTCAATTCTAGGTAACGGATATCGATTCTTTATCGTCTTCTCATTCAACTTATGATAATCAATACACAACCTTAACGATCCATCCGGTTTCTTTGCAAACACTGCGGCTGCTCCCCAAGGTAAACAACTTGGTCTGGTAAAGTTCTTACTTTCCAAATCCACCAACTGCACCTTTAGCTCCTTCCTCTCGGTAGGTGTCATTCTACTTGGTGGTCTACTTGCCGGTTCTGCTCCTGGTATTAAATTTATCTGAAACTCAATGGCTTGTTCCAGGGGTAGTCTTACTATGACTCAAAGACGTCTTCGAATTCTCTAACAATGAAAACTCAGTTCAACTCGTATTCTTCCTTCATAAAACCCAACAAAGCACTTACCCCAAAACTAGGGTCTTCTACAGAGTATATAATCTGATCACTACGACTAGGGTGTCCAAGTGATATTTTCCTATCATGGCAAAATATTCTAGCATCATACTTACTTAACCAATCCATACCCAAAATAATTCCAAACCCTACGAAATCAAATACATGCAAACTACATGCAAATATATGACCTAACAATTCAAACTCTAAGTGGTCACATCTCATCCCAAGAGTCGCATAACCTCCTATCTGATTCACAACCATTAAGGAAGTAACTTGGAACGAGGGTTCTAGATTAAGCTTATCTACCAAACAATGAGATATAAAAGAATGCGATGCACCTGTACCAAATAGAACTCTAACTGATACACCATGAATCAAAAGCATACCTCCTAACATAGCTTTTCTTTTCTCCTCAACTGTTGGTCTTGAGGTAGCTAGTTCCAATGCAAACATCTTGCCTTTTCCATCCTTGGCTGGTTCCTTGCAGTGGTTCTTATAATGTCCAATCTAATCACAGTTGAAGCATCTCACTTCCTTCTTATCAGCAGCCTTCTACCCTTTTCATGTCCAACACTCATGAGCATAGTGTCCCTTCTTGTCACACTTATAGCAACTGCATCGGTCCTCTTTTTCTTGGCTACTCCTCCTTTCTGAGCGCCCTTCTTATGGAAAAACTTTCTCTTCTGGTTTTGCCCACTTTGAGGTTCCCCTGCTTTGTTACCATCATGAAAAGCAAGCATCTCCTCCTACCTCAAAGACATCTCAATAACTACATCACATCAATCCCTGATATGTGGCAGAGTCGCTTTAGCTAGTTCAGGTTTCAGTCCGCGGATGAACTTCTCATTCCTTTTGATAACTGTATCAACCGTAGCATATCTGTATCTCGATAGCTCCTCAAATATGGTTTCCTACTCAAGCACTGTCATGTCTCCCCGCTCTAACTCCATAAACTTCCTGAGCAGAGTTGACTTAGCAATCTCTGACATGAATCATTCCTCAAACCTCCTTCTAAATTCAGCCCAAGTCACGGTCTCCTCATTAACTCCCATAGTAACACCGTTCCACCAGTACAATGCTGCTCCTTGCAACTGTTTAGAAGAAGCCTCCTCTTCTACTCATCATTAAGGCCTAAGTTAGCAAAGATCCTTTTGAAATGAAGTAACCAATTCTCCACTTCAATTGCGTCCTCAGTCCTGATAAACAACTTTCCTCCAAGCTTGGCATAGTATCTACTCAATATTGCATAGTTATTGACCACAGGAGCTCCTTGATTTCCTCCTCAACATTTCCTCCAACTAAACCCACAACAACTCTAGCTTACATCATATTAATGAAGAACTGATACACAGCTCCAATATCAGCTTGTGGCACTCCAGCACCCACATTAGCAGCTTGTGTCCGACCTTGATTCCTTCTAGTGTTTGGTTTGGCATTCCCATTGGTTGTGGTGCCTCCTCTACTAATGTTAACTCTTCCACTCCTAGCATTCATATTTTACGTCCTTAAAATCTGCATTCGAGTGTTTGTAAGATATAGAAGAATAACTTAAGAGAGATAGGAGAATAGAGATAAAGCGTATACTTATATATATATATAGAAAATACAAGTACCTTACTATAACGTTATCTCATACCCCGGTCTTTTCTTTAGTTCCTTAGGATTATGTTTTCAAAATCATTATAAATTTAAAATATCTTTTAAGTTTTCATAAACCTGTGCTCTGATACCAAGTTGTAACATCCCCTATCTTGTGGCCCAAAGCTAAGCGCTATAGATGTTGCAGTCATCTATAGTATTAACTTCTAGTGACAAAATACGGTAATGTTAATGTATTCCATAATATCAAAAGCACATGAATATGAAATACAATCACAAATTTAAAAAACAACTTTTCTGATTACATTTCAAATCCATATTTCATATTCTGTTACATAATCTCAAAACGATTCCCAAGTTTTGATCAAGTATAATTATACGCCAAGAGCGATAGAAGAAGATGCCCCTTTGGATGATCAGAGTACTAGATAGACATATCAGTCACAAATACATCACAACGGAAATAAAACTAAATAGCTCCTACATAGCTTACTTTGCCTCCTGCACGTATTCGCAAGCTTATTCGTCCAACCTACTAAACCTAAAAACCTTAACTCTCAATCAACTCAAATTAAATTTTGAGCACCGAGAGTTTAAGGGGATAACATAAACTTCGAGTTAGATATAAAGCCTGGTGTGAATAATACTACTACATCTCGATTTACTGATATTAAGTGAGACCAAGCCGCTTAGCGAAACGGGTTTTCCCTCACTAATATCCTTTTAAAAGCATATCTTTTGTAAATCAGAACCTTGCAATCAAACTGAGTATAACAATAAATGCAAATACATATATGAACCAAAATCAGGAAATCAATAGACAATCTGTATATATTATAGTTTTATCAGGCTGTATTAACCGTTGGCTAACTCGGGCCTACCAGACATAATCAACGATCTAACTTTTGTTAGATACAATACTAGGCTGACTGCCCTTAACTATCTTTTTCTAGGGTCGACTGAACCTAATGGTTTAACGGTCTCACCAATAACCTATCTTTAATCTGTATATTCCCTTCTGTATGTAACCTCGATTTAGTCCCAACCATGGCAAGCACTACACACTAGAATTTTGGACTTATTTTACCTAGGGGCTAATAGCTAAAGTATAGGGCGCGACCCTACATAAATACCATCCGGTCTTCTAATATCCGAGTCATAAACTTAGGGTTATCAACCATATTCATGTTTCATTTCGTGTCCTAGGGTTAACTACCTCGATAAAATTTTATTTCCTTGTAAATAGTCTTTACAAATGATTTAGCCCTAAAATCATATCTTTATAAAACAAGGAAATCATATACTTTGCCTTACTCAAAATACTTATGCCATGACATATATACTTTACATAAAACAATGTTGATGAAACCTAATCTATGGGATTATCTATCCCTTCATAATAAGTTAAAACCACATTTCAACTAGAAAGTTTTAGGCTACAAGGCCAAAACAATATCTTCTAAACCTTCGTTTAAACCTTAGACAATGCCTTTCGAAATCATTGTGAACAACCCTTTCGAAAGCTTTACTAAAACCTTAGACATCCTCTTTTAAGACCATTAAAACTTGCCTTTTGAAAGCATTGGAAACCTTCCATTTAAACATTTAAAGTATACCTTTCAAAAACATTGGGGATCGCCCTTTCAAAACAATTATTATAACCCTTTCGAAAGCATTGAAATCCTTCACTTAAAATGCACCTTTTGAAAGTACTGGGTTCAAGTAAAAGTTTGTGGAAACATTACTTCAAAACGATTTAAAATCATCCCTTTCGAGGCCTTTGGGTTTAACTTTTTCATATAACTAAGGGTCGTAAAGAAATGGGGCGAAAGGATTGGTCCTAAGTAAAATAAAGAGGATGGTTTCGAAACCAACCCTTTTGAAAGCATTGAGAAGGCAGCTTCAAAGTAAGAAGGCAAAAACATCATTTCGAAACCATTATGTTAAGGCTATGCGGCCTTAAATAGTTCGAAAGTTAAGAATGCAGCAGCATGGGTTTTATCCTTTCGAAAGCTTCTTTTATAACATAAGGGCGACAACTCCTTCGAAAGCTTTTTTATATAAACAAAGGTAAGTTGATTAAGTCGAAATCTACCTCTAATCCTTTTGAAAGCATCATTTATAAATGAAAATAGTTCAAAGTTAACAAGAGTAGCTTTTACCCCTTCGAAAGCAAGGCTTCGACACTGTACCTTCCGCTTTTCTCCAATTCAGTACGTATCAATTGTTTGATACCACGTGCATTGGTTTCGAATAGGTTCTCTAATGGAGGTATAGCACCGAAAGAACTAGATGGAAGTGGCAAAATTGTAAATTTAAGCAAAACTGCTTATTAGCCTTTTAAAGTAATTTTTTTAACTAACTTGCCTTATTTGTCAAAATGCAATTGGTTACCATTTCTTTACCAAAAATCCTTTTCTAAAAGTACTACCGAATTCAAAAATTATCAAATTAAAACATTTGACAAGTAAGCCTTTCTCCTTGATAAGCAAATAAAACATTTAAGTCCTTTAACTTAAATAATTTTATAACCATAGTAAAATACTTAGAAGAATTCCCCAAAAATCACAATAATTCACTGTTAATATGCTTTCTAACATATAAAAATTTCAGACTCAAAATCAATATACAATTGCCGTAAATAATTTAAACCCAATTTTAGCTATTTTCTTTCATAGAAAATTCATAATAAATCCACAATTACATAGAAAATTATGAAACTTGAAACCCACTTCTAAAATAATGTTTTAAACCACATATTAAAAACACAAGTCATTTTGATGTCATTTAGTGGGTTTTCAATCTAAACATATCATAAAGTCCATGTGAAATCAAATAAATCATCAACAAGCATATATTTCAATTCAACGAACACAACATGGCATATAACTTGCAAAACAAATTTGGATCTAACTTTGAAACTGAAACCATTATTAAAAATGAGATGTAAATCCAATTATTCACATTGGCTTGGTCTTAAGAAGGTTGAGATTTGTCCTTTGATTGATTTGCTTAAGCTTCTTACTTGAATCTTAGCTTTTCTTCTTGAATCTTTTAATGGTGGCCGGCCAAGCCTGTTTAAGGCTTTAGTTTTATTTGTGAATGTTGTAAATGAATGAGAATTTAAGGATAGAAGGGTTTAGGGTATAAGGATAAGGACTATTCCTATTTTGTCACTATCATATTCCTCTTACTTACTTATTTTCTATTTCCGTTTGTTTGCACATTTAGTAAGGCATCTCAATCCCTTAACCATCTACATTATTTCATTTAATTTATCTAATTAAATTTCCTAAATAATGTTAGTCAAAATTAGGGTCATTACACCTAACCAAGAGGTTTACCACTACTGTAAGAAGCCAGGGAATTCCCTCGATTCTTATCCCACTCTGGCCTAGAAGAAGAAAGCGGGGATGCTGAATGTGATCGTGTCTTCTGGGGTTTCTAAGAGGGGCAAAGGTATTTCTCGATCATTTTTTGAAAGCACTATCTTATTCAGATATTTCCTTATTCGAGTTCTTTTTAATACGGGTGCTTTTCACTCATTCGTATCAAAGAACTCGACGATACTTTATCATTAGATGTCGTATACTTGGGTACATCACTAAGGCTTGCAAACTCTATCGAAGTTCTGCCACTCTTAGTATGTTATGTAGAAATGTTGAGCTTGTCCTTTGAGGATATTCTTTTCTTGCTGATTTGCATGTGATCCACTATCTTGGGTTTGGTATGATATTGGTAATTGATTGGCTTAATAAATATGAAGCTCGTATACTTTCTTCTGAAAGAATTACCTACCTTAAGCATCCAAATTTTGAAGAGCGTATTTCAATAGCACTTTAAGATATCGATTATAGTTATAAAGCTTCTCTATTTGTTCTTGAGTCCTAAGAAGGAGAAGATATATCTCGCATTCTTGTTGTTCGTGATTTCCTTGACATCTTTGAAACCGTTTCGAGGTTACCACCTAAGCGGGCCCTTGAATTTCGAATTGATCGGTCCTTGGTGCTCAGTCTGTAATTCGTCCTCCCATGAGGATGTTGTTAAAGGAAAATAAGGAGTTGAGAAATCAGTTATCCAAATTAGAAGCCAAGCAGTTCATTTAGTCTAGTTCGTCTCCTTGGTTGTAGCGGTGGTGTTTGTTAAAAAGGTGGATGGTACACTAAGGCTTTCTATTAATTATTGTAAGCTTAATGAACTTATGATAAAGAATAAATACCCATTGCCCTGGATCGACGATATGTTCGATAGACTCTATGGTGCTAAAGTCTTTTCTCAACTAGGCTTAGTGACTGGATTCCATCAGCTTCGTGTGGCAGAGGATAGTATTCTTGATGGATTTTCATACCCGTTATGGTTCTTTCGTGTGGCACGTGATGCCCTTCAAGCTAACGAATGCCCCAGCTTTCTTACTGGATCTCATGTCTCGTGTGTTCTGGGAATTTCTCGATAATTCATTTTAGTTTTTATTAATGATATCCTAGTTTATTCCATGTCTAAGGAGGAGCATGCAGATCATCTTAGGACTGTTCTAAGGACACTTCAGGGAAATCAATTGAAGGCAAAATTCTCTGAGTGTCAATTTTGGCAGATGGAAGTCATGTTTTCTAAAGCAGTGATTTCTATCGATCCATCTAAGATTGAAGCCATCCAAAACTGGAAGTGGCTAGAGAATGTTTCAGAGATTCAGAGTTTTCTAGGATTGGTGGGATACTACCGCCGACTCATAAAAGATTTCTCCAAAATATTTTTACCTTTCACTAGCCTGACAAGAAAGGGAGTTAAGTATGTATGGTCAGATAAGTGCAAAGTAACTTTCTAGAATTTGAAGGAACTTCTTACTCATGCTCCCATTCTAATGGTTCCAAAAGGGAACCTGGACCTTGTATTCTATATCGATGCTAGTAGGTTGGGTCTTGGCGTTGTATTATTGTAGATAGACAAAGTGGTTTCATATGCATTGAGGCAATTAAAATCGAATGAGGTCACGTATGCTAAGCATGACCTTGAAACTTCAGCCATCGTCTTTGCTTTTAAAATTTGGCACCATTATCATTTTGGCAAGAAGTTTCTCCTCTATACCCATTATAAATCTCTGAAGTATTTGTTAACCCAAAAGGAGCTCAATGTGCGTCAGCAAAAGTGGCTTGCGTTCCTTGCTTCCTATGATTTTGATATTTTGTATACTTCAAGAAAGGGGAATCGAGTTGATGATGCATATAGTTGGAAGCATCGGGTGGTAGTTTCTATGATGGTGGCTGAGTTGAAAGATCTTGAAGTTTTATCTTCTTGTGAGATTTGAAGGCGCGCTCCAGATTCTAGTACATCCATGTTGTTAGCTAGCTTGGAGGATCATCCATCCTTATTGGATCAAATAGCTCAAGCCTAGGAACAAGAACTTGACCTTGTTTATCTTATGCAGAATTGTGGTGATGAGTCTAGAAAGGATGAATTGAAGGATTTTGAAGTTGATGCTTGTAGTTATGTCCAGAGACGTGGGAGACTTATGTTACCAAATATCGAGAATCTTTGGAAGGGTATCTTATAAGAATGCCATCTCTCTAGGTACACTATCCACCCTGGTAGTAGTAAGATGTCAGGGGATATGAAACATCTCTACTACTGAAAAAGGATGAAGCATGATGTTGCAATATATGTAAAGAGCTGTATGACTTGTCATCTTGTAAAGATAGAGCATCAGAATCCAATGGGCTTTTACGGTCACTAGACGTTCCTATTTGGAAGTGGGATCGGCATTCTATGGATTTTGTCGATGGCCTTCCCCGCTTTAGATCCGGTCATGGTAGTGTATGGGTGATTATCGATAGACTAATGAAATCAGCCTACTTTATTCCTATCAAGTCTAACCGGACAGCTTCTCAGCTAGCAAAGCTTTATATTAAGTAGGTTATTAGGCTTATGGAGTTCCCAATGCCATAGTTAGCGATCGGGATCCACTCTTTACAAGTGGGTTCTAGAAGAATCTTTAGATGGCATTGGGTACAAAAGTCATATTAAGGCATAATTAATTGAAATATGTTAATTTTGGGCTAAGCTCATTTGGGTGAGAATTAAGAAATAAGGAAAACAAACTGTACGTTGATTCACGTTAGAAAAGACAAAACACTTGCTTCTCAATTCTCCTTGTAAAACTTCGACATAATTTCCAAATTCCTCTACAATTAGTGAATTAATTTGTCGAAACTAATAGAGAATCATTTTAGATATTCAATGTCAACTCTATACTCAACTTTGATCCATTTTTATTCAGTAATTTCTATATTTAAGTTGGTGTTGTCAAATTTCTCTTTGCACGAACTATTAGAGCTGAAAACTAAAAAAAAGCTCTAGTCCACCTCCAATCAATAGTAATCATGGTAATTCAGGTGAATTTACCTCTCATTCTATGTTCAATTTCAGTTATTTGATGGTTGCTAGTTTCCGAATTTCATGGCTATATGACAGTGATTTCAAGAATTGAAAACTACTACTCAATGCTAATAGAAAAACTTATTGTCCTTGAATAGAATCCACTCAAATTGCTATAGTTTTATTGTATAAGATTATTTTTGGTATTGCATGCAAGTACTTAAGTGTTATTAGTAATATTATATTGTCAGAATCTTGCAAACTCGCCAGAAAGTCCACCCGTAGTAGCTAGAAACGCGACCCGGAGTTATATAGCTCTAGGAATTCACGTTCAATCGACCGAGCTATCTATTCAGTTGGCTATACAACCAACTGGAGTGTATAGCTCTAGGTAGTTGAATAAACCAATGGTTTGGTCAATTGGCCACTATCCTGGAGCATACAGCTCCAGGTAGTCGATTGAACCACCTGGGTTAGTCGACTGAACCTGAGCCTGGAGCCCGCTCCAGGTGCCTGCTAGACATCTCATTTGCTCATGACTTGTTGCATCCTTTGCTCTACTTTGTTGCATTGTTTTGATGATTTTGGGTACTTCTAGATGCTTTCCGGTCTTGAGATTTCGATTCTCTAATTTGAGTATTGGGTTTGAAATGTTTTATGGTTTTATAATACTTGTTTCTTTCATATATATTCATATATATAATATTGATTACTATGTTGTTGGAATAAAAAGAATATAGATTTAAAAGTTATAGTTTTCAAATCATATTTCAAATCAAATTCATTTCAAAAATATAATTTCAAGTAAAAGGTTTAAATGATATTTATTTTATTATATGGAAATATATAATGATGTTTTCATAATATCATTTCTTATTCCAAATAAATATTTGAAAAGGATTTCCAAAATCTAGTTCAATAATATAATTATTATTTCGTTCGGATGAGAGATTTAATTAAACGGTTTAGTAAAACAAGTGGTATAGAACATTTGTGTTTACTTTACTGGTTAAATAACGAACTTACTCGAGTGAATATTTTACTATTATATATATATATATATGTCTGTATGCTATCTTTAATTAAGTGAAGTTTACTGTCTATTAGTAAACACTCGGGTTCCACCGATTGGTATGGGACGCTTTGGCAAAATTCATTTGGTTACTAATTGAGAGTAAGTGACACTTTTGGGGATGACGTAGCTCTTGAGCTCGTCTCTGGGAAGCAATACTTCGTGATCGTCATGCATAGCTTTCTAGCTCATCTTTGGGGAGGCAATCCTTTGTCGTCGTCAAGTGTAGCTTTCTTGCTCATCTTTAAGGGAAGGCGATCCTTCGTGGTCGTCAGGCTTAGCTTTCTAACTCATCTTTGGGAACATGATTCTTTATGATCGTCATATGTAGTTTTCAAGCTCGTTATTGGGGAAATGATCGATTGTTAGGTATAGCTTTGTGCTTGCCTTTTCAGGGTGGTGCCATTTTATTATGAATTTTGATCTTTGAAATTTAGTTGCAGATTTGGGATTTCACCATATTCTTCAATTTTCGCCTATGATAGGCAATATTCATGTTATTGGGTTTGGTGACTTTGATTTGAGGAAGTTATTCTTTGCTATTATGGGAAATTGTTATTTTGGAGCATTATCTTATAAAATCACCAAATTGAGTTACATGATTCTCATTTATATATGCCATGTAGTTCATATTAAGCTCTACTTCATGTATTACATCAGTATTTTGAATTAGCATGGACTAACTCGTTTATTATTATTCAATAATACTACGGTTAGACCGAGTTGTTTCAGGTACCACTCGCTGATCCTAGAGCTTTCCTAGCTTGGTGTATATTACTTATGCCTATGTCTATCCTTCCACAGTGGGTTTCGCCTTCATTCACATTCCACAAAAGAACATTTATCCAGAGCTACCCCTTCAAAAGCATAAATTATCATTTTGAACCAGTTGAGACCATTCACAATTATAAAGGAAAGCTTACTTAAGTTCAATATGGCATTCTCATACAGCAGAAGACGGGGTTCTGCATCAATCAACAAGTATGCCTTCGAAAGCTACCTTACGGATTTAAACCTTCTACGTCTCAACTCCTTCGATGCCCCAAAGATTCACCTATCGGTAGAGCCGAAAGCCCTTGTCCATTCCTACTTGCAACAACACATCAACAATAAAGTAGAGAGCGCATCTACACCATCGAACCAACTCAAAAGCACTCAAGTTTAATTTAAAAAGTAGAAGGACGTCCTAATGTTAACAGCGATGAAAGGTCTCCAAGGCCGCCTTTTGACCAAGTCGAGAGGATCGATTCGAAAGGTGCCAACCCGCTCCTAAAAATAAGACCCTAGGGGTCTAGTTTTGGGGGATCCGGTTTCATTCACTCCATACTTGTTCTTTCTTGAATTTATAAACCCTAATTCGGAAATTAGACTGGGGATTTGACTTCTTTGTATTACTTAAGCTACTAGTAATAAAGGAAAATATAATCAAAGCAAGTTAATGGCGTTTTTGGATTTAATGGTTGATCTAATGTTTCTATGCGATTCTGATTATGATCTGCTTGTATCAACATGATCTACAAGCCACCTTTCGAGGAAGTCAAAACCTATTAATTCAACTAATATCCTTAGATCATTAGGTCCTAACCTCGAGTCACCGTGACCACTTCAAAAGAAGATTTCGATAGGATCCTAAACCAATTCAACTAGCTCGAAAGGTATAATAAAAATGGATTTAGGTGTTTCGACAATGTCGAAAGGTTATATAAAAAGGAGTTTCAATTGCTACAACCTTTTCAAAAGGTAAACTTAAGGGAATAGAAAGATTTTAACTATCTTTATCTGTTCGAAAGGTGGTTTTGAAGGGTTCACTTACACTTTAAACTTTACTTTGGGGTGTTGACAAGTTTACTTGTTAACATTTTTAGCGCTAGAAGGAGAGCTTGAACCTCCGACCTTGTTAACTTCCAACTTTACTTTCCTTTAACCCTATTCTATTCCAAGCTTACCTACTTTAGACTTTACACTACCATACTTAGAAAAATTAAAAAGTCCGAACAAGGATCCTCAAAGCCACATTTAATTAGATTCTCCCTTAGAACAATTAATGATTCTAAACTACATGAAGAGCAAATGTTGAGATTGTAAGCTTTAAAGATCATAAAGAAAAAGGGTGCTGACCCTTATAACCCAAACAAATGGAGTTTAAACCATTTTCATATTGGCCCCACAACAATCTTTGCCTTAGGGGGAACAAAAGATAAGAGTGATAATTTGTTTGACAAAATGAAGAAGACAATTCAACTCTATACCAAAGGCACTATCTTCGAAGAGGAAATGATGGCTTATTACAACACCTTTGCATAAAAATGGCATTAAGAAACAAGTGAGACATTGCCTACATGTGAGCTTCAATAGGTTTTGAAAGGGAAATTGGTCGTTGAGGGTGAAGCTTCAGAACCAAGTAATAAAAAACCTAAAATCGTCCTCAAAAGACAAGGTTCAAGTCGAGACTCCCTAAGGAATGCAATCTGACTACATCGATTAAGATTGTTTATATGCTAACCAAGGAGGGAGTCAACTATTGGCTATCCTAGAAGAAAAACCCTAAATAAGAAAGGAATCGGGGGGGATCCTATTGCCACTATCACATGATGAATGGGCATGAGACAAATCAATGTAAAGCACTTGAAGGAATGGTGATCAACTTTTTCAGACAAGGCTAAATCAATAGATTTGTAAAGTGATCCTAGTCGAATTCAATAAAGCACCACTTTTCTAAGAAAAATCTACATAGTCGGGAGTTGAATTCTCCTTAAATTTAGAAATTACCTTAAACGGTCAAAGCCTTTGTCCGCGCCGAGTTGGCCAAGTCAAAGCGCCTCCTAGAGGGAGTTAGAACCGCGCCATGCTATGGCCAGGTTAAAGCATCAACAAGCCCTTGATCGCGCCATGCTATGGCCAGATCAAGGTGCCTCCTGGAGGGAGGTTTGATTAAGCCTTTATCTGTGCCATGCTATGGCCAGGTTAAAGCATCAATAAGCGCATGATCGCACCACGCTATGGCAAGGTAAAGGCACCTCATGAGGGAGGACAGGGTAAGCCCTTGGTCTCCCCATGCTATGGCCTGGCCAAGGCACCCAACAAGCCTTTAGTCCCGCATATAAGGCCTGGCTGGAGCGCCTCCTGGAGGGAGGTTGGGTAAGTCCTTGGGTCCTGCTTGTGGATAAGCTAACCAAGCACACTAGACAACAACGGACTAAGACGTCCGAGCCTAAGAAGCGACATATCAAACAACGACAACATATAAGGCCTAAAGGGTGGCACATGCCAAAAGAATCAAAACCTAAAGAGCGGTGCAGAACAGAAGGCTTAAATAAGAATCTATAGCCTCTGACCAGTTCCAAAAGAAAATTTTAGAAATTCACTTATTGATACCTAAATCTGGGTTTCGGGCCTTTTACTATTAATCTCAAGTCTTCATGGTACCTGAATCTGGGTTTCGGGGCTTTTACTAATAATTTTCGGACTTCACTCATTATGCCCGAATCTGGGCTCTGGACTTCAATTATGGATACCTTTATCATGGATTTCTACCTATCATTCACTAATACCCAAATTTGGGATTCAGGTCTTTTAACTTTTGAATTTCATTCATTAATGCCTGAATCTGGGTTCTAAAGCAATTGATATTGAGATTTCTATGAATTTCTAGTCTTCAATTGAACTTGGGATCTACCTTACTAATGCCCGAATTAGGGTCACTGGACTTTTACTGCAAACTTTCAGGCAACACTTGTTAACACCAGAATTTGGGTTTCGGATCTTCTATTATAAAGATTCCTAATCTTCTATGATTAATTTTCAGATGATGATTTCTGGAATTTTATTAAACGATTATTATTTCCTTTCTATTAGTTATTTCCAGAAGAGGAATTTCTAAACTTCTATAATTGAAACCAAAATTAGATTTCTGGTTCTCTATCATTATATTTTTGGTATTCTATCAATATAGTTGGAGTCGGATTCCTGGCTCTCTCTCGTCATTACCAAAGATGGTTTCAAGACATTCCACCGTATCCAGTTGTGGAATTACTTCTCACTTATTATCATTATTTTCACATAATAATCTGTTAACTTCCATTACTGGGATCTTTTGAATTCGTAATACTATCACTAATGATGTGGACAAACTACTGAACATATTCTTATATAGATTTCAAGTTAATGATAAGAAATATTGTTTACCTTGTACTTTGCAGGAAGATAAGATCAATAAAGGAGACCGAGTGGATCAACAAATACAAAAACCATAGTCAAAGTTATCGGAAAAAAATTTCAAAAAAGAAAGAGGCAACATACCAAGTGATATTTACATAATTTACACAATTTATAAAATTATTTGCAAGTATACAGCACAAGTGTATGTTTCACAAATCCTGAACAGCCTTGTCTATATTTTCCACAATTAAAGGACCAACGATATGCCGAATTGCTATGTAAAGAATTTCTTTAAGTTTCTTTTCCTTTTTCTTTATATCATCGGCATCATCAATGGATTCAATACGAGCCTTTAAAGCATGTTTGAAAGCTTTGTTGGCACCTTTAAGGGTTTTGTTCTGTCTCTCTAAATTAGCAATGCACTTTTTAAGAAGATACTTTTCATGTTCAAGTCTTTGAATCTTAGCTGCATATTCATTAATGCGTTGCGAATATCTCGCCTTCTGTTGATCATCAAAATATCTCATCATTTCAAATTTAACCTTCCTACACCATTCACTCACTACTTTCTCGTTTAAACCTGGGGGAGGATTTGTCATAGTAGGAAAATTTTGAATTGCAAGAGATAAAGACCTTGTTGATTTTATGATAGACGAGGTGATTGGAAAAGTCGGTAAATCGATATTTGGAATGTTGTCCTCCATGATGAATTCCAATGATGCATTGAGCTTGACTATTTTTAACTTAATCTCCAAATCGCTTATTTGCTGAAGAAGCTTAGACATCTTATGATCAAAATCAATTGAAGGATTTGATTTAATTTGGCGCTTCAATATGGAAATTGTTTCATTCTTATTCTTGATGTCCACTTCAAGACTGGCGATTTGATCATTAAGGTTTCTAACAATTGTCTTTTGAAGCAAAAATCTCATGTGCCATTCCAATGCTTCCGCATTGCCTTGAAAACGAGTAGATATAAGATCCTTAAGTAAACGCCTCTTTTCAAAATTCACAATCAATCTATCCCTGATGCTAGTGAAG
Organism: Allium fistulosum; assembly: GCA_030737815.1. Classification (NCBI taxonomy): domain Eukaryota; kingdom Viridiplantae; phylum Streptophyta; class Magnoliopsida; order Asparagales; family Amaryllidaceae; genus Allium; species Allium fistulosum. Next base: position 1,427,835,571 of record CM060902.1, read on the forward strand.
CGAGATAACGAACTCGATAAGAGTGGTGCGATAGGTAAATGTGAGTCCTATTTAAACAAAAAAAAACAAAGTCAAGACTCAAATAGCCAATCTCATTTATTACAACAATAGAGATTACAACTCAAGGAGAAATAATACAAAAGGTACAATCTCATTGTTATAACCAATTACTTGTTTTATTACACTTAAAATTGAGAAACAACAATTTTGACTTTGTTCAAAGAATTAGCTGAAAGACTAACTATTGAATCGAAAGGGGCATCAAATCCTTTCGGGGTAATAACTGGAGGATATTTGCTATAATCCCATTCCTCGACAGGAGGACTATCAGGACTGCATATTAATTTGATATGATATGTTCGAATTTTCTTAAGAAGCCTTTCCTTTTCTTCGCTAAGAAAATCGAAAGGCGGGGATGTTCCATATAAAGTCTCTGCAGATCTCTAAGAAAGCAGTATCTGGTCGATTTTGAGGATTTCAAGAGTGAAGCCTTTTCTAAATAATCTCTTCTTAATTTGACATATTTTCCTAAATAGTCTCTAGAAACAAGGCTGTCTAAGAGACATTTATTCTGTGATAACGTAATAATACACGACTAAGTATAAAAGGAAACTAATACATAAAATTTACAAATCAATATTATTACATAATTACAAACACCCATCCGGTTCGTACAAAATTGATTTTTTGAATAACTCGAAATAAATATATCCTTATAATATTTGAGTTTTTCTGAAGGAAACTCATGAGGGGTTGATTTGACTTGCGGTAAATTCTAGCACATCCAAATTCATCTAAATATCTCCTATGTAGACGCTTAAGTAGACCCCTACTAAAATCACTCAAGTATGAAAAATCTATGGTTGGGTGTCAACAATAGGCTTTGTATAAGAAGTCTACTAGAATGTCCCTTTCTTCAACCAACATGCAAAAGAGTGTTATTAATTCTCGGTTCTCTTCAAAGAGCTTGTCATATCGAAGGTGCACCCTTTTTAGTCGGGGGGTGGCTTCTTGATCTTTAAAGGATGCTAGCACCGCAACATTCTTACTAAGCTTATGATACTTCTCAGAGAGTGCATTATGTTCTTTTAATTGCATATCTAACTCTCTATACAGGCTATTTATTTCCGCTTATTTTTTTTCAAGATTTGTTTTATAAAGTTGAACATATTTCTTCTTTATCTAAAATAAAAAGATGTCAACTATTGTTATGTTGGAAGTGAAAGCCATTTGGAGAGAGTTTCCCGTACTTGGGAAATAGGAATTGAAGTTCGTGAGGGCTGCTTTCTTCTCCCTGGTTCTCCAACATCGATATTGGCAGTTTCTTTGTGGTGATAGGAGGGCTCAGGAAGTTCAGTTTGATCTCCTCCATGGCCGCTGGGATCGGGGTTAATCTTTTATGAAGCCCTAGGAATGTCCTCGCCATTCCCTCCATTGGAACCAGCATGATCACCACCGCTACCACCTGAACCCTGATCATTATCCCCATTATCAGAACTATCGTCGTCGTCGTCATCATCGTTTCCGCCTTCCTCGGCAATGACTTCATCATCTTCTTCTTCTTCGTCGGAATCAGAATCTCCTTCTATATAGGGGACTTCAAAAGATAAGAGTTTGGCGGCATGAATCTCTTCTCTCTCAGGGACTTCGATTCCTTGCTCCATTTCTTTGATTTTATCCATGAATCTTTTGATTAGAGTAGGATCGAGTGAGGGAAAGCTTAAGTCTGGACATTTTTTGATGTTTTCGGAATAAGCAAGCATAAGAGCGTCTTCATAAGAATTCACGATGATGTCATTGAGGGAGGTGCTCATAAATTGCGATTCCTTTTGCTTGGCTTTAGAAATAGTGTCAATGGCCATTGTCAAAGAATTTTTCTTCTTCCCCAGCTTATTCTTGAGAGAAGATTGTTTAGCAACATCCGAGCCTTCTCTTCCTCGGAACCTTTTAAAGCCATTTCTAAAGCCAAATTTTCATTGGCTAAGAGTTGTTTTGCTTTCTCTGCTCAGAGATAGTAGATTCTGCTTGAGCAAGAGAGACCCCTAACCTTTCTTGTTCCTTCACTGCATTATTTTTGGCAGTAGAAAGGGAGGTAATTTGGCTGTTCAAAGTTGAAATTTCTTCTCAAACCTTGGACGTCTCAGCGGAAAACATCAAAGCACTTGCTTGAAGAGAGTGCCAGCTTTTAGAAATCTGAAAGGAAAAGTATGACATGGGTCAAAATTTAGTAAGAAATGGTAATAAGAAGGTCAAATAATATGAAACATACCATAAGTCATTGATCAATTAGAGATCGAAAATGTTCTACCGGGTCAGGAACAGAAGAAAGTGGATGAATGGAAGTAAATAAAGAAGAATTCAAAATTGATTGCATCATCATCTGAAAATCATTTGGGGAAACCGATGATGGGGTATAGAGGAGTTCAAAACCTGAGGGGGAGTTGAAGTGCTTAAATCCCTTTGCATCTTCTCGATGACATTAGGAAAATCACAAACGACAATGCGGGACATGAGGTCGTCCTTTGAAAGAGTTGTTTTAGTTTGGTCAATAGAAGCTTCAAGAGTAGGGCCCTTAAGAGTTTTTCTCACATCAATAGATCCACTCTCTTTTGAAGGAAAAGAAGACTAGACATCAACAATTTTAGCTTTCTTGAGGGAAGGACCAACTGCAGTCTTCTCGCTTAGTTTTCTTTTGGTAATATCCTCGACCGGGCGATGGCCTAGGTCAAAGTTAATGCACTAGGTTCGGAAGTTGGGGGAACTAGATCTCTTACGGTTAATTCAACTAGGGGAGCAGTTGCTAAAAATTCAAAAAGTATAAGTTAGTAAAGTAATCTAAGGATTAACACAACAATAAATTGCAAGTACTATGCTTAATTTTACCAAAATGATTCGTACAAATTGGATACATAGGAGAGAAGTTTTTAGGATCACCTAGGGAGAGAAAATGCTTGCTCTTGGAGGTATGTTGGACAAGAGGGGGTTGTCCAAGAATTCTCTAACATGTGGGAAGGAGGGAGTGTTTTTGGAGATTGCTTGGCGTTAATAGAGTAAGCCTATTCTCGATACTACCCGAAGCAGCGGTCAACAGCTTCACGATTCTCTTTCCCTCATCATTAAGTTCTTTAGGAGCCGGACCTAATAAGAAAATCTAATTCGACAAAAGAACATAATTTAATGAAGATGAAGACTATGATCAACTTACGAGGAGAAGAGAAGACTCCACTAAGCTTTGGAAAACATTTGACATAAAAGAACCGTGTCTCCCAGTCTCTAAACTTATTTACTCCTTCTGAAATTAATTTCTTATGGGGGTTAGCCCTGAAAATTAGGCTATTAAGATTGCTAAGCTTGACCAGGCGCACTAGGTAATTGAGAATGTCAGCGCTTAGAGAAGGAATGCCTGATTCCAGAGCCATAAGTTCAAAAGAGATAAGATATGTGTAGACATTTGGCGATAATTGGATAAGTGCAAGGACAAGTTGATTCAGGGATCTAGATAAGAAATTTGCGAATGGAATAAAGCCACCATGCCAAATGTGGATGGAAGTATAAGCAAAATATCCTTCGAGGGGATTCTGAATAGTATTGTTATCACCAGGAGGAATGGCTTCCACTCCTGTGATTCCAAAGTCGTTAAGAATTGCATCGGCTTCATCTTGAGAAGATATCAGAGAATGTTTAGAGATGGCTTCAACCTTTTTCGGTGAAGATTCTGGTTCTGGAGCTATATCCTTTTCAGGTTTCTTGGAAATCATTTTCAAACCCATGATCCCATCGGGTGAAACCATTTCATTAAAAATTATAACTTGTTTCATTATTAACACCTTTTCAAAGATGTTGAAAATCTATTGTAGTAATTCAAATATCCACCGAAGTATATGATTCCATATCTTGGAAAGAGTGTTAAAGTTAATTTGGGTCTTGAATTTCTTTGAGCTTTCGACGATATCGAAGGGGTAGATGGAGTAGAAACATCTAAAGACACCCTACAACAATGTTGGAAGCACGAATTTTTTTTACTATTAATAGGAATAACTAACCTTATGTAATTTGAATATATACATATATGGTCAGAACTATTAACAACATTCCACGATCAAATCAAATAAACCTTTCGACGGTGTCGAAACCCACAAATTTTATTTTACTCAAAGAATATGAATATTGCTAAAACACTATATTCTCATTAAGTCGAAGGACTAGGATCCAAGTGATTTTAATACAAAAGAATGGGCTTTAGAACGTTTTGATAGTATTTATATATAAAAAAATGTAGTTATAATCTGTTAACTACAATAGGTTTCGAGTAAGTTGAAAGGGGAGTAAGGTTTCGAAAGCATACAAACAACAAAACTTGTTTCAATTTGGGAGGTTTCGATCAAGTCGAATTGCTTGATAAGGTATTCAACTGAAATGACCCTCCTATTTCTACTCTAATTCCATAAGGATTTTTTTTTTAAGGTAAAGAGGATATATATATATAGATAGATATATCATCCATTGCAATTATAATTCTCAGGGTCAATATCTTTCTCCAATAAACCAAATATATCCGGGATCACAATAATCAACCAATATAAATATATCAGTACATTCACAAAGATAAGCACATACATGTGAGGATGTATATGCCTCTCTTGTTTGAATCAGAGTTCTGGAAAACAAGAGGATATTGGATTGCTGATTTTTTTTTAACCAGACAATCCACTGGGAACATATACTTTAGTCTGTTTATCCTAACTAAGAAGTGATCAAGTAATAATCAGTGGAAAGCAAGCTTTTAATATAGATGTTTGTGTTAAAGTCTGAATAGTATCAAACTCAGGCTAAAAGAAAGCGGGTCATAAGAGAACACAAGCAACATCTAGGCGTAATGGAAACGCGCCTAACTTATACACGAGAGGTCACGAGTTCGAGTACTATGCTGGTTGGTTCAAACACAATTTTTTTTTTCCTTTTTCATTTTTCTCCTGTACAGTTTGGAACCTGTTATCTACCTATATCTGCACATATATACTTTATTTTTGCCTATATTCTATCATACAAAACAATAATTCTTGCTTTATTATTTTTGAAACCCATTCCTACAACCTGGAAGGCTTCATGATTGATGTAAATTAAGGGTCTGTTGCTTGGGTTTTGTAAATGATAGAAGTGTTTATCATTATCCAGGTTTGAATTTCTTCTCACAAAATCTGTCTGGAATTAAGAATGCATTTGGTTAGAATCTGAGTGAAATTCAGATTCTTATCACAAATACAAAGGAAAAGGTGTGGTAATATTTGCACTAAACATGTTTATGTGCATATATATCTGCAACTATTTGGATCTGGCTTACAATTCCCTTATTACAAATCCTTTCTTTAAAAATAGGACATGAGACATTTGTATGAAACAAGTTTAATTATGGGAACCTTGCAGCCATATAAAACATTCAACCTATGCCTATTTTCTTTTGTATACATATGCCATGGTAGAAAATAAAACCATTTAATTTTCTGAGAATCAACTATCCAGATTTTCCAAAACTTAAATCCTTTCCAAAGACTCAAGATTGACTAATACATTTATAAAATGTAATCATTCGATTTTAACATGGTGTTCTTGCTAAATCCACTTACAAGATTTGATTAAAAAAATTTTTTTAAACATAACAGATATTTAACTTGGTTCATAGATTCCAGATACAAGTCAATCTCTTAATAAAATACCTAACAAAATATCCATCCAATATTCAACACTTAATACAAGTAGCAATTTAAATTGTCAATACATGCAGATTTCAACATTTAGGCTCTTATCTAACTAAGTTTAGCATGCTATATCTTCTTCTCAAAGCCTTGCTCCTACTCCTACTTAGTTGCTGCAATCCCTGAAAAAGCATTTGAAACTGCCTCATTTTAAATGAGACACCCCAGATGCCATTAGCACACTAGGGTCAGACACATGTCTGGTATGAGAAAGCTCACAAAAATAATTAGTTAATTAGGTTAAAGTCAAGTTAAGTACATATACAGAAAGTTCGGCCCTTTGGAATCAGGCAAATACTTGTGTGCATGCTCTGTGTCATTGTGCATGTGCACACTTTAATTTTCTTTCCAGAGACTACATATATAAATATGGCACATACATTCAAGCATACAATTCAATCATAGTCAAACAATCATTCATACCAAACAGGAAAATAACCAATATGAGTTAAATCATTTATTCAATTCTCATATTTCAAATCTGGGAAAAACTCTAGTTTTCTCATCATCTCAAGTATTATTCCCTTGGTATATTTATCTATCCTTGGTCTCATCTGCAATATTTATGAATCAATGGACACACTGTAATGAACTAATTCACTCCATTACACAAAGATCTCAGGACTTAAACAAGCCATGTGTCAACTTGTGTTACTCAAGCACACAAGTCATTCCTGCAGTGTTCTTGACCCCAATTTCCTAATCAGGTTTAAGTTAATAATAACTCTTTTGATTTTTCATGACAAAACCATTCAGTGATTCATTTCATTAGCTAAAAACATCCATAACATGGCATCTCATATTATTCATGACCATACAGAGGCAAACAAGCAAACAACCATTGGTGATTACAAAATAAGGTTCTGTATATATATATATTCATCCTGGTATTTAAAAGGAGTTTAGGCAACTAACATTGGCTTATGGTTTCTGGGAGAGTTTTTCTTTTGCAAACATTTATGCTTGAGTTAAACTCAGGATGACCTAGTTTCACTGAATCACAAAATTTTGTTTGCTATGCATTTTATTGAATCAGGAGCATCAGCACATAGGCAACCCTATTGCACCCCTAATTCCTTTCTATTTCAAGCCTCAGCACTTATACATGAGTATATTGCAGCTCAACATTATTTACATCTTTCTGGGTTGAGCCAAAACCAATACTACTTGCCTATTCTCAACATTTTATTTTCTGGGTATTTGTTTATATCCCTAAACATTAACATATCAGAGATCTGAGTGTATAAAATAGATATGTATACTAACAACACATAAAACTTTGTTATAATAAAACAAGTGATCAACCAAAGAGAATCAAAACATTTTCAGATTTAAATTCACAGATAAGCATTCATATATGAAAATACTCTTTTAAGAAAAATACTTATAACTGGCTGCCTACATTAGGACTTATTGCCTTAGGTTTTTGAGTGAGTTTTCTCACCTAGCTCTCTTCTTTGTTTCCTTAATTAATTGATGAGCTTCTGCCCTTAGCCTCAAGCTCTCTTCCTTCCCTTGTCTTATGATTTCTATGGTGTTGTTTTTTTTTTCAAAATTCTTTTCTGAGGAGGAGAGGAGGCTGCTGCATATACATGTATATATATACAGGGTCTCTCTTAGGGTTTTGGGTATTGGCTAAGGCCATTTTTGCCCACCAGAAAAATCATGTTATCTGCATTTTAAACCCAAAGTTTTACCCTTCCCGGCTTAATTTGGGTGAAGAGAAAAGTGGTTACACATTTTTTTTCAGAAATTTGCTTTTCAGAAAATACTTTTCCCCTTGTCTACAATCATGCTAAAAATGTGACTTGATTTTTGTTATTTATTAAATACTCTTTTCTAATTCTGCCTATACCAAGCACTTCCCTGTTTTATCTTATTTTTTTCTATTTTTAGCTTTCATGCAAATGGTATGTACTTCCTTCATTTATTTATAAGAGGATTATTCCTTTTTATATCTTCATTCTTTTTATTTCTGCTTATATTAAAATATGTCTGTATATTTTATTTCACTAGTTTAAACTCTAGTATTTTATTAACACATATATATTTATATAAGTCTTACTGAAATAATTAGTACACCCACCTATATATTCATACATCATTCTATACTGACACACACATGCACATGTACACTCAAAAATATTCAGTAGCATTCATATATACATTTACTCATGCATACTACTTTTAAGAATTTAATCTACATATATATATATATATATATTTCCATACACATCAATATGTATGTATTCTTGGAGTTCAGGGTTTTAGCTTATATTCATGTGCATTTCCTGTGCACACATGTACACACACTGATACACTATCAAGCTATATCAATTCCTCCTTCAAAATTTATTTAAAAATTATTTTAAATTTATTTATATTTTTCAGAATAAATTCCTAAAATCTTGGGTCATTACATACACCCCTCCTTTTAGAAATTGTGTCCCACAATTTTCCTAAGCTTAAAATAAATTTTAAACTTAATTCAGAGAACAAATATATTCTCTACCAAATAGATTCTTAGTTCTATACTAACTAAAAATATATTCATCCAAAATAAAGAAAACAATCAAAAATCAGAATTACCTTAATCTGAAAATAGCTTAGGATAATTCATCCTAACTTTGTCTTCTAATTCCCATGTGCAATCACTAGGATCAAGACTCCACTGTACCTTCACAAGTTTCAGAGATTTATTCCTCAACTTCTTCACATCTTTTGCCAAAATTCCCACTGGATCCTTTTCATAAATCAAATTAGGATTTATCTGCACTTGGGTTGGGGTTTCAAGAATTTCTGCCTTGTCATGGACCCATCTTCTCAATTGTGATACATGAAAAACATCATGTATACCTTGCATGTTTTCTGGTAATTCCAACTTATATGCCAAGGGACCAATTCTCTCTAGAATTTTGTATGGTCCAATATATCTTGGGGTTAATTTGCCTTGTTTTCCAAACCTCAGCACATTTTTCATGGGTGAGATTTTGATGAAAACAAAATTTCCCACCTCATATTCTACCTGCTTCCTTCTCATGTCTGCAAATTTCTTTTGCCTATCTTGAGCTGCTGTCATTCTTCTTCTTACCAACTCAATTTTCTCCTTGGTTTCTTGTATGTACTCAGGTCCTAAAATAGACCTTTCTCCTGCTTCTACCCAGCAAACAGGTGACAAACAGGGTTTACCATATAAGGCTTCAAATGGAGCCATTCCTATGGTGCTTTGGTAGCTGTTGTTGTATGTAAATTCAACTAGATGAAGATAATCTTCCCAGTTGCCCCCAAAATCCAGTATACATGCCCTCAACATGTCCTCCAAAACTTTGTTTACCACCTCAGTCTGCCCATCTGATTGAGGATGGTAGGCAGTACTTAAACATAGTTCACTTCCCATTGCTTCTTGAAAGCTTCTCCAGAATTTTGAAGTGAAGATGGTATCCCTATCACTCACAATGGTTTTGGGAATGCCATGTAACTTTACCACTTCTTTTATAAAAATTTGAGCTAGTTTCGGTGCTGTTCTTTCTGACTTGACTGGGATGAAGTGTGCTACCTTGGTTAGCCTATCAACTATCACCCATATACTTGTATTACCTCTCTTAGATCTAGGCAGTCCATCTATGAAGTCCATAGATATGTCTTCCCACTTCCACTATGGTACACTAAGAGGTTGCATCAACCCTGATGGTCTTTGAGTTTCAGCCTTGACTTGTTGGCAAGTCATACATTTGGCAATGTACTTAGCTATATCAGATTTCATCCCCTTCCACCAGAAGTCTCTTTTCAAATTTTGATACATTTTTGTGTTACCTGGGTGTATGGAGTATTTACTTCTGTGATATTCATTCAATATTTCCTTCTTCAATTCTATGTCCTCTGGTACACACATCCTATTCTGGTATCTCATATAACCATCTTTATCAATGTGGTGATTCATTACTTCCTCCCCTCTTGAGAGGAGCATTCTCTTCTCTAATAAGTGAGCATCTTGTTCTTGCATTTTTCCTACCTTCAGAATTAAATCTGGTTGAAGTGTCATTAAGCTTAACTTCCCTTTATCTTCTCGTGCACCATGCATCTGCTCATTAATGTGCACACAACCATTCTCCCCAATCTCTAACTCAGTTAGCAAAAATAAGTTTTTAAATTCTTCTATCATCATCATAGCCAATTTAGCATGCTGTCTACTTAGAGCATTTGCAACTTTGTTTGCTTTACCTGGTGTATAAAGTATGTCAAAGTCATAGGCAGCTAAGAACTCCACCCATCTATGTTGCCTCATGTTCAAATCCTTTTGTGAAAACAAATATTTTAGAGACTTGTGATCAGTGTAAAGTTCAAACTTAGTGCCTAACAAATAATGTCTCCAAAGTTTTAAAGCATATATCACAGCTGCTAATTCGAGATCATGTGTGGCATACCTTACTTCATGGGGTTTAAGTTGTCTGGATGCATATGCAATGACTTGGCCTTGTTGCATCAACACTGCACCCAAGCCAAATCCACTAGCATCAGTGTATACCACTAATTCTTCATTTCCATGTGGTACCTTTAGAATTGGAGCATTCACCAATGCCTCCTTCAACTGTTCAAAAGACTTTTCACATTTTTCTGACCAAACAAAAGCTTGGTTCTTCCTGGTTAGGTTAGTGAGTGGTGTAGAAATTTTTGAAAAATCTTTTATAAACCTCCTATAATACCCTGCCATCCCCATAAATGACCTCACTTCACTCACAGTGCTTGGCCTCTTCCATGCTTGAATAGCCACTACTTTATTGGGGTTCACAGAAATTCCTTTGGCAGATATAACATGGCCAAGAAAATGTACTTCCTCTTTCCAAAACACACATTTTGAAAATTTTGCCTTTAAATCTTTTTCCCTTAATCTAGACAAAACCAGGTGCAAATGATGCTTATGTTCTTCCACTGTCTTGGAATAAATCAAAATGTCATCTATAAAAATAAGCACAAACTTGTCTAAACAATCTCTAAATGTTCTGTTCATTAAATCTACAAAGTAAGATGGTGCATTGGTCAAGCCAAATGGCATAACCAAAAATTCATACAACCCATACCTAGTGTTAAAGGCAGTGTACTTGATGCTTGATTCTTCCACCTTCATTTGATGAAAACCAGATGCTAAGTCTAGTCTAGAAAATACTTTTGCCCCTGCTAATTGATCAAAAAGATCATCTATTCTTGGCAATGGGTATTTATTTTTAATAGTTACTTTGTTTAATTCTCTATAATCTATGCAGAGTCTTAAGGAGCCATCTTGCTTCTTAACAAATACCACTGGTGCTCCCCAGCAAGAATTACTTGGTCTTATAAAACCCTTTTCTTCCAATTCTTCTAACTGTTTCTTTAATTCTTTTAGTTCATTTGGCCCCATTCTAGTTGGCTTTTTAATCACTGGGCTTGCTCCTGGAACTAGATTGATCTGGAATTCTACTGGTCTATGGTGTGGAATACCCTTGACCTTACCAAACACATCCAAATATTCATTGACTATGGGAATTTCTTCAATGGTTAGTTCACTGAAATCTTTTTCTGAGTCAACTAAATGATATAGTTTTCCTTCCTTAGCTACCTCACATAAAACTGTGATTCTCTGGCCTCTAGAATTTTGCAATGATATGGTGGATGAGTCTAAATTAATTATGGCTTTAAATTGCCTTAACCAGTCTACCCCCAATATAACACCTATATTTGGGTAATTCAAAACATATAAATTGGAAATAAAAATATTTCCTCCTATGTTTAATTCCACATCCACACAAATCATATTTAAAACACTAGAACTCCCCAATGGACTGTGTATATGCAATGGGGTTTCAACCAATATGCAATTCAGTTTTAGCATTTTAACCAATTCATAAGAAATTAAAGAGTGAGTTGCCCCAGTATCATATACTACTGTTATGGGTATGGTACAAATAAGTAATGTACCTTCCACTTGGCTATGGTTTACAGTGTTACTCTCCACTGTGGCTTTGCCTTTTCCTTCCAAATTTGCCAATTTGCCTTGCTGTTTATACTCAGGACAATTCCTCTTCATATGCCCCTCTTTCCCACATAGATAGCATTTGAAAGCTCCTCCTTTCAATTCTGGACATCTTGGTTTGATATGCCCTTCCTTTCCACACTGATGGCACACAATTTTCTTCTTGTTTTCCTTAGCTTTGACATCTCCAGTGCTTTTGTTACTAGCCTCTTCTTTCTTCTTATCATAAGGGTGATACCTCCCCTTACCTTTCTTGATATTATTGCTCTTAAAATTTCTGAACTTCTCCCTTTCCTTGTCATGCTGCTCCAACCTCAAAGCTAAGTCTATCACATGGTCAAAAGTCTTGTCTGCATAGGGTAACATGGCTCTGCTAAGTCCTGGGTTCAGACCTTTTATGTACCTATCATTTTTAGATGCCTCATCTGCCACAAGCATTGCTCCATATGTGGAAAGCCCCTCAAACTTTTGAGTGTATTCTGTGACAGTCATGGTTCCTTGTCTAAGTCTAATGAATTCTTCTAGCAAGGTAGTCTTTGCTGATGCTGGTACAAACCTTGCTTCCAACATCTCTTTGAATTGATTCCAAGTGATTTCATTCTCATTCCTTCCTGCAATGATTACTTCCCACCAGCCTAAAGCTACTCCTTTTAGCTGTCTTGAAGCCACTTGCCTCTTTCTTTGATCATCAAGTTGCATGTCATTGAAAATTCTTTCCAATGTTCTCAACCATGTTTGAATTTCCATGATACTCTCTGTCCCTTCAAAGCTTTTGCCTCCTAAATGAGTATATGTCTTAAGTAATTTTGAGAGTTCTTCATAGGGATTTTCTTGCCTTTGTCCTGCCCCATCCCTAAATGCTCTCACCAAGTCTTGCAGATTGACCATTGGTGGTGCATGGGAAGATCCTGCTCCCTGATTTGGTGGTCTCCCTACCATAGTTTGCTAATAATAATTTACATAGCTGGTTAGTTTGATTGGTAATTTGGTTGTTTCAGTGGGTTTTTTTTTTCACACTGAACACATTGTTATATATATATATATTTAGTTCCTTTAAATTTTATTTCTATCTAAGAACTTGATCCTTACTTCTACTATGTTGAATAACATAGCTCTGATACCAACTGAAATGACCCTCCTATTTCTACTCTAATTCCATAAGGATTTTTTTTTTAAGGTAAAGAGGATATATATATAGATAGATATATCATCCATTGCAATTATAATTCTCAGGGTCAATATCTTTCTCCAATAAACCAAATATATCCAGGATCACAATAATCAACCAATATAAATATATCAGTACATTCACAAAGATAAGCACATACATGTGAGGATGTATATGCCTCTCTTGTTTGAATCAGAGTTCTGGAAAACAAGAGGATATTGGATTGCTGATTTTTTTTTAACCAGACAATCCACTGGGAACATATACTTTAGTCTGTTTATCCTAACTAAGAAGTGATCAAGTAATAATCAGTGGAAAGCAAGCTTTTAATATAGATGTTTGTGTTAAAGTCTGAATAGTATCAAACTCAGGCTAAAAGAAAGCGGGTCATAAGAGAACACAAGCAACATCTAGGCGTAATGGAAACGCGCCTAACTTATACACGAGAGGTCACGAGTTCGAGTACTATGCTGGTTGGTTCAAACACAATTTTTTTTTTCCTTTTTCATTTTTCTCCTGTACAGTTTGGAACCTGTTATCTACCTATATCTGCACATATATACTTTATTTTTGCCTATATTCTATCATACAAAACAATAATTCTTGCTTTATTATTTTTGAAACCCATTCCTACAACCTGGAAGGCTTCATGATTGATGTAAATTAAGGGTCTGTTGCTTGGGTTTTGTAAATGATAGAAGTGTTTATCATTATCCAGGTTTGAATTTCTTCTCACAAAATCTGTCTGGAATTAAGAATGCATTTGGTTAGAATCTGAGTGAAATTCAGATTCTTATCACAAATACAAAGGAAAAGGTGTGGTAATATTTGCACTAAACATGTTTATGTGCATATATATCTGCAACTATTTGGATCTGGCTTACAATTCCCTTATTACAAATCCTTTCTTTAAAAATAGGACATGAGACATTTGTATGAAACAAGTTTAATTATGGGAACCTTGCAGCCATATAAAACATTCAACCTATGCCTATTTTCTTTTGTATACATATGCCATGGTAGAAAATAAAACCATTTAATTTTCTGAGAATCAACTATCCAGATTTTCCAAAACTTAAATCCTTTCCAAAGACTCAAGATTGACTAATACATTTATAAAATGTAATCATTCGATTTTAACATGGTGTTCTTGCTAAATCCACTTACAAGATTTGATTAATTTTTTTTTTTTAAACATAACAGATATTTAACTTGGTTCATAGATTCCAGATACAAGTCAATCTCTTAATAAAATACCTAATAAAATATCCATCCAATATTCAACACTTAATACAAGTAGCAATTTAAATTGTCAATACATGCAGATTTCAACATTTAGGCTCTTATCTAACTAAGTTTAGCATGCTATATCTTCTTCTCAAAGCCTTGCTCCTACTCCTACTTAGTTGCTGCAATCCCTGAAAAAGCATTTGAAACTGCCTCATTTTAAATGAGACACCCCAGATGCCATTAGCACACTAGGGTCAGACACATGTCTGGTATGAGAAAGCTCACAAAAATAATTAGTTAATTAGGTTAAAGTCAAGTTAAGTACATATACAGAAAGTTCGGCCCTTTCGAATCAGGCAAATACTTGTGTGCATGCTCTGTGTCATTGTGCATGTGCACACTTTAATTTTCTTTCCAGAGACTACATATATCAATATGGCACATACATTCAAGCATACAATTCAATCATAGTCAAACAATCATTCATACCAAACAGGAAAATAACCAATATGAGTTAAATCATTTATTCAATTCTCATATTTCAAATCTGGGAAAAACTCTAGTTTTCTCATCATCTCAAGTATTATTCCCTTGGTATATTTATCTATCCTTGGTCTCATCTGCAATATTTATGAATCAATGGACACACTGTAATGAACTAATTCACTCCATTACACAAAGATCTCAGGACTTAAACAAGCCATGTGTCAACTTGTGTTACTCAAGCACACAAGTCATTCCTGTAGTGTTCTTGACCCCAATTTCCTAATCAGGTTTAAGTTAATAATAACTCTTTTGATTTTTCATGACAAAACCATTCAGTGATTCATTTCATTAGCTAAAAACATCCATAACATGGCATCTCATATTATTCATGACCATACAGAGGCAAACAAGCAAACAACCATTGGTGATTACAAAATAAGGTTCTGTATATATATATATTCATCCTGGTATTTAAAAGGAGTTTAGGCAACTAACATTGGCTTATGGTTTCTGGGAGAGTTTTTCTTTTGCAAACATTTATGCTTGAGTTAAACTCAGGATGACCTGGTTTCACTGAATCACAAAATTTTGTTTGCTATGCATTTTATTGAATCAGGAGCATCAGCACATAGGCAACCCTATTGCACCCCTAATTCCTTTCTATTTCAAGCCTCAGCACTTATACATGAGTATATTGCAGCTCAACATTATTTACATCTTTCTGGGTTGAGCCAAAACCAATACTACTTGCCTATTCTCAACATTTTATTTTCTGGGTATTTGTTTATATCCCTAAACATTAACATATCAGAGATCTGAGTGTATAAAACAGATATGTATACTAACAACACATAAAACTTTGTTATAATAAAACAAGTGATCAACCAAAGAGAATCAAAACATTTTCAGATTTAAATTCACAGATAAGCATTCATATATGAAAATACTCTTTTAAGAAAAATACTTATAACTGGCTGCCTACATTAGGACTTATTGCCTTAGGTTTTTGAGTGAGTTTTCTCACCTAGCTCTCTTCTTTGTTTCCTTAATTAATTGATGAGCTTCTGCCCTTAGCCTCAAGCTCTCTTCCTTCCCTTGTCTTATGATTTCTATGGTGTTGTTTTTTTTTTCAAAATTCTTTTCTGAGGAGGAGAGGAGGCTGCTGCATATACATGTATATATATACAGGGTCTCTCTTAGGGTTTTGGGTATTGGCTAAGGCCATTTTTGCCCACCAGAAAAATCATGTTATCTGCATTTTAAACCCAAAGTTTTACCCTTCCCGGCTTAATTTGGGTGAAGAGAAAAGTGGTTACACATTTTTTTTCAGAAATTTGCTTTTCAGAAAATACTTTTCCCCTTGTCTACAATCATGCTAAAAATGTGACTTGATTTTTGTTATTTATTAAATACTCTTTTCTAATTCTTCCTATACCAAGCACTTCCCTGTTTTATCTTATTTTTTTCTATTTTTAGCTTTCATGCAAATGGTATGTACTTCCTTCATTTATTTATAAGAGGATTATTCCTTTTTATATCTTCATTCTTTTTATTTCTGCTTATATTAAAATATGTCTGTATATTTTATTTCACTAGTTTAAACTCTAGTATTTTATTAACACATATATATTTATATAAGTCTTACTGAAATAATTAGTACACCCACCTATATATTCATACATCATTCTATACTGACACACACATGCACATGTACACTCAAAAATATTCAGTAGCATTCATATATACATTTACTCATGCATACTACTTTTAAGAATTTAATCTACATATATATATATATATATATATTTCCATACACATCAATATGTATGTATTCTTGGAGTTCAGGGTTTTAGCTTATATTCATGTGCATTTCCTGTGCACACATGTACACACACTGATACACTATCAAGCTATATCAATTCCTCCTTCAAAATTTATTTAAAAATTATTTTAAATTTATTTATATTTTTCAGAATAAATTCCTAAAATCTTGGATCATTACATCAACTTTAACAAAATGTACTATTCTCAATCCAATTGATAATAGGAAGTATATGTAGAATACAATAGCCTATGATTTTTGTTTGATGATAATAAACATATATATATATATTCGTTTAAATGTATTTGTTATTGTACTATTTTATTTTTCACATAATTAAATAAATATTTGTTGAATAAAATAAATAGCACATAATTCATATTCAAACAAATATTTTATTACAAATCCAAATAGTATAAATTTCAGCTCTCGCTACATTTTCACATTTTCAATTACAATACAATTTCATACTACAACACAGTTTTCACTATACAATTTTTTACATACATTTTACACCTCCCTACATAATTCACTCAACACTCATATTTGATCTTCAACTCTATTCCAGTTTGTATCCAGCATCCGAATTATCTGCAAAATAAATACTAACGAAGTAAAATTGAAAAAGAAATATTTTTGCAGCGTACAATAGAGTGTGTGTTTGAAAATATTGTTTGCCTCAGTTATTTGGGTTGTTCGTCATCATTTATTTTTAATCCATCTTACACGAACAGCTTGTAACATGCACAGTGTATCACTGTACATGTTACAAGGCCGTGCATACTGATATACACATGCAAGTTAAAACTTCAGGGACAGGTGAGCACAAGGTCAAACCCAACCAAATGGTGGATTTAACTCAGGTGCAATACAAAAACATCACAAAATGGTCAAGTACAAGTTCTCATGCAACAAGAATTTAAAACTACAACAGAGTTCAAGTCTCGACCAAAACAACATGTCCAGATCAATGCAACTAAAACAAGGCCTCAATTGCAACCAAACACAAATGCACGTATTCAGAAAATGATCACAGAAAAACAAGTCTGACCACATACATATATACATATGTATGCACACATGTATACATATCAGGAGCAACAAAGACCAAGTCAGAATATAACAAGATCAAAATGACAACTGCCTCAATCACATAACAAAGACCAGTGTGGGAAACAACAAAGAAACATATACAACATGACAACCGAGAAAATAAATGAAGCACGAAGCATGTGCAATAGACTACACAATGCAGTAAAGCTCTAAAACAAGGTCAAAGGCAACTAGATCATGCAACCAGAATCAACAAGACTGAAAATACACAACCAGGTCAACAGCCACAACAAGAATTCAGAACCAACATATAAGTCTATACAACAGAACTAGTAATGTAGACAGATTCAAGTAGAACTCAAAGCAAACCATGGACTAAAATATGAATGCAGACTTCAACCACCGCCAAAGTGACCAGACTTAAGAAAATAACATGTGCACTTGTAACAGTGGCAACCAAGCATGAATAATCACAGACAATCAATAAACAATCATATGTTGGTTTCAAGATGATCCAGACTAGCATGGATGTGCAAGCACTCAAGTAAACAAAACAATGGAAGAATAACAAGACCAATTTAACTCGAAGCAGCAACATCAGTTCAGGTATGAGGTGCAACCAGACCAGGTAAATGAAATGGCTCGAAATAGCAATGAGCACAGTGGACACATCAAGCAAACCAAGTGGATAGGCAAATCGTACACATATATACATACATATATTGAATTTCAAAATGAACAAGTCCAGTTACAACATGAACAAGCACTGAAGTGGACAGAGCATTTAGCAGTTCGAAAAACAAGTGTTAGCAATTAACAGTGAAGCCGTGGGTCATGAAAAATTCAGAAAATTGTCAGTAGCTGTTTAAAATAATGCCGCAGGTTACTGTAAAGCCGTGAGTAAAGTTCTGAACAAAATCAGAAGTGATAAGGAATAGATGAACAAGTCATAGAGGAAAAGAACTAGAAACAAATTCAAATTCCAAAAAGAACGGAACGGACTTGATAAAATATATCAAGCAAATTCAACACGAACAAGTCAAGAATTCATCACAAGCACTCAAGCAAAGATCGAATGGACAAGTGCAAATCACAGAAGAATTCAAACAAAAATATACCAACGTATATTTAGGGATGTTATTCCTATAAATTAAAACCCAATCTCATCATCGACACATATGAGTTCGAGCCCAAGCAATTAATCAAAGCATAAAGTCGAATATATTCGAAAATCAAAAAGGGGTGAATATCACATACCAAATTATCATTCGAACTCAAAGTGACCGCGTGTACGCAAGAAACTTGAAGAAGCATCGAATCATATTTATTAATTGAGAGCAAACCAGTATTCGATTCGAGCTCAAATTGTTCAAGGCGGCGACTTAAATCACGAACCCTAATTTTTGAAGAGTGGAAAACAAAGGCGGCCAGGAATGAAAAAGGGAGACGCACTTCATTTTAATTATTAGTGGGCCGGTGTTGTTTATTTTATTTTTGGCTTCAAATATCATATAGGGTTTAGTTTAGTTTTTGTTTTAGTTTTATATTATTTTGCAATTTTCTTTTAAAAATTGTGTAATTCTCTAGTCGTGTGACTAGGTTACAAACTACGGTGGTGTAGTTCGAGAATACGCAACTTAGTGGCTGAGTTGTGGCAGGGTTTTGAGTGTAGAGTTAGGTTAGTCATTAGCGGGTGTCGCAAGTTTACGTGTGTAAGCGTCTGACTACTTAATTTCTAGTAGAAACCTTAGGGGCAGCACTTAGGCAGGGCTTTACCGAAGCTGGGTAAATTTGTGTGTGATCTCTTCTACATTACTTTCTGTTTTATATTTTATTCCCACATTAGTTTTTGTTATTATTAGTTCATCCTATTCACTCCCCCCCCCCTCTAGGGTGAAAAAGATCCTACAAGTGTTATCAGAGCTAGGAACAAAAATCATTTTTTATTAAAATTTTGATTTTTTCTTTCAGTTAAAAATTTTGATTTTTTCTTTAAATTAAAAATTTGATTTTTTAAAATGGCTTCATTTAATAATGCTTTTACTAAGGGTTAGTCCATAGTTAGACCACCTATTTTCAATGGTGAATATACTTGTTGGAAAACTAGGATGAAACTTTTTCTGAAAACCGTAGATGCATGGAATATTATTAAAATAGGATATAGGACACCAACAATAATGGTAGATAATCAAGAAGTTGAAAAACCAATGGATCAATGGACAGATCTTGAAAATAAATTGCAATTTGCTAATGCTAAGGTTATGAATTCTGTTATCTGCTCATTAGATCAAGTTGAATTTAATCGTGTCTCACATTGTCTAACTGTGCAAGAAATTTGGTACAAACTTTAAGTGACTCACGAAGGAACCTCCCAAGTCAAAGAATCTCGCCTTGCCATGCTTAGTAGCGAATACGAGAACTTCACAATGACAATAACACCAAAATTGGTCACTAACCTCGTAGAGAAAGATTGTGTAGAGATATAAGTGATGAAGATAAATTAAACAGAGAAGACAATGCTAATTTAAATGCAGAAAGTAAGAACACCAAATTTATAGTGGTTCAGCGTAATTGCCTACGTCCACTTTGAGATTAAACTTTATTGATCTTCCTTATTGTTGATTACAAATACAATTCGTGAATCAAATGCTTGAATGAAGTTCTTAAGTAGAGAAGATGAGTCTCAAAAATGGCAGAGTCTCCCCGGTGTTCTCTCCAAAAAAGGATCCTCTTCACTGTGACCCTGCCCCTCTATTTATAGACAAAGATGGGCTGGACTTCCCAAGTGGGCTTGGTAGCCGATCGCTCTGGCCCAGGTGTAGTGTTCACTGCTTGCCGAACCAGGCATGCCGAACGTCATAATGCCGAACGGTCCTCCCTGTGCCGAACGGTCCTGTCTATGCCGAATGGTATGTCTGATGTGTGGAGAGTGCAAGATGGTTGCAGTTGAAGCCGAACGTAACTCTGTTTGAAGCTCTTGACCGAACAATGCTCCCTGACCGAACGATAGTGTCATGTTGAATGAGTAGGTACACCGAGCGTCTCCCGGATGCCGAGTACTACTGTTGCCGAGTACTCCTGTTGGATGTCGGGTGCTCTCGTTTCTCGGATGCCGAGTACTCCCGTTGCCGAGTACTCCTGTTACGCCGAACACTCCTGTTGCCGAGTTCTATTGATGCCGAGCGCTAGCTGACGCGGAGCAGTCTTGTATGCCGAGTACTATCTGACGCCGAACAATATGGATGCTGAGTACTTCGCCGAGTACTCCTAGATGCCGGACATTCTATGACGCTGAGTTCCACTAGGAAGCCGGGTACTTCGCCGAACACTCCTAGATGCCGAGCACTCTCTGACGCCGAGTGCTACCTGATGCCGAGCACTAGTTGCCTCGTCAAATATCCAGGAAACACTTGCCCCCCAAAGTGTATCGCGTGGCCGAACGTGATGCGCTTTGAATCTAGTTCAACTTTCCTTGGTAATGCCTTCTCGAGAATGCCTGTGACGGAGGTGTGTGACGAGCGTGGCCTGGATGCCGAACTGTATGTTCGAAGCCGAACAATCCTCATGTGCCGAACGTCATTTTGCTCTGATGCCGAACACTCTGGCATTGACCGGTTCTACCGGGTATAGCCCCTTCGACTTCCACCTCCCTTCTCTATAAAACCAGGCCTTTTCCTTCTTCTTCCCTTTACTTTTTTACTTCTGCCGTTCCTCGAAGATTTTCAATTCTATTCAGTCGTCCGGATTTAAAGCTTAACTACTCCATCCCAATCTCCATTCTGCAAACTAGGTACCTTTTCTCATACGATAGTAGTAGATTTCAAACGAGATGGCCGAGTGTGTCACGTAGAAGGCCTTTGAGTAGGTTGTTTCTATCGCGTCTTTATTGCCGAACGATGAGGCGAGGGGGAATGATTAGGAGTATGTCCACCTATGGTCTTAGTTTCTTCGTGTCGAACTGTGGCTAAAGGGAAGAGGAAAGAGTGAAGGTGATGGAGGAGGTAAGGGTGTTGTTTGGCGTAGCGCTGCTCCGGCGTATGTCGTCATGCGCCGGATGGAGGAATGGAAGGCTGCCGAATACTCCCTTGGTCGAACAATGACTTCAGCCGAACGAAGCTTTTAGCCGAATAATGACTTCAGCCGAACGAAGCTTTTAGCCGAACGAAGCTTTTAGCCGAACAATGACTTAGCCGAACACAGTTTTTAACTGGACAATGACTTAGCCGAACAATGCCTTTACTCGAACAATGACTTAGCCGAACAAAGCTTTTTAACTGGACAATGACTTAGCCGAACAATGCCTTTAGCCGAACAATGACTTAGCCGAACGATGCTTTTAGCCGAACACTTGACATGCCGAACAAACATACATGTTGACCTGTACTTAGGCCGAACAATACAATTGCCGAACAATGCCTTTAGCCGAACAATGACTTAGCCGAACAAAGCTTTTTAACTGGACAATGACTTAGCCGAACAATGTCTTTAGCCGAACAATGACTTAGCCGAACGAGGCTTTTAGCCGAACACTTGACATGCCGAACAAACATACATGTTGACCTGTACTTAGGCCGAACAATACAATTGCCGAACAAAGTTTAAATGCCAAACAGTATAAATGTCAAACTACACTTAGGCCGGTCACTTTATAAATTATATGTTTTCTGAATCTGGAACTGTAATCACCACCAGGCGGGCTCTTTGAGACGGTCAGCAATGACGGTCTTCGAAGGCGATGATTCGAAGCTCATTCTTATATCTTTGAAATCTTTAGATTCTTATTGCTTGTACACAATTGCTTGCACTAGTTCACACACCACATGGGGGGAAAACTCGTGTTGTTAATTCTAACGTCCAACGTTTTTTAAGTATAGTTTTCTCAAGCACTTAGCCAGGTTCGTTATTTATTGAGGATGTCAAGAAAGTCTAGCTCCGCTACTATATCCGACAGGCCTGGGCCGTCATCAAGGCCAGAAGCTGCTGATACTTCTAATCCGTCGACTTCTCCTGCTCTCAACTTAGCACCTGATGCCTTGGAGGCAGCAATTCTTCTAGACAATCCGATCGATTCACAAGCTTCGAAGATCAACGAAGCCGCTCGCTGACGGATATGCTCCATTCTTGGGATCCCTTTCGCCGACGTGTTGGTCCCTTCGCGACACGATCGTCCTCATCTGCCCCCAGTCGGGTATACTGCCTGTAACAAGTTCATGTGTTGGATGGGCAGCGTGCCTCCGTTCAATTTATTTCTCCGGGATGTATTGCAGTATGTTGACATAGCTCCGTCGCAGCTGCACCCGAACGGCCATGCGTTTCTATAAGGGACCTACTTACTTTTCATGGCCGTCTTCTCCAGACCTCCAACCGCTGGCGATATCAGATACATCTATATGATCAAGAGACGGAAAGACAGTCCTTCCTTTATGTTCCTCGAGCCGTACCACAAATGCCAAATCTTGACAGGGGCATGCAGTAAATTCGCCCTGTACAAACAGGAATGGTTCTATGTGCGCTGCCCTTCTGGTTTCGCGAGGAGATGGGTTGAAGGCAGTAAGTCTCTCTGCTGAGTCACTATTCGTATTTAACCGGGGTCATGTTTTTCCTAACTCTTTGTTTCACCTTTTTAGGTATCAACCCGCGTCCGGAAGGCCGAGGATATTCTGAGGCTGTCGAAGCCATTAGAGCTCTTCCTGCCAAGGATCGAGACATCCGAGCTATCATTTCAAATGAATCACTGTCGGGGTTTGGCTTGCTAGCCCCTGGTCGTCGGATCAGCCTTCCAGAAGGTGTCACCATTCCCAAAACTCCATCCGGTAAAGGGAAAAAACAGGCCGGATCATCGTCGTGTCGCATCCCCGATATGCATGAAGAAGGTGAGCGCAAAGAAGACGAAGCTCTTGGGACTCAGGGCGAGAATGTGGGTCCCGCTTGGAATACAGCAATCGAAGTTCAAGATATTGAGACGTCATCCTCCCCTTCGAAGGGAAAGAAGAAGTTAAAATATAAAGTGCAGAAGGAGAAAATCGGTGGCACTTCAAAAGTCATGTCAATCCCGCTTGAGAAAGAGGCTTCCTCGCAGCACCTGGAAAGTTCCCTGAGGGGCCTGTCGAACCTGTCTATTCCTGATGATATTCTTAATTACGGGTTTGACGATCCCGAAGCCCTCAAGTTTTCTTCGCCCTCTAAAGGCAACGCGGGAGTTCAACTCCCGACCCAAGGAGACAATACTCCAATTAGCAAAGACAAAAGAACTGGTCCGTCGGGGGAGACACTGGGACACACACGCACATACGCATTCCATCATACACTTCAAGTTTTTTCTTATCTCGCGGATTTTTCTTAACTCGTTGTTATCTCCATTCTTTGCAGGTGATATGGGGCGTTCTCTCGGACTCGATCGCCTTCATGGCTCTTCTATATTTCATCACTCTGGACAGGACTCTGGTTCAGGCAGACGCAGGGGCAGAGACGATTATGAAGATAGAGGCAATCGTCCCCATGAATCGTCTTACCGCAAGAAGGCGTATTCTCAATCTTCGCAGTCCCGTGATCCTCTTCCTCCAACTGTGCCGGATAAAGAGAAAACTTCACAAAAGGGTTACCAATCTGATGCTCCTCGAGAACAACACTCCAGTTCATCGAGTACGAGGCAAGTTCGGGAACAACGAAAAATGGCAGAACTTCCAAAGCCTCGTCCTCCTACTCCCGCGGTTGATCCAACTATCACGGAAAAAATGGTTGATCTTAGGGCCAAATTTCCAAAAATTTGCTTTGACGGTTTGAAGTTCCTCCCGGCTATTCACCATATTCCTGGGCACGTGAAGCAGAGTGCCATTGCCTACAATAACGACGTCTATGTTCAACATGACGCGTTCGTGCACTTGGTGGAGAAGATCTCGGAGGTGTCCGTTGAGCGCCAACATGAGATTGATCGCCTGAAACTGGAGGCTGGCTGCGACAAAAACATCATTGAGCACCAAGACGTAGAGCTCGCTTCGTACAAGTCGAAGCTGGAAGCCGCTGAACAAAGCGCAAAAGATACTGCTGAGGCAGTTACTCGCTTAGAGATGGCTTGTAACAGCCCGAGTTTCCAGTCCCGGAAAATCGAACCATTTGTGTTAAAGAAGAAGAGGTAGAAGAAGAAGAAACAGAAAATCAACAACAGAATCTCACATCGCAGCGGAACAAAATATAATATATATTAACAGATCTTTACACAAATCAAAACTATATCAGTTTTATACAATATATCATCAGAGTATACATCAGAGAACACATAACATACAACTGGACAATAACCATATCATGTCCTCAATACAACAGAGTACAACAATCAACACAGCGGAATATATATATAAACAAGTACGAGAGATACGTCTCGCCATCCAGCTCGTCTCCTGAGCTCCACAGCATCATCCTGTAATTTATAATACTCGGTCTGACCCGAGTATTATAAATTACAGGATGATGCTGTGGAGCTCAGGAGACGAGCTGGATGGCGAGACGTATCTCTCGTACTTGTTTATATATATATTCCGCTGTGTTGATTGTTGTACTCTGTTGTATTGAGGACATGATATGGTTATTGTCCAGTTGTATGTTATGTGTTCTCTGATGTATACTCTGATGATATATTGTATAAAACTGATATAGTTTTGATTTGTGTAAAGATCTGTTAATATATATTATATTTTGTTCCGCTGCGATGTGAGATTCTATTGTTGATTTTCTGTTTCTTCTTCTTCTACCTCTTCTTCTTTAACACAAATGGTTCGATTTTCCGGGACTGGAAACTCGGGCTGTTACAGTGGTATCAGAGCATTAAGTTAGCTTGTTAATTTATCTCTATCTCCTAGCATAAATGTATTTATTTATTACTCTTTTATTTTACAACTTATACTATTAAATACTAGTAAATTAATTATTTTATTTCATACATTTGATTTATACTTAAGTTTAATATTTATAAAGTTTATTTTATTGTAACTTCAAACCATAGTTTCTTCCCATTATATGCATATATATATATATATATCCATTTCTATTTATTTTTAAAATCTACTTGTAAAACTATTACATTAATAATATTGCTCATTATTAAATTAAAATGATTTATAAAAGAATTCACTCTTTTTTACTTATTTTTTTATATTAAGCTATACTCTAAAAGAACAAAGTCGTTTATTTAATTTAAATCTAAGCTAAAACCATTTAAACAACTTAACTTAAATCTTGAGTATATTTTAAAGCCATATGATTATTTATTTAATATAGAATTTAAATCAAATTTAAAACAAACATTGACTATTTACAATATATACAAATATATATATAAATAAATAGAAAACAATCTATTAGCCTTAAAAGATAATTTATCAGTTAAATATCCATTTAAAAGAAAATTATCAAGTCAATTTATATTTTATTAACAATTATATATCAAATCAATTTAATATTTAATATAGATTATTAAATTGATATTGCTCAAAATTCCGGGATGTCACATTCCTCCCCTCTTAAAAGAATTTCGTCCTCGAAATTTAAAACAAAGGTAATTTAATAATCTCATTACTAATTTAATTTTAAACACAAGCATATATATCAATATATACTAGCAACCCTAGCAATCAATCATCAAATCAAACAAATCTAACTATCCAGACAAAATACTGGATAGAATTCCCTTGAGTTTCCCCGAGTATAAATACTGGGTTACTCGCTCTATAGAATCCAAACAATCAATACTACAAAGCTACACACATCAAGATCTACAAAACAAGATATACTACAAAGCTACACACATCAAGATCTACAAAACAAGATAGGATATCAGACTATAGACAAGTCTGACTCAACATCCAAAACTCCCTGAACTGCTGGTTCTACAACTAGAGACAACTCATACACGTACTCCCTCAGAGACACGTGAAACCAACGAATCTCAGTTATCCAAACTGACAATTCACTCCTGAAGATCAAACACTTATCCAAAATCAAATCTCTGATTCCGAAATCCAAATTCCTTCGGACGATCTTGGGTCTCCTATATCCTTACTGATCAGCTTATCCTTCGCTGATGCCCTCGAAACGACCTGAACCAAAACAATCAACAAAATGATCTTTCCAAGATCAACCAAAACTCAAAACTCCATTCTACTCTAGAATCAAAAAAACAGATCTCACTACTCTCATCCGGAAGAGATAAAACAGATGCTCTCCAAACTGCTTCCGCTGCACAACTCTGATATGAAGTAGATGAAAATAGATGATGCACACAAGCTCAAACTTCCATTGATACCAACTGTGACGGACCTAGGCTTTGCAACCGTCGGTCATTAGCCGCAACTGGTAAGCTTCTCAACCATTCCGAAAATATGGTTCAATAGATCCATAAAGAGAAAACTCAAAAGTTCCTCCAAAACCCGAGCTGCTTCACTAAACTATCTCCAAAACCCATCCTACTACTAAGCTGAACCATCGGTATCACTCCTGGAAATCCAGTCGATACCAAACTCAAACTCCCTGATGCTAACAAAATTCTAACTTCCTGAAGTCATCCAGAAAAAATTTCTGACAAACCAAAAGAACGCTCAGACTATCGCAAGTCACCTTTGCGATCAACCCAACTACTATCCAAAGAAAAACTGTTCTCTCTTAACCAAACAGAACAGCTTACGCTTAACTAGCCAATCCAACAAAGAAACGAAACCACTCTGCTGCTTTTGAACTCCACTGCTAAGCTAGAAAGCTTCCTTGCCTGCACAAAATACTCCGAGCTGCACTGCTGACACCAATGCCAAGGAATTCTAAATCCAAAGCTCTTCGAGAAACTCGAACCTCAACCAACAGAAACACCCTGCTGAACACAGCCACTACACCGAAGCAGATACACTTCTTAAAACTTGTTCCAAAGAAAACATCTTCGGAAACATCCATAGTCACCGTGTCTCATCACACAACTACTAATCCCTGAGATATCAAGATACCATCACTAGCTTCTGTCCAACCGACAGATCCAAATCTACTTAAAGATGGACTCCGAACCTTTACAGGTTTCCTTCAGAGATCGATGAAATCCTTACATCAACAAAGCTCACTCGAGACGGTATTAGGTCTACAGTCTCGACAAATACACTTCCAACCATTGGTAGTGTTATACACACCACTACCCTATCTACCTTTATAACTTATATTGGAAAACCCGAACAGGTAACCCAACAGATAGGTAGAAATAGATACATATATATATATATATAGATAAAAAATTACAAGTACGCTCTCTCAGGATAGATGCCACTCCAGAGCCTAGATATTCACTCAACCTAATGCTCTGATACCACCTGTGACGAACTGAAATTCCACTACCGGAAAATCGCATCATCGAAAAGAAAGGAAGGGGTGCGAAAGTAGAAAAGATAGAAAAGAAGAAGAAACAACCACAGAATCTCAACAGCGGAACGAATAAAATATAATATATCACATAATAGATTACATAATATCATATACATCAGAGTTACATAGATAATACAACACATACTAGACAGTTATAAACACCTGTCTAGTTAATACAACTCGATACATCTCAAAACAACACAGAAATATAACACAGCGGAAATACAGATAAACACTAACACAACGGAACCAATATATATCTACACGCTGAAGCCTCCTGCTCCATTGCTCCTCCACGATTCGTCAAAGCTAACCTGAATCCCTTGGCTACCCGTAAAAATTTGTCTGACCCGCAGTTTATTTCTGTTTTTCATAAACTCTCGGGTACCCAAATTTTTACGGGTAGCCAAGGGATTCAGGTTAGCTTTGACGAATCGTGGAGGAGCAATGGAGCAGGAGGCTTCAGCGTGTAGATATATATTGGTTCCGTTGTGTTAGTGTTTATCTGTATTTCCGCTGTGTTATATTTCTGTGTTGTTTTGAGATGTATCGAGTTGTATTAACTAGACAGGTGTTTATAACTATCTAGTATGTGTTGTATTATCTATGTAACTCTGATGTATATGATATTATGTAATCTATTATGTGATATATTATATTTTATTCGTTCCGCTGTTGAGATTCTGTGGTTGTTTCTTCTTCTTTTCTATCTTTTCTACTTTCTCACCCCTTCCTTTCTTTTCGATGATGCGATTTTCCGGTAGTGGAATTTCGGGTCGTCACATGGCTCACAAGAGGGAGCTTGATGAAGCAGTCCAGCGCAGCGGTGCCCTCGCCCTAGAAAAAGACTCTGTCCAAAAAGAGAGGGACGCGCTCGTCGTGCAAGTCAGAGAGCTGAAAGAATTACTCTCCAAGGAGAAGGAGGACAAGGTAGCTGCTCAAGAAGAATCACAGCGATACTGTGATGAAATCGTCGCCACTCGTCTCCTGAAGACGAAGCTCGATGACGAACTTGCCGGGGTTGAGAAAATTAAGGATGAGGCCCGTGAGGAGGGCAAAAGAGAGGCTGCGGAGGAGATTGATTCTCGCCTCGAGGCGACCGCAGAAGCCGGCAGGGAAGAGGTCAAATGCATGTTTGACCCGTTGATTGCTGAATATGGTGCCCGCGTCCTTATGCATCGCGACTTAACGTTCTTGGGCGACGGCTATCTCGAATCCCTAGCTGAGGCCTGGGAAACCTTGATAAGGATCAGGAAGATCGAGTTGGGCTCCGAAGAGGTCGATGAGGAGGCCTTGGTGAAGGAGTTCCTTAGGGGGAATGAGCCATCGGATTTATCCGCAGCATTGGCACTTTACAACAAAGGCTCTCCCCTTCCAAAAGAGAAAAAGGATGAAGCTGGCCCGTCTGGGGCCAATATTACTGCTCCTCATATTGCTGCTCCTCCCGCTGCTCAATCAGCCGGTCAGCCGACACTTGATCCATTCGAGCAGCATGCTGGTTATGACCCCGAAGATCCCGAGCTCGGTGCTCATGTGCTATCCCCTATCCTGTAGGGTGAAACCCCACGCGCCACCGATAGCCAACCGGAACCTGGTAGGAAATTCTTCTTTCTCTAGAAGTTGAAAGATCCCGTCTTTTTTCAGCAGTGGCTACTCGTTCTAACGCTCATTCTTTATTTTTTCATGTAGGTTGTTCTGACGCCGAACCAACTCCAAGGAGCGATGACGCCAAGGAGGAGGCAGGGAAGAAAAGCGACGCTGTCCATGCGGGAGTACTCCCTAGTCCCGATGCTCAAGTGATCGGGGCGCTGGATGATGATAAGCTCGACACTTCATCTCCTGCCGAAGGGAGTGATGAAATTGAAATCACCGGCGCCTCTGAGCATACTTCACAGATGAGCATGAAGGACCGCCTCGCCGCTGAGGAGAAGAAAAAGGCCGAGGTCAAGGTTGAACCTGGAATCCTGGAACTTACCGACCTACGGAACAGACCTTTGAAAATCATTCTCCCGGGCAGGTCCAAACCACTAGACGTTCCGTCTCCTACTCCTGACTCCGCTTCTTTAGCAAGCAAGAAATCCAAGAAAAAGCGTGAGGGAGAGGAGTCATCGGACAAGACAAAGGAAGACAAGAAGAAGAAATCGAAGAAATAATCGATACACTCGTTCAAAGAGCTTCTTGCTTAAGTCTTGTAGCTGCTTTTATCTTTCGTAGCTTGTAGTTTGTATAGTCAGGTCTGAGTTTTGTAGGAGTGATCATGTAATCTCATTTTGAACTTATCGAATAAAGTTTAGTTTCTTTTTGTTTGAATGAATCTCTTGTCTTTCTTTGGTTTGCTGACAAACTGTAGCCATAACTCAAGTTCTTATGAGTTGCATTATCTCCCGGTCCATTCTCGTGTTGTTCAAACATTTCTGGACATGGCGTACTTCTCGTCCCACATCTCCCGAGTACTTGGACTTTTTGCTGACTCTGTGCTCCGGGGACTTGGAGACTTGAAACCGTTTATACCCTAGTCCGCGCTCCAGGGACTCAGAGTACTCCGCTCCGCACTCTGGGGATTCGGAGATTCGTATTCGTTTATACTCTAGTCCGCGCTCCGGGGACTTAGAGTACTCCGCTCTGCACTCTGGGGATTCAGAGGTTCGTATTCGTTTATACTCTAGTCTGCGCTCTGGGGACTTAGAGTACTCCACTCCGCACTCTGGGGATTCAGAGATCTGAAATCGTTGATACTCTAGTCCGCGCTCTGGGGACTTAGAGTACTCCGCTCCGCACTCTGGGGATTCGGAGATTTGAAATCGTTTATACTCTAGTCCGTGCTCTGGGGACTTAGAGTACTCCGCTCCGCACTCTGGGGATTCGGAGATTTGAAATCGTTTATACTCTAGTCCACGCTCTGGGGACTTAGAGTACTCCGCTCCGCACTCTGGGGATTCGGAGATTTGAAATCGTTTATACTCTAGTCCGCGCTCTGGGGACTTAGAGTACTCCGCTCCGCACTCTGGGGATTCGGAGATCTGAAATCCTTTTATACTCTAGTCCGCGCTTTGGGGACTTAGAGTACTCCGCTCCGCACTCTGGGGATTCGGAGATTTGAAATCGTTTATACTCTAGTCCGCGCTCTGGGGACTTAGAGTACTCCACTCCGCACTCTGGGGATTCGGAGATTTGAAATCGTTTATACTCTAGTCCACGCTCCAGGGACTTAGAGTACTCCGCTCCGCACTCTGGGGATTCGGAGATTTGAAATCGTTTATACGAGTCCGTACGTCGTACAAGATAATGTAGTTTGTCATTCAATTACGAGATATAGAAACGTTAGTGATTCATGGAAGGTACGGCTTCAAGCCTTTATTAATGAAAATCAACTAAACTGCTCGATTACAACTTTTAAAAAGAAACTAAGTTATTACTGAATGGAAAGATGCAGGAAATAATAGTGCCTAAAACAAGAAAGGAAACATGCTAAATGTAATAGTGCCGCAGATGTTCACTGTTCCATGCTCGGGGGAGTGTCGTGCCATCAATGGTCGCTAGCTTGAATGTTCCCTCTCCAAGCTTCCGTTCAATGGCGTACGGACCTTCTCAGCTGGGATTCATACGTGATGGTACCGGGAAAACTCGTTTCAGAACGAGATCACCCACATCAAAGATCCTTGGGCGGACTCTGCCGTCGTAGTAGCGCTTGACTCGGTGCCTATGCGCTGCCGCCCTTAATTCGGCTTCTTCATGCTTTTCATCGATGCAGTCCAGTGATTCCAACAAGAGATTCTGGTTCGTCTTGGGATCATAGTATGTCACTCGGTGTGATGGAACTTCAAGTTCCACTGGTATAACGGCTTCGGAGCCGTATGCTAAGGCGAATGGAGTGTGGCCGGTCGCGGACTTGTGGGTAGTTCTATATGCCCATAATGCTGTCGGGAGTTCATCTACCCACTTGCCTTCAACCTTCTCCAAACGCTTCTTCAGTATGGACTTGATTATTTTGTTGACGGCCTCGACTTGCCCGTTAGCTTTCGGGTGTGCCACGGCGGCGAACTTCTTCTCGATGCCATACTTTAAACAGAACTCTTTGAACTCTCTGCTTTCAAATTGCGTCCCGTTGTCCGTAATGATGGTGCGTGGAAGGCCAAAGCGGCATATAATGTTTCGTACAACGAAGTTAATGATCTTCTTAGAGGTGATTGTGGCCAAAGGTTCTGCCTCAGCCCATTTTGTGAAATAGTCGACTGCAACTATCACATATTTCGCGCCACCTTTGGATATAGGCAAAGAGCCGATTATGTTGATTCCCCAGATCGCAAATGGCCAGGGACTAATCATTTGTGTGAGTTCCGTTGATGGAGCCCTCGGGATTTTCGCATATCTTTGACACTTGTCGCATTTTCTTGCGTAGTCCGCGGCGTCCCGGTTTACGGTGGGCCAGTAATATCCATAGCGGAGGATCTTCTTTGCTAGCGTTTGCCCCCCAGTATGGTCGCCACATTCCCCTTCGTGAACCTCTCTTAAGACCCGCTTTGTCTCATCATGAGCGATGCATCGCAATAATGGGACTGAGAATCCTTTTCGATACATTGACCCATCCTGCATTACGTATCGCGCGGCTTTTCGAAGGACCTGCCGTCTTTCGCTCCTTTTTTCTGGTAAAGCCCCGGTCGTCAGGTACAGTTTGAATGGGGTTATCCACGATTCCTTCTCGATCTCCATTTCCAACACACGATCGACTTTTATCTCGTCTATGCTCGGGGCATGCAAGGCTTCAACGGGATACAATCCCATTTGCTGCGCATCGCCGGTACTCGCAAACTTAGCCAACAAGTCGACTTCTTTGTTCTGTTCGTGCGGGACATGTGAAATGTCATAACGCTCGAGATTCAAGAGTAGTTCTTGGACCTGAACAAGGTACGGAGCGAGCTTTCATCCCTTTGCTTGGTAGTATCCCCGTACTTGGTAAACCACCAACTGTGAGTCACAAAAGATTTCGATTGATTTGATCCCGAGTTCCCTGATGAGCTTCAAGCCAGCGATCAGTGCCTCATATTCTGCTTCGTTATTTGTAGCTGGGAAATCAAGCTTCAGGGCATAACAGATTGATCGGTTTTCCGAAGTTATAAGAACTATGCCCGCGCCGGAGCAACGGTCGTTTGATGCACCGTCAGTGTATAATTTCCATCGAACGGGGGGAATGATGTCGTGATCATCCGGTTTGACGGGTATGGTAAACTCAGCGATGAAATCTGCTAACGCTTGCCCTCGGATGGCTCTCCGTGGTAGGTAGGCGATATCGAATTGGCTCAACTCGATGTTCCATTTTAGCAACCTTCCAGAAGTTTCCGGCCGTTGGAGTACTTGCCTCAGGGGTTGATCGGTATAAACACCGATTGAATGTGCTTGAAAGTATGGGCGCAGCTTACGTGATGCAATCACCAAGCAATAAGCCAATTTCTCGATCTTAGGGTAATTCCTCTCTGCCCCCGTTAAACGCTTGCTAACATAATACACCGGCTTCTGGACTCGATCCTCCTCACGAACCAAAGCCGCACTTATCGCATGTGGGGATACAGCCAAGTATACATATAACATTTCGTGGTCAACTGGTTTTGACAGCATTGGTGGACTCTCCAGATGCCTCACCAGATTTTGGAATGCTTCCTCACAACTAGCCGTCCATTCAAAATTTCTCTTCCCTTTCTTTATTATATCAAAGAATGGGATGCACTTGTCAGTTGCCCTGGATATAAGTCGACTTAGCGCAGCTACTTTTCCATTCAAGCTCTGTACTTTTTTTATAGTCCTGGGCGCTTGCACATCTCGAATAGCTTGGATCTTTTCTGGGTTGGCTTCAATTCCCCTAGCATTGACGATGAATCCCAAAAACTTCCCCGACGCAACACCGAAGGAACACTTCAGAGGGTTGATCTTCATCCCGTAATACCTGAGTATGTCGAACATTTCAGCCAAGTTTCGAATGTGGTCGTTTGACTGTCGTGACTTCACGAGCATGTCATCCACATAGACTTCCATCGTTCTACCCAGCTGGTCCTTGAACATTCGATTCACTAAACGCTGGTAAGTTGCTCTTGCATTCTTCAATCCAAAGGGCATCACTACATAGCAATACAGTCCGACATTTGTAACGAAGCTGGTGTGTTCTTGGTCTGGAATATGCATCGGGATTTGATTGTACCCTGAGTACGCATCCATGAATGACAGTAGCTCGTGTCCCGCGGTGGAGTCGACCAACTGATCGATCCTAGGCAACGGGAAACTGTCCTTAGGGCATGCTTTGTTCAAGTCTGAATAATCTACGCAAGTCCTCCATTTCCCATTCGCCCTTTTTACCAGCACGGGGTTGGATACCCATTCAGGGTAGAGGGCGTCGCGGACGAACCCATTTGCTTTGAGTTTGTCCACCTCCTCTTCGAGAGCGGCGAACCTCTCCGGATCCATTCCTCTCCTTTTTTGTTTAACTGGAACGTATTTCGGGTCTATGTTCAACATATGACTCGTGATGGCGGGGGAAATCCCACACATATCAGAATGCGTCCAGGCGAAAACATCAAGATTCGCCCGAAGGAAGTCGCTAAGGTCTTCAGTCATCTCGGAGCCAAGCTGTGATCCGATCTTTAGTATTCGCGAAGGGTCGTCACGGCTAACTAAAATGTCAATCGTTAATTCAACCGGTGCCGCCTTCTCTTCCCTAGGTTTCTCATCGTCGTCTCTCGGATCTATATCTCCGAAGATCCGAGAACTATGCTCGAGCCAGGGCTCGGGCACTACTTGTCAATTATCCGGATTAAAGATGCGGACGGGATTATCCGCAACCTTTCCCCTCTCCCTCCGATGGGCCTCTCGGAGCTCAGCCACATAACAGGAACGACCAACTGCTTGGTCGCCATGAACAATGCCTATTCCTTTGTCAGTCGGGAACTTCAAAGTTAAACACCATGGGGCTAACGCTGCCCTAAACTCAGCCAAGGCCGGCCGGCCCAAGAAAACGTTATATGGAGAATCCACATCCAAAACTACAAAGGGTAGAATTCGCACTCTCCGACGCTCGCCTTGTCCCAGTTCAACTGGTAACTCGACATATCCCACTACATCGGTTGCAGCGCCGTTAAAGCCGTGAATACGAGCTTTGGATGGTTTCAAGTCTTTTGTTTCCATTCTCATTTGGTCGTAAGCCTTCTTGAAGATTATGTTGATAGAACTCCCGCAATCAATCAGAATTCTTTTTACATATGCTGGTCCGATCGTTGCAGATATGACCATCGGGTCGATGGTCGGAGCCTCTACCTGATCAGCGTCTCTGTTTCTGAACACAATATCGTCTGTCATTACGCGCTGCTGCTTAGCAGGGGTCCCGTCCTCCGCGTTCGAACAACACTCAAAATCGGCATGCTTTAGGGAACTTGCGTATCGCTCCATCTCCTGCCAATTCTTATCTACGGGGTGAGGTCCGCCGATAATTGTATTTATGACTAGTCTATCTACGGTTCGGGCAGGCTCCTCGGGATGACGCGGAGCTGGTGCACGACCTGGGTTGGACGTTCCATGTCCTCCTTCCTGTGGATCCTTCACAAATTCCTGCAACTTATTTTGCCTGATCAACTTCTCAATAGCGTCGTGCAGGTGTCTGCACTCCTCCGTATTATGCCCATAATTCTCATGGAAGCGACAATATTTCCCAGTCCGCTTTTGTTCCTCGGTTGATTCTTTTGGACGTGGCTTTCTGTATTGAAAAGTATTGCAGGTGGATAGGTAAATGTTCTCAAGTGGTGCATTCAGCGGAGTATACTCGCTGTAGCTTGGAATTCTCAACTTCCACTTCCCCGCTTCTCTCTTCTTCCCTTGATTCCTTCCTCCGGACTCCTTAGACTGCCCAGGCTTATTCTGGACATTGACTTGGACCTTTCCCGAGCTGTCTCCGGACTGCTTCACAACAATGTTGCTCTTCATAGATTCTTGGACAGGTCCTGGTGCCTTATCTCGTCGTACCCACCTAGCTTCCTCTCTTCTTATGAACTGGTGTGCCTTTGAGTAGAAACGCTCTAGCGTAGTCGGGGGTTTTCCTGCCAACCAGTCTCCAAACTCAGAATCTGGATCCACACCTCTCATTACAGCCATCAGAATTGCATGGTCATTGGGATTACTGACTTCAGTTGCCGCAATATGGAATCTCTGTAAATATTCCTTCAACGACTCCCCAGGATTTTGGATTACACTTGACAGAGACATTACGTCTCTTGGGCGTGTAGTGTGTATTCTGAACTGCTCAATAAACTTCCTTGCCAACTCTTCGAAATTCGATACGGACCGTGGAGGAAGTCGGGTGAACCACATAGTAGCGATCCCAGAGAGAGTAATCGGAAAGCATCTACATTTGGTGGCATCATTTGCTCTAGTTGAATCCATCATCCATTCGTACCTCATGACATGCTGTCTGGGGTCATTCTTCCCTTCATACGCAGGGATAGTAGGCATACTAAAGTTCCTGGGGTACGCCGCCTGCAACACAACATCCGTGAATGGAGTATGACTTCTTGACACTCCCCAGTCATCATTCGATAAGCCCTGATTTTCTTTCATCAATTGCCTGATCATAGCTGTCAGATCCGGTGTCTATATGGAAGGCGGGAGGTTAAGGTCTGTTCTACGTGCCTGTCCATGCTGATGCCTTCTCTCCTGGTTATCTGACAGTCGTGCGTCTTGGGGTTCGACATCGTTAGATTTTTGATGGCCTGGGCCTCCATCCTCCGTTTGCACTCCGGTCCTGAAGTTTCCAGCTCTTGCTTGGTTACGGTCTCCATCTGTTTGAACATCAGCTTCTGCTCGTGCAGCTTCAGTCTTACGTCGTTTGCGCCTGGGAGGTTCATCAGAGGAAGTTGAGCTGTCAGATGAAGAGTAAGGAGCGGGATTGCCCCCAGCATTCTGTTGCTGCTGTTGAGTGAGTTGTGCCATCAGGTTGGCGTTAGCTTGCATCTGCTCTCCTAGCTGTCTCCTGCTTTCCCTGAGTTCTCTCATCAAGTCATTGAACTCTATTATGGTGACAACTGGAGTCTGTTCTTGAGCGGCAATTCCTGCACTCAGAATCGCTGGTTGATTGCTAGGTCCTGCTTGTTGCACGCTAGCAGTCTCATGGGCATCCGCATTATGAGAAGCTGACCTGGTACGTGGTCTTGCCATTGTAGAGTTATCGGTATGAACTCTGAGTAGAATCAACGGATGTCCTATCAGTGAGTCGGATCTTCTTTGGGGGATTTGTTCAATCCAGTAGCTTCAAAGCAGATCCTTGAGGTCTGAGAATTCAATTCTCAGTGAAAGCACCAAAGTGTTAGCACCAAAATTGGTCACTAACCTCGTAGAGAAAGATTGTGTAGAGATATAAGTGATGAAGATAAATTAAACAGAGAAGACAATGCTAATTTAAATGCAGAAAGTAAGAACACCAAATTTATAGTGGTTCAGCGTAATTGCCTACGTCCACTTTGAGATTAAACTTTATTGATCTTCCTTATTGTTGATTACAAATACAATTCGTGAATCAAATGCTTGAATGAAGTTCTTAAGTAGAGAAGATGAGTCTCAAAAATGGCAGAGTCTCCCCGGTGTTCTCTCCAAAAAAGAATCCTCTTCACTGTGACCCTACCCCTCTATTTATAGACAAAGATGGGCTGGACTTCCCAAGTGGGCTTGGTAGCCGATCGCTCTGGCCCAGGTGTAGTGTTCGCTGCTTGCCGAACCAGGCATGCCGAACGTCATAATGCCGAACGGTCCTCCCTATGCCGAACGGTCCTGTCTATGCCGAATGGTATGTCTGATGTGTGGAGAGTGCAATATGGTTGCAGATGAAGCCGAACGTAACTCTGTTTGAAGCTCTTGACCGAACAATGCTCCCTGACCGAACGATAGTGTCATGTTGAATGAGTAGGTACACCGAGCGTCTCCCGGATGCCGAGTACTACTGTTGCCGAGTACTCCTGTTGGATGCCGGGTGCTCTCGTTTCTCGGATGCCGAGTACTCCCGTTGCCGAGTACTCCTGTTACGCCGAACACTCCTGTTGCCGAGTTCTATTGATGCCGAGCGCTAGCTGACGCCGAGCAGTCTTGTATGCCGAGTACTATCTGACGCCGAACAATATGGATGCTGAGTACTTCGCAGAGTACTCCTAGATGCCGGACATTCTATGACGCTGAGTTCCACTAGGAAGCCGGGTACTTCGCCGAACACTCCTAGATGCCGAGCACTCTCTGACGCCGAGTGCTACCTGACGCCGAGCACTAGTTGCCTGGTCAAATCTCCAGGAAACAATGAAAGTTTCAGAGAAATGTATGGATGACTTTCTAATCTCGTATACAAATCAAAAGCTCTCGGAAAACCATACACAGAATTGGAAATAGTTCGAAAAAACCTTAGAATTCTACCACAAAATTTTGAAGCAAAACTGACAGCTATTCAAGAATCGAAGGATTTAAAACAGATTAAAGTCGAAGAACTCATCGGAAATCTCACCACTTATGAGATAGATATCAAATTCAAGGAAGAACGTGAAGGAGGTAATACTCGAAAGAAATCAATAGCTCTCAAAGGAACAACTGAAAGTAATAATGATGATGATGATAAGGATGGAGCAGCTGAATTGGCACTGATAATAAAGAGATTCAAAAGGTGGAATCGCAAATATGGACATCCTGCCCTAAATCAACAATCGAAAAGCAGAATCGTCAAAGTTCTAGACAACTCAGAAGAGCGGGAAATCATTTGTTACAACTGCAATAAACATGGTCATATCAAGCCTGATTGTCATCAAAATTGACACAGCAAAGGAAAGAAACCAAAGAGGAGAAGCTTTGCAGCAACCTGGAATAAAAGTGATGAAGATGATGATGAAAGCACTCACAGTGAGAGTGAAAAAGAAAATCCGTGTCTTCGAGGAGATACTAGTGACAGCGATGATGACGAGCCAAGCGAGGTATCAAAACTTACCCACTCTGAATTACTAATATATTTTCACGAAGTAAATGGGTGTTTTGAATGACTTAGGAAGAAGTACGCTAAAATTGAATCACAAAGAGATAGTTTGATAGTGTTGAATCATGAGTTTTGATTCATGACAAGGAGCATAAACAAAGACTATATGGCGATAGCAACAAAAAGAGAATAACATATACATGGTATAAACTACAAAGAGAAGAGACTTCAAAACTAGTCTCCGTATGATTATTTATTATGTTTTTGAGTCTTAGATATGTTTAGATACTGTTAAAATCATTCCTCAAGTAGTTACACTTGCACACAAAACAAATTATTTTCGTTTGTATATGCATTGAAATTCACTATGCAAAATTGCACAGGTCAGTCGACTGATTACGGTCGACCAGTTGATTGACCTGGTGCAAAATGCACAGTGAACAGAGAATATATATACAAATTTGAATTCAGTCAATTGAGCTTCTGAACTCAGTTGACTGACCGGAGTATAACGGCTATATTTCCTGAACGGATGCTTCCTCTCGCGAAGAGTTTCAATCCAATTCGAAGAGTAATGGTTGCATCTATTAATTAAATCTCTTAGCAAAAGGTTGTATCTATCTATGCACTATATAAACACATTAAAATCATTTTCCAAATCACCGATTCTTGAATAATCTACTGATCTTACTTAGTCTCTATATTCTCTGCATTCAAAAGCAATCAAACCATCTTCATTGCTTGAATCCTTGAATTCATATTCATATTCTTTGATTCATAGCGATAATCTTCCTTTCATATCTTCACACACACTCTTATACTTGAGGATTTGATTATAGGAAGGGTGTACACACATTGGCATATCTGTGTTATCAAGAACACATTAGTTAGACAATTTTGTATTTGTTGAAGTCCTATTCTGCTGCTCAGGCATTGTGAAGTCCTCTTCGGCTGCTGAGGCGAAATCCTGTTCTGCTACTCAGGTCCCTGTTCGGCTGCTCAGGGGTTGTATAGACCTGTTCCTCAAGGTTAAGTGAGGGTTGTTGTTTTAGTGATATTCCAGAATGAGTCTGGGACTGGACGTAGAACGGGAAGTTCGAACCAGTATAAATATCTCTGGTGTTATTTTTATTATACTTCTTTTATATTCTGTATTATCGTATATCCATATTACACGATCCATAGCACTCTCTTTCATTTGGTATCAGAGCAAGGCATCTTATAACCGTTACATAGTTATTAGATATTTTGCTAATATGGAAAACAACACCAGCACAAGCAGTGTCACTAACACTAGTTTTATTGAAGGTCAATCTACCGCACGACCTCCACTATTCAATGGTTTGAACTATAACTATTGCGCTACTAGAATGAGAATCTATATGCAAGCTAATGGTTATGACACATGGAATATCACTCAAACTAAATATCACATACCAACTACTCAATTTTCAGAATGGTCTAACACACAAAAACTAGATGCTACTGCTAATGCAAAAGCCATGAACATGTTATTTTGTGCTTTAGAAAAAAATGAGTTTAATAGAGTTAGCATGTGTACCACTGCTTATGAAATATGGCGCACATTGAAATTTACTCGTGAGGGTACTAACAAAGTTAAACAAAGCAAGATCTCTATGCTTAAGAATCAATTTTAGAATTTTAGAATGAAGCAAGATGAATCTATAAACGATATGTACTCTAGATTTCAAGATATATATCATTCGCTTTTGGCACTAGGAGAAAAATTTACTGATTTTGATATCATCTCAAAAATCCTAAATTCTCTAACCGATGAATGGGAAAGAAAAGTTTTAGCTATTGAAGAAGCAAATGACCTTTCTACCATGAAACCGGAAGAGTTAATAGGAAATTTAATGTCCTATGAAGTAAATTTACAGGCAAAAAGAGTTCAAGAACAAGACAAGAAAAATATGGCATTTTATGCAGAACAAGAGGAATCAGATACAGAGGATGAAGATTTAGCTTTCATAGCTAAAAATTTTAAGAAATTTTTGAAGTACAGAAAATGAAATCCAAATAATGGCAAAAGAAACTTCAACAATATGCCATCATCCTCAGTACTAGAGTGCTTCAATTGCCATAAGAAGGGTCATATACAAAAAGATTGTCCAGAACAAAGAAAGGGAAAATAAAATAAATATAGAAAGGACAAATTCAAAAAGAAGGAATTTTCGGTGATATGGGATGACTCAGATTCTTCGTCTTCTGAAAGTAGCAGTGATAGTGAAAATGAACAAGCAAATGTCTGCTTCATGGATACTGGTAATGAGGTAAATGATCTTACTTTTGATGACATGATTGAAATAAATTCTAAATTATTAGATACTTTGAAAAATCTCAAAAGAAAATATAAAGAAGCTCTCAAAAATCAAAATAGAGCAGAATTCGAAAGAGATATGCTTAAAGATGAGAAGAAAATATTGGAAGAAGAACTTGAGAAAATTCAAGATTCATTTTCTAAGGTTAACTCTCAACTTACCTTATTGAGTCAAGAAATTGAGACTCAAAAAGAAAAGAATGATGTTCTAGTTTCTGAAAATCATGAGCTAAAATCAAAAGTTAAAATGATCGAATTAGATAACACTGGTCTCAAAACTAAGTTAGATAATATTACTAGAAATATGTCTAACTTTAATAAAGGCAGAGAAAACTTATCTAAAATTATTGAAACTTCTCAGTCTGTCTTAAATAAGAAAGGACTAGGTTATACTAAGAAATCAGTAGCTCCACCAAAAATTAAGCAGAATAAGAGAAATATTTCTAAACCTAAGTCTACCATAGTTCAACCAAAAAGGGATCAAAACTCAAAAACCATAAAATATGTGTTCCTAAAACAAACAACAGTTTGATTAGGAATAAATATATTGAGTCCTTTTTTAAAAATGTTCATAAAAATAAAAATTATTTATATAAAGGGAATACTGAACCCTCTTGGGTTTGGTTTCCTAAGACCTAACTCTTAGGACCCTATTAAAAAGTGGGTACCAATGTTATTCTTTTATTTTTTTGCAGGTCTCACTTAAGAAAAAAGGAAAATGGATACTCGACAGTGGTTGCTCAAAACACATGATAGGAGACAAAAATATGCTAACAAATATCACATATTCAGATGGAGGCTTTGTCACATTTAGGGACAATTCCAAAGGTTATATCATCGGCAAAGGCGATGTGAGCAATTACGGTATATCTAATTTACCTCTCATATCCAGTGTTTTACTTGTCAAAAACTTGAAGCATAATTTGTTAAGTATTAGCCAATTGTGTGACAAAGGATTCAAAATCTCATTTTATGAGGATAAGCGTAGCATTTATGATCACAATGAAAATTTTATCTTTGAAGGTAATAGAGATAGAAACATATACGTTCTGAATATGAAAATTAATCATAATTCAGATATGTGCTTAATAGCCAAAGAGAATGATCCTTGGTTATGGCACAAGAGATTCTGTCATATTAACTGCAAAGCTATAAACAAACTTCCTAAAAATGATTTAGTCAAAGGATTACCAAAAATGAACTTTAAAGTTGATCATATTTGTGATTCATGTCAAGTAGAAAAGTTAACTAAATCATCTTTTAAATCTATGAAAGTTATTTCTACATTACAACCACTTGAATTACTACACATGGATTTATTTGGACCCACTCAAGTACAATCCATAAATCACAATAAATATGTGTTTGTAATAGTAGATGACTTTTCTAGATATACTTGGACCTTTTTTATGAAAAATAAAAGTGATACTTTTGATCATTTTAAAAATTTTATTTAAAGAATTCAAAATTTAAAAGGATTGAA
The DNA here is from genome assembly GCA_030737815.1 of Allium fistulosum. Lineage (NCBI taxonomy): Eukaryota > Viridiplantae > Streptophyta > Magnoliopsida > Asparagales > Amaryllidaceae > Allium > Allium fistulosum. The sequence goes on from CM060902.1 coordinate 1,427,878,281, forward strand.
AATTAAGAACATTAGAAGTGATCACGGAGGAGAGTTCGAAAACGAAGTTTTTGATCATTTTTGTAAGAAGAAAGGAATCTTTCACAACTTTTCGTTTCCTAGAACTCCACAACAAAACGGAGTTGTAGAACGGAAGAATAGAACTCTACAAGAATGTACAAAAACTTTGTTAAATGGAAGCACACTTCCAAAACATTTCTGGGCAGAAGCCGTAGCAACTGCTTGTTATGTTTTGAATCGGGTTTCTATTCGACCTCTTACCAAAAATACTCCATATGAACTTTTTATTGGAAGAAAACCAAATATTTCATATTTTAAAGTTTTTGGATCAAAATGTTTTATATTGAATACCAAAGATCAGCTTGGCAAATTCGATGTGAAACCTGACGAAGTAATCTTTCTAGGATATTCAGATCGAAGCAAAGCTTATCGTGTATTTAATAAAAGAACAAATACTGTTGAGGAAACTCTTCATGTATCTTTTGATGAAAACTTTCTATAAAAACCAAGTATAAGAGATGATGAAGAACTTCCATATAACGTCACAAATACGGACAATATAAATTTTGAACATAATGAAAACATAATTGATAATTCTAGAGAAGATGAGAATGTTGTTCATCACAACAATGAGTTAAGATCTCCACCAAGAATATTACGGAATCATCCCGTTCAAAACGTCATTGGAGAAATTAATTCAAACGTCCGAACTAGAAGTCAATTAAATCAAATGGGCCACGTAGCATTCCTTTCCAATATCGAACCTAAAAACCCTAAGGAAGCTTCTACAGACGACTACTGGATCATTGCAATACAAGAAGAACTAAATCAGTTTGAACGCAATGAAGTTTGGGAGTTAGTTCCTAGACCAAGTGATCAAAATGTTATTGGAACAAAATGGGTCTATAAAAATAAGGCGGACGAACAAGGCAACATCACCAGAAATAAAGCAAGGTTAGTCGCTCAAGGTTATAATCAAGAGGAAGGAATTGACTACGAAGAAACGTTTGCTCCTGTCGCTAGATTAGAAGCAATACGTATTTTATTGGCCTATGCATGTGTAACGACCCGTATTTTTAACACTTTAAAAATACGAATAAAAATAAAAAATTTGGATAAAAATCCGAAGGAAATAAAATTTTATGTTGTTAAATGTGAATTACAAGTTAAAATACAAAACTGAATTCTGAAATAACTTATTTGTAAATTAAATATGGATGTTAACTTGTATTGAATGTAAATAATGAATTGAATTTGATTGTAAACCAAATTGGTTATGATTGTAAACAAAGAATAAATAAAATGGTAGATTTAATAGTGGAAGTTTATGTTATTGAAACTAATATAAATAAATGTAACTTAATATTACAGTTGATTGAAATCAGATAATAACTGAAACTGTAATTTGATAAAGATGTTAATTTGTAATTGAACGTAAGTAAAGATTTAATTTTGAGTGTAACAAGTAATTGAAACAAATTGAATTTGATTGTAAACAACGAAATAAATAAAATGTACATTTAATATTGAAGTTAGAATATGAAAATCAACGTAAATGAATGTAATTTAGTATTACTGTGAATTTAAATAAGATGATAGCTGAAGAAAATGAAAGTAAATGAATTATAAACTATTGATAATAATGTATAAGTAAATGGTTGATTCAACAATGAAAGTGTAAATCGAAATAAAAGAATTCAATTGGAATTAAATAACTTGAATTTGAATTACAATATAATTGAATGCTGAATCTAATAAAATCTTTTATACTGGATTTATAATGGAAAACTACATTGTAAAAGATTGTTAATTACTATGAAATTAAAAATGAAATTTGTGAACAATTGAAATTTGATTTAAAAGTTAATAATTTAAAATTGGGAATTTTATATTGAAATTAAACTGTAGAAATAGCCATTTTTACAACTGTCTCGGATTTCGACGAAACCAGTTTCATCGGATCCGTAACAGTGAATTATTGTAAGGTTTCAATTTTCGTAGCAATCAGACTTGTCGTTTGGCCGTGCGAGCTTGAAACGCGTAGAAATTTAACGTCGTTAATTAAAATAATCGTCTTCAAAAAGCTATCTTCCACATACGATTGAATTAGGCCTTGGGACTAGTTCCATTGCGTTCGGAATATGGGGAAAACCTTATAAACGCCTGGCGGCACGTCTCGATTGGAGTTCGGACGACTTTGGACCTACCTATATAAATACACACACAAACCAAGACAGTTTTACTGTCATTTTAATCTAGAAACCCTAATTCTATCTCATGGCCGCCACCTATTAAATGACCAGAATCGCTCGAACTTCTTTCTTTAATATCTCTCAATCCGTTCAACGAAATCAAAAAATTCCAAAAGCAAAGTTGTAAATCTCGACGAGCTCTTCAAATCCATACGGTTGATCTATGCTTTTACGTCACGGATTCGTCCAGATCTGACTTGGAAGCGTGTACGGTTTTTCTTGGTTTGCGTGCAAACGGTGGCAAATGGGGTGGCAAAACTTGGCGCGGAGGTGGAGCAAGAAGAGGCGCACGCGATGGCATCCCCTGATCAACGTCCGGTCGCTCCTAGTTGCGTGCGTATGGAAGAAAGGCGGTTGTTGCGTGTGTGGGTTCGTTTTTCCCTGTAGGTCGCGATTGGAGAAGAAGGGTCGTGGGCTTTGGATCTGGAACGAACGGCCGTGATTTGTTTTGGTAAAAAAAAAAATTGTTTATTTAATTTGTATTCAAACTTTAAAATATCATATCTCATCCGTGCGAGGTTGGAATTGGGCGAAACTGGCGACGTTGGAATCGCAGCGACGAGAGCTATGCTGCAGTTTAGATCCGAAGACATTTGGAGCTCGTTAAAATTTTAGGTTATATCGAACGTTGTTCGATTTGATTTAAAAATCGAAACTCAAGGTGAGTGTTTTATAACGCTCACAACGTACTGAATATCTTTATGGTAGTTAAATTTGACATTATGAAGTGATATGAATTTATTTGTCGTTGTTTGATAAAAATTTAATTGTCATATAGATTGTCATGTGAATTCACCGTTGAAAAATTAAATTGACAGTAAATTGAAATTAGGATTTAATCAAAATCAAATTTCCCGATATTGATAACTATGAAATTGCCGTGAATTGTATTGACTATTGGATGATTTATTCCGATGGATGCTATTGGTTGATATTTAAATGTTTGGATGTTTATTTGCTTATATATATATCCTGTTATACATGCATATGACACTGTGATTGGTTTAAGTAATATATATTCATCCCTGACATGTAATTGAAATAAATAATCACTTGGCCATAGGTTAGAAAATTATATACGGACACCGGGTTGGTTAAATAAATGATTTTAAAAGTTGTTTTGAAATTATTTAAATGAATTGACTTTAAGAATAAAATCCAATTTATGAAAATTGAATTATTTTGAATTGAAGCACGAGAGTTGGAATTTAAAATTGGTAAATGAAATTGTTTAATTATTCGAAATTTAGATTTTAAGAAAAAAATTGAAATACGGCGTAAATTTTCGAAAGTTGATTTGTTTTAAAAGATTGGACTTTTAATCGAACTCTGAATATTTCTAAGAAAATTTATATGAAATGATATTTCAAGTTTGAGTTTGGAATTGAAATTTAATTTGAAATTGAGATTTAATTAATTTGGAATTGAATTGAAATCAAATTGAGATATAAGTGGAATTATCTAATTTAGTTTAGAAATGTGAATATTTAAAGCTTTGAGATATATGGAAATTGGAATGGCTTATTTTGTGATTCAAATATGTATTTGAAAGTGATAATTTGAAATGGTTTATTGAGAAGCTGAATCGAGTTGAAATTGATGATTTGAGATTTGATTAAATTTTAAATTTTGGAATTCGGGTTTATGTGAATCGAAATGAGATTTTGAGGCGAAAAATGATTTTGAAATCGAAATGAGATATTGAGGCGAAAAATGATTTTGAAATCGAAATGAGATATTGAGGCGAAAAATGATTTTGAAATCGAAATGAGATATTGAGGCGAAAATTATTTTTGAAATGAAATTGTTTACTTTGAGTAGATATGATGATTTTGAAATGGATTTGATTTTTGAAGCGAATATGATATTTTGATATCAATTATGAATTGATTTGAAATGTAAAAGAGCCATCGGTGTAATAATACGTAGTTATTAAAGAGACCGGGATCGGATATGGACATACTCTCTGTCGATACCGAAAATCACTTTAATAACTAGTATACGCGGAGTGTTGATCCAGAATGAAGTGGATGGTTCGGTGAACGCGTTGACTGAAGAAAGAGAACGATATTGGGTGACCCCTGACATGACTAAAACAGGAGCCGCACCGGGCCATTGAGGTTTGCCACCTCTAGCGGACACACTTCTTCGTTACCATGTCTATTACTGTTGTGATTTGATTTGGGTGCACCCCTCGATTATGGGAGTGTTGTTTCGCGGTGTTGGGGTAGTAGCTGCTATGCCCAACATCAGTCCGGATCACGCAACTACTAGTATCCTAGTTGGTATTGCCTCATGTACCTTGTCATATTGATTATCCTATTCGCGACCACTACGTTTTGGTTTGTACCTTTAGTATATGGATTGCCCTCTGGTGACTTCCAGTTTTGGGGAAACTACAGTCTTGTATATGCTATTGGGAATAAAACTGTGTTAAGGGTGGAATGGGACATGGCTTAACGCTAGTTTGATATTTTACTTTATGATAGACATTATTGTATATAGTGTATTCTATTATATAGTAGATAGTTTAACGGATCCTTAGGAGATGGAAATCCCGAACATCTCTTAAGTTAATGCACGCACGTTAAATACTGGATAGGAGGTGTCTAAAACCCGTAAACATCTCCGATGCCGTCACACTCATATTTACTTATTCGATTTAACTTACATGAGATATTTTAGTCCTGACTCGAGTGTTTTGTCTTTTCATTACACTCGGGTCAGCCTGAGCATTTCAGATAAGGTTGAAGATATATTCTGGAGGACGAAGACGGAGTTTGGTATTACATCATTTGTATTCTACTACTGTATTATTTTTCCGCTGCATTGTTGTATTATCTCTGATATGTATGTAACTATGATTTATGATGTATAATAATAATCAAATTTATTTATTTAACAGCTTCATGAACTGTTATTTTATTATTATATCTTGTTCCTTCCGCTGCGAGATTCTGAGTTTGTTTCTATTCTTTCCTTTCTTTTCTTATTTAACCCCAATAACTATCTGTATTTTGGATTGTTTGAGTCGGCATGTGTGTATGTTTTGTCGACTTGAACGGTCGAAAATGCGGATTGTTACAGTTGGTATCAGAGCTTTGGTTTAGATTACCTTGGCTCTAGTGGGGAATAACTCATTGAAATAGGGTTAAACCTCATGAATGAGTTTGAGTGTATATGAGAGAGCGTATTTGTAATTTTGATATAAAAATGATTTTATATTGTGTTAATTTGTTTCGTTGAGTATTTATGAATTCTGGTTGGTACTTGGGACGCCAAGGCATCGATAGGAATTTCTAAATACTCGAATAGGACAAATTGACATAATATTGTTTTGGATTATATTTTATATATAAAAGAATTATCTTGAAAATTTATAAATTTTGATTGTATTGGTTGTTAGGAGATGATAATATTAGATTATCATCGTTTATTATTGATTAGTCAATATTTCTAACTATTGACTAATGGATGATTTTAAGAAATGAAACTTGTAAATATGATTGACAATGAATATAAATGGTAAATAAAATAAAATAAAAATGAATTTAAGTTAAGATGGAGAATTTAAATTCCAGTGATTTGAAAATTTATTAACAAAAATTTGAAATGTATAATATAAGTATTATATGATAGTATATTCGATTAGAAATTGTTTTCAAAGGATTTTCAAATGATATAAGTGTTATACTCCCCTCTTGACACTAGAGAATGATTTCGGTGATGAGTGCACGCATCATCGACGTTTATTTTCGAGAGTCCAAGTGGGGGAGATCACTTATTAGTTTTTCTAAACCCTGTTTGATTAAAAATTGTAATTTTCTAAAGTATGAAATGAAAATAAGTATATATATATTTCAATGCTGATTAAAATTCTTCTAAAAAGTATGATTTGAGATATAAAGATATTAGTATATATATATATATTGTTTAAAAAAATGGTTTAAATCGAATCCGGAGTTGAAATTCTTAAGTTCTCTAATAAGGAATGATTTTAATTATTAAACTAAAGTAAATCTTGAATTGTTAGAAACTTATGAATTGAAAAGGTGAAATTGAATTTAAGTGAAAAAAAAATTAATTAAAATTAAAACTGTAGGAGTAACCCTTAATTTGGAAAATAATAAATTGGAAATTTATTTAATAGGTATAACACTCAAATTGAATGAAAAGAAGTTGTATATTGTTTAACTACATTCTATATGCATAGCTATAACTTACCAAATACTTAAAAAGTTTAAAATGCTAATAAGGATAAGTAAATGAATAATATACAAGTGTGATTGCGAATAATAAAATGTGAAGATCTATTGATAGTTGTAAATATAAAGGACATTTAAGTTTTAAAATGAATTAAATTTAAAATTAATTAAATATAAAATTAGTAAATGGAAACTAATTAAATTTGAATAAAACTAAATGTCAATAAACTTGGAAGTGTATGAAATTAAAATTTTGACTTGGAAATGTATAATTGATTTAGTGTAGATTTTGGATGGATGTTAATGTTTGATATGCACTGGTTGTTAGATGGATGGTAATTGATTAAATAGAATTCATTAGTGTAAATGGAATTGAATAAACGGAATAAAAAATTTAAATAATTAAATTCAAATTTGAAGCAAAGTGAAATTAAATATAATTGAATTCAAATTAAATTGAAGCAAATTGACTTGAATTTAAATTATGAATGAAACAAACTTGAATAAATCGGAAACAAATCGAATGTAAACTTATTTCATGGATAAATAAGAAAATAAACGACTTTGTGTTTATGATAGTTTCTTTAGAAAATTTGAAGTTTGATGGTTTGTACTTTGAAATAATAAAAGCAAAATTTTGGAAAAATCCAAAATTGTCCAATATATGCTGAAACAAAAACAACCATAACTTTTAAATGGCCAGACGAAATTTGACGATCTTAGACTTTTCGGAAAGCTTAGAAACTGTAGCACGACTTTTGTTTAGAGTGTCTTGAGAAATTCCATCATTTACTTAGTTAAAAATTTGAATCTTCTCGGTGGCCTGTGAAAAAGGAAGCAAAATCAGTAGCATATACCCTTAGTATTTTCACCGTAACTTTTTACTGGTTTATCGGATTTTGACGATCTTGCTATTTCTCGAAATCTAAGAACTTAAGTTAAAACTTTTGCTTTAAGTGTTTTGTGTTTTCTGTCATTTAGATGGTCGAAAAGGGGAGTGAACGTCGCTGTCCTGCGCAATGCATTGCCCAGGCTGAGGCGTATCCATTTAGAAAAATAGCCGTAACTTTTGAACGGATGGTCCGAATTTGATAATTTTGGACATTCTGGAAAGCCTGAAACAAATGCAACAACTTTTATTTAGATTACCTTACAAAATTTTATCGTTTAGGTGACTAAAAATCTGGATTTGTTCGCTGTCCTGAGACATAAATTTTGGTTTTGAAGATAAAATAAGTTATATATATGTTGTATATGCTAAGTATATCAATATACCTTTATATGCTTGGTTATCATTTGTTGTTGAGTATTTTAATAGGAGACAAAGGGTTGCGCTTCGCTTGTGGAGCTCGCTTCTGCGCTAAATGCAAAATGTAAGTTAAAATGCTAATAAACGCTTAATAAAAGGTATGTTCTCGGATTACGGTTTATGTTGTGGTATATTACTGTGTTCCCCATGTTTTTGGATGCCTCATTCTTGTAATGAGATGTATATCATGCAATTAGTACCATTGTGAAATTTTTCGGTCCTAGCCGCGCAAAGGAGGTGCTGCCGAAATTTTTCAAAAATCCGGGAGTTCGAAAATTTTGAGATTCTAAAAATCCTATAACTAAATTTTGCAAATAAATCGAATATTTTGAATGAATTATATCTAAGTGATGGTTTCCCCTTCTCCGTTCCTTTTCGAGGACGAAAAGTTTTAAGTGGGGGAGAATGTAACGACCCGTATTTTTAACACTTTAAAAATACGAATTAAAATAAAAATTTTGGATAAAAATCCGAAGGAAATAAAATTTTATGTTGTTAAATGTGAATTACAAGTTAAAATACAAAACTGAATTCTGAAATAACTTATTTGTAAATTAAATATGGATGTTAACTTGTATTGAATGTAAATAATGAATTGAATTTGATTGTAAACCAAATTGGTTATGATTGTAAACAAAGAAAAAATAAAATGGTAGATTTAATAGTGGAAGTTTATGTTATTGAAACTAATATAAATAAATGTAACTTAATATTACAGTTGATTGAAATCAGATAATAACTGAAACTGTAATTTGATAAAGATGTTAATTTGTAATTAAACGTAAGTAAAGATTTAAATTTGAGTGTAACAAGTAATTGAAACAAATTGAATTTGATTGTAAACAACGAAATAAATAAAATGTACATTTAATATTGAAGTTAGAATATGAAAATCAACGTAAATGAATGTAATTTAATATTACTGTGAATTTAAATAAGATGATAGCTGAAGAAAATGAAAGTAAATGAATTATAAACTATTGATAATAATTTATAAGTAAATGGTTGATTCAATAATGAAAGTGTAAATCGAAATAAAACAATTCAATTGGAATTAAATAACTTGAATTTGAATTACAATATAATTGAATGTTGAATCAAATAAAATCTTTTATACTGGATTTATAATGGAAAACTGCATTGTAAAAGATTGTTAATTACTATGAAATTAAAAATGAAATTTGTGAACAATTGAAATTTGATTTAAAAGTTAATAATTTAAAATTGGGAATTTTATATTGAAATTAAACTGTAGAAATAGCCATTTTTACAACTGTCTCGGATTTCGACGAAACTAGTTTCATCGGATCCGTAACAGTGAATTATTGTAAGGTTTCAATTTTCGTAGCAATCGGACTTGTCGTTTGGCTGTGCGAGCTTGAAACGCGTAGAAATTTAACGTCGTTAATTAAAATAATCGTCTTCAAAAAGCTATCTTCCACATACGATTGAATTAGGCCGGACTAGTTCCATTGCGTTCGGAATATGGGTAAAACCTTATAAACGCCTGGCGGCACGTCTCGATTGGATTTCGGACGACTTTGGACCTACCTATATAAATACACACACAAACCAAGACAGTTTTACTGTCATTTTAATCTAGAAACCCTAATTCTATCTCATGGCCGCCACCTATTAAATGGCCAGAATCGCTCGAACTTCTTTCCTTAATATCTCTCAATCCGTTCAACGAAATCAAAAAATTCCAAAAGCAAAGTTGTAGATCTCGGCGAGCTCTACAAATCCATACGGTTGATCTATGCTTTTACGTCACGGATTCGCCCAGATCTGACTTGGAAGCGTATACGGTTTTTCTTGGTTTACGTGCAAACGGTGGCGAATAGGGTGGCAAAACTTGGCGCGGAGGTGGAGCAAGGAGAGGCACACGCGATGGCATCCCCTGATCAACGTCCGGTCGCTCCTAGTTGCGTGCGTATGGAAGAAAGGCGGTTGTTGCGTGTGTGGGTTTGTTTTTCCCTGTAGGTCGCGATTGGAGAAGAAGGGCTGTGGGCTTTGGATCTAGAACGAACGGCCGTGATTTGTTTTGGTAAAAAAAAAGAAATTGTTTATTTAATTTGTATTCAAACTTTAAAATATCATATCTCATCCGTGCGAGGTCGGAATTGGGCGAAACTAGCGACGTTGGAATCGCAGCGACGAGAGCTATGCTGCAGTTTAGATCCGAAGACATTTGGAGCTCGTTAAAATTTTAGGTTAAATCGAACGTTGTTCAATTTGATTTAAAAATCGAAACTCAAGGTGAGTGTTTTATAACGCTCACAACGTACTGAATATCTTTATGGTAGTTAAATTTGACATTATGAAGTGATATGAATTTATTTGTCGTTGTTTGATAAAAATTTAATTATCATATAGATTGTCATGTGAATTCACCGTTGAAAAATTAAATTGACAGTAAATTGAAATTAGGATTTAATCAAAATCAAATTTCCCGATATTGATAACTATGAAATTGCCGTGAATTGTATTGACTATTGGATGATTTATTTCGATGGATGCTATTGGTTGATATTTAAATGTTTGGATGTTTATTTGCTTATATATATATCTTGTTATACATGCATATGACACTGTGATTGGTTTAAGTAATATATATTCATCCCTGACATGTAATTGAAATAAATAATCACTTGGCCATAGGTTAGAAAATTATATACGGACACCGGGTTGGTTAAATTAAATGATTTTAAAAGTTGTTTTGAAATTATTTAAATGAATTGATTTTAAGAATAAAATCCAATTTATGGAAATTGAATTATTTTGAATTGAAGCACGAGAGTTGGAATTTAAAATTGGTAAATGAAATTGTTTAATTATTCGAAATTTAGATTTTAAGAAAAAAATTGAAATACGGCGTAAATTTTCGAAAGTTGATTTGTTTTAAAAGATTGGACTTTTAATCGAACTCTGAATATTTCTAAGAAAATTTATATGAAATGATATTTCAAGTTTGAGTTTGGAATTGAAATTTAATTTGAAATTGAGATTTAATTAATTTGGAATTGAATTGAAATCAAATTGAGATATAAGTGGAATTATCAAATTTAGTTTTGAAATGTGAATATTTAAAGCTTTGAGATATATGGAAATTGGAATGGCTTATTTTGTGGTTCAAATATGTATTTGAAAGTGATAATTTGAAATGGTTTATTGAGAAGCTGAATCGAGTTGAAATTGATGATTTGAGATTTGATTAAATTTTAAATTTTGGAATTCGGGTTTATGTGAATCGAAATGAGATATTGAGGCGAAAAATGATTTTGAAATCGAAATGAGATATTGAGGCGAAAATGATTTTTGAAATGAAATTGTATACTTTGAGTAGATATGATGATTTTGAAATGGATTTGATTTTTGAAGCGAATATGATATTTTGATATCAATTATGAATCGATTTGAAATGTAAAAGAGCCATCGGTGTAATAATACGTAGTTATTAAAGAGACCGGGATCAGATATGGACATACTCTCTGTCGATACCGAAAACCACTTTAATAACTAGTATACGCGGAGTGCTGATCCAGAACGAAGTGGATGGTTCGGTAAACGCGTTGACTGAAGAAAGAGAACGATATTGGGTGACCCCTGACATGACTAAAACAGGAGCCGCACCGGGCCATTGAGGTTCGCCACCTCTAGCGGACACACTTCTTCGTTACCATGTCTATTACTGTTGTGATTCGATTTGGGTGCAGCCCTCGATTATGGGAGTGTTGTTTCGCGGTGTTGGGGTAGTAGCTGCTATGCCCAACATCAGTCCGGATCACGCAACTACTAGTATCCTAGTTGGTATTGCCTCATGTACCTTGTCATACTGGTTATCCTATTCGCGACCACTACGTTTTGGTTTGTACCTTTAGTATATGGATTGCCCTCTGGTGACTTCCGGTTTTGGGGAAACTACGGTCTTGTATATGCTATTGGGAATAAAACTGTGTTAAGGGTGGAATGGGCCATGGCTTAACGCTAGTTTGATATTTTACTTTATGATAGACATTATTGTATATAGTGTATTCTATTATATAGTAGATAGTTTAACGGATCCTTAGGAGATGGAAATCCCGAACATCTATTGGGGCAGCTGAAGGCACTATTTGACTTGCCATGGTTTGGACTTGCACCGGTTGATTAGTATTTAAGACTTCTAATGGAACTATTTCAAGTAATTCCTAAGCAAGAAGAGCGCCATATCTCCGAAATGCATTTTGGTTTATTATTAGGAATTTTAGGATTTTATTGGATAACGGGTAGTTTAGAATTTCGAGATTTGTTCGAAATAGTTACTAAATTAATTCATAATAATGGAGTAAATTCTTTATTTATTACTCTTTGTGCTTCTTTTTTATTCCTCGGCGCAGTTGCTAAATCTGCACAATTTCCCCTTCACATATGGTTACCTGATGCTATGGAAGGACCCACTCTTAATGCACGCACGTTAAATACTGGATAGGAGGTGTCTAAAATCCGTAAACATCTCCGACGCCGTCACACTCATATTTACTTATTCGATTTAACTTACATGAGATATTTTAGTCCTGACTCGAGTGTTTTGTCTTTTCATTACGCTCGGGTCAGCCTGAGCATTTCAGATAAGGTTGAAGATATATTCTGGAGGACGAAGACGGAGTTTGGTATTACATCATTTGTATTCTACTACTGTATTATTTTTCCGCTGCATTGTTGTATTATCTCTGATATGTATGTAACTATGATTTATGTTGTATAATAATAATCAAATTTATTTATTTAACAGCTTCATGAACTGTTATTTTATTATTATATCTTGTTCTTTCCGCTGCGAGATTCTGAGTTTGTTTCTGTTCTTTCCTTTCTTATTTAACCCCAATAACTATCTGTATTTTGGATTGTTTGAGTCGGCATGTGTGTATGTTTTGTCGACTTGAACAGTCGAAAATGCGGATTGTTACAGCATGTTTTCATAATTTCAAACTTTATTAAATAGATGTTAAAAGTGCCTTTCTGAATGGTTATATAATAGAAAACGTAAATGCTGAACAACCTCCTTTATTTATCTATGAGAAATATCCAGACCATGTCTATAAACTTAAGAAAGCTCTTTATGGTTTGAAACAAGCGCCACGTGCTTGGTACGAACGGCTTAAGAGTTATCTAATAACTTTTGGATTTCAAATTGGAAAGGTTGATCAAACACTTTTCATTAAACATTCAAAAAGGGATATTTTAATTGTTCAAATTTATGTAGATGATATCATTTTTGGTTCTACCAATGAAACATTATGCCAGGACTTCTTCGAAATTATGACCAAAGAATTTAAAATGTCCTACATGGGAGAATTATCATATTTTCTTGGTTTACAAATCAAACAATTACAAAATGGTATTTTTATTAGTCAAGAAAAATATTGTAATAATTTAATCAAACGCTTCGGAATGGAAAATACTTCTGCCAAATCAACTCCTATGAGTACAACCACACATCTCGATAGAGATGAAAATGGTAAAAGTGTTGATAAAAAATTATACCGAAGTATGATTGGATCATTAATATATTTAACAACCAGTCGTCCTGACATAATGATGAGTGTTTGTTTGTGTGCTAGATTTCAAGCCAATCCAAACGAATCACATTTAAGAGCAGTAAAACGTATATTGCGTTATCTTAGTAATACCAAGGATTTTGGACTTTTCTATCCAAAAGAGTGCCCTTTCGAATTAGTATCATATAGTGATGCAGATTTCGGAGCATCTCGTACAGATTGGAAAAGTACAAGCGGTACGTGCCATTTTATTAAAAAATCATTAGTTTCTTGGTTTAGTAAGAAACGAAATTGTGTTTCACTCTCTACATGTGAGGCAGAATATATTTCTGCTGCCTTAGCTTGTGCTCAAGTAATCTACATGCAACAGTCACTTAGAGATTTCGATATAAATTTAACAAATTCTATCATATATTGTGATAACACGAGTGCTATCAACTTGTCCAAAAATCCAGTCAATCATTCACGAATGAAACACATTGACATTCATCATCATTTTCTGCGTGATAACATTGAAAAAGGAACGATCAATTTGGATTTTGTTTCCTCGGAAAATCAATTGGTTGATATATTTACAAAGCCGCTTCTCGAAAATATTTTTGTAAAACTTCGACGGGAACTCGGAATCGTCTCTTTTAAGGATTTGTAAAATTTTCTTTCCAAGTAAAATTCTGCAAAATATTTGCATTCTTTGCCTTTTCTAGTTTTTGAACTTACCTCTCCTAATATGAAGATGTCTATTTTTAGTATATGATTATGTTCTCTCAAGCTTTCTCAGCCTCAAATTAATTCTCTTTTTAGCATACTCTTCACCTATTTAACCTTCCTACTACCTCTTTTTAATCATCACTTTTCTTTTTAATATCATCTTATCATTCCTATCAATTTCTGCAATTAACCATGATGTTTGACCTATTTATCCTTCTCATTTCAATGGCCTCCAATGGCCATGATGATTCCGACCAATCAACAACTGACTTTTCAACGCCATCCTCTGCTTATACTTCTTCCTCTCAATCATTACCTACACCAACTCCTTGTTACGAACCTTCCACGTTTGTATCTCCACAAAATCATACCGGACATACTCCATAAAAGAAGAAAGCTCGTCGTTTCTTATTCTTCGGTTCTCCGTCAACTAAACAAAAGATTGATTATATGCATCATTATCAACTGGAACAACTAGAACTCCAGCGAGAAATGTAATATGAGCAAAAAGTTAATTCCAAACGTCTTAGTTCTCTGGAGCAACTCGGTTGGAAAATTTGTGGTTGTTCTACATCTAATGTTCATCAACCAACATCATCTTCCTATCACAATCCATGGGAACCCTGTCTTCAACCACCTCCGGTCTCACCACATACAATGACTCATAACAATATATGGTCTCCATTACGACCGCACATTGAAGATACAAAAGTAGAGCCAGATGAACAAACGACACCACATAAAACACCTCAAAAGACACCACGAAAATCACCATCCTCTAAATAATTTTTGTGTGTCTTTATCTATGTCATTTTATATATTTTATGGTGTATTCATCCACTTTTTGTATAAGCTTTGGTATATATTGGTTTTTGATTTCGATTTCTTAACAGGCTCACTATGCATTTTAATAACAGGCAGTCGACTGACTGCATCAGGTCAGTCGACTGAATATAGACCCAGAAAACTCTCGGGTTCCAGTTCAGTCGACTGACCTACTGTATTCAGTCGACTGAACGACGTTTCTGAGCTTTTTTACCCCCTTTTCCATCTCCTTTTTACCCTATCTCTTCATATTTTCACTTTTACTTTCCTCTTTTTACCCAAATTCTATTTTTCCCAAACCCTAAAAATCCCATTTTCATCCTTCTACCATAAAATTTACCACAAATCATGCCTCCCAAATGTTCAAAAACTGCTGGATCATCCTCAACTGCAGCCGTAGACTCTCTTGTCGCTCAATGGCTCTATGATCGGACGGCGGTGGAAAGATGGAACACAATGAAATCGGCAAGGATATTTGAAGGTTCTTTTATGGTATTCCCTGATTTTGAATCTTATAGGCTTCGAGAATTGGCTGATCAAAGTGGCTTACAATCTTTAATAGACTTAAAATTGAATAGCCATAAGATAATCACATTATGGTTAAGCTTTTCTATGCTAATCTTAACTTAGCACATCAACAACCTAGACATACCAACAATTGTGTGTGGAGTCTTGTTTGTGGCAAACCTGTTTGGTTCTCTCTCGATCACATTGCCCATATTTTACAATCACCAAATCATGGTGTCACCCTTAATGAAGTAGAATGCAACATGGCAACTCGAGATAGAATAAGTCATCAATTTTTGGACGATGATGCAACTGATGTAAAATCAATGTCTCTACGTACTAAAGCTAGGATTATGCATAGGACCCTAATGAAAACTATTCTACCAAGGATTGGGTCATATGAGCTTGTCTATCAAAATAATTTTAAAGCTCTATATGCAATTTGGGGTAACACCCAAGTCAACTGGACGCAATTAATTTTAGTTGAATTCCTCTCGTTTAATCAAGGAAAAATGAATGTGATCTATTTTAGGGAATACATTATGCGTCTTCTTATCAACTTGGAAGTGCCCTTTCTCGATTTCGAAGTATCAAATGTTGGTGCTATAAACATGAGAACTCTTAGTCTCATGAAATTACCTGTTACTTCTCCTCCTATTCTGGATTATGATGCATGGAAAGCACGCCAACGTGCGCGACGTCAACAACAACAAGGTCAAGGTCCTTCCTTTCAACCACGTCGCTCACCTACTCCTCCATCACATTCCAGAGATGACGAGATTCAACTTGCAACCTCCAGTCATTCAACCCAACAATCTATTGAGATTTTATCTCGAAACCAACTTGTTCGTGACATACGTTTGAAAAGGGTTGATAAAAAGCTTGACAGAATCAAAAGTTTTTTCTCCATCTTATGGGATGCTATTTCTTGTTCTGCCATTACTTCGACCATGCCATCTACAGGAAAACGTCATGCGCCACATTTTACCTGGAGCACATCCGAGGATAACACCGACACAGACACTAGCGGAACTAGCGGAGGTGGACATGGTGGTGAAGCATCATCTCGAGGCAAGTCTCCCGTCATTCCAGAGCAAGAATATGACTGGGATGCCGAAGAATAGTTGGGTGCTATCGTATTTGGATATGGTATCTTCTTTGCTCTTTTAATCAACTTTCTTTTCTATCAAGGCTTGTACTTAAATAGCCTTGTGTTCTTTTGGTTTATGGAACTTTATTTGCTTTTTCCTATGATACTTTATGTAGCTACATCTTGGTTTGTTATGTTAGTTATGCTTATTCTATGCTTTACTGGTTATGTCTACTCCTTTTTGTCGATGACAAAAGGGGAGATAAATGTCTACTAACAAGTTTTATGCAGATTACATTATCGCCACACATTCAGGGGGAGAAATATATTTAACTTTTGTTATATAATTTCTACTGTATATCAATTCGTCAGTTACAGGTTGTCATCAATCAAAAAGGGGGAGAATGTTGAATCATGAGTTTTGATTCATGACAAGGAGCATTAACAAAGACTATATGGCGATAGCAACAAAAAGAGAGTAACATATACATGGTATAAACTACAAAGAGAAGAGACTTCAAAACTAGTCTCCGTATGATTATTTATTATGTTTTTGAGTCTTAGATATGTTTAGATACTTTTAAAATCATTCCTCAAGTAGTTACACTTGCACACAAAAAAAAATATTTTCGTTTGTATATGCATTGAAATTCACTATGGAAAATTGCACAGGTCAGTCGACTGATTACAGTCGACCAGTCGATTGACCTGGTGCAAAATGCACAGTGAACAGAGAATATTTATACAAATTTGAATTCAATCAACCGAGCTTCTGAACTCAGTTGACTGACCGGAGTATAACGGCTATATTTCCCGAACGGATGCTTCCTCTCGCAAAGAGTTTCAATCCAATTCGAAGAGTAATGGTTGCATCTATTGATTGAATCTCTTAGCAAAAGGTTGTCTCTATCTATGCACTATATAAACACATCAAAATCATTTTCCAAATCACCGATTCTTGAATAATCTACTGATCTTACTTACTCTCTATATTCTCTGCATTCAAAAGCAATCAAACCATCTTCATTGCTTGAATCATTGAATTCATATTCATATTCTTTGATTCATAGCGATACTCTTCCTTTCATATCTTCACACACACTCATATACTTGAGGATTTGATTATAGGAAGGGTGTACACACATTGACATATCTGTGTTATCAAGAACACATTAGTCAGACAATTTTGTATTTGTTGAAGTCATGTTCTGCTGCTCAGGCATTGTGAAGTCCTCTTCGGCTGTTGAGGCAAAATCCTATTTTGCTGCTCAGGTCCCTGTTCGGCTGCTCAGGGGTTGTAAAGACCCGTTCCTCCGGGTTAAGTGAGGGTTGTTGTTTTAGTGAAATTCCATAAGGAGTCTAGGACTGGACGTAGAACGGGAAGTTTGAACCAGTATAAAAATCTCTGGTGTTATTTTTATTATACTTCTTTTATATTCCGTATTATCGTATATCCATATTACACGATCCATAGCACTCTCTTTCAGATTAAACTAAATAAACAACTTGATCAATAGGTTAAAAACTATCGAAATAAGAGCCCTAAGTGTGATAAGTGTCCATCATTTGAAGAAGAAATTAAAAAATCAGAAATTAAAATCACTTGAAAATGAAATTCTGATTTTGATAGAAAGTGAAAATACTACGGGAGAAAATTCTATTAAAAAGTGCACTCTGTTATTGCATGAAAATGAATCTCTCAAGTCATAAGTCCAACATTTGTCTACAACTTTAGGAAGATTTTCCAAAAGAGAAAAATCGTTAAATATGCTATTAGGGAAACAAACTATTAATCCTATTAGACAAAGACTTGGGTTTATTAAATTTGAAAGAGTTAGAAGTGAAACTAATTATGTTAACTCCAAGTGCACGATTTGTAGAAAAATTGGACACAATCAAAATAGTTGTTGATTTAGACCCAAACACACGAAAACCATACCAATTTGGGTTCTTAAAGGCACGAATGTTAGATCTCTTAAAATTAAACAAATCTGGGTGCCAAAAGGAACAAATATAAACTGTTTTGGTTCTACACAAACTTGTTTTTCAAAATCTTCTGTCACTAACAATCATGGACCTATAAAAACAAATAGGTCACAAAATCCTTTCCTCGTGTAGGTGTGGTGGCAGGCTAAGGAACAACAAGAGTGTTACCTAGATTCTGGCTATTCTAGGCACACGACGAACGACAAATCAAAGTTCCTTAGCCTAGATTAGTACAATGGTGGCAGAGTCACAATGGGCAACAAAGATAAATGAAATATTATCGGTAAAGGTAAAATAGGTAACGGTACATTTATCCTCAACGATATATTATATGTTGAAAATCTGCACCATAATCTGATTTAAATCAGCCAGTTATGTGATAAGGAAATGAATGTTGATTTTGATTCTGATTTATGCAAAAATGTTGACCAATCGTCTTTTCATCCTTGAACTAGCTCATATAGATTTGTTTGGACTAACGGTATTGAAAGTTTAGGTGGTAAGAGATGTTTTTTTGTATTGGTTGATAATTACTCTAGATACACGTGGATATATTTGTTTATCTTACTGCTTCTAGACCAGATTCACTATTTGTTTATGTGCACGGTGTCAATCAAATCCAAAAGAACCTCTTTTAAAAGTTGTAAAAAAAGATATTTTGATATTTATTGCACATCCCATGATTTGGTATCCAACGAACGATAACTTTGAGTTAAAAGGGTTTTTCAGATGCAAGTTATGCTGGTTGACTAGTTGATAGAAAAAGTACGAGTGGAATGGGTTTTATGTAGAGACATTCATTAGTTGCATCACACTTTCAAAGAAATTATCTACATAATTTTCATTCTAATGGATTTTCAATTGGCAGACATTTTTTCCATAAAACCCCTTTTAGAAAATAGTTTTTGTTGACTTCATTTCAGATTAGGCATTTTAGAAATTTGATTTTATTTTTATTTTTGGATTTGATCTTAAATGAATATATTAACTAATCTGACTCCCTACTGATTATCAAAAAGATAAATAGTGACTGAAAAAATGATGAGTGTTGTTATTAATCATACATTTTTGACTTAAGATAGTATATGTAGTAAATTTGTTTAAAATTTTTAACAAAATTTGTAATAACTTTGATTGGTAAAAATTTCATGACCATCTCTATTTCTATCATATTTCTAATGACCATCACTCATCAAAATCCAATATAGTATGTCAAAATGTGGTATTATAAATGGGAAATTATTCATTTCTTTTTTAATTTAATTAGCAATAAAAACATCCAAAGTATTCACTCTCGTTTAAAAGTCCTCACAGTTATGTATGGGTGAATTACTTGGAATCTTTGATTATGTGCTTTCTTGCTCATTTAAAAGTCCTCACGGTTATGCATATATGGAACGCATTGATTATTAGATAGACGAGTTGATTCTAATCCCATTTAAAAGTCCTCATGGTTATGCGTGATTAGAAGATACTTGAAGTTCAATTTTTTTTTAAATTTGGGAATACTACTAATTTCATTTAAAAGTCCTAACGGTCATGCATGGTTAGTAAGTATTCAAATTCCTATCATAAATATACCACAAATAGATACAACTATATGGTTTTATATACCGACATCACCCCTATCACTCTAAAGTGGAATATGCGCCTAACAGAGTATTTATGATTTTGTTTGATTTTTTATTGAAATTTAATATTTGTACTCGATTGGGAATTAATGTTGTATTAATGTCTATCACTTTGTCTCTATTTTTCTAACACTATTACTCTTTTGCTGATAATAAAAGGGGGAGAGAGAAGTTAAGATTTTGGCAAATAAGTCAAGTCATATTTTTTATTTGCATATTCTCGTCTAGGTTCATTTGCATATTTTTTTATTTATTTTCATGCATATGTGAAGGGGGAGCTTTGTTGTAGGGGGAGCATTCAAATAGGGGGAGCTAATAGAATTCATTAAAACCAAATACATCTAATAGAGTCAAAATCTTAATATATGTTTGTTATCATCTAAAGGGGGAGATTGTAGAATATAATAGCCTATGATTTTTGTTTGATGATAATAAACATATATATATATA
The DNA here is from genome assembly GCA_030737815.1 of Allium fistulosum. NCBI lineage: Eukaryota > Viridiplantae > Streptophyta > Magnoliopsida > Asparagales > Amaryllidaceae > Allium > Allium fistulosum. The sequence goes on from CM060902.1 coordinate 1,427,898,784, forward strand.
TATTAGTTTAAATGTATTTTTTATTTTACTATTCTATTTTTCACATAATTAAATAAAAATTTGTTGAATAGCATAAATAGCACATAATTCATATTCAAACAAATAATTATTCAAACAAATATTTTATTACAAATCCAAATAGTACAAATTTGAGCTCTCACTACATTTTCACATTTTCAATTACAATACGAGTTCATACTACAACACAATTTTCACTATAAAAATTTTTACATACATTTTATACCTCCCTACATAATTCACTCAACACTCATATTTGATCTTCAACTCTATTCTAGTTTGTATCCAGCATCAGAATTATCTGCAAAATAAATACTAACGAAGTAAAATTGAAAAAGAAATATTTTTGCAGCGTACAATGGAGTGTGTGTTTGAAAATATTGTTTGCCTCAGTTATTTTGGTTGTTCGTCATCATTTATTTTTAATCCATCTTACACGAACAGCTTGTAACATGCACAGTGTATCACTGTACATGTCACAAGGCCGTGCACACCGATATACACTTGCGTGTTAAAACTACAGGGACAGGTGAGCACAAGGTCAAACCCAACCAAATGGTGGATTCAACTCAGATGCAATACAAAAACATCATAAAATGGTCAAGTACGAGTTCTCATGCAATACGAATTCAAAACTACAACAGAGTTCAAGTCTCAACCAAAACAACATGTCCAGATCAATGCAACTAAAACAAGGTCACAATTGCAACCAGACACAAATGCATGCATTTAGAAAATGATCACATAAAAACAAGTCTGACCACATACATATATACATATGTATGCACACATGTATACATATCAGGAGCAACAAAGACCATGTCAGATTATAACAAGATCAAAATAACAACTGCCACAATCACATAACAAAGACCAGTGTGGGAAACAACAAAGAAACATATACAACATGACAACAGAGAAAATAGATGAAGCTCGAAGCATGTGCAATAGACTACACAATGTAGTAAAGCTTTAAACCAAGGTCAAAGGCAACCAGATCATGTAACCAGAATCAATAAGACTGAAAATACACAACTAGGTCAACAGCCACAACAAGAACTGAGAACCAACATATAAGTCTATACAACAGAACTAGTAATGCAGACAGATTCAAGTGGAACTCAAAGAAAACCATGGACCAAAATATGAATGCAGGCTTCAACCACCACCAAAGTGACCAGACTTAAGAAAATAACAAGTGCACATGTAACAGTGGCAACTAAGCATGAAAAATCACATACAACCAATGAACAATCATATGTCAGTTTCAAGATGATCCAGACTAGCATGGATGTACAAGCCCTCAAGTAAACAAAACAATGCAAAAATAACAAGACCAATTTAACTCGAAGCAACAACATCAGTTCAGGTATGGGGTGCAACCAGACCAGTTAAATGAAATGGCTTGAAATAGCAATGAGCATAGTGGACACATCAAGCAAACCAAGTGGATAGGCAAATCGTACACATATATACATACATATATTGAATTTCAAAATGAACAAGTCCAGTTACAACATGAACAAGCATTGAAGTGGACAGAGCATTTAGCAGTTCGAAAAACAAGGGTTAGCAATTAATAGTGAAACCGTGGGTCATGAAAAATTCAGAAAATTGTCTGTAGTAGTTTAAAATGATGTCGCAGGTTGCTGTAAAGCCATGAGTAAAGTTTTGAATGAAATCAGAAGTGATAAGGAACAGATGAACAAGTCATAGAGGAAAAGAACTAGAAACAAATTCAAATGCCAAAAAGAACGGAACCGACTTGATAAAATATATCAAGCAAATTCAACACGAACAAGTCAAGAATTCATCACAAGCACTCAAGCAAAGATCGGATGGACAAGTGCAAATCACGGAAGAATTCAAACAAAAATATACCAATGTATATTTAGGGATGTTATACCTATAAATTAAAACCCAATCTCATCATCGGCACATATGAGTTCGAGCACAAGCAATTAATCAGAGCATAAAGTCGGATATATTAAAAAATCAGAAAGGGGCGAATATCACATACCAAATTATCATTCAAACTCACAGCAACCGCATGTACGCAAGAAACTTGAAGAAGCATCGAATCATATTTGTGAATTGAGAGCATACCAGTATTCGATTCGAGCTCAAATTGTTCAAGGCGGCGACTTAAATCACGAACCATAATTTTTGAAGAGTGGAAAACAAAGGCGGCCAGGAATGAAAAAGGGAGACGCACTTCGTTTTAATTATTAGTAGGCCGGTGTTGTTTATTTTATTTTGGGCTTCAAATATCAAATAGGGTTTATTTTAGTTTTTGTTTTAGTTTTATTTTATTTTGCAATTTTTTTTAAATTGTGTAATTCTCTAGTCGTGTGACTTGGTTACAAATTACTGTGGTGTAGTTCGAGAATTCGCAACTCAGTGGCTGAGTTGTGGCAGGGTTTTGAGCATAAAGTTAGGTTAGTAATTAGTCGGTGTCGCAAGTTTATGTGTGTAAGCGTCTGATTACTTAATTTCTAGTAGAAACCTTGGGGGCAACACGTAGGCAGGGTTTTTCCGAAGCTGGGTAAATTTGTGTGTGATCTCTTCTGCATTGCTTTCTGTTTTATATTTTATTTCTGCATTAATTTTTATTATTATTAGTATCACCCTATTCACCCCCCCCCCCTCTAGGGTGAAAAAAATCCTACAAGTGGTATCAGAGCTAGGAACAAAAATCATTTTTTATTAAAAATTTGATTTTTTTTCTTTCAATTAAAAATTTTGATTTTTTTCTTTCAATTAAAATTTTGATTTTTTAGAATGGCTTCTTTTAATAATGCTTTTGCCGAGGGTCAGTCCATAGTTAGACCACTTATGTTCAATGGTGAATATACTTATTGGAAAACTAGGATGATTTTTTTTTGAAAACCATAGATGCATGGAGTATTGTTGAAACGGGATATAAGACACCAACAATAATGGAAGATAATCAAGAAGTTGAAAAAATGATAGATCAGTGGACAGATATTGAAAATAAACTGCACTTTGCTAACGCTAAGGCTATGAATTTTATTATCTGCTCATTAGATCAAATTGAATTTAATCATGTTTCACATTGTCTAACTGCGCAGTAAATTTGGTACACGCTTGAAGTGACTCACGAAGGAACCTCCCAAGTCAAAGAATCTCGCTTTTCCATGCTTAGTAGCGAATACGAGAACTTCACAATGGCAAGGGATGAAAGTCTCAATAAAATGTATGGACGACTTTCTAATCTCGAATACAAATCAGAAGCTCTCGGAAAACCATACACAGAATTGGAAATAGTCCGAAAAATCCTCAAAATTCTACCACGAAATTTTGAAGCAAAAGTGACTGCTATTAAAAAATCGAAGGATTTAAAACAGATTAAAGTCGAAGAACTCATCGAAAATCTCACCGCTTATGAGCTAGAAATCAAATTGAAGGAAGAACGTAAAGGAGGCGACACTCGAAAGAAATTAATAGCTCTCAAAGGAACAACTTAAAGTGATAATGATGATGATGAGGATGGAGCGGTTGAATTGGCACTGCTAATAAAGAGATTCAAAAGGTGGAATCGCAAATATGGACATCCTGCCCTAAATCAACAACTGAAAAGCAGAATCGTCAAAGTTCTAGACAACTCAGAAGAGCAGGAGATCATCTGTCACAACTATAATAAACCTGGTTATATCAAGCCTAATTGTCCTCAAAATCCACTCAGAAAAGGAAAGAAACCGAATAGGAGAAGCTTTGCGGCAACCTGGAATAAAAGTGATGAAGATTATGATGAAAGCACTCATAGTGAGAGTGAAAAAGAAAATCTCTGTCTTCGAGGAGATACTAAATTAGCCTTTCGAAAGTTACACGTGGATAATAGATGTATACCTTGGATTTGAATTGAGTCTATTGAGACTAGGAATTTAGTGAGAAATTGAAAATTAGCCTTTTGGAACAGTGGGTTTCGCCTTCATTCACATTCCACAGAAGAACACTTGGCCAGAGCTACCCCCTTTGAAAACATAAATTAGCCTTTTGAACCGGTTGAGATCATTCACAATTATAAAGGAAATCTTACTCGAGTTCAATATGGAATTCTCATACAGCAGAAGATGGGGTTCCACATCAATCAACAAGTATGCCTTCGAAAGCTACCTTACGCATTTAAACCTTCTACATCTCAACTCCTTCGAAGCCCCAAAGATTCACCTATCGACAGAGTCGAAAGCCCATGTCCATTCCTACTTGCAACAACACATCAACAACAAAGTTAAGAGCGCATCTACACCTTTCGACCAGCTCGAAAGCACTCGAGTTTAATTTAAAAACAAAGTAGAAGGACGCCCTGATGTTAACAACAACGAAAGGTCTCTAAGGCCGCCTTCCGACCAAGTCGAGAGGATCGTTTCCAAAGGTGCCAACCCACGCCTATAAATAAGACCCTAAAGGTCTGGTTTTGGGGGATCCGATTTCATTCGCTCCATACTTGTTCTTTCTTGAATTTATAAACATTAATTCTGAAATTAAATTGGGGATCTGACTTCTTTTTATTACTTAAGCTAGTAGTAATGAAGGAAAAAATAATCAAAGCAAGTTAATGGCATTTTTGGATTTATTAGCTGATCTAATGTTTCTATGCGATTTCGATTATGATCTGCTTGTATCAACATGATCGAAAGGCCATCTTTCGAGGAAGTCGAAACCTTTTAATTCAACTAATATCCTTATATCATTAGGTCCTAACCTCGAGTCACCTTGACCCCTTTGAAAGGACGTTTCGATAGGATCCTAAACCAATTCAACTAGTTCGAAAGGTATAATAAAAAGGGATTCACATGTTTCGACCATGTCGAAAGGTTATATAAAAATGAGATTCAATTGACACAACCTTTTCAAAAGGTAGACTTAAGGGAGTCGAAAGATTTTAACAATCTTTATCTATTCAAAAGGTGGTTTCGAATTGTTCACTTACACTTTAACCTTTGCTTTAGGGTGTTGACAAGTGTACTTGTTAAAACTAAGTATTGAGATATTTTGTATTGTTCTGAGAAAGTAATTATTATAGCTACTGTAATACTGTTTTAAGCCTGGATTGTATACGTCAAACTTCTCATGAAATTTATTTTATTAGAATTCAATTAGACATGTCAATACTCGCTTAAAGCAATATTCATGGATGGTCACTCCTAACCATCCTTATGCTCTTCACTACTCGACAAGATTACATATTAATATCCTTTCCTAGTGTGGGTCTCGTGGTAGGGCATTACAGTTGGCCCTAACTCATAGCCGATATCGGTGAATCAAACTTACCCCAATCAGGACATGATCAAGGATTGGGTAGTCCATCGTTGGCGATCGGTCCCAATTCGTGGCCGACAGCGGTGAATCAGACTTACCCCGGTTAAAGCATGATCAAGGAACATGTGGTCCATTCTTGGCAATCGGCTCCAACTCTCGAGCGGTGGTGGATCGGACTTGCCCAGGTCAGAACATGATCGAGGAATGGGTAGTCGATCATTGACAATTGACTAAAAACTCTTGATCGATAGCGGCAGACCTAAGTAATTTCTACCCAGGGGTCTACAACTGACCATCAATCTAACCTCTTTGTAGGCAATGACAAGCCTAACTAGCCCATGGTCAGGGATCGACTGCCTAATGAGTAATTGCCGTAACGTTCAATGCTAGTCGTGGGAGGAAACATCTTATCGGCCACCAAGACATGGCAGCAGCCAAGTTGGATTCCCCATTTACCATCCCTGTGCACAAGTAAACCTAATACTGGCTAAGAAGTAATCATGAAATACTAATAAAAATGTTATAGCAGATAAAACCCTATAAATCAGAAAGTCACAGAATGTCAATGCCACGCGATTGACCTCAAACAATACATCAAAATTGGTCAAACGTGGGTACGAATGTTCATTACAAAAGATAACCGCACCAACACGTCAAATTCACAACCCGGCATGGAAACAAAAAAGAGTGCAAGTGGAAGGTGAACATAATTATCAGTTTGACCTAGATTTGGAGGTAGTTTTGTTTGAAGTGGTGCTTCAGGTCCTTGCGCTCATGGGAGGTTTTACGCTCCCTCTCTTTTCCAACAGTGGCAATGTCGAGCTCGGCCTGTTTCTTCTTAATAAGTTCTAGCTCTTTTTTGGAATTGAGCTTTAACCTGGCTATGTTAGCAAGAGAGTTTGCTAGTGCTTGGTTATCCAAAGTCGCCTCCTTTTTAGAACCCTCGGAGGGGTCAAAAGCGTCAGTGATATCAGCATCAGTCTCTTCTTGGTGAGCAGCAATCATCTACTAAAAAGCCTTGTCCTCCGGGGGATCGATGGAGGTTGGGGGCATGACACCTGAAGGTGGCACGTTTGAGGAATCACTTGCAGAGAGATGAGGGACGTAGTCAGACGGTGACCCACCTAAACCAAGCATATGTAGTCATGGCCCATGAACAGTCAGAAAAAACCCTAACTACTTCAGGAAGCTTGGTGGCGTCGCCTGGAATTTGAGTTTGAGTTGTTGGAGCAGGGATGTCCATAGGCCGGCTCCCGAATGGTGGATTTGGAGAAAAATGAAAATAGTTAGTGGAACGTCATGCACGGGGGCATAAATTTTCGGCCTATTGATCTGACCTTGTGTTGCTTGGTGTAAGCCACCGCATTTTTTTTCCACCATCTCTCTGTGTTTTTTCAGCCTCGACCAATTTTGTGTAACCTTGACGAGTGGCTTCCATCTCATCAGTTGAGAAGCGGGAGTCGATGGCTTCAAGAGTGAACGGTGGACTACCTTACTCACTGACAGCTTGTGCCTCCCTGATCAACCGCTTGTGGATGGTAGCCATGAATTCTTGGTAGTCATCCATCTACGTTAGGCTCTTTTCTGTGAACATCCTGTAATATATCTCCTATAAGAGCCACTCCACTTGATCCAACTTACTTTCCAAGTCATCACACGGCACCTGTAGTTTTTCATTCTTGGAGACCTCTATAGCTTTGCTCATTTTCAGAGCCTCCCCCTCAGTCCGAAGAGATGCTAGCGTGTTCTTCCACTTCGTAGCCAATGTACTTAGGTCTGCACTATCGGGCTTAACCCTATCAGCAACTGCTCGAACCTCATCTAGCTTCTTACCCAGCTTGTCCTTCACGTTCTTGTAATCCTCGAAGAAGCCAGCGACTTTCTCATTGTAGTATTTCTTGGCCTCTATGATGTTGGTGGAGCATTCTGTCTTTATCTGCTCAAGATCTTTGGTATGGGTGGCTTTGAGATCCTCTATCTCCTTAGCTTCTCTACTCAAAACCGGTCCAATGCCTCTACCGTCTCCTTGTGCTTCATCTCCGCCTCAGTAGTTGTTTCCTTAAGTCAAAAATCTTCAAGCTCTACTTGAAATTCTTTTTGCAAACCTCTTCTCCAGCCTTCTCTACCTTAGCATTGTATTCGAACAGAGCCTTGAGGCTGCCGAGCCCATCGGTAAAGAGGTCGATTGTCCCCTCAAAGGAACATGATGGTGCTTCCGCTAATAAATAAGACATGGGATTTCTGGGATTATAAGGCCGTTGAAACTCATCGAAGAGCAGGTCGAAAGGGTAGGTAATGATGACTGCGCCTGCTAATTTCTTCCCCTAGTCTTTCTTCTTGGGGGCAGGCACCATTGCTCCTCTATTGCCAGTTTTCTCCTGATGCTTGGAAGTTTCGGAATTAGATATAATAAAAGGAGAGAGCAGGGAAGATCTGGAGCGACAAGATAGGGTATGGGACCTTGACTTACTACCAGGAGAACGAGACCTCTTCCAAGAGACAGCTTTCGGATTATGATCACCCGCATCTCCAGAAGGGCGATAACAGAAAAGTTCTCCAGACTTCAGTGAAGTTGGGGCTACCCATCATTCATGCTTAGCACAAAGGAAGAGGCTACTTTCCCCATGCCCTCGAGAGGAGCCAGTTGCTTCATATTGGGCATAAGCATCTCCCTCTTCGAACTTATGCTACCAGCAAATGATGGAATACAAAGATTTAGAACCATATAGACATCCGGGGGATGCAGGACTATATGACCATGGGAGTATAAGTGCGTGCAATTATGACACAAACCCTCAAGGTCCTCGTAGGACTCCAGCCGCCGCTAGATTTCAGAGATAGATTCAAGACTCCCATAGTTGATCCCCAGTTCCAGATCCGTAATGTAGTAAGAAACGTTAATTTCTCCAGAGGTGAAAGTATCTTCCTCTTCTTCAGATCCAAAGACTATGCATAGGGCCTCATCAATTTTGGGGTTAGGTGGGGCAGCAGAGCCAATCCCCCCAAAGGAATGAGCCCCACCATGATCAAAAGTACTGCGATCACTATCGTGAGAGCCTATCTCTTCCTGCTCCCTCATACGCATATTATCGTCTTCCCACTCCCTTAAAGTCTTCAACCAATCACTCTTACTAGGGAATATCTTAAGGGCGCTCGATATGGAACTGGCTGAACCTTTTGAGCTTAATTTTTTGGTGACAATGGATCTATAAATAGAGGGTTATGAGGAAAGGACATCACTTATTTCCTCAGTGTTCGGGTCTCCTTTTTTCTTTTTGGCCTTAACGGACTTCTAGATAGAAAGCTGTCTACCTCTCCCAATCAAGCGACCGTCTCCCAGTAGGGTGAGTTGTCTTACGTTTTCATCGGTAATGAGGTTGGGAACCTCCCAAAGCTCTTTTAGAACCTATTGAACCTTCCCCATCAGAATGTCAAGATCATCTCCAACAGCGGCTTTCACGACACCTAGACGGAAAGGACAAAAGAAGGAAGTTAGTTTCTAGAATGGGGTTCCGCAAAAACAAAAAGGAGGTACGAGTAGGATATAGAAAAAATCAATCTCGAATGCCATCGTTGGAAGCGTGGTGAGGTGTCTCAGACAAAGAAATACTCCTTGCTATACTTGGAGTACAAATTCTCTACCGGCTTGAATTTGCTCCCTGCCTCAAGGTAAATAAAGAAAGAACCCTCGTGCTTGCTCTTTATCGTGTATAGAAATATAATTTAGCGAAGGGTCGAAGGTGTTTGGAACTCCCTCATAAAATGGTGTTTAAGCTCATAAGAATAGCATATTCATTCGTGCACTAGAAAGGAGCTATTTTCAAGTACGCAAGGAACCTTGCTAACAATAGGGCAAGAGGAGGAAGAATACAATCCAAGCAATGGTAGCAGGAGTAAGCCATATACCCCTCAGGCTGATTATGTGCTCGTTGTTCCGGATAGGGAAGGAGAAGGTCCTCTCGGGAATGCCATGGGTGGCCACTAGGAGATCAAGTTGCTTAGCCATTAGTCTCGAGGCCTCGAAGTCCCTAGGATTTACCAAGCGCTCGGATGGTCTGTACCCATGCATAAGAGAATAGACCGAGCTGGGTTGGTTAGAACGACACCCTAATTGGACAGGGGCTGAAGGCGTTGAAGAGGAGGGACCCAAAACACCAGAAGCGGCTCGAGAACGGGTCTGACGACGATTCGATATAACTGTCTAGCGTGGTAACTCATCTTAGGGTTTAGTGCAAAGGAAGAAGTTTTTGTGCGTATGTGTGTGCATGCATGTTTCAATATATATATATATGTGTGTGTGTGTGTGTGTGTATGTATGTATGTATGTATTTCTAACACTCCTGTCCAACATATCACTAGACTATGGACCATCGAACAGAAGGCAGCCACACTAAGACATGCCAAGGGTGAACCACAAGGATGGACCCTGAAGAGGAAGAAAGAGCTTACCAAGATAGCAGGTTAGTTGTGGTTTGAAAGCTGGAGTTGGGTTGGAAGCCTTAGGAAGCAAAGCATAGCAATGGAGACAAGAAGGAGACTAAGGGTCGCACGTTTCCAGGAGAGCTGGAAAATGAATGAAGGTGGTTGGTAGGGTGCGGCCATGTCGCTTATATAAGGGAGTGTGTCCAATGTTGAACCGAAGCATGCCGAACCGGCCTATGCCGAACCAACCCATGCCGAACCGGCCCGAACCAAACCAACCCATGTCGGGCCAACCAATACCAAACCAACCATATGCCGAACCATTTACGACACCAAGTAGCTAGAACACCGAACCTATTTCTGATGTCTGATTACTAGCTTACTGGGCCAAGCCTAGAAGATGAAATGAGAGGCTGTTTATATTAGCTAACGAATTCGTGTAGTAGGACTGACAAAGCCTACCCTGTAATCTATGAGCTAGGCTTTGGGGGGCAAGTGTTATAGGCATTTTCGTCCATAGGATTAGACTTTGAAAGAGTCAAGGAAAGAAGCAGGACAAGGGAAGAACCAACGAAAAATTGGAAGACATCAAGGAAGGCACCACCAAACAGGATACTCAGTCCGGTGGTTGGGCACCCACCAAACAGAATCTTATGTTCGGTGGTTAGTCACCCACCTAATAGAAACATCTGTTCGATGTTGGCCACATACACACACCAAACCCAGCTCCTTTATTTCTTTACCAGTCCAACAGGAGGGACGTAAACCGAAACAAGCTAGCCCGACTCTTACTAGCTTATGTCGAACTGAACCAAATATGAAGGCATGCGAACTTGGCCAACGTCTTGTCCACATCCATCACAAACGAACCGACATCCTCCAAACCAACTTCTCATCCGTGACAATCAGCGCAGATAAGAAAGCAAATCATTATACATCAAGAAATGAATAACTACAAATGGCATATCTAGGGATATTCCGTTTGACCAAGACATACAAGGAAACATCATAAATTACCACATTAAACACACCTCAAATCTACCCATATAAATACAAGACCTCTAGCATCATAAGTTAGACATTATTTTTAGATCTACAACATTCAAAGAAACGAGAATAACTACGCAGAGCCTCAGATTATCGTATTTTCTTATTAATCATTGCACATTTGATATTTGCTTGTTGATCGGAAGTATAAGTTAAAGAAATAAAATAAATAGTAGACGTATGTCCATTATGGTTGAACCACTATAAATTCCAGTACCATTTTCTGCTTTACTTTTCATTTACTTCATTACAAAAAATCAATTGGAGGTGCTTGCCCATTTTTTGTGCAAACAAAAAGGTTATTCTCCAGTAAACTACTCTAGCATTTCTTTTCTTCTTCCTCTACTCCTCTCTTAACACACCCAAGGTCAAACATTAATTTATCCCTCATATCTAAATGAAAATCCATGAAACCAGTGGTGTTCTAAAGCTATCAAAGAAGGCTACTAATCTGGAGTGATTGGGAAGCGAAAGTTTGAAGAATGGAAGTGCACCAGGCCTGGACAATGAAGCAAAGAGGTGAATTTTTGTACATAGTTTTCAGATTTCAATGCTAATCTTCAAAAGGGCATATCTCTAGACATGTATAGTGAATAGTTTAATGATGATGAGGCTCGACATTTAGATATGCAATTTGGTAATTGGGTGAGTATGTAAGACCCGTAAAAAATGATGAAATATGAATATGGTGTATATGGCTTTGGATATTGTAATTTTGATAAAGTGTAAATGTATGGTTAGTGATACAAATACCTGAATCATGTAGCGCATGCGATATGTCCTTGATTCATGGTATTGACATGGCATTCTCCCGTAGAGCATCGAGGCTAGTTTAGGAAGGTTTTTATGTGAACAACAATCGACTATAGTGCACTTTGCAGGACCAGGCATGAGTCCAATGTATGGCTTTCCTTTACCGCACATCGCAAAATCGAACAGTCGTCGATGTGTAATCCATTATCGCAAGTGGCATAACCGGACTACGTTTAAGATTATTTAGATATTATAATATCGTTCTGTAGCATGGTTCATGCGGGTCTAGAAGATATTATACTTAGGCTTAAATTATGTTATATCACTGTCACGGTACCCGTATTAGATTTGCTTCACTAATGTAGACGTATGTCTGACCCACTTCTATATTTTTCTATCTATATTATTCAAGTTGATGGAGTCTAGAGGCATGACGGACCTCGAGATGAAACTTGTAGATAATATGTGTTGTAAACAAAGTCTGTATTAAAGACTTGATGCGACAGTGTGTGGCGTTATTTGGGTTTGAATTGTACAGACTTATGTATCGGTATCAGATATGTAATCATATATAGTATATATATATTTGTGTAATATGATATTCTGTGTAACCATCCACTGCGAGACTCTGAAAGTTATTAGTTAGTTTAGTTTTTGTTTTATGCTCTCTATATAACAATGTATCACCACCCAACGACTCACTGTTTTGGGAGTTCATTGTGGTGTTATGGGGTTTTGAAAAGGTGGTTTGTTACATTTTTCTACCTTCAAAAGACACTAGCTCTGGCTACAACATCTTGTCGAGTGCTACACTACCATCGGTCTCATCTTGGGAAGCATACCTTAGTTTAGATTTGGTGATTATAATATTTAGATTTTTAAATTTTTGAAATTATCTGCTCTACTCAAAATTCAACCTTAGGTATTGAAAACTGGCTTCTCTATAAAAGTTTATCCTTAACCCTTGTCCTCTTTTGGCCCTTGATTAAAACCATCTTAAACCTAGAATCATACATGTCATTCTTTAGCTTTCTTACTTAAGTCCTTATATAAAAGGTTATGGTTCATTTTACTTTCGATTGGGCTCCACACCACTTAGCACTGCCTCTCGGTACATGTTGGGAATCGTTCCCTACACATTTGACACTAGCTTTACACGTATCGCCTCCTGATCTATTTTACTTAGTCCTCTTTTAGTGTTATATAGTACTTTACTATCACATTCAACATAAAATGTGGACCTAGTTTACTGATCCATGATTAAATACTTAATTAAATTACCATCTAGTCCTTATGCATTTACCTTCCGACACCTAATATATCCCTTCGGCCAAGCCTAATATCCTCTAAAATTAGTTTATTTATTTATAGAAATTTTAGGAACATGTATATGTATTTTATTGCATATAATTTCTAAAACTCCCTATTTTCAACCATTTTCCATAATACATGATACTCAATTAATTCATATTAATTTATTTACTTATGGAAAATTCTATAAATCAAAACCCATCTCTAATAATATGTCCTTAACATCGTATTCTTGGATAGCATAAATTTCAAGAAGAATGAGAATTGACAAAAGTAAATTCGACCATTAGAAGTTAGGGAAGAAAAAGGAGATTAGAGAATATATTACTCATCTAGATTTCTTAGTTGATTGACGTTTCTTTCTCTTTGCTTTGATATTGTACTTTTCCTCTTTTTTCTAGTTTAGGCCACAACCGCCATTAAAGAGCTCTATGCTTTTAATTTTGATTAGAGTGAGGAATGAATTACATAGGAACATGTAAGGATTTGAAAAGGTATTATTCCCCTTTTCTGAGCTACCGGCCCATTGTTCCCATTTCTTATTTAATTCTTTTGAATTAAGCTTCTTTAAGTAAAATCTTGATAATTAAATTCACACAAAATCACCTATCATACTTCATTATTTAATTTCACAATTAAATCATTTAAAATTTATTCACATAATTAATTCATCAATTGATTATTAATTTAGGGGATTTTATAACCATCAAGCCTCTAAAATAGCTATCAATGGTTTAACATAGACTATCAAAGGCTTAGGCTGTCGAGCCTTTGAAATAACCATCGAAGATCTAACATAGGCTATCAAAGGTCTAGGTTATTAAGCCTCTAAAGTAGCTATTGAAGGTTTAGCATTGCATATCGGATGTCTAGGCTATCAGGCCTCTATAATAGCCATCGAAGGTTTAACATTGCCCATTTAGGCCATCAACCCTCTATAATAGCTACCAAAGGTTTAACATAGCCTATAGAAGGTTTAAAAGGGTATATCACATATGTAGGCCATAATATTTATAAGCTATGACATATGTAAGTGAAGATGATCGAGTCTGTAGAAAATCCCATTGAACATATAATTTAAAGATACCGAGGTCTAGCCATCGCACTCCTAAGATGGAAAATTGGAAATTAAGTAGAAAACAGTAATATTCCTTAATAAAGTAACTACTTTTCTTTACACATTTCATTTTCTTATTTGTTTGTTTTATATTGCGGTATAAATCTTAGCACCTAGCAATGATTTTCTACCCTTAATTACTCCCTAATCAATCTCTTTCTATAATTATTTCATTAATTAGAGATTTTTTTGCCTTACCATTTAATTTACATTAATTCAAAAAATCAAGTGGAAATTCCAATAAATTCAGTAAAAAATAAAAAAAAACGTACCTTAACCTTCAGTAAAAATGTCGGATGTAAATATAAAACTTTATCATTTTAAATATTAACTTACGGCCAATAGTGCCAGTTATCATCTTAGTAAATTCACAATAAATTTTTCCTTCATCCAAAAGTTGTGAAAATTAATACCCATCTCTGTTTTAACATTGTAAACTTCTTATGAAAAATTCAATCCATTTGGAGATGTTTAATTCATGTTCTACTCTTAAACATATCATATACTATGTCATTTAACAACCAAACATATTTAGAATTAATGTATCATCACAAAACATGATCATCAACATTTAAAACCGTAAAAAAATACATAAAATCTGAATATAACTAGATTTGAATATGAAATAGAGTTAGTATTACTCACCTAGATTAAAAGCTTGATTAAAATCTCTTCCTTCTCTTTGAAATAAATATCTATGTTTGTCCTAAGCAAATCTCCTCTTCTTTCCCTTTTTCTATCAATGTCCATCTAACCATGTAGTTATGTTTGTTTGATAATAATGAAAATAGAACGAGGAGAATAAGGGTATAAGGGTTAATAGTTTTGGGCTTAGGCTAAAATTCCTTTCTAATTTAACCTTATTAATTCACTAACCCTTAGTTATAAATTATGTTCGTTCTTTCAGTTGTTTTATTGTCAAAATCATTTTATAATTACCCTTTAGTTTTTATAATCAATCTTATTATCAATTAAGCCCATATTACGGCACCACAAAATATATGGTGTTACAGTCTCTCCTCCTTATAATAGTTCCATCCTCGAAATTTAGAAAAGGCAGGACAGTGACCGCTTCCATCGCTACTACTATACAAGAGTACAAGCATTACACCAGTTCCTTAATAATGTAAAATCATAAATCATTGATCATAATGTATCAATGCAATAACTAATACATACTTGTATATTGACGCAAGGTACACTAGAGGCACTATTAGATCTAAGATTAGACAAATAAAGCGCACTACTTAAAACATACACGTCTAAAAAAATTTAGGATAGATATTCCTAATCTTATCCTCTACCATCCAGGTGTAATCATCTTTATAGTAACCCCAATGGACACAAACAAGTTTACTAACCTTGTTCCTTAATTCCTTTTTAGTATGACCTACCTATTAACAAATCTCTTTGTCAACCTAAATTTGCAGGATAAAGCAAGCACAACTCAGATAAGACTTAAGTAGCCATATGCAAAGCTTGAGAGAATTTTGCAAGTCCAAGTCCAAAGAATGAAATATGCATGTTCATAGTCCGAGTAAAGTATAAGAAGCAATATGCATTTCACAAGTTCAATAATCAGTCAAATATCTTTATTTAATTAAAGTATGCTATGCAAAATACATTATCCAAGTACCTATATGTAAAATGTCACAAATATGCAATTGGCTCTACAAAATCCTCAATTTGATTTAGGGTTTACAGAATGAAAATGTAAGAAATGAGATCGATAAAAATCCCCCTTCTTATGTAGCCATGGGGTCCGTATTTATAGGGCAGAAGTAGGCAGTATTGACGCTACGTGTCCTTCGACATAAGGTAATTGCTAATATTCGACATCCCTTCTAAATTACTAATACTAGACATTTTTTGTTGTACAGTTGACATTCGACATCTTGAGGATATACGACATCTTGCTTTGCACTAATGACACGCGGCATCTTCATAACTGTAGATATTTAACATCTTACAACAATGCATTCATTCGATATCACCCGTGGTAGTAGACATTCGATGTGGTTTAACATTCCTTGCTTCATGTAAATGCTCGAAAACTCTTGTTAAGCTCTTCATTCGATATCATTCATGTCTCTTGAATTTCAGCATCCTTTACCGCTCATAAAAGTTCGAGACAACATGCTACTTATGGATGCTTTACAACTGTCAAAGTCATAAAGGATCAGTATCTGTTGTTGTATCCAAGGCTTAGTTCATAGAGACTTCATGTGCATGTAAAAGTGTATATTTTTACTTCCATATTTAATCTACTTTTATTTAAATCAATAAGCATATTAGGGTATTTTACATGTTTAAACCAAAATTTAAACTGTTTTCAGATCATCATTCCTTCATCTTCATTTGGGGGTAAAATGGTGATTTTGTGTATGGTTTAATTTTGATAAAATTTATTTGCACAGTTTTATTTTTATTTGTAGGAAATGAAGTGCAAATATAAGAGGTTTCATGGATGAATGCATGCACATGTGTTGAAGGCTAATGAAGAAAGGAAATAAAAGAATTCATGCAACATGAAGAAGCCCACATACCCACTAACACATGGTCCATAATTAAAAGCATATGCACATGTTAATGTAGGCTTAAAGGCATGTTAGTGGGGATTAATTATTTCCTTAATGATTACTTGGAGGTTACACTTTCTCAAGGGCATTTTAGGTTGTCCCCTAAAATATGAATTAGGTTTGAAGCATGTATAAATACCCCTTATGTTTCATGTAATTATTTTTCTTCTTTTTATGCAATATTGTAGCCGCAAATCAAAAAAAATCTCTTCAATGGCTTCTTAGCCTTGTTCTTTACTTTTATGCAATTCTAATTTTATGCTCTCCTACTTAGTTTATGCTTCTCTTATTTAATGCTAGTAGCATAGATTTAATTCTTGTAATTAGTTTAGTTTTATTTCATGCAAGAAGTTAGCTCTCTTTTCTTTTAATTAGCTCTCATTTTCCTTGTTTTTTAACGTTGAAATCATTTTATTTTAGCATGTTTTCAAATATGAGTAGCTAAACCCCTTCAATTTAGGGGTAATGAAGCTCTCATGAAACATATTAAATTAACATAATGATTTCATTTATGATCTCTCTTTTGTACTTAATGGAAACTTTGAATGATGGTGTTTATGTCTCTTTTTTAGTGATTTGATAGTCTATGTTGACATCTCAAATAGGCTATGCTTATTCCATTGTAAACATAAACTATTTGATCATTTTCCTAAGTGATTTTGATAATGAAAGTCAAACTAGAATCAAAATTTGATGATCTAAGTTACTAATTCATAGTAAATAGATCATGCTTAAAATAGATTTTATTTTTAATTTCATGTCTTTTTCATGAGAGTTGATAAGTGGGTTTGAATGCTGTGTTAGAGTTTGATGGTTTAAGTTGTGCTAATTAATAACATAAATAAACCATACTTATAATACATACGTCAATCATTTCTACTTAATATTTTAATGAGAGATTATAAATGAATTTTTTTTATTTCTATGAATGATTGGAAGTGGATTTGCCTCTAAATTGCTCCTTAATATCATAGTATTATTTACTTTTTCTCTAGCTTAATTTCTATAATTTTCTAGTTTAATTTTTTTTAAAGACTTTGGGAAAATTTGATTGAGTATTATTAGAATTTAATATTTTCCCTGCGGATCGACCTGTACTCGCATACGTCTACGATTATACGTCGTGCGTTTGCAGTTTTTAAAACAATTATATTTTTCGACGGTTTTCTAATCGATAGAATATTCGTCGTCTAACAAGACTTGATATCCCATTTTGTAACTAGGGGTTCGATATCTATTAGTGATGCGGCACCAGTCTTCACTCTACATTTATTAGCACTTTATGTTGTAGTGGTTTGGCAACTCCTTCTGATTGTTTTCAGATTCGATATCCTTTGTATTGTAGGCTTGTTATATGCTCGGTGTCATTAGAAATTGCTTGGGATACGATACCTTTTCATTTACATGCTCGATAACCTTTATGGTTATTGAGGCTCGATACCTACCTTTCATTCAACTCGTTAACCTTTATGCATGTTGTATTGTTATCCCGCCTTTTGGCAAGGCCGTGACACCAAGGACTTAACTAGAAACCAGTGACAGATTGTCTCAAAGACCAGCTACGCGCAAGGATCGCTATGGATATCGATGAATTTTGTCCGAGTCCGGATCGGGCTACAATTGATAAGGCACGTCAAGCAAAGCCGTGGGAACCAATGATCCAAGTTTCAGGTCAATCCGAGTTCGTATGCTCAAGATATCGTCGACAAAAGAGGGAGTAGGCCATCCTTAGTTCGAATCCATAGGCGATACCTATGTTCGAATCCATCAGATAAGCGTTGCCTCGAATCCATGAGGAAAAGGCTGAATCGATCAAAGCAGAATTCATTCGAATCCATCAAGGTCGACTCCATCATCTTCGTATCCATCAGAGCAAGTCCCGTTCGAATCCAACGCGTCGAGCTCGCGTGATCTACTTCGAATCGATGAGTTCTCAGTCGATTCGAGACCATCGAATCCCCCCAGCTTCGAATCCATCGAAATAGGCTACATTCGAGTGCAACGCTTCAGACCCTTCAGGCTTTCATCTGCTTCGACTCCGTGCAATCAGTGCACTTCGACTCCACCACTTAAGTCACCTCGAGACTACACTCCGCAGTCAGCTTCGAATCGATCACTGTGTTATACCTAGATCGATTCGAACAAATGCGCCTTCGAATCCACTGCCTCGAATCCAAACCGTGGATTCGACCCAGTCAAACCGGAGTACAAAACGGATCGAGGCGAGAGACACGCGCCACGTTGCAGCAAGCATCGAGTCGACCGAATCGATTCGAACTAAGATCGATTCGAAGTACCCCTGTTCTCCAGAAATGCAACATTGAATCGATCATATCTCGAGTTCTACAAGTCCAAATGCCATGAAATTTTCACAGAAGCTTAAACACATGATGAAGAATGTTCACACCAAATTTCGGCTCGATTGGATGATTTCTTGATCGATTCGAACCAAGGGTCGAATCGATCCCAAAGTGGGCCCGGATCTCCAGATTTCGGCCATGTGGGCCCCCTGACGTACCAGAACTGGTCTCCCCTCATTTTAGGCGAAATATCAGCCTCCTACACCTATAAATAGAGCCCCTGGTCATTCAGAAAAGGGGTTCGGAGAATTCTAAGTACTGAAGAGTGCCCAGATTCTGCCAGATCTACTCCAGAACACCGCCGCTGCTTTAGATTGACACTTAGCATTTAAATTCAGTTGTATTACCTTATAAACTACTGTAACCTTCAAGTAATCGAGCAATAAAATCATCAAACTTCATAGTGGACGTAGGCAAAACGCCGAACCACTCTAAATCGCTTGTCTTTGCAATTTACTTTCTGTTATTTGGAGTTTTTGTTAGATAATCCACAGTTTTAATTTTCATTCTTCACTTTTATCTCTTCAAAAACTTCCGAAGAGTGTTGTGCCCATTTTTGGTACAAACACTTTGGTGCTTTCACTGAGAAAAAACCAGCTTTTTTCTCCTGCTCCTTGGATCTACCATCGATACCGGATTGCACAAATCCAAGAGGAAGATCCAGATCTCTAATTCACAATCCTTCCATTCTACTCAGATTTGCATAAAATCTAGGAAAAGGATTCATCATTCAAAATGGTTAGCACGAGAACCACTTCTACAGCTGCTGGACAAGAAGGTAGGGATGGACAGAATCCTGCTCAACAGCAGCCATCCAATCAAGACAACACTGCCCACTCGGATCCGTCTGGGGCAGTCACTAGACAGGAATTTCAGGTGTTGCTTCAAGAGTTGACTCAGAGTCGGCAGCAATTAGCCGAACTGTTGCGTGCCAATATTGAATTGACAAACCAACTGAACCGCCAGGGCCGTAGGAGGTCTAGAAGGGACGATGTTTCTCGCTCATCCACTGAAAGTTCTGCCTCATCCGACTATCACCATAGATCTACCCGCCCCCGATTAGACGGAGATCATGCTCAAGCTGCTGGATATCAACCCGCCCTGACTGTCGGGCAATTGAGAGTAGGACCGTCGACCAGCTTCCAGGCTGGGCCATCAGTACGAGGTGGTCGTACTCCACAATATACTACGGACAATCATGTCACAGCTGCCACAGTAGAAACAAGGGTTAATACCCGACATCTTCCGGATTCAAGTAATCAACAACAGGGACGTACTTCTGAACCATACGTCCCGGAAGACGCTGAGCCAAGGAGGCGAAACTTGGACCGTCGACAGCGCCCGGTCCAAACTCGCACTGTGGAACCCAACCACACCTTAGCTCAGCATGCTCAAAATGTAGCAATGCCAGACATCTCGACTATGATACGTCAGATGATCCGCGAAAGCCAAGGCCTTACCAACGACGATTGGGGGATTTCTCGAAGCCATACTCCTTTCACGGACGAGATACTATACGCTGAACCTCCTCGGCGATTCAGAATGCCAACTCTCCCTATGTACGAAGGAAATTCTGATCCCAATCAGCACATATTGAAATACGAATGGTCGATGAGCGCCGCAAGGGCCGACGACGCAGTAAAATGTCGAAGCTTCCCCATTTCACTGGGAGGAATTACAACAATGTGGTTTACAAGACTACCTCCAAGGTCTATCTCTTCGTTTGATCAACTGGCTAAGAAATTTGTTGAACAATTTCGCATGCATGTCGCTAGGCCCAAAGATGTCAACACCTTATCCAGTGTTACCCAAGCCCGTGGGGAAACGCTAAGGCGTTACTTGGAGAGATTCCATGCGGCATGTGTGGAGATTAGTAATCCCAACGATAACTCAATTTTAATGGCATTGACAAAGGGGATTGACCCTGATTCTGAATTTGGAAACTGGTTAGCTGGAAAACCACCCGCATCGTTGGACCGTTTCTACTCCAAAGCCGCACAATTCTTACGACAAGAGGACGCGAAACAGTCTAGGAAGCAGGACGATGTGGAACCCAGAAGCGAAGGAATACAGAGCAATGTAGCAGTTAAACAGTCCGGTGACAATTCCGGAAAAGTTCAGTTGAACATACAGAACAAGCAAACTCAGCCAAGAGGTAACAATGGACAGAATAAGAAAAGAGATCCAAATCGAGGGCCACGGCGTGAGGCTCCAATGTTCGATAATTACACACCATTGAATACATCGTTGGAAAATGTGTACCTACAGACTTGCAATACTATGCAATACAAGAAGCCGGCTCCGAAGCAATCGTCGGAGAGGCAGATTCAAACAGGGAAGTTCTGTAGATTCCACGAAAGTTATGGCCACAACACCAATGAATGTCGACATTTGCAGGACCTCATTGAGAAGTTGATCAGAGAGAGGAAGTTAGACCAGTTTGTGCGGGCACCGCAGTCTGAAGGGGCGGGCCCCTCAAATCAAAATCATGTACAGAATCCAGAAAGACAGGAAGAACCAGGTCGTGTCGGAGGAAGACTGGTAATTAATGTTGTAAGTGATAATCCTCGTCCAGCGAAGCGAAGCTGGGAAGAAATGGAGTCATATAACAACTTAGCTAGACGAACAGACTTTGAGTATGATGATAACTTGGACAATAAACCTTTGACCGCACGAAAGAGAGCGATAATTAACGACATCACTTTCCGAGACAACGATACTGATTATGTCGGAAGCCCGACTACTGACCCACTCGTGATATCGGCACAAGTAGGTCCAGCTTGGATGAAGAGGATACTAATTGACTGTGGGAGCTCTGTGAATATCCTTTTTATACATGCTTATAATTAAATGAGGATGAAAGCCAGGGATTTGGAACCTTGCCAAACTCACCTCCATGGATTCAACGGCAGCGCTACCGTACCTATTGGGATGGTGAAGTTACCAGTTAGGTTGGGATCCAAGGAACATAGGAGAGTTCGGACATTACAGTTCGCTGTGTTGAACATAGTCTCGCCATACAACGCTTTCTTAGGACGACCTGCCCTTACTGAATTCAGAGCCGTAATTGCCCCGTGGTGCTTAACCTTAAAGTTCCCTACCGTCAACGGAGTTAGAGTCGTCCAGGGCGACCAGGTTGACTTGAGATCAGTCATACGCCGAAATCGAGTCGCCCGATTACGCAATGCCGAGGACCGACTTAAAACTTTTGAACGCAATGAGATTGTCATTAAAAAAGAATACCCAGCACTACCACACATGAGACCAACATGGAAGGGGTCACATGAGATTAAGCAGGAGCTCAAGGATGGTATATATGAGTTAACGACCGCTGATGGTCTAGCTTCACCGAAGGCCTTGGATAGCGAAAGTCTTCGTCGCTATTGCACATAACAGGCCATGTTTATCTATTTAGCTTAAATTCTGTTTTAGAATTTGTTTCTGCATTTCGAAATTAGAATTTGTAATAAGGCAACTGACTTTGCCATGTTTTCTTATTTCAGCAATAAAATGCCATCTCTTTGAGCCAGAGTTGTGATTCATTAAATACAATGTACAACATCACGATGCACGAAGAGCTAAATTCCATCACACAATGGGATTTATTCAAGTAAGGAGTGGCTATGAAGCAATCAACCACTCACCAAATGAAACCCGAGCTCGGGGGCAAGCCATCACATCAGGCCAGAAATGGGTTGATACACGACAACCCTTCACTTAACTCCGTACTCCCAGAGCGCGAGGCGGAGTATAAACATTTTCCTAAAACCCCAGAGTACTCCGAGAGCGCGAGCTGGGTACAAATTTTTAACTAACTCCGTACTCCCAGAGTGCGAGGCGGAGTATAAACATTTTCCTAAATCCCAGAGTACTCCGAGAGCGCGAGCTGGGTACAAAATTTTTAACTAACTCCGTACTCCCAGAGTGCGAGGCGGAGTATAAACATTTTCCTAAATCCCAGAGTACTCCGAGAGCGCGAGCTGGGTACAAAATTTTTAACTAACTCCGTACTCCCAGAGTGCGAGGCGGAGTATAAACATTTTCCTAAAATCCCAGAGTACTCCGAGAGCGCGAGCTGGGTACGAACTTTTTACTTAACTCCGTACTCCCAGAGTGTGAGGCGGAGTATAAACGTTCATTCAACTCCGTACTCCCAGAGCGCGAGACAGAGTATAAACATTAACTGACTCCGTACTCCCAGTGCGCAAGGCGGAGTATAAACATGCATCAACTCCACACTTATCCCCAATACTGGGGGCAGAATCATAACACATAACAAGTTGAAGACAAAAAGGGAATAAATTTGCATTTCCACTATCAACTAAAAGAATCTGATTACAAAGTGTTTCAAAAAGTTTCTGCTAGTGGGATCCGAATCCACATCTATACACGGCTATAAAAAGAATCAAAATCAACAAAATGCTACCCTACGCAACAGAGATTTAAAGGAAGAGTTCAATCTTTCTTCTTCCTTATCTTCTTCTTCGGGGTAGCTCCACCAGATCCGCTGCCTGATTTTCTCCTCGACCGCTTACTCTTTTCAGACTTGCCCTCCGACAGCGATATAATGTCAACGTCTTCCTCAGAACCGGAGGTGACGGAAATTCTTCTGGGAGGTCGAGCTGGAGGCATAGGAGTAGTAGCAGGAGGAGGGACAGGAGCGGTTTCAATCACTACAGTACCGCCTGGCGAAATCACCATTAACGGGGCAGGCCCGGGCGGATTCATACCAGCATTCCCTGCTGCCATCTCGGCATCAATCTCAGCAATGATGTCGTCCTCACGAGATACTTGGGCCGCATCGGATGTGCCAATAGCTGGCATAGATGAACTAACGGCCGGAGCAGCCCCACTCACAGCATCGGACGGGTTGGCAGAGGGATCGATGGGTTCATTGAGAAGCTCCTCAATCATTTGAGCGCTGAAAGAAAACATATTTGCATCTCCCTCCTCGCCAATCAAGGTAGAAGTCGTGATGGCTTCGGAAAAAACAACCCCTTGTGTTTGATGAGGAACTGATAGAGCAAGGGGCGCAGAAACAATAACTTCAGTCATTGAAATGCGACAAAACGAAGATTGTTAGCCAAGTGTGTTGCTTAAGGTTCTTCACAACTAAACTACGAGAAGCGTTCAAATACCTTCCTTGGTCTGGACCGAAGCGTGGGCAGAATCCTCGGTAGAAGATAATAATGGTTGGTCAGGATTATAGGCAGGAACAGACTGGGGATCTACCGCACCAGTGGTTTCGGGCAATGTTGGAATTACAGCTCCAACACTTGTCCCGTGATGCACGATCCTCGAGCCTTCGCCTGTCTCTAGAGAATGAACGCCAAGCTTTTCTTTCGCCATAGAGATCACCACCTCATGAAGGGTCTTCCTCTCATCCTCGGTAAGCAAACGCATCTCCAGTTCAAAGTCGTCAAGTGTTCCATCTGGATGCGCTGCTCTTTTCTCATTCACCAGCCGGGTCCAGGCATTGTACAAGATCATGGAGTCATCTCCCAGTCACGCTAAATTTCTGTGTTCCAGTACATTAGCGTTATACGTGACTAAGAGATCGTCAAACTCAGCATCTAGCCTAGACCTCTCCTCCAAGATCTTTTCCTGAATTTCTGCTTCCGCAGACTTAGCCTTGACCGCCGCCGCAGCAAGTTCGGTCCTGAGAGAAACTGCTTGGTCGCAAGCCTCTTGAGCAGTGGCGTTCGCATCATCCTTCTCCTTCACCATTTCAGCGAATTTGGCCTTGAGCTCATTCAGCTCTTTAACGGCTAAGTCTCGCTCAGCTGCAATAGTGGTGTTGCGGTGGCCCATCTCTTCCACCGTGGCGCAGTGTTCTTGCTGCATCCTAGCCAGTTTGGCCACGACATCTTCATGTTTCTGAAGTGTTTCAAGCTCTGACTTTCGGGACGTCTCCACTTCGGATTGAATAACCTGAATGATGTGCTTCTGTTTAACAATATCAGCATCACGTTCAGCAATGATCTTCGCCCTGTCAAAAGCTACTCTAGAAGCCTTCACGGCTGCCTTGTACCACTCCTTATACTGAGCGTAGAAGTCATGGATATAACTATGAGCAGTGGTCTCAGCTTCCGGAGGGATTCTCTTAAAGTTAGGAGGAAAGATATAGCCATCCATGCAAATTTCCGGGTAGTCATTTTTCATTTGGGCAAGTTTAGCAGCTCCTTCGCTTGTCAACTCAGCCGGAGCTTGTTCAATTATAGCGGCTGCTATCGGTTCCATTCTTGGCCGCTGAGCATCAGGCCGAGAAGATTGAGAAGGCAACTGCTGCTAATGAGATGGCCCTGGGAGGTCTACTGGAGCCTTGGGAGGCGGAGGAGAGAGAGATCGGGGTCGGTACTGGTATCCCCGGTCTCTGTCGGAGTAATCATAGCCAGAACGGCTACGCGAGTAATCTCTGTCTCTATCATAACGTTCTTGACTTGAATAGCTTCGCCCATGATCCCTATCTGTTTCTCTCCTGCGGGAATCGTAAACTGGAGAGGATTGGCGCACATTCCGAAGCCTATCCAGAGTAGAGCCACGTCCTGACATCTCACCTGCGATAAGAAAGAATTACGGATTAGGATCCCATAAAGCGATGCTTACTATGCAAAAGTCATGAAGTGCTGTGGAAGTGTGTGTAAATGTGTAAACCCCCAAACCGACCGGAAGTGTTGACCGCACTTAAAGGAAAGGGCTCATTCATGTTTAGGACATCTTGAAATTCCTCCAACCCAGGATTATGAGAAATCGATATATAATCTGGGATAGGAATATTGTCAAGCCCTTTGAGAGAATCTCCCGAATGAGAAGGGGCGGCCTCAGAAATTGTAACTCCGGAAGCGGGAAGAAACACATCTACAGATTTTCCCCCCTTGGACTTAAGTTTTTTGGAAACGGCGGCCTTGCCTTTCCGTTTTTCTCCCGATTCCTCCAAGTTTCCCGAAAGGTCAGCCATTGGCTCTGAATCCATATGGGTTCTTTCTTCGTCACTCGCCTCGATTATTTTGATTCCGAGTGACTTCTTCGCTTTTCTCTTCTTGGGCTTCTTCTTATCTTCCTTCTTGGAGGCGGACTTTGAAAATCCCTCAACGACTATGCTTTGATTGATGTCGATCAAACCAAGAACTCTTAAGTTGTAATCGTTCAGCACCGAGTCAATATGCCTCAACTTGCTTGGGACTTCTTGAAGACTCCGGACGATACCCTTGAAACGCCCTCCATCGGGCCTGGAGATAATAGCTGTAAAGGGAATGAAATGTCAATTTTAACACCGAAGAGCTATTGGTCAAGGAAACAGGTTAAGGCGCTTACGTCTGGACAACCATCGCCTAGCGAAACCCGGAGGGCACCGAACATAGAACCACTCGTTCTTGAAATAACTCAGTCGGGTCTAAGCTCCGACTACAACTTGGCAATTCCTAACTGCCTCTAGAAATGTAAAAGATGGGCTATCACCCCTGCTCTTGAAGTTAAATATGTGTCTGATCTCGGTGGGCCTTGGCGGGCGAAAAAGACAGTCCATAAATATGACGAAGGCACTGTTCAGCAACGCGTGCCCATTGGGATGAAGTTGTGAAGGAGCGATTCCTAAATATGATAGCATCCCTCTGATATATTGATTGAAAGGAGGAAGAGTTCCGGCCGCACAAGCATGACGGTAGAATGCTGTGTATCCTTCAGGCGGATTGTGCGGTCTATCAGTGGCGCTGGGTAATAACACATCATCCAGAGATATGTTATGCTTCAAGCATATTCGGCCCAACAAAGATTCGAAAATGTTGGATTGGACAGAGTCGACAGGGTCCTCAATAAATATAGCCTCCGGCAATTCATCTGGAGCTGGATCGATTACATCAGCAGGAACATCAGGAATCTCAAGCACCGGAGGAGTCGAGCTCTGTACCTCTTGTTGTTGGGAACTCGAAGATTCCATAATTAACTAACTCATCAGAAAGCAACGTTAAGTTCGTAAACAGCCCGTGCATTCCCCAGTGTAGAGTGTGTGAGCGTGTCGTGCAGTGCAAGTGCTGTGCATTACTTAAGCAAATTTAACAGATTGAAGCAAGATGTCCGTACGACAAAAACTTAGGAATTTGAGAACGAAGATGACCGTCATCGCTGACCGTCACTTCCACACCATCCAGACGCTACTGACCACTTCAAGTATAAATCAGTTGTATTGTTGGTTATGTCATAGTTCCATCGACGAGCCTCAAAGGAAATTCAAGTATAATCTTTCAGTCAAGTTCTGTTGTACAAGGCCGAAGCTCGTCGGAGTTGAGTATGCTAAAGTTCGGTAAGTTCAGAAAGTTCGTCAAAGTTCAAACTTGAAAATGGCCGTAGTCCAGATGTTGAAACAAATCAGAAGAGTAGAAGCCTCTGAAACAAGGGTGTTCGAATCAATCAACTCGAATCGATGTGCTTCGACTCTGCATGCTTCGACTCGAATCGATATGCTTCGACTCGAATCGATATGCTTCGGCTCCGCATAGTTCGATTCGATGAAGTCTTGGGGTGGAGAAGCACTTCGAAACCATGAGATATGCATAACCACGAATCGATCAAAACTGAGATCCTTCGAATCGATCGGAGTATCGCTACTTCGAATCGATCGCCACGAACCTTCTTTCCTTTCTTCTCTTAAAACCATCGATTCGAAGTTATGCATTCAAAATCGATTCGAATGATTCATCCCTGGATCGATACGAAGCAACGAGAGACGACATTCTGACCGATATAACTCAAATGGTTTCGTTCCTCGGTTCCATCGAGTCGACCCACTTCGTTCCGATCTCATCACTCCTCGATATTTTTCAGAAGGAAAGAACTAGATCTAAGCCAAAAAATTCTAAGTTCTATCTTTCTTTCTCATCTCGAACCGATCCCTTGATTACCTGATTTTATTATGAACGAAAACGTGAAGGGGTTCGATTGATTTGAAGAAAGCACGTTCGCCTTGGCCTTAGAGAGATCGATTCGAAGAAGAGGCTATAGCAACAGTAAAAAGTAAAAAATGAAAGTGACCCCGGCCTCGCATATTTATATGGACCTCACAAGGGAAACGGGACGATTCGTCTCCCGGTAAAAACGACCAATTCCAACCGGTCACGCGCTGATCCCTTCGAATCCATCACATTCGAACCCATTACATTCGAATCCCTCGAAAAAACTTCGAATCCATCAAGGCTACATCATTACAAAGCCACATCGATGCGAAGCTACATCGATTCGAAGCTTTCAAAACAAAAGCTAAATTGGAATGGTTACGCCTCATCGATTCGAAGTACAAACTTCACGACCAATAACATACAGTGGTTAAAAACCTATCGATTCGAACAACCATTTCGAATCCACCCCAGCCACATCGGTGCGAGACAACATCGATTCGAAGAAACCACCAAGCAAGGGCTGGATTGAGAGTCTTATCGACTCGAAGCATGAGGTCCCTAGGGCCATCGATTCGAAAGCATTCGTTTCGAACAAATATTGCTTCGAATCCGTCAAAGACCACCGATAAGAGCAGATGGGTCGCTTCGAATCGAACATCAAAAATTGCTTGTCTACTCTTATACCGATTCAGGAGAGGATCGATACGAGAGAATGATCACAGACAATGATAAAAGCAATGTTTTAACTCGAATCTCAAATCGATTCAGGAGAGGACCGATGCAGAATTCGATAACAGACCAAACTAGCAACGACTTGCGATCACGCAACGTCAACTAAAGTCAGACAAATAGCCAATCACAGTCATTCAGCGGTCAATTACAGCGATACAGAATACAACTTTCGGTAAAGCATGTCATAGCTATCCAAAGAGAGACTGCAGCATTTCAAAGCACGTCATGTTTACTCAAGACGTACTTTGGGGGGCAAATGTTATCCCGCCTTTTGGCAAGGCCGTGACACCAAGGACTTAACTAGAAACCAGTGACGGATTGTCTCAAAGACCAGCTACGCGCAAGGATCGCTATGGATATCGATGAATTTTGTCCGAGTCCGGATCGGGCTACAATTGATAAGGCACGTCAAGCAAAGCCGTGGGAACCAATGATCCAAGTTTCAGGTCAATCCGAGTTCGTATGCTCAAGATATCGTCGACAAAAGAGGGAGTAGGCCATCCTTAGTTCGAATCCATAGGCGATACCTATGTTCGAATCCATCAGATAAGCGTTGCCTCGAATCCATGAGGAAAAGGCTGAATCGATCAAAGCAGAATTCATTCGAATCCATCAAGGTCGACTCCATCATCTTCGTATCCATCAGAGCAAGTCCCGTTTGAATCCAACGCGTCGAGCTCGCGTGATCTACTTCGAATCGATGAGTTCTCAGTCGATTCGAGACCATCGAATCCCCCCAGCTTCGAATCCATCGAAACAGGCTACATTCGAGTGCAACGCTTCAGACCCTTCAGGCTTTCATCTGCTTCGACTCCGTGCAATCAGTGCACTTCGACTCCACCACTTAAGTCACCTCGAGACTACACTCCGCAGTCAGCTTCGAATCGATCACTGTGTGATACCTAGATCGATTCGAACAAACGCGCCTTCGAATCCACTGCCTCGAATCCAAACCGTGGATTCGACCCAGTCAAACCGGAGTACAAAACGGATCGAGGCGAGAGACACGCGCCACGTTGCAGCAAGCATCGAGTCGACCGAATCGATTCGAACTAAGATCGATTCGAAGTACCCCTGTTCTCCAGAAATGCAACATTGAATCGATCATATCTCGAGTTCTACAAGTCCAAATGCCATGAAATTTTCACAGAAGCTTAAACACATGATGAAGAATGTTCACACCAAATTTCGGCTCGATTGGATGATTTCTTGATCGATTCGAACCAAGGGTCGAATCGATCCCAAAGTGGGCCCGGATCTCCAGATTTCGGCCATGTGGGCCCCCTGACGTACCAGAACTGGTCTCCCCTCATTTTAGGCGAAATATCAGCCTCCTACACCTATAAATAGAGCCCCTGGTCATTCAGAAAAGGGGGTCGGAGAATTCTAAGTACTGAAGAGCGCCCAGATTCTGCCAGATCTACTCCAGAACACCGCCGCTGCTTTAGATTGACACTTAGCATTTAAATTCAGTTGTATTACCTTATAAACTACTGTAACCTTCAAGTAATCGAGCAATAAAATCATCAAACTTCATAGTGGACGTAGGCAAAACGCCGAACCACTCTAAATCGCTTGTCTTTGCAATTTACTTTCTGTTATTTGGAGTTTTTGTTAGATAATCCATAGTTTTAATTTTCATTCTTCACTTTTATCTCTTCAAAAACTTCCGAAGAGTGTTGTGCCCATTTTTGGTACAAACATGTATGTTTATAATTCAGAATCTTTAGAGATTCAATTCCTTGGTGTGATACCTTTTCCATTTTTAAGGCTCGATAATCTTTATGTTTTTGATGCTCGGTTCTCTAGGCATCTCCTAGTTTGTTGTAGTTCGATACCTTTTTGCTACGTTCATGTTCGACACCTTCTGGGTTTGCCAACTGTTTGAAATTCGATACCTTTGGAGAATTGCCATCCCCTCTTTAACACTTGATACCTTTGACTGGTTGTTTGAAGCTCGATACCCCTTATTGAATGCTCGAGC
Source organism: Allium fistulosum (assembly GCA_030737815.1). NCBI lineage: Eukaryota > Viridiplantae > Streptophyta > Magnoliopsida > Asparagales > Amaryllidaceae > Allium > Allium fistulosum. Next base: position 1,427,929,281 of record CM060902.1, read on the forward strand.
GCTTTCCCTTCTTCACACTCGACATTTTGAATTTCGATACGTTCTCCCTAGATGTTCGACATCTTTATTTGTATTAATATTTACTACCCCCTTGTGTGGAAGAAATGCATTACACTTTAGTATAATTTTGACTTTTCAAGTTGACGTCTCGATATTGACATTTGCTGCCTTGATAACCACGCTGTCGCCAATTGGAATTCCATTTTGATCTCGCTCGTTCATTCAAATTGAGATCAACGCTTCTCATTATAGCCCTTTCCATCTATAAATACTTCTCTCCTTCTTCTCTAATCTTTTACCTGCAAGTTATTCTTGAAACAACAATTTTAATTTCCCATTTAAATCAAAAAAATTGATCTTTACTATGCTCGAGCTCAATTTTAAGGTTTGATTTCTATTTCTATTCAATTTTGATAAAGACAAAAGAGGGGTTTTAAATTTATGAGGTTAAGGTATTGATCGATTAGGTTCTCTTATGGTTCAAAGAAGATTAGTGTTTGAATTCGAGTGTTGATTATGGTATTTTTCTTTGCCGATCGATTGAACTTAGATAATTCGTATTGCAAATTCGAAAATTTTCCAGTGATTCAATTTTTTTTGAAGCTTTGATTATGATAAGACCGATACCCTTTTAGGATCTCGACACCTAATTTGTGAAAAGTTCGATATTCTCTTTAAAATTTAATAACTTGTCACTAATTATTCTTTAGTTTTCGAGTTTATTAGTTTTTGTAAAAATTTGTCATCTAAACCTTTTTAAGGTTTCGACCACTAATTACAGTTTCGATAACCGGTTAGAGGTTCGGTATTTATTTAGGAATTTGATAACCGGTTATGAGCCTAACAACTATTTGAAAGATTGTTGTTTCAGTTACAAACTCGATAACTTCAATGTGAGCTGCCATCCCTTTATAAATTCAATAAATAATTCAAGAGTTGTTTTATGGGTTGCAAACCCAATACCTTATTTAAGTTCAATGCCATACTATAGGTTCAGAAGGTAGACTCATTCACTATTTAAGCATTTGACACTTTGCCAACTCGATATTCTGTTGAAGCATTTCTAAATAACTCTAAACTCACTTCATTATTTATGAATTTGATACTTTATTACGAATTTGATATCGGCATATTAGTTTGACACTCTATTGTAATCCAAATAAGGTGCTACAAGTATGGCACTTTGGTTAGACTCTAATGACTAGTCATGGATTTGACATCCAGTTAAAAGCCAATGATTATTAATGAGTTTTCAATTGGTTACAAATGCCTTAAATATCTACAGGCTCAACCTTTCATCATAGGTTCGATATCTAGAAATGGACTATTAATGAATTATCGACTTGTTACAAGTTCTATAACTAGTCCTGGTTTTGATATTTTACCATTATGGACTGAATAGTTTTCAATTGATCGTGTACTTATTAGTTAGGTATTTAGTATTCACTTGTGCATCTATATTTTAGGAGCATATCAAATTTTCATAAAATATGTAATACTTCCTTGATTTTGAGTAAGACTACCTGGTAGATAAATGGATAGTAAGAAATCTTACAAAGGCCACAATCTTTCTCCTACTTCAGAGAAGAGAGATTATAAGCTTAACCAATCCTTCATAACTTCCCAATAGGAAGTAGACACTATAATTTAGCAGTTTAGGATTACAAATGTGGAAGCCATGGTCGCTGATCCATCTGGAAGAATAGATAATCCTTCCAAAGGATTCTTTGTTTTTACTCCTATTAATATCTTCCATTTAGGCTACTTTTCTTTCCCAGAATTATTTTTACAGTTCCTGAAGCACTTGGGAATCGCTCAGATATAATTAACTCTAAACTCCTACACTTATTTAAGTTGCTAGGAGGTCCTTGCCAGGGAATCCAACCTTCCTTCACTAAACGCCGAGACACTTCATTCTTCGATAAATCTTGTAAGAGTAGACAAGCAATCAGATATTTTTGTGTATCGCCTTCTTTGTTATCCGAAGAGTTTAATCACTCATTCAATCAATAAGACAAAGGACTGGGAGAATCAGTTCTTTTACATTAGATGTTATACTCCTAAGATCAGAGGGTCATTATCTGATCCCAAAGAGTTCTATTACCTCTTACCGTTTACATTACATTTTTTCATTCTCATATGAGGGGTATTCTCCTTTAGGATCTGCTCCTAAGCAATCTAATTCCTCCGTTACCACTACTATTGAGGCTTTGACTCAGGCTTCTAAAAGCATTGGGGACAGGCTCAAGCTTTTGACTGAAACTAACCTTTGCAAACACTCTTTAACCTTAAACAACTATAGAGTGCTTGGAGAACCTCCGATGGTAAAGTGGCATGCTCATAGGAGAATATCCTTGGTTGTCAGCAATTGGAAAACATTTTCTATTTCTTCCCCATCTAGTATGATTCCTCCAGTAAGTTTATATATAATTAAACAAAGTTTATTACGTCTGTGCCTTATGAATTTTTTGTTGACTTAGGTTCATTTGCTGTTGTCGTAGCCTCTAAGTCTAAGAAGGCTAAAGCTCATGTTTCTTCTTTGGTTGAATCAACCATGGCTACCCCTGTTAGGTGTCTATTGCTAAAGCCGTTAATGCTATGAAAAGGAAGGCGCTGCAACTACTGCCTCAATCCCTTCTCCAATGAAAAAGGCTAAGCTTGGAGAAATCTAGACTTTTATCATTGTCGCCGTGGAATTGAATGTGGATGCTGCATTGGCCACTCATGATCCTAACATGATTAATTTAAGTTCTTTGAGCTAGGATGTTCAAAAACACATAAAGGATGTTCCATTGTAAACATAAACTATTTGATCATTTGCATAAGTGATTTTAATAATGAAAGTCAAACTAGAATCAAAATTTGATGATATATGTTACTAATTCATAGTAAATAGATCATGTTTAAAATAGATTTTATTTTTAATTTCATGTCATTTTCATGAGAATTGATAAATGGGTTTGAATGCTGTGTTAGAGTTTGATGGTTTAAGTTGTACTAATTAATAGCACAAATAAACCATACTTTTAATAAACACATCAATCATTTCTACTTAATATTTTAATGAGAGATTATAAATGAATTTTGTGTTGATTTATATGAATGACTGGAAGTGGATTTGCCTCTAAATTGCTCCTTAATATCATAGTTTTATTCACTTTTGCTCTAGCTTAATTTCCACGATTTTCTAGTTCAAAATTTATTTAAAGACTTTTGGCTAATTTGATTGAGTATTATTAGAATTTAAATCTTTCCCTGCGGATTGATCCATACTCGCATACATACTACGATTGTACGCCGTGCGCTTGCGGTTTTTATAACGATTATATTTTTCGTCGGTTTGCTAATCGATAGAATATCGATCGTCTAACTAGTTTTTGGCATCGTTGCCAGTGAAAGCAAGTTGATTTTAAGTTTACTCTTTGAATTAATTTTCTTTTATTTTGCATTTCCTTATTTTTCTTAAAAAAAACCAAACATTTAGTTTTTCAAGTTGTTCATTAGTTTTGCATTTGTATACATTGGTTTGCATTGGCTTGCATTTTTTTTACGACCAACCTGCATTTGTTCTCACCGTGTTGTGCATTTTGTTTTGAGCATCAGTTCATGTTTTCTTTGTGCATTTGTCTCTATCTCACTTTTGTGCAATAGTTACCGTGCTTGTTAAAAAAAAATTTCCTGCATTTCATTTGTTGGCCACAACAACCATTTCATTTCATTTTGTTTTGCATTTCATTTTGTTTTGGTTGTCACTTGTTACTTTAATTAAATCTCATACCCTCTGTTCACAAATTTTTGTTCCTCAACTTCTTCTTTGCTCTACAAACCAGGAACCAGGTTTTTCAACTTTATGTTTTCTGTATTGCGTTGCTTTCTATTTTCAAAAAAAAGAAATTAACATTTCATTTTGTTGCACCATTGCATTTGTTCTTCAGTGTTACATTCACTGTTTTCAATTGTGAATTTACATTATAACTTCTATTGTTTTCATCTGTGTTTTATAGCATCTCAAAGCCAAACAGTCAACCAGCCTTAACCCCACTACCATACATATAATTCATCTAAATCTCCTCAAACAACCTTGCCATCACACAATATCAACTTCCACCACCTGAAACAATCTACCACCAAAGACAACTCACAAAAAATTTACCACTGCCATCATCAGAATTGTCATCACTATACAACCACCTGAAATTCTCCTTCACAATTCCTCATTAAGACACTGCCACCACCCTCCCTCCTCAAAACTACACACAACAGCAACTCCACCAGTGCACATCTACCTTCAACACTTCAACCACCAGCAAAGTGTTGCTTCAAACTCACTCAACCCAGTGTCCTCATCAACCTACCTGAAACACTGCTACTTAACCAAACTACACAAGTCTTTGCTACCACACTCCAATACATCAAACTTCAACAAGTTACAATTCCTACTAAAATTTCTACAATCATAACCATCATCAACTTACCTCTACATTAATTCCTACATCACTTCATTCCACAACCATCACCTTACAAGCACCAGCACCATCTCCTTACAAGCAGCACTGCCTCAACACAAAACCCACCTCACCAAATAATCTGCCAACAACGCTATCACTCTGCTTCCTATACAAAACTGCCACCATCTCCAACATGCTCCTTCTACCATTACCCATCCCCTTCATCACAGTGACCAAACTCCATCATTCAACCATTATCACCCAAACATAGCACCAACCATCTGCCATCTTCTATATCAAACAACTTCCATCACCAGCCAGTAACCATTCTCACTTATTTCCATCACCTTCTTAGTTCACTGCCATCTTCCCCTTGCATCCATTCAACCTTCATCCACACCTGCCACTACAACAATCAACTACCACAAGTTCAACATCGACCGGCCGCCTTCAACTCCCTCCACCACCTTCCTCAAACCCGTAGTTCACCAACGTTCCACCATCATCTCACCCATCCTTCATCATCATAATATCATCAACCAGGACACTGCGCCGTCAACATCTTCACTGTCGTTCATCTCTAACACGCCTTCAAATTAAACAACCTCCTAACGCCACCGCAACCCGACTCAATCTCCTGAATCCAAACTACCTGAAAATCACTTCTCCTTCATCATCTATACTACAATCCATCACTGTGAACTCATACTACCTCCCTGAATCACATCATACCCGCTACTTCTTCCCCGTCTCCAATCATCAACCACTCTCAGCAAATCCTTACCAATCGCCTCCAACCTCCGCAATCTCAATTAGCCTAAAATATGCAACCAATCACCCTCAAAACCACAACACAAAATTCCATCATGAACCAAAATCCAATCACCAGGCGCGATCCAAAAAATTGAGTGTCAAATCGCAACCTCATGCTGCATGACCAACCTTCAATCACCCAGATTTGCATCCTACAAACTGCGAACCACCAACCCTCCACAAACATACCTTCAATTGAGGATCATGATCTGGGTATTTGTTTGGGATGGAATTTTGTTGATTTTTTACAATTTTGATTTCTTGATTTTTGATTTCGGTTGTGAGTATTTGTTTCGTATTGTGAGTATTTGGGCCTCGAAGGGAGTTGAGTATTTTCTTATTTTATTTTGTTTTGTAATTTTTTTTAAATTTTAAAAGAAAGTTTGCTTTCATTTGCCTTGTTTTTCCTTTGAAAAATAATAATAATAACATTATCTATATATCTTGTTCAACACTTTTTCAGGTTTCAAAAACAGAAAAGGAGAAGAACTGCTTGCTAAGAATTGCTCTGCTTTGCTTGCTTATAAAAAAAATTCACAGCTTTAAAATAAATTGATAATAATTTGGCACGCTCTGGTATCGTGCTCTAATCACTTATTTTTATTTTCATTGCTTTGTTGGTTGCTTGCATTTAAAAAAAAAATTAAAAACAAAAACAAAATAAAATCTCATTGGTAGTTGCATTGTTAAATCACGTTTAATTTTTGTTTTGCATTCATTTCATCTTGTTTTTATTTTTCTACGAGCAACACCCAAATCCATATAAGGTGGCAGATTTCATCACACATTCCTTAGCCCACAAATTGCATTTCATAGTAGAATTTGACTAATAATAATGGTTAGTGAAGTGACCCACTTCTTTTGGATTTATTTGTAATGATTTTCTGTTGAGTTTTTTTACACAATATATATATAAACCAATGGATCACTTCTCTTAATTAATTTCCCAAGATCCAGAATTCACCAATATAAAAATATTAGTATATAAGCCAAATCATGTCATTTATATATATGAAGATATATAAATGTTTCCTTTCTTATCAGAGTATTTGAATTAGCAAGGAAATTCAATCACACATTATTTCTCATATTCCAGAGAATTGGTGTCACATAGCCATTTCTACTTTTTAATTTTCTTCTTTTGAACTCAAGCTTGATTAATATTAAATTCAAATATTACCACCTATTATTTTCTTATTTTACTTCTCAAATTAATCGATTCCTAGATTTACAAGCCATACATTTGGTTTTTGGAATTTTGTAATTTGATACTTATTGTTTTAGATTAAATAAAGGGTGTTTAAAACAACTCATGCATATTTGTTTAGCCTGGGATTTTCATTTCAAACACAACCGATTTTATGTCAGGTAAAATACTCCTATTCTGGTTCATTATGTATGTATATTTATCATATGAATAACGAGGTGATAAACTAGGTTGAAGGCCAAGCAGAGAAAAACAATACATTTGAGCAAAGTGCAAACACAAACATGCACAAACCAATCATGACAAACAAAATGCACAGATCCAGATTAATAGAGCAAATAATGATCATATGAGTGATAGTGTTGTGATCTACTATATAAATCATACAACTTCTGATATTTGGAGCTAGAAAAAGTGTTGAATCTGATTTTTGAAAGGTCTTTGCACTCTTCTGGGCTAAAACATATAAAAATGGAGTGCTGAACCTTACTTAACAACATTACTCTGCCCACCTGTTTGAATACATGTTGTCTACCCTTAATCTTGTCTTGCCACTTAGTATCAGTTTTGAAGTCATAGTATCAGAATTTTCCCATTTCAATTTTTCCAAGTCTTACCCATTTATAATTTTCAGGTTTCATGGTATTTTAATTCTACTTTTGTTCTAGCTATATCACAAGATTTTTGTTGCAATTCAACTTAGCTTACTCTATGGCTTTTCTTTTCAAAAATCTGGTGACTAAAACTTTAAGCCTTCACATGTACCTATATCAACTTATAGGACATGCATTAGCCTTACTGGTTAGCCAAGATTATATTCAACTCAGATACTCATTATTTTAGCACATACTCATTCAAACTGTTCTAACTTCATAACTGAAGTGCATCAAGCTTGCCAAGGAAAATATGTCCACATATCAGATTATATGGCATCTTCTCCTTCACCATGATCTACTAGAATCATTTCAGAACCTGTTTCTTAAATCCATAGCTCACAAACACATACAACACTTAAGTTTCTTTTTCTTCTTACATGTTCTTTTCAAGATAACAAAGCAAAAGACAATCCTAAAAATACTTAAAACATAATAGAATTTGTCTAACTTATTTATTACAATAACACTGCTACTTTTCTTAAACACTTTAAATTCATCAAGGTCTCCAAATATCCATGCAAGCAAGCTACTCATGCATCTTTCCCTGCAGCAATGCTTTGAGCTGCCTCACTAAAAATGAGACACCCCAAATATTGCAAAGGCAACAAATAGGGTCAGAAATAAATTCTGGTGTGAGTGAAATCAAAGATTGCAATAACTTGTAAATTACTATGACTGGGTAGAAAGCTCATATATTTTTGATGCTATTCATTTTCATGTTAAAACCTGAGTATATGTATCTTTAAACTTATCTAACAATCATACATCCAAGCATTCATCCATCTTGCTTCATTCAGTTGTACATGCACAAGCTCCTGTGGAATAAAATCCTAAATTCCATAGCATAATTTCTCAACCTCATTTTCATTTTATTTGGTTTGAATCATTTGCCATTGATCACCATGTGTGCATTGCAAAGGGGCTCAGTTCTATTAACCTTTTACACAGAGGCCTACAGGACTTAAGCAAGTCATGCACATACCCATCATCCACCTGATGATGAGTAGATCAAGGCACTACTCCTAAATTATTTTATAATTTATAGACCATGCTTATTTATTTTCTAAGGAATTTTTCTTTTTAATTCCAAAGATGCTTATATTCTTCCCTTCTTTCCATAATTCAAAAATTATTAAGCTCACTTAAAGATTATATCCTGACATACAAAACATTCATGCAAAATTGCACATCTCATTCCAAAGTCATTTCTGCTTAATCACATTTTCTAAAACCTGATTGTATATTTATTTCTAGAGATTTTCCCATTGTTTACATAAATCTGAAGAAGTCATGTGAAATGCAATATTTATTTTTACTGTGAACATAGGATATGGTTTTTGAGAAAAACCCATAAAAACATATTGGCTTATGATCTGAACAAATCAGCACATATTTGTAATATTGCATTGTTCATATCATTTTTAATATAAACTAGGCATAAGCATGAATCTCATTATTCACACTGCCTACTTCTTTTTTTTCATTGATACCCTATTTCTCAGTAAAACATTTAGTTCATTTTCATATAAAAACTAGAATATAAAATCTATTTTTGTGATTAGAGTGTTTGTTTGATTGTTTATATTTTAAAATAAAAACTGAAACCATCACAATAGATCAAAACAGATTAAAATCTCATCCAAAAATTCAACCAGAATACCATCCATGATCAGCATATTTTCATCCAGAGAATAAAATCAAATAGAAAATCATAATGTAATTTTTATATAAAATAACTTGGCGGCCCTTAACTAGGGTCTTAATGCCTCAAATCTCATAAGTGATTAATCACTCACCTTCCTTCCTCTTTTCCCCGAGAATGCTTAAGCTTGAAGATAATGTGAGTTTTTCTTTTCTTTTTCTTTTTATTTCACTGTTTTATCTCAGAAACAAACTGCTGCTCTCCCCTCATTTTTAAAACATTTAGCTAGGGTTTAGTAGAGAGAAAAGCCCATTTTATCCTCATACAATCTAGAGAATCATGTATATATGTTTATGGCTAAATGTGCCATTTTCTTTTTGATTTCTATTTCAGGTAAGAGCAGTTGCTTATCTGCTTTTCTGTGTACATGCTATTTGCATGATTCACCTCTACATTATTTATTTGTGTGACTTAGCTTCATTGTATATATTTTTTTGTTAAACCTGAATAGTTCACTCATACCCCTTTTTATTATTATCCCTAGCTATTATTTCAAACTATTTATTTTTCTCTTGATTTATTTTTAAAAAATATATTTATGCCCAAATAATACTAAGCTGGTTTTATGTAATTTAATTATCAGAAAGATTTATTTTATCACTTGATATTTCTCTGGCTTCTTATTTTTAATATATATATACATATGAGATATGTGTATGTAAAACTTACTCATACTTGATCATTTTCTTCTTATTATTATTCATTGAAAAATTACTGTCCTCTTATATAATTATTTCATTTACTCTTAATATTTATTTTCAAACTATTCTATTCTTTAAATATTCTTTGTTAACTGATTTCCAATTTTCTTTTAAAATTATTTTTATCTCAAAAATTTGGGTCTTCACATTTTCCTCTCCTAAAAGGAATTGTGTCCCACAATTATTATTATACTATTTTTTTTCTTTACATAGTATAATTTCATTTCAAAAACTCATGCATTCAAGACCAATCAAGTACACATAAGTAATATTTAAATTTATTAAAATTTTAGGCATACCTTTAAGCAGAAAATAGATTAGGATATTTATCCTTCATCCTATCTTCAGCCTCCCATGTACAATCATTTTCATCTAAGCTCCACTGGATTTTAACCAATTTAATTACTTTATTTCTCAATTTCTTTTCTTCTCTAGCCACAATGCCCACTGGTTCTTTCTTATAAACCAAATTTTCTTGAATTTTAACATGTGTAGGAGATTCAAGGATGGTCTCCTTATCATGCACCCATTTTCTCCATTGAGATACATGAAATACATCATGTATATTACTCAATTCCTCTGGCAATTTTAGCTTATAAGCCAAAGTTCCTATTCTTTGAATAATTTCATATGGACCTATATATCTTGGTGTTAATTTTCCTGCCTTTCCAAACCTCAGTATTTTTCTTATTGGTGAAACTTTGAGGAATACATAACTTCCTACTTCAAACTCCACTGGCCTTCTTCTTTTATCTGCATATGCTTTTTGTCTTTCTTGTGCTGCTCTCATTCTTTGCCTCACTAATTCAATTCTTGCAGAAGTTTCCTTCACATGTTCTGGTCCAAGCAATACTCTTTAACCTACCTCCACCCAACATGCAGGTGATAAACAAGGCTTTCCAAACAAGGCCTCAAATGGAGCCATACCTATAGTGGATTGGTAGCTATTGTTATAAGAAAATTCAGCCAAGTAGAGATGATCTTCCCAGCTGCCTCCAAAATCAAGTATACATGCTCTAAGTAAATCCTCTAAAATCTTGTTAACAATCTCAGTTTTCCCATCTGTTTGTGGGTGGTAGGCTGTGCTTAAGCTTAATTTTGTCCCCATGGCTTCTTGAATGCTACCCCAGAACCTTGAGGTAAACAAGGTGTCTCTATCACTAATGATAGTCTTTGGGATGCCATGTAATCTTACTATCTCTTTCACAAATAATTGAGCTAACTTATGAGCATTTCTGTTTGAATTCACTGGAATAAAATGTGATGTTTTTGTGAGCCTATCAACCACTACCCAAATACTATCATTGCCTCTTCTTGTTCTTGGCAAGCCATCCACAAAATCCATTGAGATACTTTCCTATTTCCAAGTAGGCACTTCTAAAGGTTGCAGTAGGCCTGAGGGTCTTTGTTAATCTGCCTTGACTTGTTGGCAGGTTAAACACTTTGCTACATACTTTGCCACTGCTCCTTTCATTCCTGGCCACCAATAATTCCTTTTAAGATCATGGTACATTTTTGTACCTCCTGGATGTATGGTATATTTGGTCTTGTGGTGCTCATCCATAACCTCTTGCTTCTGTTCTTCCACATTGGGTATGCAGAGCTTCCCTTTCTTCCTTAAGTAGCCTTTATCATCAACTTCAAAAATTTCCACTGATATACCTTGTGATATCATGTCCTTCTTTTCCTTTAAATTAGTATCTTGATTTTGCATTTTTCCTATTTTATCAACCAGGGTTGATCTCAAGGAGATGAGACTTAATTTTCCATATTCAATCATGTCACCCTGTATATTGTCTGATGCACCAATTTCTTCCTTCATTTCTACTTCACTAAGGATTGTTAAATCCTTGAATTCAGTCATCATTAAGCTTGCCAATCTTGCTTGATGCCTACTCAATGCATCTGCTACTTTGTTAGCCTTTCCTGGAGTATACAATATATCAAGATCATAGGCAGCTAAAAATTCTACCCACCTATGTTGCCTCATATTCAAGTCTTTTTGGGAAAACAAATACTTAAGTGATTTATGGTCTGTGAACAATTCAAATTTAGTACCCAACAAGTAGTGTCTCCATAGCTTCAATGCATAAACAACAGCAGCAAGCATTAAGTCATGTGTAGCATATCTTGTTTCATTTGGGTTGAGTTGCCTTGATGCATATGCTATGACTCTACCATGTTGCATAAGTACTGCCCCTAACCCAGACCCACTTGCATCTGTATATACCACTAATCCTTCATTTCCCTCTGGAACTTGCAAGACTGGAGCTTCCATCAATGCTTTCTTCAATGACTCAAAAGCTTGTTCACACTTTTCTGTCCGTACATATGGTTGCTCCTTTTTGGTTAGTTTGGTCAGTGGAATGGCTATCCTTGCAAAGTCTTTTATAAATCTTCTATAGTAACCTGCCATTCCCAAAAATGATCTCACCTCAGTCACTGATTTGGGTCTACTCCATGATTGCACTGCCATGACTTTGTTTGGGTCTACACTAACCCCCTGTTGAGATATAATGTGTCCCAAAAATTTAACTTCATTTTGCCAAAATGTGCAGTTGGTAAATTTTGCCTTTAAATTATGTGCTCTTAGTCTTGACAAAACCAGATGCAAATGCTTTGCATGCTCCTCTTCTGATTTTGAATACACCAATATGTCATCAATAAAGACAACTACATATTTGTCTAGAAAATCTCTAAATGTCCTATTCATTAAATCTACAAAATAAGATGGTGCATTTGTCAATCCAAAAGGCATTACCAAAAATTCATATAGCCCATACCTTGTGTTGAATGCAGTGTATTTAATACTCTCTTCCTCAACCTTCATCTGATGGAATCCAGAGGCTAAGTCTAGCCTTGAAAAGATTTTTGCTCCATTTAATTGGTCAAATAAATCATCAATTCTGGGGAGTGGGTATTTGTTCTTGATGGTGACTTTATTTAATTCCCTGTAATCAATACACATCCTCATTGTACAATCCTGCTTCTTCACAAATACCACTGGTGAACCCCAGTTTGAACTGCTAGGCCTTATGAAGCCTTTCTGCTCCAATTCCTCCAATTGCTGATTTAATTCCACTAATTCTTTTGGACCCACTCTGGTAGGTTTCTTAATGATAGGACTTGCTTCTGGGATTAACCTTATTTGAAATTCAACTTGCTTATCTTCTGGAACTCCTATTACTTCTCCAAAAACATCTGGGTATTCCTTTATCACTTCTATATCTTCTAAAGTCAATTCTTTTTCAATCATGCTCCATATTTGATTAAGGCAATTTGTTTTGGCTATTTCACTCATGATTATAATATTTTACCATTTTCTGTTTTCAAAGAAATAGTAAAATTTTCTAAATTCAAAATTGCTTTTAATTTACTCAACCAATCTACCCCTAGAATAATTCCTATTCCAGGATATTTCAACACAAATAAGTCAGATTTAAACATATTTCCTCCTATGTTTAATGCTATTTCCAAACATTGTAATTCTAACAGACAAGAGCTACCTAGGGGACTCTGAATAAACAAGGGGTTTTCAACTAAATTGCATGTGAGTGCCAATTTATCCACTATTTCTTGTGATATTAGAGAGTGTGTAGCCCCAGTGTCATATATAACTGAGATTGGATAATTTTTAATTAGAAGTATACCTTCCAATTGTCCAGAATTTCCCACTTCACTTGCCTTTGCTTTGCCTTCCAATGCTCCAACCTTTGCTCCTTTCTTGAACTCTGGGCAATTCCTTTTGATATGGCCTTCTCTCCCATAATTATAGCAACTGAATGGGGTCTTCTTAGCTGCTTGACACCTATTGCTCATGTGTCCTTCTTTGCCACAGTTGTAGCAAGTAAGTTTCTTCTTTGCTTCCCCACTAGTTGCTCCTTCAACCTTCTTATCTGCATTCTTTTTGTCATAGGGATGTGCTCTATTTTTCCCCTTCTTTTGGTTATTAGCCCTCATGTTCCTGAATTTCTCTCTGGCATTATCATGTTGTTCAAAAGAAAGAGTGAGATCTATGACTTGATCAAATGTTTTGTCTTTGTATGGTAGCATTGCTCTACATAAACCAGCATTTAATCCTTGTATAAACCTTGAATTCTTTGATTCCTCATTACCTATGAGCATGGTTCCATACTTAGACAAGCTCTCAAATTTTTGAGTGTATTCAGTCACACTCATTGGCCCTTGTCTCAATTTTATAAATTCCTCAAGTAGTGTTGCCTTAGCTGTTGCTGGAACAAATCTAGCCTCAAGCATATCCTTGAATTGATCCCATGTTATCTCATTTTCTGGTCTTCCTGTGATGATTACCTCCTACCAATCTAGTGCTGCTCCCTTGAGCCTTCTGGAAGCTATTTGCCTCTTCCTTTGATCATTTATTTGCATGTCTGCAAATATTCTTTCTAAGGTTCTCAGCCATGTTTGCACACCCATGACTCCTTCAGTGCCTTCAAAATCCTTGCCTCCTAAATTTGAAAATGTTTTCAATAGCTTAGCCAACTCCTCATGAGGATTTCCTTCCCTCTGCACTACTCCTTCCCTAAATGCCCTTACCAAATCTTGCAAATTGACCAATGGTGTTGCATTAGAGGATCCTGCTCCAGTGCTTGGTGGTCTTCCTACCATGATTCACTATTTAATTGCATAACTAGTTAGTCTTGTTTCTAATTTAATTATTTCAGCAATTTATTCCTACTGAGAGTGTTATATTTATTATTTTAATTAATTTCTTTTTTTTTCATATGCTATGTTCTTGTTAACATGGCTCTGATACCAACTGAAGTGACCCACTTCTTTTGGATATATTTTTAATGATTTTCTGTTGAGTTTTTTTTTACACAATATATATATATATATAAACCAATGGATCACTTCTCTTAATTACTTTCCCAAGATCCAGAATTCACCAATATAAAAATATTAGTATATAAGACAAATCATGTCATTTATATATATGAAGATATATAAATGTTTCCTTGCTTATCAGAGTATTTGAGTTAGCAAGGAAATTCAATCACACATTATTTCTTATATTCTAGAGAATTGGTGTCACATAGCCATTTCTACTTTTTAATTTTCTTCTTTTGAACTCAAGCTTGATTAATATTAAATTCAAATATTACCACCTATTATTTTCTTGTTTTACTTCTCAAAATAATTGATTCCTGGATTTACAAGCCATACATTTGGTTTCTGGAGTTTTGTAATTTGATACTTATTGTTTTAGATTAAATAAAGGGTGTTTAAAACAACTCATGCATATTTGTTTAGCCCGGGATTTTCATTTCAAACACTACCAATTTTATGTCAGGTAAAATACTCATATTCTGGTTCATTATGTATATATATTTATCATATGAATAACGAGGTGATAAACTAGGTTGAAGGCCAAGCAGAGAAAAACAATACATTTGAGCAAAGTGCAAACACAAACATGCACAAACCAATCATGACAAACAAAATGCACAGATCCAGATTAATAGAGCAAATAATGATCATATGAGTGATAGTGTTGTGATCTACTTTATAAATCATACAACTTCTGATATTTGGAGCTAGAAAAAGTTTGAACCTGATTTTTGAAAGGTCTTTGCACTCTTCTGGGCTAAAACATATAGAAATGGAGTGCTGAACCTTTAAACACTTAACAACATTACTCTGCCCACCTGTATGAATACATGTTGTCTACCCTTAATCTTGTCTTGCCACTTAGTATCAGTTTTGAAGTCATGTTATCAGATTTTTCCCCATTTCAATTTTTCCAAGTCTTACCCATTTATAATTTTCAGGTTTCATGGTATCTGAATTCTACTTTTGTTCTAGCTATATCACAAGATTTTTGTTGCAATTCAACTTAGCTTACTCTATGGTTTTTCTTTTCAAAAATCTGGTGACTAAAACTTTACGCATTCACATGTACTTATATCAAATTATAAGACATGCATAAGCCTTACTGGTTAGCCAAGATTATATTCAACTCAGATACTCATTATTTTAGCACATACTCATTCAAACAGTTCTAACTTCATAACTGAAGTGCATCAAGCTTGCCAAGGAAAATATGTCCACATATCAGATTATATGGCATCTTCTCCTTCACCATGATCTACTAGAATCATTGAAGAACCTATTTCTTAAATCCACTGCTCACAAACACATACAACACTTAAGTTTCTTTTTCTTCTTACATGTTCTTTTCAAGATAACAAAGCAAAAGACAATCCTAAAAATACTTAAAACATAATAGAATTTTTCTAACTTATTTATTACAATAACACAGCTACTTTTCTTAAACACTTTAAATTCATCAAGGTCTCCAAATATCCATGCAAGCAAGCTACTCATGCATCTTTCCGTGCAGCAATGCTTTGAGCTGCCTCAACAAAATGAGACACCCAAAATATTGCAAAGGCAACAAATAGGGTCAGAAATAAATTCTGGTGTGAGTGAAATCAAAGATTGCAATAACTTGTAAATTACTATGACTGGGTAGAGAGCTCATATATTTTTGATGCTATTCATTTTCATGTTAAAACCTGAGTATATGTATCTTTAAACTTATCTAACAATCATACATCCAAGCATTCATCCATCTTGCTTCATTCAGTTGTACATGCACAAGCTCCTGTGGAATAACATCCTAAATTCCATAGCATAATTTCTCAACCTCATTTTCATTTTATTTGGTCTGAATCTCTTGCCATTGATCACCATGTGTGCGTTGCAAAGAGGCTCAGTTCTATTAACCCTTTACACAGAGGCCTACAGGACTTAAGCAAGTCATGCACATACCCATCATCCACCTGATGATGAGTAGATCAAGGCACTAATCCTAAATTATTTTATAATTTAGAGACCATGCTTATTTATTTTCTGAGGAATTTTTCTTTTTAATTCCAAAGATGCTTATATTCTTCCCTTCTTTCCATAATTCAAAAATTATTAAGCTCACTCAAAGATTATATCCTGACATACAAAACATTCATGCAAAATTGCACATCTCATTCCAAAGTCATTTCTGCTTAATCACATTTTCTAAAACCTGATTGTATATTTATTTCTAGAGATTTTCCCATTGTTTACATAAATCTGAAGAAATCATGTGAAATGCTATATTTATTTTTACTGTGAACATAGGATATGGTTTTTGAGAAAAACCCATAAAAACATATTGGCTTATGATCTGAACAAATCAGCACATATTTGTAATATTGCGTTGTTCATATCATTTTTAATATAAACTAGGCATAAGCATGAATCTCATTATTCACACTGCCTACTTCTTTTTTTTCATTGATACCCTATTTCTCAGTAATACATTTAGTTCATTTTCATATAAAAACTAGAATATAAAATCTATTTCTGTGATTAGAGTGTTTGTTTGATTGTTTATATTTTAAAATAAAAACTGAAACCATCACAATAGATCAAAACAGATTAAAATCTCATCCAAAAATTCAACCAGAATACCATCCATAATCAGCATATTTTCATCCAGAGAATAAAATCAAATAGAAAATCATAATGTAATTTTTATATAAAATAACTTGGCTGCCCTTAACTTGGGTCTTAATGCCTCAAATCTCATAAGTGATTAATCACTCACCTTCCTTCCTCTTTTCCCCGAGAATGCTAAGCTTGAAGATAATGTGAGTTTTTCTTTTCTTTTTCTTTTTATTTCTTTGTTTTCTCTCAGAAACAAACTGCTGCTCTCCCCTCATTTTTAAAACATTTAGCTAGGGTTTAGTAGAGAGAAAAGCCCATTTTATCCTCATACAATCTAGAGAATCATGCATATATGTTTATGGCTAAATGTGTCATTTTCTTTTTGATTTCTATTTTAGGTAAGAGGAGTTGCTTCTCTGCTTTTCTGTGTACATGCTATTTGCATGATTCACCTCTACATTATTTATTTGTGTGACTTAGCTTCATTGTATATATTTTTTTGTTAAACCTGAATAGTTCACTCATACCCCTTTTTATTATTATTCCTAGCTATTATTTCAAACTATTTATTTTTCTCTTGATTTATTTTTTAAAAATGTATTTATGCCCAAATAATACTAAGTTGGTTTTATGCAATTTAATTATCAGAAAGATTTATTTTATCACTTGATATTTCTCTGGCTTCTTATTTTTAATATATATATATACATATGAGATATGTGTATGTAAAACTTACTCATACTTGATCATTTTCTTCTTATTATTATTCATTGAAAAATTACTGACCTTTTATTTAATTATTTCATTTACTCTTAATATTTATTTTCAAACTATTCTATTCTTTAAATATTCTTTGTTAACTGATTTCCAATTTTCTTTTAAAATTATTTTTTTCTCGAAAATTTGGGTCTTCACATTTTCCTCTCCTAAAAGGAATTGTGTCCCATAATTATTATTATACTATTTTTTTCTTTACATAGTATAATTTCATTTCAGAAACTCATGCATTCAAGACCAATCAAGTACACATAAGTAATATTTAAATTTATTAAAATTTTAGGCATACCTTTAAGAAGAAAATAGATTAGGATATTTATCCTTCATCCTATCTTTAGCCTCCCATGCACAATCATTTTCATCTAAGCTCCACTGGATTTTAACCAATTTAATTACTTTATTTCTCAATTTCTTTTCTTCTCTAGCCACAATGCCCACTGGTTCTTTCTTATAAACCAAATTTTCTTGAATTTCAACATGTGTAGGAGACTCAAGGATGGTCTCCTTATCATGCACCCATTTTCTCCATTGAGATACATGAAATACATCATGTATATTACTCAATTCCTCTGGCAATTTTAGCTTATAAGCCAAAGTTCCTATTCTTTGAATAATTTCATATGGACCTATATATCTTGGTGTTAATTTTCCTGCCTTTCCAAACCTCAGTATTTTTCTTATTGGTGAAACTTTGAGGAATACATAACTTCCTACTTCAAACTCCACTGGCCTACTTCTTTTATCTGCATATGCTTTTTGTCTTTCTTGTGCTGCTCTCATTCTTTGCCTCACTAATTCAATTCTTGCAGAAGTTTCCTTCACATGTTCTGGTCCAAGCAATACTCTTTCACCTACCTCCACCCAACATGCAGAAGATAAACAAGGCTTTCCAAACAAGGCCTCAAATGGAGCCATACCTATAGTTGATTGGTAGCTATTGTTATAAGCAAATTCAGCCAAGTAGAGATGATCTTCCCAGCTGCCTCCAAAGTCAAGTATACATGCTCTAAGTAAATCCTCTAAAATCTTGTTAACAATCTCAGTTTTCCCATCTGTTTGTGGGTGGTAGGCTATGCTTAAGCTTAATTCTTTCCCCATGGCTTCTTGAAAGCTACCCCAGAACCTTGAGGTAAACAAGGTGTCTCTATCACTAGCCATGTAATCTTACTATCTCTTTCACAAATAATTGAGCTAACTTATGAGCATTTCTGTTTGAATTCACTGGAATAAAATGTGATGTTTTTGTGAGCCTATCAACCACTACCCAAATACTATCATTGCCTCTTCTTGTTCTTGGCAAGCCATCCACAAAATCTATTGAGATACTTTCCCATTTCCAAGTAGGCACTTCTAAAGGTTGCAGTAGGCCTGAGGGTCTTTGTTAATCTGCCTTGACTTGTTGGCAGGTTAAACACTTTGCTACATACTTTCCACTACTCCTTTCATTCCTGGCCACCAATAATTCCTTTTAAGATCATGGTACATTTTTGTACCTCCTGGATGTATGGTATATTTGGTCTTGTGGTGCTCATCCATAACCTCTTGCTTCAGTTCTTCCACATTGGGTATGCAGAGCTTCCCTTTCTTCCTTAAGTAGGCTTTATCATCAACTTCAAAAATTTCCACTGATATACCTTGTGATATCATGTCCTTCTTTTCCTTTAAATTAGTATCTTGATTTTGCATTTTTCCTATTTTATCAACCAGGGTTGATCTCAAGGAGATGAGACTTAATTTTCCATATTCAATCATGTCACCCTGTATATTGTCTGATGCACCAATTTCTTCCTTCATTTCTACTTCACTAAGGATTGTTAAATCCTTGAATTCAGTCATCATTAAGCTTGCCAATCTTGCTTGATGCCTACTCAATGCATCTGCTACTTTGTTAGCCTTTCCTGGAGTATACAATATATCAAGATCATAGGCAGCTAAAAATTCTACCCACCTATGTTGCCTCATATTCAAGTCTTTTTGGGAAAACAAATACTTAAGTGATTTATGGTCTGTGAACAATTCAAATTTAGTACCCAACAAGTAGTGTCTCCATAGCTTCAATGCATAAACAACAGCAGCAAGCTCTAAGTCATGTGTAGCATATCTTGTTTCATTTGGGTTGAGTTGCCTTGATGCATATGCTATGACTCTACCATGTTGCATAAGTACTGCCCCTAACCCAGACCCACTTGCATCTATATATACCACTAATCCTTCATTTCCCTTTGGAACTTGCAAGACTGGAGCTTCCATCAATGCTTTCTTCAATGGCTCAAAAGCTTGTTCACACTTTTCTGTCCGTACATATGGTTGCTCCTTTTTGGTTAGTTTGGTCAGTGGAATGGCTATCCTTGCAAAGTCTTTTATAAATCTTCTATAGTAACCTGCCATTCCCAAAAATGATCTCACCTCAGTCACTGATTTGGGTCTACTCCATGATTGCACTGCCATGACTTTGTTTGGGTCTACACTAACCCCCTGTTGAGATATAATGTGACCCAAAAATTTAACTTCATTTTGCCAAAATGTGCACTTGGTAAATTTTGCCTTTAAATTATGTGCTCTTAGTCTTGACAAAACCAGATGCAAATGCTTTGCATGCTCCTCTTCTGATTTTGAATACACCAATATGTCATCAATAAAGACAACTACATATTTGTCTAGAAAATCTCTAAATGTCCTATTTATTAAATCTACAAAATAAGATGGTGCATTTGTCAATCCAAAAGGCATTACCAAAAATTCATATAGCCCATACCTTGTGTTGAATGCAGTGTATTTAATACTCTCTTCCTCAACCTTCATCTGATGGAATCCAGAGGCTAAGTCTAGCCTTGAAAAGATTTTTGCTCCATTTAATTGGTCAAATAAATCATCAATTCTGGAGAGTGGGTATTTGTTCTTGATGGTGACTTTATTTAATTCCCTATAATCAATACACATCCTCATTGTACCATCCTGCTTCTTCACAAATACCACTGGTGAACCCCAGTTTGAACTGCTAGGCCTTATGAAGCCTTTCTGATCCAATTCCTCCAATTGCTGATTTAATTCCACTAATTCTTTTGGACCCACTCTGGTAGGTTTCTTAATGATAGGACTTGCTCCTTGGATTAACCTTATTTGAAATTCAACTTGCTTATCTTCTAGAACTCCTATTACTTCTCCAAAAACATCTGGGTATTCCTTTATCACTTCTATATCTTCTAAAGTCAATTCTTTTTCAATCATACTCCATATTTGATTAAGGCAATTTGTTTTGGCTATTTCACTCATGATTATAATATTTTTACCATTTTCTGTTTTCAAAGAAATAGTAAAATTTTCTAAATTCAAAATTGCTTTTAATTTACTCAACCAATCTACCCCTAGAATAATTCCTATTCCAGGATATTTCAACACAAATAAGTCAGATTTAAACATATTTCCTCCTATGTTTAATGCTATTTCCAAACATTTTAATTCTAACAGACAAGAGCTACCTAGGGGACTCTGAATAAACAAGGGTTTTTCAACTAAATTGCATGTGAGTGCCAATTTATCCACTATTTCTTGTGATATTAGAGAGTGTGTAGCCCCAGTGTCATATATAACTGAGATTGGATAATTTTTAATTAGAAGTATACCTTCCAATTGTCCAGAATTTCCCACTTCACTTGCCTTTGCTTTGCCTTCCAATGCTCCAACCTTTGCTCCTTTCTTGAACTCTGGGCAATTCCTTTTGATATGGCCTTCTCTCCCATAATTATAGCAACTGAATGGGGTCTTCTTAGCTGCTTGACACCTATTGCTCATGTGTCCTTCTTTGCCACAGTTGTAGCAAGTAAGTTTCTTCTTTGCTTCCCCACTAGTTGCTCCTTCAACCTTCTTATCTGCATTCTTTTTGTCATAGGGATGTGCTCTATTTTTCCCCTTCTTTTGGTTATTAGCCCTCATGTTCCTGAATTTCTCTCTGGCATTATCATGTTGTTCAAAAGAAAGAGTGAGATCTATGACCTGATCAAATGTTTTGACTTTGTATGGTAGCATTGCTCTACATAAACCACCATTTAATCCTTGTATAAACCTTGAATTCTTTGATTCCTCATTACCTATGAGCATGGTTCCATACTTAGACAAGCTCTCAAATTTTTGAGTGTATTCAGTCACACTCATTGGCCCTTGTCTCAATTTTATAAATTCCTCAAGTAGTGTTGCCTTAGCTGTTGCTGGAACAAATCTAGCCTCAAGCATATCCTTGAATTGATCCCATGTTATCTCATTTTCTGGTCTTCCTGTGATGATTACCTCCCACCAATCTAGTGTTGCTCCCTTGAGCCTTCTGGATGCTATTTGCCTCTTCCTTTGATCATTTATTTGCATGTCTGCAAATATTCTTTCTAAGGTTCTCAGCCATGTTTGCACACCCATGACTCCTTCAGTGCCTTCAAAATCCTTTCCTCCTAAATTTGAAAATGTTTTCAATAGCTTAGCCAACTCCTCATGAGGATTTCCTTCCCTCTGCACTACTCCTTCCCTAAATGCCCTTACCAAATCTTTCAAATTGACCAATGGTGTTGCATCAGAGGATCCTGCTCCAGTGCTTAGTGGTCTTCCTACCATGATTCACTATTCAATTGCATAGCTAGTTAGTCTTGTTTCTAATTTAATTATTTCAGCAATTTATTCCTATTGAGAGTATTATATTTATTATTTTAATTAATTTCTTTTTTTTTCATACGCTATGTTCTTGTTAACATGGCTCTGATACCAACTGAAGTGACCCACTTCTTTTGGATTTATTTGTAATGATTTTTTGTTGAGTTTTTTTTACACAATATATATATATATATATATATATAAACCAATGGATCACTTCTCTTAATTTCTTTCCCAAGATCCAGAATTCACCAATATAAAAATATTAGTATATAAGCCAAATCATGTCATTTATATATATGAAGATATATAAATGTTTCCTTGCTTATCAGAGTATTTGAGTTAGCAAGGAAATTCAATCACACATTATTTCTTATATTCTAGAGAATTGGTGTCACATAGCCATTTCTACTTTTTAATTTTCTTCTTTTGAACTCAAGCTTGATTAATATTAAATTCAAATATTATCACCTATTATTTTCTTGTTTTACTTCTCAAAATAATTGATTCCTGGATTTACAAGCCATACATTTGGTTTCTGGAATTTTGTAATTTGATACTTATTGTTTTAGATTAAATAAAGGGTGTTTAAAACAACTCATGCATATTTGTTTAGCCCGGGATTTTCATTTCAAACACAACCAATTTTATGTCAGGTAAAATACTCCTATTCTGGTTCATTATGTATATATATTTATCATATGAATAACGAGGTGATAAACTAGGTTGAAGGCCAAGCAGAGAAAAACAATACATTTGAGCAAAGTGCAAACACAAACATGCACAAACCAATCATGACAAACAAAATGCACAGATCCAGATTAATAGAGCAAATAATGATCATATGAGTGATAGTGTTGTGATCTACTTTATAAATCATACAACTTCTGATATTTGGAGCTAGAAAAAGTGTTGAATCTGATTTTTGAAAGGTCTTTGCACTCTTCTGGGCTAAAACATATAGAAATGGAGTGCTGAACCTTTAAACACTTAACAACATTACTCTGCCCGCCTGTTTGAATACATGTTTTCTACCCTTAATCTTGTCTTGCCACTTAGTATCAGTTTTAAAGTCATGGTATCAGATTTTTCCCCATTTCAATTTTTCCAAGTCTTACCTATTTATAATTTTCAGGTTTCATGGTATCTAAATTCTACTTTTGTTCTAGCTATATCACAAGATTTTTGTTGCAATTCAACTTAGCTTACTCTATGGTTTTTCTTTTCAAAAATCTGGTGACTAAAACTTTAAGCCTTCACATGTACTTATATCAACTTATAAGACATGCATAAGCCTTACTGGTTAGCCAAGGTTATATTCAACTCAAATACTCATTATTTTAGCACATACTCATTCAAACAGTTCTAACTTCATAACTGAAGTGCATCAAGCTTGCCAAGGAAAATATGTCCATATATCAGATTATATGGCAACTTCTCCTTCACCATGATCTACTAGAATCATTTCAGAACCTGTTTCTTAAATCCACAGCTCACAAACACATACAACACTTAAGTTTCTTTTTCTTCTTACATGTTCTTTT
The DNA here is from genome assembly GCA_030737815.1 of Allium fistulosum. Lineage (NCBI taxonomy): Eukaryota > Viridiplantae > Streptophyta > Magnoliopsida > Asparagales > Amaryllidaceae > Allium > Allium fistulosum. The sequence continues at coordinate 1,427,953,210 of CM060902.1, forward strand.
CAAGATAACAAAGCAAAAGACAATCCTAAAAATACTTAAAACATAATAGAATTTGTCTAACTTATTTATTACAATAACACAGCTACTTTTCTTAAACACTTTAAATTCATCAAGGTCTCCAAATATCCATGCAAGCAAGCTACTCATGCATCTTTCCGTGCAGCAATGCTTTGAGCTGCCTCAACAAAAATGAGACACCCCAAATATTGCAATGGCAACAAATAGGGTCAGAAATAAATTCTGGTGTGAGTGAAATCAAATATTGCAATAACTTGTAAATTACTATGACTGGGTAGAGAGCTCATATATTTTTGATGCTATTCATTTTCATGTTAAAACCTGAGTATATGTATCTTTAAACTTATCTAACAATCATACATCCAAGCATTCATCCATCTTGCTTCATTCAGTTGTACATGCACAAGCTCCTGTGGAATAACATCCTAAATTCCATAGCATAATTTCTCAACCCCATTTTCATTTTATTTGGTCTGAATCTCTTGCCATTGATCACCATGTGTGCATTGCAAAGGGGCTCAGTTCTATTAACCCTTTACACATAGGCCTACAGGACTTAAGCAAGTCATGCACATACCCATCATCCACCTGATGATGAGTAGATCAAATACTAATCCTAAATTATTTTATAATTTAGAGACCATGCTTATTTATTTTCTGAGGAATTTTTCTTTTTAATTCCAAAGATGCTTATATTCTTCCCTTCTTTCCATAATTCAAAAATTATTAAGCTCACTCAAAGATTATATCCTGACATACAAAACATTCATGCAAAATTGCACATCTCATTCCAAAGTCATTTCTGCTTAATCACATTTTCTAAAACCTGATTGTATATTTATTTCTAGAGATTTTCCCATTGTTTACATAAATCTGAAGAAGTCATGTGAAATGCTATATTTATTTTTACTGTGAACATAGGATATGGTTTTTGAGAAAAACCCATAAAAAAAATTGGCTTATGATCTGAACAAATCAGCACATATTTGTAATATTGCATTGTTCATATCATTTTTAATATAAACTAGGCATAAGCATGAATCTCATTATTCACACTGCCTACTTCTTTTTTTTCATTGATACCCTATTTCTCAGTAAAACATTTAGTTCATTTTCATATAAAAACTAGAATATAAAATTTATTTCTGTGATTAGAGTGTTTGTTTGATTGTTTATATTTTAAAATAAAAACTAAAACCATCACAACAGATCAAAACAGATTAAAATCTCATCCAAAAATTCAACCAGAATACCATCCATGATCAGCATATTTTCATCCAGAGAATAAAATCAAACAGAAAATCATAATGTAATTTTTATATAAAATAACTTGGTTGCCCTTAACTTGGGTCTTAATGACTCAAATCTCATAAGTGATTAATCACTCACCTTCCTTCCTCTTTTCCCCGAGAATGCTTAAGCTTGAAGATAATGTTAGTTTTGCTTTTCTTTATCTTTTTATTTCTCTGTTTTCTCTCAGAAACAAACTGCTGCTCTCCCCTCATTTTTAAAACATTTAGCTAGGGTTTAGTAGAGAGAAAAGCCCATTTTATCCTCATACAATCTAGAGAATCATGTATATATGTTTATGGCTAAATGTGCCATTTTCTTTTTGATTTCTATTTCAGGTAAGAGGAGTTGCTTCTCTGCTTTTCTGTGTACATGCTATTTGCATGATTCACCTCTACGTTATTTATTTGTGTGACTTAGCTTCATTGTATATATTTTTTTCTTAAACCTGAAGAGTTCACGCATACCCCTTTTTATTATTATTCCTAGCTATTATTTCAAACTATTTATTTTTCTCTTGATTTATTTTTTAAAAATGTATTTATGCCCAAATAATACTAAGCTGGTTTTATGCAATTTAATTATCAGAAAGATTTATTTTATCACTTGATATTTCTTTGGCTTCTCATTTTGAATATATATATATATATATATATATATACATACATATGAGATATGTGTATGTAAAACTCACTCATACTTGATCATTTTCTTCTTATTATTATTCATTGAAAAATTACTGTCCTCTTATTTAATTATTTCACTTACTCTTAATATTTATTTTCAAACTATTCTATTCTTTAAATATTCTTTGTTAACTGATTTCCAATTTTCTTTTAAAATTATTTTTATCTCAAAATTTTGGGTGTTCACAGTTAGACTTTGGACTTAAGGGTGTTATGAGCTCACCTAGGGCTTAATTATATCTTGACAAGTTGTCTTCTTTCGACAATCTAATTTCTTGGTGTCTGGGCTATGGCAGAGCAATAATCACATATAAATATTACGATGATTCGTAAATGTTATAGTGATTATTTCTCTGAAGGTACATAAACTTTCGGCTGTATTACTATGGTGATTCATTGTGCACTGATAACTCTTGTCCGTTACCCGGCTAAGAACTATTTTGTTGGATTAAGTCAAAGAGTGATTACACAATTTTGGGTTAGGAGCAACTAAGGACAGAAAAGTTGTAATTTAGTCCTCGCATTCATTTAGCTTCATTAGTTCATGCATATTTTAAAAAAACAGAAGGAGAAAAATCCAAAGGTAAAAAAAATTTACATTTTGCTTAACTTAATTTTTTTTAACAAATATCCAAAAAAAACTTTTCAAGTCTTTTCCTTTAAAAAAAAGAAAGAAAAAAATCAAACAAAATCAAAAATCCAAAAATAAGCATTTACTTAAATTAGTTTTTTTTAGAAAATAAAAAAATAATAATCTTTTCAAAAACTAAAAAAACAACAACAAAAACATAAAAAAATTCAAACAAAAAACAAAAAAGTCAAATCTCGCTTTTTAAAAAATAAATTCTTTTTGGTAATATTATTCCTTTAAAAACAAATTTCAATTCATTTCATTTTTTAAACCTTGTTTCATTCTCTTAAACATGATTTGCACTTCTTTCTCTCCTTGACTTTTTACTTGTGCATGAGTATTTGGACTTGTGACACAACAACGAATCGTTTAACTCGAACGAAAAATCCTCCAATAATGGGAATGAAAATGCTCCGTGAACTCTCATGGATAGAATCTTTCCCGGTAGAGTTTATGTGATGACCCACGAGTCCGTCCCATTTAGAGCCGACAATAAACCACACATGTACAACCCAAACCGAACAAAAAGACGGATGGCCATGAGAAAGAAAGAAGAGAAGAGAAGAAGAAGATAAAACGAAACTAAAACAATTACAGAATCTTACAATCATAGTGGAAAATCATATAATATAATATCAGCTATCTTTACAAAACAGAAACTATAATATATATATATATATATATATATATATATATATCAGAGTATAATAATCAATCACTAATCATCAGCCTCGACGGTTATAATAACTTGTCCTTACAATTGCTAATAATTTAAACAACAATGCAATGGAAAAATAAGCATATATGTGAATACAACCAGAAGACCTCCAACTCGTCTGCTGAAACTCCAAATCGTCAAATCTAAACTTATAAATATACTCGATCTGACCCAAGCATTGAAAGGGAAGAACGCCCGGATCAGTCTGGTAAACCAACGTGAGAAAACATATCTCAACTGAATTTTAAAGTTGTAAAACTTTTCTTTATCAAAACAAAGGTATCTCGTAAGACCACGCCCACACATAAACATGGATGAGTTTATTACCATGCGATAACCAAAACATTTCATATCAAATTTTGTTATATTATACTAGTGTCTAGTGTACAAATAATATTAATCATAGCCGAAATGTTACATTGATTAAATTCCAGCATACTAGCCACAAACGTGGGTTCTACAAACAAAAAGGAAGGCACATAGTGGAGAATGGATCTCCATACAAATGACTAAGTGAAGGGACTACCTTCTGGCAGTACATCTCTAGAGGAATGTACCGAAACTACAGAACATCTGCCCTCTACCAACATAAGACTGGCCTACCTTTCTCACTAGATAGTACCGAATATGTCATCACCCCGTGTTGAATATGCGAGTATATGATTTTTGTTTGATGATAATAAACATATATATATTCATTTAAATGTATTTGTTAATGTACTATTTTATTTTCACATATTAAATAAAAATTTGCTGAATAAAATAAATAACACAGAATTTAAAGTCAAACAGATATTTTATTCAAACAAATATTTATTACAATTTTGAATAGTACAAATTCAAGCACTCACTATATATATATATACAATTTTCAATTACAATACAAATTTGACTACATCACAATTCTCATCTACAAATGCACCTCGCTACATTTCACTCACACTTGTATTTATCTTCAACTTCATCCCAGATTGAATCCAGCATCTGAGCTATCTGCAAAAATATACACTAACGTAGTAAAATTGAAAATAAAATATTTTTGCAGTATAAAATAAAATGGGGTTTTGAAAATATTATTTGCCTCAGTTATTTGGGTTGTTCGTCATCATTTAATTCTGAATTCATCAAACACGAACAGCTTATGACATGCACAGTGTATCACTATACATGCCACAAGGCCGTGCACACCGATATACACTTGATAAAATTACAGGGACAGGTGAGCACAAGGTCAAACCCAATCGAAAGCCGGGTTCAACTCAAGTAATATACAAATAAAGTCACAACAAATAAGCACAAGGTCAAACCCGAGCTTTAAAGCTGGATCAACACAGGTGCAGTCCGCAAATACAAGCACAATATGTACAAAGTCAATGCAACAGTAGATGAACAAGTCAACATGTAGACATGTACTCAATGCAATACAATACGACATGAAGCAACCAAACTTTGTGTCGAGCAGTGGACAGGGAAACCAAGTGTATACAACTACATGGTGACAGCAGAGTATCAAGTCAACCAAATGCTCCAGACTCGACAAAATCACTTCAATTGAAACAAAGTACAGACTTGTATCAAAACAGTTCACAAAACAATATACATGAAAACAGCAAAGACCAACAGTGAAACAAGTAATGTACACATGAATGCTACAGTCTCAAGTCCAACCAGACCAAATTGAAACTGCAATTTGAAAATGCACAAGTGACTCAAGTACATCAAATCAAAGACAAGACCACAAGTATTGTACATCAACAGAGACATGTATATATACAACTACATGATGACCAGACCAAACTACATGAATAAATGGAGCAATGCAACAGTCAATAATGAAGACAAGCTACTGAACTCCAAGCAAGAGCAAGTGATAGTGATCAATATGCAGTGCAGTGATGGATATGCTCAATACACACACATATATGACATGCCAGACAAACAAGAACACATGAGTCAATGGTACAGAGACCAGACCCAAATGTACATGAACACTTGCAACAGAATGTGGTGCACATGCAACCAGAACCAAGGCAGGAGTATCAGACTACAAAGAGACCAGAGATGTGTGGATACAAGAAAACTGTAATTACAATTGCAAATTCAACAATGCATACATACACATATACAAATGTATGTATGCACATATATGCAGACGACGGTTTTTTATTGACAAATTACAAATTGCAAATGAAACAGCATTTCTACCAAGTCTAACCAAACAGTGAACCACAATATAACAAATTCGAATGATGACAGAAAATGGCCGGAGTCAACCATTATCAAAGTCAAGGTCAAATTCAATCTGAAACAGCAAGGTACAGTGTCAAAGCAAATCAAAACGTGGTTGCAAGTTCGAACAAAGAAACTGTTGTTAACAGCAGTTACTAAAATAGTGTAACAAATTCAAATGAAGTCACAATCATGAATCAAACCAAAGTCAGAGACGTGGTGACCAGGAAAAGATCGAAGAGCTCATAATTGAAGTCGTGGCAATCAAGGAAATCAACCAAGTCAGAAATAGAAGCCGTGAAAATCAAGCACAAAATATACGCATTTGAACAAGTCCTAAGAAATCACCATCATTCAAGAATAATCAAACGACCAAGCTTAAAATTATCAGCGAAGTCGAATAATATATTTGAACGAAAATCAAGGGGTTCGAACCTTATATAAGCAATTAACATCATCGGCTGTTAAATCAATCGAATTCAAGCATATCACAGATCACAACATCAATTAGGAACTCGAATCAAAGTCGAGTATAATATAAATCGAAGAAGGAACGAACGTACTAATTTTCACAGCAGATAAACTCGACACAAATTGAAGGAGCCGTGAGCAAAGTGAAGAGACGGTCAATTGCCGATGCAAATCAGAGTAAAATCCATTGTAATCGACTTACAATCAATCGGCGAATTCAATTTTCCAAAGCCCTAATTTTAGAGCAAAGAGGAACAAACGAGGCGCCATTATTTTCACAAAAGGAACCGGCCGCATAAAGGAAAAGGATAAAGGGGAGAATATTTTAGTCGGCCTTTTAATTGTTGGGCTTTAGTTTATTTAAAATTAGGGTTTTGTGTTTATTGTGTTTTAAATTGTATTTTTCATTTTAAACTCGTGTAATTTCTAGTCGTGTGACTAGGGGACAAACTACGTGGCGTAGTTTGAGAATTCGCAACTCAGTGGCTGAGTTGTGGCAGGGTTTTGAGCATATAGTTAGGTTAGTCGATAGCGAATGTCGTGAGTTTACGTGTCTAAGCGTCTGACTATCTAATTTCTAGTAGAAACCTTGGGGGCAGCACGTAGGCAGGGTAAATCTGTGTGTTCTATTTCTACATTTATTATTCTGCTATTATCTGTGCTGCTATTATTCTGTGCTGAAATCTGTACTGAAAATATTTTATAAACTTCCGCAATAATTTTTATAGTTAATAGTATCACCCTATTCACCCCCCCCCCCTCTATGGTGAAATCGATCCTACAAGTGGTATCAGAGCTAGGAACAGAAGTCAATTTTTGTTTTTAAAAAATTTCGATTTTTCAAAAATCAATTTTTTTTACAAATTTGAATTTTTAAAATGGCTTCTTTTAATAATGCTTTTGCAGAGGGTCAGTCCATAGTTAGACCACCAATGTTCAATGGTGAATATGCTTACTGGAAAAATAGGATGGACATTTTTCTGAAAACCATTGACGCTTGGGATATTGTTGAGACAGGGTATAAAGCACCAACTATAATTGTAAATAATCAGGAAATAAATAAACCGAAGGATCAATGGATAGAGCTAGAAAATATATTACAAAATGCTAACGCTAAAGCTATGAATTCTATTATCTGTTCATTGGATCAATTTGAATTTAATCGTGTCTCACATTGTTTAACTGCGCAGGAAATATGGCACACACTCAAAGTAACTCACGAAGGAACGTCTCAAGTCAAAGAATCTCGCCTTGCCATGCTAAGCAGCGAATATGAGAACTTCACAATGGCGAAGGAAGAAAATGTCAAAGTGATGTACGGACGACTTTGCAATATCGTATACAAATCATAGGCTCTTGGAAAATCATACACAGAATTGGAGATAGTCCGAAAAATCCTCTGAATCCTTCCACGAAGTTTTGATGCCAAAGTGACTGCCATTCAAGAATCAAAAGATTTGAAACAAATGAAAGTTGAAGAACTCATCGGAAACCTCACCACTTACGAGCTAGAGATGAAATTCAAGGAAGAGCGTGAAGGAGGAGAAACTCGAAAGAAATCAATAGCTCTTAAAGGGACAACTGAAAGTGAAGATGATGATGATGATGGTGAAGCAGAACTAGCAATATTAATAAGAAGATTCAAAATGTGGAATCGCAAATATGGCAATCAAGCCAAATATCATCAAGTAAGGAGCAGAATAAACAAAGCACTAGACAACCCGAAAGAGCAAAAAATCATTTGTCACAAGTGCAATAAACTCGGTCATATCAAGCCAAATTGTCCCCAAAATTGACTCAGCCAAGGAAAGAAACTGAAAAGGAGAAGTTTTGCAGCTACTTGGGATGAAAGCGATGAAGACGGAAGTGATAGCACTGGCAGTGAGAGTGAAAAAGCAAATTTGTGTCTTCATGGTGAAATAACTGACAGTGATGATGACGAGCCAAGTAAGGTATCAAAACTTACTCATTCAGAATTACTTATATATTTTCACGAGGTAAAAGGGTGCTTTGAACGTCTTAGGGAGAAATATGCTAAAATTGAATCACAAAGAGATAGTTTGATAGAAGTAAATGAACAGCTTGAACAATTAGTTAAAAACTATCAAAACAAGTGCCCTAAGTGTGATAAGTGTCCAACATTCGAAGAAGAGATTAAAAAATCAGAAATTAAAATTAAATCGCTTGAAAATGAAATTCTGATTTTGAAAGATAGTGAAAATACTAGGAGAGAAAACACTATTAAAAAGTGCACACAATTATTGAACGAAAATGAATCACTAAAAACACAAGTCCAACAATTGTTAACGACTTTAGGAAAATTTTCCAAATGTTAAAGATCGTTGAATATGCTATTAAGGAAACAAACTGTTAATACTGTTAGACAAGGACTTGGATATAATCAATCTGAAAATGTTAGAAACGAAATCAAATCCGAGTGCACTATTTGTGGAAAATTTGGACACAATCACAATATTTGTTGGTATAGACCCAAACAAGTGAAAACCATTCCAATTTGGGTTCCAAAAGGCACAAATATAAAATCCCTTAAAGTTAAACAAATCTGGGTGCCAAAAGGAACATATATAAATAGTTTTGGGTCTCCATAAAATTATTTTTCAAAATGTTTTGCCACTAACAACAATGGACCTATAAAAACAAATAGGTCACAAAAATATTTTACCGTGTAGGTGTGGTGGCAGGCTAAGGAGCAACAATAGTGTTATCTGGATTCTGGCTGTTCCAGAAACACAACGGGTGACAAATCAAAGTTCCTTAGCCTAGTACAAAGGTGACAGAATCACAATGGGTACCAACGAAATATTATCGGTAAAGGTAAAAAAGGTAACGGAATATTTATCTTGAACGGTTTATTAAATGTGATAATCAGCACCATAATTTAATTCAACCAGTTATTGATAAACAAATAAATGCTGATTTTAATTCTGACTTATTCAAAATTGTTAACCAATCATCTTTGAACTATTTGTGTGGACTATTGATGATGATTGCTGATTACTCACGATACACGTGGATATATTTGCTTATCTTATTGCTTCGGAATCTGACACTTGTTTGACTATTTACACGGCTTCAATTCAAATTCAAGATAATTTCATTTAAAAGCTGTTAAATGATTTTAAGATATTTTGTTGAACACATCATGGTCTGGTCTATAACATTCAATTAATGATAATCTTGAGTTGAAGGAAAATTCAAATGCAGATTACACTAGTAATCTAGTTGAAAGAAAAATTACTAGTGAAACGTGATTTATATTGAGATATTCAGTAGCTGCATGGTTTTTTAAAGAAAATATTTGCATATTTTTCACTTGAAATAATTTTTTAAATAGCAGACACTTTTCTAAAAACCCCTTCTAGAAAATCATTTGTTGACCTTGTTTCAAATTAGTCAATTTAGAACATTTTATCTTATAATTATTTTTTGAATTTGATTTTAAATAACTACATTAACTAATCTGACCCCCTACTAATTATCGAAAAGGTAAATAGTGATTGAAAAAGTGATGAGTGTTGATATTAATCATATATTATAACTTGAGGCAGTATAATTAGTAAATTTCTTTAGAAATTTAAACAAGAGTTATAAAAACTTTTTAATGGCAAAAATTCCATGACCATTTCTATTTCTATCATATTTCTATCGACCATCACTCATCAAAATCCAATATAGTATGTCTATATGTAGTATTTTAAACGGGAAATTATGAGCTTTCATTTTATTATATTTTTAGCACATAAAAACATCCAAAGTATTCACTCTCATTTAAAAGTCCTCACGGTTATGCATGGGTGAATACTTGGATTTTTGATTATGTGCTTCCATGCTCATTTAAAAGTCCTCCGGTTATGCATGTATGGAACGCATATCAAAATTGATTGATTAAATAGACAAGTTGATTCTAATTCCATTTAAAAGTCCTCACGGTTATGCGTGGTTAGAAGATACTTGAATTCATTTTTTTTTAAATTTGGAATACTACTAATCTCATTTAAATATATTACAAATAGACACAACTATATGGTTTTATATGATGACATTATCAATATCATTCTATAGTGGAATATGCGTCAAACAGAGTATTTATGATTTTTGTTTGATTTTTTATTGAAATTTAATATTTATACTCAATTGAGTATTAATGTTGTATTAATGTCTATAACATTATCTCTATTTTTTCTAACACTATTATTCTTTTGCTGATAACAAAAAGGGGAAAGAAAAGTTAAGATTTTGGCAAATAAAGGACAAATATTTTTCTATTTGCATCTAGGCTCATTTGAATATTTATGCATATATGTAGGGGGAGCTCATGTAGAGAGGGAGCATTCAAATAGGTGGAGCAAATTGAATGATCGAATATCAAATACAAAATCTTAAATATATGTTTGTTATCATCAAAAGGGGGAGATTGTTGAATATGCGAGTATATGATTTTTGTTTGATGATAATAAACATATATATATATATTCATTTAAATGTATTTGTTAATGTACTAATTTTTTTCACATATTAAATAAATATTTTCTGAATAAAATAAATAACACAGAATTTAAAGTCAAACAGATATTTTATTCAAACAAATATTTATTACAATTTTGAATAGTACAAATTCAAGCTCTCACTATATATATACAATTTTCAATTACAATAAAGATTTGACTACATCACAATTCTCATCTACAAATGCACCTCCCTACATTTCACTCACACTCGTATTTATCTTCAACTTCATTCCAGATTGAATCCAGCATCTGAACTATCTGCAAAAATATACACCGATGCAGTAAAATTGAAAATAAAATTTTTTTGCAGTATAAAATAAAATGTGATTTTGAAAATATTATTTGCCTCAGTTATTTTGGTTGTTCGTCATCATTTAATTCTGAATTCATCAAACAAGAACAGCTTGTGACATGCACAGTGTATCCCTGTATATGCCACAAGGCCGTGTACACCGATATACACTTGATAAAATTACAGGGACATGTGAGCACAAGGTCAAACCCAATCGAAAGCCGGGTTCAATTCAAGTAATATACAAATAAAGTCACAACAAATAAGCACAAGGTCAAACCCGAGCTTTAAAGCTGGATTCAACACAGGTGCAGTCCGCAAATACAAGCACAATATGTACAAAGTCAATGCAACAGTAGATGAACAAGTCAACATGTAGACATGTACTCAATGCAATACAATACGACATGAAGCAACCAGACTTTGTGTCGAGCAGTGGACAGGGAAACCAAGTGTATACAACTACATGGTGACAGCAGAGTATCAAGTCAACCAAATGCTCCAGACTCGACAAAATCACTTCAATTGAAACAAAGTACAGACTTGTATCAAAACAGTTCACGAAACAATATACATGAAAACAGCAAAGACCAACAGTGAAACAAGTAATGTACACATGAATGCTACAGTCTCAAGTCCAACCAGACCAAATTGAAACTGCAATTTGAAAATGCACAAGTGACTCAAGTACATCAAATCAAAGACAAGACCACAAGTCTTGTACATGAACAGAGACATGTATATATACAACTACATGATGACCAGACCAAACTACATGAATAAATGGAGCAATGCAACAGTCAATAATGAAGACAAGCTACTGAACTCCAAGCAAGAGCAAGTGACAGTGATAAATATGCAGTGCAGTGATGGATATGCTCAATACACACACATATATGACATGCCAGACAAACAAGAACACATGAGTCAATGGTACAGAGACTAGACCCAAATGTACATGAACACTTGCAACAGAATGTGGTGCACATGCAACCAGAACCAAGGTAGGAGTATCAGACTACAAAGAGACCAGAGATGTGTGGATACAAGAAAACTGTAATTACAATTGCAAATTCAACAATGCATACATACACATATACAAATGTATGTATGCACATATATGCAGACGACGGTTTTTTTTTGACAAATTGCAAATGAAACAGCATTTCTACCAAGTCTAACCAAACAGTGAACCACAATATAACAAATTCGAATGATGACAGAAAATGGCCGGAGTCAACCATTATTAAAGTCAAGGTCAAATTCAATATGAAACAGCAAGGTACAGTGTCAAAGCAAATCAAAACGTGGTTGCAAGTTCGAACAAAGAAACTGTTATTAACAGCAGTTACTAAAATAGTGTAACAAATTCAAATGAAGTCACAATCATGAATCAAACCAAAGTTAGAGACGTGTTGACCAGGAAAAGATCGAATAGCTCAGAATTGAAGCCGTGGCAATCAAGGAAATCAACCAAGTCGGAAATAGAAGCCGTGAAAATCAAGCACAAAATATACGCATTTGAACAAGTCCTAAGAAATCACCATCATTCAAGAATAATCAAACGACCAAGCTTAAAATTATCAAACGAAGTCGAATAATATATTCGAACGAAAATCAAGGGGTTCGAACCTTATATAAGCAATTAACATCATCAGCTGTTAAATCAATCGAGTTCAAGCATATCACAGATCACAACATCAATTAGAAACTCGAATCAAAGTCGAGTATACTATAAATCGAAGAAGGAACGAACGTACCAATTTTCACAGCAGATAAACTCGACGCAAATTGAAGGAGCCGTGAGCAAAGTGAAGAGATGGTCGATTGCCGACGCAAATCAGAGTAAAAGCCATTGTAATCGACTTACAATCAATCGGAAAATTCAATTTTCCAAAGCCCTAATTTCATAGCAAAGAGGAACAAATGAGGTGCCATTGTTTTTCACAAAAGGAACCGGCCGCATAAAGGAAAAGGATAAAGGGGAGAATATTTTAGCCGGCCTTTTAATTGTTGGGCTTTAGTTTATTTAAAATTAGGGTTTTGTGTTTTATTGTGTTTTAAATTGTATTTTTCATTTTAAACTCGTGTAATTTCTAGTCGTGTGACTAGGGGACAAACTACATGGCGTAGTTTGAGAATTCGCAACTCAGTGGCTGAGTTGTGGCAGGGTTTTGAGCATAGAGTTAGGTTAGTCGATAGCGGGTGTCGCGAGTTTACATGTGTAAGCATCTGACTATCTAATTTCTAGTAGAAATCTTGGGGGCAGCACGTAGGCAGGGTTTTGCCGAAGCTGGATAAATCTATGTGTTCTGTTTCTTCATTTATTATTCTGCTATTATCTATGCTGCGATTATTCTGTGCTGAAATCTGTACTGAAAATATTTTATAAACTTCCACAATAATTTTTATAATTAATAGTATCATCCTATTCACCACCCTCTAGGGTGAAATCGATCCTACACCCCGGTCGTTACCGACCTATCCGAGGGCCCTCATAGCATACATCCACAATAATTTAAGTTCCAAATGTCATAGCGGGCATAAATATATCTAGAAGGGGATGATCATATCCTAATGGTTGCAAACCACATAACCCTGCTGCATCTACCCTATTTCGATCATTTCCGGGTGTGAGGCCTAAGGTAACGATTAACTTTCACATAGCACATATCACTTTCCTCTTTGAATGCCACATTGTCATTCCATAATCACACAACTGATTTCTATAAACGCATAACTCATAAGCTCGTACGTCTCAAGAAAGGGTGTTAAGCTAAGAGAAGTTTCCTTCTTTGCCACCAAGCAAAATATACGTTTACAGAGATCAATCAATGTAATTAGAAAAGAAACATCAGATATTCGTCCATACAAGTTGTCCAGGAACAGGACAAACCGAAGGCACTCTCCTACAACATCCTGTCGAGAATTACCCCTAAGATTAGTAGTGATTAGTCCTTGCATTGGATATTTCATAACGAAGAGACCACTACCACTATATGTATATTGGGAGTTTATCCCCAAATGATCAACAATCAGTCCTTCATTACGAAAATCCCACATATCAATGTCTTCCAATACCTGCACATTCGAACGCATATATGTTTGTCCTAAGTGGCTCTCGGATAAATCCGTCTCCGCTCTCTCCGAACCAACAACGATAAAGAGGCTAAATTTTTGATAGTCGGTTGTTTAACTATCAAAGAAACAACAAAATCTAGCACATAAGAAATCACTAGGCCCATTAAGTAAATCTTTTATTACTTAAATCACTTTCCAAATATTTACTTCAAATTACCTTTGAAAAATATATATTCACAAAACCATTTCAAAATAACGATAATGGAAAACATTTCCACATACTTATATCAATAGTATAAGCATATTCACAAATCATTTCATTTTCAACACTTAGAAAATATTTCCATTTACTTGAAATAGAAATAAGTATATATACAATCTTAAGGAAAGTATTCTTCAAAACTCACTATATTTGGATCAAAATGAATGTTGCATAAAACATCGTTATGACAACCCAAAAACATTAGTACAGAGATTCGATTAATTATACATACATACATACATATATATATATATATATATATATAAATCCCATATACTATATAAAACATTTCCTTTTGAAAATCATTAACTATAACAACAGTTTTATAATCCATGCCTTCCTTACTTTCCGAAAACGTCTATTCCAACAATAAATATTGAAATCTATGTTTTCCATACATATCACATTTCCAATCATTTTCAAAACCATTTAAATTTCATTTGGAATTATTACTTTCCAAAACATTACTTTCAAAAGATAACTTGCTTTTAAAACCATTAACTCCATCAAAATATTATTTTTAAACATTCTTTTAAATAAAAATCCATATTTATAAAACTATTTTTATAAATCTCCTTTCGATTTTATAAAAATTCTATTTTTTGAAATTCTTTAATTTACAAAATTCTATTTATAATTCCATTCATTTATAAAAACTAATTCTACCATCCAAATCCACTTATAAATCCTTTTCTTATAAACCAAATTTATTTATAAAATCCATTCCAAATCCTTTTACAAAACAAATTCAAATCCATTTACTAAACATATATAAATTCCGATTATAAATCTACTTCTTTATTTATAAAATATTACTTCTATAAATCTTTTATAAACTTATTTAAAAATCTCCACTTAAGAATATTTCACAGAACTATACCATTATAACATCAAAAATCATATTTTTATTTATTTTAAAACAAATTCCTTCTTTTAATAATTCAAAAATTATTAAAACATATATACTTCCAAAATTAGTTCAAAATCTTTTTCAGATCAAAATCATTATTTTTAATATTTCAAAATACCAAAATAAGGCCCAGTGCCACTAAAGAGCTAAATAAGTCAAATCATATCACAGACGTCAACATGGCATCCAACACATCATATATCAGCATATATATGAAAACAAAATCAACAGTGGTGAGGAATCCTATTGGATCCCTCCAACCTGTCCTCCTACATCACAGGCAATATATAATCATAAAAATTAAATCAGCCACTTCGAGGCGGGATTCGTATACAAAGTGTCATCCGTTCTTACACGGGAACATAATAGGGTCTCATCCGCTCCAATAGGAGGGAATATATCCTAACCAACTAATATATATAGTATATCATCTAAACAAGCAACAAACATCATAAATAAAATTATTCCCACTTATATAAAATATAAGTAGGCCAGAGACGTGAGTTTACTCACAAAAATTCCAAAAATCACCTAAGCACTCCGGTTTGAATTAAAATTGAACGGTCGTTCAATTTTAACTCAAAATTCCTACTAGCTCTGAATTTGTCCAATCCAACTCCATAGCATAGTACTTGCTGATACAAACGCAACGCAACTTGTCGCACTCGAAACGGACCTCGTACAAGAAAGTTATGAATAAATTAGCATTCGATATAATTAAATTTAAATTAACTAAATTAATATAATTTAAAACTTAACCTCTTCTTCCCTCCCTCACGCTTTCAACTGCGGGCACCCGCGTCCATTTCACAAAACTATACCTTTATAACATCAAAAATCATATTTTTATTTATTTTAAGACAAATTCCTTCTTTTAATAATTCAAAAATTATTAAAACATATACACTTCCAAAATTACTTCGAAATCCTTTTCAAATCAAAATCTTTATTTTTAATATTTCAAAATACCAAAATAAACCACAATGCTACTAAGCACTAAATAAGTCAGATCATATCACAGACATCAACATGGCATCCAACACATTATATATCAGCATATATATGAAAATAAAATCAACAGTGGTGAGGAATCCTGTTGGATCCCTCCAATCTGTCCCCTTGCATTGCAGACAGCATATAATCATAAAAATATAAATCTACCGCTTCAAGTTGGGATTCTTATACAAAGGGTCATCCGCTCTTACACGGGAACATAATAGGGTCTCATCTGCTCCAATAGGCGGGAATATATCCAAACCAACTAATATATATAGTATATTATCTAAACAAGCAACAAACATCATAAATAAAATTATTCCCACTTATATAAAAATATAAGCAGGCCAGAGAGGTGAGTTTACTCATAAAAATTCCAGAAATCATCTAAGAGCTCCAGTTTGAATTAAAATTGAATGGTCGTTCAATTTTAACTCAATATTCCTACTAGCTCTGAATTCGTCCAATCTAACTCCATAGCGTAGTGCTCGCTGATACGAATGCAACGCAACTTGTTGCGCTCGAAACGTACCTCGTACGAGAAAGTTATGAATAAATTAGCATTTGATATAATTAAATTTAAATTAACTAAATTAATATAATTTAAAACTTAACCTCTTCTTCCCTCCCTCACGCTTTTAACTGCAGGCACCCGCGTTCTCATTTTGAAATCGCGAGCCCAAGCCACGCCGCCGACCGCCGCCTTGCCCCTTACTGCGCCACTCCCCTCTGCATCGCCGCCTGTAGCCTCGCGTGTGCGTGCGTATGCACGTGGAAACCCATTTCTATAACTCAAACGCAAAAGTTTTCCGGTCACCTCCGTCAACGATAGCTCAATCCAACCGTTGGTTAGCTTCGTATGGTCATGCTCTACATTTCTTTATTTGAAGTTGAAGGCTAATTCGGCCTCTAGAGGCTCCGATCAATGTCAGCCATTGGATGGTTTTATTTAATAACGGCTGAGTACATTTTAGGGTTTTAGTTTGCAAATGGAAGAAAGTTAAGGGCTATTTATAGAAAATTTTGCGTGGCAGTTTTTCATCCGTGGAAATTTCGAAATCCAAACGAAGCGTGTCGCCTGCCGTTCTATATGTTATACCCCTATTTCGAACATAATGAAATATATATCGAAAGCCAATTCCATCATATACAGAAGATAGCTTTTAAAAATCAAATTATATTAATTAAAATTCCTTTAATTAATTTCTATGCGTTTCGAACTCGCACGATCAAACGATGCGTCCAATTGCCACGAAATTCGACAGCATATAATAATTCACTATTACGGATCCAATGAAACTTTTTTTGTCGAAATCCGAGACAGTGCCCAAAAAGACTATTTTTACACGTTAATTAAAATGAGTAATTTCCAATTTCTATTTATTCACTTTTAAATCCAAATTAAAAGTTTACTAACTTCATTCTAATTTAAGTAGAATTTAAATCAACTTTACAAATCATTTTTCATTCAAATTAAATTCAAGATTAAATTATTTAAACAATTTCAAATATTAAATTTAACAATTTAATAATCCAATAAATCGCTATATTTGAAATACAAGTTATTTAACATATAAAATTAACTTTTCGATAATTAAAATCAATTAAATATTCCAAATTCGAATGATTGAAATTCTGGTTCATTATAGTTTCTATTCCTCCTTGTATCACATTACCCACCCTAATGGGTAATCACTTCGAAATTCTTTCAAAACACATTGCCACTCTTTCAAAATTTGGCAATTTTGAACAAGATGACCCATACATCTTCTTAATGAAATTTGAACAAGTATGTGCAACCATTAGACTCCAATAATTATGTGATGATGGAATCAAACTTTGGTTAATTCCATTCGCCCTCATAGATTACGCTGAAAAATGGTTGTATAGCTTACCGTCGAACTCAATCAAAACTTGGGAAGAATTCGTTAAAGTTTTCTTAAAGAAAATTCCACCTCTTGGAAAAAACAACTAAAATCCGAAGCGAAATTGTGAATTTTCATCAATTCAGGGGTAAACCTTTCGGAAAATATTTTGAAAAATTTAAAGAGCTTTTGACAAAATGTCCACACCATAATTTTGAAAAATTGACTCTTTGACAAATCTTATACGATGGACTTGAAAATAGTTCATGAACCATGCTTGAATCGATGTGTCAAGGCAATTTTCCTACCCAACATCACGATGATGGTTGGCAATTTCTTGAAAACTTGGCCTAAAATTCATCCCCATGGGAACCTTCTAATGAAAAATTCATTTACTCACAATCGAGCGCACATTCGATAGGATCATCGTTGGCTTTGCAAGCTAAAATCGATGCAATGGTCAATAAATTCAGCAACGTTTTCTCATCCAACCTAACGAACCAAGCTTCCCAACCAATGTGTTATAATGGAACGATCTGAATCACATTGCCGATCAGTGCCCTAATTCGGTAGAACAACTCAATGCTTTTAATAATGTAAGAATGACCCATTTTCTCCAATGTACAATCCTGGTTGGAGAAATCATCCTAACTTTGCATGGAACCAAAATAATTCTAACACAAATTTGGTTTGTCCCAACTTTCAGGCATTTCTGAAAAATGTTTCGAATCCTCCCTTTCAACCTAATTACTTCCAACAAAATTTTGCGGGTCCGTCTCAAAATCAACAACAACAATCTTTTGCTCCCCAAGACGATAAACTATTGACTTCACTTGAGAAAAGTCTGGAAACTTTGGCTAAAGCAACCACTCAAAGCTTCTAATCAAACGGTAATTTGAAAAAAAATTTAACCTCGTATATGTAGAATACGAGTCAATCGATTGCTAAACTTGAAATGCAAATGAGTCAATTAGCCACATCTATGAGTGTGAATGTGAACAAGGCACATTCCCAAGTTAGCCAATTCTGAATCCTAGAAATCATAACACGAATTCTAATCAAGCCCATGTTGTTTAAGATAGCAATGTGAACCAAATGAATGCTATCACGACCTTGCGTTTCGGTAAACAAATCGATAACCAAGTTGTTAATCCAAACGATTTACCAGAAGCTCCTCTTGCCAATTCGAAAACGACAAGCGATTCCGAACAATATATTGAGCCAAACATCGAAGTAAATGCCAATCCAAATTCTTCTTCTACTTAAGTAGACCAACCTACTAAGTATCGAATTCCATTTCCTCATCGCCTTCGACCCAAGAAATATTCCGATCAAATGGAAAAGATGTTGGAAATTTTTAAACAAGTCAAAGTTAACATCCCTCTTCTTGATATCGTTCAACAAGTCCCAACTTATGCTAAATTCTTGAAACACTTGTGTACTCAAAAATGACACACTCATGTACCCAAGAAAGTTTTCCTAGCTGTCGGTCTTAGCGAAGTTTTTTCTCAATCAATCCCGTTAAATACAAAGATCCTGGATGTCCGACCATTCTGTGCACGATACGAGACAAAACGATTAATAAGTGCTTACTAGACTTGGGTGCGAGTGTCAATTTGATTTTGTATTCAGTTTACCAGCAACTTGGCTTAGGTAAACTAAAACCAGTGAAAGTAACCCTTCAATTTGCTGATTGTTGGGAGAAATCGAGGACGTACTCATCAAAATCGATCAATTCACATTCCCTGTCGATTTCATCGTCCTAGAGACACAACTCGTGAACAATCTGATAAGTCAAATTCCATTTATTTTAGGCCGACCTTTCTTGGCTGCTTCAAATGCTCTAATCAATTGTCGAAATGGTTCGATGAAAATTTCTTTTGGAAACATGACTTTGGATCTTAACATCTTCAATCTTGAAAATTAATCGAATGAACCACTTGACCAAACATTGGAAGTTAACTCCATTCAAGGAAGTTTTGATAACGAAACAGTTGACCTAAACCACGAACGCGAGACCGGATATGAACAACTGTTTCAAGATGAGCCTAACGAGATTGAAAACATGCTTCCATTTGAACCACTCATGTTTGAGTCAGACCTTCAACCAAATTCTTTGATTAAGCAACCCCTTAGGTTGGAATTCAAACCTCTTCCTGATCACCTTAAGGATGCATAGGTGACAACGAAACGTTTCCTATCATAATCTTTTCAAATCTGTCTCCTAATCAAGAAGCTTCCCTTCTTTCAATTTTGTCGAAAAATAAAGAAGCAATTGGATGGTCGATTACTGATATAAAGGGAATTAGTCCCACTCTTGTTCAACATCATATCCACTTAGTTGATGAAGCCAAGCCTATTCGTGACGTGCAACGAAGGCTTAATCCAAAAATGAAGGATGCGGTTCGAGACGAAATTCTTAAACTCCTCGATAATGGGACTATATACCCCATTTTTGATAGTTCGTGGGTTAGCCCAATTCATGTCATGCCTAAAAAGTCTGGACTTACCGTTATCAAGAACAATGCTAGTGAACTCATTCCAACTCATACTCAAACGGGATGGCGTGTTTACATTGATTATTGAAAATTAAATGCTGCAACACGTAAGGATCGCTTTCCTCTTCCTTTCATCGACCAAACGTTTGAACATTTAGCCGTCCATGAATTCTATTGCTTTCTTTATGGTTACTTCGATTATAACCAAATTTCAATCGCCCCCAAAGATCAAGAGAAAACGACTTTCACGTGTCCTTTTGGCACCTTTGCATATCAACGTATGCCTTTTGGCCTTTGCAATGCTCCTGCTACTTTTCAAGGATGCAAGGTCAGCACTTTTTTGACATGATCGAATGCTTTTTAGAAGTATTTATGGACGATTTTTCCATTTGTGGAAATTCTTTTTTTGAATGCTTACACCATCTCGAGATGGTTCTAAATCGTTGCAAGGACAAACACTTAACATTAAATTGGAAAAAATGTCATTTTATGGTCAAACATGGGATTGTTTTTGGGCATGTCATTTCAAACAAAGGCATTGAGGTAGATAAAGTGAAAGTTGACGTACTTGCGAATCTACCCGTTCCTAAATCTTTCAAGGACATTTGTTCATTTCTTGGACATGTTGGTTTTTATCGATGCTTTGTGAAGGACTTTAGTAAAATTGCTCGAACCTCTGACAACTCTTCTTGGAAAATAAATTCCATTTGACTTTAATTATGATTGTGTTTCTGCTTTCGAACGTCTCAAAAATGAACTCATTTTCGCTCTCATCATTTGCTCACCCAATTGGGATCTTCCTTTTGAAATAAGTGCAATGCTTCTAACTTTGCAGTTGGTGCTTTCTTAGGACAGTGGAACAAAATTCTTCATGTCTTCTACTATGCTAGTATGACTCTAAACGATGCTCAACTCAATTACACAAACATTGAAAAGGAGCTTCTAGCAGTAGTCTTTGGGCTCGAAAAATTCTGACCGTATTTGATTGGCTCACACATTACCGTTTACACTGACCATTCCGCTCTTAGGTACCTTTTCGCTAAAATGGACGCTAAGTCTCATATAATCTATTGGATCCTGTTACTCCAAGAATTTGACCTTACCATCAAAGACAAAAAAGGAGCCGACAATGTCATTGCTGATCATCTGTCGCGTCTTCCAAATGCACCAACTTCTTTACCGATTAACGAGAACTTTCCCGATGAACAACTCCTTTCCATTTCCGTTGATCCATGGTATGCCGATATAGTGAACTATTTAGTCACTAAGGAACTCCTTCATTTTGGTCGAAACAAGATAAATGTAAATTTCTTTCCAAAGTCAAGTACTTCTATTGGGATGATCCATATTTGTTTAAGAACTGTTTCGACCAAATCATTCGACGTTGCATTCTGGATTGTGAAATCAAGAGTGTTCTTTTATTTTGCCATGACCAAGCTTGTGGTGGTCATTTCGGGCCGAAGAAAACAGCGAAAAAGGTGCTTCAATATGGATTTTACAGGCCTACACTTTTCAAAGATACATTTGAGTTTTGTAAAATGTGTGCTCGCTGCCAAATGTTAGGAAAAATCTCTCAACAAAACATGATGCCTTCAAACCCTATGCTTACGATCGAAATCTTTGACCTTTGGGGTATTGACTCTATGGGACCGTTTTCCAATTCTTTCGGAAATCTATACATTCTTCTTGCTTTTGATTACGTCTCTAAATGGGTTGAAGCCATTCCTTGTAAAATAAATGACCACAAAGTTGTTGTGAAATTCATAAATGAAAACATCTTCTAGAGGTTTGGAACACCTGGCATAATAATAAGTGACAACGGAACCCATTTCTGTAAACGTTCATTTGAACGATAATGAAGAAATATTCAATAACCCACAAGTTATCCACTCTTTATCATCCTCAAACTTGTGGTCAAGTTGAAGTTTCAAATCGTCAAATCAAACAAATTTTGGAGAAAACTGTAAATAAAAATCGAAAATATTGGTCACAAAAATTAACAGATGCGCTTTGGGCTTATGGAATGTATAAAACCAATCTTCGGATGTCTCCTTTTAGGCTTGTATATGGTAAAGCATGCCACTTACCAATTGAATTTGAACTTAAAGCATTGTGGGCAGTTAAGAACATAAACTTTGTTCTTGAAAATCTGGCAAAAATATAAAATTGCAACTCAATGAATTAGAGGACATTAGGAACGATGCATATGAAAATGAGAAAATATAAATAAATCCTAAGGAAAACATTTTCACCAAGTTAAAAAGTTCTTTTGTATGACTCTCGACTTCATTTGTTCCCTGGGAAATTAAAATCAAGATGGACAGGACCATACATGGTACGAACTGTTTTTCCACACGATGCCATAAAAATAGAAACCCCAAAGGATGGATCGAATTTTAAAGTCAATGGTCATCATTTAAAATCTTACTTGGAGTTGGTGAGTGATCAAGAGGAGGAGCTCATTATTCTTCATGAGCCACACTATGTCTAATAAGATATTTTAACCCACTCTTGTAAATATGTACAAGTTTTTCTCCGTTACACTCATTATATTATGTATTGACTGTGGGGACACAGTCAAAATCAAGTGTAGGGGGAGTATTGTGTTTATTTTGATTTTTCATGGTTTATTTTTTGCATTCTCTTTCCAAAAAAACAAATAAATTTTCTAAAACAAAATTTTCTTTTTAGCAATATTGATTTACTTTTGAAGGAACACGATATGATAAGTATATGTTTTTGGTTATTAAATTGAAATTTTTGAAAAATTACTTGTCTCAACAAAAATAAAATTAAAAGTTTGATCACAAGTAACTATGGTTTAACTAGTATATAGGAAGGTTCATAGGTGATAATTATGAATTATATCCTAATTGTAATATTTGTTTAAAAGAGTGGTTGATTTAAAGTAAAGGCGTTAACATTTTTGATCTTCTAAGTTAAGTGGTGCTAAGATGATTTGCATAACTCTCTCTTTTCAAAAAAAATAAAAAAAATTTATAAAAATAAGAAACACCTAGAGTCATGTGTTCACACGTACGTGTGTACACTTGCCATGCTCTATACCCTTCTCACATAAGCCTGAAAGGCAGTCGTGATCGGTATATCTGGCCTCAGTTTATCTGAATTAGGTGTATGTAAATAAAATTAAAATAATAATAATAATAAACACCTAGAGTCATGTATTCATAGGTAAGTGTGTACACTCGCCACGCTATATACTCTTCTCACGTAAGCCTGGAAGGCAGTACATGATTGATATATTTGGCCTTAGTTTATCTGAGTAAGGTGTGTAAATAATAATAATGTTAATATTTTTCAAATTAGAGAGAGCAAACAATTGAAATCCAAGCACTATTTTCACTTATTTGATTCGACTTGTTATTCAAAAGAAATAAAATACCACTTTTCAAAACTTTGACAATCTACTAAAGGATCCATTTCATAGTTGCACTATGTTATCAACCGAAACCACTAGCCAGATTAGAGTCTAATTGTGATGATAACATAATTTTGTTAGAAGTATTGATGAGTAAAAGGACTATAATTTCTTGATAATGACCAAAACTTATATTTAACTTACTCGTGTCAATTTAATTCTTCATTTGTAAATATTTTTGTAAACTCGCGTCATGTAGTCACAATAGAATTTGCATATCGCATTTGGATTTTGTGGGTAGCATCTGCTGAAAATCCTCACGAGACCAAACTCATCCTACTAGGGACACCTAGAGGTCTAACGGCTTGTTGCATACGCTCAATGCAATCGTGTTTCCAACGAAAACGGATTTATCTTAGTTTCAGTATATTCGAGGATGGATAAAAGGATAAGTGTGGGGGTATTTGATGTGCATGTAAAAGTGTATATTTTTGCTCCTATATTTATTTAAACAAAATTTAAGTTGTTTTCAAATCATCATTCATTCATCTACATTTGGGGATAAAATGTTAATTTGTGTATGTTTTAATTTTAAGAAAATTTATTTGCATATTTTTGTTTTTATTTGTAGGATGCAAATATGAAGGGGTTTCATGGATGAACGCATGCACATGTGTTGAAGGCTAATGAAGAAAGGAAATAAAAGAATTCATGCAACATACAAGAGCCCACATACCCACTAACACATGGTCCATAATTAAAAGCATATGCATATGTTAATGGAGGCTTAAAGGCATGTTAGTTGGGATTAGTTATTTCCCTAATGATTATTTGGAGGTTAGACTTTCTCAAGGGCATTTTAGGTAGTCCCCTAGAATATTAATTAGGGTTTTAAGCATGTATAAATACCCCTTATATTTTATGTAATCATTTTTCTTCTTTTTATGCAATATTGTAGCCACAAATCAAAGATAAATAAAAATCTCTTTAATGGCTTCTTAGCCTTCTTCTTTACTTTCATGCAATTCTTATTTTATGCTTTCTTTTCATGCTATTTTTATTTCATGCTCTTCTACTTAGTTTATGCTTCTCTTATTTCATGTTAGTAGCATAGATTTAATTCTTGCAATTAGTTTAATTTTATTTCATGCAAGTAGTTGGCTCTCTTTTCTTTTAATTAGCTCTCATTTTCCTTGTTTTTCACTGTTGAAATCATTTTATGATAACTTTTTTCAAATATGAGTAGCTAAACCCCTTCAATTTAGGGGTAATGAAGCTCTCATGAAACATATTAAATTAACATAATGATTTAATTTATGGTCTCTCTTTTGTGCTTAATGGAAACTTTGAATGATGGTGGTTTATGTCTTTTTTAGTGAATTTGATAGTCTATGTTGACATCTCAAATAGGCTATGCTTATTCCATTGTAAACATAAACTATTTGATCATTTTCCTAAGTTATTTTGATAGTGAAAGTCAAACTAGAATTAAATTTTGATGATCTATGTTACTAGTTGATAGTAAATAAATCATGCTTAAAATAGATTTTATTTTTAATTTCATGTCATTTTCATGAGATTTGATAAATGGGTTTGAATGATGTGTTAGAGTTTAATGGTTTAAGTTGTGCTAATTAATAGCACAAATAAACCATACATATAATAAACACATCAATCATTTCTACTTAATATTTTAATGAGAGATTATAAATGAATCTTGTGTTGATTTTTATGAATGATTGGAAGTGGATTTGCCTCTAAATTGTTCCTTAATATCATAGTTTTATTCACTTTTTCTCTAGCTTAATTTCTACAATTTTCTAGTTTAAAACAATTTTAAAGACTTTGGGCTAATTTGATTGAGTATTATTAGAATTTAATTCTTTCCCTGCGGATCGCCACGTACTCGCATACATACTACGATTGTACGCCATGCGCTTACGGTTTTTATAACGATTATATTTTTCGATGGTTTTCTAATCGATAGAATATCCGTCGTCTGACAAGACTCGATATCCCCTTTTGTAACTAGGTGTTCGATATTTCTTAGTGATGCGGCACCAGTCTTCACTCTACATTTATTAGCACTTCATGTGGTAGTGGTTTGGCAACTCCTTCTGATTGCTTTCAGATTCGATATCCTTTGTATCGTAGGCTTGTTATATGCTCGGTATAATTAGAAATTGCTTGGGATACGACACCTTTTCCTCTTTACATGCTCGATAACCTTTATGGTTGTTGAGGCTTGATACCTCCCTTTCCTTCATTCAACTCATTAACCTTTATGTATGTTGTATCTTTATAATTTGACATCTTTAGAGATTCAGTTCCTTGGTGTGATATCTTTTCCATTGTTAAGGCTTGATAACCTTTATGTTGTCGATGCTCGGTTCTATAGGCTTCTCCTAGTTTGTTGTAGTTCGATACCTTTTTGTTACGTTCATGTTCGACACCATCCATGTGTGACATCCCGGAATTTCAAGGAATTTAAAATGGGATGATCTCTTATTTAAATTATTTAAAATTGATAAAATTGTTATTTTCAAATATAAATAACAGATAAATTAATAATGTGATGTTTTAAAATATGGTTATAAATTGATTTTAAATCAGAATAATTAGTTACAAATTTAATCTGGGATATTTTATATATAAATTTAAATAGTCCTATTATTTCTAATTTAATAAGTGTTATATAAATGTTTATATTTATGTGTATATTTATGTGTTTAGAAGAAATTTATAATTTGAGGATTTAAAATAAAAAGTGTCCCAATTTAATTACAATAAAATCTATCTTAAATTTTAATAAAGTTCTGCCTATTCACTTTTGATATATATAATAATATGATGTAATTTTGGTAATAATGTTTAATTTGAAATAATCTTGTCAATATTAAATATAAATATAAAACCTATATATGGTCATAAAAGTAAGTATTAATATATAAACTTATAAACATAAGTAGATAAATAAATAAATAAATATAAATAAAGTGTTTGGTAAGTTAAGTTTAAAATAGAAAATACATTAGTTAAATACATTGAGTTATAAATAGAAATACAAAACAATAGTCATGTAAAACTAGAAATTAATCCACAAGCTAACATAATAAAATAAATGTAACAACTTTACTAAAGTAGGTAAGTCTAAAACAAAGTTAATATATGTACTAAGTATCTAGTTTGCAGGCAAGTAAAATATACCAACCATAACCATATGTATAAACTACTACCATACATATGCAAAGTAAAAAAATAAGTCAAGGTAAATATATATATACAAGGTGTACCTGCAAAATGAAAAGATATATACAAGATGAACAAAGTAAAATAAATATTTGTATTATAGCAATGAAGCTTTGCAGGCAAGGAAAGAAGCAAAATATCACACAAGTACCATACGAATTGAATAAAAAGAAGATAGGTATGGCATGTTCATAAATGCTTGTGTAAACTAACCATAACCATATGTATAAACTACTACCATACATATGCAAAGTAAAAAAATAAGTCAAGGTAAATATATATATACAAGGTGTACCTGCAAAATGAAAAGATATATACAAGATGAACAAAGTAAAATAAATATTTGTATTATAGCAATGAAGCTTTGCAGGCAAGGAAAGAAGCAAAATATCACACAAGTACTATACAAGATGAACAAAGTAAAATAAATATTTGTATTATAGCAATGAAGCTTTGCAGGCAAGGAAAGAAGCAAAATATCACACAAGTACCATACGAATTGAATAAAAAGAAGATAGGTATGGCATGTTCATAAATATCACACAAGTACCATAAGTGTTTCATTTCAGCTCCATACCCAAAAGATCTCTGATCTAATTAATATAGAATCTTGTACCAGCAAAACAATGTAGCCTCTGCACTTGTTTTATTAAATATCGAGTTCCTTTTCATTTCGAACTCATTCAAACATTGCAAAGAAAAACAACAAACTATGTAATCTTTTTCCAAAGCCTGGGCAAGGCTATTCACAAATGCAAACCAGAAATCATCTCCTCTGAAACATTTCCAAAACCCTGTAAACAATTTTCTACAAGCCTGTAGCCAGATTCATCTTCAAACTAAAAGCCTGGAATCAAGTTGAATCATCATGTCCCTGTCTTAGCATTCCAGTTTTTAAAGCTCTTCCAGTTTTCAGTTTTAAGTTTCAAAGTAGAGCATTGTTCTCTGGAATCAAAATAGTAGAAGTATTCAAGTTTTCAAATTTCAGTTGCAATCCTTTCCAGTTTTCAAAAAAAAGCAAGCCCTCTGTTCTTTTTCAATATCAGGTGAGTAAACTTTTTAAAACTAAACTTAAATAACTGGTGAAGTTTGTGTTAATGTTTGTATGTATATATATGTGTGCAAGTCTTTGTGAATATATGTGTATGCATATCTGTGGTTTTTTTTTAAAAAAAAATTTATCTGATCTTTGTCCAAGACTCTGTTTTTAAACTGTAACATGAGATTACCTTTAGTTATGGATGCATTAGACCTATGTTTGAAGTAACTTGTGACCCATGTATGAAAATGAGTTTGTATGTGTTTTTTTTAGCCTCTGTAACTTGTAAGTATATAAGAATAGATATATGTGTGTAGATTGTCCCTGTATTATACTGTTTTAGTTCCAGGTTCAGGAATTTGTTCAAAATCCATTATCAGATGATCTAACCTATGATAGTGTTTAAGATTCAAACAAAATATGTTGTTGTATCATAGTTCAAGCCTAAAATTTGTTTAAGTTAAAGAAATTTGTATTGACTCTGGAAAAAATTTAAAACAACAGAACAATCCTTTAATAGGTGAAATTTCAAGTTTCTTAATTTACAAATTTATGAATATGAATTGAATTCGTATACAAAAATATGATTTTTAAAATAAGACTCGTGATTTTTAGTGGGGTATTTTAGTAGCAGTTCGAGGATGATCGGAGTGGGAGTTTTGATCGTTTCCCGGCGTTTTGATGATCTAGAGAGGTCGAGTTGCCTCGTGAGGATGGAGGGGCCTATGGCGGTTCCAGGAAAAATATCGAGATGGTTGGCCGATGACCATGGTGGCGGCAGGAGGCGTTCGAATTCTGGTGACCTAATTTTGGGTGGCTGATGTTTTCCACTCGTTCATCGCCGATGATGGATCGAGTGCCACGGGATTTTGAAGGAAGGTTGAGGAGAGATGGACGAGGCTACGGCCTGAGTTGGGTGGTCTCCGGTGGTCGGAGCGTGGAGCGTGGGGTGTTTCCAGGTTTGGGTGAGTTCATGTCGATGGGTTCCAGGATTGGTTTGAACAGCTCGAATTTGAATTCGAGTCTGGGGTGATGTTCCGATGATCGTGATCGGATGAGGTGATGGTTGTTGATGGGAAGACGTGTTGGTGGGTGGCTGGAGGTGGCCGGAGCCACGGTGCACGTGCACCGTACATTTGTGTAGCACTGAGAATTTTGTGTTTGAGCAGGAGGGCTACTCGAGTTTTCTCGAGTAAATGAAGGGGTTGGCCGAAGTTTTTCTCTGTTCGACACGAAGTAAAACAGGGGAAGCTCGGGTTATTTTGTAGTGTGCCAGTTTTAAAAGCCTGGCAGTTTTTAAAGTTTATAAAACTGGATGAAAAAAACAAGTTTAAAACCAGAATTTAAGAGATGGATTCAAATTGACTTTTGTCTCCATAGTTTTAAATAAAAAAAAAGTTTTTATAAAAATAAAATGTTTTAACGACTTTAAAAATGTTTTAGTATATTTTGAAGAGTGTTAAATTCTTGCTAAGTTAAATTTTGTATCTATTTGAATCTAGTAGTTGAGATAAGAATTTGATCATTTATAAGAAATGTTTAATCCTTAGATAAATGAAAATTTAGGGATTTGAAATATTAAGTAAATGAATAATTTACTAATTTGATTAATTAATGATTGAATTAATTAATTTAGTAATTAAAAGTTAAATTGGTTAATTAAGGTTTAAGATAAT
Organism: Allium fistulosum; assembly: GCA_030737815.1. Lineage (NCBI taxonomy): Eukaryota > Viridiplantae > Streptophyta > Magnoliopsida > Asparagales > Amaryllidaceae > Allium > Allium fistulosum. The sequence goes on from CM060902.1 coordinate 1,427,983,029, forward strand.
TAATTGGTAATAAATGGAAAATTAAGAATCAATAATTAAATAAGAGTTGAATTTTAATCTATGATTATAAATTAATAAAGTAAGTAAGGATTAGTTAAGTTATATTGAGTACTTAATTAATTAAATAATTAAGGATTTATTTATGAGTTAGTAAAGATGAAATTTAATGGTAAATTAATAATAAATCTTAATTTATTACTTTAGTAAAGTAATTTAAGAAGTGTTAATAGTTAATGAATGTTATTAACTAGGATTATTAAATAATGAATAAATATGATAAATCTTGATAATTAATTAGGTTTATTAATTTAAGTTAATCAATTGTGAATTATTTAAATATAATTACTTATGGAAATAATTAAGAAATTTATCTCTCATTGTAATTAATTAAGTTAAACATGAATTAGTTTAAGTTAATTAATTTAGTTTAATTAATTTAAATAATGTGATGAGTATAATTACTTAAGGAAGTAATTAATTGTGGATGTTTTAATGATGAAAGTAATTTAAGTATAATTACTTTGTATAAATTAATCAAGGGATTAATTAGAGGAAAATTTAATTATGGAGTAATTAAATTATTTAATGAAGTAATTAAGGGTAGTTAATTACTGAATGGAGTTAATCTAGGTGATTAACAATTTTGTTAATTGAAGATAAATTGCTAAATGAAATAAATGTAATTAGAGATCATTTATTTATTATAATTAATGATGTAATTTAAAATGGATTTATATGGAAATAATTAATAAATGAAGGAATTCATTAATGTAATTAATTAAAGTAGTAATGTAATTAATTTTAGTAATTTAAAAGGTTACTTTCTATATTTAGCATAAGATAATTGATTTGTAAAAATAATTAAAGGATAATTACTTAAATGTAATTAAAGGATAATTAATCAAGAATGATTAATTAGGATGGAAAGTAGGGAATGATTAATTAATTGACACGTAATTAATTAATGGTTATGTAAGCAAGATTAATATTGATGAAGTAATTAATTTAATTTACTTTAAATTAATTAGAGATTTGTAATTAATTTAATTTATTTTAAATTAATTATAAATGGTGTGATTATTTATCCTTGCTTATGTATGGATGGATGATATTGTTTGCCTTGAAGGGTTTGAGATCTCAGATATGGATGCTGTGTGATATGGATTATCTATTTATGATGATATTGTGAATTATCTATCTGTGATATTGAGATTTATCTATCTGTGAGTATATAGATAATATTGAATTGAATTGTTTTAACTTTAAAACAACTTGGCCTTAAAAGATACGGTTTGGATTTCGATGAGACCGGGATCGGGTTTCCGTATACCGGGATTCTAGGTCTGGAGACCCGAATACCACATCGATCCAAATTTACGATAGGTCGTGAATCTCAAGTGAAGATGAAGATTCAGAGTGCAAGGGTTATTGTCGTTAACTCTGAGGGTGATTCCAAAATGAGTGTAACGAGATAATGCCTTCGGTTTCGTTCGAACCCGGAACGAACTTGTATGGATTGAATGCTTTCAGCACATCGTCAGGTGGACGATGAGCATTCTAAGAGATGTGTTCTCTAAAGGTAATCGTAGCCTCAAGCCTCATCAACCGGGAATGGCTAAAACAGGGGAGGTGCAGCAAGGCTTCGTGGGTAGCACCCACTTGAGAGTAAGGTCATCCCTGTCTAGATGTCCCTCTTTATTTTCGGCTTAGTGTGTGGTTGTGGATCCCAACCGTGGGGTGATTTTATTCGGAACTATCCAGTAAGGGATGGGTCCGGCCTTGTGTTGCAGGGGACTTAGGGAGGGTCCTCGGTACGCTGATCTAGGCCAGGTACTGTGACGGGCGGTACCCCAGTAGCCCAGCCATTGTATGGAATCCAAAATCCAATAAGTGCCTTCGGATTTGATTGTATTACCCACGTTGTGGCTAGTATGCTGGAATTTAATGAATGTAACAATTTCGGCTATTTCTTATTTACTTGAAAACCCTAGACACTATTATAATATCACTGGATTTCCTATTAAATGTTTTGGTTAGCGTAAGGTAAAAACTTTTCCATGTTTATGTGTGGGAAGTCTTACGTGATACTTTTTGTTTTCAAAGGATTTTCAAAGTTAAGCAACTTTAACCGTTTACTCATACCAGACCCATGTCTGACCCGGAGTTTATTTCTGTTTTTCCTAAACTCTCGGGTACCCAAATTTTTACGGGTAGCCAAGGGATTCAGGTTAGCTTTGACGAATTCTGGAGGAGCAATGGAGCAGGAGGCTTCAGCGTATAGATGTATATATATTGGTTCCGCTGTGTTAGAGTTTATGTATATTTCCGCTGTGTTGTATCTCTATGATGATTGAGTTGTATCGAGTTGCATTAACTAGACAGGTGTTTATAACTGTTTAGTATGTGTTGTATTATCTATGTAACTCTGATGTATATGATACTATGTAATCTCTTATGTGATATATTATATTTTATTCGTTCCGCTGTTGAGATTCTGTTGTTGTTTCTTCTTCTTCTCTATCTTTTCTATTTTCTCACCTCTTTCTTTCTTAATAATGGCGCGTCTTTCCGTGTACGGATTGGCGGGTTGTTACAGTGGTATCAGAGCGATAGGTTGAGCGAATACCTAAGCTCTGAAGTGGTATCTTTCTTGAGAGAGCGTATTTGTAATTTTTATCTATATATATATATATATTTATTTCTACCTATCTGTTGGGTTACCTGTTCGGGTTTTCCAATATAATTTATAAAGGTAGATAGGGTAGTGGTGTGTAACACGACTACCAATGGTTGGAGTTTGTTGTGGTTGGAAATGTATCTGTCGAGACTGTAGACCTAATACCGTCTCGAGTAAGCTTTGCTGATGTAAGGAATTTGTTGATCTCTGAAGGAAACTTGTTAAGGATTCAGAGTCCATCATTTAAGTGCAAGTTTGATCGCGCTTGTGTGAGCGGATTTTTGAGAGTTTGGATCTGTCAGTTGGACAGAAGTAAGTCATGATATCTTGATACCCCAGGATGTGGTAGCTGTGTGATGAGACACAATGACTATGGATGTTTCCGAAGATGTTTTCTTTGGAACAAGATAAGAAAGTGTGCCTGTTTCGGAGTTGTGGCAGTATGGCTGTTTCGGTGATTGTGGCTGTGTTCAGCAGGGTGTTTCTGTTTGGTTTGTGTTTCGAGTTTCTCGAGGAGCTTTGGATAGGAAATCTTCTGGATGGGCAGTTTTTCTTGAGGTGATTTCAGAAGCAGCAGAGTGGTTCCGTTTCTTCGACGGATTGGCTTCATAAGTGTAAGTTGTTCTGACTGGTTGAGAGAGAGCAGTTTTCTTTGGAGTTAGGCTGGATTGATCGTAAAAGTGACTTACGATAATCTAAGTGTTCTCTTGGTTTGTCAGTGATTTTTTTGGATGTCTTCAGGAAGTCAGAGTTTTGTCAGCATCTGGAGATTGAGTTGGTATCGACTGGATTTCAGAAATGGTACCGGTGGTGCAGCTAAGGAGATCGGTGGAGCATTTGTGTTTTCTCTTCTGTATCTAGTTTCGAGTTTCTTCTAGCTAAGGGTAGCTGAAGACAGTACCCTTGACTGAGGACTCATCTGTTTCTTTGAGCAGTTCGTTTCCGTTTGTGGTGGATCTGTTATTGTGTGTCCAGGAGGTGTTGGTTAAGTTTTGTTCGAGTTCATCGACATTCTTATCTACTTCAGATCAGAGTTGTGCAGCGGAAGCATGGTGGCAGCTGTTTTAGAGTGGAAGCAACCGGAAGTTGCAGTGTTCTGAGATTAGAGAATTTCTATAGGAATTTTCTAGATTTGAGGCCAGATTGGCAGTGCATATGTTTTGTCTTTTCCAGATAGGAGAAGTGAGTTGTATCTACTGATGATGGTAGAGTAGAGTTGTATTCTGAATGATTGGGTAAATCTGGAGAGAATCTTTTTGGTTGAGTTATTCTGATCCAATTGGTTATTGAAGCATCAGCAAAGTTTTGGCTGGTCGGGAAAGGATGTAGGCAGCCCAGGATAGTCAAAGGAGTTTTGTGGATAAGAGACGGAAGAAGTTGGAATTCGAAGTTGGGGACTTCGATGTTGTTGAGATTTTCTTCGGTAAAAGGAGCAATAAGATTGGGTAAGACTGCGAGGTCAGCTCCGGAGTATATTGGATCTTTCTGTATTCTTTTTAAGGATAAGTGTTTTGGATTACAGGAGTGAATTGTCAGTTTGGATAACTGGAATTCATTGTATTTCATGTGTCTCTGAGGGAGTACGCGTAAGATTTTATCTCTGGTTATAGAACCAGTAGTTCACAGAGTTTTGGTTGTTGAGTCAGACTTGTTTGTAGTCTGATATCCTGTCTTGTTTTGTAGATCTAGTTGAGTAAGAGCTCAGTAGCTCAGTAGTGTAGCTAGTTTGGATTCAGTAGAGCGAGTATTACAGTATTTATATTTGGGAAACTCGGGAAATTTTTAGGAAGCTTATCCGGATCTGTGTCCAAATAGCTAGTGTTGTTTATTGATTGGATTGTTTGTTGATTGAATTTATTTGAATGGTTGTATATGGCTAATATGTATGTCTGAATTGGTTGAAAATAAAATAAAACTTTGGATTATCTTTCGTTTTAAATTTCGAGGACGAAATTCTTTTAAGGGGGGAGGAATGTGACATCCCGGAATTTCAAGGAATTTAAAATGGGATGATCTCTTATTTAAATTATTTAAAATTGATAAAATTGTTATTTTCAAATATAAATAACAGATAAATTAATAATGTGATGTTTTAAAATATGGTTATAAATTGATTTTAAATCAGAATAATTAGTTACAAATTTAATCTGGGATATTTTATATATAAATTTAAATAGTCCTATTATTTCTAATTTAATAAGTGTTATATAAATGTTTATATTTATGTGTATATTTATGTGTTTAGAAGAAATTTATAATTTGAGGATTTAAAATAAAAAGTGTCCCAATTTAATTACAATAAAATCTATCTTAAATTTTAATAAAGTTTTGCCTATTCACTTTTGATATATATAATAATATGATGTAATTTTGGTAATAATGTTTAATTTGAAATAATCTTGTCAATATTAAATATAAATATAAAACCTATATATGGTCATAAAAGTAAGTATTAATATATAAACTTATAAACATAAGTAGATAAATAAATAAATAAATAAATATAAATAAAGTGTTTGGTAAGTTAAGTTTAAAATAGAAAATACATTAGTTAAATACATTGAGTTATAAATAGAAATACAAAACAATAGTCATGTAAAACTAGAAATTAATCCACAAGCTAACATAATAAAATAAATGTAACAACTTTACTAAAGTAGGTAAGTCTAAAACAAAGTTAATATATGTACTAAGTATCTAGTTTGCAGGCAAGTAAAATATACCAACCATAACCATATGTATAAACTACTACCATACATATGCAAAGTAAAAAAATAAGTCAAGGTAAATATATATATACAAGGTGTACCTGCAAAATGAAAAGATATATACAAGATGAACAAAGTAAAATAAATATTTGTATTATAGCAATGAAGCTTTGCAGGCAAGGAAAGAAGCAAAATATCACACAAGTACCATACGAATTGAATAAAAAGAAGATAGGTATGGCATGTTCATAAATGCTTGTGTACTAAGTGTTTCATTTCAGCTCCATACCCAAAAGATCTCTGATCTAATTAATATAGAATCTTGTACCAGCAAAACAATGTAGCCTCTGCACTTGTTTTATTAAATATCGAGTTCCTTTTCATTTCGAACTCATTCAAACATTGCAAAGAAAAACAACAAACTATGTAATCTTTTTCCAAAGCCTGGGCAAGGCTATTCACAAATGCAAACCAGAAATCATCTCCTCTGAAACATTTCCAAAACCCTGTAAACAATTTTCTACAAGCCTGTAGCCAGATTCATCTTCAAACTAAAAGCCTGGAATCAAGTTGAATCATCATGTCCCTGTCTTAGCATTCCAGTTTTTAAAGCTCTTCCAGTTTTCAGTTTTAAGTTTCAAAGTAGAGCATTGTTCTCTGGAATCAAAACAGTAGAAGTATTCAAGTTTTCAAATTTCAGTTGCAATCCTTTCCAGTTTTCAAAAAAAAGCAAGCCCTCTGTTCTTTTTCAATATCAGGTGAGTAAACTTTTTAAAACTAAACTTAAATAACTGGTGAAGTTTGTGTTAATGTTTGTATGTATATATATGTGTGCAAGTCTTTGTGAATATATGTGTATGCATATCTGTGGTTTTTTTTTTTTTTAAAAATTTATCTGATCTATGTCCAAGACTCTGTTTTTAAACTGTAACATGAGATTACCTTTAGTTATGGATGCATTAGACCTATGTTTGAAGTAACTTGTGACCCATGTATGAAAATGAGTTTGTATGTGTTTTTTTTAGCCTCTGTAACTTGTAAGTATATAAGAATAGATATATGTGTGTAGATTGTCCCTGTATTATACTGTTTTAGTTCCAGGTTCAGGAATTTGTTCAAAATCCATTATCAGATGATCTAACCTATGATAGTGTTTAAGATTCAAACAAAATATGTTGTTGTATCATAGTTCAAGCCTAAAATTTGTTTAAGTTAAAGAAATTTGTATTGACTCTGGAAAAAAATTAAAACAACAGAACAATCCTTTAATAGGTGAAATTTCAAGTTTCTTAATTTACAAATTTATGAATATGAATTGAATTCGTATACAAAAATATGATTTTTAAAATAAGACTCGTGATTTTTAGTGGGGTATTTTAGTAGCAGTTCGAGGATGATCGGAGTGGGAGTTTTGATCGTTTCCCGGCGTTTTGATGATCTAGAGAGGTCGAGTTGCCTCGTGAGGATGGAGGGGTCTATGGCGGTTCCAGGAAAAATATCGAGATGGTTGGCCGATGACCATGGTGGCGGCAGGAGGCGTTCGAATTCTGGTGACCTAATTTTGGGTGGCTGATGTTTTCCACTCGTTCATCGCCGATGATGGATCGAGTGCCACGGGATTTTGAAGGAAGGTTGAGGAGAGATGGACGAGGCTACGGCCTGAGTTGGGTGGTCTCCGGTGGTCGGAGCGTGGAGCGTGGGGTGTTGCCAGGTTTGGGTGAGTTCATGTCGATGGGTTCCAGGATTGGTTTGAACAGCTCGAATTTGAATTCGAGTCTGGGGTGATGTTCCGATGATCGTGATCGGATGAGGTGATGGTTGTTGATGGGAAGACGTGTTGGTGGGTGGCTGGAGGTGGCCGGAGCCACGGTGCACGTGCACCGTACATTTGTGTAGCACTGAGAATTTTGTGTTTGAGCAGGAGGGCTACTCGAGTTTTCTCGAGTAAATGAAGGGGTTGGCCGAAGTTTTTCTCTGTTCGACACGAAGTAAAACAGGGGAAGCTCGGGTTATTTTGTAGTGTGCCAGTTTTAAAAGCCTGGCAGTTTTTAAAGTTTATAAAACTGGATGAAAAAAACAAGTTTAAAACCAGAATTTAAGAGATGGATTCAAATTGACTTTTGTCTCCATAGTTTTAAATAAAAAAAAAGTTTTTATAAAAATAAAATGTTTTAACGACTTTAAAAATGTTTTAGTATATTTTGAAGAGTGTTAAATTCTTGCTAAGTTAAATTTTGTATCTATTTGAATCTAGTAGTTGAGATAAGAATTTGATCATTTATAAGAAATGTTTAATCCTTAGATAAATGAAAATTTAGGGATTTGAAATATTAAGTAAATGAATAATTTACTAATTTGATTAATTAATGATTGAATTAATTAATTTAGTAATTAAAAGTTAAATTGGTTAATTAAGGTTTAAGATAATTAATTGGTAATAAATGGAAAATTAAGAATCAATAATTAAATAAGAGTTGAATTTTAATCTATGATTATAAATTAATAAAGTAAGTAAGGATTAGTTAAGTTATATTGAGTACTTAATTAATTAAATAATTAAGGATTTATTTATGAGTTAGTAAAGATGAAATTTAATGGTAAATTAATAATAAATCTTAATTTATTACTTTAGTAAAGTAATTTAAGAAGTGTTAATAGTTAATGAATGTTATTAACTAGGATTATTAAATAATGAATAAATATGATAAATCTTGATAATTAATTAGGTTTATTAATTTAAGTTAATCAATTGTGAATTATTTAAATATAATTACTTATGGAAATAATTAAGAAATTTATCTCTCATTGTAATTAATTAAGTTAAACATGAATTAGTTTAAGTTAATTAATTTAGTTTAATTAATTTAAATAATGTGATGAGTATAATTACTTAAGGAAGTAATTAATTGTGGATGTTTTAATGATGAAAGTAATTTAAGTATAATTACTTTGTATAAATTAATCAAGGGATTAATTAGAGGAAAATTTAATTATGGAGTAATTAAATTATTTAATGAAGTAATTAAGGGTAGTTAATTACTGAATGGAGTTAATCTAGGTGATTAACAATTTTGTTAATTGAAGATAAATTGCTAAATGAAATAAATGTAATTAGAGATCATTTATTTATTATAATTAATGATGTAATTTAAAATGGATTTATATGGAAATAATTAATAAATGAAGGAATTCATTAATGTAATTAATTAAAGTAGTAATGTAATTAATTTTAGTAATTTAAAAGGTTACTTTCTATATTTAGCATAAGATAATTGATTTGTAAAAATAATTAAAGGATAATTACTTAAATGTAATTAAAGGATAATTAATCAAGAATGATTAATTAGGATGGAAAGTAGGGAATGATTAATTAATTGACACGTAATTAATTAATGGTTATGTAAGCAAGATTAATATTGATGAAGTAATTAATTTAATTTACTTTAAATTAATTAGAGATTTGTAATTAATTTAATTTATTTTAAATTAATTATAAATGGTGTGATTATTTATCCTTGCTTATGTATGGATGGATGATATTGTTTGCCTTGAAGGGTTTGAGATCTCAGATATGGATGCTGTGTGATATGGATTATCTATTTATGATGATATTGTGAATTATCTATCTGTGATATTGAGATTTATCTATCTGTGAGTATATAGATAATATTGAATTGAATTGTTTTAACTTTAAAACAACTTGGCCTTAAAAGATACGGTTTGGATTTCGATGAGACCGGGATCGGGTTTCCGTATACCGGGATTCTAGGTCTGGAGACCCGAATACCACATCGATCCAAATTTACGATAGGTCGTGAATCTCAAGTGAAGATGAAGATTCAGAGTGCAAGGGTTATTGTCGTTAACTCTGAGGGTGATTCCAAAATGAGTGTAACGAGATAATGCCTTCGGTTTCGTTCGAACCCGGAACGAACTTGTATGGATTGAATGCTTTCAGCACATCGTCAGGTGGACGATGAGCATTCTAAGAGATGTGTTCTCTAAAGGTAATCGTAGCCTCAAGCCTCATCAACCGGGAATGGCTAAAACAGGGGAGGTGCAGCAAGGCTTCGTGGGTAGCACCCACTTGAGAGTAAGGTCATCCCTGTCTAGATGTCCCTCTTTATTTTCGGCTTAGTGTGCGGTTGTGGATCCCAACCGTGGGGTGATTTTATTCGGAACTATCCAGTAAGGGATGGGTCCGGCCTTGTGTTGCAGGGGACTTAGGGAGGGTCCTCGGTACGCTGATCTAGGCCAGGTACTGTGACGGGCGGTACCCCAGTAGCCCAGCCATTGTATGGAATCCAAAATCCAATAAGTGCCTTCGGATTTGATTGTATTACCCACGTTGTGGCTAGTATGCTGGAATTTAATGAATGTAACAATTTCGGCTATTTCTTATTTACTTGAAAACCCTAGACACTATTATAATATCACTGGATTTCCTATTAAATGTTTTGGTTAGCGTAAGGTAAAAACTTTTCCATGTTTATGTGTGGGAAGTCTTACGTGATACTTTTTGTTTTCAAAGGATTTTCAAAGTTAAGCAACTTTAACCGTTTACTCATACCAGACCCATGTCTGACCCGGAGTTTATTTCTGTTTTTCCTAAACTCTCGGGTACCCAAATTTTTACGGGTAGCCAAGGGATTCAGGTTAGCTTTGACGAATTCTGGAGGAGCAATGGAGCAGGAGGCTTCAGCGTATAGATGTATATATATTGGTTCCGCTGTGTTAGAGTTTATGTATATTTCCGCTGTGTTGTATCTCTATGATGATTGAGTTGTATCGAGTTGCATTAACTAGACAGGTGTTTATAACTGTTTAGTATGTGTTGTATTATCTATGTAACTCTGATGTATATGATACTATGTAATCTCTTATGTGATATATTATATTTTATTCGTTCCACTGTTGAGATTCTGTTGTTGTTTCTTCTTCTTCTCTATCTTTTCTATTTTCTCACCTCTTTCTTTCTTAATAATGGCGCGTCTTTCCGTGTACGGATTGGCGGGTTGTTACACCAGGTTTGCCAACTGTTTAAAATTAGATACCTTTAGAGACTTGCCATCCCCTCTTGAACACTTGATACCTTTGACTAGTTGTTTGAAGCTCGATACCCCTTATTGAATCCTCGAGTGCTTTCTCTTCTTTACACTCGCACTTTGAATTTCAATATATTCTCCCTAGATGGTCGACGTCTTTATTTATAGTAATATTTACTACCCTCTTGTGTGGAAGAAATGCATTATACTTTAGTATAATGTTGACTTTTCAAGTTGACGTCTCGATATTGACATTTGTTGCCTTGATAACCACACGACTGCCAAGTGGAATTCCATTTTGATCTCGCCCGTTCATTCAAATTGAGATCAACGCCTCTTATTACAGCCCTTTCCTTCTATAAATACTTCTCTCCTTCTTCTCCAATCGTTTACCTGCAAGTTATTCTTGAAACAAAAATTTTAGTTTCCCATTTAAATCATAAATCTTTTCATCTTCACTACGCTCGAGCTCAATATCAAGGTTCGATTTCTATTTCTAATCAATTTTGATAAATATAATAGAGGGGTTTTAAATTTTTGAGATTAAGGTTTTGACCGATTAGGTTCTCTTATGATTCCAAGAATTTAGTGTTTGAATTCGAGTGTTGATTATGGTATTTTTCTTTGCTATTTGATTGAACTTGGATAATTGTTATTGCAAATTCAAAAATTTTCCAGTGATTCAATTTTTTAAAAGTTTTGATTATGCTAAGACCGATACCCTTTTAGGATCTCGACACGTAATTTGTTAAAAGTTCGATATTCTCTTTAAAATTTAATAACTTGTCACTAATTAGTCTCTAGTTTTCGAGTTTATTAGTTTTTTTTAAATTGGACATCTACACCTTTTAAGTTTTCATCCACTAATTACAGTTTCGATAACCGGTTAGAGGTTTGGTATCTATTTAGGAATTCGATAACCAGTTATGAGCTTGACAACTGTTTGAAAGATTGTTGTTTCAGTTACAAACTCGATAACTTCATGGTGGGTTGTTGTTCCTTTATAAATTCAATAACTAATTAAAGTGTTGTTTTATGGGTTACAAACCCAATACCATATTTAAATTCGATGCCATACTATGGGTTGAGAAGGTAGACACATTCACTATTTATGCATTTTACACTTTGCCAACTCGATAAACGGTCGAAGCATTTCTAAATAACTTTAAACTTACTTCATTATTTATGAATTTGATACTCTATTATGAATTCGATATCGGCTTATTAGTTCGACACTCTATTATAATCTCAATAAGGTGCTACAAGTATAGTACTTTGGCTAGACCCTAATGACTAGTCATGGATTTGACATCCATTTAAAAACCAATGATTATTAATGAGTTTTCAATTGGTTATAAATGCCTTAAATATCTACAGACTCGGCATCTCATCATAGGTTCGATATCTAAAAATGGACTATTAATGAATTATCGAGTTGTTACAAGTTCTATAACTAGTCCTGGTTTTGATATCTTACCATTATGCACTGAACAATTTTCAATTGATCATGTACTCATTAGTTAGGCATTTAGATGTTCACTTATACATCTATATTTTAGGAGCATTTCAAATTTATATAAAATATGTAATATTCCCTTGATTTTGAGTAAGACCACCTGGTAGATAAATGGTTAGTAAGAAATCTGACAAAGGCCCCAAACTTCCTCCTGCTTCAGAGAAGAGAGATTATAAGCTTAACCAATCCTTCATAACTTCCCAATAGGAAGTAAACACTATTCTTCAGAAGTTTGGGATTACAAATGTGGAAGCGACGGTCGCTGGTCCATTTGGAAGGATAGATAATCCTTTCGAAGGATTCTTTGCTTTTACTCATGTTCATATCTGGCATTCAAGCTACCTTTCTTTCCTAAAATTCTTTTTACAGTTCCTGAAGCACTTGGGAATCGCTCTGATGTAATTAACTCCCAACTCCTACACTTACTTAAGTTGCTAGGAGGTCCTTTCTAGGGAAGCCAGCCTTCCTTCACTAAATTCTGAGACTCTTTATTCTTTGATTAATCTTGTAAGAGTAGACAAGCAATCAGATATATTTTTTTATCGCCTTCTTCCTTATCCGAAGAGTTTAATCAAAAATTCGATCAACGAAACAAAGGACTGGGAGATCGGTTCTTTTACATTAGATGTTATACTCCTAATATCAGAGGGTCTTTTTTTATCCCAGTAAGTTTTATTACCTCTTACCGTTTACATTATATTTTTTCATTCTCCTATGATGAGTATACTCCATTAGGATCTACTCCTAAACAATCTAATTCCTCCGTTACCACTACTATTGAGGCTTTGACTCAAGCATCTAAAATAATAGAGGATAGGCTCAAGATTTTGGCTGAAACTAACCTTCATGAATACTCTTTAATCTTAAACGACTATAGAGTGCTTGGAGAACCTCCCGATGGAAGAGATATCATAATTGAGGTTTTGAATATGAGGACCTTTGCATCTCGAGAAATAGCAATAGAGCTCCTTTATTTTTTTTCAGAGTACCTTCTCTCCTCTAAGAAAGAAGAAGAAAATAATCCTATTTGACCACTGTATATTGCTAACATCAGGAAATAGAACAATCGGGAATTTTAAGTAACGAGCCAAGCTGCTAAAGTAGCTCCCTTATGCCTTTGCATTTAAGGGCTAATCTCCGTCTGGTCCGAGGAAACCTTTGCACGCTAGAAACATGTGAAGTGTATGGCTAACCCAATAAGCTAAACTAGAAGACAAGCAAGCCTCTCCAGACCATACAAGTGCACGGCGAGCCCACACAAAGGGTTTAGTTAAGATATGTAAAATTCCACCAAGTATATTATGGATTCTTATAACTCGAATCTAATAACTCAATAAATTTAGATTACCACTGTCACGTTTGAGTTCTTTACATGTACGTACAATTATAGCTCTTATTACTTCTGATCTTTCTAGAGGCATATTGGGCAACGAGCAGAAGTTATGAAAAAAGGTCCTGGTCTTGGAAGAGATGCATCATTACGGGCTATTCGAACATCTCAGAGATAAATATAGAGGTAGGAATTTGTTGAGCGAACCGCACTCCTTCGTATACATCAGGAGTCCATTGATGAAAAGTGGCCGGGGAACAAGCACACTTGAAGAGCGCAGTACAACTGAGAGTTGTATGCTGCGTTCGGGAAGGATGAATCGCTGTTGAAAAAGAATTGATTGATTCTCGTAAAGTAGGATGCTCATAGGAGAAGATCCTTGGTTGTCAGCAAATGGAAAACATTTTCTATTTCTTCCCCCATCCAGTGTGATTCCTCCATTAAGTTTATATATAATTAAACAAAGTTTCTTACGTCTGTGCCTTATGAATTTTCCTTTGACTTAGGTTCATTTGCTGTTGTCGTAGCCTCTAAGTCTAAGAAGGCTAAAGCTCATGTTTCTTCTTTGGTTGAATCAACCATGGCTACCCTTGTTGGGTGTCTATTTCTAAAGCCGTTAATATTATAAAAAGGAAGGCAGGCTCTGGCACTGCAACTGTTGCCTCAATCCCTCCTCCGATCAAAAAGGCTAAGCTTGGAGAAGTCCAGACTTCTATCATTGTCACAGTGGAATTGAATGTGGATTATGCTTTGGCCACTCATGATCCTAACACGATTAATTTAAGTTCTTTGAACTAGGATGTTCAAAAACACACAAAGGATGTTCATACCCCCAAATCCTTTACTAAATATCTCGCTTCTTACTTCTACTTTTGGTTTCAATGTTTGTATGAGGAGTTAGGTTGGCTCCCCTTCCCATCGAATCTCTTCCTTCAGAGACCCAGGCTCAAACTATCCCTACGGACTTTAATGACTTTATTTTTTAAACCGTTCAATCTCCAACCATGGCTTCTCTCATGCCATTACAGCCATCAACTTTCTCAATGGATCATCTTTATGTTCTTTATCCGGAGCTTTTGTTTGTATAGGTCTCTTAGTATTTTGGCTAGTCTAGACTCTGGTTCATCCTTACTTAGCTTATATCTACCATATGTTTTAGGTGGCCAAGTACATGGTTTTCCTTCAATAGGCCTCCTAGGTACCCGTTGGTCAGGTTACAAAGCTCAAGGAGCAAGTTTCCTCACTAATGACTAAAGTTGAACTTCTGCAGAGTCAAATGATTGATGTTGCAGTGGAAAGGATGAGGCTATTCTTAAGAAGGGTGGACTGGCCTCCTCCTTTGATGAGGAGAAGAAAGCCAAATTGTTACTTGAAGAGAGTATGAAAACTTTAAGGATAGAGAAAGCCGAAATGGCCAATAAGATATAGTCTATCTATGTTAACAACATTATAAAGGATGCCAAGAAGAAAGTTATTCTCTTTCTTAAGCAGGCTCTTACCAAAATAACAGAGAACTAATATGAAGATGCCCTTTTGTAGCATATAATGACAATATCGGCAAATGCCCTGACCTAGACTTTCCTTCCCTCCCAAATCTGTACAACACATTTAAGGGGAAGTTCGATCTCATTTTGGGAAAAGGTCAGGGGTCGCTTCAAGATGAATGAAGATTCTAATGAAGGGGAAGATGACGATGATCAAGCGATCACAACGTGGGTTCGTCTTTCCATGATGCTGAATATTCTGACTCTTTTTAACTCCGACATGCTTCTCAAAAGGACATCTCAACAAAGGATGTTCATGCTACTAATAAAGAAACGGGTAAGGAAAAAACTCAAGTTCCTTCCTCACAAGCTCCCATGATACATGTATAGAATTTATCATCTCTAAATGCTTATAATTATCTATTGGTTTCAATTAATAAATTTACTATATTAGTTAAAAAGAGAAACAAGTATTATTTTGAGATCTTGTATGAAAAGAGCGAGAAGAAAGTGCAACAATTAAACAGAGAGATTAAGAAACCGATTGAAGATTAGAATAGCTTATCCAAGAGGTATAGGTGTCTTCGTATTTATGCCAAACGATTAAAAGGCTTCATGGAAAAACAAGCTACCCAACTCTTAAAAAGTTCTTGTCTTCATAAAGAAAGAGTTTTAAAAGAAAATGCAGAGTCAACTACACTCTTCTAGATGCTTATCGAAGTTAAAGATGCTTTAAAAGAGTTTCTTTACAAAATTTATTCTAGGTGTCTTTTTGTTGAATTTTCTTTCTTAGGGGAGAAGAATGGAGGTTTAATTAGATGTCTCCATAATAGATATTTAAATGGGCATGAGACAGATCCCCATCCTAGGGAATGCTGGAATCTTCCTAGAGTTGCGACTGTTCCACTTTCCCGTAACACTCTCTCCTTGAGAAAGTTAAATTCAATAAAGAGAGATTCATTTTCGAGTTTTACAAAGGGTCGATATTGTACGAACCCAAATAATTTTGTTGTTGTAGTATGTAATTCGGACAATGTTATGAATTAAGTATCTTTGCTTCTTTGCATCTTAGCTTATTTTTCTAGAATCATAGAGATTAAGGAATCGTCGGGTAGTCCTGCTTCCATGGAACTCCTAAATTATTTATCAAATTAAAGAGGGACTTTAAAGAGATACCATTAATTTTTATAACCTCTCGCCTAGAAAAATATTGCCTCCTTAGGGATCTACAAGAAGTATACATATGGCTCCCACACTTTCATTTTGATTTCTCAGGTAATGAAAATGACAATTTGCTTAAAGAGATGCGAACTAATTATAAATTATTATGTGGTGAAGCCAGTCCTTCGGTCAGGAAGTGGGACTACCATCAATTCCTACCAATTAATACCCCTCCAGGGTTTGATGTACATTTTTACTCTATCCTTTCTATATCCACGGGTTCACTCAAAAAGGCCCAAACTGTTATCTTTAAACTTTAAGAATATATAAAACTTGTGTTGTCAATATAATTTGAATTTTTTTTGTGCGTGTCATCCCCCTTGTTGCTAATAAAGAATGCAATTTCTTATGTACTAATTTTTTTTCTCCTATTTACTTATTTTCATTAGAAAAAACAATTAACCCTTCCATTTAGCAGTTCAAATCTCCTTTCTTGATTGGACAATATTAAAGCTAAGATGACATTAATAGTTGAGAAGAAATGCTCTTCTCAAGGTGCTTCAACTTTGTTGTTTTCGGATTACCCAAATTATCAAAAATGGCAGAAAAAATATTATCAATTGAGTTCTACATTAAGCAGCATGAAGGAAATGACTTATACCTTAGAAGAGAAAATTAAAGAGAAAGACAAAGAAATCCAAGAGCTGATAGGGAACATGAGTGTGGCTGACCAGTCTGGACATTCAGTCTACGTAATCGAGGCTGTTGCAGAAATTGCCCGAACCAAAGGGTAATGGATCTTGAAGTGGACTTGTTAAAAAGCCAAGTATCATGTCAATCTTTTGAACTATTGCAAGCGAAGGATAATCCCGCCTTCCTGCTCCTACCCCATCGATCGGCAAAAAATAGTTTTATGCCTTGTTAAACCCACCTTCGAGTCTGGATCATGAAGAAACCTCTAAATGGTGCCAAACAGTTAAATATGTATGTATCCAATTTTTAAAAGGAAAGTGGGATAAAAAATCTTGGAATATCACAACAAGTACAAGTATCAATGTCAAGTTGAGGAATTAGGACGTCGGAATTTTCTCTTAAGTAGAAAGTTAAAAAATTATAAAGCAAGGTCAAAACTCTCAAAAGAGCCAATAAGATGCTTGATCACGCTTTAAAGGTTCAAATTAGCTCTATTTATGATACAGATATTATCCGAAAGAAAGAGAAGAAACTTAAGGAATTTTTGGATGTGGCAGTTTGTCATATCATCAACCCTTCTTTGGCTGCCAAATACTCAAAGGAGAAAGTGCGAGACCTTGATCCTAATGAGGAATAACCGAAATGACGTCGCTTGAAAACTCTTGATTGGATTCTCTTACTGATTAATCTTTCTTATTATCTGTAATTTTTGTAGGTGATGTATAAAATGGTAAATGGTAATAGATTTGTACCTTGATTGACACCTTGAATGGATTTTGTACTTTCTCCTTTATTTTTGTCTTGTATTTGAACTCGTTGAATTGTACGAGATATTTAACTTTCTTCAGTGCTTTAATCTGATTCCATATGATTTGTAATCCTTGATTGAGCGTAGATTTGCATGTTCTTTATTCCCTTGCAGAATGCTTTTGACCAGCCTTTCCGACTTTATTTTTCCTTCTGGAAAAATAAATAATAAATAATTATAGCTTTCATAACTTTAAAAAGTTATTTCTTTCTTAAATTGGTTATTTTTGTAAATGCCAAAAAATATTTTATGAAAAAATTGTTTTGTTAATCTTTAAAATTTTGAAAGCTTGGTTTTGAAATTCATTTTCCAAAATAATTATTAGCAAAACTTTAGATAAGTCTAATTGATTAATTTTCTCATTTCGCTTTTATGGGCAAAATCATGGTTGCTTTGAATATCATTATCCTGGCTGGTTTCATGGAGTAAATTTCTATTTGATGACTTCTCTCTATCACATAAGCATATATAATCTCTAGGTAGCTTTGATAAAAGACCATAAATTCATCTAGCAAGCAGACCACAGATTGATAAGAAGACCACAAATCCATCTGACAATAGGACCAGAATTCCATCAGAATTTCCTTTGATAATAAGACTCGTAGTTCGTCTGGAAAGAAGATTAGAAATTTTTTTGATAATAAGACCAGAATTCCATTTGATAAGAGGATCGAAAATCTGACAGTTAACGAGATTCACGTCATTTGGTAATTTGAATTCCAATTCAAAAATTAAGGATTAAGAGCTACTTTGATATTTTGAAGAATGAAGTCCTAAGCCCAAGTAATAAATCACAATTTCTCAGATGTCCTCATCTGACATTAAAATTCCTCGATTTTGGGTAATAAGTAGTTTTTTATCCTTCCTTTGAAGGTGCAAAATTAAATGTGTTTAACCGTTCTTCCTCTAGAAGATCACTTTGATCCGTTATTTAGGATAGAGTTCAATTTATCTGATTAATTTATTTTATCCCTTATTACTGTCTTAGGTAATGATTTAGGCTTTGATTGATTTCTTTATTACCATCTCTAGGTAATGATTTAGATTTTGGTTGAACCCCTTATTACCATCTTTAGGTAATGATTTAGGTTTGGTTAGCTATCCTAAGTAGAACCAAAGTCTTAACCGTCCTTGCTCTAGGAGGTGCTCCAATCTGGCCTTATAGGCGGTACTTAAGGCTGGTTCGGTGCTTTGCCCATGCCATCTTAGGCGGGACCAAAGGCTTACTCCATCCTCCCTCTAGGAGTAACTTTAGACAAGCCTTATAGACAGGACTGAATGCTGGTTTGGTGCTCTGGCCAGACCATCTTAGGCGGGACCAAAAGCTTACTTTGTCTTCCCTCTATGTTGTACTTCGCGTAGGCCACGTAGGCAGGATCAAAGGCTTACAGTGCTTTGGCCAGGCCTTATAGATGAGACCAGAGGCTAACTTTGACTTCCCTCTAGGAGGTGCTTTACCAGGCTACCTTAGTAGGATCAAAGGCTTTTTCCTTTGTTTTATAAATCCTTTTTATGAAGCATTCATGTTTATTGATCACTTGTTCTTTGTAGACACATTTTCCTTTCGCTTAAATCTTATTAACAAATTCTTGAAGCTCTCCTTTCCCTAATAAATTCACAATCATTTCTTCAAGAGCTCTACATTGATTGATTCTGTGTCCATTCCTTTGGTGATATTGGTAATAAGCACCCCAAGATTTCTTTCATTTTCTGGTTGCTTCTTCTTTGAAGGCCAATAGTTCAATCTCTCTTTGGTTAGGAGATACATATTCTCGTAAGAGGTGGCAAGGAAACAATTCTTAGAAGATCAGGAACTCCTAGGGCATTGTGCTTTTTGCTCCCACTTTACTTTTTTGTAACATTGGATTGGTGCATTAGTATTATCCATAAACTTTTTTTTAAAGAATCTCGAGTTTTAATTGGTATAGAAGAGCGATTGACCATTCCTTCCCACTTTTGGGAAAACTTATTGAAGTATTTTGTTATTTCTCTTCCAAAAATAGTTCCCTTGGATTGGAGTTGTATGGCCCTCCTCATCCTTAAGAACAAACCATCCTTTTCTATGTTCTCTCGCGGATTAGAATAATAGCTATGGATTAGGGTAGAGCCTATATGGAGTGGATCTATGCTCCACTTATCTAGATTATATGGAGTCACCTATCTCTTTTCTTCCATAATTTTTAGTGTCAACAACCTCAATACTTGTTCTTCATGAAATTGCAAATTATGAGTGACTTGATAAACCAGTTTGGCCAAGTGAGGCTTGGAGGATCCTTGTTTGGAATGGTCATTATGCAAGGTTTGGAAAGTTCTTTAAGTGAAATGTGTAGGTTGGGAAAATCTTTTATATCCTTTATATGCAGGCTAAGGAAAGTTTGTTACTAAGGAAAGTTCTACCATCAAAATGATAACAAATTTCTTTGTCAACCTAGATATGCAGATAAAGCAAGCCAAATTCATATAAACGCTTAAGTAGCCTTATGCGAAGCTTGAGAGATGTTTGCAAGTTCGAGTCCAAAGAATGAAATATGCATGTTCATAGTTCGTGTCAAGTATAAGAAGTTATATGCATGTCACTAGTTCAATAATCAGTCAAATATCTTTATTTAATTGAAGTATGCTATGCAAAATTCATTGCCCAAGTCCTTATGTGTAAAATGTCACATATACGCAATCGTTTGTATAAAACACCCAATTTGATTTAGGGTTTACAAATTAAAAATGTAAGAAATGAGATTAGAAAAATCCCCCTTCCATGTAGCCATGTGGTCTGTATTTATAGGAGTAGAAGCAGGCGATATTGACGCCATGTTCCCTTCGGCATAAGGTAAATTACTGATATTTGACATTCTCACCGAATTGTTAATACTTGACATTGTTTGTTGTATTATTGAAATTCGACATCTTGAGGATTTGCGGCATCTTACTTTGCACTGATGACACACGACATTCTTCATACTATAGATATTCGACACCTTGTAACATTGCATTTATTCATTATCACCCACGGCAGTAGACATTCAATGTGGTTTAACATTCCTTACTCATGTAAATGCTCGAGATCTCTTATTAAGCTCTTCGTTCGATATCATTCATGTCTCTTGAAGTTCAGCATCCTTTGTCGCTCGTAAAAGCTTGAGACCACTTGCTACTTGCAAATGCATTACAATGGTTACAGTTGTAAAGGCTCGGTATCGTTTGTCGTATCCAAGGCTTGTTGCATAGAGACTTGATATCCCCTTTTGTAACTAGGTATTTGATATCTCTTAATGATGTAGCACCCCTCTTCACTCTACATTCATTAGCACCTTATGATGTAGGTGGTTCAACAACTCCTTTTGATTGTTCTCTAATTCGGTATCCTTTGTATCATAGGCTTACTATATGCTTGGTATATTTAGAAATTGTTTGTGACACGATACTTTTTCCTCTTTACATGCTCGATAACCTTTATGGTTGTCGAGGCTCGATACCTCACTTTCCTTTATTCAACTCGTTAATCTTTATGTATGTTGTATCTTTGTAATTCATCATCTCTAGAGATTCGGTACCATGGTGTAATATCTTTTCCATTGTTAAGGTTCGATAACCTTTATGTTTTCGATGCTCGGTTCTCTAGGCTTCTCCTAGTTTGTTATAGTTTGATACCTTCTTGTTACGTTCTTGTTCAACACCTTCTGGGTTTGCCAATAGTTTGAAATTCGATACCTTCAGAGATTCGCCATCCCCTCTTGAACATTTGACACCTTTGATTTATTGAAGCTCGACTCCACTTATTGAATGTTGGAGTGCTTTCCTTTCTTCACACTTGACACTTTGAATTTTGATATGTTCTACTTAGATGTTCGACATTTTTATTTGTAGTAACACCACTATTCCATTCTATCGTCGAACATATGTAAAATTGGTTCTAAAGATAGGCCCTCGTTCACCCTTGGTTCCACTACCATAGTAGAGTCATACATACATTTCCTTAAATAAGAAATATGAAGCACACTCGCCAAACTACTTGGTAACTAAAATCGATTTGTGAGTTTACTGATCCTTTTTATCACTAGAAATGAACATACATATCTAGGAGCCAGTTTCCCCACCTTCCCAAGGAGCACAATGCCTTGCATAGATGAAACCTTCACAAACACGTAATCACCTATTGTGAAGTCTAGTTCCCTTTGTCTCTTATCAGGATTATTATTTTTTCTTGATCGCACGAATTTGATTCAAGCACATATCAACTTTATTTTCTCACTAGCATCTCTTACAAAGTCAGATCGTAGCACGATTCTTTCTCCCATGTCTAACAAAAATATAGGTGACTTATACGGTTTACCATAAAGCACCTCAAAAGGTGCCAATCTAATTCTCAAATGGTAATATTTATAATTAAAAGCTCTATTAAGTGCAAATTATTTGCACCAAAAGTGGGACAAACACCTAATCGATTATTAAGTGACAACCATGGAAATAAAGAAATTAAAATGAGGAAAGAACACACAAGATTTATAGTGGTTCAACTAAAATCAATAGCCAACATCCATTATCACCTTTATTAATGATTCTCTTTTTTTGTTGCAAGTATGATCATACAATTCAGTTGCATACAGCTCGTGTAAGGATCCAACAAAGTTTCGGTGTAAAATCAGGTAATCAAGAAAGTAATAAAAGATTCAAAAAGATCCCTTTTGATTTTCATCTATCCTCCTATTTATAGACGAAGACTGTCGAAATGAGCTCTAGGTGAAGATCATGGCCGAACCAGTAAAGGAGACAACCCAGTATCGAGTTGTGTTCATAACTCGATACCAAGTAAAGGAGTTCTTATCATCATCTTCCTTGAAATTACTCTATATTCCACACTTGACTCAGTGCTCATTAACTCATTGTTTATCATCACAACTTGGTGCCAAGTTGTGATGTTGAGTTGTGTTTTCATCCTTTGTTTCTCTCTGCTTGACTTGTTTGGAAAATACTTAGTACTTCTCTTTGGCAAGTAAGGATTAGCATCGATTCTTGGGACTTTATCTGAATTCTAACACCAAGCTTTCATTCTAAACTTCTAGCTTATTTCACGACCATTCAATGGCTTCGATTCGTAGAGATGTTTATTTGTTCAAAAGAGGGATAATACTCACCCCCCAAAGTATGCCTTGTGTTAACAAGGCATGCTTTTGATCAAGACACTATCGACATCAAATTCTGATCTGAAAAGATGCCTTCACCTTTTGAACTGTTCTAATAAAGTGATGCATCCTTTCTGAATTGATATGCCACTTTAAACAGTTGTAGATTCATATCCTTTGGATGAAATTAGAGTTGGAGTATCCCACTCGGATTCATTACTCGGTTCTAGAAATTATGGAAGTTTTTCTTTTATTCGATCAAGTAGCATATTGTCTTCCCACTTCGTTTGTTTTTTGTTATCCTTGCTATCCATTCTTATTTTTTCTCTTCCCTTTTCTCTTCTTTTTTACTTTTTTTCCAACTCAGCACTGAGTTGTAGGCTATAACGAATTTCCAACAAGTTTTACTTAAGTGGCACTTGGTTTATTTTCATCTTTACTTTAACTTTTCATTGTCTGCTCCATTACCGAACTCAACATTTAGCCCTCCTTTAACTTTTGATTCGTGAATCTATCTAACACCACTACTAGGTCATTATTTTGTCATGGCCTATTTTCAGCTACCACCAGCGCCAACTCAGGTGAATTTCATACCTCCAATTTGCCAATATCTGCTGCTGATCCAATCGAACTTCCACTCGACTCTCTCACCTTGACGCTGCCTCCTTGTATCATTCTCAACCTTAGGTAGGTAGCCGCAGTTGATTTAAAGTTGTTGGCATTTTGATGGAGGCTACTGGCCATACTCGATCTCAACTCTTTCTCCTTTGCACTCGACCGTGGCCAACAATAATAGAAGCACTTAAATGCCTCGTGATTGGCTCGAGTTTTGCCTAATTTTCCTAGGCAAGGCTTAGAGTTTTATTTCCTCTCTCGATGCTTGGTATCCAATTCGGGATTTTTCATGCTCGGCTTTGGGTTTTGTATGACCACGACATTGCATCATATTTAAATAAATTCCTTCAAGTGAAAAGTGGGGAAAATCGAATTTCATCGATACTTGGCTAAGCATAGGTTGGTGGTATGGTTTTGGGGAGACGGTTTCAAATAACAGTCACATCAAACATGGTTCGATGTCTACTGGATTCATGCATTACTACTCGAGGTTAAACACTTCAGCTCTGTGTTCCTATAAAGGAAAGTTCCTTTCCATTCTGGATGATGTTTTTGTTAACCAAATTCATATGATATAGGGTACAATTCAATGCATGGTTCCATAGTGCAACGGAGCTTGTTCGTAAGTACAAGTGAGCTATCTACACAAAGTATTCGTGTTCACCATGCTCTATAAACAGAATGCACACGCATACACTATGCAGGATGGAAATAGAGCTAATCAACGAGAGGCCCTGTTGAGGCTTGTCGAAGTCATTGAGTTAAAGAATGTTTCTATAGTTTCCCTTAGTGGTTCCATCGAGGCCATAGTCATATGAAACATGGTGTATAGTCGAAGTCGGTAAGTGAGTTAATATGCAAGTTAAAGTCAAACTAAATATGCTATGTTGAAGTCAAATATGTTATGCACGTCACAAGTCCAAATAGTTCAAATAGTCAATATGCGAAGTCAAAAGATTATTCCAGTCATAAGTTCGAAGTAATTCAATGTGCTATGCTATGCACTTGTTTAATTTCCAAATCTTTGTGCGTATAAAGTTCAAATAGTACAATAGGCTTTCAAAATCTCCAAATCAATTTAGGGTATACAAAGTTGGAAAAGTAAGAAATGAGATGAGAGAATTCCGCCCTAACCATGATGCCCTTACATCCATATTTATAGGGTTTGGCAAGTGGAAAGCTTCGGCAATCATTAGCTTCAACATTATCAGCATCGTCGAACATTAAGGTTGACACCTCATTAGATTCGACATTGGCAACATCATTGAGCATAAAGGCCGACATTCTTGTGTTCACATAGCTTGGCTTCGACGTTAATGGCTTCTATTAAGTTAATCAACTCTCATTGTAATCATGATGTATCAGCATTGATGAAAGACGACATTCGTTGGAGGTGGCTTCAATGAATCTTATTAGTATTGATGATTCTCGACCCCGACAATGGTTGTCGGCGATGAAGACAACATACTCTGTGATCTTCATGATTGATGGTTGGCGACGAAGACATCATAATAGCATTTTGACATAGTAATTTGCTTTAGTGTAACGGCGATGTCAGTACACAACAGCCAATGAAATACAACATTGACAACACCTATGGACATTGACGATGACAATCATCAACATCACGCATGTGGATGTATGGTGTCTTCTAATCATGTTCATAAGAGTCGATGCTACAATATTATTGAACCTTGGCAACATTCATAACTTTTGTTTCCCTTTATAAGGCAATTTTGATGAGCAGCGACGTAGGGATAGAAAACTTAATAACTCTTATCACAAGCAGCATTAAGAATGGTTGACGTTGGCAACATCGACACTGATAGGATATGGCTTCATTCAACATTGCTTCGGAAATCATGAGTCTCGAGGTCACTGTCCAGTGGTTGTTGGAATGTGATAGCATAGTATTACTTAGTAGTGATGGTGGTCAAAGTAGCAAAATATTGGTTCTTCCTTATGAAAGACGACGTCGATGCCCCAGAGCATCGTGCTTTATTGGTGCTAATTGACTTCTCTTGATGTTGTTGTTATTCGGCTTCACTCATCGTATCTATGACATCAATGATTCTCGGTGTTATTTCTTCGAACATCTTTGGCGATGATGATAGCGGTAATATTTGCCCCTAGTGTAAATGAACCATTGACTTTTCAAGCCAATATTCTTGACGTCATCCTATTTTCCGCCTTTTAGTCTTCTTGTGCTGATCTATCCGGAGATTTAAATTAAATCCAACGACACCCATTTGCTTACTTCTTCCCATAAATACGCAAGCTTCTCTTTCATTTCTCTTTTACTTGCGATTTCAAAAACTTCAACAAACAATTAAATTCTCAAAATTAGTTGCAAGCCCATGCTCTTTAATAACAAATTTTCAACCTAGTTACAGCTTTCGTTTAATTAACTCATAAATTAGTTTTCACAAATTTTATACTGAAATCGTGACTAGAGATTTTCTCAGATTTTTTACTTTTGAAATCAGCAATTGAATTCTTTTATCTGTTCCTAATAGCTCAAATTTTATTGTGAATTGTTATTATTAACCATTTGGATTAGTTGCTTAGTGGTCTTGATTTGGGGGTTGGGTATTTTCTATTTTATGAAAAAATGGGTAGCATATCAAACCCAGACCCGTTACTACTTAGACTTGTGTTGGTGTCATCACTCATGATGCAATTGATAGACTTGAAATAGGTTCATTAACCTTGTAGCTATTAATTCATTAGCTTTATGTTTCCATGTTCGATAAATAGACCTTGATATCAATCGATGTTGGTAGGAAAACTGGTATGTTCTAAGTTTACTCACTAACAAAAGCGACATATAGGCCCGAAACTCGATATTTTATTCCCGACGTTGTTAAAATGATGTCGACATTGACATTCAACACGTTTTCATTTTATACTCAAAATCAAAAAAACATTATATTATCTTGTTATTTCATTAGTTGTCATTTTTGACTCCGATCTTTTATATTGTGAGTAATCTATCTAGAATTATAAATGTCACTGTTATTAGGACACTTAAATCGATTAGATGAGACACCAACAATTTTGGTTTTAATTAACGTCGATATTATATTACTGGCATGACCCTCGACGTCAACAAGACTCTCCATTAACCTACTATTGATCAAGATGTGATGCGGTAACTTTTTATTGTCGAAAGACAATGTATACCAATTAGTTGCAGAGTTATTTAATTACAGGTGATGTCGTCACTCACTGATTCATATTAACTCATGTTGTCGCCATTCGTTGATGTTGACGATTTTCGTTACTTCAATTTTAACTATAGTAGCAGTGTTCATTAATGCTTTGTGATACTTGTCGTCATTATAACTCTTGACTTAGCTTTATTATTGTCGCCTAACAACTATTACTTCTCATATAATTCTTGTTCATTAACTGTCTTCTTCATTACTTATTAACGTCGATGATCCATATAAAATTATAAACGTCATCATTATTAGATGAGACATCAATAGTCTTTGAATTAATTAAAGTCGACGTTGTAGCACTAGCATGTCCCAAGACGTCAATAATATCCTTTGTTAACCAGTTATTTTGATAACTTACCATATTGTAATGTTAGTGATTAAGGTAAGGTATGATTTCCATAGTTAAGAGCGAACATATACTAGTTAAAGGCGACGGTATTCAATCATAGTCAACGTCGCTTGCTTTTGACATTGATTCATAAAGCCTTAATTTAACATCAACGAGCTTGTTGCTTATCGTTATTGTTTCAAGAGTACTTTTCATGTTATGAATTATGCATCATTTGACGCCATTATCTACAGCTTACCTTTCTTGACATATTATGGGTTATTTAATCAGTTAACTTGCTGACAATCTACGTTGTCGTTACATTAATGTCGATGACATTTATTACTTCATTGTTAATTATAATTGTAAAGCATATTAGCATTTTAAATCATAAGTTACACAGCATGGTTGAAATGAGTTTATTAGTGTTACATGTCAATTCCTACTCTACATTTGTATTGTTCTCTCATGGGGCTCTCTTATTAAGATTGAAACTTAGATTTACTAACAACTTTGCTATATGTCATCTAAGGATTGTTTTCTTACAGCTAGTTCAAACTGTCATTTAGACAATAATGGATTATTTAGAAAAAAACGTATTAAATTTTTCTATAACATGAACATGATCATTTCTCAAATTTAGAATAATATGACCTAGCAGGTTAATGAAAGGTCATCAAGTCAGCATGAAGCCTACTAAGAAGCTCAGCAAGGAGTCCAAACCTTCACCCTCGGTTGGCAAGAAAGAAGACAATCTCTTGAATGCATCATATATAACGACTCAGGAAGAAGTGAATTTAATTCTTGGGAAGTTTGGCTTTAGTGAAGTAGAAGCCATTCCTGTAGGTCCTTCAAACAGTATAACAAATCCATCTGAAGGATACTTTTCCTTCACCACTATGCATATTTGGAAAACTAGCTATCTCTTGTTTTCCAGGTTTCCTTCAAAGATATCTGGAGCACTTAGACATTGCGCCCATCCAATTTTTTCCTAACTCATACACATATCTAACCCACTTAGAGGTTCTGGCTTAGAAAGTAGGGCTCCCTTTTCTTAGTGCTGAAATCCTCCATTCCATAGCAGTCCTTACTAAAGTTGGTGACCAACTAGAACGTCAACTATACTGCATTCGCCTATACCTAAAAAGCATGATCTCTGAAGATGTTAACAAAGCAAGGGAATGGGAAAATCAATACTTTTTCATAAAATATTTTTCTAACATTAGAGGGACATTCTCTACTCCCAGTAAGCTGCTATTATTGTTTTTATACCGTCCTCACTCATTATCTTTTTACTAATGGATGTTTTCTCCTAAATTCTGCTCCTAAACAGCAAAAACCTGAAGGGCGGGAGATCATGCTACCCTTAACTTAAGCAGCAAAAAGCATGGGAAACAGGCTTAGATTACTAACTTTGGCTAAACCCCAAAAGTATTCCATCATTTTGGATTGTCATAAGGTTTTGGGAGAGCCCCTACAGGTCAGACTCAATGCTAGAGGAGGATGCTCATTGGTGATGGGAAAATTAGAATCCTTCACCTCCAACTCTCTAGTTCGGCCTAACTTTCTGGTAAATTTTAATATCCAAAAACAGTCTCATCCAACCAACCAAGCGTTTCTCTTTTAAATATTCCATTGCCCAAGCTATTGAAAAATTAGATGAAGATGAAATGGGTGATGATGTTCTTAATGATACCTCTCCTTCCCCTAAGGATAAAAGACCAAAACTTGGGACTGATTTAACTTTTGTTGTTGTTGATGAGACGAAGCATACAAATATTGATCCAAGCCCTGAAGCAGTCAATTTGGACAAAGTTCCAGAGAAGCCCAAAGAGGCTCAGACCGAAGCACCCAATGAGGCTCAAACTCCCAACCCTCTTTTTAATATTACATTTCCAACTTCCACAACATCTATCAACCATATATGCATTGTACTTGGTTTGATTCTTTCTTTAGATGATCCTCTTCCTTCGAGGACTCAGACTTAACTTTATCAATGAATTTTGAGGAACTTGTCCAATTAGCCATCCAACCCCCCTCGATTACTTCTCTTGGATCATCGCAACCCTCTACTTATTCTGATGACTACCTTTTCTTGATCCTCAAAAAACTTTTATCGGTATGTTTTTCCATTCATTTGATTAACTTTATCTTTATAAATTTTGTTTTAACTTCGACAGGTTATATTCTATGTAGGGAAGCTCATGTTTCTTCTTCAAGATGCCTCTCAAGGGTCATCCAATGAGGTGGTCAAGCTCAAAGAAAAGTTCTCCTCAGTTCAAAATAGTATAATTGACATTACCATAGAGAGAGATGAGGCAATCCTCGAAAAAGGTAAACTTGCTGACTCCCTTAAAGGAGAAAATAAAGCCATGTAGCTGTTAGAAGAAAGGATAAAAAACTTGGAAGCTGACATTGAGTCGTCTAACAAACTTAAGGCCGCTCTAGAAAGGGTGACCAAGGAAAATACTAAGCTTGCCTAGGAAAACTTTGAGCTAATCAACAAGAACAAATTGCTAGAAGATCAACTCCAAAGGAAGTCTAGCATCTTGGATTATTCAAATAGCTTTATCAATGATGCCAAGAAAAAAGGTCACTTCCTTACTTGATATTGCTCTTCCCAAAATCACTAAGAAATGCAATGAAGATGCCTTATATGCAGCATATGCGAATAACATTTAAAAATGCCCAGACTTGAACTTTCTGTCTCTTCCAGCTTGAATGAAAAGTGTAAGAGGAAGTTTGGTCTAAAAACAAAAAAGGACAAAAAGTCTCTTTAGGAAGAATTCTCCGTTGAGGAGGAACTCGATGCTGAAAAGTGGTTATCATTCGATGCTCCTATTGATGAAAAGCCAAATCTTGATGAAGAAAATGATGATGATAATGATGATGATGATGGTCGCAATGACGATCAAGGGGATGATCATAATGACACCAATGATGATGATGGGGGAGTGATGGAATGGGTTTTTCTGGTAAACCAAATGAAACGGGTGGATCTGGCGACACTAACTTGGACTCAGCTATTCAAGATGCAGAAATTACCTACATGAAAGTCCCTTCAAAGAAGGATTCTCTTAATAATGGTAGCACTTTCCAAAGCCAACAGTCCAAAGACAAAGAAAAGACCTCATCATCTTTAGTTCCGCTCTCTTGGATATGGATCTCTTTATCCAAACGCCTCAAACTGAATTACTTTTAATTAATACATTAATTGTTCTAGTTAAGGAGAAAACCAAAATATTGTTATGACATGACGCTTGAAAAGAAACAAATGGATATAGATCGTCTAAATAGAGAATTGGACAAACAACTGAAAGAATACAATGAATTGTCTGAAAAGTAAAAGAAGCTTTCTAAGTGTGCAACAAAATTAAGATATTTTAAAGAAAAAGAAATTACTTCTCGGATGAATAAAGTCTGTCATCACCCGGAAATACTCATGAAGGAGAATTCCGAATTGACGACTCTCTTTTGAATGCTAATTCATGACAGAAACGCCCTGGTGGAGTTTCTGTAAAAAGCTTATTGTAGGGGTAAATTTGTCGATTTCTTATACTTAGTTGACAACTGTAGAGGTTTGCTCCGACACTTTCACTGCAAATATTTAGACGGGCATGGGTCCAATCCCCACCCCAGGATTTGTTGGAACCTTCCCAGAGTGGCATTCGTCCCACTTTCTTCTAGCGCTCTTCCCTCTGAAAAACTTAAGTATAATAAGAAGAGATTAATTTTTGAAATGTATAAGAAATCAATTTTGTATGAACCTGAATGATTATACAATAGTGATGTGTTTCTTGTTTTACTTATAGTTTGTTAGAACCTAGAATTTTGATGTTTTGTTTGTGACAACTATATAAGTAAATATTATATGAACTAACCATACTTGAAGGAGAATATTTTGTTTTAACTCGAGAAATAATCTAATAACTTGCAGACCAGATTCCGGATTGAAGCTTCAGCAAAATATTTAGTCTAAGGTCTAAGTTTAGTAGTAAATTCATGTTAAAATCTCTCCGAAGTGGTATATGCACGCACACACAAAAGTTATTTCAAAAAATTGTTCATATGCCAGAAAACATAAAATTCAGCCGACTGAATAGTATGATTCAGTCGACTGGATTCTATGAATGTGCACAATTTATTTTGAATATTCAAACGGCTGATGTTGCTATTTCAGCCGGCTGAATTAGGTTGTTTTTGAACTATTTTTTGGCTGGATCAATTTTAAATCAATTCAGTTGGCTGAATTGCCCTATTTAGACGGCTAAATCTTCATAACCGCTATATTTTGAAAAGGCACATCAATTCAATGAACAAAAACAACTCTTGATTCAAGAGTTGCTGGCATATCCTTTCATGGTTATCTTTCACGAACGATTACAACTATTCAATCTCTATAAATAGTCATGAATTCCATTGTCTTAATTACTAATATTCATTCTAATTCTCATTCTTATATTCTAAACTATCTTGCTCTAAACATTCAATACTTGGTTCTAATCACTTGTGCATTAAAGCAAACTTCGTTAGTGATTTAATAAACTTCCTATCGTCACAAATTACACGATATACCATTGTAACGACCTGCCTTTTTGGACGTTTTAAGCAGACACACATGCCATACTCAAACCATTCAAAAGGGCATATTTTTATGGGGTAAATAAGAAAAGCAGAGAAAAAAAGAAAACAAATATAGAATCTCACTGCGGAATGACAAAATATAATAATCAACTAACAGTTCATGAAGCTGTTTTACAAATACATTTGATTATTCTTTTACAACACAAAAATCAGTTACATAAACAGGAATAAATAAATAAATGCAGCGGAACAACATGATGCAGTGGAATAAATATAATAAATAATAATAGTACAAATCTTCGTCTTCATCGTCCAGAAATAAGGTCTTCAACCCTGAAATGCTCAGGCTGACCCGAGTGAATTGAAAAGACAAAACACTCGAGTCAGAACTAAAAGATCTTATGTGAGTCAAATCAACATTAAATAAGTATGAGTGTAACGGCGTCGGAGATGTTTACGGGTTTTGACATCTCCTATCCAGTGTCTAACGTGAGTGCAATAACTTAAGAGATGTTCGGGATTTCCATCTCCTAAGGATCAGTTAAACTATCTACTACGTAGTACAATACGCTATTATAATAGTGTCCACAGTAAAGTAAAGTATTAAAATAACGTTAAGGCATTACCCATATCCCCCTTAACACATTTTTATATATTCCCATAGTCTATACAGATACTGTAAGCCCCACCAAACCGGTGGGATACTCAGAGAGCACTCCATAGGTACGGTACAAAACAAACTCGTAGAAGGCGCGATAGGGCATGTGAACACGGCACTCGAGGCAATGTCAGGGTAGATATACCAATTGTGGATCCGGACTAGTGGTAACGCATAGCAACTACTACCGCCTACCTCGGAACACACTCCCATAATCAAAATAAAGGGGTGGCCACCAAATCAATCACAAAGTAATAGAATGGTATCGAAGAAGCATGTCTGATAGGAGGAATGACCGCACTTGGCCCGACGTGGCTCCTGTTTTAGTCACATCTAAGCTGACTCATGGGAGTCAGGTTCACGTAAATACCCCATACAGAATCGTACACCAAACCATCCTACTTCATTTTTGGAATCTCCACCACATGCACAGTTGTTAAAGTGGTTTTCGGTATTGGCAGAGAGTATGACAATATCTGATCCCGGTCTCTTTAACAACCAATGCTTATTTCACAACGGATGGTTCTTTTACATTTCAAAAGGTCAATTCACAATTTATATCAAAATATCATATTCGATTTCAAATCCTATCTTTCAAAATCATATTCACTTTCAAACTATATTCACTTTCAAAAATCGTATTTACTTAACTATGTCATTTCACAAAAGGTACCAATTCCAAATTCCAACTTAAGGTTGTATCATCATCAAAGATTTAAATATATATACTTTAACTTTACACGGTCTGAAATTTTATAAAACAGTTTAGATAGTCATGAATAGTTTTTTAATAGTTTTAAAAATAGTTTAAAATAGATTAAAATAGTTTGAATAGTAAAATAGTTTAAATAGACTTAAATTTGATTTAATTATTTTTAAGATTATTTAAATAGATTAAAATTAGATTAAATAGATTTAAATGATATTAAATAGATTTTAAATAGATTAAATAGATTTAAAATAGATTAAATAGATTTAAATTATATTAAATAGATTTAAAATAGATTAAATAAATTTTATTTGTTTAAAATTAGTAAAATAGATTAAATTGGATTAAATAGGTTATATTAGATTAATATAAATTAAAATAGTTTAAATTGATTAAAATAGTTAATTTAATGGAAATAGTTTAAATTAGTTTAAAATAGATTTCAAAGTTACATCCAAACATTTCAATAACTCAATTCCGATAGATTCATTTATTTTGCCACTTCAACTTTGAAATTCAAACTTAAATCCTTTGAACAATTCATTAAATCAATTCCAATTTCAACATTTAACACTTGGGTTATTCGAAAATAATTCAGTTTATATAAATCACTTTCTATTTCAAAATGCCAGTTAACTGAATTCAAAATTTAAGGAATTAAAATCACTTAATTTAACCAATCCGGTGTCCGTATATAATTTTCTACCCTCTGGTCAAGTGATACGAATATTAATCATTTCAATCCACAATTTAATATTTTGTGGTTATATATCATTTCAAACCGCAATCCCGCATTAAATAAAAATCCATAAAATCGCTTGAGTCTATCATTTCAACCCATAACGATTTTTCCCTAATCTATAGATCATTTGGGTATGTATCATTCCAACCCATAGGGAACTTGCAGTGTCATGACAATATAAAATACAGCAACCAGACATCCAATATCAACAAATCAACATCCATCACAATCGTCATCAAAATCAATTAATAAACATCCATAGATAACTGATAATCAATATAAGTATTCAATTGACAAATATAAAATTCCAAATAAATTAAATGCAATAAAAGTCAGATTTAACTAGAATGACAATTCAAACATACCCAACATCAATCAATTAATTTCTAATCACATCATAAATTTAATTTAACTAACATAAGATAGTTTATTAATTGTAAGTGGGTTAAAACACTCACCTTTGATTTTAAATCGAATTAAAATCCAATTTAGACCCAAAATTCAAACAATCTCAGAATTCACCCAAACGAGCGTCAAAATGTCTGGAATTTTGATACGATCCCAATGAAACAAACCGCGTGTGAATCGGACCTCGTACGCAAAAGTTATGCAAATTAGAAGTTAAACGATAAAAATTAAAATAAATATAATAATAATATAAACGCATACGTGTCACCTTCTCCTCTTCACAGTTCCGTTCGAATTGAACCCACCTCGACAGCATTGACCGCCTCATGCTCACACCTCCGACCATTAGAGAGTCGCTGGCCACCACCATTCTCATCGCCTTGACAAGCCACATTCCCTGGCCCACTCACGAGCACTCCGGCCTCCTCATGCCAACGCGCCGCCGCTTCCCATAGTTAGGGTTTTGAACCCTAATCCACCGATTCTGACCACCATGCGCAATTTTAGGCCAAGGGACCACCAGCGGCGAACTCCAGACGATGAGCTCCACAAAACCCATATCCCAATTTCGCCGATTGGTATCGAAATCGAAAACCCCCAAATTGGCATTAGGGTTCCACGATTTCATGGTTTTGACCATGATTTCTAGTTGACTCAAGCATCGTTTGCAGAAACAGACACCAGACGCAGATTCATATCATTGAAATCTTCAATTTTATAATTTTTTCAAATTTTTTGAGGAGTTTGATTTTTCAGTTTGATTTACAATTGAATTTGGAATTAGTTTTGGTTTGTCTGCCATTGGAAAGTGGGAAGCAGATAGAATTGTACGTACAGACAAATGGAATAAGAAATAGTTAGTGTTTATAACAGGCTATTTATAGGTAGATCAGAAATAGGAATGAATGGGCTGGATCGATTTGAAAGTTGAACGATAAAGGACCCGAAAAGCGCATTTCGTTCCCGAAACGAAAATGGGTCATTTCATATATCAAAATAGATTTTTTCGATATTTTTAAACCAATGGAACAGGTTCCAAGTCCTAATTCCATCTATGAAGAAGTTAGCTTAAACTCGGCTTATTTCAAATTGATTTCAATTAAATTAATTAAGTTGATTTCTATGCATTTCAAGTCCGTACGATCAAACGACAAGTCCGATCACTACGAAACTTGAAATCTTACAAAAATTCACCGTTATGGATCCAATGAAACTAGTTTCGTCGAAATCCGAGACAGTGGCCAAAATGGCTATTTTCACGTTAATTAAATAAATTAATATTAAATTAATTTATCACCTTTTAATTCAATATTTATAAACTAACAAATTTTCATCATTTTGGATTACTCGGACATTATAATAATTTAAACCAAGTTTACATATAATTTCAGTGTTAGTTACTTCACCAATTACGATGTTCAATTTCAACTGTAATTAAATCCAATTAATTCAAATTAAATTCCAATAAATTGTTTTAATTTGATTTCAGACTTTATTCTAACAATTATTACTCTACATACATAGTTATCATTGTTTTATATTTTATTACATTAATAATCTCCAACTTCCACCTTTTATTTGTATTAGTTACTATATTTCCATTATATTGAATTTTTG
Organism: Allium fistulosum; assembly: GCA_030737815.1. Taxonomy (NCBI): domain Eukaryota; kingdom Viridiplantae; phylum Streptophyta; class Magnoliopsida; order Asparagales; family Amaryllidaceae; genus Allium; species Allium fistulosum. The sequence goes on from CM060902.1 coordinate 1,428,018,456, forward strand.
TCAAATTTATTATAATTTAGAATCTCAATAAATTAATTTGTCTTCGTTTCACTCTTTTTATTACATCAATTATTGTATTGTAAATATAATTAACATTTCTATACCTTTTATTACATTCACAATTTGCAGTTATTGTCTTAACCCACATTAATGTAACATTTATTTACATTTATTTGTAATTGATTAATTAAATTGGTAACAAATAACAATTTTCACCATTTTTACATTTTATAACATTTGCAAGTTTATTATTACTACTACAACACTAAATTTATTCGGTTATAATTCATTACACATTATTTCATTAATCAATCAACTTTTAAAGTATCACTCCTCTTTAAATCCAATTATCCATTAATATGCACATTACTATAATTTATTTACCATCTATATCAATTATAACTCTTTAATCCTTTTAATTAATTGGATTTACCTTTAAATCAGCTATCAATTACCTTATATTAATACTATTTCATTTAATTCCAGTTATATTCTTATTATTAAATTACAAATTTTTATTTCTTCCAATATTAAGTCACAAAAACTTATTAAATTAATAATTTTTAATTATCGAAAATTATGGGTCGTTACAACCACAAAGAGAAGATTATAAAAAGGATGTACGTTATTAACTTATCAGTGCTATTCAGAAGCATACTTAGTCAGAAACATTTCTACTATTTGTATTGGAAGTCATGTTCGGTTTCTCACGCGGTTGAAGTCCTATTATGTTGCTTAGGAGGTTGAAGTCCTGTTCGGTTGCTCGGGCGGTGTAATACTTGTTCCTCCGGGTTAAGTGAAGGTTGATAGTTAAATTCCCGAAGGAGTCTGGGACTGGACGTATGACGGGAAGTTCGAACCATTATAAAAATCTCTGGTGTCATTTACTTTATTATTTTACCTTTATATTCATATTCCACACAAGTAAATAGTTTAGTTAATATTCCATATTATCCTTAGTCACTTTCACTTGGTATCGGAGTAAGGTCATCATATAACCATAACACGGTTATTTGATATTCAAATATCATGGAAAATAACACTAGCACAAGTTTTATTGAAGGTCAATCCACTACAAGGCCACCACTATGTAACGGTTTGAATTACAATTATTGGTCAACTCGCATGAGAATTTATATGCGGGTAAACGGATATGACACTTGGAATATAACTCAGGATGAATATATTATACCAACCACATCATATGCACAATGGTCAAACACACAAAAATTATATGCAACCTCAAATGCAAAAACCATGAATATGCTATTTTGTGCTTTAGATAAAAATGAATTTATTAGAGTTAGCATGTGTACAATAGCTTATGAAATTTGGCGAACTCGTAAAGTGACAAATGAAGGTACTAACAAAGTTAAGCAAAGCAAGATTTCTATGCTTAAAAACCAGTTCCAGAATTTTAGAATGAAGCAAGATGAAACTATAAATGAAATGTATTCTAGATCTTAAGATATATACCATTCACTTTTGGCATTAGGAGAAAAATAGACAGATTTTGATATCATTTCAAAAATCCTCAACTCTTTAACGGATGAATGGGAATGGAAGGTCTTAGCAATTGAAGAAGCTAATGACATTTCAATCTTAAAACCAGAGGAGTTGATAGGAAATCTAGTGTCATATGAAGTAAATTTGCAGGCAAAAAGAGATCAAGCACAAGACAAAAAGACCATAGCATTCCAAGCTGAACAAGAAGATTCAAAAGAAGATGAAGATGACATGACTTTTATTGCTAAGAACTTTAAGAAATTTTTAAAATTTTGAAAGAACAAGAAATTCGAAAACAACAAGAGAGTCAGCACGAACAAACCATCAGCTTCAAATCTTGAATCTTATGAATGTCACAAAAAGGGTCAAATAAAGAAGGACTACCCTGATCAAAAGAAAGACAGGTACAAGAATAAAAGGGACAAATATAAGAAGAAGCAAGCATTCTCTGTTATATGGGATGATTCAGAATCGTCTTCCTCATCAGACAGTGACTCTGAACAAGCTAATGTGTGCTTTATGGTTTCATCTAACGAAGTAAGTGATCTAACCTTTGATGATTTAATTGATATAAACTCGGAACTATTTGATAAACTAAAAGATGTTAAAAGAAAATATAAAGATGCTTTAGAAAAACTAAACAGGAGTGAAATAGAAATTGATATGCTCAGAGATGAAAAGAAAATCTTAGAAGTAGAACTTGTCAAAACACAAGAATCTTTGTCTAATGTATCATCTTAACTCACTATGCTATCAAATGAGATTGAAGTTCAAAAAGAAAAGAATATGACATTAACTGTTGAAAATCACGATTTAAAATCAAATGTCAAAATTCTTGAATTAAACAACACTAGTCTAAACCGAGTTAGAAAATATTACTAAAAATGTTTCTAACTTTAATAAAGGAAGAGAAAATCTTTCTAAAATTATTAATAACACCCAAACCTCTTTCAATAAGAAAGGTTTAGGATATACAAATTCCTCAAAATCTAGTTCAAAGAGAAACATTCCACTAAATAAAAATTTCAATATACATAAGAATTTTGTAAAAGAAAAACCAAAGGTTTTCACTTAAAAGAAGGATAGTTACAACACAAAGAATATAAAGATTTGGGTACTAAAAACTAATAATAATTCAACTAGAAATAACTATATTAAGACTTTTATAAATACTGTTCATAAAAATGAAAATTTTACTTATAAAAGGAATTCTAAAACCAATTGGGTTTGGTTTCCTAAGACCTAACTCTTAGGACTCTAATAAAAAGTGGGTACCAACGTCATCTCTATATTTTTTACAGGTATCAACTAAGAAAAGAGGAAAGTGGATACTTGATAGTGTTTGCTAAAAACATATGATAGGAAACAAAGATATGATGACTAACATTATCTACTCAAATGGAGGATCTATCACATTTGGAGAAAATTCCAAAGGATATATCATCGGCAAAGGTAATGTGAGCAATGACGGTACATCTAACCTACCTCTTATTATAACTGTTTTACTAGTTAAAAATCTAAAACATAATTTGCTTAGTATAAGTCAACTATGCAATAAAGGTTTTGATATATCTTTTTCGGAAAATAAATGTAACATATTTGATCAAAACAAGAATCTTATCTTTGAAGGAACTAGAGAACATAATATATACATATTAAATATGAAAGTTAATCATAACACAATTTGTGTCTAGTAGCCAAAGAAAATGATCCTTGGTTATGGCACAAATGATTTTGTCATATAAACTTTAAAGCAATAGGCAAATTATCTAAAAATTATTTAGTAAAGGTTTACCAAAAATGAATTTTAAAGTAAATAGTATTTGTGATGCTTGTCAGTTAGGAAAATTAACCAAGTCTACTTTTAAATCAAAGAAAATTATTTCTACATTACAACCACTTGAGTTATTACATTTAGATCTTTTTAGACCAACTCAAGTTTAATCTAAAAATCATAATCGATATGTTTTTGTAATTGTAGTTTATTTTTCAAGATACACTTGGACAATATTTATGAAAAATAAAAGTGATGCTTTTGAAAATTTTAAAAACTTTGCTAAGAGAATTAAAAATATTAAAAAAAAATTAAAAACATTCGAAGTGATCATGGTGGCGAATTCGATAATAATATTTTTAAAAAATATTGTAATAAGAAAGGAATTGTCCATAATTTTTCATTTCCTAAAACTCCACAACAAAATGAAGTTGTAGAAAGGAAAGTAGAACACTTTAAGAATGTGCTAGAACCTTATTAAATGGAAACACTCTACCTAAACATTTTTAGGCAGAAGTTGTAGCAACTGCTTGTTATGTTTTAAATCGAGGCTCCATTAGACCATTAGCAAAACATACCCCATATGAACTTTTTAATGGAAGAAAACCTAACATATCATATTTTAAAGTTTTTGGTTCAAAATGCTTTTTATTAAATACAAGAACCAACTTGGTAAATTCGATCCAAAATCCGATAAAGGAATATTCATTGGATACTCGGAATGAAGCAAGGCATATAGAATTTATAATAAAAGAACTAAAATAATTAAAGAAACACTTCATGTGTCATTCGATGAATATTACAAATTTAATAATAAAATTGAAGATGAAGAAATAATTCCTAATTCAAATATCATATAAGATGATATTGAAAATAATATTGAAATTGAAAACAACAATTTACCCAATGAAAATGAGATTCGATCTCCACCTAGACTACTAAGAAATCACCCAATTTAAAATGTTATTGGAGAAATAAATTCTAAGGTAAGAATACAAAATCAATTAAATCAAATGGGTCATGTAGCTTTCCTATCAAACTTTGAACCTTAAAATGCTAAAGAAGCCTCAACTGATGATTATTGGATTATAGCTATGCAAGAAGGGAACGAAATGAAGTTTGGGACTTAGTTCCTAGACCTAGTAACCAAACAGTCATTGGTACTAAATGGGTTTACAAAAATAAAGCCGATGAGCAAGGGAATATTATTCGAAACAAAGCTAGATTAGTCGCTCAAGGTTACAATCAAGATGAAGGAATAAACTATGAAGAAACATTTGCTCTTGTAGCCCGACTAGAAGCAATACGTATTTTATTAGCTTTTGCATGTTTTCATAACTTTAAACTATATCAAATGGATGTAAAAAGTGCTTTTCTAAACGGTTTTATAAAAGAAAATATATGTGTCAAACTACCACCTCTATTTGCACATGAAAAATTCCAGACCATGTTTATAAATAAAAAAAGCTTTATATGGTTTAAAACGAGCACCTCGTGCTTGGTATGATCGTCTTAAAAGTTATCTTACAAATTCTGGTTTTAAAATTGGAAAGGTATATCAAACTTTGTTTATAAAACAAGATAAAAAGGATATTTTAATAATACAATTTTATGTAGATGACATCATTTTTGGTTCCACGAACGAAAAATTATGTCAAGAATTTTTGAATATTATGATAAGAGAATTTGAAATGTCTCATATGGGAGAACTTTCATATTTTCTTGGATTACAAATTAAACAATTAAATTATGGAATTTTTATTAAACCAGAAAAATATTTTAATAATCTAATAAATCATTTTGCAATGGAAAATACTTCTCCTAAACCAACAACACTTATGAGTACTACGGTACATCTCGATCGAGATGAAAATGGCAAAAGTATTGACAAAAGCTATACCGAAGTATGATTGGACCTTTACTTTACTTAACTGCTAGTCGTCCCGATATAATGATGAGTGTATGCTTATGTGCACGATTTCAAGTAAATCACAAAGAATCACATGTGCGAGCAGTGAAACGAATTTTGCATTACTTAAGAAAAATTAAAGACTACGGTCTCTTTTTACCCGAAAGAATGTCCTTTTGAGTTAGTATCATATAGTGATGCTGACTTTGGAGGATGTTGAACGGATCAAAAGAGTACAAGTGGTACATGTCATTTCATTGGATAATCTTTAGTATCTTGGTTTAGTAAGAAACAAAATTGTGTTTCACTTTTGACATGTGAAGCAGAATATATTTCTGCAGCTTTGGCATGTTCTTAAGTAATAAATATGCAACAAACACTTCAAGATTTTGGTATAAACTTATATAAATCAACAATTTTATGTTATAATACAAGTGCTATAAACTTATCAAAAAATCCTATAAACCACTCTAGAACTAAACATATAGACACCGACACTTTTTCTTCGTGATAACATAGAAAAAGGTAATATCTCTCTTGATTTTGTATCTTTAGAAAATCAAGTTGCAGATATATTTACTAAACCTTTAAATGAAAATATTTTTCTTAAATTAAGACGTGAACTAGGAATTATGTCATTACATGATTTATAATTTGATATCAAATTGTAAAAAGTTATAAAATAAATAAAAATTTAATAAAACAAAAATTAGAGATGATGGAACTCAAACTCTGCACTCATGGGAGGAAGTCGCATGTCATTCCAATGTTCTATTGTGTTACTTGTTTTAAGGCCTTACATTCTTTCTATTAAATATACGGCTATAATCTTTTTATTTTTTTTAACCTTACAATCTTGTATCTATTTATAAGTTATAGATGATGGCTGAAATTTATTGATCAATGCTAACCAGAAACTATATAACTTCAGAAATAGAAAGAGAAAATAATATATATACATGAAGAGAAACTTTTTTAATTTAAGAAAATATATACATTATCTTTAAAACATGTCGTCTCAAGAAAGTTCCGATCTCTCATCAATTGTTTTCAGCACTCCAACTTCGGATTCATCAAATAAATCTACTCATGTGTATATTCCTGAAATGCCCCAAAAATTTTGAGGGAAAAATTAAAACAATTCAGTTTAAATATATATATATATATATTATATATATATATATATATATATTGGATCAAATGTTGATGGAGTTTCTGAATTGGATGATGTGCAGGGATATGTGTGCACGTGCACACTGGAAATGGCACAAGGAAGAGATTTAAAAAATTTCTGAAAAAAAAATATAATAATGATGATAATAAAATAAATAAACAAAGGAGGGAAGCATTTCAGATATAATCTTGAAATGTGAATCATTGATCAAATTAAATATTTAAAATGAAGGGGTAAATTCTTTATTTAAGGCACTGAAATGTAAATAAAGCATAACCCAAGTTAAAAATAAAATATGTGCTTAAACATATTTTCTGTGAAACAGAGGGGGAAATTAAATAAAAATAAATATTTATATATACACATGTATATTTTCTGTGAGAAGAAATATATTGAAACTGAGCAAGAAAATAATGATAACATTAAAATAGCATGAAAAATAAAATAAGTAAGTACATTATGTATGGGCAAAAATAGGAAATGGGGATTCCCATAAATAAACAAATATACTTGGTCGCACCTTTAACATGATTTAGGTAGACTGGACATTTTCTGAAAAAGTAGGAAAAAAGAAAATGTTGCCTTTAATAAAAGAAATATGGCCGGGGTAACTGAAAATGGGAATGTTAAAATATAAATGCAAAATGCATGATATTGGTCAGGACAAAAATGGAATTTTGTTTGATAAAACCCTAGCAAAATGCTTATAAATGAGTAGTTGTAGCCAGGGGAATCAGTTTACCCGAGACACTTAAAATAAGAAAGAAAATATTTAGAGGAGGAGGAGAAGATAATACTCAGGGATTTTTCTGGATTAACTAGAAGGAGATACTTAGGTGAGTAACCTCACCAAATTCATGGCATTAAGACCTGAGATGAGGCAGCCCATTTTAATGTTGTTATTTGCTTATTTTTAGTTTTGTTGAATATGGTTTTATCAATGTTCTTTGGATGCTTTTGGATCTGTCATGAATTTATCATGGATGTCTTGGATGATCTTTGATCTATTGTGATGTTTGTCTTTGGATGTGCAACTTACTGTTTCATTACACCCAGAAAAGTTAAAGCATAAAACCTTAGAATCAAGGCAGGAATACTCATAACTAATCTAGATCTATGGCATAAAAAATTTAATATGAGAAAAACCTTATGAGCTGCATTATACTATGTATAAGTGCTGTGGCTTAGAACAGAGTATTAGGGGTGTACTTGAGTGTTGAACCCCTAATCAAAAAAAAAGAAGATACAAAAACCCACAAGTTAAAATTATGGTTAAGCTAGATTGTGAATCTGGTTCAATCATAGTTACTTGCAAATCAAAATAAAACCCAACATGCCTTATCTCTATTTATAGTTGTAAAGATTCTTGTATGGATCTAAGACCCAGATATCTCTTGGCAACATCATTAAAAATAATTATTTATTTGTTTCTGGAAATTATGCTTACAAGGTGTATGGGATGCTTTCATGTATGCAGTAGCATTTTTCATCTAAGTATCAGATGATAAAATCAAACAAATGCTTCTAGTAAACAAACTAGGGATAATGAGCCAAGAAGGCTGCTGGAATGCTTGTTATATTTGAAGTATGCAAGTTGGCACATGGTTTGTTTAAGCCCTGAGATCTTTGTGCAATAATGTGAATTAATTTATTGCAATGTGTCCCAGTGATTCCTTAATAGTAGATGAGGCTGAAACATAAATTGACATGTATATACTCATAGGTAACTCCTAAACCAGGAAGCAAAAGATATGAGTGTTACTCAGATTTGTTGAAATGGAAACATGGTTACTCCAGAGCATCTAAGTACTAGAGATTTATGTGAATGATTGTATGATTATGATTGTATAATTAGTTGACTTATGAAGTTATTACACTTGCATGATAGTCTAACCTGTAACATAGAATATAGATGTTTTGAAAAGTTACTCAAGTAACTAGCCAAAACTTATGCATCATTCAATTGCTTAATATCATGAATATAATGATGTTATTCATACCAGATCATAGATCTGACCCTTGTTTGCTCATGGCATATGGGGGTGCCTCATTTTAAAATTGAGGCAGTCACTAATGCTCTTTCAGGTAATGGTGGAACTAAGTAGAAAATGAAGTTATGGCTAAGGAGGAGTGAATGAACATGCTAGCTAGTTTTAATAAGAGCCTATGATGATTTTATTTGCATGTATTCATGAGAGAATTATGTTTGAATATGTAACGAACTTCCTTGTTTGATTAAATCAGTTATTAGTAGTTGATTTTGTTATGTGGAAAAATTTGAAAGTCTGAAGAAGAAGTGTATTTACATTTAAGTAAACTTTATACAAAATTTATAACCTGGATGTAGCCAGGTTTGAATCATTTAAAATCACTGAGCTATGAAGTGAAAACCTTACTTTAAAATAGAAGTATATTTCAGACAATTAGTTGCTTTATTAAAGTATTTTGCAAAAGAACTCAAGCTAATTTTTGTGTGTTTGCTTTAAGAAATGAATTTTTCTTAAGGAAGCTTTTAGCACTTGGCAACTGAATAACATTTCAATTACCTTAACTAAGTGTTTGGTTAGCACAGCCATATGGTTCAACCAGCTTCAAAAGAATGGGGTCTTGGTTGAGCATGTTGGTCTGCAATTTGAGAACAAAAAGTATTTTACATCCTTTTGTTAAGTGATATGTTAAAAACCTCCTTCAAATGTTAAATGGTAAACATGTATTTTAAAACAAATTGGTATTATTATTTCAGAAAGAATTTTGAATCCAAAATCTGGTTCACTTGAAACAAAATGGTTGTTCTAAAAAAACATTTTTTTTAAGTACAGAACCTTTATTATAGAAAACTTAGATATCAGTAACATAAGAGAACTACTTATGTTATGTCAAACTGTACAAGTAAAGAATAAGAGAGGCTTCAAAGAAATAAATTGAAAATGATAAATGTAGATATCATTTTCTGGTACTTAGGCAAATATCAAACATTTGAACTATGCAAAAGAAAAAATAAATAAATGAACTCTTGTGTTCTAAGATTTTCTGAAACATGGTTGACATAATCAAATCCAAGTATGAATAAATATGAATAAGATCCACTTATGTAATGTAAATATCCAAGAATATGGGAATTCAAATTATGAGTAGATCCATTTCAAATTCAAATCAGACAGACTATCTCTTGTCAAAAAAAAAATTAACTCTGATCTTAAACAAGAGGAACACATATATCATCATATGTATGTGTATATTTCTATGACTGAACTGATATGTTTATATTGGTAGAAAATTTAAATTCAGAGCACATTGTTTGAAAAGAAAAATGACCCTGAGAAATTCAAACTAAGTTCAATTGAGCAAGTAAAAAAAATCCTTATGAAATTAAGGTAAAAATGTGAGGGTCATTTCATTTGGTATCAGAGCTAATGTATGTATTAATTACTAAGTATCATAGAAATGTATTATGTCTGTTTGTTTTGGATGAAATAATTTAGATAGGAAGATATTAGCTATAGAAAATATTCAGAGTGTACTAATACCCTCTGCCCAATACATAGTGACCAGACCATGGTAGGAAGAGGATCTCATCACAATGCAGGACCCAGTGCACCACAAATGCTTGATATGCAAGAATTTGTAAGGGTTTTGAGAGATGGAATTGGGCATAGTCCTGAGAACCCACATGAGGAGCTTTCAAAACTACTGAAGACTTACACCAATTTGGGAGGCAGAAGTTTTGAAGGAACTGAGAATGTGATGGAAATTCAAGCATGGTGGAGAACATTGGATAGAATTTTCAATGACATGCAGCTAGATGATCAGAGGAAGAGGCAAGTAGCTTCAAGACAACTGAAAGGAGTAGCTTTAAGCTGGTGGGAGGTGATCATAGCTGGAAGAAATGAAAATGAAATTACTTGGAATCAGTTCAAGGAGATGTTGGAGGCAAGATTTGTACCAGCATCAGCCAAGACCACTTTGCTTGATGAATTTATCAGACTTAGGCAGGGAACTTTGAATGTCACTGAGTACACTCAAACATTTGAGGGGCTATCTAATTATGGAGCAATGCTAGTGGCAGATGAAGCATCCAAAAATGATAGGTATATAAAGGGTCTGAACCCAGGACTTAGCAGAGCCATGCTACCATATGCAGATAGGACTTTTGATCAAGTAATAGATCTGGCATTTAAATTAGAACAGCATGACAAGGAAAGAGAGATGTATAGGAATTTTAAGAGCAACAACAACAAGAAGAATAAGGGAAGATATCACCCTTATGATAAAAAGAAGGAGGAGGCAGACAACAAGAAGGACAAAGACACTAAAGCCAATGATGCTAAGAAGAAATTGGTTTGCCATCATTGTGGTAAAGAAGGACACATTAAACCAAGGTGCCCAGAGTTAAAAGGAGGAGCCTTCAAATGCTACCTGTTATCCCGCATTTTGGTCAAAGCCGGAATATCAAACAAATCGACAGGAAAGGATGGATATCAGAATTGGAAGTCGATTGGAAACGAGGCTGCAATGGATATCGTCAAAAGTTGGCCGAGCTCCGATCAGGACGGAATCGGTTGGAGATGATGATGAGGACTAGGAGAGGCTACGTTTCAAGTTTCAGGTTAATCGGAGTTTGTATGCTCGAGATATGGATGGGTCAAATTATGTGAAAACTGGTTCGTATCGATGCATTTTCGTATCGATGGATATTGGTTCGAATCGATGTTGTTCGCATCGACCATGGTCTGCCACACTTCGTATCGATACACTTCGTATCGATCGACGTCGCTTCAGATTGATGGAGTTCGTATCGATTCACAGGGTATGAACGACACGTTCGTATTGAACAGATAGGCGCATGGAGTTTACTTCGAATCGATGCCGTTCGCATCAATGAGAAGGATGCATAGATATGCTTCGTATCGATCAGTATTGGATCGATACGAAAAGGGAGTAGCAGTTTAGGGATTCTGGATTCGTACCAATCGATACGAAGGAAGCATTCGAGACGGATACATTGGGAGTTGGCTTCGTGGATACGAAGTCATGGATACGAAGGAAATAAACGGCACGAGTGGATGGATTCGAATTAGACACAAAGAATGGATACGAATGAAGCTTTGCTCGAATCCAGGAATGAACGATGACTTCGAATCCATCAAGTAAAAACAACAAGATTCAAGGAGCAACCCAGTCAACCTGGAGAAAAAGGAGGATCGACTCGAAGATTGCGCGCCACATCACCACGATCGCGCGTGCCATGATCGATTCACAGGAATCGATTCGAAGGAGGTCGATTCGAACAACACGCACAGTCGAAGAGCATCATCTTGAATCGATCATATCTTTAGATCTATAAGTCCAAATGCTATGAAATTTTCACAGTAGCTTACTGGCAACCTAAGGAATGTTCACGCCAAATTTCAGCTCGATTGGACAATTTCTTGATCGATTCGAACATAGCTTCGAATCGATCCCAAAGTGGGCCCGGATTTCCAGAAAGCGGGCATGTGGGCCCCCTCACGTGCCAGAACTGGTCTCCCTTCAGTTTAGGCGAAATATCAGCCTCCTACACCTATAAATAGACCCCCAGGTCATTCAGAAAAGGGGTCGGACAATTTTGAGAGCTAAGGAGCGCCCAGACTCTGCCATATTTACTCCAGATCACCATTGCTGCCTTAGATTCAGATTATAATCATAAAATCTGTTGTACTACGCGACAGGAAATTGTAATCTTCAAACATCGATCAATAAAAGATAAAAACTTTGGAGTGGACGTAGGCCGGAGATAGCCGAACCACTATAAATCTCGTGTTTTTGTTCATTATTTCTGGATTGCTGTTTGTTGTTTGTTTTGAACCTGAGATTTGTGTTTGAATATTGCTGATTTGTATTCATACACTGGTGCTTTCACAACATTCGGGGTTTGTGACCATTTTTGGCCCAAACACTTTGGTGCTTTCACTGAGAAGGACTAGCACCCGCTACATCGGATTGAAATTTAGATTTGAAAGTTTGAAGGATTCAGATTGACTCGGCAATGACTCGACAAACAAGACAAAGAGCTGAGAGAAGCCAACAGGGAGGAAGTCAAGAGGCATCCTCCGGAGCTGGAGAAGGACAAGCTTCGATTTACATTACGAGAGACGAAATGGAAGCTATGGCAAATTCATTGCATGAGAGGTTGCTGAAGAGTCAACAGGATATGATGCAGACTTTCTTCGAGCAGATGAGAGCTGCAGGAACACAGAACCTTGGACCAACTACGGCGACTGCAAATGTGGAACAAGGAACTAGGGTTGTAGAACCCAATGGAGGACAGAATACAGAACCGGAAGGCAATCAGCAAGGGCTTGGGGGCAGGCCCACAGGATCCAACGCAGAAGGACCTTTGGAAGGAGTTCAGCAGGCTAGAGCCAACGTTGCGGCTAATGAGCCACATGAAGAATATGTGCCGGAGTTCCCTCGGGAGCATGCGGGGCAACACCTAACAGGTAATGCTGGATTAATGGAAATCATTAGAAAGACTATGCGTGGAGGTTCGACCAATAGAGACTTGGAAGGGGTGAACAGGAGTCCGTTCGCTCGGGAAATCAGGATAGCTCAGAATCCACCTAAGTTCAAGTTACCTAGCGTGGAAGTATATAATGGAAAGGCTGACCCGACTGATCACCTGATGAGATACACTAGACACATGGAAGTGCTGGGGGCATCGGAGGAAGTGATGGCCAGGTGTTTCCCTTTATACTTGACAGACCTAGCGGCAATGTGGTTTAGGCAGCTGGAAGAAGGATCTATCAGGACTTGGAGGGAACTGGTGGATAGGTTTTTGGGACAGTTTCGGGTTCATATCAAAAGACCTAAGAACGTAATGACGTTAACATCGGTAAAGCAAAGAACGGATGAATCGCTTAGAGCATTTTTAACTCGATTTAATGCGGCGGTTGCTTCGGTGGATCGGCCGGATCCATCGATGGTTTTGATGGCGGTAGTATCGGGAGTCAGAGAGGATTCGGATTTTAAGGTATCTTTAGTGCGAGACCCACCACTGGATCTTGGGGAATTCTTCCATGAAGCTGAAAGGTTCCTTCGGCAAGAAGACGCATGTATGGACTTAAAGTTAAAGGAGGTGAATGTGGTTGGGGGTGGAGGACCATCCAACGGAAGCTCGGATAAAGACAAAGGAAAAAGGAAGCTAGACGACGATTCAGGAAAAGCCGGGAAGCGATGGAAGGATCCAAAGTTTTCCACATACACAGGATTAAACGAGACGCATGAGCGGATATACATGGAAACCCGGAATCGCCTTCCTTACCGAAGGCCAGCTAGGAGAGAACCTTCTGAACGAGAAAGGGCATCAGGAAAGCACTGTCTCTTCCATGATTTGGATGGACACGATACCAACAGCTGCAGGCACCTAAAGGACATAATTGAGGAGCATGTGAGGAATGGACAGTTGAGGCAGTATGTTGGGGCTCGGAATGCAGCGGTGGAGCAGGAGCCACCACCGTCTACCTCAAACCGTGAGGATATGAGGCACAGGAATAATGGTCGATTGGTCATCAATTGATCAGGATAATTTGAAATAAGTAACAAACCATTGGCGAGCAACCGAGTCATTTACACATGTATGGGGACGGAGATAGCCCCTAGGCATGCTCTGAATGATGATAAAATGCGAAGCCATGGTTTGCGAAATCTGTTTTCTTTTGTTTTTGGATTGGACACTTATTTCTCTGGTTTGGTTTTTGGAGTTTGGATTGAACTCCTGATTTTGCTTGTTTTTCTGGTTTTGGCATTCATTCGGATGATTGTTCTCCGTTTTGGATGATGATTTCGGTTTGTATTTTGGATTGGATCTTGATTGGATTCTTTTTGGTTTTTGATAAACGGTCGTCGGGTGTGGATTACGCCTGGAAAGGGATGAGTCTTTTTGCCCAAACGCGGTAAATTAACTCATTCAGGTCGTCGAGTATGGACTATGCTCGGCAAGGGTCCGGAGTGACCAGGATTCGGCCTAGGACTTAGGCCCCCTATTATCGATTATTGTTTCAGGTCGTTGAGCATGGACTATGCTCAACAAGGGTCCGGAGTGACCAGGATTCGGCTTAGGACTTAAACCACGGCATTACTTACGCTCAGGGACACTGGGCCACGGTCGTCAGGTGTGGATTGCGCTTGGCAAGAACCCGGAGAGGTTAGCTCAACGTCCAGGGACACTGGACCACAGTCGTCAGGTGTGGATTGCGCTTGGCAAGAGCCCAGAGAGGTTATGGATTTGGATATCGACCCGGAGAGGTCCTGGATTCGGTTATTGGCTATTGGATAAGGATGGATTAGGATTCGGTCGTCGGGTTCAAACGGATATGGATTTGGCTAAGGCTTTGGTTATTGGGTTTGGAGTTGGGCATCGACTCCGAGCAGTCAAGGATGATGCACTTGGATGATGTGGCTATGGACTTTGGATATCGGATACGGAACTATTCAAAACACGCCTTCTTATCATAAGGCATGTTTTGGGGGGCAAATGTTATCCCGCATTTTGGTCAAAGCCGGAATATCAAACAAATCGATAGGAAAGGATGGATATCAGAATTGGAAGTCGATTGGAAACGAGGCTGTAATGGATATCGTCAAAAGTTGGCCGAGCTCCGATCAGGACGGAATCGGTTGGAGATGATGATGAGGACTAGGAGAGGCTACGTTTCAAGTTTCAGGTTAATCGGAGTTTGTATGCTCGAGATATGGATGGGTCAAATTATGTGAAAACTGGTTCGTATCGATGCATTTTCGTATCGATGGATATTGGTTCGAATCGATGTTGTTCGCATCGATCATGGTCTGCCACACTTCGTATCGATACACTTCGTATCGATCGACGTCGCTTCAGATTGATGGAGTTCGTATCGATTCACAGGGTATGAACGACACGTTCGTATTGAACAGATAGGCGCATGGAGTTTACTTCGAATCGATGCCGTTCGCATCAATGAGAAGGATGCATAGATATGCTTCGTATCGATCAGTATTGGATCGATACGAAAAGGGAGTAGCAGTTTAGGGATTCTGGATTCGTACCAATCGATACGAAGGAAGCATTCGAGACGGATACATTGGGAGTTGGCTTCGTGGATACGAAGTCATGGATACGAAGGAAATAAACGGCACGAGTGGATGGATTCGAATTAGACACAAAGAATGGATACGAATGAAGCTTTGCTCGAATCCAGGAATGAACGATGACTTCGAATCCATCAAGTAAAAACAACAAGATTCAAGGAGCAACCCAGTCAACCTGGAGAAAAAGGAGGATCGACTCGAAGATTGCGCGCCACATCACCACGATCGCGCGTGCCATGATCGATTCACAGGAATCGATTCGAAGGAGGTCGATTCGAACAACACGCACAGTCGAAGAGCATCATCTTAAATCGATCATATCTTTAGATCTATAAGTCCAAATGCTATGAAATTTTCACAGTAGCTTACTGGCAACCTAAGGAATGTTCACGCCAAATTTCAGCTCGATTGGACAATTTCTTGATCGATTCGAACATAGCTTCGAATCGATCCCAAAGTGGGCCCGGATTTCCAGAAAGCGGGCATGTGGGCCCCCTCACGTGCCAGAACTGGTCTCCCTTCAGTTTAGGCGAAATATCAGCCTCCTACACCTATAAATAGACCCCCAGGTCATTCAGAAAAGGGGTCGGACAATTTTGAGAGCTAAGGAGCGCCCAGACTCTGCCAGATTTACTCCAGATCACCATTGCTGCCTTAGATTCAGATTATAATCATAAAATCTGTTGTACTACGCGACAGGAAATTGTAATCTTCAAACATCGATCAATAAAAGATAAAAACTTTGGAGTGGACGTAGGCCGGAGATAGCCGAACCACTATAAATCTCGTGTTTTTGTTCATTATTTCTGGATTGCTGTTTGTTGTTTGTTTTGAACCTGAGATTTGTGTTTGAATATTGCTGATTTGTATTCATACACTGGTGCTTTCACAACATTCGGGGTTTGTGACCATTTTTGGCCCAAACACTACCTATGTGGGAAAGAGGGGCATATGAAGAGGAACTGTCCTGAGTATAAACAGCAGGGGAACTTGGCAACTTTGGAAGGCAAAGGCAAATCTGCAGTGAAAATTGATGCTGAAAACCATGGCCAAGTGGAAGGTACACTACTCATTTGTGCCATACCCATAGCAGTAGTATAGGATACTGGAGCAACTCACTCTTTAATTTCTTATGAAATAGTTAAAATTAAACTGCATTCTAGTTGAAACCCCATTGCTTGTACAAAGTCCCCTAGGGAGTTCTAGTCTTTTAAACATGATTTGTGTGGATGTGGAGTTAAACATAGGAGGAAATATTTTTATTTCCAATTTATATGTTTTAAATTACCCAAATATAGGAGTTATATTGGGGGTAGACTGGTTAAGGCAATTTAAAGCCATAATTAATTTAGACTCATCCACCATATCATTGCAAAATTCTAGAGGCCAGAGGATCACAGTTTTATGTGAAGTAGCTAAGGAAGGAAAATTATATCATTTAGTTAACTCAGAAAAAGATCTCAGTGAACTAACCATTGAAGAAATTCCCATAGTCAATGAATACTTGGATGTGTTTGGGGAAGTTAAGGGTGTTCCACACCACAGACCAGTTGAGTTTCAAATTAATCTCATTCCAGGAGCAAGTCCAATAATCAAGAAACCTTATAGAATGGGGCCAAGTGAATTGAAGGAATTGAAAAATCAGTTGGAAGAATTAGAAGGCAAGGGATTTATAAGGCCAAGTAATTCATGTTGGGGTGCTCCAGTAGTGTTTGTAAGAAAACATGATGGTACTTTGAGAATGTGCATAGATTACAGAGAACTAAATAAAGTAACCATCAAGAACAAATACCCATTGCCTAGAATAGATGATCTCTTTGACCAACTCAGTGAAGCTAAAATATTTTCCAGATTAGACTTAGCATCAGGATTTCATCAAATGAAGGTTGAAGACTCAAGTGTTAAGTACACTGCATTTAACACTAGATATGGCTTATATGAATTTATGGTTATGCCATTTGGCTTGACAAATGCTCCTTCATATTTTGTTGATTTAATGAATAGAATATGTAGAGATTATTTAGACAAGTTTGTACTGATTTTTATTGATGACATTTTGATTTATTCCAAAACAGTGGAAGAGCATAAAAATCATTTGCATTTAGTTTTGTCAAGATTAAGGGAGAATGATTTAAAGGCCAAATTTTTAAAATGTGCATTTTGGAAAGAAGAAGTACATTTTCTTGGGCATGTTATCTCTGCCAAAGGAATATCAGTAAACCCCAATAAGGTAGTAGCTATCCAAGCATGGAAAAGGCCTAGCACAATCAATGAGATTAGATCATTTATGGGGATGGCAGGATATTATAGGAGATTTATAAAAGATTTTTCAAAAATATCATCGCCACTTACCAATTTAACTATAAAGAACCAAGCCTTTGTATGGACAGAAAAATGTGAGCAAGCTTTTATCAAAATAAAAGAAGCTCTGATTAATGCACCAGTATTGAGGGTGCCAGAGGGAAATGAAAACTTAATTGTGTACACTGATGCAAGTGGCTCTGGGCTAGGGGCTGTGTTGATGCAGCAAGACCAGGTGGTAGCCTATGCATCTAGGCAATTAAAGCCACATGAAACAAGATATGCAACCCATGATCTTGAACTAGCAGCAGTTGTGTATGCCTTGAAACTTTGGAGACATTATTTGTTAGGTGCCAAATTTATTTTGTACACTGATCATAAGGCACTGAAATATTTATTCTCACAAAAAGATTTGAACATGAGGCAACATAGATGGGTGGAGTTCCTAGCTGCCTATGATTTAGATATACTTTATACACCAGGTAAGGCAAATAAAGTTGCAGATGCCTTGAGTAGACAACATTCTAAAGTAGCCATGTTGATGATGGAAGAGTTTAAGGATCTGTCGATACTTACTGATTTGGAAATTGTGGAAAACAGTGAGGTACAGATAGTACCAATTGAAGAAGATGAAAGTAAATGGAAATTGAGTATGGTATCTCTACAATCAAATTTACTTCTAAAGGTTGGGAAAATGCAGGAACAAGACTTAAACCTATTGGAGAAGAAAACGCTCTTATTAAAAGGGGAAGAAGCAATAAATTATCAAGTTGATAAAGATGGTTATCTAAGGAACAAAAATAGGATATGTGTTCGAGAAAACATAGAATTGAAGGAGGAAATATTAAATGAATACCATAGGAGTAAGTACTCCATACACCCAGGTAGCACCAAGATGTATCAAAATTTGAAAAGAAATCTTTGGTGGAAGGGAATGAAGTCAGATGTGGCCAAACATGTTGCAAAGTGTATGACTTGCCCACAAGTCAAGGCAGAGACACAAAGGCCATCAGGACTGTTGCAACCCCTTAGTATACCAAAGTGGAAGTGGGAGGATATATCTATGGATTTCATAGATGGTCTGCCTAGATCTAAGAGAGGAAACACAAGTATATGGGTAATAGTGGATAGGCTAACTAAAGTAGCACATTTTATCCCAGTTAAATCAGAAAGAAATGCTCCAAAATTGGCTCAAATATTCATGAAAGAGGTGGTAAGGTTGCATGGCATTCCTAAAACCATTGTGAGTGATAGGGATACCATCTTCACCTCAAGGTTTTGGAAGAGTTTTCAAGAGGCCATGGGGAGTGAATTGTGCTTAAGCACTGCCTACCATCCACAATCAGATGGACAAACTGAGGTGGTGAACAAAGTCTTAGAGGACTTGTTGAGAGCATGTGCACTGGACTTTGGAGGCAACTGGGAAGACCACCTCCATTTAGCTGAATTCACATACAATAACAGTTATCAAAGCACCATAGGGATGGCACCATTTGAAGCCTTATATGGCAAGCCATGTTTATCACCTATATGCTGGGTAGAGACTGGAGAAAGAGCTGTTCTAGGACCTGATTATGTAAAAGAAATTACAAAGAAAATTGGGTTAATAAGAAAAAGAATAGCAGCAGCCCAAGATAGACAAAAGAAATTTGCAGACAGGAAGAGAAAGCAAGTGGAATATGAAGTGGGAAACTTTGTTTTCATCAAGATTTCACCTATGAAGAAAGTCTTGAGATTTGGTAAACAAGGTAAACTCACACCAAGGTATGTTGGACCCTATAAAATTCTGGAAAGAATAAGTTCTTTAGCATACAAATTGGAATTACTAGAGGAAATGAAGGCAATGCATAATGTTTTTCATGTGTCACAACTTAGAAGGTGGGTACATGATAAAGAAGAAATTCTGGAAAAGCCTACCCAAATTCAAATAAACCCTAATATGGTTTATGAAAAGGAACCAGTGGGGATTTTAGCTAAAGAAGAAAAGAAATTGAGGAGCAAGGCTTTGAAACTAGTGAAGGTCCAATGGAGTGTTGATCCTAATGATTGTACATGGGAGCTAGAAGATAAGATTAGGATGGATTACCCTAAGCTTTTTGCAAATTAAAGGTAATTTTAATTTCTGGAAAATTTAATATGCATGGTTGATATGATTGAATATGTTTGTTTATGCATATGCTTAATAAATCTTTCTAAAGTCAGTGAATGCTTGTTACAAGTACCCAAAAAAATTGTGAGGACACAATTCCTAAAAGGAGGGGTGAATGAAATGCCCCAAAAATATTGAGGGAAAAATTAAAACAATTCAGTTTAAATATATATATATATATTGGATCAAATGTTGATGGAGTTTCTAAATTGGATGATGTGCAGGGATATGTGTGCACGTGCACACTGGAAATGGCACAAGGAAGAGATTTAAAAAATTTCTGAAAAAAAAAATATAATAATGATGATAATAAAATAAATAAACAAAGGAGGGAAGCATTTCAGATATAATCTTGAAATGTGAATCATTGATCAAATTAAATACTTAAAATGAAGGGGTAAATTCTTTATTTAAGGCACTGAAATGTAAATAAAGCATAACCCAAGTTAAAAATAAAATATGTGCTTAAACATATTTTCTGTGAAACAGATGGGGGAAATTAAATAAAAATAAATATTTATATATACACATGTATATTTTCTGTGAGAAGAAATATATTAAAACTGAGCAAGAAAATAGTGATAACATTAAAATAGCATGAAAAATAAAATAAGTAAGTACATTATGTATGGGCAAAAATAGGAAATGGGGATTCCCATAAATAAACAAATATACTTGGTCAAACCTTTAACATGATTTAGGTAGACTGGAAATTTTCTGAAAAAGTAGGAAAAAAGAAAATGTTGCCTTTAATAAAAGAAATATGGCCGGAGTAACTGAAAATAGGAATGTTAAAATATAAATGCAAAATGCATGATATTGGTCAGGACAAAAATGGAATTTTGTTTGATAAAACCCTGGCAAAATGCTTATAAATGAGTAGTTGTAGCCAGGGGAATCAGTTTACCCGAGACACTTAAAATAAGAAAGAAAATATTTAGAGGAGGAGGAGAAGATAATACTCAGGGATTTTTCTGGATTAACTAGAAGGAGATACTTAGGTGAGTAACCTCACCAAATTCATGGCATTAAGACCTGAGATGAGGCAGACCATTTTAATGTTGTTATTTGCTTATTTTTAGTTTTGTTGAATATGGTTTTATCAATGTTCTTTGGATGCTTTTGGATCTGTCATGAATTTATCATGGATGTCTTGGATGATCTTTGATCTATTGTGATGTTTGTCTTTGGATGTGCAACTTACTGTTTCATTACACCAAGAAAAGTTAAAGCATAAAACCTTAGAATCAAGGCAGGAATACTCATAACTAATCTGGATCTATGGCATAAAAATTTTAATATGAGAAAAACCTTATGAGCTGCATTATACTATGTATAAGTGCTGAGGCTTAGAACAGAGTATTAGGGGTGTACTTGAGTGCTGAACCCCTGATCAAAAAAAAAGAAGATACAAAAACCCACAAGTTAAAATTATGGTTAAGCTAGATTGTGAATCTGGTTCAATCATAGTTACTTGCAGATCAAAATAAAACCCAACATGCCTTATCTCTATTTATAGTTGTAAAGATTCTTGTATGGATCTAAGACCCAGATATCTCTTGGCAACATCATTAAAAATAATAATTTATTTGTTTCTGGAAATTATGCTTACAAGGTGTATGGGATGCTTTCATGTATGCAGTAGCATTTTTCATCTAAGTATCAGATGATAAAATCAAACAAATGCCTTTAGTAAACAAACTAGGGATAATGAGCCAAGAAGGCTGCTCGAATGCTTGTTATATTTGAAGTATGCAAGTTGGCACATGGTTTGTTTAAGCCCTGAGATCTTTGTGCAATAATGTGAATTAATTTATTGCAATGTGTCCCAGTGATTCCTTAATAGCAAATGAGGCTGAAACATAAATTGACATGTATATACTCATAGGTAACTCCTAAACCAGGAAGCAAAAGATATGAGTGTTACTCAGATTTGTTGAAATGGAAACATGGTTACTCCAGAGCATCTAAGTACTAGAGATTTATGTGATGATTGTATGATTATGATTGTGTAATTAGTTGACTTATGAAGTTATTACACTTGCATGATAGTCTAACCTGTAACATAGAATATAGATGTTTTGAAAAGTTACTCAAGTAACTGGCCAAAACTTATGCATCATTCAATTGCTTAATATCATGAATATAATGATGTTATTCATACCAGATCATAGATCTGACCCTTGTTTTCTCATGGCATATGGGGGTGCCTCATTTTAAAATTGAGGCAGTCACTAATGCTCTTTCAGGTAATGCTGGAACTAAGTAGAAAATGAAGTTATGGCTAAGGAGGAGTGAATGAACATGCTAGCTAGTTTTAATAAGAGCCTATGATGATTTTATTTGCATGTATTCATGAGAGAATTATGTTTGAATATGTAATGAACTTCCTTGTTTGATTAAATCAGTTGTTAGTAGTTGATTTTGTTATGTGGAAAAATTTGAAATTGAAGAAGAAGTGTATTTACATTTAAGTAAACTTTATACAAAATTTATAACCTGGATGTAGCCAGGTTTGAATCATTTAAAATCACTGAGCTATGAAGTGAAAACCTGACTTTAAATTAGAAGTATATTTCAGACAATTAGTTGCTTTATTATAGTATTTTGCAAAAGAACTCAAGCTAATTTTTGTGTGTTTGCTTTAAGAAATGAATTTTTCTGAAGGAATCTTTTAGCACTTGGCAACTGAATAACATTTCAATTACCTTAACTAAGTGTTTGGTTAGCACAGCCATATGGTTCAACCAGCTTCAAAAGAATGGGGTCTTGGTTGAGCATGTTGGTCTGCAATTTGAGAACAAAAAGTATTTTACATCCTTTTGTTAAGTGATATGTTAAAAACCTCCTTCAAATGTTAAATGGTAAACATGTATTTTAAAACAGATTGGTATTATTATTTCAGAAAAAATTTTGAATCCAAAATCTGGTTCACTTGAAACAAAATGGTTGTTCTAAAAAACATTTTTTTTAAAGTCCAGAACCTTTATTATAGAAAACTTAGATATCAGTAACATAAGAGAACTACTTATGTTATGTCAAACTGTACAAGTAAAGAATAAGAGAGGCTTCAAAGAAATAAATTGAAAATGATAAATGTAGATGTCATTTTCTGGTACTTAGGCAAATATCAAACATTTGAACTGTGCAAAAGAAAAAATAAATAAATGAACTCTTGTGTTCTAAGATTATCTGAAACATGGTTAACATAATCAAATCCAAGTATGAATAAATATGAATAAGATCCACTTATGTATTGTAAATATCCAAGAATATGGGAATTCAAATTATGAGTAGATCCATTTCAAATTCAAATCAGACAGACTATCTCTTGTCAAAAAAAAAAATTAACTCTGATCTTAAACAAGAGGAACACATATATCATCATATGTATGTGTATATTTCTATGACTGAACTGATATGTTTATATTGGTAGAAAATTTAAATTCAGAGCACATTGTTTGAAAAGAAAAATGACCCTGAGAAATTCAAACTAAGTTCAATTGAGCAAGTAAAAAAATAAAAAATCCTTATGAAATTAAGGTAAAAATGTGAGGGTCATTTCAATTCCAGTGAAAATTACTCCATCTCCTAATCATCATACCGAATACACACCAAACGGTAAATGAGCTAAGAAAAATTTAGACTTTGGCTCACCTTCTACCAAGGAAAAAATCGATGATATTCATCACTATTAGCATGAAACTTCAAGTTTACAACGTGAGATGTATTATGAGCAAAAACACCATGGTAGACATTTAAATTTCCTTGAACAATTCGCCCTCAAATTCTGTGGAACGACTCTGAAGCAAGATGTGCACAATCCATCTCCTCAACGATCTCACGTATCTCCAAATTCTTGAGAACAAGGTGCTCGACGTAATGTTTAGTCTCCTATTAATCCATTACGTGATATCACCAAAGTTGAACCAAGCTCAGACGAATCCAAGACTTCGGAATAATAAAATCTATATATTTTTATATAAATTTATGTTCATGAAATTAATATTGTAATTTGGATATGTAAAACGTTTATTAAAGTAAAAATTATATTTATTTTAACATGAGAATAAAGCTCGAAAAACATATATATATATAGCTTGTTTGTTAACCAAATTTGACTGAACTAAAAATAAGCTTCACCTCAAAAAATCAACAGATCAACAGATTCAACCGACTGAGCATAGGGGTTCAGCCGACTGAACCTTCATATATATTTAAAAAAAATTCAAAATTCATTCGCTGAAATCCCCTATCTAGCCGACTGAATTATACCCATTTTGAACTATATACTTGCGGGTTGCAATTTTTCCCACTTCAGCCGACCGCCTTCATCTTTCCAGTCAGCTGATCCATCTGATTTCTGTTTTTTAACTAGCTTTGCACGAATTTTAATGCAAGTACCCAATCAAACCTACTTCATATTCTCATCTACCCCTTCATTTTTAACCTACCAAAACATTCACTTTTAAGAAAAACCCAAAAACAAACCCTAACTTCTTTAAAAATTTCATTTTTTTCCAATTTCATAAATCAAAATAGCTCCAAGATCAAAGAGTGCAAGAGAATCAACAACCGAACCTTCCGAAAGTCAAATTCGAGCATGGTTATATAATGAAACAGCAGTTAATATATTCAATAGCATGAGAAATTTTGAAGCTTTTCGAAGGAGCCTTCATGAAATTTCCAGATTTAAATGGATAGGCGATTAGAGAGATAGCCAAAGCTCACGGTTTCAATTCACTTATTGGGTATGATTCTAATAATGTTAAGATCTACCTTCTTTTAATTAAGCTTTTCTATGCCAATATGAATCTCGATTGTCAAAATCCCCAAAATAAAGATGATTGTATGGACATTGGTATGTGGAATCAAAATTTATTTACCTCTTCAAAGATTAGGCCATATTTTAAGATGTCCATCCGAGGGGTTGGATCTTGATGATGTTGATGTTAATATGTACAATCGTGATGAAGTTTCCAATCTTTTCTTGTCGGACGATTTAACCATTTTAAAATCTAGTGCCTTACATCCGAAGGCAAGAATCATCCATCGTTCACTTATTAGATCTCTACAACCCCGGACCGAAAGTTATGAAAATGTCTACAAAAGGGATTTTCAAGCAAACTTCATTAGTGATTCAATAAACTTCCTTTCTTCAAAAATTACACGATATACACAATGGAGAAGATTATAGAAAGGGTGTACGTTATTGACTTATCAGTGCTATTCAAGAGGATACTCAGTCGGAAACATTTCTACTATTTGTATTGGAAGTCCTGTTCGGTTGCTCAGGCGATTGAAGTCCTATTTTGTTGCTTAGGAGGTTGAAGTCCTATTCGGTTGCTTAGGCGGTGTAATACCCATTCCTCCGGGTTAAGTGAGGGTTGATAGTTAAATTTCAGAAGGAGTCTAGGACTGGACGTAGAACGAGAAGTTCGAACCAGTATAAAAATTTCTGGTGTCATTTACTTTATTATTTTACCTTTATATTTATATTCCGCACAAGTAAATAGTTTAGTTAATATTCCATATTACACGATCCTTAGTCACTTTCATAGTTTTCACCATTTTCGTCTCTTATCCTTAGTTTAATTTTAATGCATTGTACAGAATAATGATCTCTCAAGCAATCCGTTATTTATAGATCTCTTGAATAAATTTGTCAAGTAGAAAATACTTTAAGGAAAAGTTTTCGATTCTCAAAATATCGCAATTCTCAAAACATTCTTCCTTAGAGATTTACAAGAATTCTAAATGTGTTACATTCATTTTTGCTTTTTTTAGGTGATGAAAAGGATAAGTTGCTCAGCGAAATCCAATTTTATCGCACCGAAATAATACGTGGTCATGATAGTCCTACAACTGGGGAATGGGATTATCATTAGTTCCCTCTTATTTGTACCCAGAAGGAATTGAGGCCTCCTTCGATTCAATACTTACATTATCTACTAAGTCATTTGAAAAGGCCAAAATCACAGTCTCGAAACTTTGAATGCAGATTAATTGTTCTTGAAAGTAGAATTGTGATATAACCTTAATTTTTATATTACCTATGAACTCTGCTTATTATCAATAGAAAAGTTTTTTTTCATATATTAATTCTTGTCTCCCTTATTCTCAATAATAGACTCAATTAGTGTGTACATCTGATTCTCTAGATGCTTCACGAATCATTGAGATTAAGGATAGGTTGCTCACTTATATAGAATAAAAACGATCATCCCAGGTTGACTCAACTTCGCGATTCTCAAATAATATTGTAGCACAAGAGTGGCATAAGAACTACTTTATATTAAAACCGATGTTTAGTACTTACAAGGAAATGACTGCTCGCATTGAGGTGCAGCTTAAAGAAAAGAAGGAAGAGCTTTAGGCATTAAAAGAGAAAACTAACTCGATTTGTTAGTCCGGTACTTCAATCGAAGATGATGAAGAGATAGCTAAATTACATCAGAGAATAAATGATCTTGAAGTAGATTCAATAAAGATTAAAGTTCACTGTCAATCATTAGAGCTTATTGCAAGTGAGGATGAAGTCGGCCTTCATACCCCCACTCATGGAAGAATTACTAGATCCCATTCTTCGGTGAGCCATGAATTCCCTATTATGCTAAACCCACCTCCGGGCTTAAGCAATGAAACAATCTCGACATGGAGCAAAAAGATCAAATTTGAGGATATACAACATTTTGGTAGGAAATGGGCTGAGAGAGTCAGCATGTAAGCGAATAAAAGAGCGAGGTTCAAAAGCTCGAGCGTGAGAGATACACTTTCAAACAAAAGATTGAAGAGTTGAATAGCACTATCAAAACTTTATGGGGAGTCAATAAGACTCTCCAGTGCCTTTGAATATTCAAATTTCTTCAATTGAAAATGCAAGTACTGTTCGAAAAAAAGAAAAGAAATTCAAGGAACTCTTGGATGCTTCTATTCGCCGTGTTGTTGACCCCATAATTGCCAAGGATTTAGGTGAGACTGCACAAAACCTTGAACTTTAGTGATGATTTTCTTTTAATTAGCTTTCTTTTCCATTTGACTTTGGTACCTGCCACTTTGTACATAATGTATTAGATCGTAAGTAAATTTACAACTGAATGAACGTTACCTCGAATGCAGGGTATATAATCATGAATTGAATTCCAATATTGATCTGAAATTTCTTGATAACTAGTATTTACTTTTTCATATTTAAGCTTTTCGATGTGTAGATTGTCTCCGCTTACTTAGAGAATTAAGAATCTTACTGATTGAGCTCGACTTAAATATCCGGTAGCTTGCTTAAGTAACGGAGATTCCCATTAAATGAATTTGAGTTGAAAACCGACTTAAAGAAGCCCTAAAACTTAATCTGGAAATTGAAGTAAACTAGAAACCCAAATTTGGTAATAATAATAATAGTGGACCAAAAATCCATATCTAAAAGAAGACCAGAAATCCATATTTGGCAATAATAATTGAAGACCAGAAATCCAGATCTAAGAGAAGACCAAAAATCCATATTTGGCAATAATAGTAGAAGACCAGAAATCCATATTTGAGAGAGGATCAGAAATCCATATCTGGAAATAAATAATATAAGACCAGAAATCCATATGTGAGAGAAGACAAAAATCCATATCTGGTAATAATAATAAAAGACCAGAATCCATATATGAGAGAAGATCAAAAATCCATATCTGACAATAATAATAGAAGACCAAAAATCTATATCTAAAAGAAGGCTAGAAATCCATATCTGGCAACTAGACATTGCATTTGCCTGGGAGTTTATTTAGCTCATATCTAATAGACCTTCCTTTAGAAGATGGATTGATCGAAAGCACTACCCGGATCAGATCTTGATAGATTGGGAGCATTACTTCACTCTGATTTTGATAGTTTTGTTTGGCAACATCTTAGTGATGATCTTTACTTATATCGAAACCCATATCACCATCATACATAATGACTTGGGCGTCTTTTCCAGTGCATTTGGTCAGCTATTTTAAGCAGAATCAAAGACTTACCTAGCCTCCCTCTAGGAGGTGCTTTAGTAAGGCCTTTGATGATGGCACTAAAGGCTTAGTTCAGGGCTTTAGTGAGGCCTTTGATGACTGCTCTAAAGACTTACTCCGTCCTCTCTAGAAGGCGCTTCAACCAGGCTACATAAGCAAAGGTTGAAGGCTTCCCGATGCTTTAGTGAGGCCTTTGATGGCAGCACTAAAGGCTTATTTTGGCTTCTGTAACGACCCGCCATTTTGGACCATTCGCGTCCATTATAAGTGTATAGGTAGACACTCATGCCGGAGTTGAATTGCTCAAAATATCGCGTTGTTAATTTAAATTTGGCAAAACTGAACATATACAGTAAATAAATAATCACAGATCACAGACACAGAGTAATAAATGCAGCGGAAATAAAAGAGATAGTAGTTCATGAAGCTACTATATAAATATATGAGTTACATCAGAGTTAAAACAGATACAACGGAAGAGTAATATGATACATCAAATACAAGTCAGAATACATCATTGGAATCATAGAATGCTGAAAGCAGAATAGATGGCTGGATCTTCAAGCAAAGCTCCAACTTCAAAGGTGAGTCTCGAATACTGGTACACTCAGTCTGACCCGAGCGTAAAGCAAAAACACAAGACACTCGAGTCAGGATTAACATTCTTATATTAATAAATCCAACTCAAGTGAAATAGCAATTGAAATACAAGTAACTCAAAGGATGTTTGGAATAACCATCCTTTAAGGATCCGTTAAACTATCTACTATGTAGTAGTGTACGATAAGTAGATAATGTCTATCAGTAATATAAAGATATCAAAATAGCGTTAAGTCATGGCCCATTCCACCCTTAACACATTTTTATTCCCAAAAGCATATACAAGACCGTAGTTTCCCCAAAACCGGAAGTCACCAGAGGGCAATCCATATACTAAAGGTACAAAACAAAATCGTAGTGGTCACGCATAAATGGAATACAAGTATAACAAGGCACATAAGGCAATACCCAAGGTAGTGATACTACCGTTCGCCTGATCCGGACTGGTGAGAACGCAACGCCGCAGCGCCCGCAACACCATGAAACAACACTCCCAAAATCAAGGGTGCACCAATCGACAACATGTAATAAGTAGTTCGAAGAAGTGTGTCCACTTGAGGTAGCTAATCCTCCATTGGCCCGGCACAGCTCCTGTTTTAGTCATTTCCAATTTGACACAAGTGTCAAGGCTATCCATCATCGTTCTCTTTCTTCAGTCAACACGATCGCCATTCCAACCACTTCATTCTGGATCATCACTCCGCGTATAGTTATTAAAGTGGTTTTCGGTTTAGATAGAAAGTATATCCATAACCGAATTCCGGTCTCTTTAATAACTTCCGTAATTATTTCATCGATTGGTCGTTTGTTTATTTCAAAACCAAATCAATTTCAATTTCAATTTCAATTTCAATTCGTAAATCAACATTTCATTTGTCTTTCGAAATCAATTTCCAAAATTTCTGTTTCAAAACTTCCAATTTACCATTTCAAAATCTTATAAATCAAATTCAAATTTTATTTAAACCAATTCAAATTTGGATTCAAGTTCGTATATAAGTTTCATTCCGAAATCATTTAAATAAATTTTATTTAACACTCGAATCAATTTAAACTCATTTATCGATTTCATTCAATATTCGTTAAGTTACTTTATCATTCAAAACAATTTCTATTAAATTTCCAATTCATTAAATCAATTTCTGAAGTTCAACTTCATTAAATCAACTTACACTTTTGAATTAAATTAAATTCGTCAAATCAATTCTTTCAATTACAAGTCTTACATTAATTCCAAAATATCACATTTTCATTTCTTGTTAAAGAAATTCCATTTCACTTATTTACTTTCTTAAATAATTTTCCCAAAACTTAATTTATAAAGAAACTCAATTTCAATTATTTACGAAGTAAAATACACTTATTCAAAAATTCAATTTCTCTTATTAAAGAGTTTCAATTCAATTCAATCATTAAAAATTCAATCTTATTTAATTATTAAATAATTCAAACTTAATTATTAAATAATTTCAAAATTTAATAATTTCAAACTTAATTATTAAATCATTTCAAACTTAAATAATTTCAAACTTAATTAAATCATTTCTCGAATTAAACAACAATTCTTACATCAATTACATTGTTAACATTTTGTTTCAGATTTTTAAACATTAACATTTTCCTTTCATTTAAAATTCAAAATTCAACTTCATTTCAAAACCATATTAATTATTCAAATAAAATCTTCGTTTATTTTTAAATCAAATTATTGACCAATCGGGTTTTATTTAATTCTCTATATCCAAGGTCAAAGTTCAATTTGGGTATTTATCATTTCAACCCGATTCCAATTCAATTCAAATCAAAGCATAACAAAGGGAACTTGCAGTGTGATAGCTGGGATGGTGTCAAAGTAAATAAACAAACAATAACAATCCAATAATCAAATCAAATAATCCCGAAATAACCGTATTAATTCGCATTGTTATTTGTACGAATTAATATAATTATTTCTAGAATCTACACTATCATTTCATGTAGATTAAAGATTTTACATTACGGTTTTCACTTGTCATTCAATTACAATTTCATCCATCATCAATTTAACAACATACATTCAGTGGTTCAAGATGTAATTAAACAAATCCTACGTGTCAATAAATTCAACAGTTAAAGGGGTCATATTATACAAATGTCAGTTAATCAAATTTAACATTTAATTATCCTATATCAAGTTCAATTTCATACTGTTTATCATTTAAACATTTACAATTTAACGTCCAATATAAACATCAACAATCAAATCAATTATCAGCCAAACTGTATTATCATCGCATAAATAATTAACAGAAAATGGTGTCAGATGTCATAGGTGAACTGATACAGGTAATAGCATATATAACAGTGTAATTAACTAACAGCAGCATATTTCAATTGTCGTTTCAATTGAAATCAAATTTAATAAATAAAGAACGTTAATCGTGAGTGAGTGCTCACCTTTCGAGGCTAGAGAGGATAGGCAATGAATTGAGTACAGATCCAAACACAAATTCCAAATCAACGCTAGATTGGCACGAATTCGATGAGTAGAGCTGATAACAGAAATCGATGAGTACAGATCAAATTATCTTATACAAATTATTAAACAAGGTACGTATTATTATTTCTTTTAAACCCAATATTCAGTTTGAAATACTTATACATTTCAAATATATCTTAAATTTAAATATATATACACGTTGAAATCCAACATATATATCCATTATATTTTGAATTAATATATACATACTTGTTTAAAATGCCAGATACAAAAGATTTTATATATCATCTGTTGCAAATATCAACATATCAAATATATAAGTATATATACGACTGCTACGTGTATATTTGTAACATAATAAATGAAAAAATAATAATAATATAGTATACGTCAAATACAGCCAAGGAGTAGACACGACTGTGCTTTTAAATGTTCATGCTCGGACGTTACTTTTACAAAAAAAACATATTTCATACCCTTTCTTTTATAACAAACTATGTATTTGTTGTACACACGCAACAGCATATATATGAATTCTATTTATATACGAATTCTCTTCACTTTATATTTATGTACCCACACCACAGTACTGATTGTTGTAATCTTTATAAACAAAGTGCATAACAAACAAAATGAATATAAAACAAAATTTCCAACCACGCATATGAGAACATAAATAAACACGTAAACCATAACACAGAAAATAAGTATGCAAACCAAAACCCACCAGAACTGTAGGTATGTATAAATTTAAATAAAATATTTATAAATAGCTGATGCGTGTAAACTTACCAAAATTTTCAACTATTTTTACACTCTTCTTTCAGCACTTGTATATTAAACTTATACTAGCATATGTATATAATAATGTACAAAACTTCTTTTATAATATAATATAAACTTACATACCCCTTTTTTGATACAAAGAGATCAATACTGATAATAAGAGAATCAATTTTATAAATCAATCATGAGCTTATACAGCTGGAAATTAGATACATACGAAACAAACTCACTCATTTACAATATACTCACTGAGACCTCATATAAAACACGTAAAAAAATAATTAGCAAACTTATCTTTGTAACAAAATACAGTATATATAAACAAACATAACATATTATAATTTATATATTTACGTAAAAAAAAAGTGGAAATAAAGCATACCCGAGCTTAAATATAGAGATGCGATCACTTATGAGCGAGAGAGGGGTGGAGGCTGAGGGGTCGAACTATGATAGATCACGGTGGAACGAGGTGGAGGACCAGTGGCTAGCATGGGCTGCGACCTCGGTTGTTGTTGATGTGGTAGCTTTGGTGGTTGAAGGCCGTGCACGAGGGTGGGCCGTGATGGGAAGCGAGATGTTTATGGTGGGGGTCGAGCAAAGTAAAAGGAAGGGCGAGGTGGTTCAGTGGACGGTGACGTGGCGGTTGCATGGTTGCTCTCGTTTCAGTGAGGTCGGCAATGGGATTGGCGGAGGTGAAGTTGAGTCGGAGCGGAGAAGGGAGATCGGAGGAGGGGTGGAAGGTTTCGGTGGTGGTTGTTGAGGCGGAGGGAAGGGTTGCACTCGAGTGGGAAAGAGGATAGAGTCATGGTGGCCGAGGTGATTAGCCGAAAGCAAAAGGGAAGATGATGTGGTCATGCAGGAGAACTGTTTCCAATTAATATAGGCTTCACGAAAATTTTTGGTTTATACTATTACATATATAAGAACAGTACATGCTCTTGTTTGTGAAGCAAGCATTCAGGACGGAAAGCAAGAAAATGAATTGGAGATAAAAATGAAATAGTAATTTATTAACTGTAGAATGAAAAATAAATGGTCGAATAAAATTTTTGGGAACACCAAAAGCAAGTGTTGTTTGATCTTACATGACAGATAACGAAAGGGCAAATCAATGTACAATGGACAGGTGAGAATAGAAGAAAGGCAGGGACGAATTTCTACATCATATTAAAGCTACCAACCATAGGTTTAAAACGGTGGACAGTTGAATTGAAAAGACAGAGAAACAAAGAGTTGAAATTTTGTAACCGGGAATGACAAAAGTTGTATATGAACAGTTGTAAATATTAATGGTAGACGGCTATTCCTATACAAGTTTGACAACGAAAGGACAAGAACCAAAAAGGCATGAAACGGGTACCGATACGGTTGACCGTTTCACGGTTTTCAATGCGTATCGGATTTCGAAATATACAGATAAATACACTGTTGAGATCGGCACGACGAGACTGTCGAAATGGTACATATATATCAGTGGTATGATTTGATTATCAAAATTTCGAATTTTCTACCGGTGGAAAATGCAAGAAAAACACTGAAAAATAAGATCGACGGAGCCAAAGATGTCCGAATTTGGAAAAATGACAAACTGACATCTTGCTCAGAAGATGATTTAGAATTTTTCTATGTAAAAATATTTAGGTTTCGGAAACATTTTATTTTCATCGCTTTTTAACTGATTGAATTGAAGTGAATTTACGCGCGAAATAAACTTTCATATTTTCGGACGAAAATTTACCAGTTGCTATGTCTAAATAGACGCATTCCAAATATCAAATTTATATTTCAAAATTTTATCGTTTAAAATTTTCGCAAAATTTCAACTAATTACGTTATTAAAACAGTTGAAATTTACGGGTCGTTACACTCTCCCCCACTCAAAACTTTTCGTCCCCGAAAAGGAACGAGGTAGGAGAATAGAAACAACCAGAAAGAAAATAGATTTGAAATACAAAATAAAATTAATTTAATCCGTATAAATTCAAATTTTAAATTAATTGATATTCAATAATTGATTTAATCCATTCGATTTCACCAAAATCAATCTCAACTATTTTTAAATTCATTATCTTATTATCCAATTATCTTTAATTTAGAATTTCTAAAACCATATATTTGAATAATCTTTTATTATAATCATATTTTTTTCAACAATTTAAATTCTTCTTTATTCCAAATTATTGTTAAATTTATTCTACTTAATATATCTTATCACATATATTTAAACCATATAAATTAATTTAAACCCTATAAATTTCAATTCAAATTAATTTATATTCACTAATTGCTTTTAAATTCAAGGTATTTCCCTAAGTTTATCAAATTTCAATTTATTAATTCTTTCAAAACAAATTTATTAATTCATTATTAACTGAGTTTTATTTGTTATCCTATCTAACTCAATTAACATCTTTATAATCAAAATTTTAGTGTATAACATTTATTATAAACACTCAAATTTTATTTATAAATTCAATTTATCTTATATATTATCCAATTACATACTCAACTTCTGAATGATTTAGGTAAGTTGTATTAAAATGCAGTTGAACAATATACAAATAAAATTTTTCCCAATTCAATTATTCAAGTTTAAATATTTATTCCAAATTTTGATTTTATTTATAATTAAAATCATCCTTTAACAAAATTTAAGAATTAGATTTCCGATTAACTTTAAATAATTTAGAGATATATATAATATATTTATATCAACTCAAATTAAATTTTAAAATAAGATCAAAATATACTGAAGAAATTCAAATCAAAATATATTATTATTATTTTTTCCTCAAAACAAAACCGTAGCAAAGCTACAGAATAGTATCTCCGCTTCGAAACTCGAAAATGAGTGTCGATGATGCGGCCGCCATCACCGAAATTATTTTCCAGCGACAAAGAGAAGAGTACTGATTTCAACATTAAAAATTCTTTGAAAACGATTTCTATTCGAAAATACTTTCAATACTATATACTTAAATTTTAAAAACCAAAGTTCGAAATCACCGGAAACCAATAAATTCTCAAATTTCTGAATTAGATTCATTCAAATTCCAATCAATTTATAACCAAGTTTATAAATTCATTTATTTATATTATGCAATAGTCAATGGTTTACAAAACAATAAATGAAAATCAAATATTATTATTTCAAACAACAAATTCATTAACAATTTTAATTTCAGAAACTTATATTTATATATAATATAATCATTCAAAACTATTTTGTTTATCAAATTTGAAAACAACATTTTTAATATAAATTTAGAAATACATTTCTTTGCTCGACGATACAGGAATGGATTTTCAAAATAAGGATAGGGGTTCAAATTTTGATGGACTTAAATCAAAGAGAATTCTGATTTGAATACAAGTTCGAAAGAAAAGATAAGATGGTTCAATTAACAGAATCGGAAGATGGATAAGCGTATTTAATTCACGGGCAACCTTAACTGGGTCGTCCGTAACTTCAAGAATAAGATCGATGCTGAATTCCGAGGCAAATCGACATTCGATCTCAGGAAATAGAATTCAGGTGTAGCAGGAGATAGATAGCATCGTAAACCGAGAATACAGAAATCTCCGGTAAATCAATGCCTATTGTAAAGGAGTTTCACCCCTTTTTAAATCATTCGAAGATTGGCGAGACCGCCAAGTCATTATAGGGATCATTCGAAGTGGAGTTATGTGATACTCTAGAATCAAAGAAGACGAATAGTGAGGGACACGAATGAATTTTTGGAACCGTAGGGAACGTTCCAAAATTCAAAGGAATTGAGTCAAAAAGAAGAGATTGAACTCGAATGAGAGTGATTCTGTAAACACATTTACCCTATATGTTAAGTTTTGCCTAGAGCTACCAAAGCTCTGATACCAACTGTAACGACCCGCCATTTTGGACCATTCGCGTCCATTATAAGTGTATAGGTAGACACTCATGCCGGAGTTGAATTGCTCAAAATACCACGTTGTTAATTTAAATTTGGCAAAACTGAACATATACAGTAAATAAATAATCACAGATCACAGACACAGAGTAATAAATGCAGCGGAAATAAAAGAGATAGTAGTTCATGAAGCTACTATATAAATATATGAGTTACATCAGAGTTAAAACAGATACAACGGAAGAGTAATATGATACATCAAATACAAGTCAGAATACATCACTAGAATCATAGAATGCTGAAAGCAGAATAGATGGCTGGATCTTCAAGCAAAGCTCCAACTTCAAAGGTGAGTCTCGAATACTGGTACACTCAGTCTGACCCGAGCGTAAAGCAAAAACACAAGACACTCGAGTCAGGATTAACATTCTTATATTAATAAATCCAACTCAAGTGAAATAGCAATTGAAATACAAGTAACTCAAAGGATGTTTGGAATAACCATCCTTTAAGGATCCGTTAAACTATCTACTATGTAGTAGTGTACGATAAGTAGATAATGTCTATCAGTAATATAAAGATATCAAAATAGCGTTAAGTCATGGCCCATTCCACCCTTAACACATTTTTATTCCCAAAAGCATATACAAGACCGTAGTTTCCCCAAAACCGGAAGTCACCAGAGGGCAATCCATATACTAAAGGTATAAAACAAAATCGTAGTGGTCGCGCATAAATGGAATACAAGTATGACAAGGCACATGAGGCAATACCCAAGGTAGTGATACTACCGTTCGCCTGATCCGGACTGGTGAGAACGCAACGCCGCAGCGCCCGCAACACCGTGAAACAACACTCCCAAAATCAAGGGTGCACCAATCGACAACATGTAATAAGTAGTTCGAAGAAGTGTGTCCACTTGAGGTAGCTAATCCTCCATTGGCCCGGCACAGCTCCTGTTTTAGTCATTTCCAATTTGACACAAGTGTCAAGGCTATCCATCATCGTTCTCTTTCTTCAGTCAACACGATCGCCATTCCAACCACTTCATTCTGGATCATCACTCCGCGTATAGTTATTAAAGTGGTTTTCGGTTTAGATAGAGAGTATATCCATAACCGAATTCCGGTCTCTTTAATAACTTCCGTAATTATTTCATCGATTGGTCGTTTGTTTATTTCAAAACCAAATCAATTTCAATTTCAATTCGTAAATCAACATTTCATTTGTCTTTCGAAATCAATTTCCAAAATTTCTGTTTCAAAACTTCCAATTTACCATTTCAAAATCTTATAAATCAAATTCAAATTTTATTTAAAACAATTCAAATTTGGATTCAAGTTCGTATATAAGTTTCATTCCGAAATCATTTAAATAAATTTTATTTAACACTCGAATCAATTTAAACTCATTTATCGATTTCATTCAATATTCGTTAAGTTACTTTATCATTCAAATCAATTTCTATTAAATTTCCAATTCATTAAATCAATTTCTTAAGTTCAACTTCATTAAATCAACTTACACTTTTGAATTAAATTAAATTCGTCAAATCAATTCTTTCAATTACAAGTCTTACATTAATTCCAAAATATCACATTTTCATTTCTTGTTAAAGAAATTCCATTTCACTTATTTACTTTCTTAAATAATTTTCCCAAAACTTAATTTATAAAGAAACTCAATTTCAATTATTTACGAAGTAAAATACACTTATTCAAAAATTCAATTTCTCTTGTTAAAGATTTCAATTCAATTCAATCATTAAAAATTCAATCTTATTTAATTATTAAATAATTCAAACTTAATTATTAAATAATTTCAAAATTTAATAATTTCAAACTTAATTATTAAATCATTTCAAACTTAAATAATTTCAAACTTAATTAAATCATTTCTCGAATTAAACAACAATTCTTACATCAATTACATTGTTAACATTTTGTTTCAGATTTTTAAACATTAACATTTTCCTTTCATTTAAAATTCAAAATTCAACTTCATTTCAAAACCATATTAATTATTCAAATAAAATCTTCGTTTATTTTTAAATCAAATTATTGACCAATCGGGTTTTATTTAATTCTCTATATCCAAGGTCAAAGTTCAATTTGGGTATTTATCATTTCAACCCGATTCCAATTCAATTCAAATCAAAGCATAACAAAGGGAACTTGCAGTGTGATAGCTGGGATGGTGTCAAAGTAAATAAACAAACAATAACAATCCAATAATCAAATCAAATAATCCCGAAATAACCGTATTAATTCGCATTGTTATTTGTACGAATTAATATAATTATTTCTAGAATCTACACTATCATTTCATGTAGATTAAAGATTTTACATTACGGTTTTCACTTGTCATTCAATTACAATTTCATCCATCATCAATTTAACAACATACATTCAGTGGTTCAAGATGTAATTAAACAAATCCTACGTGTCAATAAATTCAACAGTTAAAGGGGTCATATTATACAAATGTCAGTTAATCAAATTTAACATTTAATTATCCTATATCAAGTTCAATTTCATACTGTTTATCATTTAAACATTTACAATTTAACGTCCAATATAAACATCAACAATCAAATCAATTATCAGCCAAACTGTATTATCATCGCATAAATAATTAACAGAAAATGGTGTCAGATGTCATAGGTGAACTGATACAGGTAATAGCATATATAACAGTGTAATTAACTAACAGCAGCATATTTCAATTGTCGTTTCAATTGAAATCAAATTTAATAAATAAAGAACGTTAATCGTGAGTGAGTGCTCACCTTTCGAGGCTAGAGAGGATAGGCAATGAATTGAGTACAGATCCAAACACAAATTCCAAATCAACGCTAGATTGGCACGAATTCGATGAGTAGAGCTGATAACAGAAATCGATGAGTACAGATCAAATTATCTTATACAAATTATTAAACAAGGTACGTATTATTATTTCTTTTAAACCCAATATTCAGTTTGAAATACTTATACATTTCAAATATATCTTAAATTTAAATATATATACACGTTGAAATCCAACATATATATCCATTATATTTTGAATTAATATATACATACTTGTTTAAAATGCCAGATACAAAAGATTTTATATATCATCTGTTGCAAATATCAACATATCAAATATATAAGTATATATACGACTGCTACGTGTATATTTGTAACATAATAAATGAAAAAATAATAATAATATAGTATACGTCAAATACAGCCAAGGAGTAGACACGACTGTGCTTTTAAATGTTCATGCTCGGACGTTACTTTTACAAAAAAAACATATTTCATACCCTTTCTTTTATAACAAACTATGTATTTGTTGTACACACGCAACAGCATATATATGAATTCTATTTATATACGAATTCTCTTCACTTTATATTTATGTACCCACACCACAGTACTGATTGTTGTAATCTTTATAAACAAAGTGCATAACAAACAAAATGAATATAAAACAAAATTTCCAACCACGCATATGAGAACATAAATAAACACGTAAACCATAACACAGAAAATAAGTATGCAAACCAAAACCCACCAGAACTGTAGGTATGTATAAATTTAAATAAAATATTTATAAATAGCTGATGCGTGTAAACTTACCAAAATTTTCAACTATTTTTACACTCTTCTTTCAGCACTTGTATATTAAACTTATACTAGCATATGTATATAATAATGTACAAAACTTCTTTTATAATATAATATAAACTTACATACCCCTTTTTTGATACAAAGAGATCAATACTGATAATAAGAGAATCAATTTTATAAATCAATCATGAGCTTATACAGCTGGAAAATAGATACATACGAAACAAACTCACTCATTTACAATATACTCACTGAGACCTCATATAAAACACGTACAAAAATAATTAGCAAACTTATCTTTGTAACAAAATACAGTATATATAAACAAACATAACATATTATAATTTATATATTTACGTAAAAAAAAAGTGGAAATAAAGCATACCCGAGCTTAAATATAGAGATGCGATCACTTATGAGCGAGAGAGGGGTGGAGGCTGAGGGGTCGAACTATGATAGATCACGGTGGAACGAGGTGGAGGACCAGTGGCTAGCATGGGCTGCGACCTCGGTTGTTGTTGATGTGGTAGCTTTGGTGGTTGAAGGCCGTGCACGAGGGTGGGCCGTGATGGGAAGCGAGATGTTTATGGTGGCGGTCGAGCAAAGTAAAAGGAAGGGCGAGGTGGTTCAGTGGACGGTGACGTGGCGGTTGCATGGTTGCTCTCGTTTCAGTGAGGTCGGCAATGGGATTGGCGGAGGTGCAGTTGAGTCGGAGCAGAGAAGGGAAATCGGAGGAGGGGTGGAAGGTTTCGGTGGTGGTTGTCGAGGCGGAGGGAAGGGTTGCACTCGAGTGGGAAAGAGGATAGAGTCATGGTGGCCAAGGTGATTAGCCGAAAGCAAAGGGGAAGATGATGTGGTCATGCAGGAGAACTGTTTCCAATTAATATAGGCTTCACGAAAATTTTTGGTTTATACTATTACATATATAAGAACAATACATGCTCTTGTTTGTGAAGCAGGCATTCAGGACGGAAAGCAAGAAAATGAATTGGAGATAAAAATGAAATAGTAATTTATTAACTGTAGAATGAAAAATAAAAGGTCGAATAAAATTTTTAGGAACACCAAAAGCAAGTGTTGTTTGATCTTACATGACAGATAACGAAAGGGCAAATCAATGTACAATGGACAGGTGAGAATAGAAGAAAGGCAGGGACGAATTTCTACATCATATTAAAGCTACCAACCATAGGTTTAAAACGGTGGGCAGTTGAATTGAAAAGACAGAGAAACAAAGAGTTGAAATTTTGTAACCGGGAATGACAAAAGTTGTATATGAACAGTTGTAAATATTAATGGTAGACGGCTATTCCTATACAAGTTTGACAACGAAAGGACAAGAACCAAAAAGGCATGAAACGGGTACCGATACGGTTGACCGTTTCACGGTTTTCAATGCGTATCGGATTTCGAAATATACAGATAAATACACTGTTGAGATCGGCACGACGAGACTGTCGAAATGGTACATATATATCAGTGGTATGATTTGATTATCAAAATTTCGAATTTTCTACCGGTGGAAAATGCAAGAAAAACACTGAAAAATAAGATCAACGGAGCCAAAGATGTCCGAATTTGGAAAAATGACAAACTGACATCTTGCTCAGAAGATGGTTTAGAATTTTTCTATGTAAAAATATTTAGGTTTCGGAAACATTTTATTTTCATCGCTTTTTAACTGATTGAATTGAAGTGAATTTACGCGCGAAATAAACTTTCATATTTTCGGACGAAAATTTACCAGTTGCTATGTCTAAATAGACGCATTCCAAATATCAAATTTATATTTCAAAATTTTATCGTTTAATATTTTCGCAAAATTTCAACTAATTACGTTATTAAAACAGTTGAAATTTACGGGTCGTTACAGCTTCCCTCTAGGAGGCACTTTAGTGAGTCCTTTGATGATGTCACTAAAGGGTTAGGCCCTTTGATGGCTATGGCCTCTTCTGGTCATGAGACTTTGATGGCTAGAGCCTTTGATGGACGAGGACCTCTTGTAGTCATGAGCTTTTAATGGCTGAGGCTTTGATGGTCGGGAACCTCTTACGGTTATGAGCCCTTAATGCTTGGGGCCTTTGACGGTCAGGGACCTCTTGTGGTCATGAGCCTTTGATGGCTATGTAGATACACTTATTTTGTTCAGAAAACCTTTATTGATGATTGGCTTAACATCTTTGTAAGAACTAGTTGAGTTTTCCTTGCCTTAGAAAATTGATGATCATTCCTTTTAAGCTCCGGCATTAATTGGTATCATGACCATTTGCGAGATGACAAAGAAAATATGATCTTCCTCGATCCCTTTCGAATTTGGGCCTCCTTTTTTACGAAGGTCAATGGTTAAGCTTATCCTTAGTTAGGAAATAGATGTTTTCAATAGAAGTTGTGAGAATGCAATCTTTTGGAAGTCGTGATTTGGAGGCTAGCCTTCTTGGCTAATGATGAACCCTTTTTCTGATTGCTATAAATATTTCACCTTCTACGATTAGTTTCCTCTTTAATGTCCTTTGAACTTCACTCGGGGTCAATGAATGACTCGTGACCTTATGCCATTTATGAGCAAATGTGTCAAAATCACTTGTTATCTCTTTCTCAAATATAGTTCCTTTGGCTTAGAATTGGATGGTTCTCCTTATCTTTAATAATAGATTATCCTTCTTTGGCCTCTCTCTTCCAAAAGCAATAATTGGAGTATGGCCTATATGAAATGGATTTATGCTCCATTGTCCAGATTATAAAGGGCTACCTACTTCTTCTCATATATATTTTCAATGCTTTTAATCTTAACACTTGTTCTTCATGAAGTTGAAGGTCACAAGTAACTTGATAGGTGAGCTTAATGATTTGATGTTCAAAAGTCCCTGGTTTAGAGATCTTAACACGATTAAATGACATGGTGTTAAGGATTAAGGTTGGTTATCTTGAAATAGGATACGCTTGGCTAGGAAAGTTCTTTATGCCCTAAAAATGCAGACTGGGGAAGTTCGACTTTGGATTTTAACGGAGTCGGAGGTTCAAACCGTCCTTCTAGCACCAAAATGTTAACGAATAAATTCACTAATCCAAAAGTGATTAGGAAATTCCCAAAAGTGATTAGGAAATGGAGCTAATCAATGAGAGGCCTTGTTGAGCCTTGTCGAAGTCATTAAGTTAAAGAATATTCATAGTTTCCTTTAGTGGTTCCATCGAGGCCATAGTCATATGAAACATGGTGTACAGTCAAACTCGGTAAGTGAGTAAGTATGCAAGTTAAAGTCAAACTAAATATGCTATGTCGAAGTCAAATATGTTATGCAAGTCACAAGTCCAAATAGTTCAAATAGTCAATATGCGAAGTCAAAAGATTATTCAAGTCATGAGTTTGAAGTAATTCAAAATACTATGATATGCACTTGTTTAATTTCCAAATCCTTATGTGTACAAAGTTCAAATAGTACAATAGGCTTTCAAAATCCCCAAATCAATTTATGGTTTACAAAGTTGAAAAGGTAAAAAATGAGATGAGAGAATTTCGCCCCCTCCATGAAGCCCCTAGGTCCATATTTATAGGGTTCTATAAGTGGCAAGCTTGGCCAATCATTAGCTTCAACACTATTAGTGTCATCGAACATTAAGGTTGACACCTCATCTGCTTCGACATTAGCAACATTATTGAGCATCAAGGCCAGCATTCTTTTGATCACATAGCTTGGCTTTGATGTTGTGGCTTCTATTATATTGATTGACTCTTATTGTAATCATGATGTAGCAGCATTGATGAAAGACAATGTTCGTTGGAGGGGGCTCCAATTAATCTTATTAGTGTTGATGATTCTCAACACTAACAATGGTTGTCGACGACGACGACTTCATACCCTATGATCTTCTTGATTGATGGATGCGGCATTACCCGCTTTTTAAGAGCGACATGGGCGCAGAATAGATTTTTTACATAGTAATTTTCTTTAGTGTAACGACGACATTGATAATCCTCAACGTCAGTACAATACATCCAATGAAATGCGACATCGACAACACCTATGGACATCGACGATGACAATCATCAACATCATGCATGTAAATGTATGGTGTCTTCCAAGCATGTTTATAGGAGTCAACATTGTAGTAGTATCGAACCTCGGCAACATTCATAGCTTGTGTTTCCCTTTATAAGGCAGTTTCGATGAGCAGCGACGTTGGGATGAAAAACACCATCGGTACTTAATAACTCTAATCGCAAGAAGCATTAACAATGGTTGACGTTGGCAACGTCGACATTGATAGGTTATGGCTTCATTCAACATTGCTTTGGAAATCATGAGTCTCGATGTTAATGTCCAGTGGTTGTTGGAATGCGGTAGCATATTATTACTTAGTGGTGATTGTTATCCCAACTTTAGCAAAGCTGAGATACCCATAACTGACTGAAAATCAATAATAACTAGCCATGAATGTCAGCTATGCGTTGCAGGATAACCATGGATATCGATGAATTTTGTCCGAATCCGGATCGGGCTGCAATTGACAAGGCATGGCAAGAAAAGCCATGGAAGCCGGCGTTTCAGATTTTAGGTTAATCGGAGTTCGTATGAATGAGATATGATCGATACAAGTTAGATACAAGGTGTTGTTCGTATCCATCAGAAAACCAAGGTGACGACCTGTTCGAATCCATCAGATTCGTATCCATCAGAGAGTCATCGTCAAGTTCGAATCCATCGGGACTTGGCGACTTCGGATCGATCGTCTTCGAATCAATCAGGTACGAGTCAGTTCGCGGTCATGAAGCTCGAATCCATCCGTTCGTATCCATCACCACACCTTGGTTTGTATCCATTGGCTTCGCATCGATCGAAATGGTTCAGGCCTTCGTATCCATGAACTTCGTATCGGTTGATCGATGATTAGTTCGAATCGATGAACGAGGCGTTCATTTGAATCCATCAGGAAGCTTTAGTTCGTATCCATCACAAAACGTATCCATTGAATGGGTCACCATCAATACGAGCTAAGCTGCCAATCTCGGTTCGAACTAGACGTTGGAAGCTGATACGAGA
Source organism: Allium fistulosum (assembly GCA_030737815.1). Lineage (NCBI taxonomy): Eukaryota > Viridiplantae > Streptophyta > Magnoliopsida > Asparagales > Amaryllidaceae > Allium > Allium fistulosum. The sequence goes on from CM060902.1 coordinate 1,428,062,779, forward strand.
TATACGAAGTTGATTGATTCAAACTGAATAACAATACTCGATACAAACGAGGCAAAATTCGTGGATACGAATCAGTCAATACGCCACTAAAAATGGATCGATCCAGGCGACTCACTCCATGTCACAGCGCGCGCACGCTTCCGATCGATGCGAAAGCCATCAGTACGAAACCATGGATTCGAACAGGGCAGCCTACACGGAGCATCAACCTTGCATCGATCATATCTCACAAACCCTTGATCCAAATGCTACGAAATTTTCACAGGATATTACACACAAGCCAAAGATCATCTCCACCAATTTTCAGATCCATCGGACATGATTTTGATCGATATGAAATGGTTTCGTATCGATCACGGATTGGGTCGAAACTTTCTGGAAACGGTCGCGTGGGCCCCCTCACGTGCCTGAAGAAGTCTCCCGAAGTTTGAGCGCGATCTCGGCCTCCTACGCCTATAAATAGCCCCCTGAAGCCAGTAGAAAGGGGATCTTTTGGGCCATTTGACATCCAGACTCTGCCGGATTCAATTCTTCTTCTTTCCATTACTGTTATACTCGAATTCACTCATTATATCTACTGTAATCATCTGTAATCAGCAGAGAACATCAATAAAAGATAAAAATCATTGAAGTGGACGTAGGCCGGAGAAAGCCGAACCACTATATTTCCTGTTCTTGTGATTTATTTCTGGATTGCTGTTTATTGCTAGTTTAGATCTGAGATTTGTGTCTGAATATTGCTGATTTGTATTCATACACTGGTGCTTTCACAATACTTGGAGTTTGTTACCATTTTTGGTGCAAACACTTTGGTGCTTGCACTGAGAACAACTAGCACCCGCTACACCAGATTCAGAGTTCAGATTTAAAAGCTTGAAGGGATCAGATTTGAGAGACAATGACTCGACAAACGAGACAAAGAGCTGAGAGAAGCCAACAAGGAGGAAGTCAAGAGGCATCCTCTGGTGCTGGAGAAGAACCAGCTTCGATCTACATCACCAGAGACGAAATGTAGACCATGACCAATCTGATGCACGAAAGAATGATAAAGAGCCAACAAGAGATGCTGCAGAATTTCTTTGAACAGATGAGAGCTGCAGGGATGCAGAGCCTAGGACCAGCTACAGCGGCTATGAATGTGGAACAAGGAGCTAGGATTGCGGAACCCAATGAAGGTCAGAATGAAGATCCAGAAGACAATCAACAAGGACTTGGGGGCAGACCCTCAGGATCCGATGCTGGAAGGCCTACAGATGGAGCTCAACAAGCTGGAGCCAACGCTGATGCTAACGGGACACACGAAGAGTACGTACCAGAATACCCTTCAAGACCAAAAGGGCAACCCCAGGATGGAGATGAAAAGATGGCTGGATTAGTGCGACGACTCATGAGAGGAGGATTGTCTAGCGGAGGTTTGGAAGAAGTCAGTCGGAGTCCGTTCACTCCAAATATCAGGAATGCAAGGAACCCTCCAAAGTTCAAACTACCAACGCTGGATCTGTATGACGGGAAGTCGGATCCGACCATGCATATTACCAGATACAATAGACACATGGAAGTACTGGCAGCATCCGAGGAAGTGATGGCACGATGTTTCCCTTTATTTTTGTCAGACTTGGCTGCACTTTGGTTCAGACAATTAAAGACTGGATCGATCAGGACATGGGGCGAGCTTGTAGATTGCTTCATGGAACAATTTAGGGTCCATGTGACAAGACCCAAGAGTGTGATGACTTTAGCTTCGATAAAGCAAAGGACCGGAGAGTCCATAAAAGGTTTTCTGCTGTGATTCAATGCAACGGTGGCTTCTGTAGATCGCCCGGATGCATCGATGATTTTGATGGCGGCGGTGGCAGGAGTTGGAGAAGGCACCGAATTCAAAGATTCATTGACAAGAGATCCGCCACAAGATCTTGGAGAGTTTTACCATGAAGCTGAGAAATTCATTCGATTAGAAGAATCACGAGCCGAGAGGCAGGAAATAAACGTTGTACAAGGCGAAGGAACCGCCAGGGAACAGCCCAAGGTAGACAAAGGAAAGAGAAAGCAGGATGACGCACATGATGGTCGTGATAAACGGAAGAAATTCCGAGAGCTTAGATTCAGGCAATACACAGATTTGACGGCAAGCCTAGAAAGAATTTAAACTGAAACTCGGGGGCAACTCCCCTATCGAAAACCACCCAGGAGAGATCCCACGGAACGGGAACGCAGGACTGGAAAATACTGCCTATTCCATGAGCTGGATGGGCACACTACCGATGAATGCCGCCACCTAAGGGATGAGGTGGAAGAACATGCCAGGAGTGGTAGATTGCCACAATATACCAGAGAACGGGCAGTGACAGTAAGACCTGAACAACCTCCGCATCCACCTAACATGAATGATCCTGGATCGGGATCGCGATTCATCATCAACTGATTATGATGGCAAGGGCCAAGTTCAAGATTTGGACTTTGGTCGATTAGTTTTCTTAGATTTGATTTCCATGATAAAACGGCTATCCCACTTACTCATGTACGGGAACCGGAGAGTTCCCTAGGCATGCTCTAAGATGGAAATAGACCGCTCCTCCCGGAGAGGCATTGTCTTGTTTTTCCTGGTGTTTGAGATTGAACATCTAGGATTTGAATTTAATAAAGAAACATTTATTGAAATAAACCTTTGACCGGAGAGTTAAAGGATAAACATTAAATATCAATATAAAGATGATCGCTTTATGATCCTACCCGGAGAGGCGGGGTCTGGAGTGCAAGAAGTGAGTTGCTTTGCCGGAGAGCGACAGGATCGACTCACTTAAGCATCGTTTCCTATTCACCGGAGAGTGATTGGATCGGGATTCGATAAGAGCCCGGAGAGGCTATGATCGGCCGACGATTCAGGTCATGACATCGCTTAATGTTCAAATACACTGAACCAGAGTGCAAGAAGTGGGTCGCTTCGCCGGAGAGCGACAGGATCAACCCACTAAACGTTGTTTCCCCTTCACCGGAGAGTGACAGGATGGGATCCAGCATGAGCCCGGAGAGGCTATGATCGGTCCAGAACGACCAAGACATCGCTTTACGCCCTAACTGAGGCCAGAGTGCAAGGAATAAAAAGCAACGCCGGAGTGCAATAGGATCTTTCTATTCGATCGCTAACTCTAGAATGGGCTTGACAAGGGTCCGGAGTGACCATCGATAGTACAAAGAGACTATAGAATTTCATTCTTAACTTCCACTGGAAGAAATTGATAACGATTCGGCTTCGAACAGCCATGGACTCGATTGAAAATGCTATAAGCTCTGAATAAAACAGGAACTCACTGCATTCAATTTGAGACTAGTCAAAACACACCTTTTACCAAAAGGCATGTTTTGGGGGGCAAAGTGTTATCCCAACTTTAGCAAAGCCGAGATACCCATAACTGACTGAAAATCAATAATAACTAGCCATGAATGTCAGCTATGCGTTGCAGGATAACCATGGATATCGATGAATTTTGTCCGAATTCGGATCGGGCTGCAATTGACAAGGCATGGCAAGAAAAGCCATGGAAGCCAGCGTTTCAGATTTTAGGTTAATCGGAGTTCGTATGAATGAGATATGATCGATACAAGTTAGATACAAGGTGTTGTTCGTATCCATCAGAAAACCAAGGTGACGACCTGTTCGAATCCATCAGATTCGTATCCATCAGAGAGTCATCGTCAAGTTCGAATCCATCGGGACTTGACGACTTCAGATCGATCGTCTTCGAATCAATCAGGTATGAGTCAGTCTGCGGTCATGAAGCTCGAATCCATCCGTTCGTATCCATCACCACACCTTGGTTCGTATCCATTGGCTTCGCATCAATCGAAATGGTTCAGGCCTTAGTATTCATGAACTTCGTATCGGTTGATCGATGATTGGTTCGAATCGATGAACGAGGCGTTCATTTGAATCCATCAGGAAGCTTTAGTTCGTATCCATCACAAAACGTATCCATTGAATGGGTCACCATCAATACGAGCTAAGCTGCCAATCTCGGTTCGAACTAGACGTTGGAAGCTGATACGAGATATACGAAGTTGATTGATTCAAACTGAATAACAATACTCGATACAAACGAGGCAAAATTCGTGGATACGAATCGGTCAATACGCCACTAAAAATGGATCGATCCAGGCGACTCACTCCACGTCACAGCGCGCACGCGCTTCCGATCGATGTGAAAGCCATCAGTACGAAACCATGGATTCGAACAGGGCAGCCTACACGGAGCCTCAACCTTGCATCGATCATATCTCACAAACCCTTGATCCAAATGCTACGAAATTTTCACAGGAGATTACACACAAGCCAAAGATCATCTCCACCAATTTTCAGATCCATCGGACATGATTTTGATCGATACGAAATGGTTTCGTATCGATCACGGATTGGGTCGAAACTTTCTGGAAATGGTCGCGTGGGCCCCCTCACGTGCCTGAAGAAGTCTCCCGAAGTTTGAGCGCGATCTCAGCCTCCTACGCCTATAAATAGCCCCCTGAAGCCAGCAGAAAGGGGATCTTTTGGGCCATTTGACGTCCAGACTCTGCCGGATTCAATTCTACTTCTTTCCATTACTGTTATACTCGAATTCACTCATTATATCTACTGTAATCATCTGTAATCAGTAGAGAACATCAATAAAAGATAAAAATCATTGAAGTGGACGTAGGCCGGAGAAAGCCGAACCACTATAAATTTCATGTTCTTGTGATTTATTTCTGGATTGTTGTTTATTGCTAGTTTAGATCTGAGATTTGTGTCTGAATATTGCTGATTTGTATTCATACACTGGTGCTTTCACAATACTTGGGGTTTGTTACCATTTTTGGTGCAAACGGTGATGGTGATCAAAGTAGCAAAAGGCCGGTTCTTCCTTATGAAAGACGACGTCGATGCCCCAGAGCATCGTGCTTTATTGGTGATAATGGACTTCTGTTAATGTCGTTGTTATTCGGCTTTACTCATCGTATCTATCACATCAATGATTCTCGGCGTTATTTCTTTGAACATCTTCGGCAATGATAATAGTGGCAACAAGCATGAAGACCAGAGTTAAATCTTTCCTGACCTTGCTCATTTATCGAGTTTTTCAGTAGTTGTGAACCATAGATGCTCCTCGTATCTCTCTACCATAAGTCCAGGTCCATCCACTTTAGATTTCATCCCACCCACAATCGCTTCAATTTCTACCTAAGAATCTACTTTATCATCTACTTCATTATCTCCTCGGCCACAATCATCCCATCGTTAGACAAGACAATTGTTAAATAATTTCTTTGTCAACCCCAAAAAGTGTGAGGAAAGTGATACTTGGTTGAGTAGGGACTTTAGTAATATGAGGCTAGTTCGCTAGGAAGGAACATTATCCATGTTCAAACCATATTAGTCTCGAAGTCATGAGTGTTTCGGGAATTCAACACAAGTTATGATCGAAATCACAAGTGTTTGAGAATTTGGAAATAAGTCACTATTCAAGAAATCATATATCAACTTGATGGAAGTATGCATGTTCAACGGTGAAGTCAAGGACCTATTGAAATCATAAGTGCAACGAATCATAAGTCATAAATCATGTCTCTTTTATTCAAGATGTTGTGTGATTGCAGTTGTACAGGCCCTTATTTACATAAAGGTCATTAGAACTACAATTGGGACGAAAATCCCCAAATTGATTTAAGGTTACAAACTTTTAAAATGTAAGAATGAGAAAAGAATTGATTGCGGCTTCCTCCATGCCCCTAAGTTCGTATTTATAGGGGTTGAGAGGTATGGCATGACTGCCACATGTCATTTTTGGCATGCTTGGCATTCGACATCATCAACTAGATTAATGGCATTCGACATCAGGTCTTAATTTGATGATCTTCGGCATTTATATTTATGCTGATAAGTTACGGCATCATGCCAGGCATTTGGCATTCACATTTGCATTAATAACCTTCAGAATCACTTCAGGAAGGAGAGACTTACGACATCACTTACTGAATATGTGACACGCGACACTTTCTTCCATCTAATGGTTTACAATATACATCTTGTGTATTGCTTTGGTTGATGAAGTACGACATTAATAAGATGCGACATTGAGTATAAGCGGCATTAAATAGAGGTGGGATTGATAAGTGATGGCATCAGCTTCATGCGGCATCATTTATTGGTGATATGCGATATGGTTGATTGCGACATCGAAGATATATGACGTCTCCAATCATATTGATGACTTACGACAAGCTTCGATCTTTTAGCACTTGGTAATTTCTATTGATGACATATGACATTGATGGGTTGCGGCATCAAGAATATGTGATGCCTTCATCACATTGATGGCCGATGCCATGCTACCTTGTTTTAATAGAATATGATATTGATGATATGCATCATCCACTTTTTAGTGATACTTAATGATATCCGCTTTCTTTGCATGGCTTGGTGATTCACGAAATCACATGACATCTAATATCCTTTTCTCATTTGATGGCATGCAACATGCCTCTATGCACTATTCATGTGCGGCAATTTCCTTTAATCATGAAGAGCGGCAAAGATGACATCCTCAGTTACAATGATGGCATGCGATATGCTGCCTTTGACATCATCACTTTCCTGAAGATATGCAGAATAGATGGTATGCGACATCATTGTAGGCTTACGTACCGATGGAGTGCAGCATTCCATATTACATTAATGATGTGTGATATTCTTTGAAGAGCATTTTGGATGTGACATTCTTTGTTGTGAGATTTTCTTATACCTTCAACATCGACTATCTCCTCTTGTATGCTTTCTTGCGACATCATTATTGTTGACATGCTCGATTTTGATATTCTACCATATCTTTAGTATAAAAGTTTGTTGTAACATTTGGCCCCTTAGTATGAAGAAAATGTTGAGTTTCCAAGTCAACTCTTCGATGTTAGCACTTGCCGCTATGTCAAACATGTTACCATCTATTGGCATTCCATCCAGATCTAGGTCATTCCTTTAAATTGAGATCAAGGGCTTTTGTTCCTTCTTTTTCTTCTTCCTTTTACCTATGAATTGAATCTTAAAGCAAAAGTTATTAGTTTCCAATCTTACTTATAAGTTTCAATCTCGACAATAGGTTAAGGTATTTCTAAACAAAGTTTAACCTTATTCGCTATATATGGATTTGAAAATTTTATAAACTTCATATTAGTTCATGAATTTGACATCCCACTATGATTTATACAAAATGTTATATGCACGATATCTTTATTGTGTCTTATTGACTAATTATAAATTTAACATATAAGCATGAAATCCACAGTTAAGCATTTCTAACTGGTTATAGATTTCTCAAGTAGTCTATAAGTTTGTTATCCTATTATGAGTTCAACATCTATGAATGGACCTTTCAGTGGACTATTAACCTGCAGTTAACTCTGGCTTTGGCACTATATTATTTAGAATTGAATTGCCTTAACTAACTAACTACTCCTTGGTTAGGCATTTGATTGTCCATTTTGCATATTAAGTTTTGCAAAATGAGTAACACTTCCTTGATTTTGTGTAATATCTCCCAGCAGATGAATGGATAGCAAAATTTCCAACAAAAGTTCCAGATCTTCTCCTTTTTTAAAGAAAGAAGACTATATGCTTAGTTAATTTTCTCATCACTTCTTAGCAAATGGTAGATGCTGTTTTCCAACCATTCGGGATTACGAGCATGGAATCTCTTCCTGAATTCCTTCTGCAACCTTTTACCTCGATTCAGCCGACTCTCAATTCTTCCATCTTCTTGAGCAAGAGAAAGTAGTTGCGTCCGACTGTTCTGAACCTTCAGTCCAATGAATTAAATTTGATGTAGAGATTGCTCAACTTCATCAAAGGGTAATTGATCTCTGATTGGCAAGGAACATATTATTTTGTTTTGTTTAATCCTTCTTCGAGTCTTTAGATATGATGATTCATCATATTACTGATTCTTCTTCGGTTGTTGAGGATTTGAAAAAGATGGCTCAAGGCACCTTCTTGAGCAAGAGAAAGTAAAGTGGCTAAGGATCATATAATATAGAATATTAACTAAGTTATCTACTAGTGTGGAATATAAATAAAAAGTAAATGACACCATAAATTTTTATACTGGTTCGAACTTCCCGTTCTACGTCCAGTCCCAAACTCCTTCTGGAATTCAACTACCAACCTTCTCTTAACCCGGAGGAACAGGTATTAAACTGCCTAAGCAACCGAACAGAACTTCTACTGCCTAAGCAACAGAATATGACTTCACTACCTGAGCAACCGAACAAGACTTCAAATACAAACAGTAAAATTGCTTCTGACTGAGTATGCTCTTGAGTAGCACTGATAAGTCAATAAGGTACACCCTTCCTATAATCTTATCCTTTGTGGTATATAGTATAATTTGTGAAGATAGGAAGTTTATTTAATCACTAAACAAGTGATTAGAACGAGTGTATTGAATGTAAATAGCAAGATCGTTTAGACAATAAGAATGAGAAAATAGAATCAGAATTAAGTTCTTAAAACAATTGATTTCATGGCTATATATAGTGTTTAAGTGTTGCAACCAATCGTGAAAAGTAGCAATCAAAAGATACGGAAGCAACTCTTGAATCAAGAGTTGTTTCTGTATGAAGTGAAGTGACTTTTCAAAAATATATTCGTTATGAAGATTCAGTCGACTGAATGAAATAATTCAGCTAGTTGAATTCATTGAAATTCGAATCAAAGAAAAGATAGTGCAAAAGACATGTCATTCAGCCAACTGAATCATATGGTTCAGTCGACTGAATATTCATACGAAATTGTGCACGTGCACTAGAATTCAGTCGACTGACCTACGCAATTCAATCGGTTGAATTGCCAGTTTTCTACCATATCAAAGTTTTTCAAAATGTATGAACTAGTTTTTAAAAGTCTTGGCATAAAAACTATGAGTTGAAAGATATTAAAGTACGTGTGCATGCATATACCACTTTGGAGAGATTTTAACAAAAATTTAGTACTAGAGTTAACCATAGACAATATATTGCTAAAGCTTCTATCTGGAATCTGGTAGATTATTTGTCATGTAAAATATTATATTCTCCTGCAAATATGGTTAGTTCACATAATATTTACTTATATAGTTGTCACAATCAAAACATCAAAATTCAAGGTTCTAACATTCTCCCCCTTTTTGATGATGACAACTATGTAAGTTTGTAAATTTATAAAAGCAATTTACTTCCCTGTCTGAATTATAAAAGCAATTTACTTCCCCTGACTGAATACTCCTTCTATCAAACATATTCTCCCCCATTGTGATCGATAAAAAGGAAAAAATAATTAATATGAGAAGTATAGACATATAAGCACATAGTTAGGAGAAGAAAATAGACATGAACATCATAGATAGCAAGCATATAAGAGCATGTAAATATGACAATTAAAGGACAATTTTACTTAGAAACGTCAAATACAATAGTCACATAAGAGAATGTCTTAAAATAATGCGATAAGATGATTATGAGAGAAATATAAAAAACTAGAAATCCTCACTACCTTATACTTCTTCTTCCTCTTCTTCTTCCGAAGTTGACCAAGTGAATGGGGCCGGATTTTTAGCAACACCGGTAGAAGTAGAGCCAGTACAAGAGACTTTTTCCCAAATCTTGTTTAAAAAGCCTTTTAATGAGTTTAGCTTTTTATTTGTTTGAGACACATTTTTCTCTATGGTAGCTAAACTCGTCCAAGCTTGCTTTGATTTCGAGACAAGTTATGATCGAAATCACAAGTGTTTGAGAATTTGAAAATAAGTCACTATTCAAGAAATCATATATCAACCTGATGGAAGTATGCATGTTCAATGGCGAAGTCAAGGACGTGTTGAAATCATAAAGTGCAACGAATCATAATTCATAAATCATGTCTCTTTTATTCAAGATGTTGTGCGATTGCAGTTGTACCGGCCCTTATTTACATAAAGGTTATAAGGACTACAATTGGGATGAAAATCCCCAAATTGATTTAAGGTTACAAACTTTTAAAATGTAAGAATGAGAAAAGAATTGATCGTCCCTTCCTCCATGCCCCTAGGTCCGTATTTATAGGGGTTGAGAGATGCAGCTTGACTACCATGTGTCACTTTCGACATACTTGGCTTTCGACATCATCAACCATATCAATGGCATTCGGCATCAAGTCTTAATTTGATGATCTTTGACATTTCTTTGTATGCCGATGAGTTACGGCATCATGCCAAGCATTTGGCATTCACACTTGCATTAATAACCTTCAGAATCACTTTAGAAAGGAAAGAGTTATGACATTCCTTACCGAATGGGTGACATATGACACTTTCTTCCTTCTGATGGTTTACGATATCCATCTTGCATATTGCCTTGGTTGATGAAGTACGACATCAATAAGATGCGGGATTGACGATAAGCGGCATTGAAGAGATGAGACATTGAATAACGGCAGTATTGATAAGTGACAGCATCAGCTTCATGCGGCATCATTTACTGGTGATATGCGATATGGATGAGTTGCGACATCGAAGATATATGACATATCCAATCATACTGATGACTTATGATACGCTTCGATCTTTTAGCACTTGGTAATTGCTATTAACGACATGTGGCATCGATAGGATGCGACATCAATAATATGTGATGCCTTCATCACATTAATGGCTGATGGCATGTTGCCTTGTATTGATGGAATATGATATTGATGATATGCGCCATCTACTTTTTAGTGACACTTTATGACATCCACTTTCTTTGCATGGCTTGGTCATTTACGATATCACATGACATCCAATATCCTTTTTCATTTGATGGCATGCAACATGCCTCTGTGCACTATTGATATGCAGCAATTTCCTTTATTGATGAAGGGCAACATCAATGACATCCTCAATTACACTGATAGCCTACGATATGCTTTCCTTTGACGGCATCACTTACTTGACGATATGCAGAATAGATGGTATGCAACATCATTGTAGGCTTACATACTAATGGGGTGCGGCATTCCGTATCACATTGATGATGTGCAATATTATTTAAAATGCATTTTGGATGCAATATTCTTTGTTGTAAGCTATGCTTTTACCTTCAACATCGACTATCTCCTCCTGTGTGCTTTCTTGTGACATCATTATTGTCGACATGCTTGATTTTGATATTCTCCCATATCTTTGGTATCAATGTTTGTAGTAACAACAGTCTCTACAAGTAGTTCCCTTCCTAATGGAAAATGAATCTTATATGGGGATTGCCCTAGATATCAATCTTAAGGGTGCTATAATTCTTGACAATCTTCCAGATTCCTTCGCATCGTTTTTGACCGTGTCAAATGTTTGGAGAATTTTTTATCGTCACAACATTTCTTTTGAAGATTCTTTAACTCCAACGCCCTTTCAGCAGGCACATCATCTACCCGAAGGCTACAAAGCCTGTAATCGTTATATGTGCCTCTCTGAGAGTCCCTCCATTCAATCATTTCCTTCGACATGTCCTCCAATTTATAATGCTTGCTCCTACTCAACTCCACCCAAATAGCTACGCTTCACTAAATTTCATCTATATGGTTTGTCTTTACCATTTGGACAGGGTGCCTACACGGCATAAGATTGGATATTTATTTAGATTGAAGAAGCAGCAAGATAGCCTATCTTTTACTTTTCTGGAATCAGCCAAAGGCTATCGTGTTATTATTGGTCTTTGGAACAAGCTTAGGCATTTCAAACATGAGTATTTCTTTATGTGTTGTCCAATTAGCTTTGCTCAAGAGTGCATGTCAGAAGGTAAGTTCTTTTGTTATTCGTTAACTAGCAGGGTTCACTGTATTCAAATTGTTAACTCGTTATTTCTCAAATTTAAAGATATTCCAAAGAGACCTCGTAGCATAGTTCTGATGCTCCAAGTTTTGCATAGTATCACCATGGAAGAACGAAAAATGAAATTTCTTTTGATAAATTCTAAGATGCAACAATTCCAGCTTTTACATAACTATCGCTATCTTAGTATCATTCCTACTACCCGTAGATATTCCCAACCTACTCAAGAGGCTGAGGCTAAACCATGAGTTTCCAAGGATAAGTTTCCTAGGATAATTTCCCTATATAGTATTGGGTTCTCCCGTTGATCAATGGGAAGATAAGGGTGACGACGACAATGGAGATAAGGCGATGAAGATTATAATGGTGAGGATGGGGGCAATGACGATAATGTAAATCTTGGATATGAGTCTATGAGAGAAATGGGTGGAACTGAACGAGCATCGCCTCCTGCTCATTGTCTAAGGATAAATATAATGTCACCCCATCTAGTTCCACGACTATGGTAAACTTCTTTTAAGGAGAAAACTCTAGTTCCCTAGAACGTTGGTACTTTCTATTCTCTTGGGAGTTTCCCCGATCATATCTCATCATTAAACATTGCTAATTTTAGTCTTTCGTACCTTGGTTCTCTAGTCCATATGGCTATGGACATATCTTTAACTGCTACGGCAGAGATCACTCCACTTGCCAACTTCATGGGCGTGGTCTGTAGGGTTAATAGGGCACATTAACACCATACACGACACTCAAAGTCATAACACATTTATACTACATGTGTTATTCCTTGACTTTCAAATCTTAACTTAGTCATATGTCCTTTTCAAGTATAATGGATGCCATAATCTTTACGATGATTTGCACGCCAATCTATCTGTTATCGTAGGCACCAACCTTTACGCCGACATTGTGAATCATCTTACGAATCTAACTCGGTGAGGCATAAGAGAAAAGCGCAAAAAAGGTAAAATGAGGAGGAATGTAGCCTTCATGATGATCATGAACGGGAGTTTCATGATCATTTTGGATCAGACAGGACATCTCCCTCTCAACATCGTGCTCATTCTCCTTTGCCAAAAGAGCAAGATCTACCCTCTTCAAGGCCTTATCTTATCCCTTGTTCCAAGGCTCCACCTTTTCCAACTTCAATGCCCCTTTCTTTAAAATCTATGGTGCATTCTCATAAATCCAAGCTGTTGTTCGATCGTTTGGATCTACGACCTCCAAGCCTACCTAAATCCATTCTCATAAAGGCCTAGTAAAGAGCATACTTCTTCTCGTATTTCTATGACAGTCAAAGAGTCTGCCTTAAATCCACAACTTGATATGCTACAAAGAGATTTTCCCATATTCTGCTTTGAGGGTGTTAATTTTGCATATCCCTTGAAGGATATTCACTTGATGTGGCTAACAATGTCAAAGCATCTGTGAACAATGCCTATGATCAGTATTACATATGGAGGAAATTCGCTCAAGCTTTGTCTGACAATAACTGAGCTAATCAATTACTCCTTCAGGAGAAGGAGATAGGGAAAAAGGATAAAGAGTGGATCATCACTCACTATGATAAAGAACTGGAGGACACTAAGAAACCCCTCGTGGTTGGGGAAAGGAAGTTATTGAACGAGATAAAAGCCTTCGAGGATAAATTTAAGGTTTAACAAGAACAACTCAAGGCTGCATATCATAGGAGTCACACTTTTATTGCATAAAATGAGGTTCTGCAGGCTATAGTTGATAAATAGACTCTGTGGATTCTAAGTTTGGAGACAGCATTAGAAGCCGAGAAGAAAAAAAGGATTAGGCTGTCACTACGGTCGAAGATTCTATGAATAATGTGCTCAATGCAAAACTGGAGCAAAGGGATATAGAAGCCCGTGCAACCACTATTGAGGAAAATAAACCAAGTCTTAAAATTGAGTCCTCTATAGTTCACTTATATGCAAATGTTATCAAATTTGGTAACCTGAAATAGTTTTATGATAAATATCCCATTGAGCTTGCTATGGCTAGGAAAGAAGTCCTTAAACAAGAAAGAGAATATTCTGGTGAGTTCGATGAGGAAGAACTAAAGGAAAAGCTTTTGGATATAAAAAAGTTTCGACTCTCATAGGTGATGCTAGCTTCCGAAGCTTTTAGTTCTTTCCAGGTGCCTATTAGGGCCCTTCTCGGATCCGACTCTAAGGAATTGAAGGAAAGTTCAACTCTCATTTCTCAAGGGCTCCTAGTAGAGACTACTAGCTTAACATGGCCACTTCTTGTGTTATCACTTCTTCCACATCTAGGCCTCAAATCTCCAAACCCATTATTCCATCTTCTAGGACATTTTCAACTTCAACTACTATGGTGACATCGGTGGTAGTGACTTCTTCATCCTTAGCTCATGTTTAATACGACCCCGAGGACCCTTGCTTCACACTGCCAAAGTCTGTCCTGAAGATCATCACTCTATCCCCTATCATAGAGGAGAGCCAGACTGGGACTCCTTCTCATACTCTATCTACTTCTCCTAAAGGTATATCACTAGTCTCTCTTATGTTCGAGAAGGCTCAAATGAAACCCATGGAAGTTTTTAATCTATATTTTTCTCTCTATCAAGTTTCAGGTCCGCCCGCCTTTGCACCTTTGCCGAAGGTGATCCTTGCTTCAGGCCCCCAACTCAGACAACTGAATTTGGCATTATTTCTATCCCAACCCTTGTTCTGACTTCTTTAATCGAGTCTGCTCTATGTCCGGATGCTGAAAATATTAGTGCATTAAATAAAAAGGCTACGGAGGAACTTGACATGTCTTGAGGTGATAAGGACTTGACATGTCTCGAGGAGGCGAGGACTTGACCATCATAGGGGCTAAGGATCATACCTTCGGGCCATCGATGTCGGAGAGGAAGACTTTCCGGTTCATAAAGCTTACATATGTCAAAAAGGAGAAGGGTGCCGATGATATTCCACTCCTATTTTTAGTATCTCCACTGACTCATTCGTTCGTCATCCCAGCCTCTGTACCTTTAGCGGCTGGCATTCATGCTAAGACTCCCAAATCCTCGGAGAATAATTATAATTAGGATAAGGATCCCAAGGGTTGCTTATTTGAGGGGAAGGAAGTGGAATCCAAGAAAAGGCCAGTCCCAACCTCTCTAGAAGGCAAGAAGAAAAGGAGAAAGAAGAAGAAGTACATGTATATAGGTCGTTGTTGTGCGGGTATGGATCCTGCTTTTCCTTTCAAATACTTGATGTGAATAAAGGTATTTTTCTTTTATACTTTCGCCATATTTTACTTTTCTGTCTTTATATTTATGGTCCCATATACTTGGATTAATTAAGTTTGCGATGACTGTATTTGAATATATGCAATGTGTTTATTCGCCATAACTCTTTATGTATGAATAAGCCTTCGCTATTGCTTAGTGGTACATCGTTATTTCATTATATTTATCATACCCAAAAGATTTCTCTCTTGGATAACAAAACTATAATTTCTTGGCCAACTCCATGGCCGATATTGTTTATCTTCGGTCAGGTTCCCTTTGACCTGAAACAAGGATGTAGTCACAAAAGCTTCTAGCCTCACATCATTTCCTATCTCTAAGAAATAACGCTTCGAATGTCTATCTTTGGACTTCCCTCTTTGAGCCCACCAATCTACGGGCACTTGATCAAAAGTATTCATTGACCATCGTCACTTATCATCAGCCGAGCATGTCTCGCTGGGCAGTTAGCGCGGTCGTGCCTGCAAAAGGTCAGTTTCATACCGGTTCCTATCTTTGGGACCCGGTGTTTTGAATGCTTATCTCCAGGCATTGATTTTAGACTGTGCGTATCTCCAGGCATTGATCCGAGATCAAATGTGTAGGGATAATCGTCCGACCGACCCTAATACGATTATACTCTGGTGACCCGATCATGGATCAAAGGAGTTTACTAGTACCTATCTTTGGGTACCTAGACATCAGTGTTTGCAAAACATAGGATGTTCAATTTTTCCACTATTTGCATGGTACAAAGTAGAAATTTCAAGAATATTGTTCCATTGATCCCAGAAGCCAGTTCCTTTTACAAACATAAGAATAGCCGACTCCACCTTATTACATCATAGCCTAGTCAACTATTTACAGAAATAAATCTAAGTGAAATAACGCCTTAGGTGATCACTATTCCACGCTCTTGGAACTATTATTCCATCCAAGCTTATGTTCAATTGCATAAGGACCTTCTGAATTTAGGCCAAGTGCCACTGGACTAGGAAAGACCTATTTTAAAATGAGGTCGCTTATCTCAAAGGTACAGTTTTTGACATTGTAGTTGAACTATCGTGATACTCTTTTTTCATGAGTAGCTACCCTCAAATCAGCCTTTTCTCATTTCTTGTTAACCAAGTCAAGGGACTGAAGAAAGTGTTCCTCGTTCATCTTGGGATCATACTGAATTCTTTGATGAGAATGCACTTCCAATTCAATTGAAATCACGGTCTCAGATCCGTAGGCCAGAGCAAATGGAGTAGGTCGGCCATGGACTTGTGAGTCATTCGGTAAGCCCACAATGCTAGTGGTTGTCCACCGATCAAGTTGCCCTTGGCTTCAGTTAATCGCTTCTTCAGGGTGGATTTGATGACCTTATTCACCACCTCCACCTTCCCATTCGCTTGTAGGTGTGCTACTGCTGCGAATTTCTTCTTAATTCTATACTGGTTGTAGAAATTTTGGAATTCGACACTTTGAATTGGGGTCGGTGATAATCTTCTATGGAATTCCAAATCGATATATAATGTTTTTCACCACAAAGTTGATCACTTTCTTTATAGTGATCATGGCTAGCTATTCTGCTTCGACCCACTTTATGAAATAACCCACAGCTACGATGGCATACTTCGCTCCACTTTTCGACATCGGTGGTACCCTGATATTGTTAACTCCCCAAACTGCAAATGGCCATGGGTTAAACATCTGTGTAAGTTCTGTGGGCGAGGCTCTCAAGATCTTTGTAGACCTTTGGCACTTATTTCACTTTCTAATGTAATAAGTGGCATCCTGATTGATCGCCAGCCAAAAAATACCCATAGCAAATAACCTTTCTTGCCAAAGTCTATTCCATTGTGGTCATTGCAGCTTCCCGCATGCACATCAGCAATTATCTTCTTTGCTTCCTCTTTGGTGACATATCATAGTAGAGGAGCAGAGAATCCTCTACTATATAGTGCTCCTTTTTGAATGATAAACCATGGTACTTTACATAGAAGCTTTCGTCATTCATTCCTTCCGTTTAGGAGAGTTCCCTTCAGCAAATATTCTTTAATTGGAGTCATCCATGACTCCTTACCCACCTCGACCTCCAAGATCCAATTAACATCCATTTGGTCGATGCTCAGAGCCAACAAAGCTTCCATAAGAATAAGTCCCACGAGTCATGCATCCCCAGTGCTAGCCAGTTTAGCCAATGAATCACCTCTCATATTCTCTTCCCTAGGAATGTGTGTTATCGTGTAATATTCAATATCATTCAGGAGTTCCAAAACCTTCATCAGGTAAAGGGCAAGTCTCGTTCCCTTGGCCTGATAATCCTTCTTTACTTAACAGACCACCAATTGAGAGTCGTTGAATATATGCAATGTTTTGACTCTCGGTTCTTTTGCTATCTTAAGTCCTACGATCGACGCTTTGTTTTAAGCTTCGTTATTTTTTGTTGAGGACTCTAGGTTCATGGCATAGCATATCATTCATTTCTCTATTGTTGCCAAGATTACTCCTACCTCAAAACTATGTTCGGTAGATGCTTCATTTGTTTATAATTTCCGCTTAGTAAGTTGGACCACATCTTCCTCCACTTCTCCATCCCGGATGGTGAACTCGAAAAAGAAATCAATTAATGCCTATCCTCGTATCACCTTCCTCAGATAGTAGGTTATATCATAGTGGCTCAGATCGATATTCCATTTCAGTAATCTCCTGAAAGTCTCGGGTTGATGCAACACTTGCATTAAAGCCTAATCAGTCATTACTTTTATCGAGTGAGCCCGAAAATATGGCCGCAACATCCTCGATGCGATCAGCAAGCAATACGCTAGCTTCTGTAACTTTGGATAGTTCTTCTCTACTCTAGTAAACTGCTTGCTAATGTAATTCACAAGTATATTGATTTTGGACTTCTCATGCATCAAGGCTGTAATTAGTGTGTGAGCAGACGCTACTAAGTAAATAAATATGTCCTCTCCTTCTAAATGCTTTGATAAAACTAGCGGTCTCTATATGTGATCAAGCAAGTCCTAGAAAGCTTTCTAACATTCCTTTGTCCATACAAACTACCCTTTTTCTTTCTCCAGAGCATCAAATAATGGTACGCATTTATCTACCGCCTTCAAAATAAATCGACTCAGTGCGATGAACTTTCCGTTCAAGCTATGCATTTCTTTCCTTGTCTTTGGGGCAATAACTTCTCCCAATGATTTTATTTGCTCTGGATTACCTTCAATTCCCCTTGAGTTTACTTTGAAACGCAAAAAATTACCTAATGGGATCTAAAAGAGCATTTGATGCGTTAAGCTTCTTCTCGTACTTTCGTAGCACCTTAAACATCTTTGAGATATTGCAAATTTGGTTCATCGATCACGGTGACTTCACTAGTATATCGTCCACATAAACCTCCATCGTTTGCCCGATTTGATATTTAGACATAGATTTTACCATTCATCGATTAGTATCACCAATGTTCCTCAAACCGAACGACATTACTTGATAATAATACTAGCCAAAATCTATGATGAAAATGGTGTGCTCTTAATCTAGAACATTCATTGCAATTTTCTTATAGTCGGAGTACACGTCCATGAAGGATAATAGTTCATTCCCAATAGCTCCATCAGCGAGCTGGTCAATTCTGGGTAGTGAGAAGCTATCTTTTGGGCATGCCTAATTCTGATATAAATAATTGATACATGTCTGCCATTTCTGTTAGGCTTCTTGACCAACACAGGATTCAATACCCAGTCTAGGTATATAGTATTGCAGATAAAGCCATTCTCCATTAGCTTATTTACTTATCTCTTCAACGCAATGGACTGCCTCAAACCTAGGTTGCGCCTCTTCTACATCATAAGAGGTAACATGGGCCCACATTTAGTGTATGGCATACTATTTTCGGCAATATTCCATACATATTGTTATCTGGCATTTTGACCAGGCTATATCCGAACTAACTGGACAAGTTAGACTCGACTACCATCAAGGCCAGTGGCCTGGAGAGATGATTGTGAGGTTCAAAAATCAAGTGCAGGCAATGATATGAAGCGATAATCAATTGTGACTAAGAGATAGACTATCTACAATAACCTAAGTACGGATTAGTACTTTCCCCAAGTAGGGGATCAGGGTCTATCCCTTTCCCTAAGGAATCGGTACATATCCTCGATTTTTGATCTAAACTGGGTGAGATCAATATAGAGTGACACGGAAGGCCCCACGAGGGTACATTTCAAATCTTAAGTCGTTTGGATTTTGTACGCTCAAGTTATTGGCAAATTACTTCACCTAAGAAAGGGAACATATAAAAGGGATCGGATCGTATTCAGCCAAATAATGAAACTCAAAAAAAAACGATCGATATCTCAAAATCCAGAAGTCCAACACACTTGAAACTTTGGGAACAAGAAGAGGGGACCCTAGGGAGTCCATCCTAGAGATCTGATATGCACGTAAAAATGTATATTTTTACTCACACACTTAATCTCATTTTAGTAAAATAAATGTCATAATTGGGTGTTTTTATATGTTTAAAACCAAATTTCAAAAATGCTTTCAATTCATCATTCATGCATCTACATGGGGGCAAAACGGTAACTTTCATGTGTAAATTAATTTGGAAAAAATTTCTTGCATATTTTAATTTGTTTTGTAGGAATTTTGATTCAACTTTGAAGTGGCTTCATGGAAATATGCATGTACAAGAGTTGGAAGCCAAAGAAATGAAGAAATAAAAGAATTCATGTAATCATGGAGGACCCCACCTACCCACTAACTAATGAACCACAATTAAAAGCTAATGCACATGTTAGTGGGGATTAAAGGCACATGCACATTTAATGGAAGATTAATTTCATGCTAATGATAACTTGAAGGCCACACTATCTCAAGGGCATTTTAGGGAGTTCCCTAAAAATAGATTAGAGTTTTAGTCATGTATAAATAACCCTCTTATGTTCATGTAATGAGGCTTATTATCTCATAATATTATGCAAGTTGTAGCCACAAAATTAATGAGAATAAAATGGCTTCCTAAGCCACTTCTTCTTTGTTCTTTACATGCTTTTATTTTATGCTCATTTTTATCTACATGCTCTCTTTCCTTCTATGTTAGTAGATTAGATTTCCATTTATGCTCTTAGTTTAGTTTTATTTCTATGCAAGTAGTTTGTTCTTTTTATTTTAATTAGCTTTCACTTTCCTTTTTTGTTCCATGTTGAAATTACATGTGTTGAAATGATAACACAAATGAGAAGCTAAATCCCTTCAATTTAAGGGTAATGAAGCTCTCTCAAATTATGTAGATTCAACATATTTTATTATTTATGATCTCTTTTTAGTGCTTAATGAAAAGTTGGATTATGATGTAAGTTTATTAGAGAATTTGATAGCCTATGTTGTGTTTCTAATCACAAATGGGCTATGCTTAATCCAACATAAACATAATTTACCTCATCATCTTACTAATTGATTTTGATAATGAAATTAAAGCAGAATCAAAATTTGATGATTTTTGTTACTAAACAAAATAGTAAATAGATCATGCCTAAAATAGCTTTTGCTTTGACTTCATGTTCATTTTCATTATGATTAATAAGTGGTTTTAGTGTTGTATTAAAGTTTGATGGTTTAAGCTGCGTTAATTAATAATACAAATAGATCATACTTATGATAAATACATCACTAATACTACTAGATTAAAATGAGAGATCATAGATTAAATTTTGTGTGGATTTATATTAGAGTATGAGAGTGGATTTGCCTCTAAATTGTCTCTTAATCTCATATTTTTATTCACTTTTAGTTAGTTTTTACATTTCTTTTTAGTTAAAACTATCTCATGCTTTGGTTTAATTTGATTGAGTAGAATTTAAAATTAATTCATTTCCTTGCGGATCAACCCATACTCGCATACGTACTACAATTATACGCCATGCGCTTGCGGTATTTTAACGATTATATTTTTAACGACGATTTTCTAATCGATAGAAAATTCACCGTTATATTAACAAGTTTTTGGCGTAATTGCCGGGGATTGAACCCGGGTCACTCGCGTGACAAGCGGAAATACTCACCACTATACTACAACGACAACCTTAAGCGCGGCTACCTGCAATCACACAAACGCAACCTCATTCACTCACAACCACCGTAACATCACCTCCTCTAAAAACATCATCACCGAGCTACCTCATCAACCAATCCGCAACCGCCCTTCCAAAATTCTCAACTTCCCACTGCCACTTACCTCCAAACATCTCACCAAACCCACGAACTTCGAACTCATAGTCGCAGTTTCCAAATCGCGACTTCGAATTAACAACTGCAACAACCCAAATCATATTCAAACAAGTTTTTGATTTTTGATTTTTGTATGGGTTGTGAAATTTGGTTTGGTAATTTCGAATAACGTTTGCGACCAGACTTCTAGTTGTGTTTTGAAATTTGGTTTTGGGAACTTTGGTTTTGGAAATTGTTTTTTGTTTGGAATTATAGTTTACAGTGGGCTTATACTTGTGGACTTTTGCATATTGGGTTGAGTTTGAATTCACAAGTGTAAATTCAATTCTCTTTATTAATTTTTTTTGTTTTATCCTTATAAAAAATTTCTCTTGTTCAACATTTTGTTTTAAGTTTTAGATTTACTCCCTTAAAAAAATTGTTTTGTTTTTAGTTTCTTACTTAAAAAAAGAAAAAAAACCAAGTTGTTTTGGTTTCATATTCTTTTTAGTTTCTTCCTTGATATAAAAATAAAAGAATAAATACATTGTATATATACCTTGTTCAAGTTTTCAGGTTGCAGAAGGAGAAGACTTGCTTGCTAAAAAAATTTCTTTGCTTGCTTATATATAAAAATTTCCGCTTAAAAATAAATTGCTAATAATTATGCATGCTCTGGTATCGTGCCCTTATATTTTGTTTTTAGTTTCATTGCATTGTTGGTTGCTTGCAATTTAAAAAAATCAAAAACAAAAACAAAAATATAATCTCATTCGTAGTTGCATTGTTAATACACGTCTAATTTCAGTTTTGCATTCATTTTATCTTGTTTTTATTTTCTAAGGACAACACGCAAATCCACATAAGGTGGGAGATTTCATCACCCCTTCCTTAGCCCACAAATTGCATTTGATCTTAAAATTTGACTAATTATAACGGTTAGACTTTGGACTTAAGGCAGTCACAAGCTCACCTAGGGCTTAATTGTATTTTGACAAGTATCTTCTTTCGATAATTTATTTTCTTGGTGTCTAGGCTACAACAGAGTAATAATCATATATAAATATTATGGTGATTCATAAATATTATAGTGATTGTTTCTCTGAAGGTACTTAAACCTTTGGCTGCATTGCTACGGTGATTCGTAGTGCACCGATAATTCCTGTCCGTTACCTGGCTAAGAAATATTTTTTTGGATGAAGATAAAGTGTGATTATACAATTTTGGGTTAGGAGCTACTAAGGATGGAAAATTTGTAATTAAGTCCTTGCATTCATTTAGTTGCATTTGTTCATGCATATTTAAAACAACAAAAAACAACAAAATCCAAAACTAATTTTTTTTTACATTTTACTTAACTTAGTCCTTAAAAAACAAAAATCTTTTTAAATCTTTTCCTTAAAAAAAAGAATTTTTTTTAAACAAAATCAAAAATCCAAAAAAAATAATATTTTCAAAAACTAAAACTAAAACTAAAAAAAAGAGCAAAAATGTATAAAACAAAAAAAATTTGAAAATCCAAAACAAAAATCAAATTTCCCTTTTGAAAATAAATCATTTTGGTAAATATTTTTCCTTTTAAAAAAATATATAAAAAAACAATTTTTCACTTCATTTTCTAAACCTTGCTTCTTTCTTTTAAACGCAATTCTCATTTCTTTCTCTTCTCAACTTTTTCTTGTGCATGAGTACTTGGACTCGTGACACAACAACAAATCGTTTAGCTCTAACAAACAACCCTTCAACAATGGCAAATGAAATGCCCTTCGAACTTTCATGGATAGAATCTTTCTCGGTAGAGTTTCTATTCCTTCTTGCATCACGTTACCTGCCCCAATGGGTAACCATTTCGAAATTCATTCCAATCATATTGCCACGCTCCCAAAATTTGACAACTTTGAACACGATGACCCATAAATTTTCTAAATGAAATTCGAACAAGTTTGTGCAACCATTAAACTCCAACAATTATGTGATGATGGAATCAAACTTCGGTTAATTCTATTCGCCCTTACCGATTATGCTGAAAAATGGTTGTACAGTTTACCATCAAATTCAATCAAAACATGGGAAGAATTCGTTTAAGTTTTCTTAAAAAAGTCCTGGCCCTTGGAAAAAACAACTAAAATCCGAAATGAAATTTTCAATTTTCATCAATTCAGGGGTTAACCATTCGAAAAATATTTTGAAAGATTTAAAGAGCTTTTAATAAATTGTCCACACCATAATTTCGAAAAATGGACTCTTTGCCAAATCTTATACGATGGACTTGAAAATAGCTCACGAACCGTGCTTGAATCGATGTGCTAAGACAATTTTCTCGCCCAACATCATGATGATGCTTGGAAATTTCTTGAAAACCTAGCCAAAAAATCATCCCAATGGGAACTTACTAACAAAAAATCCATTTACTCACAATCGAGCGCACACTCAATAGGATCATCTTTGGCTTTGGAAGCTAAAATCGATGCAATGATCAATAAATTCGACAACGTTTTCTCATCCAACCAAATAAACCAAGCTTCCCAACCATTGTGTTATAATTGCAACGATCTGAATCACATAGTCGATCAGTGCCCTAATTCGATTGAACAACTCAATGCTTTCAATAAAGTTAAGAATGACCCGTTTCTCCAACGTACAATCCTGGTTGGAGAAATCATCCTAATTTTGCATGGAACCAAAATAACTCCAACATGAGTTTGGTTCACCCCAATTTTCAAGCCTTTTCGAATAATGCTTCGAATCCTCCCTTTCAACCCAATCATTTTCAACAAAATTTTGCGGGTCCATCTCAAAATCAACCGCAACAATATTTTGCTCCCTAAGACGATAAACGATTGACTTCACTTGAGAAAAGTCTTGAAACTTTTGCTAAAGCAACCACTTAAAGCCTCCAATCAAATAGCAATTTGAAAATTTTGTTAACCTCATACATGCAGAATACGAGTCAATCGATTGCTAAACTTGAAATGCAAATGAGTCAAATAGCCACGTCTGTAAGTGAACGTGAATGAGGCACATTCCCAAGTCAGCCGTTCCGGATCCCAGAAATCAAAACATGAATTCGAATCAAACCCATGTTGTTCAAGATAGCAACGTAACCCAAATGAATGCTATCACGACTTTGCATTCTGGTAAACAAATCGATAATCAAGTTGATAATCCAAACAATTTATTGGAAATTCCTCTTGACACTTCAAAAACAAGCGAATCTGAACAAAACATTAAGCCAAACATCAAATCAAACTCCAATCCAAATTCTTCTTCTACTCAAGTAGACCGACCTACTGAGTATCGTGTTCCATTTCCACATCGTCTTCGACCCAAGAAATACTCTGACCAAATGGAAAAGATGTTGGAAATTTTTAAACAAGTCAAAGTTAACATCCTGCTTCTTAATATCGTTTAACAAGTTCCAACTTACGCTAAGTTTCTCAAGAACTTGTGTACCCAAAAATGACACACTCATGTACCTAAGAAAGTTTTCTTAACCGCCAGACTTAGTGAAGTCCTATCCCAATCAATTCCTGTTAAACACAAAGATCCTCGATGTCTGATGATCTCGTGCACGATAGAAGACAAAACAATTAACAAATGCTTACTAGATTTGGGTGCGAGTGTCAATTTGATTCCTTCTTCAGTTTACCAACAACTTGGCTTGGGTGAACTAAAACCGACGAAAGTAACTCTTCAATTTGCTGATCGTTCAATAAAGAAACCCCTGGGAGAAATCGAGGACATACTCATCAAAATCGGTCAATTTATATTCCCCGTCGATTTCATCGTTTTAGCGACTCAACCTGTGAATAATCCAATGAGTCAAATTCAACTGATTTTAGGCTAACCTTTCTTGGTTACTTCAAATGCTTTAATCAATTATCGAAACGGTTCGATGAAAATTTCTTCTGGAAACATGATTTTGGATCTTAACATTTTCAATCTTGAAAATCAATCGAATGAACCACATGACCAAATGCTGGAAGTTAGCTTCATTCAAGAAAATTTTGATAACGAAATAGTTGACCTTAACAACGAACGTGAGATTGAATACGAACAACTGTTTCAAGATGAGCCTAATGAGATTGAAAATGCGCTTCCGTTTGAACCCCTTACCATTAAGTCAGAACTTCAACCAAATTCTTTGATTGAGCAACCTCCGCGGTTGGACCTCAAACCCCTTCATGATCACCTTAAGTACGCATACTTAGGTGACAACGAAACATTTCCCGTCATAATATCTGCAACTCTCTCTCTTGATCAAAAAAACTTCCTTACTTTCAATTCTATCGAAAAACAAAGAAGCAATTGGATGGTCGATCACCGATATAAAGGGAATTAGTCCCGCACTTGTTCAACATCGTATCCATTTAGTTGACGTTGCCAAGCCTGTTCGTGATGCGCAACGAAGGCTTAACCCAAAAATGAAGGATATGGTTCGAGACAAGATTCTTAAACTCCTCCATAACGAAATCATATACCCAATCTCTGATAGTTCATGGGTTAGCCCAATTTATGTTATGCCTAAAAAGTCTAGACTTACCGTTATCAAGAACGACTCTAACGAACTCATTCCAACTCGTACTCAAATGGGTTGGCATGTTTGCATCGATTACCGAAAATTAAATGCTGCAACACGTAAGATCATTTCCCTTTCCTTTCATCGACCAAATGATTGAACGATTAGCCGATCATGAATTCTCTTGCTTTCTTAATGGTTATTCCAGCTATAACCAAATTCCAATCGCTCCTGAATATCAAGATAAAACAGCTTTCACATGTCCCTTTGGTACTTTTGTGTATCGACGTATGCCATTTGGCTTTTCCAACGCTCCTGCTATGTTTCAAATATGCATGGTCAGCATCTTTTTCGATATGATCGAACGCTTTCTTGAAGTGTTTATGGACGATTTTTCTATCTTTGGAAACTCTTTTTCCGAGTGCTTACACTATCTCGAGTTGATTCTGAATCGATGGAAGGACAAACACTTAACACTAAATTGGGAAAAGTGTCATTTTATGGTCAAACATGGCATTGTCCTTGGGCATGTCATTTCAAACAAAGGTATTGAGGTAGATAAAGCAAAAGTTGACATAATTGCGATTCTACCCATTACCAAATGTGTCAAGGACATTTGTTCATTTCTTGGACATGCTGGTTGTTATCGACGCTTTGTGAAAGACTTTGGTAAAATTGCACGACCTCTTACTACTCTTCTTGGAAAATACATTCCATTCAACTTTAATTCTGACTGTGTCTGTACTTTCGAACATCTCAAAAATGAACTCATTTCCACTTCCATCATTTGCTCACCCAATTGGGATCTTCCCTTTAAAATAATGTGTGATGCTTCTAACTTGTAGTTGATGTTGTCTTAGGACAACGCATCAACAAAATTCTTCATGTCATCTACTACGCTAGTATGACTCTTAATGATGCTCAACTCAATTACTTGACCACTGGAAAAGATCTTCTAGCTGTATTCTTTGCGCTCGAAAAATTCCGACGTTATTTGATTGGCTCATACATTACGGTTTACACTGACCATTCCGCTCTTAGGTACCTTTTCGCTAAAAATGATGCTAATACTCGTTTGATCTATTTGATCCTGTAACTCCAAGAATTTGACCTTACGATCAAAGACAAAAAAGGATCCGACAACGTCATCGCCATTCATTCTATCACGTCTTCCAAACGCACCATCTTCTTTACCGATCAACGGGAACTTTCCTGATGAACAACTCCTTTCTGTTTCCATCGATCCATGGTATGCCGACATAGTGAACTATCTAGTCACTAAGGAAACTCCTTCATTTTGGTCGAAACAAGATAAATATAAATTCATTTCCCAAGTCAAGTACTTCTATTGGAATGGTCCATACTTGTTTAAATATTGTTCTGACCAAATCATTCGACGTTACATCCCGGATTGTGAAATCAAGAGTGTCCTTTCATTTTTTCATGACCAAGCTTATGGTGGTCACTTCGGTCTGAAGAAAACCACGGAAAAGGTGCTTCAATGTGGTTTTTACTGGCCTACGCTTTTCAAAGATGCATTCGAGTTTTGTAAAACTTACGACCGCTGCCAAATGTTAGGAATAATCTCTCGACGAAATATGATGCCTTTGAACCCCATCCTTACTATCGAAATCTTTGATGCTTGGGGTATTGATTTTATGGGACCGTTTCCCAACTCTTTTGAAAATCTGTACATTCTTCTTGTTGTTGATTACGTCCCAAAATAGGTTGAAGCCATTCCTTGTAAAACAAATGACCATAAAATTGTTGTGAAATTCATAAAAGAAAACATCTTTTTGAGGTTTGGAACACCTCGCATAATAATAAGCAATAATTGAACCTATTTCTATAATTGTTCATTTGAAACTCTAATGAAGAAATATTCGATAACCCAGAAGTTATCCACTCCTTATCATCCTCAAACTTGTGGTCAAGTTGAAGTTTCAAATCGTCAAATCAAACAAATCTTGGAGAAAACTGTGAATAAAATCGAAAAGGTTAGTCTCAAAAATTAACTGATGTGCTTTAGGCTTACCGTACTGCTTTTAAAACTAACCTTGCGATGTCCCAATTTCGTTTAGTTTACGGGAAAGCTGCCATTTACAAGTTGAAATCGAACACAAAGCGTTGTGGGCAGTGAAAAACTTAAACTTTGATCTTGAAAGAGCCAACAAAAGCAGAAAATTGCAAATCAACGAATTAGAAGAGATTAGGAACAACGCATATGAAAAGGAAAAAAATTTACAAAGAAAAAAAAAGTTTTTCATGACAAGTCAAACCTAAGGATAACATTTTCGCCAAATCAGAAAGTTCTTTTGTATGACTATCGACTTTATTTGTTCCTTGGGAAGTTAAAATCAAGGTGGACAGGACTATACATTGTACGAACTGTTTTTCCACACGGTGCCGTAGAAATACAAAACCACGGGGATGGAACAATTTTCAAAGTCAATGGTTATCACTTAACACCATACTTGGAATTGCCAAGTAAGCAAGAGGAGGAGCTCATGATTCTTCGTGAGCCATACTACGCCTAGTAAGAAACGTTAACCCTCTTTTGTAAATATGTACATATTTTCCCCCGTTACACTTATTGTATCATGCATTGGCTGTGGGGACACGGTCAAAATTTAGTGTGGGGGGTCTCATATTCATTTGTGAATTTTCATGATTTATTTTTTGCATTTTCTTCTTCTTAAAAAAAAAAAAAAATTAAAACAAATTTTCTTTTTAGCATATTGATTTACTTTTGAAGGAACACTATAGGATAAGCAGACGTTTTTGGTTATTGAATTGAAATTTTTGAAAATTTATTTGTCTCATAAAAAATAAAAATAAAGTTTGATTACAAGTAACTATGGTTTAACTAGTA
This sequence comes from Allium fistulosum, assembly GCA_030737815.1. NCBI lineage: Eukaryota > Viridiplantae > Streptophyta > Magnoliopsida > Asparagales > Amaryllidaceae > Allium > Allium fistulosum. The sequence goes on from CM060902.1 coordinate 1,428,091,455, forward strand.
TATAGGAAGGTTCATGGGTGTTAATTATGAAGTATATCCTAATTGTAATCTTTGTTTAAAAGAGTAGTTGATTTAAAGTAAAGGCGGTAACATTTTTAATGTTCTAAGTTAAGTGGTGCTAAGATGATTTTGCAAAACTCGCTCTTTATAATATATATATATAAAGAAAAAAAGAAAAAAAAGGTTTTTATAAAAATAAGAAATACCTAGCGTCATGTGTTCATATGCAAGTGTGTGCACTCGCCATGCTCTGTACCCTTCTCACGTAAGCCCAAAAGGCAGTGCATGATCGGTATATCTGGCCTCAGTTTATCTGAGTTAGGTGTATGAAAATAATTTTAAAAAAATAACCTCCTAGAGTCATGTGTTCATACGCAAGTGTGTGCACTCGCCATGCTCTGTACCCTTCTCACGTAAGCCCGAAAGGTAGTGCATGATCGGTATACCTGGCTTCAGTTTATCTAAGTTAGGTGTGTAAATAATAATAATGTTAATACTTTTCAAAAATAGAGAGAGAAAGCAGTTGAAATCCAAGCACTATTTTCACTTATTTGATTCGACTTGTTATTCAAAAGAAATGAAAATACCACTTTGAAAAACTTTGATAATCAACTAAGGATCCAATTCATAGTTGCGCTATATTATCAACCAAACAACTAGCCAAACTAGAGTCTAATTGTGATGATAACTTAATTTCTATTGGAAGTTTTGATGAGTAATAGGATTTAAATTTCTTGATAATGACCAAAACTTATATTTAACTTATTCGTGTCAATTTAAAAGTAAATTCTTCATTTGTAAATATTTTCAAAAACTTGCATTCATATCTTTGTAAATAAATCTTGCATTTAGGAATTTTTCATGTTGCGTTTGGATTTTGTGCGTAGTATCCGTTGAAACCCTCACGAGACGACACTCGTCCTACTAGGAACACCTAGAGGTTTAACGGCTTGTTGCATACGCTCAATGCAATCGTGCTCCCTAAGAAAGTGGATTTATCATAGTTTTTCTTTGATCGAGGACAAATAAAAAGATAAGTGTGGGGAAATTTGATGTGCACATAAAAATGTATATTTTTATTCACACACTTAATCTCATTTTAGTAAAATAAATATCATAATTGGGTGTTTTTACATGGTTAATACCAAATTTTAAAAATGCTTTCAAGTCATCATTCATGCATCTACATAGGGGCAAAACGGTAACTTTCATGTGTAAATTAATTTGGAAAAAAATTACTTGCATATTTTAATTTGTTTTGTAGGAATTTGGATTCAACTTGGAAGTGGCTTCATGGAAATATGCATATACAAGAGTTGGAAGCCAAAGAAATGAAGAAATAAAAGAATCCATGTAATCATGGAGGACCCCACCTACCCACTAACTAATGAACCACAATTAAAAGCAAATGCACATGTTAGTGGAGATTAAAGACACATACGCATTTAATGGAGGATTAATTTCATGCTAATGATAACTTGGAGGCCACGCTACCTCAAGGGTATTTTAAGGAGTTCCCTAAAAATGGATTAGGATTTTAGTCATGTATAAAAATTGGATGTGACTTGACCATCTATTCTTTAGGTCCTCGCCCAGAGTATGGCGACATTTATGCCAAAAGTGGGCGTGATTGACCGTCTAGTACCCAACTCATGCCCGAAATTCGATGGAGCATCGAAGTATTCCCCCTAGAAGGAAAAACCAGAATGCAATCAAGGATAGACGCGACTCAGCCTTCCATCAACTAACCCAATCCCGCGATTCAATGGGAAAGAGAATAAAGCTAAAGCGGACATGACTTGCCTTCCTACTTATCAACGTATGCTCCAGACTTAGGGATACGAGCGAGAAACAAGATGAATGTAAATCGACCATTCATCATAATTCTACAATTATTTACAAAATTCTTTCAAGTTATCTTCTACTTTTTCTCGTTCGAGTCCAGATTTATTTAAATTAAATCCAAAACTTTAAGATAAATCCAATTAACCAATATTTATTATTTGGTTTAAAAAGTCCTAAAAATGACAAAACAATGTGTTATATATCAATCGCATTTATGTTAACAAAAATGATAAAACTAATTTTTCATTCAAGTCTATATATATTAAAATTTCCATAATTACACATAAAGTTCTCTTTAATTCTCTTACATTATTCTACATTTAGGTACACATAATTTATTTCTTTCTAAAATTGGTATTTTATTACATAATTTTTTTTTCTAAAATGGTATTTCATACAAATAAACATATGCATAAATTTTTCACTTCTAAAATTGGTATTCATACAAATAAACATATGCATAATTTATTCCCTTCTAAAATTGGTATAGTATTACAAACATATAGAACTTTTTTGTTTCTAAAATTGGTACTTTAAGTGGATTCTTTATTGTTAATAAAGTTGATCATTAATGAAATCAATTTTTGTTAAGAATAACATTAAAATTAATGATAAGGTATGAATATTTTTAGTTTGTAATTTTAAAAAAATGAAAATTTTCCAAATAATATTTTTTTATGAAAATGTTAAATTTTATTTATTGATATTCTTAATTTACATTAATCAATTGATAAAATACGGTATTTTGATTAGAAATTTTTTTCATTGTATTTTGTTGTCCTTTTAAGGTAGATGGTAATTATTTACTAAAAAGTTTCATTGTATATTAAAAACAATTTATTAAATATTTATATATCAAATTATTATTTTTCATAATTATAATAACAATATGTTTCATTACATTACATGTCTTATTTTCACTAAATATTTCTTTTAGTTAATTAAATATTTTGTTTATCACTTTGATAATATCAAATAGTTGCTTGTTATTTAGTTATTAACTTCAAGAGCTTTAAACGCATACAATATACTGACTTAATACAATTACACTTTCATTTTTAATTATTTTTTATTTTGTCAAATAATATTTGAAATCAATCTATATATCATTTACCTTTTTTATTGTACTAAAACTAAATGTTGAATTCATAATCTATGTACATAAACATAAGAAATTATAAAAATATTAAATTTAAAATTAATTAAGAATACTGACTTTTATTTATATGTTTGATAGAGATATTAAATCCTAAAAATAATAAGTTGGTATGTAACTCATTTTTGTCTACAAAAATGACGATTTAACTTTTACCTAAATATAAAAATACGTTAATCATATAACAAAAATTATATAATTTTAAAAGTAATAAGTTTAACTCGTAACTCATTTGTCTTAAGAAATTAACCATAGATTGCATAACAAATTCAATTCATTAAAAGTATCTATATTTTTTTTACAACATACCAACGCATGGGTTATATACTAGTACATATATAATTAATGGTTTGATTACGTCCGCGAACCATGTTTAATCTATATGTTGGATTTGTATTTACATGTACCAACAAAGATTATACTATGTTCATCTTTGTTTTTAATATGGTTATTATGGTAATGGTAATGGTTACCGATATGATAAAACCGTTACTATACCAATACTATTCGTAAGTAAAAAATAACAACCAATATTTCACCATTACCGTTGATAAAATATTTGTTGGTATACCGATAAATTAGTAAACCATTGACTGATAATGGTAAATCTACCAATACATAAAGCCACTAAAATTTTACTCCAATAAAATTTTGATCATAATAAAAAATAAGTAAAAATTTTGTTACTAATTCTGACTCCATTGATGCTTATATAAACATTTTGGGTTATTTTAGTTGGTGGAGAAAATTTTCTTGATTCAACACAAGTTATTTTCAACAATATGAAATAATATATTTGCTAATCTTAAACTTTGAAGTTAATAAACCAAGAAGAAATATAAACATAAGTAATATTATAAGCATCTTCTAAAAATTTGATTATCCTTAAAAAAATATGTGGTTATTATAAATTAAAATAGTGAAAAATCAAAATTAACACGACTAGCAAATTCACTGTTATCACTAGTTTTGACATTTGTTTACAGCCACATTTATCGTTAGTAGTGGTAAACTTACATTACCATATCGCTAGCATTTGTATACTGATGCAGCTCGATATTGGTTACTAATTGCTTAGTATTTGTATGGTAATGGTAAATTTACTATTTCTGTACTAGCTTAGTTTTTAATATGGTTTGGTTTTAAATAAATAAACTTGTTTGATTTTGCTTTATTATTGGTTTTTATTGAAGTAAATATATAAAGACAAAAACCCACACCCTCCTCCCCACACACACGCATGCACATACACATGCGCACACATAGATGTGTGTGTGTGATTTGTCATGATTTAATTACATGCTATTAACATACATATTTGTGTAGTTATAAGTCACATTATATGCATATGTATATACACCTAGACTTTAAAAACATATATGTACACAAGCACCCCACAAATATCATTGAGTGTATTGATGTTCGTGATAATGTTATTATTAAAACAAAATTTATATTAAAATTAAAATTAATTGTTAATACAAATCTTAGCATTGAATCCAACGTGAACGTTAAGTTTGATTTGATGTAAAAGCAATCATTATTCATGATAACAAAAAATGATCTTCTAAAACCTTACTAAAAGATTATATTAGTTGCCTCTTTTACCCTATTTACTTATGAACTTGATCCAACAACATATACCTCGTATCAAGCATATTATGCAATACCATATTACCATATATCAATTATCAAAGATGTATTAATAAATTCTAATTGCAATTTGACTGCTACTCGAAAATATCAAAGTGATCTTACGAAGGAGTTTTTCAATCTAAAATACCTTTTTCAAAAATCAATATTACGTATAAAAATATTCTTTATATACGTAAAATAGATTTTCAAAGATTAAAATTGAAGCAAACAATATGAAGCCATCAAATTTTAACTGAGATGAGAATAGCAAAATATGATAAATATATTTATAAATGTTTTCTATAGAATTTTGGCTTTAAAAGATATGATTTATCTCATTTCAATGTTATGAATGGAGTAAACTCTTCCCTCATTTTTCATCACATTATTAACTTGGACAAATAAATATATTATTACTTTCGAAAGAATAGTGTAACTTATTTATATTCCTCTCTCATACATATAAATAAATTATTAATTTTATCAATGTTCAAGTTATATAATTATGAGTACCTTGGCTTTATCATTCTGCATATGAAACTTTATGTACTTAAGTCTAAGACCGAAGCTCGTGATGACTCCATTTAGTATAGGTTTTTGTAATACACATATGCCTTTGGTATGTAAGGTAACTCATTATGATAATATTCTATAAATAAAATAAAGAATTTTCAGCATTAAACTTACCTTTATATGACAATGAATATTATATAAGGAAACAATCCCATGATAAAGATTAAATTATGAAATAATAATAATAGTAATAGTAATAATAAATAAGGAAAGATAATATATACACAAAGTTATGTAAGTACAAGAAACTAAGCCATGAAATGTAAAATATGTTAGATTTTACTTCTTCTCAACTAGTATTTTTTCATCTCTTTGGACGTCCCCCATCAATTTTCTAAAGCTTCTCTAACGACAGATTCATCTCCTCATGGAAAAGAAAGATCAGTGTACAACCTATTTGTGATGATGAACCATGGAAACGACTGAGATTTACTGTAGTCTAAAACTACAAATGATAAGGGAGCACAATGTGTGTTGAATTATGTGTTGATAATGACTGAGAAGGGTAGGCAATTTCGTATTGATTTAATGGCTTAATATGTAGTTGGTCGACATGATGAAATATTAGTTGATGTGTGAGAACATCGCTTTAATGTCAGATGATAGTTCCGACTTTAGTTGTTATTTTATTGAAATTTAAGTGGGCTAGGGAACCTGACCCTTCTATTAATAAACATAATTTACATTATACAAAAAGGACCCAAAAAGGCCTATGAATTAAATAGAAAACAATGAAATAAAATATGATAAAGGATTATGGACTATCTTCTCTTATCCTAGCCTAAAGTTATATAAAATTATAGTATGAACCTTATGATATAGCTCGGAAGTAGTTTTCCTGCTAATGTCAAAGATTCATTCATTCCTATTTTCCTAGATTATTGCCACAAATATTTAGAGAATTTTAAGAAGTAATTTCATCCTAGGGGTCTTCCATCTAATTGCTTTAAAGATGTTGAACCACTCATGCTTGCTATTAAATGATTGTCGATGGAAATTACTATTCACAAGAAGCTTGGACCAGATCTGATTGACAGAACTGCAATCAAAGAAGAAATGTGTATTTGTTTCAGTTTTGATACCACATAGTGCACACGGATAATTTCTGATGATGTGTCAGCTAGCAAGTTTACTTTTGGTTTAAAGGGCATTGGCCATAACTTACCGGAGCAAAAAAATTCCTTTAGTTGGACTTCCTATTATCCAAATGCGAGGCCCATGGGAATTAATGTGTATCATTATTGAGCATGAGAGTGCTGTGAACAAGAGATATTGAGTGTTGCTTAAGTTTATTGATCTGCATAGAAACGATACGTGAAGCGGATTGTTGGTAGCACTAAAAATTTCTCTTGTAATTCAGGTGATAGCTCCTTAGGCATGAGAAGTGCTTAGTGATATGGAAAAAATCTACAAAGTGTGAGATATAATGCTTACAAGCAGGCATTCTCGATAATCAAGTATTATTACGAAGGTGTGCTTGTTGATATTGTTTGATATATGGGCTACATTATGTGACGTGATACCTAAAAGATTGAAATGTGTATATTATGCATGAATGAGCATCGATATGTAATAGGCTCGAATAGATGCGATTTGAGGAAATATGCAAAAACAAATTATTATTATATTTTGAAAATGGTACTTTATATACAACATGTCACTGGGACAACATATCACATGTCAATAAACGTTCGAATCACGCTACGCAAGTTTCGAACTTATGACCTCTCGCACCAAATCCGAATCACTTAACCACTTAGACAATGGTGCTTGTCCTGCAAAAACAAATTATTATTGTAAGAACACATGTGTGTATGAGAATAAAATTATCGAGTAGTGTGAGTGGGGATCAAGCCATTTTAGGATTGTCGTTGATGAGTGGTGTGAAAATAATGTGTATATCTATGTTAAGAGATAGATGAGGTCAAGGAGGGCTCTTTACTAGTAATGCTTAAGCAAATATGGGTGTCGTATGCCAACAACGAGCGACGAGTGTGGAAGGCTGATCACTCAAAGTTTGGGTGAAGATGGGATAAGCTTTATATTTTAATAAGTGATAATGTGGATGAAGCGATACTACATTTGATAAATTATAATGAGGTGATCCTATAGTGAGTACAGATGAGGTGACCCTTAAGATGAGAAGGCGTAACATTTTCATGTGTTGTGCTAAACGAGTGGGCAGTTAACGAGGATATGTAAAATTTGGTTATCTTTATAATCTAATGTTCAGGTATAAATGATATATGTAGTATATTTGATATTATAACCTAACATTAAGGTACTCTACTTAGAATAGGTAATTTGTGTGTGTAATATTGATGTTGTGTTTGGGTGATGTTTGGAAATTATTCATGCTAGACAATATGTCTGACTAGGTATTTTTCTCTATTTTCTTAGGACTTGTTCAGGACTATAAAATGAAGGAAGGTTTAGTCAGATATGGATAGGATTTTTGCGGGAAGGAGAAGTGCAATGATGGGTCTTAATATTTTACTTTTGTAGTTTGACCTACGTAAGCCATGTTGATGTAATTAATATGTATGACTCATGTTATTGTTAGGTGCTCTACATGTGATCTCGAACTTTGTCATTGATTTTAAAATGATTTCCATAAAGAGGTATTTGAAGTACTATATATATATGCATTGTAACTGTGCAGGAAACTTGTACAAGTGCTCGAAAGGACGTTGGGGTGTTAGATTTATGGTATTAAAGCTAAAGGTTAGCTTATTAGAAACAATTTATATGTGAGAAGTAAGTGAGACCTACGATTATGGGGTATATTATGGGTGCGCTAATAAATATTTATTGGTGAATATGGAAACTTTAGGAATATTTTATGAAGTGTCCACAATTTTTTTATAGAAAACCGGTGTTATTGATAAAGTAAATTTTTGTTAAGATTAGTGGATATTTGTTTTGTTTTATTTAGAGTTATGCATGCTTAGCTTTGATGCCTAGGATAAACGTTAGTTTTGTTTTTATAAAATCTATAAGTTGTTAAGAGCATATTTTTGTAGTTTTCTTGCTATTATCACAAAGAAGGAAATGTTGATTCAATCGACCTAGAAACACAATCTTGGAGAGAGCTTTTAAGCATACCCTGTGAGGTTGAAGTCCTTTACCTCAAGAAGCCATTTGACTGTCAAATCCTCCAAATCTTTTTTTAACGTTGTATCAAGGCTTACGGGAGAGGTTTCATATTTTTTTTTCATAGATATGGATGGTCTAAGAGAAAGGGTACAGTCGGAGGTGAGGAAAAATCCTTGGTGGTTGTTTTCAAGAGTTGACATAAGTTTAAAAGTAGGTTAGAGGTGCTTGGGGGTGGTGGTGAGGTTGTTTATTTAGGTGAAATTTGGCTTTCGTTGGTTTGGGTAATAAATTTTTTGATGGGTATGAGTCGGTCATTGTTGTTGACCATAGCTAGGGCAATGTAAGATGGCTTATGAGGAGATGAATGTTAAGATGGAGAGAAAAACAAAGTTAGCTACACATCGATGGAGGGGTAATGTTGTGGCTTGGTGGAAGATAACTAAGGTTCGACTAAGAGAGTGGCCAGTGGAGTGGACTGAATTCAAGGCAATGTTTTAGGAAAGGTCTACACCACAAGTGAGCTAGGAAGAGTTGTTCCATTATGGACTTGAAATAGACCAAGGCTACGACCATTCTGGAACATGCAAACAAGTCTGAAGATCTTATACTTTGTGGAGGGAACTTATAGCAATAGAGGTGAAGAAGAAGTTACACTTTATTAGAGGATTGAGGGCACCAATAAGAGCTTATTTAATGGTAAATGTGGCAAGAAGTTTAATTGAAGTGGAGAACACCATGTTGAAGTTAGAGAGTGACCAGAAGCTTGAGAAGGGAATAAGAATAGAATAAAGCGAAGAGGTCGTCTGTTACTGGTCGGCGAAAGTTCCAGAATGCAAAAGGAAGTTTATGGCAAGGGAGGTGGAGCCTTGGTTGGTATTGGTCGAGGTGTTATTTTTAAGGGGTCAAGGGAGGATAATGTGAGTATGATAATGTGCTACAACTATAGTCAACTTGGACATTTTGCTAAACAAAATGAGAAGTCAAGGGTAAAGGTTGGTTGTTTTAATTGTGAGATGATGAACATAGGGCCAAGAATTGCACGGAATCAACCACAAGAAGAATGTATGTTATAGAAGCTGCTGGTAAGGAGGTAGATATCGCATAGACTAATTTGGAAGGTGTTGTTCTTATTTATAGTTTACTTGTGACATTTTTATTTGATAGTGGGACAACATTTTTTTATTGCTACAAGTTTGGTTGATAGAATAAAACTTGAGATTAGAATGTTGAGTACACTATTATGTATAGTTAGATCGGTAAAGCGTTATGTGACACTAGTTACGAGATGCAAGCAGGTGGTAGTCGAGATATGTAGATGGACAAGCCTGAGTAATCTGGTATTAATGGATTTTGATGGTTTCAGGGGCATTTTTTGGATGGATAGCTATAATGGTAAGGTGTAGTGATTGATTGTGCAAGGAGGGTTGTGTCTTTGCGAGCAGAATGTAGTCATCGGTTGATGGACTTGGAAAGTACATAGGATAATTCTATGCGAAGTATTATCATGTATGCTACGGAAGTAGACAAGGTGGAGTTGCGTAGGATAACTATGGTGTGTGACTTTGAAGACATGTTTCGAGAAGTAGACAGCTTACCTACAAAGAGAGATCAGAATTCTCAATTAGTCCGGTTGAGGTTGCGCGACCATATAGGCGAGCCTCTTACGGAATGCCATAAAGGGAGTTAGTTAAGATAAATCTGCAAACATATGAATTATTGTGAAAGGGTGTTGTTTGGTTAAGTGAATCACCTTGTGAAGGTCTACTGTGTTCGTAAGAAAGCATAATGGATCATTGAGGTTGTGTGTTCATTATTGTAAGATGTACAAAATGATCGTGAGCAATCAATACTTGTTACCAAGGGTAGACGACATATTCGATCAGCTGCATGGAGCGAGTTTATTTTCATGGTTAGATTTAGCCTTTTGGTTTCATCAACTTAAAATAGTTGAGGGGAGCATCATGTTATAGCTCTTTTAAATATCTAGTTATTCCATTCGGGTTGACCAACATGCTGACATATTTCATAGATTTACTGATTCGGGTGTTCCGAGAGTATTTGGACAAGTCTATACTCGTATTCATGCAAAATATTTGATTTACATAAGAATGAACTATTAGAAATCTGCTATTAGAAACTGCAATCGTTTCATTTACTTTTAACGTTATGCAGTTTCTAATCTTAATGTGACCCTATTAATTAGGTCATAAATAGAACGTTTCATTTACCTTTAACGTTATGTAGTTTCTAATCTTAATATGACCCTATTAATTAGGTCATAAATGTAGGATCTAGATTAACCCTAGAGGGGGGGTGAATAGGGTTATCGCAAATTTTCTCAAATTAAACGCGGAAGCAAACAACAGATAAATAAATATGCAGTAAAGTAAATCACACACAAAATTTACCCAGCTTCGGCAACCCCTACCTACTGCTGCATTCCCAGATTTCTATTAGAATTAAACAGTCTCCCACTTACAAACACTCTCACAGACTCGCAGACACTCGCTCCCGCTCACAAACACTCCTACAGACTCGCACACCCTGCTCCGCCTATAGAGTTTCGTTTACTCGCAAACTCTGCTCCCGCCTATAGAGCTTTGCAAACTCGCAGCCTCCCTGCTCACTGAACTAATTCTAACTAGACAATCTGACAACACCTAAACCCTAGGTGGTGATTGACTCTAACCGGACTTTGAAAAATATAAACTGAAATACAAAATACAGTTTGAACCCCAGGGCAAAATATAGATTGACAGTTTAAAACACTTTTGCCCTCAAATGAATTTGGCCTAAAACTAGATCAATAAAACCTTGCCTAAATTTAAACTAAATTAAAAATTAAAACCCTATTTAAACCCAAAATTAAAAACCCTATTTTAAAAGATTGACCGGCCCATTAAATAACCATAGCCCGTTCCTTCTTTCTCATATTAGCCCGATCCTTTGAGAAAATTATCGGCCCTTTTCTTTGCTCTGGAAAAATAAATGGTGGCCGCTTCTTTCGATCGTTCCTTCGATCTGAAAATTAGGGCTTTGGCTCTTCGATCGATTGCTGGTCGTTCTTTGATTGTTACTTGCGATTGCTTCCAGTTAGCCCGTTCCTCTGTGATTTGGACTTCGCCTTCGTCGATTGTTGTAGCTCTGGCGAATTTGACTTCGGCTTCGTTTGTGCTTTATTTGCTTGCGATCTCGACTTGGTATGTACTTCTTGATCGATTCTTCTCTGATTATATCTGATTGCTTGAGTCTTATGTTGGTGATGATTGGGTTTTACTTTCTGTTCTTCACCACATCTGTCAATGATGATTTGGGTCTTCTATTTATAGAGTCTGATTTGATATTACGTGATCTTCACGTTGTTGAGACTTTCCCTTTTTATGCTCCGATATATTTGGGAATTTCTTCTGATTCACGGCTTTGTTTTGAACGTGCGATTTTTTATTTTTATTCCATAAACTTTCCAAAAATAATTTTTGACTGTTTCTCTGATTTTTAAAGAGAAAACAAACTTCCTGTTTTCAAACACATGATTTCGGCATTGACATTTTTCTTCTCTGACCTTCTGCCTGTTTATCTGTGATACTTTCCTCTGTGACTTCGAATTGGCTTGAATTTGATTATCACAGCATTAACTTGGTTTTTTTTTTACTTTGTCAAACATACGCATTCGACTTGAAACACTTCACTGTCTTCGGTATTGACTTTGACTTGATTATCTATTTGATAGCATGTCTGCAGTGATGACATTGATATACTTGCTAGGGCTGCTGCGTACATTTTTTTTGTTGTAGTTAAGTTGAACTATGCTTGATGATGCTTTGTCTTTCCAGTTGCTTGTAGTCTTCTGACTTTGAGTTGTCTAACCTGTGGTCTTTGTATTACTTGAGTCTGTTGCATTGTGAAGCATTTGAACTGGATATTGATGTTGTTTGAAAACTGTTACATGTAGTGTTATGATGCATGTCAACTTGACACTGATTCATCTAAGTTGTGTTACCACTGTTGCATCTTGATCATCTGTAGTTGTACTTCATTCTGCACACTTCATGCTTGTTACTTGATCTGTTTCATTCACTACTGTCTGGACAGTTGCATTGTGATGTTTTCTGGGCTTCTTTGTGTATCACTGCATATATATACTTTTGATTGCACTGTCCACATGAGTTTGCTCTTCTCTGATGTTTCTTGATGGCAATTGTAGTCTGGACCCTTTTTTATGTACTAATCCAGTTTGTTCTGTCTTTTGTTAGTTGATCAATTTGTTGAAGCATACATGTTGATACTGTGTTGCTTGAGTATACTTGTATTGCATTGCTTCATATTGCTCTCTGCATACTTAAACTGTCATTGTAGTCTTTTGTTGCAGTGATCATTGAACTGCTTGCAAACTGTCTTGCTTTGTTTTTCATCCATTTACTTGAGTCTTTTGAGGCACATGTTTTGGCTCTGCAGCATTGTTGTTAACACTTCTTGGTTTTGACATTGCTGTTTTGATTTGTTAGTTGTGCCTTTTGAATCCAGTGTACATGGCTTGATTTTGATCGAGACTATTTGCACTTGTGTTGAATCTAACTTTGATTTGACCTTGTGCACTCGAGTTGGCGAGGCAGTGCACACGTGCATACGTGTGTACTGCAGCCACTCGTAATTCCCTGTCCCTGATATAAATACTGATATGCACAGATACTACACAATCAAAGATGATGACGTTTAACCCATATATCTGAGACAGCTTTAAAACAAATTTTATATTTTTGCAAATTCAATTCGTTTCTGTTCAGATTACTGCTGTAGATTTTCAATTATACATGTACCACAGGTGACAAGACAAACACTGAAGCTGGACAATGCAGATGAGTGATTGAGTGATGTAGTGAGGTTGTTACTGTAAAATCGAATTGTGATGTATTCAGAAATTGTACAGTTATAGTGAGTCAGAATTTGTACTATTCAAAATTTGTAATAAAAAGATTGGTTGAATAAAATTTCAGTTTGAATTCAAATTCTGTGTTGATAAAATTTCTGTTATTTCTGTATATGTATAATCTGTAAACACATCTAAAATACGATATATATAGTTTGTCATCATCAAACACTAAACACACATCAAACAATAAATAGAACGTTTCATAATCAAAACATTAGGTCTGTGATGAATCTTAAGCGTTGAATTGGTACATGATGGACGTACCAGATTTAGAGTTAAATGTTATATAAAGGATTGGGTCCTCTCTCCCAAAGAGAATAGATGTATTCTTCTCCATCAAGAAACACATAAAGAAATAGGGTTAGAGAGAAAAACCGAATTCTGAGAAGAAGAGTAATTATTAGAAGTCAGAAGAAGAAGATGACAACCATTACATCTTCCGCTGTTAATCAAGGTACGTCATCTTAAACAATAAATCATATTAAGTTTTGTTTGTGAAATATTCGGTATTGGTGATCCTCTGGCTATTACTTGAATTGTTCATCGTTAATCATGAAAGATCGAACAGTAAAGATTTTCTCACATTTGGTATCAGAGCCACCAATCAATAACTGAATATTTCCTATGATTGCAATTGATCTGTTCTATGCTTTACTCATGATGTTTAATCAAGTATTTGTTATAAGTCATTTATGCACATGAGATTTATGATTTTGTTAATCACCAAAGTAGACAAAATCAGAATAATCATTTAGTGCATAAGTGACATAATGATTATTGATAGAAATTGCCAGTTATAATAATACCAATTAAAAACGGGCGTCACTAATGATAGAACCTGAGAACTTACCCAAAGGAAAGTCTTGTTCTATAACTAGTTGACATGATGAGGTTTAATAGATATCTTGATTAAATAAATATTGATCATCCAAAGATGTCGGTTCTATTTAATTGAATATATTTATTACTTACTTATGTTTTGGTATTTAATTATGTTAAGTATAAGATAGTATCTACCCAAAGGAGTGTTATACTATACTATTATGTACATATCTGAATCGCGTTAGCTATGAGCTTATAGTTATTTCAATTTTTTTATTTAATTTGCAGTAGTTCCCATGAATACACATGCTTCATCTGTTACATTGTTCACTGGTGTTAATTTTTCTGAATGGAGAGAACAAGTCAATTTCCATTTAGGTGTTTAGGATCTTGACTTGGCACTCCTTGAGGATAAACCTGTTGCTCTTACAACAGCTAGTACTGAGACAGAAAAATCACACCATAAAGCATGGGAACGCAGTAACAAATTGAGCCTTATGTTTATTAAGATGATTGTTGCTAACAACATCAAGTCAACAATTCCGCAAACAGAAAGTGCTAAGGAATATATGCAGTTTATGGAAGAGCGTTTTCGTTCAGCTGATAAGTCACTCGCTGGTACTCATATGGCAGAACTCACGACCATGAAGTTTGATGGGTCGCGAACTATGAAAGAGCACATTATAGAGATGATTAATCTTGCAGCAAGGTTAAACTCCCTTGGACTTACAGTAGAGGATTCTTTTCTTGTCCAGTTTATCCTGAACTCGCTACCTTCTGAATATGGACCTTTTCAAATTAACTATAACACTATAAAGGATAAGTGGAATGTTAATGAATTGGCCAGTAGACTTGTTCAGGAAGAAGGACGTTTGAAAAATCAAGTGAATCACTTAGTAAGTTTTGTGAGTAATAAAGCTGGTAAAGAAAAGAATGGAAAATCAAGTCATTTCAAGAAGAAAAAGGCACCTACTAAGAATGGGCAGGATAAGGAAAAGAAGGAACTAAAGGATGTTCGATGTCATTTCTGTAAAAGGAAAGGACGTTATCAAAATGACTGTCCAAAAAGGATAGCTTGGTTCGAAAAGAAAGGTAATCATCTATCTTTCGTATGTTTTGAATCAAATTTAGTTGAAGTTCCTATTAATACATGGTGGCTTGATACTGGTGCTACAACTCATGTCTCCAATAATATGCAGGGATTTCTTATGATCCGAACCATAAATCCAAATGAAGATCGTTTTCTCTTTATGGGAAATGGAATGAAATCCACAATAGAAGGCATTGGGACTTATCGTCTAATTCTAGAAAGTGGATATGTATTAGACTTATATAGTACCCTTTATGTACCTTCATTATCTAGAAACCTTATTTCCGTAAGTAAGTTGGATATTTCTGGTTTTAGATGTATGTTTGGATCTGGTTGTTTTGATTTATATAAGAATACTGATATGTTGGTTCTGGTATTCTAATTGATGGTTTATATAAATTGAAACTGAATGACACTTATGCGAATTCCTTGCTGAATGTAATAAATAATGTTGGATGCAAACGTAGCATGTTGAATGAAAATTATGCTTTCTTCTGGCATAAAAGACTAGGTCACATATCCAAAGAAAGAATGATGAGATTAGTAAGTAATGAAATTTTGTCAAATTTGAACTTTAGTAATCTAGAATTATGTGTGGTTTGTATTAAAGGTAAACAAACCAAACATAATAAGAAAGGAGCCACTAGAAGCAGCCAGCTTCTTGAAATAATACACACTGATATTTGCGGACCTATGGACACTCCAGCCTTTAATGGAGAAAAGTATTTCATCACTTTTATTGACGATTTTTCCCGCTATGGTTATGTCTATTTGCTTCATGAAAAATCTCAATCTGTGAATGTCCTTGAGACGTTTGTAAAGGAAGTTGAGAGGCAATTAGATAAAAAAGGTGAAAATCATAAGGTCTGATAGAGGTGGTGAATATTATGGCAAATATAATGAGTCAGGCCAGTGTCAGGTCCATTTGCAAAATTCCTCGAAAGTCATGGCATATGTGCGCAATACACAATTCCATGTACACCATAGCGAAATGGTGTAGCAAAAAGGCGCAATAGGACGTTAATAGATATGGTTAGGAGTATGATGTCAGATTCTACACTACCTAAGAATTTGTGGTCGTATGCTCTCAAAACCGCTAATTATTTGTTGAATAGGGTTCCTAGTAAAGCTGTTCAAAAGACTCCTTTTGAATTATGGACTAACAGGAAACCTAGCTTAAGACACCTGCATGTTTGGGGTTGTCCAGCGGAAGCGAGAATTTATAATCCACATGAAAAGAAATTAAATTCTCGAACGATTAGTGGGTATTTTTTAGGTTACCTTGAAAAATCTAAAGGATATGTGTTTTACTGTCCTAATCATAGCCCAAGAATTATAGAAACTGGTAATGCAAGATTCATTGATATTGGTGAAGTCGGTGGGAGTACTAGAAGAGAAATAGTGGAAATAAAGGAAACAAGGGTAAATGTTACATTGCCTAGAATAGTTCCTCCATCTACTATTACTCCAAATGTTGTTCCAGCTGTTGGAGAACAGCATGATGATGAACAACATATAAATGAAGAAGTACTTCCTGAAGGAAATGACTTACATAATGCTGATATGCATGAACCACAACAAGTAGCATTAAGAAGATCTCAAAGAGATCGTAGGTCAGCTATTTCTAATGATTATATGGTTTATATGAAAGAATCAGATTATGATATAGGAATCAATAAGGACCCAGTTTCATTTTCACATGCTGTAGAAAGTAAAGAGTCAAAGGAATGGATTAATGCCATGAAAGAAGAACTAGAATCCATGCAACAGAATGAAGTTTGGGATCTCGTTGAGTTACCACATGGCTGTAAAAGAGTCGGATGCAAATGGGTTTTTAAAACCAAACACGACTCTAGTGGTAATATCGAACGGTATAAAGCTAGACTTGTTGCTAAGGGTTACACTCAGAAAGATGGTGTTGATTACAAGGAGACATTTTCTCCTGTTTCGAAAAAAGGACTCACTAAGAATAATAATGGCATTAGTAGCACATTATGATTTGGAATTGCATCAAATGGATGTGAAAACAGCCTTTCTGAATGGAGATCTTGATGAAGATGTTTATATGGATCAACCTGAGGGTTTTTCTGTAAAAGGTAAAGAACAATTGGTATGTAAACTTAAGAAGTCAATATATGGGCTTAAACAAGCATCCCGGCAATGGTATATTAAGTTCAATACCATTATTACATCTTTTGGTTTTAAGAAAAATACGGTTGATCACTGTTTATACCAAAAGATCGGTGGGAGCAAGTTTATTTATCTAGTCCTTTATGTTGATGACATCTTTCTTGCTGCAAATAATTTAAGCATATTGCATGAGACTAAGGAATTTCTCTCAACGAACTTTGAAATGAAAGATATGGGAGAGGCATCCTATATGATTGGAATAGAAATATTTCATGATCGATCACAAGGAATATTGGGATTGTCTCAGAAAGGATATATCAAAAGGATTCTAGAGAGATTTGGAATGAGTAAGTGTTCACTTGGGAAAGTTCCTGTATAGAAAGGTGATAAATTCAATCTCATGCAATGTCCTAAGAATGATGTTGAACGAAAGGAAATGGAATCAATTCCATGTGCATCTGTAGTTGGTAGCCTAATGTATGCTCAAACCTGTACTAGACCGGATATCAGTTTTGCGGTCGGTATGTTAGGGAGGTATCAAAGTAATCCAGGAAGGGAACATTGGCAAGCTGCAAAGAAAGTGTTGAGGTACTTACAAGGCACGAAAGATTACATGCTCATGTATAGTAGATCCAAGGTGAGTGGATATAGCGATTCAGATTTTGCTGGATGCATCGATACTAGAAAATCGACTTTTGGTTACCTGTTTATGTTTGCTCAAGGAGCCATATCATGGAAAAGTGCGAAACAAACTATCGTTACTTCATCTACTATGGAGGCAGAATTTGTGGCATGTTATGAAGCCACAATTCATGCATTATGGTTGCAGAACTTTATTTCAGGACTTGCGGTTGTCGACACCATTAGCAAGCCGATGAAAATTTATTGTGATAACTCTGCAGCAGTGTTTTTCTCAAAAAATGACAAGTACTCTAAAGGTTCCAAACATATGGAACTGAAGTATCTTGTTGTAAAAGATGAGGTTCAGAAACAAAGAGTGTCAATCATGCACATCATGACAGAACTTATGATTGCAGACCCTTTGACGAAAGGGTTACAGCTAAGACAATTTAAGGAACATGTTCAAAGAATGGGTCTTTGTTGTATTAATAATAATTGATGTGTGACATTCTGAGCTCCTTTGTGTGTTTCTGATATACAATTATGTGTCTCTTGTTTTAATGTGGTAGTACGTACTTTATGTAATTTTAAACAAGAAAGAGTCTTATAAAGATATTATGTTTAATCATTATGATATAAGACATTATGTGGACCATTATGCTGTTTTATATAAATTATGAGTATAAAATGATGGTTTGCTGGTATTGTAGTATATGGAAGGGAATGCATTGAATTAATAATGCACAACCGCCATAACTCTTAGCAATTTATCATAGTATGATGTTCAGCACTTGATATTATGAATAATCGGGTCAAGTGGGAGAATGTTAGAAATCTGCTATTAGAAACTGCAATCGTTTCATTTACTTTTAACGTTATGCAGTTTCTAATCTTAATGTGACCCTATTAATTAGGTCATAAATAGAACGTTTCATTTACCTTTAACGTTATGCAGTTTCTAATCTTAATGTGACCCTATTAATTAGGTCATAAATAGAACGTTTCATAATTAGAACATTAGGTCTGTGATTAATCTTAAGCGTTGAATTGGTATATAATGGATATACCAGATTTAGAGTTAAATGTTATATAAAGGATTGGGTCCTCTCTCTCCCAAAGAGAATAGATGTATTCTTCTCCATCAAGAAACATATAAAGAAATAGGGTTAGAGTGAGAAACCGAATTCTAAGAAGAAGAGTAATTATTAGAAGTCGGAAGAAGAAGATGACAGCCATTACATCTTCCGCTGTTAATCAAGGTACGTCATCTTAAACAATAAATCATATTAAGTTTTGTTTGTGAAATATTCAATGTTGGTGATCCTTGGGCTATTACTTGAATTGTTCATCATTAATGATGAAAGATCGAACAGTAAAGATTTTCTCACATGAACAAGATCATAAAGAAGGCTTGAGGATTTTTCTTGACATGCTTTGTAAGCATGAGCTATAGGAAAAGTTCACAAAATGTGACTTTTTTCAAGGGAAGTTAAATTTTGTGGGGGCATATAGTTCCGTAGAAGACCTTCTGCAAATCTAGTAAAAGTAGCTGTCATAAAATATTGGCCAAGGCCAAGGACAGCTAGGGAGATTAGATTTTTTCTTGGGTTAGCTGGTTATTATGGAAGGATTCATTCAACTCTTCTCAAAAATAACCACGCAATTAACAAATTTAACAAGGAAGAGTGCAGAGTTTAGTTGGATAGAAAAATGCAAATAAGCATTCTTGTTGAAAAGGAAGTTTGACCTGTCAGCCTCTACCAATTATACCGCAGAGCGGGAAGACGTTCGTAGTTGACATAGATGTGAGCGACTCATGCTTGGGCATTGTGCTAATGTAGGAAGACCGAGTGGTCATATATACTTCTCAACAACTGTAGGCGCATGAAGTCCATTATACCACACAAAACTTTGAGATAGCCTCCATTGTTTTTACTTTGGATATTAGAGACATTATATAGTGGGCAAAATGTTTGAATTGTATACCAATCATAAGTCCCTAAAGTGTTTGTTCTTGCAAAATGATTAGACCATGACACAACAAAGATCATGAGTGATTGGTTTGCATGGAAAAGATTTATGACGCAGATTGTTGGTGGCATTAAGATTTCACGTACGAGCGAAATACTTGGTGATATGTGTTAACTTGTCAAGTATAAGATATTATGCATATAGGTGGACGTACGCTTAAATATAAGTGATTTGCGTAAAAAGAGGACAATATATTAACTTGTAGATAAGAGAGAACGATGTGTGTAGAACATGGTTAACTGTGAGGGGGTGGAAAAATTTTGTGCACTATGCGTGAACAAACCAACATACGGTTAATGTCGATCTCTAAAATATGATTAGCTATATAACCTAGGATTAATGTATTCTGTCTAAAATAAATAATATATGTTGTATCATTGGTATTATAATCTAGCATTAATGTATTCTTCTTAAAATAAGTAATTTGTGTATGTGTAATGTTGATGTTATGTTTGAGTAATATTTGAGAATTATTCACACAAAACATGTTTATAAAATTATGTTTTCTCGAAATACATTTGTTTAGAGGTAAACCATGTCGGACTAGTATGATTATATGTATGATGGATCTTCATGGACATGAGGAGTGTACGGTGGATTTTAATATTTTACTTTTGTATTTTGGCTTATATAAACCGTGTCGATGTAATAAATTGATAAAACTTGTGTTACTGGTAGACAATTGATGTGGTAGCCCCAACTTTGTCATTGATATTAAAACGATTTTCATAAAGAGGTATTTGAAGTATATATGTATGTTATGCAATGAGTTGTGTCTGTGCGGACAACATGTACGAATGTTTGAGAGGACTTAAAATATTACGTTGTGTTCCATACATTTTCCTATCGTCAAACGCTCTTTTAAAAGTCTGTTGATGTGGTTGGTACGTTTTACATTTGACATAAAAGTGACACAAACGTTAATCTCGTATCTTAGGGAAAAACATGAAATGCTAATGCTTGCAAACGGATCCTTAGGAACTAAAACGCCCATACCAGAAGGGTAACACGTGGAATTAACAATATTGACCCCTCCCATAATATATAATAACTAACTTTTTTGTTAAATCAATTAATTTTTTAAAGGAATATAATAATTGTATTTAATTGTGGGTCAATAGTGTGGGTAGATGGCATAAAAAAGGAATAATAATGAGGGATAAATACTAGAGAAGGCAGCTCTAGCAAAGCCGAAGCCATAACTCATAAGAGAAAGAATCATGGCGAGGGCATTTTAGGTATATTTTACAATATAGTTTTAATGGCGGCCTAACTCTTCTCTTTCATCCGTGAAGTTCTGCACTTTGGAGATCTTCGGTCGGATCTCGTCATGTTGCTAGATCGGGATTTTGATTGCGGATTCCTTTTGTGGTAATTCTCCTCTTTTATACTATTACTTTTGGATTTTCTGTTATTTATCTTCCGATCTGATGCATCGATTAGATCTTATGTCTTCCTCGTGATTATCTATTAAAATCCAACCAATGTTTATTTTTCATGTAGATTTTGGCTGCACAAGACATACTTCGCTTCCTGTAAGATTTGGTTCGTTGTTTTTGCTAATCGCTCTACTTTTATCATGCAACTGAAAAATTGATTATAGAGTTGGTTTTTGATTAAACTTCAAGCATAATGTTTGAAGGTCAATCCCGTTTAGCTA
Organism: Allium fistulosum; assembly: GCA_030737815.1. Classification (NCBI taxonomy): domain Eukaryota; kingdom Viridiplantae; phylum Streptophyta; class Magnoliopsida; order Asparagales; family Amaryllidaceae; genus Allium; species Allium fistulosum. Next base: position 1,428,113,044 of record CM060902.1, read on the forward strand.
CAAGAAATTTTCCAAGCTCATGCGAGCAAGATTCAAATTGGGTATACATGAATTATTCATTCACTAACAGCACCAATCGCACACATCTCGAAAAATCCGATGAAACAAACAAAGACGGCAAGAAAAGAAAAGTTAAAAAAGAAAGTCCAACTTCGAATACCAATTCATCTTCACATGACCTCATTATCCCAATCGGCCGCGACATGTCCATCACTTGCCTTCTCAAATGCTCCCGTTCGGATTACGGATCTTTAGCATCCATAAACCATAACTTCAGATCCATAATCCGAAATGGTGACCTTTACAAACTTAGACGCAAACAAGGAATAACAGAACATTGGGTATATTTCTCATGCAATGTACTCGAATGGGTGGCATACGACCCATATCGAACAAAATGGATATCGCTGCCTAGAATGCCTTCAGACGAATGCTTCATGTGTTCAGATAAAGAATCTTTAGCGGTAGGTACTCAACTTCTTGTATTTGGAAAGGTCGCCACATCACACATTGTGTTGAAATACAGCATTTTGACTAATTCATGGTCTAGTGGGGTTGGACTGAATTCACCTAGGTGTTTGTTTGGTTCTGCTAGTTTAGGAGAAAAGGCTATCATAGCTGGTGGAACCGATGCTTATGGCAATATATTCAAGTCAGCCGAGTTATATAACTCCGAACTAGAAACATGGATCACTCTACCCAATATGAATAGACCAAGAAAAATGTGTTCTGGTGTGTTCATGGATGGAAAGTTTTATGTGATCGGTGGTGTGAGTAGCAATGCTGAGATCTTGACATGTGGAGAAGAGTATAATTTGGAGAAAGGAGAGTGGAGAGTGATACCTAACATGTCTTTAGGGTTGAATGCTTCGGGTGCTCCTCCTTTAGTTGCTGTGGTAAAAAATGAACTTTATGCAGCTGATTACGGGGAGAAGGTGGTGAAGAAGTACTGTAAAAAGAGTAATAAGTGGGTGACTCTTGGGAAGTTACCGGTGAGGTCGGTGTCGGTTAATGGGTGGGGATTGGCTTTTAGGGCTTGTGGGGAGAGATTGATTGTGATTGGTGGGCCAAGGGGGTTGACTGGAGGAGGAACGATTGAGCTTAATTCATGGATTCCAAAAGAGGAGGAGGAGCCTAGATGGGAGATGATAGCAAGTAAACATTCTGGAAGCTTTGTTTATAATTGTGCAGTTATGGGATGCTAATTTGAAAGGTTATTCTTCTCGACCTTCTTTTATGATATATATGTCTACATTGGCTTCAGTGTTTTTTGATTAAATTGTCAATGAAATATGTAACTTTTGTTTGGTTTTTTAAATAAAGAAAAAGAAAAAGAAAAAGACTTCCTTTATTTGTGTGCTTGCTTGCTTGGTGGATTTAACTGTATTTGGGTCTATGTGTGCAAAGAAAGATCAATGATTTAGGCTAAGATTAACTGGATGAAAAATAAACGAGAGACTTGCCAAGAGGTATGAATTGTTGGATCTAAAATCTAATGGTCCTATAAAAACCAGTGCGTTTAACATAATTCAATTTGCTAAAATGCATCGATGTTGCTAAAACTTACTAATTTTGCTAAAATGCATTGGGCTTTTTATGCCCTTATCTCTTGGTTGAACCCCTTGCATTGGTTTTCAGCTAGTATGTAGTCTTATATAAGTTTATGCCATCTCAACTTTTATCACCATTATAGTTAGGTATTTATAGAAGATTAAATTAATGAAATTGTGAACATCAATTTGGTTATGTGACTAGTTTAACGAGACTTGGGTGTTTTTTTATGGGTATATATAACGGTATACAATTTACAATCTGAATTTTGCTTTCTCATAAAAAAAATGTAGGATGGGTTTGCATCCGTGAGAATGGCATGAATGTTTATATGTTGAATTGAAAGATTGTGAAAACCTGTGAGAAGAATGATGTCTGATATGATAATATTATGCCTGAAAAAAAAAGTTAAAGGGGAGGCTACATAAGTGATTTTATGTTTCCCAATAATGCTCATAGTAAATCTAATGAATAAACCATATTTTAACAACTTTCAGTGTCTAACGGTTGAATTTGGTTATATTTTGGTTAGTTTGGAACCTAAAACAATGTGTTGAGGTTTATAGCTGTGATTAGGAATGGTTGGTGAACGATTACGTTGATGGCTGTGTTTTTTGTTTATTGACATGCTGTTTGTTTATTGACATTTTGAATTAGCGGCGTCCAGTATATTATTCTTCTCTAACCTGCTTTTATGATATATTTCTACATTGACTTGACTTGGTGGTATTCGATGTTATTGATCTCTCTTTGCACACATGGACCCAGTTTCGGCTAAGGTCGTCTAAAATAATCAAAGTAGAGGCTTACCAAAAAGTTTGGATTGTTAGGTCTATGATATAATAATTTCCTTGTAAAACTAGTGCATTTTAATCATTTTAACAAAATCAAATTTGCCTTTTATGTGTTTTAACATAATTAATTGTGCTAAAATGCATCTTGCTTTTCAGGCTAATATTTTTTGGGGACGGTTGGTGTATGTGACCTTACCCCTTCAATAACTTTACGCCATCTCTAGTTTTATCACCATTTATAGTTAGATGTTTATAGAAAATTAAACGAACCAAACTGTTCGCAACGGTTTGATTATGTGGTTAATTTAATGTGTTTTTGATAGATATATCGGTAAATGTATAACAATCTAAATTTGGCCTTGCCATACAAACACGGGATGCCCTTGAGTTTGTGAATATGGCATGAATTTAGTAATGCTGAATTGAAAGAATATGATAGCCTATGAAGTATGAAGAGAAAGATGATATTTTACCTGAAAAAGGAAAAGAGGATACTACTTAACTGATGTTTATATTTCCCTATAATGCACATAGATAAACATAATGAATAAACCATATGTTCACATCTTTCAGTTTCTAGCAAGTTATTCTCTGTTATATTTAAATTTAGTTTGGAATCTGAAACAGTTTAATGGTGTTTATAGCTGTAATCAGGAATGGTTGGTGAACATTTATGCTGTATTTTTTTTTGTTTGTTTATTCACACCCTTCCAATTGACATTTTCAATTAGCTGTGGACAACACATTGATGTAAATTTTCAACTATTACGTATTTGGTTATTATATGGTCTAAACCTTATTCACACCCTGCAAAATAAATGCATGTTTCACGCATATTTATGTCATTATATGTGCATATAACTTCAGGGTTGCAGCTAGCTATGAATTCATATCATGTTGCCCTAGCCATTAGAACCCTGTGTAGGACGCTAGACTTGACATCCACTCATGTGGATCTATTTGCAACAACAGTAGTTTTACAGATTTTAGACTGCTAGGGTAGACAAAGCCTGTTCATATTATTGCTGTTCATATGATTGCTGGTTCATGTTACTGGACCGATTTTACAAAAAAGCACAAAACTTTTGATTATTTAGGACCACACTAGCAAACATATCTAGTCATCTTCTTCCACTTTCATCTATGATTTGTTCTCTTTGCAACAGATATCTGATTAATAGTTTTGTTCTTGTTATATATCTGAATAGAGTTTTTTTTTTTTTCCCTTCTTTGTAGATGACTTATAGTCTAATCTAAAGCAACAAAGTTGAATTTCAATATTGATCCTCTTTCATGAAAAAGCCATATACAAGAAGCATGTTAGAGAGCAAGAGAAATACTGTTATGTTTGATCCACGATAGAATCAAAAGATACTCCAAGCATTGCATTGCACTTTTGCAAGGGAAAATGAAATACTAGGAGGCTTACTTCAAATATTCTTGTACAAGTGCAGTTGACATGTTAAAATTTGAGTTACTTGTGTTTAAACATATTGGCCTGATTATCTTTTGCTTATATATGCTAAATTATTCTTATAATTTTGTAATTGTACGTGACTAGACTATCTGAACTGTTGGGCGTACAACGATTCATGTGTATGTGGTTGATAAATAAATGAAAACCATTATGTTATCACAAAGAAAACAGGTCACATGGTATTATCGATGTATTATTGTGCTAACTTGCATGTCCATGCACCTTGTTCTGATATCATGCATATCATTTCGACATGCTCTTTTCAATTGTAATAAATGCCTTTGTTTTTTTGTACTATAGAGAAACGCTATTGCTATTTGCTTACAAACGCGAAAATGTATAGAAAATTTAATTTTATGATCATATTTTTAAATGATATTAGGTTTGGTAAAATGTACGTAGGAGAGCGTTTTAAGTAAACATTCATCTAAAAATAAATGGCATGTAATCGAATAATAGTATTAGTTATGAAAAGTTTTAATACTTATTATTATTTTTGAATAATAAGCATGTGAACAATAAAAGTGAATTGAACCACCTATGTGCGTCAAACAGTAAGTTTAAATTTTGTATGTTTCTTATATATGAAGAAGTATTGAACCACATGTGCATTAACTTTAAAGAATAGTTATGCTGAATTTTGAACTTTATTAATGTAGTGGGACATACTCTAACATCCGTTAACGTAACATATACAATTCATATACTACATGCTATTATTGATAAAGTGATAACATCAAAATTCAAAACAATTATTTTATAAATCAAAAATCTTGCGTGCATGTATTTAGGAGTAGCTATTGAAACATATTTGGAAATAACAATGGTTTTCAAGTGTAGAGTCTCCATTAAATCGTAAGCACAAATAAAAACACAATAAACACAATAAGATCTAAATATTCAAAACATAACTAAAGCAAACCCATTCCAGGACAGTTTCATGTGTGCGAAGGCAACCTAAATACAAACCACATGTTCTATTGGCTCATATTCTACTAAGCTATGATATCTTAAACCATCTTCAATAGTTCTGCGGCTTACAAATTCAATATTTGTTAGCTGAGTTCTTATGTTTATTTCATTTTAAAAGATGTTTGTAAACCTGTATCAATCTAGTCCTTCCCCTTAAAGTTATTTATATAATAAATATATTATTCTAATATATGAAATTGTATTTATATGATAAATTTAGAGGAATCGCTTTTTATTGTGAACCTGATTAGAAAGATGAGGCAAAAGCTTAAAATTAAAAATGCATTGTGTGTAAATAACGTAGCTTATTTTTTTGTATTTTTACATAGCTTACCACATAGCTTTTCAAATTTTGTATTACTTGTTTGCACTTGACAACTATTAGCAAAGGGATGAAATAAAAATAAAAAATGGCATTGCAAAGAAGACCACACGTATAAGGATTTTACTAACCAATAAATATTTAAAAAAAAAATAATGTGCTGCGAAGAAGACCAGATGTAGGAAATTAAAATTAAAAAAAAATGGATCTAGACTTACCTGAAGATTTAAAAGAACAATGCTCTTGGAAGTAAATGGTGGTGACCAATAGTGGATAACGGCGAATAACAGCGGAGAGTGTAAAACGCTGGAAGTGATGAATGGTGGAGAAAGTTGAATTGTGAATGACAAAAGTGAAAAGGTAAAGAAAATTTCATACGATATTTATAGGGGTTGTAGCATTTTCTAGAATCCGATATTTAAGGCATTTTACTGAAAAGATGAATGTAGAATAACAGCTATTGATTAGGTCTATTTTATTTACCGAAGATTAGCTCTAAGGATTTGGTCAAAATTATAAAAGTTTTTGCTGCATACTATTGATTAGGTCTATTTATCTAATAAGGATTTTATTATCACTTAGATTCAATATAAAAATTATTGTTACCAACATAAATACATGTCTATATTTAAGGCATATAATTTCATAAAATATTTATAGGATTGTAGGATTTTCTAAAATCCTATATTTAAGGCATGTTACTGAAAAAATGAACGTAGGATTGCAGCTATTGATTAGATCTATTTTAGTTAATAAAGAATAGCTTTAAAGATTTGATCAAAATTATAAAGACTTTTACTGCATGTATATGCAATAAACTTTACAGACAAATACGATTACGTAAAACAGAGTATAAATCATCGAAATCAAAAAGGGTGAACGCTTTGTAATATAAGGAAGATGATAAAATACCTGATTTAACTACTAAATCTCTAACAAATGAATGAAATGATATCTTCGATCAATAATAAAATTTAACTGGAAACCGAATAAATTTCGGAACAATAAAATTTGACTGGAAAACTGAATGAATTGCTAAAACAGAAATTAAGAACTGAAATTGTACAATTATAATTTGGAGATTGGTCTATAATTTAGGGTGCTGAGGTTTTATTTATAATATTATTTTTTGTTACCTTTATAATTTTAGTTTCTCTTAATTTTTTTATAAGCTTGTACATAAATGACAATTTTGAAACTTCGCGCCGCTTAAAATCGAACTATTAATAAAGAAAAATATATATTTTGAGAAGTATATATATGTGGCTTTCATATATTTAACATTGCTGTAAAAATATGTTTCTCCCTCCATACTTTGAATTTAACAATTCAAATTGTTAAAAAAAATTGATGGTGGTTAATCCATTTGGAATTAACTTTAGAAAATTTAGGTCATTTTGGAAAAAAAATTCCCCCCTAAAATTTTTAACAAATGAAATGATGTAATGTTCGTTTTATTAAAGGAAATGTACGATTTTTCCTAGTTTTTGCATGTTGTAGGCCCATTACAGTGAAAATCGGCCTTTCTTTTATTCTTTTCGATTTTAATTTTATTTATTAGTTGCTTGTAACTAAAAAATTTAGTTGTTATATCGCTTTCTAGTGAAATATCAAGTCCACTAACAGTAGTCATTTTGCTTTGTATCCACTCTTCGACTTGATTGATAATTAAGCAATTGTTTGATGAACTAAAATAGGCGACAAAATAATTTGGTGGGCCGAAATGGACAAACGGCCCTGTTTAGTAGATCTAAGAAAAAGAAGAATGTTGGACCGGTAACATCTCTTTATATATAAACATCTCCACGATCAAACTATTCATTCATTCTTCACACAAAGAGCAATGTCTAGTTGAAGAATTCATGCATCCAAAGCAGAATGAATGGGCTGATAGGATTCTCAAAGGTACTTCAGCACTGAACAAAACTGAATAAACCACTTAGGACTGCGCTTGATTTTATTTTCTATGTGAGAGTTTTAAATTTTAATAAATTTATTTATCAAAATTATAATGCAATCTTGGACCATTTCCAACAGCTTTTAAACTAAGACTTGGCTTTATTCCAAGCGATTATTCATACGTTGTGTTGTATTTAGTAAGGGTATTACTACCGACACTTCAGTTTTGAATGTGAAGAAATTAAATTTTATGAGCATTCTCTACAAAATTAAATTACCATGAGGTGTACACGTAATATTAATCAAGCATATAGTTTTACCTCTCTTTTGCTCTTAATTAAAATATCAAAATCCTACGCACTTTCATTTATTTTTTCTTTCTTTCTTTTTTTAGAAAGAAAATAATGGTAAAAACAAAAAATTCATCTCAATCTTCACAACTAGATCTAAACTTTGCTAACAATATGATGAAAATGTAATTTCTTAATCCAATTTATTGCGCTTTTTTAAACTATGGTAAAAATTAGAGCTTAATTTTATTGTGTTGAATGCTTTCTTGAGTAAGAAAACAATTTTTTCACTTTCTCATTTGCAATTCTACGTGGAGGTGTGTTTGAATTCTTTGTTATTTAATTAATGACTTTGAAAAGCTTAATGATAATTAAAGGAAAATTAGGATAAATAGAAAGGGCAATTAAGTCAATTTAATTGTAATTTTACGAGAGGATTAGTTTGATTATCACGCATCATAGTAAAAAAAAATTAATAAAAAATGACCTACTCATATCCAAAAGTGGTGTATCAATAACAATACCCTTTAGTAAATGCATGAGACCAAACAGACGTTATTTAATTAATGCTTCATTCCAAGCGTTTATTAAATTAACACCTAATTTTCAACGATCATAGGAGACATTTTCAAATTATATATATAACCAACTTCATATTCAGATTATAAATCATTAATTTTTATCACATTCTACCAATTTTCTAATTCTTCGATCATAATATATTTCAACATATCACATTACAAAATAGTTATTTATCATTGGATCCATTAACACAACAATTTAATTTGATTAGTTTCATTTTCAACAACCACATAGAAGCCTAAACAATCTATCCGAGAACCAGCGAAGAAGAAAAACACGGTGACCACAACTTTGGATGCTTTAATAGTTGCTTTGCGGGATTGGTCTAAAAAGCAATAAAAAATAATGGCTTTTATTGAGAAGAATATTGCTATGATGAATAGATTTGCAGATACTAAGGGCCCGTTTGGCAACTCAAAGCAAAAGTGCTTATGCTAATATGAGAAGTACTTCTGCTTTTAGAAAGTCAAAAAATCAAAAAGTTCGTTTGGTAAAATAACGACTTAGTCAAAAAAACAAAAAGCCAACATGGATAGAAATATACGTTTTTATATAGCTTTTTGGCTTTTACATTGAAATCTTAATACAAAGTGTAAGATAATTCAAATGTACAGAAGTATATATTACAACGGTTAATTAAAAATCACAAAGCAATTAATATCCTAGAATATAAATCACAAAATATACAAAAAAATGAATCAAAACACAGCACATATACTTGCATATTGTTCACACATAAACAAAGCAACTAACGTCCATTTGAAGTTACAAAATCAAAACAAATAAATAACATATCAAACCATACAATAGATGCTTGTTAATCTGTTACATAAATGTCAAGCCTTATAATAAAGATATTAAAAAGATGATATAACTTCTAAAAGCGTACTAAACCTAAAATGGGCTTTTGCTGCCATCCAAATTGAATGTGCCCAATGCCTTAAATATATCTTCAAATTGGCTCCTGCTCAATTACTGGTATTAGGATCAACCTTGCTAGAAGTTTTGAGGCTGCTGTTATTACAACAAGGATAAAGCTTGGGATGATCAGATATGCTCTTTTACATATTATTCAAACTCTTATTTCATATTAATAGAATGATTATAAGTACCTGATTAGTTACTCTATGTTGTATGAACAATGGATATTCTAGGTTGGTCCATTTATTGGTGCATCAATTGCAGCAGCTTACCATCAGTACATGTTAAGAGCAGGAGCTGTGAAGGCACTAGGTTCTTTTAGGAGCAATGCTTGATTGATACAAGTCAAACTGCATGCAGTGAATTCCCTGTAATAATTATCAGAAACAATTTGAATTGGTTCATGTTGTGATTGTGTTGAAAAGAGATGTAGAAATCTAATATTTGATTTCTTTGTTGTTTTTTTCTCATTTTTATAGTTTGTCTTTGCCTTCCAATGTAGAATGTGAATCTGTAATGGAATGTTTTCTCACTCACTATTTGTCATTTCCAATTAAGAAAAAATGGCCTTTTATGTCTTAATTGGAACTGTCCCAACTATGTACTGTAAAAGTATTTTTTTTCTCGTGTTAAGTATCTGGGAATCCTTTTTATTAGTTATTCTCAAATTAAAGTAGCTTTACTTCAGAGCTACCTAAAATTTGTTACATCAACATGATTTTTATAAAGAAAGATGGATGTGTCTATATTAACAAAGTTGGGCAAACATAACTGTTTGTGAAAGTCAGTAGCATAAAAGAATGCATCTGGTCTAGTCATGATTGGACTACAAACTTGAACTGCTCATTCCAACTACACAACATATAAGTACAATCATTATTCTCAAATTGGCTGCAAGTATCATGAACACATAAACCCAAATATTTGAACACATAAACTCAGGTACACAATGCAAACTAAAAAATATAAGATATAAGATCACAATCAATCATCACAAAATTCAGTAGGAACTTGCTAGCAGAAAATTGCAACAATACGCATAAGATGTAAAAAGTATCAAAATCATCAAAATGGTCACAAAATGATAACTTGAGGTTTGAGAAATTTGCAAATTAATTAACAATGTCAAAATGGTCACAAAATAATAGCTTTATTGAACTTCATCAAAATGATTTTCCTTACATAAGGTTTTGCATATTAAAACACAACATTCTCAAAGTTAACTATGATTAAAACTAAGACAACAACGACATCCCCAAATAGAAGTTAAGCAAGATACATGGAGAGTTAGAATCCTAATAACTTCATATAATTTTGAACATTGTGCCATTTTATCAATCTACACTGATAAGATCCACTCTCTCCTTAGCTCATCGGACATGTGAAAAAATGTCTCCCTCCATAATTTTTCTTGAAGCAATTTAACAGTAGTCTTTTATTTGTTGTCGATGGTTTTTGGCATTACATAACAGCATAATGGCAGCACTTTCTATCATGTTAAAGTTTGATCCTTATCTTTTCTTTTGACAATTACAGTTGTTATCTAGATATTAAGAAACTAGAACCTAAGGTTTAATTGTGTTTTTTTTGTGAAAATGGACATTTTTAGGTTAAATTTCCCAAAAGTTACACAGAATATGGTTTATGTACCAAACTATTTATACCCCTCCTTCAACCCATAGGTAAGTGAAGCGCACATCTTCTTCCACATTGTATACCACAGTATTGATTTGTAGCCATGCAGTATTATCAATACAGATAAAAATGAAATGAATTGATTCATTGATAGTTTGAATAAATTAAACAATGTTTTTAATAGAAACGGTTTTATATGACACTGCTGCATTTAGGTTAGCTTTATATATAGAGTTATAAAGAATGATTTACAAGTTACAATCACACTTACCGTATAAACAGTCTACAAGTTTATGAAATTATGATACACTGGAGTGCGTTCCCCTTCAAAATAATACCCCACTAGATTCTCATATCGGACACGAGCTAACTCCAGCACGGACAAATTTAGAAGTATAATTTAGAAAAAATAGGGCATTTCAAAACCTGTAAAACCACAACCAAATTTTCCAATAAAATAAACTTGTATAACTAGAACAAACCTTAATACATTTCTATAAATTGAACTCAGACACAATACCAACTCAAAATAGGAATGATTGTCTTGACCGATCGGACCAGAGACAAATGAACGAAACAATAGTAGACTGAGAGCATTGAGAACGAATAAGGGAAGAAAAAGAGTACCTTTCTAAAAAATATGGAAGAGAATTGACGGCGGCTCGATTGGATGGAGAATGAAAAAATCGCCTTATTTCTAGTGAGAAAACCTAATTACAAAAAACGCGGCCTGGAAGTCGTTTAGTATTTAGATTATGAAAGCAGAAAAGTAAAAGAAACCGGCTTTTAAAATAAGCAGAAAAGTAGCTTCTTAAAGCCCAAATTTTTGATGGATCCATTTGGGCTTCTTTGCTTTTGCTTCCAAAAAGCAATAAAGTTGCTTATTTATGCCCATCCAAACGGGCCCTAAGCATAGAAAGTTGGACATCGGGTGTTAAAAGCTCGAGATCGACGTTATGAAAAAGGATAGGATAATTACGATCGAACCAACAGTATAATGCCGATAATTATGATCGAACCAACAGTATAATGCCGATAATTACGATCGAACCAACAGTATAATGCCGGTTGGGTTTGAAAATTTTATTTGTTTTTTTAATAACAAGAGTGATGCTCGATTCAAGCAGAGAACTCATTTTGATGTTTCAGAAGCTCAAACTCGTGACCTCTAGAGCCTCTATTTAGAACGACATACCACTTGCTACTCGAGCATGTGGTCCTTGACTAACTGTTTGCTTTTTAGATAGAAATGTTGTGTTTATATCCCAACTTATCCACTATTGTATCTTTACCAATGGTTATGGCTCTTTTTCTATGTAGTGACTAAAATTTGTTAGTTTATTTATGCGATTCATTGGCACAAAAATCAACAATAACTGCTGCATGAATATAACTTTGTATTTAAATTGAACTGGATATATGATTTTTCATAAAAACATAATAGACAAACGCAAAGTACCAAATATGCATAAACATAGAAATGAGCTACTCTATATCAATAAATGTCATAGTATCTTCAACGTTAACACCAAGTATGATGATGAGGTTCATTTGTAACCTAGGATGCAGTGCTTTGTTGTGGTATGCTTGTTTCTGATTTAGCCGAATGTTGTAATTTCCATCGGTTTGAAGAATGATTTCTTAAAATAATTTCAACATTCGTTGAGCACCATCATAGCAATGATGTATATTGTTCATTTCCCTTTTCTCCCCAATGATCGCATTGTATAGAATTATACATGTAAACATGATCCTCATTATTTTTGTTTGCTTCCGTAATATATAAGTATGACTAGTCATTGCAAATTTGGACTAACGCACTCTGAATGCTCTTTCTGCATCAATCACATTTATACTTTCTCTAATTTGACAACATTAGATTTGATTATGTCTTCATAATAGTGCTCTATTTAGGATATATCTCATCTCTAAAATAGTACCTTTGTTCGTAGAGGCTTTGTCCAAAATAAAATTCCATGGGAGTTGAATTATAAGTTCAATATTGTTATACAAATTTAAATGCTCAATCACATTTATGCCATTATTAGAGCTTAACATGTTGGAAAAATCATGTCAAATTCGTAAGCCATTTGAAATAACAACTTTATAACAGTATTTGATTTTTTTCCATATCGTTGTGTGTTTGCACCAAAATTGGTCACAAACCCCGAATATCGTGAAAGCACCAGTGTATGAACACAAATCAGCAGTAAATGATCACAAATCACAGATCTAAGTAATGTAGAGGATGAAAAATGAAGAATAATAAACTTAAAGCCGAAAGAAATAGACAGAGACACAAGATTTATAGTGGTTCGGCTATCTTCGGCCTACGTCCACTCCAAAAGTTAATCTTTTATTGACTTTCCTCGCTGGTTACAATTTACAGCAGATAACCATGATAAAATCCGAGTACCACAGCAGTAATGGAAAGCAAAGTTGAATCGGGCAGAGTTTGGACGTTAGATAGCCAAAAGATGCTTTTTCTATAGGCTCTGGGGTGCTATTTATAGGCGCTCCATGCAAATATCTCGCTCAAACTTCGGGAGACTCCTTCTGGCACGTGAGTGGGCCCACGCGACCGAGCCCACGAAGTTTCGACTCGATCCGTGATCGATACGAACGTAATTCGTATCGATCAGGTTTTCATCCAATGGGGTTGAAATTTGGTGTGGACATTCCTCGTCTTGTACGTAAGCTCCTGTGAAAATTTCATAGCATTTGGACTTGTGGATTAGGAGATATGATTGATACGAATTAGGATTTTTGGTTGGCTGCTTCGTTCGACTCGATACGTTCGCATTGATCTCGTCGACTCGATCTAAAGCATGCGCGCACGAGATGACGTGGCACGAAATTCCTGGATCGGTCCACCCTTCTCGCCGAGTTGATCGAGTCTTATTTGCACCTTGTCCGCGTCGATTGCTTCGGTGCTTGTTCGTATCGACCACAATGTATTGTTCGAATCGATCAATTGTGGCTCTGTTCGTATCGATAGAAGTTATCTTGCATATTTGTCCCGTTCGTATCGATCGCGGTTGTCTTGTTCGTATCGATAGGAGATTCGTATTGATACGAAGCGCGCGCAAGTGGTCGATACGAAATGAACAAATCAATGGATACGAACATGACATCCTGGATCGATTCGAACATACGGGTAAACGATGGATACGAATAGGGTTTCAATCTGATCGATACGAACTCGATGGATGCGAGGCAAGGTAACTCTGATCGATACGAACTCGATGGATGTGAGGTGAGGTAACTCTGATCGATACAAACATATGGACACGAACATGACATCTTCGGATCGATTCGAACAAGGCATTATGATTGATATGAACGACGTGTTTTCCTTAACTTGTATCGATCATATCTCGGTCACACGAACTCCGATTGACTTGAAATTTGAAACCTTGGCTTTCACAGCTTTGCTTGTCATGTCTTGTCGATTGTAGATTATTCCGACTCGGACAAAATTCATCAACATCCATAGTGAACCTGTGATGTAAAATTGATATTTGGAATGAATAATCATTGATTCTCAATTAATTTCTTGATATCTCGACTTTGCTAAAAAGTGGGATAACACATTCCCCCCTAAAATATGCCTTTTGGTAAAAGGTGTGTTTTGAATAGCTTCAAATCGAATGCTGTGAGTTCATGTCTTATTCATAGATATAGTATTGTCAATCAAGTTTATGGTTGATCGAAGCCGAATCAATATCCATTTCCATTTGCGGAAGTCAGTAATCAAAGTCTACAGTCCCTCCGGACTATCGATGGTCACTCCGGACCCTTGCTAAGTTCATTCCAAACCTAGCGATTGAATAGAAAGATCCTGTTGCGCTCCGGCGTTGCTTTCTATCCCTTGTGCTCTGGCCCCAGTGAGGGCATATAACGATGTCTTGGTCTTTCTGGACCGATCACAGCCTCTCCGGGTTCTTGCTGAATCTCATCCCATCACTCTCCGGTGAAGGGGAAACAACGTCGAGTGAGCCGATCCTTTCGCTCTCCGGCGAAGCGGCAACACCCCCTGCACTCCGGTTCAGTGTTTCTGAACATTAAGCGATGTCATGGCCTAAATCTTAGGCCGATCACAGCCACTCCGGGCTCTTATCGAACCCCGATCCAATCACTCTCTGGTGAATGGGGAACGACGTTAAGTGAGTTGATCCTGTCGCTCTCCGGCGAAGCAACCCACTTCTTGCACTCCGGACCCCGCCTCTCCGGGTGGGGTCATAAGGCGATCATTTTCAAACTGGTTTTCAATATTCATCCTTTAACTCTCCGGTCAAAGGTTTATTTCGAGAAATTCAAGTTCATTTATTAAATTCAAGTTCCAGTGTTCAATCACAAACAAAGGAAAAATCTAACCATTGCCTCTCCGGGCAGAGCGGTCTATTACCATCTCAGAGCATGCCTGGGAATCTCTCCGGTTCTCGAACATGTGTCAGTGGAATAGCCGTTTTATTTTGGAATCAAATCTAAGAAATTTAATCGACCAAAGTCCAAATCTTGAATTTGGCCCTTGCCATCATAATCAATTGATGACGAGTCGTGATCCTGATCCAGGATTAGTCCTGTTAGGTGGAGGCGGTAGTTGCTCAGGTCCTACGGCCGTTGTCCGATCTCTGGTGTATTGTGGCAGTCTACCACTTCTAGCATGCTCCTCCACCTCATCTTTCAGATGGCGACATTCGTCGGTTGTATGCCCTTCCAGTTCATGGAATAGGCAGTACTTCCCACTCCTGCGTTCCCGTTCTATGGGATCTCTCCTGGGTGGTTTTCGATAGGGGAGTTGCCCCCGAGTCTCCGTGTAAATTCGTTCCAGGCTTGCCGTCAAGTCTGTGTATTGTCTGAATTTGGGTTCTCGGAATTTCTTCCGTTTATCAGGACCATCATATCTATCGTCTTGCTTTCGCTTTCCTTTGTCCGCTTCGGATTGTTCTTTGGATGTTCCTTCACTTTGCACAGCGTTTGTTTCTCGTCTCTCGGCGCATGAGTCTTCTAGCCGAATGAATCTCTCAGCCTCATGATAGAATTCTCCAAGATCTTGTGGCGGATCCCTTGCCAAAGAATCCTTAAACTCTGTGCTTTCAGCAACTCCGGCCACCGCCGCCATCAAAATCATCGATGGATCCGGGCGATCCACTGAAGCCACCGTCGCGTTGAATCGTAGTAAAAAATCTCTTATGGACTCTCCCGTCCTTTACTTTATCGAAGATAAGGTCATCACACTCTTGGGTCGCATTACGTGGACCCTAAACTGTCTCATGAAACATTCCACTAGCTCACCCCACGTTCTGATAGATCCGTTCTCTAGCTGTCTAAACCAAAGCGCAGCCAAATCTGATAAGAATAAAGGGAAACATCGTTCCATCACTTCATCGGATGCTCCCAGCACTTCCATATATCTGATATATCTGGTAATATGCATGGTCGGGTCCGACTTTCCATCATAAGGTTCCAGCATGGGTAGCTTGAATTTTGGAGGATTTCTCGCATTTCTGATATTCGGAGTGAACGGACTCCGACTACTTCCTCTAAGCCTCCGCTTGACAATCCTCCCCTCATTATCCGCCGCACTAATCCAGCCATTCTTTCGTCTGCATCCTGGGGTCGTCCCCTCGGCATGCTTCTATCCTGCCCCCCGGGTCTCAAAGGGTATTCTGGGTAATATTCCTCATGTGGTTCATTAACATCGGTGTTGGTTCTAGCCTACTGAGCTCCATCTACGGGTCTTCCGATGTCAGATCCCGAGGGTCTGCCCCCAGGTCCTTCTTGATTGCCTTTAGGCTCTACGTTCTGGTCTTAGATCTGACCTCCAGTGGTTTCCGCAACTCTAGCTCCTTGTCCTGCATTTGCAGCCGCTGTAGTTGGTCCAGGGTTCTATGCTCCAGCCGCTCTCATTTGCTCAAAGAAGCTTTGCATCATATCCTGTTGACTCTTCAATAATCTTTCATGTATCGAATCCGCCATAGCCTCCATTTCATCCCTGGTGACATAGATCGAAGTTTGTCCTTCTCCAGCTCCAGAGGATGCCTCTTGACTTCCCCCTTGTTGGCTTCTCTTGGCTCTTTGTCTTCTACTCGTTTGTCGCGTCATTGTCTTTCAAACCTGAATTCCTCAAGCTTTCAAATCTGAACTCCCAATCTGGTATAGCGGGTGCTGGTATTTCTCAGTGAAAGCACCAAAGTGTTTGCGCCAAAATTGGTCACAAACCCCGAATATCATGAAAGCACCAGTGTATGAACACAAATCAGCAGTAAATGATCACAAATCACAGATCTAAGTAACGTAGAGGATGAAAATGAAGAATAATAAACTTAAAACCGAAAGAAATAGACAGAGACACAAGATTTATAGTGGTTCTGCTATCTCCGGCCTACGTCCACTCCAAAAGTTAATCTTTTATTGACTTTCCTCGCTGGTTCCAATTGATTATAGCAGATAACTATGATAAAATCCGAGTACCACAACAGTAATGGAGAGCAAAGTTGAATCGGGCAGAGTCTGGACGTTGGATAGCCAAAAGATGCTTTTTCTATAGGCTCTGGGGTGCTATTTATAGGCACTCCATGCAAATATCTCGCTCAAACTTCGGGAGACTCCTTCTAGCACGTGAGTGGGCCCATGCGACCGAGCCCACGAAGTTTCGACTCGATCCGTGATCGATACGAACGTAATTCGTATCGATCAGGTTTTCATCCAATGGGGTTGAAATTTGGTGTGGACATTCCTCGTCTTGTACGTAAGCTCCTATGAAAATTTCATAGCATTTGGACTTGTGGATTAGGAGATATGATCGATACGAATTGGGATTTTTGGTTGGCTTCTTCGTTCAACTCGATACGTTCGCATCGAGCTCGTCGACTCGATCTAAAGCATGCGCGCGCGAGATGACGTGGCACGAAATTCATGGATTGGTCCACCCTTCTCGTCGAGTTGATCGAGTCTTATTTGCACCTTGTCCGCGTCGATTACTTCGGCGCTTGTTCGTATCGACCACAATGTATTGTTCGAATCGATCAATTATGGCTCTGTTCGTATCGATAGAAGTTATCTTGCATATTTGTCCCGTTCGTATCGATCGCGGTGGTCTTGTTCGTATCGATGGGAGATTTCGTATTGATACGAAGCGCGCGCAAGTGGTCGATACAAAATGAACAAATCAATGGATGCGAACAGGACATCCTGGATCGGTTCGAACATAAGGGTAAACGATGGATACAAATAGGGTTTCAATCTGATTGATACGAACTCAATGGATGCGAGGCAAGGTAACTCTGATCGATACGAACTCGATGGATGCGAGGCGAGGTAAATCTGATCGATACGAACATATGGACACGAACATGACATCTTCGGATCGATTCGAACAAGGCATTATGATCGATACGAACGACGTGTTTTCCTTAACTTGTATCGATCATATCTCGGTCACACGAACTCCGATTGACTTGAAATTTGAAACGTTGGCTTTCACAGCTTTGCTTGTCATGTCTTGTCGATTGTAGCTTATTCCGGACTCGAAAATAATTCATCGACATCCCTAGTGAACTTGTGATGTAAAATTGATATTGGGAATGAATAATCATTGATTCTCAATTAATTTCTAGATATCTCGACTTTGCTAAAAAGTGGGATAACATTGTATGTCCCACGAAATGCTTTAGAATAGTTCTTCCACTTCCAATACATACAGTCGAGATTTCATAATATTCCAAGTCATCATTAGCTCTCGTGTAAGGTCTTTTTAGTTTTTTTCTAGTGTAAAGTCATGTTAATAATTAGTACAATTCTACGTAGTGTGGTCTTGTCTATAAAGTGGTTTTGATGGTATTCTACTTAGTGTGGTCAAATCTGCTTTTGATTGTCTCTTTACTAATATATTTCTACTTTCTATATAAATTAGGAAAAAAAAGATGAAGAACAAATAACTTACTTTACAATCGTCAACTAGTTCTAAGAATATCCATAATGGTAAACAACCACTCCTTTTACGTAAGGTTCGACAAACATCGAACAATGTTAGATGTGAATGTAGAGTTGATGCAATCATCCTCGTCTTCGAAACTCATGATAATGTTGAATGCTGATACCACAAACGTTGAGATTGGTGAAATGATGTGGATTTTTCCAATGGATTGGTCCACCACTTTGTTGAAGGGTAGATAATACACATATCAAATGCAGGCTAAAGTTAGATGACTTGGAGGGATGGTGACCGATTTAATTAACTGTATTGCATCTAATTACTACGTGTATGTTTTTACTTTTTAATGCATGTCTCTCAAACCAGTTGGTATTTGTTTTCATTTCTAGGTTATTTAAACATTTGTTTTCTATCTCAATTAATGTGTCTTTATACTGGTTTATCAATGTTAATTTTTTTATAAAAAAATCATCAATGTTTTTATTTCATATAATAAATACTATGAGTGACATAAAAATTTATTTGCACTAAATAAAATTATACAGTGCAAGAGTATTAAGTCATAATATACACAATCAAATAATACATTGAAGCAAGGTATTCAAATACAAAATTAGAGAATACACAGGTCAAGAATATAAGTTTTAAATATTCGAAAATGGATCAAAGGAACATTAGTCAAAAAAATTAGTTCGAGAACATATAACAGTTCATTTGCCATTCTAAAGATCGGTTAAACTAGTGGTTCTGATCTTCTCATCTAGCTCACAAGGATTTGAATCTGAATGGTATAAAATTTGCATGATTTTACCAGACATTGTAAATGGCAAATAAATTGCAACTTACTTCGTGTTGTTTTCGAAATGATTTGTATTTCTGGATGTGTGGGCGTAAATTGGTCTAATAAATTGATATTATATTAAGCGAAGCAACCCATTAGTGATCTAACCATTGCTTTAGAATATTTTCTCCATATTAATTAATCACCCAAAATGGACACGGCAAGGGAAGACATTGTCATCACTGTGCATTAAGAAGTGTTTGAAGCCAACCATATGTTTATAAATAGCGAATCTAAAAAGAGGATAAAATAAAAATAAAAAGGAAGAGTCCACTTTTGCACTGTTTGATATGATATAAGATCATCAGAATTTTATTTTTATTTTCTATTTCTACTTTGTAATAAAGAGAAATTGACAACGATATATGGATTCAACTTATGGTAAGTACTATGAATACTGTGTTTTATTAGGTAGAGCTCTTTGGAAGAAAAAAGTGTTTTGGGAAAATAAAGGGGAAAAAGGAAAAAAGTCAAAATTATATCTTTAGTAATTATTCAGTAAAGAACTGCTTGGAAAAGTCGCTTAAGGACGACTGTGATTTACATTTACGGTCTGATTTGCTAAGCTCTTCTCTCTATGATTATTTTTATACTTTTTCTAGTTATAGGTGAGTCCCACCATTATTGTTTCAGCCAATAACAAAGCGAGTGACACTTCAGTCACTTAAGAAGTGAGTCTTCTTAGCATTTTTGTTATCTATTCTATTATATAAAAAAGAGAATATATGACCCTTAGTATACTCTTTCCGCATTTCTTCCCATTTTGTTGCTTACTTCTTCTCGATTTGAGGAACTATTTATAGTTACACCCTTACAATTCTATTTTCAGGCACATCAAGTGTTAATGATACCATTAATGCATGTAGCATTTAAGACAATGGTTAATGATATATCATCGCCTTTATACTAAATGTTATATCTATTTTGTTCTATTATATAGTTATATAATTATACAAAAAGTTTAGTATTTGACAATTTGTATTCTCATTTCCATTTACAACAATCTTGCATTCATTATTTCATTATTTTCATACATCTCATACATTTCTTCACTTTCGTTTCTTTCAATTCCATTTTATTTTCTCATAATTTTGTTTCTCCTATTTTCAGTTTCATATGTATGCTACAATTCAAGAACAATTCTATTCCAAATCTGAATCAGATTAAAGATTTTATTCCAAATAATTTTTATTCAATCTTTTTAATTTTATTAATCTAACTAGAATTTGATTGAATTCGTCAATAATTTTTTATTTTGTATTCATTTAGAATTATTCATGATTCTGTTCATGTTTTACAGGGATTGTGTTAATACTAATTGTTTCATTACTATTGTTTCTTGCATTCATTATTTTGTTATTTTCATACATCCTAGACATTTCTTCACTTTCATT
Source organism: Allium fistulosum (assembly GCA_030737815.1). NCBI lineage: Eukaryota > Viridiplantae > Streptophyta > Magnoliopsida > Asparagales > Amaryllidaceae > Allium > Allium fistulosum. The sequence goes on from CM060902.1 coordinate 1,428,133,661, forward strand.
TCTTTCACTTCCATTTCATTTTCTCATAATATTGTTTCTCCCCATTTTCAATTTCATATGTATGCTACAATTCAAGAACAATTCTACTCCAAATTTGAATCAAATTAAAGATTTTTTCCAAATAATTTTTAGTCGGTCGCTTTAAGTTATTTAATCTAACTAGAATTTGATTAAATTCATCAATAGTTTTTTTATTTCGTATTCATCTACAATTAATTATGATTCTATTCGTGTTTTGCAGACGTTGCATTACTACCAAATGCTTTCGTTATTATTGTTTTTATGGGAAAATAACTTGAAGGTCTCTATTAAAACTTAGCTTATTGGATCAACCGAACATGATCAAAAGATTAGATTTTTGATCTATTTTTTCATTTAATTCAAGGTTGAATTTGCAATTTTTGTTTTAATTTCTAATTTCAAATCTTTGTTTTGAGGTTTCTAACCAAAACTTTTTTTTCATTTTTTTTCTTCAGTTTGTATGATTATGAATATAGTTCCCTATTAAGGAAAATTTGGATTAACATCCCGAATGCAGTGGGAATAACAGAATCGTGTTCACGGTGAGGTAAAATAAATAGAAAGCTAATATCTCAAAATAAGCAATCGTAGATTACAGATGCACAAACAGAAAAGAAAACCACACATATGATTTATAGTGGTTCCGCTATCGCAAAATAGTGTACATTCACTTTGATGAGAAAATATTTTATTACTTTCTAACAAAAGAAAATTATAAGATTATTCATAGAACCTAAAAAGAAGAGTACGGAGATATACAACTTGAGAGGATAATAATCTCTAAAGAACAACTGTCTTTATATAGAGATTATTATTTTGGTTGATGTAATTAATTTATAGTAATAAATTAATGGCTCGTCAGTTCATCAATTCTTAAAGGAAACGTTTATCTACTTTGATTTTTCAGTATTCTCTAATATGCATGCACTTGATAAAATGCCTTCTTTAATCAATTGATTAAGGAATTTGATTGTTTACTTCAATCACTCAAAATAACTCATTCAGATAATTCCTTGTTTTCTTTAATGTAATAAAAGAGGCAATATATTTGAATCATAATTTCACATTGACTCAAAATATCTCCAAATTCTTCTTTAATATGGAAATGTTGTATCGCTGAAATCTAACAATTGCCTTTTTGATACTATATTTCCATGCAAGCCTACCAACTCCACATACATCCTCATACTCTAAGCAACTCTCAGAAAAGACACCATGGATACTTTTCCAATGTGTTTCTACATGACTATCACTCATTATACCTTGTTAATGAACTCTGACAAGGCCACCGTCCGCCAACAAAGTGCTGAAAGTACCCTCTCCGTGTAAGACCTATCAGCCTCCTAATGAAAATGAATGTATCCATCTACTAACTCACTCCCCTAATGTGCTACCATATGACACCAAGCACCTCAACAAGTGAATCAAGTTCGATCAATGCTTGAACTTTGCAGTAGATAAGAACTTGGAAAACATATATGTTGCATTTTTCTCCATGCAAACCTTCTGAAGATGAATTAGCTTCTCTTCATTCATCGAGACTAGAAAGGACCTTCTCATCTCTATATGCTCCGTCCTCGAGCTAAAAGCTAGATTTTTAACTAAGTAAATTGCACTTTGACTATCATAAACCATCGTATACGAAGCCCAAATCACACATCAACTGCTTTAAATAGAGTGTCTTCTTCGCTGCTTCAACAGAAGTTATTAGCTCTACCTACCTCTATAGTAGACAAAGCAATCATCACTTAAAACCTCACTCTCCAACTAATAGTCATACCTCCAAGAGTGAACATATAACCCGAGGTTGATTTCTGTGGTGACCCTCATTCTAAAACACATAGATTTGTTTTTTAGCATACAAAAGGAATTCACTACTAACCCCATTTCTTCTGTATTTGAACATTTAAGTAATTTCCAAATATTTTTCCCAAGACCCTGGATTTACCAATATAATCATATCAGTTCACAAAACATGTTAAGACAATTACATATTTGATGATATATAATTGTTTTCCTTTGCCTTTCAGAGTTAACAAATTTGCAAAGTGAATTTTAATCAAACAGGCAACAACATACTATATATATTTTTTATAACATCACCATTTATTTCTTCCCTAAATTTTTGTTCTACTGCCAGAGATACATTTTGGCAATTATAATACTTATATATTCAATATTGCAATGCACAGTGCATTTTTCTTATGCTTTCTAGACTTTCTACCTAAATAATTTTATTAACATTAAAATGGTATTTAATTGACCTTGTGATAGTTATCAAATACTTGTATGAAATCACTTCAAAAATTATACTTGCAGGCATGAACTTTGGAACTAATTCCTATTTATCATTTCAAGCTGATCAATTGAAGTCATTTTGCATTTTTAAGTTTAACATGGTGCAGACTTAAATACTTGGTGTTTTACTGGAAATGCTTGGTGTTATTTGAGGGTTGCTTGGAGTTTTCTTTTGTATTGTCCTGGAAACACTTACACTCCATGAATTGAAATGAAATGGTTCCAGGCTACAAGAGTTTGACCCATGGCCATCTAGGCCGGCCATAGTCCCTCTTTTACCACTTGCAAGCCCATATCCCTCATATTAACAAACTTCTACAAAGATCTACTCCTAACACAAGCATGTTTTTTTGCCTAGTTTAAGTTTTCTGGAATGCATCTTTATATGTATTCAATCCATTATTCAAAATACAATAACTTCCAGGTTTATTTCTCTCATAATTTTATTTCAAATTTAAATACACAAATACATGTTAATCTCCAGAATTCATGCACATGCCTGTATCACTTACCTGCCATGCACAAATTCATTTCTTTTGAATATCCCTACTCAAATCTTGAGAGTTCATTTTTAAAATCAACCACCTTGGCTTCTTAATTTCCATAAAGTCAAAATATAAATTCAAGTAATAAAAATCAGAGATCATCATATATACACATATCATATTTATATGATATGTCTATCCCCTTATTTATCCAAATCAGACATTCATAAAATCATTAGTTAACCAAACATCATCAATAGTCACTCACAACTGGCTTACTTAAGTACATATTTTTAATCCAAATACTTATAAAGTTTCCTACGAGTAACAATTACTACAACATGAAGTTTAACTGTTAAATTCTTTACAAAGCAACTGCAAATTTAAATCTGATATCTCTTATATATACTAGCAGCTAATTGCCTTCTTCATCCATCAAGCCAACTTCAATTCCCTGCAAGCAATTCACTGAGCTGCCCCAATTATAATGAGACACCCAGATGATTGCAAGGGCAACCAAAAGGGTCAGTTTTCACTGGTATGAGCATTTATCAAATTTGTATACATATTCATAAATTTTGGTGATCTTGCAATGTCTTCCTAGTTTAGCGGATTTTATTCTTAGCATGTTTTGATTAATACCAAGTGGCACAAAGACACATTCATTTATTCAAACAATACCCAGTAAACAATCAAAATAAATATGTATATAATTCTTGATTCATTTTTCTCCATTTCTGAGTAGATAAACTCAGATTTTTATGCTCCCAGTTTCACCTAGTAATTAATCAAAGCAAAAAATTTAACTTGATTAATTTATCTCCATGTCTGAATATTTATGATCCAAATTTTTAAACCCCATTCCCCCATTTATTTTATGGTCTTTAACTCCTTGTCAAATGAACACCATGTATGCATTGTGAAGGAAACTCCTAGGTTATTTAATTTTATTCCAACACACAAAGGCCTCAGGGTGCAGTTGCACCATGCATATACCTGCTCCCACCTGAAGCAAGCAGATCATTGACTAACTCCCAATTGAGCAGTTTAATTTTTCTTTGATAAATCCCCCTCCAGTTTCAGCTTATTTTATCAAGCTTCTACCTATGAATTCAATCATAAATTCATTCATGTTTCGGAAAGGCTTATCTTCTTTAATACTTTCTGGTTCAACCCCATGTTCCCCATTTATTTTCCTTATTACAGAAAATACCCCAGTTTGCCTATAATTTTCCTAAGAATAATTTAAGCATCATAGTCCTACTAACCCAGAAATTCTCCTCTATCTTATGATAGGAACATTTAGTTTCATGCTTCATTATCCAAGAAATAAACATGAGCTAGATCACTGTCTTGCTGCCTATTCCCTAAATAATTTATATCCATATTTAATAATGATAAAATAGAACAAAAATGCTCAAATCATTTAAACTTTAAAAACCCACATACAGATTAAAACTCCAAACAAGAATGCACAAACAACATTCATCCCACCCATAACAAATCATTTCAGAGATTTAAAGGACTTATAACATTTTAGGCTGCCTACAAGAGGACTTAATGCCATTGCATACAAAGGGATAAATACTCACTTAGTGTTCTCCTTTTACTATCTTAATTCTCTGAACAGCAAATCCCCAAAGTCTCAAGCTAGTGCTTCTCCTAGTTTTTATTTTTGTTTTGATCCCGAGAGAATGATGGATATGGTTATGTGCAGATATTTATAAAATCATTCTAGGGTTTAAGAAAAATGGGTAATTTCCTTGATGCCCTTGGATATTTATGCAAAAATCATTTCCCTGTGTGGTCCTTAATTGGAAATGCACATTGTTGGTTACCTCAATTAGTTATTTCGGGAATCAAGCATTTTAAACACTTCATACTATTTTCATGACTCTATTTTACTCATGCCATATGCATGTGACCCATTGTTTATATTTATTTTTATAAGTTTAAAGAAACTGAAAATCCCCTTTGTGTTTTCTACCTACCACCATCTCCATTCAATCATGCAAACTATCATACATGATCATGTAATGTAAAATCATTCACACTATGCTATTGGCTTGAAATAAATATAAGATGTGGAAATTCTTATTTGATCCTGTATATACATTTTTTTCTGCCTTTAGACAAAACAGTAGCTCTTCACACATCTTTATGGGTTTTAAAGGAAATCACATATGTCATGCTAATTATTTCCATCATAAACATAAGACATTTAATTCTTTTTATTAATCTTCATTTTATTCTATCTTTAAATAAAACAGAAAACACCCTATATATTGAATATATGTATTTTATATAATTCTTTGGACATGGAACTACATTTGATTTGAATTCCAATTTTTAATTACCTTAACTCCTTGCATTTTATCAAACAGAAGCTCCAATGCAATTTTATTTATTAACAAATTTTCTTTTCTGTTTTAATGCAATATATATATATATATATTTATAATTCCAGGATTTCTTAAAATAAATGTAACTTTCATTTTTCTTTACTTTATTTTATTTTCTTCTTAGGGTCATTACATACCCTCCCCCTTAAAGGAGTTATGTCCCCATAATTTCTTTCTAATTCTTCAAATACAAGCACTAATTCATAGCCTGTTTTAACTCCATACTCACATTTCATGAAAGTAAGTAATATATATATATATATATAAAGTTATTCAGGAAGCTATCATAAAGCTACTTAAACATACCTCTTCATTAGAAAACAAATTGGGGGTATTTAGCCCTCATTTTGTCTTCAACCTCCCATGTACAATCATTGGGATCCAAGCTCCATTGAATTTTTACCAATTTAATCACCTTGTTTCTCAGCCTCTTTTCTTCCTTAGCAACAATCCCTACTGGCTCATTTGCATAGACCAAGTTCTTATCAATTTGAATTTGAGTAGGTGACTCTAAAATTGCTCCTTCATCATGTATCCACTTTCTTAATTGAGAAACATGAAACACTGGATGTACACCACTCAATTCTTCTGGTAGCTTAAGCTTATAGGCCATGGTACCAATTCTCTGTGTGACTTCATATGGTCCTATAAATCTTGGTGAGAGCTTACCAGATTTCCCAAACCTGAACACCTTCTTCATTAGTGATACCTTCAGAAAAACATACTCTCCTACTTCATACTCCATTGGCTTCCTCTTTCTATCTGCATAAGACTTTTGTCTTGATTGTGCTGCCTTCATCCTATGCCTAACTACCTCAATCATGTTGGAAGTTTCTTTAACATGATCTGGCCCTAATATTACACCCTCTCCCACATCCAACCAACAGGCAGGAGACATGCAGGGTCTCCCATACAAGGCTTCAAAGGGAGCCATTCCTATTGTTGACTGATAGCTATTGTTGTAAGTGAATTCTGCCAAGTGGATATGATCCTCCCAATTACCCCCAAAATCAAGCACACATGCTCTAAGTAAATCTTCCAATATTTTATTCACTATCTCTGTTTGCCCATCACTTTGAGGATGGTAGGCAGTGCTTAAACAAAGTTGAGTTCCCATTGCTTCCTGGAAACTCTCCCAAAATCTTGAGGTGAACAAAGTGTCTCTATCACTTACAATGGTCTTTGGTATGCCATGCAATCTCACCACCTCCTTAATAAATAATTGTGCAAGCCTATGTGCATTTCTGTCTGACCTTACAGGAACAAAGTGAGCATACTTGGTGAGTCTATCAACAATTACCCATATGCTGTCATTACCTTTCTTATTTCTAGGCAAACCATCCACAAAATCCATGGAAATACTTTCCCATTTCCACTGAGGTACCTCCAAAGGTTGCAACATGCCAGAGGGCTTTTGATAGTCTGCCTTGACTTGCTGACAGGTTAAACACTTTGCCACGTATTTTGCCACTGCTTGTTTCATTCCTGGCCACCAGTAGCTCCTTTTCAAATCATGATACATTTTAGTACCACCAGGGTGTATGGTGTACTTCGTTTTGTGATGCTCATTCATGATTTCTTCCTTTAATTCTGCAAAGTCTGGTACACAAAGCTTATCATTTTTCCTTAAATAACCCTTGGAATCTATTTTAAAATTCTCCGACTCAATGTTATTTAATAACATTTCTTTCTTTTCCTTTAGATTTTGATCTTGATCTTGCATGCCACCAATTTTCTCCACCAAGTTAGATTTCACTGTGATTAATCCCAGTGTACCATACTCCACCATATCACCATGCTTTTTAAAATTCACTCCATCTTTGCTATATATGTCTGCCTCCCCAATCACTGCAAGGTTTTTAAATTCATCAATCATCAAACTTGCTAATCTAATATGATTTCTACTCAAAGCATCTGCCACTCTATTAGCTTTTCCAGGAGTGTACAAAATATCTAAATCATATGCAGCTAGAAACTCCAACCACCTTGCTTGCCTCATATTCAAATCTTTTTGAGAAAATAAATATTTCAATGCTTGATGATCTGTGAACAATTCAAATTTTGCCCCAAGCAAATAATGCCTCCAAAGTTTTAATGCAAACACTATTGCAGCTAATTCTAAATCATGAGTTGCATATTTGGTCTCATTGGGTTTAAGTTGTCTTGATGCATATGCCACCACCTTGCCATGTTGCATGAGCACTGCACCTAACCCAGACCCACTAGCATTAGTGTGTACAACCATTCCTTCATTTACCTCTAGGATTTGCAAGACAGGAGCCTCCACCAATGCTTGCTTCAATTTTTCAAAGGCTTGATCACACTACTCAGTCCACACATATGGTTGGTTCTTCTTTGTTAGCTTGGTCATTGGCGCGGCTATTCTTGAAAAATCCTTGATGAACCTCCTATAGTACCCTGCCAAACCTAAGAATGATCTCACCTCAGTCACTGTCTTGGGTCTACTCCATGATTGGACTGCAATGACCTTGCTTGGATCCACACTCACCCCTTGCTGTGACACTATGTGTCCTAAGAATTTGACTTCATGTTGCCAAAATATACACTTTGAATACTTGGCTTTTAATTCATGTTCTCTAAGCCTGGATAATACTAAATGTAGATGCATAGCATGATCATTTTCTGATTTTGAATAAATTAATATGTCATCTATAAATACCAAAACAAATTTATCCAAAAAGTCTCTGAAAATTCTATTCATCAAGTCTACATAATAGGAGGGAGCATTGGTTAAACCAAATGGCATTACTAGAAATTCATAAAGGCCATATCTTGTCTTAAAGGCTGTGTACTCAATGCTTTCCTCTGCAACCTTCATTTGGTGAAATCCAGAGGCTAAGTCTAGCCTTGAAAATATTTTAGCTTCATGCAATTGATCAAATAGATCATCTATTCTAGGCAGTGGGTACTTATTCTTGATGGTCACCTTATTTAAATCCCTATAATCCACACACATCCTCATTGTTCCATCATGCTTCTTGACAAAGAGCACTGGGGAACCCCAACTAGAACTGCTTGATCTTATGAACCCCTTCTCTTCTAACTCTTCTAGTTGGTGTTTTAATTCCACTAACTCTTTTGGACCCATTCTATAAGGCTTCTTAATGATTGGGCTAGTCCCTGGCATTAATTTTATTTTGAATTCAACTGGTCTGTTTTGAGGAATTCCCATCACTTCTCCAAACACATCTATATATTCATTGACTACTGGGATTTCCTCCATTTTTAATTCCTTTTGAACTTCATTAATACTCCAGATTTTATTAAAACATGTATTCTTTGCTATTTCACTTAAGATGGTAATTCTTTTGCCTTCATTTGTCTCCAAAGAAATAGTAAGATTTTCTAAATTTAAAATTGCTTTGTTTTTCATTAACCAATCCACCCCCAAAATTACCCCAATACCAGGATAATTTAAAGTATATAGATCTGAATTAAATTCATAACCCCCTATAATTAATTTCAGACCCATACACTTCATCCCTAACATACAATGACTCCCTATGGGGCTGTGTACAGTTAAGGGTTGATCAATAGAAACACAAGCAAGTGCTAACTTCTTAGTAATTTCCAGAGATATTAGTGAATGTGAGGCACCAGTGTCATATATTACTGATATTGGTTGGGTATGAATAAAAATTATACCTTCAAGTTGCCCAACATTTCCAATGTTGTTGGCTGCCAAAGCTCCTATTCTTGCTGTTCTTTTATTAGTCTCTGGGCAATCCTTCTTTAGATGACCCATCTTTCCACAATTATAGCAGCCTCCTCTAGGTATTTTAGGGTCAGGGCATTGGATACTATAATGTCCAGCTTTTCCACAATTAAAACAATGAGTGAGTTTCTTGCTTTCAGGTGCTACTGCTCCTTCCCCCTTCTTAACTCCTTTGTTTGCCTTGTTCTTGTCATAAGGTTGTACTTTGTTCTGCTCTCCCTTCTTCTTGTTGAACTTCATGTTCCTGAGTTTCTCTCTGGTGGCATCATGTTGCTCAAATGAGAGAGTTAGATCAATTACTTGATCAAAGGTTTTATCCTTATATGGCAACATTGCCCTTGACAGACTGGGGTTCAAGCCTTGAATGTACCTTGCATTCTTTGCTTCTTCATTCCCTATCAACACCATTCCATACTTAGACAATCCTTCAAATTTTTGAGTGTACTCATTCACACTCATGCCTCCTTGCCTTAATCTAATGAAGTCTTCTAGTAGTGTGGCCTTAGCAGATGCTGGGACAAACCTAGCCTCAAGCATGGCCTTAAATTCATCCCAAGTGATGTCATTCTCTGGCCTTCCTGCTATCACAACTTCCCACCAATCCAGTGCAACCCCCTTCAACCTTCTTGAAGCTATCTGTCTCTTCCTTTGGTCATTGACCTGCATATCTGCAAAGACTCTCTCCATAGTTCTTATCCAAGTTTGAACACCCATAGCTCGTTCAGTGCCTTCAAAATCCTTTCCTCCTAAGTTGGTGCATGTCTTAAGCAGTTTGGAGAGCTCCTCATGAGGGTTATCATGCCTTGGTGCTATTCCATCTCTCAAAGCTCTCACAAAATCCTCCATGTTTATCACAGGTGGCTCACGTGATGGTCCTGCACCTGTGTGATGTCTTGGTCCTACCATATTGCTATAAATATGATTTCTATGTTAGTTTATTTACCCCCATCATTCTTGGTGTCTTTACTTTGTTTATTTTATTTTTGTGCACTCTGTGCATGTATCACTTGCACACAAAATTTCTTTTATTCAGACATTAAACAAAAGCATTCAACACTAATAATTCAAACAATGCATTCAAACTTCCATATGCATACAATAATATTTACTATGTTATTTAAAACATAGCTCTGATACCAACTGTGGTGACCCTCATTCTAAAACACATAGATTTGTTTTTTAGCATACAAAAGGAATTCACCACTAACCCCATTTCTTCTGTATTTGAACATTTAAGTAATTTCCAAATATTTTTCCCAAGACCCTGGATTTACCAATATAATCATATCAGTTCACAAAACATGTTAAGACAATTACATATTTGATGATATATAATTGTTTTCCTTTGCCTTTCAGAGTTAACAAATTTGCAAAGTGAATTTTAATCAAACAGGCAACAACATACTATATATATTTTTTATAACATCACCATTTATTTCTTCCCTAAATTTTTGTTCTACTGCCAGAGATACATTTTGGCAATTATAATACTTATATATTCAATATTGCAATGCACAGTGCATTTTTCTTATGCTTTCTAGACTTTCTGCCTAAATAATTTTATTAACATTAAAATGGTATTTAATTGACCTTGTGATAGTTATCAAATACTTGTATGAAATCACTTCAAAAATTATACTTGCAGGCATGAACTTTGGAACTAATTCCTATTTATCATTTCAAGCTGATCAATTGAAGTCATTTTGCATTTTTAAGTTTAACATGGTGCAGACTTAAATACTTGGTGTTTTACTGGAAATGCTTGGTGTTATTTGAGGGTTGCTTGGAGTTTTCTTTTGTATTGTCCTGGAAACACTTACACTCCATGAATTGAAATGAAATGGTTCCAGGCTACAAGAGTTTGACCCATGGCCATCTAGGCCGGCCATAGTCCCTCTTTTACCACTTGCAAGCCCATATCCCTCATATTAACAAACTTCTACAAAGATCTACTCCTAACACAAGCATGTTTTTTTTCCTAGTTTAAGTTTTCTGGAAATGCATCTTTATATGTATTCAATCCATTATTCAAAATACAATAACTTCCAGGTTTATTTCTCTCATAATTTTATTTCAAATTTAAATACACAAATACATGTTAATCTCCAGAATTCATGCACATGCCTGTATCACTTACTTGCCATGCACAAATTCATTTCTTTTGAATATCCCTACTCAAATCTTGAGAGTTCATTTTTAAAATCAACCACCTTGGCTTCTTAATTTCCATAAAGTCAAAATATAAATTCAAGCAATAAAAATCAGAGATCATCATATATACACATATCATATTTATATGATATGTCTATCCCCTTATTTCTCAAAATCAGACATTCATAAAATCATTAGTTAACCAAACATCATCAATAGTCACTCACAACTGGCTTACTTAAGTACATATTTTTAATCCAAATACTTAGAAAGTTTCCTACGAGTAACAATTACTACAACATGAAGTTTAACTGTTAAATTCTTTACAAAGCAACTGCAAATTTAAATCTGATATCTCTTATATATACTAGCAGCTAATTGCCTTCTTCATCCATCAAGCCAACTTCAATTCCCTACAAGCAATTCACTGAGCTGCCCCAATTATAATGAGACACCCAGATGATGACAAGGGCAACCAAAAGGGTCAGTTTTCACTAGTATGAGCATTTATCAAATTTGTATACATATTCATAAATTTTGGTGATCTTACAATGTCTTCCTAGTTTAGCAGATTTTATTCTTAGCATGTTTTGATTAATACCAAGTGGCACAAAGACACATTCATTTATTCAAACAATACCCAGTAAACAATCAAAATAAATATGTATATAATTCTTGATTCATTTTTCTCCATTTCTGAGTAGATAAACTCAGATTTTTATGCTCCCAGTTTCACATAGTAATTAATCAAAGCACAAAATTTAACTTGATTAATTTATCTCCATGTCTGAATATTTATGATCCAAATTTTTAAACCCCATTCCCCCATTTATTTTATGGTCTTTAACTCCTTGTCAAATGAACACCATGTATGCATTGTGAAGGAAACTCCCAGGTTATTTAATTTTATTCCAACACACAAAGGCCTCAGGGTGCAGTTGCACCATGCATATACTTGCTCCCACCTGAAGCAAGCAGATCATTGACTAACTCCCAATTGACCAGTTTAATTTTTCTTTGATAAATCCCCCTCTAGTTTCAGCTTATTTTATCAAGCTTCTACCTATGAATTCAATCATAAATTCATTCATGTTTCGGAAAGGCTTATCTTCTTTAATACTTTCTGGTTCAACCCAATGTTCCCCATTTATTTTCCTTATTACAGAAAATACCCCAGTTTGCCTATAATTTTCCTAAGAATAATTTAAGCATCATAGTCCTACTAACCCAGAAATTCTCCTCTATCTTATGATAGGAACATTTAGTTTCATGCTTCATTATCCAAGAAATAAACATGAGCTAGATCACTGTCTTGCTGCCTATTCCCTAAATAATTTATATCCATATTTAATAATGATAAAATAGAACAAAAATGCTCAAATCATTTTAACTTTAAAAACCCACATACAGATTAAAACTCCAAACAAGAATGCACAAACAACATTCATCCCACCCATAACAAATCATTTCAGAGATTTAAAGGACTTATAACATTTTAGGCTGCCTACAAGAGGACTTAATGCCATTGCATACAAAGGGATAAATACTCACTTAGTGTTCTCCTTTTACTATCTCAATTCTCTGAACATCAAATCCCCAAAGTCTCAAACTAGTGCTTCTCCTAGTTTTTATTTTTGTTTTGATCCCGAGAGAATGATGGATATGGTTATGTGCAGATATTTATAAAATCATTCTAGGGTTTAAGAAAAATGGGTGATTTCCTTGATGCCCTTGGATATTTATGCACAAATCATTTCCCTGTGTGGTCCTTAATTGGAAATGCACATTGTTGGTTACCTCAATTAGTTATTTCGGGAATCAAGCATTTTAAACACTTCATACTATTTTCATGACTCTATTTTACTCATGCCATATGCATGTGACCCATTGTTTATATTTATTTTTATAAGTTTAAAGAAACTGAAAATCCCCTTTGTGTTTTCTACCTACCACCATCTCCATTCAATCATGCATACCATCATACATGATCATGTAATGTAAAATCATTCACACTATGCTATTGGCTTGAAATAAATATAAGATGTGGAAATTCTTATTTGATCCTGTATATACATTTTTTTCTGCCTTTAGACAAAACAGTAGCTCTTCACACATCTTTATGGGTTTTAAAGGAAATCACATATGTTATGCTAATTATTTCCATCATAAACATAAGACATTTAATTCTTTTTATTAATCTTCATTTTATTCTATCTTTAAATAAAACAGAAAACACCCTATATATTGAATATATGTATTTTATATAATTCTTTGGACATGGAACTACATTTGATTTGAATTCCAATTTTTAATTACCTTAGCTCCTTGCATTTTATCAAACAGAAGCTCCAATGCAATTTTATTTATTAACAAATTTTCTTTTCTGTTTTAATGCAATATATATATATATATATATATTTTTATAATTCTAGGATTTCTTAAAATAAATGTAACTTTCATTTTTCTTTACTTTATTTTATTTTCTTCTTAGGGTCATTACAATTTCCTTCGATCTCTATCACCGAAATAATCAGAATCACAAAATCCTACCAAGTCGAAGTCTTTATCCTTGCCGTCAAAAACAAGCACGTGGTTTGGAGTTACTCAAAGATATATGAAAATATACTTCACTGCCTCACAATGCGTCTTTATCGGATTTGCTACATATATACTAATTAATCTAACAGCCTATGCAATGTCAGGCCTAATGCAAACCATAACATACATCAAGCTACCAATTGTACTCGCATAAGGCACATTCTCCAAATAGGTTATGTTCTTCTCTGAGATCGGAGAGCCTTTACTAGAAAGTTGTATGTGCAAAGGCATGAGTGTGCTAATTACCTTTGCACCCTCCATGCTAAACTGAGCAAACACCTTCCAAATATATTCCTTTTGAGTGAGTCTCAAAAGTCTAAACTTTCTATCTCTTTGGATTTCCATCCCCAAAAATTTCTTTGCTTCCTAAGGTCTTTCATCCCGAATTCCGCTTTTAACTTCAACTTTAATTTATTGATTTCGGTTTTATCCTTGGAAGAAATCGACATACCATCCACAAAGAGCAAATATACCCCATTATCATTATTTAATTACTTAAAATAAGAAAATGAATCTTTGATACTATAATCGAAACCAAGTGAAAGCATAAAAGAATTAAACCTCATGTACCACTATCTAGGCGACTGCTTAAGTATATAAAGAGACTTTCTTCAACTTGCAAACCTAATCTTCTTTCTCACTTACAATAAATTCTTCTAGACTTTTCATGTAAATGTTATACTCTAAGTCACTATGCAAGAAAACTGTCTTCATATCAAGTTACTCCAACTCTAAGTCATGAGTAGCAACTATGGAAAATAAAATCGGAATGAAGGTATGTCTCCTTACAAGAGCAAATATCTCATTATATTACATTCCCACTTTTAATATCTTCTTTTCCCACTTATAACAAATCCTTCTGGTTTTTTCATGTAAATGTTCTACTCTAAGTCACTATGCAAGAAAACGGTCTTCATATCGAGTTATTCCAACTCCAAGTCATGAGTAGCAACTATGGCAAACAAAATCGGAATGGAGGTATGTCTCCTTACAGGAGCAAATATCTCATTATACTACATTCCCTTCCTCTTTGAAAACCCTTTTGCAACTTGTCAAGCCATGTATCTCCCACCATCCTTCACCTTGAACACCCACTTGCAACCTATATCTTGGCTTCCCTGAGATAGTGATACCAAATCCCAAGTCTTGCTCTTCTTCAAAGACCACAACTCCTCCTTCGTTATGCAAATCCATTTCGAGCTATTACTCAACTTTATGCCTTCTTCAAGGTCAAATGGCTCATCACGAATCACATGTTGGGCATAGTGAAACCGATTATCAAGGCTGAGTTTGCAAATTGCCAATATTCATTCCTCTCGGGAATCCTAATAGTCCTACGGTTGGCTCGAGTAAGTATAACGTCGGCTAAACTCCTTTTAGCTCTACCTTGAAATGAACTTCTTCTAGCTTCATGCACATCACCAACACTACTAGAAGACACATGTAGACTACTATGTGATGGCTCATCAACTGTATCTTCATCTCTATCAACAACAACAACAACTCTACTACTACATTGAAATGTGGGAAGTTCATCCATCTCCTTAGGCTTATCAGAATTAACCAACATGGTAGACAAATCTTCCTTAGATTTAAACATTGCAGACTCATCAAATATAACATGTCTGGAATGTAAAATATTTCTATCAGTGGGGTTCTAAATGCGGTACCATTTATCTCCATCTATGTTGTAACAACCTACCAAGGAGCAGTCTTAAATTTCGATCAATAAAAGGCCCATCGAAACTTAGATCCATTCTAAGGTAAGTTGTTGGTAGAACTAAGAAAATAACAGCATAGAGCCATAACTGAACTTTCAGAACTCACAGCGGTTGGAACAAAATATAACTGAAAAGTGCAACCATTTATTTAAAAACCATAAAAATGTCATAATACAATTCCATGAATACAACAATTGTCTAAATACATTGGTACACATAAAAGCAAGAAATAATAACAAATACCGCCACAAGCCAAGTTTCTCCATCTCTAAGCATCGTCGCCGCCATCATTCCACCCTTAACCCATGTTGTAATGAGGAGGGAGTTAGAACAATAAGTGTATGGTGAATAAAAACCTTGAGTCTTACATTTTCAGTACTTAGGCAGTATATTTCAAAATAAGAATATGTCAACGAACGTAAAACCATTAAAACCATTTAATACCTTTTTATAAGAAAAGCAGGCGGGTCCAACCGCTTAATACCTCCATTCCAAAAGCAGATTTCTAGAATCCTATATCCCAATCATATGTCATAAACAACTAATAATGTGAAAGACGGTACCCAAGCCACTTAATACCTTTTATTGGAAAATAGGCAGACTCTGGTCATTTAATATCTTAATTAAGGCAGGCCCCATCATTTAATACCTATTTCCAAGGCATGCTCCTCAATGGTACCATCTAGTTGATATCATATGGAATCTCTTATGCCACTTAATACTTCCTTGTGGAAAATACGTAGACTCTGGTCATTTAATACCTTAATTAAGGCAGATCCCATCATTTAATACCTATTTCCAAAAGCGGACCATTTAGATACCATTTAAGGTAACTCCTTGACCATTTAATATTTCATATGAGGAAAAGAGGCGGTGTGACGACCGCCCATGACCCCTGCACCGAATCTAGAGATAGTGCGCTGTAAAGTGTGCCAGGCGACCATGGACGATTGTCAGGGTAGATTAAAACAACAGAATCTATCGTATTACTCACAGCGCATGGACAAAATACAATAGAACATATATATAGTGAAGCTTCACAGAATAGAATCTCATCAATAAAACTTCATAATAGTTGATTACAATCATCAGAATAGTCAATACAACAAGCCTCACTACATATCACTCAGAGAATACAAAGCAGCGGAACATCCAGTACATATAATAAGAAGATAATATGCAACCCTCCAGCTCGTCTTCGATATCAGCATCGTGAGAAGAGAACAGCACCTATCACCTGCTACCTAGTCTGCCCGTCCCAAAATGGACGAACAACCCAAGGCAATAAGAGTTAAAACATAAAGCCTTGAGTCAGACAACAGTCTTAGTGAGCAGTAAATTAACTAACAACATACCAAAAGAGCATAAAGGAAAAGGAATAGGAATACAACCCTCCCACTCCAACCTCTTTCTATAGTGATAGCCCCCAGACACACATTAAGTATAAGCAAACATAGCAGAGCATACAATGTAAAGTAAAGCAATTATCACTCGAGTCAAGGGCGATGTTTTCCAAGTACAAACCCCCAAGGCCTAAACCAAGATCAGATAAGCACCCAGAAAACACTGCTCTTGAGACCGAATGACGATACAACCAACATCCAAGACTCTGGCTATCACTGTTATCATTGCTTCGATATCACCGTTAATTGAATGACCGACACATTCTTTCAGCCGTCCGTCAAGGGCTAATGGAAACCCCGGTTCTAGACATAACTCCCGCACGTCATCGTGACCCGTGCCTAGGACTATCGAAATCGCCCAGAGTACTTGACTACCCAATCAGTAGCCTTTAGGGACTATCGAATCTGCCCAACGTACTCTTGCTTAGAGCATGCTAGAACCTTCAACAACGATGAGATCTCAGCCTTCTAGTCATCCTCCTCGACGACTATTTCCATACTAGCTCAAGCGCCTCTCGAGCATCCATTATCCTCAAACTCGAACCCTATCACCGAGTTATCAACCTGCTTGGAATGATCCCGTTTGGATTAGACCAAGACTATCTCATATCATGCCTCGCTTCATCACATCCTCGCAAAGCTTCATCTCAACATCATCATCAAATCTATGCATAAGAGCTTCATCATTCGCTACATATGCCACCAGCAGCTTTTCCAATTCAAGAGCCTTTCCCTTAGCTTTTGAATCATCTTCGGTCTAAATCAAATCATCTATCATCAAATCATAGCAATTGACCAAGTCAAACATTAATCCAAACAATCAAGCATTCGAATATGATCTAAGTAGACAATTATCACAATAATGGCAATTTCGTAATTAAAGAGTTGAAAGTCTAATAAGCATGAAAACATGAACAATATCTCTATAATCTTGATGAATGAACTTGCATAGGTTAACATGTAGTAAAATGGTTATCAAATCATCATGAACAATGGATCTATATGGATCTACACTTAGGATGAAGAAAATGTATGGAAATCACTATTTTAACACCAAATCAAGCCAACAATCCGATATACTCCTTTGGATCCGTGTGAGAGATAATCACCACTCACCAAATCACCTAAACAACCTCAAATCAACATGCTTTAGATCTGGACAGCGAAGGATCAATCTCGATCTATCACGAATCCGCTTCAAACAATGAAATCTCACTTCAAAGGATGAAGATCTTCAATCTAAGCTCTTGAATCTTCAATTTGATCTTCAACTTGGATGGATGGAATCACTAGATTAGAGTGGAGAAAAGAAGTGAAGAAGTGTAGAAGTCAAGCTCTCAAAATGGCAGCACTTCGTCGCTTCGAAAACCGGATCCCAAAAATGGAACAAAGCCCTCCTATTTATAGCTAAATTCCCTAACTCGTCTGTCTCCATAGGTCGTCTCCGACTTATAACCTTCCGACCTAACAGAGCCTCCGACTTAACAGACTACGACTTAGTGATCCTGCGACTTAAGCCTCTCTCCGACTCAACAACCCAAGTCTCTACGACTTAATGCGCACGCGCCTTAATTGGTTAGACGACTTAGCGAGATAACCCATCATACGACTTAACAGCTCAAGCGAGTTCCGACCTAACTGAGTATACAAATTACGACCTAACTACAAGGCCACAACCCAGCGACTTAAAGTCCACACGACCTAATACTTAGGTACGACTTAAGACAATGCGACTTAACACTTAGCAGTCCTACGACTTACGACTCAACTGGGTCTCTGACTTAACATAGCACGCGACATAACAGCCTTCGACTTAACGACTTAGCCTATGCGCGACTTAGCGACTTACGACTTAGCGCGCCCCAGCGACTCAACAATGCTGGTACGCGACCTAAAACTCACGCGACTTAACAATCTCGCGACCTATCTCCTAGCGACTTATCTTCCTTAACTCGTCCACGACTTAACTGCTATAAGTCGCCTACTCCTATAAGTCGCTAACTCGTATACGACTTAACAAGCACACGACCTAACACACACAGAACTCACGACCTAACTTCTTAGGTCGTCTACGACCCAACTACGCTAACCACTAGGTCGCTAACTACTATAGAACACTAACCCTTAGGTCGCTATCTTTCATAAGTCGTATACTCCGACTTAACTATCATAGGTCGCTAACTCGAACTGCTTAACTCGGTTAGGTTTTAAAGGTCGTCCCAAACCATCCTACGACCTAAATCAAAATACTTAAGTCGCCTATCCATATCCCCTAAGTCGTGTACGACTTACGACTTACACTAAGTCGTGAACGACTTAGGACTTAGAAATTTTCGCCAATCTTCACAAAAAAATTCTTCGACGCCAATTTACTTCAATTTTTCGATCCGTAAAAATACGGGTCGTTACATTCTCTCCCCCTTAGGAATTTCGCCCCCGAAATTCCAAACAAACAAGGCAATCAAAGACTATTCTATACGCCTACCAACCATAACAATCAACAAACCATGCATCCAATTCTAGCTTAGCGTACATAATTCTAACACCAGGACAAGTTACAATATCGTGAGATGACATGACACCTTAGGGCCATACCTTGAAGAGTTCAGGATGAGCTGCCTTCATCCTCTCTTCCACCTCCCACGTACAGTCGTTATCATCATCACTCCATTGTATCTTGAGCAACTTAACTACCTTCCTCCTAAGCTGTTTCGTGTCAGTTCCCACAACACGAAGCGGCTTACGAAGCCTTCTATTGACTGGATCAACTTCGAAATCTTCACAGCTATCAGCAGGAACCACTGTATTCGAGTCGTGCACATACTTCCGTAGATATGACACATGAAAAACATTGTGCACACCCGCCATCTTCTCCGGTAACTCCAATCTGTAGGCGAGCTTTCCAATTCGCTCGATGATCGGGAATGGTCCAACAAATCTCGATGTCAGTTTTCCTTTCTTCCCGAATCGGATAACACTCTTCAGCGGAGAAATCTTCACAAAAACCATATCACCAACATCGAATTCCAAATCCTTTCGACGCTTATCGGTATAACTCTTCTGACGGTCTTGGGCTGCCTTCACTCGTTGCCGAATGATCTCTATGTAATCCGAAGTCTGTCGAATCATCTCTGGCCCAAGTATCAACTTTTCTCCAGTTTCTAACCAACAAGTCGGAGAGTTACACGGTCTTCCATACAATGCCTCATACGGTGCCATACCAATGCTTGACTGGTAACTGTTGTTGTATGCAAACTCCACCAAATGAAGGTGATCTTCCCATGATCCTCCGAAATCCAAAACACAAGCTCTAAGAAGATCTTCCAAAACTCGGTTGACTCTCTTGGTCTGACCATCTGTTTGAGGGTGATAAGCTGTACTCAAACTCAACTCTTGCTGTTCCCTAGGCGCCATCCGCCTAAGAGGCATCACAACAGGTCTGGCTCCTTCAACTAGATCTATTCGAAACTCGATCTCTCTATGCGGCGGTAACCCTTTGACTTCATCAAAGACATCCTCGAATCCCTTCGCGATTGGTACTAATGACAGTCCATCCCTTGGAACAACTAGCGAATACATGAAGCTCATGAAGACGCCTTCTTCATGCTTACATCGTATCACAATCTTTCGCCCCTCCACATTCTCGAATGTCACTTCCAGCCTCTCACAATCAACCTTTTCCGCATACCTCCTAAGCCAGTCCATACCCAAAATAATTCCGAACCCCGCAAAGTTCAGAACAAAACAATCACAAACAAAAGAGCAACCATGACTCGACACAATCAGACCACGACATAACATACACAAACAAGACGAACCCCCAACTGGATTAGTCACAACCAATGGTCTATCAGCAATATCCGGTTCCAAATCTAACCGGCCTACGAGTTCACTACAAACAAACAATGCAACGCTCCAGTATCAAACAGAACTCTAACTGGAACACCACATAGGAAAAGAGTACCTTGAACCACTACACTCTTTCCCTTCTCTTCAGCGGTAGGAGCTTTTGAAGACGACGAAACAGCTCCCAAAGCATAAGCTTGCACAATCTGCCTGTCCCTCCTCGGTTCAGGACAATTCTTCCTGAAATGCCCCGGCTTGTCACAGTTGTGACACTTCATCGGTGCCTTCGGATTCTTACAATCCTTCGAGAAATGCCTTCTGCTGACAATTGTAGCAAGTCACCTCGCCTTTCGGCTTCTTCTGGCCATCCTTACCCTTCTGCTGCTGCTGCTTCCTCTTCTTGTTTCCACCCTGCTGGGGTTTAGACTCTTCCCTGGTCACAGCAACAACAGATCCTTCCTTAGGAAACAGACTCTCATGCCTGAGAGCTTTCTCCACAAGCTTCTCAAATGAATCGTCCAAATGATCCACCAACTGCCTCCCAAGATAACTATCCAAGCCTGTCACAAACTTCTCATTCTTCTGATACGCAGATTCGATATACGACCGGGCATACTTGGACAAAGCTTCGAACTCGGAAACATACTCAAGAACAGATCTTCCACCTTGCTCGAGCTCCACAAACTTTTTGAACAGAACAGACTTCTGAGCTGTAGAAATGAACTTAGCTTCAAATCTGGTTTGGAATTGCTCCCAAGTAATCTCTTCCTCCGGAGTATTGATGGTAATAGAGTTACACCAATCAGAAGCTCTTCCTTGAAGCTACCTTAATGCCAACTTCCTCTTAGTCGCATCCTCAATTCCCAAATCTCCAAAAATCCTTCTACAAGCATCTATCCATCTTTGGACCTCAATAGTTGATTCTGTTCCTAAGAAAACCTTTCCTCCAAGAGTGGTGTAGTCCTTACACAGCTTAGCAAAATCCACCGGCTTTGGAGCTTGGACTTGAACTCCAACATCAACTGCTGTCCCCGGAACAGGTATCCTTCTCATGATTGAAGTCATCATAGCTTCGAACATAGCCGCATAATCCGCAGCTCCCTCAGTAGCATGGCCTTCCCTAGCAGCTGGTGTCCCTCTTCGACTCATTCTCAATATCTATAAAAAGGAATGATTAGAACATCTAGAGAAACAACTGCATAAAGGACTCAAATTCTACTAAGCTACTATATTATATATAGTAATCATCCATCAAAATACAATTACGTCTCTCATACGTAGTTACGTCAGCGAGCGTTGGGTAAAATCGATTAACCAATGCTCTGATACCAAATGTGACGACCGCCCATGACCCCTGCACCGAATCTAGAGATAGTGCGCTGTAAAGTGTGCCAGGCGACCATGGACGATTGTCAGGGTAGATTAAAACAACAGAATCTATCGTATTACTCACAGCGCATGGACAAAATACAATAGAACATATATATAGTGAAGCTTCACAGAATAGAATCTCATCAATAAAACTTCATAATAGTTGATTACAATCATCAGAATAGTCAATACAACAAGCCTCACTACATATCACTCAGAGAATACAAAGCAGCGGAACATCCAGTACATATAATAAGAAGATAATATGCAACCCTCCAGCTCGTCTTCGATATCAGCATCGTGAGAAGAGAACAGCACCTATCACCTGCTACCTAGTCTGCCCGTCCCAAAATGGACGAACAGCCCAAGGCAATAAGAGTTAAAACATAAAGCCTTGAGTCAGACAAAAGTCTTAGTGAGCAGTAAATTAACTAACAACATACCAAAAGAGCATAAAGGAAAAGGAATAGGAATACAACCCTCCCACTCCAACCTCTTTCTACAGTGATAGCCCCCAAACACACACTAAGTATAAGCAAACATAGCAGAGCATACAATGTAAAGTAAAGCAATTATCACTCGAGTCAAGGGCAATGTTTTCCAAGTACAAACCCCCAAGGCCTAAACCAAGATCAGATAAGCACCCAGAAAACACTGCTCTTGAGACCGAATGACGATACAACCAACATCCAAGACTCTGGCTATCACTGTTATCATTGCTTCGATATCACTATTAATTGAATGACCGGCACATTCTTTCAGCCGTCCGTCAAGGGCTAATGGAAACCCCGGTTCTAGACATAACTCCCGCACGTCATCGTGACCCGTGCCTAGGACTATCGAAATCGCCCAGAGTACTTGACTACCCAATCAGTAGCCTTCAGGGACTATCGAATCTGCCCAACGTACTCTTGCTTAGAGCATGCTAGAACCTTCAACAACGATGAGATCTCAGCCTTCTAGTCATCCTCCTCGACGACTATTTCCATACTAGCTCAAGCGCCTCTCGAGCATCCATTATCCTCAAACTCGAACCCTATCACCGAGTTATCAACCTGCTTGGAATGATCCCGTTTGGATTAGACCAAGACTATCTCATATCATGCCTCGCTTCATCACATCCTCGCAAAGCTTCATCTCAACATCATCATCAAATCTATGCATAAGAGCTTCATCATTCGCTACATATGCCACCAACAGCTTTTCCAATTCAAGAGCCTTTCCCTTAGCTTTTGAATCATCTTCGATCTAAATCAAATCATCTATCATCAAATCATAGCAATCAACCAAGTCAAACATTAATCCAAACAATCAAGCATTCGAATATGATCTAAGTAGACAATTATCACAATAATGGCAATTTCGTAATTAAAGAGTTGAAAGTCTAATAAGCATGAAAACATGAACAATATCTCTATAATCTTGATGAATGAACTTGCATAGGTTAACATGTAGTAAAATGGTTATCAAATCATCATGAACAATGGATCTATATGGATCTACACTTAGGATGAAGAAAATGTATGGAAATCACTATTTTAACACCAAATCAAGCCAACAATCCGATATACTCCTTTGGATCCGTGTGAGAGATAATCACCACTCACCAAATCACCTAAACAACCTCAAATCAACATGCTTTAGATCTGGACAGCGAAGGATCAATCTCGATCTATCACGAATCCGCTTCAAACGATGAAATCTCACTTCAAAGGATGAAGATCTTCAATCTAAGCTCTTGAATCTTCAATTTGATCTTCAACTTGGATGGATGGAATCACTAGATTAGAGTGGAGAAAAGAAGTGAAGAAGTGTAGAAGTCGAGCTCTCAAAATGGCAGCACTTCGTCGCTTCGAAAACCGGATCCCAAAAATGGAACAAAGCCCTCCTATTTATAGTTGAATTCCCTAACTCGTCTGTCTCCATAGGTCGTCTCCGACTTATAACCTTTCGACCTAACAGAGCCTCCGACTTAACAGACTACGACTTAGTGATCCTGCGACTTAAGCCTCTCTCCGACTCAACAACCCAAGTCTCTACGACTTAATGCGCACGCGCCTTAATTGGTTAGACGACTTAGTGAGATAACCCATCATACGACTTAACAGCTCAAGCGAGTTACGACCTAACTGATTATACAAATTACGACCTAACTACAAGGCCACAACCCAGCGACTTAAAGTCCACACGACCTAATACTTAGGTACGACTTAAGACAATGCGACTTAACACTTAGCAGTCCTACGACTTACGACTCAACTGGGTCTCTGACTTAACATAGCACGCGACATAACAGCCTTCGACTTAAAGACTTAGCCTATGCGCGACTTAGCGACTTACGACAGCGCGCCCCAACGACTCAACAATGCTGGTACGCGACCTAAAACTCACGCAACTTAACAATCTCGCGACCTATCTCCTAGCGACTTATCTTCCTTAACTCGTCCACGACTTAACTGCTATAAGTCGCCTACTCTATAAGTTGCTAACTCGTATACGACTTGACAAGCACACGACCTAACACACACAGAACTCACGACCTAACTTCTTAGGTCGTCTACGACCCAACTACGCTAACCACTAGGTCGCTAACTACTATAGAACACTAACCCTTAGGTCGCTATCTTTCATAAGTCGTATACTCCGACTTAACTATCATAGGTCGCTAACTCGAACTGCTTAACTCGGTTAGGTTCTAAAGGTCGTCCCAAACCATCCTACGACCTAAATCAAAATACTTAGGTCGCCTATCCATATCCCCTAAGCCGTGTACGACTTATGACTTACACTAAGTCGTGAACGACTTAGGACTTAGAAATTTTCGCCAATCTTCACAAAAAAATTCTTCGATGCCAATTTACTTCAATTTTTCGATCCGTAAAAATACGGGTCATTACAGGCGGGCCCTCAAACAACCACTTAATACCTCAAGACCTCGAAGCATGCCCTTCGTCTTATGGTCCATACTCATAATGACGTCTCATATTAGTCCGACTATTCGTAGAAACTAATAGCCATATTAGCTGGAGAGCTTTCCCCTATAGAATTTGGGACTAACCTCGCATCATTATAAATATTTATCATAAAAATATCTCACATCCATAGGAAGTTTACACAACTACTGATAGCCTCAAAGTGAAAGGTAGACTTACATCATGTAACTTCATTGACCTCGCATCCTTATGACTTAGCCATAAATCAAATACTCTCTCCCCCCCACACACACACTCATCTCACAACACACACACTCATCTCACAGTTTCTTAAATAAGGCCTTATAAGGAACCTTCCTTATTATGCCTTAAATCAACAATTAGGCTATGTAAAAGTTTTCTCTTATTTTGACCTAACAATCAATTACCTTCCTAATTTGGGAAATACATGAAAATAATTACCTAATTAACTACGCCATATACGCAATAATTATACGTTAATTACGCTAATAGAGATAAATAAGTATTCGCATCTAATAAATTCTAAATGCACAAACTTTGCGCCCTAAACTAGCGCTAAATGTCAATTCCTTAATAAAATACTATTACAAGTCCTTTTTCTTCTGATTCCCAAGTTTTCAACATACCAAAATAAGGGATTCTAATATCCAAAACAGTGAATAAATATTTATAACCAAAACCGCAATAATAGACTTGAAATAAAATAGAAAATCAATTTATTACACCAATTCAATGGAATATCCTAAACAATAGGAATTGCAATCTAAACTCCATATTTTATTCAACTCCTCTTTTACAAAGAAATAGGTAAGAATAAGTGGTGTAAACTGCGACTAGAATTAGTAATCTAAACCCCTTATTTCATTAAAGAATCACAATTTGAACAAAAAAAGAAGGAGTAGTGGAATAGACCATGAATTATCAAAAGTTGCATAAACGAAACAAATTCCATCAAATTAATGTAAATAATTGAGAATATTAACATAAAATTGACATTTCGAAATAAAAGGGACTTTTGGGGGATTTTATCTATCGTATTTTCGCAATTCCAAAATCCCTTAGGCATATTCAAATCTAAAAAAGAGATATACTAAACAATTACTGAAAAAGAAGTACTAAGGTTTCCACTCACAAAATAGCCATGGCTTCGCCTTCCTTGGATTTGCATGCCTCAGAATCTCTTTCAAAATCTCTCTCTTTTGATATACACACACACATTAGAGAAGATGTTTATATATTTATTAGATTCAGAATAGTTGGAGGATAATAAAATAAGAATAGGTTGGAGGAAGAAGAAATAAATAGAAAATAGATTGAATTCTTACCTGAATTCTCTATGGAGTTTCTGAATCTGATTTGAAGAGATAACAATGGCAGAGTTTCGCTAAATTCCCCAAAATAATATGAATAAAAAGTGGAGATGATAGGGTTCTATTTATAGGGGTTGAAATGCACAAGAACCGCAAGATGGAAGTAGGAGAGGAATGAATAAATCTGGAGCGTTAAAATAATAACACACCCCTTCAGACCCTAGTCGTCATTGTCAAAACTGGCACTGAACGGTCGACCGCCCCTATTCAATCAGTCGACCGCTAGGGGTCGATCGGTCGTGACTAGGGTGTCGACTGGTTGATTGTTTTGGAAAATATTCGATTCCGTTGCTTTATTAATTAATTTCTTTCCCCTAATCAACTTTAACGTCAAATGTAAATTATTATTTACTTAGCCCCCAAGCTAATTTTTAAAATTCAAATCCTAAATTTAAATTCTTATTTAAATTTAAATTCAAACTAAATTAATTTAAATCTGAAAATTTCAAATGCTCATAACTTCTTTGTCTGAGCACCGTTTTCAGCATATTATGTATGGAAATAGATCGGAATTTCGCCACGAACGCAATCGAGTAACTTCCATAGTAAAATTCCAACTTTTATAAAATTTCCATATTCAACTTTACCTTTTTTAATTTAATTTAATTAATTTAATTAAGGTTCATTTTACGGGATGTTACATTCTCACCCCTTAAAAAGGATTTTGTCCCGCAATCTTTCAAGGGGCGAATAATGTAACACGCAATAACATCCATGTTATACAACCAAACTGTCTACACAACCATCTACTCAACAAATAGTGCGATGTGATTATGTACTATAGTCATACTAAAATGAGTTCAGTCCTAGTGTGAGTGTGTAATCATGTCATGAAAGTATGTATGCAAATACCCTAAACATACATAAAAAATTTCTACGTGTGTGTAAAGTGATTGTGAAAAGTGTATCAATCATCACATACCATCCAATCTAATAACCACGAAGCAACCAAAATCTTAATTTTTGAGAAAAAGTTTAGGACGAGAAGTCCTTATGCCTTCCACCGGACTTTCTTCCCATTGAACTCAAACCAATCTAATTCTTTGCTGCAGAGCTTCTAAGTCCCATGCTCCATAATGCATGTAGTGGCATGTGACGTTAGTGGCTCCATCTCAAAATCTCCCAATTGATTAGGCTCTACCATAATTGCTATGCTATGAAGGTATTCCCTTAAATGCAAAAGCGTTATGGACTCCAGCCAACATAAATTTTTTCTTGTTTTTCCCTATATTGGGAAAATGCCCAATAAATCTGGTGCCTATTTTTTTCAACTATCCAAATCGTATGACCTTCAGACGCTGCCTAATCAATTCTAATTTTTCAAAATCATGCAATATAAATCTAGTTTGAATAGAATTTATCAATGGTTTCCCACCTATAATCTGGCGATTTGCATGGCCTCCCAAAAAATGCTTTAATGGTGTCATATCAATCGTCTATTGATGACTACAATCCTATGTGAATTCTACTAAGGGTAAGCACTACTCCTAATGTCCTCTAAAGTCCAAGATGCAATCTCTCAACAAATCCTCCAAGTTCCCATCCATTCCTTTAGTTTGTCCGTCGGTCTTCATTCGATAAGCTATGCTTCGATTCAATAAAGTTCCTAAAGCTGGTTCATAAAGCTACTAGCAAACTCCTCCAAAATTTGCTAGTAAACTAAGGGTCCCTATCACTAACGATGCAAAGTGCAACTCCATAAAGCTGTGTTGGAGTGCAGCGATTCCACTGCTTCTAACGAAAATTTCTACCACCTTCTTCTTAATCCTTGATCAATAGGAAATTCCATTCTCATTTCTATACATTTTCTCTTTTCCTTGCATGGTGGCATTTTGTGAGCAAAATCCCTTGTGTTTCCAAAAATCTAAAGCTTTGGGATCGAAACATTTACTCACTTTAGGCTGCTAACCTAATTTCCTCGTTAACTTCTAGTTTTACATATGGTCTATCGCTAGTTAAGTGTTTCAATAAAATTTCCTTATTTACTTTGCTTCCCAACATATATCAAGTGGTTTAAATCTCATTCATAAAGTCTACACAGGAATAAAATGAGGATATCTTATAACACATCATCCACTTTTCCAATAATTAAGGAAGACAACTAGCAACTGTAATCCAAGAACTCCAAAAGAAATTTTTATTGGAAGTTGTCATTTATTATCTATTAATATAAATGATGTTGAGGTCCTAACACTGCCTTCTAAATTAAGAAGGTCTATTTTCAATATTTCATTACATTGCTACCCATTTTCTTAATTTTCCCTTTGCGGTCATTAATAAATGTGGTCCATTTATTGCTTTAATTAATATCCATAGCAGTTGATAATTACAGTCAAAATTAGACCATTTCCAATTAATTCTTCTTCAATCTTTTTAACCTTCGTCAGGTTTCCAAAATCCATTCATTACTTAAACTTCTTTCTTCTGCAAATGCAATATCAAGTTTCCTAACTCAATCCCCATTAGATTACTTTTCCTCTCATTAATTACAAATTTATTGCCCATTAAATTTGTAATTAACGTCCACAAATCCAAATCCATTAATTACTAACTAATACACATATAGTCGTAATCTATGCTATCTATATATATGTTCTAGTGTTTAGCGTAGCTATACGATACCTATATCTAACTACTGATTTTACAACTAGAATACTTATTTCCATATTTTAATTTCTCGAAGCTATTTTTCCAAAAAGATTACCGTCATAAATTAACCACAACCGAGACTTTTTGCTTTGTTTGAAATTATAAGGAATTATTTCTTTTCTCATTATTGATGTAACAACCCTGTATTTTGTAATTATTTTAAATTTAATTCCTGATTTAAAAACTTTATTTTATTTATTAAAATGGATAAATTTTGTTATTTTAAATATAACTTTTTATTTGTATGTGAATTATAATTCCAAACATGAATAAATAGAATATTTTCCAGAAATGTGAATTTTTGGTCAATGTGGTCAAACTTTGACTTTTAAATTTAAAAATTTAAAAGTTTGAATTTTTGAATTTTATCTTTTATGATGAAAGTAAATAAAATTTCAAGTATACTGCTTTTCGTTTCGTTGAAATCTGATTAATATTGTGAAAGTTATGCTTTTTACAATATTGTATGTAAATTGTTTTATTTAACAAAATTGTTTATTTTAGTTTGTATAAATAATATTTTGTTTGTCATGTCATGTTCTAATTTATGTTTACATGTGTAACATGACATGTTATGTATATATATTTTATTTTTAAAAACATTTTTCAGTGTAGTTGAAGTTTCCAATGTTAGTTGTATTTTTGTTTACAATTTAAACTCTAGTTTCAATTAAATAAACCATTTATTTAAAAAAAATTCTATTTTTCCTAACAATATTTATTAATTTTCATTTTATTTCAAATACTTTTATTTTAAAAACATTTTAGAAGTATAGTTATAATTTCAAAAGTATAGTTATAATTTTCCAAAGTTAAGAGTATTTTGTTTGAATTTTAAAACTAGTTTCAATATTAAGCTATTTTTCTTTATTTTCTCCCTATTTTCCAAAAACAAATTCATTTATTTTTCTTTTCCACTTTATTTCAGTTTGTCTTATTTTTATTTACTGAATTTATTTTGTTTATTTTGTATATAAAGGATAGTGGAAATTTGAAGAGACTTAAGCTTTCAAAAACTTGTGACTCTTTGTTTTATAGACTCTTCATTCTTTGGCCGTTCCTTTCTTTAATTTTGCCGTGAGTTTTTATTCTTTTTTTCACGTGAAAACCACTTCTCATTCATCACAATTCACGGCCAAAACACTTCTGAAAAAAATTTGGTAATGGTTTCCTCTTTTTCCTCTTTTCTCTTCACGTTTTCTATTTGATTTTCTATGTTTTTGCCTTGATTTCCTTTTGCCTTTCTCGGCCACATACCTCCACCATCACCTCCGACCACCACACCACCTCTTTCTCACATCATCCAAGACCTAACCTCCCACTCCTCTGAAAATAGATGGCCGTGACACCTAGATGATCCAAACATCACAAAACATTGTCAAAACTCCTTAAACTATGCATTGTAACGACCCAGTATTTTGGACCATTCGCATCCATTATAAGTGTATAGGTAGACACTCATGCCGGAGTTGAATTGCTCAAAATACCGCGTTGTAAATAAAATTTGACAAAACTCAACATATACAGTAAATAAAATAATTACAGATCACAGACACAGAGTAATATAACAATAATGCAGCGGAAACAAAGGATAGTAGTTCATGAAGCTACTATATATATAACAGAGTTAAACAAGATACAATAGATGTCTCAATACAATAATCAAATACCAGATCTGAATACA
Organism: Allium fistulosum; assembly: GCA_030737815.1. Taxonomy (NCBI): domain Eukaryota; kingdom Viridiplantae; phylum Streptophyta; class Magnoliopsida; order Asparagales; family Amaryllidaceae; genus Allium; species Allium fistulosum. The sequence continues at coordinate 1,428,164,350 of CM060902.1, forward strand.
TCACTGGAATCAACGGAATAACTGAAAGCAGGATCGATAGATAGCTGGATCTCCAAGCGAAGCTTCAACTCCAGAGGTGAGTCTCAAATGCTGTATCACTCAGTCTGACCCGAGCGTAAAGCAAAACACAAAACACTCGAGTCAGGATTAACATTCTTATATTCAATAAATCCAACTCAAGTGAAATATCAACTGGAATACAAGTAACTTAAAGGATGTTTGGGATAACCATCCTCTAAGGGTCCGTTAAACTATTTACTATGTAGTAATATTCGCTATTATAATAGTGTCTAAATAAGTAAAGTATAATCATATCGGAAAATAGCGTTAAGGGGATGGAGAACCTTAACGCGGTCGGATCTTAAAATCATAATCGTAGTAAAGCTCGGTATGGTAGGTGACACGGCACAACTAGGCAATGCCAGGGTAGATATACCAATTACGCACACGGACTGATGGAGCGCATAGCAGCCACTATCGTCCACCTCGAACAACATTCCCAAATCGGAGGATGGCCATCTAGTCAAATCTCAAGTAAGAGTAATAATATCGAAGAAATGCGTCCGAGAAGAGGTGCTACCTCACTGGTCCGAGATCGCTCCTGTTTTAGCCACCTTATGCCAACTCACGGGAGTTGGGTCCACGTAACATACCTTAAGAACGCCGCCACCATCCTACTTCATTCTGGAATCTCCACCGCGTACACGGTTGTCAAAGTGGTTTTCGATATCGACAGAGAGTATGTCCATATCCGATCCCGGTCTCTTTGCCAACCAATCGTTATTATAACACCGTGGTCATTTCAAAATAGTTTATACTTCAAAACCAAAATATCATTATCATTTCAAAACCTAATTTAATACGATATCATTTCACTTCAAATATATCCATTTTCAAAATCATATTACTTTCCGAAGTTATAATGCTTTCGAAGTTATAGTCTGAAAATCACAGTATTTTGGCAATCATAACACTTTCCTTTTAAACAGTTTAGATATTAAAATTCCGTTATAAAATAAATTAGTTTCCTCAAATTTCACAAATCGATTCAAATTAACTCGAATTCCAAAAATTTAATTTAATCAAATCTCAAATCATCAGTTTCAACTCGATTCAGCTTCTAAATAAACCATTTCAATTTTATCTATTTCAAATACATATCAGAACCATAAATTAAGCCATTTCAATTTTTATATATTTCAAAGCTTTAAATATTCAACATTTCAAAACTAAATTCGATAAATTTATATACATATCAAATTCTCTTTACAATTATTTAGTTTGAAATATCAACTTAACCTTTCCATAATATTTGAATACAATTTAAATTTTTCAATTTAAATAACCAAAATATCTCATTTAAATATTTATACGTTTGAAATATTCATTTAAGTCACCTTTTCAAATTTCAAGTTGTAAATCACTTCTTTAAATTTCAAATTCAATACATTTCAAATCAAACTTATTTAAGTATAATCCTTAAATAAGTATAATTTCAATCAATTTCAAATCATTATAAATTCTATATTTTAAGATATAGATATTAAATAGATACTTAAACATATTATTTATCAACTTTATTAAATCAACTTTAATGAATCTTTTCAAAACCAAAGAAATCATTTTCAAACATTTATATATAGACCAACGGTGCCTGTATAAAATTTTCCTATCCTATGGTCAAGTGATACGGATATTTATCATTTCAATTCGCAATTTAAAATATATATACGGGTATATATCTTTTCATCCCACAATCCCAAATTCAATTCAATGAAAATCGCTTGGGTTTATCATTTCAACCCATAACGATTTTCTCCTATTCTACAGATCGTTCGGGTATGTATCATTTCAACCCATAGTGATTCTTTACTAATAGGGAACTTGCAGAGTGATAACAAATATGATAATAAAATATCAACAGTAACAGGCATATATCAACAATATAAATAACAGATAATGGTGTCAGATGTCACAGGTGAGCAGACACAGATGATGACATATATAACAATGTAAATAACTAACATCAGCATATTTCAATTGACATTTCAATTGAAATCAAATTTTATAAATATAAGAACGTTAATCAGAGTGATTGCTCACCTTTCGAGGCTAGAGGATAGACAAAGGAATTGAGTTATGAAATGCAAGCACGACTTCCAAAGCAAAGTTACATTGGCACGAATTCGATGAATAGATCTGATAACAGGAATCGATGGAAAGAAATCAAAATTTGTTTTAACATAAACCAAAACAAAAATAAATATTATATCCATATATCTCTAATAGTTAATATAAGTTTTAAACTCATATTTTAAAATTATATATATATATATATATATATATATATATTACTAAAGAAAAAGTCCAAATACCAATATTTGTTATAAAACCGATATAAACAATTTATTATAATATATATAACTTAGACAGAAATTGAGAAATTTAAACCTATATATTTAACATACTATACCACTTACTCAACTAATAACTAAACTGGCATACATAGTTCATAACTTATAGAGAACTATATAGATTCACATCGAATAACGTAAATCAACAAACAAAATAACTACTATATATATACACTAATAACATATAAACTAACATATTAAATCTATAATTATATATATATAATTTATAAACCAACATAAAATATGTTATTAACCAAAATGTGCAACTTATATTTATAAACTAGCCGATTATAAAACTTAAATATACTAACATTATGTATTACATATACAATATAAATAAGCTGAAAAGTAACTAATATAATACTCGACACATTATACTTCCTCCCAGATCTAGTATACAGTCCTATATAAGTATGAACAAAATAGCTAGGCTAATATATACCGTACATATACATTTCACTTTCTTATACAAAGCATTTACCCAAATCATGTCGACTTATATTATATATTTAAAAAAAAATCTGCTATTAAAATACCTATACTAACATGTTACAATATTGTAAACGGTCATACGCATATATAAACAAATCTTATTTTCTATAATATATACAGGCAACTTAATATTAATATTCAAACTGAACTGTAAATTATAGCTATATATTCAAACTAATATATGTAGCTACTTATATAACTGATATCCATTACACAACCTTAATATATCTCAGCAATATAATACCGTAACCCATAAGCTTCAAGGAAAATATGAGGACAACTACTCAGATGTGAAAAACAGGTTAAATAAATCTACTACCCTATTTACATTACAAATAGTTTTAAACACACCAAAGTTTAAAACCAAAACACATATAACTATATATATATGTAGACCATAAGTTAAAGCCGCGGCCATACATAATATAACTAGCAGATTATATACATATATTTATATAACTTATACAACATATATACTTAGACAAATAACATATAAACTAAGCTTATATATATTCAAAACTCTACAGATCAAAATATTATTTACTGCAATTTTCTATTCATCTATATATATAACCAATACATAAAAAAAATGTAACATCAACATATATACTAACCCATAATTAAAACAAACATACGGCTGAGGTGAGAAGAAGGCATTGAGCTCGGAAGGATGAGTTTGGGAGGAAAGGTCGTGAATCTCAGAAGATGCTCAGCGATGGATGTGCTTTGGAAAACGGAATGGCTGTGTTCAGGAGGAAGAGAGGCTTGCGGGGAAGGATAGGAAGAAGAATGGGCTGTGGGTGGCTTGCGGCTGCTGACTGGGATAGGGTGTAGGGTCGTGGTTGGGTGGAGGCGTGGGGTTGCCTAGGTGGAGGCGCAGATCTGGGTAGCTGTCGAAATATATGAAGATGTTGGGAAGGAGGCTCCGGCCACGTTGGAATGGTTGGTGTTTGAAGGCGGAGGCGAACACGAGCGGAGGGGAAGGCTGGAGCGTGGTGGGGATTTGGGAGGCATGCGCGAGTCTCTGCTTTTGCATACATCAGAGGAAGTTTGTTTTACAAATTAAATGAAAGTATAACGTGAATAAAGTAGCTGTTCAGCTTGATGAGAAAAAAACGTATAAAGTTTGAATGCTAAAATAAATGCTAGGAGAAGAAAAAAATGACCCGTTCAACTTTGTACGTTTACACCTTTGAAAGGTGTGGGGCAAAGCAAATGTACTAATGTAAATATAAATTGAAGTGATGGGAATGTAACAACTGTACATTGATTTAGAAGCTATAAAACAATTTATTATATTACTGAGATCCACGTTCAAACTTGAAAAGGCAAACGAAAGCTAACGGTCACAATTCAGGGTACCGGTACGACGCACTATTTTATTGTTTCTGTCGCGTACCGGACCTCAAAATACAGAGTTGAGTATACCGTAGAGATCAGCGCAACGAGACGATCAAAACGGTACATAGATATCAGTGGTACGGTCATCCGATCAAAAGTCGATATCCGGTACCAGAAATGCTGCTATTCTAACAGAAATAAGATAAACGGAGCAACATAAGTCCAAATTTTGAAAAACGAAAGATGATGACTTACTCAGAAGATGATTTACAATTTTTCTATAGAAAAATATTTAGGTTTGGAAAACATTTTATTATCATCAATTTTTAACCGGTATAAATTGGAATAAAATTACACTAGAAAATAAACTTCCAAATTTTCTGATGAAAATTTACCAGTTGCTATGTTAAAACAGACGCATTCCAAATATTAAATTTTTATTTTAAAATTTTATTGTTTAAAATTTCACAAAAATCCAATTTATTAAATAAATAAAACCACTGAAATTTACGGGTCGTTATACTCTCCCCCACTCAAAACTTTTCGTCCCCGAAAAGGAAGGAGGTAGGAGAGTAGAAGCAACCAAAAGAAAAATAGATTAAAAGACAAGATAAGACAATTAATTTAAACCATATAATTTCAAATTAAACTAATTAATATTTAGCAATTTGATTTAATCCACTGAGTTCACTTAAGTTAAACCAATTCATCTATTTCTAAATTCATTATCTTATTATCTATTCATCCTTAATTAACCATTTCTAAACCATCAATTTGTATAATCATTTATTATACTCATATTTTATTCAACAAATTTAATTCTTTTATCCAAATTATTATTTACTTTATTCCACTTAATATATCTTACCACATATATTTAAACCATATAAATCAATTTAAACCATAAAATTTCAATTTAAATTAATTTATATTTAAAATTGATTTTAAATTCAAGGTATTTCCATAGGTTAATCTAATTTCAATTTATTAATTCCTTCAAAACAAATTTATTTGTCCCATCTAATATTCAATTAACTTATTATCCTATTTATCTCTATTAACATCCTTATAATAAAATTTAAGTGTATAACATTTATTATAACACTCAAATTTTATCAATAAACCATTTATATTGTATATTATCCAATTACATATTCAACTTCTGAAAATTTTAGGTAAGTTATGTTGAGATGTAATTGAGTATTATACAAATAAGATTTTTCAACTTAGTTATTCTCAGTTAACTATTTATCCAAGAATTTTGACTTTAGTTTATAATTGAAATCATCTTTAATCTAAAATTTAAGAATTTAAATCTCCGATTTACTTCAAACAATTTAGAGATATATATATTATATCTATATCAATCAAATTAAATTTTAAAATAAGATACCTATATATATATATATCAAATTATATTGAAGAAATTCAAATCGAATATTTTTTTTTCAAAACAAAACCGTAGCAAAGCTACAGAATGGTTTCTCCTCTTTGAAACTCGAAAATGAATGTCGATGATGCGGCCGTCATCACCGAAATTATTTTCCAGCGACAACGAGAAGAGCACTGATTTAAACATTTAAAATTCTTTGAAAACCATTTTATTCGAAAATACTTTAAATAATATACATTTTAAGACTTTAAAACAAAGTTTGAAATCACCAGAAATTTAATTCTTAAATTCTCAATTTAAATTTATTTCAATTCCAAATAAATTTACAAACAATAGTCATTTTGCAATAGTCAATGACTTACAAAACGATAAAATGAAAATCAAATATTATCATTTCAACAACCAAATTTTTTTTTTACTTTTAATTCCAAGAAATTTTTCTTATATATTTAAAATATAATCATACAAATTTATTTCATTTATCAAATTTAAAAATTATATTGTGTCAGTTTGCTCTGTTCAAGTGTTTTTGGAAATCCTATCGATAGCGTTGATCAGACGAATCGATCGAAAATCCAAACCAACATCAACAACTCAAACAACACAATATATAAAACATTTTAATATTAATACAAATACCAATACACTCCCTCACACGATGATTCCAGAATTGGATTCCGACAAAAGGATAGAGATCCAAATATAGAGGGACTCTAATCCAAGAGGATTATAATCTAAAATAGATAGGCTCGAAACGAAGGTTAGATGATTGCGTTTCAAACAGGAAGATGGATAAAGTTGTATAAATCGTGGGCAACCTTAACCGGGTCAACCGTGACTTCATAGATAAGATCGATGTAGAATTCTGAAGCAAATTGACATTCGATTACCAGAGGTAGAATTCGGGTATAGCTTAAGATAGCAGCATCGTAAACCGAGGATACAGAAATCTCCGGTGAATCAATACCGATTGTAAAGGAGTTTCACCCCAGTACAAATTATTCGAAGATTGGCGAGACCGCCGATTTATTATAGAGATCATTCGAAGTGGAGTTATGGGATACTCCAGAATCAAAAGACACGAATAGGGGAGACACGAATGGACTTTGGAACCGAAGTGAACGTTCCAACATTCAAAGGAACCGAGTCAAAGAAGAAGGAATTCAAGCTCGAACGAAAGTGATTCTGTAATTGAATTTACTACATATGCTGAGTTTTGCCTAAAACCTGGCTCTGATACCAACTGTAACGACCCAGTATTTTGGACCATTCGCATCCATTATAAGTGTATAGGTAGACACTCATGCCGGAGTTGAATTGCTCAAAATACCGCGTTGTAAATAAAATTTGGCAAAACTCAACATATACAGTAAATAAAATAATTACAGATCACAGACACAGAGTAATATAACAATAATGCAGCGGAAAAAAGGATAGTAGTTCATGAAGCTACTATATATATATAAAAGAGTTAAACAAGATACAATAGATGTCTCAATACAATAATCAAATACCAGATCTGAATACATCACTGGAATCAACGGAATAACTGAAAGCAGGATTGATAGATAGCTGGATCTCCAAGCGAAGCTTCAACTCCAGAGGTGAGTCTCAAATGCTGTATCACTCAGTCTGACCCGAGCGTAAAGCAAAACACAAAACACTCGAGTCAGGATTAACATTCTTATATTCAATAAGTCCAACTCAAGTGAAATATCAACTGGAATACAAGTAACTTAAAGGATGTTTGGGATAACCATCATCTAAGGGTCCGTTAAACTCTTTACTATGTAGTAATATTCGCTATTATAATAGTGTCTAAATAAGTAAAGTATAATCATATCGGAAAATAGCGTTAAGGGGATGGAGAACCTTCACGCGGTCGGATCTTAAAATCATAATCGTAGTAAAGCTCGGTATGGTAGGTGACACGGCACAACTAGGCAATGCCAGGGTAGATATACCAATTACGCACACGGACTGATGGAGCGCATAGCAGCCACTATCGTCCACCTCGAACAACATTCCCAAATCGTAGGATGGCCATCTAGTCAAATCACAAGTAAGAGTAATAATATCGAAGAAATGCGTCCGAGAAGAGGTGCTACCTCACTGGTCCGAGATCGCTCCTGTTTTAGCCACCTTATGCCAACTCACAGGAGTTGGGTCCACGTAACATACCTTAAGAACGCCGCCACCATCCTACTTCATTCTGGAATCTCCACCGCGTACACGGTTGTCAAAGTGGTTTTCGGTATCGACAGAGAGTATGTCCATATCCGATCCCGGTATCTTTGCCAACCAATCGTTATTATAACACCGTGGTCATTTCAAAATAGTTTATACTTCAAAACCAAAATATCATTATCATTTCAAAACCTAATTTAATACGATATCATTTCACTTCAAATATATCCATTTTCAAAATCATATTACTTTTCGAAGTTATAATGCTTTCGAAGTTATAGTCTGAAAATCACAGTATTTTGGCAATCATAACACTTTCCTTTTAAACAGTTTAGATATTAAAATTCCGTTATAAAATAAATTAGTTTCCTCAAATTTCACAAATCGATTCAAATTAACTCGAATTCCAAAAATTTAATTTAATCAAATCTCAAATCATCAGTTTCAACTCGATTCAGCTTCTAAATAAACCATTTCAATTTTATCGATTTCAAATACATATCAGAACCATAAAATAAGCCATTTCAATTTTTATATATTTCAAAGCTTTAAATATTCAACATTTCAAAACTAATTTCGATAAATTTATATACATATCAAATTCTCTTTACAATTATTTAGTTTGAAATATCAACTTAACCTTTCCATAATATTTGAATACAATTTAAATTTTTCAATTTAAATAACCAAAATATCTCATTTAAATATTTATACGTTTGAAATATTCATTTAAGTCACCTTTTCAAATTTCAAGTTGTAAATCACTTCTTTAAATTTCAAATTCAATACATTTCAAATCAAACTTATTTAAGTATAATCCTTAAATAAGTATAATTTCAATCAATTTCAAATCATTATAAATTCTATATTTGAAGATATAGATATTAAATAGATACTTAAACATATTATTTATCAACTTTATTAAATCAACTTTAATGAATCTTTTCAAAACCAAAGAAATCATTTTCAAACATTTATATATAGACCAACGGTGCCTGTATAAAATTTTCCTATCCTATGGTCAAGTGATACAGATATTTATCATTTCAATCCGCAATTTAAAATATATATACGGGTATATATCTTTTCATCCCGCAATCCCAAATTCAATTCAATGAAAATCGCTTGGGTTTATCATTTCAACCCATAACAATTTTCTCCTATTCTACAGATCGTTCGGGTATGTATCATTTCAACCCATAGTGATTCTATACTAATAGGGAACTTGCAGAGTGATAACAAATATGATAATAAAATAACAACAGTAACAGGCATATATCAACAATATAAATAACAGATAATGGTGTCAGATGTCACAGGTGAGCAGATACAGATGATGACATATATAACAATGTAAATAACTAACATCAGCATATTTCAATTGAAATCAAATTTTATAAATATAAGAACGTTAATCAGAGTGATTGCTCACCTTTCGAGGCTAGAGGATAGACAAAGGAATTGAGTTATGAAATGCAAGCACGACTTCCAAAGCAAAGTTACAATGGCACGAATTCGATGAATAGATCTGATAACAGGAATCGATGGAAAGAAATCAAAATTGGTTTCAACATAAACCAAAACAAAAATAAATATTATATCCATATATCTCTAATAGTTAATATAAGTTTTAAACTCATATTTAAAATAATATATATATATATATTACTAAAGAAAAAGTCCAAATACCAATATTTGTTATAAAACCGATATAAACAATTTATTATAATATATATAACTTAGACAGAAATTGAGAAATTTAAACCTATATATTTAACATACTATACCACTTACTCAACTAATAACTAAACTGGCATACATAGTTCATAACTTATAGAGAACTATATAGATTCACATCGAATAACGTAAATCAACAAACAAAATAACTACTATATATATACACTGATAACATATAAACTAACATATTAAATCTATAATTATATATATATAATTTATAAACCAACATAAAATATGTTATTAACCAAAATGTGCAACTTATATTTATAAAGTAGCCGATTATAAAACTTAAATATACTAACATTATGTATTACATATACAATATAAATAAGCTGAAAAGTAACTAATATAATACTCGACACATTATACTTCCTCCCAGATCTAGTATACAGTCCTATATAAGTATGAACAAAATAGCTAGGCTAATATATACCATACATATACATTTCACTTTCTTATACAAAGCATTTACCCAAATCATGTCGACTTATATTATATATTTTAAAAAAAATATCTACTATTAAAATACCTATACTAACATGTTACAATATTGTAAACGGTCATACGTATATATAAACAAATCTTATTTTCTATAATTATACAGGCAACTTAATATTAATATTCAAACTGAACTGTAAATTATAGCTATATATTCAAATTAATATATGTAGCTACTTATATAACTGATATCCATTACACAACCTTAATATATCTCAGCAATATAATACCGTAACCCATAAGCTTCAAGGAAAATATGAGGACAACTACTCAGATGTGAAAAACAGGTTAAATAAATCTACTACCCTATTTACATTACAAATAGTTTTAAACACACCAAAGTAAAACCAAAACACGTATAACTATATATATATGTAGACCATAAGTTAAAGCCGCGACCATACATAATATAACTAGCAGATTATATACATATATTTATATAACTTATACAACATATATACTTAGACAAATAACATATAAACTAAGCTTATATATATTCAAAACTCTACAGATCAAAATATTATTTACTGCAATTTGCTATTCATCTATATATATAACCAATACATAAAAAAATGGAACATCAACATATATACTAACCCATAATTAAAACAAACATACGGCTGAGGTGAGAAGAAGGCATTGAGCTCGGAAGGATGAGTTTGGGAGGAAAGGTCGTGAATCTCAGAAGATGCTCAGCGATGGATGTGCTTTGGAAAACGGAATGGTTGTGTTCAGGAGGAAGAGAGGCTTGCGGGGAAGGATAGGAAGAAGAATGGGCTGTGGGTGGCTTGCGGTTGCTGACTGGGATAGTGTGTAGGGTCGTGGTTGGGTGGAGGCGTGGGGTTGCCTTGGTGGAGGCGCAGATCTGGGTAGCTGTCGAAATATATGAAGATGTTGGGAAGGAGGCTTCGGCCACGTTGGAATGGTTGGTGGTTGAAGGCGGAGGCGAACACGAGCGGAGGGGAAGGCTGGAGCGTGGTGGGGATTTGGGAGGCATGCGCGAGTCTCTGCTTTTGTATACATCAGAGGAAGTTTGTTTTACAAATTAAATGAAAGTATAAGGTGAATAAAGTAGCTGTTCAGCTTGATGAGAAAAAAACGTATAAAGTTTGAATGCTAAAATAAATGCTAGGAGAAGAAAAAAATGACCCGTTCAACTTTGTACGTTTACACCTTTGAAAGGTGTGGGGCAAAGTAAACGTACTAATGTAAATATAAATTGAAGTGATGGGAATGTAACAACTGTACATTGATTTAGAAGCTATAAAACAATTTATTATATTACTGAGATCCACGTTCAAACTTGAAAAGGCAAACGAAAGCTAACGGTCACAATTCAGGGTACCGGTACGACGCACTGTTTTATTGTTTCTGTCGCGTACCGGACCTCAAAATACAGAGTTGAGTATACCGTAGAGATCAGCGCAACGAGACGATCAAAACGGTACACAGATATCAGTGGTACGGTCATCCGATCAAAAGTCGATAACCGGTACCAGAAATGCTGCTATTCTAACAGAAATAAGATAAACGGAGCAACATAAGTCCAAATTTTGAAAAACGAAAGATGGTGACTTACTCAGAAGATGATTTACAATTTTTCTATAGAAAAATATTTAGGTTTGGAAAACATTTTATTATCATCAATTTTTAACCGGTATAAATTGGAATAAAATTACACTAGAAAATAAACTTCCAAATTTTCTGATGAAAATTTACCAGTTGCTATGTTAAAACAGACGCATTCCAAATATTAAATTTTTATTTTAAAATTTTATTGTTTAAAATTTCACAAAAATCCAATTTATTAAATAAATAAAACCACTGAAATTTACGGGTCGTTACATGCATAGCCGGGCCTTGTTTTCACTTCCACCTTCATTGTTGACCACGGCCGCCACCATAGCCACCACCACCAGCAAGTGCTCCACCTTTAGACATCACTTTCCCCTCTGTCCAGATCTGTAGCAGTCTTTGACCGAGTCCATAGACCCCTTTGGTCGAGCCTAGATGCATCCAAACCCACTTGTTAGCCTTGTCCCTTTTTATTCTTCCTTTTGTAACTCCTACCCCTTCACATTCTTGCTTAACCATGCCTTTGTGAACCCAAACCAGACCTTTACCACCTGAAATCATGTTGTGGCTGAGCCAAACAACATGTGTGGTCGAGCAAAGTTGAGCGAAGATCAAGCAAAAATGGTTTAAAAGCTTTGTGAAGTCAATTGTCTATTTCTATTTCAATTTGTTTCAATATAATCTTTTGTATTGTGTTCATATTTATATCTTGGTTTGTTTATTTTGTACATACAAGATTAACATCTTGGCTCTCTCTCCATCCAAATCTAGTCGTGCTTTCCGGACTTCTGTTTGTGTGTTTGTTTTGCAAATTTCAGCGTAAAAAGGTGAGTATTCACTCATGACATTTATACTTATAGAAATTGTGAAACGACAACAAGTGAATGTGTAACACTATTATATCATGTTATACCTGCCTGTGATGTAATTTATATGATGTTAAACCCTGTTATTAACTTGTCACATCATCTGCTATGTTATATTTTATTATATTGTTTGTTTATTTCTGTTAATCACACTGCAAGTTCCCTGTAGAATAGAATCACTATGGGTTGAAATGATACATACCCGAACGGACTTTAGAATAGGGAAAATCATTATGGGCTGAAATGATAAGCCTGAGCGATTTTTATTTATTTTATTGACTTGGGATTGCGGGTTTGAAATGATAGAACCCGGATTTTTCTTTGTAAATTACGGATTGAAATGATATATTATCCGTATCACTTGACTTAGGTTAGAAAATTTTATACAGACCCGTGGTTATTATTTATACTTTTTCTGGAAAATTTTAAGTATTTTAAAAGTGTAAAATATGATAAATTGATTTAAATTGAATTTAAAATGATTTAATAAAGTGATAATGATTTTTCTATGTATTAAAAATGTTAACTAAATGAATGCTTAAAAGTGAAATTCGAAATATAACTTGACTTGGAAATGTGAAATTTGGTTTTAAAATAAAAGTTAAGTTAAGAAAATGAAAATGAAAATTAAGTTTAATTTATGAAAGGGTAAATTAAATTTAAGTGTAAAGAAGAAAAATGCAAAGAATAAGAAATTTGTACACCTGAATTAAATAAATGAATTGTTGAAAAGTTTGATAATTATTGTAGAATTTTCCTTTATAAAATTTTATATTAAAGGGTAATTAAATGACCATTTTTAAAGTGAAAAATATGAAATTTTATAAGTTAAAATTATTTAAAGTGAAGTTTAATTGTTGCTGAAATTCTCTTTTAAATTTGGAAATTCTTTTAGTAGCACTTCAGAAATGCTATCGTTTCTGAATAATAACTAAAATCTGAACTAAATGAATCTGCAGCACTTTGTAAATTCTGTAGTTGCTGAATTAAACTATTTTCAAATAAAACTAAACTATTACAGTAGTTTTTAAATGCTGTCTTTGCTGAATTGAATTGTTTCAAATGTAACTTACCGTAGCATTTTCTAAGTGCTGCGAAAGCTGAAATTTAAATTGTTTGAAGTATTTAAGTGAATAAATGAGCTCAAAAAAGGCTAAATTTTTGGGAATTGAATATTTGATTTGTAAGTATAATGACTTCATATTTAAATGGTGTAAATGAATTATTTTGATTTGAATATAAACCACTTTGAAATTTATGAGTTAATACCATGTTTGAAATTAGTATAATTGAATGAATGAACTTAAAATGTTATAACTTTGGTAATGAATATTAATTTAGTGGTATTATGATTTTTCTAAGTATTATGAGGTCTTAATGACAATATTTCTAGTGTTATGATTTCCAAGTAATTTGGTTTCAAAAAGTTTGGTTTCGGAATTGTTATGACTTTGAAAGTACTATGGTTTGGAAATGTAATTAATTGGAATTGTATTTAATTAAAAATTGTCTTTAAATATATATTAATTTGAAACTTGTTGAAATTGAAGATTTAAGGATATGACTTTATAAGGTGGTTTGGTTTAATATGATTTAAAAGAATATTTCAAGTTAAATAAATTGAAAGAAATATATTGATTTAGTTTGGAATTTAAATGATATATTATTGTTTTGATTGTTGAAATAGAAATGATATATTATTGAATTAGTTTTAAAATGGAAATGATATATTGTTGAATTGATTTTGAAATGGATATGTTTTGGGTTTGAATGTATGTATTATTTTGAAATAAATGATATGATTTTGAAATGGTTTAAATGAAGTATTTTGATTTGAAATATAAGATGTTTTTATTTATAACCATGGGTTATAATAACGATTGGTTGTTAAAGAGACCGGGATCGGATATGGACATACTCTTTGTCGATACCGAAAACCACTTTGACAACTGTGTACGCGGTGGAGTTTCCAGAATGAAGTAGGATGGTGGCGACGATCCTAAGGTATATACGTGGACCCAACTCCCATGAGTTGGCTTAAGGTGGTTAAAACAGGAGCGATCGACGGGCCAATGAGGTAGCACCTCTGATCAGACACACTTCTTCGTTACCATTCTATTACTTTGTGATTGATTGGGTGCACCCCTTGATTTGGAGTGTTGTTCGAGGTGGGAGGTAGTGGCTGCTATGCGTCACCACCAGTCCGGATGCGTAATTGGTATATCTACCCTGGCATTGCCTTGTGTGCCGTGTCACCTACCATATCGAGCTTTACTACGAGTTGTGATTTCTCCCATAGCCTGTGGAGTATCGAGGGTAGCCCCCGTTTGGGAGTATGCTAATACTGGACAGACAACTTGGACTATTACGTGTTAAGGGCTATATGGGTAACCCCTTGACGCTATTAAAAAGTATGTTTATTTTATTATTAGACATTATTATAATAGCGCAATATTACTACATAGTAAATAGTTTAACGGATCCTTAGAGGATGGGCGATCCCAAGCATCCTTTGAGTTACTTGTACCTTTATTACAGTTCACTTGAGTTGGTTTACATTGTATAAGTATGTATGTCCTGACTCGATTGTTTTGTGTTTTGCTTTACGCTCGAGTCAAATTGAGTGATACAGCATTAGAGACTCACCTTTGGAGCTGGAGTTTTGCTTGGAAGAACCAGATATCTATTCATTTTGTTATCCAGTTGATTCCAGTTGTATTTGTACCTGATTATCATACTGTTACTCCTGTTGTATCTTGGTATTCATATTGTATCTTACTTAAATCTGATGTATTTATATAGTAGCTTCATGAACTACTATTTCTTTGTTCCGCTGTATTATATTACTCTGTGTCTATGATCTGTGATTATTTATTTACTGTATATTCCGAGTTTGCCAAATTTTTATTTACAACGCGATATTTTGAGCAATTCAAGTCCAACATGTGCGGATGCGAATGGTTGAAAATATCGGGTCGTTACAGTTGGTATCAGAGCTCTGGTTTTAGGCAAAACTCAGTATATAAAGTAAAATTTAATTACAGAATCACTTTCGTTCGAGCTTGAATTCCTTCTTCTTTGACTCGGTTTTCTTTGAATTTTGGAACGTTCCCTTCGGTTCCAAAGTTCATTCTTGTCTCCCTTATTCGTGTCTTCTTGATTCTGGAGTATCCCGTAACTCCACTTCGAATGATCTCTGTAATAAATCGGTGGTCTCGCCGACCTCTGAATGACTTGTAAAGGGGTGAAACCCCTTTACAAAAAGCATTGATTCACCGAAGATTTCTATATCCTCGGTTTAGATGCTAGTATCTCTTATTAGTCTAAATTCTATCTCTTGGATCGAATGTAGATTTACGCTAGAAAATCCACATCGAACTTATTCGTTAAGTCACGGTTGTCCCGGTTAATATTGCCCACGATTATATAGGCTTGTCCATACTCCCTATTCTGTTGTTTAATCATCTTATCTTTTGTCTTCAACTTATATTCAAATCAGAGTTCTCTATGATTTGAGTCCATCAAACCTGAATCCCTATCCTTATTTTGAAAATTAATCTTGTATTTGAATTTTATTATTATTTTAAAGATGTTTTATATATTGTGTTGTTTGAGTTGTTGATGTTGATTTGGGTTTCCGATCGGTTCGTTTGATCAACGCTATCGATAGGATCTCCAAAACACTTGAATAAAGCAAACTCACACAATATGGTTTTAAATTTAGTATATGGATAAATTTTGTATAATTATAATATATATAAGGTTAATTTTCTGAATTTTGATAATTAATGGAATTGGGTGTTAAGAAATAATATTTAACTTTGTATGTATTTTATAATCATTGGCTTTAGTTTCAGATCTAAATAATTAAACATGGTTATAAATTAATTTGCAAATTTAAATGGATTTAAATCAAGAATGTGAGAATTTAATTTCCGATGATTTCGAACTTTGTTTTGAAAGTTTTAAAAGGATATATTATTTAAAAGTATTTCTAGTAGAAATTGTTTCAAAGGATTTTTAAATCAGTACTCTTTTCTTTGTCCCTGGAAAATAATTTCGGTGATGACTGCAGCATCATCGACATTTTCGAGTTTCGAAGCGAAGAGACCATTCTGTAGTTTTGCTACAGTTTTTCTTTGGAGAATTAAATTGATTTGGCTTTCTAATTATGATTTGATTTATAATATATGTGATTTAAGATTTGATTTGATATATATTGTGTATATTTAATTATCTCTAAAATAGTTTGAAGTTAATCAGAAATCTAATTCTTAAATTTATCTTAAAGGATAATTTCAATTATAAAAAGAAATCAAATTTTGAATAAATATTTAAGCTTGGATAATTGAGTTAAGAAAATTTTGTTTGTATAATATTCTCTTGCATTCCAATATAACTTACCTAAATTATTCAGAAGTTGAATATGTAATTGGATAATATACAATATAAGGAAGATTTTATAAATAAAATTTAAGTGTATAACATTTATTATAACCACTCAAATTTTATTTATAAAGGATCAATAGAGGTAAATAGAGAAAAAGGGTTAATTGAATAATTTACAATATAATGATATTTAAAAGAAATTATAAATAAACTGAAATAGTTATAATAAGTGAAATAAACTTAATATATATAGGATTTGATATATTAAGTGGAATAAGTTTAAGAATAAATTGGAATAAAGAAGAACGAAATTTAATGAATAAAGATGAATATAATAAATGATTGTTCAAATTCATGACTTTATAAATTGTTGATTTGATGATGAGATAATGAGATTTAAAAATATTTAAGATTTATTTAACTTAAGTGAAATCAAATGAATGAAATTAATTATCAACGGAAGTTGAACTTTTCATGGTTTTAAATTTATTATCTTATTTTGTTTTCCAATCTATTTTCTTTCTGGTTGTTTCCATTCCCCTACTTTCTAAGTAGGAAATCAAATTTTGAATTGGTTAGCCGTGGAGCTACTGTTTTCTCTCAGCTTGATCTTACCATTGATTTTCACCAACTCAGTGTTGTTGAGGAAAGTATTCCCGAGACTGCTTTCCATACTGAATGGTTTTTCTATGAATGGTTAGTCATGCCTTTTGGTTTGACTAATGCTCCTGCTTTCTTTGTAGATATGATGAATCGTGTTTTTCGTGCTTGTGTTCTAGATTCTGGAGGATTTTGGGAAGATCATCTCCACCTTGTTAAACTTACCTATAACAACAGTTATCAGGTAAAATTTCAATCTTCTTGTCATCTTGTCTTAATCCTATTTCATTCTATCTTTTTCTGTGTTTTCCGTACCTCATTCCTTTTTGGGGACGAAAAGTTTTGAGTGGGGGAGAGTGTAACAACCCTGTATTTTGTAATTATTTTAAATTGAATTTCCTAATTTAAAAAATTTATTTTATTTATTAAATTGGATAAAAAAATTATTTTAAATATAAATTTTGATTCGTATGTGAATTATAATTCCAAACATGAATAAATAGAATATTTTCCAGAAAATGTGAATTTTTGGTCAATGTTGTCAAACTTTGACTTTTAAATTTAATTATTTAAAAGTTTGAATTTTTTAATTTTATCTTTTATGATGAAAGTAAATAAAATTTCAAGTATACTGCTTTTCGTTTCGTTGAAATCTGATTAATATTGTGAAAGTTATGCTTTTTACACTATTGTATGTAAATTGTTTTTTTAACAAAATTGTTTATTTTAATTTTTATAAATAATATTTTGTTTGTCATGTCATGTTCTAATTTATTTTTACATGTGTAACTTGACATGTTATGTATATATATTTTATTTTTAAAAACATTTTCAGTGTAGTTGAAGTTTCCAATGTTAGTTGTATTTTTGTTTACAATTTAAACTCTAGTTTCAATTAAATAAACCATTTCTTTAAAAAAAATCTATTTTTCCTAACAATATTTATTCATTTTCATTTTATTTCAAATACTTTTATTTTTAAAACATTTTAGAAGTATAGTTATAATTTTCAAAAGTATAGTTATAATTTTCCAAAGTTAAGAGTATTTTGTTTGAATTTTTAAAACTAGTTTCAATATTAAGCTATTTTTCTTTATTTTCTTCCTATTTTCCTAAAAAAATTCATTTATTTTTATTTTTCACTTTATTTCAGTTTGTTTTATTTTTATTTACTGAATTTATTTTGTTTATTTTGTATACAAAGCATAGTGGAAATTTGAAGAGACTTAAGCTGTCAAAAACTTGTGACTCTTTGTTTTATAGACTCTTCATTCTTTGGCCGTTCCTTTCTTTAATTTTGCCGTGAGTTTTTATTCTTTTTTTCACATGAAAACCACTTCTCATTCATCACAATTCATGGCCAAAACACTTCTGAAAAAAATTTGGTAATGGTTTCCTCTTTCTCCTCTTTTCTCTTCACTTTTTCTATTTGATTTTCTATGTTTTTGCCTTGATTTCCTTTTGCCTTGCTCGGCCATATACCTCCACCATCACCTCCGACCACCACACCACCTCTTTCCCACATCATCCACGACCTAACCCTCCCACTCCTCTGACCATAGATGGATGTGACACCTAGATGATCCAAACATCACAAAACATTGTCAAAACTCCTTAAACTATGCATAACCGAGCATTGTTTTCACTTCCACCTTCATTGTTGACCACGGCCACCACCATAGGCACCACCACCAGCAAGTGCTCCACCTTTAGACATCACTTTCCCCTCTGTCCAGATCTGTAGTAGCCTTTGACCGAGTCCATAGACCCCTTTGGTCGAGCCTAGATGCATCCAAACCCACTTGTTAGCCTTGTCCCTTTGTATTCTTCCATTTGTAACTCCTACCCCTTCACATTCTTGCTTAACCATGCCTTTGTGAATCCAAACTAGACCTTTACCACCTAAAATCATGTTGTGGCTAAGCCAAACAACATGTGTGGTCGAGCAAAGTTGAGTGAAGATCAAGCAAAAATGGTTTAAAAGCTTTGTGAAGTCAATTGTCTATTTCTATTTCAATTTGTTTCAATATAATCTTTTGTATTGTATTCATATTTATATCTTGCTTTGTTTATTTTGTGAATACAAGGTTAACATATTGGCTCTCTCTCCATCCAAATCTAGTCGTGCTTTCTGGATTTCTGTTTGTGTGTTTGTTTTGCAAACTTCAGCGTAAAAATGTGAGTATTCACTCATGACATTTATACTTATAGAAATTGTGAAACGACAACAAGTGAATGTGTAAAACTATTATATCATGTTATACCTGCCAGTGATGTAAATTATATGATGTTAAACCCTGTTATTAACTTGTCACATCATCTGCTATGTTATATTTTATTATATTGTTTATTTATTTCTGTTAATCACACTGCAAGTTCCCTGTAGAATAGAATCACTATGGTTTGAAATGATACATACCCGAATAGACTTTAGAATAGTGAAAATCGTTATGGGTTGAAATGATAAGCCTGAGCGATTTTTATTTATTTTATTGACTTTGGATTGCGGGTTTGAAATGATAGAATCCAGATTCTTCTTTGTAAATTACGGATTGAAATGATATATTATCCATATCACTTGACTTAGGTTTGAAAATTTTATACAGACCCGTGGTTATTATTTATATTTTTTCTGGAAAATTTTAAGTATTTTAAAAGTGTAAAATATGATAAATTGATTTAAATTGAATTTAAAATGATTTAATAAAGTGATAATGATTTTTCTATGTATTAAAAATGTTAACTAAATGAATGCTTAAAAGTGAAATTTGAAATATAACTTGACTTGGAAATGTGAAATTTGGTTTTAAAATAAAAGTTAAGTTAAGAAAATAAAAATGGAAATTAAGTTTAATTTATGAAAGGGTAAATTAAATTTAAGTGTAAAGAAGAAAAATGTAAAGAATAAGAAATTTGTACACTTGAATTAAATAAATGAATTGTTGAAAAGTTTGATAATTATTGTAGAATTTTCCTTTATAAAATTTTAAATTAAAGGGTAATTAAATGACCATTTTTAAAGTGAAAAATATGAAATTTTATAAGTTAAAATGATTTAAAGTGAAGTTTAATTGTTGCTGAAATTCTCATTTAAATTTGGAAATTCTTTTAGTAGCACTTTAGAAATGCTATCGTTTCTGAATAATAACTAAAATCTGAACTAAATGAATATGCAGCACTTTGTAAATGTTGTAGTTGCTGAATTAAACTATTTTCAACTAAAACTGAACTATTACAGCAGTTTTTAATTGCTGTCTTTGCTGAATTTAATTGTTTCAAATGTAACTTACCGTAGCATTTTCTAAGTGCTGCGAAAGCTGAAATTTAAATTTTTGAAGTATTTAAGTGAATAAATGATCTCAGAAAAGGCTAAATTTTTGAGAATTGAATATTTGATTTGTAAGTATAATGACTTCATATTTAAATGGTGTAAATGAATTATTTTGATTTGAATATAAACCACTTTGAAATTTATGAGTTAATACCATGTTTGAAATTAGTATAATTGAATGAATGAACTTAAAATGTTATGACTTTGCTAATGAATATTAATTTAGAAGTATTATGATTTTTCTAAGTATTATGAGGTCCTAATGACAATATTTCTAGTGTTTTGATTTCCAAGTAATTTGGTTTCAAAAAGTTTGGTTTCAGAATTGTTATGACTTTGAAAGTACTATGGTTTGGAAATGAAATTAATTGGAATTGTATTTAATTAAAATTGTCTTAAAATATATATTAATTTGAAACTTGTTGAAATTGAAGATTAAAGGATATGACTTTATAAGGTGGTTTGGTTTAATATGATTTAAAAGAATATTTCAAGTTAAATAAATTGAAAGAAATATATTGATTTAGTTTGGAATTTAAATGATATATTATTGCTTTGATTTTTGAAATAGAAATGATATATTATTGAATTGGTTTTGAAATGGAAATGATATATTGTTGAATTGATTTTTAAATGGATATGTTTTGGGTTTGAATGTATGTATTATTTTGAAATAAATGATATGATTTTGAAATGGTTTAAATGAAGTATTTTGATTTGAAATATAAGCTGTTTTAATTTATAACCATGGTTTATAATAATGATTGGTTGTTAAAGAGACCGGGATCAGATATGGACATACTCTCTGTCGATACCGAAAACCACTTTGATAACTGTGTACGTGGTGGAGTTTCCAGAATGAAGTAGGATGGTGGCGACGATCCTAAGGTATATACGTGGACCCAACTCTCGTGAGTTGGCTTAAGGTGGTTAAAACAGGAGCGATCGACGGGCCAATGAGGTAGCACCTCTGATCGGACACACTTCTTCGTTACCATTCTATTACTTTGTGATTGATTGGGTGCACCCCTTAATTTGGAGTGTTGTTCGAGGTGGGCGGTAGTGGCTGCTATGCGTCACCACCAGTCCGGATGCGTAATTGGTATATCTACCCTGGCATTGCCTTGTGTGCCGTGTCACCTACCATATCGAGCTTTACTACGAGTTGTGATTTCTTCCGTAGCCTGTGGAGTATCGAGGGTAGCCCCCATTTGGGAGTATGCTAATACTGGACAGACTACTGGGACTATTATGTGTTAAGGGCTATATGGGTAACCCCTTCACGCTATTAAAAAGTATGTTTATTTTATTATTAGACATTATTATAATAGCGCAATATTACTACATAGTAAATAGTTTAACGGATCCTTAGAGGATGGGCGATGCCAAGCATCCTTTGAGTTACTTGTACCTTTATTACAGTTGACTTGAGTTGGTTTACATTGTATAACTATGTATGTCCTGACTCGAGTGTTTTGTGTTTTGCTTTACGCTCGGGTCAGACTGAGTGATACAGCGTTGGAGACTCACCTTTGGAGCTGGAGTTTTGCTTGGAAGAACCAAATATCTATTCATTTTGTTATCCAGTTGATTCCAGTTGTATTTTGAGTTGTACCTAATTATCATACTGTTACTCCTGTTGTATCTTGGTATTCCTATTGTATCTTACTTAACTCTGATGTATTTATATAGTAGCTTCATGAACTACTATTTCTTTATTCCGCTGCATTATATTACTCTGTGTCCGTGATCTGTGATTATCTATTTACTGTATATTCTGAGTTTGCCAAATTTTTATTTACAACACGATATTTTGAGCAATTCAAGTCCGACATGTGCGGATGCGAATGGTTGAAAATATCGGGTCGTTACAATTGAAATGGACAGTGTAAACTGTGGAAAAGAATATCCATCTCTTACACATCTTTTTTTTTCTGTATTCCTTATTACTTCAAACAATGTACCTTTATATGTATTTTGGAATTGGGTAATTTATGGAAATTTCTCCAAAATTAAAATATTGAAATTCATATCCTATAGGCAACCTAATCACAACCCAATTACAGATTTGGAATATCTTTACACTTTGCCAACTTCTTCAAATAGAGGTTTATGACCGACTTCAAATTTCTAGATCAGGTTATACATTCTATTTCTATTTCTATTTCATTCATATCCTAAAAGCCTTAGTCTATCCTACATAGGTCATGATCCATATATACTCCATAAAAATTATAAAATCATAACTTTCGCACACAAAATAAAATATCTTCATACAAATAAACTTATTTTAAAATAAGCATTTATTACTCCATTTCTTGCAATACTTAAAACATGAAGTATCAAATTCAATATCTCCATCATTGAAAATGTGAACTTTAATAAAAACCTTTTTAAAGATTCGAAATTCCTTTGTTTCCAAATAGGAATAAAATAATCTTCGTTCTAAAACTTTCTTTATAAAAAAATTTCCCTTAAAAGTTAGGCTTTCTAATTTATGGTATTCATAATTTTATTGGCTTTTTAAAAAGGAACTTATGAAAAACTTTCCTTTTCAATAGCTTAATAAAATAAGGATTTACACCTTTTTAAAAATGGGATTTTTAACACAAAAGATTCAAAACTTAATTATCTTTTTAAAATAATATGTTAGACCATTTTTGTTTCAAAGAGTTGTCTAGCTACAAGAATTACTGTTTACAAAATAGTAAATTTTCCACAATTATCATATCTAAATAACAGCTATTTCCTTCTAAAGCATACAATAATATTTATTACCTTATCACTCCAAATATACTCTTATTTGATGAAATATATTTCATAACTTTGCTCAAAAACTCTTAAAATCTCTTTCAACACTTTTCTTTATCAAATCCAATATTATTACTATTCAAATAACTTTTGTATTCAAATTAGGAAAAACATATAAAATTCTCATCTTTAAATAAATGCTTCTACTTACACAAAAATATTTAACTTATTTGTCAATCATCATTTGAATCCAATCGATGGTCAAAGATACCTTTTATAACTTTATACTATAGAAAAATATATGGAGTGGACAAAGATAACTCTTATCTTATTATATTACTCCTTTCAATATCTCAT
Source organism: Allium fistulosum (assembly GCA_030737815.1). Taxonomy (NCBI): domain Eukaryota; kingdom Viridiplantae; phylum Streptophyta; class Magnoliopsida; order Asparagales; family Amaryllidaceae; genus Allium; species Allium fistulosum. The sequence goes on from CM060902.1 coordinate 1,428,188,281, forward strand.
CTACTAGAATTCAAAATTTAAATTCCAGCCATTATTCTCTACATTACCTTATATGGAAATGTCCCTCCTTGATGCAGTAACATACCTGAATTCGAAGACGAGCAACCCAGTATCGCGATTCCTCAACCTAAAATCGCCATCCACGACTCAGCAATGCCACGACTCATCCCCTAACTCGCGCGCGAGTTATCAATTCCACAACCTAAATTCACAACCGACTCATCACAATCGCGATTCATCGCTTCCCACGACTTACGACTCATCACTTCCCACGATTTACGACTCATCAGAGGCCACGACTTACGATTCATCACTTCCCAACCTATCCCTAAGTCGTGAACCTCACCACGACCTACGACCCATCAATTCCGACCTAACAAATTCCTCGACCTTCCAGACTCCACGACCTAGCTTCTACGATCTAATCCTAAGTCGCGAAGATCCTCTGTCATGTCGCAGCCATATGTCATTAACTCGCGAACAACATAAGACTTCAATCAAACAATGCCGCCAGGAAATTAAGTCGCGAGACATTGATAAGTCGGGAGGAAATATTGATAAGTCGTGAGCTAATTTGATAAGTCGAAGAGATAATGCTGATAAGTCGCGAGTTGTTTTCTATAAGTCGCGTGAAGGATGTTAAGTCGCGCGCGTTCTTTAAGTCGTTACATATCTGTTTTAGGTCGCTTACGTGTTGTATTGTTTCTTTGAACATGTGGTTAAGTCGTTCTGTTATAAGGCTTAAGTCATGGTTCTTAAGTCGTAAGTCGGAAAGGGTTTATAAGTCGGAACCGACTTAGGAGTTGATGTAATTTTGTTGTTTTTTTCGTGTGAGTTGTAAAATGCTATAAATAGGCCGGTGGTGCCATTTGTAAAAGGTTGTTGACTTTTGAATAAAATTTCCATTTTGATTGCTTTGTGCTTTCTTCTAATTGGTAGTCGAGTGAAGTCTCCTATCTCCACTTACGTTATTCGAGTGCGCTCGAATCTTCGTTTATTGAAGCCGATTCACGGTATCTTGTGTGCAAGATCAACGTTGAAGAATCGTAGATCTCTTTCTCGGTATCTTCGGATCAACGAGTCAGAGATAGCTAGAATTCGGTATCTTCGGATCAACGAATTCAGGCATCGCAGTATTCATCAATCCACCGATTGCTATTTCATCGATCTATCTTGTTTTTTTTTATTATTTCGCTGCGTCACTCCTACCTATACTATCGGACATTCCTTTCTTTCTATTTTCTATTTCTCTACTCCAGAATAGGTGTTATTTCTATTTATAAACCTCTAAAAAGAGTTCTAAAGAAAGAACTTTTTTGTTTATAAATATGGAAAAATAGAAGAATCAAAGAACCAAAAATTGAAATATTTTTAATCAAATTAAAAAGTTAACAATTGAAAACTTTTCAAGTCATTAATTTACAATTAAAACCATCTACCATTTTGTCTTTAATGAAATTCACCGATTTAAAAATTGCATTGCCTTTCCAAACTCTTCTAAAATTAATGGTGGTATATTTTCAAAGTTGTCTAAAACCATATTTATATTTTCAAAAATTGCCAACTTATACATCCTCTAAGAAGTTATAGAGGAGAACATTCAAAATTATTGCGTAGGAAATATAACATAGAAAATAGAAGAATACATAAACAAGGAATATAAAGTTGAAAGCTCTTCTAATTCAATTAACAATTTTTAAGTTGAGAAGTTAATAAATGGAAACATGCTTTTCTTTTCAACTTCTCAAGTCACCAAATTTTTAAATTAAAACCACCCACCAAAAATGTTTCACCACCCTTTTTAAATTGAAAACCTCTTTTCCAACTTTTTACAAATGGTGGTATAATTTAAAAGTCATACAAAATCACTTGTTATCAAAAATTTCTAATTCATAAGATTTTCATTTTTAAATATTTTTAAAGGCACTTAAAATTTTTTTAAGGGGTTTTAAAAGAAACCTTTTTATCAAATTATGTCCTAAGAGGTAGGATTAAAATTTGTTCTTCCTTTTAAACCTTTCTACTCTATCTTTTAAAAGTCTAAATTTCCTTATTGTTGTGATAAATGTATTCCTTCTTATGGAAGTTTGTTCCTTTCCTTACTTCTGTATTTTATTTAATACCTAACACCTTCATTTGTTTCCTCCATAAATGTTAATTTGTCCACATTAATTGTCACTCTAACGGACGTTTCCTTAAGGTCATTTGTTTCCTATCAACCTTTCCATCTATGATTCTTATCCCTGTTATGTTAATACTTATAGGGCCTACAATAATAAGGAAGTCTAGGTCCTACAAAGGAGTATAAATTTAACTCTATTTATTTTCCAACTCGTAGTTTCTTCATCCACCCTTTCGGAATATGGTAGCAGCTAGCTCTATAGTCGGAATTTATAGAGTTAAGCGTAAACTCAAAATAAGTATATATATATTTATATAGTATGAGTTTTATGAAAATATTTTGGAAAACCTTTTCAAATGTAACAAGTACGTCACTCATACGTATAGTATACTTTCCCCGTTGATTGAATAACCTAAGCTCTAATACCAAATGTAATAACCCACTCTAGAACGGGCCTAAATTGCGATCCAAAAAAGGCCCATCGAAACTTAAATCCATTCTAAGGTAAGTTGTTGGTAGAACTAAGAAAATAATAGTATAGAGCCATAACTAAACTTTCGAAACTCATAGCGGTTCGAACAAAATATAATAACCAAGTGTACCCATTTATTTCAAAACCATAAAAATGTCATAATACAAAATTCCATAAAAACAGTAACATAATATCCATTACAACAATTGTCTACATACATGGGTACACATGAAAGCAAGTAATAATAACAAATACTACCACAAGCCAAGCTTCTCCATCTTTAAGCATCACCACCGCCATCACTCCGCCCTTAACTTGTGTTGTAATGAGGAGGGAGTCAGAACAACAAGTGCTTGGTGAATAAAAACCTCAAATCTTACATTTTCAATACTTAGGCATTGTATTTCAAAATAAGAATATGTCTATGAACGTAAAACCATTAAAACCATTTAATACTTCTTTATAAGGAAAGGAGGTGGGTCCAACCACTTAATACCTTCAATTCCATAAGTAGGTTTCTAGAATCCCATATCCCAATCATACGTCATAAACAACTGATAATGTGAGAGACAGTACCTAAGTCACTTAATAACTTTTATTGGAAAACAATCAGACTCGGGTCATTTAATACCTTAATTAAGGCAGACTTCATCATTTAATACCTGTTTCCAAGGCGTGATCCTCAATGGTACAATCTAGTTGACATCATATGGAATCTCTTAGACTACTTAATACTTCCTTATGGAAAATAGGCAGACTCTGGTCATTTAATACCTTAATTAAGGCAGAACCCATCATTTAATACCTATTTCCAAAAGTGGAATCCCATTGAGATACCACTTAACGTAACCCCTTGACATCTAATACTACTTCATCTGGGGAAAAGAGGCGGGACCTTAAACAACCACTTAATACCTCAAGACCTTTAAGTAGTCCCTTTGCCTTATGGCTCATATTCATAATGACGTCTCACATTAGTCCGACTATTCTTAAAAACTGGTACCCAGATAGCTGGGTATATTTCCCCTATATAATTTGGGACTAACCTCACGTCATTATAAATATTTATCATAAGAATATCCCACATCCATAAGAAGTGTACACAACTGCTGGTAGCCTCAAAGTGAAGGGCAGACCATGTAACTCTATTGACCTCACATCCTTATGACTTAGCTATAAATCAAATACTTTCCATATACACACACACACAGACACACACACACACACACACATACAGACACACACATACATACATACACACCCATCTCACCATTTCATAAGGAACCTTCCTTATTACGCCTTAAAATAATAATTAGGCTATATAAGAGTTTCCTCTTATTTTCGCTTAACAATCAATTGCCTTCCTAATGGGGGAAATAAATGAAAATAATTACCTAATTAACTACGCCATAGACGCAATAATTAAACGATAATTACACTAATAAAGATAAATAAATAATCACGTCTAATAAATTCTAAATGCACGGATTTTATGCCCTAAACTAGCGTAAAAGTCAATTCCCTAACCTAATACTACTACAAGTCCTTTTTCTTCAAATTCCCTAAATTTTAACATACCAAAATAAGGGATTCTAATATCCAAAACAGAGAATAAATATTCATAACCAAAACTACAATAACAGACTTGTAAATAAAATAGAAACTCAATTTATTGCTCCAATTCAATGGAATTTCCTAAACAATAGGAATTGCAATCTAAACTCCATATTCTATTACACTCCTTTTTACAAAGAAATAGGTAAAAATAAGTGGTGTGAACTACGAGTAGGATTCGTAATCTAAACCCCTTATTTAATTAAAAAATCATAATTTGAACCAAAGAAGTAGTAGTGTAATAAATTTTGAAATTATCAAAAATTGCATAAATGAAATAAATTCCATCAAATTAATGTAAATAACTAAGAATCTCAACATATGATTGACATTTTGAAATAAAAAGGAATTTTGGGGGATTTTATCTGTCGTATTTTCACAATCCCAAAATCCCTTAGGTATATTCAAATTCAAAACGAGATATACTAAACAACTAGAGAAAAACAAATACTAAGGTTTCCACTCACAGAATAGCTTTAGCTTCGCATTCCTTGGATTTGCATGACTCACAATCTCTTTCAAAATCTCTCCCTTTTGATATATACACGCATAATAGGGAAGGGGTATATACATTTATTAGATTCAGAATAGTTGGAGGATAATAGAATAAGATTAGGTTGGAGGAAGAAGAAATAAATAGAAAATAGATTGAATTCTTACCTAAATTCTCTATGGAATTTCTGAATCTAATTTTGGGAGATAACAATGGTAGGGTTTCGCAGAATTCTTCAAAATAATATGAATAAAAAGTGAAGATGATAGTGTTCTATTTATAGGGGTTGAAATGCACAAGAACCGTAGGATGGAAGTAGGTAAAGAACGAATAAATCTAGAGCGTTAAAATAATATCACACCCCTTCAAACCCTAGCCGCCACTGCCGAAAGCTGGCACCGACCAATCAATCGATCCGATTCAACCGGTCGACCGCTAGGGATCGACCGATCCTGAGTAGGGTATTGACTGGTTAATTATTTCGAGAAATATTTGATTCTGTTGTTTTATTAATTAATTTTTTCCCCTAATCAACTTTAACATCAAACGTTAATTAATGTTTACTTAGCCGCCAAGGTAATTTTTAAAATTCAAATACTAAATTTAAATCCTTATTTAAATTTGAATTCAGACTAAATTAATTTAAATCTGAAAACTTCAAACGCTCGTAACTTCTTCGTTTGAGCTCTGTTTTCAGCATATTGTATATAGAAACTGATCAGAATTTCACCACGAACACAATGAAATAACTTCCATGGTCAAATTTCAAATTTTATAAAACTTCCATAGTCAACTTTACCTTATTTTATTTAATTTAATTCATTTAATTAAGATTCATTTTACAGGGTGTTACATGTGTATCCCATAAGTATGCACTTGCCTCTAACTTCCATCTTATCATAATTTTATGGTGCACATACACGGGCAACCTAAATGCGAAAATAGCTTAGATACACTACTTACCTCTCCACTTTTCTTCTAGAACCTTCCTATCTATGGCTTAGCACAAGATTTGATTATAATATGCGCTACAATCGTAAAAGCTTTAGCCTCCAACCCCAAGCAACGAGTCTTCTCAAGTAGAGTTCGATTCATCCTCTCAGGAACCCCATTGGAATGTGAATCATCTAGTGTAATGCAATATCTTTAAGTACTATGCTGCTTAATTGAGGAACTCCCGCGAGAAAAGTTCACTACCACTATTAGATCTAAGCACTTTAACTTCGTAACTAACCTGGTTCTCAACTAACGCCTTCCAATCTTTAAATCTCACAGAACTTCTGATTTGAAATTCATAACATACACCCAAACTTTTCAAGAAAAGTCATCAACGAATGAAACAAAATATTTTGCTTCCCTGATGGAAGCAGTAGCTACTGGTTCCCAAACATCCATATGTACATAATCAAGTACTCTCTCAAATCTATGAAGTCAAATTTCAAAAGATAATTTCATCTTCTTTTCTACACAGACTCTTGGCAGCGATCTTACTTGTTGAAGCTTTCTTCTTTGATCATCCACCATCCACAAAGCAACTCCAGGTCCTTCTTTGAAATACGACCCAATCTAATATGCCAAAGTTATGTGGCATCCAAAACACAAGAAATATCTACTCCAACACAAGACTCTCCAAGCATAGTGGTTCCTTTCGGCAGATATAGGTTACAGAACAGATCACCATTCATCAAAATTAGTGCATCCCTAGAAACTTTCAAATCGTCCTTCTCTATAGTCACCTTACATCCTATGGATGCCAACTACCCTAAAGAGATCAATGAATTCTGATGACCTGAAACATAGTGGACACTTGTCAAAGCGCAAATCACTCCATCAAACATGTGAATCCATACCGCCTTTCCCATGGCTCTACGACAAGCATCATTTCATAAGAATTACACTTTCCTCCTTTCCAACAAAAGATCTAAAGTAATCCATATTTGGTGTCATGTGGAACGACGCCACTGAATCAAACACCCAATGGTCTAATACATCTGATGCTGCTGCAATAAACACATTATTAGATACAGCCTTCTCCACCATAATTGATAAAGATCCATCCTCAGTCTTTCTCTTCAAGTCTGGAAAATTTCTCTTCCAATGACTAGTTTCTTACAATGGTGGCACTTTCCATCTCTTGAATTTCCTCTCCAACCATTTTTGGGCTTCCTAGACTTGGAAAAGTCTTGGGATTCCTACTCTTCTTCTCCTCTCTTCCTCTCTTAACAAATAGATTTTGACTACTACTGCCTCCTTTACATTCACTCATCTCCTTTATCCAATCCCACAAGCGTTCGGATTATAAACCGAACATCACATATTCTAATGTCAACATGTCTCTCTTATATATCAGATTGTTAGCGAAACCCATGTAACTCTCCGGGAAGGAGAAAAAAAGAACCATCTTCTCCCTCTCTTCATCCACCTTCGAATCTATAGTCTTCATTTCATTAAAAGATCATCAAAGAAACTAATACATGCCTTCACTAAAGAACCCTTTTTAATTTTCATGGTGAAAAATGTCTTTAGCAAAATCAAACGGTTAGCAAGTGATTTCTTCAAGTAGATATTCTCCACCTTGGTCTAAATTCCTATAGTAGTGGTTCCGTTGCTAATCTCCGAGATAACATTCTCTCACATAGCCAATTGTAGAGTAGTAATTGATAGAGTTAGGGGTACGCCTAGGGGCAATTATGCAATTTGTTATATATATATATATATATCTAACTCAATAACCAATCTTGTTCAAAATAAAAGGCATTCTCTTTCTATTATATACTTGAAATAATGTGTTATATTATTTATTTATTTAATTAAATGTATATTTGATATAGAAAATCCATGAGTGTTATCTTTTGTGATAGTAGTTATAATGTGTTGTAATTGAAAGTTCTCTGTTGCTTAATATAACTAACGTCAAACAGACAATCTCGAAGGGATAATGTTACACGGTTCCCTCGACTTGAGAATTCTATATAACTGTAATGTGGACACTCCACTTTGATTATAGTTAAATCATGGCATGATATCCATTGAACGACTGTAGTAGGGTCTGAGTTAAAGCATTGGAAGTGAAACAATTTTCAATAAAGAATTCGTCACCTCGGTTATATGGGATTAGCATCATAATCAACTGTAATCACCTCAAAATCAAAGACTCTAACTTAAGTAGTACGGTTAATAATAATTGTTATTATTGAAATAAGGGTTTTGTGTTTGGAATTTAAAAGTTAAATGTGGACGATGTCGGAATTTCGACCAAAACCAAATTCTATAAGTCCTAATGTGATATAGTTTTGACGAAGAGAATTGGTGTAAATAATCATTACTACCCGGTACCGCTTACAATAAGTAAAATTGGAATTTTATCAAAAGATGTATAAGTAATAAATTTAGCCAAAATTTCACACCACTAGCTAAAGTGATGTGTGAACGTTAATATTCGAATTGTTCGATATTAATCGCTGACTGAATTTACACCTTTGAGTCACACAACCGTAATGATGAGTTCTCCCAAAAATCACATGACTTAATTAATTTATAAAATGTTGTAAATTAATTGAATTAATCAATACTTAATAAATATTAACTATTATTTAATTTAGTTGATGTTTGGGAGTTGTTTGTAATTATTCGAATGCATTTATAAAAGTTATATTTGTGCACATCTATATATGATATTGAAGTAATTTTAAACGGGTTTGAATAAATGATAATTGCATGAAGTGATTTATAGAAATTTTATGTCATTTCATGGCATGTAGTTTTAGCCATACTATGTGAAGAGAGAGGAGTGGAGAGAGAGAGATGATCAAAGGAACTAATTAGGGAAGTTTTAATTAAAAATGGGAAATGTCTCATTCTTTCAATTAAAACAAATCCACCAATTCATTTGATATAGACAATTTATTTTTTCCGTTATTTACTTTTCTCTTTTCTTATCCTAACATTTCATAGATGAAAAAAATAAATATTTTCAAGTTTTTATCAACTCCAAATAAAATTTAAACATAAAAAATAATTAAACATAAAAAATAATATAACATAAGCTGTTCATCTATCTATTGTAAGGATTGGGTGTGGATCTTGGAGACCCGATGATATATCTTCATTTAAGGTGTGATTTATTGGCCACATGCAAAGGTAATTATTGATTTAAATTCATCTATGTATTTATATCATTGATATAACTAGAATTTGTCTGATTCACCTCGTGTTTTAATCATTCAACTCACCACATGTAACGTCAACCTCCCTTATGTCTATTTTGATTAAAATAAATTTATTATATTACTTTGGTTAAGACTTATATTTGTTCGTCATGTCCTTTAATATATGTTGATGATAAATTGATATGTTTTGGATCCCATATTACTTTTGATAACTTATTATTATTCTATATATTGTTTACATCTATAAGTTCTTATCATAAAGATACATGTGCCTACTTTGTCCAAATTTCTTTTATTTTGTTTTGGCAATTTTATGAGATTGAAAGCTAATTTGAAAGAGATCTTTTTATAATTATATACCATATACATACATAATGCAAATGAATTGAATAAATTAAATTTATTATTCTTTGAAATTAATCTTTAATTTTATTTGATAAATATTTGAATATGAATGTTTCAATTATTGTTTATAATATAAAAAATGTGATTTAAAATTAATGAATGAAATTTAGTGCTAATATAATTCTTTATGGTTTTCTATATTTAAAGTTTCATGTAAAATCCTAAACTCTAGTTTTGTTCCTAAATTAAAAATTTAATCAGAATTGTTAACCTGGAAATTAAATTTATTTGTATATATGTATATATACATATATAATATGCTATAATGTTTGCAAGTATATGTTATCTAGATCTACATTATTAAATTGTGATAATCGGGATATGGAAATATTTAAATGAAGTTTAATTCAAATTTGTAAGAGGATTTTGTGAAACAAGGTAGCCTTTTATTGTCAAACCTTCCTTTAATCGAAATCGTTCTCATTAATGTTAATTTTGGATTTCAAATTATTTAAAACAACTATAGCAAAAATCCTAGCCTCCAGAATGAAAAATACCTTGAACACAATTGTCTCCAAAAATCAAAATGCTTTTATACTTGGTAGGAGCATTTCAGATAATATCATTCTTACTCATGAGCTAATGAAAGGATATGGTAGGAAAATTATTTCTCCTAGATGCTCTCTTAAGCTTGACATCCAAAAAGATTTTGACACAATTCAGTGGTTTACCATTATTGTCATATTGCAAAAAATGAATTTTCCCCTTCCTTTTGTTGCTTGGATATATTCTTGTATTTCCACTCCTTATCATAGCTTATCTATAAATGGTGAAACTTTTGGTTATTTTAAGGAAACTCAGGGTATTAGACAAGGAGATCCGATTTCACCTTATTTATTCATTGCTGTCATGGAATGCCTAACAATAATGCTAAACTTGGAGGTAAATACCCGTGCTATTGACCTTCATCCTGGTTGCAAAAAACCTATGATTGTCTCTCTTCATTTTGCTGATGATTTAATCATATTTTTAAAGCCAAATGTTAAATCTATAACCAACATTAAAAGGGTTCTTGTCACTTTTTACTTAGTTTCTAGCTTAGAGATAAATCATAACAAATCAAATATAAAGATTACTGGAATATCTCCTGATAAAATTTCAGAAATAGTTGCTCTTACTGCCTTGCCTTATATGGAGGAAAATTCCTTGTATCTAGGTGTTCCTTTAACATCCTCAAAAATCTCAACTGCTCAATGTATGCCCATGTTTGATAAAATTGTAAAGAAGCATTCTTCTTGGCCTTCAAATAAATTGTTTACTGCTAGTAGGATAGTGATTACTAAATCGATTGCCTCATCTATGACCACTTACTTCTCCAGTATTTACATCCTCCCTGGTAAACTTATCACTATGATTAATGGTGCTATCAATCACTTTATGTGGCATGGCAACCCATTCTCCAAGAAACTAATTCCTATTGCTTATAAAAAGATTACCAGGCCTATCATATTCGGTGGCCTTGTGATTCTTAATTCAAAACTATGGAATAGAGCTGCTGTTTCTAAATGTTAAACGACGGAAATTCTATCGGATTAGAAAACCATCGAAAAATTTCAAATTGAAATTTAACCGAAAGCGCACGACGTACACTTGTAGTATGTGGCGAATACGGGTCGATCCACAGGGAATTGATGATTTTAAAAATCTATTCAATCAAATTAAACCAAAGTCGAGTGAAAGTTAAGCTAGAGAATTAGAAAATTAGCTAACTAACTAAAAGAAAAGAGATGCAAATATAAGGGTTAAATGATAATTTAGAGAATAAATCCACTCTCTAGATTATGTAGTTCAACACATATGAAATCATAATCTCTCTTTTATGGTCATTAGTGCTTTAATTGATGTGCTTATCATAAGTATGGCATATTTGTGCTATTGATTAGCTAACATAAGCCATCAAACTATAACACACCCTTTAAACCACTTACTAACTTTCATGAAAATTGATAATGAAAATGAAATCTATTTTAAGTATGGCATATTAACTATTGATTAGAAATATAGACCATCAAATTTTAATTTCAAATCACTTTCTTTTGCCATAATCATATTTTGATGAAGAGGCAATTAGTGTTAGTGATTATTTAAGCATAGCCTATTTGATGTCAACAATATAGGCTATCAAATTCAAGGCAAAAACAACAATTAAACCACTTCAATCATCATCATTAAGCACAAAAAGAGAGCATGAGTTAACAAATAGTTGAAGCTACATAATTAGAGAGCATCATTACCCCTAAATTGAAGGGGTTTAGCCTCTCATATTTGTCATTTGATTAACAAATGTAGCTAGCAACATGAAAGCAAAAAAGAAAGGAAAATGAAAGCTTAATGAAAAAGAGAGCTAATTAACAAGAATTAAAACTAATCTACTTTGCATGAATGTAAATCTACACTACCAACATTAAAGTAAATAAACAAGAAAAGAAAAGGAACATGTATTAAATTGCATGAAGAAGAAAAATTACATGAAGATAAAAATGGCTAAGTAGCCATGAAAAGAGAAAGAGAAGAGCTTGTTTATTTGTGAGCCTAAACTAAACTAAGAGAGACTAAGGGAGAAAGGGTTACATGAAACATAAGGGGTACTTATACATGTGCTAAACCCTAATTCATATTTTTGGGGAATGCCCAAAATACCCTTGAGAAAGTTTGGAGGCCAAGTAATCATTAGCTTCTACTAATCATCATTTAAGTGTACATGAAGCCATTAACTCCATAAGCATGTGCATTAGCCTCTAATTTGTGCATTAAGGTAGGTGGGGTCCTCCATTATCATGCCTTTGAAAAAAACAAAAATCATTTGTAGTTGCATTGTTAATACACGTTTATTTTCTACTTTACATTTCATCCTAGATTTTGATTAATAAAAACAATTAGACATCAATAACACTTAATTGTATATTGATAATTTGTCTTCTTTGAACAATTTAATTTCTTGGTGTCTAGGCTATGGCAGAGTAATAACCATTTATAAATATTACGGCGATTCGTAAATATTATAGTGGTTGTTCCTCTGAAGGTACTTAAACCTTCGGCTGCGTTGCTACGGTGATTCATGGTGCACTGATAAATCCTATCTGTTACCTGGCTGAGAACTATCTTATTGATATAAGACAATTTGTAATTATACAATTTTGGGTTAGGAGCTACTTAGGATAAATCATTTGTAATTAAAACCTTGCATTCATTTAGTTGCATTAGTTCATGCATATTTAAAAAAAAATTCAAAATTCAAAATTCAAAACTAAAAAAATTGTAAATATTCCTTTTCCTTTGAAATTTTTAAATCCTTTTTCTTTGAAATTTCAAAAATCCAAAAAAAACATTAAACAATTAAAAAATCAAAATCCAAAAAAAATATTATAAAACCTTTTCAAAAACAAAGAAAAAATTTGAAAAACAAAAAAAAAACAAAAATCAATTTCCCTTTTGGAAAAATAAATTTTATTTGTAAATATTTTTCATTTACAAAAAAAAACAAACCAAAAGCATTCTTGAAAATGTCCGTGTTTCCCCACTCACTTGAATTTTACAATAATTGCGAAAATAAATATAATCCATATGATTTCACTCCAAATTCGTATGGATATTTTAATAACAACTATGGTTTAAATGATTCAAATTTTGAACCACAAAATTTTCAAAACGTTGACCAACCCTCAAATCTTGAAAAGAGCATTTCGTCTTTACTTGAAATCTCTACACAACAAAATCAAATGATAAATGATTTGTGTAATTCATATTTAGACAATGATTCAAATCAAAGTTTTCAAAGTAATCAAAATTTGAATTCACTTCAAAATTCAAACGATTTCGAGTATAACCCATGCCAATTCAATTTTGAGCTCCAAAATGAATTTCAAAATCAAAACGAAAATGTGATCCACTTTTCAAATAATTTTGGCAATAGGAATAATCTCGACTATGATGCAAGTGAAAATTTTTGTTCTCAACAAATCCAAATCGAAAATCCTCAAGCTAATAATTATAAATTGGATTTTGTTGAACAAATGAACGAAATTTACGATAATCACACGGATTAGTTGTTTTAAACTTATATGAAACAACATGAACAACAAAACCAAATCCTAACATGTGACGAGTTAAGTAATAATCCATCTTTTACCCAAATCGACGATTTTCAAATAACAACTTTTGAAATTGAAAATAATAATCTTAATGAAGTTGTTGAAAACACGGTAATTGAGTTGGATTTCAATTCTTTTGAGGGTGTGGAACCAAATTTAAAATTCGATCTTCCTTTTCTCGATTTCGAAAATTTGAATACAACAACTTTGGATTTTGAAAATGATATACGCAATGAAATTGTTGATAACTCAATAAAGGAAGACGAATTTAACGAACACGAGTTTTATGGACTTTTTGAAAACGAGTCGTTAAACTCTGATGGGGAAGATTTAAATCACCAATTTGATTTTGAAATCAATAATTCTGAAGAATTTTCAATGAACAGCCTGAATTTCAGTTTGGTGAAAATAAACTTGAACTTCTATACCTCCAGTTCACAGCAACTCAAAACTTCTTTTCATCCACAACTGTCCATCCACTATCATTCAAATACACATTGCTACATCCACAAACTGTCAACTTCCCTTGCAATAACTTCATAACATCTTGATGCCTCAACATCTACCTCCTAATAACTTCCACCAAAAACTTGTTAAACGATGGAAATTCTATCAGATTAGAAAGCCGTCGAAAAATTTCAAATTTAAATTTAACTGCAAGCGCACGACGTACACTTGTAGTATGTGGCGAATACGGGTCGATCCACAGGGAATTGATGATTTTAAAAATCTATTCAATCAAATTAAACCAAAGTCGAGTGAAACTTAAGCTAGAGAATTAGAAAATTAGCTAACTAACTAAAAGAAAAGAGATGCAAATATAAGGGTTAAATGACAATTTAGAGAATAAATCCACTCTCTAGATTATGTAGTTCAACACATATGAAATCATAATCTCTCTTTTATGGTCATTAGTGCTTTAATTGATGTGCTTATCATAAGTATGGCATATTTGTGCTATTGATTAGCCAACATAAGCCATCAAACTATAACACACCCTTTAAACCACTTACTAACTTTCATGAAAATTGACAATGAAAATGAAATCTATTTTAAGTATGGCCTATTAACTATTGATTAGAAATATAGACCATCAAATTTTAATTTCAAATCACTTTCTTTTGCCATAATCATATTTTTATGAAGAGGCAATTAGTATTAGTGATTGTTTAAGCATAGCCTATTTGATGTCAACAATATAGCTCAAATTCAAGGCAAAAACAACAATTAAACCACTTCAATCATCATCATTAAGCACAAAAAGAGAGCATGAATTAACAAATAGTTGAAGCTACATAATTAGAGAGCCTCATTACCCCTAAATTGAAGGGGTTTAGCCTCTCATATTTGTCATTTGATTAACAAATGTAGCTAGCAACATGAAAGCAAAAAGAAAGGAAAATGAAAGCTTAATGAAAAAGAGAGCTAATTAACAAGAATTAAAACTAATCTACTTTGCATGAATGTAAATCTACACTATCAACATTAAAGTAAATAAACAAGAAAAGAAAAGGAACACGTATTAAATTGCATGAAGAAGAAAAATTACATGAAGATAAAAATGGTTAAGTAGCCATGAAAAGAGAAAGAGAAGAGCTTGTTTATTTGTGAGCCTAAACTAAACTAAGAGAGACTAAGGGAGAAGGGGTTACATGAAACATAAGGGGTACTTATACATATGCTAAACCCTAATTCATATTTTTGGGGAATGCCCAAAATACCCTTGAGAAAGTTTGGAGGTCAAGTAATAATTAGCTTCTACTAATCATCATTTAAGTGTACATGAAGCCATTAACTCCATAAGCATGTGCATTAGCCTCTAATTTTTACATTAAGGTAGGTGGGTAGGTGGGGTCCTCAATTATCATGCCTTTGAATTATTTCCATCTTCATTTCTTTATCTTCACTCTTGTGCATGCATACATCTTCATGAAACCACATATATATGAAGCCAAATTTCTATAAAATAATATAGAAATTTCCAATTAAATTTTCTCAAATTAATATGTGCACAAAAATGACCATTTTCCCCTTGGATGAAGATGAATATGTGACGATTTGAAAATAATATGAATTTTGGTTTAAACTAGTTAAAATACCTGATATGATCATTTATTTAATTTAAATAGATTAAATATGGTGGTAAAAATATACACATTTACGTGCACATCACTAAACATATTGAAAGACTGCATCAAAGAAAAGAGGATCTGCTCTCAGTTTGGATTCAAGAAAACTTAGTCAAAAATCAATTTTTTTGGTCTCTCCCTACCCCTGATAACTGCAGATCCTGGTTTCTCCCAATGTACAAATATGATATTTTCGATAGCACCTTGTTTTGGCACTCCCCTTGGGCTAGAAAAGGCATGATTCTCTCTGGTTCCATCAATTTTAACTAAAGAACCATGATTGGCATTCATGAGCATGATACTGTATGCAAATATATTACTGATGATCACATTTCTCTCCCTTACTACAGTTCTCATATGGTCAGACAGGCTTGGAGTCTTTTGCAAAGTTCTCCTGTCTCTTCTATAAGTGCTTCTTTATGGAATGAAAAGCCTCACTCTATCAAACATGTGTACAATTCTTTGAATGCTATTTTCCCTATTTTTCCTTGGCACTCTAGAATATGGTCCTCTAAATCAAAGCCGAAGGAAAATTTGCTTCTTTGGAAGGTTGTAAACAATACTAATCATACTATGGATAACCTATATCACAAAGGAATTTTGAATCTCTCTAGATGTGTTTTCTGTAACAATGCATCAGAATCTAATGCTCATTTGTACTTCGAATGCTCCTATGCTTATCATGTGTGGCGATCTATTCTTAGTAATTATAGTTTGCATTCACCTGCTACTTGCTCGAAGATAGAATGGTACAATATATTTAAAAGCACGAGATGGCGATGCAGAAATTCTGATTTTCTTCTCAAGCTTTTAAAGAAAACTGTTGTTGTTATTTAGGAAGAACGAAACAAAAGAGTGTTTATGCATGAATCGAGATCCAGATTAATAATTATTAGGATATTAATGAGTATGGTTCTGTAATGTCATGGACTTTTTTGGCTTTTTGATTTTTCATTTGGGCATTTAGGGCTTTAAATGAAAACTCAATAGATAGTTGTTTGGTTGCTTTTATTCCTTTAGTTTCTCGTATTATGATAGCCTGTTATCAGAATATTTCCTCTCTCAATATATCTGGGAGGGGCCAGTTCCTCCCCGTTAACTTTGCTAAAAAAAACTAATAGGTTATATATACATATATAAACACACACTTATGTGTGTGACTTGTGTATCTATAATTATTATAGATGCACACATATATTTTATTAGTCAAGAACTTGGATAACAAAGGCATATGTAAATTTAATAAGTTTTAAATGTCATTTAATATATCAATTATTACAATTAAAGAGAGAGAAATAAAGGTTTCTCTCTTTATATATATTGCCACAGTTTCCCTTAATTAATTCTATAGGTTATGAGAGGGAAATAAAAGGTTTCCTTCTCTAAATTCATTTTGTACATGTTTCATTTACACATATATACACTACTTACATACTGCACTTACACTTCACATAAATGAATGTATTTGATATTTTCATTATAATACAAACAATTTAATGTTAAATTAAATTAATTGTAGATAATTGTAATAAAATGAAAATTTATTCATTTTTTTTATAGAAAAATTCTAAATGAATTTAAACTACATAGGCCCAATGAAGATCTAAAAAGGAAATTTTTTAAAATTTATATAATTACTCTGCTTCCAAATGACCCAGTTCCTACCCTAGTATCAGAGCCAAATAGTCTATGCAGTCTAAATTAGTCATGTTTGGGCTAAGCAGTTAAGTTTTCCAATTTAGTAGGATGTCTAAAAAAGTAGTGTCCATGCTTGGGATTGAATAATCAAGTACCTTGCCCTTCCTGGCTATCGACCAGATCCGAAAAGCGAAGTGATTGCAAAAGCTACCTTTAATAGAAACCTTGTGCTAATTTTCAAAATTACTTTGAAAGCTAATAATAAAATTTTGAATTTAAAAGTTAAATTTAAAATAAGAAATACATTATAAGTGTTATAATGTGATTTCAAAATTGTTTTGAAATTAAAATAAGATTATAATTTTAAATTTTAAATTTAAATAAGAATTACATTATAAATGTTATAATATGGTTTTCAAAATTGGCTTTGAAAATCATGTATATTATAAATATTATAATACGGTTTTCAAAAGTGCATCAAAAATACAATAAACATATCTCAAATTTTTTGATATTTAATAATAAGATAATAAATCAAATACGTTAATTAAATAGTTAATCAATTGAGGTATATACATGTACAATATATAGTTATATGTTACATTATCTTGAATTGTTTAAGATGATATAAGCATATATATACACACATAATAAATTTTAAACTAATACATAATAAATTGTCTTTTAAATAAGTTAATTTGCAAATTATATATATATATATATTGTTGGAACCAGACCAGCCCACAACAGAGTAATTGGGTAAATTTCAAAAAAAATCCATTATTGGGTCAGCAATAAGCCTATGTAGTCTAATTCATTTAGAACTTTTCTAAATTTTCTTTTAAATTAAACCAATATTTTATTTGAATTTTATAAATGAAATTTATTTTATAGAATTTGTATTATCTTTCATACATGTATCATTTACACATATGTGCATGCGTGCACGTGCAACATGATAATGTATACGTGGTTTGACATGCATGTGTATAGATGTTGAGATTTACACTACAACGGGCATGCTAGCCCCTCCTGTATACAACGTATTGTCTAAATATGCATAAATCTGCATCAAATTTGTATAAATAAATATACATATATATGTACGTATAAAATTAATTATGTATTTATTATAAATATTTGTTAGAAATTATTTATATAATCATTTATGAGATATATGTGTATATATATAATATAATTTAATTTCGAAATTATTTTAAATATTAATTTGTAAAATAAAAAATTTTATCATATATTATGTAAACAAAATATACCCATTGAACTATAATATATATAAGGATAGATAATTAATTAATACACACACATACATCTGTAATGTTTAGAAAAATACATATTTGCAGCTGCTCACAACCAAGAATTTTAATTTTTATTAATTTTATTTTTGATTTAAATAATTTTAGATAAAATATACTATTAAAAATTTAAATCCGTACAAATTAATTGATAAAAAGAATAATTAAAAATATTTCTGGAATCTAAATGCATATTTTATGTTATAAAATTTTCCTAAAATTATATTATATATAAATGTATTATAAAAATATTTTTTTGTTTAACTAATTTTAAATCAAAAGTAGAAAAATATTGACTAAGGAAGGAGAGAGAAGTTCAAAATATTTTCCTGCTACCCTTAAATTAAAATAGACTAAATCCCACATTTCATTGATTGAAGACTAGTTTAGAAAAGTTCACTCTTATCCTGATGGAATTCAAAGAACCTTTCTCACTTATTGCACCTCTCTTCTTGGCTACCAAGAAGATTCACAGCTTGATAGCTCCTTCTTATCCCCTCTCAAATCCCCAAAACCATCTTCTGCTTAACAAAATGCTCTTTCTGCTCCTATTACTGATTAAGAAATAAGGGTTTCTATCTTTAACATCAACAAAAAAGCTTGTTGTAACGACCCGCAAATTCATCACTTCAGAAAATGTTTGAAATATTCAAATATAAGATTTTTAACATAAATGATAATGGTTTGAACAATAAATAATATTGGTATCTTATTTTCAATAAATATTTGCAATGATATATACTTTGGAAGATATATCGATAAAATAACCGAAAACCGTTTTATCAACAAACAGCTCTTGGACCATCCGACATCGTGCACCGAGCTGGATACGTACATTTATTTATGTATATGAGTGAGAATATGAAATAAAATTATTTATTTTATTTTTGAAAATAAAATCTATTTATGACACCATTAATGATATCAATATTTTGAAATAAATAATTTTTGAACTTAAATTGAGTTTAAATGATTTAAAAATTATTTTAATTATTGAATAAGCCATTTTAATTATTATATTATAATAGTAATATTATTATCAAACTTTGTTTACGATATATATATATATATATATATATATATAAGAAGTGAAAATATGACCGCAAATCGAAATCGGAATCTGTAACGATTCAACATAGAAAAGTTGTGCAACGTTGTGAATCATTTGAGATATACATATACACATATACATGTACATATATAGGAACACATTCACATGCACATGAACACATATATACATACAAATATACTTATACACACATATATATATATATATTACAAAATATCTTGGATATTTTCCTAAAACTTAACCCTTAAGTAAAACTAAAGTCAACATCTTACACCCTAAGTACAAGCACATGGCTACGCACATGGCGGGAGAGGGAGGAGGGAGTTCGGCCGTGGATGATGACATGAGAGGGGGGAGGGTGGTGAGAAAATTGTGATGTGTTTGTGTGAAAATATCATGATATTCTTATTCTTTTTTTTCCTATAAGTACCATCACCCATCTTCACTTCATTCCTTCATAAATTCCTAAGCTTCTTCACTCCTTATACTCCACTCTAATGGCTTCTTGCCTAAAGAAAGTTATGTCAAAAATTATGGCAAAAAGAAATTAAAATTATATAATAAGTATATATTATCAAAACTCTTCAAAACCAAAGCAAATCCACTCCTTTCCACCTCTACAACCCACGACCACACCATCCACCACCCAAGGCCGAGCCCACCTCCATTAGTAAGCATAGGCCGAGCGTTTCCAAAAGTCCAAGGCTCAATTCCATAGACTCCAGTGCGATCGTAGCAAAGTTATAGCAAATTTTCGAAAAGTTAGAAACAAATACAAGTGAGGAACTCTATATATATATATACACACATTGATGATTTGATATGATTGCTATGGTTGTTTACTATATTTTATCACCAAGTTTGGATGTTGATTATATTATTATTTTAATGTTGAATTGATTCACATTTAATACACGTCGAATATCACAAAGCAAATCACTTTCCTTTTATAAACGAAATGGTGTATATGAGATTGCTAAACCTCTTTAAAATGGTTTATAAATGTTTTATAAACACTAAAATCTAGTTTGGTAAATTTTTGACAAGTTATGAAAATTGAGTCAAAAATAGGCGCGTCGTGTAACGGCAGTTCGCGATTTCGCACCGTAGAAAGTTAAATCAATTTAAACGATGGATTCGGAGTCAGGATTCTTTGTAATAAGAATTTTCCAAACACTTATAATCTTAGTTTTCAAACTAAAGAATTTCGAGATTTTGTTTAGTAGATTTTGAAATATGAGCAAATCAAGTTTTCAAAATAGTCGCGGTTTGGCAGTTCGGAAACCAAAGCGATAAATTCTTTATAAATGATCTTTTTAATTCTATAAAATATGGGATAAATTCTATAAATATTTTAAAATGTTTTAAAAGAGATTTAAGTTAAAAAATGGATTTCTAAATGACAGAAAAGTTGTTTTGATCAAATAAGCATTAAAAGCACTATTCGCAACACTTTTTGCAGCACTTTTAACAACTTTTGAAATATGGCTTTAAATTGAAGTATTCCTTTTTAAATAAATAATTAAGTATTTTAAATATGATTTGAAGGTTTATAATTTGTTTTAAAAAGTTTAAATAAATGATTTAAAGGAAAGTTGTTAAAATCAAGTGATTCAATCTTGGCTCTAAAAGCCGATGAGTAGACTGGATTTTTCTATTCGTGAGATCCGGGTGTGAGGTGCTTAAACTAAGGGTATGTGTAACGACCCGTAATTTTCGATAATTAAAAATATTAAATTAATTAAGATTTT
Organism: Allium fistulosum; assembly: GCA_030737815.1. Lineage (NCBI taxonomy): Eukaryota > Viridiplantae > Streptophyta > Magnoliopsida > Asparagales > Amaryllidaceae > Allium > Allium fistulosum. Next base: position 1,428,209,547 of record CM060902.1, read on the forward strand.
TCAATTTAATATTGTGATAAATTAAAATTTTATGATTAATGAGAAAATAACTATAATATGATTTAATAATGTTGTTTGAATGTTTTTGACAATTATTTTAATGTAATTTCAATCAATTGAAATTTTTGTATAGTTAATTTGGCTAAAATTGTAAATAAGGAATTAAATTGGCATTTAATGGAATTAATGAAATTGAAATATTATAATTAATATAGTAAAAGTTGATAACTGTAAAAATGATGAATGTAATAAAATGTAAACTTATGTAATAAAATTCATAAGGTAATAGATGATTGTATAATAAGAGTGGAAATCAAATAAAAGAATTTATTTGAAATTTAAAATATAATTAGCCAGGATTTTATTACAGTGTAATTGAACGTTGAATTGAATGAAATAATTTAATAGTGAGCTTAACATGGAAAAATTATTTTAAAAGATTATAAATTTCTAGGTAATAAAAACTGATGAAAATTGTCAACTATTTAACTTGAATTCGAAAGGTGATTTAATCAATTTAATAATAGTTTATTTAATTAACGTGAAAATAGCCATTTTGGCCACTGTCTCGGATTTCGACGAAACTAGTTTCATCGGATCCTTAACAGTGAATTATTATAGGATTTCAAGTTTCGTAGCGATCAGACTTATCGTTTGATCGTGCGGGCTCGAAACGGTTAGAAATCAATGAAAAGGATTTAAATGAATATAATCTGATTTTAAAAGCTAACTTCTGTATACAATGGAATTTGGGTCTAAAACCAGTTCCATTTACCAATATATCCAAAATATATTCAGTTAAACCAAACATTCAATATTTTCAATTACCAATATAATCTATCACAGATTACTAATTAAATCATATCACAGAATATGAGATAATTCAACGTTTTGAGGAATCCAGTTGGATCCCTCCAACCTATTTCCCTGCATCCAAAGATGTTAGCACAATATAAAAATACCAATCCCACATCGAGGGGGATATCGCGGTATATATGGTCATCCGCTATTATGCGGGGCGCATAGGGTCTCATCCGCTATATAATGCGGGAATATCAATCAATCCAATATATATACTACTATATATAATATCACATCCAAACTGATAATAAATTATCAATTTCAAGCACTCAATCCAATAATTTAATTTTAACTAATTAAATTAACTGATAATACAATTTGAGTGAGATTAACTCACCTTTGATTTTCGTTTGCAATCCGTTTCCATCTCGACTATTCTCTCCATGATTTTTGGACCTTATAACAAACATTATATGGTTTATTAACACTCTGAATAATCAGATAATTAATTATCATTTATTAATTTAATTTAAACTAATTTTCCTTTGAATAAATTTTAGCAACTAAAATAAATTAAATGAACCAGTTAAATGACTTAATTACCTTAATACATTGTTTTAAAAATAAATTAGCAAATTTAAAATGTACATGTATGTATATTTATTATATTTTTATCTTGTCCCTTTTGAAATTACAACAATGCAACGTTTCCTATCATAATTTTTGCAACTCTCTCTTGACCAAGAAACTTCCTTACTTTCAAATCTGTCGAAAAACAAAGAAGCAATTGGATGGTCGATCACTGATATAAAGGGAATTAGTCCCGCTATTGTTCAATATCATATCCATTTAGTTGACGATGCCAAGCCTGTTCATGACACGCAATGAAGGCTTAACCCAAAAATGAACGATGCGGTGTGTGAAGAAATTCTTAAACTTCTTAACAATGGTATCATGTACCCAATCTCCGATAGTTCATGGGTTAGCCCAATTCATGTTGTACCAAAAACGTTTGGACTTACCATTGTCAAGAACGATTCAAACGAACTCATTCCAACTCGTACTCAAACAGGTTGGCGTGTTTGTATTGATTATTGAAAATTAAATGCTGCAACATGTAAGGATCACTTCCCTCTTCCTTTCATCGACCAAATGCTTGAACGTTTAGCCAGTCATGAATTCTATTGCTTTCTTGATGGTTATTCCAGCTATAACCAAATTCCAATTGCTTTTAAAGATCAAGAGAAGACAACTTTCACCTGTCCCTTTGGCACTTTTGCGTATCGACGTATGCCTTTTGGCCTTTGCAATGCTCCTGCTACGTTTCAAAGATGCATGGTCAGCATCTTTTCTGATATGATCGAACGTTTTCTTGAAGTGTTTATGGACGATTTTTCGATCTTTGGAAACTCTTTTTCTGAATGCTTACGCCAGCTTGAGTTGGTTCTTAAACGATGCAAGGACAAACACCTAACATTAAATTGGGAAAAATGCCATTTTATGGTCAAACACGGCATTGTCCTTGGGCATGTCATTTCAAACAAAGGCATTGAGGTAGATAAAGCAAAAGTTGATGTAATTGCGAATCTACCCATTCCCAAATCTATCAAAGATATTCGTTCATTCCTTGGATACGTTGGTTTCTATCGACTTTTTGTGAAGGATTTTGGTAAAATCGCTCGACCTCTTACGACTCTTCTTGGAAAAGACATTACATTCGACTTTAATTCAGAATGTGTTACTACTTTTAAAAGCTCAAAAACGAACTCATTTCTGCTCCCATAATTTGCTCTCCTAATTGTGATCTTCCTTTCAAAATAATGTGTGATGCTTCCAACTTCGCGGTTGGTGTTGTCTTAGGATAACGCATGAACAAGATCCCTCATGTTATCTACTACACTAGTATGACTCTAAACGATGCTCAACTCAATTTCACAACCACTGAAAAAGAGCTTCTAGTGGTAGTTTTTGCGCTCGAAAAATTCTGACCTTATTTGACTGGCTCACACATTACAGTTTATACTGACCATTCCACTCTTAGGTACCTTTTTGCTAAAAAGGATGCTAAGTCTCGTTTGATCCATTGGATCCTTCTACTCCAAGAATTTGACCTTACGATTAAAGATAAAAAAAATCCGACAATTTCATCGCCGATCATTTATCGCGTCTTCCAAACGCACCATCTCCTTTACTGATCAACGAGAACTTTCTTGATGAACAACTCCTTTTCATTCCTTTCGATCCCTGGTATGCTGACATAGTGAACTATTTAGTCACTAAGGAAACTCCTTCATTTTGGTCGAAGCAAGATAAATATAAATTTCTTTACCAAGTCAAATACTTCTATTGGGATGATCCATACTTGTTTAAATACCGTTCCAACCAAATCATTTGACGTTGCATTCCAGATTGTAAAATCAAAAGTGTTCTTTCGTTTTGTTAAGATCAAGCATGTGGTGGTCACTTTGGTCCTTGAAAAACTGCCAAAAAAGTACTTCAATGTGGCTTTTACTGGCCTACTCTTTTCAAAGACTCTTTCGAATTTTGTAAAACTTGCAATCGATGCCAAATGTTAGGAAGAATCTCTCGATGAAACATGATGCCTTTGAACCCCATTTTTACAATCGAGATCTTTGACGTTTGGGGTATTAACTTTATGGGACCGTTCATAAATTCTATCAGAAATTTGTACATTCTTCTTGTTGTTTTCTACGTCTCCAAATGGGTCGAAGTCGTTCCGTGTAAAACCAACGACCATAGAATTGTTTTGAAATTCCTTAAAGAAAACATCTTTTCGAGGTTTGCACACCTCGCACAATAATAAGCGATAACGACACTTATTTTTGCAATCGTTCATTTGAAACTTTAATGAAGAAATACTCGATAACCCACAAGTTATCCACTCCGTATCATCCTCATACTACTGGCCAAGTTGAAGTTTCAAATAGTCAAATCAAACAAATCTTGGAGAAAACCATTAATAAAAATCGAAAAGATTGGTCTCAGAAATTGACTGATGCGCTTTGGGCTTACCATACCACTTTTAAAACCAACCTTGGGATTTCTCGATTTTATTTAGTTTACGGGAAAGCATGCCATTTACCAGTTGAAATCGAACATAAAGCGTTCTGCGCAATTAATAACTTAAACTTTGATCCTGAAAAAGATGGCCAAAACAAAAAATTGCAAATCAACGAATTAGAAGAACTTAGGAACGATGCGTACGAAAACGAGAAAATATACAAAGAAAGAACAAAAGTTTTTCATGACAAGTCTATCCTAAGAAAAACATTTTCGCCAAACCAAAAGGTTCTTTTGTATGACTCCAGACTTCACTTATTCCCTGGGAAACTAAAATCAAGATGGACCGGACCATTTGTGGTTCGAACTGTTTTTCCATAGGTGCAATTGAAATACAAAACCCTAGGGATGGAACAATTTTCAAAGCCAATGGTCATGCTTAAAACCATTCTTGGAATTCCCTAGTAATCAAGAGGAGGAGCTCATGATTTTTCATGAGCCATACTATGTCTAGTAAGAAATGTTAACCCTCTTTTGTAAATATGGACATATTTTTCCCCGTTACACTCATTATATCGTGCATTAACTATGGGGACACAGTCAAATTTAAGTGTGGGGTGGAGTGTCATCTTCATTTTTGAATTTTCATGGTTTAATTTTTGCATTTTCTTTCCAAAACTCAAAATTTCCATAAAAAAAATCTCAAAACAAATTTTCTTTTTAACATTTTGATTTATTTTTGAAGAAACACTATAGGATAAGTACAAGTTTGGGTTATTAAATTGAAATCTTTGAAAATTTATTTTCTTCAACAAAAATAAAAATAAAGTTTGATTACAAGTAACAATGGTTTAACTAGTATATAGGAAGGTTCATGGGTGATAATTATGAAGTATATCTTAATCGAAATCATTGTTTGATAAGCGGTTGATTCAAGGTAAAGACGTTAACATTATTGATTCTTTAAGTTAAGTGGTGCCAAGATGATATTGTAAAACTCTCTCTTCATAAAAATGAAAAAATAAAAAAAATATTTTTTTTATATATATGTATATATTTTATTTACACCTAGAGTCATGTGTTCAAAAGTGTGTACACTCGCCATGCTCTGTACCCTTCTCACGTAAGCCCGAAAGGCAGTGCATGATCGGTATATCTGGCCTCAGTTTATCTGAGTTAGGTGTATGTATATAAAAATTCTTTCATTAATAACGCCAATAGTCGATAGGTGTACATACTTGTACAATCGCCATGCTCTGTATTCCCCTCAAGTAAGCCCACAAGGCAGTGCATGGGTGGTATGGCCTCATTCTGAGTTAGACATATGTAAATATTGTTAATATCAATAAAATTTTCAAATAAGAGAGAGCAAGCAATTGAAATCCAAGCACTATTTTCACTTATGTGATTTGAATTGTTATTCAAAAGAAATAAAACTACCACTTTGAAAAACTTTGATAATCAACTAAGGATCCATTTCATAGTTGCACTATGTTATCAACCGAAACAATTAGCCAAACTAGAGTCTAATTGTGACGATAACTTAATTTTTGTTGGGAGTTTTGATGAGTAAAAGGACTTAAATTTCTTGATAATGACCAGAACTTATATTTAACTTATTCATGTTAATTTGAAAGTAAATTCTTCATTTGTAAATATTTTCAAAAACTTGCATTCATCTCTTTGTAAATATATCTTATATTTAGGAATTTTATATTTCGCATTTGGATTTTGCGGGTAGCATCCGTTGAAAACCCTCACGAGACAACACTCGTCCTACTAGGTTGCATACGCTCAATGCAATCATGCTTCCTATGAAAATGGATTTATCTTAGTTTTAGTTTATTCGATGATGAATAAAAAGAAGTGTGGGGGTATTTGATGTGCACGTAAATGTGCATATTTTTACTTTCATATTTAATCTACTTTTATTTTAAATAAATGTCATAATTAGGTATTTTTACATGTTTAAAACCAAATTTCAAAAATGCTTTCAAGTCATCATTCATGCATCAATTTGGGGGTAAAATGGTAATTTTGTGCATGTATTAATTTTGAGAATATTCATTTGCACATTTTAGTTTTATTTGTAGGAGTTTGGATGGAAATATGAAGGAGCTTTCATGGAAATATGCATGCACAAGGATGGAAAACAAAGGAATGAAGAAATAAATCAATTCATGCAACATGGAGTACCACACCTACCCACTTACCTTGATCTACAATTAGGAGCTAATGCACATGTTAGTGGAGATTAAAGTTGCATGAATACTTAATGGAGGATTAATCAGAATCTAATGATAACTTGGTGGCCACACATCCTAAGGGGTATTTTGGGTAGCTCCTTAAAATATGGATTAGGGTTTTAGGCTTGTAAAAATACCCCTCTTATGTTCATGTAATGGAGTTTTTAGTTTTTACATTATATCATGCAAGTTGTAGCCTCAAATTAAAAGAGAAATAAAATGGCTTCCTAAGCCTCTTTTTCTACTTGCTTTTATTTCATGCTTATTTTTATTTACATGCTTTCTTTTCTCTTATGTTTGTAGATTAGCTTTCTTTTCATTGCAATTATTTTAATTTATGCAAGTAGTGTAGCTATCTTTTTATTTTAATTAGCTTGCATTTTTTGTTTTATGTTGAAATTTACATGTGTTGATATGATAACACAAATGAGTAGCTAAACCCCTTTAATTTAGGGTAATGAAGCTCTCTTAAGTTGTGGAAATTCAACATATATTGTCATTTATGATCTCTTTAATGCTTCATGAAGAGTTGGATTTTGATGTAAGTTTATAAAGTGAATTTGATGGCCTATGTTGTAATCACAAATGGGCTATGCTTAATCCAACATAAACACAATTTACATCATTATCTTACTAATTGATTTTTGATTATGAAATTAAAGTAGATTCAAAATTTGATGATCTATGTTACTAAATAAAATAGTAAATAGATCATACTTAAAATAGGTTTTGCTTTGACTTCATTTTGATTACAATTGATAAGTGGTTTTGGTTATTGTATTATAGTTTGATGGTTTAAGATATGTTAATTAATAACATAAATAGACCATACTTATGATAAATACATCACTAATTCCACTTAAGATGAAAATAGAGAGATCATAAATTAATTTTGTGTTAATCTATGTAAAACTTTGAGGGTGGATTTGCCTTAAATTTTTTTCTAATCTCATATTTCCATTCACTTTGTTTTAGCTAGTTTACATTTCTCTTAGCTTAAAACAATCTCAATTTTGGTTTAATTTGATTGAGTAGAATTTTAAATCACTTCAATTCCCTGTGGATCGACCCGTACTCGCCACGTACTAAAATTGTATGCCGTGTGCATGCGGTTATTTTTCTTACAATTTTTTGGCGATTTTCTAACCGATAGAATCCGTCGATTCAACATCTATAACAATAAATTAATTTTTAGTTAATTTATATATCATATACCATTTTATTAGTTTGGTGACAAATCTTATATGTCAGTATATCATCACATTTTTAATGGTTGTATAGTTATATGCATATATAAAAAAGGAAATTTTTGTGTATATTATAATCATAATGCTCATGGCTATGAAATAAATAAAAAATTATTTTCTACTTTCGAAATTGATATAATATATTATTTAATTTGTTTTAATTTCATACATCTATATTTAAATTTTAACTTCATAATATTTAATGAACATTGTTATTTATGTCAAATAAACTTTCGATGGTAAAATAAAATTATTAATTAATTTTTATATACATAAATATTATATATTTGTGTAGATATTTTTAAATATAATTTAAAATTGATTTTAGATAAGATATAAGCATGTATGGATTAATATATTATAATACTATATAATTTTTCTTCAAACCATAAAAATATAAATTTTGTTTTTAGAATAACTTTTTAAATTTTTAAAAATTTATTTATCATGTGTTCTTTATGTAAAACACGGACTTAATTATTTAAATAATTTAATAATTTTTTTAAAAACATTTCCTATGCCGAAAACATTATATATATATCTATATATGTATGTATGTATGTATTTATAATTATTAATTTATATATATTTATATATTCGAATTTTAAAAAATTTGGACTTTACTGCATTTTAATAGATTATGGTTATTTCACAAACTATTAATTAAAATAATTTCATACATATATATATATACATATATATTACATGTTAATATATATATATATATGTGTGTGTGTGTGTGTGTGTATGTATTTACATATGATTTTGTAATTTCTGAAATTCTTTATAAATAAATTATTTAGTTACACACACACACACGCACACACACACACACATATATATGTATGTATGTATCATTAAATAAGACTTGGTTCATATAACCACACATTTAGACGATAGACTTATAAATAACAGGAGCTAACATGTCTATTGTAGTGTATGTTATAACTGAACCAACCCGCAGCGGAAGTTATGGGTGAATTTCAAAAAAATTTATCCTATTGGATCTTTATTGGGCCTATGAAGTCTAATTGATTTAGAACAATTCTAAATTTGTTTTAAATAAAATCATGTATTTTATTTAAATTTAAGTATTTTGTAATGTAAAGTTAATTTGAATGATTTAATTTATATATATATATACATGTATCATAAATATATACATATGTGTGTGCATGTGTAACATAATAATCCGTGAAGGGTATAACATGCCTGTATATAGATGTTGGGATTTACATCGCAACGGACACATTAGCTCATTTCGTATGTATTGTATGTTGTCTAAATATGTGCATAAATCTATAATGCAAAGTATATTTATATAAATACGTATACATATATTTAAAATATATTTTGTAACTAAAAGTCTCAAAATTAAATATATATATATATATATAATTTATAAGATTTGCATAAATATATATACATAATTAAGCATATAACTTGTGCATATATATATATATATAATAATAATTAAAATTATATATATATATATAAGGTTAAATAAAATGTGTATATATGAATAATTAATTACATTCAAATACTTAAAATATAATTATGTATATTTTAAAATTATTTCGAGATCGAAATTAGCATAACAAACATAAAATAATAATTTTATAATTTTATCATTATTATATATATATATAATAAATAGTTTTGATCATAATAATTAAAAATACCAGTAATAATTATTAAAAAATCAAATTTTAAAATATACAAAAATTTAGGATTATAAAGTAGAAGTTCAAAAAAAAAAATTCATGATTTTTTGAAATAAAATATTATTTTTAATAAATAAAAGAAAGTGAAAATTAGGCCCACGTCCTTATAATTAAACTTAGTCCATGTAAACTCCTCCCGTTTTAAAACTTATATTTCTGATCCCTATTTTTATTTGCGGCTAAATTTATTCCATAAATACTCCCGTTTACCTCTAGCTTATTTTAATGGTGGTCGTGGTTTCAATTGCAAGTTTTTGATTCTGATTCAGTTCGATCATTGTTTTAAGAATTATTTTAGATTCATGGCTTTATCTTCTTCCAAGTAAAATATTGGTTGGATTTGTAGTCGATTTTGTTTGTTATTCATTGATATTGCGATATTGCTTGATAATGTTGTAATTTTATTTCGTTTGTTTTTTTGTTGTTTAAAGTAAATGGAAATTACAAGTATTCTACTGTTTATTTTAGTTGAAAAATTAATGCGTGTGTATAGGGTAATGTTCGATGATATATTTTGTTAGCTTTGATTAAGTTCAGATTTGTCTGGAATTATTGTAAATATTTTACTGACTTGTTCGCAATTAATTTGAATATGTATGGTGAAAATGCTATGCAAATTACTAATAGTTGCCGATTTATCTGAATTGTTTTACAATTATTGCTTACATATCAGCAAATAATATTGGTATTTCAATGTGTTTGATTAAGTTCAGATTTGTGCTGATTTATCTGCATTTTTTTACAAATATTGCTTACATATCAGCAACTAATATTGCTTACATATCAGCATTAATATGTGTTGATTTATCTGCAATTTTTTAAAATTATTGCTTACATATCAGCAAATAACATATATATTCTGGTTTTATTTATTTATTTATTTATTTGTAATTGTAATTCTGTTTTGTTTTTTAAATTACAGTGTTCCTGGTGATGCTGGTGTGCTTGTGCTGTTGAAGTTTGGATATGATAGCTTTTCGTTACGTCTTCATTTTGATAGTTCAGTTGCTATGTTGAGAAGTGCTATTTATGGTAAATGGACTGAATTGAGTCCATTGTCATTTGAATTATATTATGTTAGAGATGGATTGAGAAGGAACATTGAAACTAATTCTGATCTTCAATCTATTTTGTTGTTCGCTACTCATAACCGTGAGGATTACTTTGTTATTTTTGTTGATGTTGTTCCTACTAGTTTTTCAGCAACCAATATTAGGTCAGATGTTGTTTCTTATAGTAGTGATTCCTCATTTATTAGTACCGATGATTCTAATATTCAATTCAGGCAGTTATTGAGAAATGATTCCAATCAATCTTTTTTTACGGGTGTTGGTCAACAATTTCCAGGTAGTGTTATTGAATATAGGCTCAGTTTGATGATATATAGTATTAAGACTGGGTACAAGCTTGATTTGGTTAAGAATGATAAGTAAAGAGTTACGGTTGTTTGCTCTCGAACAAAATGTACTTTCAGGATTCATGCTTCTGTCAAGTTTAATCTTCCTAGCTATTTTTTTATAAAGAGATTTCAACCTGAACATACTTGTGGTGCTGGAATTCATGATATAAATGATCCTCTTATTTCAAATAAATTGTTTAAATTGTTGGTTTATGATCATATTCAAGCTAATCCGTTAATGAAGACAAAGGACATTATTAACATATTTCAAACTGAGTATAATATCATTTTGAAGTATTATTTTGCTTATAGTGGGAAGAGGTTGGCTTTAGAAGATTTACATGGAAGTGATATGATATCATATCACCATTTGAAGTCTTTTTGTGATGCTGTCCTCGACACTAATCCTGGTAGTAAAGTAGTTTTGGAGTGTAATCCTGATACACGTCAATTTGAGAGGGTTTTTATTGGTTTTGAAGCTTGTGCACATGGTTTTCAATTTTGTCGGCCTTTAATATTTGTTGATGCTACTTTTATGAAGGGTAGAGCTCAAGGTTGTTTGATGGCTGCTACTAGTAAAAATGGCAATGAAGGTATGTTGTTTGTTTGTAGTTTAACGTATACTTGCATCAATATCTGTAATAATTATTATTTATTGTTGCAATATCAGTATTTATTAAAAAGAAAAATATCTTACTAATAGAAAAAATTGCAGAAACTGAAGCAATTTTACAAAAAAATTGCTGAAAAGTCTGCAATATTTTTGATACAGTGAGAAATTGTTCTGCAGTAATACATGGTAATAGTTGCAGTTTTGTCTGCACTTTTTCAATATAAGTGTAGAGAATTATGCACTTTGTTCAGTTATTTATATATTTGTTGTTTTATTAGGTTTTTTTCCTATAGCAGTTGCAATTGTGTTTGGTGAAGATGAAAATAATTGGATTTGGTATTGTGAACAGCTTAAAGATTTTTTGAAAGATGATAGTAGAAATTTTGTTTTCATTTCTGACCGTCATCCTGGTATTCTTTTTGCTATTCCAAAAGTGTTTCCAAATTCAGTTCATGGTTCATGTTTTTATCATTTGAACAATAATTTAAAAGTTGCTTTAAAATCTGAATTTTCCAAATCAAAAAAGAAATGGTTGATAGATTTGTTTGGATGTGTTGCATATGCTTCTAATTTGGATGATTACAATGTTACATTGAAGAATTTTAAAGATGTTGGTGGTTCTACTATGGCAAACTTTTTGAATGGAATTCCCTTTGAGAAGTTTGCTATTTTTTTCCCTGCTTGTCGTTATGGTGAAATATCATCAAATTGTTCAAAGAGTTTCAATAAATGGATTTTGGAAGAAAGACATTTACCAATCACTGCATGCTTGGATAAAATTAGAGTTAAGTTAATGAAGCTAATTTTTGATCATTGAGAACTTGCTAATAGTTGGAATAGTGTTGTATGTCCAGTGAATGAAAATCGGTTGAAAAGTCTTCAATTGGAAGGAGCTTCGTGGTTTGTTATAAGACCAAGTGAACATGTGTTTGAAGTTCATTCTCCCATTCGTCAATATGTTGATTTAAATAATCGGGTTTGTTCTTGTAACTTGTGGCAAATATATGGTTTTCCTTGTGTGCATGCTGTTAGATGTATTTTGAGTTGTGGAAAGTTGAATGTTTATGATTACATTGAAGATTATTTTAGAGTTGTTTATTTTCGATCAGCGTATTCTCATCCAATTAATCCTGCTATAAACTTTTTGAAAGAAGATGCTTTGATTGAAGATGTTGTTGTAGCACCTCCTAAAGATAGAAGAATGCATGTCGACCATCATCATCTAAGAGTATAAAATCTACTGGTGAAATTTCAAAGACCATTAGATGTAGTATGTGATGCCCTACCTCTATACTCACACTAGCCAAGGACACTACGGGGTAATGCCGTCGACTAGCGCGAAGAATAAGGCTGCTGAGGAGCGACCATCTGTGTAATTGCTTTGTGCGAGTACCGATACGTCAGATAGTATGACATGCATTTCATTTCAAGAGGAAATCCGACGTATCAAATGCAAACTCAAAGCTACTACACAGTGGCTATGTGGCCTTCGGAAAAATATATAGAAATAAGCATAACAAAAATCAGTCACAAATATTCATATCACAAGGCGGAAACAGATATGAATATAACACACAGAAGTGTACATCAAAGTAGTGGTCATACAAGATCCACTACATCACAAAAGAATAGGTACAAGTGCTAGACAAAAGAATATGTATACATCAAGGACTCTCTATCTCGAATGTATAACAACAAAAACTACTAGGCTAAAGTAGTTAGCCAAAAGTCTGATGTCGAGCCCTGATAAGAAGTCAAGTGAAAGCACCTGTAATACCTCGGTCTGACCCGAGTATTATTTAAGAAGAGAAATAATAAACGGATCTGCCTAGCTATAAATATCATATAAAATGAGATAGGATAAGAGATATGACAAAAACGTATGATAACTAATGACATACTGTGGCAAGTATACATCAAATAACAACAAAAATCATACAATATCTCAAATCATCTCAAACATCCAAAAAGAATCACATTCTTTAAATTATTCACCAAAACAAAAATATTGATAGAGCCCATCAATGCCTATCATCAAAATTGGTGAAACACAAAATTCTAGAAATCATCAACTAGAAATCCAGAAATCACAAAAGAAGGGGGGAAAGGCCTATCACAAACGGGAGCATGAAAACTCACCAACATGTGTATCACAAATGGGTCGCTATCCCATGGTCGCTAACCATAGAGCCGGAGCCACGACGTAGTACAGCGAACGCCCGAGGAAATAGAAACTCAAATAATCCATAACATCGACGTCGTACAGCGTTACGCCCGATGAACCAAACTCAAATAATTCGGAACAACGACGTAGTACAGCGAATGCCCGATGAACCAAACTCAAATAATACGGAACAACGACGTAGTACAGCGAATGCCCGATGAACCGAGCTCCAATAAACTAGAACAATGACGTAGTACAGCGTTACGCCCGATGAACCAAACTCCATAAAAACCGGAACAACGACGTAGTACAGTGTTACGCCCGATGAACTGAACTCCATAAAAACCATAGGTCGCTAGCCTATAAAAATGAGACGAAGCTCAACAGAACGGGGTATAGTCCCCCACGCGGACAAAGAGACATCGCACATCGCTAGTCTAAATCATAGAATGATCACCATTGATCAATAAGAAGTGTAGATTACACTAAGCTAGTAAATATAAGAGTTTAGCTTCATGTCCCATAACCACTAGCTTAACTTAAATATTTACGAACCAATTGTAGATTTCCACTCAAAAATGTCACGAGAGTTCAATCGAACAAGTCCAAGAATTAACCGACGAAGTAAACGCAAGCGTTTTATACCACTTGTTTTACTAAGCCGTTTAATTAGATTTCTCATACGAATGAGGTAAAGGTTTGTATATACTAATAGATTGGAAAACGGATTTAGAAACTAGCTTTATATTTAAAATAGTGTCGAAATCGTTTTTGTGAAAGAGTTTTAGTATTCATTACTAGTATAGAAACCTTTGTATTTTAAAGTGACAAATCACAGAAAACGATTGTAGAAACAATCGATCAACCAAAAATTCACATTCGACCACGTGAATCAAAACCATGAAAATCGATATCAAATCCATCAAATGGATATTCCCAAAAATCCAAAGAAAGAAGTCATTGTAACGACCCACTATTTTAGACCATTCAAATCGACAATAATCCACACATGTCTGACTTGAATAATTCAAAATAACAGATTGTAAATAAATTTGGAGCAAATGAAATCAAATACACAGAATCACAGACACAGAACATATCAGAATAACTCGCAGCGGAAATAAAATACCATAGTAGTTCATGAAGCTACTATATACAAACTCTCAAAAACATATTACATAATATCATTCTAAAAACATATACAATAGAAATCCCAAATACATAGAAGTTTATAAATACCATATCTGAAATAGAACAACTGAACTGGAAGGAAATAGATAACTAGACAAGCAGAATCTCCAGCGATTCCTAGCTCCAGAACAAAATCCAAAGCTAAGCTGTAAATACTCAGGCTGACCCGAGCGTAAAGTAAAACACAAAACACTCGAGTCAGGACAATATATACTTATATAATGTAAACCAACTCAAGTGAACTGTAGTAGAAATGCACAATAACTCAAAGGATGCTTGGGACCGCCCATCCTTTAAGGATCAGTTAAACTATAAATTAAATACATCCCGTGGTTAAAATTTCAAAATGGTATTTTATACTTCGAAATAAAATATCATTTCAAAATTCAATATCATTCAAAAATCCATTTCAAAATATCATATTTCAAAATAGTTTATATTTCAAAACAAATTACTTCATTTTAAATCATAAAATGAAGTTATTATATTTAATAATTAAATTATTAAATTTCCAAAAATTTAACTTTTCAAAGTTCATTCGTTCACTTAAATTAATTAAAACAATGAAAATTCAACTTTCGCAGCATTTAGAAAATGCTACGAAAAGTCACATTTAAAACAGTTCAATTTAACAAAAGACAGCATTTAAAATGCTGTAATAGGGTTACATTAGTTTCAAATAAACTTAGTTAAATTCAACCATTATAACATTTACAAAAATGCTATAATAGCCTTTAATTAAATTTAGCCATTTGGTTCATTATTATCAACTACAGCATTTACAAATGTTGTATTATCATTTACATTAGAATTAATAACATTTCAGAAATGCAGTTAATTAACTTCAAATATTCAGTATAATTTCACAAACAATTATATTTTTATATAAATCATTTTTAACTTATAAAATCATATAATTTCACTTTTAAAACAATCATTCAAATACCCTTATATTCATGATTTTATAAAGTTAAACCTCCATTCAAAAATCAAAATTTAATAATAATTCACTTATTAAATTCCAATATTAAATTATAAATTCATTAAATTAAATTAACTTAACACTTAAGTTTAAATTTTCAAATATAACTTAATTCCATTTTTATTTACTTAACTTAAATTTCACTTTTAAGCCAAATTCACAAATTTCCAATTTTAGTTATATTTCAAAATTTCAACTTAAATATTCATTCATTTCACATTTTTACTTTATTCAAAAATCATTAATATATTATAAAATCATTTAAATTAACTTTAATCCAAATTATCATGAATTTATCATATTTCATATTTAATTTAAATTCCAATTATCACCAAATTAAAATTTCCCAAAATAACTTACATTTCAGATTTTCTAACTTTACCATTAATTTATTTCACTTATAAATTTTCAAAAAAATCAATAATGCTTTACAAAAATCATTTAAATAAAATTTAAATCAAAATATTATAACATTTACATTTCTAAAATATTTTAAATTTTTTAGAAAAACATATTTTAACTACAGGTCTGTATTTCATTTTTAGCCTAGGTAAAGTGATACGGGTAATATATCATTTCAACCCGTAATTTACAAAGAAAACCCGGGTTTGATCATTTCAAACCCGCAATCCCAAGTAAATGAAAATAATTGAAAATCATTCAGGCCTATCATTTCAGCCCATAACGATTTTCTTCTATTCTAAAGTCCGTTCGGGTATGTATCATTTCAACCCATAGTGATTCTAATCTAAAGGGAACTTGCAGTGTGATAAACTGATAAAAATAATAGAACAGCATAATATAACAGTAACATATAATATAATAGGTGTTTAAGCATGGGTGAACATCATAAAATCATAACATAGCAGGTGTAACATGATAATGCATTTTACAGATTCAAAAGGGGTCAATTCACTAGTTATATATGTACATATTGTCTGGTGAGAATAACTCACTGGTTTGAGCTGGAGATACAACGACGAATACACAAATGAGATCCACACAAGCATGATAACACGACACAGAGATGAGTGGAAGAGCCAAAGTATCAATTCCCTTGAATACAAGTCACAGAAAACAATCTAATATACATAAGTTTTTAATTCAAAACTACTAAACTAGGCTAGAAATAACTGCATAAATCAAAGCTGAAATACTTTGCACTTGCTTCCAACACACTCTAGGTTCAGCCATAAGGTATACTACAGGTCTAAGGTAAGATTTGGATCAGGTTTTGGTTGGGTATGGTCGGCCTAACATGGTTTGTTGATGAAGCAAAGGTTTGTGTGCATGAAACTGCACAACTATAAGGCACAAAACAACGTTTTCAAGGCAACAAAAGTGGTTTCCAAAGCAACAAAGGTCACGACCACAAGCAAGCATGGCACGGCCAGGTCTGTAGTGGACTGGAAGTGATGTGGCAGAGGGTTTCAGGTCTGGTAAGGGCTGGAGATGGTGGTGCAAGGGGCGGCTAAGGTGGTGGTTTGAGGTGATGAAGGCAAAGAAGCTAGGCTATGTACATATATGTGGGTTTTGCTCAATTTCTTGGTGGATCTGATCCACAAGGGTGCACGGATAGGCTTGGGTAGAGGGCTGGAGGTGGTGGAAACCTGATGTGGTGGTGTTGGAGGTGGCCATGGTGGTGGAGGAGGGAGTGGTCGAGCAAATAGATGAAGGCAAGTGCAAGTTACATAAGAAAAACAAGAAAAAAAATGGAAAAAAAGAATGAAAGTTTACCAAGCTTTCCAAGGAGATGATGGCCGAAATTTTTTTGTGGTTGAGGAGTTTTTGATTGTACGTGAAAAATATGAGAATAGTCAGCTGAAAGAATGAGAAAAGAACGGCCAAAATTGAAGTGGTGTTGGTTGAAATGAAGAGGCAAGAATACAAAGAGACTAGGTATACAAAAGGACTCAAACTCTTCAAATTTCCCTAATTTCTTTTTGCATATTAAAACAAATGAAAATGCTGATAAATAAAGATAAAACTCAGAAAAAAAAATGAATTCATAAAATAAATAAATAAATTTTAATTAAATATAATAAAATAAGGAAAATAGCTTAAAAATGTAAACTAGGCTAAAAAAATGGAAACAAATTCTATAAGCTTTGGAAAATTTTTATTTAAATTTAACTACATGTAAAATGAATATAAATAAAGTAGAAACACAGCAAATACAAGTGAATGCATAAAATAAATAAATAAATTTTAAATCATATATAATTAAATTAAGAAAATAGCAAAGAAAATGGGAACTAGGTTTTAAAATTGAAAATAAATTCAATAAACTTTAGAAAAATTCTATCAACACTTTAAAAATATTTAAAAGACAAAATATATATAATATAGCTTAAATATACAAATTATAATAAGATATATCAAATAAAAATATCATTTATATAAATAAAAATAAATAATATTGTTAAATAAAACAGTTTACACTCAATATTGTAAAAAGCATAACTTTCACAATATAACTCCGATTTCAACGAAACGAAAAGCAGTATTCTAAAAATTTAATCTATTTTCATAATAAAAGATAAAATTCAAAATTTCAAATATTTAAATTTAAAATTTAAAAGTCAAAGTTTGACCCAAATTGACCAAAAATCAATATTCAGGAAAATATTCAATTTATACCAGTTTGAAATTATAATTCACATAATAATCAACATTTATATTTAAAAATGAAATGTTTGAAAAAAAAATTTACAATTACTTAAAATAAAATAAAGTCAAATTTAAATATATGCAGAAATCTAGGGTTGTTACACTCTCCCCTACTCAAATCTTTTCGTCCTCGAAAAGGAAGGAAGTGGAGGAACAACTAGAAAGAATAATAAGTTGGAAGACATCCTGAAAGAAGGTAGGGGAAAAATAGCTAGGAGGGAAAACAAGTTGAAAGACAAGAATGAACCATTATTTAAAATTGTTGGTTAAAGAGGTAAAATATTTAAAACACTTTAAAATCCTTTAAAAAAAGGAATAACTGATCAAAGTATCATTTATATAATATTTTATCAAAATACTTTTATAACTCGATGTCTTAACAAGTTTATCCTCGTTCCTGCAGACTCTGGCAGTGCGTTGATCAGGCGCAAAGCTAGAATTCTCCAGGTACTTAGTAGACTTGTTTCAACACCCAGTGAAAATACTTGAAAAACCTTTAAAACAGATATGGAAAGTACAATCCAAACAAAAACAAACAAAACCTTTGTCTAACCATGGTTCGCAGATACACAATGGTTACGCCTGGATCCCCCAGGAAACAATCCATATCCGTAAGCTTTCTCAGCCCTGCGAGTTACGCCATGATGACTAGTAGAATGCAGGATACACAATGGTTACGCCTGGATCCCCAGGAAACAATCCGTACCCCCAGGCAAGACTCAGCCAAGCATTTGCGCTACTATTCGCGACCTACACAGATTGCAGGATACACAATGATTACGCCTGGATCCCCCAGGAAACAATCTGTACCCCTAGGCAAGACTCAGCCAGGCAGTTGCGCTATGCAGTCACGAGAGAACAATAAGACCATGGGTAACGCCATGGAATTCGAAGGACACTCGAGTATCATATCCGGAAAACCAAAAATCAGAGAGAATAATATCGATAGAATGAATCCAAGATGTGGCCACAAATCGGATATCAAGCAGAAGGCACTTTCCATATCTTTACTTCGAAAATATGTATCATATAGTACCTTTTCAAATCACTTTCAAATATCGTACTTATATAAAATCCATTATATATAAGATTTAATTTTCAAATCGAATACTTTCCAAAATCAATAGTATATCAAATCATACTTATATAGACTTCAATTATATAAGATTTCACTTTCAAATTGAGTACCTTTTCAAATCTATAGTTTTCGAATCAATTTCATACTCATACAAATCAATTTTATATAAGTTCGACAACTCCCAAATCAAGTGTTTAGTAACATAAGGTTCTCAAATTTCAATTTGTTTCAATATCAGTTCAATTTCAAAATCATATACAATTTCACCAAATTATTTCTTCTCAAATTAATTATCTTTAGTTTCAAAGTTTCCAAAATAATAGATTTAGAAAATAAATCCAAATTTCCAAATCAATATAATTTAAGTCAACCAATTCATTTCCAAAATCAAATGTTTTCAAAATCATCTTATACTTACGTAAGGTCTATCTTACATAAGGATCAAATTTTCAAAATAATTTCGCTGTATGAAGAGCCATATGGGATTGAATATCTTTGCTTTTATGGGTTATATATCTTTGTAATTTAAATTGGAAATTTTCTTTTAGTAAGCAAAGATATTCTAACTCGACGGCTTTCAATTTCAGCGTCAAAATATATCAAAGATATTAGAATATAAGATGTACATATGTCAACATTTCGCAAAGTCACATTCGATCGCTCGCTCGATCACACAAGTTCGCTTTCGAACTAGTATTGTCCATTCACTTCCCTAATGCAGATTTCGATATGGTTTCTCGACTAGAAGCCATCAGTCTCCTTGCATAGCCATATACTATGATAGAGAATTCTAGAATCGAGCCCAAAATCCATATCAAATATTCATCATCAAGAATCGAATGAAAAATCCTAACAGAAATGGTGTAATTCACCTCGAACTTGTGTACTCAAACTTGGCTCAAATTAATTATGCGAATAAAACAGCATACGTACAACTTATATATTTATTCCAACTTGTTACCTATATAGTTTCATAAAGATGTTACTAAGTTAAAACACTTAAAATTTATTCAAAATATTTTGAAGAACAATTTCTTTTCAAAACATTTCAAATCTAAATTTCATATTAGAAAAAAAATTTAAATTGCCTTATTCATTTACTTAACAAAACAGTTTCAACTTATTTAAATCAGATTACTTCATACTTAAACATTCAAAACAAACTTATATACTTTATCAAAATACTTTTCAAATTTCTTAGCTTTGAAAAGTTAACCTTGATTTGGAAGTACTCGAACTTCGAAATAGTTGAAGAAATCATTTTCAAATTCAAGAGTTGGAAATTAGCAACAAATCAGTAAATCAATTTTAATAGATAGGGTTATATCAAATCCAAAACTCGAGGACTGAACACCGGTTCATTTCAAATCGTTTCAAATATATTTACATATATCTTTCGAATATCAAATCATACTTCGGAATTTGAAATCAAAAATGGTTTCACAAAATCACTCGCATAGCAAAGCTATTAAAGTGGCCTCTCCCTCACTCAGAAACTCGAAAATCAATGTCGATGATGCGTGCACTCATCACCGAAATTATTTTCCAGCGACACAAGTGAGTTCTGGACTTCCATTTACTTTGAAAACTTCTTTGAAATTCCTTCGAAATCATTAAAACCCATTAAAATCATTGAAACATTACTTATTCGGAAAAATAATTTCAAATCATATTATTTATTATTTCAAAATCCTAAAACCAGTTCCAAAATGCCGGAGTTCAATCACTTAAATTCAGATTCAAAACCTTCAGTTATAAATCATTTTATATGAAACCATTTCTTATAAAATTTTCACAATTTCAAATCCTTTCAAAACTTCAAATTCTCTTTTTTTTAAAAGGTATATAATCCTTATCAAAAACATTTCATCTTTATATAAAAATATGGTCATCCTTATCAAAATAAAAACTACGATGAATACACAATTTTCAAAAGACCATCAACCACAAACTTTCCAAGGGACGATTCAAGGATGGATTTCAAAGCAAAACAGAGATTCAAATTTAGAAGGACTCTAATCAAATAGAATTCTAATTCAAAGATAGGCTCAAACGAAGATAAGATAATTAAATTACCAAATAGAAGATGGATAAGCCTATATGAATCGCGGGCGACCTTAACCGGTCAACCGTGACTTCAGGAATATAATCGATGCGAAAATCTAAGGCAAATCGACCTTCGATTGCCAGAGATAGAATCTAAATATAGCAGAAGATAGAAAACATCGTAAACCGAGGATACAGAAATATCCGATGAATCAGTGCCAATTATAATCATTCAAAGATTGGCGGAATCGCCACCCTATAAAGGTCATACAAAGTGGAGTGATGCAATGCTCCAAAATCAAAAGAATACAATTATGGGAGACAGGAATGGATTTCAGAACAAGTGGGAGCGTTCCAAAATTCAAAGGAATCCTATTCGATAAGAATCCAAACGAAGATTAGAGATATATAACCTATACCGATACAGAAAAATTCCATTCAAAATTTGGAATGACTCGAATTCATAACATACGAAAACAGAAGCATAAATATCTTTAGTTGGACAACTTTAGCTAAGCAAAAGATACAACAGAGTTTACTCAAAACAACCTAACAAACTACAGATTTTGCCATACTCAAAATAGATTCCTATCAACAATGGATCTAGATCAATCAAGAGAGAAGTTCAAAATTTTAGAGGATCCTAATCAAAGAAATTACTAACAAGGTGGATACAAAAGGAATGAAGTTTAGAAAATTTTACTTTCAAAGCAAGAAAATTTTATATCAAAATAATCTTTGAAAATTCTTTAAAATCATTTGAAAATCATTTTATACTTCAAAAATACGTCCTCTCACAAAGAAATGATTCTGAGATTGATTTCACTCATTCTAGGGTATTTCTACCCTATCTCTAATGAGTTTTTGTTCCGTAGGCTAAGGTTTGCCTAAAACCAAAGCTCTGATACCAACTGTAACGACCCACTATTTTAGACCATTCAAATCGACAATAATCCACACATGTCTGACTTGAATAATTCAAAATAACAGATTGTAAATAAATTTGGAGCAAATGAAATCAAATACACAGAATCACAGACACAGAACATATCAGAATAACTCGCAGCGGAAATAAAATACCATAGTAGTTCATGAAGCTACTATATACAAACTCTCAAAAACATATTACATAATATCATTCTAAAAACATATACAATAGAAATCCCAAATACATAGAAGTTTATAAATACCATATCTGAAATAGAACAACTGAACTGGAAGGAAATAGATAACTAGACAAGCAGAATCTCCAGCGATTCCTAGCTCCAGAACAAAATCCAAAGCTAAGCTGTAAATACTCAGGCTGACCCGAGCGTAAAGTAAAACACAAAACACTCGAGTCAGGACAATATATACTTATATAATGTAAACCAACTCAAGTGAACTGTAGTAGAAATGCACAATAACTCAAAGGATGCTTGGGACCGCCCATCCTTTAAGGATCAGTTAAACTATAAATTAAATACATCCCGTGGTTAAAATTTCAAAATGGTATTTTATACTTCGAAATAAAATATCATTTCAAAATTCAATATCATTCAAAAATCCATTTCAAAATATCATATTTCAAAATAGTTTATATTTCAAAACAAATTACTTCATTTTAAATCATAAAATGAAGTTATTATATTTAATAATTAAATTATTAAATTTCCAAAAATTTAACTTTTCAAAGTTCATTCGTTCACTTAAATTAATTAAAACAATGAAAATTCAACTTTCGCAGCATTTAGAAAATGCTACGAAAAGTCACATTTAAAACAGTTCAATTTAACAAAAGACAGCATTTAAAATGCTGTAATAGGGTTACATTAGTTTCAAATAAACTTAGTTAAATTCAACCATTATAACATTTACAAAAATGCTATAATAGCCTTTAATTAAATTTAGCCATTTGGTTCATTATTATCAACTACAGCATTTACAAATGTTGTATTATCATTTACATTAGAATTAATAACATTTCAGAAATGCAGTTAATTAACTTCAAATATTCAGTATAATTTCACAAACAATTATATTTTTATATAAATCATTTTTAACTTATAAAATCATATAATTTCACTTTTAAAACAATCATTCAAATACCCTTATATTCATGATTTTATAAAGTTAAACCTCCATTCAAAAATCAAAATTTAATAATAATTCACTTATTAAATTCCAATATTAAATTATAAATTCATTAAATTAAATTAACTTAACACTTAAGTTTAAATTTTCAAATATAACTTAATTCCATTTTTATTTACTTAACTTAAATTTCACTTTTAAGCCAAATTCACAAATTTCCAATTTTAGTTATATTTCAAAATTTCAACTTAAATATTCATTCATTTCACATTTTTACTTTATTCAAAAATCATTAATATATTATAAAATCATTTAAATTAACTTTAATCCAAATTATCATGAATTTATCATATTTCATATTTAATTTAAATTCCAATTATCACCAAATTAAAATTTCCCAAAATAACTTACATTTCAGATTTTCTAACTTTACCATTAATTTATTTCACTTATAAATTTTCAAAAAAATCAATAATGCTTTACAAAAATCATTTAAATAAAATTTAAATCAAAATATTATAACATTTACATTTCTAAAATATTTTAAAATTTTTAGAAAAACATATTTTAACTACAGGTCTGTATTTCATTTTTAGCCTAGGTAAAGTGATACGGGTAATATATCATTTCAACCCGTAATTTACAAAGAAAACCCGGGTTTGATCATTTCAAACCCGCAATCCCAAGTAAATGAAAATAATTGAAAATCATTCAGGCCTATCATTTCAGCCCATAACGATTTTCTCCTATTCTAAAGTCCGTTCGGGTATGTATCATTTCAACCCATAGTGATTCTAATCTAAAGGGAACTTGCAGTGTGATAAACTGATAAAAATAATAGAACAGCATAATATAACAGTAACATATAATATAATAGGTGTTTAAGCATGGGTGAACATCATAAAATCATAACATAGCAGGTGTAACATGATAATGCATTTTACAGATTCAAAAGGGGTCAATTCACTAGTTATATATGTACATATTGTCTGGTGAGAATAACTCACTGGTTTGAGCTGGAGATACAACGACGAATACACAAATGAGATCCACACAAGCACGATAACACGACACAGAGATGAGTGGAAGAGCCAAAGTATCAATTCCCTTGAATACAAGTCACAGAAAACAATCTAATATACATAAGTTTTTAATTCAAAACTACTAAACTAGGCTAGAAATAACTGCATAAATCAAAGCTGAAATACTTTGCACTTGCTTCCAACACACTCTAGGTTCAGCCATAAGGTATACTACAGGTCTAAGGTAAGATTTGGATCAGGTTTTGGTTGGGTATGGTCGGCCTAACATGGTTTGTTGATGAAGCAAAGGTTTGTGTGCATGAAACTGCACAACTATAAGGCACAAAACAACGTTTTCAAGGCAACAAAAGTGGTTTCCAAAGCAACAAAGGTCACGACCACAAGCAAGCATGGCACGGCCAGGTCTGTAGTGGACTGGAAGTGATGTGGCAGAGGGTTTCAGGTCTGGTAAGGGCTGGAGATGGTGGTGCAAGGGGCGGCTAAGGTGGTGGTTTGAGGTGATGAAGGCAAAGAAGCTAGGCTATGTACATATATGTGGGTTTTGCTCAATTTCTTGGTGGATCTGATCCACAAGGGTGCACGGATAGGCTTGGGTAGAGGGCTGGAGGTGGTGGAAACCTGATGTGGTGGTGTTGGAGGTGGCCATGGTGGTGGAGGAGGGAGTGGCCGAGCAAATAGATGAAGGCAAGTGCAAGTTACATAAGAAAAACAAGAAAAAAAATGGAAAAAAAGAATGAAAGTTTACCAAGCTTTCCAAGGAGATGATGGCCGAAATTTTTTTGTGGTTGAGGAGTTTTTGATTGTACGTGAAAAATATGAGAGTAGTCAGCTGAAAGAATGAGAAAAGAACGGCCAAAATTGAAGTGGTGTTGGTTGAAATGAAGAGGCAAGAATACAAAGAGACTAGGTATACAAAAGGACTCAAACTCTTCAAATTTCCCTAATTTCTTTTTGCATATTAAAACAAATGAAAATGCTGATAAATAAAGATAAAACTCAGAAAAAAAAATGAATTCATAAAATAAATAAATAAATTTTAATTAAATATAATTAAATAAGGAAAATAGCTTAAAAATGTAAACTAGGCTAAAAAAATGGAAACAAATTCTATAAGCTTTGGAAAATTTTTATTTAAATTTAACTACATGTAAAATGAATATAAATAAAGTAGAAACACAGCAAATACAAGTGAATGCATAAAATAAATAAATAAATTTTAAATCATATATAATTAAATTAAGAAAATAGCAAAGAAAATGGGAACTAGGTTTTAAAATTGAAAATAAATTCAATAAACTTTAGAAAAATTCTATCAACACTTTAAAAATATTTAAAAGACAAAATATATATAATATAGCTTAAATATACAAATTATAATAAGATATATCAAATAAAAATATCATTTATATAAATAAAAATAAATAATATTGTTAAATAAAACAGTTTACACTCAATATTGTAAAAAGCATAACTTTCACAATATAACTCCGATTTCAACGAAACGAAAAGCAGTATTCTAAAAATTTAATCTATTTTCATAATAAAAGATAAAATTCAAAATTTCAAATATTTAAATTTAAAATTTAAAAGTCAAAGTTTGACCCAAATTGACCAAAAATCAATATTCAGGAAAATATTCAATTTATACCAGTTTGAAATTATAATTCACATAATAATCAACATTTATATTTAAAAATGAAATGTTTGAAAAAAAAAATTATAATTACTTAAAATAAAATAAAGTAAAATTAATATATATGGAGAAATCTAGGGTTGTTACAGTCATCAAAGTCGGTAAAAGTGATAACAACTAATCGGATCAACAAAAATCGATTAAATTTGGAAATCCACTCAATAACAGCCAAAATAGGCAAAACTGCACATTTCAGACGTTTGAAATTACCAACCGGACGTCTGAACCACTAACCAGACGTCTGAATGGATTTTCAAACGTCTGGATTTTGTCTCTGCCTTTTTGCGTTTTCCAGGGACCAAATCCAGACGTCTGAATTTGAATCCAGACGTCTAAATTGGAATTCAGACGTCTGAAATCCACCTGTAGGCAAAAATCAGCCTAGCCCGTAAAGGGCGAAAATCCAAACGAAATGCGATCGATCGAGCGATGGATGCTAGGGGTTTATGCCAATCGACAACCCAACCCTATAAGCTCTTCGATACACCACCAAAACATGTCCAAACATCCAAGATAGGATTTTTAAATATTTTGACTTCAAAACACCAAAATTGGAAAATTCACCAAATCAATTCAAATCAAAAGCAAATGAACATGAATAGAAGTTAGGAATTCATACCTAACAATAATGAATGTAATAGACGTAGATGTGAGTTTAAAAACTCACCTTTAAACCCAAAACCAACGAACGAGAAGCTCTAAAGCAAAGGAAAGATCAACTACTCTTCAACTTCAACTCTAGAAACTCCAATCTAAGATTATAAGCAAATATTTCCTAAATTAGGTTATAGGAAATTTCTGAAATTGGAGAGAGATTGAGATGGAGAAGATCAAGAGGATGCTTACCTAAGCTTCTCTTTGAATTTGGAGCAAGAACTTGAGTTTCCTAATCAAACTAGGGTTTGGAATTTCTATTTCCAATCTTTTTCCCCCATTTCTCTTGAGTTAGAGTGTTAGGAAAAGGAATGAGTGAATGAAGAGGAGTTGAGTGGAGTTAGGGTATTAAGTTGGGTTAGTGGGCTGAAACCCAAACCCAAAGCCCAAAATAGAAAAATAGCAAAATTCACCCAACTCCAAACATATCGATGTTTATATTCAAAAAAGTTGTAAACGCTATTTTGGACTCAATGGAAATGGTCTCGGGTCCCAATTCGACTATTTTCAAAAAGTAAGGCCCTGTTTGGCTTGTCCTTTTTAGTTTTGTGTTTTCATCTATACAAAAACGCGTCCGTTGTATGTATAGTTGAAAAACAAACAATTTTGAAAAATGAAATTAACATATAAAATAGAAAACAAGTTTATTTTATTTTTCGTGTTTCGGGAGATAATAAAAGCATGGAGAACAATCAAACTCTTTCGTTGTCTGTTGGCCGTCCCAACGGCTAAGAATTATAAATCTTCTCTCTTATTTCTTGCTATTTCTTAGTGCAAGTTGAAAACACAAAACTCAAAATACAAAATGAAACCAAACGGGCCCTAACATTTCGGAATTTAATCCGATTAACGATGCTATATTTAAATAAAACATTTAAATATACAATCGTGAAATATGCGGGTTGTTACAGACTCCCCTCCTTAAAGAAATTGCGTCCTCGCAATAATTAAGAGATAAATAAAAAGTAACAACCATACAAAGGCATAACAACACAAAAATGAAAAAATTTTGAAATGAGAAGTTCACCTTAAAGAGCACGAAAGAGTAAGCCCGGATGTGTTTGCTCGATGATTTCTTAAGATTCCCAAGAGCAATCCTTAGGATTTGAGGACCATTGAACTTTCACAAGAAGAACATCTTTATTTCGAAGGCGTTTAACCTCCGAAGTAATGATACGAATAGAATGTTGCTCATAAGTCAAATTTGGTGAAACTTCAATTTCTTCAATTACACCGGGCTCAAGAATAGAATCAGAATCCCTAATGTATTTCCGTAGTTGAGAGACGTGGAAAACGTCATGAATAGCAGAAAATTGAACCGGTAATAAAAAGAGATAAGCCACGGAACCAATACGTTCGGCGATGGGAAATGGACCAATATATCGAGGTGCTAACTTTCCCGATTGACTGAAACGCACAACACCCCTCATAGGTGAAACACAAATGAATACCAATACTAGATTGGAAGCTATTATTATAGGAAAACTCAATAAGAGAAATATGATCTTCCCATCTTCCACCAAAATCAAGAACACATGCACAAAGAAGATCTTCAAGAGTTTGATTCACACGCTCGGTTGGTCCATCAGATTGAGGACGATAAGCGGTGCTAAAATTAAGCTTTGCTCCCAAAGCTTTATAAGACCGTACCAAAATCCACTAGTAAAATAATGGATCACGATCGCTAACAATAGAAGTAGGAACTCTATGCAATTTAACAATTTCTTTGACATAGAGTTTAGCCAAAAGAGGTACGGTCCAAAAGAGAAGGATGAACCTCAAGGCTACATAAAAAAAAGAGATGAACATGAATCAGATTCACGATCTCGAATCTCACAAGTGGACAAAGTCTCGAGATCACTCCATTCGGATATCATCATGGAAACAACTGCTTGTTTCTTACGACTAAGGGCATCGACAACGCGATTTCCCCTTCCGGGAGTATAAAGAATAACAAGATCATAAGATGCAAGGAACTCGAGCCAACGTTGTTGATGCAAATTAAGTTCCTTTTGAGAAAATAAATACTTAAAAGATTTATGATTGGTGTAGAGAACAAATTTCTCTCCCAAAAGATAATGACGCCAAATTCTAAAAGCAAAAACAATGACCGCGAGCACTAGATCACGAATGGCATATCTAGTCTCGACAAGCTTTAATTGTCATGAAGCATATGTGATGACACGTTCCCTTTTGCATGAGAACGTCATTCAAACCAATACGACTAGTATCGGTATAAACAATCAATTCTTGGTTCCCTTCGGGAATCGCAAGAATAAAAGCATCAGAAAAGAGTTCTTTTAATTGATCCTCCTTCCCGAGAAGCTAAGACATTCAAAATTATAATTAACTTTATGTAATCATCTTTTTATAAAAATTTACTTATTACAAGTCAATTTACTGTGTCTTACTGTCTCATCATAGCGTTTAGGAGATTCCTATCGATAACGTTGATCAAGCGCATCAACCAGAATTCTTAAAGCACTCAATGGGAAAAACAACACAAAATCATCTTCTATATGATAAACATGTCACTTAAAATTTTATGAATATTCTTTACACGTTTTAAGAACAAAATCCAATCATACCTATAAATATCTTACTAAAAAGATTTGCAATTTTAAATTGTTGTTTTCATCCATAATCAATAAATACAAGGATGGGCTCATCGAGATATTCACAGAATACTCGATTCACAAAATGGATGAAATAAGCTGGAGGGTTCGTCAAACCGAATGACATAACGAACCACTCACAAGAATCATAACGAGTGTGGAATGCGGTAAGTGGAATGCTACCCTCCGCAACTCGTAGCTGATAAAAACCGGTGGCAAGGTCGAGCTGAAAAGACCTTAGCACCACTCAATAGATTGCTTAGGTGATAATCCTAAGACAAGCTCAAATATACTGGAAAATTTACAAACTACTTGAATGAGAGAAATAATATTCTCCTCATCATGTAGGTTTAAATAATAAAATGATGCCACTGAATTTGGAAATCAAAATCATTAAGAACCATAGAAATATGCTTAACAGATTGAGGATGTCGAAGATATATAGTCCGCTCAGGACATAGGATGCGACTTCATAATGATCAAGCCAATCCTTTCCTAAAAAATCAATTTCAAAGCCTAAGTAACGCATAACATGCAAATCGGCTCGAAAAGAATAACCACATAAAACAATCTCGACATCTCCACAAAGTAAACTGAGTGTTGCGGATCTACCAATCGGATTCGCAATTCTCAATGAAGTCATCAAGTCCATAATATTTAAAGAAAAAGAATCAACAAGTTCTTTTGATATAAAATAATGAGATGAACCCGTATCAAAAAGAACTCGAATAGGAAAATCACAAAACAAATTAATGTCATCAAGGGTAGAAATACCTTGACCAAGAGAAGTGTCACAAGGAGCTTGCACAACATTCAACTCTCCCTCTCTCCTACTTTGGAGTATGGGACATGTAGATATAAGATGGCCCGAACTTTTGCAATAATGACAAAAAAATGGTTTTGGGCACTCATTTGCATAGTGGTCCGTAGACCCACAATTGTAGCATCGTCCACGACTAGAGCTAGGAGTCTTTGCTACCGAAGTTTCTTGCTTCCCTTTCTTGTTGGGATTGGGGCCTTTGAACTTAATAGGCCTTTTCATGTTATTGTTGAAGTTCTGTTTGGCACGCACAACTTCAACATCACCTTCTCTATCGGCCTCTTCAAGCCGCAGAGCGATATCTACAAGCTGATCGAAAGAAACTTCTAGTTTCAAAAGTAAGGGATTTTTGAGGTTCTTGTTCAGCCCATAAACAAATCTCTGATGTTTCTTCAATGGGGTATTAATATATTCGACCCCATATTTAGAGAGAGATTCAAAAGATGCGACGTAGTCGGTCACAGAAGATTCACCTTGAACAAGGTCAATAAAGCGCCGAGCTAAAGTTACCTTTTCAGCTTCCGGCACAAACTTCAATTCGAACCTTTCCCAGAATTGCTCCTATGTAAGATCTGTTTCAATAATTTCCGAAATCAAAAGCTCATACCCATCTAATGCTCTTTCTTGGAGCATGCTAGAAGCCACTTGGACTCGATGAAGATCAATAAGATTCATGCGAGAAAAGATGTGGTCCCACGATCTAAGCCAAGCTTGGATTTCTATAACACTTTCGGATCCCTTGAATGACCTTCCACCCAAAGCGGTATAATCTCTGCACAAGCGTGCGAACCCGGATTTAGGGTGAGTAGGCGCTGGAATGGGTCCGGCAGCTTGGGCATTGTTCACAAGATCTAAAAGTTGTTGAGCAGACATAAATACTCCATCTTGAGGAGTAGCACTGGATTGACCGGCGCTGGGACGGCCTGGTCTAACCATTTCTCTTCTTTAAGAAAGAAAAAAGAGGAAAAAGGTTATTCACAGAATGAATATCAAACAAAATTGATTGATAAATCAAGGCATCATAAACAGAAATAGGATAGAGCGGTACAAAGACCCGAATTAAATCCTATGGAACAATTCCTAAGAAAGACTTAGGACAATGATCCTTGCTAGATTATTCTACATTGTTCCGAAGTTTGGCTCTGATACCAAGCTGTGACGCCCCACCTCTGTACTCACACTAGCCAAGGACACTATGGGGTAATGCCGTCGACTAGCGTGAAAAATAAGGCTGTTTAGGAGCGACCATCTATGTAATTTCTTTGTGCGAGTACCGATACGTCAAATAGTATGACATGCATTTCATTTCAAGAGTAAATCCGACGTATCAAATGCAAACTCAAAGCTACTACACAGTGGCTATGCGGCTTTCGGAAAAAAAAAATAGAAATAAGCATAACAAAAATCAGTCACAAATATTCATATCACAAGGCGGAAACAGATATGAATATAACACATAGAAGTGTACATCAAAGTAGTGGTCATACAAGATCCACTACATCACAAAAGAATAGGTACAAGTGCTAGACAAAAGAATATGTATACATCAAGGAGTCTCTATCTCGAATGTATAACAACAAAAACTACTAAGCTAAAGTAGTTAGCCGAAAGTCAGATGTCGGGCCCTGATAAGAAGCCAAGTGAAAGCACCTGTAACACCTCGGTCTGACCCGAGTATTATTTAAGAAGAAAAATAATAAACGGATCAGTCTAGCTATAAATATCATATAAAATGAGATAGGATAAGAGATATAACCAAAATGTATGATAACAATAATGCCATACTGTGGCAAGTATACATCAAATAACAACAAAAATCATACAATATCTCAAATCATCTCAAACATCCAAAAAGAATCACATTCTTTAAATTATTCACCAAAACACAAATATTGATAGAGCCCATGAATGCCTATCATCAAAATTGGTGAAACACAAAATTATAGAAATCATCAACTAGAAATCTAGAAATCACAAAAGAAGGGGGAAAAGGCCTATCACAAACGGGAGCATGAAAACTCACCAACACGTGTATCACAAATGAGTCGCTATCTCATGGTCGCTAACCATAGAGCCGGTACCACGACGTAGTACAGCGAACGCCCGAGGAACCAGAAACTCAAATAATCCAGAACATCGACGTAGTACAGTGTTACGCCCGATGAACCAAACTCAAATAATTCGGAACAACGACGTAGTACAGCGAACGCCCGATGAACCAAACTCAAATAATACGGAACAACGACGTAGTACAACGAACAGCCGATGAACCGAACTCCAATAAACCGGAACAACGACGTAGTACAGCGTTACGCCCGATGAACCGAACTCCATAAAAACCATAGGTCGCTAGCCAATAAAAATGAGACAAAGCTCAATAGAACGGGGTATAGTCCCCGACGCGGACAAAGAGACATCGCACATCGCTAGTCTAAATCATAGAATGATCACCATTGATCAATAGGAAGTGTAGATTACACTAAGCTAGTAAATATAAGAGTTTAGCTTCATGTCCCATAACCACTAGCTTAACTTAAATATTTACGAACCAATTGTAGATTTCCACTCGAAAATTGTCACGAGAGTTCAATCGAACAAGTCCAAGAATTTACCAACTAAGTAAACGCAAGCGTTTCATACCACTTGTTTTACTAAGCCGTTTAATTAGATTTCTCATACGAATGAGGTAAAGGTTTGTATATACTAATAGATTGGAAAACGGATTTAGAAACTAGCTTTATATTTCAAATAGTGTCGAAATCGTTTTTGTGAAAGAGTTTTAGTATTTACTACTAGTATAGAAACCTTTGTATTTTAAAGTGACAAATCATAGAAAACGATTGTAGAAACAATCGATCAACCAAAAATTCACATTCGACGACGTGAATCAAAACCATAAAAATCGATATCAAATCCATCAAATGGATATTCCAAAAAATCCAAAGAAAGAAGTCATCAAAGTCGATAAAAAGTGATAACAACTAATCGGATCAAAAAAAATCAATTAAATTTGGAAATCCACTCAAAAACAGCCAAAATAGGCAAAACTGCACATTTCAGACGTCTGAAATTACCAACCAGACGTCTGAACCACTAACCAGACGTCTGAATGGATTTCCAGACGTCTGGATTTTGTCTCTGACTTTTTGCGTTTTCCAGGGACCAATTCTAGACGTCTGGATTTCCAATCCAAATGCCTGAATTTCCAATCCAGACGTCTGAATTGGAATTCAGACGTCTGAAATCCACCCGTAGGCAAAAATCTGCCTAGCTCGTAAAGGGCGAAAATCTAAACGAAATGCGATCGATCGAGCGATGGATGCTAGGGGTTTATGCCAATCGACAACCCAGCCCTATAGACTCTTCGATACACCACCAAAACATGTCCAAACATCCAAGATAGGATTTTTAAAGATTTTGACTTCAAAACACCAAAATTGGAAAATTCACCAAATCAATTCAAATCAAAAGCAAATTAACATGAATAGAAGTTAGGAATTCATACCTAACAACATGAATGTTATAGACGTAGATGTGAGTTCAAAACTCACCTTTAAACCCAAAAACAACGAAAGAGAAGCTCTTAAGCAAAGGAAAGATCAACTACTCTTCAACTTCAACTCTAGAAACTCCAATCTAAGATTATAAGCAAATATTTCCTAAATTAGGTTATAGGAAATTTCTGAAATTGGAGAGAGATTGAGATGGAGAAGATGAAGAGGATGCTTACCTAAGCTTCTCTTTGAATTTGGAGCAAGAACTTGAGTTTCCTAATCAAACTAGGGTTTGGAATTTCTATTTCCAATCTTTTTCCCCCATTTCTCTTGAGCTAGAGTGTTAGGAAAAGGAATGCGTGAATGAAGAGGAGTTGAGTGGAGTTAGGGTATTAAGTTGGGTTAGTGGGTTGAAACCCAAACCCCAAAATATAAAAGTAGCAAAATTCACCCAACTCCAAACATATCGATGTTTATACTCAAAAATGTTGTAAACGCCATTTTGGACTCAATGGAAATGGTCTCGAGTGCCAATTCGACTGTTTTCAAAAAGTAACATTTCGGACTTTAATCCGATTAACGATGCTATATTTAAATAAAATATTTGAATATACAATCGTGAAATATGCGGGTTGTTACATAGTATATGCAAGAAGTTGGATCATAATAAAAGGACTTGTTCACTGAAACACATGTAGTTTTTTTTTCTTTGGGAAAGTTATACTTTATGGAGTTAACTTTATGTTTTTGTTATTCATTTTAATGGAATTTTCTCTATACTTAGGTTGGATGTTTAATGTTTGTAATGTATTAATCATGGTATGCTTTTATTAATCATTAT
The DNA here is from genome assembly GCA_030737815.1 of Allium fistulosum. Taxonomy (NCBI): domain Eukaryota; kingdom Viridiplantae; phylum Streptophyta; class Magnoliopsida; order Asparagales; family Amaryllidaceae; genus Allium; species Allium fistulosum. The sequence continues at coordinate 1,428,243,962 of CM060902.1, forward strand.
TGCAGTGTTTTCTGCAAGTATTATGATTAATTGCACATATTTCTGCAGTTTTTCTGAATTTTTGCTTACTAGTTATACCTGTTTTGTGAATACTACTTTTTTTATGAAGATGAAATTTGTATCATTGTTTGCCATGAAATAAATATGGTATATCCATATGTATGTGCAATTGTAGTTAATAAATGTGGAGGTATCTGCAATTATTGTTTTTGTGTTGATATTTCTGCAACTATCTGGTGCAAGAATTTCGAATAATTACTTACATATGGAAATATCTGTAATTATACGTCTATAGTGCATTGATTTCTACAACTATTTTGAATAACCACATATTTGTGGAGATAATTGCAGATATATGCTTTTATTGCTGGTATTTCTGCAAATATTCTGAATAGCTGTGATTCGCTTTAGTATTTTGGTAACTGAATTCAATTGTAAGAAATTCATATATAAATTTTTGATAATAAACTCTAATATCGTGTTAACCCAGTGATATTGTCTTCAACTACATAAGTTTAGCAAAATATGTATATATATTTTATAATTCTAAGAGAAAACATTACAGTTTGATACATCAAATATTTTGGTTTGCTTCGGATAGTAAAAACTTTTGTGTCAAGCTTTCTTCTAAGCTCCAACTATAAGGTTTGCAAGATAGAATTTGATGTGCCAATTCAGCTCTTTGTAAATCCATAGCTTCATATGTGAATTGAGGGTCATCATTGTTGATTTGTTTGCTTTCACTTCTTTCTTTCATAATGCTCATTACAAACATGCCACAGTCAACTCTGCAATAATTGAAAATATTATGAAATTGCTAGAATAAATGTTCTATGATATGGAAATATTTGTACATTTTTTGTTGTGGTGTACTTACGAATCAGAATGTTGTTGTGGGCTATTAGAAAAAGTGATTTGGTTTGATGGTTTATGCTCTCTTTTTTCCAATTTCTTTAGTAAGGCTGTGATATAAACTCTCTGTAAAGAAAAAAAAGATTTTGTTAAACAGTTTATTTTGCTTTGATTTATTCATTTTTCAATTTACATACCAGCTTTCTTGCTGCCTTCTGATGTTCTCCTTCGTGCCGTAGTTTTATGTAATCATAGTGAATCCACATTCTATCTACTTTAATAAACTCCAAGAGTGTAAAATGAGATTTTTGGTGGATAGAGAAGAACATTTTATTGCAGTTTGCAAAAATTTTAGCTACTACATCATCGATTAGGGCTTGTGTTACCTTCTTTGAATTGCTCAGTAGAAATGTCTGTAGGAGCATATATTAGAAAATTGAATTTATGAATATTTAAACAAATTCTTCACTAAAAGATTATAAGACTTATAGCAACGTAAATTTTGAAGTACAAATTTTCTGCATGAGCTTTATGCAATTCATGTGAATACCAGTCAATGATCTACAAAAATTATTATAAGGAAATAGTGGTAATATATTTGTTGATAAAAGTCTATAATATGCTTTTGGAATTTTGCAGAAAAAACAACAAGTTTGATGAAATGTTGCTGACAAATCTGCAGATAAATGTAATTGTTGGAGATAAATGAATTTTGCCGAAAAAACAATAAGTTTAACGAAATGTTGCTGATAAATCTGCAGATAAATGGAATTGTTGTAGATAAATGGAATTTTGCAGATAAAACAACAAGTTCAATGAAATGTTGTTGATAAATTTGCAAATAAATGGAATTGTTGAGCAAAGTTCTACCTGGCCTTCAAGAAATCTTCCTATTATTAGTTCACCAAGTGTTGTTCCAGTTATAATGATGTCATCATCTCCATTTAGGTATGAACTTTTGCTGTGATATAATGAACAATATTATTAAATGTTTGCATTTTTTAAATATTTGCTGATATGTTAGTAGCAAATTTAAATAATTACTTTTATTTCAGCAATTATTGGTATACTTGGCTATTTAAAGAATTATATATAGTTAGGACTTGGTTTTACCTGAGGTCGGAGTAATTAAAGAAGTCCTCCAGCAGCTTGATTTTTTCTTCAGATAGACTTCGCACATTTGACCATTTTCTAACATTTATCTTTGCAGTGGTAGAAAATTCAGTTGATCTAGGTTCAGATTTGTATTCTTCAACTATTATTGGTAGGATTTCTTCTTGCTGTTTTGCCTTTTTTTATTTCTTTTGAGTTTGCAAATCCACTTCTTCAGCTGATTTATACCTTTTTTTGCTTTTCAATTTCCAATTTTTTCTCTTTGCTTTCTTCGGTTTTTTTTGTTCTAAACTAGATATTTCATCTTCTGTTTGTCTGCCTTGTAGCTGTGGGAAATTTTGAATGTTTTCACCTGAAATTAATTTGAATGTTGGTGAATATTTCATGATTGGTTTTCGAAATACAATTTTTGTGATTTGATTGTCTTTAGCTTTTTCAACTTCTGTAAGTCCGCATTCTTATTCAATATTTTTGTTTTCATATGCAGTATCAGTTTGATTTTCTATTTCCTCAGTGCTTTGAGCTGAAAGATATATTTTCAATTGAAATATTTAGTGTTTCTGAAATAATAATGAATTTTATTTGTAATTTTGATGCTATACTTTTTAACAGTTGTTGCATTAATATCCGCAATTATTCTTCACCGGCGTATTTTTGATATAGTAAGAATATTTGAGGATATATCATCAAATTTGTTTAATTTTTGCAGTCTTGTTGAAAAATATTAATTATTCAAAGTATTACCAAATGAAGGATTTTGTTCGATTGCTTTATCTTCATCAACTGTTTTTGTTTGTTCATCATCATTTGGACCTTTTGTTTTTCTTCGAAATTTATTTTTTCCTCATTGTCGTCGTCTTTTTCTGTTTGTTCTTCTTTTTCATCATCTTTATCATTCTCCATAAGACGACATTCATCTTCAATACGTTTGTCTTCAGTTTGAACATCAATTTGATTTTCCTTTTCTTCTGTCCTTTGAGCTGAAATATATGTTTGCAATTCAACTATTTAGTATTTTTGAAATAATTATGAATTTTATATGTTATGTTGCAAGGTATTATGAAAAAATGAAGAATATGCTGCACTTTTTAATAATTCTTGCAATAATATCTGCATTTATTCTTTAACAACATTTTTCATATAGTAAGAATATTTGCAAATATATCATCAAATATTTTAAATTTTTGCATTCTTGTTGAAAAACAATATATTATTCAAAGTATTACCAAATGAAGGATTCTCTTCGGTTTCATTATCTTCATTTTCTTCAGTTTCATTTTCATCTGTGGAGTTCAGTTTGCTACCACTTATTTCTTGTATTGGTAGCTCCACATTTTCAGATTGTGTGGATGATGATGTTTCCACATATTGTCCCAGTTGCTTTCTTAGCAGTGTATTTTCAGCTTGAAGTTTTCGATCGTCCAATTCAAGTTTTCTTATTATTTCTTTGTATTTTTCTTCTCTTTTCTTGTATAATGCTTCATATTCTTCATCCTTTTCTACTGCATCTTTCAGCAATTTTAGTTCTTCTCCTTGAAAATCCTGAAATAAAGAATTGAATCAAAATTGAAGCTTTAGAATATTTAAATATAATTATGTAAGAATTGTGAATAATTGCAGAAATGTGTATAATTTTAATTATTATTGGCATGTATGTCCATAAATATTTTTAATAATGGTAGAAAAATCTGCAAGTATTATGGAAAATTGTATATATATCTTCAATTATTGTAAATATTTGTAGCCCTATGTGCAGTTTTCCTATTTATAACTGCAGATAAATATGCAATTGTTTATAATAATTGCAGATAAGTCAGCAACTGTAGTGAATAATTACACCTAAATTCTCAAATACTGCCAATAACTGCAGATATATCTACAACTATTGTTAATTGTTGCAGATAAGTCTGTAAAAATATAGAGTACTGGCTATTTTTGTAATATAAGCAAAAGTATAGAGTACTGGCTGTTTTTGTAATATAACTTAACAATTCTGCAGATTATATTGTAGTTATACTTACTGAGTTGTACTTTATGATCATTAACATTATCGATTTGAGTTTTGATATATCCCATTTGCCAGCCAAAGGATATGAGTTAATGTATTCCAATTTAGCAGATTTCAAAATTTGTGTCTTTTCATAGATACACCACTGCAAAAAAGACAATTAGTATCGGAATAAATTATTAATTAATAGGAAATATATCTAATTAATCAAAAAAGTAATACCAGTAACAATGTAACACAAGCATTTATTATCCTTGGTGTGTCAATATATTTTTCAATTTGATTTATCAAATGTTTGTGAATTGTTTTTGGCCAAGATATCTGCTGCATTTTATCTTCACAAACACAATATGGAATCATATTCCAAGACATAGTCGAGTTTGGATTTGATATTAAGAATGTTGCAACCAAATGCAGTTGCAAAAGCTTTACCATATTTGCTTTTTCTTCTTTTGATGTTCCTTTTATTATTGTAAATAACTCCCTTTCTATGTTTTTTTTGTTGACACCTGTCTCTCCTTCAAAGTGTCTGTTGATGAATGATGTAACAACCCGCATATTTATCGATTTTATATTTAAATATTTCATCGTTAGTCGAATTATAGTCTGAAAAGCTACTTTTTGCAAACTGTTGATTTAGGACTCGAGACCACCCCCATTAAGTTCAAAATGGCGTTTGCGACCTTTTTGAGTATAAACATTGATATGTTTGGAGTTAGTGGATTTTGCTACTTTTTCACTTAGGGCTTTGGTTTGTGTTTCAGCCCATCAACCGTCTAATATCCAAATTGAACCCCTCTCCCTTCATTCACTTTCTTTTCCTAATACTTTCAGCTCTAAAGAGAATAATGGGGGAAAAGATTGGAAATTAGAATTCCCAAGCCCTAGTTTCCATTTGCAAATCAAGTTCTAGCTCCTAATTCAAAGAGAAGCTATTGGTAAGCATCCTCTTCTTCTCCAACTCTTTCTCCTTTCAATCTCAGAAATTCCTAAACCTAACTTTAGGAAATAATTCTCTTTTAAGCTTAGATTCAAGCTTGTTGAGTTGGAATTGAAGAGTGATTGTCCTTGCCTTGCCTTGCTCTATAGATTCCTCTTCATTTGTTTTGTGTAAAAGGTGAGATTTTTATCTCACATCTATGCCTATAACTATCTTTGTTGTTAGGTATGAATTCCTATCATCTATTTCGTGTTCACTTGTTGTGTTTTGAATTGGTTTTGTGAATTCTTCAATTTTGGTGTTTTGGTCCAATTTTAGGAAAATCCTTCTATGGACATTTGGAATTGATATTCGGAGTGTATCGAGGAGCCTTTAAGGCCGGGTTGCCACTTGGCATAAATCCTTAGTCGCCATTGCTCATCCGATCGCTTCCGAATCATTTTGGCCACTTTGGCCTAGGCAAAATGTTGCCCAGACCAGGTGACCAGACGTCTGGTGACCAAGTCCAGACGTCTGGTTTGGACCTGGGGAGAAAAATGTATGCACGCTTTATTTAAAAAAATTCCAAAGGCTAATTTCAGACGTTTGAGATTCAAGATCAGACGTCTGGACGTGTCTCAGATGCCTGACTTGAGGTTTCAGACGTCTGGGTGTTCTCTGGATAATTTTCCAGAGAACGAAACCAAACGTCTGGAATCAAAACCAGACGTCTGGCAATGGCTCAGACGTCTGATTTGCTATTCCAGACGTCTGGATGGTTCTCTGAGCTATTTCCAGAAAACAAATCCAGACGTCTGGATTCCAAATCAGACGTCTGGAAGCATGCATTTCTACCTGTTTAGGATTTTCTAGATTGAATTTGCATTGTTTATCGATTTTGTTGATCCGACTTATTGTTATCAATTATTATCGACTTTGATGACTTCTTTTTCGGGGTTTATGTGAATATCCATTTTGATGGATTTAATATCGATTTCTTTGGATTTGATTCACATCTTCGTATGTGAATTTTGATGGATTTATTATCGATTTCTTTGGATTTGATTCACGTCTTCGTATGTGAATTTTGATGATTGATTGTTTCTACAATCATTTTGATGATGATTGATATTGGATTTGAACCCCATAGCGGGGGCGTTGCCCCCGCACCCCCACCTTGGGGGGTTGCCACCCCCCCTGGACCCCCCCTCCGTAGGGGATCTTATCTGAAAAACATTCAACAGAACTTCCTACTTTGATGGTTTTGGGGATTGATTTCTTTGGACTTTACCCACGTCTTCGAACGTGAATTTATGTAATTCGATTCGTTTCAACAATCGTTTTGTGACTTGTCACTTTAAAGATACGAAGGTTTCAATACTAGTAGTAAATATCAAAACTCTTTCATCAAAGCGATTTCAACACTATTTTAAATATCAAAAGTTCGTTTTCTCAAACCGATTTCCAATCTACTAGTATATACAAGCCTTAACTTCACTCGGATGAGAAATCGACTTAAACGACTTAGTAAAACGAGTGGTATGAAACGCTTGCGTTCACTTCGTCGGTTAGCTCTTGGACTTGTTCGATTGAACCCTTTTGTGACAATTTCCTAGTGAAGATCTACAATTTGTTCGTAAATATTTAAGTTAAGCAAGTGGTTATGGGACATGAAGCTAAACTCATATATTTACTAGCTTAGTGTAATTGACACTTCTTGATGATCGGTGATGATCATTTTATGGTTTAGACTAGCAATGTGCGATGTCTCTTTATCCACGTGGAGGACTGTTCCTCGTTTTATTGAGCTTCGGCTCATCAGGAGGAGCTTCGGCTCAAAGTCCGCAATGGGGGACTATACCCAGTCAGGAGGAGCTTCGGCTCATCAGGAGGAGCTTCGGCTCATCAGGAGGAGCTTCGGCTCAAAGTCCGCAATGGGGGACTATACCCAGTCAGGAGGAGCTTCGGCTCATCAGGAGGAGCTTCGGCTCAAAGTCCGCAATTGGGGACTATACCCAGTCGGGAGGAGCTTCGGCTCATCAGGAGGAGCTTCGGCTCAAAGTCTGCAATGGGGGACTATACCCAGTCAGGAGGAGCTCCGACTCATTTTTATGGGATTGGCCATCCTCTTTCTTGTGTTTTCTGGATTTCTTGTTGATGATTTCTAGAATTTGTGTGTCGTTAACTTTTGTGATTTCTGGATATTGATTTCTGGAATTTATGTTTCACCAGCATTTACGATGGGCATTGATATGTATGTCATTATTTGTGGCTTGGTGAATTAAATTAAGAATATGACGTTCTTTTCTCTGTTTGGAGATTCTTGAGATATTGTATGACTTTTGTGGGATTTCTAATGTATACTTATCATAGTATGACACCTTTTTGTTATCATACGTTTTATTATCATATCTCATATCCTATCTCATTTTATCTAGACTGATCCGTTTATTATTTTCTTCTTAAATAATACTCGGGTCAGACTGAGATTTTACAGGTGCTTCCTCATGACTTCGTATCTAGAGCCATCTTCTGACTTTTGGCTAACTACTCTAGTTTAGTAATTTTTGTTGTATACATTTGAGATTTAGACTCCTTGATGTATACATATTCTTTTGCCTTGCACTTGTATCTATTCTTTTGTGTTATTGTGGATCTTATTTGACCACTACTCTGATGTACACTTTCATGTGTTATATTCATATCTATTTCCGCCTTTGTGATATGAACTGTCTGTGACTGATTTATGTTATGTTTATTTCTATATTTGTTTCCGAAGTCTATATAGCCACTGTGTAGTAGCTTTGAGTTTGTATCGGTATGTCGGATTTCCTCTTGAGATGAAAAGTTATATTCTTATCTGGCATATCGGTACTCGCACAAAGCAATTATACAGATGGTCGCTCCTCCACAGCCTTATTCTCCGTGCTAATTGACAGCACTACATCGTAGTGTTCTTGGTTAGCGTGGGTATATAGGTGGGGTGTCACAAATGATGTAAACTGAACAGTGCTTTTACCCTCTTTTTTCATGTGGCCAGAAGTTTTGATTAGCTGACCAACTGTAGGAATTGCTAATAATTGACTTATATCATTCTCTGTGAATGTTAGTAACAGATCTCCAAATTGAAAGCAGTTCAAGTTCTTTCTATAGGCTTTGATGGTTATGTCTATAGTTGTTGAATTTTTTGTGTTTTCCGTTGCTGGTATAATTCCAACATAGATCGTATCAATGAATTTGTAGAAAGGTAAATTTTGAAGATATTTCGTATGTGATACTTTCAACAATTCTTCCTTTTTAATCCTGCTAAGGACATCGATGAAAGGCCTCGAATTGTTTCTGTAGTTGTCTTCCCTTGTAGTGATTTTCTCTTCACTAATTCTTTTTCTTTTTTTGAGTAGAATCTTTGATACTGATTATTCTTCAGCAGAAACAAGTGATGTTTCCTGAATTACTTTTTTTCCTTGTTTTATTTCTTCCTTTGTGTTTTTCTGTAAAAGTACATTAAAAATTATTAAATAAATTTGAACAATCTAATAATATGATAAGTGATGTTAAATACTTGAAGTTATAATGAATATGCAGAAGAAAAAAACAGAAATGTATGCACTTATCTTAAATAATTGCTGTCTTTTTAGCAAATTTTAAGGTATATGCAAATTTTCATGTATGTGGAATTGTTGCATATATTTCAGCAGTTTTAAAAAATAATTTTTTATTTTTCAGCAATGATTTGTATAACTGTGAAATGGAAAATATGTTGTTTCTAATTATAGATATTACCAGAATTTTCTTTACTTTTTCCAAATAGATTGGTAATTCAACGAAACTATTGAAAAAACTGTTAACTTATACGCAACTTTTCTTGTATATGGTGTAGTTTCATATATCTCAGCAGTTTTAAAAATTAATTGCTTATTTTTCAGCAACAATTTGAATAACTGTAAACTTGAAAATACGACATTTGTAATTATAAATATCATCAGATTTTTCTTCACTTTTTTCGAAATAGATTGGTATTTCAATGAAACTATTCAAAAAATAACACATAAAAATGAGTTTAATCTATTTAATTGAATTATTGCTGAAAAGTAAGCAATTAAACTGATATTGTCAGTAATGCTTATTTTTGTTTATACATAAATATTGCAAAGATATTCAAAAGTGTTCAATATAGTTGCATATCTGTCTGCATAACTGTGAATAATTGACATTAAACTATTTAAAAATTACACATAAAACTAAGTTTAATCTGTTTAACTCATTTATTACTGAAAAGTAAGTAATTAAAGTGAATTATTGCAGCCATATGTGATATTGTCAGTAATGTTTACTTATTTTCCTTTATACATAAATGCTGTAGAGATATTCAAACATTTTCAACATAGTTGCATATTTGTTTGCAATAATTGTGAATAATTAACATTAGTATGATATTTACTGATAGATTTGTAATTATTATGAAAAATTGCAAAAATTGTAGGCAAATAGTGAAATTGATAGAATGTATTGCTTAAATATGCGCAAATAACACATTAATAAAATCTGCTTTGAAATTTGAAGAGAGCAAACAGTTTTTTGAACAATTTTTAACAAAATTTGCAGTAATTAGAGCAAGTTTTGTAGTTTATCGTTTGCATTCTCAATTTTGTGTGTAATACCATTAAAAAGTTCGATTATAAGCACGGCTAAGTCGAAAATGTCTCGAAATCACTTACAAAAAACCCTAAGATGCATCTATTGAAAAAGGTGGAATATAAATCGACTACTCTAGAAATTGAGATATATCACCTTCGATCTTCCCATTTTGCTTTGATTGATCTTTAATATGTCAGATTTATAGTTGATTTAGGTTGTTTTGCTGTTCAATTTTGTAGATTTCTCAGATTTTGTAGAAGAAAATGTGATTGATGTGGAATAAACGTCGAATGATAAAAAAAAGTGTGGGTTCAGGGTTTTAGCATGACAGATAAGGGTAGTTTGGAAAAAAAATAAGCCGTGCTTAAAAATAAGGATGAAATTTATATGTTTTATGTCCGAAGGATTTTTGGTGAATTATGAAAGCTATTAAGGATGTATGGCAAATGTATGTTCAACCGAAGTAATTTAATTATAAAAATATTAAATATTAACAAAAAAATTTGAAATTTTTTTCGTGGGTTACTGCAAAGATGTAGTAATTTTAAAAAATATAAAATCGAATTTTCAGTCAATAGTTATTTTAGATATAATAAAAAATTCAAATAATCAATAAAAGATAATTTAAAATTATTTATATAAAAAAAATTATTTTTGAATTTGGTAATTCATATTATGTATAAATAGTTGTAAGGAAAAATTCTAAGCTGTTTATACATTATAAATATACGTATATGTAATTATATGTTTAAAATATACATTATTCTATATTTAAATTAATATATAAATATACATAAAATATTTAATAATGTCAAAATTTAATTTTTACGGCAAATTAGATTTGTTTATACATAAATTATAATGCATAATAATATAACCATGCACATAACCAAACTAATATGTGGCAACTACATATATCTACGAAAATCCCACCTAACTAGATATACATCATTAATATATATACAGATTTGGGATTAATCGATATTAAATCATAAAATATGATATGATTACTCTAATACATAAATAAAATACCAATTGATGATGCCTTTGAGTCCACTTGAATAAATGAATTCCCTTCTCTAGTTATGCTCGATCCGTTAGATTACAAGTCTGGAATCGTCGACCTTTTCTATCAAATAGTGCTTTTACTTAACTTGAATTGATTTGATATTATTAGAACTGATATTGGGATTAATTTTGGCCAGCAAACTTGATAATTATGGCAGCCAAAAGTTATCTTTTATTAAGGGTTTAGAGATCCATATATATAGCCTTGTACAAGAGAGACATTAGGACAATCTCATACCTATCTCTCTTAATCTTAGCCATCCATCTCTAGGTCTAATCCTAAGTTTTAGCCGCCTCCAATAACTTGTCAAAACCGAAATTTGCAGCCCTATTGACGGGCTTTAAACCCATTTAAGCCCAAGCCAAAATACTATGTAATTAAATCTAATTTAATCGCTTGTTGATATTGTATATCGATCGATATATTTATAACTGTTATAAATATATATAACATTATTTATTTCTCAAATCATATACAAATTTTATAATTAATATTTCATAAATATTAATTAATTTATAACAATTATAAACAAATTAAATCGTTCGGTCTTAAGGGAATTCATCATTTCAGCTGTGTAACTCTTGGGCGTAAATTTGGTCAGCGATTAACATTGAACTATTCTAATGTTAACGTTCACACGTCACTTAGCAGGTGGTGTGACATTATAGCCATATTTATCGCTTACTCATTTTCGGTAAAATCCAATTTTAGTTTAATAACTGTTACCCGGTTGTGACATTTGTTTCCACCAATTCTCTTCGTCAAAACTATATTACTTTGGACTTATTCCATTTAATAATGGTCAAAATTCCAACCTCATCCACATTCAACTTTATAGTCCAAATACAAAGTCCTTGGTTCAATAATAACAATTATTATTAACCAAATTGCTCTGGCCAAAGTATTTGACTTTGAGTTGACTTGAGTTGACTTGAGTTGACTGTGATACTAACCGCACATAACTGAGGAGACGAATCCTCTCTTGAATAGTGCTTCACTTCCAATACTTGCACTCGGCCCAACTATAGTCACTCGATGGATGCCATGCCATGATTTGGCTATAATAAAAGTAGAGCTTTCATATTTAAGATCCACGGTATTCTCAAGTCGAGAGAACTGTGTAAATCAGTCACATCGATATTTTTTGTTTGACCTTAGTTATATTAACCAACAGAAAACTATCGAGTGAGTCATTCCATAGTTATCCAATAACTATTAGTACGTAACCCCTAGGTGCCCCCAGCAGTCATGAGTAATACATAGCCCAACATTTGGAGAGCGTTACATACTCCAGTCTCAATGGATACATCGATATCCAGTCTCGATGCATCTTGACTATGAACATTTAAAATGGTATATTTGTTTTGTTGTGATAAATTACTCACGGTTACAACACTTTGTAACTACTATCACAAAATATACCATTTATGGATTTTCTATTGAATATACTTTTAATTAAGTTAATTAATTAATACAATCACATTATATCAAGTATATAATAGGAATAAAAAACCTTTTATTTCGAACAAGATTGGTCAACGAGTTAGATATGTAAGAAATTACATAATTGCCCCTAGGGCATACCCCTAACTATATCAATCTCCCACTTGCACTTGGGGTCAATTATGGAATCTAATTCCAACTTCTCCAATCAGTTTGCTCAAAACCAATTAGGCCGGTCCCTTAGTGAATGGGTATGCTATTATGTTTTAATTATCTACTTTGTCGATTAACTCTCTTTGACACGGATAAACTGCCTTTATCATGTACAACAATTCGAAGTATGTCTTTCGACTTCTAGTGAGCTTTAAGTTCTATCATGACCAATTTCATGACATTATTATCTTATAACAATATTATGGGATTCTCAACATTTGGAATCACCTTTGGCTCAATTATAAATTTGTGCAATTATATCTATATACTTTGGTTTATTGTAGCGCTATTCAAGTTAATGTTCTCCATATTTCTTTGAATCGATCATAATTACCTTTATTTTGAAAAATTTTCAAATTAAAGATTTTAACTTGAAATTTATCATTGACGTGTTATACTCAATATCACTTATAAAAGTTTGTGTCCAAACGTTCCATCATAACGAGTTAGTTGTTTATATAAATAATTCTCTAGTATTTCATAAATACGCGTGAACACCTCAAACAACCATTTAGTGATATCAATTTGGTTTATATATTTTCTCCATGTATCAAATACATAAACAAAACACAATATCATACACAACATAACCTGTATGATAATTCCTATTGCTAATGCATAAGGAATCCAACTTACATGTTCTCTTTTTAATAGGGTGCTCTTGTCTATCGTTTTGGGACAATCCCTATATCTTTTATACTCACCATAAAAGACATCATTTACAATCTAAAATTGAGTATTAAAACAACTAAAGTTGATTTTAATACAAGCATATGGTTAAAATAAACAACGTGTTGTTTACTTATAGTTTAGAAATATCAATGTACCTGTTAACTCCTTTATTTCAGCGACCTAAAACTCTACGACCTAAGGAAAAGCTGCGACCTAAGAGGCTCTGCGACCTAAGAATGTTGCGATCTAAGGAAGAGCTACGACCTAAGAGGCTCTGCGACCTAAGAATGTTGTGACCTAAGGAAGAGCTACGACTTAAGAGGCTCTGCGACCTAAGAATGTTGCGACCTAAGGAAAAGCTGCGACCTAAGAGGCTCTGCGACCTAAGAATGTTGCGACCTAAGGAAGAGTTGCGACTTAACTACATAGCGATCTAACTGAGAAAGTCAACTAATCAAGATAAGAAGTTAGCGACCTAACTTCTTCGCGACCTAAAGTCCAGAAGGCCTTGCGACCTTGCAGCAGAAAGGATTGCGACCTATGGAACTCAACGACCTAAGGTAGCTAGCGACCTAAAGGACTTAACAACCTAAGGCAGTTAGCGACCTAAGGAACTTGACGACTTAAATAGGTTAGCGACCTAACTATTAAAGGAGGTTCATCGCCCTACGACCTAGGGCTCCCACAGCTATTCTGTAACTCGCGTGCGACCTATTACTTGATCAAATGAAGACAAGAACGGTTTTACTAGCTCACTCCTGAAGCCGCAAGGGGACAGCGACCTAGCTTAGGTCGCTCGCGACCTACGACCTAACTAAGGTCGTGCGCGACCTAAGACTTAGGCAAATTTCCTGCCCAGAAATCAGCTTCTATAAATAGGACATCACTTCCAACATGAAGAGGACTTTTGGCAAATCATTTCTACAGCGCTGTTACTCCGTCGAACTCTTCATTCATTCAGTAATCAAGGATCCTTCAAGCATTCACGACACTACAACAAGCTTCGAGAGAAATTCCTTACATCCGAGATGGATTCATCGGGTTTCACCGTCGAAGATTGAGCTAGTAGTCTAGATTGTTTCTTGTGATCGAATTGTATTGTTTCTTGAAGAGATTTGTATCAAATTGTAACCGAATCAGCAATAAGAGACTATAAAGTGGACGTAGGCTCAATTACGGGCCGAACCACTATAAATCTGTTGTTCATTTACTGCATTTCTGCTATTTTCCTGCTTAATTTCTGTTCCCGTCACACGGGTGGTGCTTTCACGATCTTATTACACACATCGGGTGTTATCGTTCATATTTTAACGTTAACATTTTGGTGCTTTCACTGAGAACCCAACTCAGGCTACCACTCACCATTGCTTCTCAGAAGTTTCCTGAAAGAATTTCCCACAAAATCAGAAATTTATCAGACATAATGGCTCCTGGAAGGAAACGAAAGTCTGTCAGAACTGATGATGATCGTGACAATACTGCCACTTCTCTCTCTCCAAATCAGGCAGCTCCAAGCATCGGTGTTACGCGACAGGAGTTAGATGCTGCTGTATCCGGACTATACTAGCAGATTGAAACTCAGAATAACCTGATGATGGAAAGGCTGAACGCTCTATTTGGTACGAGTCAAAGACCAGTAAATAATGAGGGAAACTTTGCTAATGCTGCTCCCAATTCTGAGGGAAGAAATATTCCTCACGGGGGATCAGGTGATGCCGAAGGGGCACCCCTCCAGGCCGAAGGATCCAGGCCGTCACCAGTTCTTCATGAGCATTTACCTGGACAAACTCCCGAAAAAATGGCTGAGGTTTACTCTGCGAAATCTCTGAACAATGAGGAATATCTCTCTGGTATGATCAGGCAAATAATGAAAGAGAGCATGCAAAGAGATGAAGACGAAAGCGAATGGGGATTCGCACCGAGTAGAACTCCGTTTACCGAGAAGATTCTGAAAGCTGAATTTCCTAGAAAGTTTGTTCCCCCCACTATTCCTGCTTATCGGGGGACAAGTGATCCAAATCAGTTCTTGTATAAATACGACTGGCATATGACCGGCGCAAGGGCGACCGACGAGATAAAGTGCCGATATTTCCCAGTTTATTTAGAAGGAGTGGCGCTTCTCTGGTTTACCAAGCTTCCAGTCCGATCTGTAGATCAGTTTTCCGATCTCACCCGAAAATTCAAAGAGCAATTCAGGCTATACGCTTCCAAGGCAAAAGATATAATGTCACTGTCCAGTCTTGAACAGAATCCGGGAGAGCCTATTAAGTCATTCTTGAACCGCTTCAACTTAGCTCTGGCAGAAGTCGATAATGCAGAGCCACGAATGATCTTGACCTATTTGATGCGTGCTATTGACAAATCGAGCGAATTTGGAAAATGGCTGAAAATGAAGGAACCAAATTCGCTCGAGAAATTCTACAAAAAGGCTGACGAATTTATACGCTTAGAGAATCTTTCCGCACCAGCTAAAGTTGTGACAACGGTGGCGGAAAATAATGCTACTACTCAAAGCAAGAAAGAACCGGCAGATCAGAAAAGGGAAAGTAATGGTGGGAAAAGGCAGAAAGACTTCAAAAGGCCCCACTTTCTTAAACCATCAGACTTTACTCCTCTGACCGATACCCCGGAAAATATCTTCATCGCCACTAAGGATGCTGTTGAATTTCCAAAACCACCGGCCGTGAAAGTTGGGAAGAATGCTGTTCAAAGCGGGAGATTTTGCAAGTTTCACAACCAACCAAGGCATGATACCAATGAGTGCCGCCATTTGAAAAGCTTGATTGAAGAATTGCTAAGAGAGAATAAGTTGCAGCAATACGTCAAGAGGAATAGAAAGGACCCATCTTCGTCCAACCAAGGGCAGTTACCTCCAACTAATTCATCTGATTCAGGAGAAAGGCCTGCTGGAAAGGAAAGACCTGTTATTAATGTGATCACAGGGGGACCTCACCCGGCTGGCAGAAGTTGGGGTGAAATGGAAAGGTATGCAAAAGCTTTGAAGTATGCACCAACCGAAGAAAGTGTCTTAATCCTGGAAGATGCTTCACCTCTAAAGCAGCAAAAAACCTTCCATGATGATATTATGTTCAGAGCCAGGGATTCTGTTAATGTGGAAGCTCCTACTGAGGACCCTATGGTTGTCTCTGTCGGTATTGGGCCGGCTATTGTCAGAAGAGTGTTAGTTGATAGTGGTGCCTCATGCAACATCCTCTTTAAAAGGACATTTGACCAAATGAAAATTCCGATGACTGATGTACATGCTTCTTCACATAAGATCGCCGGATTTACAGGAGAGCTGAAACAGCCGATTGGAACAGTGGACTTGTTTGTTGAAATGGGCAAAGGACCCAAGAAATTGGTTCGGAAGCAAACTTTTGTAATTGTGGATGGATTCTCCGCCTATAACGCTTTCTTGGGCCGGCCTACTCTTGCTGCTTTCAGGGCCGTCCTCGCTCCTTGGTGCTTGACAATGAAATTTCCTACTGATAATGGGATTGCTGTTATTAAAGGAGATCAAAACGCAGGACGAGAATGTTATCTTGTGGAACTCTGAGAGGCCAGGAGAAAAGAAATGGGGAAAGATGCGGCAGCTCCGCTCCGCATCAAGGAACCGACCCTGTAGCAACTACGGAGCGGCCCCTGTACTGGTGAACACAGCAATGCAAGAAAAGAAATGGATCCCAGGAAAGCCAGTACAGGGGAGAATAGAGTGGTACCCGTGGAGGTAACGGTACCAGTATCTGTAGACCCGAAAGATCCAAATAAAGTACTCAATGTGGGTTCACAGTTAAGTATAACAGTTCAAAACACACTGATATCATTCTTAAAAGCTAATCTAGATGTGTTCGCCTGGTGTCATGCTGATATGTGCGGAATCTCTCCAACAATTGCTGTTCACACCCTGAATATCGATCCGAAATTCACACCGGTAAAACAGAAAAGAAGAACTCAAGGTCCAGAAAGGTCAGCAGCTTTAAAAGAAGAGGTAGATCGTCTCCTAGAGAATAATTTCATCAGAGAATCCACTTATCCAAATTGGGTTTCAAATCCAGTACTGGTTAAGAAGGCAAATGGAAAGTGGAGAGTATGCATTGATTTCTCAGATCTGAACAAAGCTTGCCCCAAAGACTGCTTCCCGTTGCCTAGAATCGATCAACTAGTAGATGGGACGGTTGGACATGAGTTGTTATCTTTTATGGATGCCTATTCTGGATACAATCAGATTATGATGAATGAACCAGATCAGGAGGACACAAGCTTTATTACAGATGTGGGACTCTACTGTTACAAAGTCATGCCATTCGGGTTAAAGAATGCTGGGGCAACATACCAAAGACTTGTCAACGCTATGTTCAAGCCTCAGATTGGCAAAACGATGGAAGTCTATATTGATGATATGTTAGTAAAGTCAAAGAAAGCAGTAGACCACATGGATCACCTGGCAGAAATGTTCTCAATTCTTCGGAAGTACGGAATGAAGCTCAATCCATTGAAATGTTCATTCGGAGTTGAGTCTGGGAAATTCCTGGGTTTCATCGTAAGCGCTAGGGGCATCGAGGCCAATCCTGCTCAGATCATGGCTCTAAGAGAAGTTAAAGCCCCTAGGACAAAGAAAGAACTGCAAAGTCTCAATGGAAAGGTTGCCGCTCTCAGTCGCTTCATTTCCAAGGCCACAGACAAATGCATTCCCTTCTTTGATGCTCTAAAGAAAGGAAGGAAAAATTTCGAATGGACTCCTGAATGTCAGAATGCTTTCGATCAACTGATTCATCATATGAGAACTCCTCCGGTCCTCTCCAAGCCTAGTGATGGTGAAGACCTCTTCATCTATTTGGCAATTTCATCCCATGCTTTAAGTGCAGCACTCGTACGAGAAGATATGAAAATACAACGTCCGGTTTACTACATCAGCAAACGGTTCGCTGGGGCTGAGATGAATTATTCAAAGATAGAAAAACTTGCTTATTGTCTGCTAATCGCTTCCAGAAAGTTGAGGCCCTATTTTCAATCTCATCCTATCAAGGTCCTGACTGATCAGCCTTTGAAGCAAGTCCTGTATCGTCCTGAAACTTCGGGTCGTCTCTTGAAGTGGAACATAGAACTCAGCCAATATGACATCACTTACCATCCCCGAAAAGCAATTAACGGACAAGCTTTGGCAGATTTCATTGCAGAATCCACTGACAAAGGTGACAGTAAGGAAGAAACCACTGACTGCATTCCGATACAGTGGAAATTGTATGTCGATGGCCCAAGAAATGATTATTGTTCTGGGGCAGGAGTTGTGCTCGAAACTCCCGAAGGACGATCACTATGTTATGCATTGAGACTGGAATTTCCTTCGATGAACAATGAAGCAGAATATGAAGCCCTTATTGCCGGATTGAAAATCGCCAAGGAATTAAATATCAAAGTGATACAGATTTTCAGTGATTCTCAGCTTATTGTCTGTCAGGTGAAGAAGGAATTTCAAGCCAAAGGAGGGAATTTGCCTGCATATTTGACAAAAACTTCCGAACTCCTCAATGATTTAGATCACTTCTCAATAAGCCACATACCCCGAGAGGAAAATATGAAGGCGGATTCTTTAGCAAAGTACTCAAGTTCCGGAGAAGCTCAATTACTAGGATTAGTTCCTGTAGAAGTTCTGTCAGCTCCAAGCATTGATGAAATGGATGTTGATTGGATTATGACTACGTCTCAAGAGCATGAATCATGGATGACTCCAATCAAAGAATACTTGCTCAGTGGTTCCCTGCCAGAAAGTTCTAAGGAACGTCGAAAATTATTAAGAAAAGCATCGAGGTATGTAATTCAAGATGGCCGATTATACAGGCGGGGATTTTCAACCCCACTACTCCGATGTGTAACTAAGGAAGAAGCCAGGACAATCTTAACAGAGGTGCACGGAGGAGAATGTGGAGACCATTCAGGTGGTCAAACACTTGCAAAGAAAATTCTCCGATATGGATACTTCTGGCCGGATATCAATCGAGATGCTGCAACTTTTTCCAGGAAATGTGACAGATGCCAACGATTTGCAAAAATCCCAAGAGCACCCTCCACTGAACTCACACAAATGGTCAGTCCATGGCCATTTGCCATTTGGGGGATAGACCTAATTGGACCATTACCGATCGCCAAATCAGGAATTAAATATGCTATTGTTGCCGTTGATTATTTCACCAAGTGGGCTGAAGCTGAACCTTTGGCCACCATCACTTCTAAAAAGATGATAAATTTTGTAACGAAGAATATCATTTGCAGATATGGTGTGCCACAGAAGATAATCACCGACAATGGCACTCAGTTTGAAAGTGAAGAATTCCAGGATTTTTGCAAACGGTTCAGAATTCGAAAAAGCTTCTCAGCAGTGGCTCATCCGCAGGCAAATGGGCAAGTGGAAGCAGTTAACAAGATCATCAAGTCAACTATCAAAAAGCAACTTGAAAAAGAAAAAGGTG
Source organism: Allium fistulosum (assembly GCA_030737815.1). NCBI lineage: Eukaryota > Viridiplantae > Streptophyta > Magnoliopsida > Asparagales > Amaryllidaceae > Allium > Allium fistulosum. Next base: position 1,428,263,356 of record CM060902.1, read on the forward strand.
GTTGGGTTGATAAGCTTCCATTAGCACTATGGGCGTACAGAACTACTCACAAAACTGCGACTGGGCACACTCCATTTTCACTGGCATACGGATCTGAGGCAATGATTCCAGTAGAAGTAGAGGTTCCTTCACATAGAAGAGTTCATTTCAATGAGGCCGAAAATGAAAAACTGCAACTTGAAGCGCTTGATTTTCTTGATGAGAAAAGAGAGGAAGCTAGGCTCAGAGTTTCAGCTCATCAGCAGAGAATAGCCAGGCATTTCAATTCCAAAGTTCGCCAACGCAGCTTTGAAATCGGAGACTTGGTTTTGAAAAGGATCATGACAGCAACTGGTGTGTTTGGGCCAAACTGGGAAGGGCCATATGTCATAGGCACTAAACTTCTTGATGGCACTTTCAAACTCATAACTGTTGAAGGAGATCCAATTCCAAGGGCCTGGAACAGCAACCATTTGCGTCCTTACTTTACTTGAAAAGAGCTCTGCTCAAAATTGTAAAATGATGATGAATGTATCGGTTGTATTGTGAAACATTGTAAATCAGTGTAAATGAATGAAAGCTATAAAGTGGACGTAGGCCCGATTTTTGGCCGAACCACTATAAATCTTGTGTTCTTTACTATTTCATGATGCCTGTTTTATTTTGATATGTAAATACTTTAAATGTATCGCTAAAATATCAATTCAAAATTGCAGGACATTATAACAAGGCTTGCTCATCACAAAGCTAAGCAACTTCCATAAATCAGTTATTACACGAAAACCAAGCCACAAAAATTTTGTCCAAATTCAAATCCCAAGCAAGGAAAACTTCACATAAAAAGTTGGCGACTCCACTGTGACAAACCTTTGTTCACTAGTTGAGATTGTCGTTATGAATAGACATCCAACTAGATAACTTGCGTTTGTCTCGTGAAGTCATTCAACAGTGAAGTCCACTTCTTCGGATAAAGCAATTTACTTGTAAGAGGAAAAGAAGAAGATGTGCTTGGGAACGATAATAAGAGAGCGCTAACAGGCAGATGATGAGGGAAGCTTGCCAACCAACCAAAGCCCTCTAACGAGGCACACCAATAAATGGGAGTGCTTTCCTCAACCAAAAAGATTGGTGGGACTACCGAAGGGGCATCTTGTTAATTGATTGCGGTCGTTTGTACAAACAAACATCCAATCAAGCAACTTACGCCTGCCCCGCGAACCCATCCGACCATGAGAAAGTAACTCCCAGGCACTCAAAAGCCCTCTTCGGAGGCACAAGCCCTCTTCGGAGGCACATGACCTCTTCGGAGGCAAAAGCCCTTTCCCAAGGCACCACAAGCCCTCTTCGGAGGCACATGACCTCTTTGGAGGCAAAAGCCCTTTCCCAAGGCACCACAAGCCCTCTTCGGAGGCACATGACCTCTTCGGAGGCAAAAGCCCTTTCCCAAGGCACCGCAAGCCCTCTTCGGAGGCACAAGCCCTCCTCGGAGGCACAAGCCCTTTTCGAAGGCACAAGACCTCTTCGAAGGCACAACTCTTTAAGAGGAGCCCTCTCCGGAGGCGTGTCCCAAAATAAAATGCTTGAACAAAAAGCATCGTCCAGAAGCACAGTTCAACTCTCAAAGGAAGGATTAACTTGTTCACCTCGAAAAGTTCCTCCTAAAAAAGTTGAAAAAGGCTACAAAACTCTTTCAGAAAAGTTCATTTCACTTCATAGGGAAATTCACTTCTTAATAAATAAAAGTGGTTATCCCCGAAAGTTGAAGCGTTCTTCAAAAAGAGAAAATAAAAATTCTTCTAAAGACTGGATATACTCTATTAAGAGCAGAATAATTCTCCCCTCAAAAGCGGAATAATTGTCCTCTGAAGTAAGAGTATTAGTCTTAGAAAAGCTAGGAATATTGCAATGCACTCACGGCATGGGGGCAATACCATACAATTTAATTATATTAATAAAAGCAACATGCCGCAAGTTCGTTGCAATATCACGGAAAACAGATGTGGAATAAATGCATTCTCAAACGCAGACAAAAAGTTTGCACAAGTAAGAAGAATCGTTTGTTCTACACTAAAAATAAAAGATAGATCATTCTCACATACACAAGAGTTTGTACAAGTAAAATAACTGTTTTATTTAGTACTATGAAAATTCTTTACATGTGCAGATATCTCAAAAAGCAAAAGCGGGAACCGGTACCCGCACAATCCCCGGTCAATACATGCGAAGAGCAAAAATAATAAGTAGAAAATCCAGCTTGATTATTCCCTCTTCTCACCACCTTTGGAGCCCTTTCCCGGCCTGATGACTAGCTTTTGAAGTCGTTGTGAACGGGCAGGGGCAGAAGGAGAAAGCGGTGCGGCCAGATCAACTACTGCTTCATCTTCAGTGGAAGCCTTCTTCTTCTTCCTTACAGCACGCTTCCCCTTCCTCTTTGAAGAAGACTCGCTCCCCGGAGTAGCAAGCAATGTTGAAAGCTTCGTGTCGTCATCAAGAGACCGCTCCAGGGTCTTCTCAATGTCTTCAAAATCCTCCGCCTTCTGTTCCTGAGAAGCAGCCGGATCATCCAAGCCTTGAAGAGCTTCGATTTTCTCTGCCTGTGATCCCGGTTGGGAAGCAGAAGGAGGAGTAATTTGGGAAGACGGAGGAACGGCAATCGAAGGAGTGAAAGCTTGTGTAGTGCTTGGTACCTCCGCTGTAGAAGAAAAGAAGTTAAAATCAGCATCCCCCGAAAATAAAGAAGGCATCGGTTCATCAAAGTTTAAGTAACAAGTAAGAAGGTCATTGAATTCGGCTAAGTCAAATGACTGGTTCATTAGACCCGAGACGACACCAAGAGTACCTGGAGGAGTTGGCTTTGCAAGATCCACCTCAAACTTCTCGGCTTCAATATCATCCAGTGCCTCATCTTCAGTAGGAGTAGTTGCAGTCTCCTGGGCAACTTTAGCTAGATGTAAAGAATGAGAGCTGGAATCTATAATATTAACGTCGGCTGAAGTGGAAGTTTGAACGGGGGCAGTTAAAGGAGCTTCTTCTTTTGGAGGCTCTTCTCTCGTTGTTTCAGCTCGTACTTTGGCAAGTAGCTCCTTCCCCTTAACAAGAGCGGCACGATCCTCATCATTGAGATAGCGCTCCTCAAGTTCCAGCTCATTATAGCCGGCCCCGCCAAGCATATCCATCGCGACTTCCCACACTTCAGCCAATGTAATTTCATAATCGGGACCAAGAAAAGAGAGGCTCCCACGACCCAGAACGCTGTGTAAATAAAAGTCGAATAAGGTAGAGCTTATGTCTGCTTTCGTCGATTCATGTGATTGCTCAGCCGCTTCCTTTTCGGCAATGGCAGCAACCCGGCCAGCGGTAGCCTCATCACGCTCTGCCTCAACTTTAGCAAGTCGAGACTTTAGTAACTCTATCTCTACGTTCTGAGAGGTGACCTTTTCCCGCAAATCGGTGTTTTCTGTGCGGTATTTCTCAGTAATATGCTGTTCAGTGGCAAGCTTCATTTCAACATCTCTCTGTGCAGCATGGGCATCCCGCACTTGTTTTTGAAAGACCTCTTCTTTTTGGATATGAGATGCAGAAGAAGAGGCAAGATCTTCCTTAAGTTTTTTAACCTCGGACTCAAGTTTTGCATAACCATCAGTAATATTTGTCATCTCGAGATTATGCTGTTTGCAAACTTTGTCCCACTCCGCCTTGTCGTTTTCCATAGTCAGCATTGCCTCAAGGTTTGCACGATTAACCCTTTGGAGTTCATCGACAAGCTTCTGCCACTGCGACATCCTCTCGATATTAAGCCTGACTGCGTCAAGACTGCTAAGCATGTCTGATTTATCAATCGGAACTATGTCCAAGTCAAAGCGCACCCCTTTTAGGCACCAATTCGGAAAACGGCTCTGAAGTGTTGGGGGGCCGTCCTTGACTTGATATTGCGGTCTGTTAATGATAGTCTGAATGTCAGATTTCTTCAGAGGAGGAGAGCTAGCCAGAATATCGGAAGGAATGGGAACATCAGTCTTTTCAGAGATTTCAGACGCGTCAATCGGTTTAGATCGTTTGCTCGGTTCGTCGGCAATCTGATTTTTTCCCTTATCATCGTAAGACTTCCTCTTATGAGAGTAGTCACTCCTGTGCGAAGAGTCATATCGCTCGGCATCTTTCCTTCTTTGCCACTGATCGTAATCCCGCTTCTCCTGGGCTTTCCTTCGAGCCCTCTCTTCATCTGTTTCTTTTGGAGTATCAAGGTACTTCCTAAAGTCATAGGTGCCGCGGCCTCCACGGTACTTGAATGAGTCATAATATGAACCTGTACGTCCCATTGGAGAACCTGAAAGCAAAAAAGGAGTAAAGTTTAGAAATTTCCAGGAAAAAGAGGATAAATGTTTATAAGTGCTGAAAAATCCTAAGTGTGTGTGGCGTGCAAGCTACATGCGTCAAACTACAGACCACGTTTTAGTGTGGAAACAGAGACGACTGACGTAGTAGGCGTCTGGGTTTGTTTAAAGGTGGAAGTCGCCTCGACAACGGGAGAAGTTGCTTTTGGATTGTTATCCCCAAAAAGCTCTTGAGAAGTTATCATGATATCACTCAAGCCATCAAAGGCGTCATCACCCAGGAGTTCAGCAGACTTCTCTTTTTCAACCTCTGTATCAATGGATTTCTCAGGAACTTGAGGATTCTCTTCCTCCTCAGTAATTGGGGTAAGCGCCGACTTGCTGACTAACCCTACGACATCGATGGATGCGGAACATTTTACTAAAGCAGCCTCCGTGACGGGTGCTTCTGATGCAGTTTCTTCTACAGAAGCTGGGGCATTCGAGGCCTCTGCTTGGGAATCTGAAGCAACTAACATTTCTGCATCAGAACTAGAAACTTCATGAATCTGAGTTGATCTAGAAGAATGTAAAAGGCCTAACTGGTGCAGAAATTCATCTTTCAGCAAGAATTTGGCACTCCTCTCTTCAGCGTCAACAGCATTCAAAGTATCTAAAATCGACTTACGGCTGGTATCTCGAAGAAGAGAAGGAAGTGCTGCACGAAGAAAGAATGGAATTAAGCATTTGATGGTTCGAATTATGAGAAATTTAGAAAAAAAAATGAATTGGTAAGAGGTAATCTTACTTCCGACTCTCCAAATAGCATAAAATCCCGGAGGACAGCGAACATAGAAGAATTGAGTCAAGAATCCGTGGGCACTTTCAGGCAAGTCCAGAATTAGTTTGCGATTCCTAGCACTCCTCACAAGTATGATAGAAGGATGGTCCTTGTTCTTTGCAAATGTGCACAAGAAGCGAATTTCATCAAAAGAGGGAAAACGGTTCAACGTTCTCCTGAAAAGCACACACAATCCCAGCAGGATGGAGTATCCGTTAGGGTGTAGTTGAAAGGGAGAAATAGTTAGCCGAAGGAGGAGTTCCCGAAGACAATCATTAAATGGAGGAATGGCTCCACTTGAACACATCTGCCGGTTCACAGCAACGAAGCCAAGAGGCGGCCTGTCAGCAGTGTCGCTTGGCCCAGGAAGTAAAGCATCTGCTTCGGCAATGCCGAATTGGATGCACAGTTGTCGGAAGACTTTATGACTTAAAGTAGTAGAAGTCCTTTCCGGAGGGTCGATTAGTGGAGTAGCAATTGGAAAAGCTTCTCCGGCTATTTCCAAGTCTTCTTGTTGAGATTCCATTCTACACAAGGAACTGGACGATCAAATATTAAGGTGCACGTTTCCTAAAAAGAGTGAAGTGTTGTGCAAAACTAACACAATAATGAGCAAATGTAAATGAAATTAAACTAATTGATACTTGTCAATTAAAAAGTTTCGGGGCTTAATATTTTAAGTCCAGGAATAGTGTTGCGTTAATGCAAATAAATCAGCTTTAGTTGATCACTTCAATTTTGCTTTAATACTTCACTTAGATTTGTTAGTTCACAACATTTCATTCACGAAGTTCATTTAAGTTTGATTTTCTTTGACAACTAATCTGCTGTTTGATGTGGGCAATCAATAGCAGTATATTCGTCCCATTTTTTTTCTGTGAATGTTGCTTCTAAACAGGTTATTAGCATTAAAGTTGAGGCAATCCGAGAAGAAGTGCAAAACCTAAAATAATTCAAGTCCAGAAAGTCATTCAAAAGCTGTTCAAAGTTCTAAGTGTTAGGTCGCTTACGACCTAACACAGGTTGCAATGTTCTTATGCTATGTTGTTCAGATTGAAAGTTCAAGACTGTGAAAAATTGCCTAAGTCTTAGGTCGTTCAGCGACCTATCATAAGTCAGGATTTCTGTAGGTCGCGTGTTGCAGCTGAATGGATTAAGGTGAGGCAATTCCCTTAAGTCCTAGGTCGAGCACAATTGTTTTTAGGTTGGAGATACTCTAGGTCGCAAATGTCGTCAGGTCGCAAAGGCTAAGGTCGTTAAGCATTCCCACGCGACCTAACTCTTAGGGCGTTCGAATCTGATAGGTTGATGACTTCTTCTCCAAGCAACATCATATTGGGTCCAATAACCCAATACCACCAGTTCAAAAAAGGAACCATCATCCCCTTCATCCTACCTCAACCTATCACCGATTAACTAGAGAATCAATGGCAAACCCTACAGATCCATAGCAAAACCTTTCGTATGATCGCAAATCATCCCAACACGTCAAATGACGAACGAAAGTCGATTGAGACTACCGTACAAAAAAGCGTGATGCATGGAATTGGGCTTAGGTCGAGCGACAACGATTCATGTTCAAAACAGTGACTATGGGCAAGTATAAGCTGATCCACTTACGAATTATGATCGGCGAGGAAGAATCGTTGGCTGATTAAGTCAAATTTGTTTCTGGAAGCTCGAAAAAACTGTTAATGGCGATGGAGGCTCAGGACAGTAGGGTAAGGAAGAAGGTGCGACCTAACCAATTTATATGGGACTGAAGGAGGGAGGTGAACAGGCGTGCAAGTTTTAAGTCGATTCGCGACCTAGCAAAGTTGAGTCGAAGCATACGACCTAGAGCGTAGTCATATACTTCGAGGGGAAAATGTTAACTCCTTTATTTCAGCGACCTAAAACTCTACGACCTAAGGAAAAGCTGCGACCTAAGAGGCTCTGCGACCTAAGAATGTTGCGATCTAAGGAAGAGCTACGACCTAAGAGGCTCTGCGACCTAAGAATGTTGCGACCTAAGGAAGAGCTACGACTTAAGAGGCTCTGCGACCTAAGAATGTTGCGACCTAAGGAAAAGCTGCGACCTAAGAGGCTCTGCGACCTAAGAATGTTGCGACCTAAGGAAGAGTTGCGACTTAACTACATAGCGATCTAACTGAGAAAGTCAACTAATCAAGATAAGAAGTTAGCGACCTAACTTCTTCGCGACCTAAAGTCCAGAAGGCCTTGCGACCTTGCAGCAGAAAGGATTGCGACCTATGGAACTCAACGACCTAAGGTAGCTAGCGACCTAAAGGACTTAACAACCTAAGGCAGTTAGCGACCTAAGGAACTTGACGACTTAAATAGGTTAGCGACCTAACTATTAAAGGAGGTTCAGCGCCCTACGACCTAGGGCTCCCACAGCTATTCTGTAACTCGCGTGCGACCTATTACTTGATCAAATGAAGACAAGAACGGTTTTACTAGCTCACTCCTGAAGCCGCAAGGGGACAGCGACCTAGCTTAGGTCGCTCGCGACCTACGACCTAACTAAGGTCGTGCGCGACCTAAGACTTAGGCAAATTTCCTGCCCAGAAATCAGCTTCTATAAATAGGACATCACTTCCAACATGAAGAGGACTTTTGGCAAATCATTTCTACAGCGCTGTTACTCCGTCGAACTCTTTATTCATTCAGTAATCAAGGATCCTTCAAGCATTCACGACACTACAACAAGCTTCGAGAGAAATTCCTTACATCCGAGATGGATTCATCGGGTTTCACCGTCGAAGATTGAGCTAGTAGTCTAGATTATTTCTTGTGATCGAACTGTATTGTTTCTTGAAGAGATTTGTATCAAATTGTAACCGAATCAGCAATAAGAGACTATAAAGTGGACGTAGGCTCAATTACGGGCCGAACCACTATAAATCTGTTGTTCATTTACTGCATTTCTGCTATTTTCCTGCTTAATTTCTGTTCCCGTCACACGGGTGGTGCTTTCACGATCTTATTACACACACCGGGTGTTATCGTTCATATTTTAACGTTAACAGTACCTTTTAATGTTCTTTTTTATGAACACATGCTTACTCTGCACTTTGATTGAAAATCAAACTATTTGATATTTCTATTAAAATACTTATTCAATCTTGATGCTTATAAAATGATACATTCGTATCATTTCTTGGATCATATCCAAAGACTCACAAACCCAATATCGCTCCCACTGACTTTGAGGCATTTTTGGTTAATATGTGTAAACGGCTTACTCTAAATCATTATTTTGAATTTTCTGTTTCAATACATAAGTACTAAACACTAAGTCTTATCGAGCGATAATTTTGTGAGTAAATCTGAATTAACTTGAGCATGTTGAATACCGAATTTGTTATGCTAATTTCAATAATTGAAATTTGCGATATTATTCTTATCAACATTGCTCATTTAATTTCAACCATATTAGTATTTCCAATAAAGACACAATCTCGGCCGATGGATCACATCTCTTTGGTTACGACCACCAAAATCATATTTTGATAGCGTACTTGAAATTCTTTTAGATTTGTGCATCATACCATATAGAGTCAACAATCTTAATGGTTTAATTGAACAACTGAGGGTAATGTATATTTTCGACATTAATAAGAAACTCGTAGTTTCTCTTCGATGTACGAGAATACTTATTAGACACTATAATGCTATGTGTTCATTTAGGTTAGTTAATTTCACTTCATCTCATATAATCAGTTCTATCTATGGATCAGATCCAATTCCATTTAACTACCAAAAATTTCTCAAAGAAATTCCTTCACAATGAAGTTGATATATCTTGAAACAACAATTGTTTCTTGGTGCAAATAGAATAGGGGTTCATAAACGCTTTATGAACCTTTTTATTTATAAAACTGATTTTAGTTTACAAAAATTATGTTCAAAACATAAATATGTCATTTGGTGACAGACCTTTCCAAAAAACTGTTGAAGATTCATACAAGATCCCTCATGAACAATTATTACGTGCAATCTTTCGACTCGCACAACCTACCAACTCCTTGGCCTAGGATATGTTGGGATTTCTTACAAACCCTTATCTTGTATGATTTTGTAAACTGTTGTTTAGATGAAATAATATCAACCTTGTGTACTACTCTTAAGTACATGACCTTATAGAAAGAAACTAACTCAACTTCACTCACAATTAATCGTAAATTGTCCAACAATGTCTGATTACTCCTTATCGATGCATCATTATGTATCACATGGAGGAGTGCTTTTGAGATTGAATCTATATTCATTTTTAGGTACATTTGGAACTCTTTCCAATATACTCACTTATTCGACCAAATCAAATCTATTGCATGTTATTTTATTTACTTTTCTTTTATATTCTATGATTTTATCATAAACTTACTACATGTGTATCCAATACATATGTACATGTTGGTAGTAAATCATCGATGAATATAAAAAAGTATGTGGAACCCTTTTGGTATTAATAGACTTGTGATTTCATACATCAATATGTATTGATTCAAAGAGTTCATCAACTCTTATGATGCTCCCACTGAATGGGTGCATATCCATTAATTGTTTGAGATATAATTAACCTGTATCATATGATTCATAATCATATAGTAAAATTATTTCTCAAAACTACGGCTTAGTCTATAATTCCAAAACAACTGTAAATAATATTATACACATATGTATTTTTTGTTGCATCACTTTTCCTATGAAAACAAATTCCATAATATAGTTCTATTTCATAATGAATATTCATAATACTCATATTGAAATATAGTTATATCTATTTTTCAGTCAATACCAAAAATAAACATTATTTCATAAATTATGTATGGTAAGTTTTACGAAAACAATTTTCGTACTATGATGCAATTAATAAGTGTTATATGGCAGCTCCCACTATTTCCATCGTTACTATAACAGCGTACTAAATTCGAAGGTCCATCATTCACTTAATACAATTTATTTATTTCATACACTACAACTAATTGCAGTGGAGAGTTCGTTGATCAAATACCTTGAGCTCAAAGAAATAAATCTCATAGAAAAAAAAATTCTATATGAAAATACATTTTGGAATAAAAATCGTATTTCTTATTCCAATATTAAGTATCAATTATTATTATGATTCTCGTTTCCAATGTTTAGCAGAAGTGACTAGTCATTCTCTTCATTCCAACTTTACCTTAAATTACATCTATTCTTATACATTCGTTTTTATTTCAAATGGTCAAACTATTCAAAAGAAAACCTTACTACAATATCATAACAAATCTTTACAAAAGCGCATTCGATTATCCTTAACATTCAAGACATCAAATATGTTGCACTTTATGTAAACCAATCAAGATGACATTTCAACGATCGAGTTCTTGATGTATCTCGTAGTTTATGGTCTTGTGTTACATTAACATAATATTATTCTTTTGAAATCATTCAAGTTGAATACATGATCTTAAAATACTGTTTATTGGCTTACTTCGAATTAACTAACTTCATCGAAATATTGTACCCCACAAATTATGACTGTTCACCATATAAAATTTATATATAAAAGTACATGGATCAAATATCCATAGTCTTGAATTGCATTTAGAGTTCAAAAACTCATGAAATGCAATACACGGTCTAAACCAAATAAACATATAAGTGACCAACTTATGAATGTATTAAGTGGTTGAAATTAGGCACTTGTATGGGTATAGAAATATTATATAACATGCAATTAGAATTATTAATTATATATTATATTTCTATTTGTCAACATTCAATTCAGTTTGTATATATATGTTAATTAACAAATGTTTTATCAATCATATTAAATGCACAAATTTATCATTGTAGATAACTATAACATTATATAGCATATGTTCTTACAATATTAGAAAGGTTAAATGTTATCATTTCATTTTTCTAATAAGGCTCCCACTAGTCTTTTATGTTTCTTCAAACCCTAAGATGAAATATAGAAGTCTTACAACTTCACTAGGGTGTGTTAGGACTCTTTTTTTGGTATTCTGACCTTGAGTTTGCTCAACAAATCATAGCCCCATAAACGATGGATAACTCCTTATCGGTTGTATCACATACAACTCCTAACCCATTTTACTTTGTTCTAATCTCATTTCGACCTTGAGTTTTCTCAACAAATCAAAAGAGATTATTCACTCATACCTACCATATCGTGATGGCCTAAGTATAGTATATGTACCTTGAGTTTGCTCAACAAATACATATAGTTATCTTACCTCATCTGTTCAATATATTAATAATACAACGCATAACATCCCTGGCTTGAGTTTGCTCAACAATTAAGGAGTATGCAAGTAATTTATTAATATATATATGGTAGAGGACAATATTATATTGAAGATTCATAATCTTCAATATATATATCGAGTGTTATCAACTTATAGAATAATTTATTTCTTATGAAATACCCCATCGATTCAAGTGTCAGACACATCAGAAATCACGGTATATGTACATTTACATATGTATTTATTTCTCAAGTCTATTTGGGTTTCTTTAATGTTCCACATTTAGTTTATACACTGTTTGCGCCAAAAATGGTCACAAACCCCAAATGTCGTGAAAGCACTAGTGTATGAACAAAAATCGGCAATATATAATCACAGATCTCAGATCTAAGTATTGTAGAGGATAAAAATGAAGAATAATAAACTTAAAACAGAAACAAATAGACAGAGACACAAGATTTATAGTGGTTCGGCGATCTTGCCTACGTCCACTTTGAAGTTGATGACTTTATTGATGTTCATTTGCCGATTACAAGTGATTACAATGGATTGCAATGAGTTATAGTTTTGAAACTCGAGTACAACAGCAGTGAAATTCGTTTGTAGCAGCAATGGAGTTCAGATCTGGATCCGGCAGGGTCTGGGCGTTGTAGATCTCAAAGAGGAAGAAGAACCCCTTTTCTGTTGGCTTTGGGGGTCTATTTATATATGTAGGAGGCTGGTATCTTGCTCAGATTTCGGGAGACCCTCTCTGGCACGTGACCAGGCCCGTGCGCCCAAGCCTGTGAAGTTTCGATCCGATCCCTGATCGACACGAACAGATTTCGACTCGATCAAGATTTCATCCAATGGAGTCAAAATTTGGCGTGGACATTCTTTAGCATGCATGTAGTCTTCTGTGAAAATTTCATAGCATTTGGAGTTGTAGATTGGGAGATATGATCGATACAAAATGGGGTTTCCGGTAGGCTGTTTTCTTCGACTAGCTTCCGTTTTGACTCGCTTCCTTTCGACTCGGTGACGTGGCACTTTCTTGGAGTCGAACTAGATGGAGTCAGACAGTGGTTCTGTGAAGGCTGTGGATCCAGTCGAAGAGGACTCTCTGATGGATGTGGAATGGAGCGAGTCGAAGTAGACTCTCTGATGGATGGGGAATGGAGCTAGTCGAAGTAGACTCTCTGATGGATGTGGAGTGGAGCGAGTCGAAGAGGACTCTGTGATGGATGTGGAATGGAGCGAGTCGAAGTAGACTCTCTGATGGATGTGGAATGGAGCGAGTCGAAGTAAACTCTCTGATGGATGTGGAGTGGAGCGAGTCGAAGAGGACTCTCTGATGGATGTGGAATGGAGCGAGTCGAAGTGGACTCTCTGATGGTCGCGCGGCGGAGCGAGTCGAAGTTGTCACTCCTGGGCATTGTGAAGCGAGTCGAAGTTGGCCTTTGCTGGTTGCTAACGGAGCGAGTCGAAGCATGCACTCCCTATGGATTCGAACCAGAGCGAGTCGAAGAAGGCTGTTTTTACTCAACTTTGCATTATATATATAATAAATAGTTTTGATCATAGTAATTAAAAATATTAGTAAGAAATATTAAAAAATCAGATTTTAAAATTTACGAAAATTTAGGATCATAAAATACAAGTTTAAATTTTTTTCATAATTTTTGAAATAAAATATTATTTTTAATAAATAAAAGAAATGTTCAACCGAAGTAATTTAATTATTAAAAATATTAAATTTTAACAAAAAATTCTGAAATTTTTTCTGTTGGTTACTGCATAGACGTAGTAATTTTGAAAACTATAAAATCAAATTTTCAATGCAATAATTATTTTAGATATAATAAACAATTCAAATAATAAATAAAAGATAATTTAAAATTATTTTTATATATAAAAAAATTATTTTCGAATTTGATAATTCATATTATGTATAAATAGGTGTAAGAAAAAATTCTAAGCTGTTTATACATTATAAATATACATATATGTAATTATATGTTTAAAATATACATTAGTCTATATTTAAATTAATATATAAATATACATAAAATAATTAATAATGACAAAATTTAATTTTTACAGCAAATTAGATTTGTTTACACATAAATTATAACACATAATAATATGACCATGCACATAACCAAACTAATATGTGACAAGTACATATATCTACGAAAATCTCACCTAACTAGATATACAGCATTAATATATATACAGATTTGGGATTAATCAATATTAAATCATAAAATATGATATGATTACTATAATATATAAATAAAATACTAATTGATGATGCCTTTGAGTCCACTTGAATCAATGAATTCCCTTCTCTAGTTATGCTCGATCCGTCAGATTGCTAGTTTGGAATCGTCGACCTTTTCTATCAAATAGTGCTTTTACTTAACTTGAATTGATTTGATATTCTTAGAACTGATATGGGGATTAATTTCGGCCAGCAAACTTGATAATTATGGCAGCCGAAAGTTATCTTTGATTAAGCGTTTAGAGATCCATATATATAGCCTTGTACAAGAAAATATTAGGACAATCTCATTACCTATTCTCTCTTAATCTTAGCCATCCATCTCTAGGTCTAATCCTAAGTTTTAGCTGCCTCCAATAACTTTTCAAAACTGAAATCTACAGCCCTAATGATGGGCTTTAAACCTATGTAAGCCCAACCCAAAATACTATGCAATTAAATCTAATTTAATCGCTTGTCGATATTGTATATCGATCGATATATTTATAACTGTTATAAATATATATAACATTATTTATTTCTCAAATCATATTCAAATTTTATAATTAATATTTCATAAATATTAATTAATTTAATTATTTTATAACAATTATAAGCAAATTAAATCATTCGGTCTTAAGGGAATTCATCATTTCGGCTATGTAACTCTTGGGCGTAAATTTGGTCAGCGATTAACATCGAACTATTCTAATGTTAACGTTCACACGTCACTTAGCAGGTGGTGTGACATTATAGCCAAATTTATCGCTTACTCATTTTCGGTAAAATCCAATTTTAGTTTAATAAGCGTTACCCGGTTGTGACATTTGTTTGCACCAATTCTCTTCGTAAAAACTATATCACTTTGGACTTATGGAATTTGGTAATGGTCAAAATTCCAACCTCATCCACTTTCAACTTTATAGTCCAAATACAAAGTCCTTGGTTCAATAATAAGAATTATTACTAACCGAAATGCTCTGGCCAGAGACTTTGACTTTGAGTTGACTTGAGCTGACTGTGATACTAACCGCATATAACTAAGGAGACGAATGCTCTCTTGAATAGTGCTTCACTTCCAATACTTGCACTCGACCCAACTATAGTCACTCGATGGACGCCATGCCATGATTTGGCTATAATAAAAGTGGAGCTTTCATATTTAAGATCCACTGTATTCTCAAGTCGAGAGAACTGTGTAAATTAGTCGCATCAATATTTTCTGTTTGACCTTAGTTATATTAACCAACAGAAAACTATCTAGTGAGTCGTTCCATAGTTATCCAATAACTATCAGTACGTAACCCGTAGGTGCGCCAGCAGTCATGAGTAATACACTTCCCAACATTTGGAGAACGTTACGTACTCCAGTCTCAGCGGATACATCGATATCCAGTCTCGATGCATCTTGACTAGGAACATTTAAAATGGTATATTTGTTTCGTTGTGATAAATTACTCATGGTTACAACACTTTGTAACTACTATCACAAAATATACCATTTATGGATTTTTCTATTAAATATACTTTAATTAAGTTAATTAATTAATATAATCACATTATATCAAGTATATAATAGGAAGAAAATACCTTTTATTTCGAACAAGATTGGTCAACAAGTTAGATATATGTAACAAATTACATAATTGCCCCTAGGGCATACCCCTAACTCAATCAGTGTAAATCCCAACACTTTTATATGGGCATGTCAAATCTTACATGGATTTCTATGTTACACATGCTCGTACATATATGTGTATATGATACACATTTATGTATATAATATACTATTAATTAAGAAAATATATGAAACTATATTATAGATTTAAATAAAATAATGATTTTATTTAAAAAGAAATTCACAAATTTTCTAAGTAAGTTAGACTTCATAACCCCACTAAAGATCCAAAATGGTAAAAAAAATTAGAATTCACCCATTTCTTCCATTATGGACTGGCCCAGCTCCAACAATGGTATCCAAGCCCAATAGGCTATATGCTATAAATTAGTCATGTTTGGGTTAACTAATTAAGCTCACAGCCTATACGATAGAGTGTCTAGAAAGGAAGTGTTGAAGGACCGAGTTTGGATAATCAAGTACTCTGCCCTACCTAGCTACCGGCCTAGCCCGAACAGATATGTGAGTCCAAATGTTGTCCCTAATAGAAAAGGTCCAATTTGAATTGGGCCTTGGGCTAATTTTCAAAATTGTTTGAAAATTAAAATTTAAAATAAGATATACACATTATATAAGTTATAATATAATAAAAAAATTCAAAATGTTTGAAAATTAATATTAATTAGTTTCAAAATTTAAAATTTTATTAATAAGGTTAATAAGGTATTTTAATTAAATAAGCTAATTAATTAATAAATATAGTCATGTAGTATATGTTATGATATATATTATGTTGTTTTAAAAAGTTAAAATAACATAAGTATACTTGTATGTATATAAAATGAATTTCAAAATTAATATAATTTAATTCATATTGTTTAATTAAATAAATTAACTAAAGGGTAATTAATTAAATGATATAAGCATATGTACGATATATGTGTTATACTATAATAATAAATTTCATATTATAATAATATAAAATTAATTAAAAAAATTAATTGATTAAATTAGTTAAATAAGATTTAATTAATATAAGGTTGCACATAAGATTATTATATAAGTAAATTAAAATATTAAATATATAATAATAAAACTTATATAATATGAATGTATAAATTAAAGGTGGAACATTAAGAAATCCTAAATAGACTTAAGGAATAAATGCATACGTAAATTTACATATACCGTAATATCCGATGTGTTTGACACTTGAATCACGAGGGTATTTCATAAGAAATACATTTTCCATAAGTCAATATCACTTAATATAATAGATTGAAGATTGTGAATCTTCAATATAATATAATGTTGTCCTTCACCATATTATATATATATATTAATAGATTACTTGCATTCTTCTTAGTTGTCGATCAAACTTAATCTAGGGTTATCATGTGTAGTATTATTAATATATTGAATAAACGAGGTAAGATAACTTAGGTCGTCTCAATATAATAATCTTAGGACTCAGTATGTATTTATTGAGTAAACTCAAGATACATATACTATACTTAGGCCATCGCAATATCGTGGACACGAGTGAATAATTTCATTTTGATTTATTGAGCGAACTCAATGTCGAAGTGAAATTAGGATAAGGTACCAAGAGTTAGGAGTTATATATGATACAACCGATAAAGAGTTATCCATCGTCCGTGAATCTATGACTTGTTGAGCAAACTCAAGATCAGAATTCCATGACAGACGAGTCATAACACCTACTAGTGAAGTCAAAGACTTCTATATTTCTTAGGGTTTGGAGAAACATAAAAGACCGATGAGATCTTATTACTAAAATGAAACATAAAGTTTAACATTGCTAATATTATAAGAACATCTACTATGATATTAACCTAATAATCTACCAATTAAAACTTGCATAAAATGTCAACTGCAAAACTATTTTTTGATAATGACAAGCTTACTGGACCTAACTATACTAATTAGCTACGAGCGATTAAGATAGCATTGACTTACGAGCTTCTTTGGTCAGCTATTACATGTGAACCTAAAGATTAAACCACTAATGATATAGACCCTGAACTTAGACTTGCTTATAAGAAATAGGTTTCTGACCTAGAAATTGCCTAAGTTTTCGTGCTGTCTACGTTAAACAAGCCGTTGCAGAGGCAGCATGAAAACATGTTTATCCATGAGATATTTGATAGTCTCAAGGCCCTTGTTGATAAACAATCACATCCTGCAAGGTACGAGCTTACAAAGAAACTGTTCTATACCAAAATGACTAAAGGACAGAAAGTGGACGTTAAGGATGAAGGGCTATATTGATAGGCTTTCACAATTGGACGTACAAATAAGGAGTGAATTTCAAGTTGATACGATCCTTGGTCCTCTTACACCTCAGTATGGACCATTCATACTGAATTACAATACAAACCAATTAAATGTGAATCTTGTGGAGCTCATCAATTTGTTGAGGTCAGCCGAGTCTGCATCTAAGGATCAAGGGGTTGTGCTTGCTGTAAAGGGTAGTGCATCATCTTTAAAAGGTTTGAAGAAGCGGAAAAAGGAAGGTAAGAAGAATAAGAAAAGTAAGAAGACCAATGAAAATGGTGAATGTCACCACTGCCACAAGAAAGGTCACTGGAAAAGGAACTGTCCTGATTACTTAAAGATTGTTAGAGAAAGAAAGCGGAATGGTTCTACAGTTCCATGAGGTGCATTTATGATTCAAAATTGTTTTATAATCAATAAAATGTCTTAGGTCTTCGATACTAATCTGGAACTAATATATATAATTCATCACAGGGGCTTAGGAACTGGTACTGCATGGCAAACAACAGAGATGAGGCTCCAAGTTGCTAATGAATTTATTGTAGATGCAACGGCAGTAGGAGATTATCATTTATAGTTACCTAGTGGAGTAGTTTTGATTTTAAATAATTGCTATTTTGTAAAAGAATTTCTTTATGGGATACGGAATGTATATAAGGATGTAGGTAACGCATGAACTGCAAGTGCTTATGCCATGTATCCAAAAATGTATGCAATGCCCTAAATACTTGCAGTTCTACATGAATGAGCAACCATTCAATACATATACAAAAATGTAGCATCCATATGCATATAACTGATAAAATAAAGTGGATAATGTGATGTGTGTCATAGGCAAAAATGAATAATAGCCTATATATGTAATATTAGCTAATAAAATGCATCCATTAGCAGCCATCATCCAAAACATGTCCTAGTGACATGTTCACATCCATGCCTAACATCTATATACTTATCTACCTATGGAATACACTAAGTAATGTGTTGTGTATATAATTAATTTTATTAATTTAAATGGAAACTTACTATAAAAGAGCTCCGGATTGGTAGCTCGGATCTTCTCCTTTGGCATCCAAGTGCACTCGGTTGGATCGTCTCCCTATTGGACTCTAACCAGTCTGATTGCTTTTCTGCAGAGTCGCTTTGTTTCATGATCAATAATATGGGTAAGTGCACGCCGAACAAGTACTCTCTCTTTACTTCAACTTTTTCTAACTGACTCAGCTCAACCACGATAGCTGAATCGTGTAAGCACTTTTGGAAGTGTGACACATGGAAGACATTGTGAACCCCCACCAACTTTTCAGGAAGCTCCATTATGTACGCTAACTTCCTTACTCTCTCCAAGATCGAAAAAGGCCCTACAAATCTTAGTGCCAACTTGCCCAAACTGCCAAACCTCATAAAGTGTTTAAGTGGCAAAATTTTCAAAAAGACCATGTTGCCCACCGCGAACTCCAACTCCATGCGTCTCATGTCAGCATAAGATTTTTGCCTATCTTATGCAGTCTTTATTCTTCTATGAATCAAAGCTACTTTCTCCAAGGTCTCCCTAACCATGTCTGGTCCAAGAATGATCCTATCGGTAGTGTCCCACCAACAAGATGGGGATTCACACGATCTCCCGTACAATCCCTCGAATGGTGTTATTCCAATACTCGCCTGATAGCTGTTATTATATGCAAACACCACTAGTGGAAAGTGATCCTCCCACGAACCCCCAAAATCTAAAATAAACATCCTCCGCAAATCCTCCAATACCCTATTCACCTTCTTTGTCTACCCGTCCATCTGTGAGTGATAGGCTGTACACAGATTTAGTCTGGTACCCAAGACCTCTTGGTGACTCCTCGAAAACTCACTAGTGAAAGGTGGATCTCGATCACTTACTATGCTAGAAGGGGCTCCATGTAGTCGAACCACTCCTACGTGTGAGGTTGCTAAAGATGCAGCTATTCTCGTACTTCTAACTGGAATAAAATGAGCGCATTTGGTTAATCGATCGACAATGGTCCAAATACTCCCATTCCCCTTTCTGTTCCTAGGTAACTGATCGATAAATCCATAAATATACTCACATCTCTATTGCAGGACATCCAAAGGTTGTAATATTTCATTGGGTTTCTTCTGATCTGCTTTTACTCTTTGACAAGTCATACAATTGGAAACAAATTCCACTACATGTCTCTTCTTTCTTGGCTAGTAAAATACTCTCCTCATATCGCGATACATTTTGTCACCACCAAGATGAATGGTTGTCCTAGAATGATGGGACTCTGCTAGCACCATGTTAATTATTTCCTTAATGAGAGGAACACAAAACCTACCATCCCTCCTCAACCATCCTCTCGAATCAATAGAATGACTATCCTAATGACTCGAATGCTCTCCTTTGTTTAGCATCTCAAAAATATCCAATAACTCTGTATCTTGCTTCTGACTTGAACTAGCACGGTCTATAAGTAAACGCTGAACATCTAAAGTTGCTAACAAACCTGGTGTGATCTCCGATGTAGGTCAAAAATCAAATGTGAAAATAAACTCCAAATGCTTCCATTCTAGGAACATAGGGCTTAGCATCACATGCTTTCTCCTCAAGGCATCGGCTACAACATTGCCCTTGCCCGAAATGAATGAGATACCGAAGTCATACGAAGCAAAGAACTCCATCCACCTCTACTGCTTTAAATTTAAATCCCTTTAGGAAAATAAATACTTCAGATATTTATGATCCATAAATAGCTCAAATCGCTCCCCCAAAAGATAATGCCTTCACGACTTGAGGGTGAAAACAACGGCTGCCAACTCAAGATCATGGGTTGGATAGCTTCTCTCGTGAACTTTTAATATCGACTAGCATAGTAAACAACTCTACCTTCATGCATCAATATGGCATCCAATCTTCTTCTACAAGCATCAATATATACTGTGAATGCCTTCGTACCATTAGGGTGTACCAAAATAGGTGCACTAGTAACTAACAACTCCTTCAGCTTTGTAAAAGCGTCCTCGCATTCTGAGTTCCAAGAGAAAACTAGATTCTTTATGATAAGGTGGGTCAATAGTGTGGAAATCTTAGTGAAGTCCATACTGAACTTCCTATAGTAGCCAGCCAAACCAAGAAAGCTTCTCACGTCCGTGGATTCTTCGGTATGTGCCAATCCTGTATTGCAGCAACGTTAGTAGGATCGACCACTAGTCCATGCTTGAAGACAACATGTCATAGAATCTGAACCTTCTTATGACAGAAGTGACACTTAGAAAATTTTGCTTTTAAGTGATGCCTATGGAGAGTGTCGAGCACTTCTTCAAAACGCAACTCATGCTCTTCCTCGCTTTTCAAATAGACAAGTGTGTCATCAACAAATATCACCACAAACTTAATAACAACCCTCTAAAGACTCAACCCATGAGGGCAACAAAATATGCAGGTTTACTGGTCAGTCCGAATGGCTAATTAACAATTCATAGTGCCCGTCGGATGTGCAAAAAGCGATTTTCTAAATACTGTCCTCAATTACTCGTAATTGAAAAAACCCGGTAGCCAAATCAAGCTGAGAAAATACCTTTTCCCCAACTAGCTGATCAAAGAGGTCGTCTATATAGGGCAGTGGATAAAGATTTATCTCTATCGGCTTGTTTAGCTCTTAATAATCGATGTAAAGCCTTAAAGATCCATCTGCTTCAGTAGCAAAGAAAACTGGTGATCTCCACTCTAAAATAATCCTTTGGATGAAGCCCTTCTCCAATAAATTCATTTACCTGCTTATTGAGCTCGTGTCTTTCTTTATGAGCCATATGCCTAAGAGGTAAGGAAACAGGTATAGCATTCTCCTCAAGATAGATTTGAAATTTGATCTCCTTATGGGGTAGAAGACCAAAAACTTCAAAAAAGACATCAGAGTAATCTCAGACTATAGGTACTGAAGCCAACTCATCGTGTGACAAATCAAGGTAATATATGTAACTCAACATAATGGAACTCTTGGGATCACAGTAAACCTCTAAGCTGCATCCTTTGTAAGTACTTGAACGAATAACCTTCCTACCACAATTTAGTAGCGCTCCATACATAGTCATCCAATCCATTCCCAAAATTAACCCAATCCCAAAAAGTCCCAAAACATAAGCATCGCAATCGAATTCGACACATAAAATATACAATTTCAAATCCCTATAAATCATGGACAAATGAGTCGACCCTCTCACGGGGTTCAATACTACAACGGGGTCTGCGATTATACTAGTCTCTAAATGTAAGTCATCTACTAATCTACTTGAAATAAATGAGTGTGATGCCCTAGTGTCAAATAGAGTGCGAAGAGATAAATTAGAGAGGGTTAACACGCCTTCGATAATAATCTTCTTTCCCTTATCCACAATCGAAACTGTACTCGAGCTAGGAATAACATCCAGTGCATATGCTGGAACCACTTGGGTGGAAGTCTTAGAAAAGTTCGGACTCTCCCGATTCATGTGACCAAGCTAATTGCAGTTGTAACACTTTTTCCTTGCCAGATACGTCTTGTAGTTCCTAATGAAATGTCCTTTGAAATCGCTCTTCCTTCTTTATCTTGCCATGAGTCCACATTCCACCCTTACGTTGATCCTGCTGAAATGGATTCCCTTCTTCCTTCCCGGGCTCATTCTTAGCTTTGTCTTTGGAAATAGTATTCGGCAAAGCCATTTCCATTAATCCCTTATAAGTAGCTCCCATCGAAATGTGGCTAAGGGCCAAATCTTAAAGAGGTTGCTTCAGCCCCTTCACGAACTTCAAAGCCTTTTTATGTGGGGAACTTATCAAGCGAATCCAAACCTAGCGAGCTCATTGACTTGGTTCACATATTCTTTCACCATCATATCTTCTTACTATAGATGTATGAATTTCACTAATTGCATTCCTTGCTCTGATGTAGAAAGAAACCTAGCCTTGAAACGTCCTCTAATGTCACCCCAAGTTATTTCTTCTTTATTGGTCTCTGCCACTACAGCATCCCACCAATTTAGAGCTTCCCCTTGTAAGTGCCAAGAAGCCAGCCGCCTTCTAGTAGCATCATCCAGCCCCAACAACCAAAAATCCTTTCACATGTATGCAACCATGCCTTCGAGTTCCTAAAAGATTCAGTTCCCACATAAGGCTTTACTCCTAAGCTCGAAAAGTCCTTACATAGCTTGGCGAAATCCACAACTGGTGGGTTGACTGGTCCTGCACCATGTGCCGGTACTGCAGGTCCTTCATTGGGGTTAAGTTCGGCTTAGCCTCTTGCTTGTAGATATCGATGAAACCACATTAGGACGTTCACATCCGGAATCTCAATTGCTTCGCTCGTACCATTTCCAGCTGGATTGCTTATTCTTACTATCTATGATTAGGAATTGTTAGCAATTTCCCTAGATAGTATTAAACCTTACTGGAATTTAGTGGGTGTACTGGTATTATACTTATATCGGTATATATAATAACTTTGAAAATTTTGAAAATATACAAGTACATTCTCTAAGTACGCACCTAATCTCTAAGGAATTCTAAACCTAAGTTCAAATACCAACTATAATTTCCCTAGGTGGCTATAAATGGTAACCCCAAACATACTAGTTTTATAGCTAGCCTCTCTACTGCCTATGCCAAAATTTGCCTGGCCAACCACATTGTTGGGACATGTAGGGGTAAGAGACAAAGCTTCGTTACTGTTCATAATATAAGAACCCTTATCACGATGCATCTAAATGCAACCAGGTCTGGCGAATGAATCATATCAATAATGGTACTGTGACGCCCCACCTCTATGCTCACACTAGCCAAGGACACTACGGAGTAAAGCCGTCGACTAGCACGAAGAATAAGGCTGTTGAGGAGCGACCATCCGTATAATTGCTTTGTGCGAGTTCCGATATGTCAGATAGTATAACATGCATTTCATTTCAAGAGAGAATCCGACATACCGATACAAACTCAAAGCTACCACACGGTGGCTAAGTGCACCTCAGAAACAAATATAGAAATAAACATAACATAAATCAGTCACAGATGTTCATATCTCAAAGGCGAAAACAGATATGAATATATCACATAAAAGTGTACATCAGAGTAGTGGTCAAACAAGATCCACAACGTCACAAGAGAATAGATAAAGTGATAGACAAAAGAATAATTATACATCAAGGAGTCTCTATCTCAAATGTATAACAACAAAAACTACCAATCTAATGTAGTTAGACAAAAGTCAGAAGATGATCCCAGATAAGGAGTTAAGCAGAAGCACCTCTAACATCTCGGTCTGACCCGAGTATTTTTTAAGAAGAAAATAATAAACCGATCAGTCTAGCTATAAATATCAGAAAAAATGATATAGGATAAGAGATATGACCAAAAACGTATGATAACATAAATGTCATACTGTGTCAAGTATACATCAAATAACAACAAAAATCATACAATATCTCAAATCATCTCAAAACACCAAAAAGAATCACATTCTTTAATTTATTCACCAAAACACAAATATTGACAAAACATATCAAATGTCAATCCACGAAAATTGGTGAAACACAAATTCTAGAAATCATCAACTAGAAATCCAGAAATCACAAAGGGGGAAGGCCTATCACAAACGGGAGCATGAAAACTCACCAACACGTGTATCACAAACGGGTCGCTAACCCATGGTCGCTAACCATAAAGCCAGTGCGATGACATAGTACAGCGTTACGCCCAAGGAACCAAACTCAAATAATACGGAACAACGACATAGTACAGCGAACGCCTGATGAAGCGAACTCCAATAAACCGGAACAACGACGTAGTACAGCGTTACGCCCGATGAACCGAACTCCGATAAACCATAGGTCGCTAGCCTATAAAAATGAGACGAAGCTCAAAAGAACGGGGTATAGTCCCCCAGGCGGACAAAGAGACATCAGACATCACTAGTCTAAATCGCAAAATGATCATCATCGACCGATAAAAAGTGTCAATTACACTAAGCTAGTAAATATAAGAGTTTAGCTTCATGTCCCATAACCACTAGCTTAACTCAAATATTTACGAACAAATTGTAGACTTCCACTCAAAGATTGTCACAAGATTTTCAATCGAACAAGTCCAAGAATTAACCGACGAAGTAAACGCAAGCATTTCATACCACTTGTTTTACTAAGCCGTTTAATTAGATTTCTCATACGAGTGAGGTAAAGGTTTGTATATACTAATAGATTAGAAAATGGTTTTACAAACGAGCTTTATATTTAAAAATAGAGTTGAAATCATCTTTGAAAAAGAATTTGAATATTTACTACTAGTATAGAAAACCTTTATATTTTAAAGTGAAAAATCACAGAAATGATTGTAGAAACAATCAATCACCAAAATCCACATTCGAAGACGTGAATCAAATCCAAAGAAATCGGTACCGAATCCATCAAAATGGATATTCTAAAAAGTCCCGAAAAAGAAGCCATCAAAGTCAATTAATAAATGATAACAATAAATCGGATAATCACGAATCGATAAAAATTGGAAACCCACATAAATAGGCAAATTGGGCCGAGACAAGCAGGTTCAGACGTCTGAATTGTATGTTTTAGACGTTTGAAACTGGAGCTTAGGAAATACTTTGCCTAGGCCAATGATGGCCAAATCATATCGGAAACAATCGGATGAGTGATGATGGCTAGGGGTTTACGCCAAACGACTACCCAATCTTCAAGACTAACCAATACACTCCGACCAACATGCCCAAACATCCATATAAGGATTTTTCATAGATTTTGACTTCAAACGCCAAAAATTGGAATATTCATTAAACCAATTCAATTCAAAAGCAAATGGACAAGGAATATATGTTTGGAATTGCTACCTAACACTATCAAAGATATAGACGTAGATGTGAGTTCAAAAACTCACCTTTTAACCCAAAAAACTCAAGAGAGAAGCTATAGAGCAAGGCAAGAACAATCACTCTTCAATTATAACCCAAGGAGCTTCAATCTAGGCTCAAATAGAAAAACATTTCCTAAGTTAGGTTTAGGAAATTTCTGAAATTGAAGAGAGAATGAGTTGGAGAAGATGAAGAGGATGCTTACCTAAGCTTCTCCTTGATTTTGGAGCTAAAACTTGGATTTGTAAAAGAAACTATGGCTTAGGAATTTCTATTTCCTTTTCTCTACTCCCATTTTTGCCAAAGCTTGAAGGTATTAGGAAATGAAAGTGAATGAAGAGAAGAGGGGGTGGAGCTAGGGTCTTATGTTAGGTTATTGGGCTGAAACCCAAACCCAAAGCCCTAAGTGAAAATCTTGAAATTTTTCCCAACTCAAAACATATCAATGTTTATACCCAAAAAAGTTGCAAACACCATTTTGAACTCAATGGAAGTGGTCTCGAGTCCAAATTGTTGATTCTCAACCTCATTCCTGATTCAGACGTCTCAAATTTCCAAACCAGACGTCTGAATCTGAAAAAATATGAGTTCTCTAACAGCATTCAGAATTCTGAAATGAACGATTCAAACGTCTGAATCTGGAAAAATAGAAGTTGTCTAGAACAATATTCAGACGTCTGAATTGTCCATTTCAGACGTCTGAAAATGGCAATTTTGGCCTATTTCCTTTCTAGTTTGATTCGAACAATTTCAGACGTCTGAGTGCTTCATTTCAGACATCTGAATTCCTGTTTGAAGGTGTTTTCAAATAGGCGCTTCCAAATAGCACGATCCGCATAGACTTTTCGCTAATTCGACTGTTCTTCTACGAATAGTGACTTTTTCGAACTAAAATCCGACTAACGATGCTATATTTAAATTAAACATTTAAATATACGAATCGTAAAATATGCGGGTTGTTACAAACTCCCCTCCTTAAAGAAATTGCGTCCTCGCAATAATTAAGAAGAAAATAAAGAGTAACAACCATAAAAGCATATCAACACAAAAGAAAATTTGAAATAAGAAGTTCACCATAAAGAGCACGAAAGAGTAAGTCCGGATGTGTTTGCTCGATGGATTCTCAAGATTCCTAAGAACAATCCTTAGGATTTGAGGACCATTAAACTTTCACAAGAAGAACATCTTTATTTCGAAGGCGTTCAACCTCCGAAGTAAAGATACGAATAGAATGTTGCTCACAAGTTAAATTTGGTGAAACTTCAATTTTTTCAATAATACCGGGCTCAAGAATAGAATCGGAATCCCTAAGGCATTTCCGTAGTTGAGAGATGTGGAAAACGTCATGAATATCAAAAATTGAGCCGATAAATAAAAAGGCGATAAGCCACGGAACAAATACGTTCAGTGATGGGAAATGGACCATCATATCGAGGTGCTAACTTTCCCGATCGACTGGAACGCATAACACCCCTCATATATGAAACACACATGAACACAAATAAAATCTAGACCTAAAACCAGCCCCTCATCGGCTTCAAGCCAACACAAAGGAAATCGGCACGGCCTTCCGTAGAGTGCCTCGAAAGATGCCATACCAATACAAGATTGGAAGCTATTATAGGAAGAAAACTCAACAAGAATATGATCTATCCAACTTCCACCAAAACCAAGAACACATGCACGAAAGAAGATCTTCAAGAGTTTGATTCACACGCCCGGTTTGTCCCTCGGATTGAGGACGATAAGCGGTGCTAAAATTAAGCTTTGTTCCCAAAGCTTTTGAAGACCTTTCCAAAATCCATTAGTAAAATAATGGATCACGATTGCTAACAATAGAAGTAGGAACTCCATGCAATTTAGTTTGACATAGAGTTTAGCCAAAAGAGGTATGGTCCAAAAGAGAAGGACGAGCCTCGAGGATAGACAAAACAAGAGATGAACATGAAATGGATTCACGATCTCGTATCTCGCAAGTGGATAAAGTCTCGAGATCATTCCATTCGGATATCAACAAAGAAACATCCGCTTGTTGCATACGATTAAGGGCATCGGCAACTCGATTGCCCTTTCCGGAATTATAAAAAATAATATCAACATCATAAGATGCAAGGAACTCGAGCCAACGCTGTTGATGCAAATTAAGTTCCTTTTGAAAAATAAATACTTAAAAACTTATGATCGGGGTAGAGAACAATTTCTCTCCCCAAATATAATGACACCAAATTCTAAAAGCGAAAACATTAGCCGCGAGCACTAGATCATGAATGGTATATCTAGTCTCGACAAGCTTCGATTGTCAAGAAGCATATGTAATAACACATTCCCATAGCAAGAGAATGGCACCCAAACCAATACGACTAGTATCGGTAAAAACAATAAAGTCTTGATTCCCTTCGGGAATTGCAAGAATAGAAGCATCGGAAAAGAGTTCCTTTAATCGATTCCCTTTCCCGAAAAGCTAAGAATTTTCAAAATTATAATTAACTTTATATATTCATCTTTTTAGAAAAATTAACTTTTTACTGTGTTTTACTGTCTCATCATAGCGTTTAGGAGATTCCTATCGATAACGTTGATCAAGCGCACCGACCAGAATTCTTAAAGCACTCAATGGGCAATACAATCACAAAATTATTTTCTATATGATAAATATATCTCTTAAAAGTTTTACTAATATTCTTTGCTTGTTTTAAGAACAAAATCCAATCGTACTTATAAATATCTTATTAAAAAGATTTGTAAATTTTAAATCGTTGTTTTCATCCATAATCAATAAATACAAGGATAAACTCATCGAGATATTCGTAGAATACTCGATTCATAAGATGGATGAAATAAGGCAGAAGGTTCGTCAAACCGAATGACATAACGAACCACTCATAAGAGTCATAACGAGTGCGGAATGCGGTAAGTGGAATGCTACCTTCTGCAACTCGTAAGAGATAAAAACCGATTGCAAGGTCGAGCTGAAATGACCTTAGCACCACACAATAGATTTCTTAGGTGATAATCCTAAGAGAAGCTCAAATATATTTCGGAAAATTCACAAATTACTTGAATGAGAAAAATAACATCTTCCTCATCAAGTGGGTTTAAAGAATAAAAATGTTGCCACCAAATTTGGAAATCCAAATCTTTAAAAACAATTGAAATTTGCTTAACAGATTGAGGATGTCGAAGATATATATAGTCCGCTCAGGACATAGGATGTGGCTTCATAATGATTAAGCCAATCCTTTCTCAAAAAATCAATTCTGAAGCCTAAGTAACGCATAATCATGCAAATCAGCTCGGAAAGAATAATCACATAAAATAATCTCGACATCTTCATAAAGTAAACTGAGTGTTGCGGATCCACCAACCGGATTTGCAATTCTCAGTGAAGTCATCAAACCCATAATAGTTAAAAGAAAAAGAATCAACAAGTTCTTTTAATATAAAAGAGTGGGATGCACCCGTATCAAAAGAAATCAAATAGGAAGATCACGAAATAAAATAGTGCCATCAAGGATAGAAAATACCTTGACCAAGAGAAGTGTCATTAGGAGCCTGCATGACATTCAACTCACCCTCCCTCCTAATTTGGAGTATGGGACATGTAGATATAAGATGGCCTAAACCTTTGCAATAACGACAAAAAAATGGTTTTGGGCACTCTTTCGCATAGTGGTCCATAGAACCACAATTGTAGCATCGTCCACGACTAGTGGTAGGATTCTTTGCTACCGAAGTTTCTTGTTTCCCTTTCTTGTTGGGATTGGGGCCTTTGAAATTAATAGGCCTCTTCATGTTATTGTTGAAGTTCTGTTTGGCACGCACAACTTCAACATCACTTTCTCTATCGGTCTCTTCAAGTGGAAGAGCGATATCTACAAGCTGATCGAAAGAAACCTCCAGTTTCAGAAGTAAAGGCTTTTTGAGGTTCTTATTCACACCATAGACGAACCTCTGATCTAAAGTTACTTTTTCAGCCTCCGGCACAAACTTCAATTCGAATCTTTCCCGGAATTGCTCCCAAGTAAGATCCGCATCGATAATCTCAGAAACCAAAAGCTCATACCAATCTAATGCTCTTTCTTGGAGCATGCTAGAAGCCACTTGGACACTGTAACGATAACGAATTTTGCCCGTTCGAAAATCGACATCCATACTTTACATCGTACTCGAATGTCGTAGATTCGAGCGTTCAAATCCGAGTCGCCGGAGCTTATAACACAGTTAAGTAAATATCACAGCGGAATAAAAAGAATATAGATATACAACATCAGATACAATATCCAGATACAATGATGATACAATGAATATCTATATACATCAGGGATATGATACAATAAATTGCAGCGGAAAGAAAAATAGATAACATCAGCAGCGGATAATCTTCATCTCCAAAGCACGATCCAGAAATAGCATGAACTCTCAATAACGATGCACAAAGATAAGCAAGTGCAGTCTGATCCAAAGACTGAACTAGCTCCAGATAAATCTACAAATCTGAATATCTGAAAAACCAAACTCTAGACTGCTCGTGTAGAAAATTTTGAGCATCCAGAGTTTAGGAAAGAAACAATAAACTCCGGATCAGTCATGGGACTGGTGTGAGCAACAAAAACAGTTTATCTTTAAAAACAAATAGTAGAGAATTTTAAAGTCAATTCGCAATGCTTTTGGAAAATGAAACTACCATAAGACCTCCCACCACACACACAATGCAAACGCAGAATTGGAGGAGATTTCTTCTTATGATAGTCAAAGATGCTTACTACGCAAAATCAAATCATTTTTGATATTATTATTAGTGCATAGTGTAGAAAAAATTTCGAAAGTAGAATATAAATCTTAGCCAGCATAGACATTTCGTACTTATGCCTACTATAGCTACCATGTTCAATAGCAGGTTACCACCACATTCCATGGCAGGTAATACAACTAAAACCGTACAGGGCTCGTATTGTTTTGTTTGGATTTCCAACAAATGGTCAGGCTAAGGAACTTCCTATTCCACGAAAGAAACGCCTCTGGCGGGACGTTCTGAGAACCAACTGTTCTCTGCCAAACAAGGCCGGCAACCCCTTTTCCCAAGGGATAAAAGAAACCTCAGATATGCCACCCCCGGTCCTTTGGGACCTTTAACCGAGGTACCTCTAATCCAACATCACACGTCATAAATAAAGTGTGTCCACATGAGTAAGTATCTGGGCTCCATACCATGATACTACCCTTTTCCAGAAGGAATGGTCATACCCTAGGGGAGCTACCCCTGAAAACCTTGCCGCACAATTCCTGTTTCGACCATTACCGGGTTGTGAGGCTCGACGAAGTCTCGTCCACAAAGCTACGCTTTTTCAAAAAGCCACGCTTCGGGTCAAACAAATGATCAACC
Source organism: Allium fistulosum (assembly GCA_030737815.1). Taxonomy (NCBI): domain Eukaryota; kingdom Viridiplantae; phylum Streptophyta; class Magnoliopsida; order Asparagales; family Amaryllidaceae; genus Allium; species Allium fistulosum. Next base: position 1,428,294,170 of record CM060902.1, read on the forward strand.
TATGATCACAAAGATATAAGATCAAACAAATGATCATATCGCAAATGATCAAACACTGATCATTTCACAGCAGCACTCAGCATGCCACATTACCAAATTGGGATATATCGCTGATAAATTTCAACTACATAACCTCTGAGCTCGTACGTCTCAGAGAAGGGTGTTAAGCTAAGAGAATAAATTCTCCGCCACCAACAGAGATGTATTTGAAAGAAATCGGCTTTATATCTCAAAGTGTAATGTCAGACATGTATCCATACAAGTCTGTTCCGGGTTCGAACAGAACCGAAGGCACTTCTCACGAAGCCCTTGCAAATCCGGATAATTTCCAATCACGTCCGGACTTCCCGTCACTAAGGGTGATAAAACCTCTATATCGGGGATCAGCCGATGCAGAGTAACTCGACGGTAATCCTTCCATTTTCAAAAATATCCGGTCTTCACCACCGGTCTTCAAATGCGATCCATATCGTCGTGTCACTATTCGGAATGGGTTATATGACACAAAGGTCCTCTCCCGGCTAAACCGAATAGTGAGCGTAATATTTAAAAACATATGGATATGGGATTTCAATTAAGTCACAACTTATTACCCAAAATCTTTCTTTTCAAATGGTTTCAATCGATTACCATTTCAAATCTTTAAACAAAAAGATTCAACCTTTACGATTTAAACAGTTTCCACACTTTAATCTTTTAAACAAAAGATTCATTCACAGATTTTCCAAATTAATTTCCATTTCAATTTGATTAACTCGTTAAACCTTTAAATCAAAGATTTAACTTATAGCTTTCAAAACAATCCCATTTCAAATGATTTAAACCAATCATTATTTTAAACCTGTTAAAAATAAACAGATTCAAATCATAGCTTTTCAAAACAATTCATTCATAACTTGGAAAACCATTTTCACTTCAATATTGAAATTCCTTTAATTAAACTGGAATTTCATTTCTTATCTGAAAGCTTTTATTCTTTTAAAACAAACAGTTTCATTTCAGAAAATCTGATTTATTCATACGAGTTAAAGTCCTTGGGTTAAATTCAAATTCTCAAAATTACATTTTTAAATGGTTTAAATTCAGATAAACACATTTATAACATTTCCAATCCCTAGTTTCAACTCATAGGATTCAATTTCAAACTTGAATTCAAATTTAAATCAAATTATTTAAATTTTCAAAACTCGATTAAGTTATTCAAAATAACTTTTATCTTTGAAATTCTATTTCAAAAGCTTTTCACTTTAAACCCAAATTTCCAATTTCAAAATCAATTGAAATTAAAATTTCAATTTCAAAAACATCAAATTTAAATTATCTGTGACTTAACCGATTTCCACGTGAAATCCATATTTGTGTGTGTAAAGGTGTAGTCCAGGGGTTTAACACAATAGTGCAACACAATGAATCATCACAGATCAGAATACATAATATAGTTGATAAGCGATATGAACTATAACGCTTATCGTTCATGCACAGACCACAGATATATAAATATCACAGATAATAAATTACATCACAGATAATTTATCACAGATCACAACATAAATCAGGGTGTATCACAAAGAATCATATATCAGGGATATCAAACAATCAAGTCATCCAATAGAATCCAAACATTCATAAGTAAGGTCAGTTAATTATCTGATTAATTCAAATCAAATTAATTTCTTATGAATTTCTAATCCGGGTTAATTAATCATTAATTAATTACAAACCAATATAATTAATTATTCTTTAAATCATTTATTAACTAACCATTAATAATAATAAATTATTCTTAAATTAATCATCCTTAATTAATCACATTGATTAATTAGCCCTTAGTTTATTATCTTTCCTTAATCACCTACATTAATTTATAATCCCTTAATTAATTAACTTAATTAATTAATCCTTAATGACCCATTAATTAACCATTAATTATTTAATTATCTTTAAGGTAAATCATTTCTTCTTATTAATGACTTAATTGTCATTTACAAATGCATTTCAAAACATTTTACCTTTGAATTTCCTTTTAAATTCCATTTCAATTTAAGATTCAAAATAAATACAAATTTTAACTTAACAAAGTTTTAAAAACAGATTAAAAAACCCTTTTCCAATTTTTAATTCAAATCACTTTTCTAAAATATACTTTAACTTTTTAAAGTTGTTTAACATACAACTTATTTATTTTAAAACTAGCATCAGATCTATTCTGGATCAAGGCTTTAAAACTTATTTAACTTTGTTTAAAATTTAAGTTTATCAAAAGAAACAAACAGTGGCAGGTCCTTACAAAAAAAACCTGTAACCAACGATACTCGAGCAAATCCCTAAATCCCCCGAGTACAACCCTACACCCCTTCGAGTAGAACGCTCGAACTACTCGAGTATCACGCAAACTTCCCCTGCTTCTTCCCAGTTTTTTTCTTTCTTTTTTTTCAACTTATACTTAAATGTTCAACGAAGACGACAGGAAGTTCACTCGCATACGCGAGTTCCTCCCCGAAGCCAGGCACCCTCTTCCCCGAGTATTTCGCAATTTCCTTCGAGCTTCCCCCCAGCTAACTTCGTCTTCCCCAAATTCGAACGCAACAGATACATATCGCCTCGCGTGCACGTGCACACTTGGTCGGAGACTCTCTGGCCATCGCCACTCGTTCCAGCAAGTCGACAATGATCTCGACTCTAAATTCGACAACCCAGGTTTTCGAATAACCCAACCAATCAAAATCGAGTTGCCTCGATCAAAATAAACACAGCAGCTATTACCAGAAACCATCTCGATCCCCCTTCCCCGACCATCAGACGCCACAAGACCCCGGCCACGTCACGACAACACGTAATTCTTCCATCCCCCAAATGCTTGTGACACTCGATCACGATTAGGTGACGAAAACAAGTTTTTACAGAGCATCGAAAAACATTCGAACCAAACCCTACTTCCAATTCGTCACAAACGTACTTGCATTAGAAAAATTATTTAGCATTTTTCCTAGGTTAATACATCTTCAAGGTTGCTTCATAATAAATTTCAACAATTAAAATTAATCGAATCAACCGATATTGACAAAAATGCTACTTTTGTTCATACCCAAACTACACCTTCAATATTGATCAAAATATCATCGTTTCTATTTTAAAAATCCTAATCTTGTATGTTAAATCAAGATATGGGATCAAATCTTCCAATTAAAACATTCGAATTTTTCATAGATTTAAATTCTCTCTGTAAAATCAAATTCCTAGAGGTATTACAAGTTGTTTTAACAAAAATAAATTTTTAAAGCTTAATTCGTGAACAAACAAACTATCTTTGTTTGTATTTTGATTTCTAATGGTTACTAGATTAAGAGATAGAAATTTGTTTTACAAATCTGGGTAAAAACTGTAAAAAGAAACAGAGATTACCTGTATACATCATACTTCAACAATATAAATACAAATCTATTCCATAATAAAATATTGAACTCAACACTGACTTGCAACCAACATTTTACTTTAAGCTTAAAGGTGAAGTTACTCACAGTGCTTAAAGAAGAAAGAACAGAGCCTTTTTATGTCAACCCAGGCTTTGAAAAATACCAGCTGAAGCTTCTATCTTCAACCTTCTAGTTGTATTGATTGTATTGTTGTTACAAGTTTGAAGTTTTTAGTTGAATTCTTGTCTGAGTTATGAGATGATATTATTTTCAAGTTTTCTCAGCTTCAAGAATCGAAAATGGGATGAAGAGTTTGATATAAGGAAATGAGTTTACTGGTGATAATCACTTTGTACAAATACCAGAGATATTTACTTTGTTTTGTAGGCTGAAATGATATTGTATTGTACCAGGGCTTTCACGCATTAATTGCCCAAGTCCTTTATGTTTCCATACTTGTGATATTTACATTTCCTTTTGCTTTGCATTTCGAATCTTCACATATAAAATTCTACTTGCCTGGTTTGCTTTCGGCTGAGAAGATATTATATTTTGGCTAAGGACATCTTGCATTAATTGTTTGTACATACATATATTTATTTGTTTCTTCCTTTTCAAGCTTCACACTTCATATACATTTGTTTTTGCCAGGTTTCATGTTTACATATGAAATTTGTTTTGTTACTTTGTATTGTAAGTGAATTTCTATTTAAATTATGTTGTTTGAATTTAATTAATTTGTTTCTATTACCTTGTATTTTATTTTATTATTTTGTTTGTTATAAATTTACAAATTTGTTTACTTTATATTTTATATAGTTTATCTTATATTTATATGTATATATTTCTATTTCAATTTTTAACTTAAATACTTATTAATAGAATTTTGTTATATTTACACAACTCCTGAAATCCATAGATTAAGATTGAATTCAAATACCTTTATGTTATTTTTAAACTCCAATTCAATTTTTAATTCGAATACATTATTTCCAATAATTCACACTTAATCCATAACTTAACTAAATCAATATTAATTACTAATTGATTAAACGATTTATTCAGATATACTTGGATATCGGGGAAACTCGCATCACCTAAATCAAATTTATTTTACTATTTTTATTCAAAAATACAATAAATTATTAATTTAAATATATAGAAAATTTGGGGTCGTTACAGACTTCCCCCCTTAAAAGAATTTCGTCCTCGAAATTACCCAGGAGACACAAAGATAGATGAAGAATATTTCATCAAATCAACTGAACATCTATTCTGCATTTGGCTTACCAAATCAGAATATCAATAACAGATACAAGAACGAATCTGTCTTAACACTTCACAAGATACTCGAGTTATCCAGGTCTACGAAATATGCAATGGTATTGGTTAGTTCGAAAGGATAACTAACCATTCATAGAACATATCGGGACCCAAAGAATAGATAGATATATGGATACGATTTCAAAATTTTCAGTTCAGAACTAAAGTATACCTATCAACCATAGCAATCAAAGCAACCAATACATCCAAACAAACAATTCTGGCCTATCTGGAGTTTATGTCCCATATTAATATATCGAATCTCCTTCCTGGATCTACCAGGAACTATCGAAGGATTCAGAAAAGATGACGAACAAAAGAGATTGATAGAGAAAAGATTGTTTCCTTATTGTTACAGGATATTGACCATTTCATAGTCTCTTCCCTGTCCCCTATCTCATCCTCTTCTTGCACTCATACTCACTATCAGTGGATAGTAAGAGAATTTACTGAGGCATTCGGACGGATATCTGAGGAATACTCATTCTAGGGTATACTTCACCCTATCTCTAATGAGCTACTTAACGTGTTATACTCCTGAGCTAAAGTTCAACCTTAGCTCTGATACCAAATGTAACGATAACGAATTTTGCCCGTTCGAAAATCGACATCCATACTTTACATCGTACTCGAATGTCGTAGATTCGAGCGTTCAAATCCGAGTCGCCGGAGCTTATAACACAGTTAAGTAAATATCACAGCGGAATAAAAAGAATATAGATATACAACATCAGATACAATATCCAGATACAATGATGATACAATGAATATCTATATACATCAGGGATATGATACAATAAATTGCAGCGGAAAGAAAAATAGATAACATCAGCAGCGGATAATCTTCATCTCCAAAGCACGATCCAGAAATAGCATGAACTCTCAATAACGATGCACAAAGATAAGCAAGTGCAGTCTGATCCAAAGACTGAACTAGCTCCAGATAAATCTACAAATCTGAATATCTGAAAAACCAAACTCTAGACTGCTCGTGTAGAAAATTTTGAGCATCCAGAGTTTAGGAAAGAAACAATAAACTCCGGATCAGTCATGGGACTGGTGTGAGCAACAAAAACAGTTTATCTTTAAAAACAAATAGTAGAGAATTTTAAAGTCAATTCACAATGCTTTTGGAAAATGAAACTACCATAAGACCTCCCACCACACACACAATGCAAACGCAGAATTGGAGGAGATTTCTTCTTATGATAGTCAAAGATGCTTACTACGCAAAATCAAATCATTTTTGATATTATTATTAGTGCATAGTGTAGAAAAAATTTCGAAAGTAGAATATAAATCTTAGCCAGCATAGACATTTCGTACTTATGCCTACTATAGCTACCATGTTCAATAGCAGGTTACCACCACATTCCATGGCAGGTAATACAACTAAAACCGTACAGGGCTCGTATTGTTTTGTTTGGATTTCCAACAAATGGTCAGGCTAAGGAACTTCCTATTCCACGAAAGAAACGCCTCTGGCGGGACGTTCCGAGAACCAACTGTTCTCTGCCAAACAAGGCCGGCAACCCCTTTTCCCAAGGGATAAAAGAAACCTCAGATATGCCACCCCCGGTCCTTTGGGACCTTTAACCGAGGTACCTCTAATCCAACATCACACGTCATAAATAAAGTGTGTCCACATGAGTAAGTATCTGGGCTCCATACCATGATACTACCCTTTTCCAGAAGGAATGGTCATACCCTAGGGGAGCTACCCCTGAAAACCTTGCCGCACAATTCCTGTTTCGACCATTACCGGGTTGTGAGGCTCGACGAAGTCTCGTCCACAAAGCTACGCTTTTTCAAAAAGCCACGCTTCGGGTCAAACAAATGATCAACCTATGATCACAAAGATATAAGATCAAACAAATGATCATATCGCAAATGATCAAACACTGATCATTTCACAGCAGCACTCAGCATGCCACATTACCAAATTGGGATATATCGCTGATAAATTTCAACTACATAACCTCTGAGCTCGTACGTCTCAGAGAAGGGTGTTAAGCTAAGAGAATAAATTCTCCGCCACCAACAGAGATGTATTTGAAAGAAATCGGCTTTATATCTCAAAGTGTAATGTCAGACATGTATCCATACAAGTCTGTTCCGGGTTCGAACAGAACCGAAGGCACTTCTCATGAAGCCCTTGCAAATCCGGATAATTTCCAATCACGTCCGGACTTCCCGTCACTAAGGGTGATAAAACCTCTATATCGGGGATCAGCCGATGCAGAGTAACTCGACGGTAATCCTTCCGTTTTCAAAAATATCCGGTCTTCACCACCGGTCTTCAAATGCGATCCATATCGTCGTATCACTATTCGGAATGGGTTATATGACACAAAGGTCCTCTCCCGGCTAAACCGAATAGTGAGCGTAATATTTAAAAACATATGGATATGGGATTTCAATTAAGTCACAACTTATTACCCAAAATCTTTCTTTTCAAATGGTTTCAATCGATTACCATTTCAAATCTTTAAACAAAAAGATTCAACCTTTACGATTTAAACAGTTTCCACACTTTAATCTTTTAAACAAAAGATTCATTCACAGATTTTCCAAATTAATTTCCATTTCAATTTGATTAACTCGTTAAACCTTTAAATCAAAGATTTAACTTATAGCTTTCAAAACAATCCCATTTCAAATGATTTAAACCAATCATTATTTTAAATCTGTTAAAAATAAACAGATTCAAATCATAGCTTTTCAAAACAATTCATTCATAACTTGGAAAACCATTTTCACTTCAATATTGAAATTCCTTTAATTAAACTGGAATTTCATTTCTTATCTGAAAGCTTTTATTCTTTTAAAACAAACAGTTTCATTTCAGAAAATCTGATTTATTCATACGAGTTAAAGTCCTTGGGTTAAATTCAAATTCTCAAAATTACATTTTTAAATGGTTTAAATTCAGATAAACACATTTATAACATTTCCAATCCCTAGTTTCAACTCATAGGATTCAATTTCAAACTTGAATTCAAATTTAAATCAAATTATTTAAATTTTCAAAACTCGATTAAGTTATTCAAAATAACTTTTATCTTTGAAATTCTATTTCAAAAGCTTTTCACTTTAAACCCAAATTTCCAATTTCAAAATCAATTGAAATTAAAATTTCAATTTCAAAAACATCAAATTTAAATTATTTGTGACTTAACCGATTTCCACGTGAAATCCATATTTGTGTGTGTAAAGGTGTAGTCCAGGGGTTTAACACAATAGTGCAACACAATGAATCATCACAGATCAGAATACATAATATAGTTGATAAGCGATATGAACTATAACGCTTATCGTTCATGCACAGACCACAGATATATAAATATCACAGATAATAAATTACATCACAGATAATTTATCACAGATCACAACATAAATCAGGGTGTATCACAAAGAATCATATATCAGGGATATCAAACAATCAAGTCATCCAATAGAATCCAAACATTCATAAGTAAGGTCAGTTAATTATCTGATTAATTCAAATCAAATTAATTTCTTATGAATTTCTAATCCGGGTTAATTAATCATTAATTAATTACAAACCAATATAATTAATTATTCTTTAAATCATTTATTAACTAACCATTAATAATAATAAATTATTCTTAAATTAATCATCCTTAATTAATCACATTGATTAATTAGCCCTTAGTTTATTATCTTTCCTTAATCACCTACATTAATTTATAATCCCTTAATTAATTAACTTAATTAATTAATCCTTAATGACCCATTAATTAACCATTAATTATTTAATTATCTTTAAGGTAAATCATTTCTTCTTATTAATGACTTAATTGTCATTTACAAATGCATTTCAAAACATTTTACCTTTGAATTTCCTTTTAAATTCCATTTCAATTTAAGATTCAAAATAAATACAAATTTTAACTTAACAAAGTTTTAAAAACAGATTAAAAAAACCCTTTTCCAATTTTTAATTCAAATCACTTTTCTAAAATATACTTTAACTTTTTAAAGTTGTTTAACATACAACTTATTTATTTTAAAACTAGCATCAGATCTATTCTGGATCAAGGCTTTAAAACTTATTTAACTTTGTTTAAAATTTAAGTTTATCAAAAGAAACAAACAGTGGCAGGTCCTTACAAAAAAACCTGTAACCAACGATACTCGAGCAAATCCCTAAATCCCCCGAGTACAACCCTACACCCCTTCGAGTAGAACGCTCGAACTACTCGAGTATCACGCAAACTTCCCCTGCTTCTTCCCAGTTTTTTTCTTTCTTTTTTTTTTCAACTTATACTTAAATGTTCAACGAAGACGACAGGAAGTTCACTCGCATACGCGAGTTCCTCCCCGAAGCCAGGCACCCTCTTCCCCGAGTATTTCGCAATTTCCTTCGAGCTTCCCCCCAGCTAACTTCGTCTTCCCCAAATTCGAATGCAACAGATACATATCGCCTCGCGTGCACGTGCACACTTGGTCGGAGACTCTCCGGCCATCGCCACTCGTTCCAGCAAGTCGACAATGATCTCGACTCTAAATTCGACAACCCGGGTTTTTGAATAACCCAACCAATCAAAATCGAGTTGCCTCGATCAAAATAAACACAGCAGCTATTACCAGAAACCATCTCGATCCCCCTTCCCCGACCATCAGACGCCACAAGACCCCGGCCACGTCACGACAACACGTAATTCTTCCATCCCCCAAATGCTTGTGACACTCGATCACGATTAGGCGACGAAAACAAGTTTTTACAGAGCATCGAAAAACATTCGAACCAAACCCTACTTCCAATTCGTCACAAACGTACTTGCATTAGAAAAATTATTTAGCATTTTTCCTAGGTTAATACATCTTCAAGGTTGCTTCATAATAAATTTCAACAATTAAAATTAATCGAATCAACCGATATTGACAAAAATGCTACTTTTGTTCATACCCAAACTACACCTTCAATATTGATCAAAATATCATCGTTTCTATTTTAAAAATCCTAATCTTGTATGTTAAATCAAGATATGGGATCAAATCTTCCAATTAAAACATTCGAATTTTTCATAGATTTAAATTCTCTCTGTAAAATCAAATTCCTAGAGGTATTACAAGTTGTTTTAACAAAAATAAATTTTTAAAGCTTAATTCGTGAACAAAGAAACTATCTTTGTTTGTATTTTGATTTCTAATAGTTACTAGATTAAGAGATAGAAATTTGTTTTACAAATCTGGGTAAAAACTGTAAAAAGAAACAGAGATTACCTGTATACATCATACTTCAACAATATAAATACAAATCTATTCCATAATAAAATATTGAACTCAACACTGACTTGCAACCAACATTTTACTTTAAGCTTAAAGGTGAAGTTACTCACAGTGCTTAAAGAAGAAAGAACAGAGCCTTTTTATGTCAACCCAGGCTTTGAAAAATACCAGCTGAAGCTTCTATCTTCAACCTTCTAGTTGTATTGATTGTATTGTTGTTACAAGTTTGAAGTTTTTAGTTGAATTCTTGTCTGAGTTATGAGATGATATTATTTTCAAGTTTTCTCAGCTTCAAGAATCGAAAATGGGATGAAGAGTTTGATATAAGGAAATGAGTTTACTGGTGATAATCACTTTGTACAAATACCAGAGATATTTACTTTGTTTTGTAGGCTGAAATGATATTGTATTGTACCAGGGCTTTCACGCATTAATTGCCCAAGTCCTTTATGTTTCCATACTTGTGATATTTACATTTCCTTTTGCTTTGCATTTCGAATCTTCACATATAAAATTCTACTTGCCTGGTTTGCTTTCGGCTGAGAAGATATTATATTTTGGCTAAGGACATCTTGCATTAATTGTTTGTACATACATATATTTATTTGTTTCTTCCTTTTCAAGCTTCTCACTTCATATACATTTGTTTTTGCCAGGTTTCATGTTTACATATGAAATTTGTTTTGTTACTTTGTATTGTAAGTGAATTTCTATTTAAATTATGTTGTTTGAATTTAATTAATTTGTTTCTATTACCTTGTATTTTATTTTATTATTTTGTTTGTTATAAATTTACAAATTTGTTTACTTTATATTTTATATAGTTTATCTTATATTTATATGTATATATTTCTATTTCAATTTTTAACTTAAATACTTATTAATAGAATTTTGTTATATTTACACAACTCCTGAAATCCATAGATTAAGATTGAATTCAAATACCTTTATGTTATTTTTAAACTCCAATTCAATTTTTAATTCGAATACATTATTTCCAATAATTCACACTTAATCCATAACTTAACTAAATCAATATTAATTACTAATTGATTAAACGATTTATTCAGATATACTTGGATATCGGGGAAACTCGCATCACCTAAATCAAATTTATTTTACTATTTTTATTCAAAAATACAATAAATTATTAATTTAAATATATAGAAAATTTGGGGTCGTTACAGACACGAAGTGAATCAGTAAGATCCATGCGGGAGAAGATGCGATCGTATGATCTAAGCCAAGCTTGGATTTCTATAACGGTTTCGGAACCCTTGAATGGCCTTCCACCCAAAGCGGTATAGTCTCTGCACAAACGTGCAAACCCGGATTTAGGGTGAGTTGGCGCTGGAAAGGGTCCGGCAGCTCGGGCATTGTTCACAAGATCTAAAAGTTGTTGAGCTGACATAAATACTCCATCCTGAGGAGTAGCACTAGATTGACCGGCGCTGGGACGGCCAGGTCTAACCATTTCTCTTCTCTAAGAAAGAAAGAAAGAAGAGGAAAAAGGTTATTCTCAAAATGAATATCAAACAACCTTAATTGATAAAACAAGGCATTACAAAAGAAAATAGGATAAAATGGTGCGAATACTCGAATTAAATCCTATGGCACGATTCCTAAGGAAGACTTAGGACAATGATCCTTGCTAGATTATTCTACATTGTTCCGAAGTTTGGCTCTGATACCAAGCTGTGACGCCCCACCTCTTTGCTCACGCTAGCCAAGGACACTACGGAGTAATGTCGTCGACTAGCGCGAAGAATAAGGCTGTTGAGGAGCGACCATCCGTATAATTGCTTTGTGTGAGTTCCGATATGTCAGATAGTATAACATGCATTTCATTTCAAGAGTAATTTCGACATACCGATACAAACTCAAAGCTACCACATGGTGGCTAAGTGGACCTCGGAAACAAATATAAAAATAAACATAACATAAATCAGTCACAAATGTTCATATCTCAAAAGCGGAAACAGATATGAATATATCACATAAAAGTGTACATCAGAGTAGTGGTCAAACAAGATCCACTATGTCACAAGAGAATAGATAAAGTGCTAGACAAAAGAATAATTATACATCAAGGAGTCTCTATCTCAAATGTATAACAACAAAAACTACCAATCTAATGTAGTTAGACAAAAGTCAGAAGATGATCCCAAATAAGGAGTCAAGCAGAAGCACCTGTAACATCTCGGTCTGACCCGAGTATTATTTAAGAAGAAAATAATAAACGGATCAGTCTAGCTATAAATATCAGATAAAATGATATAGGATAAGAGATATGACCAAAAACGTATGATAACATAAATGTCATATTGTGTCAAGTATACATCAAATAACAACAAAAATCATACAATATCTCAAATCATCTCAAAACACCAAAAAGAATCACATTCTTTAATTTATTCACCAAAACAAAAATATTGACAAAACACATCAATGTCAATCCACGAAAATTGGTGAAACACAAATTCTAGAAATCATCAACTAGAAATCCAAAAATCACAAAGTGGGAAGGCTTATCACAAACGGGAGCATGAAAACTCACCAACACGTGTATCACAAACGGGTCGCTAACCCATGGTCGTTAACCATAAAGCCGGTGCCACGCCGTAGTATAGCGTTACGCCCGAGGAACCAAACTCAAATAATATGGTACAGCGACGTAGTACAGCGAACGCCCGATGAACCGAACTCCAATAAACCGGAACAACGACGTAGTACAGCGTTACGCCCGATGAACCGAACTCCGATAAACCATAGGTCGCTAGCCTATAAAAATGAGACGAAGCTCAAAAGAACGGGGTATAGTCCCCCAGGCGGACAAAGAGACATCACACATCGCTAGTCTAAATCGCAAAATGATCATCATCGATCGATAAAAAGTGTCAATTACACTAAGCTAGTAAATATAAGAGTTTAGCTTCATGTCCCATAACCACTAGCTTAACTCAAATATTTACGTACAAATTGTAGACTTCCACTCAAAGATTGTCACAAGATTTTCAATCGAACAAGTCCAAGAATTAACCGACGAAGTAAACGCAAGCGTTTCATACCACTTGTTTTACTAAGCCGTTTAATTAGATTTCTCATACGAGTGAGGTAAAGGTTTGTATATACTAATAGATTAGAAAACGGTTTTACAAACGAGCTTTATATTTAAAAATAGAGTTGAAATCATCTTTGAAAAAGAGTTTGAATATTTACTACTAGTATAGAAAACCTTTATATTTTAAAGTGACAAATCACAGAAATGATTGTAGAAACAATCAATCACCAAAATCCATATTCGAAGACGTGAATCAAATCCAAAGAAATCGATACCGAATCCATCAAAATGGATATTCTCAGAAGTCCCAAAAAAGAAGCCATCAAAGTCAATTAATAAATGATAACAATAAATCGGATAATCACGAATCCATAAAAATTGGAAACCCACATAAAATAGGCAAATTGGCCGAGACAAGCAGGTTCAGACGTCTGAATTGTATGTTTCAGACATCTGAAACTGGAGCTTAGGAAATACTTTGCCTAGGCCAATGATGGCCAAATCATATCGGAAACAATTGGATGAGTGATGATGGCTAGGGGTTTACGCCAAACGACTACCCAATCTTCAAGACTCACCAATACACTCCGACCAACATGCCCAAACATCCATATAAGGATTTTTCATAGATTTTGACTTCAAACGCCAAAAATTGGAATATTCATTAAACCAATTCAATTCAAAAGCAAATGGACAAGGAATATATGTTAGGAATTGCTACCTAACACTATCAAAGATATAGACGTAGATGTGAGTTCAAAAACTCACCTTTTAACCCAAAAAACTCAAGAGAGAAGCTATAGAGCAAGGCAAGAACAATCACTCTTCAATTATAACCCAAGGAGCTTCAATCTAGGCTCAAATAGAAAAACATTTCCTAAGTTAGGTTTAGGAAATTTCTGAAATTGAAGAGAGAATGAGTTGGAGAAGACGAAGAGGATGCTTACCTAAGCTTCTCTTTGATTTTGGAGCTAAAACTTGGATTTGTAAAAGAAACTATGGCTTAGGAATTTCTATTTCCTTTTCTCTTCTCCCATTTTTGCTAAAGCTTGCAGGTATTAGGAAATGAAAGTGAATGAAGAGAAGAGGGGGTGGAGCTAAGGTCTTATGTTAGGTTATTGGGCTTAAACCCAAACCCAAAGCCCTAAGTGAAAATCTTGAAATTTTTCCCAACTCAAAACATATCGATGTTTATACCCAAAAAAGTCGCAAACAACATTTTGAACTCAATGGAAGTGGTCTCGAGTCCAAATTGTTGATTCTCAACCTCATTCCCGATTCAGACGTCTGAAATTTCCAAACCAGACGTTTGAGTCTAGAAAAATATGAGTTCTCTAACAGCATTCAGACGTCTGAAATGAACGATTCAGACGTCTGAATCTGGTAAAATAGAAGTTGTCTAGAACAATATTCAAACGTCTGAATTGTCCATTTCAGACGTCTGAAAATGGCAATTTTGGCCTATTTCCTTTCTGGTTTGATTTGAACAATTTCAGACGTCTAAGTGCTTCATTTCAGACATCTGAATTCCTGTTTGAAGGTGTTTTCAAATAGGCGCTTCCAAATAGCACGATCCGCATAGACATTTCGCTAATTCGACTGTTCTTCTACGAATAGTGACTTTTTCGGACTAAAATCCGACTAACGATGCTATATTTAAATTAAACATTTAAATATACGAATCGTAAAATATGCGGGTTGTTACAGACTCCCCTCCTTAAAGAAATTGCGTCCTCGCAATAATTAAGAAGAAAATAAAGAGTAACAACCATAAAAGCATATCAACACAAAAGAAAATTTGAAATAAGAAGTTCACCATAAAGAGCATGAAAGAGTAAGTCCGGATGTGTTTGTTCGATGGATTCTCAAGATTCCCAAGAGCAATCCTTAGGATTTGAGGAACATTAAACTTTCACAAGAAGAACATCTTTATTTCGAAGGCGTTCAACCTTCGAAGTAAAGATACAAATAAAATGTTGCTCATAAGTTAAATTTGGTGAAACTTCAATTTTTTCAATAATACCGAGCTCAAGAATAGAATCGGAATCCCTAAGGCATTTCCGTAGTTGAGAGACGTGGAAAACGTAATGAATATCAAAAATTGAGCCGATAAATAAAAAGGCGATAAGCCACGGAACAAATACGTTCAGTGATGGGAAATGGACCATCATATCGAGGTGCTAACTTTCCCGATCGACTGGAACGCACAACACCCCTCATATGTGAAACACACATGAACACAAATAAAATCTAGACCTAAAACCAGCCTCTCACCGGCTTCAAGCCAACACAAAGGAAATCGGCATGGCCTTCCGTAGAGTGCCTCGAAAGATGCCAGACCAATACAAGATTGGAAGCTATTATAGGAAGAAAACTCAACAAGAATACGATCTTCCCAACTTCCACCAAAACCAAGAACACATGTATGAAAGAAGATCTTCAAGAGTTTGATTCACACGCCCGGTTTGTCCCTCGGATTGAGGACGATAAGCGGTGCTAAAATTAAGATTTGTTCCCAAAGCTTTTGAAGACCTTTCCAAAATCCATTAGTAAAATAATGGATCACGATTGCTAACAATAGAAGTAGGAACTCCATGCAATTTCGTTTGACATAGAGTTTAGCCAAAAGAGGTATGGTCCAAAAGAGAAGGACGAGCCTCGAGGCTAGACAAAACAAGAGATGAGCATGAATTGGATTCACGATCTCGTATCTCGCAAGTGGATAAAGTCTCGAGATTATTCCATTCGGATATCAACAAAGAAACATCTGCTTGTTGCATACGATTAAGGGCATCGACAACTCGATTGCCCTTTCCGGAATTATAAAAAAATCAAGATCATAAGATGCAAGGAACTCGAGCTAACGCTGTTGACGCAAATTAAGTTCCTTTCAAAAAATAAATACTTCAAAAACTTATGATCGGGGTAGAGAACAATTTCTCTCCCAAAATATAATGACACCAAATTCTAAGAGCAAAAACAATAGCCGCGAGCACTAGATCATGAATGGTATATCTAGTCTCGACAAGCTTCAATTGTCAAGAAGCATATGTAATAACACATTCCCATAGCAAGAGAATGGCACCCAAACCAATACGACTAGTATCGGTAAAAACAATAAAGTTTTGATTCCCTTCGGGAATTGCAAGAATAGAAGCATCGGAAAAGAGTTCCTTTAATCGATTCCCTTTCCCGAAAAAGCTAAGAATTTTCAAAATTATAATTAACTTTATATATTCATCTTTTTAGAAAAATTAACTTTTTACTGTGTTTTACTGTCTCATCATAGCGTTTAGGAGATTCCTATCGATAACGTTGATCAAGCGCACCGACTAGAATTCTTAAAGCACTCAATGGGCAATACAAT
Source organism: Allium fistulosum (assembly GCA_030737815.1). NCBI lineage: Eukaryota > Viridiplantae > Streptophyta > Magnoliopsida > Asparagales > Amaryllidaceae > Allium > Allium fistulosum. The sequence goes on from CM060902.1 coordinate 1,428,310,590, forward strand.
CACAAAATTATTTTCTATATGATAAATATATCTCTTAAAAGTTTTACTAATATTCTTTGCTTGTTTTAAGAACAAAATCCAATCGTACTTATAAATATCTTATTAAAAAGATTTGCAAATTTTAAATCGTTGTTTTCATCCATAATCAATAAATACAAGGATAAACTCATCGAGATATTCGTAGAATACTCGATTCATAAGATGGATGAAATAAGGCAGAAGGTTCGTCAAACCGAATGACATAACGAACCACTCATAAGAGTCATAACGAGTGCGGAATGCGGTAAGTGGAATGCTACCTTCCGCAACTCGTAACTGATAAAAACCGGTGGCAAGGTCGAGCTGAAAAGACCTTAGCACCACAAAATAGATTGCTTAGGTGATAATCCTAAGACAAGCTCAAATATATTTCGGAAAATTCACAAATTACTTGAATGAGAGAAATAACATCTTCCTCATCAAGTGGGTTTAAAGAATAAAAATGTTGCCACCAAATTTGGAAATCCAAATCTTTAAAAACAATAGAAATTTGCTTAACAGATTGAGGATGTCGAAGATATATATAGTCCGCTCAGGACATAGGATGTGGGCTTCATAATGATTAAGCCAATCCTTTCTCAAAAAATCAATTCTGAAGCCTAAGTTACGCATAATCATGCAAATCGGCTCGGAAAGAATAATCACATAAAATAATCTCGACATCTTCATAAAGTAAACTGAGTGTTGCGGATCCACCAACCGGATTCGCAATTCTCAGTGAATTCATCAGACCCATAATAGTAAAAAGAAAAAGAATCAACAAGTTCTTTTAATATAAAAGAGTGGGATGCACCCGTATCAAAAGAAATCAAATAGGAAGATCACGAAATAAAATAGTGCCATCAAGGATAGAAAATACCTTGACCAAGAGAAGTGTCATTAGGAGCCTGCACGACATTCAACTCTCCCTCCCTCCTACTTTGGAGTATGGGACATGTAGATATAAGATGGCTCGAACCTTTGCAATAACGACAAAAAAATGGTTTTGGGCACTCTTTCGCATAGTGGTCCGTAGAACCACAATTGTAGCATCGTCCACGACTAGTGGTAGGATTCTTTGCTACCAAAGTTTCTTACTTCCCTTTCTTGTTGGGATTGAGGCCTTTGAAATTAATATGCCTCTTCATGTTATTGTTGAAGTTCTGTTTGGCATGCACAACTTCAACATCACTTTCTATATCGGTCTCTTCAAGTTGAAGAGCGATATCTACAAGCTGATCGAAAGAAACCTCCAGTTTCAGAAGTAAAGGCTTTTTGAGGTTCTTATTCAAACCATAGACGAACCTCTGATTTTTCTTCAATGGGGTATTAATGTATTCGACCCTATATTTAGAGAGAGATTCAAAAGATGCGACATAATGTGCCACAGAAGATTCACCTTGAACAGGGTCAAATAAAGCGTCGAGTTAAAGTTACTTTTTCAGCCTCCGGCACAAACTTCAATTCGAATCTTTCCCGGAATTGCTCCCAAGTAATATCTGCTTCGATAATCTCAGAAACCAAAAGCTCATACCAATCTAATGCTCTTTCTCAGAGCATGCTAGAAGCCACTTGGACACGAAGTGAATCAATAAGATCCATGCGGGAGAAGATGTGATCGCATGATCTAAGCCAAGCTTGGATTTCTATAACGGTTTTGGAACCCTTAAATGGCCTTCCTCCCAAAGCGTATAGACTCTACACAAACGTGCAAACCCGGATTTAGGGTGAGTTGGCGCTGGAACGGGTCCGACAGCTTGGGCATTGCTCACAAGATCTAAAAGTTGTTGAGCTGACATAAATACTCCATCTTGAGGAATAGCACTAGATTGACCGGCGCTGGGACGGCCAGGTCTAACCATTTCTCTTCTCTAAGAAAGAAAGAAAGAAGAGGAAAAATGTTATTCTCAAAATGAATATCAAACAACCTTAATTGATAAAACAAGGCATCACAAAAGAAAATAGGATAAAACGGTGCGAATACTCGAATTAAATCCTATGGCACGATTCCTAAGGAAGACTTAGGACAATGATCCTTGCTAGATTATTCTACATTGTTCCGAAGTTTGGCTCTGATACCAAGCTGTGACGCGCCACCTCTATGCTCGCGCTAGCCAAGGACACTACAGAGTAATGCCGTCGACTAGCGCGAAGAATAAGGATGTTGAGGAGCGACCATCCGTATAATTGCTTTGTGCGAGTTCCGATATGTCAGATAGTATAACATGCATTTCATTTCAAGAGGAAATCTGACATACCGATACAAACTCAAAGCTACCACACGGTGGCTAAGTGGACCTCGGAAACAAATATAGAAATAAATATAACATAAATCAGTCACAGATGTTCATATCTCAAAGGCGGAAACAGATATGAATATATCACATAAAAGTGTACATCAGAGTAGTGGTCAAACAAGATCCACTACGTCACAAGAGAATAGATAAAGTGCTAGACAAAATAATAATTATACATCAAGGAGTCTCTATCTTAAATGTATAACAACAAAAACTACCAATCTAATGTAGTTAGACAAAAGTCAGAAGATGATCCCAGATAAGGAGTCAAGCAGAAGCACCTGTAACATCTCGGTCTGACCCAAGTATTATTTAAGAAGAAAATAATAAACGGATCAGTCTAGCTATAAATATCAGATAAAATGATATAGGATAAGAGATATGACCAAAAACGTATGATAACATAAATGTCATACTGTGTCAAGTATACATCAAATAACAACAAAAATCATATAATATCTCAAATCATCTCAAAACACCAAAAAGAATCACATTCTTTAATTTCTTCACCAAAACAAAAATATTGACAAAACACATCAATGTCAATCCACGAAAATTGGTGAAACACAAATTCTAGAAATCATCAACTAGAAATCCAAAATCACAAAGGGGGAAGGCCTATCACAAACGGGAGCATGAAAACTCACCAACACGTGTATCACAAACGGGTCGCTAACCCATGGTCACTAACCAGAAAGCCGGTGCCACGACGTAGTACAGCGTTACGCCCGAGGAACCAAACTCAAATAATACGGAACAACGACGTAGTACAGCGAACGCCCGATGAACCGAACTCCAATAAACCGGAACAACGACATAGTACAGCGTTACGCCCGATGAACCGAACTCCGATAAACCATAGGTCGCTATCCTATAAAAATGAGACGAAGCTCAAAAGAACGGGGTATAGTCCCCCAGGCGGACAAAGAGACATCACACATCGCTAGTCTAAATCGCAAAATGATCATCATCGATCGATAAAAAGTGTCAATTACACTAAGCTAGTAAATATAAGAGTTTAGCTTCATGTCCCATAACCACTAGCTTAACTCAAATATTTACGAACAAATTGTAGACTTCCACTCAAAGATTGTCACAAGATTTTCAATCGAACAAGTCCAAGAATTAACCGACGAAGTAAACGCAAGCGTTTCATACCACTTGTTTTACTAAGCCGTTTAATTAGATTTCTCATACGAGTGAGGTAAAGGTTTGTATATACTAATAGATTAGAAAACGGTTTTACAAACGAGCTTTATATTTAAAAATAGAGTTGAAATCATCTTTGAAAAAGAGTTTGAATATTTACTACTAGTATAGCAAACCTTTATATTTTAAAGTGACAAATCACAGAAATGATTGTAGAAACAATCAATCATCAAAATCCACATTCGAAGCACTACTACAAAACAGGCCATTTGCATCGGTTGTTTACCCCCCTTTTGCATCAGTTCAACAACCGATGCAACAGGCTTAACACTTTTGCATCAGTTCTGAAACCGATGCAAAAAGGTCCTTTTTGCATCGGTTGTTACTAACAACTGATGCAAAATATCATGGTTGGTTGCTTGGACACAACCCCATGTTGCATCGGTTTTTTATAACAACCGATGCAAACTAATCCCTCTATTGCATCAGCTATTTATACCTGATGCAAAAAAGCCATTCTCAGAAATCATTATTACAGTACTCAAATAGACAATATATATATATATTATTGATTATAACAAACAATTATTGCATGCAATATTACAATCATTCAAAATTAAATTTGATGGAAAATACAAACTGAATAACATAATACCAAATTAAATTTGATGGCAATATTTCCTCTTACCGTTGCTTCTCTATTACATACATATATCACTATCACATTCAGAAAAACAGTGAAAACTCCAACTCCACCAACACTGCTTAACAACTGGCAGTGTATATCACCACCTTAACATCTGCTCTACCATTTCAAACCAAACCACTGCTGCAACACTACAACTCCACCAACACTGCTTTTTCCTGTCAAACATATTGCGACATTCATCTAAACTTCATTTTCTCCTTCATCTAAATACACATCAGTAACCACCTCATAACTGCTCACTCATACATACAAACTACAACCACCTTCATACATAAACCAAGCTCCTCCCATCGCCACTTCTCATTTCCCATACATCCTCTCAACCAGCAACTCTTGCTACTGCCTCATCAATCTGCTGAACAACATATTCAACCAGAGAACATCCCATACTTCACTATGTAGTGCACTTGTGCACATTATCTGTGCACGGAAACATTCAAACTGCCTCACTTTTGCAACATTACCTTATCCCACCCCCTTCTACACAAACCACAACTTCCCCTACCAACTCAGTTTACCAAGTCACGTACCATTCTTCTGACCATCTCTGACATATCAATCAACTACCTAGTCATTTCTGCACCAGCACATCATCATACACTTCCTCAACCTCTTGACTACCTTCTAGCCACAACAACAGGCCCGAAACTTCCTCTGCCCGATACCTTACAGCCACAGATACATCACCAAACAGTGCACTACACATCAAATAAACCTTCCACTGTCTCGACATGACCTACTCATACACCCAAATCCAACTGCCAACATCCCCGAACATTGTCGCTTCAACTGTACTTCATTACCCCTCTGCTATAAACTGCTTTGACATAAACTACACTCTCAATATCACCTCCTCCTCTGCTATAAACTGCAATGTGCCACCCCATCAATTTGCATCCACACTACCAATACTGTCCCCAGTGCAATAAACCCTCCAGCCATATATCAAATATCACTCTACTTCAACACCCATGTACATCACTTGCATTTCAGTGCATAACTACCACCACAGTGACCCAAACTGCTGTGCATATCTCACCACAACCACCGCTACACTTGCCTCCAACACCTCACCACAGTTCAACCACCAATGCAAAGGGCAGGACGTGGAAGCGTGAAGTTTGCAATTCATTTTGCTGAAAAACAATAAAGCAATCAATTTTTGAAAGGCAAAGGATGCAAAAAGGTCTATCGCTGAAAATTTAGAAACAATCCAATACAAAGTGCTTAATTAATAAGAGGTTTTTAGTGGTCCTGTATAACTTCAGGTGCAATGATAGAATTAACAAAAAGTGAAGAACACAATAATCAATAACAAATTCATCCAAAAGGTCAAAACTTCTGTCCCGTTATTTAATAGCCAATGTATCTTTTTAATGATAGTAGCATATATATAACCTACAGAATTGGTCACAGACATGTCTCAGTATATCATAACATGTTAAATTGCAAGGGTCATATTCGGTAATGTAGAATTTTATGAAGGCAATTAGTATCATAACAGTTCATCCAAACACATTTATTACCAAACTATCGTACTATTTTAAAACTTTGTAAGGCGCACAATAGCCACGAATGAAAAGTCACATATTAAGCTACAAATAATAGTATCATTCTAAAGAAAGTCTATTATCTGTAACTGTGAGGTCCAATCATCTATGTCAAATTATATTTGAGTCAAATTCTCAGGTAATTAAAATAGAACCATACTTTGATACTTGCATATATTAGCTGCAATGTATATAAGCAGTGATGTAATGAGTAAGCATCATAGTTGAGAAAAATGTTGATAGCCAACTGAGTGAAAGCATAGATACAACATTAAACTCTGTGGAGCATGTAAAACATATTGGTCATTAATATTGCAACAACCAAAGCTTTAAATTTAGCTACAAATGGAAGCCAAATATAGTTACTCATATTTATCGTGCTCTTACGAACATGTGTAGCGGGGAACATCACAGCACGATTGTATCCAACCAACAGTGCAATTTAGATTTTAATCGACTGTTCCAATAGTACAATATCACAGCATATTGATAATGAACAATAGACTATTCCTATAGGTAATCGACTGTTTGCTTCTCATATACTCGACTGTATACAGCCAGGAAGCTCTAGAGAAAAACTAAAGTGGTTACAACAATTACCATCTCTGTTCTGCTCTTTCTTTTATTTTTCTTGTCTGGTGATAATTTATGACATTTGTTTACTTCTTGCTCTGTTTTTGATATGTGTTCGATATTGGATGATGCTATGTACATATTCATATACAGAATTAAAGGGTAAACAGCATATAAACAAAGAATAAAATGTAAATGTTAAGAATGAAGGTAATTAAGGATACCTTGAGTGGTTATAGGTGGTAAGTCGGGAAGAGGATGATCTGAGAAAAAGTAGGATTTGAGGTCTGCTTTGAGAAAATGGAAATGATGGGGATGTTTTGATTCTAGATTTTGAAGCTCCTGTTTTTCCCATTCCTCTATCCACGACTCCTCTCCACCTGCCATCGGCTTCTTCTTCTCTTCGTTTATAGACACGACAGATTTTCATTGGGTTTAGGTGAGTACTTTTTATTTTCGTTTATAGACATGGCTCTTCTCCACCTACCAAAGGTTGAAGTGTCGATTGGTAATCTCATGTCCTATGGAGAAAATGTGCAAGCCAACGGAGAGAGAGCACAAGAAAAAAGAACCGTTGCATATTAGATAAATGAGGGTACTCACACTGACATGGATGAATACAAACTCGACTTTGTTGGCAAAAATTACAAAATGTTCAAGAGATTCAGAAAAATGGAGAAAAGATAAAAGTTTGAAAACTACGACATGTATTAATTCAAAGGGTAATTGTTTTTACCAAGGAAAGGCACATCGCAGGTGATAAGATATGTATTAATTCCTAGTACACATTTCAACATGAAACAACTAAAATAAAACATCGCATAATAATTTAGGGAATATAGCCAGAAAATCTAATTGTTGTCTAGGGCTTACAATAGCAGTTGTAAATAACCGCCTCCGTCGTTCCGTCGCTCAAGCCTGCATTTGTTTACAAAGATTAGTTTACTCAAGTAGATAGGTAGTTAACCCTATAACCCTAAATAATCAATCATGTTCTAGAAACCACCTTTGACATCAAACAGATACTATTACCGCTCTAAACTTGTTCGCTTATTGCTTTTCCGCTTATCAATGCCAAGTCTTTCGTGTTTGTTTCCAGGTCAGTCGCCTTCTCATTGTTGGTAGTTAGGGTTTGAGATGAGAGAGAGGAGAAGAAGGTGAAGGAGAAAATGGGAGAGGAATTCGGTTGATTAAATCATGGATTTGGTTAAGGTCTAGGGTTTTTTTGGAAGTAGGCGAAATAGTGGAAACAAATGGGTAAATAAGCAGTGGCAAAAAAAATTGGAATGGCGGGAATTAACGAAAGTGCATAACGAAGGGGATGCAAATTAATTTAGTTGCATCGGTTGACTTTAAAACCGATGCAACTACAACTATTTGCATCGACGTATTTGCATCGGTTGTTGGTGATAACTGATGCAAATTTTATTTTTTATTACCTATTGCTTTCTACGTACCAATTGCATCGGTTATTAAGACAGAACTGATGCAAATAGTTCTATTTGCATCAGTTTTTACTTCAACCGATTCAAATGAGGCGATGCAAATGGCCTGTTTTGTAGTAGTGAAGACGTGAATCAAATCTAAAGAAATCGATACCGAATCCATCAAAATGGATATTCTCAAAAGTCCCGAAAAAGAAGCCATCAAAGTCAATTAATAAATGATAGCAATAAATCGGATAATCACGAATCGATAAAAATTGGAAACCCACATAAAATAGGCAAATTGGGCCGAGACAAGCAGGTTCAGACGTCTGAATTGTATGTTTCAGACGTTTGAAACTGGAGCTTAGGCAATACTTTGCCAGGCCAATGATGGCCAAATCATACTGGAAACAATCGGATGAGTGATGATGGCTAGGGGTTTACGACAAACGACTACCCAATCTTCAAGACTCACCAATACACTTCGACCAACATGCCCAAACATCCATATAAGGATTTTTCATAGATTTTGACTTCAAACGCCAAAAATTGGAATATTCATCAAACCAATTCAATTCAAAAGCAAATGGACAAGGAATATATGTTAGGAATTGCTACCTAACACTATCAAAGATATAGATGTAGATGTGAGTTCAAAAACTCACCTTTTAACCCAAAAAACTCAAGAGAGAAGCTATAGAGCAAGGCAAGAACAATCACTCTTCAATTATAACCCAAGGAGCTTCAATCTAAGCTCAAATAGAAAAACATTTCCTAAGTTAGGTTTAGGAAAATTCTGAAATTGAAGAGAGAATGAGTTGGAGAAGATGAAGAGGATGCTTACCTAAGCTTCTCTTTGATTTTGGAGCTAAAACTTGGATTTGTAAAAGAAACTAGGGCTTAGGAATTTCTATTTCCTTTTCTCTTCCCCCATTTTTGCTAAAGCTTGAAGGTATTAGGAAATGAAAGTGAATGAAGAGAAGAGGGGGTGGAGCTAGGGTCTTATGTTAGGTTATTGGGCTGAAACCCAAACCCGAAGCCCTAAGTGAAAATCTTGAAATTTTTCCCAACTCAAAACATATCAATGTTTATACTCAAAAAAGTCGCAAACACCATTTTGAACTCAATGGAAGTGGTCTCGAGTCCAAATTGTTGATTCTCAACCTCATTCCTAATTCAGACGTCTATAATTTCCAAACTAGACGTCTGATTCTGGAAAATTATGAGTTCTCTAACAGCATTCAGACGTCTGAAATGAATGATTCAGACGTCTGAATCTAGAAAAATAGAAGTTGTCTAGAACAATATTCAGACGTCTGAATTGTCCATTTCAGACGTCTGAAAATGGAAATTTTGGCCTATTTCCTTTCTGGTTTGATTTGAACAATATCAGACGTCTGAATGCTTCATTTCAGACGTCTGAATCCTGTTTGAAGGTGTTTTCAAATAGGCGCTTCCAAATAGCACTATCCGCATAGACTTTTCGCTAATTCGACTGTTCTTCTACGAATAGTGACTTTTTCGGACTAAAATCCGACTGACGATGCTATATTTAAATTAAACATTTAAATTTACGAATCGTAAAATATGCGGGTTGTTACAGGTACGATGTAAATAAATGGTTGAAGTTCAGTTATATCCTACACCTAGGGTGTTCCTCAGTATGTTATATATATAAGGATTTAGTTATCTAACATATTAAGTTGACTATTCTAGATGTACAATTACACAAGTAGCATTCAAGCTAGGACTAACAATTCCAACTGTCGTAGGATTAACTATTCCTATAATGATGGTTTCTCGCTGCCACAACTCTTTTCAGCTCCCACCAATTAAGGTGGTTAGGACCGACTACGAATGAAAATTTCTTCTAATTGCAATATAATCGACCATCATGTTAATTTTCGCATTTCGACTTAGTGAAACGAGATCCTAGGACTTGACCCAAGGTTATATGTTTCCAGCTTGCTACCCAACTCCATTCAATTGCTTCAGCTCAGACGTCTGACCCTTCAACTCAGACGTCTTTCTCGTATTATAAAAAAATAGCTTTTCTGCATTCAGACGTTTGAGTATAGGAATCAGATGTCTGAATTGAGCATGTTTTATATTATTTTTTTCAAACTTCAATCATTCAGCTATCTGGACCTTCAGCTCAAACGTCTGACCTCTATCTCAAACGTCTAGTTGGAGTGTTCAGACATTCGAACCGTGCTTTATTTTTACTGTTTTCTTTCTGGCTCATATTTAATCGTTTTTAATTTAACTTAGATGTCTAACTAACTAACTATGACATCTGACTTGGTCTTTCTAGATTTTCAAGTTTTAATTTTTTCTTGTTTATTTTACTTTTCTTTTCGTCGATTCGAGTACGGGTGTCAAGGTTTATCTTCATAGTGTTCTGATATAGTTTCTACTATTTTATATCAATTTCAAGTGATTTATTCTAACAATTATAAATTGACTTCCAATCAACTATGTATATATATTCAAGGTATTTTATGTGCATTCAAATCGATTATCTATTACTACCTATCCAAAATCATTTCAAATTGCCATATGAACCAAATTCATAGAAGTTATCTACTGCTTATCAAAATCAACCCAACATGTTTTACAATTTGGATCCATTGGGTTAGAGGTAGTTTTATAGATTCAATAGTTAGATCTACTATTTAATATGGTTTTCCAATTCATTTCAATTCAAAGATTCTAAATAAAAGGCTAGAATCAAGAAGAATCATATTTGTATTACTACAAGGTATATAATTGAAATTCAACTACTTATTCGCATCATGCTCATTTCGTAGATAGAATGCACTCACCTTTTAGCTCTCCGTCTTCTCTTTAGCTTTGTATATGTCACTCCTTTCCTCTAGCTTTTTGTGGAACCCCTCTTTCTCTAATTCTTTCTTTATTCTTTTATTTGATCTAATTGTTATTTTGTTTGAAACTTTGAATTATTTTTTAGGAATAAGATGAGAAAGAAGAGATGTTTAGGAGGCGGAGGTTGTGGTTTCTGAATGAAGAGAGTGAAAACTTAGACCTTTATTTATAGTTGAGAATTAGGGTTTCTATTCTAATTTTTGAAATCCATAATTACGAAATTGCCACTAGATACATTTTCCATTGTTGTCGCTCCATTTTATCAAATTTAGCAAGTTATATATGATTTCTGACTGTAAACGATGTTCCAAACGTAATGGAATAGATTCTGAGGCCTAATTCCAGTATGTATAGAAATTAATTATTTTTTCCCTTTTATGTAAAATTTCATTTTTGCCCTTGTTCGTATTTTATATTATTATTAAAATTTCTAAGGTGTTACACTACAATATTGAAGAATAAAAGGTTATTATTTCTTGACATGCTACCTTTTTAGAAAAATAATTTCCGTCAAAGGAAATTAATAATGAAGTTGTAGACTTTGGCGAGATCCAAGAAGTTAACATAGAGGTCGAACCAGAGGGAGAACCGAGTTTACCCATATACGAAAACACATAATCTATTAGTTGGTCTAGTAGGGAATCTCATGCACTAGAGAGATACTATGGGTTCCTTGTAGATGATGAGAAAGAGGATTTTATTTTAGATGACGACACTCCTCTATCTTTCCAACAAGCACTATAGAGTAAAGACTCTGCACTCTAGTTTGGTGCAATGAAATCCAAAATGGATTTCATGTACGAAAAAAGAGTATGGACTTTGTTAGACATACCTAATGGGATAAAACCCTTTGGTTCCAAATAGAATTTTAAGAAAAAGTTAAATGTGGATTGGTAAGTAGAAGCTTATAAAGCAATGCTAGTCGCGAAAGGATTTCATCAAATTCAAGGTGTTTATTATAAAGAGACCTTTTCACCCATAGTCATGCTTAAGTCCATTCGGATTATGCTAGCCATAGCTGCATTCCATGACTATAAAATATGAAAAATGGATATAAAGATGACATTTCTAAATGGTGATTTAGAAGAAACCATCTATATGTCGTTGCTTGAGGGTTTTGTGGTCAGTGGGAGTGAAAGTAAGGATTTGAAGTTGTTAATGTCTACTTATCGACTTAAACAAGCTTTAAGAAGTTAGATCAAGTGTTTTGATAAGGTAATCAAATAGTTTGGTTTTTATTAGAATACAGAGGAAGCGTGCGTATATAGAAAGGAACTGGACAATGTTATGGTATTCTTAGTTTTATATGTCGATGATCTATTATTAATTAGCAATGAAACTTCATTATTGTGTGATAGCTTGGCTTTCCAAGAACTTCTCCATGAAGGATTTGGGAGACGCGACCTATATGTTAGGTATAAAGATCTATAGAGATAGATCTAAAAGACTATTAGGATTATCCAATCCTTATACATAGATACCATACTAAAGAGCGATATGGAGAATTCCAAACGTGGAAACATTCCAATGCAGTCGGGAATTTTCCTTTATAAAAAGGGCGCTCTTCATACCGATGAGAAGAAAGAGCGTATGAAGAGGACCCCTATGAGTCAACCATAAGATTCATAATGTACGTTATGCTATGTACTAGACTGGATGTAGCATAGCATTAGAATGCGTAAGCCAATACTAGTCTAATCCTAGAGAAAAACATTGAAGATCGTAAAATATATACTGAAGTATTTAAAAAATACTGAGGACTTATTCCTTATATACGAGAATGGAGACCTCCTTATAAAGGGGTATACAGACTCTAGCTTTCAAAGTGATATAGATGATAATAAGTAGTGTCTGGTTATGCCTTTACACTTAATGGTGGAGCCATCAGTTAGAAAAGTTCCAAACAATAAACAATAGTTGATTCCATGATGGAGGCTGAGTACTTCGCCCTCAATAAAGAAGCTAAAGAGGCAGTCTGAATGCGCAAGTTTTTAAGTGAGATCGGAGTGATTCCCAATACTGAGAATCCAATGGCATTGTTTACTGATAATAATGTGGCGATTCAGATCATAAAGGAACAAGAGTACACAAAAAGTTCTGACATATTCTTCGAAAGTTCTACCTCATTAGAGAATTTGTTGAGAAGAAAGAGGTCGTGAAGATACCAAGGACAACATAGCAGATCCATTCACTAAGGGTTTAGCTCGGTCAGCTCTTGAGAAGTTGATTGAAGGGATGAAATTGAGATTCCATAATTGGCCCCAAAGGCAAGTGGGAGATTGATAGAGTTAGGGGTATGCCCTAGGGTAATTCTATAATTTACTGTAAACTAATCAACTCTGTGATCAATTGTCATTCGTAATAAAGGTGTTTTTCTTTCTGCTATATATTTGTTATAATGTGTTATAAATAATTAAATGTTTACTTAAAAATATATTTAATAGAAAATTCAAAAATGGTGTGTTTGTGATAGTAATTACAAATAGTTGTAATCATGAGTATAGTATCACAGTAAAATAAACACATCATTTTAAATATTCCTAGTCAAGATGCATCGAGATTGGATATCGCTGCATCCGTTGAGATTAGAGTATTTGTAACGCTGTCTAAATATTGGGCAGTGTAGTACACATGACTACTGGGGGCACCAAGGGGTTATGTACTGATAGTTATTATATAATTATGTAAGGACTCACTTGATAGTTTTCTACTGGTTAATATAACTAAGGTCAAACAAAAAATATTGAAGTGGCTGATTTACACGGTTCTTCTGACCTGAGAATACTATTATCTTCAATATGAAAGCTCCACTTTAATTATAGTCAAATCATGTCATGACATCCATCGAGTGACTATAGTTGAGTCAAGTGGAAGTATTGGCAGTGAAACATTATTCAACAGAGGATTCGTTTCCTCAGTTATATGGGGTTAGTATCACGGTCAACTCAAGTAAACTCAAAGTCAAAATCTACGGCCAGGATAGTTCAGTTAATAATTATTGTTATTATTGAACCAAGGAATTTGTGTTTGGACTATAGAGTTGAATATGGACGATATTGGAATTTTGACCATTACCAAATTCCACAAGTCTAAAGTGATATAGTTTTAACAAAGAGAATTGGTGTAAATAATTGTCACTACCAGGTAACGCTTAAGAAAGTAAAATTGTATTTTACCAAACTAAGTAAGCGACAAATTTGGTCAAAATGTCACACCACTTACCAAGTGACATGTGGACATTAATATTCGAATAGTTCGATATAAATCACTGACCAAATTTACACCTAATGAGTCACACAACTGAAATGGAAAATACTCCTTTGACCAAATAATTCAATTGATTTATAATTGTTATAAATCAATTAAATTAATCAATATTTATGAAATATTAATTGCTAATTTTTTTGATGTGTTAAACAATATTATTAAACATGTTTATAATAGTTATGATATATTAATCAATATACGATATCGATATGCATTTAAATTGAAATAAAATGCGATAAATATTGATTGGGCTAAAAATGGATTTGAATCCCTTATGGGGCAAGGGGCATTGCAGCCGTAATAGATCGAGAATAGGGGTGGCTATATGATGGCTATAGGCTGGGATTTTGATAGGATTAGAGATAGAGAATGAGTTAGAGAAAAGAGTGGATCTTGATTCTACTTTGTCTCTCTAGTATCTCCTCTATAAAAGCATCATTACCCTTACTTTTCCACTAGTTTTTGCTTCCTCCACCCTCTCTATTGCTGGTCGAAATCTATCTCTTTCCCCTCCTCCATTTCAAGCTCAAGATCAAATAAAAGTAAATACAATTCGATAGCTGGTGGTCATCAATTCAGAAGCTAGCACCTTGCTGAAGTGGAATCTACTTCAAGGAGTCAATCTCTTCATTTCAATGTTTACTAATTGGCTTTGGTGATAAGCTAATTTTCTGATCTATAACAACTAATTAATGTTTAATTAATTTATATATAGTATACTATTTAGTTAGTTAGGTTATGAATCTTATACGTCGGTATATAGTCACATGTTTAATGGTTGTTTAGTTATACACATATATAAAAATGAAAATTTTGTATTATGATCAGCCATTAAATAAATAAATAATTATTTTCTATTTTCGAAATTAATATAATATATTATTTAATTGATTTTTATTTCATAAATCTATAATTAAATTACAACTTCATATAATGTATGTTTTAAATGATAATTTTTTTTAGTTATGTCAAATAAATTTTCGACGGTAAAATAAAATTTTAAATATATATATATATATATTTGTATAGATATTATTAAATATAATTTAACATTGATTTTAGATAATATATAAGCGTGTGTGGATTAATATATTATAATATGGTATATAAGTTTTTTTCCAAAACATTAATATATAAATTTTGTTTTAAAAAATAACTTTTAAAAACTTTAAAAATTTAGGGGCATTTCACCAGAAGGGCAAACTTTGCAGTCCAATTAGTTTCTAGGACACACATTCAAAAAAATTGCTTTTAAGGCCAAAGTTAATAGAATAATTACTTTCAAGGACAAAGTCAGCAGTCCAATTACTTTCAAGGACATAATTTCATAGGTTTTTAAGCCCTAGAAACTAATTATTTTACATTTTGTCCTTGAAAGTAATTATTTCAGTTGTGTGTCCTAGAAACTAATTCCACTTACTAAAGAGGCCTTTGTAGCTAATTTCCACAAAAATTTATTTGTCATATTTTCATTATTTAAAACACATATTTAATTATTTAAATAATTTAATATAAAAAATTCAAGATATTTCTTGAGCCGAAAACATTATAACATATATCTATTTAATTTTTGTTTAAATTTGTATACACAATTTTACATATAATATACATACATATATATATATATATATATATATATATATGTTTAAAAAAATTATATATTCACTATGTCGAGAGCATTATCATTATAATATATATATTTATACAATTATTAATTTATGTATATTTATATATTCAAATTAAAAAAACTTTCAGTTTTGCGGCATTTTAATAGACTATAATTATTTTACAAACTATTAATTAAAATAATTTCATATGTATATATTATATGTTAATAAATATATATATATATATACACATATAATTTTGTAATTCATGAAATTCTTTATAAATAACTTATTTAAGGTTACATACATACATATATGTATGTATGTGTGTGTGTATGTATGTATCACTAAATAAGGTTTGATGCATATAATCATTCATTTAGACGATACACTTATCTATAAGAGGAGCTAATATGTCTATTGTGTTGTAAATCCTAGCACTTATATATGGGAATGTCAAATCTTGCATGTATTGCTATGTTACAAATGCGCGCACATATATGTGTATATGATACACATTTATAAATAATATAATATTAATTACATAATATAAAACTATATTATAAATTTAAGTAAAATAATGATTTCATTTAAAAAGAAATTTAGAAATGTTCTAAATAAATTAGACTTAATAGCTCAATAAAGATCCAAAATGGTGAAAAAAAGTTTGAAATTCACTCATTTCTTCCGCTATGGGCTAACTGAGTTCCAATAAAACAGAAGTAAATAAAATAATGTGCGATAGAAAATAAAATTATTCGATTTGATCGAATAGGTGAGTATATTGGAAAGAGTTCTGAATGTATCTAAAATGAATAAAGATTCAATCTCAAAAGTCACTCCTCCTTATGATACATAACGATGCATCGATAAGGAGTAATCGAACTTTGTTGAATGAAGTGCTATTAATTGGAGTGAAGTTGAGTTAACTTCTTTCTGTAAGGTCGTGTACTTAGAAGTAGTACACAAGGTTAAAATTAATTTCATCCAAAGGATAGTTTACAAAATCATACAAGATAAGGGTTTATTAAAAACTCCAACATATCCTAAGCTAAGGAGTTGGCAGGCTATGCAAGTCGAATGACCATACAAAATAATTATATATGAGGGATCTTGTATAAATCGCCTTAAAAGAGTTTGGGAATGATTGTCATTGGATGACCAATTTATATTTCGAACATGAGTTTTGTAAAATTAAATCAGTTTAATATAAAGCAATTCATAAAATATTCGTGAAAATCTATTACGATGCACCGAGAAACAATTGTTGTTTCAAGACATACCAACTTTGTAGTGAAGGAATTTATTTTAGAAATTATTGGTAGTAAAATGGATTTGGATACGATCCAAGAATAAAACTGGTTAAGAGGAATGAAATGAAATTAACCAAACATAAATGAACACTACGCATTAGAATGTCTAACAAATATTCTTGCACATTGAAGAGAAAATTATGAGTTTCTTATAAATGTCAAGAATAATAATCCTCAATAGTCAATTAAATCATTAAGAGCAGAGACTTGGCCATATGCTATAATGCACAAATCTGAAAGAAAAACTATTGCAGTTGGAATATAGTGAGCAACATTGATAAGAATTTAATCGTTACTTTCAATTGTTGAAATTAACGTAACAGATTCGTCATTCAATGTACTCAAGTTGATTTAGATTTTACTCATAAAATTATTGCTTAGTATGACTTTGTACATATGTGTTGAAATGGAAAATTCTAAATAGTGTTTTAGAATAAACTGTTTGCATATAACAACTAAAGTGTCTCGAAGTCAGTGGGAGCGATATTGAATATATGGGTTTTTTCGGATATGATCCAAGAAATGATACGAAAGTATCATTCTATTAGCATCAAAATTGAGTAATTATTTTGATAGAAATATCAAATAGTTTGATTTTCAGTCAAAATGCAGAGGAAGCACGTGTCTAGAAAAAAGAACACTAATGGGAATGTTGATATTTATAAAATTATATGTAAAACAAGATACTGCTGATTGTTAACGATATACTTATGTTAAAGTCGGTAATAGTATGGTTTTTTAATACTTGATATTGGATTTGTAAATTATTTCTTTTATAATAAGTATAAAGGATGTTGGGAATGTCCCAAATGATATGCAAAGACACCATATTAAAATATTTAAACTGGAATATGTATGATGGATTCCTTATGTATTGACAATAGGGATTATCACACATGTTGTATTGTTTACAATATCGTAACTTCATTAGGTATTGATGCATAAAGCATATATCATATCCAAATTAAGATCACTAAATGGTAGTTTAGAGTGTTTTTGTGCATTTACAAAATGCTAGAGAATTATTTACAGAAATAATGAACTCCTTATGAAGTGTGTTCAGACTCGAACTTCACAAGTGTTATCCAGCATAACATGTCAATATTAAATTCATGTTCAAACTTTAATTAAGAAGCTTTAAGTTGGAATTGTTCCAAACAATAAGTAGTAGTTGATTTGGTTAAAGGCTGCTACAATATAAGAAGTATAAACAAATATACAAATTTATAACTGAGCTAAGGGTGATTCCGAAATTGAAAATCTTTGACATTGTTATATGATAACCATGTCTGATACAGTTCGTAAAAGTACCTAGAGCTCACTAAAAGTCAAGCAACATACCCCGAATAGTTCCACATGATAAAGGCAGATTATTAATATCGAAGATTGTTGATTGACATAGTAGATAATTAACACAGCATAACATACTCATTCACCGAGGGACCAAACCAATTGGTTTTTAGATAACCGATAGATGAAGTTGGAATAAGATTCCATAATTGACCCCAAGTGCAAGTGGGAGATCGATAAAGTTAGGGGTATGCCCTAGGATCAATTATGTAATTTGTTACATATATCTTACTTGATAACCATCTTGTTCGGAATAAAAGGTGGTTTCTTTCTATTATATACTTGGTATAATGTGTTATATTAATTATTTATTTAATTAAAAGTATTAATATAGAAAATCCATAAATGGTATGTTTTGTAATGGTAGTTACAATCTATTCTCTCTATTATATATAAGAAATTCAATATATAACCATTTGTTTTCTCTCTTCTAATTCACTCCCATCTCATATCCTGCCTTTTCCTTGATTCACAAATAATTTTTCACTTTCCCCCTTAATTATATCTATATCTCAATGTATCATTTATACTTTGGCAAATGAGAAACTGAATATGAGATAATTAGTATTCTTTCTTCTTAATTAATATTTTGCTATTAAATGGCATTTCTTACTGTAACGACCCCGAATTTTATATAAATTTAAATTGATAATTTATTTAAATTTTTGAACTAAAATTGTATAGTTAATTGGAAATTTAAGCGAGTTTCCCCGAATACAGATAAATTCTGTATAAATCATTTAAATTTAAAAATATTGTAAATATTGTATATATGTGAATATATGTGTATACGGGCATATATAAGTAAAAATTGAATATATATGTATATATATTGAATTTGAGTTTAAATCTAAAATAAGTGGTTTAATAATAATAATTTGAGTTTATATAAAATATATGTGTATATAGAGAAATATAAAACAATAATTTTTAAAGTAAAATGTATGGTAAATATTTAAACTAAAAATAGAAGTAAAATAAATATTTGAGTTATAAATAGAGATAAATAAATAAAAGATAAGCTATAAAATATAAGTAGAACATAGAGATAAATTAGGTAAGTTCAAACCACACGTTAACAAACTTTGAAAAAAACATAAAGTAAACAAATTTGCTAAAATCTAATAACATGTAAAGATAGAAATTCATTTGAAAGTAAATTCATAATTTTTAATTCAGTATTCACTGAGATAAGTTGAAATGGTCGATTTTGGGGTTTATGGCCATTGTCGATCATCGATGTGATGGCTGGGGTCGGGGTTGCTCGTGAAGGTGGAGGAAGACTCAGGGATTAATGGAAAAATGCCCATCGATTTTATAATTAGTTGTGGAATGGAGGCGAGATCAAATTAGGGTTTTAGCCCATGTTTCTGCATTGATCATAAATTGGCCAAATTTGTCGTCTTGGGTGCATCGGACTAGATGAGACCGGTTGGTGGAGGGGCGTGGTTGACATGGGAAGCTCGTGACGGAGATACGTTGCTTCTGGTGATCTTTGGCGTCGGAGCGAGGCGTTGGTTTGAGGCACTGTTCGTTCCAGTTTTGGGTTTGGGGACGAAATTGCGAAATCGTGATTTGTTCGAGCTCTTGAGTGTTTGAGAGGTTCGAGAGCATCATCGATGATGTGTTGACGACCAGCAGTTCAACCGAAGGCGGCCGGAGGCGTTGTGCACGTGCACACGAGTGTCAGAGTTTGGGTTTAGTTTCTGAGTTTTGGGGAAGAAGGTTTGGCCCGGAGTCGTTCTCGAGTTATTGCGTGGGTTGACTCGAAGACGAGTGAGGCGGGGGAAAACTCGAAGCTGCGTTCAGGTAAATCAAGAAATGGCTCGGGTCTGAAATTTTATATAAAAACAGTTTTCAAACTTTAAAACCAATCTAGTTATTTTTGAAACAGTTTTGGTTAAAACCAATTTGTTTGTAAATGTAAATGTTTATCCGAGTTTTGAGTTGGTTAAAAATGGTTTATTAAATAAAGATTTTTAATAGTTAATTTAACTTAAAGGTTTTAAGATAATAAGTTAATGAAGATATAATGATGATTTATAATCCATTTAATTATTAAGTTAATAATAATGGATAATTTATTCATTTAATTAATTAATGATTTGGGTTAATTAAATAAGAAATTAAAGGTTTAAATTAAATTACTTAAGGTTTAAAGATTAATTGAGTAAGGAGTGATTAATTTGTAAATTAAGGACTATTAATTAGATATTAATTTATGATTAAAGTTAATTTATCAAGTGATTAAGCAATAAATTAATTTAAGGTTAATGTGATAAATTAATAAGGGTAATTAATTTGAAACTGATTAATTTATTAAAAGTTAATTTAATTATGAAAGTGATTAAGGAATGATTATTAATTAAGGATTAATTAAATAATCATTGTTAATACTTAAAGATAAATAAAGTATGAATATAATGTTAATTAATTAATGTAATTAATTAATAAAAATTCATTAATAAAATTAATTAATTGTTTAAAGATAATTACATAATTAAAAGTGATTAATTAAGGATAAAAGGTGGATAAATCAAGTGATTAACATTGATTTAAGATTTGAGATAGTCACTTATCGTAATTAATTAAGGATAATTAAGTAATGGTGAATTATAAGCAAAGGTTAATTATTTAATAGTTTAGAGGTTGATTAATTACAGATTAATTAATTTATTACTAGAGGTTAATGAATAAATGATTAAAGAATAATTTATCAAAATGATTTGTAATTTATTAATGTTAATTTACCAGGATTAATAATACATAAGAAATAAATCTGATTTGAATTAATCAGATAATTAATTGATCTTACTTATGAATGTTTGGATTTGTATTGAATGATTGAATTGTTGATATCCCTTGATCTGTGATGTTGTGTGATATATTCTGATTTGTGTGTGATCTATAATGTAGTTAATTATCTGTGATGTAATATATTATCTGTAATTTATATATCTGTGATCTATGTACAAAAGATAAGCGTTATAGTTTATACCGCTTATCAACTATATTTCTGTATTTTAATTTGTGATGATTGAATGATATTGCACTACTGTGTGAAACCCCTGGACCACACCATCCACACACAAATATGGATTTCACGAGGAAATCGATTAAGTCACAGATGATTTAAATTTATTATTTTTGAAATTGAAATTTTAATTTCAATTGATTTTGGAAACGGATTTGGGTCAAATGTTAAAGCTTTTGAAAAGAAGTTTAAGATAAAGTTATTTTGAATAACTTGGTAAAGTTTTTCAATTTAAAGAATTTAATTTGAATTTGAATTCAGAATTTGGAATTGAATTCTATGTTTGGAAATTATGGTTAAAGATGTTATTAATGTGTTTATATGAAGTTAAACCATTTTAAAAGTATGGTTTTGAGAATTTGAATCTAACCCAAAGACTTTAACTCGTATAAATGAATCAGATTTTCCGAAATGAAAACTATTGTTTTCAAATGATAAAGCTTTCATATAAGAAATGAAATTCCAATTTAATTAAAGGAATTTCATGTTTGAAATGAAAAATGGTTTTCCAAGTTATGAGTGAATTCTTTTTGAAAGTTATGAATTGAATCTGTTTATTTTTAACAGACTCAAAATGGTGATTTGTTTAAACCATTCGAAATGAAATTGTTTTGAAAGCTATAAGTTAAATCTTGATTTAATGATTTAATGAGTTAATCAAATTGAAATGGAAATTGATTTCGAAAATATGTGAATGAATCTTTTGTTTAAAGGATTAAAGTGTGGAAATTGTTTAAACCGTTGAAGGTTGCTAAAATGAATCTTTTTGTTTAAAGATTTGAAAATGTTAATTTGTTAAACCATTTGAAAAGAAAGTTTGGGTTTAAGTTGTGACTTAACTAAAATTCCATTATCCATATGTTTTTAAATATTACGCTCACTATTCGGTTTAGCCGGGAGAGGACCTTTGTGTCAAATAACCCATTCCGAATAAGTGATACGTCGTATATGGATAGCATTTGAAGACCGGTGTTGAAGACCGGGTGTTTGCGAAAATGATAGGATAACCTATCGATTGTCTCTGCACTGGGTAGCTCCTGGTATAGAGATTCCCTAAGTGATGGGAAGTCCGATTGGGATTGTGAATACCCGGATTTGCAAGGGCTTCTTCGGAAGTGCCTTCGGTTCTGTTCGAACCCAGAACAGACTTGTATGGTTACATGTCTGACATTACATTTTGAGATATAAAGCTGATTTCTTTCAAATACATTTCTGTTTGGTGGCGGAGAATTTATTATCTTAGCTTAACACCCTTCTCTGAGACGTACGAGCTCAGAGGTTATGTAGTTGAAGGTTATCAGCGATATACTCCTAATTTGGTAATGTGGCATGCTGAGTGTTGCTGTGTGATGATCATTTATTGATCATTTGTGATCAAAGCGTGGCTTTGTGAAAAAGCGTAGCTTTGTGGACGAGACCTCTTCGGACCTCACAACCCGGAAATGGTCAAAACAGGAATATGCGGCAAGGTTATGAGGGTCGCGCCCTTTAGGGTATGTCATTTCCTTCTGGAAAAGGGTGGTATCAGGTATGGAGCCCTGGTATTTAACCTATGTGGATACTCCGATATCATTTATTGTGTGATTGTGTGTTTATCGAGGCGCCTCGGATAAAGGTCCCAAAGGACCGGGGGATGGCATATTCGTGAGTTACCTGTTATAGGGGTAACCCGGCCTTGTGTTGGCAGAGAGCTAGTTAGTTCTCGGGACGTCCAGCCAGAGGCGATCCCATGTGGCGGTAGGAAGTTCCTTAGCCTGACCATTTGTTGGAAAATCCAAAGAAACAATACGAACCTTGTACGGTTTTAGTTGTATAACCTGCCATGGAATGTGGCGGTAACCTGCTATTGAACATGGTAGCTATAGTAGGCATACGATACTGGTCGTATGTTGGCTAAGATTAATATTATACTTTCGAAATGTTTTCTACACTATGCACTAGTAATAATATCGGATGATTTTGCGTAGTAAGCATCTTTGACTATCATAAGAAGAAATCTCCTCTAATTCTGCGTTTGCATTGTGTGTGTGGCGGGAGGTCTTATGGTAGTTTCATTTTCCAAAAGCATTGCGAATGTCTTTTACTTCTTTTGTTGTTTGTTTAAAGATAAACTGTTTTTGGTTCTCACACCAGTCCCACGACTGACTCGGAGTTTATTGTTCCCTTCCTAAACTTTGGGTGCCCACCATTTTTCCACACGGGTTGTCTAGAGTTGGGCTTTTCAGATAGTCAGGTTAGTAGATTATTTAGAGCTAGTTCAGTCCTTGGACGACTGACTTTGCTTAGCTTCGTGCATCGTGGTGTTGACTCGAGCTAGCTATGGATTGGAGCATTCTATTGGAGATATTCTATCCGCTGCTGGTTTTATCTATTTTCTTTCCGCTGCTATTTCTTGTATCATATCTCTGATGTATATTGATATCTTTTGTATCATTCTGTTGTATCGGATTTTGTATCTGTATTGTATCAATGTTATGTATATTGATATATTCTTTTTCTCCCGCTGTGTTGTTGTACTTAATGGTGTTATAAGCTCCGGAGAACCAGATTCGGCGTTTGAATCTACAGCATTTTGAGTACAAGTGAAGTACGGATGCCGATTTTCGAAGGCCGAGTTTTTGGATCTTTACACTTACATTTCTTGAATTTTATTCTAATCACAGGCATCCTTGAATAGGTAAACTAATAAAAATCTTCAATTCCTCTATAGTCAACTCAGACCCACTCTATATAACCCCTTCATTTTCAAGTATACATATTTCAACTTTATATTAAAAGTTGCTTGATTAAACATTTTTTCAGCTTACTCACCCTTTTTAACTTAAAAACTTTATGCATTTACTGCTAAGAAAAATGAAATTAATTAAGAAAATCAAGTTTCAACATTAATTTCAAATTCAGATCTCCAACTTAAAACCCAATCTATGCATTTATATGGTATCAAAATATCATTTTTCCTTTTTTTAAACTTCTCAACTTTTTTGTATCTTATATCATGCAGGTTTTTGTTTATATTATATATGGTATTTTATTTTATTCATTTTCTATTATTAATTATGAAGCGTCTTCCTCTTTTCTTTTTTGGTAAAAAAACATTTTTTTAAGCTTTTTGTTTATCTAATTGATCGGTAATTTTAGCTGATTCTGATCAGTTTCTGGGTTCAGGGGACGTCTTAAAGCATTTCAACTAAAGTGGATTATCAATGAGATATTTAAAGGTATTTATCTTTACGATGTAATTACCTGATTTTAACTTTATTTAGGATTTACAAATTATGAATTGATAAGTTAACTGATCCTTGATGGGTGACCTATTGTCTTCATAATGTGAATTAATGTTTGATTTTTTATTTATTACTGATTTTATATTTTGAATCAAGATAAAAGTTCTGCTCCATTTTTTATTATATGGATATTCAATCTAAAGAATTTTGTACTTGCGATGAATTTATCTTATACATATATAGATCAAACAGCTTAAAAGCATAAGTTTATTGGTTCTTCTAATCTTATGACTTTAGGATCATCTAGCTTAAATTTAATTTATGTATTTCAATTCAAATTCAGAACTCCACCTTAAAATTAAATCTATGTTCACAGTTTGTATTCTATAGTAATGCTACATAAACAGGTATGCTGGATTTGTTTGGTAGCAAAAAATCTTATTTTTCTTTTTTCTTAAATTTACTCAATTGCATTTTATCTTGGATTTTTTCTTAAATTTACTCAATTTCTTGGATCATGTAAGTTTTGATTTATACTAGTTATGGTATTTTGTTTGGTATATTTTCTATTATTGGTTATGAAGATTCTTCGTTTTGTTCTGTTTTTTATCTTTTTTTGAAAAAATATTTTTTCTTAGAACTAGCACATGGGAAAATCTTAAACATTGCTACATGAAAGTGATTATGAAATAGTTGGTATTCTTTTAGATAATTATTTTAAGTGGTGTTGAGATTTTAGTGGAATGTAAAAAATATTTTTAAATTTATCGGTAATTTCAACCGATTCTGATCATGTTTTTGGTTCTAAAGGACGTCTAAAATGAATTCCAACTAAAATGAATTATGAATTGGATATTTAAATGATAATTACTTTTTATAAGGCAATTTCCTAAATTTGAATTTATTTAGGAGTTGATAAGTATGACTTAATAAGTGAATTGATGCTTCATGGATGTTGATTATGTTACCGTGTGGATTCAAGTTTGATTTTTGTTTTATTATTTTTTATTTTGAATTAATATAAAACTCTAGCTCCATTTTTTGTTAACATATATATATACATGATTCAATAATGATTATAGTTGCATTCAATTTATTTCTTACCTACGATCAAGCATCTTGAAAGCATGAGTTTGTTGGGTCTATAGGATCGAATTAACCCTAAAGGAGATGAATTGGGTTTATAATAAATTCACAGAATGATAAAAATTGCAGCATAGATAATAATAGAGTAAATACAGAAATAAAAGCCACAACAAATTTACCCAGCTTCGGCAATACTTGCCAACTGCTGCCCCCAAGATTTCTACTAAGATTAGGCAATCGATCGCTTACAAACCTTGTAAACTTGCAACTATCGCTTACCTGATTATTCTAACCCTAAGCCTAGAAACTCTGCCTTAACTCTATCTTCGAGTTGAGAATTTTCTAAACTACACATCGTAGTTCAGTCCTCGTTAAAGCTAGAGTTTTAAAATTAAAAAGTAAATACAGTGTTAAAAAATAGAAACCCTAATATAACATATAAATCTTAACAAAGGTTTGGCCTAAAAATAAAAAGATGTCGTCTTCTTTTATCCTATTCATCTCTTTTGTTTCAATGCTGATTCCTTTTTCAAGTTTAGGGTTTCTTCCGTTTGGAAGCAGCCGATTTTATAATCGATTGATGAACATTTGCTTTATCTCCTTGTCGATCGACCTCTCTAATGCCTTGGCAATTCACGAGCTTCAGTTGCTTCCTTGGTCAAGTGCCTCTACGTTTTGTAATTTGGTATGACTTTGATTATCTGATTTTATGGTATCGAACTCGACTGGAATAAAACTTTCCGATGATGAATGGTTTATATAGTGATTGATTTTGAAAAAATCTTCGCTGGATTTTCATATAATTCATGATTTTTGGTTTGACTTTATCAACTCTCGATTTTTTCTGGCTTTTGATTTTTTTCTGGCATGTGAATTTTGATTGATATTGTAATCGGCTTGTGATTGTTGACTTTTTCAACTGCGTACTTTCTTTGGCCAGAGATTTCTGAATTGTTCAATATTTTAGCTTCGACTTTGAATTCTTCAATGCTAATTATTTCCTTACATATTTCCTTGTGTGTGACTTGTGTTGTTGCATCTAAGTCATTCATCTCTACTATGTTGTGCTTGTGTGTGTTGCTGCACATGACTGTGTACTTGTTGCTTGCGGTCCTTATGTGTGTGTTTTGGTTGCTGGTGCATTTCCTTGAGCATGCTTTGAACTCTGGTTTGGCTTGTTTGTGAGTGTGCGTGAACTTGCTAGTTTATGCACTTGCCTATTGCTTGCTTCATTATGGTTGCTAGTGCAAATGTGTTTCACTTTAAGCATGCTTTGCGCTCGCTTTGTGCTTTGTTGTTATTGTTTGATTTTTACTCGATTATCTTGTGCACTAGTGTGACGCCCCACCCCGACACCCGCATTAACAAAGAGTATTATTGGGTAATACTGTCTGCTAATGTAGAGAATATGGCTGGTTAGGAGCGACCATCTATAGCTTTGTCTTAAACATCTGTTAAATACGTCGATTCAATTCTCTAATTTTTTTTCTTTCTCAAGTGTATCGACATATTCAATAAATGCTTAATACAAAACTATAGTGGCTAATGGATCTATTAGAACAAAATACAACAACAAAATGTACAACACATCACAGAATAGCAATCAGACATATATATAAATATACACTGATACATCCCCAGTACAATACAAAATGATACATTATAAGTGGTACTATGACCACACTA
This sequence comes from Allium fistulosum, assembly GCA_030737815.1. NCBI lineage: Eukaryota > Viridiplantae > Streptophyta > Magnoliopsida > Asparagales > Amaryllidaceae > Allium > Allium fistulosum. Next base: position 1,428,337,766 of record CM060902.1, read on the forward strand.
TATACAACGAGTCAAAAATATAGGTACATATCAAAGTCAATCAAAAAGACTACAAAACTACTCAAAAAGAGATAAGCATACATCCAAGGCGGAAGCAATCAAAGCAAAGTCCAAGTAGGTATCTACCCTAAAACAACTCGGTCTGATCTGAGTATATAAAAATACACGGGTCAGTTAAGCTAAAACATCAGATTAATAACAGATATATGAAGTATAAGGTAAAGGGGTGATATCTCTTCTCGAACGAGAAGAAGAATGCAAGGAACATATCATTAGTTCAAGTGAGGTACTATCACCAAGTACATATTTCCTCGAAAGAGGTAAGCTCAACAATAAAAGCAACTAAGCATAATGCGTGCCTCATATCATTGGCATAATCCCAAAAGCAACTATAATGGCTTCTCTAAACCATACTCCTAAATAGGATAAATCTCAAAACTCAAAACTCGTCGTAAATGGCAATCACAAATAGATTCTCAAAATAGAGAAGTCCTAAAACTCAAGATACACCAAAAATGGCAAACACATATATCTCCAAAAAGGAGATTAGAAATCTCAAAATAAACGCCATGTGTTGGCAAACCCAAATCTCAAAGTATAGAACTCGATAAGGAGTTCAATTTTCCAAAGATGTAATCGCCATATATAATGTCTCGAACGGCTCAAATGACCAATAATGTAAAAAGGCGGTACATTTGGAAAATCACAAATAAATCAATGAAATCATCAAAAAAGATAGCACGTGCTAATAAAATGGCCGAAGCCCACCAAGTACCGTTCTCTCAAAATAACGCGCCACGTCTCAAATGGACAAACGTCCCGAAGGACAACATCCCGAAGGACAAATACGTCTCGAAGACAAACATACCGAAGGACAATATCCCGAAGGACAAATACGTCTCAATTGTGAGAAATGCAGATTACGGATCTTAAGGCTGGAATAACACTAGAGAGGAGGTGAATAGTGTTTTATGTATTTTTTAAATCTTTTTGAATTTTGTTCAATTTAAACACCAACAAATGCAATTCACAAACACAGATATAATTACAGAATCAGACACAGATGCAAATACTAAATAAAAGCAGTAAAGGAAAGAACACACCAGGATTTTATACTAGTTTGGAGTTACCCTACATCCAGTCCCGTACAACCGTACAAATTTCTTTTCAAAATAATCTCCCAGATTACACCCTCGATTTCAAGGCGACGAGGTACACCCTCCTGTAATCGAGTTCAAGGCAACTCTCTTGATTTAACCAGGCTATAAGATCACCTAATTGATTTCCGGGGCTACAATCACACCCAATTTATTTCAAGGCTCAACCGCACCTTTTACTCAACAGTTTGATTTACAAAAGATTCTATAACTCTGAATAGCACTGAGATCTTGTGGAGAGAGTGGCAGAGAATCAAACAAGAGATAATCAAGTTTTATTCACTTGGTATTTTGGCAGAGTATAGTCTAGGATTCTTTAGAATAAATGTGGAAGATGAAGAGGAGAGAAAATAAATGAAATCTGGTAAAAATTCGTTTAGAACTTTCTGGTATTTATAGTATAGCAACAGCCATATCTATTCGTGAAAGGATACGATGAATAGACACTTCTTTTGAAAATTGAAATTTGAAAATAACGGACACCATGTCGATATGGGGGGTTGAGGGATGTCGACATGCTCAAGGCAAAATTGATGTTTTGATTTTCTTATTAAAATTGGTTTCTATAATTTGTCAAAACAATTTCTAAACTTTGTAAATATATTTGAATATAGTTTAAACATATAAAAGAGTTTAGAAAATAATTTTTAATATATATAATCTTAATCTATAAAGTGATTTAAAATCTGAGTATATAAATATTTTAAAGCTAGCATCACACTCCTCGCTACATGGCTCTGGCGGTTCCTGACTCCTGGCTCCTACCTCTGGAAATCTTGGATTACCTCTCTTCACTACCACACAAACCCTCATCTTGTCCTCCATGCCCCCACCAGAAACATACCATCCCCCTTCTGGTCCGGTGTCTTATCAACCCTACCACGCGTCAAACGGCTCTTCCACATCAACCTGGGTAATGGGGCTAATTGCCTCTTCTGGTTGGATACATGGCATAGCCAGCTTCCCCTCTCCTCCACCCTTCCCAACCTCTTCTCTCACACAACTTACACCTTCGCTTCCACCCTGGACATTTCTACTTCGGGCCCAGATCATCTTCTCCCGACCTCCTACTTCGACCTCGCCACCCTTGCCGAGCTTCACCTTGCCGCCTCTATCCTCCGTAGCATCCATTTCAACCCCCGGCCAGATACCTTCACCTGGGCCCCTAACCCATCAACCGGCTTCTCTGTTGCCTCCTGCTATGCTCACCTGAACAACCTCGGACGCCTCTTCACCTTCCCCAGACTTTGGAAGTGCCGGATCCAGCCCCGCTTCGCCTTCCTGTAATGGTACCTTATCCACGGGCGCATCAACACAAGAGACAGGCTCCTTCGTCATAATATCGTAGTTGACCCCTGCTGTGCCTTATGCTCCACCACAACAGAAGGTTTGCAGCATCTATTCTTCAAATGCGATTTTGCTGTCAGGGTTTGGGCAGCGACGACTATTCACATTCTTGGTCACATACCCACATTTAACTCGTTTTTCGACCACTGGCAGTATAACCCCCCCAACTACCACGTAGACCTCGTTGTAGCTATATTCACTTGGTGCATTTGGGCCGAGCGAAATGCACGGGTGTTTTGCAAACCCGTATCAAACTTCGATGGAATTTGTAGACGTATTATTCACTATTTCTCATCTGTATCAGGGCACAGCTTCTCCGCGCCATTCAGGCTGAGATTGCCATTCCCCAGCTCTCCACCAGCTGAATCAACAGGCAGCACAACAGCAGCTCCATCTGATAGGCATCGAGGACATCAGTAACCTCTATGTAGTTCTAGCCTTTTTTCATTTCGGTTGTTTGCACCATGTACTTTGTATATAAAACTCTGTCTCGTAACGACTAGCTTGCTGTGTCCTACTACTTTTTGGCCAGCGATCAGGCTTGTTGATCGCGCTATTTACCTATTAGTATGATATCTAATCGGCTGTGTAGTATCACGCTACACAACCGTTTTGCTCTAAAAAAATATTTTAAAGCTAAATATTTAAAATAAGAGATGGTTTAAAAACAAGGACAATTTTGAAATCAAAATATTAAAAATGATAAAAAATAGTTTTGAGGCTAAAATATTTCAAACAAGAGAGATGTCTTTTTTGAAAAGAAAGTTTTGAAAACATTTTTAAAAAACAAGAGATATATTTTTGAAAAACATTTTTATAAAATTAGTGGATATCAAAATAGGACCACTATATGTTCCACTAGATATTGTCGTAGGTTCCATCCCACTAGGGTCCCATCCCTTTAACAGGCTCAAAGTGGATTCTATTCCACGAATAAATTTCGAATAAAGATGTAAGTGCTTTCAAGAAGTTTTAACATAATTCTAGACTAACTACATTATCTTGTACTGTTTGAAATCTTGAACTCTTGATAACTTGATTTCTTGATACTCATGAGTCTTCAATCTTGATATCTTCGATCTTTAAATTCATCAGTCTTGTATCTCTATACTGTACAGTCTTCATTCTTGGTACTTGCATGTTTATATTCTGCATATACATACATATATATATATATATATATATATCTAAACCATAACGTTAGTATTTATATTTTATAACAAGTCCTAAGGTTGTTGTCATCAAAACCATCATCTCAAGGACTAACATCAATGGGTAAACATCCCGAAGGACAACATCCCGAAGGATAAATGACTCGAATACTCGAGAATGTGTCACAAACTCTCAGATAAGAACCCGAAATGTGATAACAGTGCATCGCATACCACACGTTCTCACTTATCGGTTTACTAACCGCTAGCCAATGCCACACTAGAAAATCAGTAAAAATATTTGCCTCATCTCATCGGCAAATACGACCCGAAGGTCAAAACGTTCAAACGCACAATTCAGGAATTAACTGATAAAGTAAACGCACGTGTCCCATACCACATGTTTTACTAAACTGTTTAATTCTCCTCATACGCTCGAATAGTGCAAAAACGTGTATTTTATATAGAAAATAATTTGTTTGAGAAAACAAGCTTTTAAAACGAATTTCGAAATCGTTTTTGGAAAACAATCTTTGAAATTCCCTTATTATGGAGAATATACAGTTTTTATAGCTTGAATTTTTTTTATAAATACTATATGATAATTATTTAAAAAGCCAATTTATTTTAAAAATCATTTCAAAATTATTTAGAAAAACCCGTGCTCAAAATCAAAGAAAAATCATCGAAAAAACACCAAAACCGACAGTCGAAAACATCTCCAGATCGATTCATTTTGAATCACAAATTCACCAAAATTATGGCTCGTCTATTGATAGGCTTCATAGCCTTCAAAAAAGTTTATAAATAGCACAAAAACAAGATACAGAAGTCGGAAACGGATTAGAAAACAAGGCAGAACACAAAAATGCACAGGCCAAAAAAACAATACCCAGGTCTGAAAACCCCTTCGGATTCAACTTTCAGACATAATTTGAATGGCTAATGACCTTGGAATGGTATGAAATTTGATACACACAAAGTAGAACAATTTATCTATGAACCATAAAATGGTTCACTGAATTTCGACATGAAATGGTAAAGATATGAAATTTCAAACATGGACTCAGGCCATGTTGAATTCTGCCCAGGTCTGAAAACCTTCTCGGGTTCAACTTTCAGGCATGAAACAGGAGACCAAACAACCTCAGATTGAACTGAAAATTGGTATGCACATAGTAAAAAACTTTAACTTCCAAATAAAAAAATCAATGAATTTCGACAGGAAATGAAAAAGATACGCTATCTCAAACATGGACTCCGGCCATTTTTGCAGCAGCTCAAAAAACGGAAGTGCCCAGGCCTGAAAACCATCTCGGGTTCAACTTACAAGCATGAGTTAGATGACCAAACATCCTCAGATTGAACTGAAAATTAGTATGCACATAGTAGAAAACTTTAACTTTCAAATAAAAAAAAGAATCGATGAATTGCGATAGGAAATGAAAGAGATACGTTGTCTCAAACATGGACTCAGGCCATGTTTTCAGCAGCTTAGAAAACGAAATGTGTATAGGCCTAAAAACCATCTCGAGTTCAACTTACAGGCATGAAACAAAGGACCAAACGACCTCAGATTGAACTAAAAATTGGTTCGTACATAGTAGAAAACTTTAAATTTCAAATAAAAAAAGAATCAACGAATTTCGACATAGAAATAAGAAGATATGGTCATACAAAGTAGCAACCCAAAACTGTTTTTACTGTAAATTCAAAACAACACAAAATTCGTTTACAGTAAACTATTTTTTCTATTTCAGCTTGCAATTTTTCTTTGTTTAAGCTAGCATTTGTGAGATTTCAACTCACCTTACAAAATAGTAGAGCAACAAGAGCGAATTGGAGAGAAGATGCAAGCTTTGGCCTTGAGGAAGCTTCAACAACCTAAAAAAGGAGTTTATACAAACATGCAAGAACAAAACTTCAATTATGGACAACAAATTCACCAAATCAGAAAAAGGATGAAGAGAAGTTTGATTTTGGCTTAGATTACCTGAAATAATTGACTCTAATTTGATAAATTTCAGCAAATAATTGGATTGGTAAGAAGATTTTGATTTTTACTTTGAAAGAGGAAAGTGGGTTTTTTTATTTTTCTCTTCTTACTGTAAGTGAAATGAACGTATAGGTTGATGAGGAAGAGAAACTTTCTCACTTTTTTTTCTTCTGGTTAAGTGATAATGGGCTTGGACCCAATAACAAAAGATTTTAATTAGCCATAGGAAAAATCACTTTATCACTTAAACACATACACACTTATGTAAAAATCATATTTTTAACAAGATTTCCACACAATAAAATTATACAAACACATTTTCATGTTTAACAAAAATTTACAACCAATAAAAAGATAATTTTGTTATAAATATATATTTATTATTAAAAACTCTTATTTTTAAATAAATACACAATTTACACAAAAATTTATACAAAAAATATTTTCTTGTGTAATAAAATATAACAAACCATTTTACCATCAATTTTATATCCAAAACTTATTTTTTTTTTAAATTCCATCTTTTTATTTATAATAAACAACAAACTAAATTAAATACTTCATTTAAAAATCAATAAATGAAGCATTTGGCAATAATCACTAGATTTATTGCATTTTCTCAAATAAAAATCATATTTCACTCATTTTTGTCACAAACAACCAAAATAAAGTTTTTAAAACTTTATTTCCACATTTTACATTAAAAATCCATTGTTTATTCCAAATAAACAATTTTAAATCGCCAATTTATTTTCATTTCTCAATATTAAATTATAACCACTGTTATAATTTAATATTACAGGTAATCACCAAAACCACGGTTGTTACAAACTCCCCCTTATAAAAATTGCGTCCTCATAATTTCTAGAAAGAGATGTATTCAACACTATTTATTTCAACAAGCAAGAGAAAATAGACAAGCTAGAGTTTAAAATTCTCACTCTTAACATAGGATGATAGAAAACCAAGATAAGATTGCTCGATAAATTCTATGGTTTCCCAAGTGTAATTACTGGGATTAGCGGACCATTGGATTTTTATGAGCAATACAGCATGATTTCGAAGGCGTCTCACCTTCGAAGCAAGAACACAGACATAATGCTACACAAAAGATCAATCGAGTGAGATTGATTTCACAGAAGTTTCTCGAATAGAGTCGGGATTTAACATAATTTTATCCCGGGTTCCAACCAACTAGATAATTATCGACATGACGTTCAGTATGTCACTACGAAAAGAGCCACATCGACATTTGATTGACAACAATTGAGGTAAGAATATTCAACAAGGGGTAGGTGGTTTCTTCAAACATCACCAACCCAAACGACCGCGTAAATGCAAGTCGCTAGATAATTGCACAAAGGCAAGACAAACTCAAGGAATGGGTTTTTATACTCCTATTTTACTAAACAAATATTTTTAAGGTTTTCGAAACCCATTTTCTTCATACTCAAATTCTCAAATTTCAACATTTTGAAAATTTTCAAAACCTCTTATTAAAATCCAATTTAATCCCCAAACTCTTCATTTAAAGTGAATAAAAAGTTTCACTCTTAAAATATACTATAACATATTTCAGTTTGAAACATATTTTTCATACTAATCATCAACTCAATTACATTCACAAAATAGGTAGAATACACTTGAACATTAAGAAAACATGTCATTTTCAATTTCAAACCTGCTGTAAAGAAAACAAGTTTTGACATAGTAAACAACAAATCTGAGAACTCTTATAAATTAAAAGCTGTTCTACTAAGTCTAAGCTTTCCAGAAATATAAAGATCATCAAAATCGGATTCAGGGTTTGAAAGTTATGCAAAATTTACTATCAGCTTAAATTTTAGACTTTTTATAATAAGACGGAAATGTTCATTCACTTTCAAACCTATTTTAGATAGAATAAAAAGCAAAATCTTTTAAAGTGGTAAAAAAGAAAATTTATAGCTTTCTAAAAGCTCTTCCATTTACAAAAAGTTTGAACTCATTCGGAGTTATAAGTCTTAAGTTATTGTTGTTTTAGCACAGCACTTTTCCAAATCAAATTTCAGCTTTCAAATCAATTTGAAATATGAAATTTTCCCAAACCATTTTAATTTCAAACTACATTTTCAAGCAAGCTTTTTGCTAAATTATTTATTTAATGATCTTCTTTTTCCCCGAAAAGCTAAGACATACAAAATTATGATTAACCTTATGTAATCATCATAAAAAGGAACAATCCATTAGTTGGAAAAAACTTTATTACCTTCCAAAATCTAATTTAAAAGCAATTAACTAATAAAACTTATTTTGAAAGAGATAACTAATCTCTTCCATTATCAAGAAATGATTGTTGATTATTCATCAAAATAAATTTTTGGGATATATATATATATATATATATATATAAAGTTTAAAATTATTCTCACAATTTAAATTGATTATACTACATGAACTGTTCATTTATCAAAACAATTCAAATTCACATTTCCCCTATGTCACAAATTAAATTTCCATCTAATTATCAACATAAAACTAATTAAAGTTGATAGTTAATTCAAACTTGTTTTCAAAAGAATTTTACAAATTTGCACCAACAAATTTTTAATACAACCAAAATTTAAAACAAAACTTGCTCACAAATTCATGCTAAGAATTTAAAATTAGCATATTCAATTTCAAAATTTTCAAATAATATAAGGGTATTACCTCGCCACTGATTTATGCCCCCATCGATTGGCTGTAGAGTTGACCAAATGATCAAAACTGCCTCGCCACTCATCCAACCCACACTATGGTTCACTGGCTGCATTACACATTCAAATAAAATTTAATACTCAAACCGTATTAATTTATTCCAACTTTACTTATTAAAACTAATTTACCGTATCTAATTGTCTCATCATAGCATTTAGGAAATTCCTATCGATAACGTTGATCAGGCGCATCGACCAGAATTCTTAAAGCACTCGATGGACAATCCAACACAAAAATCATTTTCTATAAAAATTCCTCTTTTATAATTTACAAAATATTCTTTGCTTGTCTCAATAAACAAAAATCCAATTATACTTAAAAACATATCTTCTATTTGAAAGATTTGCAATATCAAATTGTTGCTTACACTCAAAATCAAAGAACACAAGGAGAACACATTGAGATATTCCTAGAATAGTCGATTCACAAGATTGACGAAATAAACTGGAGTGTTTGTCAAACCGAACGGTATAACGAGCCGCTCATAAGAACCATACGAGTGCGAAATGCGATAAGAGGAACGCTATCCTCCACAACTCGTAGCTGATGAAAATCGGTGCAAGGTCAAGCCGAGGAAAGACCCTAACACCACCCAATAAATCGAATATGTCATCAATCATAAGCAATAGATACTCGTTCTAATGGTTAACTTGTTAAGCTTGTGAAAATGGATGCAAAGCCTAAGAATACCCTCAGATTCATAACAAAGATGACCATGGCATCCCACGGTAAAGACTGAACTGAATGAATTGCTTGGCTTCAAGCTTCAGCAATCACTCTTAAAGATTCTCATTTACTTAGTGGACATCCTCGTGGGAGGACGACTAACAGTCTGAGAATCAGGAACGAAGTCAAAACAAAATCTAATTGCCCTCTTGGGTGGTAAACCCTAACGGACTCAAATACATCAGCAGAATTACTAACAACAGGAGTTTGAGATACTTCATCATTATCTCGAGACTCAAAATCAATTAAAGATACTTTTGAATCTCCATCAACATTCTGAAGGACAAGAAACAACAGATCAGCCGAATTAGGATACCTAAGATATAGGATCCTTTCAAACATAGATTTAGGCTTGATACATACAAGCCAATCCTTCCAAATTCTCACTAAACCCAAGATAGTAAATAATGTGCAATTACGCATGGAAAGAAAAACTACAAAGAACAATCTCAAAATCCTCACTCAACAAGCCAAATATTGTGGATTCCCTCAATAGGATTCGCAATCCACATAGAAGTAATAAGACAAGAACATCCAATGGCATCATCAAATTCCTCCGATACGGATGAGTGTCAAGCACCCGTATCGAAGAGGACTCGAATAGAACAATCACGATTAGGATTACTCCTAGGATAATATATCATCAATTTAATTGTGGAATACTATGGAATTAAAATACATTCCTAGACGAATTCCCATCTTATATCTACCCCAAAGGACACGAAAAGGTTAAGGACACGATGGTTAGGGAATTTGTAACACTTGTACTATACTTTGATGTACCATAATATATGTTTATGTTCTGTGTTTATCATATTTTGTTCTGAACTTAGCTCTGATACCAAGCTGTGACGCCCCAACCCGAGACTCACATTAACAAAGAGTATTATTGGGTAATACTGTCTGCTAATGTGGAGAATAGGGCTGGTTAGGAGCGACCATCTATAGCTTTGTCTTAAACATCTATTATGTGCGTCGATTTAATGCTCTAATTTTTTCTTTCTCAAGTGGATCGACATATTTAATAAATGCTTAATACAAAACTATAGTGGCTAACGGATCTATCAGAACAAAATACAACAACGAAATGTACAACACATCACAGAACAACAAACAGACATATATATACATATACACTGGTACATCCCCAGTACAATACAAAATGATACATCATAAGTGGTACTAGGACCACACTATAAACAACGAGTCAAAAATATAGGTCCATATCAGAGTCAATCAAAAAGACTACAAAACTACCCAAAAAGAGATAAGCAGACATCCAAGGCGAAAGCAATCAAAGCAAAGTCCAAAGCAGGTAACTACCCTGAAACAACTCGGTCTGACCCGAGTATATAAAATTACACGAGTCAATCTAGCTAAAACATCAGATTAGTAACAGATATATGAAGTATAAGGGAAAGGGGTGATATCTCTTCTCGAATGAGAAGAAGAATGCAAGGAACATATCATTAGTTCAAGTGAGGTAGTATCACTAAATATATATATCCTCGAAAGAGGTAAACTCAACAATAAAAGCAACTAACCATATAGCATGCCTCATATCATCGGCATAATCCCAAAAGAAACTATAATGGTTTCTCTAAACCATACTACTAAATAGGAGAAATCTCAAAACTCAAAACTCACCGTAAATGGCAATCATAGATATATTCTCAAAATAGAGAAGTCCCAAAACTCAAGATACGCCAAAAATGGCAAACACATATATCTCTAAAAAGGAGATTAGAAATCTCAAAATAAACGCCAAGTGTTGGCAAACCCAAATCTCAAAGTATATAACTCGATAAGGAGTTCTATTCCCCAAAGATGTAATCGCCATATATAATTCTCGAACAGCTCAAATGACTAATAATGTAAAAAGGCGATACACTTGGACAATCATAAATAAATCAATGAAATCATCTCAAAAGATAGCACGTGCTTATAAAATGGCTGAAGCCCGCCAAGTACTATTCTCTCAAAATAAGGCGTCGCATCTCAAATGGACAAACGTTCTGAAGGACAACATCCCGAAGGACAAATACGTCTCGAAGACAAATATCCCGAAGGAAAATATCGCGAAGGACAAATACGTCTCAATGGACAAACATCCCGAAGGACAACATCCCGAAGGACAAATGACCCGAAGGTCCAGTACTGGCAATACTCGAGAATGTGTCACAAACTCTTAGATAGGAACCCGAAATGTGATAACAGTGCATCTCATACCACACGTTCTCAATTATCGGTTTACTAACCGCTAGCCAATGCCACACTAGAAAATCAGTAAAAATATTTGCCTCATCTCATCGGCAAATACGACCCGAAGGTCAAAACGTTCAAACGCACAAGTCAGGAATTAACCGATAAAGTAAACGCACGTGTCCCATACCACGTGTTTTACTAAACTGTTTAATTCTCCTTCTCATACAGTCGAATAGTGCAAAAACGTGTATTTTATATAAAAAATAATTTGTTTGAGAAAACAAGCTTTTAAAACAAATTTCGAAATCGTTTTTGGAAAACAAATTTTGAAATTCCCTTATTATAGAGAATATATAGTTTTTATAGCTTGAAAATAATTTATAAATATTATATAATAATTATTTTAAAAGCCAATTTATTTTAAAAATCATTTCAAAATTATTTAGAAAAACCCGTGCTCGAAATCAAAGAAAAATCATCGAAAAAACACCAAAACCGACATTCGAAAACATCTCAAAATCGATTCATTTTGAATCAAAAATTCACCAAAATTCTGGCTTGCCTATTGATAGGCTTCATGGCCTTCAAAACAGTTCAGAAATATTACAAAAACAAGATGCAGAAGTCGGAAAACGGATTAGAAAACAAGGTAGAACACAAAAATGCACAAGCCAAAAAAACAATACCCAGGTCTGAAAACCTTCTCGGATTCAACTTTCAGACATAATTTGAATGGCATAATGACCTCGGAATGGTCTGAAATTTGATACAGACAAAGTAGAACAATTTATCTATGAACTAGAAAACGATTCACTGAATTTCGACATGAAATGATAAAGATATGAAATTTCAAACATAGACTCAGGCCATGTTGAATTCTGCCAAGTTTGAAAACCCTCTCGGGTTCAACTTTCAGGCATGACACAGGAGACCAAACGACCTCAGATTGAACTGAAAATTGGTATGCACATAGTAGAAAACTTTAACTTTCAAATAAAAAAATCAATGAATTCCGACAGGAAATGAAAAGATACGCTGTCTCAAATATGGACTCAGGCCATGTTTGCAGCAGCTCAGAAAACAGAAATGTGCCCAGGCCTGAAAACCATCTCGGGTTCAAATTACAAGCATGAAACAGATGACCAAACGTCCTCAGATTGAACTGAAAATTGGTTTGCACATAGTAGAAAACTTTAACTTTTATATAAAAAAAAGAATCGATGAATTCCGATAAGAAATGAAAGAGATGCGCTGCCTCAAACATGGACTCAGGCCATGTTTGTAGCAGCTTAGAAAACGAAAATGTGTACAGGCCTTAAAATCATCTCGGGTTCAACTTACAGGCATGAAACAGAGGAACAAACGACCTCAGATTGAACTGAAAATTGGTATGCATAGTAGAAAACTTTAACTTTCAAATAAAAAAAGAATCAATGAATTTCGACATAGGAATAAGAAGATATGGTCGTACAAAGTAGCAACCCAAAACTGTTTTTACTGTAAATTCAAAACAACACAAAATTCATTTACTAGTAAACTATTTTTGCCATTTCAGCTTGCGATTTTGCTTTGTTTAAGCTAGCATTTATTATATTTCAACTCACCTTACAAAATAGTAGAGCAACAAGAGCGAATTGGAGAGAAGATGCATGTTTTGGCCTTGAGGAAGCTACAATAACCTAAAAAAGGAGTTTATACAAACATGTAAGAACAAAACTTCAATTATAGACAACAAATTCACCAAATCAGAAAAAGGATGAAGAGAAGTTTGGTTCTGGCTTAGTTTACCTGAAATAATTGACTCTAATTTGATAAATTTCAGCAAATAATTGGATTGGTAAGAAGATTTTGATTTTTACTTTGAAAGAGGAAAGTGAGTTTTTTTTTTTTTCTCTTCTTACTGTAAGTGAAATGAGCGTACAGGTTGATGAGAAAGAGAAACTTTCTCACTTTTTCTTTTTCTGGTTAAGTGATAATGAGATTGGACCCAAAAACAAAAGATTTTAATTAGCCTTAGGAAAAATCAATTGATCGCTTAAACACATATACACTTATGTAAAAGTCATATTTTTAACAATATTTCCACACAATAAAATTATACAAACACATTTTCATGTTTAACAAAACATTTTTCAACTAATAAAAAGATAATTTTGTTATAAAAATATATTTATTTTTAAATAAATACCCAATTTACACAAATATTTACACAAAACTCTATTTTTAACTCCAAAAATTACACAAAAATTATTTTCTTGTGTAATAAAATATAAAAAACCATTTTACCATCAATTTTATATCCAAAACGTATTTTTAAACAAAATTCCATCTTTTTATTTATAATAAACAACAGATTAAATTAAATACTCCATCTAAAAATCAATAAATGAAGCATTTGGTAATAATCACTAGAATTATTGCATTTTCTCGAATAAAAATCATATTTCACTCATTTTTGTCACAAACAACCAAAATAAAGTATTTAAAACTTTATTTCCACATTTTACATTTAAAATCCATTGTTTATTCCAAATAAACAATTTTAAATCTCCAATTTATTTTTATTTCTTAATATTAAATTATAACCACCATTATGATTTAATATTATAGGTAATCACCAAATCCAGGGTTGTTACAACTAGTTTGAACATATCGGACATGTTTGCATTTTGGCTGCTTTGTTTGTTGCGCACTATTGCGCTAGTCTGTTTGCATTTTGTTTGTGATTGCCTTGATTTATTCTTTGTTGCATTCCTGAGCTCCACACTTCCTAGTGTGTTTCTGGCCTGTGCATGTCTGTGTGTTTGCATTTGATTTCCTCGTGTATTATTGTTTTACTTGTGCATTTCTTTGAGCTTATTGTTATGCACATATGCTTCTACTGTGTATTCACTTGTTAGCTTTCCTTTGTTTGCCTTTGTGCTTGGTTTTTGCTGTTGATCTTTCAGGTTTGTGCACTTGCACTATATGTTTTGATTTTCATGTGTGCTTGCCTGTTTGAGTGCATGTCCCTTCTTCTTATGTGCCAGAAGCTGATTCACATAGCCTGAACTAAATTCATTGTTGTGTACTTGAATTGGTGAAGCTTTTGTTCTTTGCCTATGCACTTTGTTGAGCCTAAAGCATTTGCGGGCTTGACCTTGCACTGTGTTGAATTTTATGTGCATGTATCTGGATGTGTATGCTTGAATCCATTCACTACAGTAGTAGCTTTCTTTTGTGTGTGTTTGTTGTCAAATATGAAGTGATGCACTTTGACTTTAATATCGTATAATTTGATTTATTTTTGTGCATGTGCGCAAGTGTGATATGTGCACATGTGCATTTGCTTTTCCTTTTCTGCAATGCTTGTTTATTTTAATTTGCTTGGCCTTAAGGCATGTATAGTGATGTACTATGCATGTCATAGGTTGCTCGTGCGCATTTTTGACTTGATTTTAAAAAATCAGTTCCACACAAACATGTTGCACTGGTCCTTATATATACCTATTGTACTTATCCATGTTCGTTATTTTTTGTGCTTAGTTAAAATATGAAAAGAGCAAAACCAATAAACTGGGGCAATGTCGAGTTTAAATATATTTATATTTTTCTAGCTTCAATTTGTTTCTTTTTTCTGTTTACTACATTGCTATTTGACATGTAAAGCAGATTCTGTTTGGATGGAGGCTATAGCAAGGAGATAAACATCGCATTTGAGAGAAATAGTGTATTTGAAAAATGTAAATTAAAACATATTGTATTTAAAAAAGTGTTGTATGAAAAAGTGGAATTTTTGTATATGAATAGTGTATGAAAATTATGGAACTCATTATAATTGTATGTACTATTAAAATTTTATTTGTCTATTTCTTTCTATGATATTGTAATAGTACCGCAACAAACACATTTAATATATGTGTGTGTGTGTGCTTATTATCATCAAACAAAAATCATAAATTGTTATATTCTACAAGTTCTCCCAATATTCTAAATTTAGGACCATCCATAACTTTAATGACATGTATTCTTCATTAATAAAAATACCATTTAATGAAAGACCTAATGAAATTAATAAAAGTGAGGTATCTTCTAAATTATAGAAGTCTTTCAATCTTTTTCATATTTTTACTCAAACAAATAAGTTGAGAGAGAAAAAGAAACCACGAATAGACGTTGTTATTAACATGTTGCCAACCGAGAGATGTTGATCAATAAATAATTAATAGCAATAATCAATAAATAAAATTGAAAGTTACTAATAATAAATGCAATTGTATATAATGAATCAAAAGTTTGGACAAAAAGATAATATACATTCAAATGTATACCACATACATTTTCAATAAGAGTCGATAATTAAGCTATACTACAAAACTTAATTAGCAAAAGACTAAGTGATAAAATTCCTAATAAACAGTATAGTTACATTTTTAGTAAATCTAGCAATAGTAATGTCCTTTGTAAATGAAATATATTTATTGGATCTGTAAAACAGTCATAACTACACTTTATATCATTTATTTCTTACAATAAACGGTAATATTTGAAACTAATAATGCATTACTAATATGTTAAATGAAATGATAAAATACTGATAACCTGATATAGAAATAGATATATTCTTAGTTTGATATAATGATAAATGGTAACTAAGTTAATACTATTTCATTCTTTAGTAGACATCATTGCCACTATATAAGATTTGTGCATTGCAAGTGTGATAGTATTTTATTAGTAACAACTAAGCTAATTTTGGTTTAATAAAAATGCAAACATATACAAAAGTTTTACTGATTTATGTATTTTTATAGATATTAAATGCATACAAATTGTTAAGAGATCCAATGTAACACTACAATTGATGTTTATGATTGAGATCATTCTTTTAGCAAGGCTAGCCGGCTTTTAAGTGGGCTGTCCAATTTTATTAATAAACATTAATAACAGGTGTCCGGCACAAATGCAAGAACAGCTAAGAAAAGAAAAATACAGGAGATGGGCTGAAACACCTATGCTACTAAAAGACTAGGAACACTAGTCCTCGCCATTACTACTGCTATCATCAACAGGCCCAACAACATGAGAATATCTAGAAAAGATCGAAGCCAGATCAAGCACATAGTTCCCAGAATCAAGAGAGTATAAATATTTCATATCTCATGTTTCATCCTCCACGGTAAACTTGTTACATTTCCCATCATCACCATCCGTAGATAAGAGTAATCCATCCCCCTCAACATGATATATCAAGAAACAATCTTCGCCTTCGCCTCCAGCATACATTTGGTAGCTGTTAGTCTTCGGTTGAATCTCACTTTAGAAGGTGCATGAACACAAGCACACTCACTACGATTCCAGACAATAACACGTTTAACAGGAGGGGCTAGAACCACGTCATCCACAGCACTAGGCACAGTCGAGAAGGAGGTGGATCCAAAGAAGAGGGATTCGAGACAAGTTCTGTAATAATCAGAACATCAATAGGTGGAGTAATGGGCATAAACGTAGGAACCCACTTCCTGGGAAGAGGTCACGATAATGGAATTTTAGCAGGAATAGAAACAGAATCCCCAACCTTTCAAACCTCAAAGAGTGACCAAAGGCTGACAAGTCGTGCAGATACCTGGTTTCCAACCGTAGCAAACCTCCACCTCAGCATCATACCCCTCAGTAATTCCAACCTTAAGCTTTGAAGGCAAAGGCTTATCAGGAGTACTCAAATCAACATCATTACCATTTCTAGTTTATATTTTTGCTCCTAGTCATTTTAAATTAAGAATATTTCAAATAATACAAATTTATTACTTTATAATTTTGTGAAGTTTAGAACTTTATTACCATTCGCCAATTTGATTTTTGTATATTTTAGTTTATCATACAACGTTTCTAAAGTATTATAAGTTTTGATGTATTTTTTACTTTTTCAATTTGATCACTACTGTAGTTTAATATAAATATTATATATTACTTACCTTTTGCTACTACTTCTGACTACCTTTCATTTAAATGGATGTTTTTTTGGGTAAGTAAGTGTCTTTTCTTAAGAGTACATAAAATGGATAAGGTTTAAGTATGAAGTCAAAATATATATGTTGAAATTCATTCTATTATATACTGGATTATTTCTCAATGTCAGATTTGCTTGTTATCTATTTTTTTTTTATAATTTGAGAATTATAA
The DNA here is from genome assembly GCA_030737815.1 of Allium fistulosum. Classification (NCBI taxonomy): domain Eukaryota; kingdom Viridiplantae; phylum Streptophyta; class Magnoliopsida; order Asparagales; family Amaryllidaceae; genus Allium; species Allium fistulosum. Next base: position 1,428,355,249 of record CM060902.1, read on the forward strand.
CCAAACGAAATAATCGATTAAATTGACTAAATATAATATTCATTAGAGGTCATTCAATCTGTTTATAAAATCAATTTTATTACAAAGGTCAACAACCTTTATTATCTAATTCATATGTGCTTTCATGATAGTAAGAATCAATTTTCGTAAGAGTAAAAAAAATTCTAGGTTTTTGTTTTCACTTTCATTTGGTTTTGGTTAAAGCAAACATTGGGTACATTTCATTTCACATATAGTTAAACATATCTCTATGTGAATATTAAGCATGAAATAATATTTATTTCTAGAGTAAAACATATTATAAGAAATAATACAAATAAATTGCTCCTTAAACTATGAAGTGATCTATGTGATACATAATCATGGTTACATATTTAATTTTTTTTGAACATGGTTCATTAATGCCAACAAGTGTCAATATTGGGGATCGAACTCGTGAACTTTAATCTCATAGTCTAAACTACCAACTAATTGAGCCAACCCTATTAGTTTGTTACATATTTAATTTAATAACTATAACATCCCCTATCTGGAGGCCCGAAGTTAAGCTCTACAGATGCTGCAGGCATCCATAGTATTAACTTTTAGTAACCAAATACGGTAATTTTAATGGTATCCATAATATCAAAAGCACTTGAATATGAAATAAAATCATCACAGATTAAAACACTTTTCCGATTAAATTTCAAAACAACTTTTCATATCCAAGTTACATAATCCCAAACTAATCCCAAATGTTTCCCAGGTTCAGATCATATATAATTATTACATAAATACACCAAGAGCGACATATGAAGATGCCCCTTTGGATGACCAAAGTACTAAATAGTCATAACAGACTTAATATAACACAGTGGAAATAAAACAAAACAACTCCTAAATATAGCTAGCATCAGCCTCCTGCTCGTTTACGGAAGCTTTATTCGTCCACCTACTAAAAGCTGAAAATCCTCAACCCTCAGCCTACTCAAATCAATTTTGAGCACCCGAGAGTTTAAGGGGAAAACAGAAACTTCGAGTCAGACATAAAGCCTGGTGTGAATAATATTATTACATCTCGGTTTATTGATATTAAGTGAGACCACGCCGCTTAGTAGAACGGGTTTCCCCTAACTAATATCCCTTTTAAACATATCTTTTTGCAAATCAAAACCCTGCAACCAAACTGGTTAATCAAACTGATATATCAGTAATAGCTAATATCATATATGCTCGAAAATAGGTAATAAATGGACCATCTGTCCAATAAAATGTAGTTTTATTTGGCTAACTACTAACCTTTGGCTGACTCGGGCACACCAGACAAACTAAACAAATTATCTAACAACTGTTAGACATACTTCTAGACGATCTGTCCTTAACTTACTTCTCCAAGGGTCACCTGATCCTAATGGTTTTTTGAGCTTACCAATAAACTATCCTTCTTCTATGTACAAAGATATTCATTTCTATGTGTAACCATCATTTAAGTCTTACATGTGACTAAGCCCTACACACTGGAATTTTGGACTAAATTAGCTACGGGCTAATAGCTAATGTATAGGGTGCGACCCTATACCAGTCCCATCTGGTATACAAATATCCGAGTCAATTTAATTAGGGTTAACTACCTTTTAAATTTTCCTTGGAAACCTTTTCAAAATGATTTAACACTTTAAATCATACTTATACAAGGAAAATATACTATTTGCTTTACTCAAATCTCTTTGCCATGATATATGCTTACTCAAAATATTATTGATGAAAACATTCGAAACCTTTGTTTAAACCTTTAAACAATCTCTTTCAAAACCATTGAAAGTACCCGTTTCGACACAAGTAAACTACTTTACTTTGTAACCTTAGGCCGAAAGGCCAAAACATACCTTCCGAAACCTTTTACAATAATCCTTTCGAAAACAATGAAAACCTCTCTTTTGAAAGCTTTATAAACCTTAGACATCCTCTTTTCAAAACATAAAACTTGCCATTCGAAAGCAATTGGAAACCTTCCATTTAAAATACCTTAGGTATCTTTCAAAACCTTTAGGGAATCACCCCTTCGAAACCTTTATCATTTACCTTTCGAAAATACTGGGGAACCCCCCTTCGAAACCTATATTGGTAACCTTTAGAAAGCATTAAAGTACAATACTTAAAACAAAATTTTTGAAAGCATTGGGTTCAAGCAAAAGCTTGTGGAACACAGTTTTGAGACCATTAAAACCATTTAAGTCGAAACCTATGGGTTTATCTTTCAAGAGAACAAAGGATCTTAAAACAACCAAGTTGAAAGCACACTTTCGAAAGCAGTTTCCTAAGTAAAGAAAGTAGATGGCTTCGACATCATCCCTTTCGAAAGCATTGGAGAAGCGGCTTCTTTAATAAAGTCGAACGCATCCCTTCGAAACCATGTTTAAAGGCAAGGCGGCCTCAACTGGGTCGAATGGTAGAATTGCGGCAACAAGGGTTTCGACAATGTCGAAAGCCATTTTAAAATAAAAGGCGGCAAACTGGGTCGAAAGCTTATCTTTAAACCAATTAATCAAGTTGAAAGCCATCTCATTCGAAAGCAAGAAAGCGCGTTTTCTTTTAAAAGCCAAAACAAAGTTTCGACTCTTTCGGAAGCCATATTTCGACCCTATATCTTTTGCCTATCTCCAATCCACTGCGTATCAAGTCTTTGATACCATGTGTATTGGTTTCGAACCGATTGGAGGCGGAGGTATGTGATCGAAAGGTAGCTGCCGAAGGTAGCGAAACATCATATACTTACAAAAACTCTTTTCTTTCCTTTTAAAGTAATTTCTTTTCAACTAGCTTGCTTATTTGTCAAAATATAATTGGTTGCCAATTTCTTTCCCAAAATCTTTTCTGAAAGTGCTACCGAAGTCAGAATTTGTTTATTTAAAACATTTACAAATGCTCCTTCTCCTATTTTAAACATATAAAACATTTAACTCTCATACCTTAAATAATTTTATACACTTAACAAAACACTTAGGAAAATTCTCCAAAAATTCCAATAAATCAGTTTTAATATGTTTTCTAACATATTTAAATTTCTGACCCATAGCAATCATATATCGGTCGTAAATAATTTTAAACCCAAAATAGCATTTTTCACTAGAAATTCATAATAAATCCACAATAATTCAGAAAATTATGACACTTGAAACCTATCTCCAAAATAATATTTTTGACCCTATAATAAAATCACAAGTCAGTTGGATCTCATCTAATCAGTTTTCTAAATCAGTTCTTATCATAAAATCCATATGAAATTGCCAAAATCATCAACAAATATAAATATCCATTAATCATTTAAAACATGGCAAAACATTTGCAAATAAATTTTGGGTCTCAATCTAGTAACCAAAAAACAAAACATGAGATGTAACCTACTATTCACCTTTGCTTTGTTGTTAAGGAGTTGAGATTTGATCTTGGATTTAAGTTGATTAGCTTCTTCCTCTTGATTTAGCTTATCTTCCCCTTTTTCTTCTTTAAGGTGGTCGGCCTCTTGTCTTTTTGAGGAGAACGGTTGTGTAGCATGATACTACACGGCCGATTAATAATATATATAGATATAAGTAGTTCGATCAACAGGCCTGATCGATGGCGAATACAAAACATCATAATTAGAGTTAAGGTTACAAACAACATGCCAGCATGTAAATACAGACCAGGAAGTTTCTAATATACATAATTAGTCATAGTTTATCCAGAAAAAACTGCTGCAGTGAGTGATCCCAAAACATTGAAAGCAAAGACAATCAAACCCTCAGTCGAAACTAGGGTGGCCAGTCGGCGCAGCTGATGATGCACTGCCTACCGATTCATCCGATGGGGACCGTACTGATGGAAGACGAAATCTGAAGGGGGCCGAGGAGGAAGAGCCTGTTCAATAAGCAAAGATATTATAAATTTTACTGCATATGCTAAACCGCGATTAGGGTATAAGGGATTAGGGTATAAGATTATTACTTATTCCTATATTGCCCTTGTCTACTACCCTAACTTAATTCATTTTACTTCTCTTAGTTCATTAGTTCAAATAGGCACGACTACCCCTTAGATTATACAAATCTCAATCCCTTAACCATTTACATTATTACATTTAATTTACCTAATTAAATGTCCTAAATAATGTTAATCAAATTTAGGGTCATTACAGACTCCCCTCCTTAAAGAATTTCGTCCTGGAAATTATGATAAGGCACTCATCGAATCAATCAAAAAGGTAAAACATACCATGAAACAAGTCTGGCTAAGTATCTCGAATCCTGCTATCAGTTTACCAAGTACAGTCTCTCTCGTCGTCACTCCACTGGATTCAGACTAATCTGACTGCCTTGTTCCTTAGCATTTTCTCATCTCTCGCGACTATATGAACGGGCTTTCTATCTATAGTCAAATTCGGCTCCACTAATAAGTCATCTAATACGGTCGGTGTTATGATAGTCTAAGCTGTCGAGATGCATATGCAATCACTTTACCTCTTTGCATTAACATGGCTCCTAACCTTATTCCACATGCATCGGTATATACTACTAAGTCCTGATTCCCTTCTGGAATAACTAACATAGGTGCATTCGTCAATAAGTGTTTCAGCTTCTTGAATGCCTCCTTACACTTGTCGATCCAAATGAACTTCACATCCTTTCGCGTTAGCTTGGTCATCGGTGCTGCTATCCATGAAAAATCCTTGATCATGAATCTTTGATAATACCTCGCTAATCCAAGAAAACTCTTTATCTAAGTCACTGTCTAGGGACTCTTCCAATTACTCACTGTCTCGATCTTAGTCAGATATAGATAACCCTTTCTCTGAGACCACATGACCAAGAAACATCACTTCCTTCTTCCAGAAATGACATTTCGAAAACTTCGCCTTCAATTGATGCCGCCTCAATATCTCAAGGACCACTCTAAGTTGAACTTCATGCTCTCTTTCATCCTTACAGTATATCAAAATATCATCGATGAAAACTAATACGAACCTATCCAAGTGCTCTCGGAAAACTCGGCTCATCAAATCCACAAAGAAGGTTGGCGCATTGGTTAGTCCAAATGGCATCACTAACCATTCGTACAATCCATATCTAGTTCTAAACGTCGTCAAAGGAATACTATCCTCTACTACTCTAAGCTGGTGGAACCCTGTCGGTAAATCCAACTAAGAAAATACCTTGGCTCCACTCAATCGACCGAACAAACCGTCAATTCTAGGTAATGGATATCGATTCTTTATCGTCTTCTCATTCAGCTTACGATAATCGATACACGGCCTTAACGATTCGTCCGGTTTCTTAGCAAACACTATGGCTGCTCCCTAAGGTGAACTACTTGGCCTGATAAAATACTTGCCTTCCAAATCCACCAACTACACCTTCAACTCCATCATCTCGGTAGGTGTCATCCTACTTGGCGGTCTACTTACTGGTTCTGCTCCAGGTACTAAATCTATCTGAAACTCAATGGCTCGTTTCGATGGCAATCCTACTACATCAAAGACATCTGTGAACCCTCTAACAATAAAAACTCGACTCAACTCGTCTTCTGCCTCCACATCACCCAACAAGGCACTAACCTTAAAACAAGGGTTCTCTATGGTATATACAATTCGATCACTACAGTCAGGATGTCTAAGTTATATTTTTCTATCATGGAAAAATATCGTAGCATCGTATTTACTTAACCAATCCATACCCAAAATAATTCGAAACCCTACAAAATCAAACACATGCAAACTGTAAACAAAGGTATGACCTAATAATTCAATCTCTAGGTGGTCACACATAATCCTAAGTGTCTCATACCCTCCAATAGGATTTGCGACCCTTAAGGAAGTAACTAAGTATGAGGGTTCCAGGTTAAGCTTATCTACCAAACAACGAGATATAAAAGAATGTGATGCACCGGTATCAAATAGAACGCTAACTGACATACCATGAATTGTAAGCGTATCTCCCAACACAGCCTTTCCTTTTTCCTCTGTTATTGGCCTCAAGGTAGTTGGTTCCAATGCAAACACCTTTCCTTTGCTATCCTTAGCTGGCTCTTTGCACTGGTTCTTATAATGTCCAATTTGATCGCAATTGAAGCAGCTGATATTCTTCTTCCCGATCACCTTCTTTCCATCACCTGAGCGACATTCATTAGCGTAATGCCCTTTCTTGTCACACTTGTGATAGACCACTTCTACCTTTCCCTTCTTAGCAACTCCACCCTTCTGAGCTCCCTTCCTGTGGAAAAACTTTCTCTTCTGACTCTGCCCTCCTTGAGCTTCTTTGGCCTTATCTTTCAAGAAAAGCTTGCATCTCTTCATTCCTTAAGGCCATCTCAACAACAACCTCACTTGGATCCCTAATATGCGGTAACATGGCCTTAGCAAGCTTAGGCTTCAACCCCTGATGAACTTCTCATTCCTCTTAATCACAATATCTGTCGTAGCATAGCCATATCTCCCTAGCTCCTCAAACCTTGTCGCATACTAAAGCACAGTCATATCCCCCTGCTCCAACTCGGCAAAATTCCTAAGCAGAGTGGACTTAGCAATTTCTGACATAAACCTTTCCTCGAACCTCCTCCTAAACTCAGCCGAAGTCATATTCTCCTCGTTGACTCCAATTTTCACACTGTTCCACCAAAACGGTGTTGCCCCTTGAAGCTATCCAAAAGCGAGTCTCCTTTTCTGCTCATCCTTGAGCCTTAAGTCGGCGAAAATCCTCTCGCAATGAAGTAGCCAATTCTCTACTTCAATTACGTCTTCGGTACTAATAAACGACTTTCCTCCCATCCGAGCGAAATATCTACTCATAATAGCATAGTTATTCACTACTGGAGCTTCTTGATTCCCCCCTCCAGCATTTCCTCCGATTACTCCAACATCAATTCATGCATGCATCATCTTGACAAAGAAATGATACATTGCTCCCATGTCTACTTGTGGGACTCCAGCACCTACATTTGCAGCTTGTGCCTGACTGTGGTTCCTTCTCGTATTTGATCTGGCATTTCCATTTATAGTGGTGCTTCCCCCTCTAAGGTAAACTCTTCCACCTCTAGCATCCATATCTATATTCAAGCGTCGTAAGAAACAGAAGAATAGCATAGGAGAGGTAGGAGAATAGAGATATAGCGTAAACTTATTTATAGCAAATACAAGTACGTTATCGTAGCGTTATCATATACCCCGATCTTATCTCTAATTCCTTAGGATTATGTTTCAAAATCATTTTAGTGTGAAGTTTTTCATAAACATATGCTCTGATACCAAGTTGTAACATCCCCTATTTGGAGGCCCGAAGCTAAGCGCTACAGATGTTGTAGTCATCCATAGTATTAACTTCCGATGACCAAATACCGTAATGTTAATCGTATCCATAATATTAGAAGCACTTGAATATGAAATAAAATCATCACAAATTAAAACACTTTTCTGATTACATTTCAAAACAACTTTTTATATCCAAATTACATAATCCCAAACGTTTCCCAAGTTTAGATCAAATATAATTATTACATAAATACGCCAAGAGCGACATATTAAGATGCCCCTTTGGATGACCAGAGTACTAAATAGCAAGGTTTTAAATCTCCCCGAGATCAGCCGAGATGAAAATCCGAGATATTAGCCAAAATCCGAGATTTGGCAGCTTGGTTAGTTATAAGTCTTTTAAATATCGCCCGAGACAGCCGAGATATTTGCCCGAGATATTGGCCAAAATCCGAGATTTGAAACCTTGCTAAATAGTCATAACAAAGTTAATACAACACAGCAGAAATAAAACAAAACAAATCCTAAATATAGCTAGCATCAGCCTCCTGCTTGTCTTCGGATGCTTTATTCGTCCACCTACTAAAATATGAAAATCCTCAACCCTCAGCCTATCAAATCAATTTTGAGCACCCGAGAGTTTAAGGGGAAAACATAAACGTCAAGTCAGACATAAAGCCTGGTATGAATAATATTATTACATCTCGGTTTACTGATATTAAGTGAGACCACACCGCTTAGCGGACCGGGTTTCTCCTCACTGATATCCCTTTTAAACGTATCTTTTTGCAAATCAAAACCCTACAACCAAACTGGTTAATCAAACTGATATATAAGCAATAGCTAATATAATATATGCTCGAAAATAGGTAATAAATGGACCATCTGTCCAAAACAATGTAGTTTTATTTGGCTAACTACTAACCTTTGGCTGACTTGGGCCTACTAGACAAACTAAACAAATTATCAAACAACTGTTAGACATACTTCTAGACGGCCTGTCCTTAACTTACTTCTCCAAGGGTCACCTGATCTTAATGGTTTTTCGGGCTTACCAATAACCTATCCTTCTTCTCTGTACATAGATATTTCTTTCTGTGTGTAACCATCATTTAAGTCTTACCTGTGACTAAGCCCTACACACTGGAATTTTGGACTAAATTAGCTAGGGGCTAATAGCTAATGTATAGGGTGTGACCTTATACCAGTCCCATTTGGCATACAAATATCAGAGTCATTTTACTTAGGGTTAACTACCCTTTAAATTTTCCTTGGAACCCTTTTCAAAATGTTTTAACCCTTTAAATCATACATATACAAGGAAAATATACTATTTGCTTTACTCAAATCTCTTTGCCATGATATATGCTTACTCAAAATATTGTTGATGAACACATTCGAAACTTTGTTTAAACCATTAAACAATCTCTTTTGAAACCATTGAAAGTACCCCTTTTGACACAAGTAAACTACTTTACTTTATAACCCTAGGTCGAAAGGCCAAAACATACCTTCCGAAACCTTTTACAATAATCCATTCGAAAACAATGAAAACCTCTCTTTCGAAAGCTTTATAAACCTTAGACGTCCTCTTTTCAAAACATAAAACTTTCCTTTCGAAAGTAATTGGAAACCTTCCATTTAAAATACCTTAAGTATCTTTCAAAACCTTTGGGGAATCACCCCTTCGAAACCTTTATCATTTACCTTTCGAAAATACTAGGAAATCTCCCCTTCGAAACCTATATTAGTAACCTTTCGAAAGCATTAAAGTACACTGCTTAAAACAAACTTTTCGAAAGCATTGGTGTTAACAATAAAACTTCTCAACACCCAAAATTGTTTTTAGGGTAAGGTTAGTCATTTTTTATCTCTTTTGGTTAAGTTGAAGAAGGTAAGATGTGGATAATCCTTTCAGTTCACCCTTTCGAATAGGATCTTGTTGTGATAACTTTCCCATATTAACCTTTTGATCCAGTCGAAACGCTCAAATTCCTTTCTTTTCGATCTTTCGAACTGGATAAAATAGCTTGATTATCCCTTTGAAACTATCTTTTCAAAGCGGTTGCGGAAGCCTAATGGATGGCTCTAAGATTCAAAGCTATGATTAGTATCGGATGGTTTTGACCTTGTCGAAAGCTGAAGTCTTTAGTGTCTTAGGTTTGGATTGGAGTTTAAAGGTAAATCTAGATTGGGCTAAGGTTTCGATCCATTTGAAAGTAGAAATCCAACGAAAAGTAGCCTGAAGTCAATAATTGAAATTACTGACAATGCTAAGGTTTCGATCATGTTGGAAGAGGCCTTTCCATGTGATCGTCGCCTGTCAAACACAATTAGATCTGATGAAAAACTTTTGAAACAACAAAGTATCAAGAATATTGAAGCCTTCCCTTTCATAACTCAACAAAGCCTTTATCGATCAACTTGCTCCAATTCAATTTGCAAATTAGGATTTACAATTTTGTAGAATTAAGAAAATACAAGAGTAGATTGACTAAGTTTGGATCCCTTAAACCTGACCCATTGGGTCTTATTTATAGATGCGGGTTGGCACCTTTTGACCCAGTGCTTTCGGCCTAGTCGAAAGATGGCTTCAGATGCCTTCCGACTCCTTTGGCACTTGCGCTCCCCTTTACAATGCTTTCGAATGGGCTCGAATGCTTCCGTTTTCATCTAAAGGGGTGGTTGCGCTTTCTCTTCTATATGTTGCTTTATAGGAGCTTTCCACTCTATCGATGGGTTATTTCCAGGGGCTTCAAAGGTGTTGAACTAGAGATTGTTTTGATGTTGTTTGTAGCTTCCAAACATATGCTTGCGACTTGATGCGGAAATTTCTCTGGATATCAAAGGCTTCGACTGGTTCGAAAGGCTTAAATTTGCTTCCGAAAGGGTTGTTTCGACCAACATGTGCTTTTGAGTGACTTGAGTGAAGGTGGAACCTTTGGACTCGAAAAGTTTGGTGTGTATATAAAAGGTTGTTATGCATTGTCTTTGAAAGGTGTTGCTTTGATTCCTTCAAAAGGTCTTCATGCATGTGAAAGCACCTGTTTCGAAAGGTGTTTATTGAAGCTGAAGCATGCTTTTGACTCATTTGACCCCTTCGAAAGGTTTCGATACTTCTAGTCTTTGGCTGTTGCATCCCTTCGACTCCTTCGAAAGGTTTTGTTGTTGCTTCTCTCTCTTATTTTCCTTTGTCTTCTATTCAATAAGATTTCGACATGGTCGAAAGGATGTTTGGTAGTAACATTTGCCCCCCCACCCCCTGCAAAGGGATGCCTTTGACTTTTCAAGTCAATCATCTCGAAACCTTCAATATTTCCCGCCTTTCCATATTCCCGTGTGAATCTGGGCCATTCATTTAAATTTGATCTAGCAGTCCACTTTTTCTGCTCACTTTTCTTATAAATCTCGTCTTCCTCTTCTCTTCTTTCATTAACCTATAAACGAGATAAACTACGAGCAAAATCAAAGTCGTCAAGTTCCCAGATAATTTTTATTTTCTTCCACCAAAAATCCAAATCTAAGTAAGCTTATGTTTTCTCATTTCACGTATCATTTTCCTCTTTCTTTTATTTTACAGTAAATCTCATTTTTTAAACTTTTATAGTTAGGATTTTAAATTTTGGATTTGATTTACTGGAAACTGTTTGAGTTTTTAATTTGACTGAAAGCATTCTTTGGTTCAATTTCATGATTCGATTCGATTTACTTTTCTTGTTAATTCTCATTTTGATCTTTTCCGATTTCAGATTTTATTGTTATTGTTGTTTTTAGGGAACAATTTCTTTTACCTCAAAGATTTCAAGATTTTAAGTGATTGATTCTCGTTCGAATTCATTTGTTCAATGATTTTTAAGTTTCTGGGTTGAAATCGGGTTTGGTGAAGAAGGAATCTTTGGTTAACTTCGCCCAGAAGTTTTGAGATGTATGAACCAAATATTTGACGCTAGAATTTTATCCTTCTACCCCTTCAAAAGGGATTAAGGCGGAAATTTACTGTTTTGATTCTTTAGCCCCTTTCAATGGGGTCAAAAGGTAATCTAGTGCCTTGTTTTATTGACTTTGTCGAAGGTTATTTAGTTCATACGAAACCGACCTCTTCGAAGGCAATTTTATGCTTTCGGCTCTAATACCTTTCGTAGACGTTGGTTATTGCATCGTAACTCACATTTTCGAAAGCATAAATTTTTTTCTATGGGTATCGCAACCATTCATATAAACTTGCTTTAAATTTGTTTAAGTTAAAGATAGATATATCGAAGAAAGCATACTTTGTATAATTCATAAATCGAGCTAAACGGTTAGACTTAGTCGAAACATGTTGTATTAATAGAAATTATTTGTTGGTGTGCTCTTGAAACCATGAACCCCTTTTGATTCTGTCGAAGCCTCTTGTTTCTAATGAGTCGAAACCTCCAATAAATAACTGGGACTTAATTGTCACTTTTCCCCAATATCGTCAAAACGTCCCCGTCCTTTTATTATTTTTTATCAATATGAATTTAACTTAGAACCTTTCGACTCAATTGGTATATAAGGTTTTGACAGCATTTATATTCCCTTAGAAAAATTAGGTCATGGATTCCGATAGTGTCGAAGGGTTTATTATCTTGTCTATTGATTATTGGTAGTGTATACCTTGGTCAAATTTTTATGTAGGTTTTAACTGTTCCACTTTATTAATAAAGCTTTTATTGAGCTTCCAACATTGTTGAAGAGCGTTGGTTGGACACATATTTCCTTCCTCCCTTTCGACCCTGTCAAAAGCTCTGTAGACGTTTATACTTGGGCTTTCAACATTGTTGAAGGGTGTTTGTTAAGCGTTAATTTCTATTTCCCCTTCGACTCTGTCGAAAGCTCAACAAGTCCCATTTTTTAACTTTAACACTCTTTCAAGAATATGAAATTTTATGCTTTGTTTGAGGTTCAAATTGTTGTGGTGGGTTTCTACTAATCCTTGAAAGAACATTAACTTCTAATAAACTGTAATTTCTAACTGAAACGTTTTTACCTGGCAGAATCATAAGTTCTCCAAAGAAAATTGAAGCTACTTCCAAGCATTCTTTGATATCCACTCAAGATGAAATGGCTGCAATTCTGTTATCCCGCTTTTTGGTCAAAGCCGGAATATCAAACTAATCAACAAGAAAGGATGGGTATCAGGATTGGAAGTCGATTAGAGACAGGGTTGTGATCGATGTCATCAAAATTTGACCGGGCTCCGATCAGGATGGAATCGATTGGAGATGATGATGAGGACTAGGAGAGGCTACGTTTCAAGTTTCAGGTTAATCGGAGTTTGTACGGAGGAGATACGATCGATACAAGGTAGGAAGAATGCTCTGTTCGAATCCATCATTTCCATACCCACACCTCAGTTCGAATCCATGGACTTCGCACCACCAGCTTCGAATCGATGAGAAGTCCTTTAGCTTCGACTCCATCAAGGTTAACTCCATCCACTTCGTATCCACCGGAAAGCATTCTGCTCGAATCCATCGGTTCGACTCCACTTAGTTCGCATCCACCAGACCAACATTCACTCGAATCGATCAAGGGATAAGTCGCTTCGAAACCATAAAGTTACAGGCCGGTGTCCTTCGATTCCATCGAAATAAATACCTTTGAATCCAATAATGACTTCGAATCGATTGGTTGTAGCATAACATGATCGATTCGAACGAGCACACCTTCGAATCCATTCTCTAGAATCCACTAAGTCAAAGCAGCGGAAAAGATGGAGTCGACCCATTCAACTCGGAGTAAAAAGTGGATTGACCCAGGAAAGGCGCACCATGTCATCGCAAAGGCGCGTGAGGCTACCGAGTCGAGCCTATCGATTCGAACGGATCGAGTCGAAGCAAGCGTGTCAGCCAGGGATGCAATCTTGACTCGATCATAACTTGAGATCTATAAGTCCAAATGCTATAAAATTTTCACAGTAGCTTACTGACAACCTAAGGAATGTTCATGCCAAATTTCATCTCAATCGGAACAAATCTGGATTGATTCGAAGCAAGGGTCGAATCGATCCCGGTGTGGGCCCGGATTTCCAGAAAGCGGGCATGTGGGCTCCCTGACGTACCAGAACTGGTCTCCCTTCAGTTTAGGCGAAATATCAACCTCATACACTTATAAATAGAGCCCCTGGTCATTCTGAAAATTGGTCGGACAATTTTGAGAGCTAAAGAGCGCCCGGACTCTGCCAGATTTACTCCAGATCACCATTGCTGCCTTAGATTCAGATTATAATCATAAAATCCATTGTACTACGCGATAGGAAATTGTAATCTTCAAGCATCGATCAATAAAAGATAAAAACTTTGGAGTGGACGTAGGCCGGAGATAGCCGAACCACTATAAATCTCGTGTTTTTGTTCATTATTTCTGGATTGTTGTTTGTTGTTTGTTTAGATCTGAGATTTGTGTTTGAATATTGCTGATTTGTATTCATACACTGGTGCTTTCACAACATTCGGGGTTTGTGACCATTTTTGGCGCAAACAAATTCTCAATGACTTTAGAATCACAGGGGTGGAAGCCATTCCACCTACTGAAAATGACACTATCAGCAGCCCTCTTGAAGGGTTCTTCGCTTACACTGCTATACACATATGGGACGAAGGGTTTCTTCCATTTTCGGAATTCTTGTCTAGGTTCCTGACTTATCTAGGAATTGCTTCGATTCAGCTATCTCCAAACGCACTTATCTTTTATCCTTGGAGTTGATGGCGTTGGAATCTGGCATTCCTTCCTTGAATGCTGAAGTACTGAATCACCTCGTCCAGTTGGTCAAGCTCAGCAACCTTAACAACCAAATCTTCCATGCCAATCCTCCCAAGAAATTGATCTCTGAGAGAGTGAACAAATTTTGAGACTGGGAAAGTCGGTTCTTCTTCGTTAGATGCTTCCTAAACGTTAGCAGGACTTTCTCTACTCCACGTAAGCTTAGATTTTATTATTTTCCTTCTATCTAGTTACTTTGATTTACTGATCTATGCTTTTGTCAGGTGCCCCTGCTAAAGAACTAAATGAGGAGAATAAGAGAATAGTGGAGTCTCTAATTGCAGCTTCAAGCGAAATCGGGAATAGATTAACGCTGCTAAATCCAACAGATCTACGAAAGCACTCCCTACCGCCGGCGGGCCAAATGATACTTGGCCAACCTCCTTCAGTCCAACACACATCCTGAACCAAACGCTTCCTTTCTTTGGGAGATCCTATAAATTTCTCCCCAATGTCACATATCTTCTCTAACCACTCCGGCAAGTTATAAATGCTACACTTGTTTTTTTTATTACTGTGGTGTTTTTCAAATTATTTTGTCTGGCTTATAATCTGTTTGAATTCTCTTCAGTTGCTCCTTAGGTGGAAAAACCTATCAGCGGTCCTACTCCTCTCTCCTCGACTTCCCATGCACCATCCTTCTCCCAGGCCATTGCCCGGTTTAAGATGGCTGCTAAAAGAAAATTGATCAAAATGTCTATGGTGGAACCACCCCCAAAAAGAGTGAAAGTGGTTGAAGTTCCTGATTCTCCAATACTAGAAGGAGATGAGTCTATTAATATCGGGGAATTTCTAAAGAGTCCGTCCGTCAAAGCTCCTCATGTCTTACCTAAGGAAACTCCTACTAAAGTCGATCTTCTTTCTCACATCATTGTCTCTAATTCTCCAAGCGCAATCGAGCAGATGCAAAAGGCGTTGAGGACTTCGACACCCACTAAAGTGCTAAATCTTCCGGGACCATCAACTTCCACACCTCCGAGTGATTTCTAAAAGATGGTCCATTCTATCTTAAATTCTCCATCATTCACTTCAACTCAGACGCCATCATCTGTTTTTGATTTGGAGGGACACTATCGATCCCTTCTTGAACAACAACTCCTGGTATGCATTACGTTACTTAACATTATTATCTCTGTTTTTCTTTAAGCTTTAAACTTATGTTGTACTTTTCTTTCAGATTTCCAAAAGTTGGTTCTCACTGCACGAAAATGTGTCTAAATCTTCTACCGAAACATCTAAACTTCGAGAGGAAATTGCTACTTTGAATAACCAAGTTTCCTCCTTGTCTGTGGAGAAGAGCGAGACCACAACTGAATTGGAGCGATTGAGCTTCTCTCGCTCAGTTAGAATCTATTATCTTGGAGGACAGGAAGGCTCGTCAACTTCTAGCCGACGAGAAATTAGCTTTGTCAATGACTCTGAAAGAGTCTGAAGAGGAAAAAAGATGGATGGCAGCTAAACAATCCTTGTTAAAGGAAAAGCTAAAAAGAACAAGGCCTCCCTAAAACTAGCTATCGGCACATTTCTGATGCAAAGCAGCGAGTGTCGTAATTCCTTGACTTGTCTCTTAAAGACATTATTATGAATTTCTTTGTAGATGCCTTAATGCTCGCTTATGCTGATAATGTTGATTAATGCATAGATTTGAGCTTCCCCTCGCTCGAACCTACTCTTGTTGATAGGGTTCATGGATAGAGTCAAAAAGATGGAGCGGGGGATTGAAGCTGCTGGGAGGGAGGAAATCGACGCTTCCCATCTTTTTTCCTTTGAAGTCGAATCTAACTTTGAAGAAGAAGATGACAACGATGAGGCCGTCAAAGAGGAGGGGGAGATAATTATGATGATAATGATGATGATAACAATGATGACGAGGATGATAACATCAATAGTGGACAAGGATCAGGTGGAAACCGGGGTGGCCATACTGAAGCTTCTGAGAAAGACGAGGATGATAATACGAAGTCCTTTGAAAAAGATTCGTCCCCTCATGAAATGATTCCGCCTAAATCTCCTGCAACTTCTGGCCCTCAAGAAGAGCCTGCTTCTATTAATGCTGAAGTTCCAAAAGAAAGGGAGCAGGCTTCTCAAGCACCAATCTCGGTATCTCAAGTATGGGATCCTCTATTTAAACATTTTTTGCTTCGAAGATAATAATAATGTGAATCATTTATTTGGATAAGGAAGAAATCTATCCACCCCTATAAAACTAAGCTTGAAAGGAAACAAGTGGAAATAAATAATTTATATAGGGAGTTAGACAAGCAATTGAGGGAGCACAATATACTTTCTGATAAATATTATAGACTCAATAGAAGTGCGGTAGTGTTGGCATCTTTTAAACATCAGGAAGCTACCCCATGGTTGAGGAGAGCGTGCCTTCGATATGACGCTCTTTTGAAGAAAAACTAAGAATTAATTACCCTCTTTTGGATGTTGATCGAGGAGAGAGAAATTTTAGCTAAGTTCTTATACAAGGCCTATTGGAGACACCCGGTCATTGACTTCTCATATTTAGGTGATTTTAATGAGGATTTACTTAGGCATTTACACATAAAAAAACTTAATGAATTCGGATCTGACCCGCATCCCGGAGCATGTTGGAACTTGCCTCGAGTCAGATCAATTCTCCAAGACCTTCCTCCTGAAGAACTCAAGTTTTATATGGACAAATTTGTTTCAGAATTATTTACTAAGTCAATTTTGTATGAACCGAATGAATGATTGTGAATATGTAATAACATTGATTTGTAAATATTTGTTTTAGTCTTCTTTTTATACTTAGCTGTATTTTATTATGTTATCATAGAGAGAATGTTTCTCAAGCAATCTTGTCTCTAGAGGTTACTAAGTCAATATGTTAAATTGAGAAGATTTTATCTCGAAAAGGCATCAATTTTAAAATCTTCAAAATTGGCAAGATATTGTTTTCTTAGAGATTTACAAAAACTTTACATGGAACATCCTCGTCTCCATTTCGATTTCCTTAGTGATGAGAAAGAAAAGCTACTTAAGGAGATCCGAACCTTTCATACTAAACTAATTTGCGATCAAGACAGCCCTCCAGTCGGGGAAAGGGACTATAGCAAATATCCCCTGGTGATTACTCCGAAAGGAATTACCATTCCTTTTGACTCTACAGTTATTCTTTCTGCTAATTCATTGAATAAAGTTAGAGATGTTGTTTCTCGTCTTTAGCTATAAAACAAATGTCTATTGTATCTTTTAGTTTCATTGTTACTTGAGTTGTAACCTTTTATTATAGTATTAAAGAGATTGTTCATTCTGGTTTTGACATCATTCTTTTTTCTTTTGTATTTTAATAGGAATTACATTTATCTATAGTGCCTCACTCATTATATTTAGCATCTCGCTTTATCGTTCTTAAGGATAAGCTACTGGCGGATCTTGAAAAGAGCATATTTCTTGAAGATACTTTACTTGCTCGTTTTCATGGCAATACCGAAGCATTAAGATGGCACAAACGATTTTTACTTCAGAAAACCATTGTCAGAAATCTTAAGGACCAAATTGCCAGTTTAGAAGCAGATGTTAATAGTAAGAATGGAACGATTTTCAGTCTGAAGCGTCAAGTTAAATCGAATCCTTCAATTGACTTTGATCACAAAATGTCAGAACTTTTCCAACAGATAAGCGATCTGGAGATGAAACTGAAGGATAGTCAAGCTCAGTGCGAGTCGTTGGAATTTATTATGGGGGATAATATCTCGAGTATTGATTTACCAGTCTCCCATGCTACTTCATCGATTGCTAAAACTACAAGATCTACTTCCCTTGCTGCTAAAAAATTTCCCACTACGACTAATCCTCCCCCTGGCTTAGACGAGAAGGTAGTGGGCGAGTGGTGCAGGAAAGTTAAATTCGAAATGATGAAATATTTTGATGAACAGCAGAAAGTTAAATACTCACAGTGCATAAACAAATATGTTGCTAGAATTCAAAAACTCGAACGTAAGAACTATCTCCTTTTGAAGCGGTCGCTGAATTGGAAAGAGAAAATAAGACCCTAAGAGGCACAAATAGAGCTTTTAATCGCGCTTTGAAAACTAATGTTGAATACACTAGTATATGATTTTTGTTTGATGATAATAAACATATATATATATATAAATGTATTTGTTATTGTACTATTTTATTTTTCACATAATTAAATAAATATTTTTGAACAAAATAAATAACATAGAATTTAAATTCAAACAACTATTTTATTCAAGCAAATATTTTATTACAATTTTGAATAGTACAAATTTGAGCTCTCACTATATATATGCACAATTTCAATTACATTACAATTTTGATTACATCACAAATTTCAATTTACAATGTTCACCTCACTACATATCACTCATTCATTGGTATTCATCTTCAACTCTATTCCAGCTTGAATCCAGCATCTAAGTTATCTGCAAAATAAACACTGACGCAGTAAAATTGAAAAAGAAATATTTTTGCAGTATAAAATAAAATGTGTGTTTTTGAAAATATTATTTGCCTCGGTTATTTGGGTTGTTCATCATCATATTTATTTTGAATTCATCTTACACGAACAAACTTGTGACATGCACAGTGTATCACTGTACATGCCACAAGGCCGTGCACACCGATAAATACTTGATAAAATTCCAAGGACAGGTGAGCACAAGGTCAAAACCGAGCCGAGGCAGGATTCAACTCATGTGCATAGAGTTTCGATCAAATCAATAACAACATGAACCAGAGAAAGGTGCACCAGACTCTAGAGAATGATGGACCAGACAAGTATCAATCAGACCTCACAAACATACATCAGGTCAGAGGCATTTTAACTCGAAGAAGACCATCAACCAGAGCATACAGTTCGAACAAGGAACAAAACAACTCAAATGCAACAGAGGCAAATATACACACACATATTAGCACAAGTTCAGGTAAAATAGAGAATACATATGACAACTAGTACAAGGAAAATGCAAGAGACTCCAAGTCAAACAACAAATCTTGACCAGAGGCACACAATGGCACAAGACAGTGAACAGTGAAATGCAACCAAGTCACATGAACATGTACACACCAGTTTAAAAAACTTTACAAACCCGTGAAACAAGACTGCAAACTGAAGTGAAGACCACAACTTACAACTCAAATGCAACAACCAAGCTCATATGCAAAGTCAAGTTCATAAACAACTGAATGCAACTCTGAGGAAACATGAAATGCAAGTATGAGCAAATAGTTTCAAACATGCTCAGAGGCACCAGAAGAGACATCAACATACAGGAAGATCAATATGAATGCAAAGCCACACAATCCACCAGATGAACGAAGCAGCAAACAAAGTGACATATGTATACATATGCTTATGGACAGATACAAGCATTATATCAATATGAACAGGAGCACTTTCAAAAATAAAGTGTCAATCACAATAACATTGCAACCAGACTTAAATTGAATCAAACAAAGCAATGCAGACAACAGTTCGATACACTCAGGACATACACATATATACATACATATATGTATGTATGTATACAAATAATGAACAAGGCAACAGTGCGAACAAAAATCAAGTGAAATCAATCATACCAACAGTAGTAGTTCGAACAAGAATGAAACAACAAGTTGAATAAATTACAGAGAAAATCATAGTGAAGTAGCAGTTCGATGAAAGTCAAGAAATGATCAAGCTGTGGTTCATACATTTTCAAACAGAGGTATATGCAGTAACGTGAACAAGTCGAAGTCTCAAAAAATTCAAATTCCATGATCATAGGAGCAAAAGAAGGAACCGACTCAAGCAAGTGAAAATGTATCAGTAACGTGTAAACAAATGAAGCAGTCAAGATTAATCATCATCATTTAAGCAAAATCGAATGGCTGAACAAAATTATTTGAAGAATTCAAATAAAAAATATGAACGCTAATTTAGGGTTTCAATCCCTATATAAATTCCCTTAACATCATCGGCAGAAAATCATCGAATAGAGTTCAAGCAAATTAACCGGTAAAACAAAAGGCATAAATCACATACCAATTTCGTGTTATTCAAACTCGATACAATTGGAGCGACCGAAAGCATATCACAGCCAGAAGTCGATTGACAAAGCAACGCAACGCAAATCCCTCAATTCAATCGATTGATTATTGAGCGGTAGCTTCAATCACAAACCCTAATTCTTGAAAGAGGAGAACAAGATCGACCAAAGCTTTTGTGCTCAGAGAAAATATTTTCATGAAATAAAAGAAAAGGGAAGTCGCCCTTTTTTTTGTTGGCCGGTTGTTATTTTGTGGGCTTAGAGTGTTTGTTTTTAAGTGTTTTTAAATTGTAATTTTTTTAAATTTTTTTAAAATTCTAGTGTGTTTAACTAGGTTACGAACTACGATTTTGTAGTTCGAGAATTCGTAACTCAATGGCTGAGTTGTGGCAGGGTTTTGAGCATAGAGTTAGGTTAGTCGATAGCGGGTGTCGCAAGTTTACGTGTGTAAGTGTCTGACTACTTAATTTCTAGTAGAAACCTTGGGGGTAGCACGTAGATAAGGTTTTGCCAAAGCTGGGTAAATCTGTGTTGTTCTATTTCTGCTTTTATTATTCTGCTATTATCTGTGCTGCAATTATTTTATATATTTCCGCATTAATTTTTATTATTTTAGCATCACCCTATTCACCCCCCGCCCCCTCTAGGGTGAAATCGATCCTACAAGTGGTATAAGAGCTATGAACAAAAACCAATTTTTGTTTTAAAATTTTGATTTTTCAAAAACCAATTTTTGTTTTTAAAAATTTGATTTTTTAAATGGCTTCTTTTAATAATGCTTTTGTTGAGGGACAGTCCATAGTTAGACCACCCATGTTCAATGGTGAATATGCTTACTGGAAAATATAATGAAAATTTTTCTGAAAACCATTGATGCTTGGAATATTGTTGAGACAGGATATAGGACACCAACTATAGTGGTAGATAATCAGGAAATTGAAAAACCGATGGATCAATGGACAGATCTAGAAAATAAACTGCATAATGCTAATGTTAGAGCTATGAATTCTATTATTTGTTCATTGGATCAAATTGAATTTAATCGTGTCTCGCATTGTCTAACTACACAGGAAATTTGGCACACACTTGAAGTGACTCGCGAAGGAACTTCCCAAGTCAAAGAATCTCGCCTTGCCATGCTTAGTAGCGAATACGAGAACTTCACAATGGCCAAGAATGAAAATGTCAAAGAGATGTACGGACGACTTTCTAATCTCGTATACAGATCAAAAGCTAAACCATACACAAAATTGGAAATAGTCCGAAAAATCCTCAGAGTTCTACCATGAAATTTTAAAGCCAAAGTCATTGCTATTCAAGAATCGAAGGATTTGAAACAGATTAAAGTTGAATAACTTATTGGAAATCTCACCACTTATGAGCTAGAAATGAAATTTAAGGAAGAATGTGAAGGAGGTGATACTCGAAAGAAATCAATAGCTCTCAAGGGAACAACTAAAAGTGAAGATGATGATGATGATGATGATGATGGTGAAGCTGAACTGGCACTACTAATAAAGAGATTCAAAAAATGGAACCGCAAATATGGAAATCCAGTCAAAATCATCAACTAAAGAGCAGAATTAACAAAGTTCTAGACAACTCGGAAAAACAAGAGATCATTTGCTACAAGTGTAATAAACCGGGTCATATCAAGCCAAATTGTCCTCGGAATCGATTCATCCAAGGAAAGAAACCAAAATGGAGAAGTTTTGCAGCAACTTGGGATGAAAGTGATGAAGATGAAAATGAAAGCACTGGCAGTGAGAGTGAAAAAGCAAATATGTGTCTTCATGGAGAAATAACTGACAATGATGATGACGAGCCAAGCAAGGTATCAAAACTTACTCATTCAGAACTACTTATATATGTTCATGAAGTAAATGGCTATTTTGAATGACTTAGGGAAAAGTACGCTAAAATTGAATCACTAAGAGATAGTTTGATAGAATCAAATAAACAGCTTGATCAATTGGTTAAAAACTATCAAATCAAGAGCCCTAAGTGTGATAAGTGTCCATCACTTGAAGAAGAAATTAAAAAATAAGAAATTAAAATAAAATCACTTGAAAATGAAATTCTAATTTTGAAAGAAAGTGAAAACACTAGGAGAGAAAATTCTATTAAAAAGTGCACCTTGCTATTAAATGAAAATGAATCACTCAAAACACAAGTCCAACAATTGTCTACGACTTTAGGAAAATTCTCCAGAGGAGAAAAATCACTAAATATGCTAATAGGAAAACAAACAGTCAATATTGTTAGGCAAGGACTTAGGTATTCTCAATCTAAACGTGTTGGTGCGAAATTAATCAAGTCAATTCCAAGTGCACAAATTGTGGAAAAACTGGACACAATCACAATAATTGTTGGTATAGACCCAAACACGTGAAAACCATACCAATTTGGGTTCCAAAAGGCACAAATATAAAATCCCTTAAAGTCAAACAAATTTGGGTGCCAAAAGGAACAAATATAGATTGTCTAGGGTCTATACAAACGTATTTTGCAAAAACTTCTGTCGCTAACAATCATGGACCTATAAAAACAAATAGGTCGCTAAATTCTTTTCTTGCGTAGGTATGTTGGCAGGCTAAGGAACAACAACAATAGTATCTGGATTCTGGCTGTTCCAGGCACATGACAAGCAACAAATCAAAGTTCCTTAGCCTAGAGAAGTACAAAGGTGGCAGAGTCACAATGGGTAACAATGACAAATGTAAAATTATTGGTAAAGGTAAAGTAGGTAACAGTACATTTACCTTAAATGACGTATTATATGTTGAAAATCTGCACCACAATTTGATTTCAATCACCCGTCTATGTGATAAGGGAATGAATGTTATTTTTGACTCTGACTTGTGCAAAATTGTTGACCAATCATCAAAAGAAATATTGTTTTCAGGAAAAAGGAAAGGTAATATATATTCTCTAACTTTTGATGATCTCACTCTTTCAAAATGTTTAATAGCTATGGATGTAGAAGTAAACTTATGGCACAGACAATTAGGACATGCTAGTATGAATCTGTTAAACAAATTAAAAAGAAAAGACTTGGTAAGAGGTTTACCATCTCATGATTTCAAAACAGAAAGTCTACGTAAAGCATGTACTATGGGAAAACTTAAAAAATCATCTTTTCATACAAAGAACACGGTAAGTACTTCTAGAATCCTTGAACTAGTTCATATGGATCTGTTTGGACCTAACGGTATTGCAAGTTTAGGTGGTAAGAAATATTGTTTTGTGTTGGTTGATGATTAGTCAAGATATACATGGGTATACTTCTTAGCTAAAATATCAGAAACTTTCTTATACTTCACTAAATTCACGAAATTAGTTCAAAATGAAAAAGGAGTTTCTATCATTTCGCTAAGAAGTGATCATGGTGGAGAATTTGAAAAATTTTGTGATGAAAATGGATTTAAACATGAATTCTCTGCTCCACGTACTCCACAACAAAATGGGGTAGTCGAGAGAAAGAATCGAACATTACAAGATTTGGTTAGGTCTATGATAAATGAGTATGAACTACCCTTGTTCTTTTGGGCAGAGGCAGTAAATACATCCTGTTATGTAATGAATAGAGTTATAATTAGACCAATTCTTAAGAAAACACCCTATGAGCTATGGTTCAAAAATAAGCCAAACATTGCATACTTCAAAGTTTTTGGGTGTCCGTGTTATATTCTCAATACAAGTGATAAATTAGGAAAATTTGAACC
Source organism: Allium fistulosum (assembly GCA_030737815.1). Taxonomy (NCBI): domain Eukaryota; kingdom Viridiplantae; phylum Streptophyta; class Magnoliopsida; order Asparagales; family Amaryllidaceae; genus Allium; species Allium fistulosum. Next base: position 1,428,379,053 of record CM060902.1, read on the forward strand.
AAAAGCTAACGAGGGCGTGTTCATGGGATACTCTTCCAGAAGCAAAGCTTATAGAGTATACAACAAAAGGATAAGAACAATAATGGAGTCAATCAATGTGAAATTTGATGAAGGTATTGATGATCAAATCAAGGAAACAATTAAAAGCAATGTTGAAGAGGAGAACAAAAAAGAAGAAAATAAAAAACCAAAAGAAACTACAACCACGAAAGAAGTCCAAAGAAATCTAGATCCAGAGAGATTGAAATTCAAAGCAGATCATCCTCCAGAATTGGTAATAGGAAATCCTATCGTAGGTGGTCAAACTCGTTCCTCCTTTAGAAATTTGTGTCTATACAGTGGATTTATTTCAGAAATTGAACCCAAAGACATAGATACAACTCTTAATGATGAAAATTGGTTTATGGCTATGCAAGAAGAGCTAAATCAATTTGAGTGAAATGATGCTTGGACTCTAGTACCTAGACCTAATGATTATCTAGTTGTAGGAACAAAATGGATTTTTACAAATAAATTTGAATCTGGAAATGTGATTAGGAATAAAGCTAGGTTAGTTGCTAAAGGTTATAATCAAATTGAAGGAATTGATTTTGATGAAACTTTTGCACCAATAGCAAGACTAGAATCCATTAGGATATTGTTAGCTTTTGCTTGCTGTAAAGGATTTAAACTAAGACAAATGGATATTAAAAGTGCTTTTCTTAATGGAATTTTGAAAGAAGATGTATTTGTTGAACAACCAGAAGGTTTTGAAAGTCATGAATACCCTAACCATGTATATAAACTTAAGAAAGCATTATATGGATTAAAACAAGCTCCTAGAGCTTGGTATGAATGTCTTAGCACTTATCTCCTTGAAAATGGGTTCAAAAAGGGCTGTGTAGACACCACACTATTTCTATTGCATGAAAATGATGATCTTTTGATTGGTCAAATATATGTTGATGACATTATTTATGGTGCCGCTAACAACTTGTTGTATGAGAAATTTGAAAAAGTCATGCAGGAGAAGTTTGAAAGGAGCTTGGTTGGAGAGTTAAAATTCCTTTTAGGATTTCACATCAAACAAAGTGATAAAGGTACATCCATCTCTCAAACAAAATATATTAGGGAACTTGTCAACAAATTTGGATTGAAAGATGCTAAACCTGCAAAAAACCCCACGAGCACAACAGTTAAACTTGGCAAGGATAAAAAGGTAAGGCAGTGGATCAAAAGCAATATCGAGGTATGATTGGATCACTTCTTTATCTTATTGCTTCTAGACCTGACATCATGTTTTCTGTCTGCCTTTGTGCACGATTTCAATCAAATCCAAAAGAATTTCATTTAAAAGCTGTTAAAAGGATTATAAGATATCTGTTGCACACCCCATGTTTTGGTCTTTGGTATCCAACTAATGATAACTTTGAACTAAAAGGATATTCAGATGCAGATTATGCTGGAAGTCTAATTGATAGAAAAAGTACTAGTGGAACATGTTTTATGTTAGGACATTCGTTAGTTGCATGGTCAAGTAGAAAATAGAATTGCATTGCATTATCCACCACTGAGGCAGAGTATATTGCTCTAAGTGGTTGCTCTGCTCAAATTTATGGATGATACAAACTTTACAAGACTATGGTCTAAATTTTAAACGTGTACCACTAATGTGTGATAGCAAAAGTGCAATTGATCTCACAAATAATCCTATACATCACTCACGGACAAAACATATAGATGTTAGACATCATTTTATTAAAGATCATATTTTCAAAGAAAATATCTGCATAAATTTCATTTCAACCGATTCTCAATTGGCAGACTTTTTACAAAAACCCTTCAAAAAAATAGTTTTTCTCGACTTCGTCTCAGTTTAGGCATCTTAGAAATTTGATTCTATATTTTTGATCTTAAATGCCTATGTTAACTCATCTGACCCCCTAGTGATTATCAAAAGATAAATAGTGACTGAAATATAAATGATGAGTGTTGATATTAATCATATATTATGACTTGAGATAGTATATTTAGTAAATTTCTTTAAAAATTTAAACAAGATCTATAATATCTTTTGTTGGTAAAATTTCCGTAACCATCTCTATTTCTATCATATTTCTGACGATCATCACTCTCAAAATCCAATATAGTATGTCAAAATGTGGTATTTCAAACAGGAAATTATTCGTTTATTATTTTTTTTACAATAAAAACATCCAAAGTATTTACTCTCATTTAAAAGTCCTCACTGTTATGCATGGATAAATTACTTGGAATATTTGTGTATGTGCTTTCATGCTCATTTAAAAGTCCTCACGGTTATGCATGTATGGAACACATATCAAAATTGGTTATTAAATAGACAAGTTGATTCTAATACCATTTAAAAGTCCTCAGGGCCATACGTGGTTAAAAGATGCTTGAAATTCTTTTTATAAAAATTGGGAATACTACTAAATTCATTTAAAAGTCCTAACGGTTATGCATGGTTAGTAGATATTCAAATTCCTGATATAAATATACCATAAATAGACACAACTATATGGTTTTATATGCCGACATCATCCCTATCACTCTACAATGAAATATGCGCCTAATAGAGTATTTATGATTTTTGTTTGATTTTTATTGAAATTTAATATTTATACTCGATTGGGTATTGATGTTGTATTAATATCTATCACTTTATCTCTATTTTTTCTAACACTGTTACTCTTTTGTTGATACCAAAAAGGGGAGAGAAATGTTAAGATTTTGGCAAATAAAGGCAAATATTTTATTTTATTTTTTATTATTTATTTGCATATTTTCATTTAGGTTCATTTGCATATTTTTATTTATTTTCATGCATATATGAAGGGGGAGCTTTGTTGTAGAGAGGGAGCATTCAAATAGGGGGAGCAAATAGGGTTCATCAATGACCAAATACATTTAATAAATTCAAAATCTTAAATATATGTTTGTTATCATCAAAAGGGGGAGATTGTTGAATACACTAGTATATGATTTTTGTTTGATGATAATAAACATATACATATATATATAGTTAAATGTATTTGTTATTGTACTATTTTATTTTTCACATAATTAAATAAATATTTGTTGAATAAAATAAATAACATAGAATTTAAATTCAAACAAATATTTTATTACAATTTTGAATGGTACAAATTTGAGCTCTTACTATATATATGCACAATTTCAATTACATTACAATTTCGATTACATCACAAATTTAAATTTACAATGTTCATCTCACTACGTATCACTCATTCACTCGTATCCATCTTCAACTCTAATCTAGCTTGAATCCAGCATCTAAGTTATCTGCAAAATAAATACTGACGCAGTAAAATTGAAAAAGAAATATTTTTGCAGTATAAAATAAAATGTGTGTTTTTGAAAATATTATTTGCCTCGGTTATTTAGGTTGTTCGTCATCATATTTATTTTGAATTCATCTTACACAAACAAACTTGTGACATGCACAGTGTATCACTGTACATGCCACAAGGCCGTGCACACCGATATACACTTGATAAAATTCCAGGGACGAGTGAGCACAAGGTCAAGACTGAGCCGAGGCTGGATTCAACTCATGTGCATAGAGTTTCGATTAAATCAATAACAACATGAACTAGAGAAAGGTGCACCAGACTCTAGAGAATGATGGACCAGACAAGTATCAATCAGACCTCACAAACATACGTCAGGTCAGAGGCATTTTAACTCGAAGAAGACCATCAACCAGAGAATACAGTTCGAACAAGGAACAAAACAACTCAAATGCAACAGAGGCAAATATACATACACATATTAGCACAAGTTCAGGTAAACTAGAGAATACATATGACAACTAGTACAAGGCAAATGCAAGAGACTCCAAGTCAAACAATAAATCTAGACCAGAGGCACACAATGGCACAAGATGGTGAACAGTGAAATGCAACCAAGTCACATGAACATGTACACACCAGCTCAAAAAAATTTACAAGCCTGTGAAACAAGACTGCGCACTGAAGTGTAGACCACAACTTACAACTCAAATGCAACAACCAAGCTCATATGCAAAGTCAAGTTCATAAAAAATTGAATGCAACTCGGAGGAAACATGAAATGCAAGTATGAGCAAACAGTTTCAAACATGCTTAGAGGCACCAGAGGAGACATCAACATACAGGAAGATCAATATGAATGCAAAGCCACACAATCCACCAGATCAGTGAACCAGCAAACAAAGTGACATATGTATACATATGCATATGGACAGATACACGCATTATATCAGTATGAACAAGAGCACTTTCAAAAAGAAAGTGTCAAGCAAAACAACACTACAACCAGATTTAAACTGAATCAGACAAAGCAATGCAGACAACAGTTCGATATGCTCAGGACATACATATACATACATACATATATGTATGTATACACATGATGAATAAGGCAACAGTTCGAACAAAAATCAAGTGAAATCAATCAGACCAACAGTAGCAGTTCGAACAAGAATGAAACAACAGGTTGAATAAACTACAGAGAAAATCATAGTGAAGTAGCAGTTCAATGAAAGTCAAGAAATGATCAAGCCGTGGTTCATACATTTTCAAACAGAGGTATATGCAGTAACGTAAACAAGTCGAAGTCTCAAAAAATTCAAATTCCTTGATTGTAGGAGCAAAAGAAGGAACCGACTCAAGCAAGTGAAAATGTATCAGTAACGTGTAAACAAATGAAGCAGTCAAGATTAATCATCATCATTTAAGCAAAATCGAACGGACGAACAAAATTATTTGAAGAATTCAAATTGAAAATACGAACGCTAATTTAGGGTTTCAATCCCTATATAAATTCCCTTAACATCATCGGTAGAAAATCATCGAATAGAGTTCAATCAAATTAACCAATAAAACAAAAGGCATAAGTCACATTCCAATTTCGTGTTATTCGAACTTGATACAATTGGAGCGACCGAAAGCATATCACAGCCAGAAGTTGATTGACAAAGCAACGCAACACAAATCCCTCAATTCAATCAATTGATTATAGAGCGGTAGCTTCAATCACAAAGCCCTAATTCTGAAAGAGGAGAACAAGATCGGCCAATGCTTTTGTGCTCAGAGAAAATATTTTCATGAAATAAAAGAAAAGGGAAGTCGCCCTTTTTTTGTGGGCCAGTTGTTATTTTGTGGGCTTAGGGTGTTTGTTTTTAAGTGTTTTTAAATTGTAATTTTCTTTTAAATTTTTTAAATTCTAGTGTGTTTAACTAGGTTACGAACTACGATTTTATAGTTCGAGAATTCGCAACTCAATGGCTGAGTTGTGGCAGGGTTTTGAGCGTAGAGTTAGGTAGTCGACAGTGGGTGTCGTAAGTTTACGTGTGTAAGCTTCTGACTACTTAATTTCTAGAAACCTTGGGTGCAGCACGTAGGCAGGGTTTTGTCGAAGCTGGGTAAATCTGTGTTGTTCTATTTCTGCTTTTATTATTCTGCTATTATCTATGCTGCAATTATTTTATATATTTCCGCATTAATTTTTATTATTTTTAGTATCACCCTATTCACCCCCCCCCTCTAGGGTGAAATCGATCCTACAACTAATATTGATGCGATTGATGATGCAGAAAAATTTATATCTATGAAATGCATATATTTGCTCTATACATTTGTAAATAATTTCATAAGTTATGTAAATCATGTAAATTTTGTAAATACCACTTGGTTTGTGATCCTCTTCTGTAATGTTATCTCTGAAACATTTTTTTGATAGCTCATACCGTAATTTCTGTATTTGTTGGATCTTTCATTCTTCTTTTCTATTCTGATCTCCCTAAAAAGTATGAAGCAAACAATATTTCTAATTGTTAGCTTTAAATTGATGTATAAGTTTATGTATATCATTCGCAAAGATTAACAAATCATCATGTTAATCATATGGTAATAAATGAAAAGTAGTTATATTTGGTTAAATGTCTGAAACCCATCTTCGATCATGATGAGAAATAATTAGGAATTTAACTTTAATCATATTGCTGGAATATCTGAAATCTATTGGTGGAAAGTTTCATCCTCAACCAGGGGTATAAATGTCTTTAGAGAACCTTCCTCTAGAGATAGTTGATAGTGAGTTAAATATGATCAAGTAATAGAAATCCAGAAGTCATTATCTAAAAATTAGTAGTAGAAATATGATGACCCATATTCGGGTATTAATGAATGAAATTTGAAAGTTTAAAAGTCTGAAACCCAGATTTGGGTATCAATGGATGATAACCAGAAATTCATAATAATGATCTTCCTCTTAGAAGTCTTTGACCCAGATTCGGGCATTAGTGGTGGATAATCTAAAATCCATAATAGAAATCTAAAGCCCAGATTAGGGGATTAAAGTGAAGTTAAGTAATAGTCTTGATACCCAGATTTGGGCACGAGGAATTGAGAAATCTGTAACCCAGATTTGGGTATGAATAGATGAAGTTCAGAAATGAGAGACCCGAAACCCAGATTCGGGTAATGAGCAGAGTTCTGTTCTACTCCTTAGATTATGTCTTCTTTGACATGTATAAACCTCTTTAGGTCTTGTATGAAGTTGTGGTTCGATTGGCTGCTTCTCGAGCTTGGACATCCTAGTCCTCTATTTGATACGCCACTTCTCGAACTTGGACATCTTAGTTCGATATTTGATGAGCCTCTTCTCGGGCTTGGACGTCTTAGTCCTTTCTTTGGTGAGCCTCTTTTTGGGCCTGGACGTCTTAGTCCTTTGTAAATGTGCTGCTTCTCGAGCTTGGAAGTCTTAGTCCGTTATTGTCTGGTGCTCTTGGTTAGCTCATTCTTAGAGGCTGGAACCAAGGACTTACCCAACCTCCCTCTTGGAGAAGCCTTGACCTGACCAGAGACGCGACCAAGGGCTTGTCGATGCTTTAACCTGGCCATAGCGTGGCGTCACTACAACAAAAAGGGACTTTTGCAGCGTTTTTGAATTGCTGTCATTATCATCCGTAGCGTTTCGAAGAACGCTGTATTATGTCCTGCTGCAAAAGAGCACTAATATACCGCAGCGTTTTTGAAAAGTTGCTAAAAATGATTATACCACGGCGTTTTTGAAATGTTGCTAAAAAATGGATTCTGATGCTTTTATAAAACGCTGCTAAAAGTTGTTAGTGCAGCGTTTTCTAAATATTGTGAATTCATTTAGCAGCATTTCAAAGAACGCAGTCAAAAATCATGCTTCAACATGTCGTTAATATAGCATCATTTATAAAACGCTGCAGTAATATAACGCAGCGTTTTTGCTATTTTGCAGTATTTTGCTATTTTATTTTGCGGCAGTTTAAAAACGCTGCTGTATATCAAAGTTTTGCTTCATTTTTTTCATTTGCTGCAGCAGTTTTAAATCAGTTATAGCTAATGAATTCAATAACAAACTTCTCAATTTATAACACTATATACTGTGATATAATAAACAACTATAAAGATTAAACATAATCAAAGCTACATCAATTTCATTAACTATAAAATTTATTCATATACAAAATTATAAAAACCATGTTTTAACTCAAATGTTAGCGACATAAAATCTACAAAAAAAGTTTGTTAAAAGAGCATAATATAAATCAAGGAAAATCCAAGCTCTTCTCCTTCAAAAGTCCAATATTCCTACAAGAAAAATAAAAACAATTAGAGATAAACGGTGGAAGAATGTCATATAGTGCTGGGAAATGGTCATTCAACACACACAACAAGAATGGTTATTCAAACAGTAATGACATGTATACTATCCCATTTAAAACAAATCTCGCATTTGCAATTCTGTTTGCAACTCGCCCGACCAATGCTCCAAAGTATGGCGTATTATTCTAAAAAATTGCAACTTATCAGCACATATTTATAATTCTTAGCTTGCATATAATTGAGAAATCTACAAACACTCTACTTAATATCATGGCTTTGTTGATCAAGATATCTATCTTACAAATTTATACAACCCGTGAGAGATGTAATTATAATTTATGTTATAAATCAAAAGTAAATATGAGTTAACTTGAATATGAGAGAAAAGACTAGATCTGTAGAATGATACTTAGTCAAATATATAAGCAATTTGGAGTAAATTATTGACTATTTTGTTTTATTAGAATGTGATAGGTCTGGAAACAAAAATTACAGCTCATTTACTGGAATTTTCTAATTTGATAATTTAAACCAAGGTCTAATATACACTGACTGTATAGTACAGTCAAACTATTTCTTACACCAAAGAAATAGAATCAAGAAATAAATCAATAAATACTAAAATGATTATAATGAAAATAGCAATCAGGAACCATTCTTCCTTATGAAGGTGTAAGGAATAGAGCAATATTTTATACTTTGAAATCTGGAAATGTTCTTCATACACGTTCAATATTAGACCTTTATATATTGTGACATATCAATGGAAGAAAAATAAATCTACTCAATGAAAAAATAAATAATTAAATGTTCAAGATAAAATTTCCAATGTTCAGGATACGCGTTCAGAAAAGATAACTATAGCAAAGTCCTTTATATATTGTGAGCAAACTATTTTATTTTTCAGTTGTATATAGTTTCTGATGTTCAATATTAGAATGCTTCTTACTTGATGAAGTTAGAACATATATGTTCAATTAATTGAAATGTACCTAAGGTGTTATATATTGTGGGCAAACTGCTAATCAGAGCTTGCAAACTGAAACCAAATGCAAAGTGGTAGCAATGATAGGTCAAGAGTGGTCTCTCAGCAAATGCCAGAAGATAATGTAAGCCTCTGCAACACAGACGTTGAAGCAATATTATCTCAATATAATATCAACAAAATTACAATAAATGAATGCAACAGAAGCAATGTTCGAGACTTACCAAGTGAAGAGACGGTAACAGAGAAAATAGCACAATCTTGCACTCCAGATTTAAGTACACCCAAACAGCACCTGATAAGGTGTAATATACAGCAAAGAATTATATGAAATGTTAATATTGCAAATTTATTTAATTAATTACAGCAAAGAAACGGTATTGTGAGGAATTTGGAGTGTTGTCTGTGTGTGTTTGAGTTGACAACATTCCCATTTTGTGAATTGAATCTGCAACGTTAGACCCATTTTATAAAACTTAGTTAATTTTTATAAAACTTAGTTTATTTTTATAAACCTATTATTATTATTTTAATTATTATAGTAGACTCATTTAATTTTTATTATTATTATACATCTTAGTTAACTTATTATTATTATAAATCTTAGTTAATTGTTATAAACTTATTTAAGTTTAATATTTATAAATCTTAGTTTACTTATTATTATTACTATAAATCTTTGTTAACTTACTACTATTATTATATATCTAAGTTAATTTTTGTAAAAATAATTATTATTATTACTATTTTTATATTTAATTAATTTTTTATACAGCTAACTTATTCAACTTTTACAAATTTATTTAATTTTTATAAAACTCCATGATATATCATGCAAAAAGTTAACTTGGTTTGAAAAGGCAAGACTAAAAAAACTGAAAAATAAGTAATGCGTACAAACATTACATTTCAATTTCATACATCTAAATGAATGGGGTTAAAAAAGAAAATTAATCTAGGATATCAGCATATAAGGAAACTGAGGAGCGAGCCGTCTAACAAATTTATTTCCATCATAACAAAGGAATATCATAAAATAGGGTACCTTATGTTGTATGAATATATGGAAATCTTACAAAATCTTGCATGCTGGTAACAATTGAAGAATAAGAGTTACATACTTTAATTGTATCCACTTGTAATAGAAAGTTTGTTATCCGAAGACGCAACACTAGTAATATTGATATAGGATAAAGTCAAGATTGAAATTCTATTCTAAACAATGTGAATTACTATTCTGTGTTGGGTCACAAACTAAAGTTGTACTCAGAAATAGGGATATTAAAGTCGCCTAACTAAGCGGTTAACAATACACAAAGAAATAGTGTTAACTACATCCATAAGAGCTACTCTGTGGCATAGTAAGCAACTAGAAGGCAGCTACCTTTGGATCTTTCATGCTATGGGCAATATTATGAGAAATAACAAATGAAATAGCATGAACTGTGGTAAGCATCCAAAAATTGTTGAGACTGATGTTCAAAACAAGGTCAACTAGTCAGACAAGGTAATAGATCTTCGAAAATGTATGTCACGTTTTCCTTGACTATAACATTGTTATTGATACTACCACACCAAAAGAAGTTTGTGATTTTGTTGAAGCTGCTGTTAAAGTTTACAGTTCAAGTTCAATAACACGAAACAAAATAGGATGATGTATATAGAGTATATTCACCTAGATGGAGATAATATAAGTAGTAAGAACCCTATAATAATCTTGGTTACATAGCTATAGCAATATAACCACAATGCTTGCCTCATAGGGGTAATCCATCTTCTTCAAAACATTATAGGCTTTCCATGGAGGCTATATAATCTGAAAATGTTTAAAAAGTGTCGTTACGTAAGTAAGATGAAATCTCAGAAGTTACAGCTACTTTATAGTCTGTATTATATTGTTCAATAGTATAACGTTACATCTAGTGTGAAAATTATCTCATTTGATTTTGAATTCCAGTAGCTTGTCTGCTACTGGCGGCAGTTGTTCTCACCTCACTTTGACATTTTGATAGGAAGTAAAAAGAAAGAAACAACCTCAATTTTTATTGTATGAACATATATATGAGTTTAATCATCAGCATAAAAACACAAAGTAAAAATATTCGCTTCGAGTTTACATTTCAGTGTGGGTTTGTCTTATAAAAATTTAGCCATATGCATGCATGTATAACAAGAGAAAGGAGGTTATATTGCTGACACAAAACACCAAACTATCTGTTATTAGTGTTGTATTTATTACCAATAAGAAAAGGATTTCATGATGATTAGGTCATATTTGTAGGACACCAAAATGTGTTACAGAGGGTATAAAAGTGGAGATCAATTGAAGAAGAAAAAAGGTAAATTGGCTATTCATATTCATATAGCCAACACCACTCCACCGATTAAAGATGGTGATCAATAAGAAAGACAAAGTTTACTACAGTACAACAATAACATAATGCAATTTTTTAGACATATACACAATTCATGATAAACAGCAAATCTATCATATTATAAAGTACATAATATAACAAACAAATTTAGAACTCACATCGTCTGTCGAAATCCTGATTTGCAACTGATTTTTACACTCTGGGCAACTCATCACGCCCTGTAACATTGAATTAAATTAAATGGGCCTAGGTATGTAAATTGATGAAATCATTTACCCAATTTCTAAGATGCAATAGATTTCTAAGAATAGCTAGTAATGCTAACTGACAGTTAAGTCTGCTAGGTTTAATACACTGGTATAATACTAAAAAGCTGTTTCTTTTTTTCTCTCATGTCAATTTCATTTAATTTGATTTCTCTATTCATGCATGTTTCCTATCTATTTTTTTCTTATCTCGTTCTTGCCTCTTCAATTCTCCCTCTCCCAACTTTCTCCTATGTTTAAAATTTATACAGATTAGATATTATAGTCTCAAGCTTTAAGACTACATTTAACTCTTTAATCAGTATAATAAGCATTTTCTGATAAATCGATATGAATTTTTTTTGTAAAAAATAGCTAACCATAATTGAAAAGGTTGTATCAATATATGTTCATGTTTATGAACATAATATTTTATGGCATTTAGTCGATAATATTTTCAGAAAGAAAAAGGAGAACCTGAAAACATTAAAATGCTAAATGTTATAAACACAAACATAATACTGGAGCCTTACCAAACTTGCCACATGACAAAAAACAACCACCTACTTCCCACAATCATTGAATTTAGACAAGCTCGAAACCAGTGGTCTCTCGTATGAAATTTTGTTCTGACCTATACCAGATCTCGATGGTCTCCTTTCTCTATTGCAACAAGTTCATCCAGCTTTGCACTCATCAAAACATCACATTGTTGAGCCTCTTCATCAATGAGATACTCCAACATAATTAATTTGTTAGAATTTTCAAAGCACTTAGGGAGTCCACTCATTTACATTTTCAAGCATATCCAAGCCGAAGCTCGACAATTTCCTAGTCAACGATGGTTAAACCAAATGAGAGACCAATGAATCTACTCTGGTAGGGTCGAAAGACTACAAAAGAGGAGTCATTCTCACCCTCATCTGTTTGGTTTTCATCTTGCACTACATCAATGTCTTCTAAAGTTATGGCATATGGTATTAGATTACTGAACAGTTGTAAGTACCTCAAATTTGCATTGTACCTCCTTAAATTTAACTCCAGCAATACTGGCTTGATGAGGCACTGATACTTCTCCATACTTGTTTATTATTTGTTGCACACTTGCTGCATATTTTGTTTTTGTATCACTGCTGTTTTCTTCATGAGCTACCTCACTTTTTGCAGTTTTCTTCATGAGCTGCAGTTAATTTAGTTTATTTTTAAATTTAGTTAATTTTTACAAAACTCTTAGTTAAATTTAGCTAATTTTTATAAAATTTAATTAATCTAGTTAAAACTTTATAAAACTTAATTGTAATAAAACTTGTATGATTTTTATAAAACCTGTATAATTTTTATAAAACTGGTACAATTTTTATAAACCAGTTATAACATTGATGAAGTATGCGTAAAATCAATATTGTTGGTGCACATATTTGCATAGATGTAAAATTAAACTAAGACCGATATAGATGCCTTATTAGTGTTGTAAGAAACTAGCACCAAATGATTGTCTAAAAAGAATGTAAGTTGGCTTTATGCATAATAAATCAACATCTAATTTATGTTAAAAACCATTTTCTATTACCAAACTAACTTTATAACCTCAAGCTAGATATATGTATACTATAGTATGAAACATGCACTCTACATATTTATCAGAGTTAACTAATTATTTACGACAATGACGATTTCATAATTTTTTAAAGGGACAATTATGCTAAATGTATAACATTCAATTATGTGCAAGGGATATATATGAAAAGGGTAAAGTAAATCTTTAACAAAAGCCGCAACAATTAAGTATTTTTTTCAACAGTTCCCTGGTAATTAAAAATGCAGCAAGCAAAACAGCACAATCATATAAAAACGACAAAAATTTAATGTTGAAATAGCTAACGTGGCTTGTTATAATTACACTGCTAGTGTGAATATCTTTAAAAAAACAAAGCCCACAAGCAAGCACACCTTTCATATCTCATGTGCCTTTTATATATATAAACACACACACACATTTTTCAACAATAACCTGCATGCGTAGTTGACATATTAGACTCCTACTTCCCTCACCCTTTATTTAATTTGTTCTTTTCCAATTTCAATTTTTCCAAAGCTGATCTACTTCACAAATTTTACCATGGATCATGAAACAAAAGATTTAAATAATACGGTTATCCATATTCCTCTCATCAACACGATCGATATCAAACCCGAAGTTCAGTTCAACATGGCTTTGCAACTTTGTATAATAAATCAACATCTAATTTATGTTAAAACTAACATGGTTTGCAACTTTGTTTACCTGGAACAGTTGTTAACCTCAACCAAAGTTCCTCTCTCGTAAACTTCAAGAAAGAAAGACTCCCAAAAAAATTTCAAAATCTGAAATCAATAAAGCATGGAATCAAAGACATTTCTAGTTGGAACCCAATTTTTCTGAATTTGAACAAATTTTGAACTAAAAATCCGATTGGAATCAAAAATAGAGAGACCCATACCATAATCGGAGATGAGGAGCTATCGGCATGGACTTGACGGCAAAGATCTGTTGACAAGCGTTGATGGGGAGGAACCAGTGGAAAAGTTGCAGCAGGGATCGTTGAGGTTGGAGAAATCTTTTTAGTGATTGGGGAAGCGTGGAATGAATGCGTATAGGAGTAGGCTGCTTGGGAATTGAAATTTTTGGGAAAGAAGGAATGAAAATTAAGGGAAATAGGCGGTGTAGTGAATTGTTGGCGCGCATAGAATTGGTTTGGGCAGCGTTTCATAAGTTTTATTTACAGAGTTAAAATGTTTAAAACTGCATTTTTATTAAAACGCTGCGATCCATAGCTGCCAAAAATAAGTTTTCTTGTAGTGCGTGGATAAAGGCTTACACTCCTCCCTCCAGTAGGTGCCCTGCCCTGGCCATAGTGTTGCGCGGACAGGGGCTTGTTGATGCTTTAACCTGACTATAGCGTGGTGCGGATAAAGGCTTACGCTCCTCTTTCCAGGAGGTGCCTTGACCTGACCAGAGGCGCGGCCAAGGGCTTGTCGATGCTTTAACCTGCCCATAGTGTGGCGCGGTTAAAGACTTACACTCCTCCCTCTAGGAGGTGCTCTACCCTGGCCAACTCGGCATGGACAAAGGCTTTGACCGTTTAAGGTAATGTCCAAATAGAAGGAGCATTTCACTCCCAACCATGTGGATTCTCTTTAGAAAAGTAGCTCTTTATTGATCTCATTCAATATTTCTTTACAAACTCATTGATTTTGCCTTGACGATAAAAGTTAATTATCATCTCTTCCAAGGCTCTACAGTGGCTAGTTTCATGACCATTCATCATATGGTAATGGCAGTAGGATCTTCCCAGATTCCTTTCATTCTTTGGTTTCTTTTTCTACGACGGCCAATAATTGAGCTCATCCTTAGTTAGCAAATAGACATTCTCTATAGATGTCGTTAGGTTGCATTCCTTAGGAAGTCTTGACTTGAAACTTGTGTCTTTAGGATGGCTTTTCAGTTTCTTGTTACTTGGCCTTATAATTTCATCTTCATCGATTGCTTTTCTTTTTGACACCCTTTGGAATTCCCATATTGGAAGTGTTCCAAATGCAGCTTGTTGCCATTTATGTGCAAAGGCGTTATAGTCTGTCATTATTTCTTCCTCAAGGATTGTGCCTTTGGCATAGTGTTGAATCGTCTTTCTTATTTTGTTAAACAAGTTATCATTTCCATTTCTCCTTTCTCCTAAAGCAAAGATAGGGGTTGGACCAATATGAAAGGGATTCAGACTCCATTTTTCTAGGTTATATAATTCCGCCCTTTTCTTCTTTATAATCTGTAGAGCTTTTAACCTTAGCATTTGCTCTTCATATAGCTTGGAATCTTGAGTTGCTCTCGGAGAGAATCCTATTAATATGGTTCTGACGATCCTTGCTCGGATCTTTTGATTCTGCTAGCCATGATGAAGTAAGGTCTTAAGTATTTAAGCTTGAAGTAGGATTGAGTTAGAGACGGGTGGTGTTGGATGTTTAACAGAGTCGAAGGTTCGAGCCCTCCTTCTAGAGCCAAAATGTTAACATGAAAACCTGTAAACACCCCAAAGTTGTTTTTAGGATGAGGTTAGTCCTTTTTGATCACTTTTGGTTAAGTGGAAGAAGGTAAGATGTGGATAATTCTTTTAGTTCACCCTCGAGTAGGTTCTTGTTGTGATAACATTCCCTTATTAACCTTTCGATCCGGTCGAAACGCTTAAATTCCTTTCTTTTTGATCTATCGAACCGGATAGAATAACTTGATTATCCCTTTGAAACAGTCCTTTCGAAGCGGTTGTGGAAGCCTAATGGATGGCTTTAAGATTCAAAGCTATGATTAGGATCAGATGGTTTCGACCTTGTCTAAAGCTAGAATCTTTAGTGTCTTAGGCTTGGATTAGGATTTAAAGGTAAATTTGGATTGGGCTAAGGTTTCGATCCATTTGAAAGTAGAAATCCAACGAAAGGTGGCCTGAAGTCAATAACTGAAATTACTTGACAATGCTAAGGTTTCGATCATGTCGGAAGAGGCCTTTTGATGTGATCGTTGCCTGTCAAACACGATTAGATCTGATAAAAAACTTTCGAAACAACAAAGTATCAAGATAGTGAAGACTTATCTTTCATAACTCAACAAAGCCCTTATTGATCAACTTTCCCCAATTCAATTTACAAATTAGAGTTTACAATTTTGTAGAGTTAAGAAATACAAGAGTAGACTGACTGAGTTCAGATCCCTTAAACCAGACCCCTTGGGTCTTATTTATAGATGCGGGTTGGTACCTTTCGGCCCAGTTCTTTCAACCTAGTCGAAAGGTGGCTTCAGATGCCTTTCGACTCCTTCAGCACTTGTGCTCCCCTTTGCAATGCTTTCGAATGGGCTCGAATGCTTCCGTCTTCATCGAAAGGGGCGGTTGTGCCTTCTCTTCTTTATGTTGGTTTATTGGAGCTTTCGACTCTATCGATGTGTTATTTCCAGGGGATTCAAAGGTGTTGAACTGGAGATGGTTTCGATGCTGTTTGTAGCTTCCAAACATATGCTTGCGACTTGATGCAAAACTTTTTCTGGATATCAAAAGCTTCGACTGGTTCGAAAGGCTTAAATTTGCTTCCAAAAGAGTTTTTTCGACCAAGATGTACTTCTGAGTGACTTAAGTGAAGGCGGAACCTTTAGACTCGAAAGGTTTAGCACGCGTATGAAATATTTTTATGCATTGTCTTTGAAAGGTGTTGCTTTGATTCCTTCGAAAGGTCTTCATGCATGCGGAAGCACCTATTTCGAAAGGTGTTTATTGAAGCTGAAGCGTGCTTTCGACTCCTTTGACCCCTTCAAAAGGTTTCGATACTTCTAGTCTTTGGTTGTTGCTTCCCTTCGACTCCTTCGAAAGGTTTTGCTGCTACTTCTCTCTCTTGTTTTCCTTTGTCTTCTATTCAATAGGGGTTCAAGCAAAAGCTTATGGAACATAGTTTCAAAACAGTAAAACCATTTAAATCGAAACTTATGGGTTTATCTTTTAACAGAACAAAGGATCTTAAAACAACCAAGTCGAAAACACACTTTTGAAAGCAGTTTCCTAAGTAAAGAAAGTAGATGGCTTCGACACCATCCCTTTTGAAAGCATTGGAGAAGCGGCTTCTTTAATAAAGTTGAAAGCATCCCTTCGAAACCATGTTTAAAGGCAAGGCGGCCTCAACTGGGTGGAAAGGTAGAATTGCGGTAACAAGGGTTTCGACGCTGTCGAAATCCATTTTAAAACAAAAGGCGGCAACCTGGGTCAAAAGCTTATCTTTAAACCAATTAACCAAGTCGAAAGCCATCTCATTCGAAAGCAAGAAAGCGCGTTTTCTTTTAAAAGCCTAAACAAAGATTCGACTCTTTCGGAAGCCATATTTCAACCTTATATCTTTCGCCTATCTCCAATCCACTACGTATCAAGTCTTTGATACCATGTGTATTGGTTTCGAACTGGTTGGAGGAGGAGGTATGTGATCAAAAGGTAGCTGCCGAAGGTAACGAAATAGCTTATACTTAGAAAAACTGTTTTCTTTCCTTTTAAAGTAATTTCTTTCCAACTAACTTGCTTATTTGTCAAAATATAATTGGTTGCCAATTTATTTTCCAAAATCTTTTCTAAAAGTGCTGTCGAATTCAGAATTTGTTTATTTAAACATTTACAAAATGCCCCTTCTCCTATTTTAAACATATAAAACATTTAAGTCCCGTACCTTGAATAATTTTATATACTTAACGAAACACTTAGGAAAATTCTCCAAAAAATCTAATAAATCACTTTAACTATGTTTTTTAACATATTTAATTTTCTGACTCATAGCATTCATATATTGGCCGTAGATAATTTTAAACCCAAAATAGCATTTTCTTCACTAGAAAATTCATAATAAATCCACAATAATTCAGAAAATTATGAAACTTTAAACCTATCTCTAAAATAATATTTCTGACCTCATATTAAAATGTCAAGTCATTTGGATGTCATCTAATAGGTTTTCTAAATCAATTCTTATCATAAAATCCAT
Source organism: Allium fistulosum (assembly GCA_030737815.1). Taxonomy (NCBI): domain Eukaryota; kingdom Viridiplantae; phylum Streptophyta; class Magnoliopsida; order Asparagales; family Amaryllidaceae; genus Allium; species Allium fistulosum. The sequence continues at coordinate 1,428,396,841 of CM060902.1, forward strand.
ATGAAATAGTCTAAATCATCAACAAATATATATATATATATATATATATCCATTAATCATATTGTTGTAGAAAAATACATAAACTTTAATGCTTACAAAGCAAAATTCTAAGTTTTTGAAAGTATGTAGTGTAACCTTCTGAAAGACAACACATGTACCCAAGTAATAAAAAGGCAATCTTCTGATTCTTTTTCAAAGGGTAAGCTCAGTAAACATATGTTATTCATACTGTTTTCATGGAAATAAGGAATTTTCACTTTTTGTATCATTTTTTTCGAGAAAAATATTATAGTATTATTCCGTATTTATGGTGATGGGATTGAAATTTAGGTTTTTATACAAGTAGAGAGTATATTGGCATTTCTTTTACATTTGAACATTGTTCTTGATAAGACAAAAATCAAACTCTGATATGCTTAAGATAAATATGTAATATATTTTAAATATAAAAAAATATCACAATGTATTCATTTAACTCAATAAACATATAATTATATATTATATGTGTGTGTGTCCATATGTATATGTGTGTGTGTATGTATATGTTTATGCATATGTATATAAGTTGCATAAATTAAAAATATACATTTAACTCTCTTTACATAGGTGGTTGGTGAATGCAAATTTTCAAATAGAATTCATTTTGTCATTACCCTAGAAATATGATAGTTGCTTATGTTTACAAAAGATGAATAAATTTTTCCTTTACTGTATATTTAGCTTTTGCATGTTTATTCCACATGTATATTATTTCTAATACGATGTTTTGTAGAATCATTCTTTATTATAAAAAAATTTAAATATGGTTATCACAAAATATTGTGCTAACATTATTTTGATATGTTTAATGACATTAGAATTGATTTATTTGTTTTGATACTTGGTAGTGCTACATTATTATTGATATTAATCCTGAATTTTTTGTAGCATTACATGAACTTGCAGTGGTAATTATTCACCTAAGCATTTAGGGACAAAATATTTCTTGACGTCCTATGAAATTGATCAACACTTGAAGAGTGGTTTAACCTATAAGTTATTACTATATTATAGATATATAGACCGATGGAGATACACATTTGTATATCTAAACAATTACGTGTTTAAATCTATATTAAAAACGTCTTGCACTAAACTCAATCTTATTTTGTTTTGAATGTTGGTTTTATTTTATATTGCTTCTCTCATCTCTATAATCTAATATGAGGCTAATAAAAAATTAACATTCATTTTTTTTAATGTTTTATCGAATATTGTCATACGAGTTACTAATGCTTAATATAAACTTTCAATATGCATGCTAAAATATTTGTTAGATGTATTATAGAATTATTATGTGAAACTACTAACTTATATTTCAAGAAAGGAGTAATCCAAATGGAAACTATTTTAAAGTTCTTGAGGTAGCCATTTGCTAGTTTTAAGATTATTTTTTATAGTAATAGGCATTATTATCCAATAGTCAAAAAAATAATTAAGTTCACCCGTGTGTGTAGCACGGGTTCATACTAGTGTGTTGTAAGCATGAGTGATTTATCATAATAAAATAAACATACCATTTTAAATATTCCTAGTCAAGATTTACCTAGATTGGATATCAATTCATTGAGACAGAGTACATAACGCTCTCCAAACGTTGGGCAGTGTATTACTCATGATTGTTGGGGGCATTAAGGGGTTACATACTGATAGTTATTGGATAACTATGGAATGATTCACTCAAAAGTTTTCTGTTGGTTAATATAACTAAGGTTAAACATAAAATCTCGAAGTGATGACGTTACACAGTTACCTCGACTTGAAAATACCATGGAACTTCAATGTGGACATTCTAATTTGATTATAGTTAAATCATGGTCCATCGAATGATTATAGTTGGATTTGAGTTGAAGCATTGAAAGTGAAACAATATTCAATAGAGAATTCGTCTCCTCGGTTATATGGAGTTAGTATCACGGTCAACTATAGTCAATTCGTTATCAAAGGCTTTAACCAGAGCAGTACGATTAATAATAATAATTATTATTGAATCAAGGAATTGTGTTTGGAATTATAAAGTAGAATGTGGACGATGTTGGACTTTGGACCAAAACCAAATTCCATAAGTCCTAATGTGATGTAGTTTTGACGAAGAGAATTGATATAAATAATAATTACTACTAGTTACCACTTATAATAAGTAAAAATGGATTTTATCAAAAGATTTATAAGCGATAAATTCAACCAAAATGTTACACCACCAGCTAATGTGATGTGTGAAAGTTAATCTTCGAATTGTTCGAAATTAATCGCTAATTGAATTTACACCTTTGAATCATACAACCGTAATGATGAATTCTTCAAAAAATCACATGATTTAATTAATTTATAAAATATTATTTCAAAATTAATTGAATTAATTAATATTTAACAAATATTAATTAATATTTAATTTAGTTGATGTTTGGAAGTTGTATGTAATTATTTGAATGCATTTACAAAAGTTATATTTTCACGCACTGATATACGATATCGATGTAATTTTAAACGGGTTTAAATGTAATTGCATGAAGTGATTTATGAAAATTTTATGTCATTTGATGGCATGTAATTTCAGCCATACCATGTAAAGAGGGAGGAGTGGAGAGAGACAATGAAGCGAATTAATTAGGGAAGTTTTAATTAAAAAATGGAAAAGGTTTCATTCTTTTAATTAAAACAAATCCACTAATTCATTTCTTATAGACAATTCATTCTTTCATTCCTTCACATTTTTCTTCTCTCTTCCTAACCTTCCATATATGAAAACAAAATAAAGATTTTCAAAGTTTTATAACTCCAAATCAAATTCAAACATAAAAATAATGGAATATAAGTGGTTCTTCATCTATTCCAAGGATTGAGTGTGGATCTTGGAGATCCAAGGAGATATCTTCATTTATTGGCCACATTAAAGGTAATCTTCTGATTTAAATTCACCTATGCATTTATATCGTTGATATAATTAGACTTTGTATGATTCACCTCATGTTTTAATCATTCATCTTGCTACATGTAACTTAGACTTCCCTTATGTCTATTTTGATTAAAGTATGTTTATTGTATTATTTTGGTTCAGACCAATATTTGTTCATCGTCTTCCTTTAATATATGTTTATGATAAATTGATATATTTTGGATCCGATGTTACTTTTGATAACTTGTTATTATTCTATGTATTGTTTACATCTGTAAGTTCTTATCACAAATCTACATATGCTTACTTTGGCCAAATTTCTATTATTTTATTTTGGAAATGTTGTGAAATTGAAAGCTAATTTAAAATGAAATCTTTTTATAATTAGATAATATTTACATACACAAATGCAAATTAATTGTATAAACTAAATTATTTATTGTTCTTGAAATTAATCTTTAATTTTATATGCTAAATATTTTAATATAAATGTTTCAATCATTATTTATAATAAAAAAACTTGATTTAAAATTAATTAATGAAATTTAGTGCAAATTCTAATTCTACATGGTTTTCGAAATTTAAAAACTCTAGTTTCATTCCTAAATTAAAAGTTTAATCAAAATTAATAATAAACTTAAAATCAAACTTATATTATATATTATATATGCATGTATCACATGCTATAATGCATGCATGCATGTATGTATATATATGTGTGTGTGTAATTATTATAGATGTACACATGTATTTTATTTGTCAAGAACGTGGACAACAAAGGTGTATGTAATTTTAGTTAATAAGTTATAGATATAATTTAATATACCAATTATTACAATTAAAAAGAAAAAGAAATGAAAGGTTTCTCTCTTTACGTATATTGTCATATCTTTCCTTAATTAATTATATAGGCTAAGAGAGGAAAACAAAAAGTTTCATTCTCTAAATTCATTTATACATGTTTCATTTACACATATATACACTACTTACATACTACACTTACACTTCACACAAATTAATGTATTTGATACGTTCATCCATTATTATACAAACAATTTAATATTAAATTAAACTAATTTTAAACAACCGTAATGAAATGAATATTTTATTTAAAAGAAAACTTAAAAAAGTTCTAAATAAATTTACACTACATTGGCCCAATAAAAATTAAAAAAAAACTTTTTTGAAAATTTCCTAATTACCTCGCTTCCGATTGGCTCAGTTCCTACAATAATAAAAGCTCATTCTTCCATATCCTCCTTCTCGGCAGCTGAATATTTGTGAGCGATTTCTCAATGTCAAACACTACCTGATGAATCAAATTCCTCCTTAGAACAGCCCGCATACTTCATTACAATTTCTTAAAGTCATTGTCCACATTTTACTTCTCTATTGCCAACTGAGATCACGGTGCAACATAAGATCCTCTAACATAAGGTCTTATTTTAACTGGAGTACCTTTTTCTTCTGCCATATTGCCTTACACCTTACTTCAACAACCAAATATCTATAATACAAGATTGTTGAAGAAAATTTGGATTAACACCCGAAACGTAGTGGAAATAATATAATCTTGTTGGTCGTGATGTAGAACAAACATAATACTAATATCCCAAAGTAAGCAATTACATATCACAAATACACAAACATAAAAGAAAACCACACACATGATTTATAGTGGTTCCACTATTGTGAGACGGTGTATGTCAACTTTGAAGAGGGAAGATTTTATTACTTTCTAAGAAAAGAAAATTACAATATTGAAAATGAAGCCAAGAAGAAGAATATGAAGAAATACAACTTGATATGATTATCAAAGCTCTAAAGGACAATTGTCTTTATGTAAAAAAATTTACCTGGTGTCGAAGAAATTAGTTTATGGTAATAAATCAATATCACATCAAATCACCAATTCATATGGAAAACGTTTATCTACTTGATTTTTCAGTTTCTTCCAACATACATGCGCCTGATAAAATTTCTTCTTTGATCAATTGTTATGGAATTAATTGATTACTTCAATTTTTCAAAATAACTCCTTGTCATTTAGATAATTCCTTGATTTTTAATACAATAAACAAGGCAATATATTTGAGTTATAGTTTCGCATTGATTCAAATAATCTCTAAAATTTTCTTTAATATGAAAATATTGTATCATCGAAATCTAAAACTCCTCACTTTGATTAGTAAGATGAAAAAGGTTTATCGATCTCAAGGGGTACAGATTCATAATAGACATCTAGAGACTATTATACAATAAGTAACATCAAAAAGTTGGTTTTGAAAGATGGAATATCTAGTGTTTTTTTTACCTAAAGAATTAATTGGTTGGCTGTAAACAGAAAATGACATGCTTTGGACGATGTGATCGGTTATCAGCAATTTTATTAGATATAACGAAGACGTCTTTGAACACTCAAAGTTTCATATTCAAAGCAAGTTTTCAAGAAAATGCTAGGGTTTTAGCAAAGTCCACTCTACGATGGCATATTAATCTTTAATTTTATATGCTAAATATTTGAATATAAATGTTTCAATCATTATTTATAATAAAAAAACTTGATTTAAAATTAATTAATGCAATTTAGTGAAAATTCTAATTCTACATGGTTTTCTAAATTTAAAGTCTCATGTAAAATTCTAAACTCTAGTTTCATTCCTAAATTAAAAGTTAAATCAAAATTAATAAACTTAAAATCAAACTTATTTTATATATTCATGTATCACATGTTATAATGTATGCATGCATGTATGTATATATGTGTGTGTGTGATTATTATAGATGTACACATGTATTTTATTTGTCAAGAACATGGACAACAAAGGTATATGTAAATTTAGTTAATAAGTTATAGATATAATTTAATATACCAATTATTACAACTAAGGAGAAAAAGAAATGAAAGGTTTATCTCTCTACGTATATTGCCATATCTTTCTTTAATTAATTATATAGGTTAAGAGAGGAAAACAAAAGGTTTCATTCTCTAAATTCATTTATACATGTTTTATTACACATATATACACTACTTACATACTACACTTACATTTCACACAAATGAATGTATTTGATATGTTCATCCATTATTATACAAACAATTTAATATTAAATTAAACTAATTTTAAACAACCGTAATGAAATGAATATTTTATTTGAAAGAAAAATTAAAAAAGTTCTAAATGAATTTACACTACATCGACCCAATAAAGATCCAAAAGAAACTTTTTTGAAAATTTTCCAATTACCTCGCTTCCGACTGGCTCAGTTCCTACAATAATAAAAGCTCATTCTTCCATCTCCTTCTTCTCGACAGTTGAATATTTGTGAGCAGTTTCTCAGTGTCAAACACTACCTGATGAACCATATTCCTCCTTAGAACTGCCCTCGTACTTCATTACGATTTCTTAAAGTCGTTATCCACATTTTACTTCTCTGTTGCCAACTGAGATCACGGTGCAACATAAGATCCTCTAACATAAGGTCTTATTTTAACTGGAGTACCTTCTTCTTCTGCCATATTGCCTAACACCTTACTTCAACAACCAAATATCTATAATACCGGATTGTTGAAGAAAATTTGGATTAACACCCGAAACACAGCGGAAATAATATGATCTTATTGGCCGTGAGGTAGAACAAACAGAATACTAATATCCCAAAGTAAGCAATTACATATCACAAATACACAAACATAAAAGAAAACCACACACATGATTTATAGTGGTTCCACTATCATGAGATGATGTATGTCAACTTTGAAGAGGGAAGATTATATCACTTTCTAAGAAAAGAAAATTACAATATTGAAAATGATGCCAAGAAGAAGAATATGAAGAAATACAACTTGATATAATTATCAAAGCTCTAAAGAACAATTGTCTTTATGTAAAAATTATTACCGGGTGTCGAAGAAATTAGTTAATGATAATAAATCAATATCACATCAAATCACCAATTCATATGGTAAACGTTTATCTACTTGATTTTTCAGTTTCTTCCAACATACATGCGCCTGATAAAATTTCTTCTTTGATCAATTGACTATGGAATTAATTGATTACTTCAATTTCTCAAAATAACTCCTTGTCATTTAGATAATTCCTTGATTTTTTTAATGCAATAAACAAGATAATATATTTGAGTCATAGTTTCACATTGACTCAAATAATCTCTAAAATCTTCTTTAATATGAAAATATTGTATCATCAAAATCTAAAACTCCCCACTTTGGTTTGTAAGATGCAAAAGGTTTATCGATCACAAGGGGTACAGATTCATAATAGACATCTAGAGACTATTATACGACAAGTAATATCAAAAGCGTTGGTTTTGGAAGATTGAATATCCAGTGTTTTTTTTTTACCTAGAGAATTAATTAGTTGGCTGCGAGCAGAAAATGACATGCTTTGGACGAAGTGATCGGTTATCAGCGATTTTATTAGATATAACGAAGGCGTCTTTGAACACTCAAAGTTCCATATTCAAAGCAAGTTTTCAAGAAACTGCTAGGGGTTTAGCAAAGTCCACTCTACGATGGCATATTAATTGGTTGAAGGGTACGAAAGAAAATGTAGTTCACACCTGATTTGGCAATTAATGCCTCTGGTGAATGAAACATCACCATATGTGCAATTTGCTTTCCACTTGCACCTGCTTGCTACTTCCTACCTAATCCATTATAACACCTTTATGATATTCATGGAAATTAAAATAATATGGAAAGGACAAGAAAAAACCACATATTGAATACCTCATTTTTGCACAGAAAGAAAAATGAGCAAAGGCAACAACCACTTAGCAAGGCCAGCTATGAACCATACTTCTAATCATTGGTTGGCAAAGATGAATCAATCAAACTACATTTGCTCTTCAATTATTATTTTTCCATGAGCAATTTTAGTGGCTACACCCTTTTCTACTTGTTAAACTATATTAGCAAATATACGAATTCAACTATGTCATATAAAGTTAATGAATACTTCGCTTTAAATGGAATTGAAATCTGTATGGAAATTCAATTTTAGATGCATTTGCAGCCAGCTATATAAGTTGGTATGTATGTCCTTTTGCACTCATTTGCTCCTTCGATGCATCAATCTTCTACAACCGTCAATTATACGTTTGTTTACAAAATCACGATAAATCACAACTATAAAATATTGATGATGTTTAATTAATCAGAACAAATAATGATAATGATGTTTCAGTATTTGCTGGTACGTTGAAAAGCGTTGCAGGCTTAAGCCAGCAGTTTACACATAGTGAAATAAAAAAGAGCAATACTACTGTTTTAGTTAAGTAAATTTTACTTGCAGAAGATAAAATATAACATGAACTTGCAAGTTTGTAAATAAAAATAGCATTAATCGTTGAAAAATGATTTTTACTAGTTGGAAACGTATCGCATTATTATATTGTGACAAGGGATAAACAAATGATGAGGCTTATTTTTAATTTGATAAATCTAACTGCCATTTAGAAAATGATAATCAAATTAAGTTTTAAATTCAAATATTTTCTATAAACGACTCATATTGCGAGTCGGCAGCAGTGACTGTCCTTTCCATTCCAATTTATAAAACAATCGAATACGGAAGATTTATAGATGAAATTTACATAAAACTCCACTTCGCCTTTTTCTCTTTCCCTCTTCTCTACTTCATCTCTCGAAATCACAGTTAAAAACAACAATGTCGGCAGCTACTAACATTGGAATCATGGACGGTGCCTACTTTGTCGGCAGAGGGGAGATCTTATCTTGGATTAATGCTACTCTTCAGCTCAATCTCACCAAAATTGAAGAGGTACTCAAAATTTCGGATCATTATTATCTGCACGATAGCGGTATCGATTTGGATTATTAAGTTTTTGAAAGATTGGTTGAATATGGTGCTATATTTGTAAAGATCTCAACTCATTATTGTAGTTTTGTTCGTCGGCAATGTTTGTAGAAACAATGAATTTTATGTTTATGATGCAATAAGGGACTTAATAGACCAAATTTAGTAATTAATTGCAGTTTAACTGTTGATTTTTTTTTAAAACAATATTTTTAGGTTTTATTTTTTTGTTTCTTTTAAGAAACGCAAGCAAGAAAAAGTGGGTGCTATCTTACTTTGAATCTTCAAATTGATTTTACGAGGTCTTAATTCTGTATGAGAATCAGATTTTAAAGGTATTTGGTTGATTTGTATATTTTGCATTCGTAAGGAGACAACGATTACGACCACAATGTAACGGTAGGCTCATTGTATTATTATTGCTATTGTTTTTGTAATGTAGCTCAGTAGACTTATCAGGCTCATTGTATTATTGTTATTGTTTAATTATTAAAAAAATGCCTTATGTGTAAACACTCTAAAATTTAAAGATCGTTTCATCATATGATAATTAATAATCAACGCGATTGGTTTATGATTGCAGATACATCACTTGAATGGTAGGTGAACCTTGATTCATAATGCATACATAATGAAAGTACTATACATAGATGCCTTTTAGCTATTTGTGAGCATGTAACAAAGCATGCATTACATTTGTCTTGTTACATATCAATATGGAAACATTATAATAATCATTCATAAGAAAGTTGTGTTGCATTAAAATATTTAACATCTACAATGAGTATTATGCAGGCTGCCTCCGGAGCTGTTCAGTGCCAAATGATGGATATGATTCGTCCTGGACTAGTTCCCATGCACAAGGTAGATGTCGCGTTGTAGTTATTTTTTCCATACATTGTTTCTCTCTATTATTTTCCGGCTTCGAAGCTGCTTAAATTATGCATTCAATATAAATTTATTAGGTAAATTTTGAGGCAAAGTCTGAGTATGACATGATTCAGAACTATAAAATTCTGCAAGAAGCATTTGCTAAGTTGAAAATTGAAAAGGTAAGCATGTAAACTTTTCCCCCCTCTAACTCGCTTTTTTTATATCTAGTCTTCCTTATCTTAGCTACGTTTATTATTTATTATTTACACATCATCAATTTTTGGAAAGTAACGGGTGATGATAATTTAAGTAACTTTTTGTGATAGTTCAAATTCTAGTTTCTTGGCATTTTGCATGTATTGATTGATTTGAAACTGCACATTTATTATTATTACTTAAAGTCTTCCGTGGTGTCAGTTTGTATAGCAGCTGCTAAGGTGGTTGAAAATATCAAGAGATTCAATACTCGACATATATAAAAAGATAAAGCAAAGGATTTATATAGACCTGTAAGTAGGGCTGTCAGTGGATATTCAAAAAATACAAAATCCAATTTGCATCCTTATTCGAAAAATGAAAATGTATCCAAAATTAGAAAAACGGATACATATACATATATGATAGCATAAACATCTGAAAATTATACATTCAATTTTTATCAAAATTGTAGTTGAGATTATAAATATTTTATGTTTTTTGAGTAAAGAGGGTTCCTTGATGAGAGGAGAACACTCAAGGATTATGCATATTTTTGTACATAAAATGATTGATGTTTACTATTTTATTAAGGTAATAATTCATATTATGCTTGTATAAACGAACTTTTGCCATCTAAAATTGATTTTTATTATCGTACTTTTTATTTCTTACATTTATATTAGCATTATTAGTGAATAGGATTTATGTTGGATCAAAATTTTCCTTTTATTTTTTTGGAGTTCAAATCCACGAGTACGGATATCTATCCAAAATTGATTTTGGATACGGATGCGGGTATGACACTATCCACATTTGATAGTATCCGTTTACATGTCTAACTGTAAATACTGGTAAGAGATTGTTTTTGATGATTGTAATGATTCCAAAATCCTTTTTAAATGTACAGAATTTATTGATGTGCATTACGATTTGTTTTTAAAGTTATAGGCCCTTGACTATGTCATTTTCCCAGTTCTATAAATTCCTTGTCTATATTTTATATTTTTATTTTAAAATATATACAAGGAAAGCTCTGAATATCAATAAAACACTGATGTTGTACTCCATGTTATGCGAATGTAGCATATTGAAGTCAATAGACTTGTTAAAGGAAGGCCCCTGGACAATTTAGAGTTTCTACAGTGGCTAAAGCGATACTGTGATTCTGTAAATGGTGGGAGAAAGAAAGAGTATGCATCTTCTTTTTTTATTTTCTAATTTACTACATCCACATTGTAGTACTGTAAAGCAAACAACATACTTGATACCATATGTATAATTTTACATTTTTTTCTAGAAATTATAATCCAGTTGAAAGAAGAAGCAAGGGAGGACGAGGTCCCAGAGGCTCCCAAAGAGCCTCAAAATCAATGCATGTTAACACCTCCACCAATTGCAGTTTAATGAAAGATGCTGGCCGCACTGTGTCCGGTAATTGTTCTTGGACTTGCCAATGTTAGATTATTAATGACAATGCATGTTTGCTCAAGCCATTTCTTTTTGCAATATATACTTTATGTGCGCTTTAAGAAAACTTTGACTATAGACAGGAATTTAATGTCCATGTATTAATTCAATGCAGATCAAAGGTCTGAGCATGTTTTGGCTCCATCTAGCACAGAAACTCTAATGCAAATCCAAGACTTGACTGAAAAGGTATGCATTTAAGAGGTGTTATTGTATTCTTATTTCTTTAATATAAGTCAAACATCTCTTCATACTCTGTTATACACTCTGCCTTGTGTACATCAGATAATTATTCAGTTCCTGTGAAAAGGAGTCCACATCACTTTTTCTCTGATCTAACTGTACTGTCGTTAGACTTGGGCAAATTTACTCTTGCTAACCCCTTGGCCCCCTGAATTCAAATTTTAACTAATGGTGTTTTCACAGCAAGTTATACAAAGTGCAGATACTTAGCCACACTTCTTGTGCTGACTCATATTACACTTTTTCTTGTATTGTTCTTATGAAATGTGCTTGACAGTGGTATTATATAAATTCCTTCTCCCTTAAACAGCAAATGATAGAGAGTAATTATTGGTTTATTGTAGGTTGCTGAGATGAAAATGTCTATAGATACCATGGAGAAAGAGAAAGACTTCTATTTTACAAAATTGCGAGATATTGAAATTCTGTGCCAGAAGCCAGAGTTGGAGCACCTTCCGGTATTTCATTATTTGTACTTAAATTTTATATCATCCTCGTATGCTAAAGTTGCATATATTTGTGTTCATCGTAGTAGAAAATAATTATATGAATGCATGTTATTTGTGCGTAAACAGTCTTATGTCATCAATCATACATAAACTGATAACATATGAATGTAGGTTCGTAACCATAGTTTTACCATTATTGTTATTAGTACTTTAATTTAATAATCATCCATGTATTTATGATTGTGTATATTTGTGTTCATCATCCACAAAAAAAAAAGAAAGAAAGAAAATGAATACTGCACACATGATGTCTCCTCTTCTATGATTGTTCCTAAAACACTCGCATTTGAAGAATACCTCACCGAATCTAGTAACTATTAGCCCACCTAAACCTTGAATTCATGTTCAATTCGTTAGGGCTTCCCAAGAATCCTTGTAGGATAATATTTTTGGAAAGAAAAAGAAATGAAGGATAACATACAACAAATTATTCCTTTTAACCATTCCTTTGTTTAATTCAACAAAGCAAATGCAAAATGAATTTTATTAGAGCATCCAACCCTAACTCAATTTCCCTTATGGTGCCTAATTTCTATACACACTTATTTGTAGATGTTACCGATAAATAATAACATTAGATAATTTTACTAAAACAACTTAAAAAATTCTTGTTCATTAGCTATGAATATATAAACAAATTTTTCTTAAAGAAAATCTCACAAAAATATCATCCTTACTAAAACTCTACCAAAAATACCCCCAAAGTCAATAACAACTAATTGAATAATTTTAAAATCAAACCGTAGTGTCCAAACAACCCAATATAAAGTCCAAAATCAAATTACGTGTAGCAGCCGCGGCCAGTTGACCAATGATGCTTGAGCAGTTGATTGGTCATGTGTTTGGCACCAAAGCAGAGCCACCAGTGGTTGACTGGTAGCCCTCCAACAGTCGACCAATGGGTGTTGAATTCATCCTTTCAAGCGTTACTCAAAAATTCTTTATCATAACTCCGATTTGGGACCATTTTCACCGCTGAAAAGCACTCAATCTCCTCTTTGATTTGAGCAAATATTGTGTCACATAATCGCAACACTCAGCCTCAACACAATATTTTATGCTGGCGTCGCCTTAGTTCAAACTACACCACCAATCTCAACACTCATCCTCAACACAATATTCTATGCTAGCATCACCTTAGTTCAAACTACTCCACCACCATCCAAACCACCAAGATACACATGTACGTTAATCGAACATACATTCATCATTCATATAGAATTGCTTATAGTATTATAAAGACCTTCATGTAGCTTTTGTGGATCTTCTTTACATGGCTACCTTGATTCAAATGAATTTGCCTCATAATTGAGTTTGAGAACTTCATACATCCTCCCCATCTTTTTTATCACCTTATTATTCCTTTCTATTTGCTTGTAAAGCTTCCTATTTTCTCTCCATGCTCTAGTAATATCACATCAAGTTAAGAAATTAGAACCATTTTCTTTTAATTGACCGATTGAAATGAGATTCTTCTTAACTTACGGAACGTGTTTAACTTTCATTGGTGTTACCATCTTTCTATCAAATATCTTTAACTTGAATGAGCCAACACCATTTGCATCAATATTGCAACCGCTATCTTATTTCATCTTATCCTTTCGCTCCTTGTAATATATGAACACTCCATTATGCTTGCATATATGAAAACGAACACTAGAACCAAGCACGCATTCTTTTCTTTTGTCATTGTCAACATAGAGCATGGACCCATTATTTTTGGTACCAACGTTTGCCTCTTCATCACTATATTTCCAATGTTTGCTCTCGACTTTCTCTAATGCTTCAATTCATCTCTATATCTTTTGAGCTTGTAGCAGACTCTTTGCACATGACCTTGTTTCTTCCAACAGTAGTAGATGATATGTCCTTTTTATTTATTGATCGGTCTCCTTTTTGCTTAATGTTCAATTCATCAATAAAGTTTCTATCTTCCTTGTCATCCTTGAGATTTACCAATCTCATCTTCTCATGAAGTAGACCACTAACCATCACATTCATCGAAACTACTTCATCTGGATTTGAAATGTTCAGCTCATCTATTATGTTTCTATCTTCCTTTTCATCCTTGAGATTTATCATTCTCATCTTCTCATCAAGTAGGCTACCGAATACCAAATTCATTGAAACAACCCTATCTAAATTTGAGTTGTTCAACGAAACGATGAGTAATTCTCAGCTTTCCAGCAATGAACTCATCAAAATTAAAGCTTGTGTCTCATCATCAACCTTGTAGCTCACGGTTGCCAATTGGTTCACAATAGCTTGAAAATTATAAAGATGTTTATTGATTGATCCGCCTTCTTTTAAGCTTTAGATGTACTTTAGTTGGTTCTAAATCCTTTGCATAGATTCTTTTCAATTTTTTCTTATATTGCAGAAACAGACGTTTCATTAGCAACAATTTGAAACAACAAATACTCTAAGAAGTATTAAATGATCACTGCAATCTTTTTATCCATTTTCGTCCGCTTTTTTTCTATCGTACAAGTTTCTCTTCTTTCTTCTCCAATGGTCGTTGAAGATATAATTGAGATACTAATAATCTTTCATCACTCTTTCCAATTTCCTCATTTTCTTCCATTTAATTTTTCCATACTTGACTTCTTTATATTTATTTCTCTTAAAAAAATTGAGTGTAGTCTCTAATACCAATTGATATGTGTTTCCAAAGATCTCTATACAATTAGAATTTAAAAACAAAGAACTGAAGAATAAGAATATAACAAATTCTTCCTTTAACCCTTCTTTTATTTGATTAAAAAAAAGAATTATGTTGAGTATCTAACCATAATTCGATTTCCCTTATGGTGACTAACTCATGTGTGTGTGTGTTTATTATTAGATGTCAGCAATAAAAAAATAATTATTAGATAGTTTCTCTAAAATAACTCAATAATATATCAATCATCAATTAAAATATATGATCAACTTTTTTTTAAATAAAAAATGGTCATTGTTAAAAATGTTACAGGGGACTCCATCTGGAAAAAGCGACGTCAGTTTTGGATAAGTGGGTCAACTTTTTGGTGACTACTTGGAAAAAAAATTGTTATGGAAGACGTGATAAATAGAACCAAATAAATATTTACTTTTTTATCCTCGTGCAAAATAAAATTCAGCAAAACCCCAACAAAAATGAAAAAGAAAACGATGATGGTTCACCAAAAATCATTTTCGGCGGGGTCTGATTGAAAAGAAAGTAAAAAAAGACGGAGGATCACCGATTAATGATGGCAGTTATGGAATTTTTTTTGTTAAGGGGTAACATTATTTGGTACTCCACAGCAATTTTACGAAAATCGAAAAAATGATTTCCTTATTTAGAATTGGAGTCCCTTTAACAATGCCCTGAAAAATATCTTATAAAAGAGGTTATCTTTGATAAAACTCTTCTGAAAATAATCCAAATTTAATAAGAATGATTGAATTAACTCAAAAATCATTTCAGAACGTCTAAAACAACCAAAAAACAAATTTTGCATCGTCACCAATCGACTAGTTGGAGCTTGACCGGTCGATGTTCATGTGTTTGGCACAGTGGTCGACCAGTGGCCCTCTCACTGGTCAACCGGTGGGAGCTCCAACTTTCGGCTTATGTTAAAAATCAGCCTTCTCAAGCGCTATTTTGCTCTAACTTCTTCATTTTAACTCTGTTTTGTGAAATATTTTCACCGTTTGAAATCTCTCAATCTGCTCTTTGATTTGATATAGTACTATGATGAAACATTATTCCGGAGAATTTTTGAATCGAAGATGATTCGATTCAAGAAACGCTACCAACTAAAGGAAGGTATGTACTGTAATAACTTCAATACTTAAAGGAGAAGTTGTACGTTATTTAGAAGATTTAAATTCTTCTTATTTTCTCATGAACTAAAAAAAGCTCTGCTCTCCTTTAAGAGTGTTTTATCTTTCTGTTTGGATAACATTCACAAGGTAGTTTTATTTTAGCATGTATCAAAAAGTCAATTTCAACATGAGAAAATAAGTGTCTTTATATATTATTTTTTGACTTTATTAGAAAGATGACGTTTCAACTAAACTACCAAATATATTGACATACATGGTTTCCGATTTATTTACGTTTAAAAATCAAAAGGTATTTGAAAAATAAGCAAAAACACCATTGCTTTTGTCAAATCCCTCCTTAGCATGTATAAGGAGGGGTATTGAGCTCTCATCGTCGAAGAATCATAAAACAATTATCACTCGAAAGTTGCAAGTTAAGAGAGTTTTCTCAACAAGTTTACAGCGTAATGTTTTAAGGTGAGAAGAAGAGTGTTCCTTTATAAGCTGTAAAAATTAAGGTCTTCTGGAATCTTAAATATTTAATAGTTAAGCTATTTGCATCATGGACATAGTTGATTTGCCGAATTAAGTTAAATCCGGTGTGTGCCATTATTTGTTTTTCTATTCTTTGCTTTTTAATTATTGTTATTATTATTTGAATTCCATGTTATATTTCTGTCATATTATTCCTGGCAACATCACCTCTCTAGACGTAACTACATATGAAAGTAAATTAATAATCCTATATTTATCATTATTATACTCATTTTGTAAGCAATATTACTCATGATGAATGAGTATTTGGATTTGCATGCTGCAATTCGAACATCAACAGCTTTAAGCAATCCCTAACAGACACATTTTTTTGTGAAATGTAAGATGACAAAAACAATTATGAAGATTTTATACTCGGTGGAAATGAAGGATTCTGAAGAGTTGGAAGATATTCCAAGTGAACCAGAGCTAGCGGGTACAAGATCAGTAGATGGAGACGACGATGAAATTGTAGATGGAGATAGCAATGAAAAAGAAAGCTACGAGGAGAACTATGAAGCCAGAAGCGAGTAAACTGTACAATGCTCTCGCACCTTCTGGTTAACATGGACTGAAACTGTCCAATAATCCTGATGTATTCAACCTATATTGATCGCTGAAGAGTTGAATTGTATAAACATGTGAACTTTTAAGATTGCTTTTCTAATTATCTCTCAAATGCTTAAGACTTGAATAAACATGTGACCTATCTCTGCAGTTGATCACTTCCAAGTGTGATCCTTCTGATGTATATTTATCTTCAATGAATACTTGATTTCTATATGGTTCATTGTGTCGGATTCAGCATGTAATATATCCAGGAAAGATGCGAGTTATCCATCAAATAATAAAACCCTTAAATGACGAGAAAAATATGAATTTGCGATTTCCTTTTTTCTTCCAATTTGAGTGCAAAGATTCCATTCCTTAAATGATATTGAAATTATTACAGTAACTGGGTTAA
The DNA here is from genome assembly GCA_030737815.1 of Allium fistulosum. Taxonomy (NCBI): domain Eukaryota; kingdom Viridiplantae; phylum Streptophyta; class Magnoliopsida; order Asparagales; family Amaryllidaceae; genus Allium; species Allium fistulosum. The sequence continues at coordinate 1,428,414,199 of CM060902.1, forward strand.
ACTCCTTATTTTTGAACTTGATCCATGTGAAGCTCCTCCCTACCAACTTCTGCTAATCGGGTTCTAGCTTACGTGTTATGTTATTGTCATCTCTCATGTATGCTTGCCTTTATATTAATTCAAATATATATAGGTGATGTTTTTTATCTGAAACATCCGAATGAAATTTCTTCTCATTCATTCTTATCATCGATTCACAAATTTTATACTCTTCTATCAAGATTCATGTACTTCAGATGATCATCTTACCACTACATGTAAATAGACATGGATATATGTTTATTTACCGGCCCAAAGCATAGACAACAGAGGTCGATATGCAAAAAAAAAAAAAAAAAAAAAAAAAAAAAAAGAATTTCTTCTTCACTTCTAGCTCATGAGGCCACTACTCCAGTACTATTCTTCACCAATCACCGACACCCGCTTGCCGCCGACAACTGCTGCTCCTATCCTCCGTCGCCAATCGCTGTCTGCCCTAATTTGACTTTGTCAGCCCTAGGGCGCTAAACTGTGAGTTTTTTTTAATTTATTTCAACCTAATTTACTGATTTGTTATTTGACTATTTAATTTGTGTATGATTATATTATAATTGGCTATTACGTTAATTAAATCATGTTGATCAGCTACTTGATAATTTATCATACCCTAGTTAATAACTGATTCTTAAATTAATTGTTGTTGAAAAATAATTGGTGAAAATTTTATTGAAATCATTTGAATTATTGTATTATACTGATAATAAAATGTAAAATTAAAGAATAAGGGATCACATAAAGGATTTGAATATGAAGAACGATAGTAAATTGTAAATAATAAACCATTAAAAAATGTTATATTACTATTGTGTTATATCACAATTTGAGATAGGAATCGATGACAAAATTCTTGATGTCAAGATAGGAAGAAAAAAAAGAACGGAAATATGAAGAAGTTAAATCATTAGTTGACTTGATATCAAATTTATTTCAAACAAGAAATAGAAAATCTCAAACTGCAAGTCAAATTGAAGAAACCAATTGGGAGCATGACAATGTTAATTCTAACGTCGATAATCATGGAGAGCCTATAAGTGAAAATGTTAAGGTAGAAATTGATAATCAACATATTGTAGAAGTTATGGAGGAGAAGCATAATGAAAATGTTACTGGCAATTCTAATGATGAAGATGGTAATGATGCAATGACAATTGATTTTGAAAATGTTGATATCAATATGATCAGGTATTGTGAGGAATAGATAGCGATACCAAAAAATAATGCTAATTCAACATGGTCTGATTAATTTTTTTTATTTTTTTTAAAAATGAGTGTTTCCAAGATGCAAGATTGATTGTATATACTTTTCTTCTAGACATTACATAGACGGCTATTCATATAGAAAAAAACATGAAAGAAAATGGCTCGTGTATTCAAATGAATATCATAAAATATATTGTTTTTGTTGTAAACTTTTTAGGCATACACAAACGGTATCTCAATTAGCCGATGATGGATGTAATGATTGACATAATTTATCTAAGAAGCTAAGAGAGTATGAAAGTAATCCGTTGCACGATGCAAATCTTATTAAAAGGGTTGATTTGCACATGGGGCAAAGAAAACAACTGATAAAGCAATGGAAGCTCAAATTGGCCAAAAGAGTCAACGTTGGAAAAAGTTCTTGTGCGCGTAATTGGTATTGTCGAAACATTTTCTACGAATAACTTGTCATTTTGTGGATCAAATGAGAAGATTTATAAGAAAAACAATGGACTTTTTTTGCCAACTTATAGAATTTGTAACCAAGTTTGATCCAATTAGTGAAGATCATGTTAGGCATGTGGTATAATAAAATAGATAATTATTATCTTAGCCACAAATAAATATGAATTAATAAGTTGTTAGCTGACAAGATCAAAGCAACAACGCTAATACAAAAATAAATAAAACAAAGTATTTTCCCATCATCCTTGATTGCACTCAGGATTTGAGTCATAAGGAGCAAATGTCCATTATTATAAGATGTGTGAATGTTATGATGCAAATGATATCAAGGTGGAAGAATATTCTCTTGGATTTATAACCGTCGACGATACATCTGGACTTGACTCTTTTAAAGAACTTGAAAATGTCTTGGATAAACTTAAAAGTTAATATTAATGATACGAGATGACAATGGTTTGATAATGGTTCAAACGTGAAAGGTTCATCATTAAATTAAATATGATAATCTTAAACTTGATTTTAAACTCTTGATTATTATATTAACTATTTTTATTGAACTTGCTATAGGTAAACATCGAGGAGTACAAAAAAGTCTACTTGATGTAGATTCTAGAGCTTTCTACATTTCATGTAGATATCATAGTCTAAATCGTACTTTATGTGATATGATGAAATCATGTATAGAAGCTAGAATTTTTTTTTTGCATATATGTAAAAAAATTCTACTTTATTTTGTGGCTAAGTCATTAATCCAAAGTCATGTGAAATGTTTGACTCCAAGCCATATCGACAACTCGTTGGAAAAGTCACATTGAAAGTGTTAAAGTAATAAGATTTTATTCCTTGGAGCCAAGAAATACTTTGATTTATATTGCAAATAATTTTAAGGATGATATTGTGACGATGGAGGCTAAAGGATTATGCCAAGATGCTTTGGAAAATTTTGATTTTCTAATTAGCTTGTATTTTTGGTATAAGATATTAGATAATATTAATCGAGTAGGTAAAATACTTCAACGAGAGAATTAATATTGTAGATGCAATCACAAAAGGTAAGGAGCTTGTAACATTTTTTGAAAAACTTAGAGAAGATGATTTGAACCCATGATGGAGGAGATGTTGGTATTGATCCTGAAAAGAGAATTATACATAAAAAAAAACAATTTGATGAAAATATCATAAGGAATCATGATAAGTAGCCTCTGGAGGAAAATTATCGAGTCGCTTATTTTCTACATATAATGGATCAAGTTTTTGTTTTTTGTTAAATTTAAATTAAAAAAATGTCGATGATAAGGAATTGAACGACTATTGCATGAATTTAGAAAGTTTTTCGATGCATGATGAAGAACAAGATATTTGTGGTAAGAAGTTGTTCTATGAGATACAATATTAAAGGGAACTCTACCATCGGTAGGAACTACATCAATTAATATTTTTAATTTCTTGAGGTCGTATCGAGACCTAAGCATATTTCAATATTTGTATTGCTTGCTGAATTTTATGACTATTCCGGTTACAATTGCTTCGGTTGAAAGAAGCTTTTCAAAATCGAAATTGGTAAACATATCTTTCGGACTACTATATCATGAGAAAGATTAAGTAGACTAGTTATGAATTAATTGAAAACGAATACTGGGATATACTCGATTATGAACTGATAATAGACGAGTTTGCTTTTAAAAATGCAAAAAGAAGTTGCTTCTATTGGTGCCTATTGATATGTTGGTATATTAAGTCGACATTTGGATTTTTTTTGGCTTGTAATCCAAATGGTTTTTGATCAATATTTTGTATTTAATGTTAAATTTTATAATAGAATTTGCCTTTTGTTTTGTACATATAAATTTGTTGTTGTTTAACAAATAACGTGGCAATGAGGCTTCTGGAAACTTCCAACCACCTCAGTCAACCAAGCAAACTACAAAAAACTCTTCACTTTATTCATTAATCTCTTGCCTTTCCAAAAACAACAAGCTTGCTTAAACTCAATAATGATGGAACTTCATATTTATACAAGTGGAAATCAAATCGGTACGGTCAACCTTTACTCAAGCAACCTGAGTTGTGTTTCAAATTCAATTACACTAAACTGGTTCAATTAGTGGTTCAGAAAACAAAGTATGAGTTTATTCAAGTGGAAATTACGATATACTACGTTGAGCTGATTGTTGGATTACTGATACTTGTTATTGATATATCATGTTAGTAGTGTCTATGAATTGATGACATGTTATTTGATGACATGTCTTGCTTAGATGGTGGAGATTTCATAGTAATATAGTATTGAACGGGCCTATAACATGCTTATCCAATTTGATCCGCTCTTTATTGTCTTGAAAATTTGGTTTTGATACTTTCGTGTTTAACAATTTAACCACTTCACATAAATAAATGCTAGAGCATTCAACCATCCCTTTTGTTTGTACCAGAATTGGGCACAACACTCTTCGGAAGTTTTTGAAGAGATAAAGTGAAGAAATTGAATGTAAAAAGAGGATTATTTAACAAAAACTCCAAATCTCAGATATGAAACTAATTAAAATGCAAGGAGACAAGAATTTAGAGTGGTTCGGCGTATCGCCTACGTCCACTATGAAGTTGATAGCTTTATTGATCTTTCTTTGAAGATTACAAGTGAATTCAATGAATTACAGCAGATAATTATGATTTGCAGCAGTGAATTTCGTTGTTGGCAGCAGCAATGGAGTTTAGATCTGGATTCGGCAGAGTCTGGGCGTTGGAAAGCTCAAGGAAGAAGAAGAACCCCTTTTCTGTTGGCTTTGGATCGATTCGAAGCGGCGGCCTTGGAACGAGTCGAAGTGGATGGCTTTGGATCGATTCGAAGCGGTGGCCTTGGATCGAGTCGAAGTGGAGGCCTTGGATCGAGTCGAAGTGGAGCCCTTGGACCGATTCGAACTGCGCAGCCCTTGGATCGATACGACAGTGTCCCTGAGCGATCGATACGAAATCGAACCTGATCGATGCGAACTTGAACTTGAGCGACCGATTCGAACTTGTACTTTTGATGATTGACAATGAACCTAATTTTGACGATACCGAAAACTCTTGTGCACTTGAATACCTAATTCCGACAAGTTTCACTTTGGCATAATTAGACTTGACTTTTGGACTGTATATTTGATTTTCCTTCGAAGCTCGTCGATGGAACTGCAACTCTAACAAAATGATAATAAACTTTAATTTGGATCGGTTGCTAATTTCTGGATGGTACAGTTGTGACGGTCAGCGATGATGGTCCTTCCGACTGAATTTCGAAGTCTTGTCGTTCTTTCATGTCTTCTCCAATTCTGTAGAACTTTTCAAGTGATATACAGTACCGCACTGCACAACACACTCACACACTTTACACCGGGGGGATGCACGAGCGTTATTGTCTGTTTAATAATGATTTTTCATAAGCTAGCTACTCATGGAACCCTCAAGTTCACAGCAGCAGGAACTCCCGAGTTCAATTCCTCCAACCATCGAAATACCGGTCATTGAAGCCGAAGTTATAGACCCAGCTCCGGACGAGCGTCCATGTGCCCGGTTCATTTGTCGTCCACAAGATGCTGTGCCGTCTGGTATCTCCGAAGATATGTTGGGACGGATTTGTTTAAGGCACGGCTTGTTGCTTGACGACGTGTTACTGCCTGGGCCAAATGACAGGCCACATGATCCCCCGGAGGGGTTTACTGCTTTTAACCGTCATGCCTGTACGGCGGGAACACTCCCTCTTTTCAACCAATATATAAGGGAGATGTTATCATTTCTTGGAATAGCTCCATCCCAGCTGCACCCCAACGGATATGCTTTGTTGAACAGCACCTTCATTCTGTTTATGGAGATTCTCTTTCGACCACCAAAGTCGATCGAGATCAGATATTTATTTAACGTTAAAAGCCATGGAGACAGCCCTTCTTTCACCTTCTTGGAAGCGGTCAGGAACTGCCACATTGTAATGGGCTCCTGGGGAAGGCTAAGTTACTTCAAGACCGAATGGTTCTACGTTCGGTGCCCCCCTGGATTTGCTAGGCGGTGGTTGGATAGACGTAAGCGTTTTCTCTTGAATTATCAAGATAATAATAACTGACCTCAAAACTGACATGCTTCTCTTCCTTTCACAGCCGCAATTTCTCGACCTGACGGTGCATACTTCAGAGAGCTAGTTCGGATTCTCCAAGCGACTCCGGGCGAAGAGAGGCATATCGACTGGGTTCTGACCGACAGAAACTTGAGGACTGTCGGGCTAATTGAACGGAGGCAGAGCATACGACTGGAAGGGACACTTAGAGTGGTCTCGAAAAAACGGGTGAAGCGCAAAGCGCCCGCAGTCGTGATAACCGAAGAAGTTGATCCGGAGAGAACGCCTACCGATACCAAGCTCCCAGCTGGGCCTTCTTCCGATGTCCAGGATTCAGGAGGAAAGAGAAAAGGCAAGGCAGCTGCTTACAAGCATTCTAAATCAATGAGACTGAAATCTATGGTCATGTCTTTGCCGGTTCAGGGGATTGGAATTTTGGAGGCTCCTCCCCCGCAAGTAGAGAATCCTTTTGAAGGGCTTGCTGATATTTCGATTCCGGATTATGTGTCGTTTCAACACGACGCCGGGACGGAGGAGCTTGATAGTGCTCTTGAACTGAGCGGGTCGCTTGCTATGAGTGCGGCCGACATTTCCGGTTGGTCGGGGGTTGCACATGCATACACTTCACTGCACTACATGATTCATAACTGTAAATCGTCCAACTTAAGAAATCAATGACTCTTCCTTCGTTTCTCATTTTCAGGTACTATGTCCGGAAGAGGGTCAATGCTTGGGAATCTCCACTCGGCCCGAAAGGCTTCTTCTTATTATGACTCCCGTAGGAGAGACTCGGATAGAGACCGCGATCGCGAGTACTCTAATCAGGATAGATATGGGCGTGACAGGGACAGAGAATACAGGCATCGGTCTAGATCACGCTCGCCTCCTCTTAGACTTCCATCTCCACCTCCCGTTCTTGTTCCACATCCACCAGAGCCTCCTCGTCACAGGCCATCTTCTCATACTTCTAAATCTGAGACTCATCTTCAAAGAGTTGAGACCACGGCCTCCATAATTGCAGAGCAGGTCTCCACTGAGCCCACAGGAGAAGGGGCCCTTAAATTAGCTCAGATGAGGAAGGACTTTCCGAACATTTGCTTCGATGGCTATGTCTTCCCACCACACTTAAAAAGAATTTCGTCTGGAGTGGAAGGCACGATGCATGATTATGCTCATGACATCTACACCCAGTACAGAGAGTGGGTAAAGGCTGCAGAGAAAGCTTCTAAGGTGGCCTTCGAGCGAGCCAAAGCACTTGAGAAAATGGAGACCGATCTTGCTCAAAGGGACCGGATCATTCAGGTGCTCACTGCTGAGGCCGAGTCTTCTCGGAAATCTGAAATTGCGGCCACCAAAAAAGTTGACGAAGCGAATGTGGCCATGGAGAGGTTGAGGCAGACACATGTTGCCTTGGTGGAGGAGATGGGCCATCGGAATACTATAGTTACCGCCTGTGCAGTTAATGCCCCGCTATTACCCCGCTATAACCCAGCTATATCTCATAGCGGATTTCTACCGCTATGATTTTTTCATATAGCCCCAAATATAACCTTTCCGCTTTAAGCCCCGCTATTTCCGCTATATGCCGTTATTCCCGCTATATTCCTCTATTTCCGCTATATCTCCTTTAAAAAAATGAATTGAAAAATGAAATTTATACATTATAAAATTTATGAAATTAATTTATTTAATTGAATTTCTAGTGTATATTCAGAAAATTAAAATACTCTAATATTCTACTAAATTCAATCATGTTATATAATGGTTTTATGTTTATCTATAGTACATTCGCACATGTTTTTATTTAAAATTATTAATGTATTAATAATAATTCAATTGAATGTTAAGTTTTCATTTAATTACCATTTATATATTTGTAAAAACATTAAGTACGAGTTTTATATGCTATTTTAGAGTCATCCGCTATATCTCGCTATATCTTCGTTGTATCCCCGCTACGACTTTTTGCACCTCGCCGCATTGAATCTGCCGAGCGCTTTAACTGCACAGGTTACCGCCGAGCGGGATGCGGCGGTCAAGGAACTTAACGAGCTCAAGGCTAAATTTTCCGATATGGCCAAGGAAAGGGATGACGCAAACAATGCAGCCCAGGAGGCATGCGGACAAACTATCTGCTTAGGGGTGAGCGGGATGCAGCTGTGGCTAAAGTCCATAAGGTGGAGACTGAGGTCGAGGAGAAAGTGAAGTCAGCCGAGTCTAGGCTAGAGGCTGACATCGAAGACCTTCTCGTTGTTTACAACGCTAACGTGCTGAGGCACAGGGGTCTAGCCTGGCTCGATGATTATCCGACGCATCTTTATAACGCTTGGGGCCGACTGGTTAAGGAAGAGAAGGAGGTGCATCTAGGCGAGTCTGTAGATGAATTTGAATTCGAGAATCGCATTCTGACTGAAGATGAAAGGAAGATTCTCCATGAGTCGGTGATTCTGCATGAGAAGGAGAGACTCGGCGCCCAGCACTTCGAAATAGGAGAGGGTTCAGGGGTTGAACATCATGAGGCGAGTCTTGAAATTCCAGTGTCAACCCAACCCGAATCCTCATCTGCGGTCGATCCCCAAGTCGTTCCTGCTTACAATCCGGATCAGCCGCAGATGTCTTCGGCCACGGCGCAAGTTACTGAAGCCATTCCGCCGCCGACAAGTCAAACCGAGGAAGGTATTCTGAACGTTCCACATATCTGCCTTAGGTCGGAATCTTTATTTGAATTAAATTCTGACAGTTCTCTTATCCTTTGTCCAGTGATCGATGCTGGACATGTCGGGCCTCCTGTCACTCAAAAACCACATCAGACACAGGAGGCTATCGTTACCGAAGCGATCACCACAGCCACAACGGCTCCTCTTGACGATATGCAAGGAAGCATGATTGTGTTTGATGAGCAGTTGATGGAGGAACTCTTTCGCCACCATGGCGATCCTTTAGCTGACTTGTCATTTGTCATGGGTGGAGGCGCTCCTGCTACAAGTTCTTCAATGCCGACTACTGATGCCCCCAGTGGGGCTCGAGCAGTTACTGAAGAGGAGATGTTCGCCCAAATCGACGCAGAAATGGCAGCAGCGGCTCATGGTGGCAGTTCTGGAGGTGGGATGGCAGCACCGGGACCAGTTCCGCTTAGAATGATATCTCCCGGTGGCACCGTTTTTATCACTAGCATGCCCATTCCACCTTCTGTACTTGATCCTGTTCCTCCGACTCCTCCCGCAGGAAGCATCCCTATTCACTCGAGCTCGGAGGAGGATGTCGATATTATGCCATCGCCTGGAGACCGACCACCAAAAGGCAAAGGCTCGAAGAGGAAGGATAATGGCGGTTCCAGTGGGCCTGCACCGAAAAGGAAGCCGCGGAAGAAGAAAGATTAGACATACTTCCTTGGTGTAATTCTGACTTTCATTTTGTTGGCCGTGTATAGATGCGGGTTCGGCCCCTGCTAGTAGGAATTTTTGGGACAAACTTGTATACGAACTCTTTTTACAAACAATAGAAATGAAACTTCTCTTTTTTTTGGTTTCTTCTCTGTCATTGTGTATTTGCCTAAGTGTCACAATATCTGAAGTGCACTTGTGGAGTTTCAGCTTCTGAATCAAGTTTGTTTTTGTTCGCCAAGTTCGAAAACTGTGGACATGGTTTGTGACCGGGAAGCGAGTTGAATTTTGATGTCGCATTGCTTCAGTCGATGGTTGATGCTTAAGTCCTGCCCCCGAGTCTCGGGGATGAGTTGTGGAACATCGGTCAGCGATTGATTCTCGCTCATAACATGTTGAGTCTAGTGCCACTGAATGGATGTCTGAGACGAGCGGAGATTGAGCGGTTTATTCACGCGTGTCCGATTGTCGATGGTCATATCCGCACTCCGGGGATCCTCATTTGTTTATTGGTGGTTGGTCACACCGGCTTAAGTTTAAATCATACGTCCGCGCTCTGGGGACTTGGAATCGACCTTTGTACTCCGTCTCGCACTCCGTGAGTTCAGAGTTGACATTATACTTCGATTCACGCTCCGGGGACTCGAAGTTGATGTTTATACTCCGACTCGCACTTTGGGAGTTCGGAGTTGTTGATTATACTCCGTTTCACACTCTGGGAATCCGGAGTCGATGTTTATACTCCGGCTCGCACTCTGGGAGTCCAGAGTTGATGTTTATACTCCGTTTCACACTCTGGGAATTCAGAGTTGTTGTTTATACTCCAATTCTTGCTCTGGGGATTTGGAGTTGATGTTTTACACTCCGACTCGCACTCTGGGAGTTCGGAGTTAATAAGCAGACGGTCAGTCACGTCTACTGTATATTTTTGGATTTCGCTCGCACTCTGGGAATGAAAGATGTATCAGGATCATGGATGGTCGGATCACATCCACCCTGAGTTAACAAGTGAGGTCGTTAGATGGACGGGTCCATCCTCCTCAAACTTGGTGCAGATACGGACGAAGTCGTTAGGTGGACGGATCCACCCTCTTCGTAGATGTATTTTAGTGCTCCAGTTCGCACTCTGGGAACCGGGAGTTAACGTTTATACTCCGACTCGCACTCTGGGAGTTCGGAGCTGTTGTTTATACTCCGTTTCGCACTTTGGGAATTCGGAGTTGATGTTTATACTCCGACTCGCACTCTGGGAGTTCGGAGTTGATGTTTATACTCCGTTTCGCACTCTGGGAATTCGGAGTCGATGTTTATACTCCGACTCGCACTCTGGGAGTTCGGAGTTGATGTTTATACTCTGTTTCGTGCTCTGGGAATCCGGAGTTGTGTGAGGGATTGTCGTGTATCAATCCATTTTTGGCCTTGATGTGATGGCTCGTCCCCGAGCTCGGGTTTCACTTAGCGAGTGACCGGTTGCATCGCAGTCACTCCCTATTTGAATAAATTCCACCGTATGGTGAAACTTAGCTCTCCGTGTATTGTGATGATCATATGAAGCATTTCAAGTAAATCACAACTCTGGCTCGAAGAGATTGCATTTTATTGCTGAAATAAGAAGATATGGAAAAGTCAGTTGCCTTATTACAAATTCTAATTTCGAAATGCAGAAACAAATTGCAAAATGGAAAATAAGCTAAATGAATAAACATAGCCTGTCATGTGTATTAGCAACGAAGACTCTCGCTATTCCAGGCTCTTGGCAAAGTAAGACCATCAACGGTCGATAATTTGAATGTGCCATCTCCGAGCCTTCGTTCAATAACATATGGTCCCTCCCATGTTGGCCTCATATGCGAAGGAACCGGATAGATTCTTTTCAGGATGAGATCGCCTAGCTCAAAGGTTCACGGGCGGACCTTGGCGTTGTACAATCGGGCGACTCGACTTCGATGCGCGGCTGCCCTCAAATCAGCCTCTTCGCGCTTCTTATCTAGTAGATCGAGGGATTCAGCAAGCAATATAGCATTTGTCTTTGGATCATAGTATGTCACACGATGAGAAGGTACTTCTAGCTCAACTGGAATAACGGCTTCTGAACCATAAGAGAGAGAGAGAATGGAGTGTGGCCGGTCGCAGTTTTGTGGGTTGTTCGGTAAGCCCATAAAGCCATAGGAAGTTCATCGACCCACTTGCCCCCGACCTTTTCCAGTCGTTTCTTCAGAATGGACTTTATAACTTTATTAACTGCTTCGACCTGTCTGTTTGCCTGAGGGTGTGCAAATGCAGAGAATTTCTTTTGGATGTGAAATCGTTTGCAGAAGTCTTTAAATTCAGCACTGTCGAATTGGGTTCCATTGTCCGTAATAATGGTGTGTGGGAGACCGAATCGACAGATGATGTTGCGAACCACAAAGTTGATTACTTTCTTCGTTGTTATGGTAGCAAGAGCTTTGGCTTCAGCCCACTTTGTAAAGTAATCAACTGCGACGATGGCGTATTTCGCACCACCTTTTGCCAGAGGTAGAGCACCAATGATGTCGATGCCCCATATTGCAAATTTCCATGGGCTGACCATTTGCGTTATCTCGGTAGGAGAAGCTCTAGGAATTCGGGCATATTTCTGGCACCTATCACATTTCTTTGCATAATCCGACGCATCGCGATTCACGGTCGGCCAGTAATATCCGTATCGAAGTATTTTCTTGGCAAGTGCTTGCCCCCCGGTGTGATCACCACACTCTCCCTCATGTACATCGTGAAATACTCGTTTAACTTCATCGTGAGCGATACACCGGAGTAGAGGGACTGAGTACCCTCTTCTGTACATGACTCCATTCTGAATGGTGAATCGTGAGGCCTTTCGAACAACCTGTCTCTTTTCACTCCTACGTTCCGGCAGGGTTCCATGCTCAATGTAATTTCTGAGTGGAGTCATCCATGAATCTTTTTCGGGGACGGTTTCGCATACCCAGTCTATTTCTGCCCGGTCAATACTCGGGGAGGATAACGCTTCTACGGGAACGAGTCCCATTTGCCGAGCTTCGCCTGTGCTGGCTAGCTTTGCCAACGAATCGGCCTTTTGGTTGCGTTCCCGAGGTATACAATAGATGGCGTAATAATCAAACTGATTCAGTACTTCCTGAACTCGAGCTAAGTAAGCAGTCAGCCTTCAATCTCTCGCTTGATACTCTCCCCATACTTGACACACAACTAGTTGCGAATCACAATAAATTTCCACTGCGATAATTCTCAAATCTTTAGCAAGTTTTAAACCAGCTAAGAGGGCTTCATACTCAGCTTCATTATTGGTCGCATAAAAATTGAACTTCAAAGCATAACAGATAGATTGGCCTTCGGGAGTTTCAAGTACAACACCAGCGCCCGAACACCGGTCGTTTGATGCACTGTCGGTATAAAGCTTCCAGACGTGTTCGGGAGATTCACTAATTTTGGGCAAGTCCTCTGGAGTGGTAAATTCAGCTATGAAATCGGCTAGAACTTGTCCTTGTATGGCCCGTCTTGGAGTGTAAGTAATGTCAAACTGGCTCAGTTCGACGTTCCATTTGAGTAACCTACCAGACGTCTCAGGCCGCGAAAGGACCTGTCGTAACGGCTGGTCGGTGTAAACAATAATGGGATGTGCCTGGAAATACGGTCGGAGTTTTCTTGATGCAATAACAAGACAATAAGCCAACTTCTCTAATTTCAGATAATTCCTTTCGGCCCCAGTCAATCGTTTGCTGACGTAGTATACTGGCTTCTGTATCTTGTCTTCTTCTCGAATTAATGCAGCGCTGATGGCGTTTTCTGATATTGCCAAATATATGAACAACTTCTCATGATCAACGGGCTTCGACAGGATAAGTGGTGTGGATAGATGTTGAACTAGTGCTTGGAAAGCGCCCTCACACTCCGTGGTCCATTCAAAGTTTCATTTCCCTTTTCGGATCAGATCGAAGAAGGGAATGCATTTGTCAGTGGACTTTGAGATGAACCTGCTCAATGCTGCCACTTTTCCATTGAGACTCTGGACTTGTTTTATGGTTTTCGGAGTTTCAAGATTTCTGATAGCCCAGATCTTTTCAGGATTAGCTTCGATCCCTCGGGCGTTGACGATGAACCCAAAGAATTTTCCGGATGCAACTCCAAAATGACATTTCAGTGGATTTAGCTTCATTTTGTATTCTCGAAGTATGTTGAACATAGTTTCCAGGTCTTTAACATGGTCGGTGGAGAGTCGTGACTTCACAAGCATGTCGTCTACATATACTTCCATTGTTTTCCCGATTTGATTGGCAAACATCCGATTGACCAATCATTGATAAGTAGCCCCGGCATTCTTGAGTCCGAATGGCATAACTTTGTAACAGTAAAGTCCCAGATTGGTTACGAAGCTGATATGTTCTTGATCGGGTAAATGCATCGGTATCAGATTGTAGCCAGAATACGCGTCCATGAAGGATAAGAGCTCATGCCCAGCTGTCGAGTCTACTAACTGATCAATCCTGGGAAGCGGGAAACTGTCTTTGGGACATGCTTTATTCAGATCGGAATAATCGACACATGTTCTCCACTTTCCGTTCGGCTTTCGGACGAGCACGGGATTCGACACCCATTCAGGATATAGCGCATCCCGAATGAACCCGTTCGCTTTAAGCTTTTCTACTTCTTCTTTAAGGGTGGCAGATCTTTCTAGATCCATACCACGCCTTTTCTGTTTGACCAGGACATGCCGCGGGTCAATGTTCAGGGTGTGGCTTGCGATGTCCGGCGAGATCCCACACATGTCAGAATGCGTCCAAGCGAACACGTCAAGATTCGCTCGTAGAAATTCAACCAATTCCTCTTGAGTTTTCTGGCTTAGCTGAGACCCGATCTTTAACATTTTTGAATCATCGTTATTGTCAATTGGGACATCAATTGTCCGTTCGGCCGGGGATGCTTGACTTTCTTTAGATTCTCCTTCGTCTTCAGTTTCTCATGGGTCAAGATTCTTGAGGAATTGGCTGGGGTGCCAGGGCCTAGGCCCGGGCGTTAATTGTCAATTATCAGCAAAACGGACGCAGAGAGATTCCTCTACGCCCTTTCCTTTCTCCTTTCGTTGCGCCTCTCGCAGCTCAGCAACATAACAGGCTCTGGCGCAGCCTGATCTCCTTGAATGATTCCCACTCCACGATCAGTGGGAAATTTTAAAGTCAAACACCACGGGGCGATGGCTGCCCTGAATTCGGCGAGGGCCGATCAGCCCAAGAGAGCATTGTAAGGGGAGTCTATATCTAAAACAATGAACTGTAACATCCGTACTCTCCGACGTTCTCCAACTCCTAACTCTACTGGTAGTTCCACCATTCTAGTGGGTATAGTAGCACTTCCGTTGAAACCGTGGATTCGGGATTGACAAGGTTTCAAGTCCGTGGCTTCCATTCTCATTTGATCATAGGCTCGCTTAAACAAAATATTCACAGAGCTTCCACTGTCAACTAAGATCCTCTTCATCCAAGCGGGACCTATTTGAGCTGAGATGACCAGTGGATCGATAATGGGGGCTTCGACTTTATCAGCGTCTCTGTTCCTGAACACGATGTCATCTGTCATCGTCTTCTGTTGCTTGGCCGGAGCCCCTTCATCAAAACTACTATAACACTCGAAGTCCGCATGCCTGATAGAGCTGGCATACGACTCCATTTCCTTCCAGCTTCGGTCTGCTGGATGAGGACCACCACTTATTGTATTAATAACCAACCTCCCGCCAGTTCGAGCGGGTTCCTCTTACCTTTCTTGATTTGGCGCACGATTTTGATTTGATGGGCCCGCACCACCAGACTGCGGCGCCCGCACATACTGATCCAACTTCCGTTCACGTATCAGTTTTTCAATGAGGTCTTGTAAGTGACGACACTCATTGGTGTTGTGGCAATAACTCTCATGGAATCTACAAAATTTTCCTGTTTGGAATTGTCTTTTCGTTGGTGGTTTCGGAGCAGGTTTTTTGTATTGCATGGTATTGCAGGTCTGCAAATACACATTTTCCAGTGACGTATTCAATGGAGTATAATTGTCAAACATGGGAGCTCTACGTCGTGGACCACGGTTCTGATCTCGCTTCTTTCCCTGATTTCCATTGTCCCTCTGCTGATTCTGTTTATTTTGGATGTTCAACTGAACTTTTCCAGAACTATCTCTGGACTGTTTAACAGCGATGTTACTTTGGATTCCTTCGATGTTGGGCCCTGCGTCATCCTGTTTCCTAGACTGTTTTGCATCCTCCCTTCCCAAAAATTGGGCTGCCTTGAAATAGAAACGGTCCAATGACGCAGGTGGTTTTCCAGCTAACCAATTTCCGAACTCGGAATCAGCATGAATCCCCTTAGTCAATGCCATCTGGATAGAGTTATCATTGGGATTGCTTATTTCTGCGCACGCAGCATGGAATCGCTCCAAGTAACGTCTAAGCGTTTCTCCGGGAGCTTGAGTAACACTAGACAAAGTGTTAACATCTTTAGGCCTTGCCACGTGCATACGGAATTGCTCAACAAACTTGGTGGCCATCTGGTCAAAACTAGAGATGGATCGTGGTGGCAAACGAGTAAACCACATGGTAGCAATACCCCCCAGGGAAATGGGGAAACTACGGCATTTGATTGCATCATCAGCTCTCGCAGCATTCATCAGCCATTAATACTTCAAGATGTGTTGATTGGGATCAGAACTTCCTTCATAAACTGGCAAAGTTGGCATCCTGAAGCGCCGAGGTGGTTTAGCATACAATATGTCATCGGTGAAAGGGGTATGACTCCGGGAGATTCCCCAGTCGTCATTAGAGAGACCCTGACTTTCACGGATCATTTGGCGGATCATTGTTGGTATATCCGGCATTCAGATATTAGGAGAATGCTGCGCCAAGGTGTGGTCGGGTTCCACAGCGCGAGTCTGGACCGGACGCGGTCGACGGTCCGTGCCTCGCCTCCTTGGTTCAACATCCTCAGGGACATAGGGCTCAGGAGTACGCTCTCGTTGGCTACGATGGGGATCAGCTTGGTTTCTAGCATCAACCCCTTGTTCGGTAGCGGTGGTAGTAGCAATGTTGCATGTGACATGATAAGGAGCAGCACCTCCTCGGGACGAAGGTCCGGTATGATGACTAGCGGATGGTCCAGTTCTGGGTTGTCCAAGATTCGAAGCAGGTGGGCGCCCTGTGGCCTGGGTGTAGCTTACATCCAACCGTGGGCGCGTGGATCGGTGATGACCGTCAGATGAGGCTGAACTCTCTGTGGAAGAATAAGAACCTTGGTCTCTTCTGGATCTTCTTCACCTTTGGCGATTTAGCTGGTTGGACAACTCTGTGTTGGCACCCAGTTGTTCAGTTAGCTGTTGTCGACTCTAGGTCAATTCTTGGAGCAACATCTGGAATTCTTGTCTAGCGACCGGGTCTGATGGATCTGAAGGTCCGGCAGCATCTTGGTTGGATGGAGGCAATTGCACGGGATTATGCCTGTCCCGTCCTCCTTGATCAGCAGCTGTAGAGGTAGTTCGTGTACTTACCATGGTGAATTGATGAAAGTCCTTTCCTAGATCTGATGCAGATCTGAATAGAATGGAAGGGCTTCAAAGTTCTAGATCTGGATCTTCTTCTTGGATTTATGCAATCCGATATAGATAGGAGATCCAAAGAGCAGGAGAAAAATTGGGTTTTCTCAGTGAAAGAACCAAAGTGTTTATACCAGAATTGGGCACAACACTCTTCGGATGTTTTTGAAGAGATAAAGTGAAGAAATTAAATGTAAAAAGAGGATTATCTAACAAAAACTCCAAATCTCAGATATGAAACTAATTAAAATGTAAGGAGACACAAGAATTTAGAGTGGTTCTGCGTATCGCCTACGTCCACTATGAAGTTGATAGCTTTATTGATCTTTCTTTGAAGATTACGACGAAATTCACTGCTGCAAATCATAATTATCTGCTGTAATTCATTGAATTCACTTGTAATCTTCAAAGAAAGATCAATAAAGCTATCAACTTCATAGTGGACATAGGCGATACGCCGAACCACTCTAAATTCTTGTGTCTCCTTGCATTTTAATTAGTTTCATATCCGAGATTTGGAGTTTTTGTTAGATAATCCTCCTTTTACATTTAATTTCTTCACTTTATCTCTTCAAAAACTTCCGAAGAGTGTTGTGCCCAATTCTGGTACAAACACCTTTGGTATCTCATCCATTAAGCTAAGATGCTTGTTTTGATTTTCTCAAATAGCCTACAGATTCACTGTAACACCACATATTTTGAAGCTGCTACACCTAATAATTAAGTTTGATTGAAGGAATAGGAGGTGGATATTATGACTAACCTTTAACTATTCTATCCCCTCATTCATTTTCTCACTTTGCCCAAAAAAAAGCTAAGGTCGACCACCATTTCTAAGAGGAAATCAAAACTAAAGATTAAAGCTTTGATCTCAAAGGAAAAGAAGAAGATTTCAGTCAAGTTTTCTAATCCAGATGAGTAAAACTTACCCTATTCTCTTCCAAACCCATCTGGGTTTAGATTATATGCACTTTTATTCTAAGAATGTCGATGAACATGTCTTAAGGATAATAGAATGATTTCATATATAATTGGAAACTAAATGATAATGATTTTAACATGTTTTAGACTAAAACATGAATTAAACCTTCTTAAAACGCTTTGAAATTTTGATATGTTTTTAAGAATATTAATTTGACGATGGGTTTTTAATTTCATAATTTTCAAAATTAATCCGATTTTATATGAATTTTCTATGTTAAGAAAATGCTTAATTTAGTTTTTAATTATTCAAAATATAAAAATAATTATTTTGCCTTAAAAAAAATTTGTGTTAAAAGATAGAAATTCCGATTTTTAGGATTTTTTGGGAATTTTCCCACGCATTTTCAAATTTATATGATTTATTTTGTGAAGAGAAAATTTAATTACAAATGGTGATTAATTAATTATGGTATTAATTAATATTTTTGGGTGCAAGAGAAATTATATCTTATTTTTCTAAAAGGGTTTCGTTAAAACTCAGATTAACCAATAGAAATTTTACATATAGTATGATTTGGTGATAATAATTGCTTTTAAATGAAATAAATCAGTTTTAATGGTAATTACAAAAATGCCATTTTATACTTACGATAATCATGATTCATGATAGCTATGATGTTACGACCCGTGATTTAATCACGTAGAAATTTAAATGTTTAAATAATAAAATGATGAATTACATAACCTTAGTACAAGTATTTTCTTTTATGTGATTTCCATTCAAAGTTTTCGACGCGTACAATTTAAAGGCTATAAATTTTAAATAGACTGTGTAGAATTATAATCAGTGCATTGATTTTAGCAAATGCATAATTTTGTTTGGATAAACGGACGAACAAAAGTGGGTGTGTCGCGTGCACTGAACGGATCCAAAAACGGATCCATATACACACTTATAAATATAAAATCAATATATCTTCATCTCATCACACATATGCACATACATGCTTTTCATGAAGTCAAAGGAAAGTAACACATGGCAAAGCTTAAGATACTTGGCTAAAATCACCCTATACATGGCCATCATAGGGAGTTTGTGCAAATAAAAAAAAGATAAACGAGGACTAAAACGGAAATGGAAACCTTGTAAATAAAGCTTCATCCTTAACATTCTAAGAAAGAAAAAAAAAAGAAAAAAAGGGAGAAGTCCATACTTAGGAAAGTAAGAGGATTCTAGCACTTTGGACTAAGATCAAGATCACACAACTTTGGGGTGAGCAAACTCTATTTTACTATATAATTTCATTTAATATTATGCTATGATATATGGATTTTGCATAGTTATGCAAGTGGCTCGGAATTGACCCAGCACCACTCAATATTTCATTTATAACTTTTGATAGACTAAACCAATTTTACGTTTCTTTAATGTTCTGAAAAGCTAATTTAAAGACCTACAATTTTAACTCAGTGATGTTTCCTTAATTTGGTTGTTTTTAGATCGAAAAATTTGTTACAATGTTAGCCACGTTTTCTTCCCATTTTAACTAAATGCTCAAACAAAAACCCCTTATGTTTTATCAAGCTTAACTTCTTGAATATTGAAAGGATTATTGTGAACATTTTTCTTTTGAAAGATAACTAAATTGTCAACAACTTATGTTGGTATCACATTCCTCAAATTCGAAAGTTAATAGACCCAAAAACTAGTTACAAAGTGGGTTAAGTTTTCTGGCTGACCTTAAGAAAAATTTAAGCCAAAACTTCTCTCGGTATTTTAAGCAAAACATTTGATAGACTAAATGGAATTTTATGAAATTTAGATTTCTGGAATGCTAATGAAAAGATCTACAACTTTTGTCTTTTTTAATTTTCTAAAATTCAAAATTTTATAAATGGAAAATCTAGTTACAAACTTAGCTTAAATTTCTAGCCGAGAAGACGAGAATTTTACATACAAAATCTCTTTCTGTGTTTTAAGCATAATTTTTGAGTTTCTCAACCAAATTTTATGAAATTTTGCTCACTGGAAAGATAATTCAAAAAGGTGCAACTTTTTCCAGCATAACTTCTCTGTAATTCAGATCCCAAAGTGAACTATATTTTCGGGTTAGGTTAACGAAGAACTTAGTTCCAATTTCAAATCGAAGTTTTGATTTTTAACTTTTGAATTTTAAGGTTTTCAATGATTTGTAAATCATTTGGAAGTAGTTTTACGTACAAAGCATTTATTTGATGAATACAATGAACTATTTTTGGAAATTAATATTTAGTTACTTTTGAAAATATTTTGATAGTTATGAAGGAAGTTGGGTTTTCTGAAAGAAAGAATAATATATATTTGGGGTATAATTCTAGAATATAAGGTATTTTGAAAAATACTTTCTTATACTTTTAAATTGAGGTTTTGACCAGACCATTAACGTTGATTGCATTTAAGATACGTGGTATAAGTGATTGAGAAGTAAATAAAACAGCCTATTGATAAACGAAAGTGATTATTAATGTTTACTTGGTAGGACAAACCAAATAGTTGATTTTTCAACTATCAAACATGACTTTTAACTTAAGAAGTATATAATAGAGATGCGAATTTTATAAGATATGGATATCCTCTCGATGAGGCTCTATCATACGTATAAACTCGTCTCTCTTTAAAGATAATGTGTAGGGATATCCTCTCGGTGAGGCTCTATTGTATATATTGTCCATTAATTTTCAACAGAACCAGAATTGAGTTAATCGAAAATTCACCGTACGATAGTTTTTGAAGATTCCGGAGTTGGATAAGCATACATAGGTATAATTAACTAAATCCATTCAAAACATGGAAAACACGTTAAGTCCAATTAAGATACTATTGAAGATCTTTGAAAAAGATTATGTTCGGGATGTTCAACTTGTTATACCACCCATCCGAAGGGTTATTCCAAAGGAAGGGCGGGGTTAGCATCATTGTGATTTGTTTGGTTTGCTAGACCTGTTGAACTGTCTATCCTGAGTGTGATTCCAAGGGAGAGGACAGGGTTAGCATTCCTACATTTTGTTGGAATGACGATTCAAACGCAAACCCTGACTTTGGAAATGACTAAAGCTGGGGCATAGGGGAGGCCGAGCTATGTGGATCGCTACCATTAGGGTTTTTTTAAATCTTTTCTAAAGAGGATTTCGGTTATATGTGCACAAATATAATATATTCGGCGTTACGTATGATAGACGTGGGTCGGCTTAGTAAAATTTGAAAATGACCTAAATGATGTGGGCTCTCATGTATATATGCATTCGGAAGGAAGGCTACCTACCCTTGTCATGTCGGAAAGAGTTCACGAAATACTGTTGGTTCTTCCTTGGAAATCCATTAATAGAATGTAGCCATTATAAATTTAGATGAGTACTTGAATACTATTGTATGCAAGCACCACAACTATTATATATATATATATATTTCACACATTAGACACTGTCTATGTATCACCCTTATCTACTTATTAAAAAAAGTTTTGATTCATGTTGTGTAGTTAAAAGCTTAGCGGTGGGGGTGCAAAAAATTATAGCGGGGATAAATCGGGGATATAATGGAAAATAGCGAAGGTGCAAAAAGCTTCATTAGATATAATATCAAATATTTTAATTTAATTGATTCTCATCCCCACATCATTTGTGTAGGAAAAAGACATATTGTTTAAACTTACATAACAAAATCGAGGAATACCATGGTTTATGCAGTCCAGATTTGGTGACTAAAATAGATTTCTAACTTACATTGAGCACTTTTACCTTAAAGTTAGGCCTTTACCCTAAATTTGTTGATTTGATTTAAAAAATAACTAGTCCAATCAGCCTTTTTATGTTAATATTGCTAAAGCGGGTGCTAAAAAGCATTAATTTAGCGGATGTAGTGAAAAATACCGGGGCTTAAAGCAGATCTACTGTTTAATAGTCCTATATTGAAAAAGCATAGGAGCCGAACAGCGCTATGTGCTATAGCAAGGATTTGGCAGGGCTTTAGTGGGGCTTTACCTGCATAGCCACAAAGCCCTCATACCATCAATGAAACACAGCTTTTTCCATAGGTTGATCAAATTTGGTCTATGGCACCGACCGAGGCATAATAAACGATCATTACCATCTTTTGTGTAATGACAAAGTTGAGACAAACACATATATATTCTTTAAGTGTCATTATGTCAAACAGATTTGGACAGGTCTATTATCATTCTCTACAGGCCATCAATGAAGGCGAAACGGGAATGGTTTGATATCTACAAAGCTACGCAATGGAAGATGTCGAGAACGAAGATTCTTCTGAAATTGTTGAAAATATTTTTGAGTGTAATCTAGATAGAGAGGAATGAACGAGTCTTTAGTGCGAGCAACAAATCCCCTTTTGAGGTATGCCACAGAATTCATACAAAATTTTCAAATGATATAAGACTTAAAAATAAGAGAGACGAGGCAAATGTGTTTGGATATCTCCTTTCAACCCAATTTTTAGGCTTTCTTTTATTTTAGGCTCTGTTACCATTTAATTCTTTTTTGATTACCATAAGGGCTGGCCCCCCATAGCACGATTACATTTCAAAAAATTAAATTAGTAAATATTATCGAATTGAAAAAAGTGACTTTGAAGGTCAAACTTTGCAGTAAAATACGAATGTTATTGGAGTACTGGCCAGCAATTGAGCTCTAGACGTCTAAGTGACATAGTGTTGACAAAGAGACATAACATGCACAATATATCATCGCTTAATGTTGTTGCATAAAGTGATTAGAAGTAGGACATCATCTAGATGATCTGTGAAAATCCTCACCTCCTGACATACTGATCCAAAGCCTAGTGTGATTTTCGGACTCGTGTCGATGTCAAGAAGTACGAGCATGGGTTATTAAACATTACAAAGACTAGAAATAAAAAGATAAAATCTAAGACATTTTACACTTCCAGATCTCACAACGGAAGGAAATAAAATATAGTTACAGAAAATAACCATCTCAGAAAACATAGTCCAGAAATAGTACGTCGTCAAATCCAGCGTAATACAGAAATACAACATACAGTCTGATAAGTACAAAATATGATAAATAGTTACATGGAGAGCAATGGAAAATAAAATTAACTCCAATGCCAAGCTTGCCTCTCTACATACTAATCTCTAGGCCTATCTCCTATTGCCCTATCCTTATGTGGTGGGGGATGAGGAAGAAAGGAAAGAAGTGGGTCAGACAAAAGTCTGGTGAATAAGTTACATCATTAATATATATGGTGATCGCATACAATTGACTTCATTTATAACCCATGTGAGCTAGTGTGCCCTACTTGTGTCTATGTATCACTGGTTTCATTTATCTAGGGGGTATAGTTTTAAACACACCTATACTAACATCTTGTGAAGGCTTACATTAGGGTCGAACAACTAATTGAACCTCAAAATGAACCATGGATTGGTTAACAGCTAAAGGAACTATTCCAACATAGGATCGGCTACAATATCATCCTTGGGATTATTCCCAAATTATGACTACACGTATCTGATTTACACATTGAGGGAGAGCCCGCAATGTCGACTTGCACCAAAGACGTCTCAAGATCACTGTATCTGTGTCCACCTCTCAATCGTAACATAATGCCTCTTATCGCACCTCGTCGAGATCTATCAACAACACGGTATCACGTCCATGCCATCATGCATACCAAGGAACTCCCGTTAGTGTTGGATCACACACTTCTCTAGGCATCATCGTTGGTGTGTGCGTATACCGTATAACCTTTTGTGAGTGCAATTTGCGATATAATCACCTCAGTCCAAAATTGGCCCTGCTGAATAAATAATGCCTAGGCCTTGTTGCCCATACATGCATCTACCCAATCCTGTAACATCCAAGAGTCGCAAAACTAGGAAGCTAATTTCCCTACTTATACTAAAATCCATATATGTATACACAAACACACACACATTTATATTAAGAACCTGGGCCTTAGGTCGAGGTTCATACCGCGCGACCGCTGGTCACTAGAAGGGTCGACCGCTTGCTGTCGACCAGCTCTAATGAGCGGTCGACCGGTCGAATTTTGTTATTTTATATTTTTAATTATCGCCTCTATTTGTTAATCATTGTTTTGAATTTTCAATTACTGTAAACTACAATTACAGTAAACCCAATTTTTGTAAAACTAAAGTTTATAATCGCCCTAAAACTCCATATTCGATTTCATATATAATTTCATGTACAATTTTAAATAAACCAATTTGGCGTATAATATATATATATAGTAAAAATACAACTACGTCCACTCATCGTATCCTAATTTTTCAAGATTGACTAACCTAAGCTCTGATACCAAATGTAACAAATCGCACCCCAATGGGCTTGAATTTTTGCTAAGTAGAAAACTCAATTCCACTAAAGTACGGATCATTGATTTGGTATCCTACAAATAAATAAATAAGTGCATATCAGAGCACTATCGATATAACTTACAACGGAAGAGTAAAATATAATAAGTCAAATAGTTACTGACTAAGATTGACACTTCCAATGTCTACTGTCCATGTTAGTATCGAGTATACATAAGAAAACCTATCCTTCTACTGTTCCCGCTTTGCTCTAGTACCTGTCCCTGTAAAGCTTCATGTGGGATATAATGAGGAGGAGGTCAGAACAACATTTTGGTGATTGGTAAACTATACATTTTACACATAACACTAGCTTATACCGATTGTCTTCCATCATATATTATGCACTTTTTATTTTACTTAGTCGTCTCGACTCTATGTACGCATACGATACGCCCCATCTACTCTAGGTTAACCACACACACACACACACACACACACACATATATATATATATATATATATAAGTACAATGTCTCCCTTAGGACCCAGATACTACTCCCACTAGTATCCTTAACCTAGCATCCCGTCAGGATGCATCATCAACGCAGTATCACGTCCTCGTCATCGTGCATACCAAGGAACTCCCGTAGTGTCTAATAACGGCATTACAATAGTTTAGCCGCATTCTCGCCTTGCGGATTTGCTACTTGTCTGCTACCTATTATGGACTCAACTCCATGGACTACAGAGGACTTAGCTCCTTGAACTATAGAGGACTCAGATCCTCCGACTACCCCATTCGTTTTGAAAGACCACTCTTAAGGTTTATCCAGCCTTGCCCCTACCAAACTAGCAAACAACTATGGCGGTGCATGACCTAAACATGACGACACTAGTAGGAGTAGCAGCCCATTTACGTGTAATTCTCGTCTTTCCCACCGACCGCTCAGAACCGATGACGTTCTCGACCTATGTACAACTCCTACTCCCTAATATGGTACCAGCATACTGTCATAGCGTTGATCCTTGCTCATCTTCCCATTTAGATTGCCTAATGCAATCAAGGAAATACCCCTACTAAAATGTTGAAGCAGATCCTACTGGGGTATTCCTTCACCGATACGCGAGCGTATATAATTCCAAGGTCCTGCGGTTGGGATGTGTCCCAAATCAATGTAATGTATAGACAACCGCCGGTAGCCCCTTGCGGTGGGAAAACTTCTGTTGCGTAACACTACTGAGCTCACATTCGAACCCATTTTAATAACTATGTCATTCTTATCTATCTAAGTTATAGCTAAATTTAATAATTCACACCTATCATAAATGCATACTTGAGGTTGTGTGTATATGTATTCATATTTGTTTAATTACTACGCCTCCATTGTTCAACTGTTAATAATATTCCTTTACTTCTTTTCTTGCGTTTACTCCTTATTCCATTACTATCAATTTAAGTCATTTACCACTTTTATTAAAAGATCTAAATATCTTTTCCTATTTATTTCCCTTTCTCATTAATGAACCTTTATTTCTATTCTTTTTATTTACTTTTACCACCCTCCATTGTTTAGTGGACTTTCCATACTCTTTTATTTTAAATTGTTACTTGCCTACCTTTTCATTATTATTACTCGATTTCTATCTTGTTTTAATTGCATATATTTTAATGGTTTGCTTAAACCGTTATTCTTATCACATTGACTATTGTTTAATTTTTCTTAGAGGATTTCTTCATTTTAATGCATTGGAATTACATTCCCTTAAAAGGAAAGATTAACACTGTAAATATCTATATCTCATCCAAAAAGGGAATTTGTGTTACGTTTGGAATATAAGGAATTATATTTTGTAGTTATTGAAATAGACGGTACAAAATATGGTAAAGTATCCATATTTTATACATTTCTTCCTTTTAGGCGTATTCATTGTTATTTCAAACGATACACTTTTATTTATGAATCTAAACTTGATAATCTATAGAAATTTATATTACAACCCACTACATTTCAATGAATTAAAATACTATCTAAATCCTCATAATTTATTGTTATAACTCTAATTTACATTTTACTTGCATAAAACATTTAAATCTACAAATCTGGAACTACTATATAATTTATAAGTTTCAGGGACTACCACTATCCAGTACTTTCCAGATTTTCATATATGCAATATTAAAATTAAGTTATCAATCACAGAATATGTAGACATGATTTATAAATTCATTATTTAGTCTACAACTCCAAGTTTACATTTAGGCATACAGGAATAGATTTACAACGATATAAATCCAATATTATATAAAAATGTATAATTTCTCACTCACCTTTTTAGCTTTTCAAATCTCCAAATCTAATCTCTGTTATTTAGTTTGACTCCATTTCTCTCCCTATTTGAATACATATATCGCATGCATACATATACGTTTTAGAATTTTAGATCTGAGAAGAGATTTGAATTAAATTTAGATTTTGATTTATATTTACCTTTTCTTTGCATAATTGTTATTCTCCACACACACATATATATTACTAATTTCTATATTTCCTAGAGTTGTGAAGAAAATAAAATGGTGGAGCTTCACTCCTTTATTTAGAAAATATGAGAAGAAAAGTGAGTTGTTAGACCTGTATTTATAGGCCCACAAATCAATTCCATTCATTTGTGAATTTTTGTTATGCATACATTTAATTCCTTTTATACGTTATTCCATATATTTTTAACCAATTTAACCTAACGTTAGTTACTCTAATTATTAAGCAATTTTAACGTTTACGAACTTAATTAATTACATTTATTTCTGCTTTTAATATATTAATGTTAATGTTAATTTTTAACATTAACCAGGATTCCTCTTTTATTGCAACCTTAACGTTAATTCTAACATTACCTATGGATGGAGTATTTGGTTACCATTAATTACAATATCTATTTTCCTTTTGTGTTCAATTTACTTATTTTCTTCCATGCTTATTTGATTGAACACTACTAATTTACATTTGTAATTAAGAATTGCTTAAATGCTAAGCTGCTAGTATCTATTTTCTTTTTTAACGTTAACATTCATTATCTTCACCTCCATAAATCCTTATTTAATTCCATTTTAATGTTGGTTTAATTAGATTCACCATATCCATTTCCTTTAATGTTAATATTTATACTTAATGTCCATTTTAATGTTAAGTTATTGATATTTACTTAATTGGTTTTGAATTATTTCCGATCAAAAAACTTCAAACGTTAATAATTTTTTCGTTTGAACTCCGATCGTAAAACTTTATATATGAAAATTGATCATAAAATCGCTACGAACCCAATAGTGCAAGTTTTGTAGCCAAATAATGATGTTTGTAAAAATTTCATTTTCAGCGTTACTGATTATTAATTAATTTTTTTAGTTAATTATCGTTAAATTTATGAGGTGTTATAGTTTTACACAGAAATGTTTAAGGTTCTGGATTCTTCTAACTTTGTTTGATTTTAAAATTTTAAACAGTAATTTTTACCTCTAATGTTGACCAAAACATCTTTGTTCGTTTTTAAGAAATAATATTAGTTATTTAAGTTTACTAACAAAAGCTTTAACTATATCTCCTGAATATCTAATGTTATTATTACTCGTAAAAAACAATTTATTAGTAACTAAGTTCATGAAAATTACTTTCTAAAAGCCACATCTTTTCGAATCTAAATGATCTTGAATAAGGTGGTGGTTCTTGCAAAATTGAATAATATAACAGTGATCGGAATAAATAGTAGGAAGCCCATTGACTTGCAAAATAGGGAACATGTCCTCCATTTCTTCACTAATGATGAAATGGTCAAGAAGCACCATCGATGAAACCTCTCTTGATTTGCCCAAGTAAACTGCCTATTACAAAATGGTAATTCAATCAAATTACCATTAATAATAACCTGATTAAACTCTTCAATAGTCGCAAAGTCGCCTTCTTTAGTCAAGCGCCTTCCTAAAAACCTAATCACATTGATGTCCCCGCAACTACCCAAGAACAGTGACGAAAAGGGATGTATACTCTAGACATTCGTTCCAAAGAACTCTCATATTAATCTTATGATGCGGCCCATAAACATTAGAAACATGTAAAAGAGAAGCATCGCTAAGGTCCGAAAAAATAAGATGCATCAAGTAAACGTCAATAACAAAGTGAATTAGCTTAACACGGTTATGCTTCTAACCCACCATTACGACTTCCAAGCTAACCCTAGCAAGAAGACATACTCAGTTACTAAGGTAAGAACCCCATGTACATCTGTAGAAGCGATAGTCAGGATGCTCTTTTTTAGTTTCTTGTAAAAAAGCTATGTCAATATAATTATCCTTAAAAACTATCTAATTTTATTGCAGTTATCAATATCATGTAAACCCCTAACATTCTAGCTGATGCATCACATGGACTAAGAGATCGTACCCTCTCTAGTTCCTTGTTTCTAATGTATTCAATATCAGACTGATATATCTAAAAGAGTCATGTCTTCCTAGCTTAATCAAGCATAGAACTAGTAGATAAATCATTCAACACGACAGAGTAGTAAGTGGTACCTAAAAGGTTTAATGAACCAGAGTTAGAGCCTATAGCACTAGTAGTAGCACTGGATGGTGGGCCATGAAGCCAAGCTTTAACAACATGCTATTTCAGACCTCTGATCTCATACATAAAACAATAACTTTTATAAGAGAAATCGAAAAATAACGAATCGTTAGATAATTCATATAAGAAAGAAAACAAAATAGAAACCATCTATTTTGCCTTTCAGAACTCATAGCAGAAGAAATACAAAATATAATAATCAAATAACACCATATCATTTCCAAATAAATCCATGCTTACACACATAATTGATATGTACAATGCGAACCCAAATCCATACAATACATCAAGTATCTTACTTATATATACATATCATTGCACACACATATTAATATACATAACATGCCTTCGTCACATGAACCTCCAGCATCGTCATAACCAAACTTGTCTCCATCAACCTATCATATATCATAAACAAAGAAAACATGGTGGAGAGAGGGTCAAACACAAAGTCTGGTGAGTGAGCATAACTGAATACAACATTTACAATACTTGTTTCATAATATAATATGATCAAAAATGATAACCTAACATATCATTATACATTTTTGTTCGTATTCAATTCATATCAAATCCGATATACAATTCATATTCGTAGAGTTTCATATAGTCGTGTTACTATATGCGTTCTAATATGAGGTGACTAAATTCACACTCATACGTACGGTAAGTTGTATAGTCGTATCATGGATAAACTGGACAAACCGTGAACCCCACTATACCCAATAACAATTGTGTTACAGCCAACCCGTAACATCCAGAGTCATGACTCCCTCCTATTCCGACTCTATTCCAAATCAATAACTAAACTAAGTCAACTAAACTAAGTCGTATAACTTATAAACATCGCCCTACTAAGGCATGCGGTTTTCATGTACTAACACACATTACCACTTAGGTTAGGGTATGTCATCTACCTTATCACTTGGGCCAAACATATTCAAAAAATCCGGCACGAGCCTCTAAATATATACAACGGCCTAAAATAGGTCTAGGTTTATATTGTCAAAAAATTTAGGTGACTGGTGCACCGGTGTGGGCCACCGGTCCACTGGTGTACATGCCCGACATCAACGTGGAAGACCATAAATTTCTTCAAATACATCGGGAAATTCTCGCACAATAGGGATAAATGAAAGGTCATCCCGTGATAGGCTAAGCGAACACAAATAGCTTGACCTCATAGACTTATCAGACATACAATGCACAACCAAATCACGCCCTCCGCCATTCCTCAATCGAACCACCCTCCTATCACAGTCCAACACCACCCCATATCATGTCATCCAATCCATTCCTAAAATCAGTCCATACCATGCAAATCCTAATACATACACATCAGAATGAAACATCACACCACTAACTACCAATTTCAAACATTGGCAAATCTTAGTAAGAATAGTCGATCCTCCAACAGGATTCGATACCAGAAAAAATTCATGCATAATGTGAGGTTTTAGGCCCAAACTTTCTACTAATGCACTTGATATAAATGAATGCGATGCGCCAGTGTCAAACAATGTACGAATAGGAGAATCAAGTAATAGTAACAAATCTTTCTATTATGATCTCCTTGCCCTTCTCTACAGCAGCCGGTGGAACAATTTTGACAGTAGGAACAACCTCCAATGCATACGCCTTAACCACATGTCCATCCTTCTTCAATACTGGGCAGTTAGGCTTGACATTTCATATTTGATTACATCCATAACACTTAACTCCAGAAAGATCCATCTTGTAGTGCTTTGCAATATGTCCAGTCTTAAGACAATTTAAACATTTTGCTCCCTGTTTGCAACCGAATTGGCCAAAAACACCCAAGAACAGATTTAAGTAGTGGAATAAATAAAGAAATTAAATGAAAACAGAGGAGAATCACAAGATATCAAAGAAAACACAACAGAAAGCAAAAACAACAAGATTTATAGTGGTTCGGCGTTGATTGCCTACGTCCACTTTGAATATTCTCTTTATTGCTTCTCAATTCACTTGATTACAATTACAAGCGGCAAGAAATAATAAGAGATCGGAGAAAAATGGAGGAAGTCGGTTACAATAATGGTAGAGTTTAACTAACAGTGTCCCAAAAGTCCTCTATAATGGCCCACTGTGCCTGTATTTAAAGATGAAGGTGGCCTCTAATCTGATTGAAACTTCGGCATCTGGACCTCCCCAACCATATGGGCCGACCATAGGGAGGGCTAGGCCCAACTCTCAATGGATAGGGATCGGTACCGATCCCTCCATGAGTCGAGTTTGGGCTAGCGATCCCTATGGTAGCTCCCTTTTGGTCTACAATGATGGTGTTTCAAATATCAAGGCGATTGGATGCATGGAGCTCTAGTTCTTGTAATACTTCAGTTCGAATTTTAACCTGGTCTAGGCTGTGCCGATCCTTCCTTTACATGCCATGCCATTCCGAACCTTATCCTATGAGTGTATCATGTCGATCCATCCACCAGCCACGCCATTGATCACTATGCCGACCCATTCTTCCTGAATATACTATGCCGATCCACACTTCACGAGCCATGCCCTACTGATCCCTCCATGAGTCACACCACCATGCCTATGCCGATCCATATCCTACGAACAAACTAAGCCGATCCATTTCCCATGACCAAGAACATGCTGATCCCTATAGCTTTACAACTCATACCGATCCCTCTTTACTTCCATTCAAACTAACCATTTTGCCATGTATCCATGCCGATCCCCCATCACCTCAAACGTATACCGACCCCTTCACTTTCTCGTCCAATTTAACCAATGCCCATGTCGATCCCTATCCCAACCAATCTAAACTCCATGATTCTGACATTATGCATTGTCTATCTACTAGCCCTATTCATCCCGGGATTGATACAACTGCCCGAACATTATATTTTGGTCATGTGGCTGTTGTTTCGTGACCATCTGTCTCATCAACTGTAGAGTCCGGCCCATGCGACCAGTCCAATATAGCCGGGTCATGGCAACGGGTAACACTTGCCTCCCAAAGTACGTCTTGTTAGTAACATGACGTGCTTTGAATTGGAAAAACTTAGGCTCCTGGGAATAAGTCTATCCAACTTTCTGGTTGATCACTGTTCCTTTATTAATCTCAGATGATGCAAATCTGATGTCGTATTCCATTAGTATACACAGATTTGGTCATGTGAAATTTGCAGGCTTTCTTTTGATTCGAATTCAAACTTGATTGTTTCAAGCTAAACCGTCGTTTCAGTTAATTCCAAAAGGTTGAATCCTTAAATCCCTTCTATGCACGTCCACATACACGTTTCTGTTGTTGGCTTTCGGACGCGCTCAGACGTTCGCTGGTCTTTGCCAAGCTGTCTGCCATTTCCTTCTACCCATTTTTTATTTCACTAATATCTATCATTCATGCATATCTATCCTTTTCTTTCTTTTTTATATTACATTATTGCATTTTTTTTATATAGGAGGGGTCGACATTCGGTATGCCGATCTCTTAGTGAGTCCGTGTGGATAGGGATCGACGAGCCTTGAGGCTGATCCCTTTTCAATCTCGTGACCGAGTCACTTGGTATGATCGGTTCCTCTTCCCCTTCCATTGCCCATATAAAAACTCGCACTTCTTTTCTTCCTCTCTTCACTTTACCTTCCCAGTACTTAAGCCATTTTTCCCTTGTTCTTCACCCAACCGAACGCTTTGAAAGAAGGTAAGCTTCTCCTTTAAACTCAAATTCAAGTGCGAGACCATATCTCCGATCTCCATCACCATCAATTCATCCTTAATCCAAGTTTCAACCTCGTAATCTATATCAAATAGGTATAATTTCCTCTCACAATCACATCAGTTAAGTCATGGATTTAGGGTTTCAAGTACACTTGACCCTAGGCGAGCGAATCGGTGGGCTTAGTTAAATTAGGCAAGATTGAGGGAGGAGAAGAAGGCGCTGGAGAAGGAAGAGAAAGGACTATGGAATGAGGAAGAAAGAGGGATGAGGAGAAAAGGGAGGTAGAAGGAGGGTTCGGTACTTGGCTACTTGGTGATGAAATGGAAATAGCTGGCGTTAGGGATCGGCCTAGATAAGGGCCCGACGAGGGGTCGGTGTAGTAGCTTATCCATAGGGATCGGCTTAGGAATTAAAAAGTTGGGTTTGTCTTGAAAGTTTAAGTATAGGGATCGACATATAGGCTAGAAGGAAGGGATCGGTAATGAGAGTTTAAACATAGGGGTCGGTGACGAACCAAAAGGAAGGGATCAGTGTTCTTATTTGAGTTGAAGTGTAGGGATCGGTTATGAGGCTGGGGCATAGGGATCATGTGACGACCCAGAATTTTTGGATATTTGAAATTGGAATATTTAATTGATTTTAAATATTTAAAAGTTAGCATTTAACTTGAATTTCAAATATCACTATTTATTGGGTGATTTAATTATTAAATTAAATAATTGGAAATTGGGTAAATTATTGAATCTGAAATTCTAAGCCCGTTAAAAGTAATTTGAAGGCTTATAAAATTTATACTGATAACACTAAGGATAATAGAACCTTTGAATTCGAATTTAAAACTGATTCGTTCAGTTTTAAAAATATATTGTTTAAATTGAATTTAAAAATAACCTTCTGAGGCACAGTCTCGGAATTCAATGAAACCAGTTCCATTGGATCCGTAATATTGTATTATTATCGGATTTTAAATTTCGTAGCATTTGGAGTTGTCGTGTGGTCGTACGAAGTGTAAACGCGCTGGAATCTATATCGAAATTAATATAATAACTGGGTCCAAAAAGCTATCTTCTCCATACGATCGAATTAGGACTCGAAACCTTTTCCATTGCGCTCGAAATAGGGGTATAATATTATAAACGCAAAAGCGGCACATCTCGATAGGAGGTCAAGATTTTGAGTTGCATTTATCGAGACAATGTGAATTTGAATTTATATATATATATATATATATATATATTTGCATATTTTAGTCAACCATCAACTGAATTTTCTCACATCACAACTTTTCCCCTTCTGATCAAAATCACTGTAGCCAGAAGACAACACGCTACCTCATCTTTTCAGTCTTTTAAATCTTGTCTTGCCTTCTTCAATCTGTAGAGAAAAAAATATATAAATATAAACGTGCCCTCCTCTTCATTTTCAAAATCGAACGAAAAAAATATATAGACGAAATCTCTTCGCTCGATCCCCTCCCTCCTCACAATCGATCGATTCTTTTTCCTCCTCTCTGAAAACGAAATCGCCTCTTTCCTTTTTCCCCTTTTCTACTTAATAATCCAACCAAGGCGAGTTTACTCCGTTCGAATTCATTACTCGAGCGGAAGCAAAATCGATAAGGGTGTTGAAGACGCGATGTTGGTGGCGGTGGCTTCGCAAGTGACTAGGGTTTAGGAATTGATGGATGTAGGTGCAGAGGGGAATGTCGACATCGCCGACGAACGCGAGGTAAGAGCTTGGTGGTTTGGAGGGATACGAATCTTCGGGCTCGGGTGTTGGAATGGGGCTCCTGATATTCACGAGGCTCGAATTGTGGAAGGTGGCCGCGAATTTTGGAAGGTAGTGGCGATAGGAGTGTTCGACGTGGAGGTGGCACTGTCGATGTCAGGAAGGTGGAGTTTCGTGTGACGTGGATAGGAGCAGTGATGGTAGAAGTGTGGCCGCGTGAGTGCTCGAATCGATCGAGTGAGTAAGGTATATGCAGTTTATTCACTTCAATTTAAATGTGATAATATATATACATGAATATATTACAGAAAAAGGGAAAATATATTTTACAGTAAGGTCAAGTTTTGTTTAAAAAAAAGGGAGAAAGGGAAATTGTGTAGTCACTGTTCGATAAATATAGGCAGTTTTCTTTTTAATTTATATATATATATACATATAGAAAGCAAAAAGAAAATAAAATAAACATACTTATACACATATTAAATCTACTATTTAATTTTGGAATAATGTATTATAGTGATTAAATTGATTTAGTAACTTATTTAATTACTTTAGTCACTAAAAATATTTTATTAAAGAAAATTTGTTTAAAAATAAATTATTGGTTTAAACCCAAATTTATTAGCTAAATTAAATGTATAAATAGTGATTAATTGTTTGACTGATTCAAATATTAATAAACCGTACGAATGTTTGTACAAGGTTTAAAATCGTGGAGAAACAAGTCGAGATGGATCGGATTGCTAATTTAAAAAGACAAAGGTGAGTTAATCTCACTCAAATTGGATTGCTAGTTAATTTGAATGGTTAAATTTAAATTATTGGATGATTGATTGAATTGATAATTTATTATCAGTCTGGATGTGGTAGTATATATATAGTAGTATATATAGAATATATTGGAGTGATTGATTTTCCTACATTATATAGCGGATGAGACCCTTATGCGCCGCATAATAGCGGATGATATGAATATAACCCCATATACCGCGATATTCCACCTCGAAGTGGAATTGGTATTTTATATTGTGCTAACATCTGTGGATGCAGGGAAAACAGGTTGGAGGGATCCAACCGGATTCCTCAAAATTGTTGAATTTATTTCATAGTCTGAGATATGATTTATTGATTATCTGTGATAGATTATATTGGAAATTTGAAATATTAAATGCTAAGTGTTTTGCTGAGTATATTTCGGTATTTGAAGATATCATAAATATAAAGATTTGATTTTGAAAGAGGAATAAAAGAGAGAATTTTAAGTCAAATAAATATAGTGAATTTGGATAAATTTAAAATAACGAATTTGGAAAGAAATAAAAGTTTGATTTAAAATCCTAATAAATAAATTCCGGATATGGGGAAAATTAGAGTTTTGAATAAATGGGAATAAAGGGGTTTTGAGCACTTAAGCAATATTTTTAAAGAATTGAAGGATTATTTTTAAATTTAGGGATTAAATGGTTCGGGAAAAATAAAAAGGGAATTTTGAATAAATGGTGAAATTGATAATTTCAGTTTTAAATAAGGTTTTAAATCATAATAAAGGAGTGAATATGGAATTAATGGATTTTGGAATAAAATTTGAGTAAGTCAAGATAAATTTTAAAATGGAAGTAAGTTAGAGAATCGATTGGGAAATCGATTAAGTGTTTTGAAAACTGTGATTTAAAGGGAAATGAGGGTATGGAAATTATAAACTGGGTTTATAAATAAAGTGAAAATATTTATCAGTGGATAAATTTGGAAGTATAAATTCACGGTGGGAATTTATAAGGAGATGGTAATTTGTTTTAAAAATAAATAGTGGTTTTATTTTTAAAAGTGTTAAAAGAAATTTACGGGTTTGGGGACGTAAATTAAATTGGGATAAATCGAGAAGGATTTATAAATGGTTAAATGGACTATATTGGAATGGAAAGTGTATTTTCCTGAAAAAGCCAAGTATATTTTCAAAGAAGATTTATAAGTATAAATTAAAAGTTTTAAGGTCGTTTTAAAGGAATGTTTTTAGAGAAATTTATTATTTAAAGTGTTTTAAAATTTTAAAGGTAAATATTTATTAAGTTAGTTATAGTAGTAATTATTGTAAAGGTTAAATTGGTATGATGATTTAAAAGATAATTATTAAATATTTATATTGTATAAAATAGCTTTATTTTAAAGGTAGTCTGGCTAAAGTTTTTATTTGAGAAATTAGTATAGAATATCATAACTATTATTTTGAGTAAAGTCTTCTAAGTAGTTTTATTCTAAATGTTTTAAGTGTATATTTTGGGATAAAGTGATATAAATTATTTAAAATCGATATTATTAAGACTTGTTGCTTTTAGGGGAAATAAAAACAATTGGTTGAATAATTGTTTTAATTCGATAGTTAAATAACCGACTATCAATGCTGACAATGCGCTGATCGTTTCAAAGAGACCGGGATCGGATTTAATTATCCGAAAACCACTTCGATCCGGTTTGAACGTGGCAAATGAATACCGTGAAGATGATGAAGACGATGTTTCGGTTTGTCCAGACCCAGGACAACTTGTATGGATGAATGCTATCAGACCATCGTCAGGAGGACGATGAGCATTCTAAGTGAAATGTGTTCTAAAAAGGTAACGCATAGCCTCAAGCCTCATCAACCGGGAATGGCTAAAACAGGGGAGGTGCAGCAAGGCTAAGTGGTTAGCAACCAATTAGGGTAAGGTCATCCCTGTCTAGATGTCCCTTTTTGATTTCGGCTTAGTGGCGGTTGCTGATCCCAACCGTGGAGTGATCTTATTCGGACTATCCAGTAAGTGGTAGCTCCGGTCTTGTGTTGTAGGGGATCAGGCGTGATCCTCGATACTCTGATCTAGGCCAGGTACTGTGACGGGCGATACCCTAGTAGCCCTGCCATTGATGGAAACCCGATCTCCAATAAGCGCCTGTACGGTTTTGATTGTGCCCAACTATTGCTGGAACGTGAGATGCAAGCATTTCAGCTAGATTCTATTTTACTTTCTATAGACACTATTATAATATCAGACGGTTTTAATAAAAATGTTTTGGTCATCGTAAGGTAAAAACCCGACATGTTTATTTGTGGCGTGGTCTTACGAGATACCTTTGATTTCAAAGGATTTTGAAAACTTTTATAATTCAATTGAGTGTGTTTTCTCACGCTGGTTTTCCAGACTGACTCGGGTGTTATTTTATTATAATGCTCGGGTCAGACCGAGTATTACAGATACAGGATAGGATGCTGTGGAGCTCAGGAGACGAGCTGGATGGCGAGACGTATCACACGTACTTGATGTGTATTCCGCTGTGCAATGTAAGCTGTATAGTCAGCTTTTATAAGGACAAGTTATACTAGACTGTCCAGATTTGATGTGATGATTGTGTTGTACTCTGATGATTGTAAGTATTATACAGTTACAGGTTCTTTTGTATAAAAATCTGTTGTTATATATTATATTTTGTTCCGCTGCGATTGTGAGATTCTGATGTTGTTTTCTATTTCTTCTTCTACCTCTTTCTTCTTTAACCCTAATGGTTTGTATTTCTGACCACTTTGAGTTGAACTGATGGAGAATATTGTCGGCTCAAAGGGGTATGGATTTGCGGGCCGTTACAGATCAGCATACAAAGTAGGGATCGGTGTTGACTATAAAAACCAGGTTAACTCAAGTCGTTCAAACATTTAACTGCATACTGCTTTGCTTGAACATAAAATGACCTAAAACAACGCGGCTTGCATACTTGGATCGACGGACTTAAGCTTGAACGAACAAACTTTTGGACTGCCCAACATGTACTAAGTAAAAAACTGGCTAAACGAATTTGAACAATAAACTTCATAACTCAGAATGTCAGCATCTAATCCTAAAGCTTTGGTTGCCAACCAACTTTTTTGTTGATTGAGACGGTCAGCGATGACGGTCTCTTTGGACGAAATATCCAAGTTTTGACATTTTTCTTTCGCTTTCCTGATTTCAAACTATTTATGTTTGTTTCACATTGCACTGCACTAGTTCACACACAACACGGGGGGAATAGGTTTTTATTTCTAACATTGATTGCCTACTGAGTATAGCCGACATAGATCTCAAGTTACACAGAGCGCACCACCATAATGTCTTCTGAATCGGCTGCGAGATCAAGCTCCGCCACCCTATCCGATAAACTTGATTCGAGTCATCAAACAGACCAAGTAGGGGCATCTGACCCGCAAACATATCTTTTTTCCAACATTTTAGTCTAACCTACAAAAATTATTGACCTGGCTCCCAATGCCGTTGAGGGTGCTATTGTCCTTAACAATCCGGTTGACTCACAAGCATCTAGAATTGGCGAAGCCGCTCTCGTCGATTATGTTCCATCCATGGAATTCCTTTCGGAGGCATTCTAGTTCCATCAAGGCAAGATAGACCTCACTTGCCCCCAGCTAGATATTATGCTTGCAACAAGTTCATGTGCTGGGCCGGATGCATGCCACCTTTCAACTCCTTCATTTAGGAAATGTTGAGCTTCCTGCGGATCGCTCCTACTCAACTACACCTTAATAGTAACACTTTTATCCATGGCACTTTTCTTCTCTTCATGAATGTCCTATTCTGTCTGCCGACTCCTGAAGACATCAGATACATCTACAATTTCAAAAGGCAGACTGGGAGTCCTTCATACGTCTTCCTTAAACCCTCGCCCAACTGCCAAGTCTTAACGGCCGCATGGAATAAGCTTTCTCTATTCAAACATGAATGGTTCTATGTACGGTGTTCTCCCGGCTTTGCAAGGAGATGGTTGGAAGGACGTGAGTGCTGCTCTTGTCTTCGTCTTTAGTTCAAAGATTCACGTCGCAACTTCTTTCTTAATCGTACTAATATCTCCAGTTCTTTTAGGTGTCCGTCCTCGACCTGAAGGCGTCGAGTATTCCAGGGCCATCACGGCCATTCGTGCCACTCCCATTGCGGATCGTGAGAGCAACTTGTCACTGACGAGTTGTTCTCATTGTCTGGGCTGTTGGAAGACAACCGCAAAATTGGGCTTCCAGGTAGTAAAGTGGTCCCAAGAATTGTTGTCGAAAGAAGGATATAAGCAAGTGACCTCGTGGTGCCCCAGTTGAGAGAACCCGGGAAGACATTGAAGAAGAAGAGATAAGAGAATCTCAGGATGCGGGGCTGAGAAGCGAAGGCGTAGGCCTCGGAAAAGCACCGATAGTCGAAGCGCCACAGACCAGCCAAATGCAAACTCCCCTGAAGAGGATAAAAATGTTGGTGTACAAGTTGTGGAAGAGCAAGGCCGGGGCAAACCCAGAATTTGTCATAACCCCAATTGAAAAGGAATCGTCTTCCCAGCAAATGGAAAGTTCGCTGAAAGGACTCTCTTACATTCCGATTCCAGATGATATATCAAATTACAACTTTGCTAACATTGACGTCGAAGGGCTCAACTCTCCCATGAGAAGAGGCGAAGGCATGCAACCTTCCAACAAAGAGGAGGCAACTCCAATGAGTAAAGCCAATGTTACTGGTCCATCGAGGGGAAACACTAGGACACACACAGACACTCGCACTCCACCATACACCTGTGATTAATTCCTCGTGTTTCAACTTCTAATATGCTCCTATTTGGTTCCTTTACAGGTGCAATGTCACACTCTCATGCTTTTGACCATCTCCGGGGCTCCTCCACCTATTATCGTTCAGGTCGAGATTCCAATTTTGGAAGACACAGAGACAAAGATGATGGGCGAGACAAAGACTACTATTCTCGAGAGTCTTCTTCCTCATCCAGACGGAAGTCTCAACCACATGTTCCTCGCCAGACAGTCAATCACACCTTCCAACTCATAGCGGAGATAAGTCCTCACGCCGGGGTTCTCAAGCTACTGTGCCTCATAACCAACTTTTCGGGTCATCCAGTTCAAGGCAATCACATGAACATCGTTCCGGTAAGCATTTGCTTGCTACTTCTGATCCACTTTCGCCGGTTCCTGCTCATGATCCTACCATAGCAGAAAAGTTGGCTGAACTTAAAGATACTTTTCCAAAAAAATTCTTTTATGGACTCAAGTTCCTCCCCTCCGTACACGTCATTCCTAGAAGTTCCAAAGAGAGCTCATTAGCATGTATGAATGACGTGTATGTCCAGCATGAAGCATCCATTCACTTAGCTGAGAAAGTCTCTGAAGTTTCCATCGAGCGCCAGCATGAAATTGATCGCCTCAAGTTTGACACCATTCACAACAAAGATATCATCAAACATCAAGATGTTGAGCTGCTCGAATATAACAACTTACCGTGGCAGAGAAGAATGCAAAAGAAACGACGGTGGTTGTAAGTCGTTTGGAGACATTGCACAAAAAGAAACTGGATGCACCACTCCATCGCAGTGACACTTTAGCCTTAGAGAAGGACTCCTTACAAAAGGAGAAAGATGTCTTAGCTTGCCGCATTGAGGAGCTAGAAAGATTATTGTTCAAGGAGAAGGAGGAAAAAATCGAGGCACGGGAAGAATCGCAGAGATACTGCGTGGAGATCGTGGAGGCAAGAAACTTAAAAACAAAAATTGACGAACAACTTGCTCAGATTGAAGCCTTGGAAGAAATAGCCCGTGAAGAGGGCAGAAAAGAAGTGTGGGAAGAAGCCAACTCCCCGGTGGAAGATGCCGCCGAGTCCGGTAGAGAAGAAATCAAGAACTTGTTCGATCCGCTCATTGCCGAATAAAACACCAAAGTTCTTCTTCATCGGGAGTTGGGAGTGGTAGAGTTTAATGAGGAGGCACTCGTGCAAGAAGTTCTCCGAGGAAACGAGCCATCTGACCTGGCCAACGTGAAGCTTCAGTTCTCTAGGGCTCCTGCACCTGACAAAGAAAGAGAGGACATCGCTGGGTCTTCTGGGACTGATCTTAAGGGTCCTTCTCCTACTCATATGGTCGGAACATCGTCTTCTCAACCTTTGGAGCAACATATCGGCTATGATCCAGACAGATCTGGCCTCGGTCCATAAATTCTATCTCCCATTCTTGAAAGGAGCACTTAGATGACTACAGAGAGCCAACCGGATGCTAGTATCGTGCTGGACTTTTTTGAATTCAAAATGTTGTTATTTTTGGCACATAACGGCAGTTGACTAATGCTTGCGCTTTAACTAACTTTTACAGGTAATTTCGGTTCAAAGCAAACTCTTAGGAGCGATGTCGCCATGGAACAGCAAGAGAAGGTAGCTGAGGCTCCGGCTGCTGTAGATATTCTGGGGTCCGATGCTCGAGTTATCGAAGCACTCGAGGAGGATAAGCCTGAGGACCTGTCCCTTGGCGAGGAGTGGGGCGATGTTCTGATCACGGGCGCCTTGGAGCACACTGCCAAAAATAGTATGATGGAGCAGATCGAAGAGGAAGAGAGATCGAAGCACTAAGTTAAAACAGAGCCCATTGAGGTCGCAGTCGAAGATCCTGTTCCTGCACCTTTGCAGGTCATCCCACCTGGCGGGACAATTCTTGTTGAAATTCCTCCTCCTTCTTCAAGCGTCTCCGCCAAGGGCAGCAAAGGGTCCCGTGAAAGATGCTCCACTGATTCAACCCCTAAAAAACCGAAGAAGGAGAAGAAGTCGAAGAAACAGTTAGTGTTTTGTGTCATTGTACATAGTTTGGATAAGTTGAACGTGTGCTTCTTTTCTTAGTAGTAGGTGTACTGGCGTGATCCCGAACTTTTGAATAATTTGCAACAAATTTTTGAGATAGTGAATAAAAGTTTTTGCTTTTTGATTAATCATCACGTGAATTATTACTTCAATAGTAGAGTAATTACTTCCCATTTCATGTACTTGTAATAATTTTCACAAGTTATGCTAATAATTCGCTATCTCCATCTCAAAGTCTCTCTATAGACGCCGTCTTAAGTCATAAGCAATGCCAGGCCGGAACTGTAACGACGATTACGTCTCGCCGCTAACAGTTTGAGTCTTCTTCGTTGATTTGAGATTGGAATTCGTTGGATAAAGAACAGTCGAAACCTGTCCGTCCACCCATTGGGTTTTCGAGTTAGCCTGTGGTCTGAGGACTTAAAAATTTTCGTAGTTGGTTAGCTATATTCCAAACGCCCATAATCTAATCCATGTTCTTGAGACTCAGAGTTTTCAGTGCGGGCAGTCTCATTTTCGCCCGCAGCAGTCGTTTCTCTGTTGAATGGTTTATACTCTGGTTCGCGGTCAGGGACTTAGAGTTTTCTAGTCCGCAGTCGGGGACTTAGAATTTTTTAGTCTGCGGTCGGGGACTTAGGATTTTCTAATCTGTAGTCAGGGACTTAGAATTTTTTTTTAGTCCGTAGTTGGGGACATAGGAATTTATAGTCCGCGGTCAGGGACTTAGAATTTTTTTTTAGTCCGTAGTCGGGGACTTGGGATTTTCTAGTCTGCAGTCAGGGACTTAGAAAATTTTTTTTTTAGTCCGTAGTCGGGACTTAGGATTTTCTAGTCCGCTGTCAGGGACTTAGAATTTTTTTAGTCTGCTATCAGGGACTTAGAATTTCTTTTAGTCCGCAGTCGGGGACTTGGGATTTTCTAGTCCGCAGTCGGGGACTTAGAAATTTCGTCGTGGGCAGTCGTTTTTCCGCCCGAATGGTTTATACTCCAGTCCA
The DNA here is from genome assembly GCA_030737815.1 of Allium fistulosum. NCBI lineage: Eukaryota > Viridiplantae > Streptophyta > Magnoliopsida > Asparagales > Amaryllidaceae > Allium > Allium fistulosum. Next base: position 1,428,456,878 of record CM060902.1, read on the forward strand.
CAGTCAAGGACTTGGAATTTTCTAGTCCGCTCATCGTCGGCAACCTTTGTTCCTTATTGTGAGCTTCGCTTTTTGATTCAACTACGGGAGTCGCCAGCCGAGCAAACTTACAAAGCTCACCTCGTTCGATCCCATTGGGGATCGGTATGATTGATCGACTGTAAACTTTGTGAATCTATTCACACATCATAGATATTGACATCAATCGGTCCCAATGCATACTCAGTATAAAATGTAATAACAGTAGCTTATGCAAAGGAAGCTTCAAGATTTTATTAATCATATGAAAGGGAGCGGAATAACTCATCTTATTACACATTAAAAAGGTCAAACAACAGAGCAAATGTCAAAAGTAACTAGCACTTAAATATAAAACAAATAGTCTAGGTAAAATAGTGACGTAAATGCTCGCTATTCCATGCTCTTGGAAGTGTTGTGCCATCAACAGTCGCTAGCTTGAAAGTCCCTTCTCCAAGCCTCTGTTCAATGACGTATAGCCCTTCTCATGTCAGGTTCATGTGCGACGGGGCCGGGAAAACCCGTTTCAGAACAAGGTTGCCAACTTCAAAGGTTCTCGAACGGACTTTTGTATTATAGTACCGGGCGATACGGTGTCAATGTGCAGCCGCTCTCAAATCGGCCTCCTCACGCTTCTCATCAATAAAGTCCAACGACTCCAATAAGAGATTTTCGTTTGTTCTGGGATCGTAGTAAGTCATTCGATGGGAAGGGACTTCGAGTTATACTGGAATAACTGCTTCGGCTCCGTAAGCAAGAGCAAATGGAGTATGTCCGGTCGTGGATTTGTGAGTGGTCCTGTGTGACGTGGGAAGCTTGTCCACCCACTTGCCTCTAGCCTTCTCCAAACGCTTTTTCAGAATAGATTTGATAATCTTGTTTACAGCTTCGACCTATCCATTCGGTTGAGGGTGAGCGACCACCGCAAACCTTTTCTCAATACGATACCTTCGACAAAACTCTTTAAATTCGGCGCTTTCGAATTAAGTCCCATTGTCATTCGCGATAGTCCGTGGAAGACCGAAACGACATATGATGATCTGAACAACGAAGTTAATAACTTTCTTGGTTGTGATCGTGGCTAATAGCTCTGCCTTGGCCCATTTGGTGAAGTAGTCAACCACGACAATCACGTACTTCGCGCCACCTTTGGAGATTGGTAGAGAGCTGATGATGTCGATACCCCACATAGCGAATGGCCATGGACTGATCATTTGTGTGATCTCCGTCGGTGGGGCTCTTAGCACTTTTGCATATATCTGGCATTTGTCGTATCGTCTAACATAGTCAGCTGCATCCCGGTTCATGGTGGGCCAGTAGCATCCATAACGGAGTATTGTTTTTGCTAATGTTTGCCCCCAGTGTGATCACCACACTCCTCCTCATGGACTTCTCTTAAGACACGCTTAATCTTGTCGTGGGCGATGCACCGGAGTCAGGTAACGGAAAAACCCTTTATGTATATAGTTCCTTCCTACATAATATACCGTGAAGCTTTGCGAAGGACTTGTCGCTTTTCGTTTCTCTTCTCCGGCAAGATTCCATGCAACATGTATTCTTTAAATGGAGTCATCCATGATTCCCTCACGGGCTTCGTCTCCTGTATTTGGTCAACTTCCATCATATCTATACTTGGGGTGTATAATGTCTAGACTGGAACCAAGCCCATTTGTTGTGCATCGCCAGTGCTCGCGAGCTTTGCCAATGAATCGGCTTCTCCGTTCCGCTTACTCGAGATATGCAAAATGTCATAGTATTTGATATCCGCCAACAGCTCCTGAACTCGGGTGAGATATAGGGCAAGTCGTTGTCCCTTAGCCTCCCATTACCTGATATACCACTAGTTGTGAGTCACAAAAGATTTCAAGAGACTTTACTCCGAGCTCCCTCGCGAGTTTTAGCCCGGCGATCAACGCTTCATATTCGGCTTCGTTATTCGTAGCAGGAAAATCAAGCTTCAGAGCGTAATAGATTGATCGGTTCTCAGGGGTTACGAGAACAATTCCAGCTCTGGAACGATGGTCAATAGATGCTCTATCGGTGTACATCTTCCATCGCACTACAGGGATTACTTCATTCTCTGGGGGCTCGTTCTGCATGGTAAACTCCACTATGAAGTCTGCCAATGCTTGTCCCTGAATAGCTCTTCATGGAAAATATGTAATGTCGAACCGGCTGAGTTCGATATTCCACTTAAGTAATCTTCTAGACGTCTCAGGTCATTGCAAGACTTGTCGCAACGGTTGATCGGTATACACGTTGATTGGATGGGCCTGGAAATATGGACGAAGCTTGTAGGACGCAATCACTAAGCAATACGCCAATTTCTCTATCTTCGGGTAGTTTCTTTCTGCCCCCGTTAATCGTTTACTAATGTAGTACACCAGTCTCTGAACCTGGTTCTCCTCACGAATCAAGGAGGCACTTATGGCATGTGGCGATATAGCTAAGTAAATATACAACTCCTCATGGTCTACCAGCTTTGACAAAACAGGGGGTCTCTCCAAATGATTCACAAAAGCTCGGAATGCGCCTTCACAATCTCGCATCCACTCGAAATTCCTCTTCCCTTTCCTTATCAAATCAAAAAAAGGAATGCATTTATCGGTCGACCTAGAGATGAACTGACTCAAAGCGGCGACTTTACCGTTCAAACACTGCACTTGCTTAATGGTTCTAGGCACTTGTATATCCGAAATGGCCTGAATATTTTCTAGATTAACTTCAATTCCTTGAGCGTTGACGATAAAGCCCAAGAACTTCCCCGATGCAGCACTGAATGAGCACTTAAAGGACTAATTTTCATGTTATAGAATCGAAGGATATCGAACATCTCTGATAAGTCTCGAATGTGGTCGTTCGACTGTCGTGACTTCCGAGCATATCATCCACATAGATTTCCATTGTCCTTCCAATCTGATCCTTAAACATTCGGTTAACCAGACGTTGATAAGTTGCTCCAGCGTTCTTTAATCCAAACGGCATCACTACATAATAATATAACCCGACATCCATGACAAAACCGGTATGTTCCTGATTTGGGATGTGCATTGGGATTTGGTTATACCCCGAGTACGCATCCATAAATGATAGCATTTCGTGCCCTATAGTTGAATCAACTAGCTGATCAATTCTTGGCAGGGAAAACTATCTTTAGGGCACGCCTTGTTCAGGTCCGAATAGTCAATACACGTTCTCCACTTCCCATTCGTCTTCTTCACTAGCACGGGGTTAGATATCCATTCAGGATAGAGGGCATCGCGAATAAACCCATTGACTTTAAGTTTATCCACCTCCTCTTTAAGAGCGCCGGATCTTTCAGATCCATGCCCCGTCTTTTCTGCTTCACTGGGACATAATTCGGATCAATATAATGCATGGTCCACGATGGCAGGCGAGATCCCACACATGTCAGAATGAGTCAAAACGAATACATCCAGATTCACTTGGAGGAAATCAGTAAGTTCTTTCATCATCGAAGGACTGAGTCGCGATCCAATCTTCAATACCCGCGATGGGTCATCGTGGCTGACTGTGATATCAATCGTCAGTTTAGCCGGCGATGCCTTGGTCTCTTTGGATTCCTCCTTATCATCCCTCGGATCTATATCTCTATAGAATCGACAGTGGTGCCCAAGCCAAGGCTTACGCTCCAATTGTCAATCTTTCGTAACTTGGATGCGGACAGAATTGTCCACACCTTTTCCCTTCTCTTTTCGCTGAGCCTCTCCTAACTTGGTCACATAACAGGCGCGTCCAGTCGCCTGATCACTATGCACAACACCTACTTCGTTATCAGTCGGAAATTTCAACGTCAAACACCATAGGGAAAGAGCTGCCTGGAATTCAGCCAGGACCGGACGGCCCAGAAAAACATTGTACTGTGAATCAACGTCCAAAACAATGAACGGTAGGATCCACACCCTCCTACGTTCACCTTCCCAAAACTCGACCGACAATTCTACATAAACAACTACCTCGGTAGCTACGCCATTGAAATCGTGTATATGATCTTTCAACGGTTTCAAATCCTTAGCCTCCATCCTAGTTTGATCATACGCCTTCTTAAAGATAATATTCACAGAGCTTCTGCAATAAATTAAAATTCTTCTCACCAGAGCGGGGCCAATCATGGCAAAGATAACCATCGAATCAATAGTAGGGGCCTCTACTCTATCGGCATCTCTGCTTCTGAATACTATATCATCCGTCATTGTACGCTATTGCTTGGCCGGAGTTCCATCCTCTGTATTCGAACAACATTCGAAATCCACATGTCTCACTGAACTAGCATAGCGCTCCATTTCCTGCCAATTTCTGTTCGCAGGAAGTGGTCCACCAACTATCATGTTTATTACCAACCTTCCACCGATCCGTGCAGGCTCCTCAGCCCTGCGCAGAGCCTGCCCTCGATTGGGGTCAGACGTCCCCTGTCCACTAGCCTATGGATTTTTCACAAACTGCAGCAACTTTTTCTCCCGAATCAATTTCTCAATGGCATCCTGGAGATGCCTACACTCATCTGTATTATGCCCATAACATTCATGAAATCGATAGTAATTCCCGGTTTGCTTTTGTGCCTCAGTCGATTCTTTCGGACGCGGCTTCTTATACTGGAAGTATTACAGGTGGACAGATAAATGTTCTCCAAGGATGCATTCAAAGGCGTATAACTGTCATACATAGGAAACTTGGACCTCCATTTCCCGGCTCCATCTTCCGGTCATGATTCCCTTCTCCACTTCTTTTCTGTTAATCCGGCTTGTTTTGAACATTGACCTGAACCTTCTCGGAACACTCGCCAGACTGCTTTACTGCGATGTTGCTCTGTACCGCTTCTCCGCTTGGCCCCGTAGCACTGCTTTTTCTAGACAACCTGGAATCTTCCTTTCTCATGAACTGGGCCGCCTTTGAGTAGAAATGCACCGGCGTGGCCGACGGTTTTCCAGCTAGCCAATCACCGAACTCAGATTCGGGGTCAACCCCCCTTGTCACAGCCATAAGTATTGCATGGTCATTAGGGTTACTAACTTCAATGGTAGAAACATGAAATCTCTGCAAGTAGTCCTTCAATGATTCCCCCGGAGCCTAGATTACACTGGACAACGACATCACTTCTTTGGGGCGAGTAGCGTGAATCCGGAACTACTCCATAAATATTGTTGCCAGCTCATCAAATCTTGAGATCGATTGCAGGGGTAATCTTGTGAATCACATCGTAGCGATCCAAGAAAGGGTTATGGGGAAACATCTGCATTTGGTAGCATCATTCGCTCTTGCTGAGTCCATCAACCATTTGTACCTCATAATGTGCTACCTAGGGTCAGTTTTCCATTCATAAGTAGGCATCGTTGGCATGTTAAACCTTCTAGGATACTCCGCATGTAAAATATTGTTGGTGAATGGGGTGTGGCTCCTAGAGACTCCCCAGTCATCGTTTGTCAAGCCTTGGTTCTCCCTCATTAGCTGTTTGACCATTGCGGATAAATCCGGTGTCTGGATAGGTGGCGCCAGGTGGTGGTCGTGCTCCACCTCACATGAATGCTCTGGTCGGTGTCTCCGGACCATTTCACGCCTCCTTGGCCTATGATCCTCCTGATGTGTATCCCGAGCATTCACTTTATTATCATTCCGGAGAGGTAGTTGGTCAGCATCCAAACGTACTCCAATGTCCAAGTTCCTGGATCCAAGTCGAGCATGACCCCCCAGCTGCAGTTGAGGAGTCGTGCCCCTGGTTGAGGGATCGGTACCGACCCCTAGGGAGGGATTGGCACCGGCCCGTCTTGGTAGGCCATGGTGGTCTGCCAAGTGTTGGTCCGATGTCCCTGCTCGTGCTGCTTCAACTCTACGACGCCTTCGCCTGTGATGTTCCTTTGATGAAGTTGAACTATCCGACACCGAGTAAGAAGCGAGATCTCTTCTGGCGCTTTGGCACTACTGTTGAGCAATCTGGTTAATCAAATTGGCATTAGCCTGGATTTGCTCGTTTAGCTGCCTACGACTTTCCATCGGGTCTCTCATCAAGTCATTGAATTCGGCTCTAGTTATGGAATCTGCGGGGTTCGGGAATACAGCAGGCTCCACATTCGCATTAGTAGGTTGGTTGCTTGGACCCCCTTGTTGGACACTGGCGGTCTCGTGGGCATCAACATTCTGGGAAGTAGATCTGGTGCGCCTTACCATTCTGAATTTCTTTGCTTAGATCTTGATAAATCTGAATAGTATCTGTAAGCTTCTGAAGATGAACCTGGATCTCCTTTAGAGGATTTCCTCAATCCAGTAGCAGCAAAGATGATCTTAACAGCCGGAGAATCAACGCTATCAGTGAAAGCACCAAAATGTTTGCAACCGAATTGGCCACAAACACCCAAGAACATATTTAAGTAGTGGAATAAATGAAGAAATTAAATGAAAACAGAGGAGAATCACAAGATATCAAAGAAAACACAGCAAAAAGCAAAAACAATAAGATTCATAGTGGTTCGGCGTTGATTGCCTACGTCCACTTTGAATATTCTCTTTATTGCTTCTCAATTCACTTGATTACAATTACAAGCAATAAGAAATAACAAGAGATCAGAGAAAATGGAGGAAGTCAGTTACAATAATGGCATAGTTTAACTAACAGCATCCCAAAAGCCCCCTAGAATAGCCCCATATGCATGTATTTATAGATGAAGGCGGCCTCCAATCTGACTGAAACTTCGGCATCTGGACTCCCCAACCATATCGGCCCACCATATGGAGGGCTGGGCCCAACTCTCAATGGATAGGGATCGGTACCGATCCCTCCATGAGTCGAGTTTGGCCTAGCGATCCTTATGGTAGCTCCCTTTTGGTCTACAATGATGGTGTTTCAAATATCAAAGTGATTGGATGCATGGAGCTCTAGTTCTTGTAATACTTCAGTACGAATCTTACCTAGTCTAGGCTGTGTCGATCCCTCCTTTACGCGCCATGCCATTCTGAACCTTATCCTATTAGTGTATCATGCCGATCCATCCACCAGCCATGCCATTGATCACTATGTCGACCCATTCCTATTGAATATACTATGCTGATCCGCACTTTACGAGCCATGCCCCGCCGATCCCTCCACGAGTCACACCACCATGCCTATGTCGATCCATATCCTACGAACAAACCACGCCGATCCATTTCCCATGACCAACAACATGCCGATCCCTCTAGCTTTACAACACATACTGATTCCTCTTTACTTCCATTCAAACTAACCATTTTGCCATGTATCCATGCCGATCCCCCATCACTTCATGTGTATACCAACCCCTTCACTTTCTCGTCCAATTTAACCAATGCCCATGCCGATCCTTATCCCAACCAATCTAAACTCCATGATTTTGACATTCCGCATTGTCTATCTACTAGCACTATTCATCCTAGGCTTGATACAACTGCCCGAACATTATATTTTGGTCATGTGGCTGTTGTCTCGTGACCATCCGTCTCATCAACAGTAGAGTCGGCCCATGCGACCGGTCCAATATAGTCGGGTCATGGCACCGGGTAACACTCCCTTCTTATTCCTTTCTCCTTGGTGATTATTTCCTCTACATTTTCCAAAATTATTCTGCTTCGTCTCCTTCTTAGGTTGTTCCTTAGCTACCTCTCCCTTCATAGCATTCAGTAAAGCAGCCTTGACCAAATTCTTGTAGATAGCTTCATGTGGTACTTGGTTTAATAGCATCTCCATCAGTGGTGCATTCAATCCATTAGCAAACCTCATTGCCTTATTGAATAGGGTATTAACTTGCTCATATCTAAACCTTAAACAATTCATTAAACTTGTTTACATACTCAGAAACCGTCATCTAACTCTACTTCAGGTTGATAAACTTCTCTAACATACATCGTTTCTCCACCTCAGAAACAAACTTCACCTCAAACTTCCTTTTGAGCAGATCCCAAGTGATATCCCTCGCATCCACCTCAACTGTAACAGTCTACCACCACACTTGCTTCTTGCTTCAAATGTCAGGCGGCTAAACGTCTCTTCTCGACATCACTTAATCCCAATAATGTAAAAATCTCCTCACATGTGCCTAGCCATGCCTTAATCTCCATTCTCGGTTCCATTAAAATCCTTCCCACCTAAGCTGATAAAATCCTTACATTGACGAGGGAGGAGTTCAACAGTTGTAGTAGCAGCAGGTACAATTGGGGTCTCATTAGCTGACTCAAGGCTTGCACCATGCGGCGGAACCGAGTCGAGATGTTTACACCGGGAATATTTAACGAGTTAGGTATGGCTTCAGCTCCAACTGTAGCCTCTATTCTAGTCGCTTCTATGTAGTTACTCATCTTCAAGTATTTGAAAAATGGGTTTACATTGGCACTTTCCCACAAAATCAGATAATACACTAGAATAGTAAAAGGGTGTATACGTATGTATTTCTGTAAAATATAATTATAAATACGCCCTCTCATACGTGTCTGGTTCTGTAGTTTTGCTCTGATACAAAATGTAACAACCCGCTAACCTCTAGTTCCAGACATAAAATAATAACTTTGACCAGAGAAGTTGAAAAACAACGGATTGTTAAGTAATTATTATAAGAAAATAGAACAGAAACTATCTATTTTGTCTTTCAAAACTCATAGTGGTGTTGGAACTGGACTAGCCCGCAGCGGAAGTTATGGGTGAATTTCAAAAAATTTACCATATTGGATCTTTTATTGAGCCTACGAAGTCTAACCGAATTAGAACATTTCTAAATTTCATTTAAATAAAATCATTTATTTTATTTAAATTCAAATATATTAAGATATGAAATTAATTTTATTTGATTTAGTTTATACATAAATGTATCATATACATATATGTGTAAGTGCATGTGTAATATAATAATCCGTGAAAGGTATAACATGCTCATATGTAGATGTTGGGATTTACATCGCAATAGACATATTAGCTTATTTTGTATGTCATGTATGTTGTCCAAACATGTGCATGTATATGTGTTACAAAATACAAACACACACATATGTATGTATAAATATATTATATATATTATATGAACATAAAACATTTATATATATATATCAATATATATATAGAAAGAGAGAGAACAAGTATTAAAAATTATTTAAAATTCAAAATTAACTCATTTTTGCAAACATAATAATTTTAGTATTTTAGTTTGTATATATATTATGAATAAAATAATGTTTTCATACATTAATAATTAACATAAAATAATCTATTGATAAAAATTCAAATTTTATTTTCGAAAATCTAAGATCACAAAATAGAGCTTAGGAAAAATTTGGAGATTTTTAAAAGTTGAAATATTATTTTTAAAAACAAATACATTGATTTCGGCAATAATTATTTAATATAAAATAATATATTATTAAAAAGTCAAAATTTAAAATTTCAGAAATTCTAGGATCATGAATCAAAGGTTACAAAAAATTTGGAAGAAATTTTCAATTAAATTATTATTTTTAATAAATCATAAACAGTTTTTCCGAAATAAAATTAATTATTAAAAATAATAAACTTTATTGAAAAATTCCTAAAATTTTTCTATATGTTTCTGAAATGATATAATATTTTTAAAAATATAAAATTGAATTTTTAATGTAATAATTATTTTATATATAATAAACAATTCAAAAATTCAATAAATGTTAATATACAAATACGAATAATGTATGATAATTAATTTTTGAATTTTTAAATTCATATTATATATAAATAAGTGTACTAAATTTTTTAAATCATATATATCTTATATATGCATATATGCTATTATGAGAGAGAAATATACACTAATACACACACACACACACGAATTTATTAATAAATATATATAAAACAATTATTAATGGAAAAATTGATTTTGTATAATAAACAACATTTGTCTATACATAAATCAAATAGTATAATAAAGAAATTATGCACATAACCAAACTGATTTATGACAACCACATCTACTTACAAAAATCTCGCCTAACTAAACATATAGTAGCAATATATTTAAACAAATATGAAATTGCTCATTATAGGATCATAGAATATAATTTAGTTACTGTAATATGAATTAAAATTACAAATTTAATGATGCCTTTGAATCCACGTTGAAGCAATGACTTTCCTTCCTTTTACTGTTCTTGATTCGTCAAAATGCAAGTCCAGAATCACCGATTTCTAACTATCGAATAGTATTATTTTAATTTGAAATATATTTGAGGATTTTGAAATGGATTGAGAGCTATGTTTTAATCAGCAATGTAGAAGGTAATGGCGGCCAAAAGAAAAATTCATCATTATTTTAGAGCCACACACACACTCACACACACACACATATATATATGGTTGTATTAGAGAGAAACGAGGAAAACCTTTTTACCCATTCTCACTTGATCTCAACCCATTATCTCCAAGCCAATTCCCTATGTTTTAGCCACCCCTAGATCTTCCCAAAACTGAAAATTTTCATCCCTAATGATGGGCCTTAAACCCATCTAAGCCCAAGCAAAAATACTATGCAATTAAATCTAATTTAATCGCTTGTCGATATTGTATATCGATCGATATATTTATAACTGTTATAAATATATATAACATTATTTATTTCTCAAATCATATTCAAATTTTATAATTAATATTTCATAAATATTAATTAATTTATAACAATTATAAACTAATTAAATCATTCGGTCTTAAGCGAATTCATCATTTCGGCTGCGTAACTCTTGGGTGTAAATTTGGTCAGCGACTAACATCGAACTATTCTAATGTTAAAGTTCACACGTCACTTAGCAGGTGGTGTGACGTTATGGCCAAATTTATCGCTTACTCATTTTTGGTAAAAATCCAATTTTAGTTTAATAAGTGTTACCCGGTTGTGACATTTGTTTACACCAATTCTCTTCGTCAAAATTATATCACTTTGGACTTATGGAATTTGATAATGGTCAAAATTCCAACCTCATCCACATTCAAATTTATAGTCCAAATACAAAGTCCTTGGTTCAATAATAAGAATTATTACTAACCGAAATGCTCTGGCCAGAGACTTTGACTTTGAGTTGACTTGAGTTGATTGTGATACTAACCGCATATAACTGAGGAGACAAATCCTCTCTTGAATAGTGCTTCACTTCCAATACTTCCACTCGACCCAACTATAGTCACTCGATGGACGCCATGCCATGATTTGGCTATAATCAAAGCAGAGCTTTCATATTGAAGATCCACAATATTCTCAAGTCGAGAGAACTGTGTAAATCAGTCACATCGATATTTTCTGTTTAACCTTAGTTATATTAACCAATAGAAAACTATCGAGTGAGTCGTTCCATGGTTATCCAATAACTATTAGTACGTAACCCCTAGGTGCCCCTAGCAGTCATGAGTAATACACTGCCCAACATTTGGAGAGCGTTACGTACTCCAGTCTCAATAGATACATCGATATCCAGTCTTGATGCATCTTGACTAGGAACATTTAAAATGGTATATTTGTTTCGTTGTGATAAATTACTCACGGTTACAACGCTTTGTAACTACTATCACCAAATATACCATTTATGGATTTTTCTATTAAATATACTTTTAATTAAGTTAATTAATTAATATAATCACATTATATCAAGTATATAATAGGAAGAAAATACCTTTTATTTTGAACAAGATTGGTCATCGAGTTAGATATATGTAACAAATTATATAATTTCCCCTAGGGCATACCCCTAACTCTATCAATCTCCCAATTGCACTTGGGGTCAATTATGAAATCTAATTCCAACTTCTCCAATCAGTTTTCTCAAAACCAATTAGGTCAGTCCCTTAGTGAATGGGTATGCTATTATGTTTTAATTATTTACTTTGTCGATTAACTCTCTCTGACACTGATAAACTACCTTTATCATGTGGAACGATTCGAAGTATGTCTTTCGACTTCTAGTGAGCTTTAAGTTCTATCATGACCAATTTCATGACATTGTTATCTTATAACAATATTATGGGATTCTCAATATTTGGAATCATCTTTGGCTCAATTATAAATTTGTGCATTTATATCTATATACATTGGTTTATTGTAGCGCTATTCAAGTTAATGTTCTCAACATTTTGTTGAATCAACTACAATCACTTTTATTTTGAAACATTTTCAAATTAAAGATTTTAACTTGAATTTTATCATTGACATGTTATACTCAATATCACTTATAAAAGTTTATGTCCAAACGTTCCATCACAACGAGTTTGTTGTTTCTATAAACAATTCTCTAGTATTTCATAAACACGCGAGAACACCTCAAACAACCATTTAGTGATATTAATTTGGATTTTATATTTGCTCCATGTATCAAATACATAAATAAAACACAATATCATACACAACATAACCTGTATGATAATTCTTTTTGCTAATGCATAAGGAATCCAACTTACATGTTTTCTTTTTAATAGGGTGCTCTTGTATATCATTTTGGGACAATCCCTATATCTTTTATATTCACCATAAAAGACATCATTTACAATCCAAAATTGAGTATTAAAACAACTAAAGTTGATTTTAATACAAGCATATTGTCAAAATCAACAACGTGTTGTTTACTTATAGTTTAAAAATATCAATGTACCTTTTAACGTTCTTTCTTACGAACACACGTTTCCTCTGCACTTTGATTGAAAATCAAACTATTTGATATTTCTATCAAAATACCTATTCAATCTTAATGCTTATAAAATGATACATTCGTATCATTTCTTGGATCATATCCAAAGACTCACAAACCCAACGTCGCTCCCACTGACTTCGAGGCATTTTTGGTTAATATGTGTAAACGGCTTACTCTAAATCATTATTTAGAATTTTTTGTTTCAATACGTAAGTACCAAACACTAAGTCTTATCGAGCGATAATTTTGTGAGTAAATCTGAATTAACTTGAGCATGTTGAATACCGAATCTGTTATGCTAATTTCAACAATTGAAATTTGCGATATTATTCTTATCAACATTGCTCATTTAATTCCAACCACATTAGTCTTTCCAATAAAGTCACAATCTCGGCCGATGGATCACATCTCTTTGGTTATGACCACCAAAATCATATTTTGATAGCGTACTTGGAATTCTTCAAATTTGCGCATCATACCATATAGAGTCAACAATCTTAATGGTTTAATTGAACAACCGAGGGTAATGTATATTTTCGACATTAATAAGAAACTCATAGTTTCTCTTCGATGTACAAGAATACTTATTAGACATTCTAATGCTATGTGTTCATTTAGGTTAGTTAATTTCACTTCATCTCATATAATCAGTTCTATCTTTGGATCGGATCCAATTCCATTTAACTACCAAAAGTTTCTCAAAGAAATTCCTTCACAATAAAGTTGATATATCTTGAAAGAACAATCGTTTCTTAGTGCAAATAGAATAGGGATTCATAAACGCTTTATGAACCTTTTTATTTATAGAACTGATTTTAGTTTACAAAAATTATGTTTAAAACATAAATATGTCATTTGATGACAGACCTTTCCAAAAAACTTTTTGGGGATTCATACAAGATCCCTCATGAATAATTATTACGTGCAATCTTTCGACTCACACAACCTGCCAACTTCTTAGCCTAGGATATGTTAGGATTTCTTACAAACCCTTATCTTGTATGATTTTGTAAACTGTTGTTTAGATGAAATAATATCAACCTTGTGTACTACTCTTAAGTACATGACCTTATAGAAAGAAACTAACTCAACTTCACTCACAATTAATCGTAAATTTTCCAACAATGTCTGATTACTCCTTATCGATGCATCATTATGTATCACATGGAGGAATGACTTTTGAGATTGAATCTATATTCATTTTTAGGTTCATTTGGAACTCTTTCCAATATACTCACTTATTCGACCAAATCAAATCATTTTATTCCATTGCATGTTATTTTGTTTACTTTTCTTTTATATTCTATGATTTTATCATAAACTTACTACATGTGTATCTAATACACATGTTCATGTTGGTAATAAATCATCGATGAATATAACAAAGTATGTGGAACCCTGTTGGTATTAATAGACTTGTGATTGCATACATCAATATGTATTAATTCAAAGAGTTCATCAACTCTTATGATGCTCCCACTGAATGGGTGCATAGCCATTAATTGTTTGAGATATAATTAACCTATATCATATGATTCATAATCATATAGTAAAATTATTTCTCAAAACTACGGCTTAGTCTATAATTTCAAAACAACTGTAAATAATATTAGACACGTATGTATTTTTGTTGCATCACTTTTACTATGAAAACAAATTCCATAATATAGTTCTATTTCTTAATGAATATTCATAATACTCATATTGAAATATAGTTATATCTATTTTTCAGTTAATACCAAAAATAAACATTATTTCACAAATAATGTTCGGTACATTTTACAAAAATAATTTTCGTAATTTGATGCAATCATTAGGTGCTATATGGAATGCTCCCACTATTTCCACCATTACTATAATAGCATACTAAATTTAGAGATCCACTATTCACTTAATATTGTTTACTTATTTCATATGCTGCAACTAGTTTATAGTGGAGAGTTCTTTGATCAAATATCTTGAACTCAAAGAAATAAATTTTATAGAAAACAATTTTCTATATGAAAATACATTTTGGAATAAAAATTCATATTTCATATTCCAATATTAAGTAACAATTATTATTAAAATTCTAGTTTCCAATGTTTCTCTATGAAGCAGAAGTGACTATTCATTCTCTTCATTCCAACTTCGCCTTAAATTACATATATTCTTATACATTCCTTTTTCTTTCAAATGGTCAAACTATTCAAAAGAAAACCTTACTACAATATCATAACAAACCTTTTACAAAAGCGCATTCGATTATTCTTAACATTTAAGACATCAAATATGTTGCACTTTATGTAAATCGGTCAAGATGACATTTCAATGATCGAGTTCTTAGATGTATCTCATAGTTTATGGTCTCATGTTACATTAACACAATATGATCCTTTTGAAATCATTCAAGTTGAATACATGATCTTAAAATACTGTTTATTGGCTTACTACGAATGAACCAACTTCATCGAAATATTGTGCCTCACAAACTATGACTATTCACCATATAACATTATATGTGAAAGTACATGGATCAAATATCCGTAGTCTTGAATTGCATTTAGAGTTTAAAAAATCATAAAATGCAATACACGGTCTAAACCAAATAAACATATAAGTGACCAACTTACGAATGTATTAAGTAGTTGAAATTAGGCACTTGCATGGGTATAGAAACATTATATAACATGCAATAGAATTATTAGTAAGTATATATTATATTTCTATTTGTCAACTTTCAATTCATTTTGTTTATATATGTTAATTGACAAACGTTTTATCAATCATATTAAATGCACAAATTTATCATTGTAGACAATTATAACATTATATAGCATATGTTCTTACAATATTAGAAAGGTTAAATGTTACCATTTCATTTTTCTAATAAGGCTCCCACTAGTCTTTTATGTTTCTCCAAACTCTAAGATGAAACATAGAAGTCTTACAACTTTACTAGTGGGTGTAAGGACTCGTTTGTTTTGGTATTCTGACCTTGAGTTTGCTTAACAAATCATAGCCCCACAAATGATGGATAACTCCTTATCGGTTGTATCACATACAACTCCTAACCCATTTTTCCTTATTCTAATCTCATTTCGACCTTGAGTTTTCTCAACAAATCGAAAGAGATTATTCATGAATACCTACCATATCGTGATGGCCTAAGTATAGTATATGTAACTTGAGTTTACTCAACAAATACATATAGTTATCTTACCTCATATGTTCAATATATTAATAATACTACGCATAACATCCCTAGTTTGAGTTTGCTCAACAACTAAGGAGTATGTAAGTAATTTATTAATATATATATATGGTAGATGACAACATTATATTGAAGATTCATAATCTTCAATATATAATGAGTGATATCGACTTATAGAATAATATATTTCTTATGAAATACCCCAGCGATTCAAGTGTCATGCACATCAGAAATCATGGTATACGTACATGTGTTTATTTCTCAAGTCTATTTGGGTTTCTTTAATGTTCCACATTTAGTTTATACACATATCATATAAGTTTTATTGCTATATAACTTTTATATTTCATATTACTTATATGATAGTCTTACGTATAATATATCATTAATTAAATCTTATCTAATTAATTTTAATCAATTAACTCTTTAATTAAATTTAAATTAGTAATCCAATATAACTTTTATATTGGACATATCTACTATAACATTTATAGTGTATACTATAACCTTTATAGTGTAACACATATATATCATATATATGTGTATTTTATTTAATTAATTTATTCAATTAAACAATTTTTGTTAAAATTTATTAATTTCAAATTTTACCTTGTATACATACATGTATACTTATGTTATCTTAAACATTTTAAAATAACATAACATATATCAACATATATAATACATGCATATATTAATTAATTAACATATTTAATTAATTTATTTTGTTAATCTTATTAATAAATTTAAAACTTGAAATTATTATATAAATATTTTCAAACATTTTGAAAATATCATTATCCTTTCAAACATTTTGAAAACTTATGTAGTATTATAATTTTTATAATAAACATGTTTTATTTTAAATTTAACTATTAAATTTAAAATATTTAACATTAATTTTCAAAAAAAATTTGAAAATTAGCCCAAGGCCCAAATTAAGTTGGGCCTTTTCTATTAGGAGCAACCTTTGGTCTCACTTCACCTTTCGGGCCAAGCCAGTAACCAGGTAGGATAGGGTACTTAATTACTCAATTCCAATCCTAGACATTAACTTTCTAGACACCGTACTAAGTGGACAAGCTTAATTAGTTAGCCCTAATATGACTAATTTAGACCGCATAGGCTATTGGACTCTGATACCATTGTTGGAACTGGACTAGCCCGCAGCGGAAGATATGAGTGAATTTCAAAAAATTTACCCTATTGGATCTTTTATTGGGCCTATTAAGTCTAACTAAATTAGAACATTTCTAAATTTTATTTAAATAAAATCATTTATTTTATTTAAATTCAAATATATTAAGATATGAAATTAATTTTATTTGATTTAGTTTATACATAAATGTATCATATACATATATGTGTAAGTGCATGTGTAACATAATAATCCGTGAAAGGTATAATATGCCCATATGTAGATGTTGGGATTTACATCGCAACAGACATATTAGCTCATTTTGTATGTCATGTATGTTGTCCAAATATGTGCATGTAATGTGTTACAAAATACACACACACACACACACATATATGTATGTATAAATATATTATATATAATATATGAACATAAAACATTTATATATAGATCAATATATATATAGAAAGGGAGAGAACAATTATTAAAAATTATTTATAATTCAAAATTAACTCAGTTTTGCAAACATAATAATTTTAGTATTTTAATTTGTATAATTATGAATAAAATAATGTTTTCATCCATAAATAATTAACATAAAATAATATATTGATGAAAATTCAAATTTTACAATTTTCAAAAATCTACGATCATAAAATAGAGCTTAGGAAAAATTTGGAGATTTTTCAAAGTTGAAATATTATTTTTAAAAACAAATACATTGATTTCCGCAATAATTATTTAATATAAAATAATATATCATTAAAATTCAAATTTTAAAATTTCAGAAATTCTAAGATCATGAATGAAAGGTTACGAAAAATTTTGAAGAATTTTTCAATTAAATTATTATTTTTCAATTAAGTTATTATTTTTAATAAATCATAAATACTTTTTCCGAAATAATATTAATTATTAAAAATAATAAAATTTATTGAAAAATTCCTAAATTTTTTCTATATGTTTCTAAAATGATATAATATTTTTGAAAATATAAAATTGAATTTTTTAATGTAATAATTATTTTATATATAATAAACAATTCAAAAATTCAATAAATGTTAATTTAAAAATATGAATATATGTATGATAATTAATTTTCGAATTTTTAAATTCATATTATATATAAATAAGTGTAATAAATTTTTTAAATCATATATATATCTTATATATGCATATATGCTATTATGAGAGAGAAATATACACTAATATATATATATATATATATATGGATTTATTAATAAATATAGATAAAACAACCAAGCTGTGACGCCCCACCCCAAGACCCACATTAACAAAGAGTATTACTGGGTAATACTGTCTGCTAATGCGGAGAATAGGGCTAGTTAGGAGCGACCATCTATAGCATTGTCTTAAATATCTATTAAATACATCGATAAATGCTCTGTATTTTTTTTCTAACTCAAGTGGATCGACATGTCCAATAAATACTTAATACAAAGCCATAGGTGACTATATGATCTATCAGAACAAAATACAACAACTCAAATGTAAAACACTTTTGAGATGGTTTCTTTGACTATTTTCCCTAGTGTACCGCCCCTTTCTGGAATTGGTCCTTTGAACCATTCGATATATATATGTGGTGATTACCTTTCAGGAATTTAAACTCTTGGGAGTTCTATATTTGAGATTTGAATTTCCTACACTGGCGTTATTTGAGATTTGCCTTTTGGCGACATTATATGAGATTTGCCTTTTGGCGTTTATTTGAGATTTTATTCTCCTCTTTGGAGATATATTTTCCGTATGGCGTGTTTGAGATGGGATCTCTTTGTGCATGTTTTAGGTTTGCCAAGATGGCAGGTTTAGGTTTTCCCCTAAACCATATTTGATGTTTTATGAAATGCCGGTGATACGAGGCTCGCTACAATTAGCGTTTTATGGGTTATTCTATCTCTTTTGAGATTATATGTTGTGTAGTGATACCATTCATCACATGAAGTAACCATACATACCATACTTATGCTCATGTTTACTTAGTATTGTTTCTTCTTGCTTAAGAAGAACATCACCTTTGTCCCGTGCTTCTGTTATCGTTTTTTTTTCTTAAACTGATTTGTTTAGCTAGACTATGACAAAAATTGATTTTGTATAGTAAACAACATTTGTCTATATATAAATCAAATAGTATAATAAACAAATTATGCACATAACTAAACCGATTTGTGACAACCACATCTACTCACAAAATCTCACCTAACTAAACATATAGTAGCAATATATTTAAACATATATGAAATTGCTCATAATAGGGTCATAGAATATAATTTAATTACTGTAATATAAATTAAAATTACCAATTTAATGATGCCTTTGAATCCACGTCGAAGCAATGACTTTCCTTCCTTTTACTGTTCTTGATTCGTCAGATTGCAAGTCCGGAATCACCGACCTCTAACTATCGAATAATATTATTTAATTTGAAATATATTTAAGAATTTTGAAGTGGATTGAGAGCTATGTTTTAATCAGCAATGTAGAAGGTAATAGGGACCGAAAAGAAAATTCATCATTATTTTTAGAGATACACACACACACACATATATATATATATATATAGGGTTGTATTAGAGAGAAACGAGGAAAACCTTTTTACCCATTCTCACTTGATCTCAACCCATTATCTCTAAACCAATTCCCTATGTTTTAGCCACCCCTAGACCTTCCCAAAACCTTTTGCAGCCCTAATGATGGGCCTTAAACCCATCTAAGCCCAAGCCAAAATACTATGCAATTAAATCTAATTTAATCGCTTGTCGATATTGTATATCGATCAATATATTTATAACTGTTATATATATAACATTATTTATTTCTCAAATCATATTCAAATTTTATAATTAATATTTCATAAATATTAATTAATTTAATTAATTCATAACAATTATCAACTAATTAAATCATTCGGTCTTAAAGGAATTCATCATTTCGGCTGCGTAACTTTTGGGTGTAAAATTTGTTAGCGATTAACATCGAACTATTCTAATGTTAACGTTCACACGTCACTTAGCAGGTGGTGTGACGTTATGGCCAAATTTATCGCTTACTCGTTTTCGGTAAAAATCCAATTTTAGTTTAATAAGCGTTACCCGATTGTGACATTTGTTTACACCAATTCTCTTTGTTAAAACTATATCACTTTGGACTTATGGAATTTAGTAATGGTGAAAATTCCAACCTCATCCACATTCAACTTTATAGTCCAAATACAAAGTCCTTGGTTCAATAATAGCAATTATTATTAACCGAAATGCTCTGGCCAAAGACTTTGACTTTGAGTCGATTGTGATGCTAACCGCATATAACTGAGGACACGAATCCTCTCTTGAATAGTGCTTCACTTCCAATACTTCCACTCGACCCAACTATAGTCACTCGATGGACGCCATGTCATGATTTGGCTATAATCAAAGCGGAGCTTTCATATTGAAGATCCACAGTATTCTCAAGTCGGGAGAAGTGTGTAAATCAGTCACATCGATATTTTTTGTTTGACCTTAGTTATATTAACCAACAGAAAACTATCGAGTGAGTCGTTCCATAGTTATCCAATAACTATTAGTACGTAACCACTAGGTGCCCCAGCAGTCATGAGTAATACACTGCCCAACTTTTGGAGAGCGTTATGTACTCCAGTCTCAACGAATACATCGATATCTAGTCTCGATGCATCTTGACTAGGAACATTTAAAATGGTATATTTGTTTCGTTGTGATAAATTACTCATGGTTACAACACTTTGTAACTACTATCACAAAATATACCATTTATGAATTTTTCTATTAAATATACTTTAAATTAATTTAATTAATTAATATAATCACATTATATCAAGTATATAATAGGAAGAAAATACCTTTTATTTCGAACAAGATTGGTCAACGAGTTAGATATATGTAACAAATTACATAATTTCCCTTAGGGCATACCCCTAACTCTATCAAGTGGAAGGAACACTAAATATTGTAATCAAATTACACTATGTCATTTTCAAATAAATCAATACTTAGCTTTCACTCATCACTGGTATGTACAATACAAACCCAAATCCATACAATACATCAAGTATCTTGCTTATATATACATATTATTACACACAAATACTAACATATATAACACACCTTCGTCACCTGAACCTCCAACATCATCATAACCAAACCTGTCTCCATCAACCTATCACATATCATAAACAAAGGAAACATGATGGAGAGGGGTTCAGACACAAAGTCTAGTGAGTGAATATAACTGAATTACTATACTTGTTTCATGATATAACATGATAAAAAAATGACAAGCTACCATATCATATACAGTTCAGTTCATATTCGACTCATATCAAATCCGATATACAATTCATATTCACGATGTTTCATATAGCCGTGTTACTATATTCGTTCTAATGTGAGGTGACTAAATTCACACTCGTTCGTATGGTAAGTTGTATAGTCGTATCACGGATTATTCAGACAAACTGTGAACCGCACTATACCCAATAACATTGGTGCTGTAGCCAACCCACAACATCCAAAGTCATAACTCCCTTCTATTCCGGCTCTATTCCAAATTAATAACTAAACTAAGTCGTATAACTTATAAACATCGCCCAACTATGACATGCGATATCATGTACTAACACATATTACATCACCTACCCCATCTGTAACGACCCAGAATTTTATCACTTTGATTTTGGAATATTTAATTAGTTTTAAATATCCAATTCGGGATTTTATTTAAATTATGGTATAAATCAGTGTTTCAAATAACTGCTAAATTTTTAATGAAGTATTTTTTATTTAATTTATAGAATTTTTCCATAATTCTTAATTTGAAAAATAATTGAATTTTCGTTTGACGTATTTCACGTCGAACGTTGGTATTTTCAAAATTAAACAGGATAAGTTAACTTGTCTATTTTATTTCTGTTATGTGATTGCATTACATTTCTATACGTGATCGTATTTTATCTTCTGTTGTTCGCAGCTCGTAATCGGACACGATATGGTGTGGCAGGGTAGCAAAGTCTATTCAAAGTTAAACACAAACCCAAACACACACGTACACAATATACACAACTCAGACCGAGCATATTACAAATTTAGTTTGGATGCTTTAGAGTTTCAGGAGACGAACTGGAGGCCTAGAGACGTATTCGCATATATGGTTATCTTTCTGTTGCATTCATTGTTGCATTTATCAGCAATTGTGAGGACATGTTGTTATAACTGTCTAGGCTGACTTTTAGTTAGTATACTCTGATTGATGTCTGTATGTATATTACCGTTTTATTTCTTGTGTAAATATTTGTTTCATATTGTATATTATTCGTTCCGCTATGAGATTCCGCGTTGTTAGTTTCTTCTTATCTTCTTTCTTTTTTTCCCCTAACTATCTGCCTTTCCGTTCAATTTGAGTGGGTCATGTGGGGTTCATTGCCCGCTTAAACTGTACGGAAAAGTGGGTCGTTACACCATCGCCCGAGCCGAACATACTCATAAAATCCAGCACGAGCCTCTAAATATAGAAATATATACAATGGCCTAAAATAGTTCTAAGTTCAGATTGTCAAAAAATTTCAATGGCCGGTCCAGTGACATACATACCCGAGGCAGATTTTTGATTTTTGGTTTAAATTTGTGTATTTCCATTTTTATCTCTTTGTTTTGGTAATTCCTTAGTTTTTTTATTTCATACTGTAGTAAAATACATTCATAATACATCTTATTATATTTTCCCACAAATTATTTTCATCATTTGTTATTTTTAACTTTAATTCCTTTAACTTCACATATTAAAATACATTGTATAATTTCATATATATATATATGTATGTATTTATATATATATCATTTAAATTCAAAATAAAAATATATTAATCAAACCTCCAGAAATTAAATATTGATTTTTAAAGTATATTATATACATATAATTCATATATACATTCATATATACATGTTTTCACCATCCGGTGCATTTTTACTAAATAAATCATATATGTATAAAATATATCTCTATAAATCTAAAATAAATTTTCTAAATTTATATAAGCAAATACTTTAACTTCAGAAATCATTCATGCCATTTTGGTACGATTATATGCACCAAATCATTAATATACAAATTCTGGGCTGCTTTTCACATAACATGAAATATATACAAACAAATTCATATAAATTAAATTAAATTAAATTACATTAAAATAATTTTTAGACCAGAAATCATCATATCTAATCTCAGAAAATACTTCCATATCGATTTGTCATATTTAAATATCCCAAATTATTAGGTTTATAATCTTGGACGGTTTGTACACATACATGAAATATCACTATATTAATTCATATAAATCATATAAAAATTCATATAAATCATATAAAAATTCACAAAAATTATATTTAGGTCTGTCAATATCATATTTCATCCTGGAAATTTATTTATATTCAATTTACTATGAATTTTTCCAAATTTATGTCTTAAATATGCCTAATTTTAACTATAAAGGTTACATAGACATTATACAACTTCATCAACCCATTTAACTACCCAAAAATCTTTCATTAATCAAGTTAGGCAAAATTTTCAGAAATCACAAAGCCTAATTTCAAATTTTAGTTATTAATTTTAATCACATTAAATCATGAAATAAAGAAAGTAAACGTAGAATTTAGGTAAACCCACTCACCCTAATCGATTCCTCTCAATTTCCAAGCCTCTAGCCTTGGTTTTCTTCGTTGTTCAGATATAGAACTCCCTTCAATTCATTGTTTTAATACCCCTATTATCTCCTACGCGCTTGTCCTTGCTTCTCTCTTCTATTTGGAGTTTTAATTTCTTAATTTGATTTTAAATTTTGGAATTTAGGGTTAAATCAGAACGTTTGGGGAAGAAGAAGGAAGAACGAGAAATTAGTTTCTAAAATGAAAAGTGAGATATGCGTTTCTGTTTTAAGTCAAGGAAGTTAGACAATCGCATATCCTCCAAAATTTAAATTTGAATTCAAATTGTGTAGATATCGTTTGACTCGATGACATTTTCGACTATATCTACTTCATACGAGCTTCAAATGACTTAAATAAATATACTATGCAAGTCAAAAAATCGAGACGGTCGCAATGACGTTGGTTTTGTTATCAAATTCCAATATTTGTAATAATGACCACTGTGTCCTTTTTTCAAAAAATGACAAAAGTACCCTTATAATAATAATTTTTAAAATTTCCCAAGGTATTAGACAATCACTCCTCCTTACCGAGCTACTTAGTTGAAGAAACTTTTCCTAAAAGCATTCTTCGAGCCGCCTGCTGCAAAGACCTTGCCCGCTCCCAAATTGGAAACATCCAACTGAGCATCCAGCTTCGACAAATCTACAAGTGCTTTCAAGCTCAACGACACCTGAACCGCAATTTCTAAGTAAAGCTCCGCCTTAAGCCGACCATCCATCATCCTGCTACCCAGTTTGCTATCATCAATAAAAGCACCCACACCCAAACAAACTGACATGCCCACTTCAACCGAACAGTCAGACCTACCCACCTCCACCACCAAACAGTCGGACCTACCCATTTCAACCAAATAATCTAAGCTATTCACCTCCGCAACCAGACATTCCTTCTTAGCCAATATAAAAGCCAATCATTTTCCTTTGTCTATCCTTACAATAGCCCCATCCTTTACATTTAAATTAGCCTCCCCACCCTGTTTTTCAAAGTTCATAACAACATTTGATATCAAAAGATCTTCATTTATCAATGCAGACCCTCCATTTACCTTATTGATATTAGCAGGAAGGACTCCCCATTCAGTTTCTAGTTCTTAGACAATAACCCCTCTTTCCATATCAACAGCTCCTACTCCCACTTGATTCCCTAAAGCCACATTAATCCTCAACTGGTATGTTGCATCAACATTCATAGTCTTATCATCATCCATTTCACCCAATAGAGCATACATGTTTGTTTAGTAAAGACATCCAAGTTTGTTACTTCGTGAGTCGAAGCACGAGCTTTGATTTTTTGCAGTTCCTCTTCGTGCACTTGAATTTTTTTGCAGGACAACGGTTTATATTCTTAAGATTTATGGATAGAAATGCATCTTTCATCCTAATTAAGTACTTCATTACCAATTTTGATTAGTTTCAGGGCTCGATTATATTTTTAAACTTACAATAATTACCCTTCCCTTTCTCCTTTTCTCTTCCTGATTAAAATATACAATCTCAATCTTGATTTCTTTATGAAACCACCACTCGAAATTTCATTCTTGATTGTCGAATCCAAAAAGCACTACTTCAGTCGCCATCACGATGAACAATTATACGAATGCACGATGTTAACGAGGGCTATCAAAGCCAACAACGATGGTTTTAGAGAGAGTTTGATTGGCTTCATATGTCGCATCAGAGTTGAAACTCTTGGTTATCAAGCAACCACCATTAGTTGACGATGCATGGTGGAGATGGAGCAAACTTAGTAGTGCGTGTCGGTGAACTCATGGTGGTGTAGCAAATAAAAGCAGCCATGGTTCTTCTTGACATTGCGTTTTCCAAACTGTAGCAACCTTGAGACAAATCATGAGATGGTTGGTTTTAGCTTTTGGGAGGTAGTTGTGGACTTTGGCCATGGCCTTCCAAAAGGCATATTTGATAGTATGAGTTTTCTAAGTTTCTATAATTATTTTACTGAATAATTTTGATGAACACCATTATTGGTTAATCACTCAACTTGTTCCAGATCTCACGTGTAACGACCTGCCATTTCGATCCTTAGAAATCGACACTAATGCATCCACGGTATTCACGTGCCGAATATCCAAGTGTCGAAAAGATCAATTATTGGGGTGAAAGAAATAAAAGACAAAACAGAATCTCACATCGTGATAAGAAGATATATAATATAAACAAGATCTTTACAAAAGAAATCAGCTTTAATATACACAACATCAGAGTACACTAACCTATTTTTAGCCTGGACAGTTATAACAGTATATCCTTACAATTGCTGATAAATACAGATAGAAATCAAGAACAACAAAATAGCGAAAGAATATAAGATATGTGAATACGTCTTGGAGAATCTACCTCGTCTCCTTAAAGCTCCAAAGTATCCAGCTAAATCTAGAAAATATGCTCGGGCTGACCCGAGTATAATAAAAAACAACACCGGGTCAGTCTGGTTAAACCAGCGTGAGAAACACAATCAAATGGATTCTAAAAGTTTAAATAAACTTTTCAAAATAAAGGTATCTCCTAAGACCACGCCACACATAAACACGAATGGGTTTTTACCTTACGATAACCAAAACATTTATAATGGAGAATCTAGTGATATTATAATAACATCTAAGAGTGAAAATAATAATAATCAAGTAGCTGTGATGCTCGTGAGTGTACATCACAATAATACTAGGTATATAATCACAACCCGTCAAGGCACGTTCGCTAATTACATAGGATTCCACAGAGGTTCCCTCAGTACTTTGAGAATGGTCCTCCTGCACAAGGATAAGAGTTATCCTTCGGAAGCAACAATACATCCCTAGTGATAAACAATAGGAAATACATAGCTGATCACACAAGGCCAAATGCATCGCTCCTACATGCATAACAACTTTAAGTAACTCTAGGAAGGAGACGACTACACCTTCATGGGTTATCTAAACCTCCGGCCATGCATCATATCTTTGGTTTTAGACATTAATGCTGGTGAGGCTATGTTTGACATTCTATCTCACACATGGCCACCTGAATAGAACTCGAAACCACACATGGATTTCCATGCCTCAACAGGTCATGGAACCATGCATGGATTCCCATATCCAAAACAGATCATAGAATCACACATGGATTCTCATACCCCAACGGGTCTCAGAATCACATATGGATTCCAACATCCAAAACAAATCTCAAATCTCCTTCAAGCATAGAACCCGTATATGGTTTTGGAGTGGCTACGATTTTGAGTCATCTCTTACAAGTACACTCCCCTGCTTACTGGATGTTCCAAAACCAATCGATCGATTTTCGGAATGCTCAATACCGGTTCTTTTGGAAATAATCAGACGATATATAAGAGTGGGGATCATCCCCCAACCGTTTATGTGGACGGATCTCCTCATCATTTATCCCAGAAGAACAAAACGAGTTTATATGTACAGTATAGCACCACTGATGGTAACTGTACCATATAATCCCTATGTTTCTTCTTGAAATTACATAGTAAAAATCCTTCGGTGTTAAATAGGGAATATTTTCGTACCATCAAAATTAAGAATAATTACGTATTTAGGCCAAGATTTGATAGTCGATTATTTAACTATCAAATAAACAAACATTCAAACAGAAATTTCATTTCCCATGGAAACCACTAAGCCTCTTAAAATTAATCTTTCATTAATTTAAAATCACCTTTCAAATATTTATTAAAATATTCACGTACTTATCTAACTAGTATAAGTATATCGACGAACCATTTCACTTTCAAAGCTTGAAAAACTTTTCCATATACTTATATATACAATAGTATAAGTATATTCAAAAACATTAAGAAAGATTTCTTATTCCAAAATCATATTAAATGGATCAAAACAAATCTCATTTAAAACAGAGATAACGATTATCCAAAACACTATTCATTCGGTGTTAAGTATGGAAAAGAATATTCCATACCACCATAATTAAGAAGATTGTTTTGGGAAATCGAATCTCATTTCGTCTTACTAAAAATTTCTTTTATAATTTCCCTTTTTATAAACCTCCTTATTTTATATAAATATCTCTTTATAAATCACCAAATCTATTTATAAAAACTTCTTTTATAAATCTCCAAGTTAATTTATAAACTCTTTTATAAAACTCTAAAAGCAATTATAAAACTCCTTATTATAAATCTCTAAACCCATTAAAAACCAACTTCTTTCCAATTTCCAAAATCCCTTTCCAAATTTATAAGCTCCTTTAATAAATCCATCTAGTGGACAAAAATCTTGATATAAACCTTTGTATTTAAAATGATTCCTTTTAAATAAACAGTTTATTATTTTTAAACACCTTTTTTAAAATAATTTACTATTTAAAACACCTTTGAATAAAACAGTTTATTATCTAAAAAACATCTTAAATAATTAATTAATTATCTTTAAACCATATTTTAAAATATCATTAAGTAATTTTAAACAATATTTAAAATATACTTAATTAACTTTAAAACAATATTAATATAATAATAAATTAACCCTAAACAATATAATTAGTAACTTTAAAATATAGAATAATTATCTTTAAATTAATAATTATCTTTAATATAATAATTAACTTTAAAATAATACTTAACTGCAAAACAAATTATGTTAATAACTTTAAACAATACTTAGAATGTAATTAAATAATTTTAAACCATATTAAGGATATATAACTAAGTTAACTTTAAACATTGTTATAAAAAAATTATTATATAAAACACTTTGCTAAAATAATAATTATATAAAACATTATTGTTTAAAATTAAAGTTGATTTAAATCCACAACTTTCTAAGTTCGGAAAGAGGCTTCGCAATCACAATAGTACTTAAACAAGCTACCATATCATTCAACTTAACTTTCCAAGTTAATAACTTTGATTTACATAATCAATATCTATGTAAACAATTAACCATCATTTGTTAACATATCACTTATTCAAAGTGGCAAATCAACTGACAACATATAATTAGATATCTGAATCTATAAAATAGCAGAATGAGGATTTATTCTGCTAATTAGATGTCCAATTAATTTAATTAGCGGAACAATGTTTTATTCCGCAAAACAAGTGTTCAATTTACTCTATTCAATTTACTTTAACAGAATGATGTATATTTGGCCAAATAGATAACACCCATGGAATACAATTAGTTAAACTACGTAATTATCTAAATTGACATAATTATAACTAATTAGTATTAATTTATCATTAAATTATACTACACTAAACTAACAATAATTTATATCAAAGAGTTGTGCTCGTCAATACGAACCCAACACAGAACTTCGCGAGTTAATCAGATTTCATATGAGTGAGATATTCCATTTTCAATTGAACATACTTATTTAATATTTAAAACAAGTAAATATTAAAGATTTCTCACCAAAACTTCATGGTCCATGGCCCAATAGCCTTCAACTCGAAACCCATGCCACAGTGCCATCTCCCTCTTCCCCGTTCCCAAATTCGAACTCTTGTACACCATAACCTACCTACGCATAGTGCACTTGCACCCCTACTCCATCCACCCATCGTCGAAATCAATGCCACCAACAAGTACCAAATTCTGAGCTCGACCCAGCGACGTCCTCACCATCTCCTCCGGCCGTCCCTAGCTAATTCCGACCATTTCACCTCTTTCGAAGTTTTCACATCTAGGCTTCTCCGAAACCATGTCGCGATTACCTTTCCCACCACCATACTTTACCAAATCCCATCAATCGATGCTCCTCTCCTCGATGACCTCAATGCCTATGGTCCCAGGACCAAATTCTGCCCTAGCTCCACCTAGGTGAGACCCTAGCTCTCCACCTCCGTCAATGATCATCACGAAACTTCGCCGAAGCCTCGACAAAAATACTACATCACTATACAAACCCAACGATACTAACGACGCATTCTAACTTGAAGTGGGTCAATGGAAATCAATTTTTGAAGTTTATGAACAAAATTTCCCCCTTACTGTAAAATCCAAATATCATGTTCGATTCCTAACAAAATCTCGAGCGGCTAATTTCAAAAAAAAGCTAGGGCCTATACGAACGATTTTCATGTTGGAGGCTGGGGCTAAAAGTGATTGGAATGGGAGTTGTTGATTTTTGAAGTGGGGATGATGTTTATTTTCATTCCCAGGCCAAAGCAAGAAGATGAAGCTCTCAGCGTACATGTGTGTGTATGTGTGCGTGTGTGTCTATATATATATATATATGTGTGTGTGTGTGTGTGTATGCAGAAAGCATAGTGTATGGTACATGCAAGAGACAAGGGGATAAGGAGAAGAGCAGACAAAGGCAGGGAGAAAAAAGGCAGGGGAGGCAAGGAAGTCAGGGCAGACAAACATGTTGCTGTGCACAGTGCACGTGAAGATATGGTTTGATTTTGTTTTGGTGGTGTTCGGTTGTCCACTACACAATACTGCATTCGCCTACGAACCTCGAACGATAGAAAATAGAATGCGATTTCATACAGAAATGTGACTCTATCACAAAACAAAAATAAAATACACCGATTATCAAGTTCTGTTAAATTTCAAAATTTTCAATGTTCGACGTAAAATACGTTAAACGGAAGTTAAATTATTTTCCAAATTTAAAAATTATGAAAAAAAAATCCTATAAATTTAATTTAAAAATACGTCATCAAAAATCGGACACTTATTTGAAACATATATTTTATTATATTTTTTTATAAAGAAATCCCAAATTGAATATTTGAACTAATTAAATATCCCAAAAATCAAAGTGATAAAATTCTGGGTCGTTACATTCTCCCCCTAAAAAGAATTTCGTCCACGAAATTCCAAGGATGGAGAATATACCGAGATTTTAGACGAATCTTAAAATAACTATCTATAAAGACATACCTCCATTTGTAAAACATTTCCAAAGATTTACTTCACTTCATTAACTGTATAGTGCTTTTTTAAATCCTAGGAGTAAATACAAAATATTAACTTCAAATTTACTTTCCAAAATTATTTCTAATTTTTTTTTTCATAAAACACAAATTAAGTTAAAAGAAAACTGGTACAATACGCTATTATATCCTAAGGGTATATACAATTATCTGATGCAACCTTCCTATTTTAAAATACCTCTTTAATTTGAATCCAATTTCCTTAAGTAAACTCAAGATCCAACACCTGTTTTTATTTCAAAACTCTTTTTGAAATCAATATATATAATAAAGTGAAAATAAAGGGCACATCCCTAAAATCAAACTTAATACACAAAACATCCTCCCCAAAAAAAGATATAAGTTACATCCCTATTTTCAAATACTGCAATTTTCTTCCCTAAAATACTCCTCTGCTCCATGTCTGAATGTTGGTTCTTCATATGTGGATGTTATTCTCACATCCACAATTAAAATTTGCACCTCGTTAATTATATTTTCAAAACGCAATAACTTTTTGTAGAAACGACGGATTAACAAATCGTTTTCACCATTAAATCACAAATTTTATTATCATTCTAATGAACGAAATTATGCATATGTAAAAACAATGGCAGGCCAAGTTATTCGCGGATCCAACTATATGGTGTGATTGTAGACAATTCAGCAATTATATGCAATAATTGCAGAAAAGTCTGCAATTATATGGTATGGTTGCACTTTTCTGCGATTACTTGTAATAATTGTAGACTTTTCTGCAATTATTCGATATAATTGCATAAAAGTATGTAATTATATGGAATAATTGCAAAAAAGTCTGCAATTATTCTATTTAATTGCAGAAAAGTCTGCAATTATATGGAATAATAGTAGAAAAGTCTGCAATTATTCCACTTAATTGCATAAAAGTCTGCAATTATTCTATATAATTGCATAAAAGTCTGCAGTTATATGGAATAATTGCTGACATTTGAAGAAAAATTGATGATTATTTCATATAATTGCAGAAAATGGCAAGTATACGAAATAATTGCAGAATAGGCTGCAATTATATGGAATAATAGCAGAAAAGTTTGCAATTATTCCATATAAATGCATAAAATTCTGCAATTATTCCATACAATTTCATAAAAGTCTACAATTATATGGAATAATTGCTGACATTTGAAGAAAAATTGATGATTATTTCATATAATTGCAGAAAATAGCAAGTATACGGAATAATTGCAGAAAAGTCGACAATTATATGGAATAATAGCAGAGAAGTCTACAATTATTCCCTATAATTGCATAAAAGTCTGCAATTATATTGAATAATTGCTGACATTTGAAGAAAAATTGTGGTTTTTCAACAATTGCAGAATTCTCTGCAAATATATGGAATAATTGCAACCTTAGTGCAAATATGATTTTTTGGTATCAATAATGGATCTCATTTTAAAGATTGCAAAATTTATGATTTTTTGGTGAAAACTGTTGGAACTGGGCCAGCCCGCAGTAGTAGTGGTGTGTGTATTTCAATTTTTTTTATCCTATTCGATCTTTATTGGGCCTATGAAGTCTAATTCATTTAGAACAATTCTAAATTTGTTTTAAATAAAATCATGTATTTTATTTAAATTTAAGTATTTTATAATGTAAAGTTAATTGAATGATTTAATTTATATATATATACATGTATCATATACATATGTGTGTGCATGTGTAACATAATAATCTGTGAAGGGTATAACATGCCTGTATATAGATGTTGGGATTTACATCGCAACAGACACATTAGCTCATTTCGTATGTATTATATGTTGTCTAAATATGTGCATAAATCTATAATGCAAAGTATATTTATATAAATACGTATACATATATTCAAAATATATTTTATAACTAAAAGTCTCAAAATTAAATATATATATATATATATAATTTAAAACATTTGTATAAATATATATACATAATTAAACATATAAAATTATACATACATACATACATATATCTAATAATTAAAATTATATGTATATATATATAATGTTAAATAAAATGTATATATATAAATATTAATTATATTCAAATACTTAAATTATAAATATATATATTTTAAAATTATTTCCAGATCGAAATTAGCATAACAAACATAAAATAATAATTTTATAGTTTTATCATTATTATATATATATATATAATAAATAGTTTTGATCAAAATAACTAAAAATATTAGTAATAAATATTAAAAAATCAAATTTTGAAATCTACAAAAATTTAGGATAATAAAATACAGGTTCCAAATTTTTTTTCATGATTTTTGAAATAAAATGTTATTTTTAATAAATAAAAGAAATGTTCAACCGAAGTAATTTAATTATTAAAAATAATAAATATTAACAAAAAATTCTAAATTTTTTTCCATGGGTTACTACATAGATGTAGTAATTTTAAAAAATATAAAATTGAATTTTCAGTGCAATAATTATTTTATATATAATAAACAATTCAAATAATCAAAAAAAGATAATTAAAAATTATTTATATATATAAAAAATTATTTTCAAATTTGATAATTCATATGATGTATAAATAGATGTAAGGAAAAATTCTAGGTTGTTTATACATTATAAACATACATATATGTAATTATATGTTTAAAATATACATTAGTCTATATTTAAATTAATATATAAATATACATAAAATAATTAATAATGACAAAATTTAATTTTTTACAGCAAATTAGATTTTTTTATACATAAATTATAACACATAATTATATAACCATGCACATAACCAAACTAATTTGTGACAACTACATATACCTACGAAAATCACACCTAACTAGATATACAGCATTAATATATATACAGATTTAGGATTAATCAATATTAAATCATAAAATATGATATGATTACTATAATATATAAATAAAATACCCACTGATGATGCCTTTGAGTCCACTTGAACCAATGAATTCGCTTCTCTAGTTATGCTCGATCCGTTAGATTGCAAGTTTGGAATCGTCGACCTTTTCTATCAAAGTGCTTTTACTTAAATTGAATTGATTTGAGATTCTTAGAACTAATATGGGGATTAATTTCAGCCGGCAAACTTGATAATTATGGCAGCAAAAAGTTTTTTTTGATTAAGGGTTTAGAGATCCATATATATAGCCTTGTACAAGAGAGATATTAGGACAATCTCATTACCTATTCTCTCTTAATCTTAGCCATCCATCTTTATGTCTAATTCTAAGTTTTAGCCGCCTCCAATAACTTGTCAAAATCGAAATTTGCAGCCCTGATGATGGACTTTAAACCCATTTAAGCTCAAGCCAAAATGCTATGCGATTAAATCTAATTTAATCGCTTATCGATATCGTATATCGATTGGTACATTTATAACTATTATAAATATATAACAATTTTTATTTCCCAAACCATATTCAAGTTTTTATAATTGATATTTCATAAATATTAATTAATTTAATTTATTTATAACAATTATAAACTAATTAAATCATTTGATCTTAAGGGAATTCATCATTTCAGTTGTGTAACTCTTGGGTGTAAATTTGGTCAGCAATTAACACCGAACTATTCGAATGTTAACGTTCACACGTCACTTAGCAAGTGGTGTGACATTATGGCCAAATTTATTGCTTATTCATTTTCAGTAAAATCTTATTTAATTTAATAAGCATTACCCGTTACTCCGTTAGTGACATTATATACACCAATTCTCTTCGTCAAAAACTGTATCACTTTAGATTTATGAAATTTGGTAATGGTCAAAATTCCAATATTGTCCATATTCAACTCTATAGTCCAAACACAAAATTCTTGGTTCAATAATAACAATTATTATTAACTGTACTACTTTGGCCAGAGATTTTGACTTTGGGTTAACTTGAGTTGACCATGATACTAACCTCATATAACTAAAGTGACGAATCCTCTCTTGAATAGTGTCTTCCTTCCAATACTTCCACTCGACCCAACTATAATCACTTGATAGATGTCGTTCCATGATTTGACTATAATCAAAGCATAGTTTTTCATATTGAAGGTTGACAGTATTCTCAAGTTGAAAGAATTGTGTAAATTAGTCACATCGATATTTTCTATTTGACCTTAGTTATATTAACCAACAGAAAACTATCGAGTGAGTCGTTCCATAGTTATCCAATAACTATCAGTACGTAACCCCTTGGTGCCCCAGCAGTCATGAGTAATACACTGCCCAACATTTGAAAAGCGTTACGTACACTAGTCTCAACGAATACATTGATATCCAGTCTCGATGCATCTTGACTAGGAACATTTAAAATGGTACATTTGTTTTATTGTGATAAATTACTCACGGTTACAACACTTTGTAACTACTATCGCAAAACATACCATTTATGGATTTTCTATTAAATATACTTTTAATTAAATTTATTAATTAATATAACCACATTATATCAAGTATATAATAGAAAGAAAATACCTTTATTTCGAACAAGATTGGTCAACGAGTTAGATATATGTAACAAATTACATAATTGCTCCTAGGGCATACCTCTAACTCTATTAATCTCCCACTTGCACTTGGGGTCAATTATGGAATCTTATTCTAACTTCTCCAATTAGTTTTCTCAAAACCAATTAGGTCACTCCCTTTGTGAATGGGTATGCTATTATGTTTTAATTATTTACTCTGTCAATTAACTTTCTCCAATGGTGATAAATTGTTTTACCATGTAGAACAATTCGGAGTATGTCTCTCGACTTCGAGTGAGCTTTAAGTTCTATTACGAACTATATTGCGACTTTGTTATCATATAAATCCGTCATGGGATTCTCAACATTTGGAATTGGCTTAGTTATAAATTTGTGCACTTATATTTTTTTATATACATTGTTTTGATTGCGGTGCTATTCATGGTGATGTGCCTAGCCTTTTTTCATTAATCAGCCACGGTCTTTCATTTGGAACATTTCCAACTTAAAGATTTGTTATTGACATATTATACTCAATATTACTTGTGAAATTTTTGAGTCTGAACACTCCTTCATAAGGAATTTATGTTTCTGTAAACAATTCTCTAGTATTTCATAAATACATGAGAACTTTAAACAACCAGTTAGTGATATCAATTTGGATTTGATATTTGTTTCATGTATCAAATACATAAACAAATCATAATATCGTAGATAACACAACATGTATGATAATTCCTTTTGCCAATGCAAAGGAATCAATCTTCCATGTTTCATATTAAACATTTTAATAAGGTGTCTTTGCATATCATTTGGGACATTCCTGACATCTTTTATACTTACTATAAAAGACATCATTTATTAATCCAATGTGTAGTATTAAAACAACTAAGGATGATTTTAACACAAGTACATCGTTAAAATCAACAACGTGTTGTTTACTTATAGCTTAGAAATATCATTGTACCTTTTAACATTCTTTCTTATGAACACACACTTCATATGCTGTAACGGCCCGCACCTTACTTAACGCAGATATTGTCCCCAACTTAGTCACCTAGGCCTCATGGGCCAAGCCAAGGTGTGGGGTTTTGTTCCTCAAAAGGCCTCGACGTTGTTATGAGGTGAAGGCTTTGGTATATAAGCACCCACTTCATAGTGTTTTTCAGCGATGTGGGACTATTATTCCCATTTTGAAGGGGTGTTACATCTGCACTTTGATTGAAAATCAAACTATTTGATATTTCTATCAAAATACTTATTCAATCTTGATGCTTATAAATTGATACTTTCGAATCATTTCTTGGATCATATCCAAAGACTCACAAACTCAATATATCTCCCACCATGTAGCGACTCGACTTCCTACCTCCAGAAAGTCGTATCGTTTTTAAGAAAGAAAGAGGTGAGAAAGTAGAAAAGATAGAGAAGAAGAAGAAACAACATCAAAATCTCAACAGCGGAACGAGTAAAATATAATATAATACATAAGATAATACAAAGTATCATATACATCAGAGTTACACAGATAATACAACAGATACTAGACAGTTATAAACACCTATCTAGTTAATACAACATGATACAACTCAACAAATAACTCAGAGATATCAACACAGTGGAACCACCTACATATATATCTACGAA
The DNA here is from genome assembly GCA_030737815.1 of Allium fistulosum. NCBI lineage: Eukaryota > Viridiplantae > Streptophyta > Magnoliopsida > Asparagales > Amaryllidaceae > Allium > Allium fistulosum. The sequence goes on from CM060902.1 coordinate 1,428,493,655, forward strand.
CGCTGAAGCCTCCTGCTCCATTGCTCCTCCACAATTCGTCAAAGCAAACCTGAATCCCTTGGCTACCCGTAAAAATTTGGGTACCCGAGAGTTTAGGAAAAACAGAAATAAACTCCGGGTCAGACATGGGTCTGGTATGAGTAACAGGTTAATGTTGCTTAACTTTGAAAATCGTTTGGAAACAAAGGTATCACGTAAGACTTCCCACACATAAACATGGAAAAGCTTTTACCTTACGCTAACCAAAACATTTGATAGGAAATCCAGTGATATTATTATAGTGTCTAGGGTTTTCAAGTAAAATACAGAAATAGCTGAAATGCTTACATCTCACATTCCAACATAGTTGGGCACAACTAATATGTACGGCACTTATTGGAGATTGGATTCCATACAATGGCAGGGCTACTGGGGTACCGCCCGTCACAGTATCTGGCCTAGATCAGCGTACCGAGGAGTACGCCCGCTCCTCTGCAACACAAGGCCGGAACCATTCCTTACTGAACAGTTCTGAACGAAACAACCTCGGCAGTCGGACGTCTACAACTGCCCACACAGCCGAAATAAAAAGGGACATCTAGACAGGGGAAAATCTCGCTCTCAAGTGGGTGCTACCCACGAAGCCTTGCTGCACCTCCCCTGTTTTAGCCATTCCCGGTTGATGAGGCTTGAGGCCACGATTACCTTAACAGAACTCATCACTTAGAATGCTCATCGTCCACCTGACGATGTTCTGAAAGCATTCAATCCATACAAGTTCGTTCCGGGTTCGAACGAAACCGAAGGCATTATCTCGTTACACTCGTATTGGAATCACCCTCAGAGTTAACGACGATAACCCTTACACTCTGAATCTTCATCTTCACTTGAGATTCACGACCTATCGTTAATTCGGATCGAAGTGGTTTTCGGATATCCAAATCTGGAAACCCGATCCCGGTCTCATCGAAATCCAAATCGCCATCTTTTAGGTCCAAGTTGTTTTAGAGTTTAAAACAATTCAATTCAATATTATCTATATACTCACAGATAGATAATTCACATATCACAATAGATAATCACATCATCATCATAAATAGATAATCAATATCATTATACTTAAAACAAGCAATCCATATCACATAGATATCATTCATCTCATATCTGAGATCACAATCAATCAATGAAATATCAATATCATTCATAAGCAATGATTTATTATTCACAATCTATAATTAATTTAAAATGAATTAAATTAATTACTTCTTCCTTTAATTAATTTAAAGTAAATTAAATTAATTACTACATCTATAAATCCTGCTTATACAACCATTGATTAATTAAGAATCAAATTAATTAATCATTCTCTAAGTATTCATCTTGATTAAACACCTTTGATTAATCATTCTCTAATTATAATAAGTAATTAGTCTTTTAATTAATTCCACAAATTAATTATTCTAAATCATTCATAGTAATTAACATTTAATAACTTCATTTATTAATTAAATAAAATTAATTACATTTATCCTTAATTAATCACATTAATTTATCACTTCATTATTAATTATTTCTTAATCAAACAATTCATAATTACATCATTAATTATATTAATTAATTAATGATCTCTAATTTATATTTAAATTAAACTACTTCATTTAAATTAATTACATTAAGTAATTTAATCTTTAATTAAACACAATTATTAATCACCCTTGATTAATAACAAACCAGTAATTAACTACCCTTAATTACTTATTAAATAAATTAATTAACCCATAATTAATTATCTCCATTAATTAATCCCTTGATTAATTACAAAAGTAATTACCCAAATTACTTTATTAACAAAACATCCTTCACTAATTACATTCAGTAATTATTATCTAATTACTTCCCTAAGTAATTCTACTTCATTAATTACATTAAGTAATCACACTTATCAATTTATCAAATGATTATCTTAAATTAATTAAATTAAATTAATTAACTTAAATTAATCACTTATCTCAATTAATTACAATAAGTAATTAATCCCTTAAGTACTTTATTAAGTAATTACTTAACCTAAATCATTTATTGATTAAATTAACTAATGACCCATCTTAATTACCTTAATAATTTAATGAACTATAAATCATTAAGGCCTAATTAACCTTAAGATGAACTTTAATCTTATTAATGATTTAATTATCATTTACAAAGGAATTTAAAAACAAATTTGCTTTTAAACTTCCTTTAATTTTCATTTTAAATTAAGATTTAAAATGACATTAATTTTAACTTAAACCAAGTCTATCAATCTAAAACCTCTTAATTTCATGTTAAAGAATTACTTATCTTCTAAGGGAAATATAAAATAGTTTTAAATCCATATTTAATTTAAATCAATTTAAAATATACTTTAAATATTCCAAGTTGTTTTAAAACATTTATATTCAAGACTTTATTTTATTTCAAACTAAAATTCAAATCAAGCTTTGAATTCAGATTCAAACTCAAATTTAACAATCTTGTTTTAATCTCATTTTCAGATTTTAAAACCACATTACAAAATACTTTAACAAATTGAAGTTGTTAAAAACATTCTATTATTTATTTTGAAAACTAGAATTCAATTTCATTTCGAATTCATATCTTAAACTTGATGCAAACTTTTGTTTTAAACTTGCTTTGCTTCTTCTTCTTTTTTTAACTACAAAACAGAATACTGTCACGTATTCTTAAAACAAAACCTGTAACTAAAGTTTACCCGAGCCTATACACATTTCACTTCGAGTCGCGTACCCCTCTGCTTCGAGAAAATCACGAGATAGCTCGAGAAAAACTCGAGTTCAACCCCTCTGCACACAAATAGATCACCAACACTTCAACGTGCACGGTGCACATACACCGACCATCCACTTAACTCCGACCATCATCGACTACTTCCACAAGTCATCAACCACCGCCTCGTCCGGTTCTGACCACCAGGACTCCCACGCATCTTCGAAGTCAAAATCGAGCATCCACCCAACCTGGAACCATTAGAGCAATATCACCCCAAAACCTGTCAACTCACTGTGCTCTGAGCCCCGACCACCTGAAGGTCTACAACTCCGGCATCGTCTTCCTCTACCAGTCCACCTCCATTACCCAAAACCCGGTTGAACTCGATCGTCTCTGTGAGCCATGGTGATCGATTATTTATGTACTGTAAAAATTAGGTTTAGGAAATTAAATTGCCAACCGCTTCCACCACCATGCTCAGACCATCCACCAGTCATTTTTCCCGACCTCTCCAGTCACCCATCCATCATCAGAACGAAACTCAGCCTCCCCAATCACTGGGATCACCAGTGATTCCCAAAAACCTCCAAATTCATCAACACAGAAGTATACATCCTATACTTAATTAAAAAATATGATTTCAATTTTAAAAATCCTATTTTGATTAAATGTTTGATTCACCGACCTGAACCCAGAAATTTTAGAGTTGGAGTTTTTACAAAACTCAAGTTCTCATACAGTTCTTAAGGTTCCAGAATAAAAACTACTTTATTAAGGTTAAATACAAAATTTAAAATTTTCTTTATAATCAAACGAACCTATTTTGTTTAAATCTTAGGTCATGACACAAACAAGATCAAGCAGAAATGATTCTTGAAGTAAAATATGAACTTGAGATTCATAAATAGGATATTTTACAGGTATACAATATGCAGATATTCCAACTCACAAACACCCAGAGAAATAAATATTCACACACATATATATAAAAGCATTCAAATATTGGCATGCAACCAGTTTAGAACTTAAGTTATTAAAAAAATGTTACTCACCTGATTTTTGAAAGGCAGAGCACTTTACTTTGAAAACTGGAATATGCATTAGCTTTTAAAAACTTGAGTTGTCTCTTCGTTTTGAAACTGTTGCATGCTAATGAAACTTTGTTGAAGACATAAGACTTGGTTTCAACTTCTTTCAGACCTCAGGTTTAAAGGATGCAGGCATATGCTCTTTTATTTATTTATTTTAAATTTGCTTGCAGGCTGCTTGCTTTAAAACTTGGGTTGAAGATGAAGTTGTTTAAGTTTGTAAAAGAAAGCTTACTATTTTCTGGTTTGGCTGTGTTGAATCGAATTGAAATGAGAATATATATAGAAAAGATTATTACAGAGGTAGGTATTATCTGGGTATAAGCTTCCTATTTTGACCAGAGATTTCCTTTTGTCTTATCAGGCAAAATTTTGGAGGCTGAATTGATTTTCAAACATTTCAAATGACCTAAAATGTTGCTTGCATTTAATGTTGGAGTACTTTGTGTCCTATTACTTATTATTATGTGTAGATATTTTTACTTTGCTTTGTTCTTGCATTCTAACTTTTACAGGTTACATACAATACTTATTTGCCTAGCATACTTACATATTTTATTTTACTTGCCTACTATGCTTTTACTTTATTCTTGCCTGCACATATATTTAATCTATAAGATCTTAGACTTATCCTATTTTTGTTTTATTTTATTTTGCTTATAATATTCAAACTTAAACTATCAATATATAATTTACTTTTGTTATTTTATTTTAAAACTTAACTATCCAATATTACATTCATTTACTATTATTTTATTTTGTACTATATTAAATATTTATAAGGTTTATTTTAATTTAAAACATTTTGAACATTTTATTTTTTTAAACTTCAAACATAGTTCTTCTAATTATATATATAACAAATTCCATTTATTTAAAAATCTATTTATAAAGATATTATATTATAAATAAAACTCATTATCAAATTAAAATAATTTATAAAAGAATTTATCACTTAATTACTTATTTTCATCAAGCTATATTTAAAAAGAACAACAAACCTTTTATTAAATTTTAAATTTAAGCTAAAATCATTTAAACAAATTTTAACTTTAAATCTTGCTTATATTTTAAAGACAAATGGTTATTTATTTAATAACTTTTAAAAAGATATATATTAAATCAAACTAAAATTACCAAAAATATTAAAATAAGAAAACATATCTTTATTTATTAAATTTAAAACAAATCTTATCTATTTACAATATATACAAATATATATATATATATACAAATAAATAGAAATAATTTATTAGCTTTTAAAAGATAAATTATCCGTTAAATATTTATTTAAAAGAAAATTATTAAATCAATTCAAATCTTATTAACAATTATTATCAAATCAATTTAATTTTTATCACAGATTATTAAATTGATATTGCCAAAATTTCCGGGATGTCACATTCCTCCCCCCTTAAAAGAATTTCGTCCCCGAAATTTAAAACAAAAGTAATTTAATAATCTAGTTAAAGATTTAATTCTAAAACATAAACATATATTAACAACCATAGCAACCAATCATCCAAACAAACAAATCTAACTATCCAGACAAAATTCTGGATAGAATTTCCTCGAGTCTCCCAAGTATAAACACTGGGTTACTCGCTCTATAGAATCCAATCAATTAATACTACTAAGCTACAGAGCTTCCACTCATCCAGATCTACAAACAAGACAGGATATCCGACTACAGACAAGTCTGACTCAATAACAAAAACTCCCCGAACTGCTGGTTCTGAAACCAGAGATAGATCTCACACGTACTCTCTCCAAGATACGTGAAATACAATGAATCCCAGTTATCCAAACTGACAATTCAAATCTGAAGACCCAACACTTATCCTCAGAAGAACCACATAGAAGATCCAAAATATCTCGGAGCTGGCTTCCTAATCTTACCCATCTTATAGCTCCCTGAATCAGAGAAATTCTCAACAACAATGAAGTCTCCAACTTCAATTTCCAAATTCCTCCGTCTCTTATCCACAAAATCTTCGGACGATCCTTGGTCTCCTTCATCCTTCCTGATCAGCTCATCCTTCGCTGATGCCCTTCAGAACAATCTGAACCAAAACAATCCAACAAATGACCTTTCCAAGATCAACCAAACTCGGAACACCAACTCGATCTCAAAATCAGAAAACAGATCTCACTTCTCACATCCGGAAGAGATAAAACAGATGCACTCCAATCTGGTCTCAGATCCTGAAAAACTTCCTGTAGAAACTCTCTAATCCAAAACACTGCAATATCCAATTGCTTCCACACTAAAACTGCTGCCACCATGCTTCCACTGCGCTACTCTGATCTGAAACAGATGAGAATGCTGATGACAAACTCAAGCACAGACTGGACAACACATCCCAAAGATATGGTTCAACAGATCCAAAAAGAAAACTCAGAAGTTCCTCCAAAACCAGAGCTACTTCACCAATCTCAAAAACCATCCTACTACTAAGCTGAACCATCGGTACCACTTCTGGAATCCAGTCGATACCAAACTCAATCTCCAGATGTTAGCAAAACTCTGACTTCCTGAAGACATCCAGAAAATCCAAAACACAAGAGAACACTCAAGCTATCGCAAGTCACTTTTGCGATCAATCCAGCTTAATTCCAACGATGCTGCTCTCTCTTTACCCATCAGAACAGCATACAACTATGTAGCCAATCCATCGAAGAAATGGATTCACTCTGCTGCTCCTGAAATTACTTCAAGAAAACTGCTAAGCCCGAAGACCTCCTCGATGGCATAAAGAACACTCCGAGCAACACTGCTGACCCAGATGCCCAAAGACTTCTAATCCAGAAGCTCCTCGAGAAACTCGAACTTCAAACCAACAGAAACACCCTGCTGAACTCAGCCACATCACCGAAGCAGACACACTTCTTTAAAACTTGTTCCAAAGAAATATCTTCAGAGACATCCATAGTCACTGCGTCTCATCACACAGCTACTACATCCTGAGATATCAAGATACCATCATTAGCTTCTGTCCAACCGACAGATCCAAACTCTAGCTCATCCAACTTACATTTCAAAGATAAACTCCAAACCTTAACAGTTTTCCTTCAGAGATCGATGAAAACCTTCATCATAGCAAAACTAACTCGAGACGGTATTAGGTCTACAGTCTCGATAGATACACAAACCCCAACCAATAGTAGTTGTGTTACACACCACTACTCTATCTACCTTTATATCTCATTGGAAACCTGAACAGGTAACCCAACAATATAGGTAGAAATAAATATAAATATATATCAAAATTACAAATACGCTCTCTCAAGAAAGAAATCACTCAAGAGCCTAGGTATTCGCTCAACCTAGTGCTCTGATACCAACTGTAACGACCCGACTTCCTACCTCCAGAAAGTCGTATCGTTTTTAAGAAAGAAAGAGGTGAGGAAGTAGAAAAGATAGAGAAGAAGAAGAAACAACATCAAAATATCAACAGTGGAACGAGTAAAATATAATATAATACATAAGATAATACAAAGTATCATATACATCAGAGTTACGCAGATAATACAACAGATACTAGACAGTTATAAACACATGTCTAGTTAATACAACATGATACAACTCAACAAATAACTCAGAGATATCAACACAGCGGAACCACCTACATATATATCTACGAACGCTGAAGCCTCCTGCTCCATTGCTCCTCTACAATTCGTCAAAGAAAACCTGAATCCCTTGGCTACCCGTAAAAATTGGGTACTCGAGAGTTTAGGAAAAACAAAAATAAACTCCGGGTCAGACATGGGTCTGGTATGAGTAACAAGTTAATGTTGCTTAACTTTGAAAATCGTTTGGAAACAAAGGTATCACGTAAGACTTCCCACACATAAACATGGAAAAGCTTTTACCTTACGCTAACCAAAACATTTGATAGGAAATCCAGTGATATTATTATAGTGTCTAGGGTTTTCAAGTAAAATACAGAAATAGCTGAAATGCTTACATCTCACATTCCAACATAGTTGGGCACAACTAATACGAACGACACTTATTGGAGATTGGATTCCATACAATGGCAGGGCTACTGGGGTACCGCCCATCACAGTACCTGGCCTAGATCAGCGTACCGAGGAGTACGCCCGCTCCCCTGCAACACAAGGCCGGAACCATTCCTTACTGAACAGTTCCGAACGAAACAACCTCGGCAGTAGGACGTCTACAACTGCCCACACAGCCGAAATAAAAAGGGACATCTAGACAGGGGAAAATCTCGCTCTCAAGTGGGTGCTACCCACGAAGCCTTGCTGCACCTCCCCTATTTTAGCCATTCCCGGTTGATGAGGCTTGAGGCCACGATTACCTTAACAGAACTCATCACTTAGAATGCTCATCGTCCACCTGATGATGTTCTGAAAGCATTCAATCCATACAAGTTCGTTCCGGGTTCGAACGAAACCGAAGGCATTATCTCGTTACACTCGTATTGGAATCACCCTCAGAGTTAACGACGATAACCCTTGCACTCTGAATCTTCATCTTCACTTGAGATTCACGACCTATCGTTAATTCGGATCGATGTGGTTTTCAGATATCCAAATCTGGAAAACCGATCCCAGTCTCATCGAAATCCAAATCGCCATCTTTTAGGTCCAAGTTGTTTTAGAGTTTAAAACAATTCAATTCAATATTATCTATATACTCACAGATAGATAATTCACATATCACAATAGATAATCACATCATCATCATAAACAGATAATCAATATCATTATACTTAAAACAAGCAATTCATATCACATAGATATCATTCATCTCATATCTGAGATCACAATCAATCAATGAAATATCAATATCATTCATAAGCAATGATTTATTATTCACAATCTATAATTAATTTAAAATGAATTAAATTAATTACTTCTTCCTCTAATTAATTTAAAGTAAATTAAATTAATTACTACATCTATAAATCCTGCTTATACAACCATTGATTAATTAAGAATCAAATTAATTAATCATTCTCTAAGTATTCATCTTGATTAAACACCTTTGATTAATCATTCTCTAATTATAATAAGTAATTAGTCTTTTAATTAATTCCACAAATTAATTAATCTAAATCATTCATAGTAATTAACATTTAATAACTTCATTTATTAATTAAATAAAATTAATTACATTTATCCTTAATTAATCACATTAATTAATCACTTCATTATTAATTATTTCTTAATTAAACAATTCATAATTACATCATTAATTATATTAATTAATTAATGATCTCTAATTTATATTTAAATTAAACTACTTCATTTAAATTAATTACATTAAGTAATTTAATCTTTAATTAAACACAATTATTAATCACCCTTGATTAATAACAAACCAGTAATTAACTACCCTTAATTACTTATTAAATTAATTAATTAACCCATAATTAATTATCTCCATTAATTAATCCCTTAAATAATTACAAAAGTAATTACCCAAATTACTTTATTAACAAAACATCCTTCACTAATTACATTCAGTAATTATTATCTAATTACTTCCCTAAGTAATTCTACTTCATTAATTACATTAAGTAATCACACTTATCAATTTATCAAATGATTATCTTAAATTAATTAAATTAAATTAATTAACTTAAATTAATCACTTATCTCAATTAATTACAATAAGTAATTAATCCCTTAAGTACTTTATTAAGTAATTACTTAACCTAAATCATTTATTGATTAAATTAACTAATGACCCATCTTAATTACCTTAATAATTTAATGAACTATAAATCATTAAGGCCTAATTAACCTTAAGATGAACTTTAATCTTATTAATGATTTAATTATCATTTACAAAGTAATTTAAAAACAAATTTGCTTTTAAACTTCCTTTAATTTTCATTTTAAATTAAGATTTAAAATGACATTAATTTTAACTTAAACCAAGTCTATCAATCTAAAACCTCTTAATTTCATGTTAAAGAATTACTTATCTTCTAAGGGAAATATAAAATAGTTTTAAATCCATATTCAATTTAAATCAATTTAAAAAATACTTTAAATATTCCAAGTTGTTTTAAAACATTTATATTCAAGACTTTATTTTATTTCAAACTAAAATTCAAATCAAGCTTTGAATTCAGATTCAAACTCAAATTTAACAGTCTTGTTTAAATCTCATTTTCAGATTTTAAAACCACATTACAAAATACTTTAACAAATTGAAGTTGTTAAAAACATTCTATTATTTATTTTGAAAACTAGAATTCAATTTCATTTCGAATTCATATCTTAAACTTGATGCAAACTTTTGTTTTAAACTTGCTTTGCTTATTTTTTTTTAACTACAAAACAGAATACTGTCAGGTATTCTTAAAACAAAACCTGTAACTAAAGTTTACCCGAGCCTATACACATTTCACTTCGAGTCGTGTACCCCTCTGCTTCGAGAAAATCACGAGATAGCTCGAGAAAAACTCGAGTTCAACCCCTCTGCACACAAATAGATCACTAGCACTTCAACGTGCACGGTGCACATACACCGAACATCCACTTAACTCCGACCATCATCGACTACTTCCACAAGTCATCGACCACCGCCTCGTCCAGTTCTGACCACCAGGACTCCCTCGCATCTTCGAAGTCAAAATCGAGCATCCACCCAACTTGGAACCATTAGAGCAATATCACCCCAAAACCTGTCAACTCACTGTGCTCTGAGCCCCGACCACCTGAAGGTCTACAACTCCGGCATCGTCTTCCTCTACCAGTCCACCTCCATTACCCAAAACCCGGTTGAACTCGATCGTCTCTGTGAGCCGTGGTGATCGATTATTTATGTACTGTAAGAATAGGTTTAGGAAATTAAATTGCCAACCGCTTCCACCACCATGCTCAGACCATCCACCAGTCATTTTTCCCGACCTCTCCAGTCACCCATCCATCATCAGAGCGAAACTCAGCCTCCCCAATCACTGGGATCACCAGTGATTCCCAAAAACCTCCAAATTCATCAACACAGAAGTATACATCCTATACTTAATTAAAAAATATGACTTCAATTTTAAAAATCCTAATTTTGATTAAATGTTTGATTCACCGACCTGAACCCAGAAATTTTAGAGTTGGAGTTTTTACAAAACTCAAGTTCTCATACAGTTCTTAAGGTTCCAGAATAAAAACTACTTTATTAAGGTTAAATACAAAATTTAAAATTTTCTTTATAATCAAACGAACCTATTTTGTTTAAATCTTAGGTCATGACACAAACAAGATCAAGCAGAAATGATTCTTGAAGTAAAATATGAACTTGAGATTCATAAACAGGATATTTTATAGGTATACAATATGCAGATATTCCAACTCACAAACACCCAGAGAAATAAATATTCACACACATATATATAAAAGCATTCAAATATTGGCATGCAACCAGTTTAGAACTTAAGTTATTAAAAAAATGTTACTCACCTGATTTTTGAAAGACAAAGCACTTTACTTTAAAAACTGGAATATGCATTAGCTTTTAAAAACTTGAGTTGTCTCTTCATTTTGAAACTGTTGCATGCTAATGAAACTTTGTTGAAGACATAAGACTTGGTTTCAACTTGTTTCAGACCTCAGGTTTAAAGGATGCAGGCATATGCTCTTTTATTTATTTATTTTAAATTTGCTTGCTGGCTGCTTGCTTTAAAACTTGGGTTGAAGATGAAGTTGTTTAAGTTTGTAAAAGAAAGCTTACTATTTTCTGGTTTGGCTGTGTTGAATCGAATTGAAATGAGAATATATATAGAAAAGATTATTACAGAGGTAGGTATTATCTGGGTATAATTAAGCTTCCTATTTTGACCAGAGATTTCCTTTTGTCTTATCAGGCAAAATTTTGGAGGCTGAATTGATTTTCAAACATTTCGAATGACCTAAAATGTTGCTTGCATTTAATGTTGGAGTACTTTGTGTCCTATTACTTATTATTATGTGTAGATATTTTTACTTTGCTTTTTTCTTGCATTCTAACTTTTACAGGTTACATACAATACTTATTTGCCTAGCATACTTACATATTTTATTTTACTTGCCTACTATGCTTTTACTTTATTCTTGCCTGCACATATATTTAATCTATAAGATCTTAGACTTATCCTATTTTTGTTTTATTTTATTTTGCTTATAATATTCAAACTTAAACTATCAATATATAATTTACTTTTGTTATTTTATTTTAAAACTTAACTATCCAATATTACATTCATTTACTATTATTTTATTTTGTACTATATTAAATATTTATAAGGTTTATTTTAATTTAAAACATTTTGAACATTTTATTTTTTTAAACTTCAAACATAGTTCTTCTAATTATATATAAAACAAATTCCATTTATTTAAAAATCTATTTGTAAAGATATTATATTATAAATAAAACTCATTATCAAATTAAAATAATTTATAAAAGAATTTATCACTTAATTACTTATTTTCATCAAGCTATATTTAAAAAGAACAACAAACCTTTTATTAAATTTTAAATTTAAGCTAAAATCATTTAAACAAATTTTAACTTTAAATCTTGCTTATATTTTAAAGACAAATGGTTATTTATTTAATAACTTTTAAAAAGATATATATTAAATCAAACTAAAATTACCAAAAATATTAAAATAAGAAAACATATCTTTATTTATTAAATTTAAAACAAATCTTATCTATTTACAATATATACAAATATATATATATATATAAATAAATAGAAATAATTTATTAGCTTTTAAAAGATAAATTATCCGTTAAATATTTATTTAAAAGATAATTATTAAATCAATTCAAATCTTATTAACAATTATTATCAAATCAATTTAATTTTTATCACAGATTATTAAATTGATATTGCCAAAATTTCCGAGATGTCACACACCAACTTCGAGACATTTTGGTTATTATGTGTAAATAGTTTACTCTAAATCATTATTTAGAATTTTCTGTTTCAATACATATGTACCAAACATAAAGTTGGATCAAGTGGTAATTTTGTGAGTAAATCCGAATTAACTTGAGCATGTTGAATATCGAATCTATTACACTAATTTCAACAATTGAAATTTGTGATATTATTCTCATCAACGTTGCTCATTTAATTCCAACTGCATTAGTCTTGCTCATAAAGACATAATCACGGCCGATGGATCACATCCCTTAGGTTACGACTACCAAAATCATATTTTGACAGCGTACTTGGAATTCTTTCAGATTTGCGCATCATACCATACGATAGAGTCAACACTGTTAGTGGTTTAATTAAACAATCAGGGATTATATATTTTCGACATTGATAAGAAACTCATAGTTTCTCTTCAATGAGAGAGAATACTTATTAGACATTCTAATGCAATGTGTCCGTTTAGGTTAGTCAATTTCATTTCATCTCATCTAATCAGTTCTATCTTTGGATCGTATCCAAATCCTTTTTACTACCAATAATTTCTCAAGGAAATTCCTTCACAATGAAGTTGGTATTTCTTGAAATGTTTCTCAGCGTAATAGAATAGGTATTCATAACGTTTTATGAATTTTCTTATTCATTAAACTGATTTGGTTTTAGTTTACAAAAGTTATGTTTGAAACATAAATATGTCATCCAATGACAGTCTTTTCAAAATCCTTTTGGGAAGATTCATACAAGATCCTTCATGAACAATTATTACGTGCAATCTTTTGACTCACACAACCTGTCAACTCTTTGGCCTAGGATATATTGGAGTTTCTTATAAACCCTTATCTTGTGTGATTTTGTAAACCGTTATTTAGATGAAATAATATTAACCTTGTGTACTACTCTTAAGTACATGACCTTATAGAAAGAAACTAACTCAACTTCACTCACAATTAATCGCACATTGTTCAACAAAGTTCGATTACCCCTTATCGATGCATCATTATACATCACATGGAGGAGTGACTTTTAAGATTGAATCTTTATTCATTTTTAGGTACATTCGGACCTTTTTCCAATATACTCACTTATTCGATCAAATCAAATCATTTCTATTGCATGTTATTTTATCTACTTATGTTTTGTACTCTATGAGTTAACCGTAGACATACTACATGTGTATCAAATACACATGTCCATGTCGATGATAACTCATCGGTGAATATGACGGAGTACAAGTAATCGTTTTGGTATTTATAGAATTATGATTGCATACATCTATATGTATCAATCCAAGGAGTTCATTAACTCTTATGATACTCCCACTGAATGGGTGCATAGCCCTTTATTGTTTGAGATATAATTAACAAGTATCATATGATTCAAAATCATACAATAAAATTATTTCTCAAAACTACGGCTTAGTCTATAATTTCAAAACAACCATAAATAATATTAGATACTTTTGTATTTTCCAATGCATCACTTTTCTTATAAGAAAAAAATACCACATTATAATTTTATTTCACAAAGAATATTCATAATATTCATATTGAAATATAGCTATGTCTTTTTTTTAGTCGATACTGAAAAATAATCGTTATTTCCTAAATAATGTATGGTAAGTTATACGAAAACAATTTTCGTACTATGATGTAATTAATAAGTGATATATTGTATGCTCCCACTATTTCCGCCATTACTATAATAGCATATTAAATTTGGAGATCCGTCATTCACTTAATACAATTTTTTATTTCATACACTGCAACTATTTACAGTGGACAGTTCGTTGATCAAATATCTTGAGCTCAAAGAAATAAATCTCATAAAAAACAATTTTCTATACGAAAATACATTTCAGAATAGAAATCATATTTCTTATTCCAATATTAACTATCAATTATTTATTACAGTTCATATTTCCAATGTTTCTCTATGAAGCAGAAGTGAGTATTCATTCTCTTCATTCCAACTGTACCTTAAATTACATCTATTCTTATACATTCGTTTTCCTTTCAAATGGTCAAACCATTCAAAAGAAAACCTTACTACAATATCATAATAAACTCTTTACAAAAGCGCATTCGATTATCCTTAACATTTAAGGACATCAAATATGTTGCACTTTACGTAAACCGATCAAAATGACATTTCAGCGATCGGGTTCTTATATCTATCTTGTAGTTTTTGGTCTTGTGTTACATTAACACAATATGATCTCATTTGTAATCAATCAGATTGAATACCCGATCTTGCACTAAGGTTTATTCGGTTTTTCGGATGAACTAATTTCATCGAAATATTGTACATTACAAACTTTGACCATTCACCATATAACATTTATATGCAATTGTATATGGATCAAATATCCATAGTAATTGTTTTAGAGTTCGAAACTCATAAAATGCAATACATGGTCTTGACCAAATAAATGCATAAGTGACCAAACCACGAGTGTATTCAGTGGTTGTAAAATCAGGCACTTGCATGGGTGTTGAAATGTTAACATGCAATAGGAATTTGATAGTGAGTATTATATTTCCATTTGTCAACTTTCAATTCAGTTCATTTGTATATGTTAATTGTAAACATTTTATCAATCATATTAAATGCATAAATTTATCATTGTAGATAATTATAACATTATTTAGCATATGTTCTTACAATATTAGAAAAGTTAAATGTTACCTTTTCATTTTTCCAATAAGGCTCCCACTAGTCTTTTATATTTCTCTAAACCCAAAGATGAAACACAGGAGTCTTTTGACTTCACTAGTGGGTGTTAGGACTCGTCTGTCTAGGTATTCTGACCTTCAGTTTGCTTAACAAACCATAGCCCCACAAACGATGGATAACTCCTTATCGGTTGTATCACATACAACTCCTAACCCATTTTTCCTTGTCCTAATCTCATTTAGACCTTGAGTTTGCTCAACAAATCGAAAGAGATTATTCACTCATACCTACCATATTGTGATGGCCTAAGTATAGTATATGTACCTTGAGTTTACTCAACAAATACATATAGTTATCTTACCTCATCTGTTCAATATATTGATAATACTACACATAACATCCCCAGCTTGAGTTTGCTCAACAACTAAGGAGTATGCAAGTACTTTATTAATATACATATGGTAGAGGACAACATTATATTGAAGATTCATAATCTTTAATATATTATATTGAGTGATATTGACTTATGGAATAATGTATTTCTTATGAAATACCCTCGTGATTCAAGTGTTAGACACATCAGAAATCACAGTATACGTACATTTACGTATGCATTTATTCTTAAGTCTATTTGGGTTTCTTTAATGTTCCACTTTTAGTTTATACATTCATATCGTATAAGTTTTGTTGTTATATAGTTTTTATATTTCACATTACTTATATAATAGTCCTGTGTATAATATTGTATTAATTAAATCATATTTAATTGATTTTAATTAATTAACATTTAAATTAATTTTATATTGATATAACATTTATATTTATTATGTACTATAACCTTTATAGTATAACACATATATCATATACATGTGATATTATAATTTTTAATTAATTAACCTTTTAATTAAATTATCTTGATTTCGAAAATCATTATTCATATGTATGCATGCATATTTATGATATCTTAAACATTTTAAAATATCATAACATATTTCATAATATATTTACTACATGCTCATACATTTTATTAATTAACTTATTAATAAAATTTGTAATTTTCGAAAATTATGTTATTTTGTTTGTCAAACATTTTGAAAAATATATTACATTATAACTATTACAATAAACATATATTTTATTTTAAATTTAACAATTAAATTTAAAATCTTTTACTTTATTTTTCAAGACAATTTTGAAAATTAACCCAAGGCCCAAATTGAGTTGGGCCTTTTCTATTAGGGGCAACCTTTGGGCTCACTTCACCTTTCAGGTCAGGCCGGTAACCAGGTAGGACAGGGTACTTGATTACCCAATTCCAATCCTAGACATTACCTTTCTAGACACTGTACTGAGTGGGCAAGCTTAATAAGTTAGCCCTAACATGACTAATTTAGACCGCATAGGCTATTGGGCTCTGATACCATTATTGGAACTGGGCCAGCCCGCAGCAATAGTGGTGGGTGTATTTCAAATTTTTTAATCCTATTGGATCTTTATTGGGCCTATGAAGTCTAATTCATTTAGAACAATTCTAATTTTTTTAAAATAAAATCATGTGTTTTATTTAAATTTAAGTATTTTGTAATGTAAAGTTAATTGAATGATTTAATTTATATATATACATATATCATATACATATACATATACATATGTGTGTGCATGTGTAACATAATAATCCGTGAAGGGTATAACATGCCCATATATAGATGTTGGGATTTACATCGCAATGGACACATTAGCTCATTTCGTATATATTGTATGTTGTCTAAATATGTGCATAAATCTATAATGCAAAGTATATTTATATAAATACATATACATATATTTAAAATATATTTCATAATAAAAAGTCTCAAAATTAAATATATATATAATTTAAAACGTTTGTATAAATATATATACATAATTAAACATATAAAATTATACACACGTATATATATAATAATTAAAATTATATATATATAAGGTTAAATAAAATGTATGTATATGAATAATTAATTACATTCAAATAATTAAAATATAAATATATATTTTTTAAAATTATTTACAGATCGAAATTAGCATAACAAAAAAAAAATTTATAATTTTATCATTATTATATATATATATATAATAAATAGTTTTGATCATAATAATTAAAAATATTAGTAATAAATATTAAAAAATCAAAATTAAAATTTATAAAAATTTAGGATCATAAAATACAGGCTCAAATTTTTTTTCGTGATTTTTGAAATAAAATATTATTTTTAATAAATAAAAGAAATGTTCAACCGAAGTAATTTAATTATTAAAAATATTCAATATTAACAAAAATTCTGAAAAAAATTTCGTGGGTGCATAGATGTGCTAATATTAAAAAATATAAAATCGAATTTTCAGTGCAATAATTATTTTAGATATAATAAATAATTCAAATAATCAATAAAGGATAATTTAAAATTCTTTTTATATATAAAAAATTTATTTTCGAATTTTTAATTCATATTATGTATAAATAGGTGTAAGGAAAAATTCTAAGCAATTTATATATTATAAATATACATATATGTAATCATATGTTTAAAATATACATTAGTCTATATTTAAATTAATATATAAATATACATAAAATAATTAATAATGAACAAAATTAATTTTTTACAGAAAATTAGATTTGTTTATACATAATTATAACACATAATAATATAACCATGCACATAACCAAACTAATTTGTGACAACTACATATACCTACGAAAATCTCACATAACTAGATATACAGCATTAATATATATACAGATTTGGGATTAATCAATATTAAATCATAAAATATGATATGATTACTGTAATATATAAATAAAATACCAATTGATGATGCCTTTGAGTCCACTTGAATCAATGAATTCCCTTCTCTAGTTATGCTCGATCGGTCAGATTGCAAGTTTGGAATCGTCGACCTTTTCTATCAAATAGTGCTTTTACTTAACTTGAATTGATTTGAGATTCTTAGAACCGATATGGGGATTAATTTTGGCTAGAAAACTTGATAATTATGGCAGCTAAAAGTTGTTTTTGATTAAGGGTTTAGAGATCCATATATATAGCCTTGTACAAGAGAGATATTAGGACAATCTCATTACTTATTCTCTCTTAATCTTAGCCATCCATCTCTATGTCTAATCCTAAGTTTTAGCCGCCTCCGTCAAAACCGAAATTTGCAGCCCTAATGATGGGCTTTAAACCCATTTAAGCCCAAGCCAAAATGCTATGCAATTAAATCTAATTTAATCGCTTATCGATATCGTATATCGATTGGTACATTTGTAACTATTATAAATATATAACAATTTTTATTTCTCAAACCATATTCAAATTTTTATAATTAATATTTCATAAATATTAATTAATTTAATTTATTTATAACAATTATAAACTAATTAAATCATGGTCTTAAGGGAATTCATCATTTCAGTTGTGTAACTCTTGAGTGTAAATTTGGTCAGCAATTAACACCGAACTATTCGAATGTTAACGTTCACACGTCACTTAGCAAGTGGTGTGACATTATGGTCAAATTTATCGCTTATTCATTTTCAGTAAAATATTATTTAATTTAATAAGCGTTACCCGTTAGTGAATTTATATACACCAATTCTCTTCGTCAAAACTGTATCACTTTGGATTTATGGAATTTGATAATGGTCAAAATTCCAATATTGTCCATATTCAACTCTATAGTCCAAACACAAAATCCTTGGTTCAATAATAATAATTATTATTAACCATACTACTATGGCCAAAGGTTTTGACTTTGGGTTGACTTGAGTTGACCATAATACTAACCTCATATAATTAAAGTGACGAATCCTCTCTTGAATAGTGTCTTCCTTCCAATACTTCCACTCGACCTAACTATAATCACTTGATGGATGTCGTTCCATGATTTGAATTTAATCAAAGCAGAGTTTTTCATATTGAAGGTTGACAGTATTCTCAAGTCGAAAGAATTGTGTAAATTAGTCGCATCGATATTTTCTATTTGACCTTAGTTATATTAACCAACAGAAAACTATCGAGTGAGTCGTTCCATAGTTATCTAATAACTATCGGTACGTAACCACTTGGTGCCCCTAGCAGTCATGAGTAGTACACTGCCCAACATTTGGAGAGTGTTACATACTTTAGTCCCAACGGATACATCAATATCCAGTCTCGATGCATCTTGACTAGGAACATTTAAAATGGTACATTTGTTTCATTATGATAAATTACTCACGGTAACAACACTTTGTAACTACTATCACAAAACATATCATTTATGGATTTTCTATTAAATATACTTTTAATTAAATTTATTAATTAATATAACCACATTATATCAAGTATATAATAGAAAGAAAATACCTTTATTTCGAACAAGATTGGTCAACGAGTTAGATATATGTAACAAATTACATAATTGCCACTAGGGCATACCCCCAAACTCTATCAAAAACGGTATGCTGGTCCGATGTTTCTACAGAAAGTTATGCATGTTTTAAATGCTAAAAACGTAAAGGGTATTTGGGTCTTTAGGCGCAGGCGGATTTGAAAATAGGGACTAGAAACGTAAGTTTATTTTTAGGAAGATGTTTTCTCTATTTTGAAACTTAACAAAGATGTGAGCCAAACTATCCCTATAATTAATCCATAGAAGATGCATTTATAGTCCGAGTAACCCCAAAATTAAACCAAGAATCTGGGTACCACCAAATAGTATCATACATTCCCTTACCAAGAAGGGTAATGCTTAGGAGAAGTGTTTACCATCCGAACAAATCTCTTATCCATTTTTAGTTATTTTTGAGCCACTCGAACTATTAATTTAAAAACACTCTTCTTCTTTTTTCAAATCTATTTTGAAACAATATATATAATATATATTTCCAACAAATAATTTTAAATCAAAATTTCAATTTCCAACTTACTTTGGATTCGTTCGAATTCGAACTCGTCTCAATCGTACAATGATAAAGAGAATAATTTACTAAGTGAAATGCAGCATTCGCCTATGCAATCATCCAATCGTCACTTACAAGATTATTCCGATCATCACAAAACAAATCGAGACTCATTCCCTAACCAAACCAAAGAAAACACACCTTTCTATAAAATTTTCTTTTCAAAAATATTTATACTTCAAAACTCTCTTAAGTAAAACTATTATTTCTTTTTTTCCATAAATCATTTGAAATGATAATATACATTTTTTCCTTTTGTAAATAAAATCAAACTCTGTTTTATCAAAATAATTCTATAGCAAAATCCTAATGATAGCAATCCCCCACTTAAAAACTTGAAAATGAATGCCGATGATGTTGCAGTTGTCGTCAAAATTATTTTCCAATGACCGAAGTGAGTTCGGTGCTTTTTATCTCCTTTAAAATCCTTAGAAATATTTTTATCCCAAAAATATTTTCAAATAATACTATTATTATCTTCTCAGCCTTGGAAACCATTTTCCAAAATCACCGGGATTTAAATTCTCAAAAATAATTTCATTTACAAAATACATTTTTATGAACCAAGTTTATAAAATCATTTTTATAAAATCAATTCCCAAAATTTATTTCAAAATATTCCAACTTTAAGAAACAACTTTTAGTAAAATTAAATTTTAACCCAACATTATCGACGATCGCCTTATAGTCAAACTGTGAAACTTAATTCACAAGGTATTCGTTTCAATATTCCTAAAATTCCTATCTACTTAACCAAGGTTTCAAAAAGGAAAATTCCAGATGGATCAACAAACGATAGTCAATGCTCAGAACTGGACGAGCATGACTAATTAAATCCTAGATGACGATAATGGAATATTATCATTTCCTGACAAACAAGCACAACCAAGAATAACTATATTATATTTTTTTTAAAGTTATTCTTTTATATATAAAAAATTATTTCATTTACCCATTCTAAAACAATGTTGTGTTGGTTTGGCCTTGTTCAAGTGTTTTGGAATCTCTATCGATAGCGTTGGCCAGACGCCTCAACCGAAATCCAAAATTCAAATTTAACAAATCAAACAACACAATACAAAACCTTTTTATGAAAATAACAAATACGTGCTCTTATATATATATATACACTCAAACTCATTTTAGGATATTACTAATCCTATCTATTATGAGTTACTCATTCTAGGGTATTACTAATCTTATCTCTAACGAGTTTACCCCACCAAGGCCTAAGTGTTCGTTCAACCTAAGCTCTTATACTGCGTGTAATAACCTTCCTTTTCAACCCTTAGAAATAGATACTAATACATCAATGGTATTCATGTGTTGAATATCCAAGTGTTGGAAAGACCGATTGTTAGGGTGAAAGAAATAGAAGACAAAACAGAATCTCACATCGTAACGAGAAGATATATAATATAAACAACATCTTTACAAAAAGAAATCATCTTTATTATACACAACATCAAAGTACACTAACCTATTTTCAGCCTGGACAGTTATAACAATCTGTCCTTACAATTGCCGACAAATACAGACAGAAATAAAAAACAACAAAACAGTGGAAAATATAAGATACGTTGATACGTTTTAGAGAATCCAGCTCGACTCCTGCAAGCTCCAAGTATCCAGTTAAATCTGGAAAATATGCTCGGGCTGACTCGAGCATTATAGAAAACAACGTCGGGTCAGTCTGGTAAAACCAGCGTGAGAAACACAATCAAAATGTATTCTAAATGTTTAAATAAACCTTTCAAAATAAAGGTATCTCGTAAGACCATTCCGCATAAAAACACGGACGGGTTTTAACCTTGTGATAACCAAAACATTTATATCAGAGAATTAGTGATATTATAGTAATGTCTAAGGGTGAAAATAATAAGAATCAAGTAGTTGTGATGCTCGTGAGTGTACATCACAACGATACTAGGTATATAATCAAAAACCACCAAGGCATGTTTGCTAATTGTGTAGGATTCCACTGAGGTGCCCTCGGTACTTCGAGAACGGTCCTCCTACACAAGGATCAGATTTATCCTTCCAAAGAAATAATACAACCCTAGTGATGTACAATAGGAAATACATAGCCGGCACGCAAGGCCGAAAGCATCGCTATATGCATGCATAACAACTGTAGGTAACTCTAGAAAGGAGACGACTGCACCCTCATGGTTAGCTAAAGCCCTTGTTATGCATCCTATCTCTAGTTTTAGTCATTACCGCTGGTGAGGCTATGTCCGGCATTCCAGCTCGTGCACCGCCACCTGAACAGATCTCAAAACCATACATGGATTTTCATACCTCAATAGGTCTTCGAACCACACATGGATTCCTACATCCAAAACAGATCTAAAAATCACACGTGGATTCTCATATCCCAACGGGTCTCAGAATCACGCATGGATTCCAACATCCAAAATAGATCTCGAATCTCCTCCAAGCATAGAACCCGTATATGGTTTTGGAGTGGTTACGGTTTCGAGTCATCTCTTACAAGTACACTCACCTGCTTACCGGATGTTCCAAAACCAATCGATCAATTTTTGGAATGCTCAATACCGGTTCTTTTAGAAATAATCAAACAAGACATAAGAGCAGGGATCACCTCTTAACCGTTTATGTGGACGGATCCCCTCATCATTCGTCTTAGAAGAACAAAACAAGTTTATACATACAGTATAGAACCACTGACGGTAACTGTACCATGTAATCCCCGTGTTTCTTCTAGATATTTTAGAGTTAAAATCCTTCGGTGCTAAGTAGGGAATTTTTTTTGTACCGCCAAAATTAGGAATGATTACATAATTAGGCAAAGATTTAATAGTCGATTATTTAACTATCAAATAAACCAACATTTGAACAAAAATTATATTTCCCATGGAAACCTCTAAGCCTCTTAAAATTAATCTTTCATTAATTTAAAATCACCTTTCAAATATTTATTAAAATATTCATATACTTATCTCATTGGTATAAGTATATTCACGAACCATTTCACTTTCAAAACATGGAAAACTTTTCCATATACTTATATATACATATACACACACAATAGTATAAGTATATTCACAAAACATTAAGAAAGATTTCTTCTTTCAAAATCATATTAAATGGATCAAAACAAATCTCATTTAAAATAGAGATAACGATTACCCAAAACACTATTCCTTTGGTGTTAAGAGTGGAAAAGAAGATTCCATACCACCATAATTATAAAACTCTGAAATCAATTATAAAACTCCTTTTTATAAATCTCTAAACCTTAAAAACTAACTTCTTTTCAAATTCCAAAATCTTTTTCCAAATCTATAAGCTCCTTTAATAAATCCTTTTATTGAACAAAAATCTTGATATAAACCTTTTCATTTAAAATGATTCTTTTTAAATAAACAGATTATTATTTTTAAACACCTTTTTATAAATTAATTTATTATTTAAAACACCTTTAAATAAAACAGTTTATTATCTAAAAAACATCTTAAATAAATAATTTATTATCTTTAAACCATATTTTAAAATATCATTAAGTAACTTTAAACAATATTTAAAATATACTTAAATAACTTTAAAACAATATTAATATAATAATAAATTAACTCTAAAACAATATAATAAGTAACTTTTAATAGTTAACTTTAAATTATAGAATAATTATCTTTAAAATAATAATTAACTTTAATATAATAATTAACTTTAAAACAATTTATTTAAATAACTTTAAATAATATTTAAGTATAAATAACTTTAAACCATACTTAGAATATAATTAAATAATTTAAAACCATATTAATAATATATAATCAAGTTAACTTTAAACATTGTTAATAAAAAAATTATTATAAAACACTTTGCTAAAATAATAATTATATAAAACACTATAATTGTTTAAAATTGAAGTTGATTTAAATCCACAACTTTCTAAATTCGAAAAGAGGCTTAGCAATCACAATCGTACTTAAACAAGCTACCATATCATTCAATTTAACTTTCCAAGTTAATAACTGGCATTTACATAATCAACATCATGTAAACAATTAAACATCACTGTTTAACATATCACTTATTCAAAGTGGCATATAAATTAATGACATATAATTATATATCCAAATCTATAAAACAGCAGAACATGGATTTATTCTGCTAATTAGATGTCCATATAATTTAATTAGCGAATGGTGTTTTATTTCGATAAACAGGTGTCCAATTTACTCTATTCGATTTATTTTAACCGAATGGTGTTTATTTGGCCAAATATATAACACCGATGGAATATAATTAGTTAAACTACGTAATTATCCAGATTGACGTAATTATAACTAGTTAGTATTAATTTATCATTAAACTATACTACACCAAACTAACAACAATTTGTATCAAACCGTTGTGCTCGTCAATACGAATCCAATGCAGAAATCCGCGAGTTAATCTGATTTCATATGAGTGAGGTATCTTATTTCCAATTCAACATACTTATTTAATATTTAAAACAAGTAACTATAAAAGATTTCTCACCAAAACTCCGGGCCCAATAGACTTCAACCTGAAACCCATGCCACAGTGCCATCTCCCTCTTCCCTCATTCCCAAATTCCAACTCTTGTACACCATAACCCACCCGCGCACGCTGCACGTGCACCCCTACTCTATCCAACCATCGCAGGTCACCACCAAGTCCCAAATTCCGAGCTTGACCCAGCGACGTCCTCACCATCTCCTCCGGCAGTCCCTAGCTAATTCTGACAATTTCACCTCTTTCGAAGTTTCCACGTACAGGCTCCTCAGAATCCATGTCGCGATCACCTTTACCACCACCATACTTCAATAAATCCCACCAATCGATGCTCCTCTCCTCGACGACCCCACTGCCGATAGTCCCGAGACCAAATTCTACCCCTAGCTCCGCCTAGGCGGAACCCTAACTTTCTACCTCTGTCAACGATCGTCACGAAACTTCGCTGAAATCTCCACAAAAATACTACATGACTATAAGAACTCAACAACACTAAGTGTTAGAATTTTAAAAGGAGAGAAGAAGAGAGATTAAACGTGAAAAGCAAAGACTACATTGTTTATTGCTTGATTGAACGGTAGAAAATACAAAGATTTAAATAGGCTAAAAAACAACTATCCACTAACCTACATATGTGGATCTTAACCACCCCTTTAACACGTTAATAGGAACACACCTTATTGACTAATTCTAACACCCTCCCTTAAACTGAATGTGTTAATATTCAGTTTACAAAAAACTAAACTGCGCTTCTCAATTTCTTCATCGTTTCGCATAGACGAACTCGGTCATAACTTTCATCTCTACCTGGTTGGGCATGCTCAACTGTTTCACGTTGATTGGTACTTTAACCATCAACAAATACTCTTGGTTTCCTCTTAGGGATCCACTGACCTCTCCATTCGGGTCGTCCCATGTATCTGTCATCCCCCAATAAGTGAGAACCGCAGCTCTTCTTCCTTACTTGTTGGATGACACAAAACCAAGTCTTCCCCACTCACCTACTTCACATGTAGGCATGCCTATCCTCTCTTAAGCATATCATCAAACAGTTCTCAAGCGATTTCCATAAATGTCCAACCACATAACCAACGTTCTACATGTCACTATCTCCATCTTCAATCTACAGCTGCAATCTCTCACAAACAACCGATTACACATCTCCATAAACAATCATCTCTGACTCCATCTTCACTACACCAACTCATTTAGCAGTAAATCTTCACTGCTCCTTGCTTCACTGCCAACATAACTTTGGCATCACGAACCCAAAACACTCATACTCACTGTATTGCCTCTCACACGCAAATCACTCAAACAACTCTAAATTCTAAACTTCTCATTGCGGCCTGACCACAATCTCCATCACCACAGTGATACCACCATCCCCTACTGACACTCAACTTCATTCATCAATATACTAACTGCATTTCCTCCATCTAAAACCACTAAACATCACCACTGTAAATTCCTCCGATCACCAAACATCACTGCCTACCCCTTCTCCTCTGACAATAATTTCACCCTGCCACTTAGCATTGCCAAACTCCACCATCATATGCACAGCCACCATATCGACTGCACTGATCACTAGACAGCCCATCATTGCTTGCCACTGCACTTTGCAAACCACAAACACATCTGCCAAACCACATACATCTACCTACTACACTCAGTCACAGCAGTCACAAAAATCACAACTTGCAGTTTCAACTTCCCTTCACTACCACCACTCATCAACCTGACAACTACCACTTTCTCCTACTACCAACATACAAGCTCCACTCTTCCTCTTACATCACAGTACAGTGCAGAGTCAAGCTACCAAATATCATCCTCCTCGTCCCAGCCTGCAACTCACATCATTGCCTACAAATCATGCTGCCACAAGACAATTCGCATCTCATAACACTGTCATCAATTTCAATTCACAACCATAACATATACACCTCCTTCACATCACTACCACCCTACATACTTCTCCAAACCCAAACCTCCATACCTGCCATTGCCCAAACATCTCCTCTACAAACATATACACAAACAGACCACACAAGCCATTTCCTCAACATAGACCTGCCATATATTACATATTCGAAACTGCCAGACCATATTCGAAACTTCATACCATTCATACCAACAGCAGCCTTTTACAAAAAAAAGAACTGCCATAACTTCACTTGAATCGACATCGCCAACTCCATAATCCACTCGCCTTCTCATCCGCAAAGCCAGCATTCGAACAATCTTCACAGCTTCAAAACTCCACTGAGCAAACTCTCATGTTCCTCCTCCCAAATCGCAGAACTACTTCAAACAGCTAAATCAATTGACTTGCCAGAAATTGCGAACTCAATCGTTGAAACGAACTCCTCACTTCGAATCAACCGCATCCCAATCTAAACAGTTACGACCTCAAATCGTCGCGACCCCCTCAAATGCGCGATTTCTGAACCCTCAAACGAGTCTTAATTTCAAATCGGCAGCAAGAATTTTTTTTTTTTTACTGTTCTCTAGCAACTCAATATAGCTCCCTCTGACCTCTCTCTACCTCTCTTTCTGCCTGGCTCTGATACCATGTTAGAATTTTAAAAGGAGAGAAGAAGAGAGATTAAACGTGAAAAGCAAAGACTACATTGTTTATTGCTTGATTGAACGGTAAAAAATACAAAGATTTAAATATGCTAAAAAACAACTATCCACTAACCTACAGATGTGGATCTTAACCACCCCTTTAACACGTTAATAGGAACACACCTTATTGACTAATTCTAACACTAAGGACACCTTCTAACTCGAAGTGGGTCAAGAGAAATTAATTTTTGAAGATTATGAACAAAATTCCCCGCCCATGGTAAAATCCAAATATCTTGCTCCATTCTCAACGAAATCTCCAGCGGCCAATTTCTAAAATTGCTGGGGCCTATACGAACAATTTTCATGTTAGAGGCTGGGCTAAAAGTGATTGGAATATGAGTTGTTGATTTTTGCAGTAGGGATGATGTTTATATTCATTCTCAGGCTAAAACAAGAAGATGAAGCTCTCTGCGTACATGTGTGTGTACACACACGCAGCCAGCACAGTGAAGGGTACAGGCAAGAGACAGGGGGACAGGGAGATAAGAGTAGACAAGGGCAGGGGAGAAAAAAGCAGGGGAGGCAAGGAGGTCAAGGTAGACAAAAATATTGTTGTGTCCAGTGAATGTGAAGATATTGTTTGATTTTGTTTTGGTGGTGTTCGTGTCCGCTACACAATATAGCGTTCGCATACGAACCACGAACGACAGAAAATAGAATGCAATTACGTACAGAAATGTGACGCAATCATAAAAAAAACACCGGTTATTAAATTCTGTTAAATTTTAAAAGTTCCATTGTTCGACATAAAATACGTCAAATGGAAAGTAAATTATTTTCCAAATTTAAATTATGAAAAAAAGTCATGTAAATTTAATTTAAAATTACGTCACATCAAAAATCGAACAATTATTTGAAACATAGATTTTATTATATATATTTTTTTTAAAAAATCTCAAATCTAATATTTGAACTAATTAAGTATCCAAAAAAATCAAAGTGATAAAATTCCGGATTGTTACATTAAGAAACCCTTGTGAATAGAATCACCGAATAAACTTAGCTTTTAAGCAAAAAGATAAAGAATTTTATCTTTTTTGTCAAAAGTATGTTTTGGTGTGCATCTATTTTTTTAATATGTATATTTGGTAATTTATGTCCATATTTAGTATTTAAACATACAATTAAGGGCTTGGAATGAAGCTTTGGCTTGTAAGCAATGCCACGGAGTTTTGGTTTTGAAGCAATGAGAACATTGGTGAAAACACAAAACACCAAGCACTTGTGTTTCTTTTTTGTTACCTGGCCAGGCTAAGTCTTGGTTGTAGGCTTGTAGCTCACCTAAAACGGAAGCATGTTAAAGTCGGTTGTTTGCTATTCTCCACTTCAACATGCAGTAGAATCACAATCAACATCAGTTTTCTCAGTCACCCAGACACGCGGTCAACCAACTACATCCAGTCATACAACCACTCAGCCTCATTCAATCACTCAGCCTCAGCAATACATGCTTCAGCAACTCATTAATATAAGCATGTATACAAGTGCTTCAATATGCAGTTTCACCAAATGTGCATTCAGCAAATGCACATTCCTCGGTGCAGTTTCAGCAAATCGAGGCCAACACTGCTTTATGTCGCTCAGTTATCGTCAAATGCTCATCTGAACTGCATTGGTATTTCATCACGCGGCTCGTTCGTGCTCGGTCGTTTTAATCTATACTAAAGGCAAACATACAACTTGGTGAAGCACAGCACATCTACAAGTCATTTTATTCAAAATATATAAATCAATGTATTTTTTTTCTATTCATGATTATTATCTTTTCGTCGATCATCTAAGTGATGACCTTTTATGGGAATTATGAATTTCGTCTGTTGCTTTTTGAATGCATTTGTGAGCTTTGTTAAGTCTTTATTTGGATTTTCAGATTTCGAGTGTTGCCGGGGAAAATTATATTATCATATTCTTCTTTTTACTAATGATGTTTGTATTTTCTGTACTTTAGTCTATACCTTAGGCTCTGATTATTTAAAGTAGTTAATGTATTCTAAGTTGACCTAATGTTTTTCACTCATGGTTTTTATTCATTTCATTGCTTTGTAAATGAACTTATGAAGTTTGCTTGTTTAAGTTGTTTGAACATCAAATTTCTGTAAGTCTGTTAAAGGAAATTTCTTTTATTGTACTTTTGGGCACCTTTCTCGTTATGTTTCCACGTCTGCAGCATGATGTTCTTGGTTTTGTTGCTTACCTTGGACACAATGTGGTACATAATCTAGTTTGGCCTTGATGCATTTGCCTCTACATCAGCCAGTTTCATAAAAATATTAACCAAATTTCTAAATATACCATTTTACTCTTGTTGTGCCCTAGAAGAAGGAATAAGTTCATTAACAGGAACTTGTACTGCCTCATCAGAATAATCAGTAGCTAAATTGCTTCTTGAATGAAGAGTCGTTCTAGTTGAGTCTATACAAGTGCCTTGCTCTTAGTCAAAGAGAATTGGTCATGAGTTCAGAGCTTATCTTGTGAATCAGCAAACTTTGCAATGTTGGCTGTAGGAAAACTTTTCTCGGCATTATTAATTGAGTCCCTGATTTTATGTTGAATATTTTTGTTTGCACATTTTGAGACATTTCCTAATGCACAGAATTGTTGTCATGTATAAAACTAGATTGATATGCTGAATTTATATTTTGAAACTGGATTGTGTGCATATCATCTGAGTTATTTGATGCATTAGAAATATTAACAGTTGCTGCTTTATTTAACATATCATATGCCAGCACATTCTGACTTGAGTTCTGCTGAGAATTTGATTCATTATTGGGCTTGTCCCCTGAACTATCTATTTCAATATGCCAGTCATTTAATGCATTACAAAACTTGTATGCATTTGCCTTGGACACAATGTGGTACATAATCTAATTTGGCCTTGATGCATTTTGCAATAAATTACAAAACGTTTATTTATTTATTTTGGTTAATATTTATTTTAAACGAAAGGATGAATTTACGTAGTTTAAAACAAAAGATAAATGCATTGATTTTATTACTAACGTGAAACATTGTAGCAGTCCATATATCTGGTAATCCATTACTGACGAGTTTTGTGTATGTTGTTACACATGTAAGACTTCTCCTTCATGAAAAGACAGCCATTTGGAATAGGATTAGGCATAATTTACCTTATTTGTCCCTAAATTCTAAATATGAATGCATGAAAAACATCTATCTTGAATATGTTGCAACTTCTAGTCTTCAACTGATCAATTGAACCCACAAAATGGTTAAATGCATGAAAACATTTGCAATAGGAAACAAACATAATTAGATCAGCAGCACAATTATATATCATTCCAATGAGCAAACTTTTACAAATAAATAACAGTAACACAAAGACCAGAAGTTCGATGCTTTACTTCTACTATTATCATCATCTTCATATCATAATCATCACAAGTAAAACAAACCTTAAACAGTCAAACAATGATGATTTCAAACTATAAATATTCATCCAGAATTAAAATATTTAAGAGAAAAAAAAAAGATGATCCAACTTGGGGGTAAAACCAATTTAACAGTCCACAAAGAATGTTCAACATTTTAAAAGTCTCTATAACACCCCTGGGCCCTTGCTATTCTCTCTATAACCAAACAACCATATATGTCATTAGTTCTTATAAAAACGGAAATTTATTACTTTATATATAAAGATTTGGCGATATGTTGAATAAAGAAAAGGAGATATAATTTCCAGCGAAGAAGCGTGCAAGCACCGACAAAGCTATTGACACGGAGTACATCCAAGTAGTGATCATCTTTCACCTATTCTTATTGCAAAGTGGAAGAGGTTGTGCTTTGCTATACTGCTTTGCCTTGGTTGCAATCCTAGTTGATCTCTTCTTTTAAGCAGCAGCGGCAGTGTCTGGATCTTGAGATGATCCATGTTGGTTTGTTTCAGTTGCTAAAGATCCCTCTTCGCTCCCTGTGTCCGACATGCCTGACTTCTTCTCTTTCTTTGCCTTTTTCTGTGTATATGTTAATTAAAGTAAAACTAGTGAATATGGTGCATCAAACACCAAATATGAAGATTCGGATCATTTTCTAATGTACGAATATCACATTGAGCAATACTATTGTTTTAAAATAAACTTAAAATGCTACGATCTAAAACCCGCTTTGAACCATCTCCTATATGTTTCGGTTTTTTATTTTCGATTTCTGATTCAAAACTTAGTTCAAATGCAACTGAGCAAATACCGTCTAATTCATATTGACATAGACGATATCAAGATAATTGCTTGAACCTACAGTTCAAATTTTATTGTTTCAAAGAATAGTGAAACAAAAATTTATCATCTCAAATACATAAAGGACATTGCAAAATTTCCAGCACATAAGTACACATAGCATTACAGTATAAATCTTTATGAATAAACGATTCGCGATTTAAATCCAACTTCAATTTTAAGTTTGAATTTTACGATTTACGATTTGGATCCCACTTTGAAAACTGTTAGTAAGACTATGTCCTGCCTACTAGTTATATTGCAGTATGGTAATTTTGTCTCTGTTTGTTGCTTTGATGAAATAGAATTGTACCTGTGCTATATTATGAATTTTAAATGGTTTGTCTATAAGAAGGTTGGTTTGGTTATGAAGTGGTTGATTAAAAAAATTCATAAAAAAAATCTAATAAGTTTTTAAATAAAAGTTGTCGATTCATATGAAAAGATATAAGAACTAACATTTTCATACAAAGATAAACCAATTTATCTTTTGTTTCTATTATAAAATCTGTCATTTAATTTTCTTAGGATAAATTAAATTATAAATGTATATAAAAAGATATTATTAAACACAAAGATATAATAATTTGTCAAGTTCTTCATCTTTTATCTTTTATCTTTTATCATTTATCATTTATCTTTTATATTTTATCCTTTATCGTTTATCTTTTTTCTTTTATTATTTAAGTTTTATCTTATAATATTTAAGGATAAGTAATTAAAAAGGTCATCTTTCATTTTTTATATGCTTTATTTTTTACCATTAAATGTAAAAATATAACATTATAAATCTATAGAAAATGATAGTTGTGATCACCTTCATCTTTTATCATTACATACAAAAAAGATAAATAAGTAAAACACTTTATATAAAAAAGATAAAAGGATTATATTTTTATAAAATTGTTTATTAAATGATAAATTTTATCTTTTTACTGAAATTAATATTATAATGATGAGCTTTTGTATATAAAGATAAAATATTATTTTGCTCTTTAGAATTCTATATAAAATGATAAATGGATTAATTCAATATGTGTTGTTCTGTGTAAAATATGTACCAAATGATATATATTTTAATCTTTTCAATCATTTATAATAGTTTATTAATAAAATGAGCTATCATCTTGTATGATAGTATTTATCATTTATATCATTTGTCATTGTAAATCCATATGTTTTTATCTTTTGTCATTTCCAATATAAAGAGTTATAAGTTATATTAAAAAGATAAACGAATTACCATTTTATATAAAAATAATTATAAATTGATAAACTTATTTATCTTTCTTCTGTAATTAATTTGTTTATGAATATAAAAGTTATAATGTTGATCCATCATCATTCTCTATGAAAAGAAAAATGAATTTCTCATATCAAACAACTATGATTTGAATTATTTTCTATATATATTAAGTTCAACACAAAATATATACCTCCTTCTATCCTATGAACTCTAAGATGTATGAAGTCTCATATTTGACTCTTGTAGCGGAGCGATAGAGATTCCATTTAACTTAGGTTAATCTAGACCAGAGGCAGACCTATCAAGGTAACCCCTCTTTGAAACACTTTGGTATTGTTCCTAGATCAAATTACAAATGAATCACAGAACACATGAAGCCATCTTATTATCTTCCTATAAAAAAAGAAAAAACATGGTGGACTAAGTGATCTTTATATCAATCAGTTGATGAAAGGGCCCAATGCAAGAAAAATGCATGTTGGGCCTTTGAAACAGTTCGCATCGTTTCGATAATAATTAGTTTGATCTGTTTTACCGAGAAGGTCTACGGTTTGAGTCCATATAGCCCTTAACACATTCCACTTTTTTCGTTTTGATTGAAAAAAAAGTGAAAATGGATTAAGAATTAAATTAAGACATTTTATATCTGTATTATTATAATATAAAATGAACTAGAAAAATATAGTTATAGTAATACGGTTTCTCACGCTATAATTAGTCTTATTTATTAGTATTCTAATTATACTATTTTTTTGTATTTAATTGAATTGCTTTTTAAAAAGAGAAATCGATATATTTTTCAAAAATAAATATGATTATCAATTGTTCAAAGCTTGTCTAATTTTTTTCCAAAACTTTATTTGTATTTATTTCAAAGCTAATAATAATCAAAATGATCAAATGCGTACAGTTTGATAAAAAATATAATGCAAATAAAAACTAAAGATAGAAAGCCAAATGCAGACAAAAAGATCGAATATGTGTATTTGAAGGAAAAAATGAAAAATAATGGTTTCACAAAAATGATAAATTTATCTATATATTTTTTCTAAAGATATAATTTGTTCGAAACTTAATTCACGTATCATTTATTCAATGCCTACTTTATTTCCTTTTCATTCAAAGCTAAATATCTTTAATTTCAAATAGATAAATGATAAAATATAAAAGATAACCTAAAAGCTAAACAGAGAGATAAATGAGTTAATTAAGTTCAAAAATAAATTTAGATTTTAAACAGAGCGATAAATAAATTTATCTTTATAGCAACAAATAATAAAATAAAAGACAAACTAAAAGCTAACAGATAAAAGATAAAAAGACAAACTATAAAAGATTAGAAAAATACACTAAAATATTAAATGATAAAAGATAAAAGATAAAATACTTTACAAATTCGCATTTGTATATGTGATATTTGTGAGTCGGCGGAATAGGGATCTGAAGGTTAAATTAACACTAGAGGGGGGTGAATAGTGTTTAATTGGTAATATGAATATTTTTCAAATTCTTTAAGATTCTATTTGGAATGACGTAATTAATCACAGAAATAATCACAGAATCAAAGTGCAGATAAAAGTAAATGCAGTAAAAGTAAAAAGGAAAGGACACGCCATGATTTTATACTGGTTCGGAGTTACCCTACATCCAGTCCTGCACAATTCCTTGTATGGAATTCTTTTCAACTAGTAAATGCAAATACAATCTCGATTTCAGAGCTACATGAGACACCCTTCAAAATCTCGACCTTTGGGTAGAGTCATTTGATTTCCAGGCTACAAGCACACCGACTAGATTTACAGGCTACTAAGCACACTCAATTGATTTTATGGGCTACAATCACACCCACAAGTATAACAGTATGATTTGATAGAGTTTCACAGAATCAGATCTTCGATCTTGATTACAATTGATCATATAACTCTTGAATATCACTTTGATTTTGGTTTGAGTGAGAGATGAAAGAAATCAAAGAGAGATGAAGGAGAATCAAACTAGTGATGCTTGAATTTAATTCTGGTTGAATTTTGATAGAGTTTGGGTATATTTTGATTTAGAAAATGAGAGAGTGGAAAGAGGAGAGAAGAATAAGAAAGTTAATGTTAAAAATTCGTTTGGAAGTCTGGTGTATATATAGAGAAACAATAGTCATGTCCATTCGCGAAGAGATACGACGAAAAGACACTTCCATTCAAATTTGAATTATGAAAATTACGGCCACTATGTCGACATATAGGAATTGGATATGTCGACATATCCTTCACAAAATTGAAAAACACTTTATAAAGATTATTTTGAAAATATTAAGGTTTGTGAAATATTTTGATATTTTGTAAAATCATCTAAACATAGTTTATACATATTTTAATCATATCAAAACTTGAGAAATTTTTATAGAAATATATTTAAATATTTAAAGGATTTAAATATGAATTTTTTTTAAAGTAATAGATATAAAGTAAAAAGTGAATTTATTTGAAATCGAACATATATTATAACAAACTTATAAATATTTAGAAATATTTAAAAACTAAAATTATAACAAAGGATAATATTCAAAGTAATATAATCAGATCAAAAGACGGAAATAATTTGAAGGCTATTTTGAAAAGTTATTTTGAAAACAAGAACTCTTTTAAAACCATTTTTAAGATATTTGAAAATCAGTTGAAAAGGAGAAATAGAGAGAGATATATCAAAGAAGTGCTATCAGGGTTTTAACAAAAATCCCAAGACTCTATAACTTATCTGGAATATCCTGAATTCTTCAAAAATCATGAGTCTTCAATCTCTAACTCTTGAAACTCTATATCAGCAACTTGAATCTACTCTTGATATTGTACAGTCTTCTTAATTAATACCCGTCTAATATCCTACACTATATAATATACATAGCTTGATAAAACATTAGTATCTATTTTTTTTATATAATGTTATATAGTTGTTATCATCAAAACCAAAATCTAAGGTACTAACAATATTCTTATATCTAAAATAAAGAAAGATAAACGAATATTTTTACTCCATTTTGTAACACTAATTGTTTTTCGTTTGTGTTCCAAATGTTATAATTTAATGTCTACAATGTTAATCTTTTATGTAATTTTTATGCGTGTTTAGAATAACAATAGATAAAAGATAAAATGAAAATAAAAAATATAGAAGAAAATAACTATGCAATGTTATAAGCATATACATGAAAATTTTGTATTTAAAATGATAAAGGATAAATTTAGAAATCAAAAGCTAAAAGATAAATTACTTTTGCAATGTCACAATTATATATGTGATATTTTTATATTTAAAATGATAGAAGAATAAAGACAAAAATAGAAATTAAAATATAAAAGATAAATTATTTTACCATTTTCAAAACATTATAGCACATGTTAAAAGTAAATGTAAAAGGATTCTAAAAAAAGTTGTAAGATACTAAATTTTCTTTCTATAAGCTGATTAACAAAATGATACATAGATTTATCATTATTTCTTTAAAAAAAAATTACACAACTTCTAAATTCATCTATTACAGTAAATAACATAGTATAATCAACAATTTTCGTCATCATTCAATTTACTATATTCTATCTAGGGTTTTAATTTGAGTAATTAGATTCAAATCAACAGCAGTAAATTAGGTTTTAAGTGTGTAACATTTTGCTGTTAATATACAACTGTGTTTTCGAGTTAAACTAAAATACCAGCATTTATGCTGTAAATCCAAACATCGTCGCAGATCAACGATTTTAAATACAAGAAAATCGACGAAATTAACTAACTATTATGAAGTGATAAAAAATTAGGATCTTTACCTTGATTGATCAGGAAACGCACAGTCAAGATCTAAATTAATTGAAGAATACGTTATTGATTCTGTGAAGACTGCGCATCAGTTTTCTTAGATTTAGCCATAGAAATTCAGAATAAGGGAAAGTGTGTTAGTCAAGTGAGAAGTATTAGATTCAGGAGGAAGAAGACAGAGAGAAATTGCAGACTGGAGGGAAAAGATTTGTAAGTTTGTTTTTCTTATTACAAACAACAGCGTATCAGTGAAACTTATACAAACATAATTGGGCTTATACACATACCCGACCCATTACATTTATTTGCATACAATCTGTTCAATCAATTAAGTAACACCACAGTTATTCATTCCTTCTCCGAACAGGCAGCTTGATAATCAATCTCGACTTCTCCCTCTGATGCTGCTGACATGGCATGACACAACTGCCCCCCTCATCAAATGTTGACCTTGTCTCAAGGTAAAAAGTCGGAAATCGAGCTACAAGCTTCCAATAATCCTCCCAAGTGGCCTCCTCTGCTGATTGATGTTTCCACTTCACTAGGACTTCAGTAATTGTGCCTTGAGGTGATTTAGCTGGACGACGAGCCAGAATTCTTTCAGGTTCAGCTACTATCTCCATTGAAGATGTAGGTAAGTCTTCCTGTACAATGATATTAGTTCCCAGTTTTTGCTTAAGTTGTGATACGTGAAACACCGGATGAATATTAGCTGAAGGTGGCAAGCTCAACTTGTATGCTACTGAGCCTATCTTCTGTATTATTTCATACGGTCCATAAAATTTTGGTGATAGTTTTGTGGTTCTCTGGTTGCTAACAGATAATTGCCTGTAAGGTTGTAGTCGAAGAAATACCCAATCCCCTACTTGAAATTCTCTTTCAGACCTATGATTATCAGCATTTTTTTTCATTCTTTCTTTGGCTTTAGCAATGTTGTCCTTCAATAGTTGTAATGCTATGTCTCGTGCATATAATTCTTCTTCCACTGCTTGAACTTTCGCTGACTTTGGAACATAAGATAGTAGAGTAGGAGGTTGTCGACCATAAAGTGCTTCAAAAGGTGTAGTTTGTATAGGTAATTTCCATGTAGTGTTGTACCAAAATTCAGCTAAACTGAGCCATTTCACCCATTCATGTGGCTTATGACCACAAAAACATCTCAAATAACATTCTACTGCTTTGTTGGTGATTTCTGTTTGCCCATCTGATTGTGGGTGATAAGAAGAACTCATAGCTAGTGTGCAACCTTGCAATTTGAATAGTTCAGACCAGAAATTACTAGTAAAAATTGAATCTCTGTCACTTACAATAGACTTTGGTAAACCATGTAACTTATACACACCATCAAAGAACACTCTAGCTACCTGCTGTGCTGAATATGGATGAGAAAGTGGGAAAAAATGTGCATACTTTGTTAATCTGTCCACCACTACAAATATAACTGTGGATTTATTACACTTAGGCAGCCCAATAATAAAATCCATAGTAATATCCTCCCATACTCTCTCTGGTGTTGGCAATGGCTTTAGTAGTTCAGGAGATTTTACATTTTCTGATTTATTCCTCTGGCAGATGTCGCAATTTTTGACAAATTGCTGTACATCAGTTTTTTGTCCTTGCCAAAAAAAAACTTGTTTTAACCTCTTTAAGGTTCTCTCCACGCCAGAGTGGCCTGCCAAGGGTGTAGAGTGATGTTCAGCGAGCAACAGATGTTTGATCTTATTGTCATCTGGGCTTATAATAATCTTCCTTTTATAGAAAAACACCCCATCAATTTTCTTGTATTTGTTTGTATCTAAGTTACCTGCCTGTAACTTTGTGTCCAGGTCCTGAAAATAAGGATCAGAGAGGACTCGTTGCTTGACTTCTGCCATCCAATTACTCTGCACTATAGAGATTGCATGTAATTGTAATGGAGAGGAATTCAAAGTTTCAGGCTGAATACTAATATCTTCATCTCGTCTTGACAAACAATCAGCTACCGTGTTTTCTTTGCCAGATTTATATTCAACAGTAAAATCAAATCCATGTAATTTTGTAAGCCATTTACTTTGAATTCCCGACTGAAGCCTCTGTTCTAAAAGAAACTTGAGACTCTTGTGATCAGTTTTGATAATAAACTTCCTTCCAAGAAGATATTGTGACCACTTTTTTATTGCCAACATAAGTGCTAATAATTCTTTTTCATATACTGATGAGTAAATGCTCTTGCCTTTCAATGCCTGACTAATATAAGCAATTGGTTTATTATTTTGTAACAGAACAGCACCCATACCAACTCCAGATGCATCACACTCAACCACAAAGTCTTGGGAGAAATCAGGCATAGCAAGTATTGGAGGAGATATTAAGCATTGCTTCAACTTATCAAATGCTACCTGAGCTTCAGTAGACCAGGTAAAAGAATTCTTTTTCAATAAATTGGTAAGAGGCTTAGCAATAACTCCATAGTCTTTAACAAACCGTCTATAATAACCTGAAAGTCCCAGAAATCCCCTTAATGCCTTCAGACTTGTAGGAGTTGGCCATGTTTGCACTGCTAATGTCTTGTCTGGGTCCACAGCAATTCCTTTATGAGAGATGACATGACCTAAATAAGAAACTTCAGTTTGTGCAAACTGACATTTAGAAAGTTTTAGAACCAGTTTATTATCTTGTAATATCTGCAATGTCAAGGAAAGATGAATTAAATGATCATGCCAATTTTTGCTATAAATCAATATATCATCAAAGAAAACCAACAGAAACTTCCTGAGATAAGGTTTGAATATAGAGTTCATTAAGGCTTGAAACGTTGATGGAGCATTTGTAAGGCCAAATGGCATCACCAAAAACTCATAGTGTCCTTCATGAGTTCTAAATGCCGTTTTATGAATGTCCTCCTCATGCATTCGTATTTGGTGGTAACCAGACTTAAGATCAAGTTTAGAGTAGAAAACCGAACCATATAACTCGTCTAACAACTCATCAATTAGTGGTATAGGAAATTTATCTTTAATAGTTGCTTTGTTTAATTCTCTATAATCAATACACATTCGCCATGAACCATCAGATTTCTTCACCATGACCACTGGAGCAGCATAAGGACTAGAACTTGGTCTGATTACCCCAGTTTGTAACATTTCCTGTATCATTTTTTCAATTTCATTTTTCAAATGAAATGAGTGTCTGTATGGCCTTAGACAAATGGATTTAGTGTTTGGTAACAATGGAATTTTATGGTCACATTGTCTGTATGGAGGTAATGAAGAAAGAGGAGAAAAGACTGCAGAAAAGTTATCGAGGACAAGTTGTAAATCTGGTGGGAATTTAGGTGGAGAGTGCAGAGCATTTTTATTTAGGAGTTTCAGTGGTGGATTTGGAATAGTGGAATTTGTCATGTGTACCATGAAGCATATACTCTGGTCAGTAATATCCTTGCTAATAGTATGGGCTGAAACAAGTTGAGACTCTTTAGGTTGTAAACCTTGCCAAACTACCCATTGATCATGTAGAACAAATTTAACCTGAAGCTTTTTGAAGTTAAAAATGATATCATCCAGTTCTTGCATCCATTGGACCCCTAAAACTACTTGACACCCTCCCAATGGAAGAAGCAATAGGTCCACCTGAATCTTAGCACCTTGACATGACACAACTACACCGGAACAAACACCCTGACCATAAAGTTTCTCACCACTAGCAATGGAAACTTCAAATTCCTTTGTAAAATCAATATGCAATCCCAATTTCTTCGCTAAGTCGGTGTTAATAAAATTGTGTGTAGATCCTGAATCAATAAGTATATTTATCATCTGACCATTTATGCTTCCATGAAGTCGAATAGTATTGTTTGCAACCACTCCACACATTGCTTCCAAAGAGATAGAAGGTAGCAAGTCTGTGTTCTGCTCAAATGCCTGTAAATCATTTCCTTCTTGCATATGAATTTCTTCAGGTAATGATGATTTTTGACCTTGCAGTGTTCCCTCTAAAATGAATACATGTTTATTTTGACATTTATGTCCCGGATACCACTTTTCATCACAGGTATAACACAATTCCTGACTTCTTCTTCTCATTATTTCAGTCGAAGTAAGCTTCCTTGGTTGCAGAGGCACTGGGGGTTTGGAATTAGATTCAGTAGAGGGTTTAGCTAGGTTTTGTTTTAGCTGAGTAGGTGATGAGGTTTGTGGGATGGGATGGTATGATCTGAATGGGTATTGGTAAGGTTGTCGAATTGGCTTTTTCATAATATTGTATTTTTCTTCACTAATTTTTGCTAATGCAATTGCTTCCCTCAGGTCTTTTGGTTGAGCAGACAGTAATTCATATTTAATATCATCCTTCAATCCACCTACAAACCGGTCAAGAATATACTTATGTGGTAATTTGTCAAGCAAACTGAGTATTTGTTCAAACTTACCCGAGTATTCCCTCACAGAACCAGTCTGTTTAACAGATGACAGAGCCTCAAAGGGTCTCTGAAGGTCAACGGTGCTGAATCTTGCAATCATCTCATCTTTGAAGATCTCCCATTCAAAGTAATTATCTACGTTTATAGCCAACCAATAGAACCACTGTAAAGCTTCACTTCTAAAATGAAATGAGCAGATCTGTACCTTCTCATTTTCAGGGACATTATGATATCAAAATACCAATTCAGTTTGTTTGATCCAAGCCAGTACGTCAGCAGTACCGTCAAATATAGGAAATTCAATCTTAATTGGTTTGTGATGTAAAATTGAAGAAGAATTCCGTAAGGAAGATTGTGAATTAGGATGCATAGGTAATTCATTACTAAGATGAGGAGATGTGGTTCCATTACCTTGTTTAGGAGCAGATCCCAAAATACCTGCAGCTGAATTCAAATTTTGTGAAGAGGGCGGTATTTGTCGATCAGATACAGGTGGAAGTTCTTCAACATTTCTTTGAGGTTGCGCTTGCTTCAATTCTTTCAATTCTTGGAAAATTAATTGCAGCGAGTTCTGGAATTCTTGAATCGATGTACTAATTTGATTGCTGTTGGTAGATATCTGAGAAGCAAAATGTGAATTCAATAATTCCTGTTTCTGTAATTGAGCTTCGAGTTTTTCCAATGTTGTTTGAATAGCAGCTTCTTCTTCTTCTTCGGCTTCATAAGAGCTATGGAGATTTGGTCGATCTGGATCCGAACGAGAATCTGATACCACTTGTGAAGACTGCGCATCAGTTTTCTTAGATTTAGCCATAGAAATTCAGAATAAGGGAAAGTGTGTTAGTCAAGTGAGAAGTATTAGATTCAGGAGGAAGAAGACAGAGAGAAATTGCAGACTGGAGGAAAAAGATTTGTAAGTTTGTTTTTCTTATTACAAACAACAACGTATCAGTGAAACTTATACAAACATAATTGGGCTTATACACATACCCGACCCATTACATTTATTTGCATACAATCTGTTCAATCAATTAAGTAACACCACAGTTATTCATTCCTTCTCCGAACAGGCAGCTTGATAATCAATCTCGACTTCTCCCTCTGATGCTGCTGACATGGCATGACACAGATTCTTGTTGTTGAACGGATCTGAGTCATTTCTGTTGAATTTGAGCGGATTTCGAGAGGATGAAGTGGAGCGATTTTGAGATTTGGGAACTTTTTTCGTTTTGCTGACAATTAAATCAACGATGTTCGGCTGCGTTTGTTGGAATAAAGGACAGGGATTTAATTTTGCATTTTTTGTCCTAAAACTTATTAGATCGGAATGGCGTTCTGCAAATTAATTGAGAAGATGTGAGAATCCCTTTATTTGAATTTCCCCGTTTCTGGTTTTGAGACAATAACCCCTCTTTCCATATCAACAGCTCCTACTCGCACCTGATTCCCTAAAGCCGCATCAATCCTCAACTGGTCAGTTGCATCAACATTCATAGTCTTATCATCATCCATTTCACCCAATAGAGCATACATGTTTGTTGTTGCAAAGCAATCCAAGTTTGCTACTTCGTGAGTCGAAGCACGAGCTTCGATTGGAGGTTGGACGATTGACTTAGCCAACGGTGGTTGAGCCAAGCCATAAACTACAGGGTCGAGACTGAGAGGGTCTCACGATAGAGAAGCTGAAGCCGACGCTTTCATCCTTATTGGCATATTGTCGAACAAAATGTCTGCATGGACTTCATGAACTACAAATTCTTCACTACTGTCCATTGAGGTGTCGCGTTGGTCAGCCTTCCATAGAACATTGGCCTCCTCGCCTTCGGAACTGTCCGCTTCTTTATTAGCCCAGAAACTGCACTGCCATCGTCCCTGTTAATACATAGCCCATCAAGGAGATTACGTTTTAGTTTCTTACTTTTTATATTTTTTAGAACAAAATCGGAGCCATTATCCAGGCTCGACGATGTGGTTTGACGCGGCGTACCAGGATATTGAACTGGTCAGTAAAAGAAAGAGACACGTTTGTGGCCAAGGCATCCACGGCCAGAGCATGTGATGGGTTCCCTGTAATCTTTGGCGAGATGCGACCTTTCTCCACAACAGAAGAAGAATTGATTTATTTTGTTTTAGTTGTTTTAAGCCATTGGGTGTGGAGAATCTTTGGACGCACGCACTGCTTTGGACTGACTGAGGGGAACGGACACTTGCAACCTAGGCATAGGATCGTTTGAGATGGGACGGATGGTTGCTTGTGTTGAACGGGATTGGATGAAGAAATAGAGTTTCAGGAATATCGATGTTTATTATTCGACCAACAATCTTTCTTCAACACCAGATAAGAGAAGATTGAGACTCGTATAAATATTGTAGAAGTAATATTGGGGCAAAAGTCTAATAAACCAACATCTAATACTAGATGTACTACTCAAACTCAAAGTATTGAGTTTAAGAAATATGAATTAATGGCGTAAGGTTAAATAAGAAGAATCCAAGTATGGCAATGTAAAAAAAATCTGATGAACATAAGAACGAAGAACAACAATGGTACAAGGCATGAGAAAGCATATGAAAAAATAAAAATAAAAAGCATATCAAGAAAGAAACATGGTAGTTTGAGAAAAATACAAGTTGTCCAACTAAAGAAGTACAGAAAAAACCTAAAGCAAATAGGAAAAAAATCATTTCTATAGCCAAACAAGATACTTTAAGAATTGGCATGAAATAAAAGGTTAAAAAATGAGGAAAAAAAAAACAAGTATAAATTTTCATTTTAGCCTTAAAAAAAATTATTTCAAGTTTAGACCCGCTTCAAAACTAATTATAAAAATAGACATGATTTCATATAGATTGTGTATTTATGTAATGTGCAAGCTATGTTTTAAAAACAAAATAAAATTTAAGTTTGTGCATTTTTGAAATGCGCAAATACAAACACAACTATATATAATAAAAAGAGATCAACTGGTTATTCCAGTCTTGAAAATGTATTTGCGCATTACAAATATGCGCAAATATAAATATATAGTTTGTGCGCATACGTGTTTTTTAAAAGACAAAAATATTGTTTGCACATTTCATAAATGCGCAAAACCAAGACTATTTTTATAGTTGGTTTTGAAACAGGCCTAAACTTAAATAAGTTTTTTTTAGACCAAAATGAAA
The DNA here is from genome assembly GCA_030737815.1 of Allium fistulosum. Lineage (NCBI taxonomy): Eukaryota > Viridiplantae > Streptophyta > Magnoliopsida > Asparagales > Amaryllidaceae > Allium > Allium fistulosum. Next base: position 1,428,538,039 of record CM060902.1, read on the forward strand.
ATTTATTCAAAAATTTACAATAAAACCGAAAATTAAATTTGAAAAACGATTTGAAAAAAAAAAGGACTAACTTAAATTTTGGAACAAATAAAATCCACTAAAGATGCAAATAACAATATATTGTATAGGGGCTCAAATATGCTAAATTTGGGACAATTATTTAGAACTACTTATTATCTTAACGAAGGAAACCGAAAGAAAGGGAGAAAATGAAAGATAAAAACATAGGGATGATCTACAATGTAGAAGGTAAAATGTTGATCGAACAATTAAAAAAAGGGAATAATAAAGCAACGATATAATATATCTGTGAAGATGTGGAAACCGATAGAAAGTAAGAAATTATACACTTAATTTGAAGAAGAAAAAACCAACGGAGAAAAACGTCAAACAAACGGAAAACATGATATCACTGATGAATGGAGAACATGATAGAACCAATATTTGAGAAGAAGATTGACAAAATCGTACCAACCAACTATAAAGTTTGGTATTACGTCATGCAGGTTAATAATGGAAGTCATACACCGAGCAACGCAGTTAAACAGAATAAATCGGGAGTGCACAAACATTGTACATATGATAGTTGTAGATCTAAAAAGCATAAGATAGCGTTCAGACTTCTAAGTGAAAAATAAATTCCTACATCCATAATAAAACATATTCGAAACGTAAATGAAAACTCAAACAAATTGAAAACAGTCAAAATATGCGTTCTACCTGTATCAATAGAGCTAGTAGTAACCTTTGCAGAAAAAAGAGTGCGGATATTTGATTAAAACCAGAAGAAACTACAAGAGGTGTGAACTAGCAAAGAAATGAAATTTTTGATCCCATGCACTGAAACAAGTCAAAACGTTTCTTTATAGCATAGTCTCAGCAAAATCCTAGTATGGAAATATGGTTTTGGTCAAAGGTCCATACATACATATATAAAAAGAAGAAAAATATGTTGAGAATAGCCAGAAATAGAAGAAATACTTCAAACTCCGAATAAATTTTCTATAGGTTAACATGAAGCCGTTGACTGCAATGAAGGACGAGCGATAGTTACTCTTCATTTTCTTCATCATCTTCGTCGTTATCTTCGTCAGTGCCCTCCTGCAAACAAATGAATTCCATTAACACATCAAAATTTTGACAAGATAATATGCAATATTACCATAGAAGTGCATTTATATCAATATAATAACATTGTTCAAAATGAAAATTTGGCAGAACCAGGCACAAAATATTCATACAGAAGTGCATAATCAATGTAAACAATGTTCAAAATGGTAAATTTGGCAAATTAAACCGCTTTTGAAATCAATCATTATTAACAAAGACATAAATATAAAAAAATCACTGTGCACCAATTTTTTGAAAAAGATTGGACGATATGAAAGGTGATAGAAATGCAAATGATGAAGTTTTGGAATATTTCTACAAATCAACAATAAAATCATCGAAACCCAATTAATGATTACCTCATCATCGTTTCCCTCAAAGCCGTCTTCTTCGGCTTCCTGCACCAAATAAGTCTTACAATTGATTTTTCAAGTAAAATAAAAAAATAAGTGATCTGGGTAACTGATAAGCTATTGGACTTTACTAGACTCTATATTTAGCATTCATGGAATAGTAATATAGAGCTAAGTGAATCTTAAACTCAAGAGCATTTAGTATTGAAATCTGAAACCACTTGGCATAATACAGCTATAAAATCATCCTTCCTTCCCCCACAACTGCAGCCACTATTTGAGAAATGACAGAAGAAGAGACAAGGTTGCTTACATTATTTAAGTATCTCAAAGGGTTGGGCCACAATTCATCCTTTATTATTTCTGCTACCTGTGAAAAAAGAAAAAGAAAATTTCAACGATGGAAAATGAATTTCGAGAAAACATGATCATCTTAGCCATCAGTCATTAGTAGAAGCTAGGAACAAATTACCAACAAATGGTATTAATTGGAAATGAACGGAAGAGGAAAAAAAACTGTTCTACCTAGAGCAGTCCAAAGTTGCTCAACGACATATATACAAATGAATTTTCTTTTAACTAGTAGACATTTTAAATGTTGATTATACAAAGAAGAGATCAAGCAGAATACATTCATTGATATTACTTCGGTTTATTTGAACACCACATACATCAATTTTGTTGTATTTGAAACAAACAAGAAAAAAGATGAATGGAAAAAGTAAGAAGTTGAGAAATAAGTGTATACTAAGGTACACAAATGAAACAATATTGATGAATTATCAAATTTAACATATACCTCGTCAGGCACTCCGTCTAGACCCTGCTCTGACGAATCACTAAACCAGCTATAGAAACTGCATTTACAAAATATGAATGTAAATAAGAAATAAATAAAAACAATGACTAATAAAACTTGAAACATTTGACTTAATAATAGCTATTCCAGATTCCTGAAACTAACTTCGGTTTAGCATAAACGACTTAAAGCAAGTATGCTTTTAATCATATATCTTTGTTTTTTTTATACATTTAACTGTTTTGTCTGAGGACACACAAACTCGGCCAATCATACAATCATGCAACATCCACTTTTAACAGCTTTTCCAAGTTCAAAATTAGCATAGTATAAGAGAGATACAAGCAACATAATTCAGTGATAAAAGGTTGGTTTGTCAGTAACTGTTATGATGTTGTAGGGCATTAATAGAGCCAAACATATGATCAACAACACTAGATATATCCTTATAACCAATTGTATTAAAATTGGTTATATAGCTCTAGACATTATCTTATAACCACTTGCAGTCCAAGCATTATCTGATATTTAGCTTATTTTAAAGTTAACAAAGAGATGCACCAGCACTCAAATTGCACAAAAGAAAATAAAAACATCTAGAGCTGCAGAAACTAACCTTTCTTCATTTGCAGGACGTTTCTTTCCCTTCTTGTCATGATCAGACACACTAGATATATCCTTTATAGACGAAGAGTACCATTATCAGTTGCAAAACAAAAATATAACTGTACTAGGGCTGAAGTAGAGCATGCCTTACCATGCCCTTTTTCCAATTTATAGTGGTTCCAGTTATTTGACATGACCCATCATCAAGGAAGGCATAAGATTTCACAAGTTTATCGTTTTCGAAATAAGGGTTAGGGGAGAATATCTAAACATTAAAAGATCAAAGAAAGTTTAGTAAAACTAGCGGTAGTGAACTAATACCATGCTAAGATGGCAACAAAGTAAAAACATATGAAACTCACAAAAGTAATAGTATAACCAGACTTCATATCTTTGGAATCCTCAACGTCAAGAGATTTCAAGTATTTGAAAACCTGAACAGCAAGAGACAGTCACTTAAATTGGTTTTAGGTTTTTAAAAAAGGAATCAGAATCCAGTATTTACAGTACAGTGGTGTAAATATAGCATAGAAGAAACAAAGACGGTGGTAGGAAATATGCTAGAGCAACTTCAAAATAAATTGTGGTGCACCTTTTGGTCATCCTCAGTCAACAGATCAGTAAGAGCAGGATGACAAAGAAACTGTACACACAAGAACATTAACGACAATTTATGATTAAAAAAATCATGTATTTGGAACAGTTCAGTATCGTAAATACATACCGCGTTTAGCCAAAAATCTGGAATGGATTGAATAATCTCATTTCGTTTATTGTATGAAGGCCTGCGTATCATATTGTATTTCTGTTCCACCTCTATTAGTTTATCGTTTGCTTCATCATTAATCTGTTTTAATTATACAATACAAGTTAGTAGAAAATAAATCACGAACTGCAAGTCTGCAATTACTATAACATGGCATATGCAGCAATTACTAAACCAAGAGGTGACCCATCACGCATCACTCTTAAAGGGAGGAACAAGCAAAATTCCATGGATTCTTCGATAAATCAAATTTTAATTTGAGTTCATTTGAAAACAAAGGAGATAATATGGTAGTTATAGGACAGACAGCGGATGTAGAGGGTTGGAGCATAAGCTTTGATGCTGTTAGCATGACATAAAAATTTCCCAATTAAGAGGAATCTAATATTCATGGTAATTTTCATCTCAAAATTGCATCAGATTACTTGATCATATACTAAACTAGCAGAAGACAAAAGTATGGGTGGTAATAATATACACATATGTAGTACTCATAAGTGACCATGTACCCCAGTCCACGGATATTCAAACATGATAATGGGATAAACAAGTATATAACAAATTAAATGATTTGATTATACGTACTTACATAGAAACCGTTTAATAAAAAAACAATTAATCAACATTTTGCAAGGTTTCAAATTTAGGCTTTATCTGCCACTCCATCAACATTAACCAACAACATTCCCTTTGTTAAAGTATACACGTCTAGATTCCTAGGCATGTAAAACAACTCTGATTATTCGAGGGTCCCTTGTTGGTTGTCTCCACTCATTCACTATTGGGTAGTTTCTTTTTTCACTTGTTATTGATACAGAATAACTACTACTTTTTTACAGCATATTTAACTTGTTACCAAAACAAATTCTTCAAATAACCAGAATGTACAAACGTAACATGTTTTAAAAGGTCTTCTAAATACATTCAAATAGAAGACCTAGGTAAACAATCTTCCATAGAAGTCAAAACAACATATAAAAATGAACTGCAAATTATAGTTCATATAACTAGTTTTCATAAAAATGACAGATCACAAAGCAAAAAAGTTGAATTCAACTCAAAAGCAAAGTCAGAAGGCATTATCTACTTAAATATGCATGATTGAATAAGTAAACACTGATATATGATGCCTAGTTGCTCAGAGCCTGGCGTACATAACATCATTTTGACAAACAATAACAATCATGAACCACCATGGTAAACAATTTTTCAAACTTGAAAAGTATGAATAAATATTCAAACACTACATAATAAGTAGATTTGTACATTACTGATGCTGTAAATATATCACTTAAGTATTCATTTACAAACCTAGTTATTGTGCAACATAAAAAAAAGGTCAGATTTGACATTTGTCAATTACGGATTTGTGTGGGTTCACTTGAATACTTAACTGCCAGAAATGAACAAGATGAACACCTAACAATCAACCAATTGTACTACCTCAATCAGCTTCCATAAAATTCTACTCTATTTCCTTTCAGATTAGAGGAAGAAAAGATGACACATTTTAGGACACTATATTCTAATCACATTTACATATTGCACACCAATAACAAAAAATCAACACAGACACAAGGAAACTTTTCACGCAATTTAACTTCTATAACTAATCATAATTAACACATCACATATCCTCAAACGTTATCAAGATACACAAAAGCACAAACAAAACAAAACTATGAGACAAAAATCAAACAAGAATTACAGCAAAAGATCACAAAACAACCACCTTTTCTAACTCTTCCTGGACATCCTGCAACTTCTCGATCGCAATCACGAGCTCCCCGTCGATCGGCTCGCCCTCCTCCTCCACCTTCGCCTTCTTTCCTTTGTCGGCCGTCATCTCTATCCCAAAACTTAACCCTAATTCTGCCGCCGATCGGAAAAATAGAATAAACAAGAGTGGGAAAATGAGAGGAGCACTGCAAGGGTTTAGAGGGTTTATATATGGAGAAATTTGAGTGAAGTGCACACTCCGCTGTCGAGTTACTGCGTGGATATAGAGGATTTGGAGCCGTTGGATTCTTAGGGATTTTGATCGGAGGGTAGAGTAATGAGTAGGACCCGCGTTTTATTTGATATGGATGATTTAATATTCGCATTATTCAAAAACCCTAACCCTAAGGAATGCGTACTGATTGTGTAATTTATATGTAGCCGCCATTTTGCGTGTTAACGGTTGGATTTATTTGATCGAAGCATTGATATTGTTACAATTTGATTCGACACATAAAGCATTCAAACCAAACAATTTGTTTTTGTTCCTTAAGTCTAGGGTGGGGTGATCGAGATCCATTCCATCAAAAGTCTAAATAGGGTCAGTCGTGTCCAAATAGTACTACACTTTTAAAATTTAAACCTAATCCGATACGAGATTCGAATAGGGTCGAGTTGGGTGATCCGAATCCGATTATATAACAACACTACAAATGCATATATGTTTATGTTTTATGATTAGATTAGATATTTCGAACCAATTCAATTCAGATTTGATCGACTCTGGTTTTTTAATCATTCATACCCGACCGATACACATCGGGTTCGACACCTCTCGAGTCAGTATTGTTCGGACTTATGGCTTTCGGTTTCAACTATTAGCCATACTTAAAACGTGATTTTGTGCAAATCGTCTTTGCAACATGTAGTGCATAGCCATTTAATTGATTTACAGTGTTATGGGCTAATGTTTGGTAGCTAGAACTTCGGATTATGGGAAATACAATCTTATACTCAACAACCTGAAAACCCGAAGTCCAATGATTTCTTTTGGCATTTCAAATTTTAATATCCAAGTGGAGTACCCGGTAAAAAATATCAAATGGTTAACATGACACTAATGAATTTGGGGTAGATTTATCCAAATGTATGCCAGCGGCTAACCTACATCTCTTAAATTTTGATGACCTTAGAAAACTAAAAAAAAGTTGAAGCTTTACGTGGACGAAAAAAATATTATTTGAAGATTGCTTCTCATTCATCTGATTTTAATATTGTTACATCATATTTTACCAAGAGTATTTTTTGGCATTTTATTTTAGTATAATATTTCCTTCGACGTTAAAACCCTTAAACACTAAGTCATTAAGCGTTGGGGGAATAACATACCAATTATGTCAGCTTATAAGCATGTGCAGCTTATAAGTATGTGTGTTTAGTTATATAAATAGCAAGGTAATCAGTAGGTGAAGGTGTTAAATACCAAAGTATTATATTATTATTATTATTAAAATAACAAATAAGTTGAGACGACCAACCTCCTCGATCCCCGGAAATCGACACTAATACATTCTCGGTATTCACGTGTCTTAAATACAAGTGCCGGAGAGGTGGATTATCATGGGTAAGAAAGAAAATAAAGACAAAACAGAATCCCACACAAATGGAATAAGATACATTATTTTGACATATAACCTTTACAGCGGAAATTTTAGATACACTTATCAAAGTTAAACATGGATAGTTATAAATATATGTCCTTACAAATGCAGAATATAATGATACACAAGTGTGGTGGTAACAAATAACAATCTTCAGAAGAATCTTCTAACTTCATGCTTCAAGCTCCATCCAGATTTCTTCTAACTGAACCTGACTATTAGGCTGTCCGGGAAAATTTGTGCACCCAGAGTTTAAGGGAAAAGGAAAATAAACTCTAGGTCAGTCGTGTGATTGGTGTGAGAAACTCAAAATACGCGTTCTGAAAAGGAAAGGTATCTCATAAGACCACGCCGGACATAAACACGGAACGGGTTTTTATCTTATGATAACCAAAACATTTGCTACGCAAAATCTAGGAATATTATTTTTAATGACATTCCTTGAAAACACTTTTCAAGTAAATATATTCAAATAGCCGAAATTATTACATTGGTTAAATTTGATGGCATAATAGGTTTACAACTAAGTCCGAAGACACTTATTGGAGAATGGATTTCCATACAATGACAGGTAAGGGACTACCTTTCGTACAGTACATCTCTAGAGGAATGTACCGAGGATACACAAACAATCCTCCGCATTTGCAAGACCGATCTATCCCTATTTAGCACTCATACATGACATGGATAGAAACCGAATATGACATCACCTCGGTCGTTACCGACCTATCTGATGGCTCTCTTAACATACACAACATACCCGATATATAGAGGGTTATCTAGAAAGTTGATGACCCTAATGGTTGCGAACCACATAACCTTACAGCGTACTCTGTTTAAGCCATTACCGGGTGATGAGGCCCGAGGTAACGATTACCTTTCATATAACACATTTCACTTTGAATGTCACACTGCCATTCCATGGTCACACAACTGATTTCTACAAACGTATAACTCCTAAGCTCGTACGTCTCATGAAAGGGTGTTAAGGTAAGAGAAGTTGTCTTTTCCGCTACCAAACAGATGATACGTTCATAGAGATCAATTAATATAATTAGAAATGAAATGTTAGACATTCATCCATACAAGTCGTCTAAGAAAAGGACAAACCGAAGGCACTCTCCTACCACATCCTGTCGGGAGTTACCCCTAGGATTAGTAGCAAGAAGTTCTTGCATCGAAGATCTCAAAATGAAGAACTACTGCCACATAATATGGTATGGGAAATTTCCTTCGAGGGTCAGTGACAAGCAGCCCTACATTCCATCTTCTAAATCATTTCCATGTCTTCACTTCGAATACGTAAATTGGTTCGAAGTGGTCTTCGGATAGGAATCACCCAAATCCGACCCCGGTTCCTTCGAACCAATCATCAGTAAAAAGAAATGTTAAGTAAATAGAGAATTATTCTTTTGATTTATTATTTTTTATTAAAAATATCTTCAAAAAATATATATCTTTTAAAACATTTCTTTCCGGTACATACGGAATCATTAAACCTCTCTTATCAAATCCTTTGATTACTTAAAACCTTTTTAAATCTTGGAATAATTCTAAATCATTTCATCTTCACTTAGGAAAATATTTCCTAATCGTTTCATTTAAATTTTAACAAAGATTTCTTAATTCAAAAATCAAAGTTTTGATTGAGTTAAAACCATGTTATATAGGATGTTAATCCAAAACCAGTAAATATTAGGTGAGTAGGATCTATATAAATCATCTAATTCTACTCAATATCAATTCTCATATTCAACAAGTGATGTGGGCGGAATAACAGCGAAATCACCTTTTAAATTCCACGAACAGTACGAGTTCCCTCTTCGGGCTTTAACACCAAGTATAAGAATATTATCTCCATAAAATCCAAGTTGTTTAAATTTGAAAATTTTAATATTTTATACGTAACTCGTTTCCGACATTTCGACCTTATCTAACCCTCGTCCAGGAAAGGCCAGGTGAGTCAGGGCACTGGTTGCTCTTGAAATCTCCTTAGTTAAAGCACCTCACCTAGATCTCACGAATAGAAAAATCCAGTCTACTCGTCGGCTTTTAGAGGCAAGATTAAATCACTTGATTTTTAACAGCTTTTCTTTAAATCGTTCATTTAAACATTTTTAAATAAACTATAAAACTTCCAAATCATCATTATTAATTATTTATTTGAAAATATTTATAAAATATTTGGAAAAGAATCGTTAAGTTTAAAATAATATTTCAAAAGTTATAGAAAAGTGCTGCGAAAAGTGCTACGAATGGTGCTTTTTAAGCTATATTGATCAAAACGACTTTTCTATCATTTGAAAATTCATTTTTATGACTCAAATCACTTTTAAAACATTTTAATTAAATGGCTTTATGGATTCCGAACCGCAAAACCGAGATTTTTTCAAACACTTGTTTTACTCATATTTCAAAATCTACTTATCGAAATATCAATTTTCTTTCTTTGTTTGAAAACTATGGATATAATAGTTCGAAAAATTCTTATTTCGTAGAATTCTGAAGTATATTCCATTTTATATATTCATTTGACTTTTACAGCATGAAATCGCGAACCATCGTTACGCGACGCGCCTATTTTTGAATCAGTTTTCAATATTTATTTAAACTTTGCCAAAACACTTTTAAATATTTATAAAACATTTCTTAATCATATTAAACCATTTTTAAGAGGTTAAAATATTCCATATACACCATTTCATTTAATAAAGGAAAGTGATTTCCTTTGTGCTTATCGATGTGTATTAACGTGACTTGCATATATATTCAACAACCATATTAAACAGCTATCATTAACAATCATATCCAAACATATATATCATCCAATAACATATATATCTATAGTTTAGGAGTTTATCACCTTTATTTTCCCTTCGAGTTAATATAAAATTGGCTATAGCTTTGCTATCACGAAATCTAAGCTCATGATCACTAGCACTATTGCCTTTAAGTGGCTCGACCTAGGCTACAGATTCAAGGAGGAGCTTACAGCCTTGCTAGGGGAGGAGAAAGGGCTCGGTCTTGGTTTGGGGAAGTGGAGGTCGAATTCATAAGAGGAGGAGAGGAAGTGATTGCATTTGTTTTTTGAAGTGGATTGACATTGATTCCATATGTTTCTATTTTTACATTATTTCCTTATAACTTCTCCATATATTTTCTATAAACAAGAAGCCATTAGAGAGGCTCTTAGAAAGCTTAAGAAGAAGGAAGGAGAAGTAGAAGTATGTGTTAGGCATTTATGAGAAGAGGGGTGGTATTTATAGGAAAAAATATGGAAAATATCTTTCATCACTTCACCACCTTCCCATCACCCATATGCTCTACCTCCTCCAACATTTCACACGTTGGTTCCCCCCTCCCTCCATGTGCATTTGACTTAAGGAAGCTTAAGTATGAAGTCTTTTCAAAATAAATCTAAGATATTTGCTTATATATATATATTTATATGTAACTTGTATGTGTATATATATATATATATATATGTTATATACATCATCTTTATCCATCATAACACAACCACATTATCTCCCTACTAAACCTCTTAGGACAGCCCAAGTCTTATCATGCATGGACAAGGCCATGTGCATGTCCTTTGGTTGACTTATGTATGCTTAAGTGAGAAGAAAATGGAAATATCTTATATATATGTGTTATATGTGTACTTATATGTATATGTATATATGTGTATATATGAGTGTGCATGTGTGCATGGGACATGTACATACATGTACATGTATGTGCATAAGAGAATAAACAACGTTTCGATGACTTCAAGCAACTTTCGTCTGTTAAACCGTTAAAAATCGGGAAACCGATTACCGGTCACATTTTCACTTATATTTTAAATTACATATAAATGTAAACAAAATTTAAAAATAAATTTCTCATCATTATTAATCAATTAAAATGATCTTATTTTATTTATAAAACCATATAAATTCATATTAACAATTATTTACAATAATTGCTATCATCCCGATAAAGCGATATCGATTTTTCCTTATATTTTCAAATCAAGTATATATTTTTATAAATCTATTATAAATAATTTATTATCACTTTATCACTATTTACAATGAATTATCATCATTTAAAAACAATTATTTGAATAATTATAATAATTATTAAATCATTAAATCTCAATTTAAATTTATAAATCTATATAAGAGCATCATTGATGATGTTATAAACACATTTTATTTTCTCAAAAAAATAATAATAAATTTTATTTCATATTCTTGCTCAAGTATAAAATAAGTATATGTATCTAGCTTCGTGCATGACGTTTTACGATTATAGAGTTGTTTATTGATAAAACAGTTTTCGGTCATTTTATCGATTTAAATCCCGAGGAAAATATTTTAGTAAATATCTATTCAAAAGAAGATTACTATTATTTATTATCACTCAAAACAATATTATTTGTATTATCAACCTTTTATTTGAATAATTAAAAATATATATAATTTATCAATGTTATAGATTTACGGGTCATTACACAAGTCAAGTGTAGGAGCTCAAATACCGAAACCCAATGGAGATACTCATTAAATATTCACAAGTGCTTGATGAAGCAAATGACAATCAACCTAGTAACAAGTGTCTTGGATAACATGTATCAACAATAATATGAAACACTGTTGTCCTAACCATTCAATTAAGTCACACATTGACATAAGCAAAACTTCTGGAGAAAGCAGCATGCATCAACAAATAATACGTGATCAATCCACATCATCAAACGAAAAGTCATATTACGACAAGTTTCTCAATCACAACCTTCCAATCTACCAACTCAGCAATCTACGGTAAAAGTTTCCACGAATGAACAAACATCGAAACCATTATAAATAAGTGTGGATCACACAAGAATGGGCAAGCAGTAATTCACATACTAAGGCTACAGTGTACTGTTCTTGATCGGAGAGATTGTAAAAACTTGTTGATGGCTTCAGTTATAATTTCTATATCCTCTTAAGTAACTCTAGATTATAAAAGTACCAATAGTGGATGTAGGGGTTTTACCCCATACTATATATTCTTATATCCCTTACTTTACTGCATTTGCTTCCATAATTTTTCCCTTTGGCATTTGTTTCACCACACTATTGTTATCACGTTTAATGTAACAACTCGATTAGGAGCCAAAATATAATAATTTCAAGTAAATACATTTTGATAAATAAATTAATAATTTTGGAGTAAAGCTATTGATTTTTAGAAACAAAAGGAGTTATGCGAATAATTATTATTATGAATTAGGAAAAATGTTTTAAATAAAATTAAATGGAAGGATATTGATGAATAAAGGTAAAAATGTTATTTTGGAATATATTTGAAGTTGATATTTTGTAAAATACAAATGTGTGAATATTTTATATAAAATGAGCTAGTTTGAATAAATTGTCGAATAGTTTTTAAATTCATATTGAGAAATAAAAACATAGTTTTATAGTTTAAAAACGATTCAAAGATTTACATGTGTGAAATAAAATTATACAAGTGAATATAAATTATTTTCAAGTGAGCAAATTATGAATTAAAAATATAATCTTGATTTAAAAATGGAAAATGGGTTCAAAAAATTTTGTAAGCCAAATATGACACGAGAAAAACGATTATATGGGTTAGAAAATTTAAACGAGTTAGAATGTAAAAAAAGGTGTTATTAACTATCTTATAATGTTGGTTTTAAAAGGCAAGTCGGGCCTAACTGGATAATAAATCAAGCCCAATCCCACTTATTTTTTTCTAACCAGGTAAGAAGATAACATTTTCTCCTCATTCATTTCCTAAATTACTTCCTAAACTAAGAAAACCTAATTAATGGCAGCTCCACTCTTCATCTTATATCAAAAATCAAATATTTTACTAGAAAATTAAAGATAAAGGCAATAAATTAGTTCTTAACCTCCCCTCATTCTTTATCGACCCATATTTAATCTAAAGTTTAGATTTTTATCCTCTTTTTACTTTAGGTCAGTATGTGATTGCTTAAGAGTTTGGTCTTTTGAAGCAAGTAAAGTGAAAATTCAAGCTTTAATGCCATGCTAGGTGAATGTAACTACTTGATAATGGTTTACATGCCGTGATATATGAAATATAATCATGTTTTGATGAAGGTGATTTCCTAATATGATGTGAAACACTTGAATTGATATATATGTTGAAGTTTGTTGTTTGATTTCATGCTACTACTGAATTGGTTGATTACTGTCTTCAAAACTATTAATATTTTAAATGTTATACTGGAACAAATTTGAATGATTCTCTTCTCTTGATTGCATGTCCATTTTATGATGTTTGAATGCTTATTACATGCTCTGAACTGGCCAGAAATGACTAGAATTGATCAAAGTTCGAAAATGTTGAAAGATCCACTAGAGCCTGGAGCAAATGCTCCAGGTATAGGCCACATGTCAATCGCAACCATCGCCAGTGGTCGACCAGTGCCTTAACTGATCGACCACTAGTGAAGGTAGCAGTAGGCCGCTGCCTTGTTTTACCGGACCATTTTGCTCTAGGCCAAGGCCGTATACTTTGAATGATATATATATATATATATATATATAATAATAAAATTTTGTTTTTAAAGTATAAAGAGTATTACTATTTATATTATTTTTGAAAGGTGGTTATTTGATTTATTGAGTAATAAATTATACTGATTATAAAAGGGAATGTAATATATTATATTATATTATATGAAAGCTAAGTTCAAATATGTTTGTTCTTTCATTTCCACTTTTATGAAAATTTCAGCATCTGGCACATGTCCTCTATCTATTATCTATTTATTATATAATATTATGAAAAGAGATTTAAAACTCTTTATTTTTGTTTCCCTATCATTTCCTTTTTCTCTTTAGTTGTAACGTGGCACCTTTAATTGAACTTAGCGGTTTGATTATTGGTAAGATCAAAAGTTTCCATTTATTCTTATATGCATATTATTTATTCCATCTAATTATATTATATATGTATACATATTAGAACATAAAAGTGAGTTCAGCAATTTGTACCTTTCTAACGCTTTACCCCATCTATTCCATATTTCAGGTCTTCCGCCTACTTCCATATGGAATTTTAGTTTTCCTCATCCACTCTTAGCTCATATCATGATCTCTTCTTAAGTCAAGCATTATTTGCATTTTACCTCCTTCAAGTATATTTATATCTTTATAAACCATTCTAAGTCATAAGCAGTAAAAAGGTTTAGCTTTCCTCAACTAGAAATATCATATTACCATATTATTCCTATAATTAAAATCCTCATTAATACCTATTGAATAAAAAGAGGCTATAATTATAATCCTTTTCTTATATAAATTTTAGTTTCTAAAATATAATTCCATATTTAAATATACTCATTCTTTTTATATATTCACAGTTTCTTTTTATCCACGAAAAATTGATGGTTTAGCTCATTATTTATTGTTCCCTTTCTTTTTATAATTTCATTTGCATACAGGTTAACTTTGAGTGTTTTCTATGATTGGTGTAGCTGACTTTGATTTTTCAAGTTTATAGTGTTGTCCAACATTTGAACCGAGCAACTTCTCAATGAATTTGGACTTCGAAACGAAGATGAAATGGATCAAGAACTTATACGGATACTTGGGATGATAGAATGATGGAGCACAAGAAGTTGGAACCAAATTGGAGTATACCCATTATGGTCGGTACCGACTATAATTATGATTCGTACTGAGATGATTTTAAGAGGAGGACCCACAACTGAGCTTGGAAACATGGAAATATGGACAAGTATGAGGAAGAAAGCATTTGATGATGAGCAATCATGCTCAGTACTGACCATATTGCGGTCGGTACCGACATGATTTTCGTGCATAGAATTCACTCCAACTTCCTTGCTACTCATGTGGATCTAAGTTCTTGCCTTATCTTCTATGATCTTGTGACCATGGAAGACGATTTTGCCTATAAATACAAGAGTTAGAGCAACGTGAAAATGACTTTTGATTCCGAGTCTTTATTCTCTTCTCTAGAATTCAAACCTTTGCCACAAACCATCATCAAACCCAAATTTGCATTGTTTTCTAGACTTGAAACTCTATAAACCTTTTGTATTCATGATAAATATCAAAGTAAAAAATTAAATGGACATAGGAAGTGATTTAAGGCTAAACCACTATAAAAGTCCTTATGTTCTTGCCGTTGTATTTCATTTTTGATTGATTTACTCTTGTTTATGATCGATTTAGGGTGTTGAGTCACTTTTGACCTAATATTTTTGGTACTTTCATTGAGAAATGAGATTCCCAAGCAAGATCTAGCTTATAATTTTGGATTTCGAACAACTAGAAGTTAGATTTGTTGCTGTATATCTGAAGTTACGTGGATTAGAAGAAGAATCTGGATTAGATCCGAAGGATATGACCCCTAGGAACATCTCCACGAGATTTGGAGTTGTTATTGGAGAAGTTGAAGCTTCTCAACACAATGAAGAGATGACTCAACCAATCAGTGCATTGCTAGGACCTTCTTCTCCGTAGGAGATAATGACCAAAGTTGAACTAGATAGAATGATGGTTGAAATGAAGAAGAGGATGTTGGACAGTCGGAATGTCATCTTTGAAAGAATGGAGAAAAGCTTTGCTTTGTTGTCCCAGTAACCACAAAGGCATAGGAAGAGCCATAGGGATTCATCATCTTCAAGTTTTGAAGAAGATAGTTCATCTTCATTAGATCAGAACAGACGAGAAGGCAAATAAAATATGAGGAGAAAGGCTGTTGGAACAACGAAGAAGCAAAGTGTGGGAAGTGGAGTAGTTCTGGTCATGGCCAACATGGTCGGTACCGACCACAACCAACTCGATACCAACCATGTTGAAGGCGGAGGTGGTGGACAACCCATGAATCAGTGAATCTTTCTAATAGTAAAGATGATTTGTAGAATGTTGGTGATGATGTTGGGCAAGATACTAGTGCACAAGTTGATGGTGTTTAAACGAATGTCACAAAACTGATAAGACAATGTAGAGGATTTGGGCGAATGGAACCCCTAGAGTTAGGGAAACCTAGATATCGTGCGATGAACGGATAGGTTTGCGGAGTCAAACACTTAGGAATATCCCTGACGATTACCGTCCAATTGCCCAAACCAGCGAATAGTTCATAGCATATATGATTAAATGACTACTGAACGAAATTCAGCATAGGAGTAATGATGAATGTCGTTTAGCACCCAGTAGGACTCCATTCACTAATGATGTATTATAGTAGAAATATCCTAAAAAGTTTGTGATGCCAACGATGTCATCTTATAATGGAACGAGAGATCCAAGTCAACATTTATTGAAGCATAAATGGCACATGGATGATGCCCGTGGTACTTATGTGATGAGGTGTAGGTGCTTTACCATATTCTTAAACAGGGTAGCTATGATGTGGTTCACTCGACTCGTGTCGAGGTCCATATCTTTTTCTGACCAGTTAGCAAAGAAGGTCATAGAGCAGTTTAGGCTCTATACTACTTGACCAAAGGATATGATGTCCTTATTAGAGGTTCATTAGAATTCTGGAGAGACTCTGAAGGACTTATTGAAATGATCCAATACTACAGTGGCTGAAGTTAATAATCTGTCCTAGTCTCAATTGGGATTCTCATCGTTCAGTGAAGGCTCGAAGCCATCTCCATATTAATCCTCACCTTCAGCCATTGACCCATATGCTACATTCAATCCATCTGTCCCATCACCAAAGGCGGATATGTGCCCAGGCATCTGATGCCTTTCCGACCTGTAAGGGAAATCAGTCATAGGTAGGCCCCATAGCCATCTCCATTCATCAAAAACTATCAATTACGAGTCCGGGGCCACCAACATCTTATCTCTTTTCATCCTTTCCAGTAGCACTAATAGAAAGGAAGTACTTGTAACACAGTGGGATTATTTAGCTACTGTGTTCATAGAAGCAATAACAGCAAATGCACCAAAACGATTAGAAAGCATTCAAGTACCTAAAAGAGCTAGTTACATTATAATAATTATGCTAGAACCGAGTCGTATAGCTTCTCATTTATTATGGCTTGGACCTCTTATGGCAGATATCGGTGCACAGACTCCCTTTTTCTATATTTTTAGGGAAAAGGAATTGTTATATGATCTATTCGAAGCCGCTACAGGTATGCGAATGATGCATAATTATTTCCGTATTAGGGGGTTGCTACCAATTTACCTTATGGCTGGATAGAGAAATGTTTGGATTTTTGCGATCATTCTTTAACAGGAATTGTTGAATATCAAAAACTTATTACGCGTAATCCTATTTTTTTGGAACGCGTTGAAGGAGTGGGCATTATTGGTGGAGAGAAGGCAATAAATTGGGGTTTATCAAGACCAATATTACTGGATTCTGGAATCCAATGGGATCTTCATAAAGTTGATAGTTATGAGTTTTATAGTAAATTTGATTAGGAAGTCCAATGGCAAAAAGAAGGAGATTCACTAGCTCGTTATTTAATACGAATCGGTGAAATGAAGGAATCTATAAAAATTATTCAATAGGCTTGTTTTGATGACATTGATTTGAGGAGTTCACCCTGATACGGACTTTGGTAAGAAAGCAACCACCTACCATGGAAGAGTTTTACCAAAAGGCATCCCGGTTTCTACATGTGGAAGAGGCAAACCTGGTTGTAGGACCGATTGGTGGTTGGCTATCGAGTGAGGTGATAAAGAGTAATGTTAGTATCAAGAAAAATGGCGAGAGCACTGAAAACATTGCTATAAATGTTGGAAACAATAACCAAAGAGGAAAAACAAGGCATTGGTGAGAAGAAGCAGGATACCAAGAAACGCATGAGATACATGGGACCGAAGGCTTATACTCCCTTAAATGATTCAGTTGAAAACATCTACCTTGCCACGTAAGGTACGGAGAATTATAAGAAGCCACCTTGAAGGGAGGCAATTAAAGTTGAGCGGTGTTTGAGAAAGTATTGTCACTTCCAAGAGACTCATGGGCATAATAGCAGTGAGTGTTGACATTTAAGGTATATGATCGAGGACGTGATTTGGAAGAAGAAACTACAACAATACATGAGGAACCCATAGACCAATGGTCAAGTGAATGACAGAACCCAAGGGTGGAATGTCCAAAGGGATCAGTCTGGGTCTATTAGAGAGGGATCAAGGTAGCCCGAGAGAAAGATTGTTATAGATACCATATTTATATGACCCAATCGGGCGGAGAAAAGCCAATGTAGAATTATGGTAATTCACTGAAACATGTGCATTTGGTGACTTGTTTCGCTATCGAGGACGGAGCTCCGGCGAAACAACAAACAACGATGAATAATGACATCATTTTTTGGAATAGGTATACTGATGGGATCGAGGCACCAAAACTTGATCCCATTGTGATAGCGGCCGTAGTTAGGTTGACGATAGTGCATCGAGTTTTGATTGATTGTGGAAGCTCGGTAAATATTCTATTCAAGAAAACCTTTGATTAGATGATGATCGATTTGAAGGATCTAAAGCCATGTAAATCTTGTATCCATGGATTACCGGAGAGGTTACAGAATTTGTTGGATGCATTGACTTGTCTATAGAGTTGGGCAAAGGAGACCGCAAGACAGTGCAAGTTCACTTTTATTGTGGTCGATGGATTTTTGGCCTATTATGCCTTTCTATTCCAAACGACCCTCACTAGTTTCAGAATAGAATCTGGTTCATGGTGTTTGACGATGAAGTTCCATACCAAGGTTTGAGTTAGAGTTATTCAGGCCGATCAGAGTACTAGTCGAGAATGTTATGTCATTGAGCTGAAAGAGGCGAAGCGACGCGAGAAGGGAATGGATGCAGAGAAGATTCTCTACATCAAGACTGTTGGTGCATAGCTACTATCACCAAGCCCTGGCTCTAATCCCATAGTAAGTTTACAAACCCATGGACCCTCGAAATGAGCAAGAGGATGCAAGGACGACACCGACATAGTTGATGAATAACATGTAGATTAATGATGATGATCTCACTCGGGTTCTCAAGGTCAGATCTTAGCTCAACATAAAGATGAAAAAGGAGTTGGAAGTGTTTCTTCAGGCAAACCTGGATGCATTTTCATGGATGCACCCTGATATGTGTGGAATTTCATCGAAGATAGCATGTCATGCATTGAATGTGGACCTAAGATGCTCTTTTGTAAAGAAAAACATATGTGGCCTGGGTCTGGAGTGATCCACTATGCTTAAATAAGAAGCAGATAAGCTTAAGGCAAATGGCTTCATCTGTGATGCACTATACCTTGAATGGGTATTGATCCTTGTATTTGTCAAAAAGTCGAATGGGAAGTGACGGCCATGCATAGCTATTCGGACTTGAATAAAGTGTGCCCAAAAGAAAACTTTCCATTATCAATAATTGACCAACTCATGGATGCTACCACCCGATATGAACTATTATCCTTTATGGATGCATACTCTGGCTACAACCAAATAGCAATGTACGTTCCAGATCAAGAACATACAGATTTCATCACTGATTTGGGGTTGTGCTGTTATCGAGTGATGTCGTTCAGTTTGAAGAATGCTGCAACTACTTACCAGTGGTTGGTAAATAAGATGTTCAAAGATCGAATCAGATGGACTATGGAGGTCCTTGTGAACGATATGCTTATGAAATCATAACAATTAATGAATCACATAAATGATCTCTTGGATATGTTCGATGTGCTTCAAAAGTATGGAATGAAGCTTAATCTATTAAAGTGCTCTTTTGGAGCAGCATCAGGCAAATTTTTGGGTTTCATTGTAAAATCTAGGGGCACTGAAGCTGACCCAAAGAAAATAAAAGCATTGAAAGAGGTTACTGCTGCAAAGATAAGGAGAGGAATGCAGGCTTGAAAGAGAAGGTCGATATATTGAGTCGATTTATTTCCAAGGCAACAGATAAATGTATACCGTTCTTTAATGCCCTCAAGAAGGAAAAAGGAAAGTTTGTCTAAACGAATGGATGCCAAGAAGCTTTCTAGAATTTATTGGAGCATAAGGAAAGATCACTAATTTTGTTGAAGTCTTTGTTAGGAGAGGACCTATTCATTTACCTAGCAGTATCTTCTCACATACTAAGTTTGGTCTTTGTATGTGAGGAGTCTGAGATCTAAAGTCCCGTGTATGTCTATACACACACACTAGCAAGCGATTTACCAGAGCAGAAAAGAATTATCTAAAATTGGAGAAGCTAGCGTACTTGTAACATCCCTAATTTTTGATAACATTATTCATGAAATTTAATTAGATAAATTAAATATAATAATGAAGATAAGGAGATTGAGATTTGAATAAATTATATAGGGTCGTGCTTATTAATAAGATAAATGGGCTTTAAATTGGTTTATTGGTTAATTAAACATGGGCATATTAGTAAAATTAGCCAATTAATTATACATGGCTATAACTTCTCATTTTGTCCAATCACGTTTCATTTTCCACTTTCACAAACGAAAAATCAGAAACCTAACCTAAAGCTGGACATTACCAAAAAAGGAAAAGATGAAATTTTAATCTAAAACTAAGGAAAAGCTAGGGAGGATTATTCAACAGCAAATCTCAAATTCCTTATCAAGTTTAAGGTGAATAATAATCTTCTACCATCTCTATTTTTATTCTATGATAATATGGTTTCAAATTTATGATTTAAATTCGATTTTGTGATAAAATGGATGATGATATGCTTGAGTTATATTATGTTCAATTACTATAATTCATATGCATATGAATTTGCATGGTTTAGACATAAAACCGTGAATACATGATTTCAGATTGTCATGGAAAATTTATATGTTATGAAAAACATGATTTTGGAGATGGGTTTTAATTTTCAGAATTTTCCAAGCTATTGAAAAATTATTATGAATTTTTAATGAAAAATATGATATAATTGGTTTTAAAATTTATTTCGAAAATTTCAGAAAGAAATTAGGTCTAAAATTTTAATAGGTTTGTTTACATGATGAAATCGATTTTCTATGATTTTTGGGGATTTTTCCCAGTTGATTTATTTGGGGAAATAAATTATTTTAAAAGAAAGGCTTTTTTGCAAATTGTCGGTTTTGCTATATGGAAAGGTTTTAACGTTAAAAATCCTTTAATTTGGATCTGAATAAATGCGGTAGTTTTAGATGTAAAGTATTGAAAAGTTTTGCGGCAGTCAATCAGTGTTTTATAAATAGGCAAGTTGTTAAAAAGAAATTACTTAAAGTTGCTATAATTCAGTCTTTAAATCAGAAAAAGGTGTTTCGCCTCTATTAGTAAGTACTTTCGACTCCTTTGATTCCGCCTTGTCCCAGTAGAAACCGACACAGTCGAAACCGTCATAGTCGAAACCACACATAAGATATCACTTAGATGGTATGCAGTAGATTGGTAGGAAGGCGAAAGCCTTAGGTGTCGATAGGGTAGCTTCCAATGGAGTCGTAATCCTGCCTTATTTTCATAAGTTAAAATTCTTGCCTAGTTTTACTTAAAGCTTTCGACACAGTCAAAACATATGCTTTCAAAAATATTTTACTTAGCTTTCGAAGGAGGTTGTCATGTTTTGTCAAAGCATTTGCTTTTGAAGGAGTACCTTTTCCTTTAAATAATTGCTTTCAAAAGGGTAGGTTTCGACCAAGTCGAAACCAAGCTGCTAAATCCCCCTTTCGACTGCATTGAAGTCATCTATGTTGTCGAAGGAGTTACTTCTGTTTTAACCTAAGCCTTTTTCCTAAATGCTTTCGAAGGGGTTGGGGGTTTCGAAGGTGATGGAGTTGAAAGGAGTTTCGAATCTATCCTTCAAAGTTTTTGTTTTAAAGGTTTTGCTTTCGACTAAGATGGTTCCGACACCATCAATTTTTCCCCAAACTAATTCTTGTTGGTTTCGAAAGAGGTACTTTCGTATATAACCATTTTGACCCAAATGACGTTTTTAAAGAGTAAACCCAATACTTTTGAAAGGGGTACTTTCATTTGTTTCGAAGCTCTATATTTTAAAAAGATGATTTGATACCATCGAAAGGTATAATAGGTTTCGAAAGAGAATGTTTATTAATGGAGTCGAAAGATATGTATACAATGTTTTGAAAAGAGGTTTTTGCTTTCAAAGGAGGCTATCCAGAGGTTTCGAAAGAGATGTATTTATGGTTTCAAAACATAAATCCAATCTCAAGTTAAAGTAATAACCATGGCATAAATAAATATTTTGAAATGTTATTCACTTTGGTATTAACCCATAACTGTATTTTGGGGAAAGGGTAGAATAACCAGTTAAGTTGACCGAGTAGTAAATATAACTTAACAAATGTTAAAATTTTAATTAAAGATATTGGCAGTTGCCAATAGGTTTACAGTAAGCCCATGAAAACTGTATGATATTGGTAGGGGCCAATAGGTTCATGTCAGCCCATGAAAATTATGATTTGATAATGGCGGGGGCTAGTAGGTTTGTAGTTAGCCCATGAAAACTATATCCGGATTAAAGATATTGGCAGTCAGCTAATAGGTTCCTAGTTAGCCCATGAAAACTAGGATAAGAAATAAGATATTGGAGTTACTAATAGGTTCTTAGTAATCCCATGAAAACTAAGAAATTGGACAGATAGTCCTTACATTTAACAGGTTAATAGTAACCCTAGAAACTATAATTGAGACAGATAGTCAGAATGAATGGGGATGGGTAATATAGAATTGATTTAATTGTTTTGCATATCATCATAATGTTTTGAAATACTATGTTTTAACTATTGTGGATGCAAGAGCACAGTATATGGTTTTATAAATGTTTTATGATAATAATGAGGGGAAACCCGTTTCGCTAAGCGGCGTGGTCTCACTAGATATTTAAATGGTTTAAGATGGTAAATTATAATTCATACCAGGCTTTATGTCTGACGCGAAGTTTTTGTTTTCCCCTTAAACTCTCGGATACTCAATTGATTTTGAGTAGGTTGAGAGTTAAGGTTTCTAGGTGTTCTTT
Organism: Allium fistulosum; assembly: GCA_030737815.1. Taxonomy (NCBI): domain Eukaryota; kingdom Viridiplantae; phylum Streptophyta; class Magnoliopsida; order Asparagales; family Amaryllidaceae; genus Allium; species Allium fistulosum. The sequence goes on from CM060902.1 coordinate 1,428,561,033, forward strand.
TAGACGAATAAAAGCTTCCGAGGACGTGCACGAGGCAAGAGAGTTATTAGAGTTCTTTTATTTCTGCCATGTGTTTGTTTGTAAAGGTAAATTATTTTCTTGCCTATCTATATACTCTGATCTACCAAGGGAGCATCTTCATATGTCACTCTTGACATATTTTGCAATAATTATATGTTATCTGAACGTGGTCTGTGAATTGGGATTATGTAATCAATTTGGAATATTTTGAAATGGAATGTGGAATTTGTTCTGTTGTTTAAATTATTTCCATATTCTTGTGTTTCTGTGTATCAATGTATCTAATATCACCGTGTTTGGTCGTCGAGGATTAATAACTATGGATGACTGCAGAATCTGTAGCCGTTAGGTTTGGGCCTCCAAATAGGGGGATGTTACAGTACTGCTTGTTGATTGCTTCAAAGAAGTTGAGAGCATACTTCTATGTTCACCCGATCAAAGCACTGCCCGATCAACCATCGAGGCAAGTACTGCATCGACCCGAGACTTTGGGGAGATCAAGATAGTGGAATATCGAGCTGAGTTGGTATGATATAAGCAACTATCCTAGGAAGGTGATACGAGGAATGGCATTGGCTGACTTTATTGTCATGTTCACCGTTCGGGATGGAGATGTGGAATATTATGTAGTCTAAATGTTCCAATGGTAATTGTACATATATGGAGCTTCCAACGAACGTAGTTCTAGGGCAGGAGTGATTCTTGTGACCCTATGAGGATGAAAGATATGCTACACTTTTAAATTAGAGTTCTCGACAACAAACAATAAAGTTGAGTAGCGTTGATTGTGGGGCTCAAAATAGCAAGAGAACTAGAAGTTTATACACTACATATATGTAGCGACTCTCAGTTGATGATCTGCCATGTTAGAAAGTAATTTCATGCTAAGGGAGCAAGACTTGTCCTTTACTTGACGAATGTTCTAGAAGTGTTGAATGACATTGAGCACTATACGATAACGCACGTCCCCAAGGCGGAGGATACGAAAGCTGATTTATTAGCCAAACGTGCTAGCACTAGGGATGCACAGCTTATGTGTAACGACCCGAATTTTTAACATTTCGAATGAGAATATTTAACTTATTTAAATATTCAAATTTAATTCAAATATAATAAATGATAGGAAAATAATTTGTTAATAAAACAACTCGATTTTTAGCGACGTATTTTAAATTTTATTTATAGGATTTTTCCATTATTCTTAATTTGGAAAATATTTGAATTATCATTTGACGTATTTATCCACAAATGATAGTATTTTTGAAATTTCATAGAATTAGATAACTAGTGTATTTTATTGTTAATTTGAGATCATGTCGCAATTTTGTGCGTGATCGTATTTTTGAATCTGCCATTAGTTGTTCGTACGCGAACGAAATGCTCTGTAGCGAAATGTCGAAAATCATAAAATAAACAAATATCAACCTTCGACTATTCTTCATTTCATTTTGAATTTTCATTTTTTCCTCTCCTCCTTTATTTCTCTTCTTGTAAAAAAAGAAAAACAACCTACCACCTTCTAAACCAAAATCAAATAATCCGCTCAACGAAAAATTATGAAACCAGATCCATTGCGCTCGTATAAGGGAGATCTTCAAATCTATAGGCTTTGTTTGGGGGTGTGGCATGTTTGGGTGATCGACCTAGCCATGGCCGTGCCTAGGGTTTAGGGTGGCGAAGTTGTGGTCGACGATTGGCGAAACAGAATACACCATCGCGTTTCTCGTGTGAAGGAGCACTATTTCCTGAAGTTTGGAGGTAGGCGGCTGAACGGGGAAAACATGACATTCACATCATGGATCAGTGAAGAGCAGGTCACATTCATGCGGAGTTGATCGAGGTCAACGTGGATGTGTGGGACGGAGAGCTCGCATGATGTGAGGTTCGTCGGTGAAGTCAGATTTTGATTTTGTGGTCCATAGTTTGATTTAGGGGAATGGGAGTACACGACTGTGCATATGTACACATTAACGTGTACAGGTAGAAGAGGAACTAAGGAAGAATGATTTTTGAGGGGTAACTTGAGTTAATTAAGTAATTAGTGAATTAATTATATAATGTAATCATGAAAACTTATAAAATATATAACTTTAGCGTACGAGGTCCAATCGAGACGCAATCTTTTGCATTGCGCTCATAGGAGAAATATCCATGCACTAGAATTTGTTTCATCAAATTTGAAGCAAGTGGAATTTTGAGCTAAAATTGAACGTTCGATTTTAGATGAAACTGGAATGCTTAAGCGTCTATTGGAATTTCGGTTAGTTATATCAATTTTGGATATATATTTTATGATATATAGTAGATATAAATTATTGTTTTTGTGTTTGAATGATTTATTAGTTTGGTTTGATTGAATATCCGCTTTAAAATTGAATGATATATAAAATGAAATACATGGAATTTTGTAGAGGAATCCGGATTCCTTGTTACTATTAATTTTAACTAGTGTTGGTCTCCATATGGAATTATATCTTTGTTGGATTGTTTGTTAATTTGATAGTTAAATAACTGATTATCAAATCTTATCCAGTTTTGACACTATCATTGTCGATTTGGAGAGACTGGGATCAGATATATTATCTGAAAACCACTTCACACCGGCTTAAGCATGCGAGTTGAAGACATCTTGAAGATGGTGAAATCGAAGATGAAGTTCTTTGAAGTCAAAAGCTGCTTGCTACTAATCTTGAGGATGTAGTAGAAGTAATGCCTTCGGTTTTTTCATATCATGAACAACTTGTATGGATGAATGCTGGCATTACATTGTTGCTTGGAGGGTAGTGTTAGCATTCCAAGTGGGATTTCCTAAAAGGTAAAACGTAGCCTCAAGCCTCACAATCAGTAATGACTAAAACATAGGATATGCCGCAAGGCTATATGGTTTTCTACTATTAGGGTATGGTCTTCACCCGATCTAGATCGATATTGACCCATTTATGTATGTTAGTGGCTCGGTAAGGTTGTTGGCCGATAAACGGGGTGATGACATACTCAGTACTATTTAGGAAGGGAAGGCTGGTCTTGCCATTCAGGAAATCCATATGAGGCCCTCGGTATATTTTTCTAGAGGTGTACCGTGACAGGCGGTACCCCAGTAGCCTTGTCATTGATGGAATCTATTCTCCAATAAGTGCTTTACGGACTTAGTTGTGCCCAACTATGCTGGAACATGAGATGTAAGCATTTTAACTATGTTAAATATTTTTTTAAACTCTAGATATTATTGTAATATCACTGGATATTTTATTTGAAATGGTTTGGCTATCGTAAGGTAAAAACCCATCTGTGTTTATGTGTAGTGTGGTCTTACCAGATACCTTTATTTTAAAAGGTTTTATAACATTAAAAATCCATTTGATCTGTGTTCCTTATGCTGGTTTACCAGACTGATCCGGGCATTATTTTTTTACAATGCTCGAGTCAGCGCGAGTATATTTTAGATTTTGTTTGGATGCTTTGGAGCTTCAGGAGATGAGTTGGATCCCTCCAAAACGTATTCACGTATATTTTATATATGTTGCATTTGTTATTTTGTATTTATCAACATTTGTGAGGATAGATTATTATAACTGTCCAGGCTGATGATAGGTTAGTTTACTCTGATTGATGTATATATTACAGTTTTTTTATAAAGATCAGTTGTATATTATATATTACTTGTCATGATGTGAGATTCTTTTCTGTCTTTTCTTTCTTTCACCCCAACAATCTGTCTTTCCGGCACATGGATGTTCGAATGTGAATACCGTGGATGTATTAGTGTCGACTTTTGAGGGTCGAAAAAGTAGGTCGTTATAGCATGATATTAGAGCTTAGGTTGAGCGAACACTTAAGCTTTGGTGAGATAAACTCATTAGAGATAGGGTTTGTAACACCCTAGAATGAGTTTGAGTGTGTGTGTGTGTGTGTATGAGAGCGCTATTTGTTAGTGCTATAAAAATGTTTTATATTATGTTGATTTATCTACCGAGTGGTTTATGAATTCTAGTCAATACAGAAGGTACAACTGTATCGATAGGGGTTTCTAAACACTTGGACAAGGCAAACTGACATAGTATTGTTTTTGAAAATTGATAAATGAAATAATTTAACCTAAGATTATATTTTATATATAAAAGAGAAACTTTCAAAAAATTAATATAGTCATTTATGATGTTTTTATTTGTTAGGAAATGATAATATTCAATTATTATCATTTATTATTTGATTAGTTGTGCTTCGCCAGTTTATGAGTATTTGTTGTTTGATTAAATTAAAACAAACATCTTATGAATTAAGTTTTACAGTTTGACTAAGGCGTTCGGTGACAATGTTGGGTTAAAATTTAATTTTAATAAAAGTTGTTTATTATAATCTAAACAAAGATATACATTTGTGAATTATATAAGTATGGTTTATAAATAAAAAAGGATTTAAGTTGAGAATTTGAGAACTTAAATTCCAGTGATTTAGGAAATTGTTTTTCAAAGTTTTGGTTAAAACAATAAGAGTATTATTTGAAATAGTGATTAATAGAAATATTTTCAAAAAGAATTTTAAAGGAGGTAGAAAGCATTGAACTCACTTTTGTCTTTAGAAAATATTTCCGCTGATGACTATGGCATCATCAGCGTTTATTTTTGAGTTTCTAAGTAGGAAATGCTACCGCAGTAATTTGCTATAGAGTTGTTTTGGTAAAAAAGATTTTGATTTAAAAAGTCAAAAAGTATGATTTGACATAAAATAAGATATGTGTATTGTTATTATTATTATTATTTTGAAATGATTTGAAATAAAGCCCGGGTGTTTAATTCTGAAGTTCTCGACTAAGTTAAATTATGGACTCATGTATCCTATGCATTATGATATTTTGGTTTGTGCATCTCATAATGATATGTTGATTAATAGTTTTCATTTGTTGAAATGAAATAGAATTTTCGGCGTATTTGGACAATCGAAATCTTACGAGTTAACTGAGAAATTGAATCTAAGTATTTTGGTTAAAATATAAGAAGATAAGTTTTTGTAACTTATAAATTTGAAAAGATACCAAGTTAACAAGTTTTAAATTTGTTGAACATCTTGGTTAAGTAAAACAAATCTGATGTTTTGTATATACTCTTAGAATGTAGAAGAGTATTATATAAATATGAACTTAAGTAGGGAATGGTTTTAAAATAAATGATTTCAGTATTAAATGAAATACTACAAATGAAGTAAATGTGAATTAAAAAGAAATGGGTGTATCTAAGAAACCAATTGGATTAAGTATGTAAGTTGTACATGGATCATTTTATTCCTATAGTTGTTCTTGATTCAGATTCGAGTATATGATTTTAATATGATTTATACCAGTCCGAACAAGGATTTTTCACTTGATTCTTGACGGCGAACACTTGATATAGAATTCTGATAAGATTCTGAAGTTTACTGTAACGCCCCACCTCTATACCCACGCTAGCCAAGAACACTACTGTGTAGTGCTGTCAACTAGCGCGGAGAATAAGGCTGTTGAGGAGCGACCATCTATGTAATTGCTTTGTGCGAGCGCCGATATGTCAGATAATAAAAACATTGCATTTCATTACTGGAGGAAACCCGACATACCGTTGCAAACTCAAAGCTACTACACAGTGGCTATAATAGTTTAGGACAATAGATATAAAGATAACACAGATAACATAAATGCGGAATACAGATGGAACGAAAAGTCTCATATATACAATAACTGATATCAGTTACAATACATTTGACACAATACAAATGATACAACAACTGTCGACTCGGGAAGTTATATATACAAGTACATTATCGACTAATATACATGAATACATTATCATCTTAAAACAGACACACTGACTACTACAACAAGACGAAGACCACTTTAAATGCTATAAAAAAATCTTCGTAGCTCTAGCAGCAACCCAAAGCTAAAAATCTACAACCTGTAAATACTCGGTCTGACCCGAGTATTACATTCAAAAGAAAATAATACCCGGGTCAGTCTAATTCAAACTCAGTTATTAGTGCACAGAAGCAATAATAATCAAATACCAAATAGACGACAGTCACAGAAATCTCGTATATCCAACTCTCGATACGAGAATTGGATATCGGCAGATATAACACTAAACAGTGTTAATCCACAAAATAGAAATCCAAAGCAGTTTAAGCAATTGAAATGTCAATTTAAAAACATCAATGCTAATTGGCTGCAGTACACGCTAACGTGTACTGCCTCGCCAATACAGCCTACGAATTACGCAACAGGTCGATGAATTAAGAACAAAAGAGATATCGATTAAAATCTGTCAATTCTGTGTGGCTGCAGTGCACGCACGCGTGCACCACCTCGCCACAACAGAATATAAAGTCACCACCACAATGTCACTGCAGTGGCAAACAGGTATAAAGACAAAGGCAGGATGCAACTAAACTGCAGAAAAGTCATCAACAGTTCAAGCATATACAGCAATAAAGACGAATTCGAGAACATCCTGAAGCAGAACCAAGTGCAGTTCAAGTGAAATGGACAACTCGAGGATAAACATGTACAAATGAACGAGTGATCAATATGGCAACACAGATGTGCAAATAAAGATCTGTGCATCAATGCAATGCAAAAATAGAGACTGCAATAGAACTACAGGCACCAAGTCAAGGGAACAATAGAGACATGCTTAACAAAGTCAAGTGGAGCTAACCAATGTACAAATCAGGTCAGCACAGCATGAGTCAAAAGAGAACCAAATCAGTGTGAATGCAGGTTACAATATTCAAGACTATCTGCCAGCAACAAAAGACTCAAGTATATGCAAAACTTCAACATGGATGCAGGCATATCAAACTCCCAAAGATACAACAGTGAATGAAACTGCATCTCAAAAATGCAGAACCCAAACCAAAATTGCATGCACATAAGTCAGAATAGCATAAACACCATGTAGTGATATATGCAGGGACCAAGTGAAGAAACTGCAGTATCAAATATACATGAAACAAGACAGAAGTGACAGTGCAAGCATGGAGCTATAGTCCAACAAAACATTAATGTATATGAACACAGGAGACAACAAAACTGTGATTCAAAGGCCAAGTCGAAGTATAACAAGAATGACTCAAGTGAAGATACCAAGGTAAAGATTTCAAATGACCAGGAAAAACAGTGGACAGGCAAATATCAAAGGCTGGCAAGCAACAAATGCCACCAACATAACAAATGAAACTGGAACCATCAAAGCCTCGACAAACATGCAGTGACACAAAAACAAATACAAAATCAACATAAATGCATGTGCAGACTACATGAACAGAGACTACAAACAGTGAACACTTGTATACATATACAAGCAACTCAAATGAAGTTACCAGAAGCAACAAATATAAATAACTATGAAACAATGTCCGGAATTTGGACAGTGATCAAAACCCTCAGTACAGTGGAGTACAACTTCAAACTCAACAAATTCAAGTGACCAGACACACAGGTAAAGAGAAGACCACAAGGCAAAGCCTCAGTATCATAACAGAAATGAGGCCACGTACAAGTCGATGGCAGCCTCACCCAGATGACCCAGTGAAAGTGAATGAATTGACACAAATCAATACCAACAATATGGACTCACTGTATGCAACCGTGAAACGGAGTGGGCAGTGCAAGCACAACCGAGTGAGGGCGAGAGCACCAAAAATATGGTACCACCGCACACACAATAGTAATGAGTCAAGTGGATGTAACATGAACTACAAGCTGGCCTATCAAACTTCAAATGGTATGCAAGTGGTGCAGAATAATAAGCAGCAATGTAAATGCATATACTTGTATATGTATATATGCAAGAAACAATACATGAGAACCCTGGTGGAAACGTATATAGGAACGACATTTGGAAAACTGAACAGTGCAATCAGGTTGAAAGCACATTACAGGACAAAGCATAATCGAAGTCTCCAACATATAAAACGATGAATCCCACAGATGCAAACTTTAAAAGGCAACTGACTAGAAACTGTTGCTACATGATACCATCAAAATTTGTATACAACATGAACAGCTAAGGTTTCAAAATATAGACCCAAATGAACAAGGCCGACAATGCTACCGGGGGCAGTGAAAAGTAAGGTCAAAGTCGAACAACAAAGCACACTAGGGATTCTTATAACAACCTCGCTTATCATCATCGAACGAAAACCAATGGCCAAGATAAACAGAATTCAAATCAAAAGCCTCATTGCAGAAGTACCATAACCAGAATGAATTAGATGCGAGATTTTACTCACCTCGTTCGAAGCGGAGACGAACTCGAGAGAAGGAGTCGCAAGCACCAAATGAACGACGCCTTCGAATATTCGCAAATCCCTAATCTTCAGAGAGCAAAGAGGAAGACGATCGATCGGTAATTCAAACACACGATCATTCAAACTCGATCGATTACAGAGGGCCAAGAGCAACTCAGAGAAACGAGCTAACTGGAATCGATTGCAAGCAGCAACGACCAGAAATGGATCGACGATCAAGGCTGCGAAGCCCTAATTTTTGATCGAGAAAACGAAGAGGAAATCGTCGCCATTATCGTTCGTTTTAGGTCTAGGGTTGAGAATGAAAAATGAATGAGGGAGGGACGGGTCTAAAAATGGAAAATGAAACAAGAAAAAGGGGAATGGGTTGTCTTGGTTAGTTATCACGGCAACCAAAAAGACTTAACCATTTTTCAAAAGAAAATTTCAAATTGATTTTAAATTTCAATAGCAAATTTTAATCATTTAATTTCGATAATCAAATGAAGCAAAATACTGGGTTGTTACAGACTTCCCTCCTTAAAGAAATTGCGTCCTCGCAATCATAAAGAATAAATGGACAAAAGGTAACAACCATATGAGCATGGCAATGATGAATGCATAAGCAAAGCAAATGTCAACAGGGAAGTATTGAAATCATGGAAGTGTCAGATATGAAATCAAAAGGTTCGACTGATTCAAATCAAAAGAATCAACGTCGTGGGGGTCAAGGAATCCATATCAGACGACTATATAAACAACCTCAAACATCATCATCGACTGATAAATACAAGATCAATCGAGTTCTAGCAATTGAAAGAAGAGGAATCAGAGCAGAAATCACGTACTGCACGAATTTGGTGTGAGTAAATCAACTTACCCACCTGAATCGTCAGAGAAAAAGACGAAGCTCGAATCTCAAAATCGCAAATATTCAATCATCAAAAACGATAGTCGAAATTTTTCACAAATATCCGATTATCAAAAACGATAAGCAGAAACCACAATTATTCGATTATCAAATCGAAAAATATTTAATTATCTCAAACGATAATCAATTTCACAAATATCTGATTATCAAAAACGATAATCAGAAATCACAAAGATTCGATTATCAAATCGAAAAATATTTAATTATCTCAAACGATAATCAAATTTCACAAATATCTGATTATCAAAAACGATAATCAGAAATCACAAAGATTCGATTATCAAATCGAAAAATATTTAATTATCTCAAACGATAATCAAATTTCACAAATATCTGATTATCTAAAACGATAATCAGAAATCACAAAGATTCGATTATCAAATTGAAAAATATTTAATTATCTCAAACGATAATCAAATTTCACAAATATCTGATTATCAAAAACGATAATCAGAAATCACAAAGATTCGATTATCAAATCGAAAAATATTTAATTATCTCAAACGATAATCAAATTTCACAAATATCTGATTATCAAAAACGATAATCAGAAATCACAAAGATTCGATTAATCAAATCGAAAAATATTTAATTATCTCAAATGATAATCAAATTTCACAAATATCTGATTATCAAAAACGATAATCAGAAATCACAAAGATTCGATTATCAAATCGAAAAATATTTAATTATCTCAAACGATAATCAAATTTCACAAATATCTGATTATCAAAAACGATAATCAGAAATCACAAAGATTCGATTATCAAATCGAAAAATATTTAATTATCTCAAACGATAATCAAATTTCACAAATATCTGATTATCAAAAACGATAATCAGAAATCACAAAGATTCGATTAATCAAATCGAAAAATATTTAATTATCTCAAATGATAATCAAATTTCACAAATATCTGATTATCAAAAACGATAATCAGAAATCACAAAGATTCGATTAATCAAATCGAAAAATATTTAATTATCTCAAATGATAATCAAATTTCACATTCTCAAACGGACAAGTCCGGAATTAAGCGAATCAGTAAAAGAAAGGGGTCATAGTCCTCGATTTTTCTGAAATGTTTAAATCGCTTCCTCGTTCTTTTGAAAATGTAAGCTGTAAAAATTTGAAAACAATTTTAATTTATATTTTTGAAACAACTTTTAAAAATATAGAATTTTGAAAACGCGTGATTAAATTAGCAATATCAGTGTTGCGGGAGAACCGCTTGTAAATCCATTTCAAAATTGACGGTTACCGAAGTTAACACGTCAAAGTCTCATTAAAATAACTGGCATCAAAATATAATACCAAATGAATTTTCATTCATCAAAGATGTCACAAGAATCTTCTCAAAGATAGAAAGGGATATCATACCCTAAACTTGTATTCATAACAAGTTAATAACACATGAATTCACCAATACACATAAATTGACGAAACTTGTCAATAGAAATCACGAAAATTGGTGAAGCACAAATTCTAGAAATCATCACAAGAAATCCAGAAAACACATGAAGGGGGGGGGGGGGGGGGAAAAGGCCTAGCATAAAAATGGGAGTATGAAAACTCCAAAACACCGGTATCACATGAACGAGACGCTATCTCTTGGTGGCTAACCAATAAAGTTTCACACAGGAATGGTCCGAAGACCGTAGGGCGCTACCCTACAACAAAGCGGGGTCTAGTCTCCCTCGCAGACAAAGAGACATCGCATAATCGCTAGTCTAAATCATAAAAAGAAAAGGGGAAAGGCCTATCACAAAAATGGGAGTATGAAAACTCACCGACCGGTATCACATGACGAGACGCTATCTCATGGAAGCCATCCATTAAATTTTCACACAGGAATGGCCCGAAGACCGTAGGGCGCTACCCTACAACAAAGCGGGGTTTAGTCTCCCTCGCAGACAAAGAGACATCGCACAGTTGCAAGTCTAAATCATAAAAATCACACAAAGAGTATCCAGACAACCCTCAAAGCCCAAGAGATATGTGTGAGACGAAATCACACCGATGAGGCCTAGTCTAACCGTGCAATATGTGTGAGACGAAATCACACACTGGTGTCTAGACAATCCTCAAAGCCCAAGAGATATGTGTGAGACGAAATCACACCGATGAGGTCCAGTCTAAATCATAAAAATGATCGTCATGATCATAAAGAAGTGTCAATCGCACCAAGCTAGTAAATATATGAGTTTAGCTTCATGTCCCATAACCACTTGCTTAACTTAAATATTTACGAACAAGCTGTAAATCTTCACTAGGAAATTGTCACAAAAAGGGTTCAATCGAACAAGTCCAGGAGTTAACCGACGAAGTAAACGCAAGCGTTTCATACCACTTGTTTTACTAGGCCGTTTAATTCAATTTCTCATACGAGTGAAATAAAGGCTTGTATATATTAATAGATTGGAAAACGATTTAGGAAAAGAGCTTTGTAGTAAAATAATTTTTTTTTTGAAATCGTTTGGAGAAAAGGATTTTAATATTTACTACTAGTATAGAAAACCTTTATATTTTTAAAGTGACAAATCACAAAAATGATTGTAGAAACAATCAATCACAAGAATTCACATACGAAGATGTGAATGGAATCCAAAGAAATCGATACTGAATTTATTAAAATAGGAACACCCAAAAATTCCAGAAAATAGAAGTTATCAAAATCAATAAAGGTGATAACAACTAATTAGGAAAGAAGAATCGATATCAACTGGAAAAACAAAGCAAAACGAGTAGAAATGCATAATTGACTTCAACAAAAGTAAGAATCAAGTCAATGTCGAAGTCAACAATTAATAGCCGCAGTCGAGTACAAAATGAATCAATCATCATTATCAAAGAAACCAACGGCAAACAAAATCAGAGTCTTGAAAATCAAGAAATCAGCAATTTCTCAAAAACAAAGGGACCGAAGTCGAAGGGAAATCCAGATGAGGAAAACACAAAATATCAAGTTCAAAATCGTTGAGATTCGAACTAGATGTGAATGAGAAATCAAAATCACTCAATTTGCAACTGGTCTAGCTATTTTTCATCACAGTGTAACAGGTACACAATGACACTCATAGCATAGAACAAAAGTGGAACAAAGTCCAAAAGTCAAAACGGCTTTAATTTGCCAAATTAAAACAAAATCAACATCGGCTAAATCAATTCAAATCCGAAAACACAAGAATAAGCGTTAGGAATTCATACCTAACAGTCAAAATTAATCATATGTAAAGATGAGAGATAAAACATCGACAAATAGTTGTAACACATGCTCCATCTAAGTTATGTTTTATAATTGTCCTAAACCCCAGGCTCTGATACCAAGCTGTAACGCCCCACCTCTATACCCACGCTAGCCAAGAACACTACTGTGTAGTGCTGTCAACTAGCGCGGAGAATAAGGCTGTTGAGGAGCGACCATCTATGTAATTGCTTTGTGCGAGCGCCGATATGTCAGATAATAAAAACATTGCATTTCATTACTGGAGGAAACCCGACATACCGTTGCAAACTCAAAGCTACTACACAGTGGCTATAATAGTTTAGGACAATAGATATAAAGATAACACAGATAACATAAATGCGGAATACAGATGGAACGAAAAGTCTCATATATACAATAACTGATATCAGTTACAATACATTTGACACAATACAAATGATACAACAACTGTCGACTCGGGAAGTTATATATACAAGTACATTATCGACTAATATACATGAATACATTATCATCTTAAAACAGACACACTGACTACTACAACAAGACGAAGACCACTTCAAATGCTATAAAAAAATCTTCGTAGCTCTAGCAGCAACCCAAAGCTAAAAATCTACAACCTGTAAATACTCGGTCTGACCCGAGTATTACATTCAAAAGAAAATAATACCCGGGTCAGTCTAATTCAAACTCAGTTATTAGTGCACAGAAGCAATAATAATCAAATACCAAATAGACGACAGTCACAGAAATCTCGTATATCCAACTCTCGATACGAGAATTGGATATCGGCAGATATAACACTAAACAGTGTTAATCCACAAAATAGAAATCCAAAGCAGTTTAAGCAATTGAAATGTCAATTTAAAAACATCAATGCTAATTGGCTGCAGTACACGCTAACGTGTACTGCCTCGCCAATACAGCCTACGAATTACGCAACAGGTCGATGAATTAAGAACAAAAGAGATATCGATTAAAATCTGTCAATTCTGTGTGGCTGCAGTGCACGCACGCGTGCACCACCTCGCCACAACAGAATATAAAGTCACCACCACAATGTCACTGCAGTGGCAAACAGGTATAAAGACAAAGGCAGGATGCAACTAAACTGCAGAAAAGTCATCAACAGTTCAAGCATATACAGCAATAAAGACGAATTCGAGAACATCCTGAAGCAGAACCAAGTGCAGTTCAAGTGAAATGGACAACTCGAGGATAAACATGTACAAATGAACGAGTGATCAATATGGCAACACAGATGTGCAAATAAAGATCTGTGCATCAATGCAATGCAAAAATAGAGACTGCAATAGAACTACAGGCACCAAGTCAAGGGAACAATAGAGACATGCTTAACAAAGTCAAGTGGAGCTAACCAATGTACAAATCAGGTCAGCACAGCATGAGTCAAAAGAGAACCAAATCAGTGTGAATGCAGGTTACAATATTCAAGACTATCTGCCAGCAACAAAAGACTCAAGTATATGCAAAACTTCAACATGGATGCAGGCATATCAAACTCCCAAAGATACAACAGTGAATGAAACTGCATCTCAAAAATGCAGAACCCAAACCAAAATTGCATGCACATAAGTCAGAATAGCATAAACACCATGTAGTGATATATGCAGGGACCAAGTGAAGAAACTGCAGTATCAAATATACATGAAACAAGACAGAAGTGACAGTGCAAGCATGGAGCTATAGTCCAACAAAACATTAATGTATATGAACACAGGAGACAACAAAACTGTGATTCAAAGGCCAAGTCGAAGTATAACAAGAATGACTCAAGTGAAGATACCAAGGTAAAGATTTCAAATGACCAGGAAAAACAGTGGACAGGCAAATATCAAAGGCTGGCAAGCAACAAATGCCACCAACATAACAAATGAAACTGGAACCATCAAAGCCTCGACAAACATGCAGTGACACAAAAACAAATACAAAATCAACATAAATGCATGTGCAGACTACATGAACAGAGACTACAAACAGTGAACACTTGTATACATATACAAGCAACTCAAATGAAGTTACCAGAAGCAACAAATATAAATAACTATGAAACAATGTCCGGAATTTGGACAGTGATCAAAACCCTCAGTACAGTGGAGTACAACTTCAAACTCAACAAATTCAAGTGACCAGACACACAGGTAAAGAGAAGACCACAAGGCAAAGCCTCAGTATCATAACAGAAATGAGGCCACGTACAAGTCGATGGCAGCCTCACCCAGATGACCCAGTGAAAGTGAATGAATTGACACAAATCAATACCAACAATATGGACTCACTGTATGCAACCGTGAAACGGAGTGGGCAGTGCAAGCACAACCGAGTGAGGGCGAGAGCACCAAAAATATGGTACCACCGCACACACAATAGTAATGAGTCAAGTGGATGTAACATGAACTACAAGCTGGCCTATCAAACTTCAAATGGTATGCAAGTGGTGCAGAATAATAAGCAGCAATGTAAATGCATATACTTGTATATGTATATATGCAAGAAACAATACATGAGAACCCTGGTGGAAACGTATATAGGAACGACATTTGGAAAACTGAACAGTGCAATCAGGTTGAAAGCACATTACAGGACAAAGCATAATCGAAGTCTCCAACATATAAAACGATGAATCCCACAGATGCAAACTTTAAAAGGCAACTGACTAGAAACTGTTGCTACATGATACCATCAAAATTTGTATACAACATGAACAGCTAAGGTTTCAAAATATAGACCCAAATGAACAAGGCCGACAATGCTACCGGGGGCAGTGAAAAGTAAGGTCAAAGTCGAACAACAAAGCACACTAGGGATTCTTATAACAACCTCGCTTATCATCATCGAACGAAAACCAATGGCCAAGATAAACAGAATTCAAATCAAAAGCCTCATTGCAGAAGTACCATAACCAGAATGAATTAGATGCGAGATTTTACTCACCTCGTTCGAAGCGGAGACGAACTCGAGAGAAGGAGTCGCAAGCACCAAATGAACGACGCCTTCGAATATTCGCAAATCCCTAATCTTCAGAGAGCAAAGAGGAAGACGATCGATCGGTAATTCAAACACACGATCATTCAAACTCGATCGATTACAGAGGGCCAAGAGCAACTCAGAGAAACGAGCTAACTGGAATCGATTGCAAGCAGCAACGACCAGAAATGGATCGACGATCAAGGCTGCGAAGCCCTAATTTTTGATCGAGAAAACGAAGAGGAAATCGTCGCCATTATCGTTCGTTTTAGGTCTAGGGTTGAGAATGAAAAATGAATGAGGGAGGGACGGGTCTAAAAATGGAAAATGAAACAAGAAAAAGGGGAATGGGTTGTCTTGGTTAGTTATCACGGCAACCAAAAAGACTTAACCATTTTTCAAAAGAAAATTTCAAATTGATTTTAAATTTCAATAGCAAATTTTAATCATTTAATTTCGATAATCAAATGAAGCAAAATACTGGGTTGTTACATTTACTATTATAGTACATGGCCATGTAAGGAGAACAGAGGTTTCTAATTAAGGAACCTGATTAGAGTCCGCACTAGGAAAGTCGACTGAACGATACTAGTTCGGAAAGGAAGTTTATGTGATCGAGCGAGTGATCAGATTTGATATTACGTACAGACGATATATGTACATTGTATGGGCTTTAATATATTTTATGCTTTTGACATTAGAAATGCAAGTTATATGGTTTGATGGCATTTGTAAGCGAGGTACAAGTACATGGAAGCAAACACTTGTCTGTAGCTTTTGGTTTCATGAGCAGAATTTGATTGCTCGACAAATAGGTACACATTTATGCTTAACGAGTGTGTTTGCTATGTGTCATACACACTCTATAAGATATATCATAACTATATACCATTGTTGATGATTTTATGCCCAGATATGGGAGGCCACTTTTGGGCTTTTGTTTTCTTTGGTTGATTTAGATCAGTGTTTGTCTCCATATGGAATTATATCTCTATTGAATTGTTTGTTTATTTGATAGTTAAATAACCGACTATCAAATCTTGGACAGTTTTGAAACTATCGTTGTCAGTTCAGAGAGATCAGGATCAGATATATTATTCGAAAACCACTTCAAACCGGATTAAGCGTAAAGACATCTTGAAGATGGTGAAATCAAAGACGAAGTTCTTTGAAGTGCAAGGGTTGCTTGATACTAATCCTGAGGATGTAGTAGAAATAGTGCCTTTGGTTTGTTCATATACTTTGTATGGATGACTACCGACATTGCATTGTTACCTGAAGGGCAGTGTTAGCATTCCAAGTGGGATTTGCTAAAAAGGTAAAATGTAGCCTCAAGCCTCACATCGGGTAATGACTAAAACAGAGGATATGGCGTAAGGCTATGTGGTTCGCTACCACTAGGATATGGTTATCACCCAATCTAGATCAATATCGACCCATTTATGTATGCTAGTGACTCGGTATGGTTGTTGGCCAGCAACCAGGGTAATGATATATTCGGTACTATTCAGGAAGGAGTAGGCCGGTCTTACCATGCAGGGGGTCCATGTGGAGCCATCGGTACATTTTTTTAGAGGTGTACTGTGATAGGGTGATAGGCGGTACCCCAGTAGCCTTGTCATTGATGGAATCCATTCTCCAATAAGTGCTTTGCAGATTTAGTTGTGCCCAACTATGATGGAACGTGAGATGCAAGCATTTCAGCTATGTTAAATATTTATTTTAAACCCTAGACATTATTATAATATCCCTGAACATACTAGAAATGATTTAGCCATTGTAAGGTAAAACCCCATCCGAGTTTATATGCGGCGCAGTCTAACAAGATACCTTTATTTTGAAAGGTTTTGTAACATTAAAAATCCATTTGATCTGTGTTTCTCACACTGGTTTACCAGACTGGTCCGAGAGTTATTTTCTTATGATGCTCAGGTCAGCTCGAGTATATTTTAGATTAGTTTTGGATGCTTTGGAGGTTCAGGAGATGAGCTAGATGCCTTCAAGATGTATTCACGTATATTTTATTTTCGTTGCATTTGTTGTTTTGTATTTATCAGCATTTATGAGGACAGGTTGTCATAACTATCTAAGCTGATGATAGATTAGTTTACTCTGATTGATGTATATATTATAGTTTTCTTTTGTAAAGATATATTATATATTATATATTACTCATCACGATATGAGATTTGCACTATCTTTTCTTACTTTTACACAATAATCTGTCTTTTCGGACTTGGATGCTCGCATGAATACCATGGATGTATTAGTGTTGACTTTTAAGGATCAAAAAGGCAGATCATTACATTATAGGACACGTTCGATGGAGGTTTTATCGGCTCCAAGCATCGACTTAATGGATATTAATTGGATCTCGGAGGACAAGGAAGAAAAGGAGTCATGGATGAGTCCAATGAAGGATTGTTTATTGAAGGGAATTCTTTCAACTGGAAGGAATGAACGATGAAAACTCCAGCGTAAGGTACCGCTATTTGTTATGCTAGAAGAAGTGTTGTATAGGAGAGGACTCTCGACCTCCTTACTGCGGTGTATCCCCAAAGATGAAGCTAAGAAAATACTTTTGGATTTGCATGAAGGAAGCTGTGGTGGTCAAACTAGGTGCCATACATTGGCGAAGAAGATACTTCGCCACTGATACTTTTGGCCAACGGTCAATCGAGATGCAGTTGATTACAAGACGATGCGATAGGTGCTAAAATTTTGCAAAGATACCGAGAGCCACTTCTATAGAGCTTACACAAATGGTTAGCCCATTATCATTCACGGTTTGGGGAATTGATACGATTGGTGTTCTACCAATGTTGAAAGGCTAGTCGAAGTATACTATTATAGCTATGGATTACTTCACAAGGTGGGCTAAAGAAGAAATGCTTGTCGCGATCATTATGAATAAAATGATCAACTTTGTGGTAAAGAATACGATATGTTGATTTGGAGTTCCGCAAAAGATCGTTACTGTTGGAGGCAAAAATGGCCGCGAACACCCAAATAATATGAAAGCACCACCAATCCAATCACAATTTCTAGACAGAGAATTAAATGCACAGATTAAATAGCAAAAAAGTAAATGAACACGAGATTTTATAGTGGTTCGGAAAACTCTGGCCTATGTGCACTCCAATCATCTTTTTATTACACTATAGGATTACAAATACAGTTTGTTTTAGCCTTAGAAAATTAATGGAGGGAGGAAAAAGAAACAATGAAGAAGAGCCAAAAGAACCTCCCTTGCAATGAGACAACGATCCTGTATTTATAGGGGAAGTTGATAAAATATCTAGCTGAAAATCCGATTGTAGAAGCCCAAGACCGAGACGAACCTGCTCACCAAAAATGGGGCCCATCCGGGCCATTCTAAGCGATCAACACTGATCCCTATAGGGGGATCGACAACGATCGTCCAAGGAGGCCTTGTGGGGTCTGACGATCCCTAAGGTGGGCCCCCCTCCATGGCTTCTTTCGGTTACTTGAGTTGTTTGCATAGTTCCTTGAGTGTTTGTTGAGTTATTAAGCGATCATTGTTGAGTTGAACTGCCAATCCAAATGATCCATAGCTTTAGTGATCCGATCTGATCCATTCCTAACCATATTGATCTGATCCGATCCTCTGCCTAGGAGAAGTGCAAATCCATACTTAGCCATTTCCGGAATTCCATTTGCCTGAATCTGCTTGACTATCATCCATAGCCTTGCTTATAACTGATCTCTAAATCTGATAATTATCTCTCCAGGCTTCCTGCCTTGATGATCGCAAATCCATTTAGTCAACTCTATGGTATCATGGACTTTCCAAAAGGCAGGATAACATTTTCCCCTTAAAACATGCCTTGCGATAGGACGGTGGTTTGAATCTGTGCAGTAAAAGCACTCAGTGGATTCAATGCGGCAGAAGTGCGAAAAATCATAGCGGGGGTACAACGAGGAAACAACGAGGATATAGCGGATGACTCTAAAATAGCATATAAAGCTTGTACCTAATGATTTTACAAGTATATAAATGGTAATTATAAATGCATAATTAACATTCAATTTAATTATAATTAATACATATTTAGTTTTAAATAAAAACATGTGTAAATATATTGTAAATAAACATAAACTGGTATTTAACATGATTAAATTCAATAGAATATTAGAGTATTATTGTTTATGAAAATATGTTAAAAAAAATTCAATTAAAAATAACAATTTCATAATTTTTATAATGTATGAATTACAATTTTTAATTCATTTACTTTAAAGCAGATATAGCAGGAATAACGGGATATAGCGAAAATAGTGGGATATAGCGGAAATAGCGGGGCTTAAAGTGGGAAGACTATATTTGAGGCTATTTGGGAAAATCGTAGTGGTAGAAATCCGCTATGGGATATAGCGGGGTTATAGTGGGGAAATACCGAGGCATTAACTGCATAGTTTAGAATTGCCATAAATCTGAAGTCCATAATCCATCAATAGCCAAATTTCTAATCCAAAATCCAATCTTTTGCTAAGCCAAATTACAGTAGTCCACGACTGTTCCGAACCGATAGCCAATTCTAAAACCATTCCAAATCCTTAGCTGAATTCATATCCATCCAAAGCCAATAACCGAATCCATGGTCTCGTTGAATCATTTGCCAATTTCAAGGTCTTACTGGGCCAATAGCCTGGTTCAATGTCTTCGGACCGAACATAGTCTCTCCGAGCTCTTGTTGGATCCCATCCAGTCACTCTCCGACAAAAGGGGGAACATCGATAAGTAAGCCAATCCTATCGCTCTCCGGCGAAGTGACATTACTTCCTGCACTCCGGTTTAGTGCTTGTGAACATAAAGCGATGTCATGGCCTTCCTAGGCCGATCATGGTCTCTCCAGACCCTTGTTGGACCCCACTCACTCTCCGGCGAAAATGGCTCAATGGTAAGCAGGCCGATCATGTCGCTCTCCGATAAAGCGTCCTACTTCCTGCTTCTCCGGTTCTGCCTCCCCAGTCGAAACATAAAATGATATGTGGGGTATTATTCTCCAACCTCGATCCCCCAATCGAAGACTTAATCCATGTATGAGTCAATCATGTCGCTCTCCGACGAAGGGACTCGCACCTTGCGGTTATTACCCCGTCTCTCCAGTAGGGATAGCCGCAACCTGTTAGATTTATTACTTTTTGAGCATTCCAAAATCCATTCATTAAATCATTAAATTTATGTTCTTACAACTAAAAAGACCAGAAAACCAAAAACAAGAAAAACCAAATGCTGCCTCTCCGGGCATGACGGTTTGTCGCCATCTTAGAGCATGCCTAAGGACCAACCTTGATCCCGTACATGTGTAAGTGACTTAGCCATTTTATTGTGGAGTTTATTATTTATTTAGTTTATGCCATTCCGATCAAGAGATGATGATCCGTGATCTCGATTTAAGGCCATTTCCATTTGATGCAGACGATGGATGCTCCTTTTCCACCACCACAGTCCGAGTCCTTATATAGTAGTAACCTGCCGTCCCTGACGTGTTCCTCAACCATATCCTTCAAGTGCCTACAACTGTTGGTAGTGTGCCCATCCAGCTCATGGAATAGACAGTATTTTCCTGATGCCCGCTCACGCTCTGTGGGCTCTCTCTTTGTCGGCCTTCGGTATGGAAGGAGTTCTCTAGTATCCAAATAAATCCTTTCCAAAGTCTCATTCAAATCTGTATAAGAAGAGAATTTTAGTTCTTTCCTTTGCTGCTTTGATCCATTGAAGCCATCATCCAATTTCCGCTTTCCTTTGTCCTTGCTTGAACCTTACCCAAACGATCCTTCATCCCTCACTGCGTTTACCTCTTCTATACCCGCCTTAGCACCCTCCTGCCGCAAGAACCTCTTGGCTTCATGGAAAAATTCTCCGAGATCCATTAGTGGATCCTATTCTAATGAAATCTTAAATTCTGCGCCGTCCACAATCCTAGATACCGCCGCCATTAAGACCATCAATGGATCTGACCAATCAACCAAAGCAACTGCTGCATTAAACCGTGTCAAGAAACTCCTCAAGGACTTTCCTGCCCTTTACTTTAGTGTTGCTAATGATATTATGCTCTTGGGTCTTATGATGTGGACCCGAAATTGCCCATGAATTTATCAACCAACTTCGTCCAAGTACCAATAGAACCATTCTCCAATTGCCTTAACCATATTGTTGCTATATCCACTAAGTATAAGGGAAAACATTGCGCCTTTACTTCCTCCGATGCCCCTAACACCTCCAAATGCCTCATGTACCTCATCAGATAAATGGTAGGGTCCGATTTTCCATCATATTCCCCTAGTGTTGATAACTTAAACTCCTTTGGATTCCTAGCACGCCTGATGTTAGGAGTGAATGGACTTATATTCACATCTTCCAGATCCCTGTTCACCAATCCTCCTCTCATAGCTTGTCCGATCGTCTCTGCAAACCGGCCACTGCCATTCAAAGGTAGCTTCCAATCACCATTTCCTACCTGGCTTCTATCTCTGCGAGGGAATCTCGAAACATACTCCTCTGGACATGCATCCATATTCTGATCAACACCAAACTACACAACATCAACCACTGGCCTACCGTGAACCGATCCAGCCTAACCCGAGGGCATGCCCTCTTGCCATGGGTGATTGGTGTCGATCCCTCCTTGTTGGCCGGGGATCACCCCCGGCTACTCCATTCCGTTCTCCTGCCTGTTAGCTCTGACTCCATGCTCCTGGTTTTGATTTTCTGTAATTTCCATCGCTCCAACTCCTTGATCTAGATTGATAGTAGCTCTTGCCACTTTAAGTCCTTGGTTTTGTGCTCCAACTTTTCCAATTTTCCTAAGAAAATTTTGCATCATCTCCTCTTGGCTCCTCATCATTCTCTCCTGCATAACATCCATCATAGTCTCCATCTCATTCCCAATGATGTAGACGGAGGGTTGATTAGTTCCAGCTCTAGAGGATGCCTCTTGACTTCCTCCATGGTGACTCCTATCTGCCAATCGTCTCCTTGCTGATTGTCTCACCATTAATTCCAAGTTCCAAGTATCCAAGCTTCCAAATCAAAGATCCAAACTTCCAAATCCGCAGGTGTGAGTCCTTCTCAATGAAAGCACCAAAATGTTGGAAACAAAAATAACTACCAACACCCAAACAGTATAAAAGCACTACCAGTCCAATCATAATTTCCAAACAGAGAATTAAATGCACAGATCACATATTAAATGGAAAAAAACTAAATAAACACGAGATTTTATAGTGGTTTGGCAAACTCTAGCCTATAATCCTTTTATTATACTGTAGGATTACAAATAAAATTTGTTTTAGCCTTAGAAAGTTAATGGAGGTTGGAAAGTGAAACAACGAAGAAGAGCCAAAGAACTTCCCCTGCAATGAGCCAACGATCATGTATTTATAAGGGAAGATAATGAAATATCCAACTGAAAATCTACATGCAGAAGCCCAAGACCCAAACGAACCCGCTCACCAAAAATGGGGCCCATCCGGGCTACTGTAGGCGACTGGCATCGAACCCTATATGGGGGATCGGCACTGGTCGGTCAAGGAGGCCTTGTGGGGTCCGGCGATCCCCAACGTGGGTCCCTCTCCATGCCTTCTTTTGGTTTCTTGAGTTGTTTTCATAGTTCCTTGAGTGTTTGTTGAGTTACTGAACGATCATCGTTGAGATGAACTGCTAATCCGAGTGATTCATAGCCATAGTAATCTGATCCAATTCGTTCCTAACCACATTGATCTGATCTGATCGCCTGCCTAGGGGAAGTGAAAACCCATACTTAGCCATTTCCAAGATGCCATTTTCCTGAATCCGCTTGACTATCATCCATAGCCTTGCTTATAACCGATCTTCGAACCTGATAATTATCTCTTCGGGATTCTTTCCTTGATGATCGCAAATCCATTTAGCCAACTCCATGGTATCACGGCCGTGCCAAAAGTCGGGATAACAGTTACTAATAATGGAACTCAATTCGAGAGTGCCAAATTTAAAGACTTCTACAATCGGTACCGAATTGAGAAGAGTTTTTCGGTAGTAGCACACCCGCAAGCGAATGGATGGGTGGAGGCAGTGAATAAAATTGTTAAATCTACCTAAAGAAATGATTGAAGAAAGCCAAGGGCAACTGGGTTGATGCGTTACCACTAGCATTATGGGGTTATAGGGCGACCCACAAATCCATGACTAGGCATACTCGATTCGCTTTGGCCTACGGAGCTAGGCCATGATTTCGATCAAACTAGAAGTCCCTTCCCATCGAAGAAAGCATTTGATCCTAAGATGAACGGGGAACTTATGCTTGAGTCCCTTGACTTATTCGATGAAAAATGAGAAGAGGCTAAAATGAGGGTAACTGCTTATTAGAAACGAGAAGCATGACACTCTAACACCAAGGTCAGAAACCGTACCTCTGAGATAGGCGACCTCATTTTGAAATGGGCTTTTCCTAGTATAAGGGAATTTAGTCCGAAATAGGAAGGCCCCTATGTGATTGAACAAAAGCTTGGAGATGGAACTTTCAAGCTATCGACTGTTGATGGGATCTTAATCTCGCAGCTGCTGAATAATGAGCACTTACGGTGCTATTTCCCTTAGATTTTTTGTTGCAAAGAAGATACCCTGATTGATAGGATGACATGCAATAAGGCAGAGTTTGCCATCATTTCATTTATAAACAAAGTTGTGTTTTAGAATCAATGGAACTATATTCTTAAAATTCTAACTTTGAGTTGCGTGGTCAGTGGTAAATAAGACATTCTATATGTTAAGAAACTAGATGTCTAGGTACCTAGAGATATGTACCAATGAACTCTTCTGACCCATGATTGGGTTGAAGGAGTAAAATCGTACTAGGGTCGATCAGACGATTTCCCTTACACACATGATCTTTAACCAGTGCCCTGAGATTGGCTAGGTCAAGGACTGATGCCCAGAGATATCATCAGATCCCAAAGATAGGAGCCAAGGTAGATTTATATCTTGTTACAAGACTAACCATGCTCATGGCTTGGTGAGACGAGCCTGACAGAAGATAAGTAAGGATGGTCGATGAATGCTCTCAATCAACATCCAAAGACAAGTAAGATCAAGAATGGATACCCAGAGATAGGCATCCAAAGTATTGACTCCCAGAGAAAGGAACTAGTGTATAATTGGAAATTTTGCAGACATGACTACGCTTATAGCCTGACAAGACATGGTCGGTTGAAGATGAGCAAAGATAGTCAGTGGATGTTTTGATTAACGCCTGGAGATAGACGAGATCGAAGATGGATGCCTAAAGATAGGCATCCAAGGCATCAATTCTCAGAGGTAGGAGTCAGTGTATAATTGAATTTCTTATAGGTACAACAATGTTTACAACCCAACTTGGTATGTTCATTTCTTAGATCATATCCAAAGCCCACAAACTCAATATCATTCCCATTGACTTCGAGACACTTTGATTGTATGTGCAAACTGACTAGTCTAAATTTATATTCAGGACTTTATATTTCAACACACATATACTAAAACATATAGTCGTACTAAACGATAATTTTGTAAGCAAAGTCCAAACCAACTTGAGCACGTTGAATGGTGAATCTGTTACGTTAATTTCACACCAATGTGATATGTTCAGTTGATGATGTTCGCCAAACGTGATATGTTTAGCTGATGATGAATGGGGTTGATTAAAGAAATACCTTTAATTATCACCAGGAGATATATGGAATTAAAGATGGATGTCTAGACATAAGCGTCCAAACTTTAGTTTCCCAAAGATAGGAAATGGTGCAAAGTTAATAATTTCATAAATACAACCTTGTTTATGGTCGAATGGAACCCGACCGGAGCTAAAGAAGGTTGGCCATAAATTTGGCTAAAGTGATATATCTCTATTTACAGTTGAGCATAATGCGCTCAACTGAAAACAAGTAGAGTTAGCCGGAGAAATATAATTTTGGTTAGCCAAGAAACAAATATATTAGCAACATTAAATAGAGCTAAATAATGAAATAATACTAAGCAATTGCAAAAATTTATTTATATGTACAGAGTTACAATAAATAATGGAATTACATGGATATGGAAATGTATAATGTAAATATAATTAAATTGCAACATATTATATAACATATGAATGCAATTATAATGAGCAAGTAGAACAAGAGATGCCGTGATGTAAATATGAAAAAGATTGAATAGAGAATAGTCTTTTATCTACATTATTCTTTTATACAAATTGTTATGGGGGCCACTCCTACATAATGATGGCATATATATGGAAAATGCTAGAAAAGAAACAAAATATAGGAAAGACAAAAAGAAATGTCTTCCAAAAATTAGGGTGACCGCCTAATATGCTCTCCCACGTTTGGTGCTCCTAATAGCTAGCTTGGCATAGTGTTTCTTCATGATAATCTATGCTCCCCCTTTCTCCTCCTTCTTCTTTATAGAGCTTTCCTTAGATGGAGAAGCTTCCTCCTTGGTTGTCCAATTTACAAGGCCTTTGAGTTTTCCGGAGGTAGGATCCGAGGTCTTCAAGGCGCCAGCATCGCGGCTTCGGGGTGATTTGATTTTAAATGAAGGAACTTTGGTAGTAGGAAATGATTTTCTAGAGCCAGTCATAGGATTTTTAATTACAGGCTTTAGTTTGATCTTGATCATGTCGAAGTCGCACTTCTGCCTCTCAGCCATTGTGATAGAATCATTCAGGCCTTTGTACTCACGATAGTCACTTCTTCCTCTTAAGATGTATCAACTTCCTCCAACCCTTCCAGTGCCTCTATCAACTCTGAGTCCTTGCCGGGACTAGAGCTTGAAGGGGGAATTAGAGAGATCGATGTTGTTGTGATGGAGGTAGACGTGGTCGTAATGACACTTGGGTCTAGGGCTTGGGTAGCTGGTAGCAGAGGAGGAGCGATGGATGACCTATAATTTGATATATATATATATATATATATATAATGGTATAGAATAGCGACGTCCTTGGTGAGAACTAAAGTTTCTCGAAGACTGGAGAGACGAGAGATATACCTAGGTCGAATGGAATGTCCTTAGCCGAGGATTTAGTGATCTCACCCTAATCGATAGAAGATTGACTCAGATGAACGGTCGGAGGAGGGAGATGAAGAGTTTCAACACTTGATGTAGCAGGGATAGGAGTCTCGATAAGTGCTTCCTTAGAGATGACCACCACGGAAGTGACAATGTCTGTTGCTGGCTCTTTTGAAGTAGGAGTGGATGTTTCCGCCTGATCCAATGCACTGGGACCAACGGAAGCCTCAACAGCTTCCTTCCTTATAACTGCATATTTTGTTGCCAATATAGTATTCCCATTTCCTAAGGCCATAAGATCTTCCTCATATAGAAAGTCTGATTTTAGATAATCTTCGTTGGTGTCATGACCAGTTTTATTAGCCTTGTGGAGGATCTCTTCATAGGCATCGGCTAATGTGACCAGACAGCTCTCTCCAAGCCATTTTAGATTCTTCGCTTCAATCCATTAGCAATGAATTGAAGGAGAGTGAATTCCATTTCTTTGTTGGTTTGAGTGTCCATCGGTTTGAGCTTCGTGATTTCTTCTCCGGTGCCAACAAGGTCGACTTAATTTTGAATTTTTGAGTTCGTCTCAGCTTTTATACTAGACTTAAGATTCTCCACCTCAACTTAAAGAGTTGCAAGCCGTTCTTCTTGGATTTGAGCTTCTCCTCAAGCTTGGCATTTTTAGTATGTGCAGACTTATTATGGTCTTCCATAAATGTCGCATGACTTGCATATGGGCTTTTGATAGCTCGGCCATCCAATATTTGGAGTCCTTCGCTAATTTTAGTGCTTCATCTCTTCCTTAGTAACGTCGGCCTATTATTGTTTGTAGCCTCCTATTATCTTATTGTGATTGCCCCTCTCTAAGTCAAAAGAATGGATAATTATCCGGTTGGCCTAATTGACGTCAAAGAGGCCTTTCGCTGGCCTTTTCCTTTCAAATAGCCAACCCGTGATGTAACGACTCGGGTTTTCAGACCAGTCAAAATCACCGAAAAACTCATCCACTCTAAAACTACAAATGAAAACTACCAACTTAATACACAGTTTTTGGTAAATATTCAACACTATTAAATGTACAGGATACAATTTCAATTTTACAAGTTATCAGAGTAATTAATTTAATCTACTAAGTGTGCTTTAATACATACCAAATAGCAATATAAATAAATATACCACTGCACAACTCGGATTAGAGAGACAACAATAGCCATTCCTGCTAACTTAATAAACATGTCAGATGCCGAATAAAATAGTAAGTAGGAAAAGATACAACAACACAAGATAAACAACAACCAATAACAGATAAATAGAAAAATGGTCATATTATTTTAAGGGCTACATCACTACCACTTGTGACTGCCTACGTACCCCTATCTAATTGGGTACCCAATTAGATATAGGATCAAGCCGACATAGTTCTCCTATTGCAAATAGGACTCATGGAGCCTACGATGTAACAAACAATATGCAATTCTCAAAACTACCCACTTAGGCTTAATCTTTAATTTTAGATTTCCAAAATCTAATTAACTTTATTGTTTTCAAAATATAATTCTTTTCGAAAATATTCTCTTTTGTATCAAACTATACTTGCATATTATTTGTTACATCCTTTGTATCAAAACAAACAATATGCAATTCTCAATTCTCATGGAGCCATACATCCTTTGTATCAAACTATACTTTACTTTAGGATCTTAAAACAAATCACTTTTGAAATATTTATTTGAAAATACCAAAACACTACTGTAAAAGCATATCAAAATATATGCAACCGGATCAGGAGGTTTCTCCCGATAATAAGGCAACTGGGTCCCAACCTTCCGAAAAATAAATATAGATATGTATATCCCTCTACAATGAGAGCGGACTATACTGAGGCTACAGAACATCTGCACCTGCCTTGCCCACATTTTTAGTTATGGGTTACCCGAATCTTTGTGGTAACATAACAAATCATTTTATATCTCGAAGTGACAAAATCATTTACATTGATAATTACAAATACTTCTAATCTACAATAATTTCCATTTCCAAATCCTTTCAAAGATCATCTTAAAACCATCGGGTTTAATCCTCGAAATTCTTTCCGTTTTATAAAACATTTTTATAAAACCATTCTTTATATAAACCACTTTTATATATTCAAAATATTCATTTCAAATATTTCTATTTCTCTAAACATTTCATGAACTTTTATTTATGAAAACAACCTTTGAAAACAATTCCATTGACATCAAATTATTATAACTAATTATAACAATTTAAATGAACAAATATTATCGCTAAACACCTTTTAGTCAAATCATGAATAAATCACAAGGTGTTAGCCTACAATTGTTTTCCACCCAGCCCATGCATATGGATAATTAATTGCTCATAATAGGGTCGAGCAAAATCAAAAATCAATAAATAATAAGCAGTGCTCATAAACTGGACGAGCCTAATTCAAACAATCAATCAATGAAATAAACACAACAATAAATGATAATCAATGCTTCATTCTATCAAATACTTATAACACTTTATTTTATCTTGGGTTGAAACGATTTGATGTTTATTTTGGAGCATCTGGCCTTTCCCTTTGACATGTTCCCTCCCTCGCCCAAGTCTCCTTAGATCTCACAGACGAAACACGTATACTAGTCATTTCCACATACCCCATTAAGTATTTAACTTCTAAATTTTAAAATACTTAATTAACCATCCAAATAGTCAAACAAGGAAATAATACCATTGTTTTAGCAAACAAAGTAAACAAGCATTAAACAAGGGTTTTCAAATAACACTCAACACTTAAAGTTCCTTCAACTTAACAATGATTTTAATGAACTTAAAGGAAGAAATAACTCACTTTGGATTCCACTTTGTCAAATTTTAAGGCAAGGAACTCCAGATCTAAACCATACTTCCTACCAATTTTACTAACTTTGTCACTATAGATTTGACTATATCTTTGCTACTATTTCCCGAAACTTCTTGAAATTCGAGTATAGCTCTGTTATCCTAGAAGTTGAAATGAAAAGAGGTGGGGATGACTTCTAAGTGAGCATGGCCTTGGGTGGATGGATGGAACTTACTAGCTTGAACATGTGGTATACTTTTTTTCGATTATTTTTTCCATAACCTTGTTACGCTTTTAGAATTTTTTAAGAGAGGCATGGAAGCCATTAAAGAGTGGAAGAAGAAGGAGAAGCTTAGAAAAGGAAAAGGAAGAAGAATGGAAAGTGTGTGTAATTTGTGAAAGAAGTGGTAGGTATTTATAGAAAAAAGTTTTGAATAAAATATTATTTTGTAAAAAGACCAAAATACCCTTTGCTTTTACTTTAAGCAAACTAATTTTTTCAACACTTAACATCACATTTCAAATCATTACTTTATGTCTTAATCACTTAATGCATAAGGAAAATAAAGTAAAGATTTGATCTGATATGATTTTGTCCTTTTATGTTTACTTTTTCTTAATGATTTTCTAGAAATTTCTAACCTTAATTAGAAAAAGCAAACTTAATTAGTTGATTGTTAATACTTAACATATTTAAAAATGTGTACATGTATATATACATAAAGGTGCAACAACGTTGCGACAACTTGTATTGAACAAAACATTGATTTTTGATAAAACGTTTTATGATCATATTTTAACGTTTTAGTTAAACTATTTATTTATGTAAACCAAATTTAAAAATAAATTTGTATAATGTTATTTAAAAATATAAACACTCATAAATTAATTAAAATAATTTATTTAACCATTGAAACTTACTTTGCTGAAATTAGGATTTTGTCACTTTTGTCGATATAAGCAATTATTCCTATTTTTGTGTATATTTCTCTTTGCAAATCCTATCTAATATTATTTAAATCATAAAATGTTATATATTTTATATTTTAAATCATTTTAAATAGTATGTTTTAAAGTGGTCAAATTCTGGGTCGTTACACGTGATCTCCTTGACTTTGTCAATGTCTTTATTAACTTCATGTCGAGCTATGTCAATGACATTATAGTTAAACATTACCCCCTCTAGGAAATAGTTAGGCAGACCCGCCTACATCTTAGTTGTGGTAAATAAGGATTGGCCTACAGGGGGTGGAGGCGGAGCAACGTGACTAGAAGTTACTTTAGAATAATAGGAGACATAAATAGTAGTGGTAGTAGGTTGAGATCATGAAAGTTGTCATTGAAAAGACTGAGAATGGGAGCGTAACTGGTAGGGGTTGAAGTCACGTCTAGAGCGATCACATGCACCTCGCTGTTCATCTAGATGGCATTGTTTTCTTTCAATGCCACATCACTCTTATTCTTTGTGACAACATTGCTTGTCCTCTTCATCTTGGGTCTTCTTATCCTTCCTTCTTCTTCTTTCAGATTCTGAATCCTGATGGGATCTAGGGCCTTACATGTAAGCCAATAGAGTTGAGGAGCAATATTGATCTATGCTTGAAGTAGATGACTGAAGTGTTCTCTTCCCATTGCACCTGAAAAGAAGAAGGGATATGTCAGCATAGATTAAGAATGAGTGCTTATTGCTAGTGTTTATGATCCTAGAGGTGTGTTAGGTGCTGGTGTTTCCCCATGTAATCTATGGACCATGGTCAAGGGGTCCCATAGATGGACTTTCACCTTCGGCAAGAATATCCCTGGTAAGGAAGCTAAATTTGCGGGGGCTGGTATTTAGAAAATTTCCAAGGCTTATTCCCCCAGAGCCAAAAGCAGACAAGTTCCCAAGACCACCTAAGGAACCAAAGATGTTCTCGAAGGAGCCTATAGGAGGAGTTGCTTCTTCAATCGATTTAAGGCTTGGTTCGGGAGCAAACTGTCAAGAATTGATAACCAATCATTTTGAATAGGTAGGTGATGTGACTATAGTGCCCTTTGGAGATGTCTCTCCACGTGACTCGTCCCCCAAGGTCATATTCCTTATCCTCATCATCCTTGCTTCCTTCTTGTCTCTTTCTTCCTCTCCTCCTTCCACTCTCCTTTCACCTCTTTCCTCAATAATATTTTCTTCCTCTCTTTTTTCTTCCCCTCTTAAGTGGGCCGTGCCTTCCTAACCTTCTTCATCCCCTAATCTTCATTATCAGAGTCGTCAACTAGGGCAGAAAGAACGACGATGCATTAAGCTCATTTGGTGGGGAATCTATTTGGAATAGTGCTCCTGCCATTACATATAAGTTTATATTAGCAAATTCGACCGTTCGTAAGAAGATAGGAAGTTGTATGGAATATATTGGAAGTTGTACGGAATCTGTTGTCAACCCCCTTCAAGAACTCCAAAGTGCTGGCATGGGCATCGTTGACTTCTCGTTTAAAGAGATTTACGAAGGATATAGAAAGGTTGTTAGATGCTCGGGTGAGAAAACCCAAGTAATGAAGAGATGTTGAATAAGAGGACTTACGTATAGACAACCATAGGCAGATGAAGCCTTGGGGGCAGTGAACGAAGAAATACTTACTCTTGAAGTAACTGCGCTTGTTTTGGAGCACCTCGATAACCTTGCAACAGTTGTACACCTCAATTATTAGCAAAGAGGGTGGATCGTGCCTCTTCTTTAAGCTCAAAAGTGGAAGGTGAGCTCTTCAAATGTGGGAGGACTATTTAATTGCATCATGAAGAGGATGTATAAAGAATTAAGCAACGCATATCCGTTAGGGTGTACTTGTATGGGAGCAAGTCTGATTTCTTAAAGAAAAAATTGATGAAGCCATTGAATGGTGGCACGGTTCCAAATAAGCCCATATATCTATTACATGTTGTATAGCCTGGAGAAGGGAGATGAGCCCATTGGTCGAGTGTTGGTAAGAGGACCTTGTCCTCAAGGATTACGTGTTTAAGGAAAAGTGAATAAAGTGCCTCTACGGTCAGCTTTGATGGTGTGTGTAGCAACCCGCCTTTTCGACCCTCAAAAGTCGGCACTAATACATCTAAGATATTTACGTGTCGAGCATCCAAGTGTTGAAAAGACAAATTGTTGGGTGAAAGAAACGAAAACACAAAACAGAATCTTACATTGTGACATATATAATATTCAAATGATCTTTACAAAAAGAAACTTTAATATTCATACCGCAGTTAGAGTAAACTAACCTATCATCAACCTGAACAGTTATAATAGCCTGTGCTCACAAATGCTGATAAATACAAAACAAGAAATGCAGTGCGAAAAAAACGTGAATAGGTCTTGGAGACATCCAGCTCGTCTCCTGAAGCCCTAAAACGTCCATTGCTAAATCTGGAAAAGGACTTAGGTCTAACCCGAGCATTATAAGAAAATAACACGCAGATCAGTCTAGTAAACCAGCGTGAGAAACTCAAATCATATGGATTATTATATTTATAAAACCCTTTCAAAAATAAAGGTATCTCATAAGACCACACCGAACATAAATAAAGACGGCTTTTTACCTTACGATAACCAAACCATTTTTTTGTAAGTCTTTACTCTTTAGACATTATAATAATGTCTAGGGTTTAAAATAAATATATAAAATAGCTGAAATTCTTACATCTCACTTTCCAGCATATTTGGTATACAACTAAGTCCATAAGGTATGTAGTGGAAAATGGATCTCATACAATGACAAGGTACCGGGGTACCACCTGTCATTCTACACCTCTAAAAAATGTACCGAGGTCACAAACCTTACGACCCCTGCCAACACAAAATCGATCTATCCCTTCTTGGATAGTACCAAATATGTCATCACCCTGGTTGCTTTGCAACCATTTCCTTAAGAGCTCTCATGTGTATACTAAATCCATAAATAGTGATCTAGAAGGGTGATGTATATATCCTAAGGGTGATATAATCAAACTTAAGTGATGGAACGTTAGACCGCAGAGTTACGATAACAGAAGTAGAGAAGTTAAAGTGCAGAAAGTAAATAACACCGAGGCTTTTATAGTGGTTCGGGCCGTAAGTCCCTACGTCCACCGTCCTTTCCATACTTGGTCACTCTTATCTAGTAGAGAGGCGTATTACACTAAGTTTTTGCATTTCTGCCATTAATGAGTTTTCAAATAGAGCTCTAATGTAGAAAAATACAATATTATTTTATGTTTTAATTCTTTTTTATGTCAGAATATCCTTGCACCTTAGGACTATCGTCTATTTATAACCAATATGTCGTAATGCCATTGGTTGAGAGCCTTCTCCTTGGATTGATGACCTGACTTACTATGTGCGGCTTAGATTTGAACTCTTGTCATCATCTGGTTAAGTGCATTTTGACGTGGATAACTGAAGTGATGCTTTTATAAATAGTTTCTTAGATATTTTTCGTTTATCCTAACCGTTGGTCTCGACTTGGGCTATTTGAGCCGTTGATTGTTGATACTTGCTGAAATGCTTTTGGTTCAAGCAATTGCTGCCGGCGGCTAAGCTTTTTATCTCAGTTGGACAATGATCTTGATCTTGGTCGACGCTTTGACTCATGCTATCGGACTATATGCTCTTGGAAACCGAGTCTAGTGTTTAAGCTCTTGTTGGAAACCAAAAAAGTGTATCTTGGAATTACAAGCCAAGGAACTTTTCTCTCGAATATTCCTAATTTGTACTTGGTAGAAATTATGGTGTAACACATGCCCCCAAAGTTCACCTCATATGGTTGACATGAGGTGGAGTTTGGAAAGAATAGTGTCATGTCAGGCTTAATATTTGGCTTGTTTTTTCCGTTCCCATCATAAAGTTGATCCCGAGCTTTCGGGTAAAGTTATTCTTTGAGAACTTTTAAAAGCATTGCTTTACCTATACAATTTGCAAAGATCTATCCTTAGAGAGTTTTTAAAATAATTGAAATCTAATGTCATCCAGAGGGTTTTGGAAATTGAAATTAGTGCCCAGAGACAAAAATAATTTGATACCATGCTTCAGTTATCTAGATCCGGTCTTACATAGGAATCAGGTTTGAAGACTATTAGTGGCGGTATAATGCCTATATTTGTGCATTATTATAAGGAAACTTGGCTATCCTGTTTGAATCTGAGCTTGTCACTTGGAGCCATCTAGGCTAAGTGATAACCGAAATTATTTAAGCCCCGAGAGGTGAAATTTAATTCGAGATTGTAAGGTCAAAATTGTTGAAATCATGCTTATCACTTGAAACCATCTAGACTAAGTGATAATTGTTTCGGTACCAAATGGCAAGGGTTAAACTAGACCATGAGGTTTAAGGGATACTTGCCTTGTAATATCTATGAATAGGGAAGTCGAGATCTTCTTCTGAACGGACAGATCCTGACCTTGCATTAAATGCTCATGAAAATTGTCATGATTTTATTGGTTTCTCTACTTTATCCCAAAGTGATTTATATTCTTATACTACCACACTCATTCTACGGTTAAGAACTAACCGACTAGGTAATCTCCTTCGTTGGTTCTAGGATTTAAATAAACCAATTTTCTTTTCTTCTTCTTTCTTACTCATATTATCAACACCCGCACTGGCCATTAAAGCTAGGAAATCTTCACAAATCACTGCAGATGTTCGACTCAAATAGTAACTCCTTGATCTTTTCTATGATTTTATCAGCGTTCTTTACCACCGTCAATATTTGCGAGCATTTCTTTCCTGAATTTACATAAAATTCGATTGTGATTACTACTATTATACTAGTATTGGATTCCGATTTTAGATATCATTCAATTGGTCAAACCATGACAACTGTCATTTGTAAATTAAGATTTTATCCCCAAATCAATTCTTTCATTATCTTAGGTTGATAATTTGTTTTTGAGGAAATTCTGAAATTTGAATATGGGTCGAAAAACCTAATTTTAAGCCCAATCCCCCTTTTGAACTATAAGACTTTAAGCCTTTCTGGCAGGAGTTTCAGAATTCATTTCAAGCTATTAGCTTATCATTGACCTTTTCTAGACCCTTCGGTGGATAAACCAATGACTGATCAAAAGGAGTTAGAGAACTGGGTTGAGAGCTATGGAATTGAAGGAGTCAAGGTCAGGGCTCCTGATCTAGATGATGATTGGTGTGAACCCCCTTCACTCAGACACTTGAGCACCTATCAAATGGACTATCGCTTCCCCTTGCCCCTTTGTTCGTCAACATTCTGGAATTTTACAGACTTAATCCAATTCAACTTGGAGTTGTCTCGTATAGCACTCTATCTGCTTTAGCAATCTGATATTGGAAGAAATGGTACCAAAGCATGACCACTTCTGAAATTCATTATTTGTACAATCTGCATAAGTCACCCAGTAAGTCACTGGTTCCTCGGTATTTTCTTTAACTCTGGAAGAAAATGCCTTTGATCAAACCACTAAGCAAAGTGATGGATACTCATTGGTCTTGTATGAGGACAGATGATCCCCGAATTATCCTTAAGTTACTGGAGACTTGTAAGTTTTCAAACCCTTCTTGTCTAAATGCTCTTGCTTCTAAATTTTAGTCATACCGTTCTTTAATATATTTTCCCTTTTGAATCCCTCAGCTAAACTTAGAAGGGATAAAACCCGTCCCTTAAGGATCTTTATGGTGCTAGGTATGAGGAAGTGATGAAAATCCGAAAAATGGAAAAACTTAATCACATAGTCTTTACCAAGGACAATTTCAAGGTCTGCGAGTTGCTATTATCTTCTGCTAAGTTCTGTGGATATGATCCTCCTTTGTTAGAAATTATATCATCAGATATAATTGATCTGTGTGATTCTGAAGAGCTCAGCTACTCTGATCCTCAAAATATAGAGGACGAAAGACCAAATGCTATTCTGGAGGGTAAACCTCGATTTTAGTTTTACATATTCTAGGATGTAACTTTTATGAGATATAAAATTGCTTATTTAACCCATTTTCTCTTTTTATGTGGCAGTGTTCTGATGATATGTTTGAATTAGGTGAGTTGCTACCGTAGGAATATCCCTCTTGCTAAAATCATGACTGCCCCATACGCCCTTATTTTGGCTTATTCTTCAAGGGACTAGGTGGAGCAGGTAGTTAAGGTGACTCAGTCCACCATTGGTTCCTATTATCCAAGGTTATGGGGAAGTCCAGAGTGGAGTTGGCTGATGATATGGGTAGCTTCAAGAGGATGATGAGTGTGAAGATGAAGGATCATCTTAGGGTACATAATTTTTTTTACCTATGAAATGCCCATCTCTTTAGATTTCATATGCATTTCCTATCTTCAGGTTTTAGTTGACTTCTCAGTTCTGCACCGAGGGTCCAAAAGCTGAGTGGAGAATTGGAATAGGCTAAGAATATTGAAAAAAAATTTGCCGAATTCAAAGAGAAGGCTGAGAAGGATGCTAGGCCGAGAGGGAAGAGAATCGTCTAAGATTAAAGGCATCTAAGACTAGAATTGTTGATTTGGATAGAGCTTTGAAAGATTAAGAGACCAAGCATCAAGAGACTAAAGATGAATTAGCAAAAGCCCAGGAGAAGATCACGGGCCTAGTTACTAAGGATTAGGCTAAAAAGATAGCTGCAACCGAAGCCTTTAAATTTTTTTATAATGCTTATGAATATAACTGAGACAGTGACATGATACTTTCTACAGAATGGCAAGAAGATTGAGGAGAACTTCTCCCTAAAGTACAA
This sequence comes from Allium fistulosum, assembly GCA_030737815.1. Taxonomy (NCBI): domain Eukaryota; kingdom Viridiplantae; phylum Streptophyta; class Magnoliopsida; order Asparagales; family Amaryllidaceae; genus Allium; species Allium fistulosum. The sequence goes on from CM060902.1 coordinate 1,428,598,055, forward strand.
AAAAGCGCAAGCTTTGGTAGGAGTTGGACCCTCAGTTTCGGTAGAAGAGAGGTACGCCACCATTATGAATCTTAGAAATCCTCTACTGATAATGTTTAAACTATTGGTTTGTAATAATTATGGTACATTTTCATCATACTTTGCTTGTGGTGGTTAACGGCTATTGTAGTACTTTAGTTTGGTGTTGGATTCATGATGAATTATTTCCTTACTACTTTTGTCGTGTCTGTTCTAAAGTAGTTTTCTCTTTAACCATGTTTAAACAGGAAAAGTCGAATTTCACCTCTCACTATGAAGTATTATGAAAGAGGGGCCAAACCAGAAACTTGAGATTTCTAGCAACCATCAGTACCCTTAAAACCCGACTAAAATCTAGTAGATTAAGAAATGTAGACTTATCCAATAAGATCAAGGAGGTACAGGAAACACATGATCAAACCTATGCCAAACCATTTAAGTCCCTTAGGCTTAGGGGTTCTAGGTTAACTAACCAAATCTTGGAACTTAGGAGTCAATTGAAGCTTGCGATAGATGATTGAGACGAGGTTATTTAAGAGTTTGCTCGACTCTCTAAACTACATCCGGGTGACCCTCGATCGAAGAACAAAAGACTATCTTTCCTTAGAAGATTCTATGATCCAAATCTACCTATAACTCCAGAGCCTCTTCCCGGTTACAGGAGTATAACTCCATCCCCATTAGTTATTACCGAGAGAAAGACTCCTGAAAGTGAACATGTTTCGGAATATGTTCCTCGATGTATCCCAGAAGCTGACCTTAGACTACCTTTGGTAGATTCTTCTCTTTTGGAACTTTTTGTATTGAAGGATGGTTTAGGAAAGGACAAATTTTTCTCCAATATGGCCAGACCCTTGGGGTCCCTTGCTGATACTAGGAGTAGAGGCCTTAAGATTATTTTAGCTACTAAGGAGAAATTTTTTCATCTTAAAGGACCATGAATTATGTACCTCTTATTTTTACTATTTGTATTAATTTCCTATGGAATGTGGTAGGACTATCTTTATGATAATCTATCTTTTTTTATTTTAATTTGAATCTCTTTTTAGGGGCAATCATGTCCCAACCGCTATAGACTAGAAAGAGATTGTGCCTCCATGTAATGGAGTCGTGATGATAAGATTACCAACTGATGAAATATAATCCTGATCTCAATACCAACATTCATGCCATCTTGGAAGACAATGAATCCCTAAAATGAAATCTTGAGGAGCTATTAAGAAGATGTTTGCCATCTTGGGAGTAGTGCCGATCACTAGTCAGACTTCGGAATCGGTTGTTTCAAGACTATGGGAGTCTGCCTCTACTCTTAGAAAGTTGTTGGACGAAGCTCGTCTAGAGTTTTCAGCAATCAAACTATAAGAACTTGAAATTGAAAATAAGTGTACTAACAAAGTTACAGTTACAACCCTTTTGGCTCTTTGAAGAGGTAGAGGTAGAGGTTGTGCTGCCATGAGACTTCCTTCTTCTCATAGGACTATGGTTGTTTCTGCTGGGTCTCCTTCCCGATCTCCTCAACCTGAAAGGAGTTCTCCCTTGGTTCCAGTGCCTAATGCATCAAACATTATCATTTGTACCAGGGACGGTCGAAGAATTTCATTCAGGACATTTAAGAAGGAATGGGTATCTAGGACTTATGATAAGATGGAGAAGCATTTCAAATCTTGCTTGGAGGAGGTTGTTAAAGAGACTGAAACTAGAGTTAGAAATATATATGAAGGTGTATGACATCGCCCTTTTTTTATCATACTCCGAATGTACTAATGAACACTTGGATAATCTCTCTATAACACCAAGGACCTTTTTTCCTTTGGTTGACTTATTCTTTCAACTCAAGCCATCTTGCTTGCTCTTTTAGTTCTATTTTAGGGGCACTTCTTGCCTCTTAGCATCTTGCCATACTGATGTCTTTAGTGTTTACACTAACTAATTTTGATGCCATCCTTATGGCGTTGATTGGGATTCTTACCCGATGCTCATTCTAACTTAGCAACTCTCCTTCTAAGACTCTAATCTTATTGGGGATCTATCCAATTCTAAACTCATGCATGATACATATTGATCGTGGCTCACTATTATTAGGACTACCCAATATTCTAATTTAACTAGGAATCTAAGGCATGGTGATTCCTAACCATGGCTCACTATCATTGGGAATCTACTTAATACTCTAATTTAATTAGAAATCTGCCCAATGCATGGTACTTCTTGACCGTAGCTCACTATCATTAGAAACCTACCCAATATACTCTAATTTAATTAGGAATCTACCCAATGCATGGTACTCCTTGACCATGGCTCACTATCATTAGGAATCTACACAATACTTTAATTAATTAGGAATCTACTCAATGCATGATACTCCTTGACCCTGACTCACTATTAGCATGCATTCTACTTTTCAATGTCTTTTTAAACCCAGGTGATATGGCCTTACACTTTGTAGCATATTACCATGGAGGTGCACTTATGGTGAGGTCTACCAACTTATCGTTGCGTCCAAATCTACAGCCATCTTTGGCGGGCGTTAGCCATCTACAACCGCTTTTGGCAGATGTCGGCCATCTACAACCATTTTAGGTTATCGGTTATACAGAATGGCAGTTATAAGTTGGTAAAAGAGAAACATGAATTCTTTGAAAAGAGTGCTTTCAGACAATTTTGTAAAAGATCTTTGGAATCACATAGTTGATAAATTGTATCGTTCGGTAGAAAAATTGTTAGATTCAAGTTTGAGAAAGAGAGTTGTTGAAGGGACTAATACTTTTTTAGAAAAATTAAAACTCTTTATTGAACTCATCAGATCAGTAGAAGAGTTTCAGCTTTTAGAGTCTAAATGCAGACACAATAAATGAAAATAACTAAAAGAGATACATATTAGATAGAATTTTATGGGTACCGAGATGAGATTATGCCCATTGATAAAGGAAAGAGTTAAACCTGAAAGAAGTGCTTTGAAAAGATAGGAGACTTCTTCAAATATTGAGATCCATACGGTATTCTTCATCTTCGAAAGGGGATATATATATATATATATATATATATGTGTGTGTGTGTGTGTGTATGTATGTATGTATATATATATGTCTGGTTGAACGGGCTTACATAACTCGAGTTTCTGCTGAAACACAGAAGCGAAGTTAGACATTTATATAAAACAAGATATTAAACTAATCATTTAAGAAATTCAGTCAATCTCCCTTTCTGTATGAAGTTTTCAACAGCCTAAGAAAGTCTTCGACATCCGTCCATTTCATGCCTATTCACTTGATGTTATACACAATAGTTCCTTCCTTTCGGATCTTCCTTGGAGGATGGGGGATAGCTTGGATAATGGAGATTTCCACGAGTTTCCAGAAAGATACGAGACAAACTTTGGTTGAACAGAGTAAGGACTTGGTCTCATTTAATCTTCTTCTAAGAGTGGGGAGTATGGATAATAAGGAAATCTCTTTTAGCAGGACGATGGACCTTTACTTGTCATTATTAGGATACTCAAGTCTTTGATTTTGTTCGTCATAAGCTTAACCATCCCCTGGAGTTGAGATGGATCTTGGAGAGACTCATGAAGATACTTTGAAACCTGTCTGATCTGGAGAGCTTGAAGTTTATAGTTGGGTTCATACTCCTAGTCTCGATCTTTTTCCGAGATGAAGGTAGCCAGACGCTCATCATTATCTTCTTTAATGAGCAAATGCGGAGGTTGACGGGTAACTTCGAGGTTAGTTCCTCATTTTCAAAGTTAGTTATGGTGGCAGAGATGATGTCGCTGGATTTTCCAAAAGGGGACAAATGGCGATGGTGCGAGCGAGCCCTCCTTCTAGTGCCAAAAAATGTTAATGCAAATTTTCGTTTGCACCAACACCCCGAGGTCCAAAGGTATAGCTCCGATAGAGAGTTGGAATATTGAACCCAATGAAGGGATTCCAAAGATATGATATAATTAAACTCAAGTTACAGAATGTTAGATCGTGGAGTTGTGATAGCAAATGCAGAGAAGGTAAAGTGCTAAAAGTAAATAACACCGAAACTTTTATAGTGGTTCAGGCCGAAAGTCCCTATGTCCACTATCCTTTTCATATTTGGTCACTCTTATCTAACTGTGAGGCGTATTACATTGGGTTTTTACATTTTTTCTGATTTTTCAAGAAGAGCTGTAATAGAGAAAAATACAATATTATTTTATGTCTCAATTCTTTTTCGTGTCAGAAGATTCTTGCACCTTGGGATTGCCGCCTATTTATAGCCAATATGCCATAACACCATTGGCGGAGAGCCATTCAATAGATTGATTACCTGACTCACTATGCGCGGCTTAGATTTGAATGCTTTTCATTATCTGGTTGACTGCATTTTGAGGCGGATTGCTGACATGATGCTTTTTTATATATAGTTTCTTGGATATTATTTGTTTATCCTAATCATTGGTCTCGGCCTAAGCTATCGTTGTTGATACTTGCTGAAATGCTTTTGGTTCAGGCAACTGCTGCCTTGGGCTAAGCCTTTTGTCTCAGCTAGACATCGATCTTGATCTTAATCGACACTTTGACTCGTGCTATCGGACTATATGCTCTCGGAAACTGAGTCTGGTGCTTAAGCTCTCGTTGGAAAGCAAACAGTTGATCTTGGAATTACAAGCCAAGGAACTTTCCTCTCGACTATTCGTAAATTGTACTTGGTAGAAATTATGGTGTAACACCAGTTATTTTAGGTAATGGACATTTATTAGAAATAAGAAAATAAATTAAGGAAGGTGGTGATGGTGGAATGACATTATAGGAATGTCCATCTTAAATTGGTAAAAAGCATTAGGGTTAATGATAGCTTCCAGTAAAATTTCTTTTAGGGTTTCGTGGGTGGTGATCGCTAGTTGTCTCCTTTAGGAAATTAAAGTGTTCAATATGGTATAAGTCATGTTCCTATTTTACCACTATGTTGATTTTATGGAGGAACATCGTAAATAAGGAAATTTCTTAAAGGCACTCAACTAGCGATAAACCGAGATAAGACTGGAAGTTAGTAATGAAATTATGTTAGAATGCTTTAAACCCATAACTTGTGGAATGTCACCAATTACCCCGATGTGACAAGATGTATATGGATATAAAGAGAATTTTCTAACTGGTCAAGGATGAAGAGAGAGTCGCTGAAGTTGTCTCCAGATATTTGACATGCCAAAGGATTAAAGCTGAGCAAGGCAAGCCCGGAGGATTATCATTAACATTGGAGGTTCCGACTTGGAATTAGGAGTATATATCAATGGACTTTATAGATAAGTTGCCTAGAAGAAATAATGCCATTTAGCTTATAGTAGATTGGCCCATTTTACTTTCGTTGGAAGGTAAAGGATTGCAGCATCTCTAGCATAGATTTATGTTATGAAAGTGGTGCAGCTACAGTGAGTTCCAGTTAGCATCATTAGTGATAGAGACCCTTTATTCACTAGTGAATTTTGGAGGAGTCTTGCAACCGTATGCCACCCGTAAACCGATGGTTATACGAAAAGGGTGTAGAAATTTTTTTAGAAGATTTGTTAGGAGCTTGAACCATGGATTTTAGAGGACCTTGGAAAAGATACAAGTGTCCAGGTGGTGAATAAAGACCGCATAGGACCATTAGGAGTCCTATGCTGACATGCGAAGATAAGAATTGGATTTTTTTAGTTAGGGACATGTTATTCGTTAAGGTTTCCACTATTAGAAATGTTATGAGGTTTTGTACATTTGGGAAGTTGGCGTCTAGGTTCGTTCGGCATTTCTCGATTTTAAAGAGGGTAGAGAAACTTGCTTATCGGGTGGAGCTTCCGAACTAGTTAGCGGGAATCCATGACGTCTTTCATGTTCCATATTGAGGAAATGTCTGCATGATGTTTCCACTGTAGTAGAGCTTGATCAGTTAATTGATGTTGAAATGGAAACCATCGCCTCCCGTGCCACCTAAACATTGTGGATCAGGGTATTAAGAGGCTTTGTAATAAAGGTATTAGGTTATTTTGAGTTCAATGGGGAGATAACCTAGGGGAAAGCACATGTAAAACCAAAGAAAAGGTGAATGTTTCTCATCCCGAGGTTTTCCCTGGTAAACTTTTCTCTCCAAAAGTATAGGTATTTGGTTGCATCGTGATTGCTAGATTGGATGATGGAGATGGTTACCATACTTTTTATTATTATTTTTGCACTCATGTAGAATTTTATGTGTATTTAAGACGCTTACATACATGCCTATATGTCACAATCTTGCAGTCACAATAGGATTGAGCTTACCTGTAGTATGTTTGCATACATAATCACATTGCATTTTTGGTTGAGTAGATGGTTGTGTAGAATATTATAGAATAATTGGTTGTATAACATGATGTTGAGTGCACGCTACTCCATCTTCCCATGTTGATTTCAGAGGCGAAATCCTTTTTTAGGGGGAATGTAACACCCCGTAAAATTTTGATAAGAATTAAGTAATTAAAAATGAGGTTATGAATGGAAATTCTATAAATGTCAGAATTTGGTCATAGAAGTTGCACCATTGTATTCGTATCGATTTTCTAATTAATTTTCATATATAACATGTTGAAATTGGAGTTCAAACGGAGAAGTTATGTACGTTAGAAGTTTCCAAATTTGAAATAATTCAAATGAATTTAAATTTGAAAATTTAAATATTTGAATCTAAAATTAAAAGTTTGAATTTAAATCATAGTTAACATTAAGGGAGACTTAACGTTTAAGTAAACATTAATTACAAATCTGGTTAACATATAAATTAAATAAGGTATTTAATAAATAGTTAACATAAATTAAACAACGCAGAAATCAACGGTCGTAGAAGGGGGACCGGTCAACCACCCTTAGGTAGCGGTCGACCGCCCAAGATAAGCGTCAACCGGTGGATTTTTGGGCAGCTAGGGTTTTTCTTATTTAACGATTCGAATTTTATTATTTTTGATCTGACAGTTCTGGTTCCTTCTTACCCCTGTAAATAGACCCCTAGACACCCCATTTTTCTTTCATAAAATTCTGTAACAATGGTGAAGCTTTGTCAAATTCTTTTCCCTTAGGATTTCAGAAATAGCAAACATTCTGGTAGGTAATTCTAATTTATAATCTCTAATTTAAATTAATCATTCTTCTCCCTATCTTTTGATTTTTGAAATCTAATACACACACACACACACAAAATCTATTTGTTGTATATTCAAAAAAAGGGAAATATCAAGCAGAAAATTAGGAGTGGTATAAATCAGATCCCATCTTCTTCTTTAGATTCTAGAATCAGTAGGATTTTCAGAGGGAGATTTGAAAGGACATTAGGCATGGTGGAATAAAATATAGTTAGGAAGCAAACAATTCTCTATGGGTGGAAATATCAAGTTTTCCCCATTTTTGTAATTGAATAGTATTTATTTGGATTTGATGTACGCCTTGGGAGATTTTGGTAAACGAAAACATAACATCTAAAACCCCTAAAATTTCACTAAATAAATGTAAATATGTGAATATGTTGGAATTTCGACTGTTTGTATTAATATTGTAAGGTCAGATATGCACTTGAGATTTAGATAATTCATAATCTATTCCACTTTGTTTCTTTTGATTTGCTTGAAGTATAAAAAGGGTTCTAAAAGAAAATAAATTAGAAATAGTGTGCAAAGTATGAATTTTATTCACTACAAGAAAAACTAGTATCAGTAGCATAATATAGCAGCGTTTCAATGTTATGTGCTGCCTTTGTTTATTTTGGTAAAAAATGGAACGCTAATTATGCTAAAATATTTGGCGGGACACGAAAATTAGGCGGCTACGTTTATTTTGGTCATTGGAATTCATTTTCATTCGCACAGTTTTAAGTTCTCAATTTTCGTTCAAAGAAATGGCCTAATGAATAGATAACTCTCCAGATTTTCCCAATTCGTCTTTCCCAACCAAAATCCCAACTTCTGTACTCCAAATTTTGTCGATTCTTAAGGTAGACTTCTAGATCTGGAGGAGTATGGTTCTCCATAGTCTAGGGTAGGCAACCCGGACACCTTGGCTCCATAGCTTTAGTTCCATACGGTGTTTCACATAGTGAAGGCTGATTAACTCAGCATCGATCTCTGCTGATCCAGAATAAAAAGGTAATAGTTTTGGGTTTGAGATTTTATCCTATAATTTGATACTTTTACCTAGAATTGTATGATCCGAGCATTTTAGTTTTTATAATCAGATTCTGACTTCTTAATGTGGATTAAGATCTAATGGGTATTATTTTTGTTTTTGATTTGAATCATCTAACAGTTTTATTTGTTTATCTAGTTACCTACTATGTTGAGATGAAGAAATATTTTATCTAATTGTATTTGGTGGTTAATATGACAGATGATTTTCGTAGCTATAGAAACTGATTGTATTTCGTGGTTAATGAAGATTTTATCTGATTGTAAAGCGGATCTTCAAACTTTCCACTAGCTTCATTCTGTATACTCTCCAATTTTCGTAGCTGTAAAAAGGTAAATTTTTTATTACCCAACTAACCATAAAACCAACTGGTTCAATAATTAATAGCATCAACAATCACAATTCCATGAAAATACTCAGTTTATGTTACTTTTCGATCTCTTTGTAGTCCTATGATAATTTGTTTAATAAAGCATGCAAAAACTAAGTTGATGCCCAAATTTATACTGGTTTCAAAAAGAAGGAAGCAGGAACTAATTGAACTTAGTTTCCAAAGATTAACTATTTTAATATGTAGCCAAAAATATTTAAATTCACAAATATAAACTAATGGCAATTGACAACATCGTAGAACATAGATTTATATGAGGTGATTGCATTGTTAGGAAATATGTGTACTGTTAGTGGTAGTTTATGACTAGGCAAAGTAAATTATAATGGAAAACTGTTTGGGAAAAGGAAAAAATCAGCTGACAATTGCGGTAGTTAAGAATTTTTGTCTAATAAAGATAATGAAGAATATGGTTATACTATATGTTTCTAGATATGGTTGGTTCTCAAGACTTAAACCATTATTAAAATTAAATGCAATAGGTGGTTGGATTCATATATTGGTATACAGTTAGTAATCAAGAGAATCCAACCGACTTAACAAATGAGAATGAAAACATAATAAATGGCCAAAAGTAGTTCAAGATTTTATACACAGTTCAAATTCAAAAAAGGTATGAATAAATAACACTCTTATCGCTTTATTCTACCATAATTATTTGCTTCATCATAACAAGTTAATCCAGTGTAAACCACAAAGTCAGCAAAGTATAATCATCAAGGATGACCTGGCTGGAAAGGGTCGCAACTTCTCAACTTATGCAGCAAACAAGGGAATTTTTTTGTCGTTGAGGTAATTCCAAACTCTATTCACCTAATCATTATTTAAGTTAAAAAATTTCTTAGAATGACTAAACTGTTCTATGATCAGGATGACGATAAGAATGCTCTGAATGGTGACAAAAAACATGTTTTGAGATCTGCTGCCAACTGCTCGAAAAGGAACAAGAAGAGGAATGCCCATCAATGTACGTATTCACCCCTTTACACTATAATATGTCAACAAATCAAAAAATCAAGCTTAAAAATTAAGAGAAACTGAAAGTAAGCATGCACAAGTGCACATATTCAACGAAAAATAAATATTAGATAGATGATGTTGTAAACTTTACAAAACGACCATTGCAAATTGCAAACTGGAAGTATTGTATAACATAAAATCTAATATAGATAATACTTATTGTTTTAGTTCTACATTAAGGCAAGTAATTGCAGTACTCCTACCTTGCTCTTCACTATGTTGTTAACAAATTTCCATATCATGTCCAAAAAATTTGTAAAAGAGATGAGAGTTATTCAGGATAAAAAGGAAAGATTCAGGATCAGTATAAAAGAGCAACATAAGATATTAATTATTTATGGAATTTATGAATAATCAAGAAATGATAGGGAAAAGTTTGTTTTGTTTTTGCTGTTAGCATAGCTATGGATATGATTCATTGTACTAATATAAAATTTGGACTCGATCGATGTATAAAAATAAATAAACGAGTATATGTAAAAACTTAATAAAGGTATTTGTTAGGAAGACTATATATTTTATACATTATTTTATTATAAGGGTAGTACTGAGAAGGCAAATTATATGATAAAGATAAAAAAAATTATTTGTCATTCACCACAAGTAATAATGGTAAGATATTGGTTTATTAGTTTATGATCTTCGGATTGATTATCTGAAAAAAGGAATACTTCAAATATGCATAGATTTGGAAACCTTATGCGTACATGAAAATTGTGTTGGTTGTATATTTAAAATAACTTTGAATTAGTGGCATATATCCTCATATTCTTGAGGATTATTATAAATAAGAAAATATTTTTTTCGGTTTGGAAAAGAGGTAACTCGGTGTTTATATATTGAAAATTTCTCAGAAGTGAAGTTAATATGCCACAATAATTCTCCTCTCAACTATACCAAAAGTAATATGGCATTAAACTCTACAGCATGTTAATGTTATTATCCTTTCGGCCATGACTTATTCATCTTAGCCCATACATACACCATGATTCTGGTTTAACTACTGAACATTATTTTAATGTATAGGCCGGAGTAGAATGCACATCAGTTCTCAAGTTAGATAGAAACCACATAGGAGCACTAATGTTGCATTCCCAAACACTTGTTACACTTAAAGACTACTAGTCTGCACTTTTTGTTGTGAACAGACTGATTGAGCTGGACCCCTCATCAGATGTATGCCGAAACCTACAGGCTTGTTTGAAAACTCAACTGGTACTCTTCCTTTTTCTGTTATCACACTATAAGTTTTGATTTCAATTAGCATGTTTATATTTGGTTAGTCTATATTAAATATTTCTTTATCATAACATAGTTATTTGAAAAACTTTGTGTGTTGTATACATTTTTTATATTCAAACCAGATATAAAAAATGTATGTAAATCCATTAGTTTATGTCATTTTTTCTTTTATTGTTATTTCATTGCACTTGTATCTATCCACTAGGCTTAGCAGAAAGTCCGCATTATTGATCTCTTGTGTGGTTAAATCTACAATGGACACTCGTAATCTCGTAATCCCATGTCCCTTCTGTAATCACAAGTCCTTCTGAATCTGTTTTGCATTCTTCGTAAAGAAAGAAACCTATGCCTTGAACAAATGAACCTTCAATCTACACAAAACAAAATGTACATGAGATATGAACATTCAACATACATAAAGAATTTCAAACAGAAACATACACAAAATTCTTAGGAGATAACTTGATGACTGTCATGGAGAAGTTCAGGCTTAGATCATCATCCATCTTTTAATTTCTCATTGCATCTCATTTTTATACAATCAATCAAAGAACCCTATTTTCTGTAATAAGCAGAACTATGAAATTAAACTGTTCCCAGTTGCCAATTTAAGTTGTTTTCATGTTTTTTCTTCTTAAGATTGAGTTGGAAAAGTAGTTTTTAGTTTTTTTTTCTGAAAAATTATTATTTAGAAAAATGATGATACACTTTGGTCGTTTAAATCAAGAGCTATGTCCATATAGACACTTGGTGTGTGTTTCGGGGGTGTGGTGAACTTGTTGGATTTTTGTTTCTCTCCTATTCAATTTTGTATGTAGTCAATCTTAATGCATGTGTACAAGCACAAATATAGTCTATTTTCATATTTTAACTAATCTAACACTTTGACACAAGAGGGTTTAGTACTACTTTACCTTTGTTCCATAATACTGGAAAGATAATCTTGTACCAATCTATATATGTACAGTACTTGGAGTTGGCTAGAATTACTTTGAATTACAGATCGGAAGGTACTGTGATTGTATTTTTTTATTATTTCTCCACTTTAATAGCAAACCTACATTGCTCAAGTGAATAGAGCCATAGAATCCAGTAAAGGGTGCCTTTAAAGTAAAACAATCCACTACTGCAGCAGCCTGTAATGTGCTTCTTCTTTACCTTTTGAAAGGGGTTAAAAGAAAATTAATACAATATCTTTAATGATAAATCACACTTGCATTGAGTTCACTTTTTCAAGATATCATGATTTTATAATAACATTGAACATTTGATCCGGTTGTCTTAAGTTTGCATTGAGTTTGCTTTCAGTACATTTTGCATAGAAATAGAAAATACTATCCCATTCTTTTGTCTCTCAAATTTTAATGAATATAGCATTAAAATTTAAAACCACTAGTCCTGGTGCTATTTATATGATTTGTATTAAAACTTCAGCTTTAATTTCTTAGCTGTAATGATATTCTCAGTCATATGTATAAGTTATGCGTACGTATCTATAATACTATGCTTGCTAATTATCTCTTGAAATACCAGAGTTTGAAAACTTGAATTTGACAGAGACTGATGGTAATTTACTGCTTCACAATTACCATGCTTGTGGGATTGACAATTATACCATCCTCAGTGTTATTCACATGTCTTTTAGAGGACTTTAATATAACATAGAAACACTTTGTAGTGTAATCTTGCTTTTAACTGAGCTTTTCAAAGATAATAATTGCGTTGTCGGAGATTTAAATGATTCATGGGAAAATACAATGTTTAATATTACAAATAGCCTTTTTGCTGCAAGAATCATATACGTTGAAATTTGTCAGTTTTGAGATTCAAGAACTTAGTGCTTGTGATAATCAGGGACGTAAATTTTTAATTTTCCTTTTCTTTTTTCTAATTATATACGGTATCATTGACATGTAGCTAATGGAGCAGCTTCACTGGCAGATCATCCAATCAAAAGGAACACATCATTTCTTTTGGGAAATGAATGTACATGGATATCAGAATAAGAAATAGAGATATGTGAGTACTTTGTGTACATTCCGCACTACGATTTTGGTACTGCTTTGTTGAATCTGACAGTAGCTGCATATACTACTGTATATCATTGTGGAGTATGGGCCAAATTTCCTAAAAGAAGTCACCAAGGGAGCAAAATTGATGTAGAAAAGAAACCCATAAAGCAAGGAATTACTCTATTGGTAATCAAGCAACGAACATGAATTTAATTGTTATATATGTTGTTGATTGTTAAACTCGTTTGCAGGTAATTAGCTATTTCGAAGCGAAGACTGTCGACAACAAAGAACTATTGGTAATCAAGCAACAAACATGAATTTAATTGTTATATATGTTGTCGTATTTTGTTAGTACCATTTGTGGAAACTTGTCTGTGAATGCTTGTAGTATGTGACTTATTTTGTTGAAAAACTACTATCGAATTGATTATGGATATTATATTTGATTGTGAGATTAGCATATTTTTGCAATTATTTGAATATGATGATCATATGATTGATTGTTTGTATATGCTAATTATGTGATTTAATTGTTTGTTTGAATATATGAAAATTATGTGATTGATCGTTCGTTTTAATATGAATAGCATATAAGCGATTGCTGGAAATGGTATAAATCAAAAAATGCAACCAAAAAATGAAGACTTATGGTAGCGTTTTTTTAACCCTACAGAAAAAACATATAGCTGCATTTAAAAGTGACTTTTGGTAGCGTTTTTTAAATCCTACAGAAAATACCTATAGTTGCATTTAAAAGTGATTTTTGGTAGCGTTTACTACAACGCAACAAAAAGTTTTAGACTTTTAGTTGCATGTCGTATAGCAGCGTTCTCTAAAACGCTACCATAAGTTATGGTAGCGTTTTTTCAACGCTACCAAAAGTCTTTTCTGGTGTAGTGATTGTAGTTTGCACTGCCTATTTCTATAAATTAAATATGTATGAACCCTTTTTCACTTCAGAGTGTTTCGTGTAAAAGTAAATAGAATATGAAAGGTCTAAATTATAAGACTTGTCTTACTTGAAATAGAAGAGGTAAATTCTACTATGTTAATATGAGACAAGTTTGGTATTATTCCTTTTTGTATACAAGTCAGTTGTTTGCTAAGGATATTAGCTATATATTTTGTTGGCATTTGGGACTTGTACAAGTTTGACATTTAAATTAATAAGCGTTTTCTTTACGTGTGACCGGAAATATTTTATTCGAATCTCATGCGTATGTGTGTGTGTGTATATAAAATATTAATGTATTAATTATTAAAGTAATAATAATGCAATAATTAAAGCGTATCGAACGTATTGATTAGGATTAGTAGGGTAGAAAATAGCATTAATTTCTTAGGAAGGTAATTAATATTAATTGTGGGAATTAATACATAATTAAAGGCATAATAAGGGGATACCTTATATGGTCTTAATTATTAATTTTATAGGATGGTATATGTATACAATGGTTATACATATGAAGTATGACTAAATTATAAGGATGCAAGGTCAGTCCAAAGTTGCATAAAAGTCTGCCTGGTTAAATCTGGCTACCAGCGTTGTGGCTTTGCGGACTGATGTGAGGCATCGCCTATAATAAATGACCTCAGTGGATGCAAGGTTAGTCCCAATTTTATAGGGTAAATCTGCCCAGACAATCTGGTTACCAGTACCCACGAATAGTCGGATTAATCTGAGATGTCATGGTTGGGTTATGGATCATAAGTTAAGCTATTGATATGGTAGGACAAATCTTTAGAAGGGGTCATCTTCGAGTTAGAGGTATTAAGTGGTTATGGTAGGGTCCACCTCTTTTTAGGAGAAGTGTTAAGTGACCTGATGGGATTTCTTACGATGTCAATAGTGAGAACCTTGTAGAGACCCACCTTGGGTTAGGTCTTAAATGACGCGGACCTGCATATTTTATAGGTCTTAAATGGCCAGAGTCTGCCTAAGTCCGAGGAAAGAGGTATTAAGTGGTTTGGAGGTTCTCACTTGCATCGTAACGGTAGTTGCGTTAGAATTTGGAAATGGGTTAGGTATGAAAGAACGGGGACCTGCCTATTTTTTAGGTACTAAATAGTTAACATCCGCCTAATCACCAATAAAGGGTATTTATTGGTTTGGATGCTTCCTCTTGCATCAGTGATGTTAGTTGTGTTAGAATTTGGAAATTGCTGGAAAGGCCTTTGGACTTACAGTTAATGTTATTAGTATTTGTAGCACCACCATTTAGGGTGACTGCTACATTTGGTGTAATCTTAAATACGTAAGACCTATTTCTTATTTAAATAATACTTCCCAAGTACAATTATGGTAAAGCTTGAGATTTTCATTTCACCAAACATTTCTTGTTCTGATCCACTCCTCATTACAACACAGGTTAGAGAGAGTAATGATGATTTAGGAGACAGAGGTGAAGATGAAGACTTGTGGTAGTTATCTATCCATTTATGCTTTTTTAAGTATTTTCATTGTACCCAGTTCAAACAGTTATGTTATTTTTAAATATTGCACTATGGAGGCTTTATGTAAACATGTTGTAATATTTAGCATGTTATGTTTTTGAAATGGTTTTCGTTATGAAATGGGTACTTGTTCTGATATTATATTTAATCCATTCAACTGTGAGATTCTAAAGTATAGATAGATAGCTCTGTGTACTGTGTATTGTTTTTAATTTTATCAACTTAACAACTCGCCTTGAGATGGGCCTAAGGTTCGACGAGCTTTTGTTTGGCCGAAATTAGGTCCGTTTCGGAGCGGGTTGTTACAAAGTGTAACGACCCGCCTTTTCAAACCTTAAAAGTCGACACCAATGCATTTACGGTATTCATGTGCCGAGTATCCAAGTGCCGGAATGACAGATTATTGGGGTGAAAGAAAAGAAAAGACAAAACAAAATCCCATATCGTGACAGGTAATATATAATATCCAAATGATCTTTACAATAAGAATACTTTAATATTCATACAACAATTAGAGTAAACTAACCTATCATCGGCCTGGATAGTTATAACAGCCTGTCCTCACGAATGCTGATAAAAACAAAACAAGAAATGCAACGGAAATAAAATATGTGAATAGGTCTTGGAGGCATCCAGCTCATCTCCTGAAGCTTAAAAGTGTCCATCGCTAAATATGGAAAAGTACTCAGGTCTTACCTGAGCACTATAAAAAATTAACACCCGGATCAGTCTGGTAAACCAACGTGAGAAACCCAAATCATATGGATTGTTATATTTTAAAATCCTTTTAAAAATAAAAGTATCTCGTAAGATCAGACGCACATAAATATGGACGGGCTTTTACCTTACGACAACCAAACCTTTCTTTTTAGAAAATCTTTTGATATTATAATAATGTCTAAGGTTTAAAATAAATACATAAAATAGCTGAAATGGTTGCATCTCACGTTCCAGCATATTTGGTATACAACTAAGTCCGTAAGATATGTAGTGGAAAATGAATTCCATATAATGACAAGGCACTAGGGTAATACCTATCATAATACACCTTTAGAAAATGTAACGAGGTCAGAAACCTTGCGACTTTGCCAATATAGAACCGGCCTACCCTTCCTGGATAGTACCGAATATGTCATCACCCGGGTTGCTTTGCAACCTTTTTCTTGAGAGCTTTCATGCACTTACCAAATCCATAAATAGTAATCTAGAAGGGTGATGTCCATACCCTAACAGTGTAACCCACATAGCCCTGCCGCATATCCCCTGTTTTAGTCATTCCCCGCTGTAAGGCTCGTGAGGTAATAATTACCTTTTTCTCTTAGTAAATCCCACTTGGAATGCTAACACTACCCTCCAGGCAATAATGCAATGCTAGCATTTCATCCATATAAGTTGTTTGGGATATGAACAAACCAAAGACATTACTTCTACTACATCCTTTTTGGAATTACCCCTAGGATTAGTAGCAAGTAGCCTTTGCACTTCAAAGAACTTCGTATCGATTTCCATCATCTTCAAAATGTCTTCAATTCGAATGCTTATGGCGGTTGGAAGTGGTTTTCTGATAACTTACCTGATCTCGGTCTTTCCGAACCAACAACCGATAGTTTCTGGCTGACTCAATCTCGGTTCTTTCATAAGTAAGCAAACGATATTAAAATCCCAAAGGAATCTCGAATAACTGCCCTATCCACCCTTAAAGCAAAAGACGTTTCACTAGAATGAGTTCTGACAAAGGAACCACAAACCATATGAAATCGCGAAGCTTTTGTATACTTCCTATGTCAAAATAGGTCAAGTGGTCGAAAGTGGACAAACCACTATCTGGTTTAAGTATATATTTTGCATATGAAATCAGACATCATATATGTATCACCA
This sequence comes from Allium fistulosum, assembly GCA_030737815.1. Lineage (NCBI taxonomy): Eukaryota > Viridiplantae > Streptophyta > Magnoliopsida > Asparagales > Amaryllidaceae > Allium > Allium fistulosum. The sequence goes on from CM060902.1 coordinate 1,428,615,226, forward strand.
CTTTTCGATTTCAACCCCGTACTATCCCTCGATTAACAATGTCAAACAGGTTAGAGAACTACCCTTGCCTCGACGCCATTTTTAAACTCTCATGGATAGAAACGCCATTTTTAAACTCTCATGGATAGAAACGAACTTTCTTACCTTGAAATTTAGTGTCGGGTATAAGATGAAGTACCTATTATATACTTAATTAATCATAATCTATTAATAAACTCACTTATATTTATTATGTTTCTAACATTTCGACTTCTCTATCGCTCACCCAAATTTGAAGTTAGGTAAGTCAGAGCACTAGTTGCTTTGGCCTTGCCTTAGTTAAAATACTATGATTCTAGATCTCATAGATAGAGGAAAATTTGCTTATCGGCTTTTAGTATGAAATATAAGATGACTTACTTTCCATAAACGTGTCAACATTTTAGCACTACTTTATCATATTTGTTTTGTGCTACTTAATGACACTGACAAAGAAATCCCTTGCATAAAACAAATCTTTTTAAAACAATCTAAAAACCCAATTTCACAATTTATTACTAGTCTTTGATTTCAAACTAGTTGTTGGAAACATTTTCCAAAATCATTTATTTAAAATAAAGTTTGATTTAAAACGGCAACATCTTCCCTTTTAAAAGTAAACACCTTTTAAATCAATGAATTCCAAACCACTTTAAACATCTTACATTGTTAAAAAACAAACAACTTATTTATTAAAAACAGAGTGTTATAAACCAAACTACCTTTCCAATTTTTCAAAACCGTTTACTATAACAAAGATGTTATAGTTTATAATCTATTTTTCCTTTTCTTGAAAACATTTATTATAACAATGGTGTTGTAATCCATGCTTCCTTCTTCTTTTAAAATTACTTTTAAAACTCTTTGAAACATGTTTGAACTTGTATTTAATACATCCCTTTTAAAGATGGTCGCTCTTAAACAAAACTTGACTTTTGAAACAAAGAAGCTAAAATTTAAACCTCTTATTTAAACAACTAAATAAATTATTAACATTAATTATATATTTAAACTTTAAACCCCCTTTTAAGTACTTAATAAACACATTTTAAAAGACTTTCCAAAATATCTAAAACTCTTTTTTACTTTACAAAAATCACCGATTTCCAAACTACATCCATAACGAATATTACTATATGGACCGTAACTTTTTAAAACTTGTTTTGTAAATCAAAATATATTTTAAACCCTTTCTTTCTAAATATTAACCACTTTAATAACTTTTGCAAAAAGGTTTGAAACAATAGTCAAGTTCGAAAACCATTTCAAAACAGTTTAGAAAACAAGTGGTAAATCTCTTAAAAGCGAGCACGGGATTTCATTATCGCTATAAAATCAACAACAAGTAGATAACTATAACTAAGCAACATTCACTTACCATATACACAAACATTTACATAACCAGTAATATATGTAAATAAAAATCAACATGGCGAGGAATCCGTTAGCATCCCTTTATAAAATTTCCATTCTTCGAAGTGCTTCCATAACGACCTATTCACTACGAAGACACTTCGACTTCCATTCGCTTTGCTTTTGTCCCCTATAACATAATGGTTATTTATGCCATTCACTTTCAAGCAGGAATCAACAACAATATATACACATCATAATTACATACATGCAACACTATAGGCTAGTACTAAATTATTACAACATTTTGTCAATTTTAAAACTATTTTAAAGTGAGATATCTCACTTTAAATCTTAACCAAAACCCTTCCAAAAAACTACCACTTCATCCTACAACCCAAGAATCAACACCACATCACACTATCACCTTACAAGCTCGGCCAAAGCCCTCTTCTAGCCCCAAAATGCTCATGCACCACTCCCTCTTCTCTTCTAGTGCTCCTGGGCGCGAAGGGTTAAGGAGTTTTGGTGATTGAATTTTGGGGTAGTAGTGATGTGAGCTATGGTACAACAAGTTTGTATTTGAATTGTGAGAAGGGAAGGAGGTGTTTTGACATGGTTTAACTTATAAAACTAAAGTGGAAAAAGAAATGGAAGAAGTAAAAAAATGAAGAAAAAGAAAGTGAAATGAAAAAATGAATTTGTGAAAGTGTGTATTTATTAACTTAAGAAAAAGAAGCAAATGACACCAAATAACCCTTTGCCAAATTAAATTAATACCCTCCAAACCCTTCCATGCCATGTGACCAAGTGTACTTCCCATCAAGTCACAAAAAAGAAGCACTTAAATCCATGTACTTATGCGCACAAAATAATACACAAAACGTCTTCTCTTTTACTAATACTTACTTGCTTTATTTAGTTAGTACTTTGAATTTTCAAATGGTAATTAAAGTCAATGAATCTCTTTATTAGAAAATAGGAAATTTTATTAATTATGTACATATGTGTGCAACAACATTGTGACAACTTTCGTTTGATAAAAAGTCGAAAATCCGAAAAACGATTTTCGGTTACATTTTCAATTTTTCATCGAACTATTTATTTTTCTAAACAGACTTCCAAAATGAGTTTACCATCATTACTTATTAATTAAAAGAGGGTTATTTGACCATTAAAAATCATTAATTAAATATTTTAAAATATTCACAAATCAAAGTGATAAAATTCCGGGTCGTTACAGTGTTTGATTTTCAGGATTATCCAAGATCATTAGAACATGTTGTTTATCCAATGGAGGAGCTTGACCAGGAGGCTCATGGCTAGAAGAGCCTAAAGTTGAAACTCCCAGGTTATAGAACGCCTCGCTCCATAGGGAGTGGATGTAAAAGCTTAGGCAGTAGAGGAGGCGGCCTCTAGAGGGGTAGAAGGGCTAGTGCCGACTCTTAGGCATCGGGTCATTTCAAACTGGTAAACTTGATGGAAAACGCGATCAGGTATGTTGTATTTCAATGATTGCTTTAATTAAAACCCATATAGCCGATGTACAGAATCCAACGGATATCAATGTGTGTTGACCAATCCGATTCTACACATTGACAGGGGCAATGTGAAGTGTCAGTCTATGTAGTATGTTGTTCAGAGCAAGGTGTATGGAAACATTATACGTAGATAGCCAGCTAATGTTGGCAAATGAGCTCTATCGCATGATAGAACCGTTTGCTTAGATATACGATAACAAAACTGTTGTCTTGAGCAACACGGAGCTTTCTTTGCAAGACTGCAAAATTATGATGCTCAACCTGAAGTGTTGGCACATGTGTTTTATTTAGATGCTGAAGTGCATTTGATACGACCATTCTTTAAAACCATCTCACCAAAATCAAGTCATCGATCCATATTCGACCAAAGTTCAACGATCACACCACTCTTATTTGTGAAGGTTTGTTACATACGCAAAATTAAGGCCAACTATGGGAAAACTTGAAATGATGGTTCGAGGACTCAAAGCCAAGACCAAGCAAGGACGTTTTTGAAAAGTTGGACGTAAAACAAGGCGTGCTTGTTGCCAGCCTTGTGAGACTAGAGTTTTCCTTAAGTTCTTTTCCCCAATTTGACCAAGTAAAGTGGAGCACTGACTTAACGTCAATTATGGATCAATAATGACAATTGTATCATCATTGCAATATGTAGGCACCATAGACAATGACATGATGGTGGCAGCAGTCATGGCGGCAACCACAACATCGAGATCGAGAAGCGAAAAACCCACCTAGATTTGGAAAAGCCAGTATGACAAATTTGGTGTCGAGTTAATGTCGACGGTAGTGGAATTGGAGGTAGCGAAGCCAAGAACAACGACCTTGATGGCAAAATTGGCTATGGTGGCTCCAAAAGTGGCAATGGTACTGACGTTAAAGATCGAGAATTAGCAGTGGCTGAAGAGTGGAATTTTCAAAGGAAAAAAGTGTACGCACAAATGAATTCGAAGTGCAAAATATTCTAAGTGTTAGAATACTTGTATCATTCTTCAGAGATCATGTCGGTCTGACATGATTTGGTTGATATCGACTTGTTTTGGTCTATCATATTATAAAAATGGAAGAAAAAAGAAAATAAATAGAAGGGAAGTCTACCTATTTAAGACACAACCTAGCTTCCATAAAATAAGGACTCCAGCCCCACTGTTGAATAAGAATGGCATGCCAACTTTGAAGTGATGAACAAATGCTCTTAAAATGGATGCGATGCTTAAAAGATGATGGTTGGTTGATTAGAAACTCTCGAGCAACTAGATTTATATCACTTATCTTGATCCAAAACATGCTTTTTTCATGAAAGAATACTTTGGCAGGCAAGTGTTGTCCTCCATTTGAACCAAACAACTTCTCAATGAATATGGACTTCGGGATGAGGACGAAATGGATCAACAAACTAAGGGTATTCTTGGGATGATGGAATGATGGAGCACAAGAAGTTGGAGCCAAATTGGAGTATACCCAATATGGTCGGTACCACCACAATTATGGTTGGTACCGAGATGATTTTAGAGGGACGACCCATAGTTGAGCTTGGAAACTTGGAAACATGGACACGTATAAGGAAGTATGCATTTGATGAAGAGAAAACCCATCTGGCATTAATAATAGAAGACTAGAAAGCTTATCTAGCAATAGTAATAGAAGACTAGGACACCTATCCGGCAATAATAATGGAAGACCAAAACACCTGTCTAGCAATAGTAATAGAACATCTATCTAGCAATAGTTCCTTCTTTTTAGCGTAGATCGGTGTTGGTCCCATATGAAAAGGATTCAAACTCCATTTTTTTGGATTGTATAGAGCCACTTTTCTTTTCTTATTTTCCATGACTTGTAATGCTACAGGCCTTAGCACTTGTTCTTAATGAAGCTGAGGATCACTAGTGGTATGGTAAGTTGGCTTAGTTATTTGAGGCTCGGAGGATCCTGGTTCAGAGATTTTAACATAAGTGACATGACTAAGCAAAACTTAGTTAATGCGATCAATTAGTGTTAAGAATCAAAGGTTGGTTAGCTTGGAATAGGATATGGTTGGTAGGGGCAAGTCCTTTAAGCCCTCAATATGCAAGCTAGGGTAGTTCCACTTAGGGTTTTAATGGAGACGAAGGTCCGAGCCCATTTTTTAGTGCCAAAATGTTAATGAATTTTTTCATCAACCCCAAATTGCAAATATGAGAATCTTGGCAAATGATGAAAATTGGAGAGCATAAATTTAGCCTCAACGAGTGTTGGCATAAGGCGACACTTGGTTGAGTAAAGCTTAAGGGGTATGGACGAACGCTTTGGTTCATAGAGAAATCATATGCAAGGCTAAGTGAAATTGTATATGCTTGAAATAAATACATATTAGACAATCATATTATTAAAAAGAGAAATCAAGAATATGAGTACTTTTGGAGTTCGAAGCAATCTTTGATTAGCAAATCAGATATGCTTCGGTACTCGAAAGTACGTCATAGTTTGAAATTTTTTGTTTTATTCAATATAATTTTGAAGGTACAAAGTCCAATATTCAAGTGTTACAATCGGTTATAAATCCCCAAATCAATCTAAGGTTACAAAGGTTAAATTGTAAGAAGATAGACAAGAATGATTCACCCCTGTATAAAGCCCCCAGGTTCATATTTATTAGGGTGGAAATGTGGCATGCTTGGCAGCTTGACTTCGGCATTCATGTCCTTCGGCATCAATAACGCCGCATGATACCAGACCTTGTTTATCGATGATTTTCGACATTCCTTGATGCATAGTAAAGTTTTGGCATTATTTTAATAGTGAAGGCATTTAACACCAATGATTTTTGATGTTGGCAGTTTGTTCTATAATAACCGACCCTCTTAGTCAGTAGACGACAACATTAGTTTGAAGCTACAATGATATGAGACGATATTGATATGGAGTGGCTCCATCATGGAGCGGTGTTGACATTGATAAATCCTGTGCATTTTGATGACATTTGGTATCAACATCGCATATACAGATGGACGATATCTCCTAAGTATTGTTGAAGTGCGGCATGACATTGATAAACGAAGGCGTTGATAAGAATCGACATTCTTGAGTGGCGATATGGGCAATGATCGACCTCAATAACAAATAGCGGTAGCAATAAGTGATGCTGATAGAAGACCACATCACTTTGGAGGGCGACACTGGTCAAATACGGCATCAATGAGATACGATGTAGATTATGTCGACATTCATTGATGGCTTACTATATTAATTGTAGTTGACATCACTGCTTCCTTGAAGGGATGCCGCATTGATTATTGGCGACATCAATGGATGAGCAGCATTGATTCGTTCAGTATTATCTGAAAGACAACATTAGAGGACGGCGGTATTAGAACAGAAGCAGCATCAATGAAATGCGACATCATTACTTTATGGCTTCGGTTATAGGTAGTATCAGTGATGGTTGACGTTCATTTTATTTTCACAAGTGAAAGGCGGCATTGATAAGTTGCGACGTCAATGAGATGTAATATAGATGGGAGCCGGCATCAAGGAGAAACGATATTGGCAACATGTGGTACTGAATGATATTGATAAAGCACGACATAACTTCCATCTTGAAAGGGTGCATCATATTCATGTCTCATGCCACATATCTTCGAGGTTAATAATGGTATTTAGACAATCATATTATTCGACATCTAGTTTACCGCCTATTGGTATTCCATGCAAATATAGCCATCCATTCAAATTGAATCAATGGTGTTCATTTACCTTCTTTCTCTTCTATAAATAAACGAGCTTCTCTTTCACTCCTCTTTTACCTGCAATTGAGAACTCAAGCGAGAAATCAAATTTTCAAAAGAAACCAAAAACTTTCAATTCTCAATTATTCGATTCATCATTTAGGTATGATATGTAATTCCGATTGTTTTATTTAACTCGAATTAAGGAATTCCCACGGCGACCATTCACTATTTCTTGAAGCTCGATCTCCCCCCCAGATGAACCATATAGCCAAGAGAAACCATGAACCAGAATAGAAGAGCTTGCCCCGCCCATGAGTAAATATTTCGTAGCTTTTCGGGAAATTTCCAAACGAACAATTTATCACAAAGAAGAGATTTCGGATTTTTTTTACTTCCTATCTTTGGCACAAATTGCATCGAGCAGCTAAGAAGTTTTGAACTTTCTATTGCATATCCGTCAAAATCGGTATTTGTGTGTTTCTGTTTGAGCAAGCACTTCCAATTGAAAAACAAAAGAAGCGGATCCCAAAGAATCGATCTTTCTTTTAGTTGCTGAATCTCTGTTTGATCGATCAATGTGTGATATTCTGAATCCTCATTTCTAATGGAATCGAAATGATCTCTGGATTGATCAGAGGATCCTTTCGATTGGCTAGAATCCGTTACTTGAACGAAAATAGATAAAACAAAAATAGACACTAACTAAACTAACTATATATAGATATACATCCACCGCGCAATGCATGCAGTTATTGATAGACAGAAAAATCATGGTATGCATTTTCGTGTACTAGCTAAAGTTGCCCTTTTTTGATCGATTTCTTTTTCTTAATTTTTTTCTTTGTTTTAAGTTTTGGGTCTTTGAAACAGTTCGCATCATTTCGATAATAATTAGTTTGATCTGTTTTACCGAGAAGGTCTACGGTTCGAGTCCGTATAGCCCTAACACATTCCACTTTTTTTTTCAATCAAAATGAAAAAAAAAAGTGGAAATGGATTAAGAATTAAATTAATGATTCCTTTTTCAAATCCTGCTGCAGCTGCACGGGCCCTTCCCGCACCGGATATGGACCGAACTGTCTCACGACGTTCTGAACCCAGCTCACGTACCGCTTTAATGGGCGAACAGCCCAACCCTTGGAACATACTACAGCCCCAGGTGGCGAAGAGCCGACATCGAGGTGCCAAACCTGATATTCTGAATCCTCATTTCTAATGGAATCGAAATGATCTCTGGATTGATCAGAGGATCCTTTCGATTGGCTAGAATCCGTTACTTGAACGAAAATAGATCTTGTGGAATCATATTCTTCAAACTCCGATTCGTATTTTTCATAGAAAAATCTCTGATCAACGATAGAAAACAGGCTGATCTTCCCCAAGAGTTCACATCGACGGGAAGGTTTGGCACCTCGATGTCGGCTCTTCGCCACCTGGGGCTGTGCTAACATCAGGAAATAGAACAATCGCGAATTTCGAGTAACAGGCCAAGCTGACTGGGATGGGAAACGAAACGGAATGTACCGGATTTTTATCAAAATGAATTAACATTTGGGGTTTAATTGGATAGTTTTGATGTTAATATTCAGATTATAAATGTAGTCGACCATCATTTGTTTTCATAGAATCAGATAAACACCGAATTTTTACATTGTCTAAATGAAATTCGAGGTTGTCGGCGATGAGAACCTGGGTGCTGTTTATTTTACGATGAAAAAGATAGCTTATGTGCCTCGATATCCGATATGGATTCACTCTACGCCAACCCTGATATTTCATGGCATCATCATGATATTCGGCATCGATTTATCTTCCCTATGTTATGTCATAACCAACGTTTTTATGGTATTGATATAATATTTGACATTATAAAGCTTTTGTTGACCCATTTCGTGTTAGCTAATGTTTTTGATACAAAACTTTTATGATAGTGAAACGTGGCAACCCATTTAGAGTTACAACAACAACAACAACAAAAACTAAGACATTATTCCCAAACAAGTTGGGGTCGGCTAGAGTTGGAACCCAAAACTAAATAACAAAGTCAATTTAAAAGTCATAATAATAATAATAACAATAGTAAAATAAAGTCAAATAAGTAAATTATAATAATAATAAATAATTAAATAAAAACAAAGATAAAAATATATATGTATATATATTAAAAAATAAATAAAAGAGAGAAATGATTATAGTAATAATACTAATAGTGATAATGGTATTAATAATAATATTGGTCAAAGACCAAACCTACGTCTTAGGCTCCTGTCCTCTAGTCCTATAATCTAAAACTTATAAAACTCATAGCTCATGGTTTTGGTAGGTGGATCGCTAACTTCCACACGCTCCTGTCCATCACCAGCTCTTCGGATATACTTCAATCATTCAAGTCCCTTTTTACTACTTCCTCCCATGTCAACCTTGGTCGACCTATATCTCTCTTTGAGCATTTGACGTGGCTTATAATTCCAACGCGCATGGGTGCCTCGAGCAGCCTCCGTTGAAGATGTCCAAACCATCTTAAGCGATGTTGAATTAGCTTCTCCTCAATTGGTGCTACTTCAAATTTATCGCGCATATCATCATTTCTAATTCGGTCACTTCTTGTATGACTGCAGCTCTATCGCAGCATACGCATCTTTGCTACGCTTATCTTCTGGACATGTTGGCTTTTAGTAGGCCAACATTCTGCACCATACAACATCGCAGGCCCGATTGCCATTCTGTAGAACTTTCCTTTAAGCTTCTGTGGGACTTTCTTGTTACAGAGAATGCCAGATGCTTGTCGTCATTTCACCCATCCTGCTCAAATTCTAAAACTAACATCATACTGCAACATTGACCCTAAATATCAAAAAGATTCCTTCTTGGGAACTATTTGTCCGACCAGAGTGACATCTCCATCCTCTGACCTGACACCGCTAAACTCTCACTTCATATGCTCTGTTTTAGTTTTTCTAAGCCTAAATCCCTTTGATTCTAAAGTCTGTCTCCACGGCTTCAGTTGTCTATCAATCCCAATCCTACTTTCATCAATTAGCACAACATCATCAACAAATAGCATACACTAAGGAATCTCACCTTGTATACCCTTCGTAACCTCATCCATCACTAGGGCAAAAATGTAGGGGCTCAAAGCTGACCCTTGATGTAATCCTATGTTAATGGGAAAGTCACTGGTTTCACCATCGCATGCTCTAACACTAGTCACAACATCATCGTACATATCCTTGATAAAGGTAATGTACTTTGTTGGGACTCTCTTCTTTTCCAGGGCCCACCACATCACCTTTCGCGGTACCTTGTCATAAGCTTTCTCCAAATCGATAAATACTATGTGTAGATTCTTCTTTTGCTCCCTAAACTTCTCCATAAGTTGTCTTATCAAGAAAATCGCCTCTGTGGTCGACCTCCCAAGCATGAAACCAAATTGGTTTTTTGAAACGCTTGTTATTCTTCTTAATCGATGTTCAATGACTCTCTCCCAAACCTTCATTGTATGACTCATAAACTTAATTCCTTTGTAGTTTGTGCAACTTTGGATGTCTCCTTTATTCTTAAAAATTGGAACCCATTTAGAGATACAAAGGTTATTATTGTTAAAGCACCTATGTCGATTGGATGCAACATCACTTAATTATAAAAGACGTCGTCGTTGATTTATATTTTGATACTGATGGTCTTACTATTCATTACTATCATTCTATAGCCACCTTTAACATTATAAATTAAGCTTCATTCAATATCATTGCTTACGATGTTGTCGGTCCAACATACTACAAGTTGTCTAACTGATTAGCATATTATCAAATCATGTTGTCGTTAATCACTAATGTCGACAAACTCATCACTTCAATATTACTTATAGTTGCAGTGTTTTCTAGTGCTTTATAATATAAGCTACGCGGCATTTGACATTGACATATCCGTCGATATGAACTTATTGACATTGCATATCCATTCTTATTTAATCTTTATATAGTTTTTCTGTGGAATTCCTTTATTAAAGTTAGAGTTTAAGTCTTTTGATTAACTTGACATGCGGTGTCTTGATGCTGTCACTTAGACAATAAATAAGTCATTTAGATAACAAAATTTTACTTTAGCATGTAATGATTCTTCTATATAATTTGAACATTATCATTCCTAAAATTTTCAAACAATATCACCTGGCAGATAGATGGAAAGCTCAAAGCCAAGTAAAACGTCCATTAAGAAAACCGGTGCAGGCCCTAAGGCTTCACTCTCTATTGGCAGGAAGGGAGATAATCTTTCGAATCCATCATACATCACAACCCAAGATGAGGTGGATTCTATTCTGGAACAATTTGGGATTACGGGAATTACAACCATTCCTATTGGTCTTGCAAAAAATATTTACAATCCTCCGGAAGGATATTTCGCTTTTACTCCAATACATATTTGGCACACATGGTACCTTCCTTTTTCGGCTTTCTTTTGAGATACCTAAAAAATATGGATATTGCACCAATTTAGTTCTTGCCAAATTCTTACACATATCCGACTTGCTTGTAAGTCTTGGCTCGAGAGGCAGGACTCCCTTTCCCTTAATGCTGAAAATATTCATTCAATAGCTTGTTTTGCCAAGATTGGTGAGCAACAAGATCATCAACTGTACCGGATCTGTTCCCACCCAAAAAGTATAATTTTCGAGAGTGTTAATAAGACGAGAGGATGGGAGATGCATTTCTTTTTCGTTAAGTGCTTTTATAACATCAGAGGAACATTCTTTACCATCAGCAAGTTTTTTATCACTTACTACTCCTATCTACTTGTTATTCTTTATTAATAAATGCTTTTTTTGGATCCCGTTCCTAAAAATCTAAGTTCTTCTGATCAGGAGATTATGGAGTCATTGACCCGAGCATCAGATACTACGGGGAACATGCTTATGTTGTTAATTCCAACGAAACTCCTTCAGTATTTCATTATTTTAGATCATCATACAATTGTGGGAGAGCCTCCAATGGTCAAATATAATACATGAGGAAAATGATCGTTAGTCATGGGAAAATCAAAATCCTTTACTTCTAATTCTCCAGTTTAGCCCGAGACACTTGGTAAGATATCATTGCATTTTATACGAAGCCTCTTGTGGCATAATCTTATAAGCTTTTCTTTCTGATTCAGGCTCATCTGCCCTAGCCACTGCTTCCAAAAACAAGGAGATAGCAAGTGACACTCCTCAAGAAAAGGAGAAAAAAAATAGTACTTCCACCTTGAACCAAGCTCCTAGTCTCAATCTTTCAAGGATATCATCGCTAGCTCATTCAAATCCATAAATAGGAATATAAGCGGCGGCTTCGCTGCTGCCACAACTCCTAGCAAGAAGCCTAAAGTCAAGGGCATGCATACCCCTGTTATTGTGGATAAAGAACCATTTGTGGATATCGGCTCAAGCCCTGGGATCTTAAACCTTAACACTCCTGGGGAAAATGCCCAACGGCTGAATGAAGCGAAGCAGTCCTAGGATTCACTTCTTCGCATTACTTTTCCTGGTTCTTCTGGGGCTCTAAATCATCTTTGTGAGGAGCTTATACTGTGTATTTCTTTAGACGATCCACTTCCTTCCAAGCCTTAATCTCTAACCCCTGTTATTGGTTTTGATGACCTTCTCTAGTTATCCAGTCTCCTTCCCTTGCTACTCATAAGCCACTGCATCCCTCATTTTATTCTCAAGGTCACCGCTTTGCTATCCTTAAGAAATTCTTGTTGGTATGTATGTTCCTTGTTTTAACTGTTTTAGGATGTTAACCTTTTATGTAATATTTTGATTCATACTTGTTTTTCATTTTAAGCGGCTAGGCATATGTTTCTTCTGCAAGAGGATGCTATAGGTACTTTTGGTGAAGTGTCGAAATTTAAAAAGCAAGTTTCTTTGCTTAACGTTCATATAATTAACATCTCATCAACGAGAGACGAATCTGTAATAGAAAGAGAAAAACTAGCTACCTCGCTTTAGGAAAAAACTTCACTTAATAAAGAAAGAAGCGCCAGACAGATTTCAAATGATCTAAACCTATGGAGGAGAACAAATTTCTCAAGAAAAAGTTGTGAAAGAAAAGAACTCTTTTGAACAAATCAACTAGCATAACAACGATGCGAAGCAGAAGGTGTCCAATTTCCTCGGCACAACTCTTGATACTATCATTGAGAGTTCCTACGAAAAAACACTATTTATAGCATATGTCGATAATAGTCACAAATGCTCAGATTTGGACTTCCTTTCTCTTCCTCTAGCTTGGAATGAGAAATTTACAAAGAAATTTGAAGCTATGCTATATAAAACCCAGGAACTTGGAGTGGAACCTTCCAAGGAGGAGGCAAAGATTGATGCCAAAAAGCTGTTGTCCTTTGACAACCCTCCAACGGATGAAGAAACAGATTCTTATTACGAGGAAAAGGATGATGACGAAGGCAAGGACAATGATGGTTGTGATAACGATGGTCGCAACAATGACGACAATGATTGTGGCGATGGAAAGGGTCCCACTGGGCCTCCAAATGAGTAAGATGGATTGGGAAACACTGACCCAGGTTTGGCAGCTCTTGGTACAGATGCTACTAAAATTCCTGATTCTCCTACTAAAAATTCCCCTCAGAAAGAGAATGCTCCTCAGAACCACAAACCCAAAGGGAAGGAACGGGCTCCTTCGTCTTCCATTCTACTCTCTCAGGTATGGATCTCTCAGCTTAAATGCTTAAATTACCAAACAACTCTTAGTTAATACGTTGATTATTTTAGTTAAGGAGAAAGTCGAAATATCATTATGATGTTATGCTTGAAAATAAACAAATGGAAATAAATTGATCGAGTAGAGAGTTGGATTAACAACTGAAAGAGTATAATAAGTTGTTTGAGAAATAAAAGAATGGGACAGTTTAGCTAAGGTCCTTATTAAGTTTCAAAATACATAAAACATCCTTGGCCAAAAAATTATGTAAATTAGGTCCCTCTTTTTCAAAAATCATCAAAAAACATCAAAAAACAAGGAAAAATACTTCCAAATTTCAAAAATTATTTCAATTTATATTTATCTTCATAGTTATGTCAGAAAAATAAAAAAAAGTGGATGGAAAATGAAAAAAATGAAAACAGTAAGCTTAAGGAAAATTTGCAGAAATGTATATTCAAAATATCACTGATATATAAGCAATTATAGTAATTACATACTTTTATGCAATTATTTGATGTATATTACAAATTTCAGAATTTATTTCAAATTATATTCAACATCATATTTATTGCACAAAAAGCAAGAAAAAGTTGATGGAAAACGAAAACAAAACAAAATAGACCACTTTCAGTGGAAAATTGCAGACGTGTGCAATTTTATAGAATAATGCAGATATTTATGCAGTTTTTCGATGTCTGCAAATATTGATTTATTGAGTGAATATTTGCAAATATGTCTGTAATTATTAAGTGAATATTTGCTTATGTGTCTGCAATATTTCTCAATAAGTGCAGACATTTCTGCACTTATTCTGTGTTTTATCTGGTAGAGTAGTTTTAATATTTACAATTTTATGAACTTTTTTTTAAGAAGTGGATCAAAAAAATATGAAAAAAATTCGCTACAGTAAAATAATTATAGGGATGTGCTTTACATATGCGATTTGCATAGGGTTGCTGTTTGAATTAAGTTTGACTTTAGGGATGTGTACCTAATATTCATTAAAAGAATCTCACAACCAACACATTAAAATTAAGGTTTTTTAAAGAGAGGCAAGTTGCTCCTCGAATGAAAAAGGCACACCTTCATCGGGAGAGACTCTTGGCAGAGAATGCAGAGGTAATGACCCTCTTTTGGATGCTGATTAATGATAGAAATTCCATGGAAGAATTCTCTACACAGTTTACTCTAGAAGTATTTTCGTCGACTTCTCCTATTTAGGTTACAACTGCGAGGGTTTACTCGGGCACTTCCATCGTAGGTATTTGAATGAACATGGGTCTGATCCTCACCTTGGGAAATGTTGGAATCTCCAAAAAGTTACTCCTATCCCTCTTTCTTCTTGTTCTCTTCCCCCCAAAAAGTGCAAATATAATGGAAAGAGATTTATTTCTGAGTTGTGTAAGGAATCGATATTATACAAACCTAAATGATTATATGATTGTAATGTATGACTTATGTAGCTTATAGTTTTTACCATTTTTATTTCCTTGCTCTTAATTTATTTTCCATGTAATATACAAATTAGGGAATCTCCAAATAGTCCTATTCCCATGGAATTTTTGAATAAATTTGTTAAGCTAAAGAGGGATTTTAAGGAGAAGTCTCTAACCCTTAGAACTTCTCAGTTGGCAAAACATTACTTTCTTAGAGATTTATAGGAAGTTTGTACGTGATTTCCTCAACTTTGTTTTGACTTTTAAGGCGATGAAAAAGATAAATTTCTTAGCGAAACGTGACTTATCATGCCAACTTGCTGTGTGGTCATACTAGCCCTCCGATCGGGAAGTGGGACTATCATCCATTTCCTCTAGTTAATACTTCGAAAGAAATTAAAACTTCTTTCGACTCCATTTTTACCCTATCAGTTAGGTCATTTGAAATGGCTAAATTTTTTGTTTCAAAACTTTATGTGTTAGTAGGAATTAGACTGTGATGGAATTCGAGTTTCCTTATTGTTTGTAAATTTATTTTATTATGAATGAAAGAGCTTATTTTTCTTGTATTAATTCCTATTTCATTTATTATTAAATCCATTTAGTGCACACATCTAATCCTTTAGATGTTTTCTCGGTTGTGCTTGAAATTAAAGAGACTACTGGCTGATATTGAAAAGAGGCGGTCTTCGCAAGACGCTTCAGCTTCACGATTTTCAAATAATCCGGAGGCACAAGAATGGCATAGGAAATACTTCCAACAGAAACTGACCTTTAAAGGTCTAAAGGAACGAATCTCTAGCTTAGAAGAGGAGATTAAGGAGAAAGATAAAGGAATTATAGAATTGAAGAGATGGATAAATTCAGCCTTAGAATCTAGGCCTTCAGTTGAGATTGACTCCGAAATGGCTAAATTACATAAACAAATCAATGATCTCGAAGTAGAATTAATGAAGAGCCAAGTATCTTGCAAATCCCTGAAACTCATTGTCAAGGAAGGCGATTCCAGTCTTCCTACTCCTACTCCTACTCCTGGAAGGATAATTAGATCTCGATCTTTAGCTAGTCAAGAATTTTCTACTTTGCTAAATCCACCTCCGAGTCTAAGTAATAATGTGACCTCCAAATGTAGTAGACAAGTTAAATTTGAATGCATGCAATTTTTCGGTAATAAGTGGAATGAAAAAGTATCTCAAAATCTCAATAAATAAGGAAGCAAAGTTGAAAAACTTGAGTGCGGGAAATATATTCTTAAACAAAAGATTAAAGAGTTAAAAGGCATGGTTCAAACTTTGAGAGGAACCAACAAGACTCTCCAACATGCTTGTAAACTCAAATTGATTCAGTTGACGACGCAGATATTATTCGAAGGAAGGAAAAGAAGTTCAAAGAACTTTTGAATGTGACCCTTCACCACATCATTAATCCTTCAGTTGCCAAGGATTTGAATAAGACAGCACAGAGCCTCGAGTTTTAACAAAGTTTTGATTTAAATAGATTCTTCTTCTGTCTGATTTCTATACCCGTAACATTGTATATAATGTATTAGATCATAAATAAATTTGTATTTGAATGAATGTTACCTCATATGTAAGATATGCAGCCTTGAATTGAATATTGGTTCTTATTTGAAATCGCTTAACGATCAATATATTGCTTTCCTGTATTTTGAGCTTTTAATGGATATTCTACTCGTTAAGAAAGTTAAGAACCTTGCTAATTGAGCTCTTAGAACTTGATAAATTTTTTTCTTTCTATTAATAAATATCCAACAGCTTGTTTAGTAACGGAGTTTCACGGTAAATGAATTCATATCTAAATTGAGAGCTGATTTAGCGAAGCTCCATTATCAGAAATCCTTTTGATAATAATTTGAACAGAAGCCCAGAGAACCATTCTGGTTACAGAGCGAAGAGAAGACTAGAAAACCCATTTGGTAATTAATAAGGAAGACCTAAAAACCCATCTGGTATTAATAATAGAAGACCAAAAAAACCCATCCGACATTAATAATAGAAGACCAGAAAACCCATCTGATAGTAATAGAAGACCAGAACACCTGTCCAACAATAATAATGGAAGACCAGAATACCTATCTGGCAATAGTAATAGAAGACTGAAGACCAGAACACTTGTTTGGAAATAGTTCCTTCTTTTGGGCTAACTGACTTTTGACGACTCGTACTTTAATAGTTCTTCCTCTAGAAGATAGCCTTAATCATTTTTTCAGATTGAATTAAATTTGATTAATCTTCCTCTAAAAGACTGTTTTCGATCCATTGTTCTGGATAGAGTGCAGTTGACTCGATTGCTCTTTACCACCACTATAGGTGAGGATCTCAACTTGGATCGAACCCCTTATCACCGTCTTAGTGATGATTTAGGTTTGTTGTCTGGTAGCTTTCTTTTAGCTGAACCACAGATTTACCCGACGTCCCTCTAGGAGGCGCTTTAGTAAGGCCGTGGAGAGCGTACTAAAGGATTGTCTGGCACTTTGGATAGGCCAAAGGCTTACCCGTCCTCTCTCTAGGAGGCACTTCAATGATGCCTTTGATGATGGCACTGAAGGCTGGTTCGGTGCTTTGGATAGGCTAAAGGCTTACCCGTCCTCCCTTTAGGAGTCGCTTCAACCAGGCAGTGTAGGCAGGGGTTGAAGGCTTGCAAATGCTCTGGTTAGGCCTTTGTAGACGGAACTATTAGAACAAAAACTTGATGCTAATAGTGATGAAATAATCCTTGACTTAAACAAATGTGGTAACATGATCATGCATAAATCAATCAATAATGACTTAGTTATATCATCAAGGACCAATTCATCACTTAAGACTAGTGCATGATGGAATCATTAAAAGATGGATTGGTGATGGCAATAGGCCTTTGAGGAGAAATGTATGGAAGTCCACATGTTTTCTTTGATCGTTAAACATGAGGTTCTTTAAGACCATTTAAAGTTGTCATATTCAAGAGTCTATATGGGCTTTCAAGAATTATATTCCAAAAGGCCTATGCCATGTCATATGTTCACTAGAGGAATAGCAGGAAAGTAACAAATTTGTGCAATAGTCTATTAGGCTCAATAACGGGCTATGTAATTTGTCCTTTTATCTAAAGTCCAATGTCCATATAATTATGCATATATGCGTGCTCATCATAGTTCAAAACTTCTCGAAATAGTTCACGTCGAGTTTTAATCTTGATAAGTTTGAATATATTCAAGTCCATATCAATAATGTTCGAAAAAGGCATAATTGAAGTCAATGGGCATGTCCATTCCCTTGTTCATATTAATTATGCATGGTTATAGTCAAATTGGATTTTTTACCCCAATTTGATTTAGGGTTTACAAAATTTTGATTTCAAGGATAGAGAGAGAAAAGAAAATCCCCCCCCATTTGCGCACCCCTAGGTCTGTATTTATATGGGTTATGCATCTCTACTTTACCTCTTATGTCTTCGAAAGGCTCGACTTCGGCATGCTTGGCTTCGAAAGTGTCAACCTAGCATTAGCTTCACGCTAAATAACATATAGAGGTGACATCATGAATGTTGATAGTCTTCGGCCTTGATCGTCTTGTATATTGATATGCTCTTGATTGATGGTTGACTTCCTTAATTGAAGGCAGCGTTGAACATTGATGGGAGGTGGTAGTATTGTAAGAAAATAACTTCATATAATCTGGTAACAAGATTGATGACTCTCGACGTCGATCGCTTCAATTGTGATGATTGACGCTTCTCATTGGCTAGTGGCAGTGTTGAATTGAAGCGACATCGATCATTGTCCCTCCTTTATGGACGTCGATGATATTCATCATCAACACCGTTAAGGTAGATGGTGGAGACATTCTTAAAGCGGTATATCAATAGCAATCTACCTCAATGAGATTCAATGTCATTATAAGGTCAGTAATATGTTGTGTAACTGATGACTTGTGGTATGGTCCATTAGCGACACTAATTGATTGGCATATTTATTATTGGCGGCATCCTCTAATGGATGATGAAGTGCGATACCAACTAAGCATGATATTTGCAATAGATGGTGCATATACTAGAGCTCCATTTCTTGATGTACAGTATGTAATGAAGAAGTGCGACGTCGTTCGGAGGCGACGCCAGAGAGGCATGATATATATGAGAAGTGGTATGGATAATTTTATTGATGAGTGGAGTGAGTCCTATAGGGCTTTGATCAAATGCAACAATCCTCTTTTTCCTTGTTCATGGAGGGCGACGATGATGAATTGCGAAGTGGTGATGTGCGGTGTGGATGAAGGGTGACACTGAAGAAATGTGACGTGAGGAGGCATAATATTGAAGTGAAGTGGCGTCGTAATTCGATTGAATTGGGTTATCCTCTTATTTTCGGTGTTGTTCGTCTTCGTCAGTGTCGTGCCATTTCTTACGGCATCATTTTTGATGCTAACATTGTATGGATAACATAGCCCCCTTGTTTAAAAGAAGCTTTTTTTACCGTTTAGAGTAAAATCATAAATTTCCTTGCTTTACTCAATCTTTGGCGAGATCTCCCTTCTAGTGTTATTTTCCCGCAAAACAAGTCATGACTTTTATTGTTAATCTTTTGATTGAACTTTTCAAGAGATTATAAAGGATCTTTTGCTTGCAACCTAATGTTACTTTTAGAGTTTATCAAGTTTATAAATTTATCTAACAAAGGTTTTTTTTTGAATTAAAGACTAGATAATTATTTGTGAATTTGTAGTTTCCTAAACGAAAATATCATGAGGGGAGAGACTAGAAATCCCTCTAGCAATGATAATAGAGGATCAATAGTTTCATTCGATGGTTATAATAGAAAACCATAAAACTTATTTGATAATAAAATGTCCTTCTGACAACAAGACAAGATCAGAAATCCATGTTAGAAATAATAATAGAAGAAGACCAGAAATCCATATTTGGTAATAATAAAAAGCCAGAAATCCATATCTGGCAATAATAATAGAAATCCATAAATCCATATTTGGAAATAGTAGAAGACTAAAAATCCCTATCTGGCAATAATAATAGAAGTCCAAAAATCCATATCTGGAAATAATAGAAGACCGAAAATCCAGATCGTGAAATAATAAAAGACCAGAAATCCATACCTGGCAATAATAATAGAAGTCCAAACATCCATATCTGGAAATAATAAAAGACCAGAAATCCATATCTGGCAATAATAATAGAAGTCTAGAAATTCATATATGGAAATAATAAAAGACCAGAAATCCATATCTGGCAATAGTAGAAGACCAGAAATCCATATCTGGTAATAATAATAGAAGTCCATAAATCTATATCTGGAAATAATAAAAGGATAAATCCATATCTGGTAAAAATATAAGATCAAAAATCCATATCTGGTAGTAATAATAGAAGTTCAGAAATCCATATCTGGAAATAATAAAAGACCAGAAATCCATACCTGGCAATAGTAGAAGACCTGAAATCCATATCTGGAAATAATAATAGAAGTCTAGAAGTCCATATCTGGAAATAATAAAAGAATAAAAATCCATATCTGGCAAAAATAGAAGACCAGAAATCCATATCTGGCAAAAATAATAGATCGTGTTTGTCAAAAAGCACAAATGACTCATACCCGATAGAACTTCCCCTAGAAGGCTGTTCGTCCTGAAGCGCTAACTAGCCCTGGTTTTTATAAGTTTCCCTCTCGCGGATTGGATGGTTTGGAGAACTACTTAGCTCTGATTTTGATAGATCTTCCTCTTGAAGATTGATCGGTTTGGAGCACTACTTGGCTCTGATTTTGATAGAGCTTCCTCTTGAAGATTGATTCGGTGCTTTAGTGAGGTCTTTGATGACTGGCACTAAAGTCTTACTCCATCCTCCCTCTAGGAGGTGCTTTAGTGAGGCCTTTGATGATAGTACTGAAGGCTTAGTTGGTACTTTTGTGATGTTTTTGATGACGACACTAAAGACTTACTCCGTCATCCCTTTAGGAAGCACTCCAACCAGGCCACATAGGCAGGGGTTGAAGGATTTTCCGGTGCTTCAATAAGGCCTTTGATGATGGCACTAAAGGCTTACTCCGACCTCCCTCTAGGAAGCGTTTTAGTGAGGCCTTTAATGATGTCACTAAAGGCTTAGATATGGCCTTTGATGGCTAGGGACCTTTGCGGTCATAAGCCTTTGATGCCTAGGGCCTTTGATGATTAGGGACCTCTTGCGGTTTTGGGCCTTTGATGGCTAGGGCCTTTGATGGCCCGAGACCTCTTGTGGTTATGAATCTCTGATGGCTAGGGTCTTTAATGGCCAGGGACCTCTTGTGGTCATCAGCCTTTGATGGCTAAGTCTTCCTTCCTTTGGAGAATCTTACTCCTTTTCTCGATTGAACCGATAAATTCTCTTTATTCATCAATTGTTGGAAAATATGGCTGCAATATTCATCATTCCATGTTCTTGCTATGACGTTGTTGTTTGGTCGACATAGTTTATAGGTTTTAGATGGGATTGCTTTGTGTATGATTAAGGGTCCTTCCCAATTTGCTCCTAGCGACCCGTCCGTCGGATTCTTAGTATTTGCCATGACTCTTCATAGCACTAGATCTCCCTTTTGAAATGATTTCCTCTTACTCTAGAGTTAAAGTGCTTGGATATTCTTTGTTGATACTCAGCCGTTCGTATGGCTGCTTTAACTCTTAACTCGTTGATTAAGTCCATAGATTCCCTCTTTAACTCTTGATTTAGACCAAATGCATACGCAATCCTTTAATGAGAAAGTACTTCAACCTCAATTGGAAGCATGGCTTCACAAACATATATTAGGGAGTATGGGGTATGCCCTGTTGTAGTTTTAGTAGAAGTTCTATATGCCCATAGAACGAGAGGTAATTCCTTTACCCAATTCCCTTTTGCCTTGTCCAACCGCTTCTTTAGAATGGTCTTTACAGTTCTTTTAGCTGCTTCGACAGCTCCATTACTTTAGATGAGCTACAGATGAAAGACTTTTAATGATTCCATTCTTGTTACAAAACCGGGTAAATTCTTCACTTTTAAATTGCGTTCCATTGTTGGATATTATCTGATGTGGAATCCCGAATCTAGTAGCGACATTCTTAATTACGAACTTGAGAACTTTTCCTAGTGATATTCGAAAGTGGTTCAGCATCTACCCACTTCGTGAAGTAATCAATGACTACTACTACGTATTTAGCTCCTTTTTTAGATATTGGCAATGGCCCAATTAGGTCAATTCCCCATACATCAAAGGCTATGGGCTTGAGATAGAAGTCAATTCGCTTGATGGTTGGCATGCAATTTTAGAGAACCTTTGACATTTTTCGCAACTTCTTAACTAGTCATTTGAGGCTAGTAGAAGCCTTGCCTCATAACTTTCTTGGCCAATTTCATTCCATTGGAATGGTCTCCACAGAATCCTTTGTAGGCTTCTCTTAGTAATTTTGCTCTTGTTTCTGGATCAACACATTAAGGAAGTAAATTTCCCTTTTTATAAAGTATGCCATTTACTATGACAAAAGTTGAAGCCTAGCGTTTTATTCTTCTTACCTCTTTTTTATCTATTAGCAGCCTTTCTTTTGTTATATATTCGATAATAGGAGTCATCCAATTATTCTTATATTGATTATTAGTTTCCGTATAAGGAAGGTTTTCTTGAAGGATCTCAGTTTCGTCTTCTTTCTCCTTGTGTGATATGGGTTGAGACCTGGTCAAGACTAAGGAATCATTTTCTGGATTGGGGCTTTTCTCCTCTACGTTAGGACTCTCTTGGTAACCTACCGGAATGATTCGGGCTTCTGGTGCCCCCCGTGAGCTTGCTCGCTTTGCCAAAAAATCATCTTGGGAATTCGTACCTCTCAGTACTTGATGTATTGAGAAATCTTCAATTTGGGTCAGCATTTTCAATATCTTTTTGACATATAGAGTCACTTTGGCATCCTTCTCTAAATATTTCTGATTTAGCTAATTCACCATTAATTGCGAATCACTGAAAATTTCAATTCTAGGGATTTTCAATTGGAGGGCTAGAGTAAGTCCCACTATCATGGACTCATATTTTGCTACATTGTTGATGGCTGGAAACCCTAACTTCATTACATAGTGCAAACGATGTCCATCAAGAGTTATATTTACATATTCAGCTCCATCTCCTTATCCATTTGAAGCCCCGTCTACAAATAGTTGCTACTTAGGTTTTAGATTTTTTTTCCTGATTGCTCCTTAATGAATTTGGTACATCCGTTGACAAAATCGGTTAGTGCATGTCCCTTAATTGTTACCCAGGGCATGAATTCAATATCATATTAGCTAAGTTCGATTCCCCACTTAACCAACCATCCTGAAGTTTCCGGTTTACAAAAACCCGCTTTAATGGGAAATTAGTTAAGACTTTGATTGGATGTGATTGGAAATAAGCCCTTAACTTTCATGCGATGAGCATTAAACAGTACATCAAATTCTCTATAACTGGATATTTACTACATTCTTGATCCTATTGCTCACATAATATACTAGGAGTTGAATTCCCTTCTCTTCTCTTACTAATACTGAGCTAACTGCATCTTCAGAAACTGTCACATAGAATAAAGACTTTCCCCATCCTCAGGACTAGAGAGAATATATTGGCAGTTTTCCAAATGATCTTTTAGTTTTTTAAAAGTTTTTTGACCATCCTCACTCCATTCAAAGTTTATATTCTTCTTAATTATGTTGAAGAATGAGATGTATTTATCGGTGGCCTTGGAAATGAATCTATTTAATGTTGTCACTCTTCCGTTCAGGCTTATTACGTCTTTGCTTGTCCTAGGTTCTGCCATGTTTCTAGTAGCTTAAATTTGGTCAGGGTTAGCTTTGATTCCTCTTACGCTGGCGATATATCCCAAGAATTTGTTGGATTGAATTTCAAAAGAACACTTTTGTGGATTAAGCTTCATCTGTTATTTTCGCAACATACGAATTCTTCAAGGTCTTTTAGATGACTGCCTCTCTCTTAATACTTGACCAACATGTCATCTACATATACTTCCATGTTCCATCCAATTTATTCTCTGAACATTCTATTCGCTAGTCTTTGGTATGTTGCTCCTGCGTTCTTCAATCCAAAGTGCATCACTCTGTAGCAATACATTCCCAAATCTGTTATAAAACTGGTGTTTTCCTCATCTAGTTTGAACATTGGAATTTGGTTTTATCCAAAATATGCATCCATGAATGACAAGAGTTAGTAGCTGCTTGTTGCGTCGACTAATTGGTTTATCCTTAGGAGCAAATAGCAATCTTTTGGAAAGGCTTTATTTAAATCAGTGTAATCAACAAAAGTTCTCCCTTCCCATTGGATTTCTTGACTAGCGCTGGATTAGCTAACCATTTCGAATAAAGTGCCACTCTAATAAATCCATTCCTAAGCAATCTTCTGACCTCTTCTTTCAAAGCACTAGATCGAACTTTATCAAACTGTCTTTTCTTCTATTGGAATGGTGTGAAATTCGGGTCTATATTCAAAGCATGGTTTAAACATGTATATTTTTACCACTATATTTAATCTATTTAAATTAAATAAATGATCATATCGGGCATTTTAACTTGTTTAAACCAAAATCCATATCATTTTCAAATCGTCACATATTAATCTTCATCCCAAGGGCAAAATGGTCATTTTTGTGCACATATTAATTTGAGAAAATTTAATTGGAAATTTCTATATTATTTTATAGGAATTTGGCTTCATATACAAGTGGTTTCATGAAGATGTATGCATGCACAAGGGTGAAGATAAAGAAATGAAGATGGAAATAATTCAAAGATATGATAATGGAGGACCCCACCTACCCACCTACCTTAACGTACAAATTAGAGGTTAATGCACATGCTTATGAAATTAATGGCTTCATGTACACTGAAATGATGATTAGTAGAAGCTAATGATTACTTGGCCTCTAAACTTTCTCAAGGGTATTTTGGGCATTCCCCAAAAATATGAATTAGGGTTTCATACATGTATAAAGACCCCTTTTGTTTCACGTAACCCTCTTCTCTTCCTTAGTCTCTGTTAGTTTTAGTTTAGGCTCACAAATAAACAAGCTCTTCTCTTTCTCTTTTCATGGCTACTTAGCCATTTTTATTTCATGTACTTTTCCTTTTTTTTTATGCAATGTAATCATTGTTTCCTTTTAATTACATGTTCATTTCCTTTCATGCTAGTAGTGTAGATTTTCTTTTATGCAATTAGAATAGTTTTCTTTCATTTAGCATTCATTTTGCTTTCCTTTTGCTTTCATGTTGCAAGCTACATTTGTTAATCAAATGACAAATATGAGAGGCTAAACCCCTTCAATTTAGGGGTAATGAAGCTCTCTAA
This sequence comes from Allium fistulosum, assembly GCA_030737815.1. Classification (NCBI taxonomy): domain Eukaryota; kingdom Viridiplantae; phylum Streptophyta; class Magnoliopsida; order Asparagales; family Amaryllidaceae; genus Allium; species Allium fistulosum. The sequence continues at coordinate 1,428,640,321 of CM060902.1, forward strand.
TTATGTAGGTTCAACTATTTGTTAATTCATACTCTCTTTTTGTGCTTAATGAAGAATGATTGAAGTGGTTTAATTGTTGTTTTTGCCTTGAATTTGATAGCCTATATTGTTAACACCAAATAGACTATGCTTAAACAATCACTAACACAAATGCCTCTTCATCAAAATATGATTATGGCATAAGAAAGTGATTTGAAATTAAAATTTGATGGTCTATATTTCTAATCAATAGTTAATAGGGCATACTTAAAATAGATTTCATTTTCATTGTCAAGTTTCATGAAAGTTAGTAAGTGGTTTAAGGGGTGTGTCAAAGTTTGAGGGCTTATGTTGGCTAACTAATAGCACAAATATGCCATACTTATGATAGGCACATCAATTAAAACACTAATGACCATAAAAGAGAGATTATGATTTCATATGTGTTGAACTACATGATCTAGAGAGTGGATTTATTCTCTAAATTGTCATTTAACTCTTATATTTGCATCTCTTTTCTTTTAGTTAGTAGCTAATTTTCTAATTCTCTAGCTTAACTTTCACACGACTTTGGTTTAATTTGATTGAATAGATTTTTAAAATCATCAATTCCCTGCGGATCGACCCGTATTCGCCACGTACTACAAGTGTACGCCGTGCGCTTGCGGTATATATTTATTTCTAAATTCGACGGTTTTCTAAACCGCTATAAATCCATCGTCGAACAAGTTTTTGGCGTCGTTGCCGGGGAATTTGCTTTGATTTTGATTTTCTATTCTTCAAATTGTTTTTGTTTGATTTTTGTGTGATTTTATTTTGTGTGTGTTTGCATTTAAAACAAAATTGTGTGTTTGTTGTTTGATTTTTTTGCTTGCATTTTCATTTGTGTGTTTATGGTTGTTCCATTTGCATTGCATTTATATTAAAAAACAACACTCACAATTTCAAAAGAAAAAAATATTTTTATTCCAATAGCCATCACATTTACATTTTCTATATTAGTTTTACAAGTTTTCTTTTCTTTTCTGTTACAATTTAAAAGAAAAAAAAGAGAACTGTACATTGCACTGTTGCATTCACCCCCTCTGTTCTCTATTTGCATGTAACTGCTCCTCACCCATTTACACTACAAACTGTGCAGTGCCATCCCCCCTTCTTGCCTTCACTGACCTGAACCTCTACATTGTCTTGCTTCCCCATTCCAACACAAACATCACCCCTGAACTAACACCTTACATTCATACCATGATCCCACTATGCCACTTTTCTTCAAACTGCAGCCACTCCCTGACCATCAGTGCCAACTGCCAACTGCCTCAACACTGTTTACAACCACAACATCATCATCTACATCCTGCAATCTGCAGTTCAACAACCTGACAGAGCAACAATACAACAACAACCATACCTCCATCAATATAACCACCTCCCATCGCTGACCAAACCACCCATCATCCCACTCATTCACTACTTCACACATACAACTCATTCTACAACTTCACTACATTACATTCCACCACTTCTACAAACAATACTGTACACATCAGCCTCCAAAACCTCCTCTTTTCGATACCCCTTACAACTGCAGTTGTCACATACGAGTCACCACACCCATTGCTACAAACGACTTCATACGACAATTCACCAACTGACATTACTGCCTCTTCCCCTCTACCATAATTCATTCACAAAACATCCTCAAACTGTTTATTCTCCTCTATCGCCCACTTCAACATACTGACAATACCTCTCTTCATACACACAACCAGTCACTCCAAAACCACCACGCAACTCCCCCATACATTAACTCCTACTCACCTTTTCAATACACTCATAGACCAAACACAACTTGCCTCACGCACTCCACCAGTCCATCCAAAAAAAACCGTCTGCTCACCAAAACAACCAACCGAAGCTGTGCACAGTGCACCATACAACTGTTACTTCCGCCATCTTGTAATTTCTAACTTGACTTCTTACATAAATCATGCCTCTGCCTCTACCCACTTCATTTCTGCCACCGTTCCTTGCCATTTCACACACATCTGCCTGCATACATAATCCATTTCCTACCTTACATATTCGTAACAACACTCCATACCTCCAGCTAACTGAACTACCACTGCCACCATCTTCCCATACAATAGCCTATCAGCATACACACCCCATCACCAAACTTCATCCCTGTTACATTTGCCATCCACCATCAAACTCAGCCTTCAAACTGCTGCATAACCCAAACTTCACCACATATGACCATTCTAACTTCATCAACCATCCACACACACTTCCACAATCAAATAACCCACCGTCATATTTCAACTGCCAAAATATTTCCCCTTCCATAAAACTGTTTAACAACCTCCCCACGCCTGCAGTTGCAATCAACTGTAGTTGCAATAATCAACAGTCAATCCTCTCCTCCATAATTTGCAAAATTCAATTCGCGACTTCCCGACCCAATCAACTTCAATTCACCACTTACGAAATCGCTGCTGTCATCACTCACAACCGCGAGCATCCAGCAAGCTCCAACATCAAATCTTCCTTTGCCAAGTTGCCTCGAACCACCTTCGAACCCGCTAGGATAATCACGAACCCACTACAAACCGCCCGAACCATTATCAGCAACAACAGTCGAACACCTCACCATCAAACAATAATCGAACCCGCGTCATCACTTCAAACTCAAGCAAATTCGCCCAATTCCCCAAAGCTTCAACCTCGCCTGGTGCGAATCACCAATCGCCTCAATATATCACGAAAAAATCCAGCTTCCATCGCCCTTCAACAACCGCGACTTCAATCGCACGTACCTCAAATCTTGAAAAAAGCATTGAAATGATTTCGTCTTTACTCGAACTCTCTACACAGCAAAATCAAATGATAAATGATTTGTGTAATTCATATTTGGGCAATGATTCAAATCAAAGTTGTCAAAACATTCAAAATTTGAATTCACTTCAAAATTCAAACGATTTCGATTATAACCCATGCCAATTCAATTTTTAACTCCAAAATGAATTTCAAAATCCAAATGAAAATGTGATCCACTTTTCAAATAATTTTGGTAATGGGAATAATCTCGAATATGATACAAGTGAAATTTTTTGTTCTTAACAAATCTTAATCGAAGATTCTCAAGTCAATAATTATAAATTGGATTTTGTTGAGCAAACGAACGAAATTTACGATGATCACACATATTCGTTGTTTGAAACATATATGAAACAACATGAACAACAAAACCAAATCCCAATGTACGACGAGTCAAACAATAATCATTCTTTTACCCAAATCGACGATTTTCAAATAACAGCTTTTGAAATTGAAAATAACGATCTTAATGAACTTGTTGAGAACACGGTAATTGAGTTGGATTTCAATTCTTTTGAGGGTGTGGAACCAAATGTGAAATTCGATCTTCCTTTTCTTGATTTCAAAATTTTGAATACGACAACTTTGGATTTTGAACTTAATATATGCGATGAAGTTGTTGATAATCAAACAAAGGAAGACGAATTTAACGAACACGATTTCTTTGGACTTTTCGAAAACGAGTTGTTAAATTCTAAAGGGGATGATTTAAATCACCATTTTAATTTTTAATTCAATAATTTTGAAGAAGTTTTCAATGATAAATTTGAATTTCAATTTGGTGATAATAAATTTGAATTTCAATCAATTATTCTATCAACCCCAAAAATCATCGAAAATAAAACAACTCGTACGGTTTTCAATAAAACAACATTCGTTTTTCCAAATCAACATTCAACTTTGAAATCTTTTACGATTTGGTTTTTCGAGCTTAAGCTGTGTCTCGCATATTTGACGAGACAAATGAATCGGTCTTTGGAAGACCGTTTCATTTACTTTTTGACGATATACTTTCTGATCTCGTGTAAATACCGTTAATTTTCATTTAAATAAAGGTCATGTTTTTGTTTTTGTTTTTCTCCTTCCACTTGGGTTGACTGTGGGGACACAATCAAAATCAAGTGTGGGGGGAGACTCATCATCATTTTTGATTTTTCATGGTTTATTTATTTTTATTTTCTTTCCAAAATTTTAAAAAAAATCTCAAAAACAATTTTTTTTAAAAGCATTTTGATTTATTTTTAAAGAAACACTATAGGATAAATATATGGTTTTGGCTTATTAAATTGAAAATTTTGAAATTTAGTTTGTCTTAACAAAAATAAAAATGAAGTTTGATTACAAATAAAAAAGGTTTAACTAGTGTATAGGAAGATTCGTACGTGATAATTATGAAATATATCCTAATTGAAAATCTTTGTTTTAAAAAGTGGTTGATTTAAAGTAAAGGATATAACATTGTTTTTGTCTTCTAAGTTAAATGATGCTAAGATGATTTTGCAAAACTCTCTCTAAAATGAAAAAAATGCAAAATACAAAAAAAATATTTCTTGTATATATGTATATATCTTTTAATAAATACCTAGAGTCATGTGTTCACACTCGCGTGTTCACTCGCCATGCTCTGTACCCTTCTCACGTAAGCCCGAAAGGCAGTGCACGATCAGTATATCTGACCTCAGTTTATCTAAGTTAGGTGTGTGTATATAAAAAATTTATTTTACTAATAACGCCTATAGTCAATAAGTGTTCACACTTGTGTGTTCACTCGCCATGCTCTGTATTCCCCTCACATCAGTCCGCAAGGCAGTGCATGGGTAATATATCTGGCCTCAGTTTATCTGAGTTAGGCATATGTAAATATTGTTAATATCAACAAAATTTTCAAAAAAAAAATAGAGAGAGTAAGCAAATGAAATCCAAGCACTATTTTAACTTATTTGATTTGACTTGTGATTGAAAAGAAATAAAAATACCGCTTTGATAATCAACTAAGGATCCATTTTATAATTACACTTTGTTATCAAACGAAACATCGAGTTAAACTATAGTCTATTTGTGATGATAACTTAATTTTTGTTTGAAATTTTGGCAAGTAAATGACTTAAATTTTCAAAGATAATAACCAACCCTATATTTAACTTATTTGTGTCAATTTAAAAGTAAATCCTTCATTGTAAATATTTTCAGAAACTTGCATTCACATCTTTGTAAATAAATCTTGCATTTTGTAAATATTTTCATTCTGCATTTGGATTTTATGGGTAGTATCCGCTGAAAACCCTCACGAGACAACACTCGTCCTACTGGGGACACCCAGAGGTTTAACGGCTTGTTGCATACGCTCAATGCAATCGTGCTCCATACGAAAACGGATTTATCTTAGTTTTTCTTTATTTGAGGAGGAATAAAAATATAAGTGTGGGGTTATTTGATGTGCACGTAAATGTGTATATTTTTACCACCATATTTAATCTATTTAAATTAAATAAATGATCATTTTCAAATCGTCACATATTAATCTTCATCCAAGGGCAAAATGGTCATTTTTGTGCACATATTAATTTGAGAAAATTTAATTGGAAATTTCTATATTATTTTATAGGAATTTTGCTTCATATACAAGTGGTTTCATGAAGATGTATGCATGCACAAGAGTGAAGATAAAGAAATGAAGATGGAAATAATTCAAAGGCATGATAATGGAGGACCCCACCTACCTTAATGTACAAATTAGAGGCTAATGCACATGTTTATGGAATTAATGGCTTCATGTACACTTAAATGATGATTAGTAGAAGCTAATGATTACTTGGCCTCCACACTTTTTCAACGGTATTTTGGGCATTCCCCAAAAATCTGAATTAGGGTTTCATACATGTATAAAGACCCCTTATATTTCACGTAACCCTCTTCTCTTCCTTAGTCTCTCTTAGTTTTAGTTTAGGCTCACAAATAAACAAGCTCTTCTCTTTCTCTTTTCATGGCTACTTAGCCATTTTTATTTCATGTACTTTTCCTTTTTTTATGCAATGTAATTATTGTTTCCTTTTAATTACATGTTCATTTCCTTTCATGCTAGTAGTGTAGATTTTCTTTTATGCAATTAGAATAGTTTTCTTTCATTTAGCTTTCATTTTGCTTTATTTTTCTTTCATGTTGCAAGCTACATTTGTTAATCAAATGACAAATATGAGAGGCTAAACCCCTTCAATTTATGGGTAATGAAGCTCTCTAATTATGTAGCTTCAACTATTTGTTGATTCATGCTCTTTTTTGTGCTTAATGAAGAATAATTAAAGCGGTTTAATTGTTGTTTTTGCCTTGAATTTGATAGCCTATATTGTTAACACCAAATAGGCTATACTTAAACAATCACTAACACAAATGCCTCTTCATCAAAATATGATTATGGCATAAGAAAGTGATTTGAAATTAAAATTTGATGGTCTATATTTCTAATCAATAGTTAATAGACTATACTTAAAATAGATTTCATTTTCATTGTCAAGTTTCATGAAAGTTAGTAAGTGGTTTAAGGGGTGTGTCAAAGTTTGATGGCTTATTTTGGATAACTAATAGCACAAATATGCCATACTTATGATAGGCACATCAATTAAAACAATAATGACCATAAAAGAGAGATTATGATTTCATATGTGTTGAACTACATGATCTAGAGAGTGGATTTATTCTATAAATTGTCATTTAACTCTTATATTTGCATCTCTTTTCTTTTAGTTAGTAGCAAATTTTTTAATTCTCTAGCTTAACTTTCACTCGACTTTGGTTTAATTTGATTGAATAGATTTTTAAAATCATCAATTCCCTGTGGATCGACCCGTATTCGCCACGTACTACAAGTGTACGTCATGCGCTTGCGGTATATATTTATTTCTAAATTTGTTCGACGGTTTTCTAAACCGATAGAAAATCCGTCGTCGAACAGTCTAGGCAAATACATCTTTGCTAGACTGAAGGAACCGAACTAGCTCTCCCTTGAGTTTCCCATCTAACTCTCTTCCAATTTTGACTGTCTTTGTTGTATCGGTAGAATCTATACATATTTCCTCAAGATCTTCTATAGGCTTCATTCTTTCTTGTTCATTTCTACAGTCTAGTTCAGTGACAATTTCGTCATCTTCTATTTCGTCTTCCACCATATTTGCTTCCTTCGCTTTTCTTTTCTTCTTTGAGAAGTCAAATTTTCACGATATACGTTTAGTCTTCTTAACGGGCTCTATTTTTGCTTTGAGCGATGAATTTGAAGAACCACCATCCAAATGATTTTTAGTACCATTTCATATTAATTTATTTTTCTCCAAATCATAACAAGAATGGTAATCTCATTCATATTGTTCAATAGTTGCAAAGTACATCTCGTGAGCACTGAATTATTCCTCCCTTATGGTTCCCCAGCCACTTTTAGTCCAGAATTTCACCATCAGATACTTGGAGGAGACAAAGGCATCAACTTCGTCCAAAGCTGGACTTCCTAAAAAGGGATTATAATATGAAGGTTGATCCATGATGACGAAGAGAGTTTTAAAGTTCCGAGAGCACGGTGGAACTCCTATTTGTATGAGAAGTCTTATCTGTCCAATAGGAGCTAACCCTTTATTACTGAACCCAAAAATAGGCAAAACTTGGTTCAAGATTTTCTTCTAGAATCCCTATCTTTTCAAATGCTTGCATGAAAATTACATTGATAGCACTTTTGGTATCGACCAAAATTTTGGTAGCCATAAAAAGTCCAATTTGCATGGTAATCATGAGTGGGTCATTGTGTAGGTGGTGGACCCCTCTTAGCTCTTGTGGTGTGATGGTCAGATTATGCACCTGGATTTGGAATCTTGAGCGACAATTGCTCTTGAATAGAGAAAATCCTTTCCTTTTCTTCCCTAACATAACGACTCTTAGGTCTTTGCTATTTCCGGCCAGGTGTGGGCCTTCATGGATTACGTCAATTCTATTGAGAGATAGAATGAAATCTGGCTGAATATCATCCTCTATCAGATTCGCAGTGTTGCTGGGTGGCCTTTGGTTGCCATTTTCAAAACTGACAGCTATCTAATTGTCCTTAACATATTACTTTAGGTATCCGGATTGGATCATTCATTGGAAGATGCCTGCCAATACTCGGCATTCATCTGTTTTATGCTTGTTTGATTTATGATAAGCGCAGTATTCTCCCTCCTTTCTTGGTTTAGATTAGTTTTAGTTTTGTAAGAAATCAAAAAGTCATCTCTTTCCTTCATTGCATCATGTATGTAAGATATGAGCTTGTTCAAAGCAATATGGTTGGTGTTTGAGTCTTCATCCCGTCTTGGTTTCTTATGGTTGCGGTTGTTGTTAATCTTTCCTGTTTCCATTTTGTCTTGGGCCTTCTTCGGGGCATGATACATTTCATCCATTCGAATGAATCTATTGTCTTGAAATGGAAATCTTGCAAATCTTTACATCCATGTATGTAGAGTTCTTGCTAAAACGGAGTCTGCTCAATTAGCCCATAATGTACTGCCACCAGCTTGTCTCTATCAGTCATATTTTTTGCCTTTAGGACTTCAGTATTGAATCTCTTAAGATAATAGCCCAATAACTCTCCTAGTCTCTGTTTGATATTAGCTACCACGGTGTAGTCGACAAAGGGGTCCTTGTAGATACAGAATGGTGCTGAGAATTCATAAGAAAACCGTTTTCAAGAATAGATGGTCCTCTCCTGGTACTGTACTATTGGTACCATTTAGCTGCTGCTTCCTGAAAAGTAGTTGGGAAAAGCCTACAACGCACAACTCCGGATGCATTGTATAGGTCCATCTGACTTTCAGAAGCCAATAAGTTATCGTCTAGATTGGTCGTTCCATTATACTTGATGGATGGGATCTTGATATGAGAAGGAATTTTTATGGTCATAATCTCATCCGTGAAAGGGGCTTCTCGATGCTTATCATTGACTCTATCGTTTAGAGTTCTTTTTCCCTTGAGATTAAGCATATCTTTTACCATTTTTTCTACCAAGTCTTTCAAGTAGGATCATCATTATGGTAGTTGCTTCTTTCAGGTTTACACCCTTCAGAAGTTGAGCTTCCAAATTATTCCTTTGGTTTTTCTTTTAATCTTCCCTGGTATTTTGCCTTAATTGATTGGTCACCTCCTCTCTTTTTTGGAGTTAGGGCAAGTTTGCCTTTGCTTTTGCTTCTAAGCAAAGAAGCATTCAAGTCCCACCTTGGCGATTCTGCTTCATCTCCTCCTATAGGTCTGGTATTTTTTAGAGGATTTTTGAGCAAGTATTCCTTCCAATAGTCCTTTCACCTCTAGCAACTATTTTTCTAGGCTTTTAATCTTGGCTTCACTAGTAGTAGGTCATGCTAGCTCTAATGGCTCTCCAGGCTCTGCGTTTCCCAAGTTGAAGTTGGAAACTACATTCTCTTCTGATGTTGTTGTTTGAATAACCTCTTCATTTAGAGAATTAAATCATCTTGACCTCATTTTCCTGAAAAAAAACACTTTCTTAATTAGTTTAGAGAGAGGGTTAAACAAGTCCGAGGTTCGAGCTCTCCTTCTAGTGCCGAAAATGTTAGACCAATAACTGTTATAACATTCATGATACCAATAGCGATGAAATAATTATTGACTCAAACAAATGTGGTAACAAGATCATGCATAACTCAATGAATATTGGTTTAGTTATATCATCAAGGACCAGTTCATTACTTAAGACTAGAGCATAATGGAATCATTAAAGGATGGATTGGTGATGGCAATAGGCCTTTGAGGAGAAATGTATGAAAGTCCACATGTTTTCTTGGATCATTATGAATGAGATTCCTTAAAGCCATTTAAAGTTGTCATATTCAAGAGTCTATATGGGCTTTCGAGAATAATATTCCAAAATGGCCTATGTCATATCATGTGTCATATGTTCACTAGAGGTATAGAATGCAAGTAACAAATTTGTGCAATAGTCCATTAGGCTCAATAACGGGCTATGTAATTTGCCATTTTATCCAAAGTCCAATGTCCATATAAATGCATATATGCATGTTCGTCATAGTTCAAAACTTCTCCAAACAGTTCATGACGAGTTTTACTCTTGATGAGTTCGAATATATTCATGTCCATATCAATAATATTCAAAAAAGGCACAGTCGAAGTCAATGGGCATGTCCTTATTCGTATTAATTATGCATGATTACAGTCAAATAGGATTTGTTCCCAATTTGATTTAGAGTTTACCAGAGTTTGGTTTCAAGAATAGAGAGTGAAAAGAAAAATCCCCCTATTTGCGCACACCTAGGTCTGTATTTATAGAGGTTGTGTAGCTCAACTTCACCTCTTATGTCTTCAGCAGGCTCGACTTCGGCATGCTTGACTTCGACAATGTCAACTTAGCATTAGATTTGTTGTTACATGGTATATAGAGGTGGCATCATGAATGTTGATAGTCTTCGGTCTTGATCATCTTTTATATCGATATGCTCTTGATTGATGGTCTGCGTCCTCAGTTGAAGGCGGCATTGAACATTGATGGGAGGTGGCAGTGTTGTGAGAAAACAACTTCATATAATTTGGTAACAATATTAATGACTCTCGACGTCAATGACTTCCATTGTGATGATTGGCGCTTCTCATTAGCTAGTGGTAGTGTTGAATTGAAGCGACATTGATCATTGTCCCTGTTTTGTGAACGTCAACGACATTCCTCAACGATGGTGCGATGGTGGACGGTGTCGGCATTCTTAAAGCAATATATTAATAGCAACATACCTCAATGGGATTCGATGTCATTATAAGGGCGCTAATAAGCGGCATAGCTGATGACTTGCATTATGGTCCATTAGCGACACTATTGATTGGCATCTTTATTATAAGCAGCATCCTCTAATGGATGACGAAGTACGATACCAACTAAGTATGGTGTTTGCAATAGACGATGCATGTACTAGAACTCATTCGCTTGATGTACGGTATGTAATGAAGAAGTACGACATCGTACGATGGTGACACCAGAAAGGCATGATATATATGAGAAGTGGTATGGATAGTGCTGATGATGAGCGGAGTGAGTCCTATATGGTTAGATCAAACACAATGTTCCTCTTTTTCCTTGTTGATGGAGCTCAATTTTGATATGAACTGCGAAGTGATGATGTGTGGTGTGGATGAGGGGAGACACTAAAGAAATGCGAGACCGATGAATGGTGACGTGAGGAGGCATAGTAATAAAGTGAAACGACGTTGTAATTCTATTGAATTGGCCTATCCTCTTACCTTCAGTATTGTTGGTCTTCATCAAAGAACCTAGAAGCATCAATTCCTTTGTAATGACACTTCTTAAATTTTCGACATTGACATTGTATGGATAACAGGAACCGAAGGCTTACTCTAACCTCCATTTAGGAGATACTTTGACTAGGCCATCTTGGCGAGACAAAGGCTTTAACTCCTTACTACCATTTTAAGCAGTAGTTTAGGCTTTCCATTATCTTAGAAGAGTTTCACTCCTTAACCATGTAGATACACTTATTTTGTTAAGAAACTCTTTCTTTATTATTAACTTGTTAAATATCTTTGTACAAATTTGTTAAGCTTTCCTTGCCCTAGGAGATTGTTGATTACTCCCTCCAAGCTTTGGGAGTGATTGGTGTCATGGCCATTAGAGCGATGGTAATGACAATATAACCCTCTGAGATTCCTTTCATTCTTTGGTTGCTTCTTTTGCGAAGGCTAATAGTTGAGCTTTTCTTTGGTTGGGAAGTAGATACTCTCATAAGAGGTGGTAAGGGAGTAATTTTTAGAAATCCATGATCTTTTGGAAGTTGATCCTTTTAAATTCCTTTTGGCTCTCTGTAACGACCTGGCATTTCGAACCGTTTAAATCGATAATCATTCACACATGTCAGACTTGAATTGCTCAAAACAACAGATTGTTAATTTATATTTGGCAAAACTTAGCATATACAGTAAATAAATCAATCATAGAATCACAGATACAGAGTAATATAACAATAAATAGCGAAATAGATAAATAGTAGTTCATGAAGCTACTACAGAACATCAGAGTTTAAACAAAATACAACAGAAATGGTGAATACATTGAAGTCTCAATACATAATCAAATGACAAGTCTGAACATAAAACTGGAAATAACTGAAAACTGAATAGATATAAGACAGATCTCTAAGCAAAGCTCCAAGCTTAAAAGGCGAGTCTCAAATGCTGTAACACTCAGTCTGACCGGAGCATAAAGCAAAAAACAAAACACTCGAGTCAGGATTAACATTCTTATGCAAGTAAATCAACTCAAGTGTCCAAGTGAAATACAAATAACTTAAAGGATGTTTGGGATTCCCATCCTTTAAGGATCTGTTAAACTATCTACATACATAGTACAATACGCTACATAGATAATGTCTACAGTAAAGTAAAATATTAAAATAGTGTTAAGGCGTTACCCATATCCCCCTTAACACATATTTATATATATTCCCGTAGTTTATACAGTATCGTAATTCCTCCGTAAACTGGAGGGCTATCAGAGGGCACTCCATAGGTATAGTACAAACCAAACTTCTAGAAGGCGTGATAAGGCATGTGACAAGGCACGTGAGGCAATGCCCAGGGTATATACAGGCCTATATACATATAAAAGAAAGAGAAGAGGCAAGGAGAAGGTCGGAGCTTGGTTGCTCGGTTGGGGAGGGGAGATCTGAGGTGGAGAGTGCTGCAAAGCGTGTGGCAGTGGTGATTCAGCAGGTGCAAAGGAAGGTGGGAGCTGAAGGTTTGGCTGTCAGGTGGGAGACTTGGCTCGGACTGTGGAGGGGAAAGAAGCTGGACGATGAGGTCGGTTGGATTTTGGGTGGTTGTTGAGTTGAAGCACAGTGGAGAGGCTTGCAAAAAGTTTTAAGGAGGACAATTGAGTGGTGGAGATAGGCGTTCGGGTGGTGAGGCTTTGGGTCGGCCTATGCAGTGGGTGCTAGCGTGTGTGTGCTGCTCGGAGGGTCGGAGCTGTGGAGGGCTGAGTTGCGATGGAGTTCATGGGTCTCGGCACAAGGATGACTACTGGTGATCTGAGCAAGGTGAGGCGGCTATACTTGGCTGATGGAGAAGATCGCTTACGTGGAGATGTGGTTGTCGACTAGCGGAGCGGAGAAAGGCGTGGGTTTTGTTCGGTTACGTGAAAGGCTGGATGGAGGACTGGAGCTTGCGGCTCGGGTGGACAGTGGCGTGAAGGGAAAAATGCGGATTTTCGTTGTGGAACTGGATGAAGAAGGTGGTGAGGTCGACGAAGTGGAGGGTGAACAATTTTGTTTCAGAAACAAAATTAAAAATATAAGCTTTAGATATTTAATATAAATTTTTTTCCTATTAAAGCAATGGCCAGATTGAAGGTGAACGAACCAAATAAGAAAGGAGAGTGAGAACGAATAGAATATAAATTGGAACATAGGGATAGGGAAATTCAATGGTTGCATTTAGAGAATATTTAACAGCTAATGGCTATTGGTCTCACCGATGGATAAATGAAAGGACAAAGGGAAGCCAAAGGCTTAAAAATGGGTACCGATATGGCTAACTGTTTTGCGGTTTCGCCATGTACCGGACACCGAAATGCACAAATGAATATATTGAAGAGATCAGTGCGATGAGACAAACATAATGGTACACATATATCAATGATACGATCATCTTATCAAAAGTCGATTTTCGCTGCCAAACTACTGCTAATTTGCCGAAAATAAGATAAACGGAGCTAGAGCAGTCCAAATTTGACGAAACGAAATATGACGTCTCACTCAAAAAATGATTTACATTTTTATTACATAAAAATATTCAGGTTTCAAAAAATTTTTATTTCTAGCAAAGTTAACTGATTTAAAATTTAAAAATTGAAATTTCACAACAGAACAAACTTTTATATTTACCAATGAAAATCTGCCATTTGCTATGTTTAAATAGACGCATACCAAATATCAAATTTTCATTGCTAAATTTTTATTGTTTATTTTCAAGAAAAATTTAGTTAATTATGATATGTAAAATCGTTAAAATTTCCGGGTCGTTACACTCTCTTATGCATTATGGGTTCTCTAACTTCCATAATAAGCTTTCTTTTTAAAGAGTTTCGAGTTTCAATTTGGTCTTAAGAGTGCTTAAGGGTATTTTCCCACTTTCTAGTGAATCGATCAATGTCTTTTGTTATATCTCGTTCGAAAATGGTCCCTTTAGCTTTGAGTTGAATCTCTTTCTCATTTTCAAGAAGATGCTATCCTTTTTGTATTGCCTACCCAAGGCGTAGATCTGTGTTGGTCCTACATAAATGGGATTCAAACTCCATTCTTCTGGGTTGTATGGAGCCACTTGTCTTTTTTTATTTTCCATGACTTGTAATGCTACTAGCCTTAGCACTTTTTCATCATGAACCCGAGGATCATTAGAGATTTGGTAAGTTGGCCTAATTATTTGAGGCTCAAAGGATCCTTGTTCAAAGATTTTAACATGATTAATTATCATGACTAAGAAAAACTTAGTTAATGCGATTAATTGGTGTTAAGAATAAAAGATTGGTTAGCTTGGAATATGATATGTTTGGCAGGGACAAGTCCTTTAAGCTCTAAATATGCAAGCTAGGGTAGTTCCACTTAGGGTTTTAACGGAGATGGAGGTTCGAGCCCGCTTTCTAGTGCCAAAATGTTAACGAAATTATTCATCAACCCCAAAAGTGCAAGGATGAGAACATTGGCAAATGATGAAAATTGGAGAGCCTAAATTTAACCTCAACAAGTGTTGGCACAAAACGACACTTGGTTGAGTTAAGGCGTAAGAGGTATGGACGAACAAGCTTTGGTTCATAGAGAAATTGTATGCAAGGCTAAGTGAAATCGTATATACTTGAAATAAATCCACATTAGACAGTCATATGATCAAAAAGAGAAATCAAGAATATGAGTACTTTTGGAATTCGAAGTAATCTTTGATTAGTCATATACGCTTTGGAACTCTAAAATAAGTTATAATTTAAGAAATCTTGTTCTTATTCAATATAATGTTAAAGGTATAAAGTCCAATAGTCAAGCGTTACAATAGGTTATAAATCCCCAAATCAATTTAGGGTTACAAAGTTTAAACTGTAAGAAGAGAGACAAGAATGATTTGCCCCTCTACAAAGCCCCTAGGTCCGTATTTATAGGGGCGGAAATGCGGCATGCTTGGCAACTTGACTTCGGTATTCACTTTTTCGGCATCAATAACGCTGCATGGTGCTAGACCTTGTTTAATAATGATTTTTGACATTCCTTGATGCATAGTAAAGCTTTGTCATTGTTTCAATAGTGAAGGCATTCAACACCAATGATTTTCGATATTGACTGTTTACTCTTTAATAACCGACCCTCTTAGTTAGTAAATGACATCATCAGTTTGAAGCTATAATGATATGAGGTGACATTAATGTGGAGCGACTCCATCATGGAGCGGTGTCGGCATTGATAACTCCTGTGAATGTTGATGACTTTCGGCATCAAAACCGCATGTACAAATGGACGGTATCTCCTAAGTGTTGTTGAAGTGCGGTGCGACATTGATAAATGAAGGGGTTGATAAGCACCGACATTCTTGAGTGACGATATGGGAAATAATCAGCCTCAATAACAAATAGCAGTAACATAAATGACGTTGATAGAAGGCAGCATCACTTTGGAGGGCGACACTGGTAAAATATGGCATCATTTAGATGCGACGTAGATTATGTCGACATTCATTGATGGCTTAATGTATTGATTGCAGTCGACATCACTACTTCCTTGAAGGAACATGGCATTGATTATTGGCAACACCAATGATGGGCAGCATTGATTAGTTCAGTATTATCTGAAGGATAACATTAGAGGTCGGTGGTATTGGAATAGAAGCAGCATCAACGAGACTTGACATGATTACATTACGGCTTCAGTTGTAGGTAGTATCAGTGATGAATGATGTTCATCTTATTTTCACAAATGAAAGGCGGCATTGATAAGTTGCGGCATCAATGAGATGTAATATAGATAGGAGGCATCATCAACGAGAAGCGATATTGGCACCATGCGATACTGAACGATATTGATAAAGCATGGCATTACTTCTATCTTGAAAGGCGGTTTCATATTCATGTCTCATGAGTCATGCCACATATCTTCTAGTTAATAATGGTGATAACAGTAGTGATTTGAGGATGACCCACTATAAAAATCCTAGTGTTCTTGCAACTCTACTTTGTTCTTGATTTGTTTACTCTCGTTTGTAATCGATTTGGGTGTTGTCACTTTTTGATCCAACATATATTGACAAAATCCTAGAATAATGTATTATGTAAATCAGTTTAGTTCATCATTGGTTTAATTTTACTTTATGTCAATGTTTGTTAATTATTCATATTATGAATAGTTTACTTATTATATTATATGAAAATATGAAAATCTCCATCTTCTTGACATTTTACCTTTTTCTCATTTCATTTTAGATTGAATGTATTCTTATTAATTTAAGGTATAGTTTTTCTTTTAACCTATAACTTCCCATTTCGAAGTTAAAATAAAATAAATATATTAAACTAGATTTGAGAATTAATTGAATATTTTATTAACATATAATTTAATAAATTGAAATTTTGGAAATAAAATAGAAAGTGTTGATTTTAAAATTTAATTTTGGATATTGAATTGTGTTTTGAAAACCTAAAGGTTGTTTAAAAATTTAATTTGGGAAAATAAATAATATTTGTGAAATTTTGAATTTGTTTTGGAAAATAAAACAATTATTTTAAATTTGTTGAAATTGAAAAATAATATTTTATTAAAAGAAAAATCATTATAAAATTAAAATAAAATTTGGATTAAAATGCCTCGAGCAAATTTTTAAAAGGATTTATAAACACGTTTCTTATTATAAGATGGTTAAGGGTTCAAATTTAATTTTTTGTTAGACTTAATACTTCAAGTCTAAGAAACGCAAACCCCTATATTCATACTTATCGTAACCATGTTCTTATCCCTAATCCTTATCATTGTGATACTGCCTTCCTCTTAATCAAATCCAACCCTTGCCCTAATTTTCATCATGCAAAGGAGAATAACAAAGAAAGGAAATTACATGCGACTAGTGTACGACGATGTCAGGAGGATGGCACATTATCTATCAGCAGCACGAGGTTGGGGTGACGTCAAGACTGGATGCACGATAGCTTGTGCTCGATTAGGAGAAGAAACAGCGACACGATGCGAGCGATGCACAAGGGGCTAGTAGCAACTGACAGGCGACGGTTGGTGATGCATGATCTGGACAAAGCTGAGGCAAAGTCGTGGAGGTGCGAGTTTTGGAACGACAATAGCGAATAGGGTTTTGCTAGGAAAAGTGTTAGTAAACTTTTCTTTTCAAATTGATACAGGAATGTTTGATGCTCATCCACCTTGCAACCTATGATGCAATTTAATTTTAGTTCACAACCATCGGTTTTATTCTATAGTGAGTTAACTTAATCGATTTTAATTTATATATATTAGTGACTTTTATTAATCTGACAATGAGTATATTAATAAAATAATAGGTTATCAAATACTATTTTGGTTTTTAATTAAAGTATACGAACTTGATACTTGCAAATTGATTGATATTAAGTTGATAATCTTGTTAATTAATGCTTGAATTGCTTGGAATTAATAGCTGAATTGTTTGAATAGAATTTATATCAATTAATGATGGCTTGTTGCCTATCATGATTGAATTACTTGCAATGGTTGATAATTTACCAATGATTGTTTGAAATGGATGAATAAGGTTGAATGGTATGCTATATATGTTGATATTGATTGTTTTGGATGATAGAAATATTAAATTAAATGAGTGATTTGAATTATTTATATGAAAATAAAGATATGAATATTTAATGTTAATATGGTGTTTTAAAATTATTTTGTTTTGAAATAAATTTGAAGTTATTTTTGAAAGAAGTTGAAATCGATTTATTTGAATTTATACAAAGAAGGAAGTTTTTATATTGAAATCCTTTAAAAAGAATTTTTGATGGATTATATTACTAGAAAGATTTTTGTATAAAATGATTTGAACTATTTTGGCATTAATAGAATTTGAATTTCAGTTTGACTTATTTTCAAGTGAAAAATAATGAGATTTCAATTAAAATTGAATTTAAAATCCTATGTGAATACTTTTATTTAGATTTTGGAGTAGAAAAGCTTTTTTATAAAATAAAGATTGATTTATTCTAGAAATAATTTGAATTTAAACTATAATGGTTGAATGGTTTATTTATACAAGCTTTTCTACAAGGGAGTTCTAAAGAATTATTTGAAAAATTAATTCACTAATTTTGTATAAAATGAACCAGAGGTATTTTGATAGTATTTCTACTACCGAGAATTTCCTAATTTGAAAGAAATAAAATTTCAATTTTTTGTATCTCCCCTTTGAAAATGATTTTGATGATTTTAGCTTTTAAAAAGGATTGCCACTTGTTTTATAATCCATTTAGTTATTATTGTTTTTGATATCGCTCAAAGGTAATGCACGAGCTTGAATTGTAGGGGTTGGAATAAAAGGTTCCTTACCTAGGTGTCAATTGTAAATGAGTAATGTTATGATCTGTTATGATCTATTATGAAGAGCATTCACCTTATGAGGATATTTATTACTTAAACTAGATTTGGTGAAATCGTATGTTGAAATCTGGTTTTGATGAAAGTATCAAATATTTGGAACTTGTTTTGGTAAATGGAAAAGTAGAAATTTTAAATAGAGGGGAAATACTATTTTATCTAATGTTTTGGAAGGATATTTCGAGATAAATCAGATTTTTCAAATTAATTTGGGAAAGATATTGCAAGATTGGTTTTATATAAATTGTAAAATATTTTGATAAATTATTTGAATATAAGACCAATATTTTGAAATCGTTTGTAGAGTAGACCTTTGATATATGGTTTTCGAATATATGGAATTTCCATTAATAAAGTATTTTTTAGAAATGATTTGGAAATCCATTTTGAAGTGATTTTATGGAAATGATTTCAAAGAAAAGGTACTCGGAAATCTATTTTGAAAAATGGTTTCTGTTTACTGAGCTTATATGAGATTATTTATAGGTGTTGACTATAGTGATAAATTTGTGTTTATAACTAATTAGAGTATATTTAAACTTGTCATGCTCATAATGTTATTATTTGAGCATGATACACTCACAACTAGATTTCTAGCCTGACTCAGGGTTCGTTATCTATTTAAAAACCTCGGGTCAGCCTGAGCTTATTCACCAGGTCAATTTTATGACTGTATATGCTTTGTGGGCTACGATACGGTGTTAAAGCCAATGACAATGGCGATTGTTTGAAATGTCATTGAATTGGTCGATATTTTGATTGTGTGTGTGTGTGTGTATATATATATATATATATTTGTGTGTGTGTGTGTGTAAGGTGATATATTAAATAAAGATGATGTAAAATTCATTATTTTTATTCACTTCAATTCTGTCAATTGGGAGATTTTTATTTGTCTCAAATACTGTATTATTCATGAACTTGTGTACATTGCATTATGTCAGCCATGGTACATATTATTTCTGAAATATTCAGACATAAAAACATATCTATGTTTACCCAAAGCAGTGTATATTAACAACCCGAACCTTAATGGGCCCATATTTCAACAAAAATCGAAACCCAGGTCCATCAAAGCATAGATCGTTGGATTTGGTACCTGCAAATAAGCATGAGCATTATTAGAGATTGAAAGAGATCTAAACTCACCGTGGAAACAATAATAGGATAAGAATATTGACTATGAGTACTACCTTGGAACTAAGAGTATTCCTTGGATAGCAGATGTCACATCAGCACCGGGCACGAGAGAAAGAAGACTCTCCACCAACAAAGCACATCCAGCTCCAGTGACCTGTTCTACTAAACCAGTATTGTGGGTTGTAATGAGGAGTGGGGTCCGAACAACGTTCTAGTGATTGGAAAAATATAAACTGTCCATAACATAAACTTATACCAATAGGTTTTCATTTAATTGTTATGCCCATTAAGGTTAGCAATGTTAATCTAACCTTGCATTGCACATACGGTTACTTACTTACCCCTTCCCAAGGTACAAAATACTAATGAAGCCATATTAACCACCCAATACTTCCAAATCCATTAGTCACTTAATACTTCTAAATATGAAGCGAGCTTCTATAATACTTTTAAAAGAGAAATAGATAGACTCTATCATTTATGACCTTAATTGAGGTAGACCCCGTCATTTAAGAACTATTCCCAAGGTGGTTTCCTGACAATGTTGTCAATGGTCAGTGGGTCCTAGCTACAAGACCTCTAACAATTATTTAAGGCTTTGACATTTATTGTCTAACTATTACCGCATCTATCGTCGATAAAATCGTAGTCATGTAATAAACAGTACCCAAGCCACTTAATACCTTTTATTAGCAAATAGACAAACTCTAGTCATTAAAGACCTTAACTAAGGCAGATCCCATCATCTAAGACCTATCCCCAAGGCATGCTCCTAAATGATACTATTATTATTTTGGCATTAGCAACATAAGAGATGGTGCCAAGCCACTTAATACTTTCCAATGGAAAATAGGTAGACCCCATCATTTAAGACCTACTTTCAGAAGTGTGCTCCTCAATGGTACTATCTAGCTGTCATTGCTTGGAAATCTCATTGGGCTACTTAATACTTCTTTTATAGGAAAGAGGAGGTCCCTATAGTCACTTAAGACCTAAACCTGAAGCGAACTCTTCTTGAGATATCCACTCTCACTCTTTAATTGTAAATATGGCATCTCATTAGGTTACTTCTTTTGGTAGGGAGGTGAACCCTTCAGCCACTTAAGACCTCAACACTGAAGTAAACCCTTTTTAGAGACTTTCTTATTTATTTATTTGGAAACTCACTAGGTTACTTAATACTTCCATTTAGGATAGAGGTGGACTCTTTAGCCACTTAAGGCTTTAAACCAGAAGCGAACCACTATAGAGATATCCCTCACCGCTCCTAATTCCAAATTTGGACCATTTAATAATTTCCAATTAAGAAAGCAAGCCCAATCTCTCACGTCGTCATGGGTCATTGGATTAGTTATATCTCACATCAGTAGTAAGTACACCCGACTGTTGATAGCCCCAAAGTGAAGGGCAGTCTTTCGACGAGTGACTCTACTGACCTCGCATCACTAACCTACTAGGTCCAATTAACCGGCCTTTATTTATATTATCTTAGGTAGACACTGGACTTAGCTTACTAATTTCCTTTTTATTTAAGGCAATAAGATTTACCTTAAATATTTATCTACTCATAAATCCCTGTTTAATTGCTCATAAATGTCAGTTTGTCCGTAAAATCCTAACGGACATTTCCTAAGGCATTTATCTATGATTTCTAATTTCAAATTAGTAACCTTTTATATCTATTCCGTTTTTATCAGTCTCATTAATCCATTTATTGCAACTTTCATATTTATTACCATTTATTGAAGCTACAACCTTTTAAATTCTTTTCTCATAGTTGATTATCCTAAATGTGAATATTACGTGCAAACGTCATTATTAGCTTTTTATTTAATTATTACAAGCGCAGTAATTATGTACAAACATTTACTTTTATCAAATATGTTCTAGCTATATACCTTTACTAGAATATACTTTTCCATGTTAAATTTTTGGAACCATATCTAAAAAGATTATCCACTATAATTTCCATAAATTAGTCCAAAACAAAAGATTTAACTTTAAAATATAAAAGATTGCATCGTTTGAAATTACAAGGAATAATCATTTCTTTTTATTATTGAAATAGATAGTTTAAACTACAATGAATTCATACTTTACACATCTCTTTCTATTTGCATTTATTCCTTGTTAGATCAAAAGTTGTGTCTTTCTAAAAGGGAAATAAATCGAACTAATTTATAAATATTGAACGGATCTAAATTCCAACAATCCAAATATAGAAAAGTTTATATTCTAACAAGATTAGGGTAACAATCCAAATTTATAACATTATTACACAGCCGATTTTAGATCTAGAATAAATTTCATTCAAATTAATATTCTAAATCCATAATTTTGGGACTGATTTCTAGAATAGTTTGTGTATAATGCTAAATCAATTCATAAAAAAGAATATATAGGCGATATTTATTATATTGGAATCGTATTCAATTCGTTGCCTATAACATATACAATTATCCAATTAGGCATAAAAATCAAGCAAACACTAACGGTATAATTTTTATATTATAAAAATTTATAAAAATTCTCACTCACCTTTTAAAAGCGATCCAAATCTCCAGATCTGAAGTAGAACATTTGATTCATCTCCAAATCCTTTTTAATCCGTGAATATGTATAAAAAGGTATATATATACATTAGAATTATAGATCTGGGAAGAGATTTGGGATTGAGAGAGAAAACAGATACAAATATATAAATATATAAATTATCCCAAAAACGCATATGGTTGATTCTCTTCTCTTCTCCTTTTTATTGGATTTCTACTCTTCTCCGATTTGTATGAATATAGATACAAATATCCAATCTTTATAATTTAGAAAGAAAGCAGAGAAGAATAAATGACGGAGCTTCGCTACTGCCTCCATAAAAATATGAGAAGAAAAGGGAGGGTTAGGCCTGAATTTATAGGCACTAGAGTCAACCAGAACCGTTAGATCGAAATATATTAAATCCGGGTTGTTGCGGCCTATGTTTACTAGAGCCGCCAGGTCACCACCGGTCATCGCCCTTGGGTGACCGATCGACCGCTAGGAGTCGACCGTCCCCAATGATGGGTCGGCTTGTGGGCCCGGTTAATTAATATAAAACGTTAATTATTTCTTATTTAATTATTTTCATTTTGAATTCATTTTTCCTCCATAACTTCTTCGTTTGGGCTCTGATCGCAATAATCCAAATATAAAAGTTGCTCAGAATTTTGCTACGAACGCAATGGTGCAAGTTTCATGGTCAAATTCCATCGTTTGCACAAATTCCATTTTCGAAGCCTAATTAATTTACTAACTAACTAATTAAATAACTAGCGCCAAATTACGGGGTGTTACAGTATATGAGAGATCGCTCCTTCCATACCCATTGATCTGAGTTATCGGATGGTAAACTCCCTCTAATATTTTGATCACTAGAGCCGGGGCATCACATAACCCCTACAAAAATTTGATTATTCCATAAAGCATAACAACACTAACTTAGAAATTAATGGCATATCTTTAGTTATGTAATAAACACAATCTCATGCTACTCTTATGCATGTTTATTTCTAAAGATAAACTCTAATAATTAGTCCTTCATAATCGAACAATGGTTCTCTTCCTCTTCTCCACATTTATTTCCCTCACATTTCACATTCTCATAAATTTGTCTCTTTATGTTTTCTTATTTCATACCTATAATTCAATTAAAAGAAGAAAATTCTATTCTCAATCTAAATCAAATTAAAGATTTTTTCTAAACAATTTTAATCAATCTATCTATTTTTTGTATGACTAAAATTTAATTGTATTCATCATCAGTTCTTAATTTTTTATCCATTTTAATTGTTTTACTATTTTATTCATGTTTAGCAAGATTGTGTTTCTATTCGTTACTTCCAAGGCTATTAATTTTGTGGAAAAATTGTCTAAAATCATCAAAAACACCTTAGCATACTGGATCGATCAAGCTCGACTTAAAGGTTTGATTTTTATTTTATTATCTATCATTTCATATAATTTTAGTTGAATTTTTTATTTATGTTCAAAGTTTGCGATTTGAAATCTTCGCTTCAATTTTTGTGTCCAAAATTTTGTATTCTTCTTATTTTTGTTTCAATTTATATGTTATGGATTTGTTTTTCTTCTTATTTTCTTGGAGGTTAATAAACTTATTAATGTATGGATACCGTAGAATTATTGGATGTTTTGTAAAATCTATGTTGAACTAATTTTTGCACGTTTATTTCTTCTGATAAACTCATAACAATTAGTTCTTTATAATATATCTGTAGTTTTATTCATCTTCTCCATTTTTATTTCACTTCCATTTTGCTTTCTCATGAATTTATCTCTTTCCTTTTTTCCCATTTCATACCTATGATTCGATTGTAGAAAAATCTATTCTCAACCTGAATGGAATTATGATTTTTTCCAAATAATTTTCTATTTTAATTTTTGTGTATAACTAGAGTTTAATTAAGTTCATAATTAATTCTGTATTTTTTACTAATCAGAATCTTCTTACTCTTTTATTCATGTTTCGAAGATTGTGTTTCTACCCGTTGCTTCTAATGCCATTGTTTTCATGGAAAAGCTACCTAAAATCTTTAAAAATACCTTGGCATGCTACATCTATCGAGCTCGATTTAAATGTTTGATCTTTATTTTGTTATTTGTCATGTCGTATAATTTGAGGTTGATTTTTTGTTTATGTTCCAAGTTCATGATTTCAAATCTTTTTTTAAAGTTTTGTGTCCAAATTCTACTTTCTTCTTATTTTTGTTCTAATTCATATGATCGTGTGTTTTTTCTTCGCATTTTGCAGAGGGCTATTAGATTTATTAATACATGTATACCATATAGAATCATCA
Source organism: Allium fistulosum (assembly GCA_030737815.1). Classification (NCBI taxonomy): domain Eukaryota; kingdom Viridiplantae; phylum Streptophyta; class Magnoliopsida; order Asparagales; family Amaryllidaceae; genus Allium; species Allium fistulosum. The sequence continues at coordinate 1,428,664,820 of CM060902.1, forward strand.
GATGTTTTGTTAAATCTATGATAGGTAAAACGAACTTTTTTTCTTCTAGTTTTATATTTGCATTGATGCTCATCATAATTCTATTCCTTTAGTATGATTATGGCTTTCACTACCTTCATTCATTTTGTAGGGAACAATTGTAATACTAGTAGATAAATACCAAAGAGTCTTCAATTAGGTATAATCTACCACTATTAAAGTTTATTTCTTTTTTCCACTTTGAAGTATAAGTATATAAGAAAAGACGGCCGAGGAAAATATCATATTTGCTTTAGGTTTTTATTTCTAATTTGTGTGATTATGAATTTGGTACTTTGTATTTTGCATAAAGGTATTGGATTAATTAACATATGGATGACATAGAATCTTGGGTTTTTTCATAAAATCCATGATAGGTAGAATTGAATTATTTTCCGGTTCTGTAGTTTTGTATTTGCATTGACGTTCATTTAGTTTTTGCTCATTTATTATAAATATGTAGTTTATTTCCTTCATTTATTTTTTAGGGCATAAATGGTTTAGTAACACATACATACCAAAAATATTCAATTTCGCATTACCTATTTCTTTATTTTATAGGGCATAATTTGTTTTGTAACGTATAAAAATGAAAGAATTTGTAAGAAGAAAGTTAGACATTTTTTCCACTTTGAAATGTAAATGTATAAGATAATGAAGTTAGGAAAATAATGAATGAAGTAAATTATTAGTATAACAATACTTTTCGTACCATATTTTGGAAAAGGTATATTAATTAATCGATAGACCTTTTGTTCTAGCTACCATAGGCAACATTGTGTTAAAAGTTTAGTTGTAAATAGATTTTTTATAATTTAATTTTTATTTAAATGATTAATTTTATTTTAATCAAGTTAAACTTGTTTTTTGTAATAGCATGTATTGTTCATCTTAATCAATATAATTTTCATCAGTGATGTTTTGTAGACCATGAAATGTTAAAGCATCACATATTTTTCCATTTTATGCATGGTTAACACTAATGTCTTTGGGATCTTACATAACAAATAATCATCTTTTAAATTTTACAATTTTTTGTTGGAAGTTATATTGTTTTAAATTTTTTGCAGTTTCGATATGTTTATGCATATTTCTAAGTTATATTTTATAGACCATGAAATGTTAATGCAACGCACAGTTTTCGTTTAATGCATAATTTACACTGAATTTGTGGGATCTTATAGAAACCTATAACAATTATCTTTTAGTTTCTACAAAGTTTGTGGATGTTATATTCTTTTAAATTTTGCAGTTTGGAGGAGTTTATATATCATTATGGATTGAAAATGTATTTATTAATAATGTTTATGTTAATGATTAAAATTGCCAATACCCAACAGTTTGTACAAATTGGCATATTCGAAGAAGTTCCAAATATACCCCCTGGTTTTACAATAATTTACAAGCCCATTTAAATCATAGTCCATAAATTCAAAAAGGAAGAATAGACAATTCCATAAGTCAAATATGTAAGTCCATAGTAAAATATGCAAATAGGCTCAAGTCAAGTCCTTTTATTCAATCACGAATAGGTACAAATACGCACCTATGTAATTGTTCAAGTCCTTATATGCAAATGTCCAATGTCCTTCTTCTTCATACGTCATATGCCATTACAATAGTTCTCAAGCTCTTAAGAGAGCTTAGAAAAGTTCTAATTTAAAAATTAAGAGAGGAAAAGTAGTTCAAGGCACCCTTCCATGAGGGGGTGCCACTATATTTATAGTGGTTGGAAGGAGGTTTGCTTGCTCCAGCTCATGATATGGGACTTATGGTGTTATGGAACATGTGAATGAATGTGAAGGCTTATGAAGCTTTATGAAGGAAAATGCACTTATGGTTTAAAAACAAGAGTTTATGAAGCTTTATGAAGGAAAATGCACTTATGAATGTGAAGACTTATGGTTTAAAAACAAATGAAGTTTAAAACAAGAGTTTATTTAAAAACAAAAACAAAGAATATTTTAAGGCTAAAACATCTTTTTGAAAATCATTTAAAAAGATAATTTTTAAGGTAAAAACATTTTGAAAAGCAGTTTTGAAAATAATTTGGAAAACCATTTTGAAGTAGTTTTACAAGCTTCTTCCTGCAGAATATTTCATCACATCAGGACTCGAGAACTTGTACAAAGCCAGGATGTTCGTGGGTTTGTAAGCCACTTGTTGTATGTTTGTAAGCTACTTGTCGTGGGTTTGTAAGCCACTAAGAAAATAGAAATGAGTTCCATCCCAAATGAAATTTGGAATGAAGATTTCCATGCTATTACGAAGTTTTAACAAAACTAGACACTTATCTTGAAACCTTGATCTTGATACTCATGAGTCTTCAAACTTGATTTCTTCATTCTTGATCTTTATACTGTATAGTCTTCAATAATCAGTACCTGCCTTATATATATCCTGCATAATAACATTCATATATATCTAGACAATAGTGTTAGTATATAAGTTATAATAAAATAAGTTACAAAGGTTGTTGTCATCAAAACCACAATCTCTTTAGGTTGAGATTATGTTTTAAATTCCTAACTAGCAAAACATCAGAAATAAGAGGAGTTTTAGAATTACCGACATTGTCGATGCCAATCACATATCCTTTTGAGTTATCTCCAAAGTTGACCAACCCACCATCTTGATATATAATGTCATTGAGTATCTCCGGATTTCCAGTCATATGCCTTGAACAACCACTATCAAGTATCCATTTATCTTTCTCAATTTGCACAGTTTGTCCATTGGTTGTTGATTCTTCAAAAGCCATGTAACATGTCTGTTCCTGCATAACAAACCAATTCGGTAGATAACTTGATTTTTCATAAAAACTATATGCAGACTTATGATACTTTGATGAAATGCATAAATTCAAACTAGTATTAACGAAATTTCCTAAAAATGCCATTTTTAACTTTTCAAGTTTCAGATTATGAAAACTATGAAAACTTATGCTCTGATACCAATTGAAAGGGAGTGTGGATTAAGGATCTTAAGACTAATTTAACACTAGAGGGAGGGTGAATAGTGTTTAATGGATTCTAAGAATTATATGGACTAATTTAAAAATTATGATATAAAAAAATGCAGAACTTAATCACAGAACAATCACAGAATCAAACACGGATGTAGAAAATAAATAAAAAGCAGTAAAAGGAAAGAACACACCGGATTTTATACTGGTTCGGAGTTACCCTACGTCCAGTCCTGCACCAAGGCAAACACCTCGTAGAGATTTTTATTATACCAATGTCGAGATTACAATCCTCAATTTCTAAAGGCCTTGAGGTACCCTCCTATCTTCAAATCCGGGGCAGACTCTCTTGATTTATGGGACACAAGATCACCCAATTGATTTCCAGGAACAACCATACCTTATAGAGAGACTCGATAAACTTTTGATTACAAATTGATCCTATAACTCTGAATAGCACTTTGATCTTCGAGAGAGGGCAGAGAATCAAACAAGAATGAGATTCTAATTTGATTCACTTGAGAATTCGGCAGAATTTCGGCACGATCTTAAAAATATGAAAATTTTAGAATATGAATTTGTGGAGAAGGAGTTAAGAAAATAAGAAAATAGCTAGTTAAAAAAATTCGTTTGTGAAGGCTATTTATAGACCAGTAACGGTCATAACCATTCGTAAAGAGATTTAAACGCATAGACACTTCTTTTGAAAATTGAAACTTTTGAATTTAACAGCCACCATGTCGATATGGGGTATCCCATGATGTCGACATCCCTTAGTTAAAAACAATGTAAAATTTGTTTTGAAAATGGTATTGAAAGGAAAACAAGATGAAATGATTCTGGAGTAAAATAAACTTATTTTCCTATGATTTAAAATAAAGAAGAGTAGAAAAATATATTTTTAGAATGTATATATAAATTTGATTTTAAATCTCAAGTATATATATACTATAAAAGAATTTTTAAAAATCAGAAGATAGTTTAAAAACAAACGAACTTTAAAACAACAGTTTAGTTAAAAACAAAAACAAAGAATATTTTAAGGCTAAAACATCTTTTTGAAAAGATAATTTTTAAGGCTAAAACATTTTGAAAAGCAGTTTTGAAGATCATTTTGAAAAATCATTTTGAAGTAGTTTTGCAAGCTTCTTCCTGCAGAATATTTCATCACATCAGGACTCGAGAACTTGTACAAAACTAGGATGTTCGTGGGTTTGTAAGTCACTTGTCGTAGGTTTGTAAGCCACTTGTCGTGGGTTTGTAAGCCATTAAGAAGATAGAAATGGGTTCCATCCCAAATGAAATTTGGAATGAAGATTTCCATGCTACTATGAAGTTTTAACAAAACTAGACACTTATCTTGAAATCTTGATCTTGATACTCATGAGTCTTCAAACTTGATTTCTTCATTCTTGATTTTTATACTCTACAGTCTTCAATAATCAGTACCTGCCTTATATATATCCTGCATAATAACATTCATATATATATATATAGACAATAGAGTTAGTATATAAGTTATAATAAAATAAGTTACAAAGGTTGTTGTCATCAAAACCACTATCTCCAGTTCCTAACACTGAAGGCTTAAGGCCTTTGATGGCCAGGACCTCTTGTGATCAAGCCTTTGATGGCTGGGGCCTTTGATGGCCGGGACCTCTTGCTATCAAGCCTCTGATGACTGGGGCCTTTGATGGCTGTAGCCTTTGGTAGCTGAGACCTCTTATGGTCAAACCTTTGACGGTTGGAGTTGTTGGAATCTCGATTTTACATTGTTTTGATTGTGACAAACTATATAAATAAATATTTTTGTGTGTTAATCAATTATGCAGGAGATTCATTGCAGATTCACATTCAGAATATTTTGAAGCAGATAGTCCTTTGTCTAGAGTCTTTATATTATTTAGTAATATGTTAAAACCTCTCCTGAAATAATATATATATATATAAACATATACATACAAGCACCACCCTGCACAAAAGGCTGAAACAGCCGGCTGAATGGATTCATTCAGCCGTCTGATTGCTGAAACAATTTTATGGTTTCACAATATTCAGCCGACTGAATTAGGCCAAAAATTGCCTATTTCTTTGCTCTTTTCGATTTTATCTAATTCAGAAAGGCTAAATAAATATTTTCAGCCGGTTGAATATTTTTAAGAGCTATTTTTATGAAAAGACACTTCTCTTCATCGAAGAGAAACATGTTCAAATCAACAGTTGGCCCTGTTTCTTTTCAACGTTATCTTTCATCAATGGTTGCAACTTTTTAATCTCTATAAATAGATTTAAGAATTCAACAAACAATGAACTTAACTGATTTTAATATTCTTGAATTCTTATCTCTCAATCTATTTTCAATTTGCACTCTAACTGCATACAAACTTTGATTGTTGATCACTCCATCTTCCACAATTCTCAAGCACATTACACTATATATCATAAAGGAGAAGATTATAGGAAGATTGTACTTAATTGACTTATCAGTGCTATTTAAAGAGCATACTACAGTTAGATACTTTTGTTTATTTGTAAAGCAGTCCTGTTCGGTTTCTCAAGCGGTAGAAGTCCTATTCGGTAGCTTTGTCGGTAGAAGTCCTGTTCGGTTGCTCAGGCGTTGTAAACCTATTCCTCCGGGTTAAGTGAGGGTTGCCAGTTTAATTCCAGAAGGAGTCTGGGACTAGACGTAGAATGAGAGTTCGAACTAGTATAAAAATCTCTGGTGTCATTTACTTTACTGCTTTAATTATTTACTTACTTAATTATTATTCTGCACAAGTAGTTTATCCATATTACACGATCTTATAGCACAGTGACTTTCATTTGGTATCAGAGCCTGGGATTCTAGAGATCGTAACAACATCCTAGAATAAATGGCTACAGAGAGATCTAGCCAAGGCAATAAGAAGGGGAAGAGCAATAAAGAAAAATCAAAAGAGTAAACAAACAAATGCTTCATGGCTAAACTCAAATCACAATCGGTATGCTTGGATTCTTTATATAAAGATCTTCTGTTATCACATGATGAATTATTAAAAGATTGTATAACTTTGAATAAAGTTAATAGAATTGCTTTAGCTAAGTTAAAAGATTGTGAGCAAGAAATTTCCAATTTAAAAGAGGAAAATAAATTTTTGGTAAAACAAACTAAATGTTTTGAAAATACCATAGAAGAACTTGTTTTACAAAAAGATTTCCTACAAAAAGAAAATAAGCAGTTAGAAGATAAAAACAATGATCTTTTGGAGGAAATCAATGTTTTGCAAAATAAAAATACATTTTTGGAAAATTATTTAAATAATTCTAGTTCTTTAATTTTGTCTCTTGAAAAAGAGAATGAAGTTTTAATTAAAAAGAATTTAGAATTATCTAAAGAATGTGAGATTTAAAAAGTTAATAATAATATTTTTCAAAAAGAAGTTTGTGATTCTAAAGCAAATTTTGAAAGATTAAATACAAAAATCATAAATTTTAACAAAGGTAAAGATATCTTATCTTCCTTAGTTAAAAATTCAAAAGCTCACAATGATATAAGTGGTTTAGGATATAATAAAACTAATCGTAGAAGTAGCACTAGATATGCTTTCATGTATAGAAAAAATGTTAGTGCTAGTACTAGATTTCGAGTAAAGTCTAAATCAAATTTTTTTTAAAATTCAAATACTTCTATGACCAATAATGTTTATAATTTCTCTAGAAGTACAAAATCATTGACCGAAAATATGAATAAAAATTATCTAAGTATTTGGGTTCCTATTAATTGGAAAAATAGAGAAAAATACATTAATGATTATTTTGATATGGTAGTTAATAATGAAAATTATATTTATAAAGGTTCAACCACACCCAAATGGGTATGGTTTCCCAAGACCTAACCCCCCGGACCCTAACATAGTAAGTGGGTACCAAAAATGATTATTATTTATTGTAGGTACTCGGAGAAACAAAAGGAAATGGATAAATTTTGGAATTTTAAAGGATGTTCCATACGTTTAATAGAATTACGTGCTTACAATTAAATATGGACTTCAGCAAATATGGTAAAATCTATTTTATTTTTCTCCATAATTAATATTGGGTTTACCCCGCTATTTACAAAATATTTTATAAAATTTATTATATTCCCTCATTCTTTTTGATAATGACAAAGGGGAAGAAATTCTTATGCATATTGATAGAGGGAGATATTATACTTAGGGGGAGATGTTATACTTAGGAGGAGCTTTAAACATATAAATATTATTTTATATATAGAATGAATATTTTTTTAAAATTGTATAGTTGTCATCATCAAAAAGGGGGAGAATGTTAGAACCACTATTGTTGGATTTTAATGACAACAACTATACAATTATGCCAAAGAATCTCTAAGCTAATTTGCAGGTACATGGGCATCAAAAGGAGACAAACAAATACGTTCACAATGAAGATACACAGTACAAAAAAGAATGAAAGTATGTATATGGAGAATCGGAGATACAAGAAGAGGTATACACGATAGAGACAAGACGAAGGTGACAAACAAAGTATTATTAGTCATAAAGTGTCGTGTCTAGAGTTTACAAATGTTAAAATCTTTTCAAAATGATATACACACATATACATTCATATTTTAAATGAAAAATCAAGTTTTCAAAAAATTGCATGAAGAGGGACTCGAACCTAGGTCACTAGTTTAGGAGGCAAGTGCTCTAACCAAATGAGCTATGGTAACTTTTGTTTATCAACAGAATTCAGTCGGCTGAATAATATCATTCAGACGGCTGAATGTCGAAACAAAGCATAAATTTTTATGCAGTAGGCAATACTAGTGACACGAGGTTGTGGAACACCTTGTTGAACATTGTGAGACCATTGTTGAAAGAAATGATTTGTTGTGGAGGGGGCCGGTGAGGAAGACCCATCAATCCTAAGGTTTTTGCGCCTAACTCACTAATGCTTGAAAACTCGGAGTCGGGCATTGGAATGCCGAAGTTGAGAAGGATACGCATAATATAAGCACCATAATGAATGGTCTTATATTTTCTTCGGATTGTGATGTCTTGAAATTCATCTAAAATGATTTTGCCCCAATTTACTTGTTGGTTGGAGTAGATTGAATAGAGGGCCTGAAAATCTCTTTTATAAACTTTTTCATAACTTCCCGTTGTAAGGAGCGAATGAAAGCACGGTGAATAAGGCGTGCTTGTGGCCTTAAGGTGCTAGATTTTAATGCACTTAAATCGGTAAGGTGACCGGACAAGAAACAATGTGAAACTTCATCTCTATGATACATATCAACTTCAATATCATCTATATCAACACCTTGAAATGGACAATTTAAAATATTTCCTAATCTTTGTAAAGGCAAGAAAATTATAGTGCCACAAACTATTGACCAAACACAATCTTGTCAGTTTTGAGGATTATGGTGGTCTAGATTCAGATTTGCAAGAAAGAGTTTGATCAAAAGATGATTAATTTTAACATTATTGGAAGCATACCCTATGAGATTATCAAAGTGGAATTGCTCGGCCAATTCTCTAATTCGGTAAGCCGCGAAATCCGGGAACTTCATGAAAGCCCCTTCAAAGATGTTGGAATTTTTCATGGAATTGAAGCGGAAGATTACAACATTCCAAAGCCATCGACGAATCTGATCTTCGGAAGGACCAGAGGTGGATTCCCTTGTGCGTTTTGATCTAGGAGCCATTAGAGGTTAAAAATGAAGAGTAAAAGATGAAAATTTGAAAAAGTTATGCTAGGGTTCTGAAGTGAATGGGTAAAAGGTGAAAAGATGAATATATAGGTAGGTGAAAAGTAAGGGCAAAGTAGGAAGAAAAAGTGTTGGGCCTAGTTAAAAAATGCCCCAGGAAAAATTCAGAAGGCTGTTTCACTGTAAACAACCGTCAGAATTTCTTCCCGCAAGAAAACAGTTCATTTTTGAACTGATTCAGACGGCTATTTGAAGTGATCCAACCGTCTGAATCTAGGGAAAAAATTATTCCTGGATAATATTCAGCCGGTTGAAACTGCATAAAAATTTATGCTTTGTTTCAGCATTCAGCCGTCTGAATGATATTATTCAGCCGGCTGAATTCTATTAATAAACAAAAGTTACCATAGCTCATTTGGTTAGAGCACTTGCCTTCTAAACTAGTGACCCGGGTTCGAGTCCCGCTCAATGCAATTTTTTGAAAACTTGATTTTTCATTTAAAATATGAATGTATATGTGTGTATACCATTTTGAGAAGATTTTAGCATTTGTAAACTCTAGACACGACACTTTATGACTAATAATACTTTGTTTGTCACCTTCGTCTTGTCTCTATCGTGTATATCTCTTCTTGTATCTCCATATACATACTTTCATTCTTTTTTGTACTGTGTATCTTCATTTTGAATGTATTTGTTTGTCTCCTTTTGATGCCCATGTACCTGCAAATTAGCTTAGAGATTCTTTGGCATAATTGTATAGTTGTTGTCATTAAAATCCAACAATAGAGGTTCTAACAGGAGTATCCTACTCCTTTCCATGATTGAGATGATAAAATTTTCTCTTACTCAACCATTGTTGAGAAAAATGGCTGTAAATGTTCTACATTCCATGTTCTCAATATGACATTGACATCTAATCGTCATAGTTTATTGGTCTTAAGCAGGATTACTTTGTGTAAGATTGGGGATCCTTCCCAATCTGGCCTGAGCGGTCCATCCTTTTGATTCTTAGTATTTATCATAAATTTTGGAGTACTAAATCTCCTTTTGAAATGATCTTCTTCTTATTTTTAATTTCTGATACTTGGATATACTTCTTTGATATTCGAGCATTTACTTAGTCATTTTAATCCAATGATCAAATCCTTAAATTTCCTTTTATATCTTAACCCTTTGATGGGATTCAATCTTAACCTTGATTGTAACTATGGCTTATTATGCATAGGGAATTTATCCTGTCGTAGGCTGATATATCCAAAGTGTGAGTGGTAATTATCCCATTCAATTTTCTTTGTAATAAGTGCTGGAGAGCTTTCCATTATGTGTGTAACCCTTCTGGTGAATTCATGCCTTTTATGGGTTATAATTTTTGCACTTTGTGGCTTTATTGGCAATTGCCACTCTCACTCATGTGGTTGGCAGTCCTATGATTATTCCGAATACCTTGCATTGATCATCTGCTAAAACTATACTAGGGTAGGGGTTATGAACACTTTTAGAATTCACATAGTTACGTTGTTGTAATATGATTCCGAATTCAGTCTATGTTGAACAATTTTATCCAAGTTGAATTGAGACTTTGATAGCTTTTGGAATTTGAAGCAAGCTGTAATCCGAGATATCCTTTACCGCTTTGTAATCTTATTATCCATCAGATGATTTTTGTAGACCTAGTTTGAACCTTGTAGCTTGACAATTACATTGTTGGATAGTGATTTTACTTCTAAGTACTTAAGTTTTTTCCTTTCTCACCAAGTTCAATTCTGGTGGACTTGTTCCTTTTTAATCGTCCATGACTATGATAAATACTTTTCCATCTTTCGAGAGTTGTTTAGAGTATCTTCACGTCATATATAAGAGATTTTTTTTCTTAATGCTTATAGTTCATAGGAGATTTCGTAAAACTTGTAATTTCATAATAGAAACGTAAATCTCGAATAATGGATTGAACGATCATGATACATGAATCAATAATCATGTTATTGAGAATATACCCTTCTAATTAGAGTTTTATAGTAAAAATAGATCGTGATAGTTTTGAAAACTTATCATAGTTCTCAATAGTATATACTTTTAGGTATTTTGCAAGTTCCTTTTCGAAATAGATAGACATACAGAATAATCAGTAATATCTCTTTAGATTCGTAAAGAATATTTCCTTCAAGATATATATGGCAAAATTCTTTGAATAAAATTTCTTGCTAAAATGAATATTATTATACCTTCATAAAATTGTAGCACTTCAAACTTTTCTTAACAAAAAGAAATATCTTGTTTGTAAATCTGAACAGTCATGATTCATGAACTGATAGACTTTATAGACAAGAACATGCTTTTCTACAAGAATTATTTATAATGAAATAACTTTTCTTAAAGGATTATGTTATCATATGAAGAATCAAAACTTATACATTATTAGAAAAATATACATACATATTTGGAAATCTTGTTATAAGAAACTTTGTATAAAAACCTCGAGATAATGGATTTTAATGTGTATGAAACCAACTGATGTATATGAATCCACTGGTGTATTTGACATTTCCTGATGCTGTATGATTTGGTTGAAGTCATTCATAGTTTGTGATGTCCATCCCTTTCATCTTATTGACGTCACTAATATCACTTGACATGTCATAAAATTCTCAATGCTGGCTATATCATTTAATCTAATCAATCTCACTTATTCATACGACATTACTCAAGCCATGCAACATTACTTTTGCTTTTGTCGTCTAATCCATACAATATCACTTTCGATAATTTCCAAAATCATTTTTACATTTATACCCTTACTTATAGCTTGAGGCCCTTTTTGAATTTGGAACTATGGATATGCCATTTGTAACGATCCGAAATTTTACCCTAATGAATTGCGAATATTTAATAAATTTTAAATATTAAAATAAAAGGTTTGATAATTAAAATATAACTCTTTTAAATAATAACAAATGATGGTAAAATTGATTTGTAATGACCTAGGATTTTGCCATTTTGAAATAGGTTGTTTAATATATTTTATATAATCAATAAATGGACTTTTATTAGAAAATAAACCTATTTTAATTATTTAATAATGATGATAAAATAGTTTTCAAAATTTGTTTACTAATATCGATAGTTCATAGAAAAATAGAAAATGTGATAGAAGGACGTTTTTCGAAATTTCGACACCCGAAAGTCGTCGGGAATGTTGTGCACACTTGGTGCAATATGCACACATTTATATATGTTAGGACTAGTATTAATTAAGCATACTTATGTATATTAACTTATATATATATATACACTATGTTTATGTATATATACCTAAGCATGGATGTGACAATTTATGTTATAAAAGGCATATATACACATATAAACACACTTATATATACACAAAACATCTCCATGTATTTAGTACACATACATGGAAGCTCTAGCATGATTCAAGGCATGGAAGGGGGGAATGTAACATGTACAAGTAAGGGAGAGGGGAGGTATGGGATGCATGCATGTGTGTATATTTAATTCTTATCACTTTATGTATTTTAATAAAATTCCTAAGCCTATATATACCCCCCTCATTCCTACATCCTCTTCTTTTTTTTGTCAAAATCTACTTCTTATCTTCATGTATTTCAATGGCATCCATCTCCAAATTCCTAAGAGAAAAAGTTAGTAAAAATATTTCAAAACATAGCCTAAATCACTCCATTTCAATCCCTAGACTCTTCTCTCCACCAAAACAAGCTTCTACACCTCAAAACCACCATGACCGAGCCCAAACTCCCATATGGCCATGCCTATTATTCACTAGGCCAAGCCCATTTAGCCTTCCAAGGGTCCACGTCTTCACTTTGTTGAGCTAGGAGCAAGTGAGCTAGGTCGAGAGCAAGTTTAGTATGATTTAGTGAAAGTTTGGTGAGTAAAGTTCATGTTTTTAACATTCAAGTTACTAACTTTTTAAAGTTGTGAATTTTATGAGTTAAAATATTGCTTAAGTATGTAGTAATATTATATGTTGTGTATACGTGCATATATGTTGATTTAGTGTTGATTGCTTATGTCAAAGTTTTAGTAGGCGATAAAGATTATAACTTGATTATTGGAAAAGTTGGTTAGTATTATGAAGTAATATTTTGTTCATGATAGTGTTATAATGTTATGATGTGATATTATGTTGGAATGTTGTATTTGCTGTATGTGGTTCATGATACAAAGGTAGTGATTCGCCAACCAAAAATGACGTAGAATTCCGCTTTTTTTGAAAGTTTGATTTTTGTTTCAAAATGAAAATTTTTCAAGTCTAAAACTTTGATTTGGTTTACAAAAGTTCATTTTTATGTTCTATAGGTGATAAGAGTTCAAAAGGAATGTTTTAAAAGTTAGAAAATCGAAATTTCAAGTTTTGAAAATTATGGGTCCGTATAGCGATAGCAGTTATACGCGCTGTTCGGAAAATCTAACTATTTTTCTAATCTAAACTCGTTTACACTTAGAAATCTTTTTGGAAATATTTTTTAACTTTAATTTAGTAATTATAGAACAATTATTTATTATTTATTTATTTAATGATTATTTAATTGATTAATTAATTAATAAAGGTAATTAGTACATAATCATTTTTTAATAATGGTTTTTAAACTTAAATGTTAATCAATTAAGTTAACTGTGATTTGTTACTTAATTAAAGTTAACTAATATTTAATTATTAATTAAGGATTACTTAATTACTATTTAATTATTTATTTAAGATAATTATTAATTAATTATTATTTTATAAAGTTGTTTTATTTAAATTAATCTTTGATTAAAGTTAATTATGTTTTAATAAAGTTTAGTTACTTTTAATTAGAGTTTAGTTACTATTTAACAAGGATTTGACTCTCATTTATAAGTTTTTTAATTTATTTTAAAATCGCTTTGAGTTTAAGTAATCAGTTTTTATTTTAAACTATTTTATTTTCAAATTTGTTTAAAATCAAGGGGATTTCTGTGTCGTTTACAATTAAGCAACCACATATGATGGGGAAAACTAAATGACATCTATTAGTAGAACAAAACACCATTTTGCTACTACAATTAACTTGGACATTTACTTAAATTGCTTGATTGTTATGTATTGATCCCATATATACCTATTGTTATGTGATGCCATGTTAGACTGGATAAGTAAAACCAAATTAAAAGCACCATTGTGGTCAATAAGCCTCCGTTTTTGATTTTGTAAGGATAAATATTTCATTTCCCTTTTGAAATGAGTTTAAAGCCATTGCATTTTGAACAAGATATTTAAAGAACGATTTGATAAATGGTTTTACTAAAGATGTTTTTAACTAATGGAATGGTTTTCCATGTTATAAAAAGAAGTTTTTATAAAAAGTTTTAAAAAGGAATTTGGAAATTTATAAGGTGTTTTTGGGTAAATGAATTTGAGTTTTTAAGCAAAGAAGATTTCATAAATAAGAAAGGTTTATAAAATTGATTTGCTTATTAAAGGAAGGTAAATTAATTTAAGGTTATTTAAGAAGTTGTTAAATAGGAAAGGTTTACAAAGAAGTTTTATAAATAATTTTGGGGTATTTATAAAAGAACTTTTAGAAAATGATTTGGATATTCATAAAGGGAGTTTATAAAAAGGTTTGGATATTTATAAGAAATTTATATAAAAAGTTTGGATATTTATAAAAGCAATTTATATAAATGATTTTGAATATTTATAAAAGGTTTTTATAAATAAATTTTGAAGTTTGGAAAGCATTTTGAAATTGATTTGGATTTCAAGATAAAGAGATTTCAAGAATGAAATAGATTTGATTAAAAAGGATTTATCGAAAGAAGTATAAAAAGAATTTGAGATTTGTGTTTCTCTAAACCGACCTTTAAAAAATGGTGGTATGGACATCCGTTCCACATTTAACATCGAGGGATAATGTTGAGGGTTGTCCTTACCTCCAATTTAAACAACATTTGTTTAATCCTTTTTAACATAATTTGGAAGTAAGAAGCTATTCACAAATTTTTTATGTATATACTTATGTTAGAGAGATAAATATATGAATGTTTTAGACAAACGTTTTTGAAAGATAATTATTAAATAAAGATTTGTTTTGAGGCTTAGTGGTTGCTATGGATAAATAAATCTCAAACAAAATTGGTTGTTTTTTGTTTATTGGATAATTAAATAACCGACTATCAAATATAACCCAAAACGTAATTTTGAAAATATCTAGGAGAAACACGTGAGTTATATGGCACAGTCATCTCTGATGATGCTATACTGTGCGTATAAATCTCATTTTGTTCTCCTAGGACAAATGATAAGGAAAACTGTCCACCAAAGGGTTAGGAGGTGATCTCTGCTCTTATCTTTGACTTTTTATTTCCTAAAGAACTGGGGTTAAGTTTACCGGAAATTATCGAATGTTGTTTCGAAGAGAGCGGGATCAGATCTGTTTCCATTAGTTAGATTAACGTGATAAGGGGTTCTCACTTTCTATTTGGTGGCGAGCAAGAGACTCTTACCCCTACATGCCCCAGAGAGGTAGTATAAGGCCTTAATGGGTTGGTTTGCTAGTTGCTTACAATCGCGAGGCTGGTCGTAAAAGCAGATTCGAGATACCAATGTAATGCCACGGTGGAGCTGGGATGGTTGAAAATCCACCGATTGTCATTGTTGATGGTTGAAAAGCTTAGATCGTTACATTTGGTATCAGAGCTTAGGTTGAGTGAACACCTAGGCTTTGGTAGGGTAAACTCATCATAAATAGGGTCAGTAGTCCCCTAGAATGAGTCGGAGTGTAATATATGTGCATATTTGTTAGTGAATAAAAATGTTTTATATTATGTTATTTGATCTGAAGAGTGGCATAAGAATTCTGGTCAATGCGCCTGATCAATGTTATCGATAGGGATTTTCTAAACACTTGAACAAGTTAAATTGACATAATATTGTTTTAAGTTTGATAAATGAAATAATTTTACCTAGGAATATATTTTCTGTATATAAAAAGGGATGATTTTCAAAATCTATGTAGTTATCTATGAGGAAAGTAGGTTAGGAGTTAATAATATTTAAATTATTAGCATTTAGGGTTTAACTAGTCATGCTCGTCTAGTTTCGAGCATTGACTATTATCAGATTTAATAGTAGATTTCTTTTTTTGCATCAGTGGGTTGGGTAGACAGAATGTGTAGGAACATTAAATCGAAAACCTTGTGAATTAAGTTTTACAATTTGATTATAAGGTGTTCGACGATGTGTAGGGTTAAAAAGTTAATTTTAATAAAGGTGTTTATTAAAAGAAAATCTTCAGATGGTTTTATAAGGTGAATTAAGAGAGATGATTATACAAATCAGAACTATTAAATGTGTTTTAAAGATGAAAAAGGTTATGAGAATGTTAAATCCCAGTGGCTTTGATAAATTCCAAATGATTTTGGAAAATAGCAGTAATCTTTCTTAAGGATATTTTAAGATATAGATATTTTAAAATAAAGTTTGAGAGTAAGGAATTCTTTGGACAGTTCGGGAATAAGTCTTGATCAATTTTGTAATGATTAGAATAATCTTCTAAGTGACAATTGAATGTTTGCTTAGGCAGATATGATGTTGCACTTAGTAAATTATTCTCTTTATCATTGTACAATCGGGACGAGTTCAAATCCGAATGAATCAAAGCAAGTGAATGATTTTCTTAAAAACTATTTGTCTATAAATAGTATTCTTTCGGGAAGAAATTTGAAAAAAAGACATTTTTTATTAATTAGTTCGAGTGTCTCAGAAATGACTAAAAATGGGTAAGAGATGTGTTCAGATGGTAAACACTTTTCTTGAGTATTGCTCTTCTTAGTAAAGGGGTATATGGTACTATTTGGTAGCACCTGGTTCCTTGACATAGTTTTAAAGTTACTCGAGCTATATTTATATTTCCAAAAGGTTTTTGAAATAAAACCCGGATATTGTGTTCTTGGATCCCTTAAAAGGAAGAGTTTTCAAAATAAAAGATATTTTGAAGGTGGATTAATAAATGAAGTTTTAATTAGGTTAAATTAAATAAGGAGATTTGATAAACTTTGTTTATTTATACTGTGTCTTTTGATTTTAACATATAGGATGTGAAGAATTATTTGATGTTATTTAGCCAGCTAATAGACATTTTCACCTTAGTAGTGTCTAAGAAAAAGTAGAATCTAGGATGAAGTTTGGATACCAGCATCCTACACTTCCTAGCTACTTACCAGACGAATTAGGGTAATGAGGTTGATTTGATCGACTTAGTTTCAAGACATAAATTATTTTTGGCCTACATCTAATAGTTAAAGTTAAATAGAAAAAAAACTAGATGTTTGTATATACTCTTAGGATGTAGAAGAGTATTATATAAGTTAATAAATTAAAAAAATTGATTCTTATGAAGCATGGTGGGAGGGTAGAAAGTAGTTATATAGTAAGAATCGTTAGATCAGTACGTAGGTTTTTGAAGGTCATTTCTCCTTTTCACATAGTTCTCGATCCTAGATTTGAGTATATGACTGGAGGTGTTTTACACCATTCCGAATAAAGATTTATCACTTGATTTTTGATGGCGAGCATTTGTGAGGGTTTTTTCGTGGAACCAAAAGTTGTCTATAATAGTTTATAGCTATGCAAGGAGAATAGAGGGTTCTGATTAAGAGGCCTGATCAAAGTCCACACTAGGAAGTCGAGTGAGAGATACTAGTTCGTAAGTGAAGTCATGTGTTCGAGTTAATGATCAAATCAGATTTTACATAGGAATGATCAATGTACATCATACAGATTGATGAATAGTTTAACTATTTCTGGGATTTAGGGTTGTGGTATAATTTTGGGGATGAAATTTTTTTAAGAGAGAAGAGTGTAACGACCCAAAATTTTACCGCCTTTGTTTGCAAATATTTAATAATTTTTAAATATTAAAATAATAGGTTTTATAATTAAAATATAACTCTTTTAAATAATAACAAATGATTGTAAATTGATTTGTAACGACCCATGATTTTGCCACTTTAAAATAGGCCATTTAAATATATTTTATATAATCAATAAAAGGATTTTTATTAGAAAATAAACCTATTTTAATTATTTAATAGTGATGATAAAATAGTTTCCAAAATTTGATAACCAATATAGATAGTTCATAGAAAAATAGAAAATGTGACCTAAGAACGTTTTCCGAAATTTCGACTTTTCGACATCCAAAAGTCGTTGGGAATGATATGCACACTTATTGCAACATGCACACATTTATATATGTTAGGATTAGTATTAATTTAGCATACTTATGTATATTAACTTAGACACACACACACACAAATATATATATATTTATACCTAAGCATGGATGTGACAAATTATGTTATAAAAGGCATATATATATACACACACACTTATATATACACAAAACATCTCCATATCTTTGGTACACACACATGGAAGCTCAAGCATGATTCAAGGCATGGAAGGGGGGAGGTAACGTGTACAAGTAAGGGAGAGGAGAGGTATGGAGTGCATGCATGTGTGTATATTTAATTCTTATCACTTTATGTATTTTAATAAAATTCCTAAGCCTATATATACCCTCTCATTCCTACATCCTCTACTTTGTTTTCATTTACATTCTCATGTCAAAAATCCTCTTCTTATCTTCATGTATTTCCATGGCTTCCATCTCCAAATTTCTAAGAGAAAAAGTTAGTAAAAACATTTTAAAACATAGCTTAAATTACTCCGTTTCAATATCTAGACTATTCTCTCCACCAAAACAAGCTACTGCACTTCAAAACCACCATTATGGAGCCCAAACTACCCTATGGTCATGCCTATAGTTCACTAGGCCGAGCCCATTTAGCCTTCCAAGGGTCCACGTCTTCACTTTGTTGAGCTAGGACAAGTGAGCTAGTTTGAGAGCAAGTTTAGTTTGATTTAGTGAAAGTTAGGTGAGTAAAGTTCATGTTTTTAAACTCAAGTTGATAACTTTTTAAAGTGTAAAATTTATGAGTTAAAATGTTGCTTAAGTATGTAATAATGTTATATGTTGTGTATACATGCATATATGTTGATTTGGTGTTGATTGCTTATGCCTAAGTTTTAGTAGGCGATAAAGATGATAACTTGAATATTGGAAAAGTTAGTTAGCAAAGCAATATTTTGTTTATGATGGTGCTACAATGTTATGATGTGATATTATGTTAGAATGTTGTATTTGTTGTATATGGGTTCATGACACAAAGGTAGCGATTCGCTAACAAATAACGATGTAGAAATCCGCTTTTTGTCGAAAGTTTGATTTCCAAACTGAAAAGTTTTCAAGTTTAATATTTTGATTTGGTTTAAAAAAGTTCATTTTTATGTTCTATAGGTGATAAGAGTTCAAAAGGGAAGTTTTAAAAGTTAGAAAATCAAAATTTCAAGTTTTGAAAATGATGGCTCCGTATAGCGATAGTCGCTATACGTGCAGTCCAGAAAATCTAACTAATTTTCTATTCTAAACTTGTTTTCACTTACAAATCTTTTTAGAAATAGTTTCTAAATTTAATTTAGTAATTGTAGAAAAATTATTTAATAATTTAATTAATTATTTATTTAATGATTATTTAATCGATTAATTAATTAATAAAGGTAATTAGTACTAAACCATTTGTTAATAATGGTTTTTAAACTTAAATATTAATTAATTAAGTCAATCATGATTTGGAACTTAATTAAAGTTAACTATTATTTAATTATTAATTAATTACTATTTAATTATTTATTTAAGATAATTATTAATTATTTATTATTTTAAAAGGGATTTTTTTTTTTTTTTTTTTTTTTTTTTTAGCAAGGCTAGCCGGCTTTATAGTGGGCCGTGCCACTGTATATAAATGAAAAAACAGGTGCTCTGCACATGCACAGAACAGCTATACGGGCAACAAGCCCAAAACGAAAAAATAAAATAAAAAGAGAGCACAGGAGTTAGACAAAATGCCTAAACTACTAACACTATGACTAAGCTTCCTCAGAAGAGGGAGAACAAACACGACCATCAACCGGAGATGGACCAGTAACATGAGAAAAACCCGCAAAAAGAGCAGCTAGATGAGGGTCATAACCAACAGAGTCAGGGGAGTAAATAAATTTCCTATCCCAAGTGACATCATAAAACTTACTTTTGTTCTCCTCGCCAATTGCACCAACCCTAGTAAGGCACAAACCATCTCCCTCAATATGGTAGATAAGATACCGGCTCTCACCTCCAACTTCACTGATAAAAGCATAAAAGATATCTCGCTCAGGTGAATATCTCATATCAGAAGGTAAATGAATCCAAGCACGTTCATCAGAATTCCATGAAATGATATCAGACGAGGTAGCTGAAGGGAGATCCTCCAAGACCGAAGGAGGAGAAACAGTAGTAGGAGCTAGAACTGGCGGAGAAGTAAGAGAATCCACACAAACCGGATTATCAACAGGAGGATCTACAGAACTAGCATCAGCACTGGGAGCTACCGGAGCAACAACAACGGGGACAACAGGAGAGACCTTCGGAACCCACTGCCGAGCAGGAGGACGAGGAAGAGGCAACCGAACAGCTAGGGGAACAGTCGATGAAGAACAAGAATCTGCAAGATGACCAAAGGACTGACAAGACGAACAAATCTCAGGTTTCCAACTATAACAAACTCTGACCTCAGCAACGTGGCACTCATCTAATCTGACCTTCAAAACGTTAGGCAGAGGTTTGTTAGGAGTAATCTCGATTAGTGCTTTAGCATAGACTAGTTTCTTTCTGGCCACAGTATTTGCATCGTAACATATTACCTTACCCACAAGACCAGCTAGCCAGTCAATCCCAATAAGAGGCTGGAGAACAGATGGAATATGCGAAAAGTGAGCCCAAACAGGAATAGATAGAACTTGCGCCTTAGCACGATCCACAGTAGGACTCCAAGTAGTAATAATAAAAGGCTTACCATCAATAAGAATGGGGTCGGCCTCAAGAATACGAAGCCGTTCATCACTACGCGAAAATTTAAAAAAGAACATTTCGTTATCAAAGTGAACACTCAAACCACCCCTTGGCTTCCATGCAGAGTTGCACCTTGCCTTAACAATATGATAGGGAGGATTGGAGTCAAGAAAGAAACCAACCAAGTGGTCTTTCCAAAAATCAACACCGGCTTCGATGACCTCCGATGGCGGGATCAACACCCCCTCATGCTCAACAATATCAAAGAGGCGCGGCGAATGCACACCGGCATTAAGAGGCATCTTGGAAAATAAGGATGACCACTTTTGGACAGGACGAGGCGGGGCAGGAACCACCAAATTCCCATTCGAAACAGCAGACAGAGGATTAGTGTCAAGAGCATTTCCACAAACACCTGTAGTGCAACCTTGAGAAACACCAAATGAAGCGTGGGAGAGAACATTCGTATCAATAAAACTAACATCTTGGGCTGTTTCCCCTACACTACCAGTATCAATAGCAATACCAGGTTTCTCAGCAAAAATTAAAGACCCAGACTCGGTTTCAGACCACGTGGACTTATCTCTACTCGACAGAAACGGCGAGAGAGGGGATGGAACGAGAGGGCAGTCAGGAACATGACTAGGTAGAGGGAGCGAAGAAGCAATATCAACCAGAAGATTGGCCATCGGGTTGTTACAGGCAGTAGAGTCAGAAGTAGCACACCCAGGGTTCGTCGACGTAACACGCGGAGCTGCAGCAGAAAGCACAATAGCACTGACACCACACGGGGCAGAAGGCAGAGCAGGCTTCTTCTTCTTCGTCATTGAAAAGGAGACGAGGCGAAAGACAGGAGCAGAAAGCCAAAGGAAGAAAATTAGACACCAAAACGCGGAGCTGCCATTTTTGAAATAAAATGTTTTGTTTTTTAAAAAACTTTGGGGCCATGGATACATTTGTATTCCATCGCCTTTGGTTAAGCCGGTTTTATAAGTGGCCGTGCACTATGTCTCATTATTGTGGCCGCTGGGTATCGAACCGGTGCCACTACAACACAATGTAGCAACTCCACTATGTCTTTACCACTGGACCACTAGAACTTGACAAAAAACTTTGGGGCCATGGATACATTTGTATTCCATCGCCTTTGGTTAAGCCGGTTTTATAAGTGGCCGTGCACTATGTCTCATTATTGTGGCCGCTGGGTATCGAACCGGTGCCACTACAACACAATGTAGCAACTCCACTATGTCTTTACCAAGGGATTTTATTTAAATTAATCTTTGATTAAAGTTAATTATGTTTTAATAAGGTCTAATTACTTTTAATTAGAGTTTAATTACTATTTAACAAAGATTTGACTTTCATTTAGAAGGGCTTTTAATTTATTTTAAAATCGCTTTGAGTTTAACTAATCGGTTTTTGTTCTAAACTATTTTCTTTTCAAATTTGTTTTAAATCAAAGGGATTTCTGCATCGCTTACCCTTAAGTAACCCCATATGATGAGGAAAACTAAATGACATCTATTAGCAGAACAAAACACCATTCTACTGTTACAATTAAATTGGACATTTACTTAAGTTGATGGATTATTATATGTTGATCCCTTATATACCTATTGTTATGTGATGCCATGTTAGACTAGATAAGTAAAACCAAATTAAAAACACCATTGTGGTCATTAAGCATCCATTTGATTTTGTTAGGATAAATATTTCATTTTCTTTTTAAAATGGTTTCAGAGTTATTGCATTTTGAACAAGATATTTATAGAATGATTTGACAAATGGTTTTACTAAAGATGTATTTAACTAATGGGAATGGTTTTCCATGTTATAAAAAGAAGTTTTTATAAAGAGTTTTATAAAGGAATTTGGAAATCTATAAGGTGTTTTTGGGTAAATGAATTTGAGTTTTTAAGCAAAGAAGATTTCATAAATAAGAAAGATTTATAAAATGGATTTGCTTATTAAAGGAAGCTAAATTGATTTAAGGTTATTTAAGAAGTTGTTAAACTGGAAAGGTTTACAAAGAAGTTTTATAAATAATTTTGGGGTATTTATAAAGGAATTTTAGAAAATGATTTGAATATTCATAAAGGGAGTTTATAAAAAGGTTTGGATATTTATAAGAAATTTATATAAAAAGTTTGGATATTTACAAAAGCAATTTATATGATTTTGAATATCTATAAAAGAGTTTTATAAATGAATTTGGATGTTTGGAAAGCATTTTGAAATGGATTTGGATTTCAAGCAAAAGAGATTTCATGAATGAAATATATTTGATTAAAAAGGATTTATCGAAAGAAGTATAAAAAGAATTTGAAATCTGCGTTTCTCTAAAATGACCTTTTAAAAATGGTGGTATGGAACACCGTTCCACATTTAACACCAAGGGGATAGTGTTGAGGGTTGTCCTTACCTCCAATTTAAACAACATTTGTTTAATCCTTTTACATGATTTGGAAGTAAGAAGTTATCCACAAATGTTTTGTGTGTATACTTATGTCAAAAAGATAAGTATATGAATGATTTAGACAAACGTTTTTGAAAGAGATTTATTAAATAAAGATTTGTTTTGAGGCTTAGTTGTTGCTAGGATAAATAAATTTCAAATAGAATTGGTTGTTGTTTGTTTATTGGATGTTAAATAACCGACTATCAAATATGACCCAAAACGTAACTTTGGAAATATCTAGGAGAAACACGTGAGTAATATGGCACAACCATCTCTGATGATGCTGTACTGTGCCTATAAATCTCATTTCGTTCTCTAAGGGAAAATTATAAGGAAATCCATCCACTAACAGTTAGGAGGTGATCTCTGTTCTTATCTTTGACTGTTTATTTCTTAAAGAACCGAGGTAAAGTTTACCAGAAATTTCGAATGTTGTTTCGAAGAGACAAGGATCAGATATGTTATCCGAAAACCATTTCGATCCAACTCAAGCATTTCGAAGTGAAGACATCTATAAGATGATGGAATTGAAGACGAATCTCTTTGAAGTTCAAAGGCTGCTTACTACTAATCCTGAGGGTGATTCCAAAATGGATGCAATAGAAGTAGTGCATTCAGCTTGTTTATATACTGAACAACTTGTATGGATGAATGCTGACATTGCATTGCTTCCTAGAGGGTAGTGTTAGCATCCCAAGTGGGAAGTGCTATATAAAAGGTAAAACATAGCCTCAAGCCTCATCAAGCGGGAATGACTAAAACATGAGAGATGTAGTAGAGATAGCTGGGTCGCTCCGATTAGGGTATGATCATCCCTATCTAGAGTCGATATTATCTCTCATTTGTATGCTTCAGGGCCCATTAAAAAAAGGGCGATCATATTTGGTACTATCCAATAAGGGGTAGACCGATTCTGTGTTGGCAGAGGTCGATAGTTTCGACCTTGGTGTTATTTTATCTAGAGATGCACTGTGGCGGGCGATACCCTGGTAGCCCAGTCATTGTATGGAATCCATTCTCCAATAAGCGCCGTATGGACCTAGTTATGCCCAACTATGTTGAAATGTGAGATACAAGCATTTCAGTTATATTCATATTTTACTTTGACCCTAGACATTATTATAATATCACTGGATTTTATATAGAAATGGTTATCATGAGGTAAAAACTTATCCGTGTTTATGTGCGGCATAGTCTTACGAGATGCCTTTGATTTAAAGGTTTTTATAAAGTTAAAGACTTATGCTTTACTCACACCTGACCCATGTTTGACTCGGAGTTTATTTTCTTTTCCTAAACCCTTGGGTACTTAAATTTGAATAGGCAGCCAAATAGATCAGGTATTCCCGCAGATTCATTTTGGAGGAGCTTGGAGCAAGTGGCTTCATCGATAGCTAGTTATTACCTTGTTTTCCGCTATATTATAGGTATACTGTATCTGTTAGGTAGTGACATGCTGTTATAACTATCCTAGGGTAAAATTTGTATTAGTATAACTATGATATAATATTTTTGAAATGACTTTGTAATATATTATGTTGAGTAATATATATTGTTCCGTTGCATTGTAAGATTCTGTGTTGTTTGGTTTTCTTCTCTTCTTATCTTTCCTTTTCTTTTACCCTTAATGGCTCATCTTTTGGAGGAAGAAAGACGAATCGTTACACTCTTCCTATGTTTTATGTTGACTTGAAATTGTGTATATGCACCATTCTGTTTGAAACTTGATGAGATACATTTTGAAATTGGTGTTCATGCTTGGAAACTATATGCACAAAACTATATACATATATTTTGAAGCATATTTTCAAAGTTTACCTATATATAATTCATGGTTCAATGTACTTTCAAAAACCAATGTCAAAATTCTTTATTCGAAACTGGTATGATACCTGAAAATTGCTATGCTCAAAAATCAATCTGGCGTTAACATGCTCGCACTTGAAATTCAGACATATTAAAATAATACTATTCGAGATCGTATCAAATGATTCCCAAAGCTTGATAATTTTGAAGCCATACTCCCTCGATGTCTAAAGCATAGGTATTTGAAATCTCATTTATAAGGCTATATACGTGCTTAATACCATACATACTTGAAGCTTATACATATTTGAACATATGAATATTTTAAACTTAATGTACTTGAAAATATCATGTATATATGAAGCTTTATGGACTTGGGTCCTAATGGCATTTTACCTAAAAATAAAAGTACCTGAAATCCACATGTATATGAGACTATTTATTTGAAAATGCATTAAAATTTTATGAATTTTGTATTCAAAAGCTCATACATGTCCAAAGTTTTTGCATAAATACATGCACTGAAACTAATACATACATACCTAAAAAATATATGCATATGGCATTGTATTCATATTCAAATACTATATATTATATGAATAGTATATTTATACTGTCTCGGTCAAAAGCTTATGTACAAAACTGGTATACATCATAATTTACACATACTGTACTGTAGACTTTTGAAAAATCTAATGAGTACATCTGATACCCTCGTATTCCCCGAAAACCTGGTCCATTCGTACCTGCTTATTCATACAAAGTCACTTTATATAAAACTTGCATGTTCCTAAAAATCATAAGTGTTCCAGGTTGAGTCACATTATAATGTCATACATGGTGCTATTGTCGATAAAAGGTTCACCTCAGACATACTTTAAAAACCTTCAAATATATGAAATTTGAATATTTCAAAAGTATTTACTCTTAGAACCATTATATAAAGTTACATAATGGAAATCCATATATAAGAGATTTGATTCTCACCAGATTAGAATTTCCCTTGAATGCTTCAAAATCTACATATCATATGTGAATTCGACATATGTTTCAAAACTCATAAATATACTAAATTATTCATATCTGAAAATTATTTATGCTTGAATACATGTACATCTAAATCTTGTGCATAAGAAAACTTGTATTCAAAATCCAACATATATTTGAAAATTCAGTTATATACATAGATTAGTATCAACAAAAACAGGTTATCCTTGAAACCATGCATATGTATTTAAAATTTTATGAATCTTTATACCAAAAGTGAGCATATGTTTCAAAAATTTATACATGTACATTAAAACCAAAATGTATGCTCAACATCATACATATATTTGAAAATGGTATTCATATGAGACTATTCGAAAACTCTCATATTTAAGAATCTTTCCATTCGAAAGTAAACATATATTTGCATCTTCACATCTGAAAATTTTACAAACAAAGCTATATATGTTTGGAAACACATATTGGAAGCCAACCATTTCACGAAACCCATGTTTCTTTGAAAGTTGAAAATGTTTGAAGATTCATACTTTGAACTGATGTGTAAAACCATGTGGCATATACTTTCGAAATCATAAGCATTCATAGCTTTTATACCTTTGAAATTCATATATTTGGGGACCCAAGTATATATAAAACTTATATATTTATTTAAAATCCATACATTCATAAACTTTATATAATGCTTTATATATAGCCAAAGTTTATATTCCAATGGATCTGATACATTCAAAACTATAAACATACTTAAATTCTGAAATTACATGTATATGGACCTCATTCTTTTAAATCCAGGACATATACATTTGAGGTCTTCATACTTATAAAATTTATGTATATTTATGAAGCTATATATTAAACTGAGACATTTGGAACACTAATCTCTTAATGCTTGTTAAATGGAACATAATATATGTCTAAAATTCTATACATATAAAAGATTACACATTTCCGAAAGCCTCTTGTCCTCAAAAACTGTAATATTTGGAATCCAGTATATATACGTAAACTTGGTACATTTTAATCCATATACATACATTATATCATATATGTATTCGTCTGCATCCTGTGTGCTTTTAAAACTTATTACATTTGGAGCTTTTATATATTCAAAGCTTAAAAACTTCATATGTATATAGAATACTTATATACTTTAAATCAAATATTTTCATACTTCTTGAAACATTCCTTATATATGTGGAGCTCTATGCTTCCAAAACTCAAGTAAATACAAATCCGGCACAAACACACACATGTATATTCAACCTGTTTGAAATTATATTTCTTAGAATCTGTCACATAAAAATCATTTGTGGGTATCTGACATTGTCATACGGTTAAGATTATGGATATCCATAACTATTTGCAACTAAATTGGTCACAAACACCCGAGAATAGGTTTAAGTAGTGAAATAAATGAAGAAATTAAATGAAAACCGAGGAATAATACTGAATACAAATAAAAATGCACGAGAGAGCAAAAACAACAAGGTTTATAGTGGTTCGGCATTGATTGCCTACGTCCACTTTGAATACTTTCTTTATTGCTTCACAAATCACTCGATTACACTTACAATTAGCAAGAAATAACAAGATATCAAGGAAGAATAAAATAAGGTTGGTTACAAAAATGGCAGAGTTTCACTTATCAGTCAAAAAGAAAGTCCCTCGGCATGGCCCCATACCCCTGTATTTATAGATGAAGGCAGCCTCCAACCTGACTGACATTTGGGTACCAGGACCCCCTTGACCACTTAGGCCCACCATAGGGAGGGCTAGACCCAACTCTTCTATGGATAGGGGTCGGTACCGACCCCTCCGCGGGTTAAGTTTGGGGCTAGCAACCCATATGGTGGCTCTCTTATAGTGCAATATGATGGTACTTCAAGCATTACGACATTTGGACATATGGAGCTATGGTTCTGGTAGTGCTTTGGTTCGAGTTCTACATAGATCAGGGAAATGCTGACTCCTATTCGAATCTTCAACATACACTAATCTATCTCCCCTTGAGGTGCATGCCGACCCCTCCTGCCTAGACCATGTTATGCCGACCCATTACTTATGAAGACACTATGCTGACACATCACATACGTAGATACTACGCTGACCCCTTCTGTTGTGCCCACTTTTGTGGAAGCCATTGATATGCTGATCTCCAATATGCCGACCTGAGATGCTTCCTTCTACTATGCCAACCCCACTGCCTTTATATCCTATACCGAGTTAAATAGACTATGCTGACCCCTATTGTATATGCCACTAATATATCAATCCCATCCATACTCCCTTCGATTTGTCAAACATCCCTGCCGACCCCTATTCCAACCGAACTAAACTCCATAATTCCAACATCCTGCATTATCTATCTGTTGTCCTTATCTACTTTGGGCTGGATACAACTATTCAGACATTATACTCTGATCATATAGATGTCGTCTTGTGACCATCTCTCCCGTGAACAGTCAAGTCCGTCATCTTTAATCACCCTTGTGTAGCTGGGCCTAGGTACCGGGTAACACTTGCCCCCCAAAGTACGTATTGTAAATAACATGACATGCTTTTAATTGGAGAAACCCAGCTTCCTGGGAACGGGCCTATCCAGGTCACTGGTTGATCATTGTCTTTTTATTAACCTTCGATGGAACAGGTCTTACGTCTCACCCCATTTGAATGCATAGATTTGGTTATATGAAGTTTCCAGGTTTCTTCCTGACTTAACCTTTCAAAAAGTTGAATTGATAAATCCCTTCCACACACGTTCATACATATGTTTTCGTTACAGCCCAATCTCCATGATATTCGTTGCCTTTCGGTTTTAAAACATTTGCCACTACCTTCTGTTCCCCTTTCTATTTCATTAGCATCCACCATTCATGCACATCCCCTTTTTCTTTAGTAAGAGGGGTTGGCATTGGATATGCCGATCCCTTGGTGAATCTGCATGGATAGGGATTGGCATACCTTAAGGCCGATCCCTCTTATTTTTATGACCAGGTCACTAGGGTGTGACCGGTTCCTCTTCCCTTTCCTTCCCTCATATAAAAACTTGCATCTCCTTTTATTCTCCTTTCACTTTATATTTTCAACACTTAGACTCTTTTCATTTTCTCGTTCATTATAACCGAACGTCCCGAAAGAGAACATACCTCCCTTTCAAACCCAAATTTAAGTGCGAAACCACATCTCCAACCTCCATTACCATCCATTCATTCCTAATTCAAGTTTTCGGCCTTGCAATCTAAGTCAACTAGGTATAATCTCTTCCTCATTTGTGTATTTAGGCCATGAATCTTCGAGCTCGGATGCGTTTAGGTGTTTGTTGGTTGTATTATCTAGTGGGGTTGATTATGTTATGCAATCGGGGTGGACAAGGCGAAATAGCAGGAGAAGGAGGGAGAACGAGGGAGAAGAAGGAGAAGAAGAAGGGAAGGAAAAAAGGGAACGAAAGAGAAGGGCTCGGCATTAGGCAAGGGATCGGTGTGAGGTAGTCAATGGGGGTTCGACATTAGAGATGGGAAGGGTTGGTAGGGAACATGTTTACTTGAGGGCTCGGAAGTAGTTGTCATGGGCTTTGTGTTAGTGACGTAAGGATTGGTGTACATAAGGATGTTTGGAGGGATCAGTATAGAGACGTAATCATATGGGTCAGTATAGGGATTTATTTATAGGGATCGGTATGTAGGCTAATAGGAAGGGGTTGGTATTGTCGACTGTGTCTAAGCTTAGGGATCGGCTATGACAGTTTGGCATAGGGGTTGGCATTGAAGGCATGGATCAATGTTGACTATAATGACCATCTTAACTTAAGTTATTCGCACATATGACTGTACACTGCCTTGCCCAAGCATAAAGTGACTGATAACAACACGACTAGCATATCGGGACGAATGGACTTAAATTTGAATGAACAAATTTCCAATCTACTCAACATGAACTAAGTATAAAATTGGCCCAACATACTCGAACAATGGACCTCATAATTCAGAATGTCAACATTCAATCCTAAAGTTCAGTTGTCGATCACCCTTTACGTCAATCGAGACGGTCAGCGATGACAGTCTCTCTGGACGAAACCTCCAGGCTTCAACATTTTACTTTTGCATTTCTGATTTCAAACCGCTTATGTTTATTTCACATTGCACTGCACTAGTTAACACACACTACAGGGGGACGGGTTATTATTTCTAATATTGATTGTCTACTGAGTATAACTAACATAGATCCCGAGTTATATGAAGAGTCTAACCATAATGTCTTCTGAATCGCCCATGAGATCAAGTTCTGCTACCTTATCTAATAAGCCTGCACCGAATCAGCAAATAGAAGAAGCAGGAGGATCCGACCCTCAACCTAGCCTTTTTTCCGACATCCCAGTCCTTTCTATGGAAGTTATTGACCCATCTCTCGATGCTGCGGAGGATGCCATCATTTTGAACAATCCAACTGACTCACAAGCTTCAAAAATCGACGAAGCCGCTCTTCGTCGATTATGTTCTATCCAAGGGATCCCCTATGAAGATGTTTTGGTTCCGTCAAGGCAAGATATACCTTACTTTCCCCCCAGCCGGACACAACATGCAATAAATTCATGTGCTGGGCCGGATGCGTGCCACCGTTTAACTCTTTTGTTTGTGAAATGCTGAGGTTCATGGGAATCGCTCCTACTCAGCTACACCCTAATAGCTATGCTTTTATCCATTGGCACTTTTCTTCTCTTCATGAATGTTTTATTTCTTCCACCAACTCCCGAAGACATCCGATACATTTACAACTTCAAAAGACGGGCCGATAGTCCTACATACGATGTCCTCACGGCTTCGCAAGAAGATGGTTGGAAGGACGTAAGTGCTGTTCCTGCCTTTGCCTTTAGTTTAAAGATTCAAATCGCATCTTCTTCCTTAGTCGTACTAACTCTTTCAACTTTTTCAGGTGTTCACCCTTGGCCTGAAGGTGTTAGTTACTCCAGGACTATTGCGGCTATTCGCGCTACTTTGATGGATGATCGAGACATTAAACTCCTCGTCACCGACGAATTACTCTCGCTATTTGGGCTGTTAGAAGACGGCCGTAGAATTGGACACCCTGGAAGCAGAGCGAGTCCGAAGGCCGTCGTTGAGAGAGGGGAGAATTAAACAACCCTGCGGTGCGCCCGGCTGAGGGAACCCAAGAAGGCACCAAAGAGGGAGAGATAATGGAATCAGAAGATATAGGGCCAAGAAACGAGGACGCAGGCCTTGGAAAAATGTTGGCAGTTGAAGCGCCACAAACTAACCAATCGCAACCTCCTCCAAAAAGGGGAAAAAGGTTTGGCGTACAGGATTCGAAAAAAGAAAACCGGAGTGTTTGCACCAAAATTGGTCACGAACCCTAGAAGTAGTGAAAGCACCAGTGTTTACACACAAATCCTCAATATTCAAACATAGATCTCAGGTCCAGATGATGTAGAGAGTAAAAATGAAGAAATAACAAAATTAAAATGAAAGAAAGTAAGAGAAGACATAAGATTTATAGTGTTTCGGCGTTGTAGCCTACGTCCATTTTGAATAGTTTGTTGTTTATTGATGATTCTCAACTAATTTACAATAGTACAATCAGTAGCACTCAAGTTACAATGGAGTTTCAGCAGCGTAACGGCGTAAGAGCTTCCAAAAGTCCTTTTTCAGTAGGGTTAGGGGTGCTATTTATAGGAGTGGATCTAGAAATATCTCCTTCAAACCTCGGAATACCTCTTCTCACACATGGATGGGCCCACCAGATTGATCCGGGATCGTTTGGGATCGATCCTGATCGATCCAAGTGCATTTCGTATCGATCCAAAAATGGACCAATAGAGCTAAGATCGATCATGGACGTTCCTGAGTGAATAAGAAAGCTTCTGTGAAAATTTCATTGCATTTGGACTTGTAGTTTTTGAGTTATGATCGATCCAAGATTGGATTTGCAAGTTGGCTAAAACCTTCGTATCCATCCAGAGCTTTGTATCCATCAATCATGCATCCATCAATTACGCATCGATCCGAGTTTTGTGCTTCGATCCAAGCAATGCGCTCCTTCCCTATACCGGTTCCCTTGTATCGATCGATACGAACGCGATCGATACGAAATGGCTCCTGAGTGCTTTTCGTATCCATCCAGCATCCTTCCTTCGTATCGGTCCCAAGCGTTCTGGAAGTGTATGCTTCTGCATCCATCAACCCATTTCCTTCCTAAAGTTGCTTGATCGATATGAAATGTATCGAATGTCGATCGATCCAAACCAAACACCATAATGATCGATACGAACGTATCGATACGAAACCAATTTTCACCAATATCGATCCATCCATAACTTGAGCGTATGAACTCCGATTGACCTGAAATTCGAAGTGTAGCCGCATCAAGCCTTGTTTATCATTCCCTATCGATCCCACCTTGATTGAAGCTTTGTCCAATTTTAACGGTATCGATCATAGCCTTATTTCCAGTCAATCTCCAATCCTAATATCCATCCTTTTAGCCAATTTGTTGATATCCCAGCCTTGTCCAAAAGGCGGGGGTAACATTTGCCCTCTAAAACATGCTTTGCAACAGGAAGGCATGTTTTGAATAGCTTTAATCCAACATCCAAAGTCCATATTCCATCCACGGCCATATCATCCGACTCATAATCCAATCCATTACCAAACCATTCTATCCAAGTGCCATAGCCGTATCCTTATCCAAATCCGCGACTGCTCCGAGTCGATATCCGATTCCGAATAGAGTAACCAAATCCTTAGCCAATTCCATATCCATCCGAACCGAACATCCGAGTTCTAATCCATCCATATCTAGTAATCAATAACCAAATCAATGACCTCTCCGGGTCGATATCCAAATCCGAGACCTCTCCGGGTCCTGTAATCCAAATCCGGGTCCTCGGCCAAAACCGAGACCTTTTCGGGTCCATATCCAAAGCCATAGACCATGCTGGGTCATTTCATCCTATTCAAGCCTCGATTCTTCGGTCAAGGGCTCAATCATGGTTTTCTTTCTTCGGCCATGACTCTCTGATCAAGGACTTATACTCTCCGGCCTCGACTCTCTGATCGAGGACTTATGCCTTGACTCTCCGATCGAGGACTTATATTCTCCGGCCTCGACTCTCTGGTCGAGGACTTAATCCGAGTTCGTGTCCATCCCGTCGCTCTCCGGCGAAGGGACTCGTAACTTGCGGTTATTGCCCCGTCTCTCCGGTCGGGACCGTAACCGTATGACCTGTAGTATTTATGACGTTAATTCAAATCCAATCGTCATAAAGTTTAATTGATAAAATGAAAGTCCGTACAACCAAGAAAACCAAACAACCATAGTACCAAAAAAAGAAACCAGAGTTTGTAGAAAACAGAAAAAACAAGATTTCATAAACCCGAGCATCACAGTTTATCATCATCTCAGAGCATGCCTAGGAGCCGTCCTCGATCTCGTACATGTGTAAGTGACTTAGCCACATTACTTCGGGGTTTATTACTTATTCCATCCATAAATTCAATCATCTGATAATAAGCTGATGATGATAGCTAGATCCAATGCCATCTTCGTTTGAGGTGGGCGGTGGCTGCTCCTGTTCCACTACCACAACTCGATTCCTTATGTATTGTTGCAAATGACCTTTCCTCACATGTTCCTCAATAATATCCTTCAGATGCCTGCAGTCGTTCGTGTTGTGCCCATCCACCTTGTGGAATAGGCAATGCTTTCCCGATGCCCGCTCATAGGGTTCCCTTTTTGCCGGCCTTCGATACTGGAGGCGCCCTCGAGTATCCAAATATCCTTTTCAGAGTTTCAGTCAAATCCGTGTAAGAAGAGAATTTAGATTCCCTTCATTCCCTTTTCGATGTGTTACCGCTGTCATTCATTTTCCTTTTGCCTCTATCGTCCTTGTTTGAATCCTCCCTGGGTGGACCTCCACCTTTTATCGCATAAACTTCAGCCTCCCTCCCCTCTCTTTCAGCCTTTGCATCTTCCAGTCGTAGAAACCTCTCTGCTTCATGGTAAAACTCCTCGAGATCCATCGGTGGATCCTGCTCCAATGATATCTTAAAATCCGAATTATCCGCAATCCTTGAGACTACTGCCATCAAAACTATCGACGAATCGGGTCGATCCACCGAAGTCACTGCCGCATTGAATCTGGTTAAGAAATTCCTAAGTGACTCTTCCTTACACTGTTTCATCGATGTTAAAGTCATCACATTCTTAGGTCTCATGATGTGGACCAGAAATTGCCTCATAAACCTCTCGATCAACTCCGTCCATGTGCCAATGAGCCGCTTTCTAGTTGTCTGAACTAAAGTGCTGCTATATCCGTCAAATACAAAGGGAAGCATCGCACCATGACTTCCTCCGATGCTCCCAGTATTTCCATGTGTCTCACGTACCTTGTCAAGTGAACAGCGGGATCCGTTCTCCCATCATATATTTCCAGCATTAGTAGTTTGAAATCTGGTGGATTCCTAGCCTGCCTGATCGTAGAAGCAAAGGGCTCCTATTCACATCCTCCAAATCTCTATTCACTAATCCTCCCCTCATAGCCCGTCTGATCATGTCTGCTGACCTGTCGTTGTCATTAAGTGGTAGCCTCTGCCTGCTATCTTCGACCTGCCCCCCGAGTCCGCAAGGGAATCTTGAAACCTGTTCTTCTGGATGAGCATCCATATCCCGATCAACGCCAAACTGCACAGTGCCACCTGGTATCCTTCCTGAAATTGAGCCAACATGATTCAAGGGCATGCCCTCTGGTTCAGGGGCCGTTCCCGATGGTCCCACTCTATCCTGTATTCCGGTTGCTCCGTTTCCTTTATTCTGATTCTAGACTGCCTCTGTTCCTACTGTTCCAGCTTTGTGATCCTCATTTCCAGTACCTCCTGCTACTTCATTCCTCTGGTTTTGCACTCCAGCTTATCCAACCTGTCGGAGTAGGTTCTGTATCATATCCTCCTGCCTTTTCAGCATTATTTCCGTCTCGTCCCTAGTGATGAATATTGAGGCCTGATTAGCTCCTGAGGAAGCC
The DNA here is from genome assembly GCA_030737815.1 of Allium fistulosum. Classification (NCBI taxonomy): domain Eukaryota; kingdom Viridiplantae; phylum Streptophyta; class Magnoliopsida; order Asparagales; family Amaryllidaceae; genus Allium; species Allium fistulosum. The sequence continues at coordinate 1,428,699,761 of CM060902.1, forward strand.
TCCTGACTTCCTTCATGCCGACTCCTCTCCGTTCTCTATCTCATTGTTGATTGCTTAGCCATTTCTTTTTAGAATCCGAGTTCCTAAGGTTTCAAATCCAAAATCCAAGCCTCCAAATCTCCGAGTTCAGTTCTCAATGAAAGCACCAAAGTGTTGGTGCCAAAATTGGTCACAAACCCTAGAAGTAGTGAAAGCACTAGTGTTTATACACAATTCTCAATATCCAGACACAGATCAAAGATCCAGATGATGTAGAGAGTAAAAATGAAGAAATAACAAAATTAAAATGAAAGAAAGTAAGAGAAGACACAAGATTTATAGTGGTTCTGCATTGTAACCTATGCCCACTTTGAATAGTTTGCTGTTTATTGATGATTCTCAACTGATTTACAATGGTACAATCAATAACACTCAAGTTACAATGGAGTTTCAGTAGAGTAACGACGTAAGAGCTTCCAAAAGTCCTTTTTTTAGTGGGCGTAGGGGTGCTATTTATAGGAGTGGATCTGGAAATATCTCCCTCAAGCCTCAGAATACCTCTTCTCACACGTGGATGGGCCCACCAGATCAATCCGGGGTCGTTTGTGATTGATCCTGATCGATCCAAGTGCATTTCGTATCGATCCTAAAATGGCCCAATGGAGCTGAGATCGATTATGGACGTTCCTGGATGAATAAGAAAGCTTTCGTGAAAATTTCATAGCATTTGGACTTGTTGTTTTTGAGTTATGATCGATCCAAGATTGGATTTGCAAGTTGGCCGAAACCTTCGTATCCATCCAAAGTTTCGTATCCATCAATCGTGCATCCATCAATTAAGCATCGATCCGAGTTTTACGCTTCAATTCATGCAATGCGCCCCTTCCCTTGACTGGTTCCTTCGTATCGATCGATACGAAATGGCCCCCGAGTGCTTTTCGTATCCATCCAGCATCCTTCCTTCGTATCGGTCCCAAGTGTGCTGGAATTTTATGATTCCGTATCCATCAAACCATGTACCCACCGGTTGCTCTGCTCCTCGTATCGGTCCAAGCTTTGATCGTACGAAGCGTGCCAACTTGCTTTGCCGTATCCATCCAATCGATATGCATTTATCGATGTAAAGTCATTAGTCCGCATAACATCAACCTATTTCCTTCCTAAGCTGCTTGATCGATACGAAATGTATCGAATGCCGATTGATCCAAACCAAAAACCATAATAATCGATACGAACGTATTGATACGAAACCAATTTTCACCAATATTGATCCATCCATACTTGAGCATATGAACTTCGATTGACCTGAAATTCGAAGTGTAGCCTCACCGAGCCTTGTTTATCATTTCCTATTGATCCCACCTTGATTAGAGCTTGGTCCAATTTTGATGGTATCGATCATAGCCTTGTTTTCAATCGATCTCCAATCTTGATATCCATCCTTTTTAGCCAATTTGTTGATATTCCGACCTTATCCAAAAGGTGGGGTAACATGGAGCAACCCCAAAATTTGTCATAACTCCGGTTGAAAAAGGCTTGTCTTCTCAACAGATGGAGAGCGTGTTGAAGGGACTTTCCGACATTTTGATCCCGGACGATTTACTAAATTACAACTTCACCAACCTTGACGTTGAAGGGCTTAACTCGCCCACGAGAGGCAGTGAAGGCATGCAACCTTCCAACATAGGAGAATAAACTCCCACGAGTAAAGCAAACATTACTGGTCTGTCGAGGTGAAACGCTAGGACACACACAAGCACTTACACTCCACCATCCACTTGTGATTAACTCTTCATACAACAACTCCTAATATGTTCTCGTTTGGTTCTTTTACAGGTGCAATGCCTCATTCACATGCCTTCGATCGCCTCCGTGGTCCTCCACTTACTATCGCTTGAGTTGGGATTCCAAATCCGGAAGGTGCCGAGACAATGATAAAGGACGGGATAGAGACTACCACTCTCAAGAATCTTCCACTTCGTCCAGAAGGAAGTCTCAGGCACATGCTTCGTGCCAAGGCAACCCATCCTACCCTCCTGCACACAGCAGAGACAAGTCCATACATCATGGTTCCCAATCTACCACTCCCCATGACCAACACTCTGGATCATCGAGTACTAGGAAATCTCACGAGTGTCACAAACACACACTGGTTACGTGTGAACAAATCTCTCCGGTTCTTGCCCAACAACCTACCACAGCGAAGAAATCAGCTAAACTCAAGGCTAATTTCCCAAAAATCTAATTTGACGGGCTCAAATTCCCCTCCTCCATACACATCATTCCTGGAACTGCCAAAGAGAGCTTATTAGCGTGTATGAATGATGTGTACATCCAGCATGAAGCGTTCATTCACTTAGCCGAAAAAGTCTCCGAAGTTTCTATCGAGCGCCAACATGAGATTGATTGCCTTAAGATAGAGGCCATCCACGACAAAGATATCATCAAACATCAAGATGCTGAGCTGCTCGAATTTAAGGCTCAACTTGATGAGGTAAAGAAAAATGCGAAAGAGACGGCTGAGGTAGTTAGTCGCCTAGAGACTTCACATAAGAAGGAACTGGATGCTGCAATTCAACGCAACGGTACCTTAGCTTTAGAGAAGGACTCCTTACAAAAGGAGAAAGATGTCTTAGCCCACCACGTTAAGGAGTTAGAATAATTACTGTCCAAGGAGAGAGAAGAGAAAATTGAGGCACAAGAAGAGTCGCAAAAATATTGCGAGGAGATTGTCGAAATAAGAAATTTAAAAATGAAACTTGATGAGCAACTCTCCCAAATCGAAGCCTTGAAAGAAGCCATTTGCGAAGAGGGAAAGAAAGAGTTGCTCGTGGAAGCCAACTCCCAAGTTGAGGCAGCGACTGAGTCCGGCAGGGAAGAGATTAAATGTTTATTCGATCCACTCATTGCCGAATACAATGCAAAAGTTCTCCTTCACCGCAACATAACTTTCCTAGGCGAAGGCTATCTTGAATCGCTTGCTGAATCTTGGGAGATCATTACAAAGATCAAGAAATAGGAGTTGGGGGTGGCAAAGCTTGATGAAGGGGCACTTGTGCAAGAAGTGCTTCGAGGAACTGAGCCATCTGATTTGGCTGCCGTAAAACTTCAATTCGGCAAAGCTCCTACACCGTCTAAGAAAAAGGAAGATATCGTAGGGTCTTTTGGAAATGAGCCCCAGGGTCCTCCTCTTGTTCAGCAGGCTAGGATGTCATCGGAGCAACATGTTGGTTATGATCCAGAACAAGCTCAGACTTGGCCCATACATGCTGTCTCCCATCGTTGAAGGGATCACCTCGACGACCACCGAAAGCCAACCAGATGTTGGTTCTGTATATAACTCCTTCGAATTGAAAAAGTTGTTGTTTCCGGCACATAACGGCTATAGACTAATGCTTGTGTTTTTATGAAACTTTGTAGGTCATCCCGGTCTTGAATTAACTCCAAGGAGCGATGTTGCCACGGAGTAGGAAGAAAAAGTGGCCGAGGCTCCGGCCGCCGCAGATACTCCGGGGCCCAATGCTCAAGTGATTGGGGCACTTTATGAGGACAAGCCCGAAGACCCATCTTTTACCGAGGAGCACAATGACTTTATGGTCATGGGTGCTTCGGAGCACATCGCTAAATTCGGCTTGAAAGAACAAATTGAAGAAGAGGAAAAATCAAAACTCGACGGTGATCCCGATGTAGTGGTGGTTGAAGATCCTATTCATAGGCCTTTGCAATTCATCCCACCCGGCGTGACAATTCCTATTGCAATTCCTCCTCCTTCCTCAAGTACCTCCACTCAAGGTGGCAAAGGGTCTCGAAAGAGACGCTCGACCGATTCAACTTCTGAAAAACCAAAGAAGGAGAAGAAGTTAGACATGTGTCGTTTTCCTTTCCTTCTCTTTTTTAGTAGCACATGTACGGGCATGGAGCCTGAACTTTCAAATAATTTGTAAGGAATTTTTGAGATTGTAAATAAAAGTTTTTGTTTCTTAATTAATCGTCGAGTGAATTATGACTTCAATAGTAGAGTAATTTCTTCCCATTTCAAGTACTTGTAATAATTCTCACAAGTTTCGTTGATAATTCACTACCTCGATCTCGAAGCCACTCTGTAGGCCTTATCTTGAGCCGCAAGCGATGCCAAGCTGGAACCGTAACCGACGGTTGTATTCTGCCACTAACAGTTTGAGCCTCTTCCGTTGTCTTAGACCGGAACTCATGCGATAACGAATGAATGAAAGCTCGCATGTGTTTGTACCAAAAATGGGCACAACATTCTTCGGGAGTTATTTGAAGAGATAAAATGAAGATTGTAAATGTAAAACAGAGGTTATCTAACAAAAACTCCAACAAACAGAAATGGAAAATGCACAGACAAGCAATTTAGAGTGGTTCGGCGTATAGCCTACGTCCACAATGAAGTTTTGATGATTTTATTAGTTCTCCTTCAATGATTACAAGCGATTACAGCGAACAACAGCGGATTACAGAATAGAATTCGAAATTAACAGCAAAGATATGATGCAAATCTCAATCCGGCAGAGTCTGGATGCTTCAAAGGGAAAGATCCCTCTTCTGTAGGCTCTGGAGCTCTATTTATAGGCGTAGGAGGCTCAAATCTCGCTCAAACTCCGGGAGACTTGGTCTGTCACGTGAGGGGACCCATTCGACCGTTTCCAGAGAATTTCGCCTCGATCTGCGATCGATACGAATCCATTTCGTATCGATCAAGATGATGTCCAAATGAGCTGAAATTTGGTGAAGACGTTCCTCAGTATGTGTGCGACCTCCAGTTAAAATTTCATGGCATTTGGATCAGTGGATTGAAAGATATCGTCGATACGAAGCGAAATTCTTTGCTGGGCTGTTTGGTTCGAATCCATCTTCTCGAATTGATGGCTTCGAATCGATGGTGTCACGCGCCTCTGGGAAGACGTAGAGCGCATACTTCATCTCGATCCGGTCTTCACTCCGAGTCGACCGCGTCGACTCCATATATCTTGGCGCATTCGCATCGAGGGATGACACGTCACCCTGGCTTGCTGGCTTGATGGACTCGAATGAAGCATCACTGATGGATTCGAACAAGACCTTGCCGATGGAGTCGAACAAACCTTTCTCCGATGGATACGAATAAAGGTGATCTGATGGATGCGGAGCGCTTCATCTGCTGAGGGGTACGAAGTCCATCGATACGAACTCGATGGATTCGAACACGATTGCTCCTGATCGATACGAACATGATCGATCCGAACTATAGCTCTAGTGATGGATACGAAATCACCCATAGTGATGGATACGAAATTTGGGCTTTTCCCTTCAATTTAACTCGTTCATAACTTGAGCATGTGGACCCGGATTGACCCGAAATTTGAGATGTTGACCTCTATGATCTTTCTTGTCATGTCCTATCAATTGTAGCTTTATCTGGACTCAGACAAAATTCAGCGATATCCATGGCGAGCTATCCCTGTTCTCTAGTCGGTTCCTTGGTGTCCTGGCCTTGCCAAAAGGTGGGATAACATTTGCCCCCCAAAGTACGTCTTGTGAAAACATGACGTGCTTTGAAAAGTCGCAAGCTCGCAACTCGTCGTTAGTTTTAGGTCGTTGTTGAATTTCGCAATGGTTCTCTCATGGCGCCGTGGTAAGAAGTCAGGATGTATTCCTTCGAATCGATGCGGGGCATCATTGATGGATACGAAGTTTTGATTTGCATTCGAGGATCGCAACTTGTGGTGAATTCTGCTTCGCATTGATGTCCTTTGATGGATACGGAATAACTTTTCGCATCGATGTATTTTAACAGACATGAGTATCGAGTTCGTATCGATAAACCTGACCTGTTGTGAATCGATGGTTCACAAAACGGATGTATCGAATCGATGGCATCTGGTGAATATTGCACCTTGATGAATGCACAGCCTGATGGATTCGAGGAGTGCGTTTGCATAGACCCATCGCTTGACCGCTTGCGACCGGTTACGTTGACTGGGAGACGAATCGACCCAGTTTGCCTCCAGGCTTCATATAAATACCTGAGACTTGGCTTATTTTCACTTTTTTACTTTTCACCTTTACTGTTGCTCTTAACCCCTTGCAATCGACTCAGACAGAGATAACAGCTCTGTACTTTCGACTCGATCAAACCTACCTTTTTAGATCTTCGAATCTCAATCTCTAGGTAAGCAACTGCGAATCCAAATGATAAGGTTGCTATGGATCCATTCTTTCTCCACCAATCTTCTCTTCCGGCGGCTGGTAAAACCAGATCTGGCTCGAAGATATGATGGCCATGGCGTTTTATGGCAGGTTGGAGAAGAAAGAGTGGAAGAGGCGATTCCGAATCGACGTGGGAGTCATGTTCGAATTGATCAAATCAATAGTATTCTTCCTGGGGTTCGTATCGATTAAGATGAGACTTAATGTGGAGACGATGCGATTTCGTATCGATGGTTGTGGAGATGAAGTGGTTTCGTATCGAAGGTCGTGGAGATGGGTCGTATCGACATGGAGTGGCTGACAATAAGTCAATGACTACTCTGAAGTCCTTAGCTTTCGGATCGATACGAAGTCTGCCCCGGCGATCGATGTAAAAAGTATTGACTCGAGCGTTATCGATACAAACCAGATCCCCAACGATCGATACGAAAGCGCACCAATTGCGATCGATACGAACCAGATCCCCAACGATCGATACGGAAGCGCATATATCTTGATCGATACGAACCAGACTGCCAATGGTCGATTCGATACATAACGCTTGGCATCGATTCGAAATCCTCCTTTGATGGATACGAAATCCTAAGCACTTGAAAACATGACTTCGACGAACTTCATTCCTGCATATCTAGATTTGACAATTAAACTACACACTCGATTCCTAAGAGCTTCCGCATTGCATAATCGAACTTGATCATAACACTGCACATCTGATTGCCCTTTTGAAGCTCGTAGATGGAACCGTACCTCAGCAAAGTGTAACGAACTTCTAATATGAGTTGAACGACAGTCTTTTGAAAGGCGCGGTCGTGACAGTCAGCGATGACGGTCATTGCCGGTCTGACTTCCAGAGTTTTCGTCGTTTTCATGTTTTCTTTGATTCTGCAGCATTTGCTCAAGTCATGCACAACATTTGCACTGCACAACACATTCATACACTTTACATTGGGGAATGCACGGGCTGTTTTACCGTCTAATGATGATTTCTCATGAGTTAGCTAGTTATGGAACCATCAAGTTCGCAGCAGCAAGAAACTCAGAATCTTATCCCTCCCAGACTTGAGATTCCGGACATTGAGGCCGAAGCTATTGGCCCAGCTCCGGATGAGTTGCCTGATGCGTCCTTCATTAATAGTCCACCTGACTCTGTCCCGTCCAATATCTCTGAAGATATGCTAGGGAGAATATGCTTGAGGCATGGCTTATCATTGGACGATGTAATATTGCCTGGACCGGACGACAGACCACACAATCCCCAGGAGGGGTATACTGCTTTTAATCGACATGCATGCGCAGCCGGTACACTTCCTCCGTTCAACGATTATATAAGAGAAGTGTTGGCTTACCTGGATATTGCTCCGTCTCAGCTACATCCGAATGGATATGCTTCACTCAATGGCTTGTTCATTGCATTTATGGAATACCTCTACCGACCTCCCCGCCCGACCGAGATAAGATACCTCTTCAACTTCAAAAGTCGAACTGACAGCTCATCTTTTACCTTCTTGGAGTCTGTAAGAAACTGCCAAGTTGTCACGGGGTCGTGGACTAGGCTGAGCTACTTTAAGTCAGAGTGGTTCTATGTCCGATGTCCTCCGGGGTTTGCCAGAAGATGGCTGTTCAGACGTGAGTATTGTCTTTTTCCAAGTAATCGATAGGGCAATTTTTGAATGAAATTAAACTCATATCTCCTACTCCTTTTCTTTCAGCTATAATCCAGCGACCTGAAGGTGGCTATTATAAAGAGATAGTTCGGGTCCTTCAAGAAATTCCTAGTGAAGAAAGGAATATTGAATTGCTACTGACGGACCGAAATCTCAGAGTTCTTGGGTTGATTAGGCGGAGGCAGAGCATAAGGCTCGATGGCGCATTAAAGACCATCTCCAGAGAGAAGGTCAAGCGGAAGAAACCCAGGGTTGTGATAATTGAGGAACCCGATTCCAAGAGAACTCATACCGACGAGGAACCGTTGGTCGGACCTGCTAATGCAATCCCGGATTCTGGTGAAAAGAGAAAAGGCAAAGCGGTGGCCTCCAAACAGCCTAAATCCAAGAGGCGGAAGTCGGTGGTTTTACACCGCCCCCTGTCAGGAGTTAGAATTGCGGAGGCACCCTCCCTACAAGCTGAAAATCAATTCGAAGGGCCTGCTGATCCTCCAATCCCGGACATCGAGCCCGAGCAACACGACGTTGAATTGGGTGGACCGCGACATATCGTCGATGTTAGCGAGTCTCTTCCTGCCAGTGCGATTGACACTTCTGGTTGGTCCGGGGGGTTACACATTCACACACTCTTCACGGCACAACACATTTTCCTAACCGTAAACAACATATTGCAAACGGCTACTGATTTTCCGTGGTTTGCTTTTCAGGTACGATGTCTGGGCAAAGTTCTGTGCTTGGCAGTTTGCGCAACAAGCGCCGTTATCATGAGCCACGCAGGAGAGAGGGCGAGAGGGATTACGACTCAGGACACTCTAGTCAGGAGAAGTCTGACAGAGATAGGGGATACGTTCACCGATCCCGATCTCGCTCTCCTCCTCCCAGGACCTCCGCACCTCCTACGGTAGCAGTTACTCGTCCTCCTAAAATTTCACGGCCTAGGCCACCTTCTCAAGCTTCGAGGCCCGATCCTCCGCGCAGGACTGAAATAGCCACCTCTTCGGCTACCACACCGGTCTCGATTGATGCGTCCAGTGAAGGAGCACTTAAATTGGCACAGATGAGGAAGGAATTTCCCGACATCTGCTTTGATGGTTATGTCTTCCCTCCGCACTTGAGGAGAATTCCGCCAACCGCTGAAACCACTATCCATGATTATGTTGCGGACATCTTCTTCTAGTACAGGGAGTGGGCACGGGCCGCGAGGTAAGCGTCCAAAGTGGCATTCGATCGGGGCGTTGCCATTGAGAAGCTTGAGAAGGAGTGGGTCACAATGACCGAATCATAAAAGCGCTCAACGCGGAGGCTGAGTCTTCTCGTAAATCTGAAATGGAGGTCCTAAAAAAGGTTGACGAAGTAAACTCTGCCATGACCGGAATGAAACAAGAGCACTATACCGCCATCGAAGATATGGGTCATAGGAACACTACCATTACCGCCGAGAGGGATGCCGCTCTTAAGGAGGTTAATGAGTTGAAATCAAAGTTCTCCGAAATGGCGAAGGAGAAAGATGCAGCTAATGTCTCTGCGCAGGAGGCCTGTGATCAGGCAGTGACGCTCCGAAAGGAGAAGGAAGCGGCTATGCAACAAGCTCGCGAAGCTGAAGCTGGGGTTGATGAGAAGGTACGGCAGGCGGAGGCCAGGATTGAGGCCGAGGTAGAAGAGCTACTCGTCACTTACAATGCCAATGTGCTAAGGCACCGAGATCTGACATGGCTCGACGACTATCCAACACATCTCTATAATGCTTGGAACACGTTGGTTGAGGAGGAGAAATCTGGACATCCCGATGAAGGCATCGATGAATTCGAGCTGGAGAATCGCATTCTTAATGATGACGAAAAGAAAGTTCTCCATGGCTCCATGATTTCTCACGAGGAGGAGAGGCTTGGCGACCGATCTCAGGAAATTGGAGAAAGCTCTGGTGCTGAGCACCGTATCACAAGTTCTGAGATTGTCGTGTCATCTCAATCTGAGCCAACTACGACGATCGACTCCCAGCCTATACCGGCCTATGATCCAGACCGACCACATTTATCTCCTATTAAGGAGCATCCTTCCGAAGTCGTTCAAGCGACCTCAAGCCAAACCGAGGAAGATACTCTGAACTAACTTCTTGTATATTTGGATTGAAGAGCCTGTGTCGAAGTGTACATTAACGACATGTTCTTTTTCTTTGATCAGTGACGAAAGTTGTACCAGCTGCGCCTCTCACCGCCCAAGAATCAGGCCAAGTGCCAGAATCCATCATTTCTGAGGCGACCTCCATTACGGCAATAGCACCAGTCGGAGTAACGCAGGGGAGCTCACTTTCTTTCGATGAACAGATGATAAACGAGCTCCTCGGCCGTCAGAGTGATCCCTTTGCGGACCTGCCATTTGGCCTGGGTGGATTCTCGTCTACTTCTGACACTTCAACTCAGACTATCACAGCTCATAGCGAGGCCAGAGCACAACGGGAAGCGACGATGTTGGCTGAGATTAATGCCGAGATGGCGGCCGCGGCGCATGGCGGCAGCGTAGATGGCGGAGCAGCAGCACATTGCCCCACTCCTCTTATCCGCTCACATGTCCATCCATAGGTTTTTTGAGATAGCCTATGGTTTGGGGACTTAGAATTTTTTAGTCTGTAGTCAGGGACTTAAGTTTTTTCATCAAATCATTTATATTCTAGTCCGCTTCAGGGACTTGGAAACTTTCGTCAAATCACTTATACTCTAGTCTGCAGTCGGAAACTTAGAGATTTTAACTGAGCCATTTATACTCTAGTCCGTGCTTCGGGGACTTAGAGTACTCTAGTCTGTGCTCCGGGGACTTGGAGATTTTTGTCGAGTCGTTTATACTCTAGTCCGCGCTTTGGAAACTTAGAGTACTCTAGCCCACACTCCGAGGACTTAGAGATTTTTGTCATGTCGTTTATACTCTAGTCCGCGCTCCAGGGACTTAGAGTACTCTAGCCCGCACTCCGGGGACTTGGAGATTTTTGTCATGTCGTTTGTACTCTAGTCCACCCTCTGGGGACTTAGAGTACTCTAGTCCGCGTCAGGAACTTAGTGAATTTTGTCATGTCGTTTATACTCTAGTCCGCTTCAGGGACTTAGAGTACTCTAGTCTGTATCAAGGACTTAGAGTTTTTTGTCACATCATTTATAGTCTAGTCTTCTTCAGGGACATAGAGAACTCTAGTCCGCATCAGGGACTTAGAGATTTTCGTCATGTCGTTTATACTCTAATCCATTTCAGGGACTTAGAGTACTCTAGTCTGCATCAGGGACTTAGAGATTTTTGTCAAATCGTTTATACTCTAGTCCACTTTAGGGACTTAGAGTACTCTAGTCCGCATTAGGGACTTAGAGAATTTTGTCACATTGTTTATACTCTAGTCCGCTTCAGGAACTTAGAGTACTCTAGTCCGCATCAGGGACTTAGAGATTTTCATCATTCTCCTACCACCGGCGACCTTTGTTCCTGATTGCGAAAATTGCCCTTTGATTCATTTACAGAAAACGCCAACAGAGCAAACTTACAAAACCCCCCTTGTTCATTTTAATTGGGGATCGGTATAACTGGTTACATATGTTCATACATCGCAGATGTCGATATCGATCAGTTCCAACACATACCTAACATAACACGCAATAACAATAATTTATGCAAAGGAAGCTTTAAGATTTTATTCATCATAAAAATAGGGACAAAATAACTTGTCTTATTACATATCAAAAAAGTCAAATACCGAAGTAAACATTGAAATTAAATACTACTGAAATGTGAAAGAAATAGTCTAGCTGAAACAACGTTGTAAATGCTCGCTATTCCACGCTCTCGGAAGCGTCATGCCATCAATAGTCGCTAGCTTGAAAGTTCCTTCTCCAAGCCTCTGTTCAATGATGTATGGCCCTTTCCATGTCAGGTTCATGTGCGATGGGACTGGAAAAATTCATTTTAGGACAAGATCGCAAACTTCAAAGGTTCTCGGTCGGACTTTAGCATTATAGTACCGGGCGATTCGGTGTCCATGTGCAACTGCTCTCAAATTGGCCTCTTCACGCTTCTCATTGATAAAGTCCAATGACTCCAATAAGAGATTTTGGTTTGTTTTGGGATCGTAGTAAGTCACCCAATGGGAAGGGACTTTGAGTTCTACAGGGATGACTGCTTCGGCCCGTAAGCGAGAGCGAATGGAGTATGGCCAGTCACAGACTTATGGGTGGTCCTATAGGCCCAGAGCATCGTAGGAAGTTCATCCACTCACTTGCCTTTAGCCTTTCCAAACTCTTTTTCAGGATATACTTTATAATCTTGTTTACAGCTTCAACTTGTCCATTCGCCTGAAGATGGGCGACCGCTGCAAATCTCTTTTCAATGTGATATTTCTAGCAAAATTCCTTAAACTCGGCACTGTCAAATTGAGTCCCATCATCAATCACAATAGTCCGTGGAAGACCGAAGCGACACACAATTTTCCGAACAACGAAGTTGATGACTTTCTTAGTTGTGATCGTAGCTAACGGCTCCGCTTCGGCCCACTTGGTGAAGTAGTCAACTATGACAATTGCTTATTTTATGCCACCTTTGGAAATTGGCAAAGAGCCGATGATATCAATTCACCATACAGTGAATGGCCATGAACCAATTATTTGCATGATCTATGTCGACGGTGTTCTTGGGACTTTCGCATATATTTAGCATTTGTCGCATTTTCTTACATAATCAGCGGCGTCGCGATTCACGGTTGACCAATAGGACCTATAACGGAGTATTGTTTTTGCTAGCATTTGCCCCCCAATGTGATCGCCACATTCTCCCTCATGGAATTCTTTCAAGACACGCTTTATCTTGTCATGGGTGATATACCTGAGTAAGGGAATAGAGAATCCCTTTCAATACATAGTTCCTTCTTGCATAATATACCATGAAGCTTTATGAAGGATTTGTCGCTTTTTGTTCCTCTTCTCAAGAAAGATTCCATGCAACAAGTATTGTTTAAATAGGGTCATCCATGATTCTCTTTCAGGTTTCTTTTTCGGTACTTGATCAACTTCCATCACATTTTTACTTGGGGTATGTAATGTCTCGACTGGAACCAAACCCATCTGTTGTGCATCGCCGGTGCTTGCGAACTTCGCCAACGAGTCGGCTTCTCCATTCTGCTCACGCAGGATATGCGAAATGTTATAGTATTCGATGTCAACTAACTACTCCTAAACTCGGGTAAGATACGGGGCAAGCCATTGTTCCTTTGACTGGTAGTCCCCTCTAACTTCATACACCACCAGCTGCGAGTTGCAAAAGATTTCGATAGATTTCACCCCGAGCTCCTTGGCAAGCTTAAGTCCAACAATGAATGCCTCATACTCGACTTCGTTGTTCATAGCAGGGAAGTAAAGCTTCAAAACATAGCAAATTGACCAGCTCTCAGGGGTTACTAGAACGATGCCTGCTCCGGAACAATGATCATTGGATGCTTCGTCGGTATATAGCTTCCATCGGACAGTAGGGATTACACTACTCTCTAGGGGCTCGTCCTGCATGGTAAACTCTGCTATGAAGTCCGTCAATGCTTGTCCCTGGATAGCTCTTCGAAGCAGATATGTGATGTTGAACTGATTGAGTTCGATGTTCCACTTAAGCAACATTCCAAATGTTTTGGGTCACTGTAGGACCTGTCATTAAGGCTGATCGGTGTAGACGTTGATTGGATGTGCCTGGAAGTATGGGCGAAGTTTGTGCAAAGCGATCTCCAAGCAGTACGCCAATTTTTCTATCTTCGGGTAGTTTCTCTTTGCCTCCGTCAGTCGTTTACTGACACAGTACACTGGTCTCTGGATCCGGTTATCCTCACGACTGAATGCAGCAATTATGGCATGTGGCGATATTGCTAAGTAAATGTACAATTACTCATGATCTACCGGCTTCGAAAAAACAGGGGTCTCTCCAAATGACTCACCAAAGCTTGGAGTGCACCTTCACAATCTTGCATCTACTTGCAATTCCTCTTCCTCTTCTTTATCAAATCGAAGAAAGGAATGCATTTATCGGTCGCCCTGGAGATGAACCGACTCAAAGTAGCGACTTTCCCATTTAGGCTCTGCACTTGCTTAATAGTTTTGGGTGGTTGTATATCCCAAATGGCTTGAATCTTCTCTGGATTCACTTCAATCACTCGCGCATAGACAATAAAGCCCAGGAACTTCCCTGACGCAACACCGAATGAGCACTTTAGCGGGTTAATTTTCATGCTATAAAATCGAAGGATATCGAACATCTCTGCTATTTGAATGTAGTCATTTGATCATTGTGACTTCATGAGCATATCATCCACATAGACTTCCATCGTCCTCCCGACCTGATCTTTAAACATTAGGTTGACCAAACATTGATAGGTTGCTCCTGCGTTTTTTAATCCTAACGGCATTACTACATAATAGTATAACCCAACGTTCATGAGAAAACTGGTGTGCTCCTGATCTGTGACGTGCATCGGGATTTGGTTGTACCCTGAGTATGCATCCATAAATGACAACAATTCATGTCCTACAGTTGAATCAACTAGCTGATCAATTCTAGGCAGGGGAAAACTATCCTTAGGGCATGCCTTGTTCAGGTCCGAATAGTCAATACACGTTCTCCATTTCCCATTTGTCTTCTTCACCAGCACGGGGTTAGATATCCATTCAGGATAGAGGGCATCGTGAATAAACCAGTTGGCTTTAAGCTTATCCACCTCCTCTTTAAGAGCCATGGATCTCTCCGGATCCATACCTCGTCTTTTCTGCTTCACAGGGACATACTTTGGATCGATATTTAATGCATGGTTCGTGATGGTAAGCGAGATCCCACACATGTCAGAATGTGTCCAAGCGAATACATCCAGATTCGCTTAGAGGAAATTGGTAAGTTCTCTCATCATCGAAGGGCTGAGTTGTGATCCAACCTTCAACACTCGTGTTGCGTCGTCATGGCTGACTGAGATATCAATCGTCAGTTCAGCTGGTGCTGCCTTGGCCTCCTTGGGTTCCTCCTCCTCATCCCTCAGGTTTATAACTCTATAGAACCAACTATGGTGCCCAAGCAAGGCTTAGGCGCTATTTGTCAACCTTCAGTAACCTGGATGCGGACAGACTTGTCCACACCCTTTCCCTTCTCTTTCCGCTGAGCTTCTCTTAACTCAGCCACATAACAGGAGCGGCCAGTTGCCTGATCACCATGCACAACACCTACTCCATTATCTTTTGGAAATTTCAACGTCAAACACCATGGGGCAAGAGCTGCCCGAAATTCAGCCAGCGTCGGACGACCAAGAAAAACATTGTACGGTGAATCAACATCCAAAATAATGAACGGTAGGATCCGCACCCTCCTACATTCACCTTCTCCCAACTCAGCCGGTAATTCGACATAACCCACCGCCTCAGTAGCCACACCGTTGAAACCATGTATACGAGCTTTAGATGGTTTAAAATCCTTAGCCTCCATCCTTATTTGATCATAAGCCTTCTTAAAGATGATGTTCACCGAACTTCCATAATCAATCAAAATTCTTCTCACCAGAGCAGGGCCAATCATGGTAGAGATAACCATTGGATCAATAGTAAGGGCCTCTACTCTATCAGCATCTCTGCTTCTTAACACTATATCATCTGTCATTGTACGCTGTTGTTTGGTCGGAGTCCCATCCTACGTATTCGAACAATATTCAAAGTCCATATGTCTCATTGAACTAGCATAGCGCTCCATTTCCTGCCAACAATGGTCTGCGGGTTGCGGTCCACCAACTATCGTGTTTATTACCAACCTCCCACCAGTCTGAGCGGGCTCCTCAGGCCGGTGCGGAGCTTGCCCTCGATTGGGATCAGACGTTGCCTATCCGCCCTCCTATGGATTCTTGACAAACTGCTGCAACTTTTTCTACCAAATCAATTTGGCATCATGGAGATGCCTACACTCATCAGTATTGTGCTCGTAGCATTCATGAAACCCATAGTACTTCCCGGTTTGTTTTTGTTCCTCAGTTGATTCTTTTGGACGCGGCTTTCTATATTGGAAATTATTATAGGTAGACAGATAGATGTTCTCCAGAGATACATTCAGAGGTGTATAGTCATTATACGTAGGAATCCTTGACTTCCACTTTTCGGGCTTCCTTTTCCAATCAGGATTCCCTTCTCTACTCCTTTTCTGTTGACCCGGCTTGTTTTGAACATTGACCTGAACTTTTCCAGAGTTCTCGACAGATTGCTTTACTGCGATATTGCTTTGTACCACTTCTCCGCTTGGCCCCGTAGCATTAATTCTTTTAAACAATATGGCCTCTTCCTTTTTCATGAACTGGTTTGCCTTCGTGTATAAATGCTCTAGCATGGTTGGCGGTTTTCCAGCTAGCCAATCATCGAACCTTGGATTCTGGGTCAACCCCCCTTGTCACAGCCATAAGTATGGTATGATCATTTGGGTTACTAACTTCAGTGGCAGCAACGTGAAATTTTTGCAAGTAATCCTTTAGTGATTCCCCTGGAGCCTGGATTACCCTGGATAGCGACATCACATCTTTGGGGCGAGTAGCATGAATCCAGAACTGCCCTACGTACCTTGTAGCCAGCTCATCAAATCTTGACATCGATCGTGGGGGTAACCTCGTGAACCACATTGTAGCAATCCCAGATAGAGTTATAGGGAAGCATCTGCATTTAGTAGCATTATTTGGTCTTGCTGAATCCATCAACAATTCATACCTCATGACGTGTTTCCAGGGGTCAATCTTCCCTTTAAAAGCAGGCATTGTAAGCATGTTAAACCTTCTAGATTACTCCGCTTGTAAAATGTTATCGATAAATGGGGTGTGACTCCTAGAGACTCCCCATTCATCGTTTTTCAAGCCCTGGTTTTCCCTCATCAACCGTCTAACCATTGCGGTTAAATCTGGTGTCTGGATAGGTGGCGCCAGTTGGTGGTTGTGCTCCATTTCGTGTAAATGTTCTGGCCGGTGTCTCCGGGGCATCTCACGCCTCCTTAGCCTACCATCCTCCAGATGCGTATCCCGAGCATTCAATTTATTATCATTCTAGAGGGGTAGTTGATCAGCATCCAAGCATCCTCCAGTGTCTATGTTCCCAGTTCTAAGTTGAGTACGACCCCCCAGTTGCAGTTGAGGAGTCGTGCCTCTGGTTGAGGGATCGGTACCAACCCGGTTTGGAAGACCATGATGGTCTGCCAAATGTTGCTCCATCGCTCCATCTCGTGTTGTTTCAATCCTATGGCTTCTATGCCTATGGTGCTCGTCCGATGAAGTTGAGCTATTTGATGCCGAGTACGAAGCAAGACCTCCTCCGGTGCTTTGGCGCTGCTGTTGAGCAATCTGGTTCATCAAGTTGGCATTAGCTTGGATTTGCTCGTTTAGGTGCTCTCCATCAGCCCCCTCATCAAGTCATTGTATTCAGCTCTAGTAACAAAATCAGCAGGGTTCTGGACTGCAGCAGGCTCCATATTTGCGTTAGCAGGCTGGTTGCTTGGCCCCCTTGTTGGACAGTGGCGGTTTTATTGGCATCAACATTGTGGGAAGTAGATCTGGTGTGCCTTACCATTTTGGATTCCTTTGCTTAGATCCTGAAGAATCTAAATAGTATCTGCAAGCTTCTGAAAATGAACCTGGATCTCCTTTGGGGGATTCTTCAATCCAGTAGCAACAAAGGTGATCCTAATAGCCCGAGAATAGACGTTCTCAGTGAAAGCACCAAAATATTTGCAGCTAAATTGGTCATAAACACCCGAGAACATGTTTAAGTAGTGAAATAAATGAAGAAGTTAAATGAATACTGAGGAATAACACTGAATATAGGGAAAAATGCAACAAAGAGCAAAAACAACAAGGTTTGTAGTGGTTCGACGTTGATTGCCTACGTCCACTTTGAATACTTTCTTTAATTGCTTCACAAATCACTCGATTACACATACAATCAGCAAGAAATAACAAGAGATCAAGGAAGAATCAAATAAGGTTGGTTACAAAAATGGCAAAGTTTCACTTATCATCCCAAAAAGAAAGTCCCTTAGCATGGCCCCTGCCCCTGTATTTATAGATGAAGGCAGCCTCCAACCCGACCGACATTTCGGTACCTGGACCCCTTTGACCACTTGGGCCCACTATAAGGAGGGCTAGGCCCAACTCTTCTATGGATAGGGGTCGGTACCGACCCCTCTATTGGTTGATTTTGGGGCTAGCGACCCCTATGGTGGCTCTCTTATGGTGCAATACGATGGTACTTCAAGCGTTATGACATTTGGACATGTGGAGCTATGGTTCTGGTAGTGCTTTGGTTCGAGTTCTAAAGTGATCAGGGAAACGTCGACCTCTATTCGAATCTTCAACATACACCGATCCATCTCCCTATGAGGTGCAAACCGACCCCTCCTACCTGGACCATGTTATGTTGACCCATTACTTATGAAGACATTATGCCGACCCATCACATACGTAGATACTATGCTGACCCCTTCTGTTGACTACCAGTATACCGGCCACTTTTGTTAAAGCTATCAATATGCCGATCTCCAATATGCCGACCTGAGATGCTTCCTTCTACTATGTCGACCCTGCCTTTATATTCTATACTGAGTTAAATAGATTATGCCGACCCCTATTGTATACTGTGTAGTTAATGCCCCGCTATTACCCTGCTATAACCCCGCTATATCTCGTAGCGGGTTTCTGCCGCTACGATATTTCCATATAGCCCCATAATATAGCCTTTCCGCTTTAATCCCCGCTATTTCTGCTATATCCCGTTATTTCCTCTATATTCCGCTATTCCCGCTATATCTTCTTTAATAAAATGAATTGAAAAATTCAATTTATACATTATAAAAATCATGAAACCAATTTATTTGATTTAATTTTTAATATATTTTCAGAAATGAAAATACTCTAATATTCTACTAAATTCAATTATGTTATATAACAGTTTTACGTTTATTTAAAGTATATTCACACATGTTTTTATTTATAAATTATTTATGTATTAGTTACAATTCAATTGAATGATAATTTTTCATTTAATTACCATTTATATATTCGTAAAAACATTAAGTACGAATTTTATATGTTATTTTAAAGCAATCCGCTATATCCCGCTATATCCTCGCTGTATCCCCGCTATGACTTTTTGCACCTCCACCGCTTTGAATCTGCCGAGCGCTTTAACTGCACAGATTGTATATGCCACTAATATGCCGATCCCATCCATACTTCCTTCGATTTGTCAAACACCCCTGCCAACCCCTATTCCAACCAAACTAAACTCCATAATTCTGACATCCTGCATTATCTATCTGTTGTCCTTTTCTACCCTGGGCTGGATACAACTATTTTGACATTATACTTCGGTCATATAGATGTCGTCTTGTGACCATCTCTCCCGTGAACAGTCGAGTCTGACATCTTTAATCACCCTTGTATAGCCGGGCCTAGGTACCCGCTAACAATAACCATTTGCAATTTCAAAATCATTCATTAATCAACCTTATATTCTTTCATAATCATGTATATAAATCACATATAGCTGAAATTAGATGCAACTGTGGTACTGATATGGTTAAAACACAAATACGCTTGAAATCACTTGATTTTGGAATCAATAAATAAACTGAAAGTTTTAAAATCAATTATCGAAATCAAATTCTCTTGAAATCATCGTTACGCATTTTTCTTAAATCTATCTGTATAAACCATATGCATTTGAAACCAAATTGTATATATCTGATATATATATATACACACCCCCTAATCAGTATGGTATCAGAGCAATTAAAAGATTTCTAGGCCCAATGAATATGAATTATAAGAAATTCAATCACTTAAATTTAGAAATCAATAATCCAACAAAAAGAATTATTACCTTAGACAAACAAAAACACATATGTTATATCAAAGAAACTGATTACAAACATACATTACATTCAGATATAGAACATATGAATTCGCTCACAGATTTAGTTATAGAATTAAGTGAAAACTTAAATCTATATAATGAAAAGCATCATAGCCTGATGCAACTAGTATTAGAAGGCATAATTGAGAAAAATAAGTTACTAAAACAAATTTCAAACAACCAAGATTATTTGAAATCAAATTTATACAAAATATATAACATGGAAACAACTTTTGAAAAACTAACTAATAAATTCAAAGTCATAAAATTAAAAGAATTTCCAAATAAAAGTGATATAGTAAACTTAAAAAATTTAATAGAAGAAAATAAACCCAAAGATATAGAAATACATTCTAGAAAATTAATAATAGAAATAAAAGAACAAACAGAAAAAGATAAAAGCCAATTTGAAAAACAAATACAACAAATTTAGAAAATGCTGGATGAAATTAAACATTTTATACTAAGCTAATGAGTTTTGAAAACAAATACTACCAAGAAGCAACTAAATATGTAGAATCCAACTACAGATTCAGTGATCCTAACATAAAGGTTGGATATAACAAAGATGAATTCCCAGGAAAAACTGATAAAATACAAATATTACAAAATAATATGATAATAGCAATGTTAACCCAAATACAAAACAAGATAGATAATATCCAAAAACAAATGTTTGATATAGACAAAAATGGTAAAGAACATGAATTTGAAATAAACAAACTCATAGAAAGCCTACAAAAAATGAATTTAGGACCTAATGATCCTACTACACATATAACAAGTAAAAAGACTAAAATCAATTTTCTAATGTACAAGAAACTTGACCAAATATGAATAATAGAAGATTATCTTTTACAGGCCCATCTAGAACCTTAACAGATAGACTACAGAATCAAATAGCTTATCATCCATAGGATGGATTGATAATATATTAAGAAGACCTAATAATACACAAAATCAGTTAGAAGAAATAATAAACTTAGATAGGGATATAGAAATATTTTCAAATAACCAACTGGATTCTCTAAATCCTAGAGAAATATATAGAACAGGACTGTTTACAGCAGTATATAGACACCATAGAGAAGAAATACTTTCTATCCCAGATGGAAGTCAACAAGTAATAAATTTAATGTCACAAGAAGCTATAAAACAATTAAAAATCCAAAAATACAAACTAATGCACCTAGGACTTATTGTCATAGGCATAAGAGGATTAGTTAGACAGAAAATATGAACTAAATTATTGTTACTACTTATAGACGATAGACACCAAGATATGGATAAAGCCATATTCGGAATGATGGAAGTAGATATGAACAATAACATAGGTATTGTTTATATAGTCCCAAATTTTACAATGACATTAAATGATTTTTATAAACACATAAAAATTATAATACAAACAAAGGGATTTGAGAACTTTATAGGAAAAAATATTTTACTAGACATTACATTCTTAGGAAAACGTATGTCCAAGTATACTCCCAAAATAAAAATAAAACTAGACAAAGTCATAGAAGCCTTGAATTCAACATGCATAAGTTTCATAAAACCAATGGAAATAGATTCTTCTATTCTTGCTGGCCATGAATGGAATATAGAAAATCCGGATAATACAACAGAAACATTAAAACCAAATAATGCTGTAACATACAATAACCTAAACAAATCTATGTCCATAAGGTTTAGGGATTATGGACCGTCAAACCAACAAGAAATAGAAATAGATGAAGAAGCTGAAGAATTAAATAAAAGAATTAATGGATAAAATTATATATCCAAAAGAACTTGGAATGGTTCTTGAACCATCTAAAGTATATGAGTTAGAACAAACTCTAAGATCAACTAACCAAATAAATAAAAATACATTTGTTTATGTTGATGATGAGAACAATGTAAGAACAAGAGAAGTATATAATCTAGACGACTTCTTGGAAGATTCCCAAGAAGCAAATAATGAAAAAGACAAAAAGAATTAAAAGATATAATATCATAATTCACAGAACACATAGACTTAGCTGACCATGAAGAAAGCGGAAGCTCAGGGGTTTCATATCCCAATAAAAACCAAGAAACAATGTCGTATACTTTAGGACAACCTCCTAGACAACCAGTTGAACCCTATAAAAATGAAAATAAAAACCTAAGAACAATAGGAAAAAGATTACCAAATGAAGTAACTTTTTTCAAAGACAATTCAGTAATACTAAATGTCACAGAATGCCATCCACAGTTATTAGACACATATCTAGAACAATGGACTGCTGCCATAGCAAGAGATTATGCAGCAAGACATACAAACATAAATTCTGGTGAAGAAATGATCAGAATCGCAGAAAACTATTTAGGAGATATAGCTAAAGCCATATGGGAAGCCTATAAACAGAGCTTTCCTGAAGAAATAAATAACTTAATAATACAAGGAAGAAATATTTACAACTTTTCTTATACGATGCACAGAATAATAACAGGAAGAGATGTAAACACAAGAGTAACCATAAGGCAACAAGAGGCCATGAGAGATTTAGAACAAATCCAATTGTTAGATTGGAAATATATAATAAAATTCCTAAAAGAATTTTTGCATTATGCAACTATTTCTGGAAATTATTACAATACTGAAATAGGAAATAGACTCTTTTCCAAACTTCCAGGTGATTTAGGGAAGGAAATACATAAATCTTGGATAGAACACTACCAAAACAATACTACGAATATCCCTAAAGGATATGATAACATTGGAATAAGGATAACACATATTATTTCCAAACTAAAAAAGAAATGTACATATATACAAATCCAGAGAGAATTAAAACAGAAAAATTATGGGTTTTATGGACAAATATATACTCCACAGCAATATGGATCAAGAAATTACAACATAGATAAAAAACCTAAATTTAAAAGAAGATATACAAAAAAGTATTATTTAAGAAAATCAAATGCTAAAAAACCATATCTCAACAAAGAAAAACATGTCAGAAAATATAATCCAAGAAAAACATATACAAGTACAATTACATGTTTTGCTTGTAACGAAAAAGGACATCTGTCTTCCTCATGTCCAAAAAAACATAACCTCTTTACACGTTAATCTAACCTTATAGATGCAGTAAAAGAAGATCTCTTAGAAATTGCTTCTGATGTTTGAGAAACATCTACAATATATTCTATAGTATCCTTAGAAGGGTTAGAAGAACAAGAACAAATACAATCATCCAATTACACCTTGATTAATGAATTGACAGAATTCCAAGAAAAGATACCACAAGAATATTTACTAAACTTGGTAAATAAGAATTCATGTGAACACAATTTTAAACATAAAATGGGAACAGATACCACAAAATGTGAATTTTGTCCATGGTATCCTACCTTTGATAAAAGATTTAAATGCATCGAATGCATAATGGAAATATGCCATATATGTGCAAAAAACAAATTTAACATAGAATTACCTAAAGAAAATAAGTTTGCCTACACGGAAAAAAATAAGATAAATGAAGAAAGGATTAAAATAATTGAAGAAAGAACAAATAATATTGAAATAGAAATAGAAGAAATAAAAGAAAAAATTATGACCCTGGATAAAAAGAAAAATGTCATTCAAGATGAATCAACATCATATGAAAATAATAATCTAAATAAATTTGATAAACCAATACAAATCCCATTAATATGTAATTCAGGAAGCCTAAAAGAATTACGTGTTCCAACAAAATTAAATATAAAAGGATTAGAAATACAGATATTAGCCTTTATAGACACTGGAGCCACCAGTTCAACTATTTGCTCTAGCCTTATACCCCATAAATATGTAACAAAAGCAGACAAACCAAAACAAAGTATCCAATTTGATGGAACTACTAATATTATTACCAATATTGTTAAAATATAAACATAAGTTTTACTAATACATGTGGGGAATGGTCTCCTTTTTACAACATAAAACAATTATGGGTTTTAGAATTAAATCTTGAAGGGATAAAACTAATCCTAGGACTAGATTTCTTATTAAATGACAACGGGAGTTTTGCGTTTAATAAAGATTACATACAAATTTCAAAAAGACCACACTAACCCCAATACTATCAGAGTATGCACTTGAGAAGCGTGGTGGGGATACAAAACATCACAATCAAAAAGACAAATGTAGTTGCCCCATACAAGGACAATGCAAAAACAATGAAAATATACTAACAATTACAGAAAAAACAAATGAAGAATTAATACAAGAAACTTATAAAAACTATGAATATAAAAGAAAAGGATTTATTAAAATTATCCAACTTATAAATCCAAGAGAAGTGAGTAGATTATTATTATCCACATATGATATAGACAATATTATTTCTAAATTAGAAAAAATAGAAATTATTAGAGAAAAACCTTTAAAATATTGGGATAGAAACCCAGTACAATGTAGACTGGATATAATAAATCCAGATTTAACAATAAAAACAGGTTCTCCAAAATATGATAATTGGATTATGGAAGAATTCAAAATGCACATACAAATATTAACTAATCTAAATGTTATAAGAAAAACTGATTCTAGACATAGAACAACGGCTTTCATAGTACAAAAAGAATCAGAGAGAAAAAGAGGCCAATCTAGAATGGTCATGAATTACACCAGACTTAATGACAATACCCATGAGGATGGATATTGTATACCAAATAAAGATGTACTAATAAACAAAATACAAGAAAAAAACTGGTTTTCCAAATTTGACTTAAAATCAAGATTTTGGCAGGTAAAAATGCATCCTGAATCTATACCTTGGACTGCATTTACATGTAGTGAAGGACATTATGAATGGCTGGTTATGCCATTTGGATTAAAAAATGCTCCACAAATTTTCCAAAGAAAAATGGATAATATTTTTCAAAACTGCAACAATTACACCTGTGTATATATAGATGACATACTTGTTTTTTTCCAAAACAAAACAAGAACACATATCGCATTTATACAGCGTATTAAAACCAATAGAAGCCCATGGCTTAATTATATCTAAAAAGAAAATAGAACTTTTTAAAAATACTATAGAATTCTTAGGAACAAAGATAGGCAAAGGACAAACTGAATTACAATCCCACGAACAAGATTTTTTTTTGGAATTTCCAAATAAAATAACAGATTTAAAACAATTACAAGCATTCCTAGGACTTGTAAATTATGCTAGGCCCCACATAAAGGACTTATCAAAATACACGGGACCTCTATATAATAAGGCAAGTCCAAAAGGACAAAGGGAATTTAACCACGAAGATACTAAGCAAATAAAACAGATAAAAAAATTAGCAAAAGAATTAAAACCCTTAGCTTTACCCTTAAGCACAGATTATCTAATTATAGAAACTGATGGATCATCCCTTGGATGGGGAGGTATTTTAATAAATAAACCAAATAAATATGAAACAAAATCTGCAGAAAGAATTTATAGGTATGCTTCAGGAACTTTTAAAGAGAAAGGATATTTAACATCCCTAGATTATGAAATACTTGCGATAATATATATTCTTGAAGCTTTTAAATTTTTTATTATTTCACACAAAGAAATAACCATCAGAACAGACTGTGAAGCCATAGTTAAATACTCAGAAAACAAAAAAGAAAAAGGGATCCTAAACAACAGATGGTTAAAAATTCAAAAATGCAATATTCAATTGTGGAACAAAAATAAACTGGGAACATATAAAAGGAAAAACAAATTTCCTACCTGCCAAATTATCTAGACTATTTCTGAATAAAGATCTGACAGATTATAGTTGCATGTACAGAGAAAATACAAACATGACATCATAAAGTCAAGATAGTAAAAAATTCCTGAAGACCTACAAACAAAACAGATTTGTCACTAAAGCAAATATCACAGAAGACCAACAAATGATATTGGATAATATATGAAATCTTGCTACAAGCCCCCAAGACAACAAACAGAAACTCAGTATCTTATATACCTTAGTAAATGAATTTCAGAAAGAAACAAGACAAAGATTCTCTCATTACTGTTTGTTTAATGGAGAAAGTGCAGGGATATATGCTACTTGGGAAGAAATGCTTCCTAAAATTAGAGAAATAGAAATGAATCCAAGATATGGGATTCCTAAATACAAAGGATATACAAATTTCAAAACAGCCAAAATGGCAATGGAAAAACATCTTGGAAAAGATTATTATACATCAGAAGGAATAAAACAATACCTAAACATATCATCAGGTGTGTTCATCAAAGATGAAGTTCCAACTGATGAATTAAGCCTTAGACCTGGTCACATACAAACAGAAGGCCGTGGCAGACAAAGGGAAAATGGTCCAACTTGGACAAATTCCACATATAAAGGCAATACGAACAGAGACTGTCCAACAGAACATGATATGTTTTGTTGATTCATTTGATAAAGAAATAAATCACATACTTCTTTCAAGAGAGATGAGTGCTATGACTTATAAAAAAATCTTTAATACTATTGCAAAATGTTCTACTACTAACATTCCAGGAATGAAGATTACATGGAAGATAGTAAGAAACACAAATATTCCATGTACACAAAAAGGAGAAGACTGCAAAAACACCACTACCCAATGCAAATGCAACATAATTGCCTCAACACCTCTTCTCACAATAAATATCCCAAAATACAGGTACATAGTATAAGACAATATTACCCTGGACCCAAGCACACTTCTAAATTATGGGTTCCTAGAAAAAATGTACTTCAACAACTGGTGTATCACAGAACTTCCAGAACCGCTATCCTCCATCTTTGACTATTATGCAGAACTTTTAGGTCAGGAATTATGTACAGAAATAACCTCTACACCACCTCACTTCAGTCAAACCACCATAGACCCTGCTAGACATATCATAAAAATAAGGGCAAAAAATTATGATCCAGATTACCAAGAATGGACAGAAGACAGAAACCTCACACCTCCTTCTGTCACAGAAACTGATAAATATACCTATGAAAAATACAGAGCATATTTGATCGGAAATAACATGTTTTGGAATGACAAAGATCAACTCAAACTATATGCAGAATCCCCTATCATGAAAATCTATATATCTGAATATTTCGAAGACTTTGCATACAAACTAAGGCCTTTTGAAATATTCCACCCAAACCAACATATGATAAACAACTTCAGAAGAATCAGGCAACTAGAAGACAATAGTAAAAACAAAAACTATAGCCTAGAAGAAGAAGATAAAGACAGCTACGAAGACAACATAAAAGCAATCGAAGAAATAATGATCCCAAAGACTAACGGGATGTGACCCGATGTGACAAATGCTTCCACTAAACAAAAAAGAAATCAGAGAAAATACCTACCTACAAATAGGTGAAGACCTTTTTTCTCCACCGACAAAAGGAGACAAAAGACATTTTGAAAAGAAAGATTCCACTAGAACCCGACTTTACAGATGTATTATTCTAAGTGTGTACTGTATGCTACTTTTTACCTCTATTTGTAAGTTTATAATGGACATCTGTCCATAGTATGGTGTGTTTGGATTGCCTATATATATGGCAATCCAGTATGTTTGCAAGACACCGAATATCATTGTATCAACTCCAAAAAACAATTAAGTAATAAAAAGCTTGAGTATTTTTCTTTTAATGGTGGACTTCCTTTTCTGTTACTTCCCCATAAGATGAATAGCTAAACAATTTTCAGACATAAACCAAGAGAAAGGTGAAGAGATCTAGGTATGTATTCCTTTTTACTTATCTTCTTAAGTATAATGTTAGTGTTAGCGCCAAAATTGGTCACTAACCTCGTTGAGAAAGATTGTGTAGAGATATAAGTGATGAAGATAAATTAAACAAGGAAGAATATGCTAAATTAAATGCAGAAAGTAAGAACACCGGATTTATAGTGGTTCAGCGTAATTGCCTACGTCCACTTTGAGGTTAAACTTTATTGATCTTCTTAATGATTGATTACAAATACAATTCATAGATCAAATGTTTGAATGCAATTGCTAAGTAAAGAAGATGAGTCTTGAAAATGGCAGAGTCTCCCCAGTGTTCTCCAAAAAAGGTCCCTTTTCACTGTGCCCCTACCCCTCTATTTATAGACAAAGATGGGTGACTTCCCAGGTGGGCTTGGCAGCCGAACACCTTGGCCCAAATGGAGTGGTCGCTGTATGCCGAACCAAACAGGCCGAATGGTTGGATGCCGAACCACGCTCTTCATGCCAAACGAGGCGCTTGTTTTGTGGGAAGAGTAGATCGAATATCAGTCGAAGCCGAACGTGCTTCTGGCCGAAAGATGGCACTGGCCGAACGATAACTTCAGCCGAACAATGCTTCTGGCCGAACGAAGCGTCTGGCCGAGCGCTACCTCTGGCCGAATGAAGCTCTTAACCGAACGATGTCTCTGGCCGAACGATGGCACTGGCCGAATGATAACTTCAGCCGAACAATGCTTCTGGCCGAACGATAGCTCTGGCCGAACAATGCTTCTGGCCGAAAGATTGTACGCGCCGAACGTCTTCTGATGCCGAGCGCTCCTTGGATGCCGAGCGCTCCTGGATGCCGAGTACTTCTGATGCCGAGCGCTCCTCGATGCGGAGTACTCCTGGATGCCGAGTTCTATTGGATGCCGAGTACTACTGGATGCCGAGTACCTAGTTGCCTAGTCAAATCTCCAGGAAACACTTTCCCCCCAAAGTGTATTACGTGACTGAAACGTGATACGCTTTGAATTGCATATCCCCCGTACTTTGCTTCAAATCTAGGTGAACTCTCCTTGGAGATGCCTTCTTGAGAATGCCAGCGGTGGAGGTGTGTGATGAGCGTGGTATAGGTGCCGAACGAGGCAGTCGAAACCGAATGCTCCTCATGCCGAACGACTTTGTATGCCGATGCCGAACACAATGGCTTTGACCGGTTCCACCGGATATAGCCTTTTCGACTTCTCCTTCTGTCCTATAAAAGCCGACACCTTCTTCCTCCTTCTCTTTTCACACTCACTTCTTCTATCTTGTTTTCGAGAAACTCGCCTGTTGACAACCTTCAAAGACTTAACAACTCTACCTAACCTATTCGTCATTAATCAAAACCGTGGCTTCAACTCCAGATTTCTCCAAGTCGCGATCCACTAACTAGGTAACAATCCCTTTAACTAAATCCACAAAGGGGTTTCAACACGAAGCTCGAGTTCGTAAATTGATAGGTGTTGCGTGGATTTTTAGGGCCAGATGATGTGGAGGAAGGTAGGAGTTGGCTAGAATGCCAAACAGGATGGTTCGGTACGACTCACCGAACGATTCGTCCTCGTGGTTCGGTGTGGATAGAGGAAGAAACAGGGGAATGAGGTCGTTGTAGAGAACGGTGTGTCGAGCGTTGGCGCTCGGCGTAACCTTGGCCCAGCATGATTCGTCATATGCTGGGCAGTGCAATGGAAGGACATGGAGGGAGTATGAGCCAGATAGGATGTCGAACGTTGTCCCGGCCGAACAAGGTTTTGGCCGAACGATGCTTCGCCGAACAGTCACAAATGCCGAACCACCTTGGGTGCCGAACAACATAAATGCCGAACAACATAAATGCCGAACAATATAAATGCCGAACAATACAAACGCCGAACAACATAAATGTCGAACCACATGAATGCCGAACACCACTTCACCGAACGTTTGTGAATGCTGAAACCTGTTTTGGCCGAATGAAACTTAGCCGAACATTCCGAACGATACCTTTAGCCGAGCAGGAATTAGGCCGAACACTTATTAACCTTGCCTATTCATATAACAAAACAAGGACCATGACCTAAACACACTAGAATATGAAACTGACCCGGATCATCAACTCCCTAGCTTTAGTAGACATAAATCTGAACTTAGATTAACATACGTTTTCTGAATCTGAAACTGTAATCACCACAAGGCGGGCTTTTTGAGACGGTCAGCGATGACGGCCTTCGAAGGCGATGATTCGAAGGTCATTTTTATTTCTTTGTAACCTTCAGATTCTCAATGCTTATACACGATCGCTTGCACTAGCTTACAGACCATGTGGGGGGAATATTCATGTTGTTAATTCTAACGTTGAACATTTTTCAAGTATAGTTTTCACAGGCGCTTAGACAGATTCACTATTTATTGGGAATGTCTAAAAAATCTAGCTCCGCTACTATATTTGATAGGCCTGGGCCGTCATCAAGGCAAGAAGTCGCGGACACTTCAAATCCGTCGACTTCCCCTGCTCATAACTTAGCTCCTGATGCCCTGGAGTCAACAATTCTCTTAGACAATCCTATCGACTCATAGGCTTCGAAGATTAATGAAGTCACACTTCGGCGAATATGCTCCATCCATGGAATCCCCTTTGCCGATGTGTTGGTCCCGTCGCGACATGATCGTCCTCACCTGCCCCCAGTCGGATATACCGCTTGTAACAAGTTCATGTGCTGGATGGGCAGCGTGCCTCCATTCAATTTATTTCTTCGGGACGTGTTGCAGTATATAGACATCGCCCCGTCGCAGCTGCATCCAAACGGTCACGCATTTATATACGGGACCTACCTACTCTTCATGGCCGTCTTCTCTAGGCCTCCAACTTCTGGCGATATTAGATATATTTATATGATCAAGAAGCGGAAAGATAGCCCCTCCTTCATGTTCTCGAGCCGTACCACAAATGCCAGATCTTAACCGGAGCATGTAGCAAATTCGCCCTGTACAAACAGGAATGGTTCTATGTGCGTTGCCCTTCTGGTTTCGCGAGGAGATGGGTCGAAGGCAGTAAGTCTCTTCCCTGAGTCATCCTTCGCGCTCAATCGGAGCTATGCTTTTTCTAACTTCTTGTTTCATCTTTTCAGGTATTAACCCTCGTCCTAAAGGCCGAGGATATTCTGAGGCCGTCGAAGCCATTAGAGCCCTTCCTCCCAAGGATCTGGACATCCGAACCATCATTTCAAATGAACATTGTCGAGGTTTGGTTTGTTAGCCCCAGGTCATCGGACTAGACTTTCGGAGGGCGTTTCCATCCCCAAATCCGCTCCCGCTAAAGGGAAAAAACAAGCTGGATCGTCATCACGCCATACTCCCGATGCAAACGAAGGGGGTGAACACAAGGAGGATGAAGCTCCTGAGACTCAAGGCGAGAACGTGGGTCCCGCTTGGAACCCAGCGGTCGAAGTGCATGATATTGAAACGTCGTCCTCCCCTGCGAAGGGAAAGAAGAAATTGACGTACAAGATACGGAAGGAGAAAGTTGGCGGAACTTCAAAAGTTACACTCATCCCGTCCGAGAAAGAGGCTTCTTCATAGAATATGGAAAGTTCTTTAAAGGGTCTGTCGAACCTTTCCATCCCTGACGATATACTCAATTATGGTTTCGACGATCCGAAAGCCCTTAAGTTTCATTCGCCTGCTAGAGGCAACGCGGGAGTTCAACCCCCAGTCCAGGGAGATAACACTCCAATCAATAAAGATAAAGGAACCGGTCTGTCGGGGGGGAACACTAGGACACACACGCACACACGCACTTCACCAAACACTTCAAGTTTTTTCATTACCCCGATTTTTCTTAACTCGTTGTTATTTTTATTCTTTGCAGGTGACATGGGGCGCTCACACGGATTTGATCGCCTCCACAGTTCTTCTATATTCACCATTCCAGACCGGATTCAGGTTCGGGTAGGCGTAGGGATAGAGACGATTACGAGGATCGAGATAACCGTCCTCGCGAATCGTCCTATCGAAAGAAAACATATTCTCAATCTTCACATTCTCATGATCCTCTTCATCAAACTGAGGCAGATAGAGAGAAGCTTTCACAAAAGGGGTCCCTATCTGATGTCTCCCGAGAACAACATTCCGGTTCGTCAAGCACAAGGCAAACTCGGGAGCATCGGAAAAGAGCAGAACTTTCAAAGCCTCCTCCCCCTATTCCTACGGCTGACCCCACTATAGCAGAGAAGATGGTCGAACTTAAGGCCAAATTCCCAAAAATCTGTTTCGATGGCCTGAAATTTCTCCCAGCTATTCATCACATCCCCGGGCATGTCAAACAGAGTGCTCTTGCCTGCAACAACGATGTCTATGTTCAACATGAGACGTTTGCACACTTGGTCGAGAAAGTCTCGGAGGTATCTGTCGAGCGACAACATGAAATTGATCGTTTGAAGTTGGAAGCTGGCTTTGACAAGGACATCATCAAGAGTCAAGATGAAGAGCTTGCTTCATATAAGTCGAAACTTGAAGCCGCAGAGCATAGTGCAAATGACACCGTCGAGGCAG
Organism: Allium fistulosum; assembly: GCA_030737815.1. Lineage (NCBI taxonomy): Eukaryota > Viridiplantae > Streptophyta > Magnoliopsida > Asparagales > Amaryllidaceae > Allium > Allium fistulosum. Next base: position 1,428,731,807 of record CM060902.1, read on the forward strand.
TCACTCGTTTAAAGATGACCCATAAGAAGGAACTCGATGAAGCAGTCCAGCGCAGCGAAGCCCTTGCCTTAGAAAAAGATTCTATCCAAAAAGAAAGGGACGCGCTTGCCATACAAGTCAAAGAGTTGAAAGAATTACTCTCTAAGGAGAAAGAGGATAAAGTGGCTGCTCAAGAAGAGTCACAACGATATTGCGATGAAATCGTTGCTACACGGGTCTTGAAAACGAAGGTCGACGACGAACTTGCTAGGGTTGAGATAGCGAAAAATGAAGCCCGCGAGGAGGGCAAGAGAAAAGCTTCTTAGGAGATTGACTCTCGCCTCGAAGCAGCTGTAGAGGCCGATAGGGAAGAGGTCAAGTGCATGTTTGACCCGCTGATTGCTGAGTACGGCTCCCGCGTCCTTATGCATCGTGACTTGACATTCCTAGGCGAGGGCTATCTTGAATCCCTAGCTGAGGCCTGGGAAACTTTAATGAAGATCAGAAAAATCAAGTCGGGCTCTGAAGAAGTCGATGAGGATGCTCTAGTGAAGGAATTTCTTAGAGGGAACGAGCCAGCGGACTTATCTGCAGCTTTGGCGCTTTATAGCAAAGGCTCTCCCCTACCAAAAGAGAAAAATGATGAAGCTGGTCCATCTGGGGCTAAGACTATGGCTCCCCATACTGCTGCTCCTCCCACTGCTCAATCGGCTGGTGGCCGACACTTGACCCATTCGAGCAGCATGCCGGTTACGATCCTGAAGATCCCGGGCTTGGCGTTCATGTGCTATCCCCTATTCTAGAGGGCGAAACTCCACGGGCAACTGATAGCCAGCCAGAACCCGGTAGGAAATTCTTCTTTTAGAAGTTAAAAGATCCGTCACTTTCTAGTAGCGGTTATTTGTCCTAATGTTCATTCTTTATGTTTTCATGCAGGCTGCTCTGATCCTGAGCCAACTCCGAGGAGCGATGACGCCAAGGAGGAGGCAGAGAAAACAAGCGATGTTGCTCATGCAGGAGTAACTCCTGGCCCTGACGCTCAAGTGATCGGGGCGCTAGATGATGATAAGTTTGACACTTCATCTCCCGCCGAAGGGAGTTATGAAATCGAGATCACTGGCGCCTCCGAACATACTTCGAAGATGAGCATGAAAGAGCGTCTCGCCGAAGAGGAGAAAAGGAAAGTCGAGATCAAAGTTGAGCCTGAAATACTGGAACTCACCGACCCACGGAATAGACCTTTGAAGATCATTCTCCCTGGAAAATCCAAACCGCTGGATGTTCCTTCTCCCACTCCTGACTCCGCTTCTTTAGCAAGCAAGAAATCCAAGAAGAAGCGTGAGGGAGAGGAATCGTTTGAGAAAACAAAGGAAGACAAGAAGAAGAAGTCAAAGAAATAGTCGCTACACTCGTTCAACGAGATTTTGCTTAAGTCTTGTAACTACTTTTTGTTTTTTCATTTCCGTAGTTTGTGTAGATAGATTTTTGACTCCAAGTTTCGGAGGAATAACTGTGTAACCCCATTTTGGACTATTAAATAAAGTTTAGTGTTATCCCGCCTTTTGGCAAGGCCAGGACACCAAGGAGTTGGATTCCAAATGTCGTTTGTCATGGATATCGTTGAATTTTGACCAAGTCCGGATCAAGCCCCAATCGATGAGACATGATCGGGAAAATAAAGCAAACCAACGCTCCAAGTTTCAGATCAATCCGAGTTCATATGCTCGAGTTATGATGGATGCGAGTCAAAGGGGAGAGCACTTTTTCGTATCCATCGGGAAGCAGCAGTTCGTATCGATCGAAGTTAACCATGCTTCGAATCCATCGAATTCGTCTCGATGGACTTCGTATCAATCAGCCCGGCCCGGATTTCGTATCCATCGCTATGGGTGATTTCGCATCCATCAGATCAGCGGTGATTTCGTGTCCATCAGTGGATCTTGCTCCATATCCAACCAGTCTGTGTCCATCACTCGTTTCGCATCCATCGATCTCATGCCAATCAGAATGATTAAGTCCACACAGTTATAAGCTTCGTATCGATAGAACCTTCAGCCGGAAAGACTTGTTCGTATCCATCAATAAGTCACCTGATTCGTAACGATCACTTAATGTCTACTTCGTATCCATCAGCCAGTGCTTGCTTCGTATCCATCAGCCAGTGCTTGCTTCGTATCCATCATTCAGTGTCTGCTTCGTATCCATCTAAGAACCTTACTTCGAGTCCATGCGAGATGACTTACTCGTATCCATCAGGTCAACCAGCTTGGATAACGTGTCATCTCTCGAAGAAAACGAGGCGAGATACCTGGAATCGAAACAGTCAATACGGCGCAGAATCCGGATCGAGGCAAAGCGCGCACACCACGTCATCCCTCGATGCGAATGCACCGAGATATATGGAGTCGACGCGGTCGACTCGGAGTAAAGACCGGATCGAGGCGAAGCGTGCGCTCCACGTCTTCACAGAGGCGCGTGACACCATCGATTCGAAGCTCTCAGTTCGGAGGGATGGATTCGAACTAGACAGCCTAACGAAGAACGTCGCCTCGTATCGATGATATCTCTCAATCCACTGATCCAAATACCATGAAATTTTAACTGAAGGTTGCACACATACCGAGGAACATCTCCACCAAATTTGAGCTCAATTGGAGGTAATCTTGATCGATACGAAATGACTTCGTATCGATCGCAGATCGACTCCAAACTTTCTGGAAACGGTCGCATGGGCCCCCTCACGTGCCAGACCAAGTCTCCCGGAGTTTGAGCGAATTCTGAGCCTCCTACGCCTATAAATAGAGCCCCAGAATCAACAGAAAAAGGATCTTTTTTCTCTGAAGCGTCCAGACTCTGCCAGATTGAGATTTGCATCATACTTTTGCTGTCAATTTCGAATTCTAATCTGTAATCCGCTGTTCATTGCTGTAATCACTTGTAATCATTGAAAGAGAATCAATAAAATCATCAAAACTTCATAGTGGACGTAGGCTATATGCCGAACCACTCTAAATTGCTTGTCTGTGCATTTTACATTTCTGTTTGTTGGAGTTTTTGTTAGATAACCTCTGTTTTGCATTTATAATCTTCATTTTATCTCTTCAAACAACTCCCGAAGAGTGTTGTGCCCATTTTTGGTACAAACACTTAGTTTCTTTTTCACTCGAATAATTCTTTTGCTTTTTTGGTTTGCTGGCTAACTGTGGTCATAACTCAAGTTCTTATGAGTTGCATAATTTCTCGATCCATTCTTACGTCGTTCGAACGTTCTCTGGAGTGGCATATTTCTTGTTCCACGTTTTTGAGTACTTAGAATTTTTTCTAAACCCACGCTCCAGGGATTTAGGGTAATTCAATCCGCATTCAGGGGACTCGGAGATTGAGATAGCTTATACTCTAGTCCGCGCCCTAGGGACTTAGAGTACTCCGGTCCGCATTCAGGGAACCCGGAGATTGAAATCGTTTATACTTTAGTCCGCGCTCCGGGGACTTAGAGTACTCCAGTCCGCACTCAGGGGATTCGGAGATTGAAATCGTTTATACTCTAGTCCGCGCTCCGGGGACTTAGAGTACTCCGGTCCGCACTCTGGGGATTCGGAGATTGAAATCGTTTATACTCTAGTCCGCATTCCGGGGACTTAGAGTACTCCGGTCCGCACTCTGGGGACTCAGAGATTGAAATCGTTTATACTCTAGTCCGCGCTCTAGGGAATTAGAGTACTCTGGTCCGCACTCTGGGGATTCGGAGATTGAAATCGTTTATACTCTAGTCCGCGCTCTGGGGATTTAGAGTACTCCGGCCCGCACTCAGGGGACTCGGAGATTGAAATCGTTTATACTCTAGTCCGCGCTCCGGGGACTCAGAGTACTCTGGTCCGCACTCAGGGGACTCGGAGATTGAAATCATTTATACTCTAGTCCGCGCTCTGAGGACTTAGAGTACTCTGGTCCGCACTCTGGGGATTCGGAGATTGAAATCGTTTATACTCTAGTCCGCGCTCTGGGGACTTAGAGTAGTCCGGTCCGCACTCAGGGGACTCGAAGATTGAAATCGTTTATACTCTAGTCCGCGCTCCGGGGACTTAGAGTACTCCGGTCCGTACTCTAGGGACTCGGAGATTGAAATCGTTTATACTCTAGTCCGCGCTCCAGGGACTTAGAGTACTCCGGTCCGTACTCTGGGGACTCGGGGATTGAAGTCGTTTATGCGAGTTCGTGCATCGTACTGAATAATGTAGTTCTAGTAATTCATCACCCGACTGTGGGATATGGAAACATTAGTAATTTATGGGAAAGACGGCTTCAAGCCTTTATTAATGAAAACCAACTAAACTGCCTGATTACATGTTTAAAAGGAAACTAAGTAACGACTGAACGAAAACATACAGGAAATAACTGTGCCTAAAACAGGAAAGAAACATACTAGATGTAATAATGTCGCAAATGTTCACTGTTCCATGCTCGGGGGAGTGTCACGCCATCAACGGTCGCTAGCTTGAATGTTCCCTCTCCAAGCTTCCGTTCAACGACGTATGGACCTTCCTAATTGGGATTCATACGTGATGGTACAGGGAAAACTCGTTTCAAAACGAGATCACCCACATCAAAAATCCTTGGGCGGACTCTGCCATCATAGTAACGCTTGACTCGGTGCCTATGTGCTGCCGCCCTTAATTCGGCCTCTTCACGTTTTTCATCGATGCAATCCAGTGATTCTAACAAGAGATCCTGATTCGTCTTGGGATCATAATATGTCACTCGATGTGATGGAACTTCAAGTTCCATGGGTATAACGGCTTCCGAGCCGTATGCCAAGGCAAATGGAGTGTGGCCGGTCGCGGACTTGTGGGTAGTTCTATAAGCCCATAATGCTGTTGGGAGTTCATCTACCCACTTGCCTCCGACTTTCTCCAAACGCTTCTTTAGTATGGACTTGATTATTTTGTTTATGGCCTCGACTTGTCCGTTAGTTTTTGGATGCGCAACGGCAGCAAATTTCTTCTCAATGCCATACTTTAAACAGAACTCTTTGAACTCTCTGCTTTCAAACTGCGTCCCGTTGTCTGTAATGATGGTTCGAGGGAGGCCAAAGCGGCATATAATGTTTCGTACAACGAAGTTAATGACCTTCTTAGAGGTTATTGTGGCCAAAGGTTCTGCCTCAGCCCATTTTGTGAAATAGTCAACTGCAACTATCGCGTTTCGCACCACCTTTGGATATAGGCAAAGAGCCGATTATGTCGATTCCCCAGATTGCAAATGGCCAGGGACTAACCATCTGTGTAAGTTCTGTTGGAGGAGTCCTCGGGATTTTCACATATCTTTGACACTTGTCACATTTCCTTGCGCAGTCTGCAGCGTCCCGATTTACGGTTGGCCAATAGTATCCATAGCGGAGGATCTTTTTTGCTAGTGTTTGCCCCTCAGTATGGTCACCACATTCTCCTTCGTGTACTTCCTTCAAGACCCGCTTTGTCTCATCATGTGCGATGCATCGTAATAATGGGACCGAGAACCCCTTTCGATACATTAGTCCATCCTGCATCACATATCGCGCGGCCTTTCGAATTACCTGTCGTCTTTCGCTCCTTTTTTCTGGTAAAACCCCGGTCGTTAGGTACGATTCCTTCTCAATTCCGGTTTCCAACACAAAATCAACTTTCATCGCGTCTATGCTTGGAGCATGCAAGGCCTCAACGGGAAACAATCCCATTTGTTGCACATCGCCAGTGCTTGCGAATTTTGCCAATGAGTCGGCTTCTTTGTTCTGTTCACGCGGGACGTGCGAAATGTCATAACACTCAAGGTTCGACAGTAGTTCTTGAACCAGAACAAGGTACAGAGCAAGCTTCTGTCCCTTTGCTTGGTAATCTCCCCGCACTTGGTAGACCACCAACTATGAGTCACAAAAGATTTCAACTGATTTGACCCCGAGTTCTCTAATGAGTTTCAAGCCAGCAATCAATGCTTCATATTCTGCTTCATTATTCGTGGCCGGGAAATCGAGCTTCAAAGCGTAACAAATTGATCGATTTTCCGGAGTTACAAGAACTATACCAGCGCCGGAGCAACGGTCGTTTGATGCCCTATCGGTGTACAATTTCCATCGAACGGGGGGAATGACATTGTGATTATCTAGTTCATCGGATACAGTAAACTCAGCAATGAAATCTGCTAATGCTTGCCCTTGTATGGTTCTACGTGGCAAGTAGGCGATATCGAACTGGCTTAACTTGATATTCCATTTTAACAATCTCCCAGAAGTTTCTGGTCGTTGGAGTACCTGCCGTAGGGGTTGATCGGTATAGACACTGACTGAGTGTGCTTGAAAGTATGGGCGTAGCTTACGTGATGCAATCACCAAGCAATATTCCAATTTCTCAATTTTAGGGTAATTTCTTTCTGCCCCCGTTAAACTCTTACTAACGTAATATACCGGCCTTTGGACTCGGTCCTCCTCGCGGACCAAAGCTGCACTTATAGCATGTGGGGATACAGCCAAGTATACGTACATCATCTCGTGGTCTACTGGTTTTGACAGCACTGGAGGACTTTCTAGATGCCTCACCAGATCTCGGAATGCTTCTTCACAATTAGATGTCCATTCGAAATTCCTCTTCCCTTTCTTTATTATATCAAAGAAAGGAATGCACTTGTCTATGGCTTTGGATATGAATCGACTCAGCGCAGCCACTTTTCCATTCAAGCTTTGCACCTGTTTTATAGTTCTAGGCACTTGCACATCTCGAATGGTTTGGATCTTTTCTGGGTTAGCTTCAATTCCCCTAGCATTGACAATGAACCCCAAAAACTTCCCCGACGCAACGCCGAAGGAGCACTTCAGAGGGTTGATCTTCATCCCATAATATCTGAGTATATCGAACATCTCCGCTAAGTCTCGAATGTGGTCGTTTGACTGTCGTGACTTCACGAGCATGTCATCCACATAGACTTCCATCGTTCTACCAAGCTGGTCTTTGAACATTCAATTCACTAAACGCTGATAAGTTGCTCCTGCGTTTTTCAATCTGAAGGGCATTACTACATAGCAATATAGCCCAACGTCTGTGACGAAACTGGTGTGTTCTTGGTCCGGAATATGCATCGGGATTTGATTGTAGCCCTAGTACGCATCCATGAATGATAACAGCTCGTGTCCTGCAGTGGAGTCAACCAATTGATCAATCCTAGGCAACGGAAAACTGTCCTTGGGGCATGCCTTGTTCAAATCGGAATAGTCTATGCAAGTTCTCCATTTCCCATTCGCCTTTTTCACCAGCACGGGGTTTGATACCCATTCAGGGTAGAGGGCTTCGCGAACGAACCCATTGGCTTTGAGTTTGTCCACCTCCTCTCTGAGAGCGGCGGACCTCTCCGGGTCCATTCCTCTCCTCTTTTGTTTAACCGGGACGTATTTCGGGTCTATGTTCAACATGTGACTCGTAATGGCGGGAGAAATCCCACACATATCAGAATGCGTCCAGGCGAAAACATCAAGATTCGCCCAGAGGAAATCACTAAGGTCTTCAGTCATTGCGGGGCCGAGTTGTGATCCGATCTTCAGTATTCGCGATGGGTCGTCTCGGCTAACTGAAATGTCAATTGTTAATTCGGCCGGCACTGCCTTTTCTTCCCTGGGTTTCTCATCGTCATCTCTCGGATCTATGTCTCTGAAGATCTGAGAATTATGCCCGAGCCAGGGTTCGGGCACTACTTGTCAATTATCCGTATTAAGGATGCGGACGGGATTGTTCGCAACTTTCCTTTCTCCCTCCGATGGGCCTCTCGAAGCTCAGCCACATAACAGGCACGACCAGTCACTTGGTCGCCATGAACGACACCTACTCCTTTATCAGTTGGGAACTTTAGAGTTAAGCACCATGGGGCTAACGCTGCCCTAAACTCAGCCAGGGCCGGTCGGCCCTAGAAAACATTATACGGAGAATCCACATCCAAAACTACGAAGGGTAGGATTCGCACCCTTCGACGTTCGCCTTGTCCCAGTTCAACTGGTAACTCAACATACCCCACTGCATCGGTCGTTGCGCCATTAAAGCCATGTATACGAGCTTTGGGCGGTTTCAAGTCCTTTGTTTCCATTTTCATCTGGTCATAAGCCTTCTTGAAGATGATGTTGACAGAACTTCCATAATCAATCAGAATTCTTTTCACATAGGCTGGTCCGATTGTCGCGGATATGACCATCGGGTCGATGGTAGGAGCTTCAACTTGGTCAACATCTCTGTTTCTGAACACTATATCGTCTGTCATCACATGCAGCTGTTTAGCAGGGGTCCCATCCTCTGCATTGGAACAACACTCAAAGTCTGCGTGCTTCAAGGAACTAGCATACCGCTCCATCTCTTGCCAATTCTTATCCGCGGGGTGAGGCCCGCCGATGATCGTGTTTATGACTAGTCTACCCACAGTCCGGGCAGGCTCTTCGGGATGACGTGGAGTTGGTGCACGACCTGGGTTGGATGTTCCCTGTCCTCCCTCCTGTGGATCCTTCACAAACTCCTGTAACTTTTTCTGCCTGATCAACTTCTCTATAGCATCATGTAGGTGTCTGCACTCTTCCGTATTGTGTCCATAAGTCTCATGGAAGCGGTAGTATTTTCCTGTCCGCTTCTGCTCCTCAGTTGACTCCTTTGGACTTGGTTTTCTGTACTGAAAAGTATTGCAGGTTGATAGATAAATGTTCTCCAGAGACGCATTCAGCGGGGTATACTCGTTGTAGCTTGGAATTCTCGGCTTCCACTTCCCTGCTTCTCTCTTCTTTCCTTGACTTCTTCCTCCGGACTCCTAGGGCTGCCCGGGTTTGTTCTGGACATTGACTTGGACTTTTCCCAAGTTGTCTTCGGACTGCTTCACAGCGATGTTGCTTTTTACAGACTCCTGGACAGGTCCCGGTGCCTTATCTCGCCTTACCCACCTAGCTTCCTCTCTTCTTATGAACTGGTGTGCCTTTGAGTAAAAACGCTCTAGCGTAGTCGGGGGTTTTCCTGCCAACCAGTCTCCGAATTCAGAATCCGGATCCACACCTCGCATCACAGCCATTAGAATTGCATGATCATTGGGATTACTGACTTCAGTCGCCGCAACATGGAATCTTTGTAAATACTCCTTCAGTGACTCCCCAGGATTTTGGATTACACTTGACAGAGACATCACGTCCTTTGGACGAGTAGTGTGTATCCTGAACTGCTCAATAAACTTCTTTGCCAACTCCTCGAAACTGGATACGGACCGCGGAGGAAGTCGGGTGAACCACATAGTAGCGATCCCAGATAGAGTAATTGGGAAGCATCTACACTTGGTTGCATCGTTTGCTCTAGCTGAATTCATCATCCACTCGTACCTCATGACATGCTGTCTGGGATCAGTCTTTCCCTCATAAGCAGGGATAGTTGGCATACTAAACTTTCTGGGGTATGCTGCCTGTAGGACAATGTCCGTGAATGGAGTATGACTTCTTGACACTCCCCAATCGTCATTCGATAAGCCTTGATTCTCTTTCATTAATTGCCTGATCATGGCTGTCAGGTCTAGTGTTTGTATAGAAGGTGCGAGACCGGAGTCTGTTCTACGTGACCGATCATGTTGATGCCTCCTCTATTGACGATCTGCCAAATGCGCATCTTGAGGTTCGACATTGTTAGCGTTTTGATGGTCTAGGCCTCCAGCCTCCACCTGCACTCCAGCTCCTAAGTTTCCAGCTCCGACTTGGTCACGGTCTCCAGTTGTTCGGACAGCAGTATCTGCCTGCGCAGTTGCAGTCTTACGGCGCCTACGCTTAGGAGGTTCATCGGATGAAGTTGAGCTGTCGGATGAGGAGTAAGGAGCGGGATTGCCCCCAACATTCTGTTGCTGTTGTTGAGTGAGTTGTTCCATCAGGTTGGCGTTAGCTTGCATCTGCTCTCCTAGTTGTCTCCTGCTTTCCCTGAGTTCTCTCATCAAGTCGTTGAAGTCTATTCTGGTGACAACCGGAGTCTGGTCCTGGGCGGTAATTCTTACACCCGGAATCGCTGGCTGATTGCTAGGTCCTGCTTGTTGCACGCTAGCAGTCTCGTGGGCGTCCGCATTATGAGAAGCTGACCTGGTACGCGGTCTTGCCATTGTAGAGTTATTGGTATGAACTCTGAGTAGAATCAACGGACGTCCTATCAATGAGTCGGATCTTCTTAGGGGGATTTATTCAATCTAGTAGCTTCAAAGAAGATCCTTGAGGTCTGAGAATTCAACTCTCAGTGAAAGCACCAAAGTGTTAACGCCAAAATTGGCCACTAACCTCGTTGAGAAAGATTGTGTAGAGATCTAAGTGATGAAGATAAATTAAACATGGAAGAATATGCTAAATTAAATGCAGAAAGTAAGAACACCGGATTTATAGTGGTTCAGCGTAATTGCCTACGTCCACTTTGAGGTTAAACTTTATTGATCTTCTTAATGATTGATTACAAATACAATTCGTAGATCAAATGTTTGAATGCAATTGCTAAGTAAAGAAGATGAGTCTTGAAAATGGCAGAGTCTCCCCAATGTTTTCCAAAAAAGGTCCCTTTTCACTATGCCCCTGCCCCTCTATTTATAGAAAAAGATGGGTTGGACTTCCTAGGTGGGCTTGGCAGCCGAACACCTCGGCCCAAATGGAGTGGTCGCTGTATGCCGAACCAAACAGGCCGAACGGTTGGATGCCGAACCACGCTCTTCATGCTGAATGAGGCGCTTGTTGTGTGGGAAGAGTAGATCGAATATCAGTTGAAGCCGAACGTGCTTCTGGCCGAACGATAGCACTGGCTGAACGATAACTTCAGCCGAACAATGCTTCTGGCCGAGCGCTACCTCTGGCCGAATGAAGCTCTTAACCGAACGATGTCTCTGGCCGAACGATGGCACTGGACGAACGATAACTTCAGCCGAACAATGCTTCTGGCCGAACGAAGCGTCTGGCCGAGCGCTACCTCTGGCCGAATGAAGCTCTTAACCGAACGATGTCTCTGGCCGAACGATGGCACTGGCCGAACGATAACTTCAGCCGAACAATGCTTCTGGCTGAACGATAGCTCTAGCCGAACAATGCTTCTGGCCGAACGATTGTACGCGCCGAACGTCTTCTGATGCCGAGCGCTCCTTAGATGCCGAGCGCTCCTTAGATGCCGAGCGCTCCTGGATGCCGAGTACTCCTGGATGCCGAGTTCTACTGGATGCCGAGTACTACTGGATGCCGAGTACCTAGTTGCCTGGTCAAATCTCCAGGAAACAGTTAGCTTGATGAATGATGTATCCATGTTTTAAAAACCACTTGTATTTAACTAAATTTATGAATTATCCCAAAAGACGTAAGCTCGCAAATGATTGAAGAAGTACCGCTTAGGCATGATGCCGTTAGGGAAAATAGTAAATCTAGAGTAACAAGGTGAGGGAATGATTCATAACCAAGTTAAAATCATACTTTTAAAACTAAATACAGCAAGAGTAAGAGATGAGGAAGAAGATAGTAAATAAATGTTTACCTGTGATTATTTCACCAAGTATCTTTGGTTTATGCCTGACTTTTCCTAAAAAAAAAAGAAAAAAAAGAGCATAAAATTTTGATAAGGATGGAAAAATTACAGAAATATTCAGAAAACAAATTTATGATAAACATAATAAACATTATGAAGAACAATACAAACCTTACAGAAAACCAAAAACACCAAATAATAAGTATCTTCGAACAAAAATATTCACACGAATTGATCAGTATTTATGACTATGAAACAAGTTTAACTGAAATATATAATAACTTTAATATCTGGAGAGAACCTGGGAACGTAGTAATAACACCCAGATTTGTTAAAGAATTTTATAGAGAATGGCAAAATTACTTAGAAACCAAAAATAAAGCAGATTACAACATAACAGAAAATAATAATTGGGAAAATTAACAATGAACGGATTTCCAAAAATTAAGAATATAGAATCCCTACAGAATTATTTAGAACAAAAATTCATGACTAAACTCATGATTATTCTAAAACAAACAGAACTAAACGAAAACCAGCAATATAATATTGCAAAGATATTCAGACATAACTATACAGAAAAATTCATCAACCTTGATGATGAACCTAAGATAAACAAAAAGAAAGTAATTAAAAATCTTAGAAATACCTTTTTCGTCTTTGTTGCTCAAAATCCAAAGATGAAGATTACTAACAGAATGTTAGATCTTTTTGTTAAAGAACATTATGAACAGATTAGGCAAGAAATACTTAAAGAAAACAGGGAATGGTTAAATAAACCCCTAGACTTGACATGGACAAGTCACATAGATACAGATTATTGGTATGAAGATTATTCATATAACGAGTTTTATTAAAGAGGGAGACTACAAGAATTTGAACAAAAAATTAGAAGACTCTGAACTAAGGATGAAAAGGTTCCTAATTCCTAGTTCAAACATCCTACTTGCTACACCCTTGGGTATTATACTTCCACATATTCCTTTTTTGAAAGTTCATGTATCTATTATCACCAAACAATTCATAATGAAACCAAATGATTTGTGAATTTGAATTTCTTTGAAACTTCCTCATTTTTGAAATCAATTGAAATCGAATATGCTTACTGTTTGAAATCTCTTTATTTCTAGAATTGAGAATTAATTGATGAATTTATTTTAAAATCAAATCCCTTCGAAATATGAAAATGTTGGGATGAAGCTATTAACTTTATGCAAAAGTCCTATATCTCGAGTTAGACCAGCAACACTGAATATCGGAGTCATTAAGTCATGGGCGATGATGATTACCTTCGACACCAGTGGTATCTGTAACTTTCAATACTAACCCTCCTCTACTTTGATTACTACAACACTTACTGACCACTCCGAGGGTGACTAAATGTTTCTGGGAGGATTTCGACAGTATTCGAGACTTTGAGAATAGTGTAACTACTTCGAAGACCACTGAGACTTCGATAACCAATTCGGAACTTCCTTCGAATATCGATTTGGGAATCACTTTGAAAACCGTTTTTACAACTTCAAAGACCATTCGTCTCTCTGAGAATCGTTGAACTGCTTTGAATATACCACTCCGCTTCATGATTCACTGAATTTCTTCGATATCACTTCGTGAATTGCTTTTGAGAGTCACTTCAGGGACTACGTCAAAGACCACTTTTAGATCCAATCAGTTTTGGAAATCATTTCCAAGATCACTTCACGAATTGATTCCACAAACGACTTCGAGAATTACCTTATTGCTTCGAGGATCTATAGATCGACTTCAATCAGCTTCGAAGTTTAGTAGAGATCTAAAATTTAAATTGGATTCGAAGCTGATTGTTGTCGATGGCGTTGTTGATATTGTCGAAGAGGAGAGGCGAATTTGAATTGGCATAGCAGAGAATCACGTGATGAAAGGTATTTGCATAAATCAAAGTGAGATTGTCGAAGTGGGAAAATGAATCAAAGTGGGCACATTTGATGCCGTGAATATGCTATCCCATAGTGATGGCTATTACTTGTACATGTATAATAGTGGTAAAATTTAAATTCAAAATTCAAATTCTAGGGTAATTTGGTCATTTTCGAACTTTTGGAGGTTTGGACCCTCCTTCTAGCGCCAAAATGTTAACGATTAAAATCGTTAACATCCAAAAATTTGTACAAAGTGGCATATTTGAAGAAGTTCAAAATATACCCCTTGGTTTTGTAATATTACAAGTCCGTTTAAATCATAGTCCATAAATTCAGAAAGGAAGAATAACCAAGTCCATAAGTAAAATATTCAAGTCCACGGTCAAATATGCAAATAGGCTCAAGTCAAATCTTTTTATTCTATCACGAATAGGTACAAATATACAAATATGCAACTGTTCAAGTTCTTATATGCAAATCTCCAATGTCCTTCTTCTTCATAGGTCATATGCCATTACAATAGTTCTCAAGTTCTTAAGAGAGATTAGAAAAGTTCTAATTTAAAAATTAAAAGAAGGAAAGAAGTTTAAGGCTCCCTTCCAATGGAGGGGGGTGCCACTATATTTATAGTGGTTGGAAGGAGGTATGTGTTCTCCAACTCGCGATGTGGGACTTATGGTGTTTTGTAACATGTGAATGAATGTGAAGGCTTATGAAGCTTTATGAAGGAAATGCACTAAATTCTCTTGAACTAGCTCTTGTAAATGATCCCATCATTCTTTCTTTGTGTGGCCTTCAACATGCTTTGGTATTGATGCCTTATAACATCAATAATCGTGAAATACGGCTTTGATTAATAGCTTATGGCATGCTTTTCGACAATATTCTTCATAGATTTGATGGTATGCTTTATCATCGTCTCAGAAATAGAGTGAATACCGACTTTGGTTACTTTAATGATGCTGTTTTCTTGATGATAACAAGTAAATGTCAACATCGCTTTAGCAATGATAGTATTTGGCATGCTTTGACTTCGTCGGCATTATCTTGGAACTATCTTCATGGTTAAACATCATGTGTGAGAAGTGGAAGCGTCTTCGACTCGGACCAGCTTCGACGGTAGAGTCAGTAAAGTCTTTAGCGACTTCGACATTGCTATGTACTAAGTCTCCGCCTTACCCTTTTAGTGGAGATATGTGGCCACTTCAAACCATGAGATTAGCAACTATTAGTATCTTAATCATTCATGATCGTCAGATGCTAGCATGGAATGGTATCCTCGATGTGTTGTGGAATGCGGTGCCACTTCAATATAATGTTGATAGTCTTCGAACTTGTTTGACAACGATGCTACTTGAGTTCTTGCATCAACGAGATGCTAAGTGAGGCACATCGACACTCATTGATGGCTTGCGATGTCTATGATGTACATCCTATTACTGACGAAGTGGGACATCTTATTCGTCCAGCGCCAACCTTCAAAGTCGATGTGAAGCCATCTTTGAAGTCGTTTAGAAGCTATCTTCAAAGTTGCTAGGAGGTTATCTTCAAAGTCAATCGAGTACGACATTGGCTATAAGCAATACTAAGGACAAATGAACTGGGCTGACATTGTTCTCCGACACTGTTAGTTCCTCTTTCAACTTCTTCAATTGTTGCCTGCAAAGTGATGAAATGTGGAGAGATGCATCGGCAAAGAGATGTGTTATTATTGAAGTGATGAAGTGCATCACTACTCTACAACATAAGACTTAGTAACACCAATTTCTTTGCGATGCTATCACATATAGCATCATTTCTGACATTTAAATTATATGGATAACAGTTTACAAATAAACTAACATCAAATGGAAAGGATGATTGATTGATATTAATTTCATTTAATTCTCTGACTACTAATGGTGAGCTATTACAATTAATTCTCTTTTACAAAAATTCAATCTAATAAGTGAATCAATTACATAGTAATTCTCATTAATTTTATTAATTAATATCCACTTTAGTTTAATATAATATTTTATTTTTAATGGATTTAGATGAGTGCAATTTTGTTCACACAAGTGATAAAATAACACCAGTGCTAGTTGGTGCAATTCAGGGAGTCCCATGTAATTGAACCCATGGGATCCTCAGAATTCCACAAATCACCACCAGTGTTATTTTAATGCTAGTGTGAACAGAGTTGCACACAAATCAAGAATGATTTTTAGTTTTACTTAGTTACATATTTTACATACATATACCTTTATTAAATAATGTTGTATAGTTCTTATTAATATTATTTGAACATTTTCAATAAACTAGGATCATATATAAATAGTTGGAATCATCAATGGTGGAATATGCATAAATGATGAATCAAGTTCCTTTAAGAAGCCTAATATAGTAAAAATGATGCAACTGATGTTATATACACATATATATTAGTTTTATATATTACATGATCCATAAACCTAAACAATACTCGAGACGTGAAAGTTAAAATGTAAAGTGGTTAAACTATTAATTCTTATCATATATGATATCGTTTCAAAAACAATGTTAGGCTTATTTTTTTATATGTTTTTACTTTGAATTTGAATGCTTTATTACAAGAAAATATTTTTTATAAATTTTGTACAATATGTGTTATTTGATTAACTTGAAAACTTGATAACATGTTTATTTTATATTTTATTTGTTGATATGATAAATAATTACTATCATATTTTTAGATCATATTAATGGTAAATTAATTCATTTTTTATAATCAAAGAGAACTAATACATAAAAAATTCTCTAATTTGAAATTTTAATTCAAATAAAAGAGAAATAAATTATATTAGTGGATCTAATTCTTTGTTTATTATGAATTCAAATTTAAATCGTTAATATATTAATTAACTTTCACTTTCACATGCATATAACAAAAAATATATTCATTCTCAAGTTATATCAATAATTGCCTACAAATTAAAATGAATTTTGTATCATTATCTCTTTACTTTATTTGTTATGGATCTATAACTTAAATTATGCTTAGCTTCAAAAGCAAGAATGCCGATTGATGAAATCATAAATTATCTATATTTATATTTTAAGAATAAAGTTAGCTATGGTTCTATTAGCACATCAAGTTTCTTAAAATTCTTTCTTTCTTTCTTCTTTAGGAAATTTAAATATATCAAAAAATACATTTAGTATTTTAAAATAATTACACCTTTTTTTTAAGAGAACATGCTGTTGAGTTGAATGGGTTTTCTCCTTACTAATATCCTTTTTTAAAATATAACTTTTGCAAATCGAATTCATGCAACCATACTGGCTAAAATAGATAATATAAACAATAATGTGTATGCATGCTACATGGGTAATCATGACTATCCATCAAATCAGTGGATTATCCATCCCAATATTTAGTTTTCACAGGGTAATTACCAACCTACATGGCTGACTTGGGCCTATCAGGTATACCAAATTTTCTAACCGACCGTTAGAAGAAAACTGGACGTTTGTTTAAATACACTTACCCTAGTATTTATGTGACCATCTGTCAATCTCATAGTTTTGCTAGGCTTACTATGAACGTAAAGGTTTTGCATGCCAACCTATAACATATCTACCTTTAGGTATTCCTTTTTGTGCATACACCTACTTTTAGTCTTACCCTTGGAATTTTGACTTATATCAATTAGGGGCTAACAGCCGAAGTATAGTGCGCTACCCTACACCAGTCCCATATGGTTTTCTAATCTCTGAGTCAAATTTATCATATCACAATCTATCCAAAAGTGATAAGAGCAATAATCTCTTTAGTAAAAAATGTCTTTTTCTATTTTCTTGAAAATAAAACCTTTGCAAATGATTTAACCCATAAAATCATACTTTCTAAAACAAGGAAATTATAGCCCTTTGCTTTATCCCAAAACATTTAAGCCATGATATATGCTTTTATAGAATTATATTAATGAAATTTGAAATCACTTAGAGGTCGTCGCCTCTTAAACCATAAGTTATAAGCCAAAACAATAAACTTGGTATAGTGATAAGCTTGGCGACCTCATCGCCATTAAGGGTCTTCACCCTTCTTTAATATAAAAATATGTTAAAGCCTTTAACTTTTAAAACATAAGGCCATAAGGCTGATAACATAGATGTCACACTTCATAAAATGTTGGCGTCCTAAGGTATAAAACTTGGTTTGCGTAGGAATAAGTCTTAAAAGAATAGAGTCGATATAGGTGAAACTCGGTATCACCCCTTAAGGAAATAAGCGGCACCATTACGGCCGAAGTCAATATAAGCAGCACTATAGCTGTCTTTGAGAACATAGGATATTGAATAAAGGCGGCATCATTATCATCGACATCGATATAAATAAAAGTGGCATAGTTGCCTATATTGTCAAAATCAATTTGTATAAAACATGCGGCATCATTATCGCTGCTATAAGTCACTTCGAAACCTATGGGGTTAGTGATAATTAAGAAAACATGCGGCATAATACAAAATGCGGCATCAATAAGTGAAAGAAAGCAACCTCATCCACTTCGAAGTTCACAATGTCGACCCTAATGCTTGGCTTCCCACTTCAACCAAGCCAATGCATTTCATATCAACCGAAGTTGATACCCAATGCATTACTCTTGATCGACGTCGAAGACCATAAAGGTGGAGTGGTGAAGTGTGGCATCATGACTTTCGAAGTGGCACAACCGTAATTTATAAGAAAATTGCTTTTAAACCATTAAAAGTAATTTCTTTTCACCAACCCCTATTGCTTGTCAAAATCTTATTTGTTAATAATTACTTTATCAAAATACTTTTCAAGAAAACCGCCATAGGGTAGATTTATCATTCCCAAAACAATTTGCATACCACACCTTTTATATTAATATTTAATTATAATAATTAAGCTTTTCTGGCTCAAATAATTCATAATAAATCACAAACACTTGGGAAAAATACCCAAAAGTCATAATAAATCCAATTTATTATATACTTTAACATACAAAAGTTTCGGCACCAAAAACAGAATTTAATTATTTTATATAATTAAAACCCGAAATATCTCATTTTCCAACCTTAGAAGATTCACCAAATATTCGCATTAAATAAGAAAATTATGAAATTAAAAACCCACTTCTAAAATAATGTTTCTGACATTCATATCAAAATCTCAAGTCATTTTGGTGTCATATGATAGGTTTTCTAACTCAAACTTATCAATTAATTTCATAAATAAATTCACCAAAAAGCATATAATCAGTTAAACTATCATAGCATGGCATAATATAAGCAAAAGAATCAGATTTATAGCTAAAACCAAAAATAATACTTAAAACATGAGACGCATAACTGTTTTTCATCTTGAATGGTTAAACAAAGTTAAGATTTGCATTTTGATTTGATTCCCCTAAGCTTCCTTAGATTTTCCTAACTTTTCTTCCCTTGGTTTCTCCTAGCAATGGCCGGCCTACCCTTTTGATTTCATTTGTATAAGTGTTAAATGAATGAATTAGAAAGTAGGTGGAGGTTTGTATTAGAAAATGTAACACTTTTCCTATTTTGCCCTTCTCATGAATTCCTCCCTCCTATTAATGTTCTAATTAGTTCATTAATTAAGGCTCGACACATACTAATTATCAAATCTTAATGTCCTTACCATTTTACATTATTTTATTTAATTTATCTAATCAAATATCCTAAATAATGTTAATTAAAATCAGGGGTATTACAGACTCCCCTTTTTAAATAATTTCATCCTCGATATTACGATAAGGCATACACATTTAACATAATAGAGATGTAACATATACCATCTAACAAATCAGGATAAGTGTCTGCTTCCCAAGTACAGTCTCTCTCATTGTCACTCCACTGGACATTCATTAATCTGCCTGTCTTGTTTCTTAGCTTCTTTTCATCCCTCGCTACAACTTTAACTGGTTGTCTTACAAAAGTCAGATCCAGTTCCACTACTAAATCTTCCAATGTAGTCAGAGTTACAGTAGTCTCTAGATCTCGAACACACTTCTTTAGATGAGAAATATGGAAACATTGTGGACTCCCGCCAAACTATTCGATAACTCTATCTTGTAAGCGTGTTTTCCGATTCTTTCTATAATAGGAAATGGTCCGACAAACCTAGGTGTCAATTTCCCTGAATTCCCAAATCTTATTGCACCATTCATTGGTGGTACTTTGACGAAAACATGATCTCCAATTGAGAACTCTAAGTCCTTTCATCTCTTATTTGCATATTCTACTTAGGTTGAGCTTCCTTCATTTTTGCCCAAATCAATTCAATCTTTTTGGCGGCTTCTCTTACCATATTTGGACCAAGAACTAATCTATCTATGTTCTCTAACCAACATACAAGTGATTTACATGGCCTTCCATATAGAGCTTCAAAAGGCATCATTCCTATACTAGTCCGATAACTATTATTATCGAAAAACTCAACCAAGTGAAAATGGTCTTCCCACGATGCACCAAATTCTAGTACACAAGCTCTCAACAAATCTTCAAGTACCTTACTGACTCTTTTTATCTGCCCATCTATCTGTGGGCGATAAGCAGTACTCGTCTTAAGCGTGGTACCTAAAACCTCTTATAGACTCTTCCAAAATTTGCTAGTAAGTAAAGAATCATTATCACTAACTATACTACTAGGTATCCTATGCAGTCTAACTATATTCTTCATGAATAATTTAGCTAAAACATGTGATGTCCTTGTCGACTTAATGGGTATAAAATGTGCACTCTTAGTCAATCTGTCCACTACAACCCACATACCTTCATTTCCCCTATTCGACCTTGACAACCCATCTATGAATCCATAGATATAGAATCTCATTTCCATACTAGAATCCAAAGGCTGAAGCAATCCACTTGGCTTTTGATGCTCGACTTTTACCCGCTGTCAATTCAAACACTGCTTACCCATAAGCTACATCCCATTTCATACCTTTCCAGAAAAAACTTCTCATCATATCCAATACATCTTAGTCCCTCCAAGATGATATTCTATAAGTACTTCTTTTCTTAGGTCACTTACATCTGGAACACATAATCATCCTTTCTTTCTCAACCATCCATTTTGGTCAAGATAAAAATCCTTCAAATCATCAATCTTAGTTCCACCTTTCCTTCTTCTAATCCTTTCAGCTAGCAATGGATCATCTCTTTGCTTAGAACCAATTCTTTCGATCAATACCGTTGAACTTCCAAATGAGATAACATTATTGTATTCTGACTAGAACTGGCAGTCGATCTTAACTGCACAGTACAAGTAGTCAATGCCTCTAAATCCTTGCATTTAGCCAACATTGCTAACACCACATTCTAACGTTTCCTACTAAGGGCGTCAGTAATTTTTTTTTCTTTGGTGTGCATCTAATTCTAAAATCATAAGTAGCTAAAAAATCCAACCATCTCTGTTATCTCATATTCAGCTCCTTCTGAGAGAATAAATATCTTAGCGACTTGTGATCCGTATATAACTTGAACCATTCTCCCAAAAGATAATGCCTCCATAACTTCAAAGAAAATATTACGGCAACCAACTATAAGTCATGAGTCAGATATCTATCTTCATGCGGTCTAAGTTATTGAGAAGCATAGGCAATCACTTTACCCCTCTACATTAATATAGCTCCTAATCCGGTTCCACATGCATCAACATACACCACCAAATCTTGATTTCCATCTGGAACAACTAACATGGGCACATTGGTCAATAAATGTTTCAACTTCTAGAATGCCTCCTCACCCTTATCTGTCCAAACATACTTCATGTCCTTCCTTATTAGTTTAGTCATCGATGCTGCTATACTAGAGGAATCCTTAATAAATCTCTGGTAATAGTCTGCTAGTCTAAGAAAACTTCTTATTCGGTCATCATCTCGGGTCTCCTCTAACTATTTACAGCCTCTATCTTAGCTGGATCCACAGTTAATCCTTCTTTTGAGAATACATAACCAAGAAACATCAATTCCCTTTTCCAGAAATGACACCTAGAAAACTTCGCTTTCAGCTATGGTGCCTCAGTGTCTCTAGCACTATTCTATGATGAACCTCATGATCTCTTTCATCATTGGAATATATCAAAATGTCGTCGATGAATACCATCACGAACCTATCCAAATGCTCTCGGAATATCTGGTTCATCAAGTCCACAAAAAAAGCATGCGCATTAGTCAATTTGAATGATATCACTAACCACTTGTACAAACCATACGTCGTTCGAAACATCATCAATGGAAGTATATCTTCTACCACTCTTAGTTGATGGAACCCTATTACCAAATATAACCGAGAAAATACTTTTGCTCCACTCAACCGATCAAATAAGTCATCGATTCTCAAGAAAGGATATCGGTTCTTTATCGTTTTTCATTTAACGTATAATAATCGATACACATCCTCAACGACCCGTTCTGTTTCTTCATAAACACCGCGACCGCTCACCAAGGCAAACTGCTTGGTCTAATAAAACTTTTCCCTTCTAAGTCCACCACCTGCACCTTTAGTTCCTTCATCTTAATAGGTGTCATTCTACTAGGCGGTCTACTTACTACTTCAGCTCCAGGTACAAGATCTATTCGGAACTTAATGGCTCATTTTGGCAGTAGTCCTGTAACAGGCTCAAAGACATCTGTAAATTCTCTAACCACGAAGACCCGATCCCACTCGTCTTCCTCTTCCATTGACTTAACAAAGCACAAACCTCCAAGCTTGGATTCTCTACTGAGTATACAATTCGATCACTACTATTAAGGTGTCTTAGTGATATTTTCCTATCATGGCAAAAAATCCTAACATCATACTTACTCAAACAGTCCATATCCAAAATAATCCCAAAGCCCACGAAATCAAACACATGCAAACTGCAGGCAAATATATGACCTAATAATGCAAACTCTAATTGGTCACATCTCATCCCTAGAGTTGTATATCCTCCTATCGGATTCAGAACCCTTATGGAAGTAACTAGGTATGAGGGTTCTAGGTTAAGCTTATCTACCAAACAATGAGATATAAAAGAATGTGATGCACTAGTATCAAATAGTACTCTAACAGGTAAGCCAAGAATCAAAAGTGTACCTCCCATCACAACTTTCCCTTTCTCCTCAGCTATTGGTCTCAAGGTAGCCGGCTCTAAAGCAAATACTTTTCTTATTTCTGCCTTGGCCGCTTCTGGACATTTGTTCTTGCAATGTCCCACACTTGTCATAGTTAAAGCACTTAATGTTATTCTTTCCAATCACCTTCTTTCCATCACTAGAACAACATTCATTTGCAAAATTCCCTTTCTTGTCACATTTGTAACACACAACCACTGACTTCCCTTTCTTAGCAACTCCACCTTTTTGAGCACCCTTCTTTTGGTAAAACTTCCTCTTCTGATTCTACCCACTCTATGCTTATACGGGCTTGTTATTACTGAACAAAGCAAGCATCTCTTCATTTCTCAAAGCCATCTCCATGACTACATCACATAAATCCCTGAGATGTGGTAAAGTTTCCCTAACAAGCTCAAGTCTCAGTTCATGTTCTCAATCTTTTTGATAACTGTATCCATGGTAGCACACCTATATCAAGACAGTTCCTCAAATCTGGTTGTGTAGTCAAGCATTGTCATTTAGCCTTACACCAACTTAGCAAACTTCCTCAACAGAGTTGACTTAGCGATCTTAAACATAAATCTTTCTTACAACCTCCTTTTGAACTTAGCCCAAGTCAAAGTCTCCTCTGCTACCCTGATAGTCACACTATTGCACCAGCACAACATTGCTCCTTGCAATTTCCTAAACGCCAATCTCCTCTTCTGTTCGTCATTTAAACCAAGATCAATGAAAATCCTCTCATAATGAAGCAACCAATTCTCCACTTCAATTGCATCCTCTGCTCCAGTAAATGACTTCCCTCCTAGCCTTGCATAGTCTAAACTTAGAACAACATAGTTGTTGACAACCAAAACTTTTTGATTAGCTACTCCAGCATTTCCTCCAACTAATCCAGCAGCAGCTCCTGCTGTTATCATGTTGACAAAGAACTGATACATTGCTCCCACATCAACCGGTGGTGTTCATGCACCCACATTAGCAGTTGTTTGTTGACCCGGGTTCCGTCTAGTATTGGGCCTGACGTTTCCATTGGTAATGATGCTTCCTCCACCAAGATTCACTCTTCCATTTCCCACCTCCATATCTTACTTTCTTAAATCTGCATTCGAACCGCAGTAAGATACTGAAGAACGGTTTAAGTGAGAGGGAGAATAGAGATAAAGCGTCTACTTATGTATAGCAAATACAAGTACATTACTATAGCGTTATCCTATACCCTAATCTTATCCTCTGATTCATTTGGATTATGTTTTCGAAACACTTTTTAAAGTTCAAATTTCTTTTAGTCTTACATAAACCAATGCTCTGATACCAAGTTGTAACATCCTCCATTTTGAGGGCCGAAACTATGTGCTACAGATGTTGTAGTCATCTATAGTATTAATTTCGAGCGATAAAATGCGGTCACGTTAATGGTATCCATAATATCAGTTGCACAAGAATATGAAATAATTTTAAACAAAATTTCAAAACAAACTTTCACATTTCATTTCAAAGATAATATTCCATATTCGTTACATAATCCCAAATGTTGCCTAGGTTCGGATAAAATATAATTATTAAAAAATACTACAAGAGTGACATATGAAGATGATCCCTTGGTTGATCAGAGTTACTAAATAGACAGATACATCTACTATCAATACATTCATACAACGATTGACATAACACAACCGATAATAGTAATAGATAGACTTCTACATAGCTAGCTTTGCCTTCTGCACATCTCCGAAAGCTTTATTCACCAAAACCTACTTAATCTATAAAGCCCTTACTCCCGATCTACTCAAATCAAATTTTGAGCACTTGAGAGTTTAAGGGGAAAACATAAACATCGAGTTAGACAAAAAGCCTGGTGTGAATAATAATATGCCATCTTGGTTTTATAGATATTCAGTGAGAACACGCTGTTGAGTGGAATGGGTTTTCTCCCTACTAATATCCCTTTCTAAAATATACTTTTGCAAATAAAATTCCTGCAACCAAACTTGTTAAAATAGATAATATAAACAATAATGTGCATGCATGCTACATGGGTAATCATGACCATCTGTCACATTAGTGGACAATCCATCCTAACGTTTAGTTTTCATAGGGTAACTACCAACCTACGTAGCTAAATCGGACCTACCAAATATACTAAATTTTCTAATTAACTGTTAGAAGAAAATTGGATGGTCTATCCAAATACAGTTACCCTAGTGTTTACCTGACCATCTGTCAATCTCTTACTTTAGCTAGGCCTACTATGAACCTAAAGGTTTTGCAAGCTAGCCTGTAACATATCTATCTTTATGTATTCCTTTCTACGCATACACCTACTTTTAGTCTTACCCTCAACAAAGCCCTACACACTTGAATTTTGGACGGGCTAACAACCGAAGTATATGGCACTTCCCTACAACAGTCCCATCTGGTTTTCTAATCTCTGAGTCAAATTTATCCTATCACAATCTATATAAAAGTGATAAGAGCAACAATCTCTTTAGTAAAATATCCTGGGCTAAGTACCCTTTTCTATTTTCATGAAAACAAAACCTTTGCAAATGATTTAACCCCTTTACTTTATCCCAAAACATTTATGCCATGGTATATGCTTTTATAAAATTATATTAATGAAATTCGAAATCGCTTAGAGGTCATCGCCTCTTAAAACCATAAGCTATAAGCCAAAACAATAAATCTTGTACAGTAATAAAGCTCGACGACCTCATTGCCATTAAGGGTCTTCACCCAAAATATGTTAAAGCCTTTAAATTTTAAAATGTAAGGTCATATGGTAACATGGATGTCACACTTCATAAAATCTCGACGTCCTAAGGAATAAAACTTGGTTTGTGTAGGAATAAGTCTTAAAAGAATAGAGTCGATATAGGTAAAACTCGACATCACCACCTTAAGGAAATAAGCGGCATCATAAAGGCTGAAGTCAGTATAAGCGGCACTATAGCCGTCTTAAAAACATAGGATGTTGAATAAAGGCGGCATTGTTATCATCGACGTCCATATAAATAAAAGCGGCGTAGTTGACTATATTGTCGAAGTCAATTTGTATAAAAACCGCGACATCATTATTGCTGTTATGAGTCACTTAAAAACTAATAGGGTCAGCGACATTGTAGAAAACATGTAGCATAATGCAAAGTGCGACATCAATAAGTTAAAGAAAGCGGCCTCATCCACTTCGAAGTTCACAATGTCAACCCTAATGCTTGGCTTCCCACTACGACCAAGCCAATGGATTCCATATCAACCAAAGGTTATACCCTCTGTATTCCTCTTGATCGACATCGAAGACCATAGAGGCAGAGTGATGAAGTGCAACATCATAACTTTCAAAGTGGCGCAATAGTAATTTATAAGAAAACTGCTTTATACCATTAAAAGTAATTTCTGTTCACCAACCCCTATTGTTTGTCAAAATCTTATTGGTTAACATACTTTATCAAATTCCTTTTCCAAAAAATACCATAGGGTAGATTTATCATTTCCAGAACAAGTTGCAAACCACACCTTTTATTTTAATATTTGAGTATAATAATTAAGCTTTTCTAGCTCAAATAATTCATAGTAAATCACAAACACTTAGGAAAAATCCCTAAAAATATAATAAATCTAATTTATATATCTTTAACATATAAAAATTTTGGGACGAAAAGCATAAATTAATTATTTTAAATAACTAAAACCCAAAATATCTCAATTTCCAACCTTAGAAAATTCACCAAATATTCTCATTAAATCAGAAAATTATGAAATTAAAAACCCACTCCTAAAATAACATTCTAATATCATACTAAAATCTCAAGTCATTTGGGTGGCATATGATAAGTTTTCTAACTCAAACTTATCAATTAGTTTCATAAATAAATTCAATAAATTCATCAAAAAGCATATAATTATTCAAACTATCATAGCATGGCATAGTATAAGAAAAAGAATCGGATTTATTCCTAAAACCAAAAATAATACTTAAAACAAGAGATGTATAACTATTATTCGCCTTAAATGGCTAAAGAAGATTGAAATTTGTATTTTGATTTAATTCCCCTACGCTTCCTTAGATTTTCCTAGCTTTTCTTCCCTTGGATTCTCCTAGCAATGGTCGAGCTACCCTTTTAATTTCATGTGTATAAGTGTAAAATGAATGAGTTAGAAAGGAGGTGGGGGTTTGTATTAGGAACTGTTACCCTTTTCCTATTGTACCATTCTCATGAATTCCTCCTTCCTATTAATGTTCTAATCAATTCCATTAGTTTATTAATTAAGGCTCGATCCATACTATAATGACCCACAAATTTTAACGGCTTAAATAACGTAATAAACTAAACTTTTTCTTGAAAATAAAAAAATAAAATATGATAATGAAAATTTGATATTTTGTATGCGTTTATTTAAACATAGCAAGCTGATGATTTTCATCAGAAAATATGAAAGTTAGTTCTGTTGTGTAATTTTCAATTTAAATTTAAAATCGGTTAATTTGTTAAAAATAAAATATTTTCAAAATCTGAATAATTTTATATAATAAAATTGTAAATCATTTTCTGAGTGAGACGTCATATTTCGTTTTGCCAAATTTGGACTGCTGAAGCCCCATTTATCTTATTTTTGGTGAATTAGCAGCAGTTTGGCAGCGAAAAATCGAGTTTTGATAGGATGGTCGTATCATTGATATATGTGTACCATTTTGTTTGTCTCGTCGTCTTGATCTCCGTAGTATATTCAATTGTGCATTTCGGTGTCCGGTTCACGGCGGAATCGGCATAACAATTTGTCGTATCGGTTTCGTACTTGAGCCTGTTTGGTTCCTTTGTCCTTTTAGGTACCCACCGGATGAAACTAATAGCCACTAGTTATTATTATTCCCAGAATTCAATGTTGTGGCTTTCACTATTCCACCATATTCAATTTATATTCTGGTTCAGCTGGTTCACCTTCATTTTTCTACCTTCTATTCGTATTCATGCTTGAGAAAAAAATAAAGGCTTGCTTTTATATTGTTGCATGAGAACCTACCTACACGTGTTATGTTCAGCTCCCACCTTCTCCTTTATTCTCCCCCTCTGAACCAGTTCACCGCCCACGCACACGAAAGCTCACCCGACCTTCCATGCTCCCTCTCTCACTCTCGAACCACCTTTCATTCTCCTTACCGCCCGCATCTCTCTTTCCACCATCAACCGTCATTTCGCCCTCCACCCTCCTATTGTCAGCACCTGCACCAAAGAACCACGCAGCCTCCCCTTCTCCTCAGCCCAGTGCTCAGCCGACCTCATCACCACCTCGTCCTCCAACTGCTACACCTCCCTCCACTTCATCAAAACTCCGACCTCACACGCCACCCGCCACCCCATAGCCCACCGAACTCCAAAACCAACCACTAGCCGACCTATCCCGACTAACCGTAGGCCTCTCCACCACACGCGTGTCAGCCTCCAGCCACCTAGCATCGATAGCCCTCAGACCCATCAAGCAACAGCCGCTTTTCCACTTCTGATAGCCGCACGCATTCCTTCGCCATCCGTGACAACAGCTAGCACGCAACCCACCTCCAATGGCCGACCACCTTTTTCCCCACCTACGCCTCACAGCTCTTCGCCTCACCTATCTTCCCCAGTTCCTCTAACCCACAGCAGCTATCCCCTGGCAGCCCGAGCTCAACCTGCCGAACACTCATGTGCAACCACCTGCCGTGAACCTCGTTCTCTTTTTTTTATAAAAAAATATTCAAGTTTGCTTTCATATTATTTGATCTTTTGTTGCTTTGATCAGTTCTTGCTTGATCTGTTCTTGCTTTTGAGATATATATAGGGAGCATATATTGTTTTGTGAAGCAGCAGCTTCTTTTATTTATATATATAAAAAAAATTCAAAAGCTTTTATATATATGTGTGTACTTATATATTTATTGGTCTTGTTTAAAGTATTTATAATATGTTTGATATGTTAAGGTATATAATATATTTAAATGTTTATTTACAATTTATATTTTAAAATAGATCTTGTTATAACATAATGTATATATGTTATGATTAAATATTTATTTGAGAATTTTTAAAGGAAAATATATGGATTTTAGTAAATATTGATTTCAACATAATAAGTAGATTTTGATTTTATTATATGTGTTTTGATTTTTTTCAAATATAATTTAAAGGTTTTATTTTTATTTTAATATGTGTTTAAGTTAAATATTGATTTAAAAAAAAATATAAATATTTTTATTTTAAATATGTGTTTTAATTAAATATTGATTTTAAGAAAAAAAAATTAATATAATATATATTTTCCAATTATATCAAGCTAGTTTTGATTTTGAATTCTTCAATTCGGGTCCGTCGTGCTTTGCTTTGGAATTTGTGCTTGGATTCATCGCATCTTGTTCTTGTTATTTCTCCAGCCTTGAAAGGTCAGCAATCACTCACGATTAACATTCTTATATTTAGTAAATTCAATTCACATGAAATGACGATTGAAATATGTTGTTAAATTTGAATCTGTTACTAATTAAATCGTTAAATATGATATGATATTATTTGCATTTGTTTACCTATGACAATTGACATTATGGACTCCAATAACCTGTTGTATATATATTAAAATTGTTAATTGTGATCATATTTGCCATTGATATGTTATGTTATTTTATTATTATTTTATTGTTCTCACTCTACAAGTTCCCTATTAGTTTAGAAATCCCTATGGATTGAAATGATACATACCCGAACGATCTTGTAGATTAAGGGAAAATCGTAATGGGTTGAAATGATAAACCCAAGCGAATTTATTGAAATTTTGGGATTGCGGGTTGAAATGATATATACTCGTAAAATTTAAATTGCGGATTGAAATGATAAATATCCGTATCACTTGACCATAGGATAGAAAATTATATACGGACATCGTTGCTCTATTTTGAAAAATAATTTCTGAAGTTTTGAAAAGAAATATATGAGTTTTTAAGAAATATTGATTTTTAAATATAATATAAAGATTTCATTTTAATATATGTGAAAAATTAGATTTTTAAAATATATGTTTGAAATTTTAAATTTATAAGTTAAGTTTTGAATAATGTAAATTTAAGATTTTATTTATAAATTTATTATTATTTTAAATATATATAATAAGATTTAAAATAGGTTGAATAATAATAATATTTAATTTAATAAAACTTAACTTAACTAATATATACATATAATATGTTTAAATATTTATTAAAATTTATATTATTATTTTTAAAATAGATTTTTGTAATAACTTTAAATAAAGGTTGGAAAGATAAATTAAATAAGGATTGATTGGAAATTTAATTGGTTAAAAATTGAAATTAAATAATAATTGATTTATGATTAAATTTGTTTAGAATTGAATTTAAATAAGGATTGATTTGAACTTATTTATTTTGAGATTTTGAAAGATATAATTTTATAACTTGATTTGATAAAAAGCGACTAAATGAATATTTTCAACTTTAAGTAAAAATTGAAATTGAATATTTAATATTAAATTAAATTGTAATATGAGATTTTATATAAAAGTCACTAAAGATGATTAAGTGAATACTTTGAAATTTTAAATAAAATTTGAGTTGAATTTGAAATATAAATGAAATTTATCAAATTGAGTTATTGTAGATGTTTGAATATTTAACTTTGAAACCTATTGAAATTGAAATAGTTTAAATTTATAGTTCAAACCTGTATTTGAAACCAATATAAATTAAAAATGGTTTTATTGAGAATTTGAATTAAATTGTAATTGATGAACTGAGATTGATTTAAATTAAATTTTGAAACCAAAGTTGGTTTGAATCGATTTGTGGGATTGGATGAAACAATTCTAACTTGAAACTATTTTTGATATAAAATCTTTTAATATAAACTATTTTAATATATAAACTATTTCATCTATAAACTATTTTAAATATAAACTATTTTAATATATAGAAACTACTTTTAATTATTCAAATTGTTTAAGTGGGAAGTGTTATGATTTAGATTCAATGGATTTAAATGCAGATATTTGATAAGATGGTTTAAACTATTTTGTGGTTATGATTTCGAAAGTAAATACGGTTTCGAAAGTTATATGATTATGAAAAGAATATGACATTTTGATATGAAGTATAAACTGTTTGAAATATAAAATGACCACGGTGTGAAATAAGCGTTTGGTTGTTAAAGAGACCGGGATCGGATATTGTCATACTCTCTGCCAATACCGAAAACCACTTTAACAACTGTGTATGTGGTGGAGAATCCAGAACGAAGTAAGATGGTTTGGCGATGATTCTATATGAAGTATTAACTCAGCCCCGACTCCCGTGAGTCAGCTTGATGTGGCTAAAACAGGAGCTATACTGGGCCAAGTGAAGTCGCACCTCCGATCGAGCATGCTTCTTCGATACCATTCTATTACTTTGTGAGTTGATTGGGTGCACCTTTGATTTGGGAGTGTGTCTCGAGGTGGGCGGTAGTAGCTGCTATGCATTACCACCAGTCCGGGAGTGCAAACGGTAGAATCCTACCCTAGGCATTGCCTCGCGTGCCTTGTCACATGCCTTATCGCGCCTTCTACAAGTTTGGTTTGTACCGTACCTATGGAGTGCCCTTTGATAGCCCTCCAGTTTACGGAGGAATTACTGTACTGTATAGACTATGGTAATATATAAAAATGTGTTAAGGAGGATATGGGTAACGCCTTAACGCTATTTTAGTAGTTTACTTCACTTTAGACATTATCTATGTAGCGTATTGTACTATGTATGTAAATAGTTTAACGAATCCTTAGAGGCTGGGTATCCCAATCATCCTTTAAGTTATTTTGTATTTCAGTTGACATTTCACTTGAGTTGAATTTACTTTTATAAGAATGTTAATCCTGACTCGAGTGCTTTGCTTTATGCTCGGTCAGACTAAGGGTCACAGCATTTGAGACTCACTTTTGGAGCTTGGAGCTTTGTTTGAAGATCAATCTATATCTATTCAGCTTTCAGTTATTTCCAGTTATTTCTGTTCAGTCTTATCAGTTACTTTTCTATTTGAGACTACCTGTATTTGAGATTTCTGTTGTATTTTGTTTTAAACTCTGATGTTTATATAGTAGCTTCATGAACTACTATTTGTCTATTCTGCTGCTTATTGTTGTATTACTCTGTGTCTGTGATTCTGTGATTGATTTATTTACTGTATGTGCTGAGTTTTTCCAAATATAAATTAACAATCTGTTGCTTTGAGCAATTCAAGTCTAACATGAGTGGACGATTGTCGATTTGAACGGTTCAAAATGCCAGGTCGTTACAGTTGGTATCAGAGCTCCGGTTTAGGCAAAACTTAGCATATGGAGTAAACACTCATTAGAGATTGGGTAGTAATACCCTAGAATAAGTGGAATCAATTATAGAATCATCTTCGTTCAAGTTTGAAATTCTTCGTTAGGATCCCTGGATTAGGATTTCTTTCGGATTTTGGAACTATCCCTTTTGTTCTAAAATCCATTCTTGTCCTTTCCTGTTCGTGTTCTTATGGATCTGGAGAATCCCGTAGCTCTATTTCTGCTGATCTTTGAAATAAATTCAATCTCTATTGGCAACTTCGTCCTTGTGTGTGTCTAATTTCATCGATGGTCCCGCCAACCTCAGTATGATTTGTGAAGGGGTGAAACTCCTTTACAACAAGCGTCGATTCACTGGAGATTTCTATGTCCTTGGTTTTGATGCTATTATTTCTTGAAAAGCCCGAATCGTTTCTCTAGTAGACGACCGGGGTAATTCTCTTGTGATCGAATGTCTAATGCCTCAAGATTTTGTTGACAGTTTTATCTTTTGCTTGATTCTCAGCTTAGTGATCTCGACTCCACCCTTGTTGTCCATCTATGTCTGGATGTCTTTGGTGAAGTCACTTCTCTACCGCCCAAGCAAGAAAATTGAATTCCGCGTCGATCTTATTCCTGGAGCTCGACCTGTTGTCCTTCCTCTTGGAGAATGGTTTCTATAAATGGTTAGTCATGCTCTTTGGATTAACTAATGCTCCTGCCTTCCTCGTTGATGATATTCTCGTCTTTTCTAAGTCACGGTTGACCCGGTTAAGGTCACCGCGATTAATGTAAATCTATCCATCTTTCCTCTTTTGTAATCTGATTTTTCTTATCTTCCTTTCAAGCCTATCTTCTTAGTTAGAATTCTTTTTGATTAGAGTCCCTCTAAATTTGAATCTCTATCCTTGTTTTTTAAAAAATTCATTCTTAAATCATCCTGTGAGGGAGTGTATTTATAATAAAAATGTTTTATATTGTGTTGTTTGAGTTGTTAAGTTTGAATTTTGGGTTTCGATCAATCCGTTTGGCCAATGCTATCGATAGAAATTCCAAAACACTTGAACAGAGCAAACTGACACAATATTGTTTTCGAAATTGGTAAATGAAATAATTTTATGTATGATTATATTCTATATATAAAGGTATAATTTTCTGAAATTAGATAGTGAAATGAATTGATTGTTAGAATTGATAATACTAGATTATCATTTATTATTTTGGTACCATTCCTAAACCAATAATTATTGTTGTATGTTATAAGGTGGTAAAATTTTAAAAAACATGGTTTATAAATCCATTTTGCAAATTAAATGAATTTAAATTAAGGATTTGAGAATTAAATTTTCGTTGCTTTTCAAATTTGGTTTTCAAAGTTTTGGAATATATATATATATATAAATATATATATATTATATATTATTTGAAAGTCTTTTCGAATGAAATTGTTTCCAGAGAATTTTAAAAGAAGTAAGTCGGTACTCTCCTCTTTTGTCACTGGAAAATAATTTTGATGATGACTGCAGCATCATCAACATTCATTTTCGAGTCTTAAAGCGCAGGGACCACTTAGTAGCTTTGCTACACTTTTGTTTTGGGAAATGGGTTTGATTTGATTTTCTTGACAATGATTTGATGTATAATATATATATATATACACACGTAAATATTTATTTCAAAAATGGTTTAAAGTGAAACCAAAAATTTAACTCTTAAGTTCTATATCAAGTGATGGTTTTCAATTATTGAAATGAAGCAAATTTTTTTTGAATAATTGGAGTGTCTAAAATGAGAAATGGAATGAAAAAAACTTGAACAGTTGAACTATGATAAATGTTATTTGTATAATACTCAATGACATTCAAAAACATATAAATAACTTACCTGAAATATTCAAAAAGTTAAATGTTAATGTGATTGTGTAATCGAAGGTTATACAAGATAAACTTAAGTAATAAAATGTTCAAACTAAAACTCTGCTTAATAGAAATGTTACAAATAAAAAGTAAATTTGTATAGTGTTCAATTACACTCAGAAACATAATAAAACTTACCTGGAAAGATTTGAATGTAATTGAATGGTATACAATATAAATGTTAGTAATAAGATGTCTAAAAATGAAATTTTTGTTAAGGAAAATTTTAAATAAAATTGATTGTTATAATAAATGTTTATACACTTAATTTATGATTATAAGAAATGTTAATTGAGATAAATTGAATAATAATAATAGAATGAGTAAATAAATATGAACTTAGGAAGCTAAACAGGTAATAAAGGAATTCATATCTTTGTAAACAAATGGTAAATTACAAAGAATAGTTGAAACTGAATTATAAGTGGGATTTACCTAAGTGAAGTCAAGTGGATTAAATAAACGAGTTAAATAAAATAAAATTTTCTTTGAAAATTTGGATATAAATGTAAATTAATTAAAAGTGAGTTAATTAGAATAATAATAAATGGATATTAATAAGCAATGAGCTCTTGAAAATGAAATTTATACAGTTTTGAATTAACAGTTTGAATAAAATAAAATAAATGGAAATAAAATAAATGGAAATTAATTGTTGTATTTGGTATTATGAATTTCAAATTTATCTTTACTTTCTGTTGCTTCTATTCTCCTACCTCGTTCCTTTTCGGGGACAAAAAGTTTTGAGTGGAGGAGAGTGTAACAACCCGTAAATTTT
The DNA here is from genome assembly GCA_030737815.1 of Allium fistulosum. NCBI lineage: Eukaryota > Viridiplantae > Streptophyta > Magnoliopsida > Asparagales > Amaryllidaceae > Allium > Allium fistulosum. The sequence continues at coordinate 1,428,766,316 of CM060902.1, forward strand.
AACGGTTTCAATAACGTAATTAACTGAATTTTTTCTTGAAAACAAAACAATAAAATTTGATAATGAAAATTTGATATTTGGTATGCGTCTATTTAAACGTAGCAAGTGGCAGATTTCCATTAGAAAATATGAAAGTTAGTTCTGTCGTGTAATTTTCAATTTCAATTTAAAATCAGTTAATTTGTTAAAAATAAAATATTTTTGAAATCTGAATATTTCTGTATAATAAAATTGTAAATCATATTCTATGTGAGACGTCATATTTCATTTCGCCAAATTTGGACTGCTGAAGCCCCGTTTATCTTATTTTCGGTGAATTAGCAGGAGTTGACAGCGAAAAATCGAGTTTTGAAAGGATGGTCATATCGTTGATATCTCTGTATCATTCTATTCATCTCGTCATGCCGATCTCCGCGGTATATTCAATTGTGCATTTCGGTGTCCGGTTCACGGCGGAATCGGCGTAACAATTTGTCGTATCGGTTCCGTACTTGAGCCTGTTTGGTTTCCTTTGTCCTTTTAGTTACCCACCAGCTGAAACTCATAGCCACTAGTTATTATTGTTCCTAGAATTCAATGTTGTGGTTTTTACTATTCCACCATATTCAATTTATATTCTGGTTCAGCTCGTTCACCTTCATTTTTCTACCTTCTTTTCGTATTCATGCTTGAGAAAAAAAATAAAGGCTTGCTTTTATATTGTTGCATGAGAACCTACCTGCACGTGTTATCTTCATCTCCCACCTTCTCCTTTATTCTCTCCCTCTGACCCAGTTCATCGCCCACGCACGCAAAAGCTCACCCGACCTTCCACGCTCCCTCTCTTACTCTCGAACCACCTTCCATTCTCCTGACCACCCACATCTCTCTTTCCACCATCAACCATCATCATTTCACCCTCCACCTTCCTATTGTCAGCACCTGCACTAGGGAACCACGTAGCCTCCCCTTCTCCTCCGCCCAGTGCCCAACCGACCTCATCGCCACCTCATCTTCCAACTGCCACACCTCCCTCCACTTCATCCAAACTCCGACCTCAGACGCCACCCGCCACCCCATAGCCTGCCAAACTCCAAAACCAACCACTGGTCAACCCATCCCCTCTAACCCTAGGCCTGTCCACCACACGCGTGTCAGCCTCCAGCCACCTAGCATTGACTGCCCTCGAACCCATCAAGCAACAGCCACTTTTACAATTCCGATAGCCGCATGCATTCCTCCGCCATCCCATGACAGCAGCTAGCACGCAACCCACCTCCAATGGCCGACCACCTTTTTCCCCGCCTGCGCCTCACAGCTCTCCACATCACCTATCTTCCCCAGTTCCTCTAACCCATAGCAGCTATCCCCTGGCAGCCTGAGCTCAACCTGTCGAACACTCATGTGCAACCACTTGCCGTAAACCTATTTCTCTTGTTTTTTTTTAAATTATTCAAGTTTGCTTTCATATTATTTGATCTGTTATTGCTTTGGTCTGTTCTTGCTTGATCTGTTCTTACTTTTGAGATATATATATAGGGAGCATATATTGTTTTGTGAAGCAGCGGCTTCTTTTATTTATATATATAAAAAAATTTCTAAAGCTTTTATATATATGTGTACTTATATATTTATTGATCTTGTTTAAAGTATTTCTAATACGTTTAATATGTTTAAATGTTTATTTACAATTTATATTTTAAAATAGATCTTGTTATAACATAACGTGTATATATATATTATGATTAAATATTTATTTGAGAATTTTGAAAGGAAAATATTTTTTATTTTAGTAAATATTGATTTTCAACATAATAAGAATATTTTGATTTTATTATATGTGTTTTGATTTTTTTCAAATATAATTTAAAGGTTTTATTTTTATTTTAATATGTGTTTAAGTTAAATATTGATTTTAAAATATATATAAAGATTTTTATTTTAAATATGTTTTTCAATTAAGTATTGATTTTAAGAAAAAAATAATAGTATAATATATATTTTCCATTTATATCAAGCTAGTTTTGATTTTGAATTATTCAATTCAGGTCTGTCGTGCTTTGCTTTGGAATTTGTGCTTGGATTCGTCGCATCTTGTTCTTGTTATTTCTCTAGCCTCGAAAGGTGAGAAATCACTCTCGATTAATATTCTTATATTTAGTAAATTCAATTCACATGAGATGACGATTGAAATATGCTGTTAAATTTGAATATGTTAGTAATTAAATTGTTAAATATGATATGATACTATTTGCATTTGTTCACCTATACCAATTGACATTATGGACACCAATAACCTGTTGTATATATATTAAAATTGTTAATTATGATCATATCTGCCATTGATATGTTATGTTATTTTATTATTATTTTATTGTTCTCACTCTGCAAGTTCCCTGTTAGTTTAGAAATCCCTATGGGTCGAAATGATACATACCCGAACGATCTTGTAGATTAGGGGAAAATCGTTATGGGTTGAAATGATAAACCCAAGCAATTTTATTAAAATCTTGGGATTGTGGGTTGAAATGATATGTACTCGTAAAATTTAAATTGTGATAAATATCCCTATCACTTGACCATATGATAGAAAATTATTTACGGACACCATTGGTCTATTTTGAAAAATGATTTCCAAAGTTTTGAAAAGAAATATATGAGCTTTTAATAAATATTGATTTTTAAATACAATATAAAGATTTCATTTTAATATATGTGAAAAATTAGATTTTTAAAATATATGTTTGAAATTTTAAATTTATAAGTTAAGTTTTGAATAATGTAAATTTAAGATTTTATTTTATAAATTTATTATTATTTTAAATATATATAATAAGATTTAAATAGATTTAATAATAATATAATTTAATTTAATAAAACTGAATTTAACTGATATATACATAAAATATGTTTAATTATTTATTAAAATTTATATTATTATTTTTAAAATAGATTTTGTAATAACTTTAAATAAAGGTTGGAAAGATAAATTAAATAAGGATTGGTTCAAAATTTAATTGGTTAAAAATTGAATTTAAATAAGAATTGATTTATAATTAAATTTGTTTAGAATTGAATTTAAATAAGGATTGATTTGAACTTATTAATTTTGAGATTTTGAAAGATGTGATTGTATAACTTGATTTGATAAAAAAGTGATTAAATGAATATTTTCAACTTTAAGTAAAAATTGAAATTGAATAGTTAATATTAAATTAAATTGTAATATGAGATTTTATATAAAAGTCATTAAAGATGATTAAGTGAATACTTTGAAATTTTAAATAAAATTTAAGTTGAATTTGAAATATAAATGAAATTTATCAAATTGAGTTATTATAGATGTTTGAATATTTAATTTTGAAACCTATTGAAATTGAAATGGTTTAAATTTGTAGCTCAAACCTGTATTTGAAATCGATATAAGTTAAAAATGGTTTTATTGAGAATTTGAGTTGAATTATAATTGATTAACTGAGATTGATTTAAATTAAATTTTGGAACCAAAGTTGATTTGAATCGATTTGTGGGATTGGATGAAACAATTCTAATTTGAAACTATTTTTTATATATAAACTCTTTTAATATAAACTATTTTATATATAAACTATTTCATCTATAACCTATTTTAAATATAAACTATTTTAACATATAAAAACTACTTTTAATTATTTTAATTGTTTAAGTGGGAACTGTTATGATTTAGATTCCATGGATTTAAATGCAAATATTTGATAAGATGGTTTATACTATTTTGTGGTTATGATTTCAAAAGTAAATACGGTTTCGAAAGTTATATGATTTTGAAAAGAATATGACATTTTGATATGAAGTATAAACTGTTTGAAATATAAAATGACCATGGTGTGAAATAAGCGTTTGGTTGTTAAAGAGACCAAGATCGGATATTGTCATACTCTCTGCCAATACCGAAAACCACTTTAACAACTGTGCACATGGTGGAGAATCCAGAACGAAGTAGGATGGTTTGGCAACGATTCTATATGAGGTATTAACGCAGCCCTGACTCCCGTGAGTCAGCTTGATGTGGCTAAAATTAGAGCTATACCGGGCCAAGTGAGGTCGCACCTCCGATCGAGCATGCTTCTTCGATACCATTCTATTACCTTATGATTTGATTGGGTGCACCTTTGATTTAGGAGTGTGTCTTGAGGTGGGTGGTAGTAGCTGCTATGTGTTACCACCAGTCCGGGAGTGCAAACGGTAGAATCCTACCCTAGGCATTGCCTCGCGTGCCTTGTCACATGCCTTATCGCGCCTACTATAAGTTTGGTTTGTACCGTACCTATGGAGTGCCCTCTGATAGCCCTCCAGTTTACAGAGGAATTACGGTACTGTATAGACTACGGGAATATGTAAAAATGAGTTTAGGGGGATATGAGTAATGCCTTAATGCTATTTTAATAGTTTACTTTACTTTAGACATTATCTATGTAGCGTATTGTACTATGTATGTAAATAGTTTAACAAATCCTTAGAGGATGGGTATCCCGAACATCCTTTAAGTTATTTTGTATTTCAGTTGACATTTCACTTGAGTTGAATTTACTTGTATAAGAATGTTAATCTTGACTCGAGTTTTTTGTGTTTACTTTATGCTCAGGTCAGACTAAGTGTCACAGCATTTGAGACTCACCTTTGGAGCTTGGAGCTTTATTTGAAGATCTATCTATATTTATTCAGCTTTCAGTTATTTCAGTTATTTCCAGTTATTTCTGTTCAATCTTGTCAGTTACTTGTCTATTTGAGACAACTCTGTGTTTGAGATTTCTGTTGTATTTTGTTTTAAACTCTGATGTTTATATAGTAGCTTCATGAACTACTATTTATCTATTCCGCTGCTTATTGTTGTATTACTTTGTGTCTGTGATTCTATGATTGATTTATTTACTGTATGTGCTGAGTATATAAATTAACAATATGTTGTTTTGAGCAATTCAAGTCTGACATGGAGGGAGGATTATCGATTTGAATGGTTCAAAATGCCAGGTCGTTGCACATACTAATTATCAAATCTCAATCTACTTACCATTTTACATTATTTTATTTAATTTATCTAATTAAATATCCTAAATAATGTTAATTAAATCAGGGGTGTTACAATTTTATTATATAACATCACTTCTGTTACCTTATAACATGTGGCATGGCCTAGTGTTTATATGTTTGGTTGGCTTATGTGTTCAATTAAAGTATGTTGGAAAGTGTTTGAAGCGAGAATAGTCGCTATAAGTATACTTTGATATTCCTTAACTTTAACTTGTATAAATGAAAGATTTATGATGTTATCTTGAGATAATTTGATTTGGTTATTATCTACACACATTTTGGTGCATGGAACAGTGAGGAATTGGTTTGAAAAGTTATAGAAATTTTGAACCAATGTTGTGAAAGTTAAAAGTGCAAAGGTCGCTATGAATGCACTTTGAAAATACCTTGTGTTCGGCGATTTTCAAAGTTAACTTTGAGAGAAATCATAGGGGCTTCTTTGCATTTTTGATAAGCACTATAAAATTGCTTGTTACTGGAAAAATATGGAAGTTTAAATCATTCATTAACTTATGAAACAATGTCACAAAAATGTTATAGCGAGAAGATGGTCGCTATATGAGCACTTTGAAATACCTTGTTTTTGGGAATTTTTGTAATTAAATTGAAAGACATCCTTAGGAGCTCCTTTGCATTTTTAATAACTTTTATATGTGTACTTATTACTAGAAAATAATTGGACTTTAAAAGGTTTTGGAACCGGTCAAACAAAATGGCTAAAGTTGGAGTAAAAATGTCGCTAAATGAATATTTTAGTAAATACCTTGTTATCGGGAATTTTGCTAAATTGAAAGACATCTTTAGGGGTTTCTCTCCATGGTATTTAAATACCCTAAGGGTAGTACTTACTGTAAAAATTTTAAGTCTTAAGTTATTTGGTTAAGTTATTAAAACTGGTCACAAAAATCGTGATTTTCTACGTTGTTGTTTAACAAAAACTTTTAACAGCATTTGTAAATGCTATAGTAAGTCGCTTATGGTTTAAGTGTGTAAAAATGATATTTAAATTTGGTATTTTTCCCTAGTATTTTTAGGGATGTTTTCTAATATGTTTTTCAATATTTTAAAGTTGGTTTGAAGTTTAAATATAATTTTAATAATAATATAAGTATTTTTGAAATAAAGGGGGTTTTAATACAAAACATGCTTTCTAAATTATTTTCATCAAATTATAAATTAGTATTTTTAAGTAATATTTTACATAGATATTTAAAACCTATTTATAAGTATTTTTAAAGTATTTATATATATATATAATTTTTGAAAAAGGTAATTAACCATGCTTAACACTGCTATGTTATCACTTTTCACACTTAAGATCAAATTCCAATCATTAAGACCTTTTTCCCTGCAATGGTGCCTCTTCCCTGTCCTATCCCTCTTTTCCCGTTACCTTCCGCAACTGCCACTCCCTCTTCGTCCTCTCCCTCTTCTGACCCTTCCATACCTTCGTACGTTTCGTCCTCTCCATCATCTCTCTCTACCATCCCTCCATTGCCTGATCCGCCGCCTATCCCCACTGCTGACACACCCTCCCTCCTTGGCCCACCTCCAAATCCACATTCATCTGCTCTTCCTCCTCCTCCTTCTCAGCCTCTATGGAATTCCTTATTCAAAGCCAAGCCTCGCAATGCTGGTCGTTTCGAACCTGTCTCTTTCTCGTTGATCTTTGATGAAGGTGCTCTTGTTCCTCCGGTTGAAGTCATCAATGCCGGTAATGCTGTTTGGGGTCATTGTCTTGTAGGATTCTTTCTTGATATCCCCCTTCCGTACATGGTCGTTTTGCGGCATCTTAAGCGAGTTTGGCAACTTAAAGGATCGATTCAAGTAAAGTCAGATGGTCGCTTGTTCCTCTTCAATCTGTCTTCAGACGAAGACAGAAGGAAGATAATCCAGTCTGACCCAATTGTGATGAGGAACAAGTTGTTCATTGTTAAAGAATGGGATCCATCAATTGGTAATAGTGTAAGCACTGTTAAGTCAGTACCTATTTGGTTGAAGCTATCGAACATTCCCCTGTACTGTTGGTCACATATTGGAATAAATTGGTTAGCATCCCGACTAGGAAAATTCCTTTGTATGGATGATAATACTGAAAAGTTGGAAAGGATTGGCTTTGCTAAATGTTTGGTTGAAGTTACTGCGTGCACTGAGTTGCCTGATTCTTTCATGGTTAAGCTTCTAGATGGCTCTGAGCAGCAAGTCAGAGTTGATTATTTGTGGAAACCACTAATTTGTGGTGAATGTAATTTTTTTGGGAATCAGACTTCTTGTTGCCAAGTGTTGAAAAACTCAATTGCCTGTGAAGTTGTGGAAGCTCCAGCTGCCAATGCTGACATTAACTCTTCACCAGAGGGTAAAGATAATAAAACCAATGGTAATGGTGAACAAAGAAATGTAAGTACTAAAGGTGGGTGGAAGAAAGTCCCAATAAGAAAAGGCACGGATCACAAGTATAAGAAAATGAATAGTGACAATGTATCAAAACAATCTGATAATGTAATAAAACAATACAAAGACAAGTCTTTGGAATTGCTTCTGAACCCTGAAGTTTATACTGAAGGAAGGACAGTTGTGCATGTTCCTGTGCATAACAATACTGATGATGGTTTAAAAACAGTAGGAGGTAATTCTGAAGTGCATATGCAAGAAGATCCTCCTTATCCCAACGTTGACATGCAAGAAGTTCGATTGTTTCCTGAAGTAGAGTTGAATGCAAACCCCTTTTCTGTTCTTATGCAAGATTCAACTGAGACTACTGATAATGATTTAATAACAAACTCTATTAAGGAAGATGAGGTCTGCTTTGCTGATTCTTCCAAAGCTCCTTCAAATCCTATGCAAGTAGTGAAAACTCCATCTTCTTTTGTAACTGAAGCTGATATTCAGAAATCTTGTTTGTCTACTGTAGCAGTAAATTCAAGCACACTTGCCTCTGGCCAATCAAATCCAAGTACTCTAAACTCCCATGCAAAGGTGGTCGCTAACCTCCTGCATTCAACAACGATTGAGCAAGCTTTCTTAAATCAATTTGAGAACTTCGTTTTTGATCTATTCAAACCATCACCTCTATCTAATTTTCCTTCAACCTCCTTGCCTCGGTCTAATTCACCCATTCATATTCCGTCACCCTATACATTTCATGGTTCCATTCCTGGGTGGGTTTCTCCTCCTCCTAATCTGAATCAGCAAAGTCCCAGTGCAATAAGGTCTTCCTCATTAGCAGCTAAATTAAAATCTGTAAGGTCTGACCCTCCTACAACTAGGAGTAAGGCAAGTGTGCTCCACCTTTAATCATAGTTTTTTTAATGAATAATATTGCATCTTGGAATATCAGAGGAGCTCATAATCCAATCAAGCTTGATCATGTTAATTCTTTGCTCAATGTCCACAATATTAAGATTTTCGCAATCCTAGAAACCAAACTATCTCTATCTTTAACGTAAAAAGCAGCCTCCTACATCAACCCTGCTTGGCATGTCCATCATAATCTAGACAATGCTTCTTATGGAAGGATCCTTACTGTCAATGATCCCCTCTTCTACACTCTCACCCCCATTCTATCAACTTCCCAGCTTATCCACTTTCAAGCCATTTTCCTTCCTCTCAATATTTCATTCTACTTGACCATTGTTTATGCTCATAATGCTAAAGCTTCCAGACAATCTCTCCTAAATCTTCTCCCATCATTAAGGCAGAACTCTCATCCTTGGCTTGTTGTTGGTGATTTCAACTGTTGTTACAACTTATATGAAAAAGTTGGTGGGCAACCGTTAATGCCAAGGGATATTGCCCCCCTTAATGTCTCCATTTCAGACTCTGATCTTCTTCCCATTGTTCGAACTGGTGTGCCTTTCTCGTGGAATAACAGAAGCCGAACTGGGCTTCGTACATATACCAACATTGACTTATCTTTTTGTAATGACTCAGCCTTATCTTTGTGTCCAGCCATCACAGCTCATCTTCCTCACCTTATCTTATTTGACCACTCTCCGATTATCCTTTCTCCCTCCCCTATGCCTAGCAGAGGAAAAAAGGCTTTTAAATTCTTCAATGCGTGGGTCAACGACCCCGAATACTTAACAATTATATCTACAGCTTGGACTAGCTCTTATTATGGCAATCCTATGTTTACCTTGTGCAGGAAATTGAAGGCAGCTAAGAATGCATTACGCCATTGGGCATCATGCAAATTTGAAAATGGCACCCTTGCTTCTAACTCACTTAAGGACTTGCTTAAGAAGGCACAATCTTTACTTGACAGGGATCCATCCAATCCTAACCTTGCCCAGAATGAATCTATCCTCTTTCATCAGCTAAATGAAGCCTTAGAATCTGAAGCCAGCATGATGAAGCAAAAGGCGCATCAAAAGTGGGTTAGAGAAGGAGATAGAAACACTGCATTCTTCCATGCTTCTATAAAGAACAAACAAACAATAGACCACATCCATTCTCTGTGGGACGATGAGGGTAATCATCTTACAACTGTAGAAGAGATTGATCAATATATGGTTCAACATTTCTCCAAGCTTTTAGGTAACTATGATAATTTTGTTCCCAAACTCGATATTCTTAACAATCTTCCTCTTCCCATGATAAGCTCAGCTATGAACAACATGCTTGTGACAATGGTTACTGAGAAGGAAATTAAAGAATCTCTGTTTGCAATGAATCCCTCATCATGTGGTGGGCCTGATGAATTTAATGTAGTCTTCTTCAAAGCAAGTTAGTAAATTATAAGAGCTGACTTTATCGCTGCAATTCTTAATTTCTTTAATAACTTCAAACTGCTTGGTGAGATTAATGCAACCAATCTTGTCCTAATTCCTAAAGTCGGGCCCTTTGAAAATGCTTCCTCATTTCGACCAATATCATGTTGTAATGTAGTTTATAAGTGCATATCCAAGATTCTAGCCACTAGGCTTGTACCTGTGCTCCCAGCAATTATATCGTCCAATCAGTCTGCCTTCCTTCCTACTAGGAGCATACTTGACAACATTATGATGGCTCATGAATTAATTAATGGTTATGGTAGATGTCAGGTCTCACCAAGAACTATGCTTAAGCTTGATATCTCTAAAGCTTATGATAGTCTGCAATGGTCCTCTATTGTTCGAGTAATGGCTCTAATGGGATTTCCTAAAGTCTTTGTAGCTTGGCTTTATGTTTGTATATCAACTCCGTCCTTCTCTCTTTGCTACAATGGGAAAACGAATGGATACTTTAAAGGGAAACAAGGCGTTCGTCAAGGGGATCCGATCTCCTCGTTCATTTTTATTATTGTAATGGAAGCGCTGAACTGTATGCTAGCAATGAAATTTGAAGATAATACTATCTCTTACGATCTTAAGTGTAAACACCAGCAAATATCCTCCCTTATTTTTGCTGATGATATAGTTATCTTTACAAAGCCTAATGATCATTCCATAGCTGGTATCCTTCAGTGTCTTCATTCCTTTTATCTTGCTACTAGTCTTAAAGTCAATCATTCAAAATCTCATATACTAATTTCTGTCATTAACATGACTGAAAAAGCTAGGCTCTTGACTCATTTTGGTCTGCAGCCTATGGAAAATATGGTGACATATCTAGGCCTTCCTCTATTTACATCCAGAGTAACCAAGGCACACTGCATTTATCTGTACAATAAAATCACTACTAAACTTATCTCATGGACTACTAGGTTGCTGTCCATGGCCGGTAGATTAGTGCTTGTTAAGTCAGTTTGTTTTTCCATAACTGTGTATTGGGCAAGAACTTTCATATTACCCACTCAACTTCTCTCTATGATACGAACTGCTATGTTAAGATTCCTCTGGACTGGATCAATTCACAACAGGAAGTTTATACCTCTGTCATACAGTAGTTTAGAAAAGCCACTATATTATGGTGGCCTTGGAATCATCAATATCTCAATATGGAACAAGGCAGCGGTCAGTACCCATATGGATGCTTTGTTGAATAAGAAGGAAAGCTTTTGGGTGCAATGGGTATGGAAATATCGAATTAAGACTGGGAATTTCTGGACTATGACAGTATCTCAAAATACGAGTTGGATATGGTGGAAAATACTTAGCATCATAAGTACTCTTCTTCCTTATGCTAAGTACTCAATTTCCCTTGGATGCACTGTTAAATTTTGGAAGGATCCGTGGATGGACGATGGCTTGGTGTTAGAAACTAAACTGAGTGTTCAGGAACGAATGCAATCTCTAATAGGAGGGAATGCTTGTGCTGTGGGTACATTGTTAATGGGAAGCTCTGCACTCCCTCTACCAGTAATCAAGAAGTCAATGCGTTATGGGGGAGTTTGCGTGAGCATGTGGTCCCTATCAGACATGATTCTGCTTTACTTTGGAAGGGAAGATCACATAACATTGGTCGGGTTTATGATCTTCTTCTTCACACTGAAACTTTTCCTATCTCAATTTGGGCTAGGGTGTGTTGGACTACTATTTCTACGGCAAACGATAATTTGATGTTTTGGCGAGTCATTCACAAGGCTATACAAACCAGAGACAAGTTGTTGTCTGCTGGAATGGTCATCGATCAGCAATGCCTCTTCTGTAATATGTTTCCTAAATCTGTTGATCACCTATTCTTCGAGTGTGGCTTCTTATCCAATATGATAAGCATATTGTTTAACAAAATTGGTTTAGTTAGATATGATGGAGACTCTGCAACAAAATGGAATGATCTGAAGATTGCTACGAGGAATAGGCATGGCAATAGAGATATAACTTTCTTTGTTCTTAAAATTTACTTCAGAACTGTTTGGATTGAACGGAATTCTCGGTGCTTTAAACTTGTTGCTGCTGCTGCTCCTCAACTCTGGTACACAATTATGTCAAACATTGAATCAGGGATAAGATTCTCTTGCCATGGTTTCTCTCCACACAGTAGTGGGTTTTGGAATTGACTTGTCATTGCTTATGGATATTTTTGATTCATGCTTCTTCATGTGCATCCCTCTGTGCATGTTGATGTTTCATGTCTGTCATTTTGTTGCTGCATTGGTAGCTGTTTTCTCTTCAATGTGGTACATTTAGGGTGTATTCTCGTGCATGATATTTTTTCCTTGGTTTTGTATGTTTGGTGACAAAAGCTTGTTTTTGTCACATTTTCCTTTCTTTTTTCATTAATCAATAAACTCTAGTAGGGGACCAATTAACCCCGCTTGCCTTTCAAAAAAAAAAGCCAACGAAATTGGCTTATCCATTTATAAGTGTTAAGATTAATGTTCGAATAGGGATGGAAGCAATAATGTTCTAACATACCGACTTCCCTCTTGATCGAGGAATAGTTAAGTCAGGAATGTCTGAAACATGTTAATTGTGTTGATTTCTCACTCGTTTATGAAAGTCATTAATTCTATACTTAACACTAAGAAGCCAACGAGGTAGACTTATTTATCTATGAGAGTCAAGAATGAAGTGTTTAGGCAAGGTTTTGATATGCAATAAGTGTTCTAACTTGCCTGGCTTCGCTCTTGAACCAGGGACAGTATAATTTGAAATGTTGGAAACGAGTTAAGTGTATGAACCGTGATTTCTATAAGTGATCGTCTTTAAGTGGATAGTCAATTAGTCGACTATCGAACTTAACCAAAATTAACTTAGATCTTTAAAAGAACCTTTTTAAAGATATTTTAGGTATGAAATGGTTTTGGTTTGTTGTGACAATGTATTAATAATATTCATCTTTAACCTTTTTATTATACTTATGAATGTAAATAGATCTTTAAAAGAATGTTTTAAATATAAGCATAAGTGAAGTGGTTTTAGGTTTGTAGTGACAATGTTTGAGTAACGTTTGTCTTAAACCTTTTTGAAAGGATTTGTGAAAGTACTTAGATCCTTAAAATGGATAGTTTGAAGGAATTTATAAGTATGGAATCTTTTAGAAAAAGATAGAAAAAGTAAAGGTTTAAAGTAAGAAATCTTATTAATGGTTTGTGAATATAGTTATACCATTTAAGATAAGTATATAAATACTTTTTGAAGTATTGAAAGAGTATAAATTAATAGTAGAGAATGATAAATGAAGTTTTATTAGATTAAAGATATTTTACTAATAAAAGAGGTTTTAATTAATAAAAGATTAATTAAATAAAAAGTGGATTAAAAGTCGCTTATGTGACTTAATCGTGCTTTGTATGACTTGATCGTGTTTTATGTGTTTACTCGGTTATGGATACTTAGCACTATTCCATATGCGATTGTTCTCATTATTGTTGAATGTGACCAAATTTGTTGATTTAGTCTTGAAGAGGCCTAGATCGGTAAGTGTTTTACTTATCGAAAACCACTTCAAGACTGAGATATGGGTTTTATCTCTTGAGAGTGGATCTATTCAGGATGTTGGAATCCATGTGTGGTTTCGAGATCTGTTTGAGATGTGGGAATCAATTTGGGGATTCGTGTTCTATTCGAGTGATGAAGACTCGTGTGAGAGATGCTGAACATGACCTCGACGTTGAAAATGGCTAAAGATAGAGTAGGATGCACAATTTGGGGTTTGGATAACCCAGATAGGTATTATCAACTCCAAATCTAGAGTATGCTTATCGAAGTTAGTACCGGGAGTTGATCATATTTGGTTCCAAGTGGTTTATGTTTATGTTCAGGCATGAGCCTTTGTGCTTATGGTATGTTTTATCTAGAGATATATGACGCTCGGAAGGTAACTTCTAATCTTTGTGCATGGAGATTGGATTTCGGCTTAACCAAAAGACCAAAGGGATCTCGATGGAAAATCCATTACGTGAACATGCCTTTGCGGTTTTGATTATACCTCAATATGTTGTGGTGTGATTAATGTAAGTATCACGACTATTTTTTGATTTATATTCTTCACCCTAGGCATTGTCTATTATATCATCTTATGTACGTATTAGACGAGTGGTCCTTTTAAGGGAATAACCATTATAACATTCTGTGCGGCCTCAAAAGTATTGTTATATGCTGATCACATATTTCTCGAGTTTCTCATACCAGACTTATGTCTGACGTGTGGTTTTTGTTTTTCTAAATTTCTGTGTGCTCTTTCGAGTGGTATGAGAAAGGTACGTTTTTGTTGATGTTCTTTGGAGCTTGAGAAGATGAGCTGGATGGTTCACCTACTGTAGTGTTCTTATTTACGCTGCATTACTATGTTATACATATCTGCATTTGTGAGAATAAACTGTTATAGCTGTCCAGGCTGATGATAGTATTTAGAATTGTAACTATGAAATTCTATGTATCTTAGAGTGACTTTTCGTACTATCTTTTGATATTATATGTTATCGTTTGTTAATCGACTAGTTTTCTATCGGTTTAGAAAATAGTCGAGAAATTTTAAATTAAAATAACCACAAGCGCACGGTGTACTATCGTAGTACGTGGTGAGTACGGGTCGATCCGTAAGGAATTGTTGAATTTAAATCTCTATTTGATCAAATTATACCAATTGGAATGAAAGTTAAGCTAGAGAATTAGAAATTTAGCTAACTAACTAAAAGAAAAGAGATGAAAATATAAGAGTTAAATGACAATTTAGAGAATAAATCCACTCTCTAGAACATGTAGTTCAACACATATGAAATCATGATCTCTCTTTTATGGTCATTAGTTCTTTAATTGATGTGCTTATCATAAGTATGGCATATTTGTGCTATTGATTAGCCAACATAAGCCATCAAACTATAACACACCCCTTAAACCACTTATTAACTTTAATGAAACTTGACAATGAAAATGAAATCTATTTTAAGTATGGTCTATTAACTATTGATTAGAAATATAGACCATCAAATTTTAATTTCAAATCACTTTCTTTTGCCATAATCATATTTTGATGAAGAGACAATTAGTGTTAGTGATTGTTTAAGCATAGTCTATTTGGTGTCAACAATATAGGCTATCAAATTCAAAGAAAAAACAACTAGTATACCATTTCTATCATCATCATTAAGAACAAAAAGAGAGCACGAATTAACAAATAGTTGAAGCTACATAATTAGAGAGCTTCATTACCCCAAAATTTAAGGGGTTTAGCCTCTCATATTTGTCATTTGATTAACAAATGTAGCTAGCAACATGAAAGCAAAAAGAAAGGAAAATGAAAGCTAATGAAAAAGAGAACTAATTTAATTGCATAAAAGAAAATCTACACTACTTGCATAAATAATCAAATCTACACTACAACATGAAAGGAAATAAACAAGAAAAGAAAAAGAACATGTATTAAATTGCATAAAGAAAAAAAGGAATTACATAAGAGAAGAAATGGCTAAGTAGCCATGAAAAGAAAGAGGCTTTGATTTATTTTCTTAGCTAAAAACTAACTAAGAGAGACTAAGAAGGAAGGGGTTACATGAAACATAAGGGGTACTTATACATGTGTTAAACCCTAATTCATATTTTTTGGGAATGCCTAAAATACCCTTGAGAAAGTGTGGAGGTCAAGTAATAATTAGTTTCTACTAATCATCATTTAAGTGTATATGAAGCCATTAATTCCATAAGCATGTGCATTAGCCTCTAATTTGTACATTAAGGTAGGTGGGTAGGTGGGGTCCTCTATGATCTTCACTTTGAATTATTTCTATCTTCATTCCTTTGTATTCATTTTGCATGTGTCTTCATGAAACCACTCCTATTTGAGATCAAATTCCTACACAAATATATATAAATTTTCAATTAATTTTTCTCAAAGAAATATATGCACAAAAATGACTGTTTTGCCCTTATATGAAGATGGATGTGTGACAATTTGGAATTAATATGGATTTTGGTTAAAACAAGTTAAAATACCCAATATGATCATTTATTTAATTTTAAATAGAATAAATATGGTGGTAAAAATATGCACATTTACGTGCACATCAAATACCCCCACACTTACTTTTTTATTCGTCCTCGAATAAAGAAAAACTAAGATAAATCCGTTTTCGTAGGGAGCATGATTGCATTGAGCGTATGCAACAAGCCGTTAAACCTCTGGGTGTCCCCAGTAGGACGAGGGTTGTCTCGTGAGGGTTTTCAGCGGCAACTACCCACAAAATCAAATGCAGAATGAAAATATTTACAGAATGCAAGATTTATTTACAAAGAGATGAATGCGAGTTTTTGAAAATATTTACGAATGAAGGGTTTACATTTAAATTAACACAAATAAGTTAAATATTGGTTTGGTTATTATCTTGAAAATTTAAGTCATTTACTCGTCAAAATTTCCAACAAAAATCAAGCTATCATAACAAATAGACAATAGTTTAACTCGTTGTTTTGGTTGATAACACAGTGTAATTTGAAATGGATCCTTAGTTGATTATCAAAGTTTTTCAAAGTGGTATTTTCATTTCTTTTCAATAACAAATCAAATCAAATAAGTTTAAATGGTGCTTGGATTTCATTTGCTTACTCTCTCTTGTTTGAAAATTTTATTGATATTAACAATATTTACATATGCCTAACTCAGGTAAATTGAGCCAGATATATTACCCATGCACTGCCTTGTGGACTGATGTGAGGGGAATACAGAGCGTGGCGAGTGAACACACAAGTGTGAACTCTTATTGACTGTAGGCGTTATTAGTAAAATAATTTTTATATACACACACCTAACTCAAATAAACTGAGGCCAGATATACCGATCGTGCACTGCCTTTCGGGCTTACGTGATAAGGGTACAGAGCATGGCGAGTGAACATACGAGTGTGAACACATGACTCTAGGTGCTAAATATATATATATATATATATACAAATGTTTTTTTTCTTTTTTTTTATAGAAAGAGAGAGTTTTGCAAAATCATCTTAGCACCATTTAATTTAGAAGACAAAAAAATGTTATATCCTTTTATTTGAATTCACCACTTTATAAAACAAAGATTTTCAATTAGGATGTATTTCATAATTAACACGTATGAATCTTCCTATATACTAGTTAAATCATTGTTATTTGTAATCAAACTTCATTTTTATTTTTGTTAAGACAAATAAATTTTCAAAAATTTCAATTTAATAAACCAAAACCATATATTTATCCTATAGTGTTTCTTTAAAAATAAATCAAAAATGCTATTTTTTTTGAGATTTTTTTTAAAATTTTTGGAAAGAAAATAAAAATAAATAAACCATGAAAAATCAAAAATGATGATGAGTCTCCCCCCACACTTGATTTTGACTGTGTCCCCACAGTCAACCCAAGTGGAAGGAGAAAAATAAAAACAAAAACATGACCTTTATTTAAATGAAAATTAATAGTATTTACACGAGATCAGAAAGTATATCGTTAAAAAGAAAATGAAACGGTCTTCCAAAGACCGATTCAATTGTCTCGTCAAGTATGCGAGACACAGTTAAGCTTGGAAAACCAAACCATGAAAGATTTCAAAGTTGAATGTTGATTTGGAAAAACGAATGTCATTTTATTAAAAATCGTACGAGTTATTTTGTTTTCGATGATTTTTGGGGTTGATAAAACAATTGATTGAAATTCAAGTTAATTTTCACCAAATTGAAATTCAAACTCTTCATTAAAAAATTCTTCAGAATTATTGATTTCAAAATCAAAGTGATGATTTAAATCTTCCCCGTCGGAATTTAACAACTCGTCATCGAAAAGTCCAAAAAATTCACGTTCATTAAATTCGTCTTCCTTTGTTGGATTATCAATAACTTCATTGCGTATCTCTAGTTCAAAATCCAAAGTTGTTGTATTCACATTTTCAAAATCGGAAAAAGGAAAATCGAATTTTAAATCGAGTTTCACACCTTCAAAAGACTTGAAATCCAACTCAATTACCGAATTTTAAACAACTTCATTAAGATTGTTATTTTCAATTTCAAAAGTTGTTATTTGAAAATCGTCAATTTGGGTAAAAGATGAATTATTGTTTGACTCGTCACATATTGGAATTTGATTTTGTTTTTCACGTTGTTTCATATAAGTTTCAAACAATGAATCTGTGTGATCATCGTAAATTTCGTTCATTTGTTTAACAAAATCCAACTTATAATTATTAGCATAAGGATTTTCACTTTGAAATTGTTGAGAACAAAGAGTTTCAATCGTAACGTGGTTAAGATTATTCCCATTGCCAAATTCGTTTGAAAAGTTGTTTCCATTTTCATTTTGAGTTTGAAGTTCATTTAGGAGTTCGAAATTGAATTGGCATGGGTTATAATCGAAATCGTTTGAATTTTGAATTGAATTCAAATCTTGATTATTTTGAAAATTTGGATTTGAGTTATTGCACAAATAAGAATTACACAAATCATTTATCATTTGATTTTGTTGTGTAGAGATTTCAAGTAAAGACGAAATGTTATTTTCAAGATTTGAAGGCTGGTCATCATTTTGAAAAGTTTGTTGTTCAAAATTCGAATTATTTATAGAATAGTTGTCGTTAAAATATCCATACGAATTTGGAGTGAAATTATATGGATTATATTGATTTTCACAACTATATTCAAGTGAGTAAGGAAAAGGAAACTCGAACATTTTCAAGAATTTTTTTTTGGAAAGAGAAAAATATTTACAAATAAAATTTATTTTTCAAAATGGAAATTGATTTTTGTTTTGTTTTTTTGGTTTTTCAAAATTTTTTTTGTTTTTAAAAAGGTTTTATAATTTTTTTTGGATTTTGATTTTTCTAAATTTTTTATTTGAATTTTTGAAATTTCAAAGAAAAAGGATTTTTTTTAAAAAAAAAATTTCAAAGAAAAAGGAAGAGGAATATTTACAATTTTTTTTAGTTTTGGATTTTGAATCTTTTTTTAAAATATGCATGAACTAATGCAACTATATGAATTGAAGGTTTTAATTACAAATGATTTATCCTATGTTAACACAAAATTGTATAATCACACTCTGTCTTAAATCAACAAGATATTTCTTCGCCAGGTAACAGACAGGGGTTATCGGTGCCCCACGAATCACTGTAGCAATGCAGCCGAAGGTTTACGTACCTTCAGAGGAACAACCGCTATAATATTTACGAATCACCGTAATATTTATAAATGGTTATTACTCAGCTGTAGCCTAGACACCAAGAAATTAAATTATTCAAAGAAGACAACTTGTCAATATACAATTAAAAGTTATCGATGTCTAATCGTTATTAATCAAAATTCTAGGATGAAATGCAAAAACTGAAATTAAACGTGTATTAGCAATGCACCTACGAATGAATTTTTGTTTTTGAATTTTATTTTATGCAAGCAACCAACAATGCAAAGCAAATAAAAACAATAGATATGGGCTATATAAAAGCAACACAAATTTTTATAGCAATAATGCTAAGCAATTTATTTTTTTGGCAAGCGGTCTGTCTCCTTCTGCTTCGGCAACCTGAAAATGAGCGAACCAAGATATATACAATTGTTTTTTTTAAATATGAAAAAAAGGTAATCAAAACAAAAGAAAATAAAAACAAATGAAATTGAAACAAATGAAATCGAAACAAACAAAAGATGTATTATTATTTTATTTTAAAAAGAAAACAAAAATGAATATAACAAAAGAAAAATTAAAACAAAGGAAAATAAACAAAATAGTTTGGAAAAACGAATGAAAACCAAAACAAACTTTTTTTTAACAAAGAAAACTAAATTTAAACCCTTAACAAAAAATAAATAAAAATTTAACACAAAATTAAAATACACACACCTCCTAAAACAATACAGCCCAAAAATCCCCAAACTAAAAATAACAATTTTAACCCAAAACCAACTTAATGGATGCCCAACCCGGCCCACTAAAAGAAAATATCAGTTAAAAGAAATAATTCTCAACTTAAATTTGCGTTCATTATTCGCAATTCAATTCCGCACTAATATTTTCAATTTCGCAATTTCAATATCACATCTACAAAAAATTCGCAACCAATTCAATTTTGCTCGCATGAGGAATTTGGTAGTGGTTCGTGAGTGTGATTTAGGGTAGCGATGGAAGTACGGGGGTGTATGTTGTATGTATGCGAGGTCGAGATGGTCAGTGGAGTGATGTTGAGGAGTTGGCGACTGCGAATGTGGTGTTCGAATTGGGTTGCTGAGGAAGAGTGTGTTCGAGGTGATTTGAGTTTGGGCGTCGATCGAGGTTGTGGATTTGTGGATTTCGTCGTTGAAGCAGTTGGTTGATGGACAATGTCTGATGATAGTCGAGGTAGTGGATGGTTGATGTGGGATGGTATAGTGTTGCTGCAAGTTGTTTGTAGTGGATTTGCAGAAGATGTCGAAGCTAATGTAAGAACTGGTTTGCAACTGGAAGCTAATGTAGTGGGTTGTTTGCAAGGTTTGGGTGTATGCTAGGTGGAAGCTAGTGTAGTTGTAACGACCCACTATTTTGGACCATTCAAATCGACAATAAATCCACACATGTCGGACTTGAATAATTCAAAACAATAGATTGTTAATTTAAATTTGGTAAAACTCAGAATATACAGTAAATAAATCAATCACAGAATCACAGACACAGAGTAATACAATAATACGCAGCGGAATAGATAAAATTGTAGTTCTTGAAGCTACTATATAAACATCAGAGTTAGAAATAAAATACAACAGAATATCTCAAATGCAGTGAAGTCTCCAGTACAACAGATGACTTCTCTGAATAAATCAACTAGTAGAGCTGAAAGCTGAGGCGATAGTTGGATCTCCAAAGGAAGCTCCAAACTCCAAAGGTGAGTCTCAAATGCTGTATCACTCGGTCTGACCCGAGCGTAAAGAAAAACACAAAACACTCGAGTCAAGATTAACATTCTTATATCAATAAATCCAACTCAAGTGAAATATCAACTGAAATACAAGTAACTTAAAGGATGTTTGGGATAACCATCCTCTAAGGATCTGCGGAACTATCTACAAGGTAGAAATATACACTATAACACCGTGGTCATTCCATATTAATTTATACTTCAAAACCAAAATGTAACAACCCGTAAATTCTCGATAATTAAAATAGTTAATTTAATAAGATTTCATGGGTTAATGTTGAAAGAATTAAAAATTTGTAATTTATTTAAGATAATAATAATGAGAATGAATTTCAACAACATTTATCTAAGTCAATTATTAATTAATTTAAATGACTTAATATTATAACTTGGTTATAAAGGGAATATAAGATAACAATGGTAAATATTAGGTTAACTAATGAAATAAGATGTAGTCAATGGTAATGGGATCTAATTTGTCTTATATAAGAAATTTGTGACAGTTGTTAGTAAATAATAAACTTATAAGTGTGATTAAAAGTAAATGGTGATAATTATTATAAGTTACTCGTTTATTGGTCAGTCGAATTTAATTTAGAAACCAATTGTAAATGAAATGAAATTTTATATAGTAACTAGGTTTATAATCAATAACTGAAGTCGAATAATAAATGTTAGATGCTTTGGATGTGAATGAGGTAATTGAGTGATAACTAAAATTCAATTAAAATGTAATATTGGGATTTGTTGAATATTGAATAATTAAATTGTTTAAATTTAATATTGGAAATAAATTGAATAATTGAATAGATTGAATAACGGGAATTGAATAACTATATAACGGAAATAATTGTTCCATAATTTGAATTCGTTTTAAAGTTAAATTTTATAAGTTCATTTTCAAATATTTCAAGATAATGAATTTCGGATAATCAAAATTGTTTAAAAATTTAAATTTGCAAATATTTGAATAATTGAATTTTGAATATAATATGATTGAAAATGATATCGAAGATTGATATGAAATTTTATTTAAACAACAATGAATTTGTTAACATTTAAAATTGGATTTGTAAGAAATTCTGTAAATTTTGAAAAGTCGTCGATTTAATCGTCGAGTAAAAATAGCCTTCCGAGGCGCAGTCTCGGAATTCGATGAAACCAGTTCCATTGGATCCGTAATAGAGTATTATTATCGGATTTCAAATTTCGAAGCATTTGGAGTTATCGTTTGGTCGTACGGGTTAGAAACGCGTTGAAATTAATATCGAAAATTTAATATTTTAATTCAATTCTAAAAGCTATCTTCCGCATATGATCGAATTTGTGACGACCCGGCTTTTTCTCCACAAAAAGTCGTATCATCTTGAAGAAAGAAAGAGATAGAAAAGAGAAAAGATAGAGAAGAAAGAAAGAAACACATCAGAATCTAAACAGCGGAACGAATAAATTACATTAATCAAATAAGATATTACATTGTATCATATACATCAGAGATACACAGCTTATACAGCACATACTAGACAGTTATAAATACCGGTCTAGTTATTACAACTCAAATACAACTCAACAAATGACTCAGAGAAACTAACACAGCGGAACACTATATCTACGAACGCTGAAGCCTCCTGCTCCATTGCTCCTCCAGATAACTCGTCAAAGCTAACCTGAATCCCTTGGCTACTCGTAAAAATTTGAGTACCCAAGAGTTTATAAAACAGAAATAAACACTTGGGTCAGACATGGGTCTGGTGTGAGTAAACGGGTTAAAGTTGTTTAACTTCAAAGCCTTTTGAAAACAAAGGTATCACGTAAGACTTCCCACACATAAACATGGAAAAGTTTTTACCTTACGCTAACCAAAACTTGATAGGAAATCGAGTTATATTATAATAGGGTCTAGGGTTTTCAAGTAAAATACAGAAATAGCTGGAATGCTTACATCTCACATTCCAACATAGTTGGGCACAACTAAATCGTACGGCACTTATTGGATTTTGGATTCCATACAATGGCAGGGCTACCGGGGTACCGCCCGTCACAGTACGTGGCCTAGATCAACGTACCGAGGATCACTCCCAATCCCCTGCAACACAAGGCCGGAACATCCCTTACTGGATAATTCCCGCATAAGAAACCCCAGCGGTTGTAGCTATTCAACCGCCCACACAGCCGAATAAAAAGAAGGGACCTCTAGACAGAGGAATCTCATACTACTTGGGTGCTACCCACTAACCTTGCTGCACCTCCCCTGTTTTAGCCATTCCCGGTTTGATGAGGCTTGAGGTTACGATTACCTTTAAATCAGAACACATCACTTAGAATGCTCATCGTCCACCTGACGATGTGCTGAAAGCATTCAATCCATACAAGTTCGTTCCGGGTTCGAACGAAACCGAAGGCATTATCTCGTTACACTCATTTTGGAATCACCCTCAGAGTTAACGACAATAACCCTTGCACTCTGAATCTTCATCTTCACTTGAGATTCACGACCTATCGTTAATTTGGATCGATGTGGTATTCGGGTCTCCAGACCTGGAATACCGGTATACGGAAACCCGATCCCGGTCTCATCGAAATCCAAAACGTATCTTTTAAGGCCAAGTTGTTTAAAGGTTTAAACATTTAAACTTATTCAGGATGATATAAACAGATAGATAAATCATATTATCACAATTGATAATTCATATCAACATTCATCTCACAAAGCAGCATATATCATATATATATCAGAGATATTCAAATCATCCAATATCAACCAATCACCTAATATCAATCATCCAATATTAATCAATCATCTAAACAGAATTGATTAACTCCATATCAATTTAATTAACCTTTAATTAAATTAATTATTATCCTTTAATTACTTGGATTACCTTAATCCTGCTTACTAGCATTAATTAATTACAAATTAATTAATTAATCATCTCTTAATGATCTTTCCTAATTAATCTTCCTTGATTAATTATACTTTAATTACATTCAAGTAATTATTCTTAACCATATACAGTAATTAACCTTTAATTACTATCATTAATTACAATAATTAATGAACCTTCATTAATTAATTAACTATAATTAATTATATTAATTCTTAATTAATTACAATTAATTAATCATACTTAAATTAATTGCTTTTATTAATCAACCTTGATTAATTAATAATCCTCTAATTACTTCATTAATTAATTATATTCTTAACCATTAATAGTAATTAATCTTTAATTACTTTCATTAATTACATTAATTAATAATCCTTAATTAATTACTTCCATTAATTAATTAACTATAATTAATTACATTAATCCTCAATTACTTAAATTTATTAAACTTAAATTAATCACTTCTATTAATCCATCTTGATTATCATAAACAGTAATTATCATCCTATAATTTACTTATCCTAATTAATTAACTCCTTAATTAATTACTTTAATCCTTTAATTAATTACACCAAATAATTAATCCTTAATTACTTCTCATTAAGTAATTATCCTTTAATTAATTACATCTTGTAATTATACATTAATTACTTATACTAAGTAATTACACTTTTTAACCTTATTAAGTATTCATACTTAATTTTTTATCAAGTGATTATCTTTATTTAACTTAAATTAATCACATCCATTTATTATTTAAGATTGAGTAATTCATTCCTTAATTATTCTTAAATAAATTAATTAACCTTAATTACAGATTAATTATTCTTTAATTATTAATTAATAAACCTTAATTATCAATTAATAAAACTTAATAGCAAATTAATCAATCCTTAATTATTATTTAATTAATCTTTAATTACCATTTGATTTATCCTTAATTAA
Source organism: Allium fistulosum (assembly GCA_030737815.1). NCBI lineage: Eukaryota > Viridiplantae > Streptophyta > Magnoliopsida > Asparagales > Amaryllidaceae > Allium > Allium fistulosum. Next base: position 1,428,790,903 of record CM060902.1, read on the forward strand.
TTTTTAATCATTAATTAATAATCTCTAATTATTTAATTAATGAGTCTTGATTACAAATTAATTAACTTCTAATTAATTAATTAATAACTATTAATAAATTCTAAGTCAAAAATTAATTAAATTAATCACCCTTAAATTATTTTATTAAATTATCAAAAATCTTAATTATCTTTAACCAATCATTTTCCTTTGTTAATTACTACATCACATTAATTAAACTTAACCTTTAATTAACATTTAATTATATTTACAAATTGATTTAGTTTTAAAACATTTTATTTAAGTTTTAACAAACTTAAATTAATCAAACATACCCTTAAATAAAGTTTAAGAACATTTTAAAAGAGGTTTAGACAAGTTTAAACAGAGAACCATCTTTAAATTTCAACATGTTATTAATAAAACTTTAATACGTGCTTAACACCTCCTCTCCCGATCCCTGCTTCGAGTCATCTCACCTTCCTACTCGAGATCGCTTCGAGTTTTCCCAACTTCTTCTTTTTAACTCTGTTACATTTTAAATTCTAAAATTTTCTGTAAAGATTTAAAACTTTCAAAACGACCCGTAGCAAACTCGAGCAACATCCCAACTTTCCCGAGAGTAAACCCAAACTAACATCATCTTCTCAATACCCAAACCACTGACACGCTGCTGACATCTGTACACATGTACAGATGATCGGAGCAACTCCGGTCAACGTCGCCATTGCCAGCACATCGTCTTCGACCACCATTCTCGATTCCGATCACCCAAACCTCACATCGATTACAAACTCAAAATCGAACACTATCGAGCCTACTGAAACAAAATAGTTCGAGCAAAACTTACTCGCACTTCCTAACTCCGACCACCGGAGATCACTGCATCACGCCTGGACCTTCGCCTGAGACCCCTTCTTCTTTTCCCCCACCTGCGGTTGCCTCCGAAGCAGCCATGTCTACGAATGAGCCTCCAAATCATCGTTGACCCAAACAGGTCGTTAAACCCTATATCACAATCGTCCTGCCACCACGGTGGTTAATAAATCCACCGATTATTTTTCCTAGGATCCCTATCGCACCAGCCTCCTCCAGCAATGATCTCGATGATCATTTCTTCCACGATTGCCAGAAATCGACGAAAAAGTGATTTCCGTTCAACTCACTATATCTCGACAATCATAAACTTAAAAATCTTGTTTTGATTATTAAAATTCAACATTTTTCAATTCGAAACAGTTTATATAATCAAAACTCGAAATTACATCATTCGATTTTTCTGCCTTATGTTGATTATCACTGACATTACTAGATTCCAGAAATTCTACTAATTAACTTTAATTAAAGTTATTTTTAAAACTTGAATCTAACTATTTCTAACAGTTTTCCTTTAAAGATTATAACTTAAAATTTCTTGCAAATTGAGATATGAATTTTTGAAAGTAAGTCTTGAGCCTGGGAAATAACAGAGACCAGTTTATAAATGTAAAATCAGACATGCACACATGTAACAGAGCAATTCAAAATATATTCCAGATATAAACAATCATGCAAACCATAATACAACAATTATATACGAATTTATCACATGCATCCATACAATCATAGATTAAAACTGTTTTAAATTGAAAGTTTACTCACTGGAAAATTAAAGCAGTGGAGAACTGACAAATCCAAACATGCACAGACAAACACACATATATATATCAGGTATTCACACTTATAAATACACATGCAAGCATTTATCATTCCAGAAATCTATCAAGCAACAAAACAATTATTACTTAGGATTTTAAGTAGATGTTTACTCACATTTTTAATGAAGTGCAGAGGTGATTTAAACTGAGATGAAGCTTTGAAAACTTGAATGGAAATGGAGCTGAAGACTTTGAATTGCCTTAAAACTTTGAAAACTGAATTTGCTTGATTTCTGGAATTTGAAAAACTGAAGCTTTGAATTCGAATCTGAAGTTGAAGTTTGATTCTTGCTTTAAACAGAAATGCTTCAGGTTTGCTCTTGACCCAAATTATTCATTTGCATGCACTTGAAAGATGATGCAGATATGGGAAATGCAGAGCTTAGAACTGGATTGAAAATTTGTTTTGAACTTTTGAAAACATACTACAGGTTGCAGTTTCTATTTGCACTTGATTTCTGGTTATGGTATTTGGTTTGGGAAATTGAGTTACAGGGAAATAAATTTTGCAGATTTGAATTTTTGAGGAAAATCTCAGGTTTTTAAACTTGAACAATGGTTTCAGATTTTGATTTTTGAGGAACTTTTCAGGCTTTTGATAACAGAATGGTTTTGGTATAAAGAGATTACAGGAAAATAAACATTGCAGCTTTGATTTGCACTTTGGTTTTAGATTTGAATTTGAGGGAAAATTCAGATTCGATTCTGCCATAGTTTGCTTATCTTTTGAGAAGAAGATATAAAAAAGAAAAATGTGAAAGAAGATTAGGAATGTTTATAAGTAAATTTAGATTTTATTAATATTAAAAGAAAATACAAATAAAATGACACATGTCTCTATCTTATATTAATGTTTTAACACTTGTTATCAAAGTGATTTATAACTTAACACTTGTCAATATTTATTTATTTTTATCCTAAAAGAATTTTAAAAACTTTTTAAATATGATTTCCTAATTAACTAATATGTTTTCTTAATTTATAAATACTTTTCTAATTAAATTCCTAATAAACAAACACATTTAAAAATTTATATAAATACAATCTTTAAAAGAAAATAAAATAAAACCAATTATATTTTAAATAAAATATATATAATATTGCAAAAATCATTTTTTTTTTTTTTTTACTATTTCAAAAGTCTTTGTATTTATTCTTATTAAATAAATACATATCCAAATTTCTATAAAAAGAATAATATAAAACAAATCTATTTTTAAATAAAAACTTATCCATATGATTTAAATCCAAACTATATTATTATTTTCATTTCCAAGATATATATATTTTTTTCAAATTCAATTCTTACATTCAAATTCAAAGTCAATTTAAAGTCCAATTTAAAATCAATTTAAATAAATATAGATATCCATTTCAAACAAACATATTATTACTTATCAATAATTATCCTATTTAAAATCAATATACATATATATATATATATACATTTTAAACAACCCTTATTAAATTTGAAAATAATAAGTCTATTTAAAATCTATTTATATTTATATTTAAAAACAACTCATTATTTAATTGTTTGAAAATAACAATTTTACCAATTTTAAATAATTAACTTACAAGATTATCACATTTTAAATTCCCTGAAATCCCGGGATATCACATTCCTTCCCCCTTAAAATAATTTCGTCCCCGAAATTTAAAACAAAAGATAATCCAAAGTTTTTATTTTATTTCAATCAATTTAGGCATACATATCAGCCATACACAACCAAGCAAACAATTTCATCCAAACAACCAATTCAAACAAACAAACAATTCTAGCTATCCGGACATAGATCCGGATAAGCTTCCTAAATTTCCACGAGTTTCCCCAAGTATATATATATATACCGGGATACTCGCTCAACAGAATCCAAACAACCAATTCTACTGAGCTACAGAGCTCCTACACAACTAGATCTATAAAACTAAACAGAATATCAGACTACAGACGAGTCTGACTCAACAACCAAATCCTTCCCGAACTACTGGTTCCAAAACCAGAGATAGATCAAACACGTACTTCCTCAAAGATACGCGATATACTCTGAATCTCAGTTATCCAAACTGGCAATTCAATCCTGTAGATCAAACACTTATCCAAATCAGAATACAGAAGAGATCCAAAACAACTCGGAGCTGACTTCCCAGACTTACCCAATCTTATAGCTCCCTTATGATCGGAGAAAACTTATCCAAAATCAAATCTCCGACTTTAGAATCCAAATTCCTCTGTCTCAAATCCACAAAACTCTCCAGACGATCCTGGTCTGTCTACATCCTTACCGATCAGCTCAACCTTCGCTGATGCTTCTAGAACAAACTGGACCAAAAACAACTCAACAAAATGATCCTCTCAAGATCAACTAGAATCAAGAAACATAAACTCTACTCCTCAATATCAGAAGACTACAACTTACTTCTCTTATCTGGAAAAGACAAAACAGATGCACTAACCAATCTGGACTTAAATCCAGAAATATTTCCTGTAGAAATTTTCTAATCCCAAAACATTGCAAATTCCGGTTGCTTCCACTCTAGAACAGCTGCCGTCTTGCTTCTGCTGCACCACTCTGATCTAGAGCAGATAAGAATGCCGTCGATGAACTTGAGCACAGACTAGACAACACATCCTGAAAATATGATTCAACAGATCCATAAAGTAAACTCAGATACTTCATCAAATATTGAGCTGCTTCACCCAATCCTTCTACTAAGCTGAACCATCGATACTACTCTTGGAATCCTAGTCGATAAGAAATTCAATCTCAATTGCAGACAAATCTTTGACTTCGCTGAAGACATCCAGAAAAACTCTGATAACTCAAGAGAATACTCAGCAATCGCAAGTCACTTTTGCGATCAACCCAGCCTAATATCCAAGAAACTGCTCTCTCTTTACCAATCAGAACAGCTTATGCTTTTTAACCAATCCATCGAAGAAATGGATCCTCTCTACTGCTTCTGAATTCTACCACTAGAAAATTGCTTTAGCCAGAAGACTTTCTGCCGGCACACGAAACACTCCGAGCTGCACTGCTGACACAGATGCCAAGACTCCCTATCCAAAGCTCTTCGAGAAACTCGGACTCCAAACCAAACAGAAACATTATGCTGAACTCAGCCCCAATACTGAAGCATACTCACTTCCTCAAACTTGCTCCAAAGAAAACATCTTAGGACACAATCCATGGTTACTGCATCTCCCCACGCAGCTACTACTCCTTGAGTTACCCAGATACCATCACTCACTTCTGCTCTTCCAACAGATCCAAATTTCACTCATCCAACTTCAAGGATGGACTCCGAACTTTAACAGGTTTCCTTCAGAGATTTATGAAATCCTTAAGCAAAACTCACTCGAGACGGTATTAGGTCTACAGTCTCGTCAGATAGACTTCCAACCTCAACATTCAAACTCCAACCATTGGTAGTCGTGTTTCACACACCACCACCATATCTACCTTTATAACTCATATTGGAAAACCCGAACAGGTAACCCAATAGATAGGTAGAAATATGTATTTATAGTTATATAAAAATTACAAATACGCTCTCTCAGGATAGACATCACTCCAGAGCCTAGGTATTCACTCAACCTAATGCTCTGATACCAACTGTGACGACCCGGCTTTTTCTCCACAAAAAGTCGTATCATCTTGAAGAAAGAAAGAGATAGAAAAGAGAAAAGATAGAGAAGAAAGAAAGAAACACATCAGAATCTAAACAGCGGAACGAATAAATTACATTAATCAAATAAGATATTACATTGTATCATATACATCAGAGATACACAGCTTATACAGCACATACTAGACAGTTATAAATACCGGTCTAGTTATTACAACTCAAATACAACTCAACAAATGACTCAGAGAAACTAACACAGCGGAACACTATATCTACGAACGCTGAAGCCTCCTGCTCCATTGCTCCTCCAGATAACTCGTCAAAGCTAACCTGAATCCCTTGGCTACTCGTAAAAATTTGAGTACCCAAGAGTTTATAAAACAGAAATAAACACTTGGGTCAGACATGGGTCTGGTGTGAGTAAACGGGTTAAAGTTGTTTAACTTCAAAGCCTTTTGAAAACAAAGGTATCACGTAAGACTTCCCACACATAAACATGGAAAAGTTTTTACCTTACGCTAACCAAAACTTGATAGGAAATCGAGTTATATTATAATAGGGTCTAGGGTTTTCAAGTAAAATACAGAAATAGCTGGAATGCTTACATCTCACATTCCAACATAGTTGGGCACAACTAAATCGTACGGCACTTATTGGATTTTGGATTCCATACAATGGCAGGGCTACCGGGGTACCGCCCGTCACAGTACGTGGCCTAGATCAACGTACCGAGGATCACTCCCAATCCCCTGCAACACAAGGCCGGAACATCCCTTACTGGATAATTCCCGCATAAGAAACCCCAGCGGTTGTAGCTATTCAACCGCCCACACAGCCGAATAAAAAGAAGGGACCTCTAGACAGAGGAATCTCATACTACTTGGGTGCTACCCACTAACCTTGCTGCACCTCCCCTGTTTTAGCCATTCCCGGTTTGATGAGGCTTGAGGTTACGATTACCTTTAAATCAGAACACATCACTTAGAATGCTCATCGTCCACCTGACGATGTGCTGAAAGCATTCAATCCATACAAGTTCGTTCCGGGTTCGAACGAAACCGAAGGCATTATCTCGTTACACTCATTTTGGAATCACCCTCAGAGTTAACGACAATAACCCTTGCACTCTGAATCTTCATCTTCACTTGAGATTCACGACCTATCGTTAATTTGGATCGATGTGGTATTCGGGTCTCCAGACCTGGAATACCGGTATACGGAAACCCGATCCCGGTCTCATCGAAATCCAAAACGTATCTTTTAAGGCCAAGTTGTTTAAAGGTTTAAACATTTAAACTTATTCAGGATGATATAAACAGATAGATAAATCATATTATCACAATTGATAATTCATATCAACATTCATCTCACAAAGCAGCATATATCATATATATATCAGAGATATTCAAATCATCCAATATCAACCAATCACCTAATATCAATCATCCAATATTAATCAATCATCTAAACAGAATTGATTAACTCCATATCAATTTAATTAACCTTTAATTAAATTAATTATTATCCTTTAATTACTTGGATTACCTTAATCCTGCTTACTAGCATTAATTAATTACAAATTAATTAATTAATCATCTCTTAATGATCTTTCCTAATTAATCTTCCTTGATTAATTATACTTTAATTACATTCAAGTAATTATTCTTAACCATATACAGTAATTAACCTTTAATTACTATCATTAATTACAATAATTAATGAACCTTCATTAATTAATTAACTATAATTAATTATATTAATTCTTAATTAATTACAATTAATTAATCATACTTAAATTAATTGCTTTTATTAATCAACCTTGATTAATTAATAATCCTCTAATTACTTCATTAATTAATTATATTCTTAACCATTAATAGTAATTAATCTTTAATTACTTTCATTAATTACATTAATTAATAATCCTTAATTAATTACTTCCATTAATTAATTAACTATAATTAATTACATTAATCCTCAATTACTTAAATTTATTAAACTTAAATTAATCACTTCTATTAATCCATCTTGATTATCATAAACAGTAATTATCATCCTATAATTTACTTATCCTAATTAATTAACTCCTTAATTAATTACTTTAATCCTTTAATTAATTACACCAAATAATTAATCCTTAATTACTTCTCATTAAGTAATTATCCTTTAATTAATTACATCTTGTAATTATACATTAATTACTTATACTAAGTAATTACACTTTTTAACCTTATTAAGTATTCATACTTAATTTTTTATCAAGTGATTATCTTTATTTAACTTAAATTAATCACATCCATTTATTATTTAAGATTGAGTAATTCATTCCTTAATTATTCTTAAATAAATTAATTAACCTTAATTACAGATTAATTATTCTTTAATTATTAATTAATAAACCTTAATTATCAATTAATAAAACTTAATAGCAAATTAATCAATCCTTAATTATTATTTAATTAATCTTTAATTACCATTTGATTTATCCTTAATTAATTTTTAATCATTAATTAATAATCTCTAATTATTTAATTAATGAGTCTTGATTACAAATTAATTAACTTCTAATTAATTAATTAATAACTATTAATAAATTCTAAGTCAAAAATTAATTAAATTAATCACCCTTAAATTATTTTATTAAATTATCAAAAATCTTAATTATCTTTAACCAATCATTTTCCTTTGTTAATTACTACATCACATTAATTAAACTTAACCTTTAATTAACATTTAATTATATTTACAAATTGATTTAGTTTTAAAACATTTTATTTAAGTTTTAACAAACTTAAATTAATCAAACATACCCTTAAATAAAGTTTAAGAACATTTTAAAAGAGGTTTAGACAAGTTTAAACAGAGAACCATCTTTAAATTTCAACATGTTATTAATAAAACTTTAATACGTGCTTAACACCTCCTCTCCCGATCCCTGCTTCGAGTCATCTCACCTTCCTACTCGAGATCGCTTCGAGTTTTCCCAACTTCTTCTTTTTAACTCTGTTACATTTTAAATTCTAAAATTTTCTGTAAAGATTTAAAACTTTCAAAACGACCCGTAGCAAACTCGAGCAACATCCCAACTTTCCCGAGAGTAAACCCAAACTAACATCATCTTCTCAATACCCAAACCACTGACACGCTGCTGACATCTGTACACATGTACAGATGATCGGAGCAACTCCGGTCAACGTCGCCATTGCCAGCACATCGTCTTCGACCACCATTCTCGATTCCGATCACCCAAACCTCACATCGATTACAAACTCAAAATCGAACACTATCGAGCCTACTGAAACAAAATAGTTCGAGCAAAACTTACTCGCACTTCCTAACTCCGACCACCGGAGATCACTGCATCACGCCTGGACCTTCGCCTGAGACCCCTTCTTCTTTTCCCCCACCTGCGGTTGCCTCCGAAGCAGCCATGTCTACGAATGAGCCTCCAAATCATCGTTGACCCAAACAGGTCGTTAAACCCTATATCACAATCGTCCTGCCACCACGGTGGTTAATAAATCCACCGATTATTTTTCCTAGGATCCCTATCGCACCAGCCTCCTCCAGCAATGATCTCGATGATCATTTCTTCCACGATTGCCAGAAATCGACGAAAAAGTGATTTCCGTTCAACTCACTATATCTCGACAATCATAAACTTAAAAATCTTGTTTTGATTATTAAAATTCAACATTTTTCAATTCGAAACAGTTTATATAATCAAAACTCGAAATTACATCATTCGATTTTTCTGCCTTATGTTGATTATCACTGACATTACTAGATTCCAGAAATTCTACTAATTAACTTTAATTAAAGTTATTTTTAAAACTTGAATCTAACTATTTCTAACAGTTTTCCTTTAAAGATTATAACTTAAAATTTCTTGCAAATTGAGATATGAATTTTTGAAAGTAAGTCTTGAGCCTGGGAAATAACAGAGACCAGTTTATAAATGTAAAATCAGACATGCACACATGTAACAGAGCAATTCAAAATATATTCCAGATATAAACAATCATGCAAACCATAATACAACAATTATATACGAATTTATCACATGCATCCATACAATCATAGATTAAAACTGTTTTAAATTGAAAGTTTACTCACTGGAAAATTAAAGCAGTGGAGAACTGACAAATCCAAACATGCACAGACAAACACACATATATATATCAGGTATTCACACTTATAAATACACATGCAAGCATTTATCATTCCAGAAATCTATCAAGCAACAAAACAATTATTACTTAGGATTTTAAGTAGATGTTTACTCACATTTTTAATGAAGTGCAGAGGTGATTTAAACTGAGATGAAGCTTTGAAAACTTGAATGGAAATGGAGCTGAAGACTTTGAATTGCCTTAAAACTTTGAAAACTGAATTTGCTTGATTTCTGGAATTTGAAAAACTGAAGCTTTGAATTCGAATCTGAAGTTGAAGTTTGATTCTTGCTTTAAACAGAAATGCTTCAGGTTTGCTCTTGACCCAAATTATTCATTTGCATGCACTTGAAAGATGATGCAGATATGGGAAATGCAGAGCTTAGAACTGGATTGAAAATTTGTTTTGAACTTTTGAAAACATACTACAGGTTGCAGTTTCTATTTGCACTTGATTTCTGGTTATGGTATTTGGTTTGGGAAATTGAGTTACAGGGAAATAAATTTTGCAGATTTGAATTTTTGAGGAAAATCTCAGGTTTTTAAACTTGAACAATGGTTTCAGATTTTGATTTTTGAGGAACTTTTCAGGCTTTTGATAACAGAATGGTTTTGGTATAAAGAGATTACAGGAAAATAAACATTGCAGCTTTGATTTGCACTTTGGTTTTAGATTTGAATTTGAGGGAAAATTCAGATTCGATTCTGCCATAGTTTGCTTATCTTTTGAGAAGAAGATATAAAAAAGAAAAATGTGAAAGAAGATTAGGAATGTTTATAAGTAAATTTAGATTTTATTAATATTAAAAGAAAATACAAATAAAATGACACATGTCTCTATCTTATATTAATGTTTTAACACTTGTTATCAAAGTGATTTATAACTTAACACTTGTCAATATTTATTTATTTTTATCCTAAAAGAATTTTAAAAACTTTTTAAATATGATTTCCTAATTAACTAATATGTTTTCTTAATTTATAAATACTTTTCTAATTAAATTCCTAATAAACAAACACATTTAAAAATTTATATAAATACAATCTTTAAAAGAAAATAAAATAAAACCAATTATATTTTAAATAAAATATATATAATATTGCAAAAATCATTTTTTTTTTTTTTTTACTATTTCAAAAGTCTTTGTATTTATTCTTATTAAATAAATACATATCCAAATTTCTATAAAAAGAATAATATAAAACAAATCTATTTTTAAATAAAAACTTATCCATATGATTTAAATCCAAACTATATTATTATTTTCATTTCCAAGATATATATATTTTTTTCAAATTCAATTCTTACATTCAAATTCAAAGTCAATTTAAAGTCCAATTTAAAATCAATTTAAATAAATATAGATATCCATTTCAAACAAACATATTATTACTTATCAATAATTATCCTATTTAAAATCAATATACATATATATATATATATACATTTTAAACAACCCTTATTAAATTTGAAAATAATAAGTCTATTTAAAATCTATTTATATTTATATTTAAAAACAACTCATTATTTAATTGTTTGAAAATAACAATTTTACCAATTTTAAATAATTAACTTACAAGATTATCACATTTTAAATTCCCTGAAATCCCGGGATATCACAGAATTAGCCCCCGAAACACGTTCCATTGTGTTCGGAATGCGGGTAAAACCTTAGGAACGCCTGTCGGCACGTCTAATTTGGAGTTCGTTCGAAAATCATGTTATTTGTGGATAATAATATTATAATAATTTGTTTATACGCATATATTCGCACGTTCCTTTTCGAAACCCTACAATCGAACGCAGCCGCCACAAACATTTTTAATGGCCGAAATGTTCTCTACTTCTCCCTCTATTTTCTCGAAATCCACGCGCCGATGGAGGAAATCTCCAACATGAAAGATGTAGAGCTCTCTGGGCTCGTCAGATCCAATGGTTGAGATCGGCAACGGAGCTTCGTGGTGATCGTGATCTAGGTTCGAACGCTGGACGTTCTCGCGCGTCGTTCGAGTAGAGATGGTGGCCGAGTTCTACTAGGCTTTGGGCGGCGGTGCATTAGCCTTAGGGCTTTGAAACGAAGGCAACCGATCGTCTTTTCGACGATCGTAGGTGAAGCGACATCGAACCCTAGTTGGGCTATGATGGGTTCGACTTGCCTGTAGCACGGGAATGAAGATGATGAAGATGGGAGCACGGCCTTGATTTTCTGGATCTTAGATCGAACGGCCACGATTTCGTGGGGTAATAATAAAAAAAAATTAGAGAGGGAAATTTGTTTTAATTATAAAAATATATATGCAATCTTTAATAACTCATATCTCATCCATACGTGATCAGAATCAGACGAATCTTTTTGCGTTGGAATCGCAGAGATGAGAGCTTCGTTGCAGTGCAGATCCGGGAGCGTTTGGAGCTAACTAAAAGTTTAGGTTAAATCGAACGTCGTTCGATTTGATTGAAAATTGAAAATCAAGGTGAGTGTTTTATAACGCTCACAACGTACTAGAATATTCCGATGCTAGTTAAATTTAATATTGTGAAGTGATATGATTTTATTAGTCGTTGATAAATTTAACTGTCATTTAGATTGTCATCGAATTTAATGTTAGAAATTGAAATCGACAGTCAAATTAGAATTGAAATTTAATCGTAATTAAATTACCGAACATTTATAACTATGAAATTTCCATGACTTATATTGTCTGTTTGGATGATTGGTTGCGATGGATGCTATTGATTGATGATTTGAAATGTTTGGATGTTTATTTGGTTGCCGATATCCTGTCATCACCCTTTGTATAAATTACAGCTGTAAATTGAATCATTTTGAATAAATTGAGAAATAGGTTGAAATGATATATACCTATGATACTATGATTTAAATTGAAATGATATATCTCTATTCCTGAAATTTAATTGAAATAACTGATCACTTGGCCATAGGATAGAAAATTATATATGGGCACCGGATTGGTTAAATTAAATAATTTGTAAAATCTTCGATTTGGAATTATTTTAAATGGTTTGATTTAAAGGAATTTAGAAATCAAATTTTATAGAATTGAATTTATCGCGAATTTGGGGTTGAGATGTTGAAATAAATTTTTGTTAAACAAATTGGTTAATAATTGAAGTTAAGACTTTGAAATTAAAATTGTGATATGATTGAATTTTCGTAAATTGATTTGATTTTAAAGGATCCAATTTTTATTCGGATTTTGAATATTATTAAGTAAAAGTGTGATAAAGACAACATTTTGAAATTTGAGGAAATTGGATTTGGGATAGAATTGAATTAATTTGAAATCAAAATTGATTGAACTGAAATTGAGATTTGAATCGACTGAATGGAGTTTGAATTTGATTCGGAATTGGTAAGTTGGAAATTAAAATGGTTGACTTTGAAGTTATTTCAAATTTGGTTTTCTGAAGTTATTCTGCTATATAAACTATTTTAAATACTTAAACTATTTTATACTAAACTATTTTAACCTATATTAATTATATTAAGTTATTTTAACTTATTTAAACATATTAAATTATTTTAATCTATTTTAAATCTACTTAATTTAATTTATTTTAAAATAATTAACCTATTTAATTTATTTTTAATTATATTTAATCTATTTTTAAAGATATTTAACCTATTTAATTATATTAAATCTATTTTAAATCTATTTAACTATATTAAATCAATTTAAAACTATTTTGAAATCTATCTTTAATATTTAGAGTATTTTAACTATTTTCAATTATTTAAGCTACTTTAAACTATTCAAAACTATTTTCCAAAATTTCCAACTGGTCAATAAGGTGAAATGTTTATATTTAAATCTTGGATTTAAATACGAATTGGGCTAAATGAAGCTACAACCTAAATTGAAATTTGAAATGATTTTTAAATTGAAATGAGATATTGGGCGAAATGATTTTGAAAATGAAATCGTATGTTTTGCGTAGATACGATGATTTTGAAATGGATTTGATTTTGAAGCGAACTTGATATTTTGATATCAATTATGAATTGATTTTGAAAATGTAAAAGAACCATCCGGTGTGTAATAAGCGTTTGGTTGTTAAAGAGACCGGGATCGGATATGGGCATACTCTCTGTCGATACCGAAAACCACTTTAACAACTATGTACGTGGTGGAGATTCCAGAAATGAAGTAGGATGGTTTGGTGACGATTCTATATGGTATGACGTGACCCTGACTCCCGTGAGTCAGCTTAGATGTGACTAAAATCAGGAGCCACGCCGGGCCAATGTGAGGTCATTCCTCTTATCGGGCATATTTCTTCGATACCATTCTATTGCTTTTGTGATTGTTTTGGTGGCCACCCCTCGATTGTTTGGGAGTGTGTCCGAGGTGGGCGGTAGTAGCTGCTATGCGTCACCACCAGTCCAGATCCGCAAACGGTATATCTACCCTGGCATTTCCTCGTGTGCCGTGTTCACATGCCCTAGAGCGCCTTCTACGAGTTTGTTTTGTACCATACCTATGGAGTGCCCTCTGATAGCCCTCCAATTTACGGAGGAATTACGGTACTGTATAGACTATGGGAATATATAAAAATGTGTTAAGGGGGATATAGGTAACGCCTTAACGCTATTTTAATACTTTTACTTTACTGTAGACATATTATAATAGCGTATTGTACTACATAGTAGATAGTTTAACGGATCCTTAAGAGATGGAAAATCCCGTAACATCTCTTGAGTTATTGCACGCACGTCGACACTGGATAGGAGATGTCAAACCCCGTAAACATCTCTGACGCCGTTACACTCATTTTTGTTTACGATTGATTTAACTTACATAAGGATATTTTAGTCCTGACTCGAGTGTTTTGTCTTTTCATTACGCTCGGGTCAGTCCTGAGTTTTTCAGCATTATTGAAGATCTATCATGGAGGACGAAGACGAAGATTTGGTATACTATTACTATTATTATCCTTGCATCATGCTGTCTGCTGCATTATTTTATTTGTTCTGTTGTATATGTATAACTCTGATAAATGATGTATAAATGATAATCAAAAGTATATTAAACATCTTCATGAACTGTTTATTTGATTATTATATTTTATCTTTCCGCTGCGAGATTCTGTGGTTGTTTCTTGTTCTTTTCTTTTTCTTTTCTTATTTTCCCCATTAACAATCCTCCCTTTTGAATGGTTTGAGTTGACAAGAGTGTTTGATTTGTCGATTTAAACTGTCCAAAAAGGTGGGTCGTTACACAAAATATCATTTCATTTCAAATATATCTATTTTCCAAAATAGTATATATATATATAGGTTAAATAATTTAAAAGTAAAGTATTTATAATTTCCATAAGTCTCACAAATTGCTTCAAATCAACTCAAATTCCAAATTCAAATTTATTCAAAGCTCAATTCATCAATTCAATTCAGTTCTAAATAGATCATTTAAATTTTCAATATATTTCAAAGCTTTAATATTCAACATTTTCAAAGTTAAATTTAACCGTTTTATATAGCTCTTGATTTAACTTCATTATTATTTAAATCAGGGAATATTCACTTAATAAATTCAATATCATTTAACTAGCCTTAAATTACATTTTTTTTACTAAATATTTCCTTAAATTTATTTAAACAAGAAATATTCATTAAATTACTTAAATCAAACCCAAGTTATAAATCATATCTTAAATCTCAATTTCAATAATTTTCATATCGGTTTAATTAAATAAAATTATCTTCCCAACCTTAACTTATTCAAATTATTACCGAAATCTATTTTGAAACATAAATTTAAATACTTAACCATATTATATGTATTAAATCAATCTTAATTAAATTATATATTATTATTAAATCTATTTATATATCATTACCATTTATATATAATAATTTAAGAATCAACATTTATTAAAACCATATATTTCTTCCCAAATCCATAGAATTTATTTTCAAAATATTTATATATATGGACCAACGGTGTCTGTATATATATCTATCATATGGTTAAGTGATATAGATATTTATCATTTCAATCCAAAATTTAAATATATACGGGTAGATATCATTTCAACCCGTAATCCCAATTTCAATTCAAATGAAAATCGCTTGGGTTTATCATTTCAACCCATAACGATTTTCTCCTATTCTAAAGTCCATTCGGGTATGTATCATTTCAACCCATAGTGAATTCTATACTAACAGGGAACTTGCAGAGTGATAACAGATAATATAAAATACAACAACAGGCATATATCATCAATAACAATATAAACAACAGGATATGGTGTCATATCCCACAGGTGAACAGTTACAGATAATAGCATATATAACAATTTAAATAACTACAGCAGCATATTTCAATTGTCGTTTCAATTGAAATCAAATTTAATAAATATAAGAACGTTAATCGTGAGTGATTGCTCACCTTTCGAGGCTAGATAGATTTAATAAAGAAATGAGCTACAAATTCCAAAGCAACACTAGATGGACATGCTTCAATGAAGAAGACAGACATGATGGTCAAAGCTGATAGATAAGGAATTGACGAAATCAAATCAAAACTGGATTGATGGAGATAAATGGTATAAGTGGACTATATATATAACTATATATATATATATATATAACTATATATATATAACTATATATAATATCATATGCTAAATTCAAACATATATTAAATGAGATGTATATATGTATTTCAAAATATATGGTTTCAAATTAAAACACCCATATAAAATATACTGAAAAAAATCTGTTTTAATACAACATATCATATACTATAAACCTTTGAAACACAAAATATAAAGTATAAACTTTGTATATAGCTTTAAGAAAACCAAACATATACATTAAAATTCAATATTTAATAACAATATATTGTCTTTCAGCACGTTTATATATACAGAACGAAAACAATATAGAAGAGACACCTATATATAAATGTACACATTATATATATCATGTCCATAGTCAATATTAAAATCATTGCAACTTGCTTTATGTAATATAATATAACTTATATATTTACCAAAATGGAAAGATCATATTTATATACTTTACATTATATAAACAGTCTCCTAGATCATATATTCCTGAAAGCAATCCACCTAGGCGAAACATATACATTTTTTTAGAACTTACAGGTATATAATAGCAAAATCTAAATAGCGAGCATAACAAACCCAAACTCAAAAAAATATGCAAATAAAATACACACCGGTCAACGTACAGGTATATTACAAACAACATTGGACAAGTAGTTTTCGAGTTGGAATATATATGCGATTAAAAGTTATATATGCATGCTTCTGTAAATTCATGTTTTACTTGTAAATATATGTAAATAGTAAAATTTACGTATTAATATCTTATACAGTTTATAAAATACTTTACAAACACATTATATAAACTGTCGTACCAATGTAACTTCGTTTGTAGTATGATACATATACAACTTATAAAATAAACCTT
Organism: Allium fistulosum; assembly: GCA_030737815.1. NCBI lineage: Eukaryota > Viridiplantae > Streptophyta > Magnoliopsida > Asparagales > Amaryllidaceae > Allium > Allium fistulosum. The sequence continues at coordinate 1,428,807,844 of CM060902.1, forward strand.
TTTTTTTACGTTAAACTCAGCAGAATATCAAGTTCTAAATACATATAAAATAAAATCTATACATTTCGAACTTTATTAAATCATACTTTGCACATTGGGAACAACTTTATATATAATAAAATATATACGTATAAATAAACTATAATATAAATAACTAGATATATAATATAAACGAACATAAATAACTTTTATAAACTACTACAGATAAAATAAAACCCAAACAACATTCGACCTATACATATAATATACATACGTATATAAACTAATTAACTAACTATACAGACTAATATATATCTAAATCCTTATATAAACTGACATATGCAGACAATAGTTATATATATAGCTTATACCAAATCGTAAAGCACAGATTGCATAAAACAAAACAAACTAATATATACAACAGAGGAGAGGAGACTACTCACGGTGGAAGGAAAAGTGGAGGAAACAGGGCCATGCGGGTCGAGCAATGGTAGGGGATGCGGAGGAGCTATGTCAGGGAGCCTCGGTGCAAGGCCGGGTTGGTGATGGGAGGTCGTGCGTGTTTGTGCGGCAAGCAAAAGTAGGCTCATGCACACAAATATGAAAACTGATTTGCATGTTTGTACGTTGGCATAATATGAACAGACGGGTTTTGACAGATAAGAAAGAAGTGGAGGAAGAAGAAATCTGAGGAGTATCAGGCTTGTTTCAAAGTTTCTTTTTATATATGATGTAAAGGTGGAAGGGAATTTAACCTGAGAAGAAATGAATAGACGTGCAAAATATTGTGCCAACGTACAGGGAATGGTAATAGTCCAAAACTGAAATTTAATAAGTGTCATTGGTAGGTTACCAAAGCAAATTGATTATATGTTAAAAAGAATAAATGTGATAGGAACGATCATGCTATGATTAAGTAGAAAGTTATTAGAGCAATTGATTAGATTGCCTTAGGCTGCACATTTAGTTTTGAGAAAAAAAGGGAGAGTGAAAAATTAATAAAAGGTGGTACCGTTACAACGAATAGTTTATGGTTTCCGTCGCATACCGGACCTCAAAATACAGAAATAAATATACCGCTGAGATCAGCATGACGAGACGATCAAAACGGTATACTAATATCAGTGGTACGATCATCCGATCAAAAGTTGATAATCGGTACCGAAAATGCTGCTATTTTGTCAGAATTTAGATAAACGGAGCCGTAGAAGTCAAAATTTGAAAAATCGAAAGATGACGTCTCACTCAGAAGAGGATTTAGAAATTTTCTATAGAAAAGTATTCAGGTTCGAAAATTATTTTATTACCATCAATTATTAACTAATTTAAATTGAAATAAAATTTCACAAGAAAATAAACTTTAATATTATCAGATGGAAATTTACCAGTTGCTATATTGAAATAGACGTATTCTAAATAATAAATTTTTATTTTCAAATTTTATTATTTAAAATTTCACAAAATTTCAAATAAATACGTTATTAAAACCAATCAAAATTTATGGGTCGTTACAGTAGTGGTAGAAATGGTGATGTACTGTTGTGTAGTCGAAACAATGTGACTGTTGAGGTATTGGCACTGTTGAGGTTGTGATTGTCAGAGAGGAGGAGATGGTGGTTGAAGGCAGTGAGAGTTAGAGTGACAGTAATGTGACGACAGAAGTGGGAAGACAATGTGTTTTGAAGTTTGTTTGTGGGTTGAGTGATATTGGTAGAAGTGTTTTTCAAGGCAGTGGGAAGTGATATGAGGAAGTTTGAGGAGGCAGGGGGTATAATGGCAAAAGGAAATGATGAAGTATGTAAGTCTGGTAGAGGAATGTTTTAGAAATGCAGTTGTTTAGTGGGATAATAGAAGGTGGTAGGGAAGCGTGGTTCTGTTTGTGGAAGAAGAGAAGAAACAGTGGTATGTGATGAGATGTGTTTTGAGTTATATGGTGTGCAGGCTCTCTGGTTGCTATGGTCGATGATGGGTTTGGTGAACTGTATTTGGTGGAGGAGTGGATAGGGTGAAGTATTGTTGAATAGGATATTGTGGAACAGTAAAGTGTGGGTGGAGTTTCAATGGAAAGTGGTGACAACTGAAGTAGTTTATAGAGAAGCAAGGCAGTGAGTATATGAGTGATATATGGTTGAATGGTTTGAACTGCTTTGTATGGTTTGCACTGCTTTGTAATAGACAGTGATATATAGTGTGGTATTAGGTTGTACAGTGAGGAATGTTTTGTGATAGTAAAGATGTATTGCAGTTGAGAAGTGAAGATGGCAGCAGAAGTACAGGGAGAAGATGGTTGTAGAGCATCAGTTGATGTCGGATGAACATAGAGGGATGCAACAGTTTGCTTTGGAAGTTGTATTGGTGATGGGGGCAGTGGAGTATGTGAAAGCAGCAGATTGAAGTATGGACTGGAAGAGGTTATGATGACAGTTTTGAAGGAAGATGGTGGTTTTGCGGTTTGGTGGAGACTTATTCGATGGAGTTGTTTAGAGAACTGTGGTGTTGGACTTGTGGCACTGTGGCAGTATGGGAGTAGAAGTTAGGGATGAAAGGTTGTATAGGCAGTGGGGATGTTAGATGGGAATTAGGCAAATGGTGATGATGGCAGAAGTGTTTTTGCAACAGTTGCCAGTGGTCGAACTGATGGCCAGCAGTTGCCAGGAAGGATAGCAGGGTATTGGGTTAGAGGGGAGGTGAAAAATAGTGCACAAAGTCATGTGCACAGTGCACTTGCACAGTTTTTTTTAAATAAATGTAAAGTAATGCAAGAAAATGTAATTACAAAAGAGAATGTAAATGCAATTGTGATGCAATAATTTTTTTTTAAATGTGGATATGCAAGAAATAATTTAAATGACAACATAGACAGTGATCGAAATGCACAAGAATAGTAAGCAAAATGGAATGCAAAATGAGTATATAAATGCACAAAAAGAAAGTGAACAAGAAAGATGCAATGCAATTTTTTTTTTAAATATGCAAATGAAAATCGAAAACTAAAACATGCACACAACAATTTGGAAACAAAAATAAAACAACAAACACACAATATTTTTTTTTAATGCAAACACACAAAAATCAAACGAAAATTAATTCGAAGAATAGAAAATTAAAAATCAAAACAAACTCCCCGACAACGGCGCCAAAAACTTGTTAATCGACTAGTTTTCTATCGGTTTAGAAAATAGTCGAGAAATTTTAAATTAAAATAACCGCAAGCGCACAGCGTACTATCGTAGTACATAGTGAGTACGACTCGATCCGCAGGGAATTATTGATTTTAAATCTCTATTCAATCAACTGGAATGAAAGTTAAGCTAGAGAATTAGAAAATTAGCTAACTAACTAAAAGAAAAGAGATGAAAATATAAGAGTTAAATGACAATTTAGAGAATAAATCCACTCTCTAGATCATATAGTTCAACACGTATGAAATCATGATCTCTCTTGTAACAACCCGCCAATCCGTACACGGAAAGACGCGCCATTATTAAGAAAGAAAGAGGTGAGAAAATAGAAAAGATAGAGAAGAAAGAAGAAACAACATAAGAATCTCAACAGCGGAACGAATAAAATATAATATATCACATAAGAGAATACATAGTATCATATACATCAGAGTCACACCGATAATACAACACATACTAGACAGTTATAAACACCTGTCTAGTTAATACAACTCAATACAACTCACAACATCACAGAGATACAACACAGCGGAAATACATATAAATACTACACAGCGGAACCAATATATCTATCTACAACGCTGAAGCCTCCTGCTCCATTGCTCCTTCCGAATTCGTCAAAGCTAACCTGAATCCCTTGGCTACCCGTAAAAATTTGGGTACCCGAGAGTTTAGGAAAAACAGAAATAAACTCCGGGTCAGACATGGGTCTGGTATGAGTAAACGGTTAAAGTTGCTTAACTTTAAAAATCCTTTGAAACAAAAGGTATCACGTAAGACTTCCCACACATAAACATGGAAAAGTTTTTACCTTACGCTAACCAAGACATTTGATAGGAAATTCAGTGATATTATAGTAGGTCTATGGTTTTCAAGTAAATAAGAAATAGCTGAAATTGTTACATGATTAAATTCCAGCATACTAGCCAACAATGTGGGTAATACAATCAAATCCGATGGCACTTATTGGATTTTGGATTCCATACAATGGCAGGGCTACTGGGGTACCGCCCGTCACAGTACCTGGCCTAGATCAGCGTACCGAGGACCCACCCTAAGTCCCCTGCAACACAAGGCCGGACCCATCCCTTACTGGATAGTTCCGAATAAAATCACCCCACGGTTGGGATCCACAACCGCACACTAAGCCGAAATAAAAAGGGACATCTAGACAGGGATGACCTTACTCTCAAGTGGGTGCTACCCACGAAGCCTTGCTGCACCTCCCCTGTTTTAGCCATTCCCGGTTGATGAGGCTTGAGGCTACGATTACCTTTAGAGAACACATCTCTTAGAATGCTCATCGTCCACCTGACGATGTTCTGAAAGCATTCGATCCATACAAGTTCGTTCCGGGTTCGAACGAAACCGAAGGCATTATCTCGTTACACTCATTTTGGAATCACCCTCAGAGTTAACGACAATAACCCTTGCACTCTAAATCACCATCTCGAGCCTATAAGTACTATCTCCGTCAAACTCATTACGGAACCACCCACAGAGTTATACTGACGAATAGTTCTTATACCTCGAGTCTTCACTTGCTCCAATTGAATTTCACGACCTAACGTTAATTTGGATCGATGTGGTTTTCGGGTCTCCAGACCTGGAATCCCGGTATACGGAAACCCGATCCCGGTCTCATCGAAATCCAAACCGTATCTTTTAAGGCCAAGTTGTTTTAAAGTTAAAACAATTCAATTCAAAATTATCTATATACTCACAGATAGATAAATCTCAATATCACAGATAGATAATCCACAATATCACAGATAGATAATTCACAATATCATCATAAATAGATAATCCATATCACACAGCATCCATATCTGAGATCTCAAACCCTTCAAGGCAAACAATATCATCCATCCATACATAAGCAAGGATAAATAATCACACCATTTATAATTAATTTAAAATGAATTAAATTAATTATCTCATTTCAAATTAATTTAAAATGAATTAAATTAATTACTTCTTCTCTAATTAATTTAAAGTAAATTAAATTAATTACTTTATCTTATAAATCCTGCTTACAAAATCATTAATTAATTACAAATCAATTAATTAATCATTCTCCAACTTCCATTTTAATTAATCATCTTGGATTAACTAACCTTTAATTACATTCCAGTAATTACTCTTTAATTAATTTCATAAATTAATTATTCTTAACCATTCACAGTAATTAACCATTAATTACTTCATCAATTACATTTATTAACGAACCTTAATAAATTACTTCCATTACTTAATTAATTAACTATAATTAATTACATTAATCCTTAATTAATTACATTAATTAATTAACTTCTATTAATCACTTTCATTTATCAACCTAAATCATATACAGGAATTTCCATCTTGAAATTTCTTATCTTAATTAATTAACTTCTTAATTAATTACATAAACCCTTATTATTTATTACACCGAGTAATAAATCTTTAATTACTTCTACAAAGTAATCCTACTTTAATTACTTCCCATTAAGTAATTTCCTTCATCTAATTACATCCTGTAATTATTCATTAATTACTTTGCTAAGTAATTATACTATTCAATTTCATTAAGTATTCATACTTAATTAACCATCAAGTGGTTATCTTTAATTAATTTACAATTAATTATCTTGAATCAATCACATTCATTTGATCCATTACAATTGATAATTCATTTCTTAATTGCCCTTTCAACAAATTTATAAATCTTTAATTACAGATTAATTATTCTTTTAATTATTAATATATAAACCTTAATTATCAATTAATAAGATTTAATCACAATTTAATTAATCCTTAATTAAGCTTTATAGATTAATTATTCCTTATTCATTAACCAATTTATTTATTTCTAAAACTCAATTACTAACTAAGTACTTTTTTATTTTCCAATTAATCAACCTTTAATTTCTTAATTAATAAATCCCTAATTCATTAATCTCTAATTATTAGTTAATCAATCACAATCATTAATTAATTAAAATAATTAATTATCCTTGAATTAACCATTTAATTAACCTTTATCTTTAATTAATTAAATTAATTAATTATATTTAATTTCCTAATTAACTTAATTAATTTCCAAGATAATAAAACTCCCTTTAACTTAAGATACATTATCTTATGAATACGTTAATTACCATTCACATTCAAAATCATTTTAACCTTATAATTTACTTTCTTTAACATTTAAGATATTAAAAAAATTTAAGAAACTATTTGAATTTACATTTCAAAAATCTGTTTTTTTCAAAATTTTGGTTTGCTTCTGGTCATACCCGAAGTCTACCCTGTAGCTACTTCGGGTCTCCCTTGAAATTTCCCCTATGATAAATACTTGGACAAATTTTTAAGTTTTAAAAACTTAGCAGGCCTAAATTCCCCTATATGTTACTCGAGTTTATACTCGAGCAAAACCCCAGTATCCCCGAAGTCATCTTCGAGACGATCCCCAGGAATCTCGAGCAACCTCACGCGAACACTTCTTCTTCCTCAAAGTCAAAATTACCCAGACCGAAATGCACGTGCACGTGCACAGTCGAGCGACGTAGCTCCGACCATGGTCACCACCTCCAACATGTTGTCCTCGACCTATACGAGCATCACGAACATCCAAAACTACAAATCGATGACAAAAATCGAAATCGAGCATTCCAGTTCGTACCTGGAACTCGACATGACCAAAAAAAATCCCTCGAACACGCAACTCCGATCATCAGGCGATGCGCCACCATTGCCACACGTTCCTCGACCATCCACGAAGCCGTCCCCAAAGTTCCACCGCACTCGAAACAACAGAGGAGAAGAAACACGGAAATTCCAGACGTGACCAAATTTAGGGTTAGAAACCTAAATCCCCTCTTCCACGTCGCCTCGATGATCTGGAACACTTCCAGGCATTTTTCCCCAACTCCCCATAGCTTCATCCATCCCCAGCCACGATTCCGACCATCCCAAACACGTAGATCATCAGGGATCACTCGAAATTCTATTTCCAGTTAGCCTAGGATTTCTCATTCAATTCAGTATTAAATTTTATGATTTTCTTTTTAAAAATCATGATTTCCTAATACCATTCAAGATATAAACTTGAATTAACTAAATCTAACACTTGATTTTTGTCATGTTAACAAGATTTCTACTGTTATTTCTAGATGCCAACCATTTCCCACTTAAAATGTTGGTTAGTATTTTATATCTTAGATTAAGTTTAAACTTTACAATTTTGTTTGAAATACAAGGTTTATCAATGAACAGATAAAAGAATTGAGATTTTTGACTAGATTTAAACTCTGTATCAAGAACAGGGAAGAATAAAACATTCCAGACATGCACACTTGTATCACAACCATGTACTTCAAATTTCATACAGAACTACCACTTAAATATTCACCAGCAAGCATCAAGAATCTCAAAAATTTTCACAAGCAACAGGTTATCATTTACTTAAATTTTTAAGTGGATGTTTACTCACAGGTTCAAAATGAAGAACAGAGGCTAGAACTTGGAACTGGAAATGAAAACTTGAAACTTGAAAAGCTTTGTCTCCATGCTTTAAAAAGAATGGTTTACTTGCTTCTTTAAAAACTGAAAGCTTTAAAAATAAAACTGCAACTTGAAAGCTTTGAAGGTTTGGCTTTCCTTTCTCTGGTTTTCATTGCTTTGTATTGTTTTGCTTTACATTGTTTAAAAATGAATCGAAATGAAAAGGAAGCTGATATAAAGGAACAATTTCAGGCTGAAAAGAAGGGGTAGCTGGTACACATGCATTAATGAGGCAGCCATACTTATTTTCTTTCCAGGTATGAAGGCTGAGATAAAGCAATTTGTACACTAGCATTAATTAAGCATGTTGCATTTACATCCCATATTAAATTTCGTGTACTGTGTTTTCTCTGGCCTGCAAAACTTGAGGCTGAAGTATGTATTCCATACTTGACTTGATCTCCTACTACATGAATTTATAAAGGTGATAGGGTGTGTATATTACTATGCAGGTATATGTTTTTCCCTGGTTTGCTTCTTTGTTTTGGTTTATGACTTGGTCTACTAGTATATTTTCTATTTAAAACTTAACTACAACACTACACTAATATTTATATACATGTATTTATTTAATACTTATGTAAAAATACGTTAGTGAGAGAATATAACTTACATTAATGACCATATATAGGTTTTACATTTATTTTCAATATTACAACGATTCATTTTAAATTAAGACATTTATTACCAAAAATTTCTCCAAATATTATATACATAGATCAAAAATGAACAAGTGGAACTTTATTTATAATTATTTATTTACATGTATTTATCTTATACTTATGAACAAATATGTTTATGCAATAATACTTATATTTAAGACCATATACTAGTTTTATATCATATTTAATATTAACAAGATTCATTTTAATTTAAACATTGAAAAGATTAATTTCAAATTTAAAACATTATTACTAAATTTACATCACACATATATACATAGATTAAAAGTAAAAAGATAGAGTATTATTTATATTAAAGATAGATTTTATATTAATTATATTGAAATGCTTCTATTTTAAAATTCATAAATCATAATTTTCTAAACTACATAAATAAATATACATTTTAAAATAACACTTAATAATTTAGAAATAGAAATATCTAAATCTATTTATAAAATAACTCAGATTAAATTTGTGACAAGATATACTTATTTAAAAATCAATTAAAACCATATTTTAAACATCATATTATTAATTCATCTGGTTATTATATCTGAAAATAACAATTTAAATCAATTTTAAATAATTTAAATAAGAGATTATCGCATTTTAAATTCCTCGAAATTCCGGGATGTCACATCTCTTTTATGGTCATTGGTGCTTTAATTGATGTGCTTATCATAAGTATGGCATATTTGTGCTATTGATTAGCCAACATAAGCCATCAAACTATAACACACCCATTAAACCACTTACTAACTTTAATGAAACTTGACAATGAAAATGAAAATGAAATCTATTTTAAGTATGGCCAATTAACTATTGATTAGAAATATAGGCCATCAAATTTTAATTTCAAGTCACTTTCTTTTGCCATAATCATATTTTGACGAAGAGGCAATTAGTGTTAGTGATTGTTCAAGCATAGCCTATTTGGTGTCAACAATATAGGCTATCAAATTCAAAGCAAAAACAACTAGTAAACCATTTCTATCATCATCATTAAGCACAAAAAGAGAGCATGAATTAACAAATAGTTGAAGCTACATAATTAGAGAGCTTCATTACCCCTAAATTGAAGGGGTTTAGCCTCTCATATTTGTCATTTGATTAACAAATGTAGCTAGCAACATGAAAGCAAAAAGAAAGGAAAATGAAAGCTAATGAAAAAGAGAACTAATCAAGTGCATAAAAGAAAATCTACACTACTTGCATAAATAAACAAATCTACAGTACAACATGAAAGGAAATAAATAAGAAATGAAAAAGAACATGTATTAAATTGCATAAAGAAAAAAAGGAATTACATAAGAGAAGAAATGGCTAAGTAGCCATGAAAAGAAAGAGAGCTTTGATTTATTTTCTAAGCTAAAAACTAACTAAGAGAGACTAAGAAGGAAGGAGTTACATGAAACATAAGGAGTACTTATACATGTGTTAAACCCTAATTCATATTTTTGGGGAATGCCCAAAATACCCTTGAGAAAGTGTGAAGGCCAAGTAATCATTAGCTTCTACTAATCATCATTTAAGTGTACATGAAACCATTAATTCCATAATCATGTGCATTAGCCTCTAATTTGTACATTAAGGTATGTGGGTAGGTGGGGTCCTACATGATCTTCACTTTGAATTATTTCCATCTTCATTCCTTTGTATTCATTTTGTGCATGCATGTGTCTTCATGAAACCACTCCTATTTGAGATCAAATTCCTACACAAATATATATAAATTTCCAATTAATTTTTCTCAAAGAAATATATGCACAAAAATGACCGTTTTGCCCCTATATGAAGATGAATATGTGACAATTTGGAATTAATATGAATTTTGGTTAAAACAAGTTAAAATACCCAATATGATCATTTATTTAATTTAAATAGAATAAATATGGTGGTAAAAATGTGCACATATAGGTGCACATCATCGTTCCATTTTGAGATTCTGACATCGTGTTCCTTTTTTCTTGTTCTATTTCGTTTTCATTTTATTTTACCCTAACAATCTGTCTTTTCGGCACTTGGGTGTTCGGCATGTGAATACCGTGGAAGTATTAGTGTCGACATTTGAGGGTAGAAAAGGCGGGTCGTTACAATGTATATATGTATACACACACACTCATATATATTACAATAAAAGGAGTTTGTTCACATGTTTCTTTGCATATGTCCAATAGACATGCCTACATACTGTTAATATTTTAAGTAAATGAATTCAAATGGTTAAGATCATATCTAATTATATTGCCCATGCACATTTAAAAGTAATTAATTTGAACATTTACTAATTGTATGACCAATGGTATTTAATACCGATTTAAAATAATTATAGATTTAACTACAAATAATCCTTCGAGATCGAAGTTAAATTCAGTGAAATAATTAGTAGATGCTAGGTCCCTTTAATTCTTACCAATTAGTAAATTGAGTTGTAATCAATTAACTCATCTCAATTTCTTTTATCCACATTATTTCAAAAGCATTATATATTCCAAATCTATTTGAAATCATGTAATGTGGCTTATTTTATAACTTTAACAAATGCATCCTTGTCATGGAGAAATAATAACTCACCATCCATTTTGAGCAAATACCTTTCGTTCCTTTGAAAAATTTAGTAAAAGAATAAAATAGTTGAGAAAAATATTTATAAATAGTATTTCTATACAAATGAACAAAATATCATTAGGGCAAAAAAAATTATGCTTTTAAAGGGAATATTATATTTTACATATTTGTATATGATTGGAATGATTTATTATATATTATATATATAGTGAAGTATGATTTTGTGACGACCCGCCTTTCTAACCACAGAAAGATGCATCATCGTTAAGAAAGAAATAGGAAGAAAGAAGAAAGAACAACACAATTCAGAATCTCACAGCGGAAACGAAACAAAATATAATACATCACATAACTATTACATAGTCTTACATATACCAGAGTTACATAACATCATCCAAAACAAGACATCATATATATACATATCTTCCATTTCATACATCCCAAAATACAACATACATCACTAACATAGTGGAACTAGATAGATAGATATATACGTTTGGACTTCTACTCCAAGCTCCTCCAGACATCAACAATCCAAAACCTGATCACTTGGCTACTCATAAAAATTTGAGTACCCAAGAGTTTAAGAAAAACAGAAATAAACTCCGGGTCAGACATGAGTCTGGTATGAGTAAACTGGTTAAAGTTTCTTAACTTTGGAAAAAAAACATTTGAAACAAAAGTATCACGTAAGACTTCCCACACATAAACATGGGTAAGTTTTTACCTTACGCTAACCAAAACATTTTATAGAAAATCCAGTGATATTATAATAGCGTCTAGGGTTTTCAAGTAAAATTAGAAAATAGATGAAATGCTTACATCTCACATTCCAACATGGTTGGGCACAATCAAAACGTACGACGCTTATTGGAGATTGGAATCCATACAATGGCAGGGCTACTGGGGTACCGCCCGTCACAGTACCTGGCCTAGATCAGAGTATCGAGGATCACACCCGATCCCCTGCAACACAAGGCCGGAACCATCCCTTATTGGACAGTCCCGAACAAGATAACCCCGCAGTTGTGGCCAACAACTGCCTACTAAGCCGAATAAAAAGGGACATCTATACAGGGGTATATCTTGTCCTACTTGGGTGCTACCCACTTAACCTTGCTGCACCTCTCCTGTTTTAGCCATTCCCGGTTGATGAGGCTTGAGGCTACGATTACCTTTATAGAACACAACTCTTAGAATGCTCATCGTCCACCTGACGATGTGCTGAAAGCATTCAATCCATACAAGTTCGTTCCGGTTCGAACGAAACCAAAGGCATTATCTCGTTACACGCATTTTGGAATCACCTTCAGAGTTAACGACAATAACCCTTGCATTCTGAAACTCCATCTCGAACTTCACTTTGAGATGCCACGACCTATCATTTAAATTTGGATCGATGGCGTTTTCGAAAAATCAAAACTGATTACCCGATCCCGGTCTCATCGAAATCCAAGCGTGTCTTTTAAGGCCAAGTTGTTTTAAAGTTTAAAACAATTTAATTCAATTTAATGTTGAATTCACACAGCATTTAACACAGATAAATATTACACATTTATCACAGATATATCCAATATCTCATCACAGAATATCATAGATTAACATCCAATAGGTATCAATCAATTCAGGTATTCTACTCAAATAATCATCCACAAGCAAGAATTATTAATCCATATCATAATTAATTTAATTAACTCAATTTTAAATTAATTACTTAAGAAATTATCACCTAATCCTGCTTAATCAATCATTAATTAATTACAATCATTTAATCAATTAATCGTTCCTTAATTACCTTATAAACCAATTAATTAATCTTTAATTACAGATTAATTATCTTTTAATTATCCATTAATAAACCTTAATTATTAATTAATAAAACTTAATTACAGATTAATTAGTCCTTAATTACCGGTTAATCAATCCTTAATTACCAATTGATTAATCTCTGATTATAAATTAATTAATCTTAATTACTTAATTAAATTAATTCTCAATTAACAATTAATTAATCCTTAACTAATTAACTAAACCTTTATAAGTTAATGAACCTTATATTTATTAATTAAATTAGTTAATTATACTTAAAATAAATTAATCATTAAAACCTTAATTAACTTTCAAGATAAAACATTTACATTAATTACTTAACTTTAATTAACACATGTTAAAAAAACATTTCATCTTAATTTATATTTAATTACTTTTAAAATTAAGTTTTAAAGGAGTACTTAAGCATTCCTTAAATTTTAGTTAACAAAGTATAAAACTTCTTTAATCCAATAGTTTAAAACATTTACCATATAGTAGTTTAAACCATTTTAATATAAAATTTAAAACTAGCCTTTCAAAACCTTTTAAAACATTTCAAACCTTGCTTCGGGTTTTAACCCGTTCCTGACTTGAGTGTCAACTCGAGTTATTCTTCATTTTCCCTTTTTTTAGTTTAGTTAAGTTTTAAGTTTATGAAAACAGGAAGAGCCACACACGAACTCAGGTTTCAACCCGAGATAACCTTCTTCCCCCTCGAGCATCTACCCGAGTTGCTCTCAAACCAAAACCCAGACACGACCGACGCCACTGTGCACGTGCACAGTCCATCAACGGCGTCGCTACCTCCGGCGACACCACGCACACGTCGCCGATCGACCATACGAACATATTCGACCCTCGAACTGATGCCGCGAAGCTCGAAACAAAATCGAGTCTCCCAGTCGAACTGGAAACTCGCAACCTCACCAGAAATCACCTCGGCTGAGCAATCCCGACCACCGGAACCACCGTGACTTCACCCACACCTACGTCCACGTCTTAGGTACGTTCTCCTCCAGTCTGGCCAAGCTCGATGCCTTGTCGATCTCGCACACCAAAACCAGACACTCAACTTCGCAACCCTTAAACCCTAGTTCCCTCTATGGCCCACGCCACGACGATCGAACACCACCATCACCATTTTTCCCGACACCCCCAGACGACAATCTAGCTACGACGAAAGCCACGGCACCCAAAGTCCACCCAGTCGCCATAAATTGGTTAAAATCCACTTTCAGTTCTACTATGAACTGCTCCTAGTATACGCAACGAAAAATCACCGTTTTTGTTTTAAAAATCCTATTTTAAGATGGAGATTCAAGATATATAGTTGAATTAATAATTCATAACATTCGAATTTTACATATATTTATACCTTCTCTGTAAAATCAATCTTCCAGATGCTTTGTATCACTATCCTACTTAAAACTATTTTTTTTATCTTAAATCAAGTATAAACAAACTTGTTTTATTTTAAATTCTAGGCCTAATAATAATCAGATAAGTAGATTTGAATTTTGATCTATTTTTAATCTCTGTAGTTTAAAACAGAGAAGAACAACATACTTATACATGCACAGTCCACACATTCATATACACAGAGATATCAATACATATATATATAAGCAGACATCATTCAACTCAAAATTTTCACAAGCAACAAAACTTAATCCACTTAAGCTTTAATATAAATGTTTACTCACCTTAAAACAAATTTTGAACAGAGAAAATAATCTTGCTTTTGAAAAGCTGATAGCTTGACTCCCTTTGATCTTCTTACTTGCTTAGTTGAGTGATTAATTTGAGTTGTTAATTTACTTCAGTTGTAAGATCTTAGTGTTTATTTATTTTCTTCTCTGGTAAGCTAAGTCTGGATTCATGAAAATAAGATAAGAAGATTTGTGTATATATAGAACAAAGTTACAGGGTGATTATATTGTTAGTACAAGATTTCTTAGTTTTGGTCAGAGATTTTTTTTGTGTGTATGGAGGCTAATATGAAAGCATTTAATGCTTGTATGATTTTTATATTTCATACTTATCCATTTTATACGGTATGTACAAATGATTTTCCTTTCTTGTTTTTCAAACATGTATTTTTCTTTCATAGTTTATTTATTCCTAGAATTATCTAAATGTTCATTTATGTGTCTACTTTAAAATTGTTATAGTTATTTTTATTATGTTAGCTTTTGTATTTATTTCTATCTTTAACATAACTACTGTTTTTATTTATTTATTTGTTTAACATAAATACTTATTTTTATTTCTTTATTTTAGCTTACTATCCAACATTTAATTTATAATTTTTTCCCACTTATGTTTAATATCATAGTTTCTTATATTTATATGTTTATATTTATGTTTATATATTTGTACTTACGTTTATGACCATATATTTGTTTTATACTTATATTTAATATTACTAAGATTAATTTTATTTTATACATTATTATCCATATTATAACTATATATATGTATATCAAAAGTTAATAAGGTAGGGTTTTATTTTAATTTAAGGTAGATATTATTATAATTATATTGAAACACTTTAATTTAATTTCTCAAATCATAATTTTCTTCTAAAATACACTTACATATATTCGTTTTTACACTGATAAGTTTATATTTCAATTTATCAGATTAAATTCTTATTAAAATAATATTGCTAAATTTCCAGGATGTCACATTCCTCCCCCCTTAAAAGTATTTCGTCCCCGAAATTTAAAGCAAAAGATAATTTAAAAGTTTTTATATTAACAACCCAAACATACATAACATCCATACATTAACAACCAACCAAACAATTCATACAACAAACATCTTTAGCTATCCGGACACAAATCCGGATAAGCTTTCCTAAAACTATCCAAAGTCTCCCAGGTACCGTCTCTGGGATCCTCGCTCCACTACACTTTGACAAGCTTCACTACTTTGCTTCTGAGTTGCTTCTCATTTTGATCAACAATCCGAACTGGGTTCCTGACTACAGTTAAGTTCGGCTCGACCTCCAGATCTTCTTGAACTGCTAGTTCCACAACCAGTGATGGGTCATGGACAAACTTCCTGAGATGGAATACATGAAATACATTATGAATTCCAGACATCCGCTCTGGCAATTCAATTCTGTAGGCCACAGCTCCAATTCTTTCCAGCACTCGGAATGGACCAATATACCTTGGGGCCAGTTTTCCCATCTTTCCAAATCTTACTGCTCCTTTAATCGGGGAAATTTTGACAAAGACTAAATCTCCAATCTTAAATTCTAATGGTCTTCGCCTTTTATCTGCATATTTCTTTTGACGATCCTGAGCAGCTTTCATTCTCTTCTTGATAAGCTCAACTTTTGCAGAAGCTTCACAGATCAGATCTGGTCCAAGCACAAGACGATCTTTCGATTCGATCCAACAAGATGGGGATCTATAAGGTCTTCCATATAAAGCTTCATAGGGTGCCATCTTAATACTCGCCTGGTAACTGTTATTATACGAGAGATCCACTAGATGAAGATGGTCTTCCCAAGATCCACCAAAATTTAAAACACAAGCTCTCAGCATATCCTCTAAAATACAATTCAGCCTCTCCGTCGGCCTGTTTGTCTGAGGATGATATGCTATACTCAAACTCAATCTCGTGCCCATAGCTGATTGCAAAGCCTCCCAAAATTTACTAGTGAAGATAGTATCACGGTCACT
This sequence comes from Allium fistulosum, assembly GCA_030737815.1. Lineage (NCBI taxonomy): Eukaryota > Viridiplantae > Streptophyta > Magnoliopsida > Asparagales > Amaryllidaceae > Allium > Allium fistulosum. Next base: position 1,428,824,290 of record CM060902.1, read on the forward strand.
TACTATGCTGACAGGAACTCCATGTAACCTGACTATCTCCTTCAAGAAAATCTCAGCTAAAGATGCAGCAGTACCGGTCGCCTTAACCAGAATGAAATGGGCACTTTTAGTTAAATGATCCACAATCACCCATATTCCTTCATTTCCTCTCTTGGTTCTTGGCAAGCCGTCAATGAAATCCATTGAGATCATCTCCCACTTCCACTCTGGAATTTCCAAAGGCTGCAATAAACCTGCTAACTTCTGTTGATCACCTTTCACCTGTTGGCATATCGCACATCTATTCACGAAAGTAGCAACATCCTTCTTCATACCCGGCCACCAGAAGACTCTTTTCATATCTTTATACATCTTTGGGATTCCTGGGTGAATACTCAATATGGAGCGATGACCCTCTGACTTCCTGCCTCAACCCATCCACATCTGGCACACAGAGGCGACCATTAATCCTCAAAACTCCCTGGTTGTCAACCTCAAAATCTGAGTATCGACCTTCTTTGGCTCCATAAAATATCTCCTCAAGCATTCTGTCCTCCATCTGCTTCCTTATGATCTTTTCCTGGAGAAACGGAACAACTTCCAAAAGAGACAGAACTGCATTTCTACTCAGAGCATCGGCTACCACATTTCCTTTGCCCAGAGTATACAGAATATCCAAGTCGTAGGATGCTAAAAATTCAACCCATCGTTGCTGCCTGAGATTAAGATCCTTCTGAGAGAAAAGATACTTTAATGGTTTGTGGTCTGTGAATAACTCGAATTTCTCTCCCAAAAGATAGTGTCTCCAGATCTTCAAAGCAAAAACAATGGCTAACAATTCCAGATCGTGCGTAGCGTAGTTCTTTTCATGTGGCTTCAATTGCCGACTCGCATACGCAATTACTTTTCCATTCTATATCAGTACTGCTCCTAGTCCAACAATACATGCATCCGTATAAACCTCAAACTTGCTTTTCCCATCCGGAATAGCTAGCACAGGTGCACTGGTTAGCCTCGTCTTCAACTCATGAAAAGCTTCTTCACATTGCGGTGTCCATTTAAATTTAGCTCATTTCCTTGTCAGCTTGGTCAGATGCGAAGAAATCTTAGAATAGTCCTTGATGAACTTCCTGTAGTAGCCTGCTAAACCCAGAAAACTGCGAACTTCTGTCGGTGTCTTCGGCTGCTTCCATTCTAGAATAGTAGCTACTTTGGCTGGATCTACAGAAATGCCCTCACCAGAAACAATGTGACCCAAAAATTTGACTTCTGACTTCTGACTTCCAAAAATGACATTTGGAGAACTTCGCCTTCAGAACATGCCTCCTGAACGTCTCCAAAACTATTTCCAAATGCTGCTTGTGCTCTTCTTCAGACTTGGAGTAAACCAGAATATCATCGATGAAGACCAGAAAAAACTTATTCAACACATTTCGAAAAACTCGGTTCATCAGGTCAACAAAATAAGCTGGAGCGTTGGTTAATCCGAAAGGCATAACCAACCACTCATAGAAACAGTTCGGTCCCCTAAACGCAGTCAAGGGAATACTGTCCTCAACTACTTTTAACTGATGAAAACCTGATGCCAAATCCAGTTGAGAGAAAACTGAAGCTCCATGCAACTGATCGAAGAGATCATCAATACGAGGTAATGGATATTTATTTCGGATAGTCATTTTGTTCAATTCTCTATAATCAACATAGAACCTTAGCGATCCATCCGACTTGGTTACAAACACAACGGCAGAACCCCAACTGGAAAAACTAGGTCGAATCTGTGCAGTTAATGCCCCGCTATAACTCCGATATATCTTATAGCGGATTCCTACCGCTACGATTTTTCCATATATCCCAACATATAGCCTTTCCGCTTTAATCCTCGCTATTTCCGCTATATCCCGTTATTTCCGCTATATTCCGCTATTTCCGCTATATCTTCTATAAAAAATTGGATTGAAAAATGATATTTATACGCTATAAAAATTATGAAATTAATTAATTTCATTGAATTTTTGATATATGTTTAGAAATGATAATACTCTAATATTCTACTAAATTAAATTAAGTTATATAACAGTTTTACGTTCATTTACAATACATTTGCACATATTTTTATTTAAAATTATTTTTGTATTAATTATAATTCAATTGAATGTTAATTTTTCACATAATTACTATCTATATATTTGTAAAAACAACAAGTATGGGATTTATATGCTATTTTAAAGTAATCCGATATATCCCGCTATATCTTCGCTACATCCCCGCTATGACTTTTTGCACCTCTACCGCATTGAATCCACCGAGCGCTTTAACTGCACAGGGTCGAATCAAACCTTTCTCTAAAAAATCTTCGGTCTGCTTCACCAACTCTTCTCTCTCCTTCGGTGCCATTCTTCTACTAGGCTGAACAACAGGTATTGCCCCTGGAACCAGATCAATCCGAAATTCTATTTCTCGATGTGGAGGTAAACACTTGACTTCCTCGAAAACATCAGGAAAATCTTTAACCACATCAATATCTCCTCCCTTCTCTTGAGAAGTCTCAACTCCATGTAAAAGACTACTCAAGTGAACTTCAGAACAATCACACGTCACTTTAGCAATTCTACCTAGATCAGTTTCCAACGAAACTGTTCTCTCTTCACAATTCAGGACAGCTTTATGCTTATCAAGCCAATCCATTCCCAGAATGAGGTCAAACCCTTTGAAATCTAATACACAAGGCTCACACGAAAAACTATGGGAAAGATAAGTAATTCGCAAGCCTTTACAAATCTTATTAAGTCGAGTTACTCCCCCTATGGGATTAGAGACGCAAATAGGATTTTCCACAACACTAGGGATAAGGTGGAATTTTGCTACCGTCTCCAAAAAAATAAAACTGAGAGATGCTCCAGAATCAAATAACACTTTAATATAAACACCATTAATAAGTAAATTACCTTCCAAAACTCCCTTGCCCTTAGAAGAAGTTGATGGTGCACCTTCCAAAGCAAACACTTTGTTCGGCTGGACTTTGAAGTAGCGGAAAATCTTTTACCATGTGTCCTGGTTGGTGACAGTTGGAACACAAAGATTTCTGAACCATTGTTGATCCTGGCCCATACTGATGCTGCCGCTGAGATCCTCTCCTTAGACATTTATTAGCCAAATGACCCTCTTGCTGACAAATATAGCACTTGCGAGGTCCGTTGTTGCTTCCTGGTTTCTTCCCTTTGCCTTGTGTTTTCCCAAAATGGATTGAATTTCCTCTTATTTGGATTGGAAGAATTCCCTCCAGATGCTGCTATAGGTGCCACTGGTTTCTTATTCATCAAATCCTCGTACCTGAGTGCCATATCAATCAACTCCACGAAAGATCCTTTCAAATGCGCTGTCATCTTTTCATGAAATTCTGGCCTCATTCCCAGCACACACATCTCATTCTTTTTAAGGGGAGTGTCAATGAGTCTCGGTCCATAGCGAGATAGCTCATTGAATTTAGTCTCATACTCAACTATAGACATGCTTCCCTGCTTCAAATCCAGAAAATTCAGGTACAGACGAGTTTTCCCTGCTGTTGGCATAAATTGCTCCTCAAATAGTTCCTTAAATCTACTCCAAGAAATATCATCTTCTGAAACATTCACTGTAACTGCATCCCACCAAGCTGCAGCACCTTCTTGCAATTGCCACGATGCCATTGCCCTTTTCTGCTCATCAGACAAACTCATACTCTTAAAGATGCGCTCGCAAGAGCGCAGCCAAGCTTGCACCTCAATTATAGACTCTGATCCTTTAAAAGGCTTTCCTTCGAGATTGGTGAAGTCCTTGCATAAAGGGGCAAAACTAACCCGAGGCGGTGCTGGATCCACAGCCTCACTTGCAGCCTGACTTCTTCCATTATCGGTCAATGAACTGCCCCTACCTCTGCCTCTCCTTCCAGAACTCATGTTAGCAACCTGGACAGGTAACCCAACAAATTTAGATAGGTATATAGTTATATATAAAAATTACAATTACGCACTCTCAAAATAAATATTATTTCAAAGCCTAGGTATTCACTCAACCTAGTGCTCTGATATCAACTGTGACGACCCGCCTTTCTAACCACAGAAAGACTCATCGTCGTTAAGAAAGAAATAGATAGAAATAGAAAGAAAGAAGGAAGAACAACACAATTCAGAATCTCACAGCGGAAACGAAATATAATACATCAGATAACTATTACATAGTCTTACATATATCAGAGTTACATAACATCATCCAAAACAAGACAGTCATATATATACATATCTGCCATTTCATACATCCCAAAATACAACATACATCACTAACACAGCGGAACTAGATAGATAGATATATACGTTTGGACTTCTGCTCCAAGCTCCTCCAAACATCAACAATCCAAAACCTGATCACTTGGCTACTCATAAAAATTTGAGTACCCAAGAGTTTAAGAAAAACAGAAATAAACTCCGGGTCAGACATGGATCTGGTATGAGTAAACGGGTTAAAGTTACTTAACTTTGGAAAAAAAACATTTGAAACAAAAGTATCACGTAAGACTTCCCACACATAAACATGGGTAAGTTTTTACCTTACGCTAACCAAAACATTTTATAGGAAATCCAGTGATATTATAATAGTGTCTAGGGTTTTCAAGTAAAATTAGAAAATAGCTGAAATGCTTACATCTCACATTCCAACATGGTTGGGCACAATCAAAACGTACGGCGCTTGTTGGAGATTGGATTCCATACAATGGCAGGGCTACTGGGGTACCGCCCGTCACAGTACCTGGCCTAGATCAGAGTACCGAGGATCACGCCCGACCCCCTGCAACACAAGGCTGGAACCATCCCTTACTGGACAGTCCCAAACAAGATAAACCTGCAGTTGTGGCCAACAACTGCCCACTAAGCCGAATAAAAAGGGACATCTAGACAGACGTATATCTCGTCCTACTTGGGTGCTACCCACTTAACCTTGCTGCACCTTCCCTGTTTTAGCCATTCCCGGTTGATGAGGCTTGAGGCTACGATTACCTTTATAGAACCAACTCTTAGAATGCTCATCGTCCACCTGACGATGTGCTGAAAGCATTCAATCCATACAAGTTCGTTCCGGTTCGAACGAAACCGAAGGCATTATCTCGTTACACTCATTTTGGAATCACCCTCAGAGTTAACGACAATAACCCTTGCATTCTGAAACTCCATCTCGAACTTCACTTTGAGATGCCACGGCCTATCGTTTAAATTTGGATCGATGGGGTTTTCGGAAAATCAAAACTGATTACCCGCGGTCTCATCGAAATCCAAGCGTTTCTTTTAAGGCCAAGTTGTTTTAAAGTATAAAACAATTTAATTCAATTTAATGTTGAATTCACACAGCATTTAACACAGATAAATATTACAAATTTATCACAGATATATCCAATATCTCATCACATAATATCATAGATTAACATCCAATAGGTATCAATCAATTCAGATATTCTACTCAAATAATCATCCACAAGCAAGAATTATTAATCCATATCATAATTAATTTAATTAACTCAATTTTAAATTAATTACTTAAGAAATTATCACCTAATCCTGCTTAATCAATCATTAATTAATTACAATCATTTAATCAATTAATCGTTCCTTAATTACCTTATAAACCAATTAATTAATCTTTAATTACAGATTAATTATCTTTTAATTATCCATTAATAAACCTTAATTATTAATTAATAAAACTTAATTACAAATTAATTAGTCCTTAATTACCGGTTAATCAATCCTTAATTACCAATTGATTAATCTCTGATTACTTAATTAATTAATCCTTAGTTACTTAATTAATTAATCTCTAATTATAAATTAATTAATCTTAATTACTTAATTAAATTAATTCTCAATTAACAATTAATTAATCCTTAACTAATTAACTAAACCTTTATAAGTTAATGAACCTTATATTTATTAATTAAATTAGTTAATTATACTTAAAATAAATTAATCATTAAAACCTTAATTAACTTTCAAGATAAAACATTTACATTAATTACTTAACTTTAATTAACACATGTTAAAAAAAACATTTCATCTTAATTTATATTTAATTACTTTTAAAATTAAGTTTTAAAGGAGTACTTAAGCATTTCTCAAATTTATTTAACAAAGTATAAAACTTCTTTAATCCAATAGTTTAAAACATTTACCATATAGTAGTTTAAACCATTTTAATATAAAATTTAAAACTAGCCTTTCAAAACCTTTTAAAACATTTCAAACCTTGCTTCGGGTTTTAACCCGTTCCTGACTCAAGTGTCAACTCGAGTTCTTCTTCATCTTCCCTTTTTTTAGTTTAGTTAAGTTTTAAGTTTAATGAAAACAGGAAGAGCCACACACGAACTCGGGTTTCAACCCGAGATAACCTTCTTCCCCCTCGAGCATCTACCCGAGTTGCTCTCAAACCAAAACCCAGACACGACCGACGCCGCTGTGCACGTGCACAGGCCATCAACGGCATCGCTACCTCCGACGACACCACGCACACGTCGCCGATCGACCATACGAACATATTCGACCCTCAAACTGATACCGCGAAGCTCGAAACAAAATCGAGTCTTCCAGTCGAACTGGAAACTCTCAACCTCAACAGGAATCACCTCGGCTGAGCAATCCCAACCGCCGTAACCACCGTGACTTCACCCACACCTACGTCCACGTCTTAGGTACGTTCTCCTCCAGTCTGGCCAAGCTCGATGCCTTGTCTATCTCGCACCACACCAAAACCAGACACTCAACTTCGCAACCCTTAAACCCTAGTTCCCTCTATGGCCCATGCCACGACGATCGAACACCACCATCACCATTTTTCCCGACACCCCCAGACGACAATCTAGCTACGACGAAAGCCACGACACCCAAAGTTCACCCAATCGTCGTAAATTGGTTAAAATCCACTTTAAGTTCAACTATGTACTGCTCCTAGTATACGCAACGAAAAATCACCGTTTTTGTTTTAAAAATCCTATTTTAAGATGAAGATTCAAGATACATAGTTGAATTAATAATTCATAACATTCGAATTTTACATATATTTAAAATTTCTCTGTAAAATCAATCTTCCAGATGCTTTGTATCACTATCCTACTTAAAACTATTTTTTTATCTTAAATCAAGTATAAACAAACTTGTTTTATTTTAAATTCTAGGCCTAATAATAATAAGATAAGTAGATTTGAATTTTGATCTATTTTTAATCTCTGTAGTTTAAAACAGAGAAGAACAACATACTTATACAGGCACAGTCCACACATTCATATACACAGAGATATCAATACATATATATATAAGCAGACATCATTCAACTCAAAATTTTCACAAGCAACAAAACTTAATCCACTTAAGCTTTAATATAAATGTTTACTCACCTTAAAACAAATTTTGAACAGAGAAAATAATCTTGCTTTTGAAAAGCTGATAGCTTGACTCCCTTTGATCTTCTTACTTGCTTAGTTGAGTGATTAATTTGAGTTGTTAATTTACTTCAGTTGTAAGATCTTAGTGTTTATTTATTTTCTTCTCTGGTAAGCTAAGTCTGGATTCATGAAAATAAGATAAGAAGATATGTGTATATGTAGAACAAAGTTACAGGGTGATTATTTTGTTAGTACAAGATTTCTTAGTTTTGGTCAGAGATTTTTTTTTTGTGTATGGAGGCTGATATGAAAGCATTTATTGCTTGTATGATTTTTATATTTCATACTTATCCATTTTATACGGTATGTACAAATGATTTTCCTTTCTTGTATTGCAAACATGTATTTTTCTTTCATAGTTTATTTATTTCTAGAATTATCCAAGTGTTCATTTATGTGTGTACTTTAAAATTGTTATAGTTATTTTTATTATGTTAGCTTTTGTATTTATTTCTATCTTTAACATAACTACTATTTTTATTTCTTTATTTGTTTAACATAAATACTTATTTTTATTTCTTTATTTTAGCTTACTATCCAACATTTAATTTATAATTTTTTTTCCACTTATGTTTAATATCATAGTTTCTTATATTTATATGTTTATATTTATGTTTATATATTTGTACTTACGTTTATGACCATATATTTGTTTTATACTTATATTTAATATTGCTAAGATTAATTTTATTTTATACATTATTATCCAGATTATAACTATATATATATATATATCAAAAGTTAATAAGGTAGGGTTTTATTTTAATTTAAGGTAGATATTATTATAATTATATTGAAACACTTTAATTTAATTTCTAAAATCATCATTTTCTTCTAAAATACACTTACATATATTTGTTTTTACACTGATAAGTTTATATTTCAATTTATCATATTAAATTCTTATTAAAATAATATTGCTAAATTTCCGGGATGTCACAGATTATTATCTTTTTAATTACATGCATAACAAATGGTCGGGTCATAAATATTATATTGTGCTAATGTTTATGCAACAACCCGCATATTTAACGATAATATACTTAAATAGTTAATTTAAATATTAAGTCGTTATTGAATTGGAAGTCTAAAATGTGACTTTTTCATACGATAATATATTTAACAATTGGAAGTCTGTAACAACCATGTTTTTAATTACCTAATTAATTATGGTTAATTAATATTTATTAGATCTTGTTTATAAATTGTGAAATTAATTTTTTTTTTTGGAATAATTGATTTGATTATCAATTCTTAACATTTGATAATTGAAATAAATTATTAGTAAGAAAAGAAATTTGAATTTGTCAAACTGAATTTATTTTGATTATCAAATATAATGGGATAATATTTACTTTAAATAGAGATTTTGATTAAAAGGATAATAACAACAACTTGTGAATTTGTAAATTGGAATTGTTCTTCGGTTATAAAACGATTTTGGAGAATATATATTTTTGCATAAAAAAAGAGAAAGTTTTATTGAGATTTTAATATACCATGTTGAGTTAAAAGTTAAATAAGTAAATGGATTTTAATTAGCTTAATGGGCCTGAAGGAGCCCAAGTCCTTAACTTAAACAAAGAAGGAAAAACACTTGCTTATTTTTCACTAACATGGTATCCTATACATTTTATTTTACTGATAAAAAAAGAGGAATTTAGGGCTCAAAACTCTTTTCCTATTCAAATTAAGATCTAGTTCTATCAATTGGTAAATCTCAAATTGCAAGTTTATTCAAGCCCTAAGGCATGCTAGTTCGGCATAGCATCTCGTGGAGGCAAGGGGAGGTTGAGGCACTAGTTCGAGCAAGGCAGGGCCTGACGAAGACCTAAGGCATGATGGCGATTGCAAATTTGTTAGCAATAGTTTCAGTGAGTTAAACCTCACAAAATCTATCTCTAAGTATCTGATTTGCATGCTTTTGATTTCATAATAATTGATTGTGAATTTAGTTGATGAATTGGTGTTTTTGTAGTTGCAATGTTATTGTTTAGTCCCTGTTCAAAACTAAACACAATTCATAAATTGGGCATATCTTTCTCTTTTCATATCAGATTTTGATAATGTTCTCCAAAGCTTACTTTGTGTGTGACAACTTTCATTATGACATATTTGCAAATTTTGAGCTTAGGTTGATCGAAATCCTCTTGCAAACTCTCGAAATCCTCTTGCAAACTCTCAGCTCTGTTACTTTGATAATCACATTCTCGGAACTAAACACAGTTAGTAAATTGGTCATATCTTTCTAGTTTCTTATTGGATTTTGATAATTTTTAATGTTACAGAAAGCTTATTTTGTGTGTGATAATTTTTGTTTTGAACACGTTCGCAAAATTTGAGCATAGCTTGATCGAAATTCTATTGCAAACTCTCAGATCCGTCACTTTAAAATTTACATTCTCTAAACTAAGCACAGTTAGTAAATTGGGCATATCTTTCTCGTTTCTGGATTTTTACAATTTCTTTTATTCTGGAAAGCTTACTTCGTTTATGGCAACTTTCATTTTGATTTGCAAATTTTGAGCATAGATTGATCGAAATCCTCGTGCAAACTCTCAATTCTATCACTTTGATAATCACATTCTCTGAACTAAACACAGTTAGTAAATTGGCCATATCTTTCTCGTTTCTTATCGGATTTTGATAATTTTGATGTTTTAGAAAGCTGACTTCATATGTGACCACATTTATGTTGAATACTTTTGCAAATTTTGAACTTGGCTGCTTCGAAAACCTGTCCCAAACAGAGCCATTCACTATCCCGAATTTGAACTAACTTAAAGCTTTAATCTTGGTATCTTTGTTGTTTTTGCTCGAACATTCTTTTGCTTGCTTTCTTATTTGGGTGCTACATTTTAAATTATATGTTAGGTTTACCATAGAGTTTTATAAACATATATACATACATATACATACATACATATATATATATATATATGATATGTATATAAATATGGTTTGAATAAATGTAATTTTACAGATCAAAGTATTATAATTCACCGGTTCAAACAAATTTTTATACCAAATCAAATTCTTCTATAAATGATTTAACAAATAGAGTTTTATATATAGTGTTGTTATAATAAAAGGATTATGGATTTGGAAATGTAGTTTTGGGAAAATATGAATCTAAATTCATTTCTAAATAAAATGGATTTACACTTGAGTGGATTTGGAAGAGAAATAAAAGTGATTTTATAAAATTAATGGATTATGAATATGGTTTTAGAATTTGGTTTTGAGAATAGTATTGACTAAATGGAAATTTGAGACAACATTGGGTATGCAAGTGAAATCTTGGAATAAATTGAGTTATGGGATATTTTACCCAATAAGTGAATATTTTACTAAAGTTAAATAATAAATGGGTTTATGGAAAATTATATAGTTATTTATAAACAATAAACTCAAAGTGATAAATGTTTTTAAAACCTTAATTCTATAATTTGGGAAGCACTAATAATCATCTTAGTGTTATCAATTGGTTTAAATGCTTTCGAATAATGTTTCGTCGAATATGGTATAACTCATTAAATAGAATGTTTGAGTGGAGTTTACTAACCCATTAGCAAATACTTGAATTCTACCAGGTAGTATGTAATGCCTTGGTTAAATTCTTGTGATCGTATTTGAAAAAGTATTTAACACTTTAGAGTTGTATTCTCTTCTGGGTGCGATAAATAGTTTCTAGATCCTTAAGAGAATGTAGTTCAGTTTTTCCAGTGGTATCCGTATTAAGTGATATTTACTAGCTTTTAGTAAATATTTGGATTTCACCATATGGTATAGGACGTATTGATTAAATTCTAGTGATACTGAAAGTGATAGTATTTGGCACTTTAGAGTTCGCTCTCTTTTGGTGTGCGGCAAGTGGCTGCTAGATCCTTAAAAAGTTTACTCCTGGATTTATTTTCAAATGTAATAAGGTAAAATAACCCTGAAAGATTCGGTCATGGCTGCTATCCTTGAGATCATTCTGTAACTCTGTGTTCCCGTCTTGTGTACGATCCTTGGTATCAGATCGGTTCGAGGAATACCAAATTGTTTGTTTTTTTGCCATGGTTTTGAGTATAATCATTATGATCGTTTTGAGTAAGGTCTCTTGGATTCTATGACTATCCTATGTTTGTGAAATAAATATATATTCTTGGGTCTTGTGTTCATGAAATAAATATATATATTTTTGTATCCTGTGTTAGTGAAATAAATTTTTTTTTTATTCTTGTGTTCATGAAATAAATATATATTCTTATGTCTTGTGTTCGTAAAATAGATATATATTCATGTGTCTTGTTATGGATGCTAAGTTAAGTTAATTTTGTTATTCTATTTTTAGTGACTAGTTCGTGTTTGTGACTTAAATTTATAACCCTGTTCCGAGTTAAATTAATTTCCTGACTCATTATATCCTGGACATCTGTATTTACTTATATATTGTTTATTCTTGTGTTATATTCTGTTCTCACCTTATTAGATATTTAGAGATAGTTTGACCCGAGTGTTATTTTGATTGGGTCAGGCTGAGACTTTTCAGGTGACAGGACGAGTAGACCTTTTGGATGGTTGGGCTAGTAGAAGTTGGACCTTTAACATTTAGTTATATCACTTAGGAATTTTATTTAAACTTGAGATGTATAATTAAGATTAGAGCATTATAACATTTGTATATTACTTAAGTTTAGAGTTATATTTGAGAAAACTTCTAGTTTTGTATAAGTATAAACGTTTATTATTCCGCTATAATCTGATGTTTATATGATATATTGTTCTGATTTTGAGAAATCGGTGTGTCTATTACTTTGTATTAATACTGTACTCGTCAAATTTCAATCTAGATATTAAGTAAAAAGGTATAAATGACATGTTTGTATTAGTATAAAGATATATTCACATTTGATCGCCATTAACAAGTCGTATTCTTCGGATTAGTAGACGATATTACTTGTAATGTTCTTTGCTAAATTGGGCATCACGGTGGGGTCATTAAGTAACACCTAGTGGAAATACCGGTGGAAATGGTTATAACAAGAGGAAGTCCAATCCTAATTGGAAGAAGCAAGGAAAAGGAAAATAGGTAGAAGGTCATGGAGGCAAGCTTAAGGATAGTGGTTGTTATATTTGCAAGCAAAAAGGACATATTTCCCAAAACTGTCCGAATCGGGAAGCTCTAAAGTAGCAAAGTGGACCCATCTCTTCGATGGTCCAGAGGACTCTCTATTTTAATTTCCATCAGCCTAGGCATATGATAAAGGACCGCCCACTCATGAAGAAGATGTAGCAGCCCAAGGTGTATGTCATTAGAATGAACCGTTTACTTCAACGGATGTGAAAGGAAATGCGTCCTTGAAGGTACCTTACTGATTAATGGTATTTTTGTTTGAGCATTATTTGATATTGTTTCCTCTCATAGATTTATGTCTTTAGAATCAGTAGATAAATTTCATCTTATTCCTAATATTGTAGAAAACACTATGTGTGTGTCTAACCCCATAGGCGGATTTGAATATGATTTATGAGAATGTGCTAATTTCCTACCATTCTCATCACTTTTCTTACAACCCGTATATCTTAGACTTTAAAGGATTTGACATTATTCTTGGTATGGATTGATTATCGAAATATGGAGTTGTTTTAGATTGTAATGAAATAATTGTATCAGTAGTAACCAATTTGGGAAGAGTTTCTAAAGTATCATGTAAGGAACTCGGTATTCAGATATGTAGTTTCTTGTATGCCCTGGAAGCATCCTAAGAAAATCTAGGGTCTATTGAAGTTGTTAAGAATTTTCCCGATGTTTTCGAAGAGGTTAATAGTTTCCCTCGCATCGAGAGATAGAGTTCCGCATTGATTTGGTCTTTGTTGAAAGGCCCGTGGTTCAACCGCTGACATTGTGTCAACATCTGGAAGACAATGTTAGCATTCCAAGAGGGAAGTGCCATATGTAAAAAGTTAAAGACGTAGCCTTAGGCCTCATCAACCAGGAATGACTAAAATAAAGGAGATGCAGCAATGATTAGTGGGTCGCTCCTATTGGGGTAATGCCATCCCTATCTAAAGTCCCTACTATCAACTCATGTATGCTTCGGTACGGGTGTTGATCCCAACCGAGGGGTGATCTTATTTGGTACTATCCAACAAGGGGTAGGCTGGTCTTGTGTTGGTAGGGGATTTCGACGAGGTCCTCGGAGTTATTTTATTTAGGGATGCACCATGATGGGTGGTACCCCAGTAGTCCAGTTATTATATGGAATTCATTCTCTAATAAGTGTCGTACGGATTTAGTTGTACTCAAATATGTTGAAATGTGAGATGCGGGCATTTCAATTATGTTCTATTTTACTTGGAAACCCTAGAAATTATTATAATATCAATAGATTTCTATATAAAGTGTTTTGGTTATCGTAAGGTAAAAATCCATCCGTGTGTATATGCGGCGTGGTCTTATGGGATACCTTTGATTTTCAAAGCGTTTTATAATAGAAACAATTAAATTGTTTGAGTTTACTCACACTAGACCCAGGCCTGATCAAGAGTTTTATTTTCCTTTCCTAAAACTCTTGGGTACTCAATTTTTTTATGAGTAGCTAAGTAATTCAGGTTTCTTATGGTAGCATTTTAAAGGAGATGGAGCAAGTCGCTTCATCGTTAGCTTGTTATTATCTTATTCCGTTGTGTTTATGTATGATCTATGTATTTTGTGATGGGCAGGTAGTTATAACTGTCCAGTTGAAGTTGTAATGTAATGACTTTGATGTATTATTATTATGGAAATGACTATATAATATCCTATGTTATCTATTACATGTGTTCTGATTCGTGGTGAGATTATGTGATTGTGTAGTTTTCTTCTACCCTTAATAGCTCGTCTTTCGGTGCAAGAAAGGCATTTGTTACAGGAATTTACTCGGAACGCTGCCCAATTATTCTCTTTTGTGATAATATTACCAGCATTTATAAAATTATTAGGTTTTAAAAGATGTGGTTGTTAGAAAATAACATTACGAATTACAAACAAATGGCTATCCTTAAGTTTTTATAATACTAGCTTTTCAGGTAACATAGCCAAGGTACTTGTATGCAAACTTAGAGTTCTTAGAATCTTTCTTAAAAAATGGAGCAAGAATGCTTTCAGGAATATTAGAGTAAAAAAAAAGAGACTTTACTGTATGAGTTTCTAATGCTAAATAAAATTAAAGAATCTAGGGTCCTGAACATATCGAAGAAAAATGTCCTATCAAACTTAAAGGAAGAATTGAATAGAATTTTAACTTAGGATGAAGTAATATGGAAACAAAGAGATAGAATTCAATGGATGGACAAGGTGAAAAGAACACCAAATTCTTTAACAAAGTGGCCAACATTAGAAAGCGTAGTAAAACTATCAACTCTATCGTTATTAACGACATAGAAATTTTTAATCAAAATGAATTAACTAAGGCTTTTCACTAACTATTATAAAGATATTTTCAAAACTAGGATCAGTCATAGGATTAGAGCTAACTAGGATGAGTTATATCCCATTGACGCTAGAAATGATTTAGACGGTTTGGACTCGCCATTTCTCGAAGAGGAGATTTTAAGGGCTATCAATGATATGCCATGTGACAAGGTGCGTAGTCCCGACGGGTTTCCAATTTTATTTTACAAAATGTTGTGTTCTATTTTAAAATTCAATCTATTAAATATGTTTAATGGATTCCATGATGGTACCTTGCAATTAGGTAGGTTTTTGGAAATGTAATTCGTTTACATAAGAAAGTAGGCGCAAATGAATTAAAAGATTTTAGACCAATTTCGCTTCTAAATTGCTCCTCTGAAATCATCTCAATTATTTTAGCTAATTGGCTTAATTTCGAAATGAATGATTTAATCGATAGTTCATAAACTGCATTTATTAAGTGTAGACATATCAAGGATAGGGTCGCGACTGTTCAAGAATTTATTAATTACTACTACAAAAATAACGTCACTTGCGCACTTTTAAAACTTGATTTTGCCAAAGCTTTTGATTGTTAGATTAAACATTCCTTAATAACTTATTGCAAGTTAGATGTTTTGGTGAGAGATGGTAGGCTAGATTATTACTTTTCTGAAAATAGGTGATTCTAGTATTTTGGTAAACGATATTTTATGTAATAAAATCCAATCAAAACATAGTCTTAGGCAAGGCGACCCTTTGTCCCCCCTTTTATTCAACTAAGCAGTTAATGTTTTTGCTAAGATTATCAAGCTAGCTACCACTAATGGGATTTTAGATAGGGTTGGAACTGATGTTACACCTGGTGGTCTGTTCGCACTCTAATACACGGACAACACCATGCTCTTTACCTCGCATATGCCCCATCATATTATAGCCCTTAAATTTATTTTGTGCAGCTTTGAGTTACTATCTAGTCTAAAAATTAATTTCGATAAAAGTTCCATTTTAGTGCTAAATGACATAGGCAACATAGAGTCTCGGGTTGCCACCACGTTAAACTGTAACACTATGAACGTTCCCATATATTACTTATGATTCTTAACAACACCAACCAAACTTAAAAGCGAAGACTGGTTAATTATCATTGATAAAATTAGCAAAAGATTATGTTGGGGGAATGATTTTTATCGAGGGCAGGTCGGGTGGTTCTAATTAACTCTATTTTATCAACACTACTCATTTATTGAATCATTTTTATTTCTTTCCAAAATGGGTAACATATAAAATAGATAAGATTAGAAGAGACTTTTTGTGGGCTGAGGATAATCCCGATAGTAGTTTAAAGTATCTTGTTAGTTAGGATTCGGTTTGTAAAGTGAAAGACAAGGAAAAGTTAGGGATAATTAATCTTTATAATCTCAATGTTTCATTATTTGGTAAATGGCTGTGGAAATTTAGTACTAACAATGATAACTTAATTCGGAAAGAACTAATTTCTAATCAATTTTATGGTGGCTCGCATAACGTACATGAATTAACTACTAGCAACCCCAACAATTTATCACACTTTTGGAAATCTACTTTAAAGTGCTTAGATTTTTTTAACTAAATGTTGGTAACATTGTCCATTCGAAGAATAACACATCCTTCTAGCATGACTGTTGGACATTTGTTATCTCTCTTAAATTAATTTTGAGAACTCTACGTTATTTGCAATTCTAAGAATGTACTAATCTCGGATGTCTACAGACCTAATTTGAACTTTCCATTGGAGTGTTCAGCTTTAACCGTGCACTAGAAGGAACTACTTCCTTCTAGTTTTCCTTTTATGTGCCAAAGTAGAATTATATAATATAGAAAATAATAACGATACTAAAATTTGGTGTTAGGAAAAGACTAATTCATTTACATCTAATTCATTTTACAAATTTCTAAATTCTCAGGAATTAAACCTAATCTTTTTAAAACTACGTGGAAAGCAAATACACCCTCTAAATCCAAGTAACACATGTGGTTAATATTACATGGAAAATTTAATACTATTGAACTTTTAAAAAGGAAGAATCCATATTGATAAAAAAATGTACATTCTACAATATGAACCTACAAACAATAGCACACTTATACTATGATTGTCAGTTTACTAACTCCACGCTTCTGCAAATCCTTAGGATTTTCGGTTTTATTGTTTTAAATTGGGAACCTTATTGGTCTAAGTTGAGATTCTACTTTACTTCTGGAGAACGGTTCTTTTCACTATCGTTGCTTAGTTTATATGGTTTGACAGAATTCAAATATTCTTCAATGTTAATAATACTTCTACAATGGATAAGTTGACCAATATAACTGCATTGTTATGTTTTAATTGGATTTGAAGAAGACCTATAAATTAGCTAATATTAATGGCCATTAAGTTTCTTAAATGGGTGAAATTTTGACTTGATGTCTTATGTGTGAGAATGGTTATTAACAAAGGTAATTATAATGCTATAAATGTCATGTTGGAGGAGGAGATTTCACATGATCATATTGATCCACTACTTCTATTAGATAACTAGATCATGTTCAAAGTCATTGCCCTTAGCTTCCTTGACACACCTAGGCTACTATACTCCATGCATGTTACTTCTTCTCCCTTTGAATATATACATATATATCTGATTTATATACATAATTTTGTTTAAGCTTCACATTGTTTGCCGAGTTTTGTAGATCTTCTTGTTGACATAGGCTCTTCCAATCGAGCGTTCCTCATTCGTTGAATGAGATGGGAATCACTACACTTATCGGCCTTCCACACCTTTTTGGACTTCTTGACAGTTATTCATTTTGTTCCCTTCCTTTATGGGGACATAACAAGGTCTTGCTTTCATCGAGGCCCATCTTTGATGTTGCTTTTGGATTTCATGGCCTCTGCTCTTTTTTGTTATTTCCTTTTTATGCACTCTAATTTTTTCCTAGGTTGTTTTTTGGGTGGGTTTTTATTTATTTTAATTATACGAGTTCATAAGGAAGAGCTACCTACCAAGCTTGTTGGTAGCTCCTTTTTTAGGTATGGAATAAAATTACATGAGTGCTCTCCTTCTCAAGGAGGATCACTCAATTTTTTCAAAAAAAACTTATATATGTAATATAAGAATTAACTAAAATTATAAACTTAATAAATAAATTAATCTTATATGTATATATATAGGTAAAATATATATGTGGCTGAAAAATAAACCTAATATAGAATTCTAAAATAATTACATACATAGTGTTTGCATACAATGATATTGATGGAACCGGCCCAGTTGAAAGTGAGTGAAATAGGTAGATTTCAAAACATATTTCTATTTTGGATCTATTGGGCCTATGAAGTCTAAAGGGTTTATTAGATCCAATCTAACATAGTTTTAAATTAAATCTTATTATTTAATTGGTTTAAAAGTGAGTTCTAATTTATTACAAATTAAATATTTTATAATGAGCACATAAACAGTCATTGTGTATAGTGCAAGTGCAATATATAAACAGTATACATGGTCAATGTGCACGTTTATAAGTGTTGGTATTTCCACCGCAATGGACACATTCGCCCCTATATATAAGCCTTTGTTGTGCAAAGTCTTATTTTGAAATAACATAAAACAATAATAATAGAAATATATATTCATAGTTTACTTATACCTATATTTTATAAATTATCTTTTTAAACAAATCTGACAACATTTCACTTATATGTATGGTCTGACAATAAACGAGTTTAAGTAGGCATTTGATAAGAGGAAAGGATAAAGGACTTTTCTTCCTTTACTCATTCATTCATTGCCATTTCAAATCAATATTTGAACACTTTATTCATATTAACATTAATTATGATGATATTTATGTGTTTTGAAATTTAAAATTAGCATTTGAAGTCCGGTTTTGACTTTGTAAAGATTCAATATTCGATTTATGATTTTTTTTAAATTCCTTTAAAAATTGAATTGAAATGATATATATATATATAATAATAATAATAATAAACTATGTTTAAATTCAAATTTATATGTATAACTTATAACTTTATATGTCTTGAAATTTAAAACTAATAATTTAAAAACTAGCATTGATTTCGAAAGAATCTAAAATTAGATTTTGTTTGCGCCAAAATTGGTCACAAACTCCAGAAGTAGTGAAAGCACCAATGTTTACACACAATCCTCAATATCCAAATACAGATCTCAGATCCAGATGATGTAGAGAGTAAAAATAAAGAAATTAAAATTAAAATGAAAGAAAGTAGTGAAAGAAAGAAAGCATCTACCCTGTTTTTGCCATTACTGACGTGTGAGGCTTCAGGTAACGTATTACCTTTTACATGACAAATCCCACTTTGAATGCCACATTGCCATTTTCGACGACACACTAATTGATTTCCACAAAATACAACCCCTGAGTTCATAAGCCTCAGGGAAGGGTGTTGAGTATAAGAGGGGTTACCTCATACACCATCAAATAGATGTACATTTGTAAAAACCAATGTATGTGGTCTTAGAACTGCAATGTCAGACATTCGTCCATACAAGTTGTCTAGGAGCAGGATAAACTGAAGTTACTCCTACTACATCCTATTTGGGAATCACCCCTAGAATTAGTAGCAAGCAGTCCTTGCATTGAAGATTTCAAAATGAATGTATTACTGCCAACATATGTATATAATATGGGAATCACAACGTTACTGGCAAGCATCCCTAATTATGGAAATCTCCGTCTTCAAAATCATTGTCTTCAACATGTTTTCACCTTTGAATCTTCAAAGTGGTTTTCAAATAGGAATTTGGGCCGATCCCATTTTCTCCGAACCAATTATCGATAAAAGATGTCAAGTATGTGGGTGATCATTATTCAATTAATCAATATCTTTTATCCAAGTAAAATATCTTCTTAGAGATATATGTCTTCAAACCATTTTCTTTTTCAGCATATACATGATTATTAAACTTCTTTTATCTAATCCTTTGGTTAATTAAAACCCCTTTTTATCTTCGGAAATGCCAAATCACCTCTCTTTAATTACTTAGGAAAACATTTCCATTTTCTATTATTGGTATAATTTCAATCTCAATGGAGATTACCTATTTCCAAAACATATCTTTTAATGAGTTAAAAAACAATGTTATCTAAGACATCATTTATTTTAAACCCAAATCACTTATATTGAGTAAAAAGGATTCATAGATTTTAAATTAATCATACTCAATACTAATTTCCATTTTCAACCTGTACAATTCGTCGAATAACAGTGAAATTACCTTTTAAATTCACACGGATAATACAAGTTCCCTTATTGGAATTTAATATAGAGTTTAATTAGAATGTTCTCTTTATCATTAAAATTCTATTTTAAATCTTGTTTAACCTTTTTGGAAAACTCCAAATCTCTTTTCTTTTTTCTTAATAAAATGCTATCCGAGTAAATCAAATTAACCATCCCCTCCGTCGGGCCAGTCCGGATAGCTAAGGAGAGCAGGAAACTTGTCTTCCAAACCCAAGCTTAGAGACTATCTCACTATCACCCATAAGGCGGTCAAGTTATTTGATCTACTCTAAACTCCTTAAAAAACTTGATTTATTTTGAATTTTTTTATTAAGGATTCAGGAAGAAAAATTCAAGTTTAAATCTTATTTTCGAAATTTCCAAATTCCTTTGTTAAATTGCCAATGAATAGTGCTTTTAAGGCTTCGTATCACAAATCCCATTTAAACATTTTATATGATCGACTTTTCCATTTAAATCTATTTTAAAGTATTTTAAAATATTTTAATAATTTTTCTCATATTTTTAAAGATTAAAAATATCCATTTAAAAAGAATTTTAAACTTTGGTTTTTGAACTGCCAAAACACGATGTTTTTGAAAAATTGATTTGGATATATCTCTATCTCTACTGAATGAAATCTAGATTTTTCTTTTTCATTTGAAAAATATAACCCCAAGGGTCTCGAAAATTCTTATTTCAAAGAATTCTGACTTATAATCCACCCTACACATTTGTTTAACTTTTCAGATCGTGAAATTGCGAACCGCCGAAACAAGATGGCTCATTTTGACTCTAATTTCATATCTTTTCAAAACTTTGACGAAATGAGTTTGATGTTTATAAAACATTTATAAACCATTTTTATTTATGTTTAAAAAGGTTTAACTATGCTGTAACACTGTAATAATTCATAAAAGAAAGTGTTTTTTGTGTAAATTCGACGTGTATTGATTGTGAATTATTTCTACAACCAAGCAAACATATTATCACATCCAAAACATGATGGCCAAATATAGAAAACACTCATAGAAAACATATAATATTATCACATGATTTATAAAATAAACTAGTAGAGTTTCTCACTTTCATTTGTCTCTTTATATACTAAAATTGACTATAGCTCCGCTATCACCGCACCGAATCTTATGAATCCTGCCCTGGGACTCTTCGGTGTGCTCGACCTTATGCAAGAGAGGTTGGAGAGGGGTGGTGGCTCTTGATTAGTTCAGCCAAGCAAGGAGAAAGAAGAGAAAGTGACCGCTCACTTTAATTTCAAACTAAGGCGATATCTTTCTATATTTGGAAGTGTATTTTCAACAGAGGTTCGCTATGGCTATGGAATAATTTATGAGGACATAGAAGCAATTAATGAAGGGGAAGAAGAAGCTTAGGAAATGGAATGGAAGTGTGAATAAAATGAGAAGGCGTGCCTTGTATTTATAGGCAAAAATATGTAAACAAATATCTTATGGTACAAAGACCATTCTACCCTCACCCACACCCCTCTCCTTGCGCACGGCCACCCCCTTGTCCTCTTTTCATCATACCTAGGTGTGTAGGTTTGTAAGGTGGTGATGTTTGGTGTGTAGTTTGCTTATATATGAATATATGTTATAAATATCATGATATTTTGTGCTTGTGTGTGTGTATATTTACACATATAGGTGTATATATGTATTTGGTATGTGTATATGTGTATATGTATATGTTGTTGCATGTTCGTGCATGTTATATATGTGCACAAGGCATATAAACAACTGTTGCGATCACTTTGAACAACTTCTGTTCGTTAAACCGTTGAAAATCTAAAAGCTGATTCTCGGTCACATTTTCACTTATTAATTAAATTACATGTAAATGTAAGCACAATTTGAAATTTGCATTCCTATTATTATTTAATAATTAAAAAGGCCTCATTTGATTTTAAAACAATTATTAAGTCATTTAAACTCAATTTAAATTCAAAAAATCAATTATTTAAAAATGATGAAATCATTGATGATGTCATAAAGACATTTTAATTCCAAAAATAAAATAAATAATATTATTATATATTCTTGCTTAAATGGAGAAATAAGTGTAAATCATGCGCGACTTTTGATGGTTAAAAAGCTGTTTATTGATAAAATGATTTTCGATCATATTATCGATATTTTCCAAAAGAAATATATTTTTGTAAACATTTTTCCAAAAACAATCACCATCATTACTTATCACATAAAACATGATTATTTATGTTTAATAAACCTATATTTGGATATTTAAAATTAATTAAATATTCTAAATCAAAGTGAAAAAATTACAGGTCATTACAAATTATTAGGCATCATTTATCTATGAAGAAAAAGAAAATGCTATAAATTTTGGTTACATAAAATGTAACAATAGAACATTGTGAATCATTGTTAAATGGGTATCTTACAACATCAAAAAATAAATATGTGTTAAAACTAGTGTGTGTGAGGAGATGTGGGTTGGAATTATATTAGAGAGTGTGTGACATTTTTTAGAATGAATGCATATCACATTTACCTGACACCCACATATTTTATTATGCACAATTACACTCATAGCTAGTTTCTAGCTTGACTCAGGGTTCGTTACTTGTCTAACAGCCTTAGGTTAGACCGGGGTTATGATTTTATATTCCCTTATGGGCAACGGTGTGGAGACGAAATACGTATTATTTACGAGGTGTTGTTGTTATGAAATGCATCTATGTTAGCCAAAGGGAGTTGTATATGAGAGTTTTCTTTTATATTGTCCTTTATCCATGCCATCGGACAGTTTTTACTCTTTGGTAGTATGGGTACTAGGCTAGGGTGTCATAGTTTAACTCAAATAACCAAGCCTCTTGTACGTTGAAGCCAGCCTTCGGTCGTTGGTTATTGAACGACGAAAAACCACTTTATAAGTTTAGCACTAAGGGTAGGGCCCAAACTACGAAACTTACTTCTCGATTTCCTAATAAACATTAGGTTCCAACCTATAAATGAAGGTAGTAATCAATGATAAGCTACCTTTGTTTTGGCAAAGGGGATGAATATGAACCATACTTCCTAGTTCAAGCTCTTACGTCCATCCACATCAAACATCTTTCAGAGTATCTTAAAGGTTCACTTTAGGAAAATGGTACTGCTATGAATAAGAGATAAAGGAGTTATCTAATTAGCTACTGGAAAGCTCTGGTCAAAGTTCAAAGACTGGAAGCTCAAACAATCTTTTGGTGAGAATGTTGGAAAATCCCCAAAAAAGCAGAAATCTCATCTCACACTCCTCTAAAGGACTCCACATCCCACATTTTTCTTAAAACCCAAGAGGTCATATCCTAACCAAGCTATTCTCCACAAAAATCCAAGGCCAATAAAGGTTACCTTTTTATTTATCTCATCAGAAGAATGGACACGACACCAGTTTTTGCAAACTTAAAAGTATTATTGATTTCTTAGTTGACAGAATTAGCTTTAGCGCTTTCATTTTCTTTGTTCTTAGATCTTATTTGTAAATAAAATTTGGTTTCAGCATTATATTTACCAATAACTAATTATTCGAAAGATATCAGCAAGTCCCATTGATATTATGGCCCAGCTCTATCTAGTTTTCTATTATGACGTCGATATCTTATTTTCTCATCCAACATTTGGACTTTGGAACATTAATCTTATAATTAATTTTCTAGACTTCTCTTCAACAATACATTATAGCTCGTGGTTTTGGTGGATTAGATGCATTAAAATTAGGGGTAAAAGAGGAAAATTCCAAGAAAACCCCTTTTATTAATTATTACACTAGATCTTTAACTTGTGTTATGATGAATAATTTGGTAACATAAAATCGTATTTTGTATTGTTTTGACGTAAGGAGAGTTTTATGTCTAAAATTTTAATTAATTTTACTTTGATTATTTTAAATTAAAATTTTGAGTTCAAGTATACATTAAAATTTAATTTAAAGTTTAACTTATTAGTTTTGCGTTGAATTTGATATTTGAACATCATATGCTCAAAGGACAATATGTATGGTGTAAATGTCATAAAAGGTTAGGACTAACAACAGACTAAATAACATACGGGCATGCTTCTATCTTATATAAACAATGGGATAAATACAACGTGTCGTATTATAACTTATATAAAAATATGTGGCCTAAATCGAATGTTTGTGTGTTAATAGATATAATGAAATATCATAAATTTAAATATTTGTTGATTTTATTCATTGACTAATATATATATACATATATGCATACATATACATATCTATATACACATATATTCATATATATACACACACAGTGATATACATACATACATACATACATACATATATACATATACATACATACATACATACATACATACATATATACATATACATACATATACATACATACATACATATATACATATACATATACATACATATATACATATACATATATACATGTATATATGGCAGGGATCGACTGCACCTCTAATCCCCTGATTTCCACCACAAGTTTCGAATTAAATTATAGTACTTTCTCCAGCTAACTATATTATTTAATTTAGAATGTGTGGTGGAAATCCGAGGGATTTGAGGTATAACCGATCTTGCCCATATATATATTTGTGTGTGTGTGTGTGTGTGGCCTAAAATTCTGTAGGTATGCTTTATGAGAAATTATGTAATTTATTACATAACCTAACTTTGGAATCAATCTTGTTCAAAATGAAGTAAGCTTTTGGTATTTTTTTGTTATATATGTTGTTATATTATGATATAAAATAATCAATACCAAGTTAAACATATACAAGTACAAAATCTTTAAATAATCTACTATATGATTGTAACCACAAATGGTCTGCAGTCGGGAGTGTTAAATCATAATTAAAACAACAATTTATTTTAAATATTCCTGATCGAGGTGTTTAGAGAAAAGGTTATCAATACATCCATTGAGGCCAGAGTACGTAATGCTCTCCAAATGTTGGACAGTGTATTAATCATGGTTATTGGTGGCACTAAGGAGTTACGTACTTGTAGTTACGGGATAATTACAAAATGACTTAACCCAGACTGCCCTATTAGTTGATCATAACTAGTTAAAATAGGGAATCTCGATGTGATGATTTACGCAATTATTGCAACTTTAGAATACTATGGAACTTTAATGTGAATACTCCACTTTGGTTATTGTTAAAGAATGGTGTAACGTTTATGAATGACTATAGCTAGGTATGAGTTGAAGCATTAGAAGTGAAACACTATTCAATAGAGAATTCTTTCCGTCTGTTGTAAGAGGTTAGTATCATGGTCAACTATGGTCAACTCAAAGTCAAATTTTTTGACCAGTGCGTATCTATTAATAATAAATACATTTATTATTGAATCAAGGACTTAGGAGGTGGACTATATAATTGTATACATATATTATTAGAGCTTTGACTAAGACCAAGCTCTAGATATCGAAAGCAACATAGTGATGATGAAGAGAATGTGCGTATAATATATCGCTACTTAAACGATTTACAATATGGTTTTATCTTAAAGATCTATAAGCGATAAATATGGCCATAATATCACGCTGCTAGCTAAGGTAACATCGTGAACTTTAATATTCAAAGTGTTCGATATTAACTGCTTATTTTCACATATGTGAGTCACACAACCGAATCTAAGCAGTCTCCTAAAATACCATCTGATTTAATTAATTTGTAACATGTTATAAATTAATTAAATTAATCAATATATAGGTCATATTAGTTATTGTGAGTGCTTATAGTAAGCGTGGTGTCTCTAGAAAGTTTAATGGCTTTTAGAAAATTTTAGATGCCCTTATGTAACTATTTAAATGTGCATATAAATTGTTATATGTACATTTATTTAAGTTACACCACATACAGGTATTTAATGATATTTAATATTAGTAAATTTATAAATATGGATTTAAATAGGGAAAATGGAATATGGGGCATCAGCCATAAAGTGATATGGCATAGGTGAGAATGTATTTGGTGAGAAGTTGAAAAGGAAAAGATATATTGTTGAAAATATATCTTTTCCCATCCCTTCTCCATAAATGCTGGCCTCCACTCTCATTCTCATTTGTACTGAAAATGCTAAACCTGGCCACCACAATTCTATCGAACTCTAAACTATAAGCCTCCTCCTTGGTGAAGTATTTTGGGCTTTGTAAACTCAAATCAAAAAATTAAGAATTTTTGAAGGGAGGCAAAAAGGTTAACGTGTGACGAGTAGCCATATCAAAAAGGTAAATTCATGTTTTAATCTATTACAAAACCCCTAACCCATATATTAGCCATTAATTTACTTGTAATGCATTTTTGTGAATTTATTTTTATAAATGATTTTTGATAGATATAAAATTGATAAATAATATAGCATATACATGTCTGAATTGTTTGAACAATCATAATTAAAGTAATGTAATAGTAATCCTTGCTTCTAATTTGGCCCATAGATTATTGACATGATCAGATACATATTCAATAATATTTTTAAATGACAATAATGTATTAATGAAATTAACAAAATATATTTGAATAATACATATCACACATACAGCCCTATATATACATACATACATACATATAGCTATTTAAAATATGTTTTATGTATATTTAGAGGTCGTATATGTGTTTAAAGTTAATTTTGATCTTAGTTTGTAAAATTCAATATCTTCCATGTATTAATTACTATGCATACTTATTTACATAATTAATAAAAGCATTATCTTAATGTTACATACACACACACAAATATATTCTTTTGAGAAAAATGAGTGATCCTCTTTGATTAAAGGAGAACACTCATGTAATTTTATTCTACACTAAAAAATGGAGCTGCCAACATGTCTAACAGGTAACGAAACCCCCATACAATAAAAATAAAAAAATAAAAACCCAACCCTAGAGAACTAAGGTCCAATATAAAAATACAATAGAAAACCAAAAAATAATAAAAATAACTCTTGAGTCCACAAAATCCGATGAATCCATTCAAGCCAGTATGCATACCTGAACCTACTAAGAAATTATACAAAAAGAATAAGCACACTACATATATATGTGTATAAATATATACAAATATATATTTATACACATATATATGTAAAATAAAAATATACTAATCTAGAAATAAAAGACAAAGGACAAACAACAAATATATAACACTATCTTAATAAAGATTATAAATAAGCATAAAGCAAGCAAATGAACGAAAACCTTAACGAAAAAATGTAAAAAATTATTACATTTGATTGTGAAATGTAATTATAGCATGGGACTAGTGTTTGACTATTTATTTAATACACGAGACTGTTGAATATTACATACCAAAAATAAGCATCGCACGTTAACAGATCAAGTGGTTTACACTTGTAACTCGTAAAAATACAAAATCAACTAGGCATCTACATTGTACATTTTCAATTTAGTTATATGCCCAATCATTTCTAAATATTGCTTTGCTTGTAAATGCTTCATACTTAAACAGTATTTCCCTGATGTAGCAATCCTAACTAAAAGTAAAATATTGTTTCCATTATGTAATATATATAACAAGATTAACGGAAATAAAGAAATCTGAACTTACAAGCATGAAACTAGTGTTTAACATTTTATTTACTACATAAACCTTACGCATAAAATGATTCCATTATAGAGTACTAAAAAATCGCTCAAGCAGAAAAATGTTTTACCTTTTTTTATAGATAGTACTGTTTTCCCAGGAAGAATCATGACATCTGCAAAAAGATTTTAACAAAAAAGATCAAAAGAATGCCAGATGTATGAAATTTTAAATTAATCTAATGCAATGTATATTTTAGTCCATATAAGTATGAAATTGGTTTTCATCACAAGGAGTATTCAATTGTTCAGGCTCCCACATTTAGTCACAAATTGCTGAATAGCCATGTGTGTGATAACATGAGTGAACACTGAGTATACAACAAAAATGCAAAAGGAAAAGAAATCAAATTACTGTGCAATCCATAACCCTTCTGATTGCCAACCAAACCTTATGGGATGTCAATTATAAGCAGGAACAAATTTCAAATGATCTAGACTAGTGCTGCATAATAAGATAGTTTTATGCAGAGAATTCTATCCTTTTCAAGCATACATCGAGTTTTAATTGGTTAGGCAAACCAGGAAAACAAACTTGCATACCACTGTCTACTTCACCTAGACTGCTAGGCCTATAATTTTCCTAGGTATTTAATTTAAAAAGTTTGCAATTCATATAGAGTTATGGACCTAATAATTGAACTTTCAATTAATAATTAAGTAGCTAAACACATATGTTGCTAACTACATACTGTGTGAATATGAGATTCGGATAAAGAAGGAACTTTGTAATGTTGTTATTGATGAAACATGAATACTGGAACATGAATGCTGAAACATTGTTACTGATGGAACATATAAACTGGAACAGTGAACATGAATCACATGCATATAAATAAGAAGAAATATTATATATTAATTCGCATTTTTAAATCCTACTAAAACGTGAATGTATACCCGAAGTATTTAACATAAAACCTAAACGCTAGTAAAAATAACCAGAAATTTTCTAAGTGGTCCAATATCCAAAAAAAAGTATGGCCATTGTAAGCTGTATCATAAAACATGTATTTGCAAATAAAGTCTTATGTAAGGTTGAAATCTGCTTGGAAAATGAAGCAATCATCTGAAAGAAATCAACTGATAACATCAAACTTGTTAACCCGCTTTTTAGCAATATAGATTTAGACTGGAATTAGAAGATTCAAACAAGGACGAAACGACTTGAAAACTTGGAGGCACACTTAAAATGACTAGAGAATTGAGCTCAAGAAATTTGAACGAAAAATACAATAAGGAGAGAAGTTGGTATTGAACTCTCAAGTAGGTACCAACCTCTCTTGTTAATTCCGTAGATGTTGCAACCATTTTGGGACACCTGCATATTGAATTAGAAGAGTGCTGCAAAAGAGTACAAGTCATTTCGAGCTAAGGGAAAAAGTCACTACCGACCTCTTCGGAAAAAAGGCTGATACTGAGCTGCTTTGGAGAGAGGTAGGTACCAACTTGTTTTGAATGACCAATGATCAATAGAAACAGTATGGGACACCTTAAAATGAAGTAAGAAGAGAAGGATGCAAGAAGGTTCAAAGTGATTCGACCTATAGAGAGAAGTTGCCACCGACTCGAAAGGTTGGCACTGACCTTTGTGGTTAACCTGGGAGATCCTGCAACTTTGCATACTACTTCGGCTTGATATTTGAACTCTGCCCCAAGTGGATTTCTAGCCCAACATGATTGTTTCCCCTATAAATACAAGCTATAGAGCAACCAAAAGAGGATCTAAATTCTCTGACTGTGGAGACTCTACTACTTCTTCACCTCTAACCTCTCATCCATTAGAGTCACCTAGGAAATAATTACTTGTTGCTCTAGGACTTAGATCAGCAAATTCTTAGTACTAGTGACTCATAAACAACTTAGAAACTTCATTGTAAATCTGTAATCCACTAGATTTTGGCCAGATCTGATATAGTTAGTTGTAATCCAAAGAGAAAGCAACTAATAAAATATTGAAGTGGACGTAGGCCAGAGATTATGCAGAACCACTATAAAAATTATGTCTTCTTTTACTACTTCGGATCAGAGTTGTGCAGCGGAAGCAGTTTGGGAGTGCATCTGCTTTTCTTTTCCAGATAGGAGAAGTAAGTTCTGTTTTCTGATGTTTGAGGGGTAGAGTTTGTTCTTGATTGTTGGTTGATCTTGAGAGGATCATTATGTTGGGTTGTTTTTGGTCTAGTTTGTTTTTAGAGGCATCAGCAAAGATTGAGCTGATCAAGAGGGTTTTAGGCAGCCCAGGATCGTCAGAAGAGTTTTGTGGATTAGAGACGAAGGAATTTGGATTTCGAAGACGGAGATTTGATTTGGATAAGAGCTTGGTCTACAGGATTGAATTGCCAGTTTGGATAACTGGGATTCGTTGTATTTCACGTGTCTGAGGGAGTACGTGTTTGATCTATCTCTGGTTTTGAAACCAGCAGTTCAGAGAGATTTGGTTGTTGAGTCAGACTTGTCTGTAGTCCAATATCATGTTTAGTTTTGTAGATCTAGTTGTATAGGAGCTATGTAGCTTAGTAGTATTGATTATTTGGATTCTATAGAGCGAGTATCCCGATATTTATACCTGGGAAACTCTAGAAAATTCTATCCAAAATTTTGGCTGAATAGTTAGATTTGTTTGATTGGATGAATTGGTTGCTATGGTTGTTAGCATGTGATTGACATATGCTTGTGTTTTAAAATTAAATTTTAAATAGATTATTAAATTACCTTTGTTTTAAATTTCGGGGATGAAATTCTTTTAAGGGGGGAGGAATGTGATGACCCGAAATTTTGGGGAATATAAGTTTAATAATCTTTATTAATAATTAAATTGGATTGATAATTTTCCTTTATAATTTTAATGTAAATTGATAAATTTAATCTTTTAAAGGCTAAATATTTAATTTGGCAATATCTATTTATATCTTTTCTAAAATTTAATATTGGTAAAATTTATCTTTCAAAGCTAATAAAAATAGATTCTATTTATAATATATATTTTGATGTATATATATTGTGAATAGAAGGTTTTGGTTTAAATTCAATAAGAAAAATATGTTTTCAAATTATAAAATATATGTATATATATTGTGATTGAAAGCTTTGTTTTAAATTCAAGGATTTTCAAAAAGCTAAGTAAGGTTAATTCTATATTTTCAAAACATAAGATAAATATTTATTTTTAAAATATGATAGCTTAAATAAGATTTATAAAAAGGGTTATTGTGCTTTCTTTTAAAATTTACTTTAACTAAAATAGTTTATAACTAAGTGTAGTTTTTACATAAACATAAATTAATAAAGTCATATTTACATAAATATATAAATATAAATACTTTTTTTTATAAGGGTTTAGACATAATTATACTTGTTTTAACATTTGTAAAAAAAGATAACAATGTATGATAACAAGTGTAAGCTAGGTGATAAGCATAATTACAAGTGGCCTAATTCTCTTGTATTACAAATATAATGTTTTAAAGAAGAAACCTGGTTATTTGTTTCCAGTTCAAAGTTTTACAGTTCAAACTTTCTCAATTCTCTTCTTTTCTTCCTTCTATAACTGAAAAGAAAATAAAATCAAACTGCTTTCCAATCTTCAATCTGAAATCAACAAAACTTCAGTTATCAACCTGAGCAAACAAGTAAGCAGCTGCAGATTCAAACTCAACTTATAAATCAATCATCAGTAAGCAAGCAAATTCAAGTAACAGATTCAAGTTCAGCTTTAAAACAAAGTTTCAGATCATCTCAACAGTTCCAGATAAAAGAACAGAACTGTTCTCTGTTTATTTTTAACCTGATGAGTAAACTTTATTTTAAAAACAGTTTTAAACTGATCCTATAATTGTTATCAGTGATAAATGTAGCAGTAATATAGTTTAAAATGTTATATGTGTTGGATGTGGATGCATGCATATATATATAAAGATGCGTCTGTGGAAATATCTATGCATATGTATATGTTGTTCTCTGTTCTTATTTACAGGATTATATGTCATATGAAAAAAAAACACATATATCTCTCTACAATCGAAATTAATCCTTAATCTCTGAATGGAAAATGATTATTACTGTATAGTATTAATATTAAAAGTAGTTTTAGGATTTTATATTTAGTAATTTTCACAAAAATGACAAAATACAGTGAAGATCTAAATATAAGTAAAAATCAATCATTATAATTTAAGTTTTTGATCTTAGAATCTGATATGTTGAGCAAAATCATGAATTTAGGTGTGTAAATTGAGATTTTTAGTTTGGGAATTAATGAGATAATCGGGTTTGTTCAAAATTGGGTTGATCATCGAATTCTGGCGATCGACGTGTTGGAGTCGATCGAGTTTTGGGCTGAAGGTAGTATAAAGTATGGGTATCTTGGGAAAAATGGTCGCCAAAATTTTAGATGGTCGTGGCATCCCATCGGAGGCGAAGTAGGGTTTAAGAACTGATTTTGGTCGGCGTGTTTTGTCGAGGTCGTGTGTCGTTTGGGAAGCATCGGAGGCGATCGCGTGTGGGGGAGTCGAAGCTGGGTATCGTGACGTTGCTCTGAATGAAGCGGCGTGGATGCTGGTGGTCGGAATCATCGTCGTGGTGAAGTTTTGTCGATGGGATTGGTTCCTGTTGTGTGTTGAGTAGTTCAATTTCGAATCGAAGGCGAGATCGTCGGAACTAGGAGTTCGAGTGGGACGGCGAGGTCATCAGCGACTTGTCAAAGGCGGCAGGGTTGATCGGAGGGGCGGCGAGCTTGCATGCACGTGCACGTGTGCACATTGTATCTGGAAGACGTAGTGGAGTTTGGGAAAGAAGCTTTTACTCGGGTCAGGGCTCGGGATCGATGGCGTTTGTCTCGAAGTTGAGTGTGATCGCGAGTGGACTCGGGGATTTACTCGGGGAAGAAGCGAAGTTGGCTCGGGTTGTTTAATTAAATAACCAGGTTTTAAAATGTGAATTTAGTTTCCAAAATAAATTTATTTGAAATAAGTTTTTAACAAGTTTTCAAAGATTTAAAAATGTTAAGTAAATGTTTAAAATTGTTTGTTTAAAAGTAATTATATATTAGGTTATTATATAATTAATTTCTAAATATTTTCAAATGAAATTGGATGATGAAATTAGAAAGTGATTAAGAAAGCGTATTTAACTTTAATCAATCAATGAGTTCTCAAATGTTTTTTTTATAAATTAATTTCAAGCTTTTAAATTAAATAAGATTTAAATGATGAAATTAAGTAAATTAATTAAGGTAATTAATTAAAGGATATTTAATTATAATGTTTTAATTAAGGTAAATGGTTTATCTTAATAAATTAAGGTCTTATTAATAAAAGTAATTAAAGTATAATTACTTAATTAATTAAAGATAATTAATTAATGTAATTAATTTAAGATAATTAATTAGTTTAATTAATATAGGATAATTACTTTGAAAATTGATTAAGTATAATTACTTAATATAATTAATAAAGTATAATTACTTAGTATAAGTAATTAGTGGTTAATTAATGAATAAAAGAATAATTACTTAATAAAAGTAATTAGAGGTTAATTAATGGAAGTAATAAAAGGTTAATTTCTTAATGGAAGTAATTAAGGAATTAATTACTTAATGTAATTAATTAAGTTTAAATGTAATTTGTTTAAGTTAATTAATTAAGTTTAATTAATTTAAACACTTGATGATTTGATAAATAATTACTTAATTTAATTAATGGATTGTAATTACTTAGTAAAGTAATTAATGGTAATTACTGGATGTAATTAATGGAAGATGATTTAAGAATTGAAGTAATTTGAGTTTAATTACTTTTTGTAATTAATCAAGGGATTAATTAAAGATAATTAATTAAGGAGTAATTAATTTATGTAATGAAGTAATTAAGGGAAGTTAATTACTGGATGAGATTAATCAAAGGTGATTAATAAATGTGGTTTAATTAAAGATTAATTACTTAATGTAATTAATTTAAATAGGATAATTAATTAAGAGTAATTAGGGATCATTAATTAATATAATTAATGATGTAATTAAGGGTTGATTAATTAAAACTAATTAATCAATAATAAGTGATTAAAGAGTAATTAATTAAGGATTAAGGGAATAAATTATAGTTAATTAATTAATAAAGTAATTAAAGGTTAATTACTATAATGGTTAAGGATAATTAATTTATATAATTAATTAAGGATTAATTACTTAAAGTAATTAAAAGATAATTAATCAAGGATGATTAATTGAAATGAATAATTAGAGGATAATTAATTAATTGATTTATAATTAATTAATGGTTAAGTAAGCAGGATTTATAGAATGAAGTAATTAATTTAATTTATTTTAAATTAATTAGAGATGAAGTAAATTAATTTAATTCATTTTAAATTAATTATAGAATGATGATTAATAAATCATTGCTTATGGATGCTGTTTGATATTGGATGCTTTGCATGGTTTGAGATCTCAGATATGAGATAAGTAATGCTGTTTGATATGGATGCTTTGGTTGAAGTGTGATGATAATGTGAATTATCTGTTTGTGATGATAATATGAATTATCTATTGCGATATTGTGAATTATCTATCTATGTGAATATAGATAATTAAATTGAATTATTTTAACTTTAAAACAACTTGACCTTAAAAGATGGCGTTTTGGATTTTAATGAGACCGGGATCGGGTTTCCAGATTTGGATATCCGAAAACCACATCGATCCAAATTAAACGATAGGTCGTGAATCTCAAGTGAAGATAAAGATTCAGAGTGCAAGGGTTATTGTCGTTAACTCTGAGGGTGATTCCAAAACGAGTGTAACGAGATAATGCCTTCGGTTTCGTTCGAACCCGGAACGAACTTGTATGGATTGAATGCTTTCAGAACATCGTCAGGTGGACAATGAGCATTCTAAGTGATGTGTTCTGATTAAAGGTAATCGTAGCCTCAAGCCTCATCAACCGGGAATGGCTAAAACAGGGGAGGTGCAGCAAGGCTTCGTGGGTAGCCCACTGAGAGTAAGGTCATCCCTGTCTAGAGGTTCCTTTTTATTCGGCATAGTGGGCGGTTGCTGATCCCAACCGCGGGGTTGTCTTGTTCGGGATTATCCAGTAAGGGATGGTTCCGGCCTTGTGTTGTAGGGGATTGGGAGTAATCCTCGGTACGGTGATCTAGGCCCCGTACTGTGACGGGCGGTACCCCAGTAGCCCTGCCATTGTATGGAGTCCAATCTCCAATAAGTGCCGTATGTATTGATTGTGCCCAACTATGTTGGAACGTGAGATGTAAGCATTCCAGTTATTTCTGTATTTTATTTGAAAACCCTAGACCCTATTATAATATAAAATCGAATTTCCTATCAAAATTTTGGTTAGCGTAAGGTAAAAACTTTTCCATGTTCATGTGTGGGAAATCTTACGTGATATCTTTGTTTTCAAAAGGTTTTGAAGTTAAGCAACTTTAACCCATTTACTAACGCCAGACCCATGTCTGACCCAAGTGTTTATTTTCTATTTTATAAATTCTTGGGTACTCAAATTTTTACGAGTAGCCAAGGGATTCAGGTTAGTTTTAACGAATTGTGGAGGAGCAATGGAGTAGGAGGCTTCAGCGTTGTAGATATAGATAGTAGTTCCGCTGTGTTGATCTTTGTATTGATCTCTGTATTGGATTGAATTGTAATAACTAGACAGGTGTTTATAACTGTCTAGTATGTGTTGTATAAGCCGTGTAACTCTGATAGTCGATGTCTATGATACTATGTAATATCTTATGTGATTAATATAATTTATTTGTTCTGCTATCGAGATTCTGATGTTGTTTCCTTCTTTCTTCTCTTCTTTTCTATTTTCTATCCCTTTCTTTCTTATTAATGATGCGTCATTCTGTGGAATAAATGGCGGGTCATTACAGTGGTATCAAAGCATAGGTTGAGATAATACCTAGGCTTTGGAGTGATTTCTATCTTGAGAGAGCGTATTTGTAATTTTTATATAACTACATATATATATATATATATATTCTACCTATTTGTTGGGTTACCTGTTCGGGTTCTCCAATATGAGATATAAACGTAGATAGGGTAGTGGTGTGTGTGTAACACGATGACTACCAATGGTTGGAGTTTGAATGTTTGGGGTTGAAAGTGTATCTGTCGAGACTGTAGACCTAATACCGTCTCGAGTAAGCTTTGCTGTGGTGTAAGGATTTCACCGATCTCTGAAGGAAACCTATTAAGGTTCAGAGTCCATCTTTGAAGTTTGGATGAGTAGAGTTTGGATCTGTTGGTTAGGAAGAAGCCAGTGATGGTATCTTGATACCTCAGGAAGTAGTAGCTGCGTGATGAGATGCAGTGACTATGGATGTATCCAAAGATGTTTCTTTGGAAAAAGTTAAGGAAGCGTGTCTACATCAGTAATGAGGTTCAGTTCAGCAGAGTGTTTGTGTTTGGCTTTAAGATCCGAGTTTCTCGAAGAGCTTTGGATAAGGAAGTTTTTTGGCATCTGTGGCAGCAGTGCAGCTCGGAGTGTTCTGTGTGCCGGCAAGGAGGTTGTCTGGCTAAGCATTTTTCTTGTGGTGGAGTTCAGAAGCAGCAGAGTGGATCCATTTCTTCGGATGGATTGGCTAGATAATCATAAGCTGTTCTGATTTGGTAAAGAGAGAACAGTTTTCTTTGGAATTAGGCTAGATAGGATCGCAAAAGTGACTTGCGATAGTTGAGTGTTCTCTTGAGTATTAAAGAATTTTTCTGGATATCTTCAGGAAGTTAGAGGTTTGTTCGCATTTGGAGATTTAGTTTCCGTATCGACTTGGTTCCAGGAATGATACCGGTGGTTTAGCTTGTTGAAGGTTGATTCCTAGAGATGGAGTTTGGTGAAGCAACTCAGGATTTGATGAAACTTCTTTGTTTTCTTTTTATGGATCTGTTGAACAATTTTTCTGGGATGTGTTGTCCAGTTTGTGCTCGTGTTCTTCATCAGCATTTTCTTCTACTTCGGATCAGAGTTGTGCAGCGGAAGCAGTTTGGGAGTGCATCTGCTTTTCTTTTCCAGATAGGAGAAGTAAGTTCTGTTTTCTGATGTTTGAGGGGTAGAGTTTGTTCTTGATTGTTGGTTGATCTTGAGAGGATCATTATGTTGGGTTGTTTTTGGTCTAGTTTGTTTTTAGAGGCATCAGCAAAGATTGAGCTGATCAAGAGGGTTTTAGGCAGCCCAGGATCGTCAGAAGAGTTTTGTGGATTAGAGACGAAGGAATTTGGATTTCGAAGACGGAGATTTGATTTGGATAAGAGCTTGGTCTACAGGATTGAATTGCCAGTTTGGATAATTGGGATTCGTTGTATTTCACGTGTCTGAGGGAGTACGTGTTTGATCTATCTCTGGTTTTGAAACCAGCAGTTCAGAGAGATTTGGTTGTTGAGTCAGACTTGTCTGTAGTCCAATATCATGTTTAGTTTTGTAGATCTAGTTGTATAGGAGCTATGTAGCTTAGTAGTATTGATTATTTGGATTCTATAGAGCGAGTATCCCGATATTTATACCTGGGAAACTCTAGAAAATTCTATCCAAAATTTTGGCTGAATAGTTAGATTTGTTTGATTGGATGAATTGGTTGCTATGGTTGTTAGCATGTGATTGACATATGCTTGTGTTTTAAAATTAAATTTTAAATAGATTATTAAATTACCTTTGTTTTAAATTTCGGGGACGAAATTCTTTTAAGGGGGGAGGAATGTGATGACCCGGAATTTTGGGCAATATAAGTTTAATAATCTTTATTAATAATTAAATTGGATTGATAATTTTCCTTCATAATTTTAATGTAAATTGATAAATTTAATCTTTTAAAGGCTAATAAATATTTAATTTGGCAATATCTATTTATATCTTTTCTAAAATTTAATATTGGTAAAATTTATCTTTCAAAGCTAATAAAAATAGATTCTATTTATAATATATATTTTGATGTATATATATTGTGAATAGAGGTTTTGGTTTAAATTCAATAAGAAAAATATGTTTTCAAATTATAAAATATATGTATATATATTGTGATTGAAAGCTTTGTTTTAAATTCAAGGATTTTCAAAAAGCTAATTAAGGTTAATTCTATATTTTCAAAACATAAGATAAATATTTATTTTGAAAATATGATGGCTTAAATAAGATTTATAAAAAGGGTTATTGTGCTTTCTTTTAAAATTTACTTTAACTAAAATAGTTTATAACTAAGTGTAGTTTTTACATAAACATAAATTAATAAAGTCATATTTACATAAATATATAAATATAAATACTTTTTTTATAAGGGTTTAGACATAATTATACTTGTTTTAACATTTGTAAAAAAAAGATAACAATGTATGATAACAAGTGTAAGCTAGGTGATAAGCATAATTACAAGTGGCCTAATTCTCTTGTATTACAAATATAATGTTTTAAAGAAGAAACCTGGTTATTTGTTTCCAGTTCAAAGTTTTACAGTTCAAACTTTCTCAATTCTCTTCTTTTCTTCCTTCTATAACTGAAAAGAAAATAAAATCAAACTGCTTTCCAATCTTCAATCTGAAATCAACAAAACTTCAGTTATCAACCTGAGCAAACAAGTAAGCAGCTGCAGATTCAAACTCAACTTATAAATCAATCATCAGTAAGCAAGAAAATTCAAGTAACAGATTCAAGTTCAGCTTTAAAACAAAGTTTCAGATCATCTCAACAGTTCCAGATAAAAGAACAGAACCGTTCTTTGTTTATTTTTAACCTGGTGAGTAAACTTTATTTTAAAAACAGTTATAACTGATCCTATAATTTTATCAGTGATAAATGTAGCAGTAATATAGTTTAAAATGTTATATATGTTGGATGTGAATGCATGCATATATATATATATAAAGATGAGTCTGTGGAAATATCTATGCATATGTATATGTTGTTCTCTGTTCTTATTTACAGGATTATATGTCATATGAAAAAAAACCCATATATATCTCTACAATCGAAATTAAGCCTTAATCTCTGAATGGAAAATGATTATTACTGTATAGTATTAATATTAAAAGTAGTTTTAGGATTTTATATTTAGTAATTTTCACAAAAATGACAAAATACAGTGAAGATCTATATATAAGTAAAAATCAATCATTAAAATTTAAGTTTTTGATCTTAGAATCTGATATGTTGAGCAAAATCATGAATTTAGGTGTGTAAATTGAGATTTTTAGTTTGGGAATTAATGAGATAATCGGGTTTGTTCAAAATTGGGTTGATCATCGAATTCTGGCGATCGACGTGTTGGAGTCGATCGAGTTTTGGGCTGAAGGTAGTATGGAGTATGGGTATCTTGGGAAAAATGGTCGCCAAAATTTTAGATGGTCGTGGCGTCCCATCGGAGGCGAAGTAGGGTTTAAGAACTGATTTTGGTCGGCGTGTTTTGTCGAGGTCGTGTGTCGTTTGGGAAGCATCGGAGGCGATCGCGTGTGGGGGAGTCGAAGCTGGGTATCGTGACGTTGCTCTGAATGAAGCGGCGTGGATGATGGTGGTCGGAATCATCGTCGTGGTGAAGTTTTGTCGATGGGATTGGTTCCTGTTGTGTGTTGAGTAGTTCGATTTCGAATCGAAGGCGAGATCGTCGAAACTAGGAGTTCGAGTGGGACGGCGAGGTCATCAACGACTTGTCAAAGGCGGCAGGGTTGATCGGAGGGGCGGCGAGCTTGCGTGCACATGCACGTGTGCACGTTGTATCTGGAAGACGTAGTGGAGTTTGGGAAATAAGCTTTTACTCGGGTCAGGGCTCGGGATCGATGGCGTTTGTCTCGAAGTTGAGTGTGATCGCGAGTGGACTCGGGGATTTACTCGGGGAAGAAGCGAAGTTGGCTCGGGTTGTTTAATTAAATAACCAGGTTTTAAAATGTGAATTTCGTTTCCAAAATAAATTTATTTGAAATAAGTTTTTAACAAGTTTTCAAA
Organism: Allium fistulosum; assembly: GCA_030737815.1. Classification (NCBI taxonomy): domain Eukaryota; kingdom Viridiplantae; phylum Streptophyta; class Magnoliopsida; order Asparagales; family Amaryllidaceae; genus Allium; species Allium fistulosum. Next base: position 1,428,864,008 of record CM060902.1, read on the forward strand.
GATTTAAAAATGTTAAGTAAATGTTTAAAATTGTTTGTTTAAAAGTAATTATATATTAGGTTATTATATAATTAATTTCTAAATATTTTCAAATGAATTTGGATGATGAAATTAGGAAGTGATTAAGAAAGCGTATTTAACTTTAATCAATCAATGAGTTCTCAAATGTTTTTTTTTATAAATTAATTTCAAGCTTTTAAATTAAATAAGATTTAAATGATGAAATTAAGTAAATTAATTAAGGTAATTAATTAAAGGATATTTAATTATAATGTTTTAATTAAGGTAAATGGTTTATCTTAATAAATTAAGGTCTTATTAATAAAAGTAATTAAAGTATAATTACTTAATTAATTAAAGATAATTAATTAAAGATAATTAATTAATGTAATTAATTTAAGATAATTAATTAGTTTAATTAATTTAGGATAATTACTTTGAAAATTGATTAAGTATAATTACTTAATATAATTAATAAAGTATAATTACTTAGTATAAGTAATTAGTGGTTAATTAATGAATAAAAGAATAATTACTTAATAAAAGTATTTAGAGGTTAATTAATGGAAGTAATAAAAGGTTAATTTCTTAATGGAAGTAATTAAGGAATTAATTACTTAATGTAATTAATTAAGTTTAAATGTAATTTGTTTAAGTTAATTAATTAAGTTTAATTAATTTAAACACTTGATGATTTGATAAATAATTACTTAATTTAATTAATGGATTGTAATTACTTAGTAAAGTAATTAATGGTAATTACTGGATGTAATTAATGGAAGATGATTTAAGAATGGAAGTAATTTGAGTTTAATTACTTTTTGTAATTAATCAAGGGATTAATTAAAGATAATTAATTAAGGAGTAATTAATTTATGTAATGAATTAATTAAGGGAAGTTAATTACTGGATGAGATTAATCAAAGGTGATTAATAAATGTGGTTTAATTAAAGATTAATTACTTAATGTAATTAATTTAAATAGGATAATTAATTAAGAGTAATTAGGGATCATTAATTAATATAATTAATGATGTAATTAAGGGTTGATTAATTAAAACTAATTAATCAATAATAAGTGATTAAGGAGTAATTAATTAAGGATTAAGGGAATAAATTATAGTTAATTAATTAATAAAGTAATTAAAGGTTAATTACTATAATGGTTAAGGATAATTAATTTATATAATTAATTAAGGATTAATTACTTAAAGTAATTAAAAGATAATTAATCAAGGATGATTAATTGAAATGAATAATTAGAGGATAATTAATTAATTGATTTATAATTAATTAATGGTTAAGTAAGCAGGATTTATAGAATGAAGTAATTAATTTAATTTATTTTAAATTAATTAGAGATGAAGTAAATTAATTTAATTCATTTTAAATTAATTATAGAATGATGATTAATAAATCATTGCTTATGGATGCTGTTTGATATTGGATGCTTTGCATGGTTTGAGATCTCAGATATGAGATAAGTAATGCTGTTTGATATGGATGCTTTGGTTGAAGAGTGATGATAATGTGAATTATCTGTTTGTGATGATAATATGAATTATCTATTGCGATATTGTGAATTATCTATCTATGTGAATATAGATAATTAAATTGAATTGTTTTAACTTTAAAACAACTTGACCTTAAAAGATGGCGTTTTGGATTTCGATGAGACCGGGATCGGGTTTCCAGATTTGGATATCCGAAAACCACATCGATCCAAATTAAATTATAGGTCGTGAATCTCAAGTGAAGATTAAGATTCAGAGTGCATGGGTTATTGTCGTAAACTCTGAGGGTGATTCCAAAACGAGTGTAACGAGATAATGCCTTCGGTTTCGTTCGAACCCGGAACGAACTTGTATGGATTGAATGCTTTCAGAACATCGTCAGGTGGACGATGAGCATTCTAAGTGATGTGTTCTGATTAAAGGTAATCGTAGCCTCAAGCCTCATCAACCGGGAATGGCTAAAACAGGGGAGGTGCAGCAAGGCTTCGTGGGTAGCCCACTGAGAGTAAGGTCATCCCTGTCTAGAGGTTCCTTTTTATTCGGCTTAGTGGGCGGTTGCTGATCCCAACCGCGGGGTTGTCTTGTTCAAGATTATCTAGTAAGGGATGGTTCCGGCCTTGTGTTGTAGGGGATTGGGAGTAATCCTCGGTACGGTGATCTAGGCCCCCTACTGTGACGGGCGGTACCCCAGTAGCCCTGCCATTGTATGGAATCCAAACTCCAATAAGTGTCGTACGTATTGATTGTGCCCAACTATGTTGGAACGTGAGATGTAAGCATTCCAGCTATTTCTGTATTTTATTTGAAAACCCTAGACCCTATTATAATATAAAATCGAATTTCCTATCAAAATTTTGGTTAGCGTAAGGTAAAAACTTTTCCATGTTTATGTGTGGGAAGTCTTATGTGATACCTTTGTTTTCAAAAGGTTTTGAAGTTAAGCAACTTTAACCCGTTTACTCACACCAGACCCATGTCTGACCCAAGTGTTTATTTTCTTTTTAATAAACTCTTGGGTACTCAAATTTTTACGAGTAGCCAAGGGATTCAGGTTAGCTTTAACGAATTGTGGAGGAGCAATGGAGCAGGAGGCTTCAGCGTTGTAGATATAGATAGTAGTTCCACTGTGTTGATCTTTGTATTGATCTTTGTATTGTATTGAATTGTAATAACTAGACAGGTGTTTATAACTGTCTAGTATGTGTTGTATAAGCTGTGTAACTCTGATAGTCGATGTCTATGATACTATGTAATATCGTATGTGATTAATATAATTTATTCGTTCCGCTGTCGAGATTCTGATGTTGTTTCTTTCTTTCTTCTCTTCTTTTCTATTTTCTATCCCTTTCTTTCTTATTAATGATGTGTCATTCTGTGGAATAAATGGCGGGTCATTACAATACAATTCCTAAACTTCCCTCTTTTTTAGACTTACAAACCATTTTTCAATTTACAAGACATTTATAGCTACTATATGGATTGTCATCACTTCATAAAAAGTCTCTTCTAATTTTATCAATTTTATCTATTACCCATTTAGGGAAACGATAAAACAACATCCAATAAATTGGTAATGCAGATGAAACTGAATTAATAAGAACAATCCTACCTGCTCTCGATAAGAATTTACCATTCCATTTCGATAATCTTTCATTAATTTTATCTATAATGGTATTTCAATCATCATGTTTAAGTTTTTGCAGCCTAATTAAAAAACCTAAATATTCTATAAGAAGTTTCATTGTTTTACAATTTAATGGCACATATAATATATATATATATATATATACACACACACACACGTACGTATGTTTGTATATATAGCAAATTTGACTCCTAAATTATAAATTATATCAAACCTACACACACATACATATGATAATAATATGTATGCATACAGAACCAATGTGTAAAGACCCGTTTCTTCGACCTCTGGAAATCGACCCGAATACATCCTCGGTATTCACATGCTGCAAATCCAAGTGCTGGAGAGGCGGTTCTTCTAACTCCATGCTCCGAGCTCTTCTAGATTTCTTATAACTAAACCTGACTACTAGGCTGCATGGAAAAATACGGTACTCAGAGTTCAAGGGGAAGGAAAATAAACTCTGGGTCAGTCATGGGACTGGTATGAGAAACTCAAAATACGCGTTTTGAAAATAAAGGTATCTCATAAGACCACACTACACATCAATGCAGAAAGGGTTTTTATCTTGTGATAACCAAAACATTTGCTACGCAAAATCAGGGAATATTATTTTTAATGAATTTCTTTGAAAATATTTTTCAAATAAACTTATGAATCTTAGCTGAAATTGTTACATTGACTAAATTCCAGCATACTAGCTACAAAGTAGATTCTACAATCAAACCCGAAGGCACTTATTGGAGAATGTATTTCCGTACAACGCCAGGTAAGGGACTAGCTTCCATATAGTACATCTCTAAAGGGATATACTGAGGATACACAAACAATCCTCCACATCTGGCAAGACCGGTCTATCCTTATTTGGCACTCAGACATGGCCTAGATAGAAACCGAATATGACATCACCTCGGTCATAACCGACCTATCCGAGAGCTCTCTTAGCATACACAACATATCGGCATATATGGAGTAACTTAGAAAGGTAATGATAATACCCTAGTGGTTGCGAACCACATAGCCTTATGGCATACCATGTTTAAGCCATTACAAGGTGATGAGGCCCGAGATAACGATTACCTTTAACATAGCACATTCCACTTTGAATGCCACATTGCCAATTCATAATCACACAACTAATTTCTACAAATGTATAACTCCTAAGCTCGTACGTCTCAGGAAAGGGTGTTAAGCTAAGAGAAGTTGCCTTCTCCACCACCACACATATGATATATTCATAGAGATCGATCAATGTAATTAGAAATGCAACGTTGAGCATTCATCAATACAAGTTGTCCAGGAACAGGACAAACCAAAGGAACTCTCCTACCGCATCCTGTCGGGATTCATCCCTAGGATTAGTAGCGAGTAGTCTTTGCATCGAAGCTCAAATTAAGATACTATTGCCGCATATAGATGATATGGGAAATTTCCTCCGAGGGTCAGTGACAAGCAGCCCTTCATTCATTCACCATCATTCCATGTCTTCACTTCGAATACGTAAATTGGTTCGAAGTGGGTTTTGGATAAGAATTACTCAAATCCAACCTGGTTCCTTCAAACCAATCATCGATAAAAAGATGTTAGATAATAGGGAATTATTCTCTGATTGATTACTTCTCTTTTATCAAAAATATCTTCAAGGAATATATATCTTTAAAACATTTCTTTCCGGCATAAATGGAATTATTAAACCTCTCTTATCAAATCCTTTGATTACTTAAAACCTTTTCTAAATCATTTCATTTTTCACTTAGGAAAATATTTCTAAATTGTTTCATTTATATCTAATAAAGATTTTCAAATCATACTTCCAAATTGGGTCAAAACACTGTTATTTAAGACATCGTTCACTATAAACCCAAACCAATAAATTTTAAGTTTAGGAATTAAATTAATTCCAAATCATTTTCATAAGTCATATTGGAAAATATTATTGAGTTAAAAAGAGTCGATAGAAATTATACTAATTCTACTATACATCAATTTCTGTATTCAACCTTTACTATTCGTCGAATAACGGTGAAATCACTTTTTAAATTCAGACGGATAGTATTGGTTCCCTCCTTGGAATTTAATACCAATTATAAGAAGATTATCTATATCATTCCAAGTTGTTTGAAGTTGGAAAATTGAAATCTTTTATACTTGCATCATTTCCGACATTTCGACCATATCTATTCCTCGCCCAGGAAAAAGGCCAGGTGATCCGGGGCACTGGTTGCACCTGAACATCTCCTTAGTTTAAGCACTTCAAATCCAGATCTCATGAATGGAAAAATCCAGTCTACTCGTCAGTCAAGATTAAATCACTGTTTTTATAGCTTTTCTTTATATCATTTATATAAACTCTTTTAAATAAATTATAAAACTTCCAAATCATTATTAAAACAGTTAATACTCATTTTACAACATTTATAAAATATTTGGAAAAGAATTGTTAAGTTTAAATCCATATTTCACAAATTATTAAAAACGTTGCAAAAAGTGCTGCGAATAGTGCTGCAAATAGCGTTTTTAAAGCTTATTTGATCAAAACAACTTTTCGATCATTAAAAAATCCATTTTTATAATTCAAATTTCTTCTAAAACATTTTAAAAGATTTATAGAATTTATTTCATATTTAAAAAAATAAAAATATGATTTTTAAAGAATTTGTAGCTTTGGTTTTCGAACTACCAAACTGCGACTATTTTGAAAACCTGATTTGCTCATATTTCAAAATCTACTAAATGAAATCTTGATCATTTTCTTTTTTTTTGAAAACTATGATTGTAAAAGTTCGAAAAAAAATTATTACAAAGAATTCTGACTCCGAATCCATCATGTAAATGGATTTAACTTTCTACGGTGCGAAATCGTGAACTGCCGTTATGCGATTATTTTTTACTCAACTTTCATAACTTGTCAATACTTCGCTAAATTGGATTTTAAGGTTTATAAAACATTTATAAACTATTTTAAAACCATTTTCAAGAGGTTTAATAATCTCATATATAACATTTCATTTATTAAAGGAAAGTGATTTCCTTTGTGATTTTCGATGTGTATTAAACGTGAATCATTTCAACATCAAAATAAACATATAATCAACATTCAAACTTGATAAACAATCATCACAACAAAAAAAACATATATATCATCCAATATATCGTATTATAAATAGAGTTCTTACCATAACCCAAAACAATACTTCCTACCAACAATAAACGAATCGATACTTTACTTACAACTTCATTCAAACAGTCCACCCTCCTATTTGCTTTTGGCCCCACCTCCACCATAGCTCATAGCCCAAGGGTCTAGGGTCAAAGAGCTCAGCCATTGGAAAAAGAAGAGGTCCTTAGTTCACAATATTTGGACCCAAAAATGAGTCATCTCCACTCGGGTTTTTGACTATGTTGCACTCAAAATTTGGAAATGTTATCAACTATAAAGTTGTTGCAGATTCTTTTCTCTACTATATTATTTTTTTTTACTTAATTCTGCATTATTTTGAGGGAGATATGGTTAGAAGAGGAAGAGGTAATCTCGAATTCACAAAAGTCAAACCCAAGAATGCACTGGAAAGAGAGGGAATTTTGGCATAGATAAGCGCAAAACTGGAAGAAGTTGTAAACATGAAAGTGGTAGCCACTGGAATTTTATATGATTTAAAAAAAAATTTCTTCATTTGGATCTATTTTAAGGAAGTTACGATCAAAATAAAATGGGGCACTTTCGAACTTAAAATCTGGGCCCGAAAATGCATTGGAAAGAAGTGGATTTTTGACATAGGTAAGTTCAAAATGGGAAGAAGTGGTAAACAAGAAAGTTGTAGCCAATGGTATTTTACATGTTTTGTAAAAAAAGAATTTCTCCATTTGGTTCTGGTTTGGAGAAGTTATGGAGGAATGAAGAAGAGGCAAAATGAGTGGGTATTTATATGCAAGTGGTGAGGCAGATATTTATCTCCTCCTTAGATCATCCACCATCATTACTTCCATCACTTTGCTACATCACCCTAAGATGGCTAAAAGTCCCTGCCATCATGGGCAAGGCCATGTACTTGTACTTATGCATCTGCATTGACTTTGTGAATGCTTAAGGATGAAGAAATCTAAAATATCTTAGATATGTATATGTATATATGTATTTACATGTATATTTATGTGTTTATATATGTTCATGTGTCCAAATGACATGTATATATATGTACAGTTATGTGCATAAGAGAAGAAACAATGTTTCAACGACTTTGAACAACTTTCATTCGTTAAATCGTTGAAAATCGGGAAACCGATTTCCAGTCACATTTTTACTTATAAATTAATTTACATATAAATGTAAAAAAAATTAAAAACTAATTTCTTATCATTTTTAACTAAATAAAACGATCATATTTTATTTATAAAACCATATCAATTAATATTAACAATTATTTACAAAAATCGCTATTATATCGATAAAGTGACACGAATTTTATTATATTTTCAAATCAAGTGTATATCTTTATAAAACCATTATAAATGATTTATTATCACTTCATAACTAATGAATTAGTATCATTTAAAAACAATTATTTGAATAATTATAATAATTATTAAATTATTATATCTCAATTTAAATTCATAAGTCAATTATTAAATATGATGCCATTATCAATGATGGCATAAATATATTTTATTTCCTAAAAATAAAATAATAAATTTTATTTCCTATTCTGGTTAAATTATAAAAATAAGTGTATGTATCTAGCTCCATGCATGATATTTTATGATTATAGAGCTGTTTTTTATGATTTTCGGGTATTTTATCGATATATATTTCCAAAGGAAATATTTTTGTGAACAGTTTTCCAAAATAAGTTCATTATTATTTTGTATCGCTTAAAACTTGATTATTTATAAAAAATAATCTATATTTGAATATTTAAAATAATTTAAATATCTTTAATTAAAGTGATCAAATTTCGGGTATTTCCATACCCCCCCCAAAAGAATTTCGTCTTTGAAATTACGACGAAAAACCGAAAGGTGTTACCCGAAATATTTATTTTAAACTTACACCTGTATGATGTATATAGTTTACTTCGTATGCAATATCTGATTCGATTTACTATTCGAATCCACAACTTTACTTCTGAATTGGAATTGATCCCCCTATCCTCTAGTGCGGACTCCGATCAGGCTTTTCAATCAGAATTTTAGTTTTCCTTGTATAGCTCTCAACTATGATAGAAAACTCAAGTATCCAACCACAAATCCTCATCAATGTTCGTTGTCAAGAATTGAGTGATAAATCCTTTTGTGGACTAGTGTAAACACCTTAAAGTTCCGTACTCGAATCTTAGATTAAAATCATGTGACGAAATGATTTACATACCTCATACGTACTTATTAACCTTCAAAAATCTTTATGATACTTTTCATAAAACTTGTATCTTCTATTCAAACCTGTTTTATAAAGATGTATCTTTATATATAATCACTTTAAATAGTTATTTCCAAATATTTTTCTTAAAGGAAAACATTTCATCCTAAAGGAATCATTTTAATTTTAAACGATAATTTACCTTTTATTTTCCAAAATTACAGTCAACTTCCCTTATTATAATATATTCCTTTTTAACCAACCTTGATATTAACCTATCAATTAATAATTCAAAATTATCCTGTTAACTTAAGGAAAATTATATAGATTGAGAAACTCCAAAATAATACCAAGGAACTAGATACTACCAATACTATCTTATATCCCCTTAACAAGAAGGGTAATACTTAAAAGAAGTGTTTACCATCCGAACATATCTCTTGCCCATTTTTAGTAATTTTCAAGCCATTCAAACTAGTTATCATTTGCGATTTTCTTACTTTGCCAAAAACATTTATTACAACAATAAATGTTGAAATCTGTGTTTTCATCACTTAGTACATCTTAAATTACCTTTTAAAGTCATTAATCTTTATTTGAAAAATATCACTTTCAAAACATTCCTTTAAAAGATTATTTTAATGTTTATAGCGTGAATTTATTTTCTCTATATAATCCATATTTAAATCTCAACACAAATCATTTCCATATTTATAAAACTATATTTATAAATTTCCTTTCTATTTTATAAAACTTCTTCTTATAAAATATCTTTATTTATAAAATTCCATTTATAACTTTACTCTTTTATAAATCTCATTTATTTATAAAATCATGTTCATAAATTCATTTATAAAATATCAATTGCTAATCTATTTTTGATATTTTTATAAAACACCGTTTATAAATCTATTACTTTACTTATAAAATATCACATTTATAAATTTTGCTCTTAATATATATATATATAACATTGTATAAAACGTTTAATTACTTTATATTAGATGGCTTTTCTCCAATTCTTTAAACATTGCCAAAAAATTTCAAAACAACAGGATTTAAAAAATCCCTTTAATAAAACATATCTTCCAAATTCATTTTTAAAAAAAATCATTTGATTTTCTTGTGAAACACACTTTTATACAACATACTCATTTATTATCTTATAAATTCATTAAGCTTAACCCAATAGTACTATCAAACACCTTAAAGTCAAATCGCGAAACTTAATTCACAAGGTGTTTGTATTTATACTTTTAAATCAAACAACTAATCATTATATAAATAACTATATAATTTGAAAGATATTCCTTAATATTCAAAATATGATCCTAGTAAAAGTATTCCATTTACCAATTTTTTAAAATAAAAATCATTTTTATATAGCATTAACAAATACACTCTTATATATAATACACTTAACTCATTCTAGGTTGTTACTAACCCTATCTCTAATGTGTTACTCTTCCTAGGGTAATCTAACCTAATTTATAATGTGTTTTACCCCACTAAAGCCAAGGTTCTCACTTAACCTTGCATTCTGATACCAAATGTAAAGACCCGTTTCTTCGACCTTCGGAAATCGATACTAATACATCCTCAGTATTCACGTGCCACAAATCCAAGTGTCGGAGAGGCGGTTCTTTAAGGGTAAGAAAGAAAATAAAGACAGAACAAAATCTCAAAAGGATGAAATAACATATATTATTTCATTATATGAAATCCTTACAACGGAAATTTAAATACATTTATCAGAGTTTAACTTATTATTAATATGGACAGTTATAAATATCTGTCCTTACAATTGCGGAATACAATAGTACATGAGTGTGGTGGAAATGGTAAACAATCTTCAAAAGTATCTTCTAACGCCATGATCCGAGCTCTTCCATATTTCTTCTAACTAAACCTGACTACTAGGCTGCCCGGAAAAATAGGGTACCTAGAGTTTAAGGGGAAAGAAAATAAACTCCGGGTCAGTCATAGGATTGATATGAGAAACTCAAAATATGTGTATTGAAAATAAAGGTATCTCATAAGACCACGCCGCACATAAACATGGAATGAGTTTTTACCTTATGATAACCAAAACATTTGCTACACAAAATCCGAGAATATTATTTTTAATGACATTCTTGGAAAAAAATTTCAAATAAACTTATGAATCTTAGCCGAAATTGTTACATCGAATAAATTACAGCATACTAGCTACAAAGTAGGTTCTACAATCAAATCTGAAAGCACTTATTGGAGAATGGGTTTCCATACAATGTCAGGTAAGGGACTACCTTCCGTATAGTACATCACTAGAGGGATGTACCGAGGACACACAGACAATCCTCCATATCTAACAAGACCGGTCTATCCCTATTTGGCACTCGGACATGGCCTGGATAGAAACCGAATATGACATCACCCTAGTCGTAGTCGACATATCCGAGATCTCTCTTAGCATACACAACATACTCAACATAAATAGAGTAATCTAGAAAGGTGATGATCATACCCTAATGGTCGCGAATCACATAGCCTTACGACGTACCCTGTTTAAACCATTACTGGGTAATGAGGCCCGATGTAATGATTACCTTTCACATAGCACGTTCCACTTTGAATGCCACATTGCCAATTCATAATCACTCAACTGATTTCTACAAACGTATAACTCCCGAGCTCGTGCGTCTAAGGAAAGGGTGTTAAGCTGAGAGAAGTTGCCTTCTCCACTACCAAACAGATGATATGTTCATAGAGATCAATCAATGTAACTAGAAATGCAACGTTAGACATTCGTCTATACAAGTAGTCTAGGAACAAGACAAACCAAAGGAACTCTCCTACTACATTCGGGAATCATCCCTAGGATTAGTAGTGAGCAATCCTTGCATCGAAGATCAAATGAAGATACTACTGCCACATATAGATGATATGAGAAATTTCCCCAGAGGGTCAGTGACAAGCAGCCCTTTACTCATTTACCATCATTGTAATGTCCCACTTCCCGCACAATTCAAGCTGACAATAAACCATACATTTCCAACCCAAATTTAACGGAAAGATGGATAGTTATGAGAAAGAAAGAAGAAGACAAAAAAAGGTAAAACAACACATAATCTCACAATCGCAGTGGAACAACATATAATATAATATCAATGATCATTATAAAAGAGAAACTGTAATATAATATTACATAAATCTATCAGTTTACAACAAATCATTAATTATCAGCCTGGACAGTTATAATAACATATCCTTACAAATGCTGATAATTTAAATAAATAAAGTAGGGGAAAAATAACAAATATGGGAGTACATCCTGAAGACCTCTAGCTCATCTACTGAAGCTCCAAAGCACCAAATCTAAATATGTAAATATGCCTGGCCTGACCTGAGCATTGAAAGGGAAGAGCGCCCGAATTAGTTTGGTAAACCAACGTGAGAAAACACATCTCAAAGTTATTATAAAGTCATCAAAACTTTTCTTTATCATAACGAAAGTATCTCGTAAGACCACACCACAGATAAACACGGATGGGTTTTTACCTTACGATAATCAAAATATTTCATATCAAATCATTTGATATTATACTAGTGTCTAGTATACAAATAATATTAATCATAGCCGAAATTGTTACATTATTAAATTCCAGCATAGTAGCTACAGAGTAGGTTATACAAACAAAATGGCAAGCACATATTGGAGAATGGATACCATACAAATGACAAGGTAAGGGTCTACCTTTTAATAATACACCTCTAGAAAAATGTACCTAGGGTCCAGATATTGAACGCCTAAACCATCACAGAACCGGCCAAACCCTTCGTTGGATAGTACCAAATATGACATCACCCTGGTCGTTCCCGACCTATCCATGGCCACAGCATACACAACATACTCGACATAAAGAGAGTAATCTAGAAAGGTGATGACCATATCTTAATGGGAGCGACCCATATAACCCTGCTACTTCTACCATGTTTCTGCCATTTCTGGGTGATATAAGGCTCGAGGTAACGATTACCTTTCACATAGCACATTCCACTTTGAATGCCATACCGTCATTCCATGGCCACACAACTGATTTCTATAAACGTATAACTTTTGAGCTTGTACATCTCAAGAAAGGGTACTAAGCTAAGAGTAGTTGCCTATTCCGTAACCAAACAGATGATTCGTTTATAGAGGTCAATCAATGTGATTAGAAATGAAATGTCAGACATTCGTCCATACAAGTTATCTAGGAACAAGACAAACCGAAGGAACCCTCCTACCACATCCTGTCGGGAGTAAACCATAGGATTTGTAGTGAGAAGTCCTTGCATATCGTAGATTTTCTTAACGAAGCACTACTGCCACCATATACATAATATGCATCGCGGGTCTAGTGGCAAGTAGCCCTACATCATGAAGATCTCCATCTTTAAAAATCATTATCATAACCCTGCATTTTCGAATGCATAAATTGGTCCAAAGGGGTTCTTGGATAAATTCGACTACTATCTCTCCGAACCAACAACGAAAAGCGGCCATCAACCCTATATGAAAACCAAGTCTCATATAGTTATCACATTTCCTACTCTTAATTTGATATCCTTTGGCCAAGAAGGAAGCCCGGAAGATTGGATTACCATAGACACTCTGCACTACTCGAATCAACATTCTCAATCCAAATGATAATCAATCCTACTCAGACAGCTTCATGCTAAGTGCACGACTAATCAGTTCTCACATCAAGTCAAGGAACAAAAAATGGCCAAATTTGATAGTCGGTTATTTAACTATCAAACCAACAAATAAAATCTAGTACCTAAGCAGTCACTAGGCCCATTTAGTTAATCTTTTATTTATTAAATCAATTTCCAAATATTAACTTCAAATTATCTTTAAAACGATATAATCTCAAAACTATTCCAAATCTTTCGATAATGGAAAACATTTCCATATACTTATATCGATGGTACAAGCATATTTAATAATGCTACCATTTTGGAGACAACGCATTTCTATAACCGTACAACTCCAGAGTTCGTACGCCTTCGGACAGGTGTTAAGTATAAGAAGCAATGGTTCCTATACAACCAAGCCTTTAGTACGATTGTAAGAACCAATTCATGTATTTCACAATGGAAGGTCAAAACATAATTTATTGGGTCAAAACTAATGTTGTGTAAAACAATGTTATGAGAATCCATAAACAGTAGTAAAGGGATTCGATTATATATATAGACACACACACACAGATATATATATATTTCTCGTATACTGCATAAAACATTTCCTTTTGAAAATCATTTACTATAACAATAGTGTTATAGTCAATGCCTTCCTCACTTTCCCGAAAACATATATTACAACAATAAATGTTGAAATCTATGTTTTCATCACTTATTTCATTTTACATTACTTTTAAAATCCATTTAAACTCCATTTGAAAATATTATTTTCAAAACATTCCTTTAAAAGATTATATTTACTTTTAAAACGTGAGTGTATTTCCTTTATAGAAGTCCATATTTAACATATCCAAAAAATTTATTTCCATATTTATAAAACTATGTTTATAAATTTCATTTCTATTTTATAAAAATTCTATTTTTTAAATTCCTTTTTATAAATTTATTCCTTTATAAATCTCATTTATTATCAAAATCCATTTATAAGCTCATTCTTTAATAAAATCTCTTTATTTATAAAAATCCATTTATAAATATATTAATTTATAAATCTCTTTGTTTACTTATAAAAATCTTATTTTTTTTAAGTCTATAAAACCCTGTTTATATATCTATTACTTTATTTATAAAATATCACTTTTATAAATCTCTGAACAAAACCATTTCAGAAATATTTACTTCAAACTATTTTTATCTTCTTAAAAACTGTATTTATTTTTAATAAAAAGATGGACTTATTTATAAGTCTAAAAACCTTTGTAATATAGTTCAAAAATCTCTATTTATTATATTTCACAAAATAGTTAAATCAATATTCCTAAAATCTTTTTTTTATTCCATTTCAATAAACTTTTTCTTTTAATAACTTAAACAATTATTAAAACATTTATATAACTTTAAAATCCTTTTAAAAATAATTTCACTTCGAAATCGTTATTTTATAGTTTTTCAAAATACCAAAATTTAGGCCCAATGCTATTATAACACTAAATAAGTGAAATCATGTCACAGTCAATAATATTGCATCCAACACGTTATATATCAAATATATTTGAAAAGTAAAATCAAAAGTGGTGAGGAATCTTATTGGATCCCTCCAACCTGTCCCCCTTCATCACATACAGTATATAATCATAAAATATAAATCAACCACTTCAAGGCGGGATAGTATACAATGGGTCATCCGCTCATACACTTGAACGTATAATGTCTCGTCCACTCCAAGGCTGGGAATAAATCAAAACCAACTAATAAATATAGTAAATCATCCAAATAAGCAACGAACAACAAACAATAAAATTATCCACACTTATATACAAATATAAGTGGGCCAGAGAAGTGAGTTTACTCATAGAAATTCCAATAATCGCCAAAGCGCTCCTGTTTGAATTAAAATCGAATAGGCGTTCAATTTTAACCCAAATTCCTACTAGCTCCAAATCCATCTAATCCAACTCTATATTGTAGTATTCGTTGTAACAAGTGCAACACGACTGACCATGTCCAAATCCGACCTTGTATGGATAAGATACGGACGTTAGAACTTAGTGATAATTAAATTATTATTGAACTTTAATTAATTAAGTTTTAAAATTAATTAACTTTTTTTAAAAACCCAGGCCGCTAATTCTCTCATTTAAAACAAAGCAAGTCGCATGCCTTTAAGTTCAACGTCGCGCTTTGATCGGTAGTCGCCGCCACCACGTGCCACTGGAGCTCGCCTCGAGTTCACCAGCGACAGCACACACCAAAATGCGTTGAACGACACCACCGCAGCCCCAAATCGACGCTCCAACACCATGAAAAAACAAAAATAACTGCCGCCATTCATCTTCAAATTTCCGTCACCGTCGTCGATCGAATGCCAATCCCACCGATCGATGAGCTCGTCTTTTCGAGACAAAAACTTCTCCAGTTAGGCTCCATGTCTAATTCAGCCATGTTTGGCTCCAATGAACGTAAGCCGTTGAATGAGGGCATAGTTTAATGGCAGTAGAAATTATTTTGTTTTTAGGGTTTGCAAATGGAGAAAGTTAATGTCCTTTTATAGAAAATTTCAAAGCATTATTCACACGTTAAAATTTTGAATTCCGAACGAGGCATGCCGCCTAGCGTTCTATATGTAATATCCCTATTCCAAACACAATAGAACTAGTATCGGGAGCCAATTCCATCATATACAGAAGTTAGCTTGCAAAATAAATTATATTAATTTAAATTCCTTTAACAAATTTCTATATGTTTTGAGCTCGCACGACCAAACGATATGTCTGATCGCCACAAAATTCGACGGCGTATACTAATTCACTATTACGGATCCAATGACACAAGCTTCGTCGAAATCAGAGACAGTGCACCGAAAGGATATTTTCACATGTTAATTAAAACAAATTATTATTTAAAACCAATTCTAATCACTTTAATTCAAATTCAAAGTTTACTATCTTCATTCTTATTCAAATAGAATTTATATCAACTTTCGAAATCATTCTCATTCATATTAAATTCAAGATTTAATTTTTTAAACACTTCCAAATATTAAATTTAACAATTATATTTGAATTTTAAGTTATTTAGCTTTCAAAATTAACTTTTAAAATTTTAAAATCAATTAAATATTCCAAATTCAAATGATTGAAATTCTGGGTCGTTAAAATCATTCCATGTCTTCACTTCGAATACGTAAATTGAATTGAAGTGGTTTCTGTATAAGAGTTACTCAACTCTGGCCCCGGTTCCTTCGAACCAATTATCGATAAAAAGATGTTAGGTAATAGGGAATTATTCTTTGATTGATTACTTCCTTTTTATCAAAAATATCTTCAAGAGATATACATCTTTAAAACATATCTTTCTAGTATATACAGAATCATTAAACCTCTCTAATCAAATCCTTTGATTACTTAAAACCTTATCTAAATCATTTCATTTTTCACTTAGGAAAATATTTCCAAATCATTTCATTTAAATCTCAAAAAGATTTTCAAATCATCTTCCAAATCGGATCAAAACAATGTTATTTAAGACATTGTTCACTATAAACCCAAACCAATAAATTTTAAGTATAGAAATTAAATTAATTCCAAATCATTTTCATAAGTCATATTGGAAAATATTATTGAGTTAAAAAATAGAAATTATACTAATTATACTCAACATCAATTTCTGTATTCAACCTTTACTATTCATTGAATAATGGTGAAATCACCTTTTAAATTAACACGGATGGTATAGGTTCCCTCTTCGGAATTTAATACCAAGTATAAGAAGATTATCTCTAATTAATCCAAGTTCTTTAAATTTGGAAAATTGAAATCTTTTATACTAGCCTCGTTTCCAACATTTCGACCTTATCTATTCCTCGCTCAGGAAAAAGGCCAGGTGAGCCCGGGCATTATTTGCACCTGAACGTCTTCTTAGTTTAAGCACCTCACATCCGAATCTCACGAATTGAAAAATCCAGTCTACTCGTCGGCTTTTAGAGCCAAGATTAAATCATCTTTTGTATAGCTTTTCTTTAAATCATTTATTTAAACTCATTTAAATAAATTATAAAACTTCCAAATCATTATTAAAACACTTAAATATTCATTTTAAAACATTTCTATAAGATTTGATAAATAATTGTTTAGTTTAAATCCATATTTCACAAGTTATTAAAAACGCTGTAAAAAGTGCTGTGAATAGTGTTGCAAATATGTTTTTAAAGCTTATTTGATCAAAACAACTTTTCAATCATTTAGAAATCCATTTTTATGATTCATATTTCTTTTAAAACATTTTATAAGATTTATAGAATTTACTTCATATTTTTCAAAGAATTAAAAATATGATTTTTGAAGAATTTGTCGCTTTGATTTCCGAACTGCCAAACTGGTACTATTTTGAAAACATGATTTGCTCATATTTCAAAATATACTAAATGAAATCTTGATCTTTTTTTTATTTGAAAACTATGATTATAAGAGTTTGGAAAATTCTTATTACAAAGAATTCTGACTCTGAATCCATCGTATAAATGGATTTAACTTTCTACATCGTGAAATTACAAACTGCCATTACGCGACGCGCCTATTTTTGACTCAACTTTCATAACTTGTCAAAACTTCACCAGATTGGATTTTAGTATTTATAAAACATGTATAAACCATTTTAAAACCATTTTCAAGAGGTTAACAATCTTATATACACCATTTCATTTATTAAAGAAAGTGATTTCCTTTGTTATTTTCGACGTGTATTAAACGTGATTCATTTCAACGTCAAAATAAACATATAATCAACATCCAATCTTGATAAACAATCGTCACAACCAAGCAAAACATATAGATTATCCAATATATCGTATTATAAATAGGGTTTCTCACCATAATCCAAACCAATACTTCCTACCAACATTCAATGAATCAATACTTCACTTAAACCTTCATTCAAACACTCCACCCTCCTATTTGCTTTTGGCCCCACCTCCACCATAGCTCCGGCCCAAGGGTCTAGGGTCAAAGAGCTCGGCCATTGGAAAAAGAAGAGGTCTTTAGTTGACAATATTTGGACCCGAAAATGAGTCATCTTCACTCGGCTTTTTGACTATGTTGCACTCAAAATTTGGAAAAGTTGTCAACTGTAAAGTTGTTGCAAATTATTTTCTCTATTATCTTAAAAAATAATTACTTAATTCCACATTGTTTCGAGGGAGATATGGTTAGAAGAAGAAGAGGTATTCTCAGATTCACAAAACTCAAACCCAAGAATGCACTGGAAAGAGAGGGGATTTTAACATAGATAAACTCAAAACTGAAAGAAGTGGTAAACATGAAAGTTGTAGCCATTGAAATTTCATATGATTTGAAAAATAATTCCTTCATTTGGATCAGATTTTAGGAAGTTATGATCAAAAGAAAATGAGGTATTTTCGGACATAAAATTAGGCCCGAAAATGCGTTCGAAAGAAGTGGCTTTTAGCTAAGTTCAAAATGGGAAGAAGTAGTAAACAAGCAAGTTGTTGCCACTAGAACTTTACATGGTCTAGAAAAAATAATTTCCTTATTTGGCTATAGTTTGGAGAAGTTATGGAAGAATGAAGAAGAGGCAAAATGAGTGGGTATTTATAGGCAAGTGAAGAGGTAGATATATATATCTCCTCCTTACATCATCCACCATCACCACCATCATTACTTCCACCACCTTTCTACATCACCCTAGATCGACTAAAAGACCCCTCCATCATGGACAAATCTATGTGCTTGAACTTATGAATGTGCATTGACTTAGTGAATACTCAAGGATGAAGAAATCTAAAAATCTTAGATATGTATATGTATATATGTGTTTACGTGTATATTTGTATATGTTTATGCATGCATATGACATGTATATATATGTACATGCATGTGCATAAGAGAATAAACAACGTTTCAACGACTTTGAACAACTTCCGTTCGTTAAACCGTTGAAAATCGAAAAACCGATTCGCGGTCATATTTTTACTTATAAATTAATTTACATATAAATGTAAATAAAATTTGAAAAATAATTTCTTATCATTTTTAACTAATTAAAATGATCATATTTTATTTATGAAACCATATCAATTAATATTAACAATTATTTACAAAAATCGCTATTATATCGATAAAGTGATGAATTTTCTTATATTTTCAAATCAAGTGTATATCTTTATAAAACTATTATAAATGATTTATTATCACTTCATAACTAATGAATTATTATCATTTAAAATAATTATTTGAATAATTATAATAATTATTAAATCTCAATATAAATTCATAAGTCAATTGTTAAATATGATGTCATTATTGATATGTCATAAATATATTTTATTTTCCAAAAATAAAATAATTAATTTATTTCATATTCTTGTTAAATTATAAAAATAAGTGTATGTAACCAGCTCTGTGCATGTTGTTTTACGATTAAAGAGCTGTTTATCGATAAAACGATTTTTGGCAATTTTATCGACATATCTTTCCAAAGAAAATATTTTTGTGAACATTTTTCCAAAATAAGTTCATTATTATTTATCGTTTAAAACTTGATTATTTATGAAAAATAGTCTATATTTTAATATTTAAAATAATTTAAATATCTTTAGTTAAAGTGGTCAAATTCCGGTCGTTACAATATGCATATATGTATTAATATACTTAAACATATGTACATAATTATATTTACATATATGGTAATGGCATGTATATGAAGGACCTCATGTACATATGTTATATATATGTATACTTTGGTTATAAATCCCAATAACCATGAGAGAGAGAGAGTATGTGTGCCTTCTATACACATGTGTAGTGTAGTTTCATTTGCTATGTTATTACGTATAATTTTCCTTTATTTGATACACATAAGTTATACATTACAAAACCAATTATTGAAATAAAACAGTAATAAATGTCATTAAATTTTTTACATTACGAAACTAAATAATGAAATAAAACTATAATAAGTGTCATTAATTTTATACGTTACAAACATAAACAATTAAATAAAACCATAACAATGTCAATAAATTTGATTCAATGAAATTTTATACATACATACATACATACATATATATATATATATGTAGGTATGTATGTATGTATAAGCCCAACAAAGATCTAATAAGGAATTTTTTTTTAAAATTTAATCAAGTTTCCCACTGCCAAACGGCCTAGATCTTATAATGGTATTAGAATCCAATATGGTTTATATAAATAATTAGTCGGCATTTAATCAAACTTCTGGCCTTTTCTATCTGGTAGGTGTCTAAAAAAGAGTGTCCGGGCTTAGGGTTGGAGTAACCACTACCCTTCCCTCCCTGGCTTTGGCCTGACTTACTAGGTGTTTAGGTTATCATAGTTAGCCCAACTATGAGGCCCAAAAGTATTTTGGGCCTTGAGGCTATTACAAATATTGTAATTGAATTGTTCTAAAATATAATTTGAATCTAAAGAGTTAAATTTCAATTTATTTTTTATAAAGGTTACAAAAAGAATTTAAAATGTTTAAATTTATATAATTGTAATTATTAAAATTATATGTATGTATGTATGTAAAATATATATGTTTTATAACTTATGTATGTGTATAGTTAAATCATATAGTTATACTTGTTGCAATTATGTAGTGACTCAAGATTATTTTAAACTAATATTTATTATTTATTAAATGTAAATAAATTAAAATGCTTAATAATATATGTATGTATATTGTTACCCTACCTTTTGGCAAGGTCGTGATACCATGGGTCAGCTAAATGGATTTTGTGATCATCAAGGAAGGAAGCCCGAAGAGATGATTATTAGGATCGGAGATCAATTATAAACAAGACTATGGGTGATAGTCAAATGGATTTAAGTGAATAGCATCCTGGAAATGGCTAAGTATGGATTTACACTTCCCCTAGGAAGGGGATCAGATCGGATCAATATGGCTATTAAAAGATCGGATCGGATCACTATACTTATGATCACTTGGATTGGTAGTTCAACTCAACGATGATCGCTCAATAACATGATGAATACCGCATCAACTCAAGAAAAAACTATGGAAATACGAAGAGCAGAAGGAGGGGGACCCAAATGGGGGATCATTGATCCCCAATCATGGATCTACATTGATCGGTGTTGATCCCCCCATAGGTATCGATGTCGGTCGGTCTATATGGCCCCTGGTGGGCCTTAAACTTTCTAGATCGGTTCGTCGTGGGCCCAGTCTTCTGTATGTAGAATTTCAGCTAGATCTATGTGCAGCTGTTCGGATGGCTAAATGTCTATCGAGTTAGAAAATAGCCGAATGAATTTTGAAATAAAATTTACCGCAAGCGCACGGCATACACTTTGTAGTACATGGCGAATACGGGTCGATCCGCAGGGAATTGTGAGAGATTAAAAATCTATTCAATCAAATTAGACCAAAGTGAGATGAAAGTTGTTAACTACAAAAGGAAGCTAAAGCTATAATTAAAATGTGATTAAAAAACTATTGAACTAGAGAATAATTTAGAGGCAAATCCACTCTCATATTTTTGTAAATCAACAAACAAACAATTTGTGATCTCTAGCTTTTGATATTAAGTGAAATATTGTTGTATTTATCATAAGTATGGTTTGTTTATGTTATTAATTAACATAACTCAAACCATCAAACTATAATACAACAAATAAACCACTTATAATTCCAATGAAAATGAAGCCAAAGCAAAAGCTATTTTAAGTATGATCTATTTACTATTGTAACTAGTAATATAGATCATCAAATTTCATTTTTACTTTCTTTTCACAATCAAAAATGGATTAGCAAATGATGATGCAACTTGTGTTTATGTTGAATAAGTATAGCTCATTTGCATAAGCAATATAAGCTATCAAACCCACTTGTATAAACTTGCATCAAAATTCACTTTCATAAAGCACAAACAAAGAGATCATAAATCATAACAAATGTTGAAATTACATAATATTTGAGAGCTTCATTACCCCTAAATTGAAGGGGTTTAGCTACTCATTTGTGGCATTGAAGCAACACAAGTAAATTTCAACATTAAAAAGAGAAGAAAATAGAAAATAAGCAAAGAAAGCAAAAGAGATTAGCTACTAACTACTTGCATAAAAATATAAACTACACTACTTGCATGAATGTAAATTTAAGCTATGAACATTAAGACAAAGAGAGCGTAGAAATAAGCATTAACATAAAAACAAAGAAAAGCATGTAGACAAGAGAGGAACAAGAGGCTTGGAAGCCACTTTTATTTCATATAACATTGAGCTTACAATTTGATCTCTTAATTTCCTAAGTAAAATGAAAGAGTAGAAGATAATTTACATGTACATAAGAGGGCTATTTATACATGCATAAAACCCTAATTCTATTTTTAGGGGGCTTCCCAAAATACCCCTTAGGAAGTGTGGAGGCCAAGTAATCATTAGCTTCTACTAATCATCATTTAAGTGTACATGAAGCCATTAATTCCATAAGCATGTTCATTAGCCTCTAATTTGTACATTAAGGTAGGTGGGTAGGTGGGGTCACCCATGATCTTCACTTTGAATTATTTCCCTCTTCTTTCCTTTGTATTCATTTGTGCATGCATGTATCTTCATATAAGCATCTTCCATATGCATCCAAATTCCTATAAAATCATCAAAAATGTCCAAGTAAAAATTCTCAAATTTACACATGCACAAAAATGACCATTTTGCCCCTGAATGAAGATGAAAATATGATGGTTTGAAAAATGATTGAATTTTGGTTTTAACATGTACAAATGCCCAAATATGATGTTTATTTAAATAAAAAGAGATAAAATATGAATGTAAATATATGCACATTTGCGTGCACATCAGCAGCTCCTCCTATAAATACTAAATCATTGGCTTAAGGAAGGGGATCTTCTTTCTGGGTCTCTTCATCTTCTTAAATAGGCCAAACTCCACCATTTTTATTTCCAATTTTCATGGATTGTAACTTTAATCAGCAGTATACATCAATAAAAGGAAAATCTTTAGAGTGTACGTAGGCCGGAGTTATCTGAACCACTATAAAATCTCTTATTCATTTACTTTCTTACTATTTTTAATTTAATATTCTTCATATTTCATTCTATCCATCACTTGTTTGGATTTGGATATTGGATTGTTGGTGCTTTTACATTATTTAGGTGTTGTGGCCATTTTTGGCCGCCAACATATATATAGAATATAAATGTTATAATATTATACAAATTTAAAACACACACACACAAACACACAATTATAAAAGTTATAATTATATAATCTTTCGTCAAAATAGTTTTGGGAGAAAAAAATTAAAATTTTTGAAATTTGAAAATTGATTAAAAGGTTTAATTATAAATTATTTAATTAAATAAACACACACACATATATTATAAATGTCATATTAGATATATATAAGTAAATATGTATGTATGTATGTATAATTATATATGTTTTGATTATATAGTAATTCAAAATTGTTTTGAACAAATATTTAGGATTTATGAAATTTTAAATTAATTGCTTGATTAAATTGTTAGATTAATTAAGTAAAATACATATAAACTTATATATAATGAAAATCATGGTGTCTTATTTTGACCGTTATTCTTCTTCTTCTCGCACAAACTTTCTATCCACAGGCGACTTGCCACTTTTCACGCTCAACCAAGCACTCTAGCCAAAATACACATCCTACGCTAAGCACTAATGTCCAACAATGGCTAGTCACAACGATACCACTTCCTCAATCCAATCCCAAATTTCCAAACCCCATGGCTCTAGTGCCAGAAACTCAAAGCTCTCTGCTTTCAATGCGGTGCTTCAAATCACCTTGTGGCAGCTTGCCACGACCAAGTTCGATGTTTTCTCTATGGTAGACTAGGTCACAAGAGATTTGCCTATGCCTTGCATTTCAGATCCATTATTATCCCCAAACCTCCTTCGTATTCCTTGACCAAGTCCAGATCTCTAAACAACTATCGCTTTGACTTTTGCCCGAAGTTTCTCGAACTCCAAACACTTGTCGGAATCGAGGTGATGCCATCGACGTTAGCTTCTATTCTTCAAAAGCTTGATGCTTTGTTTACTACTTTTAATAAATGTGACACTGTATTTCCTACTCCAGAGCCCTCACGGTCAGCTGGAAGATCTCACTACAGTAAAAAAATACTCGATGTTTCCATAGTTGCAAAACAAAATCAGTTCCTGAGCCCGGTATTTCCTCAGATGCCTTGTGCTTTGACCCCTGTTTCTTATCTTGTCAGCAACTTGATAATAATCTGAAACATAGTGTTCTGGATAATTTCGTAGTTGATTACTCTCTTAGTTTTAACAATGGAAATATTAGCTCCAATACTGAATTTGTGAATGAATCCAAGCATTGCTCTAGTTTGAATGTGCTGGTTAGCTTTGTTGTCCAAACAAGCAACATATTTAAGGTATTGAGTGATAATGTCAATGAGGAAACTGGCCTTTCAGAGAAAACCCATGTTAATGTTAGTTTTCATTCAGGCGAGCTCGAAGTAGTGTGGGTTTCTTTGGATAGGGATGAGGAAAGTGGTTTGGTAGAAGATGAGGAGTTGCACCCATTTGGTGGTTTAGCTGACAACTAGGGATGCTTTGCTACGTCGATTGGCACATTTCACAAAGGTGGAATGTTTGTAATTCTTACGGAAGGCCTGTGCAAGAATAAGAAATTTAGGTAGTGTTTGGCTTAAAAAAGAATTTTGTGTTTTCGGTTTTGAATATGTCTCTCAAATACGAGAATAATGGAGGGACGACGGAGAGGACGAAAGAAAGATGGATGGGAGCACGAAGGGGATAGAGTGACGATAGAAGAATGGATTGTTTCACGTGATTGTGTTATTTTCCAAAACATGGAATATAAAAAAAATTGTTTTCTATTTTTTATGTTAATTTCGTTTTCTAAATTAGTCATTTTCGGCAATATAAATGCGTCATGCGCATTTTTGTATGGACGAAAACCTAAAACTCAAAATAACAAACCAAACACTACCTACATCTCTAAGAAATTGAAAAGGAAGGCTAGGTTTGTTTCAAAGGATGTATAGGGAGAGTATACTGATGTGTGTAAGGGGTAATCACACTTTGGGTAATGCAAATGAGATATGCACCAGTAAATCTGCATCAGCTGTTGCTAATATGGAGTTGGGTGTTCCATCGGGCCACTGTGGGAAGGATGCATCTGATGGGAAACTGTTTTGTATTTCTATTGTATCTGATGTATCTGTTGAATATGATGGAATGGGAGATGATGTATATAATTGCATGTTTCAAGAGTGAAATAAAATGAACCTTGATTCAATTGGTGATGTTTCTAGTAGAGGAGAGGATGGTGTCATGATGACGACAAGCGAGGCTGATGTCAAGCAAGTGGCACATTTTTGAAGTAAACTTCCTATGGATCTCAACCGAAGAAGTTATGAGCGTTTGAAGTTTTCAAATTTAAATTAATTTAATTCGAATTCAAATTCAAATGAATGTCTAAATTTAGGGTTTGAATTTCAAAATTAACTTGGGGCTAAGTAAACGTTTAACGTTAAAGATAAATAGGTTAAGAAATTAATTAAAAAGCAACGCAATAAATAAATACCCAAAATAATCAACCGATCGACACCTTTACTATGACCGGTAGCCCCCTAGCGGTCGACCGGTTGGGGAGGGGTGGTCGACTGGTTAAAGCTAAATTTTGGCAGTGGAGGCTAGGGTTTGAAGGGTTGTGCTATTTTATTTGTATGCTCAAGATTTCTACATTTTAAACTATTTTCATCCTACGGTATTGGTGTGTTTCAAGCCCTATAAATAGAACCCAATCTTTTCCAATTTTTATTCATATTATTTTTGGGAATTCAACGAAACTCTGTCATTGTTATCTCTCCAAATTAGATTCAGAAACTCAGTGGAGAATTCAGGTAAGAATCCAATCTATTCTTATTCTATTCTCCTCCAACTATTCTGAATCTAATAAATATATTTATATATATACCTCTTCCCTATTGTGTGTGTGTATATCAAAAGAGAGAGATTCTGGAAGAGATTGTGAAGCATGCAAATCCAAGAAAAGCGAAACTAAGACTATTCTATGAATGGAAACCAAAGTATTTCTTTTCAGCAATTGTTTAGTGTATTTCTTTTGTATTTGAATATGTCTTAGCGATTTTGGGATTTCGAAAATATGATAGATAAAATCCCCTAAAATTCCTTTTTATTTCGAAATGTCAATTCTATATTGAGATTCTCAATAATTTTCATTAATTTGATGGAATTTATTTTGTTTATGTACTTTTTGATAATTTCATAGTCTATTCAACTTCTCCGTCTTCTTTGGGTCAAATTGCAATCCTTCAATAAAATAAGGGGTTTAGATTACGAATTCTCTTCGTAGTTTACACCACTTATTCATATCCATTCTTTTGTAAAAAGAGGAGTTAAATAGAATATGAGGTTTAGATTGCAATTCTTATTAAGATATTTCATTGAATTGGTGTAATAAATTGAGTTTCTATTTTATTTACAAGTCTGTTATTGCAGTTTTGGTTATGAATATTTATTCCCTGTTTCGGACATTTGAATTCCATGAAATCTTGGGAAATTGAATAAAAAAGACTTGTAATAATAATTGATTAGTGGATTGACATGTAACGCTAGTTAAGAGCGTAAAATCCATAGGTTTAGAACTTATTAGACGCGAATATTTATTTATCTCTATTTACGTAGTTAACGTATAATTATTGCGTATATGACGTAGTTAATTAGGCATTTATTTTTATTTATTTCCCCCAATAAGAAGGTAATTGATTGTTAGGTGAAAATAAGAGAAAACTCTTATATAGTCTAATTATTATTTTAAGGCGTAATAAGGAAGATTCCTTATAAGGCTTTATTTATGAAACGGTGAGATGAGTGTGTGTGTGTGTGTGTAGTAATTAATTTACGGCTAAGTCATAGGAATGCGTGGTCAATAGAGTTATATGATAGAAGTCTGCCCTTCACTTTGTGACTACCAGCAGTTGTGTACACTTTTATTGATATGAGATATCCTTTTGATAAATATTTGTGATGACGTGAGGTTAGTTCCAAATTCTATAGAGGAAATCTGCCTAGTTAATCTAGGTACCCGTTCCTACGAATAAATGACTAATGTGAGACGTCATTATGAGTATAGGCCATAAGATGAAGGGCATGCTTCGGGGTTTGAGGTATTAAGTTGTTAGACCTGCGCTTTTCCCCAGATGATATTAAATGGCCAAGGGGTTACGGTTCTCTACAGCGGTCTGCATTTGAAATTAAACCTTAAATGACGGGATCTGCCTATTTTCCACTTGGAAGTATTAAGTGGCCTATGAGATTCCATATGATGTCGGCTTGATAGTACCATTAAGGAGAACATTTCTATAAATAGGCCTTAAATGACGAGGTCTGCCTATTTTCCACTGGGAAATATTAAGTGGTTTGGGTACCGTCTCTCACATTATTAGCTATTTATGACGTAGGATTGGGATATAGGATCTACATCTAGAATGGAAGGTATTAAGTGGTTGGACCTGCCTCCTTTCCTTATAGAGAAGTATTCAATGATTTTAATAGTTTTATGTTCGTAGACATATTCTTATTTTGAAATATACTGCCCAAGCACTGAAAAGATAAGACTCGAGGTTTTTATTCACCAGACACTTATTGTTCTGACTCCCTCCTCATTATAGCACAGGTTAAGGATGGAGTGACGGCGGTGACGATGCTTAGAGATGGAGAAGCTTAGCTTGTGGCAGTATTGTTATTATTACTTGCTTTTATGTGTACACATGTTGTAATGGATATTATGTTACAGTTTTTATGGAATTTTGTATTATGATATTTTTATGGTTTTGAAATAAATGGGTACACTTTACTATTATATTTTGTTCCATCTGCCGTGAGTTCTGAAAGTATAGTTATGGCTCTGCAATGTTATTTTATTTACTACCAATAGCTTGCCTTAGAACGAATTTAATTTTCTATGGGCTTTTTCTGGGTCGAAATTTAGGCCTGTTCCGGGGTGGGTTGTTACCTTTGGTATCAGAGCCCTAGGTTAACCGATTAACAGGGAAAGTATACTATACGTACGAGTGTCGTACTTGTTATTTTTGAAAAGGTTTTTCAAAAGATTTTTCGAAAACTCATACTCTGTATGTGTGTATACTTATTTTGAATTTACGCTTAACTCTATAAATTCCGACTATAGAAGTATTTGCGATCATATTTCGAAAGGATGGACGAGGCGACTATGAGTTGGAAGAATAAGTAGAGGTAATTTCTACTCCTCTGATTACCCATGGAGCGGAGATCATATCTTTAGAAGCAAACTAGGGAGAGCATGACCTCGACTTATGGAAGCACCATAGAAGCTAGATAGTAATTGACTCCTTGATAGGACCTAGTCTTCCTTATCATTGCGGACCCTATAGACATATTTAATAATAAGAGTGACCATAAATGGAAAGGTTGATAGGAGACAAATGACCTTAGGGAAATGTTCGTTAGGTTGACAATTAATACAGAAAAATTAACATTTACGAAGGTAACAAATGAAGGTGTTATTAATAAAATACGGATGTAAGGAAAGGAGTAAACTTCCGTTAGAAGGAATACATTTATCACCACAATGAGGAAATTAGATTATAGGGTAGAGCACAAAGGTTTAAAAGAAAGAACAAATTTTAATCCTACCTTTTGGGACATAATTTGATAGAAAGGTTTCTTTGAAAACCCCTTGAAAATTTTGAAAGTGCCTTTCAAAAGATTTTGAAATGAAAATCTTATAAGTTACGAAATATTGATAAAAGGTTATTTTAGATTACTTTTAAATTATACCACGTTTTGATTTGTAAAAAGTTTGAAAAGAGGTGGTAAATTTAAAATGGGTGGTGAAACATTTTTGGTAGGTGAATTTAATTTAAAAATTTGGTGACTTAAGAAGTTGAAAAAAAGTTTCATTTATTAACTTCTCAATTTAAAATTTGATTGGATTAGAAAAGCTTTCAAATTCCTTGTTTTTGTATTCTTCAATTTTTCTATGTTATATTTCCTAGGTAATAAATTTGAAAGTTCCTCCCTCTACAACTTCTTAGAGGCTGTATAAGTTGGAAATTTTTGGACATATAAATATGGTTTTTGACAGCTTTGGAAATATACCACCATTAGTTTTAGAAAAGTTTGAAAAGGTAATGCAATTTTTAAAAGCGGTGAATTTCTTTAAGACAAAATTGTGGATGGTTTTAATTGTAAATTAATGTCTTGAAAAGTTTTCATTTGTTAACCTTCTTAATTTAATTAAAATGATTTCAATTTTTGGTTCTTTGATTCTTCTATTCCTTGTTTATAAACCTAAAAGTTCTTTCTTTAGAGCTCTTTTTAGGGGTTTATAGATAGAAATAACACCTATTTGGGATAGAGAAACAGAATATAGAAGAAAGGAATGTCTGATAGTATAGGAAGGAGAGCATTCCCATATAAGGTGATGAAGAGAATGATGGCTGGAATTAGGTAATAAAAGAATTGTGAATTCTAGTAGATGGGATATTGAAAGGAGTAATAGAGTACGATAGAAGTTATCTTTGTCTACTCCATCTATTTTTCTATTGTATAAAGTTATAAAAGGAATTTTTGACCATTGATTGGATTTAAATGATGATTGATAAATAAGTTAGATGTTTTTGTATAAGGAGAAGTATTTCTCTAAAGATGAGAATTTTATATGTTTTCCTAATTTGAATAGGAAAGTTATTTGAAAAAGAATGTTATTGGATTTGATATAAAAAAGTGTTGCAAGGGATCTTAAGAGTTTTTGATCAAAGTTATGAGGTATATTTTATCAAATAATAGTATATTTTGAGTAATAAGGTAATAAACATTATTGCATTCTTGAAGGAAATAACTATTATCCTGAAATGATGATTGTGAAAAATTTACTATTTTGTAGATGATAATTCTTATAGCTAGAAAACCCTTTGAAACAAAAGTGGTTTAACATATTATTTTGGAAAGATAACTAAGTCTTGAATCTTTTATGTTAAAATTTTCTATTTTTAAAAACAAGAAAATCCTTATTTTAGTAAGCTATTGAAAATGAAAGTTTTTCATAAGTTCCTTTTTGAAAAGCCAAGAGAATTTTGAATGCCATAAACTAGAAAGTCTAACTTTTGAGAAAACGTTTTGATAAAGAAAGTTTTAAAAAGGAAGATTATTTTCCTATTTAGGAACAAAGGAATTTTGAATTTTTGATAAAGGTTTTTATTAAAGTTTACATTTTCAAAGGTGGAGATATTGAATTTGATACTTCATGTTTTGAGTATTGTAAGAAATGAAATAATAAATACTTATTTTTAAAATAACTTTATTTGTGTGAAGATATTTTATTTTGTGTGCAAAAGTTATGATTTTATAAAATTTTGTGGAGTACATACGGATTATGACCTAGGTGGGATAGACTAAGGTTTTTTTAGGATATGAGTAAAATAGAAATAAAATGTACAACCTGATCTGGAAAGTTGAAGTCTGTCCCAAACCTCTATTTTAATAAGTTGGTAAAGTGCAAAGATATTTCAGATCTATAATTGGGTTGTGAATTAGGTTATCGATAGAATATGAAATTCTATATTTTAATTTTGGAGCAATTTCCATGTAATTTCCATAAATTATCCAATTTCAAAATACATGTAAATGTGCATTGCTTGAAATAATAAGGAATACACTAAAAAGGAAAGAGATGTGTAAGAGATGGATATTCCTTTCCATTGTTTACACTGTCTACTTCGATAGTAAGAAAAGAAACAATTCCTTGTAATTTCAAACAAAGCAAAAATATTAATTTTGATTAATTGATGGCATTAATATTTTTGGAAGGATAACTTAGATGAATTAAAATATGGGAATGAGTATTCTAGTTGTAGAATTAGTAGTTAGATATAGA
Organism: Allium fistulosum; assembly: GCA_030737815.1. NCBI lineage: Eukaryota > Viridiplantae > Streptophyta > Magnoliopsida > Asparagales > Amaryllidaceae > Allium > Allium fistulosum. The sequence continues at coordinate 1,428,895,167 of CM060902.1, forward strand.
TATCATACAGTTATGCTAAACGACTCGAATATATATATATAGCATAGATTACGACTATATGTGTATTAGTTAGTAATTGACGAATACAAAATTAACGGGCAATAAATTTGTAATTAATGAGAGGAAAAGTAATCTAAAGGGGGACTGATTAAGAAAACTTGATATTGCATTTGTGGAAGAAAGAAATTTGAGTAATGAATGAATTTTGGAAACCTGAAGAAGGTTAAAAAGATTGAAGAAGGATTAGTTGGAAATGGTCAAATTCTGACAGTAATGATCAACTGCTATGGATATCAATTGAAGCAATAAATGGACCACATTTATGAAATACCCAACAAAAGAAGAAGAATGGAAAATTAAGAAAATGGGTAGCAATGGAATGAAATATTAAAGATAGCCCATCTTAATTTAGAAAGGAGTGTTAGGACCTCAACACCATTTATACTAACTGATAATAAATGGCAACTTCTAGTAAAAAAATTCTTTTGGAGTTCTTGAATTATAGTCGCTAGTTGTCTTCCTTAGTTATTGGAAAAGTGGATGATGTGGTATAAGATATTTCCTATTTCATTGTTGTGTAGTCTGTATGAATGGGATTCAAACCACTTGATATATGTTGGGAAGCAAAGTAGATAAGGAGATTTTATGGGAACACTTAACTAGCGATAGACCATAGGTAAAACTAGAGGTTAATAAGGAAATTAGGTTAGCAACCTAGAGTGAGTAAATGTTTCAATCTAAAAACATTAGATTTTGGAAAACATAAGGGATTTAGCTCACAAAATGCCACCATGTAAGGAAAAGAGAAAACGTATAGGAATGAGAATGGACGATTAGCATCAATGGACGATTGTAGTCATCAATGGACGATTAGTATGGCATCCTTGAAGCAACTTTTTTTTGGGAAGGTTATGCAAATCGTCAAATTATGGGTGGGAAACCACCGACAAAATCTACTCGGACCAGATTTGTATTGCGAGACTTTGGAAAGTAAAAATTGATTAGGGAGTGTACGATTTGGAAAGTAGGCACCATATTATTGGGCCTTTCCCCAATATCAAAAAAAAAACTTTTATGTTGGCTAGAGTCCATGATGTTTTTGCGTTTGAGGAATTACCTTTGTAGCATAATAATTACTATAGAGCCTAATCAATTATGGAATTTTAAGATGAAGCCAATAGCGTCTCGTGCCACTGCTTGCATCGTAGAGCACAGAACTTAGAGGCTCCGCAACAAAGAATTAGATAGGTTCGAGTACAATGGTGAGAAAATCTGATGGGAGGCATGAAGACTCTTCGTCCAAAACCTTTCTTTGAAAAAATTTCTCTCCAAATTTAGGATTTTAGCTGCATCGTGGTTGCTAGATTGAACGGTAGGAGATGGTTGCTACACTTTTTAACAACCACTTTACACTCATATAGAATTTTTTATGCATTTTTAGGGTATTTACATACATGCTTTCATGACACAATTACACACTCACGCTAGGATTGACTAGGATTGAGCTCATTTTAGCATGTCTACGGTATATAATCATATTACACTATTGGTTGAGTAGATGGTTGTATAGAAAACTTGGTTGTGTAACATGGATGTTATTGCGCTTTACGCTGTTCGCCCCTTGGAAGATTTTGGGATGAAATCCTTTTAAGGGGGAGAATGTTACACTCCGTAAAATGAACCATAAATAATTGAATTAAATACGATAAGGGTTGAATATGGAAATTTCATAAAAGTTGGAATTTGACCACGAAAGTTATTATGTTTTGATTAAGGAAAAATTCTGATTTGTTTCCTTATATGATATGCTGAAAATGAAGCTCAAACGAAGAAGTTATGAGCGTAAAAAGTTTTCAGATTTAAATTGATTTAATTCGAATTCAAATTCAAATAAATATCTAAATTTAGGGTTTGAATTTCAAAATTAGCTTGGGGGCTAAGTAAACGTTTTGATTAACGTTTAACTTTAGAGTTAAATAGATTAAGAAATTAATTAAAAAGCAACGGAATAAATAGATACCCAAAATAATCAACCGGTCGACACCTTTACTACGCCCGGTCGACCCCTAGCAGTCGACCGGTTGGGGAGGGGCGTTTGTCCGGTGAAAGCCAAATTTTGGCAGTGGCGGCTAGGGTTTGAAGGCTTGTGCTATTTATTTGTACGCTCTAGATTTATCTGTTTTAAACTATTTTCATCCTACGGTTCTGGTACGTTTCAACCCCTATAAAAAGAACCCTATCCTCTCCACTTTTTATTCATATTATGTTGGGGAATTCAACGAAACTGTGCCATTGTTATCTCTCCAAATAGATTCATAAACTCCATAGAGAATTCAGATAAGAATCGAATCTATTTTCTATTCATTTCTTCCTCCAACCTATTCTTATTCTATTCTCTTCCAACTATTCTAAATTTAATAAATATATACCTCTTCCCTATTGTGTGTGTGTATATCAAAAGAGAGAGATTATGGAAGAGATTGTGAGGCATGCAAATCCAAGCAAGGCAAAGCTAAAGCTATTTTGTGAGTGGAAACCTTAGTATTTCTTTTCAACAATTGTTTATTGTATTTCTTTTGAATTTGAATATGCTTTAGGGGTTTTGGGATTTCAAAAATATGATAGATAAAATCTCCCAAAATTCCTTTTTATTTTGAAATGTCAATTCTATGTTGAGATTCTCGATTATTTACATTAATTTGATGGAATTTTTTTCATTCATGCAATTTTTGATAATTCATAGTCTATTCCACTTCCCTTTCTTCTTTAGGTCAAATTATGATCCTTCAATAAAATAAGGAGTTTAGATTACGAATTCTATTCGTAGTTTTCACCACTTATCCATATATATTTCTTTGTAAAAAGATAAGTTGAATAGAATATGGGGTTTAGACTGTAATTCTTATTGTTTATGATATTCCATTGAATTGGTGTAATAAATTAAGTTTCTATGTTATTTATAAGTCTGTTATTGCAGTTTTGAATTCCAAGGGTCCGCTTCTGCAATTAGGCCTTAATGACGGGGTCTGCCAATTTTCCACTTGGAAGTATTAAGTGGCCTATGAGATTCCATATGATATCAGCTAGATAGTACCATTGAGGAGCACACTTCTGAAGATAGGTCTTAAACGACGGGGTTTGCCTATTTTTCCACTGGCAAGTATTAAGTGGCTTGGGTACCATCTCTCATATTATTAGCTATTTATGACATATGATTGGGATATGAGATCTACTTCTAGAATGGAAGGTATTAAGTGGTTGAACCCTCCTCCTTTCCTTATAGAGAAGTATTAAATGATTGTAATGGTTTTATGTTTGTAGACATATTCTTATTTTGAAATATACTGCCCAAGTAGTATGAAGGTAAGACTCGAGGTTTTTATTTACCAGACACTTATTGTTCTGACTCCCTCCTCATTACAACACAGGTTAAGGGCGGAGTGATGGTGGTGATGATGCTTAGAGATAGAGAAGCTTAACTTGTGGCAATATTTGTTATTACTACTTGCTTCTATGTGCACCCATGTTGTGACATATATTATGTTATGGTTTTCATGGAATTTTGTATTATGACATTTTTATGGTTTTGAAATAAATGAGTACGCTTTACTATTATATTTTTTCCATTCGCTATGAGTTTTGAAAGTATAGTTATGGCTTTGCAATGTTATTTCTTTTTACTACCAACAGCTTGCCTTATAATGGATCTAAGTTTCGATGGGCCTTTTCTGGGTCGAAATTTAGGCCGATTCTGGGGTGGGTTGTTACGGAAGTGTATGTTGATAACGTAGCGGAAGGTATTGATATTTTGAAGGTAGTGAAAATTAATGGCGTCGTGGAAAATAAAACCAATGTGTATGAAATTCTGGACACCAAGGATGAAGAAGCGAGGTGAGATGACTTGGTAGCAGGCGTTGGTGTACCATCGGCAGTTGCAGTAGGTGATGTTACTAGAGTAGTTGATTAAATGTATGGGGATTGCTATTGGAGACAGATTTGAAGGTGCGAGCGAGATGGTTGATGGTGGCAAACGGGTGTTGGATAGCATGGCCTTGGTACCGTACTCTGTTGAGTCAATTGTTTTGGAGGTAGGGGATAGTTCGGCTATCAGACCAGTTGGTACACCTACACTTGCACATGGATAGAGGCCATCCTCCTTCCACTCTCCTTCGAATCACTCGTGCTTTGACTGTATAGTCAATACCACCTCTAGGAGCAACTGATGAGGCAAGAGCAAGGTGGATCCCACTAGCAATGTTAGAAGAAGCGCGACGTTGAGGGACTCTAGAGATATATCTACTTCCTTCTTGCTGGACACGTCCCCTAACTTAGGTAACCAGGGCAGCATTGCCGAGTCAGATCCAGATATGGATCCTCTATTTGGTAGCACCTATAATCTTGCGCCTTGAGTTCATTATATGCTCAGGGTTTGCTCCACTTAGCTTCTAGTGCAAGTTTTTTCTTTGATAACTTTCATTTAAACTATAAATTCATTAGGAGTTGGGAACTAAAGAGGGCTCGATCTTTTAGACTATGAGGTACGTCAGTTGGAACGTTAGGGGTCTACAGGATTTAAAAAAATGTCTTATTAGGTCTTTTTTTAAAAGATAACAACATTGACATCGCGCTTTTCTAAGAAACCAAAATTCAAAATCCTAATTATCGATTTTATAAGAGTATAGGAGGTTTTCACTTTAGTCACTGGGTCTGTCTCCCGTCCAGGGTTGGCTCGGGGGCCTATTAGTGGGTTGTCATGATAGCTACGTTAAGCTTTTGCAGCAGATTACTAATGTTCATCTGATGCATCTCATCTTTTGAACCTCTTTGATAACCTGATCCTTACTGTCTCTAATGTTTATAGACCTCACTCCAAGATCGAACATAGAGCCCTTTGGCACGAACGCCTCGAATTTAGATCACTTACCCCGGGCCCTTAGGTATTGGGTGGTGATTTTAATGTTACTGGATTTTTAGGAGAGTGGGCTCGAGAAAGAGATTTCTCTACTATGAAAGAGTTCAACCAGTTTATAGTTGATGGGAACTTGATCCATTTACCATTAACTATCAGATGATTCACCTGGTTAAATTATAGAGAATTTCCTTCGATGGAGCTTTTGGATAGGTTTTTCATTAGTGATGAAATTAAAGACAAGTTCCCCATTTGTAAGGTAGTCAGTCTTTCGAATATTTACTCAGATCACTTCACAATTATTCTCTTTCATGATAATCATACCGGCATTCATAAAAAAATTAGGTTTGAAAAGATGTGGTTGTTAGAAAATAACTTTACAAACATAATTAAAAACAAATGGCTATCCTTAAGTTTTCATAATACTAGATTTTCAGGTAACATAACCAAGGTATTTGTATCCAAACATAGAGTTCGTAGAATCTTTCTTAAAAAATGGAGCAAGAATGCTTTCGAGAATATTAGAGTCAAAAAGAGAATTTACTATATGAGATTTTAATTCTAAATAAAATTGAAGAATCTAGGGTCCTGAATATGTCCTCCCAAACTTAAAGGAAGAATAAATAAAATTTTAACTTAGGATGAAGTAATGTGGAAACAAAGAGCTATAATTCACTGGATGGACGAGGTGAAAAGAACAACAAATTCTTTCGTAAAGTGGCCAACGGTAGAAAGCATAGTAGCACTATCAACTCTATCATTATTAACGACATAGAAATTTTTAATCAAAATGAACTAACTGGGGCTTTCACTAACTATTATAAAGATATTTTCGAAACTATGATAAGTCATAATATTAGAACTAACTGGGATGAGTTATATCCCGCTGATGCTAGAATTGATTTAGGCAGTTTGGACTCACCATTTCTCAAGGAAGAGATTTTAAGGGCTATCGATGATATGCCATGCGATAAGGTGCCAGGTCGTGACAGGTTTCCAGTTCTATTTTACAAAATGTTTTGTGCTATTTTAAAATCCAATATATTAAATATGTTTAATGAATTCCATGATGGTACCTTGCAATTAGGTTGGTTTTTGGAAATGTAATTCTATTACATAGGAAAGTAGACGCAAATGAATTAAAAGATTTTAGACCAAATTTGCTTCTAAATTGCTCCTTTGAAATCATCTCAATTTTTTTAGCTAATTGGCTTAATTCCAAAATGAATGATTTAATCTATAGTTCACAAACTGCGTTTATTAAGGGTAGACATGTCAGGGATGGGGTCCTTACTGTTCAAGAATTTATTAATTACTACTGCAAAAATATCGTCACTTGCGCTCTTTTAAAACTTTATTTTGCCAAAGCTTTTGATTTGTTAGATTGGACTTTCCTTAATGACTTATTGCAGCTAGAATTTTTAGTGAGAAATGGGTAGGCTGCATTATGGCTCTTCTACAAATAGGCAATTCTAGTATTTTGGTAAACGACGTAAACGATATTTTATGTAATAAAATCCAACCAAAACGTGGTCCTAGGCAAGGTGACCCTTTGTCCCCTCTTTTATTCAACTTGGCGGTTGACGTTTTTGCTATGATTATCAAGCTAACTACCACTAATGAGATTTTAGATTGGGTTAGAACTAATGTTACACCAGTCTTTCCGTACTCTAATACACGAACGACACCATGCTCTTTACCTCGTATATGCCCCATTCTATTATAGCCTTTAAATTTATTTTGTACAACTTTGATTTACTATCTAGTCTAAAAATTAATTTCGATAAAAGTTCGTTTTAGCGCTAAACGATGTAGCCAACGTAGAGTCAGGTTGCCTCTACATTAAACTATAACACTATGAATGTTCCCATAGATTACTTAGGATTCTTAATAAGACCAACCAAACTTAAACGCGATGACTGGTTAATTATCATTGATAAAATTGGCAAAACATTATGTTGGTGGAATGATAAATTTTTATCGAGGGCGGGTCGGGTGGTTCTAATTAACTCTATTTTATCAGCACTACTCGTTTATTGGATGTCATTTTATCTCTTTCTAAAATGGGTAACAGATAAAATAGATAAGATTAGAAGAGACTTTTGGTGGGCTAGGGATAAACCCGGTAGTAGTTAAAAGTGTCTTGTTAGTTGGGATTCGATTTGTGAAGTGAAAGACAAGGACGGGTTGGGATAATTAATTTTTATAATCTCAATGTTTCATTATTAGGTAAATGACTATGGAAATTTAGTACTAACAACGATAACTTAATTTGGAAAGAACTCATTCTAATCAATTTTATGGTGGCCCGCATAACTTACACCAATTAACTACTAGCAACCTCAATAATTTATCACACTTTTGGAAATCAATTTTAAAAAGCTTAGCTTTTTTAAAACTAAATGTTGGTAGCATTATCCATTTGGGGAATAACACATCCTTCTAGTATGACTGTTGGATCTTCGTTATCCCTCTTAAATTAGAATTTAGAGAACTCTACGATATTTGCAATTCTAAGAATGTACTAATCTCGGATGTCGACAGACCTAATTTGAACTTTCCATGGGAGTTCAGCTTTAACTATGCACTAAAAGGAACTACTTTCTTCTAGTTTTCTTTTTTATATGCCAAATTAGAATTATATAACATAGAAAGTAATAACGATACTAAAATTTGATGTTGGGAAAAGACTAATTCATTTACATCTAACTTATTTTACAAATTTCTAAATATTAGGAATTAAATCTAATCTTTTTAAAACTATGTGGAATGCAAATACACCCATAAATCCAAGTTACAAACGGGTTAATATTACATGGAAAATTTAATACTATTGAACTTTTTAAAAGGAAGAATGTCTATATTGATAAAAAATGTACATTCCACAATATGAAGCCACAAATAATTGCACACTTAAACTATGATTGTCAGTTTACTAACTCCGTGCTTTTGCAAACCCTTAGAATTTTTGGTTTAAATGTTCTAAATTGTGAATCTTGTTGGTCCATGTTGAGATTCTACTTTACGTCCAAAGAACGATTCTTACTCGACTCTATTTTCATTATCGTCGCTTAATTTATATGGTTTGAAAGAAATAAAAGATTCTTCAATGTGAATAGTACTTCTATAACGGATAAATTGACATATATAACTGTCTTATATTGTTTTAATTGGATTTGAACAAGACTTATAAATTAGCTAATATTAATGGCTATTAAGTTTCTTAAATGGGTGAAATTCTGACTTGATGTCTTACACGTGAGAATGATTCTTAACAATGGTAATTATAAAGCTATAAATGTTATGTTGGTGGAGGAGATCGCACACGGTCATAGTGATCCACTACTTTTATTAGATAACTAGATCATGTTCAAAGTCATTGCCCTTAGCTTCCTTGACATACCAAGGCTACTATACACCATGCATGTTACTTCTTCTTCCCTTGCATATATAAGTATTTATCCGATTTATGTACATATGTATGTTTAAGCTTCACATTGTTTGCTGACTTTTGCATATCTTCTCGTTAACATAGGCTCTTCCAATCGAGCATTCCACATTCATTGGATGGGATGGGAATCACTACACTTCTCGGCCTTCCGCACCTTCTCTGGACTTCTTGACAATTATTCATTTTGCTCCCTTCCTTTATGGGGAGACAACGAGGTCTAGCTTCCATCGAGGCCCATCTTTGATGTTGCTTTCGGATTTCATAACCTCTTCTCTGTTTTGTTATTTCCTTTTTATGCACTCTAGTTTTTTCCTAGGTTATTTTTTTGGGTGGGTTTTTATTTATTTTAATTATACGAGTTCATAAGGAAGAGCCACCTACTGGCTTGTTGGTAGCTTCTTTTTTCGGTATGGAATAAAATTACATGAGTGCTCTCCTTCTCAAGGAGGATCACTCAATTTTTTCAAAAAATACTTATATATGTAATATGAGAATTAACTAAAATTATAAACTTTATAAATAAATTAATCTTATATGTATGTATACAAGCAAAATGCATATGTGGCAAAAAAATAAACCTAATACAGAATTCTGAAATAATTACATACATAGTGTACGTATACAATGACATTGATGGAACCAGCCCAGTTGAAAGCGAGTGAAATAGGTAGATTTCAAAAAATATTCCTATTTTGGATCTATAGCACCCGTGAAGTCTAAAGGGTTTATTAGATCCAATCTAACATAGTTTTAAATTAAATCTTAGTATTTAATTGGTTTAAAAGAGAGTTCTAATTTATTGCAAATTGAATATTTTATATTGAGCGCATCAACACTCATTGTGTATAGTGCAAGTGCAATATTTAAACAATATACATGGTCAATGTGCACGTTTATAGGTGCTGGGATTTCCGCTGCAATGGACACATTCGCCCCTACATAATCTTTTATTGTCTACGGTCTTATTTTGAAATAACATAAAACAATAATAATAAATATATATTCATAGTTTACTTATACTTATATGTTATAAATTAATTTTTTAAACAAATCTAACATCATATTACTTATATGTATGGTATGACAATTAATGAGTTTAAGTAGGCATTTGATAAGATGAAAAGTGGAGGACTTTTCTTCCTTTACTCATTCATTCAATGCCATTTCAAATAAACATTTGAACACTTAAAACTTTATGCATATTAACATAAATTATGATAAGATTTATCTGTTATGAAATTTAAGATTAGCATTTGAAGTCCAGTTTTGACTTTGGAAAGATTTAATATTGGATTTATGATTTTTAAACAAAATTCCTTTAAAAATTGAATTGAAATGATATATATATATATATATAATAAAAGACTATGTTTAAATTCAAAGTTATATATAACTTATAACTTTATTGTTTTGAAATTTAATACTAATAATTTAAGATTTCGGAAGAATCTAAAATTAGATTTATAATTTTACATAAAAGTCTACTTAAATTTTAAGTTGAAATAATGTATGTAAACATATAGATATATGAGTAAATTAGTTTAAATGAAAAAGTTTAATAAAATTTAATTTTAACGGACGTTAAAATTAAACTTTCGTCTCAAGGTCAAGCGCCAAAATTACACGATCGTTCCTGCTTTTTTAGTCTCTTTTCCTCTATAAACAAAATTTCTCCTCCATCAAACAATGGCAGCCCAAACCTAAATCAATTTTCTTCCTCAAACTGATTTACAAGCGCAATCGACTTCGGAAGCTAAGTCGATGGACGTAAATCCAAATATTTCAACAAATCATGAACAAATAAACAATAAACCTAGGATTTCAAAAAGTAGGGCTTCCAATGCTATGCGTACAGAAATAAAGAGAAGATGAAAAACTAATTCATCCACGGCTGTTAATTCGAATGATCTTCATGAAGAAACTAAGAGGACGAGAAATCCTAGGGCAATAAAAACTGTGAATGAAGACGACATGAAGAAACAACAGCTTTGTGATGAAATCGTCGGTAGAAAAAGAAAGACAAAGGTATAACATCTGGGTTTTTTTTCAAAATAAAAGATAATTTTACAATGATAGTTGAATTATCATTGTAATTATAAATAGTTTTACAATAAAAGTTTATGCTGAATTGCTAATCACATAGACAGTTTTAGAATGATAATTGAATATATCACTTTATTCGTTACATGCATTATATTGAAATGGTAGATGAAAATACCATTCCAGTTTTTGATAAATGTTAAATGATAATTAGAATGATAATTAAAGAATGATAGTTGAATATATCACTTTATTTACTATATGTGTAATGATGCAATGATAGATGAAAATAACATTTCGATATTTAATAGACAGAGGATGATAATTAGATGGATAGTTATTGAATGATAGTTCAATACATTATTTGATTTATTACATGCATCATATTGAAATATGATATGATGGATGAACATAGCATTCTATGTTTTTCACAGATGATAGACAACAATAAGATGAATAGTTATAGAATGATAGACAAATATAGCATTGAAAAAAATGATAGACAAACATAGCATGATAAAATGATAGTTGAATATATCACTTTATTTACTATATGTGTAATGATGCAATGATAGATGAAAATAGCATTTAAATATTTGATAGAAGGTAGACAATAATTAGATAGATAGTTATTGAATGATAGTTCAATATATCATTTGATTTGTATGCACCATACTGAAATATGAGATGATAGATGAACATAGCATTCAGTCTTTGACAGATGATAGACAACAATAAGATGAATAGTTATAGAATGATAGATGAATATAGCATTGAAAAAAATGATAGAAAAACATAGCATGATAGAATGATAGTTGAATATATCATTTTATTTACTGTATGTGTTATGATGGAATGATAAATGATAAATGAAAATAGCATTTCAATATTTGATAAACCCTAGAGGATAATTAGATAGATAGTTATTGAATGATAGTTCAATATATCATTTGATTTGTATGCACCATATTGAAATATGAGATGATAGATGAACATAGCATTCAGCTTTGGACGGTTGATAGAAGACAATAAGATGAATAGTTACAGAATGATAGACAAGTATAGCATTGAAAAAAATGATAAACAAACGTAGCATTCAATCTTTAAACTGTAGAAGCATACATTGAAAAAGAGTAATGATAGACAAATATAGCATTTGAAAAAATAATGATAGATGAATATAGCACTAAAAAATTATGCATTCATAGTTGAAAATTTTGATAAATAAAAATAAGAATGCATTTAAATACCGAATTATTCATTCATAGTTTTTTGTATAGGAATCAAAAGGTAAAAGATTGAAGAAATCAAAAACAACAGAAGGAAAAAAATCAAAGAAAGTATCTCAGAAAAAAATTCAGTATCGATGTAGCTTGCTTCCAATGATAAAAAATTTCCGGAAAATTAAGGAAAAAGGAGGTTATCTTATGGATCAATTGAATTATTTAAAACAAACACCCTTCGAAAAATTTATGCTAGTGTTTTTCAAAGAAATTTTATCTATAGCTGCTTTTACAAAATCATCAACAACCTTAGATGATATCATTGAAACATTTTCTATCAATGACGAAGCTTTTAAAGTGGGCAATATTTTTCTAAAAATCAAACCTGAAGATGTTTCAATTCTCTTTAGCTTACCTTTGTCTGGAATTAATATTTTTCCATTACCTAAAATGAGTTTACAAATCCTTCCAGACAATTGTAAAGATTTTGTACTAAGAAATTTTGGAATAGTAGAGCACATCACAAAGGATCTTACAATTTTGAAAGATAAATAATGTACTGGAAACACAACAATTTCAACATGAAACTGATTTTCCAAAACTGATTATTATTCTTGCAATGATAACCTTCTTCTTTCCCAACAACCAAAGATACTTACCATGGGGATATATTCCTTATATCCTTGATAAAAAAAAATGAACTCAGTATCTTGGCCAGTTTGAATTCATCATTCATTGATTAGAGCTTTGACGGCTTTCAAAACAAAGCCGAGAAACATGCCGGGGTGTTCCATGCTCCCAATTGTAAGTACAACATTCTAACTTTATGTTAACGCATCTATCTCTATAACTGAAATTATACACCTTATATGTTTTAACAAGTAATATTTTATTTGTAGTTTTTCCTATGTGAGCATGTGAATTTGATATCTCCATTAGCAACATACCAGTCTACCTTACCTAGATTTGGGAGGTGGAATATTGGAAGCTTGAAAAAGGTCATTTCAAGAGAAGCTTTGATGAACATGGAGAATAGAAAGGTATTATTTCTCACACAAGTACAAGAAATATATAATGATAGATAAATATATCATAACATAGTGTATATTAATAGTTTTCATTTTGTTATTATACAGTCATAATTTATATGATAGTTACATATATCAGTTCGGCACAGATACAATTTCCTGTAGTTGCTACATGAAAAATGACAATTATATATAAAATTAGTTCATTCATTGTATGTTAGCTCATTCATTACTATTTATGTTATTACATAGATTTTTGTTGAAATAAGAAACCTGACTGAAGATAAAAAAGCACTTCTTCAACAAACAAGCCAACAAAAATTTGTTCAGCTGGATACCAATGAGAATATTGGGATACAAAAAATAGAAAACTTGGAAGAGACATCAAAAAAGTAAGTCGACTCAATGCAGCAGTACATTGAAGATTTGGAAAATAAATTGAAGAAGAGTGAAAAAGAATTAGAAAAAGAGAGACAGAAAAGAATACAAGCAGAAGGCATTATCATACAGTTGAGAAAATAAATCAAGATGTTGAAATCAAAAGAAAAAGAAGAAATAGAACCACCATCATTTGATCTCAATATAACTCAGGAAATTAAAATGATGCAGCAAGAAAAAGAACAACAGGATCAAAAGAAACCTTCAGAGGCAACAGAAAATCCCCAATAGTGCATCAAAAAACACAGAAGAAACCAAGCTCATTAGTTTTGAGGGTTAAAAAGCGCAAACGAAGGAATAAAATTGATCATGATTGCCAGTATGAAATTGTTCATAGAAAAACAAAGAAAAATGTTGAAAACGAAGACCAAAAGGAACAACCTGAAACTGAGGAAGGTCAAAAAGAAAATACAAGTGAACAAGAACAAGAAGAACAAAATGAAGAATCTAATTATGAAGAGGAATCTCAAACTGAAACAGATGAGCAAGTCACTACAATTGAAAATGAAGAAGATGTTGATGGGTACTCGCCATCAAGTAAAGCTTACAAGAGTAAAGATGTCACAAAAAGCAGTATTCTACAATTATTGAATGAAGAACAGCAAAACAAAATTCTTACTTTCTTCAAATTTAACAAAAATGAGAAGTAAGATTTCTGATCTTTTTTCTTTCATTATATTTGTAATTAAATAAAATTGAAAAAAAAACAACTTGTCAATTATTGATTTTCAATTACAGCACTGTAGCATATGAAAAAGATGAAGGGAACAAAGGAGGAATCACAATAGTGAAATCTATGCTGGAAGCCGTTCTGTTTGAGGGGGTTACAGATGGACAGGTATGCATTAAATTAGAATTATGATAGTAACAAAGTGTATATAAATGTATAAAATGAAAGAATGATAGGTAAACCTAGCATTCAACTTTTCAAAGTGCATATAAATGAATTAAATGAGAGAGTGACATCTAAAAGTAGCATTAGTATTTGTAAAATGCAGATAACTGTATAGGATGGGAGAATGATTGTTTAAACTAGCATTCATAGTTTTTTAAGTGCATATAAATGTATAGGATGAGAGAATGATAGTTAAAACTAGCATTTAAAGTTTCAAACTGCATATAAATTTATTGAATAAAAGAATGGGAGTTAAAAATAGCATTGGTATTCGTAAAGGGCATATCAATATATCGAATGTCCAAGATGATTGTTTAAACTATCATTTGCACTTTTCAGTGCATACAATGCAGTAAACATGTAAATGATAGTGAATACTAGCATTAATATTAATGGTTCAAAAATATATAAAAAATTAATTATCCCATTAAACTTACAACCTTCTTTGTTTGGTTAAACAGCTTATTGATTGGTTTTATTACAATCAAGAGATGTATGAACACGGTTACTACTTCACTACAATGATGATGGTAAGTATAAGCTTTTCATTATAAATGTTAAAAAATAATATAAAGTATTCTAATACATATGAATGTGCAGAATGCTTTAGTACATGATCAGCAAACTGTGATCAAAGACATAGTCATACCAACAATAGATGAAATTGTCAAAGATGAATTTACAGAGAAATTTTTTGTTCCCTCTACATTACACAAACCATTGGAGCTTGTTGATGCTAAACTATGAAACAATACAGTGGAGTCATTATGATTCAACCAAACCAAAAACTAGATCAACAAGGACTTCTAACCCCAGCTATAACCAAGCCCTCATTCTTGTAAGAAAAGTATAATTTTTAAATCACTGTAACATTAATATACAACACTAATTTTTCTTCTTGCAGAAAGAAAAAATTGAATTAATGTTCAAGAAGAAATGGGCAGAAGTAGGAATACTGAACAAAGAATTTCAGAAACCTAAAGTGCTGCAGCCAAAAAGCCCACCACAGGATTCTGATTCATAAGTAACTAATTTTATTTCTTCTCTTGTCATTTTAGTTTGTATATTCATCCAACTTTTGTTATTCTTTTTAAAATACAGCTGAATACATCTAATGATCAAAATGATATTAAACCTAAAACTGAAAATTTTAAAGTGCATAAAATTGGGAAAATGAAAAAAACAACAGTTCAAACTATCATTTATATTTTTTCAATGCTTATAAATTTATCAAATATCCAAAATGATTGTTTACAGTAGCATACATATTTTTAAAGTCTTTTGGACTAGACTAAACATGCAAACTGATAACCAAAATATCATTTGTATTCTTAAATTGCACTAGAATGCATTAAATATGCAAAATGATAGTTAAAGCTAGCATTGCTAATTGACAGTTCATTGAAGTGCATCTATTGAACAAAAAAATTATGTATAAGGTGCACATTCCACACGTAGCAATGGTGTTTCTATGAATGCATTGATTAATATTGTGATCAAAATATAAAGCTATATTTTAGAATTCTAAAGTATAGAATGATATCTTATTTTAGCATTAGGTTATACTGTAATATTAACTAATATTTCTATATCTGAAACAGACTTGATTGTGCATTCTTTGTCATGGCAAACTTGAAAAAACTGGACAAGGATAAGATGCCAGAAAAATATCCAAAGGAAATGCTTAGAAAACTAAGATCTGCAGTGGTGTATGACATACTCAATGATCCACAATACAGTTGGTCAGCGGAGAAATCCTACAAAGATTCTACATAGCTGCTGCATTTTAACTTCTTAGAACTTTGGATTTATTTGAACTGAACCACTTCTGCTAATTAAACTGAGATGGAGTCTGAGATGGAGTATTATATATTTTCCAATGCTTGTATTTTGTTCTCAGTGTATAAACTGCTCAAATGGATTTGAACTTCAAGATTTGAATTTAATTCGATTATAGTTGTCTGTTTTCAGTGCACAAGCTACAATGTATAAACTATGGATATATTCAAGTGTCATTTTTATGTGTTTTTTGATGCTTTTACTGTATTTCTGAAGTGGCGAATAATGTTTTATACTGAAATGCTAGATAGAACTAGCATTATGTGAAAATACATATCTCAGTGATTGGACTGTGATGAATAATGTGTGAATTTATCCATATAGCATTTTTATATGATTTCCAATGTTTGAACTCTGTTTCAAGTGTGATGACTACTGTTTACACTGTAATGCTAGTTACAGCTAGCATTCAACTGAAATGCTAAATACAACTATCATTCAACTGTAATGCTAGTTATACTGTAACGCAGTCCACATTGATTCTTATTTTGATGGTAGTTGCCAAAATAGGTTTAGTGCACAAGTATCTCGTAGATCCTCTAACTTTTTTAGGCCTATAGCCCATTCTTTTTTTGGCACACACAATTTATACCAAGAAGTTTTATGTTCCTTCCTTCCTACTGAAAGTCTGCATTTATCTTATTTGATTTCTTTAAAGTGGCAATAGGAAGTTGATATATCAGTAGCCAGTATAGCACCGTAGGATATATTACACCATAAATCAGTAGCAAATATAGCACCATAGGATATATTACATTATTATTTAGTAGCCAGTATTTGCAATCCCATTTATCTACTTTGTTTGTTATTTTCTGAAACAAAGAGATGCAGTTTGCATAATGAAGATATTCCATAGGTTGCACTTTACAAATTGGTGTTGATTCCTTTTTCTAACTGCTTTTTCTAACAATAAGGAAAGATATTCCATTGCAATATAGAAGAAATATAGGGGCAGATGTTCCCCCATATCATATAAACAGTACATCATCATACTGGCAATTCATCATAAAACCACTCATGTAATCTCATCAGCTAATCATATAAACAGTACATCATCATACTGGCAATTCATCACAAAACCACTCATGTAATCTCATCAGCTAATCATATTAACGGTATATCATCGTCATCATATCCTTCTTTCTTGCACAACAGCTTACTCAGTTCTATACAATGACAGATTATGGGTTTCAATGTTGAAATTGTATTTCAGGTGTGATGCATACTGATTATAATGAAATGCTAGTTTCAAATAGCATTCGAGTGAAATGATAAGTACATCTAGCATTGAATAGAAATGTTAATACTGAAATGCAGAGCTCGTGCAGTTCTTTAATTCATATTAAATATTTTGCAATATAAATAAATAATAGATTCATAAAAACATAAATTCAACAACAAAGGAAAATATACGAACAGAAGATATTAGAAATTGAAACAAAATAACCAAAACATTTCACATTTTATTTTCTAATGATTTCACAAAGTCTGACTTCATTTCTTCTATAAGCTTTAGCAGCTTTACACTTAAAAAACTATTCCAGTACACTAACAAAACACATAAATTTTCTTAACATTTGAAGAAGCAAAACAATTCCTTTTGTTGTGGCCAACTTCATTACACTGACTGCATCTGTTTCTTTTACTTTGAGAATATCCAAATCCACCACGCCTCTTTGTAGATGGTCTTCCTGCAGCACGAACTTCTTAAGGAGGCCTAATCAAAACATCATTTTCAGCAGCAACTGGCTTATCAAAATCTAGAATTGGATTGATAGCATTAGCATACGAAGGTCTGAAAGCATTAACAGTAAAATAGTCCTCCACAAAATCATAAACTGATAATCTTGACTTGTTAATGCACTTAATTGCATGGGCACATGGAAAACTAGTAACTCTCCATTGATTACAACTGCATAAACGATTTTTAAGATCAACAACCTATGACTTAGGAGATTTAACTTCAAACACAAATTCCGAAGACTTATAAACATCCCAACCAAAGTCATCATCTACTAACTTAGAAAAACGTTCCTCCATAACAGGACAAAGATTCGTTGTCCACAAACAACATTCATCTCTTCGTCTCGCCATTTGCTCCATAACTTTCACTCGAATACCATCCAAACAAGAAGTTATAGGCATAACTCTATCTTCCAAAATCCATGAGCTGAAACTTTCTACAACATTTGAAGAATATTCACCATAACGCTTTCTCTGAAAAAACAAATCTGTCCAATGGTCAAAAGGTTTATCTCTTAGAAAATTTTATGCGGACGTACCCCCAATATCCTTAAATTTAGAAAGATATCGCTCAAAATCATACATATTAGAAGCTCTAGCACAAAGTTTGAACAACTCCACAATAGATGAATCACCTTTAGCCGCCTTGACAACAGTACCAATATTCTGTTCCATGTGAAGTAAACAATAGCTATGATATGAAGAATGAAATATTTTCGGGACACCTAAAATGAGACCCGATTGACAATCAGACATAAAAACTAAAGACCGATCTTCATTAAGAATTTCTTCCAAATGGGATAAAAACCAAGACCAATTAGATTCATTTTCATGTGAAACAATACCCATAGCAAGAGGAAAGAAACCTACAAAATAAATAATTAATGACAGCTCAGTAGTAAGAAACATAAATTATATTAAACATCAAAACCTGTATTAAATGTTAATAATATTATACACAATTAAATTAGGTTCAAAATAATATATGAATATAGCATATGTTATTTTAAAGTCTTTCAGTTACTGCTGCATAAAATTTTAGTTCTTGTTTTTGTAAACATTTCTACTATAAACTTTTCTAGTGTAACCAGCTCGATCATTGAATAAAATAAAGCAAACAATTCTCCTGTAAACATGGCTGCATTAAAAATTATGTACAACTTTGAACAATGATAGTTTAATCTATCATTACCAGAAAAAATAAATAAGTAAATACCTTAGTTATCATTTTATTAAACTTTTTCCTTTAAAATAATTTACTCAATAAAACAAAACTAAAATGAAACTCATACCTTGGTTACCATTTTTAGAAGTAGCAGCTAACAAAACACCTGGTCTTCCCTTCAAAGCAGCTGCATCTAAAAATATTAATGGCCGACAGTGTTTAAATCCAAGTAGACAAGCACCAAAACCAATACAAACTCTCTCAAACTGATTGGTTGAAGCATTAACTTCCATGACCACGTAACTACCAGGATTATATTTTTGCAAAGCCTCCAAATACCAATTTAAATCGTTATATGACATAGCAGCATCTCCATATATTTCTTTCAAAGCCAACTGTTTTCCGCTATAAGCATAATAATATGAAAGATTAAAATTGTATTGTCTTCTAAATTCCTTCATAATATCTTTTGGCTTCTTCATAGGAGCATCTCGAATTTGATTAACAATCAAAGATTTAACAAATCTACTTGAAATATTAACTTTATTAACATCTCTAAGACCAGCTCCACACGAATGATCAAAATTGTCGGTTCTAATAAAAAACCGAGAGAGTAGACCGGGATCCGAAGAAGCATTAAGATAAAACTTACAACCATCCTTCAACCAAGAGCAATTAACCGAAATTCTATCAGGAGAATTTCTTACAAAAATCAAATCATAACCGTTTTTTATTTGATATGTCATTAAAAACTCCCGAAAATCCTCAGCTCCATTAAAACAAAAACCAAGAAAATCCACAATAGTTTTTTGAAAACCATTCTTCAACATATCTTTCAAATAATAAGAAGAATCAACATGTGAATCACTATTTGTACCAGAATTACTACCAATTGAAGTGCTTTGAACACTTGCATAGCCTAAACCACAGCCAGCAATATCAACTTCAATAGAACAAACATTTTCCTTAATGGTAAACTTAAAATATTCACTCTTCTTGAAAATTATAAAACACAGAATACTAATCAAATCTGAATCAGTATCAATGATTATATTCTTATTCTCAAGAACATAAGATATCTTAGTAGAAAATGGACTAAGATGTGGCCAAACTTCACAGATCTCAGTCTTAACACCAAACAAAGAAGAGCCTGTGGTAAGTCGAGTAGAATAACAATTCTCATTATGTTCAAAAATAACTAGCAAACTATTTGCTTCATTATTGTAGATATCAGTACTGCAAAAGAAATTAAAAGACCAATTAACAAACTTTCTTAATCTTATGAATACAGCAACAACAGAAAATGCTAAATTAACATAGCATAACAAATGAAAATCAATATAAGTGCTAACTGAAAGAAATATAAAGTAATTAAAAAGCAGATGATAAATGAACATAGCACAATCAAATTAAAACAAATTATGAAAACAATAGCAAAGAATGCTATATAAACATAGCATAACGCAACAAACTACATATAAAATTCAATAAAATGATAGATGGACAGTAAAATTGTAAAACGATAAACTGTGCTAAAGAAACATAACAGTACACAATAAAATCTTACTTTGCCATTGAAACAAATCTAAAATAGATACCGAAATTTGGAAGAAGACAAACTGTGCAACCTAGAAAAACAAAAATATACTTAATAATCGAACGATATTATATCAGAGAAAGATAAGAAGAAGATCGAAACAAATAAGAGCAATATACCTGAATGTAAGATAATTGTTTGATAAAGATCCAAAGCACAATGAAGATCAACGATAAAGAAACACGATGAAGATCGATAGACAATCGAGAAGATCGAATACAAAAATAAAGAAACACGCGTCCTTGAATCGTGAAGATCGATGAACTAAGATCAGTAATATAAGAATGAAGATCAAGAAGAAATTAAGAAGCAAATTTAAATTTTCCGTAAGTTTGTCCTTAGAACGAAAAAATAAAGTCCGCGTTCTTCAAACGAAAAAAAATAGTCCGCGTCCGTAGGCCAAAAAAGAAGTAAAAACTTCCTCCAGCCCATTTTCCTGTGTGTGTGTGTGTGTGTGTGTATATATATATATATATATATATATATATATATATATAATTATTTCAAGTAATTAAAGTTAGTTTTAAATCAAATTTTTTTTCCTATTTTTTTTTAAAATAATTTAAAAACAGTAGTAAACAATAGATTAGACATATATAAATTCGTTGTATAAGATATGAGATATAAACTATAATAACCATGATGTAACATATTCAAAATGAGATTGGGTAATTATTTTATAATGTAGCCTTAAATTCACACCTTGAATAAAGAAATTGTCTCACATCTCCAAGATCCATAAATGATCTTGCATAAGATGGATGAACCACTTATATTTCATTTTATCTGATTCTTACAATTGATTTGGAGTTGATAAAATTTTTGGAAATCTTCACTTTGATTTTCAGCCATGGAAGTTTAGGAGGAGGAAAGAGAAAAGTGAATAAAACATGAAAAATGAAAAAATATATAGGAAATCTTTAGAGCAAGATTTTCTAGATTTTGATGACAACAACTTCATACATCATTTATAGAAGAAAATCAGAAGAGGCCACACCAAAAGAGCTATATACTGAAGTGTAGTTGCTTGCTACCTTATCGGAGTATCGACGAAAGAAGATTCCTATGAAGAATTTAACATTGTGAGCTCGAAGTCTTAGATATATCTGGTTAAAAGTTAAAACTCATAAGAATCCCACCATAGCATTTCAGGGCTGTATATTTGCTAAAAGTAATTTTTAATAATTTTTTCAAGTTTATTAAATAGTTTTTAAATCCCCCTTTAAGCTTTATAATTGCTGAAAAAAACACGTACAGTGATCCACCAGTGCACCGGTGAACACCTTTTTTCCAGGATTTTGAAGGTCATAAGAAAATTTTAAAATCATGCTTCTTCATTTGTTCACGATCTTTCCTTCAGAGACTCAGAGCAACGATAACTTCACTTCAACAAAAATTTCAGCGTCTATATGTACCTATGGTTTCTGAAAGAAATTACAACTTATATACACACACTGTAATAATCATGGTGGCCAAGCAGTCTATGGCGGGAGCGGTTACTCCTGATCATATTCCTCATAAACCGCCTGATCCACAGCCCTGTACTTCACCTAGGCCTGTCAAACGGGTTAGGTTGGGTCAAAATGGGTTGGGTCGAGTTTGACCCAACCCATTTATGACCCATTCTTTTTTATCCATTTATGACACAACCCATATATGACCCAACCCACTTAATAAGCGGGTTACCCATTTAACTCATTTAAAGATTTAAATTTAATTTGACTAATAATAAATAAATATAAAATAATTCTATTTTTTATGTTTTGAGTTCCGATAAAAATTTAAAATTTTAATTCTAAATTTCATTAAAATTCAAATATGGGGATGCGGCAGCTTATTATTTTCTAAGTACAACTGTTAGTCCCCTTGAAGAACTACAGTGTGCGTTCACACGATAAAGTATTCGATTGTTCCATACTGTCCGTAATTTAGGTGGAAGTTAATCGGTCGAAGTCCCTCCTGATTTTGAGTTAGAACGAAGGAGTTATTGTAGTCTGAACAAAAAAAATAGCGGCTTCTACCCTAGGAGAAGTTCATACATATGGATGTGGTAGCATGTTATTTTCTAAGTACAACTTTCAGCCCTAGGAGAACTACAGTTTGCGTTCACACGATAAAGTATCCGAGTGTTTCATACTGTTTGTAATTTAGGTGGGAGTTAATCGGTCGAAGTCTCGCCTGATTCCGAGTTAGATAGAATGAGTTATTGCAGTCGGAACAAAAAAAATAGCGGCTTCTGCAGTAGGCGGAGTTCAAATATGGGGATGTTGTAGTCTGTTATTTTCTAAGTACAACTAGCAATCCCCTTGGAGAACTACAGTGTGCGTTCACACGATGAAGTATCCGAGTGTTTCATACTGTCTATAATTTAGGTGGAAGTTTATCGGTCGAAGTCTCGCCTGATTCCGAGTTAGAACGAAGAAGTTATTGCAGTCTGAACAAAAAAAATAGCGGCTTCTGCACTAGGCGGAATTCAAATATGAGGATGCGGTAGTCTGTTATTTTCTAAGTACAACTGTCAGTCTCCATGAAATACTACAATGTATGTTCAAAAATTTTATTTTTCAAATTTTTATTAAAATTTAATGTTTTTAATAAATGGGTTACCCATTTATAACTCTTTTAAAAATAGGTCAACCCAACCCATAACTCATTTAATAATATTCATAAATGGGTTGACCCAACCCATTTATAAGTAAGGTAAATGGGTTGGGTTAATAGATTGGGTCATATTTTGACAGGTCTAGGGGAGACATTTCTTATTGGGTTTTCAGGTTATCCCATTTTGATCCAACCCAACCCGTTTGACAGACCTAGTCTCTCCTATGTTGGACAAAAATGTGAAATACATGAACAAACGTAGAAAAAGACTACAACTCCCACAGCTCCTCCTAAAAGAACAACAAGGTGCTCGATAAAGACCAAATGAATGCATGCTCTTGGAATGTGAGAGGATTAGGTACAGAAAACAAAATGTTATCTATACTTAATTTTCTCCACCCACGCAGGCTATCATTTATGGCCTTGTATATGTAAACTTACTGAAAGGGGTATTGCAAAATTTATGCTGAAATTACCTTCCCATTGAAACCGTTTGCATAACAACAGTATGGGAACTGAAGGAAGGATAGTTATCCTCATTGATAACTCAGTATGGACTGCACATATCTCAGATATGGGTTACCAGCACATTACTTTTACTTTGTTAAATTCTGAGGGAATTCAAATTATGGTTTCATTCATATTATGCTAGCAACAATTATTCAGTAAGGGAGAAGCTGTGGGATTCAGTTATTCTTAATGCTAATTCTATTAACATGCCGCTGCATAGAATTCAAGGATTTTAATAACACTTTCCCTAAAGATAAGAAGGGAGGATTACCCATACCTTTTTCTTATCTTAATGGTTTTAAAAGTCGTCTTTTACAATGTGACCTTATTGAATGCAGTGTACTAGGGTGCAAATATCATGGTTCAAACTTCCGGCCGGCACATCGGAACTCCGGCGATTCCGTCCCGGTTCTGACGTCGACCGGACCGAAATACGAGAAAAAACCCGTTTCAGATTTAGGGTTTAAAACAAAAAAAATTGTTGAAAAACCTCAAGCAAATAGTTGATGTTGAAGCCCAAGACGAAATCCCAGTTGAATTCGAGGTTGAAGTTCACGTTGTATCAAAGAATCACTCTCCCAAAATTAGCAGGTATTGATTTTTTTTTTCTCTCAGTCATTGGCGGCTGGAACGAAGTTAGGGCACGGACAAAAAAAAGGAGGAAGAAGAAGGTGTTCATTAGTTTTAGAAGGCTAAATCTGGACTTAATGGTTAAGATGATGGGCTGGATAGCTTTTATTTTGTACAAACAACTTGGAATGGATTAATTTAAAGGGCTGGAGCAGCTATATCACTTTAAATTGTTTGATTTTAATTTTGTTTGAATAAGTTTAGATTAATTCGTAAAACCTTTATTTATAAATTATTTATAACATCAGCTACTTGCATCAGTAAATTAAAATTTGACACAAAATAAGCACAACATTGACTTTGATTTGTATGATGTTTGAACGAAACCGTTATTGGTATTTAATTTGTTATATGTTTTGTATCTTATATATAGTTTGATGCACTGTCAATTTATATTAGCATTGAATATTTACAAAAAAGTACCAAAATCGTAAACCGAAATTAAAACGGAATTTTCGGAATTTCCGAAACGGAACCGAAATTTTAAAGTTATCCGATGACCGGAACGAAAACGAAAACCGGAATTTCAAACCTTGGCAAATATACATGGAGGAAACATGGCATGGCTAATAATATCGACAAATTTCTGGTGAACCATGAATGAATTCAGATTCTACCTGATTTGACTACTGTGGCTATTCCAACTATACTACACGACCACACACTAATTATTATCAATTTCAAAGACAACTTAAATGCAACCAAAAACTTACCGTTCAGATACATTAAAACATGGTGCACTTAAGATGGCTATATGGACTGTGTTATACAAGGGCTCAAAGCGACTGTATGGGGAGACTACACACAAAACCTTATTCATAAACTTAAATCTGTTAAAGAAAAACTCAAGTGTTGGTACAAGAACACTCGGCAAATTGATATGGTTAGAAACTTGCAACATGCTTATAATCATGTTTATGTGCAAATTGATCAGGATCCCGAGGATATTCATCTATATGATCAGCTTTTGCAAATAATTATGGAACTTAAAAAGCATATGCAGATTCAGCATGAAGCAATGATGCAGAAAAGTAAAATACTATGGCTCACTGAAAGGGACAATAATTCCAAATTTTTTTTGCTAAAATGTCTAAGAGGAAATACAGCAATAACATTCAAGCATTATTATCAGCTATTGGTGATTATATCTATAATAATGGAACAAGTGAAGTATATTTCCCCATAATTGAACCCAGAATGATTATTAATGAAGAAGGAATAAGGTTCTTATCTAACTCAGTTCAACCAACAGAGATTAGAGATGCTCTTTTCTCAATCCATAATGCCAAAAGCCTGGGACCAGATGGCTTCTCGTCCAAATTCTTCAAACCACACTACGAATTACTATCAAATGAGTTATTTTTAACCGTCACTGAAATGTTTCAAACTGCAAAATTAGCCAAAGAACTTAATCACATGTTTCTCACTCGCATTCCAAAAAAGATAAGCCCCAAACACTTGCTAATTATAGACTTATTTCTTGTGCTAACGTGATTTATAAAATAGTAGCCAAGATCATTTGTAATAGAATCAAACCTTTTCTACCTCACCTAATTGCAGAAAATCAATCTGTCTTTATTTCAGGTAGGAGTATATGTGAAAATATTCTTCTAACTCATGAACTTATAAGAGACTTCAAGAAGCCTGGAAAACCCAGAATGTGTATTAAAATCGATCTTTCAAAAGCTTATGACATGGTGAATAGAGAGTTCGCATGTCACATGCTCTCAGCGATGGGTTTTCCACACTCCCTTATTGATTTGATTTATGAGTATATAAGTTCACTAACCTTTTCAGTCCTGATTGGAGGAGTTCCCCATGGCTTTATCCACTCTAATAGGGGATTAAGATAAGGTGATTCCCTCTCACCCTATCTATTTTGTATTGCTATGAAGTATCTATCGCTTAGATCTCTAAGTCAGGGCAGACTAAAAGCTACCTCAAAAGTGCAGCCTATTGTGACTCATTTGTTATACGCCGATGACGTCATGTTCATTTTAGAAGCGACAGAAGATAATGCATCTAAATTGGGAGTAATTCTTATTGATTCAAGACTGGCTACAGGTTTGCAACTAAATCAAATTAAGTCTAAGATTTATTTTAGTTCTCATATGCTAGCAAAAGACAGTATAATGAAGATTTTTGGTATGGTCACGGGTCAACTACTGATTAAATATTTAGAGGTTCCATTATCAATAGATTATGTTAACGCTGCCCATTGTTCTAGTCTACTGCAAAGGATCACTACTAAAATTGATAGCTAGGATAGTAATTTTTTATCCACTGTGGGGTATGCTCAACTTAATCGAAGTGTTATAACTCCTACTGTCCCATATTGGTTATTGATCTACTATTTACCATCTTCTGTCATCAACAAAATTGAAGCTTTATACGGGAAAAAAAATTTGGGAACTGCTATATAAACCAAAAAAGGGAGGGGTAGGTCTTCGATTATTTAAAGACCTACGAACTACTGCCAATTTAAAACTTGTATGGATCATGCATTCAAAGAACTCGTTATGGGCTACTTGGATGAGGAATAGGTATTTACAGCATGCCTCTTATTGGACTCTACATATTAATAACAATTTTTTGGTGACTATAAAACATATGCTTTGACAAGAAGATACTGCCTCTAAGCTGTTTAATAGAGTGATAGTTGACGGTACGACAACATCGTTATGGTTCAAACCATGGATAATCCACAAGACATTGGTCACCTTCCTTATATGGGATAGATTGGGTATTTTTACCACATTTAATTATAAAGTCTCTGCCATTCTGTCAAACGGTGAATTTAAACCATAAATTCTTCTTGAAACCAAAGAAGTGTGACATTTAATTCAGCAGATTCCTATTAAATATCTATGCATGCAAATCACTGGGAAATTTCTGGTTTGGAAAATTTCAAATTTTCAAAGGTTTGGGACGACATACGGTCAAAATCAAACATTGTTGACTGGTATTCTATAATTTGGAATAAATTAAGTGCTAAAAAATGTTAATTTACGCATAAAAAGCAATACTAAAGAGATTACCAACTACCGATTGTTTGTCAAATTGGGGATTGCAAGTTGACAGGTGATGTTATCTATGTTTGTAAGGTGCTGGTGGGTCTGAAGCCATCGTTATGGTGATGGCAGCAAATTTTGGTGATGTTGTGTGGTGTTTTGATGATGAAGAAGATGATACGGTGGAAATTTATTTATACAAGTGATGAAACATAGCAAGTTATGAAATGAATGAAAATGAGAGATAAACTGAGGATTTACTAAGCAATTTAATTGGAAATGATTGCAAGAAAGAAGAACAGATAAAGAAAAGCAAGAATTACCAGGAAATGTAATTGAATAACGCAGAAATTTCAACAAGAACAGATATTAACAAGATAGTTGTAATGATCTAAAGGTTTGCAGGAAACAAGAACTGACATGAAATAGCAAGTAATAATAGAACTGAAAGGAAATATAACCAGAGATGTGAATGTAGAAATTAACAAGAACTGATACTATTTATGTGCAGATATGTAATAACAGGGAATGGAATTTTACAAGCTACAAGAACGAGATCTAATTGCAAGATTTAAAAGAACCAAAATATTATAGCTACTGCAATGAAACAATAACAATTTCAAAAGGAAACGGATGTATTAATTAGAACTGATAATGGCAAACAAAAAAACAAGAAGAACTGGAATTGATAAATACAGAAAGGTAACATAACAAGAATTGTAAAGGCTAATCTAAAGCGCAAATATAAACTGAACTAAAAACTAATATCTAACTAAAAGAATTACCTACTTCCTATGATCTAGGAAGAAGAAAGAAACTCCTTAGAAATAGAACTGAAACTGAAATGAATGTATTAGCTTCAGATTTCTCAACACTGATTACAGTGCTTGTACATGCATTTATATACAACTTAATGCACTCATTAACTTGACTCAGCACACTCCTCATTAACTTGACTCAGCCCACTCTGGTTTAACCACATAGTAAGTATACAAACTCAACATCAAATACAAAGACTCTTAACCCAAATACAACAGTAAACAGGCCCAAGTAATGCATGTATTAGTTGGCATGTGCACAACATGCACAACTGATACATCCTTGTAGCTTCCTCCTCAGGCCATGACTCAAGCACTTCAGCACCTGACACCTTTCTGCTATCTCCAGCTACCAACTCGGATGTTCCCATGGTTGTCTCTGGTGAACTTGATCGGAAGTGATCATCTTTTGGGTTTCTGCCTGTCAACACAAAGCCAATCTTTTTAGGGCTGTTATAATGTTCCTGATGTGATGAATCTCATGAGCACTTACTCTTCGACTACGCCTATTCCAGATTCCTTCTTTCTCACTTCAGAAGTAAACTGAATCTCCCAACTCAGCCGATTAGCGATGTTGAAGACGGAGTATGGATTTTCCAATCGAAGTTCTGTCACCATAGAGTAATCCAACAGCTTGCTCTTGCTACACTCGTTACTTTGGTCTACCACATCGGGAGAGAATGCAATAGCAGAATCTTTGAACAGCGCAAGCTTGAGAGCAACTATCGACTGAAGATTATTGAAAGAGATATTATTTTTCTGGTGGTATGGAGTAGGGATCGAAGACATTATAGTAAGTAGGAGGCTACTATTTTAGCTCATTGGGGGGTTGAATTGAACGACTGGGGCTAGGTTTTAAAGACCTCTGTTATTTTGTTCGATGTTTTGTATATTGGGCTGAAGGGCTGTAGGACTTGTGTTGAGATGATGTGCTTTCTTATTGCATGTGTTGTATTGTATATCATATGTTGCACTCTTTTTCCTTTCTAATCCGGCAAGGTTTTTTAAAAAAGCAAATTCAACGATATTCTTTATACGTCACTAAATAAAGAAATCATTTTCAAAAAAAAAAAAAATACAACTTGCTTTCTGTTCTTACTCTCTAATTTCAAAAATCTCTTAATTTCTAAAAGTGATCAAAATCGAAGCTCTATTAATTCAAATATTAGTTCTCTGGTTTCTATCTTGTTAACACCTATGTTTCTAGTTTTTGAAGTGACAACTATACATTTTAATATATATTGTAAAAGTTGATTATTACAAGGAAATCAAACTATGAAGGCTAAGGCAAACAACTACAGATGATGAGCAGACTACAACAAATGACTACAACAAATAACTACAACTGATGAGCTCGATAAATGAAAACCATATTTTAGATGAGTCGCTGTATGTGAGTCTAGAAAATTTTGTAAAATATTCTTTGACGATATACATACACAAATATTACCAAATTGATTTAAAAATAGATTTTGAACATGGAAATTTTAAAAAAATGAAAAAAAAAATTAACAACCGCAACACCAGGATATAACCTAGATCAAGAAGCACAAATTTGCACGTCTTATCAATTGAACTATAAATGCTTTTGCTAATAAAGTCAGACCTCTGACAACATTACTCAAACGTCTGACATAGTATTTAGATGTCCAATAAACTCTTTCAGACATCTGAATTATATTTTTTTAAATGTTTTCTTTTCTGGAAAATGGCTAGACGTCTGAGCCAAAAATTCAGACGCCTGAAATTGTAAAAACCAGTTTTTATAATAGAAGTCAGATGTCTGAATCTTAAGGCCAGATGTTTGAAATAGGTCAAAAATGAACGTATTCTTTTTTGGAATGTGTTTTGAAATCCGACCTTAATATTCAGATGTCTAACCCTATTTTTTAAAAAAATATTAAAATAATGAGTCGGACGTTTGACCTTTTAGTTCAGACATTTGATATGTTCAAACGGTCATATTTATGAATGAACGCTTATTTCTAAAAACGAGCATCTGTCTGTATAAAGTTGTGATCTCTTGAAAGATCTTCACCCTTAGAAAAACCACTTCATCTCTATAAATATAGAAACTTCATTGGTTGAAATCTTAAAATTCTCGCTCTCAAATCTATATTCTATTTATTGCTCTCTAAATTCAAAAGCAATTTAATTTCTATATTTGCTTCCTATAACAATGCACTTTGAATTTACAATCATCAAAAGATATTATAGGAAAGATGTACTAAAAAGAGACTTATCCGTGATGTCAAGAACACATCAAAGTCAAAATCAGAATTTATTCCGTTTTAGTGAAGTCCTATTGGTGATCTTCAAGCAAGGTGTTGTAGTCCTCTTTGATTGTTCAGGTGGTCTTATAGAAACATGTTCATCCGGATGAAGTAAGGATTGGTTAGTGAAATTCAAAAATGAGTCTGGGACTGGATGTAGAATGGGGAGTCCGACTTTCTTTTAGCTTGCTTATATTATTAGCTTAAGTTATATTTTTCCATATTATAGATCATTTCACATTTCGCACATTGGTCACATCACATAGCTTCTTTCACTTGGTATCACAGCCTGGCATTTCAAACATCGTACCATTTTTGGAAATAATATGGCACCAGATTTTACTGTTTTCCAAGAAGGTCAGTCGACCGCACGACCTCCACTTTTAACTAGCATAAATTATGGATATTGGTCGACTAGAATGAGAATATATATGTAATCTAATAGTTATGCTATTTGGAACAAGACTCGGACCTGTTATGAAGCACACACTACTGGTTTTAGTAGGTGGACTGTAACGAACCAGATTTTCGATCCTTAAAAATCGAGACTAATACGTCCACTGTATTACATGCCGAACATTCAAGTGCAGGAAATACCGATCTGTTAGGGTGAAAGTAGAAGTTGAAGATAGAGAAAACTAAAACAACACAGAATCTCACAACGCAGCGAATAATATATAATACAACCATGATCCTTACAAAAAGGAAACATCTTTATTCATATATACAAGTCAGAGTACACTAGAATTATCTTAAATTTTTGGACAGTTATAGAAACCTGTCCCCACATTGATAAACATATAGACTCTATAATACAACGAAAGTAAAAATACATGAATACGCCTTGCCCATCTAGCTCTTCTCTAGCTCCAAAGCATTTAGCCAAACCTGGGAAATACATGCTCGATCTGACCCGAGCATTACATGGAATAACGCTTGGGTTAATCTGGTAAACCAACGTGAGTAAAACTCGATAACAAGTAACAACCAAACTGATTTCTGTAGGATCTAGATTAACCCTAGAGGGGGGTGAATAGGGTTATAGCAAATTTTCTCGAATTTAAACAAACCACAGAAAAGTAAATATGCTGAAAAGTAAATCACACACAAAATTTACCCAGCTTCGGCAACCCCTGCCTACTGCTGCATTCCCAGATTTCTATTAGAATTAAACAGTCTCCCGCTTACAAACACTCTAACAGACTCGCAAACCCTGCTACCGCCTATAGAATTTTGCAAACTCGCAAACCCTGCTTACTGAACTAATCCTAACTAGACAATCTGACACAACCTAAAACCTAGGTGGTGATTTACCAAAATTTGATTCGAAAAGTACGGACTTTAAAAATAAAAAGCAAGAGCAGAAATAAATAAAAGACTTGATTAATTTTCTTCCCTTAAACAAAACAATCCATCCCCCAAAATATTATCACAGAAAAAAAACGCGGCCCTGTTAATTTTCTTTATTCGGCCCGATGTCTTTTCTTTGTTTGAGATAATGGTGGCTTCATTCTTCTTTCTGAATTTAGGGCTTGTGAAATTCGAAGATGCCGACTTCAAGTTCTCGATTGAATAGATGATTCAGTGATCCTTTTCTGCCAATCGTCTGCCTCCTTTAATTGCTTCGGTTGTTTCGGATTGATTGAGTTCGAGAAGACTTTAGTATGTGATTTTTGCTCTTTTCCTTTCTGATTGAATGCTTGAACTCGATGATTTTTCGATGATGATTTTGGGTATATTTATATAGGGTAGAAACCCTAATACTTATCGTCTGATTTGATTTACTTGGCCTCCACGTTGTTGAATCTTTCCATGATTTTGTTGCGATATTTTGGGTACATATGATTTTGCTTCGTACCCACGACTTTGATTTTGAATCGTTCGATTTTTCTTTAATTGATACGGCTGAAACTTTCCTATTTTATTTGGATTTGATTTTTGACTATTTCAATACAGTATTGTTAAATTTCGTGATTATTCCTGATTTGTTCGTAATCGTATATTCTTCGTTACTTGATGGTCACGGCTCTGACTTTGACTTGGTTTGATCCCTTTCTCACCACGATTCTGACTTTGAACTGTTGACTTCGGTTTTGACTAACTTGATTTTGGGTATGCGAATCCTCGACTCTGTATTAACTTCAGCCATCACCATTGCTTTGATATTGTCTCTACTGTATACATGTATTCCTGTGGCATGGTCGTGGTTTTGAAGTCTCTGTCATTTGTTGATTTTGTTCTTTGGTTCCTGTATGCCGACTCTGGCCATTTACATTCTTCCCTGAAACCACTTCGACCTGTCGCTTGATTTTGTGCACTTGCTTCTCTGACTCTTTATTGACTTGTAGTCTTTGTGGTCATTTGATGTAGTTTGTGACTTTGGCATTTGTACAGTTTCACTGGTACATTGGCTTTGTGTGCTTCATCCCTTACCTGTTGCACTTGCAACCTGATGTTGAAACTTCTTAGACCATTTTCCTGACCTTGTATTTGTTTGGACTGACTTGTGAACTCGATCATATTGACTTCAGTTGTATTTGCTTTGAGATGCTTACAAGCTTGGTCTTTGAGTTTAATGGTTGTTGCACTTCACTGCACTTGATTTGTGATGTTGTGATTTATCATTTATTTGAATCAGTGTTCCATGTACACTTGATGTTGTCTGCTTTGAGCATGTTTCACTGTGAAGCATTCGAGCTCTTTGAGTTGCAGTGCATCATCACTTGTCGGTTGTTCATTGTACTTGTTTGCATTGACCATTTTGTCCAGACCTTTGCATATACTCTCTGTAGCATGTATTGCTGTTGGGTTGCTTTGGGATTGAGCTGTGCTTGTGCACTTCTCTGTTATATGTGCACTGTGCTTCATTTGAGTTTGCATTAGAGTTGTGACGGTTGCATTC
Organism: Allium fistulosum; assembly: GCA_030737815.1. Lineage (NCBI taxonomy): Eukaryota > Viridiplantae > Streptophyta > Magnoliopsida > Asparagales > Amaryllidaceae > Allium > Allium fistulosum. The sequence goes on from CM060902.1 coordinate 1,428,928,240, forward strand.
TTGTAGTCTTCACTGATATTCATGTGTGTCTGATGTACTTGAATCAATGCTTTTTGACATGTTTGAGCCTTCGAGTATGTGAACACTTCATGTTAGCATTGTTATGGTGCAGTCTGACTATGTAGTCTATGTTGTGCATGATGACTGCGCACACGAGTTGGCGAGGCAGTGCACACGTGTATAAATGTACACGTGTGTATTGCAGCCACTCCTGATTACCTGTCCCTGATAAAAATACTGATATGCACAGATATTACATAATCAAAAATGATGACAATAACTCATATATCTGAGACATTAATAAAAAACAAATTTATACTTTTGCAAATTCAAATTTGTTTATTTTCAAATTACTGCTATAGTTGATAATTATACAGGTACACAGGAGACAGGACAAGTACTGGAGCTGGACAATGCAGATAGATGCAGATATGCAGACAGAGTGAAGAACTAAGTGTTGAGTGTTGTAGTAAGAACAAAAATTGTAAATGTGAAATGTATGAAATCAGTGTATGTAACGAGAGCTGAAAAACTTTGTATTGTATAAAATATTATATTGAATAAAAATACTGATTGAATTTGATAAATTCTGTGCAATAGTATTATTATTCAACATGAATATTTATTCCTATATGTGTATAGTATATTCTGCAAACACATTTATAAATTGATATATATTTGTTATCATCAAACAAAAAATCACATCAAACAATCTCCCCCTTTTGATGATGACAAACATATATATTAAAGATTTTGAAATTCTGATAAATGTGTTTGAGCATGAAATATTTAGCTCCCCCTATATGAATGCTCCCTCTATATGGATGCTCCCCTACAACTGAGACCACTCCCTATTTAGAAGATTTTGAAAATTACAGAAGAATAAAAGAACTAAAGAAAATTAACTAACAACATTTAACAAATTTGTTGAAGTATTCAAAAATATTTACTTTCTTATCAAAATCTTGTTCTTCTCCCCCTTTTGTTATCATCAAAAGACTGACAAAAAAATAATGGAACAGTAGGAAAAAAATGTAAAACAAAGAAAAATCATAATATATCATAACGAGATAACAATTTCCACATTGTAGAGAATGGATCGATGATTCGGTTTTTATATAATGAGAAGGGAGATGTTTTTTTAAAAAAAAAAAATAATTTGACATTTAAGCACAAAAATAAGCACTTACTAACCACGCATAACCATAAGGACTTTTAAATGGGATTAGCAGTTACTTATTAGCTATCATATTTCATCCATGCATAACCATAAGGACTTTTAAATGAGAATGGAGTGATGATAAAATAAAAATAATTGATTCACATGCTCCATCCATGCATAACCTAAGGACTTTTAAATGAGAATGGATGCATGAGAGATATTTATAATTATTATTTTTTTATTTTCTTTTTAATTTTAAAAAATAATTCACTCTTCTCATTTTACAAAACCATTATGAATGATAGAAAGATGGTAGAAATAGAAATGGTCGTGGAATAAGTTACCAAATTAATCATATTATGAAATTTCTTAAAATAAAACAAACATATTTCCACTACTGAATACCATATTCGAATCAATTTTTGAATAATATCCAAAACTGGTTTGAATCCTAGAAATTGAAGTTGAAAATAAATATCCAAGAATATTTCAACCAAAAAATGGAAAATGATTAGTCAATTTCTATAATCCCCAAATCCAAACGTAATCTGGAAAATCTGTCTTCGGGGAGGGGTTTTGTGAAAATATCAGCAAGTTGAGCCTCAGTTTAAATGTATTCAATGCAAATGTCTTCCTTAGCAATGTGATCTCTAGGAAAGTGGTGTCTCACATCAATGTGTTTTGTGCGTGAATGATGAACAGGGTTATTTGACAAGTCTATTGCACTTTTACTATCACATTTTAATGGAACTTGTTTATAAACTAAGCCAAAATCAGAAAGAGTTTGCATCATCCATAAAATTTGAGCACAACAACTTCCTAAAGCAATATATTCTGCTTCAGTGGTGGGTAATGCAACACAATTCTGTTTTCGACTTGACCATGAAACTAATGAATGTCCTAGCATGAAACATGTCCCACTAGTGCTTTTCCTGTCAACCAATGAACCCGCATAATCAGCATCAGAATAACCAACTAAATCAAAATTTTCACAAGAAGGGTACCATAGTCCAAATTTGTGTGTGTGTGAAAGATATCTCAAAATTCGTTTAGTGGCTTTCAAATGAGATTCTTTAGGATTAGATTGAAAACGTGCACACAAACACACAGAAAACATAATATCAGGTCTAGAAGCAGTAAGATAGAGAAGTGAACCAATTATCCCTCGATATTTCTTCTGATCAACAGCAACTCCTTTCTCGTCTTTGTCCAACTTTGTTGATGGGCTCATAGGAGTTCTCAATGGTTTGGAGTTCTCAACTCCAAATTTCTTCAACAGTTCCAACACATACTTGGATTGTGAAATGAAAATACCATTACTGCTTTGCTTGATTTGAAATCCAAGGAAAAATTTTAATTCTCCAACCAAGCTCATCTTGAATTTAGCCTGCATGACTTGTTCAAATTTCTCGCACAAGAGTTCATTAGTAGCACCATAAATGATATCATCCACATAAATCTGAATAATAAAAAAATCACTTTCTTTATGTAATAGAAACAGTGTCGTGTCAGCACTCCCCTTTTTAAAACCATTTTCCAAAAGATATGTACAAAGACAGTCATACCAAGCTCTAGGAGCTTGCTTAAGACCATATAATGCTTTTTCTAGTTTATACACATGATTTGGAAAATCATAATTTTCAAAACCGGGGGGTTGTTCAACAAAAACTTCTTCTTTTAAATCACCATTTAGAAAGGCACTTTTTACATCCATTTGTTTAAGTTTGAAACCCTTATAACATGCAAAGCTTAGTAAAATCCTAATGGCTTCTAACCTAGCAACTGGAGCAAATGTTTCATCAAAATCTATGCCTTCTATTTGGTTATATCCTTTTGCGACCAACCTAGCTTTGTTTCTAATTACATTTCCTGATTCATCAAGTTTATTTTTGAACACCCGTTTAATTCCAACAATCGAATAGTCATTAGGCCTAGGAACTAATTTCCAAACTTTATTTCTCTCAAATTGATTAAGTTCATCTTGCATTGCTAAAACCCAACTTTCATCATTAAGAGCCATTTCAACAGAATCAGGTTCAATCTCAGAAATAAAACCACTATGACAACAAAACGGACACAAATTTTTATCAAAAGAAGAGCGAGTGCGTATACCTTTCGTAGGATCACCAGTCATTAAACCATCATCATTATTTCAAAACAATTTCTTGAAGTTTCACCAATTTCATAAAGTTTCAACAATTTCAACAATTTCTTAAAAACCTTTTTATAGCATGAGTAATCAGTAATCAATCAACATCATAATTTGACCAAACAGATTAAGTTCAATAAAAAAATTGTTGGTCAACTTTTAAGCATAAATCAAAGTCATAGATAAGAACAAGTCATGTAAGATCATATCAAGTACGTTAGAATGTGTCAACCATCATAATTACTTCAAGTAATTCTATTTAAAGATGATTGGTTAATAAAAAAACAGAATTAACATCATCAATCATTTCACATAACTGGCTGATTTAATTCAGATTATGGTGCAGATTTTCACATTTTATCTATTGTTTGAAAATAAATACAATTACCTGTTTTACCTGTACAATAATCTTTCGTTGTTTTTCCATTGTGAATCTGTCACCTTTATACTAGGCTAAGGAACGTTGATTTGTCGCCCGTTGTGTGTCTGGAACAGCCAGAATCCAGATAACACTAATGTTGTTCCTTAGCCTGCCACCACACCTACACGGTAAAAGATTTTTGTGACCTATTTGTTTTTATAGGTCCATGGTTGTTAGTGGCAGAATAATTTGATGAATATGTTTGAGTAGACCCAAAACTATTAATATATGTTCCTTTTGGCACCCAAACTTGTTTTGTCCTTTTATTCTTGTTCCAATAGACATGAAATTTGTTTGTAGAATTCTTAGGAACCCAAACTTGTATAAATTTTGTGTTCTTGTTCCTATGACTATAATTTTCAGCATGATGTTCAATTATTTCACATCTAGCAAGGACACTCTTACCTTTTGCATTATCATCAACTTGTGTTTTCCTAAAACCTAGTCCTTTTCTGTTGTTAGCAAAAAGTTGATTTCCCAATAACATGTTGAATGATTTTTCTCCTCTTGAAAAGTTATTCAGAGTTTTCTCAAGATTTTGGACTTTGGTTTTTAGTGTTGTGTTTTCAGTCACAAGTGAGGTGCATCTATTTATAAAATCCTTTTTCCTAGTGTCAATGGTTTCCTTAAGACTCAAGTTTTCTTTTTCAAGATTCTCAAAGCTATTCTTAAGTTTTGATAATTCTGAATCTAAAATTTTGCATTTTTTACAGTCTAGGTTTTGAATATTTTCAAGTTCAGTTTCTAACCTAGTATTTTCATGGACAAGTTCTCTCCTATTAGATTTTAGTTTTTCAATTTTAGATTCAAGAGTATCAATTATTTTAGCAAAATCACAACACATCAAAACAAGTTCTTTATAAGAATAGTCACTTACCTCACAAGATTCCTCTGAGCTTTCTTCTGAATCTGATTTTGCCATAAGACACAAATTAGCCGCTTCTGAGCTATTATTCGAAGCTTCCTCTCCTTCTTCATCATCCCAAGTTGCTGCAAAGGCCTTCTTCTTCTTTTTCTTTCCTTTGTTGTTTTTGAGAAGTGGGCATTTTTGTTTGAAGTGGCCAGGCTTCTTGCAGTTATAACAAGTCAATTCATTATCGGAATTGTCAGAATCTTTTGACCTATTACCACTTGTTTTCTTCTTGCGTGGCCCGAATCTTAACCATTTTCTAAGATTATTGACAGCCATTGCAAGCTCTTCAATTGGATCTTCTTCTTCTTCATCGCTCTCTTCTTTGCTCTTTAAGGCAATCGTCTTCTTCTTTGATTCGGAGTTGTTGCGTTCCTCCTTTCTTTTTAGCTCAAGCTCATATGTCATTAAGTTGCCGATCAACTCCTCCATGCTTAGTTTACTCAGATCTTTCGATTCTTGTATTGCAGTGACTTTTGCCTCAAAGTTCATCGGTAAGACTCGTAGCACCTTCCTCACAAGCTCTACCTCAGTGAATACCTTCCCAAGCGCTCTAGCATTGTACACCAAAGTTGAAAAGCGTCCAAACATGTCCTTTATGCTCTCGCCTTTGTCCATCACAAAGTTCTCGTATTCATTGCTGAATAGGGCTAGACGAGACTCCTTAACTTGAGAAGTTCTTTCATGTGTCACCTCCAAGGTATGCCAAATTTCCTGCGCAGTTTTACAATGAGAAATTCTATTAAATTCATTTTTATCAAGAGCACAGATCAAAGCATTCATGGCTTTAGCATTTGTAGTTTTTAATTTCTTATCGTTAGCGTCCCACCTATACTTAGGTTTAGGAATCTCAGTATCACCAACAGTTATAGTGGGAGATTTATAGCCAGTTTCAATAATGTCCCAAACATCATAATCAACAGAACTAAGATAAATACCCATCCTAACTTTCCAATCAGCATAATCATTCCCATTAAACATGGGTGGCCTAGCAATAGATTGCCCCTCAGAAAAAGCATTATTTGGTGGATTCATGACTCTAGAGTTAAGAAAATACCGGGCTCTGATACCACTTGTAGGATCTAGATTAACCCTAGAGGGGGGTGAATAGGGTTATAGCAAATTTTCTCGAATTTAAACAAACCACAGAAAAGTAAATATGCTGAAAAGTAAATCACACACAAAATTTACCCAGCTTCGGCAACCCCTGCCTACTGCTGCATTCCCAGATTTCTATTAGAATTAAACAGTCTCCCGCTTACAAACACTCTAATAGACTCGCAAACCCTGCTACCGCCTATAGAGTTTTGCAAACTCGCAAACCCTGCTTACTGAACTAATCCTAACTAGACAATCTGACACAACCTAAAACCTAGGTGGTGATTTACCAAAATTTGATTCGAAAAGTACGGACTTTAAAAATAAAAAGCAAGAGCAGAAATAAATAAAAGACTTGATTAATTTTCTTCCCTTAAACAAAACAATCCATCCCCCAAAATATTATCACAGAAAAAAAACGCGGCCCTGTTAATTTTCTTTATTCGGCCCGATGTCTTTTCTTTGTTTGAGATAATGGTGGCTTCATTCTTCTTTCTGAATTTAGGGCTTGTGAAATTCGAAGATGCCGACTTCAAGTTCTCGATTGAATAGATGATTCAGTGATCCTTTTCTGCCAATCGTCTGCCTCCTTTAATTGCTTCGGCTGTTTCGGATTGATTGAGTTCGAGAAGACTTTAGTATGTGATTTTTGCTCTTTTCCTTTCTGATTGAATGCTTGAACTCGATGATTTTTCGATGATGATTTCGGGTATATTTATATAGGGTAGAAACCCTAATACTTATCGTTTGATTTGATTTACTTGGCCTCCACGTTGTTGAATCTTTCCATGATTTTGTTGCGATATTTTGGGTACATATGATTTTGCTTCGTACCCACGACTTTGATTTTGAATCGTTCGATTTTTCTTTAATTGATACGGCTGAAACTTTCCTATTTTATTTGGATTTGATTTTTGACTATTTCAATACAGTATTGTTAAATTTCGTGATTATTCCTGATTTGTTCGTAATCGTATATTCTTCGTTACTTGATGGTCACGGCTCTGACTTTGACTTGGTTTGATCCCTTTCTCACCACGGTTCTGACTTTGAACTGTTTCTTTGATATTGAACTGTTGACTTCGGTTTTGACTAACTTGATTTTGGGTATGCGAATCCTCGACTCTGTATTAACTTCAGCCATCACCATTGCTTTGATATTGTCTCTACTGTATACATGTATTCCTGTGGCATGGTCGTGGTTTTGAAGTCTCTGTCATTTGTTGATTTTGTTCTTTGGTTCCTGTATGCCGACTCTGGCCATTTACATTCTTCCCTGAAACCACTTCGACCTGTCGCTTGATTTTGTGCACTTGCTTCTCTGACTCTTTATTGACTTGTAGTCTTTGTGGTCATTTGATGTAGTTTGTGACTTTGGCATTTGTACAGTTTCACTGGTACATTGGCTTTGTGTGCTTCATCCCTTACCTGTTGCACTTGCAACCTGATGTTGAAACTTCTTAGACCATTTTCCTGACCTTGTATTTGTTTGGACTGACTTGTGAACTCGATCATATTGACTTCAGTTGTATTTGCTTTGAGATGCTTACAAGCTTGGTCTTTGAGTTTAATGGTTGTTGCACTTCACTGCACTTGATTTGTGATGTTGTGATTTATCATTTATTTGAATCAGTGTTCCATGTACACTTGATGTTGTCTGCTTTGAGCATGTTTCACTGTGAAGCATTCGAGCTCTTTGAGTTGTAGTGCATCATCGCTTGTCTGTTGTTCATTGTACTTGTTTGCATTGACCATTTTGTCCAGACCTTTGCATATACTCTCTGTAGCATGTATTGCTGTTGGGTTGCTTTGGGATTGAGCTGTGCTTGTGCACTTCTCTGTTATATGTGCACTGTGCTTCATTTGAGTTTACATTAGAGTTGTGACTGTTGCATTCTTGTAGTCTTCACTGATATTCATGTGTGTCTGATGTACTTGAATCAATTCTTTTTGACATGTTTGAGCCTTCGAGTATGTGAACACTTCATGTTAGCATTGTTATGGTGCAGTCTGACTATGTAGTCTATGTTGTGCATGATGACTGCGCACACGAGTTGGCGAGGCAGTGCACACGTGTATAAATGTACACGTGTGTATTGCATCCACTCCTGATTACCTGTCCCTGATAAAAATACTGATATGCACAGATATTACATAATCAAAAATGATGACAATAACCCATATATCTGAGACATTAATAAAAAACAAATTTATACTTTTGCAAATTCAAATTTGTTTATTTTCAAATTACTGCTGTAGTTGCTAATTATACAGGTACACAGGAGACAGGACAAGTACTGGAGCTGGACAATGCAGATATGCAGACAGAGTGAAGAACTAAGTGTTGAGTGTTGTAGTGAGAACAAAAATTGTAAATGTGAAATGTATGAAATCAGTGTATGTAACGAGAGCTGAAAAACTTTATATTGTATAAAATATTATATTGAATAAAAATACTGATTGAATTTGATAAATTCTGTGCAATAGTATTATTATTCAACATGAATATTTATTCCTATATGTGTATAGTATATTCTGCAAACACATTTATAAATTGATATATATATTTGTTATCATCAAACAAAAAATCACATCCAACAATTTCTACATTTGAAAACTTTTCAAACAAAGGGTATCTCGTAAGACCACACCGCACATAAAAATATCCGGGTTTTTACATTACGATAACCAAAACATGTTATATCAAAATACAGTTATATTATCATAGTGTCTAAGTTTAAAGTAAATAGATAAAATAGCTGAAATCCATGCATCTCACATTCCAACATACTATGCTCTATAATCGAAAACGTATGGCACATATTGGAGATTGGATTCCAACTAATGACTGGGCTACTGGAGTACCGCCCGCCATAGTACACCTCAAGAAAAATGTACCGAGGTCTTACCTAACGACCCCTGCCAACACAGGACCGGCCTACCTCTTGTTGGATAGTACTGGATATATCATCACCCCGATTTCTTTGCAACCTTTAATCGAGAGCTCTCACGTACACGAATTCATTTATGATTGTGTATATATTTAAAAGTGTGATGATATACCACAGTGGGTGCGACCCACATAGCCCTGTTGCATATCCCATGTTTTAGTCATTCCCGGTTTATGAGGCTTGAGGATACGTTTTACCTTTTTGAATAGCAATCCATCTTGGAATGCTAAGACTGCCCTCCAGGAGTCAATACAATGCCAACATTCATCCATACAAGTTCGTAAAGGGTCTAAACGAAACCGAAGGCACTAACTCTACTACATCCATTTTGGAATCACCCTCACAATTAGTAGTAGTAGCCCTTGCACTTCAAAGAGCACCTTCTTCAATTATCATCAAGATGTCTTCCACTCGAATGTACATGTTGGTTCGGAGTGGTTTTCGAATATATAAACCTGATCTCGGTCTCTCCGTACCAACAACCGATAATTTCTAATTGACTCATTCCCGGTTCTTTTGGAAGTAAGTATTTGAATCCTTGTTGAAAACTCAAATTTTACCTTCATACTTTCTAAGTAAAATTTGGCCAAATTTGATAGTCGATTATTTAACTATCAAAAAACAAAAACAAAATCTAGAGATTTAATTACCCAATACTAAGCCTCAAAACCATTTTCATTTATAAATCTCATTTCCCAAATATTTATCAACATTCATATACATATCTCGTATATTCAAAAAACATTTATAAGATTTCCCATTTCCAAATCTCTTAAATGGATTTAACTACATTATTTAAATTGGAGAAATGGATAATTCTAAGCACTATTCCTTCGATGTTAAGTATGGAATGGGTGTTCCATACCACCATTTTTTTAAAAGGTCAACCTCCAGAAACCCAAATCTCGAATTCCTATTGTAATTACCTTCAATAAATCCATTTATAAATTTCCCTTACCCATTAAATCCTTTTTGCTTTAACCCAAACCCATTTACAAAACATTTATCAACCTCTATACTCATTTATGAGACTCTTTATAAATATTCAAACCCGGTTATATAAACTTCTTTATAAACTTTCAAGCCTTGTATAAAACTTCCCTTTATAGACATGCAAATCCATTTATAAAATCTTTTTATAAACATTCAAAACTATTTCTAAAACTCCTTTTATGAATACCCTAAAATTATTCATAAACTTCTTTATATAATATTCAAAACAATTGTTAAATCATTCTTCAAATATCTTGTTCAGTATAGAATAACCTTGAAGACCATTTTCAAAGAAAATGAAATATTAACTTTCAAAACCAAACGGAGGCTTAATGACTATAATGGATCATTAAAATTGGGTTTACTTATTTAAGTTATATCATATGTATTGCGTAGCATCAGATATGTAAAGGATTCACATATAACATACAATCTATCATAGGTAGATGTCTAAGTTACAAATATATATACATCCATTATCGGTGAAGAAAGTACATATAGAAGTATATTATATATGCTTAAGTTACCATGACCCTCTTATTGAAATTAACTTCCTTATGTTTATCACGTTACCGATATTCAACATTTGTGCTAAACACAATTCAACTTACTTCCCATAAAGCGTGCCAACGTTTTATAATCACTTCTTTAATTCATTTGGCTACTTAATAGTCCAGACGAGAGATCCTTTGATTTGTAATCAATTAAGCTTAAAAAGAAAATTGATTTAAAACATAACCGATTAAGTTTAAAAATAGCTATGAAAAGATTAAAGTATATTCAATTAGCTTAAACCCTAATTATATCTTAATTGAATCAAGATTAATTCATAATTAAACTTTAATTAACTTAATGAACTTGGTTAAGTCCTAATTAACTTCCTAATGTATCTTAGTTAAGGTTTAAACAATTCATTATTAGTTAAATCCTAATTAATTAAAAATTAATTAAATAATCACTTAATGAAATAATAGTTAATCAACTTATTAACTTAATTAAATAATAATTAACCATTTAATTACTTTTTAACTTTATAAATCACTAATTAAAAACTTTATTAATCACTAATTAATCATTAACTTTCCTTTAGTGTAACTTAAACCTTAACCACTTACTTAATTACTAATTAAGTACTAATTACTTTCAATTAATTTATTAAATAAATAAGTGATTAAACTATCTAAACTTAACTCTTTTTATGTTACTAATCAAGTTCGTAAATTTTTTGCAAAACATTCCAAAAGAAAACGTTTTAAAACGAAAATCGACAATTTTGTCGAACTCCGTCCATAGCGACTATTGCTATGAGCGCAGTTCGCTTAAACTTACTTCAAGCAAAATACTTTGCTTATTCCTTGCTATTACAAGTTTGGAACCCTAATTTTAAAATTTTTTGAGACTTAAAAACAAAGATAAAAACTCTGAAACCATTTCCAAAATTTAAAACTAAAAAACTTAGTTTTGATTCCTAACCGGATCTCACGTCCGTCGCAACATACAAATGTGTAAACTTTGTACAACTATTTTTTACCACAACCATACCATCAACATACCATACACCAACATCATATTCTTACAACCAAACAAACCACTTTAAACATCCAAACATGATGCTTAACATCCAAACACAATATCTAAAATCCAAACTATACTAACCACAAATCGCAAACGTATATCGTTGTCGTAGCATGATATATTAACAACATGAACTATGGATTTCCACAACATATTATCTATGGAAATAAATTAGTTCTATCTAAAAATGAGATAGTTTTACTCATCGAAAATCTTTAAAACCTGAAATGCCTTATATGCACAAAAATCATCCTAAAAATATGTCATCTTCCACATCATTTTTGGACATATTACTCTTGGATTTTGAAAAGGTGATCAAAAGAAAAGTTTTATAAATTTCTTTTCTCTACAAAAAGTAAAAAAAAAAGAATCACTCAAATCAAATTCCATTTGAGGTAGATATGGTCAAAAGAAGAAGGGCTATTTTCGGACCTGAATTTCTGAGTTTAAAAGTACACTACAAAGAAATGAGATTTTGTCATACCTAAACTTAAAATTAGAAAAAGTGTTAAAATAGAAAGTTGTAGCTACAGAAATTTTATACGATTTGAAAAAAGGAAAATCCAGATTTGGTGCAAACTATAGGAAGTTGTGGCTAAATAAAGTAGAGGAAAAATGGAGAAGAAAGAGTTTAAAAACAAGTTCGCATCTTTAAAACAATTTAAATCTTTTCATTTAAAAAAAACTTAAAACCAACATAAAAAGCAATGAAATTATGAAGAAAGATTTAGGGAAATGGAAATGGAGTAGTAAATGAAATTATGATGAAGGGGATGTGTATTTATAGACAAAAGAAAGTAAAGAAATTACTAAACTATCCTTTGAATTAATTAACATAACATGACATGATTTTGTAAGGTCACATCACCACCTACTCCCCCTCTCTAGTCACGTCCAACATTCTCCCTCTTATTCCTTGCCTTAGGCTATGATTGCATGCTTTATAATGATGATGATGTTAAAGAAATGACAAGAGATAAGGTGTATTATATATATATATAAAGTGCATGTGTATATATATATATATGTCATAATTTAAACCATGAATTGTCACATCATTATCTAAACATACTTAACATAAGATAATTTATAATTAAGTGTATTATTATATTGTTAATTATCTCTTATTTATGTGTACGTATGGTGGACAAAGGCGAACAACGTTCCCGACAACTTTCCCTTGTTGAAAAGTCGAAATTGCGGAAAACGTTTTTCGATCACATTTTCTATTTATCTACGAACTATCTATTTTGGTAAACAAATTTTAAAAACTATTTTACTATCATTATTAAATAATTAAAATAGGTTATTTGTAAATAAAAATCCATTTATTTAATATTTAAACTTAACTTGAATTTTCAAAGAAATATATAAAACCGATGATATCAACTGTCGATGCCATAAATACATTTTATTTTCAAAAAATAAAGTAAATTATTTTATTTCATAATCTTGTTTGAATACATATATTAGTGTATGCATCCAGAGCCGTGCACGATTCTTATTGTTTAAAAGCAGTTTTATAGATAAAAAAAATTTTGGTTGTTTTATCGATATTTTACCCAGGACGGTATTCATAAATTTTCAATATTTTACCTAGGTAATTTGTTCATAAATATTTTTCCCAAACAAAATAATTATTATTATTTACCACTTAAAATATGATTATTTCTTACTTTTAAACCCATATCTAATATTTTAAAAATAAACATAATTTATCCAGGTGATAAATTTGCGGGTCGTTACATTCTTCCCCCTTAAAAGAATTTCATCCCCGAAATTATACCATAACCCTATTCCCAAAAATACTTAAAACTATTCATTAATCCGTATGATGTACATAGATCATTTCTATGTAAAAATCTGGTTCAATCATTACTTGAACACATAACTTTCCTTCCGAACTAGTATCGCTCACTCAACTTCCTAGTGAGGACTTTGATCAGGCTTCTTGATTAGATACCTCTGTTCTCCTTGCATAGCCATAAACCATGATAGAAAACTATTGATTACACATAAGAACCCTCATCAACACTCACCGTCCAAAGTCGGGCGATAAATCCGTATGCAAAATGCTATGAAACACCTCAAGTCATGTGCTCAAATGTTGGATCGAGAACTATGTGAAAAGGAGAAATGATCTACGTACAACCTATGTACTAATCCCATTGGTTCCTACTTCCCAAAATTATAATTACCCTTTTTAAAGAATCACCATTTTACTTAAGAACATTACTTAAGTTTATTAACATTCTATAACTCAAATTCATTTTAGTATGATACTCTTCTATATCCAAAAGAGTATATACAATTTTAAATCTTAAATTGGTTTTACTTAACCTAGGTAGTTCAATAAATTTAAAACTTTATTTATTAACCCGCTCTTAATCAAGACATCTTTTTATTTTGACAACTCTATTCTTTTAAGGGATTGGAGAACACAATATCCAAGTTTTATTTCAAAAACCTTTCAAAAGCATACATATAGCCCGAGTAACTCAAAAATGATGCTAAGGAACTGGGTACTACCAAATAGTATTATATATCCCTTTTACTAAGTAGGGAAATATACAAGAGAAGTGTTTACCATCCGAACACATCTCTTACCCATTTTTAGTCATTTCTAAGACACTCGAACTAGTTAATCACAAAAATATTTCTTTCTTCACAAATTCCTTTTTGAAACAATACTATTTACAGATAAATAGTTCTTTAATAAATCATCCACTAGCTTTAGATTCATTTGGATTCGAACTCATTTCGATTGTACAATGACAAAAAGGATAATTTACTAAATGCACGATCATATCTGCCTAAGCAAACATTCGATTGTCGCTTAGAAGATTATTCGGATTATCACAAAACATATCAAAACTCCTTCCCAAAATGTCTAAAGAAAACTATACTTTCAAATCCATTTTAAAATATTTATATCTTAAACTCTCTTTAAGTACAATTACTACAACTTTTCCAAAATCATTTAAATCTTTACCAAAGCCACCGGGATTTAATATTCTCACAATCCATTTCATTTTTGGAAGGTCATCTAAAGATTTTCTTTTAACTAAACACATTCTATTCTAAATCCAATTTTTACCCTACACCTCATCGATAACTATATAGACTTTTGAAAATCATTCCTTTATATATAAAATATATCTTAGGTAAAATTATTTCATTTGCTAATTTTAAAACAATATTATGTCAATTAGACTTGTTCAAATGTTTAGGAAATCCCTATCAATAACATTAGCCAAACTCATTGATCAGAACTCTTAAGCCACTCAACATATCAAACAACACAATATAAAACATTTTTACTCATTAACAAATACACACTCATATTTATAACACCCAGGCTCATTCTAGAGTCTCACTTACCCAATTCCAAATGAGTTTTCCCCACCAGGGCTAAGGTTCTCGCTTAATTTCAGCTTCGATTCCAAATGTAAGGAACCAGATTTTCGACCCTTAAAAATCGACACTAATACGTCCACTGTATTACATGCCGAACATTCAAGTTCCAGAAATGCCAATCTGTTAGGGTGAAAGAAGAAGGTAGAAGATAGTGAAAACTAAAACAACACAATCTCACAATGTAGCAAATAATATATAATACAACCATGATCTTTACAGAAAGGAAACATTTTTATTCATATATACAACATCAGAGTACATTAGACTTATTCTAAATTTTTGGACAATTATAGAAATCTGTCCTCACATTGACAAACATACATACTCTATAATACAACGAAAGTAAAAAAACGTGAATACAAATTGCCCATCCGGCTCCTCTCCAGCTGCAAAGTATCTAGCCAAACCTGGGAAAAAATGCTCGGGCTGACCAGAGCATTACATAGAATAATGCCTGGGTCAATCTGGTAAACCAGCGTGAGTAAAACTCGATAACAAATAACAACCAAACCAATTTCTACATTTGAAAACTTTTCAAACAAAGGGTATCTCGTAAGACCAGACCACATATAAAAATGGATGGGTTTTTACCTTACGATAACCAAAACATTTTATACCAAAATCCAGTGATATTATCATAATGTCTAGGTTTAAAGTAAGTAGATAAAATAGCTGAAATGCTTGCATCTCATATTCCAACATACTAGGCTCTACAATCGAAAACGTAAGGCACATATTGGAGATTGGATTCCAACTAATGATTGGGCTACTGGGGTACCTCCTGCCATAATACACCTCAAGAAAAATGTACTGAGGTCGTACCTAACAACCCCTGCTAACACTGGACCGACTTACCCCTTGCTGGATAGTACTGAATATATCATCACTAGATTACTTTGCAAACATTAATTGAGAGCTCCCACGTACACGAATTAATTTATTATTGTGTATATATCTAGAAGGGTGATGATATACCCTAATGGGTGCGACCCACATAGCCCTAGTGCATATCACCTGTTTTAGTCAATCTCGATTTACGAGGCTTGAAGCTACATTTTACCTTTTTGAATAGCAATTCATCTCTGAATGCTAACACTGCCCTCCAGGAGTCAATGCAATGCCAGCATTCATCCATACAAGTTCGTTATGGGTCTGAATGAAACCGAAGACACTAACTCTACTACATCCATTTTGGAATCAACCTCGGGATTAGTAGCAGTAGCCCTTGCACATCAAAGAGCACCATCTTCAATCATCATCAAGATGTCTTCATCGAACGTACATGTTGGTTCGGAGTGGTTTTCGGATATATAAATCCGATCCTGGTCTCTCCGTATCCACAACTGATAATTTCCGATTAAATCATTCTCGGTTCATTTGAAAGTAAGTATTCGAGTCCTTGTAGGAAACTCGAATTTTACATTCATACTTCCTAAGTAAAATTTGGCCAAATTTGATAGTCGACTATTTAACTATCAAATAACAACAACAAAATCTAGAGATTTAATTACCCAAAGCAATCACTAAACCTCAAAACCATTTTAATTTATAAATCTCCTTTCCCAAACATTTATCAACATTCATATATTTATATCCTTTACATAAATATATTCACAAAACATTTATAAGATTTACCATTTCCAAATCGCTTAAACAGATTTAACTACATTATTTAAATTGGAGAAAAGGATAAATCTAAGCACTATTCCGTCGGTGTTAAGTGTGGAACGGATGTTCCATACCACCATTTTTTTAAAAGGTCAATCTCGAGAAACCCAAACCTCGAACTCCTGTTGTAATTATCTTCAATAAATCCTTTTATTAATTTCCCTTACCCATGAAATCCTTTTTGCTTTAACCCAAACCCGTTTACAAAAAATTTATCAACCTCCATACTCATTTATGACTCTTTCTAAATATTCAAACCCGATTATATAAACTTCTTCATAAACTTTCAAACTTTTATAAAACTTCCCTTCATAGAATCCAAACCCATTTATAAAATCTATTTATAAACATTCAAAACTATTTCTAAAACTCCTTTTATGAATACCCTAAAATTATTCATAAACTTCTTTATATAATATTCAAAACAATGTCAAATCATTCTTCAAATATCTTGTTCAAAATAGAATAACCTTGAAGACCATTTTCAAAGAAAATGAAATATTAACTTTCCAAATCCAAACGGAGGCTTAATGACTACAATGGATCATTAAAATTGGGTTTATTTATTTAAGTTATATCATATGTATTGCCTAGCATAAGATATGTAAAGGATTCACATATAACATACAATCAATCATAGGTAGATGTCTAAGTTACAAATATATATACATCCATTATCGGTGAAGAATGTACATATAGAAGTATATTATATATGCTAAAGTTATCATGACCCGCTTATTTAAATTAACTTCCTTGTGTTTATCACGTTACCGATATTCAACATTTTTGTTAAACACAAGTCAACTTACTTCCTATAAAACGTGCCAACGTTTTATAATCACTACTTAAATTCATTTCGTTATTTAATGGTCCAGACGAGAGATCTTATGATTTGAAATCAATTAAGCTTAAAAAGAAAATTGATTTAAAACATAACCGATTAAGTTTAAAAATAGCTTTGAAAAGATTAAAGTATATTCAATTAGCTTAAACCCTAATTATATATTAATTAAATCAAGATTAATTCATAATTAAACTTTAATTAACTTAATGAACTTGGTTAAGTCCTAATTAACTTCTTAATGCATCTTAGTTAAGGTTTAAATAATTCGTTATTAGTTAAACCCTAATTAATTAAAACTTAATTAAATAATCACTTAATTAAATAATAATCAATCAACTAATTAACTTACTTAAATAATAATTAACCATTTAATTACTTCTTAACTTCATAAATCACTAATTAAAAACTTTATTAATCACCAATTAATCATTAACCTTCCTTAAGCGTTACTTAAACCTTAATCACTTACTTAATTACTAATTAAGTACTAATTACTTTTAATTAATTTATTAAATAAATAAATTATTAAATTATTTGAACTTAACTCCTTTTATGTTACTAATCAAGTTCGGAAATTTTTTGCAAA
Organism: Allium fistulosum; assembly: GCA_030737815.1. Taxonomy (NCBI): domain Eukaryota; kingdom Viridiplantae; phylum Streptophyta; class Magnoliopsida; order Asparagales; family Amaryllidaceae; genus Allium; species Allium fistulosum. Next base: position 1,428,946,014 of record CM060902.1, read on the forward strand.
ACATTCCAAAAAAACATTTTAAAATGAAAATCGACAATTTTGTCGAACTGCGTCCATAGCGACTATCGCTATGAGTGCAGTTCGTTTAAACTTGCTTTAAGCGAAATACGTTGCTTGTAACGACCTTCCTTTCTGGACGTTTTAAGCAGACACACGCGTCAAACTCAAACCATTCAAAAGGGCAGATTGTTATGGGGTAAATAAGAAAAAAACAGAGAATGGAAGAAACAAATACAGAATCTCTCAGCGGAATGACAAAATATAATGATCAAATAAACAGTTCATGAAGCTGTTTACAAATAACATTGATTTACTTTTATAATACAGATTCAGAGTTACATACAACAAGGATAATAATAAATAAATGCAGCGGAACAACATGATGCGGTGAGATAAATATAATAAATAATAATAGTACAACTCTTTGTCTTCATCCTCCAGAAACTAGTCTTCGATACACTGAAAAGCTCAGACTGACCCGAGCGAATTGAAAAGACAAAACACCCGAGTCAAAACTAAAAGATCTTATATAAGTTAAATCAACAGTAAATAAATATGAGTGTAATGGCATCAGAGATGTTTACGGGGTTTGACATTTCCTATCCAGTGTCTAACGTGAGTGCAATAACTTAAGAGATATTCGAGATTACCATCTCCTAAGGATCCGTAAAACTATCTACTATGTAGTACAATACGCTATTATAATATGTCTACAGTAAAGTAAAGTATTAAAATAGCGTTAAGGCATTACCGATATCCCCCTTAACACATTTTATATAATGCCGCAGTCAACATAGATACTGTAAACTCAACCCGCAGGTGGGCTATCAGGGAGCACTCCATAGGTACGACATAAACAAACTCGTAGAAGGCGCGATAGGGAATGTGAACACCACACTCGAGGCAATGCCAGGGTAGATATACCAATTGCGGATCCGGACTGGTGGTAACGCATAACAGCTACTACCGCCCACCTCCAAACACACTCTCATAATCAAAATCAAGGGGTGGCCACCAAATCAATCACAAAGTAATAAATATGGTATTGAAGAAATGTGTCCGATAGGAGGAATGACCTCACTTGGCCCAGCATGGCTCTTGTTTTAGTCACATCTAAGCTGACTCACAGGAGTCAGGGTCACGTAAATACCTCATATAGAATCGTTCGCCAAACCATCCTACTTCATTTCTGGAACCTCCACCACGTACACAGTTGTTAAAGTGGTTTTCGGTATTGGCAGAGAGTATGACAATATCTGATCCCGGTCACTTTAACAACCAAACGCTTATTTCACACCGGATGGTTCTTTTACATTTCCAAAACCATTTCATAATTGATATCAAAATATCATATTCTCAAAACCATATCACTCTCAAATCATATTCACTTTCAAAATCTCATTCACTTCAAAAATCATATTCACTTTAAAATTCATATTTACTCAGATATGTCATTTCACAAAATGTATCGATTCCAAATTCCAACTTAGGTTGTCTCATCATCAAGGATTTAAATATAAATATTTCAACTTTACATAGTTTGAAATTTTAGAAAATAGTTTAGATAGTCAAAATATAGTTTTAATAGTTTAAAATAGATTAAAATAGTTTAAATAGTAGAAATAGTTTAAAATGGATTTAAATTTGATTTAATTGGATTTTAAGATGATTTATATAGATTTAAAATAGATTAAATAGATTTAAATTATCTTAAATAGATTTTTAATAGATTAAATTTAAAATAGATTTAATTTATATTAAATAAATTTAAAATAGATTAAATAAGTTTAAAATAGATTAAATAGATTTAATTTATATTAAATAGATTTAAAATAGATTAAATAGATTTAATTTATATTAAATAGATTTAATAAATTTAAATTATACTAAATAGATTTAAAATAGATTAAATAAATTTAATTAGTTTAAAATAGGTAAAATAGATAAGATTGGGTTAAATAGGTTATAAAAGATTAAAATAAATTAAAATGGTTTTAAATTGATTAAAATAGTTAATTTAATTAAATAGTTTAAATTAGTTTAAAATAGATTTCAAGGTTATATTCAAACTTTTAATAACTCAATTTCGATAAATTCAGTTATATTTGACACTTCAACGTTGAATTTCCAATTTAAATCCTTCGTTCAATTCATTAACCAATTCCGATTTCAGCATTAAGGCTTGTGTTTTTGAAAATAATCTAGTTTATATAAATGAATTTCTATTTCAAAATATCAATTAACTGAATTCAAAATTTAAAGAATTAAAAATCATTTAATTTAACCAGTCCGTTGTCCGTATGTAATTTTCTACCCTATGGTCAAGTGATACGGATATTTATCATTTCAATCCGCAATTTAAAATTTTATGGTTATATATCATTTCAAACAGCAACCCTGAATTAATTAAAATCTATAAAATCGCTCGAGTCTATCATTTCAACCCATAACGATTTTTCCCTAATCTATAAATCATTCGGGTATGTATCATTTCGACACATAGGGAACTTGCGGTGTTATAACAATATAAAATATAACATCCAGTCATCCAATATCAACAATCAAACATCCATCACAATCATCATCCAAATCAATCAATAAATATCAATAGATAACTGATAATCAATAACAGGTACTAAATTGACAATTTAAATTCAATATTAAATTAAACGATGATTAAATGTAATAAAAGTCAAATTTAACTAGAATGACAATTTTAACATACCAAACATCGATCAATTAATTTCTAATCACATCATAAATTTAATTTAACTAACATAAGATAATCTAGTAGTTGTGAGTGGGTCAAAGCACTCACCTTTGATTTCAAATCGATTTGAAATCCAAAATAGGCTCCAAATTTGAATAGTCTCAGAATTCGTCCAAACCAATTCCATAATATCCAGAATTCGATACGATCCTAATGAAACAAACTGTGCATAAAACCGAGTCCGTATGCATAAGATAATTAAGTTTTGAAGTTAAACGATTGAAAATAAAATAAAAAGGAATGAACCACTTACACGGCGACACGTCATCATCTTCCACCACTCAATCACGTAGTCGCCTGTAGCAAACCCTACCACGAAAACAACCCACCGTCGAATATTTCTCGACCATGCAACCACCTCGGCCAGCCGCGACCATCGCCAAAGGCCTCGCCGTCCCCCTACGCCTCCCCTATAGCCTCGCGACCCCCCCAGTCCATGCAGATCGAGGCCACAATAGCTGCCGCCGAAAATTTCGAAACCCTAATGAATTTTGCATCCCGATCCAACCATTAATTTGCCGAACTAACCACCTAGATGAACTCCGCTCGACACTCTCCACAACCCGGTACCCTCCGTTCAACATTCCGACGAAGTTGATCACGACACGATGAACGGCCGAGAATTAATCACCCAATTCTGGCCATATAGAAACCCAAACCGAAAAACAAACTACAGATTTGAGTTGCGCTCGTCGAGGGCTTCGAATCGGTATATAATATGATAGGTTTGGAGGGATTTGATTTTGAAGTTGAATTTTGAATTGAAATTGAAATGGGGAATTTAGGGTTTTCAGCCATTGGGAAAGAGGAACAGACGGATGGAGTTGTATGTACTATAATAAGGAAATGATTGCTAGCTAGGGTTAGGGAAAAAAAATTATTTATACGGACAAGGCCCGATAAGAAAGAATAACATATCCAATTGATTCGAATTGACAATAACGACCCGAAAAGCCCATTTCGCTTCCAAAACGAAAATGTGTCATCCCATATATCAAAATAGATGTTTTCAATAATTTTAAACTCAATGGAATAGGTTTCAAGTCCTAATTCCATCGTATGAAGAAGTTAGATATAAAAGCAGCTTATTTCAAATTGATTTCTAGGCGTTTCGAGTTCGTATGATCAAACGACAAGTCCAATCGCTATGAAATTTGAAACCTTACAATAATTCACCGTTACGGATCCGATGAAACTGGTTTCGTTGAAATCCGAGATGGTGGCCAGAATGGCTATTTTCACGTTAATTAATAAATTATTATTATATTGATTAAATCACTTTTTAATTTCAAATTTAATAACCAACAATTTTCATCAATTTTGATTACCTAGATATTTTCGATAATTTAAAACAAATTTACATATCAATTCAGTGTTAAATATTACACTAATTACAGCGTTAAATTTCAACTGCAATTAAATCTAATTAATTATATTTTTAATTCCAATAAATTGATTAAATTGTGATTTCAATCTTTTTATTCAATCAATTATTACTCTATAGACATAGTTAATATTTGTTTATATCTTATGGCACTAATATTCTACAATTACCACCTTTTATCATATTGATTGCACGTTTCAGTTATATTGAATTTTGTTGATTTTCACATTAATTATAATTTAAAATCCCAATAAATTAATTTATCTTAGTTTCACTCTTTTTATTAAATCAATTATTGTCTAACGAATATAATTAACATTTCTATACATTTTATTGCATTCACCTTATGCAGTTATCGTCTTAACTTATTTTACGTAACATTGAATTTCATTTAATTATAATTGATTAATAAATTGGTAACAAATAACAATTGTCACTATTGCTATATTAAATTTCATTTATGGCAATTTATTTCTAATTTGAATTCAACAAGTTAAACAAATATGTAACAAATAACAACTATCACCTTTCATAATTTAATAACATTTGCAAATTTGTTATCTACACACAAATGTCATAACTACTACCACAACACTACCTTTATGAATTGCAATTAGTTACATACTATTTAAGTAATACAACATTTAAATTATCAATCACTCTTTTAATCCAACTTCAATTAATACATACTGTACTATATTTTTTTTCAATCTATACCAATTATAACTCTTTACTCATTTTAATTAATTGGAATTACATTTAAAGCAATTATCAATTACCTTAAATTAATACTATTACATTTCGTTCCAATTACAATCTTATTATTAAATCAAAAATTTTATTTCTTCCAACATTAAACCACAAAACCTTATTGAATTAACTATTTTTAATTATCGAAAATTACGGGTCGTTACACTCTCCCCCACTCAAAACTTTTCGTCCTCGAAAAGGGAAAAGAAGGAAAGAAAAGAAATTAATATATCTTATTTAAAATATTAAATTTGTAAACAATTAATTTACATAATTAAAAAATTTAAATAAAATATATCAATTTATTAACAATTAAATCCTTTTATATTCAAGTTAGAAAAAGTTTGAAAAACATTTCACAAAATTTTTCTAAGTCCAAAATTCACAGAAAATTTCGACAGAGTCTCCTTTCTATGGAGATGTCTGGAAGAAATAATAATATCAATAATAACAATATATCACATACTTTTTCAAAATAAAATATCCCAAACCACGGGAAAAACAATATAATATCGCTATAAAACCGTAATCCGAAAACGTACCTATTTGTCGGGCAAACAACGTGTAACAACCCGCATATTTTACGATTGTATATTTAAATGTTTTATTTAAATATAGCGTCATTAATCGGATTAAAGTCTAAAATGCTACTTTTTGCAAACAGTCGAATTAGGACGCGAGACCACTTCCATTGAGTCCAAAATGGCGTTTGCGACCTTTTTGAGTATAAACATCGATATGTTTGGAGTTGAGTAGAATTTTGATATTTTCATTTAAGGCTTTGGGTTTGGGTTTCAGCCCACCAACTCATCTAATACCCTAACACTCCACTCCCTCTTCTTTCATTCTATTATTTTCCTAACAATCTCAAGTTAAAGGAAAAATGGGGGAAGAGAAAAGGAAATTAAAATTCCTAAACCTAGTTTACTAGGAAATTCAAATTCAAGCTCTAGAAATCAAGGAGAAGCTTAGGTAAGCATCCTCTTCATCTTCTCCATCTCTATATCTCTTCAATTACAGAAATTCCTAAACCCTAACTTAGGAAATATTTGCTTATTAGCTTAGATTGGAGCTTCTTGAGTTGAAGTTGAAGGGGAATTGGCCTTTCCTTTGTTTTAAAGCTTCTCACTTGTGTTTTGAGTTCAAAGGTGAGTTCTTTAACTCACATCTACGTCTATAACTTTCATTGTTGTTAGGTATGAATTCCTAACATTTGTGCATGTTCATTTGCTTTTGATTTGAATTGATTTGGTGAATTTTCCAAATTTTGGTGTTTTGGTCCAATTTTGTGAAAATCCTACTATGGATGTTTGGACATGATATTTAGGATGTATCGAAGAGCCTTTAAGGCTGGGTTGTCGCTCGACATAAATCCCTAGTCGTCGTTGCTCGTCCGATCTCTCCCGAAAAGTTTTGGCCATCTTGGCCTAGGCAAATTGTTGCCCAGACCAGGTGACAAGACGTCTGGTTATAGACCCTGGAGAAAAATTAAAATATACGGCAGAAAATAAAGTGGCAGAGACAAATTTTAGATGTTTGAATTATTGGTTCAGACGTCTGGATTGGTTCAGACGTCTGCTTTATAATTCAGACATCTGGATTGGTTCAGACGTCTGCTTTATAATTCAGACGTCTGGGTGGTTTGCTGAACTATTTCCAGACACCAAATCCATACGTCTGGATTGACCCCCAGACGTCTAGAACTGTTCATTTTTGCCCAATTTGGCTGTTTTTGAGTGGATTTCCAATTCTAATCGATTTATGTTGATCTGATTAGTTGTTATCACTTTTATCGACTTTGATGACTTCTTTTACGGGATTTTTTCGAATATCCATTTTGATGGATTCAGTATCGATTTCTATGGATTTGATTCACGTCTTCGTATGTGAATTTTTGGTGATTGATTGTTTCTACGATCATTTCTGTGGTTTGTCACTTTAAAATACAAAAGTTTCTATACTAGTAGTAAATACTCAAACTCTTTCACAAAAACGATTTCAACACTACTTTTAAATACAAAGCTCGTTTTCAAAACCGTCTTCCAATCTATTAGTATATACAAACCTTTACCTCCTTCGTATGAAAAATCTAATTAAACAGCTTAGCAAAACAAGTGGTATGAAACGCTTGCGTTTTCTTCGTCGATTAATTCTTGGACTTGTTCGATTGAACTCTTGTGACAATTTTCGAGTGGAAATCTACAATCTATTCGTAAATATTTAAGTTAAGCTAGTGGTTATGGGAAATGAAGCTAAACTCATTTATTTACTAGCTTAGTGTAATTGACACTTCTTATTGATCATTGATGATCATTTTATGGTTTAGACTAGCGATATGTGATGTCTCTTTGTCCGCGTGAGGGACTGTACCCAGTTCTATTGAGCTTCGTCTCATTTTTATAGGCTAGCGACCTACGAGCTTTATGGAGTTCGGTTCATCGGGAGTACCGTTATTGCATTACGTCGTTGTTCCGAATTATTTGAGTTTCGGGTTCATCGGGCGTACCGTTTTCGCACTACGTCATTATTCCGAAATATTTGAGTTTCAGGTTCATCGGGCGTACCGTTATTGCACTACGTCGTTGTTCCAACTCATTTGAGTTTCAGGTTCCTCGGGCGTACCATTATTGCACTACGTCGTTGCACCGGCTTTATGGTTAGCGACCATGGGATAGCGTTCCGTTTGTGATACACGTGTTGGAGAGTTTTCATGCTCTCGTTTGTGATAGGCCTTCCCCTTTTTGTGATTTCTGGATTTCTAGTAGATGATTTCTAGAATTTGTGTTTCACCGATTTTTGCGATTAGCATTGATATGTTTTGTCAATATTTGTGTTTTGGTGAATAATTTAAAGAATATGACATTCTTTTTGGTGTTTAAGACTATTTGAGATATTGTATGATTTTGTTGTCACCTTATGTATACTTGACACGGTATGGCATTATTGTTATCATATGTTTTTGTCATATCTCTTATCCTATCTCATTTTATATGATATTTATAGCTAGACTGATCCGTTTATTATTTTCTTCTTAAATAATACTCTGGTTAGACCGAGGTATTTCAGGTGCTTCTGCTTGACTTCTTATCAGGGTTCGTCACCTGACTTTTGGCTAACTACTTTAGCTTAGTAGTTTTTGTTATTATACATTCGAGATAGAGACTCCTTGATGTATACTTATTCTTTTGTCTAGCACTTGTATCTATTCTTTTGTGATGTAGTGGATCTTGTATGACCACTACTTTGATGTACACTTATATGTGTTATATTCATATCTTTTTCCACCTTTGTGATATGAATATCTGCGACTGATTTGTGTTATGTTTATTTCTATATTTGTTTCCGAAGTCCGCATAGCCACTGTGTGATAGCTTTGAGTTTGTATTTGATATGTCAGATTTCCTCTTGAAACGAAAAGCAAGTCATTATATCTGACATATCGGTACTCGCACAAAGCAATTACACAGATGGTCGCTCCTCAACAGCCTTATTCTTCGCGCCAGTAGACGACATTACCCAGTAGTGTCCTTGGCTAGTGTGAGTATAGAGGTGGGGCGTCATAGCTTGGTATCAGAGCCAAACTTCAGAACAATGTAGAATAATCTATCAAGGATCATTGTCCTAAGTCTTTCTTAGGAATCGTGCCATAGGATTTAATTCGAGTCTTTGGACCCGTTCTATCCTATTTTCTTTTATGATGCCTTGTTTTATCAATCAAGTTTGTTTGATATTCATTTTGAGAATAACCTTTTTCCTTCTTTCTTTCTTTCTTAAAGAAGAGAAATGGTTAGACCAGGCCGTCCCAGCGCCGGTCAATCTAGTGCTACTCCTAAGGATAGAGTATTTATGTCTGCCCAACAGCTTCTAGATCTTGTAAAGAATGCTCAAGCTATCGGACCTATTCCAGAGCCTACTCACCCTAAATCCGGGTTTGCACGCTTGTGCAGAGATTATACCGCTTTGGGTGGAAGGCCATTCAAGGGTTCCGAAAGTGTTATAGAAATCCAAGCTTGGCTTAGATCATGCGATCGCATCTTTTCCCGCATGAATCTTACTAATCCACTTCGAGTCCAAGTGGCTTCTAGCATGCTCCAAGAGAGAGCATTAGACTGGTATGAGCTTTTGATTTCTGAAACTATTGAAGCGGATCTTACTTGGGAGCAATTCTGGGAAAGATTCGAATTGAAGTTTGTGCCGGAGGCTGAAAAAGTAACCTTAGCCCGATGCTTTATTGACCTTGTTCAAGTTGAATCTTCTGTGACCGACTACTTCGCATCTTTTGAATCTCTCTCTAAATATGGGGTCGAATATATTAATACCCTATTGAAGAAAAATCAGAGATTTGTCTATGGGTTGAATAAGAACCTCAAAAAGCCTTTACTTCTAAAACTAGAAGTTTCTTTCGATCAGCTTGTAAATATCGCTCTTCGACTTGAAGAGGCCGATAAAGAAAGTGATGTTGAAGTTATGGGTGCCAAACAGAACTTCAACAATAACATGAAGAGGCCTATTAAGTTCAAAGTCCCCAATCCCAATAAGAAAGGGAAGCAAGAAACATCGATAGCAAAGACTCCTACCTCTAGTCGTGGACAATGCTACAATTGTGGTTCTATGGACCACTATGCAAATGAGTGTCTGAAACCCCTTTATTGTCGCTATTGCAAAAGTTTGAGTCATCGTATATTTGTGTGTCCCATACTTCAAAGCAAGAAGGAGGGAAAGCTAAATGTTGTGCAAGCTCCTAAAGACACTTCTCTTGGTCAAGGTATTTCTTATTCTATCCTTGATAGCATTAATTTGTTTTGTGATTATCCCATTCGAGTTCTTTTTGATACGGGTTCATCCCATTATTTTATATCAAAAGAACTTGTTGATTCTTTTTCTTTAAATATTATGGGCTTGGTGACTTCACTGAGAATTGCAAATCCGGTTGGTGGATCCGCAACACTCAGTTTGCTTTGTAAAAATGTTGAGATTATTTTATGTGGTTATTCTTTCCGAGCCGAATTGCATGTTATGCGCTAATTAGGCTTCGGAAATGATTTTAACAGCGGATTGGCTTAATCGATATTAAGTCCATATCCTATGTCCCGAGAGGACTATCTATCTTCGACATCCTCAATCTGTTAAGTAGATTTCTATTTTTCTTAATGATTTTGATTCCAATTCGGTGGCATCATTTTATTCTTTAAACCCACTTGATAAGGAAAATGTTATTTCTCCCATTCAAGTAGTTTGTGAATTTTCCAGTATTTTTGAGCTTGTCTTAGGATTATCACCTAAGCAATCTATTGAGTGGTGCTAAGGTCTTTTCAGCTTGACCTTGCCACTAGTTTTTTTATCATCTACGAGTTGCGGAGGGTAGCATTCCACTTATCGCATTCCGCACTCGTTATGATTCTTATGTGTGACTCGTGTTGTCATTCGGTTTGTTCAGCTTATTTCATCCATCTTATGATCGAGTATTCTACGAATATCTCGATGAGACCTTCCTTGTATTCATTGATTATGGATGAAAACAATAATTTAAAATTTGCAAATCTTTTTAATAAGATATTTATAAGTATGATTGGATTTTGTTCTTTAAACGAGTAAAGAATATTCGTAGAATTTTTAAGAGACATGTTTATCATATAAAAGGTGATTTTGTGTTGTTTTTCCCATTGAGTGCTTTAAGAATTCTGGTCGATGCGCTTAATCAACGTTATCGATAGGAATCTCCTAAACGCTATGATGAGACAGTTAGACACAATAAATTGACTTGTAAAGAGTAAATTTTTCTAAAAAGATGATTACACAAAGTTAATTATAATTTTGAATGTCTTAGCTTTTCGGGAAAGAGGATCAATTAAAAGAACTCCTTTCTGATGCTCCTATTCTTGTGATTCCCGAAGGGAATCGAGACTTTATTGTTTGTACCGATGCTAGTCGTATTGGTTTGGGTGTCGTTCCTATGTAAAAAGGGAACGTGTTATCGTTTAAACTTCTATACAATTAAAGCCTGTCGAGACTATATGCCACTCATGATCTAGAGCCCGCGGCCATTGTTTTCGCCCTTAGAATTTGGCGTCATTATCTTTTGGGAGAGAAATTTGTTCTCTACACCGATCATAAATCTTTGAAGTATTTATTTTCTCAAAAGGAACTTAATTTGCATCAACAACGTTGGCTCGAATTCCTTGCATCTTATGATTTTGATATTCTTTATACTCCTGGAAAGGGAAATCTTGTTGCCGATGCCCTTAGCCGAAAGCAACAAGCGGTTGTTTCCATGATGATATCCGAATGGAGTGATCTCGAGACTTTGTCCACTTGTGAGATTCACGATCGTGAACCCGATTCATGTTCATCTCTTGTTTTATATAGCCTTGAGGCTCATCCTTCTCTTTTAGCAACGCTTATCATCCTCAATCCGATGGACAAATAGAGCGTGTGAATCAAACTCTTGAAGATCTCCTTCGTGCATGTGTTCTTGATTTTGGTGGAAGTTAGGAAGATCATATCTCTCTTGTTGAGTTTTCTTATAATAATAGCTTCCAATCTAGTATTGGTATGACACCTTTTGAGGCACTTTACGGAAGGCCGTGCCGATCTCGTTCGTGTTGGCTTGAAGCCGGTAAGAAGCTGGTTTTAGGTACAGACTTTATTGGTGTTCATTTGTGTTTCACCTATGAAGGGTGTTGTGCGTTTAAGTTGATCGGGAAAATTAGCACCTCGATCTGTTGGCCCCTTTCCCATCACCGAACGTATTGGTTCCGTGGCTTATCGCCTTTTATTACCGGCTCAATTTTCTGCTATTCATGACGTATTCCACATCTCTCAATTACGGAAATGCCTTCGGGATTCCGATTCTATTCTTGAGCCCGGTGTTATTGAAGAAATTGAGGTTTCACCTAATTTGACTTATGAGCAACATCTTATTCGTATCTTTACTTCGGAGGTTAAACGCCTTCGAAATAAAGATGTTCCACTTGTGAGAGTTCAATGGTCCTCAAATCCTAAGGATTGTTCTTGGGAATCCAGAGAATTCATCGAGCGAACGCATCCTGACTTACTCTCTCGTGCTCCTTAGGGTGAACTTCTCATTTCAAGATTTCTTCTTTTGTGTTGATATGCATTTATGGTTGTTACTCTTTATTTTCTCCTTAAGTATTGCAAGGACGCAATTTCTTTAAGGAGGGGAGTCTGTAACAACCCGCATATTTTACGATTGTATATTTAAATGTTTTATTTAAATATAGCATCGTTAATCGGATTAAAGTCCGAAATGCTACTTTTTTCAAACAGTCGAATTAGGACTCGAGACCACTTTCGTTGAGTCCAAAATGGCGTTTGCGACCTTTTTGAGTATAAACATCGATATGTTTGGAGTTGAGTAGAATTTTGATATTTTCATTTAGGGCTTTGGGTTTGGGTTTCAGCCCACCAACTCATCTAATACCCTAACACTCCACTCCCTCTTCTTTCATTCTATTATTTTCCTAACAATCTCAAGTTAAAGGAAAAATGGGGGAAGAGAAAAGGAAATTAAAATTCCTAAACCTAGTTTACTAGGAAATTCAAATTCAAGCTCTAGAAATCAAGGAGAAGCTTAGGTAAGCATCCTCTTCATCTTCTCCATCTCTATCTCTCTTCAATTACAGAAATTCCTAAACCCTAACTTAGGAAATATTTGCTTATTAGCTTAGATTGGAGCTTCTTGAGTTGAAGTTGAAGGGGAATTGGCCTTTCCTTTGTTTTAAAGCTTCTCACTTGTGTTTTGAGTTCAAAGGTGAGTTCTTTAACTCACATCTACGTCTATAACTTTCATTGTTGTTAGGTATGAATTCCTAACATTTGTGCATGTTCATTTGCTTTTGTTGAATTGATTTGGTGAATTTTCCAAATTTTGGTGTTTTGGTCCAATTTTGTGAAAATCCTACTATGGATGTTTGGACATGATATTTGGGATGTATCGAAGAGCCTTTAAGGCTGGGTTGTCGCTCGGTATAAATCCCTGGTCGTTGTTGCTCGTCCGATTGCTCCCGAAACGTTTTGGCCATCTTGGCCTAGGAAAATTGTTGCCCAGACCAGGTGACAAGACGTCTGGTTATAGACCCTGGAGAAAAATTAAAATATACGGCAGAAAATAAAGTGGCAGAGACAAATTTCAGACGTCTGAATTATTGGTTCAGACGTCTGGATTGGTTCAGACGTCTGCTTTATAATTTCAGACGTATGGGTGGTTTTCTGAAGTATTTCCAGAAACCAAATTCAGACATCTGGATTGACCCCCATACGTCTGAACTGTTCATTTTTGCCCAATTTGGCTGTTTTTGAGTGGATTTCCAATTCTAATCGATTTATGTTGATCCAATTAGTGTTATCACTTTTATCGACTTTGATGACTTCTTTTTCAGGATTTTTAGGAATATCCATTTTGATGGATTCAGTATCGATTTATATGGATTTGATTCATGTCTTCGTATGTGAATATTTGGTGATTTATTGTTTCTACGATCATTTCTATGGTTTGTCACTTTAAAATACAAAGGTTTCTATACTAGTAGTAAATACTCAAACTCTTTCACAATAACGATTTCAACACTACTTTTAAATACAAAGCTCGTTTTCAAAACCGTCTTCCAATCTATTAGTTTATACAAACCTTTACCTCATTCGTATGAGAAATATAATTAAACGGCTTAGCAAAACAAGTGGTATGAAATGCTTGCGTTTTCTTCGTCGGTTAATTCTTGGACTTGTTCAATTGAACTATTGTGGCAATTTTCGAGTGGAAATCTACAATCTGTTCGTAAATATTTAAGTTAAGCTAGTGGTTATGGGACATGAAGCAAAACTCATTTATTTACTAGCTTAGTGTAATTGACACTTCTTATTGATCATTGATGATCATTTTATGGTTTAGACTAGCGATATGCGATGTCTCTTTGTCCGCGTGGGAGACTGTACACAGTTCTATTGAGCTTCGTCTCATTTTTATAGGCTAGCGACCTACGGGCTTTATGGAGTTCGGTTCATCGGGCATACCGTTATTGCACTATATCGTTGTTTTGAATTATTTAAGTTTCGGGTTCATCGGGCATACCGTTTTTGCACTACGTCGTTGTTCCGAAATATTTGAGTTTCAAGTTCATCGGGCGTACCGTTATTGCACTACGTCGTTGTTCCAACTCATTTGAGTTTCAGGTTCCTCGGATGTACCGTTATTGCACTACGCCGTTGCACCGGCTTTATGGTTAGCGACCATGTGATAGCGTTCCGTTTGTGATACACGTGTTGGGGAGTTTTCATGCTCTCGTTTGTGATATGCCTTCCCCTTTTTGTGATTTCTGAATTTCTAGTAGATTATTTCTAGAATTTGTGTTTCACCGATTTTTGCGATTGGCATTGATATGTTTTGTCAATATTTGTATTTTGGTGAATAATTCAAAGAATATGACATTCTTTTTGGTGTTTGAGACTATTTGAGATATTGTATGATTTTGTTGTTACCTTATGTATACTTGACACAGTATGAAATTATTGTTATCATACGTTTTTGTCATATCTCTTATCCTATCTCATTTTATATGATATTTATAGCTAGACTGATCCGTTTATTATTTTCTTCTTAAATAATACTCGGGTCAAACCGAGGTATTTCAGGTGCTTCTGCTTGACTTCTTATCAGGGTTCGTCGCTTGACTTTTGGCTAACTACTTTAGCTTAGTAGTTTTTGTTATTATGCATTCGAGATAGAGACTCCTTGATGTATACTTATTCTTTTGTCTAGCACTTGTATCTATTCTTTTGTGATGTAGTGGATCTTGTATGACCACTACTTTGATGTACACTTCTATGTGTTATATTCATATCTGTTTCCGCCATTGTGATATGAATATCTATGACTGATTTGTGTTATGTTTATTTCTATATTTGTTTCTGAAGTCCACATAGCCACTGTGTGATAGCTTTGAGTTTGTATTTGATATGTCGGATTTACTCTTGAAACGAAAAGCAAGTCATTCTATCTGACATATCGGTACTCGCACAAAGCAATTACACAGATGGTCGCTCCTCAACGGCCTTATTCTTCGCGCTAGTCGACGGCATTACCTAGTAGTGTCCTTGGCAAGTGTGAGTATAGAGGTGGGGCATCACACAACGCTTATTTTATGAAACCAAAAGCAATAGCAATTGCTTCCATAACCTGTATTTCACTTGTATAATCCAAAAGAGTTAATAATTATATAAAAGTGAAATATTTAAGTTGTTTTCACTAAATAACAAAACAAATCAATACAACATAACAACAATCACTTGCAAACAAACAGTACAAACATCATTTCAACAAAGAAAATAATCATCCATCCATTTAAACCAAAACAATTGGTTTGTTCGGGTTTAGAAACTTTTAATCGTGTAAAATGATAAATAAACTACTAAGTGTGCCATAAGCTCAACAGTCTTAGATAAAACTCAATAGATCATTTATACATCCTACACAATAGAAGTATCCTTTCCCAACCAATCCATAAGTCAAACAAACAATAATTTCAAATAATATTTAAGTTTTATTCTTATTACTCTTTTTTTTTCATTATTTACTATTCATTTTCATTTGTTCGTACAATGCTTGTTTAATTTCTTTACATTTATCACTTACAAAATTCAATTTCCATTCACTTATACAATGCCGTTTTCTTTTCTTTTTATTACTTTATATTTATTTCTTACATAAGTTATTTCCATTTCAATTATTAGATTATTCATTATTATGTAAGTCTATTTACAATTTAATTCACCATTAATAGATTATTTTCACATTCATTTCTTCTGTATGTATTATTATTGAATGATAAATCCATTTCTACATCATTTCAATGGTTTCTAAAGTTATAACCATTCAATTTTCGTAATACTCATTTTAATTGTAAATGGCTTCAACATTAAATTAAGTTTTAATTATTTACTTACAGTGTTCACTTTTTTATTACTTTAAATTAGATTATAAATAGCTTAAAATGTTAACTTAAGTTTATAACAATTTATAACATCAGAATTCTTATTTATAAAAGTAATCCCATAGAACACTTTCATTTACTAAAGTTTACTTGTATAATATTCTATTACATATTCTTATTAACGTTACAACTTTTAACATTTTGGTAATTTATATATATATATGTCTCAAGAATGTAATTGAAAGTTACACAAGTTCATCTTGTTCATTTTTTCTTCAACGTTCAATAATTCATCTTCTAAATTTTCATTATTCTTAAGTTTACAAGTTTCCAATTTCTCATATATATCATTAATTACTTAGCATCTAATTACTTATATTTTTCTTCATTCTAGAAATTTCCAATTATTAAAATAATTAAGATTTCATTCATTTCAATAATTGAAAACTACTAATTATCAGAAGAACTACCTCCGGGTTATATTTCCAATTCATTTTAAAATAATATATGTATATATATTCATCATTTATAGATCAAATCATATTTAGGAATTCAAAATTAAGATTCGTTTATCAAAACAAGGTGTAGTAAAACTACTACAACCGTCTACCCACTTTGATACTCGAAAATGAATGTCGATGATGTGTGTACTTATCATCGAAATTATTTTCTAGCGATAGAGAGGGGAGTACAAAACTTGTTTCCTTCAAAAATTTCTTTTTAAAACGTTTCTTTCAAATCATCTTGAAATATTTATATCAGAAAATACTTCCAAATAATATTAATATTATACTCTAAAATCTTTCGAAAGAAATTTTCAAAATCTCGGAACTTAAGTTCTCAAATTTCAATTTATATTCATTTTATTTGTAAATCCTTTTTTTTTTCAATCAATATTTATAAAATTTCATTACCTAACAAACAACTAAACATATCACATACAATTGTATCCATTTAAAAGATTATTCTTTTATATACAAATATAATACTAGGTAAAATTATTTCATTTACCTATATTTCAAAACAATATTGTGTCGGTATGCCCTATTAAGTGTTTAGAAATCCCTAATGGTGCCACAACATCCCATGTACCGACCAGAATTTATAAATACAAAACAGAACAAATTAACCCAATACAAAAAACTTTTATAACACTAACAAATACGCTCTCTCATATATATACACTCAACGACTCATTTTAGGGTATTACTACCCTATTTCTAGTGAGTCAGACCCTACAAAGCTAAGGTTATCGCTAAACCAAAGCTCTGATACTAACTGTAACGACCTACCTTTTTGGATGTTTTAAGAAGACACACGCGTCAAACTCAAACCATTCAAAAGGGCAGATTGTTATGGGGTAAATAAGAAAAAAATAGAGAAAGGAAGAAACAAATACAGAATCTCGCAGCGGAATGACAAAATATAATAATCAAATAAATAGTTCATGAAGCTATTTACAAATAACATTGATTAAACTTTTATAATATAGATTCAGAGTTACATACAACAAGGATAAATAATAAATAAATCCAGCGGAACAACATGATGTAGTGGGGTAAATATAATAAATAATAATAGTACAACTCTTTGTCTTCATCATCCACAAAGTAGTCTTTGATACACTGAAAAGCTCAGACTGACCCAAGCAAATTGAAAAGACAAAACACCCGAGTCATAACTAAAAGATCTTATGTAAGTTAAATCAACAGTAAATAAATATGAGTATAACGGCGTCAGAGAGGTTTACGGGGTTTGACATCTCCTATCCAATGTCTAACGTGAGTGCAATAACTTAAGAGATGTTCGAGATTACCATCTCCTGAGGATCCATCAAACTATCTACTATGTAGTACAATATGCTATTATAATATGTCTACAGTAAAGTAAAGTATTAAAATAGCGTTAAGGTGTTACCCATATCCCCCTTAACACATTTTATATAATGCCGCAGTCTATACAGATATTGTAAACTCCACCCACATGTGGGCTATCAGGGAGCACTCCATAGGTATGACACAAAACAAACTCGTAGAAGGCGCGATAGGGCATGTGAACACGACACTCGAGGCAATGCCAGGGTACATATACCAATTGATGATTTGGACTGGTGGTAACGCATAGCAGCTACTACCGCCCACCTCGGAACACACTCCCATGATCAAAATCAAGAGGTGGCCACCAATTCAATCACAAAGTAATAAATATGGTATCGAAGAAATGTGTCCGATAGGAGGAACGACCTCACTTGGCCCAGCATGGCTCCTGTTTTAGTCACATCTAAACTGACTCACGGGAGTCAGGGTCACGTAAATACCTCATACAGAATCGTTCACCAAGCCATCCTACTTCATTTCTGGAACCTCCACCCTATACACGGTTGTTAAAGTAGTTTTCGGTATTGGCAGAGAATATGAAAATATCTGATCCCGGTCTCTTTAACAACCAAACGCTTATTTCACACCGGATGGTTCTTTTACATTTCCAAAACCATTTCATAATTGATATCAAAATATCATATTCTTTTTTTTTTGGCAAGGCCGACGGGGTTAGATGGTCCCCGATCATTTTATTGCTACACCAATTGGAACAGAACAATTTTAACAAAGAGCATTGCTCAAAGAAGACAGAGGAAGACTAGGCGCAACAATCACAAAGGGAAACAAAAAACAGGAAATTAAAATAGAAAGAACACACACATCTAACACATTTGGAACGCATCAAATATGCCCGGATCAAAAGAGAAGGAGAGCATACTCATAGAGGAATTAATTTCATGGACTATCCACTGCCTGAACACAACAGCAGTTTTTGCATTGATGACATCAAACAATCTCGTGTTTCGTTCTCTCCAGACTGAGCTAATGAAACTCTTCATCACCACGGTAAATATTCGCTTTCCTCCATGTTTGTTACCTGATCTCGCATGGATTCTTTCCCACTCAACATGGTTATCATTAGAGACATTATTTCTTTGAAGCTTCGCCATCACTTCAGTCCATACTTCCTTAATAAATGGGCATTCAAAGAACAAGTGCTCTATCGTTTCGGGTTGGTTACAGCAGTAAGTGCAATAAATATCGACACTCATGCCCATGCAAGTCAATTTTGCTTTGGTTAGTAACGCACGATTAAGGACTTTCCAAAACAGTAAATTTTCTCTCATACTACTATCTTTATTCCATGTCCGCTTCCACCATCTCCAAGTTGGACGAGAACTATTCTTCATCATGTATTCATATGCATCTCCTATTTTGAATCTTGTCCTTTTGTCACCCCAAACCAGACAAACTGATGAAGTGGAAAGCGGGGCAAACAATCTTATTTTGTTCCATATCTCTTGTATTCGTTGATTGGAAGATAAATGACGTGTGCTTTGATAATTATAGAATACATCCCTGACCATTGTAGACGAGTGAAGCCCAGTCAGCTGAAACTCAGTATACGTTAGGTGTCGACGTAGAATGAACCCCTTGTCTAACCACGGATCATCCCAGAAACTCACGCTGTAAGTTGGGTTGGTGTTCATTTGAATAAGAGGAAGAAACTTCTCCTTTATCGTGAATATACACTGCCACGTCCAGCTTAAGTTCTGGGGCTTTGTCATATTCCACAAACTCCTACCTCTTATCACATTTCTGTCAGACCATATTGCCCAGAGGCTGTCTGGACAATTATAGTAGGTATCAATATGCTTCGCAAAGGCTGCTATGTTCCATTGTTTTAAGTTGAGTATTCCAAGACCCCCTTTGTTTATTGGCTTCTCCACCGAAGCAAATTTTATTGGAGCTATATATCTGCCCGTAGTTTTGCCCTTCCAAAAGAATTTCATAAAGGCACTTCTGATCATCTTTATCAACTTAAATGGGAGAATGAAAGTCCTTGACCAATACACTTGCATTGAAAATATTACCGACTTTATTAGAGTTAGTCTTCCTGCTTGACTAAGAGACCTGGTGGTCCAGCAATTTAGTCTCGCAATAATCTTCTCATAAAGAGGAAGGCATTGAGGTGTTGTGATTTTCGATGTAGAGAGAGGAAGCCCCAGGTATGAAACAGTGTTAGAGTTAAGAGTTAAGCCAGTAATTTGAGTAATTAGAGCACACTGAACATCACTAACTCCAGCCATAGTGATGTCAGATTTGTTGAGATTAACTTTTAAACCCGTCATGGAATAGAACTGATCAAGAGTATGCATAATATTCTGGACGGTGTAGATGTTAGGAGAACAAAACACAACTAAATCATCTGCAAACATTAAAGCAGAGATTTGAGGTTCAGAGCATGTTGGGTGAAGCTTAAATTTTCCTTGGTCTATAAGTTTGTCAAACATCCTCGTAAGAAGCTCCATGACAAGAATGAAAACATAAGCAGATAGCGGATCTCCTTGCCTAACGCCTTGCTTACTTTCAAAAAAGCCCTCTGCCATACCATTGACAATGACAGAATAGGTAGGTGAGGAGATACATTCATATATCCAAGATATAAAGTGAGGTGGGAAGTTCATGTATCCCATAATTCGAACAATACTGTCCCACTGAAGCATGTCAAAATCTTTCATGATGTCAAGCTTCATCATCGCTTTCGGAGGGGAATTCTTACGTTTATATCCTTTAATAAGTTCTTGAGAGAGGAGGACGTGGTCTAGAATGTTTCTCCCTGGAAGGAAGGCAGCTTGATTTTTGGAGACAATTTTAGGAAGGACAAGCTTAAGTCTTGTTGCAATAACCTTAGAGATGCATTTATATATTGTATTACAGCACGAAATAGGGCGGAATTCATTAACACAGTGAGCATTCTTGAGTTTGGGAATAAGAGCTATATTGGTGTAATTGTATGACCTGAAGATTTTACTCTTTTTAAAGAAAAGGAGTATAGCATTGCAAACATCAGCTGAGACAATCGTCCAACATGAAGTGTAGAAAAGAGCATTCAACCCATCAGGGCCTCCACACGAATTAGAGTTAAGAGAAAACATAGCTTGTTTTATTTCTTCCGGGGAGACTTCATTGCAAAGGAAGCTATAATCATCTGCACTAAGTCTAGGCAGGATGTCAGTAGGGATTTGATCAATACTCGAGATGAAATTATTAGAGTTGCTGTACACGGCTGAGAAATGATTAACAAAGGCTTTCTGGACTTCATCAGGTGTTGAGTGTAGTTTGCCTTCCATGTCGTAGATAGTAGTAATGTTTTCTCTTCTCTGTTTATTCTTGAGACTAGCATGAAAGTAAGCACTATTTCTGTCCCCTTTTTCTCTCCATTTTATTCTCGATTTCTGCCTTATCATATCGTTTTCTTTAGCTAACACTTCATAATATTGATGAGACAAAGTACTTTCAGATGTTATGAGATTTGCATTATTAACATTAGACATCATTGCTATTTGGACCTCGATAAGCTTTTCTTTAATCAGAGAGCTCATTTTATCACCTTTGCCAAATTTGTTAGCCGCCCACTGTTTCAAGACTATCTTCACCTCTTTAATTTTTTCCTGCAAAACAAACAAGTGATTACCATTTTTAGTTTTGTTCCAAGCTGCTATTACAGTACTTTTGAAGTCAGGTTCAAGAACCCAAGAATTAAAAATTTTAAAATTTGTTTTTCCCCTCTTGTCCGCTCCTCGAAGGTGTATAATTTGCGGTGAGTGGTCAGATAGGAGAGGAGGAGGGAGATGGTTGAAGAGGAGAGGCCACTTATTAAGAGCACATTGATTGGAGAATGTATGGTCTATCCTAGAAAAGGTTCTGCAACCATGTTTCCTTTTATTGTTCCACGAGTATTGCATACCTACAGATTTGACCATAACAAGATCCGCATCAATTAGGGTATCGGCAAGAGGTTTAATTTCATTAAGAGAGAGGGGATTTCCTCCAACTCTATCTGTTTGAGAAAAACTACAGTTGAAGTCCCCTAGAATTATCCATGGATGGGTGGTCTGTCTTAGAGCTGGAATGACAGATAGTAAGGAGGATCTAGAAGCTACCGAGTTGAAAGCATAAACAAAGGATACGTAGAAAGATGAATTATCTAAAAGATCAATAGCTTGACAGTGTATCATTTGGGAGGTGGATAGAATGGGAGTGAGATGAAAATGACAGGGGTTGAACAGAATCAGGATTCTACCATATGGTGCTTCATTCAGATTGTGGATGTAATCCCATTTTGGATTAATATATTCAGCTGCCTTGATAGTCAAGGAGAGGTTTAACTTTGTTTCAAGAATTGCTATGATTGATAGCTGATATGCTTTGATGAGTTGTTTACATTGCTCTTGCTTGATAACATGGTGGCCTCCTCGTATGTTCCATGCTCCAATGCGTGTCATCAAAACCATATCACCCTCGAATCATATTCACTTTCAAAATCTCATTCACTTCAAAAATCATATTCACTTTAAAATTCATATTTACTCAGATATGTCATTTCACAAAATGTATCGATTCCAAATTCCATCTTAAGTTGTCTCATCATCAAGGATTTAAATATAAATATTTCAACTTTACACAGTCTGAAATTTTAGAAAATAGTTTAGATAGTCAAAATATAATTTAAATAGTTTAAAATAATTTGAAATAGATTAAAATAGTTTAAATAGTAGAAATAGTTTAAAATAGATTTAAATTTTATTTAATTTGATTTTAAGATGATTTATATAGAATTAAAATAGATTTAAATTATCTTAAATAGATTTTTAATAGATTAAATACATTTTAAATAGATTTAATTTATATTAAATAAATTTAAAATAGATTAAATAAGTTTAAAATAGATTTAATTTATATTAAATGGATTTAATTTATATTAAATAGATTTAACATAGATTAAATAGATTTAATTTATATTGAATAGATTTAAAATAGATTAAATAAATTTAAATTATACTGAATAGATTTAAAATAGGTTAAATAAATTTAATTTATATTAAATAGATTTAAAATAGGTTAAATAAATTTAAATTATATTAAATAGATTTAAAATATATTAAATAAATTTAATTAGTTTAAAATAGGTAAATTAGATTAAATTGGATTAAATAGGTTATAATAGATTAAAATAAATTAAAAATAGTTTTAAATTGATTAAAATAATTAATTTAATTAAATAGTTTAAATTAGTTTAAAATAGATTTCAAGGTTATATCCAAACTTTTAATAACTCAATTTCGATAAATTCATTTATATTTGACACTTCAACGTTGAATTTCCAATTTAAATCCTTCGAACAATTCATTAAACCAATTCCGATTTCAGCATTAAGGCTTGTGTTTTTGAAAATAATCCAGTTTATATAAATCAATTTCTATTTCAAAATATCAATTAACTGAATTCAAAATTTAAATAATTAAAAATCATTCAATTTAACCAATCCGGTGTCCGTATATAATTTTCTACCTTATTGTCAAGTGATACGGATATTTATCATTTCAATCCGCAATTTAAAATTTTACGGTTATATATCATTTCAAACAGCAATCCTGAATTAATTAAAATCTATAAAATCGCTCGAGTCTATCATTTCAACCCATAACCATTTTTCCCTAATCCATAGATTGTTCGGGTATGTATCATTTCAACCCATAGGGAACTTGCGGTGTTATAACAATATAAAATATAACATCCAGTCATCCAATATCAACAATCAAACATCCATCACAATCATCATCCAAGTCAATCAATAAACATCAATAGATAACTGATAATCAATAACAGGTATTAAATTGACAATTTAAATTCAATATTAAATTAAACGATGATTAAATGCAATAAAAGTCAAATTTAATTAGAATGACAATTTAAACATACCAAACATCGATTAATTAATTTCTAATTATATCATAAATTTAATTTAACTAACATAAGATAATCTAGTAGTTGTGAGTGGGTCAAAGCACTCACCTTTGATTTCAAATCGATTTGAAATCCAAAATAGGCTCTAAATTTGAACAGTTTCAGAATTCGTCCAAACCAATTCCATAATGTCCAGAATTTCGATACGAACCCAATGAAACAAACCGCGCATAAAATCGAGTCCGTATGCATAAGATATTAGTTTTGACGTTAAACGATTGAAAATAAAATTAAAAAAAAAGGAATGAACCACTCACACGGCGACACGTCATCATCTTCCTCCACTCAATCACGTAGTCGCCTGTAGCAAACCCTACGACGAAAACAACCCGTCGTCGACTATTTCTCGACCACGCAACCACTTCGGCCAGCCGCGACCATCGCCAGAGGCCTCGTCGTTCCCCTACGCCTCCCCTATAGCCTCGTGATCTCCCCCCCCCCAGTCCATGCAGATCGAGGCAAGAACAGCTGCTGTCGAAAATTTCGAAACCCTAATGAATTTTGTAGCTCGATCCAACCATCAATTTGCCAAACTAACCACCTAGATGAACTCCGCTCGACACTCTCCACAACCCAGTACCCTCCGTTCAACGATCCAACGAAGTTGATCACGACACGATGAACGGCCGAGAATTAATCGCCGATTCTGGCCATACAGAAACGCAAATCTAAAAAAAACTGCAGATTTGAGTTGCGCTCGTCGAGGGCTTCGAATCAGTATATAATATGATAGGGTTTGGAGGGATTTGATTTTGAAGTCGAATTTTGAATTGAAATTGAAATGGGGAATTTAGGGTTTTCAGCCATTGAGAAAGAGGAACAAACAGATGGAGTAGTACGTACTGTAATAAGGAAATGACTGCTAGATTTAGGGAAACAAAACTATTTGTTTGGATAAGACCCGAGAAGAAAGAATAACATATCCAATTGATTCGAATTGACAATAACGACCCGAAAAGCCCGTTTCGCTTCCGAAACGAAAGTGGGTCACCCATATATCGAAATAGATGTTTCGATAATTCTAAACTTAGTGGAACAGGTTTTAAGTCCTAATTCCATCGTATGAAGAAGTTAGCTATAAAATTAGCTTATTTCAAATTGATTTCTAGGCGTTTCGAGTCCATATGATCAAACGACAAGTCCAATCGCTACGAAACTTGAAACCTTACAATAATTCATCGTTACGGATCCGATGAAACTAGTTTCATTGAAATCTGAGACGGTGGCCAAAATGGCTATTTTCACGTTAATTAATAAATTATTATTATATTGATTAAATCACTTTTTAATTTCAAATTTAATAACCGACAATTTTCATCAATTTTGATTACCTAGATATTTTCGATAATTTAAAACAAATTTACATATCAATTCAGTGTTAAATATTATACTAATTACAACGTTAAATTTCAACTGCAATTAAATCCAATTAATTATATTTTTAATTCCAATAAATTGATTAAATTTTGATTTCAATCTTTTTATTCAATCAATTATTACTCTATAAACATAGTTAACAATTGTTTATATCTTATTGCACAAATATTCTACAATTACCACCTATTATCATATTGATTGCACGTTTCAATTATATTGAATTTTGTTGATTTTCACATTAATTATAATTTAAAATCCCAATAAATTAATTTATCTTGGTTTCACTCTTTTTATTATTATTGCCTAATGAATATAATTGACATTTCTATACATTTTATTGCATTCACCTTATGCAGTTATCGTCTTAACTTATTTTACGTAACATTGAATTTCATTTAATTATAATTGATGAATAAACTGGTAACAAATAACAATTGTCACTATTGCTATATTAAATTTCATTTATTACAATTTATTTCTAATTTGAATCCAACAAGTTAAACAAATAGGTAACAAATAACAACAGTCACCTTTCTTAATTTAATAATATTTGCAAATTTGTTATCTACACACAAATGTCATAACTACTATCACAACACTACCTTTATCAATTGGAATTAGTTACATACTATTTAAGTAATACAACATTTAAATTATCAATCACTCTTTTAATCCAACATCAATTAATACATACAATACTATAATTTTTTTCAATCTATACCAATCATAACTCTTTACTCATTTTAATTAATTGGAATTAAATTTAAAGCAGTTATTAATTACCTTAAATTAATACTATTACATTTCATTCCAATTACAATCTTATTATTAAATCACAAATTTTATTTGTTCCAACATTAAACCACAAAACCTTATTGAATTAACTATTTTTAATTATCGAAAATTACGGGTCGTTACATTGCTTATTCTTTGCTATTACAAGTTTGGAAACCTAATTTTAAAATTTTTTGAAACGCAAAAACAAAGTTAAAAACTTTGAAACCATTTTCAATTTAAAACTAGAAAACTTAGTTTTGATTCCTAATCGGATCTCACGTCCGTCGCAACATACAAAAGTGTAAACTTTGTAATTCTTACACAACATACAAATAGTTTTGATCACAACCATACCATCAACACACCATACACCAACATCACATTCTTACAACTAAACATACCACTTTAAACATCCAAACATGATGCTTAACATCCAAACACAATATTTAACATCCAAACTATGCTAACCACAAATCGCAAACGTATATCATTATCATAGCAAGATATTTTAAAAACATGAACTAAGGATTTTCACAACTTATAATCTATCTATGGAAATATAATTAATTCTTTCAAAAAATGAGATAGTTTTACTCACCGAAAATCTTTGAAACCTGAAATGCCTTTGATGCACAAAAATCATCCCAAAAATATGTCATCTTCCACGTGATTTTTGGACATATTACTCTCGGATTTTGAAAACGTGATCAAAAGAAAAGTTTTAGAAAATTATTTTCTCTACAAATTAAGAAAAGGAATCACTCAAATCAATTTTCGTTTGAGATAGATATGGTCAAAAGAAGAAGGGCTATTTTCGGATCTGAATTTCTGAGTTTAAAAGCACATTGCAAAGAAATGAGATTTTGACATACCTAAGTTTGAAATTAGAAAAAGTGTTAAAATAGAAATTTGTAGCTACTGAAATATTATACGATTAAAAAAAAAAGAAAATCTGGATTTGCTGTAAAATAGAGGAAGTTGTGGCCAAATAAAATGGAGGAAAAATGTAGAAGAAAGAGTTTTAAAACAAGTTCGCATATTTAAAACAATTTAAATCTTTTCATTTTAGAAAAACTTAAAACTAACATAAGAAGCCATGAAATTATGAAGAAAGATTTAGGGAAATGTAAATGGAGAAGTAAATGAATATATGGTGAAGGGGATGTGTATTTATAGACAAAAAAAGTAAGGAAATTACTAAACTATCTTTTGAATTAATTAACATAACATGTCATGATTTTGTTAGGTCACATCGCCACCTATCCCCTTTCTAATCATGTCCATCATTCACCTCTTGTTCCATCCCTTAGGCTATGATTGCATACTTAATAATGATGATGATGTTAAAGAAATGACAAGAGATAAGGTGTATTTTATATTTATATATAAAGTGCATGTATATATATGTTATAATTTAAACCATGACTTCTCACATCTCTATCTAAACCTATTTAACATAAGATAATTTATTATTAAGTGTATTATTATATTTCTAATTATATCTTATTTATGTGTACATATGGTGCACAAAGGCGAACAACGTTCCCGAGAACTTTCCGGTGTCGAAAATTCGAAATTCCGGAAAACGTTCTTCGTTCACATTTTATGTTGGGGCATTTCACTAGAAGGACAAACTTTGCGGTCCAATTAGTTTTTAGGACACACATCCACAGAAATTAATTTCAAGGCCAAAGTGAGCAGAATAATTACTTTTAAGGACAAAGTCAGCAGTCCAATTACTTTCAAGAACATAATTTCATAGGTTTTTAGGCCTTAGAAACTAATTATTTTGCATTTTGTCCTTAAAAGTAATTATTTCAGTTGTATGTCCTAGAAACTAATTGCACTTGCTAAAGAGGCCCTTGTGGCTAATTTCCACTTTTATGTTTTTCTACGAACTACCTATTTTGGTAAACAACTTTTAAAAACTATTTTACCATCATTATTAAATAATTAAAATAGGTTTATTTGTAAATAAAAACCAATTTATTAAATACTTAAATTAACGTGAATTTTCAAAGAAATATATTAAAACGATGATTTTAACTGTCGATGTCATAAATACATTTTATTTTCAAAAAATAAAATAATTTTTTTTATTTCATAATCTTATTTGAATATATATTTGTGTATATATCTAGAGGCGTCACGATTCGTATTGTTTAATAACAGTTATATCGATAAAACGATTTCCGATTGTTTTATCAATATTTTACCCAGGACTATATTTACAAATTTTTAATATTTTACCTAGGTAATTTGTTCAAATATGTTTTCCAAAAAAAATAACTATTATTATTTACCACTTAAAACATGATTGTTTTTTTACTTTTAAACCCATATCCGAATATTTTAAAAATAAATATAATTTATCCAAGTGATAAATTTGCAAGTCGTTACTTGGACAACTCAACAAGTTACTTTAGTTGAAAATAACTCTAAAGCGATGAATATTTTATTTTGTTCATTAGATAAGAATAAATTTGATAGAGTTAGTATATGTAAGTCGGCATATGAAATACAGAAAACATTTCAAATTACACATGAAAGTACAAACAAAGTTAAATAAAGCAAGATTTCCATGTTAAAATATCAACAGCAGCTTTTTAAAATGAAGGAAAATGAGACAAGTTTGGATATGCATCATGTGTACAAGATATTACACATGCACTCGTGCAATTAGGACAAAAAAATCTGAATTTGATATAGTTTCAAAATTTTAAAACTCTTTAACAAATAAGTAGGAAGAAAAAATGCTAGCTATTGAAGAAGCAAATGACCTTTCCAAATTCAAGGCTGAATAGTTAGTGTGTAATTTAATGTCCTATGAAGTAAATTTGCAGATCAGGAAGCAAAAAAAATAAGAGATCAATTGCTTTTCAAGTCGAAGCTGATTCATATATTGATAACAATGATTTGGCCTACCTTGCTAAGGGTTTCAAAAGTATTTGAAATCTAAGATGGCGACAAACAACTTTAATAGCAACTCGTCAACTATGATGTGCTTTGAATGTGAGAAGACGGGCCACATAGAAAGGGATTGTCCAAAGCTAAATAATGTAAACAAGTCCGTAAAACAACAAGAGGCAAAACCAAAGAAAAAGAAATTTCAAGTCACTTGGGATGACTTCCATTCTTCTTCATCCGACAAGGAAAGTGACACAGAGCAAGCAAATATCTATTTTATGGCATTCAATGATAAGGTTCGTCAAACTTACTCTTATGATATTTTACTTAAAATTAATATAGGCATTTTAGAGTAAAAGAAAA
This sequence comes from Allium fistulosum, assembly GCA_030737815.1. Classification (NCBI taxonomy): domain Eukaryota; kingdom Viridiplantae; phylum Streptophyta; class Magnoliopsida; order Asparagales; family Amaryllidaceae; genus Allium; species Allium fistulosum. Next base: position 1,428,975,138 of record CM060902.1, read on the forward strand.
ATGAAAAGAAAATGAGAAAAGAGACTTATGTAAAACTAGATAGAGCACAATTAGAAATAGATATGTTAAAAGATGAAAAGGTAATTCTTGAAGAAGAATTACATAAGGTACAAGAATCTAGTGGAATTTTGACATCTCAAATTCAAGCATTGCAAGATGAATTAAAAATCTATCGATATGAGAATGTCAAACTTTCAAAAGAAGATTATGATTTACAATCATCGCTTGATATATCTAAAAATCAAGTTTTTTCTTTAGAATCTAAGATTAATGATTTATCACAAAATATATCAAAACTTAACAAAGGCAAAATTTTTTTAACAAATTTGATAAATATTTCAAAACATGCCTTTAAAAAATAGTTTGGGATTTAAAGCTTCTAAAACTAGCAATTATGGTTCTAAAGAAAATATGCACTATTATATACCAATTTTAGATGGAATTTTGACATCTCAAATTCAAGCATAGCAAGATGAACTAAAAATCTATCGATATGAGAATGTCAAACTTTCAAAAGAAGATTATGATTTACAATCATCGCTTGATATATCTAAAAATCAAGTTTTTTCTTTAGAATCTAAGATTAATGATTTATCACAAAATATATCAAAACTTAACAAAGGCAAAGAAAATTTAACAAATTTGATAAATATTTCAAAACATGCCTTTAAAAAATAGTTTGGGATTTAAAGCTTCTAAAACTAGCAATTATGGTTCTAAAGAAAATATGCACCATTATATACCAATTTTAGAAAATCTAAAAATACTAAAAGTCAAATAAAGTTATAATATTCCAAGACTATTAGTATATGGATTTCTAAAACCAATAATACACTTATTAGAAATAAATATATAAATAATTTTATTTCGTAAGTACATTTATATTCAAATTACATTTTCAAAGGTTCAACAAAATCCACTAGGGTATGGTTATCGAAAATCTAACCCTCGAACCCTAACGTAGGAAGTGGGAACTAGAATTTTTTTCGTATTTTTTACACGTACACCATATATTGAAGGGGTGATGTATTCTGAATTTTTTGATGCATATAGAAATGGAGCTATAAGTGGAAGAAAATCAAAACATTTTGTAATCTTATCTTTGAATATATAATATGGTTTGTGAGATAAATACTATTTTTAAGCTATTACTTATTGTTGACAAATAATTTGAAAAGATATAAATAATTTGGATCTTTTGATAGAAAATAAGGTATTTTAGATTTTTCTATAACACTTGTCAATAATAAAAGATTTATTTTAAAAGAACATTATATTTATGGCTACGAGTGCTAAAAAGTATTGTCTTAAAAATATACCCAATGAATTTTTTTAAATAAATATTCACATTTAGTTGGCATTATGTTTGCACTTTAAAATTTCTTAAGGGGATTTTTTTTATTTTTCCAATATATACAAGTAAATAAAAAGTTTTTTGAATTGTTTTATTATAAAAACTGTGGGTTAATTATTATGTTTTTACAAAGAGATTTTTACTTTTGGAGTATAATCGATACCACTTTTTCAAAAAGTATTTCTCAAAGGTTTTTGGGTGTTTTGTTTCATGTTACTCTTTCATATTTTGTTTTTTCTTCTTTATTACTTTTTGTTGATGACAAAAGGGCAGAAAAATGGAACATATCGATAAGGGGAGTAAAATATTACTGATGAGCAGACTACGGCAAATAACTACAGCTAACGAGCTTGATGAATGAAGACCATATTTTAAATGAGTCGTATGTGAGTTTAGAAAATATTGTACAATACCCTTTGATGATACACAAAAAATAAATATTATCAAATTGATTTAAAATAAATTTTGAACTTAGAAATTTTGAAAATGGGTAAAAAAATTCAACAATTTAAAATATTACGGAACACTAGGATTTGAACTTGGATCATGAAGCACAAATTTGCATTTCTTGCGGATTGAACTACAAATGCTTTTGCTAATAGAAGTTAGACATCTGGAAATATTACTCAAATGTCTAACCTAGTATTCAGATGTCCGGTAAACTTTTTTATACGTCTGAATCATATCTTTTTTTAAATGCTTTCTTTTTTGGAAAATGGCCAGACGTCCAAGCCAAAAATTGAGACGCTCGACCTTGTAAAAACTAGTTTTTTATATCATAAGTCAAATGTCTGAATCATTAGGCCAAACGTCTGAAACAGGTCAAAAATGAACGTATTCTTTTCTGGAATGTGTTCATACGTTTGACCTCAATATTCAAATATCTAACCCTATTTTAAAATATTTTTAAAATAAAGAGTCAGATATTTGACCTTTTAGTTCAGATATTTGAGATGTTTAAATGGCCATATTTCTTAACGGACACTCATTTCTAAAGAGGAGCATCTGTCTATATAAAGTTGTGATCTCTTGAAAGATCATCACCTTTTTACAAATCTCTTCATCTCTAAAAATTTAGACCAACTTCGTTGATTGAATTCATCGAATTCTCGCTCTCAAATATCTATTCTATTTATTGCTCTTAGAATTCAAAAGTAATCAAATTTTCTGTATTTTCTTCTTATAACACTGCATGTTCAATTCACAATCGTCAAAGGATACTGTAGGAAGGGTGTACTAAAAAGAGACTTATCCATGTTGTCAAGAACACATCAAAGTCAAAGTCAAAATTTATTATGGTTTAGTGAAGTCCTGTTGGTGATCTTTAGGCAAGATATTGAAGTCCTGTTCGATTGTTCTAGTGATCTTGTAGAAACATATTCCTTTGAGTAAAATGAGGTTCGGTTAGTGAATTCCAAAAGGAATCTAGAACTAGACGTAGGACGTAGAGTCCAAACCAGTATGAAAATCACTGGTGCAATCTTTTACTTACTGCTTTCTTTTAGCTTACTTATATTATTAGCTTATGTTATATTCTACCATATTATAGATCACTTTGCATTCCACACATAAGTCACATCATGTAGCGACTTCCATATCCTACCTAAAAGGCTTATTCACTCAATTCCAAAAGATTCTTATGAGTTATAGGGCCCTTGTACCCAAGTCGTCAAATCAGTATATTAAGATACAATTGTCATCGAAGACTACTTTCTTTTTTAGTTTAAAAAAGGCCTATTCAATGGCTCATACATTGTGTAAACCTATTTCTCCGAGTGAAGTTAGGATGTTGGCTAGTGAAAAGCTAGAAAGAGATACTGGACTGGACGTAGGATGGTGCTCCGAACTAGTATAAAAATCTCGATATGCAAGTTTTTATTTACTTTATTTTACTTCTTCTAATTAGTTTAACATATTTGTATATATATACATATATCATTAGTTTAACCATATAATTAATCCACTAGAATTTCATTTGGTATCAGAGAAGGATCATTCATGAACTATAACATAGTTTAGTCAATATTGTTTAATATAACACATCTAAGCACTTTTGTTCAAGGCCGGTCCATTGAACGAACCCCACTATTCACTGGAAATGATTATAATTTTTGGTCAACTAGAATGAAGTTCTATATGGAAGCAAATGGTCTTGAAATTTGGGATGCCACACAAAATCAATATGTAGCTCCGACAACACCATTAAATACATGGATTCCTAAACAAAAGGCTATTGCTACAAATAATTCAAAAGCAAGGAATATATTATTTTGTGCTTTAAACAAAATTGATAACGTGATTATTTGCAAAACTGCAAATGACATTTAACACACACTGCAAGTCATACAACATGGCACAAATAAAGTTAAAACTATATAAAATCTCCATGTTAAAAAACCAGTTTTAAAATTTTAGAATGAAATAAAATGAAAATATATCAGATATGTACTCTCGTCATCAAGGTATCATAAATGCAGTTATTAGATTATGAGGGACCATATCTGAATTTGATGCTATAACAAAAAATTAAACTCTTTAACTAATTATTGGGCGAGAAAAGTATCAGCTATCAAAGTGGCTAATGATCTTTCACAACTCTAAGGTTGAAAAGTTAGTTAGTAAACTAATGGCATATGAAGTGAATTTACAAACAAGAAAAAGGCAGAATCGGGAGAATAAAACTATTGCATTCCAAGTTGAAGAAGCTTTCGAGCTTGATAAGGATGAAATGGCCTTCGTTGCAAAGAATTACAAATAGTTTAAAAGGCAAGTGAAAAGAAGCAACAACAATGGAAATAACAATTCTACATTCAAATTCTTCAAATGCAACAAATTTGGTCACATAGTAAAGGACTTTTTGATTTAGAATAATGGTAAAAAGGAGTCTAAAAGAAAACCAAAATATGAAAAATAAAATAAGAAAACAAATTCAGCTTTTAAGGCCACATGGGACGATTTTGATTACTTGCCTTCTTTCAAAAGTGATAGTGATGATGGGCATGCCATTGCCCTACTTCATGGCAATAGAGAATGAGGTACAATATGATTTAACATATAATGAACATTTTGATTTTTGTAAAGAATTAGGTAAGAAGTTTAGAAATCTTAGAAAAACTTGTAAAGAAGCTACAAAAATTTAAACAAAGCAGAATTAGAAATAATTATGTTTAAAGATGAGAAAACTGTTTTAGAGAAGCAATTGATGATCAAAAAGTGTCTTTAGAAAATCTAACTTTGACAATAGAACTGAAATACTTTTTTCAAGAAAAGTTAGAATTATATAAAGAATGCGATTTATTAAAAGATTTAAATAAAATTTTGAAGATTTCCGTTGGCAATTTCAATTCTAAAATTGATTATTTAGAAAATTAAATAATGTTATAGAAAATAAAATTATTGAGCTACTTAGAAAAATAGCAAGATTGGGAAAATTCACAAAATTATTTTGAAAATTTGACTAACCAAATTTCTATACTTAAGGATGAACTTAAGACATATAGAGATTAAAATTTCAAATTATCAAAAGAAAATTGTAAATTAACCACAAACATAGAAATTTGAAGTCTAAAAATTTTGAGTTTAAAGAAAAATTAGAAAAGCTTACAACTAGTGTTTGGAAATTTAATAATGGTCAAGAAAATTTATAAAATTTGATCAAAATGTTTAGTCCATCACATAATAAAAATGGTTCAGGACTTTAAGAAAAAGAAATAAAATTACTCCAAAGAAATATAGTTTGTTATATACAAAACTTAAGTATCCAACAATGGGTTTAAAAATGAAGTAGAAATACCTAAAAATAAGATAGTTAAATTTTAGGTTCCAAAAATAATAATAATTTATTTAGAAAGAAACATAAAGAAAAATTCATGATAGATGCTCATAATAATATTAATTATTCTTTCAAAAGTTTTACCAAACCCTCCTGGGTATTATTACCTAAAACATAACCCCAGGACCCTAATGTAGGAAGTGGACACTAATAAATTTATCTATTTTTTGCAGGTATCCACTTATAATGGAGAAAATAAAAGATGCATTATGGATAGTGGATGTTTCGATCATATGACAGGAAACTCTAGCATGCTTACAAATATCAAACCAATAGATGAAAGCATTATTTCTTTCGATGATAATTTTAAAGGATATATCATCGGAATAGGGGACGTTAGCAATAATGGTAGCCCAAACTCGCCTTTAATCACAAATGTTTATTTAGTTAGAAATTTAAAAAAAATATTATTTAGTATCAGCCAATCATGTGACAAAGGTTTTAAATTTATTTTCTAAAATTTAAGAAAACGTAATATTTATATTTTAAATATGAAAGTAAATCGTAACATTAACAGTGTCTTATGGCAAACTCTATTGATTCGTGGCTTCAGCATAAACATTTCTATCATTTTATCTTTGAATTATTAAATAAAATAACAAAACATCAAATTGTGCGAGGTCTTCCGAAAATGAATTTCAAATTTAATAATTTGTGTGATGCTTATCAAAAAGGAAAATTAAGAAAAATCTTCTTTTTAAATCTATAAATGAAATTTCAACTAAGCAACCATTAGAATTACTTCATTTAAATTTGTTTGTTCCGACCCAAGTTAGGTCAATAAACCATAATAATATGTTTTTGTAATAGCTAATGATTTTTCGAGATATAAATGGACTTTTTTTTTAAACATAAAAGCGATACTTTTGAAATATTTAAGAACTTTGTAAAATGAATTCAAAAATTAAAGATTTAAAATTTAAAATTTTAGAAGAAGTCATGGAGGGTAATTCAAAAATGATGATTTTACAATTTTTTGCACTAAAAGAGGATTCATCATAATTTTTCTTTTCCCAGAACACAACAGAAAAGTGGTGGTGTGAAAAGAAAAAATAGAACTTTATAAGAATGCACTAGAACATTACTAAATAACATTTCTACCTTAGGATTTTTGGGTTAAAACTCTCGCTACTACATGTTATGTTCTAAATTGCGTCTCAATAGGACCTAAAACAAAATGCACCCTTACGAACTTTTTAACCAAAGAAAATCTAAGATACATACTTTCTAATTTTTGATGCAAAATGTTTTATTTTTAATACAAAAGAAAACTTAGGAAAATTCTATTCTAAAGCTGATGAAGGTATTTTTCTTGGTTATTCAGAAAGGAGTAAAGCTTGTAGAATTTTTAATAAAAGAATAAATGTTATAGGAGAAACTCTACACGTTTCCTTAAAGGAAATTTTAATAACTCTGAAGATGATGTTGAAATATCTAATATAAAAAATCTACAAATGCTACTCAAAACACTGAACAGAGTAAAACCTAATGAAATCCTTAAGTAACTAATGGATCTTAGAACAAAATATAACCAAAGATCCACCTCATATTTTTAAAGATCGCCCTATTGAAAATGTTTTAGGAGATGTAAGTACAAATTTTTAAATAAGAAGACAATAAAATGAAATAAGTCACTTAGCTATTATGTCAAATATAGAACCTAAAATTATACAGAAGCCAGAAAAGATGAATATGGATTTTTGTAATGCAAGAAGAGTTAAATCAATTTGAAAGAAGTAATGTATGGGAGTTAGTTCCCAGATCGAGTGATCAATCTATAATTGGAACTAAATGGAGAAATAATAAGAAACAAAGCTAGATTAATTGCTCAAAGGTACAATTAAAAAGAAGGAATCGACTAGGAAGAAACTTTGGCTTTTGTTGCATGACTATAACATCCCTAATTTTTGATAATATTATTCAGGAAATTTAATTAGATAAATTAAATAGAATAATGATGATAAGGGGATTGAGATTCGAATAAACCATATATAGGGCTGTGCTTATTAATAAAGTAAGTGGGCTTTAATTAGGTTATTAGCTAATTAAAGTACACATGGGCATATTAGTAAAATAGCCACTTTATTATACATGGCTATACACTTCTCATTCTTATCTATTCACGTTCATTTTTTTCAAAACAAAAATAAACGTAAAAACCCGAAGGAGCCAGCCATTATCAAAGTGGAAGATTGCAATCTAAAGCTAAAGATCAACGCTAGGAAGGATTAATCAACAACAGATTTCAAATTCCTTATCGTATCTAAGGTAAATAATAATTCATTCCATCTCTTTTTGTTTTTATTTATCATATGATTTTGGATTTAAGACTTATTTTCGTTTCTATGATATTTTGAATGATGATATGCTTAAGTTATTAATTGTTTGATTTATACAATTCATTTCTATAAAAAATTCGTACGGTTTTAGGGTAAAATTCGAGAGTTATTGATTTTAGAATTCCATGAAAATTTTTTATGTTAAGTAAAACATGATGTTGGAGATGGGTTTTAATTTTCAGAATTTTCCATGTTATAGAAAATTTATTATGAATTTCTAAAGGAAAATATGATATAATTGGGTTTAAGATTTATTTCGAGTATTTCAGGAAGAAATTGGGTCAGAAATTTTAATATGTTTAATTACATAATGAAAGGGATTTTATGTGATTTTTGGGGATTTTCCCAATTGATTTACTAGGGGAAATAAATTATTTTAAAAAGAAGGACTTTTCTGCTATTGTTGGTTTTGTTATATGGAAGGGCTTAAACATTATATTTCTTTGATTTAGATCTAATTAAATGCGGCAGTTTTTAATTGTAAAGTATTTGAAAAGTTTTAAAGTAACCAATAAAGGAATTATAATAGGCAGGTTAGTTATAAAGTGATTGCCATATTTAGCCATAATCCTATGTTTTTCAGAAAAAGGTGGTTCTGCCTATTTTGGAGGTACCTTTCGACTCCTTTACCTCCACACCCATCCAGTCGAAATCATTAGAGTCAAAACCAATGCACATAGTATCAATGGTATTGGTACGAATTGAATTGGTAAGTAGCAGAAGGTAGGGTGTCGAAGGTGATGCTTTTGTTAGGGTCGAAACCATAGTTTTCTTTTAAAAGATAAGCGCCTGCCTATTTCGTAAAAGGGCTTTCGACCAAGTCGATACCCTATAAGTTCAAGATCTTAGTTAGTATTCAATTGTAAATTCCTACCTTGTTTCACTTATAGCTTTCGAAGGGGTACCTTTTTCTTTGGATCAGTGTTTTCGAAAGGATTGGTATCAACCAAGTCGAAACCCAGCCGCTAATCTTCCTTTCGAGTGTATTGAAGCCATCAATGCTTTCAAAGGGTTATCTTTGTTTTACCTAAGCCAAGCCACTTCCTAAATGCTTTCGAAAGGGGTTGAAGGTTCCGAAGGCAATGGAGTCGAAAGCTGGGGGGGTTCGACATTATCCTTCGAATTTTTACTTCTCAAAAGTTGTTGCTTTCGACTAGATGGTTCCGACACCATCAATTTTTCCCCCAAACAATTTTGTAATTGGTTTCGAAAGAGACACTTTCTTATATAACCATTTTGACCCAAATTATGTTTTTAAAGAGTAAACCCAATACTTTCGAAAGGAATACTTTCATTTGTTTCGAAGCTATGTTTTAAAGGACGTTTTGATACCATCGAATGGTATGTTTGGTTTCGAAAGAGATGTTCTAAGATTTCAAAACATGAACTCAATCTCAATTTAATGGAATAACCATGGCATAAATAAACAAAGGGTTTTAAAATGAAGAAGTTTTCCTTGATTAAAAGGTTAACGGGTATTGGTATTAATGGTTGTTATGCTTACTTCTTCATATATTTATTCACATTATAACTAACCCATAATGGCACTTTGTGGTAAGGGCGGAATAGCTAGCTAGGTTGACCTAGTAGTGAATATAACTTGAGAAATGTTAAAAACCTTAAAACTAAAGATATTGGCAGGGGCCAACAGGTTCACAGTAAGCCCATGAAAACTGTGTATAATCAAAGATATTGACATAGGCCAATAGGTTTGTAGTTAGCCATTGAAAACTATATCCAGATAAAGATATTGACAATTAGTCAACAGGTTCCTAGTCAACCCATGAACACTAAGAAATTAAGATATTAACAGATAGTCAATAGGTTCCTAGTTAGTCCATGAAAACTAGGATAAAAGAAAAGATATTGGAGTTACCAATAGGTTCTTAGTGATCCCATGAAAACTATGAAATTGGACAGATAGTCCATAAACATTTAGGTTAATAGTAACCCTAAAGGCTATAATTGAGACAGATAGTTAGAATGAATGAGGATGGGTAATCCAGATTTGATTTACCTGTTTTGCATATCATCATAATGTTTTTGAGATACTATGTTTTAACCATTGTGGATGCAGGAGCATAGTATATGGTTTTATAAAGTTTTAGGATACTAGTGAGGGGAAAACCAGTTTCGCTAAGCGGCGTGGTCTGCCTAGATATCTAAATGGTTTAAGACGGTAAATTATTATTCATACCAGGCTTTATGTCTGACTCGAAGTTTTTATTTTCCCCTTAAACTCTCGGATACTAAATTTATTTTGAGTAGGTTGAGAGTTAAGGTTTCTAAGTGTTCTTTTAGACGAATAAAGCTTACGAGGACATGCAGGAGGCAAGCTTGTTATTAAAGTTCTTTTATTTCCGCTGAGTGTTTTGATTGTAAAGGCAAATTTGTTTTATTTCCTTATTATTATATACTCTGATCAACCAAGGGGGCATCTTCATATGTCGCTCTTGGCGTATTTTTTATTAGTTATATGTTATCGGAACGTGGTCTGTGTAATGGGATTATGTAATCAACTTAGAATATTTTGAAATGGAATGTGGAATTTGTTGCTATTTTTTTTCCATATTCTTGTGTTTCTGTGTATCAATGTATCTAATATCACTGTATCTGGTCGCCAAGAGTTAATAATTATGGATGACTGCAGCATCCGTAGCCGTTAGTTTTGGGCCTCCAAGTAGGGGATTGTTACAAGTTGGTATCAGAGCATAGGTTTATGAAACTTTAAAAGAAATTTAAACCTAAAAGATTTTTACATAATCCAATGAATTAGATAATTAGATTGGGGTTTGGGTTAAAGCTATAGTAATGTACTTGTATTTGATATATATATATATAAGTACGTATTCTCTGCTCTCTTAGATCATTATTTTGAATCTTACTAAGGCTCGTATGCAGATTTATGAGAAAGGAGATATGGAAGCAAGAAACGAAAGAGGAAATCTCGGTGGAGGAAGCACCACAACAAATGGAAATCCTCAACCCACTACAAAGAGGAACCCGGGTCGACTGGCTAATGTTAGTAATCAAAATGCTGATGCCAATGTCGGTGCTGGAAATCCACCAGTAGATATGGAGGGCGATGCATCAGTTCTTTGTTGGTTTGATGCAAGCAGGAGCTGCTGCTGGTGTTGCTGGAAATGTGGTTGGAGCTAATCATGTGGCTCCAGTTGGGAATAATTATGCTTTGCTGAGTAGAGATTACACCAGTTTGGGTGGGAAGCCATTCTTGGGAACAGAGAGTGCCATAGAGGTTCAGAATTGGATGTTGCATTGTGAGCATAATACCGATTTGGGTTTGAATGATGGGCAAAAGAGGAAGTTGGCCTCTAGACAGTTGCAGGGGTCAACATTACATTGGTGGAATAGTGTCACTGCTGGAGTTACGGAAGAGCAGTTAACTTGGTCTGATTTTAAAACGAGATTTGAGCAGAAGTTTGTATCTGAGTTTGCTAAGTCAGAACTGATGAGGAAGTTTATGGATCTAGTTCCGGGAGAGATGTTAGTAGTCGAGTATGCTACTAAGTTTGAAGTGCGGTCTCGATATGGATATGCTACTATAGATACTGACATCAAAAGTAATGAGAGGTTCATTCGGGGATTGAGGCCCGAGCTTTCTAGAATGACCATGACACATATCCATGATTCTTGTAATATAGTGGTGGAGATGGTCATTCGCCATGAGGAGTTACTTGTTGAGTTTGCTAAAGAGAAGCCAGTGGAAACTCAGGGTTCTTAAGGGAAGAAGAGAAAGTTCTTTAAAAAGAAGGGAGCCCAGAAGGGAGATACTGCTAAAAAGTCAAAGGCTGAGATAGTTTGCTATAAGTGTGACAAGAAGGGTCACTTTGCGAATGAGTGCCGATCAGGAAATGGGAAGAAAGCTACAACCAAGAAGAATGTGAAGTGCTTCAACTATGATCAAGTTGGGCATTATAAGAATCAATATCCAGAGCTAGTCAGGGCGGATAAAGGGAAGGTCTTTATGATTGGACCAGCTAGGCCTACTACAACAGATAAGAGAAAGACTGTGATGGAAGGTACGCTTTTGATTCAGAGTATTCCAGTTAGAGTACTTTTTGATACCGGTGCATCACATTCATTTATATCTTAGTGTTTGGTTGATAGGTTCTGTTTAGAACCCACCTACCTTGTTACTTCCTTAAGGATGGAAAATCCAATAGGAGGATATGAAAATCTAGGGTTAAGATGTGACCAGTTAGAACTAAATTTGTTAGGTCATAAATTTGCATGCAGTTTGTATGTTATTGATTTCATAGATTTTGGGATCATTTTGGGTATGGATTGGTTGGGTAGGTATGAGGCTAGAATATTTTGCCAAGATAGGGAAATATCACTGAGACACCCTGATAGTCATAACCGAGTAATATTCTCAGTAGAGAATACTGACCGGAGTGTTAATTCTTTACTTAATGCTTTGGGGGTAGGAAATGAGTTAGGTCGGGTTCGGATAGCAAGAGAGTTTGCATATATCTTTGAGCCAGTCACTGGACTACCATTGAAAAGAGCTATTGAGTTTATAATAGACCTTGTGCCTGGAGCTGAACCTGTGAGTAGACTACCTAGCAGAATGACACCCACTGAGATGAAGGAATTGAAGGTGCAGCTAGTGGATCTTGAAGGAAGGAATTTTATTAGACCAAGCAGTTCGCCTTAGGGAGCGGGCGCAGTGTTCGTGAAGAAACCAGATGGGTTGTTAAGGATGTGTATCGACTATCAAAAGTTGAACAAAAGGACGATCAAGAATAAGTATCATTTTCCAAGAATGATGATCTGTTCGATCAGCTGAATGGAGACAGAGTGTTTTTCCAGTTGGACTTGGCGATAGGTTTCCATCAGTTAAGGGAGGTGGAAGACAGTATTCCTTTGATAGCATTTCGAACTAGGTATGGTTCATATGAGTGGTTGGTGATGCCATTTGGATTAACGAATGCACATGCTTTCTCCGTGGATTTGATGAACCGAGTTTTCCGAGAGTATTTGGATAGGTTTGCGTTGGTGTTTATAGATGACATTCTAGTCTACTCTAAGGATGAGAGAGAGCATGAAGTTTATCTTAGAGTGGTGCTTGAGACACTGAGGCAGAATAAGCTAAAGGCGAAGTTTACCAAGTGTCATTTTTGGAAGAAAGAGGTTAAGTTTCATGGTCACGTAGTTTCAGAGAAAGGATCGTCAGTCGATCTACATAAGATCAAAGCCGTGAATAATTGGAAGAGACCAGAGACGGCGACTGAGATTAGAAGTTTTCTTAGACTTGCTGGTTACTACCGGAGATTCATTGAAGATTTCTCACGGAAAGTAGCACCTTTAACTAAGCTAACCAGGAAGGAGGTGAAATTTGTTTGGTTCGACAAATGTGAGGAAGCATTCCTTCAGTTAAAGCATTTGTTGACCAATGCACCCGTGTTAGTAGTTCTAGATGGAAACCAAGGTTGGTGGTATATACTGATGCATGCGGAACTGGATTGGGAGCAATATTAATGCAGAATGGTAAAGTTTATTGCCTATGCGTTGTGACAGCTTAGACCGCATGAAGTTAAATATTATACTCATGATTTGGAGTTGGCAACTATGATCTTCACATTGAAGATTTGGAGGAATTATCTCTTAGGAGAGAGATTTTAGCTATATACCAATCATAAGGCTGTAAGATACTTATTCTGTCATAAGGAGTTGAATATGAGACATCAAAGGTGGCTAGAGTTTTTGGCTGCTTATGATTTCGGTATAGAATATACACCAGGGAAAGGTAATAAGATAGTAGATGCTCTTAGTAGAAAAGATCAGAATGTAGTGTTAGCTATGTTGGCAGAGTGGAAGGATTTAGAAGCTTTGGCCAATTGTGGTGTGCAGATAAGATCAACTGCTAGCTCTAGTCAGAGTACCGCCATGTTGTTCTGTTTAGAAGTTCGACCAGTGTTGATCGAAAGAATTGCCTCTCAACAGAAGGAGGATCCATTATTAGCTGAGAGGATTAGAAGGCTTGAGGTTAAAACTAAGGTCGATGATTTGAAGGATTTTAGCCTTGACCAGAGAGGATGGTTGAGAATGAAGGGACGATTGTGTGTTTCGAATATTGAGGACTTGAGGAAAGTAGTTCTTGGAGAATGTCATCGGTCAAAGTTTACAATTCATCCTGGAGGAACCAAGATGTATCAGGATATGAAGAGGAGCTTCTATTAAGAAGGCATGAAGAGGGATGTTGGCTTGTGCGTTAGGCAGCGTGCAAACTATGAACAAGTGAGCTAAACATCAGAAGACGAGTGGGTTACTTCAGCCTTTAAAGATTCCAGTCTAGAAATGGGATTCGATATCCATGGATTTTATAGACATGTTGCCAAGGACAAATAGGGGTAATGAAAGTATATGGGTTATAGTGGATAGATTGACCAAGAGTACCCATTTCATTCCAGTTAAGTCAGCCAGAACGGCACCTGTTTTAGCTAAGTTGTTCCTGAAGAACATAGTTAGATTGCATGGAGTTCCTACCAGTATAGTCAGTGATAGAGATGTTCTGTTCACTAGCGAATTCTGGAAGAGTCTACAAGAAGTGATGAGCACCAATCTTAACATGAGTACCGCGTATCACCCTCAGACAGATGGGCAGATAGAGAGAGTCAATAAGACACTCAAAGATTTATTGAGAGCTTTTGTATTAGACTTTGGTGGATCTTGGGAGGATCACCTACATTTGGTTGAGTTTTCCTATAATAATAGTTATCAAACTAGTATAGGAATGGAGCCTTTTGAAGCTTTGTATGGAAGACCATGCAAATCACCAGCATGTTGGTTGGAGACTGGAGACAGACTAGTCTTAGGTCTCGACTTGGTTAGAGAGGCATTAGAAAAGATTGAGTTAATCCGAGGAAGGATGAAAGAAGCTCAGTCTAGACAGAAGAGTTACGCAGATAAGAGGCGTAAAGACTTAGAATTCTCATTCGGAGATAAGGTTTTCATTAAGGTATCACCTATGAAGGGTGTGGTGCGATTTGGAAGGACAGGAAAGTTAGCCCCAAGATATGTTGGTCCATTCCAGATTATAGAGAGGATTGGAAACCTCGCATACAGAATAGAGTTGCCGAGCAGTATGACAGGTGTCCATAATGTAATTCATATGTCTTATCTTTGTAAATATGTGCATGATCCAAAGATTACTATTCCTCCGACAGTGTTGGAAGACTTAATAGTTAAGCCTAATTTGACTTTTTTTAGACAACCAATTCGGGTTGTAGCTAGAGATGAGAAAAGATTAAGGATCAAGACAGCCAGGTCAGTGAAAGTTCAATGGAGCGACAACGAGAAGTATTATACTTGGGATACTTATCCTGATCTACTTTGAGGGTATGTCTATATTAGATTTATATAGATATTTGCTAAACAGTTAGACTAGTAAGGTTGTTAGGAGTTTTACAGATGATTGCTGTATTTAGTATTTAGTCCTTACTGAATTCCGAGGATGAAATTCTTTAGGAGGGAGCCTGTAACATCCCTAATTTTTGATAACATTATTCAGGAAATTTAATTAGATAAATTAAATAGAATAATGATGATAAGGGTATTGAGATTGGAATAAACCATATAAAGGGTCGTGCTTATTAATAAAGTAAGTGGGCTTTAATTGGGTTATTAGCTAATTAAATTATACATGGGCATATTAGTAAAATAGCCACTTCATTATACACAGCTATACACTTCTCATTCTTATCTATTCACGTTCATTTTTCTCAAAACAATAATAATGCAAAAACCCTACGGAGCCAACCATTATCAAAGAGGAAGATTACAATCTAAAGCTAAAGATCAAAGCTAGGAAGGATTAATCAACAACGGATCTCAAATTCCTTATCGTATCTAAGGTGAATAATAATTCATTCCGTCTCTTTTTGTTCTTATTTATCATATGATTTTGGATTTAAGACTTATTTTCGTTTCTATGATATTTTGAATGATGATATGCTTAAGTTATTAATTGTTTGATTTATACAATTCATTCCTATAAACAATTCGTACAGTTTTAGGGTAAAAATCGAGAGTTATTGATTTTAGAATGCCATGGAAATTTTTATGTTAAGTAAAACATGATGTTGGAGATGGGTTTTAATTTTCAGAATTTTCCATGTTATAGAAAATTTATTATGAATTTCTAAAGGAAAATATGATATAATTGGGTTTAAGATTTATTTTTGAGTATTTCAGGAAGAAATTGGGTCAGAAATTTTAATATGTTCAATTACATAATGAAAGGGATTTTCTGTGATTTTTGGGGATTTTCCCAATTGATTTACTAGGGGAAATAAATTATTTTAAAAAGAAGGACTTTCTTCTATTGTTAGTTTTGTTATATGGAAGGGCTTAAACGTTATATTTCTTTGATTTTGATCTAATTAAATGCGGCATTTTTTAATTGTAAAGTATTTGAAAAGTTTTAAAGTAACCAATCAAGGAATTATAATAGGCAGATTGGTTATAAAGTGATTGGCATATTTAGCCATAATCCTACGTCTTTCAGAAAAAGGTCGTTCCGCCTATTTCGGAGGTACTTTTTGACTCCTTTACCTTCGCACCCATCCAGTCGAAACCATTAGAGTCGAAACCAATGCACATGGTATCAATGGTATTGGTACGAAGTGAATTTGTAAGTAGCGGAAGGTGGGATGTCGAAGGTGATGCTTTCGTTAGGGTCGAAACCATAGTTTGCTTTTAAAAGATAAGCGCCTGCCTAGTTCTTAAAAGGGCTTTCGACCAAGTCGATACCCTATAAGCTCGAGACCTTAGTTTGTTTTCAAAAGTAAATTCCTGCCTATTTTTACTTAAAGCTTTCGACATAGTCAAAACTCATACCTTCGAAAGGGACTTTATAAATAGCTTTCGAATGGGTACCTTTTTCTTTAGATCGGTGCTTTCGACAGGATTGGTATCGACCAAGTCGAAACCCTGCCGCTAATCTTCCTTTCGACTGTATTGAAGCCATCAATGCTTTCGAAGGGTTATCTTTGTTTTACCTAAGCCAAGCCACTTTCTAAATGCTTTCGAAAGGGCTAGATGGTTCCAAAGTCAATGGAGTCGAAAGGGTGGGGGTTTCGATTCTATCCTTCAAAGTTTTACTTTTTAAAAGTTGTTGCTTTCGACTAAATGGTTTTGACACCATCAATTTTCCCCCCAAACAATTTTATAATTGGTTTCGAAAGAGACACTTTCGTATATAACCATTTTGACCCAAATGATGTTTTTAAAGAGTAAACCCAATACTTTCAAAAGTGATACTTTCATTTGTTTTGAAGCTATGTTTTAAAGGACGTTTTGATACCATTGAAAGGTATGTTTGGTTTCGAAAGAGATGTTTTAAGATTTCAAAACATAAATCCAATCTCAATTTAAAGGAATAATAACAATTGCATAAATAAACAAAGGGTTTTAAAATAAAGAAGTTTTCCTTGATTAAAAGGTTAACGGGTGTTGGTATTAATGGTTGTTACGCTTACTTCTTCATATATTTATTAACATTGTAACTAACCCATAATGGTACTTTGGGGAAAGGGCAGAATAACCTGCTAGGTTGACCCAGTAGTGAATATAACTTGAGAAATGTTAAAAACCTTAAAACTAAAGATATTGGCATGGGACAATAGGTTCACAGTAAGCCTATGAAACTGTGTATAACCAAAGATATTGGCAGAGGCCAATAGGTTTGTATTTTGTCCATGAAAACTGTATCCAGATAAGATATTGACAGTTAGTCAATAGGTTCCTAGTCAGCCCATGAAAACTAGAATAAGAAATTAGATATTGACAGATAGTCAATAGGTTCCTAGTTAGCCCATGAAAACTAGGATAAAAGAAAAGATATTGGAGTTACCAATAGGTTCTTAATGATCCCATGAAAACTATGAAATTAGACAAATAGTCCATAAACATTTAACAGGTTAATAGTAACCCTAGAGACTATAATTGAGACAGATAGTAAGAATGAATGGGGATGGGTAATCCAGATTTGATTTTTTTTTTGCATATCATCATAATGTTTTTGAGATACTATGTTTTAACCTTGTGGATGCAGGAGCACAGTATATGGTTTTATAAATGTTTTAGGATACCAGTGAGGGAAAAACAAGTTCTGCTAAGCAGCGTGGTCTCACTAGATATCTAAATGGTTTGAGATGGTTAATTATTATTCATACCAGGCTCTATGTCGAACTCGAAGTTTTTTGTTTTCCCGTTCAACTCTTGGGTACTTAATTGATTTTGAGTAGGTTGAGGGAAAAACCAGGTGTCATTTTAGGACTTTAAGGTTGCTAAAAGTATTTTCTAATAATTTTTTTAAAATTATTTAATAATTTTTATATCCCTTTTTAAGCTTTAGAATTCTTGAAAATAATAGGTATATTGGTCCACCTGTGGCGCTAACTGGTGCATCGGTGAATGACTTTTTCCAAGATTTTGAAGACCGTAAGAAATTTAAAAAAATCACGTCTCTTCATTGGTCATGATATTTCATTTAGAGATTCATGGCGATAGTCACTTCTCTTCAAAACCTTTCAGCATCTATATATACGTACGGTTTTTGATAGAGATTACAATTTGCTTTCTGTTCTTACTCTTTGATTTCGAAAATCTCATGATTTCTAAAAGTGATCAAAATCAACGTTCTTTCAATTCAAATATCAGTACTTTGATTTTTATCTATCCTAAAACTCTTGTTCATTCAATTCCAAAAGACATGTATAGCGGCTCAGGCACTATGTAAACTTATTCCTTTGGGTAAAATAAGGGTGTTAGACAGTGAAATGGTCAAATAGAGATTATGGGATAAGACGTAGGATGATGCTCCAAACCAATATAAAAATCTCTGTATGCTAGTTTTTATTTACTTTATTTTAATTCTGCTATTTGGTTATATATTTATATATTATTTTTATTATTTTAGCCATATATAGGATCCACTAGAATTTCAGATCCTGGTTGTATAATTGAAGAAAGTTCAATTGTTAACAGTAAGCCTTTTGTGCACGTGCACAGTCATCCTGTTACTACTGATGCCAGTAGCCTAACCAATTTGCAGCAGCTTAATGCGGGTCATCACCGGTTACAAGGCCAAAATAATAGTCCTGATACTTTTTCTGAATCCCGCTTCTGTAGCAACCTGGAAAACCAAATTATGCATCTTGTTCAATCCATGCATGGGAAATTTAATCCACCTTCTTCCAATTCTCTTCCTTCAAGTTCTTCTCATCCCAATCTTTCCCATCCTTCCCCTCCTTCCCACTTCCCCTACATCAATAATAAAATTATCCCTGGGTGGGTTGATCCATCTTTCAAGCCCCTCCCAATCTCAAGCCCCATTACATCATCTCCTTCCCGGAAGAATGCAAAGCCCAATAAATTAGCCAACAATTCAAAATCTCCTGCAACTAGGAGCAAGGGACGTGCCACTCTTCTTTCCCTTTAAGTATGTTAGCACAAAGTATTGGAGTGTGGAACATAAGAGGAGCCCATAATCAATCGAAACTTGATCAAGTTAAAAATCTCATTCAGTTGTATGACTTGAAAATCATTGCTATTCTTGAAACAAAGCTAAACCTTCTCTCAACTGTTAAAGCAGCAAATTATATTTGTCCCTCTTGGAAACTTCTGCACAATCTTAGTGATGTGGAGTATGGTAGAATTTTAATTCTATTTGATCCGTTCTTTTTTTCCCTGTCAACAATTTTATCCTCAAGACAACACATTCATACTCATGCCAAATGTTCCCTTACTTCCTCCTCGTTCTATCTCACTTTTGTATATGCTGATAACTCTTTGGTCTCTAGACAAAAATTTCTTGATTTTCTTCCTCATCTTAGGCAGGAAACTCATCCATGGCTTGTCTTAGGTGACTTTAATTGTTGTTTTCATCTTGATGATAAGTTTGGTGGCCTTCCTCTCCTGCCAAGGCAAATCCAGCCTCTTAACATATCTGCTGCTGATTCGAGTCTTCTTAAACTTCCAACTTTTGGATCTAGATACACATGGAACAATCGTAGTAGGAGTGGTGTGAGAATCTTCTCCACCATTGACCATGCTTTCTGCAACCTTGTTTCTCTTTCCGCTTGGCCCAAGCTATCTATTCTTATTCCTTCTCCTTATCTATCTGATCACTCTCCATTGATTCTCTCATCATGTGCCCCTGTGCTTAAGGAAAAAAGGAGCTTTAAATTTTTCAATGCTTGGACTCTATCCGCTGAGTTCATGCCTATGGTTACTTCTGTCTGGTCCACTAAATGTTATGGTAATCCAATGTTTATTTTGTGCAGGAAGCTTAATCTTGTTAAAAAGTCTCTACGACCTTGGGCAATCAAAACTTTTGGAGATGGTTCTAAGCAGTCTTCTCGCTTAAAAGAACAGTACAATCAGGCCCATGATTACATGATGAACCACCCTGATTCCATGCAGGCTGCTGAAGAGGAAGGAAAAATTTTCAACCTTCTCAACAAGGCCCTTAATGTTGAAAGTAGCATGAAACAACAACAGTTGCATAATAAGTGGCTCCAGTTTGGGGACAGAAACACTGCGTTTTTTCATGCCTCGATCAAAATTAAGCAGGCTAAAGAAAACATCTATATGATAAGTGGTAAGGATGGTACTCTTTACTCCACTCCTGAACTAATTGACTCTGCTTTCCTTGACTATTATATGGATATTCTGGGTAACTCATCTAATTTTGCCCCTGACCTTAACCTATTTGATGAAATATCTCTTCCCTCCCTCAGCATTGAGCACTCCTCTATGCTTGTTGAAAAAATCTCCAATGAAGAAATAAAGCAAACTCTTTTTGCAATGAATAAGAAGTCCTGTGGGGGTCCTGATGGTTTTAATGTTTATTTCTTTACGTTCTGCTGGGAACTAATACAGACTGATTTTTGCAAAGCTGTGCATAATTTTTTTGACAAATGTACTCTTCTCTCTGAAGTAAATGCAACCAATCTAGTTTTGATACCAAAATCTCCTGAGGCTAGTAATGTTTCTTCTTTCAGACCTATATCTTATTGTAATGTAGTTTATAAGTGTTTATCTAAGATTCTTACTAGTAGGCTTGTTCGTGTGCTTCCTGACATCATCTCACAAAATCAAGTTGCTTTTATCCCGAAAAGAAACATTATGGACAACATCCTTCTTGCTCAGGAATTTCTCTGTGGTTATGGTAGGTTGAATGCTTCTCCTGCTGCAATGATGAAGCTGGATATTTTAAAGGCTTATGATTCTGTACAATGGTCTTCCATTGTTAGGATTATGGCATTAATGGGTTTCCCTAAACCTTTTGTGGGGTGGATATTTGAATGCATTTCAATTCCAAGCTTCTCGCTTATTCTTAATGGTCATTCTATGGGTTACTTTAAAGCTAGGCAGGGGATTCGACAAGGTGATCCTATCTCCTCGTATATTTTTATTCTGGTCATGGAGGCATTAACTGCTCTTCTCAACAGTAAGTTTTCTACCAACCTGATTTCCTTCCACCCTAAATGCAAAAATTCCACAATGTCACATCATTGATGTTTGCTGATGACATCATGATATTCACTAAGCCATAGCTATCTTCCATCCTCTGTGTCATGTCCACATTGTCTTCCTTCCATTTGATGTCTGGTCTTAACATCAACTTGGCTAAATCAAGCATCATCATCTCTGGGGTTGATTCAAGCATATCATCCTCTCTTCAACATGCTTCTGGTCTTCAACCTATGAGTGCAAATATGTCTTATTTAGGCCTCCCTCTTCTAACTTCCAGACTTACAACTTCTGACTGCCTCCCTCTATTTTCAAGAATTACTTCTGTCATGGATAGATGGTCTAATCGATTTTTATCTCAGGCTGGTAGACTCATTCTTATTAAATCAGTTTCCTTTTCTATGCTTGTTTAATGGGCCAAGGCTTTCATTCTTCCATCTAAGCTTCTGAAAATGATTAGAAGTGCTATGATGCGCTTTCTATGGTGTGGTTCAATTCACAGTAAAAAAACCCATCCCCTGCTCCTTTAATATCTTTGAGCAGCCCAGGGACAAGGGGGGTTTGGGAGTTATAAACATTATGAAGTGGAACTTGGCTGCCTTTAGTTCCCACTTCAATGCAGTTTTGTCCAGGAATGGTAGTGTTTGGGTGAGATGGGTGTGGACGCATAGGATTGGTTCAAAATCTTTTGGAGTGTTAAGGTTCCACAATTATGTAGTTGGACTTGGAGGAAGCTTCTTGCTTTAAGGAAAAAATTTCTGCCTTTCATTTGTATGAAGATGGCTTCCTCCTCTGATGTTAGGTTCTGGCATGAACCTTGGGTCTCCCCTGGTTTGATCCTTACCAACTTACTTTCTCATCAGCATATCCATCAATCTGGTATATCTATCAATGCTAGGGCTACTGACTTTCTTCTTCTTGGCAGTCTTCAGCTTCCTTATACTTCCAATCAGCAGCTCAGGGGTGTCTAGAATCAACTTCAGGGTGTTGTAATTGAAACTATGGATATTGACCATGTAACATGGAATGGCAGCCTCCATTCTGTCTCTCATGCCTATTCTATGCTCATAGGTTTGAGTACTGTGCCAATTTGTAGGTGGCAGAGGATAATTTGGAATGTTGACTCCAGTCCTAAGGAGAACTTAATGTTATGGAAAGTGGTTCATAATTCTTTGCTAACGAGAACTGTCATGCTGAATATGGGCTTGAATCATGGGAGCCTATGTAGTTTCTGCTCTGATATGCCTGAAACTGTTGAGCATATTTTCTTTGAATGTGCTGAAAACCTCTTCATGTGGAGAAGAATGATGATGGTGGTGGGTTGCAGGACTTTGGCTACCTCTACTACAATTGATTTGAGTATTATACACAAAGCTACTAGGTGGAGAACCCAGAAATCCAAGCTAATTGCTCTTTGCATAAAGAAATATTTCAAAGTGCTATGGACTGAACGTAATGCAATAGTTTTTGATAAGAAAAGAAGAACTGGTGATAGTGTTTGGGCGGTTTTGAAGAAGGACATTCATGCTGATCTTCTGAGGCATCCCTATTTTCCTCTTTCTTTCAGTTTTATTTGGAGATAGGAGTGCCTAGGTGGTTGCTTTGGTGTCTCCTCTTTTCTGTATTTTGTTTTTATTGTGTGCTTGTGTTGTTATCTTCTGTTCTTCTTTGTGTGTTTGCTTTTGTGGCTTGGAGTTTTGTTCTGAGCTTCTTTTTCCTTCTTTTTTCTTGCAATAAATCAGGTAGAGGTCCTGTCAACCTCGCTAGCCTTTGCTAAAAAAAGAATAAAACATTTTCCATTCTTTTAATTAAAACTTCCCTAATCAATTCCCACAATTTCTCTCTTTTTCCACTCCACTCTCTTCACATGATATGGCCGAAATTGTTTAGCTAAATGGCATAAGATTTCCATAAATTCCTTCATGCAATTATCTTTTATTTAAAACCATTTAAAAATACACCAATATTATATATCGATGCATGCAAATATAACTTTTATATATACATTCAAATAATTACAAACAACTCCCAACATTAAATAAATTAAATAATTATTATTATTTCTCAAATATTAATTACTTTAATTAATTTACAACATTTTATAAATTAATTAAATCATATGGATTTTTTGAGAATTCATCATTTCGGTAGTGTGACTCAACGGTGTAATTTAGTCAATAACTAATATCGAACAATTCGAATATCGATGTTCATATTGAAAGTGACTAAGGATCGTGTAATATGGAATATTAAGTAAACTATTTACTTGTGTGGAATATAAATATAAAAGTAAAAGTAATAAAGTAAATGACACCAGAGATTTTTATACTAGTTTGAACTTCCCATTCTACGTCCAGTCCCAGACTCCTTTCACTTAACCCGGAGGAACAGGTATTACATCGCTTGAGCAACTGAATAGGACTTCAATCGCCTAGATAACCGAATAGGACTTCAACCGACCGCTTGAGGATACTACAACAGGACTTCAACTATAAATAGCAGAAAAGTATTAGACCGAGTGTGCTCTTGAATAACACCGATAAGTCAATAACGTACACCCTTCCTATAATCTTCTCCTTTGTGGTATGTCATGTAATTTGTGAAGAAGGAAGTAATGTTGATCACAAGAAAATAATCATGTGATCGAAATAATAAAGCAATTTGGAAATGAATGCTTGAGAATTCAATAGAAAAGGTAGAAAAATTATAAGCATGATTCATTATTGAAACAATGAAATGAATTGCTTTATATAGAGTTTAATAGTTGCAATCATTCATGAAAAGAAACAATGAAAAGTTATGACTGCAATCCTTGATTTAAGAGATGCATCTCCTCATAATGAAGAGGTACCCTTTCAAAAAACTAGTCGTTATATAGATTCAGTCGGCTGAATAGAGTGAGGCAGCCATCTGAATCATCGATTTCAAAACCAGAAAGTTTATAGTGTATTTTAGGCAGATTTCAGCTATTTTAATTTATTAGGTCAGACGGCTGAATCTTCATATATTTGAAAACATATGCACATACATAGGTTCAGTAGGCTGAATAATCTTGTTCAGTCGGCTGAATTATGTTAATGAATAAAAGTTGGCTTAGCTCAGTTAGTTAGAGCACTTGCCTTCTAAATTAGTGACCCGGGTTCGAGTCTTGTACCATGCATTTTTTGAAAACTTGATTTTCATTTAAAATATGATTTCACCAATGACCCGAATTCGAGCCTTGCTTCATATATTGTTGTTGTTGTTGTTATTAAAAAACTTTCATTGCTTTTATAAAATGTTTCGAATGTGTATGTATATGTGTATACCACTTTGAGAAGATTTTAACATCTGTATACTCTAAACATGACACTCTATGACTAATAATACTTTGTTTGTCACCTTCATCTTGTCTCTATCGTGTATATCTCTTCTTGTATCTCCATATATATACTTGTATCCTCTTTTGTACCGTGTATCTTCATGTTGAACTTATTTATTTGTCCCTTTTTGATACTTATGTACCTGCAAGTTAGCTTAAAGATTCTTTGGCATAATTATATAGTTGTTATCTTTAAAATCTAACAATAGAGGTTCTAACACATATGTCAACTTAGCTAGTGGTGTGACATTTTGGTCGAATTTATCGCTTACACACCTTTTTCATAAAATCTAATTTTATTTATAAGCCGTACCTGGTAGTAATGATTATTTACACCAATTCTCTTCATCAAAACTATATCACTTTAGGACTTATAGAATTTGGTTTTGTTTAAAATTCAAATATCGTCCATGTTCAACTTGATTAGTTCAAACATAGAATTCTTGGTTCAATAATTACAATTATTATTAACTATACTACTATGGATAAAGAGTTTGACTTTGAGTTGACTGTAGTTGACTATGATACTATCCACTTATATTTGAGGAGACGAATTCTGCGTATAGTGTTTCACTTCAAATGCTTCAACACATACCTAATTATAGTTGCTCGATGGATCACCATGCCAAACTATAAACAAAGTGGAATGTCCATATTGATGTTTCAGAGTATTATCAAGTCGATGAAACTGTGTAGCATCATCACTTCAAGATTCTCAATTTGACCTTAGTTACGTTAACCAACAGAAAACTCTCGGGTGAGTCATTTCATAGTTATCTAATAACTATCAGTATGTAACCACTTGGTATCCCTAGCAACCATGGGTAATACACAATGTGACGACCCTCCTTTTCGACTCTTGAAAATCGACATTGATACATCCTCGGTATTCACTTGACCATAAATTCAAGTTTCGGAATGGTAGATTGATCAAGGGTAAAAAGAAAATAACATAAAATAGAGAAGAAAATAGAATCTCATACGAATGGAATAATCATATATTATTAACCACAAAATCTTTTACAGCGAATTTTTTTGAATACGACATCAGAGTTTAACATAGATTCAGCCTAGACAGTTATAAATCCTTAGTCCTTACAAATGCTGAAAAATAATAAAATAAATGCAGTGGAAAAATAGAATACGTCCAAACGTTGATGAAGATCTCCAACTCTCCTATAACAACCCAAAATTTTAGTCATTTAATTTCGAAATATTTAATTGATTTAAATATTAAGATGTTGGTTTAAGAAGTTGAATAATTTGAAATTTCGAATATAGCGATTAAATTAAAGTTAATAATTGGAATTCAAATATAGTGATTATTCAAATTAATTGAATCAAAGGATTTATTTTTTAACAGTGTTTCAAATGACTGGGTTTATAATTGAATATTAATTCGAATTATTTATTTGCTTATTTAACTCGTTAAATAAACAGCAATAACGGTGAATTCAACCGTTAATTCAATTGTAGTAATAACAGTTTAAATAAATAATTAGAAAATAAATTATTATTTTTATGACTCGATTTCTATTGACATATTTTTAATTTAATTTGTTTGATTTTTCCATAATTTTTAATTTGGAAAATATTTAAATTATTCGTTGATGTTTTGTCGTCAAATAGCAGTGTTTTTGTGATTTTACAGAATGCAATATCCAGTGTATATTATTTTTGTTTTGGCATCACCTCATTATTCTGAGCACACCGATATTTTTATTTCGTCGATTGGAGTCCATACGCAAATTGGAAATCAGTGCAGCGCGATGCCGATAATCACATATTTTATATAACCAAACACTTCAAAATATCTCAATCCCTTTTCTTTTTCTCTCTTCCTCCTTAACCACTCGTACATTGTAGCATTCCTTCAAAAAAAGGAAAAAAACAGAAAAAATTGTGGATCCTCTAAAATAAAATAAAAAATAAAAATCACAAAATATAAAAGTTGTGATCATTGAATCTCTCATTTAGAGATCTACATTTTGACATGCTTCTTGAGGGGTGCGGCTGCAAAATTCATGGGTTCTACAGTGAAAGAGAGCAGATTGTAGATTAGAGTTTTGATTTTTGGGTCGTTGGATGGGTATTTGAGAAAACGAAGCTCGGATTCATAGTTATAGTGGAGTTTTGGCTCCCACAGCGAAGAAATGGTTGTCTCCGACCCTATATAGGGTGTTGCAATGTGGGTGGGTAGCAGGATGGAGGGGAGAGTCAGGATGTGGTGTGGAGGTTCGAGCTTAACTAGAAGATGTCTTTGGTAAAACACTCGAGGCGAGAGGATCGCTGGTGGTGACCATTTGTTGATTAGTAAAGCAATGAGGGAGAGAAGGTGGAAACAAGGAACGACCATAGTAAATGGTAGGTGCAGTATTGGCTTATAAGCGGGAAAAAGAAAACATTGAAGAAGGAATAAAAAATTGGTTCATGGGTAATTATTTAATATTAATGGTAATTAGTATATTAATTATAAAATAAAAGTCAATGTCTTAAATTTTGAATACCTTGCTCTTACGAGATCCAATCGAGACACGAATTTTTGCGTTGCACTCATAACGATGAAAGCTTTGCGATGGAAATGGTTTGGCTGAATTTGGAGACCATTGAAATTTAGGCTAAAATCGAATTCTAAACCGGAATGCTTCACCGACAACTGGAATGAATGTGAGTATAACTCACCTTTCTTATTTATCGGTGTGCTATATAGTAGATCAAGTTTTACTGTTTGAGTTTGGTTGAAATTATAGACTGTTTGGTTAGAATTTCTATTTAAAAGAAATTGACAGTTAAAACTTAAATACAATTAAAATGTGTTAAGAAATCTGAATTTCCTACAGTAGTAATTTAAAATTGCCAGTATACTTATGCTATGTTATTTACAGTTGTATTCCTGTTAAATAGATTGTTAATTGCTGAATTTGACTGTTTGGCCATTTTGGATGTGACACCGACATTGTGAAAATTTAACTATTTAGAGTTAAATAGAAATGATAGCACTTGTTAAGTGCTATAGTAACTATAGGCCTCGATATAGTGTTTTGAAACATTATAAATGGTTGATTTGGTTTTGAAATGATTTTCGTTTAGAAATGATTTTCATATTTGACTGTTTTTAGAATTTTATACTATTTTAATTTAAATAAGTTTCAAAAAAGCTTTTCTTTTCCTATTTCAAAATTTCTTGTTTATTCCTTCTAATTTAATGTATATATTTAACTTAAGGTTTTAAAATAATTATTTGTGAAAAGTAAACAATATTTATTTTTAAACGGAAATTAAAAAGGATTATCTTTATTTTTTAAAAAGAAAAGGGAGTTTGCAGAATTAGAGAAGATAGCAATATTTGAAATAATAGTTTAAAATTTTATTTGTACAAAATGTTACGGATTTATTAAAGTTATTTTATAAGCGAAGGATGGAAAGAGAGAAAAAAGTTGTTTCATGAAATAAAGGAATGTTTATTTTCAGTAACATTTTATAAAAGGAAATCGATATCATTTGGTAAAAAACGAGAATGAATTCCATATGAAAGTTATTGAAATATAAGAGTTTTGTAATTATATTTTGGAATTGTTTGTAAATGGAATTTTAAATTTTTATAAATGAATGCAAGTAAGTTGGAAATTTATAAAATAAGGTTAATATGGTATTTTTGGGAAAAGAGCTGTGTAAAGGATTTTATAAATAAATGAGCAATGGGTTTTAAGGAGATTTGTAACTTTATATGGTAAATTTATAAAAAGAATCTCAGAAATGAACTTGGTGAGTTGGAAAATTTATGAGTAAGTTTTATAAATGACCTTTTATAAAAGAAGACCTGTAAAAGAATTTATAAATTATATAGAGAATTTTCATAAAGGAACTATTTAAACAAATTTGAAAATTTGTAAAAAGAGATTGAAACTTTGCTTTGGACATTTATAAAAGAAGTTATAAATATTATTTTTTGGAAAGAATTGCATAAGTGAATTCTCAGTTCATATTTTGTAAAAAGAAATTTTTATAAAAGTGTTATTTGTAATAGCGATCTGATTTCCCGAATTGACCTTCTTAATTATGGTGATAGGGAATATTCTTTTCTCTACTTAACACCGAAGGAATATTGTTTGGGTTATTACTATCTCTGTTATGAATGATTCTGTTTAACCTAAAGTGAAGTGCGATTTGAAATAATAATCTTTCTTAAATTTTTTAAAGTAGTTTAAATTAATAAAAGATTAATTTAAGTGACACAAAGTTGTGTTGTGCTTAACCAATGTTATTTCCCTTAGGGATTAAACCATCTATGGTTTAATTGTTGTTAATTGATAGTTAATCATCAACTATCAAACATGGACCAAAATTTATAACTTTGGAAATATCTAAGAGAAGCATAGGAATTATATGGTACAATTACCCTCCGAGGTGCTATACAGTACATATAAACTCGTTTTGTTCTTCCAGGATGAATGATGAGGAGTCCACAAACGGCTAGGAGTTGATCTCCGCTCTTATCTTTGTTTGTTAATTTCCTAAAGAATGGGTTTGAGTTTACCAGAATTAATTGAATGTTGTTTCGAAGAGACTGGGATTGGATATGTTATTCGAAAACCACTTTGATCTAACTCAAGCATTTCGAAGTGAGCCATCTTGAAGATGATGAAATTGAAGATGGAGCTCTCAAGCGTTTCGTTCAGTCCCACAACGAACTTTTATGGATGAATGCTGGCATTGCATTATTTCCTAGAGGGACAGTGTTATCATTCCAAGAGGGAAGTGCTATACAAAAGGTAAAACATAGCCTCAAGCCTCATCAACTGAGAATGACTAAAATAGGGTAGATGCATCAGGGCTAAGTGGATCGCTCCCAAGTAGGGTATGATCATCCCTATCTAGAGTCGATATTATCTCTCATTTGTATGCTTCAGGCCCCATTAACGAATGGTTGATTATATGCGGTACTACTAGTTAAGTGATAGGTCGGTTCTGTGCTGGCAGGGGATCCCAGCGAGGTCCTCTGTGTTATTTTATCAAGAGATGCACCATGACGGACGGTACCCTAGTAGCCTAGTCATTGTATGGAATCCATTCTCCAATAAGCGTCGTATGGTCTTAGTTGTGCCCAATATGCTGAAATGTGAGATGCAAGCATTTCAGCTATGTTCATATTTTACTTTGACCCCTAGTCATTATTATAGTATCAATGGATTTCTTATAGAAAATGTTTTGGTTATTGTAAGGTAAAAACATGTCCGTGTTTATGTGCGGCGTGGTCTTACGAGATACCTTTGATTTTTAAAAGATCTTACAAGTTATAATAAATAAAATTCCTTGTGATTTCAGTTTCTCATGCTTGTTTTACCAGACTGACCCGGGCGTTGTTTTTTTAAATGCTTGGGTCAGACCGAGCATATTACAGATATAGTTTGGATGCTTGGAGCTTTCAGAAGATGAACTGGAGGTACAGAGACGTATTCATGTACATGGTTATTTTTACATTGCATTTATTATTTACTTATCAACATTTGTGAGGACAGATTGTTATAACTGTCCAGGCTGGCCTTTAGTTAGTATACTCTGATTGATGTCTGTATTTCTATTACAGTTTTGTTTCTTTTGTAAAGATATGTTCCATATTATATATTATTCATTGCACTGTTAGATTCTGTGTTTTTAGTTTCTTCTTTCTTTCCCCTAACATTCTTCCTTTCTGTTCAATTCAGGTTGGATATGTGTGGTTTAATTGTCAGTTTGAACTGTACGGAAAAGCGGGTCGTTACAGAGTGGTATCAAAGCTTAGGTTGAGCGAACACCTTGGCTTTGGTGGGGATTAACTCATTTGATAGGTTAAGCGAGACCCTAGTATGAATCTGAGTGTGTGTGTATATGAGCATGTATTTGTTAGTGATATCGAATGTTTTGTGTTGTGTTGATTTATCGGTTGAGTGGTTATGAATTATGGTCAGCGTGTTTAGCCAACATTGTCGATAGAGGTTACTAAACACTTGGGCCAGACAAACCGACACGGTATTGTTTCATATTGGTTTAATGAAACAATTTTACCTAAATTATATTTTATATATGAAAGAAATAATTTTCAAAAATTGTTATAGTTATTTAGGATGTGATTGGTTGTTAGAAAATGATAATATTCAATTATTATCATTTATTGTTTATATTTAGGTAGATTTTATAGATAGAACTGACAGATAAAAAAAGATTTAAAACTGAGAATTTGAGGACTTAAATCCTGGTTGTTTTGAAAATGTTTTCAAAGATTTGAGAAAAATAATAACAATATTATTTTGGAAATATTTATAATGAAATGTTAAAAATAGATTTTAAATAAGATTAAAAGCACTGAGCTCACTTCAGTTGTTGGAAAATAATCCTAGTGATGACTACAGCATCATCGGTGTTCATTTTCGAGTTTCTAAGTGACGGATTGCTACTATGGTCATTTTGCTTTAGAATTGTTTTGGAAAACAAGTTTTGTTTTGGATTTAAAAGGGTATGATTTGTAATACAAAGGAAATATGTATGTTATTATTTCAAAATGATTTGAAATAAAACCACATGTTTATATTCTAAAATTTTCAGTTAAGTAAAGATTTTCATTTATTAAGATGGAAACGGAATTTCCAACGATTTTGGACAGTCGGAAACTTCCAAGTTAATTGAGAAATTTTAAGCTAAGTATGAGGACCCATTTCTTCGACTTTTGAAAATCGACACTAATACAACCTCGGTATTCACGTTGCAATTCCAAGTGCCGGAGAGGCAGATTCTCAAGGGTAAGAAAGAAAATAAAGACAGAATAGAATCTTGCACGAATGGAATAACATATATTATTTCAACATAAAATTTACAGTGGAAATTTAAATACATTTATCAGAGTTAAACATGGACAGTTATAAATTTCTACCCTTACAAATGCGGATAACTATACATAAGAGTGTGGTGGAAATAGATAACAATCTTTAGAAGAATCTTCTAAATCCATGCTTCGAGCTCCATCCAGATTTCTTCTAAACTAAACCTGACTACTAGGCTGCCGGGAAAAATTAGGGCACCCAATGTTTAAGGGAAAGGAAAATAAACTCTGCGTCAGTCATAAGATCGGTGTGAGAACTCGGAAATACGCATTCTGGAAACGAAAAGGTATCTTGTAAGACCACGCTGCACGTAAACATAGAATGGGTTTTTACCTTATGATAACCAAACATTTTGCTATGCAAAAATAAACATTTGATATTATTTTTAATGACTTTCCTTTGAAAACATTTGCAAGTAAACTTATTAATCTTAGCCGAAATTGTTACATTGATTAAATTCTAGCATATTAGCTACAAAGTGGGTTCTACAAACAAAATGGCAAGCACTTATTAGAGAATGGAGTTCCATAAAATGACTAGGTAAAGGGACTACCTTCTGGCAGTACATCTCTAGAAGAATGTACCGAGACCCAACTGATGGTCCTCTACCAACACAAGACTGGCCTACCTCTTCCTACGTAGTACCAAAAGTGTCGTCACCCCAGTTGTTACCGACCTATCCAAGGGCTCTCTTCGCATACACCATATTAATTTAATACCCGACGTCATAGTGGGAATAAATATTTCTAGAAGGGAATGATCATATCCTAATGGTTGCGAACCACATAGCCTTGCTACATCTACCATGTTTCGGTCATTTCCGGGTGTGAGGCTTGAGGTAACGATTACCTTTCACATAGCACATCATCTTTCCTCTTTGAATGCCACATTACCATTCCATAATCACATAGCTGATTTCTACAAATGTATAACTCCTAAGATCGTATGTCTCAGGAAAGGGTGTTAAGCTAAGAGAAGTTGCCTTCTCTGCCACCAAACAGATGATACATTTATGGAGATCAATCAATGTAATTTTAAAATGCAATGACAAACATTTGTCCATATAAGTCCGTTTTAGGACTAATCGAAATCGAAGGCACTCTCCTACCACATCCTGTCGGGAGTTACCTCTAGGATTAGTAGTGAGAAGTCCATGCATTTAAGATCTTAAATGAAGAACTATTGCCCAAAAAAATGATATGGAAAATTTCCCCTGAGGGTCAGTGACAAGCAGTCCTACATTCCATCTTCCACATCATATCCATGTCTTAACTTCGAATACGTAAATTGGTTCAAAGTAGTCATTGGATAAGAATTACCCAAACCTAACCCCGGTTCCTTCGAACCAATCATCGATAAAAGAGATCAAGTAATATGTGAATAATATTTGATTAATTCATTCCTTTTATCAAAAATATCTTTTAGAGATATATAACTTTAAAACACTTCTCTCTTATCAACCCTTTGATTACTTAAAACCTTTTTTTAACTTTGTAATAATTCTAAATCACATAATTTTTTTCACTTAGGAAAATATTTCCAAATCATTTCATTTAAATCTTAACAGAGATTTCTTAATTCAAAACTTGAAATTTTATTTAGTTACAACTATGCTATCTAGGATGTTAATCCAAAATCACTAAATATTAAATGAGTAGAATCTATAGAAATCATCTAATTCTACACAATATCAATTCTCGTATTCAACAAATACTACGGGCGGAATAATGGTGAAATCACCTTTTAAATTCCAAGAATAGTACAAGTTTCCTCTTCGGGCTTTAATACTAAGTATAGGAAGGTCATCTCTATACAATCAAAGTTGTATTTAATTTAAATTTGGAAAACTTAAACATTTTTATACTAAACTCATTTCCGACAGGTGAGCCAGGGCACTGGTTGCTCCTGAACATCTTCTTAGTTTAAGCACCTCAAATCTGGATCTCACGAATAGAAAAATCAAGTCTACTCGTCGGCATTTAAAGCCAAGATTAAACCACTTAATTTGTAATAGCTTTTCTTTAAATTGTTTATTTAAATTCTTTTAAATAAACTATAAAACTTCCAAATCATCATTAAAACACTTAATTATTTATTTGAAAATATTTATAAAAGATTTGTTAAATTTAAAGCAATATTTTAAAGGTTATGGAAAAGTGTTGTGGAAGGTGCTGCAAAAAGTGCTTTTTAAGCTATATTGATCAAAACGACTTTTCTATCATTTGGAAATTCATTTTTATAAACCAATTCATTTTTAAAACATTTTAAACCATTTATAGAATTTATTTCATATTTTTAAACAATTTTAAAATATCATTTTCAAAGAAATCTTGTTATGGATTCCGAACTGTAAAACCGCGATTTTTCTGAAAACTTATTTTAATTATATTTCAAAATCTATATATCGAAATCTTGATTTTCTTTCTTTGTTGGAAAACTATGGATATTAATAGTTTGGAAAATTCTTATCTCGAAGAATTCAGAACTATATTTCATTCTATATACTCATTTGACTTTTATGGCGTGAAATTGCGAACTGCCGTTACGCGACGCGCCTACTTTTGATTAAAATTTTCAATTACTTTTCAAACTTCACCAAAAAAAATTCATATGTTTATAAAACATTTCAAATTCATTTTTTAAACCTTTTTAAAGAGGTTTAACATTCCATATACACCAATTCATTTAATAGAGGAAAGTGATTTCCTTTGTGCTTATTGCCATGTATTTCCTTGACTTG
The DNA here is from genome assembly GCA_030737815.1 of Allium fistulosum. Taxonomy (NCBI): domain Eukaryota; kingdom Viridiplantae; phylum Streptophyta; class Magnoliopsida; order Asparagales; family Amaryllidaceae; genus Allium; species Allium fistulosum. Next base: position 1,429,009,124 of record CM060902.1, read on the forward strand.
CATATATATTCAATATTCATATTGAACAACCAAACTTGATGATCAAAGCATATTAAACATCCATTACCAGCATCATATCATCATCCAAAAATATAATATAAGTAGGAATTTTTCACCTTCATATTCCCTTTGAGCTAGTCTAAAATTGGTTATAGCCTCGCTATGATCGAATCAAAGTTAGTGAAATCGAGCTTTAGATCATTAGGAGGGCTCGACCTAGCCTTGTAGAGGGTAGAGCTCATGGCCTTAATGAATGGAGGAGTTGTCCGTGGGTTTAGGAAGAGGAACGGAGGAGATTCGCCTTCATTTGAAGTGGAATTGATAACTTTATATGTTTTATACGATTTTAATTTCCTTTTGTTAAATATTTTGCCATAATTTTGTTAAGCATGGAAGCCGTAAAAAGCAGCTTGAAATGGAGAAGAAGATGATAAGAATATGGTGATAAAATATGAGAAAGTGGTTGGGTATTTAAAGGAGAATATTTGGAAAAAATATCTAATGGCAAAATTACCAAAATGCCCTTAACCCACACCGCTCCTACCATCCACACATGCATGGCAGCCCCCTTAGCCTAGAGATGTTGATGTGAGGTGATGGTGTGATGATGGTGTTGAAAAGTTGAGTAGATGTTTGCTTTTTTTGGTTGCTTAAGTGTTAAGTCTTAGGAAATTATTTACTTATTTTGTAATATGTATATGTTACAGTGTTCATGTACACATATATATGTTATCATGTGCATGTGATATGTATACATATGTACATGTATGTGCATAAGAGGATAACAACATTTCAAATGGCTTCGAACAACATTTGTTCGTTAAATCGTTGAAAACCAAAAAACCGATTATCGGTCACATTTTCACCTATCAATTCATGTACATATATTCGTAAAAAAAATTCTTATTATTATTAATAAATTAAAATGATTGCATTTCATTTATAAAATCATATAAACTAATATTAATAATTATTTATAGTAATTGTTACTATATCGATAAAACGATATCGATTTTTCTTATATTTCAAACCAATTATTTGTTTTTATAAAATTATCATTAATGTTTTCTTAATATTAAAATGAACTATTATTATTTAAAAATAATTATTTGGATAATTATTAAATCATTAAATCTTAATTCTATTTAATAAATCAATTATTATATTTAAGGGCATTACTAACAATGTCATAATTACATTAGATTTTCAAAAATACAATGAATTATTTTATTTCATATTCTTGTTCAATAATAAAAATAAGTGTATGGATCTAGCTTTGTATGCGGTGTTTTACGATTACAGAGCTATTTATCGATAAAACGATTTTTGGACATTTAATTGATTTGATTCCCGAGGGAATTTTTTTAAAAATGTTTATTCAAAATAGGATTATTATTATTATTTACTCAAAAAAATATTATTTGTATTATCAACCGTTTATATAAATAATTTTAAAAATAAATATAATTTATCAAAGTGATAAATTTGCGGGTCGTTACAGACTTCCCCCTTTAACATAATTTCGTCCCTGAAATTACCCAAAGGTTTCCCCAAAATATTTATTTTTAAATTTACACTTGTATGATGTATATAGATCATTCGTATGTAATATCTGATTTGATCTATTATTCGAATTCACAACTTTACTTCCGAACTAGTATTGATCCCTCGATCCTCTAGTGCAGAATTTGACCAGGCTTTCCGCTTAGAATTTTAGTTTTCCTTGCATAGCTCTCAACTATGATAGAAAACTCAAGTATCTAACCACAAACCCTCATCAATGTTCATCATTAAGGATCGAGTGATAAATTCTTTTTTGGATCGGTGTAAACACCTCTAAGTTGTGCACTCGAATCTTAGAATAAATTTTTTTGCGATGAAATAATCCATATACTTCATATGGATTTAATAATCTTTGCAAAATTCTTATTTTAGAAGATTCATACTAATGTGAAGTTAGAACAACATCATATTATATATTGGTTTTTTTAATGAGGAGTTTGGACCAATATATATATATATAAGAGAAAATAATGGCGTCATCTGCTTTCTCGTTCCCGCACCCAACATCCTTAATCTTGTCTTCTCTTTTTCTTAAATTTCCTAATTCTAATTCTTCTGTCGATCGTGATTCTTTGTATAACTGTTCTTATGCTCAAGTGGTAAAGGATTTCAAGAATCCTTCTCCACAACCCTTAATCCAGAGATCAATAATCAAAAATTGGGTCGAATCTAGAAGAGGAGGAAGAATTTTCTTTCGTTGAGAGGATTATAATCATTTAGCTAAAGATTGTTGAGATCCAATTAGATGTTTTAGGTGTGGTCAATTCGGTCGTAGGAAGATCGAGTGTTCGACGAAATCAATTTCTATCCCTGACAGGAATAAAAATCTTTCTATATCAGACAATTGATTTCCTTTTTTTATTAAATGTATGAAGCTTAAGAGAATATTGTGTGATCACCTATGGATTCCGAGGAAGAAAGGAATTGATTTCTTGGAAGATTTATTCAGATATTTTGATGCGATAAATGAAGTTAATATCGATAGAAATTATAGAAAAAAATTTGGAGCTCCTGAAGAATATTTTGGGAAATCTACTAATTCTTTGGATGGCAATGTTTCTATTGTGAATAATTGTATTTCGAACAGTTTCAGTGGAGTTTTTGAAGTTCCTGATATCTCTGCTTCAATACAAAGGGAAGAGTTTAATTACTTCGATCCAACACTCCTTGATCCTACCGTGTTGAAAATCAATGATACAGTGTCTGCAACCATTTCCAAAGGTGAATCTGGTACTGAAACTCTTTTGAATAAATTGAACAATGAATTTGATTTTGTTCATAATAAAAATATCAAAATGAAATCATGTGAAGTGGGGGGTTTTGAATTAATTACTGCTAATCATTTTGATTGTCTTAAGTCTATGGAAGTTGTTGATACGAAGTCCGAATTAATCGAAGGAGTAGATGTATACTCTCAGTGCAATATTGTAGATAATGGTGTTATTTCATCTTTGGATTCCTTGATATATGAAAACAAAAAAGAAATTCAAGATTGCATTGTTATTTTTGATAATCAGATTGAGGAATTTGTGGGTAGAAAAGTTAACAGGGGGGTGGAAGTGGGCACAGGAGATGTTGATCATTGCTCAGAGGAACGGTCTTTTTCATTAGGCTGCTTGGATGATAGTAATGGGTATTGTGATGATTCACATAAGGCTACTATTACATTAGATATGCACAAAGTTAGGGATATAAATGAAGGGTTTATGAGCAGGGTATTAAGCTTGGATGTTGTCACAGATGATGGTGCTCATGTCTTAGATGATCGGTCTGATTCAAATGGTTGCTTGGATGATGTAAATGTTTATTGTGTTTCTAGTGATTTTGGTGAGGCTACTGGTTCTTTAGATATGCACAAGGTTAATGAAGATATGCATATGGTAAATGATATTATATCAGAAAATAAAGTGTTTGAGAATAAGTTGACAATCTTGATTGATGGCACTGTAGATGATGCACTTGTTTTAGATGATCGGTCTGTTTCATATGGATGCTTGGATGATGTTAATATTCTGGTGATTTTTGTGATGATACACACAAAGCTACTGATACCTTAAATATGCACATGGTGAATGAGGATATGCACGAATCAAATTGCTTGGTTATATCAAACATGGTAAATCAGGTGGTTGGGGATATAAATGAAGTTTATGAGAATAAGTCGACAAGCTTGGATGTTTTGCTAAATGGGGTTGGTAATACTGTTGTAGTTATTAGAGATGATTGTTTATGTAAGGAAGTTGGAGATTTAGATGTAGAGGATGGAAGTAGACTATCAGGGGATTACGGTAATCAAATAGTGGATGCGGGCAATGTATGTGCAACGAATGGAAAAATTTATCAACATGGGCATTAATGTGATTGAGCAATTCAAAGAAGCGATAGATATTAATGCAATAGTGGATACTGGTAAAGGTAACCTCTGAAGTTGACGATTTAGTGGGTGACAATGCTGTAGTTGATGTAATAAAATGCACGTCATGTAATTCAACAGTATTTGGTAGTGATTGTCATATTGACAACAAAGTTTTAGTTTTATCTTCATCGGCAAAGAGAGGTAGGCGTAGGGAATTTGCTGTTAATGGTGTTGTTCGTCGTAGTGCCAGGATTCGTAGCAGTCATTCTTCGATTATGGGTGAGTCACCCGATTCGAGTGCTATGAGTGGCACTACGAATTCAGGCTCAGGTATGGTTTCTGTTTTAAGCAGTACTTATTCTTCTTATGCTCTAGGTAGTTTATCCACCAGTGAGTTATGTCAGTTAGCTAAGAATACTGGTTTTGTTTTTTCTAATGATGAATTAGATACTGCTTACATTAGGAGTAGGGAAATAAAGAAGGTTAGATCATCTAGATTATGAGGATTATTAGTTGGAATAATAGGGTTCTACATGATTTAAATAAATGTGATAAAATTAGAGCATTTTTTAAAGATTATTTTATTGATATTGCCCTTTTATAGGAAACAAAAATAGATTGTCCTTATATTCGTTTTTATAAAAGATTAGGTGGTTATCATTTTAGACATTGGGCATGTTTGCCTTCTATTAGAGCTTCTGGGGGTTTACTAATAGGGTGGCATGATAATTCTTTTAAACTTCTTCAAACTATTACTAAGCAACACTCTTTATATATTATTCTCATTAACCTTAGCGATAACTCTTTATTAAGTATATCTAACGTTTATGGACCAAACTTGAAAATTAGTCGTCGAGTTCTATGGAGTGAATGTCTAAAATTTATATCATTCGCTCCTGGATCTTGGATTATGGATAGTGACTTTAATGTTACGTGTTTCTTAGGGGAACGTTCACCTAGGGAAGGTGATTTCTCTTCTATGGAAGAATTTGATCAATTTATTATTAGTACTAATTTGATTGAATTACCACTAACTAATAGAGAATTCGCTTGGAATAATATAGGGAGTCCCCTTCAATGGCTCTTCTAGATAGATTTTTCGTCATTGATGAAATTGAAGATAAATTTCCTATTTGTAGAGTCATTGGTTTTCCGTATACTTATTATGATCATTGCCCTATCATTCTTACGTGTGATCATCATAAAATGGTTAATAAAACTTTTAAATTTGAAAAAATGTGGTTATTAGAATCAAATTTCCCTAATCTAATAAAAAATAAATGGATATCAATGAATTTTTATAATACTAGAAATACAAATAACTTTGCAAAAAAGTTTGTTTTAAAACCTAGAGGTCTCATGAATTTTCTTATAAATTGGAATAAGAAGTATTTAGTAGTATTAAAATTAAAAAAGAAAATTTACTTTCAGAAATGCTTAAAATTATTAAGATAAAAGAAACTAGACAACTAAATCTTGGAGAGCGTAATATACTCGCTAATTTAAAAGAAGAGCTTAATTTAGTTTTAGAAAAGGAAGAGGTTATGTGGAAACAAAGATCTAGAATTCAATGGGTTAATGAAGGTGATAATAACACAAATTTTTTTCATAACATAGCTAATGGTAAAAAACGTAGCAACACAATAAATTCTACTTTTGTGAATAATGTTGAATTGGTTGATCAAAGGGATCTAAATAAGGCCTTTACTGATTACTATAGAGATATTTTTGGCAATAAGAACAAGCATAGAATAAACGTTAGAAGGAATGAATTTTATCCTATTGAGTCTAGAATTAACCTTAATGACTTTGATAATCCTTTTTCTAAAGAGGAGATTTTGTAGGATATTAATGACATTCTAGTGATAAAGCTCCGGGTCCTGATGGTTTTCCTATTTTATTTTACAAATTTTTCTAGGATGTTTTAAAATTTGATGTAATTAGCATGTTTAATGAATTTTATAATGGGAAAGTACAATTAGGAAGATTTAATTTTGCAAATGTCATTTTATTATATAAAAAAATCGGTGTTAATAATTTAAAAGATTTTACACCTATTTCTTTAATTAATTGTTCTGTTAAATTATTTCAAAAGTTTTAGCGAATAGACTTAGTACTGGAATGAATGATCAAATTGATTGTTCACAAACTATTTTCATTAAAGGTAGAAATATCACGGATGGAGTGGCTACGGTTCAAGAGTACATTAATCACTGTTGTAAGAGTAACATTACATGTGCGATTCTAAAACTTGACTTTGCGAAACCTTTTGACTCAGTAGATTGGGATTTTCTATCTGATATGTTACTGGATGGATTGGTTGGATTATGTCATTGCTTAAAACTGGTAATTCTAGTATAATGGTTAACGGGATTTTAGGGAATAAAATTCAGTCTAAACGTGGCTTAAGTCAGGGTGATCCTTTATCGCCTCTCTTGTTTAATTTAGCTGCTGATCTTTTCGCTATGCTAATTAAAAAAGCCGTTGGTAATGGATCTTTACGGTGCGTTGGTAGCGAAATTTCACGTTATGGACTCTCTGTTATTCAATTTGTGGATGATACCTTATTATTTACTTCTAATTTACCTAATCACGTCATTACACTTAAATTTATTTTATATAGCTTTGAACTTCTTTTAGGTTGATAAATTAATTTTAATAAAAACTCAGTTTTAGTTTTAAATGACGTTGATAAGTTTGAGGGTTTAGTAGCTAATACATTAAATTGTAAAACCATGAATTTTCCTATTGATTATCTTGGATTTTTGAATAGACCAACTAAGCTTAAACATGATGACTGGCTAATTATAATAGATAAAGTTAAAAATAGAATTTCCAATTGGAATGGGAGGTTTTAATCGAGAGCGGGTAGATTAGTTCTCATCAAATCCGTTTTATCTGCACTTTTGATTTATTGGATGTTTATGCATCTTTTCCCAGATTGGGTGATCAATAAAATAGATTAAATAAGAAGGGATTTCTTATGGAGCGGCGATAATCCTAATAGTAGTCTTAAATGTTTAGTTAACTGGGAAACAGTTTGTAAATCAATAAAGGAGGGAGGATTAGGTTTTATTAATTTACATAACAAGAATTTGTCATTATTAGGGAAGTGGTTATGGAAATTTAAGGATATAAATGATATTCTATTTGGAAAGAAGTTATATCTAAACATTATTATAATGGTAGTTATAATTTATACCAAATTACACCTACAGTTAGCAATAAATTATCTAATTTTTGGAAATCAATTTTAAAATGTCATGAAATTTATAACCTTGGTACTAATACTATGGTTCATTCAGGAAATAATACAACTTTTTGGCGTGATCGTTGAATATCTATCATTCCTCTTAGGGTAGAATTTAAAGAACTTTTTGAAATTTGTAGCTTTAAAAATGCTTTAGTTAAAGATGTTTTTTCTTCGGATAATGATCCCCCTTGGAACTTTAGTTTTAATAGAATGTTAGAAGGTACTACTCTTAGACAATTTTCTTTATTATGTGCAAGATTGAATATAATATTGATAACGAAAATGATATTATTAACTGGGAATGGGATAAAAGTAAGAAATTCACTTCAAATTCTTTGTATAAATTTCTTAATTTCTCGGGCGTTACTAATAACACTTTTAATCTTATTTGGAAAGCAAATGCACCACCAAATGTAAAGATTCATATGTGGCTAATCATGTATGGGAAGCTAAATACTATTGAATTTTTAAAAAGAAAGAATTTTCAAATTGATAATAAATGTACTTTTTGTAAATTGTATTTTGAAGATATTAATCATATATATTACGATTATATGGATATTTGCTACATTCTTAATAATACACTTAAAATCCATAACTTTATTCTTAGAACTAAAGTTACTGATTGTGATTTTTACTGGAATAACTTAAGATTGATGTTTAAAATGGGAAATAGATTTTTACTAGATACTTTATTCATTATAATATATTGGTATATTTGGTTTGAGAGGAACCAGAGACTTTTTAATAATAACAATAGTTATATTAATAGATTGATATTTACAATAGCATCATTTTATTTCAATTGGATCTCAAATCCAAAATATAGATTGGCTAAAAATAATCATTTTAAAGAATAGCTTAATATGGTTAGAAAAGCATTAAGTTATTTAAACAAAAATAATAATATTTTCAACATTAATAATTACAGCATTAAAATTTATTCGAATTCGAATGATGATTTTACTGGTTATCATAATGTTCTTTTGATCAAAGGAGCATAATGTTTATATTTTTTAGATTTTAAAAGTTTTATAAGTTTTTAAACACATATTTTGTTAATTTTTATGAATTTTTGATTTCGTGTTCACTATTTCATAACATTAGAGTAAGTTATGATGTTGCATAATGACTTTTGATCCTTTTATTAGTCTATCTCTTATTTTAGTTTCTTTACTGTCCTATAATTTTAACTTTAGTTTATTACTTTTATCTCATTAATACATATATATGTATATAAATTTCATTTATATACATATATGTGTATTATTCTTATATTTCTGTATAGTTCCATTTGCAGATACGGGTTTTAGGGCAAAAATGGTGTTAGAATGCTATTTGCAGGGTATTAAGGTTGCTGTCGCCAGGATTGCAGGATTGCTGATCGTAGGATCGTTGTTTGGAGAGATTTCATATTTTAGATCTGGATCATCCGCGTTTGCAGTGAGGTGTTCATTCTGGGTTATCCGTGTTTGCAGTGAGGCATTCATTCTCTGGTAGAGCTGCTTGTTGATCTCATTTGTACACTTGGTTGCACCATGGATCATCAGCTTTGCAGTGAGGTGTTCATTTTGGATAATCTGCATTTGCAATGAGGTTTTCATTCTGGATCTACCGCGTTTGCAGTGAGACATTCATTCTCTGGTGGAGCTGCTTGTTGATCTCACTTGTGCACTTGGGTGCACCATAGATTATTTTGGGTACTTCTAATACTTCATTATCGGGTGGTGGCCTTGATGGAGTTCGATATTGAGGTATAATGGGCGGTGGCCTTACAAGAGCTCATTCAAGAAATTTCCTGAGTTTGTTTTTCTTAGATTTTCTGTATTATGATTTGTTACTTGTCAAGCACGTTGCAGCTCCTTTGTTATCAGTGATACACACACACATGTGCTCTCCTCTACTTTAGAGGATCACACATTTCTCTCTCAAAAAAAAAGAACAACATCATATTATAAATTTCATATGCTCACATCATTTCAATTAAACATGGGTCCAAAAAAAAGAAACTTCCCCCCATTTTTTCTTACACTGATACGATACAAAATACTAAACCAAACAATATCCAATCAAACTTATACATACACACTAAAATTGCTCTTAACTTCCCATTGCCTCTTTTACTCCTCCTAGTCCGAACTTGATTGTGGACTCCAATTACCAAGGTCTATCATAACTTCCCTCTCTCCTTCTTCATCACTACCTAGCTCATCATCGGCCTCATTGCCATCCTCTTCAAGTATTTCTCCCACAACCTGTGGTAGCCATGGTTGGTTCCATGGGACATGTCCCATGCTGACCGGTATTCCAGGAATCACCACCACCCTCTTCTAGTTCTTCGAGGCCTTGCATATTCTCTTCCCATGGATTTTTGAACTCTTCGACTCCTTCTTCTTCCTCTTCTTCTGTTGTTTCTTCGTCGTTGCTTTCTATTTCGTTCCAGTTTATGTATGAACTGGATGATCCTTCTTGCCATACAATATGCTCCCCATCCATATCCCATACCACATTACTACACTCGCTCGATACAATAGCATCTGTGCGAGGACCCATTTCTTCGACTCTTGAAAATCGACATTAATACGTCCTCGGTATTCACGTGTCGTAAATCCAAGTGCCAGAGAAGCAGATTCTCAAGGGTCAGAAAGAAAAATAAAGACAGAACAAGATCTCACATATGTTATTTCAATAAAAACTTTACAGTGGAAATTAAAATACATTTATCAGAGTTAAAAACATGGACAGTTATAAATTTCTGTCCTTAAAAATGCGGAATACTACAGTACAAGAATGTGGTGGGAATAGACCAAATCTTCAGAAAAATCTTCTGACTCCATGCTTCGAGCTCCATCCAGCATTCTTCTAAACTAAACCTGACTAATAGGCTGCTCGGGAAAATTAGAGCACCCAGAGGTTAAGGAAAGGGAAAAATAAACTCCGGGTTAGTCATAGGACTGGTGTGAGAACTCAAAATACGCATTTTGAAAACAAAATGGTATCTAATAAGACCATGCCACAAATAAACACGGAACGGGTTTTTACCTTATGATAACCAAAATATTTTTTACGTAAAAATAAGGGATATTATTTTTAATAACACTTCTTTGAAAACATTTGCAAGCAAACTTATTAATCTTAGCCGAAATTGTTACATTATTAAATTCCAGCATACTACCATGTAATACAAGGCTTTCTACATCTAAAATCGTACGGGCTCTTATTGAAGAATGAGTTTCCATACAAATGACCAAGTGAAGGGATTACTTTCCGGCAGTACATCTCTAGAGAACTGTATCGAGGCCCAACTGTGGTCCTCTACCAACACAAGACCGGCCTACCTCTTCCTAGATAGTACCAAATATGTCATCACCCCGGTCGTTACCAACCTATGCGAGGGCCCTCACAACATACATCCATAATAATTTAAGTCCTGAACGTCATAAAGAGAATAAATATATCTAAAAGGATATGATCATATCCAAATGGTTGCGAACCACATAGCCTTGCCACATCTACCCTGTTTCGGCCATTTCCGGGTGTGAGGCTTGAGGTAACGATTACCTTTTTCTTTGCACATCTCACTTTGAAAGCCACATCGCCATTCCATCGATCACTATTGACTTCCAAAAACATATAACCTTCTAGCTCATACGTCTCAGAGAAGGGTGTTAAGCTAAGAGAAGTTGCCTTCTCCGCCACCAAACAAATGTATGGTTATAAAATTCAATGATGAAATCTCAAGAATGCAGTATCAGACTTCCATCCGTACAACTTCATTCTGGGATTGAACGAAACCAAAGGCACTCTCTTACCACATACGGTAGGGAATTATCCCTAGGATTAGTAGAAAAATGTCCTTGCAACACAAAGAGTTTCAGAAATGAAGGGACCATTGCTACTTTAGTATTTGGGAGCTAACCAGAATTATCAACAAGCAGTCCTTTCACGTCGAAAATCCTCGATCTTCATCCTTCATTTTATTTATCATGTCTTCATTATACATTGGTTTGAAGTGGTTTCCGGATAGGCATTACCCAAATCCGACCCCAGTTCCTTCGATCCAATCATCAATAAAAAGAGGTTCTGTGAATAAGGAATCATATTTTAATTGAATAAGTTCTTTTAATCAAAATCTCTCCTGGAGATATATGTTTTTAAAACATTCTTTCCTATATATACTAAATCATTAAACCTCTCTTATTAGTTTATTGATTACTTAAGACCCATTTTCTAAACTAGGAATCATTCGAAATCATTTCATTTTTCACTTAGGAAAACATTTCCAAAATCATTTCATTTAAATCTTAATAAAGATTTCTTAATTCAAAACTCATAATTTTGATTGAGTTAAAACCATGTTATCTAGGATGTTAATCCAAAACCAGTAAAAATTAAGTGAGCAGAATCGATAGAAATCATTTAATTCTACTCAATATCAATTCCCGTATTCAACAAATACTATGGGCAGAATAACGATGAAATCACCTTTTAAATTCCACGAATAGTATGAGTTCCCTCTTCGGACTTTAACGCAGAGTATAAGAAGTCATCTCTATACAATCAAAGTTGTACTTAATTTGGAAAATTTAAACCTTTTATACTTACCTCATTTCCGACATTTCGACATTATCTATCCCTCGTCCAGGAAAGAGGCCAGGTGATCCAGGGCACTGGTTGCTCATGAACATCTCCTTAGTTTAAGCACTTCACATCTGGATCTCATGAATAGAAAAATTCAATCTACTCGTCGGCTTTTAGAGCCAAGTTTAAACCACTTAATTTTTAATAGCTTTTCCTTAAATTGTTATTTAAATTCTTTTAAATAAGTTATAAACCCCAAATCATTATTAAAACACTTAATTATCCATTTTGAAACAATTAGAAAAGATTAGGAAAAGAATTGTTAAGTTTAAAGCTATATTTCAAAAGTTATAGAAAAAGTGCTGCAGAAAGTGCTCTTTTAAGCTATATTGATCAAAACGAATTTTTATTATTTGAAAAATAATTTTTATTACTCAAATCACTTTTAAAACATTTTAGAAGATTTATAAATTTATTCCACATTTTAAACAATTTTAAAACATCATTTTCAAAGAAATTGAGTTTTGGATCCCGAACTGCAAAACCGCGATTTTTCAAAAAACTTGTTTTACTCATATCTCAAAATCTACTTATCGAAATCTCGATTTTCTTTCTTTGTTTGAAAATTATGGATATAGTAGTTCGGAAAATTCTTATCTCAAAGAATTCCGAGCTATATTCCATCTTTTACACTCGTTTGGAATTTATAGCGCGAAATCACGAACTACCGTTACGCGACGTGCCTATTTTTGACTAAATTTTCAATTCTCATTCAAACTTCACCAAAACACTTTCAAATGTTTATAAAACATTTGAAACTCATTTGAAACCATTTTTAAAGAGGTTTAACATTCCATACACACCATTTCATTAATTCAAGGAAAGTGATTTCCTTTGTGCTTATCGACGTGTATTTCTGTGACTTGCATATATTTTTAACATTCATATAATACAATCCAAACTTGATGATCAAAGCATATTAAACATCTATTGCAAATATCTTATCATCATCCAAAATATAATATAATAGTTTAGGAGTTCTCACCTTCATTTTCCCTTCGAGCTAATAGAAAATCGGTTATAGCTTCGCTATCACGAAGTTAAACTTCATGAAATCGAGCTTTGGACCTTGAAGTGGCTCAGCCTAGCCTTGATGGTAATGGTGCTCATGGCCTAGGTGGTGTAAGGTAGTGGCTGTGGCTTTGGAAGAGTAGATGAGGTGTTTAGAGCTAGTTTTGAAGTGGATCGATATTATAAACTAGTGTACACATTTTCCTCTTTTATTTGATATATTTTTTCTAACTTTTCTTAAATATTTTTTAATGAATAATTGGCTATTAGAGAGGCTCTTAGAAAGCTTGAAAAGAAGAGGAAGAAGAAGTGGAATGGTATTAGGATTTTTGTGAGAAGATGGGTGGTATTTATAAGAAAAGAAGAGTGTAAAAGTATCCATGCATACATCATCATCTTCATCACCATTATATGGCTTCACCAACACACCTCCCCCTCCCTAAGCATGGCAAAAGCCTCCCCCCATGTGCCCATCACTTTCATTTTCTCATGTATGCATATGTTGACTTATGTATGCTTAAGGAGTATGAAATCTTAAAATATATTATATATTTTATATTATACTTTTATACTTAATTATTTTTGTATATATATGTTTATGTGCATGTTATCATGTGCATGTGACATATATATGTATGTACATGTAGGTGCATAACACTTCGAACGACTTTTTTTTGTTAAATCGTTGAAATCCGAAGAACCGATTATTGGTCACATTTTTACTTATTTATTAACATACATATATTTGTAAACAAAATTCAAAAAAAAAATTCTTATAAATTTAAACAAATTAAAATGATCACATTTGAATTATAAAATGAAATAAATTTATATTAACAATTATTTACAAATTACCATTATACTGATAAAGCATTATCGATTTTTCCTTATATTTTCAAATCAAATATATCTCTTTATAAATTATTAAAAATGATTTATTATCACTTTATAACTATTCAAAATGAATTATCATCATTTAAAATAATTATTTGGATAATTAAAATAATTATTAAATCATAAAATCTAAATTTAAATAAATCAATTATTTAAATACAATGTCATTTTATCGATATAAATTTCGAGGAAAATATTCATTGAAAATAAGATTACTATTATTTATTATTACTTGAAACAATATTATCCTTTTATTTGCATAAATTTAAAAATAAATCCAATTTATCAAAGTGATAAATTAGTAGGTCATTGTAGATTCCCCTTCTTAAAAGAATTTCATCCTCGAAATTACCTAAAACAAAAACCCAAAGGTTTTGCCCAAAATATTTATTTTTAAAACTTACACCCGTACGATGTATATAGATCACTTGTACGCAATATCTAATTCGATTTTCTATTCGAATTCACAACTTTACTTCCGAACTAGTATTGATTCCCCGATCCTTTAGTGCAGACTTTGACCAGGCTTTCCGATCAAAACTTTAGTTCTTCTTGCATATCTCTCAACTATGATAGAAAACTCAAGCATCTAACCATAAAACCTCATCAATGTTCATCCTCAGCCTTATTGTCGTCTTCTTCCTGTATCTCTCCCATTACCCAGGGTAAACATGGCTGGATCCATGGGACATGTCCCATGCCGACTGGTATTCCAGGAATGAATCCTCCTTCTTCTAACTCCTCCAAGCCTTGCACGTTTCCATCCCAAGGGTTCTTAAATTCTTCGACCCTCCTCCTCTTCTTCTTCTTCTTCTTATGTTGCTTCTTCATTGTTGCTTTCTATATCATTCCATTTTATATATGAACTAGACGATCCCTCTTGCCATACGACACGTTCCCCGTCCATATCCCATATTACATTGCTACATTCGCTTGATATGATAGCATCAGGGTCTTCCATCGGCTCTAATTCTTCCTCCATGGGCTCTATTTCCTCTTCTATGGGTTCTGATTCTTCTTCCATCGGCTCAATCTCTTCCATTGGTTCCAGAATGGAGCTAGCGGGATCTGCTATCCAATTTCCCTTCGAGGCCTGCCTGGGTTCATCATCGCTAGAGATTATAATTACTTCTGGAGCTGGGGGCAGTATAAGCATTCCGGCCATAGAGTATCCATCTTCACCCCTCTAAGTGCATGGGGCATATTCTCCTTCGATTGGAAACCCACCATTGTTAGGCGAATATTTTGGCTGCTCCTCTTCGTCACTAGAGAGAACAATGAGCCTATCCTTCTTGCCTCAAATCGCTCTAGAAGACTCCCATTTCACGTAATTTCCCCCATACGGTTTCTACAAGGCAAACAATTATTCTTTTAGACATAATTAGTAGGTAATTGCTAGCGTATTCTTAGGTAGAGAGGTTTGGTCAATACTCAGAAAATATTTCGAGATTTATGTCTAAAGATGGCTTTTAAGATTATTTATACAAAATGTTTATCATTTCGCAAAGTCTTCGAAAATTTTACCAAAATTTCTTTTTCCTTTCAAATATATATTGTTTGCACTATAATTGGTCACAAACCCCGGAAGTAGTGAAAGCACCGGTGTTTACACACAGATCCACAACATCCAAGCATAGATCTCAGATCCAGATAATGTAGAGAATAAAAATGAAGAAATAGCAAATGTAAAATGAGCAAGAAAGCAAAGAGCACAAGGTTTATAGTGGTTCGGCTATCTCCGGCCTATGTCCACTTTGAATTGATCCTTTTTATTTCCTTTTTGTATTGAGATTACAGATACAAGTCTTTGAAATCAATAAACAAAATGACAAAGTTTCGCCTAGCTAAGAAGAAGAAGATCCCCCTTTTAGTTGCCATAGGACTGCTATTTATAGGTGTAGATTCGAAAATATCCACCTCAAAACCTGGAATACCTTTTCTCTTGCGCAGGTAGGCCCGCCAGATCGATTTGGAGTGATTTTGGATCGATCCAGGTACAATTCGTATCGATCCAAATTGGCTCCAATCAAGCTGAGATCGATCATGAACATTCTTGAGTGCATAAGGAAGCTCCTATGAAAATTTCATCGTATTTGGACTTGCCATTTGTGAGTTATGATCGATCCAAGATCTAGTTTTGAAGTAGGTTGGTCACTTCGTATCGATCGATTGACATCGATCGCCTTTGTATCCATCCCATTCCCACATCCATAGCCATAGCCTGCGCATCAATCCGAGTTTCACGCCTAAATCCATATTGAGCGCTTCATCACTTGACCGGCTCCACTACTTCGTATCCATGCTTCATATCCATCCATCTGATAACTTTCATATCCATCAACCCATTCCTTTCTTTGTATCGATCCCCGCACACCTTCGTCATATCAATCCAAGCGCCTTTCGTATCCAGCAGTTGCCCCTTCCTTCGTATCGATCCACCCCTGATCGATACGAAATGTGCCAACAAGTTCTGCCGCATTCATCGATTGGTACGTAAGTATCGATACGAACCCATCTCCATCAAGTCTGCATCCATCCAAGTCTCGCTTCTTTCATATCGATCCAGTGTCATGTTCTTCGTATCGATCCCATGCTTCGATCGATATGAAATGCATCGAGACGAAGACTGACCGATCCAAACCAATTACCAAGCGCACACGTTAGTCCAAACCCATATCCATCCCGATAGCAATCCATATCCATGCTGATCGATACAAAAGCATCGATCTGAAGTACATTCTTGATCGATACGAAAGTATTGATTCGAAGTAGATAGCCGAACCCATGTCGATCGATACGAACTGATTTCCCATGAATATTTATCCATCCATAACTTGAGCCTCCGAACTCTGATTGACTTGAAATTTGAAATTTAGCCTCACCTAGCCTTGTTTATCATTCCCTATCGATCCCACCTTGATTGGAGCTCGGTCCAATTTTGACGGTATCGATCACAACCTAATTTCCAATCGATCTCCAATCCTGATATCCATCCTTTTTTAGCCAATTTGTTGATATCCTGGCTTTGTCCAAAAGGCGTGGTAATATATATACACACACACATTTTTAGGTAAAATGATTTCATATAAAACCAAATACATTTATATATTTTATTAACAAATACGTGCTCATATATACTCAAACTCATTATAGGGTGTTAATAACCCTACCTATAATGAGCTACTCATCCTAGGGTATTACTAACCCTATCTCTGATGTGTCTTTTACCCTTATCATCCTCAGGTATTCATTCAAACTAAGCTCTGATACCATGGTGTGAGGACCCATTTCTTCGACTCTCAAAATCGACACTAATACATCCTCGATATTTACGTGTCGTAAATCCAAGTGCCGGAGAAGCGGATTCTTAAGGGTAAGAAAGAAAAATAAAGATAGAACAAGATCTTACATATGTTATTTCAAAAAAAAATTTACAGCGGAAATTAAAATACATTTATCAGAGTTAAAAACATGGACAGTTGTAAATTCCTGTCCTTACAAATGCGGAATACTACAGTACAAGAGTGTGGTGGTAATAGACCAAATCTTCGAAAAAATCTTCCGACTCCATGCTTCAAGCTCCATCCAGCATTCTTCTAAACTAAACCTGACTACTAGGCTGCCACGGAAAATTAAGGCACCCAGAGTTTAAGGAAAGGGAAAAATAAACTCCGGGTCAGTCATGGGACTAGTGTGAGAACTCAAAATACGCGATTTGAAAACAAAAGGGTATCTCAAAAGACCACACCGCACATAAACTCGGAGTGGGTTTTTACCTTATGATAACCAAATCTTTATTATGTATAAATAAGGGATATAATTTTTAATGACACTTCTTTGAAAACAGTAAACTTATTAATCTTAGTCGAAATTGTTACATTATTAAATTCCAGCATACCACCTTGTAATACAAGGCTTTCTACATCTAAAATCGTACAGGCTCTTATTGGAGAATGAGTTTCCATACAAATGACCAAGTGAAGGGACTACCTTCCGACGGTATATCTCTAGAGGAATGTACCGAAGCCCAACTGATGGTCCTCTACCAATACAAGACCGGCCTACCTCTTTCGAGATAGTACCGATATGTCATCACCCCGATCGTTACCAACCTATCCGAGGGCCCTCATAGCATACATCCACAATAATTGAAGTCCTGAACATCATAGAGGGAATAAATATAACTAGAAGGGTTGATCATATTGTAATGGTTGCGAACCACATAGCCTTGCCGCATCTACTCTGTTTCGGCCATTTCTGGGTGTGAGGTTTAAGGTAACGATTACCTTTTTCATTGCACATCTCACTTTGAATGCCACATCGCCATTCTATCGATTACTGTTGACTTCCACAAACATACAACTTCCAAGCTCATAAATCTCAAAGAAGGGTGTTAAGCTAAGAGAAGTTGCCTTCTACGCCACCAAACAGATGTATGGTTATAAACGTCAACGATGAAATCTAAAGAATGCAGTATCAGACATCCATCCATACAAGTTCATTTTGGGATTGAATGAAACCGAAGGCACTCTCCTACCACATTCGGTCGGGAATTATCCCTAGGATTAGTAGCGAAAAGTCCTTGCAACCCAAAGAGTTTCAAAAATGAAGGGACCACTACTACTTTAGTATTTGGGAGCTAACCAGAATTATCAACAAGCAGTCCTTTTACCCCAAAAATCCTCGGTCTTCATCCTTCATTTTTTATCATGTCTTCATTTTCCAAACGCATACATTAGTTCGAAGTGGTTTTTGGATAGGCATTACCCAGATTCGACTCCGGTTCCTTCGATCCAATCATCGATAAAAAGAAGTTTTGTGAATAGAGAATCATCCTTTAATTGATTAAGTTCTTTTTATCAAAATCTCTCCGGGATATATATGTTTCTAAAACATTTTTCCATTATATATGGAATCATCAAACCTCTTTTATTAATTCCTTGATTACTTAAAACCCTTTTTTAAAAACTTGGAATCATTCGAAATCATTTCATTTTTCACTTAGGAAAACATTTCTAAAATAATTTCATTTAAATCTTAACAAAGATTTCTTAATTCAAAACCCATGTTATCAAAGATGTTAATCCAAAATCAGTAAATATTAAGTGAGCAGAATCTATAGAAATCATCTAATTCTACTCAATATCAATTCTCGTATTCAACAAATATTATGGGCGGAATAACGGCGAAATCACCTTTTAAATTCCACGAATAGTATGATTTCCCTCTTTGGGCTTTAACACAAAGTATAAGAAGATCAAATATATGCAATCAAAGTTGTACTTAATTTGGAAAATTTAAATCTTTTATACTTAACTCGTTTCCGACATTTCGACCTTATCTATCCCTTGCCCAAGAAAGTGGCCAGGTGAGCCAAGGCACTGGTTGCTCCTGAACATCTCCTTAGTTTAAGCACATCACATATGGATCTCACGAATAGAAAAATCTAATCTACTCGTCGACTTTTAGAGCTAAGATTAAACCACTTAATTTGTAATAGCTTTTCTTTAAATTATTTATTTAAATTCTTTTAAATAAGTTATAAAAACCCCAAATCATTATTGAAACACTTAATTATCCATTTTGAAACAATTAGAAAATATTGAGAAAATAATTGTTAAGTTTAAACCTATATTTCAAAAGTTATAGAAAAAGTGCTGTGGAAAAGTGCCGCGGAAAGTGCTCTTTTAAGCTATATTGATCAAAACGACTTTTTATTATTTGAAAATTCATTTTTACTACTTAAATCACTTTTAAAACATTTTAAAAGATTTATAAGATGTATTCCATGTTTTTAAATAATTTTAAAACATCATTTTCAAAGAAATCCAGTTTTGGATCCCGAACTGCAAAACCGCGATTTTTCAAAAAACTTGTTTTACTCATATCTCCAAAATTTACTTATCGAAATCTCAATTTTCTTTCTTATTGGAAAACTATGGATATAATAGTTTGGAAATTTTTTATCTCGAAGAATTCCGAGCTATATTCCATCTTTTACACTCGTTTGGCTTTAATGGCGTGAAATCGCGAACTACCGTTACGTGACATGCCTATTTTTGACTAAATTTTCAATTCTCATTCAAACTTCACCAAAACACTTTCAAATGTTTATAAAACATTTCAAACTCATTTTAAACCATTGTTAAAGAGGTTTAACATTTCATACACACCATTTCATTAATTCAAGGAAAGTGATTTCCTTTGTGCTTATCGACATGTATTTCCGTGACTTGCATATATTTTCAACATTCATATGAAACAATCCAAAATTGATGATCAAAGCATATTAAACATCCATTGCAAACATCATATCATCATCCAAAATATAATATAATAGTTTAGGAGTTCTCACCTTCATTTTTCCTTCGAGCTAATAGAAAATCGGTTATAGCTTCGCTATCACGAAATTAAATTTCATGAAATCAAGCTTTGGACCTTGAAGTGGCTCAGCCTAGCCTTGATGGTGAATGTGCTCACGGCCTAGGTGGTGTGGGGTAGTGGCCGTGGACTTAGGATTAATAGAGGAGGTGTTTAGAACTAGTTTTGAAGTGGATCGATATTATAAACTAGTGTATACCTTTTCCTCTTTTATTTGATATAATTTTTCTAACTTTTCTAAAAAAAATTTATGAATAAGAGGCCATTATATAGGCTCTTAGAAAGCTTGAAAAGAAGAGGAAGAAGAAGTGGAATGGTATTAGGATTTTTGTTAGAAGAGGGGTGGTATTTATAAGAAAAGAAGAGTGTAAAAGTATCCATGCATACATCATTATCTTCATCACCATTATAAGGCTTCACCAACACATCTCCCCCCTCTTTAAGCATGACAAAAGCCTCCCCCCATGTGCCCATCACTTTCATCTTCTCATGTACGCATATGTTGACTTATGTATGCTTAAAGGGTAAGAAATCTTAAAATATATTATATATTTTATATTATACTTTTATACTTAATTATTTTTGTATATATATGTTTATGTGCATGTTATCATGTGAATGTGACATATATATGTATGTACATGTAGGTGCATAACACTTCCAATGTCTTTGAGCAACTTTTGTTCGTTAAATCGCTGAAATCCGGAGAACCGGTTATCGGTCACATTTTCACTTATTTATTAACGTACATATATTTGTAAACAAAATTCAAACATAAATTTCTTTTCATCTTAAACAAATTAAAATGATCATATTTGAATTATAAAACCAAATAAATTTATATTAACAATTATTTACAAAAATTGCCATAATACCGACAAAGCGTTGTCGAGTTTTTCTTATATTTTCAAATCAAATATATCTCTTTATAAAATTATTACAAATGATTTATTATCACTTTATAAGTATTCAAAATGAATTATCATCATTTAAAATAATTATTAAATTATTAAATCTCAATTTAAATTAAATAAATCAATTATTTAAATACAATGTCATTTTATCGATATAAATTTCGAGGAAAATATTTATTCAAAATAAGATTACTATTAGTTATTATTACTTGAAATAGTATTATCCTTTTATTTGTATAAATTTAAAAATAAATCCAATTTATCTATGTGATAAATTGTCGGGTCGTTACAATCTGGGTCTTCCATTGGTTATGATTCTTCCTCCATGGGTTCTATCTCTTCTTCCATGGGTTGCGACTCTTCTTCCATAGGTTCCATTCTTCTATAGGTTCCAATATGGAGCTTGCAGAATCTGCTATCCAATTTCTTTCTGAGGCCTGCTCGGGTTCATCATCCCTAAAATTCGTAATGACTTCCGGAGTTG
Source organism: Allium fistulosum (assembly GCA_030737815.1). NCBI lineage: Eukaryota > Viridiplantae > Streptophyta > Magnoliopsida > Asparagales > Amaryllidaceae > Allium > Allium fistulosum. The sequence continues at coordinate 1,429,030,621 of CM060902.1, forward strand.
GGGGTGGTATAAGCATTCCGGCCACAGGATATCTATCTTCACCCCTTCGAGTATATGAGGCAAGCTCCTCCCTAATCGAGAACCCACCATTGCTAGGTGGATACTTCGATAGCTCCTCTTCGTTACTAGAGAGAATAATGAGGCTATCTTTCTTACCCCAATTTGCTCTGGAAGACTCCCCTTTGGAGTAATTTCTTCAATACGGTTTCTACAAGGTAAACAATATTTCCTTAGACATAAGCAATAGGAAATTTTCTTAATCTAACATATTCTCAAGTAGAGCGGTTTACTAGTTACTTGGTATTATTTTTCTCAAACTAAGGTTTGGTCAATACTCAAAGAATGACTCGCGGTCTAAAGATAGCTTAAAGTTCTTTGTATGACAAAAATGTTTTATTCTTCCAAAATTTCTTATGAAAATACTTCATAAAACTTTCATTTTCTATTCAAACTTTTATAAAGATACTTCTTTATACATAACCATTTTACATTTTTTTTCCAATATCTCTACCTAAAAACACATTTCTTATCGGAAGATAATTAAATTTCTAAACATATCTAAATAGTTTCTGGAAAACTCATTTACAAATAATTCATTAAATTTGATAAATTACCATAAACTTTGTTTATATATATATTCTCTTTAATTATACCAATTTTAATACTTAAAAAGTATTTATGTACTTATTCAAATGTTATAAGTATATTTAACAAGTTTTTTTTAAATATATCAAAGAGGTTAAAACAATTACTGCCAAAACATTGTTATAATGAACTTCTCTTTTTATAACATGTTAATTATAATATTTTCTATCTTTTTATAAAAGACTCCAATACTTGTTATTTTAAAATCCCATTATTAAATATCTCAATATAACCATAAAATTTCTTCCAAAGTGTCATTCAAGGGTTTTAAAAATAAATGTTGCTAAAACATCGTTTACTACAAACCCAAAACCATTCATTAATAACTTTAAATATTAATTTTAAAGATCAAGTGGTCTTCGGATAGGAATTACCCAAGTTTGGCACCGTTTCCTTCGAACCAATCATCGATAATAAAAGGTCAAGTATTATGTGAATTATATTTGATTAATTCATTCCTTTTATCAAAAATATCTTTTAGAGATATATAACTTTAAAACACTTTTTTTCGGTATATATGGAATCATTTAAACCTCTCTATCAACCCTTTGATTACTTAAAACCTTTTTCTTAACTTTGGAATAATTCTAAATCGCATCATTTTTTTCACTTAGGAAAATAATTCCAAATCATTTCATTTAAATCTTAAAAAATATTTCTTAATTCAAAATTCAAAATTTTATTTAGTTAAAACCATGCTATCAAGGATGTTAATCCAAAATCAGTAAATATTAAATGAGCAGAATCTATAGAAATAATCTAATTCTACTCAATATCAATTTCTGTAACGACCTATATTTTTGATAATTAAAAATATCTAATTAAATAAGACTTTGGAATTTAATATTGTCAGAAATTTGAAATTTATGATTTATTAACGTGAATTTTATTAGATTTGAAAGTTTGATCTTAAATAAAATTCTAAAACAACTACTACAGTGAAGATAACAGATGGTAATGCATATTATAATATAATTTAATGATGTTTATTTGGAATATAATTTTAAAGTTTAATTTGGATATAATTGTAAGTTTAATAAGGAATAAAATCAATGATGTATTAAATGGTGAAATAGTATGTTATTTAATTGAAAGTGGTTTTAATATAAAATATGAAATAAATTATTTAGTAAATAAATTTATTAACTTTGTTTGTAAATAATAATTTTATAAATGTGTTTAAATTACTAAGATGTAACAATTGTTCTATTGCTCATCTTATTATTAAATCCATTTGGAATAAATTTGGTAATCAGTGGAATTAAATGTAATTGAAATCTTTCAAATAAAAGGAAAGAGAATGTTAATTATAATTAATGGATGTAATAATAGAAACATATGTTGAATTAAAATAAAAGAGGAAGTTGAGAAAATAAAAAGGAAACATATGTTTTAATTGAAAAGAGAATTTGATGCAATATAAAGAATATGTTGGAATTTAAAATATAATGAATTAGGATTTTTATTATTATTGTAATTTAATATTTAAATCTTGGATTTAACATGGAAAATTTGGATTTCAAAAGATTATTAAATTCCTATTTAATCAAGGTTAATGATAGGAAATTTTAATTTATAATTTAAAAGTGATTAATTCTGTTTAATAATAATTTGTTTAATTAATGTTAAAAATTGAATGTAATTTAATTTTAAAGCTAACTTTTATGTACAATAGAATTAGGGTTTGAAATTAGTTTCATTGAGTTTAAAAATATTAAAAACCTATATTTGAACATATAGGATGACCTATTTTCGTTTCGGGAACGAAACGGGCTTCTCGGGCCTTTATTATCGCTTTGGCCCAATCAATTTATATTCAAATGAAAGATGTTATTTTTGAAATGTAATTATTCAAATTTGATTCAATTGTGTAATAATAGAAAAATCGAATTATTAACGAACATTGTGGTTTGTAATAACATATTTGTAAGATAGAAATATTGTATTTGTTTATAACTGTGAATTGATAAATTATTTATACAATAAAAATATTATATATCAAACCGTATATTTTTTCTTTTCATGGCTTCCCGCCCATACCTCTACTGTTTCCCTATCTCCCATTCCCTCTGTTGACTTTCCGCCTCTCTGTCACCCATGTCTGCTGCTCAAGTGTCTTCGATCCCTCCCCCTTCTCCTTCCCTGCCATCTTCTTCTTCCCCTTCGGTCCCTCCTTCGTCCCCCTCCTTTCCATTGGTCTTTGAACCCTTGCTTCCTCTCCCTTCCTCCTTTGCTTCCAAGCCTAATTCATGTCCTCCTCCTTTCTTCCCTGCTTCTGTTGTGGCTCCCCCTACTTTTCCATGGTCATCCCTTTCAAGTCCAAGCCCCGCAATGCTAGTATCTACTCCCATGTTCCTGTTGCTTTGAACTTTATTGGTAAAGCTTTGGTCCCCCCTGATGAGGTCACAGAAGTTGGAAAGCAAGTTTGGAATGAATACATTGTCAGTTTTTTCCTTGATCGACCATTATCATTCATGGCAGTTGTAGAGCACCTAAAGAGACTATGGAAATTAAAAGGATCTGTTAAGGTGAAATTTGATGGCACCATTTTTATGTTTTTGTTGTCTAGTGGTGAAGATAAAGCCAGAATCTTAAGAGGATATCCGATAATTATGAAAATAAAATATTTATAATCCAAGAATGGTCCCCTGACCTAGGCAACGTCTATGGTAAAGTGAAGGCTGTTCCAGTGTGGGTTCAATTTTCCAATATTCATATCTATGCATAGTCTCATCTTGGAATAAACTGGTTGGCTTCTAGAATTGGCAGGTTTCTATGCCTTAATGAAGCCACAGAGCGTCTTGACAGAATTAATTACGCAAAATATATGGTGGAAGTTAACCCCAACTAAGAATTAATAGATAAGTTTCCTGTCAGGTTGTGATCAGTACATTCATGTTACCTACCTATGGAAGCAAACATTTGCTTATTCTGTACGGTATTTGGTCAACTTGTGACTGTGAAGCAAGGAGCAAAATTGAGAAAACAAAGCATAATACTGTAAGAGAGCAGGTCATGATTAATGAGGCAAATGGTTCTAGTAAATCTGGATTGAATGAGAAAAGGAATAATTATAGGCAGCAATGGCATAGAGCGATAAGGAGGAAATCTGTAGTGAGGAAAACTAAATTGGGTAAAGGAAATAAAGATGTATCTGACATGGGAAAATTTAGTCAAATTGATGAAACATTGCCTCTCAATAAGGAAACAAATGATTATGCCCTGAAGCTGGTGAAATGAATGGAGATGGTAACTCAGAGGAAGGTGAAATGATGGGAGATGGTAACTCTGAGGAAGAATTAATGCAACTTGGGGGTCTACTTCGGGAACAAATGGTTTCTATTAATAAGGAAACAAGTTGTGAAATTTTGAAGAATAATTCCTTTGATGCTTTAACAGTTGTTGAAGTTGTTAATAACTTGGAAAAGGCAAATTCAGTGACTAATGGTATGCAACAAATCTCTGCTGATCTTATAACTCAGAACAGTGCAAAAGAAATTGTTGTGCACAACATCCTTCATGAACAGGAACGATGCATGTCTATGCATGCACACAACATCTCTTGTTCATCCCTTCCTCTCATTTGCTCTGACCAGCTGTTGCTACTCCCACAACCTATTCTTCACCCACCATACCAACCTGATTTACATCCTTCTGCTCCAACTGATCTAACCGCCATGTCCCACTCTTCAAATTATGATCACATCCCTCCTCCTTCTGGTTATCCAAATCAAGTTGTTGTCAGTGACCAAGCAAACTGCCATTTCACAGATAGTACCACCAATCAAACTTCTAGTCTAATCCCCCAAAACAAATCAACAAATCATCCTAATCCTGCAATGCCAACATCCACAAAATCTGCCAAAAATAAATACCAGAGGAAAAGGACAAACAAAGATCTTAATATTCCTAACATTCAACCAACTACTAGCATTCTACCTGAAAATGATGCTTCCATGTCTCCAGCTACCAAAAGCAAGCAAGGCACTAAATGAATTCTCTCTGGTTTATCTCAATGACACACCAAATTGGGGTATGGAACATTAGGGGTGCCCACCAAGACATTAAACTAAAACAAATTCAGGATCTCATCTGTTCCCACAATCTTCAACTAGTTGCCATCCTTGAAACCAATTTAAACCTCCAACTTACTTTGAGAGCTGTAAATATCATTAAACCTACCTGGTTGCTTCACCATAACCTGTCCGAATCACCTTATGGTAGGATTTTTATTCTCTCTGACCCCTCTGCCTTTTCTCTTTCTCCTATTCTTTCTAATAATCAATTCATACAGAGCCATCTTCTCCACAAACCTAGCTCAACTTCATTTTATTTAACTGTCATTTATGCTGATAATCTCCTATCCTCTAGGCAAGTTCTCCTTAATTACCTTCAACACTTTGCTCAAGAAACTCACCCTTGGATTGTTTTAGGAGAATTTAACTGTTTGTTATCTCCTGATGATAGGATTGGTGGTAATCCTATATCAATGAAAGAAATTTTACCTTTAAAGAAGCAATTAACCAATCAAAACTCTTACCAATCTCCATCTATGGTGCCAGGTACTCTTGGAATAACAAGAGTAGATCTGGTAGAAGGATTTTTGGCAAGATTGATCATTCCTTTCGTAACCTTTCTACTTTCACCACTTGGCCATCCATTTCTTGCTTTCTGCCTCCCCCATTATTATCTGACCATTCCCCACAATTAATTTCCTTAAACCATGATACCATGATAAGGAAAACCTCATTTAAAATTTGTAATGCCTGCACCCTTAATCCAGAATTTTTAACTCTTGTTAGACAAGCTTAGGTAACTAATCATTTTGGTTCCCCTATGTATATTTTGCATCAGAAGTTCAAGACCCTTAACAAGATCCTTGGTAACTGGGCAGCTCTGAAGTTTGGAAGAGGTGATATGCTATCTTCTCAACTTGAAGCTAAACTTGCTCAAGCCCAAATCAATTCTATGAACAACCCATATGACTCTCAATTTGCAAATGAGGAGAATAAGATTCTTGTGCAATATCAAAAGGCTCTTTTCTTGGAATAAGATATAAAGAAGCAAAAATTGAGGCAGAATTGGAGTAGATGTGGTGACAGAAACATTAAATTCTTCCATGATAGCCTGAGAATCAAGCAAGTAAGGAATCAAATTCATTACATAAGTGATCTTCATGGTAATCAAGTCACTTCTCATCTTATTGATAAGGCTTTCCTTAATTACTTCTCTGGTATTCTTGGTAATGATGATAATTTTGAGCCTGACTTAAGTATCATTGATGATCTTCATCTTCCTAGCCTTGCCCATGACCAAATCTCCTTGTTGTCCTCTTTGATAACTGACAGTGAAATTATGGATTGCATTTTTAGCATGAACAAAAACTCTTGTGGTGGTCCTGATGAGTATAATGGCCTTTTCTACACTTCATGTTGGGAGATTATTGGCCCTGTAGTTTGTAAGGTTATTTAAAACTTTTTTCCCAAAAATAGAATGCTTTCGGTCATCAATGCAACCAATCTTGTACTCATTCCTAAATCTGATCACCTTACTCATGTTACTGATTTTAGGCTTATTGTCTGCTGTAATATGCCTTATAAATGTAAAACTAAAATCATACATGCAAGACTTAAGACTGTCTTACCATCTCTTATTTCTGAAAACCAAGCTGCCTTCCTCCCAGACAGAAGCATTTTTGATAATGTATTACTGACACATGAGCTATTAAAAGATTACAATAGGAAGTATATTTCTCCATGTGCTATGTTAAAGCTTGACATCAGGAAAGCTTATGACACCTTGCAATGGACTACAATCACCAGGGTCTTGGCTAGATATGGGTTCTTTGACCATTTTGTTGCTTGGATCTACACCTGCCTTTCCACTGTTCATTTCTCTTTATGTTACAATGACACTTCTGCTGGTTATTTCAACAGTAGGCAAGGTATCAGACATGGTGATCTAATGTCATCTTATCTCTTCACTCTTGTCATGGAAGTCTTGACTAGCATGATAAATAAGAAAGTGGCCAGTAATCACATAAGTGTTCATCCTAAATGTAAAGATCCTTTGATCACCTGCTTGATGTTTGCTAATGATCTCATAATTTTCGCCAAGCCAACGCCTGAATCCATCTCTTTCATTATAGAGGTTTTAAAGACATTTCACTCCTTTTATGGTCTTTCTATCAACATCTCCAAGTCTAGCATTCAGATTACTAGAGTCCCCCTCGAGACTGGTTCATTAATAAGACTTCAGTCTGGCCTTTCTTTTCCTCCATGTTCCTCTTCTTACCTTGGGATTCCTCTTGCCACATCTACCATTTCCATAACCCAATGCCTTGGATTATATGCTAAGATCTCTAGATCGATGAATTGTTGGTCCAACAGAATGTTATCTCAAGCGGGCAGGCTTACCCTCATCAGGTCTGTTTTACACTCTTATACTACATACTGGTGTAGGACATTTATTTTTCCTATGAAGCTAATTTTGATGTTAAGGAGAGCTATGTACAATTTCCTGTGGCATGGCTGTATTTATTCCAACAAACTTAAACCCATCAGTTATCAGAATGTTGAAATGAAAAAGAAATGTGGTGGCCTTGGTATTTTGAATCTTCACTTCTAGAATAAGGTAGCATTTAGTTCTCACTTTGTTAACTTGCTTAGTAGGAAGAACAATATATGGGTTACATGGTCTATCAAGCACAATCTCAAGAATAAGTCTTTCTGGATGATGGATATTCCTCATCATTGCAGTTGGATTCAAAGGACTATCCTCAAGCTCAGATGTGTTTTTCTGCCACATCTGACTACGCTGGCCTCTCCTCATGGGCATATGAGTTTCTGGAATGATCCTTGGGCCAAGTAGGGTTTGATCCTTGCTAAAACCATGTCATTTAATTATAGAATCCAAATTGGGATACCTTCTGATGCTCTTGCCAGTGAATTCATAACCAATGGAAGCATTTCCCTCCCTTATTCCTATAACCAACCTATCAGGAACCTAGGCATGAAATTAGCAGCAACACTACCCTTTTTTTCAAGTTGACAAGGTGGTGTGGTCGCCTGATTTCAAAGCTCACTCTGTTTCTATAGTGTATAACTGCCTGATGATGCATGATAACTCTTTCCAATTTGCTTGGTATAAAAGAGTGTGGAATAATATTGTCAAGGAGAAGGATAATCTGCTGCTTTGGAAGGTGATGAGGAATGCTCTTAACACTCGAGCTAAGCTTGTTGAGATCGGTATGCAAATTGTTGGTCTATGTGTCTTCTGTCAGGATGAAGCAGAAACAAACACCCACTTATATTTCAACTACAAAGTTATATTTCCCTTATGGCATCAACTCATGCTTCTGCTTGGTCAAACTAATACTTCCAGAGTTAGAAATATTGAGTGGTGTAACATTTATAAAGCAACTCGGTGGAGGGATGGTGAAAGTATGCTATTGCTATTGATTCTTAAGAAATTTATTTATGTCACATTGAAGCACAAAAATAAAAAGATTTTTAATAGTCTCGACATTTCTCATATTCACATTTGGAATGATGTAAGGCATGAAATTACCTCTGGGATAAGGAATGCTACTTTTGATTTTGAAGATGGGATTACTGTTGCTTGGGTTTAGTTCCCATGTTCTCTTTAGCTTTTTCTTTCCTTTCCTTGTTTGCCTTTTTTTCTCCCTTCTTGCTTTTGTGATTCATAGCATGTTACGGTTCATATTCGCTTTTATTAGTTTGCAATAATCTAGTAGGGGCCTAGTTAACCCCGCTTAGCTTTGCTAAAAAAAATATTTGAGTATAATTTAATTTACTTTTAACGAACGATAAAATGTTAACTTTCATATACGATGGAATTAGGCCTTGAAACTAGTACCATTATGTTCAGAAGGCCTTTTTTCATATAGATTGCCCGTCAACATGCCTCGACTGGAGTTTGGGTTGTTTTGGACCTTATGTAATAAATAGGCATGCAAATCAAGATGAAAATATTATTAAAAAAATATATAAAACCCTAATTCTCTTTCATGGTCACCACCTTCTATGGCCAAAATCGCTCCATCTTCTTTCCCTTGGATCTCTCCCATCTCTCATCGGATCTCGACGACCCCTAAATGAAGGTTGTAGTGCTCGATGAGATCTACAATATGTATGGTTGAATCGAAGCTTGAAAGTTGCACGATTTTCATGTTCTCGTGCGACGGCGGCGGCGGCGGAGGTAACCGCGTTCGCAGCGTGGGTAGAGGAGGCGATGGCGCACACGATGGCGGTCTCCGATCGTGGCACAGTGGCCTAGAGTGGCGTGCGGCGGCAAGGGTGGAGGGCGACTGTTGGGTTTGTCGTGCTGAAGTGTGGGGGTGAGGATGGTGGGTAATTACATGTTTGCCCTCCATTTTATTTTAATTTAATTTTAAAATTCGAACCTTCTAACATCAATAACTTTTGCATACAAACTCGGATTGATGCGCGGTTTCTTCCGTTGGACTCGTATCAAAATTTCGGACAACATGAAACTGGTTTGGTTAGAATTATATCTTTGATTCAGGATATTTGATATGAAACTCTCGATTGTAAACTAATTACAGTGTATGAAGTAAAATTTCATAATAAGTGGTTGAGTGAAACTTCATATTTCTTAAATCTATCATAGTAATGGCAGAAATAGTGAGAGCATACCAACACTTTTTAGTTGACACATCAAGTTACAAAAAAAAAATGTTTTTGTAAACACATCAAATATTATTTATGAAATAATAACTATTTTTCAGTATTGATTGAAAATAGACAAAGTTTTATTTTCATTATAAGATAAAACTATAAAATGTTATTTGTTTTCATAACAAAAGTGATACATTAGAAAATACAGAAGTATCCAAAAAAATTACAATTATTTTGAAATTATGGAATAAGCTACAATTTTGAGAAATAATTCTTTAATCATATGATTATGAATCATATGGTATTGATGAATTGTATCTCAAACAATAAAGGGTAAAGCACTCATTCAGCGGGAGCGACAAAAGAGTTAATGAACTTGTTGAAATGATACTTATAGAGTATGCAATTCAAATACTAGTATTACCAAAACGGATCCTCTTACTTGATTAAATTCATAGATATATTATCATAGAAATGAACATGTGTACTTAATACATAAGTAGTGTATTTATGATAAGTTCATTGAATATAAAATGAAAGTACAAAACATAATATTCGATTTGTTCGAATGGGTGAGTGTATTGGAAAGGGTTCCAAATGTGCCCAAAATGAATAAGATTCAATCTCAAAAGTCACTTCTCCCTATGATACACAATGAAGTATCGATAAAGTAATCAGACTTTGTTGGACAAACTACCATTGATGATGGGTGAAGTTGAGTTAACTTCTTTTTGTAAGGTAATTTACTTAAGAGTAGGTACATAAGGTTAAAATTAATTTCATCTAAAGCATAGCTTACAAGATCATACACGATAAGAGTTTATAACAAACCCTTACATATGCTTGGTCAAGGAGTTGACAGGTTGTGTGAGTTGAGAGACTCCACGTAATATTTGCCTATGGGTGATCATGTATGGATCAACCCAAAGAAATATGGATTTGACAACATTGGTTGACTGTTTATGCTATTGTAACGACCCGGAATTTCAAACACTTGGTATTTAAATATCTGAAGTATTTAAATATTTGATCAAGATTTAATGTGATTAAATATGATTTTATAACCTTATTAAACGTTTTTTAATTAACAGCTAATGTTATAAAAATTATTTTTGAAATGTGTTTACAAAAATATATATTTTGGATAAATACTGAATATGTGATCGGAAAACGTTTTGTTAAAAATCAACTTTTTATACAATTCAAGTTGTGTGAACATATTGCAACTTGAATAGTTATCATGTGTAAACATATGATAATAATAAAACACATCCTTATATTAACTAAATAATTAATTAAACTAAGTTTGAATTAGTAAAAGTAAGTGGAAACATTAAGGACAAAAGGACCCTTAAATCACTCTTTGATTTAAGGAAAGCATGCTTGTGTAAGAGCATAGTCTTACATGCTTAACTTCATGTCTAAGGAGGGGGTTTTGCACACTTTTACCTCAAATTCCTAAGCCTATAAATACCCTCTCTTATTCACTCATTCATTCACAAATAAATTCACTTTTATCCTCACTTCTTTCTCTTCTTCCTCTTCTTATACTTGGCCATGTACCTTGTTAATATTTTAAGGCCTATGGCCGTGCGTTCTAAGGGAGAAATGGATGGCTTTGGCCTTTGTTGCTTTGGTGGTGGAGGGGGTAATGTGCATGAGCACTTAAGGGAATGGAAGGCCTTATTGCTATGGGCTATGGTGAACGTTAGGAGGCCGTGAGCTTAAGGGATGATGAGGGAGGATGTGCGTGAGTTATAGAGGTGTTAAGGAAGGCTTAGGTGATGTTTAGGTTGAAGATAAAAATGTTAGAAGAAGTGGGGTTATAAATGGGTGTTGGTGGGAAGAGATATGGATTGATAAAAGTGAGTTAATATCACTTTGATTACACTATAAATTAGTTGCAAGTTAACTTGAAATAATGCTTGATATTTGCTTGCTCAATCTCTTGATTCTTGTTAAATCACATGTTAATATGCTTGCTCTATACTAATGATAATAGACATCAACTACTTAAAGTTAAACCCCTTGATTATATAATTTAAAAACTATATAAATTGTTGAAGCAGTTACTCACTAAACCATTGATTTGTGATAAGTTCATTTGAACATTTAAAATGGACATATTGATGTGTGTATATGTTAATACGTGTTTAGTAGTATGGTTGGAATTTGGAATCATATATGTGTATAAAATAACATGACACCAAATATTGGATTGAATATGGAATTGTCCGTATAGCGATAGTCACTATAAACGCACTTTGAATCCCCTAAACTATAACTTGTGAAAATAGTGATTTAATAACATACCTTAATAATAACTTGTTTGGTTATTATCTACATTTCTAAAAATGTTTATAAAAGCAAAGAATGTGTTTTGGAAAGTTATAAAAGAAGTAAATCAAAGTAACAAGAGATAGAAGTAAAAAGGCCGCTATAGTGACACTTTAAAAAATAGTCCGTCTTTGAAAATAACGCACATTTTTATAGAAACTTTCTTAGGGGTTTCTTTAGCAATTAATCAAGTAAATAATATATTATTCTTATTTGGAAAGTTTTAAAGCGTAATTCATTTGATAGCTAGCTGAACGAAGTGCAAAAAATTATAGCGAAATAGTCGCTATAAGTGCAGTTCGATAAAAATACCCCGTTTTCTGGAAATTCTCTAAAATAATTATAAGTTATTCTTTGGAATTTTTCTTCATGGTTTTCAAGTACCCAAAGTATACTAACTAATGTAAAAATAATGAATCAAAATCCATTTGTTTAAGTGTTGAAATCTAGGCTCAAAGTTGTACAAAATAATGTTGACAATGGTAATAAAACTTTAGACGACACTTTTGCAAATGCTCCTTTGCTATTTAATTTATAAATTGTTTAAAATGATATTTAAATTATGTATATTTCTCTAATATTGTTAGGGTGGTTATATAACTTATAAAAGAGTGTTTTAAAATTGGTTTCAAGTTTAAATATAATTGTAACAATTAATTATAACTTTTTAAACTAAGTAGCTTTTAAATAATAAAAGTAGTTTTTCTATTCATTTCAAAATTCTTTCTTTTTACATAATATTCTATTTAAATAGTTATCATATGTTTCAAGTAGTTTTAAAAGTATTTTAACATATTAATAAGTATTTTAAAGATATTTCTATACATATAAGTTTTAAATATTAAATTAAGTATTTTATAAATATAATAAAGGGAGTTTGGATTTTAACACTTAAGTTAAAATAAATTATTTTATGGAATCAACTAAAAGTGTATTGCCTTAATTAATAAGTGTGGATATGCTATGATCTTTAAATAAATGTTTAGAAAGTTATTAATGGATAAGTAAATAGTTTTGGGTTGTTGTAAACAATGTTTTTAGCAACATTTGTTTTAACCCTTTTTATTAATTATACTTGAGAATATAATTAGATATTTACTAATGAATATTTAGTAGAAAAATGCAAGTAAATGGTTTTGGATTTGTTGTGACAAATGTTTTGAATAACACTTGTCTTTAATGCTTAAATATAAATAAATCTTTAAGAAGGGAGTTTTAAAGAGGAATGTTTCAAAGAAGAAAATGTTTGGGTTTGTTGTGACAATTGTTTTTAGCAATATTTGTCTTTAACCCTTAAATGTAATTAAACCTTTAAAAGGAGAGTTTTAAAGATAATGATTAAATGGAATGGTTTTGGATTTGTAGTAAACAATGTTTTAGCAACGTTTGTTTTTAAACCCTTGAATTATATTTTGGAAGAAATATTATAAATATTTAACAATGGAATTTTAAAGATAATAACAAGTATTGAAATCTTTTATAAAGAGATAAAAAATGTTATATGTTTAACTTATAAAAGAACAGGAGGTGATTATAATAATGTTTTGGTAGTAATTATTTTAATCTCTTTGATTATATTTCAAGTAAGTAAAACTTGTTAAACGATTTGTGAATACACTTATACCATTGGAATAAGTATACAAATACTTTTTAAGTATTAAAAGAATAAATGAATAGTTAAATTTATAAAGACAAGTATATATCTTTTATAAAGAGAAATCCAATATATTTATACAAGTATATAAAGGAAGTTTTAATAAATAAAATAGTATTAATTAATAAAGGAAGTCTTGATTTATAAAAGAAGTTTTATTAGATAAAAAGATGTTTTACTCACAAAAAAGGTTTTGATTAGTAAAGGATAAATTAATTATAAAGGGATTAAAAGTCAATTATGTGACTTGATTATACTTGGATGATAAGCAACAGCTATGTAATGACCTTAGTTTGATTGTTTATAGGACGTTAGTACTAATATGCTTAACACTAAAAGTCGAACGAGTAAGCTTCTCTATTTGTGAGAGTCAAGACTGATGTTTAGGTAGGGATGGAGCAATAGAGCTCTAACCTATCGACATTCTTCTAGGCTGAGGAATAGTTAAGCAAAAAGGTCGGAAACGTGTAAAGTGTGGAACCTTGATTGCCTTAAGCAAGCGTTCAAGACTCCATAGACGATTAGTTGACTGCTGATCTTGACCAAACTTAACTTAGGAAGTATACAGAATGCTTCGCGGATTTATACAATAAGGACCCCCAGGGAGGAGTATTGGTACGAAATGCCTCTAGCTTTCGATTACATCTAAAAGAACCAGAATTGAGTTAACCGAAAATTCATCGATTGCTTTTGAAGAGTCCGGACTCGATAAGTGTTTTACTTACCAAATACCACTCCAAAACTATTATACGGGTTCTATGATTTGGAAGTGGAATGATGGAAACCATGTGTGGTTTCGAAATCTATTGAGATGATGGAATCCATGTGGGATTCATTATTTAATTGATTTTTGTTGAAAACTCGTGTGAAGATGCCAAACATAGCCACAGCATCGGGAAATGACTAAAGACAGAGTAGAATGCATGATCCCGGGTTCAGTTAACCTAAATAGGGGGTACATCAACTCCATTATCTAGAATAAGCTTATCAATGTGTTATGCACGGGGAGTTGATGATATTCGATTCACGTGTTAGGGCGTAGGCTGGTTGTGTTTACCTTATGGTATATTTTATCTGGAGATATACGATGCTTGAAAGGTAGTTTATGACCCTTATCATAGGTGATCGGTCTTAGTATTACTTACGAGTATACTGGGGATGTCTCCGTGGAAAATCCATTTATACGAACGTACCTTGGTGGTTTTGTTTATATACCTAAATATGCTGTCAAATGTACCAATGTAACCATTTCAGCTATGATTTATATTTATATTGAACACCCTAGACATTATTATAATATCACTAAATTTTCCTATAAAGTGGTTCAGTTATCGTAAAGTAAAAACCCGTCCGTGTTTATTTGCGGATGATCTTACAGGATACCTTTATTCTTTAAAGGGTTTTACAAATATAGTAATTCAAATTACTTGAGTTTTCTCACGCTAGTTTACCAGACAGATTCGGGTGTTATTCTTCTTATAATGCTCGGGTCAGCCCCACGTATATTTCCAAATTTCGTTGATGATCATTGGAGCTCTTGGAGAGAGGAGTTGGATGATTACCTATCGTAGATTTTATTTCCACTGCATTTCTTTGTTTATTTTTATATCAGCAATTGTGAGGACAGGTTGTTATAACTGTCCAGGCTGATGATAGTTTAGTTTACTCTGATTATTGTATCTATACGGTTTTCCTTTGTAAAAGTATCATTTTGATATTATATGTTATCGTCCGTTGTGAAATTCTGATATTGTATTCTCTTCTTTCTTGTTCCTTTTCTTTTCTTCTTTTATTTTACCCTAACGTTCTGCCTTTTCGGTACTTGGGTGCTCGGCACGTGAATACCATAGATGTATTAGTGTCAACACTTTAGGGTCGAAAAGGCATTCGCTACATCTTTGAACTTAAATTATTAACTCAAACTAAATCAGTTTTATACATATATAAAGGCAGTTCATGAAATGTTTATGAATACCTGTTCATTGTACTGAGAGACAAATGTTGTTTCAAGAAACGCTAACTTCAAGACGAAGGAATTTCCAGTAGAAACTATTGATAGTAAAATGGATTTAAATATGATCCAAATATAAAATTGATTACAAATGATGAAATGAAATTAACCAAAGCTAACGGACATGACATATTATAATGTCTAATAAGAATTCTTACACAGTAAAGAGAAACTATGAGTTTCTTATCGATATTAAGAAAATAATTTCCTCAGTTATCAATGAGCCATAAAGAGTATTGACTTTGCCGTATGGCATAGTGCACAGATCCAAAATGGAATCCAAGTACAGTATCAAATTTTTTCTTATAGTTGTATGCAAAGGGATATGATCCATGAGCTGCTAATATGTCTTCAAGGAGAAGATGATTTCGGTTGGAATATAATAAGATAAGTTGATAGGAATAAAAAAATAAAATTTAATTGTCGAAATTAATGTAACAGATTCGGTATTCAACATGTTTGAATTAATTTAGATTTTACTCATAAAATTATCGCTCATATGATTTTGAGTTTTGGTATATATATGTTGAAATAGAAATTCTAAATAATGATATAAAATAAACTGTTTGCATATAACAACCAAAGTGTCTTGAAGTTAGTGGGAGCGATATTGAGTTTGTGAGTTTTGGATAGAATCAAAGAACTGATACGAAAGTAACATTCAACAATCAAAAGAGTTGAGCAAATATTTTTAACATAAAATTAAACAGTTTGAATTTCAGTCAAAATGCAGAGGAAGCATGTGTCTTTAAGAAAGAATAATAAAGGTACTAAAATATCTCTAAAATTATAAGTAAAGGACAAACTTATAATTGTTAACAATGTACTCATGTTAAATCATTTTAATTCGGTTGTTTAATACTCAAGATTGGATTTTAGAATAACATCCTTTATCATCAGTGTAAATGAATGTTGGATATGTCCCAAATGATGTACATAGACATCGTATTAAAATGTTTAGTATGGAGCATGTAAGAATGGATTCCTTTTGCATTGGCAATAGGAATTATCGTACATGTTGTATTATCTACAGTATCGTATTTCTCTTGTGTATTAGATGCATAAAGGAGTACCAAATTCGAATTAAGATCATTAAATGATAGTTTAGAGTATTCTAAAAAACTTTCAAAATAGTAGAGAATTGTTTATAGAAATAACGAACTCCTTATGAAGGAGTATTCATACTCAAACTTCATAAGTGTTTTCAAGTATAGTATGTCAATCCTAAATTCATCATCAATCTTAGTTAAGAAACTTTAAGTTGAAACTATTCCAAATGAAAGGTTATGGCCGATTTAACCAAAAGGCTAAGTATATCGCCTTAAATAGCATCACAACATAAGCTCTATATATATTATGCATAAATTTATAACTGAGCTACGGGTGATTTAAAATATTTAGAGTCATATAACATTCTTATGCAATTATAGTACCACCATAAATCACGAAAGAACCCGGAGCTCACTAAAAGTCAAGAAACATACTCTGAAAAGTTTGACATGATAATGAAAGTTTATCAGCTTTAGAAAGAGTTGATTGGCAGATATATAACTAAAAAAGCATAACATGCATATTCATTAAGGGATTAACTCGATCAATTCTAAGAAAACTGATCGAAATAATGGGATTAAGATTCCATAATCGACCCCAAGTGCAAGTGGAAGATTGAAAGAGTTAGGGGTATGCCCTTTGGGGGATTATGTAATTTGTTACATATATCTAACTTTATAACTAATCTTATCCGTAATAAAGGTATTTGATTTCTATTATATATTTTGTCATATAATGATAATCTTTACTACTAATAATGAGAATTCCTTGAATAGGAATTCAACCGTGTCTTTTTGAAATACCAGAAATACCCCTCATTATAATAATGGAAATCATTCACTCTATCTTTACTTCTTTACTACTAATAAAGAGAATTCATTGAATAGATTTACTCGGTGTCCTTTTGAAATTCCAAATATACCCTTTTACATCTTATAGAGAAATAGTATTCAAATATGGGAATATTGCCTGTTATTTTCTAAGTACAACTGTCAGTCCCCATGGAGAACTACAGTGTACGTTCACAAGATGAAGTATCCAAGTGTTTCATATTGTCCGTAATTTAGGTGGGAGTTAATCGATCGAAGTCTCGCCGGATTCCGAGTTAGTATGAAGAAAATATTGCAGTCTGAACAAAAAAATAGCGGCTTCTGCACTAGGGGGAGTTCAAATATGGGGATGTGGTATCATGTTATTTTCTAAGTACAACTGTCAGTGCCCATGGAGAACTACAGTGTGCGTTCACAAGATGAAATATCCGAGTGTTCCATATTGTCCGTAATTTAGGTGGGAGTTAATTGGTCGAAGTCTCACCGGATTCTGAATTAGTATGAAGAAGCTATTGCAGTTTGAACAAAAAAATAGGGGCTTCTACACTAGATGGAGTTCAAATACGGGGATGTGGTAGCCTGTTATTTCCTAAGTACAACTGTCAGTCCCCATGAAGAACTACAGTGTACGTTCACAAGATGAAGTATCCGAGTGTTTCATATTGTCCGTAATTTAGGTGGGAGTTAATCGGTCGAAGTCTCACCGGATTCCGAGTTAGTATGAAGAAAATATTGCAGTTTGAACAAAAAAAATAGCGGCTTCTGCACTATGCGGAGTTCAAATATGGGGATGTGGTATCATGCTATTTTCTAAGTACAACTGTCAGTGCCCATGGAGAACTACAGTGTGCGTTCACAAGATGAAGTATCTGAGTGTTCCATATTGTCCGTAATTTAGGTGGGAGTTAATTGGTCGAAGTCTCACCGGATTCTGGATTAGTATGAAGAAGTTATTGCAGTTTAAACAAAAAAAATAGCGGCTTCTGCACTAGGCGGAGTTCAAATATGGGGATGTGGTAGCCTGTTATTTTCTAAGTACAACTGTCAGTCCCCATGGAGAACTACAGTGTACGTTCACAAGATGAAGTATCCGAGTGTTTCATATTGTCCGTAATTTAGGTGGGAGTTAATCGGTCGAAGTCTCGCCGGATTCCGAGTTAGTATGAAGAAAATATTGCAGTCCGAACAAAAAAAATAGCGGCTTCTGCACTAGGCGGAGTTCAAATATGGGGATGTGGTATCCTTTTATTTTCTATGTACAACTGTCAGTGCCCATGAAGAACTACAGTGTGCGTTCACAAGATGAAGTATCCGAGTGTTCCATATTATCCGTAATTTAGGTGGGAGTTAATTGGTCGAAGTCTTACCAGATTCTGAATTAGTATGAAGAAGTTATTGCAGTTTGAACAAAAAAAATAGTGGCTTCTGCACTAGGCGGAGTACAAATATGGGGATGTGGTAGCCTGTTATTTTCTAAGTACAACTGTCAGTTCCCATGGAGAACTACAGTGTGCGTTAAGAAGATGAAGTATCCGAGTGTTCCATATTGTCCGTAATTTAGGTGGGAGTTAATCTGTCGAAGTCTCGCCGGATTCCGAATTAGTATGAAGAAAAATAGCAGGCTGAATAAAAAAAATAGCGGCTTCTGCACCAGGCGGAGTTCAAATACAGGGATGTGCTAGCCTGTTATTTTCTAAGTACAACTGTCAGTCCCCATAGAGAACTACACTGTGCGTTCACAGGATGAAGTATCCGAGTGTTCCATATTGTCCGTAATTTAGGTGGGAGTTAATCGGTCGAAGTCTCGCCGGATTCCAAATTAGTATGAAGAAGTTATTGCAGTCTGAACAAAAAAAATATCGGCTTCTGCACTAGGCAGAGTTCAAATATGGGGATGCGGTAGCATCTTATTTTCTAAGTACAACTGTCAGTCCCCATGGAGAACTACAGTGTGCGTTCACAAGATGAAGTATACGAGTGTTCCATATTGTCCGTAATTTAGGTGGGAGTTAATCAGCCGAAGTCTCGCCAGGTTCCGAATTAGTTTGAAGAAGTTATTGCAGACTGAACAAAAAAAATAGCGGCTTCTGCACTAGGCGGAGTTCAAATATGGGGATGTGGTAGCATGTTGTTTTCTAAATAAACTGTCAGTCCCCATGAAGAACTATAGTGTGCGTTCACAAGATGAAGTATTTGAGTGTACTATATTGTTTGTAATTTAGGTGGGAGTTCATCGGTCAAAGTTTTGTCTGATTCCGAGTTAGTATGAAGAAGTTATTGCAGTCTGAACAAAAAAATAGCGGCTTTTTCCTAGGCAAAGTTCAAATATGAGGATGTAGTATGTTATTTTCTAAGTACAACTATTAGTCACCATGGAGAACTACAGTGAGCGTTGAAGTGGGGATATAACATGTTATTTTCTAAGTACAACTGTCAGTCACCATGGAGTACTACAGTGTGCGTTCACAAAATGAAGTATTCAACTATACCGTATTGTCCATAATTTAGGTGGGAGTTCATCGGTCGAAGTATCGCCTAATTCCGAGTTAGTATGAAGAAGTTATTGCAGTCTGAACAAAAAAAATAGCGGCTTCTGCACTAGGCGGAGTTGAAATATGAGGATGTGTT
Source organism: Allium fistulosum (assembly GCA_030737815.1). NCBI lineage: Eukaryota > Viridiplantae > Streptophyta > Magnoliopsida > Asparagales > Amaryllidaceae > Allium > Allium fistulosum. The sequence continues at coordinate 1,429,050,436 of CM060902.1, forward strand.
AGCCTGTTATTTTCTAAGTACAACTGTCAGTCCCCATGGAGAACTACAGTGTGCGTTCATAAGATGAAGTATCCGAGTGTTCCATATTGTCCGTAATTTAGGTGGGAGTTAATCTGTCGAAGTCTCGCCGGATTCCAAGTTAGTATGAAGAAAATATAGCAGTTTGAATAAAAAAATAGCGGTTTCTGCACTAGGCGGAGTTCAAATATGAGGACGTTGTGCCATGTTATTTTCTAAGTAAACTGTCAGTCCCTATGGAGAACTACAGTGTGCGTTCACAAGTTGAAGTATCCGAGTGTACCATATTGTCTGTAATTTAGGTAGGAATTCATCGGTCGAAGTTTTGCCTGATGCCGAGTTAGTATGAAGAAGTTATTACAATCAGAACAAAAAAAATAACGGTTTCTGCCTAGGCGGCATTCAAATGTGGTGATGCTACTATCAAATCTACTTCCACAGGTACAAACAAAAATGCATGCATGTTGTGGTTAAATGCAGGCCCACCTGGGCGTGCATATGTACTCGTAATTAATTAAGTAATTAATTTAAAGTGCATAAAATAGAAAATCCTTAAATAATATGTTGTGATGGTAATTACAAGGAGTTGTAATAATAAGAAAATTACCATAAAATAATATAATTTTAAATATTCATGATCAAGATGTTTCAAAAAAAGATATCAATACAGTCTTTGAGACCAAAGTACGTAACGCTCTCCAAATGTTGGCAGTGTATCACTCATAGTTGTTGGGGGAACCAAGGGTTTACGTATTGATATTTATTAGATAATTATGGGATGACTCGATCGAGAGTTTCCTATTTATTAATAATAACTAAGGTCAAATAGTAAATCTCAAAGTGACGATATTATATAATTCTCTTGACTTGAGAATACTATTGAACTTCAATGTGGATACTCCACTTTGATTATAGTCTGTGGCATGGCATCAATCGGATGACTATAGTTGGATCTGAGTTAAAGCATTGGAAGTGAAACACTATTTAGTAGAGAATTCGTCTCCTCAATTATGTGAGGTTAGTATCACGTTCAACAATAGTCAACTCAATGTCAAAGTCTCTAGCCAGAACAATACGGTTAATAATAAATATTATTATTAAACCAAGGACTTTCTCTATGGACTAACCGAGTTGAATATGGATGATATTGGAATTTTGACCAAAACTAAATTCCATAAGTCCCAAAGTGATATAGCGTTGATGAAGATAATTGAGGTAAATAATCGTTACTAAAAGGTACCGCTTAATATTATAATGGATTTTACTAAAAAAGACATGTGATAAATTCGGCTAAACTATCACACCATTGGCTAAGGTGAAGTGTGAACATTAGTATTTGAATCATTCAATATTAATCGTTGACTAATTTTACACTTATGGGTCGCGCATCACATTGGTAGATCCTCTAATTATCTGATTTATAAATTGTTATAAGTTAATTAAATTAATTATTATTTATGAAGTAATATTTATTTATTAATTTGATGTACTAGGTGATTAGTATTTTTTGGGAGCCTTAAGTAATTAATTGGGTGTGTATATAAAAGTTATATATGTACTAATCAATATACGATATCGATACATGTTTAAATTTGATTTAAAAATGAATAATTACCATAAGTTTTGGAATATTTGAAGGGTCCATCTAACCTTGTCATGGCCGACTATGGAATAAGCAAAAAAGGGTCGTAAATCTATAGGTTGGATCTAGAATATGAAAGAAAGGGGTCAAGGAATTAAAGGAGGTAATTAATATTTGACTCACTCTATAAATAAATACTTAACTCCTCATTTCCTCTATTAATCACACACACTCTTTCTCTCTCAAACTCTAGCCCCCATCTTTCATTTTGCATCAACTCCGGCTGAAATTTCAAAGAAAAAATATATTAAAATAAATTTTTTTAATGGCATCCGGTTGATTCAAATAAATAAAGGGTTGTTCTTCTACTCTTGTAAAGCTAGGAGCTAAGATTTGAAATCTAGGAGCAACTTTTCCAATTAAGGTGCATTTGAGGGAATTATAAATAAGGTTTGACCTATTCTATTTTATATATTTTCACCATGATGTTGTAGATTTAGCTATTTAATTGCTTTAATGGATTTGTATATGCATTTGTTGTCCAACTTTAATCATACATATGTAGATCTAAATTTTATTTTAGTTTGTTATTTTGGATTGGATTTGAAATTAATAATAATGATTTGATTGTTAATTCTATTTGTTAATTTCTATTATTGTTGATGCTGCGTTAGATCTATGTATAGCTAATTTATTACTTTATATGTATATATTTATTTATTCAAACATCAATGTTAATTTCTATTATTGTTGATTTCTATTTCAAAACACACAGATATATGCATATATTAAAATTAATTTGAAAACAACTTTAGCATAAATTATTTAACCAAAAATATATTTATACATACATATATTCAAACAAACTTACACACACACACACACACACACACACACACACATATATATATATATATATATATTACTAAAGGAGGTCTGTTTTGATGTAAACCTGCATAAATTAACATGCTAGTTTTGTTTAATAATGTTTTTCTTCTTAAAATTAATCTTTCGTATTTCAGGTCAAGATGTTACTTTAACAGTTATATTCACATTTAGTTATTAATTATTAAGTTTAATTTCAAAATAAAATATATCAATTAAAGAAAAAAGAAAATGAAAGATTGTGTTTTTGGTAAGAGCATATATATAATATATATGTGTGTGTATTTATATGTACATTATATTTACAAAATATCTTTATTTTATTTCTGTATTAAATTATTAAAATATAATATACATATGTATTGTAGATCTGTATCTATTTTATTGTCTTTCCAAATCAAATAACCTAATGTTTTGGAAATAAAATTTTGAATTCCGATTTGTTAATCTGGTCAAAATCAATTTATCCATACTAAGAAATTTAATATAAAAACTTTTGAAGTATACATATACATACACACATATTTGAAAACAATGTTTTAGACAAGCAATGCATATATAAAAGACGAATGTGTCCATTATGGTGTAAATCCTAGCACCAATATGAAAGAACCATATCCACGGTGTTTTGATAATAACAACCAAACAAAAATGCTACTAACGATTTCATCAAGTATAATACAGATTTAGTAAGCAATCAATGGAAGATATGAGAATAAAAGCATGTATCAAAGAATACTTTGTTTCAAAAGAATACATGAGCTTCAAAAGACTTACAATGGTGTTAACAAACTAATGAAACGCATCGAAGCAAAACGATATACACCGAAGATCTCAAAACAAAAATATGAAGGAGTAAACAAAAATACACCGAGTCAGTCGACTGAATCCTACCTCAATCGAATGAACCAGTCGACTAGACTCTGTTTTAGTCTTATGAATATGACTATGGTTTTTATAATGTTTTTTACACTAGGTCAGTCGACTGAATGGAGCTCTCAGTTGATTGAACCAGTTGGCTAAACTCCAATTCAATTTTCTGGTTTTAGCTATGGTCTCAGGCTTGAATTTTACAAAGAGTTAGTTGATTGAACTCCATCCCCAATCGACTGAATTCATAGAAAACAGTTAGTTCATGAAAAGATGTCTTCGCAACTCTTTGCACCTGCGGTTGCTTCTCTTCATCGATGGGGAATCAGAAAGGTTGCATCCCTACAACACCTATAAATACCCTTAACCATCCATGAATCTACACAACAGTATACAACTTGTTATCCTGGTTTTTAACCCAATAGAATTCAATGGAAGTTAGAACATCTACATCAAGTCGAAACGACTCAAGAATCAACCAAAAGGATCAGAAGAAGGAACCAAGAAAGATTCAAGAGGAAACAAAGCAAAAATAGCCTAAGAGGATGGATCGCTAGCGATCATCATCCATGGATCGCTAGCGATCTATAAATATTGCTCATGGGTCGTCCATTCTTCTTGCATCATGAAGCACTATCTATTCTAGGGATGCCTGCTAAGTTTCATGATATTCCAAGCAAGCTAGATCGAGAAGTGGGCATTCATTTGATTCTAGTAATAGTTTAACGCAACCTGTATATGAATCATCATCAAAACAAGGCATTTAGTCATGAAGTTACATAGAGAGCATCTACACAACGCAAGGAACACGATCTAATTGAAACGAGCTAAAAATGCGCTAACAGCATGGATCGCTAGTGATCCAATATATGATGGATCACTAGCGATCCATCATATAAGGTTGGTTCACCGTGAAACATTTGGAGCATCTTCATACCTTCAAATGTAAGCTTCTAGCAAAGCGGCCTAGCCCAATAGCTCTCCGATCTCTATAAATACTCACCCATCTGTAAACATAAAGGGGATCTTCTGAACTGGCCACTGGAACTCTGTAGGAACTATTCTTTACTCTTCTCCTTCCTCACAATAGTCATCTAGGGGTTCACTGTGATTCTTCGGTAAACTCTTGCACTGGTGACTTGATCTAACTTAGAAGATTCAATCATATTTTAATCTAATTCAACTTGTAACAATGGTCAGTTAATAAAAAGTTATAAAGTGGACGTAGGCTTGATAAACAGCCGAACCACTATAAAAATCTTCTTGTCTCTTTACTATTTCTTATTTTTTTACATATATTCTCTATATTATTGCTCTGTAAGAATAGGGATGGTGCTTTTACACTCAATCCAGAGTGTTGATCCATTGTTTGGGTTAACACAACTCAATACTATGAAATTCATACCTAAACTCGCAATCCCAAAAGCACCTACCCTGCTCTTCAAAAGATTCAATTGACTCAGAGAATATCGGCCGGTGTGCTTCATCTCCACATCCTATATTCTAGTCGAATCAACTCCTTAGCCACTACACCTCCACTCAATATCGTTTGGTTTGGTTATAGGACTCCTTGTACTAAAAAGAGATAATTTATATATAGAAGATACACTGTGTCAAGAAGTAACTTTTTGTTACCTTGGTTGTTAATGTCCTGTTCGGTTGTTTAGGCAGAGTCATTGTAAAATACCTATTCTTACGGATTAAGCGAGGGTTGCTTAGTTAATTCCAGAAGGAGTCTGGGACTAAACGTAGGACTGGAGATCCGAACCTGTATAAAATCGACTATGTGATATACTGTTATATTTCTGCTGCATTTACATTATCTATTACTGTCCCCCATCTTCAATCATGTGTATAGAGACTAACACTATAGTACTATACATGTACACATTAACTATTTGCACAAAATATGAAAAGTTGCATTTGCAATATAAATAGTTGAGTATATTTAGATATACTCACAAACATACAAAATAAAGATTTGGTCAAATCTATCATTTAAACACATTTGAAATGTTAAGTAAAATTATTTTTTTAATTAAGTATATTAGATTGGATCTAAAAAATAAATTTAGACTTCATATGCCCAATAAAGAACTAAATAGGATTATTTTTTTGAAATTTACCAACTATCCACCATCCCGATTCCTTAGAAAGCACTTACACCACACAACTGATTCCGGATGAGACCATATTAAATCTAGATTGGTGGATGTTTCAAACCTATAAAAATACACATATTGATTTTCCATGAGAAATTTCATTAACTATTGCAATGCACACCTGCATTCCATAGAAAAATTTTGCACCTTATATTTTGCATTGTAAATAGTCGTCAACATTGATGTGTTTTTTCGAGTCATACTTTTTAATATTCGTAGAACCTCCCTTGGTTGCACTCTAGCAATTGCTATGAATTCTAATTTTTTCCTCATCCAACAATCTTGCAGCATATGAATGTACTTCTAGTGAATTTAGGAACTCATGATTATGTGTATCAATGTTTACTTCCTTTCTATCATCGATTAAATATACACCCTTAAGCGAAAAAGACAATTGCATTTTCTAATAACATTGGGTCGGTGACGCATCAGAGTTGTTTCTTTTTTTCTACTGATAAGTGACTTCGGCATGATAAGCACCATTGTCCAAGTGGTTAAGTGATTCGGCTTTGGTGCGAAGTTCGAAACTTGCGTAGTGTGATTCAAACGTTTGTTGACATGTGATATGTTGTCCCAATGACATGTTGTATATAAAGTACCATTTAAAAAAAAGTGACTTTGGCATGTTTTGCCTTTATCAAACCCCCAATGCAATCATGCTTTTTTCTCGATGCTAATTTATTAATATGACTACAACAATGATGGTGTTCCTTTTTTTCCTACTCTATGCCATGACACTAAGGCTTCACTTGAATCAAAATCTAAAATTACAATGGTATAACAACCAATTGATTTTCATAAAAATTAGTTGTGTGTTTTCTTCATTTGGGTTAACATATTGTTAATAACCTCATCCGTTATGAAATGGTCAATCAGATCAACTTGTATGCTTTTGGAACCATTTGCATCATCATCTTCCCAACAAATTTATTTTCATCATGTAACTCATTCTTAATTTTTATCTCTTTCTCAACGTTCATCTCGTTCTCTACCACCATATATCAACCAAAATAATTGACAAACATGTCAATATGAATACAAGTATTATAAAAATATATTAAGAGAAAAACATTATAACTAAACAAATACTTACATCAAAATTTTCTATAATAACATCAACCATAACATCTTTAATATTGACAATACCCGCAAAGTCATTAAACAAGTCATAACAACAAAATTAGCTAATGAACATACATACATACATATACATATACATATACATATACATATACATATACATACATACATATATATATATACATACATACATACATACATATATATATATATATATATATGTATGTATGTATGTATATATTCAAAAATAATATGTTAAAGAAACATGCAGTTATAATTATCTTATTTTCCTCAAGAGAATAAGGATTAATACTCGTTGAATCAAAAATTACAACATTTAAAAAAGTTTACCCTGATCTCTTCTTTAGAATAAAGATCATCGTCTTCATGTTTTGTATTTTTCAAGTTCTAAAATGTTAGGATTTCATGGATTTATGGTTCAAGAGTGGAGAAAAAGAACTATGGTGAAGTAGTACAATGTATGTGATGCCCTAGCTCTAGTGGCTGAAATATCAAAGGGAGTACATCGTCCAATAACTCAGATCAATAGGTACGGAAGGAGAGATCCCTCGTATATACTACTTTGGGTCAACACGAATACGTTTCAATATCTGAATACATCTGAAATAATACATATCTCTTCTTGACGCAAGGCAATGTACATGAGTTATAGACTTGAATAATACAATATTAAAGACCAGATAAAAATTTCCTAACCAACAGAATTAGAATGATGAATTTTATATTATATCTGAATATCTGATACATTATCTCATATATATACAACTCATCACATGAATGCATCGCATCGACCAATACAATGGAATCTGAATATAATTATAAACAAAGTAATTACTCGCTATCATCATCCACTCCAACTTCATATCGCAGCCCATAAAGCATATACAGTCATATGAAACTTATAGAGTAACCTTAGACTAACCCAAGGCGTTGTCATAAAACAAAATCTCGAGTTGGGCTAGACATCTAACTCTATGAGTATAATCACAAAGTAGAATATAAATGAATGTGTCATGTCAGATTATGTGGAGCAAATAAGTTACACATAGGGTCACACATGCCAAAAAAATTCCCAAATCCCCATTTTCACAAATCGGTTATAACACCCATATCACGACACTATTTAGTATAACATACATAGTTACAACTCTAATCAATTGGAATATCATATCCTACTATTTTACTTACGAGTTGCGTTGTCTTGTATAAATTCAAATCAATATTCGCAAACAATCATTTTCTATTAAAACAACATTTCTACTAATACTTATAAGAAGGCTTAAATCATCTTCTCGTCTTATAAATCATAGGAGGATTGCTTTGATAAATCTCATCTATGGATTTACCCTCTATGTAGACTAATCTACCCCGGCAAGTCATCTCGGTCCATTTCACCCACATACTTTCGGTCAATTGTGATATGCACTTCACACGATCTCTTAGCTGTCATACCCTTCAGGTATCTGGAGGGATGATAAATCTTACTGGTGTTGTAGTCCACTACATCAACTACACCATATCTCCATCGGTGGTGCTACTTCTCTTCGTTTGCACTAAGTCTCGGACAATCTTCATTATCTTTGATAGCTTTAATGTCTTAGCAACATATCATTTGGATATAACGATGAGAGACAAGGTCGTCACGATTTAGGTTGTGACCCTCGAATCAGTTCTCTAGGATGGATACTAGTAGTTTAGTAGTCAAAATCCTATTCCAAACTCAAGAAATGTTAAATCTATTACTTTTAAAATCATTTAATCATTCCAAATGACATGCATTCCCAAAATGTCGTTTTAAACTCATTTTATATCTCATTTGATTACAATATGGTTTAACTTGTAGATAATGGCATCATTTATAACAAAAGCAATTTAAACACGATACTGAATATTAATAATCGAGCTAAAATAAATTAAATAACTTGAACGGTGGAATTTAAACTAAACAAGCATATATAATATCATCCAAACAAATATGTAATCACACAAGTTCTAACTGTTTCAATCAAAGTAGATTTTGAATTATTTAACCATGATTTTTTCTTTTAATCCTAGTTTAAATTCAAAATAACATTAAATAATTCAAATTTAAACCTTTAAAAATATGAATTTTATCCCAGAGTATTTCAAATAATTCTCTAAAATACATTTTATTGAAGTGCTTATATTTTGAACCATTTATAGTTTAGATTCAAATCTAACTATTTTTTCCTAAAATAAGTTACTTTATTCATAAAAGCTTTTCCAACTTTCAAATCCATAAAAGTATTCATCTCATATAATATTCATCCACAAATATATTTTTGTAGTATTCATCATATAGGATTTAAATTTAACTTTAATTTAAATTTTTTTACTTTCCATTTAAAGTAACAATAATCAAATTCAACTTAACTTCCATTATTCCTTATTTAAAAGTAATTCAAATAAAATTTCTATGGTATAAAAATTCCATAAAATTTATTTATTTCATATTTATAAACTAAGAAAGATCATTTCAAATAATATTTGCACTTTTTTCTTTAAAAACAATATAAGATCTTCTTCGCAAATATATTCAATATTTCCAGTATATATTTAAATAAATTAAAAAGTGGAAATTCAAATAACTCGTTTTAATTAATTTCTACCATTCGAAACAATCAATATCATGGTATACAATATACCATTCAACCATGTATAATTCAATCCAAACAATCATTAAACAAACAATCAACCATCAAACATTTACCAATAACAATTACGGCTACCAAGCCTTCATCAATCACATATACAAATAAATTAAATCGAGTTGAACTGGATTTTATCATATTTTTATTTAAAATATATTTTGATTAAATGAATTTGAAATATGGTAGTTTCACTCACAATTTTACCAAAATCCATTTCTAGTAACAACTTTATATATATATATATATATATATATATATATATATCTGAAAATAGAAATTCCAATAAAGTTTACTCATTCAAATTTATGTTTGTTATTTTTATTCTTTCCTTAACATCGAATTTACTATATATGATTTGCTACCAGGCTCTCAAATATCAAACAACGAGTATTGATCGAAAATTGGTCAAATATAACCCACAGTAAATTCAATACGAAATTGACATACTCAATGTAATTTAAGAAGATGTTATACTCACCAAAATCAACACATTTCTACTCAACAGTTCATCCAAACTCATTCACTACTTCATGTCGTTGCTCCCAGGCTCGATTGGCACATCAAACTTCAGCTCTGACCCCATCGCGAGCCACCAGAACCTTGCCATGTCGTTGCAAGCTTTATCCCCATGCTGACATCATTTAACGACGTCGCTCCTTTAAGTTGCATCATCGTAAGCTCGTCCTAACTACCACTCACATCACTCAGGTTGTGCACACCTTTGTCGTCGACTACCTCCACATTGCCATGGACACACATTCTTGACGTCATTGCCATCAATCTCAGGCCGGGTTCTCGAATCTCACCATTCTTATTTTTTTCTTCGAACTAGGCAATCGATTTTAGGGTAGGGAACAATTTGTCAGGTTTTCATTTAGGGAACGAAAAGAAGTTAAGGATGAAGGGGGTAAGGATGTATGGGTCAAGAACTTGCGGTCCAATAAAATAAAGCAAGTTTTTTCTTTTCTTTTTAAATAAACCCATACCCCTAACCAGTAATTACCTGACTGCTATTTAATATGCGATTTAAATTTCGCTTGAGGCATTTTAATCCAAATTTATTTTATTTTTATAACGGTTTTCTCATTAATTAAAATATTACTTGTAATTTTCAACAATTATAATAAAATTGTTTTATTTCCAAAATAAGTTTCAAATTTTCAAAAAATTATTTATTTTTCCATAATAAATTTTCAAACAACTTTGAATTTCTAAAGCACAACCCAAATTTCAAATTTGAATTTTTAAACCAATACTTTTTTTATTATCAAATAAATCCAAAAATTCAATTTATTGAATTTTATTCAATAAAATATCTGAAAAAAATCCTTTTTAATTTTATTTATCCGTATAAAATACTTTTTCAGCATTTAAACTGAGTTTTAAATCTCAGTTCCAAATTTATATTCACATATTTGAATTTTTCAATTCAAATATCCAGTTAAATTCTCAAAATCTATTTTAATATATTTATTTTACGTAACATCGGAATGGATGTTACAATGCACGTGATATTTGATAAGTAACATATTATATTAAGGACAACGCTAAATTATAAACGTGTGATCAATTAGAAGTTAGTATAACATAGCACTAAAAATTTATTAAAGTTATATAGAAGGTGTTTAGCATGAAAATGAGTTTTATGCTTCGCCCTTTTCAGATGACATGGAAGAGAATGAGAAGCTGGAAAATCCTAATCATTCCAACATATGAGAGAAGAGAAAAAGAGATATCCTTTTATACTCTTCAAAATGCGAAAAACAATAAAAAATCATTATGTGTTAAAACTATTGCACATTTTAAATTATAGGTGGAAAACACAAAACTCGTTTTGAAAGGAAATATGGTATTTTCTTGCTAAAAAGGAGTATAGTGCTTTAACAACTCTTTTGGAGATTAAGGCGTTTAGCTCAAAATTAATTAGGCTACATCTATTAACACTCGATATATTTCTTTTTTCCACCCTAATTCTTTCTAGAAAAAATTACACCCCATTAATTATCATTCTCACCTCATTTTATACCAATTATACTCTTATATTATTTTATTCTCTTTGGATTTATTATTTCGTTTCTCACTTCCTCCCTCAGTTATCATATTATGTATAACTCTGTTTTCGCTAATTCCTAGTGTGAAGCAAACTAGGTTTTGATTAAATCCCAATGTGAAGCAAACTAGCTTTCGATTAATTTCTAGTATATCATACACATGGTAATGGTTCCTAACTAAATCCGCACCAGGTATTGTTTGATTTCAAACTTGCAGCTTCTTAAGTTTTTATAAAATCAATGCTTGTATTATGCTAGATTTGAAGGAAATCCTAGATAAACTTTTTTCTTTTCGATTCAATAACCGTCATCATCAAAGTATTATTTAACAACGAGAAACATGTTTCTTCTATTTATCAAACATATAACACTGTCGATTAAAGAAAAACTAAGTTGGCTTTTTTTAATTTCGATAGGGTAATATGGTGGGGTGCAAGTACTAAATTTCGGGGAACTAATAGAACTTGCTAATTAATTAGGGTTTCTATTCCTTCCAAATTATCCCTCATCTCCTCACCCTCTTTCTTCCTTCTCGGCCTCCGCTCACAAGTGCTGCTCCGTCCTCCAAACCGCTTGTTCGGCCTTTAGTGGTCTGCCGACTTCCTTCCTCGACCGTTCCACGGCGAACACTTCGACCAAGGTCTGCTCAACTGCTCCGAAGTTACCATCATAAAAATTTGGAAAGTAAGAACTTTTAATATTGTTCTAATATTCTTCAATCGTCAGCTGTTTAAATTGAAAATCGTATATGAAACGTGGGAATTCTTGGTCAAAATTGACGAATACGCTATATTTTACTTAAGATTTCAACATCTGCGACTTGATTAACAAAAGTTGATGATAATGCTCGATAATTGTTGACAAAGAATGATAATTTGAATGGAAATCCAAAAAATGTATCGTGTAAAGTGATACAAATTTGTGTTGTTATATTATTATTTGCAATGGTTATATCTTTTTTGAAACCTGGAAGTTGTATAAATCGAAACTGCTCATCGTTTTTCAATTCAATAATTATTTTTCTTAACATTTTCATTCGAAAGATTTAATTGAAAAAATCAATGAATTTTCAATTGGTAAGAAAGAGTAAATTTCTAGTGCTTCACTTTAATAATCAGATTTATTGTTTCAAGCCTGGTATTCAAGCGCGGCAACTTTTTTATGTTCCAAAGAATGAAGAAGATAAATTTGGGTTAGTTTTCAAACTATAACGCAGAAGTTATTTGTTTCATCGTAATGGATTGATATGGTGAAAGTATCATAACACATACGTTTTTGTTTCAAATCTTATCATGTGCACGGTGCACCAAAAACGTTTTGTTTTCCATTCGTGAACCAAGGATAATAAAAAATTATAGTATTTATTTTATTCCATTTTAGTAAAAGGCAACAAAAACTTTACTTGTCTCAAGCTACCGAAGCCTAAACCAGCCATAAGTAAATTTAAAAACATTGAATTATACACACACGTGAAACACAAACATAAAAGATTAGCAGAGAATGTTTATATTGGAAATATAATACAACGACATTAGCAAGTTGCAACTATTAGATCTACTGTACTTTTTTTGTTAAAGCGGATTAAAATCATGTTTTTTTTTTAAATACCAAACCAAATTGACCGAATCAATCTCATAATTCGGTAGCCTTTTCAGTTTAAACTAACTAGAGAAATGTATCATAATTTATGATTTGAATCTTCAACATGCTCAAATAGAAAACACAAACTTATTCGATTTGGTGAAGAGGGACTTGCTTACTAATTAGTCATAGAAAATTTGTTGCCTAACAAAATTATACAAAGAACTAGTCCTTAAACCTAGCTTTCTCATTAAAAGGGTGAGCAAAGTAAAGTTTTGTTGTGGCAACCGTGGTTCGAAGTTTCATTATGTATCTTGAAATACTTTTCATCTTGAATCAGTTCTGACCACTGCCGGTTCAAGATAAAACTTCTGGTTCTGGCCTGAACATCGAACTTACTTGAAAAAAAAAGACTGTTTTGCATACTGCAAAATTTTGATGAACGAAAACTACGGCAAGTACACTAATAATTAGGAAAAAGATAGAAATTCCCTTCATGTATTTTCCTTCTCCGTGCTATAGAATATTGAGTTTCTTTCTTATACATTTTTTTAATAACCAATTATGCAACATGGTGTTGTCCATCTCCATTTTCAAGGTGCTTAATTGTTTCATTTCCTATCGACAAACCTTTACATTCATGTTTAATTTTTACCCAATTAATATTACCCTAAAAGCCAATTAATATTGTTCCAAGCACTAAACATATTAAATATGAGCAATTAGTCCAAAACTCAGCCCAAAACCAACACGTAACCAGGAAATAATGCCAGTAGAGCCCTCCCAATGTCACGTGCTTTCAATTCTCCTCTCTTCTTCGTTCCCAAATGCTCTGCACGAAGATTGAGAAAATAACCTTTCTAATTCAAGACAGGTAAGAAATTTTTTTTGCTTTGAATCTTCTCATATTTCACGGTTCTCTCCCGTTCTTGCACAAAAATCGTCCTTTTTACGACTTCTTCTCATATTCCGCTCTAAAACTGGGATTTTGCATAAATTTCGTTCCGGCCAACGCCGGAACCGGACCGAAATGGACGGAATCCCAGCTTGCCGGACGGAATCTTGAACCATGCTATATAGTAATTTTTTTTAGTTAGGATAGTACTTTTAGTTTTTTATTTCTCAACTTTATTATTAATATCAGATTAATTTATGTGCGAGGAATGATTTTTTTTTTAATTCTACCTATCATTTCATGGTTTGAGTGTTTTGTTTTGTTGAGGGGTCATAGATCTTGATATTATTAACTTTGCTTCCTAACTTTGCTGCTTCTATGCTTGTTTTTAGCTGCTTATACATTGTCTATCCTAGTGATATCTGATAAACTTTAAAGAGTCATTCACACATGGTACTATTCATATATGCTTGGTGCTGTTAAATAGCATTAGCGGGTGCTCATACAATTCATAGTATTGAAACTCAATGTTACTTGATCTTATCATATGCATGTCTATCAATATGCAGGATTCTCATTGCCCTCTGGTGTTGATAGCTATGGATGACATTGCAAAAGTTAGACATGAAACTGAAGTTGCAAAAGAGATGATTGAAAAGCTGAAAAAGACAATTAACGAATTAGAATCTCACAGAAAATCACCCCTACCAAATAATACACGATGGGAAGATATCCAGCAACATTTCAACAACGTAGAAAATGCAATAAAGGAAAAGCTTAACGAAGTAGAGGAGAAGAAGAAACTCTTCCTAGAAAAGCAACATGAAGCACAAAAACAAATATCAGAAAGAGAGGTGGTTGTTGCTAAACTAGAACTTGCATCCTTAAACCGTATCCAAGAGGTAAAAGACAAAGCTATTTCTGCCATAGAAGAAGCACGCAAAAATTGCAAAGCTCCAGATCTAATTCTGGTTAATAACAATACCAAGACAAGCACCTCTGATGATATTAATGAAGAGGTTAACCTTGACAATAGCAACTATCATAACAGATTGAGTGCATTTCAAACTCAATTGAAAGAGTTTTGCACACAGATGAACCCAAAAGGGCTTCTGAAATTATTTTCAGAACATCGAAAATATCTCATAAAGACTATCAAGGATCTACCTGCTGCAATGAAATGTGCAGCAGATCCAGGCCGGTTCGTTCTAGATTCACTAGAGGGTTTCTACCCACCCGAGCCTGCCCATAATCCTCAAGAGATTGAGAGTAGTGGTCCACAATTCTCACGTAGAGTCTGTCTTACGTTATTGGAAGTTGTTTCCTCTCTATTGAGAGAGGATGCACGATATAAGAGTAATGAAAACAAGGAGAAAGCAAAGGCAATAGCTGATGAGTGGAACAGTAAGTTATCTGGGATAGATATTGAAGCAGCTAATGGGCAGTCATTGGAAGCAGCTGCATTTTTGCAGCTTCTTGTTACCTTTGATATCGCAGAAAAGTTTCGTGAAGACGAACTGTGCAAACTTGTGTTTGCTATAACAAAACGCAGGCAAGCTCCTGAGCTTTGCCAAGCACTTGGGTTAGCACACAGAATGCCAGGTTGGTATTGAAACTAACTTTTGCCAGTTCAATGGTAAAAAGAATAATGTCAAAATCAGGTTTGACTGGTTTGGCTTAGTATCAAGATAGGGAACAAATTAGTAGCATCTATGCATATGCTCTTATTGATGTTCTCTTTTTTCAGGGGTGATTGAGACTTTGGTTAAAACTGGTAGGCATCTTGATGCGGTTCACTTTGCTTGTGCATTTCAACTCACTGAAAGCTTTCCACCTGTGCCACTCTTGGATCAATTTTTGGAGAATGCGAAAGCCGATGCAAAAGAAATCACCGATATTGTATGTATTAATTTGGTTTATCAATTATTATGGTTGTTAAAGTAGCATTTTTTTCTTAACTGTGAAAATGTAGGAATTAAACAGCCATGATGTCTCTAACATACAAGTAAGCCAAAAGTAAAGATGAAAAATATAGATGACTATTAAAGGAACGTCAATATTTGGTAAGATGAGGCAAGATCTTAATTAAAATATTTTATACTACGGAGGGACATTAAATGAAAGGTTTCGTTAACAAATTATTTTTTCCTTGAATTATCCTTCAATAACCTTACACCAAACATGTTTAATTTAATTTATCATCTCGAAACTCATCAAACTCCATTTTTTTTCCAATTAAATGGTCATGTGCACATGAAGATGAAATGTTCTAATTTTAATCAAAAGGAATATGTATACACATATACATACATACATGTATACACACACATGTGTGTGTGTGTGTATACATATATATGGGCAAGGATCGGCCACACATACATATATGAACGTTCAATGGCATCCCAAACAGTGGAGCACCCCATTTGAACCCTCCATCCAATTTCCACCTCAGGTTTCTATTTAAATAATGAAGGGGGTGGAAAGAGAGAGAAAGAAATCATTATTTAAATAGAAACTTGGAATGAAAATCTAGGGGCAATTTGGATGCAACTGAACGCTCCTTATATATTTGTATATATGTACATATAGGGGCAAGGATTGGATATATATATATAGGGGGGGAGAGGGGAGGATCGGCTACACCTTAATTTGGCTATGCCTCAATCCCTTTTTCAATTTCCACCGCATATTCCGAATTAAATAATAGTACTTTCTCTCTTTTTCCACTAGCTATATTATTTAAGTCGGAATATGTGGTGGAAATCAGGCTAACTGTATTATTTAAGTCGGAATGTGTGGTGGAAATCAGGGGAGAATTGAGGTGTAGCTGACCCTTGTCCATACTTACACGCACATATGTATGTATGTATTGAAACCATTAGTAATTAACTGAAAAAGGCAGTGAGAGAACATGGAAGTAAGGGATGACAAGAATTATTATTTTAAAATAATTGTTTATTTGAGTATTTGTGTCCCTTTAACATAATTGAAAGTTTACAAGATTCCCCTTATAATTTTTCCCCTCTTAACAAATATTGGTGTTTGTTTAATAGACCCCAAAAAATAAATGAACAAGTCAGTTATACATAAGCAAGTCAGTTATACAAGTTATTGACTTCTGTTTTTTTTTATGGAAAATTTTCAAGCTAAGGCTTGTTTTCATAAACAATAACTCAAACAACCCACTTTTGTTTTTAATTACAAACATAGACCTGTTTCTGCCAGCTAGACGTGGGCGAATTTTCAAAATGCGCCTACAGGCGACTTTCGAAAATTCGCCCAAAGGCGCATTTTGAAAATGCGCCTTCGTAAAAACCCTGCTTACATAAACAAGTTATGTTGGTCCAGTTAACAATCACATACATATATAATTTCTTATCTAACAACTTTCGTAGATATAAGCTTGCAAATCTAACAATTGCGAAGTTCATTTAAGTTCGACACATAACTAGTTTGTTTGATACATAGAAATTACATTCGTTTAAAATTGAAAACACAGAAGGTCTAAATTCGATACGCAGTCATACATCTGACAATAGAAGTTTAGGTCGCAGCAGTACATCGCTTTCTGTTATGGCCCTGTGATCCACATTTGCTGCACCTGTTTGATTTAGGCGTTTGATGCTCGTCCATAACGTTTTTTATCCTCGTAGATTTAGGCCGTCCAGGTTGTCTTCTTGTAGGTGGCGGCAATATATGTGGACCGGTGTATGGTCTCCAGTATCTCTTATCACGCACGGGATGAAACTCTGGCTGAAATGAAGCTTTGTAACTGCGAACAGAGTACCACTCTGATGCGAACTCATGATGTGCTCTGTTAGCACCGTAATCCTGTGCCGAACAAGCCGCCATTACATGGGCACATGGTAATTTTTGCAGTAAGGGGATGTTGCATGTACATGAGCAGTTAGGACCATCAATTAACACTTTAAATTCATCGCCGTAGCAATGAATAACTTGCCATTCTGTTCGACTAAAGCGAACTAGTTTACAACGACGTGCTTCAATAGCTCGATCTGCTATTTTAGCTTCCCATTTTGGAGTCAAACGTGTTGTGATAGCATCCGCCGTCTCTCGTCTCTTACAAAAATATTCAACCGATCGAAAGAAGGTTCGTGCAACCAACGCCTTTATAGGTAATGATCGAGCACCTTTCAGCACACCATTAAAACTTTCGGAAGCATTGGTGGTCATAACATGAAAGCGTCCTCCATCGTCTTTGCAAAGGGCCCAATTCTCTTCAAAATTCCCTAAACTTCTTTCAATCCATTCATGAGCCCGTGAATTTGTAGCTTTAATTTCTTCTCTGATTTTGTTGTACTCAACTACTTCTGAAGCACATGCAGCTGAATAAAATAAAGCTGTAAGTCGGTTATCCCTAAAACCCGCTGTCTGAAAATTAGCTTTAAGATGCCGTGCACAAAGCCTATGTTTGTGTGGTTCTCGCCACTTCTCCTGTAAAGCCTTCGGAATTCCTTTCATCCGATCCGATATGAAAGTAATACGACGATTACAAACACTGTGAATGAATTCACGCATGCAAGAAAAAAACCAACCCCAGCTATCATATGACTCGGATTCGACAACCGCATAAGCTAATGGAAACAGACAGTCATCCGCATCTACAGCAGTAGCAACAAGCAACGTCCCTTTGTATTTACCATACAAATGTGTCCCGTCAATACATAGCAATGGCCGGCAGTGTAGAAAACCTGTAATGCAAGGGCCAAATGCCCAAAACGCACGATCAAATACGCCAACTTCATCGTGAGTCACATGTCCAACAGTCCCCGGATTACTTCTCTTTATTTTCTCAAAGTATTGAGGCAAAGTCGCATACGATTCGGTCCAGTCACCATAAATTCTTTCTATTGTTTTGTTTAATGCTCGTCAAGCTTTCATGTAACTAATTTTGATGAACAATTGGTCGTCGACAAGCACTTGAACTGTACCTGCTGTGATATCCAAATCAGCCTTCACAAATGACATGATTTTTGACACAAGAAAATTAGAAGTGGCTTGCTTGTGGTTGGAATTAACTGTAGGATTGACACATGTATGTTCGCTAGGCAATTTTCTGATTTCCCACCAACCGACTGCGATTTCTTTGAGACTATTGCATGTATTCTCCATGGACAGTTAGTGTCAACATTACATATAGCAGTGTATATAGTTTTATTCGACTTGACCGGCTTGTACGAAACTCCATGTAGAATTGACCATTCGGTTAATTGGTGTAGCATGTTTTGCTTACTTTCAAATACCATTCCAACAGCAAATCCATTTTGTATGCACGCGGTTGAAAATTTTTCCCCAGCAAATTGCAGGTTAGCAACGACCGATCTTGCCATCATTTGTGCAGTACATAGATCATCATCCAACGGTACTTCCATTTGAGCTTCTTCACCATCCCCTTCAGCATCATCTATGCTTGGAAAATCGTAGTTTAACGATTCATTGTTCACCTGCATTCGTTCTACCCAACACGCATCATTATTAGTGGTCGCAACAACCATACTATCAATTTGAGAAACATGTTCGGTGTCTCCATCTATATTAACATCCATATTAGTGGCAATATTGGAATCATGTGAGTGTTGTGATGGTCCAGCACCACATTCTGCAGCAGTATCTTCAAGACTTGTACATCTGTTTACAACCGTATCTTAGTACGAAGCTAGAGTAGATAGGAAACATTACCCAAATAAATTGCTAAACAAACCTTTGACTTGCACCATACATTTGTGATGGAGTAGGATATACCGGTTGCGACAAATGAATATTTTGTTGTTCAGCACAGACATTTTGTAGATGCATTTGTTGTTGGAAGCTGAATGTGTTAGAAGAAAGTATTAGGCAATTGTAATTTAAAAAGGTACACGCAAAATACCAATGTTAACAACGATACCTTGTATAGTACGGAAAGTACTGTTCTGGAGTTGGTTGCGACATCATGTAAGGCATGAAACCATAGTTTATGGGAGGAGAACCATGACCCCCAGCATGTGCATATGGATTACTGTAAGTAGGAGAACCTAAGCTTGCTGTAGGAATTTCAGTTTCCAACATTTCTGTAAAATGCCCTAATCCTGTGCTAACGATAGGAGATTGTACATGTTCTTGCAGATTTTCTTTTGCAACTTTCCCAACGTACAACTCAATGGATTTGGTAACCGCTGAAAACATAACTTCAACATCCTCATCGTCTGAAAGTGTTATTGCTTTTGAACCAGAATCCGTTGGCCAGTTAACGACCAACTCAATATCAAATTCGATTGGGCTTATTTTTGTCGCTTTGTAAACCGATTCTTTCAACTCAAATAGGATGCAACATTTGCGTACTCTCTCCGGTTTACATAAACCGCCGACATACTTCCCGTTTTTCTGTTCGTCGACGATCAGTTCACCGTCGTAGTAGCAAAGTGTGGGAATGAGATTTCTAGCCATTCTACAAACAAATAGTTTTTATTTGACCAACCACTTTCTGTCCATTCATATGAAAATATTTTAATGGATCTAACAAAGCTAGGGTTTGTAATTTTCTTACCAATTTTTGTGCCGGGATATAGTGAAGACGTTTGCGTAGACCAGCAACGACTCTATTGCAACAACTAACCGATTATCGAAAGAAATCGAGGCTTGGTGTTTGGGAATGTAAGCTGAAAGAAAATGGGTTCTTCAGATCTGAAAAAAAGTTGGGGTGTGTTATGAGGAGGTGAGTGCTAAAGCTGACTAGATGTAAAGAAGTTTTTTAATTGGCGACATTTAAAATGTCGCCTTCGTGCGAATTTTCAAAAGTCGCCCAAAGGCGAGTTTTGAGAATTCGCCCAAAGGCGACTTTTGAAAAGTCGCCAATTAAAAAACAGCCTAAAACACATTATAAAACAGATTATTAGTCTGTTGAACTACAGAATATATCTCAATAGAAAATACAGGACTGGCAGACGATTAAAAGCAAGTATATACAAACAACAACCACCGGATACTACTTTACTACCAATACATCAAAACATACAGTCAATCACGTGGTAATCGGTAGCACCCTGCAAGCATTTCATTGCGAATTGCAATATTCATCCTCTCCAAGCGACTAACCTTAGCTTGCATCTCAAGCGCGTATTGGACCCCCCTGTCTGTCAGCGGAGGATCCAACCATTCAAAAAATTTACAACTATGCAACCCCTGATGCGTCTGTGCATCGATATACGCTTTACAGCCGTAAAACCGCCGTCTTGCATTTCTCTGACTTTTGGAAACAACAACGTTACATTCAACTCCGCAATAGCAAAGTACGGAACGTCCCACGATGCTAGAACTTGATCTATCAGGGTTTTGATGAGCAAGTACAGTCATCAATCTGGAATGCAGTGATTTTTGAACCGGTTGGGGATTCTCGAGTACGACATTTGCCTGCGTAGCACAAACAAGTTCTGTTTCTACTTCTTCATTTGTTTCTGTAGCATCCACTGTTGGTAGATCTTCCACTTGGGTCTCCGGAACAAAATCGACCTCACCGTCCGCGCCCTTGTTCCGCTCGTAATCGTCATATATTTTCATCATCGTTTGATCATCGATCTCCCAATCCTCCATTTACACCTAGAGTAAAAGTTGAATAAAATACCCAAATTAGTCAAAACTTGCAACCATGGATTGAATCACTTTCCGATTTGAACAGATGTGAAGAATGACGCACTATAAATCAACAAGTGTGAGAAAAGATGAAAAAAAATGGACAAAATACCAACCTTAATGACTTCTGCAAAATATTTTGGACAAATTAGGGTTTTTGGTTCGACCTTAAAGCAAAAAAGAAATGAAAAAGGAAGAAGGAGCTGACTGGTTATAACAGTGCAGGTTTCTATTGGCGAATTTTCAAAATTCGCCAGTGGGCGAATTTTAGGAATTCGCCCATGGGCGAATTTTGAAAATTCGCCAATAGAAACCTGCTGCTGCAAACAGAGCAGCAATTTCAATCCCCGCCTAAACTATATCATTTTACACAAACAGCCACACAAGTTTAACAACATTTTAGAACTCCAAACAACATTAGTTCGTACATTACAAATCCAAACAACATTAGTTCGTACATTACAAATCCAAACAACATTAGTTCGTACAATACAAATCCAAACTACATTAGTTCGCATCAAACAACATCATCTTTTCATTCGTGAAGCTCATGAAATTCGCGCGGGCTTCTTCTTTGCCGACGCGTTACCAATGGTCTCGAACTGCTACTGCTGCTGCTGCTACTACTCCGTTCTCTGCGGGCAGTGGAGGACGAAGGTAATGCGGCCATTGGTTGAGATGGGCCAGGAACAAATTCTTCGTGTACCGATGCATTTTGTGACGAGGTGCCTTGTGACGATGACCCCGCACCTCCTCTAGGCCGACGTCGTGTGTACACAAGCGCTGGAGGCGGTGGAGGTGGAGATGGAGCTCTCGGCCTATCAAGTTTATTCCTGCATAACACAACATCTAGAATTCTTTGGATGTTGGTGCACATCCTCCTACCCTCCTCGTCGGTTTGACGTTTGCGAAGATTTTCTGCTTCTTCCCAAGCCCTGCTTATACCGGCTGCCTGTACATTTGAATGAAAATTAGCAAAAGACAACCATCATAAGCAATTGATATAGTACTTACAATATCAACTTACCACGTTCCTCTCAAGTGGTGCTCTGGGAACGTACGGGCTTCTATACACTGCCTCCACTGGCGCCGTAAGAACATATCGCCGTGTTATGTTCCAGTACCACCGTTTGTACCGCTCTAGCGTGATGGTAGACTCCCTCTCAATCTGGGTAGCTGTATGACGATCATTCCACAACTGAATGTGGGATCCATACTCCTCTGCATTGTACGTAGAAGTGCAGGGTGGCGCATCATCCGGTATATGCTGTATCATGCCAAACTGTCTCATAACCCTATCGGGTAAGTGAAATGCAGTCTGGGTGTACGATATGAGTGGCACTCTCGCAGTCCACAAGTATCTAGCAGCTGTACACATGGCTGGAAGCTGTGCTAGCACATCCTGCGTGTACGGTGTCCATGTCACCACTTCATCCTCCAGCACATCTAACTTGTTGCGGTAGAACTTCACACTCCGTCTTGGGGTTTGGCGTGTTTTTTTTGGTCCTACCCACCTGTTATAAGACGTTAGCAAATGAATATTACACATGAAAATTGCATTGTTTAAGTAATTTTATAGGATAAAAATATACCGAGACCCAAGCGGCATCGACTGATCGACAACAACGTTTGACACTAACAATCTTCCGATCGGAAGATAAGTCCACGACCACAGCTGCATTTATAAGAAAAAATTAGGACAAAAAATGAGACAAATCATGTAAAACAGTAAACTATTGAAGTTTGTTTCAAACCTGTACTAGTGTTAGACATCCACCAACAGATTTATTCTCCAAAAGAGAGAGTCTGGATAACTCCATATACGTATAAGATAACACAGCACTGCCCCAAGAGAACTTACCACACTCCCTTAAATCAGCAATATATGGTAGCCATTTCAGATCTATCCGAGTCTTCGTATGGTCGCACATCAATCGGGAAACAATGATGTGCAAAATAATAGCACGTGCTCGCTGCTGAATCTGAGCCTCTGTAGCATCAGCAGGAATATCGTGCGACAATTGACGTCTATACCACATGACTTTCACGAACTCATTGCCCCTTGTTTGTTCGGGGGGTGGGTCAAGACCGAGTAAATCATGACACAATTGCATATAGTCATATGCCACTTCTCCATAAGCCACTGCATTGCCTTCAATAGGCAAACCTAACAACACGGCTACATCACCTAATGTAATCGTCATCTCACCAACAGGAAAATGAAAAGTGGAGGTCTCCGGTCGCCATCTGTCTGCCAAAGCAGTGATAAGATAGTGGTCAAGCTGGATGTATCCTAACTTCATTATATGTAAAAAACCGGCCCTCTCAATCTCAGCCAATACTCCTGGATGGTTTGAAGTCACTTTCTTCACCGACGTGGAGTGATCTATAGTTGTATCTGGATCGTCACGCTGATCAAATGATAAATACAATTAGAAAGCAGGAATTATACCACCTGACATAAAATTATTTTTTTTTAAAACCACCTGCATCCATATGTCGTTAGAAGTACGATGCTGTGCTTGAAGAAATAACACCCTTCCATCAACGGGTCCGGCCTCCATCTCAACATACTCTACAAAATACAAGTATTAAAAATCATTTCATTTCAATAAAAAATATACCCTAACTAAAATGTGTGCAAATACTTGTAATGATAGTGTTGTAAATGCTTTATCAATGTTGATGTTCAAATGATTTACTTTAAAAACACAATTTTTTTTCTTGAACAACAAATTATAAGAAAACATTGACTTCAAACCCTAAATTATAAACAACAAATTGCTTGTTTAAGTTGAATTGTTGTTTCTAAACATTGACTTCAAGCCCTAAAAGCATTAACTTCAAGCCCTAAAAATTTGGACTTCAAGCCCTACAATATAAACACTAAATTATGGGTATAGATTCATACCTATTTCTTGTTCTATACCGGATGTGCTTGCCATTGAGTAATTTGTAAAAGAATTTGAATATAAAATGAAGAAATGGAAGTGGAGGAAGGTTTTGAGGGGTTTGTGTCTTTTGGGTTTTGGTTGGAAGAGTTGGGAGAAAGGAAGATATGAATGAAGTGGGGTGGGGGCTGCTGTCTGGTTAAAATGTGTGCAGGGTTTTTACGAAGGCGCATTTTCAAAATGCGCCTTTGGGCGAATTTTCGAAAGTCGCCTGTAGGCGCATTTTGAAAATTCACCAATGGCGCATTTTGAAAATTCGCCCACGTCTAGCTGGCAGAAACAGGTCTATGTTTGTAATTAAAAACAAAAGTGGGTTATTTGTGTTATTGTTTATGAAAACAAGCCTAAGTTTGCAAATTTTCCTTTTTTTTATATTTTAACATTTAGCAGAACAATAAGGCACCGGATGACCGATCAATGTGTTTTCATCCTGCGTGGGTTCCATCCTTTGGCACAATCTGATGTTGAATCGATAATTTTATAGGGGAAAGTTTTATGATTTAGTCCTCTTTCACTAACCAATAACAAAAACAGACCCATTTCAGAGCTCACTATCAACATAGGCCTGTTTGACCACGCTGGCACTGAGTCAACAAACGTACAGATGCAGTCTGAAAGCTCAACAGTACAAATTTGCCAAATAAATAAATAAATAATATTTACACTGTTGCTATCTTTAGATAGTGCCAACAATTTTTGCTGAACTCTTTTACGCTAGCGCAATTTGAAATCATATCAGTGTAAAATGCCGATTTAGCGCCAGCACCGTCAAAAGTGATCTAAGTTTGTAAGAAGTTTTTAAGTTGGTCTATTTGCGTAAATATTTGTGCCAAAAAAGGCCCAAGTCAAGTCATTAAACGATTCTTTTAGGACAAGATAATTAGGCGTGTTAACAGGTACTTTCGGATACTGCTGGTGTCACATCCGCATCTAAAATTATTTTTGGATATCGGATATCTGCATCCGTGGATACGACGTATATTGGATAATTATCTTATCTGCTAACGACCGATAAATCAAAAAACATAAATGAAAATTTTTAGTTTACGTAAACTTTTTTCAATCCGGTTGATTATTAAAATGTTAAAATAAACAAATATGATGATAGTAAATAGTTTTGAGCATTTAATATACATTAAGTACGTATAATATGAACTTCTTAACTTAATAAAACAATAAATAAATATATTTCATTATACTAATATACACATAATTTGAACTATACTCTTACAAAAAACCGAAGGGATAATTTTCGGATGCGGATGTCTTCATATCCGCATCCGTTTTTCTGGATATCAGCTTTTCGGATACGGATGCGAACGAATTTCGGATATCCATTTACAGCCCTGTTGATAATATATGGGAGCAGTACTGTTCCTTTTTTCCCCTGGTTTCCAATTTTATAGCATTCTAACTGATTTTCAAACTGCAATCATGAAACAACATCCTTTTATATTGCATTAATTTCCAAATCATTCACCCTCATTTTGTTCCATCGCCAGAAAGAAGTATACACCAAAGAACTGGTAGCACTAAGAGCCATCAACAAATGCATAGAAGAATACAATCTTCAAAATCACTACCCACTTTCACCGGTAAAGAAAAAGATCATCAAACTTGAAAAAATGAAACTAGAAGCAAAGCGCGGGAATCAACAACATTCATTCAAATCCAATTTACCCAAAAAAGGCCGCATAAACAAGCCTTCTACCTTTAAAAAGCCAGCTTATAATAATCCTCGAACAGCAGCGGCAGCAGCAGCGGCAGCTTACCCAAGTTACAATCACAGAGACGCTAGCAGGTACTCTTATCCTGCACCCCCTGCTTATCCTACACCTCCTCCTTATCCTGCATCGACTGCCCCTTATCCTGCACCAGTGCCTTACGATAGAACTGCTTCATATCCTCCTTATGATAGACCAGCTACATATCCTCCTGCACCACCGCCCTATGAAAGGTCACCTTATGACTTATCTGCTGCTTATGGGTATCAGTCTACTACTGCGCAAGGTAGCTACCATGGTACTGGAGGATACCATACTACTACCACCGAACCTTCTTCTGCCTATGCCAATCCAGGATATCATGCCCCTGCCTCTGGTTATGGTTATGGAAATTATTACATGGAAACTGCAGCGGCGCCTGGAGCGACCACTGCTGCTGCTTATGGAAGCTCTACAAGTGCAGCTGCAGGTGCAGCAGCGCCCAGTGCACTGCGTCAGCCTTATATGCAACATTAGTTGTACAAGAATCATATTTGGGTTTTTTTAGCCGTGGATGTTGAGGCATATTGTTAGCTGACTAGAGCATCAACTGTAGAGTCAGAAGTTCTTTTACAAGTTATTCATTCCGGAGTGGTTGTTTGCTTAAGTTGTTATGACCTGTAGTAAAGCCTACCATACCTTATTGAGCAAGCTTTGTATAAAATAGTTTGAGTTTATCTTTCCTACTTTATGCATGT
Source organism: Allium fistulosum (assembly GCA_030737815.1). Taxonomy (NCBI): domain Eukaryota; kingdom Viridiplantae; phylum Streptophyta; class Magnoliopsida; order Asparagales; family Amaryllidaceae; genus Allium; species Allium fistulosum. The sequence goes on from CM060902.1 coordinate 1,429,077,294, forward strand.
ATGGTAGAAAGCAGATAGAAAGCAGAACCATCGTCTATTCTCCCCTTTACATGCTCGCTTACATGATTAGTTTCGAACTCTACAATTTGATTCGATTTTACAGAGAATGATTCGGAGTTTTTACATGAAAAGCGATGATAATTCTGGTATGAAAACTACAAACATATGTAGAATGCTGTGGTTATCATTTAAGTTCAGTTTGAATTATTAAATTTAATGTATTACTTTAGACTTAGAGTTACTGGTTTGAAATTATAACGCATGTTGGTGTGAAATGTAAATTGTAAATTTAGCAAACTAAAGTGATCAAATTATTATATGACGCCCAATTATCATTGCATGGGAAGCAGAACCCTCATCTTATTCTCCCCGTTACTGCCCACTTAAAAGGACTTTGTGAGGGGTTGCAACCATTTAGAATGATATCCCTCTAAAAGTTGGTATGTCAAGAGACTAGAACGAACAACCAAAAGTATGGCATCGCTGTCAATATGCTTTGCCTTGATAGCTTCCACATTGCGTCATTGTATACAGCAGCGTTTAACATAGGTCTGCAAAAGATCGGATACGGATTCAGATAGTGTCATATCCGTATCTGTATTCAAAATTCTTTTGGGATATCAAATATCTGTATCCGTGGATGCGGACATATATCGGATGTTTATCTGATATTATGTGACCAGTTCACAACCAATAAATCTAAATAAATAAATAAATAAATTTGATTTACTATAAATCGTACTAAAAATATAAAAAATAATAGATATGCTAAGAAAAATAATTTAAAGCAGTAAATATTGATTTTAATATACATTTTTTTACTTAGATAAAATAGTAAAAACAATAATTTTATGTACTAAAATACACAAAAATAATAATTATAATCTTGATAAAAATCGGACGGATAGTTATCGGATACAGATATGGTCATATTTACATCCGTACCCGTTTTTCAGATATCAGATAATTTTTTATATTTCGGATACGGATATAAACGGATTTTGGATTTTTCGAATACTCATTGACAGTCATATTTTAACATATTCATCTTTGCGTTGCTCGCAAATTGAAGAGAACAGTCGAATCTATAGCGAGGAACTTCCATAACGTAAAAATTATCTCCAAAATTCCATGGTTGTACCATGAGCCAATGAAGTCGATTAAAAAAATTCCAAAATTGTTTGCTCGTCATTCCTAGTTAGGTGGTCAAGAAGCACATGCGGCGAGTAAGTTTACTTCCTCCGAAGTTCGAAGAGATTCACATGGCAGATGAGGTGTTAAGATGGTTTGAGGTCACTTCATTTGTGTAGAAAAAAGCCGAGATGTAAAAATATTTATTTGAAATAAAATCAAATCTCCAAAGTTGATTTATTCTCATTTTCATATCATTTGTGTAGAAAAAAACATTATTCATTCAAATATAACAAAATTAAAGAATATCATGATCCATGCAGTTCAGACTTGGTAAATTTTCTAATTTACGTTGAGTGACTAGGACTTGAACTTAGAGTTATACCTTAATTTGTCGATTTGGTCTATATGATAATCGGTCAAATTAACTTTTTTATATTAATATTGCTAAAGCGAGTGCTAAAACCTTTGGTTTAGCGGATGTAGTAGAAAATATGGGAGTTTTAAGCAGATCTACTATATAATAGCGCTAAACTGAAAAAACATAGTGGTCGAAGTGCTCTAAGCGCTTTAATGAGGGCATTAGCGAGGCTTTAGCGGGGCTTTAACTGCATAAAGCTCAGTCAATGGTCAACACTCTAATAGTGTCCACGGTTAATTGCGAAGTTTAACTTTCAAAGTCACTTGGTTCAATCGAGTAAATTTAACAATTGGTTGTACCACCGTGATCAAGGTTTTTGTGATTCTATGTCAACTTCCATACGGTGACGCTAACTTTATATAGTGAATGAGACAAATACTCTCTTAAGCAGTTGTTAACCGGGTTTTTATCCCAGCAGAAGTCAGAAGGAGTTAGAACATTCAAGCTAAGCCGAATGATTCGGAACTTGACCGGAAGATCCAGAAGCACGTGACAAAGGAACCCAAGGAGTTTAAAGTCAAAATATGCCAAGTATTTGGATTGGCACCGATTCGATCCAATTGGATCAGTACCGATCCAAATTATTGGCTTGTGGATGTTCCAATCCACATACGTTGTGTTCCAACAACACTCCTAAGCTTACCTACTAAGTTTGATGACATTCGATCAATTCGAGTTGAAGAAGTCAAGACTTATCCTATGCAAGTCACAGTTCGATCTAACCTACTAGTGAATTCATCGTCAAAACAAGTCAACAAGCCATGAAATTGCAAGGGAAGCCTTGCTAGCAGATAAGGAAGCTTGTGGGATGGAAGTTGCGTAAAAATTGCATAACTATTCGAATCGATACTGATTCGACCCGATCCGATACAATTCGATCGGTACCGATCCAAACAGTTAGCTCGGTTTACTCCCAAAATTCATGTGTTGCCTCCTATTGATGATTAGAAGTCTCTGGTGCTCTGGTTTCGATCCAAGTGCTCTCAAAATCTTATAAATACCATCCTATCTTCAACAGAAAGGGGGCTGACTATTCTGATCACTAAAGCAACTATGTTATGAAGATTCTTCAACTTTCTTCTCCCACACAATGGCTGCCAAGGGACAATTAAGATCCTTCCTTTTATCTCCATCAATGGTGGTCTGATTTCTCTTTATTCAACTGTGGGAATTGTAATCAATTTGTACTTGTGATCGACGGTCAATTCAATAACAACAAGTTATAAAGTGGCCGTAGGCTTCGTTAACAGCCGAACCACTATAAAAATCTCTTGTTCATTTACTTTTTCGACGATTTACTATTTCGTTTTCTATCTTGTTTGCCTTGATAAACATTTTGGTGCTTTCACAATCAGAACAGGGTGTTGATCCATTTATTGGGTCAACATTTTGGTGCTTTCATTGAGATCCCTACTCAGGCTTAGATCTAGCTATCTACTTTGGATCAGATAGGTTCAGAAGTTAGATCCTTAATCTCTGTTTGAAAAATCTGCTGCTAAGAATCAATGGCTCCAGGAAGAAAGAGAACTGCTTCTGGAAGGTCCATAGGGGCGGTAATTACTGGAGAAGAGATGAATCTCAGCAAATCAAAGTCAATGGTGCCAACACAGGAGGTCAGGTGTCAGGATCCTCTAATCAACGCGAAGTTGTTATTAGAGATGAATTAAATAAGATGGTCGACGAGATTAATCAGAAGATGGAAAGCAGTCAGAGAGCTCTTATGGAAAAACTTAATGCCCTCTTGACCTTACAATCATATCCTGCTCCAAGAACCATGGCAGAATCTGCGGCTGTTGTAATATCCCGGAAATTTTAACAATATCAATTTAATTTATTAAAGATTTGAAATAAATAAGTTTATAAAATATTGTTAAAATTTCCGGGATATTACAGCTGTCGTAGAATAAGAGAATTCCTCCGTCTCGGGCCTAAATAGGAGAAACGGAAAGCAGCAGCAAAAAGGAGTAGTAGGTGGAGCCACATAATTCGCTATGGAGGAAGACATCAGCACTCCACCAACCGCGAAGCAACCTGCTATGAATTTGAATCTAGGGACAAAAACCCCAAGGGAAGATATAGCAATGGATCTCTCTGATTCGGAAGGCGGTGAGCAGCTTGACGATGACAAGTTGGAAGGAAACACTAATGCACTCAATAATGGCAGGGAGATCTAAATTGCCCTTACCCAACCAACCGCAAGCCAACGGAACCCCGAGGGAGTGGCTCTCTCGAAGACAGGAGAGCGTAGGCTTAAGCCCACTCGCCGAGATTGTTTGAAAAGCCAAACACTCATTGTAGTTACTGACAGCCGACCCCCGGATTACCAGACATTTGAGGCGTATATCGCAGATATGTTCAAGCGACTAATGGATGAGAGTAAGGATAAAAAGGATGATGAATGGGGATCCACTCCAAGTCGGACTCCTTTCACTGATGAGATTTTGAATGAGGGGTACCTAGAAAAGTTCACTATTGCAACTATTCTGTCTTATGACGGAACGAGAGACCCGAAACCCCACCTATATAAGTACAGTTGGTACATGGACGGAGCAAATGCTTTGGATGCCGTTCAATGTAGATGTTTCCACATTTTTATGGAGGGAATTGCTTTCATGTGGTTCATGAGGCTTCCGACAAGATCCATCTCCACTTTCGATCAACTAGCCACAACATTTCTTGATCAATTCAGACTTCACATCGCGCAACCTAATGTCCTTGTTTGGTCTATTCCAAGGACAGAATGAATTTCTACAGTCTTGTATGAATCGGTTCAACACTGCGGTGACTGAAGTAAGCAATCCGAACAAGGATATGGTTTTTAGGGCCTTGGTCCGCGCCATCCACCCCGAAACTGAATTTGGAAAATGGAAAATGGAAAATGAAACAACCTACCACTAGGAAAGACTTCAACCGAAAGGCGAGTCAATACTTAAGATTGGAGGAGGCACAAGAATTAGAAAGGAAATCTGCTAGCTTACAACCAGCGAACATTGGGCAGAGTGGTATGGCGATGAACCATGACATAATACCTTCGGGACCGATGAAGGAAACGTGGTAAAAGATGGAAGAGAAGGAAAAATTAGAATTCCAACAAAAGAAATGGTAACAATAAGTGGCTTAAAGGCTTCAGGTTCGAAGATTACACCCCTCTCAACGATACTCCAGAGAACATTTATCTCGCAACACAGGGGACGGAGGAGTACAAGAAGCCTCCTAAGAAAGAGGCGACTGAACAACAAAAGCGCTCCGGGAAGTATTGTCGTTTCCATGAAACAAATGGTCATAACACAAATGAGTGCCGACACTTGAAGAACCCGATTGAAGAATTGATCCGGGAAAATAAGCTTCAGCAGTATGTGAGGAAGCCGCAAAACCCCGATCAGCTAGCGCCACCCTAAGCTCTCAAGGACCGTGGAAACCAAGCGGGAACCAGTGAAGAGGGATCCAGGAGGGCTGACCAGAGACTAATTATTGGAACAATATATAGCGGACCTCATCCCGTGTAAAGGAGTTGGGAAGAAATGGAACGGTATGCAAGCTCTTTGAAGCACGCTCCAGAAGATACGTGCTTTGCGATCGAAGATGGAACCCCCGCCAAGTAGCAGAGGACCTTAAGTGATGACATAATGTTCCAAAGTCGAGACACTAAAGGGATATAGGCTCCAACTCTCGACCCTATGGTTGTGACAGTAGGAATCGGACCCGCCGTGGTCCAAGGAGTATTAGTAGACAGTGGAAGCTCTGTGAATATCCTCTTCAAACGCACCTTTGATTAGATGAAAATCAGTATGAAAGATGTATCCGCTTGCCGGACTAAGATTCAGGGGTTCACCGGCGAGCCCAAATAGCCCCTCGGAACGATTGACTTACCCGTAGAGCTCGGATAAGGCGACCAAAGAGTCACCCTCATCCAAATCTTCGTGATCGTAGATGAAACGTCCACCTACAATGCTTTCCTAGGACGGCCTGCCCTAGCAGATTTCAAGATTGCTTTAGCCCAGTGGTGCTTAACCATGAAATTTCCAACGGGGAATGGAGTTGGAATAATCAAAGGAAACCAAAGTGCCGCTAGGGAATGCTATACCGCGGAGCTATGCGAATCTAAAAGAAAGGAAAATGGGAAGAATGTGGGGAGAACTCTCCACATTCGTGAACCTGCTGAATAGCAACTACAGAGCCGCCCTGGCTTGGGGACCATAGCCGATTTGACAAGGCTTTGGACCCTAGAAAGAAGCCGATTTGACAAGGATTTGGACCCTAGAAAGAAGAGTTCAGAGGAGGATCAGGCAGCACCGGCAGAATTGACGGTGTCTGTCCCAGTCGACATTGATGACCCAACACGGGTCTTGAAAATTGGATCGCACCTTGGAAACAAGATGCGATTGGAACTCACTAAATTTCTTCATGCCAACTTAGATGTGTTCGCTTGGACACGTTCCGATATGTATGGGGTATCACCGGAAATTTCATGCCATGCACTCAACATCGATCCCAAGTATACACTGGTAAAGCGAAGAGGCGCAGCCTGGGCCCCGTACGGTCCAAGGCGCTGAGAGAAGAAGTAGACAAGCTAATGGCCAATGGTTTTATCCATGATGGACCTACCCCGAATGGGTATCTAACCCAGTTTTGGTCAAGAAGTCCAATGGGAAATGGCGAACTTGTATCGACTACTCGGACTTTAACAAAGCTTGCCCGAAAGACAACTTTCCTCTGCCCAGAATTGACCAGCTTGTAGACGAGACCACTGGACATGAATTGTTATCATTCATGGACGCATACTTGGAATACAACCAGATCATGATGCACGAACCTGATCAAGAAAACACCAGTTTCATTACCGATCTAGGGTTATACTATTACAAAGTGATACCATTTGGCTTGAAGAATGTAGGGGCGACTTATCAACGATTAGTAAACACCATGTTCAAGCGTCAGATCGGGAAAACCATGGAAGTCTATGTGGATGACATGTTGGTTAAATCGCGAATAACCGCCAATCACTTGGATAATCTCGCCGAAATGTTTTAATTACTCCAAAAATATGGGATGAAGCTCAATCCACTTAAATTTCACTTAGGGGTAGCCTCCGAAAAGTTCTTGGGATTCATAGTGAGCGCCAGAGGCATCGAAGCAAATCTAGAGAAAATTACCGCCTTACGAGAAGTTGAAGCCCTAAAGAACAAGAAGGAGTTACAAAGTTTGAATGGAACGGTGGCGGCGCTAAGCCAGTTCATCTCAAAAGCAACCGACAAGTGTATACCATTCTTTGACGCGCTAAAGAAAGGAAAGAAGAACTTTGAGTGGAATGAGGCATGTCAAACAGCATTCAAAGAGTTACTATGACATATGGAAACCCCGCCAATCTTATCCAAGCTGGTAGACAGAGAATACTTGTTCATCTACTTAGCAGTCTCACCTCACGCATTACGTGTCGTGCTTGTACATGAAGAAGCAAGGTCCAACGACCTGTATACCACATTAGTAAACGGTTCACTAGAGCCGAGAAAAATTATCCAAAATTGGAAAAGCTAGCGTATTGTCTCTTGATCGCATCCAGGAAGTTACGACCATATTTCCAGGCACACCCGATCAATTTATTGACCGATCAACCCTTAAAGCAAGTATTGTACCGCTCCGAGACATCCGAGCGGCTCATCAAATGGAATATCGAATTGAGTCAATATGAGATCACTTACCATCCTCGAAGGGCGATCAACGGGCAATCGTTAGCAGATTTCATCGTCGAATTTGCCATATGGGATGATGAAGAAGAAATTACTCCGAAAGTGGAAACACGATGGAAGCTCTTCATCGATGGTGCATCTAATAACTTCTGCTCAGGGGCATCGGTAGTACTTGAAACTCCCGAAAGACGATCCGTTTGCTATGCCCTACGCTTGGAATTCCCTATAGCAAATAATGAAGCGGAGTACGAAGCGTTGATTGCTGGACTGAAAGTCGTGAGGGAACTCGGAATAAAATCTGTTCACATCTATTGCGACTCTCAACTAGTTTTCTGTCAGGTAAAAGGCAAATATCAGGCTCGGGGAGAGAACCTCGCCCCATACCTATCTAAATTACATAAGCTACTAAACGACATCGAGCATTACACCATAACTCACATCCCGGAAGAGCAGAACACGAAGGTTGACTACTTAGCTAAACTGGCTAGTTCCGGAGAAGCTCAATCGTTGAGACTAGTCCCGGTTGAAACCCTGACCACTCCATGCATAAGCGAAATGGATGTCAACCGGATTTTTGAGAACACCAAAGAACCAGAAGCGTGGATGACGCAAATCAAAGACTACTTACTTAAAGGAACTCTTCTCGTAGATAGGAACCAGTAGAAAAAGCTTCTTTAGAAGGCACCGCGATTCATAATACAGGATGGGATACTCTACCGAAGGAGGTTCTTTACCCCCTTGCTCAGATGTATGACTGATGACGAAGCTCAAAGGACCCTAAGAGAAGTTCATAAAGGCCACTGTGGAGATCACACCGGAGGACATACCCTAGCGAAGAAAATTCTCCGGTACGTGTATTTTTGGTCAACAGTAAATCGCAACGCGGCAGATTATGCAAGACGATGCGACCAGTGCCAAAGATTCGGAAAAATAAAAAGAACCCCTTCGATGACACTAATGCAGATGGTCAGTCCATGGCCATTCGCAATATGGGGAATCGATCTGATTGGTGTATTACCGACAGCGAAAGGAGGAGCCAAATACTCTATCGTTGCTGTTGACTACTTCACTAAGTGGGCCGAAGTGGAACCGCTGGCCACTATTACCACAAAGAAAGTCATTAACTTTGTTACTAAAAACATTATTTGTAGGTTTGGTGTACCATAGAAAATAATCACTGATAACGAGACTCAATTCGAAAGCACCGAGTTTAAAGACATCTACAAACGCTTCCGAATCAAGAAGAGCTTTTCCGCGGTCACTCATCCGCAAGAAAACGGGCAAGTGGAAGTAGTAAACAAGATCATCAAGTCCACCATCAAAAAGTGGCTAACTAAAGCTAAAGGGAATTGGATTGATGAACTTCCACTCGTACTATGGGCTTACAGAACAACACACAAATTAGCGACTGAGCATACTCCGTTCGCCTTGACATATGGTTCAGAAGCAATAATCCCCGTTGAACTAGAAGTCCCCTCTCATCGAAGGCAGAATTTCAATCAGAGGCAATACGAGTAGCTCCTACTTGATTCGCTCGATATGATCGATGAGAAGAGGGAAGAAGTCGAGTTAAGGACCGCTGCTCACCAAAAAGGATCTCACGGTACTTTAACTCCAAAGTGCAGAACCGTACCTTCGAAGTGAGAGACCTTGTCCTCAAGAGGGTCTACCCAGTACCAGGAGCATTCGGGCCAAACTGGGAAGGACTCTATGTGATCAGTCAGAAGCTAGGGGATGGTACATTCAAGCTAACAACTGTTGATGGAACCCAAATTCCCCGAGCAAGGAACAGTGAATCACCACGTCCATACTTTATCTGAAACTATCTTATATACTTCTTATTTTCAGCAAATAAACCATCCCAGAATATTGGGGGCATTGTAAATAGGCAGAACCTGCCCAACTTTTCTTAATAAAATTGCTTTTCTTTCTAAACCAATAAAACTGTGTTTATAAAAGTAACTTGCTGAGTCAACGGGGTCAGATCGACTCAAAACCATCCAATTGCTGCTTGGGATAATGAAACCACGCTCAAGTACACATCACCTACCCGCCGAGTGACGGAAGCAAATCGACTCAAACTGTTGGATCGACGGAAGCCTATCCCTACCTTCTAAGAACCAATGTTGCTCCGGCAACACTAAAAAGGCCCAAATCAAAGCGGTGCATTTCGTAAGTCACGCATTGCTTCTTGGATCGTGGAATCACATCCAAGCAAGCACAACTCTCTAAGCCATGCATCCCCATAAGCCATGCATCATTTCTTAAGCCGTGAAACCATGCTCTCTAAGCATGAACTCCTCACGCTACCCAAAGATTGCCAGCATTCAGAAATTCTAAACCGTTTCAGATAGACGGGTCATATCAATCTTAAAAGCCACGCATTTCATAAGCCGTGCACATTCTTAAGTACCGGAATTGCCCTGGCAATGCCGAGAAACTCATCTATTGTAGAACTAATGGGAATCCACTCCCACTATCAGAAGTAAAGTCACATGAATCCAGCGGAGTGCAATCTCTCGAAACGTGAGTTCTCGAAGATAGGAACTGCAAAATAGACTCGATGGCAAACATCCGAGGAACCACTCAGATCAACCGATTAGAAATCCAATGTTTGAAGTAAAAAACCCCGTGAACTGGGGGCACACACCAATACTCAAATAAATAAATAAAAACCAAACGCTTCACAGTTCTGTTACCCCAAACAATGAATTTTGGCAATAATTACAGGACTAAACAGAATAAGTGATGAATAAAATCGACATAAGTGCATGAAACATAGAGAGGTAGACATGTAAAGTTACAATCAAAATATCAACATTGTATTACTTATAACATTCTCTATACAAAGTCACAATGTGGGGGCCATAGCCACACAATATTGGCCAAAAGATAGAAAAACACAAAATATCACTATGACAACAACAAAAGAATATTAAGCGCAGACTCTGCACTTGTACAAAAGGTGATAAAAAATAAAACAAAAAGGGGAAAAAGACAAATCAAGACGTCTTCTCACTGCTGCCCCGGTCTCCTTTCCCACCTCTAATTTGCAGTTTCCCGAGCCTATCTTTACTCGGGGCACCCTTACTCTCCGAAGCATGACCACTAGAGGAACCTCCTTTCCCCGTGTGCTTGCGGGGTCGATGAGAGCCCTTTGATGACGTCCTATGTGCTTCAACCTTCTCCTTTTTCACCGCAACCATATGTTCCTCAATCTTCGGCTGCTCTGTTTCTACTTTCTCGGGTTGGTTGCCTTGGTCTGCTTGCTCTTGCGCACCAATAGCTGCCAAGCTCTCCTCTTGAGAAATAGATGGGTCATCCAAACCATGCAGAGCCTCAATTTTCTCAGAATGCAGACCAGGCCGCGAGCCAGAAGCAAAGACAACCGTTGACGTAGTTAAATAGCAGCAGACCCAGCGTCGTGATGAGAAGGCAATCCAACGGGAAGAGGAGGTTGATCTACAATGTCAGAATAAAGGGCGGTTATCTCAGCAATTTCATCATGCGTGAATTGAAAATCTTCAAGCATGGGAAAGAGGTTAACTTCAGTGGGGGTTTGGTTGTGTGCAACAACTTTGAAGCCTTCACCGTCGCCTTCCTTCGATGGCTGCACGATCGCTGGAGAAGTGGCAACGATTCCCTCATCGGTACGAATATGCGATGATGGCTCTCCAGGGCCGAAAGAAAAGTATTCGACAGCAGCCTCAGTGGTGGCCGTAACAATGGTGGATTCACGCTCTCTTTCTAGTTTTAAGATTTTCTGGCCTTCTGCTAGAGCTAGGTGAGATTCCTCGTTTGAGTAGGGTTGAACCAGCTCCTCCTCGGTATACCTATCGCCCATGTCTTCAAACTGGGCCAACACTTCCTCCATACCACCGTGAGCGTGCGAGGGAATGATGGACCCAAATAACTAAGGCTACCATGATGAAGCACAAAATTAACATAGAAACCTAAGTTAGTGGCATCCAAGCCTTCCATTTGTCTTGCAAAAGTATCTTGGATGGTCTCTATGCTAGCCTTCTCTACGGCTAATTAATTTTTCTCGGCTTCCAAAGTTAAAATTTGAGCGCGTAGAGAGGCAATTTCTTGGGATTGTTCAGCGATAACTTTCTTTTCTACCTCGATTGTCGCCTCACTTCCCTTTAATTTCTCTTTTAGAGCCGCCTCATCGGTATAGCACTTTTTTATCTCGTCTCTGAATATGCGAGCGGCTCGATCAGTTGCTTGCTTCAGCTCGCTGAACAAAGGAGCACTCTTACTTTCTCTTTTCAAGGCATCGTCGCCTCTCTCCTTCTTCAACCTTTCAATTTCCGAGTCGCAGTCCGTGAGCTGCTTCTCGAATTCATCTTTTTCAGACTCGGACGAGAGAATCTCCTGGTAATTATTTTGGTTAACACTAGAAAGCTGCATGTACAGTTTCTTCCACCCCTTGGCCTACTCCAAGCCACTTTGAATCGCCTGGAGGTGGGATGAGTAAGATTCTGCTCGAACTAACTTAAAAGTTGGGTTTGTCGAAGACAACCTCCCTTAAGAACAAGTGGGGAAATGCGGCCTGCAGAAGTGGGGGACCGACAAGAAGAATGTAGGGGGCTCGCCTTGAAATGGGAAGAGGAGCAGCAACAATGCGAGTGGAGGAGGTGATGGTTTCGGAAGCAGGAATGGTAATTCCAGTAGAGACAGAAGGCTGTACGGCGGGAAGATGTTCATGATCTTTCTTTAGCTTCTTTGACGAGTCTTCCTGCTCAATCGAACTTTTTCTTTTCTCTTGGCCGCTTCCTCTATCGCAGCCTTGACCCATTTCAGCCCAGTGGCGCTCTTCTACCTCCCAGTCTTTTCTCTTCCTTCTCTCTTCGTCGGTTTCATGGGAGGAGTAATATCTGGACGAATGCCTTTGTGAACGTTGAGGCTCAAGCGCTTGGATAAGATCACCGTAGAAGCCACGAGACATGATCCCTACAAAAAATGAGAGAACGACTTTAGAGAAAAGGCATTATATGGATTAAAATGTCTTAAGGGGATAGCGGTAAAATGCGCAGCCCTAGTGAAGTGAGTGCTACAGTTTATCTATCCTAGCAAAGTACACGAACCAGATCGATCACCGATTAATGCCGGGACATTCATCTCCATAGAAATGATCTGGGTAGGCTGGGAAGGCAACCTTTCCGAAGCAAAGCCACTCATCAGGTCACCTACATCTACAAAAATATCACTCGTATCTCCTAGGTCAAAATTGGCACCTCCCAACGAAGGGCTTGGAACAGGATTGTTTTTGGGAGAAGCTTCCCCAAAATGCTCTCTCGAAGGAGGTGAGGGAATATGCTTGGGACTCGACTCCGCAGCCTTGTCACCTAAATTGGCATCACCTTCGTCGATGTTTGTATCCTAACCAATTTCCTCTTCGATTAGAGGGAGTCTCTCACAAAATTCTCCTTCTTCCTTTTATTTAATCAAAGGAGCTTTGCCCGCCCGGTGAGCTAACTCTTCTTCTTTTTCCTCCAAAATCGAAGGCATCTTGGGCGGACTGTCAGCATTAACTTGAACTTGTGCCTCTTCAGGAGTTTTCTCCGACTCGCCAGCCGACTCACTTCCTTCTTCTTCATCATCATCGTCATCTTCGTCGGAATCGCGGGAGGTAGAAACTGAGTAAGTCCGAGCTTTAGAGCAAGAAGGGGCACTAACAAACCCAAAGGATCTTTTGGGATGTAAAAGCCCGCATCGACGAAGATTCTTGTCAGTAAGCAGAAACCCGATCGTGCGCTCTTGAACATCGACCACTTTAAGGGCACTCAGAACAGGCCCGAGTGCTGGATCTTTGTTAATCCTCGGAAGGACTGCAAAAGAATAGATGATCTATCAAAAGACTTTCTAGCAGCTAAAAGAAATTTCATGCATAATAAGAAAAACTTACCCCCCCCCCCCCGTTGTCCATAGACGAGTAAACCCCTCTGGACATTTGGCAAAGAGAAATTGGTTTTTGAATGAGGGGACCTTGCTAGGAAGGTCAACTATAAGCTTCTGACTGCGTTGCGCCTCGATATAAACGAGAGCGTATTAGCCTTCCTCTTTTTAAATAGCATAAGATATTGCAGCTCGGCAAAGTTCAGAGTGCGATTGAGCGTTCGCACAAACAGAACATATAGGTAGGTCAGTATGGCATAGCCATTCGGGAGAATTTGAAATGGGTCCAGTCCCATATTCTGAAGGGTTGCCATCAGAAAATAATTAAACGGGGCACTGCACCATACATGCATATGTAGCGATGGCAGGCCACATATCCAGAAGGCAGCCGATGAGCGAATTGACCTCTTGATGGCAGAAGTACATCATCCTTCGAAATGCCATATTGTGTGCAAATGCTTTGCAATGCCCTGTGTGTAAGAATCGATGAGGCTTTTTCCAGGGGATCCAGGAGAACCCTGCAGTTGGGGGGAGTGCAGTCGACAACGGGGCCAACTGGAATTAGGTGGCCATACAGTCCTGAAGTTATAAAGGTAGCAGGTTCAACCGGGATCGACGAGGACTCAGCTTTGGAAGAAGGTGAACTCCCCTCGATTGACTTACGATGGGAAGACTTATGCATCATTCTATATAAGAAAGCTTGAGTCCAAAACGGTCAGCTGCGCATAATTTCTAAACTATAAGCCCTTAACACGGATGATACTTGGAATTCGAAAGATGATCAACGTGCATCAATCATCGATCAGACTTCAAGCATTAACTGTGGTTTTGTGCAATGTGTAATCCATGCAAGAACGGGTGCGACGTCCTGAATGCTACGAGCGGACCACTCCCTGTAGATGGCTCACTCATACCGAGAAAAGCAAACGGTATTAGCTATTAATATCATTTCTTCTTCACTTACCCGTTATCGATCAACGATCGATACCAGATCCGTTGTCCGAAGCGACACAGAGCTCTTCCTATTTCAGGAACACTGACTGTGCAATCACAAGACCAATCCAAATCAAGCGACTGTGAGTTAATGGGTTCGAATCAGGAAGGAAATTATCATCATAAGTCGACTTTAGTTTCCTGGAAGATGATAACAACCTAAGCTGCATACAAGACGCCGTCTCGGGTCATTATCACCTCCTAGAAAAACCAAAATCAATCCACAAGAACCAATGCGTGACTCGATGCAAGTCAATTCTAATTTTGCGAATGGAAATAGCAAGACATGTCAACCATGGGGTAAAACCTTAGTCTCGTTCTGTGAAAATCCGAAACTTGATTTACTATTTCTTTCCACAAATCGTAATCAACCCGAATCTTCAACTAGGTCCTTCACCGACACGACTCCATCACAAATCAATCATGATACTACAAAATCAACTCCAACAACCTTCGAGATTAAGAAGAGTGATGATAAGGTCCTCAATCCAAGATAGCTTGAACTACGGTGCTTTGGATCGGCAACGATTGGATCGGTAATGGCTTGGGGTAGGCGAAGTCACAGCAGAAGCTCCTCATGGTGAGGGTTAGCGGCGCTCAAAGGCGGAAGTTGATGGCGGCGTTCTGGTGGTAGCAACGGTTAGATCGGCTGGGGTTTAGAATCATTTGGATCGGCTCAGCGCGAAGTATGAAAATGAGGAACAGGAGATCTGATCCCATATATAAAAAAAGAAAAGAGAGAAAGGAAGGCCGAAAAAATTGCTAAATACTTGGATCGGTCCCGATCCGATCCAAATTATTTCCCCCATACGGCCTTAAACTTTCCAACTTTGCTCAACTTAATGATGGTACTCATTCTGCAAGTTATCAAGTTAAGATCGCTCCGTAGTAACAACTAATGGAGATTCCTACTAAGGACTAAATAGCAGGCCGGAATGTCGTAGGAAGCTACTCAAGGAAGTTAGGTATGACCAATAAAGCTCCATGAAATGGAACCCGTAAGATGAACATTTCCAAAGCACGCCTTGCTTCCAACTAAAGCATGCTCTGGGGGGGGGGGAATGTTAATCGGGTTTTTATATCAGCAGAAGTCAGAAGGAGTTAGAACATTCAAGCTAAGCCGGAATGACTCGAAACTTGACCGGAAGACCCAGAAGCACGTGACAAAGGAACCCAAGGAGTTTGAAGTCAAAATATGCCAAGTATTTGGATCGGCACCAGTCCGATCCAATTGGATTGGTACTGATCCAAATTATTGGCTTATGGATGTTCCAATCCACATGTGTTGTGTTCCAACAACACTCCTAAGCTTACCTACTAAGTTTGATGACATTCAGAGCAATCCGAGTTGAAGAAGTCAAGACTTGTCCTATTCACAGTTCGATCTAACCTACTAGTGATTCATCGTCAAAACAAGTTAACAAGCCATGAAATTGCAAGGGAAGCCTCACTAGCAGATAAGGAAGCTTGTGGGATGGAAGTTGCGTTAAAATTGCATAACTATTTTGATCGGTACCGATCTGATCCAATTGGATCAGTACCAATCCAAATAGTTAGCTCGGTTTACTCCCAAAATTCATGTGACACCTCCTATTGATGATTAGAAGTCTCCGGTCCTCTGGTTTCGATCCAAGCATTTTGAAAATCTTATAAATACCATCCTACCTTCTATAGAAAGGGGACTGGCTGTTCTGATCACTAAAGCAACTCTGTTACGAAGATTCTTCAACCTTCTTCTCCTACACAATGGCTGCCATACGACAACTGAGATCCTTTATTTTGTCTCCATCAATGGTGGTCTGATTTCTCTTTATTCAACTGTTGGAACTGTAATCAATTTGTACTTGTGATCGACAGTTAATTCAATAACAAAAAGTTATAAAGTGGACTTAGGCTTCGTTAACAGCCAAACCACTATAAAAATCTCTTGTTCATTTACATTTTCGATGATTTACTATTGCTTTTTCTATCTTATTTGCCTTGATAAACATTTTGATGCTTTCACAATCAAAACAGAGTGTTGATCCATTTTTTGGGTCAACAGCTGTATTTCACTTTACGTGTTATATGATTTACCCAACTATAGTCGTAACACTCTTTGTAATCATGTGATTATCCATAATCAAATTATGGTTTTCACACATAAGTTCCACAATATTCTTAAGTCAAAAGACTATTGTACATCATCATGTGAGATCTTCTATCCGACATTAACCAAAAACATATAGAAGTCTCTTAGTGAATCATTCTATGTTCATTCTCTAATGATCACTAGTGCAACAACCCATTGTCAAGAAGCAACTAATTACTGGTTAAATAATATTAATTAATAAATTAGATGTGATTAGAATTAATTAAAATGAATATTAGAGATGATTTAGAAATTAGATAAGAATCATATTATTAAAATGATAACAAGTGAATATAAAAATAATAATGGTTTGATAATTTATATGATTATTTAGAATATGAAAAATATAAATTAATTATTTGGAATATAATGTTAACTCAAATTTTATGAAGTTGAAACAAATTTTTGATGTAAAAGAAAGTATTCTATTAATAAAGTTTAGAAATTAAATAATAAATAAATTTAAATAAAATGATTTAATTAAATAAATAAATCATAGTAAATAGTTTTTTGTGAATTAGTTAACAATATGATTTATTAGTAAAAAATTTAGTGGAGAATAATTGTTTAGAATGGGCTTGGAATTATAAGTTGTTTCATGTATTAAACTAAAGGAAAGAAAAGAAAAGAAAAGAAGAAAGAAAGAAAGAAGAAGAAAGAAAAGAAGAAGAAAGAAATAAACAAAGGCCCGGCTTTCTCAAGCCTAAATCCTAAGTATCATGAAATCTTCATTCTCCAGACATTTCATTATGTGGATTCTTCACCTCCATATGTAAATAAACGCCAACGTATTCATTTATTTGCTTTGGAAAACTAACATCTTACCTAAACCCTAGCACTTCAAAATTCAAATTAATATCAAAATAAACATCTATAAATTCTTGCAACAAAAATTATAGCTTCTTGATATACTCTACACCACCTAGCAAGCAAGAAATCAAGGTTTTTTCCGGCAATTTGAAGAAGAAATCACTTATAGTATGTGGCAAAGGAGAAGCAGAGATGGAGAAAAGAAGAGTAGGAAGAAGAAGCCTAGGTCTGTAACTATGATTCTTCAATCAAGGTGAGTAATCTAACTCACGTCTATGTCAAATTTGATTATGAATTGATGTCTGTAATTGAAATTGTGCCTTGGTTGAATCATAGATTGGTAGTGCTTGGTTGTGTACACCTGAATGTAGAAGGAGTGGGTAAGAAATGGGTAGAAGCAGAACAAGATTTCGCGTGCTTGAAGGTTAATCGGTCGACCTTCACCGACCGACTGGTGGTTGGGACCGGTTAGGCGACCAGTTGCCAAATTTTTATTTCTAAAAAAATATACAGTAAAATAAAATAAATCTAAACTAAAATAAATTATAATAATATACATAATATAAATATATTAATATACTGTAATATATATTTATATTCAGTTATGATTAGTATCTAAATTGTTTAATAAATAAATAAAGTGAATTTAATGATATTATTTCAATGCAAAATTATAAAGTTAGTAAATTATTATTCATAAAATTATTGTATAATATTATAATAATTGTTAAAGGTTATAAAACTTAAATTGTTGAATTATAAATAAATTCTATGATGCTAGAACATTGGTTGAAGTAACATTCAATATATATACTATAATTAATATCGTATTACATTAATGAAATGTATTTATGTTATCAAATATAGTAAATTCATTTACATGAACCAATTTTGATATTATTTATGTATTTTCACTTCTGTTTGATGAAAAATTTGAATAAACATTTTAGTGATATTGTATGGTATGGGACTTTAGGTAACACTTTTATGGTTATTCATCGGACTTGTTACGTAGAAATACTTAGTGTGGATGGAGTTGAATTTACGAGCATTGAATGAACATTCGAATAACACACGGTGGTATGGGACAACGTAATGTTATTTTTTTGTCATTCATTGTAAGTAAATGTCACTCACGTGGGGATATATATATATATATATATATATATATATATAATTTGATATTGTACTCACTATGGTGTGTAATGATGGTTATAGCCGTGTGTGGTTATGTGTATAGAACCGTGTGTAAGTATATATATAGTGCTGTATGTCAGCCATAGTTTTTAATACGTTGTATTTATATATCACTGCCTGACTTCCTTTATGGAACGATAGTTGAACCAGATTGGCTAGTATCCATCCTTGCAGCCTAATTGTAACATCCCCCTACTTGGAGGCCCAAAACTAACGGCTACAGATGCTACTGTCATCCATAGTTATTAATCCTCTGCGATCAAATACGGTGGTGTTAGATAAATTGATACACAGATCACAAGAATATGGAAAAAAATTAACAAATCAAAACACATTTCCACATTCCATTCAAAACATTTCATGTTCATTACATAATCCCACAAACGTTGACCACGTTCAAAAAAATATAATTATTACACATACGCCAAGAGCGTATGAAGATGCCCACTTGGTTGATCAGGTATAGAGTAAGGAGATAAAACAAGTCTGCCATTACATCCAAAATGCACAGCGGAAAGAGATAACTCTAAATAAATAACTGCCTCATGCATGCCACAGAAGCTTTATTCGTCCAAGAAGAGAACCTGGAAACCCTAAACCTCAAACTACTCAAAATCAATTGAGTACCCGAGAGTTTAAGGGGAAAACAAAAACTTCAAGTCAGACATAAAGCCTGGTATGAATAATAATCTAACATCTCAATCCATTTAAATATCTAATGAGACCACACCGCTTAGCGGAACAGGACTTCCCCTCACTAGTATCCTAAATCCTTTTTAAATTGATATATTGTGCTCCTGCATCCACTATCGTTAAAACATAACGTTTCCAAATACTATGATGATATGCATACATATAAACATCTTGGATTTCCCATCCCCGGTTTAATTGACTGCCTGTCATATTTATAGTTTCTAGGGTCACTATTAACCTATTAGTTTTCATGGGCTTATGAACAACCATTTTATAATTTATGGACTCCCCATCCCTTTTCATAGTTTTCATGGGTTCACTAAGAACCTATTGGCCCCTGCCAATGACTTAATTTCATGGGTTCCCCTGAACCTATTGGTTCCTCCAATAACTTCTATCTTATCCTAGTTTTCATGGGTTGAATAGGAACCTATTGACTTCTGTCGATAACTTCCTCTTATCCTAGTTTTCATGGGTTGACTAGGAACCTATTGAATAATGTCAATACTTAATCCAAATATAGTTTTCATGGGTTCACTACAAACCAATTGGCCCTTGCCAACCATTCTTAAAAGCATAGTTTTCATGGGATCACCATGAACCTATTTGTTACACCAATAACTTCCAAATCATAGTTTTCATGGGTTTACTATGAACTTGTCTCCCAGATAACTTCAAGGTTTAGGCATCATATATTCTGGTCTCCGTGACTCCCTGGATGCAATTCTACTCATTTAAGGAGTTTAATCAATTTATATTCACTACCGGGTTAACCTAGTTGGTTCTTTTACCCTTTATCCCCAAAATGCAGTATGGGTCCTTTATCATGTGAATATATTTATATTTGAAGAAGCAACATAATAACAAAACAGTACCACTCCTGTGGGTTTAATGTCCTTGAAATACTTTTCTTATAACACATGGTTAATCCCTTTAACCTACACTTTTATCAAGGAAACTCTTCTTCAAATTTACATACTTAAAATCATTTAAAAACTCCTTTATTTGGCCATGGGTTTTTCCTTTAAAAATGAGTTTGGGTTACAAAACTTTTCAATACCTTCGAAACCTTGCTTTCGACTTCATAGGATGACCTCCTTCGAAAGCATTAAAATCTATCTTTAAAACATTAGGCTCCTGCCTTTCTAATACTTTAAAACCTTCCTTTCGAAACCTTTCGATTGTATTAAAGTATTAACATTTAACTTTAGAAGCATAGGTTCGAAACCATTGAAAGTCACCTTTCGAAACCATTGAAGGTTGCCCTTTTGAAACCATTGATGGTTGCCCTTTCGAAACCATGGGGTTTATATTTAAAACATCATTTGGGTCAAGTGAATAAAAGCGAAAGCATCTCTTCCGAAACCATTCTCTATCTCTTAAAAGTATTGGGAAAAACATGATGGTGTTGAAACCATCCTTTCGAAAGCATAAAACATATGGATAAAATATTTGAAGGCTGGCTTCGAAACCCCTTTCGAAACCATTGCCTTCGAAACCCCTAATCCCTTTCGAAAGCTATAGGAAGTGGCTTATGTTTATAAAAAAGTACCTTTCAACAGCATTGATATCTTCAATAACATCGTAAGGTTTATAGTTACAGAAGGGTTTTGACTTGGTCGAAACTACCCCTTCCGAAAGCATCACTTTGAAGACTTAGTCGCTCCTTTGGAAGCTACTTATTTAAAAAAGGCGACAGCTCTCCTTCGAAAGCTAGTTTTAAAATACCCTTTCACAAGCATTGGTTTCGATTCCTTCGAAACCTCTTTGTAAACAGGCAAGCGCTTTTCTTTAGAAAATAAAACAAAACATAGGTATCGACCCCTTCGGAAGCTATGTTTCGAAACCTTACCTTCCGCCTTTCTCCAATCCAGTGCGTACCAACTAAGTGATACCTTGTGTATTGGTTTCAGCTTCATTGATTTCGACCTGATAGGTTTTGACATGATTGGTGGCGGAAGGTCTGAGTCAAAAGGTCCTTCCGAGAGTGGCGGAACCTACTTTTTTGAGTATAAAGCCTATTTTTACCAAATAAAGCAATCTTTTTGTAACTAACTTTCCCACATGTAAACATTTGATTGGTTACTTCTAACTTTCAAATTATTTTATAAATAATTGCCACATTTTCTCAGATCTAAAAATTGAATAACATTTACGAATAAGCCCTTCCAATTAACAAAGCAATTAAATCATTTAGGTCCTCCTTTCAAAATAATTTAATTTCTATACTAAATCACATAGTACAAATTCCAAAAAATTCCAGAAATTCATTTTAATCATGCTATCTAACATATCAAAATCTCAGACCCAAATTCTCAATATAATTTCCGAAATAAATTTATAAACCCAATTAACCTTATTTTCCTTTGAAAATTCATAATTAATTCTCCAAAGCTTGGAAAATTATAAAAATTGAAACCCAACTCCAAAATCATGTTTTTCATGATATAAAATTTTTCCATGACATTTAAACATCAATATAAATTGTTTTTGCCCTAAAACCATATATATTCCTTTTTAAACAATCTTGTTTAAACTAAACAAATTATAAATCAAGCATATCATCATCCAATATATCATAAAAACGAATTTACTCTTATATCCAAAAATCAATGATTATAAAATAGAGATGTTGTGATTATTATTCACCTTAGATTGGATAATGAAATTGAAGATTGATTGAGATTGATTCTTCTAACTTGAATTCTAAGCATAAACTTGAATTATCTCTTCTTTTCTTCCTCCTAACGGTCGGCTCCTCTTTCTTTCTTACGTTTATATTTTTTCTTATGATAAAATGAACGTGAATGGCATGCTAACGTGGGTATATGGGAGAGGTGATATGGGGTGGCAATTTACCCTAACGCCCTTGTGATTAAATTATTTAACCATTTATAAGCCCATTCATTTTAATAAGCACGACCACTAAACTTTATTTTCCAATCTCAGTCTACTTATCACTCTACATTTTTCTATTTAATTTATCTAATTAAATCTCCTGAATAATGTTATTAAAAATTATGGGTGTTAGAGGCTCCCTCCTTAAAGAATTTTGTCCCCGAAATTCAATAAGGTCTAAATATCAAACATAACAATCATTTATAACGACTCCTAATATTCATACTAGCCTACCTGACTAGCAACTTATCTATATACATCTAATATAGACATACCATCAAAGTAGATCAAGATAAGCATCTTGAATCATGTCCTCTGTCTCCCAAGTACAGTCCTTCTCGTTGTCGCTCCACTGAACTTTCACCAACTTGACTGTCTTGGTCCTTAATCTTTTCTCATCTCTCGCTATAACCCGAATTGGTTGTCTAACAAAAGTCAAATAAGGGTCTACTACCAAGTCTTCCAACTCTGTCTGAGGAATAATAGACTCTGGATCATGCACGTACTTGCAAAGTTGAGACACATGAAATACATTATGGACACCTGCCATGCTGCTCGGCAACTCTACTTTGTATGCGAGCTTTCCAATCCTTTCTGAAATCTGGAATGGACCAACATATCTTGTGGCCAGTTTCCCCGACTTTTCGAACCGTACCACATCCTTCATTGGTGATACTTTAATGAAAACCCTATCTCCCACTAAGAACTCTAGGTCTTTACGCCTCTTATCTGCGTAACTCTTCTGTCTGGATTGAGCTTCCTTCATCCATTCTCAGATTAATTCAATCTTTTCTAACGCCTCTCTGACCAAATCCGGGCCTAAGACTAATCTGTCTCTCGTCTCCAACCAACATGCGAGTGATTTGCATGGCCTTCCATACAAAGCTTCAAAGGTACCATTCATATACTAGTCTGATAACTATTATTATAGGAAAACTTAATCAAATGCAGGTGATCTTCCCAAGATCCACCGAAGTCCAATACACAAGCTCTCAATAAATCATCGAGTACCTTATTGACTCTCTCTGTCTGCCCATCCGTCAGTGGGTGATATGATATACTCATCTTGAGCTTGGTACCTAATACCTCTTGTAGACTCTTCCAAAATTCGATTGTGAATAATGCATCTCTGTCGCTGACTATGCTACTAGGAATCCCATGAAGCCTAACTATGTTCTTCATGAACAACTTTGCCAAAACAGGTGTCGTCCTAGTTGACTTGACTGGAATTAAATGGGCACTCTTGGTCAACCTGTCCACTACAACCTATATGCTTTCATTTCCCCTATTCGACCTTGGCAACCCGTCTATAAAATCCATGGATATCGACTCCCATTTCCATACTGGAATCTCTAAAGGCTGAAGCAATTCACTCGGCTTCTGATGTTCGGCCTTCACTTGTTGACAGTTCACACACTGCCTACCATAAGCCAACATCCCTCTTCATGCCTTCCTAGTAGAAGCTCCTCTTCATATCTTGATACATCTTGGTCCCTCTAGGATGAATCATAAACTTGGATTGATGACATTCTTCAAGAACTTCTCTCCTTAAGTTCTTTACACTCGGAACACATAGTCGTCCCTTCTTTCTCAACCATCCTCTTTGGTCAAGACCAAAATCCCTTAGATCATCAATTTATGATCCTACCTTAAGCCTTCTAATCCTCTCGGCTAATACTCGGATCCTCTTTTTGTTTAAAAGATATCTTTTTGATCAGCACTGGTCGAACTTCTAAATAAGACAATATGGCAGTACCCTGACTAGAACTAGCAGTCGATCTTAACTGCACACCACAACTGGCTAAAGCTTCTAGATCCTTCCATTCTGCCAATATAGCTAACACCACATTGTGATGTTTTCTACTAAGTGCATCTGCTACCTTATTTCCTTTCCCAGGAGTATACTCTATACCAAAATCATAAGCAGCCAAAAACTCTAGCCACCTCTGCTGCCTCATATTCAACTCATTTTGAGAGAATAAATATCTTAAAGACTTATGATCGATATACAACTCAAATCTCTCCCCTAAGAGACAATGCCTCCAAATCTTCAAGGCAAAGATCACCGCAGCCAACTCTAAGTCATGAGTAGGATATCTTACTTCATGCGGTCTAAGTTGCCTGGATGCGTAGGCAATAACTTTACCCCTCTACATCAATACTGCTCCCAATCCAGTTCCACATGCATCAGTGTATACTACCATCCCTTGGTTTCCATCTGGAACTACTAACACCGGTGCGTTGGTCAAATTTTTTTTTGACTTAAGGAACCCTTCCTCACATTTGTCAGACCAAACAAACTTCACATCTTTCCTGGTCAACTTAGTCAATGGTGCCGCTATCCGCGAGAAATCCTTAATGAATCTCCGGTAATAACCAGCAAGTCCAAGAAAACTCCTGATCTCGGTTACCGTCTCTGGTCTCTTCCAATTGTTGGCAGCTTCGATTTTAACTGGATCGACTGACAAGCCCTACTCTGAAACCACATGACCAAGGAACGTAACCTCTTTCTTCCAAAAATGACACTTGAAAAACTTCGCCTTTAGCTGATTCTGCCTCAGTGTTTCAAGTACCACTCTAAGATGGATCTCATGCTCTCTATCATCTTTCAAGTACACTAAAATGTCATCTATGAATACCAACATGAACCTATCCAAGTGCTCTGGGAAAACTCGGTTCATTAAATCTATAAAGAAAGCAGTTGCATTTGTCAATCCAAATGGCATCACTATCCACTCATACAAACCATACCTAGTCCGAAATGCTGTCAAAAGAATGCTGTCCTCCGCCACTCTCAATTGATGGAACCCTATCGCCAAATCCAATTGGGAAAACACCTTGGCTCCACTCAACTGATCAAACAGATCATCTATTCTGGGCAGAGGGTACCTATTATTGATCGTCCTTTTGTTTAACTTACGATAGTCGATGCACATCCTTAACGACCCATATGGTTTCTTCACGAATAACGCGACCACTCCCCAAGGTGAACTGCTTGGTCTGATAAAATTCTTTCCTTCAAGATCCACTAGCTACACCTTCAATTCCTTCATCTCAGTCGGTGTCATCTAACTAGGTGGTCTACTCACAGGTTCAGCTCCTAGTACAAGATCTATCCGAAACTCAACAGCTCATTTCAATGATAATCCCGTAACCGGCTCAAAGACATCAGCAAATTCTCTTGCTACCTGAACCTAACTTAATTCTTCTCCCACATCCATAACACTCAACAAAGCACAAACACTCTTGTTGGAATTTTCTACTGAGAAAGTGATTCGGTTATGACTATCTGGGTGTCTCGATGATATTTCCCTATCCTGGCAAAATATCCTAGCCTCATACTTACCCATCCAATCCATACCCAAAATGATCCCGAAATCTACAAAATCAAAATCATACATACTGCATGCAAACTTATGACCTAACAAATCAAGTTTTAACTAGTCACATCTCATTCCTAGAGTTGCATATCCTCCTATTGGATTCGCAACCCTTAAGGAGGTAACAAGGTATGTGGGTTCTATGCATAACCTATCAACCAAATACTGTGATATGAATGAGTGTGATGCACTGGTATCAAATAGTACCCTAACTTGTATACTCCGAATCAAAAGCGTACCTTCCATCATAGTTTTCCCTTTCTCTACTGCAGTAGGCCTAGAAGACGATGGTGGTCCAATAGCAAAAACCTTCCCTCTGTCCGCCCTGATTGGCTCTGGACACTGGTTCTTATAATGCCAACTTGGTCGCAGTTGAAGCATTTCACATTCTTCTTTTCTATAGGCTTCTTCCCGTTGCCTGTCCGACACTCGTGAGCATAATGACCTTTCTTGTCTGTAGCACACTAAATCAGCCTTTGCCTTCTTGGCAGCATCCCCTTTCTGCGCTCCCTTCTTCTTAAAGAATTTCCTCTTCTTTCCCTGAGGACCCTGGGATTCAACTGGCGTCTCTCTAGTAGAAACAACAAGCATCTCTTCATGGCGAATGACCATCTCCACCACCACATTACAAGGTTCTCGAATATGTGTCATGGTCATCCTAGAAAGCTCCGGTCTCAGTCCTCGAATGAATCTCTCATTCCTTCTGATATCAGTGTCTATAGTGGCATATCCATATCGAGACAGCTCATCAAACTTAGCAGTGTACTCGATTATTGACATCTTCCCCTGTACTAGATCCATAAAATTCCTCATCAGCGCCGACGTAGAAACCTCAAATAAAAACCTCTGCTCAAACCTCCTTCTGAAATCAGCTCAAGTCAATTCTTCCTCCGAAACTCCGACAATCACACTATTCCACAAGTGGAGCGCTGCCCCTTGCAACTGCCTAGAGGCCAACCTCCTCTTTTGTTCATCATCCAAGCCTAGATCAGTGAAGATCCTCTCGCAGTGCAATAACCTATTCTCAACTTCAACAGCATCCTCCGTTCCAATAAACCGCTTTCCACCCATACTAGTGCAGTTTTTGCTTAGTCTAGCATAATTATATCCAACCGGAGCTACATGATTAGCTTCTCCAGCATTACCAGCAACTCCAACTTGCAAAAGACTGGCTAACTACTAATACACCATCCCCGCATCTACTGGCGGATTTCCAGCACCTACATTGGCCTCAACATTTAGGTTAGCATTAGCCAGTCGACCTTGGTTCTTCCTGGTATTAGGTCGAGCATTTCCATTGGTTGTGGTGCTTCCTCAACCTAGATTTCCTCTTCCATTTCCTGCTTTTATATCCTCTTTATCATAAATCTGCATACGCGCCTTAGTAAGATACCGAAGAACAGTTCAAGAGAGAGGGGAACACGTATTTATATATACATATACACACACCAAATATCAAATACAAGTACGTTACTGTAGCGTTAACCCAAACCCCGATCATATTTCTAACTCATTGGATTATGTTTCAAAAAATCTTTTAGGTTTAACTTTTCTTTTAAGTTTTCATAAACCTATGCTCTGATACCAACTTGTAACATCCCCCTACTTGGAGGCCCAAAACTAACGGCTATGGATGCTGCAGTCATCCATACTTATTAATCATCGACGACCAAATATGGCGGTGTTAGATACATTGATACATAGATCACAAGAATATGAAAAAAAATTAACAAATCAAAACACATTTCCAAATTCCATTCAAAACATTTCATGTTCATTACATAATCCCACAAACGTTGACCACGTTTAGAAAAATATATTTATTACACATACGCCAAGAGCAACATATGAAGATGCCCCCCTTAGTTGATCAGAGTATATAGTAAGACAATAAAACAAGTCTGCCTTTACATCCAAAATGCACAGCGGAAAAAGATAACTCTAAATAACTAACTGCCTACTGCACACCTCCGAAAGCTTTATTCGTCTAAGAAGAGAACCTAGAAACCTAAACCTCAAACTACTCAAAATCAATTGAGTACCCAAGAGTTTAAGAGGAAAACAAAAACTTCGAGTCAAACATAAAGCCTGGTATGAATAATAATCTAACATCTCAATCCATTTAGATATCTAGTGAGACCACGCCGCTTAGTGGAACAGGTTTTCCCCTCACTAGTATCCTAAAACCTTTTTAAAACCATATACTGTGCTTCTGCATCCACAATGGTTAAAACATAACATTTCAAAATACTACGATGATATGCATACATATAAACATCTTGGATTACCCATCCCCGGTTTAATTGACTGCCTGTCATATTTATAGTTTGTAGGGTCACTATTAACTTATTAGTTTTCATGGGCTTACTAACAACCTTTTCATAATTTATGGACTTCCCGTCCTTTTTCATAGTTTTCATGGGATCACTAAGAACCTATTGGACCCTGCCAATGACTTACTTAATTTCAAGGGTTCCTCCGAACCTATTGGTTCCTCCAATAACTTCTATCTTATCCAAGTTTTCGTGGGTTGACTAAGAACCTATTGACTTCTGTCAATAAATTCTTTCTTATAATAGTTTTCATGGGTTGACTAGGAACCTATTGACTAACGTCAATATTTAATCCGGATATAGCTTTCATGGGTTCACTACAAACCAATTGGCTACTGCCAACCATTCTTAAAAGCATAGTTTTCATGGGATTACTATGAACCTATTGGTTACTCCAATAACTTCCAAATCATAGTTTTCATGGGTTTACTATGAACCTGTCTCCTAGACAACTTCAAGGTTTAGGCATCCTATATTCTGGTCTCCATGACTTCTTGGATGCAATTATACTCATTCAGGAGTTTAATCAATTTATATTCACTACCGGGTTAACCTAGCTGGTTCTTCTACCCTTTATCCCCAAAATGTAGTTATGGGTCCTTTATCATGTGAATATATTTATATTTAAAGAAGCAACATAATAACAAAACAGTACCACTCATATGGGTTTAATGTCCTTGAAATACTTTTCTTGTAACACATAGTTAATCCCTTTAACCTACACTTTTATCAAGGAAACTCTTCTTCAAATTTACATACTTAAAATCATTTAAAAACTCTTTAATTTGGCCATGGGTTTTTCCTTTAAAAATGAGTTTGGGTTACAAAACCTTTCGACACCTTCGAAACCTGCTTTAGACTTCATAGGATGACCTTCTTTGAAAGCATTAAAATCTATCTTCAAAACATTAGGCTTATGCCTTTCTAATACTTTAAAACCTTCCTTTCGAAACCTTTCAATTGTATTAAAGTATTAACATTTAACTTTAGAAGCATAGCTTCAAAACCATTTGAAAGTACCCCTTTCGAAATCATTGAAAGTCACCTTTCGAAACCATTGAAGGTTACCCTTTCGAAACCATGGGGTTTATATTTAAAACATCATTTAGGTCAAGTGAATAAAAGCAAAAGCATCTCTTCCGAAACCATTCTCTATCTCTTACAAGTATGGAGGAAAACATGATGGTGTCGAAAACATCCTTTCAAAAGCATAAAACATTTGGGTAAAGTATTTGAAGGTTGGCTTTGAAACCCCTTTCGAAACCATTGCCTTCGAAACCCCTAACCCCTTTCAAAAGCTATAGGAAGTGGCTTATGTTTATAAAACAAAAAAGTACCTTTCGATAGCATTGATATCTTCAATACCATCGAAAGGTTTATAGTTTAGAAGGGTTTCGACTTGGTCGAAACTACCCCTTCCGAAAGCATCACTTTGAAGACTTAGTAACTCCTTCGGAAGCTACTTATTTTAAAAAAGGCGGCAACTCTCCTTCGAAAGCTAGTTTTAAAATACCCTTTCACAAGTGTTGGTTTCGACTCCTTCGAAACCTCTTTGTAAACAGACAGTCACTTTTCCTTAGAAAACAAAACAAAGGTATCAACCCCTTTGGAAGCTATGTTTCAACAACCTACCTTTCGCCTTTTTTCAATCCATTGCGTACCAACTAAGTGATACCTTGTGTATTGGTTTCGGCTTCATTGGTTTCGACCTGATTGGTAGTGGAAGGTCTGAGTCGAAAGGTCCTTCCAAGAGTGGCGGAACCTACTTTTCTGAGTATAAAGCCTGTTTTTACCAAATAAAGCAATCTTTTTGTAACTAACTTGCCCACATGTAAACACCTGATTAGTTACCTATAACTTTTATAATTATTTTACAAATAATTGTCACATTTTCTCAGATCTAAAAATTGAATAACATTTACAAATAAGCCCTTCCAATTAAAAAAGAAATTAAATCATTTAGGTCTTCCTTTCAAAATAATTTAATTTCCATACTAAATCACTTAGTAAAAATCTCCAAAAATTCCAGAAATTCACTTTAATCATGTTATCTAACATATCAATATTTCAGAACCAAATTCTCATATAATTTCCGAAATAAATTTATAAACCCAATTAACCCTATTTTCCTTTGAAAATTCATAATTAATTCTCCACAAATTGGAAAATTATAAAAATTGAAACCCAACTCCAAAATCATGTTTTTCATAATATAAAATTTTCCCATGGAATGTAAACATCAATATAAATCGGTTTTGCCCTAAAACCGTATATATATTCCTTTTTAAACAATCTTGTTTAAACGAAACAAATTATAAATCAAGCATATCATCAACCAATATATCATAAAAACGAATTTACCCTTAAATCCGTAAACCAATGATCATAAAATAGAGATGTTGTGATTATTATTCACCTTAGATTGGATAAGGAAATTGAAGATTGATTGAGATTGATTCTTCTAGCTTGAATTCTAAGCATAAACTTGAATTCTCTCTTCTTTTATTCCTCCTAATGGCTGGCTCCTCTTTCTTTCTTGCGTTTATATTTTTGCTTCTGATAAAATGAACGTGAATGACATGCTAACGTGGGTATAAGGAGAGGTGATATGGGGTGGTAATTTACCCTAATGCCCGTGTGATCAATTATCTAACCATTTATATGCCCATTCATTTTAATAAGCACGACCACTAAACTTTATTTTCCAATCTCAATCTCCTTATCACTCTACATTATTCTATTTAATTTATCTAATTAAATCTCTTGAATAATGTTATTAAAAATTAGGGGTGTTACACTGATCTCGGTTGTCGCGCCCTGGGATCTGTGGCACATAATTTTGTAGCCGTGTGTCAGTGATGTATAGCCCCTTTATGTCACCTAGGATACCAGTCTGTTACCATTTTAGGGGCATGTGTTGGGTCATGATCGGGTCCTCGCGTAGTGGAGAACACTGATGGATAGGAGTTATGATGTTCGTTGAAGTAACTAAGACTGTAGGAGCCATGTCTGATGGACATGTGTGAGCCTCCTGGATCAAGTGTGTGTGTACTGTCAGTCTCCCATCTGGTTCTGGTGTGTTTTGATGTGCACGTAAATGTGCATATTTTTACTACCATATTTAATCTAATTTAATTAAATAAATGAGTATATAGGGTATTTTAACATGTTTAAACCAAAATTCAAATTATTTTCAAATCATCATTTATTCATCTTCTTTTAGGAGCAAAATGGTCATTTTTGGGTGTTAATCAATTTGAGAAAATTCACTTGCACATTTTATTTTTATTTATAGGAAAATTGATTGAAATTATAAGAGGCTTCATGGAAAATATGCATGCATAAGAGAAGACAAGCAAATGAAGATGGAAATAAATCATTTCATGCAACATGGAGGACCACACCTACCCACTTACCATGATCCCCAATTAAGATGCTAATGCCCATGATTAAAGCTACATGCACATTTAAATGGAGGGTTATGCTAATGCTAATGATTACTTGGAGGTTACATTTCCAAATAGGGTAGTTTGGGTAGTCCCCAAAAATATGGATAAGAGTTTCAAACTTGTATAAATACCCCCATATGTTCATGTAATTAATCTCTTAGCCTTCTTTGAGCCTCCTCTTTAGTTAGTTTAGTTTTAGGCTCAAAAATAAATTATAAGCTCCCTTCTTCTATTTCATGGCTACTTAGCCGTTTTCTTTTATGTAATTTTCTTTTTATGCAATTTTAATTCATTCTCTTTTTTATTTACATGCTTTTTCCTTTCATGTTAGTAGTGTAGATCTTTTTATTTATGCGAGTAGATTAGCTTTTATTTTATGTTAATTAGCTCTCTTTTTACGTAGCTTGCATTTTCCTCTTGTTTTTGTTTCATGTTGAATGCTACATTTGTTGAAATGATAACAAATATGAGAGGCTAAATCCCTTCAATTTAGGGGTAATGAAGCTCTCTTAATCATGTAGATTCAATATTTTGATAATTTTGATCTCTATTTGTGATTAATGGAAATGTGGTTAAACTTTGTTGTTTTAGCTTTGAATTTGATAGCCTATGTTGACACCAAATAGGTTATGCTTAGACAAACAAAAACACAAATTACATCTTCATCTACATATGATTATGGTAATGAAGTGAATGTTAAAATTAAAATTTGATGGTCTATATTTCTAATCAATAGTTAATAGATCATGCTTAGAAAAGATTTTATTTTCAAGTTCATTGTCATTTTCATGAGAGTTAAAAAGTGGTTTAGTGGGTATGTTAAAGTTGATGGTTTATATTGAGCGAATTAATAGTACAAATATTCCATACTTATGATAAACATATCAAATAAATTCACCAATGACCAAAAAAAGAGATCATAATTTCATATATGTTGATTTATGTGATCATGAGAAGAGATTTGCCTCTAAATTGCCTTCAAACTTCATATTTTTATCCATTCTAGCTTTTGTTAGTTTTTACATTTTTTTAGTTTAACACAACTTCAAATCTTGGTTTAATTTAATTGAATATAATTTTAAATCTAAACAATTCCCTGCGGATCGACCCGTACTCGCCGCGTACTAACATTGTACGCCGTGCGCTTATGGTTATTTTTAATTTAAATTTTTCGGCTATTTTTCTAATCCAATAGAGATTTAGCCTCAAACAAGTTTTTGGCGCCGTTGCCGGATAATTGATTTGATTTTTATTTCTATTCTTCAAATTATTTGTTCTTTGATTTTATTGTGTGTATATTTTGTGTGTTGAATTGCATTTAAATTTTTTTTATTGTTGTGTGTTTGTGTGATTTTTGTTTTCATTTAATTTGGTGCTTGTTCTTTTCTATTTGCATATTATAAAAAAAATATACACAATTTCATTTGAAAAAGAATTTTTTTATTCCATTTCATTTTGTTTTACAATTTTGCATCTACATTTTCTTTTTACAATTTCATTTTCCTTTTTTGCATTTACATTGCCTACACATTACAATCCATCCCACAGTTCTCGGCCATTCAAACCACCACCTCACTATTGCTGCCTTCCCATCTCCAGTAACCACCTCCTTGCTGCACACTCCTACCATCCCATTTCCTACCCTGACCACTCCTCGATGACAAACCCACAACAGCAACTTAAGACTATCTGTTGCTCACTGCTGTTCACTATTACTCTAACTACTACCAGCCCCTGTCACAAACAATACAAGCCTTCACAACATTTCAAACATTTGAAACACTCCATCCACAACCCCACATATAGTGCACATACAAACTGTGCACCTGACCAAACACATCCCCTTGCCTGCCACAATACTGAACATCATCTCTCCAATTCCAAACCACCAACTAGCTCTCCCCGATCACCACTCGGACCACTTCATACCAACATTGCCATATCAAATTCACTTACTACCTGCCATATATACATATATCCCATTCACATCAATTGCACTTATCAACATTCCTTCCTCTACATCAATTGCACTTCAGTGCATAACTGCTACCAGACCACCCCATTTCCATAACTCCATCATACTTCATCACCACTCCATATATCACTACACATTCATATAGTTACCACATTAAACTCAACTTCATTATCAAACCATCCACCATCACATCCAAACATTACATACCCCATACAAATTACCTCTTTCTTACATATCAAACCACACTACTGCTAACTACCTACAACCTCCATATATTACCTTCCACTGTCTTCAAAACAACTCCACCCACATACTTGCCACTGCAGTACACACCCACTCAACTTCACACCATCATTTCAATCACTGCCTACCACCCTACAACTCACCATATTACACAAAATTTCTGAACTGCTTGCTCATCACAACTTGACATACCACTGCCTTACCATAATGCACCAACAGCCCACTGCTAAGCCACATTTCACAACCCCCTGCTAACTCCTGAACTACCTCTGCAAAACCATCCATCTTCTTTCAACTGCTATCTCATACAAACATCACTCTACCTGAAACATCCATACAAAACCCCTCCTCCACCAACATCACTCCCCCTTGATCAACAGAGATCAACAACGTACATCATCCATGAACCTGTTCGCCTTACTGCCAACTACATCCAGCCAACATCAACACTCCTCCACCATATACTACCATCCTCCTGCAATCGCGACTCATCCACGAACCCGACATCAACTTGATACGACCTCATTAGGTAGAACTCACCCCTAAAAGCTAGCTTGTAAGGGGAGGGTGCCTAATGGGTTATATACAAGCCAATGTATCATATATTTTATAATGTGGGACATATCATTTCACCGCTCTTCGAAAGTCCGACGTCCACGTCGGCCCACTCTATCGACACTGACCCGACGGTAGCCCTTTTCTCTTTTGGATGGCTTCACTCACCTATCAGTATTTTAATCCAGCCTATAGGTCGCCCCTCTCGTGGCTCGAACTTTCGAGTGCGGTTCTCAGTGAAAGCACCAATTGATACGACCTCATTAGGTAGAACTCACCCCTAAAAGCTAGCTTGTAAGGGGAGGGTGCCTAATGGGTTATATACAAGCCAATGTATCATATATTTTATAATGTGGGACATATCACAACTCCAACAACCCATCCCTACTTCCAATCGCCGAACACCCATCGCGAACCTAAGAAATCGAAACAACCCAAAACCTTCATCGAATCTCCCAAATCATTGAGTTCGATCGCGAGTTGCTTTTGATTTTGATTTCTGGAATTTGAGTAATCTCGGTTAAATAAGTTTTTGTTTGATTTCTGGTGGTCGATTTGTTTTGTGTTGAGAAGATTGTATTGTAATTGGCCATGGTTTTAATTTCTAGTGGTCAACTGATTTTGACTTTCATATGGCTTGAGTGATCAAATTAAATTGTTTTTGGATTGTACTTTTTGTGGGCTAATTGTGTTAAGTGTTTGGTTTTAAATGTTTATCTTTGTGTTCATTTAACCTTTGCTTTTTTATAAAAAAAAGAGCCATTTCATTCATTCCAATTTAAATCTTTTCCTCCTTAAAAAAACAAATAGGTTTCTTTCTTTTGTTTTGTTTCTTTTGATTTTATTTGTTTTGATTTTCCTTTGTTTTAGTTACTTCTTTCATATTTAAAAAAAACTGTATATTTTTTTTTTAACTTCTCTTCAGGTTGTCAAAGTAGATAAAAAGAAGTGCTTGCTAAAAAAACGCCTTGCTCTGCTTGCTTTTATAAAAAATCACTGCTTTTAAAATAATTTGCCAATAATTCTGCACGCTCTGGTATCGTGCCATCGTCTCTTGTTTTTATTTGTTTTGCATTGTTTGTTACTTGTATTTTATAGAAAAACAAAAACAAAAATAAATTTCATGCGTAGTTGCATCGTTAAATTCACGTTTAATTTCTGTTTTGCATTCATTTCATCTTATTTTTATTTTTTAAGGGCAACCCGATCCACATAAGGTGGGAGATTTCATCACCCCTTCCTTGGCCCACAAATTGCATTTCATCTTAGAATTTGTTAATAATAACGATTAGACATCTTAAGGGTGTCACGAGCTCATATAGGGCTTAATGTATATTGACAAGTTGTCCTCTTTCGACAACTTAATTTCTTGGTGTCTAGGCTATGGAAAAGCAATAACCATTTATAAATATTATGGTGATTCGTAAATATTATAGTGGTTGTTTCTATGAAGGTACTTAAACCTTCGGCTGCATTGCTACGGTGATTTGTGGTGCACCGATGAATCATGTCCGTTACCTGGCTTAGAACTATCTTGTTGGATTAAGACAAAGTGTGATTATACAATTTTGGGTTAGGAGCTACTTAGGATATAAAATTTGTAATTAAGCCCTTGCATTCATTTAGTTGCATTAGTTCATGCATATTTAAAAAAAATGTCAAAATCCAAAACTAAAAAAAAATTGTAAATTTTCCTTAACTTAGGTTTTTAAAATCGCAAAATCCAAAAAAAAAATGAATTAGTTTTTTTTTTCGAAAAACAAAAATCCAAAAACAATAATAATCTTTCAAAAAAAAAATTGAAAATCCAAAAAATAAAACAAAAATCAAATTTCCCTTTGAAAAATAAATTTCTTTTGGTAAATATTTTTCCTTTGTATAAAAAAAACATTCTTGGAAATGTCCGAATTTTCTTACTCGTCGGAATTTTACAATAGTTAGGAAAATCAATATAATCCATATAATTTCACACCAAATTCTTATGGATATTTTCATGACAACTATTGTACAAACAATTCGAATTTTGAACCATAAAGTTTTTAAAATGAAGAGCAACCCTCAAACCTTGAAAAGAGTATTGAAACGATTTCGTCTTTACTTGAACTCTCTACACAAAATGATCAAAGGATAAATGATTTGTGCAATTCATATTTGTGCAATAACTCAATTCAAGGATTTCAAAATAATCAAAATTTGAATTCACTTCAAAATTCAAATGATTTCGATTATAACTCATGCCAATTCAATTTTGAACTCCAAATGAAATTCAAAATCAAAATAGAAACAACTGTTTAAATAATTTTGGCAATGAGAATAATATGGATTATGGTGCAATGGACAATTTTTGTTCTCAACAATTTAAAATTGAAAATCCTCAAGTTAATAATTATAAATTTGATTTTGTTTAGCAAATGGACGAAATTTACAAAGATCACATGGATTTATTATTTGAAACGTACATGAGACAACTTGAGTAACATAATCAAATCCCAACGTGTGACGAGTCAAACAATAATTCACCTTTTACCAAAATTGACGATTTTCAAATAACAATTTTTGAAATTGAAAACGATAATCTTAATGAAGTTGTTGAAATGTGGTACTCGAGTTGGATTTCAATTCTTTTAAGAGTGTGGAACTTGATTTAAAATTCGATCTTCCTTTTTCCGATTTTGAAAAATTGAATACAACAACTTTGGATTTTGAAATCGATATGTGCGATGAAGTTGATAATCCAACAAAGGAAGTCGAATTTAATGAACACGTTTTCTTGAGACTTTTCAAAAATGAGTTGTTAGATTCTGAAGGGGAAGATTTAATTCACCATTTTGATTTTGAAATCAATAATTCTGAAGAAGTTTTCAATGATAAGTTTGAATTTCAATTTGGTGAAATTAATAAACTTAAACTTCAACCAATTGTTTTATCAACCCCAAAAATCATCGAAAATAATACAACTCATACGATTTTTAATAAAACGACATTCGTTTTTTCAAATCAATATTCAACTCTAAAATCTTTTATGGTTTGGTTTTCTGGGCTTAAGCTGTGTCTCTCATACTTGACGAGACAAATGAATTGGTCTTTTGAAGACCGTTTCATTTACTCTTTAACGATACATTTTCTGATGTCTTGTAAATAATAATCTTTTCATTTTTATGTAAATATAGGTCTTATTTTTAATTTTATTTTTCTCCTTTCGCTTAGGTTGACTGCGGGGACACAGTCAAAATCAAGTGTGGGGTTAGTCTCATGTTTATTTTTAATTTTCATGGTTTATTTTTTGCATTTTCTTTCCAAAACTTAAAAAAATTCCTGAAAAAACAAAAAAAAACAAAAATTCAAAAAAAAAATCCAAAACAAATTTTCTTTCTAGCATTTTTATTTACTTTTAAACAAACACTATAAGATAAGTGTAGAATTTTGTTTATTAAACTGAAATTTTTGAAAATTTATTTGTCTTAACAAAGATAAAAATAAAGTTTGACTACAAGTAACGATGATCTAACTAGTATATAGGAAGATTCATGGGTGATAATTATGAAGTATATTCTAATTGAAAATCTTTGTTTAAAAAAGTGGTGGATTTAAAGAAAAGGATATAACAATTTTTATCTTCTAAGTTAAATGGTGCTAAGATGTATATATTTATTAACACCTAGAGTCGTGTGTATACACTTGTGTGTACACTCGCCATGCTCTGTGCCCTTCTCATGTAAGCCCGAAAGGCAGTGCATGATCGGTATATCCGGCCTCAGTTTATCCGAGTTAGGTGTATGTATATAAAAATTCTTTCATTAATAACGCCTACAGTCGATAGGTGTACATAGTTGTGTGCACACTCGCCATGCTGTGTATTCCCCGCACATAAGTCCGTAAGGTAGTGCATGGGTAATATATCTAGCCTCAGTTTTCTGAGTTAGGCATATGTAAATATTGTTAATATCAATAATATTTTCAAATAAAGAGAGAGTAAGCAATTGAAATCCAAGCATTATTTTTACTTATTTGATTTGACTTGTTATTGAAAAGAAATGAAAATACCACTCTGATAAACATTGATTATCAACTAAGGATCCATTTCATAGTTGCACTATGTTATCAACCGAAACAACTAGCCAAATTAGAGTCTATTTGTGATGATAACTTAATTTTTGTTGGAAATTTTGACAAGTAAAAGGACAAAAATTTCTTGATAATGACTAGAACTTATATTTAACTTATTCGTGTTAATTTAAAAGTAAATTCTTCATTTGTAAATATTTTCAAAAACTTGCATTCATATCTTTTTAAATAAATCTTGCATTTAGGAATTTTTCACTTTGTATTTGGATTTCGTGGGTAGTATCCGCTGAAAATCCTCACAAGACAACACTCGTCCTACTAGGGACACCTAGAAGTTTAACGGCTTGTTGCATACGCTCAATGTAATTGTGCTCCCTATGAAAACGGATTTATCTTAATTTTAGTTTATTCGAGGACGAATAAAAATATAAGTGTGGGGGTATTTGATGTGCTTGTAAATGTGCATATTTTTACTACCATATTTAATCTAATTTAATTAAATAAATGAGCATATAGGGTATTTTAACATGTTTAAACCAAAATTCAAATTATTTTCAAATCATCATTTATTCATCTTCATTAAGGGGGAAAATGATCATTTTTGTGTGTTAATTAATTTGAGAAAATTCACTTGCACATTTTATTTTTATTTATAGGAAAATTGATGGAAATTAGAAGATGCTTCATGGAAAATATGCATGCACAAGAGAAGACGAGCAAATGAAGATGGAAATAAATCATTTCATGTAACGTGGAGGACCCTACCTACCCACTTACCATGATCCCCTATTAAGATGCTAATGCCCATGATTAAACCTACATGCATATTTAAATGGAGGATTATGCTAATTGCTAATGATTACTTGGAGGTTACATTTCCTAAGAGGGTAGTTTGGGTAGTCCCAAAAAATATGGATTAGGGTTTCAAACTTGTATAAATACCTCATAAGTTCATGTAATTAATCTCTTAGCCTCATTTGAGCCTCCTCTTTAGTTAGTTTAGTTTTAGGCTCAAAAATAAATTATAAGCTCTCTTCTTCTATTTCATGGCTACTTAGCCATTTTCTTTTTATGCAATTTTAATTCATTCTCTGTTTATTTACATATTTTTTCCTTTCATGTTAGTAGTGTAGATCTTTTTATTTATGCAAGTAGATTAGCTTTTATTTTATGTTAATTGGCTCTTTTTTTACTTAGCTTGCATTTTCCTCTTGTTTTTGTTTCATGTTGAATACTACGTTTGTTGAAATTATAACAAATATGAGAGGCTAAACCCCTTCAATTTAGGGGTAATGAAGCTCTCTTAATCATGTAGATTCAACATTTTGATAATCTTTGATCTCTTTTTTTCCTTAATTGAAATGTTTGATGTGGTTAAACTCTGTCATTTTAGCTTTGAATTTAATAGCCTATGTTTTTGACACCAAATAGGCTATGCTTAAACAAACAAAAACACAAATTACCTCTTCATCTACATATGATTATGGTAATGAAGTGAATGTTAAAATCAAAATTTGATGTTCTATATTTCTAATCAATAGTTAATAGATCATGCTTAGAATGGATTTTATTTTCAAGTTCATTGTCATTTTCATGAGAGTTAAAAAGTAGTTTAGTGAGTATGGTAAAGTTTGATGGTTTATATTGGGTTAATTGATAGCACAAATATTCCATACTTATTATAAACATATCAACTAAATTCACTAATAACCAAAAAAAGAGATCATAATTTCATATATGTTGATTTATGTGATCATGAGAAGGAATTTGCCTCTAAATTGCCTTCAAACTCTCATATTATTATCCATTCTAGGTTTTGTTAGTTTTTACAATTTTTTAGCTTAACATAACTTCAAATCTTGGTTTAATTTGATTGAATAGAATTTTAAATCGAAACAATTCCCTACGGATCGACCCGTACTCGCCACATACTAACATTGTACGCCGTGCGCTTGTGGTTATTTTAATTTTAATTTTTTTGG
Organism: Allium fistulosum; assembly: GCA_030737815.1. Lineage (NCBI taxonomy): Eukaryota > Viridiplantae > Streptophyta > Magnoliopsida > Asparagales > Amaryllidaceae > Allium > Allium fistulosum. The sequence continues at coordinate 1,429,117,138 of CM060902.1, forward strand.
CTATTTTTCTAATCCGAAAGAGATTTAGCCATCAAACATGTTTTGTAGATAGACATATACTATTTATATCCCTCTGATAATGAGTATGACTATGCTAAAGATTGTGTATCTAAAGTATAGTCGATTCCCGTATTATCCATACTCGTCTTGTTAGCATGATATTTTATATAGTATGAAAGTATGGTTTGATCTTAAACATTTACATTGTATTGGAGTTACTTTCATATATCTTCATAGATTACATTATATCACACTTGAATTTGATTCAAACATAGTGTGACCCGTGTGTTTTATACTTGGGTCAGTCCAAGACATTGTAGGCACATGTACCATGTAGATAGTAGGACTTGCCTTTGCATTTTGGGGAGGCTAATAGTAGTTATAGGATGATACATTTCCTATATGTTTTTGTAGCCTTATTGATGTACTAGTAGTCGTGTGTGATGATTTATTGTATAGTAGGATGGAGACTATCATTTTGTAGCCCTGGATTATGTATTATGTTATTGATTATATTTTATCTGATGCATTATGACTCCGTGTACTTTGATATTATTCTTTGATTATGTATTGTTCTTTCCTGGTAGCATACATGTTTATTGCATTGTACAGGGACCATGTGCATTTATGGTAAGTATCATATGTGATATATGATATGTGCATGTGTTATTCCAAGGAAATATTCACGTGTGTACCCTATATCACCTCATCTTAGTATTATCTGACAGTATTACTTTGTAATACTCTTGGATGGTATGAGTATAGAGATGAGGGTGTTCACATTTGGTATCAGAGCAGGTCTAGAACAATGCTTATCATAAAGAGACATGAGTCACCAGCCTAGATTGACTTAGGAAACCTTGTTCCTTGGGTTTTGAGTAGATAACCAATACACACACACACATGGTGATTACAGGATGTAGTCATCTGGGTATGCACTTGTTATTTTTGCGATTTCATATATTATTGTACTTGAATATACTTAACTTATATCTCACTCAAGTGTAGAAGTGAGGATGGCTGGTCCTCGAGTTGATCGGGCAAACCTAGGTCTGTTTAGTGGATCTTGGAGAGTCTATATGACTGCAGAATAGCTTATGGAATTGGTAAGGAGCATCCAGTAGTCGAGTGCTTTCCCCACTTTGAATCCTCCTACTCCTCGATTTTGATTTTGCCAGGCTGTGCAGCGATTATGCTAAACTAGGAGGGAAAACCTTCAATGGCATAGAGAGAGTGATAGAAGTGCAGTCTTGGCTGAAGATGTGTGAATGCATCTTCACACGTATAGGCATTACCGACCACTAAAAAGTTCAAGTTGCTTCCAGCTAGCTTTAGGAAAGAGCATTGGATTAGCATGAGCTTCTAGTAGCGAAGACATATGAGTCAGAGCTGACATGGGAAGATTTCAAGGATCGATTTAAGAGGAAGTTTCTTCCAGAAGCTGAGAGGACAGTTATGACTCGTAAACTTATAGATCTGAAGCAGCATAACATGTCCATAGCCAAGTATATTTATACAGTCGAAGTCTTATCTAAGTACGAAATAGAGCTCATTAACATGCCGCTGAAGAATAATCAGAAATTCGCTTATGGGTTGAAGAAATCTCTAAAGGAACCTTTATTAACTCAGTTGGAGGTTACTTTTAAGAAACTTATGGACTCAGCACCGAGACTTGAGGAAGAAGAAAAGGAAAGTAGTGAAGATGAATTAAAGATCAAGGTAGTTGTCAGATAGAAGTGAAGATTCCCATTCAGGAAGAAAAGCCAGATTTTAGAGTAAGAAGCCAGTGAAATATAGCACGTCGGATTTTAAGAGTTATGGGAGAGAGACTGTGAAGAGCTATAGCCATGGAGAGAGGGCATTTCTCTAGAGAGTGTTCCAAACCTTGTCGAGTTCCATTCTAGAAGAAGCATAGGATCTAAAATAAGGAGGAGTATCTAAGCTACATTTGTCCTATAGTAGAGAAGAAGACATGAAAGCTGAATACTATAGAGAAAGTTAGCAGTACCTCTCAAGCTAAAGGAAAGGCACCTGCAGTCTTGGAAGGTACGATACTGTTTAGAGATTTTCCTATTAGAGTTTTATTCAATACGGGTGCATCACACTCATTCGTATCGAAAGAATTGGTAGATAAATTCCATCTTGATGTGGTATATTTAGTAACATCATTGAGGATTGCAAATCCTATTGGAGGATATGCAACCCTCATGATGTTATCTATGAATTGCTTTTGGGTGGTTACTCTTTTACTGCGACTTGCACATATTTGAATACATGGGATTTGGAATCATCCTTCGGATGGATTGGCTAGATCGATATGAGGCACACCTATTATGCCCTGAAAGGATTGTGACTCTCAGCCATCCAGATTCTGAAGCAAGGGTTAGCATAGCTCTGGGGGGGAGTTGGTGAGGATTCAGGTGGATCTCTTTTAGTAATTGAAGCTCGAGATTATGATGAGATTGCTCGGATTCCAATGGTTAAGGAATACCAGGATATCATTGAACCTATAACAGATTTACCTCCTACTCGAGCTATCGAGTTCCGAATAGATCTTGTTCCTGGAGCTCAACCTTTTATTCGACCTCCAATTAGAATGTCTATAAAAGAGAACAAAGAACTTAAGAAGCAGTTGTTTGAACTAGAGTTGAAGCATTTTATTAGATCGAGCAGTTCACCCTTGGGAGCCACGACTGTATTTGTAAAGAATTCAGATGGATCCCTTAGATTGTGTATATATTATTGGAAGTTGAATGAGTCAACTATTAAGAATAAGCATCCCTTTCTTAGGATCGATGATATGTTTGATCAGTTGAGTGGAGCTAAGATCTTCTCACAATTGTACTTAGCTATGGGGTTCCATCAACTTAGAATTGTTGAAGACATCATTCCATTGATTGCATTTAGAACTAGATATGGCTCTTACGAATGACTAGTGACAGATGCTCTAACTTACTCTGTGGATCTAATGAACATAGTCTTTAGTGACTACTTGGACAGGTTCATCCTAGTTTTTATTAATGATATATTGGTATACTCTAAATCTAAGGAGGAGCATGGGAAGCACCTCAGGACATGTTGGAGACGTTAAGGAAAAAAAAGTTAAAAGCCAAGTTCTCCAAATGTTATTTTTGGTAGAAGCAAGTTAAATTCTTAAGCCATGTCATTTTTGAAAAAGGTATCTCATTAAACCAAACAAAGGTAGAGGTGATCCAGAATTGGAAATGTCCAGAGATAGTTTTGAAGATCAGAAGTTTCTTGGAATTAGCTAGATATTATTGATGATTCGTCAAAGATTTCTCAAACATTTTTCAGCCTCTAAGCAACCTTACTAGGAAAGGAGTGAAGTTCCAATGGATGAGTAAGCGTGAGGACGCTTAATTGAAGTTGAAATAGTTGCTCATGAATGCACATGTGCTTACAGTACCTGAAAGTAACGAGGACCTAGAAGTTTACACATATGCATGTGGTTCTGGATTAGGTGTAGTACTAATGCAGAAGGGAAGAGTTGTGGCATATGTATCGAGACAATCAAGACCTAATGAAATTAGGTATGCTACACATAACTTGGAACTGGAAGTTATATTATTCTCATTGAAAATTTGGCTATACTACATGCTTGGAGAGCGATTTGATTTATACAGAGATCACGAGTCATTGAAGTATTTTTTAAATAGAAGGATATCAATATGAGACAAGAGCGATGGTTAGAATTTCTAGCAGCTTACGATTTTGGGATCCAGTACACACCTGTTAAAGGTAATCGAGTTGCTGATACATTGAGCCGTAAACACCAAGCTGTAGTCTCCATGATGATAACCGAGTGGAAGGATCTTGAGACATTATCTATGTGCGAGATTCAAAATAGATACTCTATGGTCGGTTTAAATGCAATAATGGCTAGCTTAGTAGCAAGACCATCTCTAATTGACTGGATCGCTAAAGCACAGATGAAAGATCCGACTACTTTAGTTCTTATTCAGAGATTGGAATCTAGGGATGCAGGTGAAGATTTAGCAAGTTATTCTCATGACTCTCGTGGATGCTTACAAAGAAGGAACAAGTTAGTAGTACCATATGTTGATAATCTCCGTAGAGAATTATTGGAAGACTGCCATAAAATGCAATACACCATACACCCAGACAGTAGCAAAATGTATATGGATATTATCTACGTCGGGAGGATGTGTGTGAGCATCCATGGAGAACTGATGCTGGAAGTTCAAATGAACTAATTCAAAGTAATATTACTATTAAGCAATATGGAGGAAGCTCTGGAAATGTTGATGTGAAAGTTCGTAATTAGAACAAAAGAGCAAAACAAAATAATGATGATGCAAAGAAGGGAAAGTCAGATAACAGGAGTCGTTTCAGGGATCCCAAATATGACAATTACACTGAGTTGAACAATTCGATAGAGAACATATATCTGGCTACTCAAAATACCGAACCATATAGGAAGTCGGCTCCTATGGAGTCAACTAAGAAGTAGAGGAAGTCGGGCAAGTTTTGTAGATTTCATAAGACTCACGATCATAATACTAATGAGTATAGGCACTTGCGTGACATGATTGAATAATTAGTAAGGAAAAAGAAATTGCAGAAATATATGAAAGCCTCACATGATGATGGGTAAGGAAATTCTTGGCCCTTGGGTTATCTTTCCAGCGGGGGCAAGTTGAGCCTGGTGCTGATGCATTCAGGCGGCCAGAAAAATGGTTAGTGATAAACACAATCATCGGTGGGCCTTATCTTGTCAATATGAGCTTTGCGAAGATGGATAGATATACTGGAGCCCTGAAGCATGTTGAGGATGAAAGTTGCTATGCTATCAAGGATGGAGCTCCGGCAAAACAATCTTGAACTATGACAGACGACGTTGTTTTCCGAAATAGGGATGCTGACAGAGTCGAGGCTCCAACAATTATCCACTCGTGATTTCAGCAACAATTGGTCCTGCTGTTGTACAAAAAGTGCTTATTGACTATAGGAGTTCAGTCAATATTTTGTTCAAAAAAGCTTACGACCAAATGATATTAGAGGAGAGAGATTTGAAGCCTTATAGGTCTCGTATATAAGGGTTCAACAAGATGGCTACTGAAGCCATAGGGTTTGTCGAATTACAAGTGGAACTTGGTGAAGATGACCAAATGCGAGTGTGGGTCGTGCCATTCTTAGCATTGGATATCTATTCTGCTTATAACACATTCTTGGGTCGACCGACCCTAGCTAAATTTATAGCAACCATCGCTTCTTGGTGTTTAACTATAAAATTCCCTACTGACAATGGAGTAGGGATTGTGCGCGGAGATCAAGTGGCTGACCACGAGTGCTATGTCGCCGAACTGAAGGAACCAAGGCATAAGGAGAAAGGAAAGAGTGTAGAGGTCGTCTTCTGCACAAAGGCTTTGGATCCATAGCAACTACCGCCCGAGCCTCGACTCGGGCAAACTAGTCGGCTCTACGATGACATGGACCGATGAAAAGAGCTAGAGGATGGACGAGCAGCTCCCGTCGAGTTAATAATTGTTGTTCTAGTCAGTACCAAGTAAAGTCCTAAAGGTCGGATCTCAGCTCAGTACTGAGGTGATGATGGAGCTGGTTGGTTTTCTCCGAGAAAACCTAGATGTGTTTGCCTGGACAAACTCAGATATGTTTGGGATCTCGCTTGGGATAGAAAGCCATGCATTAAACATAAATCCTAAATGCGTTCCTATGAAACAAAAACGTCGCAGCCTGGGTCCAGAGAGATCTGCTGCGCTTAAAGAAGAATTGGATAAGCTAATGGATAACAGCTTCATCCATGATGCCTTATACCCAGATTGGGTACCAAACCCTATTTTGGTGAAGAAAGAAAATGGGAAGTGGAGGATATGCATCAATTTTTCCGACTTGAATAAAGCATGCCCGAAGGAAGGCTTCCCGCTTTCAAGGATAGATCAGTTGGTAGATTCAACTATTGGCCACGAGTTACTTTTATTTATGGACGTGTACTCCGGATACAATCAAATCCTGATGCACGTCCCAGATCAGGACACATTAGATTCATCACTGACCTTGAACTCTATTGCTATCTAGTTATGCCCTTCGGATTAAAGAATGTAAGAGCGACTTACCATTGGCTTGTGAACCGGATATTTAAGAACCAGATCGAATAATCAATGGAAGTTTACATGGATGATATTCTCATGAAGTCACGACGTTCGAGAAATCACGTTGATGATCTGGCAAAGATGTTTGATGTTCACCAACAATATGGGATGAAGCTCAACCCCTTGAAATGTTCTTTCAGCGTTGCGTCAGGGAAATTCCTGGGTTTCATCATTAACTCTCGTGAAACTGAAGCAGATGTAGAGAAAATCAAGGCTTTGAGAGAGATCGAAGCCCCAAAGATGATCAAGGAGGTCCAAAGCTTAAACGAGAAGGTTGCCGCCCCAAGTCGATTCATCTTCAGAGCAACTGACAAATGCATCCCTTTATTCGAGGTGATCAAGAAGGGAAAGAGAAATTTCGAGTGGAATCAAGACTGCAAGATGCATTCCAAGCTCCTGTAGACCACTTGGAGAGACCTCCCATTCTCCCAAAGCCGATGGATAATGAGGTTTTGTTCTTATATCTGGCGATGTCAGTGCATGCCCTAAGCACTGCACTCATGCATGAGGAATCTCACGTCCAACGACCGGTCAACTATATTAGCAAGCGGTTAACAGGAGTAGAAAGAAACTACTCGAGACTGGAAAACCTCGCATACTATCTGTTGATCGCTTCGAGAAAGCTCCCCCCTATTTCCAAGCTCATCCGACTAATGTCCTTACCTACCAGCCTTTACGACAAGTCTTGCAACGACCTAAAACTTCCGAAAGGCTGTTAAATTAGATCATTGAATTAAGTCAGTACAATATCACCTATCACCCTCGGAGAGCAATCTTGGGTCAGGCTTTGGCGGATTTCATAGCTTAAATCATCGCACAAGATGATCCTTCGGAGAGCAGTGGAGAAAAGAAAGTTGGATGGAAGAGGTACATGATGGTGCATCTAACAACCAGTGTTCTAGTGCTAGAGTTGTGCTTGTCACTCCTAAAGAACACTCAATCTTCTACACCATGAAACTCGACTTTCCAGCAACAAACAATTAAGCTGAATACGAAGCCTTTCTTTCAGGACTCAAGATCGCCAGGGAACTAGTAATAAAGACTTTACACATTCTCTGTGACTCCCAACTAGTGGTATGCCAAGTTTAGAAGGAATATTAGGCGAAAGGAGCAAGGCTAGCTCCCTATCTAAACCAGGTTCTCAAGTTGCTTGACGACTTTGAATATTACACGATCGCTCATACTTCTAGAGAGGAAAATGAAAAGCCCGACTCACTTGCTAAGTTGGCTAGTTCTGGAGATGCATAGCTCATGGGCCTGGTTCCAATGGAAGTCCTTTGAACTCCGAGCATCGACCGGATGGATGTCGATTGGATCTTGGAGATTGAGCCTGAATGGGTGTTATGGATGACTCCGATTTGGGATTATTTGCAGAGAGAGATCTTTCTAGAAACAAGGAATGAGCGATGCAAAATACTTCAACAAGCTTTGAGATATATCATGCAAGAAGGAATACTGTATAGGAAGGGTTTCTCTATCCCTACGTTATGGTGTATCGCTCACGACGAGGCCAAATGATTTTGGAGAGAAGTTCATGAAGGGGTTTGTGGTGACCATACTGGGGGCAGATCCTAGCAAAGAAGATCCTTCATTGCGGGTATTTTTGGCCGACGGTCAAGCGAGACACAGCTGACTACACCTGAAGATGTGAAAGTGCCAAATTAGGTGGACCACATCTTTTGCCTATAATCTTATCTCGATGCCGAGAGTCTATGTCCAAAGTTAGTTTGTTGAATAAGTGCAATTCTCTATCAATCTCCATAAACTTCTGAATCTGCAGCTTTGTTCTCCCACAACACAATCATTTGGGCTCAGAAACAAGCTAATATTGGTACAAACAAGTATGGATTCGCAAAGCCTACCACAAGGCGATCCAAATTAAGGAGTTGAAGACTCAAGAATCATCAAACTTGGGGATCGGTATTGAGTCCCAAGTAATTTTGAGCCGGCACCTATCTTTTTGGGAGAACGAGTCAATTTCGGGTACAACGGCTAGGAGATATTGCAAGGGGGTTTTTAGGCCCCCTACCTCTATAAATAGAAAGGTAGGGCTCAGTTTTGGGGATCTTTTGGCTCTACTTCCATTACTCCTTATATTCTTATAACTCTAAAATTCTAAGTGTTGGAGTTGTATCGACCCCCAAGAACTTCTTCCTTCAAGTCAGAAATAAGTAATAAAATATTAAAGTGAATGTATGCTTAGTTTTGCCGAACCACTATAAATTGTTGTGTGCTCTCTTTTCGTCATTTTTCATTTACTTTCTTTATATTTTATTCTGTACTTAAATCTTCAGGTGTTTGTGCCATTTTTGGTTCAAACATTTTGGTGCTTTCATTGAGAGACATATTCTTAGGCCATTTGGATCCATCATCTACTATTAAAAAATTTCTATATCCAAGAGATAGATCCAATCTCTTTATCTTATAATTCTACAACTTAGATTGGAAAAAGTCTACCAAAACCTTTTTCCATAGCCCCATCAAGAAGAGACCATTCTACCAATTCCAGAGCTACTACTGAAATCGTGGATCGAAATCCTCAGTAAGGAGATGGAGTTATTCAACTAACCCAACCCGAGATCTAAGATCCTACTGATTTTGTGACCAAAGTGGAGACCGATATAATGATGAAGTAGATGGAAGACCGATTCCAGGTTAGCCAACATGAGATTAACAACACAATGCAACAGAGCTTGGTGCTACTGAATGAGTTGACTCAAAATAGCCGCAGACAAAGTAGAAGGGTTTCTAGCTTAGAGTCAGAGAGTTCTTCTTCATTCGAATGAAGATGGTAGGAAAGAAGGAAGAAGAAGGATCCATGCACTACTGAGACATCTAAGCTAGAAGAAAGACGGAGCCCCAGTCCCACAATTAAGACTTGATACCGAACCCCATCTGGGATTCGGTACTGAGCCCAGAACCCATTTCCTTGGGGGGAGTGTAGACATCGTCAATGTACATGTTGTCGGAGGTCGAAACTTGGAAACTCATGCTACTGCTGAAGATGCTGCATATGAGAATCAAACAGAAGGAAATGCTTAGCAAATGGATCCCCTAAATTTTAGATAGCCTAGCTATTGAGCACCTTCCCGAGAGGGTGCGCCTGGTCGAACACTTGGGGCAGGACCCGATCATGGCCGTTCAGTTGAACCTGTTGATTTTTATTATCTGGAACATATGATTAGGATATTGGTTAGTGAAAACAGGTTCATAACTAATAATGATTGGGGAACTTATGCTAGTTAAAACCCATTCATAAAGGATATCCTTTACACGAAATATCCCAGAAGATTCAACATGCCAATGATGCCATTGTATGGAGGAATGACGGATCCTAGGCAACACTTATTGAGATATGAATGACATATGGATTCAGCGAGGGCTTCAGATGCTATGACGTGCCGTTGTTTCCTAATTTTCATAGAAGGGGTGGATATAATGTGGTTCACTCGGCTTCCACCGAGGTCCATATCATCTTCTTCTGAATTGTCACGGAAATTCATGGAGCAATTCCATTTGCGTACCTCATGTTCGACGAACGTGATGTCGTTGTTTAATGTACATCAAGCTGAAGGAGAGTCGTTGTGGGATTAATTAAATCGATTCCACACGGCTGTGATGGAGATAACAGATCAAAACGAAGATACGGTGTTGATGGCGTTTTGTAGAGGAGTTCATCCCGACTCGGATTTCAGGGATTGGATAGAAAGTAAGCAACCATCGATAATGGAAACTTTTTATAGGAAAGCTAATGAGTATCTGCACCGGGAGAATGTGTGTAAGCGTCCATGGAGAACTGACGCTGGAAATTCAAATGAACCAATTCAAATTAATATTACTGTAAAGAAATCTGAACGAAGCTTTGGAAACGTTAATGTGAAAATTGGTAATCAGAACAAAGGAGGAAAACAAAACAATGATGGGGCAAAGAATAGGAAGTCAAATTACAGGAGTTGTTTCAGAGATCCCAATTATGACAATTACACTGAGTTAAGCAATTCGATAGAGAACATCTATCTGGCTACTCAAAATACAGAACCATATAGGAAGATGGCTCATAGGGAGTCAACTGGGAAGGAAAGGAAGTTAGGCAAGTTCTGCAGATTTCATGAGACTCACGGTCATAATACTAATGAGTGCGGGTACTTGCGCGACATGATTGAAGAATTAATAAGGAAAAAGAAATTGCAGCAATACATGAAAGCCCCATAGGATGGTGGGCAAGGAAATTCTAGCACCCATGGGCCGTCTTACCAGTAGGGGAAAGTTGAGCCTGGTGCTAATGTATTCAGGCAGGCAGAAAAACAGTTAGTGATAAACATAATCATCGGTGAGCCTCATCCTGCCAATAAGAGCTTTGCGAAGATGGATAGATATATTAGAGCCCTGAAGCATGCTGAGAACGAAAGTTGCTATGATGTTGAGGATGGAGCTCTAGCAAAAAAATCTCGAACTATGACAGAAGAATTTTTTTTTGAAATAGGAATGCTAATGGAATCGAGGCTCCAATAATTGACCCACTCGTGATTTCAGCAGCGGTTGGTCCTGGTGTTGTAGGAAAAGTGCTTGTTGACTATGAGAGTTCAATCAATATTTTGTTCAAAAAGGCTTAAGGTCAATTAATGTTAGAGGAGAGAGATTTTAAGCCTTGTAGGTCTCGTATACAGAGGTTCAACGGGATAGCTATTGAAGCCATAGGGTTTGTCGAATTATCGGTGGAACTTGGCGAGGGTAGCCGCAGGTGAGTGCAAGTCGCGCCATTCTTAGTGTTGGATATCAATTTTTCTTATAACGCATTCTTGTGCTTGATGTCCACGTAAATATGCATATATTTACATCCATATGTTATCTCTTATTATTTAAATAAATATCATATTTGGGCATTTTAACATGTTTAAAACCAAAATTCAATTATTTTCACATCATCATATATTTATCTTCATTCAGGGGTAAAATGGTCATTTTTGTGCATGTATCAATTTGAGAATTTTTACTTGGAAATTTTTATGATTTTTATAGGAAATTTTGATTGCATATGGAAGAGGGCTTCATGAACATATGTGCATGCACAAGGGAATACAAAGGAATGAAGAGGAAATAATTCAAGCTCATGATAATGGAGGACCACACCTACCCACTTACCTTGATTTTCAATTAGGAGCTAATGCACATGCTAAAATGCCATTAAAGCTTAATGCACATTTAAGTGGAGAATTAACATATGCTAATGATTACTTGGTGGCCACACTACCTCAAGGGCAATTTGGGCATTCCCCAAAAATATGAATTAGGGTTTTATGCATGTATAAATAGCCCTCTTATGTACATGTAAATATCTTCTACTCTTTCACAATAGTTAGGAAATTAAAAAATGCAAGTTGTAAGCTCTATGTTTCATGAAATAAAAATGGCTTTCTAGCCTCTTTCTCTTTGCTTTTCTACTTGTGTTTTCTTTACTTTATGTTGATGTTTATCTCTATGCTTTCTTTTATTTCATGTTTATAGCTTAGATTTACATTCATGCAAGTAGTGTAGCTTTAATTTTTATGCAAGTAGTTAGTAGCTAATCTCATTTTCTTCCTTTGCTTATTTCCTATTTCTTTTTCTTTCTAATGTTGGAATTTACAAGTGTTGATTTGATAACACAAATGAGTAGCTAAATCCCTTCAATTTAGGGGTAATGAAGCTCTCTAACTTTATGTAATTTCAACATTTTTATGATTTATGATCTCTTTTGGTTTGTGCTTCATGAAAGTAAATTTTGATGTAAGTTTATACAAGTGGGTTTGATAGCTTATGTTGCTTTAGCAAATGAGCTATTCTTATTCAACATAAACACAATTTACATCATCATTTGCTAATTGACTTTTGATTTTGAAAAGAAAGTAAAAACAAAATTTGATGATCTATCTTACTAATTACAATAGTAAATAAATCATACTTAAAATAGCTTTTGCTTTGGCTTCATTTTCATGAGAATTTATAAGTGGTATAATTGTTGTATTATAGTTTGATGGTTTGAGTTATGTTAATTAATAACATAAATAAACCATACTTATGATAAATGCAACAATTATTTCACTTAATATCATAAGTAGAGATCATAATGATTTGTTTGTTGATTTACAAAAATATGGGAGTGGATTTGTCTCTAAATTGTTCTCTAGTCTAATAGTTTTTAAATCACATTTTAATTCTAGTTTTAGCTTCATTTTTGTAGTTAACAATTTCCTCTCACTTTGGTCTAATTTGATTGAATTGATTTTTAAAATCTAAAACAATTCCCTGCAGATCGACCCGTACTCGCCACATACTAACTTTTGTACGCCGTGCGCTTGCGGTTAAATTTAATTTGAAATTTTTCGACGGTTTTTTAATTCGATAGAAATTCCGTCGTTAAACAAGTTTTTGGCGCTGTTGCCGGGGATTTGTTTTTATTTTGATTTTCCATTCTTCGAATTATTTTTCGTTTGATTTTTGTGTGTGTTTGCATTTTAAAAAAAATTGTGTGTTTGTTGTTTGATTTTTTTTTCTTGCATTTTCATTTGTGTGTTTGTGGTTGTTCTATTTCCATTTTCATTTGCATTTCAATTTTAAAAAAAATTATTCCATTCCACATTTGCATTTGCATATTTTTATATTTACATTTTTTCTTCTTTTGCTTCTTTCTTTTTTCAGTTTACATTGCACTGTGCCCAGTGAACAACTTCACTCACGATCTCAACTGCTTACTCCAGCCTCCACCATAATTCATTCATACACTTCCTTCCCTCACCATTCCAATACAGCTTCAACAACCTGACATTCATCTCCACCCATCAGAAATTCTTCCTCCAACTACTGACTATTTCACTCCACAATATCCCCTTCAAACAAACCTGATAGCAATACAATTGACACACTGTTGCATCCTATAACCCTCTCTCTCAAACTGTCTCTTCACTTCTTCCACACCATACCCAAACACTGACTCAAATCACGTCAATCCACCCATACCTCACCTTCAAACACCAATCACATAGCAACTACATCCCAATAACCACATTTCAGTGGCATCCTCCTTACTATGCACCACAACAGCCATTAGCCATTCAAATCCCCTGACCACCATTATCATTGTCTTGCTCCCCCATTTCACCAGAAAACAACCACCTCTTTCCACACTCCCTTATACAAGCTAGACATTGCAAACATGTCATCACCATCATCTATCTACTCTGTTGCTACACTTCTGACCACTTCCCACTGATACAACTCCACAAAACTGCCCATTACTACAACCACTTGCCTACTCCTCCCTGATATCCACTTGCATTTGCCAAAACAATCTGCTCCAAACACATCGACCAGACAATCTGCTCTTACAAATTGCACCCATACCACCAGAACGCCATTCACCACCTCTGTCCCCTTCAACAACATACCACCTTTGCACTGCATTACTGCAGCAATACTTCAACTCAACAGTCCACTTCCACTGCCTATCACTTTTCCTCACAGCATTTCAACCTACATCAGTACTACCCACTTCACCTTCATAATCCTTCGAGAAATCCCATACAATCAACCATACAACAACATTCTACCACTTCTGCAAAATATTGCCAAACACCAGAGTAATCACTGCCTTGCACACATACTCACACATACCCAAACCAGTAGCCTACAGCTTAATTCCCATCTAACATCACACTGCCAATACATACGGCAGTTCGTAATGACTTCGACCTCCCTGAACTGCCGACTACTCGACAATTGCCAATAACTGCCGTTTCCATCACCAAACCCTCCTACCTTGAACACCGCACTGTCAATTCAACTCGCATACAATCGCCTCACCCAATTGCAATCACTTCTCCCAAAAGCACGAATTAAATCACTTCGAAACCCAAATCATCGAACAAGCCTCAGCAACCACCGAACCTTAGCACCTCCACAACCCTGAACCAGAACCAAATTACGATCCAATGAAGCAAAATCGAACAGCCGAAGCAACTCCGCAACCATCGACAGTTAATCGTGAACACCTGAAGAGCAGCAACTTCACCTCAAATTGCACCCAATCGAACAAATATGGCTTGAATACAAGTGTAATTTCCATTTCGTTTTGAATTAGTGATTGGAAATTTGGTTTGGTAATATAATTGAAATGTTTGGTTTGAAATTGTATTAGGGAAAGTGTTTGTAGCGACTGGGTAATATTATTGCGTGAGTGGTGAGAACATTTTCAGTGGGCCGGGTTAGATGTTTTAAAAAGCCGAGTGAATTTTTTTAAATTTCCTTTTGCTTTGTTTTAATTTGTTTAGTTAAATTGTTTTTAGTTTTGTTTTGTCTTGTTCTTGTTACTATATATATATATATATATATATATATATTAAACAAATTGCTTTAGTTTCAAATTTTTGTTAATTTCTCTTCACACAAAAAAGAGCTATTGTACATACCTTGTTCATTTGTTTGTTTATTTTGTTTTGTTTCCCATTTGTTTCAGTCTAAAAAAAGTTTAACTTTGTTTAATTTTCATTTTTTCATTTGTTTTCACTTGTATTAGTTTTAATTGTTTCAGTTTCATTTATTTTATTTTCATTTGTTTTGTTTTTCACTTGTTTTGTTTTTCATCTTTGATAAGCATATTAAAAAGAAAACGAACTTGTGTATATCTTGTTTTTTTCGTTTCAGGTTGTCAAAGCAGAAAATCAAGAAGAATCACTTTGCTTGCTTATAAAATAAATCGCTGCTTAAACAAAATTGCTACATAATCTGCACGCTCTGGTATCGTGCCCTTTTCCCTTGTTTTTATTTTAATTGCATTGTTGGTTGCTTGCATTTGCATTTATATAAAAAAATTTCAAAAATCCAAAAAATTCAAAAACAAAAACAAACTTCATTTTAGTTGCATTGTAAATTCACGTTTAATTTCTGTTTTGCATTCATCTCATCTTATTTTCTTTTTTAAGGGAAATACCCCAATTCACATAAGGTGAGGCATTTCATCACCCTTTCCTTAGCCCACAAACGCATTTCATCGTAGAATTTGACTAATAATAAAGGTTAGACATTCGACTTAAGGGTGCCACGAGCTCACTTAGGGCTTAATTGTATCTTCACAATTGTTTTCTTTGAACAATTTTATTTCTTGGTGTTTAGGCTACGGTAGAGTAATAACCATTTATAAATATTACGGTGATTCGTAAATATTATAGTGGTTGTTCCTTTGAAGGTACTTAAAACTTCGGCTGCATTGCTACGGTGATTCATGGTGCACCGATAACCCCTACTCGTTACCTGGTTGAGAAATATTTTTGTTGATTTAAGACAAAGTGTGATTATATAATTTTGGGTTAGGAGCTACTAAGGACAGAAAACTGTAATTAAGTCATTTGCATTCATTTAGTTGCATTAGTTCATGCATATTTAAAAAAATCCAAAAAAAATTGTAAATTTTACTTTACTTAGTTTTTAACCAAAAAAATAAAAAAATCCTTTTTCCTTTCCTTTGAAAATTTTCAATCAAAAACAAAATCCAAAAAAAAATATATAAAATATTTTCAAAACGTAAAAAAAAATTTAAAAATTCAAAAACAAAAAAAATTAAATTCCCATTTTTTAAAAAACAGGAAATTTTTTTTCCTTTTGGTAAATATTTGAAAATATGAAAAATTAAAAAAAATACAAAAACAAAAACATATAAAAAAATTTGAAAAGCCAAAAACAAAACAAAAACCAAACTTTTGTTTTGAAAATAAATTTCACTTAGTAAATAGTTTCTTTCTTTTTTAAAAAAAAACAAACAAATTTTTCACTTCGTTTTTCAAATCTTCTTTCATTCTCTAAACTCGTTTCTAACTTCTTCTCTTCTCGACTTTCACTTGTGCATGAGTACTTGGACTCGTGACACAGCAACAAATCGTTGGACTCGCGACTCAACAACTAATCGTTTAACTCGAACAGACGATCCTCCTGAAATGGCGAACGAGAACGCCCCTCGAACTCTTATGGATAGACTCTTTCCCGATAGAGTTTCTATCCCATCTTGCATCACGTTACCCGCCCCTACGGGTAACCATTTCGAAATTCACTCAAACCATATTGCCACGCTTCCAAAATTTAGCAATTTCGAACACGATGACCCATACATTTTCTTGACTAAATTCGAACAAGTTTGCACAACCATTAAACTTCAACAACTTTCTAATGATGGAATCAAGCTTCGATTAACCCCATTCGCTCTTACGGATTATGCTGAAAAATGGTTGTACAGCTTACCATCGAACTCGATTAAAACTTGGGAAAAATTCGTAAAAGCTTTCTTGAAAAAATTCTACCACTTGGAAAAATGAGTAGAATCCGAAACGAAATTGTAAATTTTCATCAATTCAAGGGAGAACCATTTGGAAAATATTTTGAAAGATTCAAAGAGCTTTTGATAAAATGTCCACACCATAACTTTGAAAAATGGACGATTTGCCAAATCATATACGCTGGACTTGAAAACAGCTCACGAACCATGCTCGAATCAATGTGCCAAGGCAACTTTCTTGCCCAACATCACGACGATGCTTGCCAATTTCTAGAAAACCTCGGTGAAAATTCGTCCCAATGGGAATGTTCAAACGAAAAATCAATTTACTCACGATCGAGTGCACACTCGATAGGATTTTCTTTTGCTTTGGAAGCTAAGATCGACGCAATGATTAAAAAATTCGACAACGTTTTCTCATCGAATCAAATGAACCAAGCTTCCCAACAGATGTGTTATAAATGCAACGATCCTAATCATATAGCCGATCAGTGTCCCAATTCTGTCGAATAAATCAATGCTTTCAATAAAGCCAAAAATGACTTGTTTTCTCCAACGTACAATCCTGGTGGGAGAAATCATTCGAATTTTGCTTGGAACCAAAACAATCCCAACATGAATACCGTTTGTCCCAATTTTCAAGCATTCCCGAATAATGCTTCGATTCCTCCCTTTCAACCCAATCATTTTCAACCAAACTTTGCGGGTCCATCTCATAATCAACCGCAACAATCGAATTTTCAACCAAATTCTGCTCATCCTCCCCAAGACGATAAACATTTAAGTTCACTTGAAAAGACTCTTGAAACGTTGGCTAAAGCAACTACTCAAAGTCTTCAATCAAACAACAATTTGCAAAATTTATTGACCTCATATATGCAAAACACAAACCAATCGATTGCAAAACTTGAAATGCAAATGAGTCAATTAGCCACGTCTGTAAGTAAACGCGAATGAGGAACATTTCCAAGCCAGCCCCTTCCAAATCCCAGAAATCAAACCGCAAAGTCAAATCAAGCCCATGTTGTTTAAGATAGCAATGTCACCCAATTGAATGCTATCACAACTTTACGTTCTGGAAAACAAATCGATAATCAAGTCGTTAACCCAGACGATTTACCGGAAACCTCTCTCGACACTTCTAAAACAACGAACGAATCTGAACAGAACGTGGAGCCAAATGTTGAATCGAATGCCAATCAAAATTCTTCTTCTTCTACTTGAGTAGACCCGCTTACCGAGTATCGTGTTCCATTTCCACATCGTCTTCGACCCAAGAAACACTCGGACCAAATGGAAAAAATCGTTTGGAAATTTTAAAACAAGTGAAAGTTAACATCCCACTTCTTGACATCGTTCGGCAAGTTCACACGTACGTTAAATTTAATTTGAAATTTTTCGACGGTTTTCTAATTCGATAGAAATTCCGTCGTTAAACAGTGCTAACCGACCATAGCTAAATTTAGAGCGACCATTGCTTCTTGGTGTTTAACTATAAAATTTCCTACTGACAATGGAGTGGGGATTATGCGCAGAGATCAAGTGGCTAGCCGCGAGTGCTATGTCGCTGAACTAAAGGAAGCAAGGCATAAGGAGAAAGGAAAGATTATAGAGGTGGTCCTTTTCCCAAAGCCTTTGGACGCATAACAACTACCGCTTAAGCTCCGACTCGGGAAAACTAGTCGGCTCTATGATGATATGGACCGATGAAAAGAGGCAGAGGGCGGACGAGCAGCTCCCATCGAGTTGATAATCATTGTTCCAATCAGCAAGGATAACCTAGGTAAAGTCCTAAAGGTCAGATCTCGGCTCGGTACTGAGGTGATGAGGGAGTTGGTTAGTTTTCTCTAAGAAAATGTTGATGTGTTTGCCTGGACACACTCGGATATGTGTGGGATCTCATCCGGGATAGCGGGCCATGCATTAAACGTAAATCCTAAATGTGTTCCTGTGAAATAGAAACATCGCAGCCTGGGTCCGGAGGGATCCATTGTGCTTAAAGAAGAAGTGGATAAGCTAAAGAATAACGGCTTCACCCACGATGCCTTGTACCTAGATTGTGTATCAAACCCTGTTTTGGTAAAGAAAGAAAACAGGAAGTGAAAGACATGCATCGGTTATTCAAGGACATGCATCGGTTATTCCAACTTGAATAAAGCATGCCCAAAGTACAGCTTCCCGTTCTAAGGATAAATCAGTACTCAACCACTGGCCACGAGTTACTTTCATTTACGGACACATACTCTGGATACAATCAAATCTCGATGCACGTTCTAGATCAAGAACACACTAGCTTCATCACTGACCTCGAAATCTATTGCTATCTGGTCATGCCCTTCATATTAAAGAACGTAGGAGCGACTTACCGTAGGCTTGTGAACCAGATGTCTAAGAACCAAATCGGATAGTCAATGGAAATTTACATAGACAATATGCTCATGAAGTCATGACTTTCGAGAAATCATGTTGATGATCTGGAATAGATGTTTGATGTCCTTCAATAATATGGGATGAAGCTCAATCCCTTGAAATGCTCTTTCGTTGTTGCGTCAGGGAAATTCTTGGGTTTCATCGTCACCTCTCGTGGAATTGAAGCCAATCTAGAGAAAATCAAGGCTTTGAGGGAGATCGAAGCCCCAAAGACAATTAAAGAGGTCTAAATCATAAATGGGAAGGTTGCCGCCTTGAGTCGATTCATCTCCAGAGCAACCGGCAAAAGCATCCCTTCCTTCAAGTTGATCAAGAAGGGAAAGAGAAATTTTGAGTGGAATCAAGACTGCAAAGACGCATTCCAGGCACTTGTAGACCACCTGGAGAGACCTCCCATTCTCTCAAAGATGGTGGATGATGAGGTTTTGTTCTTATATCTAGCGGTGTCAATGCATGCCCTGAGCACCACACTCGTGCGTAAGGAATCTCACATCCAGCGATCAGTCTACTATATTAGCAAGCGGTTAACAGGAGCAGAAAGAAACTACCTGAGACTGGAAAAGCTTGCATACTGCCTCTTGATCGCTTCCAGAAAGCTCCATCCCTATTTCTAGGCTCATCCAATTAATGTCCTTACCGACTAGCCTTTACGAAAAGTCTTGCAACGAGCTGAAACTTTCGGAAGGCTGTTAAAATAAAACATTGGATTGAGCCAGTATGATATCACCTATCACCCTTGGAGAGCAATCCAGGGTCAGGCTTTGGTGGATTTATAGCTTAAATCACTGCACGAGATATCCTCTGGAGAGCAGTGGAGAAAAGGAAGTTGGATGGAAGATGTATGTGGATGGTGCATCTAACGACCGGTATTCTAGTGCTGGAGTTGTGCATGTCACTCCCAAAGAACTCCCAATTCACTACACCTTGAAACTCGACTTTCCAGCAACAAACAATGAAGCTGAACATGAGGCCTTGATTGCAAGACTCAAGATCGCTAGGGAACTGGCATTAAAGACTTTACACATTCTCTGTGACTCCTAGCTAGTGGTATGCCAAGTTCATAGGAATATCAAGCGAAAGGAGCAAGGCTAGCTCCCTATCTAAACCAGGTTCTTGAGTTGCTTGACAACTTTGAATATTACACAATCACTCATATTCCTAGGGAGGAAAATGAAAAAGCTGACTCACTTGCTAAGTTGGCTAGTTCCGAAGATGCGCAGTTCATAGGCCTGGTTCCAATGGAAGTCCTTTCAGCTATGAGCATCGACCGGATGGATGTCGATTGGATCTTGGAGACTGAGTCTGAATGGGAGTCATGGATGAATCCGATTTGGGATTATTTACAGAGTGAATCCTTTCAAAAAAAGGAATGAGCGACGCAAAATCTTTCAACAAGCTTCGAGATATATCATGCAAGGAGGAATAATGTATAGGAAGGGTTTCTCTATCCTTATGTTACGATGTATCGCTCACGACGAGGCTAAATGAATTCTGAGAGATGTTCATGAAGGGGCATGTGGTGACCACACTGGGGGGCAGACCCTAGCAAAGAAGATCCTTCATCATGGGTATTTCTGGCTGACGGTCAATGAAGACGCAGCTAACTACACCTGAAGATATGACAAGTGCCAGAGATTTGCAGTTTGGAATATTGATATTATCAGTATATTGCTGATATCTAAAGGTGGCATGGAGTATGCCGTCATGGCGGTTGATTACTTTACTAAATGGGCTAAGGCGGAGCCTTTTGCCATGATTATTATGAAGAAAGTAATCAACTTTGTTGTTTTGAATATCATTTGTTGCTTTGGAGTTTCACAAGCAATCATTATCGATAACGGAACCCAATTCAATAGCACAGAGTTTAAGGAATTTTGTCACCGACACCGCATGAAGAAGAGATTTGCAATGGTAGCACATTCTCAAGTGAATGGATAGGTTGAAGCTGTGAACAAGATTATCAAATCCATTCTTAAGAAATGATTGGAGAAGGCCAAAGGCAAGTGGGTCGATGAGCTCCCATTAACACTCTGAGATTATCGAACCACCAATAAGTCAGCAACCGGACATTCTCCATTCGCCTTGGCATACGGATCGAAGGCTATGATCCCGATCAAATGGGAAGTACCTGCTCACCGGGTCACTCATTATGATCCACGAACGAACGAGAAATGCCTTCTGGAGACTCTTTATATGACTGATAAGAAGCGGGCTGAAGCTGAGTTAAGTGTAGCCGCGCATAGTCACCAATTCGCACAATATTATAACACCAAAGTTACGAATCAAACTTTTGAAGTAGGCGATTTTGTTCTCAAAAGAATCTTCTCTGGCCCTAAGAAAATGGGCCCGATTTGGGATGGTCCATATGTAATAGAGGAAAAGATTGGAAGCGGTAATGTCAAGCTAGCAACTACAGACGATATCTCACTCCTAAGGGCGTGGAATAGCGAGCATCTACGACGCTATTTCACTTAGAGAATAAATTTGTAAATAATTGGCTAGAGCAATGTAATAAGACAGAACTTTGTCACTTTTCATCTTTAATATAAAAAACGACCATTTAAGCCAGAAAATTATGTCTCTCCATTTCTTAAGAGTTGTGACTTGATTAACTCAAATGATAATGTAAGTGCATAGGTACATGGAGATAAGTGTCGGACAAACTTCTATGGCCCATGATCAAGCCCGTGAAGTCCCTTTTTGATGTCCAAAGATTGACATCAGCTAAATCTCACTCCTGGAGTAGGAGCCGGATTATAAACATAAGCTGGACATGACAAAATCGTCCGCATCCTAACTCTAGCTCTCGGAGTAGGAGCTGGGTTATAAACATAAGCCCGACATAACATAATCGCCTGCATCCTAATTCTCGCTCCTGGAGTAGGAGCCAAGGTATAAACATAAGTCGGACATGACATAATTGTCCGCATCCTAACTCTTGCTCCCAGAGTATAAACATAAGCCGGACATGATATGATCGTCCGCATCCCGACTCTTGCCTTCAGATTGAGGGTAGAAATATAAATGCATACCGGATGCAATATGAGCCTCCATACTCCAACTCTCATTCCCAGAGTAGGAACCGGAGTACAAACTTAGGCCGAATGAAGCACACTCATCGCAAACTGGATCTTGCCTTCAAACTGGGGACAAGAGCATAATCTTAGAACCAGACATGACACAACCGTCCGTATGCCAACTCTTACCCTCAGATGGGGTGTAGGAGTAGAAATCAAAAATAGCATAATGAGACCAACCGCACACTCAACTCTTGTTCTCGAACTGGGCATTGGTGTATAAACTAAAACAGGCATGAATAGTCCGTTTGATCCTTAACATCTTGCCCAGAGTTAGGCATGATCGAATGATAACATCCTGGATGAGGATATGCGGACTATGATTCTAAGTAGTGAACTTAAGCTCACGCTTGGAGTTTGGCATGTGCCAACTTATTATCCTGAAAAAGGATACTCCAGCCACTATTTTAAGTGGTTTACCCTAAGATTGCATTACACTTGCTAGAACGATGCGAGTCGGCAAATTACAAAATGAATTAGGGACCTGATCCAAAAACGATCAATAAAGGAGATAAATCGCAAGTACATTAAATAGAAAGCGTATTTCTTAAGTACTTAGACAAGTTTAAGCAAAGATCAAAGAGTTGATTATCGAGCTCGAAATCTTTAATGGCGAGCATAGGAAATCAAGTAGAAAGAAGGAATACGAATGAACAAGTGAGAGAGGAAGAGAAGAGGAACGGGTTATATAAGGGTCGCAAGCCAAAATTCTAAAAGCCAGAGACACTTGGAGAAAATTTTCCAAGTGAGGAGTCGTACCGACCCCCAAATTTGGAATCGATACCGAGTCCCAAATATTAAAAAAAAATAGAGTAACATATATACAAGCATACTATGGTATATACATATGCGTGTGAATGCATATGCACATGTGATGAGCCATGTGTGTATATACCCAATACTTGACTAAAAGTTGAAGGAAAGTTAGGCTTATACCTAGGGAACTAATGGACGGGATTAGTTTAAAATCATCGGACTTGGAATAACAAACCATGGGATTGCGTTCTAGATTTATAATTCCAGTTGTTAGCGGAACATCACAATGGATTATTGTGGATATGATAATTCATGGAATCGATTTGCGAAAAGGTAGTGACGATTCAAAGCAAATTGTGGAATCCTTCATGGAAATATGAACTTGTCTCTATTCAAAGCACATACCATTGGAAACGAGATGTACTTTGGGGTGCGAGTGTTATCCTGCCTTTTGGCTAGGCAGATCGGGGTAAACTGGACAGATATAACTTGGAGTTATCAAGACGGAAAGCCCGGAAAGATAGCCCAGGAATCCAAAAACTAAGCACAGGCAGAGCCAAGAAGTCAAAGCCAAAATTATCCAAGTCAACAAGGTCGTGGGATCCCCCAAGTTGGGGATCAGTACTAACTCCTGGTGGGGATCGGTATCGACTCCCAAATACAACTTGGGTGGATCCCATCTTCAACCTAGAAGCTTATTTCGATGCTGAGAGTCTATTTCCAAAGTTAGTTTGTTGAATAAGTGCAATTCTGAATCGATCTCCATGAACTCCTGAATCTGCAGCTTTGTTCTCCCGCAACTCCATCATTTGGGCTCAGAAACAAGCTAAGATTGGTGCAAACAACTATGGATTCATGAAGCCTACCACAATCATCAAACTTGGGGATTGGCACCGACTCCCACCTGGGGATCGGTACCGAATCCCAGGTAATTTTGAGCTGGCAACCAATCTTTTTGGGAGTCAATTTCGGGTACAACGGCTAAGAAATATTACATGTGAGTTTTTAGGCCCCCTACCTCTATAAATAGGAAGGTATGGCTCATTTTTGGGGATCTACGGCTCTAGGTCCATTATTCCTTATATTCTTGTAACTCTGAAATTCTAAGTGTTGGAGTTGTACCGACCACCAAGGACTTCTGCCTTCAAGTCAGAAACAAGTGATAAAATATTAAAGTGCACGTAGTTTTCCGAACCACTATAAATTGTTGTGTGCTCTCTTTTTCTCATTTTTCATTTATTCTTCATATTTTATTGTCTCCTTAAATCTTTGGGTGTTTGTGCCATTTTTGGTTCAAATATTTTGGTGCTATCATTGAGAGACATATTTTCAGGCCATTTGGATCCATCATCTACTATTAGATTTTCTATATCCAAGAGATATATCCAATCTTTTATTTTATAATTCTACGACTCATATTTGCAAAGATCTACCAAAAGCCTTCTTCCATGGCCCCATCAAGAAGAGACCGTTCTACCAATTCCAGAGCTATTACTAAAAGCAAGGATCAGAATCCTCAGAAAGGAGATAAAGTTGTTCAACCAACCCAACCTGAGGTCTAAACTCCTACCGACGTTATAACCAGAGTGGAGATGGGTAGGATGATGAAGTAGATGGAAGACCGATTCCAGGCTAGCCAACAGGAGATGAACAACACGATGCAACAGAGCTTGTAGCTACTGGATGAGTTGACTCAGAATAGCCACAGGCAGAGTAGAAGGGATTCCAGCTCAGAGTCAGAGAGTTCTTCTTCATCCTAGCGAAGATGGTAGGATAGTAGGAAGAAGAAGGCTCCATACACTACTGGAACATCTCAGCAAGAAGAAAGACGGACCCCTACCCACAATCAGGACTCGGTATCGAACCCCACCTGAGATTCGATATCGATTCCCAATACGGTGGGCCCAGAACCCATCTCCCTAAGGGGACTGTAGGCGCAGTCCCTGTACATGTTGTTGGAGGTCAGAACATGGAAACCCATGCTACTACTGACGATGCTGCATATGAGAATCAAATAGAAGGGAATGCTAGGCGAATGGGTCCCCTGAAGTTTGGGTAGCCTTGGTACCGAGCACTTCCCGAGAGCATTTGTCGGGTCGAACACTTGGGGTCGGAACCGGTCACCGCCATTCCGTCGAACCTGTTATTTGGATTAACTGGAAGATATGGTTAGGAGATTGGTTAGTGAAAATAGGTTCAGAACTAATGACGATTAGGGAACTTATGCTAGTCGAAACCCGTTCATAGAGGATATCTTTTATGTGAAATACCCCAGAAGATTCAACATGCCAATGATGCCATTGTATGGAGGTACAATGGATCCTAGGCAACACTCAGCGAGGGCTTCAGATGTTGTGAAGTGCCATTGTTTCCTAATTTTATTAGAAGGGGTGGCTGAAATATGGTTCACTAAGTTTCCACTGAGGTCTATATCATCTTTTTCTGAATTATCATGGAAATTCATGGAGCAATTCCATTTGCATACCTCACATCCGAAGCATGTGATGTTGTTGTTTAATGTACATCAAGCTAAAGGAGAGTCATTATGGAATTATTTAAATTGATTCTACATGGCTGTAACGGAGATAATGGATCCAAAAGAAGATATGGTATTGATGGTGCTTTGTAGAGGAGATCATCCCGACTCGTATTTTGGGGATTGGATTGAAAGAAAGAAACCATCGGCAATGGAAGCTTTCTATAGGAAAGCTAATGAGTATCTACGCCGGGAGGATGTGCATAAGCGTCCATGGAGAATTGATGCTAGAAGTTCAAATGAACCAATTTAAAGTAATATTACTGTAAAGTAATCTGGAGGAAGCTCTGGAAACGTTGATGCGAAAGTTGGTAATCAGAAAAAAGGAGGAAAACAAAATAATGATGGGTCAAAGAATGGGAAGTCAGATTACAAGAGTCATTTCAAAGGTCCCAAATATGACAGTTACACTGAGTTAAACAATTCAATAGAAAACATTTATCTAGCTACTCAGAATACTGAACCATATAGGAAGCCGACTCCTAGGCTGGCAACTGAGAAGCAAAGGAAGTCGGGCAAGTTCTGCAGATTCCATGAGACTCATAGTCATAATACTAATGAGTGCAGGCACTTGCGCAACATGATTGAAGAATTAATAAGGAAAAAGAAATTGTAACAATATGTGAAAGCCCTGTAAGATGGCGGGCAAGCAAATTCTAGCGCCTTTGGGCTGTCTTCCAAGCGGGGGCAAGTTAAGCCTGGTGTTGATGCATTCAGGTAGCCAGAAAAACTGTTAGTGATGAACATAATTATAGGTGGGCTTCATCCTGCCGATAAAAGCTTTGCGGAGATGGATAAATATATTGGAGCCCTGAAGCATGCTGAGAACGAAAGTTGCTATAATGTCGAGGATGGAGGTCTGGCAAAACAATCTCAAACTATGATAGTCGACATTGTTTTTCGGAATAGGGATGCTAATTGAGTCGAGGCTCCAACAGTTGACCCACTCATGATTTCAGCAGTGATTGGTCCTGCTGTTGTAAGAAAAGTTCTTGTTGACTGTAGGAATTCAGTCAGTATTTTGTTCAAAAAAGCTTACGACTAAATGATGTCAGAGGAGAGAGATTTGAAGCTTTATAGGTCTTATATACAAGGCTTCAACGGGATGGCTACTGAAGCTGTAGGGTTTGTCAAATTACCGGTGGAACTTGGTGAGGGCGACCGTAGGCGAGTACGTGTCATGCCATTCTTAGCGTTGGCTATCTATTTTGCTTATAATGCATTCTTGGGCTGAACGATCCTAGATGAATTTAAAGCGGCCATCACTCCTTGTTATTTAACTATAAAATTCCCTACTGATAATGGAGTGGAGATTGCGCGTGGAGATCAAGTGGTTGGCCGCGAGTGCTATGTCGCTGAGCTGAAGGAAGCAAGGCATAAGGAGAAAGGAAAGAGTGTAGAGGGGGTCCTTTGCACAAAGGCTTTGAATGCATGGCAACTACTGCTTGAGCCCCAACTCGGGCAAACTAGTCGGCTTTATGACGACATGAACCGAGGAAAAGAGCCGGAGAGCAGACAAGCAACTCCCGTCGTGTTGACAATCGTTGTTCAAGTCTGTAGGGATGACCTAAGTAAAGTCTTGAAGGTCGGATCTCCGCTCGATGCTGAGGTGATGAAAGAGTTGGTTGGTTTTCTCCAGGAAAACCTGGATGTGTTTGCCTGGATACACTCGGATATGTGTGGGATCTCACACAGGATCGCGAGTCATGCATTAAACATAAATCCTAAATGCGTTCCTGTGAAACAAAAACATCGCAGCCTGGGTCCGGAGGGATCCGATACGCTTAAAGAAGAAGTGGATAAGCTAAAGGATAACGACTTCATCCACGATGCCTTATACCTAGATTGGGTATCAAACCCTTTTTTGGTGAAGAAAGAAAACAGGAAGTGGAGGACATGCATCGATTATTCCAACTTGAATAAAGCATGCCTAAAGGATAGCTTCCCGCTTCTAAGGATAAATCAGTACTCAACTACTGGCTATGAGTTAGTTTTATGGTTGCGTACTCTGGATACAATCAAACCCCGATGCACGTCCCAGATCAGGAACACACTAGCTTCATCGTTGGACTTTGTTTTATCTAGTCATGCCCTTCAGATTAATGAACGTAGGAGTGACTTACCAGAGGCTTGTGAATCGGTGGTTTAAGAACCAGATCAGACAGTCAATGGAAATTTACGTGAAAGATATGCTCATGAAGTCACAAAACGTTCTAGAAATCATGTTTATGATCTTGAATAGATGTTTGATGTCCTCCAACAATACGGGATGAAGCTCAATCCCTTGAAATGCTCTTTCGGTGTTGCATCATGAAAATTCTTGGGTTTCATCGTCACCTCTCGTGGAATTGAAGACAATCAAGAGAAAAGCAAGGCTTTGAGAGAGATCAAAGCCCCAAAGACGATCAAGGAGGTCTAAAGCATAAACGGGAAGGTTGCCGCGTTGAGTCGATTCATCTCCAGAGCAACTGACAAATGCATCCCTTTGTTCGAAGTGATCAAGAAGGGAAAGAGAAATTTCAAGTGGAATCAAGACTGCAAAGACGCATTCCAAGCTCTTGTAGACCACCTGGAGAGACCTCCCATCCTCTCAAAGTCAATGGATAATGAGATTTTGTTCTTATATCTGGTGGTATCAGTGCACGCCCTGAGCACCGCACTTATGCGTGTGGAGTCTCGCATCCAGTGATTGGTTTACTATATTAGTAAGCGGTTAACAGGAGCAGAAAGAAACTACCCGATACTGGAAAAGCTCGCATACTGTCTGTTAATCGCTTCGATAAAGCTCCGCTCTGATTTCCAGGCTCATCTGATTAATGTCCTTACCGATTAGCCTTTACGACAAGTCTTGCAACGACTTGAAACATCCAGAAGGCTGTTAATATGGAACATTGAATTGAGCCATTTGCAAGTCGGTGTTTCCAAGGGTTCAAGTAATCCATTTGGCTTTTGATATTTGGTCTTAACGTATAAACATGTGAAACACTTCCTTGCACATTCACTGATATCACTCATCATCACTTCCTAAAAGAACACATGCTTCATATCACAACACATCTTCGTGCTTCCTGGATGAATCGTAATCTTAGACTGATGACTTTCCTCTATGATTTTGTTTTGAAGATCTCCTTTGCATACAATATTTATTTCTTTCTTTTTATCATCAAAATCACTTCAACCTTGTCGAAGCCTAAAAGAATACAAAAGAAGGCTTCTTGAAGAACGATGTCGATAGCAAGACCTTTCGAAAGAGTCGAAGGGATGCTTCTGCAAGTATTAGATGAACTAAGGCTTCCAAAGAGGTTAAAAGGGGATAAGGCTACCCTTCCTCTTCAGTTGATTCCTTTGAAACAATCATTTCCACATGCATAAGGGAGTTTCGTATATGTTAAAAATGCCTTTCGAAGGCATCAAAAGAAAGGTTCTGCATCAATTAAATGGATTGCTTTCAAAAGGTACCTTCCTCAATCATCTTTCGTCCATCAAGAAGCTTCCTCTGTTACAATTGACCTTTCACAATGGTCCGTCCCCACCATTAAATCCTTTCGAAACTATCCAAATGCCCTTCCTTACTCATTCAAGTAGTAATATATCAAGTTGACACCATATCTTAACAACAATGAAGAAGCCTAGGAAGCCTTCTACTATGCTACAAACCTTTCGAAATCAAGTAAATACCCTTCCGACAATGTCGAAAGCTTCCAAAGATGCATACAAGTGGAGTGCAAACCGATTCGACAACCAATGATGGAAGGAAGATCCAAGTGTTTCGAAAGCTCGAACAAAGAAAGCATCACCACCTTTCGCAAGCCCTGGATGAGTACCTTTCAAAAACATTTGAACATCCTTTTTGCTTACTCAACACATCAACAACAAGATGAGGGTCATTCCTACACCTTCCGATGAAGTCGAAAGCACCCAAGTCCCATTCGAAAGCAGTGTTAAAGAGGCGCCCTGAATTCAATTGCGGTGGAAGGTCATCAAGACACCCATTCAACCAAGTCGAAAGGATTGGTGCGAAAGGGTCCAACCTGCGCCTATAAATAAGACCTTAGGGGTGTTGTTGAGGGGATCTGAATTCATTCTATACTTGTTCGTTTTTTGAGTTTGTAAACCCTAATTACTTAATCAAATTGGGGATTTCACTTTCTTGTAATACTTAAACCCTTATATTCGAGAAGATTATCAATAAAGCAAATATGTGGTACTTTCGAATATATAGGTTCTGATTCACTGCTTATATATGATTTCAACAATGGAGTGTATGTAACAATGCATATCAAAGAGGTGCCTTTCGAAGGAGTAGGATCCTTCTGACTTAATTAAAACCCATCAGATCCCTTTAGGTCACAACCTTAAATTACCTCTACCTATTCGAAAGGGGGTTCAAAGGAACCTAAGATTACTTCAACCAATTCGAAAGGGGGTTCAAAGGATCCTAAGATTACTTCAACCAATTCCAAAGTTGGTTTCGAAGGTGTCTTTGATTACTTTCAATTGATTATAAAGGTGGTATCGAAGGGGTCAATCTCGCCTCTATTTCACTTTGGGATGTTGATAAAATTTATTGTTAACATTTTTAGCGCTAGAAGGAGGGTTCGAACCTCCGCATTTGTAGAATTCCCAACCTTAATTTCCTCTATCCCTCTTCCATTCCAAATTAACCTTAGACCCTACACCATAATGCTGAACAAAATCAAAAGGTCCAAGCAAGGATCTTCAGAACCACACTTGGGTGGATTCTCTCATGAAAGTATTGAAGATTCTAAGCTATATGAAGAACAAACGTTAAGATTGGAGGCTTTAAAAATCATTAAAAAAGGAAGGTTGAATCTTATGATCCAGATAATTGGAGCTTAAACCCATTTCACATTGGCCCTACACCCATCTTTGCTTTAGGAGGATTAAAAAGTGGGGGTGATAACTTGTTTGATCAAATGAGGAAGACTATTCAATTCTATACTAAAGGCACTATCTTCGACATAGGAATGATGGCTGATTATTACACCTTTGCTCAAAAATGGCATCAAGCAATAAACGGATCATTACCCACAGATGGACTTCGAAATGTATTAAAAAGTAAATTGTTCATTGAGGGTGAAGCTCCAGGATCAAGCAACAAAAGATCTAGAAATCAACTTCAAAAGACAAGCTTCAAATTAAGGCTCCCTAAAGAATGCAACCTAATTACATCTATTGAGAAAAATATACATACTAACAAGGGTGGATCTCAATTACTAGACATCCAAAAAGAAAGAGCCCAAGTATTAAAGAAATTTAGGTGGACTTTACTATCACTATCATATGATGAATGGACACAAAACAAATCATTGTAGAGCCCTTGAAGGAATGGTCATCTACTTTTTTAGACAAGGAAAGATCAACAGATTTGTAAAGCAATCCTAGAGAAATTCAATAAAGCGCCTTTTTAAGAAAATCTACATGGTCGGGAGTAAAATTCTCCTTAAACTTAGAAACTACCTTAAACAGTTATAAGCCTTTGTTCGCGCTAAGTTGTCCAGGTCAAAGCGCCCCCTAGAGGGAGGTCAGAGTAAACTTTTATCCGTGCCACGCTATGGCCAGGTTAAAGTATCTACAAGCCCTTGATTACATCACACTATGGCTAGATCAAGGCGTCCCTTAGAGTGGGGATGGAGTAAGCCCTTGAACGCACCACACTATGGCCAGTTCAAGGCACCGACCGGCCTTCGGTCCTGCCTTTAAGGCCTAGCTAGAGCACCTCCTAGAGGGAGGATGGAGTAAGCCCTTGATCTCGCCACTCTATGGCCTGATCAAGGCACCGAACAATCCTTCAGTCCCACCTATAAAGCCTGGCTGGAGTGCCTCCTGGAGGGAGGGTAAATCCTTAGGTCCTGCTTGTGGATAAACTAACCAAGCGCATCGGACAACGGACTAAGACGTCCAAACCCAAGAAGTGGCATGCAAAGCATTAACAATATACGAAGCCTAAAGGATGGCACATATCAAAAGAGACAAGTACATGGAATCGGAGAGGTGGCACAAAGCAAAAGAAGCAAACAACTAAAGCCCCAATGAGTGGTGCAGAACAAGAGGCTCGGATAAGAATTTCCGACTCTTTATTCAAATCATATTTTCTAAACTTTCCTTCTTATTGCCAGGAGCGGATTTCTGGTCTTCTATTATTTTCGGACGATAATTCCCAAACTACTTCCATTATTTATGGTCTTCGACTAATATTCGTAAGATGATTCTTGGACTTCTCTTATCAATACCCAAATCTGGGTTTCGAGTCTTCTATTATAAATTCGTGGTCTTCCACTATATCTAAAAGATGACT
The DNA here is from genome assembly GCA_030737815.1 of Allium fistulosum. Classification (NCBI taxonomy): domain Eukaryota; kingdom Viridiplantae; phylum Streptophyta; class Magnoliopsida; order Asparagales; family Amaryllidaceae; genus Allium; species Allium fistulosum. The sequence continues at coordinate 1,429,148,708 of CM060902.1, forward strand.
TCTGGGTCTCTATTACTAATACCCAAATTTGGGTCTCTGGTCTTCTACTATTAATTTCTGGATTACACTTAACAATACCCAAATCTAGGTTGCGGGTTTTCTATTATTTATAGATGATGACCTCTAGGCTTTCATTATTACCAGACAATTATTCTCGGTCTTCTATTAGTTATTTCTAGAAGATGATTTCTATTAATAAAGCTAGACTTGAATTTCTAGTCCTTTATTACTAATTCCATTATTGGTCTTTTCTCATTACCAAAATTAGATCTCAGGACTTCTATTATTATCATATGAGAATTTATAGTCTGTAATCGTTCCTAATTGTGGACTTCTCATCACTTACTATCTTCGGATGACGATCTGTTGACTCACGTTACTTCCAGATTTTGATTTCTGGAATTCTATTATTAAGAATTCTAATACTATCGCCAATATTATGGATGAATTACCGAACATATTCTTACATAAGGTTTTAAATTAACGGTAAGAAATATTGTATGCCTTGTGCTTTGTAGAAGAACAAGATTGATAAGGACGACCAAATGATTCAATAAATACAAGAAACTGTAGCCAACGTTATCAAAAAGCAGATTCAGAAACAACATTACAAGTATAGAGTAGGATAACAAACCAGGTGATATTTATATAAATTACGTACTTTAAAAAATTATTTACAAGTCATATTATACAATATAAGTGTGTGCCTCAAAGATCTTGTACAACTTTGTTTAAATTCTCAGCAATTGAAGGATCAACAATGTGGCGAATCGCTATACAAAGAATTTCTTTAAGTTTCTTTTCCTTCTTCTTAACTTCATCAGCATTATCAATAGATTCAATACGAGTCTTCAAAGCATGATTGAAAGCATTGTTTGCACCTTTAAGAGTCTTGTTTTGTCTTTCTAAATCGGCAATACGCTTTTGAAGAAGATATATTTCATATTCAAGCTTTAGAATTTTAGCTGCATACTCGTTGATATGTTGTGAGTATCTTTCTTTTTGTTGATTGTCAAAGTATCTCATCATTTCAAATTTGACCTTTCTGCACCATTCGCCCACCACTTTTTTGTCTAAACCCGGAGGAGGGTTTGTTGTAGCAGGGAATTTTTGAATAGCTAAGGAAGAAGACCTTGTCGATTTCACAACAGATGTGGTGATTGGAGAAGTCGGTAAATTGATATTCGGAATATCACCCCCATGATAAATTTCAAGGATTTACACTAAGCTTGACTATCTTTTAATTTTATCTTCAAATCATGTACCTGTTGGAAAAACTTAGACATCTCATGATCAAAGTCGATCGAAGGGTTGGATTTAATTTAAAGCTTCAATTGCGAAACTGTCTCATCTTTATTCTTGATATCCGCTTCGAGACTAGTGATTTGATCATTAAGGCCTCTAATGATCGCCTTTTGGAGCAAAAATTTCCTACGCCATTCCAACGCTTGAGTATTACCTTGAAGTCTGGTAGACAAAGGATCATTAGATAGGCTTCTCTTTTCAAGATATGCAATCAACCTATCTCTAATAATGATGAAACGAGATAAAGGATCTGATGAGAGTGGCGTGGTAGCTAATTGTAATTTCTATTCAAACAAATGAAACAGAAATTAATACTCAAATAACAAATTTCTTTTATTACAATAATAAAGGTTTCAACTCAAGAAGAAATAAAATAGAGGGTACAATCTCATTATTATAATCAAGTACTTGTTTTATCACACTTAAAGTCTGGAAACATCATTTTTAACTTTATTCAAAGAGTTAGCAGAAAGAATAATTGTCGATTCAAAAGGAGCACTAAATCCTTCTAGGATAATAATTGGAGAACATTTGCTATAATCCCATTCTCCGGCTAGAGGACTATCACGACCACAAATCATTTTTTTATGATATGTTCGAATTTCCTTAAGGAGCTTTTCCTTTTCTTCGGCTAGAAAATCAAAGTGAAGACGGGGATGTTGCGTATAAAGCCTTTGTAGATCTCTAAGAAAGCAATATCTAGCCAATCTTGAGGATTTCAAGAGGGAGGCCTTTTCTAAATAATCTCTTCTTAATTTGACATATTTTCCTAAATAATCCCTAGTAACAGGGCTGCTTGAGAGATATTTACTCTATAATAACATAATAAAATAAAACTTAGTATAAAGGAACTAATACAGAAGATCCATAAATCAATATAATTACATGATTACAAATTTTCATCTGGTTCATACAAGATTGATTTTTTGAATAACTCGGAAATGAATTTATCCTTATAATATTTAAGTTTTTCTGAGGCAATGTGCGAGGAATTGAGTTAACTCCTGGTAAATTCCAGCAAGCATATCGGATTTGAATTGCTCAAAATATCATATTGTTAATTTAAATTTGGCAAAACTCAGCATATACAGTAAATAAAATAATCACAGATCACAGACACAGAGTAATATAACAATAATGCAGCGGAAACAAAAGAATAGTAGTTCATGAAGCTACTATATATATATGACAGAGTTAAACAAGATACAACAGAAGCCTCGAATACAATAGATATCTCAATACAATAGTCAAATACCAGATCTGAATACATCACTAGAATCAACTGAATAACTGAAAGCTGGATAGATAGCTAGATCTCCAAGCGAAGCTCCAACTCCAAAGGTGAGTCTCGAATACTGTATCACTCAGTCTGACTCGAGCGTAAAGCAAAACACAAACACTCGAGTCGGGATTAACATTCTTATATCAATAAATCCAACTCAAGTGAAATATCAACTGAAATACAAGTAACTCAAAGGATGTTTGGGATAACCATCCTCTAAGGATTCGTTAAACTATTTATATATAGTAGTGTACGCTAAGTAGATAATGCCTATCAGTAATATAAAGTATCAAAATAGCGTTAAGGCATTACCATTATCCCCCTTTACACATTTTATATAAGCGTCATAGTCTATACAGCACTGTAAACTCCACCGTAAACTAGTGAGCTATCAGGGAGTACTCCATAGGTATAACACGAAACAAATCGTAGTGGTCGCGCATAGGGATACAAGTATGACAAGGCACATGAGGCAATACCCAAGGTAGTGAAACTACCGTTTGCCTGATCCGGACTGGTGAGAATGCATCGCCGCAACGATCGCAACACCGCGAAACAACACTCCCAATTCAAGGGTGCGCACCAATCAAAAACAAGTAATGAGTAGTTAATGAAGAAGTGTGTCCGCTAGAGGTAGCTAACCTCACTGGCCCGACACGGCTCCTGTTTAAGTCATTTCCAATTTGACACAAGTGTCAAGGCTATCCATTATCGTTCTCTTTCTTCAAATCCAGCAACGTCATCATTCCAACCACTTCATTCTGGATCACACTCCGCGTATAATAGTTATTAAAGTGGTTTTTGGTTTGGACAGAGAGTATGTCCCTAACCGTTCCCGGACTCTTCAATAACTACGTAATTATTACACCGATTGGTCATTTCAAAATACTTTCAAAATAGTTAATATTCCAAAACCAAAATATCATTGCCATTTCAAAACCAAATACGATATCATTTCCATTTCAAATATATCCATCTCAAATATATATCCATTTACAAATCTTAGTACTTCAAAGTTATAACACTTTCTAAATCAAACACTTTGGAAATCATAATTCTTTGGAAATCAAAATTTAGAAATCATAATGCTTTGGAATCATAACACTTTCCTTCAAACAGTTTAGATATTAATAATACTATATAAAATAAAATAGTTTACAAAATAAAATAATTTATATAAAATAGTTATAAGTTAAAATAGTTTATATTAAAAATAGTTTATAAAATAATATAAAATAGTTTAAATATAATTTAAAATACTTTATATAATAAAATAGTTTCCTCAAATTTCACAAATCGATTCAACTCAACTCGGATTCCAAAATTCAAATTTAATCAAATCTCAAATCATCAATTTCAATTCAATTCAGTTTCTAAAAAGACCATTTCAAATTATTAATTTCAAATACATATTTGAACCACAAAATAAGCCATTTTAATTTCAATATATTTCAAAGCTTTAAATATTCAACATTTCAAAACTAAATTCGATAATTTCATATATATATATATATATATATCAAATTCACTTTACTATTATTTAGTTTTGAAATATTTACTTAATCAGTTCAATAACATCTAAATACAACTTCAATTTACAAATTTAAATAAACAAAATATCCCATTTAAATTTATATAAATTTGAAATATTCATTTAAGTCACTTTTAATCAACTCAAGTTATAAAATATATCTTTAAGATCTCAAATTAATAAATTTCAAATCAAACATATTTAAGTAAAATTCTTAAATAAATAACACTTCAAACAATTTTAAATTTATCTTTCCAACCTAAATAAATATAAATTCTATATTTGAAAATATATATTTTAAATAAATACTTAAACATATTATATATCAACTTTATTAAATCAACTTTAATAAATCTTTAAAATCAATATTTATTAAAAACCGTATATTTCTTTTCAAAACCATAGAAATCATTTCAAAATATTTATATATAGACCAACGGTGTCTATATAAAATTCTCTATCCTATGGTCAAGTGATACTGATAGTTATCATTTCAATCCGCAATTTAAGTATATACGGGTATATATCTTTTCAACCCGCAATCCCAAATTCAATTTCAATGAAAATCGATTGGGTTTATCATTTCAACCCATAACGATTTTCTCCTATTCTACAGATCGTTCGGGTATGTATCATTTCAACCCATAGTGAATTCTATACTAACAGGGAACTTGCAGAGTGATAATAGATATGATAATAATATAACAGACATATATCCTCAATATAAATAACAGATAATGGTGTCAGGTGTCACAGTTGAACAGATACAGGTAATGGCATATATATAGCAATATCAATAACAGATAATGGTGTCAGATGTCACAGGTGAACAGATACAGATAATGACATATATATAGCAATATAAATAACAGATAATGGTGTCAGATGTCACAGGTGAACAGATATAGATAATGACATATATATAGCAATGTAAATAACTAGCAGCAGCATATTTCAATTGTCGTTTCAATTGTAATCAAATTTAATAAATAAAATAACGTTAATAATGAGTGATTGCTCACTTTTCGAGGCTAGAGAGTATAGACGAAGAGATGAGCTACAAATTCAAGCATGGATTTCGAAGCAAAGCACGATGGACACACGTTAGATGGACAAAGCTGGTAAATTGGGAATCAAGAGCAAAAACTCAGTTTGATATAACAGAAACAATTGTGTATTATATTATTATTATTATTTTACGAAAAAATCAGTTTAAACATATATCTCAATTTAATATATAATTCAAACATAAAACAAAGTATCTATATATAAATTTGAAAGCCAACAAATCTTTACTTAGTTATAAAATAACATATACAACTTAGATAATACACTAACATAACATTATATTTTCGAACAAAATATATAGAAATTCATATAACATATACAATAAATTAACAAATAAAATTTATAGACCAATATGTATATCAACCTATATACAGCCAACCATACCCATGTATTTAATTAATAACTATCCATATAAACTAAATGAACATATATATAACTCACGCACTCATTATATATATAATAAATAAAAGAAAAAAATCAGTGTTAAATAAATGATATGCAGACCCATAACTTTCGTATAATACAGATAGTACTTTTGTAAACATCCTATACCAACATTTTACTTCTACCCATTATCAGAAATCATTTATATAGTACATGCATATATCTCAGTAAACTAATGTACAATATTCACCACCCAAGTTATACAAATGACCTACCAAGCCCTATAACAGATTATATCCAGATTATATAAACTTATATCCTTAACAAACAAGAACCATTTTATATATACAAATATATATACCATTATATAAACAATATATAATTATCCTTAAACCCCATACTTATCTCTACTTACTAATATAAATTTTTATACAAGCATATACAAACTCACATCACGTAATTTGAAATTGATATTAAAGCATATGATAGTTATTTTATTAAAGCTACTATATAAAAGTACATATATATAGATATAAAGACAGCAGCTTGAACACTCTGCATGTAACTTACATTAAAATAATATGAATTTAGATTGCTGAAATATGTCTACACATTTATATTAATAAAATAATACTAATAAAACAAATATACTTATAGCTTTTGTAATATCTACATACTACTTCCATAAACATATAAACTAACACGTACATGTTAAAACATATAAACTAACAGTTGTTCGCTTAGATAACTAACAAAATATTAACGTATATATGCAAGTATGTAACAATTCATATATATATATACACACATCTAACTAATATACTAACATATGTTTGTACATTGAAAAATATTAACATATAATACATAACATATAATAATATATATCATACAAATAATACTACAGGCAAAGTGTTTTTTATTATATGCAATATATATGGACGAGTTGATATATACCTCACTTATATATATACTTATACGAACAGAACTTATTAAAATCAAGTATAACTCAAAACAATTTTTTTTTGCAAATAAACATATATCTATCCAAATCTGTATACATGCGTACCATATATAAACAAAAAAATGACAACTATAACTTGCATACTATATTTTACCATATTATAAAATATAATACAACCTTATTCTGTTTAACATCTTAAATCTAAAACATGTACATAAAACAAAATCATATATATATATGTTAGTTTACAATTGTTTTCTTAAATCACATCTAACACACACAAAATATTTATGTATATACGTTATACAAGAAATGGAGTAGGCTGCTTACTTGCTGTGGTCGGAGAGACAAGACATCGGCTATGGAGGAGGGCTCGGCCAGGCAGAGGGGATGAATAGGCGGAGCAGGAGGAGGCGCACGGTGTGACTGGGCTTGGCAAGGAGTGGGGTTATGGTGGATACGACCATGGATGGTCTCGGTAGGGGAAGAGAAATAGGTTAGCAGGAAAAACACGAGTGGAGTGAGGTGAGAAGAGGTCGGTAGTTTGGGTCGAGCTCGAGTGGTAGGCCGATGGCGGCGGCGGAGAGAGGGTGTGGCCACGGGGAGAGAACACGGTGGAGGACTCGGCAAAAGGAGGGGAGTCTCGGTGCTGATGGGTGATACATGAAGGGAGAAGAACAAAATATGAACAGATAAAATTTTTTGGAAGTGTAAACGAATCAATTGCAAACAAAACTTTTATTATAACATGGAGAATAGTGAAGGTCAAAAGCTACAGTAATAAATGTTGATGGCTTCTCGAATAAAATAATAACAAACGGCTATTTAGTTTTACTAAGAAAATTTGAAGGGACAATGAATTCAAATGGTCATAAAACCAAACGTCACAAAACCGGTACCGATACGGTAACCGTTTCTGTGGATTTCGCTGCGAATCGGGTTTCAAAACACAGAATTGAATATACCATAGAGATCAGCATGACGAGACGATCAAAACGGTATATGGATATCAGTGGTATGATTGAATTATAAAAATTCGAATTTTCTACTAGCGGAAAATGCAATAAAAACGCAGAAAAATAAGATCGACGAAGCTAAAGAAGTCAGAATTTGGAAAAAACGAAAAATGACGTCTTAGTCAGAAGATGAATTAGAATTTTTCTATGTAAAAATATTCAGGTTTGGAAAACATTTTATTATCATCAATTTTAACTGATATAAATTGGAATAAAATTACACTAGAAAATAAACTTCCAAATTATCTGATGAAAATTTACCAGTTGCTATGATTAATTAGACGCATTGCAAATATCAAATTTTTATTTCAAAATTTTATCGTTTAAAATTTCATAAAATTGTAACTAATTACGTTATTAAAACAGTTAAAATTTACGGGTCGTTACACTCTCCCCCACTCAAAACTCTTCGTCCTCGAAAAAGAAGGAGGTAGGAGAATAGAAACAACCAGAAAGAAAATAGATTGGAATACAAGTAAAACAATTAATTTAAACCTTATAAATTTCAATTTAAATTAATTAATATTTAACAATTTGGTTAAATCCCATTGAGTTCACTTAAGTCAAATCAATCTATCTATTTCTAAATTCATTATCTTATTATCTAGTCATCCTCAATTAACAATTTCTAAATCATCAATTGTATAATCATTTATTGTACTCATATTTTATTCAACAAATTTTATTCTTTTATTCCCAATTATTATTAAGTTTATTCCACTTAATATATCTTATTACATATATTTAAACCATATAATTTAATTTAAACCATATAAATTTCAATTTAAATTAATTTATATTCAATAATTGGTTTAAATTTAAGGTATTTCCATAAGTTGATCTAATTTCAATTTGTTAATTCTTTCAGAACAAAATTTATTATATTCATCTCATTCAATTAACTTATTATTCTATCATCTTTATTAGTATTTTTTTTATAATTAAAATCTAAGTGTATAACATTTATTATAAACACTCAAATTTTATTTATAAAATCATTTTATATCTTATATTATCCAATTACATTTTAACTTCTGAATAATTTAGGTAAGTTATATTGAAATGCAATTTAGTACTATACAAATAAAATTTTCAAATTCAATTATTTAAAGTTTAAATATTTATCCAAAATTTTTGACTTCGGTTTATAATTGAAATCATCTTTAAATCATAAACTTAAGAATTTAAATTCTGATTTACTTCAAACAATTTTGAGATAAATATATATAGTATATATCAGATCAAAATTAATTTTTATATATATATATATAATAAATCAGGTCATACCACAGAAATTCAAATCAAATTCAATTTCCAAAACAAAAGTGTAGCAAAGCTACTGAATGGTCTCTTCACTTCGAAACTCAAAAATGAATGTCGATGATGCGGCCGTCATCACTGAAATTATTTTCAAGCGACAAAAGAGAAGAGTACCGATTTAAACATTTTAAAATTCTTTGAAAATCATTTATATTCGAAAATACTTTAAATTATACACATTTAAAACTATAAAACCAAAGTTTGAAATCATCGGAAATTAAATTCTCAAATTTCTAGTTTAAATTCATTTCAATTCCAAATCAATTTATAAACCATGTTTATAAATTCATTTAGAACAATAAATGATAATCAAATATTATCATTTCAAACAACCAATTTAATTAACTATTTAATTCCAGAAAATCCTATACTTATATATATATATATAATATAATCATACGAATCTATTCAATTTGCCAAATTTGAAAATAATATTGTGTCAGTTTGCTCTATTCAAGTGTTTTGGAAATCCTATCAATAGCGTTGATCAGACGAATCGATCGAAAACCCAAATCAACATCAACAACTCAAACAACACAATATATAAAACATTTTAATATTAATTACAAATACACTCCCTCACTTGGATATCCTCGAATGGATTTCAAAACAAAGGTAGAGATTCAGATTAGAGAAACTCTAACTAAAAGAATTCAACTAAATGGTAGACTCGATAGGGAGATAAGATAATTGAGTTTTCAAACAGAAGATGGACAAACTTATATAAATCGCGGGTAACCTTAACCGGGTCAACCGTGATTCCAAGAATAAATTCGATGTAGAATTCTATGACAAATCGACATTCGATCGCCATAGATAGAATTCGGGTATAGCAAAAGATAATAGCATCGTAAACCGAGGATACAAAAATCTTCGGTGAATCAATGCTGGTTGTACAGGAGTTTCACTCTTTTACAAATTATTCAGATATTGGCGAGACCGCCGATTTATTATAGAGATAATTCAAAGTGGAGTTATGGGATACTCCAGAATTAAAAAGACACGAATAGGGGAGACACGAATGGACTTTGGAACCGAAGAGAACGTTCCAAAATTCAAAGAAACCGAGTCAAAGAATAAGGAATTCAAGCTCGAACGAACGTGATTCTGTAATTGAAATACTCTATATGCTGAGTTTTGCCTAAAGCCAGAGCTCTGATACCAACTGTAACGACCCGATATTTTCAACCATTCGCATCCATACATGTCGGATTTGAATTGCTCAAAATATCAGATTGTTAATTTAAATTTGGCAAAACTCAGCATATACAGTAAATAAAATAATCACAGATCATAGACACAGAGTGATATAACAATAATGTAGCGGAAACAAAAGAATAGTTGTTCGTGAAGCTACTATATATATATATATATAACAGAGTTAAACAAGATACAACAGAAGTCTCGAATACAATAGATATCTCAATACAATAGTCAAATATCAGATCTGAATACATCACTGGAATCAACTGAATAACTGAAAGCTGGATAGATAGCTGGATCTCCAAGCGAAGCTCCAACTCCAAAGGTGAGTCTCGAATACTGTATCACTCAGTCTGACCCGAGCGTAAAGCAAAACACAAACACTCGAGTCAGGATTAACATTCTTATATCAATAAATCCAACTCAAGTGAAATATCAACTGAAATAAAAGTAACTCAAAGGATGTTTGGGATAACCATCCTCTAAGGATCCGTTAAACTATTTATATATAGTAGTGTACGCTAAGTAGATAATGCCTATCAGTAATATAAAATATCAAAATAGCGTTAAGGCGTTACCATTATCCCCCTTAACACATTTTATATAAGCGTCATAGTCTATACAGCACTGTAAACTCCACCGTAAACTAGTGGGCTATCAGGGAGTACTCCATAGGTATAACACGAAACAAATCGTAGTGGTCGCGCATAGGGATACGAGTATGACAAGGCACATGAGGCAATACCCAAGGTAGTGAAACTACCGTTTGCCTGATCCGGACTGGTGAAAACGCATCGCCGCAACGATCGCAACACCGCGAAACAACACTCCTAATTCAAGGGTGTGCACCAATCAAAAACAAGTAATGAGTAGTTTACGAAGAAGTGTGTCCGCTAGAGGTAGCTAACCTCACTGGCCCGGCACGGCTCCTGTTTAAGTCATTTCCAATTTGACACAAGTGTCAAGGCTATCCATTATCGTTCTCTTTCTTCAAATCCAGCAACGTCATCATTCCAACCACTTCATTCTGGATCACACTCCGCGTATAATAGTTATTAAAGTGGTTTTTGGTTTGGACAGAGAGTATGTCCCTAACCGATCCCGGACTCTTCAATAACTACGTAATTATTACACCGATTGGTCATTTCAAAATACTTTCAAAATAGTTTATATTCCAAAACCAAAATATCATTGCCATTTCAAAACCAAATGCGATATCATTTCCATTTCAAATATATCCATCTCAAATATATATCCATTTACAAATCTTAGTACTTCAAAGTTATAACACTTTCTAAATCAAACACTTTGGAAATCATAATTCTTTGGAAATCAAAATTTAGAAATCATAATGCTTTGGAATCATAACACTTCCCTTCAAACAATTTAGATATTAATAATACTATATAAAATAAAATAGTTTACAAAATAAAATAATTTATATAAAATAGTTATAAGTTAAAATAGTTTATATTAAAAATAGTTTATAAAATAGTTTAAATATAATTTAAAATACTTTATATAATAAAATAGTTTCCTCAAATTTCACAAATCGATTCAACTCAACTCGGATTCCAAAATTCAAATTTAATCAAATCTCAAATCATCAATTTCAATTCGATTCAGTTTCTAAATAGACCATTTCAAATTATTAATTTCAAATACATATCTGAACCACAAAATAAGCCATTTTAATTTCAATATATATGTCAAAGTTTTAAATATTCAACATTTCAAAACTAAATTCGATAATTTCATATATATATATATATATATATATATATATATATCAAATTCACTTTACTATTATTTAGTTTTGAAATATTTACTTAATCATTTCAATAACATCTAAATAAAACTTCAATTTACAAATTTAAATAAACAAAATATCCCATTTAAATTTATATAAATTTGAAATATTCATTTAAGTCACTTTTAATCAACTTAAGTTATAAAATATATCATTAAGATCTCAAATTAATAAATTTCAAATCAAACATATTTAAGTAAAATCTTAAATAAATAACACTACAAACAATTTTAAATTTATCTTTCCAACCTAAATCAATATAAATTCTATATTTGAAAATATATATTTTAAATAAATACTTAAACATATTATATATCAACTTTATTAAATCAACTTTAATAAATCTTTAAAATCAATATTTATTAAAAACCGTATATTTCTTTTCAAAACCATAGAAATCATTTCAAAATATTTATATATAGACCAACGGTGTCTGTATAAAATTCTCTATCCTATGGTCAAGTGATACAGATATTTATCATTTCAATCCGCAATTTAAATATATACGGGTATATATCTTTTCAACCCGCAATCCCAAATTCAATGTCAATGAAAATCGCTTGGGTTTATCATTTCAACCCATAATGATTTTCTCATATTCTACAGATCGTTCGGGTATGTATCATTTCAACCCATAGTGAATTCTATACTAACAGGGAACTTGCAGAGTGATAACAGATATGATAATAATATAACAGACATATATCCTCAATATAAATAACAAATAATGATGTCAGGAGTCACAGGTGAACAGATACAGGTAATGGCATATATATAGCAATATAAATAACAGATAATGGTGTCAGATATCACAGGTGAACAGATACAGATAATGACATATATATAGCAATGTAAATAACTAGCAGCAGCATATTTCAATTGTCGTTTCAATTGTAATCAAATTTAATAAATAAAATAACGTTAATAATGAGTGATTGCTCACTTTTCGAGGCTAGAGAGTATAGACGAAGAGATGAGCTACAAATTCAAGCATGGATTTTGAAGCAAAGCACGATGGACACATGTTAGATGGACAAAGCTGGTAAATTGGGAATCAAGAGCCAAAAATCAGTTTGATATAACAGAAACAATTGTGTATTATATTATTATTATTATTTTACGAAAAAATCAGTTTAAACATATATCTCAATTTAATATATAATTCAAACATAAAACAAAGTCTCTATTTATAAATTTGAAAGCCAACAAATGTTTACTTAGTTATAAAATAGCATATACAACTTAGATAATACACTAACATAACATTATATTTTCGAACAAAATATATAGAAATTCATATAACATATACAATAAATTAACAAATAAAATTTATAGACTAATATGTATATCAACCTATATACAGCCAACCATACCCATGTATTTAATTAATAACTATCCATATAAACTAAATGAACATATATATAACTCATGCACTCATTATATATATAACAAATAAAAGAAAAAAAATCAGTGTTAAATAAATGATATGAAGACCCATAACTTTCGTATAATACAGATAGTAGTTTTGTAAACATCCTATACCAACATTTTACTTCTACCCATTATTGGAAATCATTTATATACTACATGCATATATCTCAGTAAACTAATGTACAATATACACCACCCAAGTTATACAAATGACCTACCAAGCCCTATAACAGATTATATCCAGATTATATAAACTTATATCCTTAACAAACAAGAACCGCTTTATATATACAAATATATATACCATTATATAAACAATATATAATTATCCTTAAACCCCATACTTATCTCTACTTACTAATATAAATTTTTATACAAGCATATACAAACTCACATCACGTAATTTGAAATTGATATTAAAGCATATGATAGTTATTTTATTAAAGCTACTATATAAAAGTACATATATATAGATATAAAGACAGCAGCTTGAACACTCTACATGTAACTTACATTAAAATAATACGAATTTTGATTGCTGAAATTTGTCTACACATTTATATTAATAAAATAATACTAATAAAACAAATATACTTATAGATTTTGTAATATCTACATACTACTTCCATAAACATATAAACTAACACGTACATGTTAAAACATATAAACTAACTACTGTTCGCTTAGATAACTAACAAAATATTAACGTATATATGCAAGTATGTAACAATTCATATATATATATATATATACATCTAACTAATATACTAACATATGTTTGTACATTGCAAAATATTAACATATAATACATAACAGATAATAATATATATCATACAAATAATACTGCAGGCAAAGTGTTTTATATTATATGCAATATATATGGACGAGCTGATATATACCTCACTTATATATATACTTATACGAACATAACTTATTAAAATCAAGTATAACTCAAAACAATTTTTTTTGCAAATAAACATGGAGAATAGTGAAGGTCAAAAGCTACAGTAATAAATGTTGATGGCTTCTCGAATAAAATAATAACAAGCGGCTATTTTGTTTTACTAAGAAAATTTGAAGGGACAATGAATTCAAATGGTCATAAAACCAAACGTCACAAAACCGGTACCGATACGGTAACCGTTTCTGTGGATTTCGCTGCGAATCACGTTTCAAAACACAGAATTGAATATACCGTAGGGATCAGCATGATGAGACGATCAAAACGGTATATGGGTATCAGTTGTATGATTGAATTATAAAAATTCGAATTTTCTACTAGCGGAAAATGCAGCAAAAATGCAGAAAAATAAGATCGACGAAGCTAAAGAAGTCCGAATTTGGAAAAAACGAAAAATGACGTCTTAGTCAGAAGATGAATTAGAATTTTTCTATGTAAAAATATTCAGGTTTGGAAAACATTTTATTATCATCAATTTTAACTGATATAAATTGGAATAAAATTACACTAGAAAATAAACTTCCAAATTATCTGATGAAAATTTACCAGTTGCTATGTTAATTAGACGCATTCCAAATATCAAATTTTTATTTCAAAATTTTATCGTTTAAAATTTCACAAAATTTCAACTAATTACGTTATTAAAACAGTTAAAATTTACGGGTCGTTACATGAACTTAGCCTTATAATATTTAAGTTTTTCTGGAGGCAATGTGCGAGGAATTGAGTTAACTCCTGGTAAATTCCAGCAAGCCCCCGGGCGAGGATCAGACCCGAATTCATTTAAGTACCTCTTATGTAGATATCTAAGTAGATCCCCACTAAAATCACCCAAATATAAAAAATCTATAGTTGGATGTCTGCAATAAGCTTTAAGAAGTCTACCTTGATGTCTATGTCCTCAATCAACATCCAAAAGAGTGTCATCAGTTCTCTATTCTCTTCCAAGAGCTTATCATAACAAAGACGCGCCCTTTTCAATCAAGGGGTCGCTTCTTGATCTTTAAAAGATGCTAATACTACAGCACATTTATTAAGCTTATAATACTTGTCAGAGAGTGCATTATGTTCTTTTAATTGTTTATCTAATTTCTTATAAAGGCTATTTATTTTTGCCTGTTTTTTTTCAATCTTTGTTTTATAAAGGTGAATGGATTTCTTCCTTATCTAAAATAGAAAGATATTAGTCGGTGTTATCTTGGAATTGAGAGCCATTTTGATAAAGAATTCCATACCTAAGAAAATGGAATTGATGCTTGTAGGGCCTTTTTCTTCCCCTTTTGCTCTCCAACGTCAATATCGGCGTCTTTTCTTTGGGGATCAGAAGAATTAGGAAATTCAGTCTGGCCCACTTCGCGGACAGTTTGTTCAGGGTTGACATCATCCGGGGCCCTAGGAATGTCTCTGCCATCCCCTCCATGAGAATCATCATGGTCACCCTCATCGTCGCTAGCCCCCTGACCTTGGTCATCATCATCAGGATTATCGTCGTCATTATCATCGTAGTTGTCACCTTCATCAACTTCTCCACCCTCTTCGTCTTCCTCCTTATCTGAATCAGAATCTTCTTCTATGGGAGGGACTTCAAAAGATAGCAGCCTGGCAGCATCAATTTCTTCTCTATCAGGGACCTCAATCCCTTACTCCATTTCCTTAATTTTGGCCATAAATCTTTTGATCAGTACAGGGTCGAGAGAGGGAAAGCTTAAATCTGGGCACTTCTCTATATTATCAGAATAAGCCAACATGAGTGGATCTTCATAAGAATTTATGATGATATCATTCAGATAAGTGATAAGAAATTGGGACACCTTTTGTTTAGCCTCAGAAATGGTTCTGATGGCTTTGGATAAAGAATCTTTTTTCTTCCCCAACTTCTTTTTAAATGGAGTACACTTCTTATTGAGAGAAACATGTTTAGCGTTAACCCGGGTCTTTTCGTCCTCAAACTCTTTCAGAGTCATTTTCAAAGCAAAGACTTCATCGGCTAAGATTTGTCTAGCCTTCCTCTCCTTAGAAATTGAAGATTCTACTTGAGCAAGAGAATCACTTACTTTCTTATTCCCTCACTACGTTATCTCTGGCAGTAGTTAGGGAAGTGATCTGGCTATTTAGGGTTGAGACTTCTTCATTGAGCTTTGACGTCTCAACAAAGCACTTGGAAACATTTTCTTGAAGAGAGTACTAGCTTTTAAAGATCTGAAAGGAAAAGTAAAATATGAGTTAGGATTCGATATAAAAACTGTAATAAGTAAATCGAGAAGTATGGAATATACCACAAGTTGTTGTTTAATGAGAGATCGACAATAACTTGACGGATCAGGTATAGAGATAGGCGGTTGAATAGCAAAAAATGACGGGGAGCACATAATTGATCGTACAACATTCTCAAAATCAATAAGAGGTACTGGTGTTAACGATCTAGAGGGATTCAACTGTTGGGAAGAAGTTGAAGTGCCTACGTCCTTCTGCATTTGCTCGATAACGCTTGGAGAATCAGATACAACTATATGGGACATAAAGTCGTCCTTCGAAGGGATCATTCTAGTTTAATCCGTAGTTGTAGAAGGTAACTCATCCACAAAAAAAGTAGGATCAAGAGTGGGACACTTTGAAGCTTTGCCTACATCAACATATTCACCCTCTTTAGAGGGGAGAAGTGTAACGCCCTTAATTTTTAGTTACATTATTTAGGTCATTTAATTAGTAAAATTAAATGAAATAAGGTAAAATGATTAAGGGATTAAGGTATTGTAAATAAGGGGTAGCCATGCCCATTAAACAAATGAACTAAGGGAAAATGAAATAAAAGAAGTTAGGCAAATAGACAAGGGTAATATAGGAATAAGTATTATTCTTATACCCTAAACCCTTAAACCATAACCATTCTCACGTTCATTTTACAAGTTCACAAACTAGAACATAAGAAAGAGAGGCCGACCACCATTAGGGGATAATAAGAAGAAGATAAGCAAGATTTCAAGAGGAAAGCTTAAGCAAGTTAATCAAAGATCAATCTCATCTCCTTAAACACAAAGCTAAGGTGAATAATAGGTTACATCTCATATTTTTGATTTTTTTGGTTTCTAGATCAGATCCAAATATTCCGCAAAGTATATTGCCATGTTTTTTATTGTTAAATTGGATATATATGATTGTTGATGATTTATGCTAATTCATATAGATTTTATGATATGTTTTAATGTGAAAACCCTACTAAATGACATCCAAATGCCTTGCGATTTTAGTATATGATCAAAAATGATATTTTAGAGATGGGTTTAAATTTCATAATTTTCTGAATTAATGTGGATTTAATATTAATTTTCCAGTAAAGAAAATGGTTATTTGGGTTTAAAATTAATTATGGCTAATATATGTATGTTTTGGGTCAGATATTAATATATGTTATAAAACATGTTAAAAATGAATTATGGGAAGTTTTATAGATTTTTCCTAAGTGTTTTAATAAGTAAATGAAATTATTTAAGGTATGAGACTTAAATGCTTTATATATTTATAAAAGGAGAGGGGCATTTTGTAAATAATTTAAATTGTTCATTTCAAAAATTTTAGCTATACTTTTAGAAAAGAAATTAGCAACCAATCATGTTTTGACAAACAAGGCAGGTTAGTTAAAAAGGAATTGCTTTAAAATGTTCAAAAATCAGTTTATACATGCTTTTTACATGTTTTGCCACTTTCGACACCCAGCTTTCGACTAAGTACTTGCACCTCCATCACCATAGAAACCAATGCGCATGGTATAAAGACTTGGTACACGACGAATTGGACATAGGCAAAAGGTATGTAGTCAAAACAAGAGGTTCCAAAGGGATCGAAGCTTTACTTTGTTTTTAAATGAAAATGCGCCTGCTTTGCTTTTGCTTTCGACTTGGTTAGCTTCCGACTGGGTCAAATTGTTTTAAAGGAATGGTTTCAAAAGAGGTTGCGCCTTTTGTTTTAAGTTAATGCTTTCGAAGGGGCCGAAACCCCTTGCTGCTGCTTCCTTTCGAAGCAATGGTTTTGAAAGGGCCCATTGTTTTTAAATTAAAGCCACTTCTCCAATGCTTTCGAAGGGCTAGTTTCGACACCATCACTAATTTACTTAGGAAATAGCTTTCGGAAGAGTGCTTTGGACTTAGTTTTTTTATGACCCTTTTGTTTTATTGAAAGTTAAACCCAAAGGTTTCGAAAGGTTATTCCGCATGTTTTACTTGAACCCAAATGCTTTCGAAAGGTTTAATTTTATGAAAAAGATTTAGTGCTTTTGAAAGGTTTAAAATAAAGGTTTCGAAAGGGTAGTTTCCCAATGGTTTCGAAAGGTTCTAAATGGAAGGTTCCAATGTTTTTGAAAGGCAATGTTTATAGTGTTTTGATAAGAGGATGTCTAAGGTTTTAAAGCTTTTGAAAGAAAGGTTTTTTAATGTTTTCAAAAGGTTTATTAAGAATGGTTTCAAAATGTATGTTTTGGCCTTTCAGCCTAAGATTATAAAGCAAAGAAGTTACTGGGTTTCGAAAGGGTACTTTTAATGGTTTCGAAAGGGGTACTTTCAAAGGTTTAAATGTTTTCATCAACAAAGTTTTGTGTAAAGTTTATATAACATGGCAAGGTGATTTGAGTAAATCATAGAGTATATTTTCCTTGTTTAAAGTATGGTTTAAAGGTGTTAATCCATTTGAGAGAAAATGTTTTCAAGGAAAATTTTATGCATAGATGACTTAAGTTAAATGACTCGGATATTAGAATACCAGATGGGACTGGTATGGGGTCGCGCCCTATACTTAGCTAGTAGCCCCTAGCTAATATAAGTCCAAAATTCCAGTGTGTAGGGATTTGTTACAGGTAAGACTAAAATGATGTTACACATAGAAAGGAATCTATAGAGAAGAGATAGGTTATTGGTGAGCCCGTAAAACCATTAGGATCAGTTGACCCTAGGAGAACCAAGTTAGGGATAGACCGTCCACAAGAGGAGTATCTAACAGAAGTTAGATTATTTGTTTATTTTGTCTGGTAGGCTCGAGTCAGCCAAAGGTTAGTAGTTAGCCAAACAAAACTATAGTGTTCGGACAGATAGTCCATTTGTTACCTGATTTGTATGGATACATGATATTGCTTTATTGTTTTAACCAGTTTTGGTTGTAGGATTAAGATTTGCAAAAGATATGTTTTAAAAGGATATTAGTAAGGGGAAACCTGTTCCGCTAAGCGGCGTGGTCTCACTTAATATCAAATAACCGAAACGTCTAATATTATTCACACCAGGCTTTATGTCTGGCTCAAAGTTTATGTTTCCCCCCTAAACTCTCGGGTGCTCATAATTGATTTGAGTAGGTTGAGGGTTGAGGATTTACAGGTTTTAGTAGGTGGACGAATAAAGCTTCTGAAGATGAGCAGGAAGCTGAAGTTAGCTATTTAGGAGTGGTTATGTTTAATTTTCGATGTGTTGTATTAAATCTGTTATGACTATTTAGTACTCTGATTGTCCAAAGGGGCATCTTCATATGTCGCTCTTGGCGTATTTATGTAATAATTATATTTGATCTGAACCTGGGAATCATTTGGGATTATGTAACTTGGAATATGAAATGTTATTTTGAAATGTAACCAGAAAAATATGTTAATCTATGATAATTTTATTTCATATTCAAGTGCTTCTGATATTATGGATACCATTAATATTACCATATTTGGTCACCGTAAGTTAATACTGTGGATGACTACAGCATTTGTAGCGCTTAGCTTCGGGCCTCCAGATAGGGGATGTTACAACTTGGTACGGAGCATAGGTTTATGATAAAACTTTAAACTAAAGTGATTTTTGAAAACATAATCCTAAGGAATTAGAGATAAGATCGGGGTATGGGCTAACGCTATAGTAACATACTTGTATTTGCTATATATAAGTGTACGCTATATCTCTATTCTCTTACCTCTCTTAGGTTATTCTTCTATATCTTATGAGGCTTGGATATAGATATGGATGCTAGAAGTGGAAGAGTTAACCTTGGAGGGGGAAGCATCACTACAAATGGAAATGCCAGACCAAATACGAGAAGAAACCAAGGTCAGGCACAAGCTAGAAATGTGGGTACTGCAGTCCCGCAAGTTGACATAGGAGCAATGTATCAGTTCTTTGTCAACATGATGCAGGCGGGAGTTGCTGCTAGAGTACTTGGAGGAGGAAATCAAGAAGCTCCAATGGTCAACAACTATGCTATTCTGAGTAGAGATTATGCTCGGTTGAGAGGAAAGCTATTTATTGGCACTAAGGACACAATCAAAGTAGAGAATTGGCTACTTCATTGCAAGAGGATTTTCACTGATCTAGGGCTCAATGATGAGTAGAAGAGGAAGACTTGCTTCTAGGCAGTTACAAAGACCAGTGATGTATTGGTGGAACAATGTTACAGTTGGAGTTAATGAGGAGACAATGACATGGGCTGAGTTCAAGAGGAGGTTTGGAGAGTGGTTCATGTCTGAGATTGCGAAGTCTGCTCTACTCAGAAACCTATCGAGATGAGGGAGCTGAAGGCGCAGTTTGTGGATGTGGAAGGCAAGAATTTTATTAGGCCAAGTAGTTCGCCTTGCGGAGCAGCCATAGTGTTTGCCAAGAAGCCGGACGGATCGTTAAGGTTATGTATCAATTATCGTAAGTTGAATGAGAAGACAATAAAGAATCGATATCCGTTGCCTAGAATTGACGATTTATTTGATCAGTTGAGTGGAGCCAAAGTATTTTCTCGGTTGGATTTAGCGACAGGATTCCATCAACTTAGAGTGGCAGAGGATAATATTCCTTTGACGACGTTTAGAACTAGATATGGATCGTACGAATGGTTAGTGATGTCGTTTGGACTAACTAATGCGCCTACGTTCTTTGTAGATTTGATGGACCGGGTTTTCCGAGAGCACTTGGATAGGTTCGTGTTGATATTCATATATGATATTCTGATATACTCTGAGGATGAAAGAGAACATGAAGTTCATCTTAGAGTGGTGCTTGAGACGCGAAGGCAGCATCAGCTGAAGGCAAAGTTTTCGAAGTGTTATTCTGGAAGAAGGAATTAAGTTTCTTGATCATGCAGTCTCAGAGAAATGGTTGTCTGTAGATCCAACTAAGATCGAACCAGTGAATAATTAAAAGAGACACGAGACAGTCACTGAGGTAAAGGGTTTTCTTGGATTAGCTGGGTACTATCGGAGTTTCATTAAGGATTTTTCTTGGATAGCAGCACCGATGACCAAGCTAATGTGAAAGGATGTGAAGTTTGTTTGGACCGATAAGTGTGAGGAGGCATTCCAGAAGCTGAAACACTTATTGACTAATGCACCAGTGTTAGTTGTTCCAGAAGGGAATCAGGACTAAGTAGTATATACAATTGCTTGTGGAACTGGGTTAGGAGCTATGTTAATGAAAAGAGGTAAAGTGATTGTCTGTGCTTCTCGATAGCTTAGACCACATGAGGTGAGATACCCGACGCATGACTTGAAATTAGCTTTAGTGATTTTTGCGCTAAAGGTATGGAGGCATTACCTTTTGGGAGAATGATTTGAGTTATATAAATATCATAAGTCATTGAAGTATTTATTCTCTCAGAAGGAGCTAAATATGAGACAACAGAGATGGTTGGAATTTATAGCTGCTTATGACTTTGGAATCGAGTACACACTAGGAAAAGGCAACAAGGTTGCAGATGCACTTAGCAGAAAACATCAGAATGCAGTGTTTGCAATGATAGCCGAGTGGAAAGATTTGGAAGCGTTGACGAAAAGTAGAATACAGTGGAGATCTGAAGCTGGATCTAGTGGAGAAACTGTAGTGTTGTCATGTTTGGAAATTTGACCATCTATGATTGAAAGGATTGCTTCTAAGCAAGAAGAGGATCCAGTATTGGCTGAACGGATCAAGAACTTAAGGGATGGAATGGAGAGCAATGACCTAAAGGATTTTAGTCTTGACCAGAATGGGTGGTTGAGAAAGAAAGGAAGATTGTGTGTTCCGAATGCGGGAGACATTAGAAAGGAAGTTTTGGAGGAATGCCATCGTTCCAAGTTCACTATTCATTCGGGAGGAACTAAGATGTTCCAGGACATGAAGAGGAGTTTCTTCTGGGAAGGTATGAAGAGTGATGTAGGCTTATGGGTGAAGCAATGGATGAACTACAATAGGTAAAGGCCGAACATAAGAAGCCAAGTGGGTTACTTCAACCATTGGATATTCCAGTATGGAAGTGGGATTCTATTTCTATGGATTTTATAGATGGATTGCCAAGATCTAATAGAGGAAATGGAAGTATATGGGTCATAGTGGAGAGGTTAACCAAGAGTGCCTGTTTCATTCAAGTTAAGTCAACTAGGACGACACCTGTTTTGGCTAAGTTATTTATGAAGAATGTAGTTAGACTACATGGGATTCCCAGTAGTATAGTAAGTGATAGAGATTCATTATTCACTAGCGAGTTTTGGAAGAGTCTACAGGATACTTTAGGTAGGCAAATGAAAAGAGTTAACAAACTCTTGGAATATTTGTTACGAGCTTGTGTGTTAGATTTAGAGGGATCATGGGAAGACAATCTACACTTGGTCGAGTTTTCGTATAACAATAGTTATCAGGCTAATATAAGGATGGCACCTTTGAAGCTTTGTATGGAAGGCCATGCATATCTCCAGTTTGGTGGTTAGAGACCGGGGATAGGTTGGTTCTTGTTCCGGATTTAGTTAGAGAAGCTGCAGAGAAGATTGAGTTGATTCAGGCTAGGATGAAGGAAGCTCAGTCTAGGCAAAAGATTTATGCAGACAAAAGACGGAAGGACTTAGAGTTCTCTGTTGGAGATCATGTTTTCATTAAGGTATCACCAATGAAAGGTGTAGTTTGATTCGTGAAATCAGGGAAATTGGCACCAAGATTTGTAGGACCATTTCCTATTATAGAAAGGATCAGGAAACTACCATATAGAGTAGAGTTACCGAACAGTTTGGCAAGAGTCCATGATGTATTTCATATTTCTCATCTAAGAAAGTGTGTTTGAGATCTAGAGACTACTATAACACCGATTGTGTTAGAGGACTTAGTAGTAGAGCCGAATTTGACTATGGTTAGAAAATCAGTTCGTATAGTCGCGAGAGATGAGAAGAGGCTAAGGAATAAGACAGTCAAAATAGTTAAAGTCCAGTGGAGCAACGATGAGAGAGACTGTACTTGAGAGACTGAGAGCAGGATTAGAGACACTTATCCTGATTTATATAATGGTATGTTTACCTTTTTGATTGATATGTTGAGTACCTTATCATAATTTCGAGGACAAAATTCTTTAAGGAGGGGAGTCTGTAACACTCCTAATTTTTAGTAACATTATTTAGGAAATTTAATTAGTAAAATTAAATGAAATAAGGTAAAATTATTAAGGGATTGAGGTTTGTGTTAATAAGGGGTAGCTGTGCCCATTAAACAAATGAACTAAAGGCAGATGAAATAAAATAAGTTAGGCAAATAGACAAGGGTAGTATAGGAATAAGTATTATTCTTATACCCTAAACCTTTAAACCATAACCATTTTCACGTTCATTATAAAAGTTCACAAACTAGAACATAAGAAAGAGAGGCCGGCCACCATTAGGGGATAATAAGAAGAAGATAAGCAAGATTTCAAGAGGAAAGCTTAAGCAAGTTAATCAAAGATCAAATCTCAACTCCTTAAACACAAAGCTAAGGTGAATAATAGGTTACATCTCGTATTTTGGATGTTTTTGGTTTCTAGATCAGATCCAAATATTTCGTAAAGTATATTGCCATGTTTTTTATTGTTAAATTGGATATATATATACTTGTTGATGATTTATGCTAATTCATATAGATTTTATGATATGTTTGAATGTGAAAACCCTATTAAATGACATCCAAATGCATTGCGATTTTAGTATATGATCAGAAATGATATTTTAGAGATGGTTTCAATTTTCATAATTTTCTGAATTAATGTGAATTTAATATTAATATTCTAGTAAAGAAAATGGTTATTTGGGTTTAAAATTAATTACGGCTAATATATGTATGTTTTGGGTCAAAAATTAATATATGTTAGAAAATATATTAAAAATGAATTATGGGAATTTTTATATAATTTTCTTAAGTGTTTTAATAAGTATATAAAATTACTTAAGGTATTGGACTTAAATGTTTTATATATCTATAAAAGGGGAAGGGGCATTTTGTAAATAATTTAAATTGTTCATTTCAAAAATTTTGGTAGTACTTTTAGAAAAGAAATTAGCAACCAATCATGTTTTGACAAACAAGGCAGGTTGGCTAAAAAGGAATTGCTTTAAAAGGTTAAAAATCAGTTTATACATGCTTTTTACATGTTTCACCACTTTCGGCACCCAGCTTTTGACTAAGTACTTCCGCCTACATCACCATCCAAACCAATGTGCATGTTATCAAAGACTTGGTATGAAGCGATTTGGACATAGACGAAAGTTATGTAGTCGAAACAAGGGGTTCTGAAGGGGTCGAAGCTTTACTTTGTTTTCAAATGAAAATGCGCTTGCTTTGCTTTTGCTTTCAACTTGGTTAGCTTCCGACTGGGTCAAATTGTTTTAAAGGAATGGTTTCGAAAGAGATTGCGCCTTTTTTTTAATTTAATGCTTTCGAAGGGGCCAAAACCCCTTTCTACCGCTTCCTTTCGAAGCAGTGGTTTCGAAAGGGATCCTTGTTTTAAATTAAAGCCGCTTCTCCAATGCTTTCGACACCATCACTTCTTTACTTAGGAAATAGTTTTTGGAGGACTGCTTTCGACTTTGTTGATTTATGACCCTTTTGTTCTATTGAAAGTTAAATCCAAAGGTTTCGAAATGGATGGTTTTAAATGGTTTCGAAAGGTTATTCCACATGTTTTACTTGAACCCAAATGCTTTCGAAAGGTTTGATTTTATGAAAAGGATTTAGTGCTTTCAAAAGGTTTAAGATAAAGGTTTCGAAGGGGTGGTTTCCCAATGATTTCGAAAGGTTCTAAATGGAAGGTTCCAATGTTTTTGAAATGCAATGTTTATAATGTTTTGATAAGAGGATGTCTAAGGTTTTAAAGCTTTGGAAAGAAAGGTTTTTTAATGTTTTCGAAAGGTTTATTAAGAATGGTTTCGAAATGTATGTTTTGGCCTTTCGGCCTAAGGTTATAAAGCAAAGAAGTTACTGGGTTTCGAAAGGGTATTTCAATGGTTTCGAAAGGGGTACTTTCAAAGGTTTAAATGTTTTCATCAACAAAGTTTTGTGTAAAGTATATATAACATGGCAAGGTGATTTAAGTAAAGCATAGAGTATATTTTCCTTGTTTAAAGTATGGTTTAAAGGTTTAAATCCATTTGAGAAAAAATGTTTTCAAGGAAAATTTTATGGGTAGATGACCCTAAGTAAAATGACTTAGATATTAGAATACCAGATGGGACTGGTATGCGGTCGCGCTTTATACTTTAGCTAGTAGCCCCTAGCTAATATAAGTCCAAAATTCCAGTGTGTAAGGCTTTGTCATGGGTAAAACTAAACTGATGTTACATATAGAAAGGAATCTATAGAGGAGAGATAGGTTATTAGTGAGCCCGCAAAACCATTAGGATCAGTTGACCCTAGGAGAACCAAGTTAGGGACAAACCGTCCATAAGAGGAGTATCTAACAGAAGTTAGATTATTTGTTTATTTTGTCTGGTAGGCCCGAGTCAGCCAAAGGTTAGTAGTTAGCCAAACAAAACTATAGTGTTTGGACAGATGGTCCATTTTTTTACCTGATTTGTAAGCATACATAATATTGCTTTATTGTTTTAACCAGTTTTGGTTGCGGGATTAAGATTTGCGAAAGATATGTTTTAAAAGGATATTAGTGAGGGGAAACCCATTTCGCTAAGTGGCGTGGTCTCACATAATATCAAATAATCAAGATGTATAGTATTATTCACACCAGGCTTTATGTCTGACTCAAAGTTTATGTTTTTCCCCTTAAAGTCTCGGTTACTCAAATTTGATTTGTCCAAGGATCCTCTAGCCTTCTGGTAGAAGGGAATGTTTTTGGAGGTTGCTGGGAGTCAGTAAAGTAAGCATGTTCCCAATGCAGCTTGAGGCAGCAGTCAGTAACTTCACAATTCTTTTACCTTCATCATCAAGATCCTTAGGAGCAGGGCCTAATAAGAAGACATTATTCAGCAAAAGAAAACAAGATAATAGAAATAATGGAAATAGTCAACTTACGAGGAGAAGAGAAGGCTCCACTAATATTCAGGAAGCATTTGATGTAGAAAAGCTACATTTCCCAATCCTTGAACTTGTTGATTCCTTCTGCAACCAACTTCTAGAGAGGGTTAGCCCGGAAAATTAGGCTATTTAAATTGCTAAGTTTTACGAGGCACACCGAGTAATTAAGAACTTTAGCACTTAGAGAAGGAATGCCTGACTCTATGGCCATGAGCTCCAAGGAGAAGAGGTATGTATATATGTTGGGTGATAATTGAATAGGAGCTATGCCAAGGTGACCTAGAAATCTCAACAAAAATTCGGGGTATGGAATAAAACCCCCATGCCAAATATAGATGGAGGTGTAAGCAAAATATCCTTCCGGAGGATTTTGAATGGTGTCATTATCGCCAGGAGGAATAGCTTCAACTCTTGTAATTCCAAAGTCATTGAGGATTGCATCTACTTCGTCTTGAGAGGTTATGAGAGAACGCCTTGAAACAACATCAACTTTCTTTAGGGAAGATTCTGATGCTGAAACTATATCATTTTCAAATCTCTTAGAAGTCCTTTTTAAACCTATGATTCTGCTAGGTGATATAATTTCATCAAAATTATGATTTATTCAACAAATAATACCTTTCGAAGGTGTTGAAAGCCTATTACAACGATTCGAGTACCTACTGTAGCACTTGGTTCCATGCCTTCGAAAGGGTCAAAATTAATTAAATTGTGCGAACCATTGAGCTTTCGATAGTGTCAAAACCCTTAACAACATTCCCCAATCAAGTCAAATATACCTTTCGACAATGTCGAAACCTACGGATTTTATTCTACTTAAAAATATGTACATTACTGAAACGCCGTACTCTCATTAAGTCAAAAGACTCGAAGCAAAGTAACTTTAATACTAAAGAAAGGGCCTTAAGAAGTTTTGACAATGTTTATGTTGAGAAAATGATAGTTATATTTCTGTTGATTATTGTGGGTTTCAAATAAGTCGAAAGGGCAAGATAGAATTTCGAAAGCATGCAAACGGCTTGGCTTGTCTCAATTTTAGAGTTTCGATTAAGTCGAAAGGTTGGATAAGGCTTTCGACGGTAACAAAAAGTATATTTTTCTTAATTCAATTCATAGTGAGGGACGATAATTTTTAACCTAAAAAAATCCTCCGATACAAATTAAAATTGAGCATAATAAAATTCGAGCTTGAATTTGCATCCAACAGCAGTGAAAACCCCAAATTTGGCAAATTCAAGCTCGAATACTAATTGATGCCATAGATTAGTCAAAATTTGCATAAAAATTGAGTTTAGAATCATCTTACATGGACGCAAACTTGAAGCGAATTTGAAATTTAAAACAATAACATGAACACAAACCCTAATAATTTGAAATTAAATTTGAACACGAAAAATCGATATAAAACAATGGATACTCACCTTAAACTTGAACTTATGTCTCCTGAAATGATGAATTTGATGAGAAATTGAAATATTTGATTCTTACTCCAAGGTTTTTAATCGCAAGTAAATGGAAAGGGGGAAAAAGGAAGCGTAATTTATAAGCAAAGCAAATGCAAGGAAAGCCATTAGATCATATTTAAATAAACGACCAGGATTCATTCAGGAATATCAAAAGGCAGGAAAACTTTGTGTTGGAATAATGATGGGTGTAAAAACAGTTGACTTGAAAAGTCAAGTGCATCCCTTTGCTAGAGGGCAAATGTTATCATCAAAAATCGCTTCAACCTTGTCGAAGCCTAAAAGAATACAAAAGAAGGCTTCTTGAAGAGCGATGTCGATAACAAGACCTTTCGAAAGAATCGAAGGGATGCTTCTACAAATATTAGATGAACTAAAAGCTTATGAAGAGATCGAAAGGGGACAAGGCTACCCTTCCGCTTCAGTTGATCCCTTCAAAGCAGTCGATTCCACATGCATAAAGGGGTTTCGCATATGTTAAAAATGCCTTTCAAAGGCATCAAAAGAAAGGTTCCGCATCAATCAAAGGGGTTACTTACGAAAGCTACCTTCCGCATGTTGAATATGCGAGTATATGATTTTTGTTTGATGATAATAAACATATATATATTCATTTAAATATATTTGTTAATGTACTATTTTATTTTCACATATTAAATAAATATTTGCTGAATAAAATAAATAACACAGAATTTAAAGTCAAACAGATATTTTATTCAAACAAATATTTATTACAATTTTGAATAGTACAAATTCAAGCTCTCACTATATATATACAATTTTCAATTACAATACAAATTTGACTACATCACAATTCTCATCTACAAATGCACCTTACTACATTTCACTCACACTCGTATTTATCTTCAACTTCATTCCAGATTGAATCCAGCATCTGAGCTATCTGCAAAAATATACACTGACGCATTAAAATTGAAAATAAAATATTTTTGCAGTATAAAATAAAATGTGATTTTGAAAAATTTATTTGCCTCAGTTATTTGGGTTGTTTTGTCATCATTTAATTCTGAATTCATCATACACGAACAGATTGTGACATGCACAGTGTATCACTATACATGCCACAAGGCCGTGCACACCGATATACACTTGATAAATCTACAGGGACATGTGAGCACAAGGTCAAACCCAAATTAATAGCCGGGTTCAACTCAAGTGAAATACAGGTAAAATCACGACACGAGCACAAGGTCAAACCCGAGCTTTTTGCTGGATTCAACTCAGGTGCAAATCAAAATGTACAACATGAAATGATCTAGTTTAATATCAAAGCAAACCCACATGTACATAATGGCAGCAACTCGAAATCAAGTCACGGTTCAAACCAAGAATGCAACACTGCTTCATATACGTGTAGTCAAGCTACATGAAGACTAACAGTAAGCAGTGCCAAAAGAACAACAACCTAAATGTACAAGTGAAGCCACCAGAATATCAAATCAAGCAAGACAGTGGCTCAACATCAAAGACACAAATTACATGCAAATATCACAAAGGCACAGACCAACAGAAAATATGCATATATACATGTCGACCAGGCTGCACATTGAAGACTGTATGCAAAGCAAGTACACATGAACTACACAAACAAATGAAACAACACGTATACATATATCCTGAGGCAACATGGAAGCAGTGCACATGTATACCAGACTAGGCGACATAACAAACATGCACAGGCAAAGGCTACACAAGCATGATGCAGTAAAACAGTAAATGCAACTTGAATAAAAGACCACAAGTACAAAGCATACATGTGGTTGTAGTGAAGACACACATCAAACTCATTATACAATACAACCTTCCCATGCCAAAATCGAACAAAGACAGAGGTAGAAGTTTCAAAAGTCAACAGATAATTCAAAGCAACAATTTCAAACCAAAGTCAGTGCCGTGATGACCTAAGCAACAAGATCGAACAGTTCAGAATCGAAGCCGTGGCATTCAAGGAATCTAGCGATTTCAAAAGTAACACCGTGGGAATCAAGTAACTTAAAATATACGAAGTGACAAAGTCAGAGAGATCATAAACATCCAAGCAAAATCGAATGGCCAGAGCATAGCATTGACGAATTCAAACAACTATCAGACGAACGAAAAATTAGGAATTCGAACCATATATAAACCATAACATCATCGGCAATTAAAATCAAGATTCGAGTTCAAGCAACAATCAAAAACGAACAATCAATTAAGAACTCGAATCAGAGTCGAGTGTAATATAAATCAAAAAGGGGACAAACGTACCAATTCACACAATCATTCAACCTCGACTAATTGGAAGCGACCGTGAGCCGAATTGAAGAAGCAATCGGCGAGCCAAATCAAATAGCATTGAAGATCAAACGACAGCAATCGGCGCTCCAAATTACAAGCCCTAATTTCATAGCAAAGAAGAAACAGACGAAGCCGCAATTTTTCACAAACGAAGAAGAAAGCGGGCCAATATAATAAAATAAAGAGGGACATATTTTTATCACTTCATTTTATTTGGGCCGGTTAATATATAGTAGTTTGGGCTTTTATTTTAAATATTAGGGTTTTGTTTTTAATTGCTTTTAAATTGTAATTTTCTTTTAAACCGTTGTTAATTTCTAGTCGTGTGACTAGGGGACAAACTACGTGGGGTAGTTTGAGAATTCGCAACTCAGTGGCTGAGTTGTGGCAGGGTTTTGAGCATAGAGTTAGGTTAGTCGATAGTGGGTGTCGCAAGTTTACGTGTGTAAGCGTCTGACTATCTAATTTCTAGTAGAAACCTTGGGGGCAGCACGTAGGCAGGGTTTTGCCGAAGCTGGGTAAATCTGTGTGTTCTATTTTCTGCATTTACTATTCTGCTATTATCTGTGCTGATATTATTCTGCTGTGATCTGTGTTGAAAATATTTTATATAAACTTCCGCGATAATTTTTATAATTAATAGTATCACCCTATTCACCCCCCCTCTAGGGTGAAATCGATCCTACAAGTGGTATCAGAGCTAGGAATAGAAGTCAAATTTTTGTTTTAAAAATTCGATTTTTCAAAAACCAACTTTTGTTTTAAAAATTTGAATTTTTAAAAATGGCTTCTTTTAATAATGCTTTTGCTGAGGGTCAGTCCATAGTTAGACCACCAATGTTCAATGGTGAATACGCTTACTGGAAAAATAGGATGAAAATTTTTCTAAAAACCATTGACGCTTGGAATATTGTTGAGACAGGGTATAGAGCACCAACTATAATTGTAGATAATCAGGAAATAGGTAAACCGAAGGATCAGTGGACAGAGCTAGAAAATAAATTACAAAATGCTAACGCTAAAGCTATGAATTCTATTATTTGTTCATTGGATCAATTTGAATTTAATCGTGTCTCACATTGTCTAACTGCGTAGGAAATATGGCACACACTCGAAGTGACTCACGAAGGAACGTCTCAAGTCAAAGAATCCCATCTTGCCATGCTAAGCAGCGAATATGAGAACTTCACAATGGCGAAGGATGAAAATGTCAAAGAGATGTACGGACGACTTTCCAATATCGTATACAAATCAAAGGCTCTTGGAAAATCATACACGGAATTGGAGATAGTCCGAAAAATCCTCAGAATCCTTCCACGAAGTTTTGAAGCCAAAGTGACTTCCATTCAAGAATCAAAAGATTTGAAAGAAATGAAAGTTGAAGATCTCATCGGAAACCTCACCACTTACGAGCTAGAGATGAAATTCAAGGAAGAGCGTGAAGGAGGAGATACTCGAAAGAAATCAATAGCTCTCAAAGGAACAACAGAAAGTGATGGTGATGACGATGATGATGGTGCAGCAGAATTGGAGCTGATAATAAAGAAATTTAAAAAGTGGAATCACAGATACGGAAATCCAGCTCTAAATCAAAAATTGAAAAGCAGAATAGCCAAAGCACTAGACTACTCAGAAGAACAGAATATCATCTGCCATAAGTGCAATAAACCAGGCCACATCAAGCCCAATTGTCCTCAGAATCGACACGGCCAAGAAAAGAAATCAAAAAAGAGAAGTTTTGCAGCCACGTGGAATACAAGTGATGAAGATAATAAAAGTACTAGCAGTAAGAGTGAGAAAGGAGATTTATGCCTTCAAGGTGATATAACTGATAGCGATGATGACGAGCCTAGCGAGGTATCAAAACTTACTCACTCAGAATTACTTATATATTTCCACGAAGTAAATGGCTGTTTTGAACGACTTAGGGAGAGATACGCTAAACTTGAATCACAAAAGGATACTTTGATAGAATTAAATAAACAGCTTGATCAATTAGTTAAAAACTATCAAAGTAGAATCCCTAATTGTGATAAGTGTCCAACATTTGAAGAAGAAATTAAAAAAATCAGAAATTAAAATAAAATCACTTGAAAATGAAATTCAGACTTTGAAAGAAAGTGAAAACACGAGGAGAGAAAATTCAATTAAAAGGTGCACTCAGTTATTAAATGAAAATGAATCTCGCAAAACACAAGTCCAACAATTGACTACAACTTTGGAAAAATTTTCCAAAAGCGAAAAATCATTAAATATGCCATTAGGAAAACAAACAGTTAATATTGATAGACAAGGACTTGGGTATATTCACCCTGAACGTATTAATGGAAAATTTAATCAAGTAAATTCTAAGTGCACAATTTGTGGAAAAACTGGACACAATCACAATATTTGTTGGCATAGACCCAAACACGTGAAAACTATACCAATTTGGGTTCCAAAAGGCACAAATATAAAATACCTCAAAGTTAAACAAATCTGGGTGCCGAAAGGAACATATATAAACAGTTTTGGGTCTCCACAAACTTATTTTTCAAAATCTGTTGCCACTAATAATCATGGACCTATAAAAACAAATAGGTCACAAAAATCTTTTACCGTGTAGGTGTGGTGGCAGGCTAAGGAGCAACAACAGTGTTATCTGGATTTTGGTTGTTCCAGAAACACAACAGGCGACAAATCAAAGTTCCTTAGCCTAGTACAAAGGTGACAGAATCACAATAGGGCAACAACGAAAAATCACCGTAAAGGTAAAACAGGTAATGGTATATTTATTTTGAACGATTATATTAAATGTGATAATCTGCACCATAATCTGAATTAAATCAGCCAGTAATGTGATGATGAAATGAATGATGATTTTAATTCTGACTTATTCAAAATGTTGACCAATCATCTTTGAACTATAGAACTGCTCGGACTAATGATGATGTTTTGTTGATTGCTGATTACTCATACTACAAGTGGATATATTTGTTTATCTTATCTGACACTATGTTCACTACTTGTTTATTTCCACGGTTTCAATTCAAATTCAAAAGAAATTCATTCAAAAGCTGTTAAATGATTTTAAGATATTATGTTGCACACTTCACGATCTGATCTATAACATTCAATTAATGATAATCTTGAGTTGAAGTAAAATTCAGATGCAGATTACACTGGTAATCTAGTTAATAGAAAAATTTCTAGTGGAACGTGATTTAACATTCAGTAATTGCATCATTTTTCAAAGAAAATATCTGCATATTTTTCACTTCAAATAATTTTCAAATAGCAGACATTTTTCTTATAAAAACCCCTTCTAGAAAATCATTTTTGTTGACCTTGTTTCAGATTAGTTATTTTTGAAATTTTGATTTTATAATTATTTTTGGATTTGATTTTAAATGACTGCATTAACTAATCTGACTCCCTACTGATTATCAAAAGGATAAATAGTGATTGAAAAAGTGATGAGTGTTGATATTAATCATATATTATAACTTGAGACAGTATAATTAGTAAATTTCTTTAGAAATTTAAACAAGAGTTATAAAAACTTTTTATTGATAAATATTCCATGACCATTTTTATTTCTATCATATTTCTGTCGACCATCACTCATCATAATCCATTAAGGTATGTCAATATGTGGTATTTTAAACGGGAATCATTCGTTTTTCATTTTATTATATTTTTAACAAATAAAAACATCCAAAGTATTCACTCTCATTTAAAAGTCCTCACGGTTATGCATGGGTGAATTACTGGATTTTTAATTATGTGCTTCCATGCTCATTTAAAAGTCCTCACGGTTATGCATGTATGGAACGCATATCAAAATTGATTAATTAAATAGACAAGTTGATTCTAATCCCATTTAAAAGTCCTCACGGTTATGCGTGGTTAGAAGATACTTGAATTCATTTATTTTTTTTAATTTTGGAATACTACTAATCTCATTTAAAAGTCCTAACGGTTATGCATGATTAGTAGATATTCAAATTCCTGATATAAATATACCACAAATAGACACAACTATATGGTTTTATATGATGACATTATCCATATCATTCTAAAGTGGAATATGCGTCAAACAGAGTATTTATGATTTTTTATTTGAAATTTAATATTTATACTCGATTGGGAATTAATATTGTTTTAATGTCTATCACTTTATCTCTATTTTTCTAACACTATTACTCTTTTGCTGATAACAAAAGGGGGAGAGAAAAGTTAAGATTTTGGCAAATAAAGGTCAAATATTTTCAATTTGCATCTAAGCACATTTGCATATTTTTATTCACATGCATATATGAAGGGGGAGTTTTGTGTAGAGAGGAAGCATTCAAATAGGGGGAGCAAATTGAATGATCAAATATCAAATACATTTAATAAATTCAAAATCTTAAATATATGTTTGTTATCATCAAAAGGGGGAGATTGTTGAATATGCAAGTATATGATTTTTGTTTGATGATAATAAACATATATATATTCATTTAAATGTATTTGTAAATGTACTATTTTATTTTCACATATTAAATAAATATTTGCTGAATAAAATAAATAACACAGAATTTAAAGTCAAACAGATATTTTATTCAAACAAATATTTATTACAATTTTGAATAGTACAAATTCAAGCTCTCACTATATATATACAATTTTCAATTACAATACAAATTTGACTACATCACAATTCTCATCTACAAATGCACCTCACTACATTTCACTCACACTCGTATTTATCTTCAACTTCATTCCAGATTGAATCCAACATCTGAGCTATCTGCAAAAATATACACTGACGTAGTAAAATTGAAAATAAAATATTTTTGCAGTATAAAATAAAATGTGATTTTAAAAATTTTATTTGCCTTAGTTATTTGGGTTGTTTTGTCATCATTTAATTCTAAATTCATCATACACGAACAACTTGTGACATGCACAGTGTATCACTGTACATGCCACAAGGCCGTGCACACCGATATACACTTGATAAATCTACAGGGACAGGTGAGCACAAGGTCAAACCCAAATTAATAGCCGGGTTCAACTCAAGTGAAATACAGGTAAAATCACGACACGAGCACAAGGTCAAACCCGAGCTTTTTGCTGGATTCAATTCAGGTGCAAATCAAAATGTACAACATGAAATGATCAAGTTCAATATCAAAGCAAACCCACATGTACATAATGGCAGCAACTCGAAATCAAGTCACGGTTCAAACCAAGAATGCAACACTGCTTCATATACGTGTAGTCAAGCTACATGAAGACTAACAGTAAGCAGTTCCAAAAGAACAGCAACCTAAATGTACAAGTGAAGCCACCAGAATATCAAATCAAGCAAGACAGTGGCTCAACATCAAATGACATGCAAATATCACAAAGGCACAGACCAACAGAAAATATGCATATATACATGTCGACCAGGCTGCACATTGAAGACTGTATGCAAAGCAAGTACACATGAACTACACGGACAAATGAAACAACATGTATACATATATCCTGAGGCAACATGGAAGCAGTTCACATGTATACCAGACCAGGCAACATAACAAACATGCACATGCAAAGCCTACACAAGCATGATGCAGTAAAATAGTAAATGCAACCTGAACAAAAGACTACAAGTACAAAGCATACATGTGGTTGTAGTGAAGTCACACATCAAACTCACTATACAATACAACCTTCCCAGGCCAAAATCGAACAAAGACAGAGGTAGAAGTTTCAAAAGTCAACAAAAAATTCAAAGCAACAATTTCAAACCAAAGTCAGTGCCGTGATGACCTAAGCAACAAGATTGAACAGTTCAGAATCGAAGCCGTGGCATTCAAGGAATCCAGCGATTTCAAAAGCAACACCGTGGGAATCAAGTAACTTAAAATATACGAAGTGACAAAGTCAGAGAGATCATAAACATCTAAGCAAAATCGAATGGCCAGAGCATAGCATTGACGAATTCAAACAACTATCATATGAACGAAAAATTAGGAATTCGAACCATATATAAACCATAACATCATCGGCAATTAAAATCAAGATTCGAGTTCAAGCAACAATCAAAAATGAACAATCAATTAAGAACTCGAATCAGAGTCGAGTGTAATATAAATAGAAAAGGGGACAAACGTACCAATTCACACAATCATTCAACCTCGACTAATTGGAAGTGACCGTGAGCCGAATTGAAGAAGCAATCAGCGAGCCAAATCAAATAGCATCGAAGATCAAACGACAGCAATCGGCGCTCCAAATTACAAGCCCTAATTTCAAAGCAAAGAAGAAACAGACGAAGCCGCAATTTTTCACAAACGAAGAAGAAAGCGGGCCAATATAATAGAATAAAGAGGGACATATTTTTATCACTTAATTTTATTTGGGCCGGTTAATATATAGTAGTTTGGACTTTTATTTTAAATATTAGGGTTTTGTTTTTAATTGCTTTTAAATTGTAATTTTCTTTTAAACCGTTGTTAATTTCTAGTCGTGTGACTAGGGGACAAACTACGTGGCGTAGTTTGAGAATTCGCAACTCAGTGGCTGAGTTGTGGCAGGGTTTTGAGCGTAGAGTTAGGTTAGTCAATAGCGGGTGTCACGAGTTTACGTGTGTAAGCGTCTGACTATCTAATTTCTAGTAGAAACCTTGGGGGCAGCACGTAGGCAGGGTTTTGCCGAAGCTGGGTAAATCTGTGTGTTCTATTTTCTGCTTTTACTATTCTGCTATTATCTGTGCTGATATTATTCTGCTGTGATCTGTGTTGAAAATATTTTATATAAACTTCCGTGATAATTTTTATAATTAATAGTATCACCCTATTCACCCCCCCCCTCTAGGGTGAAATCGATCCTACACTGCAATCATCTTCTATTCACTAAGAAACTACCTCTGCTACAATTGACCTTTCGTAATGATCCATCCCCACCATTATATCCTTTCGAAACTATCCAAATGCCCTTCCTCACTAATTTAAGTAGCAATATATCAAGTTGAGACCAGATCTTACCAACAATAAAGAAGCCCAGGAAGCCTTCCACTATGCTACAAACCTTCCGAAACCAAGCAAATACCCTTCCGACAGTGTCGAAAGCTTCCAAAGATGCATACAAGTGGAGTGCAAACCGATTCGACACCCAATGATGGAAGGAAGATCAAGTGTTTCGAAAGCTCGAATAAAGAAGCGTCACCACCTTTTGCAAGCCTTGGATGAGTACCTTTGAAAACACATTTGAACATCCTTTCTGCTTACTTAACACATCAACAACAAGATGAGGGTCGTTCATATACCTTCCGATGAAGTTGAAAGCATCCAAGTCCCATTTGAAAGCAGTGTTAAAGAGACACCCTGAATTCAATAGCGGCGGAAGGTCATCAAGACACCCATTTGACCAAGTCGAAAGGACTGATGCGAAAGGGTCAAACTTGCGCCTATAAATAAGACCTTAGGGGTGTTGTTGAGGGGATCAGAATTCATTCATTCTATACTTATTCGTTTCTTGAGTTTGTAAACCCTAATTACTAAATCAAATTGGGGATTTCACTTTCTTGTAATACTTAAACCTTGTATTCGAGAATATTATCAATAAAGCAAATATGTGGTACTTCGAATATATAGGTTCTGATTAACTGCTTATATATGATTTCGACAATAGAGTGTATGTAACAATTCATATCAAAGAGGTACCTTTTGATGGAGTAGGATCCTTCCGACTCAATTAAAACCCATCAGATCCGTTTAGGTCACAACCTTAGATTACCTCAACCTATTTGAAATGGATTTTGAAGGAACCTTAGATTACTTCAACCAATTCGAAAGGTGGTTTCGAAGGGGTCTTAGATTACTTTCAATTGATTTGAAAGGTGGTATCAAAGGGGTCAATCTCATCTCTAGTTTCACTTTGAGGTGTTGACAATATTTCTTGTTAACATTTCTTAACCATCCTTTCAAGATAATTTAAAATCCTCTTAGGTCTTCTACATCTACACCCATCTTTAATCGCTTGACTCCTTTGTCTAACAATGGGTCCTCTCTATTCCTTGTTGCAATCCTATCCATAAGCACTGGACAAACTTCCAAACTTGTTAATGCACTCGATTCTCGACTTGTTCCAACATTTAGCCTAAAATGTACTTCACATGAAGCCAATGCCTTTAACGCCTTCCATTCCTAAATCATTACTAACACTCCATTATGTTGCTTCCTACTCAAAGCATCAACGACCTTATTCCCCTTTCCCCAGCATATACTCGATTGCCTCATATTCAACTCCTTCTAAAAGAATAAATACTTAAGACACTTATGGTTTATATACAGCTCAAACCATTCTCCTAATAGATAATATCTCTAAATCTTCATTGCAAATATTACTTTGGTTAACTCTATGTCATGAGTCAGATAACAAATTTCATGGGGTGTTAACTATCAAGAGGCATAAGCTATTACACTTCCTTTTTGCATCAAGACTTCTCCCAATCCAGTTCCACTAGCATAAGTAAAAATAACCAAATGCTAATTCCCTTTGGGCATGATCAAGACACGAGCATTAGTCAATAATCTCTTCAACTCCTTAAATGACCATATACACTCATATGTCCATTCGAACCTCTCATTCTTCCTGGTTAATTGAGTAATGAACTTGATTAGGGATTTTAGAGATAAGAATCTTTTTAAATGAATGTTTTAAAGTATAAGCTTTATAATATGATGTGTTAAGAATTGGTATAAATCGAATGATATTTGATATGAATGTCTAGTTTGATTGTTGACTGAATAGTTGGTAGAAATGATGAGATTCTATTCAATGATAGTTGAAGTTGTCATTGGATGATGGAATATGGAGTTGGAATGATTGGTCGAGTGCCTAAACTCATATGATTTGTAAAGCATTTGGTTTTCATAATTTATCATCTAGTGGTATTCTCCCATGGTGGATAGTTGAAGATGTGAACTCAAGTGCAAGACGAAGTAGGGTGGATGTAAGGCCATGAAATAATGAGGCACAAAGTCGGGTGGAGGAAAGTTGAGGCGATGGTTAAGCAAAGTTAAATGGTGGGATAAAATTCCTTAAGGGAATTACCCCCCATACAGATTCAAATCAGTATCCTAAAGACGTATAGTCCAGTGATCAAGAGTAATTAGTCGTCTAATCGAGGGGGTTTGTAACGACCTTGAAATTTGAACATTTCTTAAATAAATATCTAAATTATTTAAATCCTGGATTTAAAGTGAATAAATGTGATTTTATGACCTTGTTAATCCCTTTTAATAAATAACTAATGATAAGAAACTTGTTTTTGAACTTTGTTTACAAAAATAAATAGTTTAAAAAAATATCAATAATATAACCAAAAATTGTTTTATCGATAAATGCCTTTTTGCTTCATAAAAGTTGTTCAAACTCTTTAGCACTTATGCAGTAACATATGAACACATTAACAAGTTAAAAACACTTATGTTAACTGCAAATTAATTACAGTAAGTAGGATAAATTATGGACACCAAGACCCTTGATTTAAGGCATGTGAAATGGAGGGAATAAAGGAGCATGTGCTTGCATTGGAAAAGAGGAAAGAGGGGATTGATGGCCGGCAAAGAGAGGGGAATAGAGGGTCATTTTACATTGCTAAATTATTCTCTTCCTATTCATTTGTTTATTTGCTAATGTTTTGAAAAAAAGAAATTAATTCAAACTCTTCTTTCTCCTTTTCAAATCTTGAAAATAAATTCAAACTCTTCTTTCTCCTTTTCAAATCTTGAAAATAAATTCAAATCTTCTCTAGTTTTTTTCAAACTTTCACAAAGTTCATATATCATATAGAGAACATGGTTTAACATCTACAAATTTGAAGAATAATGAAAAAATGGGGGGAGCATACCTGGGCCATGAGCAACTTAATGATGGGGTAGGTCTTGGTTTGTAATTTTGAAGGCGAAGGTGGTAGCTTTGGCTTCGAGGTTATGGTAGGAAATGATTCTTGGCTTCTAGATGCTTAGGCTTGTGTTCAACTTTTCTAACAGTAAGTTTACTCACCATTGATAAAGTATAATGTTGTGTGTATATGTTTGATTGTGTTAAATACAAGGTTTAAATAAAGACCAATGCAAGTTATTACTTTTGAACCCCTTCTTTCTTTAGAAAGCAAGTGACATCATTATATGTACTATATTCTCTTTTGTAACCCTTTAAAGTATGTAACGTGGCCATGACTTGTTGTTTACATGTTTGATAATGTTTTAGTAACTATATGTTACATGTTAGGTTTCGATCGTTAATATTATAGGTATACCATATACTTATCTACATTTCATGAGCCATGTCATATAATCATCATCACACTCGTATACATCACCTAGACACTTATGTAGGTGTTAATAACTTACTATTAATGATATTTTTAACTTTATTTAGTGATTACCTCTCTAAGTCTTTCTAGCACTATTTTTTTTTTCTCGAACAACGTCACCAATGAAATGACCACTCATTTCACCGTGGGAGCCACACTAACTAGTGCCACTATGACTACATTAAGAGGTTGAATATAAGCACACTCAATACATTCTTGCAAGCGCCAATACTAAGCGTCAATAATCCCTTCTAGTCCGAGAAATACATTTGATTCACATTGTTGATTCATTCATTAAAATATATCCATTTTGATGTTATTACTCATACTAGAGTTAAAATTTTGAATTGAATCAAATAGACTTCATAAGTCTTAGCATCTTACCATATACATTGAATATAGAAAGCCTCGGCCCCCATTCAATAAATCCATGAGTTGGTATATTTTCAGATCTTAGATTGAATCCACTTCTTTCATTTATCAGTTGCGTAACCTACACATTCTTTAGATCTTTATGTTAGATCAAAATCTTTCAGTTCTTTAGCTAAAAAAATTTATCTTTCTTTTTAAATGATAAATGATACCTTTATCATTTCTTAGTTATCCTAAGCTTAATTTATTTTTTCCAATTTTAGTTAGTGATTACATTTTTAACGTATTATTTTTCTTTTGTAGTTTCATCCCTATGAAACTATAATTAAACACCTTGGAAACTAGCCTTCATAATGTCACCTAAAAATGCATATTTTGAAATAATGAATTTATTATCATAAGCTACCGCATCTATAGCTATCGACCTTCTAAACACATGCTATTGCATGTCTATGTATTATTGGGTCTATCACATATATAAATTTAAAGCTATCACATATATAATCTATAGCTATTGTAAGTATAAGTTTAAGGCTATCGCATGATTAACTTTAATAGCTATCGCATGTATAACATAGTTATCACATGTCTAGCCATCACACATCTAAAATTGCCATCACATATATGGCTATCATACCATGAAACAACTATCACAAATATACATTCTTTGTGCTGTCGTGAACCAAACTTTAGAGCTATCGTACATCTAAAGTTTGAAGCTATTGCATGTAACATTTTGTTGTTATCACACTTCTAAAGGAGCTATCGCACTTCTAACTCCAGTTAGCTATCACATGTTTAAAAATGATGAATCTCATCTCATATTTAAAAATGATAAATCTCTAATCAAGTCAAAAACCGATATTTCCCCCCTTAAAGTAACTATCTTTTGACTGATTCCTTACACATGTCAATTACTCATTCGTTAGTTTATTTAGTAGCAGAAATATCTAAAGATAGCCAAAAGTGATTCCCTTGATTATGCTTTAATCAGTTACTTCCCTTAATTATTTTCATTAATTAACGTATCTTCCGTCTTACCATTTAGTTCATAATAATTTAAAAAATGATGGGAAAATTCATAGAAAATTTAAAACATTTTTCTATTACTCTTCAGTAAAAAATTTGGATCAAAATATTTTAATATTTTTAAATATTAATTTTCAACCAAAATTACCCGTTTTCACCTTAGAAAATTCATAGTAAAATGAAATCTTATTCGAAAATTATGAAAATTAAAACCCATCTTTTTTTTAATGCTATAATCATTAGAGCAAAGTTTAAAAGAATTTAGAATGACTAATTCACATTTTACTGTTAAACAAATCAGAAAGAATGTCTTTTTATACCCCCAAACATGAATAGAACCATTCTATTATAATCAAAACATGTTTATCTTCATTCGAAACATCAAAAACATGCTAAATCTGTATCTAAATAGATTTGTAGGTGAAAGAGGGTAAGTACTATTCACTTAAATTTTGAAAACCTGATTAAAATCGTCTATTCTTCCTTTTGAGATAAAAGCTTTGATCTTTACATTATTTTCCTCCTCTTTTTCCTAGAAAAGGGTACTGACCATGGTTTCTTTCTTTTAATTTGTTTCTGTGAAGTGAATGTAATTGAAAAGGAGGATATGGTTAAGGATATATGTGTTATTAATCCTATTTTAGGCTAAAATCTCTCATCGTCTAATCTCATTAATTCATTTCTCTTGATATAAAACCCCCTTCATTCAAACATTTAAATTTATTCCACTTTTTTTAATCTATGTGGCTGAATTTAATTGTTTTAGTTACTCTTGGTCCATTTAATTAAACTTTTCAAGTGTCCCATAACTAATCAAATTTTCCTTGCGTAATTATTTTAATTAAATTCTCTTAATTATCATTTAGTAAGTTCTAATTATTAATTTAATCTCATAACATGGCACTCCAAGATATGGGGTGATACAGTCTCCCTTTTTTATAGGAATTTCGTCATCTATATTTAGATAAGGTAAAGCAATGACCTCTGGCCAAATAACTATATTAACACCCTGATAGTGTAAAGTCGTTATTATACAAAATACACACAAGTACAAAATTTACACTAGTACCCTACTAATGTATAATCATCAAGCATCAATCATAATGCATTTATGCAACTATTGATACATATTCATATCAAAAACATAAGATATGCTAGTTCTAGTACTAGTTTGTATAATAGACAAATAAAGCACACCTCTATAAACATGAAATTCTAAAACAATTTTGTATAGATATTCCAAATCTTGTCCTCTACCTTCCAAATATAGTTATCCTTATCGTCACCCCATTGGACGCGAACAAGTCTAATAACTTGGTTCCTTAACTCCTTTGTATCTCCATCTGCTGTCCCTTTTAGTCCTCCAACATACATCAAATCTGGTTTACAGATAATTCTTCAATCACCCTCGGTTCCACTACCATGCTAGGGTCGTGCACATGTATCCTCAAATGGGTATATGAAAAAGTTATACACACCTACAAAAGTATTAGGTAACTCGACTTGATATGCGAGTTCACCAATTCTCTCAATCACTAGAAATGGATGTACTGCCTTCTCAAAGTGCAAAAAACCTCATATCGATGAAACATTTACAAACACATGATTGCCTATTGCGAACCATAGTTCCCTTCTTCTTCCATTGACATAACTCTTTTCCTTAACTATGCAACTAACATTCTAGGTCAAACCAACTCTATCTTCTCAGTAGCATCTCTTACTACTTTGGGTCCTAACATGAGTCTATCTCACATGTCCAACCAACAAATAGGTGACTTACATGGTCTACCATTAAGCATCTTGAACGGTGCAATTCTGATATACGATTGGGAACTATTATTGTAGGAAAACTCTACCAAATTCAAATGATCTTTCAAAGATCCTCCAAAATCTAGGATACATGCTCTTAGCAAATCCTCTAGTACTCATTCCACCATTTCTGTTTGACCACCTATCCATGGATGGTCAGTCTTACTCAATTTTACCTCTGTGTCTAATGCACTCTGCAAACTTCTCCAGAACCCACTGGTGAACAATGGGTCTCTAGCACTAAATGTGGTGCTTGAAATCCCATGAAGCCTCAGAATATTCCTTAGGTAAAGCTTCACTAAGCTAGCTGCCATTCTAGTTGACTTCACCGAGATAAAATTATCCTCATAGACAGTCTATCGACTACTACCCATATACTATCATTCCCCTTTCTCAACCATGGCAACCCATCTATAAAATTAATAGACTCAGTCCCATTTGCAAGTCGGTGCTTCCAAGAGTTGAAGTAATCCATTTGGCTTTTTATGTTAAGCCTTAATTTATAAACATGTGAAACACTTCTTCACACATTCGTTGACATCACTCTACATCCCTTCCCAAAAGAACACATGCTTCATATCACAGTACATCTTTGCGCCACTTGGATGGATCGTAATCTTAGACCGATGACTTTCCTCTAAGATTTTTTTCGAAGATCTCCTTTGCGCATAATTTTCATTTCTTTCTAAAGCATCCTTTCAAGATAATCTAAAATCATCTTGGGACTTCTACATCTACACCCATCTTTAATCTCCAGATTCTTTCGGCTAACAATGGGTCCTCACTTTGCCTTATAGCAATCCTATCCATAAGCACTGGACGTACTTCCAAACTTGCTAATGACTCAGTTCTCAACTTGATCCAGCATTCAGCCTAAAATGTACTCCACATGATGTTAGAACCTCCATTCTATAGTTTCGATGACGGCAACTATACAAATGTATATATATTTCAAATATCTTTGTGCAGGAATAATTCACTACAAACGAGAAGACAATTCTGAAGACATAAGGCAAAGCACTAATATTAAGTTATTAGTATGTATATATATGGTCATAGAATAGTTATGTAAAATCTCGTTAAGTATATATACACACATATGCACTAAACTTCAAAACATAGAAAAATGCTTCAGTCAGACG
This sequence comes from Allium fistulosum, assembly GCA_030737815.1. Taxonomy (NCBI): domain Eukaryota; kingdom Viridiplantae; phylum Streptophyta; class Magnoliopsida; order Asparagales; family Amaryllidaceae; genus Allium; species Allium fistulosum. Next base: position 1,429,193,677 of record CM060902.1, read on the forward strand.
TCTGGATGTAGAACACCAGACGTCTGAGTTTTGTCTCTGGATTTTTTAAAATATACTAGGTCAAACGTCCGACTTTCCTTACCAGACATCTGAAACTTGACTCGAGACTTTTTAAAAAAGCCATAACTGTCAAAATTGAAAGGATGCTTCTAAGTCTCTTCTCCAAAACTTTTCGTATCTGAACAGAAGCAACTCTAGAGCAGAAAAGAAATGGAAGCAATGATTTATCGCAACCTTTTACAACTATAAATATAGAACAAGATTGAGATTAAAAACTAACTTATCTTCTCTACCTCTAAATATCAGTTCTTACTTTTGCCTTCTTGCTTTCAAAGTATACAATCAAAAGTATATTCATTTTGATCTAAACCCTTCTATATTCTCAAGCACATACACGTTTACATTACTGAAGGAGATTATAGGAAGAAACTGTACTTGTAGTCAAAATCAGTGTTACTTAGAACATGCACTTGTCAAGGAAATACTCTTGTATAAAAGCCTATTCCTCCGGGCGAAGCGAGGGCAATTAGTTAGTGAATTTCCGAATGGGAGCTTCAGGACTGGACGTAGGACGGGAGGTCCGAACCAGTATAAAAATTCTGGTGTGATTATCTTTTATTTTTACCTGCATTATTATTCTGTACTATCATACACGTGCTTGTCATATACTATATATATATATATATTTCAATTGGTATCAGAGCGAGGTTAGTTTAAATCACAGTAACACATATTTGAAACCTGTTAATATGGCAAGTATCTTTCAAGAAGGTCAGCCAATTGCACGTCCTCCTCTATTCACCGGATCTAATTATGCATATTGGTCAACACATATGAGAATTTTTATGGAAGCAAATGGTGTAGAAATATGGTCAGCAACTCAAATTAAGTATGTAGCACCTGAAACAAATATTAGCACATGGACAGATGCATAAAAAACCGTTGCTTCTAATAATGCTAAAGCTATGAATGTACTATTTTGCTTTCTTGATAAAGATGAATTTTCACGTGTTATGTTATGTACCACTGCTTATGATATATGGCATACTTTACAAGTTACACACGAAGGTACAACTAAGGTCAAACAAACAAAAATATCAATTTTACAAAATCAATTCTCATCTTTCAAAATGAAACAAAATGAGTCAATTGTTGACATGTACTCCAAATTTCAAACTATACAACACGATCTTATGGCACTAGGAGTCAAATTTACTGATTTTGATTTAGTACCTCGAATTCTCAACTCTTTAACAATTGAGTGGGAAAGAAATGTATTAGCTATCGAAGAAGCTAATGATCTTTCTGAACTCAAAGTTGAAGAGTTGATTGGAAATTTAATGTCGTATGAAGCTAAGTGCAGGCTAGAAAGGAACAAAACCATGAAAAGAAGAACATAGCATTTCAAGCAAGCAATGAAGATTCTGAATTGGATGAAGATGAAATTGTATTCATTGCCAAGAACTACAACAAATTTAAAAAATTCAAGAAAATGACGAAATTCCAAAATGGCAGAAAATCAAACTCATCAAATCAAACTTCGATAAAGTGCTTTGAATGCGATCAGTTCGGACACATGAAGAAGGATTGCCCAAAACTCAACAACGAAAAGAAAAATAAGTTTGAAAATTTTAAGAAAAAGAGAAAGGCATTCCAAGTCACATGGGATGACTCTGACTCTTCCTCTTCATCCGATAGTGACAGTGATAGTGATACGAAGCAAGCAAATGTATGTTTCATGGCACACACTAATGAGGTATGTCCTGATCTTACTTATGATGAAATTTTAGAAATAAGTATGGAACTTGATGACAAATATTAAGAAACTAAGAAATTAAATAAGGAATATGTTGCTAAGATAAATCGATTGGAACTTGAAATAGGGTTACTAAAAGATGAAAAATCTATTTTAGAAGAAGAATTAGAAAATGCTCAAGAAAAGTGTAAAAATCTTTCTATTGAAAATGATGCTTTATCTTGTGAATTAGGAAAAGTTAAACTAGAAAATAATAAAATTAGTAATGAGCACATTATCTTAAAAGATAATCTAGAATCTTCAAAATCTGAAATTACTGATCTTAAAAACAAGTTGGATAAAATTACTAATAATGTTACAAAATTTAACAAAGGAAAACAAGACTTGGAGAATTTAATTAAAATTTCCAAGCCATTCAAAAATCGAAATGGACTAGGTTTTGAGAATAAGACAAAAATTAAAAAGTATAGTAAGATTTATACTAAGATAAAAAACCTTCTTCCAAAAATAAGAAATTGATCTCAAATTCAAAAATGATTAAAATATGGGTCCTTAAAACAAATAACAACCTAATTAAATAGAAATATATAGGAAATTATATGAAAGAAGCGATTCACAATAATAATTATATTTCAAAAGGAACTAGACCATCATGGGTATGGTTACCCTCATCTACTAACGCTTAGGACCCAAAAATAAAAAGGGTACCAATTTACTTTTTTATTTTTTGCAGGAATCCAAATACAAAAATAAAGAGAAATGGATATTAGATAGTGGATGCTCCAAGCACATGACGGGAAATGTTCATGTTGTCAAATATAAAGTACATTGATGTTGGCACTGTAACTTTTGGCAATAATTCAAAAGGGTTCGTCATTGGCATTGGAGAAGTCATCAATATCGGTATCTCTAACTCGCCTATTATTTCTAATGTTTTATTAGTAGAAAACCTAAAACATTATCTTCTTAGTATAAGTCAGTTGTGTGATAGAGGGTTTGAAATAAAATTTGAAAAAGATAAATGTAAAATTCTCAATCAAAGCAAAAATTTACTCTTTGAAGGGTTTAGAAATCATAATATATATATCTTAAATATGAACATTAAAAATAATTCAGATTTATGTCTAGCCGGATATCATGATGATCCTTGGATTTGGCACAAACGTTTTTGTCATATAAATTTTAAATATATTAAAAAACTAACAAAACATGATCTAGTTAGAGGTCTTCCTAAAATTAACTTTAAAATTAAAAATTTGTGTGACGCTTGTCAAATGGGCAAGTTAAAGAAAAGTTCTTTCAAATCTAAAAATAATATATCTACTAAGCAACCATTAGAATTACTTCATTTAGATTTATTTGGACCAACCCAAGTACGATCAATAAATCATAACAAATATGTGTTCGTAATTATAGATGATTTTCTAAGATATACTTGGACATTATTTTTAAAACATAAAAGTGACACATTTGGAATGTTTAAAAATTTTGCAAAACGGATTACTAACTTAATGGATTTAAAAATTAAAAATATACGCAGTGATCATGGAGGAGAATTCGAAAATGAACATTTCACTGATTTTTGTAACAAAAAAGTAATTAGTCATAATTTTTCGGTTCCACGAACACCATAACAAAATGGAGTAGTTAAAAGGAAAAATAGAACTTTACAGGAATGTGCATGAACACTACTAAATAGTAGTAACCTACCCAAACATTTTTGGGCTGAAGCTATTACCACTGCCTGTTATGTATTAAATCGTGTCACACTTTGACTTATGGCTAAAAATACATGTTATGAAATATTTTATGGAAAGAAACCAAAAGTTTCGTATTTCAGAACTTTTGGATCAAAATGTTTTATTTTAAATACTAAAGATAATCTTGGAAAATTTGACCCTAAAGCCGACGAAGGAATTTTCATTGGTTATTCAGAACGTAGTAAAGCTTATAGAATTTATAATAAACAAACAAATATTATAGAAGAAAGCTTACATGTGTCTTTTGATGAAAATTTCCAACAAACTATTAAAGAAGACGAAGATGAAATTTTAACTAAAAATCAAACTGAAGATACAAATAATGTGAATAATTCATCCTCTGATAATAATGAAAATATTTTAAGATCACCCACACGAATATTAAAAAATCATCCTTTGGATAATATAATTGGAGACCTGAATTCTCGAGTCACTAAAAACAAAATAAATCAAATGAATCACGTTGCTTTTATCTCAAATACAGAACCTAAAAATTATAAAGAAGCGTCCAAAGATGATTCTTGGATCTTAGCAATGCAGGAAGAATTAAATCAATTTGAACGTAATAATGTATGGGAACTCGTTCCTAGACCATCAAATCAATCTGTAATAGGAACAAAATGGGTTTTCAAAAACAAAGTAGACGAAAATGGAAATATTATTCGTAACAAAGCAAGATTAGTGGCTCAAGGTTACAACCAAGAAGAGGGAATTAATTACGAAGAGACGTTTGCTCCTGTGGCTCGTCTCGAAGCAATTCATACTCTACTTGCTTTTGCGTGTCATCACAATTTTAAATTATTTCAAATGGATGTTAAGAGTGTCTTCTTAAATGGTTTTATCAAAGAAAAAGTTTTTGTAGAACAACCACCGTTATATATCCACGAACAATATCCAGATCATGTTTTTAAACTCAAAAAGGCTTTATACGGTTTAAAACAGGCACCACGTGCTTGGTACGATCGACACAAACTCATCTACAAAATTCTGGATTTCAAATCTGCAAAATAGACACTACATTATTTATAAAACATAAAGATAATGATATATTAGTGGTACAAATATATGTTGACGACATCATATTTGGGTCAACTAATGAAAGTTTATGTAATGAATTTTCTGAAATAATGAAAAATGAGTTTGAAATGTCACACATGGGAGAATTAATTTTTTTCCTTGGATTACAAATAAAACAATTAGACAATGGCATTTTTATAAATCAAGAAAAGTATTGTAAAGATTTACTTAAACGTTTTGGAATGGAGAACACCACTAGTAAATCAACTCCTATGAGCACAACTTTATATTTAGGCAAAGACGAAAATGGAAAAGACTATGATCAAAAATCTTATTGTAGTATGATCGACTCTTTATTATACTTAACAGCTAGTCGACCCGCTATAATGATGAGTTTTTGTTAGTGCGCTCGTTTCAAGCTCAACCTAAGGAATCACATCATCGAGCAGTCAAACGAATTTTACGTTACTTATCCAACACCAAAGATTACAGTTTATTCTATCCTAAAGTTACGGCTTTCCAACTCGTATCATATAGTGATGCAGACTTCGGAGGTTGTAAAACAGATTGAAAAAGCACAAGTGGTACCTGCCATTTTATCGGTAAATCTTTGGTTTCGTGGTTTAGCAAAAAGAAAAGTTGTGTTTCACTCTCAACATGTGAAGCAGAATATATATCTACCGCCTTAGCTTGTGCTCAAGTAATCTATATGCAACAAACACTTAGATATTTTGGAAAAATAATTGAAAAATCTCCGATATACTGTGACAATACTAGTGCTATCAATTTATCTAAAAATCCAGTTAACCATTCTCGAACTAAACATATAGACATACGACACCATTTTCTTAGAGATAATGTAGAAAAAGGAATTATCTCCCTTGAATTTGTTAACACCGACAATCAAATTGCCGATATATTCACCAAACCATTAAATGAATAATCATTTGTAAAACTTAGACGAAACTTAGGAATTTGTTCATATAATGAATTAATAAACTAAACTATATATTCTTTATTATCCTAAATGGATACTCAGAAAAACTAACAAACAAAAACCTTCTTCACCTTTTGTTTTGAAAACCTTCTAAATACCACAAATTGTTTTAACAAAAATAATTTTTTTAACCATAAATTTCGTTAACTACCAAACAACTTTTTTTCCATAATTAGAAATTGAAAAACATATATATATATATATATGAATATATATATATATCCCAAAGATAAAAAATTTAACCATATAATTTTTCACTCTCTAAAACATTTAATTTTTTTTACATATATGTAATGTCGTCTAATCATGATTTGACTTACTCAGCCATTGATTTCTCCTCACCTTCTTCTGGCAGTACATATACATCTCCTACCAAAACAATACCAAATTTGTCTCCTTCCATAAACATTGTTCCTACTCCTACTCCTGTGTATCATACCGGCTATTCTCCGAAAGGAAAAAAGGCCAAATATGGTATTAATCTTGAAAATGCTTCTCTTCACGACAAAATTGACGAAGTCCATCTTTATTAAATAGAAATGATGGACGTTCAAAAAGAAATGTATTATACACAATGAAATCAAGGAGCTCATCTAAACTTTTTAGAAAAGTGCATCCTTGTGATATGTGGACACTCTTCTACAAAGGATTGTGTTCATGTACGATCTCCTCGTGTGATAGAAACTCCTCCACGTGCTCATAGAATAACTCCACAGAAACTATGGGGAGAAGGAACATCGAAAGCCCAATTAAGTCCAGTACCTCCTTCTTGGTCTCCGCTACGACCATTAAAAGAAGATACAAAGGTGGAACCAAATTTGTGAAAGAAAAATTAATATTGTTTTTCTATCAATAACTATATTTCGTGTATATATATATATATATTCTTGTTATAATAAGTTTAAAACTATTCAAGATTGTAATTTATATCTTGTTCTTTATAAAAATGAAAATATATATAATAATAACTAAAATCAACAATTATCACTATTCTGTCAAATCTAGACGTCTGAGATATAGAGCCAGACGTCTGATTTTCCTCTCGGGTTATCACAGACTCAAAGAACCAGATGTCTGACCCATCTGTCCAGACGTCTGATTAAAGACTCGAATTACAACTCTGAACGGAAACAAATTCCATTCTCTTCCTCTACAAACTAACCCTTCCATTCTTTTTTCTCTAAAAACCCTAAAATCGTTTTTACTCCCTCCCTCAATTAAAAAACAAGAGAAAAATGTCTCCCAAAGGAAAGAGAACCGTCTCTAAGCGTCGGAAGCAAGATCAACAATCTTCTTCACAGCCTCAACTAGTCACCGACAATCACATACAAGAATGGTTTTACAATAGCCAAAATTCTATGAAGAGATTTGACGATCTGAAGGTAAAAAAGTTCCATCTTGGTACTTTCTACTCCTTTGTTCAGTGTCCACTATATCAAATGCTTGATTTATGCGAATAAGCCGGGATTGCAAGTCTAATTGCTTCTTCCTCAAATCATGTACCCATAGATCAACTTGAAATCTATCTATTTTTTGCAAATTTTTGTAGCAGTGAAGTATGGAACCCGGAAAATAATGATGGTTGGCTTCGGTCTAGTGTATACGGTCATATCATTAAAATAACTCCAAGTATGATTGGATGAATCTTAAATTGTTCTTATTTCGGACGTACTCTTGATGAATTACCGGACAATAGATTCAAACCGCGGGATGAAGTCACTCATCAACTTTGGGAAGATCAAATGCCATAATGGTCTTCCAAATATCTATGACCCCGGGCAAGACTACTCAATAGAATGCTCATCAATACTATCATCCCAAGGCTTGGAAACTATGAACAATTCTACGAACCCGAGCATAAAGCCATGTACGCTATCTTTGGTGGTATACAAATAAATTAGGCTCAGTTCATTTTCGATGAAATCAAAAAGGTTTGGAATCGAAATCGACCTACAATTTTATATCCTGCATATATAATGCGTATTCTCAAAGCTCAAGGAGTGCCTTCATATTTATCTGGCTTCAAAGAATTATTCATTAAGGATAGTGGCACAAAGTTCTTCAAACTTATGCATTTACCTGATGAGCCACCAAATTTCATCGCTTTTCAACAATGGAAATTATTACAAGAAACCGAGCAACCAATGCCACCACCTCCACAAAAACAATCAACTTCTCAACAACCTCTAGAGTATCATTCCGATTCCGACATCTTGGAAGCGCGTACTGAACCTAATCCAAATGAGTCATTTCAGGATTTGTCTTTTCGGAATCAACATCTGTTATCTCGCAATCAACTTATTTTAAACAAGAAAGTAAGCCACCTTGAACACTCTTTTTCTACCCGAATGACAAAAATGGAACAAACTCTCGAGAAGGTAGTATCAACTTTGGGAAAGATTATAAGGAAAGTTCGTGGGTGGTCTTCTTCTCGTTCATCCTCATCTCATTCTCTAACACCACCACCAGCTCAATCTTCACTTCAAACGCATGAAGCTGGAGCTTCTATGCAGGATGAGCCACATCAAGGTAGAGATGCTCTTGGCGGTAACCTTTCTTAGTCTTGTTTTCTACCTAATGTTTAAAACCTTTTGTTGTGTAATTATTTTATGGGATTTCCTATGTGGGCTACTGTTCCATGGACTACTATTCTGTTACTGTTTTGTGGGTTACTGATCTATGAACTATTGTTATGTTTTTTGTTCTATCATTCTATGGGCTATTCTTGAATTATATATATAATCTCTTATTCTTTTTGGTAATGCCAAAGGGGGAGAAAAATTGTATATAAGCTTCATATATACATGGGAGTTCATAAAAGCAGGAGGAGATCATCAATTCTTAAACATAGGGATTAAACTCATTTTTATATATATATTGTATAGTTGTCATCATCAAAAAGGAGGAGAGTGTTAGAACCTCCATTCTATAGTTTCAATGACGATAACTATACAAACGTATATATATTTCAAATATCTTTGTGTAGGAATAATTCACTACAAACAAGAAGACAATTCTGAAGACATAAGGCAAAGCACCAGTATTAAGTTATTAGTATGTATATATATGGTCATAGAATAGTTATGTAAAATCTCCTTAAGTATATATACACACATATGCACAAAACTTCAAAAACATAGAAAAATGCTTCAATCAGATGTCTGGATGCAGAACACCAGACGTCTGAGTTTTGTCTCTGGATTTTTTAAAATATACCAGGTCAAACATCTGACCTTCCTTACCAAACATCTGAAACTGGACTCGGGACTTTTTAAAAAATCCATAATTGTCAAAATTAAAAGGATGCTTCTAGGTCTCTTCTCCAAAACTTTTCATATCTGAACAGAAGCAACTCTAGAGCAGAAAAGAAATGGAAACAATGATTTATCGCAACCTTTTACAACTATAAATATAGAACAAGATTGAGATTAAAAACTAACTTATCTTCTCTATCTCTAAATCTCAGTTCTTACTTTTGCCTTCTTGCTTTCAAAGTATACAATCAAAATTATATTCATTTTGATCTAAACCCTTCTATATTCTCAAGCACATACACGTTTACATTACTGAAGGAGATTATAGGAAGAAACTGTACTTGTAGTCAAAATCAGTGTTACCTAGAACACGCACTTGTCAAAGAAATACTCTTGTATAAAAGCCTATTTCTCTGGGCGAAGCAAGGGCAATTGGTTAGTGAATTTCCAAAGGGGAGCTTCGGGACTGGACGTAGGACGGGAGGTTCAAACCAGTATAAAAATTCTGGTGTGATTATCTTTTATTTTTACCTACATTATTATTCTGTACTATCATACACGTGCTTGTCATATACTATATATATATATATACACACACACACGATCCACATAGACTTTCACATGAGGCCAATGCCTTTAAGGCCTTCCATTCCTAAATCATTGCTAATACTCCATTCTATTGCTTCCTACTTAAAGCATCAACGACCTTATTCCCCTTTCCCAGCGCATACTCGATATCAAAATTTGTATGCTGCCAAGAGCTTTAACCACTTCTATTGCCTTTTATTCAACTCCTTTTAAGAGAATAAATACTTAAGAGACATATGGTCTGTATACAGCTCAAACCATTCTCCTAACATATATTATCTCTAAATCTTCAATGTAAAGATTACTTTGGTTAACTCTATGTCATGAGTCGGACAATAAATTTCATATGGCCTTAACTATCGAGAGGTGTAAGCTATTACTATTCCTTTTTGCATTAGCACTTTTCCCGATGCAGTTCCACCAGCATCAGTAAAAATAACCAAATGCTGATTCCCTTCAGGCATGGTTAAGACATAAGCATTAGTCAATAATCTCTTCAACTCCTAAAATGACCATTTACACCCATATGTCCATTCGAACCTCTCATTCTTCCTGGTTAATTTAGTTAAAGACGTGGCTATATGCGAGAGTCCTTAATGAATTCATGGAAATAGCCGGCTAATCCCAAGAAACTTTGTAACAACCCATAATTTTTGCTTAGCAATAAATTGTAACTAATCACTTAATTGAAGATTTAATGAACTAAAGACTTAAAATGATTTTTTTAAAGATTAATTAATTAGGACTCAAGGTCTATTCCATTGAGTTTGTATTCATATATGAAATACATATAAAGTATGTTAAAATTGAATAAAATTTGTAAAATGAGAAGAAAAGAGAAGTAGGGGAAAAAGGTCTTTTGGCTAGAATTTGGTGTTACTAATTCTAAAAGTAGCCTTTTTCTACTTCATCTCCTCATTCTCTACTTCTTCTTCTTTTTTAACAAAGGGAAAAAAATTCTCAACTTCAAGTCGACATAATTTCTTCATAGCTCAACAAGAAATTCCGAATTAAATATTTAAATTCGAGCTAGAAGATTCTTTACGAAACTCAAGTTTATATTTTGCAAAAGATAGAGGTCTGATTTTAGAAATCAATGGAAGGCTTCGAATTAGGTTCCATTTAACCTGGATTTCTAAGGGGTTTGGTGAGTGGGATCTCTTCTCTAAGCTATATGATCATTTGATATGTTAAATTCACAATTTTATGCTAATGTTGGTTAGGATTTGAGTAATGAACTTGATTAGGGATTTTAGAGATAAGAATCTTTTTAAATGAATGTTTTAAAGTGTAAGCTTTATAATTTGATGTGTTAAGAATTGGTATAAATCAAATCATATTTGATATGAATGTCTAGTTTGATTGTTAACTAAATAGTTGGAAGAAATGATAATATTCTAATCAATGATAATTGAAGTTGTCATTGGAAGATAGAATATGGAGTTGGAATGATTGGTCGAGTGGCTAAACTCGTATGATTTGTAAAGTGTTTTGGTTTCAGAATGATTCATAGAATTATCATCTAATGGTATTCTCCCATGGTGGATAGTCAAAGATGTGAACTCAAGTGCAAGATGAAGTAGGGTGGATGTAAGGCCGTGAAATAATAAGGCACAAAGGCAGGTAAAGGAAAGTTGAGGCGATGATTAAGCAAAGTTAATTGGTGGGATAAAATTCCTTAGGGGAATTAACCCCATACAGGTTCAAATTAGTGTCCTATAGACGTATAGTTGAGTGATCAAGAGTAATTAGTCGTCTGATCAAGGGGGTTTGTGATGACCTGGAATTTTGAACACTTCGTATTTAAATATCTGAATTATTAAATATTTAAATCTTGGATTTAATGTGAATAAATGTGATTTTATAAACTTATTAACCCATTTTAATAAATAACTAATGATAAGAAACTTGTTTCTAAAATTTGTTTACAAAAATAAATAGATCAAAGAAATATAGATAGTATGACGGAAAATCGTTTAATCGATAAACGACTTTTTACTTCATAAAAGTTGTTTGAACTCTTTGGCATTTGTGTAGTAACATATGAACAAATTAACAAGTTAAAAATAGTTAAGTTAACTACAAATTAATTAGAGTAAGTAGGTTAAATTAAGGAGACCGAGACCCTTGATTTAAAGCATGTGAAGTGGAGGGAATAAAGGAGCATGTGCTTGCATTGGGAAGGAGGATAGGAGGGATTGATGGCCGACCAAATGAGGGGAATAAGAAGCCATTTTACATTGCTAAAGTATTCTCTTCCTATCTCATTTATTCATTTGCTAAAGTTTTGAAGAAAAGAAAAAATCAATTCGAACTCTTATTTCTCCTCTTCAAATCTTGAAAATAAATTCAAATCTTCTCCGGTCTCTTCCAAACTTTCACAAAGTTCTTATATCATATAGAGAACATGGTTTAACATCTACAAAAGTTGAAGAATGATGAAGAAATCGGAGAGCATACTTGGGCCGTGAGCATCTCGATGATGGAGAAGGTCTTGGTTTGTTATTTTGAAGGCGAAGGTGGTAGCTTTGGCTTCAACCACTGAAATGACCCTCCTATTTCCACCCTAATTTCATAAGGATTTTTTTTTTTGCTAAGAGATGATATATAGATATATCATTCATTGCAAATATCTTTTCCAAGGTCATTTTCTTTTTCCAATAAACAAAATATATCCAGGATCAAAATAACTTACCAATATAAATATATCAGTGTATATCTAATAACATACACATACATATGAAGATGTATGTGATCTTCTTATCTAAGTTCAGAGTGTATACTTCATTTTTTGTACAAGAACATTCTGTTTGATTTAGATCTTTAGCAATTCAGATAAATTATTGTATTCAGATTTTTGGCCATAATATCCACTAGAAACATGTACTTTAGTCTGTCATTAGGATTAAGAAATGATCAAGTAATAATCAGTGGTAAACAAGCTTTTAATATAGATGATTATGTTAAAGTCTGGATAATATCAAATTCAGTATAAAAGTAAGTGGATCCTAAGTGAACACAAGCAACATCTAGGCGTAATGGAAACGCGCCTAACTTATACATGAAAGGTCACGAGTTCGAGTGCTATGCTGGTCGGTTCAAACACAATTTTTGGTTTTTCTTTTTATTTTTCTCCTGTATGGTTAGAAATCTGATACCTACCTATAATTGTGCATATATATTTGATTTTGCCTATAACCTATCATACAAAACAATTCTTTTTACATAACTATTTTTAAAACCCATTCCTACAACTGTTTTAAGAATTTAAATTTATATTTTTGCCCAATTTATCAACATGTACACAGGTATTTATGTACATGTCATTATCTTTGCCCAGTTTCCAGAAAACTGAGTGAAACAATTGCTAAATGTACTATGCTTTGAAATGCATCTATATTTTCAAGATACAGTCTATCATGATCAACCAATACTTCATTTAGTTGAGGCTGGTTAACTCATGAGTCTTGTATATGCTATACACTAGTTCAAGAACAAGGGAGATACCTTTCATTTCATTCTATCTGAAGCTTTTAGAAAAACATTTTACTTTTCCTAATTCAATTCAGAAATGAATTCAGATTTATTTACAAAGCATTTCAGTAAAAAGAAAATAAAATCCTTTAAGTTTACTTCTTGCTAAATCCAGATTTTAGTTCTAAAACTCAGTGCTCTGTTATGTCTCAAGGTTAACTAATACATAATATAAATTATACAAAACAGTAGCTCAACTACATGTGCATATTTCTCTTCCAAACATTCATATCAATAATTAAAATCATTTCATTGTTTCCCAGTCAGATTTTTCCTTTGAGATTTTAAACCTTAGTGCATAACAATATATTTAACATGATACAACTAATTCATCTAACCATAATAGAATTCATTACATGACTGGAAGTCTTAGAAACATAATATTTTTCCTGAATACATGCAGATATAATCAATTTAAACTCTTATTGAGACTAGCTAGCATGTTCATTCACTCCTCCATAAAAGCCATAACTTCATTTTTACTTAGTGCCTGGGTTACCTGAAAGAACATAAGTGGCTGCCTCATTTTAAAATGAGACACCCCAGATGCCATGAGCAAACAAGGGTCAGATCTATGATCTGGTATGAATAACATCAATTCATTCATGATATTAAGCAATAGAGAATATAAGGGTACTAACTTCTTATTTAAGCAAATTTCTACAATCAAATATTTTAACATAGTATAATTAAGTTGATTCAGGTATGATATATTCACTTATCATTCCTTCACTTGCATACATAATCATGCAAACATGATTATCTATTGGCATCAATTTCATTTACTGGAATCATCTTGGTTCCATACCATTCAACCTAAGAAATATCCACATTCCTATTTCTTCATTTACAGGTTGTAATATTCAATTTAAATCCCTGCCTCATCTGCTATTAAGGAATCACTGGGACACATTGCAATGAACTAATTCACATCATTGCACAAAGATCTCAGGGCTTAAACAAACCATGTGCCAACTTGCATACTTCAAATATGACAAGCATTCCAGCAGTCATCTTGGCCTTCCCTTCCCTAGTTTATTTACTAGTGTATTGTCTTAAATCCTAACATCAAATATGCTAAGTGAACATGTCACTGCAAACATGGAAACATCCATAATTTCTTCTAGCATAATTTCCCCTCAGAAATAATCAGACAGTCATTTCCTAAATGGGGTCAATATGTCTTGATCTTAGTAAATATAAGAACATTTTCAACTGTAAAAGAGGCATGGCATGTTATACTGATCTGCAAGCCTTTATGATTGATTCAGATTCAAGATCTGGTTCAATCATAATTTTAGCTTGTGGGTTTTTTTTTTGATTAAGGGCTCAGCACTTAGAAAATTTCTATTGCACCCTTAACATTTTTCTTTTCAAGCCTCAGCACTTATACCAAGTATAATGCAGCTCCAATCATTTTTATAAGGTTTCCATGCCATAGATCTATAACAGTTGAGAGTATTCTCTATATAATTTTTAAGATCCTAAACTTTAACATTTATGAGTATAAATAAAACAGTATGATACTCATCCAAAGACAAATGTCTCAACCAATCAAAGATCATCAAAATCATCCATATTAAATCATATCAGATTTAAAATAAAACATCCAAAAAGCATTGATGAAATCATATACATCAAAACCAGAAATACATAAATGGCAATATAAAAAGTGGCTGCCTCAACTCAGGTCTTAATGCCATGAACTCAGTGAGATTACTCACCTAAATGTTTCTTCTTATTAATCCAGAAAATTCTTGTTTGAGTGTTTTCTCCTTCCTTTCAATATTTTCTTCTTCTTTTCTTATTTTTATGCAGCTCGGGGTAAAATAATTCTACTGGCTAAACTGCCTATTTATAAGCATTTTTCCTCTAGGGTTTTATTGAAACAGAATTCCATTTCTGTCCTGGCTTAGCATCATGCATTTTTCATTCATATTACCCCGGCCATATTAACCAATTTAAAGGCTGCATTTTCTTTCTTTTACTTTTTCAGAAAATGGCCACTCACTTAGTCATGTCAAAAGTGTGACTATTCTATTTATTTTAATTATTTCTGAAAATCCCCTTTGCCATTTTTGCCTACACAAGCATATTGACTTGTATCACATTTCATGTCATTTTAATGTTATGGTTTCACTTGCTAATATATATATGTACTTTTCAGTATTTAAAAATGTATATTTGTATACATATCTTATCTAGGCTTATTTTAATTCCTCTTTTAAATTCAGAAACATATGCACCTATATGTATACAAGT
The DNA here is from genome assembly GCA_030737815.1 of Allium fistulosum. Lineage (NCBI taxonomy): Eukaryota > Viridiplantae > Streptophyta > Magnoliopsida > Asparagales > Amaryllidaceae > Allium > Allium fistulosum. The sequence goes on from CM060902.1 coordinate 1,429,208,845, forward strand.
TTACAAATATATATATATTATTTTCTTTTCTGGGTTTTAAATAAATTTGTTTACTGATCTTAAAGTAAAACTTACTTTTCTTATTTTCTAAGATGACCCATAAAATCTCAGAAATCAAATAACCATGTTGCAAAATCATGTTTGTATTGCTCTTTAATTCTTGTTTTAAATCCAAGAAATCTGGAGTTCTTTCTTGTGCCATTTCAGTGTGCACGTGCACACATATACTTGCACACTATTTATTCCAGAAATTTCACCATATTTAAATCTAAATATTTCAAAATTAAATCATTTTACAAAAATGATTTTTCACAAAATTTTGGGGTATTACATTCACCCCTCCTTTTAGGAATTGTGTCCTCACAATTTTTCTAACATTTAGTAAGCATCATTTTTCTTTTCTGAAAACTTATCAAATATATGCATAAGCAAACAAATTCAACCATATCAACCATGCATAACAAATAATTTTTCCAGAAGAAAAAAAAAATTACCTTTTAATTTGCAAAAAGCTTAGGATAATCCATTCTAATCTTATCCTCTAACTCCCATGTGCAGTCATTAGGATCACTACTCCACTGGATCTTAACTAGTTTCAAGGTTTTGCTCCTTAATTTCTTTTCTTCCTTGGCTATAATCCCCACTGGTTCTTTTTCATAAACCAAGTCAGGATTTATTTGAATTTTGGTAGGCTTTTCCAAAATGTCTTCCTTATCATGTACCCATTTTCTAAGTTGGAACACATGAAAAACATTATGCATTGCTTTCATCTCCTCTGGTAGTTCTAATTTGTAAGCCAATGAACCAATTCTTTCCAGAATTTTATAGGGTCCAACATACCTTGGTGTAAGCTTACCTTGCTTGCCAAATCTCATGACTTTCTTCATAGGTGAAATCTTGATGAAAACAAAGTCTCCCACTTCATATTCCACTTGCTTTCTCTTCCTATCTGCAAATTTCTTTTGCCTATCTTGAGCTGCTGCTATTCTTTTTCTTATTAACCCAATTTTCTCTGTGGTTTCTTTAACATATTCAGGTCCAAGAATAGCCCTTTCTCCAGCCTCTACCCAGCATATAGGTGATAAACATGGCTTGCCATATAAGGCTTCAAATGGTGCCATCCCTATGGTGCTTTGGTAACTGTTATTGTAGGTGAATTCAGCTAGATGGAGGTGGTCTTCCCAGTTGCCTCCAAAGTCCAGTGTACATGCTCTCAACAAATCCTCTAAGACTTTGTTCACCACCTCAGTTTGACCATCTGATTGTGGATGGTAGGCAGTGCTTAAGCACAATTCACTCCCCATAGCCTCTTGAAAACTTTTCCAAAATCTTGAGGTGAAGATGGTATCCCTATCACTCACAATGGTTTTGGGTATGCCATGCAACCTTACTACCTCTTTCATGAATATTTGAGCCAATTTTGGAGCATTTCTTTCTGTTTTAACTGGGATAAAATGTGCTACCTTTGTTAGCCTATCCACTATTACCCATATACTTGTGTTTCCCTTCTTAGATCTAGGAAGACCATCTATGAAATCCATAGATATATCCTCCCACTTCCACTGTGGTATACTAAGGGGTTGCAATAGTCCTGATGGCCTTTGTGTCTCTGCCTTGACTTGTTGGCAAGTCATGCACCTTGCAACATATCTGGCCACATCTGACTTCATCCCCTTCCACCAAAGATTTCTTTTCAAATTTTGATACATCTTGGTGCTACCTGGGTGTATGGAGTACTTACTCCTATGGTACTCATTTAATATTTCCTCTTTCAATTCTATATTTTCTGGAACACATATCCTATTTTTATTCCTTAAATAACCATTTTTATCAATTTGATAATTTATTACTTCCTCCCCTTTTGATATGAGCATTTTCTTTTCCATCATGTTTAAGTCTTGTTCCTGCATTTGTCCAATCTTAAGAAGTAAATCTGATTGCAGAGATATCATACTTAATTTTCCTTTACCTTTACCTTCTTCAATAGGCATCATTTGTTCCTCACTGTTTTCCTCAATTTCCAAATCAGTAAGTATAGACAAATCCCTAAACTCTTCCATCATCAACATGGCTACCTTGGCATGTTGTCTACTCAAGGCATCTGCAACTTTATTTGCCTTGCCTGGTGTATACAGTATATCTAGGTCATAGGCAGCTAGGAACTCTACCCATCTATGTTGCCTCATGTTCAAATCTTTTTGTGAGAATAAATATTTCAGTGCCTTATGATCAGTGTACAAAATGAATTTGGCACCTAACAAATAATGTCTCCAAAGTTTCAAAGCATACACAACTGCTGCTAGTTCAAGATCATGGGTTGCATACCTGGTTTCATGTGGCTTTAATTGCCTAGATGCATAGGCTACCACCTGGTCTTGCTGCATCAACACAGCCCCTAACCCAGAGCCACTTGCATCAGTGTACACAACCAAATTTTCATTTCCTTCTGGCACTCTCAATACTGGTGCATCAATCAGGGCTTCTTTTATTTTGGTAAAAGCTTGCTCACATTTTTCTGTCCATACAAAGGCTTGGTTCTTTCTAGTTAAATTGGTAAGTGGTGATGATATTTTTGAGAAATCTTTTATGAATCTCCTATAATATCCTGCCATCCCCATAAATGATCTAATCTCACTGATGGTGCTAGGCCTTTTCCATGCTTGGATTGCCACTACTTTGTTAGGGTTTACTGATATTCCTTTGGCAGAGATGACATGCCCAAGGAAATGCACTTCTTCTTTCCAAAATGCACATTTTGAAAATTTTGCCTTTAAATCATTTTCCCTTAGTCTTGATAAAACTAAATGCAAATGATTTTTATGCTCTTCCACTGTCTTAGAATAAATCAAAATGTCATCAATAAAAATCAGTACAAACTTGTCTAGATAATCTCTAAATATTCTATTCATCAAATCAACAAAATATGAAGGAGCATTTGTCAAACCAAATGGCATGACCAAAAATTCATATAAGCCATATCTTGTGTTAAATGCAGTATACTTAACACTTGAGTCTTCAACCTTCATTTGATTGAATCCTGATGCTAAGTCTAGCCTAGAAAATATTTTAGCTTCACTGAGTTGGTCAAAGAGATCATCTATTCTAGGCAATGGGTATTTATTCTTGATGGTTACTTTATTTAGTTCTCTGTAATCTATGCACATTCTCAAGGTACCATCATGTTTTCTCACAAACACTACTGGAGAACCCCAGCAAGAATTGCTTGGCCTTATAAATCCCTTGCCTTCTAATTCTTCCAACTGATTTTTCAATTCTTTCAGTTCACTTGGCCCCATTCTATAAGGTTTCTTGATTATTGGACTTGCTCCTGGAATGAGATTAATTTGGAACTCAACTGGTCTGTGGTGTGGAACACCCTTAACTTCCCCAAACACATCCAAGTATTCATTAACTATGGGAATTTCTTCAATGGTTAGTTCACTCAGATCTTTTTCTAAGTCAACTAAATGATACAATTTCCCTTCCTTAGCTATTTCACATAGAACTGTGATTCTCTGGCCTCTAGAATCTTGCAATGATATGGTGGATGAGTCTAAATTAATTATGGCTTTAAATTGCCTTAACCAATCTACCCCCAATATAACTCCTATATTTGGGTAATTTAAAACATATAAATTGGAAATAAAAATATTTCCTCCTATGTTTAACTCCACATCCACACAATTCATGTTCAAAACACTAGAACTCCCTAGGGGACTTTGTACAAGCAATGGGGTTTCAACCAATTTGCAGTTTAATTTTAACACTTTAACTAATTCATAGGAAATCAAAGAGTGTGTTGCTCCAGTATCATATACTACTGGTATGGGTATGGCACAAATGAGTAATGTACCTTCCACTTGGCCATGATTTTCAGCATCAATTTTCACTGCAGATTTGCCTTTTCCTTCCAAAGTTGCCAATTTCCCTTGCTGTTTATTCTCAGGACAGTTCCTCTTCATATGCCCCTCTTTCCCACATAGGTAGCATTTGAAGGCTCCTCCTTTTAACTCTGGGCACCTTGGTTTGATGTGTCCTTCTTTTCCACAATGATGGCAAACCAATTTCTTCTTAGTATCATTGGCTTTAGTATCTTTACTCTTCCTGTTGTCTGCCTCCTCCTTCTTTTTATCATAAGGGTGATATCTTCCCTTATCCTTCCTGTTGTTGCTCTTAAAATTCCTATATTTCTCTCTTTCTTTGTCATGTTGTTCCAGTTTCAAAGCCAGATCAATTACTTGATCAAATGTTCTATCTGCATATGGTAGCATAGCTCTGCTAAGTCCTGGGTTCAGCCCTTTTATATACCTATCATTCTTGGATGCTTCATCTGCCACTAGCATTGCTCCATAATTAGATAGCCCCTCAAACTTTTGAGTGTATTCAGTGACATTCAAAGTTCCCTGCCTAAGTTTGATAAATTCTTCAAGCAAAATGGTCTTGGCTGATGCTGGTACAAATCTTGCCTCCAACATCTCCTTGAACTGATTCCAAGTGATTTCATTTTCATTTCTTCCAACTATGATCACCTCCCACCAGCTTAAAGCTACCCCTTTCAGTTGTCTAGAAGCTACTTGCCTCTTTCTTTGGTCATCCAACTGCATGTCATTGAAAATCCTATCAAGTGTTCTCAACCATGCTTGAATTTCCATCACACTCTCTGTTCCTTCAAAACTCTTGCCTCCCAAATTGGAATAAGTCTTCAGTAGTTTTGAAAGCTCTTCATGTGGGTTCTCAGGCCTATGCCCAATTCCATCTCTTAAAACCCTCACAAATTCTTGCATATCAAGCATTTGAGGTGCACTGGTTCCTGCATTGTGATGAGATCCTCTTCCTACCATGTTCTGCTAACTAAATTCTGGGTAAATGGTATTAGTATATTATGAGTGCTTCTATAATTTCTAATTTCTTATCTAAATTATTTCATCCAAAACAAACAGACATTATACATTTCTATAATACTTAACAATCAATGCAACCAAGTGCTCTGATACCAACTGAAATGACCCTCCTATTTCCACCCTAATTTCATAAGGATTTTTTTTTTGCTAAGAGATGATATATAGATATATCATTCATTGCAAATATCTTTTCCAAGGTCATTTTCTTTTTCCAATAAACAAAATATATCCAGGATCAAAATAACTTACCAATATAAATATATCAGTGTATATCTAATAACATACACATACATATGAAGATGTATGTGATCTTCTTATCTAAGTTCAGAGTGTATACTTCATTTTTTGTACAAGAACATTCTGTTTGATTTAGATCTTTAGCAATTCAGATAAATTATTGTATTCAGATTTTTGGCCATAATATCCACTAGAAACATGTACTTTAGTCTGTCATTAGGATTAAGAAATGATCAAGTAATAATCAGTGGTAAACAAGCTTTTAATATAGATGATTATGTTAAAGTCTGGATAATATCAAATTCAGTATAAAAGTAAGTGGATCCTAAGTGAACACAAGCAACATCTAGGCGTAATGGAAACGCGCCTAACTTATACATGAAAGGTCACGAGTTCGAGTGCTATGCTGGTCGGTTCAAACACAATTTTTGGTTTTTATTTTTATTTTTCTCCTGTATGGTTAGAAATCTGATACCTACCTATAATTGTGCATATATATTTGATTTTGCCTATAACCTATCATACAAAACAATTCTTTTTACATAACTATTTTTAAAACCCATTCCTACAACTGTTTTAAGAATTTAAATTTATATTTTTGCCCAATTTATCAACATGTACACAGGTATTTATGTACATGTCATTATCTTTGCCCAGTTTCCAGAAAACTGAGTGAAACAATTGCTAAATGTACTATGCTTTGAAATGCATCTATATTTTCAAGATACAGTCTATCATGATCAACCAATACTTCATTTAGTTGAGGCTGGTTAACTCATGAGTCTTGTATATGCTATACACTAGTTCAAGAACAAGGGAGATACCTTTCATTTCATTCTATCTGAAGCTTTTAGAAAAACATTTTACTTTTCCTAATTCAATTCAGAAATGAATTCAGATTTATTTACAAAGCATTTCAGTAAAAAGAAAATAAAATCCTTTAAGTTTACTTCTTGCTAAATCCAGATTTTAGTTCTAAAACTCAGTGCTCTGTTATGTCTCAAGGTTAACTAATACATAATATAAATTATACAAAACAGTAGCTCAACTACATGTGCATATTTCTCTTCCAAACATTCATATCAATAATTAAAATCATTTCATTGTTTCCCAGTCAGATTTTTCCTTTGAGATTTTAAACCTTAGTGCATAACAATATATTTAACATGATACAACTAATTCATCTAACCATAATAGAATTCATTACATGACTGGAAGTCTTAGAAACATAATATTTTTCCTGAATACATGCAGATATAATCAATTTAAACTCTTATTGAGACTAGCTAGCATGTTCATTCACTCCTCCATAAAAGCCATAACTTCATTTTTACTTAGTGCCTGGGTTACCTGAAAGAACATAAGTGGCTGCCTCATTTTAAAATGAGACACCCCAGATGCCATGAGCAAACAAGGGTCAGATCTATGATCTGGTATGAATAACATCAATTCATTCATGATATTAAGCAATAGAGAATATAAGGGTACTAACTTGTTATTTAAGCAAATTTCTGCAATCAAATATTTTAACATAGTATAATTAAGTTGATTCAGGTATGATATATTCACTTATCATTCCTTCACTTGCATACATAATCATGCAAACATGATTATCTATTGGCATCAATTTCAATTTACTGGAATCATCTTGGTTCCATACCATTCAACCTAAGAAATATCCACATTCCTATTTCTTCATTTACAGGTTGTAATATTCAATTTAAATCCCTGCCTCATCTGCTATTAAGGAATCACTGGGACACATTGCAATGAACTAATTCACATCATTGCACAAAGATCTCAGGGCTTAAACAAACCATGTGCCAACTTGCATACTTCAAATATGACAAGCATTCCAGCAGTCATCTTGGCCTTCCCTTCCCTAGTTTATTTACTAGTGTATTGTCTTAAATCCTAACATCAAATATGCTAAGTGAACATGTCACTGCAAACATGGAAACATCCATAATTTCTTCTAGCATAATTTCCCCTCAGAAATAATCAGACAGTCATTTCCTAAATGGGGTCAATATGTCTTGATCTTAGTAAATATAAGAACATTTTCAACTGTAAAAGAGGCATGGCATGTTATACTGATCTGCAAGCCTTTATGATTGATTCAGATTCAAGATCTGGTTCAATCATAATTTTAGCTTGTGGGTTTTTTTTTTGATTAAGGGCTCAGCACTTAGAAAATTTCTATTGCACCCTTAACATTTTTCTTTTCAAGCCTCAGCACTTATACCAAGTATAATGCAGCTCCAATCATTTTTATAAGGTTTCCATGCCATAGATCTATAACAGTTGAGAGTATTCTCTATATAATTTTTAAGATCCTAAACTTTAACATTTATGAGTATAAATAAAACAGTATGATACTCATCCAAAGACAAATGTCTCAACCAATCAAAGATCATCAAAATCATCCATATTAAATCATATCAGATTTAAAATAAAACATCCAAAAAGCATTGATGAAATCATATACATCAAAACCAGAAATACATAAATGGCAATATAAAAAGTGGCTGCCTCAACTCAGGTCTTAATGCCATGAACTCAGTGAGATTACTCACCTAAATGTTTCTTCTTATTAATCCAGAAAATTCTTGTTTGAGTGTTTTCTCCTTCCTTTCAATATTTTCTTCTTCTTTTCTTATTTTTATGCAGCTCGGGGTAAAATAATTCTACTGGCTAAACTGCCTATTTATAAGCATTTTTCCTCTAGGGTTTTATTGAAACAGAATTCCATTTCTGTCCTGGCTTAGCATCATGCATTTTTCATTCATATTACCCCGGCCATATTAACCAATTTAAAGGCTGCATTTTCTTTCTTTTACTTTTTCAGAAAATGGCCACTCACTTAGTCATGTCAAAAGTGTGACTATTCTATTTATTTTAATTATTTTTGAAAATCCCCTTTGCCATTTTTGCCTACACAAGCATATTGACTTGTATCACATTTCATGTCATTTTAATGTTATGGTTTCACTTGCTAATATATATATGTACTTTTCAGTATTTAAAAATGTATATTTGTATACATATCTTATCTAGGCTTATTTTAATTCCTCTTTTAAATTCAGAAACATATGCACCTATATGTATACAAGTTTACAAATATATATATATTATTTTCTTTTCTGGGTTTTAAATAAATTTGTTTACTGATCTTAAAGTAAAACTTACTTTTCTTATTTTCTAAGATGACCCATAAAATCTCAGAAATCAAATAACCATGTTGCAAAATCATGTTTGTATTGCTCTTTAATTCTTGTTTTAAATCCAAGAAATCTGGAGTTCTTTCTTGTGCCATTTCAGTGTGCACGTGCACACATATACTTGCACACTATTTATTCCAGAAATTTCACCATATTTAAATCTAAATATTTCAAAATTAAATCATTTTACAAAAATGATTTTTCACAAAATTTTGGGGTATTACAACCACCTTCGCCTTCGAGGTTATGGTTAGAAGTGATTCTTGGCTTCTAGATGCTTACGCTTGTGTTTGGATTGTTTAAAAGTGAGTTTACTTACCATCAATAAAGTATAATGTTGTGTATATATGTTTGATTGTGTTAAATATAAAGTTTAAATAAAGACCAATGCAAGTTATTACTTTTGGACCCCTCCTTTCTTTGGAAAGCAAGTGACAACATTATTTGTTATATATTCTCTCTTCTAACCCTCTAGAATATATAATGTGGCCATGACTTGTTGTTTACATGTTTGATAATGTTATATGTCAAGTTGAAATGTGTTGTGAATATATTACAACACATTTTGTAGTTACTAAATCAAGTGGGTCTACCGTAAAACGTGTAACTTGTAACAATCCAAACCTAACTTTATTAAGTGGGTCTACCATAATCAAGTGGGTCTACACGTTTTGTAGTTACCTGGTTGATTAGTAGCCCGTCCAAATTAAGTAGGTCTCCCATAAAACATGTAACAATCCAAACCTAACTAAATTAAGTAGTATAGAATAATCAAATTAAAATATACAGGTTTAAAAATATATAATTACAAATTCTAAACAAATTGGAATGTTAGATTTTCCTTAGAACTTCACTCATCCATCGGATCCAAAAATTGGATTAGTTTTGATGACATCCCAGTCTTCTTATTCCATGTTTGCTTTTGAGTTTAAGCATTCCGGATTTGTTGTTTTGATCTTCTTTGATAAGGAAGGAAATTAACCAACAAAGATCATCAAATTATTTATCTTGTTCCTTTATCATTTGCATTTGACTTAATTCCGAATGCCATTGATTTCGGAGAATGAAACAGAGAGCTTCCTTGAAAGAACGAAGTGTTTCTTCTGAGTTTTCACAAAGTTTTTGATATGAAGAACTCATTCTTATGAAATGAAATGTTTAGAATAGAAAGAGATGAAAAGATGAATCAATGTATGAGTTTTTCTGCAAGAAAAGGGGTCAAATAAAGATGAAAGGATGGATTAAATAACTGATGTAAAAGCAATAACCAATTCCTGAAGAAAAACAAAATTCAAAAACATTCAGTATATGTCGACACACACACACACACACACACACATATATATATATATATATATATATATATATATATGGGGTATGTCGACATATGTACCTTAATTTGCACAATTTATGTTTTTGTTTTACTTTTTGTTTACACTTAATACTATTCTATTTTTTCTGAATTCCAGGGAATATAACAATACTATTCAATAGCAAAATTAAATTTCTATGTGATTTTCATTAATATAAAGGAGAAGTACATGGACATAATAAAAAAATACATGAGAATAACATGGAATAAAACTAGAAAAACATACAATTAAGAGATGAAAAGGTAGATAAAATATTTAAAAAGATGATGATGATGATGATGAAGAAGAAGAGTTTCCACTAAGCTTCCCAATGATCTTTCCAAAATATTTATCCACTTTGTTCGAGAGTGATGTGAACTTCTTACTAAGGGAATGTTTAAGCTTTTTTTGGTTTTTGAGAAGCTTTTCTTGGTGTATGAAGATTTCTTTGTTGGAATGGCGAGAAGGTTTATGAAAGATTTCTAAAGAATGTCCATTTCCTTCTCCATTTCTTCTTCTTATTCTTCCTCCTCCTCTTCTTCTTGTTCTTCCTCCTCTTCAATTTCCATTCCATCACTTTCTTCTTCTTCTAAAATTTCTTGCTCTTATTCCCTTGCCATTCCTTATTCCTTTTCAGAAAGTGATTCATAAGGTTTGAATGCAAGACAGATGTGCATAAGGGAGAGGTTGGTTTTATCAAAAAAATTGCGAGGTAAAATGTTTTCACCCCTTAGATCGATACTAAAATAATTGAAAATTCTAGTAAGATACATACCATGGTAAGGTGTGTTTTCATTTCTAGAGATTTTCTTTTGAACAAAGTCATCCAAAATCACATTAGCCCAGTTTATATCATATTTTCCAAAAACAGTAAAAGGAGCTTTGAAAATTTTTAGAGTGGGGTTATTTTAATTTCCTATCCTTGATGTAATACTTTGTTGTAAAATAAGACTCATTAGTCTTGTAGGCCTCAGATTCTTGCCTTTAAAACCATACTCTTCATCATTAGGAAAAATCATGCATAACTTCTCTATTATCATATTCAATTTCAAAAGTGGAGAGGTCATTTCCACTACTTTTACGACCAAGAATTTGACCAATAATTTCACAATCCAAAATAGTAGTGGTATCTTTGAAAATACTCCAAATTTGACCTTCTTTTTCTTGAAAAAAATTCTATTTAAATTTGCATAAAATATTTTAACCAAATCAGGAAAGCAATCAAAATCATTTTCAAATAAATAGGTTAAATCAAAAATACCATTTTCTAAAGTAAGATCTTGTAAACAATAAGAGGAAATTCATTAAAATTTGCAAACCTTCCTGAAAATACTTTTCCATAAGTAGCATACTAAATAAAAGTTTCAATGGACTCTTGATCATTATGAAGTTGACTTTGATCTTTTTGGTAAGCCTGATGGCTTTGGATGAGGAGAGTTGGTTTGAAGAAGACATTATTAAAAAAAATTTGAAGAAAGAAGAGTGAAGAATGATTTTGAATTTTGAAATAAATTGTGAGTGAATGAAGGGATAGAAATGAGTTGATTAACAGAGAGTGAACTAACATTTTTCAGTTGAAAAGATGTCTTTTAAGTTTTTGAAATTATTCAAAAGAGTGGGAAATTCAAAACTTTGAATTTTAAAAGATTCTTTTCCTATCCATATAATTTCAATACAAAAGTACTGCCATAGGTGATGGCATCACAAAAGAATTAATGCCGCTAGGTTCTATGTCGAAGATCATAAATGTATAAATCAATGCCGCATCTCTTCGGTATCGCTCCTCATCCACACCGCACGTCATTACTTTGCAGTTCATCAGCATCCAGTTTCATCAGCAAGAGAAAATTGGGTGTCGCATTTGATCAAAGCTGCATAGGTCTCACTTCGTCTGTCATCGAAGTCAAATAGATTGTAGATGCCACATCACTTTTGTGTCATTTCCAAGCGACGTCGCACTTCATCATCTATCAAAATATATTTCTTACGATAACTTCGTCGATTAATCAGCATCGTTAAAAGACCATGCTACAAATCATCAGTCCTATTTCTCACTGGCATCGCCCCTTCAATGATGTCGAACTTCATGGGAATAGGTTGTCATCAATACCCTACTTTGAGAGTATCGTCATAGTTTACTCTTGTGATGTCAATGCGAAAGTCGTCGACGTCCACGAAGATGGGATGATAATCGATGTCACTTCATTACTAACACCGCTTTGCATCAACGTCGCATCGTTAACAATGCTACTTTGTAAGTGTGACGACCTACCTCCTAGACCCTTAGAAATGGACACTAATGCATCCTCGGTGTTTACGTGCCACAAATCCAAGCGTCGGAGAGGCACATTATCATGGGGTAAAAGAAAATAAAGGTAGAAGACAGGACAATAATAGAACTCACATCTTATTTAACAAGTGGTATTCATTTAGCTAGTACATATAATCACTCTCAAAGTGAGATATCAGAGTCATGGTAGTACTAACCTTATGGAGAATTAAACCAGATGTTAATGAAATCAACCAAAAAATGGCAAACAGTCAAAAGGCTCTTATACAAAAGATAGACGCTCTCTTAGCGCTCCAATCACTATTTACTCCTAGAACAGCACCAGAAGCCATGGCTGCTACGGAGTAAGAGCTTTCTTCTATTTCTGGCTCAAGCAGAAGAAACATAAAACATAAGAAAAATGAAGTAATGGGTGGAGCTCAAGGCTTCACGATAGTGGAGAATGCTAATATTCCACCCACTGTAAAAGCACCTACTGCAAATCTGAGCTTAGGAGTGAAAACTCCACAGGAGAACATACTAGTAGCTGATACTGACTCTGAGGAAGGCGGGCAACTTAAGGATGGAGAATTAAACACAAATGATCAAACTCCACCCGCAAGACCAACCACCTACCAACATACCTCTGTAGGAGTGACTCGCCCAAAGATTGGAGAGCCTAGGCTTCAGCTAACCAACCAAGACCATTTGCAAAGTCAAATACTTGGCGTAGCTACTGACGACCGACCTACAGATGAACGGATAAGTGAGGCATACATTGTGGACATGGTTAGACGCTTGATGGAAGAAAGCAAGGATAGAAAGGATGATGATTGGGGTTTTTCTCCGAGCCGAACTCCCTTTACCAATAGTATCCTGAGGGCAGAGTACCCCAAGAAATTCAGCATGCCACCAGCTATGCCCTCCTACAATGGAACACTGACCCTCAACAGCACTTGTACAAGTACATTTGGAATATAGATGGTGCAAAGGCAATAGATGACGTTCATTGCAGATGTTTCCCCATCTATCTTGAAGGAGGTGCCTCCATGTGGTTTACCAGACTCCCTCCGCGATCTATCTCAACCTTTGACAAGCTAGCCAAGAAGTTCTTGGATCAATTTAGACTGCACATGACTCGGCCAAAGATGTGATGTCTCTATCCGGTTACTTCCAAGGACCCAACGAATCACTAAAATTGTTCGTGAATCGCTTTAACACAGCCGTCACCTAAGTGAGCAATCTAAATAAGGATATGATTTTCATGGCTTTAGTTTGCTCGATCCATCAAGAGATAGATTTTGGAAGATGGATTAAAATGAAGCAACCAACCACCAAAAAGAATTCAATCGAAAGGCTAGTCAATACTTGAGATTGGAAAAGGAAAATACGTTAGAAGGTAAAAATACTGATATGCGACCAAATGAATCAATTCAGAGTAATGTGGAGGTCAATCGAAACAGTAAGAATTCTGAAGTGACTGCTGAAAAGATGGGAAGCACAAAAGGAAGAACCAGGATTATAACACCAGCAAGGGCAATGGAGGAGGAAAGAACCTTAGAGGTCTGAAACGCGAGAATACACTCCATTGAACAATAGCTTGGAGAATATTTACCTGGCAACATAAGGAACAGAAGAGTACCCAAAGCCGCCTCGGAAAGAAGAGTCCGAGCAACAAAGGAAGTCGGTGAAGTTCTATCGCTTCCACGAAACCCATGGCTATAACACAAACAAACATTGCCATTTGAAGAACGTGATCAAAGTACTGATTAGAGAAAACAAGTTCCAACAGTATGTGAAGAAGCCCCGACATTCCGATCAGGCAACCGGACCTCATGCTCCTAACACCCAAGGAAACCAATTTGGATTTAGCAAAGATGGATCCAAATGAGCTGAATAGAGACTTGTCATCAATACCATTTCGGGAGGTCCCCATCCGACACAGACTAGTTGTGGCGAGATGGAAAGATATGTTAGTTCACTCAAACATTCTCCAAAGGATGCTTTATAATCGAAGATGGGACCCCCACTAAAGAGAAGAGGATTCTTAATGACGACATTATGTTCTGAAACTGGGATAGTGAAGGAATAGAAGCTCCAACTTTCAATTCAATGGTGGTGATGATAGTAATCGGACCCGCTGTCGTACGTCGTGTGTTGGTTGATACAGGAGGATCAGTAAACATTCATTTTTGACATATGTTCGACCAAATGAAGCTTAACATGAAGGATGTCTCTACATGCCGAATCAAAATCCAAGGATTCATCAATCATCCACTACAACTGGTTAGCACAATCGATCTACCTATTGAACTTGGAAAAGGACATCGAAGAGTGGTTCTTACCCAAACTTTTGTGATTATTGACGAGATCTCGGCCTATATAATGCATTCTTGGGATGGCCGGCCCTCGCTGATTTTTGAATTATCCTGGCAGAATAGTGTCTCACTACGAAATTCCCTACAGAAAATGGAGTTTGAGTGATAAAGGAAGACCAGAGTGTCGCAAGGGAATGCTGCATCGCTGAATTGCGTGAAACAAGAAAGAAAGAAAGAAAGGGGTAAGAGTGTGGAGAAAACTCTCCACATTCGCGAACCATCAGCATAGCAACTACAGTACCACCCCTTGCTTGGGACCACAGTCGATTCGATAAGGCTATGGACCCTAGAAAGAAGGTTTCAGGGGAGGAATGGGCAGCACCGCCAGAGATTATGGTTCCTGTCCCTGTAGACATGGATGGCTCGACACGAGTACTAAAAATAGGATCACATGTTGGAACCACGACACAACAAGAATTAGTCAAGTTTCTTCGAGCCAATCTGGACGTGTTCGCTTGGACGCATTCCAATAAGTATGGTATATCACTAGAGATAGCATGTCACACACTTAATATCGATCCTAAGTACACTCCGATGAGGCAGAAGAGGCGCACTTGGGATTGGAACGGTCTACTGCACTAAGAGAGGAAGTGCATAATATATTGGAAAACGGCTTCATCCGCGATGCAAACTATCTTGCATGGTTATCAAATCTGGTTTTGTTAAAGAAGTCCAATGGGAAGTGGCGGACTTGCATCGACTGCTCATATTTGAACAAAGCCTGCCTAAAGGATAGCTTTCCATTGCCTAAGATCGATCAACTTGTTAACGCCATGGCAGGCTACGAGCTACTATCGTTTATGGACGCCTACTCTAGATACAACCAAATCATGATGCATGAACCCGATCAAGAGAATACTAATTTCATTATCGACCTTGGATTATACTATTATTGAGTCATGCCCTTCGGACTAAAGAACGCAGGGGAAACCTACCAACCACTAATAAACACAATGTTCAAAGATCGAATCGGGAAAATGGTAGAAGTATACATGGACGACATGCTTGTCAAATCATGTGTATCAGAGAATCACTTAGACAATCTCGTAGAGATTTTTGAAATATTATGGAAATATGGAATGAAGCTCAACCCGTTGAATTGAGCTTTTGGCGCTGCTTCTGGAAAATTCCTTGGTTTCATCGTGAATGCAAGGGGCATTGAAGCTAATCCGAAACAGATTACCGCCCTATGGAATGTCAATGCCCCCATGACCAAAAAGAAATTACAAATCTAAATAGAAAGATCGTAGCGCTGAGCCGATTCATTTCACGAGCGACTGACAAGTGCATACCATTCTTCGATGCATTGAAGATGGGAAAGAAGAATTTCGAATGGAATGAAGCCTACCTGATAGCCTTTGGAGAATTACTCCATCATATGGAAAGCCGCCGGTCTTATCCAACCTAATAAACAGGGAAGATTTGTTCGTTTATCTCGCTATGTTGACCCATGCACTGAGTGCAGCATTGGTACATGAAGAGGCTAGGTTCCAAGGACCCGTCTACTACATCAACAAGCGGTTCACTGGAGCTAAAATGAATTACCCGAAGTTGGAAAAAATTGTCTATTGCTTGTTGATCACGTCGAGGAAGCTGCGACCGTAGTTCCAGGCTCATCCCATCAAGGTGTTTACGAATCAACCTCTGAAACAAGTGTTGTATCAACCAAAGACATCAGGTCGACTTCTGGAATTGAATATCGAGTTAAGTTAATATGAAATCACTTATCACCCTCGAAAAGCTATCAACAGACAAGCACTGGCAGATTTCCTCGCCGAATTTACTGAGCGGGACGGTGAAGAAGAAAGCATTTCGGACATGGTGCCACAATAGAAGTTGTTTGTTGATGGTGCATCAAATGAATCATGTTCAGGTGCAGGGGTAGTACTGAAAACTCCCGAAGGACGATCTATTTGCTACATTCTAAGACTGGAATTTTCTGCCACCAACAAAGAAGGAGAATACGTGGCTTTGATTTTAGGGTTAAAGATCGTTAAAGAATTAGGAATAAAAGTTGTGCATATCTACAGCGATTCTTAACTAATCATCTTCCAAGTGAAATGGGAGTACCAGGCAAGGGGCAACCTCGCCCTCTACCTTTCAAAAGCACTGGAATTGCTACAGGACATCGAGCAGTACACTTTAAGTCACATTCTGAGAGAACATATTATGCAAGCGGATCACCTAGCCAAACTAGCCAGTTCCAGAGATGCTCAGTCAATGGGACCATCCTCGGTCAAAATGATTACATCACCCAACATAGATGATATGAATATTAATTGGATTATGGAAACCATAGAGGAAGGGAATCATGGATGACGCCGATCACAGATTACTTAATCGAAGGTACACTCCCTAGGGATCGGAACGAGCGAAAGAAGCTACTCCGGAAGGCACCATGGTTCGTCTTATAGGATG
Organism: Allium fistulosum; assembly: GCA_030737815.1. NCBI lineage: Eukaryota > Viridiplantae > Streptophyta > Magnoliopsida > Asparagales > Amaryllidaceae > Allium > Allium fistulosum. Next base: position 1,429,225,621 of record CM060902.1, read on the forward strand.
TAATCCTTTACAGAAGGGGATTATCTACACCCCTACTCAAGTGTGTAACCAACAGTGAAGCCAAAAGGATCCTCAGGGAAGTCCATGAAGGTGATTGTGGAAACCACATTGCAGGCCAGACTATAGCAAATAAGATCCTTCGATATGGTTACTTCTGGCCATCCATCAACCCTTATGCAGCAGACTATAGCAGGCGATGTGTGCAATGCCATAAGTTTGCCAAAATACAGAGAACTCCATCCACAAAACTTATGCCAATGGTTGGCCTATGGCCGTTCGCAATCTGGGGAATTGACCTGATCAGCATGCTCCCAATTGCTAAAGGAAGAGCCAAATATGTTATCGTTGTTGTTGATTACTTCACAAAATGGGCTGAAGTGGAACCGCTGACTACTATGACCACTAAGAAAGTAATTAACTTTGTCACCAAAAATATTATTTGTAGGTTTGGAGTGCCACAAATAACGGAACTCAATTCGAAAGCGCTGAATTCAAGGACTTTTGCAAGCATTTCCGCATCAAAAAGAGTTTCTCTGTAGTGGCACACCCTCAAGCAAATGGGAAAATGGAGTCGGTGAACAAAATCATCAAGTCCACCATTAAGAAACGGCTGACGAAAGCCAAGGGAAACTGGGTTGATGAGCCCCCACTTGCACTATGGGCTTACTGGACGATGCACAAGTCAACAACTGGACACTTGCCGTTTACCCTAGAATACGGATCCGAAGCAATAATCCCGGTCAAATTGGAAGTTCCCTCCCATTGGAATGACACTTCAATCAAAAAGAGAACGAGCAGCTCCTACTTGAGTCACTTGATTAGATCAACGAGAAATGGGAGGAAGCCGAGCTAAGGACCATGGCTCACCAGAAAAGGGTAACACGACACTTCAATTCCAAGGTCTACAACCATACTTTCAAAGTGGGAGATCTCATCCTAAAACGGATCTATCTGGTTACAGGGACATTCGGACCAAATTGGGATCGGCCTTACTCAATCGGGCAAAAGCTCGAAGATGGTACATTCAAGCTGACCACGGTCGATGGAATTCAGATTCCCCATGCTTGGAACAACGACTTGCTCCGGCATTACTTTATTTAGCTTATATCTATGTATTTCCTATTTTCGCAAATAAGCCGCCTGACTACATCGGGGGCATTGTAAATAGGCAGAATTTGCTCTACTTTTCGTTTTATCAATGAAATCTCTATTGTTTCTTGAACCAATGAAACCGTGTTCATATAAATTAGTCGCCGAGTCGACGAAAGTAAACCGACTTAATCATTAGCTACTTGGGAAAGTGAAACCACACCCAAGCACGCTATGTCTACTCACCGAGTCAACGAAAGTAAATTGACCCAAAATCATTCATTAGCTGCTTGGGAAAGTGAAAACACACCCAAGTATGCTCCGCTTACTCGCCAAGTTGACGAAAGTAAATCGACTCAAACTCAAAAGCTGCGAATTTCGTAAGCCGTGCACTCTTAAAAGCCATGCATTTCGTAAGCCACGCACTCACAAAAGCCCCACATTTCGTAAGCCGTGCAATTTCAAAAGCCACACATTTCGTAAGCCGCGCACTCTCAAAAACCGCGCATTTCGTAAGCCGTGCATTTCATAAGCCACATAAGCACTGTTTGATGTTGCCTCGGCATCATCAGCAAACCGTTAAGATTTTCTAAGTACCGGTATTGTCCTAACAACATCGGAAAACTTATCCATTGCAGGACTAACAAGGGTCAACTTACACCATAACAAATAATTGATGTGAGTCCAGCAATGTCGCAAAACTAGAAATTGATAAAGAGTTTCGATCGTTGACCGACAAAATTTCTGGAGTCGAGACATTCAAGTCACAGCTTCCTGAAGGTAGGAACCGCAAAGTAAATTTGGCTATAGAAATCAGAGAAATCGCTCGGATCGACCGGTCATTTATCAAGTGTTCGCTGTGAAGTAGGGGGTGCACACACCAACACTTGGTTGAAGGGAAAACTACTCCATGGTCATGTTACGCCGGACAAAGAATTTTGGCACTTAGAACAGATCTAGTTGTAAAACTGAAAAAATGCATACATAAAGCGTGAAATCATGGAAATAAAGGCATCGTATACCACAAAACATGGCACGACAATATGAAGTATAGAAATTGCAGAACAAGCAATCATGTCATGTACAAACATAAGTGGTATAAAAACAAGCTAAGTACGTGATAAATAAGAAAGAACACAGAAGTGACAGCAGTAGAAACATTAATCTTTTCATTTCTCATAACATTTTTTGTTCAAAGTCAAAATGTAGGGGCCATACCCACATAATATCAGCCAACAAAAAGAAAAATACAGATGCTACAACAACAAAAGTGATAAGTGCAAACTCTGCACTTGTACAAAATACATGACGAACAAATTAAAATGCTATAAAATCCAGCTCCACTGTCACTCGATCCCATCAATGCTCATTGCCACCACTTCCTTTCCCACCTTTGGTCGGAAGTTTCTTCTTCCCCTCAGCATCCCCACCAAGAGTCATATCGCTGCTAGAGATATCAATTATAGGCTTCATGCCCATGTCTCCTTCTTGTTCTTTGGCCCCATTGTAAGACTCCCCCTTGGACTTGCGCTTCTGGGACTTGTAGGAGCTCCTTGAAGACTTTCTCTCCTCTACCTTTTCCTTTTTAACTGCCACCATCCACTGCTCAGTTTTACCTGGCTGACTAGCTTGGTCTGTCTGCTCTCGAGTGTCAGCTGCTGTTAAATCGCCCTCTAGAGATATGGAGGGGTCATCCAGGCCATGCAATGTAGCGATCTTCTAAAATTCCGGCCCTGGTTGTGAGCCAGACACTGGCGCGGTGATCAAAGCAGCTATAGAAACAAGCATTGAAGCAGTCGGGAAAGAAATGAGCCCCAGGACTGGAGAATTGGCAGTTCGACAGGCGAAGAAGATGGACCTATAAGACCAAAAAGGAAAGCATTTAGTTTATCTTGTTCTTGCAGCGAGAGTTAAAAGTCCTCAAACTCGAGAGAAATAAGAAAGTTACCTGCATCAGAAGTGTGACCGTGAATCTCAACCTCGTACTCTCCACCATTCCCTTCTTTAGATGGTTGCACAATCTTTGGCAAAGTTTCAGCACTTCCCAAGGCTTCGGAGATAGGTGCTGAAGGTATGGATAAAGAAGTAGTGCCAGTCGAAGTCGGAATGAATTCTGTTTGATCATGAAGTTGCTTGGATGATTCGCTAGGCCCAAAACTAAAAGGCTCTGATAGTGCTTTAGCAGCTGTAGCTGCACCAGCATCGGCGGCTTCTCGCTCCCTTTTAACCCGAATAATCTCTTGACCCTCTACCAAAGCCCTCTTTGATTCTTCGTTCAGATAGACATCTTCCAGCTCTTATTCAGTGTACACATCCCCATCTTCTCGGAAACGGGTCGGGATTTCTTTCAAAACCATAGTAAGAGTATGTGGGAATTTAGGGCCGATATAACAGAGACTGCCCTGATGCAACAGGGAGTTGACATAGAAGTTCAGGATGGTGTTATTCATCTTTGCCATCTTCCCTTCAATGGTATCTTGCAGCTCCAAGTAGTCCACCGACACAACGGCTTTCTCAACTTCGAGTTTGGTCTTTTCAACATCGAGTTGCACAACTTTTTCTCGAAGCAAAGCAATCACTTGAGCCTGGTTGGAGATGGTCTTATCTTGGGATTCCACATTCCCGCATAATCAGCAATTGTTTTCTTATGAACTTCAATAGTTTCATCATGACCAACAATGGTTCTCTTTTGAGCTTTGATGATCTCATCTCGAGTTTAAAGCTCCTTTTTCAGCTTGACTTCATCAGCATGGGCTTTCTTGATTTTATCTCTGAATACAATTTCAATTTTTACATGAGCCTCCTTCAATTCCTTTAGCAAACTAGTGTTGCCCTTACTATCTCGAATGGCAGCATCTCTCTCTTTTGTCAAGTGATCAATTCAAGCATCACGTTCCGTCAACATCCTTTTATAATCATCCTTTTCCAACTCGAAAGAAAGAAACTCTTGATAGTTGTTACGATTTATGTCCGCCGGCTGGTTATATAAATTCTCCTATCCTTCAGCTTGGTCCAAGTCACTCAGAATCCCCTAGAGATGGGATACTTAAGAATCCTTATGGATCGGAAGCAGGTCTCGATTGAATTTAATTCCCGTCAGGAACCAATTAGGAAACGTGGCTTTAAGTTTAGGTGGACCAGACGAGAGAATATAAGCAAGCCTCCTACGAGGGCATGAAAAACCTGAAGCCGACACAACATGAATTGACGGAGTCTGGGTTGATGGAGCAACCTGAATAGTAGAAGATGCAACCTCAATAGAAACTTGAGGTTGGGCAGATGTATTGTGCTCATAGGGATGAGGACCACGATCTACTTTCAACATTTTGGATGGCTCTTCCCGATCGTCGGGGGTCTTCCTCTTCTTATAACTACCTCTATAAACTCTTCATCGGTCCCTGTCATCCCGACGACGAGCTTCAGCTTCTTAATCTTTTCTCCTTCTCCATTCTTCCTCAGTTTCTCGGGGCTGGTGGCGATTTGAAGTCCATTTCGACCCACGTTGTGCATCTGTAAATTGTTCAAGATCTTCATAAAGACACACAACCTCCCATAGTACCTAATATAGGGAAAAAATGAAGTAACTTCAGTGGTAGAAAATGAGCTCAAATAATGCATATATAAGTGTACGTGACCCTAGTGAAGTATGTAACATGTCCTAGGCGCCCTAAAAGGAATTCACAAACCGGGTCGAAAAGCGACTACAGTGGGATTCGGGCTAATTTTGGAAACAACATGACTAAAGGGAGGAGACAAACCCTCGGACTCAAAATCATCTCTCATGAGTTCTGCAATGTTCACATAAACGTTGCTCAAGTCCCCGAAGTTGATATCGGTTTCCTTAGGTAGAGAACAACGAATTCATTCAGTTATTGGGGGAGCATCTTTAGCAATAACCTCTTGGGGAGGTGAATCCCGGAGAATTAGACTCATTCCTGGAGTTTCATCACATGATTTGAGATCTTCTTCGTTGGAACATGCATCAAATTCCTCATCGCTAAAGAAGGGGTCATTGTCACTTCCGCTCTCAATTTCACCTTTCTCTTTTTCTACGATCACTGTAGCCTTGCCTTCTCGTTGTTTGAACTCCTCTTCCCCTTCCTCCGAGATTAGGGGCACCCAAATCAGATTAATAGCCCCGGTTGTAACGCCCTTTTCTTGACGAATCTCCTCAGTTGATCCACCGGATGGACCTTCTTCTCCTTGTAGACCGCTCTCTTCGGAATTGTGCGATGAAGAAGTGTAGCATGTTCTAATCCTAGAACAGGTAGGGAATGGAACCTCAACAGCAACGGCAGACCTCCCGAGATGTAACAATCAATACCGATGCAAATTCTCGTCCGTCGGCAAAAGTTTGACCGATCTCTCTAGCATCTATGGCCTTCGGAGTATGGAAGATAGAGTCTAGTGTTGGATCTTTATTTGGTCTCAGAATAACTGTAAGAAGCATTCAGTTTATTAATACCCCGCACCATCGTAATAAGTCTCAATGAGAAAAGAGAAAAAACTTATCCCCTATCATCCAAAGACGATTAAACCCTTCAAGACATCTAATGAAGAAATATCGTGTCTTGAACCGGGATAAGTTGCTTTGGAGCTACAACATAATTTTGCGATTTCTCTGAGCCTCAGTAATCAAAAGAGAGGGACATTCCTCTCTCTTCTTGAATGAAAGGAAATATCTCAATTTGTTGAAGCTTAGGGCACGATTGAATGTCTGCATAAACAAAACATGAATACCAGTCAAAATTGCATAGCTATTGGGATGAATCTGAAATGGGGCTATTCTCAAATTAAGAAGAGTGTCTCTTAAGGAATGGTTGAATTGGGGCACTGCACCATTCAAGCACATGTACCGATGGCAGTCGGTGTACCCCGAAGGTGGCATGTGTGCAAACTCATTTTTCAGTGAAAGGCACACATCTTCCTTCAGAATACCATGCTGTAAACAAATATTGTGCAAAACTTTAGTAGAAATGACAGTAGAAGCTCTCTCCAGAGGGTTTAGTAAACCTCTAAAGTTCGAAGAAGTTCGATCGACGATCAGACCAATCGGCACCAACTGACCATATTGAGCCTATGGTGCTAAAGAAGTAGGCGTTGTTGGAATTGTTTGCGAGGGCATAACTAATGTCGATTCTGCTTCCGTAAGTACCAGGCTCCCCCCACTGGATTTACATCGAGATGATGGATGCTTCAATCTATATAACAAAACTTGTGTCCAACATGGTCAGGTAACCCTATTTTTTAATCAGAAATCCCCATATGTTTAACGCTTGAATTCCAAAAGGACGTTGACTTATGCCAACTAATCGAATTTAAAGCGTTGACTAGGGCAAGTGCAGTGTGTTATCTATGTGAGATGGATTCGGTGTCATGAACACTGTGAATGCTCTATCCTGTGTAGATAGTTCACTCGTAGTAGAAAAAGGAAAAATCTTTTCATATCATTCATTGAAGTTTTTCCGCCAAAACTTACCCGTTATCGGTCGACGATCAATAACGGATCCATTGTCCAAAGCGACACGAAAAGATTGTTATATTCTCAGATACACCGAGCATGCGATAGTAAGACTAATCAAGGATGATCAACTCCATAGTAAACCGCCTCATCGGAACCATCGAGGCCATGAGCTAATCAATTTTGATTTATTAGACGAAGATAGTAGAATGCGTCGAGTGCAAGACATGACTCCACTATCTACCTCCAATAAATCGCAATTAACCTGCATCATTCACCATTCTCCTCAATCGCCCCAAATTCACTAGCAACCACACCCAATATGATAACCATGTCATCAGCAACCTCGAATCGAAGACAAACGGGTCTGACTTCGGGTTCGTGCCGATCCAAGCTAGGTTTAGCAGTCTGCAAGGTTGGCGGCGATCCAAGCAAGCGGCGATTCTGGTGCTAGGGTTCGGCTCGAGATAATGGCAGAGGTAACAGAGGTCGGCGGTAGTATGTTCTGGTGGTAGAGATCAATGGAGGAAGTGGCAAAAGATGGTTAGGTCGTGGTTGGTTTCGGTCACAAGAAAATAAAGAAAGAAGGGTCAGCTCAAATATAGTACTAAATAGGAAAGATTTCAATGAAAAAAATAAAAGTACTTGGGTCGCTAGCGATTCATCATCTCACGTTATTTTTTTCTCAAACTTTTCAAACTCAACCCCCTCGTCATTCGTAAACACTTTGGAAATTACAGTGTCAAAATTGATATGTTTCCATGGATAATGATGATCCACATCCCAAACCCAATAAAAATTGAAAAGTAAAAAACAATACTTCATGGTAAGCCTAATACGATCGATTGGATTTCATGGAATATGAATTCAAGGACGACCAGTTCTAGAGCGCACTTTGTTTCCAATGAAAGCATACTTTAGGGGGCAAATGTTAACCAAGTTTTTAACCCAGCAGAATTCAATAGGAGTTAGGACTTAGGGACTATGCAAAAATGACTTGAAACTTGAACAAGACATCCAAAAGAACAAGCCAAAAGCACTCAAGAAGAGTTACCCAAAAATACACTAAGGGGATGGATCGTTAGTGATCAATCACCCATGGATTGCTAGTGATCCATAAGGAAGCTTCATGGGTCGTTCAAGCCTCTTGCATCATGAATTAATATATCTTCTAAGTACGTTTGCCAAGTTTCATAGCCTTCCAAGCAACCTAATTCGAGAAGCGAAGACCCATCTGATTCTAATCATAGTTCAATCCAACATGTACATGAATCATCATCAAAACAAGGAAACTAGCTATGAAATTACATGGAGAGCACCTATATAAGATAGGGAGTGCAATGCAAAGGAGGAAGTCCAAAAATCCCCTAAGTACATGGATCGCTAGCGATCCATGACCTATGGATCACTAGCGATCCATGACATTATGTTGGATCATTATTAAATTTTCAGAGAACCTTTGTATCATCGAGTGTAGGCTTTTAGCAAAATGGTCTAGCCCAATTGCTCTCTTGTACCTATAAATACAATCCTATATACAACATAAAGAGGATCTTCTGGATTGGCTGCTGGAACTATGCAGAGATTATTCTTCACTCTTCTCCTCCCACACAATAGTCATCTAGGGGTTCACTGTGATTCTCCAATGAACTCTTGTACTGTGACTTGATCTAACTTAGAAGGTTCGATCATATTGTAATCCGATTCAACTTGTAACAGCAGTCAGTTGATAGGAAGTTATAAAGTGGACGTATGCTTCGTTAATAGCCGAACTGCTATAAATATATTCTTGTCTTTTTACTATTTCTGCTCTTTTTACATTTATCTTCTATATTGTTGTCTGTTAGAACGGGCTGGTGCTTTCATACTCAATCTAGGGTGTTGATCCATTTTTTGGGTTAACACATACATAAATACATACATACATACATACATATAGCTATACATACATACATTATACATATATATTTATATTAAGTAAAACCAAAATTAAATAAATCTCAAACTATAATTTATAAATTTTAAATAATATACATGAATTTTATTTAAATTAAATTTAGAAACATTCTAAATGAATCAGACTTCATTGGTTCAATAAAGAACCAGTACGGTAAAGAAAATTGAAATTCATTTGTATATTCCGTTGTAGGCTGGCCTAGTTCCAACAATGGTATCGAAGCCTAATAGCCTATGCGTCCAAATTAATCATGTTAAGGCTAACTAATTAAGCCTGCTTACTTAGTGCAGTATTTAGAAAGGTAATGTCTAGAATTGGAATTGGATAATCAAGTACCATGTTCTACCTGGTTACTAGCCTAGTCTAAAAGGTGCTGTGAGCCCAAAGGTTGCCCATAATAGAAAAAGTCCAATTTGAATGGCCTTGGGCTAATTTTTAATATAGTTTTGAAAATTAAGACATGATTTTAAATTTAAAATAAAAACATGTTTATTATAAAAGGTTATAATATAACATAAATTTTCCAAATGTTTGAAAAGGTAATGAAATTTCAAAATGTTTGAAAATATATAAATATTAATTTTGAAATTTAAAATTCATTAATAAGATTAATAAAATAAATAAATTAAATGAGTTAATTTATTAATACTTATATGCATGTATTATATATGTTGATATATGTTATGTTATTTTAAAAGTGTCTAAGATAACGTAAATATACAGTATGTATGTAAGATAAATTTTGAAATTAACATAATTTAGTTAAAATTGTTTAATTAAATAAATTAATTAAAAAGTTAATTAATTAAATAGTAAACAAATATATATTATATATGTGTTGTACTATAAAGGTTATAATATGTAATAAGTATTAAATATAAATGTTATATTAAGATGGTACAAAATTAATTAAATTATTAATTAAATAAGGTTTAATTAATGTAATATTATACATAAGACTATTATATAAGTAATATGAAATATGGAAGTTATATAATAATAAAACTTATATAATATAGATGTATAACTAAAAGCGGAACATTAAGAAACCCTTAATTGACCTAAGGAATGAATACATACATAAATGTACATATACCGTGGTTTCTGATGTGTCCGACACTCGAATCACGAGAGTATTCCATAAGAAATACATTATTCCTGTAACGACCCATAAATTTCAACTATTTTAATAACGTAATTAGTTGAAATTTTGCGAAATTTCAAACGATAAAATTTTGAAATAAAAATTTGATATTTGGAATACGTCTAGTTAAACATAGCAACTGGTAAATTTTCGTCCGAAAATACGAAAGTTTATTTCGCGCGTAAATTCACTTCAATTTAATCAGTTAAAAAGTGATGAAAATAAAATGTTTCCGAAACCTAAATATTTTTACATAGAAAAATTCTAAACCATCTTCTGAGCAAGATGTCAGTTTGTCGTTTTTCCAAATTCGGACATCTTTGGCTCCGTCGATCTTATTTTTCAGCGTTTTTCTTGCATTTTCCGCTGTTAGAAAATTCGAATTTTTATAATTCAATCATACCACTGAAATCTGTATACCGTTGTGATCGTCTCGTCGTGCTAATCTCCGTAGTATATTCTTATCTGTGTTTCGGTGTCCGATACATGTTGGAAAAATCGGAAAAACGATTCTGTACCGGTACCGAATTTCAACCTTTTGGGCTCCGTGTCTTTTCATCTATCAAACTGTTGAAATCGAACACCTTTAATATTCCGAGAATTGATTTTTGACTGTGACTATTCATTGCTTGATATTTATTTCGGTTCATCCTTCATTTATCTATTTTCCATTCTTCAAAGAGCAAAGTTTGTTTCATCTTTCTGTTGCAAAATCAATTCACGCCTTTCGGTTTTGTGATTATTATGTTACACTATATAAATGGAATAGCCATTAGCTTTTATTTTTTTGGGGTAACCGATGCCAAACTGTTGATATCCTCACCATTTTAAATTATTTACTACTTCATCTCTTATTTTGTTGTTCCCAACATTTGACAGCTCATTCTTCACGCACTCTACATCTTACCTTCTTCTTACCTTCCTCATTGCTTTGGGTTCTGTCATTCTCTCTATAAAAAATTTTTTTTTTAACCCCCTGCATATATTCATTCCTCCACCTATCATTTACTTTCTCCTTCATGTAAACTTACTCACCGCCCGTCTCTTCTTAAAACAAAATAATTTACATATATGCAAATGTTGCATGTATCTTCTTCTTGCTGAAGCCGTGCATCCTCCTCTGCCGTGTGCCCAACATACATCCAACATCCCGCCTTCCACCATAAAACTCCCACGTGCAAGCCTCGGCCACCGCACAGACCTCACCACAACAGCTCGCTGCTTCCACCCTCCATCTCGCCCATGACTGGCCATAGCCATCATCACCCAGTCCTCAAGCTACACGGCCACCATCATTCCACCTTCCTTCCCCAGCCGAAGACCCACAGATCCGCTTCAGATCCGAACTCGCCTCTTCACCGCATGCGTGTACACCTCCTCTGTCCTCCTTTCGGCATCGGTTTCCTCCGCCATACAACCTCTGCCCTCACCTCTTGCGTGCGTCCACTTTATGAATATAGGTATACTTGCATTTTGTAGGGTTCTTAATATATACTTGTTTATATAGAACGTATGGATATAGGCTGCAATCTCTAAAGTTGTAAAGTGTATTAGTGTATACTGTTGCATATCTCGAGTGTTGTATATTATGTAAGTTGATATTTTATATAAACTGATACTTTTATGTTCTAATGTTTTAAATTATCAGTCTATTTATATTGGCGTATAGGTATTGATATTTATATCTTTTATTTCTACAGTTTATAATATAGATTAAGTTGTTTGTTTATATTTAAAATTGTTAATAATAATATTCGTGCGTCAGTTTCTATAAGTTTGGTTTGTATAAATAGGTAGTACTTGAGATATATATACATATATATGTGAGATGACGGTAGTAAATAAACAATGGTTTTAAAGGATAGTATATATATATGATTTAAAGTTTATACATATCTAAAAATATACTCTGTTACATATATATTATGATAAGCAGTATTTTGAAACAGTTTTATAATAATATATACTAATTATAATTGTTTATACTGTTATTATATCAGTTTCGTACATTTATATCATGGGTTTGGGTAGTTGTCTACATATGTTTAAAAAGTATGTAAGTATATACTGTTTATAGGTATGAGTATTAACATATCTATATAAATCCATATTGGTTGTTGATTTCAAAGTATATATTTTATTTTATGGGTATGGGATTTAAAATAAAATTGAAAAAATATATATGTTTTAAATTGATTTCAGAAAAATAACATATGTTTAGTTCAACTTATACTAATTGATTTGACTCGTTCTCATCGATTTCTTATTTATCAGCTTTATCGTCAAATTCGCGTTCAATCGTGCTTCGTTTTGGAATTCGTGCTTGGATCCGTAACTCAATTCAGTGTCTATTTCTCTAGCCTCGAAAGGTGAGCACTCACTCACGATTAATGTTCTTTTATTTATTAAATTTGATTTCAATTGAAACGACAATTGAAATATGCTGTTATATATGCTATTGCCTGTATCAGTTCACCTGTGACATCTGACACCATTATCTGTTAATTATTTATGTGATGATAATACAGTTTTGCTGATAATTGATTGATTGTTGATGCTATATTGGACGTTAAATTGTAAATGTTAAAATGATAAACAGTATGAAATTGAACTTGATATAGGATAATTAAATTTTAAATTTGATTAACTGACATTTGTATAATATGACCCCTTTAACTGTTGAGTTTATTGACACATAGGATTTGTTTAATTACACTTTGAACCACTGAATGTATATTGTTAAATTGATGATGCATGAAATTGTAAATTGAACGACAAGTGAAAACCGTAATGTAATAATCTTTAATCTACATGAAATGATAGTGTAGATTCTAGAAATAATTATATTAATTCGCACAAATAACAATATGAATTAATACGGTTATTTGGGGATTATTTGAATTGATTATTGAATTGTTATTGATTGTTGTTATTGCTTGTTTATTTACTTTGACACCATCCCAGTTATCACACTGCAAGTTCCCTTTGAATGTTTTGATTTTGAATTTAATTGGAATCGGGTTGAAATGATAAATACCCAAAAGTTGAACTTTGACCTAGGATAGAAAATTAAATAAAACCGATTGGTCAATAATTTGATTTAAAAATAAAATAAGGATTTTATTTGAATAAATATTATGGTTTTGAAATGAAGTTGAAATCTGAATTTTAATGAAAGGAAATTGTAATATTTAATAATCTGAAACAAAATATTTACAATGTAATCAATGAAAGAATGTTGTTTAATTTGAGAAATGATTGAATTAAGTTTGAAATGATTTAATAATTAAGTTTGAAATTATTAAACTTTGAAATTATTTAATAATTAAGTTTTGAACTATTTAATAATGAATTATTAAATGATTAAATTGAATTGAAATTCTTTAATAAGAAAAATTGAACTTTTGAATAAGTGAATTTTACTTCGTAAAGAATTGAAATTGAGTTTCTTTATTAATTAAGTTTTGGAAAATTATTTAAGGAAGTAAATAAGTGAAATTGGATTTCTTTAACAAAAATGAAATGTGATATTTTTGGAATTAATGTAAGACTTGTAATTGGAGAATTGATTTGACGAATTTAGTTTAATTCAAAATTGTAAGTTTTGTTTTAATGAAGTTGAACTTAAGAATTGATTAAATGAATTGGAAATTTAATAGAAATTGTTTTGAATGATAAAGTAACTTAACGAATATTGAATGAAATCGATAAATGAGTTTAAATTGATTTGAATGTTAAATTAAATTTATTTAAATGATTTCGGAATGAAACTTATATACGAACTTGAATCAATATTGTTTTAAATAGAAATTGAAATTGAATTATAAGATTTTGAAACGGAAAATTGGAAGTTTTGAAACAAAAATTTGGAAATTGTTTTAGAAAGACAAATGAAATGTTGATTTACGAATTCTATTTGAAATTGAAATTGATTTGGTTTTTGAAATATATAAACGACCAATCGGTGTAATAATTACGAAAGTTATTAAAGAGACCGGGATCGGTAATGGATATACTCTCTATCTGAACCGAAACCACTTTAATAACTATACGCGGAGTGTTGATCCAGAACAAAGTGGATGGTTTTGATGAACGCGTTTGTTTGTACCAAAAATGGGCACAACACTCTTCGGAAGTTTTTGAAGAGATAAAAGTGAAGAATGAAAATTAAAACTGTGGATTATCTAACAAAAACTCCAAATAACAGAAAATAAATTGCAAAGACAAGCGATTTAGAGTGGTTCGGCGTTTTGCCTACGTCCACTATGAAGTTTGATGATTTTATTGCTCGATTACTTGAAGATTACAGTAGTTGATAATGTAATACAACTGAATTCAAATGCTAAGTGTCGATCTAAAGTAGCGGCGGTGTTCTGGAGTAAATCTGGCAGAATCTGGGCGCTCTTGAGTACTTAGAATTCTCCGACCCTTTTTCTGAATGACCAGGGGCTCTATTTATAGGTGTTGGAGGCTGGTATTTCGCCCAAAATGAGGGGAGACCAGTTCTGGCACGTCAGGGGGCCCACATGGCCGAAATCTGGAGATCCGGGCCCGCTTTGGGATCGATTCGACCCTTGGTTCGAATCGATCAAGAAATCATCCAATCGAGCTGAAATTTGGTGTGTACATTCTTCATTATGTGTTTGAGCTTCTGTGAAAATTTCATGGGATTTGGACTTGTAGAACTCGAGTTATGATCGATTCAAGTTGGTGTTTTTCGTATTCTGGAGTCGTTCGAATCGATATGCTCGAATCGATTCGTTCGAATCGATCTTCCTGCTCGTGAAGATGGTGACGTGGTGCGCTTTCTTCGAATCGATCCGGTTTCCATTCCGGATTGACTGGGTCGACTCCACGTTCTTAGCTGTTGTGGCCTAGTGGATTCGAGGTAGCTTATGGGATGGAGTCGAGGCGCATCTATCATATGGATTCGAAGTAGGCCAAGGGGATGGATTCGAAGGAAAGCTTCCACGATGGATTCGAAGCCGGCAAAGGGGATGGATTCGAAGGAAGCTTCCACGATGGATTCGAAGCCGGCAAAGGGGATGGATTCGAAGGAAGCTTCCACGATGGATTCGAAGCCAGGCAAAAGGGGATGGATTCGAAGATGATCGAGTCGACCTTAATGGATTCGAATACAAGGTTGTTTCCTCCATTTTCCATCGGTGATATCTTGAGCATACGAACTCGGATTGACTTGAAAATTGGAACGTCATTTCCTCTGGCCTTGCTTAGCATATCTTATCAATTGTAGCCCGATCCGGACTCGGACAAATTTCGTCGATATCCGTAGCGATCCTTACGTGTAACCGACTTCCAAGACGATCTGTTACTGTTTTCTAGTTAAGTCCTTGGTATCACGGCCTTGCCAAAAGGCGGGATAACATTTGCCCCCCAAAGTACGTCTTGTGTAAACATGACGTGCTTTGAAAAGTTGCAGTCTCTCACTGGACAGCTATGACATGCTTTACCGAAAGTTGCATTCTGTATCGCTGTAATCGACCGTCGTACAATAGTGACTGGCTGTCAGTTTTTTGAGTCATGACGAGATGAACATTCGATCCCTGTAAATGATAAAGATCAAACATTAGTCAGAAATACGTGCATACATGTATTATCTTGACTTTGATTAACGTTGCGTGATCGCAAGTCGTTGTCAGTTCGGTTTACTATCGAAATCTGCATCGGTCCTCTCCTGGACCGATTTGAGATTTGAGTTAAAAAACTGCTTTTATGATTATCTATGATCATCCTCTCGTACTGATCCTCTCCTGAATCGGTACAAGAGTAGACAAGCAATTTTAAACATTGAGACTATTCGTCCATTTTCATCAGTGGTTGGCGATGGATTCGAAGCTGTGCCTCTTCGAATCGATATTGCGTGGATTCGATGTTCTCTGAGTTGATGGAGTCGAAGTCGTGAGTGCTCGAATCAATGTTGCTTTGTTTCGATGCTGCTGGAATGGATTTGATGTGGCAAAGGATTCGAAACCGGATGGATTCGAACTAAAGGAGGGATTCGAACTGGTTGATCGACGCTGTGCTTCGAGTTGATGCTGTGGATTCGAAGGAAAAGTCTCGAAGTTGTCTGGTGTAGATATTTGAGTCCGAGTCGACGAGGTCACCTGGTCAACTTCGAATCGATTTAGACCTGTGGCGATGGATTCGAAGATTCTGCTTCGAATCGATGAGTTAGACCCGTTATTCCCGGTTGCGCTTGACCGGGAGACGAATGGTCTCGTTTCCCCTATATATACCGGGGTCCTGTTCACTTTTAACTTTTTACTTTTCACTGTTGCTCTGCTCCTTCTTCGTATCGATCTCCCAGACCTTGATAGAGACGCTTCTACGAATCGAACAAACCCTTTACGCCCTCACTTGTAACCACACAAAATCAGGTAATAACTGGATCGAGTCAAGTTTTGAGAATGATAGAACAGGGAATCGTTGTGAGTTCTAAGTCCAATAGGTCGAATCGATGGGGAAAACGCGATGAAGTGTCGCGACCTTCCTTGGGGAAAGAAAATTCCTGAAGGATTCTCGTCTCCTCTTCGCTTCGTATCGACCCCTTCGTTGGAATAGTTCGAATCGATTTCGGGTATGGGGCCTTCAAACTGAAGTTTGCGAATCGAAATGGCTCGTATCGAATCGAGTCGATGTAGTAATTTTCTGATCGACTCGAGGGCATTAAGTTTGATCGATACGAAGTTTGCTCTTCTGATCGATTCGAAGTGATTCTTCACCTGATGTTGCGGGCATTGCTCCAAGGACTTACATCAATACAAAATGCATCGAGTCGACCCTCTATCGATTCGAAGCACTTTGATTCGACTCGTATCGATCCGAGGTGATCGATTCGAACGTCTTCAGTCCTGGGAGTGCAACTCTTCTGACTCGCTCAATGGATTCGAACGTGACCAATTTTCAGTTGAAACTTGACGAACTTAATGAAATTTAGCATACTTCACTCCGACGAGCTTCGGCCTTGCATAATCGAACTTGATCAACAGATATGAACTTGAATTTCCTTTGAAGCTCGTCGATGGAACTCTGACTTAACCAATAATACAACTGATTTATACTTGAAGCTGGTCCGTAGCGTTTGGACGGTGCGGAAATGACGGTCAGCGATGACGGTCATTTTCTTTCTCGAATTCCCAAGTTATGTTGTACGAACATCTCGCTTCATTCTGTTAAAATTGCTCGAGTGATGTACAATACTTGCACTGCACAACACGTTCACACACACTACACTGGGGCATGCACGGGCTTGTTCATAAACTTAATGTTGCTTTCTAATGAGTTAGCTAATTATGGAATCTTCGAGCTCTCAACAACAAGAGGTACAGAGCTCGACTCCTCCGGTGCTTGAGATTCCCGATATCCCTGCCGATATAATCGATCCAGCTCCAGACGAATTTCCGGAGGCGATATTTATTGAGGACCCTGTTGACTCGGTTCAGTCCAACATTTCTGAATCCTTATTGGGACGAATATGCTTAAAGCATAACATATCTCTTGGTGACGTACTATTGCCCAGCGCCACCGATAGACCGCACAATCCGCCTGAAGGATATACAGCATTCTACCGTCATGCTTGTGCGGCTGGAACTCTTCCTCCCTTCAATCAATATATCAGAAGGATGCTATCATATTTAGGGATCGCTCCTTCACAACTTCATCCCAACGGGCATGCGTTGCTGAATAGTGTCTTCGTAATATTTATGGACTGTCTCTTCCGCCCGCCGAGGCCCTCCGAGATCAGACACATATTTAACTTCAAGAGCAGGGGTGATAGCCCGTCGTTTACATTTTTGGAGGCAGTTAGAAATTGCCAAGTTGTAGTTGGAGCTTGGACGCGACTGAGCTACTTCAAGAACGAATGGTTCTACGTTCGATGCCCTCCGGGTTTCGCTAGGCGATGGTTGTCTAGACGTAAGCGCCTTAACCTGTGTCTTTGACCAATATCTCTTCGGTATTAAAATTGACATTCCATTCCTTTTACAGCTATTATCTCTAGGCCCGATGGAGGGCGTTTCAAGGGTACCGTCCGGAGTCTTCAAGAAGTTCCGAGCGAGCTGAGGCATATTGACTCGGTGCTGAACGACTACAACTTAAGAGTTCTGGGTTTGATCGACATTAATCAAAGCATAGTTGTTGAGGGATTTTCAAAGTCCGTCTCCAAGAAGGAAAATAAGAAGAAACCCAAGAATAGAAAAGCGAAGAGGTCACTCGGGATCAGAATAATCGAGGCGAGTGACGAAGAAAGGACCCAGACGGATTCAAAGCCAATGGCCGACCTTTCGGGAAACTTGGAGGAATTGGGAGAAAAACGGAAAGGCAAGGCCGCCGTTTCCAAAAAACTTAAGTCAAAGGGGGGAAAATCTGTAGATGTGTTTCTTCCCGCTTCCGGAGTCATGATTTCTGAGGCCGCCCCTTCTCATTCGAGAGATTCTCTCAAAGGGCTTGACGATATTCCTATCCCAGATTATATATCAATCTCTCATAATCCTGGGTTGGAGGAATTACAAGATGTACTAAATATGAACGAGCCCTTTCCTTTAAGTGCGGTCAACACTTCCGGTCGGTTTGGGGGTTTACACATTTACACTCACTTCCACGGCACTTCATGACTTCTGCATAGTAAACATTGCTTTATGGGATTTTAATCCGTAATTCTTTCTTATCGCAGGTGAGATGTCAGGGCGTGGCTCCACTCTAGATAGGCTTCGGAATGTGCGCCAATCTTCTCCATTTTATGATTCCCGTAGGAGAGAGACGGATAGGGATCATGGTCGAGGCTATTCGAGTCAAGAACGTTATGATAGAGACAGAGATTACTCACGTAACCGTTTTGGCTATGATTACTCTGACAGAGACCGGGGATACCAACACCGACCCCGATCTCGCTCTCCTCCGCCTCCCAGGGCTCCAGTAGACCTCCCAGGACCATCTCATCAGCAACAGTTGCCTTCTCAATCTTCTCGGCCTGACGCTCAACGGCCAAGAGTGGAACCAACGGTAGCCGCTATAATTGAACAAGCTCCGGCTGAGTTGACAAGCGAGGGAGCTGCTAAACTCGCCCAAATGAAAAACGACTACCCGGAAATTTGCATGGATGGCTATATCTTCCCTCCTAACTTCAAAAGAATCCCTCCGGAAGCCGAGACCACCGCTCATAATTACATCCATGACTTCTATGCTCAGTACAAGGAGTGGTATAAGGCAGCCGTGAAGGCTTCTAGAGTAGCTTTCGACAGGGCGAAGGTCATTGCCGAACGTGACGTTGACATTGCGAAGCAGAAACGCATCATTCAAGTTCTTCAATCCGAAGTGGAAATGTCCCGAAAGTCAGAGCTTTAAACACTTAAGAAACACGAGGGTGTCGTGGCCAAATTAGCGAGGATGCAGCAAGAACATTGCGCCATAGTGGAAGAGATGGGCCATCGTAATACCACCGTTGCAGCTGAGCGAGACTTAGCCGTTAAAGAGCTGAACGAGCTCAAGGCCAAATTCGCTGAAATGGTGAAGGAGAAGGACGATGCGAACGCTACTGCTCAAGAGGCTTGTGACCAAGCAGTATCCCTCAGGGCCGAACTTGCTGCGGCGGCGGTCAAGGCTAAGTCTGTGGAAGCGGAGATTCAGGAAAAGATCTTGGAGGAGAGGTCTAGGCTAGATGCTGAGTTTGACGATCTCTTGGTCACGTATAACGCTAATGTGCTGGAACACAGAAATCTAGCGTGGCTGGGAGATGACTCCATGATCTTGTATAATGCCTGGACCCGGCTGGTGAATGAGAAGAGAGCAGCGCATCCAGATGGAGCACTTGACGACTTTGAACTGGATATGCGTCTGCTTACTGAGGATGAGAGGAAGACCCTTCATGAGGTGGTAATCTCTATGGCGAAAGAAAAACTCGGCGTCCAATCATTAGAGACAGGCGAAGGTTCGGGGACCGTGCATCACGAGGCAAGTGTTGGAGCCGTAATCCCAACACTGCCCGAAACCACTGGTGCGGTAGACCCCCAATCTGTTCCTGCATATAATCCTGACCAACCGTTATTATCTTCCGCCGATGATTCCACCCATGTTTCGGTCCAGACTAAGGAAGGTATTTGAACGCTTCTCGTAGTTTAGTTGTGAAGGACCTTAAGCAACACACTTGTCTAACAATCTCCGTTTTGTCGTATTTCAGTGACCGAGGTTATTGTTTCTGCACCCCTCGCTTTATCGGTTCCTCATCAAACACAAGGGGTTGTTTTTTCTGAAGCCATCACGACTTCTACTTTAATTGGCGAGGAGGGAGATGCAAATATGTTTTCTTTCAGCGCTCAAATGATAGAGGAGCTTCTCAATGAACCCATCGATCCCTCTGCCAATCCGTCCGATGTTGTAAGTGAGGCTGCTCCGACCGTTAGTTTACCCATGCCAGCTATTGGCACATCTGATGCGGCCCCAGTATCTCGTGAGGACGACGTTATTGCTGAGATCGCTGCCGAGATGGCAGCAGGGAATGTTAGCGCTAGTCCGCCCGGGCCTGCCCTGTTAATGGTGATTTCGCCGGGTGGTACTGTATTGATCGAGACCGCTCCTGTCCCTCCTCCTGCTACTACTCCTATGCCTCCAGCTCGTCCTCCTAGAAGAACTTCCGTTGCCTCCAGCTCTGAGGAAGATGTCGACATTATATCGCTGCCGGAGGGCAAGCCTGAAAAGAGCAAGCGATTGAGGAAGAAATCGGGCAGCGGATCAGGTGGAGCTACCCCGAAGAAGAAGATAAGGAAGAAGAAAGAATGAACTTCTTTCTCTAAATCTTTGTTGCGTAGGGTAGCATTTTGTTGATTTTTCTATAGCCGTGTATAGATGTGGATTCGGCTCCCACTAGCAGAATTTTTCATAAACACTTTGTAATCAGATTCTTTTTGTTGATAATGGAAATGAAAATCTATTCCCTTTCTGTCTTCAACTTGTTATGTGTTATGGTTCTGCCCCCTGTATTGGGGAGAAGTGTGGAGTTGACGTATGTTTATACTCTGCCTTGCGTACTGGAAGCACGGAGTTAGTTAATGTTTACACTCCAGTTCGCGTTCTCGGAAGCTGGAGTTCGTTAATGTTTATACTCCAGTTCGCGCTCTCGGAAGCTGGAGTTTGTTAGGAGAATGTTTATACTCCGCCTCGCACTCTGGGAGTACGGAGTTCGAAGGATGTTTATACTCCGCCTCGCGCTCTGGGAGCACGGAGTTAAGTAAAAAGCTTGTACCCAGCTCGCGCTCTCGGAGTACTCTGGGTTTTAGGGAAAATGTTTATACTCCGCCTCGCACTCTGGGAGTACGGAGTTGAATGAGAGTTTATACTCCGCCTCGCGCTCTGGGAGCACGGAGTTTAGTAAAATGTTTATACTCCGCCTCGCACTCTGGGAGTACGGAGTTTAGTAAAATGTTTATACTCCGCCTCGCACTCTGGGAGTACGGAGTTGGAAGAATGTTTATACTCCGTCTCGCGCTCCGGGAGCACGGAGTTCAAAGAATGTTTATACTCCGCCTCGCACTCTGGGAGTACGGAGTTGAATGAAGGGTTGTCGTGTATCAACCCATTTCGTGGCCTGATGGGATGGCTTGCCCCCGAGCTCGGGTTTCATTTAGCGAGTGGTTGATTGCTTCACAGCCACTCCCTACTTGAATAAATTCCACTGTGTGATGGAACTTAGCTCTTCGTGCATCGTGATGTTGTACATTGTATTTAATGAATCACAGCTCTGGCTCGAAGAGATGGCATTTTATTGCTGAAATAAGAAAAATATGGCAAATCAGTTGCCTTATTACAAATTCTAATTTTGAAATGCAAAAGTAAATTGCTGAATAAAAAACATAATGAAACAAATAAAGCCTGTCATATGTAATAGCGACGGAGACTCTCGCTGTTCCAGGCTCTCGGTAAAACTAGACCGTCCACGGTTGATAGTTTGAATGTGCCATCTCCAAGTCGTTGCGTAATCACGTACGGTCCCTCCCAATTTGGTTTCATGTGTGAAGGAACCGGGTATACTCTCTTGAGGACCAGATCACCGAGATCAAAGGTTCGGGGGCGAACTTTGGTGTTATATAATCGGGCGACCAGACTTCGGTAAGCGGCCGCTCTTAAATCAGCTTCTTCTCGTTTCTCGTCCAACAGATCCAAAGACTCAGCGAGTAATATAGCGTTTGTTTTCGGATCGTAATAAGTTACGCGGTGAGAAAATACTTCTGTCTCTACTGGAATGACGACCTCCGAGCCATAGGATAAGGAAAATGGGGTGTGTCCAGTTGCGGTCTTGTGAGTTGTTCGATAAGCCCATAACGCCATAGGAAGTTCATCGACCCATTTGCCCCCAGCCTTTTCCAGTCGTTTCTTTAAGATGGATTTGATAATTTTGTTAACAGCTTCGACCTGGCCATTTGCTTGTGGATGTGCGACTGCAGAGAACTTTTTATGAATATGAAATCGTTGGCAGAAACTCTTGAACTCTGAACTTTCGAATTGGGTCCCGTTATCGGTGATGATGGTGTGCGGGAGTCCAAATCGGCAAATGATATTGCGGACCACAAATTTTATCACTTTCTTTGACGTAATCGTTGCGAGAGCTTCGGCTTCAGCCCATTTCATGAAGTAATCAACTGCAACGATGGCATACTTCGCACCACCTTTTGCCAGAGGCAAAGCGCCAATGATATCGATACCCCACATAGCGAACGGCCAGGGACTGACCATTTGAGTTAACTCGGTAGGCGGGGCTCTTGGAATTCGAGCGTGTTTTTGGCACTTGTCGCACTTCCTGGCGTAATTGGCAGCATCTCGATTTACTGTCGGCCAGTAATATCCATATCGGAGTATCTTCTTAGCAAGCGCTTGTCCACCGGTGTGATCGCCGCATTCTCCCTCATGTACATCATGTAACACTCGTTTGACTTCGTCGTGAGCGATACACCGGAGGAGTGGAACAGAATAACCTTTTCTATACATGATCCCGTCCTGAATGATGAACCGCGAAGCTTTTCGTAGAATTTTCCTTTTCTCATTTCGGTGCTCAGGCAATATCCCATTCTCAATATAATTTCGATATGGAGTCATCCATGATTCTCTGCTGGGAAAGGTCTCTAACACACCATTCATTTTGATTTGATCGATGCTTGGGAAAGGCAACGTTTCGACCGGGACGAGTCCCATTTGCTGTGCTTCACCTGTGCTGGCCAACTTTGCCAATGAATCGGCCTTTTGGTTGTGATCTCGTGGTATGTAGTAAATAGCATAATAATCAAACTGATCCAGCGCTTCCTGAACTCGGGCTAGATAAGCAGCTAACCTTCGATCTCTCGCTTGATATTCTCCCCGTACCTGACATACAACCAACTGTGAGTCACAATAAACTTCTATAGCGATAATTTTCAGATCTCTGGCAAGCTTTAACCCAGCCAACAGGGCTTCATACTCGGCTTCATTGTTGGTTGCGTGAAAATCAAACTTCAAAGCATAACATATGGATCGACCTTCGGGGGTTTCTAGTACAACTCCAGCGCCTGAACATCGATCGTTTGATGCACCATCTGTATAGAGTTTCCAGACATATTCAGGAGACTCGCTGGTTTCAGGTAATTCGTCAGGAACAGTAAATTCAGCTATGAAGTCAGCTAGGACTTGCCCTTGAATGGCTCTCCGCGGAGCGTAAGTAATGTCGAATTGGCTCAGTTCAATATTCCACTTGAGTAACCTTCCAGACGTCTCAGGCCGCGTGAGGACCTGTCGTAACGGCTGATCGGTATACACAGTAAGCGGATGTGCTTGGAAATAAGGACGAAGCTTTCTCGAGGCAATGACCAAGCAGTAAGCCAGTTTCTCCAACCTGGGGTAATTTCTCTCAGCTCCGGTCAATCTTTTACTGACATAATAGACCGGTTTCTGCACTCGATCTTCTTCCCGGACCAAAGCAGCACTGATCGCATGCTCCGATACCGCCAGATAAAGGTATAATTGTTCGTGATCAATTGGTTTCGACAAAATCGGTGGCGTAGAGAGATGCTGAACCAGCGCTCGGAATGCGCCTTCACATTCCGTGGTCCATTCAAAGTTTCGTTTCCCTTTCCGGATTAGATCAAAGAAAGGAATGCATTTATCAGTGGATTTCGAGATGAACCTGCTTAGCGCTGCTACCTTCCCGTTGAGACTCTGGACTTGCTTGATGGTCTTTGGAGTTTGCAAATTCCTTATTGCCCAGATCTTTTCGGGGTTTGCTTCTATCCCACGGGCGTTGACGATGAACCCTAGAAACTTTCCGGATGCGACGCCAAAGTGGCTCTTTAACGGGTTAAGCTTCATTCCGTATTCACGCAAGATGCAGAACATTGAATTTAAATCCTTGACGTGATCTGTGGAAAATCGGGACTTAACTAACATGTCATCCACATAGACTTCCATGGTCTTCCCGATCTGATCAGCGAACATTCGATTAACCAAGCGTTGGTAAGTTGCTCCGGCATTCTTTAAACCAAAGGGCATGACTCTGTAACAGTAGAGTCCCAGATCGGTTACGAAACTAGTATGTTCTTGATCGGGTAGATGCATGGGTATCTGATTATAACCGGAATAAGCATCCATAAAGGATAACAATTCGTGACCTGCAGTCGAGTCAACGAGTTGGTCAATTCGGGGAAGTGGAAAACTATCTTTTGGACAGGCTTTGTTTAAATCAGAGTAGTCGACACAAGTTCGCCATTTCCCGTTTGGTTTCCGAACCATTACCGGATTTGACACCCACTCTGGGTATAGAGCATCTCGGATGAAACCATTTGAATGCAATTTGTCAATTTCTTCTTTAAGGGCGGCAGATCTCTCTGGATCCATACCACGCCTCTTTTGCTTGACCGGAACATGTCGTGGATCAATATTCAAAGAGTGACTAGCAATGTTCGGTGAGATTCCGCACATGTCGGAGTGCGTCCAGGCAAAGACATCAAGATTCGCCTGAAGAAATTCAACCAATTCCTGTTGTATCTGTTTTCCTAGTTGAGATCCAACTTTTAGTACTTTCGAGTCGTCATCCTCACTGACCGGGACGTCCACAGTCAGTTCGGCTGGAGACGCTTGATTCTCTTCTACTTCATCTTTATCTTCGCTATCTCTAGGGTCAAGATCTCTAAGGAATTGGTAGTGGTGCCCGGGCCGGGGCCCAGGCGTTAGCTGTCAATTATCAGTAAAACGGACGCAGAGAGATTCCTCTACGCCCTTTCCTTTCTCCTTCTTCTGTGCTTCTCGCAATTCAGCAACATAACAGGCTCTTCCTGCTGCCTGATCTCCTTGAACGATTCCTATACCATGATCGGTTGGGAATTTTAAAGTCAAACACCACGGGGCAATGGCTGCCCTGAATTCAGCAAGGGCTGGTCGACCCAGGAATGCGTTGTATGGTGAAGCAATGTCAAGAACAACGAATTGCAGCAGTCGGACTCTCCTGCGCTCTCCGATCCCCAGTTCTACTGGTAGTTCCACTATCCCAGTAGGTATTGTTGCACTGCCATTGAAGCCATGAACCCGGGATTGGCAGGGTTTTAGGTCTTTTGCTTCCATCTTCATTAAATCGTAAGCTCGCTTGAATAGAATGTTTACAGAACTCCCACTGTCAACCAGGATCCTCTTCATCCAAGCAGGACCAACCTGGGCGGATATGACCAGTGGATCAATCGTTGGAGCTTCGATTTTGTCAGCATCTCTGCTTCTGAATATGATATCGTCAGACATCGTTTTTTGTTGCTTAGCCGGGGTTCCATCCTCACAATTACTGCAGCATTCGAAGCTCGCATGCCTGATAGAGCTAGCATACGACTCCATTTCCCTCCAGCTCCTGTCTGCTGGATGAGGACCACCACTTATGGTATTGATAACTAGCCTCCCGCCTGTACGAGCGGGTTCCTCTTGTCTTTCCTGATCTTGCGCACGATTTGGATTCGATGGGCCCGCGCCACCAGACTGCGGCGCCCGCACGAATTGATCTAACTTCCTCTCCCTGATCAACTTTTCTATGAGATCTTGCAAATGGCGACAGTCATTAGTATTGTGGCCATAGCTCTCATGAAACCTACAAAACTTTCCCGTCTGAATCTGCCTTTCTGACGATCGCTTCGGAGCGGGTTTCTTATACTGTTCTGTGTTGCAAGTTTGCAGATACACATTCTCCAGTGATGTGTTTAACGGTGTATAACTTTCGAACATCGGAGCCCTACGCCGTGGGCCTGGATTCGGATCTCTCTTCTTATTCTGACCATTGCCACCTCTTGGCTGAGTTTGTTTGTTCTGTATGTTTAACTGGACTTTTCCGGAATTGTCACCGGACTGTTTAACTGCGACATTGCTTTGTATTCCCTCACTTCCGGGTTTTGCATCGTCCTGCTTCCTAGACTGTTTCGCGTCCTCTTGCCGTAAGAATTGAGCGGCTTTGGAGTAGAAACGGTCCAACGATGCGGGGGGTTTTCCGGCTAACCAGTTTCCAAATTCAGAATCGGGATCAATTCCCTTTGTCAATGCCATTAAAATTGAGTTGTCGTTGGGATTACTAATTTCCACGCATGCCGCATGGAATCTCTCCAAGTAACGCCTTAATGTTTCCCCACGAGCCTGGGTAACATTGGACAGGGTGTTAACATCTTTGGGTCTGGCAACATGCATACGGAACTGTTCAACAAACTTCTTAGCCAATTGGTCAAATGACGAAATAGATCTTGGAGGTAGTCTGGTAAACCACATTGTTGCAATTCCTCCCAGTGAAATGGGGAAGCTGCGGCATTTCACTGCATCGTCGGCCCTTGCGGCGCTCATTGACCATTCGTATTTCAGTATGTGCTGATTGGGACCAGAACTTCCTTCGTACATAGGGAGAGTTGGCATTCTGAATCGCCGAGGAGGTTCAGCGTATAGTATCTCGTCCGTGAAAGGAGTATGGCTTCGAGAAATTCCCCAATCGTCATTGGTAAGTCCTTGGCTTTCACGGATCATCTGACGTATCATAGTCGAGATGTCTGGCATCGCTACATTTTGAGCATGCTGAGCTAAGGTGTGGTCGGGTTCCACAATGCGAGTTTGGACCGGGCGCTGTCGACGGTCCAAGTTTCGCCTCCTCGGCTCAGCATCTTCCTGGACGTATGGTTCAGAAGTACGTCCTTGCTGTTGATTACCCGAATCTGGAAGATATCGGGTATCGACCCTTGTTTCCGCTGTTGCAGCTGTGACATGATTGTCCGTAGTATATTGTGAAGTGCGGCCACCCCGTGCTGATGGCCCAGCCTGGAAGCTGGTTGATGGTCCTACCCTCAATTGCCCGACAGTCAGGGCGGGCTGATATCCCGTAGTCTGAGCATAATCTCCGTCTAATCGGGGACGGGTAGATCTACGATGATAGTCAGACGAGGCAGAACTTTCAGTGGGTGAGCGGGAAACATCATCCCTCCTGGACCTCCTACGGCCCTGGCGATTCAGTTGATTTGTCAACTCAATATTAGCTCGCAACTGTTCGGCTAACTGTTGCCGACTCTGAGTCAACTCTTGGAGTAACATCTGAAATTCTTGTCTAGTGACTGCCCCAGACGGATCTGAGTGGGCAGTGTTGTCTTGGTTGGGTGGCTGCTGTTGAGCAGGATTTTGTCCATCCCTACCTTCTTGTCCTGGAGCTGCAGAAGTGGTTCTCGTGCTAACCATTTTGAACGATGAATCCTTTTCCTAGATTTTATGCAAATCTGAGTAGAATGGAAGGACTGTGAATCGAAGATCTGGATCTTCCTCTTGGATTTGTGCAATCCGGTATCGATGGTAGATCCAAGGAGCAGGAGAAAAAAGCTGGTTTTTTCTCAGTGAAAGCACCAAAGTGTTTGTACCAAAAATGGGCACAACACTCTTCGGAAGTTTTTGAAGAGATAAAAGTGAAGAATGAAAATTAAAACTGTGGATTATCTAACAAAAACTCCAAATAACAGAAAATAAATTGCAAAGACAAGCGATTTAGAGTGGTTCGGCGTTTTGCCTACGTCCACTATGAAGTTTGATGATTTTATTGCTCGATTACTTGAAGATTATAGTAGTTGATAATGTAATACAACTGAATTCAAATGCTAAGTGTCGATCTAAAGCAGCGGCGGTGTTCTGGAGTAAATCTGGCAGAATCTGGGCGCTCTTGAGTACTTAGAATTCTCCGACCCCTTTTCTGAATGACCAGGGGCTCTATTTATAGGTGTTGGAGGCTGGTATTTCGCCCAAAATGAGGGGAGACCAGTTCTGGCACGTCAGGGGGCCCACATGGCCGAAATCTGGAGATCCGGGCCCGCTTTGGGATCGATTCGACCCTTGGTTCGAATCGATCAAGAAATCATCCAATCGAGCTGAAATTTGGTGTGTACATTCTTCATTATGTGTTTGAGCTTCTGTGAAAATTTCATGGGATTTGGACTTGTAGAACTCGAGTTATGATCGATTCAAGTTGGTGTTTTTCGTATTCTGGAGTCGTTCGAATCGATATGCTCGAATCGATTCGTTCGAATCGATCTTCCTGCTCGTGAAGATGGTGACGTGGTGCGCTTTCTTCGAATCGATCCGGTTTCCATTCCGGATTGACTGGGTCGACTCCACGTTCTTAGCTGTTGTGGCCTAGTGGATTCGAGGTAGCTTATGGGATGGAGTCGAGGCGCATCTATCATATGGATTCGAAGTAGGCCAAGGGGATGGATTCGAAGGAAAGCTTCCACGATGGATTCGAAGCCGGCAAAGGGGATGGATTCGAAGGAAGCTTCCACGATGGATTCGAAGCCGGCAAAGGGGATGGATTCGAAGGAAGCTTCCACGATGGATTCGAAGCCAGGCAAAAGGGGATGGATTCGAAGATGATCGAGTCGACCTTAATGGATTCGAATACAAGGTTGTTTCCTCCATTTTCCATCGGTGATATCTTGAGCATACGAACTCGGATTGACTTGAAAATTGGAACGTCATTTCCTCTGGCCTTGCTTAGCATATCTTATCAATTGTAGCCCGATCCGGACTCGGACAAATTTCGTCGATATCCGTAGCGATCCTTACGTGTAACCGACTTCCAAGACGATCTGTTACTGTTTTCTAGTTAAGTCCTTGGTATCACGGCCTTGCCAAAAGGCGGGATAACAGCGTTGACTGAAGAAAGAGAACGATTTTGGATGACCCTTGACATGACTAAAACAGAAGCCGTGCCGGGCCATTGAGGATCGCCATCTCTAGCGGACACACTTCTTCGATACCATATCTATTACTTTTGTGATTCGATTTGGGTGCACCCCTCGATTATGGGAGTGTTGTTCGCGGTGTTGGGGTAGTAGCTGCTATGCCCAACATCAGTCCGGATCAGGCAACTACTAGTATCCTAGTTGGTATCGCCTCATGTACCTTGTCATACTGATTATCCTATTCGCGACCACTACGATTTTGATTTGTACCTTTAGTATATGTATTGCCCTCTGGTGACTTCCGGTTTTGGGGAAACTACGGTCTTGTATATGCTTTTGGGAATAAAAATGTGTTAAGGGTGGAATGGGCCATGACTTAACGCTATTTTGATATCTTATTATTACTGATAGACATTATCTATTTAGCGTACATTACTACCTAGTAGATAGTTTAACGGATCCTTAAAGGATGGTTATTCCAAACATCCTTTGAGTTACTTGTATTTCAATTGCTATTTCACTTGAGTTGGATTTATTAATATAAGAATGTTAATCCTGACTCGAGTGTCTTGTGTTTTGCTTTACGCTCGGGTCAGACTGAGTGTACCAGTATTCGAGACTCACCTTTGGAGTTGGAGCTTTGCTTGAAGATCCAGCCATCTATTCTGCTTTCAGTATTCGATGATTCCAGTGATGTATTCTGAGTTGTATCTGATGTATCATATTACTCTTCCGCTGTATCTGGTTTAACTCTGATGTATCGTATTACTCTTCTGTTGTAAACTCTGATGTATCTTATATATTCATATAGTAGCTTCATGAACTACTATCTCTTTTATTTCCGCTGCACTTATTACTCTGTGTCTGTGATCTGTGGTTATTTATTTACTGTATATGTTCAGTTTTGCCAAATTTAAATTAACAACGCGGTATTTTGAGCAATTCAACTCCGGCATGAGTGTCTACCTATACACTTGTAATGGATGCGAATGGTCCAAAATGGCGGGTCGTTACAGTTGGTATCAGAGCTTTGGTAGCTCTAGGCAAAACTTAACATATAGGGTAAATGTATTTACGGAATCACTCTCATTCGAGTTTCAATCTCTTCCTTTGACTCAATTCCTTTGAATTTTGGAACGTTCCCCTCGGTTCCGAAATTCATTCGTGTCCTTCACTATTCGTCTTCTTTCAATTCTGGAGCACCTCATAACTCCACTTTGAATGTTATCTAAAATAGATCGGCGGTCTCGCCAATCTTCGAATGATTCGTAAAAGAGCAAAAACTCCTTTATAATAGGCATCGATTTACCGGAGATTTCTATATCCTCGGTTTACGATGCTATCTATTCCCTGCTATACCTGAATTCCATCTCTTGAGATCGAGTGTTGATTTACCTCAGAATTCTACACCGATCTTATTTTTGAAGTCACGGTCGACCCGGTTAAGGTTGCCCAAAATTTTTATAACTTATCCATCGCCTTATTTTGTTAATTAATTATCTCGTCTTTGTTTCAAACCTATCTTCGAATCGAAATTCTCTTGATTTGAGTCTATCAAAAATTTGAATCTCTATCCTTGCTTTAAAATCCATTCCTGTATCGTCGAGCAAAGAAATGTATTTCTAAATTTATATTAAAAATGTTGTTTTCAAATTTGATAAACAAAATAGTTTTGGTATGATTATATTATTTATAAATATAAGTTTTTTTTTGAAATTAAATTGTTAATGAATTTGTTGTCTGAAATAATAATATTTGATTTTCATTTATTGTTTTGTAAACCATTGACTATTGCATAATATAAATAATTGAATTTATAAACTTGGTTATAAATTGATTGGAATATGAAATGAATTTAATTCAGAAATTTGAGAATTTAGTTTCCGGTGATTTCGAACTTTGGTTTTAAAATTTTAAAGTATATAGTATTGAAAATATTTTCAAATAGAAATCGTTTTTCAAAGGATTTCAAATTGTCGAAATCAGTGCTCTTCTCTTTGTCGCTGGAAAATAATTTCGGTGATGGCGGCCGCATCATCGACATTCATTTTCGAGTTTCGAAGTGAGGATACTATTCTGTAGCTTTGCTACGGTTTGTTTTGAAAAATATTTTGATTTGAATTTCTTCAGTATATTTTGATTTACATATATATAGGTATCTTATTAAAAAAATTTATTTGATTTGATATAAAAATATTATATATATCTCTAAATTGTTTAAAGTTAATCGGAAATCTAATTCTTAAATTTTGTTAAAGGATGATTTTAATTATAAATAAAACCAAGATTTGGAATAAAAATTTAAACTTGAATAATTGAATTGGGAAAAATTTTATTTGTATATTGTTCAACTGCATTCTAATACAACTTACCTAAATCATTCAGAGTTGAATATGTAATTGGATAATATATATAAGATAAATTGAATTTATAAATAAATTTGAGTGGTTATAACAAATGTTTTACACCTGAATTTTTAAGTATGCTAATAGAGATAAATAGAATAATAAGATAATTGAAAATAAATTTTGTTTTGAAGGTTAATTAATAAATTGAAATTTGATCAACATATGAAAATATCTTGAATTTAAAAGAAATTAAAAGATGTAAATTAATTTAAATCAAAACTTTTATGTTTTAAATTAATTTATATGAGTTAAATAGATGTAATAAGATATATTAAGTGAAATAAACTTAATAAGAATTTGGAATAAAGAAGAATTTAAAATTGTTGAAGGAAATATGATTATAATAAAAGACTATTCAAATTTATGGTTTTAGAAATTGTAAATTTAAGATAATTGGATAATAAGATAATGAATTTAGAAATAGTTGAGATTGATTTTAGTGAAATCAAATGGATTAAATAAATTATTGAATATCTATTAATTTTGAATTTATATGGTTTAAATTAATTGTTATTTCGTATTTCAAATCTGTTTTCTTTCCGGTTGTTTCTATTCTCCTACCTCGTTCCTTTTCGGGGACGAAAAGTTTTGAGTGGGGGAGAGTGTAACGACCCATAAATTTCAACTGTTTTAATAACGTAATTAGTTGAAATTTTGCGAAATTTCAAACGATAAAATTTTGAAATAAAAATTTGATATTTGGAATACGTCTAGTTAAACATAGCAACTGGTAAATTTTCGTCCGAAAATACGAAAGTTTATTTCGCGCGTAAATTCACTTCAATTTAATCAGTTAAAAAGTGATGAAAATAAAATGTTTCCGAAACCTAAATATTTTTACATAGAAAAGTTCTAAACCATCTTCTGAGCAAGATGTCAGTTTGTCGTTTTTCCAAATTCGGACATCTTTGGCTCCGTCGATCTTATTTTTCAGCGTTTTTCTTGCATTTTCCGCTGTTAGAAAATTCGAATTTTTATAATTCAATCATACCACTGAAATCTGTATACCGTTGTGATCGTCTCGTCGTGCTAATCTCCGTAGTATATTCTTATCTGTGTTTCGGTGTCCGATACGTGTTGGAAAAATCGGAAAAACGATTCTGTACCGGTACCGAATTTCAACCTTTTGGGCTCCGTGTCTTTTCATCTATCAAACTGTTGAAATCGAACACCTTTAATATTCCGAGAATTGATTTTTGACTGTGACTATTCATTGCTTGATATTTATTTCGGTTCATCCTTCATTTATCTATTTTCCATTCTTCAAAGAGCAAAGTTTGTTTCATCTTTCTGTTGCAAAATCAATTCACGCCTTTCGGTTTTGTGATTATTATGTTACACTATATAAATGGAATAGCCATTAGCTTTTATTTTTTTGGGGTAACCGATGCCAAACTGTTGATATCCTCACCATTTTAAATTATTTACTACTTCATCTCTTATTTTGTTGTTCCCAACATTTGACAGCTCATTCTTCACGCACTCTACATCTTACCTTCTTCTTACCTTCCTCATTGCTTTGGGTTCTGTCATTCTCTCTATAAAAAAAAAAATTTTTTTAACCCCCTGCATATATTCATTCCTCCACCTATCATTTACTTTCTCCTTCATGTAAACTTACTCACCGCCCGTCTCTTCTTAAAACAAAATAATTTACATATATGCAAATGTTGCATGTATCTTCTTCTTGCTGAAGCCGTGCATCCTCCTCTGCCGTGTGCCCAACATACATCCAACATCCCGCCTTCCACCATAAAACTCCCACGTGCAAGCCTCGGCCACCGCACAGACCTCACCACAACAGCTCGCTGCTTCCACCCTCCATCTCGCCCATGACTGGCCATAGCCATCATCACCCAGTCCTCAAGCTACACGGCCACCATCATTCCACCTTCCTTCCCCAGCCGAAGACCCACAGATCCGCTTCAGATCCGAACTCGCCTCTTCACCGCATGCGTGTACACCTCCTCTGTCCTCCTTTCGGCATCGGTTTCCTCCGCCATACAACCTCTGCCCTCACCTCTTGCGTGCGTCCACTTTATGAATATAGGTATACTTGCATTTTGTAGGGTTCTTAATATATACTTGTTTATATAGAACGTATGGATATAGGCTGCAATCTCTAAAGTTGTAAAGTGTATTAGTGTATACTGTTGCATATCTCGAGTGTTGTATATTATGTAAGTTGATATTTTATATAAACTGATACTTTTATGTTCTAATGTTTTAAATTGTCAGTCTATTTATATTGGCGTATAGGTATTGATATTTATATCTTTTATTTCTACAGTTTATAATATAGATTAAGTTGTTTGTTTATATTTAAAATTGTTAATAATAATATTCGTGCGTCAGTTTCTATAAGTTTGGTTTGTATAAATAGGTAGTACTTGAGATATATATACATATATATGTGAGATGACGGTAGTAAATAAACAATGGTTTTAAAGGATAGTATATATATATGATTTAAAGTTTATACATCTCTAAAAATATACTCTGTTACATATATATTATGATAAGCAGTATTTTGAAACAGTTTTATAATAATATATACTAATTATAATTTTTTATACTGTTATTATATCAGTTTCGTACATTTATATCATGGGTTTGGGTAGTTGTCTACATATGTTTAAAAAGTATGTAAGTATATACTGTTTATAGGTATGAGTATTAACATATCTATATAAATCCATATTGGTTGTTGATTTCAAAGTATATATTTTATTTTATGGGTATGGGATTTAAAATAAAATTGAAAAAATATATATGTTTTAAATTGATTTTAGAAAAATAACATATGTTTAGTTCAACTTATACTAATTGATTTGACTCGTTCTCATCGATTTCTTATTTATCAGCTTTATCGTCAAATTCGCGTTCAATCGTGCTTCGTTTTGGAATTCGTGCTTGGATCCGTAACTCAATTCAGTGTCTATTTCTCTAGCCTCGAAAGGTGAGCACTCACTCACGATTAACGTTCTTTTATTTATTAAATTTGATTTCAATTGAAACGACAATTGAAATATGCTGTTATATATGCTATTGCCTGTATCAGTTCACCTGTGACATCTGACACCATTATCTGTTAATTATTTATGTGATGATAATACAGTTTGGCTGATAATTGATTGATTGTTGATGCTATATTGGACGTTAAATTGTAAATGTTAAAATGATAAACAGTATGAAATTGAACTTGATATAGGATAATTAAATTTTAAATTTGATTAACTGACATTTGTATAATATGACCCCTTTAACTGTTGAGTTTATTGACACATAGGATTTGTTTAATTACACTTTGAACCACTGAATGTATATTGTTAAATTGATGATGCATGAAATTGTAAATTGAACGACAAGTGAAAACCGTAATGTAATAATCTTTAATCTACATGAAATGATAGTGTAGATTCTAGAAATAATTATATTAATTCGCACAAATAACAATGTGAATTAATACGGTTATTTGGGGATTATTTGAATTGATTATTGAATTGTTATTGATTGTTGTTATTGCTTGTTTATTTACTTTGACACCATCCCAGTTATCACACTGCAAGTTCCCTTTGAATGTTTTGATTTTGAATTGAATTGGAATCGGGTTGAAATAATAAATACCCAAAAGTTGAACTTTGACCTAGGATAGAAAATTAAATAAAACCGATTGGTCAATAATTTGATTTAAAAATAAAATAAGGATTTTATTTGAATAAATATTATGGTTTTGAAATGAAGTTGAAATCTGAATTTTAATGAAAGGAAATTGTAATATTTAATAATCTGAAACAAAATATTTACAATGTAATCAATGAAAGAATGTTGTTTAATTTGAGAAATGATTGAATTAAGTTTGAAATGATTTAATAATTAAGTTTGAAATTATAATTAAGTTTGAAATTATTAAACTTTGAAATTATTTAATAATTAAGTTTTGAACTATTTAATAATGAATTATTAAATGATTAAATTGAATTGAAATTCTTTAATAAGAAAAATTGAACTTTTGAATAAGTGAATTTTACTTCGTAAAGAATTGAAATTGAGTTTCTTTATTAATTAAGTTTTGGAAAATTATTTAAGGAAGTAAATAACTGAAATTGGATTTCTTTAACAAAAATGAAATGTGATATTTTTGGAATTAATGTAAGACTTGTAATTGGAGAATTGATTTGACGAATTTAGTTTAATTCAAAATTGTAAGTTTTGTTTTAATGAAGTTGAACTTAAGAATTGATTAAATGAATTGGAAATTTAATAGAAATTGTTTTGAATGATAAAGTAACTTAACGAATATTGAATGAAATCGATAAATGAGTTTAAATTGATTTGAATGTTAAATTAAATTTATTTAAATGATTTCGGAATGAAACTTATATACGAACTTGAATCAATATTTGAATTGTTTTAAATAGAAATTGAAATTGAATTATAAGATTTTGAAACGGAAAATTGGAAGTTTTGAAACGAAAATTTGGAAATTGTTTTAGAAAGACAAATGAAATGTTGATTTACGAATTCTATTTGAAATTGAAATTGATTTGGTTTTTGAAATATATAAACGACCAATCGGTGTAATAATTACGAAAGTTATTAAAGAGACCGGGATCGGTAATGGATATACTCTCTATCTGAACCGAAACCACTTTAATAACTATACGCGGAGTGTTGATCCAGAACGAAGTGGATGGTTTTGATGAACGCATTGACTGAAGAAAGAGAACGATTTTGGATGACCCTTGACATGACTAAAACAGGAGCCGCGCCGGGCCATTGAGGATCGCCATCTCTAGCGGACACACTTCTTCGATACCATATCTATTACTTTTGTGATTCGATTTGGGTGCACCCCTCGATTATGGGAGTGTTGTTCGCGGTGTTGGGGTAGTAGCTGCTATGCCCAACATCAGTCCGGATCAGGCAACTACTAGTATCCTAGTTGGTATCGCCTCATGTACCTTGTCATACTGATTATCCTATTCGCGACCACTACGATTTTGATTTGTACCTTTAGTATATGTATTGCCCTCTGGTGACTTCCGGTTTTGGGGAAACTACGGTCTTGTATATGCTTTTGGGAATAAAAATGTGTTAAGGGTGGAATGGGCCATGACTTAACGCTATTTTGATATCTTATTATTACTGATAGACATTATCTATTTAGCGTACATTACTACCTAGTAGATAGTTTAACGGATCCTTAAAGGATGGTTATTCCAAACATCCTTTGAGTTACTTGTATTTCAATTGCTATTTCACTTGAGTTGGATTTATTAATATAAGAATGTTAATCCTGACTCGAGTGTCTTGTGTTTTGCTTTACGCTCGGGTCAGACTGAGTGTACCAGTATTCGAGACTCACCTTTGGAGTTGGAGCTTTGCTTGAAGATCCAGCCATCTATTCTGCTTTCAATATTCGATGATTCCAGTGATGTATTCTGAGTTGTATCTGATGTATCATATTACTCTTCCGCTGTATCTGGTTTAACTCTGATGTATCGTATTACTCTTCTGTTGTAAACTCTGATGTATCTTATATATTCATATAGTAGCTTCATGAACTACTATCTCTTTTATTTCCGCTGCACTTATTACTCTGTGTCTGTGATCTGTGGTTATTTATTTACTGTATATGTTCAGTTTTGCCAAATTTAAATTAACAACGCGGTATTTTGAGCAATTCAACTCCGGCATGAGTGTCTACCTATACACTTGTAATGGATGTGAATGGTCCAAAATGGCGGGTCGTTACAATTCCACAAGTCGATATCACTCAATATAGTATAATGAAGATTATGAATCTTCAATATAATGTTGTCCTCTACCATATATATACACACACACAAATTACTTGCATACTCCTTAGTTGTTAAGCAAACTCAAGCTAGGGATGTTATGTGTAGTATATTGATATACTGAATAAAGGAGTAAGATAACTATATGTATTTGTTGAGCAAACTTAAGGTACATATACTATACTTAGGCCATCACGATGTTGTAGGTACGAGTAAATAATCTCTTTTGGTTTGTTGAGCAAAACTCAAGTCGAAATGTGATTAGGACAAGGAACCATGGGTTAGGAATTGTATCTGATACAATCGATAAGGAGTTATCCATCGTCCGTGGAGCCATGACTTGTTGAGAAACTCAAGGTCAAAATTACAAGATGGAGGAGCCCTAACACCCACTAGTAAAGTCGAAAGACTTGTATATTTCGCTTAGAGTTTGGTGAATCACAAAAGACTAGTGGGAGCCTTATTAGAAAAATGAAATGATAACTTTAACCTTTATAATATTGTAAGAACGTATGCTATATAATGTTATAATAATCTACAATGATAAATTTGTGCATTTAATACATTTATCAATTAAGATATACAAATGATTGAATCAAAGATTGACAAATAGAAATATAACATATACTTACTAATAAATGCTTCTTGCAAGTTAATATTTCAATACCCATGCAACCACCTGATTTTACAACTACTAAATACATTCATAATTTTGTCACTAACACATTTATTTGGTCAAAACCATGTACTACATTCTATGAGTTTCGAACTCTAAAATCCATACAGGACTATGGTTATTTGATCCATATACAATCGCATGTAAATGTTATGTTATATGCTGAATGGTCAAAGTTTGTAATGTACAATATTTAGATGAAATTAGTTCATCCAAAAAAACAAATGAACCTCAGTGCAATATAGACTATTCAATTCGATTGATAACAAAAGGATCATACCATGTTAAATGTAACACTAGACCAAAACTACCATATAAATCTTAGAATTCGATCACTGAAATGTCAGTTTGATCAGTTTACGTAAGTTGCATCATATTTGATGTCCTTAAATGTTAAGAATGATCAAATGCATCTTTGTAAAGAGTTTGTTATGATATTGTAGTAAGAGTTTTCATTTGAATGGTTCAACCATTTAGAAAGAAAAACGAACGTATAAGAGTAGACGTGATTTAAGGTATAGTTGGGATGAAGAGAGTGAACAATCACTTCTGCTTCATAAAGAAATAATGAGAACATGAATTATATTAGTAGTGATTGATACTTAATATTGGAGTAAGAAATAGGATTTTTATTCCGAAATGTAATTTCATATATAAAATTATTTTCTGTGAGATTTATTTCTTTGGGGTTAAGATATTTGATTAAAGAACTCTCCAATGTAAACTAGTTGTAGTATATGAAATAAATAAATATATATTAAGTGAGTGATGGACCTCCAAATTTAGTACGCTATCAGTAATGGTATAAATAGTGGGAGTATTCCATATAGCACTTATTAATTGCATCAAATTACGAAAGTTGTTTTCGTAAAACTTACCAAACATTATTTATGAAATAATGACTATATTTCGGTATCGACTGAAAAACATACATAGCTATATTTCAATATGAATATTATGAATATTCGTTATGAAATAAAACTATAAGGTGGTATTTGTTTTCATAAGAAAAGTGATGCAGTGGAAAGTACAGAAGTATTTTGGAATTATAGACTAAGCCGTAGCTTCGAGAAATAATTTTATTATATGATTATGAATCATATGATATTGGTTAATTGTATCTAAAATGATTAAGGACTATGGACCCATTCAGTGGGAGCATCATAAGAGTTGATGAACTCTTCAGATTGATACATATAGATGTATGCAATCATAAGTCTATTAATACCAAAACGGTTCCACGTACTTCCTTATATTCACCGATGAGTTTTCACCGACATGGACATGTATATTTGATACATATGTAGTATGTCTAAGATAGATTCATAGAGTATAAAATAAAAGCAAATATATAACATGCAATAGAAATGATTCGATTTGATCGAATAAGTGAGTATATTAGAAAGAGTTCCCGAATGTACCTAAAATGAATAAAGATTCAATCTCAAAAGACACTCCTCCATGTGACACATAATGATGTATCGATAAGGGTAATCGAACTTTGTTGGACAATGCACAATTAAAAGTAAGTGAAGTTGAGTTAGTTTCTTTCTATAAGGTTATAAACTTAAGAGTGGTACACAATGTTAACATTATTTCATCTAAATAAAAATTTACAAAATCACATAAGATAAAGGTTTATAAGAAACCCCAATATCCTAAGCCAAGGAGTTGGTAGGTTATGCGAGTTGAAAGATTGCACGTAATAATTGTTCGTAGGGGATCTTGTATGAATCTCCCCAAAAGGATTTTGGGAAAGACTGTCATTGGATGACATATTTATGTTTTGAACGTAAGTTTTGTAAAATAAAACCAAATCAGTTTTATAAATAAAGAAATTCATAAAACTTTTATGAATACCTATTCTGTTGCACTGATAAATAATTGTTGTTTCAGGATACCAACTTTATTATGAAGGAATTTCTTTGAGGAGTTATTAGTAGTTAAATGGAATTGGATAAGAACCATGGATAGAACTAATTAAATGAGATGAAATGAAATTAACTAACCTAAACGAACATAGCGCATTAGGGCGTCTAATAAGTATTCTTGCATACTGAAGAGTAACAATGAATTTCTAATCAATGTCGAGAATAGATAATCCTCAGTTGTCAATTAAGCCATTCAGAGTATTAACTCTATGATATGGTACGACGTGAAAATCCGAAGGGATTCCAAGTACGTTATCAAAATATGATTTCGGTAGTCGTATCCAAAGGAATGTGATCCATCTGCTGCGATAGTGTCTTTAAGAGACTAATGCAGCGTGAATTTAATGAGCAATGTTGATAAGAATAACCTCGTAAATTTCAATTATTGAAATTAGCTGAATAGATTTGTTATTCAACGTACTTAAGTTATTTCACGTTTACTCACAAAATTATCGCTTGATAAGACTTAGTGTTTTGGTACATATATATTGAAATAGAAAATTTTAAATAATGATTTAGAGTAGACTATTAGCACATAACAACCAAAGTGTCATGAAGTCAGTGAGAGCGATATTTGAGTTCGTGAGTATTTGGATACGATCAAAGAATAGATACGAAAGTATCATTCAATAAGCATCAAAATTGAACAAGTATTGTGATAGAAATATCAAATATTTGATTATCAATCAAAATGCAAAGGAAGCATGTGCTAAAAAGAAAGAACGTTGAAAGGTACACTGATATTTCTAAACTATAAGTAAACAACACATTGTTGATTTTAACGATATACTTGTGTTAAAATCAACCTTAGTTGTTTTAATACTCTACTTTGGATTGTAATGATGTTTTTTATAGTGAATATAAAAGATATGGGGAATGTTTCAAATCGATATGCAAAGATACCCTATTAAATTGTTTAGTACAGAACATGTGAGACAAATTCCTTACGCATTGGCAATAGGAACTATCATACATGTTATGTTTTCTATGATATCGTGATTTGTTTATGTATTTGATACGTGAAGCAAATATCAAATCCAAATTAATATCACTAATGGTATTTTGGAGTGTTCTCATGTATTTATGAAATAATAGAGAATCGTTTACAAAAACAACGAATTCCTTATGAAGGAGTGTTCGAACTCAAACTTCATAAATGATATTGAGTATAATATGTCAATAATAAATTCAAGTTAGGAATATTTAAGTTGGAAATGTTCCAAATAGAAGAGATTGTGGTTGATCCATTGACTTGAATAGCGCCACAATAAAAACAATGTATATATATAATAAATGCACAAATTTGTAACTGAGTCGAGGGTGATTCCAAATGTTGAGAATCCCACAACATTGTTATATGATGACAATGTCACTATATAGTTCATAACAGAACTAAATGCTCAGTGGAAGTCGAGAGACATACTCTAAATTTTTCCACATGATAAAGGTAGTTTATCAGCCTCGGATAGAGTTAATTGACAGAGTAGGTGACTAATACATAATAATATACTCGTTTACTAAAGGACTGACCCAATTGGTTTAAAAAAACCGATTGGAGAAGTTGGAATGAGATTTCATAATTAACCCCAAGTGCAAGTGGGAGATTGATAGAGTTAGGGAATGCCCTAGGGGCAATTATGTAATTTGTTACATATATCTAACTCGTTGACCAATCTAATTCAAAATAAAAGATCTTTTCTTTCTATTATATACTTGATATAATATGTTATATTAATTAATTTAATTAAAGGTATATTTAATATAAAATCCATAAATGGTATATTTTGTGATATTAGTTACAAAGTGTTGTAACCGTGAGTAATTTATCACAATAAAAACAAATATACCATTTTAAATGTTCCTAGTCAAGATGCATCGAGACTGGAAATCGATGCATCTATTGAGACTAGAGTACGTAACGCTCTCTAAATGTTGGGCAGTGTATTACTCATGACTACTGGAGGGGAACCTAGGGGTTACGTACTGATAGTTACTGGATAACTATGGAACGACCCACTTGATAGTTTTCTGTTGGTTAATATAACTAAGGTCAAATAGAAAATATCTATGTTACTGATTTACACAGTTCTCTCGACTTGAGAATAATGTGGATATTCAATATGAAAGCTCCGCTTTGATTATAGTCAAACCAAGGCATGGCAGTCGATCGAGTGATTATAGTTGGGTCGAGTGGAAGTATTGAAGGTGAAGCACTATTCAAGAGAGGATTCGTGTCCTCGGTTATATCGGGTTAGTACCACAATCAACTCAAGTCAACTAAAAGTCAAAGTCTCTGACCAGAGCATTTAGGTTAATAATTGTAATGACCCGTACTTTTAACTATTTAAAATTTTGAATTTAATAATGATTATTGAATGAAAATGGTTAGAAATAATTTTTTTAATGATTTATTAATGTAGTTATGGAATAAGAACTTGGATAAATTTTGAAATAACCAATTTTGAAGATTTAGGCGATAACAAGTATTGAAATGAAGTTCAATGTATTGAATGTGTTTATAATCAATAGGTGGGATTAAATAATAAATATTGAATTATTTAGATGAAAATAAAATAATTGTTGATAACTAAAATTCATTTGAAATTTAATAATTATTAATGTAATTTATTGGATAATTAAATTGTTTAAATTTAATATTGGAATTATTTAAATAATTGAATCCTAAATTAAATATGAATGAAAATGATTTTAAAAAGTTGATTTAAATTTTATTTAAATAAGAATGAAATTTGTTAACTTTTAAATTGAATTTACAGCGATTAAATTGATTTTTGGAAACTTATTTTAATTAACCTGTAAAAATAGCCTTTTTGGGCACTGTCTAGGATTTCGACGAAACCAGTTTCATCGAATCCGTAATGGTGAATTATTGGATTTCAAGTTTTATAGCGGTCGGACTTATATTTTGGTCGTGCGAGCTTGAAACGCGTAGGATTTATTTTCGGAACTTTAATTAAAATAATTTGATTTTTCAAAGCTATCTTCTGAATATAATGGAATTGGCTCCCGATATATGTTTCATTGTGTTCGGAATAGGGGTATAACATATAGAACGCCAGGCGGCACGCTTCATTTGGTGTTCGAAATTTTTGCGGATAGATCAGGTCATAAATTTATTTAGTAGGGTCGCGTATTCTTTCATTTCGTCAAAACCCTAACCATATTTTTCAGCGCCACTCTCAACGTTTAGTGGCCGAAAATGGCCTAACTTCTCTCCTCGATTTCTCCAAATCCGCTCATCGAAATTGAATGACACCAAAAGGGAAAATGTAGAGCTCGACGAGCTCTACACATCCAATGGTCGGATCATCATTTGGAGTCACGTGATGGTCGATTTGCCTCCGTTCATTTCTTTAGTTTTGGGTTCTTCGATGGTTTCATGTTGGCGGGCATGCTGAGGAGGCGCGGCGTGGGTCCTAGGCGGCGCGGCATGCGATGTTGAGCTGGAGCGATTTGCATTCGATCGTTCGTTAGTAAATAAAATAAAATAAATGACGAAGTCACGACTGGAGGAAGAGACGCGCGCCTATAGCTGTAAGCGAATGAGAGGATGAGGGTGAGATTTGTTTTCATTTTTAGTTAATCAAGTATGTTAATTAAATTTTAGTTATCATTATGCTAATAGAATCCGTAACTTTTTCATGCGAGGTCCGATTCGAACGAAACGAGTTGTATTGGATTCGTATCGACAAAGGCTACACCATGGAATTGAATGGGAATTTATTTGAAGTTGAAAAATTTTCAGTTTCAAATAAAGGTGAGTGTTTTCAATGCTCACGAATTACTAAAATATTTTTGATGTTCGTTAAATTTATATTATGAAGTAATTTAATTTTATTGACTGTTGTTTGGTAATTTGAACTGACATTATATTGACATATGAATTTAACTGTTAGGAATTTGTAATCGACAGTTAAATTAGAAATTGAAATTAAACTACTAGTTAAATTCCCGATTATCGATAATTAGTTAACTGTCATGATTTATTGGCTGATTTGGATGTTGATTGTGAAGGATGGCTATTGGTTGATATTTTGGATGTTTTGATGTTCA
Source organism: Allium fistulosum (assembly GCA_030737815.1). Lineage (NCBI taxonomy): Eukaryota > Viridiplantae > Streptophyta > Magnoliopsida > Asparagales > Amaryllidaceae > Allium > Allium fistulosum. Next base: position 1,429,269,367 of record CM060902.1, read on the forward strand.
TTTATTTTATATATATCATGTTATCACCCTTTATATTATTTGATAGTATATAAACTGTTATTTGAATTATTTTGAATAAATTAAGAAATAGGTTGAAATGATATATACCTATGACATTTATTTTTATTGAAATGATATATATCCATCCCTGAAGCTAAATTGAAATAACTGTTCACCTTGCCATATGATAGAAAATTATATACGGACATCGGATTGGTTAAATTAAATGGTTTTAGATTCTTGAATTTGAATTTATTTAAATGAGTTGGTTTTAAAGAAATAAAAATCAAATTTATGATGATTGAATTATTTTCAAATTCGAGCTTTGTAATGTTGAAATCGAAATAGCTTAAAAGAAATTGTTTCAAAGAATTAAATTTGAAATGTAAATTTAAAATTGACATATGACTTGAACTATGGAAATTGAATTGTTTAAAGGTTTGAACTTTATTCGAACTTTGGAAATTTGTCTTAGTTAAAGTGATATAAATGAATATTTCAAAATAGAGCTCGAAATTGAATTATTTTTTAAGATTTGAACGTTAAATTGAACATTGAAGTTAATTTGATTTAAATGATTTAAATCAATATTCTGAAATCGAACTCGAACTTTATATAAACTGAAATGGTTTAAATTGAAATCGAAATCGAAATTAACCCACCATCTCCTTTTTCCTACTGCCTCAACCATAACCCAATCTACTACCCCTACATACAATAGGTCCAAATTCACCACTACTCCTCATTGCATACCACTCCATCCACCACCCTATACATATACCACTGACCCACTTCCTCCTCCAGCAGTTACACCATTGCCACTGTGCATCAACCTCACACATTTTGGTTTTATTTTTGCTCTCCATACAAACTAAACTTTTGTGCACATAGGAAAATTCTATGCACATATACAACATCCTTACAAACATACCTGACCAATCTCCACCTCTGCCATAACATCTCCGACAGCCAACAATTCCATCTATTCCTGACTTCCGTGCTTCAGTAATCCAAAATCACCTCGGCCACCAGTATTCGCCGATCGCCAACCTCCATCATACACAACCCATAAGCGCATCTCCTCCTCGAATCAATTGGCATCACCCACTCGTCTGAACCCCCTTTCAACCATCCATTCCCACTGCTTCACCAGAGACCGCGCCAATCACCTCTACCCATCGACCTCCTCTGAACATCGAACTTACATCACCCAATACCCATCTGTTACTGCCTTCAGCTACTACAGCCTCACCGTCACCAAATCATCTCCATCGATCACCAGCAATCTTCCAAAACCAAACTCGCAATTCACGCCGCCTGCACTCAAATCATTGCCAATTCAGATGGCAACTAAAATCGAACTCCACTACTTCAACCTGCAATCGAACAACCATCGCGACACTCTAACAACAACATTCAAACATCCCAAATTCGAACTCCGCCTCCTCCAATTCGAGCCCCAACTCCAATGCGCGACCCCAATCTCCACTACGAATTCAAACACTCGAATACCCTAAACGCCTAAATTCGAGCACAAGTAAAATTCTGAGTAGAATTCGATCGCACGAATAAGAAGATTGAATTTTTAGCAAACAAGATGATTGTGAGAAGATTGAATTTTTTTTCTTTTTTTGGGATTCGAAATATGATTGTGTTGAGCTATTTGTTTTACTGAGAAAGATAATGGTGTAGGATTGTTTATATATATATATATATATATTCCAAATAGTTTTAGTGGATTTTGGCCGGGCCTTGTTAGTTTTTCTTAATAACTATTTTTGTTTTATAACAAGTAGTGTTGTTTTCCTTTTAGCTAAGTTTTTTTAAGCTTCATTCCAAAAAAACAGATAGAGAGAAAAGCAAACAAATAAACAAGTATCATTTTTCATATTTTTTTTAATTATCATTTGTCTTGTTTTTCCTTTGTTTTAGTAGCTTCTTTCATATTGTTAAAAAAACTATATATATCTTGTTTTTCTTTTCAGGTTCTCAAAGCAGATAAATAAGGAGTTGCTGCTATAAAACTGCTCCCCTTGCTTGCTTAAAAAAATTGCTGCTTTCATCTCTAGTTTCATTTGAATTGCATTGTTGTTTGCTTGCATTTAAAATAACATTGAAAAAAATAAAATCCATTAGTAGTTGCATTGTTAATACACATTTAATTTCTGCTTTGCATTTCATCTTAGAAATTTGGTTAATAATAACGGCTAGACATTGATAACTCTTAATTGTATATTGATAAATTATCTTCTTTGAACAATTTACTTTCTTGGTGTTTAGTCTACGGTAGAGTAATAACCATTTATAAATATTACGATGATTCATAAATATTATAGTGGTTGTTCCTCTGAAGGTACTTAAACCTTCAGCTGCATTGCTACGGTGGTTCGTGGTGCACCGATAAATCCTGTCTGTTACCTGGCTGAGAACTATCTTGTTGAATTAAGACAGATTATGATTATACAATTTTGGGTTAACTTAGGATAAATCATTTGTAATTAACCACTTCATTCATTTAGTTGCATTTGTTCATGCATATTTATAATAATAAAAAATTAAAAATCCAAAATAATAAAAAATTGTAAATATTCCTTTTTCTTTTCCTTTGAAATTTTTAAATCCTTTTTCTTTGAAATTTCAAAAATCCAAAAAAAAATTAGAAAAACCAAAATCCAAAAAAAAACAAAAAAAAAACAAAAATCAATTTCCCTTTTGAAAAATAAATTCTTTTTGTAAATTTTTTTCCTTTATAAAAAAAAAACCAAAAACATTCTTGAAAATGTCCGAGTTTCCCCACTTACGTGAATTTTACAATAGTTGTGAAAATCAATATAATCCATATGATTTCACTCCAAATTCGTATTGATATTTTAACAACAACTATTGTTTAAATGATTCAAATTTTGAACCACAAAATTTGAAAAATGATGACCAACCCTCAAATCTTGAAAAGAGCATTTCGTCTTTACTTGAAATCTCTACACAACAAAATCAGATGATAAATGATTTGTGTAATTCATATTTGGGCAATGATTCAAATCAAAGTTTTCAAAATAATCAAAATTTGAATTCACTTCAAAATTCAAACGATTTCGAGTATAACCCATGCCAATTCAATTTTGAACTCCAAAATGAATTTCAAAATCGAAACGAAAATGTGATCCACTTTTCAAATAATTTTGGCAATGGGAATAATCTCGATTACGATACGAGTGAAATTTTTTGTTCTCAACAAATCCAAATCGAAAATTCTCAAGTCAATAACTATAAATTAGATTTTGTTGAGCAAATGGACGAAATTTACAATGATCACATAGATTTGTTGATTGAAACATATATATATATATATTTCTTGAGAAAAATGTGTGATCCTCTACGAATAGGGGAGAGCACACATGAGAATATATATATCACGTCCATAAGGTGCTGCCACATGCCTGGCAGGTAACAAAAACAAAAAAACATATATCAAATCTCAGGTACTTCTAAGATGAGTTCCGGCAAGGCCACCACCCATCGCACCCCAAAATCAAGCTCCGGCATGGCCACCGCCCGATATTGAGGTGTTAGAAGTACCTAAAAAACTAAAGAAAGGCAAAACTACTGGAAGACGACACAACTGATGAGGAAGCTCCAAACATCTGAATCGAAAGGGGTGAAAAAGCATCTGCTCTGAAGTGGATCTACTGAAAAGAGAGACCGCACTGAAGGCTCTGATCAAGGGGAAGAAGTGCATAGATCCTCCTGAAAAAAGTACTCTATAATGAAGATAGCAGCATCCTATAGCTAAGGAGATAGCTGCTAGGAGTCCTGCATGAAGAAAACTCTGCTCTGGTGACCTCTCTGCAATCTGATATCCATCTATCCGAAGACAAGTGAACCTGCAAAATGAACCTGAAATCCTATCTCCCCTACCTGTATCTAAAACATGACTAAGGAAAAAATTAGAATGATACATATATATGTATATTTATATAGTAAATATACATATATATGTATTAATAAGGAAATAAAAACCTAAATAAGACTATTTGGACCCAAAATAGAGACTAAAACAAAAATTAAAACAGATCTAATTTAAGTACCTTTAATCATAAGTAAGTTATGATTAAAATTGAAATCATCTTGTAAATTAGAGAAAAAATTAATAATACTATTATTAATATTATTAAAATAATTATTGTTATGCTTAAATAAATTAATATTATGATTAACTTTGTTAAGATACTATTTGAAATGGATAATTTTAGCTAATTTATATTTGGGGTTAGAAATCCAATTAAAACAAAATGAAGAAATTGAAAAAATCAATTTGTTTAAATGACTATTATTATTATTAAAAATTCTTTGATTTTTTTTAAACCAAATAAACCAACTAATAATGATGAATAAAGTGTCAAGTAAAAATCTAATATTCTTTTTGAATTTGAATCTAGAATTATTCCAGTAGGATTCACAATCCGAAATTTTAATAATTATATTAAAGTTAAAAATTTTAAGAGTATTAATTAGGATGTAATTCGAATCTAAACAATCATAATATAAATGATTAATATCCTCGAGATGCAGATTACAAAAATAACATTTATTATTATTTTGAATGTTTTTTCTTTTTTAAAATTCAATTGTATTAAGTTTTCCATGAAGTATTAACCACATATGAATAATGGACTTAGGAGGAGCATTAGATTTCCACAAATATTTAAAAGAATTGTTTATAGTACCCGAAAAATTAATAAATCTGTAGAAAGAATTTGAGGTATATTTCTTACTCTTATCCCATTCCCAACAAATAAAATCATTATCGTTATCAATATTATAAAGATTTAATCTAGCATAAAGTAAAGAAAGTTTCCTAAAGGTTGAATCAACTAAAATTCTGTTAAAACTGAAATTCCAAGGAGAATCATTTTCAGGAGAATAAACTTCATTGATTAAAGCATACTTAAAGTTACAAATATCATACAGCTCCTTAAATTCTACCTTTAGTGGCAAGATCGAAATCCAACGGTCATGCCAAAAAGAAGTACAATTACCTGAATGTACTATCTTATTAATTCCTAAGTTAAAAATTTCATGACATTTTAAAATGTTTTTCCAAAAATTAGATAAATTTTGGGTGTAAGAATGAGCAATTTGATATAAATTGCTATTACCGTTATAGTAATATTTGGAAATGATCTCTTTCCAAATAGCATTATCATTTATATCTTGAAATTTCCAAAGCCATTTACCTAAAAGAGACAAATTCATATTATGCAAATTTATAACTCCTAAACCACCTTCCCTTTTGGCCTTACAGACGGTTTCCCAATTTACTAGACATTTAATATTATTATTAGAATTTTCCCCACTCCATAAGAAATCTCTTCTAATTTTATCAATTATATCAATAACCCAATCCGGAAACAGATGCATGGACATCCAATAAATCGGAAGGGCTGATAAAGCCGAATTTATTAAAACTAGTCTACCTGCTCTAGATAAAAATCTCCCATTCCAGCTAGAAATCTTATTCTTAATTTTATCTATAATAATAATCCAATCATCATGTTTGAGATTGGTGGGTCTAATCACAAAACCAAGGTAGTCAAAAGGAAATTTCATAATATTGCAATTTAGAGTATTAGCAACTAAATTTTCAACTTTTTCAAAATCATTTAAAACTAACACGGAACTTTTGTCGAAATTTATTTTTAAGCCAGATAAAAGTTCAAAACTATAAAGGATAAACTTGAGGGTAATAATGTGCCTAGGAAGGTGGGAAGAAAAAAGAATGGTATCGTCAGCAAATTGAAGAACCGATATACCATTAGGCGATATGTCATTTCCTACACAACCTAGAGATCCATTATCCACCGCTCTTTTAATAATTTTACCAAAAACATCTGCAGCTAAGTTAAATAATAAAGGCGATAGTGGATCCCCTTGCCTTAAGCCTCTCTTAGATTGAATTCTATTACCTAAAATACCATTAACCATAACACTAGAGTTTCCAGTTCTAAGCAAAGACATAATCCAACTGATCCATCTTTGCCCAAAACCTCTAGCCTGAAAAATATCTACAAGAAAATCCCAATCCACCGAATCAAAAGCTTTAGCAAAATCAAGTTTTAACATCGCACAGGTTATGTTATTTTTACAACAGTGATTAATAAATTCTTGCACAACCGCCACACCATCAGTGATATTTCTCCCTTTAATAAAAGCCGATTGTGAACAATCAATTAAATCATTCATTCTTGTACTAAGTCTATTAGCTAGTACTTTAGAAATGATTTTAACTGAACAGTTAATCAAAGAAATAGGTCTAAAATCTTTTAAGTTTTTAGCTCCTACTTATTTATGTAACAAAATAACATTTGCGAAATTAAATCTCCCTAATTGCAAATTACCATTATAAAAATCATTAAACATATTAACTAAGTCAAATTTTAAAACGTCCCAAAAAGTATTATAAAATAAAATTGGAAACCCATCGGGTCCCGGGGATTTATCACTTGGCATGTCATTAATTGCTTTTCTAATTTCCTCATCAGTAAAAGGATTATCTAACTCTGATAAATCAACAATAGAATCAGATGGATACAGATCTATCCATCTAACATTGATTCTATGTTTGATTTTAGAACCAAAAATATCCTTATAATAGTCTGTAAAAGCCTTGTTAAGATCTCTTTGATCAACTAACTCTATATTATTAACAAATATAGAGTTAATTGTATTACTACATTTTCTACCATTAGCTATATTATGAAAAAATTTGGTGTTATTATCTCCTTCATTGATCCATTGAATTTTGGATCTCTGCTTCCACATAACCTCCTCTTTTTCTAAAATTGAATTTAGTTCATCTTTTAAATTAGCAAGGACGTTACGCTCACCTAAATTTAAATGTCTAGATTCTTCAATCTTATTAATTTTAAGCATCTCATTAAGAATATTATCTTTTTTAATTTTTATATTGCCAAAAACATTCTTATTCCAGTTTTTAAGAAAAATTCTAAGCTCCCTAAGTTTTAATACAAAAGATTTTGCTGAATTGTTCTTATTTCTAGAATTATGATAACTCAAGGAAATCCATTTGCCATTAATTAAATTCACAAAATTTGATTCCAAAAGCCACATTTTTTCAAATTTAAAATTATTAGAAGTAACACTATGATGCTCACAGGAGAGGATAATAGGACAATGATCAGAGTACGTATAAGGTAAACCAGAGACTTTACATATCGGAAAATTATCCTAAATTTCATCACCAACGAAAAATCTATCAAGAAGAGCCATGGATGGAGACTCTCTGCATTACTCCAAGTAAACTCTCTATTAGAAAGGGGAATTTCAATCAAATTAGAATTTATAATAAATTGGTCGAATTCCTCCATAGCGGAGTAGTCCCCTTCTCTAGGTAAACGCTCACCAATGAATCGCGTAACATTAAAATCACCCCCCATAATCCAGGAACCCGGAGCTAAAGATCTAAAATCTAGACATTCATTCCATAATATTCTTCGATTAATTTTAGAATTAGGCCCATAAACATTAGAAATATTTAAAAAAGAATTATTGGAAAGATTAAAAAGAATAACATGAAGAGAATGCTGCATAGTAATACATTGAAGTAACTTAAAAAAAATTATCACGCCACCCAATCATTAAACCCCCTGAAGTACCCACTGAAGGTAAAAAAACCCATTTTTTAAAATGAAAACCGCCCAATCTTCTAAAAAAACGAAAGACAGGACAGTTAATTTTAGTCTCCTAAAGTAAAGCAATATCAATTGAGAAGTCTTTAAAAAACATTCTAACCTTGTCACATTTATTCAAGTCATTCAAGCCTCTAATATTCCAACTAATGATCCTCATAAACTAACTGTACTAGTCCTCTCTAGTTCCTTACGTCTAATATACTTCCTATCTATCTCTAAATCAGAAAAAATGAAGGAAGTGTCTCAAGCCAGCTGATTAAATTCAGCAGAAGAAAGATTACCTAGTGCATATGTAGAGAACGTACTACCCAAAAGAGGACTCATACCTGAGCCTGGGTTCGTAGTGCCAAACGTGGCACTCGACCCAGGTAACTCACCCATAGACTGTGACTGACAGTTGCGAATTCTGGCACTTCGACGAACGGATCCACTAGAAGCTACATATTTTCTATGCTTTACTTTCTTTGGCGACGAATCCAAAACAGTATTATTTCCTAATACTGTACAAGAGCTCAAAACACAATCTTCTGAAGGCAATTCTGGATCAACACGTGAAGTCCCTTCTGCTAACAAACCCAAAGCCAACCGATTCGGTGTGGTTCCCACTGAGGCCTCAACACTTGAATCAAGACTAAAGTCTAATACTCTATCACCAGATTCGTTCAAAAGTTCTAAGTGTAAATGCTGCTTATCAACACCAATATAATCCTTAAAGACATTAAGACATGCGTGCATATCCACTGTACATGTGTGCACATCAGATGAAACCAATGAAGAAGTTAATCGCCTATCATCCCTAACCTTCAGCACCTTCTCGAAATAAACAAAATCCTCTTTCTCGACTTCAACTTCTACAGAATCATTAATCCATTTTATAGGATTATCTTCTACCAGAAGGAGAACTGAAGGAAGCTCTGATTCAAACATATTTTCCAATTCTGGATTGCTAACAGATAATAAATCATCTATGAAATGATCAGAATTGATTGCCAACCCTGAAGAATGCATCTCACATGAATCTAATGAAACCAAAATTGAGCTGTTGCAACCTGTAACCAATGTATCCTTCTCCATTACTTTGAAATCTACTTCTTCTAGATCAATCCTCTCAATATTCGAAAAACTTCTGTCTAAAGAACTATCAACATCACTACTGTCAACAGACAAGTCACTCAAAACATTCACATTTTCAAAGACATTTTGTTCAGTAATAACCATCAATTCACCTTCCCCATCTAGGCTATCTATATTAACATCAGCAATTGAACTCATGTTTAAACAGTCAAATTTGTTGAAAGTAGGTATCTCAAAATTATCCTTCACACTGTTATAGGATTTTCTACTCTTTCTATGATAAGGAATGAAATCAATACTCTGTTCTACTACATTTACACATCCATTCAGAAGAGAGGCACATGACGAAACATTACATGAGGCAACATCAGGATCCAAAAGAAAGGGATCAAAACCCAGATAATCATCTAAAACAGAAAGACTAATGGGGTTGATAGAACTTACTTTAATGGTCTCAAGAGAATCAGATTTACTGTAAGATACATCTGATTTGCCAACATAATCCATAGAATCATTAGACCCACTGCCAATATTCGGCTCATTAATGACTTCAAAGTGATGAAATAGTTCATCTAGATAGCTGATTCCTACTTCCTTCCTAAACAAGAGATGATCTATCAATAAACCCCTCAACATCAAATATTTCAGCGCAAATTGAAAACCATGGTTAACCAATTTTGGTGCAATGAATCCCTGGTCACGAGAGTTATCAAACTGTTTCTTGGTTATACATTCATCTGACTTGCCAAAATAATCAACTGGGTTTCCAAATCTTTCTACGTAACCTCTTCCTATATTTGGCTCATTGATGATGTTAAAATGATACAGTAACTCTTCAAGATATTTGATACCTTCATCTTTCATATACCATGGATTATCCAGCAAGACTCCTTTTAGCTTCAAGAAATTCAAAACGAAAAGAAATCCATGGTTATTCAAGTTCGAAATTGTAACTAATCTCGAATTCGAATATATTTCAGAACCCAAAATCAACTCACAGTCCTTACTCTTATGCCCAAAAAAACCCCATGAGAAACATCTTACTGGTTCGCGACAATTATATGCATAGTGATTGAGATCCCTGCATCTAAAGCAGTAAGTCTTGCCCTTTCTTGAATCTATCCAATTCGTTTTAGGTTTACGATTCAAAACTTGAACTCGAGACGAGAGATTGTTCTTGACTGCTTGAGCATAAGTACAAGAAGTAGGATAATAGTAGGAAAGATTAGAGAAAGAATTACTATAGACTAGATTTGGGATTCCAGGAAACGATGAAGATTTCTGATGCAAAACTTGATAGAATGACGACGAATTCAGACGAAGATTTTTAGAGGACGCCATTACAAGAATCCAAAAGTAAGTATGTTTAATAATTTTTAGTTATTGAAACATATATGAAACAACGTGATAACCAAAATCAAATCCCAACATGTGATGAGTCAAACAATAATCCATCTTTTACCCTGATCGACGATTTTCAAATAACAACTTTTGAAATTGAAAATAACAATCTTAGTGAAGTTGTTGAAAACACAGTAATTGAGTTGGATTTCAATTCTTTTAGGGGTGTGGAACCAAATTTAAAATTCGATCTTCCATTTCTCGATTTCGAAAATTTGAATACAACAACTTTAGATTTTGAACTTGAGATACACAATGAAGTTGTTGATAATCCAATAAAGGAAGATGAATTTAACGAACACGATTTCTTTGGACTTATCAAAAACGAGTTGTCAAATTCTGAAAGGGAAGAATTAAATTACCATTTTGATTTTGAAATCAACAATTTTGAAGAAATTTTCAATGATGAATTTGAATTTCAATTTGGTAAGAATAAACTTGAACTTCAACCAATTTTTCTATCAACCCCGAAAATTATCGAAAACAAAACAACTCGTACAATTTTTAATAAAACGAAATTCGTTTTTCCAAATCAACATTCAATTCCGAAATCTTTTACGATTTAGTTTTCCGAGCATAAGCTGTGTCTTGCATATTTGACGAGACAAATGAATCGGCCTTTGGAAGACCGTTTCATTTACTTTTTGACGATATACTTTCTGATCTCGTGTAAATACCGTTAATTTTCATTTAAATAAAGGTCAAGTTTTTTTTGTTTTTTTTCTCTCCTTTCACTTGGGTTGACTGTGGGGACACAGTCAAAATCAAGTGTGGGGGAGACTCATCTTCTTTTTGATTTTTCATGATTAATTTTTCATTTTTTCTTCCAAAACTCAAAAAAAATATAGAAAAATTTTCAAAAACAAAAAAAAAATTTAAGCATTTTGATTTATTTTTAAAGAAACACTATAGGATAAATATATGGTTTTGGTTTATTAATTTGAAAATTCATTTGTCTTAACGATGGTTTAACTAGTATATAGGAAGATTCATACATGTTAATTATGAAATACATCCTAATTGAAAATCTTTGTTTTAAAAAGTGGTTAATTTAAAGTAAAGGATATAACATTTTTTTGTCTTCTAAGTTAAATGGTGCTAAGATGATTTTTACAAAACTCTCTTCGAAAAAAAAACAAAAAAAATACAAAAGATATTTCTTGTATATATGTATAGTTTTTAATAAACACCTAGAGTCATGTGTCCACACTTGTGTGTTCACTCGCCATGCTCTGTACCCTTCTCACGTAAGCCCGAAAGGCAGTGCACGATCGGTATATCTGGCCTCAGTTTATCTAAGTTAGGTGTGTGTATATAAAAATTATTTTACTAATAACGCCTACAGTCAATAGGTGTTCACACTTGTGTGTTCACTCGCCACGCTCTGTATTCCCCTCACATCAGCCTGCAAGGCAGTGCATGGGTAATATATTTGGCCTCAGTTTATCTAAGTTAGGCATATATAAATATTGTTAATATCAATAAAGTTTCCAAAAGAAAAAAAATGGAGAGAGTAAGCAATTGAAATCCAAGCACCATTTAAACTTATTTGATTTGATTTGTTATTGAAAAGAAATGAAAATACCACTATGAAAAACTTTGATAATCAACTAAGAATCCATTTCAAATTACACTGTGTTATCAACCAAAACAACGAGTTAAACTATTGTCTATTTGTTATGATAACTTAATTTTTGTTGGAAATTTTAACAAGTAAATGACTTAAATTTTCAAGATAATAACCAAACCTATATTTAACTTATTTGTGTTAATTTAAAAGTAAATCCTTCATTCGTAAATATTTTCAAAAACCCGCATTCATGTCTTTTTAAATAAATCTTGCATTTTGTAAATATTTTCATATCGCATTTGGATTTTGTGGGTAGTATCCGCTGAAAACCCTCACGAGACAACACTCGTCCTACTAGGGACACCCAGAGGTTTAACGGCTTATTGCATACGCTCGATGCAATCATGCTCCCTACGAAAACGAATTTATCTTAGTTTTTTTTTATTCAAGGACGAATAAAAAGATAAGTGCGGGGGTATTTGATGTGCACGTAAATGTGCATATTTTTACCACCATATTTAATCTATTTAAATTAAATAAATGATCATATCAGGCATTTTAACTTGTTTAAACCAAAATTCATATTATTTTCAAATCATCACATATTCATCTTCATCCAAGGGCAAAATGGTCATTTTTGTGCATATATTAATTTGAGAAATTTAATTGGAAATTTCTATATTATTTTATAGGAATTTGGCTTCATATACAAGTGGTTTCATGAAGATGTATGCATGCACAAGAGTGAAGATAAAGAAATGAAGATGGAGATAATTCAAAGGCATGATAATGGAGGACCCCACCTACCTTAATGTACAAATTAGAGGCTAATGCACATGCTTATGGAATTAATGGCTTCATGTACACTTAAATGATGATTAGTAGAAGCTAATGATTACTTGGCCTCCACACTTTCTCAAGGGTATTTTGGGCATTCCCCAAAAATATGAATTAGGGTTTAACACATGTATAAGTACCCCTTATGTTTCATGTAACCCTCTTCTCCTTAGTCTCTCTTAGTTTAGTTTAGGCTCAAAATAAAAGACAAGTTCTTTTTCTCTTTTCATGGCTACTTAGCCATTTTTATTTTCGGTTAATTTTCTTTTCTTTTTTTATGCAATTTAATATATTATCTTTTTCCTTTCTTGTTTATTTCCTTTTATGTTGTAGTGTAGATTTACTTTCATGCAAGTAGAATAGTTCTAATTCTTGTTAATTAGCTCTCTTTTTCATTAAGCTTTCATTTTCCTTTCATTTTGCTTTCATGTTGTTAGCTACATTTGTTAATCAAATGACAAATATGAGAGGCTAAACCCCTTAAAATTAGGGGTAATGAAGCTCTCTAATTATGTAGCTTCAACTATTTTTTAATTCATGCTCTCTTTTTGTGCTTAATGATGATGATAGAAATGGTTTACTAGTTTTTTTTGCTTTGAATTTGATAGCCTATATTGTTGACACCAAACAGGCTATGCTTAAACAATCACTAACACTAATTGCCTCTTCATCAAAATATGATTATGGCAAAAGAAAGTGATTTGAAATTAAAATTTGATGGTCTATATTTCTAATCAATAGTTAATAGGCCATTCTTAAAATAGATTTCATTTTAATTTTCATTGTCAAGTTTCATGAAAGTTAGTAAGTGATTTAAGGGGTGTGTTATAGTTTGATGGCTTATGTTGGCTAATTAATAGCACAAATATGCCATACTTATGATAAGCACATCAATTAAAGCACTAACGACCATAAAAGAGAGATCATGATTTCATACGTGTTGAACTACATGATCTAGAGAGTGGATTTATTCACTAAATTGTCATTTAACTCTTATATTTACATCTCTTTTCTTTTAGTTAGTTAGCTAATTTTCTAATTCTCTAGCTTAACTTTCACTCGATTTTGGTTTAATTTGATTGAATAGAATTTTAAAATCATCAATTCCCTATGGATCGTCCCGTACTCGCCACGTACTTCAATAGTACTCCGTGCGCTTGTGGTATAAATTTTATTATAAATTTTTCGACGGTTTTCTATTCCGATAGAATTTCCGTCGATCAACAAAATTGAAATTAATTTGAACTGAAATTGAAACTGAAGTTGATTTGAATTGAAATCGAAATTGAGTCGATTTGAATTGAAATCGAAATTGAGTCGATTTGAATTGATTCTAGATTTAAGATGATTTTGAATTGAAAGATTTGAAAATTGAGTCAGTTTAATTTAAATTTAGACCTGAATCCAGATTTATTGGAAATGGGAAGAAAAAGTTTTGAATTTGAAATTTTTTTTTACTATACACTATTTTAAAATTCATCTTTTTAAATTTCCAAGTTATTTAAATTTTCAAATCATTTAATATATAATCTATTTTAATATCTAAACTATTTAAACTACTTTAACTTTTTAAACTATTTATAACTATTCAAACTATTTTCTAAAAATTCAAACTGGTCAGAGTAGGAACTATTTAGATTTAAATCGTTGATTTAAATGTGAATGTGGTTAAAATGAAGTTATAACCTAAATTGTAATTCAAATTGAATTTTGAAGTAAAAATGACATATCGAACTGAATTGACATATTTTAAGTAAATATGATGATTTTGAAATAAACGATATTTTGAAGTGAATATGATATTTTGATGTCAAGTCTGAATTATTTTTGAAATATAAAATAACCAACCGATGTGTAAAACGACGTTTGGTTGTTAAAGAGACCAGGGCCGATTATTGGCATACTCTTTGTCAATATTGGAACCACTTTAACAACTATGTACGCGGAGGAGACTCCAAAATGAAGTGGTTGGAGTTGGTGTACATTTGCTGGATTTGAAGAAAGAGAACGATGATGGAAAACCCTGACACTTGTGTCAATTTGAAATGACTAAAACATGACGGCTTGAACTAGGCCAAGTGGGCTAACTACCCCTAGCGAGCACATGTTCTTCAATTTTTCTTATGGACTCAGTCCATACTATTACCTTTGTTGTTGATTTCGATTGGTGTACCTTGATTGGGATAACCTCCCTTTGACTCGATATGGGATGGGTGGACGCGGTCGTTGCAGCGATGCGTTACCACCAGCCTGGCGACTCGAATTGGTAGCATACTACCTTGGGCATTGCCTCACGTGCCTTGTCATACTTTTATCCTTATAGGAGACCACTACAAGTTTGATTTAGGTTGTCATATCACGGTGCATCCCTATCTACCGACGTTCTACTGGTTGTGTTATATACAAACTGTACGACAATGCTTAAAAACGCATTAAGGGGGATTAATGTAAAGCCTTAACGCTAGGAAAAATATTTATATTATTGAATAGACATTACATATATAGCTTATTCTACTGTATATAGATATTTTGACAGATCCTTATGAGATGGAAAATCCTGTAACATCTCTTAAGTTATTGCACGCACGTTATACACTGGATAGGAGATTTGAAACCCTGTAAACACCTCTGAGGCTATTACACTCCTATTATATGTGATATTGATTTGACTAACATAAGAGTATTTTAGTCCTGACTCGAGTGTATTGTTTTGCTTTATGATCGGGTCAACCCTGAGTTTTCAGCGCATTGAAGATTATTTTCTGGAGGATGAAGACGAAGATTTGGTCAATATTATTACTTGTATTATTTCAGCACATTGTTTTTTTCGTTGCATTATTTTATTGTTCTATTATATATATAACTTTGATAAATTTTGTATAAATTATAATTAAATGTATAGTATAAACAGCTTCATGAACTGTTTATTTGATTATTATATTTTGTCATTTCGCTTTGAGATTATGTATTTGTTTTCTTCTTTTCTTATTTTTCATAATTAACTCTATTGATTATCTGTGTTTCAGATTGTTTGAGTTGGACATGTGTGGATTATTGTCAATTTAAACCTTCCGAAATGTAGGTCGTCGCAGTTGGTATCAGAGCTTTGGTTTAGCGATAACCTTAGGTTTGTGGGGTTTGACTCATTAGAGATAGGGTAGTAATACCCTAGAATGAGTTTGGTTGAGTGTATATATATTTGAGAGCGCGTACTTGTTAGTGTTATAAATTGTTTTATATTGTGTTTACTTGTCTACTGAGTAGTTTATGAATTCTGGTCAGTGGGTGGGACGTCATGTTATCGATAGGGGTTTCTACACACTTAAACGAGGCAAGTCGACATAATATTGGTTTAAAATAGGGTAAATGAAATAATTTTACCTAAATTATATTTTATATAAAAAGAAATAATCTTCCATAAATAACCATATAAATTTATGAAAATACAAATTTATTTATGGATGTTAGTTGTTAGGAGATGATAATATTTAGTTATCATCGATTATTGTTTGAATTAAACTGAAAACAAATACTTTGTGAACTCTATTTCACGAAGCGTTCGATAATTAGATTGAATTGAAATCTAATTACAATAAGAATTGTTCACAATAACAAAGATGTAAATTTACAAAATGTTTCCATAATAAGGTAATTGAATTGTATAAGTATATTTATAATATAGCTTATAAATAGAAAGGATTTAAAAGCTGAGAATTTTAGAATTTAAATCTTGTTGCTTTGAAAATTATTTTCAAAGCCATCAAAATTAATAATATTATTATTTGAAAGTGTTTCGACTAGAAATATATTTTGAAAAGATTTTTTGAAAGAAATAAAAGCATTGAACTCGCTTTAGTTGCTGGGAAATAATTCTAGGGACGACTACAGCATTGTCAGTATTCATTTTCGAGTTTCTGAGTGAGAATTGCTACCAGAAGAAATTTATTTTTGGTTAAAACAAGTTTTGATTGTGAAAAAAAAATTCCAAGTATGATTTGATAAATATATGAAAATAGTTTTTGAACTTATAAATTGAAATACTAAGAAATAAGTTTATAGCTTATGAATTTGAACAGGGATGTAAGACCGAATTTTAAAAACGGTTGAACATTTTGGTTAAGCAAACAAGAAATAATATTTTGAATTTGAGACATGAAATAAAAGAATTAACTTAGTTAAAGTTAAATAAATTTAGTTAATGAAATGAAGTTTAACTTAATAAAGATTAAATAAATTGAATGCAAATGGACTGAGTTTTAATAAATTAAATGTTAACTAACTGAATGTGAAATAAGTGAATGTTAAATAAAGAAATGTTATACACTTAGTTAATATTATAAGAAATGTTAAATGAATAATTTGAGTAGTAAAAAAATACTATTTAGATATGAACTTAAGAGAAGGTAAACAAATAATAAATTAAATCATATCGTTGTAAATTGTCTGTAAAAAAATGTAAATTTGCAAAGGATGTTTTAAGATTTAGTTGTAGCTTTTTGAGATAATTATAATTTGAATAATATTGTGTAAAAGAAGATACATCTGTATAAAATGATTATAAACTTAAGAAATAATTAATGGAATAAGAAAGTTGAAATTTGAATTATGAAATGAAATTTTACTTAAGTCAAGTTGAATGGAATAAATTGATGAAATAAGTTAATGAAATGAATTATAAGATGAAAGTTAACTTGAGAAAAGTTGAATAAAATTGATTGTGATAAAAAGAAAATTTATTAATATGAATTTGAGTTATAAAATAAAATTTACTTAAGTAAAGTTGATGATATGAATTAATGAAATGAACTAATAAAGTGAATCAATGAATTAATATGAACTTAAGTTATGAAGTAATAATAAACATGAGTTAGATTTTATAAAATGTTTATAATAAACTTAAATGCTTTATGAAATGGTTTATAAATGATATTAGTATTAAAGAGAATATGCTAAGTGGTAAAGAAATAAAATCTAACTTAAATAAGATTAAACGAAATGATTTATAAAATGGTCCGTAAATGAATTAATACGAAATATGTTAAACATAAGTGAAATAATTGAAATTTGAATAAATTGAATGTAAATGAAACAGATGTGAATAAATTGGAAGTAAACCAATTAAATGTTAATAAAAAAAATTGGATGTTAATGAAGAATGGATGTTAATAAGAAATGATAGTGTATAAATTAACTATGGACATCGGATAATGTAAATTCATATCGTTATGAATTAATTGGATGAATATTAATTATTGGATGGTTTCTTTGGTTGTAAATCATTGTTATTGCTGTTTTGATTGCATATGATCGTTATGTTGTGTATTGGTGTCTATTAAACTTATACATGCTTTCTATATCCTTTTATATGCAACTAATATTCTAAATTGAGTTGTGATAGGTACATAAGAAGACCGTTTGAACGTATACGCGGATTTGATTTGCTTTTGCTTGCTTAATATGAGCGAACTCGCTTATATTATTAATAATAAGGTACATATCTTGGATTACATACCATACTTTTATATCTTTCCCTACGGGTTACCTCATCATTGAGATGAGATGTATATTTGTATTGTAAAAAATTTACGATCAAGCCACGCAAAGGAGACGCTGCCGATTTTTTCGTAAATCCGGGTGATAGAAAAATTTTGAGATTTTAAAATTTTATAACTTGTTTTTATAAATAAGTTGTAATTTTCGTAAAGCCGGTATCAGAGTGGCATAGTAGAAGCATGGTAATAGTTTTCAAATAAGACTTTAATGTTTCGTAAGTTGATTATTTTGAGTAAATATATCAAATGTTAGATTTCTTACTTAACCCCTTTTCAAGGACGAAAAGTTTTGAGTGTGGGAGAATGTAACGACCCGTATTTTTAACTTTTAATAATGATTATTGAATAAAAATGGTTAGAAATAAAAAATTGAATGATTTATTAATGTTGTTATGGAATAATAACTTGGATAAATTTTTAAATAACCAATTTCGAAGATTTAGGCAATAATAAGTATTTAAATGAAGTTCAATGTATTGAATGTGCTTATAATCAATAGCTAGGATTGAATAATAAATGTTGAATTATTTAGATGAAAATAAAATAATTGTTGATAACTAAAATCCATTTGAAATTTAATAATTATTAATGTAATTTATTGGATAATTAAATTGTTTAAATTTTATATTGGAATTATTTAAATAATTGAATCCAAAATTAAATATGAATGAAAATGATTTTAAAATTTGATTTAAATTTGACTTAAATAAGAATGAAAATTTTAAACTTTTAAAATTGAATTTACAGTGATTAAATTGATTTTTTGAAATTACTAGTTTTATTTAACATGTAAAAATAGTCTTTTTGGGCAATGTCTCGGATTTCGACGAAACCAGTTTCATCGGATCCGTAATGGTGAATTACTGTAGGATTTCAAGTTTCGTAGCAATCGGACGATATCGTTTGGCCGTGCGAGCTTGAAATGCGTAGGATTTATTTTTGGAACTTTAATTAAAATAATTTGATTTTTTGAAGTTATCTTCTGAATATGATGGAATTGGCTCCCGATATATATTCCATTATGTTCGGAAAGGGGGTATAACATATAAAACGCCATGCGGCACACTTCGTTTGGAGTTCAGAATTTTCGCGGACAGGTTGGGTCGAAAATTATATAATAGGGCCGCGTATTCTTTCATTTCGTCAAGACCCTAACCATTTCGTTCAGCGCCGCTCGCAACGTTTATTGGCCGAAAATGGCCGAACTTCTCTCCTCGATTTCTCCAAATCCGCTCGTTGAAATTGAATGACACCAAAAGGAAAAACGTAGAACTCGATGAGCTCTACACATCCAACAGTCGGATTATCATTTGGAGTCACGAGGTAGTCGATTTTTGCCTCTGTTCGTTCGTCAGTTTTGGGTTCTTCGATGGTTTTGCCCTGGCGAGCGCGTTGAGGAGGCGCGGCATGGGTCCTAGGCGGTGCGACATGCGATGTTGAGCTGGAGCGATTTGCGTTCGATCGTTCGCTAGTAAAAAACAAATGACGAAGTCACGACTGGAGGAAGAGACACGCGCCTATAGCTGTAAGCGGAAGAAATGATTAGGGTGAGATTTGTTTTAATTTTTAGTTAATTTATATGTTAATTAAATTTTAATTATCATTATGCTAATAAAATCCGTAACTTTTTCATGCGAGGTCCGATTCGAATGCAACGAGTTGTATTGAATTCGTATCGACGAAGGCTACACCATGGAATTGAATGGGAATTTATTTGAAGCTGAAAATTTTTCAGTTTCAAATAAATGTGAGTGTTTCAATGCTCACGAATTACTAAAATATTTCTGATGTTCGTTAAATTTATATTATAATGTAATTTAATTTTATTGAATGTTGTTTGGTAATTTAAACTGACATTATATTAACATATGAATTTAACTGTTAGGAATTTGTAATCGACGGTTAAATTTGAAATTGAAATTAAACTACTAGTTAAATTTTCGATTATTGATAATTAGTTAACTGTCATGATTTATTGGTTGATTTGGATGTTTATTGTGATGGATGGCTATTGGTTGATATTTTGGATGTTTGGATGTTTATTTATTTTATATATATATCCTGTTATCACCCTGTATATTATTTGACAGTATATAAACTGCTATTTGAATTATTTCGAATAAATTAAGAAATAGGTTGAAATGATATGTACCTATGATATTTGTTTTTATTGAAATGATATATATCCATCCCTGAAGTTAAATTGAAATAGCTGATCACTTGGCCATAGGATAGAAATTCTGTACGGACACCGGATTGGGTAAATTTAATGGTTTAAAATTCTTGAATTTGAATTTATCTAAATGAGTTGGTTTTAAAGAAATAAAATTGAATTTATGGTGATTGAATTATTTGAAATTCTAACTTTGTAATCTTGAAATCGAAATAGCTTAAATGAAATTGTCTCAAAGAATTAAATTTGAAATGTGAATTTAAAATTGACATATGACCTGAACTATGGAAATCGAATTGTTTAAAGGTTTGAACTTTATTCGAACTTTGGAAATTTGTCTTGGTTAAAGTGATATAAATGAATATTTCAAAATTAAGCTCGAAATTGAATTATTTTTTAAGATTTGAACTTTAAATTGAACATTGAAGTTAATTTGATTTAAATGATTTAAATCGATATTCTGAAATCGAACTTGAACTTTGTATAAACTGAAATGGTTTAAATTGAAATCGAAATTGAAATTAATTCAAATTGAAAATCAAAATTGAAATTAATTTGAATTGAAATTGAAGTTGATTTGAATTGAAATCGAAATTGAATCAATTTGAATTGATTTGAGATTTAAGATGATTTTGAATTGAAAGATTTGAAAATTAAATCAGTTCGATTTAGATTTGGACCTGAATCCAAATTTATTGGAAATGGGAAGAAGCAGTTTTTAATTTAAATTTATTTTCACTATAAACTATTTTACTATAAAATGTTTTAAAATTCCTCTTTTTAAATTTCCAAGTTATTTAAATTTTCAAATCATTTAATATATAATCTACTTTAATATCTAAACTATTTAAACTACTTTAACTTTTTAAACTATTTTAAACTATTCAAATAATTTTCTAAAAATTCAAATTGGTCAAAGTGGGAACTATTTAGATTTAAGTCGTTGATTTAAATGCGAATGTGGTTAAAATGAAGTTATAACTTAAATTGTAATTCAAATTGAATTTTGAAGTAAAAATGACATATCGAACTGAATTGACATATTTTAAGTAAATATGATGATTTTGGAATAAACGATATTTTGAAGTGAATATGATATTTTGATATTAAGTCCAAATCGTTTTTGAAATATAAAAGAACCAACCGGTATGTAAAATGACGTTTGGTTGTTAAAGAGACAGGGGCCGATTATTGGCATATTCTCTGTCAATATTGGAACCACTTTAATAACTGTGTACGCAGAGGAGACTCCAGAATGAAGCGGTTGGATTTGGTGTACATTTTCTGGATTTGAAGAAAGAGAACGATAATGGATGGGCCTAAGACCTGTGTTAATTTGAAATGACTAAAACAGGACGGCTTGAACCAGGCCAAGTAGGCTAGCTACCCCTAGCTGACACCTGTTCTTCGATTTTTCTTGTGGAGTCGGTCCATACTATTACCTTTGTTGTTGATTTCAATTGGTGCACCTTGATTGGGATAACCTCCCTTTGACTCGATATGGGATGGGTGGATGCATTGGGCAGTCATTGCGGCGATGCGTTACCACCAGCTTGGCGACTTGAACTGGTAGTATACTACCTTAGGCATTGCCTCACGTGCCTTGTCATACTTTTATCCTTATACCAGACCACTACAAGTTTGGTTTAGTGTTATCGTATCATGGCGCATCCTTATCTACCGATGTTCTACTGGTTGTGTTATATGCAAATTGTACGACAATGCATAAAAACGTGTTAAGGGGGATTAATGTAAAGTCTTAACGCTAGAAAAAATATTTATATTATTGAATAGACATTACATATACAGCGTATTCTACTATATATAGATATTTTGACGGATCCTTATGAGATGGAAAATCCCGTAACATCTCTTAAGTTAATGCACGCACGTTATACACTGGATAGAAGATTTGAAACCCCGTAAACATCTCTGAGGCTAGTACACTCCTGTTATATGTGATATTGATTTGGCTGACATAAGAGTATTTTAGTCCTGACTCGAGTGTATTCTTTTACTTTATGCTCAGGTCAGCCCTAAGTTTTCAGCGCATTGAAGATTATTTTCTGGAGGACGAAGACGAAGATTTGGTATATATTATTACTAGTATTATTTCACCACATTGTTTGTTCCGCTGCATTATTTTATTATTCTATTGCATATATAACTCTGATAAATATTGTACAAAGTATAATCAAATGTATAGTATTAACAGCTTCATGAACTGTTTATTTGATTATTATATTTGTCATTCCGCTGTGAGATTCTGTATTTGTTTTCTTCTTTTCTTATTATTCTTAATTAACTCCATTGATTATCTATGTTTCGGATTGTTTGAGTTGGACATGTGTGGATTATTGTCGATTTAAACCTTCTGAAATGTGGGTCGTCACAACAATAATTGTTATTATTAAACCAAGGACTTTGTATTTGAACTATAGAGTTGAATGTGGACGATACTAGAATTTTGACAATTACCAAATTCCAGAAGTCCAAAGCGATATAGTTTTGATGAAGAGAATTTGTGTAAATAAATGTTGTAACTGGGTAATGCTTATTAAACTAAAATTGGATTTTATTGAAACTGAGTAAGTGATAAATTTGGTCATAATGTCACATCACCTGCTAAGTGACATGTGAACGTTAACGTTCGAATAGTTTGATGTTAATCGCTGACCGAATTTACACCCAAGAGTCACACAACCAAAATGATGAATTCTCTTTAGACCGAATGATTTAATTAGTTTATAGTAGTTAAAAATTAGTTAAATTTATTAATATTTTTGAAATATTAATTATGAAATTTAAATGTGATTTGAGGAACAAATATTGTGTATATATATTTATAATAGTAATAAATATGTCAATCAATATGAGATATTGATAAGTAATTAAATTAGATTTAATTAGCATATTTTTTTGGGCTTAAATGGGGTATTAATCCATAGATTTGAAAGAGATTTTTGGCTGCAATTATATGACAGGGATGGCTAAATATGAAGGCAATTAGGGTTTAAAATAGATGGAGGAAATTAGGAAAGACAAAGGAAAGATATGATCCTCTTTTATCTCTCTCAAACATTATAAAAGGCCTCTCTATCCCTAACCTAAATGATAGATTTAAAGCCGCCTCCGTCTTCTAAATTATGGTCATCTTTATCTTCCTATTGTTGCTAAAACAAAGCTCCATTTATCCTCAGAATTCTCAAATCAAATTCAAGTTAAAACAAAACTATTCGACAGTGGAAGGTCGTTGATTCCAAACTATTAATCTGACGGATCAAGGAACTTTTAGACGAAGAGAATTCATTATTTCAAAGTGGACATAAGGGCGTCTGTTTTGGGTAATGTTTATTTATATGTTGATTATATTATCATGTTTTTAAGATTTGTTAATCATGTAAAGTTATGTATATAAACAGATTATTGTTATTTCATTAGTTAGGTGAGAGTTTGTATGTAATGTTGTTGTCACAGTGGAGATTGGATATGTGTGTAAAATTTGATGATCTAATTCATTAATTATGTCTGTAATCTGATATTAAATATTAAAATAAATTTTAGTTTAAAATTATATATGTTTACACACACACACACATATATATATGATTTAACATTCACATACAATTTGAATTAAAACATATGTTTTCATATATAATGTACAATATTGATCTAAATTTTTTCAAACACTTGTTTATATTTATTATGAATTATAGGTGCTGAAAATAATTTATTATTATAAATAAATAAATATATATATATATATATTATTGATATTTAATGATTATGTGATTCAGTAAATTCATTTAAATAATTCATATCTTGAAAATTCAATTTAATATCTTTTTAAATCAATGAATCATGTCAGGTGCTTTTGAAAAAAGATTCAGAATTTTTCAACTTAATTTTATATTTTTAAAAATTAATTTACTTTTCACTTACTATCAATAATTTAATTAAAAATATTATTTTAATTGAGAAAAATCTAGAAAATTTTCCTTAGCCCAATAATGTGATTCTGGATTATTTGAAAATTTAAATTTTGAATTTTTATCATATAATTATTTTATACTAATCAATTATGGTCGAAACTATCTAATTCTTTATAATATATATATATATATATATAATACACACACACACATATATATATATATATATTAAAATCATTATAACTTAAAATTTGATATGTTTTCAAATTGGTAGGTTATAAAAAAATATTATTATTATTAATTATTTTATTATATACATATATATATATATATTGTTATTTATAATACAATGTGTAGTTATATAAATAAATAAATATTTTCTGTAACATTTTAATGGTAAAACATAATTTTATATATACATAAATATATATATATATACATATATATACAAATAATCATTTGAAATTTATAATTATATGTTCATGCACATATTTGACAACATACAATACATATAAAATGAGCTACTGTCTGTTGCGATGTTGTTGGGCGTAGTCTCACCACCGAACCAAGACCCTACCGAACCATTCCCTACCGGACCACTCACTGCCGAGCCAAGGCCCTACCGAACCACTCCCTACCGAGTCAATCACCTACTCCCACCACCGGACCAACCCATTTCTCCACTCACCACCGGACCAGGGCATCGCCGGACTAACCCATTTCTCCACTCATCACCGGACCAGGGCATCGCCGGACCAACCCATTTCTCCACTCACCACCGGACCAGGGCATCGCCGGACCAACTCGCTTCCAAAGCCTAGCCGAATCAACACCAATCCTCTACTACCGGATCAATCCACGCCTCCACCCATGGCCGAACCAAAGCACTACTGGACCAACGTTGCTAGGCCAGATTACATCAGCCCAGGCCCACCAGCAGCTACATACATCCAAGACCCCTACCCCCAACCTCACTCTATAAATAGAGGGGCAAGGGTACAACAATGGGGACAAGTTGGAGAGCTCAAGAACGGACAGAACTTTCAAACAACTTTCATACACTTGTAATCAAAGCTTTGTACTTGTAATCTGAACAGTAAAGGAGAATAAGATATAAAGTGGACGTAGGCACATTCTGGCCGAACCACTATAAACCTGTGTGTCTTTTACAGTTTAGTCCCTGCTTTTTACATATTTGCATAAGTATCCAGATCACTAAGAACAACAGAAAATCGACTAAATCATACGACTTGGAGGTGTTTGCCCATTTTTTGTGCAAACATTTTTGGTGCTTTCATTGAGAGACTGAACTCCGGACTTCAGCTTCTCCCACTTAACCTTCTTCCTAACAGCATCGCTCATTGCTTGGAAGACATGCCTCCCAAGCAGAAGAAAGATGTTAACAAAGGAAAAAACATCGCAACCAGCAGTATTCTAGATCCAGTGGTCACAGATCAAGTAAATCATCTCATTCCAACAGCAGTACCAAATGGAGGTCAGGAAAATCCGACAACTCCTACCACGGGACAGCTAGCAGCAATTACTAGGGAAGATCTAGACAGGGTTGTGGCTGAAGTGTCTAACCGCTTCACATCCCAACAGGAAGCCTTGGTGAACCAACTCATGTCACGCTTAAGGGATGCTGAAGAGTCCAACCGCAACACTGAATCATGGGGTGAGTCCCAGTCTGGAGGATCTCGGAGGCAACAAAGATCTTCCTTCTTCGAAGAAGCTAACGACAGAAGCAACCATGGTAGGAGCCGAGACCGAACTCAGTCCAAACTCCAACCCGAGGAAACGCTTGGAACCAAACCCAACGGGGGAGGTACTAGGCGGAGGTCAACTGTAGTTGAGCCTGTCATGCTGCCTAACCACGGAAACGCCAATGAACGGGGCCGAGCTAGAGTCCAGCCCGAAGTTGGACCCGAGGAAGTGCTTAGAACAGAACCCAGCAGGGGAAGATCGAGGCAAGGGCCAACTGTAGCTGACCCTAGCATGCTCCCAGAAGACCAAAGACAGCCATTGGAAAATATTAGGAATAATAGACGATACCATCCCTATAGGTCATCTGGACGGAATCAATCCCACAGAGAAGAACCGAACTCATTTCTATCTGCTCCAAATTCTGATGAAAGGATAGCACGCTTGTTCAGAGAGTGCATCCAACGGGATCAAAGAGATCGAGGGATAGGCGCTAGGGTAACCAGCCCTTTCGCCCGCAATATCGAAATTACCATCACCCCCCAAGAATGGAAAATGCCAACAATGGAACCTTACAAGGGAACCTCTGACCCCGTTGTACACTTACAGAGATACACACAGCATATGCTCATGAGCGGAGCAACAGAAGGAGTGCTGTGCAAATGCTTTCCACTATTCTTATCAGATCTAGCTACCTCCTGGTTCTGCCATCTACCCCAAGGATCCATCAGCTCATGGGAGATGTTGAAAGAAAAGTTCATCAGGCAGTTCCGCATTCATGTGGAGCAACCCAAGGACGCTTATTCCTTATCCAGTATCAACCAGAAACCTGGAGAGAAAGTGCAGCAATATCTAACCCGATTCAATGCCGCAGCGGCCGCAGTCCAAGATGCCGATGAGAAGCTTATCTTAATGGCCCTCTGTAGTGGTGTGCATCCGGATACTAAATTTGCTAGAAGATTGACAAAAGAAAAACCAGCTACTTTACCCGATTTCTTCCATGAAGCTGGGAAATATATGAGACTTGAAGACGCTGCCACTGAGGGGCAGTCAGGGCAACAAAATAAGGCAGCTCACGGCAACGCGCCCGCTGTAGCAAAGGACGTTCGAAGAAATGACTCTAGAGACAATGCTGGGGGCAAGAAGGGAGAAAAGCGTCTATATCGGCCAGGACCGAGATTTGACGCTTACACCCCTTTGAATGAAATGATCGAAAACATCTTCCTGGCCACTCAAGACGAAGTTAAATACAAATGCCCCCCGCACAAGAAGGAATCAAATAATGCAATTAAGTCTGGAAAATTCGGCCGCTTCCACGAATCCCATGGGCATGATACCAATGAATTCCATCATCTCCGGGACTTGATTGAAGAACACATCAGAAGAAGGAGACTAGAACGCAATGTAAAAGGTCAGAACAGGACTCCAGCTCCTGCCAATGAGAACCCAAGGCTACCCTCCCCAGAAATAGGCAGAGGAAATCGCAATACCAGCGGCTCCAGTCAAGAGAAGATAGTGGTCCATACCATCTCGGGAGGGCCACACATCGCTGACGGAAGCTGGGCAGAGATGGAAAGGTACGGAAAGTCACTTAGAAATGATGAAGAATGCGTTAATTCTATTATAGAAGAACGCCACCCGAAGCGGATAGAGAATGATGACATCACATTCAGTAGGCGTGACCTGGAGGGAAGGCAGTACCCTCACACGGATCCCATGGTTATCTCTGCCCGGCTCGGTCCAGCCGAAGTTTTCCGAATTCTAGTAGACACTGGAAGCTCAGTGAATATCCTATTCAAGAATGCATTCGACAACATGAAGCTGTCATTAAAGGATGTTTTTCCCTGCAATAAACCACTACACGGTTTCACTGGAAATGCGAAGATGCCCCTCGGGCGACTGGACCTCTTTGTTGAAATTGGAAGTCATCCCCGCTCCGTTGTGCGGAAACAAACATTTGTGTTGATAGAAAACCACTCGGCCTACAACGCCTTCTTAGGAAGACCAGCCTTGTCTGACTTCCAAATTGTCCTGGCCCCATGGTGCCTGAAGATGAAATTTCCAACGAACAATGGAATAGGGGAAGTAGAGGGAGACCAGGACATCGCTCGAGATTGCTATGTAACTGAATTTCGCAATAACCGCATGAAGGATAAAGGGAAGAGTGCAGAGACTGCCCTCTGCATGAAAAGTTCGGAAGCATAGCAACTAAAGAAAGCCCCTCCTCTTCGATATACCAGTGACCCTTTCAATGAATTAGACCCCAGGGACAAAGAGGAGGAGGCCACCGCCGAGCCTGTAGAGGCTATGGAATTTATATCTGTGGACAAACACGACTCGAGTAGACTATTGAAAGTCGGGTCCCAACTAAAAGCAGAATTGAAGGAACAACTCATTAATTTTCTCTGCCACAACTTGGATGTGTTTGCATGGACGCACGCTGAAATGACTGGAATCTCCCCAGACATAGCATGCCACGTACTAAACATCGATCCTACCAAGGCGACAGTAAAACAGAAAAAGAGAAGTATGGGGGCAGAACGATCAGCAGCCCTCGATGAAGAAGTAAAGAACCTACTTGCCAATAACTTCATACGAGAAGCCATCTACCCAGAGTGGATCGCTAACCCGGTACTAGTAAAGGAGGCTAATGGGAAGTGGCGAACATGCATTGACTTCTCCAACTTAAATGAAGCCTGCCCGAAGGATTACTTCCCACTTCCCCGAATCGATCAACTTGTGGACAGCACAACCGGGCACGAACTCTTATCTTTTATGGACGCATACTCAGGATATAAACAAATTCCTATGCATGCTCCCGATCAAGACCACACTAGTTTCATTACTGACCGGGGATTGTACTGCTATAGAGTAATGCCTTTTGGACTTAAAAACGCAGGAGCCACCTATCAGCGCCTCGTCAACAAGATGTTTGCGGGGCTAATAGGACAAACTATGGAAGTTTATGTGGACGACATGCTGGTAAAGTCAAGGAAAGCCGATGATCACGTAAGCCACCTGGGCGAGATGTTTCAAGTACTTCGCCAATATGGAATGAAGCTGAATCCTCTAAAGTGCTCCTTCGGAGTATCATCAGGAAAGTTCTTGGGATTCATCGTCCATGCCAGATTAATTGAAGCAAACCCTGAACAAGTCCGAGCTCTGAAAGATATCAGGATACCTTCTACCTGAAAAGAAATGCAAAGCCTAAATGGGAAGGTGGCCGCCCTGAGCAGATTCATCTCTAAAGCAACTGACAAATGCATCCCCTTCTTCGAAGCTCTAAAGAAAGACAAAGGAAAGTTCGAATGGACTGACGAATGCTTAACAGCTTTCCTTAACTTAATCGAACACCTCCAGAGACCACCAGTACTCTCAACTCCGAACGAAGGCGAAGAGCTATACCTATACCTTGCTGTGTCATCTCATGCTCTAAGCGCCGCCTT
The DNA here is from genome assembly GCA_030737815.1 of Allium fistulosum. Classification (NCBI taxonomy): domain Eukaryota; kingdom Viridiplantae; phylum Streptophyta; class Magnoliopsida; order Asparagales; family Amaryllidaceae; genus Allium; species Allium fistulosum. Next base: position 1,429,298,762 of record CM060902.1, read on the forward strand.
GGTGAGAGAAGACAAACGCACGCAGTGGCCAGTATACTTTGTAAGCAAGAGGTTTACAGGGGCGGAAGCCAGATATCCTAAACTTGAGAAACTAGCGTACTATTTACTAATCACATCACGGAAACTGCATCACTATTTCCAATCTCATTCCATCAGAGTTCTGACCGATCAACCGCTAAGGCAGGTACTCCATCGTCCCGACACTTCTGGGCGACTACTTAAATGGTGCATTGAACTAAGTCAATATGATATCACCTACCATCCTCGCACCGCCATCAAGGGACAAGCCATGGCCGATTTCATTGCCGAATTCACTACCAACGAAGGTAAGGAGCAATCGGAAATAGCAGAAGACATCAAGTGGAATCTCTTTGTGGATGGAGCGTCAAACGAACAAGGCTCGGGGGCACGTGTGGTAATAATCACTCCCAGGGGAAATAAGCTACACTATGCTCTAAAGTTGGAATTCGCTGCCACCAACAACGATGCAGAGTATGAAGCAGTGATAGCTGGATTAGAACTTGCCTTAGAGATTGGAGCCAATTCTTTATGTCTTCATAGTGATTCTCAACTTATTGTAAATCAAATACTAGGAGAATTTCAGGCTCGAGAAGAATGACTCACAGCATATCTAAAGAAGACCAAGCTGCTTCTCGATCAATTGGATCACTATTTAATCAAACACATCCCTCGGGAAGAGAACCAAGAGGCCGACGAATTGGCAAAGCAAGCTAGCATGAGAAACGGCACTATTTCCGGAGCAGTGGCCATCTCAAAGCAGCTGACCCCGAGTTTCGAGCAGGTGAATCTGATAGCTGCAGTCAAAGAGGAAACTTGGATGACTCCCATCCAAAAATACTTACAAGACGGCACACTGCCCGACAAGCGTAACGAAGTCAAGAAAATCTTGAGGAGAGCTTCCCGCTACACAATACAAGAAGGCACCCTTTATCGGCGCGGCTTCTCTAACCCCTTATTAAGGTGTGTCGCTGGAAGGGAAGCGAAGGAAATCTTATCCAACATCCATCAAGGAAGCTGCGGAGATCACACTGGAGGGCAGACTTTGGCAAAGAAGATACTCCGATATGGATATTTCTGGCCCACCTTAAGCAAAGATGCCTTAGATTTCGTCAAAAAATGTGACAGATGTTAGAAATTTGCTAAGATTCCGCGGCTACCAATAACTGAGATTACTCAAATGACCAACCCTTGGCCCTTTGCAGTATGGGGAATTGACTTGATTGGCGAACTGCCAATGGGCCAAGGCGGAGCCAAATATGCTATAGTGGCAGTCGACTATTTCACCAAATGGGTGGAAGCAGAACCCCTAAATAAAGTATCTTCAACAAAAGTTATTAACTTCTTGATCAAAAATGTTCTATGCAGGTACGGAGTCCCACTTAAAATCATTTCGGACAATGGACTTCAGTTTGACAGCAAGGAGTTCGCCAACTGGTGCCAAGAGCACGGAATTCACAAAAGCTTCTCATCTGTAGCTTATCCCCAAGCAAACGGACAAGTCGAAGCTGTCAACAAAATTCTCAAAACTCTAATCAAAAAGAAACTTGAAAAGTCAAAAGGCGCTTGAGTGGATGAACTTCCTACGGCACTTTGGGCCTATCGCACATCTTTCAGAACATCAATGGGGCATACTCCTTTCTCTTTGGCATACGGATCGGAGGCTATGCTCCCAGTTGAAACTATAGTGCCTTCCCACCGTAGGATCCACTATAACCCAGAAGAGAACGAAGAACTCCTTCACATGTCTTTGGATCTAATTAAGGAAAGAAGTAATGATGCAGCCCTCAAAGTAGCAGCTCACAAGCAAAAAGTGGAAACGCAATACAACTCCAAAGTCAAGCATCGTAGCTTACAAAAAGGAGATCTTGTCCACAAGCGAATCTTCCCGCGCCCCAGAGCGCTAGATCCAATCTGGGACGGACCATATGTAATTCACAAAGATCTCCACAACGGAGCTTATATTTTGTCAACAGTGGACGGAGAGGTGTTCCAGAGGGCATGGAACATCCAACACCTTCATCGATACTTTTCTTAACTTGTACTGCCCATATGAAGTGAAATAATAAAGAGAATCAGTGGACGTAGGCATTTTAATGCCGAACCACTTTAAAAACTTGTCTCTTTTTAACTTATTCCTTTATATCTTGGCTGCTTGTTAACCTTATCCTTTTCTGTTGAACGAAATCCTGTGTAATGGCATTTCCATTCAAGACACATCACGGCGCGACTTCACCTGGACCAGACCTAATAGGTACTATGCGAATCTATGCCCTCGCCAATGAGACACTTTTGCTCCAGCATCCCTCTGCTGCGGGTTAACTCATTGCTCGCGATCGGCTCTTAAAGCCAACTGTAATGAGCCGATTATAAGCCACCGAGTAGGCCGACCATAACCTAGGCAGCTCATTACGGCGTTCGGCTTGCCGGCAACCGTGAACCTACTTTAAGCCCCAACATAAGGTGTGGCCAGCCAGGGGTAGTTCACGGTTGACGATCGGCACCCACGCTAGCCGGCCGCGGTAAATCGAATAATACCCACGATTATGGGCCATAATGGCCCGGGTAGTTACTATGCGCGATCTCGGCTCCGATTGTGTTAAGTATGGCTGTGGTAAAAAAGATAAACTCCCTGCGGAGGCGTAAGATGGGTGACAAATGTCTCCAAGACCCACAGCTAGGGAAAGTGACTACAAAACCCATTTGCCTCGAACTTAAGCACATCGCAGGCCTTCCGTGATTGGAAGTTTTACTTTTTCTTATATTTCTATCTTATTTAAAAACTTTCCTCCTACCCTCTATAACGATCCCCAAAGTACAGGACACAAAGTAGGAGACGCTCACCGATGGGGATAAGGACTCACAATGGGATGACAGGTCAATCAACTAAGTTCCATACTCAGTCATATAAGACATTCAAAGCTACCATCTACAACTGAGACATGAAGGGCGGTACTTTCTTCTCTTGTAAATAAATACATAGCTATAATTTATTCGCACATCACATTAACTTTGCAAGGTATGAAATTATATCTTAAGCAAGAAACTGGCATCAAACACGATGGAATCACAGGCATGTGCACAGCTGTATTTCTTATGCAACACATCAAAATAACTAAGGCAGTCAAATATGACAGAATCAGCTTAAGTTAAAAATTACAGGCTAAGAATAAAGTCGTTTGTTACCAATAACATAATTACAGCCTAAAAGTTACACTAATGTTTTAGAGCTAGCGTAGACAGCAATGTCAAACAAACCAAAAAGACATCCAGGTCGAGTCAGGGAGTCGGCTGCATCGGAGCTTCATCTCTATCCTTCCGACCCTCCAAGATCTACTTAGCCACGGGATCGAAACTCTCAGCATGCTGGCCGGAGGTAGTCGGTACCTCGGAGGTCTCACCTGTCCAATCCAGAGGAAGAATCCATTAGATAAGCGATAAGCGGTCAGGTTACAAAAAGCTAAAAGAGAAGACTTACCAGCCTCTGCTCCTTGATCATCATCCTCCAGCTGCACACCAACCTCCTCAGCAGTAAGCAGCCGCATACCCTCTTTCACCGCCACCTTTTCCTCCTTGGTGAATTGAGTCGTAACCACATCCATTCTAAAGGCCACGCCACCCTCCTTATCTGCATCGGACTTAGCCTCCTCCAAGGCCTTGAGATAAATCCTGGCCATGACTCGGGGGTAATCATCCATCCAAGGTAAGTTGCCCTGTTTCCAAGTGCGAAAGTATATATCTTGAAGCATCTCATCCATTATCCCCTCATTCTCCTCAAACTCCCTTATTCGGTCCTCAGAAGCCAACAGCTTTGCAATGGTGGCGTCTCTCTCCGATTGGTATCGCGAGCTGTCAGCCTGAAAGGTTTTTCTCATCGCCTCCATCTCCTCCTTCAACTTGGTTTGAGCAAGCTCCGCAGCCTCAAGTTTCCCGGACAACTCCTATACCCGATCGAGATCCGCTTTCCGAACCTCATCCACCGTTGCAATAGCCATATCAATCCGTTCCTTACAAACGGCCTCCATTTTTCGCATTTCTGCCCTGCTGGCCTCTTCCATGGTCTTCTTTAATTGCCTAGATGCGATCTCATGTTGAGAGATCTGGATGGCTTGATCAGCGAGTTGTTTGGCCTGGTCGAAAACCATTAAACGCAGTCGAATGTTAGCACTGCCGATTTCTTCTCCAGCCTTAACCAGTCGAGCATGATGCCCCATCAGCTTCCTGGTTTCCTCAGCAACCCGGTCAATGTTTGCCTTAGCTTCGTCCCCCAAGGTTACAACCCGAGTGGTAAGCAAATCAAGGTCCAGGGACTTGGCCTCGTCAAGCACCCTTACCATGGGATTACGAGGGAGAAGGTGCTCACCAGTAGCCTCATCAAAGGAAATATCGTGAGAACCCAGATCCAGATCCGGATGACCCGCAAACGGATTATGAGCCAAGCCAGGATGGTCTATCGGGGTAACGGTAGGATTTTCAGACGGGTGCGGGGAAGGAATAAGCTCAGTATTCTCCTCTGTGGTATCCTGAAGAGGCTGAGTCGGGGGCTGAGGGTCAGGTGGAGATTCCAACAAGGAGCGACTCCTCTTCTTCTTTTGGATATCCTCTTCGATAACTCCGAGAAGAGGACGGTAGCCGACTACGTCTCCAGGGCGGTTAGTCGGAGGCTTTGGCTTAGTGGAAGCCCTTAGAAGCTTATATTGTTCAAGACGGTGCCGAACACCCGATGTCTTGGCCACTTTATCCCATCCTGGGACAAAAACCAAGTGTTACAAGCAGACGTTGAACTATAATTCAAGAAATATGTCAAGTTAGGAAAAGTAAGGAGACACTTTTGTTATACAAACCCTGGGGAGGAGTGGGATACTGCAATAGGTCCTGGATCTCATTCCAGGACGGGAGCTGACCATAAAATATTCCTAAGTCCTTATCATAAATGGAGTCTGCAGAAGTCAAAAATTCACCTTGAGTCGTGGGGGCTGCCTCAACTAGAACACTTTTGGAAGATGAGTCGGCGCCGGCTCCGGCCTTGTCAGCTTTCTTAGGCTCCTCTACCAGAGCCGGTTCTTCCTCCAGCCCTTCGAAAGCTAGGCGGAAAGCATCTTCCGTCCACTCCTGGATCACACCCGCTTGCTTAGAAGACAAAGCCCCAGCACCATCACCACTTTGTCCGTCGCCACCATCATCACCACTCTATCCATCACCTTCTCCACCACTTCCACTCTCCGCCTCACCTCCTTCACCCTCGCCTCTTTCCTCCTCCTCATCTTCCTCCTCCGGAACGTTTGGACATGTGCTGGGGGAGGGTCCATCGGATTTCTTAAGTTTCTTCCCCCCGGAAATTGGATGCTTTGAGAAGGGTTTCCTTTTACTGCTCTTCACCATAGCCCCTCCTTTAGCTTTGGCGGCCCTCTCCTCAGCTGTGTCTCTCTTCTTGACCACAAACTGACGTGGCAGAATCAGGTTGAGCCCCAGAAGAGTAGCGTTCCTGATCAAATAAGAAGCCGCCCTCTCCCCTTCTGGAATGGCTTCTATTTCCTCAGCCATCCGAACCAGACGATCGTTCTCTACAACCGCAAAGCCACCTATCGCTAGCAAGAAATAAAGCACGTAAGGAGGAGTATTGCAGTTAGAACAAAAATCATAAATGAGATTCAACTTACAGCCAGAGGTGAAGCGGCGGAAAGAAACGGAGTCATCTTTGACAAAAAACCATTCCTTCTTGAACATGCTGAATTTCGAATATAAATCCAGGACTGGCTTGAAGGACACAGCCGACTCTAAGTTAACATACGGAGACCCCTTCTTGTAGCCTCTCAAGTTATACAAGTACCGGATTTCCCGGTTGGAAGGAGGGCGCCCGTATCTCCTCTGGAAGATAATAAACAAACTCACCAAGATAGCATAGGAATTAGGCTGAAGCTGGAAAGGAGCCACCTTCAAGTATGTGATGAAGCTGACTATCCAGGCGTTAATCGAAGGGATGGCACCACACATGCAATGATACCTGCTGTAAGCAAAATATCCTTCTGGGGGGTTATACGGCATCATTCCATTCCCCGGCAACCTCATCTGCGCTCTATCAATCCCAAAAGATCTAGATATAGCGTCAAGCTGCTCATCTTTGAGGGAGCTGGGAAAGCAGTCAGGCGGTGAGTTCAAGAGCTCTTGTGGACCGTACCCGTCCACTAACGATCTCGAGGTAGGTCCATGTCGTCCCGGTTCTGCCTAGACTGGGGGCACGATGGAGGACTCTCCTTTATCCTTATATTTCTTTTTATCAGAACGGGTTTCTACTTTATGAGACATTATCTGCAAACACGAGAAAACGTATCGTTAGAACAAGGAGTATAGAAATATAAACAAGCGAATACCTAACAGTCTGGAGTCTCATTTATAGTTCAAAACATAAAAGTACCATTCGGTAATTCGAGACTTGAAGTTCATTCGGCACTTACGCTCATTGGGAGATCATTCGGTAATTCAAACATAAAGTTCATTCGGCGGAAGAAAAACTCACCTGGTCCGGCAATCAAACTGGTTCGGTGAAATGATTGATTCGACAGGAGAGAATTTGGTTCGGCTATTTCGGATAGTAAGGAATAACGAGAGCATAAGGCCCTTACTTATAGGCAAGCATAGGATAACCGGACCAGCTGGTTCAACACTTGGGCCGAATGGGAGAATCCAAACTAAAAAAAACTAAGGAAAAAAAGCACGACATATGCAGGCATATGCCCCACTTTGGGGGGAAAATGTTGGGCGTAGTCTCACCACCGAACCAAGACCCTACCGAACCACTCCCTACCGGACCACTCACTGCCGAGCCAAGGCCCTACCGAACCACTCCCTACCGATTCAATCACCTACTCCCACCACCGGACCAACCCATTTCTCCACTCACCACCGGACCAGGGCATCGCCGGACCAACCCATTTCTCCACTCATCACCGGACCAGGGCATCGCCGGACCAACCCATTTCTCCACTCACCACCGGACCAGGGCATCGCCGGACCAACTCGCTTCCAAAGCCTAGCCGAATCAACACCAATCCTCTACTACCGGATCAATCCACGCCTCCACCCATGGCCGAACCAAAGCACTACCGGACCAATGTTGCTAGACCATATTGCATCAGCCCAGGCCCACCAGCAGCTACATACATCCAAGACCCCTACCCCCAACCTCACTCTTTAAATAGAGGGGCAAGGGTACAACAATGGGGACAAGTTGGAGAGCTCAAGAACGGACAGAACTTTCAAAAAACTTTCATACACTTGTAATCAAAGCTTTGTACTTGTAATCTGAACAGTAAAGGAGAATAAGATATAAAGCGGACGTAGGCACATTCTGGCCGAACCACTATAAACCTGTGTGTCTTTTACAGTTTAGTCCCTGCTTTTTACATATTTGCATAAAGTATCCAGATCACTAAGAACAACAGAAAATCGACTAAATCATACGACTTGGAGGTGTTTGCCCATTTTTTGTGCAAACAGATGTAAATTCCAACATTTATATATAGACATGTTATACCTTACACGGATTGCTATTTTACACATACGAGCGCACACACATATATATATATATATATATATGTATGTATATGTATATGGTACACACATACATACATGTGTATATATATATTAAATAAAACCAAAATTAAATAAATCTCAAACTATAATTTATAAATTTAAATAAAATGAATGATTTTATATAAACTAAATTTGGAAATGTTCTAAATGAATTAGACTTCATAGGCTCAATAAAGATCTAATAGGGTAAAAAAATTTAAAATTCACCCATATATTCTGATGCGGGCTGGCTTGTAACGACTCGATATTTTCAACCATTCGCATCCATACATGTCGGACTTGAATTGCTCAAAACACTGAATTGTAATTATAAATTTGGCAAAACTCAGAATATACAGTAAATAAATCACAGATCACAGACACAGAGTAATATAACAATGCAGCGAAAACAAGAAATAGTAGTTCATGAAGCTATTATATATATACATCAGAGTTAACAAGATACAACGGAAGTAACAAGATACAACAGAAGTCTCAATATGATAATCAAGTATAAATCAGAATACATCACTGGAATCAACTAGATAACTAAAAGCGAAATAGATAGCTGGATCTCCAAGAAAGCTCCAACTCCAAAGGTGAGTCTTAATGTCGTATCACTCAGTCTGACCCGAGCGTAAAGCAAAACACAAAACACTCGAGTCGGGACATACATACTTATATAATGTAAACCAACTCAAGTGAACTGTAATATAAAGGTACAAGTAACTTAAAGAATTCTTGGGATCGCCCATTCTTTAAGGATCCGTTAAACTATCTACTATGTAGTAATATTCGCTATTATAATAATGTCTAATAATAAAATAAACTTACTTTTAAATAGCGTTAAGGAGTGACCCAATATTCCCCTTAACACATAATAGTCCCAGTAGTCTATCCAATACCAGCGTACCCCCAGATCGGGAGCTACCCTCAATACTCCACAGGCTACGGCACAAAACCCAACTCGTAGTAAAGCTCGATATGATAGGTGACATGGCACAACTAGGCAATGCCAGGGTAGATATACCAATTACGCATCCTGACTGGTGGTAACGCATAGCAGCCACTACCTCCCACCTCGGAACACACTCCCAAATCAAAATCGAAGGGTGGCCACCAAATCAATCACAAAGTAATAGAATGGTATCGAAGAAATGCGTCCGATCAGAGGTGCTACCTCATTGGCTTGTCAATCGCTCCTGTTTTAGCCACCTTATGCCAACTCACGGGAGTTGGGTCCACGTATATACCTCAGTAGGAATCGTCGCCACCATCCTACTTCATTCTGGAATCTCCACCGCGTACACGGTTGTCAAAGTGGTTTTTGGTATCGACCGAGAGTATGCCCATATCCGATCCTGGTCTCTTTAACAACCAAACGTTATTACAACCCATGGATATTTATTCCAAAATCATTTATACTTTAAAATCCAAAATATCATATCCATTTCAAAACTAGTTTATACTTCAAAACCAAAATATCATATCCGTTTCAAAACCCAGGGCAATAATATATCATTTAAATTTCAAAACCAAATCAATATATCATTTAAATAAAACCCAAATTTCCAAATCACTGAATATTTCTTTAAATTTATTTAACTTGAAATATTCCTTTAAATCATCTTAAACCAAACCACTTTATAAAGTCACATTCTTAAATCTTCAATTTCAATAAGTTCCAAGTTAATATATTTTAAGACAATTCTTAATTAAATACAATTTCACACAATTTCATTTTTCAAAACCATAGTACTTTTCAAAGTTATAACAACTCTGAAACTCAACACTTTGAAACCATAATATTTTGAAATCATAACAATTTAGAAATGTTATTCTTTGAAAATCATAATACTTAGAAAATCATAACACCCTTAAAATAATATTCATTTAAACCATTGAAATTCATTGTCAAATAATATTCATTTCAAAGTTGTAGCATTTCTAAGTTCATTCATTCAATTATAAAATTTCCAAAACATTGTATTTTCAGCTAACAACAGCACTTATAAAGTGCTACAATAGATATATTAGTAATATTTCAAAACATTGTCAAATTCAGAAACAGCAGCACTTATAAAGTGCTACAGTAGGTATTAGAATTTCAAAACAGTTCAGTTTAAGAAACAGCAGCACTTACCAAGTGCTACAGTAGATATTTAGTTATTATTTCAAAACAGTTTACTTTCAGCATCAACAGCTCTTACAAAGTGCTGCAGTAGCTCTTTGGTTATTCCAAATTATAGTTTAGCTTCAGCAATAACAGCACCTACAAAGTGCTGCAGTAGCTCTTTGTTATTTCAGAACTTAGTCTATTTCCAGAAATGACAGCACTTAACAAATGCTGTCTTAAGACCACAACATTTCTGAAGTGCTACCAATATTAATTCTAGCTTTATTATAAAATTTTCAGAAACAATAAAACATAAAATTTGGCCATTTTAAATTATAAAAATCATATTTTTCGCTTCAAAAATATTCATTTGGATATCTTAACTTATGATTCAATAAAATAAACACTTAATAAGTAAATATCCAATTTAAGCAATAATTCATTCATTAAGTCAAAAGTAAATTATTTTCTCAACCTTTTACTTTAACAACTAACTTAATACTTTATTTTAAAATACCCATTTCCCAAATAAAATTTTAATTTCCCTTTATTTACTTAACTTAAAAGTTTTCATTTAAAACCAAAATTCCAAATTCCAAGTTAAGTCATAATTAAAGTTACATTCTTCCATTTAAAAATCATAATTATTTATTTTACAAAACATAACATTTCACAAAAGAATATTTTACCATAGTTAATATAATAATCAAATCTTTTTCTTTTAGATCTATTCATTTAGACATCAATTAACTATGATTTTCTAGTTAAATACATTTTTTTTACAAAATGTCCAATTAAAACTATATTCCATTTTATCAGTTCAAAATACATTATTTATTACACAAACATGTCCGTTTCATAAAGTAAAATTCATAACGATTACTAGGTTAGATTTAAAACTTCCATATTAAGTCAGATTCAATTATTAAGTTATTTATCATCAATAAATGTCTTTAAATTCAATTTAAAACCAACACATCTTTAAAATTTCCATTAAAGCCACTTATTGACTTAAAAAATCTTAACTTATAGAAAACCAATATCTTCTTATATTTAAGTCATTTGAATCAAATTCTTTAGCTCAAATTTCATATATTTAAAACATTCAAAATACTTAATAATCTTTAGAAAAATATTATTTAAAAATATAACCATGGGCATGTATAATATTTTCTAACCTAGGTCAAGTGATACGGATATGTATCATTTCAATCCGTAATTTAAAAAAAAATCCGAGTTCTATCATTTCAAACCCGCAATCCCAAGTCAAATAAATTACAATAAAATCACTCAACCCTATCATTTCAGCCCATAATGATTTTTCCTTATTCTAATGTCCGTTCGGGTATGTATCATTTCAACCCATAGTGATAGGGAACTTGCAGTGTGAGAAACAGTAAATAAATGAACAGTAGAACATATAATCATATCAGATGATGTAACAAATATATAAACAGAATTTAACATCATATAATCATATCACAGGCATATATGAACATATTAACATAACATATAAATTTTCTACAATTCACATGCCATTGTTTCACGATTATAAAAGTACATATGTCGAGAGTGATAAACTCACCTTTAAAACTAGAGATCAAATTCAAAACACAAATCCAAACTCCGCAAAGCACGAAAAGGCACGACAATAATTTTGAGTGGATGAAGAGTCAAGATATGGATCTTGTAAACAACACATATAAATACACAAATCATAAGAATAAAATCCAACACAACAAAAGATGGATTAAACAATGCAAATATGAATCAAAGAGGACATAACCTCGCTTTACATCAATCAAGTGGCTCGGCCATGGTCAAGTGGGCTTGACCACACCCTTACATGGCTCGGCTTTGATCCAATATGCTCGGCCTTGATGGGAACAAGCAAGCTATGCACGGCTAGGGATGTTGTATGGTCATGGCATGTGATGGAGGAGGGGTTGGAATTGGTGGCCGAGGCTAAAGGCAAGAGGAAGGAGATGGAAGGTGAATATGAAGGCTTGGCTATGGTTTGTATTAACTTTTGGTGATGTATGGCAACTAGGTGGTCACGGCTACAAGGTGGAGGAGGTGATGAGGTCGGCTAGGTGGTGGAGGCCGAGCAATAGCATGAAGAACAAAAGCAAAAACAAGATGGAAGAAGAGGAAGAAAGTGGAAGAAGCCATGGAACTTAGATCTTGTATTTTTATTTTCTAGAAATAAAATGAGAAAGGAGTGAATGGGAAATAATCTTGTACGTGAATTAGTAATAGAGGAGGCGGCTAGGGTTTGAGATATGAATGGCTAAAAGAATAAATGGTACGAAAATATTAAAGGGGATTTATTTCCCATTTAATTAAAGAAACGTATGAAGAATCTTTAAATCAGAAGAGAAAGGACAAGTTGGGAAATATTTTGTGCGTGAATGATGGAGTGTAATGCACGGCTAGAAGGAGTTTGGATGGCAAGAAAGTGGAAATGAATGTTAAGAAACGGAAAAGGTAGGAGTTACGGGGAAAAGAAACATATATATATATATATATATATATATATATATATATATATATATTTTAAATTTGTATAAAATGTTACATTTCTAAATGTGAAATCTTGTCAATTGTACACATCAATTAAGATTTAAAACCAATTAATTAATTTACCTTAGTTCCATTCCTTTTACCAATTTATTACTTTATAATAAATTTACGTTTCTATTTATTTTATACATTCACACCTCCCGTTACTGCATAAATTCTCATTAATGACATTAAAGATTTTCTAATTATTTTATAGACTAAATAGGCAACTTATAATAGCCGTTATCACAACCCTCCAGTTACTATTACTTTAATCCACATTAATGAATCCATTATTATTTACAAATCAAATGTTACAATTACTCAATTAACACTGATTTACTTCAATTTCTATTTATCGCATATTGTCACATTAATGATTCAACATTCACACTTGTTTCACACTTGTTTCTTACATTCAAATTTATAACTAATTTACATTATTTCATCATTGGGACTTCATTTCAATTGTTACAAATTAGTTCTAATTACCATTGTTCAATTATTAATAGATAAAGTTTTTTTTTCTTTTCTTTTCTTCCAAATTTATTTACCAGAATCTTATTAAATTTATAACTTCAATTATTGAAAATTTACGGGTCATTACATGGCTCAGTTCCAACAATAGTACCATATCCGCATTCACATCCAAAAGAATTTTCGAATATCGGATATCTACATCCGCGGATACAGATGGATATCGGATAATTATCCTATTCATTAAGGATTGATAAATCAAGAAATTCTAATTGAACCAGTTACATTTGTTATAAAAGTATGCAAAATCAATAAATATGACGATAGTAAAAAGTTTTAAATAGTTAATTATTAACTTAATAAAATAATAAATGCATATCTTTCATTTCATTAAAATACAAATAAAATAGGCTATAATCTTGACAAAAATAGCATGGATAATTTTCAAATGCGGATGCCTTCATATCTGCATCCGCATCCACTTCCGGATGCAGATGCGGACGGATTCACATTTTTTGGGTATCCATTGAGAGCCTTATGTTCAACCGCAACATCATCCAGTTAACTCAGTGTAACAATCGTGCCTAATTCATGCACAAATTTCCAAAGATGAGAAATTTCGAATACATTTTGCACATATACCATCTTTTGAGGTAAGTCAACTCGATATGCTAGGTTCTTTATCCTCTCCAATGTTGGAAAAGGACATATAATTCTTGGTGCCAACTTCCCTTTATTACTGAACCGCACCATATTTTCAATTTAGAAATTTTAATAAACACCATATCGCTAACAGAGTACTCTAAATCTCAGTGTCCCTTGTCAACATAACTCTTCTGTCTGTCATGTACACCTTTCGTTCGTTGTTGATACTCGGTTTCTCACCCGCTTTCCACCAACATGTAGGAGTTGTATAGTTGGTCATATAGTGCTTCAAATGGTGCCATATCAATGCTCGGTTGACAAATGTTATTGTACACAAATTATACCGAATGCAAATGTTCATCCCGCAAACCTCCAAAGTCAAGTATGCAAGCTTGTAAGAGATCCTCTAATATGCGATTCACTCTCTCAGTCCAGTAATCAGTTTGTGGATGGTAAGCTATACTCAAATGCAGTGCCATCCCTAGTGCCTCTTGTAAGCTCTTCCAAAATATGCTCATGAACGTGGGTCTCTATCGCTTGCAATTCTTTTTGGCACACCGTGGAATTGTACAATCCATTTCACCTGCAACTCAGCCAATTTATATGCCATTCTACTATAGTTAATAGGTATGAATCTCGCACTCTTTGTCAGTTTATCAACTATGACCCAAATGTTATCGTGCCGTCTCCTCGTCCTTGGCAATTCATCGATGAAGTTCATTGATATCTATTCCCACTTCCACTAGGTAATTTCAAGCGTTCGTAACAACCTATTTGGTTTCTTCTACTAAGTCATTACCAACCGACAATTCATACACTTCGAAATGAATGACCCAACACCCTTCTTCATCCATTTCCAATAAAATGACTGTTTCATATCTCGATACATTTTATTGCCTTAAGAATGTATATAAAAGAGTTAGCGGAATGCCCTAGAAGCAATTATGTAATTTGGTACATATATTTAGCTCTATAATCAATCTTGTTCATAGCAACAGTGTTTGCTTACTTTTATATACTTGGTTATTGTGATATAAATAATTAAGTAATTATTTAAGGTATATGATTAGGAAAATCCTTATATAAAATGCTATGCGATTATAGTTGTAAATAGTTGTAGTCATAAGTAATTAATCACAAAATAAATAACATGTTGTTTTAAATATCCATAGTCAAGATGGTTTAAGAAAGGATATCGATACATCCATTGGGACCATAGTATGTAACATTCTCCAAATGTTATGCAGTGTATCACTCATGGCTACCGGGGGTACCAAGGGTTTATGTACTCATAATTATTGGATAACTATGGAATGATTCATTTGAGAATTTCCTATTGGTTGATAACAACTAGGTCTAACAATAAATATTAGTATGATGATATTACACAGTTCTATTGAATTGAGAATACTTGGAAATTAAATGCAGATACTCCACTTTGATTATAGTTAAATCATGGAGTGACGATCCATCGAGCGACTATAGTTAGGTCTAAGCTGAAGCATTAGAAGTGAAGTGTTATTTAGTAGATAATACTCCTCCTCGGTTGTATGAGGTTAGTATCATGGTCAACCATAGTCAACTCAAAGTCAAAATCTCTGACTAGAGTAGAATTTTAATATTGAACCAAGGACTTTGTTTATGGACTGATCAATTTGGATGCTGATAATATTGGCGTTTCGACCAATCCCGATTCCATGCATCCTAAGGTGATATAGTGTTGGTGAAAAGAATATATGTAAATTATTGTCACTATTGGTACTACTTAATATAATATAAAATATGATTTTACTAAAAGATATTTAAGAGATCAGTCAAACTTCATATCACTAGTAAGATGATGTATGAATGTTGATATTTGAATTATCCAGTATTAACTGTTAACTGAATTCACACCTATGAGTCACACAACCATATTAATTAATTGATTTAAACTGATCGATATTTAAGAAATATTGATTATTATTTATTTAATGTTTTGGGTGTTTTATTAATTATTTGGATGTATATATAAAACTTATACATGTATATATTGATATACGGTGTCGTTAGGTATTTAAGCAGGGTTATATATAAAGTTAATTACTTAACATACATTTTAAAAATTAATCAATGCAAGGATAGTACATGGTAGGCTACACATAGGAGAGATGAGGGCTTGACATAATTGAAAAAATTGATTGCAAGTTAAATGAGAAAGTTTTAAAGGAAGAAGAGAAAAGGTTCTTATTCTTCCCTTAAAAACCAATATTCTCTCATTCATTTTCATTTTACTTTGTTTCTTTTCTCCTTCTTCGCTCATCTATGGCTTCCTTGTTCTCATTCAAGTCCGAAATTTTCACCTCAATAAAGTCAGATTAAATTAAATAAAAGTGGTTCATTCGATTCTAGCAAGATCGGTTGAAGATTCAAGCAATCTAGGAGTCAATTCTCAAATCAAAGTGTCACAAATGGCCAGATCTAACAAAGGTAAATTCTCTTATTCAATTCAATTATGTCACCCACTCCAATCTGTATTGCTAAAATGTATATTTCTGAAAATTTTAGTTTATTGAGATTGTTTGTAACATTTGTTGTCTTCTAAATTGTAAATTCTAGAAATTATCAATTAATAGTGTTTACAGACTTGTATCAATGTTTTATTTTGGTTATGATTTTATAAATCTGACTCAAGTTTATTTTGATTTGATTTAAAAAGAAAATTTTAATTTTGATTAAATTATATATGTATGTATGTATGCATGTATGTGTGTGCGTATGAATGTATGTATGTATGTATGTATATACATATATTTTTAATACACATAAAGATTTGCATATGCTTGTTATGATACATTATTCTGAGTTATATTGTAATCAATTTTATTTCACATCTTCAGATCTGGAGCATTTTATGTTTATCTAATTCTCTATTAGATTTACAATTCATTTATTATTGGATATATATCTAATAAGATTTGAAGTTGAATATGTATATTATTATTGTATTTTCAAATGTTGAATGTTTTCGACTGTATTATTGTTTGAATGGCGATTTGGTTTCTATTTTTTCTTATAATATTTCAAAATGTTGAAGTTCAGTATTAAACAAATTTTGTTTGTAGATATTTGAAATTACATTCCTTTTTTACCTAAAGATTAGATCTCGTTTAATTAAGAAACTTTATATGAGAATGGCTCTTTTTTTCCTTTTTATTCAACCAACAAATCTTCAATTATACCTAAAATGTCCAATTTAATAAATTAGTTTCCCTTTTTGTACAATCACCAAATATTTAATTGCTAAGATATCTAATTTAATATGTATGGCTTTAATTTAAACTATGATCATATACAAATAATTGGCAATTCATGATATATACATATAAATCCTTAAACTATATATATATATATGTATGTATGGTATTGTTAATATGTGTGTGCAAACTATATACACATATCATAATATAATTAAACATTTGTATACACTTAGGCTTTCATATTCCTGATATGCATTTGAAGTTCTCACATGCATATGTTGAAGGAACCGGGACAGTCATAAGTGGGTGAAATTGTTAGATTCAAATAATTTCTCATTTTTGGATCTATTGGACCGATGAAACCTAAAGGTTTATTAGATCCAATCTAGTATTTGTTTCAAACAAAATCTTATTCTATTTTAATTGTTTAAAATAAAAAGGTTTTTTATAAGTGTATCAAAAACTCTTATATATGTGTATAATGCATGTGCTATAAATATGAAGTGTGCATGACTAATGTGACCATATGTAGCTGTTGGGATTTGCACCGCAACAGATTCATTTTTCCCTCTATATATGCCTTTATTGTCCAAGTTTTGAGAAACAATATATATATATAATAGATATATATACATATACATACATACAAACACACTCACTCATTCGCACGCGTGCGTTAAAACTAAGTTTGACTGTTTTATATGTTTTGAAATCTAAAATTATAAATTTAGTTTCAATTAAGGAAGAGTTTAAAATCAATTTTATATAGTTTAACTTAAAAATCCATTTTATGAACTTTAAGTTATAATAACATACACACACACACACACACACACATATATATATATATGCACAAATGTATGAATAATTATAGATTATGTTTTAAATTAGAAAAAACATATTTAAACATGTAAAGTTTGTAATCAAGTATATGCTTTAAAATTAAAGTAATAAATTGAAATCAAACTTAAACTTAAGAGGGATTCAAAAAGTTTATGATATTTTGCATAAAAGTCAACTTAATTTTTTCCTAATTAACACAATGTTTAAACAAAAGTAAACGGTAACCAAGTGAATTAAATTCAAAGCATGTAAAACACGTATTCAATTTCCAAAATGATTTCAAATAAACAATACATGTAGTTTATTCATGTTTGTATATACAAAAAGTAATAAAATTATGTTAAATAATTGGAAATAAGTTTTCAATCAAAAACTGGTATTTTTGCTAAACAATAATTTCTAAAATAAAAACAAAATAGATAGGACAACCCAAGCAGGTTTAAATTCATTGAAAAAAAATTAGATCTAAAGTATACAAACAATATGAACAAATAATTAAATGAGATGTAGCATGAGCACGATCTAAAATATATTAACATCGTGAACATATAATCAATTGAAGTGTAGCACAAGGCATACCTAAATTATATAACTAGATAGACACATAAACAAATGAGATGAAGAAGTATAAGATCTAAACAATGTAAACATAATGAACATATGAATAAATAATTCAAATGTTACCTCATGATGTAGCAAAAAATGCACCTTGAATGATGAATAAAGATCCTAGATACAATTGAATCAACATCTGGATATTTCAAGAATCAAGAGACAACAACCATCTTTTATATTTTGATTTTGGGATTTCTACGTCCTAGTGGCCATTGATTTTTCGCTATACTGAATGGAGAGGAGAGCGCAAAAACTGAATGAGTGAAATCTTTTAAGAAGGCAATAAAAAATAATTAAAGGCTATAGATCATTTGCCTTCCTTTAATTACTCTTTTGCCTTTTAATTCAAAATTTAAAGCACTTCCTATCCCCCTTGGTTGGCCATAAAATTAGGCAAGATGGGTCTCCAAATTTTCCAGTCCCATTTAGTATTTATTCTATTTAAATCCAATTTAAGTATTCAATCAATATCGTATATCGATATGCATACACAAAACTTTTATGTATACACATTTCTTTAAATACTAATGGTATTCAAACAATCAAATAAAATTTTATAGTTAATATTTCATAAATTAATTAATTTAATTAATTTACAATGATTATAAATTAGTTAAATCATGTGGTATATTCAGAGTATTCATCATTTCGATTGTGCGACTAAAAGAAGTAAATTCACTCGGCGATTAATATCGAACAGTTCGAATATTAACGTTCACATATCACCTTATCTAGTGATGTGATTGTTTGTACCAAAATTGGGCACAACACTCTTCGGAAGTTTTTGAAGAGATAAAGTGAAGAAATTAAATGGAAAAAGAGGAATTATCTAACAAAAACTCCAAATCTCAGATATGAAAATAATTAACATGCAAGAAGACACAAGAATTTAAAGTGGTTCGGCGTATTGCCTACGTCCACTATGAAGTAGTTTGCTTTATTGATCTATGTTTGACGATTACAAGTGAATTCAATGAATTACAGCAGGTGATTATGATTTGCAACGGTGAATTTCATTGGTAGCAGCAGCAACGGAGTTCAGATCTGGATCCGGCAGAGTCTGGGCGTTGGAGATCTCAAAAAAGAAGAAGAACCCCTTTTCTGTTGGCTTTGGTGGTCTATTTATAGGTGTAGGAGGCTGGTATTTTGCTCAGATCTCGGGAGACCCTCTTTGGCACGTGACCAGGCCCGCGCGCCCAAGCCCGTGAAGTTTCGGTCCGATCCGTGATCGATACGAACAGATTTCATATCGATCAAGATTTCATCCAATGGAGTTGAAATTTGGCGTGGACATTCTTTAGCATGCACGTAGTCTTCTGTGAAAATTTCATAGCATTTGGACTTGTAGATTAGGAGATATGATCGATACGAATTGGGATTCTCGATTGGCTGTTTCGTTCGACTCGCTCTTATTTCGACTCGCTCTTTGTTCGACTCGGTTCTGTTTGACTTGGTGACGTGGTGTTTATTCGTATTGACTGCTGGGCCTTGCTTCGCATTGATAGACACGAAGTAGAAGTCTCCGGATGGATGCGAAGTTGACGTTGGATGATCGAGTCGAACTGTGGCTTGAAGCAGAGCGAGTCGAAGAAGGCTTTCTTGAAGGATGCGAACTGAGCGAGTCGAAGAAGGCTTTCCTGAAGGATGCGAACTGAGCGAGTCGAAGAAGGCTTTCCTGAAGGATGCGAACTGAGCGAGTCGAAGTAGGCTCTTCTGAGGGATGCGAACTGAGCGAGTCGATCGCGAGGCTGTCTTTATTCAATTTTGCATCGGTCATAACTTGAGCATACGAACTCGGATTGACTTGAGATTTGGAACATTGACTCTCATAGCTTAGCTTGTCATGTTATATTAATTTAAGCTCGATACGGACTCGGATAAAATTCATCGATATCCATAGTGAGCCTGTGTATAACTGATCTCTGGGACGGATCGTCATTGGTTTACTAGTCAATTCCTTGGTGTCACGGCCTTGCCAAAAGGCGGGATAACATTTGCCCCCCAAAGTACGTCTTGTGGAAACATGATGCGCTTTGAATTGCTGCCATCTTTACTCTGAATAGTTATTGTCTTTTCGATGAAAGCTGTAATCTTCGACTGATTTTCTTGATAATGTAAATTATTGTCTGTCAACTACTGTACCCTGTATTGTTGAATCTGATTGTTGTATGCTAGTGATTAGACGTTTGTTGTTGTAATCGTTATTAAATGAGCTTCTGATTCCTGTAAAATTGCAATTTTGAATATTAGTCCGACATACATGCATATATGTTAACCTGACTCCCGTTGACGTTTTTACATTCACAAGTCGTTGTCAGTTTATTTTATATTGAATTCCTTATCAATCCTCTCCTGAACCGACGTGAAATTCGTTGTAACAACGCTCGATGGTTGTTTTTGAATGTTCCTTTGTAACGATCCTCTCCGGAATTGATGTGAAGGGTTAAAACGTTGAAGACGACTTTCATTGAATTTAGGGATGCGAAATGAGCATTTCGAATCGATATAGATGGAGTCACTGGATACGAACAAGCAATTTGTATCGATGGAGTTGGCCTCTGGAAGCAGTGATTCGATGGATTCGAACTGCATAGGAGTGGAGTCGAACGGTACAGCGGACGGAGTCGAAGATGATCGATACAAAGTGTGGTTCCATAGCGATGGAGTCGAACCGATTGCTCGTACCGCTGCATTGGTGATGGAGTCGAAGGCGAGCGATACGAAGAAAGGTTTCGTATCGAGGTATTTGGTGAAGACTGAAAGGCCCTCGCTGGCGACTTCGTATCGATAGTAGATCGCATTGGTGGATTCGAATAGCTTATTCGACTCGCTCTTGTGGTGACACTTCGTAGCCAGTTGAACTCGCTGGGATGCAAAGTATTTTTTACCTTTGTGCTCGAGTCCATATAAATACTCCGTATTTAGACATTTTTTCACTTTTCACTTTCTGTTTTTCTGCCTTGCTTTCATATCGCTCTGAGACTTGGGAAAATAAAGAACTGTTCTTGCCCTTGAACCGATTCATACCTTCAATTAATCGAACTAACTGCCAGATATAGGTAATCCACTAAGCGAATCCAACGCGTAAACGATGAGACTCCATCTTTAACATCAAATCAATCAGAGTCGTGATCGCTCGAAGATTCCTTAGCCTCAGCTTTGCGTCGATCTGGAGTATGGGCCTCGAGATGATGAGACGGAGGCCTTCGTATCGATCGATGGCTGAGCTTTGTATCGAATCGAATGCTTCGTAGATATGGATTGATACGAAGGGGTTGCGTTTGATCGATTCGAAATGATGGTCTTGGATCGAGTCAAAAAGGACGGCTTTGGATCGATTCGAAGCGGTGGCCTTGGAACGAGTCGAAGTGGAGGCCCGGGAACGAGTCGAAGGGGAGGCCTTGGAACGAGTCGAACTGCGCGGCCCTCGGATCGACTCGAACTGGAGGCTTTTAATCGATTCAAAGTGTTGCGCTCCGATCAATTCGAGATCCCCAGCCTCTTGATCGAGTCGAACTTGCACGCCAACCTTTTGACCGAGTCTAACTCATACGCAGATGACCATGACTTATCGATGCGAACACAACTCTTGTTAGCGATACGAATTGAACATTAAAAAATTTGAAACTCCTTGCACATTTGAACAATTGACTCCGACGAGCTTCAAACTTGTATAACTGGACTTAATCGTTTCACCGCATATCTGATTGCCTATCGAAGCTCATCGATGAAACTGGAACTTATCAAAATGATAACAAACTTTAACTTGGAATGATAGTTAATAGCTGGATGGCACGGTTGTGACGGTCAGCGATGACGGTCATTCCGACTGAATTCCGAAGTCTCATCATTTACATGCTTTCTTCAATCCTGTAGATCTTCTCAAATGATATACAGTACTACACTGCACAACACACTCACACACTTTACACTGGGGGATGCACGAGCATTATTGTCAGTTTAACAATGATTTTTCATAAGCTAGCTTGTCATGGAACCTTCAAGTTCTCGGCAGCACAACCCCCGAGTTAAATTCCTCCAACCATCGAAATACCGGTTATTGAAGCCGAAGTTATAGAGCCAGCTCCAAACGAGCGTCTGGGTGCCCGGTTCATTTGTCATCCACAAGATGTTGTGTCGTCCGGTATCTCCGAAGATATGCTGGGACGCATCTGTCTAAGACATGGCTTATCGCTTGATGACGTGCTACTGCCTGGGCCCAATGACAGGCAGCATGATCCCCTGGAGGGGTTTACTGCTTTTAACCGTCATGCCTGTACGGCGGGATCACTTCCTCCGTTCAACCAATATATAAGGGAGATGTTATCATTTCTTGGAATAGCACCATCCCAGCTACACCCTAACGGGTATGCTCTGTTGAACAGTACTTTTATCTTGTTTACGGAGATTCTCTTTCGACCACCAAAGCCGATCGAGATTAGATATCTATTTAATGTGAAGAGCCGTGGAGACAGTCCTTCTTTCACCTTCTTGGAAGCGGTCAGGAACTGCCACATTGTAATGGGCTCTTGGGGAAGGCTAAGTTATTTCAAGACCGAATGGTTCTACGTTCGGTGCCCCCCTGGATTTGCTAGGCGGTGGTTGGATAGACGTAAGCGTTTTCTCTTGAATTATCAAGATAATAATAACTGATGTTAGCACCAAAATTGGTCACTAACCTCGTTCAGAAAGATTGTGTAGAGATAAAAGTGATGAAAGTAAATTAAACAGAGAAGACAGTCCTAATTCAAATGCAGAAAGTAAGAACACCAAATTTATAGTGGTTCGGCGTAATTGCCTACGTCCACTTTGCTCAACTTTATTGATTTCCTTTATGGTTGATTACAAATACAATTCGTGAATCAAATGTTTGAATGAAGTTGTTTAAGTAGAGGAGATGAGTCTTGAAAATGGCAGAGTCTCCCCGTATTTTCTCTCCAAAAAAGGATCCCTTTCACTGTGACCCTGCCCCTCTATTTATAGGCAAAGATGGGCTGGACTTCCCAAGTGGGCTGATTGCCGAACGTTCCAGCCCGAGTACAGTGGTCGCCGTATGCCGAGCAAGGTTCGCCGAACGATCTCCGCCGAACCATTCCTTCTATGCCGAACGGTGTGCTGGTTAGTTGTGTTGAATGTCTCCTGGATGACGAGTATTACGCCGAACACCATGGGATGCCGAGTACTCTTGTATGCCGAGCAGCCTTGATGCCGAGCGACCTTGTATGCCGAGCAGTCTTGATGCCGAGTACTCTGGTATGCCGAGCGACCTTGTATGCCGAGCATTCTGGATGCCGAACAGCCTTGATGCCGAGTACTCTGGTATGCCGAGCGACCTTGTATGCCGAGCATTCTGGATGTCGAACAGCCTTGATGCCGAGTACTCTGGTATGCCGAGCGACCTTGTATGCCGAGCAGTCTTGATGCCGAACAGCCTTGATGCCGAGTACTCTGGTATGCCGAGTAGTCTTGGTGCCGAGCACTTATGGGATGCCGAACACTAGTTGACGCTGAGCATAGGTTGTTGCCGAGTGCCAGTTGATGCCGAACACTACTTGGCGCCGAGTACCCTTGTTGCCGAGTACTACGCCGAGTAGTCTCGATGCCGAACACTGCTGAGTATTACGCCGAACACTCCTGGACACCGGATACTAAGGACGCCGAGTACTCATGGATGATGGTTGCTTCGCCGAACATTCCTGGATGCCGGACACTCTCTGATGCCGAGCACTAGTTGCCTGGTCAAATCCCCAGGAAACACTTGCCCCCCAAAGTGTATCTCGTGGCCAAACGTGGTGCGCTTTGAATCTAGTACAATCTACCTCGGAGGTACCCTCTCGAGAATGCTAGCGAAGGGAGGTGCGAGACGAACAAGCTTGGGATGCCGAACGACACGTTCTGAGCCGAACGTTCCTAGCGTGCCGAACGTCATTCCACCTTAATGCCGAGCGCTCCGGTATTGACCGGTTCTACCGGGTATAGCCCCTTCGACTTCCTCCATTCCCCTCTATAAAACCAGTCCCTTCTTTTCTTCTCTCCTTTTACTTCTTATTTCCTCCGTTCTCACAATTCTGTTCAATCGTCCGAATTTGAGACTTAACTACTCCATCTCAATCTTCGATCTGCAAACTTAGGTATTTTTCATCGTATATTCAAACGAGATGTTCGAACGATGTCGTGTAGAGGGTTTTTGTATAGCTTGACTGCATTGCCGAACGACATAGCGTGGAGGAGTTAGGAGTATGCCCGCTTATTTGCCTTAGTTTCCTCGTGTTGGATCGAGGTCAAAAGGAAGAAGAAGAAAGAAAGGTGTTGGAGGGGGTAATGGCGCCGTTCGCTGCTCCGGCGCATGTGGTCATGTGCCGGACGGTGTAATGGTTAGTTGCCGAACGCTACCTCGGCCGGACAATGCCAGGCCGAACGCTCACTAACATGTCAAACTATAATTGAGCCGAACGAACTAAAGCCGAACAATGCCCAAATGCCGAACGACTGATACGCCGAACATTGACCTCAGACCGAACGTTGAATCCAGCCGAACAGTCCTTAGGTCGAACCGTGACTTTAGCCGAACAATATGATTGCCGAACACTTGACATGCCGAACAATATAATTGCCGACCAACTGACATGCCGAACAATACAATTGTCGAACACTTTACATGCCGAACAATACAATTGCCGAACACCTTTCATGCCGAACAATACAATTGCCGAACACTTGACATGCCGAACAATATAATTGTCGAACACTTTACATGCCGAACAATACAATTGCCGAACACCTTTCATGCCGAACAATACAATTGCCGAACACGTGACATGCCGAACAATATAATTGCCGAACAACTGACATGCCGAACAATACAACTGCCGAACACTTTACTTGGGACGATGAACATTACTTAAATGCCGATCAGTATAAATGTTAAACTACACTTAGGCCGGTTACTCTAGAAATCGTATGTCTTTTGAACCTTGAACTGTAATCACCTCAAGGCAAGCTTTTTGAGACGGTCAGCGATGACGGTCTTCGAAGGCGATGATTCGAAGCTAATTATTATATCTTTAAAACCTTCTTATTGTCTGTACACAATTGCTTGCACTAGTTCACACACCACGTGGGGGGAAAACTCGTGTTGCTAATTCTAACGCTCAACGTTTTTCAAGTATAGCTTTCTCAAGCACTTAGCCAGGTTCATTATTTATTCGGGATGTCAGGAAAATCTAGTTCTGCCACCATATCTGACAGGCCTGGGCCGTCAGTAAAGCAAGGAGCCGCAGATGCTTCCAACCCGTCAATCTCTCCCGCTCATAATCTGGCGCCCGATGCTCTTGAGTCAACCATCTTACTGGACAATCCGGTCGATTCTCAAGCCTCGAGGATCAATGAGGCCGCTCTGCGACGGATTTGTTCCATTCACGGAATTCCCTTTACTGACGTGTTAGTTCCTTCGAGACACGACCGTCCTCATTTGCCCCCAGTCGGGTACACGGCCTGCAACAAGTTCATGTGCTGGATGGGCAGCGTGCCTCCGTTTAACCTATTTCTTCGGGATGTGCTGCAGTATATAGACATCGCTCCGTCGCAGCTGCACCCGAATGGTCATGCGTTCCTATATGGGACTTACTTACTCTTCATGGCTGTCTTCTCCAGACCTCCAACCCCCGGTGATATTCGATACATTTACATGTTCAAGAGACGGAAAGATAGCCCTTCCTTCATCTTCCTCGAGCCGTATCACAAGTGCCAGATCTTGACAGGGGCCTGCAGCAAGTTCGCCCTATACAAACAGGAATGGTTCTATGTGCGATGCCCGTCTGGTTTCGCGAGGAGATGGGTTGAAGGCAGTAAGTCTCTCTGCTGAACCGTTACTCGTACTTAATGGGAGTCACGTTTTTCTTAACTCTTCATTTCCTCTTTTCAGGTATTAACCCGCGTCCGGAAGGCCGAGGATATTCTGATGCTGTCGACGCGATTAGAGCTCTTCCGGCCGAGGATCGAGATATTCGAGCTATCATTTCAAATGAATCGCTGTCGGGGTTCGGCTTGCTAGCTCCTGATCGTCGGGTCAGCCTTCCAGAAGGTGTTACAATTCCCAAACCTCCATCTGGTAAAGGGAAAAAACTTGCCGGCCCGTCGTCGCGTCGCGCTCCCGACGCGCACGAAGAAGGCGAGCGTAGAGAGGATGATGCACCCGACACTCAGGGTGAGAACGTGGGTCCTGCTTGGAATCCGGCAATCGAAGTTCAGGATATTGAGACGTCGTCCTCCCCTTCGAAGGGAAAGAAAAAGCTGAAATATACGGTTCAGAAAGAGAAAGTTGGCGACACCTCAAAATCTACGCCTATCCCTCCCGAGAAAGAGGCTTCTTCGCAGCATCTGGAGAGTTCTCTGAGGGGTCTCTCGAACCTCTCTATTCCCGAAGACATACTCAATTACGGGTTCGATGATCCTGAAACCCTCAAATTCTCCTCGCCCGATAGAGGCAATGTAGGAGTTCAACTCCCGGCTCACAGAGACAATACTCCGATTAGCAAAGACAAACGAACGGGTCCGTCGGGGGGAACACTTAGGACACACACGCACATGCACATTCCCTAACATACTTCAAGTCTTTTTAATTCGTGAATTTTCCTTAATTCGTTGTTATCTTCCTTCTTTGCAGGTGATATGGGCCGCTCCCACGGACTTGATCGCCTTCAGGGGTCTTCAATATTTCATCACTCCGGACGGGATTCCGGTTCAGGCAGGCGCCGGGACCGAGGTGATTATGAAGATAGGGACAATCGTCCGCGCGAGTCGTCTCACCGCAAGAAAGCGCACTATCAATCTTCTCAGTCCCGTGATCTTCCTCCTACAACTGAGCCGGATAAAGAGAAGTCTCTGCAGAAGGGTTATCAGTCTGATGCTGCTCGAGAACAACATTCCAGTTCATCGAGCACGAGGCAAGTTCGAGAGCCACGTAAAAGAACGGAATTCTCTAAGCCTCCTCCTCCTGCTCCTGCCGTGGACCCAACCGTTGCGGAAAAGATGGTCGATCTTAAGGCCAAATTTCCGAAGATTTGTTTTGACGGTTTGAAATTCCTCCCGGCCATCCATCACATTCCTGGGCACGTGAAGCAAAGTGCGATTGCCTGCAACAATGACGTCTATGTTCAACATGACGCATTCATGCACTTGGTGGAGAAGATCTCAGAAGTATCTGTTGAGCGTCAACACGAGATTGACCGTCTGAATCTGGAGGCTGACAGCGATAAGAAAATCATCAAACTCCAAGACGAAGAACTCGCCTCTTATAAGTTAAAGCTAGAAGCCGCTGAACAAGGCGCAAAAGATACTGCCGAGGCAGTTACTCGCTTAGAGGTGGCTCACAAAAAGGAGCTTGACGAAGCAGTTCAGCGCAGCGGCGCCCTTGCCCTAGAAAAAGACTCTGTCCAAAAAGAAAGGGACGCGCTCGCTACTCAAGTCAAAGAGCTGAAAGAACAACTCTCCAAGGAGAAAGAAGACAAAATAGCCGCTCAGGAAGAATCACAGCGGTATTGCGATGAGATTGTTGCTACCCGGCTCCTAAAGGCAAAGCTCGACGGTGAACTTGCCGGGGTCGAGAAAATGAAGGATGAGGCCCGTGAGGAGGGTAAAAGAATGGCTGAGGAGGAGCTTGATTCTCGCCTTGAAGCGGCCGCAGAGACTGGCAGGGAAGAGGTCAAAAGTATGTTTGACCCGTTGATCGCCGAGTACGGAGCCCGCGTCCTTATGCACCGCGACCTAACATTCTTGGGCGACGGCTACCATGAATCCCTGGCTGAGGCATGGGAGACCCTGATAAAGATCAAGAAAGTCGAATCAGGCTCCGAAGAAATCGACGAGGATGCACTGGTGAAGGAGTTCCTGAGGGGGAATGAGCCATCGGATTTATCCGTAGCATTGGCTCTCTATGGCAAAGGCTCTTCCCCTTCGAAAGAGAAGAACAACGAGGCTGGCCCGTCAGAGGCCGACACTACTACTCCTCACATTGCCGCTCCTTATGCTGCTCAATCGGCTGGTCGGTCGACGCTTGATCCATTCGAGCAACATGCCAGTTATGATCCTGAAGATCCCGGGCTTGGCGTTCATGTGCTGTCACCTATCCTGGAGGGTGAAACCCCACGCGCCACCGACAGTCAACCTGATCCTGGTAGGAGATTCTTCTTCCTCTAGAAATCGAAGTGATCCCGTCATTTTTTAGCAGTGGTTATTCGTTCTAATGCCCACTTCTTATATTTTTTCACAGGTTGTTCTGACACTGAGCCAACTCCGAGGAGCGATGACGCCAAGGAGGAAGCGGAGAAAACAAGCGACGTTGCTCACGCGGGGGTAACTCCCGGCCCAGACGCTCAAGTGATCGGGGCGCTTGACGATGACAAACTTGATACTTCGTCTCCTGCCGAAGGAAGCGACGAAGTTAAAATCACTGGCGCCTCTGAACATACTTCAGAGATGAGCATGAAGTATCGTCTTGCCGACGAGGAGAAGAGAAAGGTCAAAGTTAAGGTTGAATCTGAAGTCCTGGAACTTACTGACCCGCGGAACAGACCTTTGAAAATCATTCTCCCGGGCAGGTCCAAACCACTAGATGTTCCGTCTCCTACTCCTGACTCCGTCTCTCTAGCAAGCAAAAAGTCCAAGAAGAAACATGAGGGAGAGGAGTCGTCGGAAACACCAAAGGCAGACAAGAAGAAGAAGTCGAAGAAATGATCGATGCACTTGTTCAACAAGTTTTGCTTAAGTTTGTAACAGTTTCTTTCTTCCATAACTTGTAGTTTGTATAGGCCCGAATTTTGTAGGAGTGATCTTGTATCCCCATTTTGGACTTATCGAATAAAATTTTAGTTTCTTCTTGTTTGAATGATTCTCTTGTCTTTATTTGGTTTGCTGACACTGTGCTCTGGGGACTTGGAGACTGTTCATACTCTAGTTCGCGCTCTGGAGACTTAGAGTACTCCGCTCCGCATTCTGGGGGTTCGGAGATCGGAAATTGTTTATACTCTAGTCCGCGCTCTGGGGACTTAGAGTACTCCGCTCCGCACTCTGGGGATTCGGAGATTGGAAATCGTTTATACTCTAGTCCGCGCTCTGGGGACTTAGAGTACTCCGCTCCGCACTCTGGGGATTCGGAGATTGGAAATCGTTTATACTCTAGTCCGCGCTCTGGGGACTTAGAGTACTCCGCTCCGCACTCTGGGGACTCGGAGATTGGAAATCGTTTGTATGAGTCTGTACGCCGCACAGAATAATGTAATTTATCATTCAATTAAGAGATACAGAAACTTCATAGAAAATGTGGCTTCAAGCCTTTATTAATGAAAATCAACTAAATTGCTCGATTACAACTTCAAAAGGAAACTAAGTCATTATTGAACGGAAACATGCAGAAAACAATAGTGCCTATAACAAGAAAGGGAAACATGCTAAATGTAATAGTGCCGCAAATGTTCACTGTTCCATGCTCGGGGGAGTGTCGCGCCATCAACGGTCGCTAGCTTGAATGTTCCTTCTCCAAGCTTCCGTTCAATGGCGTATGGACCTTCCCAGCTGGGATTCATGCGTGATGGTACTGGGAAGACTCGTTTCAGAACGAGATCACCCACATCAAAGATTCTTGGGCGGACTCTGCCATCGTAGTAGCGCTTGACTCGATGTCTGTGCGCCGCCGCCCTTAACTCAGCTTCTTCACGCTTTTCGTCGATGCAGTCTAGTGATTCCAGCAAGAGGTTTTGGTTCGTCTTGGGGTCATAGTATGTCACTCGGTGCGATGGAACTTCAAGTTCCACGGGTATTACGGCTTCAGAGCCGTATGCCAAGGCGAACGGAGTGTGGCCGGTCGCGGACTTTTGGGTAGTCCTATATGCCCATAATGCTGTCGGGAGCTCATCTACCCACTTGCCTCCAACCTTCTCCAGACGCTTCTTTAGTATGGACTTGATTATTTTGTTAACGGCCTCGACTTGTCCGTTAGCTTTTGGGTGTGCAACGGCAGCGAACTTTTTCTCGATGCCGTACTTTAAACAGAACTCTTTGAACTCTCTACTTTCGAATTGCGTTCCGTTGTCTGTAATGATGGTGTGTGGAAGACCGAAGCGGCATATAATGTTTCGTACAACGAAGTTAATGACTTTCTTAGAGGTGATAGTGGCCAAAGGTTCTGCCTCAGCCCATTTCGTGAAATAGTCGACTGCAACTATCGCGTATTTCGCACCACCTTTGGATAGAGGCAAAGAGCCGATTATGTCGATTCCCCAGATCGCGAATGGCCAAGGGCTGATCATTTGTGTGAGTTCCATTGACGGAGCCCTCGGGATTTTTGCATATCTTTGACACTTGTCGCATTTTCTTGCGTAGTCCGCGGCATCCCGGTTTACGGTGGGCCAGTAATACCCATAGCGGAGGATCTTCTTTGCTAGCGTTTGCCCCCCAGTATGGTCGCCGCATTCCCCTTCGTGGACTTCCCTCAAGACTCGCTTTGTCTCATCATGAGCGATGCATCGTAACAATGGGACTGAGAATCCTTTCCGGTACATGGATCCATCCTGCATTACGTACCGCGCAGCCTTTCGAAGGACCTGTCGTCTTTCGCTTCTTCTTTCTGGTAAAGCCCCGGTTGTCAGGTACAGTTTGAATGGGGTTATCCACGAGTCCTTCTCGATCTCTGTTTCCAACACAAGGTCGATTTTCATCTCGTCTGCACTCGGGGCATGCAAGACTTCCACGGGATACAATCCCATTTGTTGAACATCGTCGGTACTCGCGAACTTAGCTAACAAGTCGGCTTCTTTGTTTTGCTCTCGCGGGATATGTGAAATGTCATAACGCTCAAGATTTGATAGTAGTTCCTGGACCTGAACGAGGTACGGAGCAAGTTTTCGTCCTTTTGCTTGGTAGTCTCCTCGTACTTGGTAAACCACTAACTGCGAGTCACAAAAGATTTCGATCGATTTGATTCCGAGTTCTTTGATAAGCTTCAAGCCAGCGATCAATGCTTCATATTCAGCTTCGTTGTTCGTAGCCGGAAAATCGAGCTTCAGGGCATAACAGATTGATCGGTTCTCCGGAGTTATAAGAACTACGCCCGCGCCGGAGCAACGGTCGTTTGATGCACCGTCAGTGTATAATTTCCATCGAATGGGGGGAATGATGTCGTGATCGTCCGGTTTGATGGGTATGGTAAATTCAGCGATGAAGTCTGCTAACGCTTGCCCTCGGATAGCTCTCCGTGGTAAGTACGCGATATCGAATTGGCTCAACTCGATGTTCCATTTTAGCAATCTTCCAGAAGTTTCCGGTCGTTGAAGTACCTGCCTCAGGGGTTGATCGGTATAAACGCCGATTGAATGCGCTTGAAAGTACGGGCGTAGCTTGCGCGATGCAATCACCAAGCAATAAGCCAATTTCTCAATTTTAGGGTAATTCTTCTCTGCCCCCGTTAAACGCTTGCTAACATAATATACCGGCTTCTGGACTCGATCCTCCTCACGGACCAAAGCTGCGCTTATCGCATGAGGGGATATAGCCAAGTAAACGTACAGCATCTCATGGTCAACTGGTTTAGATAGCATTGGTGGGCTCTCCAGATGCCTTACCAGGTTCTGGAAAGCTTCCTCGCAGCTAGACGTCCATTCAAAATTCCTCTTTCCTTTCTTTATTATGTCGAAGAACGGGATGCACTTGTCAGTTGCCTTGGATATAAATCGACTCAGCGCAGCCACTTTTCCGTTCAAGCTCTGTACCTGCTTTATAGTCCTGGGTGCTTGTACATCTCGAATGGCTTGGATCTTTTCTGGGTTGGCTTCGATTCCCCTAGCATTGACGATGAATCCTAAAAACTTCCCTGATGCAACGCCGAAAGAACACTTCAGCGGGTTGATCTTCATTCCATAGGACCTGAGTATGTTAAACATTTCAGCTAAGTCTTGAATGTGGTCGTTTGACTGCCGTGACTTCACGAGCATGTCATCCACATAGACTTCCATGGTTTTGCCCAGCTGGTCCTTGAACATTCGATTCACCAGACGTTGGTAAGTTGCTCCAGCATTCTTTAGTCCAAAGGGCATCACTACATAGCAATACAGCCCAACATTTGTAACGAAGCTGGTGTGTTCTTGGTCCGGAATATGCATTGGGATTTGGTTGTATCCCGAGTACGCATCCATGAATGACAACAATTCGTGCCCTGCTGTGGAATCGACCAACTGATCGATCCTAGGCAACGGGAAACTGTCCTTAGGGCATGCTTTGTTCAAGTCGGAATAATCTATGCAAGTCCTCCATTTCCCATTTGCCTTCTTTACTAGCACGGGGTTGGAGACCCACTCCGGGTAGAGGGCGTCGCGGACGAACCCATTTGCTTTGAGTTTGTCCACCTCCTCTCCAAGAGCGGCGGATCTCTCTGGATCCATTCCTCTCCTTTTTTGCTTGACTGGGACGTATTTCAGGTCTACGTTCAACATATGACTTGTGATGGCGGGAGAAATCCCACACATATCAGAATGCGTCCAGGCAAAAACATCAAGGTTTGCTCGGAGGAAGTCGCTAAGGTCTTCTGTCATTGCAGGGCCTAACTGTGATCCGATCTTCAGTATTCGCGAAGGGTCGTCACGGCTAACCGAAATGTCGATTGTTAATTCAGCCGGTGCCGCCTTCTCTTCCCTGGGTTTCTCATCGTCGTCTCTCGGATCTATATCTCCGTAGATCCGAGAACTATGCCCGAGCCAGGGCTCGGGCACTACTTGTCAATTATTCGCGTTGAGGATGCGGACAGGATTGTCCGCACCCTTTCCTTTTTCCCTCCGGTGGGCTTCTCGGAGCTCGGCCACATAACAAGAACGACCAGCTGCTTGGTCTCCGTGAACAATGCCTACCCCTTTGTCAGTCGGGAACTTCAAAGTCAAGCACCACGGGGCTAGTGCCGCCCTAAATTCAGCCAGGGCCGGCCGACCCAAGAAAACATTATATGGAGAGTCCACATCCAACACCACAAAGGGTAGAATTCGTACCCTCCGACGCTCGCCTTGTCCCAGTTCAACTGGTAACTCGACATATCCTACTGCATCAGTCGCAGCGCCGTTAAAACCGTGGATACGAGCCTTGGATGGTTTCAAGTCTTTTGTCTCTAGCTTCATCTGATCATATGCCTTCTTGAAGATGATGTTGACTGAACTTCCACAATCAATCAAAATTCTTTTTACATATGCTGGTCCGATTGTTGCAGATATGACCATGGGATCGATGGTCGGAGCCTCTATCTGATCAGCGTCTCTGTTTCTGAACACAATATCGTCTGTCATCACGCGCTGCTACTTAGCAGGGGCCCCGTCCTCTATGTTCGAACAGCACTCGAAATCCGCATGCTTCAAGGAGCTCGCATATCGTTCCATCTCTTGCCAGTTCTTATCTGCGGGATGAGGTCCGCCGATAATTGTATTTATAACCAGTCTTCCAACAGTCCGGGCAGGTTCCTCTGGATGACGTGGAGCCGGTGCACGACCTGGGTCGGACGTTCCCTGTCCTCCTTCCTGCGGATCCTTCACAAATTCTTGCAACTTCTTTTGTCTGATCAATTTCTCGATAGCGTCATGCAGGTGTCTGCATTCTTCCGTGTTGTGTCCATAGGTTTCATGGAAGCGGCAATATTTCCCGGTCCGTTTCTGTTCTTCAGTTGATTCCTTCGGACGTGGTTTTCTGTATTGAAAAGTATTGCATGTGGATAGGTAAATGTTCTCAAGTGGGGCGTTTAGCGGAGTGTACTCGCTGTAGCTTGGAATTCTCGACTTCCACTTTCCCGCTTCTTTCCTCTTTCCTTGACTCCTTCCTCCGGACTCTTTGGGCTGCACAGGCTTATTCTGGACGTTGACTTGGACCTTTCCTGAATTGTCTTCAGATTGCTTCACAACAACGTTGCTCTTAATTGACTCTTGGGCAGGTCCCGGTGCCTTGTCTCGTCGTACCCACCTAGCTTCCTCTCTTCTTATGAACTGGTGCGCCTTGGAGTAGAAACGCTCTAGCGTAGTCGGAGGTTTTCCCGCCAGCCAATCTCCGAATTCAGAATCCGGATCTACACCTCTCATCACAGCCATTAGAATTGCATGGTCGTTGGGATTACTGACTTCAGTTGCCGCAACGTGGAATCTTTGTAAGTACTCCTTCAGCGACTCTCCGGGACTTTGGATTACACTTGACAGAGACATCACGTCCTTCGGGCGTGTAGTGTGTATCCTGAATTGCTCAATAAACTTCTTTGCCAACTCCTCGAAATTTGATACGGATCGTGGAGGAAGTCGGGTGAACCACATAGTAGCGATCCCAGATAGAGTAATCGGAAAGCACCTACACTTGGTGGCATCATTTGCTCTGGCTGAATCCATCATCCATTCATACCTCATTACGTGTTGTCTGGGGTCAGTCTTTCCTTCGTATGCAGGAATGGTTGGCATGCTAAACTTCTTGGGGTAGGACGCTTGCAGCACAACATCCGTGAACGGAGTATGACTTCTTGACACTCCCCAATCGTCATTTGATAGGCCCTGATTTTCTTTCATCAGTTGCCTGATCATGGCTGTCAGATCAGGTGTCTGTATGGAAGCTGGGAGGTTGGAGTCAGTTCTACGTGCCTGTCCATGCTGATGCCTCCTTTCCTGGCGATCTGCCAATCGTGCGTCATGAGGTTCAACATTGTTAACATCTTGATGATCTGGAGCTCCCTCCTCCACCTGTACTCCGGTTCGGAAGTTTCCAGTCCTGGCCTGGTCGCGGTCTCCTGCTGTTCGAACAGCAGCATCTGCCCTTGCAGTTTCAGTCTTACGGCGTCTGCGCCTGGGTGGCTCATCGGAAGAAGTTGAGCTGTCAGAAGAGGAATAAGCAGCTGGATTGCCCCCAGCATTCTGCTGCTGTTGTTGAGTGAGTTGTGCCATCAGGTTGGCATTAGCTTGCATCTGTTCTCCCAGTTGTCTCCTGCTTTCCCTAAGTTCTCTCATCAAGTCGTTGAACTCCACTCTGGTGACAACTGGAGTCTGTTCTTGAACGGCAATCCCTGCACTCGGGATTGCTGGTTGATTGCTAGGTCCAGCTTGTTGCACGCTAGCAGTCTCTCGGGCATCCGCATTAAGAGAAGCTGACCTGGTACGTGGTCTTGCCATTGTAGAGTTATTGGTATGAACTCTGAGTAGGATCAGCGGATGTTCTATCAGTAAGTCGGATCTTCTTTGGGGGATTTGCTCAATCCAGTAGCTTCAAAGCAGATCCTTGAGGTCTGAGAATTCAATTCTCAGTGAAAGCACCAAAGTGTTAGCACCAAAATTGGTCACTAACCTCGTTCAGAAAGATTGTGTAGAGATAAAAGTGATGAAAGTAAATTAAACAGAGAAGACAGTCCTAATTCAAATGCAGAAAGTAAGAACACCAAATTTATAGTGGTTCGGCGTAATTGCCTACGTCCACTTTGCTCAACTTTATTGATTTCCTTTATGGTTGATTACAAATACAATTCGTGAATCAAATGTTTGAATGAAGTTGTTTAAGTAGAGGAGATGAGTCTTGAAAATGGCAGAGTCTCCCCGTATTTTCTCTCCAAAAAAGGATCCCTTTCACTGTGACCCTGCCCCTCTATTTATAGGCAAAGATGGGATGGACTTCCCAAGTGGGCTGATTGCCGAACGTTCCAGCCCGAGTACAGTGGTCGCCGTATGCCGAGCAAGGTTCGCCGAACGATCTCCGCCGAACCATTCCTTCTATGCCGAACGGTGTGCTGGTTAGTTGTGTTGAATGTCTCCTGGATGACGAGTATTACGCCGAACACCATGGGATGCCGAGTACTCTTGTATGCCGAGCAGCCTTGATGCCGAGCGACCTTGTATGCCGAGCAGTCTTGATGCCGAGTACTCTGGTATGCCGAGCGACCTTGTATGCCGAGCATTCTGGATGCCGAACAGCCTTGATGCCGAGTACTCTGGTATGCCGAGCGACCTTGTATGCCGAGCATTCTGGATGCCGAACAGCCTTGATGCCGAGTACTCTGGTATGCCGAGCGACCTTGTATGCCGAGCAGTCTTGATGCCGAACAGCCTTGATGCCGAGTACTCTGGTATGCCGAGTAGTCTTGGTGCCGAGCACTTATGGGATGCCGAACACTAGTTGACGCTGAGCATAGGTTGTTGCCGAGTGCCAGTTGATGCCGAACACTACTTGGCGCCGAGTACCCTTGTTGCCGAGTACTACGCCGAGTAGTCTCGATGCCGAACACTGCTGAGTATTACGCCGAACACTCCTGGACACCGGATACTAAGGACGCCGAGTACTACGCCGAGTACTCATGGATGATGGTTGCTTCGCCGAACATTCCTGGATGCCGGACACTCTCTGATGCCGAGCACTAGTTGCCTGGTCAAATCCCCAGGAAACAACTGACTTCAAAGCTGACATGTTTCTCTTCCTTTCACAGCCGCAATTTCTCGACCTGACGGTGCATACTTCAGAGAGCTAGTTCGGATTCTCCAAGCGGCTCCGTGCGAAGAGAGGCATATCGACTGGGTTCTGACCGACAGAAACTTGAGGACTGTCGGGCTAATTGAGCGGAGGCAGAGCATACGGCTGGAAGGGACACTTAGAGTGGTCTCGAAAAAACGGGTGAAGCGCAAAGCGCCCGCAGTCATGATAACCGAAGAAGTTGATCCGGAGAGAACGCCTACCGATACCGAGCTCCCAGCTGGGCCTTCTTCCGATGTTCAAGATTCAGGAGGAAGGAGAAAAGGAAAGGCTGCTGCTCACAAGCATTCTAAATCCGAGAGATTAAAATCTGTTGTTGTGTCCTTGCCTGTTCAGGGGATTAGAATTTCAGAGGCTCCTCCCCCGCAAGTAGAGCATCCTTTTGAAGGGCTTGCTGATATTCTGATTCCGGATTATGTGTCGTTTCAACACGACACCGGGATGGAGGAGCTTGACAATGCTCTTGAGCTGAGTGGGTCGCTTGCTACAAGTGCGGCTGACATTTCCGGTTGGTCGGGGGGTTGCACATACATACACTTCACTGCACTACACGATTCATAACTGTAAATCGTCCAACTTGGGAAATCGCTAACTTTTCCTTTGTCTCTCATTTTCAGGTGCTATGTCTAGGAAAGGATCGATGCTCGGGAATCTCCGCTCGGCCCGAAAGGCTTCTTCTTATTATGATTACCACAGGAGGGATTCGGATAGAGATCGCGATCGCGAGTACTCTAACCAAGATAGGTACGGGCGTGATAGGGATAGAGAATACAGACACCGGTCTAGATCGTGCTCTCCTCCTCCAAGACTTCCATCTCCACCCCTATTATTGTTCCACACCCGCCAGAGCCTTCTCGTCACAGGCCATCTTCTCATACTTCTAGATCTGAGACTCATCTTCAGAGAGTTGAGACCACGGCCTCCATAATTGCAGAGCAGGTCCCCACCGAGCCCACAGGAGAAGGGGCCCTTAAACTGGCTCAGATCCGGAAAGACTTTCCGAACATTTGCTTCGATGGCTATGTCTTTCTACCACACTTGAAAAGAATTCCGTCAGGAGTGGAGAACACGATGCATGAGTATGTTCATGACATCTACACCCAGTACAGAGAGTGGGTAAAGGCTGCGGAGAAAGCTTCTAAGGTGGCCTTTGAGCGAGCCAAAGCGCTTGAGAAAATGGAGCCCGAGCTCACTCAAAGGGATCGGATCATTCAGGTGCTGACTACTGAGGCCGAGTCTTCTCGAAAATCAAAAATTGAGGCCACCAAAAAAGCTGACGAAGCGAAAGTGGCCATGGAGACATTAAGGCACACACATGTTGCCTTGGTGGAGGAGATGGGCCACCGGAACACTAAAGTCACCGCTTAGCGGGAAGCGGCGGTCAAGGAGCTCAACGAACTCAAGGCCAAATTCGCCGACATGGCCAAGGAAAAAGATGACGCGAACAACGCAGCCCGGGAGGCGTGTGAAAAAGTTGTTCTGCTCAGAGGTGAACGGGATGCGGCTGTGGCTAAAGTCCACAAGGTGGAGACTGAAGTCGAGGAGAGAGTGAAGTCGGCCGAGTCCAGGCTAGAGGCTGACATCGAAGACCTTCTCGTTGTTTACAACGCTAACATGCTGAGGCACAGGGGTCTAGCCTGGCTCGATGATTTTCTGATGCATCTTTACAATGCTTTGGGCCGATTGGTTGAGGAAGAGAGGGAGGCGCATCTAGGCGAGTCTGTAGATGAATTCGAACTCGAGAATCGCATTCTGACCGAACATGAAAAGAAGATTCTTCACGAGTCAATGATTCTACACGAAAAGGAAAGACTCGGCGGCGCCCAGCACTTTGAAATAGGAGAGGGTTCAGGGGTTGAACATCATGAGGCGAGTCTTGAAATTCCAGTGTCAACCCAGCCCGAATCCTCGTCTGCGGTCGATCCCCAAGCTGTTCCTGCTTACGATCCGGATCAGCCGCAGATGCCTCCGGCTACAGCGCAAGTGACTAAAGCCGTTCCGCCACCGTCAAGTCAAACTGAGGAAGGTATTCTGAACATTCCACATATTTTTCTTAAGTCGAAATCTTCATTCGAGTTAAGTTCTAACAGTTCTCTTATTCTTTGTCCAGTGATTGATGCTGCACCGGCCATGCCTCCTGATACTCAAGAATCATATCAAACGCAGGAGGCTATCGTGACCGAAGCGATCACCATGACTACAACTGCCCTGCTTGATGATATGCAGGGGAGTACGATTGTGTTTGATGAGCAGCTGATGGATGAACTCTTTCACCGTCACGGCGATCCTCTCGCTGACTTGTCATCTGTCATGAGTGGAACTAATCCTGCTACAAGTTCTTCAATGCCGACTGCTGATGCCCCCAGCGGGGCTCGAGCAGTGACTGAAGAGGAGATGTTCGCTCAAATTGATGCTGAAATGGCATCAGCGGCTCATGGTGGCAGTTTTGGAGGTGGGATGGCAGCACCGGGACCTGCTCCGCTCAGAATGATATCTCCTGGTGGTACTGTTTTCATCACCAGCGTGCCCATTCCACCTTTTGTACTTGATCCTATTCCTCCGACTCCGCCCTCAGGGAGCATTCCTATCCACTCGAGTTCGGAGGAGGATGTTGATATAATGCCCTCGCCTGAAGACCAATCGCCGAAAAGCAAAGGCTCGAAGAGGAAGATTAGCGGTGGCTCCAGCGGGTCTACACCGAGGAGGAAGCCAAGGAAGAAGAAAGATTAAACATGCTTCCCCGGTTTATTTTGACTTGCATTTTGTTGGCCGTGTATAGATGCGGGTTCGGCCCCTACTAGTAGCAATTTTTGGAAACTTGTACACGAACTTCTTTTATAAACAATAGAAATGAAACTTCTCTTTTTTGACCTCTTTTCTGTCATTGTGTATTTGCCTAAGTGTTTCAATATCTGAAATGCACTTGTGAAGTTTCAGCTTCCGAATAAAGTTTGTTTTTGTTCGCCAAGTTCGGGTACTGTGGACATGGTTTGCGACCGGGGAGCGAGTTGAATTTTTACGTCGCATCGCTTCAGTCGATGGTCGATGCTTAAGTCCTGCCCCCAGTCTCGGGGATGAGTTGTAGAACATCAGTCAACGATTGCTTCTCATTTTCTTCATGTTGAGCCTAGTGCCACTGAACGGATGTTTGAGTCAAGTGGAGACCGAGTGGTTTTTCCACGCTTGTCTGATCGTTGATGATCATATCCGCACTACGGGGATTCTCATTTGTTTACCGGCGGTTGGTCACGCCGACTTAAGTTTTAATCATATGTCCGCGATCTGGGGACTTGGAATTGACATTTATACTCCGACCCGCGCTCTGGGAGTTTGGAGTTGATATTTATACTTCGATTCATGCTTTGGAAACTTGAAGTTGGTGTTTACGCTCCGTTTCGCACTCTGGGAATCCGGAGTCGATGTTTATACTCTGATTAGCGCTCTGGGAATTTGGAGTTGAGGTTTATACTTCCGTTTCGCACTCTGGGAATCCGGAGTTGATGTTTATACTCTGACTCGCACTCCGGGAGTTCGGAGTTGATGTTTATACTCCCTTTCGCACTCTGGGAATCCGGAGTTGATGTTTATACTTCGACTTGCACTCTGGGAGTTCGGGGTTGATGTTTATACTCCGTTTCGCACTCTGGGAATCCGGAGTTGATGTTTTATACTCCGCTTCGCACTCTGGGAATCCGGAGTTGATGTTTATACTCCATCTCGCACTCTGGGAGTTCGGAGTTGATGTTTATACTCCGACTCGCACTCTGGGAGTTCGGAGTTGATGTTTATACTCCACTTCGCACTTTGGGAATTCAGAGTTGATGTTTATACTCTGACTCGCACTCTGGGAGTCCGGAGTTGATGTTTTATACTCCGCTTCGCACTCTGGGAATCCGGAGTTTATGTTTATACTCCGACTTGTGCTCTGGGAGTTCGGAGTTGATGTTTATACTCCGACTCGCACTCTGGGAGTTCAGAGTTGATGTTTATACTCCGCTTCGCACTCTGGGAATTCGGAGTTGATGTTTATACTCCGACTCGCACTCTGGGAGTCTGGAGTTGATGTTTATACTCCGTTTCGCACTATGGGAATCCGGAGTTGATGTTTTATACTCCGCTTTGCACTCTGGGAATCCGGAGTTGATGTTTATACTCCGACTCGCACTCTGGGAATTCGGAGTTGAATGAAGGATTGTCGTGTATCAATCCTTTTTTGATTCTGATGTGATGGCTGGTCCCCGAGCTCGGGTTTCACTTAGCGAGTGATTGGTTGCATCACAGTCACTCTCTATTTGAATAAATTCCACCGTATGGTGAAACTTAGCTCTCCGTGCATAGTGATGATCATATTAAGCATTTGAAGTAAATCACAGCTTTGGCCCGAAGAGATTGCATTTTATTGCTGAAATACGAAAATATGGCAAAGTCAGTTGCCTTATTACAAATTCTAATTTCGAAATGCAGAATCAAATTGCAAAATGGAAAGTAAACTAAATGGATAAAGATAGCCTGTCATGTGTAATAGCGGTGAAGGCTTTCGCTATTCTAGGCTCTTGGCAAGGTAAGACCGTCAACGGTCGATAATTTGAATGTGCCATCTTCGAGCCTTCGTTCAATAATGTACGGTCCTTCCCATGTCGGTTTCATATGCGAAGGAACCGGATAAATTCTTTTAAGGACGAGATCGCCTAGTTCAAAGGTTCGCGGACGGACCTTGGCGTTATACAGTCGGGCGACTCGACTTCGATGCGCAGCTGCCCTCAATCAGCTTCTTCACGCTTCTCATCTAATAGATCGAGAGATTCAGCAAGTAATATAGCATTTGCCTTCAGATCGTAGTATGTCACATTATGAGAAGGTACTTCTAGCTCGACTGGAATAACGGCTTCTGAACCGTAAGAGAGAGAGAATGGAGTGTGACCGGTCGCGGTCTTATGGGTTGTTCGGTAAGCCCATAAAGCCATGGGAAGTTCATCGACCCACTTGCCCCCGACCTTTTCCAGTCATTTTTTCAGAATGGACTTTATAACTTTATTAACCGCTTCGACCTGTCTGTTTGCCTGAGGGTGTGCAACTGCGGAGAATTTCATTTGGGTGTGAAATCGTTTGCAGAAATCTTTAAATTCAGTACTGTCGAATTGGGTTCCATTGTCCGTAATAATGGTGTGAGGGATACCGAATCGACAGATGATGTTGCGGACTACAAAGTTGATTACTTTCTTTGTCGTTGTAGTAGCAAGGGCTTCGGCTTCAGCCCACTTTGTGAAGTAATCAACTACGACGATGGCGTATTTCGCACCACCTTTTGCCAGAGGTAAAGAACCAATGATGTCGATGCCCCACATTGCAAACGGCCAGGGGCTGACCATTTTTGTTATCTCGGTAGGCGGGGCTCTAGGAATTCGAGCATGCTTCTGACACCTATCACATTTCTTTGCGTAATCCGACGCGTCACGATTCACGGTAGGCCAGTAATATCCATACCGAAGTATTTTATTGGCAAGTGCTTGCCCCCGGTGTGATCGCCACATTCTCCCTCGTGCACATTGTGCAATACCCGTTTAACTTCATCGTGAGCGATACACCGGAGTAGAGGGACTGAGTACCCTCTTCTGTACATGATTCCATTCTGGATGGTAAATCGTGAGGCCTTCCGAAGGACTTGTCTCTTTTCACTCCTGCGCTCTGGCAGGGTTCCGTGCTCAATGTAATTTCTGAGTGGAGTCATCCATGAATCCTTTTCGAGGACGGTTTCGCATACCCGGTTTATTTCTGCCCGGTCAATGCTTGGAGAGGATAACGTCTCTACGGGAACGAGTCCCATTTGCTGAGCTTCACCTGTGCTAGCTAGCTTTGCCAATGAATCAGCTTTTTGGTTGCGTTCTCGAGGTATACAATAAATGGCATAATAATCAAACTGATTTAGTACTTCCTGAACTCGAGCTAAGTAAGCAGCCAACCTTCGATCTCTTGCTTGATACTCTCCTCGTACTTGACACACAACTAATTGTGAGTCATAATAAATTTCCACTACGATAATTCTCAAATCTCTAGCAAGTTTCAAGCCAGCTAAGAGGGCTTCATATTCAGCTTCATTATTAGTCGCATGAAAATCGAACTCCAAAGCATAACATATGGATCGGCCTTCGGGAGTTTCAAGTACAACACCAGCGCCCGAACACCGGTCGTTTGATGCACCGTCGGTATAAAGCTTCCAGACGTATTCGGGGGATTCGCTGGTTTCGGGCAAGTCCTCTGGAATGGTAAATTCAGCTATGAAATTGGCTAGGACTTCTCCTTGTATGGCCCGTCTTGGAGTGTAAGTGATATCGAACTGGCTCAGTTCGATGTTCCACTTGAGTAACCTACCAGACGACTCAGGCCGCGAAAGGACCTGTCGTAACGGCTGGTCGGTGTAAACAATAATGGGATGTGCCTGGAAATACGGTCGGAGTTTTCTTGATGCAATAACAAGGCAATAAGCCAACTAATCTAATTTCGGATAATTCCTTTCGGCCCCAGTCAATCGCTTGCTGACGTAGTATACTGGCTTCTGTATCTTGTCTTCTTCTCAAATTAATGCAGCGCTGATAGCATTTTCGGATATTGCCAAATATACGAACAACTTCTCATGATCAATGGGCTTCGACAGGATAGGTGGTGTGGATAGATGTTGGACTAGCGCTTGGAAAGCGCCCTCACACTCCGTAGTCCATTCAAAGTTTCGTTTCCCTTTTCGGATCAGATCGAAGAAGGGAATACACTTGTCAGTGGACTTTGAAATGAACCTGCTCAATGCTGCTACTTTTCCATTGAGACTCTGAACTTGCTTTATGGTTTTTGGAGTCTCGAGATTTCTGGTAGCCCAGATTTTCTCAGGATTAGCTTCTATCCCTCGAGCATTGACGATGAATCCAAGGAATTTTCCGGATGCAACTCCAAAAAGGCATTTCAGTGGATTTAGCTTCATTTTGTATTCTCGAAGTATGTCGAACATAGTTTCCAGGTCTTTAACATGGTTGGTGGAGAGTCATGACTTCACAAGTATGTCGTCTATATATACTTCCATTATTTTCCCGATTTGATTGGCGAACATCCGATTGACCAATCGTTGATAAGTAGCCCCGGCATTCTTAAGTCCGAATGGCATAACTTTGTAACAGTAAAGTCCCAGATTGGTTACGAAGCTGGTATGTTCTTGGTCGGGCAAATGCATCGGTATCTGATTGTAGCCAGAATACGCGTCCATGAAGGATAAGAGTTCATGCCCAGCTGTCGAATCTACTAGCTGA
Organism: Allium fistulosum; assembly: GCA_030737815.1. Classification (NCBI taxonomy): domain Eukaryota; kingdom Viridiplantae; phylum Streptophyta; class Magnoliopsida; order Asparagales; family Amaryllidaceae; genus Allium; species Allium fistulosum. Next base: position 1,429,342,654 of record CM060902.1, read on the forward strand.
TCAATTCTGGGAAGCGGGAAACTGTCTTTGGGACATGCTTTATTCAGATTGGAATAATCGACACATGTTCTCTACTTTCCGTTTGGCTTTCGGACGAGCACGGGATTCGACACCCATTCAGGATATAGCGCATCTCGAATGAACCCGTTCGCTTTAAGCTTTTCTACTTCTTCTTTAAGTGCGGCAGATCTCTCTGGATCCATACCACGCCTTTTCTGCTTGACCGGGACATGCTGCGGGTCAATGGTCAGGGTGTGGCTCGTGATGTCCGGCGAGATCCCACACATGTCAGAATGCATCCAGGCGAATACGTCAAGATTCACTCGTAGAAATTCAACCAATTCCTCTTGAGTTTGCTGGCTTAGATGAGACCCAATCTTTATCATTTTTGAATCATCATCATTATCAATTGGGACATCAATCGTCAGCTCGGCCAGAGATGCTTGACTTTCTTTAGATTCTCCTTCATCTTCAGTTTCTCTTGGGTCAAGATCCTTGAGGAATTGGCTAGGGTGCCTGGGCATGGGCCCGGGCGTTAATTGTCAATTATCAGCAAAACGGACGCAGAGAGATTCCTCTACGCCCTTTCCTTTCTCCTTTTGTTGCGCCTCCCGCAACTCAGCAACATAACAGGCTCTGGCAGCAGCCTGATCTCCTTGAATGATTCCCACTCCACGATCAGTGGGAAATTTTAAAGTCAAACACCATGGGGCGATGGCTGCCCTGAATTCAGCGAGGGCCGGTCGGCCCAAGAAAGCATTGTAAGGGGAGTCTATGTCCAAAACAATGAACTGTAACATCCGTACTCTCCGACGTTCTCCTACTCCCAACTCTACTGGCAGTTCCACCATTCCTATGGGTATAGTAGCACTTCCGTTGAAGCCGTGGATTCGAGATTGACAAGGTTTCAAGTCTGTGGCTTCCATTCTCATTTGATCATAGGCTCTCTTAAAAAATATATTCACAGAGCTCCCACTGTCAACTAAGATTCTCTTCATCCAAGCGGGTCCTACTTGAGCTGAGATGACCAGTGGGTCGATAGTGGGGGCTTCGACTTTATCAGCGTCTATGTTCCTGAACACGATGTCATCTGCCATCGTCTTCTGTTGCTTGGCCGGAGCACCTTCATCAAAATTACTACAACCCTCGAAGTCCGCATGCCTGATAGAACTGGCATACGACTCCATTTTCTTCCAGCTTCGATCTGCTGGGTGAGGACCACCACTTATTGTATTGATAACCAACCTCCCGCCTGTTCGAGCGGGTTCTTTCTGTCTTTCCTGATTCGGAGCACGGTTCTGATTTGATGGGCCCGCACCACCAGACTGCGGCGTCCGCACATACTGATCCAACTTTGTTCGCGTATCAGCTTTTCATTGAGGTCTTGTAAGTGACGACACTCATTGGTGTTGTAGCCATAGCTCTCGTGGAATCTGCAAAACTTTCCTGTTTGGATTTGTCTTTCGGTTGGTGGTTTCGGGGCAGGTTTCTTGTATTGCATGGTATTGCAGGTCTGTAAATACACATTTTCCAACGACGTGTTCAATGGAGTGTAATTATCGTACATGGAAGTTCTACGCCGTGGACCACGATTCTGATCTCGCTTCTTGCCCTGATTTCCATTGTCCCTCTGCTGATTTTGTTTATTTTGCACATTCAACTGAACTTTTCCAGAACTATCTCTGGATCCAGAGTAACAGCGATGTTACTCTGGATTCCTTCGATGTTGGGTCCTGCGTCATCCTGCTTCCTAGACTGTTTCGCATCCTCCCTTCTCAAGAATTGGGCTGCCTTGGAATAGAAATGGTCCAATGACGCAGGTGGTTTTCCAGCTAACCAATTTCCGAACTCGGAATCAGCGTCAATCCCCTTAGTCAATGCCATCAGGATAGAGTTATCATTGGGATTGCTTATTTCTGCACACGCAGCGTGGAATCGCTCCAAGTAACGTCTAAGTGTTTCTCCGGGAGCTTGTGTAACACTAGACAGAGTGTTAACGTCTTTAGGCCTCGCCACGTGCATACGGAATTGTTCAACAAACTTGGTGGCCATCTGGTCAAAGCTAGAGATGGATCGTGGTGGAAAACGAGTAAACCACATGGTTGCAATGCCTCCCAGGGAAATGGGGAAACTACGGCATTTTAATGCATCATCAGCTCTTGCAGCATTCATCAGCCATTCGTACTTCAAGACGTGTTGATTGGGATCAGAACTCCCTTCGTAAACTGGCAAAGTTGGCATCCTGAAGCGCCGAGGTGGTTCAGCATATAATATGTCATCGGTGAAAGGGGTATGACTCCGGGAGATTCCCCAGTCGTCGTTACTGAGACCCTGACTTTCATAGATCATTTGACGAATCATCGTTGGTATATCTGGCATACGGATACTAGGAGCATGTTGTGCTAAGGTGTGGTCGGGTTCCATAGGGCACCAACCTGCTTCGAATCTTGGACAACTCTGTGTTGGCGCGTAGTTGTTCAGTTAACTATTGTCGACTCTGGGTCAACTCTTGAAGCAATGTCTGGAACTCTTGTCTGGTAACCGGACCTATTGGATCTGAAGGTCCGGCGGCATCTTGGTTTGATGGAGGCAACTGCACGGGATTTTGTCGGTCCCATCCTCCTTGATCAGCAGCTATAGAGGTAGTCCGTGTACTTACCATGGTGAATTAGTGAAAGTCCTTTCCTAGATCTGATACAGATCTGAATAGAATGGAAGGGCTTCAAAGTTCTAGATCTGGATCTTCTTCTTGGATTTGTGCAATCCGATATAGATAGGAGATCCAAAGAGCAGGAGAAAAATTGGGTTTTTCTCAATGAAAGCACCAAAGTGTTTGTACCAAAATTGGGAACAACACTCTTCGGAAGTTTTTGAAGAGGTAAAGTGAAGAAATTAAATTGAAAATGAGGAATTATCTAACAAAAACTCCAAATCTCAGATATGAAAATAATTAACATGCAAGAAGACACAAGAATTTAAAGTGGTTCGACGTATTGCCTACGTCCACTATGAAGTAGTTTGCTTTATTGATCTATCTTTGACGATTACAAGTGAATTCAATGAATTACAGCAGGTGATTATGATTTGCAGCGGTGAATTTCGTTGGTAGCAGCAGCAACGGAGTTCAGATCTGGATCCCGTAGAGTCTGGGCGTTGGAGATCTCAAAAAAGAAGAAGAACCCCTTTTCTGATGGCTTTGGAGGTCTATTTATAGGTGTAGGAGGCTGGTATTTCGCTCAGATCTCGGGAGACCCTCTCTGGCACGTGACCAGGCCCGCGCGCCCAAGCCCGTGAAGTTTCGGTCCGATTCGTGATTGATACGAACAGATTTCGTATTAATAAAGATTTCATCCAATGGAGTTGAAATTTGGCGTGGACATTCTTTAGCATGCACGTAGTCTTATGTGAAAATTTCATAGCATTTGGACTTGTAGATTAGGAGATGTGATCGATACGAATTGGGATTCTTGGTTGGCTGTTTCGTTCGACTCGCTCTTGTTTCAACTCACTCTTTGTTCGACTCGATTCTGTTTGACTCGGTGACGTGGCGTTTATTCGTATTGACTGCTGGGACTTGCTTCGCATTGATAGACACGAAGTAGAAGTCTCTGGATGGATGCGAAGTTGACGTTGGATGATCGAGTCGAACTGTGGCTTGAAGTGGAGCGAGTCGAAGAAGGCTTTCTTGAAGGATGTGAACTGAGCGAGTCGAAGAAGGCTTTCTTGAAGGATGCGAACTGAGCGAGTCGAAGAAGGCTTTCCGGAGGGATGCGAACTGAGCGAGTCGAAGAAGGCTTTCCCGAGGGATGCGAACTGAGCGAGTCGAAGTAGGCTCTTCTGAGGGATGCGAACTGAGCAAGTCGAAGTAGTCTCTTCTGAGGGATGCGAATTGAGCGAGTCGAACGCGAGGCTGTCTTTATTCAATTTTGCATCGGTCATAACTTAAGCATACGAACTCGGATTGACTTGAGATTTGGAACGTTGACTCTCATAGCTTAGCTTGTCATGTTATATTAATTTAAGCTCGATCCGGACTCGAAAAAAATTCATCGATATCCATAGTGAGCCTGTGTATAACCGATCTCTGGGACGGATCGTCATTGGTTTACTAGTCAATTCCTTGGTGTCACGACCTTGCCAAAAGGCGGGATAACATTTGCCCCCTAAAGTACATCTTGTGGAAACATGATGCGCTTTGAATTGCTACCATCTTTACTCTGAATAGTTATTGTCTTTTAGATGAAAGTTGTAATCTTCGACTGATTTTCTTAATAATGTAAATTGTTGTCTGTCAACTACTGTACCATGTACTGTTGAATCCGATTGTTGTATGCTAGTGATTAGACGTTTGTTGTTGTAATCGTTATTAAATGAGTTTCTGATTCCTGTAAAACTGCAATTTTGAATATTAGTCCGACATACATGCATATATGTTAACCTGACTCTCGTTGACGTTTGTACATTCACGAGTCATTGTCAGTTTATTTTATATTGAATTCTGTATCAATCCTCTCCTGAATCGACGTGAAATTCGTTGTAACAAGGCTCGATGGTTGTTTTTGAATGTTCCTTTGTAAAGATCCTCTCCTGAATCAATGTGAAGGGTTGAAATGTTGAAGATGACTTTCATTGAATTTAGGGATGCGAAATGAGCATTTCGAATCGATATAGATGGAGTCACTGGATACGAACAGGCAATTCGTATCGATGGAGTTGGCCACTGGAAGCAGTGATTCAATGGATTCGAACTGCATAGAAGGTGGAGTCGAATGGTACAGGAGACGGAGTCGAAGGCGATCGATACGAAGTGTGGTTCCGTAGTGATGGAGTCGAACCGATTGCTCGTACTGCTGCATTGGTGATGGATTAGAAGGCGAGCGATACAAAGAAAGGTTTCGTATTGAGGTATTTGGTGAAGACTGAAAGGCCCTCGTTGGCACTTTGTATCGATAGCAGATCGCGTTGGTGGATTCGAATAGCTTATTCGACTCGCTCTTGTGGTGACACTTCGTAGCCAGTTGAACTCGCTGGGATGCGAAGCATTTTTTACCTTTATGCTCGAGTCCATATAAATACTCCGTACTTAGACATTTTTTCACTTTTCACTTTCTGTTTTTCTGCCTTGCTTTCATATCGCTCTGAGACTTGGGAAAATAAAGAACTGTTCTTGCCCTTAAACCGATTCATACCTTCAATTACTCGAACTAACTGCCAGATCTAGGTAATCCACTAAGCGAATCCAACGCGTAAACGATGAGACTCCATCTTTAACATCAAATCAATCAGAGTCGTGATCGCTCGAAGATTCCTTAGCCTCACCTTCGCATCGATCTGGAGTATGGGCCTCGATATGATGAGACGGAGGCCTTCGTATCGATCGATGGCTGAGCTTTGTATCGAATCGAATGCTTCGTAGATGTGGATTGATACGAAGGGGTTACGTCTGATCGATTCGAAATGATGGTCTTGGATCGAGTCGAAAAGGACGGCTTTGGATCGATTCAAAGCGGTGGCCTTGGAACGAGTCGAAGTGGAGGCCCGGGAACGAGTCGAAGGGGAGGCCTTGGAACGAGTCGAACTGCGCAGCCCTCGGATCGACTCAAACTGGAGGCTTTTAATCGATTCGAGGTGTTGCGCTCCGATCGATTCGAGATCCCCAGCCTCTTGATCGAGTCGAACTTGCACGCCAACCTTCTGACCGAATCTAACTCATACACAGATGACCATGACTTATCGATGCGAACACGGCTCTCGTTAGCGATACGAATTGAACAATAAAAAATTTGAAACTCCTTGCACATTTGAACAATTGACTCCGATGAGCTTCAAACTTGCATAACTGGACTTAATCGTTTCACCGCATATCTGATTGCCTATCAAGCTCATCGATGAAACTGGAACTTTTCAAAATGATAACAAACTTTAACTTGGAACGATAGTTAATAGCTGGATGGCACGGTTGTGACGGTCAGCGATGACGGTCCTTCCGACTGAATTCCGAATTCTCGTCGTTTACATGCTTTCTTCAATCCTGTAGATCTTCTCAAATTATATACAGTACTACACTGCACAACACACTCACACACTTTACACTAGGGGACGCACGAGCGTTATTGTCAGTTTAACAATGATTTTTCATAAGCTAGCTTGTCATGGAACCTTCAAGTTCTCGGCAGCAGGAACCCCCGAGTTCAATTCCTCCAACCATCGAAATACCTGTAACAACCCGACATTTCGTACCCATTTAATTATCGTCTCTTGACGATTTAATCTGGTTGCTAATAGCTACTTGCATTTTAATCGAATTGAAATTCAGGGATAAAATTTTGTTTAAAAGGGGTTGTGGGCTTTACAAATCATCTTGATCCATTCTTTCTTGGTGTCGTATTCATCAAAGACAACCCGTCCCCATTCCCCTTTTCATTCATTTGCGTTTCAACCCTAAATCGAAAAGAAAATTGAAAATGGCGGCTACCTGTTCTTCTCGACCGTTCCTCCTTTCAATTAGGGCCTCGTGGTTATCTTCGAAGCCGCGCCTGGGAGGATTGTTCGTCTCCCTATAGCTTGTTTTAGGGCTTCGTTCGATTCTGTGTACCGTGACGTCGACTTGCTCGAGCGAGAGATGGATCGCGTTCAGCTGCCTCATCGAGAAATGGTGAGTAAACTTGTACTCACATCTAATTCAATTCTTCAGTGCGTGTTTTTGGGTTTGAGTTTATATGGGTTTGAAATCCTGTTTTCTCGTTCGTATATTCTATGTTGAATTCGTCTTTGGCTGTTCGATATTATTTGGATGATTGCGATGAATTCTGACCTTTTCCATATGCATATATTTGATTTCTTCTGACTTTGCTTGGCCACCACAGTATGATATACTCGGCTTTGACATTTTTCTGGTATCATACTCGTCGACATTGCTATCCTCTTCACTGTGAGTTAAGACTTGAGTTTTTTCTGGCCCCTGTGAGCTTTGTCTCTGGCCATCTATTCTTTGTTGCACTTGTAGTTGCGTTCCATTCCATGTTGTATTCCTTACTATCACTGCCCATTTGGGGCTGTTGCACTGTGAGTTGGCATTTACTGATGTTGTTTCAGTACTTCATTTGTTAGTACATATCATCTTATCTTGGTTAGTTGTAATCATAGTGGCATGCATCTGTTTGCATCTTGTAATTGCATTTCATTCAGTTGCACTGAGCTCTGTGTAGTTACTACTGTTTCAAGTATGTGGCCTTCATGTATGCTTGTCTTTGGTCTCTGTTCTGTCATCTGAACTGCTGCCGCTTTGTAGTTGCTCTGCATTTTGGTGGCTCTGGCCTGTTTATCTGAACTGTATACATTGCTTGCCATTGGCTTTGTTTTGTTCTGATTGGTAGAAGTTTTTCATTGATATACTTAAGTCTTTGCCTGTGCATATGATTTGTATTCACATTTGTTCACATTGCTGTAGTCTTCATATGCTAGCAACCTTGTCTGACTTTTTAAACCTGATTGACTTTAAGTTGTTAATCATCAATTTGATACTCCATTGTTGCCTTCACCTATGTGCCCCGACTTTGGCATTTTGCCTTGTTCTAGACTATGAAGTTAATACTGTCCAGTTACAGTATTAAATATAAATACACAATTCGTACATTCATGTTTTGGAGACTGTTTGCACCCAGTTGCAATTTAGCCTTCATACATATGTATGCATTGATGTATGTATATACATCATTTGATATGTATATATGTATGTTCGAATTGCATTCATTATTTTTCTCTTGAAATGATTGGCTGTGTTTTGGGTTCATGCGCATTGTCACTTGACCATTTTATTGCCTTTCCAGTGCACTTTGATCATTGTAGTCTAGATCCTTTTATTTCATGCACTTTGTATAGTTACCACTGTTTCAAGTATGTGGTCTTCATTTTTCATGTATCTTGATTTCATATGTCTGCATACTATTCGGTGCTTCATCACTTGAGCTTTGATTTTCTAATGCTTTCACTTACTTGATGTTGTCTGCATCTATGTTGTTTTGTAGTAGCACTGTGCTTGAATCTTTTGTTATGTCATCTGAACTGCTTTTCGAGTTTACTGTTGCATTATGGTTTGTCTGACCCTGTTTTGATTTGATAGTGCAGTTGCCTCCTCACTTGAACCTGAATTACATTCATTCGGCATACTACCTCCAGTTCACTGTTTTATGCATTGAGTTGCATCATTGACCTTGAGCTGCTGTAGTCATGTGCTCTGGTCATTCACTTGTTGCTTGTCTATTCATTCATGGTTGCATGTTGTTGTTGTGCACTTGTCAGTGTAGTCTTCATCTTATTGCCAGTAGCATTCATGCTTTATTTGTGTTGCCATTCAGGTGTGCACATTGTCCCTGTCTGCCTGCTTTTACATTTGAGGCCGTGACATTGAGATTGAATCTTCATTTGATTTTTTGGTTCGTTGATCTTTTGGGAAAGTTATCACTCGAGTTGGCGAGGCCGTACATGCGTGTACGGCATCCAATCAAACTTTGATGGTTTTAAAGTGACAATTTCAATCGTTTTAAATTGATTTAGTCGATGTGATAAATTGTTTATTTATCTCTGTTGATGATTTAAACCTGCTGATTTATTGTTTAACACTCTTAAGTGTTATATTTACTGTTATCTGATTTCTTTGTTAAAAGGGTCGGATAGACAGGAATTATTGTGACTGTCGTCTATTTGATTATTATTGCTTCTATGCACTAATAGCTGAGTTTGAATTAGACTGACCCGTGTATTATTTTCTTTTGAATGTAATACTCGGGTCAGACCCGAGTTATTTCAGGTTGTAGATTTCCTGCTTTGAGTTGCTGTTTGTGCTATGAAGACTTTTCACTTCTTTTGGAATAGTCGTGTCATAGTACAGGTTGATATGTATTCATGTATATTAGTCGATAATGTACTTGTATATATATAACTTCCAGAGTCGACAACTGTAGTTGTATCATATGTATTGTGTCGAATGTATTCTAACTAATATCAGTTATTATATATATGAGACTTTTCGTTCCATCTGTATTCCGCATTTATGTTATTTGTGTTATTTTTACATCTATTGTCCTAAACTATTATAGCCACTGTGTAGTAGCTTTGAGTTTGTATCGGTATGTCGGATTTCCTCCTGTAATAAAAATTCATGTTATTCTATCTGACATATCGGTGCTCGCACAAAGCAATTACATAGATGGTCGCTCCTATCCAGCCTTATTCTTCGTAATAATAGACAGTATTTCTTTTAATACACTTTGTTATTATGAGCATAGAGGTGGGGCGTTACAGTTGGTATCAAAGCCTGGGGTTTAGGACAATTATAAAATATAACTTAGATGGAGCATGTGTTACAACTATTTGTCGATGTTTTATCTCTCATCTTTGCCTATATTTGATCTTTGATTTCGTGAAAGTATTTTGGCTTCTGCCTTCGTTTGCTTTGCGAACTCAAGTTGGGTTTTTGATGATGAGGATTTTGTTCTTGTGTTTTCGGCTTTGAATTGATTTAGCCGATGTTTATTTTGTTCGAATTTGGCCAATTAAAGCTATTTTGACCTCTGGACTTTGTTCCACTTTTGTGCTATGCTATGGGTGTCATTGTGTACCAGTTACACTGTGATGAAAAATAGCTCGACCGGTTCCAAATTGAGTGATTTTGATTTTTCACTCATATCTAGTTCGAATCTCAGCAATTTTGAACTTGATAGTTTGTGTTATCCTCGTCCTGATTTCCTTTCGACTTCGGTCACTTTGTCTTTGTGAAATTGCTAATTTCTTGATTTCCAAGACTCTGACTTTGTTTGCCGTCGAATTCTTTGATGATGATATTGATTCATTTTGCACTCGACAGTGACCATTAATTGTTGACTTCGACATTGACTTAATTCTTAATTTTTGTTGAAGCCATTTATGCATTTATGCTCGTCTTGCTTTGTTTTTCCAAGTGTTAATCGATTCTTCTTTTCCAATTGGTTGTTATCACTTTTGCTGACTTTGATAACTTCTACTTCCGGAATTTTTGGGTATTTCTACTTTGATGAATTTGGAATCGAATTCTTTGGATTTTATTCACATCTTCGAATGTGAAATTTTAGTGAATTGACTTGGTTTCCAAATTTAATCGGTTCTTGATTATTTCCCGATTTGTTGCTATCATTTATTAGCAACTTTAATGACATTTTCTTCGGGATTTTTGTGAACATACGTTTTGATGGAATCAGTATCGATTTCTTTGGATTCTATTCACATCTTTGTATGTGAATTCTTGTGATTGATTGTTTCTACAATCATTTTTGTGATTTTTCACTTTAAAAATATAAAGGTTTTCTTTACTAGTAGTAAATATTAAAATCCTTTTTCTCCAAACGATTTCAAAACTATTTTACTACAAAGCTCTTTTTCTTAAACCGTTTTCCAATCTATTAGTATATACAAGCCTTTATTTCACTCGTATGAGAAATTGAATTAAACGACCTAGTAAAACAAGTGGTATGAAACGCTTGCGTTTACTTCGTCGGTTAACTCCTGGACTTGTTCGATTGAACCTTTTGTGACAATTTTCTAGTGAAGATTTACAGTTTGTTCGTAAATATTTGAGTTAAGCAAGTGGTTATGGGACATGAAGCTTAACTCTTATATTCACTAACTTAGTGTAATTGACACTTCTTAATGATCATGACGATCATTTTTGTGATTTAGACTAGATCTCATCGGTGTGATTTCGTCTCACACATATCTCTTGGGCTTTGAGGATTGTCTAGACACCATTTGTGTGATTTCGTCTCACACATATTGCACGGTTAGACTAGACCTCATCGGTGTGATTTCGTCTCACACATATCTCTTGGGCTTTGAGGATTGTCTAGACACCATTTGTGTGATTTCGTCTCACACATATTGCACGGTTAGACTAGGCCTCATCGGTGTAATTTCGTCTCACACATATCTCTTGGGCTTTGAGGATTGTCTAGACACCATTTGTGTGATTTCGTCTCACACATATTTCTTTGTTTCATGGTTTTCGGGCCATTCCTGTGTGAAAATTCAATGGATAGCTTCCATGAGATAGCTTCTCGTTCTTGTGATACCGGTGTTTTGGAGTTTTCATACTCCCGTTTTATGATAGGCCTTCCCCCCTTCTTTTTGTGTTTTCTGGATTTCTTGTGATGATTTCTAGAATTTGTGCTTCACAAATTTTCGTGATTTCTATTGATAAGTTTTATCAATTTTTGTGCATTGGTGAATTCATGTGTTATTGACTTGTTATGAATACAAGTTTAGGGTATGATTTCCCTTTCTATCTTTGAGAAGATTCTTGTAACATTTTTGATGAATGAAAATTCATTGGTATTATATTTTGATGCCAGCTATTTTGATGAGATTTTGACGTGTTAACTTCATTAACCGTCAATTTTTGAAATTGATTTACAAGCGGTTCTCCCGCAATGCTGATTTTGTTGTCCGTTTTTACTGTACTTTGAGAAGTGCAACTTCCTTATCAAAGTTGCTACTGATATTGCTAATTTAATCACGTGTTTTCAAAATTCTTTATTTTTAAAAGTTGTTTCAAAAATATAAATTAAAAATTGTTTTCAAAATTTTTACAGTTTACATTTTCAAAAGAACGAGGAAGCGATTTAAACGTTTCAGCAAAATCGAGGACTATAACCCCTTTCTTTTACTGATTCGTTTAATTCCGGACTTGTCCGTTTGAGAATGTGAAATGTTATTTTTTAAAACACACAATTTTTCACTTTCAAGGAAACGATAAAGAGATTTAAACGATTTAGCAAAAGTACGAAGTATGGAACCATACTTTTACTACTTCGGTTAATTCCGGACTCGTTAATTGAATAATTGTGATTTCTGATTATCGTTTTTGATAATCGGATATTTCTGATTTCTGATTATCGTTTTTGATAATCGGATATTTCTGATTTCTGATTATCGTTTTTGATAATCAGATATTTGTGATTTCTGATTATCGTTTTTGATAATCGGATATTTGTGTTTTCTGATTATCTATTTGATAGTTAGATTTTGTTGAAAATTTATGAATTTCTTTTATGAAATTAAAAGATGATTTTGTGATTGTATTGCCCATTGAGTGCTTTAAGAATTCTGGTCGATGCGCTTGATCAACGTTATCGATAGGAATCTCCTAAACGCTTTGATGAGACAATCAGACACAGTAAATTGAATTGTAAAATGCAAATTTTTCTGAAAAGATAATTACATAAAGTAAATTGTAAATCTTGAAAATTTAGCTTTTTCGGGAAAGAATATTATTTGAAACAACACTTTTTCGATACTTCTATCCTTGCGATTCCCGAGGGGAACCAAGTCATTATCTTTTTGTACCAATGCTAATCGTATTGGTTTGGATGTCGTTCTCTTGTAAAAGAGAACGTGCTACCTTTTGTGCTTCTAAATCATTAATGACAATTGAGACTAGATATGCCACTCATGATCTGGTGCTCGTGGCTATTGATTTGGCATTATTACTTCTGGGTGAGAAATTGTTCTCTACCCTGATCATAAATTTTGGGAATATTTATTTCTCATAAGGAACTTAATGTTCGTCAAACACGTTCAAGCTTACTCTTTCATGCCCTATATGGTGAACTTCCTATCTCAAATTTCTTCATTTTGTGACGTTAGGTTCTTATGGTTGTTACCTTTTTCCCACTTATCCCTTAGGATTACGAGGACGTAATTTCTTTGAGGAGGGGAGTCTGTAACAACCCGGCATTTCATACCCATTTAATTATCGTCTCTTGACGATTTAATCTGGTTGCTAATAGCTACTGGCATTTTAATCGAATTGAAATTCAGGGATAAAATTTTGTTTAAAAGGGGTTGTGGGCTTTACAAATCATCTTGATCCATTCTTTCTTGGTGCCGTATTCATCAAAGACAACCCGTCCCCATTCCCCTTTTCATTCATTTGCGTTTCAACCCTAAATCGAAAAGAAAATTGAAAATGGCGGCTACCTGTTCTTCTCGACCGTTCCTCCTTTCAATTAGGGCCTCGTGGTTATCTTCGAAGCCGCGCCTGGGAGGATTGTTCGTCTCCCTATAGCTTGTTTTAGGGCTTCGTTCGATTCTGTGTACCGTGACGTCGACTTGCTCGAGCGAGAGATGGGTCGCGTTCAGCTGCCTCGTCGAGAAATGGTGAGTAAACTTGTACTCACATCTAATTCAATTCTCCAGTGCGTGTTTTTGGGTTTGAGTTTATATGGGTTTGAAATCCTGTTTTCTCGTTCGTATATTCTATGTTGAATTCGTCTTTGGCTGTTCGATATTGTTTGGATGATTGCGATGAATTCTGACCTTTTCCATATGCGTATATTTGATTTCTTCTGACTTTGCTTGGCCACCACAATATGATATACTCGGCTTTGACATTTTTCCGGTATCATACTCGTCGACATTGCTATCCTCTTCACTATGAGTTAAGACTTGAGTTTTTTCTAGCCCCTGTGAGCTTTGTCTCTGGCCATCTATTCTTTGTTGCACTTGTAGTTGCGTTCCATTCCATGTTGTATTCCTTACTGTCACTGCCCATTTGGGGCTGTTGCACTGTGAGTTGGCATTTACTGATGTTGTTTCAGTACTTCATTTGTTAGTACATATCATCTTATCTTGGTTAGTTGTAATCATAGTGGCATGCATATGTTTGCATCTTGTAATTGCATTTCATTCAGTTGCACTGAGCTCTGTGTAGTTACTACTGTTTCAAGTATGTGGCCTTCATGTATGCTTGTCTTTGGTCTCTGTTCTGTCATCTGAACTGCTGCCGCTTTGTAGTTGCCCTGCATTTTGGTGGCTCTGGCCTGTTTATCTGAACTGTATACATTGTTTGCCATTGGCTTTGTTTTGTTCTGATTGGTAGAAGTTTTGCATTGATATACTTAAGTCTTTGCATGTGCATATGATTTGTATTCACATTTGTTCACATTGCTGTAGTCTTCATATGCTAGCAACCTTGTCTGACTTTTTAAACCTGATTGACTTTAAGTTGTTAATCATCAATTTGATACTCCATTGTTGCCTTCACCTATGTGCCCCGACTTTGGCATTTTGCATTGTTCTAGACTATGACGTTAATACTGTCCAGTTACAGTATTAAATATAAATACACAATTCGTACATTCATGTTTTGGAGACTGTTTGCACCTAGTTGCAATTTAGCCTTCATACATATGTATGCATTGATGTATAAATATACATCATTTGATATGTATATATGTATGTTCGAATTGCATTCATTATTTTTCTCTTGAAATGATTGGCTGTGTTTTGGGTTCATGCGCATTGTCACTTGACCATTTTATTGCCTTTCCAGTGCACTTTGATCATTGTAGTCTAGATCCTTTTGTTTCATGCATTTTGTATAGTTACCACTGTTTCAAGTATGTGGTCTTCATTTTTCATGTATCTTGATTTCATATGTCTGCATACTATTCAGTGCTTCATCACTTGAGCTTTGATTTTCTAATGCTTTCACTTACTTGATGTTGTCTGCATCCATGTTGTTTTGTAGTAGCACTGTGCTTGAATCTTTTGTTATGTCATCTGAACTGCTTTTCGAGTTTACTGTTGCATTATGGTTTGTCTGACCCTGTTTTGATTTGATAGTGCAGTTGCCTCCTCACTTGAACCTGAATTACATTCATTCGGCATACTGCCTCCAGTTCACTGTTTTATGCATTGAGTTGCATCATTGACCTTGAGCTGCTGTAGTCATGTGCTCTGGTCATTCACTTGTTGCTTGTCTATTCATTCATGGTTGCATGTTGTTGTTGTGCACTTGTCAGTGTAGTCTTCATCTTGTTGCCAGTAGCATTCATGCTTTATTTGTGTTGCCATTCAGGTGTGCACATTGTCCCTGTCTGCCTGCTTTTACATTTGAGGCCGTGACATTGAGATTGAATCTTCATTTGATTTTTTGGTTCGTTGATCTTTTGGGAAAGTTATCACTCGAGTTGGCGAGGCCGTACACGCGTGTACGGCAGCCAATCAAACTTTGATGGTTTTAAAGTGACAATTTCAATCGTTTTAAATTGATTTAGTCGATGTGATAAATTGTTTATTTATCTCTGTTGATGATTTAAACCTGCTGATTTATTGTTTAACACTCTTAAGTGTTATATTTACTGTTATCTGATTTCTTTGTTAAAAGGGTCGGATAGACAGGAATTATTGTGACTGTCGTCTATTTGATTATTATTGCTTCTATGCACTAATAGCTGAGTTTGAATTAGACTGACCCGTGTATTATTTTCTTTTGAATGTAATACTCGGGTCAGACCCGAGTTATTTCAGGTTGTAGATTTCCTGCTTTGAGTTGCTGTTTGTGCTATGAAGACTTTTCACTTCTTTTGGAATAGTCGTGTCATAGTACAGGTTGATATGTATTCATGTATATTAGTCGATAATGTACTTGTATATATATAACTTCCAGAGTCGACAACTGTAGTTGTATCATATGTATTGTGTCGAATGTATTCTAACTAATATCAGTTATTATATATATGAGACTTTTCGTTCCATCTGTATTCCGCATTTATGTTATTTGTGTTATTTTTACATCTATTGTCCTAAACTATTATAGCCACTGTGTAGTAGCTTTGAGTTTGTATCGGTATGTCGGATTTCCTCCTGTAATAAAAATTCATGTTATTCTATCTGACATATCGGTGCTCGCACAAAGCAATTACATAGATGGTCGCTCCTATCCAGCCTTATTCTTCGTAATAATAGACAGTATTTCTTTTAATACACTTTGTTATTATGAGCATAGAGGTGGGGCGTTACAATACCGGTTACTGAAGCCGAAGTTATAAAGCCAGCTCCGGACGAGAGTCTGGGTGCCTGGTTCATTTGTCGTCTACAAGATGCCATGCCGTGTGGTATCTCCGAAGATATGCTGGGACAGATCTGTCTAAGGCACGACTTGTCACTTGATGACGTGCTACTGCCTGGGCCCAATGACAGGCCGCATGATCCCCCGGAGGGGTTTACTGCTTTTAACCGTCATGCCTATACGGTGGGAACACTTCCTCCCTTCAACCAATATATAAGGGAGATGTTATCATTTCTAGGAATAACACCATCCCAGCTACACCCTAACAGGTATGCTCTGTCGAACAGTACTTTTATCTTGTTTATGGAGATTCTCTTTCGACCACCAAAGCCGATCGAGATTAGATATCTATTTAATGTGAAGAGCCGTGGAGACAGTCCTTCTTTCACCTTCTTGGAAGCGGTCAGGAACTGCCACATTGTAATGGGCTCTTGGGGAAGGCTAAGTTATTTCAAGACCGAATGGTTCTACGTTCGGTGCCTCCCTGGATTTGCTAGGCAGTGGTTGGATAGACGAAAGTGTTTTCTCTTGAATTATCAAGATAATAATAACTGACTTCAAAACTGACATGTTTCTCTTCCTTTCACAGCCGCAATTTCTCGACCTGACGGTGCATACTTCAGAGAGCTAGTTCGGATTCTCCAAGCGGCTCCGGGCGAAGAGAGGCATATCGACTGGGTTTTGACCAATAGAAACTTGAGGACTGTCGGGCTAATTGAGCGGAGGCAGAGCATACGGCTGGAAGGGACACTTAGAGTGGTCTTGAAAAAATGGGTGAAGCGCAAAGCGCCCGCAGTCGTGATAACCGAAGAAGTTGATCCGGAGAGAACGCCTACCAATACCGAGCTCCCAGCTGGGTCTTCTTCCGATGTTCAAGATTCAGGAGGAAGGAGAAAAGGCAAGGCTGCTGCTCACAAGCGTTCTAAATCCGAGAGATTATAATCTGTTGTTATGTCCTTGCCTGTTCAGGGGATTAGAATTTCAGAGGCTCCTCCCTCGCAAGTAAAGCATCCTTTTGAAGGGCTTGCTGATATTTTGATTCTGGATTATGTGTCGTTTCAACACGACACCGGGATGGAGGAGCTTGACAATGCTCTTGAGCTGAGTGGGTCGCTTGCTACAAGTGCGGCTGACATTTCCGGTTGGTCGGGGGGTTGCACATACATACACTTCACTGCACTACACGATTCATAACTGTAAATCGTCCAACTTGGGAAATCGCTAACTTTTCCTTTGTCTCTCATTTTCAGGTGCTATGTCTGGGAAAGGATCGATGCTCGGGAATTTCCGCTGGGCCCGAAAGGCTTCTTCTTATTATAATTACCATAGGAGGGACTCGGATAGAGATCGCGATCGCGAGTACTCTAACCAAGATAGGTACGGGCGTGATAGGGATAGAGAATACAGACATCGGTCTAGATCGCGCTCTCCTCCTCCTAGACTTCCATCTCCACCTCTTATTATTGTTCCACACCCGCCAGAGCCTTCTCGTCACAGGCCATCTTCTCATACTTCTAGATCTGAGACTCATCTTCAAAGAGTTGAGACCACGGCCTCCATAATTGCAGAGCAGGTCCCCACCGAGCCCACAGGAGAAGGGGCCCTTAAACTAGCTCAGATGCAGAAAGACTTTCCGAACATTTGCTTCGATGGCTATGTCTTCCCACCACACTTGAAAAGAATTCCGTCTGGAGTGGAGAACACGATGCATGAGTACGTTCATGACATCTACACCCAGTACAGAGAGTGGGTAAAGGCTGCGGAGAAAGCTTCTAAGGTGGCCTTTGAGCGAGCCAAAGCGCATGAGAAAATGGAGACTGAGATCGCTCAAAGGGATCGGATCATTCAGGTGCTGACTGCTGAGGCCGAGTCTTCTCGAAAATCGGAAATTAAGGCCATCAAAAAAGCTGATGAAGCGAAAGTGGCCATGGAGACGTTGAGGCAGACACATGTTGCCTTGGTGGAAGAGATGGGCCACCGGAACACTACAGTCACCACCGAGCGAGATGCGGTGGTCAAGGAGCTCAACGAACTTAAGGCCAAATTCGCCGACATGGCCAAGGAAAAATATGACGCGAACAATGCAGCCCAGAAGGCGTGCGAAAAAGTTGTTCTGCTCAGAGGTGAATGGGATGCGGCTGTGGCTAAAGTCCACAAGGTGGAGACTGAGGTCGAGGAGAGAGTGAAGTCGGCCGAGTCCAGGCTAAAGGCTGACATCGAAGACCTTCTCGTTGTTTACAACACTAAGGTGCTGAGGCACAGGGTTCTAGCCTGGCTCGATGATTTTCCGACGCATTTTTACAATGCTTGGGGCCGACTGGTTGAGGAAGAGAGGGAGGCGCATATAGGCGAGTCTGTAGATGAATTCGAACTCGAGAATCGCATTCTGACCGAAGATGAAAAGAAGATTCTTCATGAGTCAATGATTCTACACGAAAAGGAAAGACTCGGCGGCGCCCAGCACTTTGAAATAGGAGAGGGTTCAGGGGTTGAACATCATGAGGCGAGTCTTGAAATTCCAGTGTCAACCCAGCTCGAATCCTAGTCTGCGGTCGATCCCCAAGCTATTCCTGCTTACGATCCGGATCAGCCGCAGATGCCTCCGGCTACAGCGCAAGTGACTGAAGTCGTTTCGCCACCGTCAAGTCAAACTGAGGAAGGTATTCTGAACATTCCACATGTTTTTCTTAAGTCGAAATCTTCGTTCGAGTTAAGTTCTAACAGTTCTCTTATTCTTTGTCCAGTGATTGATGCTGCACCGGCCATGCCTCCTGCTACTCAAGAATCATATCAAACGCAGGAGGCTATCGTGACCGAAGCGATCACCATTACTACAACTGCCCCGCTTGACGATATGCAGGGGAGTACGATTGTGTTTGATGAGCAGCTGATGGATGAACTCTTTCGCCGTCACGGCGATCCTCTCGCTGACTTGTCATCTGTCATGAGTGGAACTGATCCTGCTACAACTTCTTCAATGCTGACTGCTGATGCCCCCAGTGGGGCTCGAGCAGTGACTGAAGAGGAGATGTTCGCTCAAATTGACGCTGAAATGGCAGCAGCGGCTCATGGTGGCAGTTTTGGAGGTGGGATTGCAGCACCGGGACCTGCTCCGCTCAGAATGATATCTCCTGGTGGTATTGTTTTCATCACCAGCGTGTCCATTCCACCTTCTGTACTTGATCCTGTTCCTCCGACTCCGCCCTCAGGGAGCATTCCTATCCACTCGAGTTCGGAGGAGGATGTTGATATAATGCCCTCGCCTGAAGACCAACCGCCGAAAAGCAAAGGCTCGAAGAGGAAGATTAGCGGTGGCTCCAGCGGGTCTACACCAAGGAGGAAGCCAAGGAAGAAGAAAGATTAAACATGCTTCCCCGGTTTATTTTGACTTGCATTTTGTTGGCCGTGTATAGATGCGGGTTCGGCCCCTGCTAGTAGGAATTTTTGGAAACTTGTACACGAACTTCTTTTATAAACAATAGAAATGAAATTCTCTTTTTTGACCTCTTTTCTGTCATTGTGTATTTGCCTAAGTGTTTCAATATCTGAAATGCACTTGTGAAGTTTCAGCTTCCGAATAAAGTTTGTTTTTGTTCGGCAAGTTTGGGTACTATGGACATGGTTTGCGACCGGGGAGCGAGTTGAATTTTTACGTCGCATCGCTTCAGTCGATGGTCGATGCTTAAGTCCTGCCCCCCAGTCTCGGGGATGAGTTGTAGAACATCAGTCAGCGATTGCTTCTCGTTTTCGTCATGTTGAGCCTAGTGCCACTGAACGGATGTTTGAGTCAAGTGGAGACCGAGTGGTTTTTCCATGCTTGTCTGATCGTTGATGATCATATCCGCACTCCGGGGATTCTCATTTGTTTACCGGCGGTTGGTCACGTCGGCTTAAGTTTTAATCATATGTCTGCGATCTAGGGACTTGGAATTGACATTTGTACTCCGACCCGCGCTCTGGGAGTTTGGAGTTGATATTTATACTTCGATTCATGCTTTGGAAACTTGAAGTTGGTGTTTACGCTCCGTTTCGCACTCTGGGAATCCGGAGTCGATGTTTATACTCTGATTCGCGCTCTGGGAATTTGGGGTTGAGGTTTATACTTCCGGTTCGCACTCTGGGAATCTGGAGTTGATGTTTATACTCCGACTCGCACTCCGGGAGTTTGGAGTTGATGTTTATACTTCGTTTCGCACTCTGGGAATCCGAAGTTGATGTTTATACTTCGACTCGCACTCTGGGAGTTCGAAGTAGATGTTTATACTCCGTTTCGCACTCTGGGAATCCGGAGTTGATGTTTTATACTCCGCTTCGCACTCTGGAAATCCAGAGTTGATGTTTATACTTCGACTCGCACTCTGGGAGTTCGGAGTTGATGTTTATACTCCGACTCGCACTCTGGGAATTCGGAGTTGATGTTTATACTCCGACTCGCACTTTGGGAGTCCGGAGTTGATGTTTTATACTCCGCTTCGCACTCTGGGAATTCGGAGTTGATGTTTATACTCTGAATCGCGCTCTGGGAGTTCGAAGTTGATGTTTATACTCCGACTCGCACTCTGGGAGTTAGGAGTTGATGTTTATACTCCGCTTCACACTCTGGGAATTCGGAGTTGATGTTTATACTCCGACTCGCACTCTGGGAGTCCGGAGTTGATGTTTATACTCCGTTTCGCACTTTGGGAATCCGGAGTTGATGTTTTATACTCCGCTTTGCACTCTGGGAATCCGGAGTTGATGTTTATACTCCGACTCGCACTTTGGGAGTTCGGAGTTGAATGAAGGATTGTCGTGTATCAATCCTTTTTTGATTCTGATGTGATGGCTGGTTCCCGAGCTCGAGTTTCACTTAGCGAGTGATTGGTTGCATCGCAGTCACTCCCTATTTGAATAAATTCCACCGTATGGTGAAACTTAGCTCTCCGTGCATAGTGATGATCATATGAAGCATTTGAAGTAAATCACGGCTCTGGCCCGAAGAGATTGCATTTTATTGCTGAAATACGAAAATATGGCAAAGTTAGTTGCCTTATTACAAATTCTAATTTCGAAATGCAGAAACAAATTGCAAAATGGAAAGTAAACTAAATGGATAAAGATAGCCTGTCATGTGTAATAGCGGCGAAGGCTTTCGCTATTCCAGGCTCTTGGCAAGGTAAGACCGTCAACGGTCGATAATTTGAATGTGCCATCTCCGAGCCTTCATTCAATAATGTACGGTCCTTCCCATGTCGGTTTCATATGCGAAGGAACCGAATAAATTCTTTTAAGGACGAGATCGCCTAGTTCAAAGGTTCGCGGACGGACCTTGGCGTTATACAGTCGGGCGACTCGACTTCGATGCGCAGCTGCCCTCAAATCAGCTTCTTCATGCTTCTCATCTAATAGATCGAGAGATTCAGCAAGTAATATAGCATTTGCCTTCAGATCGTAGTATGTCACACGATGAGAAGGTACTTCTAGCTCGACTGGAATAACGGCTTCTGAACCGTAAGAGAGAGAGAATGGAGTGTGACCGGTCGCGGTCTCGTGGGTTGTTCGGTAAGCCCATAAAGCCATGGGAAGTTCATCGACCCACTTGCCCCCGACCTTTTCTAGTCATTTTTTCAGAATGGACTTTATAACTTTATTAACCGCTTCGACCTGTCTGTTTTCCTGAGGGTGTGCAACTACGGAGAATTTTTTTTGGATGTGAAATCGTTTGCAGAAATCTTTAAATTCAGTACTGTCGAATTGGGTTCCATTGTCCGTAATAATGGTGTGCGGGATACCGAATCGAAAGATGATGTTGCGGACTACAAAGTTGATTACTTTCTTTGTCGTTATAGTAGCAAGGGCTTCGGCTTCAGCCCACTTTGTGAAGTAATCAACTGCGACGATGGCGTATTTCGCACCACCTTTTGCCCGAGGTAAAGAACCAATGATGTCGATGCCCCACATTGCAAACGGCCAGGGGCTGACCATTTGTGTTATCTCGGTAGGCGGGGCTCTAAGAATTCGAGCATGCTTCTGACACCTATCACATTTCTTTGCGTAATCCGACGCGTCACGATTCACGGTAGGCCAGTAATATCCATACCGAAGTATTTTCTTGGCAAGTGCTTGCCCCCCGGTGTGATCGCCACATTCTCCCTCGTGCACATCGTGCAATACCCGTTTAACTTCATCGTGAGCGATACACCGGAGTAGAGGGACTGAGTACCCTCTTATGTACATGATTCCATTCTGGATGGTAAATCATGAGGCTTTCCGAAGGACTTGTCTCTTTTCACTCCTACGCTCTGGCAGGGTTCCGTGCTCAATGTAATTTCTGAGTGGAGTCATCCATGAATCCTTTTTGAGGACGGTTTCGCATACCTGGTTTATTTCTGCCCGGTCAATGCTCGGAGAGGATAACGTCTCTACGGGAACGAGTCCCATTTGCTGAGCTTCACCTGTGCTAGCTAGCTTTTCCAATGAATCGGCTTTTTGGTTGCAATCTCGAGGTATACAATAAATGGCATAATAATCAAACTGATTTAGTACTTCCTGAAATCGAGCTAAGTAAGCAGCCAACCTTCGATCTCTTGCTTGATACTCTCCCCGTACTTGACACACAACTAATTGTGAGTCACAATAAATTTCCACTGTGATAATTCTCAAATCTCTAGCAAGTTTCAAGCCAGCTAAGAGGGCTTCATATTCAGCTTCATTATTAGTCGCATGAAAATCGAACTTCAAAGCATAACATATGGATCGGCCTTCGGGAGTTTCAAGTACAACACCAGCGCCCGAACACCGGTCGTTTGATGCACCATCGGTATAAAGCTTCTAGACGTATTCGGGGGATTCGCTGGTTTCGGGCAAGTCCTCTGAAATGGTAAATTCAGCTATGAAATCGGCTAGGACATGTCCTTGTATGGCCCGTCTTGGAGTGTAAGTGATATCGAACTGGCTCAGTTCGATGTTCCACTTGAGTAACCTACCAGACGTCTCAGGCCACGAAAGGACCTATCGTAACGGCTGGTCGGTGTAAACAATAATGGGATGTGCCTGGAAATACGGTCGGAGTTTTCTTGATGCAATAACCAGGCAATAATCCAACTAATCTAATTTCGAATAATTCCTTTCGGCCCCAGTCAATCGCTTGCTGACGTAGTATACTGGCTTTTGTATCTTGTCTTCTTCTCGAATTAATGCAGCGCTGATAGCATTTTCTGATATTGCCAAATATACGAACAACTTCTCATGATCAATGGGCTTCGACAGGATAGGTGGTGTGAATAGATGTTGGACTAGTGCTTGGAAAGCGCCCTCACACTCCATAGTCCATTCAAAGTTTCGTTTCCCTTTTCGGATCAGATCGAAGAAAGGAATACACTTGTCAGTGGACTTTGAAATGAACCTGCTCAATGCTGCTACTTTTCCATTGAGACTCTGAACTTGCTTTATGGTTTTTGGAGTCTCGAGATTTCTGATAGCCCAGATTTTCTCAGGATTAGCTTCTATCCCTCAAGCGTTGACGATGAATCCAAGGAATTTTCCGGATGCAACTCCAAAATGGCATTTCAGTGAATTTAGCTTCATTTTGTATTCTCGAAGTATGTCGAACATAGTTTCCAGGTCTTTAAAATGGTTGGTGGAGAGTCGTGACTTCACAAGCATGTCGTCTACATATACTTCCATTGTTTTCCCGATTTGATTGGTGAACATCCGATTGACCAATCGTTGATAAGCAGCCCTGGCATTCTTAAGTCCGAATGGCATAACTTTGTAACAGTAAAGTCCCAGATTGGTTACGAAGCTGGTATGTTCTTGGTCGGGCAAATGCATCGATGTCTGATTGTAGCCAAAATACGCGTCCATGAAGGATAAGAGTTCATGCCTAGCTGTCGAATCTACTAGCTGATCAATTCTAGGAAGCGGGAAACTGTCTTTGGGACATGCTTTATTCAGATTGGAATAATCGACACATGTTCTCTACTTTCCTTTCGGCTTTCGGACGAGCATGGGATTCGACACCCATTCAGGACATAGCGCATCTCGAATGAACCCGTTTGCTTTAAGCTTTTCTACTTCTTCTTTAAGGGCGGCAGATCTCTCTAGATCCATACCACCTTTTCTGCTTGACCGGGACATGCCGCGGGTCAATGTTCAGGGTGTGGCTCGCGATGTTCGGCGAGATCCCACACATGTCAGAATGCGTCCAGGCGAATACGTCAAGATTTGCTCGTAGAAATTCAACCAATTCCTCTTGAGTTTGCTGGCTTAGCTGAGACCCAATCTTTATCATTTTTGAATCATCGTCATTATCAATTGGGACATCAATCGTCAGCTCGGCCAGGGATGCTTGACTTTCTTTAGATTCTCCTTCGTCTTCAGTTTCTCTTGGGTCAAGATCCTTGAGGAATTGGCTAGGGTGCCCGAGCCTGGGCCCGGGCATTAATTGTCAATTATCAGCAAAACGGACACAGAGAGATTCCTCTACGCCCTTTCCTTTCTCCTTTCGCTACGCCTCCCGCAGCTCAGCAACATAACATGCTCTGGCAGCAGCCTGATCTCCTTGAATGATTCCCACTCCACGATCAGTGGGAAATTTTAAAGTCAAACACCATATGGCGATGGCTGCCCTGAATTCAGCGAGGGTCGGTCGGCCCAAGAAAGCATTGTAAGGGGAGTCTATATCCAAAACAATGAACTGTAAAATCTGTACTCTCCGACGTTCTCCTACTCCTAACTCTACTGGCAGTTCCACCATTCCTGTGGGTATAGTAGCACTTCCGTTGAAGCCGTGGATTCGGGATTGACAAGGTTTCAAGTCTGTGGCTTCCATTCTCATTTGATCATAGGCTCGCTTAAACAAAATATTCACAGAGCTCCCACTATCAACTAAGATTCTCTTCATCCAAGCGGGACCTACTTGAGCTGAGATGACCAGTGGGGGCTTCGACTTTACCAAAATCGGGCACAACACTCTTCGGAAGTTTTTGAAGAGATAAAGTGAAGAAATTAAATGGAAAAAGAGGAATTATCTAACAAAAACTCCAAATCTCAGATATGAAAATAATTAACATGCAAGAAGACACAATAATTTAAAGTGGTTCGGCGTATTGCCTACGTCCACTATGAAGTAGTTTACTTTATTGATCTATCTTTGACGATTACAAGTGAATTCAATGAATTACAGCAGGTGATTATGATTTGCAGCGGTGAATTTCGTTGGTAGCAGCAGCAATGGAGTTCAGATCTGGATCCGGCAGAGTCTGGGCGTTGGAGATCTCAAAAAAGAAGAAGAACCCCTTTTCTGTTGGCTTTGGAGGTCTATTTATAGGTGTAGGTGGCTGGTATTTCGCTCAGATCTCGGGAGACCCTCTTTGGCACGTGACCAGGCCCGTGCGCCCAAGCCCGTGAAGTTTCGGTCCGATCCATGATCGATACGAACAGATTTCGTATCGATCAAGATTTCATCCAATGGAGTTGAAATTTGGCATGGACATTCTTTAGCATGCACGTAGTCTTCTGTGAAAATTTCATAGCATTTGGAATTGTAGATTATGAGATATGATCGATACGAATTGGGATTCTCGGTTGGCTGTTTCGTTCGACTCGCTCTTGTTTCGACTCGCTCTTTGTTCGACTCGGTTCTGTTTGACTCAGTTCTGTTTGACTCGGTGACGTGGCGTTTATTCGTATTGACTGCTGGGCCTTGCTTCGCATTGATAGACACGAAGTAGAAGTCTCCGGATGGATGCGAAGTTGACGTTGGATGATCGAGTCGAACTGTGGTTTGAAGCGGAGCGAGTCGAAGAAGGCTTTCTTGAAGGATGCGAACTGAGCGAGTCGAAGAAGGCTTTCTTGAAGGATGCGAACTGAGCGAGTCGAAGAAGGCTTTCCTGAGGGATGCGAACTGAGCGAGTCGAAGAAGGATTTCCTGAGGGATGCGAACTGAGCGAGTCGAAGTAGGCTCTTCTGAGGGATGCAAACTGAGCGAGTCGAAGTAGGCTCTTCTGAGGGATGCGAACTGAGCGAGTCGAACGCGAGGCTGTCTTTATTCAATTTTGCATCGGTCATAACTTGAGCATACGAACTCGGATTGACTTGAGATTTGGAACGTTGACTCTCATAGCTTAGCTTGTCATGTTATATTAATTTAAGCTCGATCCGGACTCGGACAAAATTCATCGATATCCATAGTGAGCCTATGTATAACCAATCTCTGGGATGGATCGTCATTGGTTTACTAGTCAATTCCTTGGTGTCATGGCTTGCCAAAAGGCGGGATAAAAGTGATATTTTGACTGAATTTATTACTTACACATCTTTTTGGTAAAATCCAATTTTACCATTATAAGTGGTACCCTGTAATAACGATTATTTTCACCAGTTCTCATCGTTAAAACTATATCACTTTAGGACTTATGTAGTTTGGTTTTGGTCAAAATTCCAATGCTATCCACATTAACTTTGCTATCCAAACATAACATCTTTGGTACAATAATAAAAGTTATTATTAACCATACTACTCTGACTAGAGATTTAGAATTTGAGTTAACTATAGATGACTGTGATGCTAACCCTATATAACCGAGGTGCTGAATTTCTCTGTTAAATAGTGTTTCACTTCCAATGCTTCAACTCAGTCCCAGCTATAGTCGTTCAATGGACATCATTCCATGAATTAAGTATAATCAAAGTAGAGTGTTCACATTGAAGGTGAACGGTATTCTCAAGTCGAGGGAACTATGTAGCCTTGTTGCTTCGAGATTCTCTGTTTGACCTTAGCTATATAAACTAATAGAAAACTCTCGATTAAGTCATTACATGGTTATCCAGTAACTACCAATATGTAATCCATTTATTCCCCCAACAACCATAAGTAGTACACTACCCAACATTTGGAGAGCGTAACATACTCTAGTCTTAACGGATGTATCAATATCCTGTCTTGAAAATTCGTAGCTAGGAATACTTAAAATAATATGTTATTTTAATGTGATAAATTTCTTATAATTATAACACATTGTAATTACTATCACATAGCATAATATTTAAGGATTTTTTATTTAATATACCTAAATTAAACAATTAACTAACATATCCCAATATGATAAGCATATAATAGAAAGGCGAACACATTTTATTTCGAATGAGATTTTATTATAGAGTTAATAATTTACAATAAATTACAGAATTGCTGCTAGGGCATACCCCTAACTCTATCAATCCCCTACTTGCACTTGCAGCTAATTATGGAATCTTAATCCAATACATTCGACCAGTTTGCTCAACACTGGTATAGTTAGTCACTTCGTGAATGGATTTGCTATATTGTCCTTAGTATTTACCCTTTCAGTCACAACTTTGATATTAGCTATAAATTCTCTAATAAGAACTTTTGAGCAATGTGCATCGGTTTCTTATGAGATTTAGGTTCCTTTGTAATCTGCATCACTACATTGTTCTCTAATATGCAAGTAACCTATTAATATATAAATGGTAGATGACCATTTTAGGCAGGGTAAGATCAGGCTTTGCGTACCTATTTTGTAAAATTCGATTATCACCCAGGTTAGGGAGGAACAGTCGAGCACTAAGGGGTTTTTCGGATTTGCCATAATCAGGTGTTGGGTGGTTGTGAAGAAATTCTTCACATGAGAACGTGATGTGGGTTGCGGTTATAATAGTCGACCTGTTTCTAATGGTAGGAATCACATGAGGCAGTTTCACACATTTCAAACTAGTTTGCTTGATGATTTATGTTTGATATTTGGAGAAGATTATTATCAGAGAGCTCACAAAACATGTTCACATTCTTTAGTGGGATGAAGCTTTTGAGTTTTGGACTTGCTGGATAACATGCACAGTGCAACGAAGATTAGAAGTTGATATAGGAGGTTTTATTTATGTACTCAGATGTATCTATAAGACTTAAGTAGATCATGTAGCCTTGTATTGCTTAGGCTACTTGTATGTGTTGTACTTTGTAATTTTTGTTATGTTAAAGCAATAGAAGGAACCTATTTTCAAATACACACACACATACATATGTACTGAGTGATATTAATTTAGGGTTAATTTATTTCTTATGAATACCCTCGCAATTCAAGTATCGGACACATCTAAAATCACGGTATACGTACAATACAAATGTACTGGTTCTTTAAACCTAAATTGGGTTTATTATAGTTCCACTTAAATTTATACATGCATATTATACAAGTTTAATTCATAAATAATATTTTATAATTCAATTAACTTATATAATATTCTTGTTAAGTTAATTGTAATTTATTAATTCGGTTAAATATTAATTATATTATTTTAAAATTTCAAAAATTTATTTTTATTCATCCTAAACAATTTATGATGAATATTAACTATAATACTTATATATATTGATTTATTAATTAACATTCAGTTAACATTAATATTTATCGAATAAATATTTATTTAATTAAAACATTTTTAATTAAATAATTTCTTAATAATTTTTGAAAATTAATATATTAATTATCTTAAACATTTTAGGACTTATATATACATATATTATTACATATGTTTTATTTTAGTTAATTAACCTTTAATTAATTAATTATTTATTTAATCCAATTAATTAATATAATTTTCAAAATTATTGAGTTTATTTTAAAATAGTTCTGAAATTATTTTACAACTCTTATAAAATTACATTCATACTTTAAACTTGAATTTTTTAAATAAAAAACTACTTTTGTAGGCTAGAGATGTAAGAAGGTCCGCCACCGCCCTACCCCCTTTTAACTCAGGCTCTCACAATGTCACTTTTCGATCTTGAGATTTTCTACTCATTTAAAGGATTATTATATGCCTCTGTATATAACAAGCCACTAAAGGGCAGCTGCCAAGGCTCGAACCCTCTCCATCTACTGAGGTTCTAGGATCCATTGCCAACAGCACTAGAGCCGCGAAAAAAATTTAAATTTTAAAACAGATTTTGAAAATTAGCCCAATGCCTAAATTAATTCAAACCTTTATATCGAGGATAACCTTTGGGGTTACTTCATCCTTCGGACCGAGCCAGTAGCTAGGTAGGCAGAGTATTTGTTACCCAGACCCAATCTTGGACACTACCTTTCTGAACAGCAAACTAAATGGGTAGGCTTTAATCAGTTAGCCCCAATATTGCTAATATAGACCGCGTAGACCATTCGTCTGTGATACCATTGAAGGAACTTGGCCATCGGAAGCAGATGAAATAGGCAGATTTCAAAATTTTCCTATTTTTGGATCTATTGGGCCTATGAAACCTAATGGTTTATTAGATCCAATCTAATTTTTTTTAAAATAAAAACTTATTTTATTTAGATTATTTAAATAAAAAGGTTTTCTTTTATAAGTGTATCAAATACACTTATATATATGTATAGTGCACATGCTAAAAATAGGAAGTATGTATGACAAATGTGATCGTAGGTAATTGCTGGGGTTTACACCACAATGGTCCCAATTGTCTTTTATATATTCCTTTGTTGTCCAAAGTTTGATTTAACTACACACATGAGCATTACAGCTTGCACTTCACACATTTATTGTTTTTCTATAAATTGCATATATTTAACACATTCAAGAAAAATGATTTGCAAAATATTAAGTCATATTTATGCACGTTAGTTTGAATTTTTATTTCTAATTTGCGACATCTAAACTAATCTATTTGAATTTTTATTTATATTATTAATTAATAAAGAGAGAATTTATAAAGGAAGTTTATTTGTTTGATCCTATTTCGAAGTGATATTAAGATTTAGTAATATTGTAGATGAGCATTTTGAATTTGTAAAGAAAGTTTAATTATTAGATCCTACTTTTAAGTGATATTAATATTTGGTAATACTATAGAGGGGCATTTTTGGTAGCTCGGGCTGACAAAAAAGAGTGACACTAGATGTATTAAAAACTATTATTATATATACATAGTAACACACACACGCATACATGTGTTAAAATTAAGTTTGGATATTCTATATGTATTGAAATCGAAAATTAACAGTTATAAATCTAGTTTCAATTAAGAAAAGGTTTAAAATAAACTATATAATTTCACACAAAGGTCCATTTTATGAACTTTAAGTTAAAATAACATATACATACACGCACACATATATAAATTGCATACTATGTTTTAAATTAAAAATAACATATATGAATATCTAAAGTTTGTAATTAAATAATTGTTTTGAAATTAAAGTAACAAATCGAAATCAAACTTTAACATAAGAGGGATGTGAAAGGCTTATGATGTTTTATACATAAGTCCACTTAATTTTTTTCTTACTTAACATTGTTTTTAAATAGAAGTAAACAATAACCAAATGAATTAAATTCAAAGCATGTAAAACACGTATTCCAATTCCAAAGTGATTTCAAATAAACAACATATGTAGTTTATTCATGTTTATATATATATATAACAGGTAATAAAATTATATTAACTGATTAGAAATTATTTTTCAATCAAAAATTGATTTTTTGTTAAACAATAATTTTTGAAATAATAACAAAATAGATAGGACAAATTAGGCACATATAAATTTAATGTAAAAAGGTTCAGATCAAAACTATACAAACAATAGGAATAAATAATTAAATGAGATGTAGCGTGAGAATGATCCAAAATATATTAATATCATGAACATATAATCAATTAAAGTGTAGCACAAGAAGGATCTAAATTATATAGCTAGATAAACATATAAAAAAATGAGGTGTAGAAGTATAAGATCTAAACCATGTAAACATGATGCACATATGAATAAATAAATTTGGAATGTTACCTTAAGATACAAACAAAAAATGCACCTTGAATGATGAATAAAGCTCCTAGATTCAATCGAATCAACATTTGGGTATTACAAGAATCAAGAGACAACAACCACCTTTTATATTTTGATTTTGATTTTGGGATGTCTAAGCCCTGGATGCCATGGATTTTTAGCTGTTTTGGATGGAGAGGAGAGTGCAACAACTAAAGGAGCGAAATCTTTTAAGAAGGTAATAAAAGATAATAAAAGGCTAGAGATCTTTTGCCTTCCTTTAATTACTCCTTTGCCTTTTCGGTTCAAAATCGAAAAAATTTCCTCCTCCCTCCACCTTGGTCGGCCATAGAATAAGGCAAGATGGGGCTCTAAATTCCCAAACACATTTAGTGTTTATTCCATTTAAATCCAATTTAAATATTCAATCGACATCGTATATCGGTACGCATATACATAACTTTTATATGTACAAATTTCTTTAAATACTAATGGTATTCAAATCATTAAATAAAATTTAATAATTAATATTTCATAAATATTAATTAATTTTGTTAATTTACAATGATTATAAATTAAATATATCATGTGGTTTATTCAGAGTATTCATCATTTCGGTTGTGCGACTCAAAGGTTTAATCCAATAACTACCCGTCCCCATGGTGCCTCCAGCAGCCATGAGTAATAAATTTTCCAACATTTTGAGAGGGTTACATACTCTAGTGTCAATAGATGTATTGATATCATGTCTCGAAACATCTTGACTATGTATATTTAAAATAATATGTTATTTTAATGTGATAAATTTCTCATGATTACAACACATTGTAATTACTAGTAGACAAAATATCATTTAAGGATTTTCTATTTAATATACATAAATTAAACAATTAATTAACATAGCACAATATGACAAGTATATAGTATAATGACAAAATACCCTTTATTTCAAACAAGATTTTATTATAGAGTTAATAATTTATTATAAACTATGGAATTGCCCTAGAGCATACCTTTAACTCTACCATATGTAAGTATAATATATATGTATATACAATAGATATAAATCCCAATATCTATATGTATATACATATAGTTATAAACATGCTTATCCATCTCTTTATATTGTTATATCATTGAATGTACACATGGTACATTCAAACAACTATTTAGTTAAATTAATTAATATTATTGATTTAATAAATATAAAATAATTTTAAATAAAATATGATTTTCTTTAATAATTAGGTTGAATCTAATGCTAGTTTATATATCACATAACCCATTAAGGTCCAAATAGGGATTTTTTTTTGAAAATTATCCATTTCATCCACTATGAATCAGACTGGGTTTCTATAGTATAGTCAATTTCGAATGATGGCACTTTAGTAGAACCTCATCCCCAAGTCCATTAATATCGGGTATAAATAACCCACCATCCTTACAGAGCCAATTATCTCGATTGGGTCCATATTGCTTTATCTCCTTAGACTTTACTCCCATCTCAATCTTAGTAATAATCTTGGCTAGTCTATTAGCCTCTGACTGTTACCATCCCACTATATCAGAATAGCTCTAATAGTCAAGCTTGCCAGCACTATCGTAGCCAACTTCAAATCGTGAGCCAGGTATTCGTTTTCATGCGGTTTTAGCTATCGACTAGCATAAATGACAACCTTACCTCTTTGCATTAATGCCACGCTCAATCCAGTACCACAAGCATTTGTGTATAGAAAAAATTCCTCATTCCTACCCAGAATTACTAGCACCATGGTACTAGTCAGCCTATCTTCCGGACTCACAAAAATGTGCATGCACCTCGCGTCCTAAGTAAAAGTCTGATTCTTCCTCGTAAATTTAGTCAATTGTGCTGCTACCTTTGTGATGCCCTTTATGAATAGTCTATAATGACCCGCTAGTCGAAGAAAAAAATTCTCACATCCATTGCATTCTTTGGTCTTCCCCAATCTCGAACTACTTCTACTTTGTAAGGATCCACTGCGATGCCCTTCTCCATATAACATTAGTTATGGATTACACTTCACTCCTCCAAAATTGCCACTTCAAAAACTTCATCTTCAACTAGTGGTTTCTCAATACTTCTAGCACAATCATCAAGCATGTCCTATATTCTTCTTCCATCCATGAATAGGCAAGAATATCATCAATGAACATAAATACAAACTTATTTAGTTGATCCTTGAGAACACAATTCATCTGATCAACAAAGTATGATGGCACATTGGTTAGTCTGAATGACATTACCAACCACTCATAAAATCCCGATGGCGTATGAAATGCAGTAATTGGAACACTCTCCTTCCTTACTCCTAATTAGTGAAATCATGTTGCTAAATCTAATAGAGAAAACACCTTCGCACCATAGAGCTAATCGAACAAGTCATCAATAAGTGAGAGTGGATACTTGTTCTTCTTTGTCGCCTTATGAATAAACTCCTTCCTCAATAGGTCATTCACACCTCTAGTTTCTTTTACTCTTTGGGTGTCGCACACCTCAATGGCATAACTACTATCCTAGCATCAGTCACTAAATCAATATATAATTCTGTCAACTATGTGGGTGAAATCCATTCACCTTCTAGAAATGTTTGAATATCTCTGGCTATAGGAACTAATGACTAATCATCGTGCGGGATCTAGAGAGAATATAGAAAGTTAACCATCACGTCATCATCCGGATGACAGCACAACTCCAGTCTAATTTCACCATATGCCCCAAATGTCACTAATTATACCTCTCATAATCCACCACGACTCTATACTTCTTTAGCTAGTCCATCCTTAATATAATACCAAACCCCACAAATCAATCATAAGCAAACATGTATCCATGACTCGATAGGAATACATCTCAACAAAACATAGACAAACTAGTCGAACCTCCCATAGGCTCTGACACAATCTAATATCTACCTACTAGATTGGGTGTTAGTTTTAACCTATCTACCGGGTCACTAAATATAAAGAAATGTAAATCCCTGGTATCAAATAAAATACTAACAGGTACATCATAATAGATAGCATAACTTGGATAACAATGCCCTTCCCCTTCACAACCTGCTTCTCCATTAGCAGCTCTGGAAAATCCTTCTTAATATGCCTAAGCTTATTATAGTTGTAATACATCTTCTCTGCAATTTTGCAGTTCTTGCTCTGATAGCCTTTCGCCCTGCAGTTAAAGAAACTAGGGTCAAATTTACCCTTCTTGTAGTCATCTTTGTTCTAAATCTGCTTCTTACCCTTGTGTTCCACTTTCTCTTCCAACCTCCCCCATCTTGCGCTTTATACTCCTCCTTCGGTACAATGACAGCTTTCAATTTTTGGGTGTATACTTTCATGCCTCAAAGCCTTCCCGACTACCTTTTCAAAGCTTTCTTCAATGTGGCTACCTAACCTTTCCCCTTAATAGTCGTTCAATCAACCTATAACATCTTATTCTTCTTTAATAGAGTATTAATGATGGACATCTGGTATTTTGACAAAATTTTCAACATAGCCAGATATTCTAAAACGAACAAGTCACCTTGTTTCATATCAGCAAAAATTCTAAAAAGCATCGACTTTTAAGCTACCAGTATAAACTTCTCTTCAAACCAAGCCTTGAACTAATTTCAAGTAAAGCGGTCCTCATGAGTAGAAGTCTAAGGGCATTCCAGTAGACCATTGTCATTCCTTGAAGTTGTTAGAAGCAAACTTCATCTTCGTTGCATCTTCCAACTTCAAGTCCTTAAAAATGCGTCCATAGGTGTCTAACAAGCCCTACACTTCCATAGCTGATTTCGTTACTTAGGATAGTTTTCCACCCAGACTAGAGTAGTCTTTGTTCAACTTGTCAAAATCAGCCTTAAGGGCTTGCACCAGAGCACAGCCACCTATCGCAATAGATGGAGCAACTCCTTGGGCATTTTGAAGTATTTTTCTTATCATTGTATTAAACATAGTGTTTAAGTCAAGGTTAGTCGTCAAGCCTGCTCTTTCATCTACCCCCGAAATAGAGTTTTGTAACGACCCAGAATTTCAGACACTTTGTATTTAAATATCTTAATTATTTAAATATTTGAATCTTAGATTAAATGTTATTAAATTGATTTAATATTCTTGTTAACCCCCGTTTTAAGTGATAACTAATGATGGTAAACTTGTTTTAGAAAAATGTTTACAAAAAATAGTTATTTGAAGAAATATCGATAATGTGACCGAAATCATTTTACCGATAAACAGCATTTTACTCCTTAGAAGTTGATCAAACTTTTTCAACATATACTTATTTTCTTAGAACATCAATAACAAGAAATAAAAATATTTTTTCATTTATGGAAAAGATAATGTGATGATGTCATGGGTGAAGTCATGGGAAGATATTTTTGTGTAAGGGTAAAAAGGTAATTTGCTAAGTAAAAATAAGGTGTAAAGTTAAAAGCATGCAAGGCACACGATAGATCTCTTGGCTGGACAAAAGGGGGTCTTAGGTCCTTAAACACTATATAAAATTCTAAAGCTTGAAAAGAAATAAAAGAATAAAAATGGTAGAAGTGGATTAGCACTAATCCACTTTGTTCTTCACTAATCTTTCTCTAATTAGTTCAATCTTCTCCGAACTCCATCAAACTTTCACCAACACATTAGAAAACCTTAGGAATTAAGGATCTAAAGTCAAAAGTGGAAACGAATCTAAGAAAAGAGGGAGCTTGGGTTTGACCGTGAGCAAGGAAGTGGAGGGGCGGTGTAGCCTTGGTTTGAATGTGCTAAAGGTTGAATCTTTAGGCTTCTGGGTGATGATAGGAAGTGGTTCTTTGTTCTTGTGTTTTTGAGTTTGATGTAGGATTGGATTAGGTGAATTACCTCACTATCTTGTATGTATATATTGTATGTGCATATATGTATGTGCAAATATAAAGTTAAAGTGACATTAACTAATTAAAGTTATAAACTTTGGACCCTATTACTTTTGAAAGCAAACGACAACATTATATTGTATAACATCACTCATATTACCTTCTATAACATGTGGCGTGGTCTTGAATTGATGTTTAAGTGGTTGTGTGGATTGTATGTTGAATTGAAATATGTTTGAAAGTGTTTGAAGTGAGAATAGTCACTATAATCGCACTTTGATATCCCTTAACT
Organism: Allium fistulosum; assembly: GCA_030737815.1. Taxonomy (NCBI): domain Eukaryota; kingdom Viridiplantae; phylum Streptophyta; class Magnoliopsida; order Asparagales; family Amaryllidaceae; genus Allium; species Allium fistulosum. The sequence continues at coordinate 1,429,378,456 of CM060902.1, forward strand.
TTAACTTGTGCAAATGAAAATTTTATGACATTAACTTGGTATAACTTGTTTTGGTTGTTCTCTACACATTATTTTGTGTATGGAACAATAAGGAATTAATTTAGAAAGTTGTAGAAATTGCGAAACCAAATTGTGAAAGCTAGAAGCGAAAAGGTCGTTATGGATGCATTTTGAAAAGGTCTTGTGTTTAGCGATTTTCAGAGTCAACTTTGAGAGACATCCTAGGGGCCCTTTGCATTTTTGATAAGTACTATAAGTGTACTTATTACTAGAAAATAATGGAATTTTAGATCATTCGTTAACTTGTGAAACAAAGTTGCAAAATGTTATAGCGAGAGGTCGCAATATAAGCACTTTGAAATGTCCTACTTTTGCGAATTTTTGAAATTATTTGTAAGGCATCCTTAGAGGTTTATTTTCATTTTTAATAAGTATTATATATGTAACTATTACTGAAAAAAAATTAGGTTTTAAATGATTTTAGAACTGGTCAAACAAAGTGGTTAAAGTTAGAGCAAAAATGTGGTTATAAATACATTTTGAAATATACCCTGTTTTCGGGAATTTTTATAAATAAATTGAAAGATATCATTAGGGTTTATTTCCATGGTTTTTAATTACCCTAAGGTTAATACTTACTATAAAAATTTCAAATCTTAAATCATTTATTAAAGTGGTTAAAACTGGTCGCAAAGATTGTGCCTTTCTATATTGTTCTTTATCGAGGGCTTTTAACAGCATTTGTAAATGCCGCAGTAAGTTGCTTATCGTATTAAGTGTTTAAAATGATATTTAAGTTTGGTATTTTCCCCTAATCTTTTAGGGATGATTTCTAACGTATTTTTCAGTATTTTAAAGTTTGTTTGAAAATATATTTTTAATAATTACTTATGAATTATTAAAGTAAAGATGTTTTATAATATAAGACATGTTTTTATTTATTTTTCTTAAATTATAAATTAGTTATTTTCAAGCAATATTTACATAGATATTTAAAACCTATTTATAAGTATTTATATATAAGTTTCGAAAAAGTAATCAACTATGCTTAACACTAAAAGTCGACAAAGTAGGCCTATCTATTTCTGAGTGATAAGATTGATGTTTGAGTAGGGATAGAAGCAATAGTGCTCTAACCTACCGGCTTCACTCTTGACTGAGGAATAGTTAAGTTTGGAATGTCAAAAATGTGTTGATCATGTTATTTGTTTACTTATTTACGAAAGTCATTAATACTATACTTAACACTAAAGCCGACGAGGTAGACTTATCTATCTGTGAGAGTTAAGAATGAAGCGTGTAGGCAAGGCTTTGATATGCAACCAGTGCTCTAACTTACCTAGCTTCACTCTTGACCGAGGGATAATATTATTTGGAATGATGGAAACATTTAAGTATATGAACCTTGATTTCGATAAATGATCATCTTTAAAAATGGGTAGTTGACTTGTCCAATACCGAAGTTAACCAAATATTAACTTAGATCTTTAAAAGAACGTTTTTAAAGATAAAATAAACATAGAATGGTTTTGGGTTTGTTGTGAAAATGTGTTAATAACATTCATCTTAACCTTTTTTTATTATACTTATGAATGTAAATAAATCTTTAAAATAATGTTTTAATGATAAGCATAAGTGAAATGGTTTTGGATTTATAGTGACAATGTTTAAGTAACATTAGTCTTAAACCTTTTGAATGGATCTGTGAAAGTACTTATATCCTTAAAATGGATATTTTGAAGAAAGTATATATATGGAATCTTTTGGAAAAAGATAGAAAAAGCAAAGGTTTAAAGTAAGAAATTTTGTTAGTGAGTTATGAATATACTTGCACCATTTGAGATAAGTATAAGAATACCTTTTGAAGTATTGAGAGAATATAAATGAATAGTAGAAATTGATAAATGAAGTTTTATTAGATTAAAGGAGTTTTACTAATAAAAGAGGTTTTTATTAATAGAAGGATTAATTAACAAAAAAAGGGATTAGAAGCCACTTATTTTACTTAATCGTGCTTTATGTGACTAAATTGTGCTTTGTGTGTTTACTTCTTTGTAGAAAGTATTTAGCCCAGTACTTAACATTAAAAACCGATGAAGTAGGCCTGTCTATCTATGAGAGTTAAGATTGTTGTTCGAGTAGGGTTTAGTAGCAATAGTTCTCTAACCTACCGGCTTCACTCTTGATCGAGGGAAAGTATCAGATGAAAAGGTCGGAAATGTGATAAGTATATGAGACTTGGTTTCCATATGCGATTATTTTGAACTTGATAGTCGATTAGTCAATTATCGAACATGATCGGAAATTCATTGAATTAGTTTTGAAGAGACCGGGATAGGTAAGTGTTTTACTTATCGAGTACCACTTCAAAATTTATATATGGGTTCTATGTTTTGGAAGCGGTTATGAAATGGAAAGCTATAGAGTTGAATTGTCTATCCTAAGGTTAATTCTAAGGGAGAGGTCAGCATTTTCATTCGTCGAAGGACTTATGTTGGAATCTATGTTGAGATTCGAGATCTATTCGACGTGCTCGAATCCATGTAGGGATTTGTGTTCTGTTCGAGATGCTGGAATCCATTTGGGAATTCGTGTTATGTTCATGTGATGAAGACTCATGTGAGAAATGCCGAATGTAACCTCAACATCGCAATGGCAGAAAACAAAGTAGAATGCATAGTCTGGGGTTGACCCATAATAGGATATTATCACTCCAAATTTAGAGTATGCTTATTGATGTTACATGAGGGAAGTGATGATATTTCGGATCATGTGTTTTAGACATGGACCGGCTATGTTTACCTTATGGTATATTCTACCTAGAGATATACGATGCTTGGAGGTAGCTTCAGACCCCCTTTGTGTAGGAGATTGGACTTTGGCCTAACCAAAGTGATCTTTACAAAAAATCCATTATGCGAACGTACCTTAGCAGATTTTGTTTTACTTTAATATTGTTGTATTGTGAGATTCAAGCGGCACAGCTATTTTCTGATTTATATTCTTCACCCTAAACAGTATCTATCATATAACCTTATGTGCTTATTAGATGAGTGGTTCTTTTGAGGGGATAGCTGTTACGGTATTCTGTGCGGTCTCAAAAGTACTATTATATATTGATCGCATATTTCTTGAGTTTCGCACATATTGGTCTCAAGGATACAAGCTCGATGTTTTACCTACAGTGGTATTCTTATTTCCTCTACATTACTCTTATGTGTGTATCGGCATTTATGAGGATAGCTTGTTATAACCACTGTTAGTCCATGAGTTGATGGTTTTGATGACAACAACCTTAGACTAGATTATAAAATATAAATACTAACAGTATAAGTTTAGATATATATGTATATGCAGGATTTAACCATACAGGTACCAAGAATGAAGACTGTACGGTATAGAGATTCAAGATATCAAGATTGAAGACTCATGAGTATCAAGAATAACAAAGATTATCAAGAGTTCAAGTTATCAAGATTTCAAGATGAGTATCGAGTCTAGAATTATGTTAAAACTTCATAATAGCACTGAAATCTTCACTCCATTTTTCTTTTGGGATGGAACCCATTTCTACCTTTTTAGTAGCTTACAAACCCACGACAAGTAGCTTACAAACCTACGACAAGTGGCTTACAAACCCACGAACACCCTGGTTTTGTACAAGTTCTCGAGTCCTGACATGATGAGATACTCTGCAGGAAGAAGCTTGCAAAACTACTTCAAAATGTTTTTCAAAAACAACTTTGGAATGATTTTCAAAATTGTTTTTCAAAATGTTTTAGCCTTAAAAATTATCTTTTCAAATGATTTTTCAAAAAGATGTTTTAGCCTTAAATATTCTTGTTTTTAAACTTCGTCTGTTTTAAACTATCTTTTAATTATAATATATTTATACTTAGATTTAAATATAAAATTATAGTAAAATTATATATATTGTTCTATATATTTATCTATGTATTTTATCTATAGTCAAGTATATTTATAAAGTTTAAAATAGTTTTAATATAAGATAAAGGTTATTTTCAAAGAAAATCAAATCATCAAAAATTGCTTTGGGATGTCGACATGCCTATGGTGACCATGTCGACATGGTGATTTATATTCTTCACCCTAAACAGTATCTATCATATAACCTTATGTGCTTATTAGATGAGTGGTTCTTTTGAGGGGATAGCCGTTACGGTATTTTGTGCGGTCTCAAAAGTACTATTATATATTGATCGCATATTTCTTGAGTTTCGCATATATTGGTCTCAATGATACAAGCTCGATGTTTTACCTATAGTGGTATTCTTATTTCCTCTACATTACTCTTATGTGTGTATCGGCATTTATGAGGATAGCTTGTTATAACCACTGTTAGTCCATGAGTTGATGGTTTTGATGACAACAACCTTAGACTAGATTATAAAATATAAATACTAACAGTATAAGTTTAGATATATATGTATATGCAGGATTTAACCATACAGGTACCAAGAATGAAGACTGTACAGTATAGAGATTCAAGATATCAAGATTGAAGACTCATGAGTATCAAGAATAACAAAGATTATCAAGAGTTCAAGTTATCAAGATTTCAAGATGAGTATCGAGTCTAGAATTATGTTAAAACTTCATAATAGCACTGAAATCTTCACTCCATTTTTCTTTTAGGATGGAACCCATTTCTACCTTTCTAGTAGCTTACAAACCCACGACAAGTAGCTTACAAACCTACGACAAGTGGCTTACAAACCCACGAACACCATAGTTTTGTACAAGTTCTCGAGTCCTGACATGATGAGATACTCTGCACGAAGAAGCTTGCAAAACTACTTCAAAATGTTTTTCAAAAACAACTTCGGAATGATTTTCAAAATTGTTTTTCAAAATTTTTTATCCTTAAAAATTATCTTTTCAAATGATTTTTCAAAAAGATGTTTTAGCCTTAAATATTCTTGTTTTTAAACTTCGTCTGTTTTAAACTATCTTTTAGTTATAATATATTTATACTTAGATTTAAATATAAAATTATAGTAAAATTATATATATTGTTCTATATATTTATCTATGTATTTTATCTATAGTCAAGTATATTTATAAAGTTTAAAATAGTTTTAATATAAGATAAAGGTTATTTTCAAAGAAAATCAAATCATCAAAAATTGCTTTGGGATGTCGACATGCCTATGGTGACCATGTCGACATGGTGTCAGTTGAGTTCAAAATTTAAATTTCAAATGAAGTGTCTATTCGCCATAACCTTTCACGAATGAACATGACTGTTGTTCTTCTATAAATAGGGGTTAGTTTCAACGAATTTTATATCAGATTTTCTGGTTTTTCACTTCTCTTCTTCTTCCACATTTTCTTATTCAAAATTCTATCATTACTCTGCCGAAATCAACATTGAATCTGACTAGATTATCTCTAGTTTGATTCTTTATCACTATCTCAACAAGATCCAAGTGTTATTCAGAGTTATAGGCTTCTTTGTAATCTATCTAGCGAGAAAAGGTGTGATTGTAGCCTTGGAAATCAATCAAGCGAGAAAAGGTGTGATTGTAGCCTTGGAAATCAATTGGGTGAACTTGTTGCCCCGAAAATCAAGTATCTCTACCCAGAGGATTGTGATTCTGGAGGGTGTACCTCGTATCCTTGAAACCGAGGGTTGTAATTGTTGAATTGCTTTTGAAAGGAAATCCGTACTTAGTTGTGCGGGACTAGATGTAGGGTAATCCCGAACCAGTATAAAATCCGGTGTGTTCTTTCCTTTACTGCATTTACTTTATTTCTGCATCTGTGTTTGATTCTGTGATTATATTTGTGTTTGAATATTACATACATCTGTGCACAAATTAACATAAACTCAAAAAGATTTAGTAATTTCTTATAAACACTATTCACCCCCCCCCCTCTAGTGTTATTCTTAGCCTTAAGATCCATAATCTGCATTCCTCACATTTGGTATCGGAGCAAGGTTTTCAAACTTTCATAATCTGAATTTTGAAAATTTTTAAAATGTCAATTTTTTATAAAATTATTAACACTGTTTTCATATGAATATGTCATAGAATCATCATGTAATTGTTGTTTAAAATTATATTTAGTTATTTTGAAAAGTCACTTGATTCTTTAAAAAGTTATCTTGTTTTGCAAGAGAAGAGTTATGTCTAATGACTGTTGGTTAAAAGATACCAGATAATCATTCATCTATCAAGAAGAACAAATGGATATATAATGGAAATCGACAAAGAAATGTGTAACGAACCGTAAATTTCAACTGTTCTAATAACGTTATTAATTGAAATTTTGCGAAATTTTAAAATAAAAATTTGATATTTGAAATGCGTCTAGTTAAACATAGCAACTGGTAAATTTTCGTCCGAAAATATGAAAGTTTATTTCGCGCGTAAATTCACTTCAATTTAATTAGTAAAAAAGCGATGAAAATAAAACGTTTTCAAAACCAAAATATTTTTACATAGAAAAATTCTAAACCATCTTCTGAGCAAGATGTCAGTTTGTCGTTTTTCCAAATTTGGACTTCTTTGGCTCCGTCGATCTTATTTTTCTACGTTTTTCTTGCATTTTCCGCCAGTAGAAAAATTCGAATTTTTATAATTCAATCGTACCACTGATTTCTATATACCGTTTTGATCGTCTCGTCGTGCTGATCTCTACGGTATGTTCGATTGTCAAATTCGGAGTTCCGTTGTACGTTGCACTTTGCGTAACGCCTATCGTATCGGTAGCCGGTTACAATCTGCTCTGAGACTTTTCGTTATCCTGCGTATAATCCAATAGCCACTAGCATTTATATCTCCTTGTGAATCCAACAGCCATCGTCATTAATAATTTTCAGCTTTTGGTTTTTCCAATTCATATTGTTCCAATGTTATCAACCGGTACAATATTTTTAAATTATTCACTGTTGCTTTTCATTTGTTAGGCCACTTTATTCTAAACATCTCCCCTTACCTGTTCATATTTGTACAAGCCTGAACGTCATTTCATTTTCTTTTCCATTGCTTACCCACTCCACCTGACAATACTCTCTCCTCAAAGCCTTCCTCCGACCTTGCACCCTTGCTCTTACCTCCGCCTCCTCTCTTATAAAAAAATACATATATATGAATTAAAGATTTTGCATATATTTGCTATAGCCAAACCCTGTCTGCCCGTCCATTCACCCACCTCCACGTGACCAAAACTTCACTACCCTCAAACCCAAAAAGCAAGCAACGCCTCGCCCTCTCCATGCTTTCGCCAACCCCAGCCTGCCGCCTCCTCGGCAGACCTAAGATTCACACCCCATAGCTGCAGCTTGAGGCAGCCACCATGCAAGCCCGACCTCCTTGTCTTCCGCCTTGAACCCGACCCACCTTTTCATTTCAGATCCGGCCTCACCCTACCCACCATCTACCCACTAGCTCGCCTACCACCAGTAAACTCCCCGAAGCCGTACACCACAGTCAGCTTGTACTCCATTTCGGTAGCCACTTGTCTGTTCGTCCTCTTTTAGTTCATATAGGTATATTTTTGGGAGCCTGTTCTATGATATATATTTTACTTACATTGGATTTGTGTTCAACTATTCATTCCTGTGATATATATTCGGTTTGCAGTTTACATCATGTGTATATGTTAGATTTTTATAAAAGTTTAGTTTGGATGCAAGTATGTGTAGTCGCATATATATAAAGTATATACAGTACTTCATATTTTATTTGATGTTATAAATATTTTATAATATATAGATAATATAGTATTTTAAAATGGGTCGGATTTAAAGAATATGGTTATAAGGGATGTATGTTTGCTGTATGCTATATTATAACAGAACTTTTCATAACGTGTTATATTTTGGCACTCCCAGATCTTTACACTTGGTTTTCAGTCACCTTATTTATATAGATTATTAGTTCATTGTACTTTTACTGTTGTATAGGCAAAGTGTCAGGCTGTGGTTTCACATATGTATATTTTATTGAAAAAATATAAAGTTGTTTATATACTAGCTAGTTAGTTATATAGCTGTTTCGAAAGTTGTTTTGGAAATGTCTTCATACACTTTACATACAATATATATGAGTTAGATATGTATATTTTTAAAAAAATAAAAATAAATAAATATATATATATATAAATGTGTTTGAATATATAATATGATTTTGTATATGTACATTGTTATATATCTGTTCACTTATGCCCATTTATCTTCATCGACCCAATTCTGATTTGATTTTCGTCTATTCCTATTATCAGCATGATCGTCGAATTCGTGCCATCTAGCTTTGTTTTGGAATTTGTGGTTGGATTCGTAACTCAAGTTCAATGTCCTTATCCGTGTTCGTATCTGTGTCATCTTCTGTCCTTTAGCCTCGAAAGGTGAGCACTCACTCACGATTAACGTTCTTTTATTTATTAAATTTGATTTCAATTGAAACGACAAATTGAAATATGCTGCTGTTAGTTAATTACATTGTTATATATGCTATTACCTATATCAGTTCACCTGTGACATCTGACACCATTATCTGTTAATTAGTTATACAATGATAATTCAGTTTGGCTGATAATTGATTGATTGTTGATGTTTATAATGGACGTTAAATTGTAGTGTTAAATGATAAATAGTATGCAAAATTGAAATGGATATAGGATAGTTAACAATTATAAAACTGATTTATATGTTAAACTTGATTAGTGAATATGAGCCCTTTATTTGTTAAATTAATTGACATGTAAATAGTGATAATTACACTTTGAACCATCGACGTATATTGGATAAATTGTTTTAGTATTAAATTGAAATTGAATGACAAGTGAAAAAGCGTATAAATAATTAGTGGAATAATCTTTAATCTACATGAAATGATAGTGTAGATTCTAGAAATAATTATATTAATTCGTACAAATAACAATGCGAATTAATACGGTTATTTCGGGATTATTTGAATTGATTATTGGATTGTTATTGTTTGTGGTTATTGCTTGTTTATTTACTTTGACACCATCCCCGTTATCACACTGCAAGTTCCCTTTGTTATGCTTTGATTTTGAATTGAATTGGAATCGGGTTGAAATGATAAATACCCAAATTGAACTTTGACCTAGGATAGAGAATTAAATAAAACCCGATTGGTCAATAATTTGATTTAAAAATAAACGAAGATTTTATTTGAATAAAAATACGGTTTTGAAATGAAGTTGAAATTTGAATTTTAATGAAAGGAAAATGTTATTATTTAATGATATGAAACAAAATATTAACAATGTAATTGATGAAAGAATGATGTTTAATTTGAGAAATGATTGAATTAAGTTTGAAATGATTTGATAATTAGGTTTGAAATTATAATTAAGTTGAAATTATTAAACTTTGAAATTATTTAATAATTAAGTTTGAATTATTTAAAAAATTAAATAAGATTGAATTATTTAATGATTAAATTAAATTGAATTTTTGAATAAGTGAATTTTACTTCGTAAATAATTGAAATTGAGTTTCTTTATTAATTAAGTTTTGGAAAATTATTTAAGTAAGTAAATAAGTGAAATTGAATTTCTTTAACAAGAAATAAAATGTAATTTATTAAAATTAATGTAAGACTTGAAAATTAAAGGATTAGATTTGATAAATTTAATTTAATTCAAATTGTAAGTTTTGAAATAAGGAAGTTGAATTTAAATAATGGATTTAATGAATTGGAAATTAAACAGAAATTGTTTTAAATGAAAATTTACTTAACGAACATTGAATGAAATCGATAAATGGATTTAAATTGATTTGAATGTTAAATTAATTTAAATGATTTCGGAATGAAACTCATATACGAATTTGAATCAATGTTTGAATTGTTTTAAATAGAAATTGAAATTGAATTATAAGATTTTGAAATTGTGAATTTGGAAGTTTTGAAACGAAAATTTTGGAAATTGATTTCGAAAGACAAATGAAATGTGATTTTCAAATTCTAATTGAATTTGAATTTGATTTGGTTTGGAAATATATAAACGACCAATCGGTGAAATAATTACGGAAGTTATTAAAGAGACCGGGATCGAATATGGACATACTCTCTGTCGATACCGAAAACCACTTTAATAACTAACATTCGCGGAGTGATGATCCAGAATGAAGTGGTTGGAATGATGTACGTGTTGACTGAAGAAATAGAACGATAATGGATAGCCTTGACACTTGTGTCAAATTGGAAATGACTAAAACAGGAGCCGTGCCGGGCCAATGGAGGATTAGCTACCTCAAGTGGACACACTTCTTCGAACTACTCATTACTTGTTGTCGATTGGTGCACCCTTGATTTTGGGAGTGTTGTTTCACGGTGTTACAGGCGCTGCGGCGTTGCGTTCTCACCGGTCCGGATCAGGCAAACGGTAGTATCACTACCTTGGGTATTGCCTCATGTGCCTTGTCATACTTGTATTCCCTATTCGCGACCACTACGAATCTGTTTTGTACCTTTAGTATATGGATTGCCCTCTGGTGACTTCCGGTTTTGGGGAAACTACGGTCTTGTATATGCTTTTGGGAATAAAAATGTGTTAAGGGTGGAATGGGCCATGACTTAACGCTATTTTGATATCTTTATATTACTGATAGACATTATCTACTTATCGTACACTACTACATAGTAGATAGTTTAACGGATCCTTAAAGGATGGTTATTCCAAACATCCTTTGAGTTACTTGTATTTCAATTGCTATTTCACTTGAGTTGGATTTATTAATATAAGAATGTTAATCCTTACTCGAGTGTCTTGTGTTTTGCTTTACGCTCGGGTCAGACTGAGTGTACCAGTATTCGACACTCGCCTTTGGAGTTGGAGCTTTGCTTGAAGATCCAGCCATCTATTCTGCTTTCAGTATTCGATGATCCAGTGATGTATTCTGATTTGTATCTGATGTATCATGTTACTCTTCCGTTGTATCTGGTTTAACTCTGATGTATCGTATTACCCTTCTGTTGTAAACTCTGATGTATTTTATATTCATATAGTAGCTTCATGAACTACTCTCTCTTTTATTTCCACTGCATTTATTACTCTGTGTCTGTGATCTGTGATTATTTTATTTACTGTATATGTTCAGTTTTGCCAAATTTAAATTAACAACGCGGTATTTTGAGCAATTCAACTCCGGCATGAGTGTCTACCTATACACTTATAATGGATGCGAATGGTCCAAAATATCGGGTCGTTACAGTTGGTATCAGAGCTTTTGGTAGCTCTAGGCAAAACTTAACATATGGGGTAAATGTATTTACAGAATCACTCTCATTCGAGTTTCAAATCTCTTCCTTTGACTCAATTCCTTTGAATTTTGGAACGTTCCCCTCGGTTCCGAAATTCATTCGTATCCCTCACTATTCGTCTTCTTTCAAATTTTGGAGCATCACATAACTCCACTTCGAATGACCCTTATAGTGAATCGGCAGTCTCGCCAAACTTCGAATGATTTGTAAAGGGGTGAAACTCCTTTACAATAGTATTGATTTACCGGAGATTTATGTATCCTCGGTTTACGATGCTATCTATCCCTACTATACCTGAATTCTATTTCCTGTGATCTGGTGCCGATTTGCCTCAGAATTCTGCATCAGTCTTATTCGTGAAGTCACGGTCAATCCGGTTAAGGTTGCCCGCAAATTAAATAAGCTTACCCATATCCCGATTCGGTAATTGAATCATCTTATCTTTTCTTTCGAATTTGTCTTCGAATCAAAATTCTCTTTGATTTGAGTCCATCAAATTTGAATCCCTATCCTTGCTTTGAAATCCGCTATTGTATCGTTGAGCGAAGAAGTGTATTTGTAAATTAATATTTTAAAATGTTTTAATATATACTATGTTGTTTGAGTTGTTGATGTTGATTTGGGTTTCCGATCGATTCGTCTGATCAACGTTATCGATAGGATTTCCAAAACACTTGAACAGAGCAAACTTACACAATATTATTTTCAAATTTGGAAAATGAAATAAATTTATTTGATTATATTGTGAAAATATAAGTAAATTTTCTGGAATTTAATAGGTTAATTAAATTGTTTGTTTGAAATGATAATATTTGATTATCATTTATTGTTCTAAATAAATTTATAAATACGGTATAAATTGATTGGAATTTGAAATGAATTTAATTCAGAAATTTGAGAATTTATTAGTTTCCGGTGATTTCGAACTTTGGTTTTAAAATTTTAAGTATATATTATTGGAGGTAGTTTCAAATAGAAACCATTTTCAAAGAATTTTAAAATGTTGAAATCAGTGCTCTTCTCTTTGTCGCTGGAAAATAATTTCGGTGATGGCGGCCGCATCATCAACAGTCATTTTCGAGTTTCGAAGTGGAGAAACCATTCTGTAGCTTTGCTACGGTTTTGTTTTGAGAAAAAAAAAATGTTTTGATTTGAATTTCTTCAGTATATTTTGATTTACATATATATAGGTATCTTATTTTAAAATTTAATTTGATTTGATATAAATATATTATATATATCTCTAAATTGTTTAAAGTTAATCGGAAATCTAATTCTTAAATTTTGTTAAAGGATGATTTTAATTATAAATAAAACCAAAAATTTTGGATAAATATTTAAACTTGAAATAATTGAATTTGAAAATTTTATTTGTATAGTACTAAATTGCATTTCAATATCACTTACCTAAATTATTCAGAAGTTAAATTGTAATTGGATAATATACAAGATAAAATGATTTTATAAATAGAATTTGAGTGTTTATAATAAATGTTTGCACTTAGATTTAGAAAAAAAATGCTAATAAGTGATAGAATAATAAGTTAATTGAATGAGATGGATATGATAAATTTTGTTCTGAAAAATTAACATATTGAAATTTGATCAACATATGAAAATACCTTGAATTTAAAAGAAATTAATAGATATAAATTAATTTAAATCGAAACTTTTATGGTTTAAATTAATTTATATGGGTTAAATATATGTGATAAGATATATTAAGTGAAATAAAATTTCTAATAATTTGGAATTAAAGAATTTGATCATATTTAATCTGTTGAAAAAAAAAAATGATTATAATAAAAGACTATTCAAATTTATGGTTTTGGAAATTGTAAATTGAAGATAATTGGATAATAAGATAATGAATTTAGAAATAGTTGTGATTGATTTTAGTGAAATCAAATGGATTAAATCAATTATTGAATATCAATTAATAAAAATTTGAATTTGTATGGTTTAAATTAATTGTTATTTTGTATTTCAAATCTGTTTTCTTTCTGGTTGTTTCTATTCTCCTACCTCGTTCCTTTTCGGGGACGAAAAGTTTTGAGTGGAGGAGAGTGTAACGAACCGTAAATTTCAACTGTTCTAATAACGTTATTAATTGAAATTTTGCGAAATTTTAAACGATAAAATTTTAAAATAAAAATTTGATATTTGAGATGCGTCTAGTTAAACATAGCAACTGGTAAATTTTCGTCCGAAAATATGAAAGTTTATTTAGCGCGTAAATTCACTTCAATTTAATTAGTTAAAAAGCGATGAAAATAAAACGTTTTCAAAACCAAAATATTTTTACATAGAAAAATTCTAAACCATCTTCTGAGCAAGATGTCAGTTTGTCGTTTTTCCAAATTCGGACTTCTTTGGCTCCGTCGATCTTATTTTTCTACGTTTTTCTTGCATTTTCCGCCAGTAGAAAAATTCGAATTTTTATAATTCAATCGTACCACTGATTTCTATATACCATTTTGATCGTCTCGTCGTGCTGATCTCTACGGTATGTTCGATTGTCAAATTCGGAGTTCCGTTGTACGTTGCACTTTGCGTAACACCTATCGTATCGGTAGCCGGTTACAATCTGCTCTGAGACTTTTCGTTATCCTGCGTATAATCCAATAGCCACTAGCATTTATATCTCCTTGTGAATCCAACAGCCATCGTCATTAATAATTTTCAGCTTTTGGTTTTTCCAATTCATATTGTTCCAATGTTATCAACCGGTACAATATTTTTAAATTATTCACTGTTGCTTTTCATTTGTTAGGCCACTTTATTCTAAACATCTCCCCTTACCTGTTCATATTTGTACAAGCCTGAACGTCATTTCATTTTCTTTTCCATTGCTTACCCACTCCACCTGACAATACTCTCTCCTCAAAGCCTTCCTCCGACCTTGCACCCTTGCTCTTACCTCCGCCTCCTCTCTTATAAAAAAATACATATATATGAATTAAAGATTTTGCATATATTTGCTATAGCCAAACCCTGTCTGCCCGTCCATTCACCCACCTCCACGTGACCAAAACTTCACTACCCTCAAACCCAAAAAGCAAGCAACGCCTCAGCCCTCTCCATGCTTTCGCCAACCCCAGCCTGCCGCCTCCTCGGCAGACCTAAGATTCACACCCCATAGCTGCAGCTTGAGGCAGCCACCACGCAAGCCCGACCTCCTTGTCTTCCGCCTTGAACCCGACCCACCTTTTCATTTCAGATCCGGCCTCACCCTACCCACCATCTACCCACTAGCTCGCCTACCACCAGTAAACTCCCCTTAGCCGTACACCACAGTCAGCCTGTACTCCATTTCGGTAGCCACTTGTCTGTTCGTCCTCTTTTAGTTCATATAGGTATATTTTTGGGAGCCTGTTCTATGATATATATTTTACTTACATTGGATTTGTGTTCAACTATTCATTCCTGTGATATATATTCGGTTTGCAGTTTACATCATTTGTATATGTTAGATTTTTATAAAAGTTTAGTTTGGATGCAAGTATGTGTAGTCGCATATATATAAAGTATATACAGTAGTTCATATTTTATTTGATGTTATAAATATTTTATAATATATAGATAAGATAGTATTTTAAAATGGGTCGGATTTAAAGAATATGGTTATAAGGGATGTATGTTTGCTGTATGCTATATTATAACAGAACTTTTCATAACGTGTTATATTTTGGCACTCCCAGATCTTTACACTTGGTTTTCAATCACCTTATTTATATAGATTATTAGTTCATTGTACTTTTACTGTTGTATAGGCAAAGTGTTAGACTGTGGTTTCACATATGTATATTTTATTGAAAAAATATAAAGTTGTTTATATACTAGCTAGTTAGTTATATAGCTGTTTCGAAAGTTGTTTTGGAAATGTCTTCATACACTTTACATACAATATATATGAGTTAGATATGTATATTTTAAAAAAATATATATATATATATATAAAATGTGTTTGAATATATAATATGATTTTGTATATGTACATTGTTATATATCTGTTCACTTATGCCCATTTATCTTCATCGACCCAATTCTGATTTGATTTTCGTTTATTCCTATTATCAGCATGATCGTCGAATTCGTGCCATCTAGCTTTGTTTTGGAATTTGTGGTTGGATTCGTAACTCAAGCTCAATGTCCTTATCCGTGTTCGTATCTGTGTCATCTTCTGTCCTTTAGCCTCGAAAGGTGAGCACTCACTCACGATTAACGTTTTTTTATTTATTAAATTTGATTTCAATTGAAACAACAAATTGAAATATGCTGCTGTTAGTTAATTACACTGTTATATATGCTATTACCTGTATCAGTTCACCTGTGACATCTGACACCATTATCTGTTAATTAGTTATACAATGATAATTCAGTTTGGCTGATAATTGATTGATTGTTGATGTTTATAATGGACGTTAAATTGTAGTGTTAAATGATAAATAGTATGCAAAATTGAAATGGATATAGGATAGTTAACAATTATAAAACTGATTTATATGTTAAACTTGATTAGTGAATATGACCCCTTTATTTGTTAAATTAATTGACATGTAAATAGTGATAATTACACTTTGAACCATCGACGTATATTGGATAAATTGTTGTAGTATTAAATTGAAATTGAATGACAAGTGAAAAACCGTATAAATAATTAGTGGAATAATCTTTAATCTACATGAAATGATAGTGTAGATTCTAGAAATAATTATATTAATTCGTACAAATAACAATGCGAATTAATACGGTTATTTCGGGATTATTTGAATTGATTATTGGATTGTTATTGTTTGTGGTTATTGCTTGTTTATTTACTTTGACATCATCCCAGTTATCACACTGCAAGTTCCCTTTGTTATGCTTTGATTTTGAATTGAATTGGAATCGGGTTGAAATGATAAATACCCAAATTGAACTTTGACCTAGGATAGAGAATTAAATAAAACCCGATTGGTCAATAATTTGATTTAAAAATAAACGAAGATTTTATTTGAATAAAAATACGGTTTTGAAATGAAGTTGAAATTTGAATTTTAATGAAAGAAAAATGTTATTATTTAATGATATGAAACAAAATATTAACAATGTAATTGATGAAAGAATGATGTTTAATTTGAGAAATGATTGAATTAAGTTTGAAATGATTTGATAATTAGGTTTGAAATTATAATTAAGTTGAAATTATTAAACTTGGAAATTATTTAATAATTAAGTTTGAATTATTTAAAAAATTAAATAAGATTGAATTATTTAATGATTAAATTAAATTGAATTTTTGAATAAGTGAATTTTACTTTGTAAATAATTGAAATTGAGTTTCTTTATTAATTAAGTTTTGGAAAATTATTTAAGTAAGTAAATAAGTGAAATTGAATTTCTTTAACAAGAAATAAAATGTGATTTATTAAAATTAATGTAAGACTTGAAAATTAAAGGATTAGATTTGATAAATTTAAGTTAATTCAAATTGTAAGTTTTGAAATAAGGAAGTTGAATTTAAATAATGGATTTAATGAATTGGAAATTAAACAGAAATTGTTTTAAATGAAAATTTACTTAACGAACATTGAATGAAATTGATAAATGGATTTAAATTGATTTGAATGTTAAATTAATTTAAATGATTTCGGAATGAAACTTATATACGAATTTGAATCAATATTTGAATTGTTTTAAATAGAAATTGAAATTGAATTATATGATTTTGAAATTGTGAATTTGGAAGTTTTGAAACGAAAATTTTGGAAATTGATTTCGAAAGACAAATGAAATGTGATTTTCAAATTCTAATTGAATTTGAATTTGATTTGGTTTGGAAATATATAAACGACCAATCAGTGAAATAATTACGGAAGTTATTAAAGAGACCGGGATCGGATATGGACATACTCTCTGTCGATACCGAAAACCACTTTAATAACTAACATTCGCGGAGTGATGATCCAGAATGAAGTGGTTGGAATGATGTACGTGTTGACTGAAGAAAGAGAACGATAATGGATAGCCTTGACACTTGTGTCAAATTGGAAATGACTAAAATAGGAGCCGTGCCGGGCCAATGGAGGATTAGCTACCTCAAGTGGACACACTTCTTCGAACTACTCATTACTTGTTGTCGATTGGTGCACCCTTGATTTTGGGAGTGTTGTTTCACGGTGTTGCGGGCGCTGCGGCGTTGTGTTCTCACCGGTCCGGATCAGGCAAACGGTAGTATCACTAACTTGGGTATTGCCTCATGTGCCTTGTCATACTTGTATTCCCTATTCGCAACCACTACGAATCTGTTTTGTACCTTTAGTATATGGATTGCCCTCTGGTGACTTCCGGTTTTGGGGAAACTACGGTCTTGTATATGCTTTTGGAAATAAAAATGTGTTAAGGGTGGAATGGGCCATGACTTAACGCTATTTTGATATCTTTATATTACTGATAGACATTATCTACTTATCGTACACTACTACATAGTAGATAGTTTAACGGATCCTTAAAGGATGGTTATTCCAAACATCCTTTGAGTTACTTGTATTTCAATTGCTATTTCACTTGAGTTGGATTTATTAATATAAGAATGTTAATCCTTACTCGAGTGTCTTGTGTTTTTCTTTACGCTCGGGTCAGACTGAGTGTACCAGTATTCGAGACTCGCCTTTGGAGTTGGAGCTTTGCTTGAAGATCCAGCCATCTATTCTGCTTTCAGTATTCGATGATCCAGTGATGTATTCTGATTTGTATCTGATGTATCATGTTACTCTTCCGTTGTATCTGGTTTAACTCTGATGTATCGTATTACCCTTCTGTTGTAAACTCTGATGTATTTTATATTCATATAGTAGCTTCATGAACTACTATCTCTTTTATTTCCGCTGCATTTATTACTCTCTGTCTGTGATCTGTGATTATTTTATTTACTGTATATGTTCAGTTTTTCCAAATTTAAATTAACAACGCGGTATTTTGAGCAATTCAACTCCGGCATGAGTGTCTACCTATACACTTATAATGGATGCGAATGGTCCAAAATATCGGGTCGTTACAAAATGGGTACCAGATCAATTCAAAACTTTGGGTTCTCATCTACAACTTGATTTAATACTGTACTTCTCTCCATCTGCTTCGCAATGTTACTGGTTTCGTGTGAATTCGTCAAGAAATGACCAAGTTATGGTCAAATGAAGTTATGGTGAACAAAGAGAAAAAGAAGCCAAAAATGTCAAAGGTATTCTTCAAAATACATCCAGAGATTTGAGTATTTTATTCCCACTCCTTTTCAGATTGTAGTTCTTGTTCTCGCGGTCATTTTGATGGGTGGATCATCAAATTCCGATCAAAATTGAGTGAGATATGACAGTTTGAAGTTGGCTATCCAAAACTGAAAAACTGTTTACGAGATCTTCTACATTTCTTCTACTGTTCGTCCTGTTGCATCACAATACCGTCCAAATTAGACACCAAACTATTACTAAATCGTATTCCTTGCCTTCCTCTTCGATTTGCCGCTAGTTTCATCCAATTCCGTTAAGAAACGAAGGAGATATGCCTTCTAGAAGTTTGATAGTATATAGAAAAACGGGAAGAAGATGAAGAGGAGGAATTTTTATGAAAAGTGGTGACCGTTGGGCCTATTTATAGTGGTTGAAGTGTCCATTCATTCAAAATTCGAATTCAAAGTTTTGGCGCCAAGTTGGTCAATTTACTAAATCATTTGTATCTTTCTCATACGGTCTTCAAATTCAGCAAATGAATATACTACGCTGATCAGAAAAACGAGCCCGGCAATAGAACATATCTCATCGTCAAATTCAAAAAGATATAAATGTGTGGTTCACAACAATGAAGGAACAACAAAGTTAGAAAGATGGAATGCAAAAATTGGTACGCTTTACGCTTTACTATTATTTCATCTTTATTGTTGCATTTAGAAATATATATCTATGCATTTAGTTAGGTATAGAAATTTATCTCTTTTATAAGTTTTGATATTTTGGTCCATATATCGACACACCATAGTATAAATATTGTTATACAAGTCTAATTTTTTTAAAAGTCTTTTAAAATGTGTTTTCTTTCAAATAAAATCTACAACTAATTTATTACAACTATACTAAGTAGAAAAGCATACATTCATTCATGATTTCAACTTTTCTAATTTTATTTTTACTTCTCATACTCTATTTCTTTTAAGATACTAATTTTATATCTTTAAGAAATTAGTAGAATGAATTTAGAAGTTAGAATAAGGCTCTATTTATATATTTCTTCAATTAATAAGATTGCACCACATCACATGACCGGAATTTTAGATAGCACTTCTAAAATGCTTCTTTTCTTCCGTAATGTTTTGTAAGTACTGCAAATTCGTTTTTATAGCATTTCTGTGCTTTGAAACGCTGTAGAGTTTCAAAAAATTTACACAGCATTTGGTAAAAGCTACAGTTTTTATTTTATAATGTTTTGAATATATTTTATTGCAAAAACTTTTTATAGCATTCTGTAAATGCTGTCTTTTCTATTTGAAATTTTAAATTATAAAAAAATGATATTTAAACTAAGTATTTTTCTCTATTCTTTTTAGAGTTATTTTCTAACTTATATTAGGATATTTAAAAAGTAATTTCATGTTTAAATATATTTTTTAATTAATTAAATTTTTAATGTAAGAAGCCTTAATGTAACACATGTTTATTTTAGTTTTTCAATCTTTAATATTTTATTTAATATTTCATTATAATATTTTTTAAATTTAAAAGATGTTTAAACATGTTTCTAAATATTTAAATCAATAATAATTTGATATAAAGGTTTTAATTAGTAAGTTAAGAACATGGAAGTTTGGATTCTTAAAAAAAAAATCAACCAAGTTAATAAAAAATCATTTTAAATAAATTAAATAATTAGGGTATTAATTTTAATAAAAAACATATTTGATCATATATGCAGTTTAAAGTCCATATTTCTTATCAATTTGATTTTGATATTGAGTGTGATTACTACCTTTCATGAATATGTTATAGTTTTAATACCATTTATTACCTTTAAACTCTTTCTTTACAACTCTTTCAGTCTCATTCATTAGTTTCCTTAACTTAAGTCTAGTAATTGGTGTGTTTTACCTTTGTTTGGTTAAAGTGTTTTTAGTTTGATATATGTATACATACATAGACATACACACACACACATATATATATATATGCTTGTCAATTAGATATTACTTATAACTCATGTTTATCTTATAATCTGAATGTCACTTACCATAGTATATATATCATCATATCATTCTGCATTTTTTTTTACTTCATTATCATTTTGTTTCATATTACATATCATTATGCATCCTATTTCATATCACATTTCATTGCATATTACATCATAAATTACAATGCATGAAATATCATAATCATTTGTAGCACAAGTTGCACTTCATTCTGCATATCATCTCATGCTACATTGCATATGTCATACATTTCATACTGCATTACAAACTACATATTGCATACATGTATACATTACGAGTGTATTTTATTTAGGAGGAGTTTGTAGTATTGTCTTATAATATAGGATTATTAGTTTTTGATGTTTTGATTGACTTGTTTGACTTGATTGACTTGATTGACTTGTTTGACTTGTTTGACTTGTTTGACTTGATTGATTTGTTTGACTTGTCTGACATGATTGGTTTTGATGAGTGTGTTGAAATATACTTAATAAACAATTTATGTTCTTATATTTGATTTCTAACTATTATAAGCATTATCATAGATTCTTAGTTAGGATACTAGTAATTTAGGATTAAGTTCTAGTTTTTAGAGTTAAGTGTTGATTATTTATGATAACACTATCATTATAATCACATGTTATATAGTATTAATTTAAGGGGGAGTTTTATAGTTTTATGGTTTTAGGATGGTTTTTGTTGATGACAAAGGGGGAGAAATATAAAATAGGGTAGTTAGGCATAGATTAAGGGGGAGTTATTAGATTTAGGGGGAGTCGATAGGATAGAAGTAATATTTTATAAACAAAGGTTGTCATCATCAAAAAGGGGGAGATTGTTAGTCCATGAGTTGATGGTTTTGATGACAACAACCTTAGACTAGATTATAAAATATAAATACTAACAGTATAAGTTTAGATATATATGTATATGCAGGATTTAACCATACAGGTACCAAGAATGAAGACTGTACAGTATAGAGATTCAAGATATCAAGATTGAAGACTCATGAGTATCAAGAATAACAAAGATTATCAAGAGTTCAAGTTATCAAGATTTCAAGATAAGTATCGAGTCTAGAATTATGTTAAAACTTCATAATAGCACTGAAATCTTCACTCCATTTTTCTTTTGGGATGGAACCCATTTCTACCTTTTTAGTGGCTTACAAACCCACGACAAGTAACTTACAAACCTACGACAAGTGGCTTACAAACCCACGAACATCCTGGTTTTGTACAAGTTCTCGAGTCCTGACATGATGAGATACTCTGCAGGAAGAAGCTTGCAAAACTACTTCAAAATGTTTTTCAAAAACAACTTCGGAATGATTTTCAATATTGTTTTTCAAAATGTTTTACCCTTAAAAATTATCTTTTCAAATGATTTTTCAAAAAGATGTTTTAGCCTTAAATATTCTTGTTTTTAAACTTCGTCTGTTTTAAACTATCTTTTAATTATAATATATTTATACTTAGATTTAAATATAAAATTATAGTAAAATTATATATATTGTTCTCTATATTTATCTATTGTTAGCGCCAAAATTGGTCACTAACCTCGTTGAGAAAGATTGTGAAGAGATATAAATGATGAAGATAAATTAAACAAAGAAGAATATGCTAATTCAAATGCAGAAAGTAAGAACACCGAATTTATAGTGGTTCAGCGTAATTGCCTACGTCCACTTTGAGGTTAAACTATATTGATCTTCTTAATAATAGATTACAAATACAATTCGTAGATCAAATGCTTGAATGAAGTTGCTTAGTAAAGAAGATAAGTCTGAAAAATGGCAGAGTCTCCTCAGTGTTCCCGAAAAGAGGTCCCTTTCACTGTGCCCCTGCCCCTCTATTTATAGACAAAGGTGGGTTAGACTTCTCTGGCGGGCCTGGTAGCTGAATAACTCGGTCCAGATAGACCGGTCCATGTGTGCCGAACCAATCAGGCCGAACAGTTGGGTGCCGAACTACTCTCCTCATGCCGAACGAGGCGCTTGCTGTGTGGGAAGAGTAGGCCGAATAGCCATCGAAGCCGAACGTGCCTCCTGGCCGATCGAAGTATCTGGCCGAACATGTCTTCTGGCCGAACAAATCCCTTGGCCGAACGATGTCTCTGGCCGAACGATGCCTCTTGTCGAACGTTGCCTGATGCCGAGCGCTCCTGGATGCCGAGTACTCCAAGATGCCGAGTACTCCTAGATGCCGAGTACTCTTAGATGCCGAGTACTCCTAGATGCCGAGTACTCCAAGATGCCGAGTACTCCAAGATGCCGAGTACTCCAAGATGCCGAGTACTCCAAGATGCCGAGTACTCCTAGGTGTCGAACACTCAGTTGCCTGGCCAAATCTCCAGGAAACACTTGCCCCCCAAAGTGTTTTACGTGACTGCACGTAATACGCTTTGAACTATGTATCCTTCTTTGGTCTTCATGATGCTTGGTCGATTCCCAATATTATAAATCCAGGGTTGTAGTTCATCAGTGGCCATCCGTGTCTGATTCTGCAGAGCTAATAAGCTTCGGCTATCTGATCTAGTCTTCTCTTAATAACCCTTAGTGAGAATTCAATTTCTGTTGATTTCAAGAATTCGAACTTTTTCGGATGTACACATGCACGTTCGGGTACATGTTCTTGCCATTGGCTCTCGGATGCGTTTTATACGCTCATAAGTCGTTGCCAACTCCATCTAGTTTAATTGCAGTTCAATCGCGATGCCTTGTTTGTATTTTCTGTGAAATAAGGGTTGCAATCAGCCACTTGAGGAGTTTTCCAAACCTCTCTTCAGTACAGACTCTATGATTTTGTTCACAGCTTCAACCTGTCCATTTGCAGTTATAATGGATCATGGAAGGTCATAAGGACAGATGACGTTACGGACAAAGAAGTTGATTATTTTATTCATCTTGGTCGTGGTTAAGAGTTCTTCATCTGCCCATTTGGTGACGGAATCAACTGTTATGATGGTGTATTTCGCACCATCTTTAGGATCGACAAGAAGATGATTTCAGTGCCCCCAAGTGGCAAACGGCTATGAACTAGCCATTTGAATAATTTCCATCGGCGGGGTTCCCGGATTTTTTGCAAACATCTTGCACTCGTCACATCGTCTAGCCTGATCAACCGCATCTGGGTTGATAGTTGGCCAGTAATACCTGTAGCAGAGTATCTTCTTTATCATGGTTTTCCCCCTGATGTTATTACCGCATTCTTCTTCATAGACTTTGCTCAAGATATCATCATGGGAGATATGCCGAAGCATGGGGATGGATAAACTCCTTTTGAAACACGACTTATTCTTAGATGATTTGGCGTGAAGCTTTGAGGAGGATCTGTGGTTTTCCATTCCTCCGTTCAGTAAGAATTCCTCATTGTAGATAGTCTTTGATAGGAGTCAACCATAACACCTTTTCATTTTGTTCGCTGAGTACGTGTGTAATGATGTAATACGTGAAGTCAGTTAGTAGCTCTTGGACTTGGCCAAGATAAGGAGCAAGACAATGCCCCCTAGCAAGATCAACTTCCTTAAATTTGTATACTACCAATCAAGAATCACAAAAGATATGTAAAGTTTTCACTTCAAATCCTCTAGCAAGTTTGAGGCTGGCAGTCAAGGCTTCATACTAAGCATTGTTGTTTGTTACAGGTAAATCGAGTTTTAGGACATAGCAGATTGATCGTTCCTCAGAAGTCATTATCATGACTCCTATGCCATAACACTGATCATTGGATGCTCCATCCGTGTACATTTTCCATCTTATGGTTGGTTCTCTACTACTCTTCAAGTAGTCATCTGAGGTAGTGAATTTGGGTGTGAGGTCTGCTAATTTCCGTCCTTGGATAGCCCTTCGTGGGAAATAAGTGATGTCGAATTAGCTTAGTTCGATATTCTATTTAAGTAGTCTTTCAGATGTCTCAGGTCATTGTATGCCCTGTCGCAACGGCTGGTAGGCATAGACGTTGATGGGGTGAGCCTAAAAGTAAGAGTGGAGCTTTCATGATGAAATCAATAGAGATTGTGCTAGCTTTTGTAGCTTCGGGTTGATATCCAATGCATGGCTCGCGATAGTTAATGAAATCACATATGTATGTCAGAATGGGTCCAAGGGAACACATCATCATTTATTCAGAAAAATCCAACTAATTCTTTTATCATCATTGCACTGAGCTATGATCCGATATTCAGCACCCAGAAAGGGTCGCCATGGCTGGTTGTAATGTCGACCGTCAGCTTAGCAGGTGCCATCCCAGATTCTTTGAGTAAAGATGTAACTATTTTGCATAACATTCAATGTGAAATATGGTTGGGACGGCCAATGCTGATGGTTACTCTAGTCGAATCCTAGAGTCTTGTCATGAGTTATTGAGTCTAATAGCGAAGGGCTCTAAATGCTCTAATAGATTATCAGCAAATGGCCAAAAATCTGGCTTAAAAGCGCATTAAAGGAAATGTCGAGTGGGGGTCAGCCTCGAGTGGCATGCAACTGTATAGCTGGATCTTGCTATGAGTTTGAATTTGCTTGTGCATTCGAGTAACGCACTTTCTATTCAATGCATTCATGATTCTTTACCCGTCCTTCGGGTTGGAGTGAAAGTCAATTGCCCATGAGCTAAGGTATCGATTTAACGATTCTATCTCTAGGCATCCTTTCGGTCGTTGCCTTGAGTAGCTGTAAGCACTATATATAAGTTTTAATACTGAGCTATCGTAGCCAGTTTTTGGATGACCATGCGTCTTCTCCAAGTCTCGGGTTGTTAAATGTACTGCATGGACGGTTGAGTCTCGTCTTAGCTATTTTTATGTTTTCACCTAAACTCCAAAGACATAGAGGTGATTGGTGAATAGTCGGTTCACATTCGCTTCTCGCTCGTGCCCCTAGGTCTGGGGCATATACCGATAAGTAGGAAGGCTACCCACGCCCACTTTAGCTTTACTCTCTTTCCCGTTGAATCGTGGGATCATGTCAGTCGATGGGAGACTAGGTCTCGCCTATCTTGGAATTTATCGTGGTTTTTCATTCCAAGAGGAATACTTCGATGCCACGTAAGTTTCAGGGCGTAATTTGGACAGTGGATGGTCATCCACGTCCACTTTGGTTCATGCTTTGTAATCAGATCTCGGGGTAAAGTTGGCTACAAATGCAGTCGGGTTATGCTCTTCCAGTTTCATACTCAAGTTATAAAGAACGCCACGCTAGAGCTATAGTAAGCTGTCGTATTCGTCTTTTTAGTGTTTTGTACCCCTGCCCCCAGCATTGATTTGGACAGGTCACTAGTTGGATGGTCGAACTCCATCCTCAGCGGGTTAATAATCCTCTTGTCGATTCCAGGCCGAAGTTTGCGGAATAGAAAATGGTCGGAATCCACTCGTCTATTTATCGATGTTTATACACCACTTTGCATTCTGGTGACTTAGTGTTATTCTCCCCCCGGTTGACTCGCGCCCAATTTGTGTTCATGCTTCGGTCCACGCTCCGGGGACTTAGAGATTTGTCGAACGGTTTATGCTTTAGTCCACAGTTCGAGACACAGAGATTTTCGTCAACTCGTTTATACTCTAGTTCGCACTCTATGAACTTAGAGTAATCTGGTCCGCTTTTGGGATTTAGGGATTTTTCTGAAGTCGTCAATAATCTAGTCCATGCTCTGGGAACTGAGAGTGCTGTAGTCCGCACTCTAGGACGTAGAGGTTTTTGAGTCATTATAATCTAGTCCATACTCAGGGACTTAGAGTACTTTAGTCCGCATTCTGTCTTCCATTCCAGAGGGTGAGACCCCCGGATGGCTGAGAGTTTGCCTGAACCTGGCAGATAATCCTTCTCTTTAAGATTCTCTTTAAGTTTTCAAAAGTCGTTATTCTTTATGCAGGACTATTGCATTCTAATGCTTGTTTTCCATGATTTTGTGCAGGCCGTTCTGACCCCGAGCCCACTCCGAGGAGCGATGTCGCCAAGGAAGTGGGGGAGAAAACAAGTGAAGCCGCTCACGATGGGGAGGCTCCTGGTCCAGACGCTCAGGTGATCGGAGCGCTTGATGAAGACAAGTCTGAAACCTCCTCTCATACCGATGGGGGTTATGAAGTAGAAATTACAGGCGCCTCTGAGCACACATCCGAATTGAGCATGGAGGAGCGGCTCGAGAAAGAGAAGGAGGAGACGGTCAAGGTCATAGTAGAGCCCCGAGTTGTGGACTTGGACGATCCTTTGAACAAGCCGTTGAAGGTCATCCTTCCTGGTGGGTCCAAGCCCATGGAAGGCCCCCGTACTCCTTCAGTTGCTACCCCTCTATCAAAGAAGAGTACCAAGGGTAAATGCTCTGGAGAGGAGCCGTCTGGAAAGAAGTTGAAGAAGCACAAGAAGTGATTACTATCCTCGTTCAACGAGAGTTAGTTTAAGTCATGTAATTATTTTCATCTATTTCCTTAGTCCTTGTAAATAGAATGTCGACTCCGAACTTTGGAGGGGTTGTAATAGAAACACATTTCTGAATAAGGTTTAGTTCCTTTTTCTGTCTTACAAAAGACTCTTATTGTTCAGTTTTCTTTGTGATTGTGATTTTAATCCAAGCAGTTGTGAGTAACATAGACTTCTCAGGCCATCTTCATATAACTCGGAAACTCTTCGGGAGTCGTTGAACTTCCATTCTGTGCTTCGAGCACTTAGAATACTTTCTAGCCCGTATATCAGGGATTTGACAAATTCGAGTCATTTGTGTCATAGTTCATATTCAGGGAACTTGGAGATCCGATTCGCTTATATTCGAGTCCGCACTCTGGGGAGTTAGAGTACTCCAGTCCTCACTCCGGGGACGTGGAGGTTTAAGTCATTTATACTCTAGTCCACGCTCTGGGGACTCAGAGTACTCCAGTCCGTGCTCTGGAGACTTGGAGGTCTAAGTCGTTTATACTCTAGTCCGCGCTCTGGGGACTTAGAGTACTCCAGTCCGCACTCTGGGGACTTGGAGATTTTAGTCATTTATACTCTAGTCCGCGCTCTAGGGGCTTAGAGTACTCCAGTCCGCACTTTGGGGACTTGGAGATTTTAGTCATTTATACTCTAGTCCGCGCTCTGGGGACTTAGAGTACTCCAGTCCGCACTCTGGGGACTTGGAGGTTTAAGTCGTTTATACTCTAGTCCGCGCTCTGGAGGCTTAGAGTACTCCAGTCCGCACCATGGGGACTTGGAGATTTTAGTCATTTATACTCTAGTCCGCGCTCTAGGGACTTAGAGTACTCCAGTCCGCACTCTGGGGACTTGGAGGTTTAAGTCATTTATACTCTAGTCCGTGCTCTGGGGACTTAGAGTACTCCAGTCCGCACTCTGGGGACTTGGAGGTTTAAGTCATTTATAATCTAGTCCGCGCTCTGGGGACTTAGAGTACTCCAGTCCGCAATCTGGGGACTTGGAGGTTTAAGTCGTTTATACTCTAGTCCGCGCTCTGGGGACTTAGAGTACTCTAGTCCGCTCTCTGGGGACTTGGAGGTTTAAGTCGTTTATAATCCAGTCCGTGCTCTGGGGACTTAGAGTACTCCAGTCCGCACTCTGGGGACTTGGAGATTTTAGTCATTTATACTCTAGTCCGTGCTCTGGGGGCTTAGAGTACTCCAGTCCGCACTCTGGGGACTTGGAGTTTTTGTCATTTATACTCTAGTCCGCGCTCTGGGGACTTAGAGTACTCCAGTCCGCACTCTGGGGACTTGGAGGTTTAAGTCGTTTATACTCTAGTCCGCGCTCTGGGGACTTAGAGTACTCCAGTCCGCTCTTTGGGGACTTGGAGATTTAAGTCGTTTATACTCTAGTCCATGCTCTGGGGACTTAGAGTACTCCAGTCCGCGCTCTGGGGACTTGGAGGTTTAAGTCGTTTATACTCTAGTCCGCACTCTGGGGACTTAGAGTACTCCAGTCCGCACTCTGGGGACTTGGAGATTTTAGTCTTTTATACTCTAGTCCGCGCTCTGGGGACTTAGAGTACTCCAGTCCTTGCTTTGGGGACTTGGAGGTTTAAGTCGTTTATACTCTAGTCCGCGCTCTGGGGACTTAGAGTACTCCAATCCGCACTCTGGGGACTTGGAGATTTTAGTCATTTATACTCTAGTCCGCGCTCTGGGGGCTTAGAGTAATCCAGTCCGCACTCTGGGGACTTGGAGATTTTAGTCGTTTATACTCTAGTCCGCGCTCTGGGGACTTAGAGTACTCCAGTCCGCACTTTGGGGACTTGGAGGTTTAAGTTGTTTATACTCTAGTCCACGCTCTGGGGACTTAGAGTACTCCAGTCCGCGCTCTGGGGACTTGGAGGTTTAAGTTGAGAGCAGTTGTATTTCCACTCTTTAATTTGTATTCATCTACTGTATCGAGGCTAATGTCATCGAATGAACAATCGAATCACGTTTGCTCATGGAATGAGATTCTGCCCCCTAGGATGAGGGACGGAATTTGAAAAATGGACGATCGATTCTCGTCCGCTTGGTGATTATAGCTCTTCCAATCAAGTCGAGGAAGGAGGTATATGACAGATGGTTGGATCACATCCATGTTGGGTTAGATAGCTAAATCTATTACAATTTGCTCCGTATCTCCTTCTAGAAAATAAGGATAATAGATTGTTGAGTAGACAAAGTAAGTTGCATATGTTCCAAGGTGCAGTCGTGTCCATATATTGAGAGTGATGGTTAATGAGTAGGCAGTCCACCACAGCTACTTCAAGTCGGGCTTTTGAATAACCTTTTGTGTTCGAGGTAGGATTTGATGTGTAGATGAACAAATCATGTCCACTCTAGATAGATCCCGGCGTCACTGAGTTTCAGGAGGGGCATCTGTATTTTGTCGAACTTTGTTCTATGACTCGATTTGAGTGGATGATCAGGCCATACCCATTCCAAGCCTTGCTTAGGTCTCTGAGTCAAACATGGAGGTCAATGAATGGATGGTTGGTCATGTCGACTTTGTATTGGGCTCTGATCGTAATGAACTTTTCAGTATTTAGTCCATAGCCCCAAATCAAAGGCATATGTTTGATGATGAGCGATTGAATTATGCTCGTCCAGATGTAACTCCACACGTCCGATCATGATCTGCGTAGATTGGTTGGCAACCAAATCTGAGTACCTGGTCACCTGCATCGTTTTGAAAGTAGTTTAGTTCAAGCTAGTCGTAGTTCATAGATCAATTGAAATAGAGATGGAAATGGAAATAATTCAAAGAAGATTATGGTAAATCTCATTGATATGTGAAGCAGCATCGTGTGCTCGCTATTCGACTCCGCTCCTGGCTCCTTTCAAAGGGATGTCGGCCGTCAACCGTCCAATTGATAATCATAGCCCTTTATTAATAGGCATCGGATATTCGCTGCCCGCCATTCTGCAGGACTTGTATATACTGTTGAAGCTTTCCTTTCCAGGTCATCTTTTCGATCATACCTCGGACTGGTTGGTTTCCAGTACCACTCCGAGTCGTGAGTCTTCTAGTAGAGGTTGTCAATTGAATCTTTCAAAGAGCATATGAGCTGAATTCTGAAGTCTTGTTTCGGCTACTGGGATCTACATCCTTAGCCAACGGGCCTTCATTGTTATTTTTCTTAGTCTGCTCCACTCCGCCTCACTTTAGTTCTGATTCATTTTGTAAAAGAAACGATCCATAGTGGTAGGAGGCTCTTTAGCTAACTAGCTGCCAAAATATATCTGGAGGTCGACTTTCCTCAAACGCGATCAGTATGATACCCTTGTTAGGTCACTAAATTCGAAGTGCTGGATCAGCGAAGAATGGTGCTCGGAGTCATCTTGGCGTTTGCTAGAGTCATATCATCTATGTTCTCCAACCTTTGGGAGTACCGTTTGAATAGTGGTTGCTTGGTTGTTCCCTTGATGTTGTTCATAAGCTGCCGCTAGATCCTCTATGCCCTGGTCAATCATGGGATGTCAAGGAAGTGGATAGAATATTCCTTTATTAAGTTGAGTTTTGATTTCACTATCCGGAGGCACTGCGCTGCGGCTAGGGTTCGACATTCGTTCTCGTTCGGCACAACCGAGTCGTTCGACATACAATACCGTTCGGCATTACAGAGGTGCCCGGCATTCATTCTTGTTCGGCACAACCGATTCGTTCGGCATACAATACCGTTCGACATTACAGAGGTGCTCGGCATTCATTCTTGTTCGGCACAACCGAGTCGTTCGGCATACAATATCGTTCGGCATTACAGAGGTGCTCGGCATAGAGGTATGGATCGGCCTAGAAGAGCATTCGGCCTAGAGGTATGGTCGGCCTGGAAGGGCGTTCGGCCTACACCTTTCCTGCAGCGTTCGGCATAGAGGTATGTTCGGCCTAGAGGTATGGTCGGCCTGGAATGGTTCGGCCAAAGCTGTTCGGCCAGAGTGGATCGGCCTAGATTGGTTCGGCCAAAGCTGTTCGGCCAAGGCTGTTCGGCCAAAGTGGATCGGCCTGGAGTGGTTCGGCCAAACCTGTTCGGCCAAGGCTGTTCGGCCAGAGTGGATCGTCCTGGAGTGGTTCGGCCAAAGCTGTTCGGCCAAGGCTGTTCGGCATGGGAATGTTGTTCGGCCTGGAGCGGTCGGCATACTCCTTTTCTAGGGCGATCGGCTAAATTGCCTTCAGAGGGGGGTCATCCTTTATTCAACATGATTGCAAACTTCAATGCCCAGTCCCCATATCTTACATAGACTTGGTTTCTATGAATACGGCTATCAGCTTCCTTTAGATTTCTTTCAATCTGAGTAGAATAGGAAGTTTTGTAGTAAACAACTGGATCTATCTCGCGAATATGGAAATCCACTAATAGACGATGAGATCCAATCAAGCTGAGAATTCAATTCTCAGTGAAAGCACCAAAGTGTTAGCGCCAAAATTGGTCATTAACCTCGTTGAGAAAGATTGTGAAGAGATATAAATGATGAAGATAAATTAAACAAAGAAGAATATGCTAATTCAAATGCAGAAAGTAAGAACACCGAATTTATAGTGGTTCAGCGTAATTGCCTACGTCCACTTTGAGGTTAAACTTTATTGATCTTCTTAATAATTGATTACAAATACAATTCGTAGATCAAATGCTTGAATGAAGTTGCTAAGTAAAGAAGATAAGTCTGAAAAATTGCAGAGTCTCCTCAATGTTCCCGAAAAGAGGTCCCTTTCACTGTGCCCCTGCCCCTCTATTTATAGACAAAGGTGGGTTAGACTTCTCTGGCGGGCCTGGTAGCTGAATAACTCGGTCCAGATAGACTGGTCCATGTGTGCCGAACCAATCAGGCCGAATAGTTGGGTGCCGAACCACTCTCCTCATGCCGAACGAGGCGCTTGCTGTGTGGGAAGAGTAGGCCGAATAGCCATCGAAGCCGAACGTGCCTCCTGGCCGATCGAAGTATCTGGCTGAACGTGTCTTCTGGCCGAACAAAGCCCTTGGCCGAACAATGCCTCTGGCTGAACGTTGCCTGATGCCGAGCGCTCCTGGATGCCGAGTACTCCAAGATGCCGAGTACTCCTAGATGCCGAGTACTCCTAGATGCCGGGTACTCCAAGATGTTGAGTACTCCAAGATGCCGAGTACTCCAAGATGCCGAGTACTCCTAGGTGCCGAACACTCAGTTGCTTGGCCAAATCTCCAGGAAACATCTATGTATTTTATCTATAGTCAAGTATATTTATAAAGTTTAAAATATTTTTAATATAAGATAAAGGTTATTTTCAAAGAAAATCAAATCATCAAAAATTGCTTTGGGATGTCGACATGCCTATGGTGACCATGTCGACATGTTGTCAGTTGATTTCAAAATTTAAATTTCAAATGAGGTGTCTATTCGCCATAACCTTTCACGAATGGACATGACTGTTGTTCTTCTATAAATAGGGGTTAGTTTCAACGAATTTTATATCAGATTTTCTGGTTTTTCACTTCTCTTCTTCTTCCACATTTTCTTATTCAAAATTCTATCATTACTCTGCCGAAATCAACATTGAATCTGACTAGATTATCTCTAGTTTGATTCTCTATCACTATCTCAACAAGATCCAAGTGCTATTCAGAGTTATAGGCTTCTTTGTAATCTATCTAGCGAGAAAAGGTGTGATTGTAGCCTTGGAAATCAATCAAGCGATAAAAGGTGTGATTGTAGCCTTGGAAATCAATTGGGTGAACTTGTTGCCCCGGAAATCAAGTATCTCTACCCAGAGGATTGTGATTCTGGAGGGTGTACCTCGTAGCCTTGAAACCGAGGGTTGTAATTGTTGAATTGCTTTTGAAAGGAAATCCGTACTTAGTTGTGCGGGATTGGATGTAGGGTAATCCCGAACCAGTATAAAATCCGGTATGTTCTTTCCTTTACTGCATTTACTTTATTTCTGCATCTGTGTTCGATTCTGTGATTATATCTGTGTTTGAATATTACATACATCTGTGCACAAATTAACATAAACTCAAAAAGATTTAGTAATTTCTTATAAACACTATTCCCCCCCTCTAGTGTTATTCTTAGCCTTAAGATCCGTAATCCGCATTCCTCACAACCACTACAAGAAAAACAATTTAAAGTTGCAAAAATTCATGGCGTTTCTGTTTAAATGCAACCGATAATATTTTCACTAATAACATAAACGCGGCCAAAATCATTTCACGTTCCCGCCTTTCCAAAAAAAATCCGCGTAAGCTAAATAAAAGTGACCCATCTAAATCCATTCGTATACTTAGAAAATTTATTACTATCTTCCACTTTCACCTTTTCACTTTCTACTGAAGAAAAATTTCCCCTTTTTTAATCGGGCTCAAATTTCATTGCGCTGAAGATAAACTTCTCCTTTTCATCATCAACTCCATCGTTATACTCCACCCAACATCATCGCGACAGACAACAAGATTTTCTCCTCATGGTATAGGTATATGTAACATCCTCCACTTGGAGGCCCAAAACTAAGAGCAAAGGATGATGCAGTCATCCATAGTTATCAATCCTCGACGACCAAATACGGTAATGTTAGATGCATTGATATAACAGAAACACATGGATATGGAAAATTTTCAAAATCATAAAACAACTTTCACATTCCATTTCAAAACATTTCAAATTATTTACATAATCCCAGATTCGAGAACCACGTTCAGGGAAAATATAATTATTACAACATACGCCAAGAGTGACATATGAAGATACCCCCCTTAGATGATCAGAGTATATAACTAGCAATTAAACATCTTTGCCTTTACAACAAAACACAGTGGAATCCTAATAGAAAAGAACTTTGAATAGCTATCATGCCTCCTGCACATCTTCGGAAGCTTATTCATCTAAAGAGGTACCTGAAAACCTCAACTCCCAAACTACTCAAAATCAATTGAGCACCCGAGAGTTTAAGGGGAAAACATAAACTTCGAGTTGGACATAAAGCCTGGTATGAATAATAATCTACCATCTCAAACCATTAAGATATCTAGAGAGACCAAACCGCTTAGCGGAACGGGTTTTCCCCTCACTAGTCTCTTATTCAAAATTTTATAAAACCATATACTGTGCTCATGCATCCACAATGGTTAAAACATAGCAATTCAAAATATTATGAAGATATGCAAATAAGTAAATCAATTCTGGATTTCTCATCCCCATTCATTTAACTATCTGTCTCAATTTTAGTTTCTAGGGTCACTATTAACCTAATAGTTTTCAAGGGCTGACTAATAACATGTTTAATACTTATGGACTCCCTGTTCGGTTTCATAGTTTTCATGGATGACTAAGAACCTATTAGCCCCTGCCAATAACTTTATTGTTTCATGGGTTCTTCATGAACCTATTGGTATCTCCAATAACTTCCCTCTTATTCTAGTTTTCAGGGGTTGACTAGAAACCTACCGACCTCACTACAAACCTATTGGCATTTGCCAATAACTTTTCCTAAACATAGTGTTCATGGGTTTACTATGAACCTGTTTATCTGACAACTTCACTATTAGGCATCCTACATCTAGTCTAGCTGACCTCCCGGATACAATTCTACTCATTTAGGAGTTAATTCAATTTATATTCACTACTGGGTCAACCTAGATGGTTATTCTGCCCTTTCTCCCCAAAATGCAGTTATGGGTCCATTATAATGTGAATATATATATATATATATATATATATATATATATATTAGAAGAAGCAAACACATTAACATAATAATACCAACACCCGTGGTTTAGTATCCTTGAAATAAATTTCATATAAAATATGTTAAATCCCTTTAACCTATTATTTTATGAAGGAAAGCTTTTTCAACAACTCCAAGTTTAAAGCATTCAAAAGCTCTTTTATAATGCCATGGGTTTTTCCTAAAAAATTGAGATTAGGTTCTTTGTTTTGAAAGTTAATGCTTTCGAAACCTTTAATCTTTACTTTCGAAACCATTGAAAAACTTCCTTTCGAAAGCATTCAAATCTTCTTTTCAAAACACTAGGCACCTACCTTTTGAAACACTTTAAAACCTTTCGAATGTATTAAAGTATTACCATTTAATTATAGAAGCATAGCTTTGAAACCATTTGGTAGTACCCCTTTCAAAACCATTGGGTTAAATTTAAAACATATCTTAGTGAATACAAGCGAAAGTACCCCTTTCGAAACCATTAAAAAGAGTTTGGGGAAAAACAGATGGCTTCGACACCATCCTTTCGAAAGCTCAAACCATTTAAGTAAAACATTTGAAGGATAGCTTCGAAACCCCTTTCAAAGCCATTGCCTTCGAAACTCTTGAATCCTTTCGAAAGATTTTAGGAAGTGGCTTAGTACAAGTATAAAACAAAGCTACCTTTTGAAAGCATTGATGGCTTCAATCCCTTCGAAAGGCATAGGAATGGCAGAAGAGTTTCAACTTGGTCGAACCCATCCTTTTCGAAAGCATTGGTTTTAAAACTAAGTAACTCCTTCGAAAGCTACAATTTAAACAAGAGGCGGCAACCCCTTCCAAAGCAATTTAAACAGACCCCTTCGAAGGCATCAGTTTCGACTCCTTCGAAAGCATATAGTAAAATAGATAAGCGCATTTCTTTTAAAAATAAAACAAAGGTTCCAACCCCATCGAAAGCTATGTTTCGACACCATACCTTCCGCCTTTCTCCAATCCACTACGTACTAATGTTTGATACCTTGTGTATTGGTTTCGGTTTAGTTGGTTTCGACCAGCTAGGTTTCAACTTGGTTGAAGGTAGAAGCATAGTGTCGAAAGGTGGCTTCTAAAAGAGGTGGAACCCACTTTTCCGGGCAAAGACTGGTTTAATGCCATTTAAAGTGAATATTTATAACTAACCTGCCTATTTGTAAACATTTAATTTGTTGCCATAACTTTTCAAATTCTTTACCAATTTAACTGCCGCATAATTTCAGATCTAGACAAGGATTAATTTAACAAGTAAGCCCTTCCATTAAGCAAAATAATTAAGTCATTTAATTACTCCTTCTAAAATAATTTAATTTCCATAGTAAATCACTTAGGAAAAATCTCCAAAAATTACAAAAATTCACTTTCAATATGTTATCTAACTTATAAAAATTTCAGACCCAAATTCTTCATAAAATAACCGAAATTAATTTCTAAACCCAATTTTTCATATTTTCCTTTAAAATTCATAATAAATTTTCCATAGCTTGGAAAATTATAAAAATTGAAATCCATCTCCTAAATAATGTTTTACATAACATATAAATTCCTCATGGCATTCAAGATTTAATTTAAACGATTTTACCCTTAAAACCTTGTATAAACAATTATCAAACAATCTTGTTTGAATCAAATATGTTATAAAATCCAAGCATATCATCATCAAATACCATCATAATGGATTTAAGCTTATACCCGAAAATCAAATGATCATAAAAGCAAAATAGAGATGGTTTTGATTATTATTCACCTTGATTAGTATAAGGACTCTGAGATTTGATTGAGATTAATTTCCCTTGCTTAAATCCTTAGCTTTAATTTGATTTCCTCCTCTTTTCTCCTAAGTAATGATCGGCTTCTCTCTTTTGTTTGCATTTTATGTTTTGATAAAAATGAACGTGAATGAAAATGAAATGAGAATATAAGGTAATGGAAATGTATTGCGGCAATCACCCTAATACCCATGTGTTAATTAATTAACATATATAACCATTTTTAAGCCCACTTATTTAGTTAAGCACGGCCACTAATTTATTTTCAAATCTCAATCCCCTTATCACTCTAATATTTACATTATTCTATTTAACTTATCTAATTAAATCTCCTAAATAATGTTATTAAATATTAGGTGTGTTACAAGCTCCCCTCCTTAAAGAATTTCATCCTCGAAATTCAGTAAGGACTAAATACTAAACATAGCAATCATCTGTAACCACTCCTAACAACCCTACTTGCCTACCTGACTAGCAACTATCTATATAAAGCTAATATAGACATATCCTCATAGCAAATCAGGATAAGTATCTCTAATCCTATCTTCTGTCTCCCAAGTACAGTCCTTCTCATTGTTGCTCTACTGAACTTTCACCAACTTGACTGTCTTGCTCCTTAATCTTTTCTCATCTCTCGCTACAACCCAAACTGGTTGTCTAACAAAAGTCAAATTAGGCTCTACTATCAAATCTTCCTACCCTATCAAAGGAATAGTAGTCTCTGGATCATGCACATACTTGCAAAGATGAGACACACGAAACTCATTATGGACACTTGCCATACTGCTCGGCAACTCTACTATATATGCGAGCTTTCCAATCCTCTCTATAATCTGGAACGGACCAACATATCTCGGCGCCATTTTCCCTGACTTTCCAAATCATACCACACCCTTCATCGATGATACTGTAATGAAAACCTTATCTTCAACTGAGAATTCTAGGTCTTTACGCCTCTTATCTACGTAACTCTTCTGCCTAGACTGAGCTTCCTTCATCCTTTCTCGGATTAACTCAATCTTTTATGTCGCCTTTCTAACCATATCTGGACCTAAGACTAATATGTCTCCAGTCTCCAACCAACATGCTGGTGATTTGCATGGTCTTCCATACAAAGCTTCAAAAGATGCCATTCCTATACTAGTCTGATAACTATTATTATAGGAAAACTCAACCAAATGTAGGTGATCTTCCCAAGGTCCACCATAGTCCAGTACACAAGCTCTCAATAAATCCTCGAGTACCTTATTGACTCTCTCTGTCCACCCATCTGTCTAAGGGTGACATGCAGTACTCATCTTAAGCTTGGTACC
Organism: Allium fistulosum; assembly: GCA_030737815.1. Lineage (NCBI taxonomy): Eukaryota > Viridiplantae > Streptophyta > Magnoliopsida > Asparagales > Amaryllidaceae > Allium > Allium fistulosum. Next base: position 1,429,416,153 of record CM060902.1, read on the forward strand.
TAACACATCATGTAGACTCTTCCAGAATTCACTTGTGAACAAAGCATCTCTGTCACTAACTATACTACTAGGAATCCCATGCAGTCTAACAATGTTCTTCATGGACAACTTAGCTAAAACACGTGTCGTTCTGGTTGAGTTAACTGGAATGAAATGGGCACTTTTGGTCAACCTGTCCACTATGACCCATATACTTTCATTTCCTCTATTTGACTTTGGCAACCCGTCTATAAAATCCATGGATATTGAATCCCATTTCCAAACTGGAATTTCTAGGTTGAAGTAACCCACTCGGCTTCTGATGTTCGGCTTTCACTTGTTGACAGTTTGCACACTGCCTAACCCACAAGCCAACATCCCTCTTCATACCTTCCCAATAGAAGCTCCTCTTCATATCTTGATACATCTTGGTCCCTCAAGGATGAATCGTAAGCTTGGATCGATGACATTCTCTAAGAACTTCTTTCCTTAAGTCCTCATCATTTGGAACACACAACCGTCCTTTTTTTCTCAACCATCCTCTCTGGTCAAGACTGAAATCCTTTAGATCATCGATCTCGGTTCCAACCTCAAGCCTTCTAATCATCTTGGCTAACACTAGATCCTTCTTCTGCTTAGAACCAATCCTTTCGATCAGTACTGATCGAACTTCTAAATAGGACAACATGGCGGTACTCTGACTAGAACTAGCAATCGATCTTAACTCTACAAGTAGTCAAAACTTCTAAATCCTTCCATTATGTCAACATAGCTAACACCACACTGATGTCTTCTGCTAAGAGCATCCGCTACTTTATTTCCTTTCCTAGGAGTATAATCTATACCAAAATCATAAGCAGCTAAAAACTACAGCCACCTCTGTTATCTCATATTCAGCTCCTTCTTAGAGAATAAATACCTTAATGACTTATGATCTGTGAATAGCTCAAATCTCTCCCCTAAGAGATAACGGCTCCAAATCTTCAATGCGAAGATCACCGCAGCCAACTCCAAATCATGAGTAGGATATCTCACTTCATGCGGTCTAAGCTGTTGTGAAGCGTAGGCAATCACTTTACCCATCTGCATCAACACAGCTCCCAATCCAGTTCCGCATGCATCGGTATACACCACCAACCCTTGGTTTCCGTCTGGAACTACTAACACATGTGCATTGGTCAACAAATGTTTTAACTTAAGGAATGCTTGGACCAGACATAATGCACATCCTTACTATTAACTCAGTCAAAGGTGCTGCTATCCGCGAGAAATCCTTGATGGATCTCCGATAATAGCCAGCTAGTCCAAGGAAACTCCTTATCTCAGTCATCGTCTTGGGTCTCTTCCTATTATTAACAGCTTCGATCTTATTTGGATCGACTGACAAGCCCTTCTCTGAAACCATGTGACCATGAAACTTAACCTCTTTCCTCCAAAAATGACACTTGGAAAACTTTGCTTTTAGCTGATGCTGCCTTAGTGTCTCAAGCACTACTATAAGATGTTCTTCTTGCTCTCTTTCATCCTTAGAGTACACCAAAATGTCATCTATAAACAGCAACACAAACCAATCCAATTACTCTCGGAAAACTCAGTTCATCAAATCCATAAAGAAAGCAGGTGCATTCATTAACCCGAATGGCATTACTAACCACTCATACGAACCATACCTAGTTCGAAATGTTATTAAAGGAATATTGTCCTCCGCCAGTCTTAACTGATGGAAACCTGTTGCCAAATCCAACTGGGAAATCACTCTGGCTCCACCCAACTGGTCAAATAGATCGTCTATTCTCGACAAAGGATATTTATTCTTAATCGTCTTCTTGTTCAACTTACGATAGTCGATACACATCCTCAACGACCTATCTGGTTTCTTCACGAACACCGCGGTCGCTCCCTAAGGTGAACTACTTGGTCTAATAAAATTTCTCCCTTTTAGATCCACTAGCTGCACCTTTACTTCCTTCATCTTTGTCGGTGTCATCCTGCTAGGTGGTCTACTTACAGGTTCAGCCCCTGATACAAGATCTATCCGAAACTCAATGGCTCATTTCGATGGTAGTCCTATAACCGGCTCAAATATATCTGCAAACTTGCTTGCTACTCGAACCTGACTTAACTCTTCTCCTACTTCCATAGCACTTAACAAAGCGCAACTACTCCGATCAGAATCCTCCACTGAGAATATAATTCGGTTATAACTATCAGGGGCCTTAGTGATATCTCCTTGTCGTGGAAAAATATTCTAGCCTCATACTTACCCAACCAATCCATACCCAAGATGATCCCAAAATATACAAAATAAAAAACATACAGACAACATGCAAACTTATGACCTAACAAGTCAAGTTCTAACTGGTCATATCTCATCCCTAGAGTTTCATACCCTCCTATCAGATTCGCAACCCTTAAGGAAGTAACAAGGTATGTGGGTTCTAAACATAACCTATCAACCAAACACTGAGAATATAAATGAATGTGATGCACTGGTATCAAATAGTACCCTAACTGGTATACTCTGAATCAAAAGTGTACCTTCCATCACAGTCTTCCCTTTTTCAGCTGTAATTGGCCTAGCAGATGATGGTCCAACAACAAAAACTTTTCCCTTATCTGCTCTGACTAGTTCTAGACACTGATTCTTATAATGTTCAACTTGGTCACAGTTAAAGCACTTCACATTCTTCTTTTATGTAGCCTTCTTCCCCTTGCCGGACCGACACTCATGAGCATAATGACCTTTCTTGTCACACTTGAAGCAAACTAAATCAGCCTTTGCCTTCTTGGTAGCCTCCCTCTTCTAGGCTCCCTTCTTCTTAAAGAACTTCTCTTCTTTCCCTGAGAAATCTGGGTTTCAAACCGCTTTTTTCTCGCACAAATAGCAAGCATCTCCTCATGTCGGATTGCCATCTCCACAACTAAATTACAAGGATCACAGAGATGTGGTAGGGTTGCCCTAGCAATCTCAGGTCTCAATCCTCGAATGAACCTCTCATTCCTCCTAATGTCGGTGTCTATAATAGCATGCCCATATCGGGACATCTCATCAAACTTAGTAGCATACTCGATTACCGACATCTCTCCATGCACTCAATCCATAAACTTTCTCAGCGATGCCGACTTGGAAACTTCGGACAAAAACCTCTGTTTAAATCTCCCTCTAAAATCTGCCCAAATCAACTCCTCCTCCGGAACCCCAGTAGTAACACCATTCCACCAATGAAGTGCTGCCCCTTGCAACTGCCTAGAGGTGGCCTCCTCTTCTCCTCATCATCCAAACCCAAATCAACGAAGATCCTCTCACAATGCAACAGCCAATCCTTAACTTCTATGGCATCCTCCATTCCTATAAATGGTTTCCCACCAAGACTAGTGTAGTCTCTGCTTAACTTAGCATAGTTATTCCCAATTGGAGCCACATGATAGCTCCTCTAAAATTCCTAGCAACTTTAGCAGCAGCTCCTACTTGCATCGGATTGATGAAGAACTAATACATTGCCACATATCCGCTAGTGGATTTCCAGCACCCACATTAGCATCGGCATTTTGGTAAGCCTTAGCTGGTTAACCTGAGTTCCTCCCGGCGGGTCGAACATTTCCGTTGGTTATGGTGCTTCCTCCACCGATATTTCCTCTTCCATTTCCTGCCTCCATATCTTCTTTCTCGTAAATCTGCATACGAGCCTTGGTAAGATACAGAAGAATGGTCTAAGAGAGAGGGAAATATGTATTTATATAAATATATATATCAAATACAAGTATGTTACTATAGCGTTAAATCAAACCCCGATCTTATTTTCTGATTCATTGGATTATGTTTTGGAAAATCTTTTAGGTTTAAACTTCTTTTAAGTTTCATAAACCCATGCTCTGATACCAACTTGTAACATCCCCCACTTGGAGGCCCAAAACTAGCAGCTACAGATGCTGCAGTCATTCATAGTTATTAATCCTCGACGACCAAATACGATAATGTTAGATACATTGATATAACAGAAACACATGGATATGGAAAAAATTTAAAATCATAAAACAACTTTCACATTCCATTTCAAAACATTTCAAATACATTACATAATCCCAGATTCGAGAACCACGTTCAGAGAAAATATAATTATTACAACATACGCCAAAAGCGACATATGAAAGTGCCCCCTTGGATGATCAGAGTATATAACTAGGTAATTAAACATCTTTGCCTTTACAACAAAACACAGCAGAATCCTAATAGAAAAGAACTCTAAATAGTTATCATGCCTCCTGCATGTCTCAGGAAGCTTATTCGTTTAAAGAGATATCTGAAAACCTCAACTCTCAAACTACTCAAAATTATTTAAGCGCCCGAGAGTTTAAGAGGAAAGCATAAACTTCGAGTCAGACATAAAGCCTAATATGAATAGTAATCCCATCTCAAACCATTTAGATATCTAGAGAGACCACACCACTTAGCGGAACAGGTTTTTCCCCTTACTAGTATCTTATTCAAAATTTTATAAAACCATATACTATGCTCCTACATCCACAATGATTAAAACATAGCAATTCAAAATATTATGATGATATGCAAATAAGTAAATCAATTCTGGATTTCCCATCCCCATTCATTTGACTATCTATCTCGATTTTAGTTTCCAGGGTCACTATTAACCTAATAGTTTTCATGGGCTGACTAATAACAAGTTTAATACTTATGGACTCTCTATTCGGTTTCATAATTTTCATGGGATCACTAAGAACCTATTGGCCCCTGCCAATAATTTCATTGTTTCATGGGTTCTCCCTAAACCTATTGGTATCTCCAATAACTTCCCACTTATCCTAGTTTTCATGGGTTGACTAGGAACCTATTAACCTCTATCAATAACTTAATCCGGATATAGTTTTCATGGGTTCACTACAAACCTGTTGGCATCTGCCGATAACTTTTCCTACATAGTTTTGATGGGTTTACTATGATCCTATTTATCTGACAACTTCACTATTTAGGCATCCGACATTCTGGTCTATCTGACCTCCAAGATGCAATTCTACCCATTCAGGAGTTAATTCAATTTATATTCAGTACTGGGTCAACCTAGATGGTTATTCTGCCCTTTCTCTCCAAAATGCAGTTATGGGTCCATTATAATGTGAATATATATATATATATATATATATATATATATATTAGAAGAAGCAAACATATTAACATAATAATACCAACACATGTGGTTTAATATCATTGAAATCAATTTCATATTAAACATGATTAATCCCTTTAACCTATTATTTTATCAAGGAAAGCTTCTTCAAAAACTCTAATTTAAAAGCATTCAAAAGTTCTTTTATAATGTCATTGGTTTTTCCTTTAAAAATTGAGATTGGGTTCTTTGTTTTGAAAACTAATGCTTTCGAAACCTTTAATCTTTACTTTCGAAACAATTGGAAAACTTCTTTCGAAAGCATTCAAATCTTCTTTTCAAAACACTAGGCACCTGCCTTTCGAAACACTTTAAAACATTTCTTTCGAAACCTTTCGAATGTATTAAAGTATTACCATTTAATTATAGAAGCCTAGCTTCAAAACCATTTGGAAGTACCCCTTTCGAAACCATTGGGTTTAATTTAAAACATATCTTATTGCGTCTAAGTGAATACAAGCGAAAGTACCCCTTTCGAAACCATTAAAAAGAGTTTGGGGAAATACAGATGGCTTCAACACCATCCTTTCGAAAGCTCAAACCATTTAAGTAAAACATTTGAAGGATAGCTTCGAAACCCTTGAATCCTTTCGAAAGCTTTTAGGAAGTGGCTTAGTACAAGTACGAAACAAAGGTACTTTCGAAAGCATTGATGCCTTCAATCCCTTCGAAAGGCATAGGAACTGCAAAAGGGTTTCGACTTGGTCGAACCCACCCTTTTCGAAAGCATTGGTTTTAAAACTAAGTAACTCCTTCGCAAGCTACAATTTAAACAAAAGGCGGCAATCCCTTCCAAAGCAATTTAAAAAGACCCCTTCGAAGGCATCAATTTCGACTCCTTCGAAAGCATATGGTAAAACAGGCAAGCGCTTTTCTTTTAAAAATATAGCAAAGGTTTCGACCCCATCGAAAGCCATGTTTCGACACCATACCTTCCACCTTTCTCCAATCCACTACGTACCAATGTTTGATACCATGTGTATTGGTTTCGGCTTAGTTGGTTTTGACCTGGTAGGTTTCGACTTGGTTGAAGGCAGAAGCATAGGGTCGAAAGGTAGCTTCTAAAAGAGGCGGAACCCACTTTTCTGGGCAAGATTGGTTTAATGCCATTTAAAGTGAATACTTTATAACTAACCTGCCTATTTGTAAACATTTATTTTGCTGCCATAACTTTTTAAATTCTTTACCAATTTAACTGCCGCATAATTTCAGATCTAGACAAGGATTAATTTAACAAATAAGCCCTTCCATTAAGCAAAACAATTAAATCATTTAAGTCCTCCTTCTAAAATAATTTAATTTCCATAGTAAATCACTTAGAAAAAATACCCAAAAATTACAGAAATTCACTTTCAATATGTTATCTAACATATACAAATTTCAGACCTAAATTTTTCATAAAATAACCGAAATTAATTTCTAAACCCAATTGTTTATATTTTCCTTTAAAATTCATAATAAATTTTCCATAGCTTGGAAAATTATAAAAATTGAAACCATCTCCTAAATAATGTTTTACATAACATATAAATTCCTCATAGCATTCAAGATTTAATTTAAATGATTTTACAATTAAAACCGTGTATAAACAATTATCAAACAATCTTGTTTGAATCAAATATGTTATAAAATCCAAGCATATTATCATCAAAAATCATCATAATGGATTTAATCTTATACCCGAAAATCAAATGATCATAAAAGCAAAATAAAGATTGTTTTGATTATTATTCACCTTGATTAGTATAAGGACTTTGAGATTTGATTGAGATTAATTCCCCTTGCTTAAATCCTTAGCTTTAATTTGATTTCCTCCTCTTTTCTCCTAAGTAATGGTCGGCTTCTCTATTTTGTTTGCGTTTTATGTTTTGAGAAAAATGAACGTGAATGGGAATGAAACGAGAATATATGGGTAATGGAATTGTAGTGCGACAATTACCCTAATACCCATGATTAATTAACATATATAACTATTTTTAAGCTCATTTATTTAGTTAAGCACGACCTCTAATTTATTTTCAAATCTCAATCCTCTTATCACTCTAATATTTACATTATTCTATTTAATTTATCTAATTAAATCTCCTGAATAATTTTATTAAAAATTAGGGGTGTTACAGTATATTTACATATGAATTTTTTAAATCGATTTTGTGATTCAATTTGGATTTTATATTAATTTGTGTGCATCATATTTTCAAATTTCTGTCTAACTTGAATAGTTGATTTAACCCTAATTTGAGTGGTTGATTTTATTCTGTATTTTATTTCAATAAATGCAATTAATTTGAACTATTTAGCAATTAATTTGAACTGTTTTTATTTATATTGTAAGACGTTCAAGGACTAAGTAGTGAAGAACAATTTCGTTTTATGGGGTATCGCAAGAACTGGAAGCTTTAGAATGAAAATTAGGTGTTAATATACTACAATGATCTCTATCCTATTTATACATAGGGGAAGCTGATAAATGCTGCAAAATCTAAGATACCACGATGATATATGCTTTGATTTTCTTTGAGTATATGAATGTTCTGTTGGGATATTGTTGTGTTTGGGTTTGTATTCAAATATTGATTTACTGTCTATTCAAAATGCTCATACTTTATGCTGCATGAATTTTGTTTAGTTTTATCTATGTGAATGAATGCATGTTTTGTTGAGTTTTTGTTTCTTTGAAATGATCAAATTCTAGCCATATGGTTTTTATGTTATACAATTTTATTCGTTTTACATCTTTTTGGTAAACCTGCTCTTAAGTTCATGTAAACAAGGCCATTTGACACGTAAATTAATAATTAGATAGACTAGATTGCATAAGGATTTATAATAGTGGTGATTCTTCAAGTTATTGATATTTGTTACTTGGTATATGGTTTCCATATCAAAAACCATATATTACATACTACATATCGATAAGTTAATACTAGTGAATATCATAAGCATGTGTTTAAAATTTAAAATAGCATGTATAGGTAATGGATATCTTTGCTAGTAGACTGTAAACATTTGAAAATATTCATTAGCAGTTTGTACATTTAATGAGCATACCGAGTAACTTAATAGAAGCACCAAGAGTTCCACCAGTTGCAATTAAGTCATCAACTACTAAAGCTTGTTCATCAGGTTAGACTGCACCAGTGTGCATTTCAAGGTAGTATGTTCTATACTCAAGGACATATTCTTCCGAAATTACTTCACCTAATCAAATAGATAATATATTTAAGATTCTTGGTAGGTATAGAAGAGAAATTGGTGTTTGTTTTATATCATGTTTGCATTGTCATGGTGAAGTCGGTTTTCAGAAAGTTACCATACAAGTTTATTATTTGGTTGCATTGTTTAGGTTATTGGTGAGAACCCTCAAATAACTTTTTACTGTTTTTGTAACACAGCTAACAAATAGAAAAATTATTTTTAGGTTATTTGGTTGCATGCTAATGAAATTACTAAGTTAAATCATGATGATATTTCGGAATTCTGCTAGAAAAATCATGAAGGGAGAGTGTTGTCCAAGGACCCAAATGAGGTTATCAATGGCATTCGCATTGGATCGAATGCTGTGAGCGTTATTATTGATTTTGTTAAAAACCAGATACTTATTTGTGGAGGCTTACACCTGATATGACAGTATTAGCAAACGCTAAGAAAAAGGTAGCAGCATGGCCGTCCACTTGCATTAAGATGGCGCTGCGAGGAAACTTGAATGAAGTCAGTACGATAAATTTTACAATTCACAATAATTTCGTAGGCCTTCCATAAATTTAATTTAGAAATATGTCATGTACAATATTTTCATTTAATCACTAAACTATTGATTTACACTTCACCTTTTTAGAGTAACAGCAGCGCCCAAGACGACAAATGCAAGATTTATGCTTGGAATGAGGGTGAGGGGGTAGTTGCCAAAGGAAGAATCTACGCCAGAGATCCAGAACATATTGTTAATGGTATTCCGCTCGGTCCATCTGCCGTTATGATTTGGGTGGAAAATGTAATAAATGGAGATGCTTACCGGTGGGACCTACATTTGATATGGCGTGCATTAGAGATGTAGTTGGTTGGAAAGTAGCATGGCCAAAATCAAAAGTTGAAGTTGATAAAGAAAATTTAAATGGGAATGTAAATTGTGCGACTTCTCCCCTGAAATCCACACCCATAATCTTGAAGAAACCACAAGAATATGTAAATTTACATTATGTTTTACATTATGAAGTTTTTTCCCATGAATCAGTTTTTGCACCATTGTCTTCTTCTCCATCTCTATGTTTTACTTTTTACTTTTTTGTTTCTTCTGTTTGAAATTGAATTTGAACTTGAATAATTTAGGAGAGTTTATTGCACTATAGTTATAGTTGGGACTAGAGATGTTTGGTTGAGTTGTTTATATGGAGAGTAGGGAGAAGCAACTACCAATTTATAAAAGAGACATGTTCAGTTTAAAGTTAGATTGAATTATTATTAGGATATTTGTGTAATTGATCAATCTTAACATATGATGTTAACATTTTACTTTAACCAATGATAACTGAGCTATCTGATATAGAATTTGAAGATTATGCTTAAATTGAGTTCAATTTAAGTTGCATTGTATACCTTTTTATTCTAAAATGACAACAATTTCGAAATATAACGATTTGAATGTCAGGATGAATCTATGCTATAATAATTTACCAAAATTTAGGAATAGTATCCAACTATAATCGTCTTAACAAGCATTGATAATTTGGATCACAGTATGTGATATCAATTAGTTTATAATTTCAACAATGCTCATAATTCAGTTCAGAATTTTCAAATATGTTTCGACTCATAATGGTGCAATGATACATTCAAGCAGTTAAATCAAAAAAACCATAATAATATATGTGTCTCTCACTCACTCTGAGTAAAAATTGACAGCTAATTTTTAGGCTTTTTAAGTTTTTATAGGGTTTATGTATTTTGTGAGTCAAAAATAATTAAATTATTGTATGAAAGTGTAAGATTTGGTGATACAATATTTCCAATTGAAGAAGATTTGGAAGATATTATTGATTTCAGTGATACAATATTTCCAATTGCAGAAGATTTGAAAGATATTTGAGATAATTACTCAAATATATATTGCCTCTTTTATAGCATTAAAGAGAGTAATAAATTACCTACGTGAGAAGAAGAATTATATTGGGAGATTGAGGTAATCAGTTAATTCCCTAATTAGCTGATTAAAGAAGGAATCTTCTCAAGAGTATGTAAATTGGGGGAAAAATGGAAAATCAAATGGATAAACGTTTCTTGTATGAATAGGAGAATTAATGAGGCATTGATTTATGACCTTAAATCAATTGCTTCAAACCCAAGTAATAATCTCTATATAAATGCAGAGATTAGCATGAGTAGAATCATCTCTCTTAGTTGTGTTTCTTATTCTTCTTCTCCATTATCAATCTTGTAAAATTTTCTCCTCGTAGAAAGTAATAAAATCTCCTCTACCCAAGTGGATGTACACTACCTCGCGGTAGTGGAACCACTATAAATCACATGTGTTATTTTCTTTTATTACTTGATTTGTGATTGTTTAGCTGGTGACTATCTATGGTTTGATTTGCCTCACCATCAATCCAGTCCTATTTGTTTTTCTAAAAGGTTGGGTTTTTTTGTTCCTAAGGCAATCTTGAGGGATTTTTCCCTAATAGAATGTTCCTTGTTGGATCATTTTTTGGGAAATGTGTGCTGCATCACATGAAGTGCATATAAATTATTTTGTTTGATTTCATGTTTATGTATAGGTTTTACATCTAATTCATGAGTTAACTTTATTTTGGATTATGGCTTATTTATGTTGTTTATTCATCATTTTTATTTTGGTTTCATTTAATGCATTGGTTTTCTTATTAATTTGGCTCCAGTTCCACTCTTCATGCAATTTTATGGCTTTGTTTGTTCAAGATATAATGTTAAAATTTATAGCTTTTGATGATATTTAATATCATTTATGATTCCGCCCTCGTGCCCAATCTTTTTGTGAAGTGGCAAAATGACTTATAGTATAAGCGGTTCCTGTTTATTGTTGGTTTCAAACTTAAGTATACATGATGAATGATGGAATGCATATGAGTTCTTCTTTTTATCATTTATGATGAATTAATTGTGGTTCTTGTGTGTCCATGTATTTATGTTTAGTATTTATGTGTATGTATATAAATATCGTATATATATTCAGTATTTATGTGTATGTATATATTCTGCATTATAATATCTTTCTTTCCAGCCGATTGCAAAGTTAGAAAAAGATATTAAATGCAAGTTGATTGATGTGGGTGAAATGAACGAAGTAGTGGCTAAAAGGAACTATTGCTTCAACTGATCCAATAACAATGGTCCATTGTCATCCATTGGGACATGATGCTGCAAAAGTTTGGGTTGAAATTGTGAAAGTTCCAAATGCAGAACTATGGAGACCTACATCGGAGTTGACGTGCATGGAAGATGCCTTTGGCGTTCCCATAACTTGGACGATTGCAAAAGTCATTATGGAAACAAAATGAAAGATGTGCAATTCTGTATGTAATTGAAATATTTTGGTCCCTGTCAGTTTATATGTCATAATATTGCTTTAAAATAATTGCCTTGAAATATTTTTAAATAGTCAGTTGCAAAATTTTCTTCCCTGTCGATTTGGATGGTCTACTGCCTTGAAAATTTTCGTATGTCTATGATGTCTTCCATTATGCTTGGCTATCAATTCCAGTCAATTTGAGTTTTGTTTTACCATTTTCAACATATATCACAAGCATTACGGTTTAAAACGAAATTTAAAATGATGGGCAAACGAGAAAATTGATCATTTTCAATGTGTTGTACGATATTTTTGTTTCGTTGAAAACCCAAAATTTAAAATGCCATTTATTCTGCTCATGGAAAAATATATTAATAGTTCATAACAGCAACCTCCTCTGCCTATAATCTTTGGGTACGCATATCATATATTGCTATGTTTTCAGCACCTTATTCATTATTTTCTCTATTGATATTGCTAGGTTTCCAGTACACAATGAACGCTAGCCTTTTTTCCATTTTGCAAGGGCATTGAACCCGTGATTGAACACGTATGATTTGCCTTTTGTTTTGCATAAACTAACCACAGACAGCTGAATGCGTGTTTATTTTTCCACACCAAATTTTGACATGTATCGTACACATTTTCAGTTCTGTATCTTCAATTAATAGAAAATGACAAGCATGTGAACAATGCAAAGATGATATTTGATACCACTGGTCAGCAATTTAAACTTGACCTTAAAATATCATAGTACTGTTTGTAGACAAAGTGTTGTATTGACAGTTGAATAATAGGTGTAGAGAATATTCAATGTCTATGTTTCATAACTAGCAATTTAGGTTATTAATCTTCAACCAGCCACTTGTTCTTTCTTTGTCGTATTGATATGTATATTATGTGGGGTCGTTACTGAAACTATTATATGTTTGGCATGCCCTTCATATTATCTTATCACTGAACGCATGCCATTTCTATTTGACCTATTATATTTTGGATGTGTTATGCAGATAATGACTTGCTGCTGATATTTTGGATGAAGCTTAAGGTATTGTTGCCGATAGATTCTCCATTATGACATTTGCAATATCACATTACACATTCGCAATATCACATTCAGATAAAGTCTCAGTATTGATTATAACTTCAGTCTCATTGCTGAATATTATTTGTATCATCCCGTATCTAGAGGCCAAAAGCTAAGCGTTACAGATGCTGCAGTCATCCATAGTATTAACTTCTGGTGACAAAACACGGTAATGCTAATGGTATCCATAAGATTAGAAGCACTTGAATATGAACAAATTCACAGGTTTTCGAAAACAACATTTTACTGATTGTATTTCAAAACAGATGCATATCCAAATTATCCCATATCGTTTCCCTGGTAAAGATCAAATATAATTATTACAAAAATACACCAAGAACGACATATGACGATGCCCCCTTGGTTGATCAGAGTCAATATAGTCATATCTAACTTAATATACACGGCGGAATCAAAACAAGATAAAACTATAACTCCTAATTAGCTATCCGCCAGCCATATGCTTGTCTCCGGAAGCTTTATTTGCCAAAATTTCTAAAACGTGAAAACCTTAACCCTCAGCCTACTCAAATCAATTTTGAGCATCCAAGAGTTTAAGGGGAAACAAAAACTTCGAGTCAGACATAAAGCCTGGTGTGAATAATACTGTTACATCTCGGTTTACTGATATTAAGTGAGACCACGCTGCTTAGCGGAATGGGTTTCCCCTCACTAATAACCTCTTTAAAACATATATTTTGCAAATCCTTTCCTACAACCAAACTGGTTAATCAAACTGATATAATAATGATAATAATAGCTAAGTCCGTTAAGCTATAATCAGGTAACTAATGGACTATCTGTCCACAAGTAGTAAATGGACCATCTGTCCGAAAACTGGGCTGACTGCTTGCAAACTAGACTAACTGTCCGAATCAAAATGGACTATCTGTCCAAATCATTTTCTTAGGGTTAACTACCCTTCATCTTTTTCCTTGAAAACCTTTTCAAAATGAATTAACCTTTTAAATCATAATTATACAAAGAATATATATTCTTAGCTTTACTCTAAGCTATTTTGCCATGTTAGATATACTTTACTCAAAATAATGTTGATGAATTTTAATGAGGATTGACTATTCTTCCAAAACAAGTTAAAACCCTTTTTAACTTAAAAATACTTAGGCTATATTGCCTATTTAATACATTTGAAACCTTTGTTTAAAACCTTTAAACTACCCTTTCGAAACCCTTGAAGGTAACCCTTTCGAAACCATTCAAAGTAACCCTTTCAAAACCGTTAAAAGCCTTCCCTTCGAAAGCTTCAAAACATTAGACATCATTCTTTAAATCCTTTAAATATTGCCTTTCGAAAACATAGGTAAAACCTTTCCTTTCAACCCTTTTGAAACCCTAGGGAACCATCCCTTCGAAACCATTCATTAAAACCCTTTCGAAAGCATTAAAATACTAAACCTTTCGAAACCCTTTTAGGTTCAATTTAAAACATATGGAAACCATTTGAAGCCATTCAAAAATTTACCCCTTTGAAAACCGTTTCGATATAAACCATTTGGATTATGCCTTCAAGTAGAGCAAAAGGATCAAAAATCCATTAAAGTTAAAAGCATTCCTTTCGAAATCATTTCAAAGTAAAGAAGTGATGGTGTCAAAACCATTCCTTTGAAAGCATTAGAGAAGTGGCCAAATTTTAGAAAACAAAGTAAACAACCATTTCGAAACCATTTGGGTCGAAAGGTAGAAAACAACAGCAAAAAAGTTTCGACTTAGTCGAAAACAATCATTTAAAACAAAAGTGCAACCCAATCAAAACCATTTCTTTAAATCCATTAAACCCAATCGAAAGCTAACTGAGTCGAAAGCTATTTAGTTGAAAGCAAGCAGGCGCATTTTTAATTTAAAAGCAAAGTGGTGCTTTGATCCCTTCGGAACCCATGGTTTCGACCTCATGCCTTTCGCCTTCTATCCAATTCGCTACGTACCAATATATTGATACCATGCGCATTGGTTTCGATGGTGTTGAAGGCGGATGGACTTGGTCGAAAGCCAACCACGGCGGAAGCAGGTGCCAAAAGCAACAAAATGGTAAAAAAACATGTAGCAAATAGTTCATTTCACCTAACTTGCTTTAAGTGTCAAATTTTGATTAATTGCCTCTTTTCTTTACCACTAAAATGTGCTGCAATTTTCAGAACTAACTATTTGAATTATTTGGGAAAATACCCCTTCTCCTTTTATAACCATATAAAACATTTAAGTCCCATACCTTAAATAATTTTATATATTCATCAAAACACTTTGGAAAATCCTATAAAAATTCCAAAAAACCACTTTTAATATATTTTGTAACATGTATTAATTTCAGACCCAAGCCATTAATTATTTAGCCGTAAATAATTTTTAACCCAAAATAACCTAGAAAATTCATATAAAATCCACATAAATTCAAAAAATGCTGAAAATTGAAACCCATCTCCAAAATAATATTTCTGGTCTATATAAAAATTCGTAAGGCATTTGGATGTTATTTAATAGGGTTTTCACCTTAAAACATATCATAAAATCAATATGAACATACATAAATCATCAACATGTATATATAATCATTCCATCATTCAAAAACATGGAAAATCATTGCAAATAGGTTCGGATTTCATCCTAAAACCAAAAACAAAAGAAATATGAGGTGTAAACATTATTCACCTTAGCTTTAGAGATTAAAGAGATTGAGATGTGAATGGATTTGATTTGGTTTAGCTTCTTCCTTAGCTTTTCTTAATCTTCTTCCTCTTTCTCTTGTTAATGGTGGACGACCTCAAGTTAAAAAATTTATAAAATGAAATGAACGTGTAGGGAATACACGGCCAAGGGTTTAGGGTATAAGAAAGGCCTCTTTCCTATTTTACCCCTTCTCTATTTCATGTTAACTTTTATTTTAATTCATTGGTTAAATGGCACGACTACCCCTTAATAAAAATCAAATCTCAATCTCCTAATCAACACATTATATTATTTAATTAAGTAACTAAATATCCTAAATAATGTTACCAAAAATACGGGATGTTATATTATTTGTCTACAGGTAGATCAACATTTTCGAAGAAATGAGCAGCAACAGCACTACTTGTTTATGGTACTTGTTAGGTAGTTCAGTTGTTTATTGTACTTTCTTAGTTCAGCTGTTTATGGTACTTTAACTGCAGCACTATTATGACACACTATTTATGGTAGTTCAGTTGTGTAAACTTCTCTATGTAAGGTTAACTTCTTGTCTTGAAACTATTATTCGGTTATGAATTAGTTCTGTTTATGTTAGTGCAGTTGTTTATATATTTTGTGGTTCTTTGACTGTTTTTATGTTTGAATGTGTATGTGTTTATGTATTTTGTGGTCGCTGAATGTGTTTATGCTTAAATGTGTATGTATTTATGTATTTTGTGGTTGTTGAATATCTTTATGCTTAAATGTGTTTGTGTTTATGTATTACGTTATAATATAAGCTATGAACAAATTGAATTGGAAGGTGAATAAGGTAGCAGAGGCAGAAGATTTTTAGCAGCGTTTTGGAAAAGCTACAGAATTATCATGTGGTAAAAACTAAAAGATATGGTGGCGTAAAAAACACTACAAAAAATATTTAGTGCCAAAGAAACATCCAAAACATATACGGTAGTGTTTGATAAATGCGGTTGTAGGGTTTGGCTATAAGCTGCGCCCTCTAATACAGCGTTTAGAAAACACTACCAAAATATTTTATAATAGAACAATGCCTTTTGGTGGCGTTTTAGCAATGCCACAACAAAGATCATTAGATTAGCGTATAAAAAATGCAGCAATAACAGTATTTATAGTGGCGTTGAAGTAAATGCAACTAAAAACCATGGATTTTTAGTTGCGGGTTTTATCGCGGCGTTCATTAAAACGCTACCGTAAGTTTTAGTAGCGTTTTTTATGCGCCACCAAAATTAAAATTTCATGTAGTGAATTGTCCGGGCCGATGATAGTATTTAGACTTGTAACTCTTAAAGGCTACGTATCTTAGACTGATAGTGTGTACCATCTTTTGATATTATATGTTATCGTTCAGTTGTGAGATTTTGATATTGTGTTCCTTCTTTCTTGTTCTGTTTCCTTTTCTTTTTCTTTTTCCCTAACTATCTGTCTTTCCAACACTTGGATGCTTGACACAAGAATATCGTGGATGTATTAGTGTTGACATTTGGGCTCGAAAAGACAGGTTGTTACAAGTTTCTTGCCACATTCCTTGTATGCTGACTCATTCTTACGATTTGTAATAAGAATGATCAGTCTCTCAAAAAGGAAAGCTGCATAAGTGGTACTTATGTATGCAATGCGACTTACACATACACATATTCTAGTATATAGTTTTAAAAACCAAAATATATAACGCTCTCTCCTATATCACTCGATCCTTCTTAGGGTTATAAATTGTCCTCTATCTCAAATGGATCCAAGTATCAACTTAGGTTATCTATGCAACCTATGCTCTAATACCAAATGTGAAGACCGTCCTACACCATCGATACCCAATATAATTATACAATGTACTACAACGGTACCCGGTAGATGTTGGGCGACGGTCATGGGTAAAATAAAACAATCTAAAACAACACCCATCGTATACCCATAGTGCATTGGATAAAGTAGAATAATCAACATAGATATAAAACTAGGTGAGATAGTAATATAACAAAATGAACCAAAACAAATCAGAGTGCATTGAAACCATCACAGTTATACAAACAACTGCAATAGAGTTTATACATAGAAACAAATAAACTCCAAATAGAATGTGTAATAGATAAGTATTAATGATAGGTCCTCAACATTACACATCGAAATAAGAATAATAGCTCCAAAATATAGTATATGAAAGCACTAGCCACTTGCTCATCTCCATGCAACTGCACGCACTATCTCATACTTGTTATCCATAATCTGCTCATTTAAGAGCACCCGAGATAATAAGAAGCAAAGCATAAAACCTTGAGTCAGACAATAGTCTAGTACGAGTGATCTATAATATCAAAATACCATAAAAATCAATATAGTAAATACAAACATGAGGTATGGGGAATCATACATGACTGTCCCTGCATTCAAAAAGTTAGCACATATAATTATATATGTTGAACTATCAACATATGGTGTACCATTATTCAAAGTACAGTATGAGGTGCCTAGGTATACTACTCAATCATACCTATATTGTGTGGCATTTATATCAAATAAAACAAACATGTCAAACATCAAACACCCTTGTATACCTTAACTCAAATGTTATTGGATATAAGATAGCTCATATGATTCCCCATATTGATTAGCAACTACTCAAAATCGTGGTCCCATCAATGCTCGAATTCACTACGTAAGGTTGAGAAACTAGACTACCCCATAAAGGTCCAGGGTTAAACAAATCCCCCTACATCAATCTGCAGTGAGCATACTTATCGACCCTGTCTTCTCTAGCATACATCAAGATCTCCGAGTTATATAAAATCCCTTTGATATACATCCCAATAGTGGAAACCCCCGTATGATCTCCTCTATAATTTGACTCCATATCGATCTTTCCTCCTTAGATGATCCTCAAATGCTACAAATAGTTTCTACTTGAAGTGTTCGATTTGATTCACTTATGTCATCGAGTCATTTAAATCTTGAATTTCTCTTGGTTTCCACTCTAAAGCCCCAAAGTAAACCTTGAACATGCTCGAAGTAATCCGATGGAAACCCTAAAGAAACCTCAAGATGAATCCAAAAACTCCTCTGCTCGGTCCCGAAATCATGTTTGGGTTATCCCCAAAGTAACCCGCTGAGCGCCTTGAGCTGATGCTGAACACGCAATCTTGTTCGATGCCTTATTGCCGAATACCTTAACCAAGGCATTTCCAACCAAGACACCAGCAAACCAACCCTTCCACCCTAGACTGAAGTTCTCGTTGCGCCTTCCCTTTCTTGTTTGATGTTTCCCACTAGGAACACCTTTGCTGAGACACACTCAAACCAGACCAAATTCCAAAACTTCGACCTGCCTTCGACTCTTTTGCAAGGATACCACTTCAAACACTCAATTCATTGAAGTTCGTACTATAGCTACAAATCTATCATCCTAGTGTAATCAAATCGTAAAGCACGTCATAATTACTCCTTCTGCACGAAGATCCTTGACCATAGAAATGATTACAACATCCAATTCACTCCAACGAGCATTTTCAACCATTCAAACCTGAAAATATAGCATATAAACAAGAAAACAAATATCATATTGTGGCAATTCATGTTAAAACACATTCATAGTGTAGCCAAACATTCGTATGAACAACCATACATCAAATCATGATTAAATCATTTTACATTCTTTATTATTTCAGTTTCAAAATGAAAATAGCAGCAAACCATATTTTTGGCTTTAAAAATGGATTTAAAACATGTCAAAACTAATTGAAACATATACACTAGGTTTAGGGATGGTAAATCATTCACTAGTCACCTAAAAATCAATGAAAAATAAGCAATTAAAGTAGATCCTAAAAATGGACAACAAAGACCTAATGAAATACCATTTTTTTTACGTTTGAGAAAACATTTTAAAAACACTTTAAAAACATATATCAATAACTATAGTAAAGTGAGAGATAGAATCACTTGCCTAGGGTGTAGAATTGACCAAAATCACCAAATAAGAGTAGATTCACCTAAACAAAAGTAGATCCGAATTTGGATAGCAACAACACACTTCCTAAGGCATAATTTTAGAATCAAATACCTCCCCTTATTAACAAATATACTATCACCCCTTAATTAATTGGTTAGGCTAATTTGATTGAGAAAATGGTGGAGTTCTGGTAGAGGAAGGTTTAATGGAGATTAGAAGATGTATAAAGATGATTATATAGTGTTTGGTGGTTGCCTGAAGGCTGCTATTAACCTAATCTCGAAATAATTAACAGGCCTAATTATGGGCTTGGGTTAATTACCCAACAATCTTCCTAAAAACTATACAAACTTAAAATAGCAATATCTCCTAAATCTTAAGTCCAAAAATCTATTATGACCAATCTACGGAATGGAAAATCATCATTTCTTTCATTCAAAAGTGGTTTGAGACACTAATTCGGCTCCTATAAAAAGTTACAAGCCTTCATATTTATTCTTAGGGTCAAAAATATCAATTTTAAACATTCCCCAAATTTATATTTAATTTGGACCAAATTTGGTTATAAAAATAATATTCTTACAATCTATCGATACGTGAAAATGTGGGTTGTTATGTTTTATTTTCTTTTATATGTATTGTTAGCGATATAAGTAACGATAACAATACATTAAACATATATAAATGGAAAATCCTTATAAAAAGTATTTTATCGATTGCAGATACGAATGTGTTCATGACCATGAGTTTTGAATCGATATTTCAAATGTTTATCCTTAAATGATCATATTCAAGATTTATTAAGAAAAGGATATCGATACATTCATTAGGACTAGTTTACATAATGCTCCATATGATGAATAGAAAATTATTCATGACTGTTAGGAACACCAAGGGATTCCATTCTTGTAGTTGTTTGGAACAACCAAAGAATGATTCAATAAGAGTCTTATATATGTTAATACAACTAAGTCAAAATAGAAGACCCCTATAATGATGTGCAATAGTCTTCATACTGAGAGTACCGTGGATCTTAAGTAACTAAACTATACTTTGATTATGGTCAATCACTTGACATTGCGATCATGTTACAACCATATTTAGGTATAGGTTAAACTACTTGAAGTAAAACAATACTCAAGAGAAGATTTGTCTTCTTCGTTGTAAAAGGTTTGTATCACCGTAATTGGTAGTCAACTTAAAGTCAAAATCCCTTGGAAGAGTAGTCAATTGATAAATGTTATCGGATTAAACCACGGACTTTAAAGTAGTCTATGCTACTAACTATGAATATTATTATAATTTTAGACCATTGACCAAACTCAAGATATCTCAATATTATAGTGACAATGAAAAGAATACATGCGCAAAATAGCATTACAATGGTAGCTTAATAAAGATCAGAAATCAGATTTCACCTAAATAATCTATAAGCGAATGAATTTTTGTCTAACACTGTACTTCAATAAAGTCTATATAGGCCTCGGTATTTAAATTGTTTAAATATTGACTAAGGGCTGTGTTCACACCAGGGATTCAACACAATCGTATTGTTAGCGGATTTTCAAGTTTAACCAATTTAAAATTAATTTATAAGCATTATAAATTAATAATAAAATTAATGTAAATATCGTATTAATTTATTATGGTATTTTGATTATTTATTTAAAGCCTTAAAACTAATTAAAATAATATATAAATTTTATTTGTTGACTTTATTGAATATACAGGTTTAGACAACAATTTAAATAATTAATACATGTGATGTATTAGTTAGGCCTAAAGTCCATGAACACAATATGGGTATAGCGGACCATGCTAGAGGCTAAAGGGGACAAAAGACTTGGTATCTAGATCTAGTAGAAAGGTACATATCAAGTTGGTTATAAATAGCCTCATTCTCTCTCGTTCAAGATACACAAATAACAAAACCTAGCCTCCATTGAAGAATTGGTGGAAGCCTAGAAGTCGGGGTCTGTACACCATATTCGAGGTCAAGGAACAAGCGATCCAAAGAGGAAATAACTAAACATTAACGTGTTGATAACCGGTATGATTAGAAAAAGGTTTATTTTAGTAATATAATTCATACATACACACACATATATGTTTTGTTCCATCTTATTTCCGGTCAAATAAAAATAATTTTTTTTCAAAAATAAAATTATATACATATTTTTTTTTAATTATATCACATATAAATTAATTATATTTGTTGATAGTTAAAAATGTGTGTATGTTTATATATAGATATATATTTATATAATGAAAATGAATTTTGTTTTATTAATTTCTTACTTTTGGATTATTAAAAATAAAATAAAACAATGATTTCTATTTCAATTTTTATATACACACAGAGTAAAAAAATATAATTTTCACATTTTGGCTAATTAAAAAATTATTCTTTTTCCTTTTAATAAATATCTGATTTAGTCAAACAAGATTTAGATTTTGAATTTTAAATACATACATTAATATATATATATATATATATGTATATATATATTAAACTAAATACATAAATTTAAAGAAATAAATAAATATAGCAAAGGTAAACCAGTTTTATAGTGGACTGTCCACTTATTTATATATCATTATCCAAATGTGATGCTTAAATACATCAAGAACTTAATAACAAAGATTCGAGACATGACTGTAAAGTCTCAAATACTAAGAAAGTACAAGACTAGTCCTCTTCCTCAAAGGAAGGGCTACTAGAACCTAGACTCTGACCAAGGCATGAATGTGAACATGAGCTGAAAATAGCCTGGCAAGATCTGGGATGTTTCCTACGGTGTCAACAATGTAAATGAAATTCCTGTGCCAAATATCAACCTATAAGGTTTCTTTGTTGTTCTTTCCTAAATCACTGTTGGATGTGAGAACAAAGGTATCCCCATCAATATGGAAAAATAAATATCTCTATTCTCCATCAACATCCTTTACAAACTTAAAGTAAGTACCATTAATAACCCATCATCTAAACTGAGCAGATACAAGAACTCAAGTTTTCTCTAGATCATTCCAAATGATTGGAGAAGTTGTCTCTATAGGATTGGTTGTGACAATATTAGGATGGAGCAAAGAAATTAGAGAGGAAACTAGATTCTCTACCTAAACCTTACAGAGATTGCTAGTCACTAAAGAATTGTTATGTCAATAGGAGGAGAGGATACAGTTGAGGGTCTTTGCCGATCCATTTCTTAACAGAAGGTCTACGAAGCAGAATCTTCTCAGGAGTAGGAATTTTGATATCATCCTTATTCACTAGAGGAGGTGTTAGAGCAGTGGGAGCCTGCTTGCAATCAGATGCCACATGACCAAAGGACTGACAAGTCGTACAAGTTGGTGGTTTCCAATTATAGTTGACATCAACTATGGTAATTTCCCCTAAGGTTCTACCGAACAATGACAACAATCTAGCCGACTTTACCTCAATCAAAGCTTTGCATACACTAGTCTTCTCTCTTAACAGTTGTAACATAAAAACAAACCAAACCACTAATCAAGTTTGCCAACTAATCAATTCCAATCATAGACTATAGAACAAAAGAATATTCATTAAATATATTTTATTCAGCCTTCATATATATGTATATTAAATTTAAAACGAATTTTTCATAGTTTTGTGGAAACTAATAATAACGTATTTATCCAAATAAAATAATTTATATGTTAAGAAATACATACATACATACATACATTCATACATACATACATATACATATATATATATATATATATATATATATAACCACTCATCATTATTATCATGTCATACCCATAAATCCCAATAGTTATTTATACACATTTGATATTTATATTCCTCTGCCTTAGGTCAGTATACGATATTTGTCTATCATATTTATAGTATATTCATTATGAATGTGAACATATAATAAATTAAATATAATAATCTAAAATTAAAACTTAACTAAAATTATATATCTACACACACATAAATATATAATATACATAGATTTAAAGCATACTATACAAATATAAACACATAAAATTTTAAGATAAAATTAAATCAAATCAACAACTCATTTATTGATGTTCACTAAATATGAGTGCAAATACAGTATTCATGTAAATAAAAAATAAGATCTGGTGCAAACTAATAAAATGATGTTTTTTTTTAAATCTCGCCCTTTAACCCATTGCCAATGCACCTGATCCTACATGAATGAAGTGGTATAACCAATTATTATTCAGTCATTTTGCAAGTCACTATGTGACATGCTATTTAGGCATTACTATTTATGATGGTATAACCTTTTATATTTACCATGTAGGGATGCAATTACTGTTGGAGTGCATAATTGCTATTGGTATTTACTGGATTTATTTTTAGGGGGAGGGGGTTGGGGCGTGTATATATATAATTGTTAGTATTTACCATTTGTTAACATGCACAATTCTTGATTTTCACTGAAAGTTATCACTATTGTTTGATGTGGGGCTATTGTTGTTATTGCCCGATGATTAATATTTTTACTTCTATGTTGACCATTGATGTTTGTTCGATACTTTGATTGATATAGTTGGAAATAAGGATTGGATGACTTTTGGTTGTGCATGTGCATGAAGTTTCATTTCATATGTTTGTATTATCGTACCATGGTTGATACGATAAACATGCTTATATTATTTTGCAAGATAAGCTAGTTTTTTAAGTGGACCGTCCACTTTATATTAAACATTCAAAATAGGCAAGCGACTTAGGCGCCTCTGTAGTTGCTTTACTCACACACTATTACAAAACACAATATTAAAAAAGCCATGACTACACAAGATGCAACAGGTAAAATAATAACTAGACATAACCATAAGCATAACAAGTACAACTAAATGCTACAGACCAAAGTGAAGCAAAGCTTCATCACAGTTCAACACAATATTTCACAGTTCGGCGTTCAAATAGACTTCCAAGCAAAAACACCACAACTATCATGCTACTCAAATAAACATGACCAAGATATAGCTAATTATGTTGACACGTCAACAATAAATGTTATCTTATGCCAACATTTGTGACTGTATGAGAAAACAGGTCCACTATAAAAGCACAACTACGTGGATTTGATCCCGAAAGGGTATATACACAGTCTTTACCTATGCTAGACCACACAATCCCTTGGGTTGGTTCAAGGTGCATGGTGTTATATCGCAATCCAAACTAGTTGAAAAACCCTTTCCTCTTTTATTTTCCATTTGCACTATTCTATATATCTATGTTGTATATGCCTATATATAGATTTCTAAGGCCTACATGCAAAGACAAGAGGAATGGAATTTGGGTGAGTCTATGAATCATACTTTAAGGTTACACATTTTCCTACATTTTCGTCGAGTACTTGTTGTTCAATTCCATATATTAAAGAATGCATGATTGTGATATGGATGTAGACAAATAGCAGATGTGTTGTTTGTAAGACCCTTGTATGTTATATATTTGTTGAGTAATATATTATTGGTTAATTCTATAATGAGATAAATTAAATGCGTTAAATAGTTGTTTTAAACTATTCACTCAATGACCCACTGCTTTTAACATCTGAGATTAGTGCGCAAGCATATTTTGACGACGTTACATCGAGAATAGTGGGGCGTAATAAGTATCTACACACAAAGGAAGACATTCGAAAGAGAAAAAAAATAACCGGTAAACATAAGAAACAATTAAACTCCATGAAGCCCGACCCTTCAAGGTTTGAGTATGCAAAATCAATATAAGGAAAACAATCAAAAACTTGCATGAATATCAAGTTGCCTCCTAGACGTAAGAAGCTCAAAGTAGAATTTGATACGAAGGACTTAACAAATGTAATAAAAGAGCAACAACTCATTTGTAAATTAAAACATCATGCAACTATCATTATTTGTGCTATAACACTAATTTTTAGAATTAACGTAAAAAAGTAACATGTAATTTGCAAATTAAAAAATGTTTCAACTTACTTTCTCTCTACATGAGATTTTTACCACTTTTAATTGGTTTAGTGTAGGAAATGTTAGAGTATAATAAACGATTGAGGATTTTACCTTAATCAGTTGAAAGCAACATATACAAAGTTGAAATGCGGTGATAGTTGAACAAGAAGTTGATTTTAGCGGATTTAAGTGGGTTGGGTCGATTTGAGAGTGATTTTGGTAAATGTTCTTTTAGAAAGCGATAAAGAAGGGTTTTTGTAGATCAATAGTTAGGTTGACTATATTTTGTGAATTATGAGACTATGAATATAATTTTATAATTATTGTCCTGAGAACTTAATAAACTAAAGTTGCATCCTATAAGCTTATACGGTAGCGGTAGGAGACCATGAAAATCCTCAATATATAATAGTATATTCCAAGCAAGAAGAAAACTCTTAATTCTTAAAAAAAACCGATTGAACTTATTATTAAAATAATCTCTTTTTAACCAACGAGACGTACAAGTCTTTTCTATCAGCTCAGACATTTTTGGTATTCGATGACTTATAAACAACGATGTCATCTTTTTAATTAGCTTTAAATTGCAATTCAAGGGCAAACTTACCTTTATCAATAGTTCATACAACTAATCACATTAAGAGTTAGCTCTTGAACAAATTGCATTAAGGTCGAAGTATTGATTAAAGTCAGATCATGGTTAAAGTTAGGTTATGAAAGTATTATTGAGATTAGAGTATGATTAGATATTGGACAGAAAGTGAAAATAATGGTGTATTTCCTAATAGATCATTAATACTTAAACGTAAATATTATAATTAACGTTTAATATATTATAATTAATATTTATTAGTTTGATAATTAATCTTATTGTTTCAATTACTGTTTAACATATAATAATTATTTTTGAGAAAATTACATCCAACGTAGAAGAATTAAATCCGATATATTTTCAACTCCTTTCCTTACAGCTATGATTTTCATCTTCCAAATGTTCTTAAAAAACGCTAATGTAGCGTTTACATCGAGCATGCATCAAATAAGTGACATAAAAAAGATTTGTTTGAAGAGCGTGGCTTACAAGCCATTTTTTCCAAACCAATTCAACTAACATACATACATAAGAATAGTATACGGTAAGGACTTCAAGGGTTTGTCTATAAGCACTGGAATCTACGGTTGAACCCCAACCACGATGCCCTAGGATGACGTTAAGCCATCGCACCCTGTAGGTTTGTGTAGGGTTGTCAAAATTCAACCCGACCTTTTAACCCAACCCTTTTAATTCAATTTCAATAGGATTGGATCTGGACTAATTTAATCATTTTTTGAATTGGGTCAGTGTCCACTTATCTCCCTAAATACAACCCGCTTGACCCTTTCATCCGTCCAACATCCAAAACCCTGATTTCATTTTCATTTCTCGTTTCCAAAAAAGATACGTCGGGCTACTCACTCGATTCAGTTTTCATCTTCCTAAATTCCTAATCCGTCTCACTCAATTCAGTTTTCCAAACGCTTGCTCTTGCTCTTGCTCTCGCGATTTCTCTCTCTCGATTCTTCAAATCTCGCACGATTTAGCTTTCAAAGTTAAAAGCTCCAATCAATCAAAGGTATGATATTTCTGTTTGAAATTTTAATTTATGGTGGCTAATTGGATAAATCCAGAGTTAAAATCTTAAATCTATTGCATTTGCAGCAAACCCTATATGATACTTTAAATTTATTTAATCTATTGTCTAACTGTATTAATCGTGTTTCAAGCTTCAACAAATTGAGGATTGTTGTTAAGTTGTTGGCTACCAGGAGACACCACAACAATATTGCTGACCAAATTGATCGATAACTGTCCCACGCATATAGGATACAAAAATCTCATCAGGTATATATGTTTGGGGTTTCTACCGATTGGTTTGTTTTCCAAATTAATCATGTGTTATTTTTTTGTTATGATTTCTGCTGGTGGTTTTTCCAAATTAATCGTACGCTATGTTTTCTCATATGATTTGTATTGATAGTTGTCCTAAATTAATAGTATTTTGTGTTTTTTCTGCTAATTGATTGTTAGATATATTTGAGGTTCCATTTCACTTGGAAGAATCATGAATAAACTACTTAACTGACTGTAAAATTAGCTACACTTGCTAGAACATTTGCATAGTTATATGTTTTTTCTACTTCTTATGATTATTGGATATTTTGGGTTCTCACTTGGAGAATCGGAGCCTTGTGTTAGCTATTGACTGACCTCTATTTGTTCAAAATATATGATGCACTTAACATATTTATATGTGCAAACATGTATATCCAAAATTTACTTATTCAAAACCAAAAACTAAACATGTTCTAAAAACCATACGTATTAAACCTTAAAGGAATTCATTCACTTGAAACCCATGTATATAATAAGTTCCGCTCTTCTGTAAAACTAAAATATATTAGATGCTGAATACATCATACGGTTTTATGGGGTAAATGTGTCTAAAGTCATATGCTTGCAGTTTTTATTTTATTAAATTCGACACTTGCTGCACACATTTAACACTGTGTATACCCAATGCACTTGGAACTATCATACACAATGGAAAGCCAATCATGGATCTGGGTAACATTCTTGTTATGCATTTAAAACCTGCATGCCTGAAAAAGCCTACTATGCTTTGAGTTTGTATTTATATATGTTCTTGCGTGCATTTGCATACTCCTGTGTCTTAGGGCTGAATGTCAGTTGTTTAGTTTTATGTCCTTTTCTTTTTGTTCTTCATCATTTACTTAAGCTGTTACCTTGTGTTGATGTGCTTCTCTTTGGGTTCGACTTGGGTAGTTATCATCTTGTGTTGTAATGAATAGTTGTCGTTTGTTTTATTTTATTTTCTTCTTCTTGCCTATGTGTGTTTGTATATAATTACTCCAACAGTCTAAATTAAAGCCATTATACACACACGCACACACACATATAAGCAGTTCTTACTAGTTTTATATTATTGCTAGTGTATATATTATTATTATAGTTTCACGTATTTAGTTGCCTTTGTGTTCGGCATGAGCTGTTAGCATGCAAGCTGGTTCCACTTTGCTTAAGTGCATGCGCTTCAAACATTTCACATGCCAGGCTTTTTACTAAATAAATTACTTAGGTTAATTATCTTGCTGTGTATTTTTTTTACTTTTGTTTTGTCAGTTTAATTATCTTGCTATTGTAAAAGTGTTGAAATGTCATATCTTGCTGTTGTTTGTTTTGAGAAAGTGGCCACGTATTGTCATCAATTTTTCATATACAATCCTACTAGTTTCACCTGTTATTTGTATTTTTGCTTTTTCTCTATTTGTGCTACATGCACTGTGTTAGTACATGTTTCTTTGCCTTGCACTTGTAATTTAACAGAGAGAGAAAAATATAAAGATATAGACTGAAACATTCAACCTGTGATAGTATTAGTATTAGTAACACAACTGAAACATACCTTGCAACTTGCTTACTTGACTTGGCTTTTTTTATTTTATTAGTATTAGTATTAGTATTACTAACACATATAAAGATATAGGCTACGTGTTAACCATTTGACCATAGAATATTGGATGTTTTCTTAAGTGGGTTAAACGGGTCGACCTTGATAAGAAATGGGTTGGGTCATTTTTCTCTTTTGACAAATATATTAAATGGGTCGGGTCAATTTGACCCAACCCATTATGATCCGATCCGACCCATTTGACGGGTCTAGGTTTGTGGTTTAACGCTGCTTCTGGGCACCATGGCCAGGCCAGCGGCCACATGCCCATAGCCAACTTAGCATCACTCTAAAGATACTCCTGGTCCTGGACTATGATGTACAATTTGCAGGATTTGTGGGCTAAGCCCAGTAGACAATAAGATTTGGGCAACGAGCAACCCCGCTGAAAAACTAGGGCTACGGGGAAAAAAGAAAATAGCCCGTTACTTTGCAGCTCTGGCCACTGCCCTCATCCACTATCGAAGGCTTCTCCTCCAGACCTCCTCCTCCAACGACCGCCCTGAACTCTGAATCAAAAAGAGGTAAATGATTTTGCTGTTTTATAAATTATTCTGATATCTATAATCTCACATCTATGTTTCATTTATTCTGGTTTCTGAATCTATTGGTTATTTAACTTGATCGAAACAATTGCTATTTCGGATTTTATTTTTGAAGAAAGAGACAGTAAGAGTTGTTTGCTGCCTAGATAATAAATTTCTGTATATTTTAGTATTCTAAAAAGAAATTCGAGAAGCATAGAATTCGGTTTCTTTTTTCTTTTTTAGTTAAAAAAAAGCTAAGCAAATTGAGCATCTTTTTTAAACACGTTTATGTGAGTTTGCTATTTAGTTAATTTGTTAGGTGAATATATTTGTCAAAATGAAATACATCTGCTTACAAGGTTTCTTTTGTGCAATTTTGACTTGATTAATGGTTTCAATGTATGATTTTTGTGTTAGTGAATGTTCAATTAGTAAAATAGTGAATTTTCAATTTGGTTGGGTGCGCTCTAAGTGGTAGTTAATTTTGTTATGATTAAGTGAATCAAGATAAGTATACATATAAATTGTTGTTTTTAAGCTTTTCATATATCATGAGTTTTCGTATTTGCAAGCAATATGACAAAAAATGGAGGTGATGAAAATGGTGTTAGGTTTGGAAAAGAAAACCCCGGAGCTTACAGTAGAGGAAATAAGCAAAAGAAAGCTGTAATAACGAAATCACTTGTTGGATCTCAATCTCTAACTTGTTTCAAACAAAATTCAAAAATCTTAATGCTCAACCTCAACAAGTAAGATTGAATGGAAAAGAAGCCCATCATCTGCAGTAGCAAAATCAGTTAATATTCTTATTCTTTTAAGATCTTATTGAATTATATTACCCATTCCAATTATGATTATAATTTTCTTGAGAAAAGAAGCTTTTTTAAATTAAAGCTAATAAAAGCTTATTTTCATTTTTTTTTCCAGTTAACGTTTGGATAGTTTTTAAAATCTAGTTTATTTTATCTACTTTTAGAAGCAAAACCCAATAAGTTGAATTTGATGTGAAAATATATGGTCTTTAATATTAACTTTCAACTTTGTCTGAAAGTAAACAGTATAACTAAACTTATGTTTTAGACAGCTTTATTTTTCTTTTTCTTTTTTTTCCCTTATCGACTTTCTAAAGACAAGGCTTTGTAATAAAATAAAATTAATTTTGTGTTTGATTGCCAAATATACACTTACTGGGTTAACAATGAATTTACTTGAAAGTGAATATCTGAATATGCTGAAATATGATTACATAATTGAATGTTTTGCTTCAGAAAACATGAAAAGGCATTGTCTTCATTGAAATGGATTGACATGTTAAAGATATCATAACATGTTTACATTTGTATCTTTGTGCATTATACATTATGGTAGCATTTTGTTATTTATGTGAGCTTATTGTTTTTTTATATATTATGTTATTAGAAGGCAACGATTTGTTTGTTCATATAGTGTAACCAGAAACTTAGCACCAGCCCTGTACTTACATAATGTAAATATGGATTTTATTGTAAGCTCTGCACAATAAAATTATTAAAGTGATTCGTTAAAATTGATGGAGTCATTGAATCGTCTAATAAAAAGTGGAGATCAAAATTATCAAAGTGATTTGAGTTTGAAAAATCAAATATGTCGCCCGCACTCTCTTTTGCATATTAGACACATTCACATGATACATTAAAATCAATAACACTTTGTAGGCAACAAGTATAAAAGTTGTCATCTGATAATTGTATTTGTATAGCAATACATGATATTTGATATGTGTAACTGTTGTAAACGCCATGCAACAAAAAACAAATTATGGGACAACCTTTTCCAATCTCACCCTTTGATTGCCCTCCATACAACATGTGTTATAAATTTATAATACAACAGTTACATACAGGTATCATGTGTTGCTATACAAATACAATTATATTGCTGATTATTTTTTCATTATTCCGTTTTTTGTTAATGGCTAACAGGACGTTCCTCACCAATCTCGAATTCCAGCCACTGCCATCACAGTCGCCTCCTCCAACATCTCTTAACGTCTCCATTTCTGCCCTAGTCTCTTTCTCTCAGCCAGGTATTCTATCAACTTATTATGCTATATAATACATACAAATGTTCGTGCGTGTGCGCACACTAATAATATTGATGCAATTGGTGTTATGTAAAGTTAGGTTTTGTTATGGTTTACATTGTTTGTTAAAGTGTGCATGCGTGTTTAAACCTGTATTTATTATTTGTATTCTGAAGTTTGACTGAAACTGTATTAGATTTTATAACTTATGAATACTTAACCACTACTAGGTTAGTTCTTAGGACTGGATCCTCCATTTGCGTATAATGTAGTACTCTGAAATTAGGCAAATTCGTATGGGTTCATTTTCAACCATTACTGGTGTATTATTTATTGCTAAGCACAAATAAACCAACAGTTTTACAAATCATTTTTGGACATATTCTGTATGAGTTGTTCTTGCATCCTTTTTCGTCTTATTGGTAGTTACAGATAGTATACATAAATATGCCAATAAAAATGAATGAGATACATGTTCCAAAAGTCGGTGAGAACCACTTACCAAAGCTGAAAATTTTCAGCTCATTTTGGATTGCGTTGCACCCATACAGCGAATGAGTCATTTATTGTTTTGAGTATTAAAAAATGATATTCCCAACTAAACATAAGTCAGATACCATCTTTTAAAATTAGTCGTAATTAAAAAGATAAATATTGATATCCCACTCCAGCAAAGATCGTGGTCAGCATAATGATTTAATGACCATTACGATAATAATGTTCTCATAATCTTTTTTAAGACCTGTTATATTTTGTTTAACATCGATACTTCTTTACTTCATATTTTGGAGATTTTATATGTGAATACCTATATTTTGTTTGTCATGGAAGCCAAATTTTTACATAAAAATATCACTCCACTTACAAGCACAGGCTAATCTTCAAGGAAAATAAAACTTAATGGACACAATACTGAAAGAGTAAAATAGAACATTTCTTTTTTGTAGCTCAAATCCAGATAAATAATTGCATTGTTATATAATGCAAAAAAGTTCCTCAAACCTATATGTCAAAGTGGATATATATGAATCAAAAAGATGTACTGGGCATGAATCTTACACAAACTTTCTTTTGTTTTTCTACATCGAATCAGGTGCAAAGCGAACACGACAATGTTATCCATTATTGAAAAATCTTAAAATTTATGCCATTAATGTACATCTATGCTTGCTTATGCCCGAGGTTTACTTATGAACTAACTGAACTGAATCCTGATTTTTAGAAAATGGAAGCAAAATTTTTTCGGTTTCTTAAAATAGTTGGAGTGGGATTCAAAGCTAGAGCGGAGGCAGAAGGCAGGCAGTTGTTCCTAAAATTAGGGTACAGCCACGAAGTGGAATTTACAGTGCCACCTGCTGTTAGAGTATTTTGCTTCAAGCCAAACATAGTTTGCTGTACTGGAATCGACAAGCAAAGAGTGCATCAGTTTGCTGCTGCAGTTCGTAGTTGTAAGCCTCCAGAAGTATACAGAGGAAAAGGCATCATGTATATCGATGAAGTCGTGAAAATCAAGCCAGGAAAGAAATCTAAATGATGGAGTTTTGTATTTTTTTTATCTATTTTCTTTTCCTTTTTTATTTTTTTCTGCAATAATCGTTTCTTAGAAAGTTCATTGATGAATGTAATGGTATGTGCAGCCATGCAGTTTGTTATAGTTGAGAAATGGTTTTGGATATCAGAGAAGTCATTTGCCATTATGTTCGAAACATTGCCGTTAAGTGTGCTTACTGCATATTTGTTTTGAATTATATGGATGATTTGAATATTGATGTTGAGCAGTATTTGTGTCATTTTTTTAGGGTATTAGAGGTTTATCTCCATATTTGTTATGTTGCATTTTTTTTCAGAGTTCTTCTGTTTTCATGATCATTGACAGCTTGTAATCATGAAAAAAAAGTTCCGTTTGTTGCACCAAAGTGCCCCAGGATACGGTTGTTTTCAACATGGATCTGAAGTTGATTATACTTGTTATGATTTTTCGTCTAGACTAGAGGAACTAAACTCTCATATAATATATCTTTTACAA
The DNA here is from genome assembly GCA_030737815.1 of Allium fistulosum. Lineage (NCBI taxonomy): Eukaryota > Viridiplantae > Streptophyta > Magnoliopsida > Asparagales > Amaryllidaceae > Allium > Allium fistulosum. Next base: position 1,429,449,647 of record CM060902.1, read on the forward strand.
AGAAAACTTGGTTAATCCGCGAGTTTGAACTTAATTTTCGGGCACTTGTAACATTATGATCCATATTGAGAAGGTATAAAATATATATTAATAATTTGTTGAACTTCTTTCATAAGCTTATTCAAAATTATTTTCTAATTTGTTCAAAATTACCATTAACAAGTTCTCCTATATCATTACCTTCGATTTCTTACCTCATTCGAAAAAAAAGTCGATAAGTATCTATCCATAAAGTCGACCTAGAATACATATGGTTGGGTCCAGTACATCCTCGGGCTGACTCGAAAATTATAAATAAACATAATGCACGGGTCTGACTATGATTAGTGTGAGTAGAACAAATCATTGTTCGGATTTTTTGGCCAGTATAATTAACAAGCCGATCAAGAACTGTCTGGCCCAATCCATGCCGGCCTAACACATCTATGCTCGATCAGTCCATGCCGACCCAAACTCAGTCTAGTCACAAGTCAGCCCATCTACTCAGAACGTTTTGGGTCTATTGTCGCCCGGCTCAACTCAGGGCGGCTTCAAGAGCCAGCTCATCAGACAAGGCTCGGCTCAAGCGTGATCCGTCTTTGGCCCGACTTCATCACAACCCGACTTTGATCGGTCCCAAGCGACCCGTCTCATAATCCTACCGGTGGCCCGACACATCCCTTGCAACTTGATCCTTAGCAATATTCAGCTTTCCTCAGCAAACGACCGACCAACACAGCTCAGAAGAAGTTACTTGTCTGTCGTGCTACATAAACATGAAAGTAAATGACAAATCGTACAAATCGTACAACTAGTCGTACTAGGTATTGTAGTAGATCTGCCAAAAGCATACCTACCCCGTAGCACACCGCCAGTATTAAATGCGCATTAAATGCAAGACACACGTCTAGTACAAATGGACAATTGACATACTTCTCAACCACACATTTCCTTCTACCTTTACAGCTATCTTCCATCAGCCCATACGACCAAATCAATGGTCAGACACACTTTCCGCTTGTTTATCGTGCAATATCAACCGTTCATCATTCATCTCAACTATTATAAATATCCCGCGCCTTACTACATCAAAGGGGTTGATTTCTTGCTATTACCTCACAACATAAACATTCTCACAGTAACTTAAAGTCCTAAGCTCTCAAGATTATCCACTTTTTAGTCTTAAGTGTTGTACTTATCATTCTCTTGCAATTCCTTGTAATTGTAAGAGAGCAACAGAGTAAGAGATATTCATAATGGACGTAGGCAAGCCTTGCCCGAACCACTCTACATCTTTACGTTATTTACTTTAATTTACTTATTTTCTCCTCATTTTACATTTTAAAGCCTAATGTTAGCAAGTATCATTTACTTTCATAAACGTATTAGTCTATTTTCGAGGTTGGCCAAGCTCTACATTTCTTCTCTACACTCTTTTCACATTTACCATCTCAAATCATAATGGTGAGAACGAACTCATTAACTCTAATGAACATGAAACTAATGGTAATACGGTCGTGAGCGTTTCCAGTCCCATCCCTAGGCTCAGCAGTAACATGTGACAAAGCGTGTTCCAAAGCTTGAACAACATAAGAACTCTGGCCCGCACAGCAAATGAATTGAGGACGAAGTTGGATTCCCAGACAACTATGAACTTAGTTCCACCATTCCTCCAATAGTCGAACTGACTCCTCTTCAACCTGTCCCCCAAAATGTTTATGACCTCATAACACCATCGAGGCCCAGGGTAGGGTGGTGCCGACACCCTAGTCATGGATGTTCATGCCCCTCTAAGAAAGCATGCCGTGCGTGTGCCAAGTCTCGTTATCGATATTGATCCAGAGATGGCCTTGCACAAGGAATCAAGATATCGCCGCTCTCCTTCAACAGATCGGAAGTCAGTCTTTGAGCGGCTTTAGACGACAAACAGAGCTCGAGATTTGAGCTATGAGCGTCTTAGCGATGGTTCTCGTGTCATCAGTGAAGATCCAAGGGCCCCATCGATGCACTCCCGATCCCATAAGAGTGCGGCCAAACCTGGATCAAGAGAGGGATAGGCCGGTCATTTACGGTCGCCCTTTGTGCACAGAGAGAGGAGGTCTCCCACTCCAGCTCACCATCATCACCACTCTCCATCTCCTCGTGGTTGTCGATCTTCCACTCCATAAAGAACCCGGTTGAGCCCACAGGAAGTCATTGGCTAGACAATCCTAGCTGCACCAGGCGGATGCTGGCATCCGGGAGAAAATGAACATCCATCGCCGACAACTCAACTGCAAGCCTGGAACATCGAAGACGAAGCTTTTCTGATGACGAGAATGATGAGCCATTTTTGAGGATATCTTGAACACTTACATCCATAAGTGATGGGCCTTACCATCCATTGACAAGTACGATGGGAGTGATGACTCATTTGATCACATTGTACCTTCAACTCCATCACCCGTGCAAGCCCGCTTTTTGACCTAGCAAAATGCCTACTCTTTCCTTCCACTCTAACAAGTCCAGCTCCCATTGTTTCGGGCATCATTAATTCTTAGGCTTAGCTATTTGCAGACTTCAAGACCAAGTTCTTCACTGCAAAGACCCATGTTATGATGACTAGCAAGCTAGGTAACATCAGACAAGGGACAACAAGAGTCTTCCATCATATGTCAATCGCTTTAATGAAGAATCCATCAAGGTAAGGGGTGCTGACATGAACAACCTGGTCATGGCCCTCTATCGGGGGTCTGGTATAATCGAGAATGTGGAGGGAGCTTTAATAGAAGCCTGCTACATTCTTAACTGACTTTTATTAGCGGGAGAACGACATAATGAGGATGAAGGATGCAGATCTTTCTAATAGTGATAATGAAATCCAACGTACTGCTCAAGCCGGACCTCGTGATAATGTCGAACGACGAGGCAATGGTCGAAAAACCAACACCAAGAGGCATGCAAAGGCTGACACCCAATACAAGTCCAGGTTCTCTAACTATGCCACTTTGAATAGGAATATGTAGACAATATATCTCACAACCCAGGGCCGGGTGCAATTTCAAAGACCAAACGCCACCAAGAATGGAAGAAGGGAGGAACCTTGCAGCGACGACAAATACCATCAATTCCATCAAACCAACGACCACTCCACCAATGAGTGTCGGGTGAAAGAGTGTATGGATCGTGTATATATCTAATATGCAAGTGTAATAAAAAGCTATCCTATAACTAACAGAGTAAAGTAAATAATAGTAAAGAAACAACCACACCAGAGTTTTTATATTGGTTCGGACCTCCCATCCTACGTCCAGTCCCGAAGCTCCTCTTTGGCTTTAACTAGTAAACAACCCTCGCTTTGCCTGGAGGAATAGGCTTGATACAAAAGTTCTTTCTATGACAAGTATGTATTCTAGGAAACACTGATTTTGACCACACAGTACAAATCTTCTTATAATCTCCTTTGAGTAGTATGTGTACGTGAAGCTTTGCTTTTAGGAAGTGATAAAGACTGATATTGTTTGCTTTTAGAAATCAGAATATGCAAAGAATATAGTTATGAGATTTAGAAAATTCAAGTAAGTTGATTTTTAGAATCTTTACATATTTATGGATGTTGAAGAGTTTTTGTGAAAAGTAGTATCCATTAGAGTTTTCTGTTTCAGTCTAAAGGTTGCAATCATTGAGTAGGAAGAGATGTGGTGAAGAGTTATGGAAGCAACCGTTAAAATGAAGGAGATGACTATTCGTAGTTTATGGCCGTTACCCAGCACCGATGTCTGTCCATAACGTTCAGACGTCTGAGCATATATATATATATATATATATATATATATTAACAGAAGCCAGACTCAGACGTCTGAATGTTTTAACAGATGTTTGATGTGTATTCGTATTTAAAACCGGAAGCTTTAGACATACATCTGATATACAATGTCAGACGTCCGACATATGCTGTTTTCTACACTTCAGCCTTTTGATATATGAAGAGTTGAAAGAATTTTTCCGTGCAATGTTTGTGTTAAAAAACTACTAAAGGAGATTTTACAAGTTACATATCTATGACAATAACACACTATATTAGGTTTTCTAATACTGATGATTCTTCTCTTTTGCTAGTCGCCTTGAAGTTGAATTCTGAAAGCTTTTACCTGTAAGTAAATGAAAAATATATTGTATGTGTATGATTGTATAGTTGTTGTCATCGAAATCATAAAGTAGTGGTTCTAACATTCTCCCCCTTTTTGATGATGACAACTATACAACCGCTTTATCAATTAGACATATAACTCCCCCTGAATGTGATTACTCCACTTATATACATACAGTATGATATTTCTCTGGCATTAGCAAAAAGACATATAGATGGAGTAAAATATGAGAAAGTGAAAAAATATATGTCCATAGATGATCGCAGAGAAGTATCAATCAGTTATACAAGCACACAGTTTTAGAACAACGTAAAATAAGAATACATAAATAAATATTATCGGATTCTCAAAGAAAATCTTACTCATAGTAATAATATCCCCAAAAGCTTGACAAGTCCTTATTATATGTACCTTGATGCCATTGAAACTGGTTAGCATACACCTCATCTTCCTGAATAGACAGACCCTGGAATGACGTGTAGTAGCTATAGTCCTGGGGGTCTTGTGGAGCTTGAGGATCTTCTGAGGGAAATGATAAACCCCCACTCTCTTTGGTATGAAGACAAATACGGGCTTTGCCATGACGAGAGTGTTGTAGTGGTTCTTGTGAAGGCCCTGCTCTGGAAGATGGGCCTGAGTGAAAAGCTGGTGATGGAGGTGGTAGTGGGGACGGAGAAGACGTAGAGCGAGAGGAAGAACGACCGTGAACTTTTCGGAGAACCTTTCCCAAAGTTGAAACGACCTTTTCTAACGTCTTTTCTACTTTGGTCATACGAGTATAAAAATACCGTTCCAAACGTGACATCTTTTTATCTAGCGCCTGTTGGTTTAAGGAGAGAAGGCATTGGTTTTGTAGTGGAATATCTCGATAGTTCTCTCCTGGACCCGCTGCTATCTTGGCTTCCTTTATTTTAGAATCAGAGTAATACTCTACAGATGTTGAAGCTCTGGGAGGTTGGGAAGAACGAGTTGTAGGTGCTTGTTGATGTTGTTGAGGATTTTGATACTGGGAAAAAGGAATTATGTTCGGCGGTGTTTCTGGGAGATGCATTAAGGAGAGAAATCTAATGTCACTATCTTTGACAGATATTTCTTCATATTGGGAGAGATATGAAGGAATTCCTAATGATCGTAGAATTCTTATGATGTAAGGAGCATGAACAATGCTACAACGGGTTGGTGTTCAGAAACTTTTAATTTGGTCAAAAATGTATTGTGCCCAATTTACTTTAATTTGACCGAAAATAGCATATAAAGCTTTATGATCGTCATCATAGACTTGTTCGTGACTACCTAATCTAGGGATGACAATGTTTATGAGCATTCGATTAAGAAGTCGAGCTCGTGGAGGGAAATTAGATGGTTTTAATTTCCAGAAGTCATCATCCCAGATAAGATGAGTAATAGCATCTCTGGGGGCATAGCGAACTTCTTGTAATGGAATTCCATCATAAGAGCAATTAAGGTGTAATGACCCAAGATTTTAGGAATTCATTCTGGAAAATATAAATAAATTTAAAATAATTTTTAAATTAATTTTGGAAGGAGATTGTTATGGCTTGATAGTGTATCAGTATGTGTGTACATGTGTGCACAGGGTATACACATGAACTAAAGCTAAAAATCTCTGAACTTTAAGAATAAATACATATTGATATGTATGGGAATATATATATATATATATATATTAAATCTTTAAAAAGCTGAATGTATAAGTAAATATAAATATATGTATGCTACTGAATATTTTTCTTAAGTATACATGTGCATGTGTGTGTCAGTACAGAATGATATATATATATAAATATATATATGTGTGTTAATAAAATACTAGAGTTCAAACTAGTGAAATAAAATATATATATAGACATATTTTAATATAAACAGAAATAAAAAGAAAGAAGATATAAAAAGAACTAATCCTCTTATAAATAAATAAAGGAAGTACATGCCATTTACATGAAAGCTAAAAATAGAAAAAAATAAGAGAAAACAGAGAAATGTTGCTATAGGCAGAATTAGGAAGTGTATTAAATAAATAACAAAACCAAGTCACATTTTTAGCATGATTGTAGACAAGAGGGAAAAGTATTTTCTGAAAAGCAATTTCTGAAAGAAAAATATAACCACTTTTCTCTTCACCCAAATTAAGCCGGGAAGGGGTAAAACTTTGGGTTAAAATTCAGATAACATGATTTTCTGGTGGGCAAAAATGGCTTTAGCCAATACCCAAAACCCTAAGAGAGACCCTGCATATATATACATGTATATGCAGCAGCCTCCTCTTCTCTTCAGAAAAGAATTTTGAAAAAAAAAGGAAGAAAAACAATACCACAGAAATCATAAGACAAGGGAAGAAAGAGAGCTTGAGGATAAGAGCAGGAGTTCATCAGTTAATTAAGGAAACAAAGGAGAGAGCTAGGTGAGAAAACTCACTCAAAAATCTAAGGCAATAAGTCCTAATGTAGGCAGCCAGATAAAAGTATTTTTATTAAAAGAGTATTTTCATATATATATGTTTATCTGTGAATTTAAATCTGAATATGTTTTGATTTTCTTTGATTGATCATTTGTTTTATTATAACAAAGTTTTATGTGTTGAATCTGTTTATACACTCAGATCTCTGATATGTTAATATTTAGGGATATAAACAAATACCCAGAAAATAAAATGTTGAGAATAGGCAAGTAGTATTGGTTTTGGCTTAACCCAGAAAAATGCAAATAATGTTGAGCTGCAATATACTCATGTATATAGTGCTGAGGCTTGAAATAGAAAGGAATTAGGGGTGCAATAGGGTTGCCTATGTGCTGATGCTCCTGATTCAATAAAATACATAGCAAACAAAATTTTGTGATTCAGTGAAACCAGATTATTCTGAGTTTAACTCAAGCACAAATGTTTGCAAAAGAAAACTCTCCCAGAAGCTATAAGCCAATGTTAGTTGCCTAAACTCCTTCTAGAATACCAAGATGAATATATGTTTATACAGAACCTTATTTTGTAATCACAAATGGTTGTTGCTTGTTTGTCTCTGTATGATTATGAATAATATGAGATGCCATGTTATGGATGTTTTAGCTAATGAAATGAATCACTGAAGGGTTTTGCCATGAACAATCAAAAGAGCTATTATTAACTTAAACCTGATTAGGAAATTGGGGTCAAGAACACTGCAGGAATGACTTGTGTGCTTGAGTAACATAAGTTGACACATGGCTTGTTTAAGTCCTGAGATCTTTGTGTAATGGAGTGAATTAGTTCATTACAGTGTGTCCATTGATTCATAAGTATTGCAGGTGAGACCAAGGATAGATAAATATACCAAGGAAGTAATACTTGAGCAGATGAGAAAACTAGAGTTTTTCCCAGATTTGAAATATGAGTATTGAAGGAGTGATTTAACTCATATTAGTTATTTTCCTGTTTGGTATGAATGATTGTTTGTCTATGATTGAATTGTATGCTTGAATGTTTGTGCTATATATATATATGTAGTCTCTGGGAAGAAAATTTAAGTGTGCACATGCACAATGACACAGAGCATGCACACAAGTATTTACCTAATTCCAAAAGACAGAACCTTATGTATTTGTACTTAACTTGATTTTAAACTAATTAACAAATTGCTTTTGTGAATTTTCTCATACCAGACATGTGTCTGACCCTAGTGTGCTATTGGCATCTGGGGTGTCTCATTTAACATGAGGCAGTTTCCAATGCTTTTTCAGGGATTGCAGCAACTAAATAGGAGTAGGAGCAAGGCCTTGAGAAGAAGATATAGCATGCTAAAACTTAGTTAGATAAGAGCCTAAATGTTGAAATCTGCATGTATTGACAATTTAAATTGCTACTTGTATTAAGTGTTGAATATTGGATTGATATTTTGTTAGGCATTTTGTTAAGAATTTGACTTGTATCTGGAATCTATGAACCTAGTTAAATTTCTGTTATGCTTAAAAAGGATTTTGATCAAATCTTGTAAGTAGATTTAGCAAGAACACTATGTTAAAAAAATTGAATGATTACATTTTATAAATGTATTAGTCAATCTTGAGACTTTAAAAAGGATTTAAGTTTTTGGAAAAACCTGGAGAGTTGATTCTCAGATAATCAAACTGGTTTTATTTTCTAATATAACATATGTATGCAAAAGAAATAGACATAGGTTGAATGTTTTTATATGGCTGCAAGGTTTATTTAACTTGTTCCATACAAATGCTTCATGTCCTATTTTTAAATAAAGAAAGGATCTGTAGTAAGATAGATGGAAGCCAGATTCAAATAGTTGCAGATATATATGCACATAAACATGTTTAAGTGCAGATTTTACCTCACCTTTTCCTTTGTATTTGAAATAAGAATCTGAATTTTACTCAGATTCTAACCAAATGCATTTTAAATGCCAAACAAAATCTTATAAGAAGAAATACAAACCTGGAAAATGATAAACACTCTTATCATTCAATCATGAAGCCTTCTAGGTTGTAGGAATGGAATTCAAAAATGATTAAGCAAGGATATTTGTTTTGTATGATGGATCTTAGGCAAAATAAAATATGTATATGCAGACAGGTAGATAACAAGTTTCAAATTGTACAGAAGAAAAATGCAAAAAAAAAATGAAAAACAAAAATTGTGTTTGAACCGACCAGCATAGCACTCGAACTCGTGACCTTGTATGTATAAGTTAGGCGCGTTTCCATTATGCCTAGATGTTGCTTGTGTTTCCTTAGGATCCACTTTATTTTATACTGATTTTGACACTATTCAGAACTTAACACAAACATCTATATTAAAAGCTTGTTTACTACTGATTATTTCTTGACCACTTCTTAGTTAGTATAAACAGACTAATGTGTTTGTTCCCAGTGGATTGTTTGATCAAAAAAAAAAAATATATGAAATAAATTAGCAATCCAACATCCTCTTGTTTTTCAAAACTCTGATTCAAACAAGAGAGGCATATACATCCTCACATGTATGTGCTTATTTTTGTAAATGTACTGATATATTTATATTGGTTGATTATTGTGATCCTGGATATATTTGATTTATTGGAAAAAGAAAGTGACCCTGAGAATGATAATTGAAATGGATGATATATCTATATCTATATATATATATATCCTCTTTACTTAAAAAAAAAAAATTCCTTATGAAATTAGAGTATAATTTGGTGGGTCATTTCATAAGGATTTGCCCAATCATTTCAACATTCAGTTTTACCAAATGACCATAAACACTAGTCCAGATCCAGTTATCCTCATCAGAGGGATTCCAAAGGGTTAATGAACAAATATTAATTAAGAATAGAAATACTGCAAGTTGGTCAATTTTCCCAGCATTGTCATCATAATTGACAAAGTAATAGAGTTGAGCATCCTCAAGCAGATCCATCACATCGTAGTGGATGAAACGGCGAATAGGATAGAACAGTCCGGTATGAAAGGATTTCTTATCTAATTCTTGTAGCCTTTGTTTGCCATGCTCTTTCTCCATAATACACTCCTCAATGTGGTGGTCGGTGACAAATTGTTGAGAGGGTGGTTGTGAGCTTTGTCCCATGGAAGCTTTGCAACGTTTTGAAACCGGATTCTTAGGTTTAGGGGCCATTGATTTGGTAATTTGAGAGAGTAAATTGAATTGGGGTTTTAGGGTTTGCTAAGGGTTTTGAAAAATGAACGGTGAAAAAGAAAGAAAGTGTAAAAGATAATTTATAGAAGGGTGAAACGGTGGGGTAGAAGTTGCGTTCAGACATCTGGTATTGGGGGATCAGACATCTGAGCGTGGAAATGTTTATAGGCAGAGAAGATATTCAGACATTTGAGAAGAAGTACAGACGTCTGTCTTCGAAAATGGTATGTTTCCAATGCGCTGAGACAGACGTCTGACTATAGTTTCAGACGTTTGTGTTGAAGCGGAGAGGGTTTTTTATTTAGCAGAGGGTCTGTATAGACGTCTGACCTTTTGTTCAGACGTCTGTGCTGAAACTGTTAGTATTTTTTATTTCCAAAGAGAGCCAACAGACGTCTGTGCTGAAGAAAAAAATATTGGTCTTATTCTTTAGACATATGAGGTTATTGTAGATGTCTAACCTCAGGAAAATAGATTCCCGTGCATCTATTCAGACGTCCGACGTTTCATTTTAGACGTCTGGTCATATGAAAATTTTCTTATTGCCTCTATAGATGTTGATAAAAATATTTATTGAAAATCAAATAATCACAAATGATTGTAAACATATTTATTTTATATATATATGTAACGACCCGCATTTTTAACTATTTTAATGGAATTTGATATGATTATTGAATAAAAATGGTTAAAAATAAAAATTTAATGATTTTTGAATGTAAGTTATTGGATATGAACTTGAATAAAATTTTGAAATAAACTAATTTTGAAGATTTGGCAATAACGAGTATTGAAATGAAATTCTATATATTAACTTGGTTTATAATCAATAACTGAAGTTGAATAATAATTGTGAATTATTTAGATAGAAATAAAATGATATTGATAACTAAAATTTATTTGGAACTTAATGATTTATTTATATTGATTTATAGGATAATTAATTTTTTTTAAATTTAATATTAGAAATTATTTGAATAATTGAATTCTGAATTTAATATGATTGAAAATGATATCGGAAGTTGATTTAAATTTTATTTAAATAACAATGAAGATTGTTAACATTTAAAATTGGATTTAAAAGTGAATAATTAGAAATTGGAAATTTCATATTATAATTAACGAGTAAAAATAGCCATTTTGGCCACAGTTTTGTATTTCGACGAAACTAGTTCCATTGGGTTCGTAATAATGTATTATTATCAGATTTCAAATTTCGTAGTGTTTGGATTCAACGTTTGATCGTACGGAATAGAAACGCGCTGAAAATAATATCGAAAATTCAATATAATAATTGAGTTCAAAAAGCTATCTTCTTCATACCATCGAATTAGGTCCCGAAACTTGTTCCATCGCGTCGGAATAGAGGTATAACATTACGAACGCCTGTCGGCACGTCTCAGTCGGAGTTCGAATAAAATATTTGGATATTTTGGAATTTTAATAATATATTTTAATCGATTTGACTGCGCATCCTTTTTAGTCAATATCTCAGCCACCCTACCCCCTGCATCAGCTACCCTACACACAGACCTACATCTCGTCTTCCTCCTATTTAAACAGAGCACATGCTGAAAAAGAAAAAAAGGAAGAAGCTTGAATTTAAAAATCAATATCTCACAAATTACTTAATAAAAAATACGAAACTTACTTTAAAATTCTTCTTTTGTGGAGTACTTCGATTAGATATACTTCTTGTATAGTGCGGCCATGATTAGGGAGGGTCGATAGTGATGTCGTGAGCAAGATATGAGCTAGGGTTGGGATTTTTGAGGTGTTCGATCTTCGATTCGACGTTTGGATTCTTGATTTGTGTTCGTCGCAGAAAGTAGCATTTGGGTGCAGATTTTGGTGAGGTCCGATCACCTCTGAGGGGGTGCGACCATGGCTACAGTAGCCATGGCCTATCAGGTCGCGAATGGATTCAGGTGGCGTGCCATTGATTTGAGATGTCGACCACGTGGAGTTCGCGTAGAGCAACACGATGGAGAAGACGGTTCATTGAACGGAGGTCCATAGCTCTGTATCATTGAATTTATTGCACGCGATGTTGGATGGAGTGTCTCTGTTCATGTACAGGCATTGATCAATTTGGGGAAGAGGGTTGAGGGGCATAAGGGTAATTATAGTGAAGTTGTTTTTATTATTTATTTATTAGTTTAAATTCCTATAACTTATAAATTGCATAACTCCTACATACGAGGTTCGATTGGAACGAACCTTTTGCGTTGTGATCGTGATGATGAGAGCTTCGCAATGGAACAAGTTTGGACAGATTTGGAGATTGTCGAAATTTGGGCTAAAATCGGACGTCGTCCGGTTTTAGTTCCAAACTAGAACGTCTCAACGACAATAGAAAATAAAAGGTGAGTGTTTTATAACGCTCATAACGTGCTAAAATATTTTTATGCTAGTTAAATTCGAGATTATGAAGTGATATAAATTTATTGATTGTTGTTTGATAAATTTAATTGTCCTCTAAATTGTCATTTGAATTAACTGTTAAAAAAAAATTAAAATTGACAGCTAAATTTGAAATTGGAATTTAATTGCCAGCAAAATACCCGATATTAATAACTATGAAGTTGTTGTGAATTATATTGACGGGTTGGATGATTGATTGCGATGGATGGTATTGGTTGATATTTTGGATGATTTGGATGTTTATTTATTTTGATATAATATTGTTATCACCCTGTATATTATTTATAGTATATACAACTATAAATTGAATTATTTTGAATAAATTAAGAAATAGATTGAAATGATATATACCTATGGCATTTATTTTGGATTGAAATGGTATATATCCATCCTTGAAATTAAAAATAAATGATCACTTGACCATAGGATAGAAAATTATATACGGACACCAGATTGGTTAAATTAAAGGTTTTGAAATTTATTTAAATGATTTTGATTTAAAGAAATAAAAAAACCAAATTTATAGAAATCAAATTATTTTCGAACTGAGCTCGAAATGTTGAAATTTAAATTTGGTAAACGAAATGTTTTAAATAATTGAAGTTGAGATTTTTAAGTTATAATCGAAATATGATTTAAATTTTAGAAATTGATTTGATTTAATGGATTGGACTTTTATTCGAACTTTGAATATTTCTAAGTGAAAGTGATATAAAGCGATATTTCAAAATTGAGCTCGGAATTGAATTATATTTGAGGGTTTGGATTTTAAATTGGATATTGAAGGTAAATTTGATTTAAGCATTTTGAATCGATATTTTGAAAATCGAACTCGGAATTGATATAAATTGAAATGGTTTAAATTTGGAATTGAGTTGAAATTAATTTAGAATTGGAAGTGAAATAAATTTGGAATTGGAAGTGAAATTAATTTGGAATCGAAGTAAAATTCGACTTGAAATCGGAATTGAATCGATTAAATCGAAATGGAAATTTAAAGTGATTTGAATTGGGAAATTTTGAATTGAATCGGTTTGACTTTGAAACTATTTTCAAAAAAATTATTTTAGTATAAACTATTAATTTTTTTAAAATATTCAAAATATTTTAATTTTCCAAACTACTTCACTATATAAACCATTTTCAATACTCAAACTATTTTCTATTAAACTATTTTCACTATTTAACTATTTTAAAACTATTTTCTAAAAATTCAAACTGGTCAAAAGTGTGGAATGTTTATACTTAAATCTTGGGTTTAAATACGAATTGGGTTAAAATGAAGTTATAACCTAAATTTAAATTCGAAAAAAATTTGTAAGCGAAATCGGGATATTATGACAAAAATGATTTTGAAATGAAATGGTATATTTTGAGTAAATATGATGATTTTGAAATGGATTTGATTTTGAAGCGAATATGATATTATGATATCAAGCACGAATTGTTTTTGAAATATAAAAGTACCAACCGGTGTGTAAAACGACGTTTGGTTGTTAAAGAGACCGGGGCCTCTTATTGGCATACTCTCTATCAATATTGGAACTACTTTAACAACTGTGTACGCAGAGGAGACTCCAGAACAAAGTGGTTGAATTTGGCGTCGTTTGTTGGATTTGAAGAAAGAGAACGATGATGGATTGGCCTAACACTTGAGTCGATTTGAAATGACTAAAACAGGAGCCGTACCGGCCAATGAGGCTAGCTACCTCTAGCAGACGCACTTCTTCGTATTACCATCATTTACATTGTGATTGATTGGTGCACACCCTCTGATTTTGGGAGTGTTGGACGCGGTGGGCCGTTAGGGGTTACCACCAGCCGAAAGGGTAAACTGGTAGTATCCTACCTTGGGCATTGCCTCACGTGCCTTGTCATACTTTTATCCCTATACGAGACCCATACGATTTTGGTTTAGTGTGTCGTATCACGGCGCATCACTGACTACCGACGTGCTACTGGTGGTGTCAAATGCAAACTGTACGCCAATGCTTAAAACGCATTAAGGGGGATTAATGTAAAGCCTTAACGCTAAGAAAAATATTTATTTTATTGATTAGGCATTATATATGTGGCGTATTCTACTACATATAAATATTTTGACGGATCCTTAAAAGATGGAAAATCTGTAACATCTCTTGAGTTATTGCACGCACGTTATACATTGGATAGGAGATGTGAAACCCCGTAAACATCTCTGACGCCACGACACTCATGTTATATGTGATATCGATTTGACTCATATAAGGATATTTTATTCCTGACTCGAGTGTTTTTTCTTTTCATTACGCTCCGGTCAGCCCTGAGTTTTCAGCTTGTCGAAGATTTTTCTCTGAAGGACGAAGACGAAGATTTGGTATATTATTATTACTATTAGTATTCCTGCACCATGTTATCAGCTGCATTATTTTATTTATCCCTGTTGTATATATAACTCTGATAAATGTTTTACAAATTATAATCAAATGTATAATATAAACAGCTTCATGAACTGTTTATTTGGTTATTATATTTTGTCATTCCGCTGCAAGATTTTGTGTTTGTTTCCTTCTTCTTTTCTTATTTTTCTTAGTTAACCCCAATGATTATCTATGTTCCGGATTGTTTAAGTTGGACATGTAGATTATTGTTGATTTAAACCTTCCAAAATGTGGGTCGTCGCAATATATATATGAACCGTATGATGTGGATGAAAATACTTCTTCAGTTTTAGGAATAGTGTCCATGTATATCGTGAAAATCATCTACAATAACAAATACATACTTGTTATGATTTATCGATCGCATCTGAGTAGGTCCAAATAAATCAAAATGTAATAATTTTAAGGGTTGTTTGGTAGAAATTTCCTTTTTAGATTCAAAAGAACTCCTTTTCAATTTGCCATATTGACATGCATCACATAAATTTTTAACTTTATAATTTATTTTAGGAAGATCTCTAACCAAATTGTATTTAGCTAGTTTGTTTAAAGACTTAAAGTTTATGTGACATAATCGTTTGTGCCATATCCATGGGTCATTAAAATCTACGGCTAGGCATAAATCACTCGAGTTACTAAATTACATATTTAAGTCATAAATGTTTCTTTTCCTTAATCCTTCGTAAATCAGATTTTTATTTTGATCAAATATGTTGCATTTATTCTTTTCAAAATCAATTTAAAATCCTTTGTCACAAAGTTACATTGGCTAATGCTTAAATGGTTATGTTTTAAATTTTTAACTAAAAGAACATTTGTAATAACAGGTGAAGTGGACATACCAACATTGATGACATCTCCAGTTCCAATAACAAATCCTTTTGAATTATCTCCGAAAGTTACAATACAACAATCTTTGTATGTTATATTTGATAATATTTGGGCATTTCCAGTCATATGTTTGGAGCATCCACTATCGAATATCCATTTCTTCTTGTTATTTGATTTTCCTTTAGGTACCTCCTCAGTATTTTCCATGAAGCATACATTAGCCTGCTCAGAATCACTATTGCTATCACTGTCTGATGATGAAGACGAATCTGAGTCATCCCAAGTTACTTGAAAAGCCTGTTTTCTTTTCTTGAATTTCTCGAACTTTCCTTTCTTTTTGTCATTATTGAGTTCTGGGTATTGTTTCTTCGTGTATCCGAATTTTCACACCCAAAGCATTTGATCGAAGTTTGGTTGGATGAATTTTAATTTCCTCCGTTTTGGGATCTCTTCATCTTTTTGAATTTCATGAATTTGTTGTAATTTTTGGCAATAAATACGATCTCATCTTCATCTAAGTCCGAATTATTATCATTGGCCTGAAAGGCTATATTTTTCTTTTCGTTGATTTGTTCTTTTCCTGCTTGCAAATTTGCTTCGTACGACATCAAATTTACTATCACTTCTTCAACTTTTAGTTGAGATAAGTCATTTGCCTCTTCGGTAGCCAACACTTTTCGTTTCCATTCATTTGTTAAGGAATTTAAAATACGTGTAACAAAATCAAAATCTATGGATTTGACTCTAAGTGCCATGAGATCATGTTGTATAGTTTAAAATCTAGCATACATATCACCAATAGATTCATTTGCTTTCATTTTAAATGAAGAAAACTAATTTGGTAAAATGGAAATCTTTGTTTGTTTAACTTTATTAGTGCCTTCATGAGTGATTTGTAGTGTACGCCATATATCATATGTAGTAGTGCACAACATGACACGTGAGAATTCATTTTTGTCAAGTGAACAGAATAAAACATTCATAGCTTTAGCATTGTTTATTGCTGTGTTCTTTTAAGCATCCGTCCAAGTGCTTATATCTGTTTCCGGTTCTACATATTTAAATTTTGTTGCTTGCCAAATTTCTAAACCATTTGCTTCCATAAAAATACACATACGTGTAGACCAGTAAGCATAATTTGATCTAGTGAATAGTGGTGGACGTACGGTTGATTGTCCTTCTTGAAATGTACTTTCCATATTAAAAATGTTTCAATTATGTGTTACTTTGAATTGGGATAACCGTGCTCTGATACAAAATGAAAGAGTGTATGGATCGTGTATTTATATCTAATATGCAATTGTAATAAAAAGCTATCCTATAACTAACAGAGTAAAGTAAATAATAGTAAAGAAACAATCTCACCAAAGTTTTTATACTGGTTCGGACCTCTCGTCCTACGTCCAGTCCCGAAGCTCCTCTTCGGGTTTAACTAGTAAACAACCCTTGCTTTGCCCGGAGGAATAAGCTTGATACAACAGTTCTTTCTACGACAAGTACGTGTTCTGGGAAACATTGATTTTGACTGCATAGTACAAATCTTCGTATAATCTCCATTGAGTAGTATGTGTACGTGAACCTATACTTTTAGGAAGTGATAAAGACCGATATTGTTTGCTTTTAGAAATCAGAATATGCAAAGAATATAGATATGAGATTTAGAAAATTCAATTAAGTTAATTCTTAGAATCTTTACATATTTATAGATGTTGAAGAGTTTTTGTGAAAAGTAGTATTCATTAGAGTTTTCTGTTTCAGTCTAAAGGTTGCAATCATTGAGTAGGAAGAGATGCGGTGAAGAATTATGGGAGTAACCATCAACTGAAGAAGATGACTATTCATAGTTTATGGCCGTTACCTAGCACAGACGTCTGTCCATAACATTCAGACGTCTAAGCATATATATATTTAACAGAAGCCAGACTCAGACGTCTGATGTGTATTCGTATTTAAAACCAGAAGCTTTAGACAGACGTTTGATATACAATGTCAAACATCTGACATATGCTGTTTCTACACTTCAGCCTTTTGATATATGAAGAGTTGAAAGAATTTTTCCATGCAATGTTTGTGTTAAAAAAACTACTAAAGGAGATTTTACAAGTTATATATCTATGACAATAACACACTATATTAGGTTTTCTAATACCGATGATTCTTCTCCTTTGCTAGTCGTCTTGAAGTTGAATTCTAAAAGCTTTTACCTGTAAGTAAATGAAATATATATTGTATGTGTATGATTGTATAGTTATTATCATCGAAATCATAGAATAGTGGTTTTAACGTCGGGTGCTTAAAGATGAGATTGAAAGGCTTATCTAGAAATGGACGCTTTTAGAATTTGTTCGATATCAAGTGGAACAAAGGACCAACCGCAACAACTAGCCGACTCAACCCCAACAACCCAACAACAACTTTGTGGTATTAACCGACATGTTGGCCAAATGCAGAGGTCCGCGTGCGGTAATAGTCAGGGGGAATAGTCCCGGTATTTGAGGGAAGTGGGTTCAACCGTCTAAGTATATTATTTAGAGCATCGAGCATCCAAAACACCTAGGCTGGAATCAGATTAGCCCATCACTTTCACTGCTAAGTACAGAGAAGGAGTCTCTTACCCCCATCAGCAACCTAAATGGAGACAGCTCAGTCAATGTCATGTTCAGACATGTTTTCGAGGCTCTCAAGCTTCCTGCCTCCAGTCTCACCTTTGCGCCCTCCCTATTTACGACTTTGGAGGTGTGGGCCTTGTTCCAATGGGTACCACCTCGCTTATGACAATGTTCAACCAAGAACCCCTTGCTACAAAGGTTTAGGTAAACTTTGTAGTGGTTGATTGCTCTTTTACATACAATCGTTTCATAGAATGACCGATGCTTGTTGAACTGGATGCCATTGTTTCCTACAACCGGCTAATTATAAAGTTCTCTTCCCAAGGTGGGATCGGCAAGATTAAGAGCAATCAGTAGAAGGCTAGAGCGTGTTATAAGACTTTCCTCAAACAAGTGAAGAAGGGTGCTCTCATGCTTTAGAAAGAACTTGAAACACTAAGCAGTGAATCACCCAAGAGAACCATCGAGCCGGTCAGCTCTCTGGTTCAAACCGAGACCACTCCCAACTCTGAATTATCAACATTAACGACACCTCCCACCAGCAATGGCTTACCCGATCATGTCAGGCAACCAATGACGTGTTACCTAAGAGCTGTGCTATTAAAGCCCTGCTAAATCCTTGCAAAATCCACGCCACAGTGCATAGTGCTCTTTGACTGCTACACTATTTCAATTTGGCACTATTAAATAGTAGATCTGCTTTAAGCGCCACTATTTTCCGCTACGCCTGCTAAATCAAGGGTTTTAACACCCCCTTTAGTAATATTAATATAAAAAGGTTAATTTAACTAGTTCTTTTTTAAATCAAATCAACAAAGTTAGGGTAAGGACCTAATTTTAAGGTATATGTGTTTAATATAAGTTAAAAATCCATTGTGGTCACCAAATCTAGTCTACATAAATCATGACATTCTTCTATTTTGTTATACAAGATTAGACAATATTTCTTTTTGCAACACAAATGATATGAGAATGAGAATAAATTTACTTTAAATATTTTGTTTTATATCTAATGAAGTTTTATGCACTTCGGTTATTTTCCGCTATATCCTCATTATAAATTGTTACACCTCTACCACTATAGAATTATTAAGCACTTTAACTACATAACCCGAGAGTATCCTTGAGCCTGACAATTTTTAGGGTCATGCTAGGGTCGTCCTTGCCCTTGAAGATACAAATGCCAATGGTGTGTCACCTGAGAATACCCTCGAGCCTAACAATGCTAATTTCGTGCCCGGACTACCCTCAGCCATAAAACTACATCAACTGGCAGCCTGTCATTCAAAAGTACTCTCGATCCTAGCAGCGCTCAAGGTTATGCCGGGACAACCCACCACAATGAAGACTGGGATAGCTGAAATCATATCTCCTTGGCCATTCCCCAAAGAACTAAAGAACTCATCTCATCATGGGATGAGAAAGTCGCACCCGTTGGCAAGTAGGGACATCCCACATAGCAACTCCTACCCTCATATCGTCGGCAGACTCATTTGTGAGAGCTAGGGGAAAAATCAACATCTGGCTCGAGCACGAACGTCTGTCATAATCGAGGACATTGTAGAGCACATGATTTACGTGCTAGACCAGTGTGATTTAGAAATAAACTCAAATCTTGATGATGACTCGCTCGACCCTTGCATTAAGGATTCAAATATTGACGGCATGTCGACTGCTCTATTGAAATCGGTACCTATAGATTATGTCGACCCTAGCAAAGTTGTTCAAATTGGCACAGAACTCAGCCCAAACGTTAGAGATGAGATAATCAATTTCCTACAGCAGAGCAAATAAATCTCCACATAAAGGCCGCTGACATGATTGACATTGATCCCATGATCATTTGCCGTGCACTTAACACTGATCCCAAAGCCACCCCCAGTCATCAAAAGTGTCGACCCCTTAACTCAAAGAGGTACCGAGCTCTTAAGGAAGAGGTAGAAAAGACATTAGCCAATGACTTCATTTAGGAGGTAGAATATCTGGTCTGGTTAGCTAACCCAGTACCGGTTAGAAAACCAAATGGCTCTTGGAGAACTTGCATCGACTTCTCTTACCTTAATAAAGATTGCCCCGAAGATAGCTTTCCTTTGTCTCGCATTGATCAACTGGTAGATGCAACCAGTGGACACAAGCTCCTCACTTTCATGGATGCCTATTCTTGTTATAATCAAATTTCCATGCATAGCCTGGACCAAGAGTACACCTCCTTCATCACAAATTTCGACCTGTACTATTATCGTGTCATGCCTTTTGGGCTACAAAATGCAGACGCCCCCTATAAGAGTCTCATTAACCAAATGTTACCTTAACAAATCGTCCGGTCTATAGAGGTTTATGTGGATGTCATGTTGGCAAAGTCAAAAAAATTTATGGTGCATGTATAGAACAAGGTCAAGACTTTCAGCATACTTTGCCAATACAACATGGAGCTGAACCCGAAGAAGTGTTCCTTTACCGTCTGGTCCGACAAATTACTTGGTTATGTTGTGACCACCGACGGGACTGAAGCTAACCCCAACAAGATCTTAGCGATCAAAGATACGCAAGTCCCAGAACCGTGAGACAAGTAAAAAGCCCGAATGAGATGGTTGCAACATTGAACTGGCTCGGGTCGAAAGATACCGACCGATGTCTCACTTTCTTCAAAAAGGGAAATTCGTTTACTTCGAATGATGAATGCACGAAGGCATTCGAGGAGTTGTAGTAGTGTTTGTCCACTCCTCCAGTATTGTCAAGCCTATCCGCGGGGATGATTTATATCTATATCTGAAACTGTCTGACCACACGATCAATGTTGCCTTGATCAAAGAAGATAAGAAGATCCAATGGCCAATCTATCATGTCAACAAGAAGTTGCACGCCCAGAATGAGATACATACGGCTAAATAAACTTGTTTCTACTTGCTCACGGCAGCCCAAAAACTCCGGCCATACTTTTAGTCTCATCTTATCAAAATCCTAATCAACCAACCTCTGAAGTAAGTCCTTAGTCAACCCGACATATCTATCGCGCTTGGGTGTAATACCTTGGGAATTCAGTAATTATTTTAATCAAATATTAATAAAATGATAATGTAAAAATAATTGAATTTAATGGGATAATTAAATACGTTAAATAAGAAGGGGAAAATGGTTATTTTTTTGACTTTAGAATATGATGTTGAAACTAGTGCTATTGTGACCGTCTCGTTTTTTGATTCACATAGTATTTTTGTTTGTCTCGTTTGGAGTCTGTATAAAGGTATTACGGTCGAAAATATGTTAAGTTAATCGAGCGACAAATCTTAGAATTTGGAATTTGAATCTGAGGGGACAAATGCTTTCCCTCCTTCCATTTAAAATAAACATATGTACTTACTTTTCTGTTTTCAAAACCGATCGCTCCTTCTTCTTGTCTCCTTTTTCCTTTTACAGATCAAATCATCATAACTCTCTCAAAACCCAACCAAATCGTGCGAGACCAGCGGCGTTGCAAAGCTATTGGAGGAGGCTATGTACCTGCAATGATTTTGAGATGTAATTCTGAAGCGAGGAGGTGCAACAAGCCAAATAGTGGAGTTCAAGGAGAAAATGGTGAATTGGTGAGTGATTCATCATTTTCTCTTCATATAATGCAATCATGATGTTATAATTATGATATGCTGGCTATAATAGTTTATATAAACACTTATACTTAAAATCAAATTAAATGGGGATTTGAGAGGGATTTGACTATGAATAGTAAATTAGGATTAGGTTTACACTAATTTATAAAATTTGATGAATATATGCAAAAACTGATGTAGTAACATGTTTGACTGAACTTAGAAACGTAGGGCTAGGTACTACGGATGTTCCTAAGCGATCAGAAGCTGAAAGAAAGTGGTTGGAGGTGGAAATAATAAGAAGAATGACCAAATTGCACAATCTGAAAATGGAAAACATGTGCACCGGTGCACCGGTTATACCAATCGGTCCACCGGTGCACTATAATTTGGAAAAGGTTGAACCTGGATCTGTAAGGGCCTATATAAAATAATAGTTATCGATTTGGATCCAGTTCCTATTGTTTCTAGAGATGACCGGAGACCATTGACGAGACAAACGATGGTGTTACGAATTGAGTGAACGTGTGTAATGATTTGCTATTTGAAGTGGAAATGTATGTTATTGTGATACAGAGACGTGATACGATGGTGAATGCGAACATGAACATGAACGAGGCTGTGGTGTAAGTAATCGGCCCAGGATGCAGATGTGAATACAGATATGGATACATATACATAGATGGATGTAACACAGATATTGGTTCTGATACAGATACAGACCTGTGACACAAGTAGGTGGTCCAATTATTACGTTACTCCCCTGTAGTGCTTTAGCAGACTACTGTGGAGGTGCATGTTAAGTGACCATGTAGAGCAAGAGGCAGTCTAGGGCACAAATCTAGTTAGTTAGTTTGAGGAAAATATGCGACCTTGCGGGACAACAGGCTAGTCCAGGAAGTGAGTCCTATATGCGATTAACATGGCGGTGGACAGTAGGTGACCTTGTAGCGCATGATGTGAGTCCAGGGAGGTGAGTCCATATAGATATGATGCGATAAGACTAGATGTAGATGACAGTTAGGTATGACATGACCGACATGACGTGAGGTGACCGAGTGATAGACTCATGTCATGTTATAGTATTATTTTTGTAGTATACATAGAGTGAAATGTGGCTCACTCACCGGACTTATGTCCGACCCACTCCTTTTTTTCTCTTATACACACACACATACATACATACATGCATATATATATATATATATCTAGGTTGATAGAGTTTGAAGATGAGATGATATTAGAGAGAGAGAGAGACTAATTTATATATTGTATATGATGTAATTAAGTGTTGTGACCTAGATTTGACTTTGTGTATGGATTGTGTTGTATTTGTATTAATCAGATATATGTATTTGACATTGTAGACATATTATGGTGATGTGACTATGGTTATTATTGATGTTAAATAGAAATTTGGTACAACGTTTAAGTTATATGTACAAGAAGGCATGTTAGAAGAAATTTCGACAATACCCTTAGTTTTATGATTATTCCAAAAGATAGAATAGGCAAGTCAAAAATTCAATAGGTAAATAGACAAGTCCAAGAGTCAATAGGCAATATGTTCAAGTAATGTTATTTATTCAATTATGAGCATGTTACAAAATGGTGCAAATATGCAATTTTCTAATTGTCTAGCCCTTCTTTACAAATATGTCATCTTCTTCCTCGTTATCCTTAATTCCATTAGTCTGTCATTGAGCTCTCTTTATCGCAACGAAAAGAACTTAGTGAAGATCCTACCTAGAAAAAATTATAAAGTGCGAAAGAGATTAAGCGTCCATTTCCATGAAAAGATGCATCTCTATTTATAGTGGTTGGAAGGAGGTACACTTGCTTCCACTGGCGATGTGGGACTTTATGGTGTCATGGAGCATGTAATGGAATGTGAAGACTTTTGAAGCTTTACGAAGGAAAATACACCAAACCCTCTTGAATTTGCTCTTGTAAATGATCTTATTATTCTTTCTTTGCATGATCTTCATCATCCTATGGCAGTGATGTTATACTATATCGATGGTGTGCAATTTTCATGAAATACGACCTCGATTCATGTATGAAGCTTATTATCATGTGGGCAACCTTCAATGTGGCAATCTTATCACAACTCATTGGCATTCTTTTGTTTATGACTTCCTTCTCATTTGTTGACATTCAACATCAATATTGTTTAGTTATCATGTTGATGAAGCTCGATATGGTTGAACAACATTATCGACTAAATACGATATAGACGAAGTATGGCATCAATGAAGGGTGGTATCAATAAAAGGCAGCGCTGATAAATGGCGGCATTGAAAGAATGCAACATGGATTACATGAAACATTGATGAAGTGCGTTATTAAATGTGGCATTGACATAGAGCATCATCGTTGTGGAGCAGCATTGACATGGAGCGACATCGACTTTGATAGCCTTCATGGACATTGACAACGTTCATCATCAATGTCACTTTAGAGGTTTGCATTGATATCTCCAAAGTGTGGTGCTAATGTAATGTGGCACTGATGATATATGTCTTCAGTGGAACATAGCATAGAAGTAAGGCAGCATGAATACGAGCAACATTGCTTTGATTTGCGGCTTGTTGCTGATTGACAAGATGCGGTACCGTAGGCTTTCGACATTAACCTATCTTCGTGCTTTCGGCATTGGTTCATCACCATTCCTGCGACATTGGGTCCAATGGCATCAATTTCGTTATGACGCCACCACTTATAGCATTACCTTCAGAATTGAAATTATGTGGATAACATTTGTCCCCCTTGTATAGAAGAAGCATTTTAAACTTTAGTGTAAAACCAAGAATTTCTTTGCTTTCTCGATTCTTTCTGAGATTTCCTTTCCAACTCAGTTTTCCTGTAAAACATAAAGTGAATGATAACTTTCATAATTAACTTTAAACTCAATTTCAATTTTAAGAAACCTCATTTTGGATTTGATTGAATTATAAATAGGTATATATTGTCTACATTATCTGTATGAATTAGGATTATAAGAGATCAATAAATAACTATAATTTTTCAAACGGAATACCAGAAGATTATCTGATAATATTATATGGAGGAGCATTAGAAATTTTCTCTAGCAATATCATAAATAAATGACCAGAAACTCTATTTATTAGCAGCAGTAGAAGACTAGAAATCCATCTGATAATAATGAAAGACAAGAAATACATATAATAATAATGATTCGAATAGAAGACCAGAAAACCTTCTGGCAATAACAGAAGCCCAAAAATCCATCCGGTAATAATAAAAGACCAGAAATCCACCTGATAATAATAGATGACTAGAAAACCATCTAATACTAATAGAAGACCAAAAAACCATCTGATAATAAGAGAAGACCAAAAATCCATCTGGTAATAATATAAGAACAGAAATTCATCTGATTATAATAGAATGCTAGAAATTCATCTGGTAATAATAGAAGACCAGAAATCCATCTAGTAATAATAGAAGAACTGAAATCCACCTGATTATAATAGAAGACCAGAGATCCATCTGGTAGTAACAGAAGACCAGAAATCCATCTAGTAGTAACAGAGGACCAAAAATTCATCTGGTAATAATAGAAGAATTGAAATCCATCTGATTATTGTAGAAGACCAAAAATCCATTTGGTAATAATAAAAGACCAAAAATCCATCTGGTAACTAAAAATTGCTTTTGCTTTGGAGCATAAACGGCTCATATTCGTCGGATTCTCCTCTAGATGTTTCCGCATTAGAGCACTAACCGGCTCATATCCGATAGATCTTCCTCTAGAAGATAGATTGATTTTGTTTCGAAGCATAGATGGCTTGCTTTTGACAGATCTTCCTCTAGAAGATTGTTTTTGATCAATTCTTTAGGATAGAGTTAGATTTGAATTTGGATGGCACCGGTGATGATCTCAACTTGGATCGAACCCTTTATCACCGTCTTAGGTGACGATTTATGTTTTGTTGTCCGGTGCATTTGGTTAGCTTCGTTGAGCAGGACTGTAGACTTACCCAATCTCCCTCTAGGAGACGCTTCAATAAGGCCTTTGATGAGGGCACTAAAGGCTTAGTACGATGCGTTTGGTTTGCTATATCAAGCATAACCATAGGCCTATCCGACCTCTTCTAGATGGCACTTTAGTGAGGCCTTCGATGACGACACTAAAAGCTGCTTCGGTGCTCTGGGTAGCTATCATCAGTAGAACCAAAGACTTACCCGATCTCCCTCTAGGAGACATTTTAGTGAGACCTTTGATGACGACACTGGAGGCTTAGTCTGATGCTCTAGGTAGCTATTTTAAGCAGAATCAAAGACTTATCCGACCTCCCTCTATGAGGCGCTTTGGTGAAGCCTTTAATGACGACACTAAAGGCTTTTTCCATTTGTTTGAGGAGAGTCTTACTCCTGATCCAGTAGACATTCTTATTTCAATTTCTTTATTCATCCATTATTGAGAAATATGATCACAAATGCTTAGAACTCCATGTTCTATCTATCACATTGCCATTAGGTCATTATAATCTGTAGGTCCAAAGTGGAATTACTTTGTGTATGATTAGAAGTCCTTTCCAATTCGGCCCAAGTAGTCCACTTGCCGAGTTTTAGTATTTGCGGTAACTTTTTCGAAGCACCAAATATTCTTTTTGGAATGATCTTACTTTTACTTTTGAGTTGTAATACTTAGATATCCTTCATTGGTATTCAGCTGTCTGTATGGCTGCCACATCTCTTAATTCATTAATCAGATCTAAGGATTCTTTCCTCAATTCTTGATTTGGATTGAATGCACATGAAATTTTTCGATAAGAGGGTACTTCCACCTCAACTGGAAGCATTGTCTCACATCCATATGTTAATGAATACAACGCATGACCTGTTGGTTTAATTTTGCTTTGTCTAATCGTTTCTTGAGAATGGTTTTGATGGTTTTACTGGTAATCAAAGATTAATACTCTTGGTCTTGTAGATGGAAATCTCGTAATTATTCAGGATATTTTGCATATCTCATGCTAAACTCATGTTAAGGTAGGAATCATAGTTGCATTTAGAATTCGATAGGAGTTATAAGATAATCATGTTGAAGTTATGCGATCCCCAAGTCAGTCTATGTGGAACAATTTTATCCAAGTAAAAATCGAGATTATGAGATTTTTGGAATTCAAAGCAAGTTGTAATTGAAATTCACAAGTGCTTTGGAACTTGAAACAGGCCATAACCTGAAATACCTTTTACTACTTTGTAATCTTATTATCCTATTTTTGGATGATATTTGTAGATCTAGTCTGAACCTTGTAGCTTGAACATTGGAGTATGATTCTACTCTTAAGTTGTAGATTTACTTGAATTTCTCCTTTTTTGGATCAAATATCGATTTGATTAAATCATCCCTTCTGGCTGCTCGTGATCATAACACTCTTGATGGATGTTTTTTCATTCCTCAGCTTTTCAAAAGTTACTTGGTGCACTCTAATGGTATGGATGAGAGATTCTATTCTAGTGTTTGAAATTCAAAGAAAGTTTTTATAAAACTTATAATCTCATAATAGAAATGTAAATCTCAAATAAGGGGCTAAGCGGTCATGATTCATGAACAAATAGTCCTTTAGTTGAGAACGGACTCTTCTAATTAGAGTTTTAATGGAACAAATAGGTCATGATAGTTCTAAAAACTTTTCATTGTTCTCAATAGTTTGTAGTTTAAAGATTTTATAAATTCCTTTTGAAACAAATAGGTATATGCTTTCCTAACTTATAAGGTAATTAGTAATGAATTTTCTGATTTACAAAGAATACTTTTCCAAAGGTGTGTGTGGGGTAGAATCCTTTGAGTAAAGTTGCTTGTTAAAATAAATATTTGTGTACATTATTCCACCTTTTGTAAGATGTTAAACTATGCCACCTTAGGTTTCATTTATCGAAAAGAAATTTATTGTTTGTAGGTCCGAAAAGTCATGATCCATGAACTAATAAACTTCATAGGCAAGAACATGCATTCCTATAAGAATCCATTCTTTTGAATAAAACTTTTATCTGGCAAACAGTTTATAACAAAGAGTTGCATTATCATGTAAATCCAAGTTTTAGATAGGGGATCATAATTTTATATATTATCAGAAAATCCACTACTATAAGAAAACTTGATTTATTGAAACTTTCATATATGAAATTATGTTATACAAATTCGTATATAAGAGATTATATATATGTTTGTGTGTGGGGGATAATGTATATGAAACCATTTAATATACGTAAATCCACTGATGCAATCGTGATCCCCCGATACTATCTAATATGGTTGAAGTCATCTACCATTTTTAGCATTGATTGTTTCATTCAACATCATCTGGTTTTGCTTGAAACTTGAGCTTAATATATTTTTGTTGTGCGCCAAACCTAGCATGTTCCAAAAAAATTGACGCTTATGACATCATTCAATCCATACAAAATCACTTATCCATTCAGTGTAACGGTATCACTTAAGCCATACAACATTGCTTGCTAATATTCGAAATACCCTATACTTGTGCTTTACCCGAAGTTCGAAGTCTCTTGTGAACTTGGAACCGTGTATATTCCATTTTCGTATAAACCATATGTGCCTCGGGATTACATAAATTTGAAACCATGCACATACCCCCAAATCACTTTTATACAAAACTTGATGAAATATATTTTGAGATTGATATATGTTTAGAATCATATTTGAACAAAACCATATTTATGTTTGAAAGTGAAACATTCTCCAAAGCAGATATGTACATTCAAATTTAATGTACATTTGAAGATTTATGTAATTTGACATTCCTGAAAACTTAATATACGTATATAAATCGAATATATCATAAACCAGAACCATATTATTATGAAAACTTAGATGCACAGAATTTTATGTTTTAGGGAACTCAATATCCTTGAAGACGAAATTTGCATATGTAAAATTTATATTTTAAAATTGTATATTTGATAAAGTGCTCATGCGTATACCTGTGGCCCTTGTACCTCACACAAATTCGAAACTAGTTTCATGTATAAAACTGGTATATATTTCAAAGCTTTTTTAATTGGAACTAGCGCATATGTGTATCCAAACCAATTGCGTGTATAAATGAAACTCTTTGCTTCTGAAAACAGGTATTCATCTGCTATACTTTAAATACTGTATTCCATTTGTACTTTAACACATATCTAAATTTATGTATTCCTTCTGAAAATCCCTATATTCACTTGAAATTTCATAGATCTGGAATACTGGCACGCATTGAATGTCCAATATTTTATGAAACTTCATATATATATACATATTTAGAGTTTTATTTTATTGAAAACTAGGCTTATCAAAGTGCCTACATCTTAAAATCCAATACAAAGTGGATATAAGCACTGAAATTATGTTTGTTTAAAAACTTTAAAACTTCTAATAATTGAAAACTTTTCATCTGAGTCCGCTTGCTTTTTACCAAACCGCGTGCATTCAAAAATTTATATACGATGTCATACTCGTTTGGAAAACACATACGTATGTTTTTGAAGCTATATATTCAAATCACAGTTCATATGAAATTCAGTATTTCCAAAGCACATAGATATGTATAAATCTTTTATTTTGAAACACGGACATGCCTTTGAAATCCAAATGCATATGAAACTCATTAACATATTCAAATCAAGCAAGTACTTGCAATCTTTCTTTCAAAATCTAGATATTAATAAAACCAATGTTTTGAAGACCGAACCATGTATCAAACCGTGATGACCCAAGATCGAAGGTTTTGATGGTCCGACCGGTTGAACCGTTAAAACCGCGCTGATTGAAAGTAGAATCATACATATAAATTAAGTTTTTTAAGTTGATATATTAGCAGCAATTATTTATTTATGTTAAATAGATAAATATACTACATATATATATTTTAGTTAAAGTTGTTAAACAACGACAGAGTAAATATATTTTTCACAGTTTAAATTGTTTTGTTCTATAAGTCCCACATCATTGGAAAGTATAAGTATCATTCTGCTTTCATTCAAATATGTGGTCCTATGTTAGTCCAGGTGAAGTTTGCCTTAGAACATATGAATCTGGATCAGGCCATTTGCCTAGAACTTGAAGTCCTTACGTAGTTAAAAGTGGGCTTCGCTGATATTGGACTATTGGATTTTGCGGTTCAAAAGCTTTAAGCATGGTCCAATTGAGCTTCGGGCTGGATTGCTTCTCGTCCCATGGTTTTAAGGGTTAGGTTGACGGTCCGGTCCGGTCTTTAAAGCACTGCCTAAAACACATACATCTAAGGCATATTTGGAAAAATAATTTAGTGTTGCACGCGTATAAAATCATATAAACTTAATTTCGATGGCATTTATGCAGAATCATGCATACATGTATGTATATATATATATACACACATATACACACATATACATACACACACATATATATAATTATAATTATATATTTGGAGACTACACTTTCAAAGCCTAACACGTATATTCAAAGATTCTAGGCTTACAAAACTTATATGTTCAAAACTTTATGAATCTTTTCATATCCGAAAGCCTGCATATATTCAAAGTTTTTGTATACATATACTGAACCCAATGTATGCATAATACCATATATACTTGAAAACCGTATGTATATGACACTATATTTTCTTGTAAAGCTGTAAATGCGTGTACATGAAATTATATAATATTTAAAAACTTTCGTATTAATAAAATTTCTTTTCAAAGGTTGATTGCACAAAACCACTTAAGAATTTTAAATTCAAATTATTTTAAAGCTGAACATATGTCTGAGCCTGTCATACATTCGAAATCGTATATGCTACCACATATATTCTAAATTTTATCTACTTTGAAACTGGAAAATATATATACATTTTCCAAATTAAATATACTTTGGGTTTTAACTCCATATATGTATATGTACACCTGGTACTTACATGAATATGCAGTTTAATATTTTCGAAGCTTGCCATATACACTTAAAGCCTTATGCGTGAAGCATATATCCATATACAAAACTATATATATATATTTGAAACTGGTATAAAAATCACAGTACCAGAAATCATGTATGTATTTAAAACTATTTTTTTAGAAACTGTTTCATAAGTACTATTTATGTGTATCTGACATTGATACATGTAATACTTTCAAGGCCATAGATATATATTACTTTTTGTAATTCTGAAACTATTTATTTTCAAAATTATTTTTATATATTTTCAAAATCATGTATGTAAAACACATACATTTGGAACTAAAGGTATATGAAACACTGATATACGAAATCAATGACATGTACATGAAATCTCCGTGTTCCAACTTTATCTTTGTCAAATTAATATATTTAAAATCCATACCAATATGTGTAGAATACAATAGTCTATGATTTTTGTTGATAATAAACATATATATATATATATATATATATTCGTTTAAATGTATTTGTTATTGTACTATTTTATTTTTCACATAATTAAATAAATATTTGTTGAATAAAATAAATAACACATAATTCATATTCAAACAAATATTTTATTACAAATTCGAATAGTACAAATATGAGCTCTCACTACATTTACACAATTTCAATTACAATACAAATTCATACTACAACACAATTTTCATTATACAATTTTTTACATACATTTTCACCTCACTACATTCACTCATCACTCGTATTTGATCTTCAACTCTATTCCAGCTTGTATCCCGCATCTGAATTATCTGTAAAATAAACATTGACGTAGTAAAGTTGAAAAAGAAATATTTTTGCTGTGTACAACAAAATGTGTGTTTTGAAAATATTATTTGCCTCAGTTATTTGGGTTGTTCATCGTCATTTTCTTTTGAATTCATCTTACACGAACAGCTTGTAACATGCACAATGTATTACTGTACATGTCACAAGGCCGTGCACACCGATATACACCTGCTTGTTAAAACTGCAGGAACAGGTGAGCACAAGGTCAAACCCGAGCCGAGGCTGGATTCAACATAGGTGCAAATGAAAACAACATGTACAAAACAGCTGGAACAAGACTTCATGGAGTTCAACATGATCACATGACAAAGTATGCATATATATTTGTTCAGACCAAACCAGACCAGTCGCAGCAAACATGCAGCTACCCTCAGATTACAACAAACAGACTCGAGTGAACCAAGTGCATCAAATCAGAGCACATGCATACAACATGAAGATCAACTTAGAGCATACAAAAGCAACTCAACAGACCAGTTCAACTAGACATGAAGCCTCAACAAAAATGATAGCACACAATACAACAGAGGAGACAGCTATAACCAGTCAAAGCAACCAGACATGTTCATATGAAGACCACACTCCAACATATGGAACCTGACTCAACAATGAAATGGTCAAGTGCACTCAAGTAAACAGAGCAAGTAATGCGACCAGAAATATAACAATTACAACAAGTGATCAATGAAGACTTGATTGCAACTGGGAATGACCACAACATGTACATGAGTGGAAAGCAGCTAAACCAGATAAGTAAAACATGAACCAAAGACCAAAACCAAACAAGTGATCAAGTTTCAAATGCATTCAGGTATATACAAGACTCAACTACAAATGGAGCATGCAACTACTATACTGTTCAAGTCTCGACCACGATAAGCTTCAACATGTACAAACAAAAGGCTTCAGACAAGTCAACTTCATCAAGTTTTAATGACCAACCAAGTTACAACAGAATTCATATATACAAGTTTGGCATTATCCACAAGATCAACTTAATTGCAAATGAAGCCTCAATCAACACACTGCAACAAGATTTTAAATACAAGGAACCATACATAGTACATAAACACATGTATACATATATGCATACACACGCACACATGCATATATATTGATGAAGTAGACAAAATCACCCAGTGCAGACCAACGAACACAACATGTGACGACCGCCCATGACCCCTGCACTAAACATAGAAATAGTGCGCTGAAAAGTGTGCCAGGCAGCCATGGACGATCACCAAGGTAAGGTAAAACAGCCGAATCTATCGTATTACTCACAGCACATGGATAAAATACAATAGAGAATATATATATAGTGAAGCTTCACAAAGTAGAATCTCATCAATTAAGCTTCATAATAGTTGAATACAAACATCTGAATAGTCAATACATCAAGCCTCACTACATATCACTCAGAGAATTATACAAGCAGCGGAACATCCAGTACATATAGTAAGAAAAATAATATGCAAGCCTCCAGCTCGTCTTCGTCATAAGCATCGTTGGAATCTAAGAACAACACCTGTCACCTGCTACCTAGTCTGCCCATCCCAAAATGGATGAACAGATCAAGGTAATAAGAGTTGAACATAAAACCTTGAGTCAGACAACAGTCTTAGTGAGCGGTAAATTAACTAACAACATACCAAAAGAGCATAAAGGTAAAAGGAATAGGAATCCAACCCTCCCACTCCACCTCTTTCTACTGTGATAGCCCCCAGACACACTAAGCAGAAGTAAACATAGCAATCAGACAATTAAAGTAAAGCAATTATCACTCGAGTCAAGGCCGGTGTTTTCCAAGTACAAACCCCCAAGGCCTAAACCAAGATCAGATAAGCACCCAGAAAACATCGCTCTTGAGACCGAATGACGATACAACCAAAACATCCAAAAATCCATGACTCTGGCTATCACTGTTATCATTGCTTCGATACCACCGTTAATTGAATGACCGGCACATTCTTTCAACCATCCGTCAAGGGCCAATGGTAACCCCGGTTCTAGACAGAACTCCGCACGTCGTCGCAGCCCGTGCCTAGGACTATCGAATCTGCCCAGAGTACTCGACCACCAACTGTAGTATTTTGGGATTATCGAATCTGCCCAGCGTACTCTTGCTTTGAGCCTGCTAGAACCTTCAACAACGATGAAATCTCAGCCTTCTAGTCATCCTCCTCGACGACTATTCTCATACTAGCTCAAGCGCCTCTCGAGCCAACCATTATCCTCAAACTCGAACCATTTCACCGAGTCATCAACATGCTTGGAATGATCCCGTCTGGACTTAACCAAGGCTACCTCACATCATGCCTCGCTTCATCTCATCATAGCAAAGCCTCATCTCAACATCATCATCAAATCTATCGATATGAGCTTTATCATCCGCGTCATATGCCACGAGCAGCTTTTCTTATTCAAGAGCCTTTCCCTTAGCTTTTGAATCATCTTCGACCAACTTGTCCAAATCAAATCATCAATCGACTAATTTATAACAATCAATCAAGTCAATCATTAATTCAAGTAATCAAGCATTCAAACATGATCTAATAAATAATTATAACAATAATGGAAATCTTGTAAATAAAGAGTCCAAATCTAACAAGCATGAATCATGAGCAATATTTCTACAACTTGATGAATGAACTTGCATAGATTAACATGTGGTAAAATGGATGTCAAATCATCATGAACAATGGATCTATACTTAAGTTTACGAAAATGCATGAAATCACTATCTTTAACACATAATCAAGCCATCGATCCGATATACTCCTTTGGATCCGTGTGAGAGATTACCACCACTCACCGAATCACCTAAACACTTCAAACGCAACACACTTCAGATCTGGACAGCGAAGAATTTAGCTTGATCCGCTAAAATTCCACTTCAAACGATGAAATCTCTCTTCGATGGTTGAAGATCTTCAATCTAAGCTCTTGGATCTTCGATTTGGATGGAAGGAATCACAAGATTAAAGTGGAGAAAAGAAGTGAAGAAGTGTAGTTCTCGAGCTCTCAAAATAGCAGCACTTCGTCGCTTCAAAATCCGGATCCCAAAAAGTGAATAAAAACCGCGTATTTATAGGCAGTTCCTTAAGTCGTCCGCCCCCTTAAGTCGTCCACGACTTCAAAATCCCCGACCTACGACTTAACAAACCTTCCGACCTACGACTTAACCATCCCCTTCGACCTACGACTTAACCATCCCCTTCGACCTACGACTTAACCATCCCCTTCGACCTACGACCTAGCAGATTCCCCGACCTAACACTTAGGCACGACCTAAGACTCAACGGGATACGACTTAGCGACTTATCACACTGCCGCATTTCTACCTAAGTCATTTGGACGACTTAATGACTTACGACTCAACGACTTAACAGAAGTCACGACCTAACACACACGCGACCTAACAAAAATGCCGACCTAACACTCACGATCCAACGACTTAAGTCTTTACGCGACCTAACGGCTTAACTGGGATACGACTTAACACCTTTAGGTCGTCTAACGACCTAACTACACGCAGCATACTAACATAGGTCGTCTACAACCTAACTAACACGACATAGCGACTCAACGACTTAACTTAACTCGTCCACGACCTAACTTTCTTAGGTCGTTAACTCACACAGTCTACTAGGTCGCTACTCCTATGCCGCTAACCCCTAAGTCGGTAACCTTCTTAGGTCGGTCAACTTCTTAAGTCGCTAACTTCTTATAGGTCGCTCCAATCTCTTAAGTCGTCCCAAACTACTGTACGACCTAAGCTACTACACGACCTAACTCTGGACGATCTAACTCTGAACGATCTAACAACACTATCGACCTAATGACAACTGCTTTACAATCTTTTGATCCGTAAAAATACGGGTCGTTACATTCTCTCCCCCTTAGGAATTTCGCCCCCGAAATTCCAAACAAACAAGAGCAATCAAAAACTATTCTGCATGCCTACCATCCATAGCAATCAACAAATCATGCATCCAATTACTAGCCTACCATGCAGAATTCTAAGACTAGAACAAGTTACAATGTCGTGAGATGACACGACACCTTATGGTCATACCTCGAAGAGTTCAGGATGAGTTGCCTTCATCTTCTCTTCCACCTCCCATGTACAGTCGTTAACATCATCACTCCATTATACCTTGAGCAACCTAACTACCTTCCTCCTAAGCTGTTTCGTGTTAGTTTCCACAACACGAAGCGGCTTACGAGGTCTCTTATCGACTGGATCAATCTCAAAATCTTCACAGCTATCAGCAGAAACCACCATATTCGAGTCGTGCACATACTTCCGTAGATACGATACATGAAAAACATTGTGCACACCCGCCATCTTTTTTGGTAACTCCAATTTGTAGGCGAGCTTTCCAATTCGCTCGATGATCGGGAATGGTCCAACAAATCTCGGAGTCAATTTTCCTTTCTTCCCGAATCGAATAACATTCTTCAGTGGAGAAATCTTCACAAAAACCATATTACCTACGTCGAATTCCAAATCCTTACGACGCTTATCGGCATAACTTTTCTGTCGGTTTTGGGCTGCCTTCAATGGTTGTCGAATGATCTCTATGAAATCTGAAGTCTGTCGAATCATTTCTGGCCCAAGTATCAGCTTTTCTCCTGTTTTTAACCAACATGTCAGAGAGTTACACGGTCTTCCATACAATGCTTCATACGGTGCCATACCAATGCTTGACTGGTAACTGTTATTATATAAAAATTCCACCAAATGAAGGTGATCTTCCCATGATCCTCCGAAATCTAAAACGCATGCTCTGAGGAGATCTTCCAAAACTCGGTTGACTCTCTCAGTCTGACCATCTGTTTGGGGATGATAAGCTGTACTCAAACACAACTCGGTTCCCAGAACATCCTGAAAGCTCTTCCAAAATCCACTAGTGAACAATGGGTCTCGATCGCTCACTATACTCTTCGGAATACCATGGAATCGAACTATCCACTTAACATACAGCTCAGCCAACTTTGATGCAGTCCTGGTTGATCGAACATGAATGAATCTTGCACTCTTAGTCAAACGATCTACGATGACCCAAATCCCTTCATTTCCCGCTCTGGTTCTAGGTAACCCATCGATAAAATCCATTGATATTTGCTCCCACTTCCATGTAGGGACTTCTAATGGCTGTAGCAATCCACTGGGCTTCTTCTGCTCGGCTTTTACCAACTGGCAGTTCATGCACTTGGAAATAAAATTTCCAACATCTTTCTTCATACCTTCCCAGTAATAGGCTCTCTTCATATCCCGATACATCTTATTTCCACCTGGATGAATTGTCAGCTTCGAGTGATGACTTTCCTTCAGAACTTCATTTCTCAATTCATCTATATCGGGAACAACTAGTCGTCCTTGCTTCCGAAGCCAACCCTCTCAATCGACCTCGAATCCTTTATCCTTTTCTGGGTCCAATCCATATTCCAAATCACGGATAATCTTGACAAGCTTATCGTCTCGCTTTTGGCTCTCGCCAATTCTTTCCATAAGAGTCGGTCTTATCGATAAGTTTGCCAACATCTCAGGTTCCAATTCACATCTAGGCCTGAAGTCAAATCCAGCTAAATACTCGAGACCCTTCCATTCTGAAAACATGGCTCCCAATCCTGCATGTCTTCGACTTAACGCATCTGCCACTGCGTTACCCTTTCCCGGAGTATAGGCTATACCAAAATCATATGATGCCAAAAACTCTAGCCATCGTTGCTGCCTAAGATTCAAATCCTTTTGGGATAAAAGATACTTCAATGACTTATGATCTGTAAACAACTCGAATCGAACTCCCAATAAGTAATGTCTCCACATCTTCAGAGCAAAAACAATTGCCGCTAACTCCAAATCATGAGTCGGATAATTCCTTTCATACGGCTTCAGTTGTCGACTTGCATACGCAACAACTTTACCCTCCTGCATTAGCACTGCTCCAAGTCCAGTACCACATGCGTCGGTGTAAACCACCATCTCATCATTTCCACTTGGAATAGTCAAAACAGGAGCACTTGTCAGTAGCCCTTTCAGGATTCCGAAAGCTTGCTCACACTTAGCATCCCATCTGAATACTTGGTTCTTTTTCGTCAATCCTGTTAATGGTGCAGCTACCTTGGAAAAGTCTTTGATAAATCGGCGATAATATCCTGCTAATCCAAGAAAACTTCTCACATCAGATGTATTCTTAGGTCTAACCCAATCCTGGATTGCTGCCACCTTAGCGGGATCAACCGCTATTCCATTTCCAGAGATAATATGGCCTAAGAACCTCACTTCACTCTTCCAGAAGTGACACTTTGAAAACTTAGCCTTCAGCTGATGTTTCCGTAAGATTTCCAAAACAATACGCAAGTGCGCCTTGTGCTCTTCTTCAGTTCTGGAATAAATCAAAATATCATCCACGAACACTAGTACGAACTTGTTCAACTGATCTCTAAACACTCTATTCATAAGATCCACAAAATATGCTGGTGCATTGGTCAATCCAAACGGCATTACCAGCCACTCAAAGAAACCAGATGGTGTCCTGAAAGTAGTCTTCTGCACACTATTCTTTGCCACTCTTAACTGGTGAAATCCCGTTGCCAAATCCATCTGAGAAAACACCTTGGCTTCGTGAAGCTGATCAAACAAGTCATCTATTCTCGGCAATGGATACTTGTTCTTCTTAGTCACTTTATTCAGCTCATGATAATCCACACACAACCTCAACGATCCATCCGCTTTGGTTACAAACACAACTGGTGCACCCCATTCGGACGCACTACGCCGAATGAATCCTTTCTGTAAAAGATCATCAACTTGCACCCTCAACTCTTGCTGTTCCCTAGGCGCCATCCGCCTAAGAGGCATCACAACAGGTCTGGCTCCTTCAACTAGATCGATACGAAACTCGATCTCTCTATGCGGCGGTAACCCTTTGACTTCATCAAAGACATCCTCAAATCCATTAGCGATTGGCACCGATGACAGTCCATCCCGTGGAACAACCAGCGAATACATGAAGCTCATGAAGACGCCTTCCTCATGCTTACATCGTATCACAACCTTTCGCCCTTCCACATTCTCGACTGTCATCTCCAACCTTTCACAATCAACCTTTGCCGCATACTTCCTAAGCCAGTCCATACCCAAAATAATTCCAAACCCCGCAAAGTTCAGAACAAAACAATCACAAACAAAAGAGCAATCATGACTCGATACAATCAGACCACGGCATAGCATACACAGACAAGACGAACCCCCAACTGGATTAGTCACAACCAATGGCCTATCAACGATATTCGGTTCTAAACGCAACCGGCCTACAAGTTCATTACAAACAAAAGAATGCGACGCCCCAGTATCGAATAACACTCTAACTGGAACACCACAAATGGAAAGAGTACCTTGAACCACCACACTCTTTCCTTTCTCTTCAGCGGTAGGAGCTTTTGAAGATGATGGAACAGCCCCCAAAGCATAAGCTTGCACAATCTGCTTGTCCTTCCGCGGTTCTGGACAATTCTTCTTAATATGCCCCGACTTGTCACAGTTGTGGCACTTCACCGGCACCTTTGGATTCTTGCAATCTCTGGAGAAATGGCCCTTCTGCTGACAATTGTAGCAGGTCACTTCGCCCTTCGGCTTCTTCTGGCCATCCTTACCCTTTTGCTGCTGCTGCTTCCTCTTCTTGTTTCCACCCTGCTGTGGTTTAGACTCTTCCTTGGCCATAGCAAACAACAGATCCTTCTTTAGGAAACAGATTTTCGTTCCTGAGAGCTTTCTCCACAAGCTTCTCAAATGGATCGTCCAGATGATCCACCAGCTGCCTCCCAAGATAAATGTCCAAGCCTGTCACAAACTTCTCGTTCTTCTGATAAGGAGATTCAATATACGACCGGGCATACTTGGACAAAGCTTCAAACTCAGAAACATACTCAAGAACCGGTCTTCCATCCTGCTTGAGCTCTACAAACTTCTTAAACAGAACAGATTTCTGAGCTGTAGAAATGAACTTAGCTTCAAATCTGGCTTGGAATTGCTCCCAAGTAATTTCTTCCTCCGGAGTATCAATGGTGATAGAGTTCCACCAGTCAGAAGCTCTCCCTTGAAGCTGTCTTGATGCGAGCTTCCTTTTAGTTGCATCCTCGATTCCCAAATCACCAAAGATTCTTCTACAAGCATCTATCCATCTCTGGACTTCAATGGTGGACTCTGTTCCCAAGAAAACCTTCCTTTCAAGAGCAGTATAGTCTTTACACAGCTTAGCAAAATCCACCGGTCTTGGAGCTTGAACTTGAACTCCAACATCAACTACTGACCCATGAGCTGGCATCCTTCTCATGATCGAAGTCATCATAGCCTCGAACATAGCAGCATAATCAGCAGCCCCCTCAGCAGCACGGCCTTCCCTAGCAGCTGGTCTCCCTCTTCGACTCATTCTTAATATCTATAAAAAGGAATGATTAACACACCTTGAGAAACAACTGCATAAAGGACTCAAATCCTTCTAAGCTACTATATTATATATAGTAATCATCCATCAAAATACAATTACGTCTCTCATACGTAGTTACGTCAGCGAGCGTTGGGTAAAATCGATTAACCAAGGCTCTGATACCAAATGTGACGACCGCCCATGACCCCTGCACTAAACATAGAAATAGTACGCTGAAAAGTGTGCCAGGCAGCCATGGACGATCACCAAGGTAAGGTAAAACAGCCGAATCTATCGTATTACTCACAGCGCATGGATAAAATACAATAGAGAATATATATAGTGAAGCTTCACAAAATAGAATCTCATCAATTAAGCTTCATAATAGTTGAATACAAACATCTGAATAGTCAATACATCAAGCCTCACTACATATCACTCAGAGAATTATACAAGCAGCGGAACATCCAGTACATATAGTAAGAAAAATAATATGCAAGCCTCCAGCTCGTCTTCGTCATCAGCATCGTTGGAAACTAAGAACAACACCTGTCACCTGCTACCTAGTCTGCCCATCCCAAAATGGATGAATAGATCAAGGTAATAAGAGTTGAACATAAAACCTTGAGTCAGACAACAGTCTTAGTGAGCGGTAAATTAACTAACAACATACCAAAAGAGCATAAAGGTAAAAGGAATAGGAATCCAACCCTCCCACTCCACCTCTTTCTACAGTGATAGCCCCTAAACACACTAAGCAGAAGTAAACATAGCAATCATACAATTAAAGTAAAGCAATTATCACTCGAGTCAAGGCCGGTGTTTTCCAAGTACAGACCCCCAAGGCCTAAACCAAGATCAGATAAGCACCCAGAAAACATCGCTCTTGAGACCGAATGAAGATACAACCAAAACATCCAAACATCCATGACTTTGGCTATCACTGTTATCATTACTTCGATACCACCGTTAATTGAATGACCGGCACATTCTTTCAACCGTCCGTCAAGGGCCAATGGTAACCCCGGTTCTAGACAGAACTCCGCATGTAGTCGCAGCCCGTGCCTAGGACTATCGAATCTGCCCAGAGTACTCGACCACCAACTATAGTCTTTTGG
Source organism: Allium fistulosum (assembly GCA_030737815.1). Lineage (NCBI taxonomy): Eukaryota > Viridiplantae > Streptophyta > Magnoliopsida > Asparagales > Amaryllidaceae > Allium > Allium fistulosum. The sequence goes on from CM060902.1 coordinate 1,429,490,578, forward strand.
GACTATCGAATCTGCCCAGCGTACTCTTGCTTTGAGCCTGCTAGAACCTTCAACAATGATGAAATCTCAGCCTTCTAGTCATCCTCCTCGACGACTATTCTCATACTAGCTCAAGCGCCTCTCGAGCCAACCATTATCCTCAAACTCAAACCATTTCACCGAGTCATCAACATGCTTGGAATGATCCCGTCTGGACTTAACCAAGGCTACCTCACATCATGCCTCGCTTCATCTCATTATAGCAAAGCCTCATCTCAACATCATCATCAAATCTATCCATATGAGCTTTATCATCCGCGTCATATGCCACGAGCAGCTTTTCTTATTCAAGAGCCTTTCCCTTAGCTTTTGAATCATCTTCGACCAACTTGTCCAAATCAAATCATCAATCAACTAATTTATAACAATCAATCAAGTCAATCATTAATTCAAGTAATCAAGCATTCAAACATGATCTAATAAACAATTATAACAATAATGGAAATCTTGTAAATAAAGAGTCCAAATCTAACAAGCATGAATCATGAGAAATATTTCTACAACTTGATGAATGAACTTGCATAGATTAACATGTGGTAAAATGGATGTCAAATCATCATGAACAATGGATCTATACTTAAGTTTACGAAAATGCATGAAATCACTATCTTTAACACATAATCAAGCCACCGATCCGATATACTCCTTTGGATCCGTGTGAGAGATAACCACCACTCACCGAATCACCTAAACACTTCAAAAGCAACACATTTTAGATCTGGACAGCGAATAATTTAGCTTGATCCGCCAAAATTCCGCTTCAAACGATGAAATCTCTCTTCGATGGTTGAAGATCTTCAATCTAAGCTCTTGGATCTTCGATTTGGATGGAAGGAATCACAAGATTAAAGTGGAGAAAAGAAGTGAAGAAGTGTAGTTCTCGAGCTCTCAAAATAGCAGCACTTCGTCGCTTCAAAATCCGGATCCCAAAAAGTGAAGAAAAACCGCGTATTTATAGGCAGTTCCTTAAGTCGTCCGCCTCCTTAAGTCGTCCACGACTTCAAAATCCCCGACCTACGACTTAACAAACCTTCCGACCTACGACTTAACCATCCCCTTCGACCTACGACTTAACCATCCCCTTCGACCTACGACCTAGCAGATTCCCCGACCTAACACTTAGGCACGACCTAAGACTCAACGGGATACGACTTAGCGACTTATCACACTGCCGCATTTCTACCTAAGTCATTTGGACGACTTAATGACTTACGACTCAACGACTTAACAGAAGTCACGACCTAACGCACACGCGACCTAACAAAAATGCCGACCTAACACTCATGATCCAACGACTTAAGTCTTTACGCGACCTAACGTCTTAACTGGGATACAACTTAACACTTTTAGGTCGTCTAATGACCTAACTACACGCAGCATACTAACATAGGTCGTCTACAACCTAACTAACACGACATAGCGACTCAATGACTTAACTTAACTCGTCCACGACCTAACTTTCTTAGGTCGTTAACTCACACAGTCTACTAGGTCGCTACTCCTATGCCGCTAACCCCTAAGTCGGTAACCTTCTTAGGTCGCTCAACTTCTTAAGTCGCTAACTTCCTATAGGTCGCTCCAATCTCTTAAGTCGTCCCAAACTACTGTACGACCTAAGCTACTACACGACCTAACTCTGGACGATCTAACTCTGAACGATCTAACAACACTATCGACCTAATGACAACTGCTTTACAATCTTTTGATCCGTAAAAATACGGGTCATTACACAACATATCAACATGAACCAGAGTTCACATTATCAGTTCAAGTATGAAGGGATGAACATGAAAACGAGATCAATACGAAATGCAGACTCAACACAATATCAAGCCCACCAGACTCAAGAGGAACCACACAGCAAGCCTAGACCAACATGAACACAGTAATAAGTTCACATCAAACCAAGTGGATATGCACAATAATTATACACATACATACATACATATGTATGTATATACATGTTTGTATGTGCACGGTTACTAACAGCAACAACAAGAACAAGGAAGTAGAGCACAAAGCAAATTAAGTTGCAACAGTAAAAAGACATTTCAAATTCATATGTATACCAGTTCGATGAAGGTCAAAGCCATTAACATGAACTGAACAAGTCAAAATCATCAAGTCTAGTTCAAAGTCCAGTTTAATCTCAAAAATTCAAATACCACAATCGATTGCCAGCAAATCGTGAACCAGTTAATTATCACGAAATTAGAAAATATTATCTCTAATTCAAAATACCGAAATCATAGGAGTATAAGAGAAAAAGAACGGAACTGACTCAAGCAACGGAATTCAAATTCATGGAATAACAAGTACGAAATGAACCAGTCAGAGATCTAAAGATCATACGATCAAAATTCAACGTAGATGATAAAATCATGAAAAATTCAAAAAGAAATATATGAACAATAAAATAGGGCTTCGTTCCCTATATAAACATAGTTCATCATCGGCAATTATCTGATTCGAGTTTGAGACAAAAATCCAAAGCATACTTTTAAATCGAAAAAAATTTGTAACTCGAATCAAAGTCGAGAATTAAAAGGGGCAAAATTCACATACCAACTCAGAGCATCGATTCGATCTCGACTTAATTGAAGCAGCCGTGAATTGAATCAATCAGAGAAGCATCGAAGTGAATTGAGAAGCAACAACAAATGATTCGAGCTTCAATCTTTCAAGCGATGCTTCAAAACAATCAAAGCCCTAATTTTTGAGAGCAAACAAAAGATCGGCCGAAGTATACAGAAGAAAGGGAGACGACCCTATTTCTCGTGTGTTAAAAATTATAGTGGGCCGGTCTACATTATTTTATTATTGGGCTTAAGTTTTATTAAATAGGGTTTTGATTTTATTTTGTTTAGTTTTATTTTCAATTGTAATTTTCTTTTTTAAACTGTGTAATTTTCTAGTCGTGTGACTAGGTTACGAACTACGGTGATGTAGTTCGAGAATTCGCAACTCAGTGGCTAAGTTGTGGCAGGGTTTTGAGCATAGAGTTAGGTTAGTCATTAGCGGGTGTCGCAAGTTTACGTGTGTAAGCGTCTGACTACTTAATTTCTTGTTGAAACCTTGGGGGCAACACGTAGGCAGGGTTTTGCCGAAGCTGGGTAAATTTGTGTGTGATCTCTTCTGCATTATTTACTGTTATTGTTTTTATTTCCACATTAATTTTTATTATTATTAATATCACTCTATTCACCCTCTCTCTAAGGTGAAAATGATCCTATAGTATGTAGCATTTATTGATAAATTCAAATCAAATATAAGTGAAATCTTCTGACAATTAATAGTCATATACCTGAAACTATACTTAACTACATTCAATACTTATACATGTCAATTTTTGAAACCTCACATGAGCTTATATGCTGATATACTGGATACCTATATGTTCAAACTTTGAAGAACATGTATTAATCCATATATACAAGAGATCTGTTATCAAAAACCAATATGTAATTCCAGATTTATTTATTGAAACTTCTGACATTATTGAAAACTGAATCCGTATATGATTTTGGAAAATTCATACATCTATTATCTAGGGACTGAAATTCATGATGAAATCAAGTGACTTAAGAAAAAAAATTCTTGAAATCAATTTTTTTTAGATTAACCAAAATCTGATACGCCTATTTTGAGATCTTGAGAAGAAGTCTCATAACTGGAGTCGTTTATTTTTTGAAATCAAATTTTCCTAAATCTAGAAATTCCTGATAAAAAGTCACGCTTCGATATGAAGACGATATTGATTCTCTTATGACACTGGTTATCGTCAATTTGCATCATCAAATGCTCTGGTACTGACCTTCTTGTGACATCAGTTTACTGTCGACATCAATCTCGTCCTTGAGCATCTTACAGCATCACTTAATCGCGACATTAAGGAGTTAATGACATTGATGATGGAAATATTGTATACTTTTAGTATCAAACATTATGATATTGCTCTTCTGTGGCATGACTGGCGGCATAGAATTGGCGTTGATGTCACATATCTCGACATAAAGCCTTGTGGCATTGAATACCTGTAATCTTGCTCATTCACGACACTGTGCCTCCTGCGTTATCACCAACCCATAGTTCCGAATAGCTGCGACATCGCTGATTACTTATAAATATGGTATCCTCCGAATCTCCAAGCTCTTCATCAATCAGATCCAAAGATCTGCTTTTGTAGGCGCCGTTTGTTTAAAATGCTGAACTCTAATGTCTAAATGCTGCACTCTGATGTCTAAATGTTGATTTCTAAATGTTGAATTCTGAATTACCACTAACTTGTTTGTTTGCATTTAACATTCAGAACAAAAAACAACATTCAACATTCCAAACAAAAAATAAACAGTAAAAAAGTTATGAATTATTTTGTCTAAATAGATGGCATTATTCGGAATATTGATAAAAATCAAACAACGTAGAAAGTTCTGACTTATAATTCAGAACTTGAATTCAAAACTTCTTATTAAAAACAAACACAGCTATGTCATGAGTTAGATAATATCCCGATCTAGGAAATAAATTCAAACCTCGAAGATGAAATTTGAATCGGCTTCGAGGTTTAAATTGGATCTGAGATTCAGATCGGATCCAAAATTTAACTTGGATTCGAAATGCAAATTGAATTCGAAATCATAAAAAAGGGAACGAGGTCGATTTCAAAGAGGAACTGATTGATGTCGTGCAAAAGGGTTTCTCGATGTTGAAAAGGGGGCGACGTTGTCATATAAATTTACTAGTGTCGAGCGGCATCGACATTAATATCGAATAGGAGCCGTTATTCATGCTAAAAGGAAGATTATTGATGGAGAAAGAGTTCGATATTAATATCGGTCAGAAATTAATGTCGAAGGGGAATAGTGTTACATCCCGCCTTTTTGGACGTTTTAAGCAGGCACACGTGCCGACTCAAACCATACAGAAGGGCGGATTGTTATTGGGGTGAATAAGCAAAAGCAGAGAAAGAAAAAACAAAACAAAATCTCACAGCGAAATGACAAAATATAATAATCAAATAACAGTTCATGAAGCTGTATACAAAACATTTGATTATACTTATACAATACAAAATCAGAGTTACACATATCAGAGATAAACAAATAATGCAGCGAAACAGTATGAATGCAGTGGAATAAATATAGTAAATAATAGTAGTACAAATCTTCATCTTCGTCCTCCAGAAATAAGGTCTTCAAATCCTGAAATGCTCAAGCTGACCCGAGCGAATTGAAAAGACAAAACACTCGAGTCAGAACTAAAAGATCTTATGTGAGTTAAATCAACGGTAAATAACTATGAGTGGAATGGCGTCAGAGATGTTTAAGGGGTTTGACATCTCCTATCCATTGTCTAACGTGAGTGTAGTAACTTAAGAGATGTTCGGGATTCACATCTCCTAAGGATCCGTTAAACTATCTACTATGTAGTATAATACGCTATTATAATATGTCTACAGTAAGATAAACTATTAAAATAACGTTAAAGCATTACTCGTTTCTCCCTTAACACATTTTTATATATTCCCTTAGTCTATACAGTACCGTAATCCCGTCCGTACTGGACGTCGTCAGAGGGCACTCAATAGGTATGGTACAAAACAAACACGTAGTGGTCTCGATAGGGTAGGTGACACGACACAACTAGGCAATGCCAGGGTAGATATACTAATTACACTTCCGGACTAGTGGTAACGCATAGCAGCTACTACCACCCACCTTGGAACACACTCCCAAATCAAAAATCAAGGGTGGCCACCAAATCAATCGCAAAGTCAGAATATAGTATCGAAGGAATGTGCCCGATCGGAGGAATGACCTCACTTGGTCCGTCAATTGCTCCTGTTTTAGCCACCTTAAGCTAACTCATGGGAGTCAGATCCATGTATATACCTCATATAGGATCATTGCCAACCATCCTACTTCATTCTGGAATCTCCACCGTGTACACAGTTGTCAAAGTGGTTTTCGGTATTGGCAGAGAGTATGACAATATCCGATCCCGGTCTCTTTAACAACCAATCGCTTATTACACACCGGATGGTTCTTTTACATTTCCAAAATCATTTCATAATTGACATCAAAATATCATATTCAATTCAAATCATATCATTTTCGAAATCATTACTTACTTCCGAAATCATATTCACCTTCGAAATTATATCACATTTGAAATCATAGTTCGAAATTATATTTCCTTTCAAAAGTCATATTTCCAAAATAGGCTAAACTCTCACTTCAAAATATCATATTAAACCAAATATGTTATTTAAATCCCAACTTAGGTTATAACATCATTAACCATATTCACTTAAAAATCGAGAATTTGAATATAAACCCATCACTTTTACTTAGTTTGGAATTTAGAAGAAAATAGTTTTAAATAGTTATAAATAGTTAATATAGATTTAAAATAGATTAAATAGCTTTAAAATAGACTAATTAGATTTAAAACAGGTTAATTAGTTTAAATAAATTAAATGGTTTAAAATAGGTTAAAATGATTTAATATAATTAATACAGGTTAAAATAGTTTAATACTTTGAAATCTTAATATTTAGAAATTTTGAAATAATATATTTTAAAAATAGTTTATATTAAAACATGAATTTGGATAATATCAAATTAAACTATTCATTTCATTTCAACACCTTTGGACCATTTTCAATTTCCAAGTCAACAAACCAAATTCCAAACCTATCAATTTCAAAATATTTCAAAGTTATTTTCAAACAACTTCAATAACTTAATTTCGATAGAATTTCATTTATACTTAAAAGTTTAACTTTAAACTTCCAATTTAATTTCTTAAAGCAATTCCTTTTAAACCAATTCACATTTCAACACAAAACTTGATTTTCCAATAATACTTCAATTTATATAAATCAAATTTTATTTCAAGATATCATTTAATTTATTCAAAAATTAAGAAGTTCAAAATTATTAAATTTAACCAATCCGGTGTCCGTATATAATTTTCTACCCTAGGGTCAAGTGATACGGATATTTATCATTTCAATCCGCAATTTAAAATGTTATGGTTATATATATCATTTCAAACCGCAATTCCGAATTAATAATAAAATCCATAAAATCGCTCGAGTCTATCATTTCAACCCATAACGATTTTTCCTTAATCTATTGATCATTCGGGTATGTATCATTTCAACCGATAGTGAACTTGCAGTTTATAACGATATTATATAAAACATCCATTCATCCAATATCAACAATCAACATCCATCACAATCATCATCCAAATCAATCAATAAATATCAATATAGAACTGATAATCAATAACAAGTATTTAACTGGCAACTTATATTCAATAATAAATTAAATAACGATTTAATTCAAATAAATTCAAATTAATTGAGATGACGATTAAAATATACCAGACAGCCATAAATAAATTTCTAATTCATCATAAATTAAATTTAACAAACATAAGAAATTTTAGAAGTTGTGACTGGGTTAAAACACTCATCTTTGAATTTAAATCCAATTTAAATCCAAAATTTGAACAGTCTCAGAATTCGTCCAAACCTGCGTCAAAATGTCCGGAATTTTGATAGGATCGCAGCGGAGAAAACCGTGCGTAAATCGGACCTCGTATGCAAAAGTTGTGAGCATTAGAAGTTAAAACGATTTTATATTTACAAACTAAAAATAGAATAAAATAAAAACAATCCCACCTATACGCGACGTCCACATAACCTAATTTTCATGCTCCCAAACCCTAGGAAACTCGTGCTCGTCATCAACGCAGCCACCACATTCATCGAGAAACTGCGCCGCCTACGACCCCTACCACGTCGATCGAACGTCGCCGCCATCTACCCCACAGCCAGCCGCGCCACCAGGACGAAAGCGGCCACCTCCGGCCACCTACATCTCGACGCCACCGCCACATCTCCTAACCCTATTCGAATTTTCTCTAATGATCTAGCCGATGAATCGACTAACAGCTAGCGTAGATGCACTACATTCGTTTCCCTCTACGAGACTGTATTGTCGATTCGACGATCTGTCGATGTCGATCACGACACAAAGGACGACCAAGATTTGTTCTTTAATTTGAGGAGAACCAGTGGTTCAAATTGGAAAATGAATTATAGATCTGAGATGCGCTCGTCGAGAGCTTCAAATCGATATAGTTTGAGGAGTTTTAATTTTTGATTTTGAAATTGACGAAGATTTGTTTGTCTACCATTGGAATGAGGAGCTGAGAAGGAAATGTACGTATAGACAAATGAAAATAAGAAGTGGCTAGGGTTTATAACGGCTATTTATAGACAAGGTTGAAAATAGAATGGATGGACGAGATTTGATTTGGATTTTGGACGATAAACAACCCGAAAAGCCCGTTCTGTCTCCGGAACGAAAATGGGTCAACCCATATATCAAAATAGATGTTTTTGATTATTTCAAATTCAATGGAATAGGTTTCAAGTCCTAATTCCATCGTATGAAGAAGTTATGTAAAAATCAGCTGATTTCAAATTGATTTCAATTGATTTCAATTAAATTGATTTCTAGGCGTTTCGAGTCCATACGATCAAACGACAAGTCCGATCGTTACGAAACTTGAAATCCTATAATAATTCACCGTTATGGATCCGATGAAACTGGTTTCGTAGAAATCCGAGTCAGTGGCCAAAATGGCTATTTTCACGTTAATTAAATAAATTAATAATTAATTAAATTAAATCGCTTTTTGATTTTGATTCTAAAATTGACAAATTTTATCACTTTTGATTACTTAAACATTTATAACAATTTAAAACAAATTTCCATGTTAATTCAATGTAAATTTTGTTCGCTAATTACCATGTTTACTTTCAATTTCAATATATTCAGAAATTATAAATGTGATTTTCAATAATTCCATTTAATTGACCTTTCATCCTATTATTCAATCCATTATCATCAAATGGATGAAATTAACATTGTCATGGTTTATTACATTAATATTCTCAATTTCATCTAAATTTCCATTAACGTAATATTTAGGTAATTAATTTCATTTGATTTCAATTAATCCAATTATTATAATTTAAATTCCAATAAATTAATAAACCTTGATTTCCATTCTTTTTATTCAACCAATTATCATATTATGAATAAAATTAAAATTATTTCCAATTATTATCTTAATTTACACTAACATAATATTTAATTTAGATTTATTGCGATTAATTCCAATTCAATTTAACGGATTAAATACATAGGTAACTTATAATAATTGTTGCCATTAACTCTCAATCACACTTTTATAAGTTTATCATTTCCAAACCAATATTATAATTACTTACAGAACCTTGATTTTATTCAATTACCATTCATTATATATTAATTCATTAATTAATTCAATATTTACGTTTGTTTTCTTATATTCAATTTATAGCCAAGTATAACATTTACATTATTTCAATTAATTGGAATTTCATTCAAGTCGTTAATGATTAACTTTAAATAACATTGTTTACCTTGAATTCTATTTATTATTTCATTAATATAATTCACAAATTTTATTTCTTTCAGTATTTAATTGCACAATCTTATTAAATTAACAAATTTAATGGTCAAAAATTACGGGTCGTTACAAATAGTGTTGATGTGAAATGTGAGGCTTTATTGATGGCGAATGGGTGATTTTATTAATAGAGAAGGGGAGTGGTATTGAACCAGTTTTGAATAGAGTATGAATTTGAAGTGGAGCGGACAAAGAAAGAAGAAAAGAGATGGTATCGAGTCATGTGGCATACTCATGCCATGAATCAGAGAATAAAGTAATAAGATATTAGATTTATGCGAGGCTCCTCCCAACCACATTTTTATCTTCATCTGTCATCATCCTACAACGACTAATTCAGTCTACTTCAAAGTCAAATAATTCACGCATAATATGAGAATTATATATTTTAGACTATTCACTATCATATTCTTTGCTCAAAATCATAACTCACCTCCTACAATAATCTATTTTCTCCTCTTTGTAGTAGATGGTGGCATATTTACACTTTGGGTCCCTTCCAGTGCATAGCCCTTCTTTTCCTTATTTGCTTCCTAACTCTTTGAATCTTCCTAACTCGTTGAATCATTCTTAGTTACCGTTTGAAATTCGTGCATTAAATAAATAATAGTAATATGTTTTCCAACCAGAAACTCAGCATAAAATCAAAATTTAAACTTATATTCGGCTTTTTAAACATATCATCACTTTCCAAAATATTTCTTTATCCGAACATCTCGTTTACTTTAAAAGCCACAAATTATAATCTTTCATCAAACATTTCACTTGTTTTTATATTTTAATTTCAACACCAATTATTTTCTTTTAACTTCAATAACTTAATATTAGTTGCTTTAAATACATTTAAATTTTGATAAAATTATGGTTATTTTGAAAACATTCTTACTTTACTTCAAAATATCATTTCATACAATTTACGTTTATTTTATCGTATATATATAAGTATATATCATTATATATATATATAAGTATATATATCATTTTATTTTATAAGTAGAAATTTTCCAACACTTTCAAATAACACATTCTATAAATATGAAAACACAATTTAAAAGTCACTTTAGCTACTCACCATATTCTAATCAATTTTGAAAACCACTTCCGACTCTTTAAATCACAGGTTCATATATATATATATATATATATATATATATATATATATATATTCAAGATTTTACATTGCAAATCTTTTAATTTTTTCCAAAAATATATATGCTAAATAGATAAATTCCGCTTACTTTTGAAATAAAATTTTAAATCACTTTTTCAAAAATCCATCAAATACTTATAATCCTATATAAATATAACACCAGTCCACAAATTCTCTTATTAACAAAATTTTTAATTTCAACTTCCAAAACAAATACACATTCATTAATTCCTTAAAAATTTTCCATTATTAAAATATATTATTTCCAAAACTTAATTCTTATACCACCCACAATGACTCCCTATATGGTGCATCTATCAACTCAACCCCAAATATTTGCATATATTCTCACACGTGCTTAATCATATCTCCATTACCAATTTTTGGTTCAATTCTAACATAGGATCAAGGACTACTCCTCATAACTTAGGTTAGTTACTGTGGAGTTTACACTGATATGGTTTCATCGCTTATAGATAGTGGAACCGAAAGTGGACGTTCACACCTTAATATCCCTAGTATTGATCATAGTACAATTTCCAGTTTTGGCTTTTCCCGACTAATTAATATCATTTTCTAGTTTCTAATCTCCACTAACTTACTCATCTTCAGTTATACATAACCGGGATTCACTAGAACCTCCTTAATAGATAAATAGCTCAACTGGAGCAACTATAAACATACACGACCCATATACATTATATATCTAACAGAAAATACAAATATCCTCTCTCAATACGCTCCTAGTTCCTATTTTAAGGATATCTTTTGCTCTAATACCAAATGTAACAACCCGCCCTTTCGACCCTGATTTCAATGCTCGAATCAACGTCAACAACCCCAGAACCAAGAGGATGAGTTGTTGGGGGTAAGATAAGATAAATATTAGATACAAACAAAGTTCTAACTATCAACTTCCAAAAATTCACAGCCGAAGGAAATATAATACATCAGTTGTTATTCACATAATTTCAATGCCAAAGGTAATGCTATAAGTGGTGGCATTATAATAAAATCAATGCCATTAGGACCAATGTCGAAGGAATGGCAATGAACCAATGCCAAAAGTATGATGATAGGTCAATGTCGAAAGCCTACGGTATCATATCTTGTCAATCGGCAACATGCCGCAAATCCAAGCAATGTCGCTAGTAATCATGCCGCCTTACTTCAATGCAACGTTCCACTGAAGACATATATTATCGATGTCGCATTACATTAGCACCGCACTTTGGAGATATCACTACAAACCTCTAAAGCGACATTGATGATAAGCGTTGTCAATGTCAATGAAGGCTATCAAAGTCGATGCCGCTCAATATTAATACTGCTTCATAATGATGCCGCTCTATGTCAATGCCACATATAATACCGCACTTCATCAATGTTTCATGTAATCCATTTTCCATTCTTTCAATGCCGCCCTTCATCAGTGCCACCTTTTATTGATGTCGCCCTTCATTGATGTTGCACCTCGTCCATATCGTATTTAGTCGATAATGCTCTTCAACCATATCGAGCTTCATCAACATGATAACGTGAACAATATTAATGTTGAATGTCAACAAACGAGAAGGAAGTCATGAACAAAAGAATGTCAAGGAGTTGTGATAAGATTTCCACATTGAAAGTTACCTACATGATAATAAGCTTCATATATTAATCGAGGCCATATTTTGTGAAAATTGCACACTATCGATATTGTCTAACATCAATGCCATAGGATTATGAAGGTCATGCGAAGAAAGAAGAATGAGATCATTTCAAGAGAAAATTCAAGAGGATTTGGTGCATTTTCCTTCATAAAGCTTCAAAAATCTTCACATTACATGCTCTATGACACCATAAAGTCCCATCCAATGGGAGCAAGCCTAGCTCCTTCCAACGACTATAAATAGAGATGCACCCCATCATGAAAATGGGTGCTTAATCTCTTTCTCACTCTATTATTTTTTCCAATTAGGATCTTCTTTAAGTTCTCTTCATTGTGATAAATAAAGCTCGAGGATAGACTAATGGAATTAAGGATAACGAGGAAGAAGATGACATATTTGTGAAGAATGGCTAGATAGTTATAAAATTGCATATTTGCACCATTTTGTAATTTGTTCATAATTGAATAAAGAACATAACTTGAGTATACTGTCTGTTGACTCTTGGACTTGCCTATTTGCATATTGACTTTTTGACTTGCATAATCTATCTTTTGGACTTATGAACTATATTTCAAACAATTCCGTGAATAATCATAAAAGCAAGCATATTATCAAAAAAAATTCGAACATGCGTTCTTGTACATATAACTTAAACGTTGAACCAAATTTCGGTTTAACATTTTGGAGCTAGAAGGAGGACATGTTCCGCATGTTCGGAGAATGACCAAAATATCCTATAAGGGATTTTCTAAACTGTGTATTTTAAAGTAATTTCAAATTTGAGTTCAAAAGTTGGAAACCGACTTTGATAATATTTAAACACTTTCAGGTATGTAATAGGATAAAGTAGACTGAATTAGTCCTCGGCAACGGCGCCAAAAACTTGTTAATGGACGGACTTTCTATCGGTTTAGAAAATCGCCGATTTTTTTTGAAATAAAATATAACCGCAAGCGCATGGCGTACACTTGTAGTACGTGGCGAATACGGGTCGATCCGTAGGGAATTGATGATTTTAAAAATTCAATTCAATCAAATTATACCAATTTCAAGTGAAAGTTAAGCTAGAGAATTAGAGAATGAACTAGCTAACTAAAAGAAAATAGAAGCAAATATAAGAGTTAAGTGACAATTTAGAGAATAAATCCACTCTCTAGATCATGTAGTTCAACACATATGAAATCATAATCTCTCTTTTTATGGTCAGTAGTGCTTTAATTGATGTGCCTATCATAAGTATGACATATTTGTGCTATTAGTTAGCCAACATAAGCCATCAAACTTTGACACACCCCTTAAACCACTTACTAACTTTAATGAAACTTGACAATGAAAATGAAAATGAAACCTATTTTAAGTATGACCTATTAACTATTGATTAGAAATATAGACCATCAAATTTTAATTTCAAATCACTTTCTTATGCCATAATCATATTTTGGTGAAGAGGCATTTGTGTTAGTGATTGTTTAAGCATAGCCTATTTGGTGTCAACAATATAGGCTATCAAATTCAAAGCAAAAACAACTAGTAAACCATTTCTATCATCACCATTAAGCACAAAAAGAGAGCATGAATTAACAAATAGTTGAAGCTACATAATTAGAGAGCTTCATTACCCCTAAATTGAAGGGGTTTAGCCTCTCATATTTGTTATTTGATTAACAAATGTAGCTAACAACATGAAAGGAAAATGAAAGCTAATGGAAAGGAGATCTATTCTACTTGCATAAAAGAAAAGAAATCTACACTACAACATAAGAAAGAGAGCATGTAAATGTAAAGAGTATATATTGAATTGCATAAGAAAGAAAAGAAAAATTACAAGAAAAAAAAATGGCTAAGTAGCCATGAAAAGAAAGAAAAGACAATTATTCTCAACTAAAGCTAAGAGAAGAGATGGCCTCCATAAGAGGGCTTAAGAGGTGGTAGAAGAGGTTACATGAACATAATGGGTTATTTATACAAGCATGAAACCCTAATCCATAATTTGGGGAATGCCCAAACTACCCTTGAGAAAGTGTGGAGGCCAATTAATCATTAGCTTCTACTAATCATCATTTAAGTGTACATGAAGCCATTAATCCCATAAGCATGTGCATTAGCCTCTAATTTGTACATTAAGGTAGGTGGGTAGGTGGAGTCCTCCATGTTCTTCACTTTGAATTATTTCCATCTTCATTCCTTTGTATTCATTTTGTGCATGCATGTGTCTTCATGAAACCACTCCTATTTGATATCAAATTCCTACACAAATATATATAAATTTCCAATTAATTTATTCTCAAAGAAATATATACACACAAATGACCGTTTTGCCCCTATATGAAGATGGATATGTAACAATTTGGAATTAATATGGATTTTGGTTAAAACAAGTTAAAATACCCAATATGACCATTTATTTAATTTAAATAGATTAAAAATGGTGGTAAAAATATGCACATTTACGTGCACATCATATGTCATGATCCCAATATTCTTATGAAATTTGATGGGGATAGAAATCTCGTATGCTTTTGAAGAAGATTATGAATTTCTTCTCGAAGTAAATAAAATTTATAAGATCCATGGATATGCTACTTATGCACATGACTCTAAAAGAAAGTCAGAAGTTGGATAAGAGAATTTTCGAGTTAGTGATAGAAAGATTGTGGTTATGGTTAGAAAGAGAAAAGTAAACAAAATCATTGCATTGAAGTAAAATAGAGAAAAGACGCTTACCTAATAGCAAAATAAATGTGTTAAGATTCATATGAAGGAGGTTTGGCCCTAAATTATACTCATTTGATATTTTTGAAGAGTGGTTGAAATATAACTTCATTTAGACAACTGGTTAGTGTAAGAAACGTAAGTGATATTGGAGTTTCAATTGACTGGATCTCGTTAATCAATTGATTGAAAATAGTTTGTGATGTGCATGAAGATTTGTTGAAGGGCCTAGAGTTTATTTTAGGATAAGATCCCAGTAACCTAATGATGCTACTACGTGGTTCGACCCAGTGATCGATCCATAGTGTCGAAATCAAAATAATTGACATTCTCAGTCTTCTGTTCTGTGTCCTTCGGTAATGATCAGAAATGGAAGCAAATGATATTTAGGATGTTTTATTTTTTAGTAACGTCATAAAGGTATGTTATTTGAGTTGATTTGAGGATGGGTATTGTTCACCTGATGTGGCTGGTAACGCTACACCATTTATGTTATATCGCTTGGATGGATGATGGTCTCTAAGTAAGTGATTGTTGTCTTGCTGTACATGCTTGGGATGATAGTTATTGGTTGTCATTACTTGAGTAATAAATGTGATTGTGAGTATATGATTTTGATTAGATGTGACATGTGTTTGATGACATGTTCACTATGTTAGGATGTCACTCCTTTTTTCGATGTTCCTAGATAGATAATGGCGTAGGATGTTACTTTGCTAGTATTTTCTTGATTTTATTTATATGGTAAGACACCATCCCTGTTGAGTTGTCTCGCCCATAATATGGAAAAATAATAGGTCGGAAAAATGTTTTATGAGAAATGAAACATTGGTTAGTTCATAATAGAAAACGATATGAGTTTGGACTTTTGGTTGTGAATGGTTTTGAGTTTGATTTTTGAATGTAAAGGATATCCGAATTTGATTTAGTATTAAGCTTTTATGAAGATAGGTATATTGGTATGGAGGATGAGTATTAAGATCATATAAGTTTGTATTATTGATAAATGGAATGAAGTCTTTGTAATTTTATAGATAGATATGATTTGGAGAATAAAGAATTGTGGAAAGCTGTGATCTCTATTTATAAAAGATATTCCTAAGTAGATCAGTGGTAAGGATTATATAAGGAGTATTTTCTATAGGTATGGATAATGAATTTAGATAAAAGGATTTTGATAAAAGATTTAGAGCTACTGATATAAACCTGATTTGGGAAACTGAAGAAAATACAATGAATTTTTTTCTAGAAAGACCGAGAAATGAGTATTGTGGCTAGCACACATAAAATATGCGGATGCAATTCCATGGAATGGAATTTAAAGGTTTGGATAAGACTTTGAGTGAGAAATAGATGGATTTTCTTTCAATCATCTATCGGACTGAAGAGAGACTATTCATTTGGAGAAACTCTTTTGGAATAATGACTTAAAGGTGCAAAGTTTACATTGCATATGAGGTGCATGTAGACAATTGTTATATAGTCGATTCTTTTAACTCTACCACTCTTTTAGGTTAGCATTTCTCTTAGGTTAGAACTCCACTTAGATTTAGGATTTTGATTTCTATGGTTGTATTAATTGAATAGAATATGATTTTTCTTGTTTGAATGCTTTTTTAGTTATAGGTTGTTTGTTGTAGAACTTAGGATGGAATGTTTGGGTTATTGAGGAGGTGATACTTCAGGTATCAAATTTATTTGATATGTAGAGAAGTGGCATCATAAGCGTAATGATATTAATTAAGTGATTGGATATGATGGAAGATGTGTTATGTTCACTTGGTTAAGACATTAATCAATTTTGATGTTCTTAGGTGAAAGAAGAAATGACATGGTGATTCTAGTTGTTTGAATATGTTTGGGTAAGACACCATCACTTTTGAGTTGTCTTACCTCAACAGTCCAAATGGGGAATTGAGGAAACTACTACTAGATGATTTAGGCATTAAGTATGTGAATTTAGGAATGATATGAGAGACTACACTTTTATTTGAGTACGTTGGTGTTAGAGCTACTTGTTATGTATTGTGCTATTAATTGTTCGAGATGATAGCATAGATTGCAAAAGTTGTAGATACGCACGTACGTTTGTGGTTGATGTTCAGGAGTAAGTTTATGTCAATAGTAGAGATTGCTAGATTTAGTTAGGGATAGCGTTTTGGTCAAGGGTATTTGAAAAGTGGAGAAGTAGATTCGATATTTCTAAATTACTCCATTCCGGAATATTTTTCCATTTACTTGATTTTTAGTTTAGTTAGTATCTATATTTGGTTGAAGGATTACTTGGATTTGCTATTTGTTTTTACTTATTTTACCTGATATATGTTGCTTCCGGATGATTTTTCCTTCATGCGGAGACTGTATTATTTTTCTTGATATGTTTATATATTTTATTTTTATGATTTATTATGTATATATTTACGATATACTATGTTGATGTGATTGGTTGTGCATACATATAGAATTTATATGTTCACACTAGATGCTTGCATGCATGCTCTATATATCATTTCGTCTCATTTATATAGGAGGGCCCAAATGTTAGATATTTGCATATATAATGCCATATGTCATATTCATACATATCATGATGTTATGTTATTGGTTGCATTTCATAAAGTACACAAGCACCACCATAGGTGTGTGCGTGTGTGTGTGTGTGTCTATATAGATATGTGTATGTATGTATACACACACACACATATATGTATATACGTATATATACATATGCATATATAGATATACATACACATATATGTATATATGTGTGTGTCTATATATATATATGCTAATAGATAACATAAACCTGTTTGAAAATTTTTATGTTATATACGAATTCTTGGTTTGATTTGTTTCTTTATTGTGTGAATGATTGTTTGGTTGAATGATTGGATAGTTGACTTTTTATGCTTATCTATTTGTGTGCTACATATTATGATACATAATACAAGAGAATGTTAAACATTCTTCTCCCTTAGGAATTTCAGGGTCGAAATTATTTTAAGGGGGAGAATGTAATACCTCGGGAATTCGATAAATATTTTAACTAAATACCAGTAAAACGATAACCTCAAAGTAACTGAATTTAATGGGATAATTAAAAAAATATTAAATAAATAGGGGCAAAATGGTCATTTTTCTGACTTTATTATTTGACGATGAAACTAGTGCCATTGCGGCTGTCTTATTTCTCTAATTCATGCAGTATTTTGGTTATCCTCGTTTAGAGTCCATATGAAGGAATTACGGTCGAAAAGGTGTCAAGCTGATTGGGTACCAAAACTTAGAATTTGAAATTTGAATTTGAGCAGATGACTACTTTCCCTCCCTCCATTTAAAATAAACCCACGTACTCACTTTTTGGTTTCAAAACCGACTCTCCTTCTTCATGTCTCCTTCTTCCTCGTACAAACTAAAGAATCAAATCATCATAACTCTATCAAAACTCAACCAAATCGTGCAAGACTAGCGATGTTGTGAAGCTATTAGAGGAGGCTATGTATCAGTAATGATTTGGAGATATAATTCTTAAGCAAGTAGGCACAACGGGCTAGAAAGCGGAGGTTCAGGCAGAAAAAGGTGAATTGGTGAGTGATTCATCTATTTCTCTTCATATACTACAATCATGATGTTATAATTATGATATGCTGGCTATAATAGTATAGATAAAGACATATATATATATATATATATATTTAAAATCAGATTAAATGGGAATTTTGGTGGTATTTAACTATAAATGGTAAATTAGACTTAGGTTTACACTAATTTATAGAAATCTGATGAAATATGCACAAACTAATGTAATAACATATTAAACCGGACTTAGAAATGTAGGGCTAGGTATTAGGGACATTCTCAGATGACCAGAGGAGGAGTGGAGGTGGAAAAGATAAGAAAAATGACCAAAATTCATTTCCTAGCAACTAACAGGAGAACATGTACACCAGTGTGTCGATCATACCAACTGGCCACTGGTGCACTATAATTCAGGGCAAGTTAAACTAGACCCGTAAGGGCCTATATAAAATAATTGTTATTGATTTGTAAAGGTAGTTGGTGGCAACTGACGAGGCAATCGACAACTTTACGAATTGAGTGAATGGGTGAGACGATTTGTTGTTATTTGAAATGGATACATATGTCATTGTGATACAGAGACGTGATACAATAGTGAACATGAATGTGAACATGAATGAGTCTATGGTGCAAGTATGCAGCCCAGGATGTGGATGCAGATATAGATATTAGTGTGGATGTGGATGCAGGTACTAATTTAGATATGATACAGATACAGACCAATGACACAAGTAAGTGGTCTATGTATTACGTTGCTCGCCTGTAGTGCTTTGACGGACCAGTGTAGGTGGATGTGAAGCGAACCTGTATGGCATAAGGCTAGTCCAGGACATGATCTGTTTAGTTAGTGCGAGAATAATAAGTGACCCTATAAGACATGAGGCTAGTCCAGGGCGCAAGTCCTATATGCAATTGACATGATAAGTGACAATAGGCGACCCTGCAATGCATGAAGCAGGTCTAGGAAAGTGAGTCCACATAGATATGATGCAATATAACTATATGTAGATGACAGTTAGGTATGACATGATTTACAGGATGTAAGGTGGTTGAGCGATAGACTCATATTAAGTTTTAATATTATTTTTGTAGTATACATAGAGTAATGTATGGCTCACTCACCAGGCTAAAGTCCAACCCACTTCTATTTTTCCCTTATATATATATCCAGGTTGATGGAGTTTGGAGATGAGATGATATCAAAAACAGAGACTCATTTGTATATATTGTATATGACGTAAATAACTGTTGTGACCTGGATTTGACTTTGTGTATGGATTGGGTATTTGTATTATTCAGACATATATACTTGACATTGTAGACATGTTATGGTGATGTGACTATGGTTATTATTAATGTATTATATTTATTTCCTTCTGCTGCGTGATTCTAGAAGTCGATAGTTAGAACATTGTCTGCATATGATATTTATCTTATCTTACCCCAACGACTCTTCCTCTCGGTTCTTGGGGTGTTGATGTTAGTTTGGGCATTGAACCCGGGATCAAAAAGCTGGGTTGTTACATTGGGCAACATCACATCTCATTCCAGCCTCGTACTTTTATCAAGGGTTATGTCGTTATAGATTTCATTGCCAAGTGTTCAAACTTGGCTAATGGCAAAAAAGAGATTGTCACTAGCCAGCATGTTTGACTCCTGTATGTGGAAGAGGCATCAAAGGAAAAGGGGACATGGGCCAACATGGTTATTTTCACTCCTAAAAGAAAAGAACTATATTTTGTGATCTGCCTCCTTCAAGACGACCAATAAATAAGCCAAGTATGAAGCTTACCTGGCCTAACTTAGGATGGCAAAGGAGTTACATGTGAATTCCATCCATGTTATCAATGACTCGTTGTTGGTTGTCAATTAATTGGTGAGCATGTTCAAGTTAAGGGCAAGATACTGGCCTTTTATGTTGTTGAAGCCAAGAAGATAGTCAGCACGTTCACCAAGTTCAAGTTGGAGTAGATACCTAGTGAGTAGAACGCCAAGGCCAATCAACTTGTTATGGCAACAAGCAACCCATAAGAAGCTGCTCCTTAGGCACCCTTAGAAATTCGAAGCACTTCTTGCTACAAGCCGAGGAAACAACGATGGAAATAGATGCACCATCCACGGACAATTGGATAGTGCCCCTTCTCAAATACTTAACAAGTAAGGAACTTCCCATCAATCGAAAGGAAGCCATAAAGATTCTCTACCGAGCTACGCGGTCATAGATGGAAAGATCTACAAATGTGGGTACTGCACACCACTTCAGCAGTGTGAGTCTAAATTCGAAGCCAGCCAAATCTGGGAAGAATTGCCTGAAGGGTTTTGTGGGGATCACGTTGGGGGGCACAACTTAGCAAAAAAGGCCGCCCAACGAAGCTACTATTAGACTATGATCAAAGATTCTATGGACCACGTCAAGAAGTATGACCAATATTGTAACGACCCGACTTTTCGACCCTTGAATGTCGACACTAAATACATCCATGATATTCGTGTGCCGAGCAACCAAGTGTCGAAAAGACAGAAATTTAGAGTAAAATAAAAAATAAGAATAGAACAACAAAGAAAGAACATAGTATCGAAATCTCACAACGAAACGGTAATATATAATAACAAAGGAACAGTACAAAGGTTACTCTGAATACAAAAATATTAGAGTTACTAAAACCTAAGTACTATCATCAGCCTGAACAGTCATAAATGCTTGTCCGCACAGTATTGATATATACAATATAGAAATGCAGTGGAAATAAGAAAACTACATAAGGTAATCATCCAGCTTCTCTCCATAAGCTCCAAAGCGTCCATATCTAAATTTGGAAACATACATGAGGCTGACCCAAACATTATAAGAAAGTAAAAGCCGGATCAGTTTGGTAAACCAGCATGAGAAAACTTATGAAACATGAAACATGTAACAGTAACCATTGAGACCGTACGGATTCCAATAACGGTTTTTCCCTCAAAGAAACCAACCATTCATCAATTTTAATATAGTGATATGATAGACAATATCTAGTGTAGAATATAAATCATATCGAATAGCTGTGATGTTTACATTGGTCACACCACAACATATTTTGGGTACAATCAAAACCACCAAGGTTCATCTACATAATGGATTTTTCCATAAAGATCTATTCGATCGATGCCGAATCCAATCTCCTGCAATGGGTTAGAAAGTACCTCAAAGCAACGTATATCTCTAGATAAAAATACCTTTAGGTAAACACGAGTGGTCCAGCGTCCAAACATTAACATGAACAACGTGAACCAAATATCATCAACTCCTACCAACCAACAATCGATAAGTATATCTAGATATGGAGGTGATAATACCCTGACATGCGTTGATGACCCCAGGTTGTGCATCCTACTCTGCTTTTAGTCATTTCTGATGTCGAGGCTACGTTCGACATCTTTCACACTAGTCTTCGTTTCTCAAACAAAACATGAATCCCCAAATGGATTCCCACATCTTGAATAAATCAAGAACCACTATACGGATTCGAGCATCTCGAACAAATCTCAAAACTCCACATGGGTTCCCCGAATAAGTCCTCCGACGAATGCTAATGTTGTCCTCTCTCCTGGAATACGCCTCAAGATAGACAATTCCACACGATACCATCATTTGAAATGTTACCGCATACCTCCCCCTTGGACTTAACCTTAGGATTGACAGTTCAACTCTATAACATTCACTTTACAACTGCTTTCAATACATAGAACTCGTATACTAGTTTTGAAGTGGTATTCGATAAGTAAAACACTTACCGATCCTAGTCCCTTCAAAACTAATTTGATGAATTTCCGATAAACTCGGTTCCGGTTCTTTCAAAAGTAAGCGAAAGCTAGAGACGTTTTGTAACAATACTCCTCTACGGGGGTTCTTATTGGTATATTCGATAGCTTCCAAAGTCGGTATTAGGTCAAGTTGGATAATCGACTAATCGATTATCTAGTCAAAACAATTACTATACAAATCACGATTCGTACGCTTAAATCATTTCTAACATTTCAACTTAACTATTCCTCATTCAATAGTGAAGCCAGGTTAGGTAGAGCATTGGTTGCATCAAAGCCTTGCTTAGACACTTCATTCTTGAATTTATCAAATAGATAAGTCTACCTTGCCGTCCTTCAGTATTAAGTATAGTATTAATAATTTCCATAAACAAGAAGGAATCAACGTGATTAACACGTTTCCGACATTTTCCGACTTACTATTCCTAGGTCAAGAGGAAATCCCGGTAGGTTTGAACTCTATTGCTCCATCCCTACTCGACATCAATCTTAACTCTTACAAATTGATAAGCCTTACTTCATTGGCTTTTAGTGTTAAGCATAGTTAATTACTTTTCGAACAAGTAATTAATCAACTAACCATTAGGCCATTTAGCAGTTCTAACCCCTTTCTAAACCTTTTTTTATACTTTTAAAATACTTATAATAGATTTAAAAATATTTATCTAAAATATTACTTGAAAACAAAAAATTTACAATTTTCCTCAAAATTTGACATGTTTTCTATATATTTTAACAAAATATCTCTTCTTTAAAAATTCATAAATATCTCAAACCACTTTTGAAATACTCTAATAATAGTTAGTAAATACTTATAAAAAGAATGAAACAAAATATCTAAATTTAAATATCTTTTAAAACCTTTTGAAGTCCAAAATCAAGGTTAAATGGGGCAGTTTTGGGCACTTTTCGAGAAGTTACTTAACTTTTTACTATTCAAGCTTTTATAGCAACAAACATATATATATATATATATATAATTATAAATATGTCGAGAAAACCTTAAGGATCTCTCTACAAAGTTCTATAAACATTTCCATAAACAAGGCAATTCATAACTGCATTTATAACGATTATCGCTATAAGTGCACTTTCAAATCCGAGTCCGATCTAAACCAAATCCACCTATAACCTATGTGCTTTGTTCAAAGTCTTATCACAAACCATACAAGTCCATTCAATTCCATTTCAAGTTTGTTCGAGTCTATATATATGGATCACATGTGTCACTTACTTTTAAAGTAAGAATTCAAACAACTGTTTTACAATAAGTTAACAACAATTCAAACAACATATATACAATTAACACAATATATGTATGTGTTATATTTTCATTCGAAGTAAGATGTTAACTTACCTTTAATCCAACAAACAGCCAAGATCCAAGCTAACCAAGTCCAAGCTCAACCTAGCAACACCTTTCCTTCCCTTCCTTTCTTGCTTTATCCTTGCTTCCTCCTCTTTATCCCTCTAAGTGCTCATGGCCTATCAAGAGGGTGAGACTTTGGCTCAACTTCTTCAAGTTTGGCTTCATGGAAGGTTTTATAATATTGTACTAAGCCTTGTGGCAAAGTTTAAAGTGATTTGGAGTTGATTTGCAACAATTTTCTTTAGAACATAAAAGATGTAGAAGATGAAGAAGCCATTGATTTTCTCACTTAAGCTTTGTGAGTTTGTGATTCTAACTCTATTGTATGACTCTCCTTATATAGGCACAAGAATGGTTCTCTTTAAACTTGCATAGACCCGCCACCATGCCATGGAAGCTTCACCTCTCATTACTTCTCCTTTATGCTAATTACCATTATACCCCTCTTATGATAATATCTCTTATCCATTTGAGCTTCTAGAACATTCCAAGTTTTATGAAGAGGATATTGTGTTAATTAGTTGCTAATCTATTCATTTGATCATCAGTCAAGGGCATAAGAGTTCGAACGACTTATATCAATTGAAAAGCTGTTTACCGATAAACCGATTTACAGTCACACCATCGATTTTTCTTCGAAGAATATTTTTTAAACAAATTTCAAAAAAAAGTTTATTATCATTATTTATCAATTAATTGATGTTTAAAATGGTTATAAAATCGTATTTATAACACTTAATTATATTTCAAAATGTTTCGATATTCAAAGACGAAGTGTTCGAATTTTCGAGTCGCTCATTCTCTCCCACTTAGAACATTTCATCTTCGAAATTCAAAAAGAAGACAATCAAAGGAGACAGAAAAAACAAGATATATATATATATATATATAGTACCACTGAAACTATATATAAACTAAACTGAAATGCATACTAAGTGACTCCACCTCAAGTGGTGAGTACACTACAAAAAATATACGATGCTAAGATAAGAAGGAATCCTAGCCTATAAGCAACCCTAGATGGATCTCCTTCAACTGTCCTCTGTCTTCTTTGTACCATCCCAAGTATTCTTTCTCCATGGCACTTCTAACTTTAACAAAGGAACAAGCACACAAATACTTAATAGTAGTCAAAATTTCTAGCAACCAGTACTTGTGGTTTGCTTAGTTCAAAACTCTCACATCGTCCAAGGACGATAAACAATCTACTGAGAATACCTTATGTTCAACTGCCTCAAGTTATTACTTAGATTATTATTCATGCTATCTCATAATAAATCAAAGAGTCATTCCCTAAACTCTCATAAGTCAACATACATCATAAAAAATGTACCAATCCCGTACGATGCACATGAACCCTCCATACACAATATCTGATTTGATCACTTGCTCAATCACATAAATTTCACTTCAAACTAGTATAGATCACTTGACCTCTTTAGTGTAGACCTCGATTTGGTTCCTTGATTAGAAACCTCTGTTCTCCTTGCATAGCCATATACTATGATAGAAAACATCGAGATCGTATCACGAATCCATATCAAATGTTCGCCGTCAAGAGTTTGAGATCCTTGTTTGGACCAGTGTAAACCACCTCAAAAACATGTACTCGAATATTGGGTCAATAATAGCTATGCGAATAAAACAATTTACAATCAACTTTCGTATTTATCCTATTGGTTTCTTAACTACATTACATTCATTTATACAAATAGTATGTCATTCGATACTAAATCTTTTATGAATCATTCATAAAACCAAAACTTTAAGTTTGTCAACATTTTATAACTTAAGTTCATACTCATATAATACTCCATTACATCTTAAGAGTACATACCAAAACATCAAATTTGTTTTACTTAACAAGTATGTTTAACCATTAAACTCTTATTTTGACTTACTACCTTCTCAAATTCAAGTGTTATATAAACTCAACATTATATTTTTAAAGACACTTAACTACAAGTTCTATAATGATTCGAAAGTTTCCAATTGTCCCAAATCATTGAAAATTCCATTTCATTTTAACAAATGAAAACTATCAAACAACATATCATATCATGATGCACATACCATACTGTCCTAATGCATATGCTACATGTGTCCATGAAATGACTAAATAAGAGAACTTTAGAATTAAACACTAGTTTTCATTTCAAAATAATATATACATATAACTTTTTTATATCAAATTATACTTTCATAATTTTAACTCAAAAGCCATTTTTCCAAAACAACTTTGTACCACCCCCCGCATAGAAACCCAAAAATAAATGTTGATGATTGTTAGCACCAAAATTGGTCACTAACCTCGTTGAGAAAGATTGTGTAGAGATATAAGTGATGAAGATAAATTAAACAAGGAAGAATATGCTAATTTAAATGCAGAAAGTAAGAACACCGGATTTATAGTGGTTCAGCGTAATTGCCTACGTCCACTTTGAGGCTAAACTTTATTGATCTTCTTAATGATTGATTACAGATACAATTCGTAGATCAAATGCTTGAATGCAATTGCTAAGTAAAGAAGATGAGTCTTGAAAATGGCAGAGTCTCCCCAGTGTTCCCGAAAAAAGGTCCCTTTTCACTATGCCCCTGCCCCTCTATTTATAGACATAGGTGTGTTGGACTTCCCAGGTGGGCTTGGTAGCCGAACACCTTGGCCCAAATGGAGTGGTCGCTGTAGGCCGAACCAAACAGGCCGAACAGTTGGATGCTGAACCGCTCCCTCTATGCCGAACGAGGCGCCTGTTGCGTGGGAAGAGTAGATCGAACGTCAATCGAAGCCGATCGTGCCTCTGGCCGAACGAAGCGTCTGGCCGAACGCTACCTTTGGCCGAATGAAACCCTTAATCGAACAATGTTTCTGGCCGAACGTTGTCTTTAGCCGACCAATGCCTCTGGCTGAATGATGTCTCTGGCCGAACGATGGCTCTAGCCGAACGTTGCCTTTTAGCCGACCAATGCCTCTGGCTGAATGATGTCTCTGGCCGAACGATGGCTCTAGCCGAATGTTGTCCTTTAGCCGACCAATGCCTCTGGCTGAATGATGTCCCTGGTCGAACGATGGCTCTAGCCGAACGTTGCCTTTTAGCCGAACAATGCCTTTGGCCGAACGACAGCTCTGGCCGAACGTTGCCTTTAGCCGACCAATGCCTTTGGCCGAACGATGGCTATGGCCAAACGATAGCTTATGACGAACAATACAGCCATGCCAAGCAATTGTACACGCCGAACGTCTTTTGATGTCGAGCGCTCATGGATGCCGAGTGCCGCTGGATGCCGAGCGCTGCTGGATGCCGAGTACTTAGTTGCCTGGTCAAATCTCCAGGAAACACTTACCCCCCAAAGTGTATTACGTGATTGAATCGTGATACGCTTTGAAGTGTGTATCTTCCATGTCTTGTTTCAAATCCTTGACTAAATTCTAATGGAGATGTTTTCTTGAGAGTATCAGTGGTTGTGATGTGTGCCTGATGTGGTATAAATGCCGAACGATACGTTCGAAGCTGAACGTTCCTCATATGCCGAGCAACCCTACGTTTTGAAGCCGAACGCTACGGCTTTAACCTGTTTCACCAGATGTAGCCTTTTCGACTTCTTCTTCTTCCCTATAAATGCCGGCACCTTCTTCCTTCTTCCCTTTTCACACTTCTAACACCTTTGCCTTGCACCTGCTGACGCTTCCAGTCAACATTCTCCAATCTATTCATCGATCCTTTCCAACTCTTCAACCTACCAACTAGGTATCGGTTCTTCCACCTAAATACAGTCTTTATGCCCGAACTCCCTAATTGAAGTAGGGGTGAGCTTTCTAGGAAGCTATTGGTAGACGTATTGTGGTTCGGCATAAATCTTTTGTGCCGAACGAGATTGGAGGAAGAAAGAGCATAGGAGGAGTAGGAGATGGTTAGGGGCGTCGAATGGTAAGGTCTGGCACGACTTACCGAATGATACGCCCTCGTAGTTCGGTGTGGATGGAGGAAGAAGATGGGAATGAGTTCGCTGCTAAGGGAGGTGTGTCGCGCGTTGTCTCGGCTGAACAAGATTTTGGCCGAACGATGCTTTACCGAACAGTCACAAACGCCGTACTACACTTAGGCCGAACAAACATAAATGCCGAACCACACTTAGGCCGAACAATACAAATGCCGAACCAAACTTAGGCCGATCAAACATAAATGACGAACCACACTAAGGCCGAACAATACAAATACCGAACCACACTTAGGCCGAACTATACAAATGCTGATCAATTATGAGTGCCGAACAATATAGATGCCGAACAATATCTCGGCCGAACAATACCAAGGCCGAACATTACTTAACTGCCGAACCAATATATGTCGAACAACATAAATGCCGAACAACGCAAATGCCAAACAGCATAAAGGCCGGACAACACAAATGCCGAACCACAATTCACTTTGGCCGGACAAAACTTAGCCGTATGTGCCGAATGATGCCTTTAGCCGAGCAGGAATTAGGCCGAACACTTATTGACCATGCCTATCCATATTGCAAAACAAGGACCAGGACCCAAGCATACTAGCATATATGAAATTGACCCGGATCATTAACTCCCTAGCTTTAGTAGACATAAATCTGAACTTAGATTAACATTCATTTTCTGAATCTGAAACGGTAATCTCCACAAGGCGGGCTTTTTGAGACGGTCAGCGATGACGGTCTCCGAAAGCGACGATTCGAAGCTCACTTTTATATCTTCAGATTCTCAATGCTTATACACGATTGCTTGCACTAGTTTTACACACCATGTGGGGGGAATTGTCAAGCTGTTAATTCTAACGTCGAACGTTTTTTCAAGTATAGTTTTCACAGGCGCTTAGGCAGATTCATTATTTATCGGGGATGTCTAAAAAGTCTAGCTCCGCCACTATATCTGATAGGCCTGGGCCGTCATCAAGGCAAGAAGTCGCTGACACTTCAGATCCGTCGACTTCCCCTGCTCATAACTTAGCTCCTGATGCCCTGGAGTCACCAATTCTCCTAGACAATCCGATCGACTCACAGGCTTCGAAGATTAATGAAGTCGCACTTCGGCGAATATGCTCCATCCATGGGATCCCCTTTGCCGATGTGTTGGTCCCGTCGTGACACGATCGTCCTCACCTGCCCCCAGTCGCATATACCGTTTGTAACAAGTTCATGTGCTGGATGGGCAGCGTGCCTTCATTCAATTTATTCCTTCGGGACGTGTTGTAGTACATAGATATCGCCCCGACGCAGCTGCACCCAAACGGTCACGTATTCATATACGGGACCTACCTACTTTTCATGGCCGTCTTCTCTAGGCCTCCTACTTCTGGCGACATCAGATATATTTATATGATCAAGAAGTGGAAAGATAGCCCTTCTTTCATGTTCCTCGAGCCGTACCACAAGTGCCAGATCTTAACCGAAGCATGCAGTAAATTTTCCCTGTACAAACAGGAATGGTTCTATGTGCGTTGCCCTCCTGGTTTCGCAAGGAGATGGGTCGAAGGCAGTAAGTCTCTTCACTGAGTTATCATTCGTGGTCAATCGGAGTTATGCTTTTTCTAACTTCTTGTTTCATTTTTTCAAGCATTAACCCACGTCCGGAGGGCCGAGGATATTCTGAAGCCGTTGAAGCCATTAGAGCTCTTCCTGCCGAGGAACGAGACATCCGAACCCTCCTTTCAAATGAATCACTATCGAGGTTCGGACTGTTAGCAAGTGGTCGCCGGATTAGTCTCCCGGAGGGTGTTTCCATTCCCAAGCCTGCATCCGGTAAAGGGAAAAAACAAGCTGGATCGTCATCACGCCATACTCCCGATGCACACGAAGAGGGTGAACACAAGGAGGATGAAGCTCCTGAGACTCAAGGTGAGAATATGGGTCCCGCTTGGAATCCGGCGGTCGAAGTGCATGATATTGAAACGTCGTCTTCCCCTTCGAAGGGAAAGAAGAAATTGATGTACAAGATACGGAAGGAGAAAGTTGGCGGAACTTCAAAAGTTACACTCATCCCGTCAGAGAAAGAGGCTTCTTCACAGCATATGGAAAGTTCTTTAAAGGGTCTGTCGAACCTTACCATCCCCGACGATATACTCAATTATGGTTTCGACGATCCGGAAGCCCTTAAGTTTCATTCGCCGGCTAGAGGCAACGCGGGAGTTCAACCCCCAGCCCAGAGAGATAATACTTTAATCAGTAAAAATAGAGGAACTGGTCTATCGGGGGGAACACTAGGGCACACACGCACTTCACCAAACACTTCACGTTTTTTCATTACCCCAATTTTTCTTAACCCGTTGTTATTTTTATTCTTTGCAGGTGACATGGGGCGCTCCCACGGACTCGATCGCCGCCATGGCTCTTCCATATTTCATCATCCTGGACGGGATTCAGGTTCGGGTAGACGCAAAGACAGAGATGATTACGAGGATCGAGACAACCGTCCTCGCGAATCATCCTATCGAAAGAAAACATATTCTCAATCTTTACATTCTCGTGATCCTCCTCCTCAAAATGAGGCAGATAGAGAGAAGCTTTCACAGAAGGGGTCCCTACCCGATGTCTCCCGAGAACAACATTCCGGATCGTCAAGCACAAGGCAAACTCGGGAGCATCGGAAAAGAGCAGAACTTTCTAAGCCTCCTCCCCCTATTCCCGCGGCTGGCCCCACTATAGCAGAGAAGATGGTCGAACTTAAGGCCAAATTCCCAAAAATCTGTTTCGATGGCCTGATATTTCTCCCATCTATTCATCACATCCCTGGGCATGTCAAATAGAGTGCTCTTGCCTCCAACAACAACGTCTATGTTCAACATGACGCGTTTGCACACTTGGTCGAGAAAGTCTCGGAGGTATCTATTGAGCGACAACATGAAATTGATCGTTTGAAGTTGGAAGCTGGCTGTGACAAGGACATCATCAAGAGTCAAGATGAAGAGCTTGCCTTATATAAGTCGAAACTTGAAGCCGTAGAGCAAAGTGCAAAAGACACCGCCGAGGCAGTCACTCGTTTAGAGAAGACCCATAAGAAGGAACTCGATGAAGCAGTCCAGCGCAGCGGAGCCTTTGCCTTAGAAAAAGATTCTATCCAAAAAGAAAGGGACGCGCTTGCCATACAAGTCAAAGAGTTGAAAGAATTACTCTCTAAGGAGAAAGAGGATAAAGTAGCTGCTCAAGAAGAGTCACAACGATATTGCGATGAAATCGTTGCTACATGGCTCTTGAAAACGAAGCTCGACAACGAACTTGCTAGGGTTAAGATAGCGAAAAATGAAGCCCACGAGGAGGGCAAGAGAAAAGCTTCTGAGGAGAGTGACTCTCGCCTCGTAGCAGCTGCAGAGGCCGGCAGGGAAGAGGTCAAGTGCATGTTTGACCCGCTGATTGCTAAGTACGGTGCCCGCGTCCTTATGCATCGCGACTTGACATTCCTAGGCGAGGGCTATCTTGAATCCCTAGCTGAGGCCTGGGAAACTTTAGTGAAGATCAGAAAAATCGAGTCTGGCTCTGAAGAAGTCGATGAGGATGCTCTGGTGAAGGAATTTCTTAGAGGGAACGAGCCACCGGACTTATCTGCAGCTTTGGCACTTTATAGCAAAGGCTCTCCCCTACCAAAAGAGAAAAATGATGAAGCCGGTCCATCTGGGGCTAAGACTACGGCTCCTCATACTGCTGCTCCTCCCACTGCTCAATCGGCTGGTCGGCTGACACTTGACCCATTCGAGCAGCATGCCGGCTACGATCCTGAGGATCCCAGGCTTGGCGTTCATGTGCTATCCCCTATTCTAGAGTGTGAAACTCCACGCGCAACTGATAGCCAGCCAGAACCCGGTAGGAAATTCTTCTTTTAGGAGCTAAGAGATCTGTCACTTTCTAGTAGCGGTTATTCGTCCTAATGTTCATTCTTTATGTTTTCATGCAGGCTGCTCTGATCCTGAGCCAACTCCGAGGAGCGATGACGTCAAGGAGGAGGCAGAGAAAACAAGCGATGTTGCTCATGAGGGAGTAACTCCTGGCCCTGACGCTCAAGTGATCGGGGCGCTGGATGATGATAAGCTTGGCACTTCATCTCCCGCCGAAGGGAGTGATGAAATCGGGATCACTGGCGCCTCCGAACATACTTCGAAGATGAGCATGGAAGAGCGTCTCGCCGAAGAGGAGAAGAAGAAATTCGAGATCAAAGTTGAGCTTGAAATACTGGAACTTACCGACCCGCGGAACAGACCTTTGAAGATCATTCTCCCTGGCAGATCCAGACCGCTGGATGTTCCTTCTCCCACTCCTGATTCCGCTTCTTTAGCGAGCAAGAAATCCAAGAAGAAGCGTGAGGGAGAGGAATCGTCTGAGAAAACAAAGGAAGACAAGAAGAAGAAACCAAAGAAATAGTCGCTCTACTCGTTCAACGAGATTTTGTTTAAGTCTTGTAACTACTTTCTATTTTTTCATTTCCGTAGTTTGTGTAGATAGATTTTTGACTTCAAGTTTCGGAGGAATTAACTGTGTAACCCCATTTTGGACTATTAAACGAAGTTTAGTTTCTTTTTCACTCGAATAATTCTTTTTCTTTTTTGGTTTGCTGACTAACTGTGGTCATAACTCAAGTTCGAATGAGTTGCATAATTTCTCAATCCATTCTTACGTCGTTCGAACGTTCTTTAGAGTGGCATATTTCTTGTTCCACACTTTCGAGTATTTAGAATTTTTCTAAACCCATGCTCCAGGGATTTAGGGTAATTCGATCCGCATTCAGGGGATTCGGAGATTGAGATAGCTTATACTCTAGTCCGCGCTCCAGGGACTTAGAGTATTCTGGTCCGCACTCAGGGGACTCGGAGATGGAAGTCGTTTATACTCTAGTCCGCGCTCTGGGGACTTAGAGTACTCCGGTCCGCACTCTGGGGACTCGGAGATTGAAATCGTTTATACTCTAGTCCGCGCTCTGGGGACTTAGAGTACTCCGGTCCGCACTCAGGGGACTCGGAGATTGAAATCGTTTAGACTCTCGTCCGCGCTCTGGGGACTTAGAGTACTCCGGTCCGCACTCTGGCGACTTGGAGATTGAAATCGTTTATACTCTAGTCCGCGCTCTGGGGACTTAGAGTACTCCGGTCCGCACTCTGGGGACTCGGAGATTGAAATCGTTTATACTCTAGTCCGCGCTCTGGGGACTTAGAGTACTCCGGTCCGCACTCTGGGGACTCGGAGATTGAAATTGTTTATACTCTAGTCCGCGCTCTGGGGACTTAGAGTACTTCGGTCCGCACTCTGGGGGGTCGGAGGTTGAAATCGTTTAGACTCTAGTCCGTGCTCTGGGGACTTAGAGTACTCTAGTCCGCATTCAGGGGACTCGGAGATGGAAATCATTTATACTCTAGTCCGCGCTCTGGGGACTTAGAGTATTCCGGTCCGCACTCTGGGGACTCGGAGATTGAAATCGTTTATACTCTAGTCCATGCTCTAGGGACTTAGAGTACTCCGGTCCGCACTCTGGGGACTCGGAGAT
Organism: Allium fistulosum; assembly: GCA_030737815.1. Taxonomy (NCBI): domain Eukaryota; kingdom Viridiplantae; phylum Streptophyta; class Magnoliopsida; order Asparagales; family Amaryllidaceae; genus Allium; species Allium fistulosum. Next base: position 1,429,523,919 of record CM060902.1, read on the forward strand.
TGAAATCGTTTATGCAAGTTCGTACATCGTACTGAATAATGTAGTTCTAGTAATTCATCACCCGACTGTGGGATATGGAAACATTAGGAATTTATGGGAAAGACGGCTTCAAGCCTTTATTAATGAAAACCAACTAAACTGCCTGATTACACGGTTAAAAAGAAACTAAGTGATGACAGAACGAAAACATACAGGAAATAACGGTGCCTAAAACAGGAAAGAAACATGCTAAATGTAATAATGTCGCAAATGTTCACTGTTCCACGCTTAGGGGAGTGTCACGCCATCAACGGTCGCTAGCTTGAATGTTCCCTCTCCAAGCTTCCGTTCAACGATGTATGGACCTTCCCAGTTGGGGTTCATACGTGATGGTACCGAGAAAACTCGTTTCAAAACAAGATCACCCACATCAAAAATCCTTGGGCGGACTCTGCCGTCGTAGTAACGCTTGACTCAGTGCCTATGTGCTGCCGCCCTTAATTCAGCCTCCTCGCGTTTTTCATCGATGCAGTCCATTGATTCCAACAAGAGATCCTGATTCATCTTGGGATCATAATATGTCACTCGATGTGATGGAACTTCAAGTTCCACGGGTATAACGGCTTCCGAGCCGTATGCCAAGGCGAATGGAGTGTGGCCGGTCGTGGACTTGTGGGTAGTTCTATAAGCCCATAATGCCGTCGGGAGTTCATCTACCCACTTGCCTCCAACTTTCTCCAAACGCTTCTTCAGTATGGACTTGATTATTTTGTTTACGGCCTCGACTTGTCCGTTAGCTTTTGGATGCGCAACGACGGCGAACTTTTTCTCAACGCCATACTTTAAAAAGAACCCTTTGAACTCTCTGCTTTCAAACTGCATCCCGTTGTCTGTAATGATGGTTGGAGGGAGGCCAAAGCGGCATATAATGTTTCGTACAACGAAGTTAATGACCTTCTTAGAGGTGATTGTGGCCAAAGGTTCTGCCTCAGCCCATTTTGTGAAATAGTCGACTGCAACTATCGTGTATTTCGCACCATCTTGGGATATAGGCAAAGAGCCGATTATGTTGATTCCCCAGATTGCAAATGGCCAGGGACTAACCATTTGTGTGAGTTCTGTTGGTGGAGTCCTCGGGATTTTCACATATCTTTGACACTTGTCACATTTCCTTGCGTAGTCTGCAGCGTCCCGATTTACGGTTGGCCAATAGTATCCATAGAGGAGGATCTTTTTTCCTAGTGTTTGCCCCCCAGTATGGTCACCACATTCTCCTTCGTGAACCTCCTTCAAGACCCGCTTTGTCTTGTCATGTGCGATGCATCGTAATAAGGGGACCGAGAACCCCTTTCGATACATTAGTCCATCCTGCATCACATATCGCGCGGCCTTTCGAATTACCTGTCGTCTTTCGCTTCTTTTTTCTGGTAAAGCCCCGGTCGTTAGGTATAGTTTGAATGGGGTTATCCACGATTCCCTCTCAATTCCGGTTTCCAACACAAAATCAACTTTCATCGCGTCTATGGTTGGAGCATGCAAGGCCACAACGGGAAACAATCCCATTTGCTGTGCGTCGCCAGTGCTTGCGAATTTTGCCAATGAGTCGGCTTCTTTGTTCTATTCATGCGGGACGTGCGAAATGTCATAACGCTCAAGGTTCGACAGTAGTTCTTGAACCAGAACAAGGTACGGAGCAAGCTTCTGTCCCTTTGCTTGGTAATCTCCCCGCACTTGGTAGACCACCAACTGTGAGTCACAAAAGATTTCAACTGATTTGACCCCGAGTTCTCCAATGAGTTTCAAGCCAGCAATCAGTGCTTCATATTCTGCTTCATTATTCGTGGCCTGGAAATCGAGCTTCAAAGCATAACAAATCAATCGATTTTCCGGAGTTACAAGAGCTACACCAGCGCCGGAGCAATGGTCGTTTGATGCCCCATCGGTGTACAATTTCCATCGGACGGGGGGAATGACATTGTGATTTTTTGGTTCGTCGGATACAGTAAACTCAGCGATGAAATCTGCTAATGCTTGTCCTTGTATGGTTCTACATGGCAAGTAGGCGATATCGAACTGGCTCAACTCGATATTCCATTTTAACAATCTCCCAGAAGTTTCTAGTCGTTGGAGTACCTGCCGTAGGTGTTGATCGGTATAGGCACTGACTGAGTGTGCTTGAAATTATGGGCGTAGCTTACGTGATGCAATCACCAAGAAATAGGCCAATTTCTCAATTTTAGGGTAATTTCTTTCTGCCCCCGTTAAACGCTTACTAACGTAATATACCGGCTTTTGGACTCGGTCCTCCTCGCGAACCAAAGCTGCACTTATAGCATGTGGGGATACGACCAAGTATACGTACAGCATCTCGTGGTCTACTGGTTTTGACAGCACTGGAGGACTTTCCAGATGCCTCACTAGATCTCGGAATGCTTCTTCACAATTAGATGTCCATTCGAAATACCTCTTCCCTTTCTTTATTATATCAAAGAAAGGAATGCACTTGTCTGTGGCTCTGGATATGAATCGACTCAGCGCAACCACTTTTCCATTCAAGCTTTGCACCTGTTTTATAGTTCTAGGCACTTGCACATCCCGAATGGCTTGGATCTTTTCTCGGTTAGCTTCAATTCCCCTAGCGTTGACAATGAATCCCAAAAACTTCCCCGACGCAACGCCGAAGGAACACTTCAGAGGGTTGATCTTCATCCCATAATATCTGAGTATATCGACCATCTCCGCTAAGTCTCGAATGTGGTCGTTTGACTGTCGTGACTTCACGAGCATGTCATCCACATAGACTTCCATCGTTCTACCAAACTGGTCTTTGAACATTCGATTCACTAAACGCTGATAAGTCGCTCCTGCATTTTTCAATCCGAAGGGCATTACTACATAGCAATATAGCCCAACGTCTGTGATGAAACTGGTGTGTTCTTGGTCCGGAGCATGCATCGAGATTTGATTGTAGCCCGAGTATGCATCCATGAATGATAACAGCTCGTGTCCTGCAGTGGAGTCAACCAATTGATCAATCCTAGGCAACGGGAAACTGTCCTTGGGGCATGCCTTGTTCAAATCGGAATAGTCTACGCAAGTCCTCCATTTCCCATTTGCCTTTTTCACCAGCACGGGATTCGATACCCATTCAGGGTAGAGGGCGTCACGGACGAAGCCATTGGTTTTGAGTTTGTCCACCTCCTCTCTAAGAGCAGCGGACCTCTCCGGGTCCATCCCTCTCCTTTTTTGTTTAACCGGGACGTATTTCGGGTCTGTGTTCAACATATGACTCGTAATGGCAGGAGAAATCCCGCACATATCAGAATGCGTCCAGGCGAAAACGTCAAGATTTGCTCGGAGGAAATCACTAAGGTCTTCAGTCATTACGGGACCGAGTTGCGATCCGATCTTCAGTACTCGCGATGGGTCGTCTCGGCTGACTGAGATATCAACTGTTAATTCAGCCGGCGCTGCCTTTTCTTCCCTGGGTTTCTCATCGTCGTCTCTCGGATCTATGTCTCTGAAGATCCGAGAATTATGCCCGAGCCAGGGCTCGGGCACTACTTGTCAATTATCAGAATTGTGGATGCAAACGGGATTGTCCGCAACCTTTCCTTTCTCCCTCCGATGAGCCTCTCGGAGCTCAGCCACATAAAAGGCACGACCAGCCGCTTGGTCGCCATGAACAACACCTACTCCTTTGTCAGTTGGGAACTTCAAAGTTAAGCACCACGGGGCTAATGCTGCCCTAAACTCACCAGGGCCGGTCGGCCCTAGAAAACATTATACGGAGAATCCACATCCAAAACTATGAAGGGTAGGATTCGCACCCTCCGACGTTCGCCTTGTCCCAGTTCAACTGGTAACTCAACATACCCCACTGCATCGGTCGCTGCGCCATTAAAGCCATGTATACGAGCTTTGGACGGTTTCAAGTCCTTCGTTTCCATTTTCATCTGGTCATAAACCTTCTTGAAGATGATGTTGACAGAACTTCCACAATCAATCAGAATTCTTTTCATATAGGCCGGTTCGATTGTCGCGGATATGACCATCGGGTCGATGGTAGGAGCTTCAACTTGGTCAGCATCTCTGTTTCTGAATACTATATCGTCTGTCATCACACGCAGCTGTTTAGCAGGGGTCCCATCCTATGAGTTGGAACAACATTCGAAATCTGCGTGCTTCAGGGAACAAGCATACCGCTCCATCTCTTGCCAATTCTTGTCCGCGGGGTGGGGCCCACCGATGATCGTGTTTATGACTAGTCTACCCACAGTTCGGGCAGGCTCTTCGAGATGACGTGGAGCTGGTGCACGACCTGGGTTGGATGTTCCCTGTCCTCCTTCCTGTGGATCCTTCACAAATTCCTGCAACTTTTTCTGCCTGATCAACTTTTCTATAGCATCGTGTAGGTGTCTGCATTCTTCTGTATTGTGCCCATAAGTCTCATGGAAGTGGCAATATTTCCCAGTTCGCTTCTGTTCCTCGGTTGACTCTTTTGGACGTGGCTTTCTGTACTGAAAGGTATTGCAGGTTGATAGGTAAATGTTTTCAAGAGATGCATTCAGCGGGGTATACTCGTTGTAGCTTGGAATTCTCGGCTTCCACTTCCCCGCTTCTCTCTTCTTCCCTTGATTTCTTCCTCCGGACTCCTTAGGCTGCCCAGGCTTGTTCTGGACATTGACTTGGAGTTTTCCCGAGTTGTCTCCAGACTGCTTCACAGCAATATTGCTTTTCACGGACTCTTGGACAGGTCCCGGTGCCTTATCTCGCCTTACCCACCTAGCTTCCTCTCTTCTTATGAACTGGTGTGCCTTTGAGTAAAAACGCTCTAACGTAGTCGGGGGTTTTCCTGCCAACCAGTCTCCAAATTCAGAATCCGGATCCACACCTCGCATCACAGCCATTAGAATTGCATGATCATTGGGATTACTGACTTCAGTCGCCGCAACATGGAATCTTTGTAAATATTCCTTCAATGACTCTCTAGGATTTTGGATTACACTTGATAGAGACATCACGTCCTTTGGACGAGTAGTGTGTATCCTGAACTGCTCAATAAACTTCTTTGCCAACTCCTCGAAACTGGATATGGACCGCGGAGGAAGTCAGGTGAACCACATAGTAGCGATCCCAGATAGAGTAATTGGAAAGCATCTACACTTGGTTGCATCATTTGCTCTAGCTGAATCCATCATCCACTCGTACCTCATGACATGCTGTCTAGGATCAGTCTTTCCCTCATAAGCAGGGATAGTTGGCATACTAAACTTTCTGGGGTATGCTGCCTTTAGAACTATGTCTATGAATGGAGTATGACTTCTTGACACTCCCCAATCGTCATTCGATAAGCCTTGATTCTCTTTCATTAATTTCCTGATCATGGCTGTCAGGTCTGGTGTTTGTATAGAAGGTGGAAGGCTAGAATCAGTTCTCCGTGACTGATCCTGCTGATGCCTCCTCTATTGGCGATCTGCCAAATGCACATCTTGAGGTTCGACATCGTTAGCGTTTTGATGGTCTGGGCCTCCAGCCTCCACCTGCACTCCAGCTCCTAAGTTTCCAGCTCCAACTTGGTCATGGTCTCCAGTTGTTCGGACAGCAGCACCTGCCCGCGTAGTTTCAGTCTTACGGCTACTACGCCTAGGAGGTTTATCGGATGAAGTTGAGCTGTCGGATGAGGAGTAAGGAGCGGGATTGCCCCCAGCATTCTGTTGCAGTTGTTGAGTGAGTTGTGCCATCAGGTTGGCGTTAGCTTGCATCTGCTCTCCTAGTTGTCTCCTGCTTTCCCTGAGTTCTCCCATCAAGTCGTTGAACTCTATTTTGGTGACAACCGGAGTCTGGTCCTGGGCGGTAATTGCTACACCTGGAATCGCTGGCTGATTGCTAGGTCCTTCTTGTTGCACACTAGCAGTCTCGTGGGCGTCCGCATTATGAGAAGCTGACCTGGTACGCGGTCTTGCCATTGTAGAGTTATTGGTATGAACTCTGAGTAGAATCAACGGACGTCCTATTAATGAGTCGGATCTTCTTTCGGGGATTTATTCAATCCAGTAGCTTCAAAGCAGATCCTTGAGGTCCGAGAATTCAATTCTCAGTGAAAGCACCAAAGTGTTAGCACCAAAATTGGTCACTAACCTCGTTGAGAAAGATTGTGTAGAGATATAAGTGATGAAGATAAATTAAACAAGGAAGAATATGCTAATTTAAATGCAAAAAGTAAGAACACCGGATTTATAGTGGTTCAGCGTAATTGCCTACGTCCACTTTGAGGCTAAACTTTATTGATCTTCTTAATGATTGATTACAGATACAATTCGTAGATCAAATGCTTGAATGCAATTGCTAAGTAAAGAAGATGAGTCTTGAAAATGGCAGAGTCTCCCCAGTGTTCCCGAAAAAAGGTCCCTTTTCACTGTGCCCCTGCCCCTCTATTTATAGACATAGGTGGGTTGGACTTCCCAGGTGGGCTTAGTAGCCGAACACCTTGGCCCAAATGGAGTGGTCACTGTAGGCCGAACCAAACAGGCCGAACAGTTGGATGCCGAACCGCTCCCTCTATGCCGAACGAGGCGCCTGTTGCGTGGGAAGAGTAGATCGAACGTCAATCGAAGCTGATCGTGCCTCTGGCTGAACGAAGCGTCTGGCCGAACACTACCTTTGGCCGAATGAAACCCTTAACCGAACAGTGTTTCTGGCTGAACGTTGTCTTTAGCCGACCAATGCCTCTAGCTGAATGATGTCTCTGGCCGAACGATGGCTCTAGCCGAACGTTGCCCTTTAGCCGACCAATGCCTCTGGCTGAATGATGTCTCTGGCCGAACGATGGCCCTAGCCGAACGTTGTCCTTTAGCCGACCAATGCCTCTGGCTGAATGATGTCTCTGGCCGAACGATGGCTCTAGCCGAACATTGCCTTTTAGCCGATCAATGCCTTTGGCCAAACGTTGCCTTTAGCCGACCAATGCCTTTGGCCAAACGATGGCTCTGGCCAAACGATAGCTTATGACGAACAATACAGCCATGCCGAGCAATTGTACACGCCGAACATCTTCTGATGCCGAGCGCTCATGGATGCCGAGTGCTGCTGGATGCCGAGCGCTGCTGGATGCCGAGTACTTAGTTGCCTGGTCAAATCTCCAGGAAACAATGATGTTGTAGTCATCATCGAAATTATTTCCAAGCGACAGAAGTGAGTTCAGTACATCCAAACCATACTTTGGTACTCAATCAAAATCATTCCAAAGCGGTATCAAATACTTCATATAATAATATTAAGTATCATGCCCTCCATCTCCTAAACCAATTTCCCAAATATTTATTTTCAAATAATACTATTATTATTTTTTCCAAAATGTTGAAAAATATTTTCAAAGACACTGGGATTTAAGTTCTCAAATTCTCTATTTAAATCCTTTCTAATGATAAACCATTTTTTATAAACCATACTTATATAAAATTTCTTTCTTATATAAATCTTGTCACAAATATTTATTACCAAAATACTCTATTTTTCTTTTAGATGCAGGCCCAAAATAATTTTGGGTCTTAAAATTGAGTCAACTGCTTCGACCTCTTTACCAATCCGATCTAGTAAGTAGTTAAGAAGATTATAATTCTAGTATCTAACTCGGTCCTAGAGTCTACTTTTCCTTAGATATCCCTAAGGTAAAGATATCTATTAGTCGGCACGGTAACATCGGATAATTTACTTAACAAAATTCTCAACTAATTTAAAATTTATTTTTCATAAACCACTTCATATAATACAAGCTAAATACCCATTGCTATATTCAATACCCATACTATAGGTTTAGATAATACATATACAATACGTAGATACAATACCTATCTACAAGGAACGATACTAATGATACAATACCTATCTACAAGATACGATACTAATGCTAAAGAAAACACCCTAAGCACCCATATCCTGACACTCTTATAAAGGGCCTTCTCCATTAGAGTCCTCCACCAGCGGTCCCTCCAAATCCATAATCTCTATGTCATCATCTGATTCCCAACCTTTATGCAAAATCCTTGCAAGTCCTGCCTCACCATCGAATAGCCAGCCTTTTAATTGTTCCATCCCTGCGAGCTTTACCTCACCATCGAGATCCTCCCCTACATCTTCCTCATCCACAGACTGGTTCACCATTATTGGTCCTTCCATTTCCCAAATCATGCCTTCATCTCCCTCAGATTCAAGCTCCTTCTCTTGATCTTTAGGTACAAGTTCCCCCTCTGGATCTTCAGGCACAAGTTCCTCCTCTAGATCTTTGGACATAAGTTCCCCCTTTGGATCTTCAAACACAAGTTCCTATATTTCCTGTCTAGCGTAGCTTGCCTAAACCTTGCCACCGAACAACTCTCTCTTTCAACACTAGAAACCTAAAGATAGAGTTTTCAAAGAAAAGATATTAAGAAAGGATTACCTAGAAGGAGATATTCTTAAGGGATAATTTAAAAGGTCTATTTTTCAAAATACAAATACGCTCTCATATATATAATCCACTCGATTAATTCTCGGATGTCGCTTACCCTATCTCTACTGAGTCATATCCAAACCAAAGCCAAGGTGTTCGCTTAACCTTGAACTCTAATACCAAATATAACGACCCGACTTTTTGGCCCTCAAATTTCAATGATAAATACATCCATGGTGATCGTGTGCTGAGCACCCAAGTTCCCAAAAGACAGAAAGTTAGGGTAAAATAAAAAAAGAATATAACAAGAAAGAAAGAACACAATATCAGAATCTCATAATGAAATGGTAATATATAATGTCAAAGGAACAATACAAAGGGTAATCTGAATACAGAAATATCAGAGTTACTAAAACCTAAGTACTGTCATCAACCTAAATAGTTATAACTGCTTGTCCTTACAATGTTAATATATACAATACAGAAATGCAGCAGAAATAAGAATACTACAGAAGGTAAATATCCGGCTTCTCACCATAAGCTCCAATGCATCCATAGCTAAATCTGGAAACATACACGGGGCTGACTCGAGCGCTATAAGAAAATAACACCCGAATCAGTCTGCTAAACCAACGTGAGAAAACTTATGATATATGAAACAGGTAATAGTAACCATTGAGACCGTGCAAATTCCAGCAACAGTTTTCCATTAAAGAAACTAACCATTCATTAAGTTTAATATAGTGATATGATAGATAATGTCTATAGTGTAGAATATAAATTATATCAAATAGTTGTGATGCTTACGTTGGTCGCACCACAACATATTTAGGGAACAATCAAAACCGCCAAGGTTCGTTCGCATAATGAATTTTTCCACAGAGACCTCTTCGGTCGATGCTGAATCCAATCTCCTGCACAGGGTTAGAAAGTACCTTCGAGTGACGTATATCTCTAGATATAATATACCTTTAGGTAAACATAATCGGCCCAACGTCCGAACATAAACATGCACAACGTGAATCAAATATAATCAACTCCTGCCGGCCAATAATCGATAAGTATCTCTAGACATGAAGTTGATAATACCTTGACATGGGTTGCTAGCTCCAGGTTGTGCATCCTACTTTGTTTTCAGTTATTTCCGATGTCAAGGTTACATTTGGAAACTTTCACACGAGTCCTCATAACTCGAACAAAACATGAATCTCTTAATGGATTCCCACATCTCGAACAGATTACGGATCACTACATGGATTCAAGCATCTCGAACAAACCTCGAACCTCCATATAGATTCTCTGCATAAGTCATCCAACGAATGCTAATATTTTCCTCTCTCTTGAAATATTCCTCAAGATAGACAGTCCCACACGATAGCATCGTTTGAAATGTTAACGTTGACCTCTCCTTTGGACTTAACCTTAGGATTGAAAGTTCAACTCTATAACATTTCACGTCACAACCGCTTCTAAAACATAGAACTCGTATACTAGTTAAAGTGGTATTTGATATCTAAAATATTTACCGATCTAGGTCTCTTTAAAACTAATTCGATGAATTTTCGGTAAAATCAATTCTGGTTCTTTCAAAAGTAAGCGAAAGCTAGAGACGTTTTGTACCAATGCTCCTTCCCGAGGGTTCTTATTGGTATAAGATTGCGAAAACTTTTGATAATGTCCTACGTCAGTATTAGGTCAAGTTCGATAATCGACTAATCGAGTATCTAGTCAAAACAATTGCTTATACCAATTACGATTGTACGCTTAACCTGTTTCTGACATTCCAACTTAATTGTTCCTCATTCAAGAGTGAAGCCAGGTAAGTTAGAGCACTGGTTGCATCAAAGCCTTGCCTAGACACTTCATTCTTGAATCTCACAAATAGACAAGTCTATCTCATCGGCTTTCATTGTTAAGTATAGTATTAATGATTTCCATAAACAAGAAGAAACCAACATGATTAACACGTTTTTGACATTTCTTGACTTACTATTCCTAGGTCAAGGGGAAGCCCGGTAGGTTAGAGCTCTATTGCTCCATCCCTACTCGACATTAATCTTAACTCTCAAAATAGATAAGCCTTACTTCATCGCCTTTTAGTGTTAAGCATAGTTAATTACTTTTCAAACGAGTAATTAATCAACTAACCATTTGGCCATTTAGCAATTTAAACCTCATTCTAAACCTTTTGTTTATACTTTTAACTACTTGAAAATACCTATAATAGGATTTAAACATTTATCCAAAATATTACTTGAAAATAACAGCTTTACAATTTTCCTTAAAATTTGAAAACGACATGTTTTCTATATATTTTAACAAAATATCCCTTCTTTAAAAATTCACAACTAATTTTTAAAAATTCATCAATATCTCAAAGAACTTTTAAAATACTCTAATAATAGTTAATAAACATTATATAAAGAACGTAAAACAATACTTAAATTTAAATATCTTTTCAAACCTTTTAAAGTCCAGAATCAAGGCTAAATGGTGCAGTTTTGCACAAGTGAAGTTTTGACCACTTTTCAATTACTTAACTTTTTACTATTCGAGCTTTTAATAGCAACAAACATACATATAAAAAATTATAAATATGGTGAGAAACCCCTAAGGATCTCTGTACAAAGTTCCATAAACATTCCCAAAAACAAGGCAATTCATAACTGCATCTATAGTGACTATCCCTATAAGTGCACTTTCAAATCCGAGTCTGATCTAAACCAAAGTCCATCTATAACCTATGTGCTTTGTTCAAGGTCTTGTCACAAATCATATAAGTCCATTCAAATCGCTTCCAAGTTTTTTCAAGTCCATATACATGGATCACATATGTCACTTACTTTTAAAGTATGAATTCAAACCGATGTTTTAACATAAGTTAACAACAATTCAAACAACATATATACAATCAACACAACATATGTATGTGTTATATTTTCATTCAAAGTGAGGTATTAACTCACCTTTAATCCAGCAAAAAACCAAGGTAACACCTCGTAAAATGAACCATATATAAATAAAGTAAATTAAATTAAATATGATAATGATTGGATATGGAAATTTTATAAAAGTTGGAATTTAACCACGAAAGTTATTCCATTGCATTTTTGGAAAAATTCCGATCTCTTTCCATATATAATATGTTGAAAACAGAGCTCAAACAAAGAAGTTATGAGCATTTGAAGTTTTTGGAAATAAATTAATTTAGTTCGAACTCAAATTCAAATGAGAAATAAAATTTATGACTTAAATTTCAAAAATTAGCTTGGGGGCTAAGTATATGATTAATTAAGGCTTAACATTAAAAAGTTAATTAGAGAATACAATAATACGACAACGAAAACAAAAATAAATGCCCCTGAATAAAAGAGCGGTCAACCAAAATAGGTCAACTAGTCGGCAGTAGCGGTCGACCGGTTTGTCGACTGGTTGCTCAAGGATGGTCAACCGCTTGGCGACAACAGTTACCAGCAGCGGCTAGGGTTTTATATTATGTTTTATTCGGTTGTATGCTCCAGATTTGCTCGTTTCCTACCTACTTCCATCCTACGGTTCTGGTGCATTTCAACTCCTATAAATAGATACCTATCCTCTCCAATTTTATTCATATTATGTTGGGGAATACGATGAAACTTTGTCATTGCTATCTCTCTAATAATATTTAGAAAACTCCGTAGAGAATTCAGGTAAGGATTCAACTTATTTTTTATTTGTTTCTTCTTCCTCCAGTCTATTCTTATCCTAGTCTTCTCCAATTATACTGAATCTAATAAATATATATACCTCTTCCCTATTGTATGTATATATATCAAAAGAGAGAGATTCTAGAAAAGATCGAAAGGCTACAAATCCATTTGAGTAAAGCTACTAATCTGTGAGTGGAAACCTTAGTATTTCTTTTCAGCATTTGTTTTGTGTATTTCCTTTTGGATTTGAATATGCCTTAGAGATTTTGGGATTTTGAAATATGATAGTAAAAATCCCCCAAATTCCTTTTTATTTCGAAATGCCAATTCTATGTTGAGATTCTCAATTATTTACATTAATTTAATGGAATTTGTTTCGTTTAAGCAATTTTTGATAATTTCACAGTCTATTCCACTTCTCCTTCTTCATTGAGTCAAATTGTGATCCTTCAATAAAATAAGGGGTTTAGATTACGAATTCTATTCAAATTTTACACCACTTATTCATATCTATTTCTTTGTAAAAAGAGGAGTTGAATAGAATATGAGGTTTAGATTGCAATTTTTATTGTTTAAGTTATTCCATTAAATTGATGTAATAAATTGAGTTTCTATTGTATTTACAAGTCTGTTATTGCAGTTTTGATTATTAACATTTATTCCCTAATTTGGACATTTGAATTCCATGAAATCTTAGGAAATTGAAGAAAAAAGGCTTGTAATAATAATTGATTATGGAATTGACATTTAACGCTAGTTTAGAGCATAAAATCCATGCGTTTAGAACTTATTAAACATGTATTTATTTATTTCTATTTATGTAATTAATAACTATTGCATATATGGCGTAGTTAATTAGGCATTTATTTACATTTATTTTCCCCTATTAGGAAGGTAATTGATTTTGAGGTGAAAATAAGAGGAAACTCTTATATAGCCTAATTATTATTTTAAGGCGTAATAAGAAAGAATCTTTAATAAAGGCCCTTCAGATTGCTTTGAAAAAATGGGTTATACCTATAATAGTGGATCTAGATAAGATTCTACACAACCTGTTGATGTTATAAATACACCTAGATGCTTCATTATACACACACAATGTCTTATTCTCTTTCTCCTAAATAAATTACATATTAAGGGTGCAACTCCACCACTAAGTTCGGGAAATGTTATCTAAAAGATGAAGCTAATGATTTAAGGTGTATTCAGTCGTCATGATTATTTTGGAAATTTTTATCATTTTTTTTCAAAAATCGATTTATGTAATTGTTTTTATAATCAATCTGTTTTAAAATTTTGTTTTTTCAAATAAAAAAGGATTTTATTTATTTCATTTTGAACATGCATTATGCATGCATATCAAAATTCACTATGTATGCATCATATGTGGCAGCAACAATTTCAACGTCGTTCATCCTCAATGGGCGAAGAGAAGCAAGTTGGTACAACAGCGACATCAACACACATCTCGATTCCGGGTTTTAGAAAAGGTGTTGGATCTAAATTTGAAGGTACCAATCAACATGCATTGTCAAGCACAGCTTACTGGTGTCGGTAGTAATGCAACCGATGTCTAGAGGCGGTAGAAATACGATAGTGATGGCAGTGGTTGGTGGTTAGGGTTTGAGATCACCATAGGTATTGTTTAAAAGCCCATCCACATTCTTTAATTGCATTTACACTATTATGATATATCATTTACACAAAGCTCCCTATAACTTGCAACCTTCATAAAGTCTACATACGAGAACCATTTTACGCCTAACTTATGACATTGGGTTTATATTTAAAATTTGGACACGTTGATATTATTGAACTTTACATCATATACTTATACATGACATTTTAATTTAAACAACGATATACATTAAATTTACTGTTAAATATTTACATATCCATACCATAGATCATAAAATTAATATGTTAAAACATTATTTGTTTAACTAGAATATTTAATTTACAAGTTAAAACAATTCATCATCATCTATATATATATATATATATTATCAGTTTATGAAATAAAAAAATTGTACAAGTGTTGTTCGAATTTATGATAAACTTATTTTATTATCATAATTTAGATATTTTGTTCAAAGCTAAAGTTATATATATGTATACACATATCATTGGATATAAATTTATATTATTGGAATTTACATTTGAATAAATGTTATTCAAATTGATAATAAACTATTTCAATAAATATTTAGTTTTTGAGAAAAATGTGTGTTTCAATAAATATTCTAATATAATAACATTATGAATCAAATTAATTTTACTAATATAATGATCATAATATTGTGAAATTAAAATCAAATCAAAATTATCCAATAAAACATTAAATATGAATTAAGTTTATTATATTATCCATGGTAACATTATAAAAGATCTAGTGCGTAATTAATTATAAAGGATTTTTTTGAAATATGTCATTTTTACCCTTATTACCCGATACACCCGATCCAACAATGGTATCAAAGCCCATATCTTGTTATTTTTTGGATAATAAGAGTGATACTTAATTTAAGAAAAACACTTATTTTAATGTCTCGAGCAATTGACCTAAGCCTTCTAGAACCACAATCTAGAGATCCTACCTCTTAAACTAATGGTCATTGACCGCATTGTGTTATTATTAATAATATATAAAATTTGAATTTTTTTTTAAACTTACATTAAAATTTATGCAATGACCGGCTTTTTCGACCCCCAAATGTCGATACTAATACATCTACGGTATTCACATGCCAAGTACCCAAGTGCCAAAACGACATAGCATTAGGGTAAAAGAAAAGGAAACAGAACCAGAAAGAAGAACATAATATCAGAATCTCACATGCGGAACGATCATATACAATATCTTCAAAGGTCTTTACCAAAAAGAAAACTTTGATATATATATATATACATCAATCAGAGTAAATTATAATATCATCAGCTTGAACAGTTATAACAGCATGTCCTCACAAATGCTGATAAATACAAAACAAGTAATGCAGTGGAAAATAAATACGGTAGGAAATCATCCAACTCCTCTCCAAGAGCTCAAATGAACCATAGCTAAATCTGGAAATATACACAAGCGGACCCAAGCATTATAAGAAAATAACACTCGAATCAGTCTGGTAAACAAGAACAAGGAACTCAAAACACATGGATTGCTATATCTATAAAAACCCTTCAAATTAAAGGTATATCGTAATATTACATCGCAAATAAACATGGATGGGTTCTTATCTTATGATAACCACACCATATTTATTCGAAAATCTAGTGATACTATAATAGTGTCTAGGGTGTGAAATATAGATAGTCAAGTAACTGTAATGCATGTGAGTCTACGTCACAACAATAATAGGTATACAATCATAACCGCTAAGGTGCATTCGCTAATTGTTTAGGATTCCACGAAGGTGCCCACGGTATTTCAAGAACGGTCTCCTCATACAAGGATCAAAGATATGCTTTCGAGTATCATATATTTATAGATAAAATATACCATAGGAAAAACATAGTTGGTCTATACCCAAACTCATGGCATCGGGTCACATCACTCCCGCATGCATATCCTTAAGTGTTATCCCAAATTTTGGCAAAGTCGAGATACCCAAAGATTAACTGAAAATCAATGATTATTAGTCATGAACATCGATTGTGCATCGCAGGTTCACCATGGATATCGATGAATTTTGTCCGAGTCCGGATCGGGCTGCAATTGATAAGACATGTCAAGCAAGGCCAGATGAAACAACGTTCCAAATTTCGAGTCAATCCGAGTTCGTATGCTCAAAATACGAAGGTTGCAAGGTTAAGGAAATATGTTGTTCATTGTATTCGAATCGGCCAAGATTCGAATCCATCACCATGAAGGCCTTCGAATCGACAGAGCACGACCCCACTTCGAATCCATGAAGGGCAAGCATCTTCAAATCGATCGGGTTCGAACCCATCAACTTTGAACCAATCGTATTCGAATCCATTGGTGAAGCTCGTGTTCGAATCCATTACCTCCGTATCGATCAGAAGGAGCAAAGCTTCGCCTCCGTCAAGTTCGAATCCATCAGGCCTACGTTGCTTCGAATCGATTGAGGGCACCTTTACTTCGACTCCATTACCTCCGAATCCATGCAGGGATAGAAACTTCGACTCCAGCATCTTCGAACCCCCACATTGAGATAACTTCGAATCGATCCGCAATGGCATATCTGGATCGATTCGACCAAGCACCAATTCCATCGATTCGAAGAAACGTGTCTTCGAATCGATTGCCTTGAATATACCAAGTCCACCTAGCTGAAACCACGGGTTCGACTCAGTAAAACTCGGAGAAAAAGGAGGGTTGACCCGAAGCACGCGCACCACGTCATTGCCTTCACGTGCAAGGAGATGGAGTCGACCCTATGGATTCGAAGGTATCGATTCGAACGACTCCAGGAAGCGAAAAACACCATATTGAATCGATCATAACTCAAGTTCTACAAATCCAAACGCCATGAAATTTTCACAGAAGCTTAAACACATGATGAAGAATGACCACACCAAATTTCAGCTTGATTGGACAATTTCTTGATCGATTCGAACCAATGGTCGAATCGATCCCAAAGTGGGTCCGGAACTCCAGATTTCGGCCATGTGGGCCCCCTGACGTACCAGAACTGGTCTCCCCTCAATTTAGGCGAAATATCAGCCTCCTACACCTATAAATAGAGCCCCTGGTCATTCAGAAAAGGGGTCGGACAATTCTTAGAGCTAAAGAGCGCCCAGATTCTGCCAGATTTACTCCAGATCACCATTGCTGCCTTAGATTCAGACTTAGTTCAACAAATCAGTTGTAATACAACATACGAAACTGTAATCTTCAAGCATCGAGCAATAAAATCATAAAAACCTTGAAGTGGACGTAGGCCGGAGATAGCCGAACCACTATAAATTGTGTGTCACTGTTCATTATTTCTTGATTGTTGCTTGTTACTTGCTTAGATCTGTGATTTGTGTGTGAATACTGTTGATTTGTATTCATACGCTGGTTCTTTCACTACACTTGGGGTTTGTGACCAATTTTGGCGCAAACATTAAGTATCACTGGAATAGAGTGCCTGCACCCTTTAAGTTGGCTAAACCCTATAGGCTATGTTTCCTATCTCTGGTTTCTGTCATTACCGATGATTAAGTCATGTTCAGCATCACAACATACGAGTCACGACTCGAACAGATCTTGACTCACAAGTCTCCAACTCGAATAGATCTCGGAACCACACATGGCTATATCCTAGCAAATCTCAGAATCACACATGTATTCCCACATCCTGAATAGATCATGAACAAATACACGTGTTCGAGCATCTCAAACAGATTTCGAATCTCTATATAGATTCTAGCATCCCGGACCAATCACGAAGCCTCTTTTGAAGCATAGAACACGTATATGGTTATCGTTTCAAGTGATCTCATATAAGTACACTCCTTTACTTATGGGGTACTCCAAAACCAATCGCTTGATTTTTGGTAAACTTAACTCCCCCTGTGGGAAATAAACAAACAATACATAAAAGTGGAGATCACCTCCTAACTGTTTAAGTGGATAGATTTTTTCTTATCATTTGTCCTAGAAGAGCAAAATAAGTTTATACGTATAGATTCACCGAAGATAATTGTACCATATAATTCCCATGTTTCTTCTAGATATCTCCAGAGTTATATTTGATAAATTTCAATAACAATGAGAATAATCACATAAGGGAAACCTCTTTGTTATTAATCTTATAAGAAAATAACACTGATAATAAATGTTTTTATTAATTATATCCCAAATTTAACAAGTTAATACCTTTACTTAACTTTACAAAATTATTCATTATAACTTAAGTGTTATAGTCCAATTCTTCCTTTATCTCTTCATTCGAGACTTAACTCACCTTTCCAAGCTTATATAAACACTTTAAAATACTGAAATCAATTCAAAGGACAATTTATTATATAAATTTTAAAATAATTTAATATAATATTTAACTAATTTTCTTAAAACTATTTATATTTAAAAATACTTATACTATGGTTTAAAACATTTATTTAAAAATCCACTTAAAATTACTTATTTTATACTTTAATAAGAACCATAAAAAGTCAGTTTTATAATTTAAACCCATTTATTAAAAATTCATAATTAACTTCAACGATATATTAAACTTGGTATTTTCCCGGAATAAGTACGCTTATAATACTTATTAAAAATATGAAGAGACAATGGGATGTCTTTCAAAGTTAACTTTAAATTTGTCGAACACAAAGCAATTTCAAAGTGCATTCATAGCGACCTTTTCGCTTCAAATATCACAATTTCCATTCACAATTTTTATAACTTTCTAAACCAATCCCTTTACGTCAAACACAACCAAACCAATGTATAGAACCATCCAATATATATATTTTCACAATACATTCACATTTAACCAATTTAACATAAATACAGGGGATTTCAAGTGCGTTTATAGCGACAATTTCGCCTCAACCACTCACATACAATTTCTAATTTAATCAAATTACAATACAAACACGTAAACAAGTAGCCTGGGCCACGATACATGTTATAGATGATTAAAAGAGAGATTATACAACATAATAATGTTGTCATTTGTTTTACGGAACAAGAAGCGATTCAAAAGTAATAACTTACGTTGTTTGTTATACTATTTATATTATATTATTTGGCAAAGCCAGTGGAATTGAATGGGCCCTTACCATTTTATTGATTGTGTTGGAATTGGGCCAGAACGAAGCGCAAGTTATGGGTGAATTTTAAATTTTTTACCCTATTGGATCTTTATTGGGCCTATAAAGTCTAATTTATTAAGACCATTTCTAAATTTAGATTAAATAAAATCACGTATTTTATTAAATTCATAAATTTTTGTTTGAAATTTGTTTGATTTATTTTCACTTATTATATACATATGTATCATATACATATGTAAATGTGTATGCATGTTAACATGATATTTCATGCAAGGTATTACATGTCTTTACATAGATGTTGGGATTTACATCACAACGGACACATAGCTCTTTCCATATGTATTGTATGTTGTCTAATTATGTGTATATACAATTATGTAATTATTACAATTATATAATTGTATATTACAATTATTAAATAATGATAAAAATATCTAATAATAATGGAAAAATTATTTTCGGTGGTTAAAATTTCATAATTAATATAAAATTATATTATAAAAATTATTAGAGCAAATTTTATAATATATATTGCATTGATATGTGTAAATAAAGTGATATATATATATATATATATGCATGCATGTATGTATGTATGTATTAAATAATGTAATATTAAAAAAAATACATTTATTTGGTATATAACATTAAATTATTATTAATATATGTTTATGTAATGTTTATGTATGAATACATTAAACTTATGCACATAGCCAATAATTATTATGACAATAATATTACCTATAGAAATCTTACCTAACTAACTAAGCAATAATAACATATATACATAGATGTGCTTAAGAAATGAATTATTATACCATAATCATATACCTTATTATGTAAATAAATAGTTATCCATAAGTGATGCCCTCAAGTCCAAGTTGAAATGATGAATCCTCTGCCTTTGGAAATTTTCTCGATTCGTCAGATTGCTAGTCTTGAATCGTAGACCCTTTGCTATCAAATAACTATTCATTTGAAGCGATTAGATTTAAGATCTAATTGGATTTTTTTGTAGGAATGATTCGGCCTCCATTAGGATGGAAGAGGCAACAAAAAGTAAATTTGAAGTTAGGTTTATAGATAGTTTTATAATAGTTGAATGAGAGAGAAAAGAGGATAGTATCTTATACTTTTTCTCACCAAATCTCAACCATTCATTTCAAAAACCCAACTTGCCACATTTTTGCCACCCTATGCTATGTCACTGCAGCCGAACCATGCCTCAAACAATATGGGCTAATAGCCCATTTAACCCCAATTAAATATGTTTAATTAAATCCAATTTAGTTTGTTATCGACATCTTATATTGATCGACATATTTATAACCATTATAAATATATATAACAATATTTATTTCTCAAATCATATTCGAATTTTATAATTAATATTTCATAAATATTAATTAACTTAATTAATTTATAATAATTATAAACTAATTAAATAGTTTGGTTTAAAGAGACTTCATCATTTCAGTTGTGTAACTCTTGGGTGTAAATTCGGCTAGCAATTAACATCAAACTACTCGAATGTTAACATTCACACGTCACTTAGCAAGTGGTGTGACATTATAGCCAAATTTATCGCTTACTTAGTTTCGGTAAAATCCCATTTTAGTTAAATAAGCTTTACCCGGTTGTGACATTTATTTACACCAATTCTCTTCGTCAAAACTATGTCACTTTGGACTTATGGAATTTGGTAATGGTCAAAATTCCAATATCATCCATATTCAACTCTATAGTACAAACACAAAGTCCTTGATTCAATAATAAGAATTATTATTAACCGAAATGTTTTGGCCAGAGACTTTGACTTTGAATTGACCGTAATACTAACCCCATATAACTAATGAGACAACTCCTCTCTTGAATAGTGCTTCACTTCCAATACTCCATTTGACCCAGCTATAGTCACTCGATGGATGCCATGCCATGATTTGACTATGATCAAAGTGAAGATTTAGTATTGAAGATCCGTAGTTTTGTCAAGTCAAGAGTACAGTGTAATCAGTCACATCGATATTTTCTATTTGACTTTAGTTATATTAACCAATATAAAACTATCGAGTGGGCCGTTCTATAGTTATCCAATAACTATCAGTGCATAACCCCTAGGTGCCCCTAGTAGTTATGAGTAATACACTGCCCAACATTTGGAGAGCATTACGTACTCTAGTCTCAACGCATACATCAATATCCAGTCTCAATGCATCTTGATTAAGAACATTTAAAATGGTATATATATTTTATTGTGATAAATTACTCACGGTTACAACACTTTGTAACTACTATCACAAAATATACCATTTGTGGATTTTCTATTAAATATAATTTTAATTAAATTAATTAATTAATTAATATAACCACGTTATATCAAGTATATTATAGAAAGAAAATACTTTTTTTTCAAACAAGATTGGTCAATGAGTTAGATATATGTAATAAATTACATTATTGTCCCTAAGGCATACCCCTAACTCAATCAATCTCCCACTTGCACTCAGGATCAATAATGAAATCTCATTTCAACTTATTTTATCAGTTTTCTATAAACCGATCTGGTCATCCCTCGATGAACGAGTATGCTATTATGTTTTAATTATATATACTTTCAATCAACTCTCTCCGATGCTGATAAACTCCTTTATCATATGAAATGATTCAGAGTTTGTCTTTCGACTTCCAGTGAGCTCTAAATTCTATTATGAACTATATGGTGACATTATTATCACATAACAATATTGTGGGATTCTCAACATTTGGAATCACCCTCGGCTCGGTTATAAATTTATGCATTTATTATGTATATACATTGTTTTTGTGGTGCTATTCAAGTCAATGAATCAGCCACGATCTCTTCTATTTAGAATATTTCCAACTTAAAGATTCTTAATTTATTATTGACATATTATACTCAATATCACTTATGA
This sequence comes from Allium fistulosum, assembly GCA_030737815.1. Lineage (NCBI taxonomy): Eukaryota > Viridiplantae > Streptophyta > Magnoliopsida > Asparagales > Amaryllidaceae > Allium > Allium fistulosum. The sequence continues at coordinate 1,429,545,683 of CM060902.1, forward strand.
AGTTTAAGTCTGAATACTCCTTCATAAGGAGTTTTTTGTTTATGTAAACATTTCTTTAGTATTTCGTAAATACACGAGAATACCTCAAACAACCATGTAGTGAAATCTTTTTGGATTTGATATTTACTTCATGTATCAAATACACAATAAAACATGATATCGTAGACAACATAACATGTATGATAATTCATATTGCCAATGCATAAGGAATCCATCTTACATGTTCTATATTAAACATTTTAATAAGGTGCCCTTACATATCATTTGGGACATTCCCAATATCTTTTATGCTTGCTATAAAAGCCATTGTTTATGTTTGTACTAAAATTGGGCACAACACTCTTCAAAAGTTTTTAAAGAGATAAAATGAAGAAATTAAATGGAAAAAGAGGATTATCTAACAAAAACTCCAAAAATAAATGATAAAAATGCACAGAGACACAAGAATTTAGAGTGGTTCGGCGTATCGCGTACGTCCACTATGAAATTGATCGCTTTATTGATGTTTCTTTGATGATTACAATTGATTGCAGTGGATTACAGCAGAATAATGTTATGAAATTCGAGTACAACAGCAGTAATGGAGTATGAAATTGAATTCGGCAGAGTCTGGGCATTGGAGCGTCAAAAGATCCTTTTTCTGTAGGCCCTGGGGGTCTATTTAAAGGTGTAGGAGGCTGCTATTTCGCCCAGATCTCGGGAGACTTCTTCTGGCACGTGAGCGGGCCCACGCGACCGAGCCCATGAAATTTCGGCTCGATCCATAATCGATACGAACGAATTTCCTATCGATCAAGATCTCGTCCAATGGAGTCGAAACTTGGTGTGAACATTCTTTAGCATGTACATAAGCTTCTGTGAAAATTTCATAGCATTTGGGCTTGTGGATCTCGAGTTATGATCGATACGAAATAGAGTCTTTCGGTAGTTCGTTTGGTTCGAATCGATCGTTTCGACTCGATCATTTTCGAATCGATGATTGCACGTGCCCTGGTGATGACGTGGTTCGCACTCTTCGGATCGATCCACTTTTTATGCCGAGTTTATCAAGTCGTTCCAGGATTCTCGCCTTGTTCGTATCGAAGCAATTGTCTTGTTCGAATCGATCAATAGCGCGCTCTTCGCATCGATCTGCAGTGTGCTCTGTTCGCATCGATTGCGTTGGCTTGTTCGTATCGATCGTGGGGCCTAGTTCGTATCGATAAAAGCGCTCCAACTTGATGGATACGAACAGTGTGAGTCAATGGATTCAAACAATGGTTCGTTGATGGATGCGAAACCAATCGATTTGAACTGTGGCTTGTCGATGGATGCGAAGTCGATCGATTCGAACTGTGGCTTGTCGATGGATGCGAAGTCGATCGATTCGAACTGTGGCCTTGTGATGGATACGAAATTGAGGCTGTTTTCATCCAACTTGCATCGATCATAACTTGAGCATATGAACTCGGATTGACTTGAAGTTTGGAACGCTGACTTTCATGGCTTCGCTCATCTTGTCTTGTCAATTGTAGCTTGATCCGGACTCGGACTAAATTCATTGATATCCATAGTGAGCCTGCGTATAACCGATCTCCAAGACGAACCGTCATTAGTTTCTGGTCAAGTTCTTGGTGTCACGGCCTTGCCAAAAGGCGAGATAACATTTTCCCTCCAATGTACGTCTTGTGGAAACATGACGTGCTTTGAAGAGCTGTAGTCTTCATTCTGAACAGTTATCGTCTTTTCGCTGAAAGTTGTAATCTTTGACTGATTTCCCCTGTAATGTGAACCGTTGATTGTCAACTGTTGTATCCTGTATTGTTGTAACTGATTGCTGTTTGATTGTGATTAGCTGTTTGTTGTTGTAATCGTTATCAGATAAGTATCCAATTCCTGTGGATGTTGAAAATTGAATATTAGTTCGACATATATGCATATATGTTAATCTGACTCTCACTTTGATCTATGACTATGAGTCTTTATAATACCTCGGGAGCTGACGTTGCATGCTCACGAGTCGTTGTCAGTTTATCTCGTATCGAATCCCGTATCGATCCTCTCCTGAACCGATGTGAAATTCGAGTTGCAACAATGCTTTATGGTTGTTGTTGAATGTTCCTTCATATCGATCCTCTCCTGAATCGATGTAAAAGGTTAAAACATTGCCTTCGCATCGATATACTTCGCATTGATGGATATGAGATGAACAGTTCGTATCGATAGATATGAGCTTCGATGGATACGGAATGATCGTTCGCATCGATGGTTATGAACTTCGGTGGGCTCCATTGCAGTGGTCTCCATTTTCGTATCGGTGAACTCGATGTCGTTGGATACGAACAAACGATTCACAATTCGCATCGATGAATATTGGCCTTTGGAGTCTGTGATTTGATGGATTCAAACTGCATAGTTCGTATCGTTGCACTGGGGATGGAGTCGAAAATGATCGATACGAACAATGGCTTCGTATCGATGGATCTGGGTGACTCAGAAAAGCCTCCATTGGAAATTTCGTTTCGATAAAGGCTCGAGTTGATGGATACAAACAGCTCATTCGAATCGATCCGATGGTTGACCTGTTATGACCGGTCGTGTTGACTTGGAGGCGAAACGTTTTCTCTCCTTCCCCTGGGTCCAAATAAATACCATTTGGACTTAGCATTTTTTCTTATTTGCATCACTTTATTTTCCTCGTCTTTGTATCGCTTCGTGTAGAGAGAATTGAAACTACTCTTGAACCACACAATCCATCGATCCTTCGAATCGATCGCTTTAACTTGGTAATTAAATAATCAATATATTCCCAAGACGATGAGACTCGAGTTCGAATGTCGTTCTGCCCACGGTCATCGCTAGTTCTGGTGTCGGCGATGCCGGAGTTGGGTCAAAGCGAGGTTAAGGAAGGATAAATGGCGCTTGCGTCGACCGGAGAAGAAGAAGAGACGACGGATACGAAATAGTTAGTGGGCAGTTTTTTGGCCTTAATCTCGTATCGATTAAGGAAGAAAATGTCTTGCCTTGTATCGATCCCGATGGGAAATCTCGTACCGTTACCTTGCTTTGGGCTTCGTATCGATCATAGAACAGTTACTTAGCATCGGCTATTTCGAAACGATACTGATCGATATGACATAGGAGTTGAATGATCAATACGAAGTAGATGTTTTCTGATCAATACGAAGTAGATGTTTTCTAATCGATACGAAACTACTAAGCTCTGATCGATTCGAAGCGTTGGCCCTACCGAGCGATACGAGAACATAGGCCGCGATCGATACGAAATGAGGGATTCGAATTGATATGATCTGGCTTTAAGGCGATCGATTCGAACTTGTTTCCTCAGGTCATCGATACGAAATTACTAAACATATGACTCCGATGAGCTTCATTCTTGCATATCTGGACTTAACTGTTAACCTGCATATTTGACTGTCTATCGAAGCTCGTCGATGGAACTGTAACTTAACAAAATTTTAACAAACTTTAACTCAGATCGGTCTCTGTTATCTGAATGGCACAGTTGTGACGGTCAGCGATGATGGTCATTCCGACTGAATTTCGAAGTCTTATCGTTTACATGCTTACTTTAACTCTGTAGAATTTTTCAAGTGATATACAGCACTGCACTGCACAACACATTCACACATTTCACACTGGGGAATGCACGGGCTTATTATCGTCTAATGATGGTTTCTCATAAGCTAGTTAGTAATGGAATCTTCAAGCTCACAGCAACAGGAAGCTCAGAGTTTAATTCCTCCAATAATCGAGATATCGACCATCGAGGCCGAAGTCATAGATCCAGCTCCGGATGAGTTTCCAGGTGCCAGGTTCCTTTGCAGTCCACAAGAATCTGTGCCGTCCAGCATCTCCAAAGATATGCTGGGACGGATTTGCTTAAGACATGGCTTGTCGCTCGACGACGTATTACTGCCAGGGCCAGATGATAGACCGCATGCTCCCCCGGAGGGGTTTACTGCTTTCTATCGTCATGCTTGCATAGCAGGGACACTTCCTCCATTTAATCAGTATATAAGGGAAATGCTGTCATTCCTTGGAATCGCTCCATCCCAGCTACACCCCAACGGATACGCCTTGTTGAATAGCACTTTCATGATTTTTATGGAAATTCTCTTTCGACCACCAAAGCCGATCGAGATTAGATATCTTTTCAACATTAAGAGCCATGGAGATAGTCCTTCTTTTACATTCTTGGAAGCGGTTAGGAACTGCCAAATAGTAACGGGGTCCTGGGGAAGGCTGAGTTACTTTAAAACAGAATGGTTCTACGTTCGATGCCCCCCTAGATTCGCTAGGCGATGGTTGGATAGACGTAAGCATTGCAGCCTTTCTCATGAATTATCGAGATAATAATAATCATTCTCAAAACTAACATACTTCACTTCTTTTATAGCCGCAATCTCACGACCTGACGGTGGATATTTCATAGAGTTAGTTCGGATCCTCCAAGCAGTTCCGGGTGAAGAGAGGAACATTGACTCAGTTCTAACCGACAGAAACTTGAGAATTGTCGGGCTGATTGAACGGAAGCAAAGCATAAGGCTGGAAGGGACACTTAGAGCGGTCTCGAAGAAGCGGGTGAAATGCAAAGCGCCCGGTATCGTGATAACCGAAGGGGTTGATCCGGAGAGAACACCCACTGATGATGAACTTATAGCTGGGCCTTCTGGCAGTTTTCAAGACTCCGAAGGAAGGGGAAAAGGCAAGGCAGTTGCTCATAAGCGTTCTAAATCCATGAGATTGAAATCTGTGGTTGTGTCTTTGCTTGTTCTTGGAATTAGAATTTCGGAGGTTCCTCCCCCGCAAGTAGAGAATCCTTTCGAAGGGCTTGCTGATATTCCGATTCCGGATTATGTGTCGTTTCAACATGACACCGAGATGGAGGAGCTTGACAGTGCTCTTGATCTGAGCGAGTTGCTTGCTATGAGTGCGGCCGACATTTCCGGTTGGTCGGGGGGCTGCACATACATACACTTCACCGCACTACATGATTCATAATCGTAAATCATCCAATCCAAGTGATCACTAACTTTTCTTTCGTTACTCACTTTTAGGTACGATGTCCGAGAGAGGATCAATGTTAGGGAGCCTTCGCTCGGCTCGAAAGTCTTCTTCTTATTATGAGCCCCGCATGAGAGATTCAGATAGAGACCACGATCACGGGTACTCTATTCAAGGGAGGTACGAGCGGGACAGGGACAGAGAATATAGACACCGATCTAGGTCTCGCTCTCCACCTCCTAGAATCCCCTCGCCACCTCCTATTCACATTTCACATCCACCGGAGCCTCCACGACACAGACCGTCTTCACAAATTTCTAGGTCTGAAACTCATCGCCAGAGGGCTGATACTATGGCTCCCATAATTGCAGAGCAGGTCCTAACTGAGCCCACGGGGGAAAGGGGCTATTAAAATCACTCAGCTGAGGAAAGAGTTCCCAAACATATGCTTCGACGGCTATGTCTTTCCTCCTCATTTAAAGAGGATCCCCTCGGAAGCCAAAAATACAATGCATGATTACATTCATGATATATACTCCTAGTATAGAGAGTGGGTGAAGGCCGCAGAGAAAGCTTCAAAGGTGGCCTTTGAGCGGGCCAAAGCGATTGAAAAGATGGAGTCTGAACTCGCTCAAAGAGACCGAATCATCCAAGTGCTCAATACCGAGGCCGAGTCTTCTCGGAAATCTAAAATTGAGGCCACCAAAAAAGCTGATGAAGTGACTGTGGCGATGGATAGGTTGAGGCAGATACACGTTGCCTTGGTGGAGGAGATGGGGCACCGAAATACTACAGTCACCGCCGAACGGGATGCGGCGGTCAAGGAACTCAACGAGCTCAAGGCCAAATTTTCTGACATGGCCAAGGAAAGGGATGATGCGAACAACGCAGCCCAGGAGGCGTGCAAACAGGCTGTCTTGCTTTGGGGTGAACGGGATGCGGCCATGGCTAAGGTTCGCGAGGTGGAGACTAAGGTCGAGGAGGAGGTGAAATCGGCCGAGTCCAGGCTAAAAGCTGATATTGAAGATCTTCTTGTCGTTTACAATGCCAACGTGTTGAGGCATAGAGGTCTAGCCTGGCTCGATGATTACCCGGCACGTCTATACAATGCCTGGGGCCGATTGGTTGAGGAGGAGAAAGCGGTGCATCTGGGTGAGTCTGTCGATGAGTTTGAGCTCGAGAATCGTCTGCTGAATGAAGATGAAAGGAAGATTCTCCACGAGTCAATGATTTCTTATGAGAAGGAGAGACTCAGCACCCAGCACTTGGAAGTGGGAGAAGGTTCAGGGGTTGAACATCATGATGCAAGTCTTGAAGTTCCAGTGTCAACTCAACCTGAACCCTTATCTGCGGTGGATCCTCAAGCTGTCCCTGCCTACAATCCAGATCAGCCGCAAATATCTCCGGCCGTAGAGCAAGTTGTTGAAGCCGCTCAGCCATCTACGAGCCAAACTGTGGAAGGTACTCTGAACATTATTTATACTTGTTCGAGATCGATAACTTTATCTGATTCGTTTACTGACAGTCTTCCTTTTCCTTTGTCCAGTGATTGATGCTGCACTGACCGTGCTTCCTGCAACCCAAGAATCACATCAAACGCAGGAGGCCATCATCACTGAAGCGACCACCATGACTTTAACTGCGCCACTTGATGAAATGCAGGGAAGCACGCTTGTTTTTGATGAGCAGATGATGGAGGAACTCTTTCGTCGTCATAGCGATCCTTTTGCCGACTTGCCATTTGTTATGGGTGGAGGCGCTCCTGCTACAAGCTCTGCAATGCCAACCACCGATGCTTCCAGCGAGGCCCGAGCGATTAATGAAGAGGAAATATTGGCCGAGATCGACGCTGAGATGGAAGCAGCGGCTCATGGTGGCAGTTTTGGAGGTGGGATGGCGGCACCTAGACCAGCTCCGCTCAGAATGATATCTCCTGGTGGTACAGTTTTCGATACTAATGTGCCCATTCTACCTCCTATAATTGATCCTATTCCTCCGACTCTACCCGCAGGAAGCATCCCTATTCATTCAAGCTCGGAGGAGGATGTCGAGATCATGCCCCCGCCTGGAGACCGACCATCGAAAAGTAAAGGCTCAAAGATGAAAGGTAGTGGCGGCTCCAGTGGGTCTACACCGAAAAGGAAGCCGAGGAAGAAAAAAGAGTAGACATGCTTCCTCGGTTTATTTTGATTTTCATATTGTTGGCCGTGTATAGATGCGGGTTCGGTCCCTGCTAGTAGGGATTTTTTGGAACAAACTTGCACATGAATTTCTTTCACAAACAGTAGAAATGAAACTTTTCTTTTTTGGCTTCTTCTTAGTTATTGTGTAATTTCTTAAGTGTTTCAATGTTTGAAATGCACTTGTGAAATTTTAGCTTCCGAGTCAAGTTTGTTTTCATGTGCCAGGTCCGGAGACTGCGGACATGGTTTATGACCGGGAAGTGAGTTGAATTTTGAGGTCGCACCGCTTTAGTCAATGGTCGATGCTTAAGTCCTGCCCCCAGTCTTGGGGATGAGTTGTTGAACATCAGCCAGCGATTGCATTTCACTTATAACACGTTAAGTCTAGTGCCACTGAACGGATGTTTGGGACAAGTGAAAATTGAGTGGTTCAACCCCACTCGTTTAATTATCGGCAATCATATCCGCACTTTGGGGATTTTCATTTGTTCACCGGCGGTCGGTTGCGCCGGTTTAAGTTTTAATTGTATGTCCGCACTCTGGGGACTTGGAGTTAATATTTATACTCCGACTCGCACTCTGGAGGTTTGGAGTTGGTATTTATACTCCAATTCGCGCTCTGGGAATTTGGAGTTGATGTTTATACTACGTTTCGCACTCTGGGAATCCGGAGTTGATGTTTATACTCTGTTTCGCACTCTGGTAATCCGGAGTTGATGTTTATACTCCGACTCACACTCTGGGGGTTCGGAGTTGATGTTTATACTCCGACTCGCACTCTGGGAGTTCGGAGTTGGTAAACAGACGGTCAGTCACATCTGCTGCATGTTTTTAGATTTCGCTCGCACTCTGGGAACGAAAGGTGTATCAGGATCGTGGATGGTCGGATCACATCCACCCTGAGTTAACAAGTGAGGTCATTAGATGGACGGGTCCACCCTCCTAAAACTTGGTTTGGATACGGGCGAAGTCGTCAGGTGGACGGATCCACCCTCTCCGCAAACGTATTTGTGAGTTTATACTCCAGTTCGCACTCTGGGAATCTGGAGTTACGTGAACGATTGTCGTGTATCAATCCTTTTTTTTTACTTTAGTGTGATGGTTTGTCCCCGAGCATGGGTTTCACTTAGCGAGTGACCGGCTGCATCACAGTCACTCCCTATTTGAATAAATTCCACCGTATGGTGAAACTTAGCTCTCCGTGCATGGTGATGTTCATATGAAGTATTTCAAGTAAATCACAGCTCTGGCTCGAAGAGATTGCATTTTATTGCTGAAATAAGAAAATATGGCAAAGTCGGCTGCCTTATTACAAATTCTAATTTTGAAATGCAGAAACAAATTGCAAATGGAAAATAAACTAAATGAATAAACATAGCTTGTTATGTGTAGTAGCGACGAAGACTTTCGCTATTCCAGGCTCTTGGCAGAGTAAGACCGTCGACGGTCGATAATTTGAATGTGCCATCTCCGAGCCTTCGTTCAATAACATACGGTCCTTTCCATGTTGGCTTCATATGTGAAGGGATTGGATAGATTCTTTTCAGGACGAGATCGCCTAGTTCAAAGGTTCGCGGGCGGACCATGGCGTTGTACAATCGGGCGACTCGACTTCGATACGCTGCTGCCCTCAAATCAGCCTCTTCACGCTTCTCATTTAGTAAATCGAGAGATTCAACAAGTAATATAGCATTTGTCTTCGGATCATAGTATGTCACACGATGAGAAGGTACTTCTAGCTCGACTAGAATAACAGCTTTTGAACCATAAGAGAGAGAGAATGGAGTGTGACCGGTCGTGGACTTGTGGGTTGTTCGGTAAGCCCATAAAGCCATAGGAAGTTCATCGACCCACTTGCCCCCGACCTTTTCCAGTCGTTTTTTCAGAATGGACTTTATAACTTTATTGACCGCTTCGACCTGTCCGTTCGCTTGAGGGTGTGCAACTGCAGAGAATTTCTTTTGAATGTGAAACCGTTTGCATAAATCTTTAAATTCAACTATCGAATTGGGTTCCTTTATCAGTAATAATGGTGTGTGGGAGACCAAATCGACAGATAATGCTACGGACTACAAAGTTGATCACGTTTTTCGTCGTTATGGTAGCAAGAGGTTCAGCTTCAGCCTACTTTGTAAAGTAATCAACTGCGACGATGGCGTACTTCGCACCGCCTTTTGCCAGAGGTAGAGTACCAATGATGTCGATGCCCCATACTACAAATGGCCATGGGCTGACCATTTGCGTTATCTCTATAGGTGGGGCTCTAGGAATTCGAGCATGCTTTTGACATTTATCACATTTCTTTGCATAATCTGACGCATCGCGATTCACGATCGGCTAATAATATCCATATCGAAGTATTTTCTTGGCAAGTGCTTGCCCCCCGGTGTGATCGCCACATTCTCCCTCGTGTACATTGTGTAATGCTCGTTTAATTTCATCGTGAGCGATACACCGGAGTAAAGGAATAGAGTACCCCCTTCTGTACATGACTCCATTCTGGATGGTGAACCGTGAAGCCTTCCGAAGGACTTGTCTTTTCTCATTCCTGCGCTCTGGCTGGATTCCATACTCAAGGTAATTTCTGAATGTAGTCATCCACGACTCCTTATCGGGAACGGTTTCACATACTCAGTCTGTTTCTGCCCAATCAATACTTGGAGAAGGTAACGTCTCTACAAGGACTAGTCCTATTTGCTGAGCTTCACCTGTGCCGGCTAACTTTGCCAATGAATCAGCTTTCTGATTGCGTTCTCGAGGTATGCAATAAATGACATAATAATCAAACTGATTTAGTATTTCCTGAACCCGAGCTAAGTAAGCAGCCAACCTTCGATCTCTCGCTTGATATTCTCCCCGAACTTGACATACAACTAATTGCGAATCACAATAAATCTCCACAGCGATAATTCTCAAATCTTTAGCAAATTTCAATCCAGCTAAGAGGGCTTCATATTCAGCTTCATTATTGGTTGCATGAAATCAAACTTTAAAGCATAACATATAGATCGGCCTTCGGAGGTTTCAAGTACAACCCCAGCGCCCGAACACCGGTCATTTGATGCACCATCAGTGTACAGCTTCCAGACGTATTCGGGAGATTCACTGGTTTCGGGCAAGTCCTCTAGAATGGTAAATTCAGCTATGAAATCGGCTAGTTCTTGTCCTTGAATGGCTCGCCTTGGAGTATAACTAATATCAATCTGGCTTAGTTCGATGTTCCACTTGAGTAACCTACCAGACGTCTCAGGCCGCGTAAGGACCCCGTCGTAACGGCTGGTCGGTGTAAACAATAATAGGATGTGCCTGGAAATATGGACGGAGCTTCCTTGATGTAATAACAAGGCAATAAGCCAACTTCTCTAGTTTCGGATAATTCCTTTCAGCTCCAGTCAATCTTTTGCTGATGTAGTATACTGGCTTCTGTATCCTGTCTTCTTCTCGAATTAAGGCAGCGCTAATAGCGTTTTCTGATACTGCCAAGTAAACGTACAACTTCTCATGATCAATGGGCTTCGACAGGATAGGTGGTGTGGATAGATGCTGAATTAGTGCTTGGAAAGCACCCTCACACTCCGTGGTCCATTCAAAGTTTTATTTTCCTTTTCGGATCAGATCGAAGAAGGGAATGCATTTGTCAGTGGACTTTGAGATGAACCTGCTCAATGCTACTACTTTCCCATTGAGACTCTGGACTTTCTTTATAGTTTTCGGAGTTTCAAGATTTCTGATTGCCCAGATCTTTTCAGGATTAGCTTCGATTCCTCGAGCATTGACGATAAACCCAAGGAATTTCCCGGATGCAACTCCAAAATGACATTTCAGTGGGTTGAGCTTCATTTTGTATTCTCGAAGTATGTTAAACATAGTTTCCAGGTCTTTAATATGGTCAGTGGAAAATCGTGACTTCACAAGCATGTCGTCTATATATACTTCCATGGTTTTCCCGATTTGATTGGAAAACATCCGATTGACCAATCGTTGATAAGTAGCCCCGACATTCTTGAGTCCGAATGGCATAACTTTGTAGTAATAAAGTCCCATATTGGTTACGAAGCTAGTATGTTCTTGATCAGGTAAATGCATTGGTATCTGATTGTATCCAGAATATGCATCCATGAAGGATAAGAGTTCATGCCCAGTTGTCGAGTCTACGAGCTGATCAATCCTGGGAAGCGGGAAACTGTCTTTAGGACAATCTTTATTTAGATCGGAGTAATCAACACATGTTCTCCATTTTTCATTTGACTTTCGGACTAGCACGGGATTCGACACCCATTCGGGATATAATGCATCTCGAATGAACCCATTCGTTTTAAGCTTTTCCACCTCTTCTTTAAGGGCGGCAGATCTCTCTGGATCCATACCATGCCTTTTCTGTTTGACCGGGACATACCGCGGGTCAATATTCAAAGTGTGGCTCGTAATGTCCGGCGAGATCCCACACATATCAGAATGCGTCCTGGCGAATACGTCAAGATTCGCCCGTAGAAATTCAACCAATTCCTCTTGAGTCTATTGGCTTAACTGAGATCTAGTCTTTATCATCTTTGAATCATCATCATTATCAATTGGGACATCGATCATCATTTCGGCCGGGGATGCCTGACTTTCTTTAGATTCTCTTTCACCTTCAATGTCCCTTGGGTCAAGATCCCTTTGGAATTGGCTGGGGTGCCCGGGCCTAGGCCCAGGCATTAATTGTCAATTATCAGCAAAGCGAACGCACAGAGATTCCTCTACGCCCTTTCCTTTCTCCCTTCGCTGCATGTCTCGCAGCTCAGCGACATAACAGGCTCTCCTAACAGCCTGATCTCCTTGAATAACTCCCACTCCATGATCAGTGGGAAATTTCAGAGTCAAACACCACGGGGCAATAGCTGCCCTGAATTCAGCGGGGGCCGGACGGCCCAAGAAAGCATTATAAGGGGAGTCTATGTCCAACACAACAAACTGCAATATCCGGACTCTCCGGCGTTCTCCAACTCCCAACTCCACTGGTAGTTCCACTACTCCAGTGGGTATAGTAGCACTTCCATTGAAACCATGTATTCGAGATTGGCAAGGCTTTAAATCTTTGGCTTCCATTTTCATTTGGTCGTAAGCTCGTTTAAACAAAATATTCACAGAGCTTCCACTGTCAACTAAGATCCTCTTCATCCAAGAAGGACCTATTTGAGCTGAGATGACCAGTGGATCTATAGTGGGGGCTTCGACTTTATCAGCATCTCTATTTCTGAATATTATGTCATCAGTCATTGTTTTCTGTTGTTTGGCCGGAGCCCCTTCATCAAAACTACTACAACACTCGAAGTCTGCATGCCTAATAGAGCTGGCATACGACTCCATTTCCCTCCAGCTTCGGTCTGCTAGATGAGGACCACCACAAACAGTGTTTATAACTAGCCTCCCGCCGGTACGAGCGGGTTCCTCCTGCCTTTCCTAGTTTGGTGCACGATTCTGATTCGATGGGCCCGCACCTCCTGACTGCGGCGCCTGAACATACTGATCCAACTTCCGTTCACGTATCAGCTTTTCAATGAGATCTTGTAAATGATGACACTCATTTGAATTATGGCCATAACTTTCATGGAATCTACAAAACTTCCCTGTTTGGACCTGTCTTTCTGTTGACGGCTTCGGGGCAGGTTTCTTGTATTGCATGGTATTACAGGTCTACAAATACACATTCTCCAGCGACGTATTCAGTGGAGTATAATTGTCGAACATGGGAGCTCTACGTCATGGACCACGATTTTGATCTTGTTTTTTACCTTGATTTCCACTGTCCCTCTGCTGGTTCTGCTTGTTTTGTATATTCAACTGAACTTTTCCGGAACTCTCCCCGGATTGTTTAACTGCAATGTTACTTTGAATTCCTTCCATGCTGGGCACTGTGTCATCCTGCTTCCTAGACTATTTTGCATCCTCCCTTCTCAAGAATTGGACTGCCTTGGAATAGAAACGGTCCCATGACGCAGGTGGCTTCCCAGCTAACCAATTTCCGAACAAGGAATCATGATCAATCCCCTTAGTCAGTGCCATTAGGATAGAGTTGTCATTGGGATTGCTTATTTCCGCACATGCAGTATGAAATCGCTCCAAGTAACGTCTAAGTGTCTCTCCGGGAGCTTGAGTGACACTAGACATGGTATTAACATCTTTAGGCCTCGCTACGTGCATACAGAATTGTTCGACGAACTTGGTGGCCATATGGTCAAAATTAGAAATGGATCATGGCGGCAAATGAGTAAACCACATAGTAGCAATGCCCCCCAGGGAAATGGGTAAACTACGACATTTCACTGCATCATCAGCTCTCGCAGCATTCATTAGCCATTCATACTTCAGAATGTGTTGATTTGGATCAGAATTCCCTTCATAAACTGGCAAAGTCGGCATCCTGAAGCGCCGAGGTGGTTCATCATATAATATGTCATTAGTGAAAGGGATATGACTCCGGGAAATCCCCCAGTCGTCATTAGTGAGACCCTGACTTTCACGGATCATTTGACGAATCATCGTAGGTATATCCGACATCTGGATATTTGGAGCATGCTGTGCCAAGGTGTGGTCGGGTTCCACAATGCGAGTCTGGACCGGACGCGGTCGACGGTCCGAGCCTCGCCTCCTTGGTTCATAATTTTCAGGGACATAAGGTTCTGGAGTATGTTCTCGTCGGTGATGATGCAGATCAGCTTGATTTCTAGCATCAACTCCTTGTTCAGTGGTGGTGGTGGTGGTAGCGAGGTTTCCTGTGACATGGTAAGGAGCGGCACCCCCTCGAGATGAGGGTCTGGTCTGATGGATGGTGGATGGTCCAGTCCTGGTTTGTCCAAGATTTAGGGCAGGTTGGTGTCCGGTGGCCCGGGTGTAGCTTACGTCCAATCGTAGGCGTGTAGATCGGTGATGTCCATCGGAAGAGGCTGAACTCTCCGTGGAGGAATAAGAAGCTTGATCTTTTCTGGATCTTCTATGCCTTTGGTGATTCAACTGGTTGGTTAATTCTGTGTTGGCGCGTAGTTGTTCAGTAAGCTGTTGCCGACTCTGGGTCAACTCTTGAAGCAACATCTAGAATTCTTGTCTGGTGACCGGGCTTGATGGATCTGAAGGTCCGGCGGCATCTTGGTTGGATGGAGGCAGCTATGCGGGATTCTGTCTATCCCGTCCTTCCTGATCAGCAGCTGTAGAAGCGGTTCGTGTGCTCACCATGATGAATTGACGAAGTCCTTTCCTAGATCTGATGCAAATCTGAATAGAATGGAAGGGCTTTAAGGCTTGAGATCTGGATCTTCTTCTTGGATTTTTGCAATCCGGTATCGATAGGAGATCCAAAGAGCAGGAGAAAATTGGGTTTTTTCTCAGTGAAAGCACCAAAGTGTTTGTACCAAAATTGGGCACAACACTCTTCGGAAGTTTTTGAAGAGATAAAATGAAGAAATTAAATGGAAAAATAGGATTATATAACAAAAACTCCAAAAATAAATGATAAAAATGCACAGAGATGCAAGAATTTAGAGTGGTTCGGCGTATCTCCTACGTCCACTATGAAATTGATCGCTTTATTGATGTTTCTTTGATGATTACAATTGATTGCAGCGGATTATAGCAGAATAATGTTATGAAATTCGAGTACAACAGCAGTAATGGAGTATGAAATTCAATTCGGCAGAGTCTGGGCGTTGGAGCGTCAAAAGATCCTTTTTCTGTAGGCCCTGGGGGTCTATTTATAGGTGTAGGAGGCTGATATTTCGCCCAGATCTTGGGAGACTTCTTTTGGCACGTGAGCGGGCCCACGTGACCGAGCCCATGAAATTTTGGCTCGATCCGTGATCGATACGAACGAATTTCGTATCAATCATGATCTCGTCCAATGGAGTCGAAACTTGGTGTGAACATTCTTTAGCATGTACGTAAGCTTCTGTGAAAATTTCATAGCATTTGGGCTTATGGATCTCGAGTTATGATCGATACGAAATATAGTCTTTCGGTAGTTTGTTTGGTTCGAATCGATCGTTTCGACTCGATCATGTTCGAATCGATGATTGGACGTGCCCTGGTGATGACGTGGTTCGCACTCTTCGGATCGATCCACTTTTTATGCCAAGTTGATCGAGTCGTTCCAGGATTCTCGCCTTGTTCGTATCGAAGAAATTGTCTTGTTCGAATCGATCAATAGCGCGCTCTTCGCATCGATCTGCAGTGTGCTCTGTTCGCATCGATTGCGTTGGCTTGTTCGTATCGATCATGGGGCCTAGTTCGTATCGATAGAAGCGCTCCAACTTGATGGATACGAACAGTGTGAGTCGATGGATTCAAACAATGGTTCGTTGATGGATGTGAAACCAGTCGATTCGAACTGTGGCTTGTCGATGGATGCAAAGTCGATCGATTCGAACTGTGGCTTGTCGATGGATGCGAAGTCGATCGATTCGAACTGTGGCTTGTCGATGGATGTGAAGTCGATCGATTCGAACTGTGGCTTGTCGATGGATGCGAAGTCGATCGATTCGAACTGTGGCCTTGTGATGGATACGAAATTGAGGCTGTTTTCATCCAACTTGCATCGATCATAACTTGAGCATATGAACTCGGATTGACTTGAAGTTTGGAACGCTGATTTTCATGGCTTCGCTCATCGTGTCTTGTCAATTGTAGCTTGATCCGGACTCGGACTAAATTCATCGATATCCATAGTGAGCCTGCGTATAACCAATCTCCAAGACGAACCGTCATTGGTTTTTGTTCAAGTTCTTGGTGTCACGGCCTTACCAAAAGGCGGGATAACAGTTTACAAATCCAAAGTTGAGTATTAAAACTATTAAGGTTGATTTTAACACAAGTACATTATTAAAATCAACAGCGTGTTGTTTACTTATAGTTTAAAAATATCATTGTACCTTTTTTATGTTTTTCTTCTGAACACACGGTTCCTCTGCATTTTGATTGATAATCAAAAATTTGATATTTCTATCAAAATATTTGTTCAATTCTAATGCTTATGAAATGATACTTTCTATCATTTCTTAGGTCATATCCGAAAACTCACAACCTCTATGTCGCTCCCACTAACTTTGAGACACATTGGTTGTTATATGTAAATAGTCTACTCTAAATCATTATTCAAAATTTTCTATTTCAGCACATATGTACCAAAACACTAAGCCTTATAAAGCGATAATCTTATGAGTAGATCTAAAGTAACTCGATCATGTTGAATGATGAATCAATTACGCTAATCTCAACATTTGAAATTTACAAGATTATTCTTATCAACATGGTCATTTAATTCCAACTACATTAGTCTTACTCATAAAGACAAAATCACGGCCAATGGATCACATCCCTTCGGTTATGACTACCAAAATCATATACTTGTAATTCATTTTGGATCTTTATATCACATAATGTTATAGAATTAACACTCTTAGTGGTTTGATTAAATAAACGAAGATTATATATTTTCGATATTGATAAAAAAAACTCATAGTTTCTCTTCATTTTGCAAGAATACATATTAGACACTCTAATGCGATGTGTTCGTTTAGGCTAGTTAATTTCATTTCATCTCATCTAATCGATTTTATCTATGAATCGTACGCAGTTCTATTTTACTACCAATAATTTTTCAAAGAAATTCCTTTATAATGAAATTTGTATTTCTTAAAACAACAATTGTTTCTTAGTGCAACGGAATAGGTATTCATAAACACTTTATGAATTGACTTTTATATAAAACTGATTTATTTTTTAGTTTACAAAACTTATGTTCAAAAAATAAATATGTCATCCAATGACAAACTTTTATAAAATTCTTGTGTGGTGATTCATACAAGATCTCTCATGAATAATTATTACGTGCAATCTTTCGACTCACACTATCTACCAACTCCTTGGCCTATGATATGTTGGGGTTTCTTATAAACACTTATCTTATATGATTTTGTAAACTATTATTTAGATGAAATAATATTAACCTTGTGTAATACTTGTAAGTACATAACCTTATAGAAAGAAACTAACTCAACTTTACTCACAATTAATCGTATATTGTCCAACAAAGTTCGATTACTCCTTATCGTACATCATTATGTATCACATGGAGGAATGACTTTTGAGATTGAATCTTTATTCATTTTTAGGTATGTTCGGAACTCTTTCCAATATACTTACCCATTCGATCAAATCATTTCTATTGCAAGTTACGTTATCTACTTCCGTTGTATATTCTATGGGCTAATCATAGACTTATACATGCATATCAAATACACATGTCCATGTCTGTGATAATTCATCGATGAGTATGATGAAGTACATGGAACCATTTTAGTATTAATAGACTTACGGTTGCATACTTCTATATGTATCAATACGAAGAGTTCATTAACTCTTATGATGCTCCAACCAAATGGGTGCATAGCCCTTAATTGTTTGAGATAAATTAACTAATATCACATGATCCATAATCATAGAATAAAACTATTTCTCAAAACTACGGCTTAGTATATAATTCCAAAACAATTGTAAATAATTTTAGATACTTCTATAATTTCTAATGCATCACTTTGTCAAAAAACATCCACATTATAGTTTTATTTAATAACAAATATTCATAATATTAACATTGAAATATAACAAGGTCCATTTTCAGCCAACACCAAAAAATAGTCATTATTTCATAAATAATGTTCAATATGTTGTACAAAAACAATATTCATAATGTGACGCAATCATTAAGTGTCATATGGCAGGTTCCCACTATTTTTGCAATTGCTATAATAGCATACTGAATTCGAAGGTCCACCATTCACTTAATATAAATTATTTATTTCATATACTGCAACTAGTTTACAACGATGAGTTCTTTGATCAATATCTTGAACTGGAAGAAATAAAACTCATAGAAAACAATTTTTTTTATTAAAGTACATTTTTGAATAGAAATCGTATTTCTCATTCTAATGTTAAGTATCAGTTATTATTACAATTCTCATTTTCGATATTCTTTTATGAAGCAGAAGTGACTATTGATTCTCTTCATCCCAACTGTACCTTAAACCACTTCTACTATTGTACATTCGTTTTTTTCTAAATGGTTGAACCATTCAGAAGAAGAATTCTCTTACTGCAATATCATAATGAACTCTTTACAAAAGCGAACTGGATCATCCTTAACATTTAAGGACATCAAATATGTTTCTCTTTACACAAACTGATCAAACTGACATTTCAACGATCAAATTCTTAGATCTATCTTGTAGTTTTGGTCTAGTGTTACAGTTAACACAATATGATCCTTTTGTAATCAACCAAATTGAATACTTGATCTTATATTACTATTTATTTGTTTATTTTTGAATGAACTAACTTCATCGAAGTATCGTACATTATGAACCATGACTGTTTCCCATATAACATTTACATGTGATATGGATTAAGTATCCATAATCTAATATTGCTTTTAGATTTTGGAACTCATAGAATGTAATACACGGTCTCGACCAAATAAACACATAAGCAATCAAATTACGAACGTATTTAGTAGTTGTAAAATCATATGCTTGCATGGATATTGAAACATTAACATGGAAGAAGCATTTATTAGTAAGTATATGTTATATTTATATTTGTCAATCTTCGATTCAAAATTATTTGTATATGTTAATTGATAAACGTTCTATCAATCGTATTAAATGCATAAATTTATCATTGTAGATTATTATTACAAACCATATGTTCTTACAAAATTAGAAATGTTAAATGTTATCATTTCATTTTTCTAATAAGGTACTACTAGTATTTTATGTTTCACCAAACACTAAGCGAAACATATAAGTCTTTTGACTTCACTAGTGGGTGTTAGGATTCATATATCTTGGGATTCTAACCTTGAGGAATGCTCAATAAATCATACTTCCATATAAGATGGATAATTTCTTATCGGTTGTATCACATACAGCTCTTAACTCAAGGTTCCTTATACTAGTCCCAGCTTTACCACGAGGAAAGCTTAATGAGTAAAGTAGGACTATTCACTCGGACCTATCATTTCGCGATGGTCTAAGTATAATGCACATACCTTGAGAATGCTCAATAAATATGTGCAGTTATCTTGCCTCTACTATTTAATAAATTAATAGTACTACACATAACATCCTTAGCTTGAGGAAAGCTCAACAACTAAGGAGTATGCAAGTAATCTATTAATATACAACTGATAAAGGACAACTTTATATTAAAGATTCATAATCTTCAGTTTATTATATCAAGTGATATCGACTTATGGAATGATGTATTTCTTATGAAATACCCTCATAATTCAAGTGTCGGACACATCTGAAATCATGGTATATGTACAATACGTATGTATTATCACATAAGTCTATTTGGGGTTTTTTTGATGTTCCACATTTAGTTTATACATTCATATCATATAAGTTTTATTATTATATAACTTTTATATTTGATACTACTTATATAATAATCTTATATATAATATTATACTAATTAAATCATATTTAATTAATTAACATTTTAATTAATTTTATATTATTTTAATATAACGTTTATATTAAATATTTATTACATACTATAACCTTATAGCATTACACATATATCTTATACATTATTAATTAACCTTTAATTAATTAACCTTTAATTAATTTTATTCATTTAATTAACCTTTAATTAATTTATATAATTAAACAATTTTAATTAAATTATATTAATTTCAGAATTCGATTCATATACATACATGTATATTTATGTTATTCTAAACATTTTAAAATATCATAACATATATCATAATATATAATACATACGTATATATTTTTATTAATTAACTTATTTAATTAATTTAATTTAACAATCCAATTAATGAATTTTAAAATTTTAAAATTAATATATATATATATTCAAACATCTTGAAAATTATATTATATTATAACTATTAAAATATATTTATATCTTACTTTAAATTTTACTTTAATTTAATTTAACAATCCAATTAATGAATTTCAAAAATTTCGAAATTAATATATATATATATATATTCAAACATTTTGAAAATTATACTATAATATAACTATTATAATATATTTATATCTTATTTTAAATTTTACTTTTAAATTTAAAATCTCATATTTTAATTTTCAAATAATTTTGAAAATTTATATTATAACATCTTTCTTATTTTAGATTTAATCTTTAAATTTAAAACTTTTATTTTTAATCCCAAAACAATTTTGAAATTAGCCCAAGGCCTAATTCAAATTGGGCATTTTCTATTAGGGATAGCCTTTTGGGCTGTGAGCTTAATAGTTAAACCTAACATGGCTAATATAGACAACATAAGCTATTGGGTTTTGATGCCATTGTTGGAACTGGGCCTGCCCGCAGTGAAAGTTATAAGTGAATTTCAAATTTTTTACCCTATTAGATCTTTGTTGGGCCAATGAAGTCTAATTTATTTAGAACATTTCTAAATTTAGTTTAAATAAAATCAGGTATTTTATTTAAATTCATAAATTACTGTTTGAAATTTTTTTGATTTATTTTCACTAACTATATAAGTAAACATATGTAAATGTGTATGTATATGTAGCATGATATCCCGTGCAAGGTATAACGTCGCCTATATAGATGTTGGGATTTATATCAAAATGGACACATTATCTCATTCTATATGTATTGTATGTTGTCCAAATATGTGCATATAATTATAGTTATAAATATTCAAGAAATTTTATATCAATATATATATACATACACATATATAATGAAAAACTATTATATATATATTTATATATTATATTATAAATAGCTTTTAAACATATACATATGTATATGTACATGTAAAATTATAAATTTACGAAAATAAATTATTTTATTATTTATATATATACATACGAATTAAAGTAAATAATTATGATATATATATAATAATTAAATGTAAGTTTGTATTATAATAAATATATATATAAATATAAATATAAAAAAATTAATTTTTATTTTATTTTAATATTCCAATTCGAAATCAATACAGATCCGAATTTTTTATAATTTTAGTACATTAATATATATTTATTATGAATTAATTAGTCAAACTATCATAAATAAATAATAATGTAATAAAATATCAAATTTTAAATTTTTAGAAAATTAAGAATGATATTTCAAGTATTGCAAATATTTTCTAGATTTTTCTACGTAAAAGCTTTATTTTTAATTAGTTAAATACTAACCGTAGATTTTTAGGTTAATTTTTATAAATATAAAACATATTCAAACAATCTGAATTCTGAGATCATAAATTAATTTTAAAATTTTAAAACTGGATTATCAAAACAATATTTATTTTATATGTATTTATTAAATCTTATAGTGATTAAATATCGATAAAAATATCAAATAATAATAGAAAGATTATTTAGGCTGTTAAAATTCATAATTAACATAAAAATATATTATAAAACTATTATATCAAATTTTATAATATATATATATACATGCTTTGATATAAATTATGTAAATAAATTGATTTACACATAAATACATATATACATACATATCTATGTATGTATGTATTAAATAATGTAATATTAAAATAAATACATTTATTTTGTATAGAACATTAAATTATTAATAATATATGTGTATGTTTGAGTTAAACTTATGCACATAGCCGATCATTATTGTGACGACAACATTACCTATAGAAATCTCACCTAACTAAATAAGCAATACTAACATATATACATAGATGTACTTAAGCAATGAATTATTATACCATAATCATGTACCTTATTATGTAAATAAATAATTACCCATAACTGATAGCCTTAAGTCTATGTTGAAAAGATGAATCCTCTTCCTTTGGAAATTTCCTCGATTCGTCAGATTGCTATTCTTGAATCGCAGACCCTTTGCTATCAAATAACTATCCATTTGAAGTGATTTGATTTGAGATCTAATTGCATTTTTTTTGCAGGTATGATTCGACCTCCATCAGTATGGAAGAGGCATCAAATAAGTATTTTTGAAGTTAGGTTTAGAGATGGTTTTATAATAGTTAAATGAGAGAGAAAAGAGGATAGTATCTTATACATTTTCTCACCAAATCTCAACCATGCATTTCAAAAACCCAACTTATTACATATTTGTCGCCCCTATGCTATGCCATTGCAGCTAGACCATGTTTGAAACAACATAGGCCAATAGCCCATTTAACCCAACCTGAATATGTTTAATTAAATCCAATTTAGTTTGTTATCGATATAATATATCGATCGATATATTTATTACTATTATAAATATATATGTAACAATATTTATTACTCAAATCATATTCAAATTTTATAATTAATATTTCAAAAATATTAATTAATTTAATTATTTTATAACAGTTATAAACTAATTAAATTGTTTGGTCTAAAGAGAATTCATCGTTTCGGTTGTGTAACTCTTAGGTGTAAATTCGGTCAGCAATTAACATTGAACTATTCGAATGTTAATATTCACACGTCACTTAGCACATGGTGTGATATTATGGCCAATTTATTGCTTATTTAGTTTCAGTAAAATCCAATTTTAGTTTAATAAGCATTACCAAGTTATGACATTTATTTACACCAATTCTCTTCGTAAAAACTATATCACTTTCGACTTATGGAATTTGGTAATGGTCAAAATTCCAATATCATCCATATTCAAATTTATAGGCCAAACACAAAGTCCTTGATTCAATAGTAACAATTAGTGTTAACCGAAATGCTCTAAGCAGAGACTTTGACTTTGAGTTGATTTGAGTTGACCGTGGTACTAACCCCATATAACTAAGGAGACGAATCCTCTCTTGAATAATGCTTCACTTCCAATACTTCCACTTAAGCCAACTATAGTCACTCGATAGATGTCATGCCATGATTTGACTATAATCAAAGTGGAGCTTTCATATTCAAGATCCACAGCATTCTCAAGTCGTGGGAACTGTGTAAATCAGTCACATCGATATTTTCTGTTTGACATTAGTTATATTAACCAACAGAAAGCTATCGAAAGAGTCGTTCCATAGTTATCCAATAACTATCAGTATGGAATCCCCAGGTTCCCCAAGCAGCCATGAGTAGTACACCACCCAACATTTGGAGAGTGTTACGTACTCTAGTCTCAATGGATACATCGATATCCAGTCTTGATGCATCTTGACTAGGAATATTTAAAATGGTATACTTATTTTTATTATGATAAATTACTCGAGGTTACAACACTTTGTAACCGTTATCACAAAACATACCATTTATGGATTTTCTATTAAATATATTAATTAAATTAATTAAAATAACCACATTATATCAAGTATATTATAGAAAGAAAATACCTTTTATTTCGAACAAGATTGGTCAACGAGTTAGATATATGTAACAAATTACATAATTGCCCCTAGGGCATACCCCTAACTCTATCAAAATGGACGGAAAAAGTTACAAGGAAAAGAAGGGGCAGAATTAAAAAACAAACATCACAAAGTCAAAAGGACATAAAGAGAAACCTTAACTAATACCGAGCACGGATTTGCCAAGCTTTCAAATTTGTCTCACAATACTTCTACTAATGAATAAAAATAACTCTTCTTTAGATATTTGTTTTCCCTTGAACAACCTGACATTCCTTGCCTCCCACAAAATGTAAATACACCTCTTCAAAAATTTGAGCAAAAGTCCTCTTACCTTTCTCCATCTAGTTGCCTTAAAGATAGTATACCATTTAGCCAGAGGAGAATGCAGATTAAAATATCTCATCAAGCTACTCCATATAAAATAAGAGTAATCACAAGAAAAGAAAAGGTGGCTGGTATTTTCAAGGGCTGTGTCACAAAGAGCATAGCAAGAAGATTGCAGCATACCACTATACACTAAATTTTCCTAGTTGTGAACTCCATTACGAATGACATTCCAAAGCATAAAATTATCTTTAGGAATACCACCAACGTTCCAAATCCTAGAGTGCTAAGAAAATGGAGTAACAACATGAGGAGCAGCCAAGATCTTACAAACCAAATAGATAGAATGAGGCTTATTGCCCCAAAGGCAATGCAAAGTTGACTAATGGAGGGTTATGAAGGCCTGCCCAGATAACTCTAGTAGAGGATGAGCTACATAATAGGAGAGATATCTTCCCTCCGTGGATAAAGCTTGCAACTTTCGAAGAGTTAGGAATTCCAGCCAGGTGCCTTAAATCACTGTCAATTAAGTTAGAGAAGATTATTCCTTTAGCAGACCAGGGATCATGCCAAAAGGAAACCGAGGAAAAGTTCAAAGAGGTGAACTAGAATACAGGAAGAGGTATATGCATTATCCAGAAATGACCATGTTTCACTAGATTGGATTTGGTCCCGTCAGTCATAGGTTAGGTGTACAATCAAGGCGCTAATTAATGAGAGAAGAGTATGCAGCCTTATTCAATACTTTGAGATTAAGAACACCTAAACCCCCATTCTCTAAAGACAACATGACCATTTTAAATGAAACAGGGATCAATTTAGAAGAGCAGGGGTTACCATGGCAAAAGAAAATGACTAAGAGCAAAATTTATCATATTTATTAGTTTAGAGGGAAGCACAAAGATTCTGGCATAATAGAGACACACGGAGGATGCAACAGATTTAATCACTACCAGTCTACCGGCTGAAGAGAATTTAGCAGAGGGCTAGGAAGCAAGCTTGCTAATAATCTTGTCATACAAGTGTAAACAATGAGATGATGATATTTTGGATAAGAGAAGAGGAGCACTTAGAAACATTTCATTTGGAGGAAGAACCTGTAGGGAAGACAAGGTAAGAATTTCAGTCAGCCTAGATTGAGGGATGCTAGCAACTAGAATTTTAGATTTGGATTTGTTAATAGCTAGACCAGTCAAGGAATGGAAATAGTTCAGGGAAGCCTGGGCATTGGATATGGATTTTGGATTTAGTATAGTGAACAAGATCAGGTCGTGATGAACATTAAGGTGGAAATTCTTGGTAACTTACACTTCAGACGGATATCAGTGGCTCTTTCATTTATGGCTTTTTAATCATACAAGTCAGTAATTCCATCACAATAATAAAGAGGTACGGGGATATAAGATCCCCTTGTCTAGTATCTTGAGTTCCTTTAAAATATACAAAACTAGAGCCATTAACAGAAATAGAGTATGTCACAGATGAGATAGCGATGAATATCCAAGCTAGGAATGGGATAGGAAAATTAATGGCATATAGAATATTGAAAATGGAAGCTCATTAGACTGTATCAAATGCTTTTTGAATATCCAATTTAAGCAAGCATCTAGGGGAGATGTTAAGCCAAAAGTAACCTCTCATTAGCTCTTGAGATAAAAGACTATTTTCTATGATGTTTCTATCTGGGAGGAAGGCATATTGATTAGAAGATATGATAGGGGCTAGAGCAAGTTTCATTCTGGCTGCTATAATCTTAGCAATGCATTTGTATATCACATTACAACAAGCAACTGGGAAAAATTGAGAGACGTCAGAAGGCATTGAGTTCTTAGGAATCATAGCTAATTAATGCCATCCAACATTTTATTACTTTTGAAAATTTCCTTACTGCCTTAACAACGACAGACCCTATGATGTCCTAGCAAGTTTTATAGAAGGGGGCATAATACCCACCAGGACCTAGAGAGCTATCAGAGTTCATGGAAAAGATTGTATATTTTAATACAATTATAATTATATACACAACATTAAACAATTAACTGATGAGTAATCTCATCCAAGCCAAAACCAATCCCAAATGTAGAGAATCCCGATATGAGTGCAACGGTAAAGACAGCGTCTCGATTGGACCTCGTATGTAAAAGTAACGAGTTTTATAAGATTTTGAATGAAATAATTAAATTAATTAAGCTAATCCTTTAATAAAACTAATAATTTCCACCAACCTTTCTTCCATCTCTCTACCCACTACTGTGCACGCTCCAAATCTAACACAACCATACCATGCATGTACACACAGCGATACAGAGCATCGCCCGACGAAATCCAACGTCATTGATTCCATTGATTTTCTCTCCGCACTCTCGACATGTCGACCCTAACCATGACACGTCCACACCTCCCTACTGAAATCTGCTTGTAGCCTTAAATCCACGGTCTACACAAGTCGCACCCTAATTTTGACCACTAGAGCGCCTCCTACTACTTCCATTTTAATCCTCGTTGCACCCCGAGTTCAACCATGCAACCAATTTAACCTCTAGCCAATCAAATCAAATTGCGATCGTGACCTAGTATGCGACAATCAACATGTTGCGATTTGCAATAGGTTGCCATGCCACATCTAAATACCTCCAACCTCCTTGGCTTCACTCGAGTAACCCAACGCCTTTCTCAATCGATGCTCCAATCTTTGGCTATCTTCAACCCTAACTTCGGCTGTTCATAGTCAAGCAAACCCAAACTCGATCGCACCCAACTTCGCGCATACCAAAATGAAGCTCTCAACCACAAGATTTCAATGAATCAAACGCGTTGATTTTCGTTAACCCAAACTCACGATTTAATTGATTGAAGATAAAAATAGAGGTGGCTAAGTTTACTAGAGGAAGAAGAAAGAATAATGAAAATAGGTCTTAGAAATCAAGTTGTATTTATAGGAGAAATTATATTATATTAAATTCTCTTTTATTTTCGTTGCGAGTTTCGAGCTCGCACGATCACACAACATGTTCGGTCGTCACAAAACTCATATGGACACATCGTGTTATTATTCTGATCCGATGGCACTAGTTTCGTCAAAATCCAAGGCAGTGCCCCAAGATGATAATTTCACAAGTTAAGTAAATAGAATTATTATTAAAACCATTTTAGTCAATTTAATTATGAATTAAAATTTACCATTATCATTATTCTTTAAACATAATTTAAATAAGCTTTCGAAATAATTTTTATTCACATTAAATCCATGATGTAAATATTTAAATAATTCTAATATTTAATTATAAAACATTCAAAATTCCAAGTCGTTGTAGTTTATTAAGGTTATGAATAAATTTAAATTATTTTAAATTTATGTTTATAATATATAAATAAATTATTTTATTTTAAATTAAAATCAAAATTTATAAGGGTTATGAACAAAATTTAAAATTACTTGAATTTATATTCATAGAGGTTATAAATAAATAAATTTAAAACTATTTAAATCTAGATTTATGAAAGTTATAAATAAATAAATTTGAAATTATTTTGAATTTAATATTATAAAAGTTATAAATAACAAATTCAAAATAATTTTAAATTATTATACGAGTTTTGAATGTTGTATTTCGTAAACTGTTGTAATAAAATTGTAAAATTAATTACTCATTAACCAATAATTATATATACAAAAATTATAAATGTTATAATTAATTAAATGTTACAATAATGTTGAAATATTAATTAGTAATTATATATAAGAAAATTATTTACATTATAGTTTAATTTTTTTTATAATAAAGTTGTAATTTTAATTAATTATTAATTCATAGAGTTAAGGGTATGCGCTAGGGGTAATTATGTAATTTGGTTATATAACTTAAATCATATAGCGAATCTTGTTCGGAATAAAGTTAGCTATTGGTTTTAGATTATATTGTATATATTGTTGGATAGGGAATAAATAACGTTATAAATATATTAAATATATATAAGCAGAAAATTATTAGGAATGTACTTTATCGATTGTAGTTTTGAAAGTGTTGGTAAGCATGGTTGTTGAAACATATAAAATAAGTACTTATCCTTGAATGTTTCTCATCAAGATGTATTGATAATGAGAATTCGATAAATCCATCGAAACTAGTGCATAATGCTCTCCATGTGATGAACAACGAATTGCTAATTACCATGGGGGCACTGAGGGATTACATACATCTAGAATCCAGATGTTTAGAACAATTACAGAATGACTCACCCTGGGTCCTTTATAAGTTAAAAGTCAAAGAGAAGTTCTCATATGATGATGTACAGTAGTCTTTTGACTTGAGAATACTGTAAACCTTAAGTGTCTAAACTATAACTTGTTTGTGGTCAGTCACACGGCAACGACGTTCACATTAACGCCATAGTTGGATATAGGTTGAACCATTTGAAGTGAAATACTATTCAAGAGAGGAGCTATCTCCTTCGAATAAAAGGTTAGTATCACCACAACAGGTAGTCAACTTAAAGTCAAAGTCTTCAACCAAAGCAATTTGATAAATTTTATTGGATTAAACTATGGACTTAAATGTTGTACTATGCAATTAACTACATATATTATTAGAGTTTTGACCATTTACAAGCTCTAAATATCCAAGTGATACAATAATGACAAAGAGAATATATGCATAATATATCATTGCTTGACGATGTCGCTTTAAATGATAAGAAAATATCCGACCAGTAGGATTATTGAGGAATTTATTTCAAATTTTTAAACTGATTTATAAAATTATTTCTTCAATTAATTTTTTAAAAGTTTTGTTTAAAAAAATAGATTTTCTTTCTTTTGATTTGAATGTGCACCGTGCGTGTATAATAGAATTCACCATGCACTCATCCACGATAGCAACAATTACAACGTTGTTCATTCTAGTTAACAAGCAAAGAAAAGCAAGTTGGTGTAGAGGCCACAACAGCTCAATAATTACACACATAATGATTTGAGTTTTGGAGAGAAGGCATGGGATCTGCATCTTAAGTTATAAATCAACTTGTCTTAAGATATAAATCACTGGTGGTGGTAACAACGCTGCCGATGGCCTTTAATGGTGGCATAAATCAAATAAAGATGGCGATGGTTGGTGGCTAGGGTCTGAGAAAACATGAGCTAGTTTTGTTTAAAAGTCCTTGATTATTTAATTACATCTAGCTATTATAATGTATCATTTACACAAAACTCCTTATAACCTACAACCTTTATAACTTCTACTTACGAGAACCATTTTATGCCCAACCTACAGTGCTGAGTTCGTATTTAATTTTTGGATATACTAATATTATTTAATTATATATCATATGCTTATATATAACATTTTAATTTAAGTAATGATGTATATACACTAATTTATCATTAAATATTTACATATCAACACCATTGATAATAAAATTAATATATTAAACATAATCCATTTGACTCGATTATTTGATGTTTCAGTTAAGATAAATTTTAGTTAGTTTTGTTTGAATTTATAATAAAAAAATTATTGTCAAAATTCAGATATTTGTGGTTCAAAGACAAAATTATATATATATGTATGTATGTATGTATATATGTATGTATCATGAGATATGAAAAAAATTATTATTTAAATTTACATTGAATAAATTTTATTCCAAATATATTATTTCATTAAATATTTTAAAATAATAACACTAGGAATTAAATTAGTTTTACTAATATAATGATAATATTAGTAAAATTAAATAAAATGAATATCATATGATAAAACTTTAAATATGATTTAATGTTAATGTCATTATTCATTATAACATTATAAAAATCTAGTGCATAATGAATCGAAAAGTTTTTTTTTGAAAATTTTCCCTTTTTGTTTACGTCAGTGCACGTGATCCTAAGTATTACCGTGCTAAACTTTTTTTTTTTTTTTTGAATGCTAAGCGGGGTTAAACTGGTCCCCTACCAGATTTATTAAAGAAGCAGAATTACAGGGAAAAGAGAAGAGAAAGGAGAAAACAAAAACACACCACAAAACTAACAAGGAAAATAACAAAAGAAGAAAAGGCAGAGATCGAAGCTAAGGAACCCAAGGCTCGAATTGGTTATCTAAAAAACTGTGTTTGCTCTCATGCATCCCCTTATAAATTTCAGTCCTCAAAACCATCCATATCCCTTCTTTGCTGCAGCACTTCCCTTCAAAAACCCTCAGATTCCGTTCATTCCATACTACCGTAATTAGCTTTTTGAGGACGAAAAAAAAGTAAACTTTGTGTTCATTCTTCCATCTTAGCACTTGCTCAATAAGTAACCAATGGTCAGTGGAATTGTGAGAAAGCCTCAACCCTTGCATACTACCTAATAACTTGGACCAGACATGATGAACATAAGGACAATTAAAGAAAATGTGGTCAACGCTCTCACTATGTTGATCACACAGCTCGCAGTTCGGTTGAAGAGACATACCATAGCTTACTAGTTTATCTCTTGTCAACAGTGCTTTGTTGATCACCTTCCAGAAGCACAGATTATCTCTACCACTCGACACAGTATTCCAGGTAACCTTGTGCCACTTGCAATCAGGCATAGCGTCCAGACCAAGCAAATCAGAGTAAACTCCACTAACAGTATGTGCACGATCATTCCACATAACAGTGTCATTGTCAGGGTGAACAAAGCTACAACTTGCATACTCACCCCAAATAGCTCTGACATATTGGTTACTAGTGAAAGGCACCATCAGTTTTCCGTCAGCAATATAATCAACTGCAAGCGCAGTACCACTAATACCAGATTGATACCTCTGCTACTGATTGAAAAGACTATCAAGTACAACCCCTTTTCCAATCCAAGGTACTGTCCAAAAATTACAGACACTCCCCCCTGCCTGGTTTATTTGAACAAAAGGAAGGAATGTTCTTCTGAGATTAAGCACACTCCTCCATATCCAACTACAGGATGGCGGCACATCCATTACCCAGAAATTATTGGAGACAATGTTGTATTTGATAGTCCATTGAACCCATAATGTGTCCCTGTTGTTTAATATCGCATTGATGTGATGGCTATAAGCAGCTTTGTTCCAGTCACTAATTCTATGCAACCCTAAACCGCCTTTGCACTTAGGCTTCTCAAAAGCAGAGAAAGAACAAGGTAGTACTTTCCTAGTGTGTATTGTTCCAAACCAAAAAAACCTTAACATAGCACGTCTCACCATTTTCAAAAGCCTAGAAGGTAGGATGAACACCCTGGCCCAATATACCATGACAGAGAAGCTCACCGATTGCACAAGGACCAATCTACCAGCCTGTGTCAAGTATTTGTTAGCCCAACAATCCATGACGCTCGTGATTTTTGCATACAAAGGAAGACAGTCAGCATGGGTTAAGCGAGAGGAGCAAAGAGGTAGGCCGAGATAAGTCATGTCAGTGGCCATTGTCTGTAATCCAATATATGTGGAGAGGCTGTCTTGTTGTTGGCTGGTTATCCCAGAATACATGATGCTAGATTTATTACAGTTGAGCTGTAGTCCAGTAATCCTGTAAAATGTGTGCAGAACAGTTTTAATGCAGTCAATAGATTGCTGGTTTGGCTTGGTGAATATCATGATGTCGTCTGCAAAAAGAAGAGAAGTTATTTGGAGCTCCTTGCATTTAGGATGGTATAGTATCTGGTTATTTTGGAAGGAAGGCTTTAGCAAACAGGTGAAGACCTCCATGACTAAGATGAAAAGGTAGGAGGAGAGAGGATCCCCCTGCCTTATACCCTGCTTAGATGCGAAGTTGCTTGTGCTTGCACCATTGATTATCAGAGAGAAAGTGGGCGTGGAAATGCACTCATACACCCAAGAAACAAAGACCTTTGGAAAACCCATCAGCGACATAATCCGCACAATAGACTTCCACTGGATTGAGTCATACGCTTTCATCAAATCCAGCTTTAACATGGCACGTGGCGAAGTATTCACACGATTATAGCCATTAAGGAGCTCATGAGCCAGCATTATATTATCAAGTATGCTTCTATTAGGCAGGAAAGCCACTTGATTGTTGGATATGATCCGCTGCAACACAGAGACAAGCCTGGCTGCAATAATTTTTGAAATACACTTATATATCACATTGCAGCAGGAGATAGGTCTAAATGAGGACACAGTAGCCGCATGTTTGCTCTTCGGGATAAGAACCAAATTTGTAGCATTCGCAGATTTCAACAGTTTGAACTTGTTGAAGAAGTTGTGAACCGCCAAGGAAAACTGGGAACCCACAATATCCCAACTAGAAGTAAAAAAGATCACATTGTAACCATCAGGTCCACCAGAGGAAGACTTATTCATAGCAAACAAAGCATTTTTAATTTCAGCATCAGTAACTCTGGTGACAAGAAAGTTGGCTTCATCAGCAGTTACTATTCAAGTTACCAGCTTCATCAGTGATTGTAGAGATGTTGCTCATAGTCTGCTTGGCCTTAAGTGAAGCATGAAAAAACTTTGTATTCCTGTCACCTTCCGCAGCCCATTTATTCCGAAGTTGTTGTCTTCTCATATCACATTCATTGGCAAGAGCTAGATTGAGATCATTGAAGAGGACAGCTTCTGTCTGTGCCAAATCAGCATCGCCAGGTTGCGCCATCATATTATCTTGTGCTTCCTTAAGCTGCTCTTTAAGCTTGGTGGATTGCATATTGTCTCTCCCAAATTTCGCTTTGGACCAAGCTTTTAGGCACCCCTTCGTTGCTGTAAGCTTTCTGCAAAATACAAACATCGGATTTCCAAAATACTTATTTGACCAAGCATATTTAATTAAGGTATTATAGTCTGGTTCATTAACCCAAGCATTGAAGAATTTAAACCCCCTTTTAACTCCAATAGGCCTCGTCCCAGTGGTGAGAATTAGAGGAGAGTGATCAGAAAGTATAGGTTGTGGATAGTGAGAGGAGAGAGAAGGCCAGGCAGATAGGGCATTGTAGTTGGAGAAGGAGTGATCAATGTTGGAGAAAATTCGAGTACCATTCCTCGACCTATTGTTCCAGGAGAAAGGAGCACCATTTCTGGTAATAGGTATAAGAGAAGAATCGTTAACCGATATGTTTAACGGAATTATGTCATTTGGCAGAAGGGGGTTACCCCCTTTCTTGTCATCCAAAGAGAGGCAACAATTGAAATCTCCAAGAACGACCCAAGGATGAGTTTCTTGCCTAAGCGCAGGAAGAAGCTGAAGAACAGAAAGCCTAGCTGAGGGGGAATTATGAGCATATATGAAAGTGATATAGAAAGCAGTGGCGGAGTTATGGTACTTGGCACGATAATGCATTAATTGTGGAGTGGATAGAATCAGCTCAAGAGAGAGAAGATCAGGATCATGAACAACCATGATACGACCGTAATTAGCTTCAGGAAGATTATGAGATAGCTGCCAAGCAGGATTGATGTACTTAGCAGCAGAAATAGTTAGAGGAAGATTCAATTTGGTTTCTAGGATTGCGAATATAGAAAGATGATGTTCAAAAATGAGTTGCTTTACCTGATCAAGTTTAATGAAATTATGAGATCCTCGTATGTTCCAGGCTCCTATATTGTGTGACATATTTAAACTTTTGTTTGTAATTCCCCTTCTTTCATGCTCCTTGTAATAGGAGAATGCATTCTGCTTTGATTGGGATTAAGAGACCAATTTTTCTTGACCCTTTTGCCTTTGCCAGTAGATGAGGCTGGGCATGGGATCGGAATTTGTTCAGTTGGAGGAGATTTCCAACCTGGTATAGATCCAAGGAAAACGTACGGTAGATTAGAAGAAGTTTGGAGAGGACAAGGAGGAGATGGGACAGAGGGGGAAGCTAAAGGATTAGAAGCAGATTGAACGAGTAATTCGATAATTTGGATTTTCAGCGAGTTAACGAAGTCCTCTTCATGAGAATCACGTGATGAATTGTCTTCAAAAAGATTTGATGAAGGTGAAGGGTGTTTGGTTGGAATTATTTCAGGTAGCAGAGCATTCATTTGATCATTAATGCGTAAGTGTGCTTCAGGGACATGCACGGACACATCCCTCATATTCTGGAAGGTTTGTGTTCCATGAGCAGTGCCATCAATCAAGTCTTGATTATAGTCTTTCTGCAATTGAGGTGAAGATATAATGGGATTGCTAGCGCACTTTTCATGTTGTTTAGAAACAGTCGATTCTGTTATGGTATGTGCACCATCATGAGAATCAGTGACATGCACAAGTTCAAAGCCACTACCTTGTATTTGTTGTTGGGCAACTTGATTAAAATCAACAGAAGTAATATTTTAGTGATGTTTAAGAGTTTCCCTATGTATTGATACTCATTAGTAGGTAGATAATTTGTTAAGCCTTTCTCGTTAGGTAGCATTTTGGCACTCTTCTCCACCTTAGGCTTCTTATATGATCTATCCTTGACTGATAGAGTCTGGTCTATTGATGAAGTATGAAAGAAAAGATAAACTATTATTAAAATAGTCTTTTTAAAATCTTAGTTGGCAAGGAAAGCAATAGAGTAACAACTTCAAATTCCACACAACCAGACTTTATAGGAGAAAGCAACTTATATCCATCGAGCAAGAGGTGGAATTCTTCCATTTTCCATAGAATGCACTTGAATTGCTACATATGTTCCTTATTTCAATTCCATTATGCTTGTCAAAGTGCGGAATCTAGATGATCGAAGTATGAAAAAGACAAAATATTAGTAAAACAAAGATAAACATGTTTACCTCTCTTGTAGGATGAATTGACTTCTAGTTATGCTTGTCTTGGGCTTCAAGATAATAGAAACCAAACTTTGGATTCTTAAGTGTAAACGTTAAATATTACATAAATAAGCTTTGTTCAAGGCACATGCCCCTCAGACCTTTCGAAAGAACATTATGTAGAGCATCCACATGATAATATATGCATTTGGAACTAGCTGAAATAAAGCTAGCCTTACTACATTGAGGAATGAAATGAAATAGGAATGGAAAGATATCAATCCCTACTTCACTATGCAGACTGCTTCAAGAAAAGTATCGCTTTAGGGGATTGTGAGCCAGCCGGTAGGATAAAAGTTTCATAGCTTTAAGCCAAAGTGTAGAGTCCTTACTCCGTAGGGCTTATTGGGATAAGAGAAGAGTATCGCCTTCTAAGACATGGTCCTCTTTCTTTCCATCCACGAGAAAACCATCATATCTATTTGTGCGTAAGACTCCATACTAGACCTTTTAATAGGTTGCGTGTTATAGTATAAATGTGAATTCGAGTCTCCCACTGGCTCAACCTCTGTGTTAAATTTTCAAATCTCATCGAAGTCTACAACTTCGCTGTTAACTTCTTTTGATAGAAATTCTTTTTCCAAAAAGACAACATGCTGACAAACAATAACTTTTTGTTCCTCGACATTATAGAAAATACATCCTATTGAATTTTTGGGGTATCCTATAAATTTACAAGATGCCAATGAGATCTCACATTTATTGGGGCCAACGTACTTAATGCTGGTTCGAAAAATACACACCTTTAAATATTTGAGTTGGTATTTCTTTCCACACCACATCTCGTATGGATTCTTAGGCACAAATTTAGTAGGCATCAAATTCATGCATTGTGGTTTGCATTGCGTTTCCCCAATAGGAAAGAGGTAACTCGGCTTTACTCGTCATGGAATAAACCATATCAAATAGGGTTCGATTCCTTCTTTTTGAAACCATTGTGTTGCGGAGTATAAGATGGAGTAACCGAAGGGATAATCCCATTATCTTTTAAGTATTGTTGGAGCTCTTGTCCAACATATCACCTCCTCAATCAAATCGAAATATTTTAATCTTATGATTCTTTTGTTTTCCAACCTCATTCTTGTACTCTTTAAATTTCTCATAGACGTTGAATTTATTCTTCATAAGATATGCATATCCTAGTCTTGAGAAATCATCAATAAAAGTTATAGAATAAGAAGAATTATTATCGGTAACTATAGGCATTGGGCCATATACATCAGTATGTATGAGACCAAAGAGTTCATTAATGCTATCATTGCTCCACTAAAGGAGTGCTTGATCATTTTTTCAATTAGACATGAATCACGTGTATTTAAATGGTTGGAATCAAATGATGGTAGAAAACCTTTGGTTTTCAGTTTGTGTAGTCTTATTCATTAATATGACCTAGTCTATAGTGCCATATATTATTAATAATGTCAACATTAGGAGAATTATTAATATCGCAAATACAACTAAGATTAAGTATATAAATGCCATTATCCAAAACATCATCATAGATATTATTTCCACATATTACAGTAAAAACCAAAACTAGTTTAAGATAATCTCGAAACTGATGTGGTATCTTTTACATAATAACAATTATTCAAAACTAAATCAAAACCCTTAGGCAAAAGTAAATGATAGTTCCCAATCGTAGTTGCATCTATAATAAATCTATTAGCAAATTGAAGTATCATTTCTCCTTTTACCACATGTCATCTGCTCCTAAGTCCTTGTAACGAATTACAAATATGAGATCCAAATCCATTATCTAAAAATCAAGATAATTTATTGATAGCAAAACAATTTTGAATCATAAAATAACAAGTAGGAGTTGTAGAACCATTCTCTTTCTTCTCTTTGGCAAGTTCAAGTAGTTTGGACAATTCTGTTTCCAATTCCCCTTCTTGTAATAGCGGTGACATTCACCCTTGTCGTTAGGAGCATTCTTCCTACTCTTCTTGTTAACAGTATTTCTCTTCTTCGAACCATTCGAAGCTGATGTATTTCCATTTTTAACGAGCATCATGCCTTGATCTTTGGATGAGGACTCAGCTGATCTCAACATATTGAGTAGCTCCATGAGGCTTACATTAACATGGTTCATATTGT
Organism: Allium fistulosum; assembly: GCA_030737815.1. NCBI lineage: Eukaryota > Viridiplantae > Streptophyta > Magnoliopsida > Asparagales > Amaryllidaceae > Allium > Allium fistulosum. The sequence continues at coordinate 1,429,582,447 of CM060902.1, forward strand.
AGTTCAATATGAATGGCTTAAACTGTGGAACAAGAGAACCTAAGATAAAGTCCACTTGTAGCTCATTTCTTATAGTAACATCTAACTGTGAAAGTCTATGAATATAGTCTTTCATCAATTAGACATATTCCTCTACACGAGTGCCCATTATCATCTTCGTATCGAACAATTTCTTAGTAATCATGTACCTTGCGGAATGAGATTACTCCTTCGGCAAAGCTTTGAGGCTATCCAAGATTTAATGGATAGTCATGATTTCTTGTCATCTTTGCAATAGTTTATCTATAGATAACATGTATACTTGGGCTATTTAAAGATCTACTACCCACTTGTTATAAGCAATACTAGTTCGAGAGCCACATCTTCAACGAGTTTTTCTTTTGGAGGTTTGTGTATGGATGACCATAAGCATTCATACGTTGTGCTATTTTCTTCACTCTTAGCCAGTCGATGTAATTAGGTCTAGTAAGCTTGTCATTTTCTGAAAATAACTTTGATATGGTTATTTTCTGCAGATTTAATTAAAGTATATTAAGACACTTTATGTGTAGAAAATATTCTTATATTAATAATAAGGTTAATATTTTATTTCATTTTACTAATAAGGTCCCACTAGATTTTTTATTTCTCGAAACCCAAAGAGAAATATAGAAGTCTTTGGACTTCTCTAGTGGGTGCTAGAACTTGCTTTCCTTGGGATTCTGACCTTTAATTTTCTCTGCAAATTATAGGCGCACAATCGATGGATATCACATTATCTATTGTATCATATACAACTCCTAACCCGTAGTCTTTGTCCTAATCTTATATCGACATTGAGTTTGCTCAAAATATTTAAAGGGGTTATTCACCTATACCAACCATTTCGCACCAGCCTAAGTATAATGTATCTACCTTGAGTTTACTCAACAAATACACACAGCTATCTTACCTCATCTAGTTAATATATTAATAATACTATACATAACATCTCGAACTTGAGTTTGCTCAATAACAGGGAGTATGTAAGTAATATATAAATGGCAAAGGACAACGTTAATATTAGAGATTCATAATCATTAATATATTTATTTAAGTGAGCGATTTAGGAAATAAAGTATTTCCTATGAAATACCCTCATGATTCAAGTGTCAAACACATTTGAAACCATGGTATACATACTACGCGTATGTATTTACTCATTAGATTTAATTTGGGTTTCTTATAGTTCCACTCTATTAAATTTAATCACATTTAATTTAATTTAAATTTTATCAATTAAATCACATTTAATTAAGTACATAATTAACACTTTAATTAATTTAATTTAAAATTTCAACTATTGAATTTTAATGTATTCATCCTTAACAATTTAAAGGTGAATATAGACCATAACATATATAGTAATTATATCCATGTACATGTATATTATTTATTAATTAAATTTTAATTAATTAAAATAATTTTAATTGGGTAATATTTATTAATTTGAAAAATTATTATTATTTACCTTAAACAATCTAAGATAATTCACATATATCATTATATATGTTTTAATTTAATTAATTGACCTTTAATTAACTATTAATTTAATTAATGAAATGGCTAAAATAAAAATTTTGAAATAAATTTACTAAATTTCAAAAAGAATTTTTGAAAATATTTTATAACATTTATAAAATTCAATTATATTTTAAACTTAACACTTAAATTTAAAATACTTTTAAATTTTCAAAATTTTTGAAAATTAGCCCAAGGCCCATAATTAATTCTGGCCTTTATATTTAGGATAAGCTTTAGGCTTACTTCGTCCCTTGGGCTAGGCCAGTAGCTAAGTAGGGCAAAGTACTTTGATACCCAAACCATCCTTAGACACTACCTTTTTAGTAATCCTACTAAATGGGAAGGAGATGACTTACTAAATGAGAAGGCCTTAATAAGTTAGCCTTAATATTTCTAGTTTAGACCACTTAGGCTATAGGTTTCTAATATCATCAAAGATCTAGGTCAGGTTGTGCGGAGGGAGGGGGAGAGGGGTAGGGTAAATGGGTGATTTTCGATTTTTTACCATTTTGAATCTTTGTTGGGCCTTTGAATTCTATGTGGTTCTAGATCCAAACTAAAATATTAGCTAAATAAAATATTATTTATTTAATTTATTGATTTAATGAATAATGAATTTATTTGATTTCAAATTAAAATTTGACTAGAGTGTATCCAAATATGCTCATGTGTATATAGCGCATGTGCAACATAATATATTGTGTAAATGGTTAATATGTATGTATGTTGTGTACATAGTTAATTTGCTGATGAACAATAATTGTTTTAATGATTTACAAACATATAGATGCATACTTATAAAATTATATTTGTATACAAAACATGTTTAACAATAATTCAAAGCTAATTTAATATTAAAATAAAAAAATAACTCTCATATATAATGTGTACATTGAAAAACAATTCTTTTAATTATTAGAAAAAAGATCGAATGTAAAAGTAATTAGGATATCAACATATGAGTGTATATACACTCGACTGGTTCTATATATATATATATATATCTGTGTGTGTGTGTATGTATAAGGGACAACAAATGTATATATAAATTCGTTGAATTATGATATGGATCTACATTATCATGATATAAATTGGAATTGTAACCATTAGAATACTACCTCATAAATATGGCCTTAGATTTGCACCTTGATCGGTAGATAGTCCTAGCTTCGAACTCGATCCGAGTTGCTAGCTTTACAATGGTTTGGAGAACCACCATTTATTTCATATTGATGTTATTTGAGTTGAAGTATTTTTGACCAAGGGATGAACGGCGGGAGTTTGCGGTTGGACAGAAGAAGAAAGGAAGGCATAAAAGTTCAAAGAACAATGAGGGGTAGTGTGGTTTATATAAGGATAAGGAATGATATCTTTTCTCTTTGGATTACGAACTCTCTCTCCTTACCAATTCAAAATCCAGCAATTGAGTTTAAACCCCTCCTCTCCCTTCATCATTTTTGCCCAAAAAAGGCCATATAGGTCTTAAAACTTGTCTAAATCCATTAAGCAATTAAATATACTTAACTTAAATTTAAATGCATATCGAATATTTATTTGTGCATATATAACTTTTATGTACGCACCTACTTAATTGCTAATGACACCCTAAAAATACTAATGATACCCAATACACCAAATAAGCAAATATATATTTTATAAGTATTAATTAATTTAATTAATCTATCACAATTATAAATTAACTAAATCGTGTGGTATTTCAGAGAATCTACCAATGCGGTTGTGCGACTCGCATGTGTGAATTTAGTCTGCGATTAATACTGAATAGTTAAAATATTAATGTTTACGCATCAAATTAGTTAGTTGTGTAATAATTTGATTGAATTTATTGCTTATATGTCTTTATCGATAAAATCCTATTTTAAAATTTTAAGCGGTGCCCTTTAGTAATGGTTAGTTATTTCTATTCTCTTCGTGAAAACAATATCACTATAGGACTCATGAATCTAGTCTTTGTCAAAATTCTAATATTTCCCACATTCAACTTGGTTCGTCTAAACACAAAGCTATTGATTCAATAAAAACAGCCCCGAGACCAACATTAGTAAAGAGAATTAACGAGTAATACCGTCTACTAATGCAGAGAATAGGGCTGGTTAAGGGCGACCGAATAGTAATGCATTAGCTAAAGACTAAGTACGGTGATTTTTACCATATATTTTTTTTCGTGTATCTCAAGTGATCGACATACTCAATGTTTAACTAATACGATACTACACGGCTATAGGATCTATTCAGAACAAAGAATCCTGGCATCGTATCGAACTAGCCAGTCCATACCAAATATCATATATTAAGAGCAAAATTTTATACGTAAACCAACCATTTCAGTTTGCATAATCTTTAACTTATTTTTAAATTTAAAAGAAAACTATAGTGCCTTTTAAGCATACCGCTCTAGCCAAAGACTTTGACTTTGAGTTGACTACAATTGACTATGATACAACCTTATATAAATAAAGAGATAAATTCTCTATTGAATAGTGTTTCACTCCCAATTCTTTAACTCTAACCCAACTATAGTCATTCGATGGAAGTCGTGTCAAGATTTAACTATAATCAAAGTGGAGTATCGACGTTAAAGTTTAACAGTATTCTCAAGTCGAGAGAACTACGTTATATCTTCACTTCGAGATTATCTGTTTAACCTAAGTTATATTAACCAATTGAAAGCTCTTGAGTGAGTCATTCCATAGTTATCCATTAATTATCAGTATGTAACTCCTTGATGCCACTAGTAGCAATGAGTAATACACTACCAAACATTTGGAGAGTGTTATGTACTCTAGTCTCAATGAATGTACTGATATCATGTCTTGAAACATCTTGACTAGGAATATTTTAAATAATATGTTATTATTAATGTGGAATTTCTCATGATTACAACACATTATAACAACTATCATATAACATATTGTTTAAGGATTTTTTGTTTAATATACCTAAATTAAATAACTGATTAACATAACACGGTATTACAAGTGTATAATAGAAAGAAAAACTCCTTTTATTTCGAATGATATTTTATTATAGAGTTAATAATGTATAATAAATTATAGAATTGCCCCTAGGAAAAACCCCTAACTCTATCAAAATGGTTATAAGGACAAATATCCTCTTGATTATTATCGTCTTTAGAACAATGTCTAAATCAACTTCTTTGAAACAAACTCTATTACTATTGTCATGATAACCATCATTATTTCATGCTCCTAAAAGCTCACCATCGATAAAATATTTAGCCAACCTTAGAATTATGATTAAGAAATGGTAGTTAGTTGAGGTTGCTTGCTAATACCTTGATAAAATGGAAAGTGGGGAGATAATATTTCAAAAGTAAGTAAAAGATACACAATATAAAGTGGTTCGATCAACGTTCACCTACATCCACTAAGAAGGATCTCTTATTACTTTGCTTCTCTTATAGTAGATGTGATTATAAGCGATAATAATAAGAAATTACAATGCTCGAGGGCTTAGACTTTTCAACCCTTGTAAAATGGATGTCTTAGTGTATTTATAGCTATTGAGATTGGTATTGAATGGTTGAGACTATGCAGTTGAGGCAGTGAAATCACTTCGGGCCACTGATTATGTTGTACAGTCCGATGCATAATAGCTGCTAGTTGGATTGTATGGTCTAGATGATGTCAGCTGGTGGGCCACACCTGAGCATGCTTCGTGCTGGGCAAGCAGCATGGGTTCAGCGAGTGGTTGCAGTAGAGGTGCTTTGGTGGCTGTAATAACCCGCCCTAAAATAGACCTAAATTTATGACCCAGACAAGACCCATCGAAACTTAGGCCCATTCCAAAACTGGCTATTGGTTGGTAAAAAGAAAAACTATACAAAGCTATCTATCTATTCTTTCGGAACTCCCAGCGAAAGGAATAAAATACAATAACAATAATAATACCCATTTATTACAAATCATTTCAAATGTCATAATACATAACAACAACAGTTGTAACATTTTTTTCAAAAATACATTTCATTGGTACAATAGAAAATAATACAGAAAGATAGACGGTAACTGCCACAAGTTTCACTCTCACCATCTTCAAGCCTTATCAACTCCTTATCTAACTTGTGTTGTAATGAGAAGGGAGTTAGAACAAAAAATGTCTAGTGAATAAAAACCTCTAGTCTTACCATTTCAGTACCTATGTAGTATATTTCAAAATAAGAATATGTCAACGTACATAAAACCATTTAATACCTCCTATAAGGAAAGAAGGTGGGTCCACAATCAACCACTTAATACCTTTCATTCCCGAATCAGGTTTCTAAATCCCATAACCTAAATCCCACGTCATAAATATCTAACAATGCGAGAGATGGTACGTAAGCCACTTAATACCTTTTATTGGAAAATAGGTAGACACTGGCCATTTAAGACCTCAACTGAGGCAGACTCCATCATTTAATACCTATTCTCAAGGCGAACTCCTCAATGGTCGACCGGTAGAGGTCAAAGGGTTAACCTCTCAATTATTTTGGGAGCTTTTGATTTTTCCATTGCTTTAATTAATTTTATTCTCTAATTAACTTTTAACGTTAATTGTTAACTTTAATGTTTACTGAACCCCAAGTCTAGTCACAGTTAATTTTTGAAATTCAAACTCTAAATTTAAATACACATCTGAATTTTAATTCAAATTAAATTAATTTAAATTTGAAAACTTCAAACTCTTATAACTTCTTCGTTCGAGTTTCGTTTTTAACATATTATACAAGGGAAATAGGTCAGAATTTCACACGAACGCAACGGAATAACTTTCATGGTCAAATTCCAACTTTTATAAAATTTTCGATTTTATCCCTACTGTAATAAATTAAATTTCTCTTAATTTACTTATTTAATTAGGGTTGATTTTATGGGGTGCTACATTCTCCCTCCCCCCATAAAGGATTTCATCTCGAATTCTTTCAAGGGGCGAACAGCGTAAGGCGCAATAACATCAGCGTTATATAACCAAATTATCTACACAACCATCAACTTAACCAAAGTGCAATGGATCATGTACTGTAGACATACTAAAATGAGCTCAATCCAAGCGTGAGTGTGATCATGCTATGCAAATATGTATGCAAATCTCTAAACATGCACAACACTGTTATATGAGTGCAAAGTGGCGCTGAAAAAGTGTAGCAACCATCTCCTACCATCCAATCTAGCAACTACGATGCAACCAAAATTCTAATTTTGGAGTGAAAATTTACCAAAGAAATGCTTAGGACGATAAGTCCTCATGCCTTCCACCAGTTTTTCTCCCCATTGTAATCAGACCAATCTAATTCTTTATTGCAGAGCTTCCTAGTTTTATGCTCCATAGTGCCTGTAGTGGCACGGGACATTAGTGGCTCCATCTCAAAATCCCCCAATTGATTAGGCTCTACTACAATGGCCGAGCTGTGAAACTATTTCCTTAAATGCAAAACATGAAAACCATCATGGACTCTAGCCAACTTACAAGTTTTCTATTTTTCCCATATTGGGAAAGACCCAATAAGCCGGTGCCAACTTTTCCAACTATCCAAATCTTACAACCTTCACATGCTTCCTAATCAACTCTGACTTTCCAAAGTCTTGAAATCCAAATTTGATCCGAGTAGAATTTTATAGTGATTTCCCACCCACAATTTGGCGATTTGTGTGGCCTTCAAAAAATGGCTTCAATGGTGCCACACCAATCATCTATTGGTGACTACTACTAAACACGAATTATACTAAGGGTAAGTGCTACTCCTAACATCCTTCAAAGTCCAAAATGCAAGCTCTCAACAAATCCTCCTAGTTCCCATTCATTTCTTCAGTTTATCTGTTGGTCTTTAGTTGGTAAGCGATGCTTAGATTTAAGGAAGTTCCTAAAGCTAGTTCCTAAAACTACCCTCAAACTCCTCCAAAATTTGCTAGTAAACTAAGGGTCCCTATCACTAACGATGCAAACTGTAGCTCCATGAAGCTGTGTTAGAGATGATGTGGTTTTATTGCTTCTAATGGAAAATTTTTCCATCTTCTTCCTCATCCTTGATCAGTAGGAATTTCTCTTCACATTCCATATATTTCATCTTTTCCTCGAATAGTGATAATCTGTGAGCAAAATTTTGTTTCTCCTAAAATTATAAAGTTTTGGGATTGGAACATTTATTCACTTTAGGCTGCTAACCTAATTTCCTCATCAACTTCCAGTTTTACCTATGGTTTATCGCTAGTTAAGTGTCCCTATAAAATTTTCCTATTTACTTTGCTTCCCAACACACACCCCTAGTGGTTTAATCCCATTCATAAAGGCAACACATAAATAAAACAGGAATATATCTTACGCCATATTATTTACTTTTCCAATAACTATGGGAGGCAATTAACGACTATAGCCCAAAAAATCTAAAAGAAAATTTTGCTGGAAGCCACCATTTATTACCAAGTGGTATAAATGGTATTGAGGTCCTAACATTCCCTGCTAAATTAAGGTGGATATTTTTCACTATGTCATTCCATTATTACCCATTTTCCTGATTTTCCTTTTCGATTTTTAATAGATGTGGTCCATCCATTTCATTAATTAATATATCCATGGTTGTTGATCATTTTTTTCAAAATTGGATCATTCCAAATTAATCCATCTTTAATCCCTTTAACCTTCTTGAGGTTTCCAAAATCTATTCTTACTTAAATTCCTTTCTTCCATAAAAGCCATAATAAGTTTCCTTAATTAGTCCTCATTTAATTTTTTTTCCTTTCATTAATTACAAATTTATTGCCCTTAAATTTATAATTAATTTCCATAAATCCTAATACATTAATTACTGACTAATATGCATATAGTCATAATATATGATATCCATATATATTTTAGTCGTTCAGCATGGCTATACTTATACATTTTCTTATTACTAGTTTCTACAATTAGAATACTCATTTCCATATCTTAATTTATCGAAGCTATTTCTCTAAAAATATTATCGTCATAAGTTCATATAAATTAACCACAAGTGAGATTTTAGCTTTAAAATTACAAGGAAATATTTCTTTTCTTTTGATTGAAATAGATAGTGTAAACTATGGAAAAGAATATCCATCTCTTACACATTTCTTTCCCTTTTAGTTTATTCCTTGTTACTTTAAACAACGCACTTTTATATGTATTTCGGAATTGGATAGTTTATGGAAATTAGATGGAAACTGCTCCAAAATTAAAATATAGAAATTCATATTCTATGGGCACCCTAATTTACAACCCAATTATAGATTTGAATATCTTTGCACTTTACTAACTTCTTCAAATATAGGTTTGCGACTGATTTCAAATTTCTAGATCAGGTCGTACAACCTATTCCTATATTATCCATTTCCTAAAAACCTCAGTTTGTCCACCTAGGTTGTGATCCCTACCTAGTCCACAAAAGTATTCTTTATGAAATCGGGATTTTAGCAATATACAAGATAAATTTAAATAAACTATTTTCATACAAGTAGACTTATTTCACTAAATCCAAAATCAGCATTAATTACCTTATTTCTTGAAATTGCACGAATATGAAGTACCAAACTCTAAATCTCCATCTTTGAAAATATGAGCTTAGAAACTTTTACCAAGAATTCAAAATATTTTAGTTCCAAATAGGAGCAAAATAATTTCTCTTTTTAAAATTTCCTTTACCAAAGATTTATCTTTTTAAAAGTTAGACTTTCAACTCATAGAATTCAAAAACCGCTTGATTTTCAAAAAAGGAAGTATGAAAACTTCTCTTTTCAGTGACTTACTAAAATAAAGACTTACTCCATTTAAAATAGGATCTTTAACACAAAACATTCAAAATCTCAATTATCATTCTAGAATGATAAATTAGACTTTTATTATTCCAAAGAGTTTTCTAGTTCCACAAATTATCCTTTCCAAAATAATAGTTCTTACTCGGTTACCATTTCAAAATAACAGTATCTTATTCTAAAATATAGATTAATATATATTGCCTTATTACTCAAAATATATTATTATTTAATAAAATACTTTTTTGTAACTTTGTTCAAAGCTCTTAAAATCTCTTGCAATCCATTTCTTATCCATTGCAATAATATTGTCATTCAAAACAAGTTTTGAATTTGAATAGGAAAAACGTACATATAAAATTATCATCTTTATATAAATGATTTTTCTCATATACAAAAATATCCAACTCATTTATTTATTACCACCATTTAAATTGCCAAGAACACCTTATATAACTTTAAACGGTGAAGAAATGGAGTAGACAAAGATAACTTCTACCTTATTTATATTACTCCTCTTCTAGTTCTTTATTACTGGATTAAAATTCTCAATTCTATCACTACCAAAATTCAGCTATCATCCTTCGCATTTCCTTGTACGAGAATGTTTCTCCTAAATACCTTATCGGACATTCTTAACCTCCTAATCTTTCCATCCTATGTTGATCAAGTGCCTTTTCCATTTGTACACCCTTTCAAAAGAAATTTAAGAAAAAAACCTCTAATTTTATAAGGTAGGAAAAATCATGCATTTCACAAAAGAAAAATCCCTTACTAAAAACCTTTGGACCAAAAGCTTTTGGGTCAATAAATTTAAACTAAGAACTTTAAGAATGCAAATTCCTTTTATATCAAAACTTTCTAACTTAACTATTTATAAATTATAAATCTCCAAATTTTCTTACTCCTTTCAAAATAACAACTTCCAAACTTATAAGTAGAAGAAATCATAAAATAGAAGAATCCAAAAACAGAGAGTCCAAAAATTGAAAACTTTAATTCAACAAATTTTTAAATTGAGAAGTTAACAAAAGGAGAACCTTCTCCCTCTTTTCTCAACCTTTCAAGTATTTAAAAATCATCCATTATTTTGTTTTTAAAATATTTCACCATTTCTTTCTAAATTTTTACAAATGATAGTATATTTCCAAAGTTTTCAAAAATCACTTTCTATCAAAAAATTTTGATTTACAATACATAAGATTTTCACTTAATAATCTTTTGAAAAAGCTCATTCAAAACTTTCAAGGAGTTTTCAAAAATCTTTTTACCACTTTCTTTCTCAAGGGGTAGGATTTTGAAAATACGGGTTTTGATTGTTCTTCCCTTTGAATTCCCTATTCAATCATCTAATTATCCTCTTTTGGTGATTAATTTTCACCTTCTTACGGAAGCTTGTTTCACTACTACATTCCTTACTTCCATATGAATACTATGTCTTATAACATCTAAATATTACTTAACATTTATATTTATTACTCTCATAAATATCACTTTATCCGTATTAAATGGTTGTTATCTTAACAGACGTTTCCTAAAGACATTTATTTGCCTATTCAACTTTATTTATTTAAATTCTTCCTTATCTTCTTATAATTACCCTAATATTCTCATAGATCTATTTATTTTCTTGTAACTCCTCACCTAATGCTCATTCATTACCAATTAAAATTTGGAGTTATAACCTTTCCTTCTACGATTCCTATCCCTATTATTTAATATGGTATAGGGTTCACAATGATAAGGACGTCTAGATCCACAAAGAAGTAAAAATTTAACTCTATTTATTTTTCCAACTCATAGTTGCTTTGCACACCCTTTCGAAATATGGTAGAAATACTTATATAGTTGAAATTAATTGAGTCGAGCGTATATTCAAATAAGAGTGTGTGTGTGTGTGTATTTATATTTATATACAGTAAGGTTTTTGAAAAATATTTTCAAAAATAACAAATACGCCACTCATACGTATACTTTTCCCCATTGATTGACTCACCCCAAAATAGACCTAAATTTCCAACCCAGGAAAGGCCCATCAAAATTTAGGCCATTCCAAAGATAGGTGTTGGTTGGTAAAAAGAAAAACTATATAAAGCTATCTATCTATTCTTTCAAAACTTACAGTGGAAGGAATAAAATATAATGATAATAATACCCATTTATTTCAAATGTCATAATACATAACAACAACCGTTACAACATTTTGTCCAAAATACATTTCATGGGTACAATAGAAAATAACACAACAAGATAAATAGTAAATGCCACATGTTTCACTCTCGCCATCTTTAAGCATCATCAACTCCTTCTCTAACCTGTGTTGTAATGAGGAGGGAGTCAGAACAACAAGCATCTAGTGAATAAAAACCTTGAGTCTTACTATTTCAGTACTTGGGTGGTATATTTAAAAATAAAAATATACGTACATACATAAAATTATTAAATACTTCCTATAAGGAAAGGAGGCAGGTCCACAATCAACCACTTAATACCTTCCATTTCCAATGCAGGTTTCTAAATCCCATAACCCAAATCCTACGTCATAAATATCTAACAATGCAAGAGATAGTACCCAAGCCACTTAAACCCTTTTATTGAAAAATAGGTAGACTCTGTCCATTTAAGACCTTAATTGAGGCAGATCACATCATTTAATACATATTCCCAAGACGGACTCTTCAATGGAAACTATCTAGCTGACATCATATGCAATCTCGCGAGCCACTTAATACTTCTTTATGGAAAGGTGGACCCTCAATCAGTCACTTAATCCTTATTCCGAAGTGGACATCTATCGATTACCACCTAACATGCCTAATAACTAGCCCTTTGGCCATTTAATACTTCATTTAGGAAAAAGAGGCGGGCCCTTAAACAACCACTTAATATCTCAACACCCTAAAGCAGGCCCTTCTTATTAAGGCCCATACTCATCATGACGTCTCATATTAGTCCGACTATTCGTAGGAGCTGGTATCTGGATTAACTGGGTAGATTTATCCTATAGAATTTGAGACTAACCATGCGTCATCACAAATATTTAACGTAGGAGATGTCTCACATCAATAGGAAGTGTACGCAATTGCTAGTAGCCTCAAAGTAAAGAGTGGACTTCTGCCGTGCAATTCTACTGACCTCGCATTCCTCCGACTAAGCCATGATTTAAAAACTATCCATATATATAATACTCATCTCATCATTTCATAATTAATGCTTTATAAGAATTTTCCTTATTACGCCTTAAAACAGCAATTACTTTCCTGTGGGAGATTTAATGAAAATTACTAACTAATTAACTACGCAACTATACGCCATAATTATACGTTTATTATGATAATAGAAATAATATATATTCCCGCCTAATAAATTCTAAGCGTCCGGTTTATATGCCCTAAACTAGAGTTAATTGTTAATTCTTTTAATCATAATACTAATACAAGTCCTTTTTCTTCAAATTTCCATTATTTCAATATCCAAAACAATGGATTCTAATATTCATAACAAGGATGAAATATCCATAACCAAAACTATAATAAATAGACTTGTAAATAGAAATAGAAACCTAATTTATTACATAAATTAAATGGAATATCCTAAATAATAGGAACTGCAATTCTAACTTCATATTATATTCAACTCCTCTTTTCAAAGAGATAAACGAAGGAATTTGTGTGGAATAAGTGGTGTAAACTACGTATAGAATTCATACTTTAAACCCTTATCTTATTATTAAAAACTCACAAGTTGAATCAAAGTAGGAGCAGTGGAATAGACTATCAAATTATCAGAAATTGCAGAATAATATAAATTTCATCAAATTAACATAAATAATTGAGAATCTTCATCTAGAATTGACATTTTGAAATAAAAAGGAATTTTGAGGGATTTTATCTATTTTATTTTTGCAATCCTAAAATCCCCAAGGCATATTCAAATTCATAGATATATACTAATCAATTACTGAAATAAAAATACTAAGGTATCCGCTCACAGTTGGTCCTTATCTTTGCTTCTCTTTGGATTGCAACGCCCATTATAATCTCCTTCGGATCTCTTCTTTTTGATATATACAACAAGGGATTTGTATATGTATTAGATTCAGGAAGGTTGGAGGAGAAGAGATTTAGAATTAAATAATAAAAAAAGATAGATTAAGATTTTTTACCTGAAACTCTGTTGGAGTTTTCTACATCTAAGAAGAGATAAACTGACAGAGCTTTGCTGATGTTTCCAAAATATTTATGAATAAAAGTGAGGAGTCTAAAGTCTTATTTATAGTGGTTGAAATGCACCAGAACCGTGGGATGAAACTAGGTCAAACGGATAAATTTGGAACATTCAGTAGACAAAACCGTAGCCACCACCGTATAGAAGCGGTCGACCGCCCCTATACCACCGGTCGACCGCTAGGGGTCGATCGATAGAGACCAAGGGGTCGACCTTTCTTTTAATTTGGGAGCGTTTGAGTTTTTCGTTGCTTAATTCATTTTATACCCTTGTTAACTTTTAACCTTAATTGTTAACTTTAATGTTTACTCAACCCCCAAGTCTAATCACAATTAATTTTTGAAACTCAAACTCTAAATTTAAATATTCATTTGAATTCGAACTAAATTATTTTAAATTTGAAAAATTCAAACTCTTATAACTTCTTCGTTTGAGCTCCGTTTTCAGCATATTATATATGGAAACAAATCAGAATTTCGCTTGAACACAACGCAATAACTTTTGTGGTCAAATTTCAACTTTTCTAACATTTCCATTTTTATTCCTATCCTATTTAATTTAATTTCTTCTAATTTACTTATTTAATTAGGATTGATTTTACATGATGTTATAGTGGCAGCAAAGGACATGGACTGGTTAATGTGCTCAATGGTTACTATGCAGTGGCATATTTATCAAAAGAACAACATTGTTTGTATCAACCTTTGTAGAAAAAAATTATGGGAAGAGCATTATTTTGTATGGATAGTTAGGCGCTGGTGGAAGGAACTTGTTGAGGCAGATCATGAGGGCTTGGAAGGTGTAGGCGATCAATAAAGAGGACGAGCAAGGGGATTTGTCAAGGTACCGTTTGTAGACTAAACCACTTAGCTTTTGAGAGGGATGCTTCATGTCGGTCCGATGTCAGTTGTTATCACTCGCTAATAGCCGTTAAAAGCTTGGATATGACTAATGTTGGCCCGCCCAGTCACTAAGTTAGTAGTTGGGTGGTTAACTACTGAAGGGTGCTTCATGGGCAAGTGCGCACCTGTTACTATCGCCTATAGGCATACATGTGGGTGGTGTTTTGCTTGCGTATGTGAATTAGCCAGGTGGGTGGCTTATCGAGGAAGCCTTGTTGTTTGTGCGGGGCATGTTTCATACGAAGCGGGAAAGCCATAGTGTTAGCATTAGTGAAACGTGTGGATCAAGTGTCGTGCCAAGGTGCACACCGCTGCAACCATGCGGGCTGGTTGGACGATGTGGGCCAGAACGTTCCATATATATGTGAAATTTGAGCAATATTCTACCCCCCCCCCCCCCCAAGTCTATCCCCTTATGTGGTTGTGGGTTTGTCAATCACACATTTAATGTTGCATTTAATGCTACCAAATGTGTCACTATAAGATTGGAGGAGGCGGTTTACTTTCCCAGACATGGCAGAGATGCTTTATCTTTTCGATGTGTGATTTAACGTGGTTATTAATGATGCCTAGGCGGTTTAGATTACCCCTTACATCGCTTATCCTACAGTCCACATCTCTCCTCGATGCCTATAAATACTTCTCCTCCCTCCCTTCTTCTTTACTGAACCTTTGTAAATTTGTAACATTAAAAAGAGTGAGCTTTTTTCATCTTCTTATTCAATTCACAACTGTAATCTTCGATCATCGTCACTGAGTATTTCTACTTCGATTTATTATGCTTTTCTTCTCATTTCCAAGTAAATTTATAATTTTTTATGGAATGATTTTGTGGCTTTCGCTATATCTTTTTTCATTTTATTTGTTACCACGGTCATGATAATCTAAGAATTTATTGTCACACTTGATGAACTCCCGCTAAACATGACGTTAATCGATCGTCGTTGAGGGAGCAACGATGGTCGGTCGATGTTAAACACCGACTATGTAACGACTCCACCGCGATGCCCAGAATACGGCTTGTTATGGGCTATCGAATGTGTATATATCTTTCTACTAACATTGACACATCATTTATCTTTTTTTACTTAATATCTAAACTGAATTTGACGTGTACAGTATTAATACAAAGTAATAGACACACCGATTTCTTAGAATCAGAACAATATATCATATAAATAACAATCGTAGATCACAATGGAATAAATCTCAAATTATTCACATACAAATTTTGAGTTTATAAAGTGGAATGCTAAACTCGATTGTTATACAGTTTTACAATTCTTTAGTCTCAATTGTACATCTTATAAACATATTCACAAATTTCCTAAATGAGATAAACTAAAAAGTCAAAGGTGTTTATCTCCTTGCTAGCCCAAAAATCCAAAGGTCAACTTGTCATGTAACCTGAAAAGTCTCGACCTCACCCGAGCAAAATAACACCCAGGTCAGACTATCTCTAAATATCCAATAGGGTGAGAACAGAATATAACATAAGAATAAACAACATATAAGTAAATACAAATGTCTAGGATATAACGAGTTAGAGAATTAATTCAACTCAGAATAGGATTATAAGTTTAAGTCACAGGCATGAACTAGTCACTAAACACAAAATAATAAAACTGACTTAATTTTGCATCCATCACAAGACACAAGAATATATATTTATTTCATGAACACAAGACACAAGAATATATAATTTCACAAACACAGAATAGTCACAGAATCCAAATAACCAGAATTCAAGGGATCTTACACAAAACGATCGTAACGATCGTACACAGAACCGTAGCAAACTAACAAACAATTTGGTATCACGCAAACCGATCTGATACCGGGGATCGTACACAGGACGGGAATCACGGGATCATAAGACGATCTCAAGGATAGCAGCCATGACCGAATCTTTCAGATTTATTTTAGATTATTACACTTGAAAAGAAATCCAGAAGTAACTTCTTAAGGATCTAACAGCCACTTGCCACATACTGAAAGAGAGTAAACTCTAAAGTGCCAAATACTATTGCCTACAATAATTACTACGATTTAACCGATATATATATCCCATACCGTATAGTAAAATCCTAGTATTTACTAAAAGCTGGTAAATATCACTTATTATGGATACCACTGGAAAACCTGAACTACATTCTCTTAAGGATCTAGCAACCACTTGTCGCACACCAGAAGAGAATACAACTCTAAAGTGTTAAGTACTTTCCAAAATACCATCACAAGAATTTAACCAAGGCATTACATACTACCCGGTAAATTCGAGTATTCGTTAATGGATCAGTAAATTCCACTCAAACATTCTATTCAATGAGTTATACCATATTCGACGAAGCGTTATTCGAAAGCATTTAAACCAATCAATGACACTAAGTCGATTACTAGCATTTCCTAAATTATAGAATTAAGGCTCTTAAATTATTTTCTCTTTTGAGTTTATTATTTAAGAGACTTATTATAATTAATTTTCCATAAATCCATGTATTATTTATAAAACCATAAATAATTTTAAATCTATATTTTATACTAAACTTCTTTCTGTAAAAATCTTTAAAATCTTATACTAGTTTATGTGCAATTTAATCTTGTCATAAAATAAATATATGCTTACATATATTATTGTCTAATTAAACAAAATACATACAGATTTCGAAATTTCCATATGCCAACTAGTGTGACAAACTCTAAGTATTTTATTCAAAAGTAATATGCATGTGTGCTGCCTGTCACTTACATTTATTGCATAGACTAGCTAAATTCCTATTTAACCTGACACCTTCCTTTATAAATTACAAACCTATGTACTATATAAACAATACATATATTGACAGTTATGCAATGGATTTCAAAACCTGGCATTATATTAGAGCATATAAAAATTTCGAAACTCTATATATTTACTGCTATAAACTTTGCAACTTTTGTTTTAAAACTAGTACTATAATTATATACATGCTGTACCTATTCCAGACTAAGGAATATACACACTAGTACACATGCAAAATCAAGGCTTCTTTTTCAAAAAAAAAGTGACAGGTTCTATTATTTTGACAAAAGCAATTAGAATAATAGACTATAACCTATAAAACAAAACATGAAAAGTAGGTCCTCTATGTATTTATTCATATAACATCTAACAAGTTAATAACTGAGAAAACTATAAAAATGCATTGCAACATATCTACTAGAAACATTACAAATAACTATAGGGAAGACAAGCTAACAAAATGAAAGCGACAGGGATGGAAAATGATTTGCATATAGGGACGAAAAACATTTTAAGCAAAGAAACAAAATGGCATCAGGCCATGTACGCATGTCCATTTCCAAGGCAAACCATATAGGAAGTTTGCACATAGGGGAATATAAGTAAATATGTTAAACAATGAGACAAAAAAAATCATAATAAAGGGACGTACAAACCAAATGGAACAAATTGCTACTATTCACATAAAGGAGTTTTTCACTTAAGTCTAATTTAATGTATACAATAGCATATATAGAGATAAGGAAGTGATAGTTCAAAGCAAATAACAGGGAATGTGACTTGTTTCATGGCTATAGGGCGAGGAACGAACAAATGTCATGGCCATATGAAAGTGGCAGCATGATAAATAATGAAATTAGTCCATTTCCAAATTTAAGGACAGAATGAAAGGAAGGCATAGGTGCATGCTACATGTGAATTCAAAAGGGTAGGGACGCATGAAGAAGACAACAGGCAAACAAAATAAAATGAAGCCAGCAAGATGCAAGATGCGTACAAACCAACAGAGCGTCGGGAACGCACGAAAACAAGTAACAGAAAAACACTCCAAATCGGCAGCAGATTAATTTACAGTAAACAATTGACTGACGGAGAAACACTAATTTCATATTTCACAGTAACAAACAGAAAATCACCCAATTCCACAATCATTCTTTATATCAATCCAAAATGGGAAATCAAAAAGTTAGAGATAGGTCTTGTGAGGTTTAACTCGCCTTGAATTTATGAACAGATTTGCTAAAAGCTCCATTTCAGCCTTGCACTTGAATTTCAGCCATTTGTAAGATTTCACAAAGCCCTAGAATCCATGCTAATCCCTTACGATTAATTTCTAGAATTTGCTTGAATAGATTATTATAAGTTTCGATTTAAATTGCTAAAGAGTATGGAGCCCTAATTTGTTGTTACTGCCATTTTCTTTTTAAAAACAGCAATGTACCGGAGATGTTTTTCTGTAAGAAAATTGCATAAGAAGCCTTTTAATTTTCTTAAGTGAGGCTATGGCTTGTAATTATTTTAAGGCCCAATAAGATAAATTAACTCAAGTGCTTAGCTTTTAATTATCTCTAGCACTAATTAATAGAATTCACTAATCAAAGCTAAGTTATTTATTTACCTCGATTTAAACTTTTTATTAATTACTTAAGAATGTGAAACAAGAATCAAATTATAAAACTTCATTTTACAATTAATTCCTACAAACTATTTTTATTATCCTATTATATTTGATAATCAAAATAAATCAGTTTTGATCAATTCAAATTTTATTTTCTTACTAACAATTTATTTCAATTATCAAATGATATAAATTTAATGATCTAATCAATTATTCAAAACAAATTTTAATTTCATAATTTGTATTACAAAATCTCAATAAATATTAATTAACCATAATTAATCGTAATTAATTAGGTAATTAGTAAACATGGTTGTTACAGACTAGGTCGCCCGAAAATCATCATTGTCAACGGCAAAATGGCGACCAACACCCAAATAATGTGAAAGCACTAATAACACAATATTCCAAACCAATAAAGTGATGTAGAGAAAAAAATATGAAGAAAATGAAACTAAAAACAGTAAGAAAGTAAGTGGAGTCACAGATTTATATTGGTTCGGCGTACTCCGGCCTACGTCCACTCCAAATGTTTTTCCTTTTATTGATTTATACTGCTGGTTACAATTTCAATCCATGAAATTAAAGAATGAAAATGGCAGAATATAGCCTAGGTAGATGAAGAAGAGAGCTAGAAAGAAGATCCCTTTCCTTGGCCACGCCTGTTGTATATATAAAGGAAGCCGATGAAATATCTCACTCAAAATCTGCATGTAGAAACTCCAGACCCAAACAGACCTTCATATAAAAAATGAAGCCCATCTAGGCCTCATAGTGGGATCGGCTCCAATCCCTATAGGGGGCTCGGCGCCGATCCCTAAGGATCAAGAATGGGATCGACGATCCCTAGAGTGGGACCATCATGCCGCCTATTTTTTATTTCCACGGTTATTTCTTGAGTTTCTTTTGTTCGTTGAGTTATTGAGCAATCATCTTTAAGTTAAACTGCCAATTTGAGTGATCCATAACCATATTGATCTAATCTGATCCGTACTCCATCACATTGATCCGATCTGATCCCCTGCCTAGGGGAAGCGCCAATTCATACTTAGCCAATTCTAGACTATCATCCATCTGAATCCGCTTGACTCTCGTCCATAGTCTTGAATATATCCAATCTCTAAACCTAATAATCATTTCTCCGGGCTTCCTGCCTTGATGACTACAAGATCCAATGGGTTAAATCCATGATATCACAGCCTTTCCAAAAGGCGGGATAACATTCACCCCCCAAAACATGCTCTCGATAGGAAGGTTTGTTTTGAATTGCCGTAAGTTCGAAATTCGTATTTATAGTGATTGAAATGCACCAAAACTATAGGATGAAACTAGGTCAAAAACGGAAATCTGGAACGTTCAGTAGCACAAAACCCCAACTGCCACCATATAGGAGTGGTCATCCGCCCCTATACCACCAGTCGACAGGTAGAGGTCAAGGGGTCGACCTCTCTGTTAATTTAGGAGCATTTGATTTTTCCGTTGCTCATTTAATTTTATTCCCTAATTAACTTTTAACGTTAATTGTTAACTTTAACGTTTGTTTAACTCCCAAGTCTAATTACAGTTAATTTTTGAAATTCAAACTATAAATTTAAATATTCGTTTGAATTCGACTAAATTAATTTAAAATATGAAAACTTCAAACTCTCGTAACTTCTTCGTTTGAGCTCCGTTTTCAGCATAATTTATATGGAAACAGATCAGAATTTCGCTAGGAACGCAACGCAATAACTTTCATGGTCAAATTTCAACTTATGTAAAATTTCCATTTTTATCCCAATCATATTTAATTGAATTTCTCTTAATTTACTGATTTAATTAGGATTGATTTTACGGGGTGGTATAGTGGTAGTAAAGGACATGGAGTGGTTAATGTGCTCCATGGTTACTATGCTATCGCATTTTTATCAAAAGGACAACACTATTCATATCAACCTTTGTAGAAAAATATTATGGGCAGAGCATTATTTTGCAGGGATAGTTAGGCGCTGGTGGAATGAACTTGTTGAGGCAGTTCACGAGGGCTTCGGAAGGTGCAGGCGATTAATAAAGAGGGCGAGCAAGGGAATTTGCCAAGATACCGGTTGTTGCCTAAAACACTTAGCTATTGAGGGATGCTTCATGTCGGTCCAATGTCAGCTTTTCTCGCTAATAGCCATTAGAAGCTTGGCTTTGACTAATGTGGGCCTGCCTAATCATTAAGTTAGTATTTGGCTGGTTAACTACTGAAGGATGCTTTGTTGGCAAGTGTGCACCTGTTGTTGTCGCCTCCAGGCGTACATGTGGGTGGTGTTTTGCTTGTGTATGTGAATTAGCCGGGTGGGTTGCTTGTCGAGTAAGCCTTGTTGTTTATGCGGGGCATGTTTCATACGAAGCGGGAATGCCATAGTGTTAGAGAAAACACATGGATCAAGTGGCGTGCCAAGGTGCACGCTGCTGCAAGCATGCGGGCTGGTTGGACGATGTGGGCTTGAACATTATATATATATATATATGAAATTTGAGCAACATTCTACCCTCCCCCATAAGTCTATGCCCTTATATGGGTGTAGGTTTGTCAATCACACATTTAATGTTGGCAATCGTGTCATTATGAGATTAGAGGAAGTGATATACTTTCCCAAATGTGGCAGAGATGCTTTATCTTTCGATGTGTGATTTAACAAGGTGCCTAGGCGGTGTAGACCCCTTATGTGGCTTATCCTACAGTCCATATCTCTCCCCAGTGCCTATAGATACTTCTCCTCCCTCCCTTCTTCTTTACTGAACCTTTGTAAATTTGTAACATTAAAAAAAGAGCTTTTTCGTCTTCTCTTTCAATTCACAACTGTAAGCTTCGATCATCATCGGTGAGTATTTCTGACTTTGATTTATTATGATTTCTTCTCATTTCCAAGTAAATTTATAATTTTCTTATGGAATGATTTTGTGGCTTTTGCTATTTCTTTTTGCGTTTTATTTGTTACCACGGTCGTGATAACCTAAGCACTTGTTGTTACCATTAATGAACTCCCACTAAACACGACGTTGATCGATCATCGTTGAGGGAGCAACGACGGTCGTTCGATGTCAAACACTGATTAGGTCGCTTGAATATCATCATTGTTGATGGCAAAAATGACCACCAACGCCCAAATAATGTGAAAGCACCAATAATACAATATTCCATACTAATAGATTGATGTACAGAAATAAATATGAAGGAAATAAAATTAAAAAACAATAAGATAGTAGACGCAAATTATATTGGTGTGGCATACTCCGGCCTATCCATTCCAAAAGTTTTTTGATTGATTTATATGGCTGGTTACAGTTATAATCCATGAAATTCCAGAACAAAATGATAGAACATAGCCCAGGTAGAAGAAGAAGAGAGCTAGAAAGAAGATCCCTTTCCTTGAGCCACGCCTGTTGTATATATAAAGGAAGCCAATGAAATATCTCGCTCAAAATTTGCATGTAGAACCTCCAGACCCAAATGGACCCGCACACAAAAAAATGGGGCCTATCTGGGTCTCATACAAGGATCAACCCCGATCCCTATAAGGGGATCGACACTAATCCCTGAGGATCAGGAGTGGGGGACGGGGATCCCTAGAGTGGGACTCCCATGCTTCCTGTTTCCATGGTCATTTCTTGAGTTGCTTTGGTGTTCGTCGAGTTTTTGAGCGATCACTGTTGAGTTAAACTACTAATCCAAGTGATCTATAGTCATATTGATCTGATTTAATCCATACTCCATCACATTGATTTGATCCAATCTCCTGCCTAAGGGAAGGGCCAATTCCATACTTAGCCAATTCCAGAGTGTCATCCGTCCGAATCCACTCAACTATCGTCCATAGTCTTGAATATATCTGATCTCCGAACCTAATAATCATCTCCTCGGACGTTATGTCTTGATGACTAAGAGATCCATTGGGTTATATCCATGATATCACGGTCTTTCCAAAAGGTGGGATAACATTTGCCTCCCAAAACATGTTTTGCGATAGAAAAGTTTTTTTTGAATTGCCATATGTCCGAAATCCATAGTCCATCGATAACCGAGTTTTCAAATCCAAAATCCAATCCTTTGCCAAGCCGAATCCTTGATCTCTCTGGATCGTTGGTGAAATCCACGACTGCTTCGAGTCGATAGCCAATTCCGAAGCCATTCCAAATCCTTATCTAAATCCATATTCATCGAAAGCCAGTAACCAAATCTTGATCTCTTCGGGTCGTTAGCCAAATCCACAACCTCTCTGGGTCAATGTCCATATCCGTAACCCTTTGAAATCCTAGAAGTCAGTAAACCAAATCCTTGATCTCTGTGGATCGTTATCCAAGTTCATGGCATCTTCGAACCGATCGATGGTCTCTCCGGACCCTTTCCAAGTTCAATCCAAACTTAACGATGGGTAAGTCGATCCTGTCGCTCTCCGGTGAAGCAACTCACTCCCTGCATTTCGGCCCTTTTGGGGTATATAGTGATGTCTTGATCCTCCTGGACTGATCGTAGCCTCTCCGAGCTCTTGTTGAACCCCATCCAGTTACTCTTCAATGAAAGGGGGAACTGCTATAAGTTAGTCGATCATGTTACTCTCCGGCAAAGCGACTCACTTCTTGCACTTCGGTCCTCGACTCTCCACTTAGGGACATAAAGCGATCAATTCCATATTGACTTTCTTTCTCTAGCCTCGACTCTCCGGTCGAGGACTTAATCCATGATGTATGAGCCCATCCTATTGCTCTTTGATGAAGGAACTCGCACCTTACAGTTATTGCCCCGTCTCTTCGGTCGGGACAATCGCGACCTGTTTTGTTCATCGCATTAATAAGGATTTGAAGTAATTATTAAATTTAAGTCCTTACAGCCAAAATACCAGAAAATAAAGAAAACCAAACATTGCCTCTCTAGGCGTGACAGTTTATCATCATCTCAGAGCATGCCTAGAGTCTGTCCTTGGCCTCGTACATGTGTAAGCGACTTAGCCGTTTTATTGTGGAGTTTATTATTTAGTTTACACCATCCCGATCATGAGATGACAATTTGTGACCTCGATCCAAGGCCATTTCTATTTGATGCAGATGGTGGCCACTCATATTTCGCCGCCACAGCCTGAGTACTCACGTACTATGATAGCCTATCGTTCCTTACGTGTTTCTCAACCATATCCTTTAAGTGCCTGCATTCATATATGGCATGCCCATCTAGTTTGTGGAATAGGCACTATTTTCCAAACCTATGCTCCTGCTCTATAAGATCCCTCCTTGCCTATTTCCAATGGGAGAGTTGCCCCCTAGTGTCCAGATAAATCTATTCCAAGCTTTCCGTCAAAACCGAATAAGAGGAGAACTTCGACTCTCGCTCGTTCCTTTGCCTTCTCAATCCATCATCCAGCTTCCGCTTACCCTTATCCTTCCCAAGTCCTCCGATGATTCTTCGCTTTGCACAACATTTACTTCCTATTTGTTGGTTCGTGCATCCTTCTTCCATTGGAACCTTTCCGGTTCATGACAGAATTCCCCGGGATCCATCGTGGATCCCATACCAGTGAAATCTTGAAGTCCGTTTCATCAGCAATTCCTGATACCGCTGCCATTAAAACCATTGATGGATCCGACTGATCCACTGAAGCCATTGCCACATTGAATTATGTTAAAAAGCTCCTTAGGGACTCTCCGATCCTCTGTTTCAGTGCCGCCAATGTCATCACATTCTTGGGTTGTGAAATGTGAATCCAAAACTATTTCATGAACTTACCCGCTAGCTCGTTCCTTGTCCTGATTGATCCATTTTCCAACTACCTAAACTAAAGCGCAGCTAACTCCATCAAGTACAAAGAAAACACCTTTCCATTACCTCTTCGGATGCCCCTAGCACTTCCATATGCTGAATATATCTCATTGTATGCATTATTGGATCCAACTTTTCATCATATGCCTCCGATGTTGGTACTTTGAACTTCGATGGGTTTCCAGCATTAACGGACTCCGATTGACATCCTTTAGACTCTTGTTGGGCAATCTGCTTCTCATTATCTGACGTATCAGCTCAGCCATCCTTCCATTCTCATCCATACGTATCTAATCCATATTCCCAACTTGTCCCTCGACTCCGTGTGGGTATTCTAAAACATACTCTTCATGACTTGTATCCATATACCGATTCACGCAAAATTGCACAGCACTAACCACTGGCTCGCCATGAATAGACCCAACAGCATACCCCAGAGTCCTAAGCGATCGACGCCAACCCCTATGGGAGGATCGGTGCATATCCTTCCATGTTGACCCGGGGCTGCCTCTGTTCCGCCATCTATTAGCTTCATTTCCATGTCCCTGGTTCCGATTTTCTGCAGCTTCTGTTGCTTTAACTCCTTAATCCACATTTCTAACAACTCCTGCCCAGCCTGTCCAAATTGCCTAAGGAAATTCGATGTCATCTCCTCTTGCCTCTTCATCATCCGCTACTACATAGCATTCATTATAATCTCCATATCGTTCCTAGTGATGTAGACAGAGGGTTGATTAACTTTAGCTCCCGAGGAAGCATCCTAACTTCCTCAATGGTGACTCCTTTCTGCCAATGGTATCCTTGCTAACTGCCCCACCATTGATACAAATCTAAGTTCGAAATCTTTTTCAAATCAATGGGTGCTAGTCTTTCTCAATGAAAGCACCAAAATGTTGATGGCAAAAATGGCCACCAACACCCAAATAGTATGAAAGCACCAATAATCTAATAATACAAACCAAACAGAGTGATGAAGAGAAATAATACGAAGAAAATAAAATTAAAAAATAGTAAGAATGTAAGTGGAGATGCAAATTTATAGTGGTTCGGCATATTCCAGCCTAAGTCCACTCCAAAAGTTTTTCATTTTATTGATTTATGCTACTGATTGCAGTTTCAATCCATGAAATTCAAGAATCAAAATGGAAAAATATAGCCTAGGTAGTAGAAAAAGAGAGCTAGAAAGAAGATCCCTTTCCTTAAGCCCAGCCTGTTGTATTTATAGAGGAAGCTGATGAAATATCTCACTCAAAATCTGCATGTAGAACCTCCAGACACAGACGGACCCAAGACAAAAAATGTCGCTCATCTAGTCCTTCTAGAGGGATCAACACCGATCCCCCGATCCCTAAGGATTAAGATTGGGGGTCGGCAATCCCTAGAGTGGGAACCCCATGCTGCCTGCTTCCTATTTCCATAGTCATTTTCCGAGTTGCTTTGGTGTTCATCGAGTTATTGAGTGATCATCATTGAGTTGAACTGTCATTCCAAGTTATCCATAGCCATATTGATCCAATCTGATCCGTACTTTATCACATTGATCCAATCCGGTCCCCTACCTAGGGAAAACGCCAATTTCATACTTAGCCAATTCCAGAGTGTCATCCGCCCTAATCTACTCGACAATCATCCATAGTCTTGAATATATCTGATCTCTAAACCTAATAATCATCTCTTTGATCTTCCTGCCTAGATGACTACGAGATCCATTGGGTTAAATCTATGATATCACGGTCTTGCCAAAAGGCGAGTGTAACACCCCTAATTTTTAATAATATTATTTAGAAGATTTAATTAGATAAATTAAACATAATTATGTAAATGTTAAGTGATAAGAGGATTGAGATTTGAATAAATACTAAGTGGTTGTGCTTAATTAATTGATTAAATGGGCTTAAGAAAGTCTTATAGGCTAATTAGTTTACACAAGGGTATATTGGGTATTAACTGCACCTTAATTCCATAACCCACATATATATATATATATATATATATATATATATATATATATCCATGGCTTTCCATCCATTTACGTTTATTTCACATTTTCACATAAACGTAAAACGCCAACCAATAGAGGAGCCGACCATTAACAAAGGAAGAAAAGAAGAAAATTCAAATCAAGCTAAGGAATTAAATCAAGGGGAATAAATCTCAATCTCAATCCAATCTCCTTATCTTAGTCAAGGTGAATAATAATTTATACCATCTCTATTTTGTTTCATGATCATATGTTTTTAGATTTAAGATTAAATTCATTTTTATCATGTTTTGAATGATGATATGCTTGAATTATAATTTGTTTGATTTAAACAAGATTGTTTAAATGGGGATTTATGCGGTTTTAGGGCAAAACTGATTGTAAATGATCTTTGAATGGCATGGAAAAAATTTATGTTATGTAAAACATGATTTTGGAGTTGGGTTTTAATTTTGAAAATTTTCCAAGTTATGGAAAGATTAATATGAATTTTCAAAGGAAAATATGATAAAATTGGGTTTAAATTTAATTTCGATTATTTCAGGAAGAAATTGGGCTTGGAATTTTATATGTTAGATAACATGATTAAAGTGAATTTCTGTCATTTTTGGGGATTTTTCCTAATTGATTTACTATGGAAATTAATTTGTTTTAGAAGGAAGGACTTAATTGCATTATTGTTTTCGTCTAATGAAATGGCTTATTTGCTAAATTAACCTTGGTTTAGATCTAAAATTAAGCGGCAGTTATTTTGATAAAGAATTTGAAAAGTTGAGGCAACCAATCACATGTTTACATGTGGGCAGATTAGTTAGAAACTAATTGCTTTTATTGGCTTTAATTCAG
Organism: Allium fistulosum; assembly: GCA_030737815.1. Lineage (NCBI taxonomy): Eukaryota > Viridiplantae > Streptophyta > Magnoliopsida > Asparagales > Amaryllidaceae > Allium > Allium fistulosum. The sequence continues at coordinate 1,429,609,914 of CM060902.1, forward strand.
CCTTTACCAGAAAAAGCATGTTCTGCCTCTTTTAGAAGCTGCCTTTCAACCCTATGCTTCCGCCTCGACCAAGTCGAAACCATCTCAGTCGAGACCAACCTAAGTCGAAACCAACACACATGGTATCACTGAGATGGTACGCAGTGGATTGGAGGAAGGTGAAAGGCATGGTGTCGAAGGCATTGCTTCCGATTGGGTCGATACCCCTTTGTTTGTTTACTTTTAAAAGATACGCGCCTACCCTGTTTTTGAAGGGTGCTTTCGACCTAGTCAATACCCAATTGCTTTCAAGCTTGTTGCCTCCTTTCTTTGTTTAAAAGTAGATCTTTCGACTGAGACCCTTGTTTATAAAAGAATGCTTTCGAAAATGATGGTTCCGGCCTAGTCGAAGCCCTGCTATCGTTCTTTTGCCTTTCGAGCATGTTGAAGTCATCAATGCTTTCAAAGAGTAGTTTTTGTTTTAAAGATGTTCTAAGCCACTTTCTAATGCTTTCGAAAGGGTCCAAGGGTTTCGAAGGAAATGGCTTTGAAAGGGAGTTTTGATGCGAACCTTCAATGTTTTACTTAAATGTTTTGAAGCTTTCGAAAAGGATAGTGTTGATGCCATCAAGTTTTCCCCAATACTTTTATATGATAAAGAATGGTTTCAAAAGAGATATTTTCATTTATATTCACTTTGACCCAAATGATATGTTTAAATATAAAACCAATGGTTTCAAAGAGGGACTTTCAATGGTTTCGGAAGGGATACTTCCAAAGGTTTCGAAAGGGGTACTTTCAATGGTTTCGAAGCTATGCTTCTAAGAGTTAATAAGTAATACTTTATTACATTTGAAAGGTTTCAAAAGAGAGGTTCTAAAGTGTTTCGAAAGGTATAGGCCTAATGTTTTGAAAAGAGATTTATATGCTTTCGAAGGAGGTTATCCAGTGAGGTCGAAAGCCAAGTTTTCAAGGTTTCGAAAGCCTTAGTTTTTCAAAACAAATAACCCAATCTCATTTTAAAGGAAAAACCCATGGCTAAGTAAAGGAGTTTTGAAATGGTTTTAAGAAGAAACTTTCCTTGATAAAATATTAGGTTAAAGGGATTAACCATGTTTCTTATGAATAGATTTTCAAGGATATTAAACCCACAGGAGTGGTATTGATATGTTATTATGATTGCTTTTTCAAAAAAACACACACACACACACACATATATATATATATATATTGTAATGAACCCATAACGGTAATTTGGAGAAGGGCAGAATAACCAGCTAGGTTGACTCGGTAGTGAATATAAATTAAACTAATTGAAGATATTGGCAGGGGCCAATAGGTTTATAGTAAGCCCATGAAAACTATGTATAAATGAAGATGTCAGGATGACAGGTTCATAGTTAACCCATGAACAATGATTTGATAATGGCAGGGGAAAATAGGTTTATAGTGAACCAATAAAAACTATATCCGGGTTAAGATATTGACAGATGTCAATAGGTTCCTGGTCAACCCATGAAAACTAGGATAAGAGAAAAGATATTGGAGTTACCAATAGGTTCAGGGAGAACCTATGAAATAGTAAAGATATTAACAAGGGCCAATAGGTTGATAATGATCCCATGAAAACTATGAAACTAGACAGGGAGTCCATAAACATTAAACAGGTTATTAGTCAGCCCATGAAAACTAATAGGTTAATAGTCACCCTAGAATCTATAACTGAGTCAGATAGTCAAAATGAGTGGGGATAGGTAATCCAAAATTGATTTACTTGTTTTGGTATATCATCATATTTTTTTGAATAATTTTAACCATTGTGGATGCAGGAGCACAGTATATGGTTTTATAAAGGTTTTAGGATACTAATAAGGGGAAAGCCCATTTCGCTAAGCAGCGTAGTCTCATTGGATATCTAAATATTTTGAGATGGTAAACTATTATTCAAACCAGGCTTTATGTCTAACTTGAAGTTTATATTTTCCCCTTAAACTCTCGGGTACTCGATTGATTTTGAGTAGTTTGAAAGTTGAGGTTTTCAAGTACCTCATTAGATGAATAAGCATTCAGAGATGTGCAGGAGGCATGATAGCTATCTAGAGTTCTCTTTTATTTTGATTTCGCTGTGTTGTTTTGTAAAGGCATGGTTGTTAAATTGCCTATATATACTCTGATCATCCAAGGGGCATCTTCATATGTTGCTCTTGACGTATGTTGTAATAAATATATTTTCTCTGAATGTGGTTAACGATTGAGGGATTATGTAATGAATTTGAAATGGAATGTGGAACTTGTTTGATGTTTTAAAACTTTTCCATATTCATGTGTTTCTGTGTATCAACGTATCTAACATTATCGTATTTAGTCGTCGATGATTAATAACTATGGATGACTGCAACATCCGTAGCCGTTAATTTTGGGCCTCCAAGTAGGGGATGTTACAAATTGGTATCAAGCATAGGTTTATGAAACTTAAAAGAAATTTAAACCTAGAAAGATTTTCAAACATAACCCAATGAATCAGAAAATAAGATCGGGGTTTTGGTTAACGCTATAGTAATGTACTTGTATTTGATATATAGATATATATATAAGTACGTATTCCCCTCTCTCTTAGATCGTTCTTCTGTATCTTACTAAGGCTCGTATGTAGATTTACGAGAAAGAAGATATGGAAGCAGGAAACAGAAGAGGAAATCTTAGTGGAGGAAGCACCACAACCAACGAAAATGTTCGACCTAATACTAGGAGGAACCAAGGTCGACAGGCTAATTCTAACCAAAATGCTGATGCCAATGTGGGTGTTGGAAATCCACCAGTAGTTATGGGGGAGATGTATTAGTTCTTCGTCAATATGATGCAAGATGGAATTGCTGCTAGTGTTGCTGGAAATGCTGGAGGAGCTAATCTTGTGGCTCCAATTGTGATAATTATGCTAAGCTGAGCAGAGCCAGAGATTACACCAGTCTTGGTGGAAAATCGTTTACGGGAATGAAGGATGCCATAGAAGTTGATGATTGGCTGTTACATTGCGAGAGAATCTTTGCTAATTTAGGTTTGGATGATGCGCAGAAGAGGAGGCTGGCCTCGAGGCAATTGCAAGGGTCAGCGCTTTATTGGTGGAACAGTGTTACTACTGGGGTTCCAGAAGAGGATTTGACTTGGGCAGATTTTAGAGGGAGATTTGAATAGAGGTTTTTATCTGAGGTTGCTAAGTCAGCATTGTTGAGAAAGTTTATGGATTTGGTGCAGGGAGAGATGTTGGTAGTTGAGTATGCTACTAAGTTTGATGAGCTGTCCCGATATGGACATGCTATTGTAGACACTGACATCGGGAGAAATGAGAGGTTCATTCGGGGATTGAGATCTGAGTTTGCTAGGGCGATCCTGACACATATCTGTGATCTTTGTAATGTGATTGTGGAGATGGCAATTCGCCATGAAGAAATGCTTGATATTTGTGCTAGAGAGAAGCCAACTGAAATCCTGGGTTCTCAGGGAAAGAAGAGGAAGTTCTTTAAGAAGAAGGGAGACCAGAAGGGAGATGCTGCCAAGAAGGCAAAGGCTGATTTAGTTTGTTACAAGTGTGACAAGAAGGGTCATTATGCAAATGAGTGCCGGTCAAGCAAGGGAAAGAAGGCTACAGATAAGAAAAATGTGAAGTGCTTCAACTGTGACCAAGTTGGGCATTATAAGAATCAGTGTCCAGAACCGGTTAGGGCGGACAAGGAAAAGGTTTTTGCTGTTGGACCATCATCTGCTAAGCAAACTGCAGCTGAAATAAGGGAAGACTATGATGGAAGGTATGTTTTTGATTCAATGTATACCAGTTAGGATATTATGTGATATCGGTGCATCACATTCATTTATATCCCAGTGTTTGGTTGATAGGATATGCTTAGAACCCACATACCTTGTTACTTCCCTTAAGGGTTGCGAATCTAATAGGATGGTATGCAACTCTGGGGATGAGATGTGACCAGTTAGAACTTGATTTGTTAGGTCATAAGTTTGCATGCAGTCTGTATGTTTTCGTAGATTTCAGAATCATTTTGGGTATGGATTGGTTGAGCCAGTATGAGACGAGGATATTTTGCCAAGATGGGAGATATCACTGAGACACCCAGATAGTCATAACCGAATCATATTCTTAGTGGATAATTCTGACCGGAGTAGTTGTGATTTGTTAAGCGCTATGGAAGTGGAAGAAGAGTTAAGTCAGGTTTGGGTAGCAAGAGAGTTTGCAGATGTTTTTGAGCCGGTCACAGGACTACCACCGAAACGAGCTGTTGAGTTTCGGATAAATCTTATGCCAGGAGCTGAACTTGTAAGTAGACCACCTAGTAGGATGACACCTACCAAGATGAAGGAATTGAAGGTGTAGCTAGTGGATCTAGAAGGAAGGAATTTTATTAGACTAAGCAGTTCGCCTTAGGGAGTGGCCGCGGTATTCATGAAGAAACCAGATGGGTCGTTGAGGATGTGTATCGACTATCGTAAGTTGAACGATAGAACGATCAAGAATAAGTATCTTTTGTCGAGAATTGATGATCTCTTTGATCAGTTGTGTGGAGCCAGAGTGTTTTTCCAATTGGATTCGGCGACAGGTTTCCATTAGTTAAGAGTGGCAGAGGACAACATTCTTTTGACAGCATTTCGAACTAAGTATGGTTCGTATGAGTGGTTAGTAATGCCATTCGGGTTAACGAATGCACCTGCTTTCTTCGTGGATTTGATGAACCGAGTTTTCCGAGAGTATTTGGATAGGTACATGTTGGTATTTATATATGACATTTTGGTATACTCTAAAGATGAAAGAGAGCATGAGGATCATCTTAGAGTTGTGCTTGAGACGCTGAGGCAGCATCAGCTAAAGGCAAAGTTTTCCAAATGTCATTTTTAGAAAAAAGAAGTTAAATTTCTTGGTCACGTGGTTTCAGAGAAGGGGTTGTCAGTCGATCCAGATAAGATCGAAGCTGTTAATAATTGGAATGGACCAAAGATGGTGACTGTGATTAGAAGTTTTTTTGGACTTGCTGGCTATTATCAGAGATTTATTAAGGATTTCTCGCGGATAGCAGCACCTTTGACTAAGCTAACTAGAAAGGAGGTGAAGTTTGTTTGGTCCGACAAATGTGAGGAAGCATTGCTTAAGTTAAAACATTTGTTGACCAATGCACCTGTGTTAGTAGTTCCGGACGGAAACCAAGGTTGGTGGTGTATACCGATGTATGTGGAACTGGATTGGGAGCTGTGTTGATGTAGAAGGGTAAAGTGATTGCCTATGCTTCACGACAGCTTAGACCGCATGAAGTGAGATATCCTACTCATGATTTGGAGTTGGCTGCGGTGATCTTCGCATTGAAGATATGGAGGCATTATCTCTTAGGGGAGAGATTTGAGCTATACACAGATCATAAGTCTTTAAGGTGCTTATTCTCTTAGAAGGAGCTGAATATGAGACAACAGAGGTGGCGGGAGTTTTTAGGTGCTTATGATTTTGGTATAGAGTATACCCCAGGGAAAGGTAATAAAGTAGAGAATGCTCTTAGCAGAAGACATCAGAATGTGGTGTTAGTTATGTTGACAGAATGGAAGGATTTAAAAGCTTTGACTACTTATAGTGTGCAGTTAAGATCGATTGCTAGTTCTAGTCAAAGTATCGCTAAGTTGTCTTGTTTAGAAGCTCGACCAGTGTTGATCGAGAGGATTGCTTCTAAGTAGGAGGATCCAGTATTGGTCGAGAAGATGAGAAGGATTGAGGTTGGAACTAAGATCGATGATTTAAAGGATTTTAGTCTTGACCAGAGAGGATGGTTGAGAAAGAAGGGACGATTATGTGTTTCGAATGTTGAGGACTTGAAGAAAGAAGTTCTTGGGGAATGTCATCGATCCAAGTTTAGATTCATCCAGGAAGGACCAAGATGTATCAAGATATGAAGAGGAGCTTCTATTGGGAAGGTATGAAGAAGGATGTTGGCTTGTGGGTTAGGCAGTGTTCAAACTGTCAATGAGTGAAACCTGAACATTAGAAGCCGAGTGGGTTGCTTCAACCTCTAGAGATTACAGTTTGGAAATGGGATTCAATATCCATGGATTTTATAGACGGGTTGCTAAGGTCAAATAGAGGAAATGAAAGTATATGGATCATAGTGGACAGGTTGACCAAGAGCGCCCATTTCATTCTAGTTAAGTCAACCAAGACGGCACCTGTTTTAGCTAAGTTGTTCGTGAAGAACATAGTTAGACTACATGGAGTTCCTAGTAGCATAGTCAGTGACAGAGATGCTTTGTTCACTAGCGAATTTTGGAAGAGTCTACATGATGTATTAGGCACTAAGCTCAAGATGAGTACTGCATATCACCCTCAAATGGATGGGCAGACAGAGAGAGTCAATAAGATACTCGAGGATTTATTGAGAGCTTGTATATTGGACTTTGGTTGATCTTGAGAAGATCACCTACATTTGGTTGAGTTTTCCTATAATAATAGTTATCAAACTAGTATAGGAATGGCGCCTTTTGAAGCTTTGTATGGAAGGCCATGCAAATCACCAACATGGTGGTTGGAGACTGGAGATATATTGGTCTTAGGTCCAGATTTGGTTAGGGAGGCATCAGAGAAGATTGAGTTGATCCGAGAGAGGATGAAGGAAGCTCAGTCCAGATAGAAAAGTTACGCAGATAAAATGCATAAAGAACTAGAGTTCTCAGTTGGAGATAAGGTTTTCATTAAGGTATCACCAATGAAGGGTGTGGTATGGTTTGAAAAGTCAAGGAAACAGGCACCAAGATATGTTGGACAATTCCAGATTATAAAGAGGATTGGAAAGATCGCATACAGGGTAGAGTTACTGAGCAGTATGGCAGGTGTCCATAATGTATTTCATGTGTCTCATTTTCGCAAGTATGTGCATGATCCAGAGACTGCTATTCCTTCGACAGAGTAGGAAGATTTGATAGTAGAGCCTAATATGACTTTTGTTAGACAACCAGTTCGGACTGTAGCGAGAGATGAGAAAAGATTGAGAAACAAGACAGTCAAGTTGGTGAATGTTCAGTGAAGCGATAACGAGAAGGACTGTACTTGGGAGACAGAAGACGGAATTCGATATACTTATCCTGATTTACTTTAAGGGTATGTCTATATTAGATTTATATAGATAATTCCTAGACAGGTAGACTAGTATGGTTGTTAGGAGTCGTTACAGACGATTGCTATGTTTAGTATTTAGTCCTTACTGAATTTCGAGGACGAAATTCTTTAAGGAAGTGAGCCTGTAACACCCCTAGTTTTTAATAAACTCATTTAGAAGATTTAATTAGATAAATTAAATAGAATAATGTAAATGTTAAGTGTAAAGGGATTGAGATTTGAATAAATACTGAGTGGCCGTGCTTAATTAATTAATTAAATGGGCTTAAGAATGGCTTATTAGCTAATTAGTTTACACAAGAGTATATTGGGTATTAGCCGCACCTTAATTCCATAACCATTATATATATCCACGACTTGCCATCCATTTACGTTTATTTCACATTTTTACAAAAACATAAAACACCAACTAATAGAGGAGCCGGCCATTAACAAAGGAAGAAAAGAAGAGAAATTCAAATCAAGCTAAGGAATTAAATCAAGGGGAATAAATCTCAATCTCAGTCCAATCTCCTTATCCTAATCAAGGTGAATAATAATTTATAATATCTCTATTTTGTTTCATGATAATATGATTTCAGATCTAAGATTAAATTCGTTTTTATCATGTTTTGAATAATGATATGTTTGAATTATAATTTGTTTGATTTAAACAAGATTGTTTAAATGAGGATTTATGCGGTTTTAAGGCCAAACCGATTGTAAATGATTTTTGAATGCCATGGAAAAATTTATATTATGTACAACATGATTTTGGAGTTGGGTTTCAATTTTGATAATTTTCCAAGTTATGGAAAGATTATTATGAATTTTCAAAGGAAAATATGATAAAATTGGGTTTAAATTTAATTTCGATTATTTCAGGAAGAAACTGGGTCTGGAATTTTTGTATGTTGGATAACATGACCAAAGTGAATTTCTGTAATTTTTAGGGATTTTTCCTAACTGATTTACTATGGAAATTAAATTGTTTTAGAAGGAAGGACTTAATTGCACTAATGGAAGGACTTATTTTCTAAATAAACCTTGGTTTAGATCTGAAATTAAGCGGCAGTTATTTTGGTAAAGAATTTGAAAAGCTGAGGCAACCAATCACATGTTTACACGTGGGCAGGTTAGCTAGAAACTAATTGCTTTTATTGGCTTTAATTCAGCCTTTGATAAAAAAGTATGTCCCGCCTCTTTTAGAAGTTGCCTTTTGACCCCATGCTTCTGCCTCAACCAAGTCGAAACCATCTCAGTCGAAACCAACCTAAACCGAAACCAATACACATGGTATCACTTAGATGGTACGTAGTGGATTGGAGGAAGGCAGAAGACATGATGTCGAAGGCATTGCTTTCGATTGGGTCGATACCATTGTTTGTTTACTTTTAAAAGATATGTGCCTGCACTATTCTTGAAGGGTGCTTTCTACCAAGTCGATACCCAGTTGCTTTCAAACTTGTTGCCGCCTTTCTTTGTTTAAAAGTAGAGATTTCGACTGAGACCCTTGTTTATAAAAGAATGCTTTCGAACATGATGGTTCCGACCTAGCCGAAGCCCTGCTGCCGTTCTTTTTCCTTTCGAGTATATTGAAGTCACCAATGCTTTTGAAGGGTAGTTTTTGTTTTAAAGATGTTCTAAGCCACTTCTTAACGCTTTCGGAAGGGTCCAAGGGTTTCAAAGGCAATGGATTCAAAAAGGTGTTTCGATGCTAACCTTCAATGTTTTACTTAAATGTTTTGAAGCTTTCGAAAGGGATGGTGCCGAGCCATCAAGTTTTCCCTAATACTTTTATATGATAAAGAATGGTTTCGAAAGAGATACTTCCATTTATATTCACTTTGACCCAAATAATATTTTTAAATATAAACCCAATGGTTTCAAAAGAGGGACTTTCAATGGTTTCAGAAGGGATACTTCCAATGGTTTTGAAAGGGGTACTTTCAATGGTTTTGAAGCTATGCTTCTAAGAGTTAATAAGTAATACTTTATTACATTCGAAAGGTTTCGAAGAGAAGTTTTAAAGTGTTTCAAAAGGTAGGGGCCTAATGTTTTGAAAAGAGATTTATATGCTTTTTAAGGTGGTTATCCAGTGAGGTCGAAAGACAAGTTTTAAAGGTTTCAAAAGCCTTAGTTTTTCAAATAAATAACCCAGACTCATTTTAAAGGAAAAACCCATGGCTATGTAAAGGAGTTTTGATATGGTTTTAAAAAGAAGCTTTCCTTAATAAAATATTAGGTTAAAGGGATTAACCATATTTCTTATGAATAAATTTTCAAGGATATTAAACCCACATGAGTGGTATTGTTATGTTATTATGATTGCTTCTTTAGAAACATATATATATATATATATATATATTCACATTGTAATGAACCCATAATGGTAATTTGGGGAAGGGTAGAATAACCAGCTAGGTTGACCCAGTAGTGAATATAAATTAAACTAATTGAAGATATTGGCAGGTGCCAATAGGTTCATAATAAGCCCATGAAAACTATGTATAAATGAAGATGTCAGGATGACAGGTTCATAGTTAGCCTATGAAAACTATGATTTGATATTGATAGGGGCCAATAGGTTTATAGTGAACCCATGAAAACTATATCCGGATTAAGATACTGACAGATGTCAATAGGTTCCTAGTCAATCCATGAAAACTAGGATAAGAGAAAAGATATTGGAGTTACCAATAGGTTCTGGAAGAACCCATGAAACAATAAAGATATTGGTAGGGGCCAATAGGTTCATAGTGATGCCATGAAAACTATGAAACTGGACAGGGAGTCCATAAACATTAAACAGGTTATTAGTCAGCCCATGAAAGCTAATAGTTAATGGTGACCCTAGAAACTATAACTGAGTCAGATGGCCAAAATGAGTGGGGAAAGGTAATCCAGAGTTGATTTACTTATTTTGCATGTCATCATATTGTTTTGAATTGTTTTACCCATTGTGGATGCAGGAGCTCAGTATGTGGTTTTATAAAGGTTTTTGGATACTAGTAAGGGGAAAATGCATTCCGCTAAGCGGCGTGGTCTCACTGGATATCTAAATAGTTTGAGATTGTAGATTATTATTCATACCAGGCTTTACGTCTAACTTGAAGTTTATGTTTTCCCCTTAAACTCTTGGGTACTCAATTGACTTTGAGTAGTTTTAGAGTTGAGGTTTTCAGGTACCTCATGAGATGAATAAGCTTCCGGAGACGTGCAGGAGGCATGATAGCTATATAGAGTTCTCTTTTATTTTGATTCCGCTGTGTTGTTTTGTAAAGGCATAGTTGTTAAATTGCCTATATATACTCTGATCATCCAAGGAGGCATCTTCATATGTTACTCTGATCATCTAAGGGGGCATCTTCATATGTTACTTTGATCATCCAAGGGGGCATCTTCATATGTTGCTCTTGACGTATGTTGTAATAAATGTATTTTCTCTTAACGTGGTTAATGATTGTGGGATTATGTAATGAATTTGAAATGTTTTGAAATGGAATGTTGAACTTGTTTGATGTTTTAAAACTTTTCCATATTCATGTGTTTATGTGTATCAACATATCTAACATTATCGTATTTGGTCGTCGAGGATTAATAACTATGGATGACCGTAGCATCCGTAGCCGTTATTTTTCGGCCTCCAAGTAGGGGATGTTTCAAGCGGGATAACAATCATGTTATCATGATTTCTGAACCACCCCTTCTCCTAAAAATGACAAGAAGAATATACATCAGCCTATGTCTCGTAACTTTAATTAATTATTAAACTGATGGTGGGTGAAGGCCTTAACAGACTTGTAGAATGACCCTAGGTCACTAGTCCTTATAGCGAAGGAAAACATGCCCCTAAGCCTTGTTTTTCTTTTTAGTGAGGGTGGGGTGTTCAGTAATCTAGGTTTCTTATTTAATGATTACAAATGGCCAAGACTGGACAGACTCTCCTTTCGCATGCTTCCAAGGTCCAAAAAGACACGCTCGGCCTAAATCGCTCTCTAGCTCTTATGGCTGTAAGAATATCAACCCTCTTTATCCCTTTCCTTGTGAATGGGCTAATTAGCTACCGCCAAGATATTTTACGTAGTCACTTTCTTATATGAAGAGCAGGGTGACACTGCCTTTCTTCCATTCTTTATCAGATTCCTGAATGCTCATCATATAGTGCTTGGGTAGCTTACCCCAAATGGTTACGGTCTGCCAGTGGAGCTCTCCATCATCTGTTATAACTTGAACATCTTAGACCTAGATCCAGCTGGTTTAGACTAATCTTCAAGCATGTTGGCAAGCTAAAACCGAAGAGGGAAGCTTTTATATCTTTAAGGAAACAACAAGCCCTCATCCTTTGCAGCTTGTCGAGCAAGATGTTGGGATATCGAGAGCATTTCTTCTTCATGCCAGCTGCCATCAACCAGACCCTCACAACACAGGCCTTCAATGTGCTCGGTATGTATCTTAATTAATGCCTTTAAGGTGTAGGTAGACGGATGCAAATTGCAAGGAGGTGGATGAGATAAGGGGGAGGTTGCAGCATCACTTCCAGTGTATAAACTAGCAAGTGCTTGCAAGGGAGAATGTTATCTAAGATGGATTGTGGAATGATAGGCTTACCAAAATGTTGAAGTTGATATATGTGGCTAAATGTCATCTCCCTTTGGAAGTTAGCTTCCTCTCCATAGGGCAATATGATGAGGTTCATAGCAAGGGGGCAGCAAAGATGGTAACAAGTAGGAGGATGTTACTGACAATCTTGACTGTTGAGCAGATCGCCTTTTCGACAGGTAGGCTAAGTGAGCCAGTCATTGACACTACTGCAATGGTAGATAAGGAGATGATGCATGATGATGACTACCAAATCATTGGGCACCTCTTGCCACTATGAGTGGTGGAGTTACAGGAGGTCTTTTTGTGTTTTTCTACTTGTCGTCTTTTTGTTTTTTTGTTGATGTGTAGATCGGACGGGTCATGGGGTTATAATGAACTTGCTGGTGAAATAAAATGATATCTTTTTACTGTACTAAGCTTTTCTTTCTACAATGAAAGTTTTTGAATTGGACCTATATTTTTGTTTCAATATTCTATGTCTATCTTCTAATTTTCTATTGACATTTCGCATATATACTTATCTTTTTTGTTTACTTATTATGTAACTTTGATCTACTTGATGTCAGGCGGTTTAAACAGCCCCAGAATTTGTTAAGTAAACACGTAGACTCGGCCATTTGTGCACAACATAAGAAATAAGTAGCACAAAGAAGAAGTAAACCAAACAAACTTATCTTCCATTGAGGTAGCCGCCCTTAACATTCATAGCGGATGGGAGTTAGTGATGGCGCATCTTTAGGCGCTCTCCTAGTTTTTATTTTGATCCATCATTGCCGTATTTGCGGGACGTCAAGCAGTCTAGCTTTTCTTGTGAGCCAATTTAGGTGTTTAAATTAGCCCGCACTGTGGCTGCTAGGTTTGAGGTTACAATGTGGGTAACTATGTCGCCTTGGCACCAGTGCCCCGCCCGTTGGAGGGATGGGAAACATCATGGGCAAAATAAAACGGAACCACAACATGGGTAATCGCATCATCATTTAATTGATGCCTCCAGCATGGAAGGGAGCATTGAGCAGCTCATGCATCCTCATGGAGAAACACTACAGATGCCAGATTAAAAGTTGCAGCATGGGTAACTGCTCCATTATAGCACCGGTGCCCCTCCCTCCCTCCTCCTACGGAGGGATGGGCAACATCATGGGCGAACGAATTAGGACCATGGCACGGTTGGTCGCGCCATTGGTTTGTCAATGCCTTCAGCATGAAACGGAGCACCGAGTGGTTCATGTATCCTCATGGAGCATCACTATGGATGTTAGGTTTGGGGTAATAGCATGGGTAACCCCGTCATTGTGGCACCAATGCCTCGCCTTACAGGAGGGACGACCAACATTACCGATGAAAAAATTGGGACAACGATCTCATGCTATTGGATTGTCGATGCCTACAACATGGAAGAGAGCATTGAGTGGCTAATGCATCCTTACGGAGCAGTTTTGGCATTCCTTAGTTGTAGAGGAGGGCCTATGGTGGATTTTCTCTCCGGATGGCCTATAGTATGCCAATCTCCGACAAGGAAGAGAGCGTTATTTGGCTCATCCCTACCGGATTACCTTTAGTACGACATTCCCCGGTAAGGAAGAGAGTATTGTTTGGCTCATCCCTACAAGATAGCCATGAGCGTGACATTCCTTGATTGCAAAAGAGGGCCTTTGTTGTCCAATCCTCTTCAAATAACCTTGTGGATGCTTGAGTGATGAATGATTGGGAACACCCTATTTTCATTTCAAACTCAGAATTTTATAAGATTTTCTACCTTATAATTATGGCTTACAAAGTTTAATGTATAATATGTTCAACAATGTTCTGGATTCTAAGTGCAAGACACATAGATGCCATCTAGATGTGAAAGGCGATATGTGCCATCGATGAGTGCTAGCACTGATCACGTGCCTTCTCAATTTAGCCCCAATACTACATCAGTTAGGTTTATAGTGTTTGTGAAGACCCGATGCAATACCAAGTCTTTGATTTTGAATTGATGGAGCTTCACCCTTGTATTATAGTGCTTAGGTATCTTTCTTTTGTATGCCTCGATGTGAAGATCTACCTTCACTCTCCTTTAATCTAAAGTGTCAGGTTTGAGCTTGAGTAGCTCTTCATTTTGCTTGGAGTCATGAGTAAATCATCTGGAAGATGGTACGTCAACTTTGACGGGTAGCATAGCTTCATACCCATAGACTAAAACGAATGGGGAATGCCTAGTTGATGTGGGGCTTGAGGTATGGTATGACCAAAGTACAAATAAAATGTTTTCCGCTTTATTTCCCTTTGTCCTGGTTAGGCACTTCTTCAATGTTGATTTGATGGTCTTATTTATGACATCAACCTGACTATTTATTTGTGGATGGGAAACTGAGGAGAAGCACTTCTCTATTCCATTCTAGTCCTAGAATCCTAGAACCCTTGGAATAGACCGCTTTAAAATTGCTACCATTGTCCACGACGATTTTCTATAGAAGGTCGAAGCGGCAGACGATGTTCTTAATTACGAAGTTAAAGATCTTAGGCGTAGTGGCCTAAGTGAGGAGCTTTTCCTCTTCCCACTTTTTGAAATAATCGATGGAGACTATGGCTAATTATATCCACCTTTAGCATTTGGGAACTTTCCAATCAGTTCCATCCCTATGTGTCGAATGACCAAGCGAATGTCATGGGAGTTAGAAGATTAGGAGAAGCTCTTAGAATCTTGGTGAACCGCTGATATCCACCACATTTGTTGACATAACTCATTGCATCCTTGATCATAGTGGGCCAATATTAACCTTGACAGGCAGCTTTCTTTACTAGGCTTTGCCCCTTGGCATGATCTCCATAGAATCAGTCATGTAACTCTTTTAATATATAATCCGCTGAATCATTTATGACATAGAGATGAAGGGGAGTTGAATACCCCTACTGGTAAAGTTTTTCAACCATGAATGTATAGTGGGGCGAGCAAGGGCATCTAGACGTCAATTTGGACCTTGCTAATTTCCATGGTGATTCCCCATCCCCCTCGATTCAAAGAAGGGCGAAGCCCACATCTCCATTGGGACCCAAGGAATGCTCTCTTCTGGATTGGTTGTCGCCTTGGCCAGTTGGTAGGCCTTGGCATTTCTCTCATAGGGATTTGGTCTAGCTTGAAGTGGCTGAAGTTGCTGATAAGTTTCTCGGCTTTCATGATATATAAGGCCGGTGTTTTTCCTTGAGCGTGGAAATGTTCGCCAACCTAGTTGACGACCGGGAAAGAGGCACTAAAAATATGCAAGGACACCATTCGTAGTTCCCTAGTCATCTTGAGACCAACCAGGATGGCTTCATACTCTGCTTTGTTGTTTGTAGCTTTGAAGCTAAGATGGATGACGAAGCACAGCTTTTTCCCATCAGGCATGAGACAGTGTCGGTCCCAACCCTTTTCTCGTTATACATGCCATCAATGTATAATTGCCATGCATGGCGGCTGGTGACCATTTCCCCTTCATCGTTGTTCGAGGTGGAGTATTCCGCTATAAAGTTAGCCATAGCCTGACCTTTGATGGAAGTGTGGGGGTAGAATGCGACATGATGTTGTCTGAGTTCCACGAACCACTTCAAGAGTTGACCCGTTGATCGGTAATTGCATGAGCGCTTGGTTGGAGAGGACCTTGATCGGGTGTGCTTGGAAATACGATTGGAGTCATCGGGCTACCACCAAGAGGTAGAAAGATAATTTCTTCAATTTAGTTTTTCTCATTTCTGGGCCAGACAACCATTTTTTACATAATAGATTAGCCAATGGTTTTTCTCTTCCTCTCGGACCAAGGCAACACTAATCGCGTGGTCAGTAACCGTAAGGTATAAATATAATTCTTCCATGTCTACCAGTTTGGGATGCACGAAGGCGAGGAAAGGTGTTGCTTTAAGCCTTCAAAATCCTTGGTGCATTCTTCATTTTAGAGAACATTTTTCCTTTCTTAATGAGATCAAAGAAGGGGGCACACAGGTCAGTTGCTTTGACACGAAGAGGCTGAGCATCGCGATTATCTCATTCAATCTCTGCACTTGCTTGACTGTGCGGGGTATCTGCATACCTTGAATTGCCTGATTTTATTAGGGTTGGCCTCAATGCCTTTGGCACTTACCAAGAAATAGAGGAACTTCTCAGACCGGATGGCGGAGGAGCACTTCTTGGCATTAAGCATCACGTTATACTTGCGGATATGTGGAAATTTTTTTCCAAGTTCTCTACATGCTCCTAGGCCTTCTTCGATTTCATAAGCATGTCATCCACATATATCTCTATGGACCAGCAGATATGTTTGACAAACATTCTTTTGACAAGCCTTTAGTAGGTTGTAGCAACATTATCCAGTCTAAATGGCATGGCCTATTAGCAATAAAGGCTGACAATGGTGATGAAGGAGGTGCGTTCTTAATCAGGGTCATGCATAGCGATCTGGTTGTATCTGAAGTAGGCATCCATGAATGTAACTCGTGTCTGGTGGTCGCATCCATGCACTGGTCGATGTGGGGTAGTGGGAAGCTTTCTTTTGTCCAAGGCTTGTTAAGATCCGAGAAATCAATAAAAAGTCCTCCCAGCCCCACTTGGCTTTCGAACTAATACTGGGTATTTTACCTAGAGCGAATGTGTGGCCTCATAGATGAAACCATTTGCGAGTAGCTTTTCCAATTCTTCTTTAAGCACCCGTTATCACTCAGTGTTGAGAAGTCGTCTCTTTTGGCAGACTAGGTAAGTCGCTAGGTTGATGTTTAGGGCATGATAGATAATTGAGGGATCTATGTCGATCATGCCGACATGCCCCCAGATAAACACATATTTGTTATTCCTGAAGAAACAAATTAGCTCTTTCCATACTTCTGGGTTTAGTTCTGTGCTTAATTAGACAACCTTGCTAGGATCATTGTTGTTGACTAATATATTGTCTCAAGCATAATTACCGGCCCACCATCGGGGTTTGAGTCTCCCATAAGAGGCTCGAGAGGGGCATCGTTGCTATTATCTGTGCTCTCTCCTATGTCGCACCGGTCCAATGAATATATCATGTATTCAATAACTTCCTCGACCGAGACGGACATCCGTGCATGAATCGAAGAGCTACCCTCTACTCTTACAAAAGAGTCCATCGGCATTGAGAGGGAAGGAGCACGGTATCTATCATCCCCATATACCAATAAGGGTGAGCTTTCTCATTCCATGTTGTTATGGGTTCCCTTGGCTTAGTTGCGCTGGCTATACAAAGAAGGATGATGTCTGGGCCCTTGGCACGAACATGAGCATTAGTAGCTCGCGCGTTCTCTCAAGGAAGGTAGAGGTTCCCAATTGAAAGTGAATATGCGCAAGGTGATCCGTAGGCATACTATGCCAACACCCCCAAACCTATAGATGAGTATGACATAAGGAGTGAGGCTGGAGGCGAGAAGTTTCATCTTGTAAAAACTTCTCTAAACATCACATTAATCGAGCTACTCAAATCAATGAAGACCCATTAAACCTTGGTGTCGACCACACTAACTGAGATGGCCATGGGGTCATGATAGGGGAAACCAATTATTCTTTTGTCTTCCGCATTGAAAGCAATGTCTATTACCTCTTCTTCAACTTGGGGAGCCTTTAGGGCCTAGAGATCTACTAAATATACCTGATCGCCGAAGGCGAGTTCTCTCCCATATTAAGGCTGAGCACCCTCAGCTGCTTTCGGCCACCTGCGATACACGATAAGTTGATAAAATATATGTTATAATTACGACCATGTTGTTGTCATATTCCCGCTGAGATTGGATGGGTCGATTTTATTAGGCATTACATTCTTCTACTTGTTGCCACACGTACTGAACCAATATGCCCTCGCGAATGCCGACACTCATTGGTGAAGGTGCTATTGAATTGGTGGAATTCGAAATACTTTCCATCCTCCTAAGTTCCTTTATCCTTCCAAACAAGGAGGGAGCGGGCCACTGAAAAGGCATAAGATCATATGTGGCAAGATAGATAGTTTCCATATCACGGCATAGAGTTGCATAAGTTTTGCATCTAGGCTTGAAAGCAAACTAGCTTTCATAGCTTTTATAGTGAGTTCAGTATTATTTCACAACACAAGTAAATAGAGCAGCTAAATAATTTTTTTTCATGACATCAATTTGGTTTACATGATTCATTATAATAGCTTTAACCCAAATCATTCCCACATAGGAGTAAATATATACTAAGAAAACTTGAGAAGAGTGTGTTCGACATATGAAGATGCCAACACCACACCTAACCAGTTATAAATTCTGGTTTTACATAGTGAAAAATTTAAAATACTTTTATTTAAATAGCAAGCCTCACGCTTCATCTTTGGAATCTTTATTCGTCCTTCAAAAGATACATGTCTAATCTGTAAACTCAGCCTACTCGAATGAGTACCCATTAGTTTATAGGAAATAATAAAAACATAGGTCAGACAATAAGTCTGGTATGAGTAAAACCTTTATCCTAAGCATCCATAGTGAGACTCTACTGCTAATGCGGAACAGCTTTTCCCCCCACTTTATCATTATTGATATACATCGATATATATAACAAAAAACTATATATATATCATATAGAAAGCAACCATGTGTATGTATTCAGTCAAGAAGTGAACCATATACCTAAGCATTCAATTATGAACCAAGTCATGCAATTAACCGTCATTCATTCATCCATCACCTAATTTTTGCTTTAGGGTTTTCTCATTAAGTTATCATTAACTTGTTTTAGTGGTTATCTACCGAGGGATGTCTACCACTAATTTATCTTTTGCTCGACCAATGTCACCTGGTGAAAATGTCAACTTGTTTCCTCGTGGGAGCCATCCTGACTATAGCCACTCTGACTCCCCTAAGAGGTTGAATGTAAGCACACTAAATACATTCTAGTAAGCATCTTTACTAGGCATCAATAGCCCCTATTAGTCCTCGAACCTTATCATTCATGTTGCCAATTTATTTTATAACACGACACTGATGTTTTGGTACTCTTTCATGGCACCCTGCCTTAACCCCTCTATTTATAATATTCTTAGGTTGAACCTTATCGTGGCACCATACCATATACAATTGGATTTTAGACTGATAGTCATGGCACCCTACCATCCAATACTCTATGAGTTGGTATACGTTTGTAATCATGGTTCAACTCTTTTCTTTCATTCATTAATTATGTACTCTACACATTCTTTGGATAAAACATTTTTATCCTTTATATAAATGATACCCTATCATTTATTAGCTCCTAAGCTTCCTTCATTTCAAAAATAAGTTAACATAATTTTAACTTATAATATCTTTTCTTTATTTCATCCCTATGAAATAGTTTAATAACACTTGGAAGCTATCTTAAACAAAGTGCTCTAAGTATCTGTTATTTTACTTAGAAGAATATAGCTTCCCAAGCTATTACAAGTTACATTTAATTGTTGTACATTGGCTTTCCCATAGCCATCATGAACTATGCCTAGTTATCATATGCATTGGCTATCCCATAGCCATCGTGTTTATTTCCTTTATTGCTATCGCGTGTTGTCCTTGTACATGCCTTCGTGAAATAAGGGTCATCGCGTGCGTTATTATTATTTAACATCTTGGTCTTTATTATTATTTGGAGTTGTCGTGTGCATGAGCTTCCATGGGTGATTTTTGTTTCCATGCCTTCGTGAGTTATAAATATTTGCCTTCCTTCATATGTTTTTATGTCTCTAACCTGTAGCTTTCATGAGCATCTAGAAAGGAGATCTTGTGTCTTGTTTTTATTTAATGCCTTCATGATCAAGGTACATACATGTACTATCATTTCATTTTTTGTTTTCATGTGTTTCAATTTGCACGTGAGTTGCCCCGTTTCTTTCCATTCCTTTCATGAGCTACAAGTCCCATTATGTGTTGTCACTATTTTTCCAATTTGTTTCCATGAATTATATATGTGTGGTATCTCCATGCTAAAGCTCCCATGTGTTGTTTTATTTAAAGCTTTTATGAATTGGACTGTCACTTACCCCAGCCTCCACGTGTTACCATGTATTAGTCTTCGGGTGTTAACAATTCATGTCTTCCTAAGTCATTATAGTGATTTGGTAAAAGCCATGGTGAGTTAAGTGGCACACTTGTAATATATAGAAAATTGATTTCTTCCCTATGTAGTAACCTATCCCCAATTGGTGATGAGTTCTCATTGGCTAACTTCATGTTTTTGATTCCCTTTTCAGAATTGGATAACCACACCGTTAATTAATTCTCACTTAATTAATTAGTGCTTTCATTCACTAAATAATTCATTTAAAATGGAAAATTGATGGAAAAAATCTCAAAATTTCACCAAAATTCTCTTTTACCATATTCTACCTATATGAAAATTTTAGATCAAAATAATTAATTTTAATATTTTTTAATAATTAATTAATCCGAAATTAACCATTTTTTCTAACTTGGGAAATAAATATTCGTATTTAACTCCAAAAATTATGAAATGAAAATGTTAACAAGAAAACTTGTCAACGCCCCAAAGTTGAAAGGTTAGTCCTTTAGGTCTCTTTTGATTTGTTGGAAAGAGATAGGATGAGAATGCCTAATTTAGATCACCTTTCAAATCAGTCCTTGTTGTGTTATTTCCTTTTAATTGACCTTTCGACTTAGTCGAAAGGCTTAAGTTCTCCTCTTTATAGTCTGTTGAGCTTAAAAGAGTAGTTGAATTATCCCTTCGAAACAGCCCTTTCGAAGCGGTTGCGGAAGCCTAATGGATGGCTCTTAGGTTCAAGGGTATGATTTGTTCTAAATGATTTTGACCTTGTCGAAAGCTGGGGATCTTAGGTGACTTAAGTTTGAACTTGGAATTAAAGGTAAAACTGGCTTGAGTCAAGGTTTCGATCCACTAGAAGGTAGAGGTCCAGTGAAAGGAGGCCTGGAGTAAATGACTGGTACTTACTTGAAATTGATGGGGTTTCGATCAGGTCGGAAGATGTCTTTCGATGGGAGCGATACCTAGAAATCAGTGTTAGAACTAATAAAAGCTTTTGAAACAACTAAGTAATCAAGAATATTGAAGTCTTCCCTTTATTAACTCAAAGAAGCCTTTATTGATCAATTTTCCCTACTTTGATTTACAAATTAGGGTTTAAAACTTTGTAGAATTAAGAAAATACAAGCGTACATTGACTGAGTTCGGATCCCCTAAACCAGATCCCTTAGATCATATTTATATAAGCAGGTTGAAACCTTTCCACCCAACGCTTTTGATCTGGTCGAAAGGTGGCTTCGAATGGGCTCGTATGCCTTCGTCTTCATCAAAAGGGGTGGTTGCGCTTTCCCTTCTTTATATTGCTTTGTAAGAGCTTTCAACTCTGTCGATGGGTTGTTTCCAGGGGCTTCGAAGGTGTTGAAATGGTGATGGTTTCGATGATTTTTATAGCTTCCAAACATATACTTGCGACTTAATGCGGAACCTTCCCTGGATATCACAGGCTTCGGCCGGTTCGAAAGGCTTGAATTTGCTTTCGAAATGGGTGGTTTCGATCGAGATGCGTTTCTAAGTGATTTGAGTGAAGGCGGAACCTTTGGACTTGAAATGTTGTTATGCATTGTCTTCGAAAGGTGTTGCTTTAACTCCTTTAAAAGGTCTTCATGCATGCGGAAGCACTTGCTTCGAAAGGTGGTCAATGAGGCGGAAGGGTGATTTCGACCCTTTCGACCCCTTTGGAAGATTGTGATACTTCTGAACTTTGACTGTAGCATCCCTTCGACTCCTTTAAAAGGTCCTGCATGTGCTTCTTTCTCTCGTTCTTCTTTGCATTCTATTCAATAGGGTTTTGACATGGTCGAAAGGAAATTTGGTGGTAACATTTGCCCCCCTCTTGCGAAGGGATGCCTTTGACTTTTCAAGTCAATCATCTTGAAATCTTCAATATTTCCTACCTTTCCATATTCTCTCGTGAATATGGGTCGTTCGTTTAAATCTAATCGAATGACTTGCCGTCTTTGATGACTTTTCTTATAAGCCTTGTTCTCATCTTCTTCTGTTTCATTCATTTGCAAACGAAACAAACGTCGAACAAAATCAAAGTCCTCAAACATTCAAATAAACTTTTTTTTCTACAATCAAAAATTCAGATCTAAAGTAAGTTTATGTTTTCTCGTTTCTCGAATCTTCCCTTCATTATCTTACAGCAAAATATCAATTTCACAAACTTCCACAGTTTGTATTTTTAATTACCGTTTCGATTTGCTGGAAACTGTTTGTGTTCTTGTGTGCTTGAAAACATCATTCAATTTAGTTTCATGGTTTGATTTGATTCACGTTTCTTATTCATTCTCGCTTTAATCTTGCCTGGTTCACTTTTCATTGGTACTATACTTTTTTTATAGAGAATTCAAACATTTTTCTTAAAGATTTCGAAATTTAAATAATTGATTCGCATTTAAATCTGTTTGTTTAATGGTTTTTAAATTTCTGGGTTGAAATCAGATTTGGGGAAGAAGAAATCCTAGGTTTAATTCGCCTGGAAGTTTTGAGATGTAAGAATCAGAAATTGGCACTAGAATTTTACCTTTCTACCCCTTCAAAAGGGATTAAGGCGGCATTTTTCCGTTTTGCTTTTTTAGCCCCTTTCGATGGGGTCGAAAGGTAAGCTAGCACTTATTTAATTGACCTTGTCGAAAGGTAGTTTAGTTCATACGAAACCTACCTCTTCGAAGGCAATTTTGTGCTTTCGGCCCTAATACCTTTCGAAGATGTTGGCTATTGCTTCGTAACTCACATTTTCGAAAGCATAAGTTTTGTCCTATGGGTTTCGCAACCATTCACATAAACTTACTTTAAATTTGTTTAAGTTAGAGGTAGATATGTTTTATAAAATGAGTCGAAGAAAACATACTTTGTATAAGTTGCAAATTGAGTAAAACGCTTCGACTTAGTCAAAACCTGTTATTTCAGTTGAAATTCAGTTGTTGGTATGCTTTCGAAACCATGCATTCCTTTCGATTCTGTCGAAACATTCTATAACTAATGGGTCGAAACCTCCTATAATCATCTTTCTCTAATATTGTCGAAACTTTCCAAGTCCTTTTATTCTTTTAACAATATGACTTCAACTTAAAACTTTTCGACTTTATTGGTAAATGAGGTTTCGACAACATTCATATTCCCCTGGTAAAATTAAGATTGTAGGTTTCGACAGTGTCGAAAGATCTTTTCTTTTATTTATTGAATATTGGTAGCGTATATTTTGTTCAAATTTTATGGAGGTTTTAACTATTCCCTTCTAATAACAAAGCTCCTATTGAGCTTTTGACACTTTTGAAAAGTGTCGGTTGGACATATGCTTTAGCCTTCCCTTTCGACCCTATCGAAAGGTCAATAGATGTTTATACTTGGGCTTTCGACATTGTTGAAGGATGTTTGTTAAGTGTTAACTCCCATTTCCCTTTCGACTTTGTCGAAAGCTCAATAAATCTCATTTTTCAACTTTAACATTCTTTCAAGAATTTAAAGTTTCATATTTAGTTTAATGTTCAAATTGTTGTGATAGGTTTCTAGTAATCCTTGAAAGAATGTTAATTTCATAACAAACTGTAATTTCTAACTAAAATGTTTTCACATGGCAGAATAATGAGTTCCCCTAAGAAGGTTGAAGCTACTTCCAAGCGCTCCTTGATATCCACTAAAGATGAAGTGGATGCGGTCCTTAATGACTTAAGGATTTCAAGTGTGGAAGCCATTCCTCCTACCGAAAATGACACTATCAACAACCCTCCTGAAGGGTTCTTCGCTTACACTACAATCCACATCCGGCATGGTGGATTCCTCCCTTTTCCAGACTTCCTGTCCAAGTTCTTAGCTCATCTTGGAATTGCTCCGATTCAGTTATCTCCTAACCTATACACTTATCTTTTATCTTTGGAGTTAATGGAGCTGGAGTCTAGCATCCCCTCTTTGAATGCTGAAGTTCTAAATTACCTCATCCGGTTGGTTAAGCTTATCAACCTTAACAACCAAATCTTTCGGACAAATCCTCCCAAGAAATTGATACCTGGGTGAGTGAACAAGTTTAGAGACTAGGAGAATATGTCCTTCTTTGTTGGATGCTTCCCAAACGTTAGCGAGACTTTCTCTACTCCACGTAAGCTCAGATTTTATTATTTTCCTTCTATCTAGTTACTTTTATTTGCTGATCTATTCTTTTTGTCAGGTGCTCCTACTAAAGAACTAAATGAGGTAGACAAGAGAACAGTGGAGTCTCTGATTGCAGCTTCAAGCAGGATTAGGAACCAATTAACCCTGCCGAATCCCACAAATTGGCGGAAGTACTCTCTCTTGCCAACCTGTCAAAGGATTCTTGGCCAACCTCCTTTGATCCAACACACATCCCGAAGAAAATGCTTCCATTCTCTGGGAGATCCCACAAATTTTTCCCCTATGTCTCCTATCTGCCCTGACCACTCCGATAAGTTATAAACGTTGCTCTTGTTATCTATTGCCGTGTTGCTTCTCAAATTATTCTACTAACTTATAATCTATTTGAATTCTCTATGGTTGCTCCTTAGGTTAAAAAATCTATCAGTGGTCCAGCTCCTCTCTCTTTGACTTCATGTGCGCCATCCTTTTCTCATTCTCTTGCTAAAACAAAGATGGTCGTCAAGAGAAAATTAGTCAAACCAACTGTGGTGGAACCACCTCTAAAGATAGTAAAAATAGTTGAAGTTCTAGGTTCTCCACCACGAGAGGAGGAAGAGTCTTTAAATATTGATAAAGCTTTGGAGAGTCCGACTATTAAAGCTCCTCTCAACCAACCCAAGAAGACTCCCACTACAGTTGATCCTCTTTTCTGCATAGTTGTTTCGAGCTCTCCAAGTGCGATTGAGCATATGCGGAAGGCTTTGGAGATGACCCCTTCTCAAAAGCTCGTTCCTCCTAGGCCATCATCTCCTACATCCTCAAATAATTTTGAAGAGATAGTCCAATCTATCTTAAATTCTACATCTTTTGCCTCCATTTACCCACCCACTTCTGTTTCTGACTTGGTAGGTCACTATCGTTCTTTAACAGAACAACAACTCTTGGTGAGTTTCTCTTCACTTGACTTCATTGTTACCGTTCTTCTTTAATTTCTTGACTTATGCTATACTTTTTCCTTTAGATTTCCAAGAGTTGGTTATCTTTGCAAGAACATTCATCCAGATCTTCTACCGAAACCTCTACGCTTCAGGAGGAAATTTCTGGCTTAAAGAATCAAGTCTCTTCTTTATCCATAAAGAAAGATGAAGCTATGACTGAATTGGAGCGATTGAGAGCTTCTCTTGCTTAGTTGGAATCCATTGTCTAAGAGAAAAGGAAAGCCCGCCAACTCCTCGTCGATGAAAACTTAGCAATAAAAATGACCTTAAAAGAATCCGACGAGGAAAAGATTCGTATGGCGGAAAAACAAGCCTTTCTAAAGGAAAAGTTGGAAAAGAACAAAGCTTCTTTGAAATTGGCAGTTGACACCATCTCATATGCGAAGCGGTGAGTGTCACAATTTCTTGACACCTCTCTTGAAGATATTATGATGAATTCTTTCGAAGATGCTTTGATGCTCGCCCACGCCGATAACATCGAGAAATGTCCCGAATTAAGCTTTCCTCCACTCGACCCTGTTCTTGTCGATAGAGTTGTGGGCAAGATCAAACATATGGAGTAGGGAATTGAAGTTGCTGAAAAGGAGGAGATCGACGTCTCTAAAATTCTCTCCTTTGAAGTTCCTTCCTTCGAAGTCGAATCTGACTCCGAAGACGAAGATGACAAAGATGAGGCCATCGAAGATAAGAGGGGTGATAATTACGATGATAATGACGATAATAAAAATGATGATAGGGATGATAACATCAACATAGACAAGGATCAAGTGGTAACCGAGGTGGCCAAACTAAAGCTTCTGAAAAAGACGGAGATGATAATACGAACACCTCTGACAATGATTCATCTCCTCATGAAACAATTCCACCTAAACCTTCTGCACCTTTTGGCCCTCAAGTGGAGCCTGCTTTTATTGATGTTGAAGTGCCAAAAGAAAAAGAGCAGGTTTCCCAAGCATCAATCCCAATATCTCAGGTATGGGATTCTCGGTTTAAACATCTTTCGCTTCATAGATAATAATAGTGTAAATCATTTATTTAGATAAGGAAGAAATCTTTCCACCCCTATAGAACCAAGCTTGAAAGAAAAAACAGAGATAAATAGTTTATATAGGGGGTTAGACAAACAATTGAAGGAGCACAACATTCTTTCTGATAAATATCATAGACTCAATAGAAGTGCGGCAGTGTTAGCATCCTTTAAGCATCAAGAAGCTACCTTACGATTAAGGAGAGCGCGCCTTCGATATAACGTTCTTTTGAAGGAAAACCGGGAATTGACTACCCTCTTTTGGATATTGATCGAAGAGAGAGAGACATTTTGGTTAATTTCTTATACAAGGTCTATTGTAAACACCCAACTATTGATTTTTCATATTTAGGTGATTTTAGTGGGGGTTTATTTAGGTGTCTTCATAAAAGATATTTTGATGAGTTTGGGTCCGATCCGCATCCTGGAGCATGCTGGAATCTCCCTCGAGTTAAATCAATTCTTCAAATTTTGCCCACTAATAAACTTAAGTATTATAAGGACAAGTTTATTTCGGAATTCTTTACAAAATCAATTTTGTATGAACCAGACGAATAGTTGTAATTATGTAAAAATAATGATTTGTGAATGTTTGTTTTAATTTTGTTTTTATACTTAGTTGCATTATGTTATCACAAAGAGAATGATCCTTAGGCAATCTTGTTTCTAGGGATTACCTAAGCCAATGTGTTAAATTAAAAACATTTTATCTCGAAAAGGCGTCAATTTTGAAATCCTCAAAATTAACAAGATATTATTTTCTTAGAGACCTACAAAAACTTTACAATGAACATCCTTGTCTTCGCTTCCTTGGAACATCCTTGTCTTTGCTTCCTTGGCGATGAGAAAGAAAAGCTACTTAAGGAGATCCGGACATACCATACTAAACTAATTTGCGGAGGTGATAGCCCTCCAGTCGGAGAATGGGAATATAGCAAATATCCCTCGGTGATTACTCCGGAAGGACTTAACATTCGTTTTGACTCTACGGTTATTCTTTCTGCCAATTCATTGAATAAAGTTAGAGAAGTTGTTTCTCATCTTTAGATATAAAACAAAATGTCTATTATATCTTTTAGTTTCATTGTTACTTGAGTTGTAATCTTTTATTGCAGTAATAAAGAGATTGATTATTTTGGTTCTGATTTGATTCTTTTTCCTTTTTATCTAAATAGGAATTATAGTTATCCGTGGCGCAACTCTTATTAGACTCAGTGTCTCGCTTTATCAATCTTAAGGATAAGCTATTAGCGGATCTTAAAAAGAGTAGATTTCTTGAAGATACTTTACTTGTTCGTTTTAAAGGCAATACCGAAGCATTAAGATGGCATAAGAGATTCTTGCTTCAGAAAACAATTATC
Source organism: Allium fistulosum (assembly GCA_030737815.1). Classification (NCBI taxonomy): domain Eukaryota; kingdom Viridiplantae; phylum Streptophyta; class Magnoliopsida; order Asparagales; family Amaryllidaceae; genus Allium; species Allium fistulosum. The sequence continues at coordinate 1,429,637,128 of CM060902.1, forward strand.
AGAAATCTTAAGGATCAGATTGCCAGTTTAGAAGTAGATGACAACAATAAAAATGAAGCGATTTTCGTACTAAAGCGTCAAGTTAAGTCAAATCCTTCGATTGATTTCGATCGCAAAATGTCAGAACTTTTCCAACGGATAAGCGATTTGGAGTTGAAATTGAAGGATAGTCAAGCTCAATGTGAGTCGTTGGAATTTATTATGGGGAACAATATCTTGAGTATTGATTTACCAGTTCCTCATGCTACTCCATCTGCTGCTAAATCTACAAGGTCCTCTTCCCTCGCTATCCAAAAATTTCCCACTACGACTAATCCTCCTCCTGGCTTAGACGAGATGGCAGTGGGCGAGTGGTGTAGGAAAGTTAAACTTGAAATGATAAAGTATTTTAACGAACAGCAAAAGGTTAGGTATTCACAGCGCATTAACGAATCTGCTGCTAGAATTCAAAAACTTGAACACGGTAAATACTTTCTCTTGAAGTGCATTGCTGATTTGGAAACAGAAAATAAAACCCTTAGAGGCGTAATAGATCTTTCAATCATGCTTTGAAAACTAATATTGATGTTATTGATGATGCAGACAGGATAAGGAGGAAAGGAAAGAAACTTAAAGAGGTTCTCTGTATCGCTATCCGCCACATCGTAGATCCTTCAATCGCTGAGAACCTGAATAAAGCTGCTCAAGATTTATGAAAGATTCCTCTTCATGAATTGTATATATTTGTTCTGTACACTTGTAAATAATTTCTTAAGTTATGTAAATCATGTAAATTTTGTAAATATCACCTGGTTTGTGATCCTTTCTTGTAATGTTATCTCTGAAACATTTGATTGATTGCTTATACCATAATGTCTGTATTTTCTAGATCTTTCATTCTTCTTTACTGTTCGGATTTCCCTAAAAAGTATGAAGCAAACAACATTTCCTATTGTTAGCTCAAAATTGATATAAAAATCTATCTATATCATTCGCATAGATTAACAAATCATTATGTCGATCGTATGGTAATAAATAAATAGTAATTATATATGACTAAATGTCTTGAAACTCATCTTTGATCATGATAAGAAATAATTAAGAATTTAACTTTAACCATATTGTTGGAATATTTAGAGTCTGTTGGCAGGAAATTTTATCCTCAGCCAGGGGTATAAATGTATAAGAAAATCATCCATTGAAGATTACCAATAGAGGGTTAATAATGATTAAGTAATAGAAGTCCAGAAACCATTATCTGAAAATTTGCAGTAAGAATCCAATGACTCATATTCGGGCATTAATGAATGAAATCTGAAATTTTAGAAGCCCGAAACCTAGATTCGGGTATTAGTGGATGATGTTTAGAAGTTAAGAAACTTGAAATGCAGATTCAATTATTTTTGGATGATGGTCGGAAATTCATAATAATGATCTTCTTGATTGAAGTCTTTGACCTAGATTTGAATGGATAATTGAAAATCCATAATAGAAATCTCAAGCCCAGATTAGGGCATATGTCGGAAAATCAGAAATCCTTAGTAATTATCTTTATAATAGTGATCTTAAGCCCAGATTCGGGCATTAACAAATGAAATTAAGCAGTAGTCTTGGAACCCAGATTCGGGTATGAGGAATTGAAAGATCTATAACCCAGATTCAGGCATTAATGAATGAAGTCTCATACTTCAACAATGAATGACCCGGAACCCATATTTGGGCATTAACAGATGAAATTTAGGAATAAGAAACCTGAAACTCAAATTCGGGTATTAATAAGTGGAGCTCTTCTCTACTCCTTAGATTTCGTCTTCTTTGACATATGCAAACCTCTTAGGCCTTGTATGAAGTTGTGGTTTGACTGGTTGCTTCTTGAGCTTGGACATCCTAGTCCTTTATTTGATATGTGATTTCTTGGGCTTGGACATCTCAGTCCAATATTTGATGAGCCTCTTCTTGGGTTGAACGTCTTAGTCCGTTATTTGATGAGCCTCTTCTTGGGCTTAGACGTCTTAGTCTGTTGTTTAGTAAGCCTCTTCTTAGGCTTGGATGTCTTAGTCCATTGTTGTCTAGTGCTCTTGGTTAGCTAATTCTTAGAGGCTAGAACCAAGGACTTAACCAACCTCCCTCAAAGAGGCGCCTTGACCTGACCAGAGATGCGGCCAAAGGCTTGTCGATGCTTTAACCTAGCCATAGCGTGGCGTAGATAATGACTTACACTCCTCCCCCCAGGAGTGCCCTGCCTTGGCCATAGCGTGGCGTGGATAGGGGCTTGTCGATTCTTTAACCTGGCCATAGCATGATGCGGAAAAAGGCTTACACTCCTCCCTCCAAGAGGTGCCTTGACCTGACCAGAGGCGCGACCAAGGGCTTGTCGATGCTTTAACTTGACCATAGCATGGCGTGGTTAAAGGTTTACACTCCAACCTCCAGGAGGTGCTCTCCCCTGCCAACTCGGCAGAGACAGAGACTTTGACCGGTTAAGGTAATGTTCAAATGAAAGGAGCATTTCACTCCCAACCATGTAGATCTTTCTTAGAAAAGTAATTCTTTATTGACTTTCTTTCATGATCTCTTTACAAATTCATTGTTTTGCCTGATGGAAAAAGCTGATTATCATCCCTTTCAAGGCTCTGCAGTGGTTAGTCTTATGTCCATTCATCATATGAAAATGGCAGTAGGATTCCCATAAATTTCTTTCATATTTTGGTTTCTTTTTCTGTGATGGCCAATAATTGAGCTCATTTTTGTTAGCAAGTAGATTCTCAATAGATGTTGTTAGATTGCATTCTTTTGGAAGTCTTGACTTGAAGCTTGTTTCTTGAGGATGGCTTCTATGTCTCTTGTTGCTTGGATTTATAGCTTCACCCTCATCAGTTGTTTTTTTAACACCCTTTGGAGTTCATGTGCTAGAAGTGTTCCAGTTGTAGCTCGTTGCCATTTGTGAGCAAAAGCGTTGTAATCTGCCATTATCCCTTTTTTGAAGATTGTGCCTTTGGAATAGTGTTGAATTTTTCCTCATTTGATCAAATAAGTTGTCATTTCCATTTGTCTTTCCTAAGGCAAAGATAGGGGTATGGCCAATATGGAAAGGGTTTATGCTCCAATTTTCTGGATCGTATGTTCATTATAATCCGTAGAGCTTTCAATCATAGCATTTGCTCTTCATATAGTTTGGAATCTTGAGTTGTTCTTAGGGAGAATCCTATTAAGTGTGATTTTGAGGATCCTTGCTCAGATCTTTTGATTCTGCTAGCCATGATGTATTAAGGTCTTAATAATTTAACCTTGAAGTAGGATTTGTTAGAGATAGGTGGTGTTGGATGTTCAACAGAGACAGAGGTTCGAAACCTCCTTCTAGTGCCAAAATGTTAACAAGAAAACTTGTCAACACCCCAAAGTTGAAAGGTTAGCCCTTTGGGTCTCTTTTGATTTGTTAGAGGGAGATAGGATGAGAATGCCTACTTTAGATCATCTTTCAAATCAGTCCTTGTTGTGTTATTTCCTTTTAATTAACCTTTCGACTTAGTCGAAAGGCTTAAGTTCTCCTCTTTATAGTCTGTTGAGCTTAATAGAGTAGTTGAATTATCCCTTCGAAACAGCCCTTTTGAACCGGTTGCGGAAGCCTAATGGATGGCTCTTAGGTTCAAAGGTATGATTTGTTCTAAACAGTTTCGACCTTGTCGAAAGCCGAGGATCTTAGGTGACTTAAGTTTGAACTTGGAATTAAAGGTAAAACTGGCTTGAGTCAAGGTTTCGATCCACTAGAAGGTAGAGGTCCAGTGAAAGGAGGCCTAAAGTAAATGACTGGTAATTACTTGAAATTGCTGGGGTTTCGACCAGGTCGGAAGATGTCTTTCGATGGGAGCAATACCTAGAAAACAGTGTTAGAACTAATAAAAGATTTCGAAACAACTAAGTAATCAAGAATATTGAATCTTCCATTTATTAACTTAACGAAGCCTTTATTGATCAATTTTCCCTAATTTGATTTACAAATTAGGGTTTAAAACTTTGTAGAATTAAGAAAAACAAGTGTAGATTGACTAAGTTCGGATCCCCTAAACCAGAGCCCTTGGGTCTTATTTATAGATGCGGCTTGGCACTTTTCGACCCACTGCTTCTGACCTTGTCGAAAGGTGGTTTCAGATGCCTTTCGACTCCTTCGATACTTGCAGTCCCCTCTACAATGCTTTCGAATGGTCTCGTATGCCTCCATCTTCATCAAAAGGGGCAGTTGCGCCTTCCTTTCTTTATATTGCTTTGTAAGAGCTTTCGACTCCGTCGATGGGTTGTTTCCAGGGGCATTGAAGGTGTTGAAATGGTGATAGTTTCGATGGTTTTTATAGCTTCCAAACATATACTTGCGATTTGATACGGAACTTTCCCTGGATATCACGGGCTTTGACCGGTTCGAAAGGCCTGAATTTGCTTTCGAAATGGGTGGTTTCGATCGAGGTGCGCTTCTAAGTGATTTGAGTGAAGGCGGAACCTTTGGACTTGAAAGGTTTGGCGCACATATGAAAGGTTGTTATGCATTGTCTTCGAAAGGTGTTGCTTTAACTCCTTCGAAAGGTCTTCATGCATGCGGAAGCACTTGCTTCGAAAGGTGGTCAATGAGGTGGAAGGGTGCTTTCGACCCTTTCGACCCCTTCGGAAGATTGTGATACTTTTGGACTTTGACTGTAGCATCCCTTCGACTCCTTCGAAAGGTCTTGATGGTGCTTCTTTCTATCGTTCTTCTTTGCTTTCTATTCAATAGAGTTTCGACATGGTCGAAAGAAAATTTGGTGGTAATAGAAAATCTCATCTATATGTCATCATTACGCATATCATATAAAAATTTCATGGCATTTGGATGTGATTTGTCTATGTTTTACCCTAAAACGTGAACTAATTCACCTTAATTAAAATTTAAACTATATTAAAATAATATTCAGACATCAAACACAATAAACATCACTTAAACATTCATTTATTGCAAAAACTAAATTTAAACATGCTGGGTAAGGTTTTGTAGAAGGATTTTACTCACCTAGCTTAAGAAAATTTGTTTAAATCTACTTTCATTCTTAAATTTGAAAACTTGATCTTTTCTAGCTTGAAATCCTCTTCTTCTTCTATGTATGTAGTCGGCCTTGGTTTTAAGTTCTAGGGATTTTTTTAGTGAATCAAAACAAAATGAAATGATGGTGGAATGAGGGGTTAGGACTAAAGAATATAGGTTAGTGGTTTTGGGCCTTACTATTCCCCTTAATTAATTCGTTCCCATTAAAATTTAAGTTGTCTATTGTCATTAATCAAGGCCAACAAAAATTACTTTAGTTTTCTTTGGTCCATCCAATTAACTTTTTAAAGCGACCCTCACTTAATTAATTAAATTCCTCTTAGGCAATTCTTGCAATTACATCACTTTAACGGTTTAATTAATAATGTCTTCATATTATTAATTTAGTTTAATTTTTTATATTATGTGCCCTCTTAATTATGGGATATTACAGTCTCCCCTCCTTATAAAATTTCTTCCTTGAAATTTCGATAAGGAAACAAAATTTACACTTACACCCTAAAAGTGTAGAGTCGCCATCGTATAAGTACACATAAGTACGAAAGATTGCACTAGCACTCTACTCATGTAAACCATCAATCATTAAGCATAAATGTATTAGTATAGCTACTAACACACAATCATATCATACATGAATATACTGGTACCCTACTAGCCCATACAATAGACAAACAAAGCATACTGCTATATACATGAATGTCTAAAACAACTCAAGGTAGTTATTTCTAATCCTATCATCTACCTCCCAGGTACAATCTTATTTATTGTCACTCCACCGGACGTGAACAAGTTTAGTAACTTTGTTTCCCAGCTCCTTCGTATCACGACCTATTATTTCTTTCAGTCGTCTCACATACGTCAAATCTGGCTCTACATATAAATCCTATATCACCCTCAGTTCCACTACTGAACTTGGGTCGTGCACACATTTCCTTAAATGTGATATATGAAACATATTAACGTAGCCTACAGGATCACACAACTCACGAATTGATGAATTCGCGGAAAATGAATCGATGAAACAAGATGAATCGATGAATTGAAGATACCCAAGTGCCCAAATCCGTTGATCTCTCGAGATACCGAATTCTAGCTATCTTCAACACGTTGATCGCGCACGATACCGCGTTAGAAGATCTACGATTCTTCGACGTTGATCTCGCGCACGAGATTCCGTGAATCGGCTTCAAGTTCGTTGATTCGAGTGCACTCGAATATCCGAAGATGGAGAAAGGAGATAACACTCAACTTCCAATTTTAATGGTGGCACAAAGCACAAACCAATTTTATTCAATATTCAACTCCTTTTACAAATGACAACACACCCATATTTATAGAAAATTACAACACACACGACTTAACAACATACGACTTAACAATACACGACATAACAACAATGCGACTTAACAAAAACGACTTAAGAAAAACGGTACAACAATTACAACACAAGCGACATAAGAAAACAAAATACAAACGACTTAACAAACAATGCGACTTAAGAAGCTTGCCTAAGGAAGTCGTTTGTGACCTAACGACATAAGAAATGCGGTCTAAGGAATGCGTTCATAACCTGGCAATCTTCAGCGACCTAAGGAATGTGGGAGCGACATAACGAATTTCTCGTTCGCGACTTAGGGATTTGGTATCCAGGAGCGACTTAAAGAGGCGGCGACATAAGAACTTCGCGACTTAAGGAGGCTCGCGACCTAATGAGTTCGCCGCGACTTAAGGAGGTTCGCGACCTAAGGAGTTTTGCTTTACGACCTACTGCTTCGCGACATAGGGATTCTGGAGCGGCTTCTTCCTCGCGATCTAGGGTTCCACGACATAGGTAAGTCGCTCGTGAGGTATGCGCTGCATCATCCTCCCCTAGTTGGAAAGAATTCGACCTTGAATTCACGCTCTCCTCTTCTTCGACAAGCTTTTCTCCATAATACGGAATTAAGTGTTTGACATTGAAAACATCAGAAGTATGAACATTTTACGACAACCTTAACTGATACGCATTACCATTGATCTTCTTCAAGATTTCTACTGGACCAATCTTTCGAGCTTTCAACTTGTTGTAACTTCCAACTGGAAAACGATCTTTCGTCAATACTGCGTAAACAAAATCACCCTCTTTGAAGTCCACACTCATTCGCTTCTTATCTGCCAATTGCTTATACTTCTCATTTGACTTAAGCAATCGTTCATGAACAATCCTGTGACACTCCTGCAACTCATTCATGAAATCACAAGCTCGTTTAACAACCCCTTTCTGAAGTGGAATTGTCGACAAATCCAACGGTCCCTTCGGAATTGTTGAATATACCACTTGAAATGGACTGAATCCAGTACTTCGATTAACGGCATGATTATGTGCGAATTCTGCCTGACACAATTTCACATCCCAGCTCTTTAAATTATCCTTCACAAGACATCTCAACAAGTTTCCCAAAGATCTATTCACCGCTTCCGTTTGCCCATCCGTTTGTGGATGATAGGCGCTACTAAAATTCAGATTAGTCCCAACCATCTTCCACAGACTTAACCAAAAATGACTTAGAAATCGAGTATCCCAGTCATAAACAATAGACTCAGGTAGCCCATGTAGTCGATAAACCTCTTTAAAGAACAATTGAGCAACACGGACTGCATCGGCGGTCTTCTTATGTTAACGCTGAAAAGTGAACGCTAACACCCGGTGTGTGTAGTAATAACGTGAAAGCACCACCCGTTGGTACGGGAATAGAATATAAGCTGAAAATAGCATAAAACGGTAAAGGGACAACAGATTTATAGTGGTTCGGCCCGTAATTGAGCCTACGTCCACTTTATGTTCTTTTATTGCTGATCTGGTTACAATTTGATACAACGCACTTCGAATACAATTCACTTCGATCACACAAACACTCTAGATTAGTAACTCAAACTTTGACGGTGAGATTTGTTGAATCCATGTCGGATGTGTAGAATCTCGTTCAAAGCTTGTTGTAGTATCTTCAATGTTTGGAGTTCTTCAAGTCTTGGATGAGTTGAGAATTTGGCAGAGTAATGGCGCTTCAGAAAATGATTGGCAAAAAAAGTCCTCTTCATGTTGAAGGTAGCGCTGTATTTATAGAGAATTTGACCCCTTAGGTCGTAAGTCGTGGTCGACTTAAGGTAAGTCGTAAGTCGTGGTCGACTTAGCAGGTAACAGTATCAGTCAAGCGGCATAAGTGTCACGGCATTGGATTTTAACTCGGTAGCCTTAGGTCGTGGACGACTTAAGCTAAGTCTTGAGTCGTGGCTCAACTGGTAAGTTCGTTCATTTGGTTATATTACAAGTCCTGAATCGTCTACGACTTAACCGAATGCGGCATCTCTTCTTTTGTTTAAGTCGCTTACGACCTAAGCTAGGTCGTAAGTCGCGGATAACCTTAAGCCGTTAACTCGTTTTCTCCTTAAGTCGTGCCATCTCTTGCATCGTTGGATCTTAACTTCCTTAGGTCGTTGCGTGTTTAAGTCATAAACTGCTTTAGATTGTTTCGACTTTTAGGTCGTCTAAACCATAACTCGTTAGGTTATTCACACCTTAACTCGTTAGGTCGTCCAGACCTCAAATTGTAGGTTGTGAAGTACTCTGAGTTGTTAGGTCATCCAAACCTTGAGTCGTAGGTCGTGAAGTACTCTGAGTTGTTAGGTCGTCCAAACCTTGAGTCGTTCACTCCTTTAAGTCGCACAATCCTTAACTTGTTAAGTCGCATACCCTTCTTGAGTCGCATACCTTTCTTGAGTCGTGCAGTCCTTAAGTCGTGCAGTTCTTCAGTCGTAGAAAATTGAGGGTTAACATTTGCCCCTCAAAGTACACGCCTAAGTCGTAGGTCGTGTGCTTCGACTCATCTTAACTCGCGTATGCCGATTCGAGTTCCACTGCCCCGAGATATAAAAGGCTTGAGTCGTTCCTCCTACTTCCTTCTTCTCATTACCTATCTCCTAAGTCGCATCTGCCATTAGCATTTCTCCGAGCTTCCTCAAGGCGATTCTTTTTTAAAAAAAATAACCAATCACCGATCCTTGATCCTTCATTGCGTAAGTGCTCCTGCTTCTTTCTTGATCCCTGATCATCATTAATTTGTGAATTCCGCTCCTCGTCCTTAATCCATCTCCTTATGCACTGCTTCGTTGCAAATCTCGCTATATCGATAGTCTGCGAACTCGATTCAACTCGATTTAGCTTCGAACGATTGGGGCGATGAAGGCGATGGGTTACAGTGTTTTGGACTTAACAGATTAGAATGGCAGGGCTTTGGATTTACGGTGATCTCAAATTGGTTTTTTGGACGATTTAATAGTGTGGAAAAAATGAAGGCTTTTGTTAATGTAGGGGTTAATGGGTTAACGGGTTAGGAGTTAAGGAGAAAAGTCAGTTGGTCACACGGAATGAGATATTAGCTTGGTCACGACTTAGCAACCTTGTACGACCTATGAACCCTCTCGACTTAAGTCTTTACCGACTTATCCACTTACGACATAAGCCTTGAGTCGTGGCCGAGTTAGGACTTGGGAAATTTACATCACTTTGAACTGAAGCCTTTTCCCTTCTTACTATTCCTTGCGACTTAAAGATTAACGACTCATAGGACAAATGTAGACGTCTTGACAAGTTGACGACTTAACTTGACTCACTGTACATTCACTAAGTCGCAGACGACCTAGTACTTAACAGGCCTAAACAGTGACAGCATAGGCCTTAGGTCGCAGCCAAGTCAGTATTTGTATGCTCAATTCGAACTCACACTTCTAAGCATAATCTTGATTTAAGTGCTTAACTTGAATAACTGAAACAAACTGCCTGAATACTGAATTGTCCGGACTTTAATTTGTTAAACTTTGTTGCATTCTTTCACAGATCACTTTGACTCGCAAGCTAACAACCTGTTTAATACAACATTTACAGAAAATTGGGACGAATATACTGCCACTGACTGCCCACATCAAATGATAGATTAGTTAATAACGGATAATCAACTTAAATAGATTATGTGAACGAAGTGCTTTAAACCAACAAATTCAAGCAAAGTATTAAAGCAACATTGAAATAGTCAACTGAAAATGACCGGTTTGCACTAATACTGTACCTGAACTTTAAATTAACAAGTCCGAAAATTTGGTAATCGATCAATTGTCGACTAGCTTAATTCCAGTTATATTTACTTGTTATCTTCATTAGTTCTGCACAACACTTCACACTTTTTAGGAAACGTGCACCTTCATATTTGAATATCCAGTTGCTTGTGTAGAATGACTTCTCAGCAAGAAGATATAACAGTCCAGACTGGAGAGGCCACTCTTATTCCAGCTCCATTAGTCAATCCTCCCGAAAGAGCCTCTACCACTTTGTCGTACAAAGTTTTTCGACAATTGTGCACTCAGTTTGGCATTGCTGAAGCAGATGCCATTCTTCCTGAGAAAAGTAACACTGCTGATGCAGCGCCTCCTGGCTTTGTAGCAGTTAATCGACAAATGTGCCTGAGCAGGGCCATTCCACCTTTCAAAAACTTTCTCCAGCATCTTCTTCGCCAACTGGCCATCTCCCCATTTCAGCTACATCCCAATAGCTATGCCATTCTAATGGGGTTGTGTGTATTATTTAGTAGAACGCTTGACCGTCTCCCTAGTTTTGACGAGATCTGCTACTTATGTTCTTTTACCAGAACTAAAGATCATCCTTCGATCACTGTTGTGAGAAGCGCCAGAAATCGTAAATTGATTGTAGGCCTCCCTGACAGTGCCCATGGGTTCTTAACTCAGTACTTTTATGTTCGCTGTCCCCCGGGGTTTTATGCTGTGTGGAGGGAAGGAAGTAAGATTATCTATCTTTACTTCTTCTATTCTCTGAGTTTTGTGAAGTCCAAATTGCCAAATGTTAATTTCGCTTTTTCATTTCAGCGCTCCCCCCTCCTTCTAGGGATCCCAGCCACAAGCCAACTCTGGAGAGGCTCATGGCCGTATCAGTTGAAGAGCGGGACGCGAAATTTTTGTTGAAGGACGAATTTCTTCACCAGTTTGGACTTCTTCACCCTTCTCGCTCTTCTCAGCCTCACGAAGTTCCTGATTCTTTAGAAAAGACGTCTGATGCCCCAGCTTCTGTCAAAGAACCTATACCGCAAGAGCCTACCACTGAGGCTTCTCTGGTGAAGTGTTCTGCCTCTATTGACGTTGCGGGATCATCCGGCAAATCTACGCTCTCTCCGGTTATCGAAGAGGAGGAGCCTCTTTAATGCCCCGAGAAGGCATCCAATGAAGGGGTTGAGAAAGAGAGTTCCGCTCAACATGACGGCGAAGACATCTTTGGGGATCTTAGTGACTTAATGGTGACTTTACAGGAGTTATTCAAAAATGACGCTTCAAAAGCTATTTCTCCTGTTGTCGAGGCGACTTCTTCTTTACAACAAGTTTCGACGCCTTCTATACAAGCCGTCGCCATTCCCACACCAAAGAGTGGTTTGTAGTTAGACGCGTGTAGCTTGCACACCACACACACTTAGGATTTTATACAATTAAATGCACTCGGCTTCTTTACTTTGAAGATTTTTAACACTTATCTTTTTTTCAATTTCAGGTTCTCCGATGGGGCGAAGCGGTTCATACTATGATAAATTCCAGCGTCACGGAAGCCGCGATACTTATGATTTTAGGCGCTATCTCTCTGCCCCGAGGGAAACAGATGAAGAAAGAGCTATTAGGAAGGCTCAAGAAAGGCGAGATTATGAACATCAATACGGGAGGAGGGATGAGTGACACGACTCTTCTCATAGAGGCGATGATTCCCATAAGCGAAAGTCTTATGACGATAAAGGGAAGAGTCACCTTACTGGAGATCCAAGCAAGCGGTTCAAGCCTAGTGACGCATCTGCAATTTCTGAAAAGACCCCTGCTTCAATTCCTCTTGATATCCCCTCTGATTCTCCTGCTCTTGAGAAGTCTGACATCCAAACCGTCATCAACAGACCCCAATATCAAGTTGGACAGGGTCCGCCAACTCTTCAAAGTCGGTTCCCGCAATGGTGCTTAAAGGGGGTACGCTTCGACCTTGACTTGGTCCCGATTGATAAACCGACTATGCTGAGTAACCTTGATGCCATCAAACTTGATATCGAAAGGATGTCTGGATGGCAAAAACTTGTTGATGAGCTGCAAAGGGTCAATCGTGCGAATCTCGAAGCCATGCTGACCATGGAGAACGATAAGTCAGAGTGGGATAAAATTTGCAAGCAGCATGACGCTGAAATGAAGAGCATCACTGAGGATTATGGGAGACTTGAAGCTGAAGTTGAAAGACTAAAGAACGCGCTTGCCACTTCTTCCACTTCTTATTCGCAAAAGGAAGAAATGCTCCAAAAGCAAGTTCGAGATGCCCATGCTGCTCAGCGAGATGCTGAAGCGAGACTTGAAGCAGAGCAGCATGTTACTGGGAAATATCGCGATGACGCCGCTCAGCTTCGAGAGAAAGTTAGCTCCCAAGACTTGGAAATCACCAGGCTGCAGTCTCAGTTGTTAAAGGCTGAAAGAGAGCGCGATGAAGCTATCGCTGGCAAAGTCGCAGTTGAAGAATCTCATGAGGCTACCAAAGCCAATATCAGTTCTACTCTGTTTGACTTTTACTTGCACAGCGTTTTGGGTCGTGGGAGCCTCTCCTTTCCGGGCCCTGAATACGAGATTACTCTAGCCGAAGTGTGGGAAGCCGTAGTTGATATGTTCAGCGGCGCTGGCTATGACGAGGCAGAGCTTGAGGCACGTAATCTTGACGATGAAACTCGTGCCGCTCTTGCTAGAGGAAAGGAGCAACTTGCTAAAGCGCGAGCTGAATCGACGGGAGAAGAACACCCAAAGGAGGAAGCTCCTTTAACTGCCCCCGTCCATACTTCAATTTCGGCCGATGCTAACATTATAGGCTCCAGTTCCCATTCTTCGCCTCCTGCTAAAGTTGACATTGAAATTGTGACTACTCCCACCGAGGAAGAGGCTCTGGAGGATGTTGCGGCTCAGAAATTCGAGATTGATCTTGCAAAGCCGACTTCTCCAGGTAACTTTGATGTTGAACCAGGTCAAGCGGACTACTTGTTTGCTTCAACCGAGTTTGATGAATTTCTCGATTGTTACTTAAGCTTCGATGAACCAATATCTTCTCTTTTCTCGAAGAATACTGATTTTAACTTCTTTACTTCTATAGCGGAAGCACCGAAAGCTGCGCAAACTTCTCCTTCTTCGGCTGCTGTTCCTCCTTCTTCTCAAGTTACTCCTCTTTCTGCTTCTCAACCAGGATCGCGAGAAGAGAAAATAGAAGCCCTCAAAGACTTGGACGATCCGGTTGTTTCGCAAGAGCAAAAGACTGGGGAACTTGAAGAAGGCGAAAAGATCCCGGAGCAAACTTATGATGACGACATAAAGCTTTCTTAGTTTTTTACTCCAGGAAGTGAGTCTTCTTCAAAGAGGAAAGGGAAGCGCGCAATGAAGAAGAAGAAGAAGAGCACTTTGGCTGATGAAGAAAATGTTGAAGAAGATCCAGCTGCTTCTCTTTCTCCTTCCCCCCCGACCCATCCACAACGACTTCCAAAACTAGTTATCAAGCCGGGAAAAAGCTCTAAGGGTGGCAGGAAGAAGGAATGATAAGCTGGACTCTAGGCTTCTTGTTTTGCTTTTTGCTTTTTGCATTTATTGACCGGAGATTGTGCGGATACCGGCCTCCGCTTGTCGAAACCTGCACATGTACAAAATTTTCATAGTATGGAATAATATGGTTCTTTTTGCTTTTACAGTTTCTTGTTAACATATGTGTGAACGCGTTTATTCCTTGTTTTTACACAAGTTTCTTTATTTACTTTATATGATACTGCAGTGAGCTCATGGTATGATGTTTGAGCGTTGTTTTTATTAATATAGCTACGTGCCCCCATACCACGGTTTACTGCAATATTCTGAAAAGACTTGTACTCTTATTTTTAGAGAGTAATTCTTCTGTTTTGAGGAAATATTATTCTGCTTTAATAGAGTATGCTTTGCATCAGATAAGTTTTCTTTTGAAAGAACACTTCTACTTTCGGGGATGATCACTTTTATTTGTTGAAAATTGGATTCTCCTATGCAGTGAAGCGAGCTTATGAAAAATGCTTTGTCATTTCAATTCTGGTGAAGTGGGTCTCCGAAGAGAGATTTTTACACTCCAACTTAGGTGAAATGTGCCTCCAAAGAGGTCTTTTTGGCATTTCTGAGGAATAGCATTGTGACTTTGTGGAGTATCATGGACTCTGAAGATTAGCATTTGGAATCTGTGGAGTAGCATGGACTCCGAAGATTAGCATTAGAATCTGTGGAGTAGCATGGACTCCGAAGATTAGAATTTTGGAATCTGCGGAGTCCATGCTACTCCACAGATTAGCTTACAAGCTATGAAATGTGCCATCTTCGAAAATCTATCCACCACAACATATATAGAATCATTCCCTCGTTGAGTTCTTGGCAAACCCAAAACGAAATCCATGCTAACATCAACCCATGGTCTAGTAGGCACGGGCAATGGCATATACAATCCTGCATTCGTAGCTGCCCCTATGGAAACTTGACATATGTGACATCTCTACACAAATCTTTCAACTTCTTTCCTCATGGAAGGTCAAAAATATGATTGAGAAATCAACTGCAAGGTACGATCTCTTCCCACATGATCTTCTTCATGCAATTCCTTCACAATCTTCATTCGCAAACTGCACTCTGGTATACACAACCGATTTCCCTTAAATAGAAAACCTTCTACCAACACATACTCATCTGTCCTACCTTTCTCGACTTCATCTACAGTATTGGCAAAGTAAGGATCCTCAACAAACAAATCTGGAAATACATCAAACCCCGTCACTTCAACTCTCATCGTAGTCAACAAATGATTTCTTCTACTCAATGCGTCTGCCACGCGATTTGTAACCCCCGACTTATGCTTTACAACAAATGTAAACTGTTGCAAGTATGCGATCCATGAAGCATGCCTGGCTGCAACCTTATCATGTCCCTGCAAATGTTTCAATGCTTCATGGTCAGTATACAACACAAACTCTTTATGAAACAAATAGTGTCTCCAATGCTTTATGGCTTGGACAATAGCATAGAACTCCAAGTCATAGGTACTGTATCTTGTCTTGGCTCCAGAAAGTTTCTCGCTAAAATAAGCAATTGGACGATCCTTTTGACTTAACACTTCACCAATTCCAACCTTAGATGCATCCGTATCTAGCTCAAAGAGCAACTGAAAGTCCGGGTATCTAAGAATCGGTGTTGTAGTCAAGAGTGTCTTGATCTGTTGGAAAGCAGAATCAGCCTCTTCGGTCCACACAAACTGCTTTCCTTTCATACAATCTGTCACTGGTGCCATCACGCTACTGAAATGTGGAATAAACCTTCGGTAGAATGATGCTAAACTATGGAAACTTCTCACTTCAGTTACAGTCCTGGATTGTGGACAATCCTTGATTGCTTCAACTTTACTTTGATCCACCTGGATACCTTCCTTGGACAATACATACCCCAAGAACAAAACACTGTGCGTCATGAACATGCACTTCTTTGTTGCCATGTAAAATTGCTCCTGACGAAGTATCATCAACACTTCCCGCAAGTGTTGTAGATGCTCTTTTGTGCTTCCATTGTATATCAATATATCATCAAAGTATACCACCACGAACTTTCCAATAAACGGTCGAAAGATCTGATTCATCACTCGCATAAAAGTACTAGGTGCATTCGAAAGACCAAATGGCATGACCAACCATTCATACAACCCCTCCCGTGTCTTGAAAGCTGTCTTCCATTCATCCCCTGGTCGAATTCGAATCTGATGATACCCACTCTTCAGATCAATCTTTGAAAAGATAGCAGCTCCACTCAACTGATCTAACAAGTCGTCCAATCTTGGCATCGGGAATCTGTACCTCACCGTAATCTTGTTTAGTGCTCGACTATCTGTACACATTCTCCAAGTTCCATCCTTCTTTGGCACCAACAAGGCTGGTACTGCACAAGGACTTAAACTTTCTTGTACGCACCCTTGTTCAAGTAACTCTTCCACCTGCCTTCTCAACTCTTCGTGCTCCTTTGGACTCATTCTATAATGTGGTCTATGTGGTAACACAGCTCTCGGAACAAGGTCAATCTGGTGTTGTATGTCTCTCAACGGTGGTAACTCTTTTGGTAATTCTTCAGGAAACACATCTTCAAATTCCTTCAACACTGGCTTAACTTCCTCATAAATTTCAACCGCTTCACTACTTTCACGTCCAATCAACAGAAATACTTCAGGGCTATCTTCTACTTCTTTGACAAATTCCTTCAAAGATAACAGAGTCTTTAGTTCCTCGATTTCCTCCAACTTGCTTTCACTTTGTTATCGCTTTTTAGGAACTAAAGTGATTCTAGTGCCATCGAACATGAAACTATAGCAGTTAGTCCTACCATCGTGTTGCACGGCTCTATCGAACTGCCACGGTCTTCCCAACAACAAATGACATACATCTATATCCACCACGTCACACCAAATTTCATCCTTATACTTCTTTCCGATGGAAAAAGTTACACAAGCTCTTCGACCAACCTTCACTTCCCCACCTTTCCTCAGCCAAGCCAATTTGTAGGGTTTGGGATGCTTCTCTGTCTTTAACGCCAACTTCTTTACAGCTTCTGTAGAGATGATGTTATCACAACTCCCTGCATCGATAACAAACTTACAAACTTTTCCCAAAATAGTGCATGTCGACTGAAAAATATTACTCCTCAACCAACTAGTCTCCTCTTCCTGCTTTGGCGTCAAGCAAGATCTCCTCATCATTAAAGAATATCCCTCGTCTCCCGTCAATAATTCTTCTTCCTCCTCAACCTGTGGTGAATTGGAACATTCTACTTCTGCATCCTCATCCTCAACCTCAGGAACCATCGCTCGCTTCTTAGGCTTCGGGCATTCATTGCTCTTATGACCAAACTCCTGACAGTTATAAAACTTGAAATTGTTGTTGACCTTGGTCTTAGCAGCTTCATTGACAACCGGTTTACTAACAGCCTTGGAAACATTAGTATTGCTACTAGCCCCCTTCACCTGATTGCTCGAACTTGTAAACGCACCACCTCCTCTTCTACCTTGCTTCTCCCAAGCTAGAGCCTTCTGGTGTGCTTCAGCAACGGATCTCGGACAAACATATTTACCATATCCTGAATTTGCATTCTCAATCCTCCAACAAATCTGGATGTCAACTATTCCTCCGTTTCCATGATATCGTTTCTAGCAATCAGTTGATAAAATTCATCTACATAATCATTTACCGACTTTGTCCCTTGTCTCAAATTCTGTAAGCGCTTATACATAAGAGACTGATAATTATAAGGCAAGAAAGTAGCCTTCATCAACTTCTTCATCTTTTCCCATGAAACAATCTTCGACTTTCCCATTCTTTCCCGTGTAAGTTTAGTTTGTTGCCACCATGCCATAGCTCTTCCCCTCAATCGTGTAGCAACCAACTTAACTCTACGATGCTCGGGTACTTCCTTGAAGTCAAAAATTTCTTCAACATTTGATAACCAATCCAGAAACTCTTCCGCTAGCATTCCCCCTTTGAATTCTGGAATCTCTGTTTTCATCCCCGACTCCCATCGACGATCATCTTCGGAATCTCTATTTCGATTTTGCCCTTGGCCATGGTTCCGACAAGAGCTACTACCACTATCACTGGATTCCTCCAAATCTGACGTATGTTGATGTCGATTCTGACCATCAACATTTCTGCTACCACGTACGTCTCTTTCTCTCGAAACTGACGGTTCTCATCTTTCCCGATCCGATGGTGGTGACATTCTTCTCCTCTCGGAATTTGACGACGAAATTCTATGTCCACCTTGATTTGAACCTAGCGATGCTCTTTGTCGAGTTTGATTCATATCCATCATGAGCCTTTCCAATCTACCAATTCCCTCATCAAACTTCTCATTGAATTTATCACTAATTCGTTGCTCCATTTGTTCAGCATCTTCTCTTCGATACACATCTGCAACATTCTGATGACGATTAACTCTTCTTGGAGGCATGATCAAACCTTCAACAAATCCAAACCCAAACTTCAAATCTCGAAACAGAACTCCCTAACTTGTTTGAAAGCTCACAAACACCCAACGAACTTGGAAAAGTCCGTCTCCTAGCTCTGGTACCAAATGACGCAGCCTACAGGATCACACAACTCACGAATTGATGAATTCGCGGAAAATGAATCGATGAAACAAAGATAAATCGATGAATTGAAGATACCCAAGTGCCCAAATCCGTTGATCTCTCGAGATACCGGATTCTAGCTATCTTCAACACATTGATCGCGCACGATACCGCGTTAGAAGGTCTACGATTCTTCGACGTTGATCTCGCGCACGAGATTCCGTGAATCGGCTTCAAGTTCGTTGATTCGAGCGCACTCGAATATCCGAAGATGGAGAAAGGAGATAACACTCAACTTCCAATTTTAATGGTGGCACAAAGCACAAATCAATTTTATTCAATATTCAACTCCTTTTACAAATGACAACACACCCCTATTTATAGAAAATTACAACACACACGGCTTAACAACATACAACTTAACAATACACGACATAACAACAATGCGACTTAACACAAATGACTTAAGAAAAACGGTACAACAATTACAACACAAGCGGCATAAGAAAACAAAATACAAATGACTTAACAAACAATGCGACTTAAGAAGCTTGCCTAAGGAAGTCGTTTGCGACCTAATGACATAAGAAATGCAGCCTAAGGAATGCGTTCATAACCTGGCAATCTTCTGCGACCTAAGGAATGTGGGAGCGACATAACGAATTTCTCGTTCACGACTTAGGGATTTGTCATCCAGGAGCGACTTAAAGAGGCGGCGACATAAGAACTTCGCGACTTAAGGAGGCTCGCGACCTAATGAGTTCGCTGCGACTTAAGGAGGCTCGCGACCTAATGAGTTCGCCGCGACTTAAGGAGGTTCGCGACCTAAGGAGTTTTGCTTTGCAACCTACTGCTTCACGACCTACTGCTTCACGACATAGGGATTCTGGAGCGGCTTCTTCCTCGCGATCTAGGGTTCCGCGACATAGGTAAGTCGCTCGCGAGGTATGCGCTGCATCACATATTATGCACACCTTCCAAACTACTTGGTAACTCAACTCGATATGCGATTTTACCAATTCACTCAATTATAAAAAACGTTCCTATAAGTTTAGGAGCCAACTTCACCGCTTTTCCAAAGTGCATAACTCCATACATTAGAGAAACCTTCATGAATACATAGTCGCCTACTGCAAACTCGATCTCTTTCCTTCGCTTATCGGCATAACTCTTTTGCCTTGATTGTGCTACTTTCATCCTGGCACAAATCAACTCTACCTTCTCAGTAGCATCTTTTACCAAATCGGGTCCTAACACGAGCCCATCTTCTATGTCCAACCAACAAACTGGTAGCTTATATGGTCTACCATACAGCGCCTTAAATGGTGCCATCCCAATACTCATTTGGTAACTGTTATTATAGGCAAACTCTACCATATGAAAATGGTCTTCCCAAGATCCTTCAAAATTCAAACCACATGCCCTCGGAAAATCCTCGAGTACATGGTTCACCCACTCGGTCTAACCATTAGTCTATAGGAGGTAAGCAGCACTCAAGTTCAACTACGTACCCAATGCACTTTGTAAACTTCTCTAGAACTCGCTGGTAGATAATGGGTCTCTATCACTAACGATACTACTTGATATCCTATGCAATCTCACTACATTCTTTATATATATCTTCTCTAAGCTAGTTGTTGTCCTTATCGACTTCACGGGGATAAAGTGGGTACTTTTAGTAAATCTATCAACTATCACCCAAATGTTATCATTTCCCATCCTCGACCTAGGCACTCCCTCAATAAAATCCATATATATCGAATCCCACTTCTAAGTTGGTACTTTCAAAGGTTGAAGTAAACCACTCGGCTTGTGGTGCTCTGCCTTCACTTGCTGACAGAAGATACCTCTTCACACATTCTTGTATATCTCTTTTCTTCCCTTTCCAAAAGAAGACTCTCTTCATGTCATGATACATCTTTGTGCCTCCGAGATGGATAGTCAACTTTGACCGATGACTTTCTTCTAAGACTTCCTTCCAAAGATCTCCTATATTCAGAAATAAAGTCTTCCTTTCTTCATAACCCATCCCTCCGAGTCTATCTCAAATCCTTTCCAGCCTTTAACGTCCACACCCATCTCCAATCGCCTAATATTTTCGGCAATCAATGGATCTTCTCTTTGCCTTGCATTTATTCTTTATACAGTGCTGGACGTACTTCTAGACTTACTAACACGTCCGGATCTCTATTTGTTCCAATATTCTATCTAAAATGCACTCCGTAAGAGGTTAGCATCTCTAACGTCTTCCATTCTTCAGTCATGGCTAACACTCCATGCTGAAGCTTCTTGCTCAAAGCATCTAAACCTTGTTCTATTTTCTTAGCGTATGTTATATCTCGTAATCATATAGCGCCATGAACTCAAGGCAGCTCTGCCGACTCATATTCAACTCCTTCTGAGAATAGATACTTAAAGGATTTATGGTCCGTATACAACTCGAACTGTCCTCCCAACAAGTAATGTCCCTAAATCTTCAGTGGAAACACCATCGCTGCTAGCTCTAAATCATGAGTCGGATATCTAACCTCATACGGTCTTAACTACCTTGATTCAAAAGCCGACACTCGTCTTCTTTACGTCAACACCACTCCCATGCTTGTTCCACAAACGTTAGTATAAACTACTAGATCCTGGCTCTCTTTAGGCACGACCAAGACATGAGCATTCGTCAATAACTTCATCAACTCCTTAAATGATGCTTCACACTTATCAATCCATATGAACTTCTCGTTCTTCCTGGTCAGCTTAGTCAAGGGTGCTATTATACATAAGAAATCTTTCACGAAACTGTAGTAGTAACCAACCAATCCCAAGAAACTTCTCGTCTCTGTTACCGTCTTTGGCCTCTTCCAACCATAAATAGTTTCTATCTTCGACAGATCCACAACTAATCCATTTTCCAAAACAACATGCCCAACAAAATTCACTTCTCATCTCTAAAAGTTGCATTTCGAAAGTTTCGCCTTTAACTTGTGTTGTCTCAATGTCTCCAACACCAATCTTGAATGGACTTCATATTCTCTCATCCTTAGAGTATAATGGAATATCGTCGATAAATACCAACACAAATCTATCCAATTGATCGTGAAACATTCGGTTTATAAGATTAACGAACGTAAGGGCTTTGGTCAGTCCAAACGACATCACTAACCATTCAAACGAACTTATTCAAAATGCGGTTAATGGCATACTATCATCTGCAACTCTTAATTGATGGAGGCCCATGGTTAAGTTTAGTTGTGAGAACACCCAAGCTTCACTCAACTGGTCAAATAAATCGTTTACCCTGGGCAAGGGATAAAGATTCTTCACTTTCAACTCATTCAGTTTCTGATAATCTCTGCACATACGTAAATTTCCATCCGACTTCTTTACGAATATCGCAAATGCTCTCTATGGTGAACTACTCGGTCTTACGAAATTATTATGCGCGAGTTCCACCAATTGCTTCTTCAATTCTTCCATCTCCTTGGGTGGCATTCTGCTAGGTGGTTTACTAACAAATTGCGCCCTCGACGTTAAATCTATTCGAAATTTGATTGTCCTTCTCGGCGGTAATCCCATTACAGGTTCGAATACATCAGCAAATTCTCAAACTACCCATACTTTACTGATCTAATCTTCTTGATCATCTGTAACACAACATCAAGTCTAACTCTCCTTCATTATGATCAATGCAATCATAATTCTCACTCTACCTCTTGGATTCTCAAAGCGATGAATTTATTTGCATAATAGATTCTAGCGTCATTTTGCACTAACCAATCCATACCAAAATTACTCCATACCCTATGAAGTCAAACACATATGGGTCGCAAACAAATAAATGTCCAAACAAGTCAAATTCAAGGTTAGCGCACCTTAATCTGAGAGTGGAGTACCTATCAATCGGATTAACAACAGTAAGGACGTCGTTAAATAGGTAGTTTATATTCCTAACTTATAAACCTAGTCTTTCGATATGAAAGAGTGAGTGGCACCAGTATCACATTGAACTCTAACTAATATACTGGAAATCAAAATCATACCTCCAAGTACAACACCCTTTCCTTTTTACTTAACAGTTGGTCCAAACAAAGGTCCTTCCAAAACATAAACCTTAGCTTGCTTAGTTTCCGGGCAATCATTCTTCTTGCGCCTAGGCTTGTCACAGACAAATCACTTAATCTTTACCGCTCCGACTGGCATTGGATACTCATTTGCATAGTACCCCCTCATTCTACAATTATAGCAAGTCATATCAACAAAGTCTTCACGTTCTCCACTACCTTGAACTTTTCCCTTTTGTTGTTGGCCTTTCTATTCCTTCTGATATGGAGCAAACTTCTTTTCCTACCCACCCTTGGGCTTAACATCGACCTTCTTCTCTCCCTGAAACAAGCGGTCATACCTCCTTGCCATTTCCACCACCATATCAAATGGAGCCAATAGACGAGCCACCACCTTATGATTCAGCCTCTTCCTCGGACCTTCAATAAATTTCTCATTCTTCTTTGGTGGAGTATTGATATGCTCCCTTCTGTACTTCGACAAAGCATTAAAAAGCTGGATGTACTTTGCCAGAGTCATCTCTCCCTACATCAAGTCAAGGAACTCCTTGCACAAGGCACCCTTCTGAGATTCAGGGATAGATTGAGCCTCGAATCGCTCCTTAAATTGCTCTCAGGTTATCTCCTCCTTTGGGACCTCAGCAATCACAGCCTCCCACTAGTCCAATTCAACCTCTTGGAGTCGAAGAGAAGCCAAAATCTTCTTTTGAGTCCTATTCCCCAAAAATGCTTTCACATAAATTCAACCAGTTCAACACTTCCAAGATGGACTCCTTCCCTGTGAACTCCTTTCCTCCGTAGCTCTTGAAATTTTTGTTCATCTTATAAAAGTCTGCTTCTCTTGCTGCCTATTGTCTCAGCTCAATAGCTCCAACTAGTTGCTACCTCATCATCTCCTTCATAAACTACTTGTAACATCCCTCAATCTGAGACTCGATAATGGACACTAATGATGCTACAATCATCACCAAAACGTTTTTCAAAGATAAAGTGAGCTTAGTATTATTTTGCACAACATAAGTAAATAGAGCAACTAAATGATTTTTATATTACTTCAATTTGGTTCACATAATTCATTGCAATAGTTTCAACCCAAATCGTTCCCACGTAAAGGTAAATATATAGTAAGAAAATCAGAGTAGTGTGTGTTCAACATATACAGATGTCAACACCACACCTAACCAATTATAAATTCTGGTTTTACATAACGGAAATACTAAACTACTTTTATTTAGATAGCAAGCCTCCTGATTCATCTTTGGAATCTTTATTCATCCTTCAAAAGCAACATGTGTAATCCATAAACTCCGCTACTCAAATGAGTATGCGTGAGTTTATGAGAAATAATAAAAACATGGGTCGGACAATAAGTCTGATGTGAGTAACACCTTTACCCTAAGCATCCATAATGAGACCACATCACTAACGCAGAACGGGTTTTCCCCTCACCTTATCATCATCACTATACATCAATATATATATATATAACAATATATATATATATATATCATAGAAAGCAACCATATGCATGTATTCAGCCAAGAAGTGTACCCTATAGTTAAGCATTCAATTATGAATCAAGTCATACAATTAGTCCTTATTCATTCATCCATCGCCTAATCTTTTGCTTTAGGCTTTTCTCATTAAGTTGTCATTAAATTGTTTTAGTGATTACCTCTCTAGACCTATTTATCATTAATTTATCTTTTGCTCGAACAACATCACCTGGTGAAAATGTCGACTCATTTCCCCATGGGAGCCACCTTGACTCTCCTAAAAGGTTTAATGTAAGCACACTGAATACATTCTAGTAAGAGTCCATACTAGGCGTCAATAGACCCTCTTAGTCCCTGAACCACTACCGTTCACGTTGCTGGTTTATTTTATAACACCACCTTGATGTTTTGGCACTCTGCCTTAACTAATTTGTAGAGTTTTATAATATTCTTAGGTTGAACCCTATCATGGTACTTGCCATATACCATTGGATTTTAGACTGATAGTCACAGTACCCTACCATCCAATACTCTATAAGTTAGTATATGTTTACGATCATGGTTCAACTCTTCTTTCGTTAATTAATTGTGTACTCTACACATTCTTTAGATCAAATATTTTTATCCTTTATTTAAATGATACTCTATCATTTATTAGTTTTTCTAAGCTTTCTTCATTACACAATAAGTTAACACGGTTTTAACTTATAAAATCTTTCTTTTATTTCATCCTTATGAAATAATATAATAACACTTGGAAACTATCTTTCAAATTGCCCTAAGTATATGTTATATTACTTAAAAGAATATAGCTTCCCAAGCTATTACAAGTTACATTTAATGGTTGTAAATTAGCTATCCTATAGCCGTCATGAACTATGCCTAGTTATCACATGTGTTGACTATCCCATAACTATCATGTTTATTTCCTTTATTGCCATCGCATGACGTCCTTGCTGAAGCCTTCGTGAGATAAGGGTCATCGTGTGCATTATTATTATTTGATGCCTTCGTGCTGTATTATTATTTGAGCTTCCGTGTGCATGAGCCTCCATGGGCTATTTTTATTTTCCTTCCTTTGTGAGTTATAAATAATTTTCTGCCTTCATAAGTTTTCACATCTCCAATCTGTAGCTTTCGTGAGCTTTCAGAAAGGAGCTCTCATGTCTTATTTTATTTAATGCCTTCATGAATAGGGTACATTCATGTACTATCATTTCATTTTTTTTGTTTTCGTGTGTCTGAATTTGCAAGTGAGCTGTCCCATTTTTTTACATTTCCTTTCATGATTTTCGTGTCCCATTGTGTGCTGTCATTATTTTTACACTCTTTTTCGTTAATTATACAGTGTATTGTCTTCATGCAAAAGCTCTCATGCGTTGCTTTATTCAAAGCTTTCATGAATTAAACTTTCACTTACCCAAGCCTTCGTGTGTTACCGTGTATTAGTTTTTGTGTGTTAACAATATAAGCCATCATGGGGTCATTATAATGATTTGGTAAGGGCTATGGTGAGTTAAGTGGCACACTTGTAATATTTTCGAAAACTTATTTCTTACCCTATTTAGTATTTTCTCTTCACTTAACCCAAATTGGTGTTGAGTTCTCATTGCCCAACATCATATTTTTTTTGTTCTCTTTTTAAAATTAGCTAACCACACCATTAATTAACCAATTAATTAATCAGTTCTCCCTTGATTAATCAGTGCTTTCATTTACTAAATAATTCATATAAAATAAAAAATTGATGGAAAAATACCAAAAATTCATCAAAAATCTCTTTTATCATATTCTACCTCATGAAAATTTTAGGTCAAAATAATTAATTAATCTGAAATTACCATTTTTCCCAACCTAGAAATTTCATAAAATATTCATATTAACTCTGAAAATTATGAAATAAAAAAACATCTCTATTTCACCAGTAAGCATATCATATCAAAATTTTGTGGAATTTGGATGTGATTTATCCATGTTTTACCCTATAACATTAACTAATTCACTTTAATTAAATTGTAAACCATAATTAAAATAATTTTCAGACATCCAACCACATTACACATAAATCAAACATATATTTACAGCTAAATCCCAATTTAAACATGCTAGGGAAGGATTTTGAGAAAGATTTTACTCACATAGCTTAAGAAAACTTGTTTTAATCTTCTTTCCTTCTTAAATTTGAAAGCTTAACCTTTTCTAGCTTGAAATCATCATCTTCTTCTTCTATGTATGTGGCCGGCCTTGCTTTTTAGTTGTAGGGATGTTGTTTTATTGAATTAAAATTAAATGAAATGAAGGTGGAATGAGGGGTTGGGGCTAAGGAATATGAGTTAGTAGTTTTGGGCCATACAAACTTATTCCCCTTAATTAAATCCTTACCATTAAAATTTAAGTTGTTTATTTTCATTAATCAAAGCCAACAAAATTGCTTTAGTTTCCTTTGTCTATGCAGTTAACTTTTAAAGTGACCCTCACTTAATTAATTAAATTTCCCTCGGGCAATTCTTTTAGTCAAATCACTTTAATAATTTAATTAATAATGTCTCCATATTACAAAGTCAATTCAATTTAATTTAAATTAGATTAATATTTCATATTATGGACCCTCAAACATATGGGTTGTTACAATTTTTGTCTATCCTAATTTTTGTTTGCTTCCCTAGGACAGATTGTTTCTTTGTTGAAGCGGTTGACATACGGGAGAGGGATTTGGTGGACTTTGTCTAGTATTGCCTGACTTGCTCGCCATTATGACTCTGGTTTTTTATGCAAAGAAGTGAGCTTTGAAGTCAGAATACAGCTAAGACGAAGAGTGGATGTTGTTAGCTTGTAGATAAAGGAAATAACTGGAGGCCAGTCTGGTCATGGTGGAGGGAAAAAGAAGGCACTTTGCATGGTTGAAAAGCTGGTCGGGCCAGGTTATTAAGTAGAAGACAATGATATAATCGGACGGGTCAGTGCTACAGCCATACCTGTTTATAGAAGGCAAAGCATACCTACTATGAATGTAAGCACTTAGAATTTTCGTGGAGAAAGGGTCTCCGTTCTCATCGTCCGACAAACCTTCACCGCTTGCATTCCTAGTTTAGATAATATGCATTTGCTAGCGTGGGGCAGGCATTTCTTCTCAAAGACCAGCCTCCACATGTCACGGATGGTGTTGGACCCTTATTGGGGTGGGACTCCTTTATTGTTTATTTAGTGACAGAGATCTATGGCAATTGTATGGTTAAGGGAACGATTATGCCTGCCATTGTAGGAGATCTGCTTTTGACGACCGAGGGTGACCTAGGTAGGTAGGGCTGTCGTTCATGAGATCTAGGTCGGGGCACTTATCGTCGAAGTTGGGAGTGAACTGATGGTTCTTTGGGTACTAAATTTCAACCTCGTCTTCTGCCATTGAGACAATCAAAGTGTAGGTCACATGCCCATCTGCTACCAGAAGGCGATGAAACGTAGACAATCTTTTTGCAGAAGGGGAACAATGATCGGCATGGATCTCTTGGCATACTGTTGTTTCGGGTTCTGGGACGTCGTGGACATCTCTTTGCTTATGGGCAGCATGCAGATTCCTATGACAGACAAGAGAACCTCCCTCGGAGGTTTGCAACACAACCCTCTCGTAAGCATCATGCATTATGTTGTAGGTTCTAGGAATAGAGGACTAAGCAGTGGTCCGGTCAGCCAATGGAAGGACTGTCAGATCGAAGTCTGTAATTGTTTAAGCTTACATTCTAATCTGAAGGTCATTCACATCACGAGTAAGTTGTCCAATGTTGGTCAAGTTGTTGATCATGTAGAGCCACATGTCGTTGCTCAACTGGGGGATGGGAAGGACAACACTTTCCTTAGTCACCCATTTGATGTTGTGCCCATTTTAGTTGTCAGCCTTGTTCACATGAGGCTACATGGTGTGAACATGAATGGGATTTGTAGAGGAGAAAAGTGAAGAAAAATGAGAGCTTTTAGGGGAGGTCGCCCTTTAAGCATTAAAATATTGACTAAAAGTTTAGCCGACCACAGAATTATGATTAGAGATGGTAGTTAGTTGAGGATGCTTGCTAATACCTTAATAAAATGAAAATGAGGAGACAATATTTGCAAAAATAAGTAAAGACGCAATATAAAGTGGTTTGATCAATGTTGATCTATGTCCACTATAAAGGATCTCTTATTACTTTGCTTTCCTTACACTAGATATTATCACAAGAGACAATAATAAGAATTACAATGCTTGAGAGATTAGATTGTTCAAACCTTGTAAAAACGAACGTATTGGTGTATTTATAGCTGTTAGGATTAGAGTTGGTCATTGATCCTACTGCTCGGTTTGATGCATGACAACTGGAATGCCAATTGGACTGTCTGGTTGAGATAATGCTAGCCGGTGGGTCGTACCTTGTGCATGCTTTGTACAAGGGCAGATGTCATGGGTTTAGGGAGTGGTTGTTGTAGAAGTGCTTTTGCAATAACCCGAAATTTCGGACGCTTCATATTTAAATATCTGAATTATTTAAATATTTGAATCTTGGATTAAATATGAATAAAGTGATGTAATAACCTTGTTAACCCCTTTTTTTATTAACATCTAATGATGATACACTTGTTTTTGAAATTTGTTTAAAAAATAAATACATCGAAGAAATATCGATAATGTGACCGAAAATTGGTTTATCAATATAAGTTGTTCGAACCCTTTTATGCTAAGCTAATGAACATATTAGCAACTAATTAACATACTTTGCTTCATGAAGTAACTAGAATGTTCGAGAAGCTTCTAATGGATAAGGAATATTTGTGTGTAAGGATAGTTTAGTCATTTACTAATGGTAAGAGGTGTAAAGGAGAAGTTATGGGCATGTAGAGGGGTAAGCCTTACATGGCATGATGGAGGGTGAAAAGAAGGGTAGGCAACACCGTCTTGAGCCTATATAATAGGGGGGATGCTTCTTGAGTTTACTTTTGCAAATTTAGAAAATAAAAATCAAACTCTTTTTATCTCCTTCTCTTTATAATTTCCTAAGAAGATTTAATTCAAAACATTTCCAAATCACTTCAAACTTTGCCACAAGCCTTACTATAACATCAAAACACCTTCTAGAATTTTAGACCTTAAATAAAGGAGCAAAAACCCACTAAAGCCCACAGGCTGGGAGCTATTTGAAGGCATTATTACCTTGAAAACTTGAATCAAAGCAAGGGAGTGGGAGAAAGTCAGATGTTAGCAAGGTTGAGATAGGATGTGGAGCATGGTCTTGCTTGTTTGTTTGGTTAAGGGTGATATTACTCACCACCTTGAATAAAGATATTGTGCATATATGCTTGTGATTGATTTATTATATGTTGATTGAATTGATATCGACATAAGCTGTAATATTGGTTTTGATTCTTGCTTTGAAAGAAAATGGCATATGTAATCCATATGTATGAACTTGGATGGACTCGTATGACTTGTAGCATAGTCTTGAAACAAAGCACATTGGTTGTAGTTGGACTTTGTTTTAGAGTGGACTTGGATTTGAAAGTGCTCTTATAGCGATAATCGCTATAGATGCACTTAGGAATTATTTGTGTTTGAAAATTTTTATGGAACTTTGTGGAGAGATCCTTAGGGGTTTCTTGTCATATTTGTGATTTTTATTATGTAATTGCTGTTGTATAAAGATTGGATGATAAAAAGTTAAGTAACATATCAAAAGGTGATCAAAATTCCACATGTGCAAAACTGCCCCGTTTTAGACTTTGTTTTGAAGTTTAAAGGTTTGGAAAGGAATTTTAAATTAAGTATTTGGTTTCATTCTTTTTGTAAGTGTTTTCTAACTCTTGTTGGAGTATTTTAAAAGTGTTTTTACATTTTTATGAATTTTTAAGGATTAGTTATGAATTTTTAAATAAGAGGGTTTACTTTTAAATATAAATGAAACATGGTTTTTCTAAATTTTTAAGTGAATTATAAACTTGTTATTTCAAGTAATATTTTGGGTGAATATTTTAAAACCTATTATAAGTATTTCAAAATTATTTTTAAGTATATATAGTTTTAGAAAATGTGTTGACTATTTTATCAAAGTATAAATACTTATGTAATAAAATATCTTTTAAAATATTTTATTAAATATCTGGTTTTGTAAATAAATTACTATACTTAAATATATATATATATATATATATATATATATATCATTTCTAAAAAGGTTTTAATTTGCAAATAAGGGATTTAGAAAGGGGTTATGAATTGTTTATCTTAGTGGCTACATCGTGTTTTGTTTAAATACTTGTTTGAACAGTAATTAGCTATGCATAACAGTAAAAGCCAACGAAGTAGGCTTATCTATTTGTGAGTGTTACGATTGATGTTCGAGTAGGAATAGAAGCAATAGTGCCCTAACCTATCAGCTTCCCTCTTTATAGAGGAATAGTTAAGTCGGGAATGACAGAAATGTGTTAATCGCGTTGATTTCTTAGTCGTTTATGAAAACCATTAATAATAACCACTAAAAGCCTATGGGGTACCCTTATCTATTTGTAAGAGTCAGAACAAAGTGTCTAGGCAAGGCTTTGACGTGCAACCAGTGCTGTAACTTACCTGACTTCAATCTTAAATGAGGGATAGTATAAGTTGGAATGTTGGAAACGAGTTAACTACACGAACCTTAATTTCTACACGCGATCGTTTTAACTGGATAGTCGACTATCAAGCTTGATCGAATATTAAGTTAGATCTTTATATAAATGTTTTTAAAGATAATAACAAGTATGAAATGGTTTGGGTTTGTTGTGATAATGCGTTAATAACATTGGTCTTTAACCCTTTTTGATTATACTTATGAATATAAATATATCTTTAAAAGAATGTTTTAAAGATAAGCATAAGCGAAATGATTTTGGATTTATAGTGATAATGTTTAAGTAACATTAGTTTTAAACCTTTTGAATGGATCTATGAAAGTGCATAGATCCTTAAAATGGACATTTTGAAGGAAATTATAAGTACGAAATCTTTGGCAAAATTATATAAAAAGTAAAGGTTTAAAGTTAGAAATCTTGTTAATGATTTGTGAATATACATATACCAATTGAGATAATTATATGAATACTTTTTGAAGTATTGAAAGAGTACAAATGAATAATAGTGATTGGTAAATGAAGTTTTATTAGACAAAAGAAGGTTTTACTAATAAAAGAGATTTTAATTAATAAAACTTATTAATTAAATAAAAAGGGGATTAGAGGTCGCTTATGTGACTTGATCGTGCTTTGTGTGCTTATAAGTTTGTGACAAGTATATGAGACTTGACCTCCATTTATGATCATCAATCTTGTACTTGATAGTCGATTAGTCTACTATTAAAATTGACCAAAATAACTTAGAAAATATCTAGAAGAAACATGAGGGCTATATGGTACAGTTATCATTGGAGATGCTATACTATACGTATAAACCATCTTGCTCTTCTAGGACAAATGGTAAGGAAATTCGTCCGAATAGAAGATTATCTTCACCCTTATGTATTGTTTATTTATTTCTGAAAGAACCACGGTCAAATTGACCGAAAATTTATCGATTGGCTTTGAAGCATCCGATAAGCCAGGGAAGTGTACTTATATGAGATGAATCGAACATGTAACCACTTCAAACCATATATGCGATCTATGTTCTGGTAGCGGTTTCGAAGTGAAATGTTATAGAGTTGAACTGTCCATCCTAAGGTTAAGTCCAAGAGGGAGGTCAGCATTAACATTTCGAAAGACGCTATCATAGGGGCTGTCTATCTTGAATAGTATTCCAAAAGAGAGGATAGTGTTAGTATTCATCGGAGGACTTATATAGGAACCATATAGAGATTCAAGATCTATTTAAGATGCTTAAATCCATGTAGCGATTCATGATCTTTTCGAGATGATGGAATCCATTTGTGGATTCGGGTTTTGTTCAAGTGATAAAGAGTTGTGTGAGAGATGCCAAACATTGCCTCAACATCAGAAATGACTAAAAGCAAAGTAAGATGCACAATTTCAGATTTAGCTAACCTACGACGGTATAACAACTCCAAATCTAGAGGTGCTTTCGATTGTTGGGCACCGAGAGTTAGTTATACTTGGTACCATGCATTTCACTGTTGGCCCAGTTATGTTTACCTTAGCTATATTCTAACTAGAGATATAAGACGCTCGAAAGGAAGTTTGTGATCCTTGTTATGGAGATCTGCTTCAGTTTACTAGAGGCGTATCTATGAAAATCCTACACATTTACACGAACATGCCTTAGCGGGTCTTGATTGTATACCTAGTTATTGTTGTGGTGTATATGTACCTCAACAATTTCATACTTATATTCTACACCCTAGATATTATCTATTATATCGGAGTATGTACTTAATAGATGGTTGGCTCTTTTGAGGGGATAACCGTTATGGTATGCCATGCAGTCTCAAAAGACGTTCGTATATGTCACACATATTTCTTGAGTTTCTCACACCAAACTTATGTCTGACTCATGGTTTTATATTTCTTTTATTTCCATAGGTGCTCTTTTGAATAGTTTGAGAGAGGCAGGTTTTTGTTTATGTTCTTTAGAGCTTCTGGAGACGAGACAGATGCTTCCATTCACCTACTGTAGTATTCTTATTTCCACTGCATTACTGTATTGTATATATCAACATATGTGAGGACATGTTGTTATAACTGTCCATACTGATGATAGTACTTATTATTGTAACTCTGAAATGCCATGTATCTTAGAGTGAAATTTGTACTATCTTTAAATATTATATATTATCATTCCATTGTGAGATTCTGATATTGTATTCTCCTCTTCCCAGTTCTATTTCATTTTCTTTTATTTTACCTTAACAATTCAGCTTTCCAGCACTTGAGTGCTCGACATATTAATACTATCGATGTATTAGTGTCGACATTTGGAGGTCGAAAAAACAAGTCGTTACATGCAGTATTAGAGCTGAAGGTTAAACGATAATTGGTTGGGTATGACTCATGAGAAGATAGAGTATTGGAATGCCTTAGCATGAGTTGAGTGTATTATATATAAGAGCATATTTGTATTTGCTATATATAATATGTTGATAGTATAGTCTAATTAATGTAAGGATTAATGATGTTTATCTATTATCCCTCATTGATTAGCTCAGTCATACTCGGGCAGTTTATAAGCATTGACTATTGTTGTTGATTATTGATTTGTGCTCAACCAGTTTATGCGCAGTTTTACCTTTCTACATCATGGGTTGGTTAGACAGTAATTATGGGTACACTGAAATGAACCCCATGTGAATTTAGTTTCACGGTTTAACTACAAGGCGTTCGGTGATAATATTGGGTTAGAAGTTAAATTCAGTAAAAGATATTTATTATAATCTAAAGGAAAGATAAGGTATTTTGTAAATAAACATTCATGAAAAGATTTTATATAAGAAAGTAATTTTATATAAGAATGGTTTATAAACAAAGAAGATTTAAACTGAGAATTTAAGAACTTAAATCCCAGTGTCTTTGAATATGTTTCTCAAGATTTTGGAGAAAATAATAGAAGTATTATTAGAAAGTAAATATTTGAGAAATTGGTTTATGAAATTGATATCAAGGTACTTAGTAATATTATGAAGTATTTGATATCACTTTGAAATGATTTTAGCGAAATTTGAATTGTATGATTTGGATGTACTATACCCACTTCTGTTGCTTGAAAATAATTCTAGTAATGATTATAGCACCATCAACACTCATTTTTGGATTTCATGGTAAGGGACGCTGCCATGGTAGTTTGCTACAAGTTGTTTTAGCAAAAATGGATTTTGATTTAATCCCAAAAGTATGATTTAGTATACAAATGTTATATGTATATATTATTTCAAAATGGTTTGAAATGAAATCCGATGTTTAGTTTTTAAGTTTTCTTGTTAAGTTATTTCATGGACACATGTAGCCTATCCATTTAGATAGTATGGTATGTGCATCATGATATGATATGTTGTTTGATGGTTTTTATTTGTTAAAATGAATCGAGATTTCCGACGATTTTGGACAGTCGGAAACTTCTGAATTGTTATAGAACTTGAATCTAAGTGTTGTGTGAAAATATAAAGATGAGTTTTTGCAACTCTTGAATTGAGAAGGTAGTTAGTTAAAACAAGTTTAAATTTATTAAATATCCTTGTTAAATAAAATTAATTTAATGTTTCGTATATACTCTTAGGAGATAGTGGAGTATTATACAGTATGAACTTAAGTTATGAAATGTTTATAAACTTGAAGTTATGTTTTTATGAAATGGTTCATAAATGATTTTGTTATTAAATGATATAATATTTGTGTAAAATGTGATAAAAAAGAAATTGGTATAAGTTAAGAAACCAATAGGATAAAATATGTAAGTTGTACATAGATCATTTATTCGCATGACTGTTCTTGATCCGGTATTCGAGTACATGTTTTCGAGATTATTTGCACATGTCCAAACAAGGATTTTTCACTCGATTCTTGACAGCGAGCACTTGATACAGGTTCTTGATACAATCCCAAAGTTTTATATCATAGTATATGGCTATGTAAGGAAGGTAAAGGTTTCGAATCAAGGAACCAAATCAGAGTCCATACTACAAAGGTCAGGTGATCGATACTAGTTTGGAAGTGAAATTTATGTGATCGAGCAAGTGATTAGATCGGATATTGCGTACGGATGATCCATGCACATTGTACGGGCTTTAGTGTATGTTTACTCCCTTTTTTGGCTTATGGAGAGTTTAGGTGATGACTTTTCGATTTGTTATAAGGTGGTATGAATAATTGTCTAAGTAATAACCTAAGATCGTTGAGCTAAGGTACACTTAGTAGATTGTTTATCATCCTTGTGTGATGAGAGAATTTTTGAACTTAAGAAAATGTGAGCTTTATTTGCTAGTGGTTTTGATATGGTTAAATATTGATATGTGATGATTTCTTTGGTTGCTCGTGTTAGAATTTTGAGGATGAAATAATCTCAATGGAGGAGAATGTAATGACTCGAAATTTCAGACAATTTATATTTAAATATATGAATTATTCAAATATTTGAATCTTGGACTAAATTTGATTAAATTGATCTAATAACCTTGTTAATCTCTTTTTTATTAATAAATAATGATGGAAACTTTTTTTGAAGTTTGTTTACAAAATTAAATACTTCGCAGAAATATCGAAAATGTGACAAAAATCGATTTATCAATAAACAGCTTTTTTTATATATAAGTTGTTCGAGCACTTTTGTGCTAAGCTAATGAACACATTAGCAAATAATTAACATAATTTTCTTCATGAAATAATTAGAATGTTCTAGATGCTTCTAATGGATAAGCGATATTTTTGTCTAATGGTAGTTTAGTCATTTACTTATGATAAGAGGTGTAAAGGAGAAGTGATGGACATTTAGAGGGGTGAGCCTTTATTATAGGCGAGAAGAATGGTAGGCAACACCGTCTTAAGCCTATATAAGAGAGGGCATGCCTCTTGAATTTACTTTTGCAAATTTAGAAAATAATAAAAATCAACCATTTCTCATCTCATTCTCTTCATAATTTTCTAAAGAAGATTTAATTCAGAACATCTCCAAATCTCTTCAAACTTTGCCATAAGCCTTACTATAACATCACAACACCTTCTAGAATCTTGTATCTTGAAGAAAGGAGTAAAAAAATCCTTAAAGCCCATAGGCCGAGAGCTATTTGAAGGCACCAATGCCTTAAAAACTTGAACCAAAGCAAGGTAGTGATAGGAAGTGAGGTGTTAGCAAGGTTGAGGTAGGAAGTAAAGCTTGAACTTGCTTGTTTGTTTGGTTAAGGGTGATCTTTCTCACCACCTTGAATGAAAATATTGTGTATATGTGCTTGTGATTGATTGCTTATATGTTGTTTGAATTGATATTGACATATGTTGTAATAATGGTTTTAATTCTTGCTTTGAAAGCAAATGGCATATGTATTCCATATGTAAGGAATTGAATGGACTTGAATCGACTTGTAAGACTTGTAGCATAGCCTTGAAACAAAGCACATAGGTTGTATTTGGACTTTGGTTTAGAATGGACTTGGATTTGAAAGTGCTCTTATAGCGATAGTCGTTATAGATACACTTAGGAATTGCCTTGTGTTCGGAAATTTCTAGGATACTTTGTAAAGAGATCCTTAGGGGTTTCTCGCTATATCTATTATTTTTATTATGTATGCTTGTTGTTGTAAAAATATTAGATGATAAAAAGTTAAGTAACATATCGAAAAGTGGTCAAACTTCCACTTGTGCAGAACTGCTCTGTTTTAGCCCTTGTTTTGAACTTTAAAGGTATGGAAAAGACTATTAAATTAAGTATTTGGTTTCATTCTTTTCATAAGTGTTTGTTAACTCTTATTAGAGTATTTTTTAAGTGGTTTGATATTTTTATGAATTTTTAAGAATTATCTCTGAATTTTTAAAGAATATGGTTTACTTTTAAATATAATGGAAACATGGTTTTTTCCAAGTTTTGAATTGAATTATAAACTTGTTATTTTTAAGTAATATTTTAGGTGAATGTTTTAACCTATTATAAGTATTTTGAAGTATTTTAAAGGTATTTTTATGTACACATAGTTTTATAAAATGTATCGACTATTTTATCAAAGTATAAATATCTCATGTAATAAAATATCTTTCAAATTGTTTTTATTAAATATCAACTTTTGTAAATAAATTACTATACTTATGTATATCATTTCTAAAAGGCTTCTAATTTGTAAACAAAGGATTTAGAAAGGCATTATGAATAGCTTAGTGGCTAAATCATGATTTGTTTAATTACGTGTTTGAAAAGTAATTAACTATGCTTAACAGTAAAAGCCGACGAAGTAGGCTTATCTATTTGCGAGTGTTAAGATTGATGTTCGAGTGGGGATAGAATCAATAGTGCTCTAACCTACCAGCTTTCCTCTTTATAGAGAAATAGTTAAGTCAGGAATGTCAGAAATGTGTTAGTCGTATTGATTTCTTACCCATTTATGAAATCCATTAATACCATACTTAATACTAAAAGCCGATGGGGTAGACTTATCCATCTATGGAGTCAAGAATAAAGTGTCTAAACAAGGCTTTGATTTGCAACCAGCGCTCTAAGTTACCTAGCTTCATTCTTGAATGAGGGATAGTATAAGTTGGAATGTCAGAAACGAGTTATGTATACGAACCTTAATTTCTATAAGTGATCGTTTTAACTAAATAATCGATTAGTCGACCATCGAACTTGATCAAATATTAAGTTAGATCTTTATATGAATGTTTTTAAAGATAATAACAAGTATAAAATGGTTTTTGGTTTGTTGCGACAATGTGTTAATAACAATGGTCTTTAACCCTTTTTTATTATACTTATAAATATAAATATATCTTTAAAAGAATGTTTTAAAGATAAGCATAAGTGAAATGGTTTTGGATTTATAGTGACAATGTTTAAGTAACATTAGTCTTAAACCTTTTGAATGGATCTGTGAAAGTACTTAGATCCTGAAAATGGATATTTTGAAAGAAATTATAAGTATGAAATCTTTTGGAAAAATATAGAAAAAGTAAAGGTTTAAAGTAAGAAATCTTGTTAATGATTTGTGAATATACTTATACTAATTAAGATAAGTATATGAATGCTTTTTGAAGTATTGAAAGAGTACAAATAAATAGTAGTGATTGATAATGAAGTTTTATTAGATAAAAGGAAGTTTTACTAAAAAAAGAGGTATTAATTATTAAAAAATATTAATTAAATAAAAAGGGTATTAGAGGTCACTTGTGTGACTTGATCGTGCTTTGTGTGTTTATAAGTTTGCGATAATTATATGAGACTTGGTCTCCATTTATGATCATCAATCTTGTACTCGATAGTCGATTAGCTGACTATCAAAATTGACCAAAATAACTTAGGAAATATCTAAAAGAAACACGATGGCTATATGGTGCAGTTTTCTTCGAAGATGCTATACTATACATACAAACTCGTCTTAGTCTTTTAGGATAAATGATAAGGAAATTGGTCTGGATAGTAGATTATCTCCACCTTCATGTATTTCTATTTATTTTTGAAAGAACCATGGTTAAGTTAACTAGAAATTCATCAATT
Organism: Allium fistulosum; assembly: GCA_030737815.1. Classification (NCBI taxonomy): domain Eukaryota; kingdom Viridiplantae; phylum Streptophyta; class Magnoliopsida; order Asparagales; family Amaryllidaceae; genus Allium; species Allium fistulosum. The sequence continues at coordinate 1,429,675,064 of CM060902.1, forward strand.
GGTTTTGAAGCATCTAGTAAGTAGAGGAAGTGTACTTATATGAGATGACTCGAACTTATAACCACTTCAAAACCATATACGCGATCTATGTTTTGGAAGCGGTTATGAAATGAAATGTTATAAAGTTGAACTGCCTATCCTAAGGTTAAGTACAAAGGAGAGGTCGGCGTTAACATTTTGAACGATGCTATCATGGAGGACTGTCTATCTTGAGGAGTATTTCAAGAGAGAGGACAGAGTTAGCATTCATCGCAGGACTTATGCGGGAATCTACGTAGAGATTCGAGATGCTTGAATCCATGTAGTAATTCATGATCTGTTCAAGGTGATGGAACTTATTTGGGGATTTGTGTTCTGTTCAAGTGAAGAAAACTCATGTGAGAGATGTCAAACGTATCCTTGACATCGAAAATGACTAAAGCCAGAGTAGGGTGCACAATTTCAGCTTTAACAAACCTATGGGGGTATAACAACTCCAGATCTAGAGATGATTTCAATTGTTGGGTGCTGGGAGTTGGTTATAGTTGGTACCGTGTATTTCATCGTTGGGCCAGTTGTATTTACATTATGGTATATTCTATCTAGAGATATAGGATGCTCGGAAGAAAGTTTTTGATCCTGTCATGGAGATATGCTTCATTTTACTGGAGGCGTCTCTACGAAAATGTTACGCATTTATGCGAACGTGCCTTAGCAGGTCTTGGTTGTATCCCTAGTTATTGTTGTGGTGTACACATACCTCAGTTATTCTTTACTTATATTCTATACCATAGACATTATCAATTATATTGGAATATGTACTTAATAGATGGTTTGCTCTTTTGAGAGGATTACCATTATGGTATTCCATGCGGTCCCAAAAAGTGTTGTTATATGTCACACATATTTCTTGAGTTTCTCACACCAGACTTATGTCTAACTCGTGGTTTTATATTTCTCTTATTTCCATGGGTGCTCTTTCAAGTAGTCTGAGAAGGGTAGGTTATCGTTGATGTTCTTTGGAGCTTTTAAAGACGAGTTGGATGCTTCCATTCACCTACCGTAGTATTTTTATTTCCATTGCATCACTGTATTGTATATATCAACATATATGAGGACAGGTTGTTATAACTGTCCAGACTGATGATAGTACTTATTATTGTAACTCTGAAATGTTACGTATCTTAGATTGACACTTTGTACTATCTTTTGATATTATATATTATCGTTCCGTTGTGAGATTCTGATGTTACGTTCTCCTCTTCCTAGCTCTATTTCATTTTCTTTTATTTCACCCTAACAATTCGTCTTTCCGGCACTTGAGCGCTCGAGACATGGGTACCATGGATGTATTAGTATCGACATTGAGGGTCGAAAAGGTGAGTCGTTACAGCTTTGGTGGTAGCATTGGATATGAAGTGGTTACTGTATAATGGTATTTTGTCAAATGAACGATGTCGTTTTTTGTTAGTCTTTGCAAAAAATAGTGTATGCGGAGCTTGTTAGTGTAGGGACAGTTTGGCACCAGTGGCAGGAGCCTGCCGAGGCAAGGCAAGGCAAGGCAAGAGGGCTTCGGAAGGGGCATACGGTTGATGAAGAGGGTGAGCAAGGGGCTTTGCCGAGGAATGGGTTGTTGACCGAACCACTTAGCTATTAAGAGGGATGCTTTATGTTGGTCCGACGTCCATTGCCATCGCACGCTAATAGTCAGTAGAAGCTTGGCTTTGACTGGTGCGGGCCTAACCGATCACTAAGTTGGTAGCCGAGCTAGTTAATTACTGAGGGTGCTTCGTGGGCAAATGGGCACTTACTTTCACCCGTGGATGTGCATGCAGAGGTGGTTAGCTTGTGTAAGCGAATTAGTGGGGCGAGCTGCCAGTCGAGGAAGCCTTGATGTTTGTGTCGGGCATGTCATGTGAAGCGGGCGAGCCAAAGTGCCAAGCTTAGATAAACATATGGATCAAGTGGCAGGTCAGGTGCACACCGCTGCAACCATGCGGGTCGGTTGGACGACGTGGTCTAGCCCATTCCATATTTGGGAGAAATTTGAGAAACACTCAGTAGTTCAAAAACAATTCCGATAGAGCTAATATCTCGATTTGTGTAACAGACCCCTCCGATCAAAGATTAGTAGTTGGTGGTTCCATAAAGCTATCATTGAAGGTTGCACTAATATGTGAGATGTATCTTTTAAGGGCAATTAATCTAAATTAATATATCAAGTAAAAATGCTCACATGTTATTTATAGTTGTTAATAGAATAAGTTTTAAATATAGACTTATTAAATAACTAATCGTGCAAAATAAACCGCACTACTGTAAACTTATTACAAGAAGAAATATAGTTCTGTAATAAGCTTAGACACATTTGTACATTCATACTTTATAAGTATGCACCTACAAAATGCAAATTTGTAAGTGCTTTAGATAAGAGCATGTACAAATTGTGATATGTTGAAAATTAGATGTATTTTTGTAATAAATTTATGCAATAATTTTGTTTTCTATTTCTTTATGAATCTATATTTAAATTCATCATTGTTAATGTTGACAAACCAAGTATAAATTTTGTACAAGTATTCGACATTAGACTTGGTTTGAGACTGTAAATCGTCCGATCTTGTCTGTCCAATCTTATTTAGAACACAAATTAGAAGAAGAAAAACTCGAAATAGTTTACTGATTTTTATTGTCCGTATATTGTCTGTCTTGTAAAAACAATGTTCGAACTTAGAGTTTGTCCGATCCGTATCCGTCAGAATTTTTTATTGGATATGCCATGAGCATATATATATTCGGTCCGGTTTGACTCGTTTACAAATCTAATGACAAGCAGTTAACACTAAATATGCATTGAAATATGTATACTATTTTTCATCAACTAGATTTAAATCCTGCCGATAAGTATTGATAACATTTCATAAACATATGTAGTGTTATGCTAAATATACCAACCAATGACACCTACACTTATCCAAAATATCATGATAGACTAGTAATATTTTGGTCAACTAGATACAAAATAAGTTATTTCTCAATCGAACAAACAAACCCTAGCAACCTTTATCGAACCAACAAACCCAGCCCCAATTCTCCATCTCTTCCAATCTGGTCTCGCCTCACCAAATCGATCCGAACTCGAATCCATGGCAACGAATAACGCAACTGCACCTGCTCAATCCCCAATAAAATCCACCGCTTCCAAACTCCCAATCAAACGCAAATCTTCGAATTCCCAAACTACCCCCGCTCCCATTCCCCTATCAATCGTCAACCCTAATAATCCAATCTCTCCCGATTATAACAACTCCAACTCCTCCGACAACGAAAAACCAGAGTCCGAATCCCACCATGACTCTCCCGCTCCGTTCAAGTTCCATCGAATCTGGTCGGAATCCGACGAGATCCGGTTCCTTCAGGGCCTCCTCGGTTGCGCTTCCCAGAATCTCGTCTTCCCACGCGATCTGAATATCTTCTACGATCGCTTCTCTGACTCCATGCCGCAGCCGTACACGAGGACGCAGCTTTCGGAGAAGTTGAGGCGGCTTAGGAAGAAGTTTAGGGTTATGTCGGGTAGGATCGAGAAAGGGCAGGACGTGAATCGGCTGGCGTTGCATGATAGGGATCTGTTGCATCTTTGCAGAAGGCTCTGGGATCCCAATCATAACACCAATTCTCCGTTTTCAAATGGTGATGGCAACGCTGCTAGTGCCGCAAGCAATGGTTCAGGTGGGTACAAGAGGAGACGGATTAGCCCAAATCTGCCTGAAATTGCAGAAAATGAGATAAAGATTGAACCTTGCATTGAAGAGGAGACAGAAGATTTGAATTTGGGTAATGGAGATGAGATTCATACTGTTAAGAGAGTGATTGAGGGAACTGGTACTGGATTTAATGTGGCTAAGTGCGTGTTAGATGCCTTTAATGAATCCATCAATGAAATTAAAGCGAGTATGGAAAATGGTGAAGAAGTTGAAGCAAGTGAAATGGAGAAGAGATGGAATGAGCAGAGGGTTGCAGAGCTGGATGTATATGCAAGAAGATTGAAGATGAAGCTTGAGGAATCACTTGGTAATTGATTGCATTGTTTTTAGCATGCATAATTTATAGCTATGGGAAGATGTTAGTATATTAGAGGATGGATGTTTGTAGGTTTTAATAGTTTCTTTCTTTTGTCTTTTCAAGTTATGTTTGAACTTTGATCCTTTCTATGTACATGAGTAAATGAAGAAGCATTTTGCTACAACTGATTTGTTTTCACCATCAATCTCCATTGTATGTACATACATATATATATGTACATACATACATACATTCCTTTCTTGTTTTTGTATTTTGAAAACAGTGTGCTTAATGTCATTCACACTTTACACTCGCATCATCTGGTTCTTGTCATGTATAGCATGTTTGATGACCTTTTCATAGATGCTTAATATGCGAAACCATTTTCTCCATTTATCAAATAACTGCTAACAATTGATGTGTTATCTTTTATTATCTTAGTTTTTGGAACTTGTCATGTAACTTTTATTATATAGAGAGTAGAAATAGGACCCGCAGCTCACTGTCCACCATCCACATGGCGACAATAGAACAAGCCGAAAGCCTAAATCAACCCCAGTTAACAACTCCATTTTGCCTAATCATTCCTACTATCTTTTACATTTTTCTATTAATAAACCATAACTTCCTCCGGCAATCATTTGTTTCCTTAGTTGTCTTCTTTACTTTTTATGGGAAAGCCAGCCACCATTCCCTTGTTTTCTTCATTTTCCTTCTTCTTCCCTTCTATCTCTTCCTTCAACCTTGGGGCCGTGCACAAGTTGACCGTTTCGCCCTCCATGCACGGCCCCTTGGCTCAAATCTTCGTAAACTCATAAAATGAAGCCAAGGGCGTGTCATCTACTGCTCTTCCTCTCCTTCTCCATCTTTTTCGTATCCACAGACGCAATTCCAAATCTACCCTCCCGTGATTCTTCAGACGTTACAAATAACGGAACGGCAGATTACCTGGATTCCATTATCCAAAAGCACGCATTCATGGCCCTAACCAAACGAACGAAAACAGGTGTTGTGTACAGAGTGCCGCTCCCTGCAAACCTATCCGGCATACGTCCATCGGTCGTAAGAGTCAGAAGCAAAACACTCTGGGTACACGGGTTGACCATCGGGTCGATCCGCATACCGCCCAAAACGGTAACCATCCCCCCGTTACGGAGGCTTATCGTCGTATACCAAAACTTGGGCAACTGGTCGCACGTGTACTACAAGGTGCAAAATCACACTCTTGCCACTCCGGTGCTAGGGTTGTCGACCTACGACAGCAACGGTACGAAGGTAGAGTTGGGAATGAAGGGGAATGGCAGTATCGTCATTTCATTCTCAAAGGCGCTGACCGTGAACGGGGAGGGTAGGTGCATGACCTTCGGGTCAGAAGGGTCCCAACGATTGGATGATATTGTTAGGAACGGTACTTGTTTGAGTGGGTACACCGGGCATTATTCGATAGTTGTACCCGAGAGAGTGAAGCCGGCGATACCGAGCGAAAGGAGGAAGAGGAGGAAGAAAAAATGGGTGGTGTGGGCGGTGGGTGGCGGGGTGGGTGTGTGTGGGTTGGTGGTGTTGTGTGGGGTGGGAGTAGGGGTAGGGAAGTGTGTGAAGGGGAGAAGGGTGGAGGAGATGACGAGGAAGGGGGAGGAGGAGGAGGTTTTGGATGTAGTTTGGGTGAAGGGGAGGAAGATGCAGAGTGCTTCTATGATGAGGACTCAGCCTGTTCTTGAGATTGGTTTTGCACCCTGAGGGGATGGTTAACGTTTTTTATTTTATTTTTTTATTTTTGTAAATTGAGTTTACCCTCTTGTTAAGTAGATTGTTAAAGGTATTACTAATGTTTATAAATTTATAATTTATTTATTTGGATGATAAAGGAAAAATCAACTCGAAAATAAGAAACTTACAATAAACTCTTTTATTATAATGTTTTTCATTGTAGGATGTGCACGAAACTGTTACCATTGCCAATCCCTCTCTTTAAGAGAGTACTTATTTTCTTCTGTGTTTTTGAAACCGGTCATGGTAGCTTAACGGTTTGAAATCAATTCAAAACATTTGGTTCCTCTCCAAAGATTTTAACAGTTTAGAACATCCTCGTAGTTCATGTATTAAAAGAAAAACATCTTAAAAAACTGTGTGATGCAATAGTAAACGTTTACACTCTGCATCAACTTTCAGTATGTACTTCATTCAGCAGAAATTATCAACCTCCTTGCAGCGACCCACCGTTGACATAAGCTGCCTGCTACTACAGTATCAACTGAATCACCAAGTTTCCATTTAGTTCAAAAGTTCCTTGCTTTTCAAGCACTCGGTTATAGATCAGATTCAATAATTCAAATAAGGTTCTTTTTGTGGATATCATCGAAGCATTTCCTCAACATTTCAACTTATTTTTAGTTGATTATATAACATCATCTCACCACAAAAGTTAAAAGAAATTTAAACAGCCTTTTCAAATTTCCGAAGTGACAACACACTGAGTAAATAAGTGCTCAATATATTTTGGTTGAGCATTGCGTAGGCAACACAAATAACAATTTTAACATTTTTTTAATCTAAGCATCTCGGTAGAATTATTGAACTTCACTCTAGCACAAACATTGCACTCCCATAAAACTTCATTGAATTTTAACTTTTACTCTAGTGAAACTAATCGTCATCATATTATAAAAAGAATTGAAGTGTATTTATTATAACCAAGCTCCCGTTCTAAACCACTTGCTTGGTTATGATAACAATCTCATTAATGCATTCTCCATGACTAGTTTGACATTTAACATTTTAGAAATAGAATCAACCAATTTGATTATATCTCTACTAATAATGCAAATACCTTAGAATGGTGAAGCTTTTTTGAACTTCCCAAACAGCCAATTCACATGATTACAGAAACAACTAAATAGGAAAAAAAAGCAAAGGCATATGTGTAATATTGTGATCCCACTAAAACTGCACGATCCGGTCAATCGGTTCTCACATCTTTCCCTTTTTTTAACTGTTGTCCACGTTTCTTCTACCAGTGTCTTCTTCCCCAGTAAAAGCCCCAAAGTTCAAGCCCCGATTTCCCCCTTCCTCCACCCCTCTCAGCCAGCGCAAGCCTGCCGTTCTAGTGGTTTTTTCTGCCCTTTAAACCCCTACACTCCACCTACCCTCGTATAAACGTTCTTCCCTTTCTCCACCTCAACGACCTTTCACAAATTACCCCTCCAAAACTTGCATCTGCTCTATTTCCTGTCGCCGTCGCACTCCACCTGCCCTCGTATAAACATTCTTCCCTTTCTCCACCTACGAACTTCCTTAAATCACCCCTCCAAAACTATAGAAAGGAAGCGGATAATATCAAAGAGGTGGACGAGACTGGAGTTGGGAGCATCGAGTACTAGACTGCTGCTGCAGCTTGAGTTATTTGCTGTGAGTTCATTTGTTGCATTGTTCTGTCTTTCTTTTGTATAATTAGGTATTGTTTTATTTTGGTATTAGTTGTTTTTTTAAGTAGTTTCTAGGGGCTTTGGGAAATGAGATTCTTTCTACTTGCTCCATTCTGTAGCAATAAGCAAAACCCTATTTAGTTATAAGGTAATAAATACAGACAATTCCATAATTAACCAAGTCATGAAGTGAGCGTTTCATTGTTTACCCAAAGTTTATTAAATCTTTCTGAAAAAGAGCAATAAGTTTACATGAAGTGAACTTTTCACTGTTTACCCAAATGAATTCAGCAGCATTTTCTATTTTTTGTTTTTTTTGTTTTTCTTTTTTCAAACTTACCATTGGATTAAATTAGTGGTTTTTTCCTTTATTTCCACCAGTGTAGTAATCTAATTAAGAATAGCATGTTGTGATATTCTTTGGGCATTGGTGTAATCATTTGGGAGATTTTATTTGTCAGATTCATATTTGAAAAATGAAATATAACATAACATGGTTAAATTCTTTTATAATGGAAAAATAAACTTTTCTTATACTAAGCAATGGTTTGTTAAAACTGGAAATACACATAAGGCTTTTTTTCATCAACTGTTGACACACTTTTCCAACTTATATTGTTTTAAATTTGCTCACTTTTTTCTTTGTCAACTTTGAATAGGTAGTTTACGTTATTAGAGGGAAAAAATAGAAGAGCTATTATGAAAGGTATATTACTTGCCACTTTTGTTAAACACTTCATTATCTTTTCAACAAATATTTCTTCAAATGACACTTATATTTGACATCCCAGAATTGTTTATGTGTATTATATAATGACTATTTGTATGGACATAACTATTTATTTTATTATTATTATTTGTTCCCTTTTTATATGGCATCATGTAAACTTGGTGAGATAATTCTATACAGTGCTATTCTATATTTTCAACAAAGCTATCCATATTTTTATTTGTTTTGATGTCTTAAATTTAAAATTATGCACACTATTTTTCTGTATATGGAATAAACATGAGTTGGTGAGATAATCAAATTTTTATGAAATATTTCAGATTTAATGCAAGCAGTTATATCAATAAGAAATTTGTTACTTGGATGCTCTGAATGTTAAAAGAGGCTGCCAAGAATTGAACGTGTTAGTTGACAAGATGATCATCTCCTTCATTATTAGTAAGTTGATCTTTTTTTCTAATTGAGGCATAAAACTTTCTTCTTTAATCCTTCGATTTGCAATCAGATGGATTACTGACAACTTACCCATAATCAGATGGATTAAAGACCGAACTCAAACCCTTGATTACTGAAAATTATATTCAAGTATGTACATTACCTAATTCACATTTGTATTTGATACTCTTCTTATTTTGGTTGATTTGTATGTAATCATGCACGTGGCAGAGTAAAAAATAATAATCTAAAATGGTGTTGGAAAAGGATGTCAAGGTTTTGTTACCTGGTGCATGGTGCTTAGAACTGCCAAAAGCATCAAGTTTAACAATAGCTAAAAAAAATCAAAATATCAAATCCGATAAAGAAGGAGAGAAAATGTTTCAGTCCCAATTTAATTAAACAAGTTAGCTGCCTTTATAATTTTATTTAAATTTTTGCACTAATTGTTATTTTCACTAATAAAGATTGTTACATTTTCATGGGCAGGATCAACCACTTTCAGCTCTACTGCTTACCACAACCCTATAAACAATGTATGCTTCAAGATGGTAATACTGTCGTTAGTTTATTGTATTCATCAAATATACACGACATAATTACACAATGTGGTCCACAGGTACAAACATTTTGCCTGACTTTCATTTTTACATACATTTTTACTTCTATAGTTTTTTTGTAGATAGATTTTATGTGATAAACAGTTTTTATGTAAGCAGTATTCACTGCTACAAAGGTAATATATGTTTGCTTAACTGAGTAATAAATGGATAATTTATGTTCAAAATGTTTTGGTTTTTTTTATACAATGACGGTCCGGATTTATGTCACATTACCCATATACATTTCCAACAACTTAAATAGCTTTATGTGTATTCTACCATCTCAACAAATACCGTGTTTTGTAGATCTGCTGTTACACATTTTTTTGTTCCACTCATAGGCTTCCTATAAAAAGCATTTGATCATTTTACAAGGAATCACGTACGTTTAACATTTTATGCTTGGACCTACTTTCACTTCAAATTTCAACTGTCACCGCTGCTTTTGCGTTTCTGGATGTACAATAATTATATGTTTTCATCCCCTACATCAATTCAACTTTTCAATATTGTAACATAGCAACAGAGAATTACCATTTCTGGATTTAAACTGATTTTTTTTTTCCAAAATTCATTTATTTTTTGGAACCCTTGCTATCTTTTCAGCATATAAAAGTTCAATAAATCGTTTTATGAAATTCATAGTTTCCTACTGAAATATTTAGTCCATCGAATTTACATTATATTAAATGCATTTCAAGGATTTTGCTTTTTACAAATCTGTATTTACAGCATCGGGCCATCGAGATAACGAAGAAGGATTTGAGATTTAAGAGTTGGTCGCCATGGAAACTTGGATGATGCGATATAAGATAGGACATGACTTTGTTGTCTCTGCAAAGACTTTAGAAGATGGAAACGGGTATTCAAACTTTGATATTTACCAGTAAATGTTTCAGTATTGGTTATTGTTTGTTTGTATGATAAGTTTGGAGATTTGAATCGGGTTGATTGTTGCATTTGCTATAATAGTTTTGTTGATGATTTTTCTTTTACAGGATCAAAATAATGGTTAAAGATGGTGAAGACTCGAGTAAAGAAAATGAATGATTACAACCATGAAATTAGAGAGTGGGGAACTGTTGGCGTTTCATTCTCAAATGGGAAGATGCAAATTCTAAATTAAATTTTACAAAAGTTCTCGGATGAACACTTATCTATAGGGGAGCATTTTATTCTATTGTGGAACCTAATACTTTGTTCTGTATACTACACCGAAATCATCAATTTGGTATTATACTTTAATGTATTGTTCTGCACCTTTTGATATTTGTGTGGATTTTCAACTGTAACTTTTCTGTATAAACTAAAGAGGAAAGCTATGATAGTGTATTGTTTAATCAAGTGCTGATTTTGGAAACTTCGGAACATTGTATGAAAATTTTGATGTGAAGTATTTAGAAAGTAATAATAAATGATGATAAATACTCTTAACCATATAGAGAATATGATAAAGTAACATACATGAAGAGATTAATAAAAAAACCAATAACGAAATCAATACATCTTTATGGCGAGAATCATAATGTCATCATCACTTCTCTACATCATGCCCAATTAAATTAGTGGCCTCTGTATTGCTTCATATTTTTACCATGATGTTACATCCTCACTAAACGCCGTTCATCTGGGTAATGATTTGCACTTATAAATTTTCTTCAGATCGGTATGTTTGAATGATATTTGTCTATTATTCGATTGTGTGTGTGTGTGCGCACACACACATATGTCTCTTTAATATGTTGTTATTATTCCCTGCCATAAATTTTTTTCTACTTGCAGATTGAAGAATATGATAGGGCTGTTGAGCTTTTTCTTGCAGATCGTTCACACTAATGCTCCTACTGCATGCATCTTTTTTTTTCTCACTTTTCATCTTTCAGAATCTATTTAAATTAATTTGTAACCTATTGCGAAGTTATGTATTTTTTTTTCAAATTAACCACTGTAATTTTCATCATTCCTTTAAAAATTGTCAAACTTATGTTCTGCTTTTCATATTTTTGTTTAATATTGAAGGCGATCATCAATGAAGAAAAGTGAAAACGTGAGACAAGTTGGAATGTGATTAATGCAACTACTATTTGTCTATATATTTTCAATTTTAGTACACAGTACATTATTAAAAAAGAAGTTGTTCATCTTTTGTAAATCAACTATTGTACTTCATCCAAGTCAACTATTGTACTTCTGCCCTTCCAATACAACTCTTTTAATATGTGCAAACTTATTACATATCATTTTGTTACGACGAGTACTAAAAATATATATGTTGTACAATTTCAATGTCTATTACTATTGATGTCTCTTCACACTAACTTATCATATAAATAATACAAATTATATTTATCATCACTACAACTGCAAACGGGCGAAGGAACAAATGGAAGATAATGGTAGCAACAATCCAACTTGCAACTCAAATCCAGCTTTGGTCATGGTTATCTAGGCACACGTCCATCGGACGTGCCTACGTACTTGTATTTAATAGTGAAAATTTACAGAGAGACCTTACATATAGTATATACTTAAAATATTGGTCCTGCTATTTATTCTATTAAAAAATGCATCTTTTTAAAAAATGATGGCTTATAATTAGAAAATATCTATACTTTATATAATTGGAAAAGACAATTATATCATTTATTTAAAAAAACATTGATTATATCAATTAAGAATATCATTAATGATTTTAATAATATCATCTATTTAAGAAACATTGACTGGGTCAATTAATTTCCATTTAAGAAACAATTGAATATCACGATACCTTTCACCTCTTCAATTGTCGTACGTATCTTTTATTTTAAAAAAATCTTCTTTTCTTGCATGAAGTTTATAAAAAAAATGACATCTTTCTCTTTCAATATGCTCAAATTCTATTTCTATAGAAGGTGATGAAAGTTCTACAAACTTCATTTTTTTTATTTCAATCTTATTAGAAATATCTAATTTGTGGAGTAGGTGTCGACAATAATGGAGTTTCAAATCGTTGGAAGGTAATTTATATCTTTTACAATTTCATTGTATATTTATTCTTAAGAGTGTAATTCTATGTTAGTCATACTTGTTTTATTTTATTTTTTAATTTTCATTTTAGTTACTTAGAACATACTTTCTTATAGATTAAATTAACATAGAGTTTGGGTTTAAAATACCACACTATAGCAATGTTCTTGAAACAAAATAGTATTGTATCAGTTTTCAAAACGATACGTTATCGTATCAGTTTGAAAACGATACGTTATTGTATCCGTTCTGAAAACGATACATTAGTGTATCAATTTTAAAATATTAGACTTTTAGAAGTTTTTTAAACAAAGTTATTTTATAATAATTCAACATTTATACGTTGCTGTATCATATTTAAATTAGTTATATATTTTAATTCTATCATTACTCTTGAAAATAAAATTTATCTTTTGAAAGTGATTTTCTTTTGTAATTATGGTATTTTGCATAACTAATTAGTTATATATTTAAATTATTTATTTTTTACATCATATGTATTTCACTAAAATTTATATGTAAACGCAAACAAGTTTTATCTCAAAATTAAATACAAAATTACTAAACGTGATAAATATGTATATGTATATCATTGTTTTGGTGCTATAAACTTTTGGTTTATGCTTATAATGCCTTAGTGTTTAATTTTCGACAACGGATTTTGTTTTATGTTTAATAAGTGTTTTTTTATTGTATAGACTTGCACCAAAAATTGGTATTGGTAGCAATGTGCAGATTTTATTTCTTAGAGGAGAGTGCAGTAAAAGTTTTATCATCTCTATTGATTGTGAAATTTATAGATCGAAGGAAATGTTATGTGATTTTTGGTCAGATTTAACTCAGAAGACCATTGAGCTTTCTTATTCTATTGAGTCAAAAAGGACTACTGTAGAAATAAACGCGGAATTACAGTCAATTTTGTTGTTTGTAGCTACGAGGAGGAAGAATATTTAGTTTAAAATGTTAGTTCTAAGAAATCACTTGCTATGGATTCGAGCTGTGATGGTTCTTCAACTACATTTTCTGCTTCAACTTTATCTCATACTACTACTTTGAAAGAGTTGTTGCGAAAAGATAACTAAGCATAAATTATTGCAAGTGTTGGTCAAAGATTTTCCAATGCAAATGAATTTAGAGTTTTTTTGAAACTCTATTCATGCAAACACAGATTCACTTTCAAATATATTAGAAATGCTCCAAGTAAAATAACGTTACCGTGCTCATAACGGGACGATCTTAAGTGTAAATCTAGGATACATGCATCAGCTATTCGTTAAGCAATTGGATCATTTTGTAATTAAAACAATGGTCGGCGAACATGAGTGTGGAGCTGGTGTAATTAATGTTCACAGCCTACATGTATTTTTTTTGAAGCATTTTTAAGAAAAAAGGTTTAGTAATAATGATAGTGATATCCACGTTTTATGATATAGAGTATTTAAGAATTATTGATTATGATATATATATATATATATATATAAGTATTTGAATTTAGATACATGTATACCATATTTGAATTTAGATACATATGTATACCATTATTACAACTACAAAGTTTATATTATTAATTTTCAGGTTTCATCTAAATTTGTAAAGCCTTTGGTTATTGATCAGATACAAGATGAGCCTATAAAAAAACCTAAAGATATTATCAGCCAATTTAGACGAGAGTATAATATAAACCTTAGCTATTGCTTATTTAGGGAAAAAGTTTGCAATTGAACATACTCACGGTGATGATAAAAAAAATCATATAATGTGTTAATATGGTTTTTAAAAGCGATTAAGAATACAAATCCCGACAGTCATGTTAATATTCAAGTTAATCCAGAAACCAATTAATTTGAGAGGTGTTTTATTGGATTTGAAGCTTGTAAATCTGGTTTTAAACATTGTCGCCCTATGATATTTCTAGATGGAACATTTTTGAAAGGAAGGCCTCGATGATTTCTATCCGCAGCAGCAAAAACTGGCAACCAAGGTATTAATTTAATCCACTTGATAGTGAATATAGATATCAATACCATTGAATGTATATATTAATTAGTATCATTCATTTTAGGTTGTATGTGTGTGCGTGCATGTGTGTACATATAATTCTCAGCTACTTTATATGTTTGATAAATATAATTTTCACATCCATTATGACAATTATAAATATTGGTATAATATTGTATTGTGATACCTACATATATGGATACTAGTTTTTACTTGATACATATAAGTATCATTATTTGTTCCATTTGATACTTATATGCAACATTATTCTTTTCATTTCAGCATAATCCACTATAAAAAAAATTCTAGGTTTTTATCCAGTAGCAATGGCAATTGTTTCAGGAGAAGACATAAACAATTGATCTTGATTTTTAGAACAATTGAAAATTATGTTGGAAGAAGATAGGGCTTTGGTATTTATTTCAAATAGACATTATGGACTTCTTGCTAGTGTTCCTTGTATATTTCCAACTTTTTCCCACTCGACATGTGTTTGCACAAAAAATGGACAAACACCTCCAAGTCGTATGGTTTAATTGATTTTATGTTGTTCTTAGTGATTTGGGTGATTTATGCAAATATATGAAAAGCATGTACTAAACTGTAAAAGACACGCAGATTTATAGTGGTTCGGCCAGAATGTGCCTACGTCCACTTTATATGTTATTCTCCTTTTCTATTCAAATTACAAGTACAAAGCTTTGATACAAGTATATGAAAGTTGTTTGAAAGTTCTATCCGTGCTTGAGCTCTCCAACTTGTTTTCCATTGTTGTACCCCTACCCCTCTATTTATAGAGTGAGGCTGGGGGTAGGAGCCTTGGATGTATATGGCTGTTGGCGGGCCTGGGCCGATGCGATCTGGCCTGGCAGTGTTGATCCGGTACGCCTTGGTCCGGTTGTGAGTTGAGTTGAGAATTGGTTCGGTGATTCTGGTCCGGTGGTGATGGTCTGGCAGTGAGTGGGCTAAGCTCTGGTCCGGTGGTAGGTGGAGTAGGTTGGTTCGGTAGTGTGGAGCAGAGGTTGGTTCGGTAGGCAGTGGAGCAGAGGTTGGTTCGGTAGGCAGTTGGAGTAGGTTGGTTCGGTAGGCAGTGGAGTAGGTTGGTTCGGCAGGCATAGGAAGAGGTTGGTTCGGCTATGCATAGGAAGAGGTTTGGTTCGGCTATGCATAGGAAGAGGTTTGGTTCGGCTATGCATAGGAAGGAAGTTTGGTTCGGCTATGCATAGGAAGGAAGTTGGTCCGGTAGTAGGTGGAAACACTCCCAACATTTGCCTCCCAAAGTGGGGCATATGCTTGCGTATGGTGCGCTTTGTTTATCCGGACGCCCTCATCCGGTTCTAAATGCCGAATTGTCTGGTCCGGCTATTTTGTGCTTGTCTATAAGTATGGGCTTGAGGCTTTCGTTATTCCTTACCTATTGAAATAGCCGGACTGAATTCTTGACTGCCGAATCGATTATAGTGCCAAACCGGTTTTGATCGCCGAACCAGGTGAGACATTCTTTTGCCGAATGAACTTCGTGCTTGAAATACCGAATGACCATGGGGAGTATGATTGCCGAATGAGATTGGAAGTTTGAATGCCGAATGAGATTGGGAGTTTGAATGCCGAATGAGATTGGGAGTTTGAATGCCGAATGAGATTGGAAGTTTGAATGCCGAATGAGATTTTATGTTTTAACTTATAAATGAAATTCTAGTCTTCATACAGTTGCTTGTTTATTTCCTTCATTCTAACGACGCACTTCTTTGTGTTTGCATATAAATGTCTCATAAAGTTGAAACCTGATCAGAAAAGAAGAAATCCCAGGACAGGGACGATCCTTCCGCAGTGCCCCCAGCTCAGTCAGAACCGGGACGTCATGGGCCCATCCCGAGGTCGCTAGTAGATGGGTACGGCCCTCAGGAGCTTCTGAACTCACCTCCTGACTGTTTCCCTAGCTCTCTCAAAGGCGAGCAGCTTGATGTTATTTCTCGCTCCTTTGGGATTGACAGAGCGCGCATGCTATTACCGGGGGAGGGAGTGATGCCATATAATCCCCCCGAAGGATATTTCGCCTATAGTCGGTACCATTGTATGTGTGGGGCCATTCCTCCGATCAATGCTTGGATAATCAGCTTCATTACCTACTTGAAGGTGGCTCCATTTCAGCTTCAGCCTAATTCCTACGCCATCCTGGTGAGCCTGTTTGTCATCTTCCAAAGGAGATACGGGCGTCCTCCCTCCAACCGGGAGATCCGGTATTTGTACAATTTGAGAGGCTATAAGAAGGGGTCTCCATACATCAGCTTGGAATCAGCCGTATCTTTCAAGCCTGTCCTGGACTTATATTCGAAGTTCAGTATGTTTAAGAAAGAATGGTTTTTTATCAAGGATTACTCTGTTTCCATTCGTCGCTTCACCTCTGGCTGTAAGTTTGAAGCTTATTTATAATTTCCGTTCTGACTGCAATGCTCCTTCTCATGTGTTTTTATTTCTTGCTAGCGACAGGTGGCTTTGCGGTCGTGGAGAATGATCGCCTGGTTCAGATGGTTGTGGAAATAGAAGCCATTACGGGAAGGGACAGGTCGGCTTCTTACTTGATCAGGAATGCTACACTTCTGGGGCACAACCTGATCCTTCCACATCAGTCCGTGGTTAAGAAGAGAGACACGGCAGAGGAGAGAGCTGCCAAAGTTACAGGAGGGGTCACGGCGAAAAGCAGCAAAAGGAGACCCTTCTCGATGCATCCATTCGCCGGGGGGAAGAAACTCAAGAAGTCCGATGGACCCTCTCCCATCACACATCCGGATGTTCAGGAGGAGGAAAAAGTGGAGGGGGAAAAAGGTGAGGACGAAGGAGGTGAGGCGGAGAGCGGAAGTGGTAGAGAAGGTGACGGTGATCGTCACGGTGATGATGGCGGTGAAGGACAGGGCGGTGATGGCACCAGGGCTTTGCCTCCCGGGCAGGCAGGCGTGATTCAAGAGTGGACAGATGACACTCTCCGCCAAGCCTTCGAAGAGTTGGAGGAAACAGAGAAGTCCAAGAAAGCTGATAAGGTCGGGACCGGTGCCGATTTATCTTCCGGGAGTGCTTCTAATGAGGCAACTTCTACGATCCAAGGTGAATTTCTCTTTATTCTTTTTAATTTTTGAATGATGGCTCAATGCATGCTGGTGACACTTGGTTTTCATTCCAGGAGCGGGCAAAACGGCCAAGACCTCAGATCTTCGGCACAGGCTTGAACAATACAATCTCCTCAAAGCTTCCGCCAAGCCGAAGCCTCCTACTAACCGTCATGGAGACGTAGTCGGCTATCGTCCTCTTCTTGGAGTTATTGAAGAAGATATACAAAAGAGGAAGAGGAGTCGATCTACGTTTGAATCTCTTCCTGGCCCTCCGGCCCCACTCCAGCCTATTCACGATATTACGGAGGAGGACACCGAGTTTATACCTTCCCCACATCTGTCTGAGAATCCAACCGTCACCCCGATAGATCACCCTGGCTTAGTTTGCAATCCGTTTGCGGGTCATCCAGACCTGGACCCGGCCTCTCATGACATCTCCTTTGATGAGGTTACTGGTGAGCACCTTCTCCCTCGCAATCCTATGGTATGGGTGCTTGACGAAGCTAAGTCTCTGGACCTTGATTTTCTTACTACCCGGGTTGTAACTCTGGGGGATGAAGCTAAGGCGAATATTGACCGGGTTGCCGAGGAGACCAGGAAATTGATGGGGCATCATGCCCGACTAGTCAAGGCCGGGGAGGAAATTGGCAGTGCTAACATTCGGCTACGGTTAATGGTCTCCGACCAGGCTAAGCAGCTTGGTGATCAAGCCATTCAAATTTCTCAGCACGAGGCCGCATCCAGGCAACTGAAGAAGACTATGGAAGAGGCCAGCAGGGCAGAGTTGCGAAAAATGGAGGCCGCCTGCAAGGAGCGGATTGACATGGCCATTGTGACGGTGGATGAGGTTCGACAAGCGGATCTCGAGCAGGCACAGGAATTGTCGGGTAGACTCGAGGCCACGGAGCTTACTCAGTCCAGGTTGAAGGAGGAGATGGAGGCGATGAGGATATCCCTTCAGGCGGACCGCTCACGATACCGATCGGAGAGGGATGCTGCCGTTGCTAAGCTGCGTGCTTCTGAGGCCCGAATGAGGGAGCTTGAGGAAAACGAGGGGATGATGGATGAGATGCTCCAAGATATGTATTTTCGTACTTGGAAACAGGGTAACTTATCCTGGATGGATGATTACCCCCGAGTTATGGCCAGGATTTATCTCCGGGCTCTGGAGGAGGCTAGGGCTGATGCGGATAAAGAGGGTGGTGCGGTCTTCAGAATGGATGTGGTCACTGCCCAGTTTACCAAGGAGGAGAAGGTGGCGGTGAAGGAGGGTATGCGGCTGCTTGCCGCTGAGGAGGCAGGTGTGCAAGTAGAGGATGATGATCAGGATGGTCAGGAAGCAGGCGCTGGTAAGTCTTCCTTTCTAGTCTTTCCGTTAACTTGGTTGCTTATCACTAATGAATTCTTTCTTTGACCGGACAGGTGGGCAACAGGACAAGGATAAAACTCCGACGCAGCCGGCTCCTTGATTTGACCTGGATACCTTTTTGTGGACTTGACATTGTTGTATATGTTAGTCTCAAAATAGTAACGTAACTTTTAGGTTGTAATTATGCTACTTGTAATAAACAACATTATTCTTGACGTGTAATTTTTTAACTTAAGCCGATTCTGTCGTTTTTGAATGTTTTTTGCTATTTTGACATGTTGTATGAGAAATATAACTATGCGTGTGCTTGTAATTCAATTGTGTTTGATGTCACGTTCTTGCTTAAAACATAATTTCATGTCTTGCAGTGTTGGTGTGATGTGTGAATAAATTATAGCCACGTGTTTATTCATGAAAGAAGAAAATACCGCCCTTCATATTCTACTTGTAGATGGCAGCTTTGAATGTCCTGCGTGACCGAGTATGGAATGCGATCCAGTGTCTTGTTGTGAGTACCCGCTTCCATTAGTGAATGTCTCCTATTCTGTGTCCTGTACTTTAGGGATTGTTACAGAGGATAGGAGAAAAGTTTTTTAAATAAAATTGAAATATGAGAAATAGTAAAACTTCCAATCACGGAAGGCCTTCGATGTGCTTAAGTTCGTGGCAAACGGGCTTTGTAGTCACTTTCCCTAGCTGTGGGTCTTGGAGACATTTGTCACCCATCTTACGCCTCCGCGGGGAGTTAATCTTTTTTACCACAGCCGTACTTAGGACACATCGGAGCCGAGATCGCGCACAGCAACTACCCGGGCCATTATGGCCCGTAATCGTGGGTATTATTCGATTTACTGTGGCCGGATAGCGTGGGTGCCGATCGTCAACCGTGAACTACCCCTGGCTGGCCACACCTTATGTTGGGGCTTAAAGTAGGTTCACAGTTGCCGGCGAGCCGAATGCCGTAATGAGCTGCCTTGGCTATAGTCAGCCTTCTTGGTGGCTTATAATCGGCTCATTACAGTTGGCTTTAAGGGCTGTCGCGAGCAATGAGTTAACCCGCAGCAGAGGGATGCCGGAGCAAAAGTGTCTCATTGGCGAGGGCATAGATTCGCATAGTACCTGTTAGGTCTTGTCCAGGTGAAGTCGCGCTATGGAGCGCCTTGAATGGAAATGCTATATGCACAGGATTTTGTTCAACAGAAAAGGATAAAGCTAGCAAGCAGCCAAGATATAAAGGAACAAGCTAAAAAAGAGACAAGGTTTTTAAAGTGGTTCGGCACGAAAATGCCTACGTCCACTGATTCTCTTTGTTAATTCACTTCATATGGGCAGTACAAGTTAAGAAAAGTATCGACGGAGGTGTTAGATGTTCCATGCCCTCTGGAACACCTCTCCGTCCACTGTTGACAAAATATAAGCTCCATTGTGGAGATCTTTATGAATTACATATGGTCCATCCCAGATTGGATCTAGTGCTCCGGGGCGAGGGAAGATTCGCTTGAGGACAAGATCTCCTTCTTGTAAGGTACGACGCTTGACTTTGGAATTGTATTGTACTGCCACTTTTTGCTTGTGGGCTGCTGCTTTGAGGGCTGCATCATTTCTTCTCTCCTCAATTAGATCCAAAGACATGTGAAGGAGTTCTTCGTTCTCTTCTGGGTTATAGTGGATCCTACGGTGGGAAGGCACGATGGTTTCAACTGGGAGCATAACCTCCGATCCGTATGCCAAAGAGAAAGGAGTATGCCCCGTTGATGTTCTGAAAGATGTGCGATAGGCCCACAGGTAGGGAGTTCATCCACCCAAGCACCCTTTGACTTTTCGAGTCTCTTTTTGATTAGAGTTTTCAGAATTTTGTTGACGGCCTCAACTTGTCTGTTTGCCTGGGG
This sequence comes from Allium fistulosum, assembly GCA_030737815.1. Taxonomy (NCBI): domain Eukaryota; kingdom Viridiplantae; phylum Streptophyta; class Magnoliopsida; order Asparagales; family Amaryllidaceae; genus Allium; species Allium fistulosum. Next base: position 1,429,695,666 of record CM060902.1, read on the forward strand.
ATAAGCTACGGACGAGAAGCTTTTGTGAATTCCATGCTCTTGGCACCAGTTGGCGAACTCCTCGCTGTCAAACTGAAGTCCATTGTCCGATATAATTTTGAATGGGACTCCGTACCTGCATAGAACATTTTTGATCAAGAAGTTAATAACTTTCGCTGAAGATACTTTATTCAGGGGTTCTGCTTCCACCCATTTGGAGAAATAGTCGACTGCCACGATAGCATATTTGGCCCCGCCTCGGCCCATTGGCAGTTCGTCGATCAAGTCAATTCCCCATACTACAAAGGGCCAAGGGCTGGTCATTTGAGTAATCTCAGTTGTTGGTAGCCGCGGAATCTTAGCAAACTTCTGGCATTTGTCACATTTTCTGACGAAATCTAAGGCGTCCTTGCTTAAGGTGGGCCAGAAATATCCATATCGGAGTATCTTTTTTGCCAAAGTCTGCCCTCCAGTGTGATCTCCACAGCTTCCTTGATGAATGTTGGATAAGATTTCATTGGCTTCCCTTCCAATGACACACCTTAATAAGGGGTTAGAGAAGCCGCGCCGATAGAGGGTGTCCTTTTGTATTGTGTAGCGGGAAGCTTTCCTCAAGATTTTCTTGACTTCGTTACGCCCGTTGGGCAGTGTGCCACTTTGTAAGTAGTTTCGAATGGGAGTCATCCAAGTTGCTTCTTCGGTGGCAGCTATCAGATTTACTTGCTCAAAACTTGGGATCAGTTGCTTTGAGATGGCTACTGCTCCGGAAATAACACCGTCTCTCATGCTAGCTTGCTTCGCCAATCCGTCGGCCTCATGGTTCTCTTCCCGAGAGATGTGTTTGACTAAATAGTGATTCAATCGATTGAGAAGCAACTTGGTCTTCTTTAAATATGCCATGAGTCGTTCTTCTCGAGCCTGGAATTCTCCTAGTATTTGATTTACAATAAGTTGAGAATCGCTATGAAGACACAAAGAATTGGCTCCTATTTCTAAGGCAAGTTCTAATCCAGCTATCACTGCTTCATACTCTGCATCGTTGTTGGTGGCAGCGAACTCCAACCTTATAGCATAGTGCAGCTTATTTCCCCTGGGAGTGATTATTACCACACCTGCCCCCGAGCCTTGTTCGTTTGACGCACCATCCACAAAGAGATTCCACTTGATGTCTTCTGCTATTTCCGATTGCTCCTTACCTTCGTTGGTAGTGAATTCTGCAATGAAATCGGCCATGGCTTGTCCCTTGATGGCTGTGCGAGGGTGGTAGGTGATATCATATTGACTTAGTTCAATGCACCATTTAAGTAGTCACCCAGAAGTGTCGGGACGATGGAGTACCTGCCTCAGTGGTTGATCGGTCAGAACTTTGATGGAATGGGACTGGAAGTAGTGACGCAGTTTCCGTGATGTGATTAGCAAACAGTACGCTAGCTTCTCAAGTTTAGGATATCTGACTTCTGCCCCCGTAAACCTCTTACTTACAAAGTATACTGGCCGCTGTGTGCGGTTGTCTTCTCTTACCAAAGCAGCGCTTAGAGCGTGAGATGATACAACAAGGTATAGGTATAACTCTTCGCCTTCGTTTGGAGTCGAGAGTATCGGCGGTTTTTGGAGGTGCTCAATTAGGTTAAGGAAAGCTGCTAAGCATTCGTCAGTCCATTCGAACTTTCCTTTGTCTTTCTTTAGAGCTTCGAAGAAGGGGACGCACTTGTCCGTTGCTTTGGAGATGAATCAGCTTAGGGCGGCCACTTTCCCGTTCAGACTTTGCATTTCCTTTCGAGTGGTAGGTATCTTGATATCTCTCAGAGCTTGGACTTGTTCAGGGTTTGCTTCAATTCCTCTGGCATGGACGATGAATCCTAGGAACTTTCCTGATGATACTCCGAAGGAGCACTTTAGAGGATTTAGCTTCATTCCATACTGGCGAAGTACTTGAAACATTTCGCCTAGGTGGCTTACGTGATTGTCGGCTTCCCTTGACTTTACCAGCATGTCATCCACATAAACTTCCAAAGTTTGTCCTATTAGCCCTGCAAACATCTTGTTGACGAGGCGCTAATAGGTGGCTCCTGCGTTTTTAAGTCCGAAAGGCATTACCTTGTAGCAGTACAATCCCCGGTCAGTGATGAAACTAGTGTGGTCTTGATCGGGAGCATGCATAGGAATTTGGTTATATCCTGAGTATGCGTCCATAAAAGATAAGAGTTCGTGCCCGGCTGTGCTGTCTACAAGCTGATCGATTCGGGGAAGTGGGAAGCAATCCTTCGGGCAGGCGTCATTTAAGTTGGAGAAGTCAATGCATGTTCGCCACTTCCCTTTAGCCTTCTTTACCAGCACCGGGTTGGCGATCCACTCTGGGTAGATGGCTTCTCGTATGAAGTCATTGGCAAGTAGGTTCTTTACTTCTTCATCGAGGGCTGCTGATCATTCTGCCCCCATACTTCTCTTTCTCTGTTTTACTGGTGCCTTGGCAGGATCAATGTTCAGTACGTGGCATGCTATGTCAGGGGAGATTCCGGTCATGTCAGCGTGTGACCATGCAAATACATCTAAGTTGTGGCGGAGAAAGTCAATGAGTTGTTCCTTCAATTCTGCTTTTAGTTGGGACCCGACTTTCAATAGTCTACTCGAGTCATGTCTGTCAACAGATACAAATTCCATAGCCTCTGCAGGCTCGACGGTGGCCTCCTCCTCTTTGTCCCTGGGGTCTAATTCATTGAAAGGGTCGCTGGTATATCGAAGAGGAGGGGCTTTCTTTAGTTGCTATGCTTCCAAACTTTTTGTGCAGAGGGCAATCTCTACACTTTTCCCTTTATCCTTCTTGTGGTTGTTGCGAAGTTCAGTTACATAGCAGTCTCGAGCAACGTCCTGGTCTCCCTCTACTTCCCCTACTCCATTGTCCGTTGGAAATTTCAACTTTAGGCACCATGGGGCCAGGACAATTTGGAAGTCAGAAAAGGCTGGCCTTTCTAAGAAGGCGTTGTAGGCCGAGTGGTTTTCTATTAGCACAAATGTTTGTTTCCGCAGAACGGAGCGGGGATGACTTCCAATTTCAACAAAGAGGTCTAGTTGCCCGAGGGGCATCTTCGCATCTCCAGTGAAACCGTGTAGTGGTTTATTGCAGGGAGAAACATCCTTTATTGATAGTTTCATTTTGTCGAATGCATGCTTGAATAGGATATTTACTGAGCTTCCAGTGTCTACTAGAATTCAGAAAACTTCGGTTGGAACGAGCCGGGCAGAGATAACCATGGGATCCATGTGAGGGTACTGCCTTCCCTCTAGGTCACGCCTACTGAATGTGATGTCATCACCCTCTTTCCGCTTTGGGTGGCGTTCTTCTATAACAGAATTAACACAGTCTTCATTGTTTCTAAGCGACTTTCCATATCTTTCCATCTCTGCCCAGCTTCTGTCGGCGATGTGCGCTCCCCCGAGATGGTATGTACCACTATCTTCTCTTGATTGGAGCCACTAGTGTTGCGATTTCCTCTGCCTATCTCTAGAGAGGGTAGCCTTGGGTTCTCATTGGCAAGAGCTGGAGTCCTGTTCTGACCTTTTACATAGCGTTCCAGTCTCTTCCTTCTGATGTGTTCTTCAATCAAGTCCCGGAGATGATGGCATTCATTGGTATCATGCCCATGAGATTCGTGGAAGCGGTAGAACTTTCCAGATTTTTGTGCGTTATCTGATTACTTCTTGTATGGTGGGCGTTTGTATCTAACTTCGTCTTGGGTGGCAAGGAAGATGTTTTTGATGGTTTCATTCAAAGGAGTGTAAGTGTCGAATCTCGGTCCTGGCCGATATAGGCACTTTTCTCCCTTCTTGCCCCCAACATTGTCTCTAGAATCATTTCTTCGAACGTCCTTCGCTACAGCGGGCGTGTTGCCGTGAGCTGCCTTATTTTGTTGCCCTGACTGCCCCTCAGTGGCAGCATCTTCAAGCCTCATATATTTCCCGGCTTCATGGAAGAAATCGGGTAAAGTAGCTGGTTTTTCTTTTGTCAATCTTCTAGCAAATTTAGTATCCGGATGCACACCACTACAGAGGGCCATTAAGACAAGCTTTTCATCGGCATCTTGGACTGCGGCCGCTGCGGCATTGAATCGGGTTAAATATTGCTGCAGCTTCTCTCCAGGTTTCTGTTTGATACTGGATAAGGAATAAGCGTCCTTGGGTTGTTCCACATGAATGCGGAACTGGCTGATAAACTTTTCTTTCAACATCTCCCATGAGCTGATGGATCCTTGGGGTAGATGGCAGAACCAGGAGGTAGCAAGATCTACTAAGAATAGTGGAAAGCATTTGCACAGTACTCCTTCTGTTGCCCCGCTCATGAGCATATGCTGTGTGTATCTCTGCAAGTGTACAACGGTGTAACAACCCGCAGATTTAACCAGTTTTAATAACGTTATTAATTGGAATTTTGTGAAATTTTAAACGATAAAATTTTGAAATATAAATTTGATATTTGGAATGCGTCTAGTTAAACATAGCAACTGGTTTTCGTCCGAAAATATGAAAGTTTATTTCGCGCGTAAATTTAGCTCAATTTAATCAGTTAAAAAGCGATGAAAATAAAATATTTCCGAAACCTGAATATTTTTACATAGGAAAATTCTAAACCTTCTTCTGAGCAAGACGTCATTTTTCGTTTTTCCAAATTCGGACTTCTTTAGCTCCGTCGATCTTATTTTTCTGCGTTTTTGCTGCATTTTTCGCTAGTAGAAAATTCGAATTTTTTATAATTCGATCGTACTACTGATATCTATATATTGTTTTGATTGTTTCGTCATGCTAATCTCTACGGTATATTCAATTCTATGTTTTGAAGTCCGGTACGTGCCGGAATCTGTAAAACGACGGACCGTATCGGTACGTTTCTTGAATCTTTTGGTTTATGGTGCCTTTCTACTTTCCACCGTATTAATCAACAACCTTTTAAAATTCCCTGAATTTAATTATTGACGTTTGTTCATCTTAATATGTCAATTATTATGTCTATTCATTTTCATCTGAATTGTTGCTTTTGAGAAACGGAAAAATATATGAACAGCCATTCATTTTATAGCCACTCTTCATCTCTTCTTCAATCACTTCGTTCTATCTTCATTGTTAAAAAAAAAATTATAAAGAAACAAAAATTTGCCTGCTGCGTCATGGCCTTCATTTACATCTCCATTTTTTCAAAACTTTTGCTCTTCACTTGCCTGAGCCTATTCTCCTTCCTCTTCCATTTATAATTGCCACCCAACTGCCACCCATTTCAACTCCCTCCGCCTTTAGTTTCTCCGGCCTCCCACAGCCCATACATCGACCCGAGCACCTTTCGATCCAACAGCGCCTGTCTCTCCTCCATAGCCGCTGGCATCCACGTCCGCCTTATGCTTTCTCTTTCCAGTCTTCCCCATCATTTCGGCCAGCAACCTCATGTCACCAACTCTCCTCATTCACCATGGCAACACCGCTATTCCCTTCCTCTACCACCAGAGAACCACCTTCCCTTCCTAGCCGAAACCACATCACCTCCTCCTCACAAACTTCCACAGGCCGAAACCTCCTCATCATCTTTGCCTGGCCTTGACAAAACACATCATGGCCGAAGCCTTCATGACACATCACCTTCCCATAGCCGTGACCAAACACCTCTTGCCACTTCGTCAACCATTCTCCTCCTCGTCTTTGTTAAGGTATTATGTATATATATATTTTATATATTTTTTGTTAAGTTATATAATGTTATAAAGTATAAAGGTTATATTAGCAGTACTTTTGGATTTGTGCATATAATCTGTTAACAAACGTATATATACCTAACTAAGCTATTATATATATTAGTTACTGTTTTGTTTTTGCTGTGTACAGTAAGTATAATACACTATAATACTTAAACCTATGACAATACTTTATTATAGATTTGAAATAACTGATATGTATGCACTTGTAAGAGTTTAAGTTATAAAGCATATATACCAGTATAAGTATAATCTGTTCAGGTTCTGTAGATGTTAAATATATTTATATATATTAGTTTAATCGGCTGTTTGATGTTATAAGTTATATTAGCTCTATATATATATTGTTAATTAAGTATATGCTGTAGTTTATAAAAGTTTGTAAAGTATGTATGTGTGCGCGTATATATATGCATGAAGTTTGCTAAAGGGGTAATATATTTGCTGATTGAATATTGATTTCTTTATATAAAATTGTTATATTGTGTAAGTTATACTTAGATATATTTATATAAACGTATTTATGTAAGTTACGTATGTACGAGATGTTGTATAGGCATGTTTGTACAAGTTACAAATAACCTGTTCATTTTTATAAGTATAATTTGTCTGTTAAAAACGCAAGTCTTTGTACAACCGCATGTATATATAAGGAAAAGTCTGCATGTCATATATATATATATATATATTGATCTTAGTTGATTGATTTTTTTTACAAAGATATTGATTTGTTATATATATATATATATTAAATTATACGTTAGTTTATATATTTTCGTATACTAGTTTGTATATAACCCGTTGTGTAGATATGTATATTTAGAGTTCATATATTAAATGTGTTGTATATATATATAAGCTCCATTAGTTTATAAAAGTCCACCGTATACATTTCTCAGTTTATATAAATTTTCTATTTTATCGAATTATATATATATTCTGTTCTGTTTGGACATATTTGTTTATAATATTATATAACGTAAGTTATATATGAGTTTAGTTTTATATTATTATATATATATTAGTTTATAAGTAGCTGATTTTATTCATATGTCGTACATTTTTGGTCTGCACACATATACTAAAAAGTTATCTATATATATAATCTGTTAGCTGACGTGTAAGTATGGATAGGTTTTTTTTTGTAAATTGGTAAATTTTATTAAGGCATTAAAGCCTAGATCAAAATCAGCCCACGCTGAACAGTACAAAAAACAAAGTACACAACTTTCCGACAGAAACAGAACCCTTTCCAAAAAGCAAACTAAACATCTTCCTCCCAAACCAGGTCATGGCGGCTGATGCTGATGGCTCGTTCCTGGGTTTTCTTGCAATGGAAAGCTCCGATCCACTCCTACAGCATGAACTTCGACTTGTGCCTGCCTGGTAGTAAGCTCCCTCTTAATCCTCTTCAGAATTATCTGCATGTCCACAATTGCTAATCTATTTACTTCCGTGTGATTTCTATGCTTGCTCTGGAAAATTCTTCGATTCCTTTCTTTCCATATGCTCCACGCAGTCACCGTGATGGCGATTTTGTGCAGCTTGAATTCAATGTCTTTATCGCTTCCTCTCCGAGTCAGGTACTCTACTTGTTCGACTAAGTTATTAGAGTAAGGATTTATGTTTAAGTACTTGTTGCACGAGATCCACACCGAGTTAGCAAAATTACATTCAAAGAATAGATGTTCGTGTGATTCTAAGCTCTGGTTACATAGAACACAAACGGTTTCATTGATAACTCCCCATTTCGATAATCTATCTCTTGTCGGTAATCTCTTTAGTATTGCTTTATATGCTGTAAAAGCCATTTTTGGGTTGTTAACGTGATCCCATATAATTTTGCTCCAAGAAGCTTTACTGTCTTTTTGCCTAATTTCCTCCCAGGTAGCCTTAGTAGAAAATTCATTACCAGTAGGCTTCCAAACCCAAACATCCATGTCTCTGCCATAGTAGATAGGCATGTATTGAATGATTTCCTTTTTATCTTGATTTATTGGTAAAGAGGAGCAGTCCCACCCATTCACCTTAATCAATTCTTTCACTTTTTTCTGCGGACAACCAAAATCAGAGAAAGTGTGCATGCCCAATATATCAATTAGTGATTCACCTTGAATCCAAGGATCACTCCATAGATCAGTATCCTGCCCATTAGCTATTTCTCGAGTACACAGTAAAGCTAGAGTGTCTCTAATCCTCAAGATTGCCTTCCAGTTCGCCGAGGCATTGTTGTCCATAGTCATTTGCCAGAAATTCCCTTTAATGTACCTCCTTCTCATCCAGTTCCCCCAAAGACCTTTACCATTAATTATTTTCCAGGTTTGCTTAAGAGTATGCACAGCTCTCATGTCCCTAAGTCTTTTGAGACCCACTCCCCCTTCTTCTTTAGGCCTACATAAATTATCGTATTTTATTTTGTGTAATCCACCCTTCCAAATGAAATCAGCACAAATCTTTTCAATTTTTTGAATGGAAGCTTCAGGAAGTTGAAATGTTTGCATCCAAAAATTGATTTTAGAGTGAATCACAGTGTGAACCAGCTCTATACGTCCTGCAAGAGAGAGCATTCTGGAGCACCATCCCTGCATTCTATCCCTGATAGACGAGATGAGAATAGCACATTCCCTATCAGTAATCTTATTAGAAGATAGTGGAATACCTAAGTATTTGACATGCAAAGTTCCTTCCTTTACTTTTAGGATATCCAACACCTCTACTCTACTTCTACAAGTTTTGTTAAAGTAACACTTGGTTTTCAGTTCATTCAGTTTTAGTCCAGCACACTTGTCTAATTTACCGAAGATTTCTTTAATAGCTGTAGCTGCTCCCTTGCTGGATTTGATACAAATGAGCAAGTCATCTGCGTAAAGTAAGTGACTAACAGTAGGCTGGAAGTTAAATATGGTCTGGATTAACTTGTGATGTGTAGCCAACTCCATTTGTAAGGTAAAGTATTCCATGGCAATTGCAAACAAATAAGGGGAAAGAGGATCACCCTGTCGAATGCCTCTGTTGGATCCAACAAATCCTTTTGGTATGCCCTTAATCAGGATAGAGAAGGTAGGTGTAGTTATGCATTCATTTATTAGATTCACAAATTTTAGAGGGAATCCCATAGCATTAAGCATGTAGATAGGTTTGTTTTCAAATTATATATATATATATATATATTTAGATGTATTTGGAATTAGAATATGATTTTGTATATGTGTTATTTAATATTTGTTTTAAATTAAATATTGATTTTTATAAAATAACAAATATTTCTGTATATATCAAACTGATTTTGATTCAGTTCGTCAATTCTTGATTTTTTCAGCCTTGTTCGTCCAATTCGTGCCAATTTTGCTTTGCTTTGGTATTCGTGCTTGGATCCGTAACTCAATTCATTCCCGTTCGTCTCTATAGCCTCGAAAGGTGAGCAATCACTCACGATTAATGTTCTTTTATTTATTAAATCTGATTTCAATTGAAACGACAATTGAAATATGCTACTGTTAGTCATTTACACTGTTATTTATGCTATTAACTGTACCAGTTCACCTGTGACATCTGACACCCTTATTTGTTATTTATACAATGATAATCCAGTTTGGTTGATAAATGATTGATTGTTGATGTTTGACATTGGATGTTAAATTGTTAATGTTGAAGTGATAGATAATATGTAATTGAATTTGACGTAGGATAGTTAGATTTGATATATGTGTTAAATTTGATTAAAAGACATTTGTATAATATGACCCCTTTAACTGTTAAATTTATTGACACGTAGGATTTGTTTAATTACACCTTGAACCACTGAATGTATGTTGTTAAATTGATGATGTATGAAATTGTAAATAGATGACAAATGAAGAACCGTAATGTAATAATCTTTAATCTACATGAAATGATAGTGTAGATTCTAGAATTAATTATATTAATTCGCACAAACAACAAATGTGAATTAATACGATTATTTTGGTATTATTTGAATTGATTATTGGATTGATATTGGTTGTTGTTATTGCTTGTTTATTTACTTTGACACTATCCCAGTTATCACACTGCAAGTTCCCTTTGCTATGCTTTGATTTTGAATTGAATTGGAATCGGGTTGAAATGATAAATACCCAAATTAAACATTGACCTAGGATAGAGAATTAAATAAAAACCGATTGGTCAATAATTTGATTTAAAAATAAAAATGAAGATTTTATTTGAATAAATAATATGGTTTTGAAATGAAGTTGAAATTTGAATTTTTAATGAAAGGAAAATGTTAATATTTAATAATATGAAATAAAATATTAACAATGTAATTGATGAAAGAACGTTGTTAAATTTGAGAAACGATTGAATTAAGTTTTGAATTTTAATAATTAAGTTGAAAGTATTAATAATTAAGTTTTGAAATTATTAATAATTAAGTTTTGAAATTAGTTAATAATTAAGTTTTGAAATTATTTAATAATTAAATAAGATTGAATTATTTAATAGTTAAATAAAATTGAATTCTTTATTAAGTGAAATTGAAATTCTTGAATAAGTGAAACTGAATTTCTCTAATAAGAAATAAAATGTGTTTTATTAAAATTAATGTAAGACTTGAAATGTAAAGAATTTGATTTGATGAATTTAATTTAATGCAATTTGTAAGTTTTGATACAATGGAGTTGAACTTAAATAATTGATTTAATAAATTGGAAGTTAAATAGAAATTGTTTTGAAGAATAAATTTATTTAACGAAGATTGAATGAAATCGATAAATGAATTTGAAATTGATTTGAATGTTAAATTAAATTAATTTAAATGATTTCGGAATGAAATTTATATATGAACTTGAATCAATATTTGAATTGTTTTGAATAAAATTTGAAATTGAATTATAAGATTTTGAAATGGGAATTTGGAAATTTTGAAACGTAAATTATGGAAATTGATGTAGAAAGACAAATGAAATGTTGATTTAAAAATTCTAATTGAAATTGAAATTAATTTGGTTTTGAAATATATAAATGACCAATCGGTGTAATAATCACGAAAGTTATTAAAGAGACCGGAATCGGTTAGGGACATACTCACTGTCTAAACCGAAAACCACTTTAATAACTATACGTGGAGTGTGATCCAGAATGAAGTGGTTGGAATGATGTGCGTGATGATTGAAGAAAGAGAACGATAATGGATAGCCTTGACACTTGTGTCAAATTGGAAATGACTAAAACTGGAGCCGTGCCTGTAACGACCCGTAGTTTTACGGATCGACAAGTTCGACAGAATCTGGAATTTTAGCATTCTTAAGTCATTTCAGATTTTGAGGCAGATTTGTCTAAGTCCTAGGTCGTGAACGACCTAAGAGCTAAGTCGTGACCGAGTTAAGGAATTCGGCGAGTTAGTGTTAGGTCGTGGGTTAGTTGGAGCGACCTATAGAATTATGCAACCTAGGATTTAGTTAAGTGTTAGGTCGGCAGGGCGAGTTAACGACCTAAAGAACTGACCGACTTAAGGATATGGCGACTCAAGGGTAGGCAGACCTAGTGGAGTTAGCGACCTAGTGGGTACCGGGTTAGCATAGTTAGGTCGGCAACGACCTAGGGGAGCTGGGGTAGCTGGTTAGCGACTTAGTAGAGTGAGCGACCTATGGGATTGACCGACCTAAGAAATAAGTAGTTAGGTCGCATAGGTTGGTAGGTCGCGTGGGAGTTAGGTCGCGTGTTGTTTTAGGTCGTCATGTGTTAGGTCGCTAAGGAGTTAAGTCGTAGCATCTGTTAGTCGCGTGGGTTGCTAAAGTTGTTAGGTCACAAGGTTTTGTCTAAGTGTTAGGTCGCGATCTGTGTTAGGTCGTAAGTCGTATACAGGTGAAGCGCATGTGTTAAGTCGCGCGTTGCGTTAGGTCGTAGGTCGCTGGGTGTTTGGATGCGCAGAGGTGTTAGGTCGTAGGAGTTGGGGCGCGTGCATCTGTTAGGTCAGAGAGGCTTAGGTCGAGAGGCTTAGGTCGAAAACGACCTAGGGAGATAGCCGAGTTACGACTTAGGGTATTTTCTGCTATAAATAGGAGAGCTTCTCTTCATTTTTGGGATCCGGATTTTGAAGCGACGAAGTGCTGCCATTTTGAGAGCTCGACTTCTACACTTCTTCACTTCTTTTCTCCACTCTAATCTAGTGCTTCCATCCATCCAAATCGAAGATCAAGATTGAAGATTCAAGAGCTTAGATTGAAGGTCTTCATCTTTTCAAGAGAGATTTCTTCGTTTGAAGCGGATTCGTGATAGATCAAGCTTGATCCTTCGCTGTCCAGATCTGAAGAGTGTTGATTTGGGTTTGTTTAGGTGATTTGGTGAGTGGTGATTATCTCTCACACGGATCCAAAGGAGTATATCGGATTGTTGGCTCGATTTGGTGTTAAAATAGTGATTTCTATGCATTTTCTTCATCCTAAGTGTAGATCCATGTAGATCCATTGTTCATGATGATGTTACATCCATTTTATCACATGTTAACCTATGCAAGTTCATTCATCAAGTTTGTAGAGATATTGTTCATGTTTTCATGCTTATTGGACTTTCAACTCTTTAATTACGAAAATGCCATTATTGTTATAATTGTCTACTTAGATCATATTTGAATGCTTGATTGCTTGGATTGATGTTCGATTTGATTGATTGTTATGAACTAGATGATTGATGATTAGATTTAGATCGAAGATGATTCAAAAGCTAAGGGAAAGGCTCTTGGATTGGGAAAGCTGCTCGTGGCATATGTAGCGGGATGATGAAGCTCTTATGCATAGATTTGATGATGAGATGTTGAGATGAGGCTTTGCGAGGATGTGATGAAGCGAGGCAATCATGTGATGAAGACTTGGTCTAATCCAGACGGGATCATTCCAAGCACGTTGATAACTCGGTGATATGATTCGAGTTGAGGATAATGAATGGATATGAGAATAGTCGTCGAGGAGGATGACTAGGAGGCTTGGATAGCATCGTTGTTGAAGGTTCTAGCATGCTCTAAGCAAGGGTACGTTTGGGCAGATTCGATAGTCCCAACGGCCAACTGTTGGTGGTCGAGTACTCTAGGCAGATTCGATAGTCCTAGGCACGGGCTGCGACGACGTGCGGGAGTTATGTCTAGAACCGGGGTTTCCATTAGCCCTTGACGGACGGCTGAAAGAATGTGCCGGTCATTCAATTAACGGTGATATCGAAGCAATGATAACAGTGATAGCCAGAGTCATGGATGTTTGGTTGTATCGTCATTCGGACTCAAGAGCGGTATTTTCTGGGTGCTTATCTGATTTAGGCCTTGGTACTTGGAAAACATCGCCCTTGACTCGAGTGATAGTAGCTTTACTTTAAATTGTATGCTCTGCTCTGCTTGCTTCTGCTTAGTGTGTGTCTGGGGGCTATCACTGTAGAATGAGGTTGGAGTGGGAGGGTTGTATTCCTATTCCTTTTCCTTTATGCTCTTTTGGTATGTTGTTAGTTAATTTACTGCTCACTAAGACTGTTGTCTGACTCAAGGCTTTATGTTTTTAATTCTTATTGCCTTGGGCTGTTCGTCCATTTTTGGGACGGGCAGACTAGGTAGCAGGTGACAGGTGCTGTTCTCTTCTCACGATGCTGATATCGAAGACGAGCTGGAGGGTTGCATATTATCTCCTTATTATGTACCGGATGTTCCGCTGTTTTGTATTCTCTGAGTGTTATGTAGTGAGGCTTGATGTATTGGCTATTTGGATGCTTGTATTCAACTATTATGGAGTTTTATATGATGTCATTTTGTTCTGTAAAGCTTCACTATACATATGTTCTATTGTATTTTGTCCATGCGCTGTGAGTAATACGATAGATTCTGTTGTTTTAATCTTACCTTGACAATCGTCCATGGTCGCTTGGCACACTTTACAGCGCTCTATCTTTAGATTCAGTGCAGGGGTCATGGGCGGTCGTCACATTTGGTATCAGAGCGAGGTTAATCGATTTTACCCAACGCTCACTGGCGTAACTACGTATGAGAGACGTAATTGTATTTTGATGGATGAATACTATATATAATATAGTAGCTTAGTAGAGTTTGAGTCCTTTATGCAGTTGTTTCTCTAGAAGTTCTAACCATTCCTTTTTATAGATATTGAGAATGAGTCGAAGAGGAAGACCAGCTGCTAGGGAAGGTCGTGCTACTGAAGAGACTGCTGATTATGCAGCCATGTTCGAAGCTATGATGACTTCGATCATGAGAAGGATACCAGTTCCGGGGGCGGCAGTTGATGTTGGAGTTCAAGTCCAAACTCCGAAACCAGTGGATTTTGCTAAGTTGTGCAAGGATTATACTGCTCTTGGAGGGAAGGTTTTCTTGGGAACAGAATCAACTATCGAAGTCCAGAGGTGGATGGATGCTTGTAGAAGGATCTTTGGTGATTTGGGAATTGATGATGCAACTAAGAGGAAGTTGGCATCAAGGTAGCTTCAAGGGAGAGCCTCTGATTGGTGGAACTCTATTACCATCAATACTGCGGAGGAAGAGATTACTTGGGAGCAATTCCAAGCTAGATTTGAAGCTAAGTTCATTTCTACAGCTCAGAAGTCTGTTCTGTTCAAGAGGTTTGTGGAGCTCAAGCAAGGTGGAAGATCAGTTCTTGAGTATGTTTCTGAGTTCGAAGCTTTGTCCAAGTATGCCCGGTCGTACATTGAATCTGCTTATCAGAAGAATGAGAAGTTTGTGACAGGCTTGGACAGTTATCTTGGGAGACAGTTGGTGGATCATTTGGACGATTCATTTGAGAAGCTTGTGGAGAAAGCTCTTAGGCATGAGAGTCTATTTCCTAAGGAAGGATCTGTTGTTGCTGTGACCAAGGAAGAGTCTAAACCCCAGCAGGGTGGAAACAAGAAGAGGAAGCAGCAACAGCAGAAGGGTAAGGATGGCCAGAAGAAGCCGAAAGGCGAGGTGACTTGCTACAATTGTCAGCAGAAGGGCCATTTCTCGAAGGATTGTAAGAATCCTAAGGTGCCGATGAAGTGTCACAACTGTGACAAGCCGGGGCATTTCAGGAAGAATTGTCCAGAACCGAGGAGAGATAAGCAGATTGTGCAAGCTTATGCTTTGGGAGCTGTTCCGTCGTCTTCAAAAGCTCCTACTGCTGAAGAGAAAGGAAAGAGTGTGGTTGTTCAAGGTACTCTTTTCCTATGTGGTGTTCCAGTTAGAGTTTTGTTTGATACTGGAGCGTCGCATTCGTTTGTTTGTAATGAACTCGTAGGCCGGTTAGGTTTGGAACCGGATATTGTTGATAGGCCATTGGTTGTGACTAATCCAGTTGGGGGTTCGTCTTGTTTGTGTATGTTATGCCGTGGTCTAGTTGTGTCGAGTCATGGTTGCTCTTTTGTTTGTGATTGCTTTGTTCTGAACTTTGCGGGGTTCGGAATTATTTTGGGTATGGACTGGCTTAGGAAGTATGCGGCAAAGGTTGATTGCGAGAGGTTGGAAGTGACAGTCGAGAATGTGGAGGGGCGAAAGGTTGTAATACGATGTAAGCATGAAGAAGGCGTCTTCATGAGCTTCATGTATTCGCTAGTTGTTCCACGGGATGGACTGTCTTTAGTGCCAATCGCAAATGGATTCGAGGATGTCTTTGACGAAGTCAAAGGGTTGCCGCCGCATAGAGAGATCGAGTTTCGTATAGATCTAGTTGAAGGAGCCAGACCTGTTGTGATGCCTCTTAGGCGGATGGCGCCTAGGGAACAGCAGGAGTTGAGGGTGCAAGTTGATGATCTTTTACAGAAAGGATTCATTCGGCGTAGTGTGTCCGAGTGGGGTGCACCAGTTGTGTTTGCAACCAAGGCAGATGGGTCGTTAAGATTGTGCGTCGATTATCGTGAGCTGAATAAGGTGACTAAGAAGAACAAGTATCCATTGCCGAGAATAGATGACTTGTTTGATCAGCTTCACGAAGCTAAGGTGTTTTCTCAGATGGATTTGGCAAAGGGATTTCACCAGTTGAGAGTAGCTAAGGATAGTGTGCCGAAGACTGCTTTTAGGACACCATCCGGTTTCTTTGAGTGGCTGGTAATGCCGTTTGGATTGACTAACGCGCCAGCATATTTTGTGGATCTTATGAATAGAGTGTTCAGAGATCAGTTGAACAAGTTCGTACTTGTGTTCGTGGATGATATTCTGATTTATTCCAGAACTGAAGAAGAGCACAAGATGCACTTGCGTATTGTTTTGGAGATCTTGCGGAAACATCAGCTGAAGGCTAAGTTTTCGAAGTGTCACTTCTGGAAGAGTGAAGTGAGGTTCTTAGGTCATGTGATTTCTGGAAATGGAATAGCGGTTGATCCCGCTAAGGTGGCAGCAATCCAGGATTGGGTTAGACCTAAGAATGCATCTGATGTGAGAAGTTTTCTTGGATTAGCAGGATATTATCGACGGTTTATCAAAGACTTCTCCAAGATAGCTGCACCGTTAACAGGATTGACGAAGAAGAACCAAGTGTTCAGTTGGGATGCTAAGTGTGAGCAAGCTTTCGGAATCCTGAAAGAGAGATTGACGAGTGCTCCTGTTCTGACTATTCCTAGTGGGAATGATGAGATGGTGGTTTACACCGACGCATGTGGTACTGGACTTGGAGCAGTGCTGATGCAGAGAGATAAAGTTGTTGCGTATGCCAGTCGACAATTAAAGCCGCATGAAAGGAATTACCCGACTCATGATTTGGAGTTAGCGGCAATTGTTTTTGCTCTGAAGATGTGGAGACATTATCTATTGGGAGTTCGATTCGAGTTGTTTACGGATCATAAGTCGTTGAAGTAACTTTTCTCCCAAAAGGATTTGAATCTTCGGCAGCAACGTTGGCTAGAGTTTTTAGCATCATATGATTTTGGTATAGCTTATACTCCGGGAAAAGGTAACGCAGTGGCAGATGCGTTAAGTCGAAGACATGCAGGATTGGGAGCCATGTTTTCAGAATGGAAGAATCTCGAGTATCTAGCTGGATTTGACTTCAGGCCCAGATGCGAATTGGAACCTGAGATGTTGGCAAACTTATCAATAAGACCCACTCTTGTGGAAAGGATTGGCGAGGGCCAAAAGCGAGATGATAAGCTTGTCAAGATTATCCATGAATTGGAATCTGGATTGGATCCAGAAAAGGATAAAGGATTCGAGGTCGATCGAGAGGGTTGGCTTCGGAAGCAAGGACGACTAGTTGTTCCCGATATAGACGAATTGAGGAGTGAGGTTCTGAAGGAAAGTCATCACTCGAAGTTGACAATTCATCCAGGTGGAAATAAGATGTATCGGGATATGAAGAGAACCTACTACTGGGAAGGTATGAAGAAGGATGTTGGAAATTTTATTTCCAAGTGTATGAACTGCCAGTTGGTAAAAGCCGAACAGAAGAAGCCAAGTGGATTGCTTCAGCCATTAGAAGTTCCTACATGGAAGTTGGAGCAGATATCGATGGATTTTATTGATGGATTGCCTAGAACCAGAACGGGAAATGAAGGGATTTGGTTCATTGTAGATCGTTTGACTAAGAGTGCACGATTCATTCCTGTTCGATCGACTAGGACTGCATCAAAGTTGGCTGAGTTATATGTTAAGTGGATAGTTTGATTCCATGGTATTCCGAAGAGTATAGTGAGTGATCGAGACCCATTGTTCACTAGTGGATTTTGGAAGAGCTTCCAAGAAGTTTTGGGAACTGAGTTGTGTTTAAGTACAACTTATCACCCTCAAACAGATGGTCAGACCGAGAGAGTCAACCGAGTTTTGGAAGATCTTCTTAGAGCTTGTGTTTTGGATTTCGGAGGATCATGGGAAGATCACCTTCATTTGGTGGAGTTTGCGTACAACAACAGTTACCAGTCAAGCATTGGTATGGCACCGTACGAGGCATTGTATGGAAGACCGTGTAATTCTCCAACATGTTGGTTGGAAACTGGAGAAAAGCTGATACTTGGGCCAGAGATGATTCGGCAGACTTCAGATTGTATAGAGATCATTCGGCAACTAATGAAGGCAGCCCAAGACCGTCAGAAGAGTTATGCTGATAAGCGTCGTAAGGATCTGGAGTTCGACGTAGGTGATATGGTTTTCGTGAAGATTTCTCCACTAAAGAATGTTATTCGATTCGGGAAGAAAGGAAAATTGACTCCGAGATTTGTTGGACCATTCCCGATTATCGAGCGAATTGGAAAGCTCGCTTATAGATTGGAATTACCGGAGAAGATGTCGGGTGTGCACAATGTTTTTCATGTATCATATCTACGGAAGTATGTGCACGACTCGAATACAGTGGTTTCTGCTGATAGCTGTGAAGACTTCGAAGTTGATCCAGTCGATAGAAGACCTCGTAAGCCGCTTCGTGTTGTTGAAACCGACACGAAACAGCTTAGGAGGAAGGTAGTTAAGTTGCTCAAGATACAATGGAGTGACGATGATAACGACTGTACGTGGGAGGTGGAAGAGAGGATGAAAGCAGCTCATCCTGAACTCTTCAAGGTATGGCCCTAAGGTGTCGTGTCATCTCGCGATATTGTAACTTGTTCTAATTTTAGAATTCTGTACGCTAAGCTAGAATTGGATGCATGGTTTGCTGATTGTTATGGTTGGTAGGCGTACAGAACAGTCTTTGATTGCTTTGTTTGTTTGGAACTTCGGGGGCGAAATTCCTAAGGGGGAGAGAATGTAACGACCCGTATTTTTACGGATCGACAAGTTCGACAGAATCTGGAATTTTAGCATTCTTAAGTCATTTCAGATTTTGAGGCAGATTTGTCTAAGTCCTAGGTCGTGAATGACCTAAGAGCTAAGTCGTGACCGAGTTAAGGAATTCGGCGAGTTAGTGTTAGGTCGTGGGTTAGTTGGAGCGACCTATAGAATTATGCAACCTAGGATTTAGTTAAGTGTTAGGTCGGCAGGGCGAGTTAACGACCTAAAGAACTGACCGACTTAAGGATATGGCGACTCAAGGGTAGGCAGACCTAGTGGTGTTAGCGACCTAGTGGGTACCGGGTTAGCATAGTTAGGTCGGCAATGACCTAGGGGAGCTGGGGTAGCTGGTTAGCGACTTAGTAGAGTGAGCGACCTATGGGATTGACCGACCTAAGAAATAAGTAGTTAGGTCGCATAGGTTGGTAGGTCGCGTGGGAGTTAGGTCGCGTGTTGTTTTAGGTCATCATGTGTTAGGTCGCTAAGGAGTTAAGTCGTAGCATCTGTTGGTCGCGTGGGTTGCTAAAGTTGTTAGGTCGCAAGGTTTTGTCTAAGTGTTAGGTCGCGATCTGTGTTAGGTCGTAAGTCGTATACAGGTGAAGCGCATGTGTTAAGTCGCGCGCTGCGTTAGGTCGTAGGTCGCTGGGTGTTTGGATGCGCAGAGGTGTTAGGTCGTAGGAGTTGGGCGCGTGCATCTGTTAGGTCGGAGAGGCTTAGGTCGAGAGGCTTAGGTCGAAAACGACCTAGGGAGATAGCCGAGTTACGACTTAGGGTATTTTCTGCTATAAATAGGAGAGCTTCTCTTCATTTTTGGGATCCGGATTTTGAAGCGACGAAGTGCTGCCATTTTGAGAGCTCGACTTCTACACTTCTTCACTTCTTTTCTCCACTCTAATCTAGTGCTTCCATCCATCCAAATCGAAGATCAAGATTGAAGATTCAAGAGCTTAGATTGAAGGTCTTCATCTTTTCAAGAGAGATTTCTTCGTTTGAAGCGGATTCGTGATAGATCAAGCTTGATCCTTCGCTGTCCAGATCTGAAGAGTGTTGATTTGGGTTTGTTTAGGTGATTTGGTGAGTGGTGATTATCTCTCACACGGATCCAAAGGAGTATATCGGATTGTTGGCTCGATTTGGTGTTAAAATAGTGATTTCTATGCATTTTCTTCATCCTAAGTGTAGATCCATGTAGATCCATTGTTCATGATGATGTTACATCCATTTTATCACATGTTAACCTATGCAAGTTCATTCATCAAGTTTGTAGAGATATTGTTCATGTTTTCATGCTTATTGGACTTTCAACTCTTTAATTACGAAAATGCCATTATTGTTATAATTGTCTACTTAGATCATATTTGAATGCTTGATTGCTTGGATTGATGTTCGATTTGATTGATTGTTATGAACTAGATGATTGATGATTAGATTTAGATCGAAGATGATTCAAAAGCTAAGGGAAAGGCTCTTGGATTGGGAAAGCTGCTCGTGGCATATGTAGCGGGATGATGAAGCTCTTATGCATAGATTTGATGATGAGATGTTGAGATGAGGCTTTGCGAGGATGTGATGAAGCGAGGCAATCATGTGATGAAGACTTGGTGTAATCCAGATGGGATCATTCCAAGCACGTTGATAACTCGGTGATATGATTCGAGTTGAGGATAATGAATGGATATGAGAATAGTCGTCGAGGAGGATGACTAGGAGGCTTGGATAGCATCGTTGTTGAAGGTTCTAGCATGCTCTAAGCAAGGGTACTTTTGGGCAGATTCGATAGTCCCAACGGCCAACTGTTGGTGGTCGAGTACTCTAGGCAGATTCAATAGTCCTAGGCACAGGCTGCGACGACGTGCGGGAGTTATGTCTAGAACCGGGGTTTCCATTAGCCCTTGACGGACGGCTGAAAGAATGTGCCGGTCATTCAATTAACGGTGATATCGAAGCAATGATAACAGTGATAGCCAGAGTCATGGATGTTTGGTTGTATCGTCATTCGGACTCAAGAGCGGTATTTTCTGGGTGCTTATCTGATTTAGGCCTTGGTACTTGGAAAACATCTCCCTTGACTCGAGTGATAGTAGCTTTACTTTAAATTGTATGCTCTGCTCTGCTTGCTTCTGCTTAGTGTGTGTCTGGGGGCTATCACTGTAGAATGAGGTTGGAGTGGGAGGGTTGTATTCCTATTCCTTTTCCTTTATGCTCTTTTGGTATGTTGTTAGTTAATTTACTGCTCACTAAGACTGTTGTCTGACTCAAGGCTTTATGTTTTTAATTCTTATTGCCTTGGGCTGTTCGTCCATTTTTGGGACGGGCAGACTAGGTAGCAGGTGACAGGTGCTGTTCTCTTCTCACGATGCTGATATCGAAGACGAGCTGGAGGGTTGCATATTATCTCCTTATTATGTACCGGATGTTCCGCTGTTTTGTATTCTCTGAGTGTTATGTAGTGAGGCTTGATGTATTGGCTATTTGGATGCTTGTATTCAACTATTATGGAGTTTTATATGATGTCATTTTGTTCTGTAAAGCTTCACTATACATATGTTCTATTGTATTTTGTCCATGCGCTGTGAGTAATACGATAGATTCTGTTGTTTTAATCTTACCTTGACAATCGTCCATGGTCGCCTGGCACACTTTACAGCGCTCTATCTTTAGATTCGGTGCAGGGGTCATGGGCGGTCGTCACAGTGCCGGGCCAAATGGGGGCTAGCTACCTCGAGCGAACACACTTCTTCGAAAACTACTCATTACTTGTTGTCGATTGGTGCACCCTTGATTTGGGAGTGTTGTTTCGCGGTGTTGCGATCGCTGCGGCGATGCTTTCTCACCAGTCCGGATCAGGCAAACGGTAGTTTCACTACCTTGGGTATTGCCTCATGCGCCTTGTCATACTTGTATCCCTATACGTGACCACTGCGATTTGTTTTGTGTTATACCTATGGGGTACTCCCTGATAGCCCACTAGTTTACGGTGGAGTTTACAGTGCTGTATAGACTATAACGCTTATATAAAATGTGTTAAGGGAGATAATGGTAACGCCTTAACACTATTTCGATACTTTATATTACTGATAGGCATTATCTACTTATCGTACACTACTACATAGTAGATAGTTTAACGGATCCTTAAAGGATGGTTATTCCAAACATCCTTTGAGTTACTTGTATTTCAGTTGTTATTTCACTTGAGTTGGATTTATTGATATAAGAATGTTAATCCTGACTCGAGTGTCTTGTGTTTTGCTTTACGCTCGGGTCAGACTGAGTGTACCAGTATTCGAGACTCACCTTTGAAATTGGAGCTTTGCTAGAAGATCCAGCCATCTATTCTGCTTTCAGTATTCGATGATTCCAGTGATGTATTCTGATTTGTATCTGATGTATCGTATTACTCTTCCGTTGTATCTGGTTTAACTCTGATGTAACTTATACATTTATATAGTAGCTTCATGAACTACTATCTCTTTTATTTCCGCTGCATTTATTACTCTGTGTCTGTGATCTGTGATTATTTATTTACTGTATATGTTCAGTTTTGCCAAATTTAAATTAACAATTCGGTATTTTGAATTATTCAAGTCCGACATGTGCGGATGCGAATGGTCCAAAATAGCGGGTCGTTACAGTTGGTATCAGAGCTTTGGTAGCTCTAGGTAAAACTTAACATATAGGGTAAATGTATTTACAGAATCACTCTCATTCGAGTTTCAATCTCTTCCTTTTGACTCGATTCCTTTGAATTTTGGAACGTTCCCTACGGTTCCAAATTTCATTCGTGTCCCTCACTATTCGTCTTCTTTCAATTCTGGAGTATCCCATAACTCCACTTCGAATGATCTTTATAATGAGTCGGCGGTCTTGCCAATCTCAAATTGACTTATAAAGGGGTGAAACTCCTTTACAATAGACATCGATTTAACGGAGATTTCTGTATCCTCGGTTTACGATGCTATCTATCTCCTGCTAAACCTAAATTCTATTTCTTGAGATCGAATGTAGATTTGCCCCGAAAGTTTGCATCGATCTTATTCTTGAAGTCACGGTCGACCCGGTTAAGGTTGCCCGCGATTTATATAAACTTATCTATCTTCCTATTTTGGTATTTAATTATCTCGTCTTTGTTTCAAACCTATCTTCGAAGAAAAAAAAATTTTCTCTTTGAATTGAGTCCCTCAAATTTAAATCTCTATCCTTGCTTTGAAATCCATTCTCGTATCGTCGAGCGAGGAAGTGTATTTATAAATTAATATTTAAAATGTTTTAAAATATATTGTGTTGTTTGAGTTGTTGATGTGGATTTGGATTTTCGATCGATTCGTCTGATCAACGCTATCGATAGGATTTCCAAAACACTTTAACAGAGCAAACCGACACAATATCGTTTTCAAATTTGGTAAACAAAATAAATATTTGAATGATTATATTATATATACAAGTATAAATTTTTCTGAAATTAAATTGTTAATGAGTTATTGTCCGAAATGATAATATTTAAATTTTTTTATTTCATAAACCATTGACTATTGGATAATATAAATAAATGAATTTATAAAATGGGTTAAAATTGATTTTTAATTTAAATGGATTTAAACTAAATTTGAGAATCTAATATTCGGTGGTTTCAAACTTTGATTTGAATGTTTTAAAGTGTATAGTATTTAAATATCTTCAAAAAGAATCATTCCAAAGAATTTAAAGTCTAAATCAGTGCTCTTCTCTTTATCGTTGGAAAATAATTTCGGTAATGACGGCCGCATCATCGACATTCATTTTCGAGTTTCGAAGAGTAGAGACCATCATTAGCTTGTTACACTTTTGTTTTGAAATGAATTTGATTTGAATTTCTAAAGTATGACTTGATTTAAAAATATTTATATACATACATATTAGTATTTAATTTAGATTTGACTTGGATATATTGTATGTATATATTTCTAAATTGTTTAAATTTAATCGAAAATCTAATTCAAAATTTTCTTAAAGGATGATTTTCAATTACAAATGAAGCCAAATTCTTTTATAAATACTTAACTTGAAATAACTGAATTGTAAAATTTACTTGTATAATACTCAATTGCATTCAATATAACTTACCTAAATTTTCAAAAGTTAACTATGTAATTGAATATTATACAGCAGAAAATGATATCAAAAGAAATTTTAAACAAATTTGAGTAGTTATAATAAATGTAAATATACTTAATATATGTGATAGGATACATTAAGTATAATAAATTTAATAATAATTTGGTACGAAGAAGAATTAAATTTGTCGAATAAAGTGTGATTATAATAAATGACTATTCAAATTTAGGACTTTTGAAATTGTTAATTTAATGTAATTGGATAATATACAATATAAAAATGTCTTTATAAATAAAATTTGAGGGTTTATAATAAATGTTATACACTAAATTTTGATTATAAAGATGTTAATAGAGTTAAATAGAATAATAAGTTAAATAAATAATAGTTATGATTAATAGAAGAAAATTTGTATTGAAAGTTAATAAATTGAATTAAATCAACTTAAGGGAGTATCTTGGATTAATTGAATTTAAATTAAATTTCATTTGGAAGAAACCTTTTGTACCTAACATTAATAAATGTGAAATCAAATTAATTTAATGAAACCTTGAATTAAAAAAAAACAAATTGTTGAATATAAATTTATTTAAGTTGAAATTTATATGTTAAATAAATTATTTTGTTTTCAATCTATTTTCTTCTAGTTAGTTCTATTCTCCTACCTCCTTCCTTTTCGGGGACGAAAAGTTTTTGAGTGGAGGAGAGTGTAACAACCCGCAGATTTAACCAGTTTTAATAACATTATTAATTGGAATTTTGTGAAATTTTAAACGATAAAATTTTGAAATATAAATTTGATATTTGGAATGCGTCTAGTTAAACATAGAAACTGGTAAATTTTCGTCCGAAAATATGAAAGTTTATTTCGTGCGTAAATTTACTTCAATTTAATCAGTTAAAAAGCGATGAAAATAAAATATTTCCGAAACCTGAATATTTTTACATAGGAATATTCTAAATCTTCTTCTGAGCAAGACGTCATTTTTCGTTTTTCCAAATTCGGACTTCTTTAGCTCCGTTGATCTTATTTTTCTGCGTTTTTGCTGCATTTTTCGCTAGTAGAAAATTCGAATTTTTTATAATTCGATCGTACTACTGATATCTATATATTGTTTTGATCGTTTCGTCATGCTGATCTCTGCGGTATATTCAATTCTATGTTTTGAAGTCCGGTACGCGCCGGAATCTGTAAAACGACGGACCGTATCGGTACGTTTCTTGAATCTTTTGGTTTATGGTGCCTTTCTACTTTCCACCGTATTAATCAACAACCTTTTAAAATTCCCTGAATTTAATTATTGATGTTTGTTCATCTTAATATGTCAATTATTATGTCTATTCATTTTCATCTGAATTGTTGCTTTTGAGAAACGGAAAAATATATGAACAACCGTTCATTTTATAGCCACTCTTCATCTCTTCTTCAATCACTTCGTTCTATCTTCATTGTTAAAAAAATTATAAAGAAACAAAAATTTGCCTGCTGCGTCATGGCCTTCATTTACATCTCCATTTTTTCAAAACTTTTGCTCTTCACTTGCCTGAGCCTATTCTCCTTCCTCTTCCATTTATAATTGCCACCCAACTGCCACCCGTTTCAGCTCCCTCCACCTTTAGTTTCTCCGGCCTCCCACAGCCCATACATCGGCCCGAGCACCTTCCGATCCAACAGCGCCTGTCTCTCCTCCATAGCCGCTGGCATCCACGTCCGCCTTATGCTTTCTCTTTCCAGTCTTCCCCATCATTTCGGCCAGCAACCTCATGTCACCAACTCTCCTCATTCACCATGGCAACACCGCTATTCCCTTCCTCTACCACCAGAGAACCACCTTCCCTTCCTAGCCGAAACCACATCACCTCCTCCTCACAAACTTCCACAGGCCGAAACCTCCTCATCATCTTTGCCTGGCCTTGACAAAACACATCATGGCCGAAGCCTTCATGACACATCACCTTCCCATAGCCGTGACCAAACACCTCTTGCCACTTCGTCAACCATTCTCCTCCTCGTCTTTGTTAAGGTATTATGTATATATATATTTTATATATTTTTTGTTAAGTTATATAATGTTATAAAGTATAAAGGTTATATTAGAAGTACTTTTGGATTTGTGCATATAATCTGTTAACAAACGTATATATACCTAACTAAGCTATTATATATATTAGTTACTGTTTTGTTTTTGCTGTGTACAGTAAGTATAATACACTATAATACTTAAACCTATGACAATACTTTATTATAGATTTGAAATAACTGATATGTATGCACTTGTAAGAGTTTAAGTTATAAAGCATATATACCAGTATAAGTATAATCTGTTCAGGTTCTGTAGATGTTAAATATATTTATATATATTAGTTTAATCGGCTGTTTGATGTTATAAGTTATAGCTATATATATATTGTTAATTAAGTATATGCTGTAGTTTATAAAAGTTTGTAAAGTATGTATGTGTGCGCGTATATATATGCATGAAGTTTGCTAAAGGGGTAATATATTTGCTGATTGAATATTGATTTCTTTATATAAAATTGTTATATTGTGTAAGTTATACTTAGATATATTTATATAAACGTATTTATGTAAGTTACGAATGTACGAGATGTTGTATAGGCATGTTTGTACAAGTTACAAATAACCTGTTCATTTTTATAAGTATAATTTGTCTGTTAAAAACGCAAGTCTTTGTACAACCGCATGTATATATAAGGAAAAGTCTGCATGTCATATATATATATTGATCTTAGTTGATTGATTTTTTTACAAAGATATTGATTTGTTATATATATATTAAATTATACGTTAGTTTATATATTTTCGTATACTAGTTTGTATATAACCCGTTGTGTAGATATGTATATTTAGAGTTCATATATTAAATGTGTTGTATATATATAAGCTCCATTAGTTTATAAAAGTCCACCGTATACATTTCGCAGTTTATATAAATTTTCTATTTTATCGAATTATATATATATTCTGTTCTGTTTGGACACATTTGTTTATAATATTATATAACGTAAGTTATATATGAGTTTAGTTTTATATTATTATATATATATATATATTAGTTTATAAGTAGCTGATTTTATTCATATGTCGTACATTTTTGGTCTGCACACATATACTAAAAAGTTATATATATATATAATCTGTTAGCTGACGTGTAAGTATGGATAGGTTTGTTTTCAAATTATATATATATATATTTAGATGTATTTGGAATTAGAATATGATTTTGTATATGTGTTATTTAATATTTGTTTTAAATTAAATATTGATTTTTATAAAATAACAAATATTTCTGTATATATCAAACTGATTCTGATTCAGTTCGTCAATTCTTGATTTTTTCAGCCTTGTTCGTCCAATTCGTGCCAATTTTGCTTTGCTTTGGTATTCGTGCTTGGATCCGTAACTCAATTCATTCCCGTTCGTCTCTATAGCCTCGAAAGGTGAGCAATCACTCATGATTAATGTTCTTTTATTTATTAAATCTGATTTCAATTGAAACGACAATTGAAATATGCTACTGTTAGTCATTTACACTGTTATTTATGCTATTAACTGTACCAGTTCACCTGTGACATCTGACACCCTTATTTGTTATTTATACAATGATAATCCAGTTTGGTTGATAAATGATTGATTGTTGATGTTTGACATTGGATGTTAAATTGTTAATGTTGAAGTGATATATAATATGTAATTGAATTTGACGTAGGATAGTTAGATTTGATATATGTGTTAAATTTGATTAAAAGACATTTGTATAATATGACCCCTTTAACTGTTAAATTTATTGACACGTAGGATTTGTTCAATTACACCTTGAACCACTGAATGTATGTTGTTAAATTGATGATGTATGAAATTGTAAATAGATGACAAGTGAAGAACCGTAATGTAATAATCTTTAATTTACATGAAATGATAGTGTAGATTCTAGAATTAATTATATTAATTCGCACAAACAACAAATGTGAATTAATACGATTATTTCGGGATTATTTGAATTGATTATTGGATTGATATTGGTTTTTGTTATTGCTTGTTTATTTACTTTGACACTATCCCAGTTATCACACTGCAAGTTCCCTTTGCTATGCTTTGATTTTGAATTGAATTGGAATCGGGTTGAAATGATAAATACCCAAATTAAACATTGACCTAGGATAGAGAATTAAATAAAAACCGATTGGTCAATAATTTGATTTAAAAATAAAAATGAAGATTTTATTTGAATAAATAATATGGTTTTGAAATGAAGTTGAAATTTGAATTTTTAATGAAAGGAAAATGTTAATATTTAATAATATGAAACAAAATATTAACAATGTAATTGATGAAAGAACGTTGTTAAATTTGAGAAACGATTGAATTAAGTTTTGAATTTTAATAATTAAGTTGAAAGTATTAATAATTAAGTTTTGAAATTATTAATAATTAAGTTTTGAAATTAGTTAATAATTAAGTTTTGAAATTATTTAATAATTAAATAAGATTGAATTATTTAATAGTTAAATAAAATTGAATTCTTTATTAAGTGAAATTGAAATTCTTGAATAAGTGAAACTGAATTTCTCTAATAAGAAATAAAATGTGTTTTATTGAAATTAATGTAAGACTTGAAATGTAAAGAATTTGATTTGATGAATTTAATTTAATGCAATTTGTAAGTTTTGATACAATGGAGTTGAACTTAAATAATTGATTTAATAAATTGGAAGTTAAATAGAAATTGTTTTGAAGAATAAATTTATTTAACGAAGATTGAATGAAATCGATAAATGAATTTGAAATTGATTTGAATGTTAAATTAAATTAATTTAAATGATTTCGGAATGAAATTTATATATGAACTTGAATCAATATTTGAATTGTTTTGAATAAAATTTGAAATTGAATTATAAGATTTTGAAATGGGAATTTGGAAATTTTGAAACGTAAATTATGGAAATTGATGTAGAAAGACAAATGAAATGTTGATTTAAAAATTCTAATTGAAATTGAAATTGATTTGGTTTTGCCTCATGTGCTGGTAGAAAGATAAAGATGTTAACGAAGATTGAATGAAACCGAGCCCATAACCGAGCCCATAACCGAGCTCATAACCGAGCTCATGAGCATATGCTGTGTGTATCTCTGCAAGTGTACAACGGGGTCAGAGGTTCCTTTGTAAGGTTCCATTGTTGGTATTTTCCATTCTCGGGGGGTGTTAGCAATTTCGATATTGCGAGCGAAAGGGCTGGTTACCCTAGCACCTATCCCTCGATCTCTTAGATCCCATTGAACGCACTCTTTGAACAAGCGTGTCATCCTTTCATTAGAATTTGGAGCAGATAGAAATGAGTTCGGTTCTGTTCTGTGGGATTGATTCCGTCCAGATGACCTGTAGGGATAGTATCGTCTATCATTCCTAATATTTTCCAATGGCTGCCTTTGGTCTTTAGGGAGCATGTTAGGGTCAGCTACAATTGGCCCTTGCCTTGATCTTCCCCTGCTGGGTTCTGATCTAAGCATTTCCTCGGGTCCAACTTCGGGCTGGACTCTAGCTTGGCCCCGTTCATTGATGTTTCCGTGGTTAGGCAGTACGACAGGCTCAGCTACAGTTGACCTCCGCCCGGTACCTCCCCCGTTAGGTTCGGTTCCAAGCGTTTCCTCAGGCCTAACTTCGGGCTGTGCTCGGTCTCGGCTCCTACCATGGCCGCTTCTGTCGTTAGCTCCTTCGAAGAAGGAAGATCTTTGATGTCTCCGAGATCCTCCAGACTGGGACTCACCCCATGATTCAGTGTTGCGGTTGGACTCTTCAGCATCCCTTAAGCGTGACATGAGATGGTCTACCAAGGCTTCCTGCTGGGATGTGAAGCGGTTAGTCACTTCAGCCACAACCCTGTCTAGATCTTCTCTAGTAATTGCTGCCGGCTGTTCTGAGGCAGGGGTTGTCGGATTTGCCTGACCTTCATCTGGTACTGCTGCTGGAAGGGGACGATTTACTTGGTCTGTGGCCACTGGATCTGGAAGACTGCTGGTTGCGATGTTTTTTCCTTTGTTAACATCTTTCTTCTGCTTGGGAGGCATGTTTTCCAAGCAATGAACGACGCTGTTAGGAAGAAGGTTAAGTGGAAGAAGCTGAAGCTTCGAGCTTTCAGCTCTCAATGAAAGCACCAAAAATGTTTGCACAAAAAATGGACAAACACCTCCAAGTCGTATGGTTTAATTGATTTTATGTTGTTCTTAGTGATTTGAGTGATTTATGCAAATATATGAAAAGCAGGGACTAAACTGTAACAGACACGCAGATTTATAGTGGTTCGGCCAGAATGTGCGTACGTCCACTTTATATGTTATTCTCCTTTTCTATTCAAATTACAAGTACAAAGCTTTGATACAAGTATATGAAAGTTGTTTGAAAGTTCTATCCGTGCTTGAGCTCTCCAACTTGTTTTCCATTATTGTACCCCTACCCCTCTATTTATAGAGTGAGGCTGGGGGTAGGAGCCTTGGATGTATATGGCTGTTGGCGGGCCTGGGCCGATGCGATCTGGCCTGGCAGTGTTGATCCGGTACGCCTTGGTCCGGTTGTGAGTCGAGTTGAGAATTGGTCCGGTGATTCTGGTCCGGTGGTGAGTGGGCTAAGCTCTGGTCCGGTGGTAGGTGGAGTAGGTTGGTTCGGTAGTGTGGAGCAGAGGTTGGTTCAGTAGGCAGTGGAGCAGAGGTTGGTTTGGTAGGCAGTTGGAGTAGGTTGGTTCGGTAGGCAGTGGAGTAGGTTGGTTCGGTAGGCAGTTGGAGTAGGTTGGTTCGGTAGGCAGTGGAGTAGGTTGGTTCGGCTATGCATAGGAAGAGGTTTGGTTCGGCTATGCATAGGAAGAGGTTTGGTTCGGCTATGCATAGGAAGGAAGTTTGGTTCGGCTATGCATAGGAAGGAAGTTGGTCCGGTAGTAGGTGGAAACACTCCCAACAACATGTGCTTATCATATGAGTAAAAATTTAGAAGCAAAACTTGGCGGACGTCGTAAGAGGAATTGATTAGTTAAACTCTTTCTTTCATGTGTTGAATTTGATAGAGTTAGGGACATGCCCTAGAGGAAATTATGTAATTTGTTACATATATCTAACTTGATAACCATCTTGTTAAAAATAAAAGGTGTTTTCTTTCTATTATATACTTGATACAATGTGTTATATTAATTAATTAATTTAATTAAAAGTATATTTAATAGAAATCCATAAATGATATATTTTGTGATAATAGTTACAAAGTATTGTAACAGTGGGCAATTTATCACAATGAAAATAAATATATCATTTTAAACATACCTAGTCATGATGTATTGAGATTGGATATCGATACATCCATTGAGACTAGAGTACTTTAACGCTCTTCAAATGTTGGGCAGTGCATCTCATGGCTGCTGGGGGCATTAAGGGGTTACATACTGATAGGTATTGGATAACTATGGAATGACCCACTCGATAGTTTTCTATTGGTTAATATAACTAAGGTCAAACAGAAAATATTGATGTGACTGATTTACACAATTTTCCAGACCTAAGAATACTATCAATCTTCAATATGGAAACTCCGCTTTGATTATAATCAAATCATGACATGACGTACATCGAGTGACTATAGTAGGTTCAAGTGGAAGTAATAAAAGTGAAGCACTATTCAAGAGAGGATTCATCTTCTCAGTTATATGAGGTTAGTATCACAGTCAGCTCAAGTCAACTTAAAGTCAAAGTCTCTGGCCAGAGCATTCTGGTTAATAATAATTGTTATTATTGAACCGATGACTTTGTGTTTGGTCTATAGAGTAGAATATGGACAATATTGGAATTTTGACCATTATCGAATTCCATATATTCAAAATGATATAGTTTTGACGAAGAAAATTGATGTAAATAAAGTCACAATTGGGTAAAGCTTAACAAAGTGAAATTGGATTTTACCAAGACCAATTAAGCGATAAATTTATCCAAAATGTCACACCATCTGCTTAATGACGTGTGAACATTAATATTCGAATAGTTCGATATTAATCGGTGACCAAATTTACAACTGACGAGTCACACAACCGAAACAATGAATTCTTCTTTGATCAAACGAATTAATTATTTTACAATTGTTATAAATTAATTAATATTTATGAAATATTAATTATTAATTTTTTATTATGATTTAAGGGCTAAATATTATTAAATATATTTATAATAGTTATAAATATATTAATCGATATACGATATCGATAAACGATTAAATTGGGTTAAATTAAATAATATTTTCTTTGGGCTTAAATGGGTTTTTATCCCATCATGATGGGTGAAATTTTCGAAAGCAACATGACATGATGGGCGGCTCAAAATAGGGTTTAGATGCTAGATTTTGGATGACTCAGATCAAGGAAGAATTAGTATGGGATGAGATCCACTTTTTTCTCCTTTCTATCCACTATATAAGCAAACCTAAACTAATTTGATTAGGACTTTTCTTGCTACCGTCTTCATCATATCTTGCTGCCCAAAATTACTCCATTAGTGCTCCATCATATCAAGTTCAAATTAACTCAAAGTTGATAACTATCCGATAGTCAAAGGTCAACGGTTCAAGAATTAGCAATCTACTGAATTGGAAAAGGTTTCAAAGGGGAGAGTTCATCCTTTCAAGGTGTACTTCAAGGCTTGGGTTCTTAGGTATGTTTTATCAAATTATAATTTATAATTCCTTAAATAATATTTTATTATGTGTATATATATATATAATATTGTTAGTTTGGTGATGATTCTGACGTGAATTAATGTTCTCACAAAATGGTTTGATTATATGTAACGATCGCCTTTTTAATCCCTGAATGTCGATACTAACATCCACGATATTCATATGCCGAGCACTCAAGTGCTAGAAAGACAAAATGTTAGGGTAAAAGAAAAAGAACAAGAAATAGGGGAACAAAAACATCAAAATCTCACAATAGAATGATAACATATAATATTAAAATGATCTTTTACAAAGGAAAACTATAAGGATACAATAATCAAAGCAAACTAACCTATCATTAGCCTGGACAGTTATAACCGCCTGTCCTTACAATTGTTGATATATTTAAAAAAAGTTATGTAGCTGAAATAAAAATTACGGTAGGTAATCATCCAGCTCTTCTCCAAAAGCTCCAATGAACATCAACGAAATCTAGAAATATACACGAGGCTGACCCGATGTTAGTCCCTGAGAAGTTGGTTTTGATGACAACAACCTTAGAATAAGATTATAAAATATAAATACTAACATTATTGTTTAGATATATATGTATATGCAGGATATATATACAGCTAACAAAGAATGAAGACTGTACAATATAGAGATTCAGGAACTGATGAACTCAAGATCAAAGATATCAAGATTCAAGACTCATGAGTATCAAGATTATCAAGAGTTCAAGATTTCAAGATAAGTAATTTAGTTAGGAATTTTGTTCAAACTCCTAAAAAAGCACTAACATCTTAAAATCCATTTTATTCGTGGAATGGAATCCACTTCGAGCCCGTTAAAGGGATGGAACCCTAAGTAGGATGGAACCTACGAAAAATCTAGTGGAACATTGTTTTGTATCCACTAACTTTTATTCAAATGTTTTACAAAATTATATCTTGTTTTCAAAATGATTTTAAAATCTTCCTTTTTAAATCAAAAACATCTATCCTGGTTTTAAAATACTTTTAGCCTCAAAATAATCTTTATTTTAAATATCAAATTATCCTTGGTTTTAAACTATCTTTTAATTATAATATATTTAACTTTTAATATTTATACTTAGATTTAAATATAAAATTATAGTAAAATTTTATATACCAAAATATTATTCTCTATACTTATTTATGTATTTTAACTATAGTTAAGTATATTTATAAAGTTTAAAATAGTTTTAATACAAGATAGAAGTTATTTTTAAAGAAAAACAAATTACCAAAAATAACTTAGGCTTGTCGACAACCCCAAGGACCCCTTGTTGATAAGGTGATAGTTTATTTCAAAAGTTTGAATTTCAAAGGAAGTGTCTATTCGTCATATCCTTTCACGAATGGACATGGCTGTTGTTCTACTATAAATAAGGGCTGTTTTAAACGAATTTACAATCATATTTTCTCTGATTTCACTCCTCTTCTTCTTCCACATTTCTTTATATACATTTTTACCATTACTCTGCCGAAATCACCATTGAATCTAACTAGATCATCTCTGGTTTGATTCTCTATCACTATCTTAACAAGATCCCAGTGCTATTCAGAGTTATAGACTTCTTTGTATTCAATCGAGCGAGAAAAGGTGTGATTGTAGCCTGGAAAATCAATCGGGTGAACTTGTTGCCCATAAAATCAAGTATCTCTACCCAGAGGATTGTGAATCTGGAGCGGTGTACCTCGTGGCCTTGAAATCGAGGGTGTAATTGTAAGAATTGATTTTGAAAGAAAATCCGTACTTGTGTTGCGGGACTGGATGTAGGGTAACTCCGAACCAGTATAAAATCCAGTGTGTTCTTTCCTTTATTGCTTTTACTTTATATCTGCATCTGTGTTTGATTATGTGATCATATATGTGTTTGAATATTGCATACATTTGTGTTCAAATTAATATAAACTAAAAAAGAATTAGTAATTCCTTAAAACACTATTCATCCCCCCTCTAGTGTTAATTCTAGCCTTAAGATCCGTAATCCGCATTTCTCACATTTGGTATCAGAGCAAGGTTTTCAAAGTTTCATAATATGAATTTTGAAAAATTTCAAAATGGCTACCAACACTGGTACTGTTACTACTACCAACACTGGTTCTATTACCTCTATCACTAGTTCATTTGTAGAAGGTCAGTCTACTGTCAGACCACCACTTTTTAATGGCAGTAACTATGCATATTGGGCAGGTAGGATGAAAATATATTTACAATCTGTAGGACTAGACACTTGGAATATCACACAGACTGAATATTTTGAACCCACAACTGGTTTTGCACAGTGGATTGCTGAGCAAAAGACCGTCGCACAAAATAACTCTAAAGCTATGAATATTCTATTTTGTTCACTTGATAGGAATGAATTTAATAGAGTGTTAGTTTGTAAGTCTGCATATGAAATCTGGAAAACTTTGCAAGTTACTCACGAAGGAACAAACAAAGTTAAACAGACCAAAATTTCCATGCTCACAAATCAGTTTCAATTATTTAAAATGAATCCTAATGAGTCTATTCCAGATATGTATAGTAGATTTCAGGATATTATGCATTTTTTAATATCCTTGGGAAAGGTATTTTTGGAAGAAGACCAAGTCAGAAAAATCTTAAATTCTCTTACTCCAGAATGGGATCAAAAGACACTTGCGATCGAAGAGGCAAATGACATCAGTACCTTAAAGATAGAAGAAATAATTGGAAATCTAATGTCGTTTGAAGTCCAAATGCTTGGGAGAAGAGAAAGCAAAGCATCTGAAAAGAAATCAATTGCATTCAATGCATTGACCGATGGATCAAACTCAAACAGCGATAATGATGAAGAGATAGCCTTTATGACCAAGAACTTTCGGAAATTCCTGAAATACAGAAAGGTGAATAATCTCAAGAGAAACAACTATAAGAACTCTGGTAATCAGAATGTAGTGCCAAACTATATCAAATGTTTCAACTGTGACGAACCAGGCCATATCAAAAGAGACTGTCCGCATCCAGATAAGCAAAATCTTCCTATAAACAATGATTCCGCAAAGAAACGAAAACGTGCATTTACTGCTACTCTAGATGACTCAGACTCGTCCTCAAGCGATGATGATCAGAAGACAGATAATTCAAATATGTGTTTCACGGCAGTTCACGACTCCGACGAATTCAGAGAAACGGACTCAGAAAAAGGTACACGTTTACAATACATTGGTTAAAATTGCATGCTTAGTATTGGATGTTTGATTGGTTGATTTTGAATTGGTGTGTCGTGTGAATTTTAAAATTTTTATTATTATTTTATTATATTTTTACTATTATTTTTATTTTTAAATAGTATCATAATATTTTATGGAATATACTATAATTCTACTAATATTCTAGATATTATATAGACATTAAAAATTATATATATATATATATATATATATTAGAATACTTAAGAGAAATAAATCATGAAAATTCAGAGACACCTGTCGACAAGGCCCCCCCCCACGTTGTCGACAAGGGTATAGAAATTTGAATTCAAATGTTTGAATTTCCCTCCATCTTTTCACTTCATTAACCTCTCTGAAAAGTCACCTTTTGACTAGAGAACCTGTCCCTTGAGAATCTATTTATTTACTATCTCTTATCACAACTTTTCACTTTCATTTTCAAATTCAAACTCTTATTTCAAAATATCAAGCTCTCTACTCTCTACTCTAATGGCTTCTTCAAGCAACCCTTCCACAATGAGACTTTCCAGAAATATAAAAGAGCAACTTTTCAAAAACCCAGAGGCTATAAAAGCATATATCAACTATGCTAATTATGGAAAAGTCCATCCTGGAAAGTTTGCTTTATTTCAAGATTTCTCTACTTATGAAATCGATTCTCTTTTTGCAAACAACCAAGTTCTTAGTCTTGCTGATGCTTCACAAAATGACTTTGTTTGTTATCCAAATCTTGTTAAAATTTTCTATGCAAATCTCAACCGTGGATTTTATAATGGAAATGATGATGAAATTTGGAGTAGTGTTAAAGGCACTAGAATCATTTTAAATTGTGATGTTTTGGGTACCATTCTCAATTGCAAGAGCACAGGAATGGATCTTTCTAGTTTTAATATCGATGAAAATGATCGTGAGACATTTCATCACATTTTCGAAGGAGATGATAACTTTGAATTCATAAATCGAAACTTTCGACCTAAAGCAAGAATTATTAATGTTCTTTTACAACATACTTTGACCCCAAGATCGGGGAGTTTTAACAATCCAACTTCAAAAGTTTGCAAAGCACTTTTTGCTATTTTTGGAAATTATGATATTAATTGGGCGCAAGTTATTTTGGATGAACTTCGTCCCAAAATTTTTGAAGTGGGTGAAAACACTTTGTATCATGGAATCTATGTCATTCGGATTTTTAACTATTTTGGAGTGGATTTCAAAGGAGAAGAATTTGTCTCAAGAAAAGTTTTTAATCACTCAAACATTTCTCTTATGAAAATTCCATATGTTTTTCAACCATATGAGACTCTTGCCGAAAAGGAAGAGCGTTTGGCTCATGAGGAGATGGAAGAGGAGGAAGAAGAAGAGGATGAAATGGAAATAGAAGAAGAAGAAGGTGAAACATCCTTGGAAAGTATTGACTATCCCTCTAATCCAACCAACAAAACCTTACTCAAAAATCAAAAGACCATTGTTGAGAATCAACGGACTCTTAAACGGTCCGTTAGTAAGAAATTGGATAAAATGTCAACCAAGATGAACAAGTTTTTCTCCAAAGTCAGCAAGAAGCTTGGATTATCTTCATCTTCGTCATCCTCTAACTAGTTCTACCTTTTCATGTCATGTTGTATTGGTTTTAGTTTGTTTTGATCTGAATGTTCATGTAGTTCTTAATGTTTAATTATTGTATCGTTCTATTATGAAATGAAATTGAATTACTTTTCTATTATCTAGCTTATCTTATCTTCAGAATAAATGTTAGTATATATATATACACACACACACACAATTATTCACAAAATCAAAATGAGTCATCAAAATTAACTAACCCCTATCGACAACCCCCTAGAGACCCTGTCGACAAGTACTGGTCAAAAATGACTTTTCATTTTAAAATTTGAAATTTGAATAACTACCTTGTGTCTATTCATTTCAAACGAATTTCTACACCTATAAATACATATTTCTTCCAGAATTCATCACTAAAAATTATTTCTTATCTACTATATCTATATTTCTTCTCACAAACTCAAATATGGCCGATCCAATTCATAGTTTGACCGAGAATCTTGAAGAAACCCTTAATTCTTTCAAGAATATTCTTTCTTTCATTCTTCGTAAATAGCGACACTTAGAGTTGAGTCAAATGCAGATGATCAAGGAGCAAGAAAAACATTTCGATGTGATTCGATGGATGATTTCCTCCCTGCACAAAGATGATAATGAAGCACATCCTCCAGTCTCTCTCACCAATGAAAATGAAAATTGGGATGCCATTAAAGCAGACCCTATATTTGGAGAAGAAGGATGGGTGGAAGTTCCTCGTAATGTTTGATTTTATTTGATTGCTTTGTTTGATTTGAATTGATTGCTTGGATTGATTTGATTTGATTTGGTTTGGTGTGGATTGATAATTGGTGTGCAAAACATAATATGTATAAATACACATTGATATTTATATGATCTTTGATTAGTTATCATGTCTATCAGTATAATTATCTCTTAATCTATCTATTATATACTCCATTATATATTTTATTAATGCAGGTACTTTAGTACAAGAATAAGGGGGAGTTATATAGTTTGGAGTTAGTTTTTTGTTGATGACAAAGGGGGAGAAGTATAAAATAGGATAGTTAGGCATAAATTAAGGGGGTGTTATTAGTTTTAGGGGGACTATTTTATAAACAAAGGTTGTCATCATAAAAAAGGGGGAGATTGTTAGTCCCTGAGAAGTTGGTTTTGATGACAACAACCTTAGAATAAGATTATAAAATATAAATACTAACATTATTGTTTAGATATATATGTATATGCAGGATATATATACAGGTACCAAAGAATGAAGACTGTACAATATAGAGATTCAGGAACTGATGAACTCAAGATCAAAGATATCAGGATTCAAGACTCATGAGTATCAAGATTATCAAGAGTTCAAGATAAGTAATTTAGTTAGGAATTTTGTTCAAACTCCTAGAAAAGCACTGACATCTTAAAATCCATTTTATTCGTGGAATGGAATCCACTTCGAGCTTGTTAAAGGGATGGAACCCTAAGTAGGATGGAACCTACGAAAAATCTAGTGGAACATTATTTTGTATCCACTAACTTTTATTCAAATGTTTTACAAAATTATATCTTGTTTTCAAAATGATTTCAAAATCTTCCTTTTTAAATCAAAAACATCTATCCTGGTTTTAAAATACTTTTAGCCTCAAAATAATCTTTATTTTCAATATCAAATTATCCTTGGTTTTAAACTATCTTCTAATTATAATATATTTAACTTTTAATATTTATACTTAGATTTAAATATAAAATTATAGTAAAATTTTATATACCAAAATATTGTTCTCTATACTTATTTATGTATTTTAACTATAGTTAAGTATATTTATAAAGTTTAAAATAGTTTTAATACAAGATAGAAGTTATTTTCAAAGAAAAACAAATTACCAAAAATAACTTAGGCTTGTCGGCAACCCCAAGGACCCCTTGTCGACAAGGTGACAGTTTATTTCAAAAGTTTGAATTTCAAAGGAAGTGTCCATTCGTCATACCCTTTCACGAATGGACATGGTTGTTGTTCTACTATAAATAGGGGCTGTTTTAAACCAATTTACAATCATATTTTCTCTGATTTCACTCCTCTTCTTCTTCCACATTTCTTTATATACATTTTTACCATTACTCTGCCGAAATCACCATTAAATCTAACTAGATCATCTCTGGTTTGATTCTCTATCACTATCTCAACAAGATCCCAGTGCTATTCAGAGTTATAGACTTCTTTGTATTCAATCGAGCGAGAAAAGGTGTGATTGTAGCCTGGAAAATCAATCGGGTGAACTTGTTGCCCATAAAATCAAGTATCTCTACCCAGAGGATTGTGAATCTGGAGCGGTGTACCTCGTGGCCTTGAAATCGAGGGTGTAATTGTAAGAATTGATTTTGAAAGAAAATCCGTACTTGTGTTGTGGGACTGGATGTAGGGTAACTCCGAACCAGTATAAAATCCAGTGTGTTCTTTCCTTTATTGCTTTTACTTTATATCTGCATCTGTGTTTGATTATGTGATCATATATGTGTTTGAATATTGCATACATTTGTGTTCAAATTAATATAAACTAAAAAAGAATTAGTAATTCCTTAAAACACTATTCACCCCCCTTTAGTGTTAATTCTAGCCTTAAGATCCGTAATCTGCATTTCTCACACCCGAGCATTATAAGAAATAACACCCGGATCAGTTTGGTAAACTAGCATGAGAAACTCAAATCATATGGAATATTTAATGTTATAAAACCTTTCAAATTAAAGGTATCTCGTAAGACAACACCGCAAATAAACATGGACGGGTTTTTACCTTACGATAACCAAACCATTTCATAGGAAAATCTAGTGATACTATAATAATGTCTATGGTTTAAAATAAATATATAACATAACTAGGATAGTTACATTGATTACATTCAACAACATATTTAGGTATACACATAAAAACGCAAAGGCACGTTCGTATATGGATTTTCAATTGGAAGGTCCTCAGTACTTCGAGGCAAGTCTCTTGGCAAAGGTCAGAAAGTACCTTCCGAGTGCCATATATCTCTAGATAAGATATACCATATAAGGAAGACATAGTTGCTTCATGCAGAAAACGTGTCCCGAATACCATCAACTCCCGCTAACAACAATCGATAAGGATACTCTAGATAATGGAGTTGATATGTACCCTCTGAGGTTAGCTAAACCCCGTTGGCTATGTGTCTACTCTATTTTTAGCCATTTCCGATGTCGAGGTAACGTTCAGCATCTTCACAAGAGTCTTCTATACTTGAACAAATAATGAATCCCACATGGATTCCATCTTCTCGACAAATTTCAGAACCACACATGGATTCCATCATTCCACTTCTAAAAGATAGAACACATACCTCAGTTTTGAAGTGGTTTCGATAAGTAGAACACTTACCGATCCCGGTCTCTCCAAGACTGAATCGATGAATTTGGTATTATTCAACAATACTGAGAATGATCGCATAAGGGAACTAGTTCTCGTATACTCTCCATAAGTAAGTAAACATATAAGCGTTATCAATTCATCCAAAGCATGATACAATTGCATAAACGCATTTTAATCTCTTTTTAATTAATTTATCCTTTATTAACTTAAAAACCATTTTTATTAGTAAAACACCATTTTATCAAATAAAACTTCTTTCATGAGTCAAAACTTCCTTTATTAATTAATACTCATTTATTAATTAAAACTTCCTTTATATACTTGTGTGTATATATATATATATATTTAATTTCTCTTATAACCTTTTCAATAATTAAAAAGTATTCATATACTTATCTCAACGATATAATTATATTCACAAATTACTTAAAAATGTTTTCCTTACTTAAAATATAATCAAAGAGGTTAAAAATAAATGCTACTAAAACATTGTTACTATAAACCACTTATCTTTTATGAATTACACACACGATTTTTTTCTTTCATTTTATAAAAGATTTCAATACTTGTTATTATTTTTAAAATTTCTATTATTAAAGATCTAATTATATTTATAATATTTTTCCACTTTAAATTATAATTCAAGTGTTTAAAAAATAAATGTTACTAAAACATTGATTACTACAAACCCAAAACACTTTACATCTTTAAAACTTGTTTTTAAAGATTTAATTATATTTAAGGGTTAAAGACAGTTATTACTCAATCATTTGTCACAACAAACCCAAGCCATTTCTATATTTTTCATTAACTTTAAAACATTTGTTTGAAGATCATAACATATCCACACTTATTAATTAAGTTAATATACTTTTAAGTAATTCCACAAAACCATTTATTTTAACTTAAGTGTTAAAATACAAACTTCCTTTGTTATATTTATAAAATACTTAATTTAATATTTAAAACTTATATATATATAGGAATACCTTTAAAATACTTATTGATATGTCAAAACACTTTTAAAATGTAACGACTTGCCCTTTCGACCCTTAGAAATCTACATTAATACATTCACGGTATTCATGTGCTGAATATCTAAGTGTTGGAAAGATAGATTGTTGGGGTGAAAGAAATAAAATACAGAACAAAATCTCACATCGAGATGGGAAATATATATATAATACACACGTGATCTTTACCAAAAAGAAAAGAAATTTATTATATACACAACATCAGAGTACACTGACCTATCATGAGCCCTGGATAGTTATAACAACCCGTCCTTACAATTTGCTGATAAATACAGATAGAAATCAAGAATAACAAAACAACAGAAAAATATAAGATACGTGAAAATGTCTTGGAGAATCCAACTCGTCCCTTGAAAGCTCTAAAGCATCCAGCTAAATCTGGAAAATATGCTTGGGCTGACTCGAACATTATAGGAAACAACGCCCGTGTCAGTCTGGTAAAACCAGCGTGACAAGGAATTTTATTTATTATAACTTGTAAAATCCTTTAAAATCAAAGGTATCTTGTAACCACACCGCAAATAAACACGGATGCGTTTTTACCTTACGATACCAAAACATTTATATCAGAAAATCCAGTGATATTATAATAATGTCTAAGGGTGAAAATAATAATAATGAAGTAGTTATGATGCTTATGAGTGTACATCACAATAATAATAGGTATATAATCAAAAACCGCTAAGCATCATTCGCTAATTGTGTAAGATTCCACAGAGGTGCCCTCAGCACTTCGAGAACGGTCCTCCTAAACAAGGATCAGAGATATCCTTTCCAAGCAGCATACATCTATAACATCCTTGATTTTTTATAACATTATTCAAAAAATTTAATTAGATAAATTAAATAGAATAATGAAAATAAGGAGATTGAGATTTGAATAAATTATATACATAGGGCCGTGCTTATTAACAAGATAAATGGGCTTTAAATTGGTTTATTGGTTAATTTCACAAACGCAAATAACAAACCTAAACTAAAGCTGGCCATTACCAAGGAAGAAAGGAAGAAATTTATCTAAAGCTAAAGATCAAAGCTAGGAAGGATTAATCAACAACAAATCTCAAATTCCTTATCAAGTCTAAGGTGAATAATAATTCATTCCACCTCCTTTTGGTTTTATAATCATGTGATTTTAGATTTGAGTATTTATCTTGTTTCTATGATATATTGGATGATGATATGCTTAATTTATGGGTTGTTTGATTTAAACAATTTATTTATACATGTAATGCGTACGATTTTAGGGTCAAAACCATGGGTTATTGATTTTAAAATGCCATGGAAAATTTTTATGTTAAGTAAAACATGATTTTGGAGATGATTTTTAATTTTCAGAATTTTCCAAGCTATGAAAATTTTATTATGAATTTTTGATGGAAAATATGATGTAATTGGGTTTTGAACATTTCAGGTAGAAATTGGGTTTGAAATTTTAATATGTTTGACTACATGATGAAATTGAATTTCTATGATTTTTAGGGATTTTTCTCAATTGATTTACTAGGGGAAATAAATTATTTTAAAAGAAGGGCTTTTCAAAAAATGTCAGTTTTTGTTATGTGGAAAGGTTTTAACGTTAAAATCCTTTAATTTGGATCTATATAAATGCAGCAGTTTTAAATGTAAAGTACTTGAAATTTTTTTATGGCAGCCAATCAATGTTTTACAAATAGGCAAGTCGTTAGAAAGTAATTACTAAAAGTTGCTATAATTCAGCCTTTAATCAAAAAAAGGAGTTCCGCCTCTGTTAGTAAGTACCTTTCGACTCCATTGATTCCGCCTCGTCCCAGTCGAAACCAACACAGTCAAAACCAATACACAAGATATCACTTAGATGGTATGTAGTGGATTGGAAGGAAGGCAGAAGCCTTAGTGTCGAAAGGTTTGCTTCCGATGGAGTCGAAACCCTGCTTTGTTTTCAAAAGTTAAAGTCTTGCCTTGTTTAACTAAAAGATTTCGACATTGTCGAAACACATGCTTTCGAAAAGGTTTTATGGATGGCTTTCGAAGAAGGTTGCTGTACTATAAAAAGGAGTTAGCTTTCGAAGGGGTTACTTCTGTTTTAACCTAAGCCTTTTTACTGAATGCTTTTGATGGGGTTGAGGGTTTCGAAGGTGATGGAGTCGAAAGGGGTTTCGACTCTATCCTTCGAATTTTTAATTTTTAAAGTCTTTTGCTTTCGACTAGATAGTTCCGACACCATCAACATTTCCCTAAATTTGTTTTAGTTGGTTTCGAAAGAGATACTTTCGTATATAACAATTTTGACCCAAATGATGTTTATGAAGAGTAAACCCAATGCTTTCGAAAGAGTACTTTATGTGTTTCGAAGCTATGTTTTAAAGAATGTTTTCTTGATACCTTCGAAAGGTTATCATTGGTTTCGAAAGGTATATTCTTAGAGTTTTGAAAAGCGGTTTTCTATGCTTTCGAAGGAGGTCATCCAGTGGTTTCGAAAGTGATGTTTTAAAGTTTCAAAACAAATAACCCATTCTCATTTTTAAAGGAAAAACCATGGCATAAATAAAGATTTTGGAAATATTATTCACATTGTTATTAACCCATAACTGTATTTTGGGGAAAGGGCTGAATAACTAGTTAGGTTGACCTAGTAGTGAATATAACTTAACAGATGTTAAATTTTCAATTAAAGATATTGGCAGGGGCCAATAGGTTTACAGTAAGCCCATGAAAACTGTATGATATTGGCAGGGACCAATAGGTTCATAGTCAGCCCATGCAAATAAGTTTTGATACTAGCAGGGGCCAGCAGGTTTGTAGTTAGCCCATGAAAACTATATCCGGATTTAGATATTGACAGTCAGCCAATAGGTTCCTAGTTATCCCATGAAAACTAGGATAAGAGATAAGATATTGAAGGTACCAATAGGTTCTTAGTGATCCCATGAAAACTAAGTAATTGGACA
This sequence comes from Allium fistulosum, assembly GCA_030737815.1. Taxonomy (NCBI): domain Eukaryota; kingdom Viridiplantae; phylum Streptophyta; class Magnoliopsida; order Asparagales; family Amaryllidaceae; genus Allium; species Allium fistulosum. The sequence goes on from CM060902.1 coordinate 1,429,740,021, forward strand.
GATAGTCCATAAACATTTAACAGGTTAACAGTAACCTTAGAAACTATAATTGAGACAGATAGTCAGAGTGAATGGGGATGGGTAATCCAGAATTGAATTATTTGTTTTGCATATCATCATAATGTTTTGTAATACTATGTTTTAACCATTGTGGATGCAGAAGCACAGTATATGGTTTTATAAATGTTTTAGGATACTGGTGAGGGGAAAACCCGTTCCATTAAGCGGCGTGGTCTCACTAGATATCTAAATGGTTTGAGATAGTAAATTATTATTCATACCAGGCTTTACGTTCTACTCGAATTTTTTGTTTTCCCCTTAAACTCTCGGGTACTCAATTGATTTTGAGTAGGTTGAGAGTTAAGGTTTCCAGGTGTTCTTTTAGACGAATAAAGCTTCCGAGGACGTGCATGAGGCAATCTTGTTATTAGAGTTCTTTTATTCCCGTTGTGTGTTTTGTTTGTAAAGGAAAAATGTTTTCTTGCCTATCTATATACTCTAATCTACCAAGGGGGCATCTTCATATGCTGCTCTTGGCGTATTTTTTAATAATTATAAATTATCTGAACGTGGTCTGCGAATTGAGATTATGTAATCAATTTGGAATATTTTGAAATGGAATGTGGAATTTGTTTGCTGTTTAATTTTTATTCCATACTCTTGTGTTTTTGTGTATCAATGTATCTAATATCGCCGTATTTCGTCACCAAGGATTAATAATTATGGATGACTGCAGCATCTATAGCCGTTAGTTTTGGGCCTTCAAGTAGGGGGATGTTACAAGTTGGTATCGGAGCATAGGTTTATGAAACTTTAAAAGAAAATTAAACCTAAAAGATTTTTCAAACATAATCTAATGAATCAGATAATAAGATTGGGTTTGGGATAACGTTATAGTAACGTACCTGTATTTTCTATATATAGTTATATATATAAGTGCGTATTCCCCGCTCTCTTAGACCGTTCTTCTGTATCTTACTAAGGCTCATATGTAGATTTACGAGAAAGGAGATATGGAAGCAGGAAACGGAAGTGGAAATCTCGGTGGAGGAAGCACCACAACTAATGGAAATGCTCGACCCACTACCAGGAGAAACCCAGGTCGATCGGCTAATTCTAGTAACCAAAATGCTGAAGCCAATGTGGGTGCTGGAAATCCACCAGTAGATATGGGGTGATGTATCAGTTCTTTGCTGGTTTGATGCAAGCTGGAGTTGCTGCTAGAGTTGCTGGAAACGTAAGAGGAGCTAATCTTGTGGCTCCAGTTGGGAATATTGCTTTGCTAAGTAGAGATTACACCAGTTTGGGTGGGAAGCCATTCTTGGGAACGGAGAGTGCCATAAAAGTTCAGAATTGGCTGCTGCATTGTGAGCGTATATTTATTGATTTGGGTCCGAATGATGGGCAAAAGAGAAGGTTGGCCTCTAGACAGTTGCAGGGGTCAGCACTACATTGGTGGAATAGTGTCACGGTCGGAGTTCCAGAAGAGCAGTTAACTTGGGCTGATTTTAAAACGAGATTTGAGCATAAGTTTGTATCAGAATTTGCTAAGTCTAAGCTGATGAGGAAGTTTATGGATTTAGTTCAAGGAGAGATGTCTGTAGTCGAGTATGCTACTAAGTTTGAAGAGCTGTCTAGAGATGGATATGCTATTATAGATACTGACATCAAAAGGAACGAGAAGTTCATTCGAGGACTGAGACCCGAGCTTGCTAGAATGACCATGACACATGTCTGTGATCCTTGTAATATAGTGGTTTAAATGGCCATTCACCATAAGGAGTTACTTGCTGATTTAGATAAAGAGAAGTCGGGGGAAAAACAGTATTCTCAGGGGAAGAAGTGGAAGTTCTTTAAGAAGAAGGGAACCCAGAAGGGAGATACTACTAAGAAGTCAAAGGCTGAGGTAGTTTGCTATAAGTGTGACAAGAAGGGTCACTTTGCTAATGAACGCCGGCCAAGAAATGGGAAGAAAGCTGCAGTTAAGAAGAATGTGAAATGCTTCAACTGTGATCAAGTTGGGCATTACAAGAATCAGTGTCCAGAGCCAATTAGGGAGGACAAAGGAAAAGTTTTTGCTATAGGACCTGCTAGGCCTACTACAGTAGAAAAAGGAAATACTGTGATGGAAGGTACGTTTCTGATTCAGAGTATTTCAGTTAGAGTACTTTTTGATACCGGTGCATCACATTCATTTATATCTCAGTGTTTGGTTGATAGATTTTGCTTAGAACCCACCTACCTTGTTACTTCCTTAAGGGTTGCAAATCCAATAGGAGGGTATGCAACTCTAGGGTTAAGATGTGACCAGTTAGAACTTGACTTGTTGGTCATAAGTTTGCATGCAGTTTGTATGTTATTGATTTCATAGATTTCGGGATCATTTTCGGTATGGATTGGTTGGGTAGGTATGAGGCTAGAATATTTTGCCAGGATAAAGAAACATCATTGAGACACCCTGATAGTCATAACCGAGTGATATTCTCAGTAGAGAATACTGACCAGAGTGTTATTGCCATGCTTAATGCTCAGGTTTAGGCAGTAAGAGAATTTGCAGATGTTTTTGAGCCAGTCACTGGATTACCCCCGAAAAGGGCTTTGAGTTTAGAATAGATCTTGTTCCCAGAGCTGAACCTGTAAGTAGTCCACCTAGCAGGATGACACCAACTGAGATGAAGGAATTGAAGGTGCAGTTAGTTGATCTAGAAGGAAGGAATTTTATTAGACCAAGCAGTTCGCCTTGGGGAGCGGCTGCGGTGTTCGTGAAGAAATCGGATAGGTCGTTAAGGATGTGTATTGACTATGGTAAGTTAAACGAAAGGACAATTAAGAATAAGTATCCTTTGCCAAGAATAGATGATCTATTTGATCAGTTATGTGGAGCCAGAGGGTTTTCGCAGTTGGACTTGGCGACCGGTTTCCATCAGTTAAGAGTGACGGAGGATAGTATTCCTTTGATAGCATTTCGAACTAGATATGGTTCATATGAGTGGTTGGTAATGCCATTTGGATTGACGAATGCACCTGCTTTCTTCATCGATTTGATGAATTGAGTATTCCGAGAATACTTGGATAGGTTTGTACTAGTGTTTATAGAGGACATTCTAGTATACTCTAAGGATGCAAGAGAGCATGAAGTTCATCTTAGAGTAGTACTTGAGACGCTGAGGCAGAATCAGCTAAAGGCGAAGTTCACCAAGTGTCATTTCTGGAAGAAAGAGGTAAAATTTCTTGGCCACATGGTTTTAGAGAGAGGATTGTCAGTCGATCCAAATAAGGTCGAAGCTGTGAATAATTGGAAGAGGCCAGAGACAGTGACTGAGATCAGGAGTTTTCTTGGACTTGCTGGCTACTACCGGAGATCCATTAAGGATTTCTGGCGGATAGCAGTACCCTTAACTAAGCTAACCAGGAAGGAAGTGAGATTTGTTTGGTCCGACAAATGTGAGGAGGCATTCCTTAAGTTAAAGCATTTGTTGACCAATGCACCCATGTTAGTAGTTCCAGACGGGAACTAATGATTGGTGGTGTATACTGATGCATGTGGAGCTGGATTAGGAGCGGTGTTGATGCAGAGAGGTAAAGTCATTGCCTACGCATCTAGGCAGCTTAGACTGCATGAAGTTAGATATCCTACTCATGATTTGGAGTTGGCAGTTGTGATCTTCGCATTGAAGATTTGGATTCATTATCTCTTAGGGGAGAGATTTGAGTTGTATACTGATCATAAGTCTTTACGGTATTTATTCTCTCAGAAGGAGTTGAATATGAGACAATAGACGTGACTGGAGTTTTTGACCGCTTATGATTTTGGTATAGAATATACACCAGGGAAAGGTAATAAAGTAGCAGATGCTCTTAGTAGAAAGCATCAGAATGTGGTGTTAGCTATGTTGGCAGAGTGGAAAGATTTGGAAGCTTTAGCCAGTTGTAGTGTGCAGTTAAGATCAACTGCTGGTTCTAGCCAGAGTACCGCCAGGTTGTCTTGTTTAGAAGTTCAACCAGTATTGATTGAGAAAATTGCTTCTAAGCAGAAGGGGGATCCAGTATTAGCTGAGAGGATCAGAAGACTTGAGGTTGGAATAGAGATCAATGATTTAAAGGATTTTAGACTTAACCAAAGAGGATGGTTGAGAAAGAAGGGACGGTTGTATGTTCCGAATATGGAGGACTTAAGGAAAGAAGTTCTTGGAGAATGTCATCGATCCAAGTTTACGATTCATCCTGGAGGAATCAAGATGTATCAGGATATGAAGAGAAGCTTCTATTGGGAAGGCATGAAGAGGAATGTTGGCTTGTGGGTTAGGCAGTGTGCAAACTGTCAACAAGTGAAAGCTTAACATCAGAAACCAAGTGGGTTACTACAACCTTTAGAGATTTCAGTTTGGAAATGAGATTCGATATCTATGGATTTTATAGACGGGGTGCCAAGGTCAAATAGAGGTAATGAAAGTATATGGGTTATAGTGGACAAATTGATCAAGAGTGCCCATTTCATTCTAGTTAAGTCAACCAGAATGGCACCTGTTTTAGCTAAGTTATTCTTGAAGAACGTAGTTAGACTCCATGGAGTTCCTAGTAGTATAGTTAGTGACAGAGATGCTTTATTCACTAGTGAATTCTAGAAGAGTCTACAGGAAGTGATGGGTACCAAGCTTAATATGAGTACTGCGTATCACCCTCAAACAGATGGGCAGACAGAGAGAGTCAACAAAGTACTTGAGGATCTACTGAGAGCTTGTGTATTAGACTTTGGTGGATCTTGGGAGGATCACCTACATTTGGTTGAGTTTTCCTATAATAATAGTTTCCAGACCAGTATAGGAATGGTGCCATTTGAAGCTTTGTATGGAAGGCCGTGCAAATCACTAGCATGTTGGTTAGAGACTGGAGACCGATTAGTCTTAAGTCCAGATTTGGTTAGAGAGGCGTAAGAGAAGATTGAGTTAATCCGAGGAAGGATGAAGGAAGCTTAGTCAAAACAGAAGAGTTACGCAGATAAAAGGCATAAGAACCTAGAATTCTTAGTGGGAGATAAGGTTTTCATTAAGGTATCACCTATGAAAGGTGTGATACGATTTGGAAAGTCAGGAAAGTTAGCCCTAAGATACATAGGTCCATTGCAGATTATAGAGAGGATTGGAAAGCTCGCATACATAATAGAGTTGCCGAGCAGTTTGGCAAGTGTCCATAATGTATTTCATGTGTCACATCTTCGTAAGTATGTGCATGATCCAAAGACTACTATTCCTTCGACAGGGTTGGAAGACTTAGTGGTAGAACCTAATTTGACTTTTGTTAGACAACCAGTTCAGGTTGTAGCTAGAGATGAGAAAATATTAAGGAATAAGACAGTCAGGTTGGTGAAAGTTCATTGGTGCGATAACGAGAAAGATTGTACTTAGGAGACAGAGGACATGATTAGATATACTTTTCCTGATCTTCTTTGATGGTACGTCTATATTTGATTTATATAGATAGTTTCTAGTCGGTTAGACTAGCATGGTTGTTAGGTGTTGTTATAGATGATTGCTATGGTTAGTATTTAGTCCTTACTGAATTTCGAGGACGAAATTCTTTAAGGGGGGAGCCTATAACATCCCTAATTTTTGATAACATTATTCAGAAAATTTAATTAGATAAATTAAATAGAATAATGAAGATAAAGGAATTGAGATTTGAATAAATTATATACATAGAGCCGTGCTTATTTACAAGATAAATGGGCTTTAAATTGGTTTATTGGTTAATTAAACTACACATGGGCATATTAGTAAATTAACCAATTTATTATACACGGCTATACACTCCTTACCCTTTTCCATTCACATTTCATTTCTCAATTTCACAAACACAAATCACAAACCTAAACTAAAGTCGGCCATTATCGAGGAAGAAAGGAAGAAATTTATCTAAAGCTAAAGGCCAAAGTTAGGAAGGATTAATCAACAACAAATCTCAAATTCCTTATCAAGTCTAAGGTGAATAATAATTCATTCCATCTCCTTTTGGTTTTATAATCATGTGATTTTACATTTGAGTATTTATCTTGTTTCTATGATATATTGGATGATGATATGCTTAATTTATGGTTTGTTTGATTTAAAAAATTTATTTATACATGTAATGCGTATGGTTTTAGGGTCAAAACCGTGGGTTATTGATTTTAAAATGCCATGGAAAATTTTTATGCTAAGAAAAACATGATTTTGGAGATGGGTTTTAATTTTCAGAATTTTCCAAGCTATGGAAATTTTATTATGAATTTTTGATGGAAAATACAATGTAATTGGGTTTAAAATTTATTTTGAACATTTCACGCAGAAATTGGGTCTGAAATTTTAATATTTTTGATTACAAGATGAAATTGAATTTCTGTGATTTTTAGGGATTTTTGCCAATTGATTTACTAGGGAAAATAAATTATTTTAAAAGAAGGGCTTTTCAGCAAATGTCGGTTCTTGTTATATGGAAAGGTTTTAACGATAAAATCCTTTAATTTGGATATGTATAAATGCGGCAATGTTAAATGTAAAGTACTTGAAAAGTTTTTGTGGCAGCCAATCAATGTTTTACAAATAGGCAAGTCGTTAGAAAGTAATAACTAAAAGTTGCTATAATTTAGCCTTTAAATCAGAAAAAGTGTTCTGCCTCTATTAGTAAGTACCTTTCAACTCCATTGACTCTGCCTCGTCCCAGTCAAAACCAACATAGTCGAAAACACTATAGTCAAAACCAGTACACAAGATATCACTTAGATGGTATGTAGTGGATTGGAAGGTGGGCGAAAGCCTTGGTTTCGAAAGGTTAGCTTCCGATGGAGTCGAAACCCTGCTTTGTTTTCAAAAGTTAAAGTCTTGCCTTGTTTTACTAAAATCTTTCGACATAGTCGAAACACATGCTTTCGAAAAGGTTTTATGAATGGCTTTCGAAGAAGGTTGCTGTACTATAAAAAGGAGTTAGCTTTTGAAGGGGTTACTTCTATTTTAACCTAAGCCTTTTTCCTGAATGTTTTCGATGGGGTTGAGGGTTGTGAAGGTGATGGAGTCGAAAGGGGTTTCGACTTTGTCCTTCGAAGTTTCAAATTTTAAAGTCTTTTGCTTTCGACTAGATGGTTCCGACACCATCAACATTTCCCCAAAGTTATTTTAGTTGGTTTCGGAAGAGAAACTTTCGTATATAACCATTTTGACCCAAATGATGTTTTTGAAGAGTAAACCCAATGCTTTCGAAAGGGTACTTTATGTGTTTCGAAGCTATGTTTTAAAGAACGTTTTCTAGATAACTTCGAAAGGTATCATTGGTTTCGAAAGGTATATAATTAGAGTTTTGAAAAGAGGTTTTCTATGCTTTCGAAGGAGGTCATCCAGTGGTTTCGAAAGTGATGTTTTAAAGTTTCAAAACAAATAACCCATTCTCATTTTTAAAGGAAAAACCATGGCATGAATAAAGATTTTGGAAATATTATTCACATTGTTATTAACCCATAACTGTATTTTGGGAAAATGGCCGAATAACCAGTTAGGTTGACCGAGTAGTGAATATAACTTAACAGATGTTAAATTCTCAATTAAAGATATTGGCAGGGGCCAATAGGTTTACAATAAGCCTATGAAAACTGTATGATATTGGTAGGGGCCAATAGGTTCATAGTCAGCCTATGAAAACTAAGATTTGATACTGGCAAGGGCCAGTAGGTGTGTAGTTAGCCCATGAAAACTATATCAGCATTAAGATCGATATTGGCAATCAGCCGATAGGTTTCTAGTTAGACCATGAAAACTAGGATAAGAGATAAGATATTGGAGTTACCAATAGGTTCTTAGGGATCCCATGAAAACTAATAATTGGACAGATAGTCCATAAGCATTTAACAGGTTAATAGTAACCCTAGAAACTATAATTGAGACAAATAGTCAGAATGAATGGGAATGGGTAATCCAGAATTGATTTATTTGTTTAGCATATCATCATAATGTTTTTAAATACTATGTTTTAACCATTGTGGGTGTAGGAGCATAGTATATGGTTTTTTTATAAATGTTTTAGGATACTAGTGAGGGGAAAACCCGTTCCGCTAAGCGGCGTGGTCTCACTAGATATCTTAATGGTTTGAGATGGTAAATTATTATTCATACTAGGCTTTATGTCTTACTCGAAGTTTTTGTTTTTCCCTTAAACTATTGGGTACTCAATTGATTTTGAGTAGGATGAGAGTTAAGGTTTCCAGGTGTTCTTTTAGACGAATAAAGCTTCCGAGGACGTGCAGGAGGCAAGCTTGTTATTAGAGTTCTTTTATTCCCGCCGTGTATTTTGTTTGTAAAGGCAAATTGTTTTCTTGCCTATCTATATACTCTGATCTACCAAGGGGCATCTTCATATGCTGCTTTTGGCGTATTTTGTAATAATTATATATTATCTGAACGTGGTCTGCGAATTGGGATTATGTAATCAATTTGGAATATTTTGAAATGGAATATGGAATTTGTTTGTTGTTTAAATTTTTTTTCCATACTCTTGTGTTTCTGTGTATCAATGTATCTAATGTCACCGTATTTGGTCACCGAGGATTAATAACTATAGATGACTGCAGCATCCATAGCCGTTAGATTTGGGCCTCCAAGTAAGGGGATGTTACAACATACCTAGTGATGTACCATAGGAAAAACATAGTCGGTCTTGCTAAGATTGAGTGCATCGCTCCATGCATGCATAACAACTGAAGGTAACATCTAGGTGGAAATGACTACACCCTATGGGTTTGCCAACTCTACAGGCCATGCCTCCTATCTTTGTTTTTAGTCACTACCGCTGACGAGGCTACGTCCAGCGTTCTAGCTCATGCACTGCCATCAAAATAGATCATGGTATCCCACATGGATTCTTATACCCCAACGGGTCTCAGAATCACACATAGATTCCAATATCCAAAACAGTTCCCGTAATCACACATGGATTCCCACACCCCAACGGGTTTCATAATCACACATGGATTCAAACATCTTAATATATCACGAAACTCCTCGATAGAACCGTATATGGTTTTTGGAGTGGTTACGGTACGAGTCATCTCTTATGAGTACATTCCCTCGCTTACCGGGCGCCCCGAAAACCAATCATTGATTTTCCGAAATGCTCAATACCGGTTCTTTAGGAAATAATCAGACAATATATAAGAGCGGGGATCACTCCCTAACCATTTAAGTGGATGGATCTCCTCATCATTTGTCTTAGAAGAATAAAATGAGTTTATACGTACAGTATAGCACCACCGACAGTAACTATATCATATAATTCCCGTGTTTCTCCTAGATATTTCCAGAGTTAAAATCCTTCGGTGTTATGTAGGGAATATTTTCGTACCATCAAAATTGAGAAGGAGTACATATTTAGGCCAAGATTTAATAGTCGGTTATTTAACTATCAAATAAACAAATATTCAAACAGAGATTATATTTCTCAAGGAAAAATAAGCCTCTTAAAATTTATCTTTCATAAATTAAATCTCTTTCCAAAATATTTATCAAAATATTCATATATTATCTCAAAGGTATAAATGTATTCACAAACCATTCCTTTCAAAACTTGGAAAACCTTTTCCATATACTTATAAAATGGTATGAGTATATTCTTAAAACACTTAGAAAGATTTTCTGTTTCAAAATCATATTAAAATGATCGAACCCAAATGTCTTTTAAACGGAGATATAAATAAACCAAACTTCCATTAAAATGATCAAACCCAAATTTTGTTTAAACGGAGATATAAATAACCCAAACTGTCATTCCTTTTCATAAATCTCTTTTATTATATAAATATATCTCCTTTATAAATTTCCCAACCTATTTATAATTTTTTATAAATCTCCAATCTATTTAAAATATATACTTCATAAATTTCAAAACCCCATTTATAAAACTTCCCCATTTCACATCTCTAAAACCCATTTATAAATTCTTTTATAAATATCCAAAATCATTTATAAAACTATTTCTAAGTTTCGAGATCTCTTTTCAATTTATAAAACTTCTTTTATGACTTTCCTTATTTAAAACAGAACTTCTTCTCTAAATTCCAAAATCCCTTTCCAATTTGTAAAACCTTTTAATAATTCGTTTTTATTAGATAAAACCCTTTTAAAATCTTCCATTTAAAAGCAATTCCTTTTATAAACAAATTCATTACTTAATTATAATAAATACAAACCTTAACATCATAAAAATATAACCTTAAATATTTTTAATCATATAATAACTAATTAACTCCAAATATATTAATATAATAAATTATCTTTAAAACAATATTAATATATAAATAAATAAACTTTTAAAACAATATTAATATGTTAGTAAATTTGCTTTAAACCATTATTAATATAATACTAAATTAACTTTAAAATATTAAAATAATAATATATTATCTTTAAACCAATATATAATAATAATAATAATAATAATAATAAATAAACTTTCAAATGATATTATTATAATAATAAATTAAACTTAAAATATTAATAATATAATACATAACCGTTAAAATAAAATAGTTAACTTTAAATTTGTGAAATAATATAACCTTTAATTAATAATTATTAACTCTAACTTAATAATATAAATAACTTAAAAATAATATTACAATTAAATTTAAAATAATAATTAACTTTAAAATATAACGATTATTTTTCAAAAAAAATACTTATCTTTAAACCATTGTTAGTAAAATAAGTTACTATATAAACACTTTACTAAAATAACAATTATATAAAACATTTATAATTGTTCAAAATTGAAGTTGAGTTAAATCCATGGCTTTCTAAATTCAAAAAGAGGTTTAGCAATCACAATGGTACTTAAACAAGCTACTATATAATTCAATTTAACTTTCCAAATTAATAACTGGCATTAACATAATCAATATCCATGTAAAAAATTAACCACCACTAGTTGACACATCACTTATTCAAATTAGCATATCAATTAACAACATATAATTAGATATCCAAATCTATAAAATAGCAGAACGAGGATTTATTCTGCTAATTAAATGACCAATTAATTTAATTAGCGGAACGGTGTTTTATTCCGCTAAACAGGTTTCTAAATTACTCTATTCAGTTTACTTTAACAGTATGATGTTTATTTAGCCAAATAGGTAACACATATTAAGTATAATTAATTTAATAAGATAATTATTCAATTTGATGTAATTATAATCAGGTAGTATTAATTTATTATTAAATTATACCACATCCAAACTAACAACATTTTATACTAGAGCGTTGTACTCATCAACATGGGTCTAACGTAAAAATCTATAAGTCGAGCGGATTTCATATGAACACGATATAGCACTTAAAAGTTTACTGACTTAATATATTTATTTAACTCAAATTATGTAAAATTTTCTCACTAAAATGAATGGGCCCAACCTAATATCCATCACCAAACCCACATACGAACAGAACCATTTCCATTTCCCAAATCCCCAATCGATCTTCTTCTATTCGAACCCCTGCTCCCTATCACGATATGCACATGCGTGCACGTGCACCTCTATCTTTGTCCACCGCATGATCCAACCTCACCCACGAACTCCCCTCGCCATGCTTGACTTACTCCACCCCCACTTCCACCCTCAAGTGGCCCTGATCAATCTCCGACCCTCACCCGAAGTTTGAATTTACCTCCTGGATTTGAACCAAGTTGACAAGTTGAGCTTCCCTCCATTGCTTCAGTCAGTGTTGACCCTATCACTACCTCCACCATATCCGCCTCTCACCCTCGCAGTCTCTGATCGCTACCCCAGGCCCTTCGATCCACCACCACCTCCGTATGTCCTCCATTCCTGAACGCAAAAACCCAACTCACGAAAATCCTAACTCAAGCTATTTACAACACTCCAGAGCACTAATAAAAAATCGGCCATGGTCATCACCTTCGTCTCACTTCAAGGTTGCTCCAGCCGCCATCACCACCCCTGTAGTCTCCCGAATCATCGAAAATTAATTTTTAACCCAATTTCGATTATCTTATCCTCCACGACAAACTAAGCTACTAAAAATCACACAAACTCTTCTAAAAATCGCCAATCCTCGATACAAACCTGTCCATACCCTCCGTTCAACAATCCGCAATCGTCGAAAACGATCATTTTCTCGGCCAATTACTGTTATTTACAAGAATCTCCTAAATTACTCGACCGAAATTCATGAAACTATTTTTAAAATAAATTAGACACAAAAACTAAAAACTCTCTAATTGATGGTACATTGAAATTCACTACGGTTTGAAAGTTATCGATTTTAGAAGAAGAGAAGGAGTTAAATTTTCATTGCTTTTGAAATTTTACTGAGGAACAAAATGAAGAAGAAGAAGAAGACTCTGCTTTCCTAAGCATATATAGACACACACACACACATGCACCTCCTTCAACACCAAGTAGACCAAGATTCAAATCGAGGTCAAAATCCAACGGGGACAAGGAGACAAGGCAGGAGATAAAAACAGATGAGGCAAGGTGGTCAGGGTAGACAAGTATGTATGCTGAAGTGATGGTGTGTACTGTGTATGGATTTATTTTTGATTTTTAATAAATTCCATTATCCCGCCACAAAATATTATGTTTGCGTACGAACTGCGAATGACATTAAATAAAATATGATTTCATATAGAAATGTGATGCAGTCACAATATAGAAATAAAATACATCGGTTATCAAGTTCTGTTAAATTAGAAATGTCAACGCTCGATGTAAAATACGTCAAACGATAGTTTAAATATATACCAAATTACAAAAAATTATAGAAAAATTCTATAAATTCATTTTATTACCAAATTGATTTTCTTTTTATTTTAAAATCACAAATCGAATGTTTAAAATTAATTAAATATTCTTAAAATTTAAACTGATAAAAATTCAGGTCGTTACACTTTCCTCCCTAAAAAGAATTTGGTCCTCAAAATTATTCCATGTGAACACCAATACTATTCATAAGTCTGTATGATGTTCATAGATCATTCATATACAAAATCTGATTCGATCACTACTCAAATACATAACTTCACTTCCAAACTAGTATCGCTCATCTGATTTATTAGTGCGGACTCTGATCAGGCTTCTTAATTAGAAACTTCTGTTCTCCTTGCATAACCATATACTTTGATAGAAATCTTGGTTCTATATAAAGAACCCTCACCAAGTGCTCGACGTTAAAAATCGAGTGATAAATCCTTATTTGGAACGGTGTTGAAGACCTCAAGTTAGGTACTTGTATCTTGGATTGAGAATTATGTGAGAAGGGAAAATGATCTACGTACAGCCTACGTACTCATCTAAAAGTTCTTGCTTACCCAATTACCTTTAACCCTCCCAAAAATATTTATGAAAATATTTCACAAAATTCCAATTTAGGTTCAATATTTTAAAATGACAAAACTTTATTTATTAAACCCTTTTCACAAAATCATTTTAATTTATTAATTTGTATAACATTCTCCTACATCCTAAGAGTATATACAGAACATCTGATTTTAATTTTGTTCACCTTTAACTATTCAGATGGAGGCCCAAAATAATTTGTGTCTTAAAACTGATCGACCAATAAAACCTCTTTACCCGTTCGGTCTGGTAAGCAGCTAAGAACAGTAGGACGTTGATATCCAAACTCCATCCTAGAATCTACTTTTCTTTAGACACTCAGAGGTAAAAATGTTTATTAGCTGGACCAATAACATCAAGTAATTTTTTTCACTTCCTAGATGTTAAAATTAAAAGACACTGTTTAATAAAACAAAGTTCTTTAAACCTTCTTAATAAATTTGACCCAACTAAAACTTCATTAATTAACCCATTTCAAATCAAGATATTTTTATATTTTGCAAAACTATGACGACCCGTATTTCGGAAGGTTTAAATTGACAATAATCCACACATGTCCAACTCAAACAATCCGAAACACAGATAATCAATGAGGTTAATTAAAAAAAGAAAAGAAAAAAAAATACAGAATCCCGCAGTGGAATGATAAAATATAATAATCAAATAAATAGTTCATGAAGCTGTTTATACTATACATTTGATTATAATTTTACAACATTTATTAGAGTTATACATACAACAGAAGACATGACGCAGAGAAATAATACTAGTAATAATATACCAAATCTCCGTCTTCGTCCTCAATAAAATATGATCTTCAATACGTTGAAAATTCAGGGCTGACCCGAGCATAAAGTAAAACAATACACTCGAGCCAGGACTAAAATATCCTTATGTGAGTCAAATCAATATCACATATAACAGGAGTGTAATAGCGTCAGAGATGTTTACGGGGTTTTACATCTCCTATCCAGTGTATAACGTGTGTGCAATAACTCAAGAGATGTTAGAGGATTTTCCATCTCTTAAGGATCCATCAAAATATCTATATATAGTAGAATAAGCTATATATGTAATGTCTAATCAGTAAAATAAATATTTTTCTTAGCGTTAAGGCTTTACACTAATCCCCTTTACCGTATTTTTAAGCATTGTCGTATAGTTTGCATATAACGCCCCAGTAGCACGTCGGGGGATAAGGATGCGTCGTGATACGTACGACAACTGTAACAACCCGCATATTTTTACGATAATATATTTAAATGATTTATTTAAATATAGCATCGTTAATCGGATTAAAGTCTGAAATGTTACTTTTCGTAAACAGTCGAATTGGGACTCGAGACCACTTCCATTAGGTCCAAAATGGCGTTTACAACTTTTTTGAGTATAAACATCGATATGATTGGAGTTGAGTAGAATTTTGCTATTTGTCTATTTTGGGCTTTGGGTTTGGGTTTCAGCCCACTAACCCAACAAATACCCTAACTCCACCTCACTCCTCTTCATTCATTCATTACATTTCCTAACACTTTCAAGCTAAAGAAAAATGGGGGAAAGGATAGGAAATCAAAATTCCTAAGCCCTAGTTTACTAGGAAATTCAAATTCAAGTTCTAGAAATCAAAGAGAAGCTTAGGTAAGCATCCTCTTCATCCTCTCCATCTCAATCTATCTCCAATTTCAGAAATTCCTAAACTGTGACGACCGCCCATGACCCCTGCACCGAATCTAGAGATAGTGCGCTGTAAAGTGTGCCAGGCGACCATGGACGATTGCCAGGGTAAATTAAAAACAACAGAATCTATCGTATAACTCACAGCGCATGGACAAAATACAATAGAATATATACATATATATATATATAGAAGCTTCACAGAATAGAATCTCGTTAATAAAACTTCATAATAGTTGAATACAAACATCTAAACAGTCAATACATCAAGCCTCACTACATAACACTCAGAGAATATACAAGCAGCGGAACATCCAGTACATATAGTAAGAAATAATATGCAATCCTCCAGCTCGTCTTCGTCATCAGCATCGTGGAAAGCAAGAACAACACCTGTCACCTGCTACCTAGTCCGCCCGTCCCAAAATGGACGAACAACCCAAGGCAATAAGAGTTAAAACATAAAGCCTTGAGTCAGACAACAGTCTTAGTGAGCGGTAAATTAACTAACAACATACCAAAAGAGCATAAAGGAAAAGGAACAGGAATACAACCCTCCCACTCCACCTCTTTCTACAGTGATAGCCCCCAGACACACACTAAGTAGAAGCAAACATAGCAAAGCATACAATTTAAAATAAAGCAATTATCACTCGAGTCAATGGCGATGTTTTCCAAGTACAACCCCCTAAGGCCTAAACCAAGATCAGATAAGCACCCAGAAAATACCGCTCTTGAGACCGAATGACGATACAACCAAACATCCATGACTCTGGCTATCACTGTTATCATTGCTTCGATACCATCGTTAATTGAATGACCGGCACATTCTTTCAGCCGTCCGTCAAGGGCTAATGGAAACCCCGGTTCTAGACATAACTCCGCACGTCATCGTGACCCGTGCCTAGGACTATCGAATCTGCCCAGAGTACTTGACTATCAATCATTAGCCTTCAGGGACCATCGAATCTGCCCAACGTACTCTTGCTTTGAGCATGCTAGAACCTTCAACAACGATGAGATCTCAGCCTTCTAGTCATCCTCCTCGACGACTATTTCCATACTAGCTCAAGCGCCTCTCGAGCAAACCATTATCCTCTAACTCGAACCATTTCACCGAGTTATCAACATGCTTGGAATGATCCCGTCTGGATTAGACCAAGACTATCTCATATCATGCTTCGCCTCATCATCATCATAGCAAAGCTTCATCTCAACATCATCATCAAATCTATCCATATGAGCTTCATCATCCGCTACATATGCCACGAGCAGCTTTTCCAATTCAAGAGCCTTTCCCTTAGCTTTTGAATCATCTTCGACCAACTTGTCTAAATCAAATCATCAATCATCTAATTCATAGCAATCAATCAAGTCAAACATTAATCCAAGTAATCAAGCATTCAAATATGATCTAAATAGACAATTATAACAATAATGGCAATTTCGTAATTAAAGAGTCCAAAGTCTAACAAGCATGAAAACATGAGCAATATCTCTATAATCTTGATGAATGAACTTGCATAGGTTATCTCTTAGTAAAATGGTTGTCAAATCATCATGAACAATGGATCTATATGGATCTATACTTAGGTTTACAAAAATGCATGGAAATCACTACTTTACACCAAAATCAAGCCAACGATCCGATATACTCCTTTGGATCCGTGTGAGAGATAATCACCACTCACCAAATCACCTAAACACCTCAAAAGAAACCCACTTCAGATCTGGACAGCGAAGGATCTAACTCGATCTATCACAAATCCGCTTCAAACGATGAAATCACACTTCGAAGAATGTAGACCTTCAATCTAAGCTCTTCGATCTTCGATTTGATCTTCGATTTGGATGGAAGGAATCACAAGATTAAAGTGGAGAAAAGAAGTGAAGAAGTGTAGAAGTCGAGCTCTCAAAATGGCAGCACTTCGTCGCTTCGAAATCCGGATCCCAAAAAATGAAGAAAAACCTTCCTATTTATAGGCTGAAAAACCCCTTAGGTCGTTCGCTTTTAGGTCGTCCACAACCTATAGAGACCCTGCAACCTACGACCTATCGAAACCCCACATCCTACGACCTAACGACCTAAGCTTATGCGCACCCACGACCTACCAGTCTACGACTTACGACTTAACTTATATGCGCGACTTAACAGATGCCGAGTTAACACTTTCGACTCAACACGGAAAATCTCTATAACTCCTAGGTTGCTCACGACTCAGCGACCTAACTCCTTAAACCTTCACGCGACCTAAAACAATGCGCATCCACGGCCTAACTATACCCAGTACTATCATAGGTCGTCTACGACCTACTACTCCTGCTACAGCGACTCAACGACTCAACTGTCTCCGGCTTAAGGCTTAATAGATCTTACGACCTAACCCTGACACGCTCCTAAGTCGCTCACGACTTAACTTCCTTAGGTCGCTGACTCGCTTACCCTCTTAGGTCGCTAACTCGCTAACTCCTATAAGTCGCTGCCTCCTATAGGTCACTAACTCGTAGGTCGGAAATCCTTAGGTCGTCCAATTCTATAGGTCGCTCCTATCTCTTAGGTCGTCTACGACCTAACTTATTCTACGACCTAAGCTATCACACGACCCAACTCCTATACGACCTATCCCCAAAATCCTTAGGTCGCCAGTTTCTATGAGTCGCCTATTTCCTTAAGTCGTCTACGACCTAAGCCTCAACATACGACTTATCTATCATACGACCTAACTGCTTAGGTCGTTCCAACCTCTTAAGTCGCTCCACTTCTTAGGTCGTCTACTACGACCTAACCACCATACGACCTAAGACTTAAACTCTGGACAACTTATCAACAATGCGACCAAATGTCAACTGTTTTACGATGTTTCGATTCGTAAAAATACGGGTCGTTACATTCTCTCCCCCTTAGGAATTTCGCCCCCGAAATTCCAAACAAACAAGAGCAAACAAAGGCTATTCTGCATACCTACCATCCACAGCAATCAACAAACCATGCATCCAATTCTAGCTTAGCATGCAGAATTCTAAAACTTAGAACAAGTTACAATGTCGTTAGATGACACGACATCTTAGGGCCGTACCTTGAAGAGTTCAGGATGAGCTGCTTTCATCCTCTCTTCCACCTCCCACGTACAGTCGTTATCATCATTACTCCATTGTATCTTGAGCAACTTAACTACCTTCCTCCTAAGCTGTTTCGTGTCGGTTTCCACAACACGAAGCGGCTTACGAGGTCTCTTATCGACTGGATCAACTTCGAAATCCTCACAGCTATCAGCAGAAACCACTGTATTCGAGTCGTGCACATACTTCCGTAGATACGATACGTGAAAAACATTGTGCACACCCGACATCTTCTCTGGTAACTCCAATCTGTAAGCGAGCTTTCCAATTCGCTCGATGATCGGGAATGGTCCAACAAATCTCGGAGTCAATTTTCCTTTCTTCCCGAATCGAATAACATTCTTTAGTGGAGAAATCTTCACAAAAACCATATCACCTACGTCGAATTCCAAATCCTTACGACGCTTATCGGCATAACTCTTCTGATGGTCTTAGGCTGCCTTCATTCGCTGTCGAATGATCTCTATACAATCCGAAGTCTGTCGAATCATCTCTGGCCCAAGTATCAGCTTTTCTCCGGTCTCTAACCAACATGTCGGAGAGTTACACGGTCTTCCATACAATGCCTCATACGGTGCCATACCAATGCTTTACTGGTAACTGTTGTTATATGAAAATTACACCAAATGAAGGTGATCTTCCCATGATCCTCCAAAATCAAAAACACAAGCTCTGAGGAGATCTTCTAAAACTCGATTGACTCTCTCGGTCTGACCATCTGTTTGGGGGTGATAAGCTGTACTCAAACACAACTCGGTTCCCAAAACTTCCTGGAAGCTCTTCCAAAATCCACTAGTGAACAATGGATCTCGATCGCTCACTATACTCTTCGGAATACCATGGAATTTAACAATCCACTTAACATACAACTCAGCCAACTTTGATGCAGTCCTAGTCGATCGAACAGGAATGAATCTTGCACTCTTAGTCAGACGATCTACGATGACCCAAATCCCTTCATTTCCCATTCTTGTTCTAGGTAGTCCATCAATAAAATCCATCGATATTTGTTCCCACTTCCATGTAGGAACTTCTAATGGCTGAAGCAATCCACTTGGCTTCTTCTGTTCGGCTTTTACCAACTGGCAGTTCATGCATTTGGAAATAAAATTCCCAACATCCTTCTTCATACCTTCCCAGTAGTAGGTTCTCTTCTTATCCCGATACATCTTATTTCCACCTGGATGAATTGTCAACTTCGAGTGATGACTTTCCTTCATAACTTCATCTCTCAACCCATCTATATCGGGAACAACTAGTCGTCCTTGCTTCCGAAGCCAACCTTCTTGATCGACCTCGAATCCTTTATCCTTTTCTGGTTCCAATCCAGATTCCAAATCATGGAAAATCTTAACAAGCTTATCATCTCGCTTTTGACTCCCGCCAATTCTTTCCACAAGAGTCGGTCTTATCGATAAGTTTGCCAACATCTCAGGTTCCAATTCACATCTAGGCCTGAAGTCAAACCCAGCTAAATACTCGAGATTCTTCCATTCTGAAAACATGGCTCCCAATCCTGCATGTCTTCGACTTAACGCATCTGCCACTGCGTTACCTTTTCCCGGAGTATAAGCTATACCAAAATCATATGATGCCAAAAACTCTAGCCAACGTTGCTGCCGAAGATTCAAATCCTTTTGGGAGAAAAGATACTTCAACGACTTATGATCTGTAAACAACTCGAATCGAACTCCCAATAGATAATGTCTCCACATCTTCAGAGCAAAAACAATCGCCGCTAACTCCAAATCATGAGTCGGGTAATTCCTTTCATGCGGCTTCTGTTGTCGACTTGCATACGCAACAACTTTATCCCTCTGCATCAGCACTGCTCCAAGTCCAGTACCACATGCGTCGGTGTAAACCACCATCTCATCATTCCCACTTGGAATAGTCAAAACAGGAGCACTTGTCAATCGCTCTTTCAGGATTCTGAAAGCTTGCTCACACTTATCTTCCCATCTGAACACTTGGTTCTTTTTCGTCAATCCTGTTAACGGTGCAGCCACCTTAGAGAAGTCTTTGATAAACCGTCGATAATATCCTGCTAATCCAAGAAAACTTCTCACATCAGATGCATTCTTAGGTCTACCCCAATCCTGGATTGCTGCCACCTTAGCGGGATCAACCGCTATTCCATTTCCAGAGATAACATGGCCGAAGAACCTCACTTCACTCTTCCAGAAGTGACACTTCGAAAACTTAGCCTTCAGTTGATGTTTCCGTAAGATTTCCAAAACAATACGCAAGTGCGTCTTGTGCTCTTCTTCAGTTCTGGAATAAATCAGAATATCATCCACAAACACAAGTACGAACTTGTTCAACGGATCTCTGAACACTCTATTCATAAGATCCACAAAATATGCTGGCGCATTAGTCAATCCAAACGGCATTACCAGCCACTCAAAGAAACCGGATGGTGTCCTAAAAGCAGTCTTCGGCACACTATCCTTAGCCACTCTCAACTGGTGAAATCCCGTTGCCAATCCATCTGAGAAAACACCTTAGCTTCGTGAAGCTGATCAAACAAGTCATCTATTCTCGGCAATGGATACTTGTTCTTCTTAGTCACCTTATTCAGCTCACGATAATCCACGCACAACCTCAACGATCCATCCGCTTTGGTTGCGAACACAACTGGTGCACCCCATTCGGACACACTACGCCAAATGAATCCTTTCTGCAAAAGATCATCAACCTGCACCCTCAACTCCTGCTGTTCCCTAGGAGCTATCCGCCTAAGAGGCATCACAATAGGTCTGGCTCCTTCAACTAGATCTATACGAAACTCGATCTCTCTATGCGGCGGTAACCCTTTGACCTCGTCAAAGACATCCTCAAATCCATTAGCGATTGGCACAGATGACAGTCCATCCCGTGGAACAACCAGCGAATACATGAAGTTCATGAAGACTCCTTCTTCATGCTTACATCGTATCACAATCTTTCGCCCCTCCATATTCTCGACTGTCACCTCCAACCTTTCACAATCAATCTTTGCTGCATACTTCCTAAGCCAGTCCATACCCAAAATAATTCCGAACCCCGCAAAGTTCAGAACAAAACAATCACAAACAAAAGAGCAACCATGACTCGATACAATCAGACCACGGCATAGCATACACAAACAAGACGAACCCCCAACTGGATTAGTCACAACCAATGGCCTATCAACAATATCCGGTTCTAAACCCAACCGGCCTACAAGTTCATTACAAACAAAAGAATGCGACACCCCAGTATCAAATAACACTCTAACTGGAACACCACATATGGAGAGAGTACCTTGAACCACTACACTCTTTCCCTTCTCTTCAGCGGTAGGAGATTTCGAAGACGATGGAACAGCTCCCAAAGCATAAGCTTGCACAATCTGCTTGTCCTTCCTCGGTTCCGGATAATTCTTCCTGATATGCCCCGGCTTGTCACAGTTGTGACACTTCATTGGTACCTTCGGATTCTTACAATCCCTAGAGAAATGGCCCTTCTGCTGACAATTGTAGCAGGTCACTTCGCCCTTCGGCTTCTTCTGGCCATCCCTACCCTTTTTCTGCTGCTGCTGCTTCCTCTTCTTGTTTCCACCCTGCTGGGGTTTAGACTCTTCCCTGGTCACAGCAACAACAGATCCTTCCTTAGGAAACAAATTCTCGTGCCTGAGAGCCTTCTCCACAAGCTTCTCAAATGGATCGTCTAGATGATCCACCAACTGCCTCCCAAGATAACTGTCCAAGCCTATCACAAACTTCTCGTTCTTCTGATACGAAGATTCAATATACGACCAGGCATACTTGGACAAAGCTTCAAACTCAGAAACATACTCAAGAACTGGTCTTCCTCCTTGCTTGAGCTCCACAAACTTCTTGAACAGAACAGACTTCTGAGCTGTAGAAATAAACTTAGCTTCAAATCTTGCTTGGAATTGCACCCAAGTAATCTCTTCCTCCGGAGTATCAATAGTGATAGAGTTCCACCAATCAGAAGCTCTCCCTTGAAGCTGTCTTGATGCTAACTTCCTCTTAGTCGCATCCTCAATTCCCAAACCACCAAAGATCCTTCTACAAGCATCTATCCATCTCTGGACTTCAATGGTTGATTCTGTTCCAAAGAAAACCTTTCCTCCAAGAGCAGTATAATCCTTACACAACTTAGCAAAGTCCACCGGTTTTGGAGTTTGAACTTTAACTCCAACATCCACCGATGGCCCCGGAGCTGGCATCCTTCTCATGATCGAAGTCATCATAGCTTCGAACATAGCAGCATAATCAGCAGCCCCCTCAGTAGCACGGCCTTCCCTAGCAGCTGGTCTCCCTCTTCGACTCATTCTCAATATCTATAAAAAGAAATGATTAGCACATCTAGAGAAACAACTGCATAAAGGACTCAAACTCTACTAAGCTACTATATTATATATAGTAGTCATCCATCAAAATACAATTACGTCCCTCATACGTAGTTATGTCAGCGAGCGTTGGGTAAAATCGATTAACCAATGCTCTGATACCAAATGTGACGACCGCCCATGACCCCTGCACGGAATCTAGAGATAGTGCGCTGTAAAGTGTGCCAGGCAACCATGGACGATTGCCAGGGTAAATTAAAAACAACAGAATCTATCGTATAACTCACAGCGCATGGACAAAATACAATAGAATATATATATATATATAGAGAAGCTTCACAGAATAGAATCTCGTTAATAAAACTTCATAATAGTTGAATACAAACATCTGAACAGTCAATACATCAAGCCTCACTACATAACACTCAGAGAATATAAAAGCAGCGGAACATCCAGTACATATAGTAAGAAATAATATGCAATCCTCCAACTCGTCTTCGTCATCAGCATCGTGGAAAGCAAGAACATCACCTATCACCTGCTACCTAGTCTGCCCGTCCCAAAATGGACGAATAGCCCAAGGCAATAAGAGTTAAAACATAAAGCCTTGAGTCAGATAACAGTCTTAGTGAGCGGTAAATTAACTAACAACATACCAAAAGAGCATAAAGGAAAAGGAACAGGAATACAACCCTCCCACTCCACCTCTTTCTACAGTGATAGCCCCCAGACACACACTAAGTAGAAGCAAACATAGCAAAGTATACAATTTAAAATAAAGCAATTATCACTCGAGTCAAGGGCGATGTTTTCCAAGTACAAACCCCCAAGGCCTAAACCAAGATCAGATAAGCACCCAGAAAATACCGCTCTTGAGACCGAATGACGATACAACCAAACATCCATGACTCTGGCTATCACTGTTATCATTGCTTTGATATCATCGTTAATTGAATGTCCGGCACATTCTTTCAATCGTCCGTCAAGGGCTAATGGAAACCCCGGTTCTAGACATAACTCCGCACGTCATCGTGACCCGTGCCTAGGACTATCGAATCTGCCCAGAGTACTTGACTATCAATCATTAGCCTTCAGGGACCATCGAATCTGCCCAACGTACTCTTGCTTTGAGCATGCTAGAACCTTCACAAACGATGAGATCTCAGCCTTCTAGTCATCCTCCTCGACGACTATTTCCATACTAGCTCAAGCGCCTCTCGAGCAAACCATTATCCTCTAACTCGAACCATTTCACCGAGTTATCAACATGCTTGGAATGATCCCGTCTGGATTAGACCAAGACTATCTCATATCATGCTTCGCCTCATCATCATCATAGCAAAGCTTCATCTCAACATCATCATCAAATCTATCCATATGAGCTTCATCATCCGCTACATATGCCACGAGCAGCTTTTCCAATTCAAGAGCCTTTCCCTTAGCTTTTGAATCATCTTCGACCAACTTGTCTAAATCAAATCATCAATCATCTAATTCATAGCAATCAATCAAGTCAAACATTAATCTAAGTAATCAAGCATTCAAATATGATCTAAATAGACAATTATAACAATAATGGCAATTTCGTAATTAAAGAGTCTAAAGTCTAACAAGCATGAAAACATGAGCAATATCTCTATAATCTTGATGATTGAACTTGCATAGGTTATCTCTTAGTAAAATGGTTGTCAAATCATCATGAACAATGGATCTATATGGATCTATACTTAGGTTTACAAAAATGCATGGAAATCACTACTTTACACCAAAATCAAGCCAACGATCCGATATACTCCTTTGGATCCGTGTGAAAGATAATCACCACTCACCAAATCACCTAAACACCTCAAAAGAAACCCACTTCAGATCTGGACAGCGAAGGATCTAACTCGATCTATCACAAATCCGCTTCAAACGATGAAATCACACTTCGAAGAATGTAGACCTTCAATCTAAGCTCTTCGATCTTCGATTTGATCTTCGATTTGGATGGAAGGAATCACAAGATTAAAGTGGGGAAAAGAAGTGAAGAAGTGTAGAAGTCGAGCTCTCAAAATGGCAGCACTTCGTCGCTTCGAAATCCGGATCCCAAAAAATGGAGAAAAACCTTCCTATTTATAGGCTGAAAAACCCCTTAGGTCGTTCGCTTTTAGGTCGTCCACGACCTATAGAGACCCTGCGACCTACGACCTATCGAAACCCCACATCCTACGACCTAACGACCTAAGCTTATGCGCACCCACGACCTACCAGTCTATGACTTACAACTTAACTTATATGCGCGACTTAACAGATGTCGAGTTAACACTTTCGACTCAACACGGAAAATCTCTATAACTCCTAGGTCGCTCACGACTCAGCGACCTAACTCCTTAAACCTTCACATGACCTAAAACAATGTGCATCCACGACCTAACTATACCCAGTACTATCATAGGTCATCTACGACCTACTACTCCTGCTACAGCGACTCAACGACTCAACTGTCTCCGACTTAAGGCTTAATAGATCTTACGACCTAACCCTGACACGCTCCTAAGTCGCTCACGACTTAACTTCCTTAGGTCGCTCACGACTTAACTTCCTTAGGTCGCTAACTCGCTTACCCTCTTAGGTCGCTAACTCGCTAACTCTTATAGGTCGCTGCCTCCTATAGGTCACTAACTCGTAGGTCGGAAATCCTTAGGTCGTCCAATTCTATAGGTCGCTCCTATCTCTTAGGTCGTCTATGACCTAACTTATTCTACGACCTAAGCTATCACACGACCCAACTCCTATACGACCTATCCCCAAAATCCTTAGGTCGCCAGTTTCTATGAGTCGCCTATTTCCTTAAGTCGTCTACGACCTAAGCCTCAACATACGACTTATCTATCATACGACCTAACTGCTTAGGTCGTTCCAACCTCTTAAGTCGCTCCACTTCTTAGGTCGTCTACTACGACCTAACCACCATACGACCTAAGACTTAAACTCTGGACAACTTATCAACAATGCGACCAAATGTCAACTGTTTTACGATATTTCGATCCGTAAAAATACGGGTCATTACATAAACCCTAACTTAGGAAATATTTGCTTATGAACTTATATTGGAGCTTCTTGAGTTGAAGTTGAAGAGTGGTTGATCTTTCCTTTGTTTTAAAGCTTCTCATTCGTTGTTTTTGGGTTTAAAGGTGAGTTTTTGAACTCACATCTATGTCTATAGTTTTCATTGTTGTTAGGTATGAATTCCTAACATCTATTCACGTTCATTTGCTTTTGATTTGAATTGATTTGGTGAATTTTCCAAATTTTGGTGTTTTGAAGTCAAAATCTTTAAAGATCCTATCTTGGATATTTGGACGTATTATTTGGGGTGCATCGAAGAGCCTATAGGACTGGGTTATCGCTTAGTATAAATCCTTAGTCTTCGTTGCTCGTCCGATCGCTCCCGAATCATTTTGGCCATCATAGCCTAGGCAAACTGTTGCCCAGACCAGGTGACCAGACGTCTGGTTGGTCAAGTCCAGACGTCTGGTTATAGACCTTGGAGAAGAGAAAAATTTGACAACTGCAGAAAAAATGCAGAGAACAGAATCAGATGTCTGATAAAACCTTTCAGACGTGTAGTACACCCTTTCAGACGTCTGATACAACTTGCCAGACGTCTGATACAACCTTTCAGACGTCTGGAAGGTTTTAGGGAAAATATATATTTCTAGAACCTAAATCCAGACGTCTGGATTTTCAACCAGACGTCTGTAACTGTTCATTTTGCCTATTTTGGCTGTTTTTAGTGGATTTCCAATTTTAATCGATTTTTGTCGATCCGGTTAGTTGTTATCACTTATTATCGACTTTGATGACTTCTTTCTTTGGATTTTTGGGAATATCCATCTGATGGATTTTATATCGAGTTTTATGGATTTAATTCACATTGTCGTATGTGAATTTTTGGTGATTGATTGTTTTTACAATCATTTTGTGATTTGTCACTTTAAAATACAAAGGTTTCGATACTAGTAGTAAATACTAAAACTCTTTCATTAAAACGATTTCGACACTATTTTAAATATAAAGCTCGCTTTTAAAACCGTTTTCCAATCTATTAGTATATACAAACCTTTACCTCATTCGTATGAGAAATCTAATTAAACAGCTTAGCAAAACAAGTGGTATGAAACGCTTGCGTTTACTTCGTCGGTTAATTCTTGGACTTGTTCGATTGAACTCTCGTGACAGTTTTCGAGTAGAAATCTACAATCTGTTCGCAAATATTTAAGTTAAGCTAGTGGTTATGGGACATGAAGCCTAACTCATTTATTTACTAGCTTAGTGTAATTTACTTTCGAGTGGAAGTCTACAATCTGTTCGTAAATATTTAAGTTAAGCTAGTGGTTATGGGACATGAAGCCTAACTCATTTATTTACTAGCTTAGTGTAGTTTACACTTGTCGATCATTGATGATCATTTTGTGATTTAGACTAGCGATGTGCAATGTCTCTTTGTTTGTGTGGGGGACTAAAAACCCCGTTTGTGGAGCTTCGGTTCAAATTGGTGGGCGACCCATGGTCTTCGGACCGTTTGTGGAGCTTCGGCTCAAACTTGATGGTTAGAGACCATGGAATAGCATTCCATTTGTGACACACGTGTTGGTGATTTTTCATGCTCCCGTTTGTGATAGGCCTCCCCCTTTGTGTTTTCTGGATTTCTGGTTGTTGATTTCTAGAATTTGTGTTTCATCAATTTTGATGATATGCATTGATAAGCTCTATCAATATTTGTGTTTTGGTGAATAATTTAAAGAATATGACATTCTTTTTAGTGTTTGAGAATATTTGAGATATTGTACGAATTTTGTTGTTATCTGATGTATATTTGTCATAGTATGGCATTATTGTTATCATACGTTTTTGTGATATCTCTTATCCTATCTCATTTTATATGATATTTATAACTAGACTGATCCATTTATTATTTTCTTCTTAAATAATACTCGATTCAGACCGAGGTATTTCAGGTGCTTCTACTTGACTTCTTATCTGGGACCATCATCTGATTTTTGGCTAACTTCTTTAGATTAGTAGTTTTTGTTGTTATACATTCGAGATATGAGACTCCTTGATGTATACTTATTCTTTTGTCTAGCACTTGTACCTATTTTCTTTTGTGATGTAGTGGATCTTGTATGACCACTACTTTGATGTACACTTCTATGTGTTATATTCATATCTATTTCCGCCTTTGTGATATGAATATCTATGACTGATTTGTGTTATGCTTATTTCTATATTTGTTTCCGAAGCCCACATAGCCTGTAACATCCCATAAATTATTAATTTAAAATTTGTGACTTATTTAAATTTTTTGAAATTTAATTTGAAAAGTTTTAAAAACAAATAAAATATGTGTTAATTTAAATGAATAAAACTCCAAATTCTTTTGAATTTAAATCACTTGGATTTACATCTTATATATGTATGTATACATATATTGAATTTGAATTTATAAGTTGAGAAAAAAAATATAGAAATAAATATATGAAGTGAAATAAAATAAATACATACATAAATTCAAACAATATGTAAACAAGGAGGTAATAGGAAAAAATGTATGCAAGGAAGAAAGTATCTCTACAAACAAAAATAAAAATAAAAAGTACGTACAAAATTCAAATAGCATGAGTATGTAAACAAGAAAGGAAGCATAGGCATTAAATGAAAATCATATCAGCCTCTATATGGAAGAAAAAAATCTCTGAAGAGAAATGTACAAACAATTTTAAAAGGTACAACTAATATCTTGTCTCGGTTTGGTGCTAAAGCCTGCACATTTCTTTTATATATACATCCTCTATACCAGTTCGTTTATCAACTTAGTAAACCTGAAAAACTAAACTAGATCAAGAACTATTACAAACAACAATCCAACTAAAGCAAACAAGAAGATTTCCAGGAAATCAAGTTAGCAGTTTTCAAAAGCAAGTTTTCCCTCTGTTCAAAATTATTTCAGGTGAGTAAACTCTTTGATTTGAACAAGAACTTGTTGCTGTGAACAATATTGAAGCTTGAATGACAAATGTGTGTTTGCATGTATATATATACATGGGAAATGAAGATGTATGTCTATACATACCAAAATAAACTCTGTTCTAGGCCTACAGGTTCAAAAACCTGTCTCAATATTCAAAAGCTTTATCTCAGATTGTTTTTAGGCTTTGAAATCAAAAGGAAACATGTTTGTATGATTATGTTCTATGTTTTAAAATTAAATTTAAGTAAATAAAAAAAAATCTTGTCTGGAAAAAAATAAGAATACAGGCAAACCCAATATAAACAGAAATTTCGACAATCATGATTTCAGATTTTGAATATATCAATTGAAACGACTTCGAATTTGATGATTTTTAAGAGTGAAATTAAATTTTTTTATCAAGTATTTTATGAGAAAGTCGAGGTTGATCAGAATCGTCATTTTCACCAATTTCTGGCGATCGGTGAGGCATTGGTTCTCGAAATCAAAGTCATAGCTTGCTGGGAGGTCGGAGTTCATCAGAAAAATGTTCGATAAATTTATATTACACCGTGGCGATGGCACAACAAGGATTTAGGGTTTAAACCCTTAGTTTGGTCGAGGTCAGATATTTGATTGTTGCGGCTTCGTTAGAGCACCGGAGTTGATCGCTCCGGTGGGAATAGTTGCGTTATGGGTCAGCGCAGCTCTAGACGTAATTTCGTGACCTCTGATGGTCGAAGGAGGGAGTACGAGATGATCTTGGTGGCTTGGTTTTGTTCGAGGATTGGGTCGTGTAGCCAAATTGCGGGTTCGTCGTCGATTCATGTTGCCGGGTGGTTTGAAGGGTCGAGTAGATGATCGTCGACTGGTCGATGGACGTAACATCGACCAGAGGTGATCGAAGCATTTGTGTACGTGCACACGACCTTGATTTGTGTTAGAAGACAAGAGATTGGGAAGAAAGGTTTAACTCGAAGTCGACCTCAGGGAGTTTGCATGCTGGCTCGAGTATGGGTTCGAGTAATTTTTTGGGTTGCACTGGGTATTAAAAACCTAAACAAAATTCTAAGTTTTAAAATGAAAATTTGGAGTAGCTCGGGAACGACTCGAAGTAAACAGGCATGTGTCTCAGGTGATGTCGGGGAGGACTCGGGGTAGTTTAAAAGCAGTTTCAAGTTTTAAAATAAATTTAAGTTTAAACAAGTTTTTAACTTATTCTTTTAAAAATAATTGTTTTATTTTAAAAAGGGGATTAGTAAAGGTTATTGATTAATTAAGATAAATGATTTATAATTACTTAATTAATTAAAGAATAATTAATTTAAGGTTAATTAATTATTAATTTAAAGTTAATTAATTTATAACTAAAGATTTATTAATTAATATTTAATTAATTAATGAAAGTGATTAAGATTTATTAATTAGCAATTAATGACTAATTAATTTATAGTTAAGAATAATTAATCATTAATTAAAGATAATTTATGAAAATAATTAGGTGATTAATTAATTATAAAATCACACGTTTAATTCATCTTACTTGTAGATGATTGATTATTATTGAATGCTTGAACTGATTGATACCCCTATTCTATGATTGTGATACTTTGTGATGTGAATTGCTGTGAGTTGAACTGTGATATCTGTGATTTGTTTCTATGTGAATGTGAAAACCCATTGGCCCGTAAAACGACATTTGAATTTCGATGCGACATGGAGTCGGATTCAGTCAGTTATCCGAAACACACATCGAACCCTGAATATAAATCTTTGTGATTGTCGTATCCACATGTTTTAAAAGCGCTCACTATTCGGTTTAGCCGGGAGAGGACTTCGTGTCGTATAACCCATTCCAAATAGTGATACGACGTAAATGGATAGCATTTGAAGACCGGTGTTGAAGACCGGGTACTTGTAAGAACGATAGGATAACCTATCGATTGTCTCTGCACTGAGTTGCTCCGGTATAGAGATTCCCTAAGTGATGGGAAGTCCGATCGGGATTGTGAATACCCGGATTGCAAGGGCTTCTTCGGAAGTGCCTTCGGTTCTGTTCGAACCCGGAACAGACTTGTATGGTTGTATGTCTGACATTACACTTTGAGATATAAAGCTGATTTCTTTCAAATACATTCCTGTTGGTGGCGGAGAATTTATTCTCTTAGCTTAACACCCTTCTCTGAGACGTACGAGCTCAGAGGTTATGTAGTTGAAGGTTATCAGTGATATACTCCCAATTCGGTAGTGTGGCATGCTGAGTGTTGCTGTGTGTTGATGGTCATTTGCTGATCATTTGTTGATCAAAGCATGGCTTTGTGAAAAAGCGTAGCTTTGTGGACGAGACCTCATCGAACCTCACAAACCGGAAATGGTCGAAACAGGAAAGATGCGGCTAGGTTATGAGGGTCTCTCCCTTTACGGTATGTCATTTCCTTCTGGAAAAAGGTGGTATCATGGTATGGAGCCCAGATATTTGCCTGTGTGGTTGCTCCAATCTCATTTACTGTGTGATTGTTGCTGTGTGATCGAGGGCCCTCGGATAAAGGTCCCAAAGGACCGGGGGGTGTCATATTCATGTAGTAGTTACCTAGTGTAAGAGGTAACCCGGCCTTGTGTTGGCAGAGTGCTAGTTAGTTCTCGGGACGTCCATCCAGAGGCGTACCCATGTGGCAGTAGGAAGTTCCTTAGCCTGACCATTTGTTGGAAATCCAATTCCCAATACGAACCCTGTACGGTTTTAGTTGTAGAACCTACCATTTACTTATGGTGGTCACCACTGTTTAGATGGTAGCTATAGTAGGCATAGTTCGGAATGTCTATGCTGGCTAAGATTAATATTATACTTTCGAAATGGCTTTCTACACTATGCACTAGTAATAATATCTAAGAATTTTTCTCGTATTAAGCATATTTGACTATCATAAGAAGAAATCTCCTCCAAGTCTGCGATTGCATTGTGTGTGTGGCGGGAGGTCTTATGGTAGTTTCATTTTCCAAAAGCATGAACGATTTCTTTTTAAAATCTGTTTTATTTAAAGCAACTGCTTTTGTTTACTCCTACCAGTCCCATGACTGACCCGGAGTTTATTGTTTCTTTTCTAAACTCTGGGTGCCCATCATTTCCACACGGTCAGCCTAGTAGCAGGTTTACGTATTCTTGTGTTAGCGGTATTTTGGGGACTTTTACCTTGGAGATATTTTGGAAGCTTTTTGGATCACCAGGTGCTTAGTTATGGATATTCACTATCGCTTCATTCCTTTGAAGACTTTTGCATGTGATCACAGTTGTACTATTATGATTTTTTCTTTAGAGTTGTGGCATATGTATTATGATACTCTGATGTAGTAATGGATATTATGATGATGTTGTATCTGTGATGTAATGGATGATATTCCTTTTGTTTCCGCTATTTTATATTCATCTGATGTTGTTATAAGCTCCGCCGAACTGAAGTTTGACGTTTGAATATCTGACAGTCGAATACAAGTGAGGTATTTGATGTTGATTTTCGAACGCTGGATTTCAGGATCATGACATTTGGTATCAGAGCTGAAGGTTGATTAAGAACTTTAGCTATGGAGTATAACACATTAGATGGCTCATTAGAGATAGGGCGAAGTATACCCTAGAATGAGTATAACCCGAAACCTTGAATTTTCCTAGTCTATTTCTTTTAACTGCTGATATTCCTTGAGATATTTTGTCCGTGGATCTAAATCCAGTTTTCATACTAATTGTAGATAGTAAGAATGAGCGGACGAAGAGGAAGAGCTAGGGGTCAAGGAAATGCCACAACAGCTAATCAAATTCCCCCAACAGCAGAAGCAACAATGCCTACTCAGAATCAGCCGAATCTGGCTGATTTATATAAAAGCTTCTCGAGACTTGGTGGTAAGCCGTTCACCGGAAAGGAGTCTATTGTTGAGGCCCAAGCTTGGATCAGATCGAGTGAAAGGATTTTTAAAGGGCTAAAGTTGGAAGATGATCAAATGCGACTAATAGCTTCCTGGCAACTTCAAGAAGAAGCCTTGGCATGGTGGGAGACAGCCACTGTAGATAAGCCAGAAGACGAGTTTACTTGGGAGAGATTTAAAGAAGTATTTGAGAAGCGCTATATGCAATCGTATAGTATTTCTCGAATGTACCAGGAATTTATGGACTTGAAGCAAGGAAGTTTGTCATTTGAGGAGTATCTAAAAAAATTCAATGAATTGTCTCGTTTCGGTCCAGAATTGGTGAGCACGCCTCTAAAGAAAAATGAAAGGTTCATCGTGGGATGAATAAGAAGTTCCACGAAAGGATGACTGGCCACGTCAAAGAGTCTTTTTCTGATCTTATCGATATGGGGTATATGTATGCTACTTTGGATATTCAAGAGGTCCCGAAGGAGGGAGGAAATACGAGCAATCCAAATTGGAAAAAGAGGAAGTTTGGTGGCAAGAAACCATGGCAGGGTAAGGAGAAGAAGAAGAGCAATCAAGGAAGCTCGGCAGAGAATGTTACTTGCTTTAATTGTTCAGAAAAAGGGCATTACTCAACTAATTGTACGAAGCCTAAGAAACAAGTGAATCAATTCGTTCAAGCAAAGCCCAGGAAAAGTTATGCTTGTCAGGAAGAGGGACATGAAGTCAAAGACTGCCCAATGATGAAGCAAGCTCAGGTAGCAAAGGTGTACACAGTCAAAGATAAACCTACAACTTCTAAAGCAGGAAAGGGGAAGGGGGTTCTGGAAGGTAACCTTACTATTTATGATAGAATTGTTAGAATTTTGTTTGACACTGGTGCTACACATAGTTTTATCTCTCAACAAGCTGTAAAGGAATTAAACCTTGAACCTGATTTTGTCGACGAGCCAATTTGCATCAAGAATCCAGTTGGAGGCCCCGCGAACCTTTGTTTACGATGTAGAGACGTTCCTATCTCATATTCTTGTTACCAATTCCCTATTGGTCTTTTTGTCCTTGATTTTAATGAATTCGAAATCTTACTCGGAATGGATTGGCTAACGAAATACGAAGCCAAATTGGATTGTAACAATCGATTGATTTCGATCAAAACCGAATTTGGAAAGTTCATTGAGATTTCTTGTGAGGACCCTAGTCCTAAAAGAGAAGGGTTGATGTATAATTTGGGATATTCTGAACCCAGTCTGGAGTCCATACCCATTGTTAAAGATTTTCCAGACGTGTTCGAAGTAGTGAAATCCTTACCTCCACATCGAGAAATAGAATTCAGAATTGACTTAGTTCCAAATGCTCGTCCTGTCGTTCAAGCAAGTCGCAGGATGGCGCCCAGAGAAAGGGTTGAATTAGTCAAGCAAACTGATGATCTGCTAAGCAAAGGATTAATTCGTCCTAGTGTTTCTGAATGGGGTCCAGCCGTAGTATTTGTTGCTAAATCGGACGGATCTTTGAGATTGTGTGTTGACTACCGCAATCTCAATAAGCAGACTCTCAAGAATAAATTTCCTCTACCTAGAATTGATGATCTGTTTGATCAATTGCACGGCGCTTGTTTCTTTTCGAAGATGGATCTAGCCCAGGGACTCCATCAATTACGAATTGCCGAAGATTGTGTTCATTTGACCGCCTTCAGGGGTCCTAATATGTTCTACGAATGGTTAGTCATGCCTTTCGGGCTAACCAATGCTCCAGCATACTTCGTAGATCTTATGACCCGTGTATTCCAGGAAGTATTGAATGAATTTGTGCTTGTATTTATTGATGATATCCTGATTTATTCCAAAACCGAAGAGGAGCATGCTGAACATCTCAGAATTGTTTTGGAGATATTAAGAAGAAATATCCTATTCGCCAAATTTTCTAAATGCCATTTTTGGGTCAAAGAAGTTAAATTTCTTGGCCATATTGTTAATGAAGAAGGAATTTCTGTTGATCCTAGCAAGATTTCATCTATTCTAGACTAGAAGCGACCCACTTCCCCAAAAGAAGTTCAAAGCTTTTTGGGTTTAGCAGGTTATTATCGGAAGTTTGTTCAGGACTTTTCTAAGATAGCTAGTCCGTTGACTAAGCTAACAATGAAGAATGTAAAATTCAACTGGACTCTGAAATGTGACGAAGCTTTTCAGGAGTTGAAAAAGAGATTAACCACCGCTCCTGTTCTCGCGATTATCAACGGGAACCAGGGTTTATCTGTTTATACTGACGCTTGTGGTGATGGGGTAGGTGGAGTATTAATGCAGAATGGGAAGGTAATTGCCTACGCGAGTAGACAATTACGTCCACATGAAAGAAACTACCCAACACATGATTTGGAGCTTTTAGCTGTTATTTTCGCCTTCAAGATCTGGCGACATTATCTTCTGGGTAAGAATCTCCTTCAGTTTTCTAATAGAAAATTTTAAAGTTCGAATTAACTTAACATATACTTATACTTAATAAATTCTTCTATTATAGGTGAAAATTTTGAATTATTCACCGACCACAAATCTTTGAAGTATCTCTTCACCCAGAAAGATCTAAATCTGCGACAACAACGTTGGTTAGAATTTCTAGCATCTTATGATCTAGATATTCTGTATACACCCAGAAAAGCCAATATAGTTACCGATGCCTTGAGTAGGAAACACGCTATTCTTGCTCATCTTGTTATCGCTCCTACTCTTCTCAAGAGGATCGCGAGCAAGCAGTATGAAGATGAGTTTCTTCGAGGAATTTATAAAAGAATATGCCGGGGGGAAGACACTTATTTTGAGATGGATAGTAGAGGAGTTATAAGATTGTTATCCCGCCTTTTGGCAAGGCCGTGACACCAAGGACTTGACTAGATACCGGTGACAGATCGTCTCGAAAATCGGTTACACGCAAGGATCGCTATGGATATCGATGAAATTTGTTCAAGTCCGGATCAGGCTACAATTGATAAGGCACGTCAAGCAAAGCCGTGGGAACCAATGATCCAAGTTTCAGGTCAATCCGAGTTCGTATGCTCAAGATATCGTCGACAAAAGAGGGAGTAGGCCATCCTTAGTTCGAATCCATAGGCGATACCTATGTTCGAATCCATCAGATAAGCGTTGCCTCGAATCCATGAGGAAAAGGCTGAATCGATCAAAGCAGAATTCATTCGAATCCATCAAGGTCGACTCCATCATCTTCGTATCCATCAGAGCAAGTCCCGTTCGAATCCAACGCGTCGAGCTCGCGTGATCTACTTCGAATCGATGAGTTCTCAATCGATTCGAGACCATCGAATCCCCCCAGCTTCGAATCCATCGAAACAAGCTACATTCGAGTGCAACGCTTCAGACCCTTCAGGCTTTCATCTGCTTTGACTCCGTGCAATCAGTGCACTTCGACTCCATCACATAAGTCACCTCGAGACTACACTCCGCAGTCAGCTTCGAATCGATCACTGTGTTATACCAAGATCGATTCGAACAAACGCGCCTTCGAATCCACTGCCTCGAATCCAAACCGTGGATTCGACCCAGTCAAACCAGAGCAAAACACGGATCAATGCGAGAAGCGCGCACCAAGTCATTATGAGCATCGAGTCGATCAAATCGATTCGAACCAAGATCGATTCGAAGTATCCATGTTCTCCGGAAATGCAACATTGAATCGATCATATCTCGAGTTCTACAAGTCCAAATGCCATGAAATTTTCACAGAAGCTACAACACATGATGAAGAATGTTCACACCAAATTTCGGCTCGATTGGATGATTTCTTGATCGATTCGAACCAAGGGTCGAATCGATCCCAAATTGGGCCCGGATCTCTAGATTTCGGCCATGTGGGCCCCCTGACGTACCAGAACTGGTCTCCCCTCATTTTAGGCGAAATATCAGCCTCCTACACCTATAAATAGAGCCCCTGGTCATTCAGAAAAGGGGTCGGATAATTCTAAGTACTGAAGAGCGCCCAGATTCTGCCAGACTTACTCCAGAACACCGCCGCTGCTTTAGATTGAGGCTTAGCATATAAATTCAGTTGTATTACATTATAAACTACTGTAATCTTCAAGTATCGAGCAATAAAATCATCAAACTTCATAGTGGACGTAGGCAAAACGCCGAACCACTCTAAATCGCTTGTCTTTGCAACTTATTTTCTGTTACTTGGAGTTTTTGTTAGATAATCCACAGTTTTAATTTTCATTCTTCACTTTTATCTCTTCAAAAACTTCCGAAGAGTGTTGTGCCCATTTTTGGTACAAACACTTTGGTGCTTTCACTGAGAAAAAACCAGCTTTTTTCTCCTGCTCCTTGGATCTACCATCGATACCGGATTGCACAAATCCAAGAGGAAGATCCAGATCTTTGATTCACAGTCCTTCCATTCTACTCAGATTTGCATAAAATCTAGGAAAAGGATTCATCATTCAAAATGGTTAGCACGAGAACCACTTCTACAGCTGCTGGACAAGAAGGTAGGGATGGACAGAATCCTGCTCAACAGCAGCCATCCAACCAAGACAACACTGCCCACTCAGATCCGTCTGGGGCAATCACTAGACAAGAATTCCAGGTGTTGCTCCAAGAGCTGACTCAGAGTCGGCAACAGTTAGCCGAACAGTTGCGTGCCAATATTGAATTGACAAACCAACTGAACCGCCAGGGCCGTAGGAGGTCCAGAAGGGATGATGTTTCCCGCTCATCCACTGAAAGTTCTGCCTCATCTGACTATCATCATAGATCTACCCGTCCCCGATTAGACGGAGATCATGCTCAGACTGCTGGATATCAACCCGCCCTGACTATCGGGCAATTGAGGGTAGGACCATCAACCAGCTTCCAGGCTGGGCCATCAGCACGAGGTGGTCGTACTCCACAATATACTACGGACAATCATGTCACAGCTGCCACAGTAGAAACAAGGGTTGATACCCGACATCTTCCGGATTCGAGTAATCAACAACAGGGACGTACTTCTGAACCATACGTCCCGGAAGACGCTGAGCCAAGGAGGCGAAACTTGGACCGTCGACAGCGCCCGGTCCAAACTCGCACTGTGGAACCCGACCACACCTTAGCTCAGCATGCTCAAAATGTAGCAATGCCAGACATCTCGACTATGATACGTCAGATGATCCGTGAAAGCCAAGGTCTTACCAATGACGATTGGGGGATCTCTCGAAGCCATACTCCTTTCACGGACGAGATACTATACGCTGAACCTCCTCGGCGATTCAGAATGCCAACTCTCCCTATGTACGAAGGAAGTTCTGATCCCAATCAGCACATACTGAAATACGAATGGTCAATGAGCGCCGCAAGGGCTGACGATGCAGTAAAATCCCGGAGCTTCCCCATTTCACTGGGAGGAATTGCAACAATGTGGTTTACAAGACTACCTCCAAGATCTATCTCTTCATTTGACCAATTGGCTAAGAAATTTGTTGAACAATTCCGTATGCATTCCGCTAGACCCAAAGATGTTAACACCCTGTCCAATGTTACCCAGGCTCGTGGGGAAACATTAAGGCGTTACTTGGAGAGATTCCATGCGGCATGTGTGGAAATTAGTAATCCCAACGACAACTCAATTTTAATGGCATTGACAAAGGGAATTGATCCCGATTCTGAATTTGGAAACTGGTTAGCCGGAAAACCACCCGCATCGTTGGACCGTTTCTACTCCAAAGCCGCTCAATTCTTACGGCAAGAGGACGCGAAACAGTCTAGGAAGCAGGACGATGCGAAACCTGGAAATGAGGGAATACAAAGCAATGTAGCAGTTAAACAGTCCGGTGACAATTCCGGAAAAGTCCAGTTAAACATACAGAACAAACAAACTCAGCCAAGAGGTGGCAATGGTCAAAATAAGAAGAGAGATCCGAATCCAGGCCCACGGCGTAGGGCTCCGATGTTCGAAAGTTATACACCGTTAAACACTTCGCTGGAAAATGTGTACCTGCAAACTTGCAACACTGAACAGTATAAGAAACCCGCTCCGAAGCGGTCATAAGAAAGGCAGATTCAGACAGGAAAGTTTTGTAGGTTTCATGAGAGTTATGGCCACAATACTAATGATTGTCGCCATTTGCAAGATCTCATAGAAAAGTTGATCAGGGAGAGGAAGTTAGATCAATTCGTGCGGGCGCTGCAGTCTGGTAGTGCGGGCCCATCGAATCCAAACCGTGCGCAAGACCAAGAAAGACAAGAGGAACCCGCTCGTACAGGCGGGAGGCTAGTTATCAATACCATAAGTGGTGGTCCTCATCCAGCGGACAGGAGCTGGAGGGAAATGGAGTCGTATGCTAGCTCTATCAGGCATGCGAGCTTCGAATGCTGCAGTAATTGTGAGGATGGAACCCCGGCTAAGCAACAAAAGACGATGTCTGATGATATCATATTTAGAAGCAGAGATGCTGATAAAATCGAAGCTCCAACAATTGACCCACTGGTCATATCTGCCCAAGTTGGTCCTGCTTGGATGAAGAGGATCCTAGTTGACAGTGGGAGTTCTGTAAACATTCTATTCAAGCGAGCTTACGATTTAATGAAGATGGAAGCAAAAGACTTGAAACCCTGCCAATCTCGAGTCCATGGCTTCAATGGGAGTGCAACAATACCTACTGGGATAGTGGAACTACCAGTGGAACTGGGGATTAATGAATGCAGGAGGGTCCGACTGCTGCAATTTGTCGTTCTTGACATCGCTTCACCGTACAACGCATTCCTGGGTCGACCAGCCCTTGCTGAATTCAGGGCAGCCATTGCCCCGTGGTGTTTGACTTTAAAATTCCCGACCGACCATGGTATAGGAATCGTTCAAGGAGATCAGGCAGCAGGAAGAGCCTGTTATGTTGCTGAGTTGCGTGAAGCACAGAAGAAGGAGAAAGGAAAGGGCGTAGAGGAATCTCTCTGCGTCCGTTTTACTGACAATTGACAACTAGCGCCCGGGCCCCGGCCCGGGCACCACTACCAATTCCTTAGAGATCTTGACCTTAGAGATAGCGAAGATAAAGATGAAGTAGAAGAGAATCAAGCATCTCCAGCCGAACTGACTGTGGACGTCCCAGTCAGTGAGGATGATGACTCGAAAGTACTAAAAGTTGGATCTCAACTGGGAAAACAGATACAACAGGAATTGGTTGAATTTCTTCAAGCGAATCTTGATGTCTTTGCCTGGACGCACTCTGACATGTGCGGAATCTCACCGAACATTGCAAGTCACTCTTTGAATATTGATCCGCGACATGTTCCGGTCAAGCAAAAGAGGCGTGGTATGGATCCAGAGAGATCTGCCGCCCTTAAAGAAGAAATTGACAAGTTGCAATCAAATGGTTTCATCCGAGATGCCCTATACCCAGAGTGGGTGTCAAATCCGGTAATGGTTCGAAAACCGAATGGGAAATGGAGAACATGTGTCGACTACTCCGACTTAAACAAAGCTTGTCCAAAAGATAGTCTTCCACTTCCCCGAATTGACCAACTCGTAGACTCAACTGCAGGCCACGAATTGTTATCCTTTATGGATGCTTATTCCGGTTATAATCAGATACCCATGCATCTACCCGATCAAGAACATACTAGTTTCATGACCGATCTGGGACTCTACTGTTACAGAGTCATGCCTTTTGGTTTAAAGAATGCCGGAGCATCTTACCAACGCTTGGTTAATCGAATGTTCGCTGATCAGATCGGGAAGACCATGGAAGTCTATGTGGATGACATGTTAGTTAAGTCCCGATTTTCCACAGATCACGTCAGGGATTTAGATTCAATGTTCCGCATCCTACGTGAATATGGAATGAAGCTTAACCCGTTAAAGTGCCACTTTGGCGTCGCATCCAGAAAATTTCTAGGTTTCATCGTCAACGCTCGTGGGATAGAGGCAAACCCCGAAAAGATCTGGGCAATAAGGAATTTGCGAACTCCAAATACCATAAAGCAAGTCCAGAGTCTCAACGGGAAGGTAGCAGCGCTAAGCAGGTTCATCTCGAAATCCACTGATAAATGCATTCCTTTCTTTGATCTAATCCGGAAAGGAAAACGAAACTTTGAATGGACCATGGAATGTGAAGGCGCATTCCGATCGCTGGTTCAGCATCTCTCTACGCCACCGATCTTGTCGAAACCAATTGATCACGAACAACTATACCTTTATCTGACGGTATCAGAGCATGCGATCAGTGCTGCTCTGGTCCGGGAAGAGGATCGAGTGTAGAAATAGGTCTATTATGTTAGTAAACGATTAACCGGAGCTGAAAGAAATTACCCCAGGTTGGAGAAACTGGCTTACTGCTTGGTCATTGCCTCGAGAAAGCTTCGTCCTTATTTCCAAGCACATCCGCTTATTGTGTATACCGATCAGCCGTTACGACAGGTCCTCACGCGGCCTGAGACGTCTGGAAGGTTACTCAAGTGGAATATCGAACTGAGCCAGTTTGACATTACTTATGCTCCGCGGAGAGCCATTCAAGGGCAAGTCCTAGCTGACTTCATAGCTGAATTTACTGTTCCAGACGACTTACCCGAAACCAGCGAGTCTCCTGAATATGTCTGGAAACTTTATACAGACGGTGCATCAACGATCGGTGTTCGGGCGCTGGAGTTGTACTAGAGACCCCCGAAGGTCGATCCATATGCTATGCTTTGAAGTTTGATTTTCACGCAACCAACAATGAAGCCGAATATGAAGCCCTGTTGACTGGGTTAAAGCTTGCCAGAGATCTGAGAATTATCGCTATAGAAGTTTATTGTGATTCACAGTTGGTTGTGTGTCAGGTACGGGGAGAATATCAAGCAAGAGATCGAAGGTTAGCTGCTTATCTAGCCCGAGTTCAGGAAGCACTGGATCAGTTTGATTATTATGCTATTTACTACATACCACGAGATCGCAATCAAAAGGCTGATTCATTGGCAAAGTTGGCCAGCACAGGTGAAGCACAGCAAATGGGACTTGTCCCGGTCGAAACTTTGTCCTTCCCAAGCATCGATCAAATCAAAACGAATGATGTGTTGGAAAACTTTCCCAGCAGAGAATCATGGATGACTCCGTATCGAAATTATATTGAGAATGGGATATTGCCTGAACACCGAAATGAGAAAAGGCAAGTCCTACGAAAAGCTTCGCGGTTCATCATTCAGGACGGGATCATGTATAGGAAAGGTTATTCTGTTCCACTCCTCCGGTGTATCGCTCACGACGAAGTCAAACGAGTGTTACATGATGTGCAGGAGGGAGAATGTGGCGATCACACCGGTGGACAAGCGCTTGCTAAGAAGATACTCCGATATGGATATTACTGGCCGACAGTGAACCGAGATGCAGCCAATTATGCCAGAAAGTGCGACAAGTGCCAGAAACACGCTCAAATTCCAAGAGCCCCGCCTACCGAGATAACTCAAATGGTCAGTCCCTGGCCGTTCGCTATGTGGGGTATCGATATCATTGGCGCTTTACCTCTGGCAAGAGGTGGTGCTAAGTATGCCATCGTCGCAGTTGACTACTTCATGAAATGGGCCGAGGCCGAAGCTCTCGCAACGATTACGTCGAAGAAAGTAATAAACTTTGTGGTCCGCAATATCATTTGCCGATTTGGACTCCCGCATACCATCATCACCGATAATGGGACCCAATTCGAAAGTTCGGAGTTCAAGAAT
This sequence comes from Allium fistulosum, assembly GCA_030737815.1. Classification (NCBI taxonomy): domain Eukaryota; kingdom Viridiplantae; phylum Streptophyta; class Magnoliopsida; order Asparagales; family Amaryllidaceae; genus Allium; species Allium fistulosum. Next base: position 1,429,782,107 of record CM060902.1, read on the forward strand.
TTCTGCCAACGATTTCATATTCATAAAAAGTTCTCTGCAGTCGCACATCCACAAGCAAACGGTCAGGTCGAAGCTGTTAACAAAGTTATCAAATCCATCTTAAAGAAACGACTGGAAAAGGCTGGGGGCAAATGGGACGATGAACTTCCTATGGCATTATGGGCTTATCGAACAACTCACAAGACCGCGACTGGACACACCCCATTTTCCTTATCCTATGGCTCGGAGGCCGTTATTCCAGTTAAGACAGAAGTATTTTCTCACCGCGTAACTTATTACGATCCAAAAACAAATGCTATATTACTCGCTGAATCTTTGGATCTGTTGGACGAGAAACGAGAAGAAGCTGATTTAAGAGCGGCCGCCTACCGAAGTCGGGTCGCCCGGTTATATAACACTAAAGTTCGCCCCCGAACCTTTGAACTCGGTGATCTGGTCCTCAAGAGAATCTACCCGGTTCCTTCACACATGAAACCAAATTGGGAAGGACCGTACGTGATTACACAAAGACTTGGGGATGGCACATTCAAACTATCAACCGTGGACGGTCTAGTTTTACCAAGAGCCTGGAACAGCGAGAGTCTCCGTCGCTACTACATATGACAGGCTTCATTTATTTCATTATGTTTTTTATTCAGCAATTTACTTTTGCATTTCGAAATTAGAATTTGTAATAAGGCAACTGATTTGCCATATTTTCTTATTTCAGCAATAAAATGCCATCTCTTCGAGCCAGAGCTGTGATTCATTAAATACAATGTACAACATCACGATGCACGAAGAGCTAAGTTCCATCACACAGTGGAATTTATTCAAGTAGGGAGTGGCTGTGAAGTAATCAACCACTCACTAAATGAAACCCGAGCTCGGGGGCAAGCCATCACATCAGGCCACGAAATGGGTCGATACACGACAACCCTTCACTAAACTCTGTGCTCCCAGAGTGCGAGGCGGAGTATAAACATTTTACTAAACTCCGTACTCCCAGAGTGCGAGGCGGAGTATAAACATTTTCCTAAACCCCAGAGTACTCCGAGAGCGCGAGCTGGGTACAAGTTTTTTACTTAACTCCGTACTCCCAGAGTGCGAGGCGGAGTATAAACATTCATCTAACTCCGTGCTCCCAGAGCGCGAGGCAGAGTATAAACATTCTCCTAACTCCGTACTCCCAGAGTGCGAGGCGGAGTATAAACATTCATCTAACTCCGTGCTCCCAGAGCGCGAGGCGGAGTATAAACATTCTTCTAACTCCGTACTCCCAGAGTGCGAGGCGGAGTATAAACATTCATCTAACTCCGTACTCCCAGAGTGCGAGACGGAGTATAAACATTCATTCTACTCCGTACTCCAGAGCGCGAGACGGGGTATAAACATACGTCAACTCCACACTTATCCCCAATACTGGGGGCAGAACCATAACACATAACAAGTTGAAGACAGAAAGGGAATAAATTTTCATTTCCACTATCAACAAAAAGAATCTGATTACAAAGTGTTTAAGAAAAATTCTGCTAGTGGGAGCCGAATCCACATCTATACACGGCAATAGAGAAATCAGCAAAATGCTACCCTACTCAACAAAGATTTAAAGAAAGAGTTCAATCTTTCTTCTTCCTTATCTTCTTCTTCGGGGTAGCCCCACCAGATCCACTGCCTGATTTTTTCCTCAATCGCTTACTCTTTTCAGGCTTGCCCTCCGGCAGCGATATAATGTCGACGTCTTCCTCAGAGCTGGAGGCGACGGAAATTCTTCTAGGAGGACGAGCTGAAGGCATAGGAGTAGTAGTAGGAGGAGGGACAGGAGCAGTTTCAATCACTACGGTACCGCCCGGTGAAATCACCATTAACGGGGCAGGCCCGGGCGGATTCGTATCAACATTCCCTGCTGCCATCTCGGCAGCAATCTCAGCAATAACATCGTCCTCACGAGATACTTGGGCCGCATCGGATGTGCCAATAGCTGGCATAGATGAACTAACGGCCGGAGCAGCCCCACTCACAGCATCGGACGGGTTGGCAGAGGGATCGATGGGTTCATTGAGAAGCTCCTCAATCATTTGAGCGCTGAAAGAAAACATATTTGCATCTCCCTCCTCGCCAATCAAAGTAGAAGTCGTGATGGCTTCAGAAAAAACAACCCCTTGTGTTTGATGAGGAACTGATAGAGCAAGGGGCGCAGAAACAATAACTCCAGTCACTGAAATGCGACAAAACGAAGATTGTTAGCCAAGTGTATTGTTTAAGGTTCTTCGCAACTAAACTACGAGAAGCGTTCAAATACCTTCCTTGGTCTGGACCGAAACGTGGGCAGAATCCTCGGCAGAAGATAATAATGGTTGGTCAGGATTATAGGCAGGAACAGACTGGGGATCTACCGCACCAGTGGTTTCGGGCAATGTTGGAATTACAGCTCCAACACTTGTCCCGTGATGCGCGGTCCCCGATCCTTCACCTATCTCTAGAGATTGAACGCCAAGCTTTTCTTTCGCCATAGAGATCACCACCTTATGAAGGGTCTTCCTCTCATCCTCGGTAAGCAAACGCATCTCCAGTTCAAAGTCGTCAAGTGTTCCATCTGGATGCGCTGCTCTTTTCTCATTCACCAGCCGGGTCCAGGCATTGTACAAGATCATGGAGTCATCTCCCAGCCACGCTAAATTTCTGTGTTCCAGCACATTAGCGTTATACGTGACTAAGAGATCGTCAAACTCGGCATCTAGCCTAGACCTCTCCTTCAACATCTTTTCCTGAATTTCTGCTTCCGCAGACTTAGCTTTGACCGCCGCCGCAGCAAGTTCGGTCCTGAGAGATACTGCTTGGTCGCAAGCCTCTTGAGCAGTGGCGTTCGCATCATCCTTCTCCTTCACCATTTCAGCGAATTTGGCCTTGAGCTCTTTCAGCTCTTTAACGGCTAAGTCTCGCTCAGCTGCAATGGTGGTGTTGCGGTGGCCCATCTCTTCCACCGTGGCGCAGTGTTCTTGCTGCATCCTCGCCAGTTTGGCCACGACACCTTCATGTTTCTGAAGTGTTTCAAGCTCTGACTTCCGGGACGTCTCTACTTCGGATTGAAGAACCTGAATGATGCGTTTCTGCTTGACAATGTCAGCATCACGTTCAGCAATGATCTTCGCCCTATCAAAAGCTACTCTAGAAGCCTTCACGGCTGCCTTGTACCACTCCTTATACTGAGCATAGAAGTCGTGGATATAACTATGAGCAGTGGTCTCAGCTTCCGGAGGGATTCTTTTAAAGTTAGGAGGGAAGATATAGCCATCCATGCAAATTTCGGGGTAGTCATTTTTCATTTGGGCGAGTTTAGCAGCTCCCTCGCTTGTCAACTCAGCCGGAGCTTGTTCAATTATTGCAGCTGCTGTCGGTTCCATTTTTGGCCGCTGAGCATCAGGCCGAGAAGATTGAGAAGGCAACTGCTGCTGATGAGATGGCCCTGGGAGGTCTACTGGAGCCCTGGGAGGCGGAGGAGAGCGAGATCGGGGTCGGTACTGGTATCCCCGGTCTCTGTCAGAGTAATCATAGCCAGAACGGCCACGCGAGTAATCTCTGTCTCTGTCATAACGTTCCTGACTTGAATAGCTTCGCCCATGATCCCTATCTGTTTCTCTCCTGCGGGAATCATAAAATGGAGAGGATTGGCGCACATTCCGAAGCCTATCCAGAGTAGAGCCACGTCCTGACATCTCACCTACGATAAGAAAGAATTACGGATTAGAATTCCATAAAGCAATGTTTACTATGCAAAAGTCATGAAGTGCCGTGGAAGTGTGTGTAAATGTGTAAACCCCCAAACCGACCGGAAGTGTTGACCGCACTTAAACGAAAGGGCTCGTTCATGTTTAGAACATCTTGAAATTCCTCCAACCCAGGATTATGAGAAATCGATATATAATCTGGGATAGGAATATCGTCTAGCCCTTTGAAAGAATCTCTCGAATGAGAAGGGGCGGCCTCAGAAATCATGACCCCAGAAGCGGGAAGAAACACATCTACGGATTTTCCCCCCTTGGACTTAAGTTTTTTGGAGACGGCGGCCTTGCCTTTCCGTTTTTCTCCCGATTCCTCCAAGTTTCCCGAGAGGTCAGCCATGGGCTCTGAATCCGTATGGGTCCTTTCTTCGTCACTCGCCTCGATTATTCTGATTCCGAGTGACTTCTTCACTTTTTTCTTCTTGATTTTCTTCTTGGTCTTCTTCTTATCTCCCTTCTTGGAAGCGGACTTTGCAAATCCCTCAACGACTATGCTTTGATTGATGTCGATCAAACCAAGAACTCTTAAGTTATAATCATTCAGCACCGAGTCAATATGCCTCAACTCGCTTGGGACTTCTTGAAGACTCCGGACGATACCCTTGAAACGCCCTCCATCCGGCCTGGAGATAATAGCTGTAAAAGGAATGAAATGTCAATTTTAACACCCGAGAGCTATTGGTCAAGAAAACAGGTTAAGGCGCTTACGTCTAGACAACCATCGCCTAGCGAAACCCGGAGGGCACCGAACATAGAACCACTCGTTCTTGAAATAACTCAGTCAAGTCCAAGCTCCAACTACAACTTGGCAGTTTCTAACTGCCTCCAAAAATGTAAAAGACGGGCTATCACCCCTACTCTTGAAGTTAAATATGTGTCTGATCTCGGAGGGCCTCGGCGAGCGAAAGAGACAGTCCATAAATATTACAAAGGCACTGTTCAGCAACGCGTGCCCGTTGGGATGAAGTTGTGAAGGAGCGATTCCTAAATATGATAACATCCCTCTGATATATTGATTGAAAGGAGGAAGAGTTCCGGCCGCACAAGCATGACGGTAGAATGCTGTATATCCTTCAGGCAGATTGTGCGGTCTATCAGTGGCACTGGGCAATAATACGTCACCTAGAGATATGTTATGCTTTAGGCATATTCGTCCCAATAAGGATTCAGAGATGTTAGACTGAACCGAATCAACAGGGTCCTCAATAAATATAGCCTCTGGCAATTCGTCTGGAGCCGGATCGATTACATCGCCAAGGATGTCAGGAATCTCAAGCACCGGAGGAGTCGAGCTCTGTACCTCTTGTTGTTGGGAGCTCGAAGATTCCATAATTAGCTAACTCATCAGAAAGCAACGTTAAGTTCATAAACGGCCCGTGCGTGCCCGGTGTATTGTGTATGAACGTGTCGTGCAGTGCAAGTGCTATGCGTTACTTAAGCAGATTCTACAGAATAAAGCGAGATGTCCGAACAACATAACTTGGGAATTTGAGAATGAAAATGACCGTCGTCACTGACCGTCCCTTCCACACCATCCAAACGCCACTGGCCATTTCAAGTATAAATCAGTCATATTGTTGGTTAAGTCATAGTTCCATCGACAAGCTTCAAAGGAAATTCAGGTTTAATCTTTCAGTCAAGTTTGATTATGCAAGGCCAAAGCTTGTCGGAGTCAAGTGTGCTAAAATTCAATGGGTTCATCAAAGTTCAACTTGAAATTGGTCATGGTTCAGATGTTGGAGCAAATCAGAAGAGTAGAAGCCCCTGAAGCAAGGGTGTTCGAATCGATCGACTCGAATCGATATGAGTCGAATCGATGAAGGTCGAATCGTATCGATTCGACTCTGCATAAGTTCGACTCGATGAAATCTTGGGGTGGAGAAGCAGTTCGAATCCATGAGCTATGCATAACTTCGAATCGATCAATGCTCAGCACTTTCGAATCGATTGGGATATTGCTACTTTGAATCGATCAATACGATCTTTCAAAACCATCGGTGCGAAATTTCATATCGATTCGAACCACCTATCCCTGAATCAATTCGAAGTCTTATTTTCTTCATCGATTCGTTCTACTTAACCCTGCATCGATTCGAAATCTTGCATCTTCGATCGATTCGGGCTACTTGTCCCCGAATCAATACGAGTAGAAAAAGCTTTCTCTTTCATATCCATCGAGTCGACCCATTTCAGTTCCTACTACTCCTCATGCTTCTCAAAAGAAAGGATTGAAGTCAATGTTCGAATCCCGGTTTCATCGTTCTACACTCGAATCGATCCCTTAGATACCTGGATGAATTCGATTGCAATTTAAGACTCGGTGAAATCTGAATGATTCGTGCAAGACGTGGAGCTCTGAAGAATCGATTCGAAGGAGCAGCAGTTGCAACAGTAAAATGTAAAAAGTAAAAGTGAAATTAGCCTCGCATATTTATATGGGTTCCAAGGGCGACTCGAGGCTCTTCGTCTCCCGGTCATGATAACCGCTCACAGCAGGTCACAGCTCCATCGATTCGAACGTATGCTCGATTACCCATCAACTTCGAATCCATCCATACGGTATGACGCAAAGCATCATCGATCCGGAGCTACATCAATTCAAAGCTTTCAACAAAAGTTAAATTAGAGTCGTTGCGTCCCATCGATTCGAAGTACTGAATTCACGACCATTGGCACGCGATGGTTCAAAAGCTATCGATTCGAATGACCGTTTCGAATCCATCAGATACCAGCGATTCAAACCATCGATTCGAGCAAACACAGCTTCGAATCCATCACCAACCACTAATGAAAATGGACGAACCGTTTCAATGTGAAAAATTGCTTGTCTACTCTTTATACCGATTCAGGAGAGGATCGATACGAGAGGATGATCATAGACAATCATAAAAGCAATGTTTTAACTCAAATCTCAAATCGGTTCAGGAGAGGACCGATGCAGATTTCGATAGCAAACCGAACTGACAACAACTTGCGATCACGCAACGTTAACCAAGGTCAAGATAATACATGTATGCACGTATTTTTTGACTAATGTTTTGGTCTTTATCATCAACAGGAATCAGATGTTCATCTCGTCATGACTCAAAAGCCTAACAGCCGATCATGATCATACAACGATTGATTACAACAACAAAGAAGACAATTTTCGACAAAGCATGTGATAACTGTTCAATAAAGGACTGTAGCTTTTCAAAGCACGTCATGTTTACACAAGACGTACTTTGGGGGGCAAATGTTATCCCGCCTTTTGGCAAGGCCGTGACACCAAGGACTTGACTAGATACCGGTGACAGATCGTCTCGAAAATCGGTTACACGCAAGGATCGCTATGGATATCGATGAAATTTGTTCAAGTCCGGATCGGGCTACAATTGATAAGGCATGTCAAGCAAAGCCGTGGGAACCAATGATCCAAGTTTCAGGTCAATCCAAGTTCGTATGCTCAAGATATCGTCGACAAAAGAGGGAGTAGGCCATCCTTAGTTCGAATCCATTGGCGATACCTATGTTCGAATCCATCAGATAAGCGTTGCCTCGAATCCATGAGGAAAAGGCTGAATCGATCAAAGCAGAATTCATTCGAATCCATCAAGGTCGACTTCATCATCTTCGTATCCATCAGAGCAAGTCCCGTTCGAATCCAACGCGTCGAGCTCGCGTGATCTACTTCGAATCGATGAGTTCTCAATCGATTCGAGACCATCGAATCCCCCCAGCTTCGAATCCATCGAAACAAGCTACATTCGAGTGCAACGCTTCAGACCCTTCAGGCTTTCATCTGCTTCGACTCCGTGCAATCAGTGCACTTCGACTCCATCACATAAGTCACCTCGAGACTACACTCCGCAGTCAGCTTCGAATCGATCACTGTGTTATATCAAGATCGATTCGAACAAACGCGCCTTCGAATCCACTGCCTCGAATCCAAACCGTGGATTCGACCCAGTCAAACCAGAGCAAAACACGGATCGATGCGAGAAGCGCGCGCCAAGTCATTATGAGCATCGAGTCGACCAAATCGATTCGAACCAAGATCGATTCGAAGTATCCATGTTCTCCGGAAATGCAACATTGAATCGATCATATCTCGAGTTCTACAAGTCCAAATGCCATGAAATTTTCATAGAAGCTACAACACATGATGAAGAATGTTCACACCAAATTTCGGCTCGATTGGATGATTTCTTGATCAATTCGAACCAAGGGTCGAATCGATCCCAAAGTGGGCCCGGATCTCCAGATTTCGGCCATGTGGGCCCCCTGACGTACCAGAACTGGTCACCCCTCATTTTAGGCGAAATATCAGCCTCCTACACCTATAAATAGAGCCCCTGGTCATTCAGAAAAGGGGTCGGATAATTCTAAGTACTGAAGAGCGCCCAGATTCTGCCAGACTTACTCCAGAACACCGCCGCTGCTTTAGATTGAGGCTTAGCATATAAATTCAGTTGTATTACATTATAAACTACTGTAATCTTCAAGTATCGAGCAATAAAATCATCAAACTTCATAGTGGACGTAGGCAAAACGCCGAACCACTCTAAATCGCTTGTCTTTGCAACTTATTTTCTGTTACTTGGAGTTTTTGTTAGATAATCCACAGTTTTAATTTTCATTCTTCACTTTTATCTCTTCAAAAACTTCCGAAGAGTGTTGTGCCCATTTTTGGTACAAACAAAGATTAAAAGGAAAGAATGTGTGTTCCAGACTTCCCCGATCTGAAGCGCGAAGTTTTAGATGAATGCCACAAGACTAAACTTTGCATCCATCCAGGAGTTAACAAGATGTATCGTGATATCAAAAGAACTTTCTGGTGGAAGACAATGAAAAGGGACATATCTATATATGTGAGTCGCTGTGTTATTTGCCAATAAATTAAAAGCGATCAAAAGAAAATGGCAGGTGTACTTCAGCCTTTAGAAGTACCAATGTGGAAATGGGACCAAGTATCGATGGATTTCATCGACGGGTTGCCTCGTTCTCGGAAAGGCAATGAAGCAATTTGGGTCATTGTGGACCTTTTGACTAAGACAGCCCACTTCTTGCCAGTAAAATCTACCCGCACGGCAGCAAGTTTAGTTGCGTTGTATGTGAAAGAGATTGTCCGTCTCCACGGTATTCCTAGCAGCATAGTGAGTGATCGTGATCCGATCTTCACTAGTAGATTTTGGGAGGCATTCCAAGACGCATTAGGAACAAACTGAATTTCAGCACTGCTTGTCACCCACAGCCTGATGGGCAGACTGAAAGGGTTAACCGAATTTTAGAAGACCTATTGCGTGCTTATATACTTGATTTTGGTGGTTCTTGGGAGGACCATTTACATCTGGTCGAGTTCTCTTATAACAACAGCTATCAGGCCAATATAGAGATGGCTCCTTTTGAAGCTTTATATGGTCGTCCATGTCGATCACCCGCATGCTGGATCGAGGCAGGTGATAGACTCGTCCTTGGACCAGATATAATTAAAGAAGCCACTGAAAAAGTTGATTTTATACGAAAGAAGTTAATAACTACTCAAAGCCGCCAAAAGAGCTATTATGATCGCAGAAGAAGAGATTTGGAATTTCAAGTTGGAGATTCTGTTTTTCTCAAAGTATCTCCAATGCGAGGTGTATTGAGATTCGGAAAAACCGGTAAGCTGGCACCACGGTATATTGCTCCTTTTCCTATTCTGGAGAGGATCGGTTCTTTAGCTTATCGAGTACAACTGCCCAGCTGGTTGTCTGGTGTCCATGATGTGTTTCACATTTCTAGTCTTCGGAAGTATGTACACGATCCAGACTGTATGTTGAAGAAGCTGCTCAGTAGGATCTCGAAATCACTCCAAATTTAACAACCAGAAGAGAACCAATCAAGATTGTAGATCGTGATGAAAAGCACTTGAGAAACAAAGTTGTAAAACTGGTTAAAGTGCAGTGGAGTGGCGATCCAAAAGACTGCACTTGGGAAACTGAAGATAGTATGCAGAAATTATATCCCAATTGCAGAGTGGATATCTCGGCTTAAACTGGTAAGCCATTTCTCTATTTTTTTTGAATTCGTATATTCTTTGTTACTTTTCTCTCTCTTTCAAATTTCGAGGACGAAATTTTCTTAAGGAGGGGATATTGTAACATCCCAAAATTTATTAATTTAAAATTTGTGACTTATTTAAATTTTTGGAAATTTAATTTGAAAAGTTTTAAAAACAAATAAAATATGTGTTAATTTAAATGAATAAAACACCAAATTCTTTTGAATTTAAATCACTTGGATTTAACATCTTATATATGTATGTATACATATATTGAATTTGAATTTATAAGTTGAGAAAAAAAATATAGAAATAAATATATAAAGTGAAATAAAATAAATACATACATAAATTCAAACAATATGTAAACAGGGAGGTAATAGGAAAAATGTATGCAAGAAAGAAAGTATCTCTACAAACAAAAATAAAAATAAAAAGTACATACAAAATTCAAATAGCATGAGTATGTAAACAAGAAAGGAAGCATAGGCATTAAATGAAAATCATATCAGCCTCTATATGGAAGAAAATAATCTCTGAAGAAAAATGTTCAAACAATTTTAAAAGGTACAACTAATATCTTGTCTCGGTTTGGTGCTAAAGCCTGCACATTTCTTTTATATATACATCCTCTATACCAGTTCGTTTATCAACTTAGTAAACCTGAAAAACTAAACTAGATCAACAACTATTACAAACAACAATCCAACTAAAGCAAACAAGAAGATTTCTAGGAAATCAAGTTAGCAGTTTTCAAAAGCAAGTTTTCCCTCTGTTCAAAATTATTTCAGGTGAGTAAACTCTTTGATTTGAACTAGAACATGTTGCTGTGAACAATATTGAAGCTTGAATGATAAATGTGTGTTTGCATGTATATATATACATGGGAAATGAAGATGTATGTCTGTACATACCAATATAAACTCTGTTCTAGGCCTACAGGTTCAAAAACCTGTCTCAAATTTCAAAAGCTTTATCTCAGATTGTTTTTAGGCTTTGAAATCAAAAGGAAACATGTTTGTATGATTATGTTCTATGTTTTAAAATTAAATTTAAGTAAATAAAAAAAAATCTTGTCTGGAAAAAATAAGAATACAGGCAAACCCAATATAAACAGAAATTTCGACAATCATGATTTTAGATTTTGAATATATCAATTGAACCGACTTCGAATTTGATGATTTTTAAGAGTGAAATTAAATTTTTTTATCAAGTATTCTATGAGAAAGTCGAGGTTGATCAGAATCGTCATTTTCACCAATTTCTGGCGATCGGTGAGGCATTGGTTCTCGAAATCAAAGTCATAGCTTGCTGGGAGGTCGGAGTTCATCAGAAAAATGTTCGATAAATTTATATTACACCGTGGCGATGGCACAACAAGGATTTAGGGTTTAAACTCTTAGTTTGGTCGAGGTCAGATATTTGATTGCCGCGGCTTCGTCAGAGCACCGGAGTTGATCGCTCCGGTGAGAATAGTTGCGTTATGGGTCGGCGCAGCTCTGGACGTAATTTCGTGACCTCTGATGGTCGGAGGAGGGAGTACGAGATGATCTTGGTGGCTCAGTTTTGTTCCAGGATTGTGTCGTGTAGCCAAATCGCGGGTTCATCGTCGATTCATGTTGCCAGGTGGTTTGAAGGGTCGAGTAGATGATCGTCGACTGGTCGATGGACGTAACATCGACCAAAGGTGATCGAAGCAGTTGTGTACATGCACACAACCTTGATTTGTGTCAGAAGACAAGAGTTTGGGAAGAAAGGTTTAACTCGAAGTCGACCTCGGGGAGTTTGCATGCTGGCTCGAGTATGGGTTCGAGTAATTTTTTGGGTTGCATCGGGTATTAAAAACTTAAACAAAATTCTAAGTTTTAAAATGAAAATTTGGGGTAGCTCGGGAACGACTCGAAGTAAACAGGCATGTGTCTCGGGTGATGCTCGGGGAGGACTCGGGGTAGTTTAAAAACAGTTTCAAGTTTTAAAATAAATTTAAGTTTAAACAAGTTTTTAACTTATTCTTTTAAAAATAATTGTTTTATTTTAAAAAGGGGATTAGTAAAGGTTATTAATTAATTAAGATAAATGATTTATAATGACTTAATTAATTAAAGAATAATTAATTTAAGGTTAATTAATTATTAATTTAAAGTTAATTATTTATAATTAAAGATTTGTTAATTAATATTTAATTAATTAATGAAAGTGATTAAGATTTATTAATTAGCAATTAATGACTAATTAATTTATAATTAAGAATAATTAATCATTAATTAAAGATAATTTATGAAAATAATTATTTGATTAATTAATTATAAAATCACACGGTTAATTCATCTTACTTGTAGATGATTGACTATTATTGAATGCTTGAACTGATTGATACCCCTATTATGTGATTGTGATACTTTGTAATGTGAATTGCTGTGATATCTGTGATTTGTTTCTATGTGAATGTGAAAACCCATTGGCCCATAAAACGGCATTTGAATTTCGATGCGACAGGGAGTCGGATTTTAGTTAGTTATCCGAAACCCACATCGAACCCTGAATATAAATCTTTGTGATTGTCGTATCCACATGTTTTAAAAGTAAGCGCTCACTATTCGGTTTAGCCGGGAGAGGACTTCGTGTCGTATAACCCATTCCAAATAGTGATACGACGTAAATGGATAGCATTTGAAGACCGATGTTGAAGACCGGGTATTTGTAAGAACGATAGGATAACCTATCGATTATCTCTGCACTGAGTTGCTTCTGTATAGAGATTCCCTAAGTGATGGGAAGTCCGATCGGGATTGTGAATACCCGGATTGGAAGGGCTTCTTCGGAAGTGCCTTCGGTTCTGTTTGAATCTGGAACAGACTTGTATGGTTGTATGTCTGACATTACACTTTGAGATATAAAGCTGATTTCTTTCAAATACATTCCTGTTGGTGGCGGAGAATTTATTCTCTTAGCTTAACACCCTTCTCTGAGACGTACGAGCTCAGAGGTTATGTAGTTGAAGGTTATCAGTGATATACTCCCAATTTGGTAATGTGGCATGCTGAGTGTTGCTGTGTGTTGATGGTCATTTGCTGATCATTTGTTGATCAAAGCATGGCTTTGTGAAAAAGAGTAGCTTTGTGGACGAGACCTCATCGAACCTCACAAACCGGAAATGGTCGAAACAGGAAAGATGCGGCAAGGTTATGAGGGTCGCTCCGTATGTCATTTCCTTCTGGAAAAAGGTGGTATCATGGTATGGAGCCCAGATATTTACCTGTGTGGTTGCTCCAATCTCATTTACTGTGTGATTTTTGCTGTGTGATCGAGGGCCCTCAGATAAAGGTCCCAAAGGACCGGGGGTGCCATATTCGTGTAGTAGTTACCTAGTGTAAGAGGTAACCCGGCCTTGTGTTGGCAGAGAGCTAGTTAGTTCTCGGGACGTCCATCCAGAGGCGTACCCATGTGGCAGTAGGAAGTTCCTTAGCCTGACCATTTGTTGGAAATCCAATTCCCAATACGAACCCTGTACGGTTTTAGTTGTAGAACCTGCCATTTACTTATGGTGGTCACCACTGTTTAGATGGTAGCTATAGTAGGCATAGTTCAGAATGTCTATGCTGGCTAAGATTAATATTATACTTTCGAAATGGCTTTCTACACTATGCACTAGTAATAATATCCAAGAATTTTTCTCGTATTAAGCATATTTGACTATCATAAGAAGAAATCTCCTCCAAGTATGCGATTGCATTGTGTGTGTGGCGGGAGGTCTTATGGTAGTTTCATTTTCCAAAAGCATGAACGATTTCTTTTTAAAATCTGTTTTATTTAAAGCAACTGCTTTTGTTTACTCATACCAGTCCCATGACTGACTCGGAGTTTATTGTTTCTTTTCTAAACTCTGGGTGCCCATCATTTCCACACGGGCAGCCTAGTAGCAGGTTTCCGTATTCTGGTGTTAGCGGTATTTTGGGGACTTTTACCTTGGAGATATTTTGGAAGCTTTTTAGATCACCAGGTGCTTAGTTATGGATATTCACTATCGCTTCATTCCTTTGAAGACTTTTGCATGTGATCATAGTTGTACTATTATGAAGTTTTCTTTAGAGTTGTGGCATATGTATTATGATACTCTGATGTAGTAATGGATATTATGATGATGTTGTATTTGTGATGTAATGGATGATATTCCTTTTGTTTCCGCTATTTTATATTCATCTGATGTTGTTATAAGCTCCGCCGAACTGAAGTATGACGTTTGAATATCTGACTCTGACAATCGAATACAAGTGAGGTATTTGATGTTGATTTTCGAACGCTGGATTTCAAGATCGTGACATAGCCACTGTGTAGTAGCTTTGAGTTTGTATTTGATATGTCGGATTTCCTCTTGAAAAGAAAATGTTATACTATCTGACATATCGGTACTCGCACAGAGCAATTACACAGATGGTCGCTCCTCAACAGCCTTATTCTTCACGCTAGTCGACGACATTACCTCGTAGTGTCCTTGGCCAGTGTGAGTATAGAGGTGGGACATCACAGCTTGGTATCAGAGCCAAACTTCGGAACAATGTAGAATAATCTAGCAAGGATCATTGTCCTAAGTCTTTCTTAGGAGTCGTGCCTTAGGATTTATTCTGAGTCTTAGGACCCGTTCTATCTTATTTTCTATTATGAGGCCTTGTTTTATCAATCAAATTTGTTTTGTTTTATCAATCAAATTTGTTTGATATTCATTCTGAGAATAACCTTTTTCCTCTTCTTTCTTTCTTTCTTTCTTAACGAAGAAGAGATGGTTAGATCTGGCAGTCCTAGCGCTGGTCAATCCAGTAGTCCTTCTCTGGATGGCGTATTCATGTCTGCCCAACAACTTTTGGATCTTGTAAAGAATCAAAGGTTTATTTGTGCTTTGAGTAAGAACCCCAAAAAGGTTTTACCTCTGAAATTAGAAGTGCCTTTCGACTAGTTTGTAGATATCACTCTTCGACTAGAAGAGGCCGATAAAGAAAGTGATGTTGAAGTTGTGGATGCCAAACAAAACTTCAACATCAACAAGAAGAGGCATATTAAGTTCAAAAGCCCTAATCCCAACAATAAAGTAAAGCAAGCAACTTCGGTAGAAAACACTCCAATCCCTAATCGTGGAGTATGCTACAATTGTAGTTCTAAGGACCACTATGCAAATAAGTGTCCGAAGCCTCTTACTTGTCGCTATTGCAAAGGTTTGGGTCATCTTTTATCTTCATGTCCCAAACTTCAAAGTAGGAGAGAGGTAAAGCTGAATGTTGTGCAAGCCCCTAGTAACCCTTCTCTTGGTCAAGGTATTTTTCATTCAGTCCTTGATGGCATTATTTTATTTCATGATCTTCTTATTTGAATTTCTTTTGATTCGGGTGCATCTCATTCTTTTATATCAAAAGAACTTGTTGTTACTTTTTCTTTAAATATTATGGGATTGATGACTTCATTGAGAATTGCGAATCCAGTTGGTGGATCCGCAACACTCAGTTTACTTTGTAAAGATGTCGAGATTATTTTATGTAATTGGGCTTTTCGATCCGATTTGCATGTTATATGCTACTTAGGCTTTAGAATTGATTTTTGGGAAAGGATTGGCTTAATCATTATGGAGCCCATATCCTATGTACCAAGAGGACTATCCATCTTTGACATTCTCAATCTGTTAAGCATGTTTTTATTGTTCTTAATGATTTTGATTCCAATTCGGTGGCATCATTTTACTCTTTAAACCCACATGATGAGGAAAATGTTATTTCTCTCATTCAAGTAGTTTATGAATTTTCCGGTATTTTTGAGCTTGTCTTAGGATTACCACCTAAGCGATCTATTGAGTGGTGCTAAGGCCTTTTTAGCTCGACCTTGCCACCGGTTTTCATCAACTTCGTATTACAAAGGATAACATTCCTTTGACATCGTTCTGTACTCATTATAGATCTTATGAATGGCTTGTTATGTCATTCGATTAGACGAACCCTCCAGCTTATTTCATCCATCTTATGAATCGAGTATTCTACGAATATCTCGATGAGTCCATCCTTGTATTCATTGATTATGGGTGAAAACAGTAGTTTAAAATTTGCAAATCTTTTTAATAAGATATTTATAAGTATAATTGGATTTTGTTCTTAAAACGAGCAAAGAATATTCATAAAATTTTAAGAGACATGTTTATCGTATAGAAGATGATTTTGTGTGGTATTGCCCACTGAGTGCTTTAAGAATTTTGGTCGATGCGCTTGATCAACGTTATCGATAGGAATCTCCTGAACGCTATGATGAGTCAGTTAGACACAATAAATTGACTTGTAAAAAGTAATTTTTTCTAAAAAGATGATTACATAAAGTTCATTATAATTTTGAATGTCTTAGCTTTTCGGAAAAGAGGATCATTTAAAAGAACTCCTTTCCGATGCTCCTACTCTTGTGATTCCCGAAGGGAACCAAGACTTTATTGTTTATACCGATGCTAGTCGTGTTAGTTTGGGTTCCATTCTCATGCAAAGGGAACGTGTTATCGCTTGTGCTTCTTGATAATTAAAGCCTACCGAGACTAGATATGCCACTCACGATCTAGATCTCACGACTATTGTTTTCGCCCTTAGAATTTGGCGTCATTATCTTTTGGGAGAGAAATTTGTTCTCTACACCGATCATAAATCTTTGAAGTATTTATTTTCTCAAAAGGAACTCAATTTGCGTCAACAATGTTGGCTCGAATTCCTTGCATCTTATGATCTTGATATTCTCTATACTCCCGAAAAGGGTAATCGAGTTGCCGATGACCTTAGTCGTAAGCAACAAGCGGTTGTTTCAATGATGATATCCGAATGGAATGATCTCGAGACTTTATCCACTTGTGAGATTCGAGATCGTGAATCCAATTTATGTTCATCTCTTGTTTTGTGTAACCTTGAGGCTCATCCTTCTCTTTTGGACCGCATCCTTGAAGCTCAAAAGCAAGATCCCGAATTGGTTCTTCTTAGCCAAAGTTGTAGGGTTAAAATTGATATTGAAGGTTTGAAAGACTTTGATATTGATGCTGTTCGTAAATATTTAAGTTAAGCTAGTGGTTATGGGACATGAAGCCTAACTCATTTATTTACTAGCTTAGTGTAATTTACACTTATTTTCTAGTGGAAGTCTATAATCTGCTCGTAAATATTTAAGTTAAGCTAGTGGTTATGGGACATGAAGCCTAACTCATTTATTTACTAGCTTAGTGTAATTTACACTTGTCGATCATTGATGATCATTTTGTGATTTGGACTAGCGATGTGCGATGTCTCTTTGTTTGTGTGGGGGACTAAAAACCCCGTTTGTGGAGCTTCGGTTCAAATTGGTGGGGTAGCGACCCATGGTCTTCGGGCCGTTTGTGGAGCTTCGGCTCAAACTTGATGGTTAGCGACCATGGAATAGCATTCCGTTTGTGACACACGTGTTGGTGAGTTTTCATGCTCCCGTTTGTGATAGGCCTCCCCCTTTGTGTTTTCTGGATTTCTGGTTATTGATTTCTAGAATTTGTGTTTCACCAATTTTGATGATATGCATTGATAAGCTCTATCAATATTTTTGTTTTGGTGAATAATTTAAAGAATATGACATTCTTTTTAGCGTTTGAGAATATTTGAGATATTGTATGATTTTTGTTGTTATCTGATGTATATTTGTCATAGTATGGCATTATTGTTATCATATGTTTTTGGGATATCTCTTATCCTATCTCATTTTATATGATATTTATAGCTAGACTGATCCGTTTATTATTTTCTTCTTAAATAATACTCGGGTCAGACCGAGGTATTTTAGGTGCTTCTACTCGACTTCTTATCTGGGACCATCACCTGATTTTTGGCTAACTACTTTAGATTAGTAGTTTTTATACATTCGAGATATGAGACTCCTTGATGTATACTTATTCTTTTGTCTAGCACTTGTACCTATTTTCTTTTGTGATATAGTGGATCTTGTATGACCACTACTTTGATGCACACTTCTATGTGTTATATTCATATCTGTTTCCGCCTTTGTGATATGAATACCTGTGACTGATTTGTGTTATGCTTATTTCTATATTTGTTTCAGAAGCCCACATAGCCACTGTGTAGTAGCTTTGAGTTTGTATTTGATGTGTCAGATTTCCTCTTGAAAAGAAAATGTCATACTATCTGACATATCGGTACTCGCACAAAGCAATTACACAGATGGTCACTCCTCAACAGCCTTATTCTTCGCGCTAGTCGACGGCATTACCTCATAGTGTACTTGGCTAGTGTGAGTATAGAGGTGAGGCATCACAACAACACTAAACCAAACTCGTAGTGGTCTCATATAAGGATAAGAATATGACAAGGCACGTGAGGCAATGCCCAATGTAGGATACTACGAGTTTGGGTCGTAGGGCTGGTGGTAACACATCGTAGTCACGACCGCCCACCGCGTCCATCCATCCCATATCGAATTAAAGGGAGGTTATCCCGAATCAAGGTGCACCAATCGAAATCAACATGTAGAGTAATAGTATGGACTAAGTCCAAGAAGAAAATTGAAGAACGAATGTCCGCTAGGGGTAGCTAGCCCACTTGGCCCTGTCAAGCCATCCTGTTTTAGTCATTTCAAATTGGCACAAGTGCTGGGGTCTATCCATCATCGTTCTCTTTCTTCAAATCCAGCAAATGTATACCAAATCCAACCACTTCATTCTGGAGTCTGCTCCACGTACACAGTTGTTAAAGTGGTTCCAATATTGATAAAGAGTATGCCAATAAGAGGCGCCGGTCTCTTTAACAACCAAACATCGTTTTACACACCGGTTGATACTTTATATTTCAAAATTGATTTATACTTGATATCAAAATATCGTATTCATTTCAAAATATCATATTTACTCAAAGTATGTCAATTTCACTTGAAAATATCATTTCATTTGAATTTCCATTTTGAATTTCAATTTAGGTTATAACTTCATTTTAACCAAATTCGCATTTAAATCCATGATTTAAATATAAGCATTCCACCCTTGCACGGTTTGAATTTTTTTTAGAAAATAGTTTGAATAATTTTAAATAGTTTAAAAAGTCAAAATAGTTTGATATAAAATGGTTTGAGTATTGAAAATGGTTTATATAGTAAAATAGTTTGAAAATCAAAATAATTTGAATATTTAAAAAGTTAGATTTTTAACAGTTTATATTAAAATAATTTATTTTGAAAATAGTTCAAATCAAACTGATTCAATTCCAAATCTTTCAATTCAAATCATCTTCAATCTCAATTCAATTCAAATCGACTCAATTTCGATTTAAATTCAAATCAATTTCAATTCAAATTAATTTCGATTCCGATTCAATTCGAATTAATTTCACTTCCGATTTCAATTTCGAAACGTTTCATATTAACTTCTAATTCGATTCAACGATTCAATTCAGTGGTTTAAATTTCAATTCAATTTTTATTTTAAACCATTTCAATTTATATAAATTTCGAGTTCGATTTCAAAATACCGATCTAAATCACTTAAATCAATTTAAGCTTCAATGTTCAATTTAATGTTCAAATCTTTAAAATAATTCAATTTCGAGCTAAATTTGAAATATCCATTTAAATTACTTTCACTTGGTAGTATTTCAAAGTTTGAATAAAAGTTCCAATCTGTAAAACCAATCAATTTCTATGACTCAAATCATATTTCAATTATAACTTCAAATTTCAAAATAAATTCTTTAAACAATTTCTTCTACAAATTTTAAATTCAACATTTCGAAACTCGAATTCAAAATTAATTCAATTCCCATAAATTCACATTTTATTTCTTTAAATCATAATTGTTTAAATAAATTAAAACTCAAGAATTTAAAACCATTTAATTTAACCAATCCGGTATCCGTATATAATTTTCTATCCTATGGGCGAGTGAATAGTTATTTCAATTTTTAATTGCAGGGATGAATATATATCATTTCAATCCAAATCAAAGTGTCATAGATATATATCATTTCAACCTATTTCTTAATTTATTCAAAATAATTCAGATAATAGTTTTATATGCTGTCAAATAATATTAAGGGTGATAACCTGATATATATAAAATAAATAAACATCCAATCATCCAAATATCAACCAATAGGCATCCATCACAATCAACATCCAAACAGTCAATATAACACAACAATTAACTGGTTATCAATAATCTTGAGTTTAACTAGCAATTTAACTCCAATTTCACTTTATCTGTCCATATTAATTCCTAACAGTCAATTCATATGTCAATTTAAATATCAGTAAATTTACCAAACAACAATCGAATAAAATAAACACTTCATGATTTTGATTTAACTAACATAAAAATATTTTAGTACTTCGTGAGCATTTAAAACACTCACCGTTATTTGAAACTAATTTTTTTTCAGCTTCACATAAATTCCTATTCGATTCCATGTCATAGACGACGTCGATACGAATCCAACACAACTTGTTTCGCTCGAAACGGACCTCGTATGAAAAAGTTGTACGATAATTAGCGTTTGATATAATTAACGATATAATTAAAATTAATCAATAACATTATTAAAATAAATATAACCTTAATCCCTCTCGTTCCCGCTGTTCCAGGCCCACCTCCATCTTTCAAGTCGACTCGCGACTATGCCTTTTTTTTTAAAATGAGATCGCCACACCCAACCATCGCCGACCGCGACCAGAACCAACGCGCACCGCCTGCGCCTGCCATCAGCGTGCACCTCCACACCGCGCGTCGCGCCACCAACACGCAAACCGAAACCCGAAAAACTGACGAGCGAACGAAGGTCGATTTCAGCGAAATCGAGGTGATTCGCCTCGATCTAACCGCACATCGTGTAGAGCTCGTCGTGCTCTACACTTTTCCTTTTGGTGTCGTTTGATTTCGTTGAGTGGATGATGAGAAAATGAGGAGAGAAAGTTGAGCGATTTCGACCATTGAAAATCGCAGGAGAGAGAGATGCCGATATTTTCCTCTAGGGTTACGCGAATGAAGATATAACGTGACCTTATATATAGATTTCTGACCCGATTCACACATAAATTTTCTGAACACCAAACGAAGCGTGCCGCCTGACGTCCTATATGTTATACCTCTATTCCGAACACAATGTAACTAGTCTCGGAAGCCAATTCCATTATATTCAGAAAATAGTTTTTCAAAATCAAATTATTTTAATTAAATTCGTGAAAATAATTCCTACCTATTTTAAGCTCGCACGGTCTAACAATAAGTCTGATCGCTATGAAATTTGAAATCCTATAATAATCCACTATTACAGATCCGATGAAACCAGTTTTGTCGAATCCGAGACAGTGTCCAAAAAGAATATTTTTACATGTTAATTAAAACAGGCTATTTTTCAAAAATCAATTTATTCACTTTTAAATTCAATTTTAAAAGTTAACAATCTTCATTTTTGTTTAATAAAACTTAAATCAACTTTCGACATAATTTTCATTCACATTAAATTCAGGATTCAATTATTTAAACAATTTACAAAAGTAAATTTAAATAATTTAATTATCCAATAAATAGCTATAATTGAAATACAAGTTATTCAACTTATAGAGTTTAACTTATAAAACGAATTCAAATAACATAACAACTACTACACTTAGTTCCACTTCTTTATTTAAAGTATTCCAAAATCAATTTCGATTAATTCCAATATTATGATTTTAATAAATCCCAATATTAGATTTCAAATGAATTTTAGTCATCAAACAATTATTTTATTTTCATCTAAATAATTCAACATTTATTATTCAATTCTTGCTATTGATTACAACACATTAAATATATTGAACTTCTTCTAACACAAATAATTTCCTTAAATCTTATCGAAATTGTTATTTTAAATTTTTATTCAAGTTCATATTAAATAAATTACATAAATAAAACATAAATTTTTATTTTCAACCATTTTTATTCAATAATCATATTAAATTTAATAATTTAAAATAGTTAAAAATATGGGTCATTACAAAAACTTAAGAGTCAAATACCTGGATATTTATTTCAAAAATCTTTTGAAATGATATTATATATATATATTACCCATAACAAATATATATATATATATAGCCCGAGTAACTCCAAAATGAAACTAAAGAACTGAGTACCACCAAACAGTATCATATATTCCCTTACCAAGAAGGATAATACTTAAGAGAGGTGTCTACCATCTGGACATGTCTCATGCCCATTTTTAGTTATTGTTAGTCACTCAAACTTGTTAATTTAAAAATACTTTTTCTATGTTCAAAATCAACCTTTTGAAGCAATACTTTATATATTTCCAAACAAATATTCAGAATATCAATTGCCAACTTGCTTTGGGTTCGTTCGTATTCGAACACGTTTTGGCCGTATAATGATAAAGAGGATAATTTACTAAGTGCACTAAACCGTTCGCCTAAGCAAACATCCGATCGTCACTTAGAAAATTATTTTGACCATCACAAAACAGACCGGAACTCATTCCCCGAACCAAACCAAAGAAAACACTTCTTTCTATAAACTTTTCTTTTCAAAAGTATTTACACTTCAAAACAATCAAAAGTAAAACTATTATTTCTTTTCCCATACGTCATTTGAAATAAAAATATACATATTTTTCTTTTTGTAAATCAAAACATGATTTTGGGATCAAATCAAAGTCAGCTTAATTAAAATAATTTTATAAAAAAATTCAACGTTAGCATTTCCTCACTTAGAAACTCAAAAATGAATACTGATGATGGTGTAGTCATCATCAGAATTATTTTCTAGTGATCGAAGTGACAATGCTTATTTCTTCTTGAAAATCCCTAGAAATATTTTATTTGAAAAATATTTGAAATACTATCATTATCTTCTAAACCTTGAAAACCATTTTCAAAATCGAGGATTTAAAATTTAAAATTCCTTTTTATTTATAAGATACGGTTTTATAAATCAATTCTTATAAAATCAACTACTTATATAAATCATTTTTCTAGTATTTATCTCAGAAATATTTCAGCTTTCTTTTAATAAACCTCTTTTATAAAAACCCAATTTTATAAAATAAACTTTTATGTAAAATCATTTCAAAAATATTTATTTCAAAATATTCTAACCTTTATTTTAATGAACACCATTTATTAAAACTCAAGTTGTAACCAACATTATCAACGAATGCCTTATAGTCAAGTTGTGAAACTTAATCCACAAGGTGTTTATTTTAATTTTCCCAAAATTACTATCTACCCAACCTAGGTTTCAAAAAGGAAGATTCTAGATAGATTAACAAACAATAGTCAATGCCCAGAACTGGGCGAGCATGACTAATCAAATTCTAGATGATAAAATATTATCATTTTCTAACAAAGAAGCACAACCAAGAATAACTATATTGAATTTTTGAAAGTTTGTTCTTATATATATATATATCTTTATTAATAGTTGGCTTGGAAGCACAATCTTTTGGTTTGGCCGCGAAGTTCCCAAATTGCCCTTTATATACAATTCTTTAAAAAAAATTCTCCACCAATTGATCCTAAAAAATAGCATCTGCATATTTGTTCCTAAACTCAGTGCATCTATTAATTGGTCCTAAAAAATAGCATCTACATACCTGATCCTAAACTCATGCATATAGCACCACACTTTTATTACGTGTAATATTATCGTCAACTACATGCTATGGTGAGTAGCATTGAGAAGCTCAACCTTTTTTTTAAACCAGGGAAACCTGTTCAATCATTATCGACATTGCGATTCCTGAATAGCAGCTCAATCATTTATTATACATTAGATTCAAAACGGGTTGAAATAGGGAGTAAATAAACTATTATTATAATTTTTTGTTCCTAAGTTTAAGTAAAAGCATGATATTTTTCTAGTATCAATGTCAACTTACAAAAACGTCTCTCTATAGATATTAACAAATGTTAATATCACTTAAAAATAGAATCTAGCAAATATACTTTTTTGCAAATTCACAACGCTCTTTTACATATATTACCAAACTTAATATCGCTTAAAATATGATCTAACAAATAAAATTTCTATACATTTTTGCATTTTATTAATTGATAACGAAAAAAAATTCAAACTAAAAATATATTAAACGATACAACTTGGAAATAAGAATTCAAACTAACAAAAAAATTAAACGATGCAACTTAGAAATAAAAATTCAAACTGACCACACATGATTCCAACGTAAAATCATAGCTAAATATTTATGAAAAACATTTTTTTGAATATGTTAAGCATATATAATTTGTAAAAAAAATCAATTTATCCACGAAGGGTGTACTATTGTCACACGCGAAGCGCATGCAGTAACGCTCCTATATATAATATACTCCTAGGTAAAGTTATTTCATTTACCAATTTTAAAACAATACTATGTTGGTTGGCCTTGTTCAAGTGTTTAGAAATCCCTATTAATAACATTGGCCAAACGCATCTATCAGAATTCATAATCCACTCAACGGATCAAACAACACAATATAAAACATTTTTATGAAAATAACAAATACGCGCTTTTATATATATACACTCAACTCATTCTAGGATGTTATGAATCCTATCTCTATTGAGTTACTCATTCTAGGGCATTACTAACCATATCTATAATGAGTTTGCCCCACTAGGGCCTAGGTGTTCGCTCGACTTAAGCTCTAATACCACGTGTATCTACCCGCCTTTTCGACCCTTAGAAATCTACACTAATACATCCACGGTATTCATGTGCCAAATATCCAAGTGTCGGAAAGACAGATTATTAAGGTGAAAGAAAAAAAAGATAGAACAGAATCTCATATCGTGACGAGAAATATATATAATATACACATGATCTTTACCAAAAACGAACTTTATTATATACACTACATCAAAGTACACTAACCTATCATCAGCCCTAGACAATTAAAACAACCTGCCCTTACAATTTGCTGAAAAATATGACAAAAATCAAGAACAACAAAATAGCGGAAAAATATAAGATACGTGAATATGACTTGGAGAATCCAGCTCGTCCCCTGAAAGCTCCAAAACATCAAGCTAAATCTAAAAAATATGCTCGGGCTGACCCGAGCATTATAGAAAACAACACCCGGGTCACTCTGGTAAAACCAGCGTGAGAAACTCAAATCACAAGGAATTTTATTTATTATAACTAGTAAAATCCTTTAAAATCAAAAAGTATCTCGTAAGACCATGCCGTAGATAAACTCCGACGGATTTTTACCTTACGATAACCAAAACATTTATATAAGAAAATCTAGTGATATTATAATAATGTCTTAGGGTAAAAATAATAATAATCAAGTAGCTGTGATGTTTGTGAGTGTACATCACAACAATAATAGGTATATAATTAAAAACCACTAAGGTGTGTTTGCTAATTGTGTAGGATTCCATGGAGATGCCCTCAATACTGCGAGAACGGTCTTTCTACACAAGGATCGGAGATATCCTTCCGAAGCAGCATACATCCTAGTGATGTACCATAGGAAAAACATAGCCGGTCTCGCTAAAACCGAGTTCATCGCTCCATGCATGCATAACAACTGAAGGTAACATCTAGGTGGAGATAACTACAACCTATGGGTTTGCCAACCCTATTGACCATGCCTCCTATCTCTAGTATTAGTCATTACCGCTTATGAGGCTTCGTCCAGCGTTCCTGCTCATGCACCGCCATCAAAATAGATCATGGAATCCCATATGGATTCTCATACCCCAGCGGGTCTCGGAATCACATATGGATTCCAGTATCCAAAACAGATCTCAGAATCACACACCCCAACGGATCTCGGAATCACACACCCCAACGGATCTCGGAATCACACATGGGTTCAAACAACTTAATATATTACGAAACTCCTCCATAGAACTATATATGGTTTTTGGAGTGGTTACGGTATGAGTCCTCTCTTACGAGTATAGTCATCTGCTTACCGGACGCCCCAAAAACCAATCGTCAATTTTTCGGAATGCTCAATACCGGTTCTTTAGGAAATAATTAGACAATACATAAGAGTGGGGATCACTCCCTAACCGTCTAAGTGGACGGATCTCATCATTATTTTTCCTAGAAGAACAAAACGAGTTTATACGTACAGTATAGCACCACCGATGGTAATTGCATCATATAATCTTGGTGTTTCTCCTAAATATTTTCAGAGTTAAACTCCTTCGGTGTTAAGTCAGAAATATTTCCAAACCATCAAAATTAAGAAGGATTACATATTTCGGCCAAGATTTGATAGTCGATTATTTAACAAATAAACATACATTCAAACAGAATTTATATTTCCCATGAAAATCACTAAGCCTCTTAAAATTTATCTTCCATAAATTAAATATCTTTCCAAAATATTTATCAAAATATTCATATATTTATCTCGCCGGTATAAATATATTCAAAAACCAATCCTTTCAAAATTTGCAAAACCTTTTCCATGTACTTATAAAATGGTATAAGTATATTCTCAAAACACTTTAAAAGATTTTCTATTTCAAAATCATATTAAAATGATCAAACCTAAATGTTGTTTAAATGGAGATATAAATAACCAAAACCGCCATTCCTTTTCATAAATCTCGTTTATTTTATAAATAAAAATCTCCTTTATAAATTTCCCAACCTATTTATAAAATTTCTTTATAAATGTCCAATCTATTTATAAAATACTCTTTATAAATCTCAAAACCCCATTTATAAAACTTTCCCTTTTTAGATCTCTAAAACCCATTTATATACTCTTTTATAAATATCCAAAATCATTTATAAAACTCTTTCCAAATTTCGAGATCTCTTTTCAATTTATAAAACTTCTTTTATAACTTTCCTTATTTAAAACAGAACTTCTTCTCCAAATTCCAAAATCCCTTTCAAATTTGTAAATCCTTTTTATAAATCCTTTTTATTAGATAAAACCTTTTTAAAATCTTCCATTTAAAAGCAATTCATTTTATAAACAAATTCATTATTTAATTATAATAAATAAAAACCTTAACATTAAAAAAAATCTTAAATATTTGTAATCATATAATAACCAATTAACTCCAAAAATATTAATATAATAAATTATCTTTAAAACAATATTAATAGATAAATAAATTAAATTTTAAAACAATATTACTATATTAGTAAATTAGCTTTAAACCATTATTAATATAATAATAAATTAACTTTAAAATATTTATATAATAATATATTATCTTTAAACCAATATAATAATAATAATAAATAAACTTTAAAATGATATTATTATAATAATAAATTAAACTTTAAAATGTTAATAATATTACAAATAACCTTTAAAATAAAATAGCTAACATTAAATTTATGAAATAATTAAGCTTTAGTTAATAATAATTAACTCTAAATTAATAATATAAATAACTTTAATATAATATTATAATTAAATTTAAAATAATAATTAACTTTAAAATATTTATTTTTCAAAATAATACTTATCTTTAAACGATTGTTAATAAAATAAGTTATTATATAAAACACTTTACTAAAATAACAATTATATAAAACATTTATAATTGTTCAAAATTGAAGTTGATTTAAATCCATAGGTTTCTAAATTCAGAAAGAGGCTTAGCAAGCACAATGTACTTAAACAAGCTGCTATATAATTCAGTTTAACTTTCTAAATTAATAACTGGCATTTACATAATCAATATCTATGTAAACAATTAACCACCGCTAGTTAACACATCACTTATTCAAATTGGCTTATCAATTAACAATATATAATTAGATATCCAAACCTATAAAATAGAAGAACGAGGATTTATTCTGCTAATTAAATGACAAATTAATTCAATTAGCGAAACAGTGCTTTATTCTGCTAAACAGGTGTCCAAATTACTCTATTCAATTTACTTTAACAGCATGGTGTTTATCTGGCCAAATAGGTAACACCTATTAAGTATAATTAATTTAATTAGATAATTATCCAATTTGACGTAATTATAATTAGGTAGTATTAATTTATTATTAAATTATACTACATCCAAACTAACAATGTTTTATGCCAGAGCATTGTACTCGTCAACATGAGTCTAACATAAAAATCCGTAAGTCACTACGTGGATAAATTGAGCTTCCCTCCATTGCTACGGTCAGTGTTGACCCCATCACTACCTCCACCAGATCCGCCTCTCACCCTCGCAGCTTTTGATCGCGACCTCAGCTCCTTCGGTGCACCATTACCTCCGTACATCCTCTACTCCTGAATGCAAAAACCCAACTCACGAAAACCCTAACTCAAGCTATTCACAACACTCCAGAGCACTAATCAAAAATCGACCACAGTCATCACCTTTGTCTCACTTCAAGGTTGCTCCAGCCACCGTCGCCACCCCCATAGCCTCCCGAATTGCCGAAAATTAATTTTTAACCAATTCTGATCATCTTCTCCTCCATGACAAACCAAGCTACTAAAAATCAAGCGAACGCTTCTAAAATCCCCAATCCTCGATACGAACCCGTCTATACCCTCCATTCATTAATTGAAATGACCCACTTAAATTTTTTTTTTTTTTTAACATTCAGTGGCCATTTAATCAAGAAAAATATTTAATTCTATTTTCTTCTATCCAGGACCTTTCTGCCAATTAAAATTGGTTTAATCATTTTATCTTAAACTTATATATATGAAGATATATAAGTCATCTTCTACCTAAATCAGAGTATAGAAATTTTGAAGGTAGAAACCTGTTTGAGTATTGCTTAAAGAAATACTCTCTACATAGCAATAGTGTTTCTTTTTCAAAACTAGGTTTTTCCCAAAGGCTTAGGTTAATGCATTACTATTGATTCTATGTCTCAAGGCTCCTTATTTTACATAAATTCTTCTGATATTTTTACTGGGTAACCTTGCTTTTACTTGTGCATGTGTGTGTGCATGTTTCTGTGCAGGGGTGTTCAAACTCAGGCTATAATAAAGTGGATCCTAAGTGAACACAAGCAACATCTAGGCGTAATGGAAACGCGCCTAACTTATACATGAGAGGTCACAAGTTCGAGTGCCATGCTGGTCAGTTCAACCCAATTTTTGTTTTTTTTTCTTTTTATTTTTTTTTCTCCTGTGAGCAAAACTGTCTGAACCTACCCTATACTTGGCTATGAAACAGATCTAAAGGCTTAATTAAACACACTTGGATGCTGACTTAAGCCAGGCTCAAGAAAATGGCTATGTTAGCCTTATTCTGGTTTGCACTACTCTGATACAAAGTATCTGCTATATCATTTTCTTTTCAAAGCAACTCAAACCTTTTTATCAGATTTTTATTTTTGACTTGAACAAGGATTCTTTTATGCCAGATCTTTTGATATATATACAAACCACAAATTCTTTCAAATCTCAGATTTTCTACCATTTTAGCCTAACTGTTTTTGAGACTTGAAATTCATTTTCTTAACAAAGCATTTTGCAAAACAAAATACATAAGTTCCAATTGATACATAAAAATTCAACACTTACAAAACAGCAAATAACAATACATTGGTTTTTCTAAGCAACTTAAACAAATAGCTTAACATAGTTCAACATGAATATCTAATTTAGCTTCAGCAAAGACTTTTAAAAACATAGCATCCAAATCTTAAGCAGTTTAACATCCAAATCCTGATCAAAGCAATCCCTATTTCCCTGCAAAATCACCATGAACTGCCCCATATAAATATGAGACACCCAATGGTGCATAAACACAAAAGGGTCAGACTATTTGTCTGGTGTGAATAATCTAACTGAAAACATGATTTATTTCAATTTTATTTATTTTCCAGTACTTTGCAAGAATAGGAAATTCAGCATCTTCTGTGTGCATGTTTTTGGTGAAGCATGTTCATTCATATCAGTGTTAAGCAAATTCACAATGACTTGATTCCTAGCAAAACAATCATAAGATTCAATCCATGAAAACACCCAAAACAACCAAATACAAACTTCAATCCAGTTATCATCTCCTTTTCAACTTTACCGGCCATCAGGGATTTTGCCCAGACCTCTACTGAATCTATTCCTAGAATTCATTATCAAATTTATCAGGGTCTTTAGCTACTTTCTTCTTTTTAAACACACACTGCCTGGGACCTTTCTCTGTTAACCCAGCACACTCAGGCCCCTGGGTATAAATATACCATGTGTGAACTTGCAATATTCCCATTGCCAAGCTATACTTTGGTAGCCCTAAGATCCCAAGTCCTTAGTTAAATTACTAAGTGTTTTAATATTTTTCATAGCAGTGCTAATCCCTTCTGCATCTCACTTCTTAATCAGAGTAACATAAATGATGCAAGCAACATATATTCATCCAGAGTTTGGTAAGTTAAATTCTCAGAAGCAACCATTTTATCATAAAAGAGTGAGGTGACTTCTTAGCACATTATTTTGCCTATGGGTTTCACTGGATCAAGATGTAAGCATATGGTCCTGAGTAATTTGCCAGATATATATATATATATATATATATATATATATATATATATATATTCTTCCTTACCTCTGGTTCAATCAGATTCATGATCTGGCTAAACCACAAGTATATTTGATTTGGGTATTTCATAAAACATAGAAGCTCAGCACATGTACAACATTGCACTTCTACATTTTTCTTTTGTTTTAATTAATATGAGACATAAGCAACAACACAATGTCACAGCCCATATTTCTTTCTACCTTCAGACCATATACCCACTACTTGAATCCGGGGATTTTACAAACAACTTACAAAGAGAACTTATAAAAGAAAACACCCAATCTCAAAGTTAACCCATATCTCAGACAAACATTTTAGTTCATGAATCCATGACTCTTATTTTTCCTGGGTAAATCAGATAGAGGTTTTACCCTTAAACAAATTATTAACAAGCCAAAGTCATCCAATCATAAAACATAACTTGTAAAAGAAAATTAGTTCAAACTGGCTGCCTCAATATTCAGGTCTTAATGCCAAAGTTTTCAGTGAGATTACTCACATTAATCCTTCTTCTTCCTATGCCTTATGAACCCCTTTTTAGTCTTCTGCCTTCTCCTATTTTCTCTGGTTTATACCTTGTATATTTTTCTTTTTAAGAGGTAGAGCAACATAAAACCTTACCACACCAGGTCTTCTTATATGAACTCTGGCTGCTACTAGGGTTTAAGGAAATTACCAAATGCCAATTTTACCCTACCAACTATGATCTGCCTCTTATTCTAACATTTTAGAGAAAATGGGTAAATAGTCCTGGTATATTTTTCAGAAAATATACCTCATTGCCCCGGTCATGTTATTTGCATGATTTCTGTTTTTTTTCCTAAAGTAAAAAGGAATTGCTAAAAATGGATAAAGTACTTGTCCAAGAGCTCATACCATTTTCATGCAAATGTTAATTTTTCTTTTTATTTCTGCAAGTATTATTTAGTGCACATGTATAATACATGTATGCCTACCCTGGCCTAAGTCTCTTTTTTTTTCAAGGCTTGATGATTTCTGCCTACATGTATATATACTTGTAATTCATATATCCTATTATTTCTATTGATTGTTGCTTATTCTATCACACAGAAAACTGTGTACATGTTTGTGCACTGCCTTGTGCACATGTGCATGTTTTGTACTTGGTATCTGCAAATCAATTTCCTATTCCTATTTTTTTTCAATGCAATTTCAAACAAATACAAACTAAATTAAATCATGAAATTACTCACAAAAATCAGGGTTATCACATATACCCCTCCTTTTAGGAATTGTGTCCCACAATTCTTTCATACTTAACTTAAGTATCATTTCTTCAGAAATTTTTTTTTCTTCTGATTTCAAAATCATTTTCAAACCAATCACTTATTAAGCACTATGCATATCAACACAAGATAAAAAAAAATATCACAATGCATATTCAACCAACACATTCATTAGTATGTACATATATATATAGATTTACCTTTTTTTCAATCAAACAGCTGAGGATAATCATTTCTGATTTTATCCTCCACTTCCCACGTGCAATCATTTGGGTCTAGACTCCATTGTACTTTTACTAATCTAATTTCTTTGTTTCTCAATTTCTTAGTTTCTCTAGAAACTATGCCCACTGGTTCCTTTTCATAGATCATTCTAGGATCAATCTGCACATCTTTAGAGGATTCTAATATTGCTTCCTTATCATGAACCCATCTCCTTAGTTGAGACACATGAAAGACATCATGCATTGCTCTCATTTCTTCTGGCAATTCTAATTTATAGGCTACTGACCCTATTCTTTCTAGAATTTTATATGGTCCTATATATCTAGGGATCAACTTTCCTTGTTTCCCAAACCTTAGAACCTTTTTCATGGGTGATATCTTGATGAACACATAATCCCCAACATCATATTGTACTGCTTTCCTCCTTTGATCTGCATATTTCTTTTGCCTATCTTGGGCAGAGGCAATTCTTTTTCTGATCAAGGCTACCTTTTCAGAAGTCTCCTTCACATTTTCTGGTCCTAAGACCACTTTTTCTCCAGACTCATGCCAACTTGAAGGTGATAAACATGGCCTTCCATAGAGAGCTTCAAAGGGGGCCATGCCTATACTACTGTGATGGGTGTTATTGTATGCAAACTCAGCTAGATATATGTAATCTTCCCAGCTTCCTCCCCAATCCAATACACATGCTCTCAACATGTCTTCAAGCAATTTGTTCACAATTTCTGTTTGACCATCAGATTGAGGATGGTATGCTGTACTCAAACATAAATCAGTCCCCATTGCCTTGTGAAAGCTCTGCCAAAATCTTGAAGTGAAGATGGTATCTCTATCACTTACTATAGTCTTTGGTACACCATGCAATCTGACTACTTCTCTAATAAACAACTGGGCTAGGGTATTAGCATTTCTTTCTGATTTCACTGGTATAAAGTGGGCTGACTTGGTTAACCTATCAACCACTACCCAAATACTATCATTTCCCCTCCTAGTTCTAGGCAAACCATCAATAAAATCCATTGATATGTCTTCCCATTTCCACTGTGGTATTTGTAAAGGTTGAAGCATTCCTGAGGGTTTTTGATACTCAGCCTTCACCTGCTGGCAAACCATACATTTTGATACATAGGTTGCCACTGCACTCTTCATACCACTCCACCAATAATCTCTCTTGAGGTTGTGATACATTCTTGTGCTTCCTGGGTGTATAGTATATTTACTTTTGTGGTAAGCATCCAAAATTTCTTGCTTCAACTCATCCATTGCTGGAACACATATCCTTTCTCCTTTCTTCAGATGGCCCTGATCATCCAACTGAAAACCTTCCACTGTCTCACCATTTAATATTTGTGTCTTCTTTCCAAATAAAAATGGATCTTGGTTTTGTAGCATTGCAACTTTATTTCTCAATTCTGATCCCAGAGTTATAAAACTTAATTTTCCCATCTCTACCTTCCCACTGCATAAGCTCATGTTTTCTAGGTTATCACTTTTTATCTCTGAATCAATTAATAATGATAAAGTGTTAAACTCTTCTATCATTAATCTAGCCACTTTAGCATGTTGTCTACTTAGGGCATCTGCTACCTTATTAGCCTTACCTGGTGTGTATAATATTTCAAAATCATATGAGGCTAAGAGTTCAATCCATCTTTGCTGTCTCATGTTTAATTCTTTTTGTGAAAACAAATATTTGAGGGATTTATGGTCTGTATATACTTCAAATTTTGCTCCTAACAAGTAGTGTCTCCATAGCTTAAGGGCATACACTATAGCAGCCAATTCAAGGTCATGAGTAGCATACCTTACTTCACTTGATTTCAACTGCCTAGAAGCATAAGCTATTACCTGATGTTGTTGCATCAATACTGCTCCAAGCCCTTGTCCACTTGCATCAGTATACACCACCAAGTTTTCATTTCCCTCAGGTACTTTTAGAATTGGTGCTTGTACCAGTGCTTCTTTTAATCTCCCAAAGGCATTTTCACATTCCTCAGTCCAAGTGAACACTTGATTCTTCCTAGTCAATCTGGTTAATGGAATTGAGATTTTTGCAAAATCTTTTATAAATCTTCTATAGTAACCAGCCATTCCCATGAATGATCTGACTTCAGTGACATTAGTAGGCCTCTTCCAAGCTTGCACTGCAATGACTTTATTGGAGTCCACAGCTATTCCTTTTTCTGATATAATATGGCCTAGAAAGTTCACTTCATTCTGCCAAAAAGTGCATTTTGAAAACTTTGCTTTCAAGTCTTCCTGTCTCAATTTCTCAAATACCAAATGCAAATGGTTTTCATGCTCCCTAACTGACTTAGAATAAATTAATATATCATCAATAAATATTAATACAAACTTATCCAAGTATTCTCTAAAAATCCTATTCATCAAATCAACAAAATAGGAAGGAGCATTTGTTAAGCCAAATGGCATCACCAAAAATTCATAAAGTCCATATCTGGTGTTAAAGGCTGTATATTTTACACTTTCCTCTTCTACTTTCATCTGATGAAAGCCTGAAGCTAAATCAAGTCTAGAAAATATTTTTGCACCACTCAATTGATCAAAGAGATCATCAATTCTTGGTAAGGGGTATTTATTTTTAATTGTGACTTTATTTAATTCCCTATAGTCAATACATAATCTCAGGGATCCATCATGTTTCTTAACAAAGACTACTGGTGCTCCCCATGATGAGCTACTGGGTCTAATAAAACCTTTTTCTTCTAGTTCAACTAATTGCTTTTTCAACTCCATCAATTCCTTAGGCCCCATTCTGGTTGGTCTTTTAACCACTGGGCTAGCTCCTGGAATTATTCTAATTGAAAATTCAACTGGCCTGTGATTAGGAACTCCTCTTACTTCCCCAAACACATCATCATATTGATTAACTATGGGGATCTCTTCTAATGCAGGCATGGGTTTTTCATTTGACAATGCAGAAAGGTTGGCTATACTTCTATTTTTGTTTGCCTCACAAAGAACAATTATTCTTTGTCCATCAGAAACCTTCAATGATATGGTGGATGTCTCCATATTTATGATAGCCTTATACCTACTCAACCAATCAACTCCTAAAATAATTCCTATGTCTGGATATTGCAACACATATAGGTTTGACTCAAACACATGTCCTCCTATATTCAATCCCAGTTGCATGCACATCATACCCATAACACATGAACTACCTATAGGGCTTCTAATTAGCAGTGGTTTATCAACAATCATACAATTCAATTTTAATTGTTGTGCAATATCATGAGAGATCAATGAGTGTGTAGCCCCAGTATCATATACTACTGTTAAAGGTATTGAATGGATAAGCAAAGTACCTTCAACTTGACCATGCCTTTCAACATTTGATCCCTCAGCTGCCTTGCCTTTCCCTTCCAAAGCCCCTAATTTTCCTTGCTTAAAATCTGGGCAGTTCCTTTTTATGTGACCTTCCTTCCCACAATGGTGACAATTGAAGGATGCTGGTCTAGGATTGGTGCACCTATTTTTCATGTGCCCCTCTTGTCCACAATTGTAACAAGTGATCCTCTTCTTAACTTCAGCAGTTCTAGCTTCTTCTGGTTTCTTGGTGGAAGTTATGTCTGTTTTCTTTTTATCATAAGGGTGGAATTTACCCTTTCCCTTCTTGTTCTGATTATTTTTGAATGCTCTGAAATTCTCTCTAGCTTTATCATGTTGTTCAATGCTCAGAGTCAAATCCAAAACTTGATCAAAAGTTTTATCCTTATATGGTAGCATGGCTCTACTAAGGCTAGAGTTCAACCCTTGGATATATCTGTCATTCTTAGCTTCCTCAGTAGTGATGAGCACTGCACCATACTTTGCCAATGATTCAAACTTCTGAGTGTACTCAGTGACACTCATAGTCCCTTGCCTCAATTTGATGAATTCCTCCAGTAAAGATTCCTTAGCTGATGCAGGGATAAATCTGCCTTCCAACATTGCTTTAAACTGATCCCATGTCACTTCTCCTTCAGGTCTTCCAGCTATGATAACTTCCCACCAATCCAAAGCTGCTCCTCTCAATTGCCTGGATGCAATTTGCCTCTTCCTTTGGTCTTCAACTTGCATGTCTGCAAAGATTCTTTCCAGAATTCTAAGCCAATTTTGAACCCCCATAACTCCTTCTGTGCCATCAAAGGTTTTGCCTCCAAGATTAGTAAAAGTCTTGAGTAGTTTGGAAAGTTCCTCATGTGGATTTTCCTGCCTGTTGCCTACTCCATCTCTTATGGCCCTCATGAATTCTTGCACATTCACCATGGGTGGTTCACTTGTTCCTACATTTTGATGTCTGGGTCCTACCATAGCTCTATGGATATAACACTTAGGTTAGTCTGTTTTGCCTAATGATCTATAGATTAATTCATTTTAATTTATCACTTATTCTGTCATAATAGATATCAATAGTGTAAATGTATATAAAAACAAAACATCCAAAGCAGTAAATACTTCTATACATCCAATGCAAACAAATTCATACAAAAATTTTGCTATGTTATTTAACAACATAGCTCTGATACCAAATGAAATGACCCACTTAAAAATTTTTTTTTTAACATTCAGTGGCCATTTAATCAAGAAAAATATTTAATTCAATTTTCTTCTATCCAGGACCTTTCTGCCAATTAAAATTGGTTTAATCATTTTATCTTAAACTTATATATATGAAGATATATAAGTCATCTTCTACCTAAATCAGAGTATAGAAATTTTGAAGGTAGAAACCTGTTTGAGTATTGCTTAAAGAAATACTCTCTACATAGCAATAGTGTTTCTTTTTCAAAACTAGGTTTTTCCCAAAGGCTTAGGTTAATGCATTACTATTGATTCTATGTCTCAAGGCTCCTTATTTTACATAAATTCTTCTGATATTTTTACTGGGTAACCTTGCTTTTACTTGTGCATGTGTGTGTGCATGTTTCTGTGCAGGGGTGTTCAAACTCAGGCTATAATAAAGTGGATCCTAAGTGAACACAAGCAACATCTAGGCGTAATGGAAACGCGCCTAACTTATACATGAGAGGTCACAAGTTCGAGTGCCATGCTGGTCAGTTCAACCCAATTTTTGTTTTTTTTTCTTTTTATTTTTTTTTCTCCTGTGAGCAAAACTGTCTGAACCTACCCTATACTTGGCTATGAAACAGATCTAAAGGCTTAATTAAACACACTTGGATGCTGACTTAAGCCAGGCTCAAGAAAATGGCTATGTTAGCCTTATTCTGGTTTGCACTACTCTGATACAAAGTATCTGCTATATCATTTTCTTTTCAAAGCAACTCAAACCTTTTTATCAGATTTTTATTTTTGACTTGAACAAGGATTCTATTATGCCAGATCTTTTGATATATATACAAACCACAAATTCTTTCAAATCTCAGATTTTCTACCATTTTAGCCTAACTGTTTTTGAGACTTGAAATTCATTTTCTTAACAAAGCATTTTGCAAAACAAAATACATAAGTTCCAACTGATACATAAAAATTCAACACTTACAAAACAACAAATAACAATACATTGGTTTTTCTAAGCAACTTAAACAAATAGCTTAACATAGTTCAACATGAATATCTAATTTAGCTTCAGCAAAGACTTTTAAAAACATAGCATCCAAATCTTAAGCAGTTTAACATCCAAATCCTGATCAAAGCAATCCCTATTTCCCTGCAAAATCACCATGAACTGCCCCATATAAATATGAGACACCCAATGGTGCATAAACACAAAAGGGTCAGACTATTTGTCTGGTGTGAATAATCTAACTGAAAACATGATTTATTTCAATTTTATTTATTTTCCAGTACTTTGCAAGAATAGGAAATTCAGCATCTTCTGTGTGCATGTTTTTGGTGAAGCATGTTCATTCATATCAGTGTTAAGCAAATTCACAATGACTTGATTCCTAGCAAAACAATCATAAGATTCAATCCATGAAAACACCCAAAACAACCAAATACAAACTTCAATCCAGTTATCATCTCCTTTTCAACTTTACTGGCCATCAGGGATTTTGCCCAGGCCTCTACTGAATCTATTCCTAGAATTCATTATCAAATTTATCAGGGTCTTTAGCTACTTTCTTCTTTTTAAACACACACTGCCTGGGACCTTTCTCTGTTAACCCAGCACACTCAGGCCCCTGGGTATAAATATACCATGTGTGAACTTGCAATATTCCCATTGCCAAGCTATACTTTGGTAGCCCTAAGATCCCAAGTCCTTAGTTAAATTACTAAGTGTTTTAATATATTTCATAGCAGTGCTAATCCCTTCTGCATCTCACTTCTTAATCAGAGAAACATAAATGATGCAAGCAACATATATTCATCCAGAGTTTGGTAAGTTAAATTCTCAGAAGCAACCATTTTATCATAAAAGAGTGAGGTGACTTCTTAGCACATTATTTTGCCTATGGGTTTCACTGGATCAAGATGTAAGCATATGGTCCTGAGTAATTTGCCAGATATATATATATATATATATTCTTCCTTACCTCTGGTTCAATCAGATTCATGATCTGGCTAAACCACAAGTATATTTGATTTGGGTATTTCATAAAACATAGAAGCTCAGCACATGTACAACATTGCACTTCTACATTTTTCTTTTGTTTTAATTAATATGAGACATAAGCAACAACACAATGTCACAGCCCATATTTCTTTCTACCTTCAGACCATATACCCACTACTTGAATCCGGGGATTTTACAAACAACTTACAAAGAGAACTTATAAAAGAAAACACCCAATCTCAAAGTTAACCCATATCTCAGACAAACATTTTAGTTCATGAATCCATGACTCTTATTTTTCCTGGGTAAATCAGATAGAGGTTTTACCCTTAAACAAATTATTAACAAGCCAAAGTCATCCAATCATAAAACATAACTTGTAAAAGAAAATTAGTTCAAACTGGCTGCCTCAATATTCAGGTCTTAATGCCAAAGTTTTCAGTGAGATTACTCACATTAATCCTTCTTCTTCCTATGCCTTATGAACCCCTTTTTAGTCTTCTGCCTTCTCCTATTTTCTCTGGTTTATACCTTGTATATTTTTCTTTTTAAGAGGTAGAGCAACATAAAACCTTACCACACCAGGTCTTCTTATATGAACTCTGGCTGCTACTAGGGTTTAAGGAAATTACCAAATGCCAATTTTACCCTACCAACTATGATCTGCCTCTTATTCTAACATTTTAGAGAAAATGGGTAAATAGTCCTGGTATATTTTTCAGAAAATATACCTCATTGCCCCGGTCATGTTATTTGCATGATTTCTGTTTTTTTTTCCTAAAGTAAAAAGGAATTGCTAAAAATGGATAAAGTACTTGTCCAAGAGCTCATACCATTTTCATGCAAATGTTAATTTTTCTTTTTATTTCTGCAAGTATTATTTAGTGCACATGTATAATACATGTATGCCTACCCTGGCCTAAGTCTTTTTTTTTCAAGGCTTGATGATTTCTGCCTACATGTATATATACTTGTAATTCATATATCCTATTATTTCTATTGATTGTTGCTTATTCTATCACACAGAAAACTGTGTACATGTTTGTGCACTGCCTTGTGCACATGTGCATGTTTTGTACTTGGTATCTGCAAATCAATTTCCTATTCCTATTTTTTTTCAATGCAATTTCAAACAAATACAAACTAAATTAAATCATGAAATTACTCACAAAAATCAGGGTTATCACATTAATCCACGATCGTCAGAAACGATCGTTTTCTCGGCCACTTACTGTTATTTACAAGAATCTCCCAAATTACTCAATGAAAATCCCTGAAACTCTTTTTAAAATAAACTAGACAAAAAACTAACAACTCTTTAATTGACTATATATTGAAATTCACTATGGTTTGAGAGTTATCGATTTTAGAAGAGGAGGAGGAGTTAAATTTTCATTGCTTCTGAAATTTTACAAAGGAACAAAATAAAGAAGAAGAAGACTCTGCTTTCCTGAGCACATATATACACACATGCACCTCCTTCAACACCAAATAGACCAATATTCAAATCGAGGTCAAAATCCAATGGAGACAAGGTAGACAAAGGCAGGAGAGAAAAACATAGGAGGCAAGGAGGTCAGGGTAGACAAATGTGTGTGCTGAATTGATGGTGTGTACCGTGTATGGATTTATTATTAATTTTGAATAGATTCCCTTATCCCGCCACATAATATTGTGTCCACATACGAACTGCGAATGATAGCAAATAAAATATGATTTCATACAGAAATGTGACGCACTCACAACATAAAAATAAAATACACCGGTTATCAAGTTCTGTTAAATTCAAAAATATCAACGTTCGATGAAAAAAATACATCAAACAACAGTTTAAATATTTACAAATTAAAAAAAAATTATAGAAAAATTCTATAAATTCATTTTATTACCAAATTGTTTTTCTTTTTATTTTAAAATCACAGATCGAATGTTTAAAATTAATTAAATATTCTTAAAAATTAAACTGATAAAAATCTAGGTCGTTACATAAAACTACTTAAAATATATTTTAGTCATTTATATAGAATATTATGTAAAAATAAGGAATTTTTAAATAAATAGAAAAAATAAAATAAACATGTTTTATTTCAAAAGCCACTTAGTTTAAAATTTTCATAATTAATTGTTAAAAATATATTTAAAGTTGAAACCAATTTTAAAACACTCTATTATAAGTTAGAAAATAACCTTAAAAATATTAGAGGAAAATACTTAATTTATATATCATTTCTATACAATTTATAGTTCTAAATAACAAAGACAACATTTCTAGAAATACCATCTAAAGTTCTGTTACAAGTTTAATATGTTTTGTTATAATTTTGCACCTAGTTTTCGACGCCTTATAAAATGATTTTAGATCCATTCTTTTTACAATAGTTAGTATACATTGGGTACTTAGAAACCATGAAGAAAAATCCCAAAGAATATCTTTTAATTATTTTATAGAAATTTCCAAAAACAAGGTATTTTTCCGAAGTGCTCATATAGCGACTATTTCGCTATAACTTTTGCCACTTCGTTCAATCAGCTACAAAATGATTTAAGCTTCAAAACTTTTACAATAATAATTATATATTATTTACTTGTTTAAAAGGAAAAGAAGTCCTTAAGAAAGTTTCCACAAATATAAATGTTATTTTCCAAAAACAAGGAATTTGAAAGTGTCAGTATAGCGACCTTTTTACCATTAACTTTTACAACTTTGGTTTATATTTTCTATAACTTTTCAAACACATCCTTTGCTTTTCAAAACACTTATATTAGTGCGGATAATAACCAAAACAAGTTATATTAAGATATGTTCACAAATCACCAACTTACAAAAAATATAGTTAAGGGATTCAAAGTGCGTTTATAATGACTATCGCTATCCAGATAATTCCGTTTTCAATTTAATATTTAATATCATTTAATTATATAAATGAATATTATTCCCAAATTCAACCACATCACTATGAAATATGTATTAACACATGTACTTAGTTAACATGTCCATACTAAATTTCCAAATTCAATGTTAATATTTCCAATTACATGTACTTATTTTAAGAACCCAATTCATAGCTTTGTAAGGCACATTACTTAAGAAAAATTACAAGCTTTTCAAAGCACATAATTAGGAGTTATAACTTTAAGTAGTTAATGTCTATTATTATTAATAATAGCAAGCAAATTAACATGTTTATTAACAAGAAATTATCAAGTTATTAAATTCATTCAAAATGAGATAACTCACTTTCATTTAAACCATACACTTCCTACCAATATTCAAACAATCAACCAAACACTCCTACTAACTTCCTTTTTCTCCTAGCATACAGCCAAAGCCCTTCCCTTCCTTCCTTTGCACACGTCCACCACCTCCACCATAGCTCACGCCGTAGTCTTCTTCATCCTCCTTAGCTCACGACCCAGGGCCATATTTCCCCTCCATAACTCACGACCCAAGCCTTCCTCCTCCTCCATAGCACATGGCCTAAGGCCAAAAAATCCTCCATGTTGCTTACGTCTGTAAGGGAAGAAGAGGGAAAGAAGAGAAAGAAGTGAAGACACAAAATGAATGAATAAAAAGAGAGAGTAAGGAGGTGTTTATATATAGTTAGGAAATGTGGCAAAATGACCTTCCACAACCCTCCAAAGAAGCTTCCTCCCTCCTTCCTAACTCCATGAGATATGCCATGAAACATGCTCCTTAAAACAAGGCTCCTAATCCATGCCTTATATTACCGCATGTCTTATGCCTTATTTTCCTTTAATTAAATATGTCTACTTTAATTAGTTTGTGGTTAACTTATATGTTGTTATTAACTTGTTATATATGTCGGTATATTACTATATAAGTTATAAAATACTTATACAACTTGTATTGAACAAAAAGTTGATTTTTAACAAAACGTTTTTTGGTAACATATTCAATATTTCTATAAAGTATATATTTTTGCAAACACAATTTAAATACAAGTTTTTTAATATTAGTTATTAATTAAAAAGTGTTTAACAAGGTTATAAAATCGTATTTAATTACATTAAATCCAAGGTACAAATATTTAATTAATTCAGATAATTAAATATGAAGTGTTTGAAATTTCGGGTTATTACATTCTCCCCCTTTAGAATATTTCGTCCTTGAAATTCCAACACAAGCAACCAAAGAAATAACCATATATTAATACTTAACAATATCATAATCATTAGCAAACAAGGCTGATGACTTTTCCAGATCAAAAATCTTCTCATCATGCAAGGATTATAAATAAACTACTAAGTGTACTTTCTACTCAACCACCTCAGATTATTACTTAGTCGATTATTCATACTACCCCAAACACTTCGAAGAGTCTTTTTCCAAACTTTCCATAAGCCAAACAAACATAGAATACTAATATGCTAAAGTCCTATCACGATGTACATATATCATCTGTACACAATATCGATCCGACCACTTTTTCGTTCACCTATATTCCACTTCCAAACTAGTATCTCACTTGGCTTCTCTAGTGCGGATTCTGATCAAGTTCCTTGACTAGAAACCTCCGTTCTTCTCATAGGCATATACTATGATTGAAAACTTAGGGACCATTCAAGAATCCATATCAACTATCGCCGTCTAGAATCTAGTGAAAAATCCTTTTTCGAACCGGTGTACATCACCTCGAAATCATGTACTCGATTCCTAGATCAAGAACAGTCATGCGAATAAAATGCTTTATGTACAACTTACGTATTTAATTCAAATGGTTTCTTTGATACACCAATTTCTTTCCAATTCTCATTTATTTACACAAAATCATTTCTTATATAATACTAAAATCATTTATGCAACATTTCTTAAAACATTACTTAAGTTTATAAACATTTCATAAAGACTTATCTTTACCTATAAAACATTTTATAAAAACAAAATTTCATTTGAAAACAATTCAAGGCTTAAGTTCATTATTTGTTTAATACTCTATTATATCCTAAGAGTATATACAAAACATTCTTTTACATTTTTACTTCCTAAAATTTCTACGAAGGCTCAAATTAAATTTGGATCTTATAATCGAGTCACCTTCTAGAATTCTTTAGCTATCAGGTTAGGCAAGTAGCTAGGGCGTGTAGACTCTGGTATCCAAACTCAAGACTAGAGTTCACTTTCCTTAGACAACCCTAAAGTAAAGACGTTTATTAGTTAGTCCAATAACATCGAATGTTCCCTTTAACAAGGATGCTTAACAAATGTTAAACTTGTTTTAACTTGCTATCTTTTCAAATTAAAAAATATTCAACTTTTATAATTTTACAAAAATACAGCTTCAATTTCTATATCAATTCGGAAGTTTCCAACTGTCCAAAATCATTGAAAAATTCCGTTTTATTTTAGTAATTAAAAACTAACAAACAACATATCATAATAAGATACACAACCAATCTACCCTAATGCAGAGGATACATGCATCCATAATATAACTTAAAAGAAAACTTAAGAATTTAAACTCCATGTTTTACATTTCAAATCATTTAAAATAATAATATATATGTATATCTTTTTGGATATCAAATCATACTTTTTGGAATTAAACCAAAATCATTTTCAAAACCAATTTCCAAAATATTTTCTTTAAAACCCATGGAAAATATTCATATAAATCGAGTAACAACAAAATGATACAAGGAACTGGGTCCTACCAAGAAGTATCATATATCCCCTTTGCCAAGAAGGGTTATACTTAAGAGAAGTGCTTACCATCCGTGCACATCTTTTACCCATTTTTAGTCACTTTGGAGCCACTCGAACTAGCTAACATAAAAAATACTTTATTCCCAAATTGACTTATTGGTTCCGAGAGCGACCTCAAACTCGAACAGTTCTTAAAACTCTTTTAAAAAATTAGTCCTTTAAAATAGTTTCAAATAATACTATTATTATTTACTTTGAACTCTTAGAAACCAATTTCAAAAACATCGGGATTTAAGTTCACATGTTCTCAATTTAAATCCTTTTTGTTTACAAATCGTATTTTATAAACCATATTTTCATAAATTTAATTTCTTATATAAAGTCATTTCATAAGTATTATCTTTTATATATCTTACCCTTCCTCTAAAACTATAATAAACAGCTTTTATTAAAGTTAATTTTTTAACTCAACATTATCATCGAACGCTCTATAGTCAAACTGTAAAACTTAATTCATAAGGTATTCATTTTAATGTTCCTATAAATTATTATCTACCTAGCCCATGTTGTAAAAAGGTATAAACTAGTTACAAATCAATAA
Organism: Allium fistulosum; assembly: GCA_030737815.1. Lineage (NCBI taxonomy): Eukaryota > Viridiplantae > Streptophyta > Magnoliopsida > Asparagales > Amaryllidaceae > Allium > Allium fistulosum. The sequence goes on from CM060902.1 coordinate 1,429,826,657, forward strand.
ACAATAGTCAATGCCCATAAAGTGGCCGAGCACGACTAATCAAACAATAAATGATAATAATCGAACATTATCATTTCCTAATAAACAAACAAATCATAAATAACTATATCAATTATTTGAATATTATTCTTTTATATATATAATATAATCCTAGGTAAAATTATTTCATTTACCAAATTTCACAAACAATACTATGTCGGTTTTCCTTGTTCAAGAGTTTAGGAATTCCTTTCGATAACGTTGATCAGGCGCATCAATCAGAATCCATAAACCACTCAATAGACCAATCAACACAATATAAAGGAAATTTTATAGCACTAACAATTACGCGCTTTCATATGTATAATACACTCAACTCATAATAAGGCATTCCATTACCCTATCTCTTAATGAGTTATATCCAACCAAAGCCAAGGTTCTCGCTTAACCTTCAGCTCTGATACAAAATGCGACAATCGCCTTTCCGATCCCCGAATGTCGACACTAATACATTCACGGTATTCACGTGCCGAGCACCAAAGTGCCAGAAAGACAGAACATTAGGGTAAATAAAAAAGAAGACAAGAAAAGGAACAATAAATAGGAGAACAAAAACATCAAAATCTCATAACGGAGTGATAACATATAATATTGAAATGATTTTTTACAAAGGAAAACTGTAAGGATACAATAATCAGAGCAAAGTAACCTATCATCAGCCTGGACAGTTATAACTGGTTGTCCTTACAACTATCGATATATTTAAACAAAGTTATGCAACAGATATAAAACTACGGTTAGTAATCATCCAGCTCCTCTCCGAGAGCTCCCATGAACACCAACGAAATCGGGAAATATACATGGGACTGACACGAGCATTATAAGAAAGTAACATCCGGATCAGTCTAATAAACCAGCGTGAGAATCTCAAATCATATGGATTATTTAATGTTATAAAACCTTTCAAATTAAAGATATCTCGTAAGACCACACCGCAAATAAACACGGAAAGGTTTTTACCTTACAATAACCAAACTATTTCATAAGAAAATCTAGTGATATTATAATAATGTCCTGGGTTTAAAATAAATATATAACATGGTTGGAATAGTTACATTGGTTACATTCAATAACATATTTAGGCATACAAACAAAACTGCAAAGGCACGTTCGTATATGGGTTTTCCATTGGAGGGTCCTCAGTACTTCATGGTAAGTCTCCTAGCAAGGGTCAGAAAGTACCTTCTGAGCGCCGTATATCTTTAGATAAAATATACCGAATAAGAAAGACATAGCTGGTTCACGCGGAAAACGTGTCCCAAATACCATCAATTCCCACTAGCAATAACCGATAAGCATACTATAAATAATGGAGTTGATATATACCCTTTGAGGTTACCTAAACACCATTGGCTATGTTTCTACTCTTTTTTTAGCCATTTACGATGTCAATGTCACGTTCGGCATCTTCACATGAGTCTTCTTACTCGAATAAATAATGAATCCCACATGGATTCCATCATCTCAACAGATTTCAGAACCACATATGGATTCCATCATTCCATTTCAAAAAGATAGAACATGTATCTCAGTTTTGAAGTGGTTTTTGATAAGTAGAACACTTACCGATCTAGGTCTCTCTAAGACTGAATCGATGAATTTAGTCTTATTAAAAATTAGTGAGAATGATCGCATAAGGGAACTAATTCCTGTATACTCTCCATAAACAAGTAAACATACAAGAACTATCAATTCATCCAAAGAATGATTCAGTCACATAAATGACTTTTAATCTCTTTTTAATTAATTTATCCTTTATTAACTTAAAAACCATTTTTATTAGTAAAACTATTAACTTAAAAACCATTTTTATTAGTAAAACACCTTTTTATCAAATAATACTTCTTTCATGAATCAAAACTTCCTTTATCAATTAATACTCCTTTATTAATTAAAACTTCCTTTTTATACTTGTATATATATTTAATTTCTCTTATACTCTTTTCAATACTTAAAAAGTATTCATATACTTATCTCAATGGTACAAGTATATTCACAAATTACTTAACAAAGTTTTCCTTACTTAAAATATAATCAAAGAGATTAAAAACAAATGTTGCTAAAACATTGTTACTTAAACCCTTCTCTTTTATGAATTAAACACATAATTTTTTTCTATCTTTTTATAAAATATTTCAATACTTGTTATTATCTTTAAAATTTCCATCATTAAATATCTAATTATATTTATAATATTTTTCCACTTTAAAATATAATTTAAGGATTTAAAAACAAATTTTACTAAAACATTGTTTACTACAAACCCAAAACACTTTACAATTAATCATTTTCTTTAAAATTCGTTTTTAAAGATTTAATTATATTTAAGGGTTAAAGATAATTGTTACTCAAATGTTTGTTACAACAAACCCAAAGCCATTTCTATACTTATCATTAACTTTAAAATATTTGTTTAAAGTTCCAACCATATCCACACTTATTAATTAAGATAATATAATTCTAACTAATTCCATAAAACCATTTATTTTAACTTAAGTGTTAAAATCCAAACTTCCTTTATTATATTTATAAAATACTTAATTTAATATTTAAAACTTATATATAGGAATACCTTTCAAATACTTATTGATAGGTTAAAACACTTTTAAAACTACTTAAAATATATTTTAGCTATTTATATAGAATATTATGTAAAAATAAGAAATTTTGAAATAAATAGTAAAACTAAAATAAACATGTTTTATCTTAAAGCAACTTAGTTAAAATTTTTAATAATTAACTGTTAAAAATATATTTAAACTTGAAACCAATTTAAAACACTGTGTCACAAACTAGAAAACAACCATAAAAATATTAGAGGAAAATAATTAATTTAAATATCATTTTTACACAATTATAGTTTCAAATAGCAAAGACAACATTTCTAGAAATGCTATCTAAAGCTCTGTTACAAGTTTTAAGATGTTTTATTACAAATTTGCACCTAGTTTTCGACGCCTTAACAAATGATTTTATATCCATACCTTTTACAATAGTTAGTATAATTTAGGTACTCAGAAACCATAAGAAAAATCACAAAGAATATCTTTTGATTATTTTTATAAAATTATCCGAAAGCATGGTATTTTTCTGAAGTGCTCAAGTAGCGGCTATTTCACTATAACTTTTTCCATTTCGTTCAATTAGCTATCAAGTGATTTGAGCTTCAAAAATTTTACAATAAAAATAATATATTATTTACTTGTTTAAATGGTAAAGAAATCCTTAAGAAAGTTTCCATAAAAATAAATGTTATTTTTCAAAAACAAGGAATTTAAAAGTGTCAATACAGCGACCTTTTTACTATTGACTTTTACAACTTTGGTTTATATTTCTATAACATTTCAAACATATCCTATGCTTTTCCAAACACTTATATAAGTGTAGATAATATCCAAAACAAGTTATATTAAGATATGTTCACAAATCACCAAATTACACAAGTTATAGTTAAGGGATTCAAAGTGCATTTATAGCGACTATCGCTATACAGACAATTCCATATTCATTTCAATATTTAATATCATTCAATTATATAAACATATATGATTCCCAAATTCAAACCAAATCACTAATAAACATGTATTAACGAATGAACTTAATTAACATGTGCATATTAAATGTCCAAATTCAGTGTTCACATTTCCAATTACATGTACTTATTTAACAACCCAATTCATAGCTTTTTAAGGCACATTACTTAAACAAAATACAAGCTGTTCAAAGCACATAATTACTGGGTTATAATTTAAGTAATTAGAGTCTATTATTATTAATAATAGTAAGCAAATTAATATGTTTATTAACAAGCAATTATCAAGTTATTAAATTCATTCAAGTGAGATAACTCACTTTCATTCAAACCATACACTTCCTACCAATATTCAAGCAATCAACCAAACACTCCTACTAACTTCCTTTTTCTCCTAACCTATGGCCAAAGCCCTTCCCTTCCATCCAATGCACACGTCCACCACCTCCACCATAGCTCACGCCATAGTCTTCCTCATCCTCCTTAGCTCACAGTCCAAGGCCGTATTTCCCCCTCCATAACTCATGATCCATGCCTTCCTTCTCCTCCATAGCACATGGCCTAAGGCAAAAAAACTCCTCCATATTGTTCACGTCTATAATGGAAGAAGAGGTCAGAAGAGAAAGAAATGAAGACATAAAATGAATGAAGGAAAAGAGAGAGTAAGGGGTGTTTATATAAAGTTAGGACATGTGGCAAGTAAACTTCCATAACCCTCTAAAGGAAGTTTCCTCCCTCCTTCCTAACTCCATGAGACATGCCATGAAACATGCTCCTTAAAACAAGGGTCCTTAATTCATGCCTTATTTTAAGATATGTCTTATGCCTTATGTTCCTTTAATTAAATATGCTTACTTAACTAATTTGTTGTTAACTTATATGTTATTAACTTGTTCTATATGTTATTATATTACTGTACAAGTTACAAAATACTTATACAACTTGTATTGAATAAAAGTTGATTTTTAACAAAACATTTACTGGTCACATTTTCAGTATTTCTATAAAGTATACATTTTTGCAAACACTAATTAAAAAGTATTTAACAAAGTTATAAAATCGTATTTAATTACATTAAATCCAAGGTACAAATATTTAAATAATTCATATATTTAAAGACGAAGTATTCGAAATTCCGGGTCGTTACACTATATGTATGTGTATACTTATAAAATATAAAAAATCATTATTTTACATATTGGATCGGTAGAGCAGCATAATATACATATTAATTAACATTTTATTAAATTATATATATATATTGATAATATAAGTATATATATGGTTTATATTTATTTACAACATTATACTATGGTTAAAATTGATCATATAATTTTATATATGTAAATTCATGGTAACGGTAATTTTCAAAAAAAAATTATAATAATTAACTATTATTTAATATTATTTAAATCAATATACTACATAAATTAATCATAAAATTCAAATATGCTATCAAAATTATTTTTTTTTTAAATTTTAAAATTAATATCGTTTAGGCTCTCGGCCAAAAAATAAAAATTAAAAACAATTTTTTGTTATTTTAAACAATATTATTCAAATCTACAGAAAATTAATAAATTAATTAAAAAAAATAATCATAAATATTATGAAATTTTTTTCCAAATTTCAAACTATCAATTGTGATTTATTGAAAATCTAAAATTTGAAAAAGGTTTAGAAAATAATTTTTTATTAATATTTTATGTAATTTTGAAAGAATATTCAATTAAAATATATTTTAAAAAAATAAATAAAATTTGTGCTGTACACACGATATGGAATTTAAATAATTAGTTTTATTAATTAATATATATGTATGTATGTATATTAAATATATTTATTTGTATATATATTATATATATTTATTTATATATACCAAATAAATAATATAAAATATTATTTTATTATTATGTAAATACTGGTACATGTTTTATTCATGGTTTTATAAATAATTATTATTTATTTAATATTTGGATAATTCATTTACATTTACATATATATATATAATTTTATTTTCAAAATTATATACATACATATATGCATATATTTAAATATTATATACATTTACATAAAATTATTTAAACAAACTTAATAAGTACATATATGTGTGTGTGTATTTACAACATTTATATATAAGTAATAGATTATATATATATATATATGGACAACATATATTTGCATATTGGATAAGCTGACATGTTTGTTGCAATCTGAATCTCAATATCTACACATAGGCATGTTATACTTTGCATGAGTTGATATGTTAGACATGCTCGCACACACACACACAAATATATATATATATATGTGTGTGTGTGTGTGTGTGTGAGTATGATACATACATGTGTTTTTGTGTGTGTGTATCAATATATAAATTAAATAAAACTATATGGTTTATAAATTTAAATAAATTAAAAGATTTTATGTAAATAAAATTTTGAAATGTTCTAAATAAACTAGACTTCATAGGTCAAATAAAGATCAAATAGGGTAACAAAATTTGAAATTCACCCATAACTTCTGTTACGGGCTGGCCCGGTTCTAACAGAATCATCTTCAATTCATGACTTTCGTAATTTAATGAAGCTTCTATGAGATAATGGTAGTGATACTATTTCAGATTTTCTTAGGGATGCTCCTTTTGTACTATGGTCTAATATATATTTTCGACCAAAAGATATGATGAGCTATTTTCAAATGTTTTTGAAAGTTTTAATACATGGATTTACAAGAGAGATTTCTTCCAGTTACTTCTTGCCTTGATGTTATAAGGAAAAAAATGATGAAAATGATATCATGACGTCGAGAAGATTCACATCATTAGAATACTAGACTTTGTCCTATCATGGAAATTAGAATGACAATATTAGTTTTGGAAAGTGGAAGGCTCGATACTTCTATTTCAAGTGATTTTATTTTTGAAGTTCAAGATGGAAATTATAATCATCATGTTGACCTACAAAGTAGGAGCTGTGTACATGCAATAGGTGGAGAATAACAGGCTTTCGTTATATTCATGTCGTTCGGTCTATTTTAATAGACCATGGCAACGTTTGTGATTATATTGTGTACTATTTTACATTAGATGTTTTTTCTCCTACTTACTATAATTCAATTAATCGAATTCCTAACTTGGATAAGGATGATGATGCTAACGATGTTAAAGATAAGGTTCTACCACCCAAAGATAGACGAGGAGCTGAAAGGCCTAGTGTAAAAGGAAAGATGCTCCGGGTTTCATGAGAAGCATCGATATAAATGCAGAAAGTGTTATATGGCTGACCATAATAGACAAACATGCAAAACACGCATTTATTATTTTGTTCGATAGTTGTTATTAATTTTTTAGTTAGATTTAAATAGTTAGTTTTGCATTTCAAATAATTTAAGAAATAAATTTAATTAGTATTTTCATTAACAAAAACTATTATTGTTCAAAGATAATGATTTAACAATTCATATTGTGTTACTTCTTTATGTCTTTATTCGTTTAAACTTAATATAGAAACCATCCTGACATAAAAAATCAGTTAGTTCATTAAAATCATTGGTAAATATGGATATTTTTATATATGTTTGTCTTTAATTTGTATTGAAACATATGTCAGTCGTGATAAATATTCATTTCATGACTGATATATATCATATAACTAACAGATACATTAAATTGATATATATACATATATATACATGCATACACACATATATATACATATAAACATACACACAGACACATGAATATATGTGTGTATATATATATATATATCATATAACTGACATATATCAGTGTGTGTGTGTGCATATATCATATGACTGACATATGTCATTGTATATATTATATATGTCATCTTGATATATATAATTATACATACACACATCTATAACATATATATATCATATACCTGATAAGTGACTGACTCGAGACTGTTTCTACGTATTATAACTAATTTATAAACATATCAGTTCTGAACTGTGTAATGACTATTATACATATCAGTATCGGCTTTAAAATATAATATTAAAAATTATGACATGTAGGCACAATCCACAAACATGTGTGTATGTATATTGACATATATACCTATAATTCAACCCAGCAATTTAATTCATTATAAATCATTCATCATTCGAATAAGAATATATAAAATATTTAATTTGTCAACGATATATAAAATATTATGCATTCTAATAGTTCTAAAATATACGTTCCATGCAAATTAAGAAGCTAAAAAACAAAGAAAATTATTTCCAATTCAACTTTAATTATCTAATGACAAACTACTTCAAATCAACATGCTTAAAGGAAGACCGTCATTGGAACTCTTTATTTCATCTCCAACAAATGCTTTTAAACTCCAAGAACGATTATTGTCTGACAGCTAATTCTATTCTCACTTTTTCAAAGTCAATATTATCAACATTGAGTGTTACCGATTATGGTCAGAAATATCCATCATGTACTCCAAAATGATCAATCCACAATCAAGCTTGATAGGAGCATATACTTACACACACAATATCAATTTCAATAATATAATGCTTATGGTTATTTTATTAGTCATTTTTATACTTATGGCTCTAGTTTTTGTTCGGCACAATCACTGTTAATAGTAAGATTTTCCCGTATTTTGTTATTCAGCGTAATACGCTTTAAATCATACAAGCTTTTAACAATGATGTCCCATACCATTTTTTCTGTCAAAAAAAACATTGTATAAGTAAAAAATACAGCGCCTGTAATAAAAATAAAATAATGGCTTATAAATACTTTTTTTATGTGTTAAAATTAGTATGTATACATACCGAAACAAATACATATGTCTACAAAACTTGCACTTCAATGATTAATAACTGATAAATATATGTATAATAAGCAATAGGTTTATGTATCAGAACCGACACATGTGTACCCTAATTAATATTATAAGAATATATATTAATATTTCAAAACTTTTGTGCTGCTTTTTTCTAACTTCAAAATTTAGAACAATATAACTTGTTTCTACTTTATACTTGAGTTGATATATATATATATATATATATATATATATATATTTGTGTGTGTGTGTATGAAAATATTTATAAACTTATTTACCCTGTAATTAATGTTATAAACCAAAAACTTACCAATTTGTTTGCAGCTACGATGTGAGCTAAGCTTTTCATATTTTTTAGGTCTCAACGAGTTGTAATGATTCCATTTTAACTCCAATCATTCAGATTCTAATAGCGTCTAATGTTCTAGTTGACATATTAGGAAGAAAACTCTAACATTATCTTTGTTCTTCACAAATTCGTTTATCTTCTCCATGAAACTTTTGACAAAAGATTCAATTTCCTGAAATAAAGCATGTTGCAAATATTATAACTCATAAGATTTAATCTCAATGTGTAACATAATATTATATTTCTAGTATATACCGCACATACTACAGTTGTCTTCACAAATAAAATATTGGGAGCTTCCACTGTAACGTTTTCATGCAAAAATCAATGATCTATGGAATAAGTATGATTTGAGTATAAATTTCACATAAAAATTTGTAAACAAGTGATAATGTATCAGTTCATATACTTTAAAGTTAAAAAGCCGTTGGTCAATTTTTATTTATTTACTATAATCATTTGTTATAAATACTTCATGATTGTGTCCGTTTATGGACATATGCTTATTGTGTATATTACTTACTATAAAAGTGAGTAAATGTTACAAATTATGACATATATATATATATATCTATACTATAATAAAAAACCCTGGTCAAACCGGTCAAAGTGAAGACTTTTGTGTACTGTCCAATTTTTCCTCCGCAACATTGCAAAAGAAATGAACATACGAAGGGTAATTATGTCATCTTCATTCCCCACTTACTCTTACCCACGTTCCTCAATACTCCCGTCAGTTTCCCATCTTCTCCACTCTTCCATTGGTCCACAACTACTTCATCAACTCTCAAAACAAAAGATAACCCTAACTGCTGCCTCCTTCAAATTAATATCAACTGTCTGCACTCTTCTTTATTCGGCTTCCAATTTAATTCTTAGTTCCCAATTTCTTCCTCTCAGAACCAATTAAGCCCGAATAACTGACCGTCTCGCAAAGCAGCTGATTGACTTCCCCTCCTCAAACCCTAAATCAGTTCAATGGCGGCTTCAATTATCCAGTGTCAACAAGATCAATTCCTCCGTACCGCAGAAGCTTGATGTCGCGATCATTTCTTCGAGTTGTATTCCCATCTCTTCTTACCAGATAAGTTACCTCCTTAGGATGTAAACTGACGCCGTCAAACCAGCAAAAGCAACGTCTTGGATTGGAAAAGCTTTAAGCAGATCTTCTGCTTCCTCAAGTAGAGTGAAAGTAGCTACAGGTTTATGTTTTAACTCTATTTGGAAAAACCCTATTTGTGATTTTTGGTTTTTCATTTTGCCTTTTCTTTATTGAGAACGAGCCAAGGCAGAACACAAAAAGGATTTGGGTGTTGTTTGGGCCTGTTTTCAGTCCTCTTAATTCTGATGGAGTTTATCGTGGTCATGTGATAACAGTGAGTCCTCTACGTTTAATTTGTTTATGGTTGCTGTACTTTGTTCTTATTCTTAACAACGCTGTTTATTTTAACCAACAAGCAAATAAGTTTTTGGCAACATAATTGCAATTGTATCAAAAACTAGATTAGGTTAAATTAGGTTCTGACAGTTTAGCATGTCTCCTTTTTGTGGTATATAAACAATGTTACTCATTGTTTTAATCTTCTTAACTTTTGTCATCTTCGGTTTAGATTGTTTAATGTGACTAACACGTCTAACCAATAATTCTAATTCATTTCCGAAACTACCATTATGTCACGGTGCACTAACGACTCGATTTCGGGTGAGTAACTTATATCTATCCGTCATGAATAAATTTCTCATATTATATGATTGAAGTTATAGATATGTTCTACTTCTCTATTGCTACATTATAATTCATATAGTCACATATATTAATTGTGATGCCAATTAATTATAGCTTTGTAGCTTTTGGAGTTTGTATCTAGAGGAAAACACTACACGGCTCTATTTGTTGTTGTATTATGCATTTACTGACGTTTAATGGTAACTGAGTCATGTTGCATCTCAAACACGCACTTCTGTCATTATCGTTAGTCCTATTTGTCTTTCAAATTGCCAACTTCAATAAACATAGCTTTTTAAAGCATAAATTACAAGGTTTCAATTTACAACACAATCATGGGCTTCAACATGATGGAAATTACTGAACTCTAAGATCGGAGGATGTACAACTTGCTATAGGTAAACTATATACACAACTTTCTATAAGGTAAATAGGTTGCTACTTTCACAATTATCTGACTGTTATGAATTTTTTTTATATAGTTATGATAGAACAGAGAACAACAAAGTAATACTTGGGATAAAAAAAGAAGGCTACATATATGGATTGGAAGAAGAGACTACTACAATTTTTTATGCAAGTAGATCATGTTTTAATAAACTAAGGTAACGTACTTCTTTATTTAGTAACAATATCTATATTATGTCATGAAATATATACATGATATAATACGCAATAGAAATGGCTAAAGAATTCCCATACAAGTATGTTTTATAATTCAAGTTCTGATTTGATAAAAGGAATATATCAAAAAAATTTGTTCTGTAACTAAAATATTTCTTTTTTGGTTAGAATACTCAGGTTAAGATCATGATCTACTATTCAGCTTCTGATTTGATAAACCAAATCTATTAAACAATTATGTTATGTTACTAAAATATTTTATTTTTTGGTTATGATAATCCGATTAAGTTGAAGTTTGGTTTTATTTGCAGCACAAATTGGTCAAGCAAGAACTTCGACAAGGGGTTAAAATTTTGATTGGTCTGGATTCAGTTGGAGGTGATTCCATGCTATCTTCATTTTAATATCGTTTCATATTTCTTTTCTTTGGCCATACATTTATTTTAAGAGTTCCATACACATTAAATATATATCAGATGGAAATTTGTTGCTAAACATTTGTTTTTCTTTGGGGCTACTGTTTATGATTAGAATCATTTCAAATACTTGGTATGATTGTGTTGATGAAAATCTTCATTATCCATGCATTTACATGAAAAGAAATTAAGAAGATATAGATATTGCAGTTACGAACCTTCTATAGTACGTGGGAGGAGTTGTTTAACACATAAGAAAACAGTAAAAATAAGTTATCTGACATATAAGTATATAATAGTTTCGATTCCCAACAACAAACAGTCGCCTACTCCTACTTTTCTTCCACATTTCCCATCAATCTTTATTTTATTTTGCTTTAAAGGTGATTCTAACCCTCTTCCTCAATAAATTTCATGGCATCACGAAGTATCAGATCAATCTCTATAATTGGTGAACAAATTTTGGAGGAAAAGATTGCACAATTATGATCGAACAGAGCATAAAAGCGATTGGAAAAGCAATTAAGGATCTCAAAGTTGCTTATTAAAGTCGAATAATTCATATTTAAAGGTTTGTTTTCATATTTTGAAGACTGGATATTGATTCGTCTCCTGATTCAAAATTCTTAATATAATTGATTATATGTAGATTATCAAAGATAATCATCAACTGTGTATAGCTGCTTTGATGGTTATGTTATTTTTAAATGTCAGATGCGTTTTCATATTCATGCTTACTAACTGTAGAATTTTTTTTGTCTAAGATTGTAAATTTCAGTTATGTAATTTATACTCTTTATTTAGTGGAAATGCATAGATTTATATTATGGTCGAGATACAAAAACCACGTTGATGAAAAAGATATGGACCAAGATTTTGTGAAGATAGAGATAAGGAGATTGCAGATATTTGGGAGAAAGGTACTTCTTTTCCATTTGCACAGAAGCTTTTTTTGGTTTTTTTTGAATTTTGTTGAATTTGATTTTTAATTGATTTTAGTATGATTTTGACATTTTGTAATGTCTTAAAATGTTTTCTTGATTCATATATTGCCATACGGAAAACCGAAATGTATATATATTGTTTTCACTAAAAAATTTATCAGTAATAGCTTTACTTTTTAACCAGCATATGAAATGCCCAAATATAACAATAAATACCTCCCTTATTGACGTGAATTATTTCAATTGAGTAGGTTTCAACGAAGGCTGCTTATCACGGCAATCTCCCCTGTTGTCATGGATTTCCCATTGGCGTTTAGTTTTATTTAATCCCTTTATGTGTATACATTGTTAATTAGTAAATGTTTCATCACCAAAGGCACATGCAAGTAGATAATGAATTTTAGAGTGTGACTCGGTTATTGTCTACTAATTTATGCTTATAATTTTGTTATCTAATTTTAGAGTTGATAGATATTCGCATCCCTATTTCAAAAATAAGTTACTTTCCTATGTTTTATATACCCGCAGCAAACTGTCAATAAGTATTTTTTGTTCAAATATATTAGGTTTTCCATGTTTTTATGTGTTGTCTTTATAGTTATGAAAAATTTTGTATGATAAACATTTTTGTGATACTTTTAATGGTTTATTACATTGCTTGGCCTTTATATTTGAAAATCAAAATTTGCTTATGATAAGTACTAATGTTGCACGCTTAATGGCAATGCTATTTGCTTTGACCTTATTTTTGTAAATATTTTTGTTGTTTTAAATCATGTTTGTTATTTTAGTTCATCGTTATAGATTACTTCACCTGTATATAACTATCTTCTTTCAGACTACCAAAATCTTTGTCAAACTGAAATAAGTTTTATCCCTAATCTATAATGATAGTTAGTTTTTGCATTTTTGAATATGTGTAAACTTTGCTAGAATAGCTATTGAAGATAAATAGTCATCTTTAAACTTTACAGAAATAGCTACAAAATGCAAACAAAAGCTTCAAATGATCAACAATTATTGTGATTTACTAAAGATTGGTGGATGTTTTAATTTGTGTACTACTTAACTTAGATTTTGAAATTTTTCCCTAGGCCAACTGTAGGGTGCTCATTATGTTAAACAATGCAGACTTGGGTGGCGTTGGCTCAGATTTCTCAAATCGGCAGAGCACTCACAGTATAAAACATTGTGTGCTCATAATACACTGGTCCATCTTATTTGTTCTTTTCCTTCAGTTTTGAAAACATATCAATACGCATGTTCTTTCTTGAAATGGTGAGCAAAGGATCATGGCTGACAATGTAGCATTTCAAATATTTCTGATAATGGTTACAAAACTTCAAATTTAGATATGAGGTAAAGTATGATTGCATAAGCTACCCAGTCAAGAAAACTCTTTTGCATGTAATATGCTTAATTGTAAAAAATACGGAGTCAAACATCACTTTTAACTTATAGGCAAGGCATCGGTTTCAACCAAGGCAAATGCCTCAGTCTCAACTGAGGCACTGCCAGAAACTAATATCACAGTTTATACAGAGCCAATTAACTCAGTGACAATTGAGGCAATGCCTCAATTAAACTCATGCTTCCACCGTTAAAATGAAAAAATTCTGCAATTACCAAAGTAGTTTATTTTGGTTCTTAGTTAAATGATATATGATTTGGATTGACTTCATCAAAATACACCGATAATGATACCTATTCTGTCAACCTGCATTTAGAAATGTAAATATATTAAATACGTTATGCATTATTCCCGTTCTGGAACGTTCCATTCAACATACATTAATATGTAGCATCATCTATGTTTAATTCCGTTTAGTTTCAAAGTTATCTATACATATTTTGGACTGCATCATCCTATACTTCAACCACTGTTAACAACTTTGGCTGTGATAATATGCAGGAACAAGCAAACGGCAAGGGATTGAATGCAATGTTTGGATCTACTGCTATTTGGGGACGTTTTCACCTGTTTTTCCCTGCTTTAAGGATTGTTATCTAAGTTTGAGCTTATTCTGAACAATGTTTGCATTTGTTCTAGAATTTTTTTCTAAGCTTAGTCGATAATAAGCAAGACAACATTTTTGGTTCCTACATTCAGCTGACTATATTTTGTTTAGATTCATCACGTCTTCATTTCATCAACAAATTTAAACCACTCAATAGTTTGTAATAAATAGGTTATGCGTTGCATGTTTTCTTCTAATATTATACCATCTTATACTTTGTCTTTAGGGACTGAAAATGCCAGCCAGTTATTTGTTACTTTCACACTTCTATGTTTAATAAAGGCTAATTAAAAACAAATAGATGTGATTGCTATAAAACATTTGTTTGTTACAATATTGAAATAACTTCCTACCTATCGGGTTTGTACAAACTTATATTCAGTAATTGATGTTATTCTTTTACCATTTATTTTCACCCTTTTCAAAGGATTACTGGCCCTGACATTTATATTGGATATTATTATTATAGTAATTTAGATATATTTATAACTTACAATTTACTATATATCTGTTTATTGATAAATAATGCAACAACAGTATACATGTCTTTTTTAATATTCAACCATTGAAATATGAATATATGTACTCTACAAGACTACGTCACTTCCTTCTTTGCGCACGTCCAACGGACGTGCCACCATACTTGTATATATAATAGGAATACCTCATTTTGAAGCTTTTGAAATGTCTGAAAAGCCCTTTAAAATTTCATCCATACAATAGGATATTATGGTCATTTGTCCGCACGTTCTTTCTAAATAAAATTGGGTTAAAACATTTCCTCCCTATCCTCCCAACTTATTGTTCTCAGTTCTGAATCTCCTTTTTCACCAAGTTATCAAGGTATCATTAAAACTCAAACCTCATAATAACAGACGTTCTCTAAAATCGAGTAGATTCAAACAAAGAATTTATTGGTCAATGATGTTATAGTTATCTGGGAGATTTTGGTTCATCGATACAAGGTCGAAGATCCACTTTCTTCATCGTATAATAAAGGTATGATTTTTCCTACTACTTTTAGATTATAATTATCTCCCTTCGTGTACATTTTTTTTGGAGATATAAATTATATATTTGATCTAGAAGTTTTAAGACATCTGGGAATATGGCTAATTCAGTAGCTTAGATACAAGTGTTGGTATGTAGTGTCTAAACATATATTGATAATAACCTTATTGTATGAGCATTGTCGAGAGAGGTATCTTGCAGTTGTGACAATTATTGACATTTGTTATAAGAATAAAAGAAGGGAAGATGTATGGAAAGTAGTTTAGGAAGCGGAAGCGGAAGCTATTGTTCTTGAGACTTTTTATGATGAAAGGGATTGACAACCATTTTTTACAAAGTTTGTTATATTTGTTTTGTTACATTTGATTTTTTTTAGTTAACAGATTAAGCTTGATGTAAATTGATCTTAACATGGAATAATTTTATATGATATATGCACAGTAATAACGTAAACAGTTTACAGATAAAGCTTTTTTAACTTCCGTTATTAACCAGTTTTAATTTCTTTAGTAAGTTTAGTACCACTAAATTAAGGTAATATCTGTAATATACATTTACCTCACATCCTAACATACATGTTTAAATATCTACTACATAAGTTTCAAACCGGTCTCTTTTTACAATTTTTCTCCAAATATTAAGAACTCGGTATCATTATCTAATATCATAAGCTTTCGACACACATTTTAACCATTTAGCATAATTGCGGTGGTAATCAAACAAGTGATCCCTCTTACTTACGGACTCCATGTCATAATTGTAACATTCAATCATACATCGTTAATATCCACTAAATATAAAGTTTAATTTTATGGGATGGAAATGGTAGTTATCAGTACCCATTTAGCTTACTAGCCTTAGATTTTTCATCCTATCTCAAAATTGTGTAACCGAGGAAAATATAGTTTGACATGCTTTATTTATTTGTTGTTAGTTGAAAATATTACAATCTTTCTGTTTATTAAACGAATATTTAAAAGCAATAGATGGTTCTCGGTTTTTTTTAAAAATGTTTGAGTACTGAATTTCTTAGCTTTATTTATTTCCTATTTAAGAGTGATGTAAATAATGATAAAGACATATATTTTATAGTAAGGGATTTTTTATCATGAGTTATGATCCACTATTTATGAAAGGCCATCCTTTTCCAATTTATAGTGTACTGTTTTTTTGTGCCGATCAAAGTTTGTTAAAGGAAAGGTGTTAGCATTCATTTGAGAATAACTGTCTCTATTAAAAGTTAGAGTAAGCATTTATAATGAATGACTAAATTTATTGTTTTCTATAGTTGAGAAAGGCATCATTATGTGATTTTTTTCCCAAAATGTTTTGGTAAATCATGTTTATCCACTTGACAGATTTATGATGGTACTCATATGGAAACCAACGTTATGTATGACTCAATGCCATGATAATAATATTTTATTGTACATTACCTCATAAGGAAAAGTATTATACCAGTTTGGAATATGAGGTTGAAGGGTAGAAATAGTAGTTATTATTATCCATTAATTCATGTTTTTCTAACGTACTATACCTTTTATCTTTTTTTTCATATCTCAAAATTCTACAATTAAGAAGAATATGGTCTCAAACTCTTAATTATACGTTATTTATTAGTTGTTAATTGAAAATATCACAAATACTTCTACGCCAACAAAGTGAAAATTTTACCATGACAATCAATAGTTCATGATATCACACTAACCATATTTTGAACTTGATGATCCATCTAATGTTCTTTTGCATTCAATAGTTGTTGACACTCAATTTTCTTCGTAGTTGTATTACTGAATGGGATGATTAATATGAGGTGCTTAACAAACACGTGTTTAACTTTGAAATGTTCCTATTCAGAATTTAAAAGTTAACGTTTGGGTGACAATAAGAATCCACTATATAGTCAAATTTCATATATTGATATAAATATTACAACTGTGTATTTCATTTTCATTAAGTTATTTAAACCTCATCAGATTTATGAAATGCACGTTTTAGAAATTCCCAATCAATTAACAATATAGTACACTAGCAGTTGTCAAAGAAACATGTCTAAATGCAAGAAAAAATGTGCCACATTTCAAAACACTTCAGGCTTCTCAAAATGTTAGGCGGAAGGGATAATTCCAGATGCTTACGCAACTTTATCATGCGACTTTATTTTTACTGATGAAGTGCATGTTTCTTTTTTTAATGTTTTTTCCATATATAATACTATTTGTTGATGTTGAAATAAATACAGATGCCAAAAGAGATGGTATATATTTGAAATATATTGCTTATGTTTTTGAAGTATAGAGCAAATATTTTAAACTCATAGCTATAAGATGATTTAGTAATTCTATTCTCTAATGTCATGAGCGATGTATGGTATAATTAATGTAGTATGTACAAAAGCAAACAAAACATATAAAAGTCCGTTGCTATCCTGAATTTTTCAATGCTCATACCGTCTTTTCTCACTTTTTTCGACAAGACCCCACTGAAAATAGTTTTCGGTAAACCATCATCGATTTTTTTTCATTTTTTGATATGTTGTTGCTGAATTTTTTTTTGCATGAGTGGAAAAATTGTAAACTGTTTTATTCGAGTGGGATCCCCATAAAAGTATTTTTGCTAGGTGGAGTCCCCGTAAAATTTTCCCTTCCATATCCAGAAATGGAGTCACTTTATTAACAATATCCAACTTATAAAGATTGCTAGCAATAAGGAATGACTCATGTGACACTGGAAAGTTAACGAACATTTGTTATTTGATTGCCATTTATATTGATTAGCCATTACAATTGATATTAAGCAATTGTTAGCTGTATTCTAAAACCTTACCAACGGGTCACCATAATAGGTTATGCTAAATATTAAGTGCTAGCAAATATGAAGTTCAAAGTTTAGCATAACTTAATATAATAATATAATATGCAATTTTGAATTAGTGTAGGGACATTGATGATTATTTATGCATGCAACTCTTATTCAAGTAAAGTATATTTTTATGGTGCTCTATAAAAAAGGTACCACTTTAATGGCAAGCGCATTGAATAGTATAACGATACATGCATGTCAAGGTTTCATTTATCAAACAAATTTACCTTTACATTTAACATCAATTAAATGCATTTAACAAGGATAAACATTTGAAAGAATAACCTTATGACTATATCTAAGCACATTTAACCCTTAAAGATATACTAAAATAATATAATTTATTTCTTTTTCACAAGAAATGGAATTTCAGAATGATGGTTTGCGTATCTTTCATATATTTGATAACCGATTATCTTTATTAATTACTTAGAAGAACCATGTAATACTAATCATTTTGTTTTCATCATGTTTTTTTAAGTGGTGTTTTGGGCTATAATATTTTAATTGGATATAACAAATTTTTTTATCACTATACCAGTAAATTTTTTGTGTTTATCCTAAGTTTTCTCATATTTGAATTTACAAAATTACCCTCACTGTTTTATCTATCGTGTTTTCCCTCCAATCCAAATTCTTTCAAATTTCCATGCAGTCATTTCCCGCCTATTATTTCAACCTTTAAAAAAAGCTAAATTGATGCTCGAAATTATAATAAGTTTTATGTGTATTTGTTGATAGTAATTTACAACAAAGAGAAGTTAGCTCACATGTTTATTTATGTCAAATATTATTCATGTACATAACTATTAATTTATAATAAATAAATTTACTCTCACAGTTTTCTTTGCACACGTCCAACGGACGTGCCTAGCATACTGGTATACATAAAAGCAAATACCTTAGAATGGTGAAGCTTTTATGTACTTTTGAAACTATCCCAAAAAATTAAAATAGTTTATATTGTTGGACACATAAGATGGTATGAGCAAACTTGACTTTAAACTTCATGTGGGAATCTATAATCTATTACTTTATACTAAAGCAGGAACTTCCAACTTCTGACGTGGATTACTCCCCATTCCTCATTTCAAAATGACAGCCTACTGTTCGACTCCGCCTTTTTTTTCCTACTCTCACGTGAGTCATCTTTCCCTTACCCCATCGTCCACAACTGCTCCCTCACGCGCTGTGTCCACTTCCTTCCTTTTACACGTCACCTCATCTGCTCCTCCCCAACCACCCTGTTTCCTCTTCCTACCCTCCCCGCAATATCCGCCACGGAATCGTCACCTGCCCCTGCACCTCTACGACGGCCAACTACGCTTTCCTTTGTCCTCCCTCTCCGGGGTTGTCTTCTCCCACTTACTGCTGTCGTTCTGCGGATCTCCCTCCTCAGCGCATCGCCAACTTCTCCCATCTCAGTTCGTCGACAACTACTACCTCCTCATTTCATCGACGACTACGGCTTGCCTTTCTCCCCAGCCTCCTCCTTTCCGCTGCCTAGGGTACACAGGTAATTGCTTGCTTCGTCGATGTATCCCAACTTCTAATTTCCTCCGCTCCCATTGTTGACTTTCCACTTGCTTACTTCGTAATTGAAATTTATGCTTTCCTCCTCCGTTCTGTCGCATACAGGTCTTATGATTGTCGATCGCTTCTGCTACTTCTAATTTCCACGCTAGGTAATATTTTCCAATTTCTAATCCGATCAAATTTAAAAATTTATTTACAAGTCTATTACCTAAAAATATTTGTATGTTGATTATTTTATTTTACTTCCTGTTTGTTAATCTTTTCACTGATTCACAGTACTTAAATGATGGTTCAAGTTCTTTTTGTAAGAGATAAACACATATATTTATGCATTATTTATTTGGATTTGAATGTTACAATGAATTATATGCAGTAAAGTTCACATTGACTGTGTTCTCCATTTTTGAAAATTTCATTCACTTACATATGATTAATGTATACCACGTTATTTATTTACTGCGCTTTTTTAATGGATCAATTTTTTGTTCCTCCACACACTTATGCATTCAACTGAGAAGTAGTTTTCATAAATTGTTGGCGAGTATTTCACCATATTTGCTGCTATGATTTTACTGTTTTTTTCCCATCATAGTGTACTGTAGTTATCATGTTTGTCAAAATATAGATGTGGAAATGGATGTTCGCAAACATTCTTACGAGCATGCTCATACTTGTAGTTGTGGCACAGTTCTTT
This sequence comes from Allium fistulosum, assembly GCA_030737815.1. Lineage (NCBI taxonomy): Eukaryota > Viridiplantae > Streptophyta > Magnoliopsida > Asparagales > Amaryllidaceae > Allium > Allium fistulosum. Next base: position 1,429,847,228 of record CM060902.1, read on the forward strand.
GCTGCATAAATCGTGCCTGATTGAAATCTATTTCAATCTTCGAGGACCAAAACATTAGCATGATTATATTAGTAAGCGAGTTTGCTAACTCGAGGATTTGACATGAAGACTCATTAATATAGTTATTTAATTGTTACAAACATAACCATATAAATAACTAACTGTTAAGTATGAAGATTTGTAGAAACACCATTTCAACATAATAAATTCCTACAGTTTATTACTATCATTGTTGACACAAGTATACGAACCGATGTCGTAACTAAATTCATTCTGGTAGCATTATCCCTTACAATTTTAGCCAGAATAAAATTATTGTTTTCTCGAACTACTTTATTGGTATACATTATATTGATGCCTCACTTTTATACCAATGAATCAGTAAAGCCATACAACATGTTCTAACTTGAATTCTTGGTTTACGAAATTGTCTCTCTTAAAATGAAAAATGTGAAGTCTCTGCATTTCGAACATAAAGTTGTTGATGCAAAACAGTAGTGGCAGCATTTCAAAATGAACTGGACGATATTACTAAGAGGTATGTGTGACATTTCTTAATACACAAAATCTTACATTATTTACTCTGTTTTTTTACTGAGTCTGCCATTCGTTACTACCATGTTTAGATTAAACAAGGAGCGTGGTACAAATATATTTTTACTAAATGAAGTATCTGGACAAGATAGTATAACTATAGAAATAGCTGAATCATCAATTAGACATATGATGAGTGTCTTGAGGAATACAAATTGTCGTGTATGTTAACCTCATTTACTCATTTACTACTATTAATATGTGAACCACTGGAATTCACACTGCTTTATGACTTTATGTTGATTTTTTTTATGCAAGCCGAGCTGTTAAAATGAAGGCCATGTTCATTTTCAGTTGTACTGAAAGTAATAGTTCGAAAATAATTATTATTTGCGGAATATAGTTTATGTTTCATATGTAATTCTACTTTACAAGTTGTTCTGATTTGTAAACCAAATCAACCTAAAACGTTAACAACATCTGGTCTATTACCCGGTTCGTACATTCATCCCTTAGAAGTTGCATGCTAAGCTACATGATGTTTATTTTTTCCTGTCGCCCCACAGTCCTGCCGATTTTCAATAGTGTTGAATTTAGATTTATGCTCCAGCTGCTAACGCCAACCTGTCGTAAACAGTTCATTCTTGATTCACACCACTGATGTCTGCTATATTTTTTGTGCATTTTGGATACCATTCAGATTTTTGTTCGACTATTTATCCACAGATGCCTTACCCATATTCTCTTCATTTATATGTTTATGGTGTATGTTAGGTGTACTGTTACTGGTACCAGTTTTGGTATATGTCACCGAGGATCATAATCTTTTTTTTCCATTACATATTGTTTGCGCCAATTAAATGCTGCACTTTGGTTATGCAGGCAACACCTCTCTGTTTGGTGGGGGTGTTTCTTAGCACACAGAGTTTCTGATTTCTCAGTCCACGTGTCGACGGAAACAAGGTTTATGAGTACACGGTCTACGACCGGCTGAAGTACGTACATGTTTCATGTTTTCCATGGTTTTATTCATCTTCAACATGCCTGTTTTTACAGACCACTGACATGACATTTTTCTTTTATGTTTCTCATACTCCTTTTGACCTCCCCCTACTTTATTGTCTTCATGCAAACTGGATAAATGTTGCATAGGTTGTTGTCTATTTATCACCAAACTGTGGAAGGCTGGATGATTGGTTCTGCTGTCAGACATTAGCATGTTTCACACGCGTGCATGTCAGCAGTCGGTACGCATGCTTTTCATACTATCTTTGACCACATAGTTGTGCCATTTGCAAGTACATTAATGTTTCTTTCAGTTCTGCATGTTGTCATACTGATGTTGCTCCATTAGTCCTGAGGCTGGATTATTCTGTATACCCAGGTATGCAAGTCTGCTAGAGCGAGATGCAGACTGCTACTGAGATGGAAACGGACAAAAAAATATCATACAAACAGATGGATGAGATGTAACAACTGCTGTCCACATTTCATAGACATGTCCCTGCATAATTTCGCCGACTTACTTTGTCGACGACATGAGGAGGAAGCTATCAAATTGATTTCTATCAATCGATCTTGCCGTCGACATAGTTAGTATCCTTTTGCTACCCCTTTTTAATTTTTTCCCATCTGTCTATGCATACTACAGACGACCGTTAATGAATTTTTGTTTCCTGTTTGCAGTCTATCGGATAAATCGCCATAACAGGCTTCAAAAACTGAGGCACAGAAAATTGAGGACATCAGCTATGGGTAAGAGTGATTTTATTCCTCCTCTGCTACGGGCGTCAGACGGAACAGCAAACGTCTGCTATACAGTACGTCCGTTGCAGGTTATTCCGTGTTTTCACTGTTCTAAGCATTGTTTTATGTTGTTGCAGAGAACCACCAGCTGACAGGGTGTCCCCCCGACTCATTGCTGGGATCGTTTGACTTGCCTCTGAGTGGGAACCACATACCTCTGCCTGCTGCATCACAATGTACCCGTCTTCCTACGGTTGAGAATTACGGACGGTGTATATCCGCTGTTGTTACTATGATTCACGTATTATAACAATTCCCGTGTTCGAAGCACGGGCCACTCACTAGTTATTGAGTTTGAATTGAAAAGCGCAGAAGCCCCCTAAATTTTTTCATCACCTTTAAACTCAAAGGTCGCTGCTCCCTTTCCTCCTCTTCAATCGTGCCTTTCCCATTCTTCCTTTTTCCAAACCTAAATGATATAAAATTTCCATTTCTCTCCTTTCCCTATCAGTTCTCTCCGCATTGTTTCCTCTCCACAATTCAATTTTACATTCTCCTTTGTTATTTATTTGGGAAAGCTGTGCCTACCCGACTCCAAAATCACTGTCAACTATCAATAAATAGAAATCTGATGGCGATTCTTCGATTAATTGCTCTCATCGCTTAAACGAAAAAATAATCTCTTCGGTAGATTTCTTCTCTAATACACGAAACCGAAAATCGCCAATTCCATGGTTTTTGTCCCTTGCAGATTCATTTTTACCGGTTGATTCGTTCCGAGATGTTGTTGGGAAGGAGAACGTCAATAAAATTTACGTGCAAGCCTTTTGGATCTAATGTCGTTTCAAAGCTTGAAAAGGTATACTTTAATTTTTTTTATTTTATGCCAACTAAAAATCAAAGGCCAGTTGTAGTATTTTTCCACTATTTAGCTCAATGTTGTTTTGTTGATTTTTTGTCTTAGTTTTGTTAGAATATACATGGGAAGCTAAGACATTTTTACTAACTTTTTGGTGAATATTAACATCTTTTACAGATCTTACCTACGTAAATTGTTTCTGTTCTATTACTGGAGTAATTATCCAATGAAACTTTCACAACGGTGACCAAAATAGCCTCTGCAAGGAAATTAATGCAGCAAGAGATTATTGAATTTTCATGATCTGGTATTCAAGCAGTAGTTGAAGAATGGAGGGAAGTAGCAATGATCATCATCTTGAGGTTGAATTTTTTTATTATTCAATATAATTGTTGATTTAAGCTTGGACGTTAAAAATAATATGAGTTGCTTGCTTAGTTCTACAAAGTACCAAATGTACTTTTAACACATTTGTTTTACAAACTGATGGTAATTTAATGGTTTAGAATGTAAGTAGGTTAAACTTATTGCTTACATTTCAATGATGATCATTAGATGGCAATAAAGCGTATGTACACAAACTTTATATGATTTTAATAACAACGCCATTATTGTTAAAATTCTCCAATGATACCATATTTTGTACAATATTTTGTAATTTGAATTGTTCATTAAATTTTGATTATGATATAATTAGATTTACATGATAAAACTTGGATGAGTAACAAAATAGTTTATCTACTTTGACTTGAATTAACAGAGAAACACTAGAGATTTATAATTGTTATATTTCCTTGACTAACTTATTATTTTATTTAGATAAGTGGCATGCTGAAATCAAATATATACATGAAGAGTTACACCAAATGTTCAGCCTTTTGGTGGATAGTATTATCGATTATGAAGAAAGGTTCGCTTTTGAATATAGGAGTTTCCATTTTTTATAATATTTTTCATTCAAGTAGTTTTGTAGTAAAATCATTCTAATGATTTGGGATTAAAAAAATGAAACTCTATTTATATCCCGATTTCTATACAATGGGATCCTCTTTTGTTTGACTGTTGAATTCTAGGTGTTTGATTAGATTATGACTATAGGAAGTTCATTAAACAATTTTTAAGCTGTTGTAAGTGATTCACTACTCATCGATGAATTATATTCTCATAATCCGAGTGTTTACCATTAAACAAATGGTGGAAGTAATTCAACAAAATTGTAACATATTATATGGCAAAAACCATTTAAAAAACGTCCATGATCCATAGTTTCATTCACGTATCATTTCCATGACTATTTTCCCCCTCACAAAGAGTTAGATATTCTCTTCTTCCATAAAGAGCATTTTTTTGAGTGGGTATATCACATTCAAACAGAATTATGGAAGAACGGAAAAGAAAAATACCAATTTTAGCTTTAGAAAATCATAGTAGAGGATCAATGGCAAGGAGTTGATTTCAAAGGTTAAAAGATCAAGTAGCGACTCGAAATTTCCAATTAGATTACCATATGATAAAGGCCCACAACACTGCAAATAGCCAAAGACAAGGACTAATAATATCAAATCACAAATTCAAGTTTGAAATAGAGAAAAATTCATTTAAGAATTATACAATGGAAATGAAGTGGTGATGTAGTTGAAAGGTGAGTTTAGGATTTACATTTTTTAATTTGTTCTTTAACTACTTGAGTACAACACGATTGTTACAACAAAGCGTTCAATCTTAGTTTTTTCTTTAATTTTTCTTGGATCGTTGTTCGATATACTAAAACATATCTAGAGCTTAGTGTAAATTAAAGCTTCTTCTTTCATTTTTTTCCTAGGTAGTAATCCATTCAATACGAAGTGGAAGGTAGAATTTTTTTTTATTTTCAACTTTTTGGAATTTTTGATCAAAAATGAAATTGCAATTTTAATTTTCAAAATAGAAAAGTATAATACTTTACATTTATTTTCGTACCTACATGTCTGACTTATTAAGTATTTGTTAATTTTTAAATTATTAACTCTATCATGAAAAATAAAAAATAAAATATACCTCTCCATCAATACTTAGATTGAATAACAAATCTTCAACCGTTGAGCCAAAAATAACTATATCTGTATCATCTTGCAAAGCTATTTCCCTACATCAAGTAGTAAGTTTATTAGAAAGATAATCAATTCTATTTTTTGTATTAATTACAACTCACCCTCTATCAGTAATTGATTATAATGTTTTGATTGCCTTTTGATTTTCATCCATTAAATATCTCAAGGCTACGTGGTTCTCTATATTATATTTGAAGTTCCTTTTTAACGAATCGATTTTTATTTGCCTTTTCAACATCAATTGGAATGATTTCACAGTGAATCTTTTCCATTTTCTTGCAAAAATCAAATTCAAATGCGTCATCTTTTCTTTTCACCATTTTTTCTCATTTCACTCTAGCCATAAGAGACGATTGAGTACGTTTTTCCTCCTTTAGATTAATTTCTTCATTATTGCAATTTGTTGTCAAAAAAATACCTAATTCATCTAATTCGAATGTCTGATGTGTACCATGCACAACAGCTCCTAAATTATTGGCTTTATACTCATCTTTAGCTTTGCATTTCTCAACTCTTGAGTCATCTCTTTCTTTTCACAATCTATCGCATTTTTTAATTTTCTATAATAATACAACATCCATCTCAACAACTTTCTTTTTTAACAATGAATTTTCTTTCCTTAATTTATCAACATTTTCCAAATTATGAATTGTAATTTCTAACCCACTAATCAACAGATTTAATGTTCCTTCATCATTTTTTCTTTTAATATGAGGCTCCTCTACTATCAACTGTTTCTCAATATCATTTAATTTTGGTATTTCCATTGATAGCTGTTAGTAGTTCAAAGAACTTTATAATCCATAAAATATATAACTAAGATATTAAATAATATCTTTTACATAATCACAAAATAAAAATTCATCGATTATATAGAAAAATTACGGCTTAAATAAAAATGAAAATTTTCAAGAAACATTTATTAAAATCAAATGTAGTACCTTGTTGCTAGGGAAGTTTATAAATTTTGATGTCCTGATAATATCCTTTAAATCTTGAATTCTCCAAGATGCAAATCTAGGATATGTAGTAATATCAATCTTTTTTTCTATCCATAACTCCAAAATTGTAACGACTTGGAAATTCACCACTTCAGGAAAATTAAAATTATTCAAATATACGATATTTTTAACATAAATAAAAATGTTTTGAATGATAAATAATATTGGTAATCTTGTCTTGAATAAATATTTACAAAAATATTTACTTTGAAAGATATATCGATGAAATGATCGAAAATCGTTTTACCGATAAACAGCTCTTTGACCATCCGACATCGTGCACGGAGCTGGATACATAACTCATTTATCTATATGTGTGAGAAAATGTAATAAAATAATTTATTTTATTTTGGAAAAAATTAAAAGTATATACGACATCATTAATAATGTCGTTATTTCAGAATAATTGATTTGTAAATTATATTGAGTTTAAATGATTTAATAATTATTTTTAATTATTAAATGTGCCCTTTTAACTATTATATAATGATATAAATATTATTATTAATTTTTTTTTATAAATGTATGGTAACTAAGAAGTAAAAATACGACCGAAAATCTAAATTGGAATTCGTAACGATTCAATGTGTAGAAGTTATGCAAAGTTGTTGATTATATGTGACATACATTTGCATGCATACATGTACACATACATGAAGACATTCAATGCACATGGATACACACATATACATACATTTTATTTTAATATAAAATAATCAAAAATATTATGATATTTTATTCACTTTCTGTAACCCTTAAGCATCCCAAAGTCCACACTTACACTCACAGGCACAAGCACATGGCCTTACACATGGGAAAGGGGGGGTGGTTTCGATCGAACATTATGATGATAGAGGGTGGTGTGGTGGTGGTGAAGTAATGATGTATTTGCACTTAAAAATTGATATTTTATTCCTTCCATTTGCCTATAAATACCCACCATCCTTCTTTACTTCCATTCACTTCTTTTTCTTCATTTTCCTTAGCTTTTCTATCTACTTTCATGTCTTCCATACTTAGAGAAATAATGGAAAAAATATTTGCAAAATAAAATTAAATTATATAGTGTGTGTGTATCAAACCACTCCAAAACTCAAGAAAACTCCTCCTCTCCACTTAAAATACCTACGACCACACCCTTGCAACCCTAGGTCGTGAGCCTTCCTCCTCTCCAATGTCAAGGCCAAGCCTTCCAAGGCAAAGGTTCGAGTGTTTGTAAGCTTTGAATTCAAGTTAGCAGAGCTATAGCCGATTTAAAGTTAGTTCGATCGAAATTCAAGTGAGAAACTCATATTTATAATATGATATATTGGATGATATATATGTTTTGTCAATGTGATGATTATTTATCAAGTTTGGATGTTGATTATATATTGTTTGATTGTATTAACAAGTCACGTTTAATACACGTCGAAAATCACAAAGGAAATCACTTTCCTTTAAAAAAATGAAATGGTGTATACGAGATTGTTAAACTCTTGAAAATCATTTAAAATGGTTTATAAATTTTTTTAAACACTAAAATCCAGTTTTGTAAGTTTTGACAAGTTATGAAAATTGAGTCAAAATTAGGTGCGTCGCGTAATGGTAGTTCGTGATTTCGCGCCTTAGAAAGTTAAATTCATTTAAACGATGGATTCAAAGTCGAAATTCCTTGTAATAAGAATTTTCCAATTCCTTATAATCATAGTTTTGAAATGAAGAAAGAAAATCGATATTTTATTTACTGAATTTTGAAATACGAGCAAAACAAGTTTTCAAAATAGTCGCGGTTTGGCAGATCGGAAACCAAAGCGACAAATTCTTTATAAATGATATTTTTAATTCTTTAAATATATGGAATAAATTCTATAAATCTTTTAAATTGTTTTGAAAGAGATTTGAGTTATAAAAATGGATTTCTAAATGATCGAAAAGTTGTTTTGATCAAATAAGCTTTGAAAACACTATTCGCAGCACTTTTTGCAGCAATTTTAATAACTTTTGCAACCAGTGGTTTTAACTTAATTATTCTTTCCTGAATCTTTTGTGAATTTTGTAAATAAATAATTAAGTAATTTAAAGTTGATTAAGAGGTTTAAAAATGAGTATGCGAAAATGGCTAGTACATTTGTTCCATTTGTGAGTATCACAAAAAATCCAACCGAGGAATGGAATAGATCGAAGGGAAAGCCCGGATGCTCTAAAATAATTAAAAGTAAATTAAGTATGTTAATAGATTTAGAGTCAATCAAATTACCTAACAATCTTATGGGTGACAGAGAGGTAGTCTCTAAGCTTGGTTTGGGAAACCAGTTGCCTACCATCCCTAGCTACCCGAAATGGCCTGATGGACGAGATAGTAAATTTGATTTATTCGGATCAAAATTTCCTAAAGTATAAAAGATATAATTTTCCAAATTCAAACAACTTGGATTGCATAGAGATAACCTTCTTATACTTAGTATTAAATTCCAAGGAAGGAATCCGCACTATTAGTGAGAATTTAAAAGGTGGTCTCACAGTTATTCAACGGATAGTAAAGGTTGAATATGAAAATTAATATTGAGTAGAAATAGCATAATTTCCATGATCCTTTTTACTTAATAATGTATTCTAAAATGATTTATGAAATTGATTTGCTAATTCCAAAGTTAAAGTGAGGTTTAATGATTCCGTATATACCAGAAAGAATGTTTTAAAGATACATGTCTCTAGAGGATATTTTGATTAATCAATCAAAGAATAATTTCCTATCCACTCAACATATTTTTATTGATGACTGGTTCGAAGGAACCGGGGTCGAATTTGGTAGATTCCTATCCGACGATCACTTCGAACTAATTTACATGTTCGAAAATAAAAGACATAGGATGATATGATTTGGAAGATGGAATGTAGGACTGCTTGTCACTGACCCTCGGGGGAATTTTCCCATATAACTTATTAGTGACAGTAGTTCTCCATTTGAGATCTTCGATGTAAGGAATTATCACTACTAATCCTAGGGGTATTTCTCGACAGGATGTGGTAGGAGAGTACCTTCGGTTTATCCTGTTCCTGGATAACTTGTATGGATGAATGTCTAACATTGCATTTCTAAAACGCACGTACATTGATTTTTACAAACGTATGTCTGCTTGGTGGCGGAGAACACAAATTCTCTTAGCTTAACACCATTCTCTAAGAAGTACGAGCTCGGAGGTTGTACATTTGTGGACATCAATAGCGTGTGATGGAATTGGCAATGTGGCATTCAAAGTGGAATGTGCTAGGTGAAAGGTAATCGTTACCTCAGGCCTCATCACACAGTAATGGCTTAAACAGGGTACGCCATAAGGCTATGTGTTTTGCAACCATTAGGGTATGGTCATCACCTTTTTAGATTACTCTCTATTTGTCGAGTATGTGGTGTATGCTATGGGATCTCGGATAGGTCGGTTACGACCAGGGTGATGACATATTCGATTTCTATCCAGGCCATGCCAAAGTGCCAAAATGGGATAGACCAGTCTTGGTAGATGCGGAGGGTTGTTTGTGTATCCATGGTACATCCCTCTAGAGATGTACTATATGGAAGCAAGTCCCTTACCTTTGCATTGTATGGAATCCATTCCTCAATAAGTTCCTTCGGACTTGTTTGTAGAGCCTAACATATCCAAAATTTAATAATGGTAATAATTTTAGCTAAGACTAATAAGTTTATTTGAAAAGTATTTTCAAAAGAATGTCATCAAAAATAATTTCCCTAGATTTTGCGTAGCAAATGTTTTGGTTATCATAAGGTAAAAACCCATTCCGTGTTAATGTACGGCGTGGTCTTATGAGATACATTTGTTTTCAAAAACACGTATTGTGAGTTTCTCATACCAGTCCACGACTGACCCAGAGTTTAATTTTCCCTTAAACTTTGGGTGCCCTATTTTTTCGGCCAGCCAAATAATTAGATTGATTGGAGCATTTTGGGATGGAGCATGGAGCATTTTGGATCTTTTGTTGAAGTTATCTATCACTTTCCGCTGTGTATGTATTATGTATAAGTATCCACCAGCACCTATAGCGATATGCCGTTATAACTATCCTAACTTGGTTAGTACTTGCTATGACTATGATATCTCATTTTGAGAGTGATTGTATGTACTATCTATATGATTACAGGTTGTTAAATACGATGAGAGATTCTATTATTGTCTTGTCTTCTATCTTTATTTTCTTTTACCCATGATAATCTTCCTCTTCGGCACTTGGATTTATGGCATGTGAATACTGAGGATGTATTAGTGTCGATTTATGTGGATCGAGGAGGTAGGTTGTCACATTTGGCATCAGAGCTTATGTTTAAGCGAATACCTAAGTCTAAGATGGGGTCAACTCATTAGAGATGGCGTCAGTAATACCTAAAATGTGTTTAGTCAGAGAGAGCGTATCTAAATTTTTTTTTTATCCGAATAAGCATACTCGAATTTTTTGCCTATTCTCTAAGATATCTTGTCTATATATTTTAAAGATATTCCCTTACTATATGCAAATAGTATGAGATGAGTGGAAGAAGGGGACGAGGTAGGGGAAGGGGAGGTAGCAATACCACATACACAAATGGTCGAACTCCCCCCGCCATAGTAATCGAAGAAGTAATAATTTCAGTGCAACCCCAAATCAACTTCGCAACTTTGTGCAAGAATTATACTAGTCCGGGTGATAAACCATTCAAAGGAACGGAGTTCATCATCGAAGTACAAGCTTGGATCTGTTCTCGTGAAAGAATTTTTAAAGGACTAAATATTGGAGATGAGCAAAAATGATTCTTAGCTTCTTGGAAACTACAGGATGGTGCTCTCGCTTGGTGGGAAACTATCACTATGAATAATGATTCAAAGAAGTTCTTGAAGAACAATATTATAGAGTTAGGGGTATGCCCTATGTAACGACCCGGATTTTCGGACTAGTCAAAATCGCCGAAAAACCCGTTCGTTCTAAAACTACTAATGAAAACTACCAACTTAATACATAATATTTAATAAATATTCAACATTACTAATTTCAATTATATAATTTATTAGAGTAATTAATCAATTTATTCTACAACGTGTGCATACCGAACTCATACGCAATAAATCTACCGTTGCACACTCTGATGAGAGAGATAGCAATATCCTTACCTGCGAACTCCATAAATAATGTAAATGCGGAATAAAATAGTAAGGGGGATAGATACAACAACACAAGATAAACAACAACCAATAACAGATAAAAAGAAAAATGGTTACATTATTTTAGGGGCTGCATCACTACCACTTGTAACTGCCTACGTACCCCTATCTAATTAGGTATCCAATTAGATACAAGATCAAGCCAATGTAGTTCTCCAACCGCAAACAGGACTCATGGAGCCTATGATGCAACAAATAATATGCAATTCCCAAAACTACCCACTTAGGCTTAATCTTCAATTTTAGATTTTCAAAATCTAATTAACTTTACGAAAATTATCCCTTTGGACTTTATTCCCGCATTCTTATTTCAAAATTTTTGAAATATATATATCTTGTATATTCAAAGTAGTCCTTTACTTGGGGATATGAAAACAAATCACCTTTTGAAACGATACTTATATACAAACATACAAAACTATATGCTACCTGATCGGGAGGTTTCTAACCATAAAAGGCAACCGGGTCCCAGCCTTCCGAAAAAATAAATATACATATGTATATCCCTCTACAACGAGAGCAGACTATACTGAGGCTACAGAACATCTGCACCTCCCTTGCCCACTTTTTGTTATGGGTTACCCGAATCATCGGTAACATAACAAATCACTTTATATCCCAAAGTGGCAAAATCATTTACACTAATAATCACAAATACTTCAAATCTATAATAATTTCCATTTCCAAATCCTTCAAAAATCATCTTAAAACCATCGGGTTTAGTCCTCGAAATTCTTTCCGTTCGATAAAACACTTTTACAAAATCATTCTTTATATAAAATCGCTTCAAAATATTTATTCTTAAATTTCACTTTTTTCTCTTTTGAAGGAAAACATCTCATAACATTTCCACTTGAAAACCAATTTTCAAAATAATTCATCAAATTGAAGTGAACCAAAATTGCCACTAAACACCTTATAGTCAAATCGTGAAATAATCACAAGGTGTTAGCCTACAATTATTTTCTACCCAGCTAATTCATATGGATAATTGATTGCTCATAAACTGGTCGAGCAAAGTCAACAATCAATAAATAATAATCGGTGCTCGTAAACTTGCCGAGCCTAATTCAAACAATCAATCAATGAAATAAACCCAACAATAAATGATAATCAATGCTTCATTCTATCAAATATTTATAACATTTTATTTCATCTTGGGTTAAAATAGTTTGATATTTATTTTGGAGCATTCGGGCTTTCCCTTTGACATGTTCCGTCCCTCGCCCAAGTCTCCTTGGATCTCACAGACGAAACACGTATACTAGTCATTTTCGCATACCCTATTAAGTATTTAACTTCTAAATTTTAAAATACTTAGTTAACCATCCAAATAGTCAAACAAAGAAATATAACCATTGTTTTAGCAAACAAAGTAAACAAGCATTCAACAAGGGTTTTCAAGCAACATTTAACACTTAAAGTTCCTTCAACTTAGCAATGATTTTAATGAACTTAAAGGAAGAAATAACTCACTTTGGATTCCACTCCATCAAACTTTAAGGTAAGGAACTCCAGATCTAAACCATACTTCCTACCAATTTTGCTAACTTTGTCACTACAGATTTGACTATAGCTTCGCTGCTATTTCACGAAACTTCTTAAAATCCGACTATAGCTCCATTGTCATAGAAGTTGAGATGAAAAGAGGTGGAGATGGCTTCTAGATGGGCATGGCCTTGGGTGGATGGATGGAACTTACTTGCTTGAACATGACTTAAGTGGTTTACTTTTTTTGTCGATTATTTTTGCCATAACTTTGTTACGCTTTTGGAATTTTTTAAGAGAGGCATGGAAGCCATTAAAGCTCCAAGGAAGAAGAAGAAGAAGATTATAAAAGGAAGAAGAAGAAGAATGGAAAGTGTGAAGAAAATGAGAAGAATGGATGGGTATTTGTAACGACCACGACTTTCTCTCCATAGAAAGTCGCATCGTTAATAAGAAAGAAAGGGGTAGAAAATAGAAAAGAAGAGAAGAAAGAAAGAAACAACAACAACGATCTCACAGCGGAACGAATAAATTATATTAATCACATATACTATTACATAGTATACAACACTTTACAGAGTTACACAGCATATACATCACTTACTAGACAGTTATAACATCTGTCTAGACATTACAACTCAATACACTACAGAGATACAGACACAGCTGAACTACTATATATATCTACAACGCTGAAGCCTCCTGCTCCATTGCTCCTCCACAATTCGTCAAAGCTAAACCTGAATCCCTTGGCTACTCGTAAAAATTTGAGTACCCAAGAGTTTATAAAACAGAAATAAACAACTTGGGTCAGACATGGGTCTGGTGTGAGTAACAGGTTAAACTTGCTTAACTTTAAAACCTTTAGAAAGAAAAGGTATCACGTAAGACTCCCCACAAATAAACATGGGTAAGTTTTTACCTTACGCTAACCAAAACATTTGATAGGAAATCCAGTTATATTATAATAGGGTCTAGGGTTTTCAAATAAATATGAAATAGCTGAAATGCTTACATCTCACATTCCAACATAGTTGGGCACAACTAATACGTACGGCACTTATTGGAGTTTGGATTCCATACAATGGCAGGGCTACTGGGGTACCGCCCGTCACAGTACGTGGCCTAGATCACCGTACCGAGGAGTACGCCCGCTCCCCTTCAACACAAAGCCGGAACCATCCCTTACTGGATAATCCCGAACAAGACAATCCCGTAGTTGGCGCGACCAACCACACACTAAGCCGAATAAAAGAAAAGGGACCTCTAGACAGGGATCTATCTTGCTCTCAGTGGGTGCTACCCACGAAGCCTTGCTGCACCTCCCCTGTTTTAGCCATTCCCGGTTGATGAGGCTTGAGGTTACGATTACCTTTAATCAGAACATATCACTTAGAATGCTCATCGTCTGCCTGACGATGTGCTGAAAGCATTCAATCCATACAAGTTCGTTCCGGGTTCGAACGAAACCGAAGGCATTATCTCGTTACACTCGTTTTGGAATCACCCTCAGAGTTAACGACAATAACCCTTGCACTCTGAATATTCATCTTCACTTGAGATTCACGACCTATCGTAAATTTGGATCGATGTGGTATTCGGGTCTCCAGACCTGGAATCCCGGTATACGGAAACCCGATCCCGGTCTCATCGAAATCCAAAACGTATCTTTTAAAGGCCAAGTTGTTTTAAGGTTAAAACAATTCAATTCTTATCTATATACACAAAGATAGATAATTCAATAGATAATCTACATTATCATACCAAACAGATAATTCACATTATCATTATAATTCAACCAAACATCCATATCATATATCAGTCATATCTCATCAGAGATATCAAACAATGAAATACATTCAATCTCATTCATCCATTCTTAAGCAATGATTTATATCATCTAATTAATTTAAAGTGAATTAAACTAATTACTTCATTCTATAAATCCTGCTTACTTAATTATTAATTAAACCAATTAATTAATCATTACTCTAAGTATCCATCTTAATTAATCATTCCTGATTAATAATCCTTTAATTACTTTAAGTAATTAATACTTAATTAATTTCACAAATTAATTATCTTAAACCATTCAGTAATTAATCTTTAATTACTTCATTAATTAATTAATTATACTTAATTATCTTAATCCTTAATTAATTACAATTAATTAATTACTTAAATCACTTATTATTTATTAATTAATCTTAATTAATCAATTCTTAATTACATCATTAATTTTATTAATTAATGATCCTTAATTACTCTTAATTAATTATCTTATTTAAATTAATTACATTTAATAATTAATTAATCACATTTATTAATCACCTTTGATTAATCTCATTTAGTAATTAACTTCCCTTAATTACTCCATTCCATAAATTAATTACTCCTTAATTAATTATCCTTTAATTAATCCCTTGATTAATTATTTAAAGTAATTAACTCAAATTACTTTCATTATATCATCCTTAGTTAATTACATCCACTAATTAACTTTAATTACTTTCCTAAGTAATTACACTTCAATAATTATACTTAAGTAATTATCAAATCACCAAGTGCTTATTTTAAATTAATTTAATTAATTTAAACTTATCAAATTTATTTAATTAATTACCTTAAGTAATTAATTTCTTTAATTACTTTATTTAGTAATTATAGCTAACCAATTCCATATTAATCAATCCAATTGATTATCAAAACTAATCACCTTAATTAATTATTTAAAAGTCCCTAATTAATGATCTCTCATTAATTATTAACAATTCTTTATTCAAGTAATTAAACTAAATCAACTATTATTAATTACAAATTAATAAATTCTTAATTACCAATTAATTAATCTCTAACTACTTAATTAATTGCCTAATAAATCTTTAATCACTTGATTAATAATTTCTAATCATTTATTAAAAACCTATACTTATTTAAACAAATGATCCTAAGTCCCAATTTATTTAACACTCCATTAATTAACTTATCATCTTAATTATTTAATTAATTAACACTAGATTATTAATTAATTAAATTATTAAATTACTCTTTAATTACCTTATTAAATTAATGACTCCTATATCATTAAACCTTAATTACTTCTAAATTAAAGTATTTACCTTTAACAACTTAATTATTATTAACAAAGCTTGAAACATTTTTACCTTTAATTTTTTTCTTTAATTTCATTTCAAATTAAAGATTTAAATTTGAATTACAAATTTAACTTTAACCAATTTAAATCAAATTTAACATTTTCTTTTTAAATCAAATGTTAAGAACACTTAACATTTATAAAAGAAATTTACAAGATTTTTAAACCAATTCCTTTAAATTAAAACTCTTTTTAAACTATACTTTAAACATTTTAAAGATGTTTAAATATTATAATAAAAACTTATTTATTTTTTTCAACTGGGATTTAAGTTTAAATTAAATCCATACTTTAAAATTTTAATTTAAACTTTGTTTAAATTTCTGTTTTCAAATTTTAAATCAATTTTAAAATTTAAAAACACCCAGGCTTTAAAACCTGTAACCATTCAATTTACCCGAGCCAACCACTGAAATGCTTCGAGTAAAAACCCTAGCTGCTTCGAGTCACGCATTCAAAAATCTCGAGTTCCACTCCTCTGTTAAAACCAACCTAAACACTGATACGCCTGACACTTGTTCACGTGCACACGCGAGTTGATCGCCTCCGACCATCGCTGCTAACGCCAGCATATCGACTTCGATCACTCCTCACGATTCCGACTACCAGAAACTCGAACCATCTCCTCAATCGAATTAGAGCAATCTCGATCACAAAACTGGAAACAGACCCAAACTTGTCAACGTCTTGCATCCCCTCCTCCGACCACCATTGCCATTGAATCTTCGGTGAAGTCCTCGTCAACTCACCATCTTCCAGTGCTCAAAGCCCCAGGCAACTCGATCACCCGAGGAAGTCGAACTCACGCAAAAATTGTAACCCAGCAAAACTAGGTTTAGAAACTCGATCGAACTACCACCATCGCCAGGGTGAATTTCATCATCATTAGACAATTTTCTCGAACTCTTCGATCATCCTTCTACCTTCAGTGAGAATCACGAGCTTCTCGAATACTTAGATCGTCGGAGACAACCCAAAGTTCCAATTCTGATCAACCTTGAACTGCTTCCTTAATTAAATGCTAAAAATTATGATTCTACTTTTAAAATTCATGTTTCTAGATAAGCATTCAGTCTATAACCCTGAATTTATGAATTAGAGTGTTTGAATTTTTCACTTATACCAGACTTGCTCTGTTGTTTTTGATTTTCAGAGCCATTTAAGTTTTATTTTAACTTAAGTAAAATTTTAAACACTAACCCATGATTAAACAAACAAATATTGTTTGAATCCTAAGTTCTATTAAAGATCAGATAGGGAGATAATAAATTTTTGACTAAAATTTAACTTCTGAACTAAGAACAGGCAGAACATATATAACTATAATCATGCATCTACACATCCATATATATACATAGAAATTTCAAACATATACAATACACATTTTATTCCAGAAGTTCACATGCAAACATAGATCATATGCTTAAGTTTAAAATGAATGTTACTCACCAGGAACAGAGCCTCCAGATTTTATTTGAAAAGCTTTTTGAATTTTAAAAACTTGAGTTGCTTGAATCTGTCTTTGATTTTAAAACTTGAATTGCTTGCTGTTATTGGATCTTGCATGCATGCCAATTATCTTGTTGAGATGTTGCTTAGATCTTGATCTTAAACTTGCTTTTGAACATGCATTTCAGGGATTGATTTGTTTGGGTTTTGAAGAAGGGATTTGCAGGTTTGTTGTTCAGATTTACAAATGCAGGCTTAAAGAAATGCAGGTTGAAGGCTTTGATCATTCCAGGTTTTAAATGATGAGAATGAATTGCTGATTTGATGAAGAAGCATTTTTAGAGAAGTTAATCTACGGATTGTTTTTGAGAGGAGAGTTTAATTTCAGATTTGTTTTCAGGAAATTTTTGTTTTTGGTTTTGAGGAAGATTGATTACTGATTTGTTTTGAGAAATTGTTTGAGCTTCAGATTTTGTTTACAGGCTGAAAGTTTTCTTTAGTTTTGAAAAAGAAATAGAAAAGAGAAAAAAGAATGGAATGAAAGCATGTGTTTATATAAGTAGAAATGATTTATTTAATTAAAAGAAAAACAAAAATCTAAAACTTGACATTTGTCATTCTTATTGTTTTATTAGTGTACACTTGTATTTAGGTGTCTTTATAGATTTACACATGTAATTTAAGTAATCCTTATTTATTTTTAATGTAAATAAAATGCCTTTCTTTATTAATTAAATACTTATGTATATATATATAAAGTATTTTAAAGAAAATAAAACCAATTATGTTTATAAGTAAAAGTTTATACATATATTTTAAAATCCAAATATTTAAGATATCTATCTTTGAATTTCAAAACTAATTTACATTCAAATTCAAATTATATTTAAAATCCAATTTAAAGTCAAGTTATATACATACATATATAACTACACATTTAATTTGAAATAACAATTCTATTTTACATTAAAATCTATTTATTTTCCATAAATAAAACAATACACTATTAATATTGTATTTTAAACTTATCTATATATATATACTCTTAAATCTTATTTATTAAGTAATATTTAAAAAGAAATAAAATAATCCTGATTATTAATCTCATTTCAAAACCATATAGATATTTTGTTTAAATAGCTTTGAAAAGCGAATATTAAATAAATCCAAATTTCCAAACTATCAATATATGTATTAGAAATTTAAAACAAGAATTTATTTATTTATTATGTTTCAACCCAAAGCTAATCTATTTAATATATATACTTATACACATACATTATAAATAGAAATCATCTTATTAATTTTTTTTAAAGGATAAATTCACTAATTAAATATTCATTTAATTAGATTATTAAATAAATTCAAATATTTATTATCAAAAATTATCAAATCAATTTAATTATTTAAACAGATTATTAAATTGATATTGCCCCAAATTTCCGGGATATTACATTCCTTCCCCCTTAAAATAATTTCGTCCCCGAAATTTAAAACAAAGGTAATTTAATAATCTATTTAAATCACAACCATATATTATCATCCATATGCTAACAATCATAGCAACCAATCATCCAAACAAACAATTCTAACTATCCAGCGAAAAATTCTGAAAAGAATTTCCTTGAGTTTTTCCCAAGTATATATACCGGAATACTCGCTCTACAAACAATCCAAACAAACAATACTAAGCTATAGAGCTCCTACTTATCTAGATTTACAAAACTAAACAGAATATCAGACTACAGACGAGTCTGACTCAACAACCAAATCTTCCAGAACTGCTGATTCCTAAACCAGAGATATATCAAACACGTACTCCCTCAGAGATACGTAAAATACATTGAATTCCAGTTATCCAAACTGACAATTCAACCTTGTAGATCAAAGTACTTATCCAAATTAGATCACAGAAAAGATCCAAAATAACTCGGAGCTAACCTTTAACCAGAGAAAAACTTCACAACCATGAAGTCTCCAACTTCGAATTTCAAATTCCATCGTCTCTTATCCACAAAATCTTCAGACGATCTCAGCTTCCTACAAATCCTTCCTGATCAACTCAACCTTCGTTGATGCTTCTTGAAACAAACAGGACCAAAGATAACTCAATAGAATGATCTCTCCAAGATCTACCCATAATCCAAAACACAACTCTACTCCATCAGTAGATTCCAAACTTACTTCTTCTATCCAGAAATGCACTCCCAAACTGCTTCTGCTGCACCACTCTGATCTGGAGTAGAATGCTGATGAAGAACACAAGCACAAACTGGACAACACATCCCAGAAAATCTCAGATAACTCAAGAGAACACTCAGCAATCGCAAGTCACTTTTGCGATCAACCCAGCCTAACTGCAAAGAAAACTGTTCTCTCTTTACCAATCAGAACAGCTTATACTTAACTATCCAATCCATCGAAGAAATGGATCCTCTCTGCTGCTTCTGAACTCCTTCTTCAGAAAACTGCTCATCCAGGAAAACTTACTGCCAACACACAGAATACTCCGAGCTGCACCGCTGCCACAGATGCCAAAGACTTCCTTACCAAAGCTTTTCGAGAAACTCGAACTTCAAACCAAACAGAATCACCATGCTGAACTCAGCCACAACACCGAAGCAGACACACTTCCACAACTTGTTCCAAAGAAAACATCTTCGGGAACATCCATAGTCACTGCGTCTCATCACACAGCTACTATTACCTGAGATACCATCACTCGCTTCTGTTCTCCGACAGATCCAACTCTACCCATCCAAACTTCAAAGATGAACTCCGAACCTTAACAGGTTTTCTTCAGAGATCGATGAAATCCTCACAATTGCAAAGTTCACTCGAGACGGTATTAGGTCTACAGTCTCGACAGATACACTTCCAACCTCAACACTCAGACTCCTAATCCTAGATGATAAATTATTATCATCTCAACCAATCATTACAAATACCATATACATTTAAAATGATACTTTTTATATATAGAAAATATATCTGGGTAAAATTATTTCACCTTTCCTTTTAAAACAATATTGTGTCCATTGGCCTGGTCCAAGTGTTTAGAGATCCCTATCAATAACGTTAGCTACTCGTATTGACCAGAATCCATATACCACCCAACCGATCAATTAACATAATATAAAACCATTTTATATAACTAACAAATACGCGCTCTCGTATATATATACTCAGACTCAACAGGTTGCTACAGATCCTATCTCTAATGAACAATCCTTCCGAACCTAGGTATTCACTCAACCTAGTGTTCTGATATTCACTTAACCAAAAGCTTAGGCATTCGCTCAACCTATGCTCTGATACCACTGTAACGACCACGACTTTCTCTCCATAGAAAGTCGCATCGTTAATAAGAAAGAAAGGGGTAGAAAATAGAAAAGAAGAGAAGAAAGAAAGAAACAACAACAACGATCTCACAGCGGAACGAATAAATTATATTAATCACATATACTATTACATAGTATACAACACTTTACAGAGTTACACAGCATATACATCACTTACTAGACAGTTATAACATCTGTCTAGACATTACAACTCAATACACTGCAGAGATACAGACACAGCTGAACTACTATATATATCTACAACGCTGAAGCCTCCTGCTCCATTGCTCCTCCACAATTCGTCAAAGCTAAACCTGAATCCCTTGGCTACTCGTAAAAATTTGAGTACCCAAGAGTTTATAAAACAGAAATAAACAACTTGGGTCAGACATGGGTCTGGTGTGAGTAACAGGTTAAACTTGCTTAACTTTAAAACCTTTAGAAAGAAAAGGTATCACGTAAGACTCCCCACAAATAAACATGGGTAAGTTTTTACCTTACGCTAACCAAAACATTTGATAGGAAATCCAGTTATATTATAATAGGGTCTAGGGTTTTCAAATAAATATGAAATAGCTGAAATGCTTACATCTCACATTCCAACATAGTTGGGCACAACTAATACGTACGGCACTTATTGGAGTTTGGATTCCATACAATGGCAGGGCTACTGGGGTACCGCCCGTCACAGTACGTGGCCTAGATCACCGTACCGAGGAGTACGCCCGCTCCCCTGCAACACAAAGCCGGAACCATCCCTTACTGGATAATCCCGAACAAGACAATCCCGTAGTTGGCGCGACCAACCACACACTAAGCCGAATAAAAGAAAAGGGACCTCTAGACAGGGATCTATCTTGCTCTCAGTGGGTGCTACCCACGAAGCCTTGCTGCACCTCCCCTGTTTTAGCCATTCCCGGTTGATGAGGCTTGAGGTTACGATTACCTTTAATCAGAACATATCACTTAGAATGCTCATCGTCCGCCTGACGATGTGCTGAAAGCATTCAATCCATACAAGTTCGTTCCGGGTTCGAACGAAACCGAAGGCATTATCTCGTTACACTCGTTTTGGAATCACCCTCAGAGTTAACGACAATAACCCTTGCACTCTGAATATTCATCTTCACTTGAGATTCACGACCTATCGTAAATTTGGATCGATGTGGTATTCGGGTCTCCAGACCTGGAATCCCGGTATACGGAAACCCGATCCCGGTCTCATCGAAATCCAAAACGTATCTTTTAAAGGCCAAGTTGTTTTAAGGTTAAAACAATTCAATTCTTATCTATATACACAAAGATAGATAATTCAATAGATAATCTACATTATCATACCAAACAGATAATTCACATTATCATTATAATTCAACCAAACATCCATATCATATATCAGTCATATCTCATCAGAGATATCAAACAATGAAATACATTCAATCTCATTCATCCATTCTTAAGCAATGATTTATATCATCTAATTAATTTAAAGTGAATTAAACTAATTACTTCATT
Source organism: Allium fistulosum (assembly GCA_030737815.1). Lineage (NCBI taxonomy): Eukaryota > Viridiplantae > Streptophyta > Magnoliopsida > Asparagales > Amaryllidaceae > Allium > Allium fistulosum. The sequence continues at coordinate 1,429,869,591 of CM060902.1, forward strand.
CTATAAATCCTGCTTACTTAATTATTAATTAAACCAATTAATTAATCATTACTCTAAGTATCCATCTTAATTAATCATTCCTGATTAATAATCCTTTAATTACTTTAAGTAATTAATACTTAATTAATTTCACAAATTAATTATCTTAAACCATTCAGTAATTAATCTTTAATTACTTCATTAATTAATTAATTATACTTAATTATCTTAATCCTTAATTAATTACAATTAATTAATTACTTAAATCACTTATTATTTATTAATTAATCTTAATTAATCAATTCTTAATTACATCATTAATTTTATTAATTAATGATCCTTAATTACTCTTAATTAATTATCTTATTTAAATTAATTACATTTAATAATTAATTAATCACATTTATTAATCACCTTTGATTAATCTCATTTAGTAATTAACTTCCCTTAATTACTCCATTCCATAAATTAATTACTCCTTAATTAATTATCCTTTAATTAATCCCTTGATGTAACGACCCGTATTTTTCACGGATCGAAAAGTTCGTCAAATCTGGAATTTTTGCATTTTTAAGTCATTTCAGATTTTTAGGCAGATTTGTCTAAGTCCTAGGTCGTACGCGACCTAAATGTTGTTGGCGACTTAGGAGATAAGTCGTGAGCGACTTAGAGAAGATCTGCGACCTAAGGGGATAAGTCTGGGTCGAGTTGCCGACTTAAGGTAGTGACCGACCTAAGTGATGAGTCGTGACCGACTTAAGAAGTTTAGGCGACCTAAGGAAGAGTAGTAGGCGACCTAAGTATTCTGGGGTAGAGTTAGGTCGGCAACGACCTAAGAGAATGTTGTAAGCGACCTAAGAGTTTCGGTGAGCTAAGTGTTAGGTCGGCAGGGCGAGTTAACGACCTAAAGAACTGACCGACTTAAGGGTAGGCAGACCTAGTGGAGTTAGCGACCTAGTGGTTACCGGGTTAGCATGGTTAGGTCGGCAACGACCTAGGGGAGCTGGGGTAGCAAGTTACCGACTTAGTAAAGTGAGCGACCTATGGGATTGACCGACCTAAGAAATAAGCTGGTTAACGACTTAGTAGTTAAGTCGTTGGACGACCTAAGGGGTTAAGTATTAAGTGTTAGGTCGTAACACTGTTAGGTCGCGTGGGTTGTTAAGTTGTTAGGTCGCAAGGTTTTATAAGTCGTAGGTCGTAGTGAGGCAGTCTGTGTTAGGTCGCTGGGTTTCGTCTAAGTGTTAAGTCGTGCATAGTTAAGTCGCGCAGTGTTAAGTCGAATGGTGCTAAGTTGTTAAGTCGTCCAGGCGACTTAGGAGTGAAGCGCGCATAAGTTAGGTCGCGCGCATGTTAAGTCGTAGGCTTGGCCTGTTAGGTCGGAGTTGTTGGCCAAGGGTTAGGTCGGAGGCTCTGTTAAGTCGTGGGGGTTTTTAGGTCGTAGGTCGGCATAGTGTTAAGTCGGCAGCGACTTAAGGAGATAGCCGAGTTACGACTTAAGGCAGTTTTCAGCTATAAATAGGAGGGGTTGTTCTCACTTTTTGGGATCCGGATTTTGAAGCGACGAAGTGCTGCCATTTTGAGAGCTCGACATCTACACTTCTTCACTTCTTTTCTCCACTCTAATCTAGTGCTTCCATCCATCCTAATCGAAGATCAAGATTGAAGATTCAAGAGCTTAGATTGAAGATCTTCATCTTTTCAAGAGAGATTTCTTCATTTGAAGCGGATTTGTGGTAGATCTAGCTTCATCCTTCGCTGTCCAGATCTGAAGTGTGTTGATTTGAGGTTGTTTAGGTGATTTGGTGAGTGGTGATTATCTCTCACACGGATCCAAAGGAGTAGATCGGATTGTTGGCTCGATTTGGTGTTAAATTAGTGATTTCCATGCATTTTCTTCATCCTATGTGTAGATCCATGTAGATCCATTGTTCATGATGATGTTGCATCCATTTTATCATATGTTAACCTATGCAAATTCATTCATCAAGTTTGTAGAGATATAATCCATGTTTTCATGCTTATTGGACTTTCAACTCTTTAATTACGAAAATGCCATTATTGTTATAATTGTCTACTTAGATCATTTTTGAATGCTTGATTGCTTGGATTGATGTTTGATTTGATTGATTGTTATGAACTAGATGATTGATGATTAGATTTAGATCGAAGGTGATTCAAAAGCTAAGGGAAAGGCTCTTGAATTGGAAAAGCTGCTCGTGGCATATGTAGCGGGATGATGAAGCTCCTATGCATAGATTTGATGATGTGAAGTTGAGATGAAGCTTTGCGAGGATGTAATGAAGCGAGGCATCATATGATGAAGACTTGGTCTAATCCAGGCGGGGTCATTCCAAGCATGTTGATAACTCGGTGATATGATTCGAGTTGAGGATAATGGATGCTCGAGAGGCGCTTGAGCTAGTATGGCAATAGTCGTCGAGGAGGATGACTAGGAGGTTGAGATCTCATCGTTGTTGAAGGTTCTAGCATGCTCTAAGCAAGAGTACATGGGGACGCCCAAAAGACTAAGTTGATGGTCAAGTACTCTGGGTAGATTCGATAATCCTAGGCACGGGTCACGATGACGTGCGGGAGTTATGTCTAGAACCGGGGTTACCATTAGCCCTTGACGGACGGCTGAAAGAATGTGCCGGTCATTCAATTAATGGTGATATCGCAACAATGATAACAGTGATAGCCGAGTCATGGATGTTTGGTTGTATCGTCATTCGGTCTCAAGAGCGGTATTTCCTGGGTGCTTATCTGACCTTGGTTTTAGACCTTGGGATTTGTACTAGGAAAACATCGCTCTTGACTCGAGTGACAATTGCTTTACTTTAAATTGTATGCTCTGCTATGTTTGCTTCTGCTTAGTGTGTGTCTGGGGGCTATCACTGTAGAATGAGGTTGGAGTGGGAGGGTTGTATTCCTATTCCTTTTCCTTTATGCTCTTTTGGTATGTTGTTAGTTAATTTACTGCTCACTAAGACTGTTGTCTGACTCAAGGCTTTATGTTTTAATTCTTATTGCCTTGGGCTGTTCATCCATTTTGGGACGGGCAGACTAGGTAGCAGGTGACAGGTGCTGTTCTCTTCTCATGATGCTGATATCGAAGACGAGCTAGAGGGTTGCATATTATCTTCTTATATGTACTGGATATTCCGCTGTTTTGTATTCTCTGAGAGATATGTAGTGAGGCTTGATGTATTGACTATGTGGATGCTTGTATTCAACTATTATGGAGTTTTATATGATGTCACTTTGTTCTGTAAAGCTTCACTATACTTATGTTCTATTGTATTTTGTCCATGCGCTGTGAGTAATACGATAGATTCTGTTGTTTTAAATTCTTACCTTGACAATCGTCCATGGTCGCCTGGCACACTTTACAGCGCTTTATCTCTAGATTCGGTGCAGGGGTCATGGGCGGTCGTCACATTTGGTATCAGAGCATTGGTTAATCGATTTTACCCAACGCTCGCTGAAGTAACTACGTATGAGAGACGTAATTGTATTTTGAAAGATGAATACTATATATAATATAGTCGCTTAGTAGGGTTTGAGTCCTTTATGCAGTTGTTTCTCTAGATGTTCTAATCATTCCTTTTTATAGATATTGAGAATGAGTCGAAGAGGGAGACCAGCTGCTAGGGGAGGCCGTGCTACTGAAGGGGCTGCTGATTATGTTGCTATGTTCGAGACCATGATGACTTCGATCAGGAGAAGGATGTCAGCCCCGGGGCCATCAGTAGATGTTGGAGATCAAGTACAGGCTCCAAGATTGATGGATCACTTGGACGATTCATTTAGGAAGCTTGTGGAGGAAGCTCTCAGACACGAGAATCTGTTTCCTAAGGAAGGATCTGTTGTTGCTGTAACCAGGGAAGAGTCTAAACCCCAGCAGGGTAGAAACAAGAAAAGGAAGCAGCAGCAGCAGCAGAAGGGTAAGGATGGTCAGAAGAGGCCGAAAGGCGAAGTGACTTGCTACAACTGTCAGCAGAAAGGCCATCTCTCCAAGGATTGCAAGAATCCGAAGGCGCCGGCGAAGTGCCACAACTGTGACAAGCCAGGGCATTTCAGGAAGAATTGTCCAGAACCGAGTAGGGACAAGCAGATTGTGCAGGCTTATACTTTGGGAGCTGTTCCGTCATCTTCAAAAGCTCCTACTGCAGAAGAGAAGGGAAAGAGTGTGGTGGTTCAAGGTACTCTTTTCCTATGTGGTGTTCCAGTTAGAGTTTTGTTGGATACCGGAGCGTCGCACTCGTTTGTTTGTAGTGAACTCATAGGCCGGTTAGGTTTGGAACCGGGTATTGTTGATAGGCCATTGGTTGTGACTAATCCAGTTGGGGGTTCGTCTTGTTTGTGTATGTTATGCCGTGGTCTAGTTGTGTCGAGTCATGGTTGCTCTTTTGTTTGTGATTGCTTTGTTCTGAACTTTGCGGGGTTCGGAATTATCTTGGGTATGGACTGGCTTAGGAAGTATGCGGCTAAGGTTGATTGCGAAAGGTTGGAAGTGACAGTCGAGAATGTGGAGGGGCGAAAGATTGTGATACGATGTAAGCATGAAGAAGGCGTCTTCATGAGCTTCATGTACTCGCTAGTTGTTCCACGGGATGGACTGTCATCAGTGCCGATCGCTAATGGATTCGAGGATGTCTTTGACGAAGTCAAAGGGTTGCCGCCGCATAGAGAGATCGAGTTTCGGATAGATCTAGTTGAAGGAGCCAGACCTGTTGTGATGCCTCTTAGGCGGATGGCGCCTAGGGAACAGCAGGAGTTGAGGGTGCAAGTTGATGACCTTTTACAGAAAGGATTCATTCGGCGTAGTGTGTCCGAGTGGGGTGCACCAGTTGTGTTTGCAACCAAGGCAGATGGGTCGTTGAGATTGTGCGTCGATTATCGTGAGCTGAATAAGGTGACTAAGAAGAACAAGTATCCATTACCGAGAATAGATGACTTGTTTGATCAGCTTCACGAAGCCAAGGTGTTTTCTCAGATGGATTTGGCAACGGGATTTCACCAGTTGAGAGTAGCGAAGGATAGTGTGCCGAAGACTGCTTTCAGGACACCATCCGGTTTCTTTGAGTGGCTGGTAATGCCGTTTGGATTGACTAACGCGCCAGCATATTTTGTGGATCTTATGAATAGAGTGTTCAGAGATCAGTTGAACAAGTTCGTACTTGTGTTCGTGGATGATATTCTGATTTATTCCAGAACGGAAGAAGAGCACAAGACGCACTTGCATATTGTTTTGGAAATCTTACGGAAACATCAGCTGAAGGCTAAGTTTTCAAAGTGTCACTTCTGGAAGAATGAAGTGAGGTTCTTAGGCCATGTGATTTCTGGAAATGGAATAGCGGTTGATCCCGCTAAGGTGGCAGCAATCCAGGATTGGGTTAGACCTAAGAATGCATCAGATGTGAGAAGTTTTCTTGGATTAGCAGGATATTATCGACGGTTTATTAAAGACTTCTCCAAGATAGCTGCTCCGTTAATAGGATTGACAAAGAAGAACCAAGTGTTCAGTTGGGATGCTAAGTGTGAGCAAGCTTTCGGAATCCTGAAAGAGAGATTGACAAATGCTCCTGTTTTGACTATTCCAAATGGGAATGATGAGATGGTGGTTTACACCGACGCATGTGGTACTGGACTTGGAGCAGTGCTGATGCAGAGGGATAAAGTTGTTGCGTATGCCAGTCGACAACTGAAGCCGCATGAAAGAAATTACCCAACTCATGATTTGGAATTAGCGGCGATTGTATTTGCTCTGAAGATGTGGAGGCATTATCTATTGGGAGTTCGATTTGAGTTGTTTACAGATCATAAGTCGTTGAAGTATCTTTTCTCCCAGAAGGATTTGAATCTTCGGCAGCAACGTTGGCTAGAGTTTTTGGCATCATATGATTTTGGTATAGCTTATACTCCGGGAAAAGGTAACGCAGTGGCAGATGCGTTAAGTCGAAGACATGCAGGATTGGGAGCCATGTTTTCAGAATGGAAGAGTCTCGAGTATTTAGCTGGATTTGACTTCAGGCCTAGATGTGAATTGGAACCTGAGATGTTGGCAAACTTATCGATAAGACCCACTCTTGTGGAAAGGATTGGCGAGGGCCAAAAGCGAGATGATAAGCTTGTCAAGATTGTCCGTGAATTGGAATCCGGATTGGATCCAGAAAAGGATAAAGGATTCGAGGTCGATCGAGAGGGTTGGCTTCGGAAGCAAGGACGACTAGTTGTTCCCGATATAGATGAATTGAGGAGTGAAGTTATGAAGGAAAGTCATCACTCGAAGTTAACAATTCATCCAGGTGGAAACAAGATGTATCGGGATATGAAGAGAACCTACTACTGGGAAGGCATGAAGAAGGATGTTGGAAATTTTATTTCCAAATGTATGAATTGCCAGTTGGTAAAAGCCGAACAGAAGAAGCCAAGTGGATTGCTTCAGCCATTAGAAGTTCCTACGTGGAAGTGGGAACAAGTGTCGATGGATTTTATCGATGGATTGCCTAGAACCAGAACGGGAAATGAAGGGATTTGGGTCATTGTGGATCGTCTGACTAAGAGTGCACGATTCATTCCTGTCCGATCGACTAGGACTGCATCAAAGTTGGCTGAGTTGTATGTTAAGTGGATAGTTCGATTCCATGGTATTCCGAAGAGTATAGTGAGCGATCGAGACCCATTGTTCACTAGTGGATTTTGGAAGAGCTTCCAGGAAGTCTTGGGAACCGAGTTGTGTTTGAGTACAGCTTATCATCCCCAAACAGATGGTCAGACCGAGAGAGTCAACCGAGTTTTGGAAGATCTTCTCAGAGCATGTGTTTTGGACTTCGGAGGATCATGGGAAGATCACCTTCATTTGGTGGAGTTTGCGTACAACAACAGTTACCAGTCAAGCATTGGTATGGCACCGTATGAGGCATTGTATGGAAGACCGTGTAACTCTCCAACATGTTGGTTGGGAACTGGAGAAAAGCTGATGCTTGGGCCAGAGATGATTCGTCAGACTTCAGATTGCATAGAGATCATTCGGCAACGAATGAAGGCAGCCCAAGACCGTCAGAAGAGATATGCTGATAAGCGTCGGAAGGAGTTGGAATTCGACATAGGAGATATGGTTTTTGTGAAGATTTCTCCACTGAAGAATGTTATCCGATTCGGGAAGAAAGGTAAATTGACTCCGAGATTTGTTGGACCATTCCCGATTATCGAGCGAATTGGAAAGCTCGCCTATAGGTTGGAGTTACCTGAAAAGATGTCGGGTGTGCACAATGTTTTTCATGTATCTTATCTACGGAAGTATGTGCACGACTCGAATACAGTGGTTTCTGCTGATAGCTGTGAAGACTTAGAAGTTGATCCAGTTGATAGAAGACCTCGTAAGCCGCTTCGTGTTGTTGAAACCGACACGAAACAGCTTAGGAGGAAGGTAGTTAAGTTGCTCAAGATACAATGGAGTGATGATGATAACGACTGTACGTGGGAAGTGGAAGAGAGGATGAAGGCAGCTCATCCTGAACTCTTCAAGGTATGACCCTAAGGTGTCATCTCATCTCGCGATATTGTAACTTGTTCTAAGTCTTAGAATTCTGTACGCTAAGCTAGAATTGGATGCATGGTTTGTTGATTGCTATGGATGGTAGGCGTACAGAATAGTCTTTGATTGCTTTGTTTGCTTGGAATTTCGGGGGCGAAATTCCTAAGGGGGAGAGAATGTAACGACCCGTATTTTTCACGGATCGAAAAGTTCGTCAAATCTGGAATTTTTGCATTTTTAAGTCATTTCAGATTTTTAGGCAGATTTGTCTAAGTCCTAGGTCGTACGCGACCTAAATGTTGTTGGCGACTTAGGAGATAAGTCGTGAGCGACTTAGAGAAGATCTGCGACCTAAGGGGATAAGTCTGGGTCGAGTTGCCGACTTAAGGTAGTGACCGACCTAAGTGATGAGTCGTGACCGACTTAAGAAGTTTAGGCGACCTAAGGAAGAGTAGTAGGCGACCTAAGTATTCTGGGGTAGAGTTAGGTCGGCAACGACCTAAGAGAATGTTGTAAGCGACCTAAGAGTTTCGGTGAGCTAAGTGTTAGGTCGGCAGGGCGAGTTAACGACCTAAAGAACTGACCGACTTAAGGGTAGGCAGACCTAGTGGAGTTAGCGACCTAGTGGTTACCGGGTTAGCATGGTTAGGTCGGCAACGACCTAGGGGAGCTGGGGTAGCAAGTTACCGACTTAGTAAAGTGAGCGACCTATGGGATTGACCGACCTAAGAAATAAGCTGGTTAACGACTTAGTAGTTAAGTCGTTGGACGACCTAAGGGGTTAAGTATTAAGTGTTAGGTCGTAACACTGTTAGGTCGCGTGGGTTGTTAAGTTGTTAGGTCGCAAGGTTTTATAAGTCGTAGGTCGTAGTGAGGCAGTCTGTGTTAGGTCGCTGGGTTTCGTCTAAGTGTTAAGTCGTGCATAGTTAAGTCGCGCAGTGTTAAGTCGAATGGTGCTAAGTTGTTAAGTCGTCCAGGCGACTTAGGAGTGAAGCGCGCATAAGTTAGGTCGCGCGCATGTTAAGTCGTAGGCTTGGCCTGTTAGGTCGGAGTTGTTGGCCAAGGGTTAGGTCGGAGGCTCTGTTAAGTCGTGGGGGTTTTTAGGTCGTAGGTCGGCATAGTGTTAAGTCGGCAGCGACTTAAGGAGATAGCCGAGTTACGACTTAAGGCAGTTTTCAGCTATAAATAGGAGGGGTTGTTCTCACTTTTTGGGATCCGGATTTTGAAGCGACGAAGTGCTGCCATTTTGAGAGCTCGACATCTACACTTCTTCACTTCTTTTCTCCACTCTAATCTAGTGCTTCCATCCATCCTAATCGAAGATCAAGATTGAAGATTCAAGAGCTTAGATTGAAGATCTTCATCTTTTCAAGAGAGATTTCTTCATTTGAAGCGGATTTGTGGTAGATCTAGCTTCATCCTTCGCTGTCCAGATCTGAAGTGTGTTGATTTGAGGTTGTTTAGGTGATTTGGTGAGTGGTGATTATCTCTCACACGGATCCAAAGGAGTAGATCGGATTGTTGGCTCGATTTGGTGTTAAATTAGTGATTTCCATGCATTTTCTTCATCCTATGTGTAGATCCATGTAGATCCATTGTTCATGATGATGTTGCATCCATTTTATCATATGTTAACCTATGCAAATTCATTCATCAAGTTTGTAGAGATATAATCCATGTTTTCATGCTTATTGGACTTTCAACTCTTTAATTACGAAAATGCCATTATTGTTATAATTGTCTACTTAGATCATTTTTGAATGCTTGATTGCTTGGATTGATGTTTGATTTGATTGATTGTTATGAACTAGATGATTGATGATTAGATTTAGATCGAAGGTGATTCAAAAGCTAAGGGAAAGGCTCTTGAATTGGAAAAGCTGCTCGTGGCATATGTAGCGGGATGATGAAGCTCCTATGCATAGATTTGATGATGTGAAGTTGAGATGAAGCTTTGCGAGGATGTAATGAAGCGAGGCATCATATGATGAAGACTTGGTCTAATCCAGGCGGGGTCATTCCAAGCATGTTGATAACTCGGTGATATGATTCGAGTTGAGGATAATGGATGCTCGAGAGGCGCTTGAGCTAGTATGGCAATAGTCGTCGAGGAGGATGACTAGGAGGTTGAGATCTCATCGTTGTTGAAGGTTCTAGCATGCTCTAAGCAAGAGTACATGGGGACGCCCAAAAGACTAAGTTGATGGTCAAGTACTCTGGGTAGATTCGATAATCCTAGGCACGGGTCACGATGACGTGCGGGAGTTATGTCTAGAACCGGGGTTACCATTAGCCCTTGACGGACGGCTGAAAGAATGTGCCGGTCATTCAATTAATGGTGATATCGCAACAATGATAACAGTGATAGCCGAGTCATGGATGTTTGGTTGTATCGTCATTCGGTCTCAAGAGCGGTATTTCCTGGGTGCTTATCTGACCTTGGTTTTAGACCTTGGGATTTGTACTAGGAAAACATCGCTCTTGACTCGAGTGACAATTGCTTTACTTTAAATTGTATGCTCTGCTATGTTTGCTTCTGCTTAGTGTGTGTCTGGGGGCTATCACTGTAGAATGAGGTTGGAGTGGGAGGGTTGTATTCCTATTCCTTTTCCTTTATGCTCTTTTGGTATGTTGTTAGTTAATTTACTGCTCACTAAGACTGTTGTCTGACTCAAGGCTTTATGTTTTAATTCTTATTGCCTTGGGCTGTTCGTCCATTTTGGGACGGGCAGACTAGGTAGCAGGTGACAGGTGCTGTTCTCTTCTCACGATGCTGATATCGAAGACGAGCTAGAGGGTTGCATATTATCTTCTTATATGTACTGGATATTCCGCTGTTTTGTATTCTCTGAGAGATATGTAGTGAGGCTTGATGTATTGACTATGTGGATGCTTGTATTCAACTATTATGGAGTTTTATATGATGTCACTTTGTTCTGTAAAGCTTCACTATACTTATGTTCTATTGTATTTTGTCCATGCGCTGTGAGTAATACGATAGATTCTGTTGTTTTAAATTCTTACCTTGACAATCGTCCATGGTCGCCTGGCACACTTTACAGCGCTTTATCTCTAGATTCGGTGCAGGGGTCATGGGCGGTCGTCACACTTGATTAATTATTTAAAGTAATTAACTCAAATTACTTTCATTATATCATCCTTAGTTAATTACATCCACTAATTAACTTTAATTACTTTCCTAAGTAATTACACTTCAATAATTATACTTAAGTAATTATCAAATCACCAAGTGCTTATTTTAAATTAATTTAATTAATTTAAACTTATCAAATTTATTTAATTAATTACCTTAAGTAATTAATTTCTTTAATTACTTTATTTAGTAATTATAGCTAACCAATTCCATATTAATCAATCCAATTGATTATCAAAACTAATCACCTTAATTAATTATTTAAAAGTCCCTAATTAATGATCTCTCATTAATTATTAACAATTCTTTATTCAAGTAATTAAACTAAATCAACTATTATTAATTACAAATTAATAAATTCTTAATTACCAATTAATTAATCTCTAACTACTTAATTAATTGCCTAATAAATCTTTAATCACTTGATTAATAATTTCTAATCATTTATTAAAAACCTATACTTATTTAAACAAATGATCCTAAGTCCCAATTTATTTAACACTCCATTAATTAACTTATCATCTTAATTATTTAATTAATTAACACTAGATTATTAATTAATTAAATTATTAAATTACTCTTTAATTACCTTATTAAATTAATGACTCCTATATCATTAAACCTTAATTACTTCTAAATTAAAGTATTTACCTTTAACAACTTAATTATTATTAACAAAGCTTGAAACATTTTTACCTTTAATTTTTTTCTTTAATTTCATTTCAAATTAAAGATTTAAATTTGAATTACAAATTTAACTTTAACCAATTTAAATCAAATTTAACATTTTCTTTTTAAATCAAATGTTAAGAACACTTAACATTTATAAAAGAAATTTACAAGATTTTTAAACCAATTCCTTTAAATTAAAACTCTTTTTAAACTATACTTTAAACATTTTAAAGATGTTTAAATATTATAATAAAAACTTATTTATTTTTTTCAACTGGGATTTAAGTTTAAATTAAATCCATACTTTAAAATTTTAATTTAAACTTTGTTTAAATTTCTGTTTTCAAATTTTAAATCAATTTTAAAATTTAAAAACACCCAGGCTTTAAAACCTGTAACCATTCAATTTACCCGAGCCAACCACTGAAATGCTTCGAGTAAAAACCCTAGCTGCTTCGAGTCACGCATTCAAAAATCTCGAGTTCCACTCCTCTGTTAAAACCAACCTAAACACTGATACGCCTGACACTTGTTCACGTGCACACGCGAGTTGATCGCCTCCGACCATCGCTGCTAACGCCAGCATATCGACTTCGATCACTCCTCACGATTCCGACCACCAGAAACTCGAACCATCTCCTCAATCGAATTAGAGCAATCTCGATCACAAAACTGGAAACAAACCCAAACTTGTCAACGTCTTGCATCCCCTCCTCCGACCACCATTGCCATTGAATCTTCGGTGAAGTCCTCGTCAACTCACCATCTTCCAGTGCTCAAAGCCCCAGGCAACTCGATCACCCGAGGAAGTCGAACTCACGCAAAAATTGTAACCCAGCAAAACTAGGTTTAGAAACTCGATCGAACTACCACCATCGCCAGGGTGAATTTCATCATCATTAGACAATTTTCTCGAACTCTCCGATCATCCTTCTACCTTCAGTGAGAATCACGAGCTTCTCGAATACTTAGATCGCCGGAGACAACCCAAAGTTCCAATTCTGATCAACCTTGAACTGCTTCCTTAATTAAATGCTAAAAATTATGATTCTACTTTTAAAATTCATGTTTCTAGATAAGCATTCAGTCTATAACCCTGAATTTATGAATTAGAGTGTTTGAATTTTTCACTTATACCAGACTTGCTCTGTTGTTTTTGATTTTCAGAGCCATTTAAGTTTTATTTTAACTTAAGTAAAATTTTAAACACTAACCCATGATTAAACAAACAAATATTGTTTGAATCCTAAGTTCTATTAAAGATCAGATAGGGAGATAATAAATTTTTGACTAAAATTTAACTTCTGAACTAAGAACAGGCAGAACATATATAACTATAAGCATGCATCTACACATCCATATATATACATAGAAATTTCAAACATATACAATACACATTTTATTCCAGAAGTTCACATGCAAACATAGATCATATGCTTAAGTTTAAAATGAATGTTACTCACCAGGAACAGAGCCTCCAGATTTTATTTGAAAAGCTTTTTGAATTTTAAAAACTTGAGTTGCTTGAATCTGTCTTTGATTTTAAAACTTGAATTGCTTGCTGTTATTGGATCTTGCATGCATGCCAATTATCTTGTTGAAATGTTGCTTAGATCTTGATCTTAAACTTGCTTTTGAACATGCATTTCAGGGATTGATTTGTTTGGGTTTTGAAGAAGGGATTTGCAGGTTTGTTGTTCAGATTTACAAATGCAGGCTTAAAGAAATGCAGGTTGAAGGCTTTGATCATTCCAGGTTTTAAATGATGAGAATGAATTGCTGATTTGATGAAGAAGCATTTTTAGAGAAGTTAATCTACGGATTGTTTTTGAGAGGAGAGTTTAATTTCAGATTTGTTTTCAGGAAATTTTTGTTTTTGGTTTTGAGGAAGATTGATTACTGATTTGTTTTGAGAAATTGTTTGAGCTTCAGATTTTGTTTACAGGCTGAAAGTTTTCTTTAGTTTTGAAAAAGAAATAGAAAAGAGAAAAAAGAATGGAATGAAAGCATGTGTTTATATAAGTAGAAATGATTTATTTAATTAAAAGAAAAACAAAAATCTAAAACTTGACATTTGTCATTCTTATTGTTTTATTAGTGTACACTTGTATTTAGGTGTCTTTATAGATTTACACATGTAATTTAAGTAATCCTTATTTATTTTTAATGTAAATAAAATGCCTTTCTTTATTAATTAAATACTTATGTATATATATATAAAGTATTTTAAAGAAAATAAAACCAATTATGTTTATAAGTAAAAGTTTATACATATATTTTAAAATCCAAATATTTAAAATATCTATCTTTGAATTTCAAAACTAATTTACATTCAAATTCAAATTATATTTAAAATCCAATTTAAAGTCAAGTTATATACATACATATATAACTACACATTTAATTTGAAATAACAATTCTATTTTACATTAAAATCTATTTATTTTCCATAAATAAAACAATACACTATTAATATTGTATTTTAAACTTATCTATATATATACACTCTTAAATCTTATTTATTTAGTAATATTTAAAAAGAAATAAAATAATCCTGATTATTAATCTCATTTCAAAACCATATAGATATTTTGTTTAAATAGCTTTGAAAAGCGAATATTAAATAAATCCAAATTTCCAAACTATCAATATATGTATTAGAAATTTAAAACAAGAATTTATTTATTTATTATGTTTCAACCCAAAGCTAATCTATTTAATATATATACTTATACACATACATTATAAATAGAAATCATCTTATTAATTTTTTTTAAAGGATAAATTCACTAATTAAATATTCATTTAATTAGATTATTAAATAAATTCAAATATTTATTATCAAAAATTATCAAATCAATTTAATTATTTAAACAGATTATTAAATTGATATTGCCCCAAATTTCCGGGATATTACAGTATTTATAGGAAAAGAAAGGAGTGGTGAATTACAAAATTAACCCTTTACAAAATTATCAAAATATACTTACTTTATCTTACGTTTTCAACACTTATCATCACTTTGTCACATCCCTACTTTATGTCTTAATCACTTAACGCATAAGAAAAATAAAGTAAATATTTTATTTGATTTGACATGATTTTGTCCTATTATGTTTACTTTTTCTTAATGATTTTCTAGAAATTTCTAACCTTAATTAACAAAACTAAACTTGATTAGTTAATTGTTAAAACTTAACATATTTAAAAATGTGTACATGTATATGTACATAAAGGTGCAATAACGTTGTGGCAACTTTTATTCGACAAAACGTTGATTTCGACAAAATGTTTTACAGTCACATTTTAACGTTTTTGTTGAACTATTTATTTATATAAACCAAATTTAAAATTAAATGTATAATGTTGTTTAAGAATATAAATACTTATAAATTAATTAAAACAATTTATTTAACCATTGCAACTTACTTTTCTGAAATCAGGATTTTGTCACTTTTGTCGATATAAGCAATTATTCCTATTTTTGTGTATATTTCTCTTTGAAAATCCTATCTAATATTATTTAAATCATAAAATGTTATATAATTTATATTTAAAATAACTTTAAATAGTATAATTTAAGGTGGTCAAATTATGGGTCGTTATAGCCTAAGGGCAATTATGTAATTTGTTATATATATCTAACTCGTTGAACAATCTTGTTCATAATAAAAGTGTTTCTTTCTAATATATACTTGATATAATATAGTTATATTAATTAATTAATTTAATTAAAAGTATATTTAATAGAAAATCCATAAATGGCATATTTTGTGATAGTAGTTACAAAGTGTTGTAACCATGAGTAATTTATCACAATAAAACAAATACGCCATTTCAAATGTTCCTAGTTAAGATGCATCAAGACTGGATATCGATGTATCCGTTGAGACTAGAGTACGTAATGCACTCCAAATGTTGGGTAGTGTATTACTCATGACTATTGGGGGCACCTAGGGATTACGTACGGATAGTTATTGGATAACTATAGAACGACTCACTCGATAGTATTCTGCTAGTTAATATAACTAAGGTCAAACAAAGAATATCGATGTGACTGATTTACACAGTTCTCTCGACTTGAGAATACTGTGGATCTTCAATATGAAAGCTCCACTTTGATTATAGTCAAATCATGGCATGGCGTTCCATCAAGTGGATGTATTGGAAGTGAAGCACTATTCAAGAGAGGATTCGTCTCCTCGGTTATATGGGGTTAGTATCATGGTCAACTGAAGTCAACTCAAAGTCAAAGTCTTTGGCCAGAGCATTTCAGTTAATAATAATTGTTATTATTGAACCAATGACTCTGTGTTTGGACTATAAAGTTGAATGTGGATAATATTGGAATTTTGACCACTGCCAAATTCCATAAATCCAAAGCAATATAATTTTGATGAAGAGAATTGGTGTAAATAATTGTCACTATTAGGTACCATTTATAATAAGTAAAACAAGATTTTACCAAAAGATGTGTAAGCGATGAATTCAGCCAAAATGTCATACCACCTGCTAAGTGACGTGTGAACGTTAATATTTGAATTGTTCAATTTTAATTGCTGACTGAATTTACACCTTTTAGTCGCACAACCGTATTGATGAATTCTCCAAAAAACCACATTATTTTAATTAATTTATAAAAAGTTGTAAATTAATTAAATTAATTAGTATTTGAGAAATATTAATTATTATTTATTTTATTTGATGTTTGGGAGTTATTTGTAATTATTTGAATGCATTTATAAAAGTTATATTTGCGCTCTTTGATATATGATATCATTGTAATTAAATAAAAGATAATTACATGCGTTAATTTATGGAATCTTATGTCATTTGATGGCACATAATTTTCAGCCATACCATGTAAAGAAATAGGAGTGAAAAGAGAAAGTTAATTAAGAGAATTAATTAGAGAAGTTTTAATTGAAGAATGGGAAAGGTTTCCTTCTTTCAAATAAAACATATTCTCTAATTCATTCTATACGTAAAATTGAATTTCTCATTTTTCATTCTTCTTTCTGTAACTTTTCTGGTTCTCTCCTTCTCTAATGGCTGAAAATATAAGATCTTCCATGGCTTCAATTATTCCTAAAATCAAATAAAAATAAAATAAATTATTAAAAGTGGTTTATTCCTCTTGATCCTTGCAACATCTAGAGGCTGATTTCTGAATCTAAGAGATTTGATTCATCATTCAAGGTGCAAATCATTGGCTTCATTTTTGGTAATTCTAATTTAATTTATTTGTATACTCATCATATTGAAATGGTCCAGATTTCTTCATATTATATATCTTCTATCTCATCATGTTTAAAATGTTTAGATTTATTCATACAATATCTCTTCAATCTTGTGTATTCATCTTGTAATATAACTTAGATCCCCTTTTGTTCATCTCATTTAATTATATAATCATTATGTAGATTTACTTTGAACCTCTCCTTATTTACATATCCATTGACTATATGTTTATTATGGTTGACTTCAAATCCTTTATCTGTTTTATTGTGTGTCCCTTTGTATAGTCAGCTCTGATTTATCATACACCAAATTTGTATATGCCCAAGTTGTCCGATATTTTTTTCTGTCATTGTTTTGGAATTGTAAAAAAAAGGAATGTGAAAATATTTTATTATATTGTAATGTTGTATATAAAATTTTGTAACATCTGTATACATATAATAAACTATATCTGTTGGTGGTTTAATACAGTAAAATTAATTTCCCATGTTGCATAGTTAATTTCCAAAATGATTTAATTTTACTTGTTTTAGTCATAAAAGTAAATTTTTCTGTAACGACCCGGATTTTTAGCCATCAGATATTGGGGTAATTAACTGATTTTAATTATTGAAATATTGATTTTTATTAGTCGAATAAATAAGTTTTCTAATGTTTAAAATATGTGAATATATAAACTGATAAAACTATATTAAATATTGAATTATAAATTTCTGGATATGATAAATTTTATAGAAATATGTATATAAACTCCACCATTTAAATTTAAGATAAAATATCCATACAAGTATATATAAATATATATACAAGTTTTATGATGATTATATATATATATGTGTGTGTGTGTGTGTGTGTGTGTGTAAGTCTAGATATATATGGTTATAAAAATATAGTATATGAAAATAAATAAATGTATATATATATATACACACACACACGTGAATGTATAAACTCCAAAACGGCAGAAATTCAAACTTATGATTATATATATATGGGTATATGTTTATAAAAACAGTGCATATGGAAATATATATATATATATATATATATATAAACATGTGTATATCTAAGTGTATATATGAATATGCAAATGTGTAAATACATATGTCCATGTAAAATAATGAATATGTAAAAATGCATACATAAATGTATGTGTAAATAATGTATATGAAAAACTATATCTATATATGTATATGTAGACATATATACATAGGAAAAACATCATAATGGCAATTTCAAAGACAAGCCCCCAAACATTAAATTCAAGCCTATAAAACTTCAAATCAGGCATACAAAATAGCAAATCAACATATGAAATCAAATCAAGCTTACAAAAAATCAAATCAGTACAAAATAAATCAAAAACAACCATCAGAGAAAAAAAAGAAAGATGATGTGAAACCTGTAACAAGCTTCAGCCCTGTTCCCTCCCATTCTCCTTTATATATACCACTGCCTTGTTTGCCTTCACGTTTAACATCCTTATAAACAAATAAAAAAGAGAGTAAAGTGCTGCCATAAGAGATCAGGACAGTAAAAAGCTTGAAGCAAGATAAGCTTCAGATTTCATTTCATGAGAACGGTGAGTACACACCTTATCCTTTGTCACTGGTTAGAGTATTTTAAGATCTATAAACCTGAACTTTGATGAAGTCTTCGTTTATGTCAAGTATTCATGTGTTGATGGGTATACATGCCTTACACATGTGTGTTAAAATGGATGTTTCCTATAAAAAAAAAAGAGAAATGCTATATCTTCCTCTGTCCTTTGTTTTTCTATACAACAGTTAAGTTTGAAATCAATATCTCCACATTAATTCACTTTTACAACTTGTCACCAAAGTCAAAGTTGTTTGTTTTTAGAGTATAAAATAGTTTAAAATTTTGTCTCAGAAATTCCATCAAGTATAGAGGTAGGAAAACCCATTTTACAGTAGATGGCTCGAGTAGTGTTTAGTTTTGAATGTCGAGTTTTGATGATTTGATTATATCTCTAGAATTGCTGTTGAAAATGATGATTTTTAAGAGTGGTGTGGTGATTTTTAGTGGAGTATGGAAGGAGGAATAGAGTGTTGATCGGTATTGGGGAAACGACCAATCGCGGTGATCGAATTGATATCGAGACTTGGCGTTGGTCATGGAGCAAGGGAGACGATGGCGAACATGGGAAAAATAGTTCGACGATTTTTTGTTGCATGATTTGGCCTGACGTGGTGGTTGTAGAGTTTTAGGTGAAGTTTGCGTGGGCTCGGTTTTCAAGGTGTTGGCGACGTCGATGGGAGAAGTTAGGCATGCGGTCTAGGGAGAAAAGATGGAGGCGGTTGTGGCGAAGTTAGGGACGAGGTCTGGTGGGTGTTGGTGGTCAGAGGTGGCGTGGCGAGGTGGTTTAGCGGGCACGAGTAGTTTCCAGGACTTGGTTCAAAGTTTGAAAATTTTGAACGACGGTTTTCGTCGCGTTTCCAGGTGATGGGCGTTGTTGTGGGGTCGAGGGCGATTGGAAGGTATGGTCGTCGGCGAGTGGTCGCTGCTGGTGTAACGACCCAAAATTTGACCACTTTAAAATATACTATTTAAAGTGATTTTAAATATAAACTATGT
Organism: Allium fistulosum; assembly: GCA_030737815.1. Lineage (NCBI taxonomy): Eukaryota > Viridiplantae > Streptophyta > Magnoliopsida > Asparagales > Amaryllidaceae > Allium > Allium fistulosum. The sequence continues at coordinate 1,429,888,778 of CM060902.1, forward strand.
AAGGTTTTATGATTTAAAAAATATTAGATAAGATTTTGAAAGAGAAGTATACACAAAAATAGTAACATTTGCTTATATCGACAAAAGTGACAAAATGCTGATTTCAGAAAAGTATGTTTCAATGGTTAAATAAATTATTTTAATTTATTTACGAGTGTTTATAATTTTAAATAGTATTATATAAATTTATTTTTAAATTTGGTTCACATAAATAAATAGTTTAACTAAAACGTCATAATGTGAACGTAAAACATTTTGTCGAAAATCAACGTTTTGTCGATTAAAAGTTGTCGCAACATCGTCGCACCTTTATTTTCTTATATAGGAACATATATTCAAATAGTATAAGTATTAATTAATTCACCAATCAAGTTTACTTTTACTAAACACACTTAGAAAATTCTTGAATATAATTAACAAAAAGTAAGCACAAAAAGACAAACATGTCATTTCAAAGCCAATGGTAAACATTAAATCAAACCAAACATAATTATTATATTCTTTACTTAATACTTAAGTGAAAATGACATAAAGCATGATTTGAAATGGTGATGGTAAGTGATGAAAAAAAATAAGAGTACTTAATAAGTAAGTAAGGGTATTTTGGTCTTTTACATAATATTATTTTAATCCAAAACCTTTTCTATAAATTAGCATCCACTTTCTCACTTTTTTTCACTTCTTCTTCTTCCTTTTTCAAAGCTTTTCTCCACTTCTCTAATGGCTTCTTCTCTTCTCTTTTTATTACTAACTTTTTCAAAACCATATCAAACAAAGTCAAAACACCACCAAACTTTGCCAAAGACCATAGAATACCATTAAAACATGGTTTAGCATCTAAGAAGTGAAGAAACAATGGAGGAAGAGGTAGATCAAGGTTTGGACGAACCTTTGGAGGAGGAAGAGAAAGTTCAAGGAGCTCCGGAGCGAGAAAAAAAGAAAGAAGTGCCGCCCGTTTTATTCCAAGGAAGTATGAGAAAGTTTGAAGTACTGCGGAAGCTCTACCGAATTTTCCAAAGTAGGTTGAAGTTAAAAAATAGTGAAGTGTTGGATGATATGAATGTTGGTAGGAAGTGAAAAAATTGGTTAAAGGTGAGTACTCAATTTAAAGTTAAATCATCCTTACAACTATTTTAATATGTCCATTAAAACCCTTGAATAAATTGTTTGAATGTTTGATAACTTGGATGTGAAATTGGATGATTATATGATTGTATATGTGGTTGATAACTTGTTTGATAAATGATAATATTTTTCCAACGAAGAAAGAAAATCAGGATTTCATCAAGTAGAGTTTGAAATATTTCCAAAACAATTTTCTAAAAACATCGTGGTTTTGCAGTTCAGAATCCAAAAAGAGATTTCTTTATAAATGATATTTTTAAATGGTTAAAAATATGAAATAAATTTGATAAATCTATTAAAATGGTTTAAAAGTGATTTGGAATGGAAAGTATGCATTTTCAAATATTAAAAAGTTGTTTAAATCAAATAAGCTTATATAGCACTTTCCGCAGCACTTTTATGCTGCGAATAGTATAACCTTTTGAATATGAGTTTAAACGTAACGATATTTCCTAGAATCAATTATGAATGTTTAAAAAAAGTTAAGTGTTTTAAATGATGATTTGGAAGTTTAATAAATCATTTCCAAAATAAAGCTAATAACTGAGTATGCGGAAACGACTAGTACATTTGTCCCGCCTGAGAGATCTGGGAAGATAAAACAAGGTGTTTAACTAAGGTTAGGGATGAAGCAACCAGTGCCCTGAACTTACCTGGCATATGTTTTCTCTTTTTAGGCGAGGGGTGGAATAGATCGAAAGGAAAGCCCGAATGCTCTAAAAGATCATATTTAAGTTTTCCAAGGTAAGAGAAAAGAAACAAATTCTTTGAATGTTAATTAACCACTTAACATCTTTTTATCGATGATTGGTACGAAGGAACCGGGATCAGATTTGGGTGATTCCTATCCGAAAACCCCTTCAAACTAATTTTTGAAATAAAACATATTGATGATAAAGATCTTCATGCTGTAGGATTACTTGCCATTAGTCCTTGGAGGTGAAATTTACCATATCTAAGGTGGCAGTAGTACTCTGCTATGAAAATCTTCGATTTGCAAGAATACGATTTGAAGCTAAGAAAGAAATTTTTGATTAGGATTTAATAAATGATTTGGGAATATTTTCCCTAAGTTAAAAGTTATAGCTTGAATATAAGAAATCTTTGATTAAGATTTAAAAGAATGATTTAGAAAAGTTTTCCTAAGTAAAAGAGAAAATGATTTGGAATTATTCTAGGATTTAAGAGAGGTTTAAATAAATCAAATGATTTAATAAATGAGGCTTAATGATTCCATATACATTTGAAAAGAAAATGGAATAAATTGAATAGAATATATCTAAGAAAGATATTTTATAAAAGATGAAGTAATTGATTGATGATTGATATTCACTTATGAACTTAACATCTTTTTATCGACAATTGGCTTCGAAGAAACCGGGGTCGGATATGGGTAATGCCTATCCGAAAACCACTTCGAACCAATGTACACGTTCGAAAGTGAAGACATGTCGAAGACGATGATTATTGAAGACCGTGGATCTTTATAGCATGAGGACTGTTTGTTAACATGCTCCGGGTCGCTCCCGTTATAGAGTTATTTATAGCGGTGGTCTCCTCGTTGTGGAGATTTTTTTCGGATTGCAAGGGCTTCTCGCCTAGTAATTGCCGAGGAAAGTGCCTTCGGTTTCGTTCAGTCCCAGAATGAACTTGTATGGACGAATGTCTGACATTGCATTTCTGAGACACAACGTTTGACTTTTACAAATGTACAACTGCTTGGTGGCGGAGAAGGCAACTTCTCTTAGCTTAACACCCTTCTCCGAGACATACGAGCTCAGAGGTTGTATGCTTATGGGAGTCAAATAGTGATTAAAGGAATGGCAGTGTGGCATTCAAAGTGGAACCTTTTATGATCAAAGCGTGGTTTTGTATGAAAAGCGTGGCTTTGAAGAAATTGAGCGTAGCCTTACCAGCCTCACATCCCTAAAGATGATATGGGATACTATGTGATCTAACAGACACAAAATTCGGAATAAGTGAGTATGTATGGTGGTGTCCAATATGTTGGGCCCTTTGGGGGATACATCCGTCAAGGCATTTATTGCCCCATTTTGATAAAGTGGTTAGCTTGAGAAAAGCAGGGAACTACCGGTTATCAGTGGTAGTATAGCAAATATAGTTCCAAGTGACTAGTTTGATAAAAGCGATTAAGGCACCGTGGGAACTATGTTTGTTATGCGTGGATCGGAGAAAACGTCACTAGTTCCCTATCATGTTGGAAATCCAATCCCAATACGAGATTTACGGTTTTGATTGTATTCCCAAAATAGCTATAATGACTTGCAAACATTTCAGCTACCCCTTTCTGGTATCATATATTCTGTTCGGTATATTCCGTTGACCTAGTCCGAATATATTACCTTAGACTTAGTACAGATATTGATATCTTATTTGAATAAGTTTATTTAAAAAGTGTTTTCAAAGGAATGTCATTAAAAATAATATCAAATTATTTTGGTATAAAAGTGTTTTGGTTATCATAAGGTAAAAACCCGTCTGTGTTTATGTGTGGGCGTGGTCTTATGAGATACCCTTCTTTTCAAAGGTTTTGATAACATAGTCTTTTAAATTTCGAGTATCTCACGTTAGTTTATCAAGCCTGATCCGGGTATTTTTAATACTCGGGTCAGATCCGATTAGTTTCAGGTTTAGTTGAAGACGGTTGGAGTTTCCAGAGGATAGCTGGAGATCTTCATCATCATATGGACGTATTCTATTATCCGCTACATCTACTGCATTTGTAAGGGCAGGTGTTATAACTGTCCAGGCTGAATCTAGGTTAGACTCTGATATTGTATTTTAAAATTTTCCGCTGTAAAGATTATTATTGAAATAATATATGTTATTCCATTCGTGTGAGATTCTGTTCTGTCTTTATTTTCTTTCTACCCTTAATGATCCGCTTATTCGTGCAATTTGAATTGAACATGTGTGGTTTATTATCGATTCAAAGGGTACGGAAAATGGGCCGTTACAGCTGTGAATGTCGTGCACGCGCACATGTAGGTGCACGGTTGTTTGAGAAAAAAAACAAGAAGAAAGATAGGGGAACTGGAAATAAGGTAGAAGAGAGGAGTGTGGGGGGGTGTTTGGGCCGGGTTGTGGATGTGTGGGCCGAATGTTATTAGTAAATTAACATTTTTTTTATATATTAACAATCTTTAAAATTTAAACATTTTTTTTCTTAGCAACTCATTTAAAACATTCAACGTGAAGATTTTTACTTTTGATCCTATTACTCGATATTATAAATTAATGTTATTGGTTTTCTGTAACTTAAAGTTTAATTATATTATATAATTAAAAAAATGAGTAGTTAATTATATTCTTATTTGACATAAATCTTATGTTAATTAATACTTTAGTTATTAAATAGGCTGTTAAGTTAACTAATAATAAACCGTTTATAATTTCTTAATTTATAATTAATTTGGATTAGAAATATAAGTGGATTTAGTTTAATTAAAGTTAATTAAATTCTGATTTGTGAATTGTTTAAAATAAATTGTAGCTTGTTAAATTAGTTAATGATCTATGCTTTGGTTTATTATTATTGGATATTTATTTAATTGTTCTTATCTGTGCCATCTAGTAGCCAAGCGAAATTAAATGGTTGGAATAAAAGGCTGATACTTTTTATTTGAAATAAACATATGTAGTAAATTCCCATATGTGTATATGGACACCCTGAATATAAAATTGTTTATTTTAAACAACTTGGACTTTTAAATTTTTATCGTTTGGATTCGAAGAGACCGGGATCGGATATCAGTGTTATCTAGAACCACTTCGATTTAATAACCACTACAAACCTTTGCGATTTTGATTATAGAATCCAGTATGCTAGGATTGGATTAATTTAACAAGTCCGACTATTTAAAATAAGTATTGTAGTTAGACACTATTATATCGTCGATGGATTTCTGTAAAAGTGTTTGAGTTATAATAAGAAAAAACTCGCCGTGTTGGACGAGTTACCTTGGTTTTCGAAGAATTTTTATAACTTAAGTATTCAAATTAAGTGGGTTTTACTCACGCTGGTTTCCAGCCTGACTTGGGTGTTACTTTATCGTAATGCTTGGGTCAGACTGAGTATTACAAAAATTCAGGTTAGGACACTTTTGGAGCTCAGGAGACGAGCTGGATGGCAGAGACGTATTGCACGTATTTGACTATATTCCACTGTGTATTGTGGGCTGTATATTCAGCATTTAGGGACAAGTTATTATAACTGTCCAGATTTATTTGTTGATGATTGTACTCTGATAACTTGTATGTATATTAACTGATACAGTTTCTTTTGTATAAATGAATTATTATTGTGTATTATATTTTGTTCTGCTACGATGTGAGATTTTGTGTTGTTATTTCCGTTTCTTCTTCTATTTTTTTCTTCTTAAACCCTAACAACCTGGTATTTCCGGCACTCTATACAGTGAACGTATCAGTGTCGATTCTCGAGGGTCGAAAATGCTCGGTCGTTACACATGGTATCAGAGCTGAAGGTTAAGCGAGAACCTTGGCTCTGGTGGGTATTACTCATTAGAAATAGGGTCAGTAGTACCCTAGAATGAGTTGAGTGTATTATATATGAGGGCGTACCTTTTATTTTCTTATATAATGATTTTTAAAATGATTTTAAAATAATTTTATATAAGATTATATTTTGATATAAAAAGAAAATAATTTTTCTGAATTATTTTAGTATATTAAGGCGATTGTTTGTTATTATTATAATCAAATAAGATTATAAGATTTAGGTGGTTAAATATATATATAACCAAATAGAAACTTTGGATAAGAATGAATTATGCAAATAAGTTAATCTGAAAATAGACTCAAAACCAGAATTTAAAATTTCGGAAATTTCGAAAGTGTTTTTCATAAGTGTTTTGAAATGAAATAAGTTTACCTTGATTGTATTTTATAGAAATAATCTTCCAGAAAATTATTATAGAAAATATGATGTGTTTGGTTTCTAGATATGGTAATATTGATTGTTATCATAAAATTGGTTGTTGTGTCTTAATAAAGTGTAATATCCCGGAAATTTTAACAATATCAATTTAATAATCTGTTGAATAATTAAATTGATATGGATGATCTTTGATAATAAGATTTGAATTTAATTTAATAATCTGATTAAATTAGTATTAATTGGTAATTTTATCTTTTAAAATCTTATAAGATATTTTCTATTTGTATATATATATATTTATTTGTATATATTGTAAATAGAAGCTTTGGGAAAATTGGAAATTTAGATTTAATTTAATCTGGACTTTTCAAAGATATTTAAATAAGTAATTTTATAGTTTTAAAATACTTTAAGAAAATATTTAATTGGTTTAAGATATTTTTAACTTAAGTTTAAATAAATAAGATTTACAAAATGGTTTGTTTTATTTCTTTTTAAATATTTCTTGATAATATAATCTCTTGTTTAAATTATAAAATATGTTATTTTCAAATAATAAGTATAATGTATTATTTTTAATATGTATGAATTTTAATGCTAAAAGGAATTGTTATTTTAAATGGAATAAATAGTGTATGTAAATATATATATAACTTAACTTTTAAATTGAATCTTAGGATTTAATTTTATTTAAACTTGAATTTAAAGTTTTGAAATTCAAAAGAATATATATTTAAATTGTTTTGGATTTTAAAATATTTGTATAAACTTTTATTTATAAGTATAATTAGCTTTTGTTTTTCTTTAATAAGTAATATATATAGATAAGTGTTTATTAAATAAGAAAAAGACTTTTTAATTACTTTTAAAATAAATAAAAATATGAATAATTACTTAAAAGACATGTGTCTTTATCTAAAGCCTTGTTTTAACATGTGTAATGTAAGTAATCAATGTATAGGACAAGTGTCCTTATTTATTTTCATTTTCTTTTATTTTATAAAATCAAAAATATACATGTATGTAAACATTTGCATTTCTTCAATTCATTCTTTCTAAAAACTCTTTTTCAAAGCCAAGAGAAATCAGATTTTCTCTCTAATTCAAATCTGAACAAATCTAATACCTCAATCCAATAATAAAACCTGAAAATCAATACCACTTCTCAACTTTTCCTCTAATCTAAATCAGAAATTATTTCTCAAGCAAAATGAATTCATATTCAAATATGGAAATCTTCCTCAAAACATAAGATCTGTAACCAAGTTACAGATCTGAAATCAAAAAGCTTGCATTCATTTTAAATCTGGAATCAACTCAGAGAACTGCCTGCATTTTTCATCTCTGGAAGCAACATGCAAGTTTAAATTCAAAAGTAAAAAGAGAATCTGGATTTGTTCAAGTCTGCATGCAAGTCTAAAACAACATATCACAAGTTTTATCAAAAGCAAAGAAGATTTGGCCTTATATTTTCAAGTCTTCAAAACAGTTTTCAAAAGATAGGCTCTGTCTCCATTTTAATGGTGAGTAACAATTTTATTTAAAAATAACCTAAATAAGTTGCTTGATCTCTTCATCTGATAAACCTGTTTACAGTAAATAAATGATGCAATTCTCTGTATTTTGCTTGGTTTTGAATGCATGTTGATTTTGGTATGTTCTTGCCTGTTATCAAATGCCAGTTTCAGATATTGATCAAAAATTAATAATTTCATGTTAAGTCCTAGTCTATAAACTGATTTCATATGAATGTTTGTAGATAGTTCTGTATATATATATATGTGTATGGTGAAATGCTTCTTGTTTGTATATGTGAATGTATTGTGTGCATGAATATCAGTGTGACCCTGTTATCTTGAATTCCAGGCTACTGTTTTTGATATAAATCATATCTCATGATCTAGTTTTAAATGTGGATCTAAGGTTTAAATAAAATTAGTTGTTCCATAGTAAACTAAAGATTTAAAAGGTTAATTAAGTAAAAATTTAGTCTGAGTGCCTCTGTAAACAAAAACAACAGAGACATGTTTTATAAAGTGAAAATTTGAACTCTGTAATTTATAAATTCAAATGTATAAATTGAAAACATAGATGATAATATGATTTTTAGCATGAATATCATAGTTTTTAGTTTAGTTTAATAAGAGCAGTTCTGGTTTATGTTAGAGATGAAGTTCTGGTGATTTTGATCATCTCAGTGAAATTGGAAGTTCGAAATCTTTAGTAATGGTAGTGGGATGATCATGGATATAAGGAAAATTATTAGAAATCGAATTAAGGCAGTGAGGAAGAAATGATTTAAGTTTTAAAATTTTAAACCTAGTTATTACCAGTCTAGAGAAATCGAGCATCATTTCGTCTAGGATGGATCGAGTTCGACGAAACTCTAGAAAATGATAGTCGTGACGTGGACGAAGTCGTCGCTGGATTTGCTGGCGTTCTGGTGATCAGAAATGGGAGGACGAGGGATTGTTGACAGGGTTTGGGAGTAGTCTGTGTTCCAGTTTTGATGCTCAAGTCTCGATTTCGATTTCGCGAATTGATCGAAGATTGGATGGTCGTGTTCTGGTAGGTGGATGATCGCCGACTTGTGGGGATACTCGGTGATGGTCGGAGGCGACTGCATCTCCGGTGCACGTGCACACGGTCGTGAGTATGTTTGGGAAAGTCTGGGTTTGACAGAGAGGATGGGTCTCGAGATTTTTGAGTGTTTTTGCGGGGGAGACTCGCGTAATTTTGGGTTACGACTCGAAGTAAATAGGCTGGGTTCGAGAGTTTTAGTGTTGACAGGTTTTATACCTGTCAGTTTGAAATTTAAATCTAATTTAAATTTTGAAGTAATATTAAATCAGTAAATCAAAGTATGATTTATGAAGACAAGTTTAGTTTTAAACTTTAATATTAGATAAATAGTTTTATGAATTTAAATGTTTAAATAGGTTTAAATGTAGTTATGTTTAAATGTTTTAAATCTAAGAAGAAATTTGATTTAAGTTCTTTTAAAAACTTCTTAGAAAATATAAGAATTTTTAATAAGTAAAAGTTTTTAATTTGGTTTTAAAAACTTAGTTAAAAATAAATTGGTATTCATTTTAAATACAGAATTTAAAATGAAATTTAAAAGTAGATTTGAAATGGATGTTTCAAATATGAATGGTAAATGATAACTTGTTTATCAATAAGAATAAAGTTTATCTTAAAATAATTAAAGACTTGTGTTTATTTAGTTTATTAGGAGATTTAATAGATAATTAAATTATTTGATTAATTAATCATTTGGATTAATTAAATAGGTAATTAAAGGTTTAAACTAATTTATTTATGATTAAGATAAATTAATTAGGGATGATTAATTTGTAGTTAGGGATTATAAATTAGAGTATTAATTAATGGTTAGGAATTAATTAATAAGTAATTAAATATTAATTAAGTTATGGTTAACACTTAATTAATTTAGTAATTAGAGATTAATAAATTGGTTATTAAGATTTATTAATTTAGAATTAATAATATTAATGTAAGTTAATTACTTAAGGAAAGTAATTAAATAATAGTTAATGAGGTCATTAACTATGGATTATTAAATAATTAATTAATAGGATTAATTTTAATAGTTAATTAGATTAATTAATTTGAAGATAATCAATTATAGAATTTTGTTTAAATGTAATTACTTATTGGAAGTAATTAAGAATTAATTACTTATTGTAATTAATTGAGTTAATTTGATTTAGTTAAATTAATTAATTAAGTTTAATTAATTTAGAATAATCAAGAGATGATTTGATAATAATTACTTAATGTAATTATTAAGGTAAGATTATTTAGGGAGGTAAATAATATGATAATTACTGGAAGTAATTAGTTGAATAAATGATTTTAATAATAAAAGTAATTTGAGTTAATTACTTTTGAATAATTAATCAAGGGATTAATTAAAGGATAATTAATTAAGGAGTAATTAATTTATGAAGTGGAGTAATTAAGGGAAGTTAATTACTAAATGAGATTAATCAAAGGTGATTAATAAATGTGACTAATTAATTATTAAATGTAATTAATTTAAATAAGATAATTAATTAAGAGTAATTAAGGATCATTAATTAATAAAATTAATGATGTAATTAAGAATTGATTAATTAAGTATTAATTACTTAAAGTAATTAAAGGATTATTAATCAGGAATGATTAATTAAGATGGATACTTAGAGTAATGATTAATTAATTGGTTTAATTAATAATTAAGTAAGCAGGATTTATAGAATGAAGTAATTAGTTTAATTCACTTTAAATTAATTAGATGATATAAATCATTGCTTAAGGATGGATGAATGAGATTGAATGTATTTCATTGTTTGATATCTCTGATGAGATATGATTGATATATGATATGGATGTTTGGTTGAATTATAATGATAATGTGAATTATCTGTTTGGGATGATAATGTAGATTATCTATTGAATTATCTATCTTTGTGTATATAGATAAGAATTGAATTGTTTTAACCTTAAAACAACTTGGCCTTAAAAGATACGCTTTGGATTTCGATGAGACCGGGATCGGGTTTCCGTATACCGGATTTCCAGGTCTGGAGACCCGAATACCACATCGATCCAAATTAACGATAGGTCGTGAATCAAGTGAAGATGAAGATTCAGAGTGCAAGGGTTATTGTTGTTAACTTTGAGGGTGATTCCAAAACGAGTGTAACGAGATAATGCCTTCGGTTTCGTTCGAACCCGGAACGAACTTGTATGGATTGAATGCTTTCAGCACATCGTCAGGTGGACGATGAGCATTCTAAGATAGATGTGTTCTTTTTAAAGGTAATCGTAGCCTCAAGCCTCACAAACCGGGAATGGCTAAAACAGGGGAGGTGCAGCAAGGTTAGTGGGTAGCACCCAAGTAGGACAAGGTTACCTCTGTCTAGATGTCCCTTTCTATTTTCGACTTAGTGGTGCGGTTGCTGATCCCAACCGTGAGGTATCTTGTGCGGGAATTATCCAGTAAGGGATGTTCCGACCTTGTGTTGCAGGGGATTGGGAGTGATCCTCGGTACGGTGATCTAGGCCACGTACTGTGACGGGCGGTACCCCAGTAGCCCTGCCATTGTATGGAATCCAAAATCCAATAAGTGCCAACGGACTTGATTGTATAACCCACTTTGTGGCTAGTATGCTGGAATTTAATAATGTAACAATTTCAGCTATTTCATATTTATTTGAAAACCCTAGACCCTATTATAATATAACTGGATTTCCTATCAAATGTTTTGGTTAGCGTAAGGTAAAAACTTACCCATGTTTATTTGTGGGGAGTCTTACGTGATACCTTTTCTTTCAAAAGGTTTTGAAGTTAAACAAGTTTAACCTGTTACTCACACCAGACCCATGTCTGACCCAAGTTGTTTATTTCTGTTTTATAAACTCTTGGGTACTCAAATTTTTACGAGTAGCCAAGGGATTCAGGTTTAGCTTTGACGAATTATGGAGGAGTAATGGAGCAGGAGGCTTCGGCGTTCGTAGATATAGTATTCCGCTGTGTTGATATCTGTGTTAGAGTCTTGTATTGTATTGAGTTGTAATATCTAGACAGATGTTTATAACTGTCTAGTATGTGTTGTATAGTTGTGTAAACTCTGATAAGTGTTGTATACTATGTAATAGTTTCTTTATGTTATTAATATAATTTATTCGTTCCGATGTGAGATCGTTGTTGTTGTTTCTTTCTTTCTTCTCTTCTTTTCTATTTTCTACCCCTTTCTTTCTTATTAATGATACGTCATTCTATAGAATGAGTGGCGGGTCGTTACAGTGGTATCGGAGCATAGGTTGAGCGAATGCCTAAGCTTTTGGTTAAGTGAATATCAGAGCACTAGGTTGAGTGAATACCTAGGTTCGGAAGGATTGTTCATTAGAGATAGGATCTGTAGCAACCTATTTGAGTCTGAGTATATCTATATACGAGAGCGCGTATTTGTTAGTTATATAAAATGGTTTTATATTGTGTTAATTGATCGGTTGAGTGGTATATGGATTCTGGTCAATACGAGTAGCTAACGTTATTGATAGGGATCTCTAAACACTTGGACCAGGCCAACGGACACAATATTGTTTTAAAAAGGTAGATGAAATAATTTTACCCAGATATAATTTCTATATAAAAAAGTATCATTTTAAATATATATATTTATGTATTTCTACCTATTTATTGGGTTACCTGTTCGGGTTTTCCAATATAGGATATAAAGGTAGATAGGGTGGTGGTGTGTGAAACACGACTACCAATGGTTGGAGTTTGAATGTTGAGGTTGGAAGTGTATCTGTCGAGACTGTAGACCTAATACTGTCTCGAGTAAACTTTGCTGTGGCGAAGGATTTCATCGATCTCCGAAGGAAACTGTAATTGTAACGACCCGGCTTTTTCTCCACAGAAAGTCGTATCATTAATAAGAAAGAAAGGGGTAGAAAATAGAAAAGAAGAGAAGAAAGAAAGAAACAACAACAACGATCTCACAGCGGAACGAATAAATTATATTAATAACATATACATTTACATAGTATACAACACTTTACAGAGTTACACAGCATATACATCACTTACTAGACAGTTATAACATCTGTCTAGACATTACAACTCAATACACTACAGAGATACAGACACAGCGGAACTACTATATATATCTACAACGCTGAAGCCTCCTGCTCCATTGCTCCTCCATAATTCGTCAAAGCTAAACCTGAATCCCTTGGCTACTCGTAAAAATTTGAGTACCCAAGAGTTTATAAAACAGAAATAAACACTTGGGTCAGACATGGGTCTGGTGTGAGTAACAGGTTAAACTTGCTTAACTTCAAAACCTTTAGAAAGAAAAGGTATCACGTAAGACTCCCCACAAATAAACATGGGTAAGTTTTTACCTTACGCTAACCAAAACATTTGATAGGAAATCTGATTTTATTATAATAGGGTCTAGGGTTTTCAAGTAAAATATAGAAATAGCTGAAATGCTTACATCTCACATTCCAACATAGTTGGGCACAACTAATACGTACGGCACTTATTGGAGTTTGGATTCCATACAATGGCAGGGCTACTGGGGTACCGCCCGTCACAGTACGTGGCCTAGATCACCGTACCGAGGAGTACGCCCGCTCCCCTGCAACACAAAGCCGGAACCATCCCTTACTGGATAATCCCGAACAAGATAATCCCGTAGTTGGCGCGACCAACCACACACTAAGCCGAATAAAAGAAAAGGGACCTCTAGACAGGGATCTATCTTGCTCTCAGTGGGTGCTACCCACGAAACCTTACTGCACCTCCCCTGTTTTAGCCATTCCCGGTTGATGAGGCTTGAGGTTACGATTACCTTTAATCAGAACATATCACTTAGAATGCTCATCGTCCGCCTGACGATGTGCTGAAAGCATTCAATCCATACAAGTTCGTTCCGGGTTCGAACGAAACCAAAGGCATTATCTCGTTACACTCGCTTTGGAATCACCCTCAGAGTTAACGACAATAACCCTTGCACTCTGAATCTTCATCTTCACCTGATTCACGACCTATCGTAATTTTGGATCGATGTGGTATTCGGGTCTCCAAACCTAGAATCCCGGTATACGGAAACCCGATCCCGGTCTCATCGAAATCCAAAACGTATCTTTTAAGGGCCAAGTTGTTTTAAGGTTAAAACAATTCAATTCTTATCTATATAAACAAAGATAGATAATTCAATAGATAATCTACATTATCATCCCAAACAGATAATTCACATTATCATTATAATTCAACCAAACATCCATATCATATATCAATCATATCTCATCAGAGATATCAAACAATGAAATACATTCAATCTCATTCATCCATCCTTAAGCAATGATTTATATCATCTAATTAATTTAAAGTGAATTAAACTAATTACTTCATTCTATAAATCCTGCTTACTTAATTATTAATTAAACCAATTAATTAATCATTACTATAAGTATCCATCTTAATTAATCATTTCTGATTAATAATCCTTTAATTACTTTAAGTAATTAATCCTTAATTAATTTCACAAATTAATTATCTTAAACCATTTCAGTAATTAATCTTTAATTACTTCATCTATTATTTAACTGTACTTAATTACATTAATCTTTTATTAATTACAATTAATTAATTACCTTAATCATTTATTATTGACTAATTTATTTAATTAATCAATCCTTAATCATATCATTAATTAAATTAATTAATAATTCTTAATTACTCTTAATTAATTACTTTATTTAAATTAATTATATTAAATAATTAATTCTTAATTAAACCACATTTATTAATCACCTTTGATTAATCACATTTAGTAATTAACTACCCTTAATTACTCTTCCATAAATTAATTACTCATTAATTAATTATCTTTTAATTAATCCCTTGATTAATTATTCAAAAGTAATTAAACTCAAATTACTTTCATTATTAAAATCATCTTTAGTTAATTATATCCATTAATTAACTTTAATTACTTTCCTAAGTAATTACACTTCACTAATTACATTTAAGTAATTATACTTATCACATAACCAAGTGATTATCTTAAATTAATTAAATTAATTAATTTAACTTATCAAATTATTTAATTAATTACCACTAAATCATTAATTAATCAAATTATTAAATTATTATCTTATTAATTTAATGACTCCTATATCATTAAACCTTTATTAATCTCTAAATTAAATTATTAACCTTTAACCACTTTAATTATTATTAACAAAAGACTTTAAAACAATTTACTTTTAAATCTTCTTTTTAATTTATTTTCAAAATTAAAGATTTAAAATAATTACAATTTAACTTTAACAAATTTTGAAATCAAATTTACAAAATCTTCTTAAATTCAAATGTTAAGAACACTTAACATTTATAAAGGTAATTTATAAGATTTTTAAATTCAAACCTTTATAAAACTATACTTTTAACATTTTTCATTTTGTTAAAACATTATAATTTTATAAACTATTTATTTCAACTAGGATACAAATTGAATTTAAATCCATACTTTAACATTTTATTTTAAAACTTTGTTTTGAAAACTGTTTTTCAATTTAAACTCAATTTAAATTTTAAAAGAAAATGCTGTCAGGTTTTAAAATATGCAACCTCCCAACTGACCCGAGCCAAACATCAAAATACCCGAGAAAAAGTTGAAAACCCCCGAGTATCCCTTCGAGTTTTTTTCTTCCTTCTTATATTTAAAACTTTGTTATGTTAAAAATTTAATACAGTTAATCCACGCGAGTGTTCCTTTGAACTAACCCGAGCCAGCACCCTGATTTTACGAGAATGGCTTCGAGCCAACCATCAACTTACTCGAGAACGTCTACTTCTTCCTCAAACTTAACATCTAACCAAACCCAAATGCACAGTTGACACTGCACATGCACGATGGAACAGATCGACGCCGACCAACTACGATGGCTTCTCCATGCCGACGATCAACTACATATCCCATTTCGACCATCAGAACCCCGATATCCACTCAAATTTTAAATCGAGCAGCCCAACACAATTACGAACAGGAACCCAAAGCCTGGAAATTGCTCGAACCCATTTCTCCGATCATCAGATCGCCGTTGAAACTTTGGCGAGAACTTCGTCAATCCACCATCTTCCAGTACCCAAAACCCCAGCCAACTCGATCACCAGAGGAAGTCGAACTCACGCAAAAATTTTAACCCAGTAAAACTAGGTTTCCAAAACTCAAATCAAAATCATCATCACCACAGTCATTTATAATTCCTACTGTTATTTTTCCGATCAACACTGATAGCTCCTCTTCCCCTAGAATGAACTACGATCCTCCAAACTAATGCGATCAACAGAAATTACCCAAAAAGTAAAAACTGTTCATCCTCGAACTGCTCCATAATCCCATTACTAAAAATTATGATTTTAGATTTAAAAATCATGTTTTTGGATGATGTTTTAGATCCTAAGCCTGAATCATTGAATTATGACGTTTGAATTTTCACTATTTCAAAATTTGATCAGTTGTTTATAATTTCCAGAGATAAACAAAGTTATTTTAACTTAGATAAAATTTTAAAATCTACTCTATGATCAAACAACAAGTTTTGTTTTAAGACTTAAATCCTAACACAGATTAGATAATGAGATAATGGTTTTTGTTTGAATTCTTAGTTCTGAAACTAAGAATCATTAAGTCACTGATAAAACAGTCAAGTACACATCCATACATTCACATATATACACAAAAATGCACTAACATAGATACATACAAACATACCAATTCCAGATATGAACATGCAACAGTTTTCATATATTTAAATTTAAAAAAAATGATGTTACTCACCAATTTGAGAATGAACAGAGCATATTAAATCCTGGAAACTTGAACTGGAATACTTGCTTTGATTTAAACTGAGTTGCTTTTTGATCTTTAAAAACTTTTAACTTGAATGTTTCTGAAGAAACTTGCATGCATGCTCTAATTTCCAGATTAAAGAAAAATGCACCCCTTTTTGATTTTGAACAATACAGGCTTCCAGATTTTTGAAAAGAAGAACAGGCTTTTATTTCTGAGAATTTGGTTTAAGTTTGATTTCTGGTTTGGAAGTATTGATTTCCAGTTTTGAAGAAATACAGGTTTGGTTCCAGATTGCAGAGAAATGATGAACTACTGGTTTGAAGATTCTTAGTTACAGGCTTTGTTTTGATTGAAGAAATGATACAGGTCATTGAATTTATTTTCTGGTTTGAGGAGTATATTGATTTCAGATTTTTGGTTGAGAGGAATGATTATCAGATTGTTATTGAGAGGAGAATTTATCTTCAGCTATTAACTTTACAGCTGAATGTTTTCTTAGTTTTGTAAAAGAAAATAAAAGGAAATGTAGATAAGAAGTAGATGCATATATAAGTGGAAATGATTTATTCAAAATAAAAGAAAAACAAAAATCTACAACTTGACATTTGTCACTTACATAGTATTATTAGTGTACACTTGTTATTTAGGTGACTTTATAGATTTACACATATCATTTTAAGTTTTAATATTTATTTTAAATGTAAATAAAAAGCCTTTACTTAATTTATTTAATACTTATCTATATATATATATATATTAATTATAAAGAAACAAAACTAATTATTATGAATAAAGGTTTACATATACATTTATAAAATCCAAAACTATTTAAATATTACCTCTTTTTGAATTCAAAATTAAATCTAAATTCAAATTCAAATTATATTTAAAATCCAATTTAAAGTAAATTTAAAACAACACATTCGATTTGAAATATCAATCCTATTTACATTAAAATCTATTTATCTATATATATATATATAAAACAATACACTATTAATATTGTGTTTTAAACTTATCTATATATATATACTCTTAAATCTTATTTATTAAGCAATATATTAAAAGAAATAAAATAATTCTGATTATTAATCTCGTTTCAAAACCATATAGTTATTTTGTTTAAATAGCTTTGAAAAGCTTATATTAAATAAATCCAAATATCCAAACTATCAATATATATATATATATATATTAGAAATTTAAAACAAGATTTTATTTATTAATTAAATTTACAAACCCAAGTTTATCTATTTACAATATATACCCATATATATATATATACATATTATAAATAGGAATCATTTTATTGGTTTTTAAAAGATAATTTCACTCAGTAAATATTTATTTAATCAGATTATTAAACCAATTCAAATTTTTATTATCAAATATTATCAAATCAATTTAATTATTTAAACAGATTATTAAATTGATATTGCCCAAATTTCCGGGATATTACAGTAATGGTTCGGAGTTTATCTTTGAAGTTTGGATGAGTAGAGTTGGATCTGTCGATGAGGCAGAAGTGTGTGATGATATCTTGATACCTCAGGTAATAGTAGCTGTATGATGAGATACAGTGACGATGGATGTTCCCGAAGATGTTTTCTTTGGAACAAGCTTAAGGAAGTGTATCTGCTTCGGTGTTGTGGCTGAGTTCAGCATGGTGTTTCTGTTTTGTTTGAGGTTCGAGTTTCTCGAAGAACTTTGATTTGGGAATCTTTGGCATATGTGGCAGCAGTGCAACTCGGAGTATTCTGCGCGTTGGCAGGAAAGTTTTCTGGCTGAGCAGTTTTTCTGGAAGTGAAGATCAGAGCAGCAGAGTGGATCCATTTCTTTGATAAATTGGATAAATAAGTGTAAGCTGTTCTGATGGGTAAAGAGAGAACAGTCTGTTTGGAATTACGATGGGTTGATCGCAAAAGCGACTTGCGATTGTCTGAGTGTTCTCTTGGGTTGTCAGAATTTTTCTGGATGTCTTCAGAGAAGTCAGGAGTTGTCCGCATCTGAAGGTTGAGTTTTCTTATCGACTGGATTCCATGAGTGATACCGGTGGTTCAGTCTAGTGGAAGGATGTTTCCTAGAGATGGAGTTGGTGAAGCAGCTCAAGTTTTGCTGGAGTATCTGAGTTTTATTTATGGATCAGTGAACCTTATTTCTGGAATGAGTTGTCCAGTCTGTGCTTGTGTTCTACCTCAGATCAGAGTTGAGCAGCGAAAGCAGTTTGGAGTGTATCTCTGGATGGGAGAAGTAAGTTTGGAATCTACTATTGTGAAGTAGAGTTGTGTTTGGATCTCGTCTGTGTTCTGATTTAGATAAGTTTTTGGTCTTCTGAATTGAATTATCAGTTTGGATAACTGGAATTCATTGAGTTTTACGTATCTCTGAGGGAGTACGTATTTGATCTATCTCTGGTTTTAGAATCTGCAGTTTGCGAAGTTTGGTAGTTGAGTCAGACTCGTCTGTAGTCTGATATTCTGTTTAGTTCTATAAATCTAGATGAGTAGGAGATCTATAGCTTAGTAGTTTAGATTGTTTGTAGAGCGAGTATTCCGGTATATATATATACTTGGGGAAACTCGAGGAATTTTATCTAGAATTTAGTCTAGATAGATAGAATTGTTTGATTGAATGATTTGGTTGCTATGGTTGCTAGCATATGGATGATAGTATATGCTTGTGTTTTGAATTTAAAATCTTTAATAAGATTATTAAATTACCTTTGTTTAAATTTCGGGGACGAAATTATTTTAAGGGGGAAGGAATGTAATATCCTGGAAATTTTAACAATATCAATTTAATAATCTGTTGAATAATTAAATTGATATGGATGATCTTTGATAATAAGATTTGAATTTAATTTAATAATCTGATTAAATTAGTATTAATTGGTAATTTTATCTTTTAAAATCTAATAAGATATTTTCTATTTGTATATATATATATTTATTTGTATATATTGTAAATAGAAGCTTTGGGAAAATTGGAAATTTAGATTTAATTTAATCTGGACTTTTCAAAGATATTTAAATAAGTAATTTTATAGTTTTAAAATACTTTAAGAAAATATTTAATTGGTTTAAGATATTTTTAACTTAAGTTTAAATAAATAAGATTTACAAAATGGTTTGTTTTATTTCTTTTTAAATATTTCTTGATAATATAATCTCTTGTTTAAATTATAAAATATGTTATTTTCAAATAATAGGTATAATGTATTATTTTTAATATGTATGAATTTTAATGCTAAAAGGAATTGTTATTTTAAATGGAATAAATAGTGTATGTAAATATATATAACTTAACTTTTAAATTGAATCTTAGGATTTAATTTTATTTAAACTTGAATTTAAAGTTTTGAAATTCAAAAGAATATATATTTAAATTGTTTTGGATTTTAAAATATTTGTATAAACTTTTATTTATAAGTATAATTAGCTTTTGTTTTTCTTTAATAAGTAATATATATAGATAAGTGTTTAATAAATAAGAAAAAGACTTTTTAATTACTTTTAAAATAAATAAAAATATGAATAATTACTTAAAAGACATGTGTCTTTATCTAAAGCCTTGTTTTAACATGTGTAATGTAAGTAATCAATGTATAGGACAAGTGTCCTTATTTATTTTCATTTTCTTTTATTTTATAAAATCAAAAATATACATGTATGTAAACATTTGCATTTCTTCAATTCATTCTTTCTAAAAACTCTTTTTCAAAGCCAAGAGAAATCAGATTTTCTCTCTAATTCAAATCTGAACAAATCTAATACCTCAATCCAATAATAAAACCTGAAAATCAATACCACTTCTCAACTTTTCCTCTAATCTAAATCAGAAATTATTTCTCAAGCAAAATGAATTCATATTCAAATCTGGAAATCTTCCTCAAAACATAAGATCTGTAACCAAGTTACAGATCTGAAATCAAAAAGCTTGCATTCATTTTAAATCTGGAATCAACTCAGAGAACTGCCTGCATTTTTCATCTCTGGAAGCAACATGCAAGTTTAAATTCAAAAGTAAAAAGAGAATCTGGATTTGTTCAAGTCTGCATGCAAGTCTAAAACAACATATCACAAGTTTTATCAAAAGCAAAGAAGATTTGGCCTTATATTTTCAAGTCTTCAAAACAGTTTTCAAAAGATAGGCTCTGTCTCCATTTTAATGGTGAGTAACAATTTTATTTAAAAATAACCTAAATAAGTTGCTTGATCTCTTCATCTGATAAACATGTTTACAGTAAATAAATGATGCAATTCTCTGTATTTTGCTTGGTTTTGAATGCATGTTGATTTTGGTATGTTCTTGCCTGTTATCAAATGCCAGTTTCAGATATTGATCAAAAATTAATAATTTCATGTTAAGTCCTAGTCTATAAACTGATTTCATATGAATGCTTGTAGATAGTTCTGTATATATATATGTGTATGGTGAAATGCTTCTTGTTTGTATATGTGAATGTATTGTGTGCATGAATATCAGTGTGACCCTGTTATCTTGAATTCCAGGCTACTGTTTTTGATATAAATCATATCTCATGATCTAGTTTTAAATGTGGATCTAAGGTTTAAATAAAATTAGTTGTTCCATAGTAAACTAAAGATTTAAAAGGTTAATTAAGTAAAAATTTAGTCTGAGTGCCTCTGTAAACAAAAACAATAGAGACATGTTTTATAAAGTGAAAATTTGAACTCTGTAATTTATAAATTCAAATGTATAAATTGAAAACATAGATGATAATATGATTTTTAGCATGAATATCATAGTTTTTAGTTTAGTTTAATAAGAGCAGTTCTGGTTTATGTTAGAGATGAAGTTCTGGTGATTTTGATCATCTCAGTGAAATTGGAAGTTCGAAATCTTTAGTAATGGTAGTGGGATGATCATGGATATAAGGAAAATTATTAGAAATCGAATTAAGGCAGTGAGGAAGAAATGATTTAAGTTTTAAAATTTTAAACCTAGTTATTACCAGTCTAGAGAAATCGAGCATCATTTCGTCTAGGATGGATCGAGTTCGACGAAACTCTAGAAAATGATAGTCGTGACGTGGACGAAGTCGTCGCTGGATTTGCTGGCGTTCTGGTGATCAGAAATGGGAGGACGAGGGATTGTTGACAGGGTTTGGGAGTAGTCTGTGTTCCAGTTTTGATGCTCAAGTCTCGATTTCGATTTCGCGAATTGATCGAAGATTGGATGGTCGTGTTCTGGTAGGTGGATGATCGCCGACTTGTGGGGATACTCGGTGATGGTCGGAGGCGACTGCATCTCCGGTGCACGTGCACACGGTCGTGAGTATGTTTGGGAAAGTCTGGGTTTGACAGAGAGGATGGGTCTCGAGATTTTTGAGTGTTTTTGCGGGGGAGACTCGCGTAATTTTGGGTTACGACTCGAAGTAAATAGGCTGGGTTCGAGAGTTTTAGTGTTGACAGGTTTTATACCTGTCAGTTTGAAATTTAAATCTAATTTAAATTTTGAAGTAATATTAAATCAGTAAATCAAAGTATGATTTATGAAGACAAGTTTAGTTTTAAACTTTAATATTAGATAAATAGTTTTATGAATTTAAATGTTTAAATAGGTTTAAATGTAGTTATGTTTAAATGTTTTAAATCTAAGAAGAAATTTGATTTAAGTTCTTTTAAAAACTTCTTAGAAAATATAAGAATTTTTAATAAGTAAAAGTTTTTAATTTGGTTTTAAAAACTTAGTTAAAAATAAATTGGTATTCATTTTAAATACAGAATTTAAAATGAAATTTAAAAGTAGATTTGAAATGGATGTTTCAAATATGAATGGTAAATGATAACTTGTTTATCAATAAGAATAAAGTTTATCTTAAAATAATTAAAGACTTGTGTTTATTTAGTTTATTAGGAGATTTAATAGATAATTAAATTATTTGATTAATTAATCATTTGGATTAATTAAATAGGTAATTAAAGGTTTAAACTAATTTATTTATGATTAAGATAAATTAATTAGGGATGATTAATTTGTAGTTAGGGATTATAAATTAGAGTATTAATTAATGGTTAGGAATTAATTAATAAGTAATTAAATATTAATTAAGTTATGGTTAACACTTAATTAATTTAGTAATTAGAGATTAATAAATTGGTTATTAAGATTTATTAATTTAGAATTAATAATATTAATGTAAGTTAATTACTTAAGGAAAGTAATTAAATAATAGTTAATGAGGTCATTAACTATGGATTATTAAATAATTAATTAATAGGATTAATTTTAATAGTTAATTAGATTAATTAATTTGAAGATAATCAATTATAGAATTTTGTTTAAATGTAATTACTTATTGGAAGTAATTAAGAATTAATTACTTATTGTAATTAATTGAGTTAATTTGATTTAGTTAAATTAATTAATTAAGTTTAATTAATTTAGAATAATCAAGAGATGATTTGATAATAATTACTTAATGTAATTATTAAGGTAAGATTATTTAGGGAGGTAAATAATATGATAATTACTGGAAGTAATTAGTTGAATAAATGATTTTAATAATAAAAGTAATTTGAGTTAATTACTTTTGAATAATTAATCAAGGGATTAATTAAAGGATAATTAATTAAGGAGTAATTAATTTATGAAGTGGAGTAATTAAGGGAAGTTAATTACTAAATGAGATTAATCAAAGGTGATTAATAAATGTGACTAATTAATTATTAAATGTAATTAATTTAAATAAGATAATTAATTAAGAGTAATTAAGGATCATTAATTAATAAAATTAATGATGTAATTAAGAATTGATTAATTAAGTATTAATTACTTAAAGTAATTAAAGGATTATTAATCAGGAATGATTAATTAAGATGGATACTTAGAGTAATGATTAATTAATTGGTTTAATTAATAATTAAGTAAGCAGGATTTATAGAATGAAGTAATTAGTTTAATTCACTTTAAATTAATTAGATGATATAAATCATTGCTTAAGGATGGATGAATGAGATTGAATGTATTTCATTGTTTGATATCTCTGATGAGATATGATTGATATATGATATGGATGTTTGGTTGAATTATAATGATAATGTGAATTATCTGTTTGGGATGATAATGTAGATTATCTATTGAATTATCTATCTTTGTGTATATAGATAAGAATTGAATTGTTTTAACCTTAAAACAACTTGGCCTTAAAAGATACGCTTTGGATTTCGATGAGACCGGGATCGGGTTTCCGTATACCGGATTTCCAGGTCTGGAGACCCGAATACCACATCGATCCAAATTAACGATAGGTCGTGAATCAAGTGAAGATGAAGATTCAGAGTGCAAGGGTTATTGTCGTTAACTCTGAGGGTGATTCCAAAACGAGTGTAACGAGATAATGCCTTCGGTTTCGTTCGAACCCGGAACGAACTTGTATGGATTGAATGCTTTCAGCACATCGTCAGGTGGACGATGAGCATTCTAAGATAGATGTGTTCTTTTTAAAGGTAATCGTAGCCTCAAGCCTCACAAACCGGGAATGGCTAAAACAGGGGAGGTGCAGCAAGGTTAGTGGGTAGCACCCAAGTAGGACAAGGTTACCTCTGTCTAGATGTCCCTTTCTATTTTCGACTTAGTGGTGCGGTTGCTGATCCCAACCGTGAGGTATCTTGTGCGGGAATTATCCAGTAAGGGATGTTCCGACCTTGTGTTGCAGGGGATTGGGAGTGATCCTCGGTACGGTGATCTAGGCCACGTACTGTGACGGGCGGTACCCCGGTAGCCCTGCCATTGTATGGAATCCAAAATCCAATAAGTGCCAACGGACTTGATTGTATAACCCACTTTGTGGCTAGTATGCTGGAATTTAATAATGTAACAATTTCAGCTATTTCATATTTATTTGAAAACCCTAGACCCTATTATAATATAACTGGATTTCCTATCAAATGTTTTGGTTAGCGTAAGGTAAAAACTTACCCATGTTTATTTGTGGGGAGTCTTACGTGATACCTTTTCTTTCAAAAGGTTTTGAAGTTAAACAAGTTTAACCTGTTACTCACACCAGACCCATGTCTGACCCAAGTTGTTTATTTCTGTTTTATAAACTCTTGGGTACTCAAATTTTTACGAGTAGCCAAGGGATTCAGGTTTAGCTTTGACGAATTATGGAGGAGTAATGGAGCAGGAGGCTTCGGCGTTCGTAGATATAGTATTCCGCTGTGTTGATATCTGTGTTAGAGTCTTGTATTGTATTGAGTTGTAATATCTAGACAGATGTTTATAACTGTCTAGTATGTGTTGTATAGTTGTGTAAACTCTGATAAGTGTTGTATACTATGTAATAGTTTCTTTATGTTATTAATATAATTTATTCGTTCCGATGTGAGATCGTTGTTGTTGTTTCTTTCTTTCTTCTCTTCTTTTCTATTTTCTACCCCTTTCTTTCTTATTAATGATACGTCATTCTGTAGAATGAGTGGCGGGTCGTTACATAAAGGATGTTATTTACAGAATAAACAATGATGAAACATTGTGAAATGTTTTAAGGAAGTGAAACTATATAAGCATAAATTATAAATATGACTTATAAATTAAAAATGGATCTTAATTAAGGAGTTTTGAATCTAAGTCCCAAAATTTTGAAATGTGTTTCAAAGTGTTTGAGGGAATAATAAGTAATATTATTAGAATATTTTTGATATAGAAAATCTTTACTTAAAACAAGAGTTGTTTGAAAATGAATTTGTTTTAGATAGAAAACAAGGTTGGTTTAAAATTTAAAGTGTGACTTGATATGTAAATGGGATATATATATATATATATATATGTATGTATGTATGTATGTATGATTTCAAAGTTGATTTGAAATAAATAACTAGGTGTTTGAATTCTGGAATCCCCCTTAAAATGAGAGGTATAACCTAAAAGAAAGGTAAGTTTTTGAACTTATAAGTGGGATGTGATATTAATAAGAAATTTAAATTTGGAAGGAAAAATTTAAATTGAGCAAGTTTAAATGAATTGGAAATTTAGCTCAGGCCAAGTTAACTAAGGTTTGAACTTATAACCTGAATTGGAAATTTCAAGGTGAAATTAGAATTTAACTTATGGAAGTTAAATGGATTAAATTATAAAAATGACCGAGAACAAATAAAAGAATATTTGGAAATAAGGATAAAGCTGAAATTCGATTAATCGAGGTTTTAATTATAGGTTAGGA
This sequence comes from Allium fistulosum, assembly GCA_030737815.1. Lineage (NCBI taxonomy): Eukaryota > Viridiplantae > Streptophyta > Magnoliopsida > Asparagales > Amaryllidaceae > Allium > Allium fistulosum. Next base: position 1,429,914,396 of record CM060902.1, read on the forward strand.
AGTCCTACTAGAATCTAGTCCAAGTTGTAAGAGATGGCAAAAGGAGAAGAATGGAAGGCAAGGCGTAGTGAGCGGAGAGCAGCTACACGTAAGGCTCATGAAGAAGCAATAATGGAACATAAGAAGCGGGTTAAGGAAAGGGCTAGACCTAGTCCTTATGATAATGTCATATGTTATAGATGTCACGGTGAGGGACATTACGCAGCCAAGTGCAGTAAACCAAGAAAGGAAAAGAATGAAGAAGTCAAATGGTTTCGCTCTGAGATTTTATGCTGTAAGTGTCAAAAGAAAGGACATTTTCTAAACCATTGCCCTAAAGTGAGGAAGATGAAACGTAAACCCATGGTACCAGTCGACGGATCAACCATTTGCTACCATTGTAAAATGACGAGGCACATCGCTAGGGATTGTCCCAAGAGACGGAAGAAAAAGAAAGTTGTGGAATGCCCCGCGGGAGGTGTGAAAATTATCCAGGAAGGCGGGAGTGTAAATTTTTTTTGTGGTAAATGCAATAAGTGGGGACACCCTGATACGAATTGCATGGACGGGTTTGGCAAGTTGGTAGGAAGTCCTTAAGGAAGTTTTTATGAAGGATGCTAGGGCTCTGTTCTTTTCTAAACCCCTAGGTAGTTGTTAAGGCGTCTAGATTTATGACCTTTTGTAAAACCTTTTATTGATAAATGGATGTAATGTTTGAACTCACTAATGTTGTGGAATATTTTGTAGAAATACAACCTAATATAAAATCACCTTTTATATTGGTTTGAGCGGAAAATTTATAATTACTCAATTACTAATGTGGAAATTGAAATTGATTTGAATTGGAAGATTGGGAATGGAATCAGTTTGACTTTAAAACTATTTTCAAATAAATTATTTTAATATAAACTGTTTAAAATCTATCTTCTTAAATATTCAAATTATTTTGGATTTTTCAAGCTATTTACTATATAAACCATTCTTTTTTGAAAACTCAAACTATCTTATATTAACTATTTTAAAACTATCCAAGCTATTTTCAAAATTCAAACTGGTTAGGGTGGAAATCATGGATTTAAATAGAATTGGGATAAATTGAAGTATTAAACTAAATGGAAATTCGAAGCAATTCTGAATTGGAATCGGAATCGAGATATTGAGGCATAAATGATTTGAAGTGAAATATATTTTGGGTAAATAAGATGATTTAAAAATAAAGATTGAATAGTTACTATAACTGAAACTTACTCTATAAGAGGTAAGGAATGTGAGAAATAACCTTGTAAGAGATCGAACTGAGAAATATTTGATTTGGCATAAATAAGGTTATATATATATATATATTAGTTATACATTCAAACTCCCTTGTTGAATTTATAACCAGGAAGAAATAATCTTTGAAAGATATTTAAAAATACTAAATGGAGCTTATATAAGTGGACTCAGAAATTATTGATCCAAAAATTATTCGAGTGAAAAGAATGATCCTATACGTATATGCAAATGAAAACTGAAATAGTTTTGGAACCCATTGATTTTAAAGACTTTTGATTTTGGCAAATAGTCAATTTTGGAAATTGGGTAAACCAAATTTGAAAACTGTCGATTTTGAAGATACCGATTTTGTATAGATAAAGTTTATATATGATACATATAAAGAGTATGATTTGAAAGGGTACTATGTATATAATATGACATGTTTCGAGACTAAAGGTATGGAAAGGCACCCTTATGAAACTCGATACTTAGAGTAGGAGATCCACTGGGTGGTTCTGCCTAGGAATCAACAGGGTGGGTTTAATGAGAATTGGGATCCTAGAGGACGTCCAGACAAAACTCATGAGTTCCTGGTGATCATTTGTTGGGTAGCGTAAGTCGAGTGGTGCTGATGCCTACAATTACATTGGGTTTTGCTGTGATGGCAACGTAACCTTTGTGTAACTGCGATCTATCGCAATTCCATAGTGTAAGTCGGGTGGCAGTGATTACCTACAATGTACGTTTGATTTCGTTGGGAGAGCGACGTAACATTGGTAGATTGCGATCTATGTGGTTTGGTTCCATAGCATAATTCGGGTGGCAGCGAGTGCCTACAGTCTACATTGGGTTTCACTTGGATAGTGACACAACCTTTGTGTAGCCTGCGATCTACGTGGTATAGTTTCGTTTGGTAGCGTAATTTGAGGGGCGGTGATTGCCTACAGACTACTTACGGTTTTGCTATGATAGCAACACAACCTTGTTGTAGCTGCGATCTATGGTGTTCCCATGGCGTAAGTCGAGGGGTGCGGATGCCTATGGTTTTCTTATGATTTCGCCGGGATGGCGACACAATCATCGGGTTAACTGCGATCCATGGTGGGAAAGGGGGTGATACTTTCTATATCATTTTTGTAAAAGGATTTTCAAGTATTTTTACTGGGTGTTGAAACGGGTCTACTAAGTACTTATAGATTTTCAGTCCTACGCCTGATCAGCGTATGACTAAATTTCTGTAAGAACAAGGATGGACTTGTTAAGACATCGAGTTATTTTTAATATAAAATTAGCCTAGTAATACTATGTAATTTAAAGTGTATTAAAATGTATAATAAAGAGTAAGGAGTTGAATGTTTAAAGATGATTTATTTAATAATATACATCAAAATTCAAATTCTCGTTTCGTTCCTTTTCGAGGATGAAAAGTTCTAAGGGGGAGGAATGTAACGACCCGAATTTTTAGCCATCGGATATTGGGGTAATTAACTGATTTTAATTATTGAAATATTGATTTTTATTAGTTGAATAAATAAGTTTTCTGATGTTTAAAATATCTGAATATATAAACTGATAAACCTATATTAAATATTGAATTATAAATTTCTAGATATGATAAATTTTATAGAAATATGTATATAAACTCTACCATTTAAATTTAAGATAAAATATCCATACAAGTATATATAAATATATATACAAGCTTTATGATGATTAAATATATATATATATATGTAAGTCTAGATATATATGGTTATAAAAATATAGTATATGAAAATAAATATGAATGTATAAACTCCAAAACGGCAAAAATTCAAACTTATGATTATATATATGGGTATATGTTTATAAAAATAGTGCATATGGAAAAATATAAATATCTATATATATAAACATGTGTATATCTAAGTGTATATACGAATATGCAAATGTGTAAATACATATATCCACGTAAAATAATGGATATGTAAAAATGCATACATAAATGTATGTGTAAATAATGTATATGAAAAACTATATCTATATATGTATATGTAGACATATATACATAGGAAAAACATCATAATGGCAATTTCAAAGACAAGCCCCCAAACATTAAATTCAAGCCTACAAAACTTCAAATCAAGCATACAAAATAGCAAACCAACATATGAAATCAAATCAAGCTTACAAAAAATCAAATCAGTACAAAATAAATCAAAAACAGCCATCAAAGAAAAAGAAAAAAAAAGATGATGTGAAGCCTGTAACAAGCTTCAGCCCTGTTCCCTCCCATTCTCCTTTATATATACCACTGCCTTGTTTTCCTTCACGTTTAACATCCTCACAAACAAATAAAAAAAAGGATAAAGTGCTGCCATAAGAGATCATGACAGTAAAAAGCTTGAAGCAAGAAACTAAGCTTCAGTATTTCATTTCAAGAGAACAGTGAGTACACACCTTATTCTTTGTCACTGGTTAGAGTATTTTAATATCTGTATACCTGAACTTTGATGAAGTCTTCGTTTATGTCAAGTATTCGTGTGTTGATGGGTATACATGCCTTGCACATGTGTGTTAAAATGGATGTTTCCTGTAAAAAAAAGAAAAAAAAGAAATGCTATATCTTCCTCTGTCCTTTGTTTTTCAATACAACAGTTAAGTTTGAAATTCAATATCTCCACATTCATTCAATTTTACAACTTGTTACCAAAGTCAAAGTTGTTTGTTTTTAGAGTATAAAATTGTCACGACCCAAAATTCTTCATTCGAAAATAGACATCAAATACTTAACTTGTATTCGACTGCCAAAATTCAAACGTCAAATTTCAGTTCGGATGGAGCTTATAACAACAATTAGATGAATATAAAACAGCGGAACAGAATCAATATCATAAATATCATCACAGATACAACATCGATATATATAATCCATACTACATCAGAGTATTTAATACAGATACTACAACTCCAAATACAACATCATGATAATACAACAGTAATCATATATCCAAAAGTCTCCAGATGAAAAAAGTGATAACAGACTCCCAAAAGCTAAACACCTGAGATCTCCAAAAAGCTCCTAAGAATATCTCCAAGATAAGAGCTCCAAAATACAGCTTAGTCCAAAATACGGAAAACCTGCTACTAGGCTGCCCGTGTGGAAATAATGGGCACCCAGAGTTTAGAAAAGAAAACAATAAACTCCGGGTCAGTCATGGGACTGGTATGAGTAAACAAAACAGTTTATCTTTTATAAACGGACAATAAAAGAATTTAAAGTAAATTCGCAATGCTTTTGGAAAATGAAACTACCATAAGACCTCCCACCACACACACAATGCAAACGCAGAATTGGAGGAGATTTCTTCTTATGATAGTCAAGGATGCTTACTACGCAAAATCAAATCCTTTTTGATATTATTGTTAGTGCATAGTGTGGAAAAACATTTCGAAAGTAGAATATTAATCTTAGCCAACATACGACCAGTATCGTATGCCTACTATAGCTACCATCTAAACAGTGGTGACCACCGTACGTAAATGGCAGGTTCTACAACTAAAACCGTACAGAGTTTCGTATTGAGAATTGGATTTCCAACAAATGGTCAGGCCAAGGAACTTCCCATTGCCACATGGAAACGCCTCTGGAAGGACGTCCCGAGAACCTAACCGGATCTCTGCCAACACAAGGCGGGTTACCTCTGCAAAAATAGGTAACTACTGACACGAGTATGCCATCTCCCGGTTGTAACCAACCTTTTAACCGGGGCCCCGAGCAACAAATCACAAAGATAATAAATGTATATCTGCGATATCCACATAAGTAAAGTATCTGGGCTCCATACCATGATACCACTTCTATCCAGAAGGAAATGAACATACACTAAGGGGCGCTACTCCCTATAACCTTGCTGCATCTTTCCTGTTTTGACCATTCCGGGGTGTGAGGTTCGACGAAGTCTCGTCCACAAAGCTACGCTTTGTCATAAAGCCATGCTTTGGGTCAACAGATGATCAACCTATGATCACAAAGATAAATGATCAAACAAATGATCATATCACAAATGATCAAACACTGATCATCACACAGCAACACTCAGCATGTCACATTACCAAATTGGGATATATCGCTGATAAATTTCAACTACATAACCTCTGAGCTCGTACGTCTCAGAGAAGGGTGTTAAGCTAAGAGAATAAATTCTCCGCCACCAACAGAAATGTATTTGAAAGAAATCGGCTTTATATCTCAAAGTGTAATGTCGGACATGTATCCATACAAGTCTGTTCCGGGTTCGAACAGAACCGAAGGCACTTCCAAAGAAGTCCTTGCAATCCGGATAATTTTCTAATCACGTCCGGACTTCCCGTCACAAAAGAGTGATATAAATCTCTATACCGGAGCAACTCGGTGCAGAGACATTCGACAGGTTGTCCTTTCATTTTCGAAAATATCCGGTCTTCAACACCGGTCTTCAAATGCCATCCATATACGACGTATCACTATATCGGAACGGGTAACCCGAATAGTGAGCGTTAATTTCAAAAACATGTGTATATGTTATTCACAATAATTCATAGATTCGATGTGGGCTTCGGATAACAAACTGAAATCCGGTTCCCCATCGCATCGAGGTTTAAATGTCGTTTTACGGACCACAAGGTTTTCACATTAATGCAGAACAAAATCACAGACCACAATACACTATAAAACAATCACAGTAATCACAACAGAAATATCAATCTAATACAAAATATTTGATGATGGTAGATCATCGTTGATTTAAGCAATTGCGATTTAAACTGGTTAAACCACATAAATATCTTTACTAGTCATTTTTAAATTAATGTTTTAAATTTTATTTGATTTTAAATTAATAAATCTTAATTTACTCGATCTAGAGTTTTCATAATTTTTATCTTTAATTAATGGCTAAATCTTACTTGTCGAATTTCAAATCTGTTTGAATAACAATTGCTCAATTTACAAATAAATTTGAATACTTAATTGTTTATTAATCAATTAATATTTTTTTTTTATTTAAATCATTCTTAAATTCTTTTCAAATTCGTCAATTTAGGTAAATTATTTACCTTAATTCTTATTTGGAAATCTGCTTTCCACTTTAAATCAGTTTACCGTTACCTTAAAAGTTTTAAAGTAAATTAAACTTTAAATTCTTATTTTAAATTTAATCATTTATTTATAAAGGGTAAATTCAATCTTTATTTTTAAAATTTTCTTAAACTAATTCCTTATTGATAAATTTTTAAAATATTTGTTAAATAATTTATCTTAACAAAATCTACACTGTTTTACTTTGTAAAAGAAAAGATTACCCTAACTATGTGATTTAAAACTTTAAATTGGGCTCAACCCTTTTTAAACACACTCGAGTGAAACAGGGTTTCACCTACCTCAGATCCACACGCGTATGTGAGTTCATCCCGAGCAAATCACGAATTCTTTTCGAGCTCGACTCGAGTTCCCTGCCGCATCTTCCCCTTCTCCCATTTTCTTTATTTCTTTTTTTTTTTCAAGTGAAACCTGGAAACAAAATTTCCAGGTATCCATTGACCCTCATCACCACCGTGCACGTGCACGGTGGTTCGCTGCATCTCTGGTGATCGTCTCGATCACCAGCAAATCGAGAAATGGTCGTCCATGCCAAATCGAACATCGGTTCGATCGAAAACACTCAAAATCGAAATTTCACTGCTCAACCCAAACTGGAATAACGTTCTATCATCAGCGAATCTCCACGCATCGCCTATCCCTACCACCGGTAACCACGCCGACACGCCTACAGCTTCGCCAATCGACGACGAACCCAACCCCCCCAGTCCGATCGTTTGAATCGCAGTGTTGACGACGATATCCCTCGCGACTTCAACCTTCAAAATACCCCACAAAAACCCTACATTGACCTCGAACTCAAAATCCTTACACTCGAAAAATCTTCCAGCATTTTTCTTGGATTTGCAAAGGATTAAACTTGCTATGTGAAAATTTTCAGCATTTATAGTTCATTTGATAATCAGAATTTTAGAAAAATGAAATTTGTCTTTGCATTAAAACTGCTCTTAAACCACATTAGTAAAAATCGTCATATTACTTCTAAAAATCATAGTTTACCGTCAGGATTTATGCTATCAACTCGAATTAGCCTTTTATAATACTTGAGTTTGTCACATTCTCCCTTGATTGCCTGTAAAACAGTATTGCAGTAGTACTTTTCTTTCCAAAAATGGTTCAAACAACTTTTAAATATCTTAATCTAGGTTTAAACCTCTTGTTTGATAAAAAGTTTAAAGCTTAACAATTTTTCTGGTGGGGGAAATTTTAGTTTTGAAAGCAGAGATACACTCTGTATCCATTTTACAGAGAAGCATAGTACCTAGAACAACCAGTATATCAACACAGCATCATACTCAAACATAAAAACATATACAAATCATACTAACAGTGAATTACTTATACCATTTATCCTAAACTTTAAAATGTTGAAAATTTATGTTTACTCACCTTGAAAATATAGGAACAGAGATGCTTCTGTTTTGTTAAAGGAACAGTTTTGATCTTCTTTCTTTTTTTTTCTTTTCCTACTTTGAATAAAATGATGTTCTTTTCTCCTTTAAATTCTTTGTTCTTTTCTCAGTTTGCTAAATTGTTTTTGAACGAAAATAAACAAGACAAAACTCATTTGTATGTAAAAAGGTGGGCAGGTTTTGAGTGAAGTACTGATATCCTTGTATTGTATAATGTTATAGGCTTGTACTTTGTAGTGATGGGTAGGCTTGAAAACATTAAATGCAAGCATGTATTCACGGCTGCATTAAATGAAAGCATGTCCTCTTGTTTCACTTTCAGCCTATGTGATGATGTTTGTTTCTTACTTTGTTGCTTTGTTTTCTATTTTGTTTTATTCTTTCTTACATAAGTGTTGCTTTGCTTTCATACTATATGTGTGCTGTTCGTTTTCCTTTGTTTACTGGCTTATAAATTCTTCTTGCAACTTGTTCTTATTATCTTACTTTGTTACTTTGTTGTTTACACATTTTCTTGAATTTATTTGATTATCTTAATAAAATAAAAGTTGTTTTACTTTTGATAATATGTGATTTTATTTCTCTTAAAATTTCATAAATTAAAAATTATTCGTTAAATTATTTAACGAATTTTCGGGATGTTACAATATCCCATACTTAAGGAAATTTCGTCCTCGAAATTGAAAGAAAGAGAAACGTAAACGAAGAATATACGAATTCGAAATAAGGAAATGACTTACAATTTAAGTCGAGATGTCTATTCTGCAGTTGGGATATGATTTCTTCATATTATCTTCAGTCTCCCAAGTACAGTCCTTTGGATTGCCACTCCATTGAACTTTGACTAGCTTCACAATTTTGTTTCGCAATCGCTTCTCCTCACGATCAACAATTTTTATCGGTTCCCTCTGTACTGCCAAATTAGGAGTGATTTCCAGATCCTGCTGAGCAGCTTCTTCAATAATATCATCTGGGTCGTGCACATACTTCCGAAGATTAGAAATGTGAAACACATTATGCACGCCAGACAACCAGTTGGGTAGCTGGACTCGATATGCTAGAGGACCAATCCTTTCCAGAATAGGAAAAGGACCAATATACCGCGGTGCTAGCTTTCCAGTTTTCCCGAATCTTAATACACCCCTCATCGGAGATACTTTCAGAAATACAGAATCTCCAACTTGAAATTCTAAAAATCTTCTTCGGCGGTCATAATAACTCTTATGACGACTTTGAGCAGTTATTAATTTCTTTCGAATAAAATCTACCTTCTCAGTGGCTTCTTTGATCATATCCGGTCCTAAGACGAGTCTGTCACCTGATTCTATCCAGCATATAGGTGATCGACATGGACGACCATATAAAGCTTCGAAAGGAGCCATTTCTAGACTGGCCTGATAGCTGTTATTATATGAGAATTCAACCAGATGTAAATGGTCCTCCCATGAACCACCAAAATCATGAACACAAGAACGCAATAGGTCCTCTAGAATTCGATTAACCCTTTCAGTCTGTCCATCAGATTGTGGGTGATAAGCAGTATTGAAATTTAATTTCGTTCCCAAAGCATCCTGAAACGCCTCCCAGAATCTACTAGTGAAGATCGGGTCACGATCACTCACTATGCTACTGGGAATACCATGGAGGCGAACAATTTCCTTTACGTATATATCTGCCAAGCTTGCTGCAGTTCGAGTGGATTTCACTGGAATAAAGTGAGCAGTTTTGGTTAAACGGTCCACTATAACCCAAATCGCCTCATTTCCCTTCTTGGTTCGTGGCAATCCGTCGATGAAATCCATCGATACCTGATCCCACTTCCATTTCGGTACTTCCAAAGGTTGAAGTAAACCGGCCACTTTCCTTTGATCGCTTTTGATTTGCTGACAAGTAGCACAGCGACTCACATATATCGATATATCTCTCTTCATCGTCTTCCACCAGAATGTTCTTTTAATGTCTCGATACATTTTGTTGATTCCTGGATGGATACTGAATTTGGACTTGTGGCATTCGTCCAATACTTCACGCTTTAATTCTGGGATATCTGGCACACAAAGCCTGCCTTTCAGCCTTATATCCCCTTTATCATCAATTTCAAAACTGGAATCTTCACTACCTTCTATCCTTCTTCGAATTTCACGAAGAAACTTGTCTTCTGTCTGCCGTCTTGCAATTCTTTTGAGAAGAGTAGGGGTAATAACAAGATGAGCAAGAAGAGCGTGCTTTCTACTTAAAGCATCGGCAACTACATTGGCTTTTCCCGGAGTGTAAAGAATATCCAAGTCATAGGATGCCAGAAATTCCAACCAACGTTGTTGTCGCAGATTCAGATCCTTCTGGGTAAAGAGATATTTCAAAGATTTATGGTCGGTGAATAATTCGAATTTTTCACCTAAAACAAAGAGAGTTTATTAAGTATATTTATTTAGTTAATTTCGTAAATTGTTAAGAAGCTGAAAAGATTCTTACCCAGAAGATAGTGTCGCCAGATTTTTAAAGCGAAAACAATAGCCAAAAGCTCCAAATCATGTGTCGGGTAATTCTTCTCATGCGGACGTAATTGTCTACTCGCGTAGGCAACTACCTTTCCATTTTGCATTAATACTGCACCTACCCCGTCACCACACGCATCGGTATAGACAGATAAGCCTTGGTTCCCATTAATAATAACGAGAACAGGAGCAGTAGTCAATCTCTTTTTCAATTCCTGGAAAACTTCATCACATCTTGTAGTCCAATCAAATTTAGCATTCTTCATTGTCAGCTTAGTCAATGGGCTAGCCAACTTAGAAAAATCTTGTACAAACTTCCTATAATATCCCGCTAAACCGAGAAAACTTCGAACTTCTCTAGGAGTAGTGGGTTGCTTCCAGTCCATAATTGCAGAAATCTTGCTTGGATCAACAGAAATCCCTTCTTCGTTAATAATATGACCGAGAAATTTGACCTCTTTGACCCAAAAGTGACACTTAGAAAATTTAGCGAATAAGACATTCGTCCTCAATATTTCCAAAACAATTCTGAGATGTTCAGAATGCTCCTCTTCAGTTTTGGAGAAAATTAAGATATCATCAATAAATACAAGGACAAATTTGTTCAACACTTCTCGAAATACTCGGGTCATTAAATCCACGAAGTACGCAGGAGCGTTGGTCAGTCCGAAAGGCATAACTAACCACTCGTAGAACATGTCTGGACCTCTAAAAGCAGTAAAATGAACACAATCCTCAGCTATTCGCAGTTGATGGAATCCCTGAGCTAGATCCATCTTAGAAAAGAATCGAGCGCCATGAAGTTGATCAAATAGATCGTCAATTCTAGGTAAAGGGAATTTGTTCTTGAGAGTTTGTTTATTGAGATCACGGTAATCTACACACAATCTCAAAGATCCGTCTGATTTAGCTACAAATACGACGGCTGAACCCCATTCGGAAACACTAGGGCGAATCAATCCTTTCTTCAGCAAATCTCGAGTTTGATCGACTAATTCAATTTTCTCCTTAGGTGCCATCCTGCGACTTGCGTGAACAACAGGACGAGCATTGGGTATTAAGTCAATTCGGAATGCTATTTCTCTGTGCGGAGGTAAGGAATTTACTTCTTCAAATACGTCGGAAAATTCCCGAACAATAGGTATAGACTGCAAAGTGGGTTCAGGATATCCCAAAGTATACATCAATCCATCTCTTCTTGGACTCGGATTCTCACAAGAGATTTCAATAAAATTTCCAAGGTTCGTTTTGACCAAAGCGGTCCGATCATTACACTCCAATATAGCTTCGTATTTCGATAACCAATTCATTCCGAGTATGATTTCAAATTCATTAAATTCGAGGATATAAAGGTTGATAGGAAATCGATAACTATCATATGAAATAGGAACTTTCTTGCAATATAAACAAAGATTTGCGGGACCTCCAACCGGATTTTTCACGCAAATAGGATCGACAGAAAATCTAGCTTTAAGTCCTAATTCTTTTACGGTTTGTTGGGAGATAAAACTATGTGAAGCTCCCGAGTCAAATAAAACTCTAACAGTTCTACCATTAATAGTAAGGTTACCTTCCAGAACGCCTTTTCCTTTATCAGCTTTCGAAGTTGAAGGATCTTCCTTTATCGCGTAAACATTTGCCACCTGTGCTTGCTTCATCATTGGACAGTTTTTGATAACATGTCCCTCTCCCTGACAGGCGTAACATTTTCTGGGCTTATATTGCTCATTCTTCACCGGTTGTTCCTTGTTAACTTGCTTCTTTGGTTTTGTGCAGCTGTTTGAATAATGGCCCTTCTCATTGCAATTGTAACAAGTTATGTTGCTAGCCGAATTTCCTTGATTGCTCTTTTTATCATTGCCTTGCTGTGGCTTCTTGCCCCCAAACTTTATTTTCTTCCAGTTCTGATTATTTGAATTTCCTCCTTCCTTTGGAATCTCCTGCATATCCAATGTGGCATACCTGTATCCCATATCAATAAGATCCGAAAAAGATTCCTTGACGTGAGCTGTCATCCTTTCGTGATACTTCTGGTTCATTCCCCGGATAAACCTTTCGTTCTTCTTAAGAGGTGTGCTTAACAATTCTGGACCAAAACGGGATAGTTCGTTGAACTTGTTTAAGTACTCTTCAAATGTCAGGCTTCCTTGCTTTAAATCCAAAAATTCTTGATACATTCTAGAAATTCCCGCCGAAGGCATATAACGCTTTTCAAACACCTCCTTAAAACGATCCCAAGAAAACTCTTCCTCGGATTCATCAAAAATGACTGTTTCCCACCAGGCTGAAGCTTCCTCTTGTAGTTGCCAAGAAGCTATAAGTCTCTTCTGCTCGTCTTGCAGCTTAAGTCCTTTAAAAAATTTTCTCACATAATCTGACCCAAGCTTGAGCCTCAATAATTGACTCCTTGCCAGTGAATGGTTTGCCACCAAGCCTTTCGAATTTCTTATTCAAATCAGCCAGATCAGGCTGCTGCTGGATATCCATTGCTGCGACTACTGCTGGAGGACCTTGGTTTTGTGCTGGGGCATTTACTTGACCCCTTGGTCTTCCTCTGCGTCCGCTCATTCTTACTTATCTGAAATTAGTAAGAAATTGATTTAGATATACGGACGAATATCTTAAGGAATATCAGCAGTAAAAGAAATAGACTAACAAATTTTTGAGTTAGTCTTGGTTATACTCATTCTAGGATATACTTCACCCTATCTCTAATGAGCCATCTAATGTGTTATACTCCGTAGCTTAAGTTCTTACTCAACCAAAAGCTCTGATACCAATTTGTCACGACCCAAAATTCTTCATTCGAAAATAGACATCAAATACTTAACTTGTATTCGACTGCCAAAATTCAAACGTCAAATTTCAGTTCGGATGGAGCTTATAACAACAATTAGATGAATATAAAACAGCGGAACAGAATCAATATCATAAATATCATCACAGATACAACATCGATATATATAATCCATACTACATCAGAGTATTTAATACAGATACTACAACTCCAAATACAACATCATGATAATACAACAGTAATCATATATCCAAAAGTCTCCAGATGAAAAAAGTGATAACAGACTCCCAAAAGCTAAACACCTGAGATCTCCAAAAAGCTCCTAAGAATATCTCCAAGATAAGAGCTCCAAAATACAGCTTAGTCCAAAATACGGAAAACCTGCTACTAGGCTGCCCGTGTGGAAATAATGGGCACCCAGAGTTTAGAAAAGAAAACAATAAACTCCGGGTCAGTCATGGGACTGGTATGAGTAAACAAAACAGTTTATCTTTTATAAACGGACAATAAAAGAATTTAAAGTAAATTCGCAATGCTTTTGGAAAATGAAACTACCATAAGACCTCCCACCACACACACAATGCAAACGCAGAATTGGAGGAGATTTCTTCTTATGATAGTCAAGGATGCTTACTACGCAAAATCAAATCCTTTTTGATATTATTGTTAGTGCATAGTGTGGAAAAACATTTCGAAAGTAGAATATTAATCTTAGCCAACATACGACCAGTATCGTATGCCTACTATAGCTACCATCTAAACAGTGGTGACCACCGTACGTAAATGGCAGGTTCTACAACTAAAACCGTACAGAGTTTCGTATTGAGAATTGGATTTCCAACAAATGGTCAGGCCAAGGAACTTCCCATTGCCACATGGAAACGCCTCTGGAAGGACGTCCCGAGAACCTAACCGGATCTCTGCCAACACAAGGCGGGTTACCTCTGCAAAAATAGGTAACTACTGACACGAGTATGCCATCTCCCGGTTGTAACCAACCTTTTAACCGGGGCCCCGAGCAACAAATCACAAAGATAATAAATGTATATCTGCGATATCCACATAAGTAAAGTATCTGGGCTCCATACCATGATACCACTTCTATCCAGAAGGAAATGAACATACACTAAGGGGCGCTACTCCCTATAACCTTGCTGCATCTTTCCTGTTTTGACCATTCCGGGGTGTGAGGTTCGACGAAGTCTCGTCCACAAAGCTACGCTTTGTCATAAAGCCATGCTTTGGGTCAACAGATGATCAACCTATGATCACAAAGATAAATGATCAAACAAATGATCATATCACAAATGATCAAACACTGATCATCACACAGCAACACTCAGCATGTCACATTACCAAATTGGGATATATCGCTGATAAATTTCAACTACATAACCTCTGAGCTCGTACGTCTCAGAGAAGGGTGTTAAGCTAAGAGAATAAATTCTCCGCCACCAACAGAAATGTATTTGAAAGAAATCGGCTTTATATCTCAAAGTGTAATGTCGGACATGTATCCATACAAGTCTGTTCCGGGTTCGAACAGAACCGAAGGCACTTCCAAAGAAGTCCTTGCAATCCGGATAATTTTCTAATCACGTCCGGACTTCCCGTCACAAAAGAGTGATATAAATCTCTATACCGGAGCAACTCGGTGCAGAGACATTCGACAGGTTGTCCTTTCATTTTCGAAAATATCCGGTCTTCAACACCGGTCTTCAAATGCCATCCATATACGACGTATCACTATATCGGAACGGGTAACCCGAATAGTGAGCGTTAATTTCAAAAACATGTGTATATGTTATTCACAATAATTCATAGATTCGATGTGGGCTTCGGATAACAAACTGAAATCCGGTTCCCCATCGCATCGAGGTTTAAATGTCGTTTTACGGACCACAAGGTTTTCACATTAATGCAGAACAAAATCACAGACCACAATACACTATAAAACAATCACAGTAATCACAACAGAAATATCAATCTAATACAAAATATTTGATGATGGTAGATCATCGTTGATTTAAGCAATTGCGATTTAAACTGGTTAAACCACATAAATATCTTTACTAGTCATTTTTAAATTAATGTTTTAAATTTTATTTGATTTTAAATTAATAAATCTTAATTTACTCGATCTAGAGTTTTCATAATTTTTATCTTTAATTAATGGCTAAATCTTACTTGTCGAATTTCAAATCTGTTTGAATAACAATTGCTCAATTTACAAATAAATTTGAATACTTAATTGTTTATTAATCAATTAATATTTTTTTTTTATTTAAATCATTCTTAAATTCTTTTCAAATTCGTCAATTTAGGTAAATTATTTACCTTAATTCTTATTTGGAAATCTGCTTTCCACTTTAAATCAGTTTACCGTTACCTTAAAAGTTTTAAAGTAAATTAAACTTTAAATTCTTATTTTAAATTTAATCATTTATTTATAAAGGGTAAATTCAATCTTTATTTTTAAAATTTTCTTAAACTAATTCCTTATTGATAAATTTTTAAAATATTTGTTAAATAATTTATCTTAACAAAATCTACACTGTTTTACTTTGTAAAAGAAAAGATTACCCTAACTATGTGATTTAAAACTTTAAATTGGGCTCAACCCTTTTTAAACACACTCGAGTGAAACAGGGTTTCACCTACCTCAGATCCACACGCGTATGTGAGTTCATCCCGAGCAAATCACGAATTCTTTTCGAGCTCGACTCGAGTTCCCTGCCGCATCTTCCCCTTCTCCCATTTTCTTTATTTCTTTTTTTTTTTCAAGTGAAACCTGGAAACAAAATTTCCAGGTATCCATTGACCCTCATCACCACCGTGCACGTGCACGGTGGTTCGCTGCATCTCTGGTGATCGTCTCGATCACCAGCAAATCGAGAAATGGTCGTCCATGCCAAATCGAACATCGGTTCGATCGAAAACACTCAAAATCGAAATTTCACTGCTCAACCCAAACTGGAATAACGTTCTATCATCAGCGAATCTCCACGCATCGCCTATCCCTACCACCGGTAACCACGCCGACACGCCTACAGCTTCGCCAATCGACGACGAACCCAACCCCCCCAGTCCGATCGTTTGAATCGCAGTGTTGACGACGATATCCCTCGCGACTTCAACCTTCAAAATACCCCACAAAAACCCTACATTGACCTCGAACTCAAAATCCTTACACTCGAAAAATCTTCCAGCATTTTTCTTGGATTTGCAAAGGATTAAACTTGCTATGTGAAAATTTTCAGCATTTATAGTTCATTTGATAATCAGAATTTTAGAAAAATGAAATTTGTCTTTGCATTAAAACTGCTCTTAAACCACATTAGTAAAAATCGTCATATTACTTCTAAAAATCATAGTTTACCGTCAGGATTTATGCTATCAACTCGAATTAGCCTTTTATAATACTTGAGTTTGTCACATTCTCCCTTGATTGCCTGTAAAACAGTATTGCAGTAGTACTTTTCTTTCCAAAAATGGTTCAAACAACTTTTAAATATCTTAATCTAGGTTTAAACCTCTTGTTTGATAAAAAGTTTAAAGCTTAACAATTTTTCTGGTGGGGGAAATTTTAGTTTTGAAAGCAGAGATACACTCTGTATCCATTTTACAGAGAAGCATAGTACCTAGAACAACCAGTATATCAACACAGCATCATACTCAAACATAAAAACATATACAAATCATACTAACAGTGAATTACTTATACCATTTATCCTAAACTTTAAAATGTTGAAAATTTATGTTTACTCACCTTGAAAATATAGGAACAGAGATGCTTCTGTTTTGTTAAAGGAACAGTTTTGATCTTCTTTCTTTTTTTTTCTTTTCCTACTTTGAATAAAATGATGTTCTTTTCTCCTTTAAATTCTTTGTTCTTTTCTCAGTTTGCTAAATTGTTTTTGAACGAAAATAAACAAGACAAAACTCATTTGTATGTAAAAAGGTGGGCAGGTTTTGAGTGAAGTACTGATATCCTTGTATTGTATAATGTTATAGGCTTGTACTTTGTAGTGATGGGTAGGCTTGAAAACATTAAATGCAAGCATGTATTCACGGCTGCATTAAATGAAAGCATGTCCTCTTGTTTCACTTTCAGCCTATGTGATGATGTTTGTTTCTTACTTTGTTGCTTTGTTTTCTATTTTGTTTTATTCTTTCTTACATAAGTGTTGCTTTGCTTTCATACTATATGTGTGCTGTTCGTTTTCCTTTGTTTACTGGCTTATAAATTCTTCTTGCAACTTGTTCTTATTATCTTACTTTGTTACTTTGTTGTTTACACATTTTCTTGAATTTATTTGATTATCTTAATAAAATAAAAGTTGTTTTACTTTTGATAATATGTGATTTTATTTCTCTTAAAATTTCATAAATTAAAAATTATTCGTTAAATTATTTAACGAATTTTCGGGATGTTACAAAAATAGTTTTAAAAATTATCTCAGAAATTCCATTAAGTATAAAGGTAGGAAAACCCATTTTACAGTAGATGGCTCGAGTAGTGTCTAGTTTCAAATGTCGAGTTTTGATGATTTGATTATATCTCTGGAATCGCTGTTGAAAATGATGATTTTTAAGAGTGGTGTGGTGATTTTTAATGGAGTATGGAAGGAGAAATAGAGAGTTGATCGGTATTTGGAAAAATGGCAAATCGCGGTGATTGAATTGATATCCAGGCTCGGCGTTGGTCATGGAGCAAGGGCAGACGATGGCAAACATGGAAAAAATAGTTCGACGATTTTTTGTTGCGTGATTTGGCCTGACATGGTGGTTGTAGGGTTTTAGGTGAAGTTTGTGTGGGCTCAGTATTCAAGGTGTTGGCAACATCGATAGGGGAAGTTAGGCATGCAGTCTTGGGGGAAAAGATGGAGGAGGTTGTGGTGAAGTTAGGGACGAGGTCTGGTGGGTGTTGGTGGTCGGAGGTGGCGTGGTGAGGTGGTTTAGCAGGCACGAGTAGTTTCCAGGACTTGGTTCGAAGTTCGAAATTTTTGGACGATGGTTTTCATCGCGTTTCCAGGTGATGGGCGTGGATGTGGGGTCGAGGGCGGCTGGAAAGTATGGTCGTCGACGAGTGGTCGTGGCTGGGAACGTCTGCATGTGCACATGTAGGTGCACGGTTGTTTGAGCAAAAAAAACAAGAAGAAAGACAGGGGAACTGGAAATAAGGGAGAAGAGAGGAGTGGGGGGGGGGGGTTGGGCCGGGTTGTGGATGTGTGGGCTGAAGGTTATTAGTAAATTAACATTTATTTTTTTATATATATTAACAATCTTTAAAATTTAAACATTTTTTTTCTTAGCAACTCATTTAAAACATTCAACGTAAAGATTTTTACTTTTGATCCTATTACTCGGTATTATAAATTAATGTTATTGGTTTTCCGTAACATAAAGTTTAATTATATTATATAATTAAAAAAATGAGTAGATAATTATATTCTTATTTGACTTAAATCTTATGTTAATTAGTAATTTAGTTATTAAATAGGTTGTTAAGTTAACTAATAATAAACCATTTATAATTTCTTAATTTATAATTAATTTGGATTAGAAATATAAGTGGATTTAGTTTAATTAAATTAATTAAATTCTGATTTGTGAACTATTTAAAATAAATTGTAGATCGCTAAATTAGTTAACGGTTTATGCTTTGATTTATTGTTATTGGATATTTATTTAATTGTTCTTATCTGTGCCATTTAGTAGCCAAGCGAAATTAAATGGTTGGAATAAAAGGATGATACTTTTTATTTGAAATAAACATATGTAGTAAATTCCCATATGTGAATATGGACACCCTGAATATATAATTTTTTATTTTAAACAACTTGGACTTTTAAATTTTTATCGTTTGGATTCGAAGAGACCGGGATCAGATATCAGTGTTATCCAGAACCACTTCGATTTAATAACCACTAAAAACCTTTGCGATTTTGATTATAGAATCCAGTATGCTGGGATTGGATTAATTTAACAAGTCCGACTATTTAAAATAAGTATTATACTTAGACATTATTATTTTGTCGATGGATTTCTGTAAAAGTGTTTGAGTTATAATAAGATTAAAACTCGTCGTGTTGGACGAGTTACCTTGGTTTTCGAAGAATTTTTATAACTTAAGTATTCAAATTAAGTGGGTTTTACTCACGCTGGTTTCCAGCCTGACTCGGGTGTTATTTATTGTTATGCTCGGGTCAGACGGAGTATTACAAAAATTTCAGGTTAGGACACTTTTGGAGCTCAGGAGATGAGCTGGATGGCAGAGACGTATTGCACGTATTTGATTATATTCCACTGTGTATTGTGGGCTGTATATTCATCATTTAGGGACAAGTTATTATAACTGTCCAGATTTATTTGTTGATGATTGTACTCTGATAACCTGTATGTATATTAACTAATACAGATTCTTTTGTATAAATGAATTATTATTGTATATTATATTTTGTTCCGCTGCGATGTGAGATTCTGTGTTGTTATTTCCGTTTCTTCTTCTATTTTTTTCTTCTTAAACCCTAACAACCTGGTATTTCCGGCACTCGATTTCTCGGCACTCTATACAGTGAATGTATTAGTGTCGATTTTCGGGGGTCGAAAACTCTCGGTCGTTACATTTTCCTTTTGTTTTAGAATTCATTAGTGGTCATTTATATAAAGTTATAGACTTTTATTTCATACCTAAGATTAAAAGATTGAATCATTTTATTAGCATTAAATTTAAACATATATATTATTTAAATTGCAATCTTCATACATATATATTAATATATGTGTTATTTTAAAATGAATACATAACTTGCAATTATAGATATACATGTGTTTAAGTTATTTTAATCTAAATCAAAACGAGCCTTTTTGTGAAACTATAGAATTTAATTTCAAGCTCTTCCTTAATTGAAACCTTTGTTACAATTGTTAATTCTTGTTTTGACAAACTCATATATATAGGAAAACTTATTTTAACATGTGTATGTGTAAACTTACCGATTATTATACATGTATATTTTATTACTTCAAAAAAAATCTTAGACAACAAAGGCATATGCAAATCTATTGTAAATGACATTTAATATGTCATTCAATGTAATTAAAAAGAGAGAGAAACATAAGGGTTTCTCTCTCTACATTTATAACCTTATCTTTCCTCAATTTATTATACATGTCAAGAGAAAGAAAACCAAAGGTTTCCTTCTCTAAAATTTATCATGCTTAGTTACACAAATATACACTTCTTATATATTACACTTATATTTCACAACATGAATGCATTTGATACATTCATTCCATTACACATAAATATGTACATAAGAGTATATTTGATATACTCTAATTTAGATACACATTAAATTAAAGTAAAACTTTATTTATAAATTAAATAAAATATTGATTTTATTTAAAAGAAACTTAGAAAATTTCTAAGTATATATAGACTTCATAGGCCCATTAAAGATCCAAAATGGCAAATTTTTTTGAAATTCACACATTTCTTCCGCTGCAGGCTGGCCCAGGTCCTTCAATGGTATCAGAGCCGAATAGCCTATGCGATCTAAATTAGTCATGTTAGTGCTAACTAATTAAGCTTGTGCACTTAGTACGGTGTCTAGAAAGGTGACGTCTAGGATTGGAATTGGGTAATCAAGTATCCCGTCCTACCTGGTTACCTTCCTGGCCTGAAAGGCGATTTGAGCCTAAAGGTTGCCCCTAATAGAAAAGGCCCAATTTAAATTGGGCCTTGGGCTAATTTTTAAAATAGTTTTGAAAATTAAGACATGATTTTAAATTTAAAAGTTAAATTTAAAATAAAAACATGTTTATTATAAAATTTTATAATATAGCATAAATTTTTCAAAATGTTTGAAAATGTAATGAAAAGTTCAAAATGTTTGAAATTATGTAAATATTAATTTCGAAATTTAAAATTATTAATAAGATTAATAATATAAATTAATTAAATGAGTTAAGTAATTAATACTTATATGCATGTATTATATATATTGATATATGTTATGTTATTTTAAAGTGTTTAAGATAACATAAGCATACGTGTATGTATATAAGATAAATTTTTGAAAGTAATATTATTTAATTAAAATTATTTAATTAATAAATTAATTAAAGGCCAATTAATTAAATAAAAATACACATATATAAGATATATCTGTTACAGTATAAAGGTTATAGTATACACTATAAATGTTATAGTAGTTATGTCCAATATAAAAGTTGTATTGGAATACTAATATAAAATTAATTAAAGAGTTAATTAATTAAAATTAATTAAATAAGATTTAATTAATGAAATATTATACATAAGAATGTTGTATAAGTAATATGAAATATAAAATTTATTTAACAACAAAGCTTATATGATATGAATGTATAAACTAAAAGTAGAACATTACAGAAACCTAAATAGACTTAAGGAATAAATACATACGTAAATGTACGTATACTGTGATTTTCGATGTGTTTTACACTTGAATCACTAGGGTATTTCATAAGAAATACATTATTCCATAAGTCGATATCACTCAATACAATATATTGAAGATTATGAATCTTCAATATAATGTTGTCCTCTACCATATATATTAATAAATTACTTGCATACTCCTTAGTTGTTGAGCAAACTCTAGCTGGGGATGTTATGTGTAGTATTATTAATATATTGAACAGATGAGACAAGATAACTATATGTATTTGTTGAGCAAACTCAAGTACATATACTATACTTAGGCCATCACGATATGGTAGGTACGAGTGAATAATCGCTTTCGATTTGTTAAGAAAAATCAAGGTCAAAATGAGATTAGGACAAGGAAAAATGGGTCAGGAGTTGTATGTGAGACAACCGATAAGGAGTTATCCATCGTTTGTGTGGCTATGATTTATTGAGTACACTTAAGGTCAGAATACCAAGACAGACGAGTCCTAATACCCACTAGTGAAGTCGAAAGACTTCTATGTTTCATCTTAAGGTTTGGAGAAACATAAAAGACTAGTGGGAGCCTTATTAGAAATATGAAATGGTAACATTTAACCTTTCTAATATTGTAAGAACATATGCTAAATAATGTTATAATTATCTACAATGATAAATTTGTGCATTTGATTTGATTGATAAAATGTTTATCAATTAACATATATAAATGAACTAAATTGAAAGTTGACAAATGGAAATATAATGCCCACTATTAAATTCCTATTGCATGTTAACGTTTCAACACCCATGCAAGTGCCTGATTTACAACTACTGAATACATTCGTGGTTTGGTCACTTATGCATTTATTTGGTCAAGACCATGCATTGCATTCGATGAGTTTCAAATTCTAAAAGCAATACAAGACTATGATATTTGATCCATATACAATTGCATATAAATGTTATATGGTGAATGCTCAAAGTTTGTAATGTAAAATATTTCGACGAGATTAGTTCATCCGAAAAACCAAATAAACCTTAGTGCGAGATCGAGTATTCAATCTGATTGATTAAAAAGGGATCATATTGTGTTAATGTAACACAAGACCAAAAAATACAAGATAGATATAAGAACTCGATCGCTGAAATGTCATTTTGATCGGTTTACGTAAAGTGCAACATATTTTATGTCCTTAAATGTTAAGGATAATCGAATGCGCTTTTGTAAAGAGTTTGTTATGATATTATAGTAAGGTTTTCTTTTGAATAGTTTAACCATATGAAAGGAAAACGAATGTATAAGAATAGATGTAATTTAAGGTACAGTTAGGATGAAGAGAATGAATAGTCACTTCTGCATCATAGAGTAACATTGGAAACGAGAAGTGTAATAATAATTGATACTTAATATTGGAATAAGAAATATGATTTCTATTCCGAAATGTATTTTCGTCTAGAAAATTGTTTTCTAAGAGATTTATTTCATTGAGCTCAAGATTTTTGACCAACGAACTCTCCACTGTAAATAGTTACAGTGCATGAAATAAACAAATTGTATTAAGTGAATGATGGACCTTCGAACTTAGTACGCTATTATAGTAATGGTGGAAATAGTTAGGGCATGCCATATAGCACTTATTAATTGCATCATAGTACGAAAATTATTTCCGCAAAACTTACCATACATTATTTATGAAATAATGATTATTTTTAGGTATCGATTGGAAAAAAATAGACATAGCTATATTTCAATATGAATATTATGAATATTCTTTATGAAATAAAACTATAATGTGGTAACTTTTTTTATAACAAAAGCAATGCATTGGAAAATACAAAACTATCTAATATTATTTACGGTTGTTTTGGAATTATAGACCAAGCCGTAGTTTTGAGAAATAATTTTATTGTATGATTTTGAATCGTATGATACTTGTTAATTATATCTCAAACAATAGCTATGCACCCATTTAGTGGGAGTATCATAAGAGTTGATGAACTCTTTGTATTGATACATATAGATGTATGCAATCGTAATTCTATAAATACCAAAACGGTTCCACGTACTTCGTCATATTCACCGATGAGTTATCATCGTCATGGATATGTGTATTTGATACACATGTAGTATGTCTATGGTAAAATTATAGAATATGAAATAGAAGTAAATAAAATAACATGCGATAGAAATGATTTGAATTGATCGAATGAGTGAGTATATTGGAAAATGTTCCGAACGTATCTAAAATGAATAAAGATTCAATCTCAAAATTACTCCTCCATGTGATACATAATGATGCATCGATATGGAGTAAACAAACTTTGTTGGACAATGTACGATTAATTGTGAGTGAAGTTGAATTAGTTTCTTTCTATAAGGTAATTTACTTAAAGGTAGTACACAAGGTTAATATTATTTCATCTGAATAACAGTTTATAAATTTTTACAAGATAAGGGTTTATAAAAAACTCCAACATATCCTAGGCCAATGAATTGGCAGGTTGTACGAATCGAAAGATTGCACGTAATAATTGTTCGTAAGGGATCTTGTATTAATCTCCCCAAAAGAGTTTTTGGAAGACTATCATTGGATGACGTATTTATGTTTTGAACATGTTTTGTAAACTAAAAACAAATCAGTTTTATAAATAAAGAAATTCATAAAACATTTATGAATACCTATTCTGTTGCACTGAGAAACAATTATTGTTTCAAGAAATACAAACTTCATTGTGAAGGAATTTCTTTGAGGAATTACTGGTGGTAAAATGGAATTGGATACGATCCATAGATAATACTGATTTGATGAGATGAAATGAAATTAACTTAACCTAAATGAACACAACGCATTAGAGTGTAATAAGTATTCTTGCACATTAAAGAGAAACTATGAGTTTCTTATTAATGTCGAAAATATATAATCCGAGATTGTTTAATTAAACCATTGAGAGTGCTGACTCTATATGGTATGATGCACAAATCCAAAAGCATTCCAAGTATGCTATCAAAATATATATTTTGTTGGTCGTAACTGAAGGGATATGATCCATCGACCACGACTGTGTCTTTATGAGTAAGACTAAGGCAGTTGGAATTAAATAAGCAATATTGATAAGAATAATATCACAAATTTCAATTGTTGGAATTAGCGTAATAGATTCGATATTCAACACATTCAAGTCAATTCAGATTTACTCACAAAATTATTGCTTGATAAGTCCTAGTGTTTTGGTACATGTATATTGAAATAGAAAATTCTAAATAACGATTTAGAGTAAGCTGTTTACATATATTAACCAAAAATGTCTCAAAGTCAGTAGGAGCGATAATGAGTTTGTGGGTCTTTAGATATGATCAAAGAGATGATACGAAAGTATCATTTTATAAGCATCAAGATTGAATAAGTATTTTGATAGAAATATCAAATAGTTTGATTTTCAATCAAAGTGCAAAGGAAGCGCGTGTTCATAAGAAAGAACGTTAAAAGGTACACTGATATTTCTAAACTATAAGTAAATAATACGATGTTGATTCTAACGATGTACTTGTGTCAAAATCCTCAACATTGGATTAATAAATGATGTCTTTTATAGTAAGTATAAAAGATGTCGGGAATGTCCCAAATGATATGCATGTACACCTTATTAAAATATTTAATATGGAACATGTAAGATTGATTTCTTTACATTGGCAAAAGGAATTATCATACATGTTGTGTTGTCTACAATATCATGATTTGTTTATATATTTGAAACATGAAGCAAATATAATATCCAAATTGATATCACTAAATGGTTGTTTGAAGTGTTCTCGTGAATTTATAAAATACTAGAGAATTGTTTACAGAAATAAAAACTCCTTATGAAGGAGTGTTCAAACTCAAACTTCATAAGTCATATTAAGTGTAGTATGTCAATAATAAATTCAAGTTAAGAATCTTTAAGTTGGAAATGTTCCAAATAAAAGGTTGTGGCTTATTCAATGAAAAAAGGCTACGTACATCGCCTTGAATATTGCCGCAATAAAAAAATATGATGTATATAAAATTATAAGTGCACAAATTTATAACTGAGCCGATACCAAATGTTGAGAAACTCATAACATTGTTATATGATAACAATGTCACGATATGTTTCGTAATAGAACTTAGAGCTCATTAGAGGCCGAGAGACATACTCTGAATTGTTCCACGTGATAAAGCAGTTTATCACCATCAGAGAGAGTTGATTGACATAGTAGATAATTGAAACATAATAGCATACCCGTTCACAAAGGGACTGACCCAACTGGTTTTGAGAAACTGATTGGATAAGTTGGAATATGATTTCCTAATTGACCCCAAGTGCAAGTGGAAGATTGATAGAGTTAGGGGTATGCCCTAGGGGCAATTATGTAATTTGTTATATATATCTAACTCGTTGAACAATCTTGTTCATAATAAACGTGTTTCTTTCTATTATATACTTGATATAATGTGCTTATATTAATTAATTTAATTAAAAGTATATTTAATAGAAAATCCATAAATGGCATATTTTGTGATAGTAGTTACAAAGTGTTGTAACCGTGAGTAATTCATCACAATAAAACAAATATACTATTTTAAATGTTCCTAGTCAATATGCATCGAGACTGGATATCGATGTATCCGTTGAGACTAGAGTATGTAAAGTTTTCCAAATGTTGGGCAGTGTATTACTCATGACTGCTGGGGGCACCAAGGGGTTACGTACTGATAGTTATTGGATAACTATGGAACGACTCACTCGATAGTTTTCTGCTAGTTAATAGAACTAAGGTCAAACAAAAAATATCGATGTGACTGATTTACACAGTTCTCTCGACTTGAGAATACTGTGGATCTTCAATATGAAAGTTCTGCTTTGATTATAGTCAAATCATGGCATGGCATTCCATCGAGTGGCTATAGTTGGATCGAGTGGAAGTATTGGAAGTGAAGCACTATATCAAGAGAGAATTCATCTCCTCGGTTATATAGGGTTAGTATCATGGTCAACTGAAATCAACTCAAAGTCAAAGTCTTTGGCCAGAGCATTTCGGTTAATAATAATTGTTATTATTGAACCAAGGACTTTGTGTTTGGACTATAAAGTTGAATGTGGATGATATTGGAACTTTGACCATTACCAAATTCCATAAATCCAAAGTGATATAATTTTGACGAAGAGAATTGGTGTAAATAATTGTCACTATTAGGTACCGCTTATAATAAGTAAAATTGGATTTTACCAAAAGACGTGTAAGCGATGAATTCAGCCAAAATGTCACACCACCTGCTAAGTGACGTGTGAACGTTAATATTTGAATTGTTCAATATTAATCACCGACTGAATTTACACCTTGAGTCGCACAATCGTAAGGGTGAATTCTCTGAAAAACTATTTGATTTTAATTAATTTATAAAAAGTTGTAAATTAATTAAATTAATTAGTATTTGAGAAATATTAATTATTATTTATTTTATTTGATGTTTAGGAGTTATTTGTAATTATTTGAATGCATTTATAAAAGCTATATTTGCGCGCATTGATATATGATATCATTGTAATTAAATAAAAAAAATTACATGCGTTAATTTATGGAATCTTATGTCATTTGATGGCACGTAATTTTTAGCCATACCATTTAAAGAAATAGAAGTGAAAAGAGAAAGTTAATCAAGAGAATTAATTAGAGAAGTTTTAATTGAAGAATGGGAAAGGTTTCCTTCTTTCAAATAAAACATATTCTCTAATTCATTATATACGCACTATTGAGTTTCTCATTTTTCATTCTTCTTTCTGTAACTTTTCTGGTTCTCTCCTTCTCTAGTGGCTGAAAATATGAGATTTTCCATGGCTTCAATTATTCCTAAAATCAAACATAAATAAAATCAATCATGAAAAGTGGTTTATTCCTCTTGATCTTTGCAACATCTGGAAGCTGATTTCTGAATCTAGGAGATTTGATTCACCATTCAAGGTGAAAATCATTGGCTTCATTTTTGGTAATTCTAATTTCATTTATTTGTATACTGATCATGTTGAAATGGTCCAGATTTATTCATATTACATATCTTCTATCTCACCGTGTTTAAAGGTTTAGATTTATTCATTCCATATCTCTTCTATCTTGTGTATTCATCTTGTAATAACTTAGATCCCCTTTTGTTCATCTCATTTAATTATATGATCATTATGTTGATTTAATTTGAATCTTTCCTTATTTACATATCCATTGACTATATGTTTATTATAGTTGACTTCAAATCCTTTATCTGTTTTATTGTGTGTCCCTTTTGTATAGTCAGATCTTATTTTTTTAAAAAACCCTACTCCGAAGAGTAGAGCTAGGGAACTCAACTGTCCGCCACACCGGTCCCCCTTTTGACTAGCCCAGCCCGGAGCATCAATCCCCACCGATTTATAGGTATTTAAGAGGATAACCGCTCCAAGCCTTAAGGGAAACATATCTCAGCTGCGGGACTCGAACCTGCAACCTCCAGGAACTTTGTTCCATGGTTGCAAGGTAGTCCTCAACCAGCTGAGCTATGCTCGTGGACATTATTTATCATACAACAAATTTGTATATGCCCAAGTTGTCCGATATTTTTTTCTTTCATTATTTTAGAATTGTAAAGAAAAAGGAATGTGAAATTATTTTATTATGTTGTAATGTTGTATATAAAATTTTGTAACATCTGTACACATAAACATTAATAAACTATATCTATTGGTGGTTTAATACGGTAAAATTAATTTCCCATGTTGCATAATTAATTTCCAAAATGAATTAGTTTTACTTGTTTTAGTCGTAAAAGTAAAATATCCTTTTGTTTTAGAATTCATAAGTGGTCATTTATGTAAAGTTATAGACTTTTATTTCATACCTAAGATTAAAAGATTGAATCATTTTGTTAGCATTAAATTTAAACATATATGTATTTAAATTGCAATCTTCATACATATATTTAAATATATGTGTTATTTTAAAATGAATACATAACTTGCAATTATTTATACATATAGATATACATGTGTTTATGTTATTTTAATCTAAATCAAAATGGACCTTTTTGTGAAACTGTAGAATTTAATTTCAAGCTCTTCCTTAATTGAAACCTTTGTTACAATTGTTAATTCTTATTTTGACAAACTCATATATATAGGAAAGCTTATTTTAACATGTGTATGTCTAAACTTATCAATTATTATACATGTATATTTTATTACTTAAAAAAATTGGACAACAAAGGCATATGCAAATTCTATTGTAAATGCCATTTAATATGTCATTATATGTAATTAAAAAGAGAGAGAAACGTAAGGGTTTCTCTCTCTACATTTATAACCTTATCTTTCCTCAATTTATTATACATGTCAAGAGAAAGAAAACCTGCTTATTAACTTAGGTAAATTATTTAAATAAGCCTTTACATTTTATCCCTACTATCTTTGCTTGTTAATTTATCCTAAGTCTTAAAATAAGCCGCATTCTATTTTTTTTTCTTATTATAACCTATGTTATAATTATGCTTATTACTTAACCCAAGGTCTATGTGTGAAAATAAGCCTCTTTCATCTTTTTCCCTTTTTAGTTATAATTCTAAGTTATAAGTAGGCCAATCTTTTTAATTCTGTCCAATTAATGTCATAATTAGGCGTAATTTCAGCCTAATTCCATTTATATTACAGTCTCTGAAATTTACATCTAATATTCCATTATTCAGTTTTCTTACAATTTAATCCGTATTCGCATTAATCCTATTCTAATCCATACGCGAAGAAGAAGGAGGAATTAAAGAAAACTGAAAATAGAAGAAAATCCAAAGCGTAGAAAGAAGATTTAAATAACGTATAAATA
The DNA here is from genome assembly GCA_030737815.1 of Allium fistulosum. Taxonomy (NCBI): domain Eukaryota; kingdom Viridiplantae; phylum Streptophyta; class Magnoliopsida; order Asparagales; family Amaryllidaceae; genus Allium; species Allium fistulosum. The sequence goes on from CM060902.1 coordinate 1,429,943,756, forward strand.
ACAGTAAGTAAACTAAAATACTGTAAATAAACTATAAAATAACGGAAAAGCTATAATTAACAGAAATAAACTAAAATTACTAAAAAGAATAGCTGAAAGGAAATAGACTGAAAATAATTCTAAAAACTGTAAATAAACTACTGAAAGGCTATTCCAAAAATCATAGTAAAACTACAACTATTGAAAACCCTATTATTTTAAATTACTTAAAGAAATCTTAAAATAATTACAATTACTCACCTTCGGTATTAAGCTCTTCCTTTGGTCTTCCCGGATCCACTTGGAGTTGTAAAATAATTTAATTTATAACGATTTTCTCCTTTGGAAAAATTATCCCATTTAGGGTCCTTCCTAGAAAGGTGAACCCAATTGGAGAAAACCTAGAATGAGAAAAGGTGGTAGGTCTAGGGGTCTATTTATAGGGGTAGAAGTGGATCTCGGACCATTGGATTTGGAGATTGAATAGGATGCATCCACGTCATAAGCTGAATAGGAGTCATCAGATGCGAAAATAGATGGACCGAATTGGTCAAAAGTATGCAAAACACGGCAGTCGGTTAAAAAAATCACAACCTCATTCGAATGAACGAACAATCATTCATTTTCCCCTAAAACAGCAGGAGGGTTGACTGGGCGGTCGACCTGCCTATATATATATTTTTTCTTTTTATTTCTACTAATTTTGTTTATTTTATAACTTGGTCATATTAGCTCAGATTTTGACGTTCTATATATGGAAATTGATCGGAAAATTACCACGGACACAATGGTGCAACTTCCATGGCTTAATTCTGATAATTTCACAAAGATATTTTATTATCTAATTAATTAACGAATTAATTATTACGGGTTAAATTTCGGGTTGTTACATTCTCCCCTTCTTAAGGGATTTCGTCCCCGAAATCTCTAAGGATAAAAGAATGTACTAAATGTTTTCATCCAATTCTACAACCAACTGCTCAATCATCAACCATTCATTGATTGTCCTTAAGTTTTTCTAATGCAATTTATGATACTTATGCAACTAGTGTAGTGTAAATGTCCCTAACTAATGCAAAAGATTAGGCGGTCCACTGATTCAGTTGACCTCCTTTTATGTAATCATGGTTGTGCCATATATCCAAATGAATGCATAAATTTCCTAATGATATTGATAATTCTATATGCGTGCTACAAACATCATCCAAGTGCAACAATCATGTGATAAACATCCATTTATAGCAATCATGGAAATAAAATAAAAATGCATGCACATCCATATGCATATGCTCTAGTGTCCTAGTTAGGCCAATCCCTAAAGAATATTAGTGCCTAGTGTACCTATATGCATCCATTAGCATCCACTAGCAAACACTTGCAACCACTAGCATACATCATTCATAACATATTCTATTAACATGTTTACATCAAACCCTACCATCCATAGGTTAAATCCTAAGTTCTACCCTCCCAAAGGACAATAAAGGAAAGAACCTATTCAAATCTAAAGATGGAAAAAGGAATTCTAAAACTTACTATAAAAAAGACGAGGATAGGAAGTACGAATCTTCTCTTCTGCTTCCCCAAGTGGCGTCTGCAACATCATCTCTCCATTGCACCTTCACCAGTGGAGAGTCCTTAGTCATTTGATGTTTCTTCCAAAAATCTTCATGGGGATACGCCGAACAGAAGCTTCCATTTCTACCTCCACCTCCTCTAACTGAGTAGGCTCTACAACCCCCGCCGAGTCATGTAAGCGCTTTCGCAAGTGCAAAACATGGAAAATGTCATGCACTCCTGTGAGCCTATCAGGTAGCCTTACTCGGTAAGCCATCTTCCCAACTCTCTCCGCGATACGAAATGGTCCAACAAATCTAGGGGCTAACTTTCCATTTGATCCGAACCTTACCACCTTCCTAAGCGGGGATACTTTGATGAAAACTAAGTCTCCAACCTCAAACTCTAAGTCTCTCCTCCGCTTGTCCCCATACTACTTCTGTCTGTCTTGAGCTGTCTTCATCCTTCGTCGAATCAAATCCACCCTCGCAAAGGTCTCCCTAACCATATCGGGTCCAAGTATTAACTCCTCCGTAGACTCTACCCTACATGATGGGGACTTGCAAGGTCTCCCATATAAAGCCTCAAATGGTGCCATTCCTATACTTGTTTGGTAACTATTATTGTACGCAAACTCAACCAACGGAAGATGCTCCTCCTAAGTTCCTCCAAAGTCCAAATTGCACATCCGTAGAAAATCCTCAAGCACCCTATTTACCCTCCCCATTTTGCCATCTGTCTGGGAGTGATAGGCCGTACTCAACCTAAGTTGCGTCCCTAGCGCCTCCTATAAGCTTCTCCAAAACTCACTAGTGAAAATGGGATCTCTATCACTAACAACGCTAGAAGGAACTCCGTGTAGACGGACTATCTCTCGAATATACAAGGATGCCAAATATGAAGCCATAAACTTACTCTTAACTGGGATGAAGTGAGCACTCTTGGTCAATCTATCAACAATCACCCAAATGCTAGTGTTCCCCTTCCTAGAACAGGGTAAAACATCAATGAAATTCATAGAAATACTGTCCCACTTCCACTCCGGCACATCTAAGGGCCGAAGTAAACCACCGGGTTTCTGCTGCTCTACTTTTACCCTTTGGCATATGAGACACTTAGCTATGAATTCCGCCACGTCCTTCTTCATGCCACCCCAATAGAACATCCTCTTCGTATCCCGATACATTTTGTCACCACCTGGATGAATAGTCATACGGGAATGGTGCGCCTCCTCCAAAACTGCTCTCAACAAGTCACTTGCACGTGGAACACAAAACCTCCCATTTCTCTTAAGACACCCTCTGCTATCAATGGAATAGCATTGGAGATGTCTCGAGACCTCTCCTCAGCTAATCCTATCCATAATGTCCATGAGCTTCAAATCCTCCCGCTGCCTCGAGCCAATCTGATCCATAAGGGTAGGCCTCACTTCTAATGTCGCCAACAATCCGTGAGTAATGTCCGTAGAGGGCTTAAAATCAAAAGTAGAAATAAACTCCAAGCTCCTCCACTCTACGAACAAAGGACTAAGGGTTGTTTTCTTTCTATTCAATGCATCTGCAACCACATTACCATTGTCAGGGGTATAAGCTATCTCAAAATCATACGAGGCTAAAAACTCCATCCACCTTTGTTGCCTCAAGTTCAAGTCCTTCTGTGAGAATAGGTACTTTAATGACTTGTGGTCAGTAAAAAGCTCAAACCTCTCTCCAAGCAAGTAGTGCCTCCAAGCCTTAAGTGCAAGAACTATGGCAGCCAACTCCAAATCGTAGGTAGGGTAGTTCTTCTCATGCGTCCTCCCTCAACTGCCTACTACCATAACACACTACCTTCCCTTCTTACATCAACACCGCTCCTAGACCCATTCCGCATGCATCAGTGTATATACAGTGAAAGGCTTAGCTCCGTTGGGTAAAACTAACACTAGTGCACTAGTAAGGGCTCTCTTAAGCTTCGTGAAGGAATCCTCACAATCTACGTCCCATACGAAAGCTTTATTCTTCTTAGTAAAGCGCGTGAGTGGTGCTGAAATCTTGGCAAAGTCTCTAATGAACTTCCTATAGTAGCCAGCCGATCCTAGGAAGCTCTTAACCTCGGTAACTTTCTTGAGGGGCTTCCAATCTTGCACTGCAATAACCTTGGCGGGGTCAACAGCCAAACCTTCCTTCGAGACTATGTGCTCTAAGAAACGAACTTCCTCTCTCCAAAAATGACACTTCGAAAACTTAGCTCTCAAATGATGACTACGAAGTGTGCGAAGAACTTCTTCTAAATGAACAGCATGATCCTCCATATTCTTGGAAAATACCAAGATATCATCCACGAATACCACCACAAACTTATTTAGGACATCCCTAAAGACTCGGCTCATCAAATCAACGAAATAGGCTGGAGCATTGGTTAGCCCAAAAGACATAACCAACCACTCGAAGTATCTGTTCGGTGTCCTAAAGGCAGTCTTATCTATGCTGTCATTAGTGACTCTAAGCTGATGGAATCGCATGGCTAGATCAAGCTGAGAGAAAACCGAAGAACCTACCAACTGGTCAAAAAGATCATCAATCCTAGGGAGTGGATAGCGGTTCTTCTTGGTGAGCTTATTTAATTCTTCATAATCCACGCAAAGTCGAAGAGAACCATCCGCCTTAGTGGCAAAGACGACTGGTGCTCCCCACTCCGATATGCTCCTTATTATGAATCCCTTCTCCAAAAGCTCATGAATCTGCTTATTCAATTATTTCCTCTCCCTAGGTGTCATGTGCCTCACAGGTAACACTACTGGCTTAGCGTTCTCGGTCAAATAAATCTTGAAGTCAATCTCTCTCTTAGGGGGTAGTCCCCTAACCTCCTCAAAGACGTCTGCAAAATCTCTGACGACAGGAACCGAATGCAACTCTGATGACGATGAATCGAGGGAATAGAGAAAACTCAACAAGACTGACCCTTGCGGGTCGCAAGATACCTCTAGAGTCCTACCACTGCAAGTCTCAAGTCTAACAACTCTCCTCTCACAGTCTAAGATAGCTCTGTATGTGGATAGCCATTCCATCCCTAAGATCATCCCATACCCCGAGAATCCCAAAACATAGGCGTCACAGTCAAATTCTACGCCTAGGATAAAGATTTTGAAACCCCAACAAACCATAGATAAGTGTGTCGATCCTCCTATGGGGTTTGAAACAATAATGGGGTCTACTACTAATGATATGTCCAAGTGCAAACAATCTACTAGAGAACTAGAGATATAAGAATGTGATGCTCCAGAATAAGATAAAGTCCGAATGGGAAAATCAAATATAGAAATCAAACCTTCAAATGTGACTTTCCTACCTTTATCTGGAATGCTACTGGAAGGTGGTGTGTCTAACGCCTGAATCTCGCAACTGGTGCACTCGCTCCCTGGGGACAACTCCTACTCATATGACCGGGCTACCCGCAAGTATAGCACTTACCCTTCATCTTCTCCTTCCAGCAATCCTTGGCCATATGTCTTACCTTCCCACAACTATGGCACTTTATTCCTTTCTTAATCTGCTTCTGAGGACCATCACCTTTCTTCTTCTTATTCTTTTTCGACAACTTCTTCTTTGAACCTTCTGACTTAACCTCCTCTTTAGACTCTCCCTCCTTGACTGTATCCGACATAAGTGCCATCTCGACCAAAGACTCATAAGTATCTCCCATCGATACATGAGTCAACAATAGTCTCTAAAGGGGTTGATTCAATCCCTTCGCAAACTTCATAGCTTTCTTATTCTGTGTGTTCATCAAATCCATCCCAAACCGCGACAGCTCATTGAATTGATTGATGTATTCCTTAACAGAAAAACTCCCTTGCTTCAAATTGATAAACCTCTCCAGCTGAACACTCTCTTCTGCCTGAGATAGAAAATTCTTATCGAATCGTTCCCGGAATCCATCCTAAGTAATATTCCTTCCCTCCAACTCGATCACCTCCCACCAATAAGATGCCTCCTCTTTCAGCTGCCAAGTGGCTAGCTGAACTCGTTGCTGACCATCCAATCCCAAAAGACCAAAAATACTCTATGTGTCCCTAAGCGATGCTCTCGCCTCCATATAAGTCTCCTTTCTAGAAAAAGTCTTCCCGAATAAACTCGCAAAATCTTTACAAAGCTTAGAGAAATTGACGGCGGCATGTGGGTTGATGGGATTCGCACCCACTGGTGCAAGATTGGGCGCAGGCCCGTGCACCTCTGGAGTCGTGGCTTGTAAGTACTTACGAAACTAGGCTGGGACTGGAATGTCCTCGGGAAGGTTCGACGCATCAGCCATTCTACGAAAAGAAAAAGATAGTTTAGGAAAGAGTCAAAGGGGGATTGAACTGGACATATGAGGGGATTTTTATAAAAATTCTTTTATACTTAAAAACTATTTCTAAGAGTTCCTTGAAAAATACTTTTAAAACAAGTTATTTTGGAAAAATACTTTACTTTTAAAATAAATTTTTAGGAATCCTGTAACCTTAGGCTCCAATACCAAGTGAAACACCCCACACCCCTTAATATACCCAAAAGGACACATTAGAAGGCGTGGTGCGTTGTAGGTATAACTAAAGCTAACAGAGACAAAGATTCATAAGACAAATATTGATAAAAACAGTGGAAACTTAAAATAATAACTTAATTAAAATAAAGCCTCATAATTGCTTCATAAATAAGACAAATACCAAATACCACATACATGTCTAAAAATCCAGTATGTCTCATGAAACAAAAACTCATAGTCTCAAAAATCAGAGTACATAATATCCCTCATAATAAGCCAGTACATAGAAAGAACAAAAGCTGAAAATAAAAGAAATACTTAGTAGAGAACTCCTCAAAGAAACTACCAAGCAACAACAATCTACTGACTTCTCCCTTGATTGCCTATGCGGGGGAAAGGGGAAAATAGAGGAGTGGGTCAGACAAAAAGTCTGGTGAATGATAGTAATTACTAGAGTATTTAAGCAAGATAAAATTAATAGACTCTACAACAGTTCTAGCATAAATAAGGATAAAAAAAATAGGAAAGGAATAAACTGGAAATAAGTACGATTAAATATTGCTTAATTTATAAGATAGGTTAACTTTGATTGCTTGCACTTGTCCTTGAGTTCTGCTTTGATTAGGCTGAATTCCTAATCCTGTAGTTAGGATGTAACACTAATTATACCCTTTTTGATTGGCCTGCTACTCCATAAACCTTACTGCAGACCAGACGCTATATAACTCCCTACACAGCAGCCAATGGTATCTACGAATGATGCACAGAGCAACCACTGTTGATCCGGACGACATATATAGCTCCCTACACGGAAGGCAATGGTGTCTACGAAAGACACTCATACTAAGCGCTTGGAACTCATAGCTATTACTAAGCACCCGAATTGAAGTCACAGGCGTAACTGCCACCATGCCCACGCTACCTTTTGCTCCTTCTATTGGGTCTTCTTATTACCTCGACTCCAGCATAAGTGTGCCCCTCATCTCACTTCAGGCTAATGTGAGATCACCGTGTGTTCATAGAAAAATAGAGAAATGTTGTTGGTACTGGCCCGTCATCCAAACAATATCTAGTTGCGCCCCTTATCCAAATCCCCCGTGATTTGGACTTTTTTTAACCAATTACTACCATTCTTAGCATAAACGTGCCCTCGTCTCACTTCAGGCTAATGTGGGACCACCATTTTGTCTAATATGGAATGCTATTTGGTATAGGTCCTACCTTCATCTTTGCTTATTAGCTTAGGTAAATTATTTAAATAAGCCTTTACATTTTATCCCTACTATCTTTGCTTAGTAATTTATCCTAAGTCTTAAACTAAGCCTCATTATGTTCTTTTTCTTATTATAACCTACGTTATAATTATGCTTATTACTTAACACAAGGTCTAAGTGTGAAAATAAGCCTATTTCATCTTTTTTTTCTTTTTAGTTATAATTCTAAGTTATAACTAGGTCAATCTTTTTAATTCTGTCCAATTAACGTAATAATTAGGCGTAATTTCAGTCCAATTCCATTTATATTACAGTCTTTGAAATTTACATCTTATATTCCATATTTCATTTTTCTTACAATTTAATCCGTATTCGCTTTAATCCTATTCTAATCCATACGCAAAGAAGAAGGAAGAATAAAAGAAAACTGAAAATAGAAGAAAATCCAAAGCGTAGAAAGAAGATGTAAATAACGTATAAATAACAGTAAGTAAACTAAAATACTATAAATAAATTGTAAATAAACGGAAAAGCTATAATTAACAGAAATAAACTAAAATTACTAAAAAGAATAACTGAAAGGAAATAGTCTGAAAATAATTCTAAAAACTATAAATAAACTACTGAAAAGGCTATTCCAAAAATCGTAGTAAAACTACAACTATTGAAAACCCTGTTATTTTAAATTACTTGAAGAAATCTTAAAATAATTACAATCACTCACCTCCGGTCCTAAGCTCTTCCTTTGGTCTTCCCGAATCCACTTGGAGTTGTAAAATAATTTAATTTATAACGATTTTCTCCTTTGGAAAATTATTCCGTTTAGGATCCTTCTAGAAAGGTGAACCAAATTGGAGAAAACCTAGAATAAGAAAAAGTGTTAGGTCTAGGGGTCAATTTATAGTGGTAGGAGTGGATCTCGGACCATTGGATTTGGAGATTGAATAGGATGCATCCACGTCGTAGGCTGAATAGGAGTAATCAGATGCGAAAATAGATGGACCGGATTGGACAGAAGAATGCAAAACACGTCAATCGGTTAAAAAAATTACTCCCTCATTCGAACGAACGAACAGTCGTTCGTTCGCCCCTAAAATAGTAGGCGGGTCGACCGTGCGGTCGACCGCCTGGTGCCCAGGTCGACCGGCCGGTCGACCTGCCTATATATATATTTTCTTTTTTCTTTTTATTTCTGCTTATTTTGTTTATTTTATAACTTGGTCATATTAGCTCAGATTTTGACGTTCTATATATGGAAATTGACTAGAAAATTACCACGGACACAATGGTGCAACTTCCATGGCTTAATTTTGATAATTTCGCAAATTTATTTTATTATATTATTAATTAACGAATTAATTATTACGGGTTAAATTTTGGGTTGTTACACTTTATCAGTAAGTTCTGGAAGGCATTACAAATAACTTTGGGAACAAAGCTGAGTATTAGTACCGCATATGATCCCCAGATGAAAAGGCAAACTGGAAGGGTAAATCGAGTATTGGAAGATCTTCTGAGAGCTTATATCTTAGATTTTGGAGGATCATTGGAAAATTATCTTCATCTTGTTGAGTTCTCCTACAAGAATAACTATCAGGCTAGTATTGGCATGGCCCCGTATGAAGCTTTGTATGGTCGTCCATGTAGATTCCCAGCATGTTAGATCTAGACCGGAGATCGGTTGGTACTAGGTCCTGACAAGATTAGAGAAGCTTCAAAAAAGGTTGGCATGATCAGAAAGAAGATGAATGAAGCCCAGAGCAAGCAAAATAGTTACGTGGATAGGTGGCGTAGAAATTTGGAATTCTCGGTTGGAGATCATGTATTCTTGAAAGTTTCTCCAATGAGAGGAGTGGTAAGATTTGGTCGGCCAGGGAAGTTAGCACCTCGATTTATTGGACCATTTCCTATCTTGAGCGGATTGGCCCATTAGCTTATCATGTGGAATTGCCTAAAAGGTTGTCTAGTGTGCATAATGTTTTTCACGTGTCCTATCTACGGAAGTATGTGCGTGGTTCAAAGCAGATTATAAAAAAGGCTGGTCAAGAAGATTTAGAAGTTGAACAAAATTTAGCAGTTAGTAGACGACCAGTTCGTATCATGTACCACGATGAGAAACGATTGAGAAGGAAAGTTGTGAGATTGGTGAAAGTCCAATGGAGTAGTGATGCAGAAGACTGCACCTGGGAAACAAAAGACAGAATGAAGAAGGTATATCCTGAGTTTAGGATTGATGTTGTATCGAGATAATGTACTTACCGCCTATGGCATACTCACTTATCATATCTTGTATATATTTTATTTTATTCAAATATATATATATATATATATATATATATATATTCATTTCGAGTTATATTCTTCTTATCCTTAATTTTGAGGACGAAATTCTTCTAAGGGAGAAGTATGTAACGACCCGGAAATTCAACACTTTAGAAAAAAATTCAAATTATTCAAATATAAGATATTTTAAAATAAATGAAAATGTTCTGAATGATAAATAATATTGGTAATTTTGTTTTGAATAAATATTTACAAAATTATATACTTTGAAAGATATATCGATAAAATGACCGAAAATCGTTTTACCGATAAACAGCTCATTGACTATCCGACATCGCGCACAGAGCTGGATACATACACTCATTTATCTATACGAGTGAGAATATGTAATAAAATTGTGATATCCCGGGTTTTTGGGCAGTATAAATTTAATAATCTGTATTGATAATTCAATTGAATTGATAATTTTCCTTTATAATTTTAGTTTAAATTGGTAATTTAATCTTTAAAGGTTAATAAATATTTAATCTGGAAAATATTGATAAGATTTATTTTCAAAGATAATAAAGTTTTAAATCTATTTAATATATATATATATATATTTGATATTGGGAATGGAAATATCTTTTGTTTTAAATTAAAGATGAATTTTTAAATTGAAATATATATAGTATGTATATGTTATAATTTGATATTGTTTGAAATTTATTTTAATCTATTGATAATATATATATGTATGAATTGTAATTTAAAGCTTTGTTTTAAAATTTATATTTTTCAAAGGTTAGTTTAGATTAATTCAATTTTTTTCAAAATATAAGATAATTTTTTATTTTAAATGAAATTGTTTACAAAAGATTTAAACAAGCTTTGTTTTGTCTTCTTTTAAAATACTCAAATCAAAATGGTTATAAATGTATAAAGTTAAATGTTTAAATTTTTAAAATACATGTATAAGATATATTTGAATTATAATTAGTTTTAGAATAATTTCTTTTAAAAATAATTTATATATACACATATGTAAATTAAGAAAATTTAAGTATGTAAGTTATATTAACATTTGAATTAAATAAAAATTTAAATTACTTAGGACATGTGTTAACACATGGTAATAACATTTGTAATTCATAGAAACACATATTAACATTTGTATATTCATGCAATTTAACAAGTGGCAACACTATTTTTATTTAAAAATTTAATTTATAAATTATGTAGTTTAGAGAGAAATCTGGTTTTCATTTTTAGTTCAAAATCGTTTCCTGCCTAAACTCTTTCTTCTCTTTTCTTAACTAAAACCTAAAAACAAATCAAATTTGAAACCAAAAATCTGGAAAGCAAAATTTAAAGCAAAGCAAAAATCTGGAAACCTGGAATCAAAGAAGAAATGGAATCTGGAATTCAAATATAACTTAAAGAAGATGGAGGCAAATTTAATTAGCAATTTCAAATTCTTCAATCAAACTGAAGACATGCAATTAGAGGAAATAAATCAAACAACAAAGTTTAAATTCAACCAAACAAAAGAAGTTCAAAAATCTGAACATGCAAGCCTGGAAACAGCTTCTATTCTCTGTCCTCTGTCTCAACTAAACTGGTGAGTAAACTCTTATTTAAAAACAGTTTTTAGATGATTGCATGTGATGATTTTGTGTGATAAAGTTATGATATGATTTGCATGCTCATTTATCTGGATATATGTATAAAAACTTGCTTGTTTTTTTTAAGTATGTGACTGTATGTGTTTATATGGTGCTCTGTATTTGTAACAGACTCAATCATCATCATCAAAACTTTCCTATCTTCTCGAACAATCAATATTTGACTTTGGTTGCTGAAACAAATTGTTAATAACAATGAGTTCTTGTTTATAAAAATAATTTCAGGTTATTTTATTGGTTAAATATACTGTAAATTTAAAATTTACAGTAAAAATCAGAAAAAGGGTAAATATCAAATATGGAAATTTATATATCTGATTTTATAATCTGGTTAGTGAATCCATATCATGATTTTTAATATATGTTTCATGATTTTTAATTTGATGGATTGTGGGAATTTGGGGTTTATTCGAGTTGGTGTTTTTGACGATTTTCCGTTGATCGACGTGTTGATCGGAGCTGTAACTTTGGTCGAAGCTTGCTAGTAGATAGGGGGAGATAGGAAAAATACAATCGAATTTTTCCAATGTCTAAATTGTTTGAATTCAAACAAACTAGGGTTTTAAGTGGTGTTTTAATCGTCTGGGTTGTCGAAGCAGTTTCAACGTGGATAAGGGACCGGAATCGATCGCGATGGGGGAAAACGAAGCATGGTTTCGTGATGAAGGTCTGGACGTGGCGGCGAGGTTCCTCGTTGTCGTAGGCGGCGGCGCGAGAGGAATTTGATGATTCGGTTGGTTCCAGAGAAGAGCTCGTTTTGCTCGATTTTAATTTGGGAAAGATACGTACGATCTGGGTGGGGAGTAGTGATCGCGTGGGTTCGTGGAGTCGGAGAGGAGTATCGCGACGATCATCTGTGGTCGGAGGCGCTGGTGCAAGTGCACCACGTGCACGTGTACAAGTTTGAATGTCTGGTGTTTCGATGTTTTTGAGAAGATGATGATTTGCTCGGGAAGGTCTCGTGGAATTTGTGGTTCGACTCGAAGTAAGGGACGTGCGTGAGTTCCTCGCGAGTGACCCGGGAAGGAAGCGAGTTTGACTCGGGAATTTTGGTGTTGCAACTGTTTTAAACTTAAAGTAGTAATGTCAGTTTTTTTTTCAAGTAATTAATTATAGATTTTGATTAATTAAGTATAATTAATTTGCGAAGTTTCAAAGTTTAAAGATATCTTTGTTTCAAAGGTAATGTTCCTAAGTTTTAAAAACAAAGTAAAACCAAGTTTTAAGTATAATTAAAGTAGGCAAGTTATTAATTAGTATTGATATGAATTTAAGGATACTTAATTTAAATATGATTTGTTAATAAGTAGAGATTAATTAAAATAAATGGTTTTCTTATTTAATTAAGGATTTTAAAATATAAGATGTTAATTAATTAATTGTTTAATTAATTTTAAATAATTAGTTAATTATTTATTAAATTTTTAAATCACTTAATTATGGATTAATTAAGTATAATACCTAATGAAGTAATAAATGGTTAAAAATTGAATGTAATTGAGAAGGTAATTACTTATGGAAGTAATTAGTGGAAATTACTCATGGGAGAAATTAGATGGAAGTAATTAATGGATAATAATTGATTAATATAATTGTTTTAAAGTTAATTAATTATAAAGTACTTAATTTATTAAAGAATTAAGAATTATTAATGATAGAATTAATTACTTGTTAAGGTAATTAGTTAAGAGAGATCATTTAATGAAGTAATTAAAAGATAATTACTTATGTAAGTAATTAAGAGTTAATTACTTAATTATTTTAGTTAATTAATTAATGTGATTAATTAAATGTGTTTAATTTAAGATTAATTACTAAGTGTAATTAATCAAAAAGTAATTAATTAATAAAGTAAATAATTAAGAATTATTTGTTAATTTAAATTGATTAATAATTACTTAATGAAGTAATTAAAGATTAATTAATTAGATTAATTAATCAAGGTTAATATAATTAATTAAGAAGAAATTAATTAAGGTTAAGTAATTACAAGATGGTTAATTACTGTTTATAATTAATTAAGGAATGTAGTTAATTAAAGATTAATTATTTAATTAACTAGAAGGTAATTAATTAATGAAATAATTAGAGGGTTATTAATTAATCAAGGTTGATTAATAAAAGTGATTAATTAAAGTATGATTAATTAATTATAATTAATTGAGGATTAATGCAAATAATTAATTAATTATGGAAGTAAATGAAGAATCATTAAGTATTGTAATTTAATAATAGTAATTAAAGGTTAATTACTGTATATGGTTTAAGGATAATTACTTGAATGTAATTAAAATAATTAATCAAGGAGATTAATTAAAAGAAGATCATTAGGAGATGATTAGTTAATTAATTTGTAATTAATTAATGATAGTAAGTAGGATTTTGATAATCCAAGTAATTAAATTGATATGGAGTTAATCAATTCTGTTTAGATGATTGGTTAATATTGGATGATTGATACTGTATGATTTGGATGCTTTGGTTGCATAGTGATGATGATATGGATTATCTGCTTATAATGATAATGTTGATTATCTATTGTGAATCTGTGAATTATCTATCTGTGTGTAAATAGATAGTAGAATTGAATTGTTTTAACTTTAAAACAACTTGGCCTTAAAAGATACGTTTTGGATTTCGATGAGACCGGGATCGGGTTTCCGTATACCGGTATTCCAGGTCTGGAGACCCGAATACCACATCGATCCAAATTTACGATAGGTCGTGAATCTCAAGTGAAGATGAAGATTCAGAGTGCAAGGGTTATTGTCGTTAACTCTGAGGGTGATTCCAAAACGAGTGTAACGAGATAATGCCTTCGGTTTCGTTCGAACCCGGAACGAACTTATATGGATTGAATGCTTTCAGCACATCGTCAGGCGGACGATGAGCATTCTAAGTGATATGTTCTGATTAAAGGTAATCGTAGCCTCAAGCCTCATCAACCGGGAATGGCTAAAACAGGGGAGGTGCAGCAAGGCTTCGTGGGTAGCACCCACTGAGAGCAAGATAGATCCCTGTCTAGAGGTCCCTTTTCTTTTATTCGGCTTAGTGTGTGGTTGGTCGCGCCAACTACGGGATTATCTTGTTCGGGATTATCCAGTAAGGGATGGTTCCGGCTTTGTGTTGCAGGGGAGCGGGCGTACTCCTCGGTACGGTGATCTAGGCCACGTACTGTGACGGGCGGTACCCCAGTAGCCCTGCCATTGTATGGAATCCAAACTCCAATAAGTGCCGTACGTATTAGTTGTGCCCAACTATGTTGGAATGTGAGATGTAAGCATTTCAGCTATTTCTGTATTTTACTTGAAAACCCTAGACCCTATTATAATATAACTGGATTTCCTATCAAATGTTTTAGTTAGCGTAAGGTAAAAACTTACCCATGTTTATGTGTGGGGAGTCTTACGTGATACTTTTGTTTTCAAAGGTTTTTCAAAGTTAAGCAATCTAACCGTTTACTCACACCAGACCCATGTCTGACCCAAGTGTTTATTTCTGTTTTATAAACTCTTGGGTACTCAAATTTTTACGAGTAGCCAAGGGATTCAGGTTTAGCTTTGACGAATATTCTGGAGGAGTAATGGAGCAGGAGGCTTCGGCGTTCGTAGATATAGTATTCCGCTGTGTGGAGATCTGTGTTAGAGTCTTGTATTGTATTGAGTTGTAATATCTAGACAGATGTTTATAACTGTCTAGTATGTGTTGTATAGTTGTGTAAACTCTGTAAATTGTTATATACTATGTAATAGTTTATGTTATTAATATAATTTATTCGTTCCGATGTGAGATCGTTGTTGTTGTTTCTTTCTTTCTTCTCTTCTTTTCTATTTTCTACCCCTTTCTTTCTTCATAATGATGCGACTTTCTGGGCATAGAAAGTCGGGTTGTTTACATATGGTATCAGAGCTGTAGGTTGAGTGAATACCTAGTCTCTGAAGTGGTGTCTATCTTGAGAGCGCGTAATTGTTAGTTATATAAAAATGGTTTTATATTGTGTTAATTGATCGGTTGAGTGGTATATGGATTCTGGTCAATACGAGTAGCTAACGTTATTGATAGGGATCTCTAAACACTTGAACCAGGCCAACGGACACAATATTGTTTTAAAGAGGTAGATGAAATAATTCTACCCAAAAATAATTTCTATATAAAAAAAATATATATCATTTTAAATATATATATATTTCTACCTATTTATTGGGTTACCTGTTCGGGTTTTCCAATATAAGTTATAAAGGTAGATAAGGTGGTAGTGTGTGTAACACAATTACCAATAGTTGGAGTTTGAATGTTTGAGGTTGGAAGTATATATCGAGACTGTAAACCCAATATCGTCTCGAGTAAGTTGGTAGTATGGAGTAAGGATGTCTCGGATCTTTGAAGAAAATCCTTTTCAAGATTCGGAGTCCATTATTGGAATGTAAAATTGGTTGAGCTCGGGTGAGCAGATTTTCTAGAGTTGGATCTGTCGGAAGTGTAGAAGCAAGTGATGATAGCTTGGCAACTTCAGGAAGGAGCAGCTGTGTGATGAGACACAATATCTATGGATGTTCCCGAAGGAGATGTTCTTTTTGGAGCAAGATTAAGAAGGTATTGGAGGAACAGTTGATGTCTACCATAGGAAAGACTGGGCTGTATAGGAATTCTTTGATATCGAGTAAGAGAGTTTTATCTATTTGGAAGTATGGGACTAAGGTCGATTAGTTGTTCTTCGGACATGGTCTCATTATTCCCTTAAGAAGAGTAAGATATTGGCGTTTGGTTGGGAGCCCGAGTTTCTTTTGGGATGTCTGCCATCTCAAAGGTTCGTTGTGAGGTTTGTTGATGGTTTTAGTTTTGAGGAGCCTTTGGATTAGAAGCTTTTGGTTAACTGTGGTAGCAGTACAGTTCGAAGTGTTTGGTGTGTAGATTGTTTAGCTTCTGGAGAGCGAGTCTCCCAGTGATTTATACTCGGGGAAACTCGAGATAGTATTATGAAGTCTATCCTGATTTATATCAGAATAGTTAGTTAGATTAGATTGTTTGATTGGTTGCTTTGATTGTTGGAATTGGATGATAGGTATGTGGTTGCTAAATTAAAAATCTTTGCTGGATTATTAAATTAACTTTGCTTTTAATTTCGGGGACGAAATTATTTTAAGGGGGGAGGAATGTGATATCCCGGGTTTTTGGGCAGTATAAATTTAATAATCTGTATTGATAATTCAATTGAATTGATAATTTTCCTTTATAATTTTAGTTTAAATTGGTAATTTAATCTTTAAAGGTTAATAAATATTTAATCTGGAAAATATTGATAAGATTTATTTTCAAAGATAATAAAGTTTTAAATCTATTTAAAATATATATATATATTTGATATTGGGAATGGAAATATCTTTTGTTTTAAATTAAAGATGAATTTTTAAATTGAAATATATATAGTATGTATATGTTATAATTTGATATTGTTTGAAATTTATTTTAATCTATTGATAATATATATATGTATGAATTGTAATTTAAAGCTTTGTTTTAAAATTTATATTTTTCAAAGGTTAGTTTAGATTAATTCAATTTTTTTCAAAATATAAGATAATTGTTTATTTTAAATGAAATTGTTTACAAAAGATTTAAACAAGCTTTGTTTTGTCTTCTTTTAAAATACTCAAATCAAAATGGTTATAAATGTATAAAGTTAAATGTTTAAATTTTTAAAATACATGTATAAGATATATTTGAATTATAATTAGTTTTAGAATAATTTCTTTTAAAAATAATTTATATATACACATATGTAAATTAAGAAAATTTAAGTATGTAAGTTATATTAACATTTGAATTAAATAAAAATTTAAATTACTTAGGACATGTGTTAACACATGGTAATAACATTTGTAATTCATAGAAACACATATTAACATTTGTATATTCATGCAATTTAACAAGTGGCAACACTATTTTTATTTAAAAATTTAATTTATAAATTATGTAGTTTAGAGAGAAATCTGGTTTTCATTTTTAGTTCAAAATCGTTTCCTGCCTAAACTCTTTCTTCTCTTTTCTTAACTAAAACCTAAAAACAAATCAAATCTGAAACCAAAAATCTGGAAAGCAAAATTTAAAGCAAAGCAAAAATCTGGAAACCTGGAATCAAAGAAGAAATGGAATCTGGAATTCAAATATAACTTAAAGAAGATGGAGGCAAATTTAATTAGCAATTTCAAATTCTTCAATCAAACTGAAGACATGCAATTAGAGGAAATAAATCAAACAACAAAGTTTAAATTCAACCAAACAAAAGAAGTTCAAAAATCTGAACATGCAAGCCTGGAAACAGCTTCTATTCTCTGTCCTCTGTCTCAACTAAACTGGTGAGTAAACTCTTATTTAAAAACAGTTTTTAGATGATTGCATGTGATGATTTTGTGTGATAAAGTTATGATATGATTTGCATGCTCATTTATTTGGATATATGTATAAAAACTTGCTTGTTTTTTTAAGTATGTGACTGTATGTGTTTATATGGTGTTCTGTATTTGTAACAGACTCAATCATCATCATCAAAACTTTCCTATCTTCTCGAACAATCAATATTTGACTTTGGTTGCTGAAACAAATTGTTAATAACAATGAGTTCTTGTTTATAAAAATAATTTCAGGTTATTTTATTGGTTAAATATACTGTAAATTTAAAATTTACAGTAAAAATCAGAAAAAGGGTAAATATCAAATATGGAAATTTATATATCTGATTTTATAATCTGGTTAGTGAATCCATATCATGATTTTTAATATATGTTTCATGATTTTTAATTTGATGGATTGTGGGAATTTGGGGTTTATTCGAGTTGGGGTTTTTGACGATTTTCCGTTGATCGACGTGTTGATCGGAGCTGTAACTTTGGTCGAAGCTTGCTAGTAGATAGGGGGAGATAGGAAAAATACAATCGAATTTTTCCAATGTCTAAATTGTTTGAATTCAAACAAACTAGGGTTTTAAGTGGTGTTTTAATCGCCTGGGTTGTCGAAGCAGTTTCAACGTGGATAAGGGACCGGAATCGATCGCGATGGGGGAAAACGAAGCATGGTTTCGTGATGAAGGTCTGGACGTGGCGGCGAGGTTCCTCGTTGTCGTAGGCGGCGGCGCGAGAGGAATTTGATGATTCGGTTGGTTCCAGAGAAGAGCTCGTTTTGCTCGATTTTAATTTGGGAAAGATACGTACGATCTGGGTGGGGAGTAGTGATCGCGTGGGTTCGTGGAGTCGGAGAGGAGTATCGCGACGATCATATGTTGTCGGAGGCGCTGGTGCAAGTGCACCACGTGCACGTGTACAAGTTTGAATGTCTGGTGTTTCGATGTTTTTGAGAAGATGATGATTTGCTCGGGAAGGTCTCGTGGAATTTGTGGTTCGACTCGAAGTAAGGGACGTGCGTGAGTTCCTCGCGAGTGACCCGGGAAGGAAGCGAGTTTGACTCGGGAATTTTGGTGTTGTAACTGTTTTAAACTTAAAGTAGTAATGTCAGTTTTTTTTCAAGTAATTAATTATAGATTTTGATTAATTAAGTATAATTAATTTGCGAAGTTTCAAAGTTTAAAGATATCTTTGTTTCAAAGGTAATGTTCCTAAGTTTTAAAAACAAAGTAAAACCAAGTTTTAAGTATAATTAAAGTAGGCAAGTTATTAATTAGTATTGATATGAATTTAAGGATACTTAATTTAAATATGATTTGTTAATAAGTAGAGATTAATTAAAATAAATGGTTTTCTTATTTAATTAAGGATTTTAAAATATAAGATGTTAATTAATTAATTGTTTAATTAATTTTAAATAATTAGTTAATTATTTATTAAATTTTTAAATCACTTAATTATGGATTAATTAAGTATAATACCTAATGAAGTAATAAATGGTTAAAAATTGAATGTAATTGAGAAGGTAATTACTTATGGAAGTAATTAGTGGAAATTACTCATGGGAGAAATTAGATGGAAGTAATTAATGGATAATAATTGATTAATATAATTGTTTTAAAGTTAATTAATTATAAAGTAATTAATTTATTAAAGAATTAAGAATTATTAATGATAGAATTAATTACTTGTTAAGGTAATTAGTTAAGAGAGATCATTTAATGAAGTAATTAAAAGATAATTACTTATGTAAGTAATTAAGAGTTAATTACTTAATTATTTTAGTTAATTAATTAATGTGATTAATTAAATGTGTTTAATTTAAGATTAATTACTAAGTGTAATTAATCAAAAAGTAATTAATTAATAAAGTAATTAATTAAGAATTATTTGTTAATTTAAATTGATTAATAATTACTTAATGAAGTAATTAAAGATTAATTAATCAAGGTTAATATAATTAATTAAGAAGAAATTAATTAAGGTTAAGTAATTACAAGATGGTTAATTACTGTTTATAATTAATTAAGGAATGTAGTTAATTAAAGATTAATTATTTAATTAACTAGAAGGTAATTAATTAATGAAATAATTAGAGGGTTATTAATTAATCAAGGTTGATTAATAAAAGTGATTAATTAAAGTATGATTAATTAATTATAATTAATTGAGGATTAATGCAAATAATTAATTAATTATGGAAGTAAATGAAGAATCATTAAGTATTGTAATTTAATAATAGTAATTAAAGGTTAATTACTGTATATGGTTTAAGGATAATTACTTGAATGTAATTAAAATAATTAATCAAGGAGATTAATTAAAAGAAGATCATTAGGAGATGATTAGTTAATTAATTTGTAATTAATTAATGATAGTAAGTAGGATTTTGATAATCCAAGTAATTAAATTGATATGGAGTTAATCAATTCTGTTTAGATGATTGGTTAATATTGGATGATTGATACTGTATGATTTGGATGCTTTGGTTGCATAGTGATGATGATATGGATTATCTGCTTATAATGATAATGTTGATTATCTATTGTGAATCTGTGAATTATCTATCTGTGTGTAAATAGATAGTAGAATTGAATTGTTTTAACTTTAAAACAACTTGGCCTTAAAAGATACGTTTTGGATTTCGATGAGACCGGGATCGGGTTTCCGTATACCGGTATTCCAGGTCTGGAGACCCGAATACCACATCGATCCAAATTTACGATAGGTCGTGAATCTCAAGTGAAGATGAAGATTCAGAGTGCAAGGGTTATTGTCGTTAACTCTGAGGGTGATTCCAAAACGAGTGTAACGAGATAATGCCTTCGGTTTCATTCGAACCCGGAACGAACTTATATGGATTGAATGCTTTCAGCACATCGTCAGGCGGACGATGAGCATTCTAAGTGATATGTTCTGATTAAAGGTAATCGTAGCCTCAAGCCTCATCAACCGGGAATGGCTAAAACAGGGGAGGTGCAGCAAGGCTTCGTGGGTAGCACCCACTGAGAGCAAGATAGATCCCTGTCTAGAGGTCCCTTTTCTTTTATTCGGCTTAGTGTGTGGTTGGTCGCGCCAACTACGGGATTATCTTGTTCGGGATTATCCAGTAAGGGATGGTTCCGGCTTTGTGTTGCAGGGGAGCGGGCGTACTCCTCGGTACGGTGATCTAGGCCACGTACTGTGACGGGCGGTACCCCAGTAGCCCTGCCATTGTATGGAATCCAAACTCCAATAAGTGCCGTACGTATTAGTTGTGCCCAACTATGTTGGAATGTGAGATGTAAGCATTTCAGCTATTTCTGTATTTTACTTGAAAACCCTAGACCCTATTATAATATAACTGGATTTCCTATCAAATGTTTTAGTTAGCGTAAGGTAAAAACTTACCCATGTTTATGTGTGGGGAGTCTTACGTGATACTTTTGTTTTCAAAGGTTTTTCAAAGTTAAGCAATCTAACCGTTTACTCACACCAGACCCATGTCTGACCCAAGTGTTTATTTCTGTTTTATAAACTCTTGGGTACTCAAATTTTTACGAGTAGCCAAGGGATTCAGGTTTAGCTTTGACGAATATTCTGGAGGAGTAATGGAGCAGGAGGCTTCGGCGTTCGTAGATATAGTATTCCGCTGTGTGGAGATCTGTGTTAGAGTCTTGTATTGTATTGAGTTGTAATATCTAGACAGATGTTTATAACTGTCTAGTATGTGTTGTATAGTTGTGTAAACTCTGTAAATTGTTGTATACTATGTAATAGTTTATGTTATTAATATAATTTATTCGTTCCGATGTGAGATCGTTGTTGTTGTTTCTTTCTTTCTTCTCTTCTTTTCTATTTTCTACCTCTTTCTTTCTTCATAATGATGCGAATTTCTGGGCATATAAAGTCGGGTCGTTACAAAAATACTTTATTTTATTTTGGAAAATTAAAAGTGTATATGACATCATTAATAATGTCGCTATTTCGAAATAATTGATTTTTAATTTTAAATGATTTAATAATTATTTTTAATTATTAGATGAGCCCTTTTAATTATTATATAATGATATAAATATTATTATCAAATTTTGTTTACAAATATATGTATAGTAACTATGAAGTAAAAATATGTTCGGAAATCGAAATCGAAATTCGTAAAAATTTAATGTGTAGAAGTTGTGCAACGTTGTGGATTATATGTGACATACATATGCACATATATATGTACACATACATGAAGACATTCACATGCACATGGATACACACATATATACATATACATTTTAATATAAAATAACCAAACATATTATGATACTTTATTCACTTTTCTTAACCCTTAAGCATCCCAAAGTCAACACTTACACTCACAAGTTCAAGCACATGGCCTTGCACATGGGAAAAGGGGTTTCGGTCGAACACTATGATGATGGAGGGTGGTGTGGTGGTGGTGAAGTAATGATGTATTTGCACTTAAAAATTGATATTTTATTCCTTCCATTTGCTTATAAATACCCAGCATCCTTCTTCACTTTCATTCACTTATTTTTCTTTGTTTTTCTAAGCTTTTCTATCTACTTTCATATCTTCCATACTTAGAGAAATAATGGCAAAAATATTTGCAACAGAAAACGAAATTATATAGTGTGTGTGTTTGTGGGTGTGTGTGTCAAACCACTTCAAAACTCAAGCAAACTCCTCCTCTCCACTTAATATACCCAAGGCCACACCCTTGCAACCCTAGGCCATGTGCGCTCCTCGTCTCCAAGGTCAAGGTCGAACCTTCCAAGGCAAAGGTTCGAGTGTTCCTAAGTTTTGAATTCAAGTTAGCGGAGCTATAACCGATTTAAAGTTAGTCCGATCGAAATTCAAGTGAGAAACTCTATTTATAATATGATATATTGGATGATATATATGTTTTGTTATGCTTGGTTGCGATGATTGTTTACCAAATTTGGATGTTGATTATAGGTTGTTTTATTGTATTAACAAGTCACGTTTAATACACATCAAAAATCACAAAAGAAATCACTTTCCTTTAATAAATGAAATTATGTATATGAGATTGTTAAACCTCTTGAAAATATTTTAAAATGGTTTATAAATGTTTTATAGACACTAAACTCCAATTTTGTAAATTTTGACAATTACGAAAATTGAGTCAAAAATATGCACGTCGCGTAACGGTAGTTCGCGATTTAGCGCTTTAGGAAGTTAAATTCATTTAAACAATTGATTCCGAGTCAAAATTCCTTGTAACAAGAATTTTCCAAATCCTTATAATCATAATTTTAAAATGAAGAAAAAAAATCGAGATTTCCCGTTTATTAAATTTTGAAATATGAGTAAAACAAGTTTTTAAAGTAATCGCGGTTTGGCAGTTCGGAAAACAAAGCAACAAATTCTTTATAAATAATATTTTTAATTCTTTAAAAATATGGAATAAATTTTATAAATCTTTTCAAATGTTTTAAAAGAGATTTGAGTTATAAAAATGGATTTCCAAATGACCGAAAAGTTGTTTTGATTAAATAAGCTTTGAAAACACTTTTGTAGCACTTTTTGCAGCACTTTTAATAACTCTTGCAAACAATTGTTTTAACTTAATTATTCTTTCCTAAATCTTTTGTGAACATTTTCAAATAAATAGTTAAGTAATTTATAGATGATTAAGAGGTTTAAAAATGAGTATGCGAAAATGACTAGTACATTTATTCCATTTGTGAGTGTCACAAATAATCCGACCGAGGAATGGAACAAATCGAAGGGAAAGCCCGGATGCCCTAAAATAATTAGAAGTAAATTAAGTATTTTGAAAGGCTTAGATTCGATCAAATAACTTGACCACCTTATGGGTGACAGAGAGGTAGTCTATAGGCTTGGGTTTGGGAAACCATTTGCCTGCCCTCCCTTGCTTCCCGGACTGGCCCGACGGAAGGAATAGTAAATTTGATTTACTTGGAACAAAATTTCCCAAAGTATAAAAGATATAATTTTTCAAATTCAAACAACTTGGATTGCATAGAAATAATCTTCTTATACTTGGTATTAGATTCCGAGGAGGGAACCCATACTATCCATGAGAATTTAAAAGGTTATCTCACCGTTATTCGACGGATAGTAAAGGTTGAATACAGAAATTGATATTGAGTAAAATTAGTATAATTTCCATGATCCTATTTACTCAATAATGTTTTCTAAAATGATTTATGAAATTGATTTGGTAATGCCAAAGTTAAAGAGAGGTTTGATGATTCCATATATACTGGAAAGAATGTTTTAAAGATACATATCTCTAGAAGATATTTTTATTAATCAATCAAGAATAATTTCCTATTCACTTAACATATTTTTATCGATGATGGTTCGAAGGAACCGCGGTTGGATTTGGGAGATTCCTATCCGAAGACCACTTCAAACCAATTTATGTGTTCGAAAATAAAGGATATGGGATGATATGATTTGGAAGATGGAATGTAAGGCTGCTTGTCACTAACCCTTGGGGGAATTTTCCAATATCACTTATTAGTGACGGTAGTTCTCCATTTGAGATCTTCGATGCAAGGACTTCTTGCTACTAATCCTTAGGGTAATTCCCGATAGGATGTGGTAGGAGAGTACCCTCGGTTTATCATATTCCTAGATAACTTGTATGGATGAATGTTAACGCACATACATTGATTTTTACAAATGTACATCTATTTGGTTGCGGAGAAGGCAACTTCGCTTTGCTTAACACCCTTCTCTGAGATGTATGAGCTCAAAGGTTGTACATTTATGGAAATCAATAGCGTGTGATGGAATTGGCAATGTGGCATTCAAAGTGGAATGTGCTAGGTGAAAGGCAATCGTTACCTCAGCCCTCATTACCCGGTAATGGCTTAAACAGGATACGTTGTAAGGCTAAGTGGTTCGCAACCATTAGGGTATGATCATCACCTTTCTAGATTACTCTCTATATATCGAGTATGTGGTGTATGCTATGGGATCCCGCATAGGATGGTTACGACTGGGGTGATGACATATTTGGTTTCTATCCAGGCCATGTCTAAGTGCCAAAAAGGGATAGATCGGTCTTGCCAAATGCGTAGGGTTGTTTGTGTATCCTTGATACATCCTTCTAGAGATATACTATATGGAAGGTAGTCTCTTACCTTGCCATTGTATGGAATCCATTCCTCAATAAGTGCTTTCGGACTTGTTTGTAGAGCCTAACATATCCGGAATTTAATAATAGTAAATTTTTTGGCTAAGATTAATAAGTTTATTTGAAAAGTATTTTCAAAAGAATGTCATTAAAAATAATAACCCTATATTTTGTGTAGCATATGTTTTAGTTATCATAAGGTAAAAACCCGTTCTATGTTTATATGCAGTGTGGTCTTATGAGATACCTTTGTTTTCAAAAATGCGTACTTTGAGTTTCTCATACCATCCCATGACTGACCCGTAGTTTATTTTTCCTATAAACTTTGGGTGCCCTATTTTTCTAGGAAGCCAAGTAATTAGATTGTTCGATGCATTTTAGGATGGAGTATGGAGCATTTTGGGTCTTTTGTTGAAGTTATCTATCACTTTCCGCTATGTTTATATTATGTATAAGTATCTACCAGCACCTGTAAGAATAGACCATTATAACTATCCTAGTTGGGCTAGTACTTGCTATGACTCTGATATCTCATTTTGAGAGTGATTTTATGTACTATCTATATGATTACAAGTTGTTAAATATGATAAGAGATTCTATCATTGTCTTGTCTTTTATCTTTATTTTCTTTTACCCCATGATAATCTGCCACTTCGGCACTTGGATTTCTGCACGTGAATACCAAGGATGTATTAATGTCGATTTCTGATGATCGAGGAGGTGGGTCGTCACATAAATGCTCACATAACCAAAGTTGTAGATTATAAAAAGAGGAAAATAAACTAAATTATGGTCAGATTATTATCCAGCAACTGATATTTGTTTATATATTAAAATGAACAAAGTGTGATATAAATTTTATAAAATAATGTATTTTTTTGAAACACTATTTATATATAAGACTGTTATTTTATACTTTATAAAAAACTATTCTATTTATGTAAAATCATTTGAAATTAAACAAAAGCATTTCGTATATGATTAAATTTAAAATAAACTACCAGCATAACCATCACGTAAGCATATATTTTTCTTAGAGTATTCTAATACTTTGCTAAATTAAATTTCAAACTAGATGCTATTGTTTCTGGCTAAGACACTTCTTTCATCTTCTCTACCTCTAACAAATATGTAAGATAACCCCATGGGATTGATCCTTGTGTATTTTGAAAGAAGAAACTTGCAAGTAGTAGAAGAATAAATAAAGTTGTTAAATCATTTTTCAATGTTTCTTCTTCTACATTTATAGCCCGTTGAATTGCTTTCTTAATCAACACTTTCCTAATAATTGAAACATTACCAAAATTTCTACAACAATCTGAAGAGTAGTTTATGATAGAAATGATTTGTCAGTTCCTCTGACGGGGAATGTATCCTTTTCCTTCAATGGAAATCCAAATGTAATTAATATATCCAAAGATGTCATCTTTTTGGATTTCCCCTAGGAAAAAAACAATCCACAATCACCAAATAACATTTCACTAGATAACCAATGTTATTTTCATTTTTTTGTGTTCTTTTGAAACAATCTTTCCTTTAAAAAATGGTTGTGCGAATCTCCAAAATGGTGTAAAAGAAAAATTACCAATGATTATTTTTTTAACATTACTGTTTCCTCTAATCATCTTTATTACTTTATACACTGATTGCAATGATGATTTGTATGTTTCAAATACCTTTTCTTCATCATTCTTTTTTCTATTATTTCACATTATTAAAAAATAAAGTTTTCTTCACCATTTGAAACATTATAACTTTTCTCTATACCACTGCTATTTTTCTACAAACTACTACACGAACATTTGATTTTCGATGGAGGCGTAACAAAATCATCATCCGAACTAGAAATGCTCTCCTATAAAAAATAAATAATATTCATAATTAGAGTAATCTGAAAGCTATATTGGCACAAAGTTTTTATTACATAATCATACAAATTCAAACCATAGGAAATGCATGTTATAGTTATAATACATGTCTATCAGTCCAAGAAATACATTCATGCATTACTTCTTGTACATTCATGCATACCTTTCTTAACAAATATACTCTAAATAATCAAAAGTTCATTAAGGTAGAAGTCAATTATATTAATAATTCACTAATGAACATATACAATAATAGTCACTTGTTACTCATGCATATTTTATATCTTAAAGATACTCCTACAACATATGATACATAAATCTCAGTTAACATATGTATATGAAATTTTAAATTACATCTGATGATGTTTGTCCATTGTCAGATATGTAATTGTTGCAACAAGAAATTTCTCCAAATCTTTTATCGTTGCATCTCCTTGATTTTGTGAGTGCATAAGCTGTTTAAAACCTTCTTCTTCTGCAACATCTATTTTTTTCTTTTGTTGCAGTACTCATCTTTTTCCCTATTCACTAAAAAGGTTATTTACATTATAAAATCGTTAAAGCAAATAAAAACCATAATTATAGGTATCATTATGATTTCAAATTCATTGACCGTTGATCAATACAGTATTAATCAAAATGCAAGGATTTTTTTATTTTTTATGATACTATTAGTATTGTTCAATAAATGACTATTTGTATTTTTGTTATACTACAGGCAAACTAGTCAGACTAACATTTGAAATGAAGTTTACAGCATAAATTTTATGACAACATGGGCTTTTTGACCCTCAAAAATCGACATTAATACGTCCACTGTTTTGCGTGCCGAGCATTCAAGTGCTGAGAAAACTGATCATTAAGGGTAAAAGGAAAAATAAAGACAACAGAATCTTACACAAATGGAATAACATATATTATTTCAATATATAATCTTTACATCGGTAATTTTAGATACATACATCATAGCCTGGACAGTTATAAATCTCTGTCCCTAGTAGTGCTGTATAGAAACAGTAAAAAACGCAGCGGAAATGGAAATGGATAACCATCTACAGAGGAAACTCCAGCTTCTGCTCCAAGCTCCTCCAAAATGTTCCAAGCTAGACCTGAACTACTTGGCTACTCGGAAAAATAGGGAACCAAAGTTTAAGGGAAAAGAAAATAAACTCCGGATCGTCATGGGACTAGTGTGAGAAAACTCAAAACACAGATATTTTCGAAAACAAAGGGTATCTCATAAGACCACGCCGCACATAAACACGAATTGGTTTTTACGTTATGATACGTAAACCATTTTCTATGAAAAATCAAAGTTATTATTTTTAATGACATTCTTTGAAAACTCTTTCAAATAAATATATATAATCTTAGCCAAAATTGTTACGTTTCTTAAATTCCAACATAATAGGTTTACAACTAAAACCGTAAAGGCTTGTATTGGAGAATGGATTCCATACAATGACAAGGTAAGGGACTACCTTTCGACAGTACATCTCTAGAGGGATGCACCGAGGCTCCAACCTCTAACAACACAGGCCTACCTCTACCATAGATAGTATTGAATATGACATAATCCCAGTCGTTCCCGACCTATCCATGGCCATAGCATACATAACAAACCCAAAATATAGAGGGTAATATAGAAAGGCGATGGCCATATCCTAATGGGAGCGACTCACTTAACCTTCTGCATCTACCATGTTTTTGTCATTCTCGATGTGTGCGGCTTAAGGTAATGTTTTACATTTCACATAACAAATCCTACTTTAAATGCCACATTGCCGTTTCCAACAACACACTTTTAATTTCCATAAAAGTACAACCTTTGAGCTCGTACATCTAAGAGAAGGATGTTAAGAATAGGAGGGGTTGCCTCCTACACCACCAACAAATGTACGTTTGTATAGATCAATGTACATGGTCTTAGAAATGCAATGTCAAATATTCGTCCATACAAGTTGTCCATGAACATGACAAGCCGAAGGCACTTCTCCTGTTACATCTTGTTTGGGAATCACCCCTAGGATTAGTAGCAAGTAGTCCTTGCATCAAAGATTTCAAATTGAAGGAACCACTGCCACCATATATATGATAACGGAATTACCCCAAAGGTCAGTGGCAAGCAACCCATCATTATGATTATCTCCGTCTTCAAATTCATTGCCTTCAACATATTTTCACTTTCGAACGTATATTGGTTCAAAATGGTTTTCAGGTAGGAATCACCCAAATCCTACCACGGTTTCTCCAAACCAATTATCGATAAAATATGTCAAGTATGCCATGATTATTGTTTAATTAATCAATATATTTTATCCAAGTAAAATATCTCTTTAGAGATATACATCTTTAAATCATATTCTGTTTCAATATATACGGGATGATTCAACCTCTTTTTTTTCAAACTTTTTGGTTAATTAAAACCCCTTTTTAACTTTGGAAATACCAAAACATTTCATCTTTAATCACTTAGGAAAAGTATAATTCAAATCTTAATGAAGATTTCACATTTCTAAAACATATCTTTAATGGGTCAAAAACGATGTTATTTAAGACATCGTTCATTGTAAACCCAAACCAGTTAGTATTAAATAAAAGGGATCCATAAATTTTAGATTGATTATATCCAATACTAATTTTCGTATTCAACATGTACTATTCATCAAATAATGGTGAAATCGCCTATTAAATTCATATGGATAGTACGAGTTCCCTCCTCGGAATTTAATACAGAGGTTAACTAGAATGTTTTCTTTAACAACCAAAATCCTATTTTAAATCTTGTTTAACTTTTGGAAAGCTCCAAATCCCTTTTTATCTTAGGACGATGTGGTTCAAGTAAATCAAATTTGTTATCCCCTCCGTTGGGCCAGTCCGGATGGCTAAAGAGGAACCTAGACACTAGTTATCCAAGCTCGAGTCTAGAGACTATCCCTCTGTCATCCATAAGGCTGCAAGTTATTTGATCAACACTAATCTCTTTTATATGATCTTTTAGAGATGATATTCATTTACTTAACAAAATTCCGAATACTGTTTAAAACAATTTTCCTTTAACCATTTATTTAAAACTCCTTTAAAATAATTAAAAACCTCCCAAATCATCTTAAAATACTTAATTATTCATTATAAAAGATACTAAAATATTGGGAAAGAATAATTAAGTTAAAACCATAATTTGCCAAAGTTACCGAAACTACTACGAATAGTGGTTTTAAAGGTTCTTTGTTCAAAACATTGATCCATTTCATATATGTCCATTTTTATAACTCAAATCTCTTTTAAAACATTTTAACATATTTATAAAATTTATTTCATATTTTTAAAGATTTAAAAATATCAATTTTAAAGCATTAGCCACTTTGGTTTCCAAAACTACCAAACCGCGTGTTTTTAAAAACTTGATTTGGACATAAATTAAATTCTATTCAATGAAATCTTAATTTTTCTTCTTCATTTAAAAAATAAAGTTATAAGAGTTCAAAAAATTCTAATTTCAAATAATTCCAAGCCATATTCCATTCTACACATTGATTTAACTTTTTTGGCGCGAAATCGTGAACTACTGTTACGCGATGCGCTTATTTTGACTCCATTTTCATATCTTTTCCAAAGTTTTCCGAAATGAGTTTTAATATTGATAAAACATTTAAAAACCATTTTATTCATATTTAAAGAGGTTTAACTATTCCGTAACACTTTTATAATTCATATAGGAAAGTGATTTCCTTTATGTAAATTCGACGTGTATTTAACGTGAATTATTTCCACACCCAAGCAAACATACTATCATATCCAAACATGATATACAACCATCATAAACAAGCATAGAAATCATACCACATCATCATAGATTTTACAAAATAAATTAGTTTAGTTTCTCACCTTCATTGGTTTCTAGATTTACTAAATTTGACTATAGCTCCGCTATCACCGCACCGAAGCTTATGAATTCAACTCTATGACCCTTGGAAGTGTATGGCATATGCTAGAGAGGGGGGATGCTCGACCTAAGCGGTGTGCAAGGGTGGCCATGAGTTTATGATGGGTAGAGGAGGAGTTTGAACTTGCTTTTAAGGTGGATTGATATCCTATACTTATATATAAAAAATTCTCTTCTACTTGCAATATTTTGCCATAATTTCTTTATGATGAGAAGCCATTGAAATAGCTTAGAAGAAGAAGAAGTAGAAGAAGATGGTGTGAAGAAATGAGAGAATGGAGGGTGGTATTTATAGGAAAAACAAGTGAACAAATATCTAAATGTGAAATTATCAAACTACCCCTTGCCCACTCCCCTCCCACACGCACAGCCATCCCCCTTGTCCTCCTCTCCATGTTCTTAGATGAAGATGGTGTGTAAGGAGGTGATGGTTAGTTTGCTTTTAGGATGCTTAAGGATGAAGAAAATGGAAATATCTTAGATATTTTCTTTATTAAGTGCGTATGTGTGTGTGTGTGTGTATTTGTGTGTGTGTATGTATTTTACATATGTGTACATTTATATGTTAGTGCATGTATGTGTATATTATATATGTGCACAAGACATATTAACAACGTTGCGATCACTTCAAACAAATTCCGTTCATTAAACCGTTGAAAATCTGAAAGCCGATTCCCGGTCGTATTTTCACTTATAATTAGATACAGATATAAATGTAAAAAAAATTAAAAACTAATTTTGTCATTAGTAATTAATTAAAATGATCACATTTGAATTATAAAACCATATAAATTAAACAAGTGTTTACAAAAAGTGCTGTCGTATCGACAAAACATTTTTCTTATATTTTTAAAACAAGTATATATTTTTAAAACAAGTATAGATTTTATAAAACTATTATAAATGATTTATTATCACTATATAACTTATTAAAATGAATTATTATCATTTTAAAACAATTATATGATTATTTAAACTTAATTTTAAAATTCCAGAAAATATATAAAAGTGATGATATCCCTGATGATGTCAAAAATATATATATTTTGATAAAAATGGTAGTGTATATACCACGCCATATTTACTACCAAATGAAAGCTTACAAAATTCAACAACAAAAAGAACATACATCACACATACAAAAAGAACCAACACGGCCATTCAACCAAGATATACTATAGCAACATACACCAAATAAGACCAGTATATACAAAATAGAAGACTGAAACTAACTAAAACATCACACGTAGGTGATCCAAAAGGCGTACAAACATACTTCAAAACAGAGATACAAAATATGGACATCACAAAAGGAAACCCAAACACAAGCTTCAGTCTTCAACATCATTTATTGATACTGCATCATCATCATCTTCAGTTACCCCTTCTCCTCTTGCGCACCCTATCGGTAATAGATTCTTCAATGCAATCAACATATTTCCACCTCTCAACCACTGCCCATACATCAACGAACTTTAGCACTTGAAAAATAATGCTGCTAGAATTATTAGCAATTCCTTTAAAGCATCTTCTATTTCTTTCATTCCATAACAGCCAGCAAAAAAGCAAAATTAAGTAAGGAAAACTTGAAAGACATTTCATTTTTAGGCATTTTTTTCAAACAAACTATCCTAAAAGAAGAACTTATCTTTGATGTACTCTCTCCACTCAAGACCAGTGCCCAAATGCAACAAACATTTAGTCCAAATATATAAAGCCGAATCACAATCACAAAAAAGATGCACATAATTCTCTACATCATCACCACAATACAAGCATTTTTCAGTCACCATCATTCCTTTTCTTCTAAGCATACTCATAATGTTAAGCTTACCATGTATAAGAATCCACATGAGAATCTTAACTCTCATAGGCACATTCTTAACCATCCACATATTAGAGAATCCAACAAATTTCCTCCCTGAAAAATTAAGAAAATGATACATACTACTAACATGTATTTCTTCTTGCTATCAAGCTGCCAAATAAAATCATTACACCCATTCTTCAAACAACAACCCTTTAACAAATGAATCAGTCTCGTAAATTGATTAATTTCTCTTCCTTCAATAATTCTAGTGAAAGAAAGTTTTCATTTAAATCCATTCAAATTCCAATCATACATATTTGCCACTAAAATATATTTATCACTCACAATCTCAAAAAGAACATCAAACTCAACTGCCAAAGGAACAGGAAGCAATCATCTATCCAACCAAAAAGATATACCGCAACCATCCTTCAAATCCACACTCAATCCAATTCGAAACATTTGTGAAAAACTTAAAATGTCATTCCAAAATTTGGAGTATCTTCTACTATCCACATACCATGAAAAATCATTATCATATTGAATAGCCAAAATCCAATCCTTCCACAAAGATTTTTTTGAGCCTAACATATCCCATAACCATTTGCATAATAAAGAAGCGTTCATGTCACCCAAATTAACCACACCTAAACCACCTTGCTCCACCAATTTACATAATTGCTCCTAAGCAACCAAACAGCAAAAAACATTTGTTTCCTTCTTTCCAGTCCAAAAGAAATTCCTTATAATAAATTCAATCTTCTTAATCACCTATAAAGGACATTTATAAAATGACAACCAATACAAAGGAATTGAAGACAAGACCGAATTCATCAAAACAAGTCTACCAACTTTAGATAAAGAACCACCTTTCCATTTAGCTAGTTTTGTATCAACTTTATGAATCAACAAAAACCAATCATCCTTATGAATTTTACCATATATAATGTCAAAACCAAGATAAGACAAAGGAAACTCACCAACCTTACAGTTTAACATGCTAGCAGTCAACTTAGCCCTTTCACTGTCACCACCCAAGACCATCACAGAGCTCTTATGAAAGTTTATTTGCAGCCTAGAAAGACTCTCAAAAGAATGAAAAATAAATTTCAATGCAGCTATATGCTTGCAACTTGAGTCACTAGAAACGATTGTACCATCAGCATAATGAAGAAAACTAATACCACCCAACACAAACTCACTGCCAAAACTTCTAAGTAAACCATTGTCACAACTAACTCTCAAAATCCGTGAATACATCACCAACTAAATCAAAAGGCAAAGGAGAAAGAGGATCACCTTGTCTCAAACCTCTCTTTGAGCTGATAGTTTAACCTGCCGCTCCATTAACAAAAATGTTATAGTTACTTGAATAAAGAATTTTGGAAATCCATAATATCCAAGTCTCACTAAATCCTTTAGCACTAAGCAGTTCAAATAAGAAGCCCCAATCAACCGTGTCATATGCCTTTGCAAAATCCAATTTTAATAAAGTGCAAGAAATAGAATTTTTACTACATAATGAAACTACCTCATGAACAAGAGATGCCCCTTCCATTATTGATCTTCCATTTAGAAATGCAGTTTGTGCTCTATCAACCAAAATATCCATCTTATTTTTAGTCTATTAACTAGCACTTTTGTGATTAGTTTAAAAGTACTATTTAATAGACTAATAGGCCTAAAATCATCTAGACTCAAGTTACCTTCTTTTTTGGAATTAAAACAACATTTGCATAACTCAATTTCTCCAAGTTCAATGACCCCATTTCTAGACTTTCAAAAAGCTTCGTGATGCCATTTTTCAACCAACTCCAATATTTTTTGAAGTAAAAATTTGGAAACCCATCTGGTCCAGAAGCTTTGTCACATGACATCTTATTCAAAGCAAAAAACACTTCTTCTTCTTCTGT
The DNA here is from genome assembly GCA_030737815.1 of Allium fistulosum. Lineage (NCBI taxonomy): Eukaryota > Viridiplantae > Streptophyta > Magnoliopsida > Asparagales > Amaryllidaceae > Allium > Allium fistulosum. The sequence continues at coordinate 1,429,978,020 of CM060902.1, forward strand.
AAATTTTTCATCCAACTTAGATAAATCAACATTATTAGGATAAAGCAGCATCCAATCCAGATCCACTCTTCTTTCTCTACATTTACCAAAAATTCTCTTATAGTAGTCAGTGAATGCTCTGTGAAAATAACCAGTGTTCTTCCATTTCTTACTAATCTCAACATCACCGCAAAAGACACTACAAATCATATATGACCTCCTTCTTCCATGTGCATCTCTGTGAAAATAACCAGTGTTCTTATCCCCTTTTTTCAACCACTGAATTCTAGACCTTTTCCTCCAAAAAACTTCTTCCTGACTAATTACTTTAATTAATTCTTTTTATTTCTCATGCAAAATAAATTTTTCATCCTCATCTTAACTTATGCTTTCAGCACAAATATTAAGCTCCAAAATTTCATTCATTGTTGGCTTCAAAATTGACCACCAATGCTCAATTATACGTGAAAGCACCAATATCCAGTCACAGATCACAGATAGTGTATGATGTAAAGAATATAATATGAAGAATAATCAAATTAAAATGAAAGCAAGTAAAAGAGACAAGATTTATAGTGTCGGCTAACTCCGGTCTACGTCCACTCCAGAACAATCCTTTTTATTATACAGAAATTTGATTACAGTTACAATCCAAAATTCCAGAATATAAATGGTTGAGTATCCCATAGGTAGAAGATGAAGAGAAGCATAATCCCCTTTCTGAAGCCAATACAATTGTATTTATAGGTGAAACTTCGACTATAGGGTCTTCTCACCTACATGGGCCCACCATAACGATCGGCATAGTCATACCGACCGTTATTCCTTCATCCAAATCAATCCCGATCGTTCCCTCTCCACGTTGCTACGCCGACCCATTTTCCTCCACAACATTATACCGATCCATCCACCCTAAAAGACGTCGATCTATTCTCCTTCATGAAAATGTCGATCCCTCTTTTTACACAAAGTCGTGCCGATCCTTTCTCTTCCATGCGAATATGCCGAACCCTCCCCATTCATGAAAGTATGCCGATCCCTCGAAGGCATGCCGACCCTTGGCATTTAGGTTACTACGCCGATTCCTAATTCTTTAGGGTGTTATGTCGATCCAACTCCTTCCAGTGCATGCCATACTGATCACTATCACAAAACTCCAATATGCCGACCCCTTAGGTTACTATTAGGGCCGATCCATCCATCGTGAATAATGCCAACCCATGCTTTGCCGAACCTTCCCATGCCGATCCTTACTATGGCCCTCAAAAATATGCATACCCTTTCCTATGCCGATCCATGCTATGCTAATCCAACATATGCCGACCCATATTACACCGAACCCTTCTATGCCGACCCTTCCTTTTTCTAGCCAAAATTCACATTTCAAGCACCTTACATCGTTTATCTACTGCCTACGTTTAATCCTGGCTTCATATTATTATCTATAGTTGATTATCCATCCATCCATTTGAACCAAACCCATGATATCCCAGCCTTGATAACCGTGAAGTCTATTGGGTTAAATCCGCCTGCATACGGCCTTGCCAAAAGGCGGGTTAACACTCTGCCCCCCAAAACACGCCTTGCGATAGGAAGACGTGTTTTGTATTGCCATAAATCCAAAATCCGAAGTCCGTAATCCTTTGATTGCCATATTATCCAATCCAGAATCCAATCCATTGCCAATCTGATTCCTTGATCTCTCCGGACCATTAGCGAAATCCATGACTGTTCCGAGTCGATATCCAATTCCGAATCCATCCCAAATCCATTAACCAAATCCACATCTCTCCGGATCATTTTGTCCAAATCCGGGACTACTCCGGGTCCATATCCAAATCCATAGACCCCTTCAGGTTGCTTTATCCAAATCCAGGACCACTCCGGGTCCATATCCAAATCCCTAAACCTCTCCGGGTCGCTTTATCCAAATCCAGGACCACTCCGGGTCCATATCCAAATCCTTAGACCTCTCCGGGTCATTTAATCCAAATCCGGGACCGCTTCGCGTCCCTGCCGAGCACAATCCATACTCGATGACCTGAGTGGGCCGATCCTATCACTCTCCGATGAAGCGGCATACCCTTTTCCTAGCATAGTCCATACCCGACAATCTGTTGGGTTCTATTCCCCGGCCTCGACTCTCCGATGGAGGACATATTCCATGGGGTATCCTGCTCTGGCCTCGATCCCCAATCGAGGACTTAATCCGTGTTCAAGTCCATCCTGTCATTCTCTTGCGAAGGGACTCCCAACTCGCAGTTATTGCCCCATCTCTCCGGTCGGGGCCATAATCGTGACCGGTGCTGTTTATTACATTAATCAAGATTTCATCATTCCAAAGTCCACTCGGTAAAATATAAAATAAAAGCCCGTACAACCAAAAAACTAAATAGCCATAGTATCAGAAAAACCAGAGTTCACAGTAAATGAAAAAAACAAAATTTCATAAACCCGGGCACCACGGTTCATCGTCATCTTAGAACATTCCTAGGGACCGTCCTCGATCTCGTACATATGTAAGTGACTTAGCCATTTTACTACGGGGTTTATTACTTATTCCATGCCATAAATCCAATCAATTAATGATAAGTTGACGATGATGCCTTGATCTAGTGCCATCTTCATTCGAGGCGGGCGGTGGATGCTCCTGTTCCACCGCCACAACTAGATTCCTTACATATTGTTGTAACTGAGCATTCCTCACACGTTCTTCAATGATATCCTTCAAGTTCCCGTAGTCATTTGTATTGTGCCCGTCCAGCTCATGGAATAGGCAATGCTTTCCTGATGCCCGCTCATATTCAGAAGGTTCCCTTTTCGTCGGCCTTCGATACTGAAGGTGTCCTCGAGTGTCCAAATAAATCCTTTCAAAAGGTTCGGTCAAATCCGTGTAAGAAGAGAATTTCAATTCTCTCCATTGCCTTTTCGACATATTACTGACATCATTCATTTTCCGCTTGCCTTTATCATTCTTGTTTACATCTCCTGATGATCCTCCACTTTACACAACATTCACCTTCGATTTGTTTGCTCGTGCGTATTCCTATCGTAGGAATCTTTCTACTTTATGGTAAAACTCCCATAGATCCATGGGTGGATCCAGTGCTAGTGAATACTTGAACTCCGTGCCATCAGCAATGCCAGATACAGCTGCCATCAAAACCATGGATGGATCTGGATGATCTACCGATGCCGCCACAGTATTAAACCATGTTAGAAAACTCCTCAGGGACTCCCCGGTCCTCTGTTTCAGTGTTGCCAAACTCATCACATTTTTGGGTCTCAAGATGTGAACTCTAAACTATCTCATAAACCTTTCGATCAATTTTATCCACGTGCCAATAGAGCCGCTTACCAATTGTCTGAACCATAGTGCTGCTATATCCGTCAAATACAAAGGGAAGCACCGTGCCATGACCTCCTCCGATGCCCCCAGTACTTCCATGTACCTCATGTACCTCGTCGGATGAACAACGGGATCCGTTCTTCTATCATATGTCTCAAGCATTGGTAGCTTGAATTCCAGTGGATTCCTAGCTTGCCTGATCCTTAGAGCGAAGTGGCTTCGATTCACATCTTCCAAATCTCTATTTACCAATCCTCCACTCATGGCCCGTCTGATCGTTTCCTTCAACCTGTCGATGTCATCAAGTGGAAGTCTTTGTCCATTGTCTCCAACCAGCCTTCCGAGTCCATGAGGGAATCCTGAAGTCTGTTCTTCTAGACGAGCATGCATATTCCGATCAACGCCAAACTGTACAGCACCCCCCGGTATCCTGCCTGGAGTGGAGCCAATATGACCCGGGGGCATGCCCCCGAGTGTGGAATGATCGGTACCGATCTATCTATAACGATCGGCTATGGTATGGCCGATCGTTCCTGGTTGGTCAGGGGCTGCTCCCGGTGGCTCCACTCTATCCCGCATCCTGTTTGCTTCGTTTCCTTGGTTGTGATTCTGGAATTCCTCAGCACCTGCTGCTCCAACTCCGTGATCCACATTTCTAGTATTCCCTACTAATCCATTTCCTTGGTCTTTCACTCTAGCTTTTCCAACCTATCGAAGTAGGTTCTGCATCATTTCCTCTTGTCCCTTCAGCATCCTTTCCTGCATAGCGTCCATCATTGTTTCCATCTCATCTCTGGTAATGAAGATTGAGGCATGATTAACTCCTGAGGAAGCCTCTTGACTTCCTTCATGATGGGTCCTATCTGTTCTCTGTTTCCTTGTTGATTGCCTAGCCATTGCTTCATAAATCCAAGTTCCCAAGCTTTCAAATCCAAGATCCTAACTTCCAAATCTCTGGGTGCAAGCTTTCTCAGTGAAAGCACCAAAATGTTGGCATCAAAATTGACGACCAACGCCCAATTATACGTGAAAGCACAAATATCTAGTCATAGATAACAGATAGTATATGATGTAAAAAACATAATATGAAGAATAATCAAATTAAAATGAAAGCAAGTAAAAGAGACAAGATTTATAGTGGTTCGGCTAACTCTGTCCTATGTCCACTCTAGAACAATCCATTTTATTATACTGAAATTTGATTACAGTTACAATCCAAAATTCCAGAATAAAAATGGCTGAGTATTCCCTAGGTAGAAGATGAAGAGAAGCAGAATCCCCTTTCTGAAGCCAAGACTATTGTATTTATAGGTGAAACTTCGGCTACAGGGTCTTCTCACCTACATGGGCCCACCATAACGATCGGCAAGCCCAATTCGTCCATAAATAACGATCGGCATAGTCATACCGACCATTATTCCTTCATCCAAATCAATCCCGACCATTCCCTCTCCACGTTGCTACGCCGACCCATCTTCCTCCACAACATTATACTGATCCATCTAACTTGAAAGACGCCGATCCTTCCTCCTTCACGAAAATGCCGATCCCTCTTTTTACATGAAGTCGTGCCGATCCTTTCTCTTCCATGCGAATATGTCGAACCCTCATGATTCATGAAATTATGTCGATCCCTCTAAGGCATGCCGACCCTTGGCACTTAGGTTACTACGCCGATCCCTAACACTTTAGGGTGTTATGCCGATCCAACTCCTTCCAATGCATGCCATATCGATCACTATCACAAAACTCCAATATGCCGACCCCTTAGGTTACTATCAGGGCCGATCCATCCATCGTGAACAATGTCGACCCATGCTTTGCCGAACCTTCCCATGTCGATCCTTACTATGCCCCTCAAAACTATGTCGACCCTTTCCTATGCTGATCCATGATATGCTAATCCAACCTATGTCGGCCCATATTACACCAAACCATCCTATGCCGACCCTTCCTTTTTGAAGCCAAAATTCACATTTCAAGCACCTTGCATCGTATATCTACCGAGTACGTTTAATCCTGGCTTCATGTTATTATTTGTAGTTGATTATCCATTCATCCATTTGAGCCAAACCCATGATATCCCAGCCTTGATAACTGTGAAGTTTATTGGGTTAAATCCACATGCATACCGCCTTGCCAAAAGGCGGGTTAACATTCATAGGTTTCATTTTCTTCAACTTTATATCTCCAAATACCTCTTTATTCCACTTCTTCAGAAATTTTCTAAGATACTTCAATTTTTTTTACTAATGATACAAGCAGCCTCCCTCACTTTCTAAAAATCGTTCCATTTCCTCTCCACCATCTCATCAAAACCCTCTTCAAGGCAACACATTTTCTCAAACTTAAAAAATGCTTTCTTCTTAGTGTTCTCCCCAGAATAAAAAACAATAGGGCAATGATTAGAAATAATAGAAGCCAAACCTTTTTGATAGGATAAATGGTGCAAGTCTTCAAACTCTGGATTAATGAAAAATCTATCCAGTTTAACTAGAGTTGGACTCTCCCTACCACTGCTTCAAATAAACTTCCTATTAGTGAGAGAAAGATCAATAGAGTTGCATTCTCTAACAAACTCATTGAAATCTTCAACATCCTCACATAATTCCTCGTTCTGTTATTCCTCTCATCAATGTACTAGTAGTGTTGAAATCTCCACCAAGTAACCAAGGGCATTGAATTAAACTTCAAAAAGCAATGCACTCTTTCCACAGTTTCTTTCTCTCAACTCAAGTATTTGAACCATACACACTTGGGACAAAATATAACACTCCGGATAAATTTCATCTCAGTGCTACATGTAGACAAAATTCATTCTTCATCTCTTGCACAAGTGACCAATTTCTACTGTTCTACCTTATAAAAATCCCCTCAACACTACCATTTGCCTCAATGAAACTCCAAGCATCTAAGAAAGAACCTCCCAAGCACAAAAAAATTTGTTATCAGGGCAACAAAATTTTGTCTCTTGTAACATAACAATGTCAGGTTTAATAAAGTTGATAACATTTTTAACTCTTAGACACTTAGAATCAATGCCAAAAACTCTCACACTCCATGAAAAAACTATCATTTTAAAGAGATAACCCTCTCTACTTCTTTTTCTTTAAATTCAGTAATATTATCATCGTTGTTTTTAAGAATGAAAACCGAACATTTAGCAAGTTCATAATATTGATCATTTGTTAAACTATTGAGTATAGTAGGAATGAAAACACTACCTTCCAAAGGACGACTAGCTTCCGGTCCTCTCACACTTCTTCTCAACAAAGTGAATCCCACCTACTCCTTACTATTGTCTCCCTTCCATCTAATCATTCTTGAACATTCTGGAGCATCATCTAAAGGATAAACTACCATCCGCTTCCCATTGTCTCCATTTCTCTCTTCAGCCTCTACCTCTTTTGTCAATTCCATTGCCTCCTCATATTCTCGATAACAGCCAAGATCCACATCACCCAGATTAGCATCAACATTCTTCGCTATGTTATTACTGCCAACCTCGGAGAAATCACCCATATTTGCATCATTATTTTCAGTTGAAGTGATCTTAATAGGGTTTCCAATTTCTCCTTCTTGCACATGTACACCCGGATTATTCAAGTTCCTTTTAAACATCCAAATTTTGAGACTACCATCAATGCATTTCACAAAGACATTCTTCTTAAAGCCCTTCGAGTCCATGATAAATTTGGGGTCACCCATATACCTTTCAAAGAATTTTGCGATAATACTCATTTGTATAAAGCTTGATAAGAGAAGGAAGCACACATGGAGCCATCACTTCAAATTCCGCCCTAAGAGTGGTAAAATCAGCTGCACTCATAAGGTCCCTCTACAACTTCTTGACTTCCCCAACCTTAACCAATATACTACTCACCAAATTAAAACTTCTGCAAGCTAATGACACATTCTTGAGAACAACCCATACCGTCACCTTCTTGCCAATCCTCGAACATCCCTCTTGCAAATTCCATATTCTCAGTCCAAGAATGCCCTTAGTTCATATTATTGATCCAACATCATCACTAGTGAAGAAATTTTAAGGGAACTTGACAATGAAATTGTTATTGAGCTTCTTGACATCCCAGTTCCAATTCTTAAGAGTAAGATAGTAAAACTTCAAACTAAGCAGTTCTTCTATTTCTTGAATAGTAAAAGCTCCCTTAATAATCGAAATCACCACCCATGCACTCGATCTTTGAATCTCTGTATCCAATTTAGCAGAAGAAATGTAAACCTCACCACCTTTTTCCATTGCCATTGAACTTGCTAAATTTTTTCAAAATAATTCATAAATATATATTATTTTAAAAAATAAAATAAATAATTTTTATTTTATATTCTTATTTAAATTGATAAATATGTGTATGTATCTAGTTCCATTCACTTTAGTATTGAGAAAACCTCAATTTTCCTAAAAATTGTTTTTCGTTGTTTTTTTGATGAAAACCCCAAAATATCCATATTTGTTAATATACCTTTAAAATAAGTTTACCATTATTATTTGTGGTTCAAAACATTATAATTTGTGTTATAAAATCTTATTTTTGAATATTTCAAATATTAAATATAATTGATCAAAGTGATAAATTTGCGGGTCGTTACAGACTTTCCTCCTTAAAGAATTTTGTCCCCGAAAGTACACCTAACAAAAAACCCGGTAAAAACATTATTTTAAATTCCAAATACAAACCCGCGTTATGCTCATGGATTATCTGTATGCACTATCTAATTCGATCTTACCACTTTGCTTCTGAATTAGTATTGATCCTCCGATTCTCTAGTGCAGACTTTGATCAGGCTCAGAAGCTTTTATCTTCCTTGCAAAATTTTGGTTCAAGTTCTTAGATATTTCATAAAAATACAGTTTTATCATACAAAGAAAATTTTCCTTTTAAAATTTGTTTCCCTTATCAAAAATTCTCATAAAGTGATTTATGAAATTGTAAATGAGAGAAGTTATACAAAAGATCATGTTAATATTATATAAGCCTTGGTACATAGGTCAATTCTTAACTTACACCCATCATCCTCAAGTTATCCTTACTTAGGTCAACATATCCTACATAGGTCATCCTAACCATACTTTATCATACTAGAAATACACAACCATAATATAAAGCCATCATACTACTCTTAAATACTATATAGGATATATATCAGCAATCTTCAAATCATATCACAACACCCAACTATTCTTCTGATTCTGATGCTGATGTTCCATCCCAATTTCCAAACTCAAATAAAACTTCCTCCATATTGTCTTTATTGCCACTTTCTTGCTCCTCGTCTGCTTTATTTCCATCCTCTTCTTGATGCAGTAAATCCCATCCCATTAGTTGCTAAGGCTGTCCTTAGGGAATCCATGGAATATGCCCTAATCCAGCTAGTACTTGGGGCAAAACATCTCCTTCAGCTAACTAATTTAAACCTTGAACTCCCTCTTCCTAAGGATTCTCAGCTTCTTCCTCATACTTTTCCATATCATCCTAATTGATGTATGAACTTTACGATTCTTCATGCCAAATGACATCATCATTTTCACCCATTTCCCAAATGATGTTGCTATTACCACTACTGTTATTTGATTCACCTGATATATCATCCATCCATACATCTTATGTGGTAGAGTCTTGACTATTCATCGTAGCATTTAGGTCCTCCTCGAGCTCGAGTTCTTCTTCTGTTGGTTCTTTTTCAGGAATTTCCTCCTTGTCTTATTCGGGTTCCGAACTTGCTGGATCGGTGATCCACATCCTATCTGAGGATTCTTGAGGCAACACTACTGATTCTAACTCCATGATTATTTCTATGCTTTTTGATTATTGGATGGTTTCTTCATCATTGGATATCGTAAAAAGTTCTGGAGTCTTAGGTAGTATAAGTATCCCAGCCATAGGATAACCATCTTTATCTAGATGAGTGTACTGATCAGGCTCTTTTTCTATATATGTTCAACCATTGCTAGGCGACCATGCTTCAGATTCTTCATCATTATAAAGAATTATTAAATCATCTCTTTCACACTAGTTGGCTCTTGATGATTCCCCTTTGGAATACTTTCCTCCATAACTAGAAGGCTTCTACATTTATAAACAACAAATACTTAAACACTAAGTATTTTAAATTGTCCTAACTCAAACTAATGTCAAATTATCAATCTAGGTTTATCTAACACAAATCCATTTAACTGCACTATTTTAAAGAGAATAATTTACTAAGCACTTGGTCCTCAAACCGATATTCGATCAATACTTAGGAAACAAATCGAGATCTTTGTTCAATCGATTATTAAAGATAGTTTTTCTAACCTAGATCTCTTCCCATGATACCCATGTCCAAATGTTTTATCTTTTCCAAAAATCCTTTGAAATCTTTTCCAAAATGTTTCCCAAACATTGTCATTATCACCTTTCAAAATCCCTTCAGCGTTATTATTAAATATCTTATAGCCGAACTGTGAAATTTTAATCACAAGATATTCATACTTAGATTTAACTAACCTGATTTTAAACAATTATCCAATTTATAACTTAACAACCAAACTAACTATTTTTCAAAATATATTCTTTATATACAAAATATAACCTTAAGTAAAATTATTTCATTAAACAAATCATTTATATATAGCATTAACAAATATGGGCTCTTATATAATACGCACAAGCTCATTCTAGGTTGTCACTTACCCTATCTCTAATGGATTATTCATCCTAGGGTATTACTAACCCTATCTCTGATGAGACTTATACCCCTATCAGGCTCAGGTGTTCGCTCAACCTAAGCTCTGATACCAAATGTAATGAGCGGGATTTTCAATCCTCAGAAATTGACACTAATACGCCCACTGTATTGCGTGCCAAGCATTCAAGTGTTGGAAAAACCGATCGTTAAGGGTAAAAAGAAAAATAAAGATAGAACAGAAGCTTACACGAATGGAATAGCATATATTATTTCAATATATAATCTTTACATCGCAAATTTTAAACACATACATCAGAGTCTATCCTAATCTTAGCCTATACAGTTATAAATCTCTGTCCCTACTAGTGTTGAATATAAACAATAAACAAATGCAGCGGAAATGGAAATGGTTAACCATCTACAGAGGAAACTCCAGCTCCTGCTCTAAGCTCCTCCAAAATGTTCCATGCTAGACTTGAACTACTTGGTTGACCAGAAAAATAGGGCACCCAGAGTTTAAGGGAAAAGAAAATAAACTCCAGGCCAGTCATGGGACTGGTGTGAGAAAAATCAGAACACGAGTATTTTTGAAAACAAAGGGTATCTCATTAGGCCAAGCCGCACATAAACACGGATGAGGTTTTACGTTATGATAACCAAACCATTTGCTATGTAAAATCAAAGGTATTATTTTTAGTGGAAAGCAGCCCTTCATTATGAAGATCTCCATCTTCAAAATCATTGTCTTCAACATGTGTTCACTTTCGAAAGTACATTGGTTCGAAGTGGTTTTCGAATAAGAATTACCCAAATCCAACCCTTGTTTCTTTGAACCAATTATCGATAAAAGATGTCAAGTATGTGGGTAATTATTGTTTAATTAATCAATATCTTTTATCCAAGTAAATTATCTCTTTAGAGAAATATATCTTTAAATCATATTCTATTTCGGTATATATAGGATAATTAAACCTCTTTTTTTCAGATCCCGTGATTAATTAAAACTCCTTTTTAACTTTGGAAATACCAAAACATTTCATCTTTAATGACTTAGGAAAAGTATAATTCAAATCTTAATGAAGATTTCACATTTCCAAAACATATCTTTAATGGGTCAAAAACAATGTTATTTAAGACATCGTTCACTATAAACCCAAACCAGTTAGTATTGAATAAAAGGGATCCATAAATTTTAGACTGAATATACCCAATACTAATTTCCTCGAATAATGGTGAAATCACCTATTAAATTCATACGGATAATACGAGTTCCCTCCTCGGAATTTAATATAGAGTTTAACTAGAATGTTTTCTATAATAACCAAAATCCTATTTTAAATCTTGTTTAACATTTGGAAAGCTCCATATCTCTTTTTATCTTAGGAAGATGTGATCCAAGTAAATCAAATATATTATCCTTTCCATTGGGCCAGTCCGGATAGCTAGAGTGGAACACAAACTGGTTGTCCAAGATCGAGTCTAGAGACTATCTCTCTGTCAACCATAAGGCGGTCAAGTTTTTTGATCAACTGTAAACTCTTTTATATGATCTTTTAGTGATGATTTTCATTTATTTAATACAATTCCAAATATTGTTTTAAACAATTTTCCTTTAACCACTTATTTAAAACTCCTTTAAAATAATTATAAAACTCCCAAATCATCTTCAAAATACTTAATAATTCATTTGAACAGATTACTGAAAAGATTGGGAAAGAATAATTAATTTAAAACCAAAATTTGACAAAATTACCGAAACTACTGTAAAAATTGCTGCGAATAGTGGTTTTAAAGGTTCTTTGTTCAAAACACTAATTACATTTCATATATGTCAATTTGTATAACTCAAATAGCTTTTAAAACATTTCAACATATTTATAAAATTTACTTTATATTTTTAAAGATTTAAAAATATCAATTTTAAAGCATTTGCCACTTTGGTTCCCAAAACTGCCAAACCACTACGTTTTTAAAAATTTGAGTTGGACATAACTTAAATTCTACTCATTGAGATCTTGATTTTTCTTCTTCATTTGAAAATTATAGTTATAGGTGTTCGGAAAATTCTTATTTTGAATAATTTCGAGCTATTCCATTCTACATATTGTTTTAACTTTTGTGGCGCAAAATCGCGAACTGCCGTTACACGACGCGCTTATTTTGACTCCATTTTCGAATCTTTTCCAAACATTACCGAAATGAGTTTTAATGTTTATAAAACATTTATAAACCATCTTAAACCATTTTATTCATATTTAAAGAGGTTTAATTATTCCATAAACAATTCATATAGAAAAGTGATTTCCTTTGTGTAAATTCGACATTTATTTAACGTGAATTATTTCCACATCCAAGCAAACATATTACCATATCCAAACATGATAAACAACCATCATAAAAAAGCATATAAATCATATCATATCATCATAGATTTTATAAAATAAATTAGTAGAGTTTCTCACCTTCATTGGTTTCTAGATTAACTAAATTTGACTATAGCTCTGCTATCACCGCACCGAAGCTTATGAAATCAACCTTACGACCTTTAGAAGTGTATGACATATGCTAGAGAGGGTGGATGCTCAGCCAAAGGGGTATGCAAGGGTGGTCGTGAGTTTATGATGGGTAGAGGAGGAGTTAGAACATGCTTTTGATGTGGATTGATATCCTATACTTGTATAAAAATTTCTCTTCTACTTGCAACATTTTTCCATAATTTCTTTATGGTGAGAAGCCCTTGAAATAGCTTAGAAGAAGAAGAAGATGGTGTGAGGAAATGAGAGAATGGAGGGTGGCATTTATAGGAAAAATAAGTGAACAAATATCTAAATGCGAAATTAACAAACTACCCCTTGCCCACTCCACTCCCATACGCACAGTCATCCCCCTTGTCCTCCTCTCCATGTGCTTGAGTTATGATGTGTGTAAGGAGGTGATGGTTGATGGTTAGTTTTCTTTTAGGATGCTTAAGGATGAAGAAAATGGAAATATCTTAGATATTTTCTTTATTAAGTGCATGTGTGTGTATGTGTGTGTTACATATGTGTGTGTGTGTATGTCTGTGCATGTATATGTATGTTACATATTTTCACAAGACATATTAACAACGTTGCGATCACTTTGAACAACTTCCGTTCGTTAAACCGTTGAAAATCTGAAAGCCGATTCCTGGTCATATTTTCACTTATTAATTAGATTACATATAAATGTAAAAAAAACTTATTTTTTATCATTAGTAACTAATTAAAACGATCACATTTGAATTATAAAATCATATAAATCAATATTAAACAAGTGTTTACAAAAAAGTATTGTCGTATCGACAAAATGTTAGGAATTTTCTTATATTTTTAAAACAAGTATATATTTTTATAAAACTATTATAAATGATTTATTATCGCTATATAACTTATTAAAATGAATTATTATCATTTTTTAAATAATTATTTGATTATTTAAACTTAATTTTTAAATTTCAGAAAATATATAAAATTGATGATATCCCTAATGATGTCATAAATATATTTGATTTTCAAAAACAAAGTAAATAATTTTTATTTCATATTCTTGCTTTAATGGATAAATAAGTGTATGTATCCAGTTCCGTTCGCTTTAATATTTAGAAAATCTCAATTTTTCCGAAAACTGATTTTCGTCGTTTTTCTAATGAAAACCCCCAAATATCCATATTTGTTAGTACATATAAAACAAGTATACCATCATTATTTATGGTTCAAAACATTATAATTTGTGTTATAAAATCCCGTATTTGAATATTTCAAATATAAATATAATTTATCAAAGTGATAAATTTGCACGTCGTTGCAAATTTTTTCTTAAACGTTAATATTCCAGTCAAAAAAATAATTACACGCTGATATTTAATATTTATACATTAGAAATTTTATTTTACCTTTATGCAAAAAAACCAATTTGCAGTTATCATTGTCAGCTAAGTTAAGTATACTTATGTATCACTTACATATTTAAATGATGTAAATACCTACAAGTTTCATTTTGTGTTAGCTATAATTAAGTATCAATTTAATTATGCATATAGGTACGATATTAATTACTAAGTTATTATTATTCCCTTTAGTAAACCATACTCACAAGTCCAATATGAGTATGAAAGTGAAGAATATAACTTTAAACATATTAAAATCATTTCAGTCACTAATGGTTAACAAACATTATAGTAAAAAAATTAGTTTATTATTCGCTCTAGAACAAAATAACATTTACCTTTGTTAGGTTTAGTTTGGTTATATATCAAAAATATTAATTTTTACTTGCATTTGATAAAAAATCCAAATAACAAAATTTTAATGCTTTAATTAACGTAAATCACTATTATTATAATATATATTATCAATAAAAATAATTAGTACGACATAAATATACTACGCATCATTATAAGTGTATTATGTATTACTGAAACATGAAAATAAATATATTTTTATGTAATGGTAAATAATTTGTACACTTTTAGTTATACACTATACATTTGGTGTTATCGGTTTTAATCTAGTGAATGAAACATATAACTATCATATTAAATAGATTAATGATAAAATGTAACTATAAGTACCATTTTCTTTTTGATAATTGTAAATGACAGTCAATAACAAATTAAACCATACTTTGCTTTTTTACTTCATATAACGATACATTTATCTTTAAAAAAACAATTATTTGTATTTTAAAGCTATTACATACTGACTAGTTTGATTCTCATTCAAAATAAAAATGATCAGATATTATTCAATGAGCTTAATTAGAATAAAATTTCGTGTTTTCAATTAATGATACAAACAAATATGAAATTTTGTACCAAAATGATAATAACTATACTTATTGTTATCATTTTCGTTAATGATACATACAAATATGAAATTCTACACCAAATTTATGATAACTATACATATCAGCATTTTCCTTTTTCTTAATCACAACCAATATAGTAACAAATTAAACCCAGTTGATTTTGCTACTGATTTTGCAAATAAATAACTAAAAGTTTAAATTTTCCAATTGAAAAAAAATAAACTTACCAAACATTTACTTGCAAGTTTGAATAGGAAGTATGAAGATAAGAAAAATCAATAGTTTCTTGAAATAGATGTAGATTATGTGACGTTTCTAAGGGTTTTTTCTATAATTATGCCTAAGTGATGCTATGGAGAAGAGGAAGGCTAATGCGTGAATTTTAATTATTTTGCATCGCATTTTTAATGAGAAAGTTATAAATACTTACATTGTAGCGATATTCAAGTAGATATTTTAGGACAGATCTAAATTAATTTGAAAATTTTCTTCCACGCATGCTTAATTGGAGTAAAAGGATATTTTGGTAAATTCATATTAAAGAGGGCCTAAATTTCTAATAATTATAAAATAGGACCTAAAAATTAAATGGATTAGTTAATAGGTCCAATCGCCTAAAAATCACGAATCATACAATTGTCCACTTAATTAGAACTTTATACCTATTGGCAAAATAATCCTTCGTATCATTTTGCAATATTAACATAAAAACTATGTTTTAGACATACTAATGAAATAGTACACAAGGTGGTTTTCTAACTCAATATCTTAAGTACATGATTTCACTATAATACTGCCTTATCTTGTGAGTATGTGTGCTTTCTAGTTGACGAATTAAACAATGCATCTATTATTATCCTTTTTAGTTGGCATATTCAAATTTTAATTAATGTAAGTATAAGGATTATTATCTTTTGCATCTAAATATAACTAGCAAACAAATGATAATACATATATTTACTTGGATGGCTAAAAGGATTGCAACTAAATTGAGATCATGAAGAAAGAATAATTAAAAAACAAACCGAGACAATCAACACTTAAATCTCATATGCAAGACTATCAAATATTATAGTACAATATTATATATGATACAATTTACGGTTACTTGCATTTTAAAAAAGCACATTTCATTTTGTCCTTTACATGAAGTCATCCACTTGAGTTTCTCTTGGATTATGTAAGTCAAAAGACATGAAATTGATTCAGAGAAAATAATCCAAAAGTGGATACACTATTTTTGTAAACAAGTAGAATATTTACTATGTGCGTATATAATAGTTAGGTTATATCCATTATACTAGCACTACTGCATACAATATATCCATTATAGTAGAAAGAATGATTCAAGTCTAAAGAGATGCCCATAATATACACAAATTATTCCTACATAATAATTTAAATGCAACATATAATACAAATTAATTATAATAAAACTTTGCAGTTGAAATTAATAAATCCTTTCAGCTAATATCTAATAGTTCTACATAAAAAATGCATCTTCCGTTATTTCCAACTGAATTTTGCAAATAAAAGTCTTAACACTTTTAGTATGGAATATAGTGTTAAGCCAATTATTAACTGAGTAATGAACATATTATCCAAAAACTTAAAAACAAGACCCATTACCAAAAGGGCCAAAATAATCCATAATAAAAATAAATGATAAACTTGGTAATACCGCGACATGTTTGGTGAAGAAAAATTTAACTTTTATCCAAATATTATATCAAGATTTGATTTTATTGATCCTATATCAAAATACGACATGAGATTCAATTGAAAGAAATAAAAACTGAACTGAGGACTTTATCTTCACCAGTGTAACGACCAGCCTTTTTGACCATCGAAAGTCAACACAGAACACTACCACTATGTTCAAATGTCATGCATCTAATCAACAAAAGGGCAGATTGTTAGGGTAAGTAAAAAGAAAAGAACAAAGAACAGAGAAAATCAGAATCTCACAGCGGAATCGACAGTATATAATATAACAAGGACAGTAAAAACTGTCACTTCAAAAATACAGAGTATATCAGAGTTAAAAACAATCTTATCAGTTAGGCAGTTAAAAAATCTCGACTTTACAATTCCTGATAGGGATACTATATAATACAGCAGAAAATAAACACTACGATGGGTGAACCTCCAGCACCTCTCCAAGATCTCCATAACAAAGGAGACAACCTGGGAAAATACTCGGTCTGACCCGAGCATTATAATAAAACCACACCTAGATCAGTTTAGAAATACCGGCGTAAGATAACTCAAATAATGGGGAACATATTAAAGTTCTATGAGACCATGCCGCTAATGCATAATGGGTTTTTACCTCACAAGAATAACATCCATACAGGCAAGAGTAGAGATAAACATTAGGAAACAAATTCAAATAAGAATATGAATAAATAGTATTAAAAAAACCAGACTTGAAAGAAGGAAAATAGTCTAAAAAAATCCAAACTGGACAGAATGGATAAAACAAGATAATAGTCCAAACTTGATAGAATGGACAAAATAAGGTAACAGTCCAAACATGATAGAATGGCCAAAATAAAGTAACAATCCAAACTTGATAGAATGGACAAAATAAAGTAAAAGTCCAAACTTGATAGAATGGACAAAATCAATACTTAAACTCCACGAAGAGTGGTTGATCTTCTCGTTGCAATTTAAAGATAAACAGGTTCAAAAGTTCGAATCAAATAAGGAAAGGAAATTTTTTAACAAATGACTAGGAAGGTGCACCCTCCTTGAAGTATACCTCTAGTAATATACTTCTAAGAAGCTCATTTACTCTGTGCACTTCTTGGAAACCTCCAAGCCGAACCCCACTAACCTTACCGAGTATCCAAATATTTCACATCTAAATCATAATCGTTTTAAAGTCACGGTACACCCAAATCTAGATAAGATGTGAAAATACCCTAATGGGAGCAACCCCACCTAGCTTAGCCCCTTCTCACGCTTTGGTTTTAATCATTTCCGATAAAGGATATCAAAGCTCAAAGAGCAACAAATCATTTTTAAGGTAATGATAGACTATGAAGAAAGTTGGATCCGTTAATTAATAAATCAACTATCGGGGATAATTAAAATGATCATACCTGGAAATTAAATATCATATATTTAACACTACCCGTCGATTCCAAACAAGTGTTATCTCTTTGTTGAAAATAAAGCCAGGCAAGTTGAGGTAGTGCTACCTCTAGGCATTGCCTTGATAACATTTTTAACCTTCAAGATGAAAACGAGTCCAAGTCTCAACATTTTGCGTTAAAAGTACGACTAAATCCTTTCCATATAAGCGATATCGATTACATAACTATTTTTCCATAATCGAAGTTGAATTTTACTTTTAAAAACAATTTGTGCTTGATTCCATATTACGGTATTGGTAAAACATTGTTAGAAATACTCTTTTAAAACATTCTTTTTAAAGACAAAATTTATAATACTAAGTGTATTAAAGACTATGGTTAAAAACAAATGTTGTTAAAACATTGTTTATTGTAACCCCAAACACAATTTACACTTAGCTTTATTTATAAATAATCCCTTTTTAAAGGATTTTCTCATTTAAAACCCCTTATTTATAAATTTAAAACAGTGTTTATTATCCCAAAAGATAAATAAACAATTTAAAGACCTTCATAAATTTAAAACAATATTAATTATCCCGAAAGATAATTAATCACATTTATAATCTCTTTTAAATAGACAAATCAATTATTTAAATAAAATATTTACTTACTTCCAAACACTTTTATATCATTGTTTAAAACCTTTATTTAATTAGATCATTAACTTTAAAACACTTTCATCAAATCAGTTAATTCGCTTTAATCACTTTTATTAAATTAATCTACTTTAAATATCATTAATTAAAAAATTTATTAAATTCAAATATTCATTAGTTGAAATGAATAATTAATCTCAAACATCATTAACTAAAATATAAATAAATTTAAGTACCATTAATTAAAACAATTAATTAAGTTCAAATAATCATAAATTAATTGGATTAATTAAATTCAATTCCTCATTAGTTAAAACGATTAATTAAAACATCATTTGTTAAAACGATTTATTTAACTATAAAACATCGTTACTTAAAATGATTTAACTAAATTCCAAATATCATTAGTTAAAACAAGTAGTTAAATTTAAAACAATCATTTATTAAAATGATTAACTACTTTTAAATATCATTAATTAAAGTGATTATTAATTTCAAATAACATTAATTAAAATGATTATTTAAACTCCATTTTCAATAACCAAAATAATTGATTTAAACTCAAATAATCATTAGTTAAATGATTAATTAAATCCAATCTCATTTAAATCAAAGATAAACCAATTTTTAAACATCATTTATTAAATTGGTTAATTAATTTCAAAATCATTAGTTAAAATGATTAATTATTTTAAATTACCATTAATAAAAAATGGTTATTGAATTTTAACATATTGTTTAGCGAAAACACAAGCTCAAGTTCAAAAACATATAACAGGATTTTTGGGGATGAAAATTAATAAATGACGATATAGCGAAATCGCTATAATGACACTTAACAAATTAAATGGAGTATCAATATTTTATTTCAATTAACCATCAATATAATAGCATAAGGATGTAAATAAATAATTATTGGCAAGAAACCTCAGGGTGTCTCTATAAATTTTCCCTGCAAAACAGTGGTTACGGATAATATATATAATCATATGGGTCCATAGCAATCAAATCAATATGTCATCCATTTTCCAAACGTAAATTCAACCAAAAAATCAATCAAACAGTCTAACTAACATGCAAGCAATCAATAATAGTTTATAACATCATAGATATGATATAGTAGAATTTAATGTGAGTTAAACTCGCATTGATTTTCGTTTCTCGCCGAAACGTTCCGATTTGGACTAAAAATGAACGGCCGTTCGATTTTAGCATAAATTTTTACTTGCTCCTAACCAAACCAATTCCATTACAAAGATCTCGATGGCACGAGTCCAACGCAAAAAACGGTGTTTGAATCTGACCTCGTGTCAGTGAGATACACAATTTATAAGTTATCTAATTTAAATTTATAAATAACTATTCTACTCTATAATTACAAAATTTCCCCTCACCCAAAACTTCATCTTCTTCCATCCTTCATCAAACATGCACAACGACGCTTAAACCCATCCAAACGTGCATGGCAATCTACTGACACAGAGCAAAACATGACGAAATTCAATTTCGTCTTCACCGTTGAGCTCCTCTCAATGAACTCCACTCGCCCGTACCCAAAATCCACACCCAAAGGCATCCCCCTAAATCATGAGCTGCACCAGAGCTCCCTTATCACAGCGTCAGGTCACTCGACCCCTTTTAAAACCGAACTAAGCCTAAAAATCACCGCCACCTTGTCTTACCATGAAAAACTCGGGATCCACCCTCGATTTCGCCCAATTCCCCATGAATAGCTCGAAAAAGTTAACCCTAGCTCGCTGCTCTTAAACGAGCACTGTAAAAAAAGATTGCACTCGAATCCGAGGCCATGGATGAGAAGCACAACTTAATACGAGTTCAAAGAATCCAAAACCATGATTTTTAAATGAGTATATATTTTTATTTTGAATTTTGAAGCTTGATTTTCAAAGAGGGAAACAAGTTTTCTTGTTTACAGGAAAGTTTAAGTAGAGTAAAGGGGTATGGAAGTGAGAACTTAGGTGGTATGGTCTCAACAGTAAGGGTATGGCCTAAATTATTGTGTGTGTATGTGTGTGTGTGTGTGTGTGTTCAAAAATATCCAGCTCGATGCACTCAAAAATCTCGAACTCCAAACGAGACGTGCCGCCTGGCGTTCTATATGTTATACCCCTATTTCGAACACAATGGAACTAGTCTCGAGACCTAATTCGATCATATACAAAAGATAAACTATCATATTATATAAATTCTATAATTAATTTATAAGCATTTCAAACTCGCATGACCAAATGATACGTCCAATCGCCATGAAATTCAACGGCATATTATAATTCATTATTACGGATCCAATGAAACTGTTTTCGTCGAAATTCGAGATAGTATCCCAAAATGATAATTTCAAAAATTTAAATATCGTTTTATATTTTCGATCCAATTATCAATACTTATCCAATCTATTTATATCTATAAATAAATGTGTGAATTGAATTCATCAATATTAGTTATTAATGAAAAGGAGTTAAATAAAATTATTAAATTCGTTCAATTCGTTCAATTAATATTTAATTCACAATTCAAATATTTAAACATTCCCTATATTTGAAATATAAGTTATTAAATTCTAAAATCCAATTATTTAAATATTTAAAATTAATGAAACATTTAAAATAAAATGACCAAAATTTTAGGTTGTTACAACCAGTTTGTTCCTTCTTCAAGCATCAATCTAATATACCATGGAGAAGTAAGAAAGTCCAGTAAACGACTATTTATTTTGAAGGGGCATTGAGATATACTTGTAGAAGGCATACTATTCATGAGGGTTAGATTAATGCTTGAAGAAATATTTCCTATATTACTAATATAAGCAAAACTTTATTAAGAAAAATCTAAGATTGATGCTTGGAGAAATAACTAAATTTATCGTATATATATTTCATAATATATCTTAATCAAAACAAACAAATATTATTCATATTGGTTAGTAAATATTGACCTCATATATTAAATAAAATCATATCTATATTTAGATAAATTTGCCCTATATAAGATGTCACACACACAAAAACATACATACAAACGTACGTACGTACATACATACATACATATATATAATTCACTATTTTACTAATTATTAATTGCCCTTTATAATTAAATAATTACATATAACACTTATATATATGAAGGAATTATTTTAAAGAAAAAATTCTGAGATCGATTTTAGTATGAAGGACACAAATTTTTAATTTTAGTTTGGAGGGAATTGAATGCATATTAATTAGCACCAGATAAAACAGGATGTATATTAAACTAGCATTTGATAAACGGAATCCTAAATTAAATTATCATCAGATTAACTACATTAGATGAACTAAAATGGCATTTATGTTCACAGTTAAAGAAATGCCTATATTAATACAACATTCTTTTTCGTAGTTTATATGTCATTTGTTTTACCTGATGCTATATTAATATAGCATTCAGTGTCCTCCAAACTAAAATTTAAAACTTTTGTCTTCCATTCAAAATTATGGCTAAAAGCCTTTCCTTCTCCCTATTTTCCTATATTTAATAAGTTATTTTGCACTCAAATTTTTTGAAATTAGTTATATATCAAATATGTAAATTTATTTTAGTAACAATTTATATAATAATCATCTCCATTTTAATTTATAATAATTACAAATTATCATTAAATCATTTTGTTCCAATGCTACATTTCTCTATTGTGTGACTTAGTCCATAGTTAATATTCAAACTATTCAAATATTAAAGCTCGTGCAGACTTTACTGAATGACGATACAGTGCCCAAAGTCATTGCTTATCGATTATCCAAGGAAAGTCCTACTTCTTAATCATTTTAAAGCGTTGCCCTTAAATAATGATATATTGTGCACATTTAGGCTCTTCGCTAACCCTATATCACTTAGACATCTAGGTTTAGGGCTTTGGTCAAAACCGTAATAATCGTTGTTTCGAATGCATTGGGTAGTGGGCATCTAGGGGTAAAATTCAAAAAAAATCTAATTTAATTAAAGCACATGATCATGTTATGTGTTGATGTAAATAAAGCATTAAATGAAATCATATTTAATATGTTGGGAAGGTATTGTTAAATGAGATAACATTTTAAAATTTTGTTTTATTTAAAAATAAAATTGAACTATGATAATGTACATAAATGGATATCAAATATCTGTATATCTATATAAGCAAGTGACTGGGTCTAGTGGGTGTTTGACATAGTGAACATATAACCATATGCCATATAATTATACACATGTGGACTAAATGAATATAACTCATATGATGTAATATAATTATATGTCCACATAAAATGTATAAACATAATGTAACGACCCGTAAATTTCAACTGTTTTAATAACGCAATTAGTTGAAATTTTGTGAAATTTTAAACGATAAAATTTTGAAATAAAAATTTTATATTTGGAATACGTCTAGTTAAACATAGCAACTGGTAAATTTTCGTTCGAAAATACGGAAGTTTATTTCGCGCGTAAATTCACTTCAATTTAATCAGTTAAAAAGTAATGAAAATAACATGTTTTCGGAACCTAAATATTTTTACATAGAAAAATTCTAAACCATCTTCTGAGCAAGATGTCAGTTGGTCGTTTTTCAAAATTTGGACATCTATTGCTCCGTCGTTCTTATTTTCTGGAAAATAGCAGTATTCTGGTACCGATGTCAATTTGTATAATTCAATCGTACCACTGATATCTATATATCGTTTTGACCGTCTCATCATGCTGATCTCTACAGTATATTCACTTCTGTATTTCGGACTTCGGTGTGCGGTGAAATCTGCGAAACGCTTAGCATATCGGTTCCGCAACCGAGTCTTTTGGATTTCTCGTGACTCTTCCTTATCCACCGTGATAGCCAAGAGACGTTAGCATTTACTATATTCCATGAATTCACACCTATGCTATTCCTAAGTTTCATTTATACTTGATTTGTCCTTTCACATCTCTGTCACGTTACTTCAAAACAAAGATTTATTTTATAAAAAGTTTTCTACTCATTTTATTTCCTCTGCATATGCCTATTCCCCTCCCCAACTCATTTCTTTACCGGCTCCTTCTCTTCCATTTCGCATGCACGTCTCTTCCCCTCCAGATTTCCTTCCTTTCTTCTCATTCTTTTGTGATAGTTTGAAATAAAAAAATATACAAATGTTTCATATATATGGTGAAACCCACGTCCTCTGTCCTATTGCCGAAGACCTGCTATTTCATTCTTCGAATTGCCTTCCCTCCTCCACTAACATGCACGTGCAACCTAGATCGCCCATGCTAGCAACCCTCTTCACCGAACCTTCCTTCCCACACGAGCAACCCTCCAACCCACTGACGTCACCATCTCCGGTTCATAGCCGACCGCCTGCAGCTTCATGACTTCGCCATGACTTCCACATAGGCTCAGACGGCTTCCTCTCCTGTCGCACCTTCCTATCAATCAAGGTATATATGTCTATATATTTAATTATGATATTTTATATATATTGTGATTAGTAGTATTTTTATATTGCGTCTGTTAAGAGCTCGGTTGGAGTTAGAGTTAGGGGTCGAGTGTTTATACAAATTGGTCTCAACATATACTGTATCTATATTTATTTTTCCCGCAGCTGTATTTATTTTACAACTTCTTTTGTTTATATATAATAGTTTGTATATGTTCATATATTAATTTATACCGGTCTGTAGATATGAGTATGTGTTTTAAAATATATTATATGTTGTTTATACATTATATACATATATGTAACCGTATATTTTCTATAGTATGTTATATACATATATGCGAACAAAGTGAATAGTACTTATGTCAAAATAAGCATTGATTTCCTGTAATGGTTTACCTATACAATTATATATTTGTATGTTATTATATATACATTTATTTGTAAGTGGCAGTGTTGACTCATGCTATTAGTATAAGCCATATAGAGTAGTTTTTTTTAGTTATATACGTTTACTCGTCGGGTTCTGTTAGTTTATACATTTTATATTAAATCGTTATATATGTTTATAAACTTTTGTTTAAATTTTACAGTATATAAAGTTATAATTTGGTTAAAAGATTGCATTGGAAGTTGGCTACATAGAATGGCTTAAACATACATGGCTGCGTATATTTACTTATCAAGTTGTTCACGTATTCTACTTATAAATATTTTTAAGTTATCAAGTTTAGTTTTTTCTTTTTTTTCGTACATATATAATATGTATATATAGGTCCGGTAATTGCAAGGAGATGAGTTATAAGTATATTGTTTTATAGTGTATTATATTATAAAGGTAATATATATATTATTTCAAGGGCATAGTCTGTCGTCCTTTTAGTTGTTGTCTATAGTCTTCTGTTATACATATAACAATAGTTTAATTATAGATATTGTGTATGCGTGTGTAGGTATAGTAGTCTAGGTGAATATATAGTACATTACACATAGGTGATATGTTGATTCTTTAGTAAAGTGTATATCGGTCTTATCTTTGTTAGTAAAAGTTTTTTTTGTACAGTACGTATTAGGTATAAGATTTATATTGTATATTTTGTAAGTATATATACTTTGTTTAATGAAATGTTGATTTCAATGAATATATTTTGTAAGACCTATATAAAATGTATATGTATTTTAATTTGAATATTAGGTCTAAGAAAGATAATAATATAATATACATCTCGCCTAAACGTTATATTGAGCTAATTTGATCCGTTCCCATCGATTTCTTTTATCAGCTTTGATCGTCGATTTGTGCATATCTTACTTGCTTTGAGATTCGTGCTTGGATTTCGTGACTCAACTTCATTGTCTATCTCTCTAGCCTCGAAAGGTGAGCACTCACTCACGATTAACGTTCTTTTATTTATTAAATCTGATTTCAATTGAAACGACAATTGGAATATGCTACTGTTTGATATTTACACTGTTATTACCTGTATCAGTTCACCTGTGACATCTGACACCGTTATCTGTTAATTATTTATGCGATGATAATACAGTTTGGCTGAAATTGATTGATTGTTGATGTTTATATTGGACGTTAAATTGTTAATGTTAAAATGATGAACAGTATGAAATTGAACTTGATATAGGAAAATTAAATGTTAAATTTGATTAACTGACATTTGTATATATGACCCCCTTTAACTGTTAAATATATCGACACGTAGGATTTGTTTAATTACACTTTGAACCACTGAATGTATGTTGTTAAATTGATGATGTATGAAATTGTAAATTGAATGACAAGTGAAAACCGTAATGTAATAATCTTTAATCTACATGAAATGATAGTGTAGATTCTAGAAATAGTTATATTAATTCGTACAAATAACAATGCGAATTAATACGGTTATTTCGGGATTATTTGAATTGATTATTGGATTGATATTGATTATTGTTATTGCTTGTTTATTTACCTTGACACCATCCCTGTTATCACACTGCAAGTTCCCTTTACTATGTTTTGATTTTGGAATTGAATTGGAATCGGGTTGAAATGATAAATACCCAAAATTGAACTTTGACCTTGGATAGAAAATTAAATATAAAAACCCGATTGGTCAATAATTTGATTTAAAAATAAAACGAAGATCTTATTTGAATAAAAATATGGTTTTGAAACGAAGTTGGAAATTTAATTTAGTGAAATTTAAACGTGAATATTTAATAATCTGAAATGAAATATTAATAAGGAAATTGATGAAAGAAGGTTGTTTAATTTGAGAAATGATTGAATTAAGTTTGAAATGATTTAATAATTAAGTTTGAAATTATAATTTAATTTGAAACAATTAAACTTTGAAATGATTTGATAATTAAGTTTGAAATTATAATTAAGTTTGAAATTATTAAAACTTTGAAATTATTTAATATTTAAGTTTGAATTATTTAATACTTAAATAAGATTGAATTATTTAATGATTAAATTGAATTGAATTCTTTAATAAGAGAATTGATCTTTTGAATAAGTGAATCCACTTTGTAAATAATTGAAATTGAGTTTTCTTTATTAATTAAGTTTTGGAAAATTATTTAAGGAAGTAAATAACTGAAATTGAATTTCTTTAACAAGAAATAAAAAATTGTGATTTATTGAAATTAATGTAAGACTTGAAATTTAGAGAATTGGATTTGATGAATTTAATTTAATTAAATTTATAAGTTGAACTTAAGAAATTGATTTAATAATTTGGAAATTTAGTAGAAATTGTTTTGAATGAAAAGTAACTTAACGAATATTAAATGAAATGGATAAATGGATTTAAATTGGTTTGAATGTTAAATAAAATTGATTCTAATGATTTCAAAATGAAACTTATATACGAACTTGAATCAATACTTGAATTGTTTTGAATAAAATTTGAAATTGAATTATAAGATTTTGAAATGAATTTGGAAGTTTTGAAAACGTAAAGTAATGGAAACTGTTTTGATAGACAAATGAAATGTGATTTACGAATTCTAATTGAAATTGAAATTGATTTGGTTTTTGAAATAAATAAACGACCAATCGGTGTAATAATTACGAAAGTTATTAAAGAGACCGGAATTCGGTTATGGATATACTCTCTATCTAAACCGAAAACCACTTTAATAACTATACGCGGAGTGATGATCCAGAATGAAGTGGTTGGAATGATGTACGTGTTGACTGAAGAAAGAGAACGATAATGGATAGCCTTGACACTTGTGTCAAATTGGAAATGACTAAAACAGGAGCTGTGCCGGGCCAATGGAGGATTGATACCTCAAGTGGACACACTTCTTCGAACTACTTATACTTATTGTCGATTGGTGCACCCTTGATTTTGGGAGTGTTGTCTCACGGTGTTGCGGGCGCTGCGGCGTTGCGTTCTCACCAGCCCGGATCAGGCGAACGGTAGTATCACTACCTTGGGTATAGCCTCATGTGCCTTGTCATACTTGTATTCCATTTATGCGCGACCACTACGAATTTGTTTTATACCTTAAGTATATGGATTTCCCTCTGGTGACTTCCGGTTTTGGGGAAACTACGGTCTTGTATATGCTTGTGGGAATAAAAATGTGTTAAGGGTGGAATGGGCCATGACTTAACGCTATTTTGATATCTTTATATTACTGATAGACATTATCTACTTATCGTACACTACTATATAGTAGATAGTTTAACGGATCCTTAAAGGATGGTTATTCCAAACATCCTTTGAGTTACTTGTATTTCAATTGCTATTTCACTTGAGTTGGATTTATTAATATAAGAATGTTAATCCTGACTCGAGTGTCTTGTGTTTTGCTTTACGCTCGGGTCAGACTGAGTGGTTCAAGCTTTCGAGACTCACCTTTGGAGTTGGAGCTTCGCTTGGAGATCCAGCTATCTATCCAGCTTTCAGATATTCGATGATTCCAGTGATGTATTCTGATTTGTATCTGTTACTCTTCCGTTGTATCTGGTTAACTCTGATGTATCGTATTACTCTTCTGTTGTAAACTTTGATGTATTTTATATATTCATATAGTAGCTTCATGAACTACTATCTCTTTTATTTCCGCTGCATTTACTACTCTGTGTCTGTGATCTGTGATTATTTATTTACTGTATATGTTCGGTTTTGCCAAATTTAGATTAACAACGCGGTATTTTGAGCAATTCAACTCCGGCATGAGTGTCTACCTATACACTTATAATGGACGCGAATGGTCCAAAATTCTGGGTCGTTACAGTTGGTATCAGAGCTTTGGTAGCTCTAGGCAAAACTAAACATATAGGGTAAATGTATTTACAGAATCACCCTCATTCGAGTTTCAATCTTTCCTTTTGACTCAATTCCTTTGATTTTGGAACGTTCCCTACGGTTCCAAATTTCATTCGTGCCCCTCACTATTCGTCTTCTTCCAAATCCTGGAGCATCACATAAATCCATTTCGAATGACCCTTATAGTGAATCGGCGGTCTCGCCAAACTTCGAATGATTGTAAAGGGGTGAAACTCCTTTACAATAGGCATTGATTTACCGAAGATTCCTGTATCCTCGGTTTACGATGCTATCTATCTCCTGCTATACCTGAATTTTATTTTTGAGATCGGATGTCGATTTACCTCGGAATTCAGCATCGATCTTATTCTTGAAGTTACGGACGACTCAGTTAAGGTTGCCCGTGAATTAAATAAACTCCTCCATCTTCCGATTGTGGTAATCAAATTTTCTTATCTTCTGTTTCAAACTTATTTTCGAAAAATTCTCTTTGATTTGAGTCCATCAAATCCGAATCTCTATCTTTGCTTTGAAATCTATTCTTGTATAGTCGAGCGAGGAAGTGTATTTGCAAATTTATATTTAAAAATGTTTTAATATATATTGTGTTGTTTGAGTTGTTGATGTTGATTTGGGTTTTCGATCGATTCGTCTGATCAACGCTATCGATAGGATTTCCAAAACACTTGAACAGAGCAAACTGACACAATATTATTTTCAAATTTGGAAAATGGAATAAATTTGTATGAATATATTATAGATATATATAAGTAAAATTTTCTGAAATTTAATAAGTTAATTAAATTGGTTGTTGAAATGATAATAATTAATTATCACTTATTGTTCTATAAATGAATTTTAAACAAGGGTTATAATCTGATTTGAAATTTAAATGAATTTAACATTTAGAATTTGAGAATTTAAATTCCAATGATTTTCGAACTATGGTTTTAAAGGTTTAGAATGCACATTATTTAAAGGTATTTTGACTATAATTTGTTTCCAAAGAATTCTAATGTATAGTATTTAAAATATTTTCGAATATAAATCGTTTTCATAGAATTTTAAGATGTTGAAACCAATGCTCTTCTCTTTGTCGCTGGAAAATAATTTCGGTGATGGCGGCCGCATCATCGACATTCATTTTCGAGTTTCGAAGTGGAGATACTATTCTGTAGCTTTGCTACGTTTTGTTTTGAAAGATATTTCGATTTGAATTTCTTCAGTATAATTTGATTTATATATATGTATAGGTATCTTATTTTAAAATTTAATTTGATTTGATATAAATATACTATATATATATCTCTAAATTGTTTAAAGTTAATCGGAAATCTAATTCTTAAATTGTTAAAGGATGATTTTAATTATAAATAAAACCAAAATTTGGAATAAATATTTAAACTTGAATAATTGAATGGGAAAATTTATTTGTATATTGTTCAACTGCATTCTAATACAACTTACCTAAATCATTCAGAAGTTGAATATGTAATTGGATAATATATAAGATAAGTTGAATTTATAAATAAATTTTGAGTGTTTATAATTAATGTTATACACTAAATTTTGATTATAAAGAGGTTAATAGAGTTAGATAGGATAATAAGTAAAACTCAGTTAATAATGAAATAAATTTGTTTGAGAAAATTAATAAATTTGTTTTGAAAGAATTAATAGATTGAAATTTGATCAACTTATGAAAATACCTTGAATTTGAAAGCAATTAGTAAATATAAATTAATTTAAATCGAAACTTTTATGGTTTAAATTAATTTATATGGGTTAAATATATGTGATAAGATATATTAAGTAGAATAAATTTAACAATAATTTGGAACAAAGAAGAATTAAATTTGTTGAATAAATATGATTTTATTAAATGACTATTCTGATTTTGATTTTAGAAATTTGTTAATTGAACATAATTGGATAATAAAATAATGAATTTAGGAATAGTTGAGATTGATTTTTAGTAAAATCAAATGGATTAAATCAATTATTGAATATCAATTAATTTAAATTTGAATTTATATGGTTTAAATTAATTGTTATTTTGTATTTCAAATCTGTTTTTCTTTCTGGTTGTTTCTATTCTCCTACCTCGTTCCTTTTCGGGGACGAAAAGTTTTGAGTGGGGGAGAATGTAACGACCCGTAAATTTCAACTGTTTTAATAACGCAATTAGTTGAAATTTTGTGAAATTTTAAACGATAAAATTTTGAAATAAAAATTTTATATTTGGAATACGTCTAGTTAAACATAGCAACTGGTAAATTTTCGTTCGAAAATACGGAAGTTTATTTCGCGCGTAAATTCACTTCAATTTAATCAGTTAAAAAGTAATGAAAATAACATGTTTTCGGAACCTAAATATTTTTACATAGAAAAATTCTAAACCATCTTCTGAGCAAGATGTCAATTGGTTGTTTTTCAAAATTTGGACATCTATTGCTCCGTCGTTCTTATTTTCTGGAAAATAGCAGTATTCTGGTACCGATGTCAATTTTTATAATTCAATCGTACCACTGATATCTATATATCGTTTTGACCGTCTCATCATGCTGATCTCTACAGTATATTCACTTCTGTATTTCGGACTTCGGTGTGCGGTGAAATCTGCGAAACGCTTAGCATATCGGTTCCGCAACCGAGTCTTTTGGATTTCTCGTGACTCTTCCTTATCCACCGTGATAGCCAAGATACGTTAGCATTTACTATATTCCATGAATTCACACCTATGCTATTCCTAAGTTTCATTTATACTTGGTTTGTCCTTTCACATCTCTGTCACGTTACTTCAAAACAAAGATTTATTTTATAAAAAGTTTTCTACTCATTTTATTTCCTCTACATATGCCTATTCCCCTCCCCAACTCATTTCTTTACCGGCTCCTTCTCTTCCATTTCGCATGCACGTCTCTTCCCCTCCAGATTTCCTTCCTTTCTTCTCATTCTTTTGTGATAGTTTGAAAGAAAAAAATATACAAATGTTTCATATATATGGTGAAACCCACGTCCTCTGTCCTATTGCCGAAGACCTGCTATTTCATTCTTCGAATTGCCTTCCCTCCTCCACTAACATGCACGTGCAACCTAGATCGCCCATGCTAGCAACCCTCTTCACCGAACCTTCCTTCCCACACGAGCAACCCTCCAACCCACTGACGTCACCATCTCCGGTTCATAGCCGACCGCCTGCAGCTTCATGACTTCGCCATGACTTCCACATAGGCTCAGACGGCTTCCTCTCCTGTCGCACCTTCCTATCAATCAAGGTATATATGTCTATATATTTAATTATGATATTTTATATATATTGTGATTAGTAGTATTTTTATATTGCGTCTGTTAAGAGCTCGGTTGGAGTTAGAGTTAGGGGTCGAGTGTTTATACAAATTGGTCTCAACATATACTGTATCTATATTTATTTTTCCCGCAGCTGTATTTATTTTACAACTTCTTTTGTTTATATATAATAGTTTGTATATGTTCATATATTAATTTATACCGGTCTGTAGATATGAGTATGTGTTTTAAAATATATTATATGTTGTTTATACATTATATACATATATGTAACCGTATATTTTCTATAGTATGTTATATACATATATGCGAACAAAGTGAATAGTACTTATGTCAAAATAAGCATTGATTTCCTGTAATGGTTTACCTATACAATTATATATTTGTATGTTATTATATATACATTTATTTGTAAGTGGCAGTGTTGACTCATGCTATTAGTATAAGCCATATAGAGTAGTTTTTTTTTAGTTATATACGTTTACTCGTCGGGTTCTGTTAGTTTATACATTTTATATTAAATCGTTATATATGTTTATAAACTTTTGTTTAAATTTTACAGTATATAAAGTTATAATTTGGTTAAAAGATTGCATTGGAAGTTGGCTACATAGAATGGCTTAAACATACATGGCTGCGTATATTTACTTATCAAGTTGTTCACGTATTCTACTTATAAATATTTTTAAGTTATCAAGTTTAGTTTTTTCTTTTTTTTCGTACATATATAATATGTATATATAGGTCCGGTAATTGCAAGGAGATGAGTTATAAGTATATTGTTTTATAGTGTATTATATTATAAAGGTAATATATATATTATTTCAAGGGCATAGTCTGTCGTCCTTTTAGTTGTTGTCTATAGTCTTCTGTTATACATATAACAATAGTTTAATTATAGATATTGTGTATGCGTGTGTAGGTATAGTAGTCTAGGTGAATATATAGTACATTACACATAGGTGATATGTTGATTCTTTAGTAAAGTGTATATCGGTCTTGTCTTTGTTAGTAAAAGTTTTTTTTGTACAGTACGTATTAGGTATAAGATTTATATTGTATATTTTGTAAGTATATATACTTTGTTTAATGAAATGTTGATTTCAATGAATATATTTTGTAAGACCTATATAAAATGTATATGTATTTTAATTTGAATATTAGGTCTAAGAAAGATAATAATATAATATACATCTCGCCTAAACGTTATATTGAGCTAATTTGATCCGTTCCCATCGATTTCTTTTATCAGCTTTGATCGTCGATTTGTGCATATCTTACTTGCTTTGAGATTCGTGCTTGGATTTCGTGACTCAACTTCATTGTCTATCTCTCTAGCCTCGAAAGGTGAGCACTCACTCACGATTAACGTTCTTTTATTTATTAAATCTGATTTCAATTGAAACGACAATTGGAATATGCTACTGTTTGATATTTACACTGTTATTACCTGTATCAGTTCACCTGTGACATCTGACACCGTTATCTGTTAATTATTTATGCGATGATAATACAGTTTGGCTGAAATTGATTGATTGTTGATGTTTATATTGGACGTTAAATTGTTAATGTTAAAATGATGAACAGTATGAAATTGAACTTGATATAGGAAAATTAAATGTTAAATTTGATTAACTGACATTTGTATATATGACCCCCTTTAACTGTTAAATATATCGACACGTAGGATTTGTTTAATTACACTTTGAACCACTGAATGTATGTTGTTAAATTGATGATGTATGAAATTGTAAATTGAATGACAAGTGAAAACCGTAATGTAATAATCTTTAATCTACATGAAATGATAGTGTAGATTCTAGAAATAGTTATATTAATTCGTACAAATAACAATGCGAATTAATACGGTTATTTCGGGATTATTTGAATTGATTATTGGATTGATATTGATTATTGTTATTGCTTGTTTATTTACCTTGACACCATCCCTGTTATCACACTGCAAGTTCCCTTTACTATGTTTTGATTTTGGAATTGAATTGGAATCGGGTTGAAATGATAAATACCCAAAATTGAACTTTGACCTTGGATAGAAAATTAAATATAAAAACCCGATTGGTCAATAATTTGATTTAAAAATAAAACGAAGATCTTATTTGAATAAAAATATGGTTTTGAAACGAAGTTGGAAATTTAATTTAGTGAAATTTAAACGTGAATATTTAATAATCTGAAATGAAATATTAATAAGGAAATTGATGAAAGAAGGTTGTTTAATTTGAGAAATGATTGAATTAAGTTTGAAATGATTTAATAATTAAGTTTGAAATTATAATTTAATTTGAAACAATTAAACTTTGAAATGATTTGATAATTAAGTTTGAAATTATAATTAAGTTTGAAATTATTAAAACTTTGAAATTATTTAATATTTAAGTTTGAATTATTTAATACTTAAATAAGATTGAATTATTTAATGATTAAATTGAATTGAATTCTTTAATAAGAGAATTGATCTTTTGAATAAGTGAATCCACTTTGTAAATAATTGAAATTGAGTTTTCTTTATTAATTAAGTTTTGGAAAATTATTTAAGGAAGTAAATAACTGAAATTGAATTTCTTTAACAAGAAATAAAAAATTGTGATTTATTGAAATTAATGTAAGACTTGAAATTTAGAGAATTGGATTTGATGAATTTAATTTAATTAAATTTATAAGTTGAACTCAAGAAATTGATTTAATAATTTGGAAATTTAGTAGAAATTGTTTTGAATGAAAAGTAACTTAACGAATATTAAATGAAATGGATAAATGGATTTAAATTGGTTTGAATGTTAAATAAAATTGATTCTAATGATTTCGAAATGAAACTTATATACGAACTTGAATCAATACTTGAATTGTTTTGAATAAAATTTGAAATTGAATTATAAGATTTTGAAATGAATTTGGAAGTTTTGAAAACGTAAAGTAATGGAAACTGTTTTGATAGACAAATGAAATGTGATTTACGAATTCTAATTGAAATTGAAATTGATTTGGTTTTTGAAATAAATAAACGACCAATCGGTGTAATAATTACGAAAGTTATTAAAGAGACCGGAATTCGGTTATGGATATACTCTCTATCTAAACCGAAAACCACTTTAATAACTATACGCGGAGTGATGATCCAGAATGAAGTGGTTGGAATGATGTACGTGTTGACTGAAGAAAGAGAACGATAATGGATAGCCTTGACACTTGTGTCAAATTGGAAATGACTAAAACAGGAGCTGTGCCGGGCCAATGGAGGATTGATACCTCAAGTGGACACACTTCTTCGAACTACTTATACTTATTGTCGATTGGTGCACCCTTGATTTTGGGAGTGTTGTCTCACGGTGTTGCGGGCGCTGCGGCGTTGCGTTCTCACCAGCCCGGATCAGGCGAACGGTAGTATCACTACCTTGGGTATAGCCTCATGTGCCTTGTCATACTTGTATTCCATTTATGCGCGACCACTACGAATTTGTTTTGTACCTTGAGTATATGGATTGCCCTCTGGTGACTTCCGGTTTTGGGGAAACTACGGTCTTGTATATGCTTGTGGGAATAAAAATGTGTTAAGGGTGGAATGGGCCATGACTTAACGCTATTTTGATATCTTTATATTACTGATAGACATTATCTACTTATCGTACACTACTATATAGTAGATAGTTTAACGGATCCTTAAAGGATGGTTATTCCAAACATCCTTTGAGTTACTTGTATTTCAATTGCTATTTCACTTGAGTTGGATTTATTAATATAAGAATGTTAATCCTGACTCGAGTGTCTTGTGTTTTGCTTTACGCTCGGGTCAGACTGAGTGGTTCAAGCTTTCGAGACTCACCTTTGGAGTTGGAGCTTCGCTTGGAGATCCAGCTATCTATCCAGCTTTCAGATATTCGATGATTCCAGTGATGTATTCTGATTTGTATCTGTTACTCTTCCGTTGTATCTGGTTAACTCTGATGTATCGTATTACTCTTCTGTTGTAAACTTTGATGTATTTTATATATTCATATAGTAGCTTCATGAACTACTATCTCTTTTATTTCCGCTGCATTTACTACTCTGTGTCTGTGATCTGTGATTATTTATTTACTGTATATGTTCGGTTTTGCCAAATTTAGATTAACAACGCGGTATTTTGAGCAATTCAACTCCGGCATGAGTGTCTACCTATACACTTATAATGGACGCGAATGGTCCAAAATTCTGGGTCGTTACACATAAATATGCATATATAGATATTACGATCTATTATATGTAATGTATTTTTAAACAATTCAACTTGTGTAATTTATGTTTTAACATGTAATTCAATCAAGTTAACGTTGACATATTAGTTTATATAGATGTTATTGTATTATATTCAAGTTTTAAATAAAAATATAATTGGAATTGATTAATTGTGATCATGTAAAATATGTTAAAATTATCCAGTTACCTATTATATTTGATCACCTAAAATAGAATATTCAATTAGATTTGACCAAATAGATCACTTGCAAATATGTTTGGAAACACTTAGTACACATTTAAAATAACTGGTTATGAATGAAAATATGAAATAGGTATTATTGTTAAGTTGACAAAATATTAAATCCAAACTTTCAAGAAGTAAATATAATCTGATATTGCTTTTTAAATTTGGTTAAAGCCCAATGTTTCTTGGATTTTTTGCAACAGACATGGGGCCTTTAAGTTAAGGGCCCAACAACACAAGCTTGTGCATATTTCCCCCACATGGAACTGGTCTAGCCCAAAACTTACATACGCACTGCAAGTGGCACGGCTCTCGAAGATAGGAGCACCCTTCCATTCCTTGGGCTTAGACAGCAGCCCGTCAAAGCATCATTATCAACAGAAAGCCTAGAGACTTACGAGCAACTCCGCTCCACCCATCAAAAGATGACTGGGTCACAACCAGAAAGCTTCGCCTCTCGCATGCTCAGCGAGCCTCTCGCTTTCCCTGCCCATCTCTTCCTTGGTCGCCTAAACTGTAACACCCCTAATTTTGAGTAACATTATTTTGGATGTTTAAATAGATAAAATAAAGTGTTGAAATAAGAGAAATGAGATTTGACAATAAATAGGTTGTGTCTTAATTAATGAGTTAATAAGATTGATTATAACTCAAATAATATGAGGAATAATGTGATAATAAAAATAGAAAAAGGTCATATTTTCTAAACATAAACCCTTCCATTTTCATTTTCTCACTCGCATTCACTTCATACAAACTAAAACCAAGTAGAGGCCAGCCATTGCTAGAGATCTAAGAAGAGAAAAGGGTAAGAAATTAAAGGATAAAGCTTAGGGGGATCGAATCAACACTTAAATCTCAATCTTTTTATCTAACCAAGATGAATAATAGTTATCTATCTCACAATTGTATGTTTATTTCGGTTTTATGATTAAACCTGAATCATATGTTGTTGTTATGCCATATTATGATTGATTAGTTGATTATATGCTTGAATGATTGATTATTGGATTTATTATGGAATTAAATAACAGGGTTTAAGTGTGAACACCTAGTTTATGACATCTAAATGGCTTGAAATTTTGATATGACGTTTTATAACATTATTTTAGAAGTTTAAAATTTTAAAATTTTCCAGAAAGTATGAGCATTTTATGAATTTCCTAAGTGAGGAAAAAGATTTATTTTGGGTTTGATATTTAAAATTAATTAAATAATATTTTTGGTCTCAAAATTTTTATATCTCAAAGAATATATTAATTCTGATTTTCAGTGATTTCTGAGGACTTTTCCCAAGTGTTTATGATCTTATATGAATTTATTAGGCTAGAAAGGCTTAATAATTAAATTAAAATAATTATATAAGTTAAATGGTTTGAAAAACACTTTAGAAATGATAAATCAAGTTTACAATGGTTTTCTTGAAAAGAAATTAATGAAGTGCAGTCTTAACCAATAGGGATTGGACATGGATTACGAGTAGGTGAAAAGAAATTACTTTAAATGAGAAATAAACAGCTTTTATGTTAATTACGAGTTTGCCATGACGTCGGTAATCAATTCTAAAGCCCATCCATGTCACAGCTATCAATGTCGTCTTCCACCAGAAAGGAAGCCAACGATATCAATTGTTTTGCTATAGAATGATTCTAATCAGGTTGAAGCATAGTTATAGGGTTCTTGTAACAACCCTGTATTTTACAAATATTTTTAAATTGATTTTTCCAGATTCAAAAGCTTTATTTATGAAAAAGAATAAATTTTTGTAATTTTAAGTATAAACTTTGATTTTGATGTGGATTAGAATTCCAAATATGACTAAATTTAATATTTCCAGAAATTGTGAATTTTGGTCAATAGTCAAACTTTGACTTTTAAATTTAAATTTTAAATATTTGAAATTATAAATTTTATCTTTTATTATGAAAATAGATTTAATAACATGAATACTGCTTTTCGTTTCGTTGAAAACGGAGTTAAAATGTAAAAGTTATGTACATTTCAATTTTGAGTATAAACTGTTTATTTAACAATTTTGTCTATTTTAAATTGTATAAATTACTTTTTCTTTGTTATATTTTATTTTAAATATGTGCTAATATGTTATTTGATGTATATTTTGTCTTTTAATATTTTTACAAATGATAATATAATTTTTCTAAAGTCTACTGAAATTGTTTTCTAATTTTAAAGCCTAATTTCTATTTTCTTTGCTATTTTCTTAATTTAATTATATACAATTAAAATTTATTTATTTATTTTATGCATTCACTCTTATTTGCTGTGTTTTACTTTATTTTATTCATTTTACATGTATTCAAATTAAAATAAATGTTTCCAAAGTGTATTGAGGTTATTTCTAAATTTTTAAAGCCTAGTTTGCAAATTTTAGCCATTTTCTTAATTTAAATGCTATATAATTAAAATTTAATTATTTATTTTATATATTAATTTTCTTTACTGAGTTTTATCTTTATTTATCAGTTTTATATGTATTTACAAATTTCTAAATTAATAATGGAAATTGGAAGAGTTTGTGACTCTTGGTTTGCCTAAGGCTCTTTGTTTTCCCGTCTATTCGTTTTCCAACCTTTTTCATTCAATTTCTTTGGCCGACCTTAACTTTTCTTTCAGCTGCTTATTTTTCTTTTTATTTCCGTATACAAACTCTTCTCAATCACAAAAATCATGGCCATCATCATTTGCAAAGATTTTTGGGTAAAAACCTTCTTCTTTTCTATGTTTTCCTTTGTTTTCACATGATTTTGCACTTGTCCTCCTCTTCTTTGGATCGACCAACACCACATCCACCACCTTGGCCACCTCCACCACCTCCACCACCATCCCCTCTGACCAACACCTCCTCCAGCCCCTTCCCATGCCATAGCCTAGCCCCTATGTGATGAAGAACCACCATAGTTTTGATGCAACATCACCTAGATCCCATAGCCAAGCACATCCTCCTTCCACCACCTCTCTCCACCACCTAGGCCGACCAACCACCACCACCACCAACCTGTTTCAGACCTGAGACACCTCTGCACACCACCTACTGACCCCACCTGAGATAGCCATGTCCTCCATGACCTAGGTCGAGCCCTTTAGTTGCCTTGAATTCAATGCTTTTGCCTTGTAATATTAGATTTTTGCTTCACAAACTTGTCCACCACCTTCTCTAGGTTAGGCCGACCCCTATAGGTCCACAACCAGACCTTAGAGCAAGCCTTATTCATGTATTTTCCATCCATGGCTGAGCCTATGCTAGATGGAGGCAAGTGCAATTGGTTTGGAATTGATTTGTGCTTGAATATACAAGTTATTTAAATTGTTGTGTAGTGTTTATTCATGTATATTGTATTGGTTTGTTTCATGTATTCAAGGCATTTAGTCTTGTCTCTCCCACACTCAAATCACTATCATACTCTCGTGCCTTTGTGGATTCTATGATGTGTGTGTTAGTTGTCATCTCCAGCTCAATACAGGTGAGTTATTCTCACCAGACAATATGTACCTATATAACTAGTAAATTGACACCCTGTGAATCTGTAGAAATATATTATCATGTTATATATGCTTATATTATTATCATATGATGTTCACACTTGTTATTACACCTGTTATATCATATGTTACTGTTATTTAATGTTATTCTGTTATTTATATCTATTATCACCATTGCAAGTTCCCTGTAGATTAGAATCACTATGGGTTGAAATGATACATACCCGAACGGACTTTAGAATAGGGAAAAATCGTTATGGGCTGAAATGATAGGCCTGAACGATTTTTATTTAAATTATTTTAACTTGGGATTGCGGGTTTGAAAAGATAGAACCCAGATTTTTCTTTTTTAACTACGGATTGAAATGATACATATCCGTATCACTTGACCTAAGTTACAAAATTATATACAGGCCCGTGGTTATTTTATAAAGTGTTTTGGATATTTTTTAGTATTTTAAAAATTATAAATTTATGAAATTTGATTTAAATAGATTTTGAAAAGTTTTAAAATAAAGAAATTATGATTTTTCTATGTGTTAAAAATGTAATTAATGAATGGTTTAACTGGATTTTTGAAATATAACTTAAGTTGGAAATTTGGAATTTGGTTAAAAATGATATTTTAAGTTATATAAATAAAATGGATATTAAATTTTATTTGGAAATGGTAAATATGATAATTTGATTAAATTTGAATTTAAGTGATTTATTAAAGTATTATTGATTTTTCTATGAATTTAAGTGGTTAAATAAATGAATGTTTAAAAGTGATCTTTTAAAATATAACTTGACTTGAAAATGTGAAATTTGTTTTTAATTAAAGGTTTAAGTTAATTAAATAAAATTGGAAATTTAGTTAAATTTGTGAAATGGTAATTTAAATTTGAAGTGTTAAGTTATTTGTTGAAATGTGAAGAATTGAAAACTTTTACACTTAAATTTATTAAGTAAATTGTTGAAAATTGGATTTAATTATAAGAAATTTATTGTGAAAAAGATACATGTTAAATGATATGTAAATGAACATTTTAAATGTTAAAATATGATTTTTAAAATGTTTATGTGTTTTAAATTGAAGTTATTTAATTGCTGGAAATACACTAACACCTGAAATCTACTTTTAATAGCATTCAGAAATGCTATAGATTCTGTTTTGAACTAAAATTGTGTAAAAAGAGCTATTACAGCATTCCTGAAATGCTGTAGTTGCTGTAATTGAACTTATAGGCTAATATTGAACTCAGGCCTATTATAGCATTCTCTGGAAATGCTATAATGCTCTGCAGTCTTTGCTGAAACAAAATTTAACCCTTGTTTTGAAATCTGAACTACCGCAGCACTTCTGAAATGCTGTCTTTTCTGTTTTGAACTATAATTCAACTAAAACTGAGTTTTTAACAGCAGTTTTAAGTGCTGTCTTTGCTGAATTAAAAATGTTTTCAAATATAACTT
Source organism: Allium fistulosum (assembly GCA_030737815.1). Classification (NCBI taxonomy): domain Eukaryota; kingdom Viridiplantae; phylum Streptophyta; class Magnoliopsida; order Asparagales; family Amaryllidaceae; genus Allium; species Allium fistulosum. Next base: position 1,430,019,079 of record CM060902.1, read on the forward strand.
ATAGCAGTTGTTTTTAAATGCTGTGAAATGCTGACATTTTAATAATTATGGTTTTTGACTTAGTAAACGAACTCAGAATGGTTTGAAACTTTGGAAATTGAATACTTGATTTGAAAATATAATAATTACACTTTTAAAAGGTTTAAATGAACTATTTTGATTGGAATATAAACTATTTAAAGGTGATTTGAAATGATAGTAAATGAACGATATCTTTGAATTTAAAAGGTATTTAAAGTTGAATATTTGGATTTGAACTGATAGGATATTTTATTTTATTAAAATGATTTGAAATGAAGTTTTGTAAGGATATGATATTTTATTATATTAAAATTATTTGAAATGAAGTTTTGTAAGGATATGATATTTTATTATATTAAAATGATTTGAAATGAAGTTTTGAAATGATATAAAAAATTAAATATATGGAAATGGTTTGGAATTGATTTAATCTTTATTTTGATAAAGATATGGTTTGAAATGATATTTTATTTTGAAGTAAAGTATTGTTTTTAAAAGTTATAACCACGGGTTATAATAACGATTGGTTGGCAAAGAGACCGGGATCGGATATGGACATACTCTCTATCGATACCGAAAACCACTTTGACAACCGTGTACGCGGTGGAGATTCCAGAATGAAGTAGGATGGTGGCGACGTTCTTAAGGTATGTTACGTGGACCCAACTCCCGTGAGTTGGCATAAGGTGGCTAAAACAGGAGCGATCTCGGACCAGTGAGGTAGCACCTCTTCTCGGACACATTTCTTCGATATTATACTCTTACTTGTGATTGATTAGATGGCCATCCTCCGATTTGGGAGTGTTGTTCGAGGTGGAACGGTAGTGGCTGCTATGCGTATCCATCAGTCCGTGTGCGTAATTGGTATATCTACCCTGGCATTGCCTAGTTGTGCCGTGTCACCTACCATATCGAGCTTTACTACGATTATGATTTTAAGATCCGACCGCGTTAAGGTTCTCCATCCACTTAACGCTATTTTCTATATGATTATACTTTACTGATTAGACACTACTGTATATAGCATATATTACTACATAGTAAATAGTTTAACGGATCCTTAAAGAATGGGCGATCCTAAGCATTCTTTAAGTTACTTGTACCTTTATTACAGTTCACTTGAGTTGGTTTACATTATATAAGTATATATTGTCCTGACTCGAGTGTTTTGTGTTTTGCTTTACGCTTGGGTCAGCCTGAGTTATTCACAGATTCGGATTCCACTTTCTGGAGATTTGAATCGCTGGAGATTATCTGCTTGTCTTGTCCTATCTATTCCAGTTCTGTTGTTCTACTCAGCTTGTACTTGGTTATTGTATTTAGACTTCTGTTGTACTCTATCTCTTCTATTGTATCTTATGTAACCTTGTTATATTTATATAGTAGCTTCATGAACTACTATTTCTTTTACTTCCGCTGCATTATTTTACTCTGTGTCTGTGATCTGTGATTATATTTATTTACTGTATATTCTGAGATTTGCCAAATTTTATTTACAACGCGATATTTTGAGCAATTCAACTCCGGCATGAGTGTCTACCTATACACTTATAATGGATGCGAATGGTTGAAAATATCGGGTCGTTACAGTTCTCAACATTAAACTAATAGCGACATAATAATCTCATGAGTTATCAATACCAAAATAAAGCTAAAGAATGCGATCTTGACCCCGCAACTACATACTTCAGATATTAAGAATAGGTAGCATTGATGCCACTTACCAATGTCGCATCTATCTATGCCGACATTAGTAGATAGTGGCAATAATGCTGCATATTTTATTTCGGCTGTAACTATATTATGGTAGTAATGCCGCTAGTATTACTTTTGAGATAAAAGTATTATGGCAATGACGCCGCATAACTTAACTTCGATAATTTTCCGTTAAGGCAGCGATGTCGCATATGTCAATTTCGACTTAATGGTATGAAGCGGATATGATGCCGCTGATTTCTTATGGCAATAATGCCGCAAGTAAATGATTTCGATACTCTTTGTATAGCGGCATAGTAGCCTAGTTTTATGAAATCAATATCAACTATTTTAAGGTATCGATGTTGGAGGTCAACAATGTTGACATCCTTGTTTTAAACTTGAGAGCTATACTTTATACAAACCAAACACTATGCTACTTATATTCGGCAAACTATATGTAATAGTATACGACGTAGATGATTTTGGCCACATGGCTTATTTTTATAAATCAGAATGCTTTAACATGATTTCGATATAGAAGAGTGCGACGACCCATATCGGCAATATTAATGTCGTGTTTTATCAATTTACATAGCTTTATTGTATGGCTTCATTGCCTAAGGTTTTGAGGTATGTCCACCTCTTAGTGATTTCGAAATCAGTAAAACTATTTCGAATAGCATATAATTTGGCATAATATTATGAATAAGTAAAGGGCTATATTTTCTTTTTTTTAAAATATGATTTCAAAGGTAAATCATTAATAAAGAATAATGTTTTCAAGGAAACACAGAGGGCATTTAGCCTAGGATTTTATAGGAGAATTAATCTCCATTAGATAAATTGTGATGGAACATTTTGACTTAAGGATTAGATATTAGAAAACCAGATAATGAGGCTAGTGTATGGTAGCATCTTATGCTTCAACCGTAAGCCTCTAGTTGATATTGGTCAACAATTCTAGTATGTAGCGCTTTGTTAAGGGTAAAACTAAAAGTAAGTTTACGCACAGAAAAGAATATATAACTTAGATAGGTTATTGGTTGGCCTGCAAAACCATTAGGTTCATAATAAGCTATTGGGGAAACAAACTATTAATACAGTTAGACAAGGACTTGGGTATAATCAATCTAAAAGTGTTAGAAGTGATATTAATCAAGTAAATTCCAAGTGCACAATTTGTAGAAAATTGGACACAATCAAAACAATTGCTTGTATAGACCCAAACACGTGAAAACCATACCAATTTGGGTTCCAAAAGGCACGAATGTAAAATCCCTTATAATTAAACAAATCTGGGTGCCAAAAGGAAGAAATATAAATTGTTTTGGGTCTACTCAAACTTGTTTTTCAGAATCTTTTTCCACTAATAATCATGGACCTATAAAAACAAATAGGTCACAAAAATCTTTTCTCGTGTAGGTGTGGTGGCAGGCTAAGGAACAACAACAGTGTTACCTAGATTCTGGCTGTTCCAGGCACACGACGGACGATAAATCAAAGTTCCTTAGCCTAGTACAAAGGTGGCAGAATCACAATGGGCAAAACTAAAAATTATCGGCAAAGGTAAAATAGGTAACGGTACACTTATCTTGAACGATATATTATGTGTCGAAAATCTGCACCATAAACTGATTTAAATCAGCCAGTTATATGATAAAGAAATGGATGTTGATTTTGATTCTGACTTATGCAAAATGTTAACCCATCATCTTTTCATCTGTGAACTAGTTTATATAGATTTGCTTGGACTAACTATATTGCAAAGTTAGGTGATAAGAGCTGTTGTTTTGTGGAGATATTTGTTTATTTTATTGATTCTAGACCTGTCCTCATGTTCATTGTTTGTTTATTTGCACGGTTTCAATTCAAATCCAAAAGAATTTCATTTAAAAGCTGTAAAAAGTTTTTTAAGGTATTTGTTGCACACTCCACGATTTGGTCTGTGATATTCAACTAATGATAATCTTGAGTCAAAGGGAAATTCAGATGTAGATTGCACGTGTAACCTAGTTGATAGTAAAATTACTAGTAGAACGAGTTTTATGTTGAGATATCCATTAGTTGCATCAATTTCGAAGAAAATATCTACAGGTTTTTCATTTCAACTTATTTTAAATTAGCAGAATTTTTTTTAAACAACACCCCTTCCAGAAAATAATTTTTGTCGACTTCGTTTCAGATTAGTCATTTTAGAAAATTTAATTTTATAATTTTGATCTTAAATGACTACATTAACTAATCTGACTTCCTACTAACTGTCGAAAAGATAAATAGTGATTGAAAAAGTGATGAGTGTTGATATTAATCATATATTATGACTTGAGACAGTATATTTAGTAAATTTCTTTAAAAATTTAAACAAGATTTATAATAAATTTTGTTGGTAAAAATTCCACGACCATCTCTATTTCTATCATATTTCTAACGACCATCACTCATCAAAATCCAATATAGTATGTCAAAATGTGGTATTTTAAACAGGAAATTATTCGTTTATATATTATTTTTTTAATAAAAACATCCAAAGTATTCACACTTATTTAAAAGTCCTCATGGTTATGCATGGGTGAATTACTTGGAATATTTGTTTATGTGCTTTCATGCTCATTTAAAAGTCCTCACGGTTATGCATGTACGGAACACATATCAAAATTGGTTATTAAATAGACAAGTTGATTCTAATCCCATTTAAAAGTCCCCCACGGTTATGCGTGGTTAGATGATACTTGAAATTCATTATTTTTTAAATAAAATTGGGAATACTACTAATCTCATTTAAAAGTCCTAACGGTTATGCATGGTTAGTAGATATTGAAATTCATGATATAAATATACCACAAATAGACACAAGTATATGGTTTTATATGTCGACATCACCCCTATCACTCTAAAGTGGAATATGCGCCTAACATAGTATTTATGATTTTTGTTTGATTTTTTATTGAAATTTAATATTTATACTCGATTGGGTATTAATGTTGTATTAATGTCTATCACTTTATCTCTATTTTTCTAACACTATTACTCTTTTGCTGATAACAAAAGGGGGAGAGAGAAGTTAAGATTTTGGTTGGCAAACAATTCAATTCATATTTTTTATTTGCATATTCTCATCTAGGTTTATTTGCATATTTTTATTTATTTTCATGCATATATGAAGGGGGAGATTTTATGTAGGGGGAGCATTCAAATAGGGGGAGCAAATAGAGTTCATCAATGACCAAATACATTTAATAAATTCAAAATCTTAATATATGTTTGTTATCATCAAAAGGGGGAGATTGTAGAATATGCTAGTATATGATTTTTGTTTGATGATAATAAACATATATATATATATATTCATTTAAATGTACTTGTTATTGTACTTTTTATTTTTCACATAATTAAATAAATATTTGCTGAATAAAATAAATAACACAGAATTTAAATTCAAACAAATATTTTATTCAAACAAATATTTTATTATATTTTTGAATAGTACAAATTTGAGCTCTCACTACATATATACATTTTTCAATTACATTACAATTTCAATTACATCACAAATTTCACTCTACAATGTTCACCTCACTACATATCACTCATTCACTCGTATTTTATCTTCAACTTTATTCCAGATTGAATCCAGCATCTAAATTATCTGCAAAATAAACACAGATGCAGTAAAATTGAAAAAGAAATATTTTTGCAGTGTAAAATAAAATGTGTTTTTGAAAATATTATTTGCCTCAATTACTTTGGGTTGTTCGTCATCATTTTCGTTTGAATCCATTCATACACGAACAACTTGTGGCATGCACAGTGTATAGTACATGCCACAAGGCCGTGCACATCGATATACACTTGATAAAACTGCAGGGACAGGTGAGCACAAGGTCAAACTCGAGCCGAGGCTGGATTCAACTCAGGTGCAATACAAAAACATCACAAAATTGTCGAGTACAAGTTCTCATGCAACAAGAATATAAAACCAACATAAAACAAGCCTCGACCAAAAATTCAATGTGTACACATGAGAACAGACTTGACAGTGAAGTCATGAAGCAACCAACCCAGGCTTGTACAGACCAGTGTGTACAACTAGACACCAACATTCAAAACCACAACAAGTAACATATATATACATATGCAACCAGACCATGCACAAGCTTAAACTCAGAGGCATTTTAACTCAAAGAAGACCATCAACTAGATAATAAAAGTATGAAGATAAGAACCCACACATGCATAGGTGACTCGAAGAAACTGCAGCTATCACTCAAACACAGACTACAAATGCAACTATCCAAACATAGCAAAGTGACATATGTATGCAGATATGCATATAAGTACAAACTTATATTAGTATAGAGTAGTGCAGTTTGAACAAGGAACAAAAGCAAGGTCCAGAACAAAAGCAACTGAACACATAACTCATGACTCAATGGAACAAGGGTATATTCTACATGCATCTAAACCATACATATGCAACTTGAGGACATTCGAAATATGCAGTAGTTTTCTAGAGGAAACATCATATATGCAGTAATGAACAAGACTGCAATACCAAAGTACAATCACACATACATACATACATATATGTATGTATATATGTATGGAGACATCACATGAAAATAGAGGCAATAACAAAGTTGTGCCAGACTACAAGAAACTGCATAGACATTCATTAATAGAACCATAAAATGAATCAAAGCAATGCAAGTGTACAGACCAACATGAATAACAAGAAATGCAGACCAGTCGAAGTCAACATGCAACAAGACTTCAACAAAAGTACAAATCCAGATAATATGAAGTACATGATGCAATAAAGTAGTGGACACAAAGTCAACTTGAAAGTTTTTCAGAAATGAAGTAGTGGAACAAACTGGTGCAAAGAACAGTAAGGAAAAAACATAACAGTGAACAGGATATCACAGTACTAGCTTGGATCAGATCAAACATTAATGCACAAGACTACAATTCAAAAGATGACAGCAAATACAAGGCAGTACATGAAACACAAATGACAATAGCCTCAATCAAAATAGTGGAAACCAACACCACCATACAATGTTCAATCAACCAAACAGTATCACTTGACCATTCAAACTAGACTCAAGTGAGCTAGTAATGTATAAAATGAGTGTGCAGATCAACATACATCAATGCAGACTAGGTAGTGAACAAAACAAAGCAGCTACATATATATATACATATATATACATGAAGTGACAACCATATCGAGCTAGCAGTTATACATACAGATGAGATACAAGTACACACATCAAACAACAAGTGATCCAACAGTAACCACATTGCAACAAGTCTCGACCAAGTGGATAGGCATAATAATTATACACATATATACATACATATATATGTATGTATATACATGTTGTATGTGCATAGTTATTAACAGTAGTAACAAGAACAAGGAAGCAGAACGCAAAGCAATTATCTAATGGCAAAGCAATTCACGAAAATTCGTAACTATTAGTTACAGTTTTAACAAAGTCAAGGCCGAGATAAAATTCAATCAAAGGTTATATAAAACACCGAATGAAATATTAAAGAAGTCGTTGGCAGTAATGAATGGAATCAACTCAAACTGTTCAAGCAAAAATCAAATGGCCGAAGTCATAGAAGAAGACTACGGAATCAAAATTCAAACACATCAGGGAAAAGAAGGAACCGACTAAAGCAACTCAATAATGAACAAGTCAGAGTAATCACCAGCATCCAATCAAAATCGAATGGCCGAACAAAATTATCATGAAGAATTCAAACAGTGTATACGAACGTAAATTAAGGGGTTCGATCCATATAAATTCCCTTAACATCATCGGTAGAGAAAATAAAATCGAGTTCAAGCAAATTAACCAGTAAAGCAAAAAAGTATAAATCACATACCAATTTTGTGTTATTCGAACTCGATAAAATTGGAGCGACCGAAATCATATCACAGCCAAAGGATCGATTGTCCAAGCCAAACAAAGCAAATAATCACTGCAATTGATCAAATACAGGCGGTGTCTCCAATTCAAAGCAAAGCCCTAATTTTTGAAAGAGGAATGAACAAAGGAAAGAACATGATTGGCATTGTTTCTATGAAATAATAATAAAGGGAAGTTAGCACTTTTTCGTATATAACTAAAGTGGGCCGGTCTAGTTTAATTTGGGCTTTAATTTTACCTAGGGTTTTGAGTTGTTATTATCTTGTAATTTTCTTTTAAACTTTTGTAATTTTCTAGTCGTGTGACTAGGGACGAACTACGGTGGTGTAGTTCGAGAATTCGCAACTCAATGGCTGAGTTTTAGTAGGGTTTTGAGCATAGAGTTAGGTTAGTCGATAGCAGGTGTTTCAAGTTTACGTGTGTAAGCGTCTGACTACTTAATTTCAAGTAGAAACCTTGGGGCCAGCACGTATGCATGGTTTTGCCGAAGCTAGATAAATCTGTGTTGTTCTATTTCTTCTTTTATTATTCTTCTATTATCTGTGCTGCAATTATTTTATATATTTCTGCATTAAATTTTTTTTATTATTAGTATCACCCTATTCACCCCCCCTTAGGGTGAAATCGATCCTACAAGTGGTATCAGAGCTAGGAACATAAACCAATTTTTGTTTTAAAAATTTGTTTTTTTAAATGGCTTCTTTTAATAATGCTTTTGCTGAGGGTCAGTCCATAGTTAGACCACCTATGTTCAATGATGAATATGCTTACTGAAAAAATAGAATGAAATTTTTTCTGAAACCATTGATTCTTGGAATATTGTTGAAACAGGATATAGGACACCAACTATAGTGGTAGATAACCAGGAAATTGAAAAACCGATGGATCAATGGACAGATCTAGAAAATAAACTATAGAATGCTAATGCTAAAGCTATGAATTCTATTACATGTTCATTGGATCAATTTGAATTTAATCGTGTCTCACATTGTCTAACTGTGTAGGAAATCTGGCACACACTTGAAGTGACTCACGAAGGAACATCTCAAGTCAAGGAATCTAGACTTGCCATGCTTAGTAGCGAATACGAGAACTTCACAATGGCCAAGGATGAGAATGTCAAAGAGATGTACGGACGACTTTCTAATCTCGTATACAAATCAAAAGCTCTTGGAAAACCATACACATAATTGGAAATAGTCCGAAAACTCCTCAGAGTTCTACCACGAAATTTTGAAGCCAATATCACTGCTATTTAAGAATCGAAGGATTTGAAACAGATTAAAGTCGAAGAACTTATTGGAAATCTCACCACTTATGAGCTAGAAATGAAATTCAAGGAAGAACGTGAAGGAGGTGATACTCGAAAAAAATCAATAGCTCTCAAAGGAATAATGGAAAGTGAAGATGACGATGATGATAATGGAGTAGCTGAACTGGCGCTACTAATAAAGAGTTCAAAAAGTGGAACCGCAAATACGGAAATCCAGCTCTAAATCAACAATTGAAAAGCAGAATAGTCAAAGTACTAGACAACTCAGAAGAGCGGGAGATCATTTGTCACAAGTGTAATAAACCCTGTCACATCAAGCCCTCCTCAGAATCGACTCGGCCAAGGAAAGAAACAGAAAAGGAGAATTTTTGCACCTACTTAGGATGAAACTGATGAAAGCACTGGCAGTGAAAATGAAAAGGCAAAACCGTGTCTTCGAGGAGAAATAAGTGATAGCGACAATGACGAGCCAAGCGAGGTATCAAAATTCACTCACTCGGAATTACTTATATATTTCCATGAAGTAAATGGCTGCTTTGAACGACTTAGGGAGAAGTACGCTAAAATTGAATCACAAAGAGATAGTTTGATAGAACTAAATAAACAGCTTGATTAGTTGGTTAAAAAATATCGAAATAAAAGCCCTAAGTGTGACACGTGTCCATCATTCGAAGAAGAAATTAAAAAATTAGAAATTAAAATTAAATCACTTGAAAATGAAATTTTGATTTTGAAAGAAAGTGAAAACACTAGGAGAGAAAATTCTATTAAAAAGTGCACCTTGTTATTGAATTAAAATGAATCTCTCAAAACACAAGTCCAACAATTGTCTACAACTTTAGAAAAAATTTCCAAAGGAGAAAAATCACTAAATATGCTATTGGGGAAACAAACTATTGATACAGTGAGACAAGGATTTGGGTATAATCAATTTAAACGTGTTAGAAGTGAAATTAATCAAGTAAATTCCAAATGCACAATTTGTAGAAAAATTGGACACAATCAAAACAATTGCTAATATAGACCCAAACACATGAAAACCATACCAATTTGGGTTCCAAAAGGCATGAATGTAAAATCCCTTAGAATTAAACAAATCAGGGTGCCAAAAGGAACAAATATAAATTGTTTTGGGTCTACTCAAACTTGTTTTTCAAAATCTTTTACCACTAACAATCATGGACCTATAAAAACAAATAGGTCACAAAAATCTTTTCTCGTGTAGGTGTGGTGTCAGGCTAAGGAACAACAACAGTGTTACCTGGATTCTGGCTGTTCCAGGCACACGAGGGCGATAAATCAAAGTTCCTTAGCCTAGTACAAAGGTGGCGGAATCACAATAGGCAAAACTAAAAATTATCGGCAAAGGTAAAATAGGTAACGGTACACTTATCTTAAACGATATATTATGTGTTGAAAATCTGCACCATAATCTGATTTAAATCAGCCAGTTATATGATAAAGAAATGAATGTTGATTTTGATTCTGACTTATGCAAAATGTTGACCCATCATCTTTTCATCCGTGAATTAGTTCATATAGATTTGCTTGGACTAACTATATTGCAAAGTTAGGTGATAAGAGCTATTGTTTTATGGAGATATTTGTTTATTTTATTGATTCTAGACCTGTTGTCATGTTCACCGTTTGTTTATTTGCACGGTTTCAATTCAAATCCAAAAGAATTTCAATTAAAAGCTGTAAAAAGTTTTTTAAGGTATTTGTTGCACACTCCACGATTTGGTGTGTGATATTCAACTAATGATAATCTTGAGTCAAAGGGAAATTCAGATGCAGATTGCACTTGTAACCTAGTTGATAGAAAAATTACTAGTAGAATGAGTTTTATGTTGAGATATTCATTAGTTGCATCAATTTCGAAGAAAATATCTGCATATTTTTCATTTCAACTGATTTTCAATCAGCAGAATTTTTTTAAAATAACACCCCTTCTAGAAAATAATTTTTGTCGACTTCGTTTCAGATTAGTTATTTTAGAAAATTTAATTTTATAATTTTGATCTTAAATGACTACATTAACTAATCTGACTCCCTATTGATTGTCGAAAAGATAAATAGTGATTGAAAAAGTGATGAGTGTTGATATTAATCATATATTATGACTTGAGACAGTATATTTAGTACATTTCTTTAAAAATTTAAACAAGATTTATAATAACCTTTGTTGGTAAAAATTCCATGACTATCTCTATTTCTATCATATTTCTAACGACCATCACTCGTCAAAATCCAATATAGTATGTCAAAATGTGGTATTTTAAACAGGAAATTATTCGTTTTTATTTTATTTTTTTAATAAAAGCATCCAAAGTATTCACTCTCATTTAAAAGTCCTAATGGTTATGCATGGGTGAATTACTTGGAATATTTGTTTATGTGCTTTCATGCTCATTTAAAAGTCCTCACGGTTATGCATGTATGGAACACATATCAAAATTGGTTATTAAATAGACAAGTTGATTCTAATCCCATTTAAAAGTCCCCCACGGTTATGCGTGGTTAGATGATACTTGAAATTCATTATTTTTTAAATAAAATTGGGAATACTACTAATCTCATTTAAAAGTCCTAACGGTTATGCATGGTTAGTAGATATTGAAATTCATGATATAAATATACCACAAATAGACACAAGTATATGGTTTTATATGTCGACATCACCCCTATCACTCTAAAGTGGAATATGCGCCTAACATAGTATTTATGATTTTTGTTTGATTTTTTATTGAAATTTAATATTTATACTCGATTGGGTATTAATGTTGTATTAATGTCTATCACTTTATCTCTATTTTTCTAACACTATTACTCTTTTGCTGATAACAAAAGGGGGAGAGAGAAGTTAAGATTTTGGTTGGCAAATAATTCAAGTCATATTTTTTATTTGCATATTCTCATCTAGGTTTATTTGCATATTTATTTATTTTCATGCATATATGAAGGGGGAGCTTTGATGTTGGTGGAGCAAATAGAGATCATCAATGACCAAATACATTTAATAAATTCAAAATCTTAATATATGTTTGTTATCATCAAAAGGGGGAGATTGTAGAATATGCTAGTATATGATTTTTGTTTGATGATAATAAACATATATATATTCAGTTAAATGTATTTGTTATTGTACTATTTTATTTTTCACATAATTAAATAAATATTGCTGAATAAAATAAATAACATAGAATTTAAATTCAAACAAATATTTTATTCAAACAAATATTTTATTACAATTTTGAACAGTACAAATTTGAACTCTCACTACATATATACATTTTTCAATTACATTACAATTTCAATTACATCACAAATTTCACTCTATAATGTTCACCTCACTACATATCACTCATTCACTCGTATTTTATCTTCAACTTTATTCCAGGTTGAATCCAGCATCTGAATTATCTGTAAAATATACATAGACGCGGTAAAATTGAAAAAGAAATATTTTTGCAGTGTAAAATAAAATGTGTGTTTTTGAAAATATTATTTACCTCGGTTACTTTGGGTTGTTCATCATCATTTTTGTTTGAACCATTCATACACGAACAACTTGTGACATGCACAGTGTATCACTGTACATGCCACATGGTCGTGCACACCGATATACACTTGATAAAACTGCAGGGACAGGTGAGCACAAGGTCAAACCCGAGCCGAGGCTGGATTCAACTCAGGTGCAATACAAAAACATCACCAAATTGTCGAGTACAAGTTCTCATGCAACAAGAATACAAAACCAACATAAAACAAGCCTTGACCAAAAATTCAATGTGTACACATGAGAACATACTCGACAGTGAAGTCATGAAGCAACCAACCCAGGCTTGTACAGACTAGTGTGTACAACTAGACACCAAGTTTCAAAACCACAACAAGTAACATATATATACATATGCAACCAGACCATGCACAAGCTTAAACTCAGAGGCATTTTAACTCGAAGAAGACCATCAACTAGAGAATAAAAGTATGAAGATAAGAACCACGCATGCACAGGTGACTCGAAGAAACTACAGCTATCGCTCAAATACAGACCGCAAATGCAACTATCCAAACATAGCAAAGTGACATATGTATGCACATATGCATGTAAGTACAAACTTATATCAGTTTAGAGTAGTGCAGTTCGAACAAGGAACAAAAGCAAGGTCCAGAACAAAAGCAACTGAACACATAACTCATGACTCAGTGGAACAAGGGTATATTCTACATGCATCTAAACCATACATATGCAACATGAGGACATTCGAAATATGCAGCAGTTTTCAAGAGGAAACATCATATATGCAGTAATGAACAAGACTGCAATACCAAAGTACAATCACACATATGTATACATATATATGTATGTATGTATGTATGTATGTATGTATGTATGTATGTATGTATGTATGTATGAAGACATCACATGAAAATAGTGGCAACAACAAAGTTGTGCCAGACTACAAGAAACTGCATAGACATTCATCAATAGAACCATAAAATGACTCAAAGCAATGCAAGTGTACAGACCAACATGAATAACAAGGAATGCAGACCAGTCGAAGTCAACATGAACAAAACTTCAACACAAGTACAAATCCAGATAACATGAAGTACATGATGCAATAAAGCAATGGACACAAAGTCAACCTGAAAGCTTTTCAGAAATGAAGTAGTGGAACAAAATGGTGCAAAGAACAGTAAGGCAAAAACATAACGGTGAACAGGATACACAGTACTAGCTTGGATCAGATCAAACATCAATGCACAAGACTGCAATTCAAAAGGTGACAGCAAATACAAGGCAGTACATGAAACACAAATGACAACAGCCTCAATCAAAATAGTGGAAACCAACACTACCATACAATGTTCAATCAACCAGACAGTATCACTCGACCATTCAAACTAGACCCAGGTGAGCTAGTAATGTATAACTTGAGTGTGCAGATCAACATACATCAATGTAGACCAGGCAGTGAACAAATCGAAGCGGCTACATATATATACACACACACACATATATATACATGTAGTGACAACCAGATCGAGCTAGTAGCTCTACATACATATGAGATACAAGTACACACATCAAACAACAAGTGATCCAAGGAAGTTAGCACTTTTTCTGTATATAACTAAAATGGGCCGGTCTAGTTTAATTTGGGCTTTAATTTTAACTAGGGTTTTGAGTTGTTATTATTTTGTAATCTTCTTTTAAACTTTTGTAATTTTCTAGTCGTGTGACTAGGGACGAACTATGGTGGTGTAGTTCGAGAATTCGCACCTCAGTGGCTGAGTTGTGGCAGGGTTTTGAGCATAGAGTTAGGTTAGTCGATGGCGGGTGTCGCAAGTTTACGTGTGTAAGCGTCTGACTACTTAATTTCTAGTAGAAACCTTGGGGGCAGCACGTAGGAAGGGTTTTGCCAAAGCTGAGTAAATCTGTGTTGTTCTATTTCTGCTTTTATTATTCTACTATTATCTATGCTACAATTATTTTATATATTTCCGCATTAAATTTTTATTATTATTAGTATCACCCTATTCACCCCCCCCCTCTAGGATGAAATCGATCCTACATCTTTCTCAGCCGTCCATTTCTAGGGTTTCCGATCCAATGGTGGATCGTCGACCGTTTGACGATCGGGAGGTAGCATTTGGAAGAGGATGGAGAGCAGGTCTTTGTGGTGGGTTCGTTATAGTCTGTAGTGCTGTGTATTCGCCACGATAGGCTTGAGAAGCTAATGGCAGTAGAGTTGACCAGGGGACAGCGAACGTAGCCACATTGGGTGTGGTGGTGCGGTCTGGTCCACTGTTGGCGACGCCGTGCTCTGATGGCTGCGATAGTAGGAGCGGCGGCGGTGATCTGGACGTTAATGAGGCGGCTGTTCACGTTATTGAGGTCGAGGGTTTCACGTGAGATAGTAAAGGGGATGATGTGGTATATTATTTTAATATTTTATTTGTTTTATAATTTAAATCTCAATCGTTCTAATTATCATATCTTTTGCATACGAGCTCGGATTCATGCGTGGTTTGTTCCGTTGCATCACATCGAAATTCTGAACATTATGGAACTAGTTTGGTCAAATTCCGAGACTGTTCAAATTTTGGGCTATTTTTGGATTTTAAATCGATTTGAAATCAATGGTGTGTGTTTTAACCCACTCACAACTACCAAATTATCTTATGTTAGTTAAATTGAATTTTTGATGTGATTAGAATTTGATTGGTTGATGTTTGGTATATTTAATTGTCATTCCAGTTAAATCTGACTTTTATTGAATTTAATTGCCATTAATTTAATATTAAATTTTAAATTGCTAGTTAATACCTGTTGTTGATAATCAGTCACTTGTTGTTATTTATTGGTTGATTGAGTGATGATCGTGATGGATGTTTGATTGTTGATGTTGAGATGATTGGATGGATGTTTATTCATATATTGTTATCGCATTGCAAGTTCCCTTAGCTTATTGTTAGGGAAAATCACTATGGTTTGAAATGATACATACCCGAACGATCTTATAGATAGGAAAAATTGTTATGAGTTGAAATGATAGACTCGAGCGATTTTATGGATTTTAATTTTAACTCGGGATTGCGGGTTGAAATGATATATACCCGTAAATTAAAATTATTGCGGGTTGAAATGATATATATCTGTATCACTAGACCATAGAGTAGAAAATTATATATGGACACCGGATTGGTTAAATTAAATGATTTTTAAATCTTTAATTTTTGAATTCAGTAAAATGATATTTTGAAAATTTTAGCTTATATAAACTGAATTATTTTCAAAAATCCAAGCTTTAAATATTGAAATTGAAACTGGTTCAAATGAATTGTTTAAAGGAATTTAAATTGAAACTTCAAAGTTGAAATTTGAAAAAAAATGAAATTTATCGAAATTGAGTTATTGAAATGTTGAATATTTAAACTTTGAAATCTACTAAATTTGAAGTGCTTTAAAATTGTAGTTCAACAATGAATTTGAAATAAATATAAATTGAAATGATTTTGGGTATTTGTATTGAAAGAAAATTTAGTTTTGTTGAAATTTGGATATGGTCCAAATTTGTTGAAATGGGAGAAATAGTTTAATTTGATAATAATTTCAATTAAATTATTTTAATGTAAACTGTTTAAAGTTGTATTAATTTGAATTCAGATTTATTTAGATTTTTAAACTGTTTACTATATAAACCATATCCAATAATCAAACTATTTTATATTAAACTGTATTAAATCCATTTTTAAACTATTTTAACCTATTTTAAACTATTTAACTATTTTAATCTATATTTAAACTAATTAATTCTATTTTAAACTATTTTAAAATATTTTAAACCATTGTTTTACTATTTAAAACTAATTTAATCTATTTTAAACTATTTTAGACCATTTAAATTATTTTAAAATATTTTAACTATTTTAAAATTATTTTTAAAACCATCTAAACTATTTATGACTATCTACACTATTTTCTAAATTTCAAACTGTGTAAAGTTGAAGTGTTTATATTTAAATCCTTGATTTAAAAGGGAATATGTGTCATGACCCACTTTACCGTAAAGTTCGAACTGACAATTTACCACATATGTCCGGTCCAAATTGAACAGAAAAGCGGATAGTAAGAAAAAAGAAAGTAGAAAGAAGATAGAAAAAAGATAAAAAGAAAACCAAACAACACAGAATCTCACAGCGGAAACGAATAATCTATAACATAGAACAAATCTTTACATAAAACAAAACTGTAATGTTTATAGTACAGATATCAATCAGAGTATACCAACCTATTCAACACAGACTGTTATAACACCCTGTCCTTACAACTGCTGATAAACATAACTAAAATGCAATGGAAATATAATCATCTACGAGAATACGTCTCTGGGCCTCCAGCTCCTTCCCTGAAGCTCCAATCCTTCTAGCTAAACCTGGATATATGCTCGGTCTGACCCGAGCATTTAATAAAAACCATGCCCGGGTCAGTCTGGTAAAACCAGCGTGAGAATTTAAATCACAAGAAATTTTATTCATTATAACTTTCAAAAATACTTTTAAAATCAAAGGTATCTCGTAAGACCACGCCACACATAAACACGACGGGTTTTTCCCTTACCGTAACCAAAACCTTTTATAGAAAATCCAGTGATATTATAATAGTGTCTAAGTACAAATACTTATTCAAATAGCCGAAATTGTTACATTAATTAAATTCCAGCATACTAGGCTCTACATCCAAAACCGTAAAGGCTCGTACTGGAGAATGGATTTCCATACAATGACTAGGCACTTGGATACCACCTATCACATTACACATCTAGAAAAATGTACCGAAGATCTCACTGGGATCCCCTACAACACAAGACTGATTCTACCCCTAACCTGGATAGTACCGAATATGCTACCACCCCGGGTGTTCCCACCTTTTCCGAGTTCTTCCCACGCACCGTATTTATAATATCCGAGTGTATCTAGAAAGGTGATAAACATACCCTAATTGGGTGCGACCCACTTAGCCTTGCTGCAACTCCCCTGATTTTCAGTCATTCTAGTTGATGAGGCTTGAGGCTACGATTACCTTTTAAGGAGTTTACACTTAGAATGCTCATTGTCCTCCAATGACAATGCGCTGATAGCATTCATCCATACAAGTCCGTTCTGGGTCTGAACGAAACCGAAGGCACTATTCCTACTACATCCATTTTGAAATCATCCTCAGGATTAGTAGTGATTATCCCTTGCACTTCAATGCTCCTCGATTCCATGCTCTTGTCTTCACTTCGAAAACGTATTCGTTGGATCGAAGTGGTTTTCGGATAACTTATCCAATCCCGGTCTCTTCGAAACAACTTTCAAAATTTCCGATAAACTTAACCCTGGTTCTCTAGGAAATAAATAGATGAAAATAAGATCGGAGATCACCTCATAACCGTTAGTGGACGGATTTCGTTATCATCGTCCTAGAAGAACGAAGCAAGTTAATACGTACAGTATAGCACCTTCGATGGTAACTGTACCATATAATCCCCCATGTTTCTCCTAGACATTTCCAAAGTTACGTTTTGGTCCAGATTTGATAGTCGGTTATTTAACTATCAAATAAACAATCATTCAACCAAAAATTTCATTTCCCACTGAAATTTCTAAGCCTTATTTAATTTAAATTTCAATAAATTGAATCTCTTTATCAAAGAGGTATATACTTATCTCACTGGAATAAGTATATTCACAAACCATTCCTTTTAAAAATATTTGAAAAATTTTAAAAATAAATATGGAAACCCCCATTCGGTATCGACCATGGATCGCAGCTCAATGATTACGTCTCTATCTCAGAGAAATCCAAACTTAACTCCAGGCAATCTCTGCCTCTGATTTCCGCCATGAAAGTATACCATTAATTTCCGAAAACTTTATTTAATAATTATCTCAAAATAATACTTATAAAGTTTCTAAATAATTTTCCAAGTTTAATTTAGGAAAATACTCTTTTATAAAATTTCACTATAAGATACATTATTGTTGAAACACTATTAATATTTGAACAAATTATCTTTGAAATAATAATAATATCTTAATACCGGTTAATTCTTAAGTAATAATTAACTTTTAAGTCAAATCATTATAAGATAACTTAATTAATAATTAAATATACTTTTAACAATTAAAATAATTAAATAACTTTGAAACAATAATTAGATACTTTTAAATAACTTTTAAGAATAATAAATCATTTTCAAATAATTATTAATTATCTTTAAAACATCATAAATAAATAATAATTATCCTTTAAATAACTTTGATTCAAAATCAACTTCCAAATTTGGAAAAAAAGCTTCTTAATTTCAATGGCACTTAATCAAGTTACCATCAATTTCATAACAATCCAGAATAACAGATTCAGATATTCACATCAATCCATCTTTAACAATTAATTCAACATCATATTTCCCAATATAATTATCTGGATAATAAATAAATGTCCATACAAACATGGCAGTAGAACAGGGTTTTATTTCTGATATTCAATGTCCAAAACACACATATTCAGTAATAATGGCAGAACGGTGATTTATTCTACCTACAGAGGTCCAGTTAAATACAATTAGCGGAACGGTGTTTTATTCCACTATACAGATGTTAAAAACATCGTAATTAACATGGATTAACTCATCGCTATTTTTATCTGGGCAAATAAATTAAATGGATATGTCGTATAGATTTAAACGACGACATTTGTTTTAAATCGGTAATTAAATTCTGTCCATTTTAAATTTCTAAAAAAATTCACTTATTCAAACTCGACAACAATTCATATGATGACGTAGTGTTCATCGATACGATTCCATCGCAATGAATTTCGCGTAAATCGGAATTTGTATGCACTAGTTACCACACTTTTAAATTTTCAAATGTTTATTAGATTAAAACATTTTATATTTTTAAACTTTCCTCACCATTTCATTTGGGCCGAAGCCCACCATCATGCCCAAGAACCCGCTTGACCCTTCTTTCCCCAACCTTTCCCTTTTGCTTCCAGTTAAAACAAGAAACCAAACATCCAGATCCAAATCCCACGCCCATTTCTTCGATCATTTGGCTCCCTTCTCTAATCATGTAACCAACCCCTCACGCGAGCCTTCGTGACCCAATCCAAACCACGGCAACCATCATCCACGGTCCACCATTCCACTACCTGGAAACATTTCCCTATACATGAGAATGCCTGTGCATGTGCACGATCAAACCAAGCCACCATTCCCCCGTTCGAACCTACCAGCATGTTCACCTTCCCATGCTCGACCATCTCCACCCTTCGGTTCCACCACCTACACCCTCTGACCGTTTTCGAATATATGAACCGAACCCAACAAATAAACCCACTTCCACCAATCGCCGAACTGCTTCCATCCTATGCCACTGCATCACCTGCCACCGCCACCATTCGAACCCTTGTCCACGTCGCTTCCTCCATTGCCAAACCCAAGTACACCGGTTCCCTCCTCCTCCTAAATTTCGATCGCGTTCCAGAGCCTTTACCCAATCACCCAAAACCCTAAAACTCCTCGCCACTCCCAACCCATACCACTAGAATGAAAACCCCAAGTTCAAACCCTCACCCACGACGTAACGCTCCTCCTAGGCCAGGCCGTACCTCTCCTCGTCGACGCCATCGCCGAAAAATAATTTTTTCATGGATTTTGATCAACTCAACATTTCTCATGATATGGGCTACTAAAAATCATGATTTCTTTACTAAAAATCCTATTTTCACATAACAATCATGATTACATACATGAATCAATGATTTAAAAATGTTGAAATTTTCCAAAACCATGGTTGCTTACTGTAAATGCAAAATTTCTTCAAAATATAGCATGAAACAACCTACAACTATTTTTAGTGTAATCTACACTCAAAAACAAACAATTCTCTAGTTTACATCATCCACAAATTCTAATTGAAATGGGAGATATTGATTTTTAAAAACTAGGGTATACTTGATTTTTAACTCTGTTAGCATTGACAGTATAATATAAAAACATCTCAAGCATTCCAGATTTAAATACTCACCTTAAACATTGTTGAGATCTTTGAAAACTTCAGTTTATGATCTGAACTTGATAAATGTTGAAATCTTGCTTTGTTTTGGATTTGAACAGCATGCTTCCCTTTCTTCTTTTTTGTCTACAGAGTTTTTGTTTTATGTTTTACAGAGTATTTTTATTTTACAGGCTTAACCAAACTGAAGTTACACACACACCCCCATATATATATGCGCAAGTTTGGACGTGAAATGGTATGCATTTGAATATGGTTTTGGGCTTAAAAGATTTTCAAACCTGTACAAGGATTTGAGATGGATTGAAATGATCTTTGGTGACTTGAAACCTTGAAAAGAAGTTAAGATAAATGTTTTTGCCTTTCTCCTTTTAACCAGGCAAGTGCTTATGCATATATGTGTATGTTTACCCTTTTTAACTTATTCACTTTTTTATGTTTTTATTCTTTACTTTTTCTTGCAAAATTTTTTTGACCAGATGTAAATTTTTATGTTTATATTTTTATATTTAGAATGTAAAAATAAAAGTTTGCTATTTAAAAATATATTACTCAAAACACTAAAAGTTTTGCTATTCCATTTTAAATAAAATAACATTTTTTTCTACATTTCTTTTTCTTTTTTTTATTTAAAAATGTATAATTCAAAGCAAATGAAAATTTTTGCTATTTCATTTTAAATGTATAAAATGACATTTTTGTCAAAACGTTATTTTGTAAAAGATTTCCTTTAAAAATGATTTAAAACGATTTCATAAATTTTCTCATATTCATCGTATAATAATTTCATATATAAAAATGGTTTTAATAACTTTGTTAAATCTTCTCATTCCTACAATATAATATTCTCATATATAATTCCTCTTTCATTTTTCAATATATATATTATTTTTTATGTACCCTATTTATATGTTAATAAGTACCATGTTTTCTTTTTGGACTTTTATATATATATATTCTTTCTTAAACAAATATGTATATTCATAAGAAAATTCCAATTTTTAAACTCTTTCTATTTATAATACACTATATTGTTTATAAGCCATATTCATTTCTATTTATAATATATCCTTCTCTTTTCATTTTTATTTGCTATGCATTTGTGTTTAATTTACATATAAATTCTTTTGTTGTTATAAATATATAAGAAATTCCATTTTAAACCAATTTTCTATTTTATAAATAAAATCTAGAAATTCAAAATATTATCTGGATTAAAAACAATATATTTTCACCAATTATCATTTTACAAGGGATTTTATTTTGATTAAAAGATCTTATTACTGAATAATAAAAATTAATATTCAAAACTCAAGATGATAAAAATTCAGGGTCGTTACAATATGGTTAAATGAAGTTATAACCTAAGTTGGGATTTGAAATGATATTTTCTAGTGAAATGACATATTGGAGTAAATATGATGAGTTTGAAAATTAGGGGTTAACCTATTTTGTGAATGTGATTTCGAAAGTGAATGTGATTTCGAAAGTGAATGTGATTTCGAAAATGAATGTGGTTTCGAAAGTGATATGGTTTGAATTGAATATGATATTTTGATATCAATTATGAATTGATTTCGGAAATGTAAAAGAACCATCCGGTGTGAAATAAGCGTTTGGTTGTTAAAGAGCTGGGATCGGATATTGTCATACTCTCTGCCAATACCAAAAACCACTTTAACAACCGTGTACATGGTGGAGATTCCAGAATGAAGTAGGATGGTTTGGTGAACGATTCTATATGAGGTATTTACGTAGCCCTGACTCCCGCGAGTCAGCTTGATGTGGCTAAAACAGGAGCTATACTGGGCCAAGTGAGGTCGCTCCCCCAATCAGACACATTTCTTCGATACCATATTATGACTTTGTGATTGATTTGGTGGCCACCCCTTGATTTGATTATGGAAGTGTGTTTCGAGGTGGGCGGTAGTAGCTGCTATGCGTTACCACCAGTCCAGGAGTGCAAATGGTAGAATCCTACCTTGGCATTGCCTCACATGCCTTGTCATATGCCTTATCACGCCCATTACGAGTTTGGTTTGTACCGTACCTATGGAGTGCTCCTTGAGTATCCCATCATTTTGGTGGGGCTTACAGTATCTGTATAGACTACGGGAATATATAAAAATGTGTTAAGGGGGATATGGGTAATGCCATAACGCTATTTTAATATTTTACTTTACTGTAGACATTATTATAATAGCGTATTGTACTATGTATGTAGATAGTTTAACGGATCCTTAGGAGATGGAATCTCGAACATCTCTTAGGTTATTGCACGCATGTTGACAATGGATAGGAGATGTCAAACCCCGTAAACATCTCTGAAGCCGTTACACTCATATTTATTCGCTATTGATTTAACTTGCATAAGATCTTTTAGTTCTGACTCGAGTATTTTGTCTTTTCATTACGCTCGGGTCAGTCTGAGCTTTTCAGTGTATTGAAGACCTTATTTCTGGAGGATGAAGATGAAGATTTAGCACTATTATTATTTATTATATTTATACTACTGCATCATGTTGTTCCACTGTATTATTTATTTATTCCTGCTGTATGTACTCTGATCTGTATTGTAAAAGTGTAATAAAATGTTATTTGTAAAACAGCTTCATGAACTGTTATTTGATTATTATATTTTGTTATTCCGCTGTGAGATTTTGTGTTTGTTATATTTCTTTCTTTTCTTTTTCTTATTTACCCCATAATAATCCTCCCTTTTGAATCATTTGAGTCTGACATGTGTGGTTATTATCGATTTTAAACTGTCCAAAAAGGTGGGTCGTTACAATAATGAACTTAGCAAAACTATAAGATAGACGGATTGTCAGGATAACAATAAGATGATTATGTTTGGACGGACAGTCCAGTTTCCTCCTAAAGGAAAGTTAGAGAACTTTAGTATATCTAGTAGGCCCGAGTCAGCCATATAGGTTTGTAGTGATCTTGGAAAACTATATAATAGAGATAGATAGTCAATTAACTGAGACATATTGGTCAGGTTTGCCTATGTAGCATGCAAGCATATAATTGTTTATGTTTGTTTAACCATTAAGAATGCTTGAGCATGATTGTGATTGACATATTTTCAGAAGATACTAGTGACGAGAAAACCAATTCCGCTCAGCATTGTGGTCTTACTAGATATCTATTACCAAGATAGCATATTATTATTCATACCATATTTTTTGTCCGACCAGAGTCTTTATTTTCCCCTTCAAATCTCGGATGCTTAAGTGAGTAGTTTGAGAGTAAGGTTTTAGGTTTTAGGTTTAATGAATAAAGCTTTCGAAGACGTATAGGAGGTAGAGCTATCTATATAGGAGCCTATTTATGTCTGTTGTGTTGTTATCATTTTGTTTGAATGCATGTAATGGCAGAAATTGTATCTTCTTAGTAGTAAACTCTGATCAACCAAAGGGCATCCTCATATGTTGCTCTTGGAGTATTTTTTAATAATTATATTTTATCTGAACTTGGGCAACATTTTAGGATTATGCAATGATATGGATATTATTAATGAAATATGTTTTAAAAAATTTCATGCTCATGTGCTTCTGATGTTAACGATACTATTAAGTGATCTCATTTTATCACTGAAGAATAATACCATCGATGACTACAGCATTAGTTGCACTTATTTTTTGGCCTCAGAATTATAGACTTAAGGTTGTGTCCTAAGGGCGATTATGTAATTTATCATGTAATTTAACTCTTATAAAAGAATCTTGTTTGAATGATGTATGCATCTGGTTTTTATTCATTTATATATGTTTTTATATAGAAATATAAATAATGGATTAAATACATTAAACATATATAAGTAGAAAATCATAAGGAGAAGTGTTTGATCGAATGCAATTATGAATGTGTTCATAACCATGAGTATTAAATTGATACATATGTACATATATACATACGTGTATATGTGTACATACATGGACACACACACACACTCTTTAGATATTCCTCTTCAAGATGTATCAAGAAAAGAATATTGATATGTATGTTGAGACTAGTGTATGTACGCTCTCCATATTATGGATGGATGACGGTTTACTCATGACCGTTGGGGGTAGAAAGGGGTTACGTACTTGTTCTTGTTTGGAACAATCATAGAATAACTCAACGAGAGTCTTTTATAGGTTAATATAACAAAGTCAAAATAGAAGATCTCAGGGTAACACCATATAGTAGTCTTCAGACTTGAGGGTGATGTTGAACTTAATAAACTAGGCTATATCTAATTTTTGTTAAATACTTGGTATGGCGACCATGTTACGACTAAAGTTGGATATACATTGAACTAATTGAAGTGAAACATTATCCAAGAGAGGATCCATCTCCTTCATTATCGAAGGTTAGTATCACCATAATTTGTAGTCAACTTAAAGTCAAAATTTTCGACCAAAGTGAATCGGTTAATTGATAATTATTATCGGATTGAACTAAGTACTTTAAAGTGATCTATGTAACTAAATATGAATATTAATAGAGTTTTTAACCTTAAACCAAATTCTAGATATCTAAGTGATATAATGATGATAAAAAAATACATGTACAAAAATGTCATTACTAATGAACTTATTATAGTTTAGAAATTGGATTTCAACTAATTGAATTATATACTTTGAACTTATGCCCGATATTGTACTTTAGCTAAGTCTGTACATGTCTTAGTACATAAACTGTTTAAATATTGACTAAGGACCGAGTTCACACTAGTGAGTCAACACAACCACATCGTTTGTTATTTTTGAATTCGATCGGTGATTAAATTAATTTTTAAATTTTATAAATTAATAGAAATAATATAAATGTTGTATTAGTATTTTATGAATTTTTTAACTTATTTGTGTAAATCTTAAAATCGATTAAAACAGTGTATAAAATTATGTCAATTCAATTAAAAAAGGAGCTTGAATCAAAAATCGATAAATTGACGCAAATGGAGTCAAAGGTGTAGAATATGCTAGTATATGATTTTTGTTTGATGATAATAAACATATATATATATATTCATTTAAATGTATTTGTTATTTTACTATTTTATTTTCACATAATTAAATAAATATTTGCTGAATAAAATAAATAACACAGAATTTAAATTCAAATAGATATTTTATTCAAACAAATATTTTATTATAATTTTGAATAGTACAAATTTGAGCTCTCACTACATATATACAATTTTCAATTATAATACAATTTTGGTTACATCTCAAATTTCACTTTACATTGTTCACCTCACTACATATCACTCATTCACTCGTATTTTCGACTTTGCTCCAGCCCGAATCCAGCATCTGAGTTATCTGCAAAATACACACTGACGCGGTAAAATTGAAAAAGAAATATTTTTTGCAGTGTAAAATAAAATGTGTATTTTGAAAATATTATTTGCCTCAGTTAATTGGGTTGTTCATCATCATTTATTTTGAATTCATCTTACACGAACAGTTGGTGACATGCACAGTGTATCGCTGTACATGCCACAAGGCTGTGCACACCGAAATACATTTGATAAAACTGCAGGGACAGGTGAGCACAAGGTCAAACCCAAGCCGAGGCTAGATTCAACACAGGTGCATTTCAAAATGCAAACAAAATTTAGTTTAGAGAGACTCAAGGCAGTTCTCTAACCAATGTACACTTGAAGTCTTGACCAAATCAACAAAACATGCTCAGGTCCAACAAATATGACAACTGCCTCAATTATATGTACAAAATGTGCATTTCAGTACAACATAGCTGAGAAATGGCATGTATGAAGACCAACAGTGAAACAGAAGGTCAACAACACAATGCAAACATCTCAAGTGTTCAGATTCAAGAGATCAGAGCAAATGAACATAACCAAAACAGGCATGAACCAAATAAAGCAGTGGAACAAGTCCAGCTACAACATGAACAACATGAACTAGCACATGTGGTTAGAGAACACAATTAATTTGAAACAGAAATACACATACAAACACAATGAAGACTGCAGCTCGAATGAGCAAGTGCAGACTCAAATATCAATGGCATCAGGGCAGTGCAACAGTGGTGACACACACATACATCAGTGTAGAGCATGACATGATCAACCATACTACAAGTTCAGGCATCAAGTTCACCAAACAAATGAAACAGTTATGCAACATTGATGTCAGAGAATCACCAGTGACAATATGGGATGCAGTGAAGCAGTAAACAACAAATCAAGTGGCAATATGAAAACATGTTAACTTCAAGTGAAAACAAAATGCAGTGGAAACCAATGCAAGCTATTGGACATAGAATTCCAAGCAAGCAGCGACAATGATCAAGAGATAATCAAACAAGTGCAACAAAGCATTCAATCATGAACAATCAATGAAACCAAGTGGATAGGCAACAATCGTACACATATATACATACATATATGTTGTATATACATGGTTATAGTAAACACAGTTGCAAGTCACTGTTCAAAGAAAAGCAGTAGTTTTGTTTCTCAAATTGATCAAGCCAAAGAAGTCAGAGAGTAACACAAAAATTGGAACAAAGTCACGAGTGTGAACAAGTCAGAGAAGAAAATAATGGAACTAGCAGATGAAACACAAATTAATCGAAGTCATATCAAACAACTACAGTCAAATTTTCAAACAGCCGAAATCAAAGGAACTAAAACAAATGGAACCGATTTAAAAAAATTCTAGCAACACACAAATTGAAATAGTCAGAACACATCACAAGCATTCAAGCATAATCGAATGGCTGAGCTAAAGTAACAGACGAATTCAAAAGATTTATTCGAACGATAATTTAGGGAATTAAACCCTATAAATACCATTAACATCATCGGCATACAGAGCATTCGAGTTCAAGCAAATAGTAGAACAATAAATCACGAAACTCAAATCAAAGTCGAGCACAATCAAAAATTAAAAAAGGGCAAAAATCACATACCAATCTCATACATTCGAGTTCGATATAATTGCAGCCACAAGCATTTAAATATCATTGATAGAAGAAGCAGCAAGGCAGAAATGAAAGCATCAAAGAACTCGAGCTTCCAATTTACAAGGGGCATCGTCAATTTCCAGAACCCTAAATTGTTGAAAGAGGAACGGAAGTTCTCGAAGAGGTAGCCATTTTACAAAGCAAAGAAACAGGCCGAACAGATTAAAAAAAGGAGATATTTCTTTTAGTTATATGTTTAAATGGGTCGTCTCTATTAATTACCATTGGACTTAATTTCTTAATTCGGGTTTCTTGTTTTGAATTGTTTTTATTTTGTATTTCTCTTTTAAACTTTTGTAAAATTCTAGTCGTGTGACTAGGGGATGAACTACGGTGGTGTAGTTCGAGAATTCGCAACTCAGTGGCTGAGTTATGGCAGGGTTTTGAGCGTAGAGTTAGGTTAGTCGATAGCGGGTGTCGCAAATTTGCGTATGTAAGCATCTGATTGCTTAATTTCTAGTAGAAACCTTGGGGGCAGCACGTAGGCAGGGTTTTGCCGAAGCTGGGTAAATCTGTGTTGTTCTATTTCTGCTTTTATTATTCTGCTATTATCTGTGCTGCAATTATTTTATATATTTCCGCATTAATTTTCATAATTATTAGTATCACCCTATCCACCCCCTCTCTAGGGTGAAATCGATCCTACAAGTGGTATCAGAGCAGGTTAATAGCAAGGATGTCTAACCCTAGTTGCAAATCTAGCGAGAGTCAGTCCAGTATTATTCCTCCTATTTTTGATGGAACGGATTTTTTAAATTGGAAATCAAAAATGGAATTTTATTTAAAATCTATTAATTTTAAATGTTGGAATATTATTGAAAATGGGTGCGATATAATAGACAAGAAAAATACTTCGATTAATGCTCATGCTATGCATATACTATATTCTCATATTAATCAAGATAATTTTAACTTTATCTCTCATTGTGAAAATGCACAGGAAATCTGGAATACTTTTGATGCAATATATGGTGCAAAAGTCAACAACGATGAGAAATCCTCCACAATCGACTCAGTTAAAGAAACGTGCTTAACAGGATTGGCAAAAGGCAGTAGTGATGAAGATTTAATAGCCGATGAGATAATTGATTTTCCATTCAATGATTTAGTTCTCTTGTGCCGAAATTAATTGAAAATAATAAAACAGTTGAGATGAAAAATAATAAGTTGAAAAGGGAACAAGCTAAAATTCATCAGAAAATAATGATTTGGAAAATGAGCTTAAAAATATTAAGAAAAATAAAAGTTCTAATTGCAAAAGGTGCTTGGACTATGAAAAAGAATTTGCCTGTTTTCAAGAAAACTTTCAAAAGTTAGAAAATGAAATTTTAATTCGGGAGAAAAATAAAACTGAGTTGATTTGTAAAAATAATATTTTGCAAAAAGAGTTGGATAGCTTTAAGAAGTCAGAAAGTTCTAAATGTGCGATTTTTGAAGAGAAATTAAATGAGATCAACAAAAATTTCAAAACCCTTGAAAAAGAAAACGTGATTTTGAGCAAATCTGAAATTATTCGATTAAATCACGAGTTTGAAAAATATCAAGGATTTTGAAAAAATTGAATTTAAAAAACTCCAACTTTTTGAAACTGAGATGCTAGAAATTGAGAATAAAATTATAGAGCTTCAAAATGAAAATATGCGATTAAAAATGAATAGTTTTGAAAAGAGAGATAGTACCATTAGTTGTTGTTCGAAGATAATAAATGAATAGTTTTGAATAGTTTATGTAACATCCCGGTATTTCTTGCCATTCGCATCCACACATGTCGGACTTGAATTGCTCAAAATATCCGATTGTTAATTTATATTTGGCAAAACTCAGCATATACAGTAAATAAATAAATCACAAAATCACAGACACGGAGTAATATAACAATAAGCAGCGGAAACAAAAGAATAGTAGTTCATAAAGCTACTATATATATAACAGATTTAAAACAAGATACAGCAGATGTCTTGGATACATAGAAGTCTCAATACAATAGTCAAATAACAAAATCTGAATATATCACTGGAGTCAACTGAGTAACTAGAAGCTGAATAGATATAGACGGATCTCCAAGCGAAGCTCCAACCCCGAAGGTGAGTCTCAAATGCTGTGACACTCAGTCTGACTCGAGCATAACGCAAGACACAAAACACTCGAGTCAGGATTAATATTCTTATATCAATAAATCCAACTCAAGTGAAATATCAACTGAAATACAAGTAACTTAAAGGATGTTTGGGATAACCGTCCTCTAAGTATCCGTGGAACTATGACTATGTAGTAATATACGTTATTATAATAATGTCTATAGTAAAGTAAACTATTAAAATAGCGTTAAGGCATTACCCATATCCCCCTTAACACTTTTTATATATTCCCATAGTCTATACAGTACCGTAATCTCCCCCGTATTGGGCATCGTCAGAGGGCACTCCATAGGTATGGTACAAAACAAACTCGTAGTGAGCTCGATATGGTAGGTGACACGGCACAACTAGGCAATGCCAGGGTAGATATACCAATTACACTTCTAGGCTGGTGGTAACGCATAGCCGCAGCTACCGCCCACCTCGATCCACACTCCCAAATCAAAGGTGCGCTCTAAATCAATCACAAAGTAATAGAATGGCAATCAAAGAAATGTGTCTGATCGGAGGAGCTATCTCGCTTGGCTCATCGATTGCTCTTGTTTTAGCCACCTTAAGCTAACTCATGGGAGTCAGGTCCACGTATATACCTCAAACAGAACGTCATAAACCACCTACTTCATTCTTGAATCTCCACCGCGTACACAGTTGTTAAAGTGGTTTTCAGTATTGGCAGAGAGTATGACAATAACTGATCTCGACCTCTTTAACAACCAAACGTTATTATAACACCGTGGTCATTTCAAAATATCATATCTATTTCAAAACCATATCAATTCGAGATCATTTTTCACTTCAAATATATCCATTTCCAAAATCATATCACTTTCAAAGTTATAACGCTTTCGAAATTATAAAACTTAGAAATTTTAACACTTTGGAAATCATAACACTTTGAAATCATAATACTTTCCTTTTAAAAATTTTAGATATTAATAATAGTATATATATATATTAAAATAGTTATAAATAAAATAGTTAATATAATAAAATAATTTATATCTAAAATAGTTATAAATTAAATAGTTTATATTAAGGTAATTAGTATATTAAAATAGTTTTATTAAAAATAGTTTATATTAAAAATAGTTTATATTAAAATAATTATATATTAAAATAATTTATAAAGTAAAATATTTATATATATATTTAAAATACTTTATATAATAAAATAGTTTCCTCAAAGTTCACAAATCGATTCAAATCAATTCAAATTCCAAATTTCAATTTAATTCATTCTCAATTCATCAATTTCAATTAAATTCAGTTTCTCAATAAACCATTTCAAATTATATCGATTTTCAAATACAGATTTGAACCACAAAATATACCATTGCGATTTCAATATATTTCAAAGCTTTAATTATTCAACATTTTCAAAACTAAATTTGATAATTTCATTTATATCTCAATTTAACTTCATTGTTATTTAGTTTTGAAATATTCACTTAATAAAATCCAATATCATTTAAATAAGCCTTAAATTACAATTTAATATAAATATTTTCTTTAATTTATTTAAACTTGAAATATTCATTTAATCACTTTAAATCAAAATCAAGTTACAAATCCATATTTTAAAATCTCAAATTCAATAAGTTTCAAATCGATTTTATTAAATAATTCTTAAAAGAATACTATTTCAAAATCAACTTAAATTTATCTTCCCAGCCTTAATTTATTAAAATTATTATAAAAATCTATTTTTAAAATATAAATTTAAATAAATACTTAAACATATTATATAATAATTAAATCAAACCTTATTAAATTAAATCTTATTATTAAACTTAATTTATATTAAAACTTAATTTACATATATTTTAAAATAGTGAAATATAAGTAAAATCTTAAAATTTATAATTTCAAAACTAACATATAAATTTAAATTTCCCAGAACATCAAATTTTAAAAATCTAAAATTTAAACCTTTATAAAATAACTTTTATATATATGTAATATGTAAAAATCAATATTTATGTAAAACCATATATATTTCTTTCTTAAAACTCTTGGAAATCATTTTTCAAAAGTATATATATAGACCAACGGTGTCTGTATAAAATTTTCTATCCTATGGTCAAGTGATACAGATATTTATCATTTCAATCTACAATTTAAATATCTACGGGTATATATCTTCTCAACCCGCAATCCCAAATTCAATGTCAATGAAAATCGCTTGGGTTTATCATTTCAACCCATAACGATTTTCTCATATTCTACAAGATCGTTTGGGTATGTATCATTTCAACCCATAGGGAAATCTATACTAATAGGGAACTTGCAGAGTGAGAACAGTGATGATAATAATATAATAATCAGTAACAGGCATATATCATCAATAACAGATAAAATATAAATAAAAGATCATGGTGTCAGATGTCACAGGTGAACAGATACAGATAATAGCATATATATAGCAATTTAAATAACTAACAGCAGCATATTTCAATTGTCGTTTCAATTGAAATCAAATTTAATAAATATAAGAACGTTAATCGTGAGTGATTGCTCACCTTTCGAGGCTAGAGATGAATGAGAATGAGATGAGTTATGAATCCAAGCACGAATTCCAAAACAAAACAAGATTGGCACGAGTTCGACGATCAAAGCTGATAAATAGAATCGATGAAAATAAATCAAATTAGCTTGATATAAACTGAACTAAATATATACTATTATTATTATTATAAATTTCCTTAAAACAAATATTCAATTTTAAATACATATTTAAAAATGACATATTTACATATTACATTTTGAATTTAAGTCAAAGCATATACTTTTCTCAAACCAAAAATTTAAAATAAAGAAAACATATACCCAAAATCTCTATATTACATATATAATAAACTAACATCCTTTTATATATGTACTTTAAACAATAGTAGTACAGCTACTATATAATTATATATATAATACTTGTATTATTTACTTATTATATTATTATTTTTAACTTAGAACAACATGATAAGCTTGCAGCTATGCACATAGATTTAAAACATATAATATACCGACTCGTACAACTATAATATATATATATATACAACAGTTCAATTATATCATTATAAATATATATATACTTAAACCAAACAAACTGTTACATATACTAACAGATAATATATACATTATATATACTGCATCAACATATAATACTGAAACATATGTATATAGTGCTGTAACTCATGTAAAAAATAAAGCTTATCTATACAGCATAAAATGTACAAACTGTCACAATATACTTCTATACTACCAAATTTAAGATTTGTATAAACTAACATGTGTATACTTTATAAAATCTAACAGATCGTAGTTATTATACTATATATATATAACAGATCATAACAATATATATACACACTTATGAATATAAACTAATGTATGAACATAGGTATGAACATACACACATACTATATATGCTTATTCAAAGGAACAGACTTATATATAATATATTCAAATTCATTTTGACAATATACCTACGTATAATGCCCTAATGTAACGATTCGAATTTTCGACGCTCGAAAATCAACATTTATACATCCACTGTATCAACTGTCGAGCAATCGAATGCCGGAAAACCGAATTGTTATGGAGAAAAAGAAGAGGTAGAAGAAGACAGAAGAAAAGAGAATAGAAAAACACAGAAACAGAATCAATATCAGAATCTCACATTCGCAGCGGAACAACATATAATAGATAAATGAATAATCTTTTAAATCAAAGAACTATATCATTTTATACATTACATCATCATCAGAGTTTACGACAACAATACAACACTGGACAGTTATATAAACTTGTCCTCATACAGAATACACAGCGGAATAAATAATATCATATACAAGTGATACGTCTCGCCATCCAGCTCGCCACTGAGCTCCACAGCATCTCTTGAATCCAGAATGACCTGATAACCTGACTCTAGACTGCCCGTGTGGAAATTGGTGGGCACCCAGAGTTTAGGAAAGGAACAATAAACTCCAGGTCAGTCATGGTGACTGGTGTGAGAACTTATAACATTTATTATCTTTAAAACAACAACACAGGAAGTAAAAGACATCCGCAATGCTTTTGGAAAATGAAACTACCATAAGGCCTCCCGCCACACACACAATGCAAACGCAGAATTGGAGGAGATTTCTCCTTATGATAGTCAAAGATGCTTACTACGCAAAACAAATCATTCGATATTATTACTAGTGCATAGTGGAAAACATTTCGAAAGTATAATATTAATCTTAGTCAACATACAACCATTATTGTATGCCTACTATAGCTACTATGTTCAATAGCAGGTTACCGCCACATTCCATAGCAGGTTATACAACTAAAATCGTACAAGGTTCATATTGTTTCTTTGGATTTCCAACAAATGGTCGGGCAAAGGAACTTCCTTACACCGAAATGGAACGCCTCTGGAAGACGCCCCGAGAACCTAACTGGATCTCTGCAAACACAAGGTCGACGCTACCTCACGCTGTACAGCTGTAACTAGATAGCTAACACACGAGCTATGCCATCCCCCGGTCGTTATCAACCTTTATCCGAGGATCCTCAACCACAAAGCAACAACCACAAAGTATAATAAATTTGCAGCATCAACATAGGTAAAATATCTGGGCTCCATACCATGATATCACCTTTTATCCAGAAGGAAATGACATACCCTAGGGGCGCGACCCCTAAAAACCTTGCCGCAACATTCTTGTTTCGACCATTACCGGGTTGTGAGGCTCGACGAAGTCTCGTCCACAAAGCGACGCTTTTTCACAAAGCCACACTTTGATCAACAGCACTTCGTATGCCACATTACCAAATTGGGAATGTATCACTAGTAACCATCAACTACATAACCTCTGAGCTCGTACGTCTCAGAGAAGGGTGTTAAGCTAAGAGACTAAATTCTCCGCTACCAACATAAATGTATATGATAGAAACCAGCTTTACATCTCAAAGTGTAACGTCGGACACACATCCATACAAGTCCGTTCCGGGTTCGAACAGAACCGAAGGCACTTCCAAAGAAGCCGTTGCAATCCGGATATTCACTAATCACGTCCGGACTTCCCATCACAAGAAGAGTGATATAAATCTCCATACCGGAGCAAATCGGTGCAGAGACATTCGACAGGTTGTCCTTTCATTTTCAAAAATACCCGGTCTTCACCACCGGTCTTCAATACGATCCATATCGTCGTATCACAAATTCGGAATGGGTTATATGACACAAAGGTCTTTTCCGCGCTAACCCGAATAGCGAGCACAATATTTTAAAAACATATGAATATTGGGATTTCAATTAAGTCACAACTTATTACCCAAATTCTTTCCTTTAAATGGTTTAAACAAATTACCACTTTAAATCTTTAAACAAAAAGATTTACTTCACAAAGTTTATCCAGTTTCACAAAGATTCATTTACAGATTCCCAAATCATTTTCCATTTCAATTGGATTAACCCATTAAATCTTTAAATTAAGATTTAATTTATAGCTTTCAAAACTATTCACAATTCAGGTCTTTTATAATATAAAAGATACACCTTTTGAAATACTTCTTTGATTTCAAAATAAAATTTAATCATCGTTGCAAAGGTTAATTCATAGCTTTTCTCAAACTATTCAAAATTTCATTTCAACTTGAAATGTTTCAATATAAATTGGAAATCTTTTCACTTTATGAAAGCCATTATCATTTGAAAACAGATAGTTTTCGTTTTGGGAAAAACTGGTTACAATTACACAGGATAAAGCCATTCAAGTATAAAACTTGAACTTAAATTTAAAATTTTCAAAATCATATTTTTAAATGGTTAAAAACCTATATAAACACCTTTTGTACTTATAAAATCTTTTAAACCAAAATTCCCAAATTATTGAATTCAATTCAAAATATTGAATTCAAACTTAAATTAAATGATTTAAATTCCAATTCTATTAAGTTATTTAAAATAACTTTTATTTCTGAAACTTATTTCAAAAACTTTCAATTCCAATTCCAAAACTATTTTGGATTCAAAAACTCAATTTTCCAAAATTGATAAAAATCTGTGACTTAACCGATTTCCACGTGAAATCCACATTTGTGTGTGTATTGTGTAGTCCACGGGTTTAACACAATAGTGCAACAACATTCAACCATCACAGATCAAATATAACAATATAATTTGATAAGCGGCATAAACTATAACGCTTATCTTTCATTCACAAATCACAGATATATCTATCACAGATAAATAAAACACAAATCACAACACAAATCAGGATATATCACAAAGCATCACATATCAGAGATGTCAAACAATTCAACATCCAATATAATACAAAACATCCATAGATAGGATCAATTTAATCATCTGATTAATTCAAAGTCAGATAAATTTCCAAAGTTATTTCTTTTTTTAAAATAAAATTTCTTTCTCTTCAAATCTATTTAAAACCAATTTTAAATAAATCCTTTAACTTATAAATGATATTACCCGAAATCCATTTATTAAGGCTTTTTCCCAAAATTTGGAATTTAATTCAATGTAGTCCAAAAATAAACTGTTATCTTTTTAAAACTCCTTTTAAATTTATCCAATCCTCAAAAATAAATTTTCCGATAAATTTTCAACTTGAATTTCAAAAATCCAATTTTATTTATTTCTGGTATCCAACGATACCAAAAATATATTCGGCTAAATTTTAGCCTTCAACACTTCCAATTCACAAATATAATCACACATAGATTATAAATAAATCAACACACAACATATGAAACAAATTCAAATGTTTGAGGAATCCAGTTGGATCCCTCCAACCTGTTTCCCTGCATCCACAGATGTTAGCACAATACCAATTCCACTTCAATATGGAATATCGCGGTATATGGGATTTATAAATATTATCCGCTATTATGCGACACAATAGGGTCTCATCCGCTATATAATGCGAGAAATCAACTCCAAATACATATATAATACCAATTCCACTTCACGGTGAAATTATCGCGGTATATGTTTTTAATAAATAACCTCCGCTTAATATGCGACGAATAGGGTCTATTCAACACAACAGATAACAATTATCATTCAATTCACACAATCAAGCAATTTTAAATTTAACTATTTAAAATTTAAATCGAAACAATTCGATTGAGTGAGGAGTTCTCACCTTGCTTTCAATAACTGTTGCAGTATTTTATTTCGAATAAAATTAAACGCACGTTTAATTCTACTTAAAATTTTCACTAACTCCAATTGACTCCAAACCAGCTCCATTGCGAAGAGCTCGTCAATATGGTTCCAACACAAAAAGTTTTGTCAAAATCCAACCTTGTATGACAAAGTTATAGCGTTTTAAAGATCATACGAATTAAATATATAATTATTTACTATTTTCTTTTCTATTTTTTAAACCTTCATTCATCCTGGCCGTACATTCTTATCAAGCAGATCGTGGTCGAACACTTCCTTTCTTCCTCACGCGACATTTACCAGGCAAGAAATTCGAACCCAACGCACTCTCTAGGGTTCGCCAACGCGGCCACCACACTCCACTGTTTGTCGATCAGCCACCTCCGTTCGAAAGCCCAACGTCGACTCCACCTTCACCACGAATCTCGTCGAACTCGGTTGCCTCAATTCCTCGAAACTCGTGATCGAACGCACGACGAAAGCGGGGAAATTCCGGCTCCAAACGACGATTTCAAGCAAGATCCACCGTTGGATCTGGAGCTCTCGACGAGCTCGTCGTTTTCTCAGTTGAAGACTTTTAGTGAAAATCGATAGATGAGGAGATAAACGTGGACAAAGAGGGGCATTTTCTGGCCATTGGAAATGTTAATGGCGGCTGACCTAGTGCTCTAGGGTTTAAGTGAGAAATGAAATAATCCAGGGGTTTTTATAGAAAATTTATCGACACTATTCATCGAAAATTTTCCGAACTCGAAATCGAGAGTGCCGGTTGACGTTTCTAAGGTTTACCCGCGTTCCAAACACAATGGAATGTATTTCGAGAGCTAATTCGATCGTATGTGTGAGTTACGGAAATAAACGATCAAATTTAAATCAAATCGATTTAAAACGATTTCGATGCGTTTCAGCTTGCCCCAGACAAACCGTAAATCCGATTGACACAAAATTTGAAACCGTACAATAATTTCACATTACGAGTCCGATGAAACTTTTTTCGTCGAAATCCGAGACTGTTTGAAAAATGGCTAATTTCACTCGTCGATTAAATATTAAAATATTCAATTTTCACAAATCAACTTTTAATTCGATTTTAAAAGTTCTATAACATCATTATAACTCCAATATGATTTAATATAATTTTATAAATCATTTTTATACACATTCCAATCCGGATTTCAACTATTTCCAGAATTTCAAATATTAAATTAATAATTTAATTGTCCAATTAAATCACCATATTCGAATTAAAATTCATTCGGCTTATAAACCTTACTTTTTAATATTTAAAATCAATTAAATATACGAATTTCAAATGACAGAAATTCTGGGTCGTTACAATCTTCCCCCCTTAAAAAAAATTTCGTCCTCGAAATTGCAAAGTAAGAATAATGCCCCAAATTCATTAACTTTTCAAAAATCCACTTAGTGAAAATTTAATATTCACCTTTTCCAAAATCTTTAACTTCAACCAAAACAATGGTTTTCAATTCCTACGTTTTCATTACAATTTAGAAATTGACTTTTCATTAACAAAAAAAATTTCCAAAATTTTCCGAAAATTTTCTAACGCCTTAAATTTTCAGAAAAATTCGCCAGCGTCTCCTTTGCGCGGTTCAATCGTAGTAGGATCACAATAGACATAAATATATGTAACAACCCTAGATTTTTGCATATATTTTAAATTTGACTTTATTTTATTTTGAAATTATTTTTAAGCTTGTTTCATTTCAAACATTTCATTTTAAATATAAATGCTGATTATTATGTGAGTTATAGTTTCAAACTGATATAAATTGAATATTTTACCGAAAAGTGAAATTCTGGGTCAAACTGTTAAATCTTTAACTTTTAAACTTCAAATTTAAATTATATAAAATCTTAAATTTTATCTTTTATTATGAAAATAGATGTAATAACTTGAACACTGCTTTTTGTTTCGTTGAAAACGGAGTTAAACTGTAAAAGTTATGTATATTTCAATATTGAGTGCAATTTGTTTTATTCTGCAATTTTGTTATTTTAAATTGTATAAATTATATTTTCTTTTTCATATTTTATTTTAATATGTGTTAATATGTTATTTTATGTATATTTTTATCTTTTAATAATTTTAAAGTGATAGTATAATTTTTCTAAAGTTTACTTGAATTTATTTCAATTTTTGAAACCTAGTTTCCATTTTCTTTGCTATTTTCTTAATTTAATTATATATAATTAAAAGTAATTTATTTATTTTATACATTCACTTTTATTTGCTGTGTTTTACTCTATTTATATTCATTTTACATGTATTTAAGTTAAAATAGTTTTTTTCCAAAGTGTATTGAAGTTATTTTCAAATTTTCTAGACTAGTTTTCATTTTTGTGCTATTTTCTTATTTTAATCATATATATATTATTAATTATTTATTTATATTTTATATTTTGTTAGATTTTCGAATTTAAACTGAATTTATAATTATTTTCAGTTATATAAACTTATATAAAGAAATTAAAAGAGATTTGAAAGGTTATGACTTTTGATTTGCCTAAGGCCTTTTATCTTCCAACCTTTCACATTTGTAACTTATCTTTTCATCAATTAGCCTTTACTATCCACCTCTTTCAGCTGCATACTCTATTTTCTATTCACGTACATTCATTTTCATTTCTGAAACAAAAGAATTTCGGCCATGGCTATTGAGGAAAGTTTGGGTAATGATTTTCAACTTTTTCTTATTCTTTTTCTACGTGTTTACATTGATTTTTGCACTTGCTCTGTTCTTCTAGGCTTGGCTCCTCCTCCTCCAGCTCTGACCCGACCTCCACCACCACTTTTCTCTGACCATCACACAGCCTAACACCTCCCCTCCTCAGGCCAAGCCAAGCCATGGTGAAGATCATCACAAAAATCCACCTAAACTAGCACTAACCATTACATGTGCCAAACCTAGTCTAGAATTGCCATCTCCTTCTTCTTCCACCTTTTGCCACCACTTCCTCCACCACCACCACCTTTGACCTGACCTCCACCCTCTGCCACATCAACCACCACCACCTGAACACCAGGCCAAGCCCACATAGCCTCTGGCCAAACCCTATTGTGGCCTAGAGGTGTTGTAATTTGCCTTGTATATGTTGCCTTGTAGTTGAATTGATGCACCTATATTCATCACCTTCAAGTCCATGTTTGGCCAACCCTTACCATCCCAAAACCAGATCCAAACCCACTCCTTAGCCATGCATTTCAGATCTGGAGCTGAAGCATAGATGGTAGAAAGCATGTGCAATCACTTTGGCTTTGGTTCATGCATTCATTTCTAACATTGTTTTATTGAATTTTGGGTTGAAAACTCATGTTGTCTATATTTTTTTTGTTTGAATGTGACAAGGAAATTAATCTTTGGCTCTCCCATCTCAAATCATATTCGTGTTGTCGTGCTTTTGTGCCTCTGGAAATCTTTGTTGTGTGTTTGTGGTCGTCATCTCCAGCTTAAACAAGTGAGTAATTCTCACTAGACGATGTGTACTTATATAACTAGTAAACTGACACCATTTGAATCTGTAAAATTATATCATCCTATTATAACTGTTATATTATGATCATATAATGTTTACCTATGTTATTACATATGTTATATCATCCATTACTGTTATATGATGTTATTCTGTTCATTTTTTATCAGTTTATCACACTGCAAGTTCCCTGTTAGTATAGAAATCACTATGGGTTGAAATGATACATACTCGAACGGACTTTAGAATAGGGAAAGATCATTATTGGCTGAAATGATAAGCTTGAGCGACTTTTTATTTGATTAAGTTAAGAATTTAATTAAAGGAATGAAAATTTAATTGTTATTTAATTTGATTTTGTGTGGAAATTGGACTTTATAAAATCATAGAAATAAAGGTATTTAAATGATTGTTTTAAAATGTGAAAATATATGATTTTATAAGTTAAAAGGATTTATATTAAAAGTTAATTGTTTGTAAAATCGTAATTAAACTCTGAATTTGATTTGACAGCATTTTTGAAATATAATGTAAAGATATTACAACATTGGAAAATGTTGTAATTGTTTTAAATGAACCTAATAGCAAATTTGAACTAAGGGTTATTATAGCACTTTGTTAGTGCTATAGTTGTTAAATTTAACTAAGATTTTAATTGAAACTAAATTAAGATATTATAGCATTTTAAATGCCGTCTTTTGTTAATGAACTGTTTTTAAACATAATATTTCGTAGCATTTTCTAAGTGCTGCGAAAGTTGAATTTTCTTTGTTTAATAACTTCAAATGAATAAATG
Organism: Allium fistulosum; assembly: GCA_030737815.1. Classification (NCBI taxonomy): domain Eukaryota; kingdom Viridiplantae; phylum Streptophyta; class Magnoliopsida; order Asparagales; family Amaryllidaceae; genus Allium; species Allium fistulosum. The sequence goes on from CM060902.1 coordinate 1,430,060,186, forward strand.
ATCTTTGAAAAAGACTAAATTTTGGAAATTAAATATTTAATTATTAAATATAATGAATTGACTTTAAATGATTTAAATGGAATAGTTGATTTAGGAAATACAACTATTTTGAAATGTGATTAAATGGTATTTAAATTTAAATTAAATAAATGATGTTTTGAAATGATATTTTGAAATGAATTTGAAATGATATTAAATCTTGGAATGAATAATTGAAGTTTATATTAGTATGAAAAATGTTTGGTTTACTTATAATTTGAATCTATTTAAAAGATATTGGACTTATGAAATATAGGATAATAAAGCTTTGGAATTTATTTTATAATTTGAATAGTTATTTTGTGGATTAAATCTATATTTGAAATTTATAAGATTTGAAATGGTCTATGGAAATTTAATTGAAATAAATGATTGAATTAAATTGAAACTTTGGAAATTTTAATACTTGATTTGAAAGTATAATAATTACACTTTTAAATGGTTTAAATGAATTATTTTGATTGAAATATAAACTATTTAAAAAGGTGACTTGAAATGATAATAAATGAATGATATCTTTAAATTTAAAAAGTATTTAAAGTTGAATATTTAGATTTGAACTCAAATGATATTTTGGTATATTAAAATGATTTGAAATGAAGTTTGAAAGGAAATGATATTTTGGTATATAAAAATGATTTGAAATGAAGTTTTGGAAAGATATGATATTTTGATATATTAAAATGATTTGAAATGAAGTTTTGGAAAGATAAGATAGTTTGATATATTGAAATAATTTGAAATGAAGTTTTGAAATGATATGATATTTTAAATATATTGAAATGGTTTGGAATTGATTTAATCTTTATTTTGATAAAGATTTGGATTTGAAATGATATTCTATTTTGAAGTATAAACTGTTTTTAAATTATAACCACGGGTTATAATAACGATTGGTTGTTAAAGAGACCGGGATCGGATATGGACATACTCTCTGTCGATACCGAAAACCACTTTGACAACTGTGTATGCGGTGGAGTTTCCAGAATGAAGTAGGATGGCGACGACGATCCTAAGGTATATACGTGGACCCAACTCCCATGAGTTGGCATAAGGTGGCTAAAACAGAAGCGATCTCGGACCAGTGAGGTAGCACCTCTTATCGGACACACTTCTTCGATACCATTCTATTACTTGTGATTGATTTGGTGCGCACCCTTGATTTGGGAGTGTTGTTTGAGGTGGAGCGGTAGTGGCTGCTATGCGTTTCCATCAGTCTGTGTGCGTAATTGGTATATCTACCCTAGCATTGCCTTGTGTGCCGTGTCACCTACCATATCGAGCTTTACTACGAGTTTCTATTTGTGTCGTACCTATGGAGTATCTTCTCGTAGCCTCTCGGGGTATGCAGGTACTGTGTAGACTATTGGCATATTACGTGTTAAGGTGGAAAATGTAAAGCCTTAACGCTATTTAAAAGTATGTTTATTTTATGATTAGACATTATTATAATAGCGAATATTACTACATAGTAGATAGTTTAACGGATCCTTAAAGAATGGGCGATCCCAAGCATTCTTTAAGTTACTTGTACCTTTATTACAGTTCACTTGAGTTAGTTTACATTATATAAGTACATATTGTCCTGACTCGAGTGTTTTGTGTTTTGCTTTACGCTCGGGTCAGCCTGAGTTATTCACAGATTTGGATTTCCACTCTCTTGGAGATTTGAATCGCTGGAGATTATCTGCTTGTCTTGTCCTATCTATTTCAGTTCCGTTGTTCTACTCAGCTTGTACTTGGTTATTTTATTGAGACTTCTGTTGTACTCTATTTCTTCTGTTCTATCTTATGTAACTCTGATATATTTATATAGTAGCTTCATGAACTACTATTTCTTTTACTTCCGCTGCATTATTTTACTCTGTGTCTGTGATCTGTGATTATTTATTTACTGTATATTCTGAGATTTGCCAAATTTTATTTACAACGCGGTATTTTGAGCAATTCAAGTCCGACATGTGCGGATGCGAATGGTTGAAAATATCGGGTCGTTACAATATATATACATCGACCCACACGGTCGAAAAAGTAGAAAAACAGTTCATATTTCCTATTTTTATTGCGTAGGCGTACCTTTTAGCATTTTTAAGCAAAGCAGTTATTTATTAAGCATTTTAGCGCAACCAAACCAGTCGAACGGCAGCCACGGCACCTGTACTTACTCAATTTAAACATGTAAGTGACATATATAGGAAATTCATTTACATTTCATTAATTTTCAATAACAAACACAAAATTTCCATAAGCAATGCAATCAAATAATTCCCATAAGAAATTTATAAGGTTTCGATACACATTTTAATTGCGTACTACCAATTCACATTAATTTACTTTCAATTCAAATTCAATTACATAGCTTTCCATTCTATTTATTCAATTTCATTAACACTTAATGAATTATACTATATACAATCAACTAACATCCATCTAACAACCAATGTATATTCAACACAACCAAATTCATTCAATTTACTTACCTTCAATTTGGTTCAACACTTTTAATTTCAATTGGTTTAATATTCAATTGACTTCCTTTCGATTCCCAATTTATTAGCTTTAATGAATTAATACTTACATTCATTATTCCATATCAATTTATTCACATTCGATTGATTAGCATTCAATCCATTTATTTCAATTCAATTACTAATTAATTTTACAAATAAGGTTGAATCTCCTATATATAACTCAAGTTCAAATCCATTTAATAAATTCACTTTATTAATTCATTTTGATACTAAAATCAATTTCATTTAACATCACTTAAGTTATATTCCAATTAAACATTATTTGTTTAACTTAACTTAAATTTTCCACTTATAAATCCAATTCAAATTTTGTTTTCCTTAACAAAATTGTTTAACCATTTCTTTTACAATTGGTTTCACTTATATTCATTCATTTTATAAGTTACACAGCTTATTCATTTAACTTCCAAATCATATTATAAGTATAAAACTCATTTCACTTATAATTATCAATTACAACTTGAATTTTAATTTCAAATTTGTTTATCACAACAAAACTTCAATTTCCAATTTATTGTGGTAGCAAATCCATCACACAGAAACTCGAAAATGATACTGATGATGCTGCAATCATCACCCTTATTATTTCCCAGCAACAGTAGTGAATTCAGTGCTTAAATTCTTTCAAAAAAATTCCTTTTATTTATAAATCACATTTATAAATCTTTTTCTCATATAATTTCGCTATTTAACTTTACTTATACAAGATTATTTCACAATTGCAAATCATATTAATTATAATTCCATACTTAATAATTCATTTGCTTATATACTTCATTCTTTTACAATTGTTGTTTTTATTCAGATTATTCAAACAACTTTTATTAATTCAAATATATTCTTACATTTTCAACAACCAAACAATTCAATTTTATATACACTTTAATAATTTTGAAAAATTATTTCCTTTATATACAAAATATAATCGAGGTAAAATTATTTCATTTACCCAATTTAAAATGATACTATGTCGACTTGCCTCGTTTAAGTGTTTAGAAACCCCTATCGATAATATGGCGTCCCACATACCGACCAAAATTCATAAACAGCTCAACGGATAAGTAAACACAATATAAAACACTTTTATATTCACTAACAAATACGCGCTCATATCTATTATTACACTCACACTCATTCTAGAGTACTACTGACTCTATCTCTAATGAGTAATTCCCAACAGAGCCAAAGTTATCACTTAACCATATGCTCTGATACCAAATGTAACGATTCGAATTTTCGACACTCGAAAATCGACATTTATACGTCCACTGTATCAACTGCCGAGCAATCGAATGCCGGAAAACCGAATTGTTATGGAGAGAAAGAAGAGGTAGAAGAAGACAGAAGAAAAGAGAACAGAAAAACACAGAAACAGAATCAATATCAGAATCTCACATTCGCAGCGGAACAACATATAATAGATAAATGAATAATCTTTTAAATCAAGAACTATATCATTTTATACATTACATCATCATCAGAGTTTACGACAACAATACAACACTGGACAGTTATATAAACTTGTCCTCATACAGAATACACAGCGGAATAAATAATATCATATACAAGTGATACGTCTCGCCATCCAGATCGCCACTGAGCTCCACAGCATCTCTTGAATCCAGAATGACCTGATAACCTGACTCTAGACAGCCCGTGTGGAAATTGGTGGGCACCCAGAGTTTAGGAAAGGAACAATAAACTCCAGGTCAGTCATGGTGACTGGTGTGAGAACTTAAAACATCTATTATCTTTAAAACAACGACACAGGAAGTAAAAGACATCCACAATGCTTTTGGAAAATGAAACTACCATAAGGCCTCCCGCCACACACACAATGCAAACGCAGAATTGGAGGAGATTTCTCCTTATGATAGTCAAAGATGCTTACTATGCAAAACAAATCATTCGATATTATTACTAGTGCATAGTGGAAAACATTTCGAAAGTATAATATTAATCTTAGCCAACATACAACCATTATTGTATGCCTACTATAGCTACTATGTTCAATAGCAGGTTACCGCCGCATTCCATAGCAGGTTATACAACTAAAATCGTACAAGGTTCGTATTGTTTCTTTGGATTTCCAAAAAATGGTCAGGCAAAGGAACTTCCTTACACCGAAATGGAACGCCTCTGGAAGACGCCCCGAGAACCTAACTGGATCTCTGCAAACACAAGGTCGATGCTACCTCACGCTGTACAGCTGTAACTAGGTAGCTAACACACGAGCTATGCCATCCCCCGGGCGTTATCAACCTTTATCCGAGGATCCTCAACCACAAAGCAACAACCACAAAGTATAATAAATTTGCAGCATCAACATAGGTAAAATATCTGGGCTCCATACCATGATATCACCTTTTATCCAGAAGGAAATGACAAACCCTAGGGGCGCGACCCCTAAAAACCTTGACGCAACATTCCTGTTTCGACCATTACCGGTTTGTGAGGCTCGACGAAGTCTCGTCCACAAAGCTACGCTTTTTCACAAAGCCACGCTTTTTCACAAAGCCACGCTTTGATCAACAAATGATCAACAGCACTTCGTATGCCACATTACCAAATTGGGAATGTATCTGTAACGACCCCAGATTTTAATTTAATTTAAATTAATAATTTGTTGAATTTTTGAATTAAAATTGTATAATTTATTATAAATAGAAGCGAGTTTCCCCGAAGCTTGAATAAATTCTATATTAAATCATTTAAATTTATTTATTTATATATATATATGTATATATATTGGATTTGAAATAAAATCTTAAATAAATGGTTTTAAAAATAAATATAGAGTTAAATAATAATAGAATGTCTTTACAAATGAATTCTTATTTTTGAATAGAAATTGTCATTTCAAATTACTTATAAATATATATACAAATATGTGTGTTTTGAAAGAAGCTATGGTTTGAAATAGTAATAAGTGTTTCCTGGAGATTTGACCAGGCAACTAGTGCTCGGCATCAGGTAGTGCTCACCATTAGGTAGCACTCGGCATCAACTAGTGCTCGGCATCAGGTAGTGCTCGGCATCGGGTAGCACTCGGCATCAGGTAGTACTCGGCGCCCAGTAGAACTCGGCGACAGGAGTACTCGGCGTAGTACTCGACATCCAGTAGAACTCGGCGACAGGAGTACTCGGCGTAGTACTCGACATCCAGTAGAACTCGGCGACAGGAGTACTCGGCGTAGTGCTCGACATCAAGTAGAACTTGGCGATAGTAGTACTCGGCATCCAGAGGCACGTTCGGCCTCGACTGACAACCATTCTGCACTTCCCGCACACCAAACATACCGTTCGGCATAGAAAGGATCATTCGGCATTATGGTGTTCGGCATATCTGGTTCGGCATGCAGCGACCACTATGCTTGGGCTAGAGTGTTCGGCTACCGAGCCCACCTGGGAAGTCCAGCCCATCTTTGTCTATAAATAGAGGGGCAGGGTCACAGTGAAGGGGGATCCTTTTTTGGAGAGAAAACACCGGGGAGACTCTGCCATTTTCAAGACTCATCTTCTCTACTTAACAACTTCATTCAAGCATTTGATTCACGAATTGTATTTGTAATCAACTATAAAGAAGATCAATAAAGTTTAACCTCAAAGTGGACGTAGGCAATTACGCTGAACCACTATAAATTTGGTGTTCTTACTTTCTATATTTAGATTAGCACCGTCTTCTCTGTTTAATTTGATTTCATCACTTATATCTCTTCACAATCTTCTTCTACGAGGTTAGTGACCAATTTTGGTGCTAACAATAAGTAAATTAAATATTTGATGGTTAAGTTTAAAATAAAAGTGGAAATAAAATTGTATATATATAAGATAACTATAAAGTAAATAAATTTGATAAGATTTAACAACAAAATAAAATCTAGAAATTTATCTATATTTTGAAAATGAACATATATAGTTTTATAAAATAAAAGTCAACAACATATTAATGAATTTTGTAAAATAGAAAGTAATAAAACAAGAAAATAAGATATGCATGTAAACTAAAATAGAAACATATGTACTTGAGGCTATCATCTCAGCCGAAATAACAATCAATGAAATGATTCCTGTAAATAGAAAAAGAAACATATGTACATTGTATAATATCTTCTCAGTACAAAGTATGGCTGAAGTAAACAAAAGGATAAGGCTGTAGCTTAGAAAATAAAGTAAAAACAAGTACAAACAAAACATCTCAGCCATAATGCTAGCATTAACAAAGGACAACTCGAATTGTTTCAAAATAGATTTCAGCCGCCCTATTAATAAAAAAAGAAAGAAAAAGAGAAGAAGATCTTGTTATACAAATATACACCCTGTAAACCTCTTCTTTATATCAAGCCTTTTTATTTTATTTCGTCCATCTTAAACTTAAACAAATGCAAGAAAAAGTTTCAGCTTCAACTGGAAAATCAAACAACTGAAAAACAAAGATAATCTCAATCTTAAAACTTGGAATGATCAACTCAGCAAACCTGGAATCAAGGCAGGCTCTGTTTTCAAGCATTCCAGAAAGATCAACATCAAGTTTTCAAACATCAGATCAAAAACAAATGCAAGCTTCCACATTCAAATCATTTTCCAGGATTTAAAAATAATAATAATAGAAGTTTCAAAACCTGATCCTCTGTTCTTTGTTCTCTGCCCTTACTCACAGGTGAGCAAACTTTTAAAACCATATGTACTTTGATTTGCATGTGATCAGTGTTAGATGGTTGCTTAAGGAATATGTTAGCATGAGTGTGAAAATGCCTGAATGTGTAAATATGACTGTGTATACATATATGTCTGTGTACAAACATGTCTTTGTTTTAAAGTCTCAAGGTTTAAGCTCAATTCAAGAAAAAATCCATATCTCTTTGAAAAAAATAACATTTAGATTATGATGTTTGAATGAAAACTGCTTATAACACTCTAATCTAAGTTTTAAAAATAAATTCCAAGTAAAAATATTTATGGGGTATTATAAAATGAAATATGACAGTAATAAATTTACTCAGATGGAAATATTGATTTTTGAATTTTCAAGTTTGGATTGTATCCTTAAATTCGTGTTGGTAAATCATGAATTTTAACATAGATATTAGGATTTTTAAGTGAGCGAGTAACGTGAATTCACGAGATGATAAGAAAATGCATATTTGTCAAATTCATTCAATCGGTGAGATTAAATTCTTGGAATTTTGGTCAAATGATGGATTCAGTGTCGAGTATGTTGGGAAAAATACTATGGAATTTTTCCTATGGCCAATTTGTTTGGAATTGATCAGATTAGGGTTTTAGCTTGATTTTTACTCGGCTTGACTGTCGAGGCATTTGCGACGTGGAAGATGGACCGGAAGCGATCGCGATGGTGGGAATGGCTGGTTGAGGAAGTGATGTAGCTTGGGTGAAGTGGGCCAGTGGTCGGAGGCGTTGGGAAGACGAGAGTTTTTGGCCATGGTGGTTTTCCTGTTTGGTCGAGATACCTCATTCTCGATTCATTTAGTTTTTCGATCGATCTGGGTTCGAATGTGAGTTCGCATGGGTTCGAGTGACTGTAGCGAGACGCTGCGATGACCATCGGAGGTCGAAGTCGATGGTGCACATGCACCGTGTATCTGATGTTGCTAGAGTAGTTGCGATGGTCTCGGGGAAATCATGGAGAAGACTCGGGGTAGCTCTCGAGTAGGAGATGCTGTTGACTCGAAGTGGAGTTCGAGTGAGTGGGAATGAACGACAGTTTTAAACTTTAACAAAAAAGAAAAAAAAAGAAAAAAAGGAAATCTGAGGAAGAAGAAGTGGCTCGAGGGAAGACTGGGGGAATTCAGCAGTTTTCACGAGTATACCTTCGGGGACGTGAACGTTAACTTTCCAGTTTTTAACTTAAACATAAATATATGTCCCTTTTTATTTAAATAAAAACAAGTCTTTATAAAATGAATGTTTTAATAATTGATTTATGAGTTGTATGTTTTATGTTACTTAACTTATTGAAATGAACTCTTAAGTTAATTTAAACTAAATTTAGAAATGTATTTAAGTGATGAGTAAAAGGACAAGATGTTTAAAGTTTATGTTAATAATGGTTAAGGAATTAATAAAAGATAATGGTTTATCTTATAGTAATTGAGTTAATTAAGTTTATAAAAGTAATTAGGGAATAATTAATTAGTTTAATTAATCAATGATTAAGAATAAATAAATAAATAGTTAAGATTTTAAAATTTATTAATTAAAAGTTAATTACTTAATGTAAGCAATTAAGGGAAAATCAATTAATGAAAGTAGTTAATGGATAATTACCCAATGAAATTAATTAAAGGATAATTAATTAAGGGATAATAAATTAATATAAGTAATTAAAGGTAATCAATTACTTGAAGATAACTACGTAATTAAAGATAATTTAATGATTAAAATTGATCAATGAAATGATTAAAGAATAATTAAATCAAAATAATTTGTAATTTATCGATGTTGATTAACCAGGATTATAAATTCATAAGTAATTAATCTAATTTGAATAAATCAGATAATTAACTGATCTTACTTATGAATATTTTGGATTCTATTGGATGATTTGATTGTTTGATATCCCTGATATATGATGCTTTGTGATACATCCTGATTTATGTTGTGATCTGTAATTTATTATCTGTGACCTTTATATATCGGTGATCTGTGAATAAACGATAAGCGTTATAGTCATATCGCTTATCAACTATATTTCTGTATTCTGATCTGTGATGATTGTATGATGTTGCACTACTGTGTAAAACCCCTGGACTACACTTTTACACACACAAATATGGATTTCACGTGGAAATCGGTTAAGTCACAGATAATTTAAATTTGATGTTTTTGAAATTGAAATTTTAATTTCAATTGATTTTGAAATTGGAAATTTGGGTTTAAAGTGAAAAGCTTTTGAAATGGAATTTCAAAGATAAAAGTTATTTTGAATAACTTAATCGAGTTTTGAAAATTTAAATAATTTGATTTAAATTTGAATTCAAGTTTGAAATTGAATCCTATGATTTGAAATTACGGTTAAAGATGATATAAAGGTGTTTGTATGAATTTAAACCATTTTAAAAGTATTGTTTGAGAATTTGGATTTAACCCAAGAACTTTAACTCGTATAAATGAATCAGATTTCCAAAATGAAAACTGTTTGTTTTAAAAGAATAAAAGCTTTCAGATAAGAAATAAAATTCCAGTTTAATTAAAGGGATTTCAAGATTGAATTGAAAAATGGATTTTCCAAGTTATGAATGAATTCTTTTTGAAAACTATGAATTGAATCTGTCTATTTTTAAACAGATTTAAAATGATGATTTGTTTAAACCATTTGAAATGGAATTGTTTTGAAAGCTATAAGTTAAATCACTGATTTAAAGATTTAACGAGTTAATCTAATTGATATGGAAATTGTTTTGGAAAATCTGTGAATGAATCTTTGTGAAATTTAGTGAACTTTGTGAATTGAATCTTTTTGTTTAAAAAGATTAAAATGGTAATTTGTTAAACCATTTGAAAAGAAAGTTTGGGTTTAAATTGTGACTTAATTGAAATCCCATTATCCATTTGTTTTTGAATATTACGCTCACTATTCGGATTAGCCGGGAAAAGACCTTTGTGTCATATAACCCATTCCAAATAGTGATACGTCGTATATGGATAGCAATTGAAGACCGGATATTCACGAGAACGAAAGGATAACTCATCAATTATCTCTGCACTGGGTAGCTCCTGGTATAGAGATCCCCTAAGTGATGGGAAATCCGATCGGGATTGTGAATACCCGGAAATTCAAGGGCTTCGTAAGAAGTGCCTTTGGTACCCGGAACAGACTTGTATGGTTACATGTCTGACATTACACTTTGAGATATAAAGCCGATTTCTTTCAAATACATTTCTGTTTGGTGGCGGAGAATTTATTCTCTTAGCTTAACACCCTTCTCTGAGACATATGAGCTCAAAGGTTATGTAGTTGAAGTTATTAGCGATATATTCCTAATTTGGTAATGTGACATGTTGAGTGTTGTTGTGTGATGATCATTGTTTGATCATTTGTGATATGATCATTTGTTTGATCATTTATCTTTGTGATCATTGCTTTGATCATCTGTTGACCCAAAGCATGGCTTTGTGCCAAAGCGTAGCTTTGTGGACGAGACTTCGTCGAACCTCACAAATCGGTAATGGTCGAAACAGGAATTGTGCGGCAAGGTTTCAGGGGTAGCTCCCCTAGGGTATGACCATTCCTTCTGGAAAAGGGTAGTATCATGGTATGGAGCCCAGATACTTACTCATGTGGACACACTTTATTTATTATGTGTGATGTTGGTTTCGAGGCGCCTCGGTTAAAGGTCCCAAAGGACCGGGGGTGGCATATCTGAGGTTTTGTATATTTCCCGGGAAGGGGGGTAGCCGGCCTTGTTTGGCAGAGAGCGGTTTGTCTCTCGGAGCGTCCCGCCAGAGGCGTTCTTTCGTGGAATAGGAAGTTCCTTAGCCTGACCATTTGTTGGAAATCCAAACAAAACAATACGAGCCCTGTACGGTTTTAGTTGTATTACCTGCCATGGAATGTGGCGGCAACCTGCTATTGAACATGGTAGCTATAGTAGGCATAAGTGCGAAATGTCTATGCTGGCTAAGATTTATATTCTACTTTCGAAATGTTTTCCACTATGCACTAATAATAATATCAAAAATGATTTGATTTTGCGTAGTAAGCATCTTTGACTATCATAAGGAGAAATCTCTTCCAATTCTGCGTTTGCATTGTGTGTGTGGCGGGAGGCCTTATGGTAGTTTCATTTTCCAAAAGCATTGCGAATTGACTTTAAAATTCTCTGCTATTTGTTTTTAAAGATAAACTGTTTTTGTTGCTCACACCAGTCCCGTGACTGATCCGGAGTTTATTGTTCTTTCCTAAACTCTGGATGCTCAAAATTTTTCTACACGAGCAGTCTAGAGTTTGGTTTTTCAGATAGCCGGTTTAGTAGATTTTCTGGAGCTAGTTCAGTCTTTGGATATGGACTACACTTGCTTATCTTTGTGCCTTGTTATTGGGAGTTCGAGCTATTTCTGGATTGGTGCTTTGGAGATGGAGATTTTCCGCTGCTGGTGTTATCTATTTTCTTTTCCGCTGCTATTTCTTGTATCATATCTCTGATGTATATTGATATTCATTGTATCACTCTGTTGTATCAGATATTGTATATCAATGTATTATTCTTTTTCTTCCACTGTGTTGTTTACTTAACTGTGTTATAAGCTCCGGCGACTCGGATTTGAACGGTCGAATCTATTGCATTCGAGTACAATGTAAAGTATGGATGTCGATTTTCGAACGCGAAAATCTGGGACGTTACAGTATCACTAGTAACCATCAAATTTAAATCAAATCGATTTAAAACGATTTCGATGCATTTCAGCTTGCCCCGGACAAACCGTAAATCCGATTGACACGAAATTTGAAACCATACAATAATTTCACATTACGGATCCGATGAAACTAGTTTCGTCGAAATCCGAGACTATTTGAAAAATGGCTAATTTCACTCGTCAATTAAATATTAAAATATTCAATTTTCACAAATCAAATTTTAATTCGATTTTAAAAATTCTATAACATCATTATAACTCCAATATGATTTAATATAACTTTATAAATCATTTTTATACACATTCAATCCGGATTTCAATTATTTCCAGAATTTCAAATATTAAATTAATAATTTAATTGTCCAATTAAATCACCATATTCGAATTAAAATTCATTTGGCTTATAAATCTTACTTTTTAATATTTAAAATCAATTAAATATACGAATTTCAAGTGACAGAAATTCGGGGTCGTTACACCCAACATATAACAGTTATTACCACATATTTAAATATAGAAACAGTTATAAACAAATTCAAACTATATTTCCAAACTGATATACCAAATCACTTATACATTCAAAACTATCACTTGTATATTTCTATAAAACTGATGTGAACCTGTATATGCAACAAACATATTATAAAATCCATATATACAGACATACGAAATCTATATATATATATATATACAAATATCATATATACAACTTTCATATACTGACATATACTATAGATATCTAAAATTAGGTATACTTATGTAAGTTAACAATATATATGAAGTTATGGAAATATATTATTTTCTTAACAGATTTGCCAACCAAAACCAAAATAAAATAAACTTTTATAACTATATATACTAACCTATCATATAACTAACACTAATATAAACTATAACCTGTATATATAAAATGACAAACAGTATATAACTAACAATATATACAAAACTTACATTATATTATATATATATATAGTCAAATAGGAGAGGAGAAGCCTTGGGTCTGAGAGAGTGGATCGGTATGGCTGTTCTCGGCCTGGAGACGTGAGAGGTTTGGGGCACGGAAGAAAAAGTGGTTCGCGGGTGGAAGGAGAGGGGAGGAAGGAGGGTGGAGATGGGTTCGAACTGGGGAGAGAGGAAAAAGAAATAGAGGCGGGCTGCTTGATTTTGAAGCTGGGTGGAGACAGGGAAGAGTGCTCGTTTCACTTTTTTTTATAAACCATGGCCGAATAAAAGAGAAGAGAGCAAGGGTTTGTCAGGAAGAAAGTAGGGGAACGAGCAGATCTCAAAACTTTAGGTAAGTAAATATATAAACTTAAATTATATTATTCTCAAAAGAAAGGCCTGAACAAAAGTGAAAGGGAAGAGGAATAGAATGAACGAGCCTACATATAAATTAAACAGTGGAATAATAAAAGCCAATACGTTTAATTCAAAAATATTAATAGCCAGGCTGCTTGATTTCACGGTAGGTATAAGAATGGTCACGGGAATAATTGGACACGAACGGGTACCGATACGGGTGACCGTTTTTCAAGGATTCCGCTGCGTATCGGACTTCAAAACACATAATTGAATATACCGCAGAGATCAGCACGACGAGATGATCAAAACGGTATACAGATATCAGCGGTACGATCATCCTATCAAAAGTCGATAATCGGTACCGAAAATGCTGAAAATTTGTCGAAAATAAGATAAACGGAGCAATAGCATTTCAAATTTGAAGAAACGAAATATGACGTCTCACTTAGAAAACGATTTACAAATTTATTGTATAAAAATATTTAGGTTTGGAAAACATTTTATTATCATCTAATATTAACTGATTTAAATTGAAATAAAATTACACAATAAAATAAACTTGTATATTATATGATGAAAATTTACCATTTGCTATGTTTAAGTAGACGTATTCCAAATATCAAATTTTTATTTCAAAATTCAATTATTTAAAATTTCACAAAATTACCAGTTAATTACGTTATTAAAACGGTTAAAATTAACGGGTCGTTACAATTTATACTCGATTGGGTATTATATTGTATTAATGTCAATCGCTTTATTTCTATTTTTCTAACACTATTACTCTTTTGCTGATAACAAAAGGGAGGGAGAAAAAGATTTTGGCAAATAAAGGTCAAATATTTTATTTTTTATTTGCATATTCCTATCTAGGTTCATTTGCAATTTTTATTTATTTTCATGCATATATGAAGGGGGAGCTTTGTTGTAGAGAGGGAGCATTCAAATAGGGGGAGCAAATAGAGTCCATCAATGATCAAATACATTTAATAAATTCAAAATCTTAAATATATGTTTGTTATCATCAAAAGGGGGAGATTGTAGAATATGCTAGTATATGATTTTTGTTTGATGATAATAAACATATATATATATATATATATTCATTTAAATGTATTTGTTATTGTACTATTTTATTTTCACATAATTAAATAAATATTTGCTGAATAAAATAAATAACATAGAATTTAAATTCAAATAGATATTTTATTCAAACAAATATTTTATTACAATTTTGAATATTACAAATTTGAGCTCTCACTACATATCACTCATTCACTCGTATTTTCGACTTTGCTCTAGCCCGAATACAGCATCTGAGTTATCTGCAAAATACACACTAACGCGGTAAAATTGAAAAAGAAATATTTTTTGCAGTGTAAAATAAAATGTGTATTTTGAAAATAATATTTGCCTCAGTTATTTGGGTTGTTCGTCATCATTTATTTTGAATTCATCTTACACGAACAGCTTGTGACATGCACAGTGTATCACTGTACATGCCACAAGGCTATGCACACCGATATACACTTGATAAAACTACAGGGACATGTGAGCACAAGGTCAACCCAAGCCGAGGCTGGATTCAACACAGGTGCATTTCAAAATGCAAACAAAATTTAGTTCAGAGAGACTCAAGGCAGTTTTCTAACCAATGTACACATGAAGTCTCGACCAAATCAACAAAACATGCTCAGGTCCAACAAATATGACAACTGCCTCAATTATATGTACAAAATGTGCATTTCAGTACAACATAGCTGAGAAATGGCATGTATGAAGACCAATAGTGAAACAGAAGGTCAACAACACAATGCAAACAGCTCAAGTGTTCTGATTCAAGAGATCAGAGCAAATGAACATAACCAAAACAGGCATGAACCAAATAAAGCAGTGGAACAAGTCCAGCTACAGCATGAACAACATGAACTAGCACATGTGGTCAGAGAACACAATAAACTGTTTGAAACAGAAATACACATACAAACACAATGAAGACAACAGCTCGAATGAGAAAGTGAAGACTCAAATATCAATGGCATCAGGGCAATGCTACAGTGGTGACACACACATACATCAGTGTAGAGCATGACATGATCAACCATACTACAAGTTCAGGCATCAAGTTCACCAAACAAAATGAAACAGTTATGCAACATTGATGCCAGAGAATTACCAGTGACAATATGGGATGCAGTGAAGCAGTAAACAACAAATGAAGTGGCAATATGAAAACAGGTTAACTTCAAGTGAAAACAAAATGCAGTGGAAACCAATGCAAACTACTAGACATAGAACTCCAAGCAAGCAGTGACAATGATCAAGAGACAATCAAACAAGTGCAACAAAGCATTCAATCATGAACAATCAATGAAACCAAGTGGATAGGCAACAATCGTACACATATATACATACATATATGTTGTATATACATGATTATAGTAAACACAGTTGCGAGTCACTGTTCAAAGAAAAGCGGCAGTTTTTTTTCTCAAATCGATCAAGCCGAAGAAGTCGAAGAGTAACACAAAAATTGGAACAAAGTCACGGGTGTGAACAAGTTAGAGAAGAAAAGAATGGAACTTGCAGATGAAACACAAATTAACCGAAGTCATATCAAACAACTACAGTCAAATTTTCAAACAGCCGAAATCAAAGGAACTAAACAAATGGAACCGATTCAAAGAAATTCTAGCATTACACAAATTGAAATAGTCAGAATGCATCACAAGCATTCAAGCATAATCGAACAGTCAAGCTAAAGTAACAGACGAATTCAAAAGATTTATTCGAACGATAATTTAAGGAATTAAACCCTATAAGTACCATTAACATCATCGGCATACAGAGCATTCGAGTTCAAGCAAATAGCAGAACAATAAATCATGAAACTCAAATCAAAGTCGAGCACAATCAAAAATTTAAAAAGGGCAAAAATCACATACCAATCTCATACATTCGAGCTCGATATAATTGCAGCTGCAAGCATTTAAATATCATTGATAGAAGAAGTAGCAAGGCAGAAATGAAACCATCAAAGAACTCGAGCTTCCAATTTACAAGCGGCATCGTCAATTTCTAGAACCCTAAATTGTTGAAAGAGGAACGGAAATTTTCGAAGAGGCGGCCATTTTACAAAGCATAGAAACGGGCCGAACAGATTAAAAAAAGGAGATATTTCTTTTAGTTATATGTTTAAATGGGCCGTCTCTATTAATTACCATTGGACTTAATTTTTTAATTAGGGTTTCTTGTTTTGAATTGTTTTTATTTTTTGTTTCTCTTTTAAACTTTTGTAAAATTCTAGTCGCGTGACTAGGGGACAAACTACAGCGGTGTAGTTCGAGAATTCGCAACTCAGTGGCTGAGTTATGGCAGGGTTTTGAGCGTAGAGTTAGGTTAGTCGATAGCGGGTGTCGCAAGTTTACGTATGTAAGCTTCTGACTACTTAATTTCTAGTAGAAACCTTGGGGGCAACATGTAGGCAGGGTTTTGCCGAAGCTGGGTAAATCTGTATTGTTCTATTTCTGCTTTTATTATTCTGCTATTATCTGTACTGCAATTATTTTATATATTTCCGCATTAATTTTCATAACTTTTAGTATCGCCTTATTCACCCCTCCCCCCTCTAGGGTGAAATTGATCCTACAAAGGCGATTTTGACCACGCTTGCTCAAGTATGGGGCCGACCATACTATGAGTGGGGACTTAGATACCTAGTCTTTTAGGGTTAGAGAGAAAAAGGGAGATATTTTTTATTTCCTTTCTAACATCCCGCTATTTCGTTAATTGCAATACAATTTATGTGGATTTTAACATGAAATTTTGATAAATATATGAAATTTTAATTTGAATTTCAATTAGATTTGAGTTATGAAAATTATTTTTACTTGCAAAAGGTTAAAATAATTAATAAATGAGATTATAAAATTGTTTTGAAATTTTATTGAATTTAATAAAAGTGACTTTTGGTATTTATTTGAGAAATAATGATTTAAAATTCTAATATGAAAATTTGAATTATATGTTAAAGTTCAAAATTTGTTTGGAAAATCATTTTGGAAAAATAAATAATATTTGTGAAAATTTTGAATTATTTTGAAACAAAACGTTTATTTTAAAATTTGTTGAAAATCGGAAAGTGATATTTTAATAAAAGAAAAAATGTTATAAGAATAAAATAAAATTTGGATAAAAAGCCTCGAGTAGATTTTTATACGGGTATTAATGGCAGTTTGGGACTCGGTCAAGGGTACAAATTTCTTTATAGAAAATTAAAATAAATTAGAAATTGTTTTACTAAACCATACATTTTAAACTTATCCACATAATCCTTATAATTTAACTTATCTAATACCTTAGCCCTAAAGTATCCTTCACAAACCTAAAGATCCAAACCTACTTTCATTTTTTCCCTTCTCCTGCCCTAATTCACACACATAACAGAAAACTAAAAGAAAAAAATAATATGAACGAAATATGGTTGAATAAATTATTTTAGTATTAAATGGTTGTATAATAAAGAATGTTATTGTTTAAATTATTTCAAAACGAAATTATATAGTTTATATGATAATATGTGGTTGACGAAAGTATATTTTTAGTTGTTGGTCAAAAGAAAATACATAATATATATTATGATAATTAATTTGAAGAAAATGAAAATAAGATGTGAAGATTTAAAGCTAGTATGGTGTTTAAATGAATTTTATTTTGAAATGTTTTTGAATTTATTTGTGGAAGAAGTTCAAATTGATTTATTGAAAATGAAGAGATTTTACAAATGGTTTGTAAAGTGCTTTTAATGCTTATGGTACAAAATTAATTGGAAAGAAATTACAAATATATTTCAAAACGAAGTTAGAATGTTTAAGAGGTGAATATTTAATATTTTATAAAAATAGAAAGTGCAAGTATATTTGAAATAATTTTATAATTCTGTATGGCCAATATTCTTCAAAATGAGAGTGCGTGCATGCTTATGTGTGGGTATTTGTATTACTGATTTAAGTTGGACAATTGGTAATAGTGATATTTTAGTAGTTAAGCAGAAGAAAACACCATTCTGCTAAAAGTATCGCACCCAAGAGCTCTGTTAAACTATGGAAAATTATTTTATGTATTAAAATTGGGTTTGGATTATTATTATTATTATGAAGTTGAAATTTTGGAAATCATGAATTATTAATTGATTTGGTAAAAAAAAGTGATTTGTGTAAAATAAACCAGAGGTATTTTATAGTGTTTCTACTATAGATGATTTCTCAATTTGAAAGAAATAAAATTATGATGAAAATAGTTTTATGATTTTACCTTTTTAAAAGGGATTTATAATGATCGACTTTTCGACCCTCAAAGGTCGACACTAATACATCCACGGTATTCACAAGCCGAGGATCCGAGTGCTAGAAAGACGGATTATTGGGGTGAAAGAAAATGAAAGGCAGAACATAATCTCACATCATGACGAGTAATATATAATATACACATGATCTTTACAAAAGAAAACTATAATATACATACATCAATAAAGTAAACTAATCTATCATCAGCTTGGACAATTATAATAGCCTGTACTTACAAATGCGGATAAATACAAAACAAGTAATGTAGCAGAAATTAAAATACATGAATACGTCTTGGAGGCATCCATCTTATCCCTTGAAGCTCCAAAGCATCCATAACTAAATCTAGAAATATGCTCGGGCGGACACGAGCATTATAAGAAAATAACGCCCGGATCAGTCCGGTAAACCAATGTTAGGAACTCAAATCATATGGATTTTTAATATTATAAAACCTTTCAAAAATAAAGGTATTTCGTAAGACCATATCACACATAAACACGGACGGGTTTTTTTACCTTATGATAACTAAACCATTTTTATTAAAAAAATATTATGATATTATAATAACGTCTAAGGTTTAAAATAAATATATAATATAGCTGAAATGTTTGCATCTCACAATCCAACATATTTGGTATACAACTAAGTTTGCAAGGCACGTATTAAAGAATGGATTCCAACAATGACAAGGTAAGGGACTACCTTCCGTACATACCTCTAGTTAAAATGTACCGAGGCTGCAAACATTGCACCTCTACTAACACTGAACCGGCCTACTCCTTCCTGTATAGTACCGAATATGATCACCACCCCGGCTGCCAACTTGACAAACCATTTTCGTAGCCACAAACATATATAATCCGTAAATATTGATCTGGATACAAGTGATGATCATACCCTAATGGGAGCAACCCATAAAGCACTGCAACATCTACACTGTTTTAGTCAATTACGAGTGTGAGGCTTGAGTTTACGTCTTACCTTTTAGCAAATCCTACTTGGAATGCTAACACTGCCCTCAAGACAAAAATGCAATGTCAGCATTCATCCATATAAGTTTTTCTAGGATTGAACAAACCGAAGGCACTATTTCTACTACATCCATTTTGGAATCACCCTCGGGATTAGTAGCAAGTAGCCCTTGCACTTCAAAGAACCCCGTCTTCGATTTCCATCATCTTTAAGATGTCTTCAATTCGAACACTTATGCCAGTTCGAAGTGATTTTCGAATAACATATCTGATCTCGGTCTCTCTGAACCAACAATCGATAGTTTCAAAATTGACCAAGATTTGATAGTCGGTTATTTAACTATCAAATAAGCAAACAATCCAATCAGAGATTAAATCAAGCATGATTAAGCACACAAGCAGCCAATAAGCCTCTTTAATTAATCCTTTCATTATTTAAAATCTCTTTGTGAATACTTATATCGAAATACTTTTACAAAGATATACGTATGTATAATACTCATTCACTATTCATTTATTATCTTTCAATGCTAGAAAACTATACATGTACTTATGTCATCGGTAAAAGTATATTTACAAACCACTACACTTTCAATACTTAGAAAATGTTGGCATATAATTATCTCAATGGTATAAGTATATTCACAAAAACTTAAGAAAGATTTCACTTCCAAAACCATACTTATTTGGGTTAAAACAAATGTCATGTAAAACATTGACAACAACAAACCTAAAACACTTTTAGTGTAAGTAAATGGATTATATGGACATTAGACCAAGTATACTTACCCCCGCTTTCTGATTTCAAACTTGCATTATTCCTCGCTTAACAATGTAGTTTGAAAAGTTAAGGTACTATCCTTGCCTCGACATACATTCTTAATTCTCGGGATAAGGACAAGTTTCCCTACCTTGGAATTTGGTGTTAAATATGGAAAGAATACTTTCCATACCACCATAATTTAAAATAGAAACCAAATCTCATTCCTTTTATAAAACTCCATTTATAAATCTCCTAATTTATTTATAAAACTCCTTTTATAAATCTCTTAATTTTAAGTCCCATATACTAATCACAAATCATCAATTTCAAGATAGGAATAAATGCTTTCCATAAAACGAACATTCCATATATCACTATAAATTCATAACTGTTATTTATTATTCCACATTATTAAAATGGTATCATTTTCCTTTTATAAATTATCATTTATAAATCTATTCTTTTATTTATAAAATACCATTCATAAATCTTACCTTCTAAACAACATTTTATATAAAGCGTTTCACAAATATTTTTTCCATACTATTTCTATCTTCTTTTAAAACATAATCGCTTCAAAGATATGCCCCTTTAAAAACACCTTAAACAACATTTAAAACTTCCGTTCAAAGCATAAATTAAATCCATTCAACTTTAAAATAGAATTTGACTTTGAAAAGTAAAGGGATTTCCTTTTATATAAACCACTTATTTAAATATCCCAAATAAATCTTTTAAATATATTTAAATTCCAAAATCCTTGTAAAACATTGTACCATGTTCAGAAATCCTAACAAAAGTATGAAAACAAAGTTAAGTTCAAAAACCCTTTTAAAGCCTTTTGGGAAAACCAAAGCGACAAAGTCGCATAAAAGAGAGCTATAGAAATCCAATGTCGTATTTTGAACATCCTTGAA
Organism: Allium fistulosum; assembly: GCA_030737815.1. Taxonomy (NCBI): domain Eukaryota; kingdom Viridiplantae; phylum Streptophyta; class Magnoliopsida; order Asparagales; family Amaryllidaceae; genus Allium; species Allium fistulosum. The sequence goes on from CM060902.1 coordinate 1,430,081,435, forward strand.
GTCCCAATAGAAACCAAAAGTATTTCAAGGAAAAAACCAAGTCATAAACTTTTCCAAAGTTGTAGAGAGGCTTCGAAGCTACATTAGCACTTAACAAATGTTGCTCTACCCTTTTCACTAAAAAGGTTCAACTTTTAAAACATATCAATGTTTACATACAATATAGTCAAGCTATCAAGCTTTGACACTTAACAATTTAAACAACAAGTATATAAATGAAATTAAAATGAATAGTGATGAGGAATCTGGATCCCTCTACAAAATTTTCTGTATTACCTGTATTTCATTTCATATGTCATTCGCTTTCTAAAGCGGAAAATCAACCAAAGAAATAATTCAAGCGCATGAATAATAATTTATAGCAACACATACATCGTATAGTGTTCATTCAAAGGTGAGTCAACTTAACAAATCCCAGTTGAGGCTTTCGCATTCCTGCTCGATGTTTTAGCTCAAAATTCTACTTACTCCAAATTTGACGAAATCAACTCCAGTGTGTAGATAACGCTTCTACGAGCGCAAAGCAAAAGACTGCGTCTCGATTGCACCTCGTATGGAGAGGATATGCATTTTATAAGTTTTTAGATTAAATTAAGACTTTAATTAATTAACTAATTTAATAATTAATTTATCTAATCCACTTTTTAAACCTTCTTCTCCAAGTCTCTCAGTTACTTCCCTATACACGCACGCCTTACCCACCCGTGCATGCATGCCCAATCCCCCTCTCCAGTCCACGAATCGAAAATATGACTTCGCCAATAACTTTATCTATGCAAGAGCACCGCATTCCACCCATCCTCATCGAGCTCGACCTCTCCTAAAAAAGCGACTTCGACAGCTCCTATTCAGCCATATCAGGCCACGATCCTCCTTAGGTGCTGGAGTTCAAGTTGTTAGTGGCAAAAGGTGTGTGTCGCGGCAGGAAGAAGAATGTCGCTCTCCGTTTCACCTCCTACCTCCCCTAGCTCCATTGAACCTTAACCCTTGGCCACGGCTACAGTATGTCGACTATACCAAACAGAGCCTCACACATCCAACCCACCATATATTTGAAGCCCCCAAACGAGCATAACAGATCAAACGTCACTCGATTTCGTTAAGTAATCTCTGGGAATAATTGCTAGAAGATGGCGGCTATGTCAAATATTTACAGGAATGGAGAAAGAAAGAAAATAGGGAAAAGTGAAGAGAGAAGGGTTAGAGGAAGGGTTATTTATAATAAAATATTATTATTATTTAATTCTATTTTATTCATCGTAACGTGTTTTGTGCTCCCACAATCACATAGCACGTCTGATCGCTACGAAACTCATCGACGCACATCACCTTATTATTCCAGTTTCGATGGCACTAGTTTTGTTAAAATCCGAGACAGTGCCCCGAAATGAAAATTTCATGCGTTTTGAGACCGTTTATCGATAAAATGATTTTTAGTCTCATTATTGATATTTATTCGAACTATTTATTTTTATAAATAAATTTTTATAACAAGTTCACCATTATTATTTATTAATTGCAATGAGTTACTAAGCTTTTTAAACCAATAATTTAAATTAATAGAATGTTAAAAATCAAAATGATAAAATTTTGGGTTGTTACATTCTTCCCACCTTAAAAGAATTTCGTCCCTGAAATTCCCAAAGGAAGAAAATGTCTCCAATCCCTTAGGCTTTTAAAATAAATAAATTAAAATGAGTTATTAAGATTTTAAAGTCCCATATGTTACGGAAAATTTCAACAGCACCTCCTTTGCATGGCTAGTTCGCAAAAATCACGTTATCAATATAAGCTCATATCTTGGACCTTCCATATCTGGGGACAACACAACAACAATATATAAGCATGATATACCTTATAGAGAGTGTATGTCACATAACAAACACACCCGTTAAGCATAAACACATACTATTTGTCGAGCAATCAAACTCTACTCATGGAACCAAAAGCAGCAAGCTAGCCATTGCTTCCATACACCTAAACTTCACTTAAATAACCCCCAAAAAGAGAGTTAAGCATGACAAATGAAAAAATACAATAGCTTTTTCATCATATATCATGAATATGGGCTTGCTAAATACTATATAGTAATCAACTTACATCAACATGCCATATCAAACCATGTAACTTGCATTTCTAATGTAAGAAGCATAAAATTGTATTAAATCCCGTATGATGTACATATGTACATATAGTAATCAAGTTAAGTCTGATCACTTGCTCGATCGCATAAACTTCTCTTCTGAACTAGTATCACTCACTCGACTTCTTTAGTGCAAACTCGGATCAGGTTCCTTGATTAGAACTCTTTGTTCTCCTTACATAGCCATATACTATGATAAAAGACTTCAGAATCATATCAAGAATCTGTATCAAGTGTTCGCCCTCAAGAATCGAGTGAAAAATCTTAGTTCGAATTGGTGTAAATCACCTCCAAATCATGTACTCGAGTCTGGATCAAGAGCAGTTACGTGAATAAAATGATCCACGTACAACTTACTTACTTATTCCATTGGTTTCTTAACTACACTAATTTCCTTTCATTTTAAACCACATTCATTTTCTCAAAGATGATTTCTTATTTAACTAGAATTCATTTATAATTTTTTTCATAAAACATTACTTAAGTTTTTACAAACATTTCATAAAGACGTATCTTTCTTTAAAAACCATTCCAAACTTAAGTTCATATTCGTATAACTCTTCTACATCCCAAGAGTATAGTCACAATATCAATCTGCTTTACTTAACATAAATGTCTAATAGATTGAAAGCTTGTTTTAACTTGTTATCTTTCCATTCTAGAGTTACAAAACTATATTTTTATACTTTCACAAACACTTAGCTTCAAGTTCTCAACTACTCAGACGTTTTTGACTGTCCAAAACCATCAAAAATGCCATTTCAATTTAACAAATGAAAATTATAAACAACACATCCTAACAAGATGTACAACTCAAACTACCCTAATTCATTGAATACATGCGTCCATATAATAATTTAACTGAAAACTTCAAAATTAAACGGCCGGGTTTTATTTCAACTCTATTTGAAATAATAATATATACTTATAACTTTAGTATATCAAATCATACTTTCGGGATTTTTAAATCCAGATCTATTTTACTAAAACAACTCTATAACAAATTACTGTGGTAGCATTCCCCACTTAGAAACTCAAAAATAAACGCTAATGATGCTATCGTGATCACTACAATTATTTTTCAACGACAGAAGTGAGTTCGATGCTTTCTATCTCCTTTAAAACCCTTTTAAAATATTTCTATTCATACCTACATTGAAATAATACTATTATTATCATCCCCAAAATTTTGAAAAAAAAAACAATTTTCAAAAACATCGAGATTTAAGTTCTTAAATTTTCAATTTTAAATCTTTTTTTATTTATAAACCATACTTATATAATTTCACCATCTTATATAAAATCACAAATGTATATCTTTGTTTAGATTATAATAAAAACCTTTATTAAAATTAAAATTTTAACCCAACATCATCACCAAATGCCTTATAGTCAAACTGTGAAACTTAATTCACAAGGTGTTCGTTTCAATGTTTCCACAATTACTATTTACTCAACTCATGTAATGAAAAGGTAATACTGCTCATAAACTGGTTGAGCACAATTCCAAAAATCAACAAACAATAGTCGATGCTTATAAACTAGCCGAGCATGACTAATCAAACAATAAATGATAATAATTGAATATTATCATTTCCTAACAAAACAAACACATCATACACAACTACATCAATTTCTAAAAATTATTCTTCTAAATATAAATATAATCTAAGTAATATTATTTCAGTTACCAATTTTAAAAAACTATATTGTGTCAGTTTGCCTTATCCAAGTGTTTAGAAACCCCTATCGATACCGTGGCATCCTAAGTTTCAATCAGAAATCATAGAACACTCAGCCGACCAATCAACGTAATATAAAATATTTTTATAGCACTAACAAATACGCGCTCTTATATAATATATATATATATATATATATAATCAAACTCATTCTAGGGTGTTGTTAACCCTATCTTTAATGAGTCTACCCCACTAAGGCATAGGTATTCGCTCAACCTAAGCTCTGATACCAAATATAACGATTGGCCTTTTCGACCCTTAAAAGTCGACACTAATACAACCATGGTATTCACGTGACGACCATCCGAGTGCTGGAAAAATAGATTATTGGGATGGAAAAAAATAAAAGACAAAACAGAATTTCACATCGTGATGAGTAAAATATACTATACACATGATCATTACAAAAGAAAATTGTAATATACTTACATCAATCAGAGTAAACTAACATATCACTAGTCTGGACAGTTATAACAGTCTGTCCTCACAAATCCTAATAAATACAAAACAAGAAATGCAGTGGAAAAAAAAAAGTAAATACGTCTTGGAGGCATCCAGCTTATCTCCTGAAGCTCCAAAGCATCCATAACCAAATCTGGAAATATGCTCGGGCAGACTTGAGCATTATAAGAAAATAATGCCCAAATCAGTCTGGTAAACAAGCGTGAGAAACTCAAATCATATAAACTTTTAATGTTACAAAATCTTTCAAAAATAAAGGTATCTCGTAACGCCTCGCCGCACATAAACACAGACTGGTTTTCACCTTACGATAACCAAACCATTTTTATTTGAAAACGTTGTGATATTATAATAATGTCTAGGGTTTAAAATAAATATATAACACAGCTAAACTGCTTGCATCTCACATTCCAATATATTTGGTATGAAACTAAGTCCGTAAGGCACATATTGGAAAATGGATTCCAACAATGACAAGGTAAGGGGCTGCCTTTCGTACAGTACACCTCTAGATAAATTATACCAAGGCTGCAAACCTTGCACCTCTACCAACACAGAACCGGTCTACCCCTTCAGGAATAGTACCGAATATGATCGCCACCCCGGTTGGCAACTTGACAAACTGTTTCCCTAGCTACAAGCATACATAATCCATAAATATTGATCTAAATACAAGTGATGATCACACCCTAATAAGAGTGACCACAAAGCCCTTGCCATATCTACCCTGTTTTAGTCATTTCTGGATGTAAGCTTGAGTTTAAGTCTTACCTTTTAGCAAATCCCACTTGGAATGCTAACAATGCCCTCAAGACAAAAATGCAATGCAAATATTCATCTGTACAAGTTGCTCTAGAACTGAACAAACCGAAGGCTCTACTTCTACTACATCCATTTTGGAATCACCTTCGGAATTAGTACCAAGTAGCCCTTGCACTTAAAAAAAACTCCATCTTTGATTTCCATCATCTTCAAGATGTCTTCAATTCGAATGCTTATGCCAGTTCGAAGTGGTTTTCGGATAACATACCTGGTCCTGGTCTCTCCGAACCAACAATTCATAGTTTCAAAATTAGTGAAGATTTGATAATCGGTTAATTAACTATCAAATAAGCAAACAATCAAATCAGAGATAAATCAAGCATGAATAAGCATACAAGCAGCCACTAAGCCTCTTTAACTATTTCATTAATTAAAATCTCTTTGTAAATACTAGTAACAAACTACTTCTACAAAGATATACATATGTATACTACTCATTCACTATTCATTTGTACTCTTTCAATGCTCAAAAAACTATTAATATACTTATCACATCGGTAAAAGTATATTCACAAACCACTACACATTCAATACTTATAAAATGTAACCATATACTTGTCTCAACGATACAAGTATGTTCACAAAACCTTAAGAAAGATTTCACTTCCAAAATACTTATTTGGGTTAAAACAAATGTCATTTAAAACATAGATAACAATAAACCCAAAACACTTTTGCTGTAAGCAAATGGATTATATGGACATTAGACCAACTTACACACGATTTTCGATTTCAAACTTGTATATCCCACGATTAACAATATAGTTGGACAAGTTAGCATACTATCCTTGCCTCGACATACATTTTTAATTCTCATGATAGGGACAAATTTCCCTACCTTGGAATTTGGTGTTAAGTATGGAAAGAATACTTTACATACTACCATAATTTAAATGATCATTTATAGAAATCAAATCATATTCCTTTTATAAAACTCCTTTTATAAATCTCCTAATTTATCTATAAAACATCTTTTATAAAACTCCTTTTATAAATCTCATAATTTTAAGTATCATATACTTATCATAAATTTTTGGTAACAAGGAAGGAATAAATACTTTCCATAAAACGATCATTGCATATATCACTATAAATTCACTAATATGATTTATTATTCCAGTTTATCAAGATGGTATCATTTTCCTTTTATAGAATATCCTATTCATAAATCTACCTTCTGAACAACATTTTATGTAAAGCGTTTCACAGATATTTATTTCAAAACATTTCTATCTCCTTTTAAAACAGAATCTCTTTATTATAAAAGATAAATCCTTTTAAAAACACCTTAAACAAAGATTAAAACTTCCATTCAAATCATAACTTAAGGCCATTCAACTTTTAAAAGAGAATTCGACTTTGAAAAGTAAAGAGATTTCCTTTAATATAAAACACTTATTTAAATATCCTGAAATAAATATTTTAAATATATTTAAATTCCAAAGTTCTTGTAAAACATTTTACCATGTTCAGAAAGCCCAACAAAAGTTTGAAAACAAAGTTAAGTTCAAAAACCCTTCTAAAACGTTTTGGGAAACCATAGCGGCAATGTCGCATAAAAGAGAGCTCTAGAAATCCAATGTCGTATTTTAAATATCCTTTAAATCCTAGTAGAAACCAAAAGTATTCTGGCAACAATCAAGTCTTAAATCAAAATAGCGTTTCAAAAGTTATGGAGAGGCTACGAAGCTACATTAGCACTTAACAAATGCTACTACTACCAATTTCACTAAAAAGGTTCAACTTTTAAAACATATCAATGTTTACATACAATATAGCAAGCTATCAAGCTTTGACCCTCGACAATTTATACAACACGTATATAAATGAAATTAAAATTAACACTGGTGAGGAATTCAGATCCCTCTACAAAATTCCTTGTATTACCTGTAATTTATTTCATATGTAAACAACCCGAAATTTAATCACTTTAAATATGAGTATTTAATATATTATTAATATATGGATTTTGTAACTCAAAAATACCACTTTTAAATAATAGCTAGTGATGGTGAAATGATTTCTAAAATTTGTTTACAAAATTATTTATTTCAATGTAAATTAGAAAATGTGACTAAAATGCTTTTTCCAAAAATTAATATTTTCACCATTAAAAAATTTGTTAATAAGGTTTTAAAACATCTTAATACACTTAAACACGCACTTATAGAATTAATAAGGATTTAATTAAGTGTGTAAAAGGTTGAAATATAAGTGTGCTTTAAGAAAAGAGAGAAGTGACCATTTTCATAAAAAAGAAATTAAAGGAAAATTGGAAAATCACATATCATAACATCTTAAGTACACATTAGTGTATGATCTAGTAGATAAATGGGCTCCCCTTGTGCTAACCTATGTGATAAGATATAAAGGGGGTGTTTGATGATGTGGCATGAATTTTGTGGAGGGTATTGTACAAAAAGACTTTAAGGTAATTTCGCATATTCCATTTTCATAAAATCAACTTCAAATTCTCTCTCTTTCTCTCTCATTCCATTTCATTTTCTCAAAGTTTTGTAAAAGTTTATCTTCTTCATAAAGCTTTCAACAACACTTTAATGGAATCTTTCCATATTTCTAAAGTTAAAAACCACTTCTTTCCTATTTTTTAATTGTTCAAATCACTTAAAACCATCTCCTTTCCTCTTCCTTTACCGCCTCTTAGTAGAATAAAGCCCACATCCACCGTTGTCCACCTTGGTTGAGCTTACATCCCACCTTGGTCGTGCCCAAAACATATAGGATGAGCCCACTCTTCCTTTTTTAAGTCCAAAAATCAAATCTTTCCAAAGGGTATACAAAGGTCTAGGTCCTATTTCAAAATAAGAAAGGATTTGGTTATGTTTGGTGAGTAAACCCTTTTATATTTTGGAAAGATTCAAACTTTATATGTGGTTGTGTTTATTGTATGATATATTGGTTAATAGGTTGTAGATTCATGTTGTTTTGGATTTATATGTAGTATTAGTTTGTGTTTTGGATGTAGATTTGTAAATCGAAGTCTAAAATGTAGAGTGTAGTTGTAAAAATGTGACCTTTGCATATGTTGTGTTGATGATATGTTTTGGTATGTAAAATCATGGATGTGTAGATGGTATGCTATGAATGTTAGCATTTGATCATGTTAAAGTGATGTGAGATCCTTTGAAAAACTCATGTTTACTAGTTTTGAAGTTACTAAAATGTTTCCAAAGTTTCTAACTTTGTTTTAGTTTCAAAACTCTTTTTACTTATGTTTTAAAATGAGTAAAAGTTAGGAGTTAAGTTTGGGAAAAGTTTAACTTAAAAGCTATTTCTAAGTTATAGCATCCATAACGATATGGATGTAGTTCGGAGAAAGTTAACGTTTTTAAACTTAAAGTGGTTTCTTTTGAAAATTATGTTTTTGAAACTTTCAGAATCACTAATTAAGTGGAAAAGTAAATTATTTTGTAGTTAGGTATGAGTTTATAATTTATTATTAATTTATTATTAATTTATTATTAATTTATTAATTAAGGATAATTAGTAATTAATTAGTAATTAAGTTAAATAATTAGTATTTAAGACTTAATTAAGTTAATTATAATTTATTAATTAAGAAAGTTTTAATTAGTGATTAATTAAGTTAAGAGTTAACTAAGAATTAAATTTTATTTAATTAAGTTTTAATTATTTAATTAGGGTTAATTATTAATTAATTACAAATCAAGCAGGGTTTTAATTAATTAATCAATTTGGATGTAATTAAGATTTTATTAAGTTTAATTAAGTTTTAAAATAGAGTAAATTATGATTTAACTAGTAATTAAATTAAGATTTAATTATGATTTAATAAAGGTTAATTTAAACTCTATCAGTTATTTTTAAGTCAACTTTCTTTTATAAGTAAACTGATTTTAAATCAAGGCATCTCTTGTCTGTGCCATTAAGTAGCCAAACAAATAAGAGTGGTTATACTAAAACATTGATGCGTTTTATTGAAAGTAAGTCATCTTGTATGTAACACTAAAAGTCGACGAGTAAAACTTTCCTCTATTTGTGAGATCTAGAACTTGTTCTAGGCGAGAGATAGAGAAGTCGAACTGTCGAAAACGTGATAAATACAAGGGAGTTAATTTTGATAAGCTGGTCATGATAACTTAAGTATATAGATGATATTTTTATATATAAATCTTTACACCCAAGATAGTGGAGTTGTCCACTATCGGTAACTTGACCCTTGTAAAATTATCGAATTTAGGTTTGGATAGACCAGGATCGGATAGTGTGTGTTATCCGAAAACCACTTCGAACCGATGTAAGCGTTCGAATGGGGAATAACTAAAATTGAAGATAAGGATCTTTGAAGTGCAAGGGCTACTTGCTACTAATCCTGAGGATGATTCCAAAATGGATGGAGTAGAAGTAGTGTCGTCAATTTGTTCATATCCTGAATAACTTATATGGACGAATGCTGGCACTGTAGTGCTGCTTGAAGGGCAGTGTTAGCATTCCAAGTGGGAACTGCTAGAGAAAGGTAAACATAGCCTCAAAGCCTCACTCCTAAAATATGACTAAAGCAGGGATGTGACGTAGGGATAAGTGGGTCTCTCCCATTAGGGTATGGTCATCCTGATCAAGATCCGAACTAATTCCATGTATGCTTCGGGGGCCCAATGCAGTTGTTGATCACAACTGAGAGATGATCATATTCAGTATTATCCAAGAAGGGGTAGGCCAGTTTTGAGTAGCAGAGGTGCAAAAGTTTTATAGCCTCGGTACATTTTCTCTAGAGGTGTACTGTACGGAAGGTAGACCCTTACCTTCTCATTGATGGAAGCTCATTTCCAATAAGTGCCTTCAGACTTAGTTGTATACTTATGTATGCTAGAATTTAGTTAATGTAACAATTTTAGCTATGTTCTATATTTACTTGAAAACCCTAGACACTATTATAATATTATTGGCTTTTCTATAGAAAGTGATTTGGTTATCGTAAGGTAAAAACCCGACCTGTTTATGTGTGGCGTGGTCTTACGAGATACTTTCATTTTAATGGAGTTTTTTTTTAAATCATAATTCAGTTGTTTGAGTTTACTCACACCATACCCATGTCTGACCCAGAGTTTTATTTTCTTTCCCTAAAACTCTTGGGTACTCAAATTTGCATGAGTAGCCAAGTGATCTAGGTTTCTCATGGATGCATTTTAGAGGAGCTTGGAGCAGGTGGCTTAACCGATAGCTAGTCACTTATCTTATTCCGCTGTGTATGTATGTATTTGTGTTAGTGATGTAGGGACAAGCAGTTACAATTGTCCTAGTTTGGAACTTGTACCGTTATGATTCTAATGTACTATTATAGCAGTGACTATGTATGATCTTGTATTGACTATTACATACATTATTTCATTACATTGTGAGACTCTTTGTTGTTTAGTTTCTTCTTGTCCTTTTTCTTTACCCCAATGGCTTGTCTTTCATAGTAAGAATAGTGGATCGTTACACGTAGTATCAGAGCTTAGGTTGAGCGAACACCTTTGGGTTTGGTCAACTTCGAGAGCGTGTATTTGTAAATTTTTATTCGTGTGTGTGTGTATTCTTGATAGTTAGATCAGCTTTGATAAGTTTGAGCAGTACCCTTTCTTTAAGATTTACCTCATCCAAGTATTCTACGAGTTATCTTAATATGTCCAAGTAGTAAGAAATGAGAAATAAAACTAGATGAGGTATGGGTGCCAGCAGCACTATGACCACCAATAGGCAAGCTCCAAATACTAGAAGGGTTGGAATTGTTGAGGATGTAGCTTTAGCGCAGCCCAGGGGAAATTTTGCAACCATGTGCAAGGATTATACGAATCTTGGAGAGAAACCATTTAAAGGAACATAATCTATCGTAGAAGTACATGCTTGGTTGCGTTTATGTGAAAGTCTTTTGAAAGGCCTTGATCTCTTGAATGAGTAGAAGAGGTTCCTAGCTTCATAGCAATTGCAAGAGGGAGCAGTGGCTTAGTGTGACTTTCTTACTGCTAAAGTTCTAGAAGAAGATTTTTCATGGGCTCAATTTAAGGAAGCATTTGAGGATAAGTTCTTGCCTGCAGTTGGAAAGACTTGGATGTACAAGAATTTCTTGGACTTGAAGCAGGGAGACTTATCAGTAGCAGAGTATGAGATGAAGTTCAATGAACTATCTTGTTTTAGACCAGAATTGGTCAATACCCCATTGAAGAAAACCGAGATATTAGTTTTGGAAATGAGGGATGGTTTTCAAGAGGAAATAACTACCCATCTTAAGGGTTCTTTCGTGGATCTGGTAGACATGGGCTCTAAGATATGGGGTTTTCGAAAAGAAGAATCCATCATTATTAACACCTAGTGGTAATACCGGAGGCAACAATCCAAAAAAAAGGAAGTTCAACCCAAACTGGAAGAAGCAGGGAAAAGGAAAGTTGGGCGGTGTGCCACAAGAAGATCTCTTCAAGGATTTTATTTGCCATCGGTGTAAGAAGAAGGGCCACATTGCTAAGTTCTATAGGAATTCTGGAGTTCATCGGTAGAATGGGGGACACTCTCTGATGGTGCATATGACATTCTGTTTCAACTGTCAACAACTTGGTCATACGGTAAAGGATTGCCCGCTTATGCAGAAGGGCCAGCAGATCAAGGTGTATGCAATTATGGATGAGCCGTCATCTTTTGCAGATGTGAATGGGAAAGGCATCCTTGAAGGTACTTTAATGATTAATGGAATTTTTTAAAGTATTATTTGATACTGGGGCTTCCTACAGGTTCATTTCTAAAGAACTAGTAGATAGATTACAGCTTGCCCATAAGTTTGTAGACAATCCTATTATGTGTCGAACCCCATATGTGGTACAACTAGTTTATGTCTGATCTATGAAAGAGTGCAAATTGATTATCGGAAACACCACTGCTTTTGTGACATGTTTGTTCTGGATTTTGGGTGTTTTACTCGGTATGGATTGGTTGTCGAAATATGGAGCTATTTTAGATTATGCAAAGAGAAGGGTAGTGTTGAAAACAAATTCTGGAAGGATGTTGGAAAAGACCAAATGTAGGAAGCCTAACAAATATATGAGTATTTTCTTGTATACCCTTGAATCATCCCATGAAGAGTTAGGATCTATAGAAATTATTAAGAATTTTCCTAATGTGTTTGAAGAGGTTAATAGCCTATCCCCACACCGAGAGATGGAGTTCCGCATTGATTTAGTTCCCGGTGTAAGACCTATGATTCAACCTAAGGAAAGGATGGCTCCAAAAGAAAGGGAGGAGCTAGTTAATCAAACAAATGACTTATTAAGGAGATGTTTGATTAGATCAAGTCTTTAGAGTTGGGGATCATCTGTGGCCTTTGTGGCTAAATCTGATGGTTCTTTGAGACTGTATGTGGATTATCGAGAGTTGAATAAGCTGACCATTCGAAATAAGTACGCCTTACCCCGCATTGATGACTTTTGATCAACTTCATAGGGCGAAAATATTCTCTTGGATGGACCTAGCTACTAGATTCCACCAGTTAAGAGTAGTCGAAGATAGTATACCCTTAACTGTGTTTAGAGGGCCATACTTTTTTTTAAGTGGTTGGTTATGCCTTTTGGGCTAACCAATGCACCCGCATTTTTCGTAGACCTTACAAATGGCGTTTTCCGAGATGTTCTTAATAATTTCGTGTTAGTCTTTATCGACGATATCCTTATTTATTCCAAGTCCGAGGAAGAGCATAAACAAAATTTTGAAGTGGTGTTAGAGACACTAAGGAAGCACGTTCTAAAGGCAAAGTTTTCTAAGTGCCATTTTTGGAAATCAGAGGTGAGATAGTTGGGGCATATCATGTCAGCAGATGGTATTTTAGTAAATCTAGCAAAAGTGAGAGCATTTCAAGAATGAAAGAACCACAGACTTCTACTGAAGTTCAAAGTTTCTTAGGCCTAGGTGGATCCTATAAGATGTTCATCCAGGATTATTCTAAGATCGCCTCACATTTAACTAAGCTAACGAAAAGGATGAGAAGTTTGTTTTGACTCCAAAGTGTGAGGAAGCGTTTATGGAATTAAAGAAGAGGTTAACGAGTGTGCCCGTCTTAGCTATTTTGGATAGTAGTAGAGGATGGACAGTTTATACCAATGCTTGTAGAGTTAGATTGGATGCTGCTCTGATGTAGCATGGGAAGGTGATTGCGTATGTAAGCTGGCAGTTGAAGCCGCATGAGAAGAATTATGCTACACATGATTTGGTATTGTTAGCAGTCGTATTTGCTCTGAAAATATAGAGAAATTAACTGCTGAGCGAGAAATTTGAACTTTTCACAGACCATAAATCCCTGAAGTACCTTTTCATTCAGAAAGATCTGAACTTGAGGCAGCATCAATGATTACGGCCTATGATTTGGATATTCTTTATACGCCAGGGAAAGGAAATGTGGTGGCGGACGTTTTGAGTAGGAATGCAGTCTTGACTCTCCTAGAGGTTACCCCAACTCTTCAAGAAAGCATAGTGAGAAAGCAAAGAGAAGACAAGCGCTTATTGGAAATCATTAAGAATGTTGAGGAGGGACAGTGTTCAAGTTTTAAGATTGATAACCAGGGAGTTTGAGGATGAATGGAAAGATCTGTATATCGAATGTCAATGATCTTAGGTAGGAGGTTCTAAAAGAATGTCATCGTTCTAAGTTGAGTACCCATCCGGGTGTCTCAAAGATGCATAGGAATATGAAGTAGGTGTTTTGGTGGAAGGGGATGAAGAGAGATATCTCTATCTTTTTAAGTAGGTGTGCGAATTATCGGCAAATCAAGGGCGACCGCCAAAGAACTGCTGGATTACTTCAACATCTGGAGATCACAAACTAGAAATGGGAACAGATATCCATGGATTTTATTGATGGATTGCCTTGGTCTAGGAAGGTAATGAAGGAGGGTGGGTCATATGGATCGGCTAACTAAGAGTGCTTATTTTATCCCGGTGAAGCCGATAAGAACTGCAGCATCATTGGCGGAGAATTGTATGAGGGAGATTGTCCGACTTCATGGAGTCTCGGTGAGCATATTAAGTGATTTGGATCCTGCCTTTACAAGCTAGTTCTAGGAAGCATTACAAGTAGCTTTGGGAACAAAGCTGAGCCTGAGCACTGCCTACCAACCTTAAACCTATGGTTAAACTGAGAGGGTTAATAGGATCTTGGAGGACCTGTTGAGAGCATTCATTTTGGACTTTGGAGGATCTTGGGAAGATCTGCACTTGGTGGAATTCTTCTACAATAACAATTATCAAGCTAGCATTGGCATAACGCCGTATGAAGCTTTGTATGGATGGTCGTGCAAGTCACCAGCATGTTGGGTGGAGACCAGGGATCGACTAGTGCTTGGTCCGAACATGATTCGAGAGGCGATGGAGAAGGTTGCAGTGATTAAAAGAAGGATGAAGAAAGCCCAAGATCGATAGAAGAGTTATGTAGATAAGAGATGTAGGGATTTGGAATTTATGATTGGAGATTTTGTATTCATTAATATTTCGCTGATTAGAGGAGCTGTTAGATTTGGGAAAGCTGGAAGTTAGAACCAATGTATGTTGGGCCATTCTGTGTTCTTGAGAGGATTGGGCTACTTGCTTACCGTATTGAGTTGCCGAAGAGGTTGGTGGGTGTTCATAATGTGTTCCATGTGTCCCGTTTGAGGAAGTATGTGCATGACCGGTCGTTGATTATGGAACCGTCTGAGCAAGAGGAATCAGAGGTAGAACCAGGCTTGACGGTGATTAGACATCTAGTTCGTGTAGCGGATTGGTATGAGAAGAAGCCGCGTAATAAGATAGTGCAGTTGGCTAAGATCCAGTGGAGTGAAGATCTCAGAGATTGTACTTGGGAGATAGAGGATCGTATGAGGGAATCTTATCCTGACTTGGCATTAGGGCAGATGCTTGGTTGCTTTTGCACCCTTTGTTTGTGTATGTTTGCTTGATGTATGACTTTGTATGGGTTTATGATATGAAATGTATGCCCTTTTTTAGTATTGGGTATCTTCTTGTGTGCTAATTTCAGGACGAAATTCTTTTAAGGGGGGATAATGTAACGACCCAAAATTTAATCACTTTAAATATAGATATTTAATATATTGTTAATAAATTAATATTTGCATTTTATAACTCAAAAATACCCCTTTTAAATTATAGCTAGTGATGGTAAAATGGTTTTTAAAATGTGTTTACAAAATATTTATTTCAAAGGAAATTAGAAAATGTGACCAGAAAGCTTTTTCCAAAAATTCAGTTTTTCACCATTAAAAAAGTTTTAAAACACCTTAATACACTTAAACACATGCTTATATAATTAATGGGGATTTAATTAAGTGTGTAAAAGGTGGAAAAATAAGTGTACTTTAAGAAAAGAGAGAAGCGACCATTTTCCTAAAAAGAAATGAAAGGAAAATAGGAAAATCACATAACATCACATATTAAGTACAAATTAGTGTATGATCTAGTAGATAACAGGGCTCCCTCATGTGCTAATGTGTGTGATAAACTAGAAAGGGAGAGTGTGATGATATGGCATGAATTTTGTGGAGGGTATAGTACAAAAGGACTTTAAGGTAATTTCACATATTCCATTTTCACAAAATCAACTTCAAATTTCTCAAAGTTTTCAAAATTTTATCTTCAACATAAAGCTTTCAAAAACACTTTAATGGCATCTTTCCATATTTCTAAAGTAAAAAACCACTTCTTTCCTCTCTTTTAATTAGTAAAATCACTTAAACTCGCCGCTTTTCCTCTTCCTTTACCATCTCTTAGCCAAACAAAGCCCACATCCACCCTTGTCCAACTTGGCGAGCCCGCTCCCACCTTGGTCGTGCCCAAAACACATAGGCCGAGCCCACTCTTCATTGTTTAAGTCCAAAAATAATTTGTTTTCAGAGGATATACAAAGTTCTAGGCCCTATTTCAAAATTAGAAAGGATTTGGTCAAGTTTAGTGAGTAAACCTTTTTATATTTTGGAAAGATTCTAACTTTATATGTGCTTGTGTTTATTGTATAATATATTAGTTGATTGGTTGTATATTCATGTTGTTTTGGATTCATATGTGTTATTAGTTTGTGTTTTGGATTTAGACTTGTAAATCAGAGTCTAAGATGTGGAGTGTAGTTGTAAAAATGTGACCTTTTCTTATGTTATGGTGATGATAGGTTTTCGTATGTAAAATCATGGATGTGTAGATGGTATGTTATGAATGTTAGCATTTGATCATGTAGAAGTGATGTGAGATCCTTTGAAATCAAAAGTCGTGTTTACTAGTGTTAAAGTTACTAAAATGTTTCCAAAGTTTCTAACTTTGTTTTAGTTTCAAAACTCTTTTTACTTATGTTTTAAAATGAGTAAAAGTTAGGAGTTAAGTTTGGGAAAATTTTGACTTAGAAGCTAATTCTAATAGCGATAATCGCTATGGCCGCAGTTCGGGAAAAGTTAGCGTTTTCTAAACTTAAAGCGATTTCTTTTTAAAAAAATGTTTTTGAAACTTTCAAAATCACTAATTAAGTATAAAAGTTTATTATTTTGTAATTAAGTATAAGTTATTTATTAATTAAGGATAATTAGTAAATAATTAGTAATTAAGTTAAATAATTAGTATTTAAGAATTAATTAAGTTAATTATAATTTATTAATTAAGAAAGTTTTAATTAATTATTAACTACGTTAAGATTTAATTAAGAATTAAATTATAATTAAATAAGATTAAATTATTTAATTAACTATTATTTAATTAGGGTTAATTATTAAATAATTACAAATCAGGCAAGGTTTTAATTAATTAATCAATTTGGTTGTAATTGAGATTTATTTAAGTTTAATTGAGTCTTAAATTATAGTTAATTATGATTTTGTTAGTAATTCAACTAAGATTTAATTATGATTTAATAAAGGTTCAATTTAAACTCTATCAGTTATTTTTAAGTCAACTTTCTTTTATAAGTAAACTGATTTTAAATCAAGGGATCTCTTATTTGTGCCATTAAGTAGCTAAACAAATAAGAGTAGTTATACTAAAATGTTGACATGTTTTATTGAAAGTAAGTCATCTCGTATGTAACACTAAAAGCCGACGAGTAAAACTTTCCGCTATCTGTGAGATCTAGAACTTGTTTTAGGCGAAAGGATAGAGAAGTTGAAATGCGAGATAAATACAAGGGAGTTAATTTCAATAAGCAGGTCATGATAACTTAAGTATATGGATGATATTTCCATATAAAAATCTTTACACCCCAGATAGTGAAGTTCTCCACTATCGGTAACTTGACCCTTGTAAAATTATCGAATGTTGGTTCGGAGAGACCAGGATCGGATAGAATGCGTTATCTAAAAACCACTTCGAATCAACGTAAGTGTTCGAATTGGGAACAACTGGAGTCGAAGACAATGATCTTTGAAGTGCAAGGGCTACTTGCTACTAATTCTGAGGGTGATTTAAAAATGGATGTTGTAGAAGTTGTGTCTTCGATTTGTTCATATCCTAAACAACTTGTATAGACGAATGTTGGCACTGTAGTGTACCTTTGAGGGCAGTGTTAGCATTCCAAGTGGGAACTGTTAGGGAAAGTTAAACGTAACTGCAAAGCCTTATTCCTGGAATATGACTAAAGCAGAGGACGTGTCGTAAGGCTAAGTGCATCCCTCCCATTAGGGTATGGTCATCCCTAATCTAGATCGCTACCTAATTCCATGAATGCTTCGAGGGCCCAATGCGGTTGTTGATCACAACCAAGGGATGATCACATTCGGTACTATCTAGATAGGGGTAGACCGGTCCTAAGTAGAAGAGGTGCAAAGGTTTTGCAGCCTTGGTACATTTTCTCTAGAGGTGTACTATACGGAAGGTAGACCCTTACCTTCTCATTGATGGAAACTCATTTCCAATAAGTGCCTTTGGACTTAATTATATACCTATGTATGCTGGAATTTAATTAATGTCAATTTCAGCTATGTTTTCTATTTACTTGGAAATCCTAGACACTATTATTAAATCACTGGATTTTATATAGCAAGTGATTTGGTTATCGTAAAGTAAAAACCCAACCATGTTTATGTATGCCATAGCCTTACGAGACACTTTGATTTTAAAGGAGTTATTTTTAAAGCCATAATTCAATGGTTTGAGTTTTCTCACACCAGACCCATGTCTGATCTAGAGTTTTATTTTATTTCCCTAAAACTCTTGGGTACTCAAATTTGTATGAGTAGCCAAGTGATCCAGGTTTCTCACGGATGTATTTTGGAGGAGCTTGGAGCAGCTGGCTTCATCGAGAGCTAGTTACTTATCTTACTCCACAGTGTATGTATATATTTTATGTTGCTAATGTAGGGATAGGCAGTTATAACTGTCCCAGTTTGGAACTTGTACTATTATGACTCTAGTGTACTATTATAGCAGTGACTATGTATGATCTTATATTTACTATTATATATATTGTTTCGTTACGTTGTGAAATTCTATGTTATTTAGTTTCTTCTTGTCTTTTTTTCTTTACCCAAACAGCTCGTCTTTTGTAGTAAGAAAGGCGGATCGTTACACGATATGTCCACCGCTTTCTAAAGTGGAAAATCAACCAAAGAAATAATTCAAGAAGACAAACAATAATTTATAATAATACATATATCATATATTGTTCATCCTAAGGTGAGTTAACTAACCAAATTCTAGTTGATGCTTTTGTGTTCTTGCCTGATCTAAAATCTAACAGCATTCAATTTTAGCTCAAAATTCTACTTGATCCAAACTTGATGAAATCAACTCCAGTGCGTTGATAACGCTCCTATAAGTGTAACGTAAAATACTACGTCTTGATTGGACCTCGTATGGAGAAGATACGAATTTTATAAGTTTTTGGATTAAATTAAAACTTTAATTAATTAACTAATTTAATAATTAATTTACCTAATCCGCTTTTTAACCTTCTTTCCCAAATCTCCCAATTATTTCCCGATACATGCACGCCTTACCCACCCGTGCACACACCTCCAATCCCCTTATCCAGTCCATGATCGAAAATCCGACTTCACCAACAACTTTCTCTACGCAAGAGCATCGCATTCCACCCATCCTCGTCGAGCTCGACCTCTCCCAACAAAAGGTTACTTCGATGGCTCCTATTTGACCATACTAAGTTACAATCCTCCCTATAGCGTTGGAGTTCAAGTTGTTGGTAGGGGCAGGTGCATGTAAGTGTGCGTGCAATAGATAAATGTGTACATGGTATAATATGCTCATATATAAGTGTTGAGATTTAAACTGCAACGGACACATTGACCCTCTATATGCACAATGTTGTCCATAACAAATTTAAATTATAAACACACAAACAGGCAAATATATATAATATTTAAAATTTTGAATATTTATTTTATAAGAAAATAATTTTTTTGAATAAGTCCATAATTTTAAAATTAAAAATTCATTTTAAATATCTAATTTGTTTAATTAGTAAACAGTTTTAAAATTTAGATCTAGATCTATAGATTTAAATTAAATATATATATATTATTAAATTAAATAAAAATATCAAAAATATAAATGTAATAATTTATTTTGAATAAGTTAATAGTTTTGAAATTCAAAATTTATTTTCAAAATATCTAATTTGTTTAGTTAGTAAAACAGTTTGAAAACAGATCTGGATTTATAGAAGCACAAGCACTAGAGAGGATAAGCTAGACTGTAACGAGTGGGAAGATCAACTAAGGAATTGGGAGCCGCCATAGCCGATATCTGAGCCCTAAAAGAGGAATGTTTGAGTTTAAAGCTTGCTTTCCGTATAAAGTGATCAATTGTATTTATTCAATATGTATTCTCGGATGTTAGTACTTAGGCCGCAAAGCCTGTTTGAGTTTGAAATAAAATTAACCAATTTTCAAAAAATATATCATAAATATATTTATATCATATAATTTTTGAAAGTGTTTTTTCTATATTTTTTTTAATAATAATACATTAAAATAGTTAATAAGATAATTAAAATCTAAAATGCCTTACGACCAAAATTAAAATTATATATGTGTGTGTGTGTATAATTTAAAAAAAATTGTAAATAACAAAATGTAATTTTATAAACAAAATATTAATACATGTAATGCTAGTTAATACATGTTAGATTAATATAATACATATGTATGTATGTATGTATGTATAAACTTTATATTTAAAATAAAATAAAAATAAATTTCTATTTTTTTACTAGCACGTTAATTTACGACACATAATAAAATCAATTTGAATACATAATTACATGTATTTAATTGTTTATTTATATTTGTAGTTAAGACAATGTTAAATCGTTTAAAATAGTTTTTAATGTTTAAAAAATTTCCAAAAAATATATTTAAAAATTTGTTGATATTTATGGTTTGAAAGGAACCAAAGGATGTTCAATAATGTTGACACTCCTTCTAATAACATGATTTATGTTGTCGCGCTTTTTGGCTACAAGTGCATTGCAAATCCTAGTAATAAATTGGCTAAAAATGTATTCTTCAAGGAATTTCTTAAAAAGTTAAAAAGTCGCATTGATATTTTGAAGGTAAATATTGTTTACAACAATGAGAGACATTATGACCTTAAGCATTGGCATAGTTGATTCTTTTAATGTAGATAACCACTCAAATGTTTTTACTCTTGCTTGGTAACTAAGTTCATTTTTCTATATTGCTAGTTTTACTTCTTTCATACACACACAGATATATATATATATATATATGCATGTATGTATAATCCCTTTTATACACATATGTCTGTGCTAGACTCACGTCTTTTGTTGAGATTATTCAGGTTAAGTAGGCTATTATGGTTCGGGTTGATTATGCTATGGCATTATTGCATATGGAGTGCATGTTGGAATTGGGCCAACATGCAGCGAGCTAAATGAGTGAATTTCACTTTTTTTACCATTTTAGATCTTAAAGGGCCTATGAAGTCTAAATTGATTTAGATCAAATCTAAATAATTTTAAATAAATCTTTATTTTATTTAATAAATTTATATAAAGATTTGATTTTTTATAAATATGTAATATATAAAGTGTATATGTGTATCAAATACACACATACGTGTAAGTGTCCATGCAATAGATAAATGCGTACATGGTATAATGTACCTATATATAAGTGTTGGGATTTAAACCGCAATGGACATATTAGTGCTTTATATGCACAATGTTGTCCAAAACAAAATTTAAATTATAAATAAACACACATACACACACACATACATATAATGTTTAAAATTTTGAATTTTTATTTCATAATTAAAAAATTATTTTGAATAAGTCCATAATTTTAAAATTAAAAATTTATTTTAAATATCTAATTTGTTTAATTAGTAAAACAGTTCTAAAACAAATCTGGACCTATAGTTCTAAATTAAATATATATTATAAAATTAAATAAAAGTATCAAAAATATAAATATAATAATTTATTCTAAATAAGTTAATAATTTTGAAATTCAAAATTTATTTTCAAAATATCTAATCTGTTTAATCAGTAAAACAGTTTAAAAACAGGTCTGCATCTATAGATTTAAATTTATATATATATATATATATATATATTATATGTAACGGCCCGCCTTTTTGACCATCGAAAGTCGACACCGAATACTACCACCGTGTTCCAATTTCGCGCATCCAATCGACAAAAGGGCAGATTGTTAGGGTAAGTAAAAAGAAAAGAATAGAGAACGGAGAAAAAACAGAATCTCATAGTGGAATCGACAACATATAATATAACAAAGATAGTAGAAATTGTCACTCCAAACATACAAAGTATATCAGAGTTAAAAACAAACCTTATCAGCTGGACAGTTATAAAATCCTGACCTTACAAATGCCGATAGGTATACTATATAGTACAGTGGAAAATAAAATACTACGATGGGTGAATCTTCAGCTCCCCTTCAAGACCTCCATAACACCATGGGCAACCTGGGAAAATACTCGGTCTGACCCGATCATTATAATAAATAACACTTGGATCAGTCTGGAAATACCAGCGTGAGATAACTCGAATAATGGGGATCATATAAAGTTCTATGAGACCATGCCGCTTACGCGGAATGGGTTTTCACGTCACAAGAATAACATCCATACAGGGCAGAGCAGAAATAAATCTCAAGAACAAATCCAAATATGAATGAGCATAAATAATATTAAACCAGACTTGAAAGAATGGAAATAAACCAAGTAAAATCCAAACTGGACAGAATGGATAGAACAAGGAAAACAGTCCAACTTGATAGAATGGACTAAATAAGGTAACAATCCAAACTTGATAGAATGGACTGAATAAGGTAACAGTCCAACTTGATAAAATGGACTAAATCAATATTTAAATGCCGTGATGAGAAGTTGGCTCGACTCGTAGCAATTTAAAGCTAAAACAGATTCAGGGTTTTCAAGTCAAATAAGGAAATGAAATTTTCCAACAAATGACAAGGAAGGTGCACCCACCTTGAAGTATACCTCTATTAATATACTCCTGAGAAGGTCATTTACTCTATGACACTTCTCGGAAACCTCCAAGTCGGACCCCACCATACCTTACCGAGAATCCGAATATTTCCACATTAAGTGCACAACCGAAACCAAACTAGATAAGATGTGAAAATACCCTTTTGTTGGGAGCAACCCCACATAGCTTGGCCCCCACTCGTGCTTTTGGTTCAGTCATTTTCGACAAAGGATAATAAAGCTCGATTGAGCAACAAATCATTTTTAAGGTGACGGTACACCGTGAAGAAAGCTGAATCTGATAATTAATAAATCAACTATCGTGGATAATTAAAATGATCATATATCGAAATTGAATTACATATATTTACCACTACTCGTTGATTCCGGACAAGTCCTATCTCTAGGTTGAAAATGAAGCCGGGCAAGTTGAGGTAGTGTTACCTCTAGGCATCACCTTGAGGACATTTTTAACCTTCAAGATAGAACCGAGTCCTAGCCTCAACGTTTAGCGTTAAATGTATGACTAGATCCTTTCCGTATAAGCAATGTCGATTACGGAATTATTTTTACATAACCAAAATCAAATCTTTACTTTTAAAAACAGAACTTGTGCTTGATTTCCATATTGGTGAAACACTTTTAGAATTAGTTCCTGATCGTTAAAACGCTAAGAGAATAATTTGTCAAGTGCATGACCCCGAAGGCCTAAACCAACATCAAACCGAACACCTAGAAGATTATCCAGCTTAACATCCCAACAATCAAGTTCCAATTCCTTTTTATAACTTTAAAACAATACTAATTATCTCGAAAGATAATAAATCACATTTAAAATCTCTTTTAAATAAACAAATCCATTATCTTTAATAAAATAGATAATTATTTCCAAACACTATTATAACATTGGTAAATTAACTTTAAAATCTTTATTAAATAGGTTTATTAACTTTAAATAAGTTGATTAAAGCACTTTTTTGTTATATTAGATAATCTACTTAAATCACTTTTATTAATTCAATTAATTAACTTTAAATATCATTGATTATAAAGATTAATTAAATATAAATAATCATTAGTAAAAACGAATAAGTCTTCTCAAACATCATTTATTAAAATGATAAGTAATTTTAAATTTCATTAATTAAAACAATTAATTAAGTTAAAATAATCATAAATTAATTGGATTAATTAAATTCAAACGCCATTAGCTAAAACGATTAATTAAAATATCATTTGTTAAAATGATTTATTCAATTATAAAACATCATCAATTAAAATGATTAACTAAATTCCAAATATCCTTAGTTAAAATAATTAATTAAATTTAAAAAATCATTAATTAAAATGATTAATTAAATTCAGATATCATTATTTAAAATGTCCAATTACTTTTAAATATCATTACTTAAAATGATTATTAATTCCAATCAACATTAATTAAAATAATTAATTAAGTTCAATAAATTAATTAAACTCCATTATCCTTAATTAAAAGAATTATTAAACTCAAATAATCATTAGTTGAAATGATTGATTAAGTATAAAACATCATTAACAAAAATGATTAATTAAATCTAAAGATAAACCAATTTTAATCGTCATTTAATAAATTAGTTAATTAATTTCAAAATCATTAGTTAAAATGATTAATTAATTTGAATTATCATTAATCAAAATGATTAATGAATTTTCAATATTCTGTTTAGCGGAAACACAATCTCAAGTTCATATGATAGGGTTTTGGGGATTAAATTGAATAAATGACGATATAGCGAAATCGCTATAACGACACTTAACAAATAAAATAGAATTTTAGGATTTTATTTCAATTGCTATCAATATAATAACACATGGCTGTAAATAAATAATTTATTGGCGAGAAACCCCTCAGGGTCCTCTACAGATTTTCCCAGCAAAACAATGGTTGTGGATAATATATAGATAATCATATGGGTTTATAACGATCAAATTAATATGTCATCCATTATCCAAACGAAAATTCAACCAAACAAGCAATCAAACAATTTAACTAACATCCAAATAATCAATAAATGTTTATAACATAATTAATATGATAATATAAAATTTAATGTGAGTTAAACTCACATTGATTTTCGTTTTCGCTGAAACGTCCCAATTTTGGACTTAAACTGAATGGACGTTCGATTTTAGCATAAATTCCAACGAGCTCCAAATCGAACCAAACCAAACGCCATTTTGAACTACGTTGATACAGTCCTAACGCGACTGACCGCGTTCAATTCCGACCTAATATGAGCATGTTATCATTAATATAATATTTACAATTTAATTAATATAATTTTTTTATTAATTACACATTAAATCTTAATCACCCTTATTAACGAATTAAACAGCTCCCCAAACCTTCTTCCAAACGCAACTTCCAAGTCGACAATGCCATGCTCCTCCACCGCCATGGTCCCCCATCCATCACCGCACCTTCACCGAGGGTCCCCCACGGTCGCCATGAACCCTCCACCACCCACGACGTAACCAGATGACGAACCGAAATACCCACCGAACCCTAAAAGAAGTATCCAAACTTTTCCAAACTCTAGCCACCCATGATGACGATCCACCACCGCATCAGCAACAAAGCAGCCCAAGACTCCGCCGAACCCAACAGTTCCCGTCGCCTTTCCCTTAGATGACCGAAGTTCGCTGCCAAGCTCCAAGATCCTAAATAATGTTTGTCGACGATCTTCCACCACCTCGTCGTGCCAAATCCAATCTTCACCGTTGAAAAAGTTCACTTCATCATCCTTTACCCATTTCCAGTTGGTGACTTTGCCCAAATGAGATCGCAGTGGTCCGAATCGATGGGGATTGTTGGATTTGGGAGGGTTTGGGTTCGAATAGATATTGCAGCCAAACGAGAAAAGAGAGAAAGGCCATGTATTTAGAAAGGAGGGTAAGCATGGTTCAAATAGTAGAGGTATGGCCGACGTGATGTAGGCATGGGTTGAGTGTTAGGGCATGGGCTAAAGTATGGCTAACATATTTATATATTATTTTAACTTTAAAATATTCAACAAAACATACCCGAAAATCTCGAACTCCGAATGAGACGCGCCGCCTGGCGTCTTTTATGTTATACCCCTATTCTGAACGCAATAGAACTAATCTCAAGTCCCAATTCAATCATATGCAGAAGATAGCTTTTTAAACCCAGTTACTATATTAAATTCTTGATATTAATTTCAATGCGTTTCGAACTCGCACGACCAAACGATACGTTAGATCGCCACGAAATTTGGCGACGTAATATAATTCACTATTATGGATCTAATGAAACAAGTTTCATCGAAATCCAAGACTGTGCTCCCGAAAGGTTAATTTCACGGATTTAAATATCGTTTTATATTTAATTATCGATATTTATCCTTTCTATTTACATTTTTAAATAAATTTACAATTTGAATTCACCAATATTATTTATTAATTAAAAGGAGTTAAATAAAATTATTAAATCCATATAATTCACAATTCAAATATTGAATTATTCCCTATATTTGAATTATAAGTTATTAAATTCCAAAATTCAATCATTTCAATCTTTACAATTAATTAAATATTTAAAATCTAATAACAAGAATTTTGGGTTATTACATTCTCCCCCCCCCCCCCTCCCCTTAAATGAATTTCGTCCCTGAAATTCCTAAGGAAGAAAATGCTTCCAAACTCTTAAGTTTAAAACTATAAATTAAGATGAATTATTAAACTTATTTTCAAAACCAATTAGCTGGAATATATTCCAAAGTTTCCAATTCTTTTAAATTCATTTACCCATACTAACTAATTTCTCACGTTCATTTATTTCAAGATATAACCCAAAAATCAAATTTTAATTATCAAAAATTTTCCGAAATTCTCAAAAAAATTCTAACTCTTAAATTTTCGAAAAATTTCACCAATGTCTCCTTTGCGCGGCTCGATCGGTACAACTACAAATCACCTCTACGGACTCCAAACCAATCAAAAAAACAAAAGCCAAGTGGCCTTCCATATCTGGGGCATAAAACCATCAATCAATTCAAATTTTCTAAATTTATTACGTACCTTTTTGTGTTTGATTTATATTTTGGTAGGTAATTTATCATCTCTATGCAAATTCAGGTGCACGAGAATCAAATGGAAATCTCTTGCATACCTATACTTACAAAATCTAAAAGAAAATAAGGCTGACAAAAGCAATGTGATGTAATTCTACATGCAAAGACCAGTCTGATATAAGTCTACATGCAACCAACAACCATATCTCAAACATATGCGACAAAATATAGAGAATATTATGTAATAGATGCAATGCATCCAATTATTTCAAATGATAATTTAGATCTAAATACCCGGGTTTTCCAATTCAAAATTTTATTTCCAAATTTCTCAAACGAGAAAAATCAAAGATTAAAAGTCAAAATGGCAAAGAGGGAACTCCTCCAAAAAAGTACGCTGAAACTCTAGTTCAAAACAACATGGAGCGTCCAGTGGTATTCCGGTACCTCCAAAAACATCAACTAGAGTGAATAAGTATCGTTCCTTTCCCAAAATCTTCAAAAATCTCTTTTTTCAAAATCACCGGGATTTAGGTCCTTATAACAACAATTTAAAATCCTTTGTCTATAAATTTAAACTTTATAGACAATGGTATATGAAATCACACAACCAATCAATTCAATTCAATCAAATCAAATCAATCAAATTCCATAAAGGAATAAACTAACACTAACCGTCAATCAAATTCCATAAGGGAAAACTTATCACTTAACATTGTTTCAAAATGTCAAATGACTAACAAAAAATTTTAACTTAGGTTCAAAACTTTCTTAATTGTCCAAAAATATAGACAATTTTCAAAGCGTACCGTTTTGCTCATTAGCCTTTGGTTATTGCTTAGAAGATTTTCCAAACTAACTCGGACAAAATGGAAAGTTATGCTCTATATTTTATTAGTTTCTTAATTATATTAAATTTTTTCTAAATCATTTATATTTTCACTTAGTATTTTATTCAATACTAAAATCATTTATGAATTATTTCATAATATTCTTCACCTAAGTTTTTTTTAAATATTTTATAAAGTCAAGTCTTTACAAAACATCAAATAATAACTTGTTTCACTTTATTTACTTGTATAATACTCTTCTGCATCCTAAGGGTACATACAAAATTTTATTTTACTTTTTCAAAGATCTTGATGGAGATTAAATCAAATTATGGTTTCTTAAAAGCGAGTCAACCTATTAACCTCTTTATCTTAGAGTGTTAAAATGAATGATGTTTCAGGGGTTGACCCAACAACTGCAAATAGCTAACACCACTTAGATGTTTTAAACAACTATATGGTTTTAATAAAAACAATGTTTACCAAAACCTTCTTATTTTAATTTAACCCAATTTAAACCTATGTTAAATTATCCCATATTTTCTCCAAGGAAAAAATCCCATTTATCAAAACAATATCTTATTACAAATACATTTTGTTTGGAAAACAATTCCCGTTTAAGGGAACTTAAAAATTGGATACCCGGTTTTAATTTCAAAAACCATTCTTTTGAAAGCATATTGCATATATTTTGATGTATATTAACTTCAAAAAAATTATTTATTAAAATTACATTGGGTTTATTCGGATTTGAACTCATATCGATCGCACAATGATAATAAGACTAATTTACTAAGTATTCCACAACGTTCGCCTAAGCAAACATCTGATCATCATTTAGAAGATTATTCAGATTACCATAAAACTAATCGAAATAATTTCCTCTTAATTATCCCAAAGAAAATGCATTCCATTTAAATTTTTACTTTCCAACATACTTTTTTTTAATATTTTCAAAAGTACTAATATTTCATTTCTCAAAAATTCCTTTGAAGTTATTTTCAAAATTTTCGGGATTTAGATTCTTAAATTCTTTTAAAAACATGTTTTTATAAACTAGACTTATATAAAACTTCCTTTATATCAAAATCATTTCGTATTATAATAATACTTCTTTATTACAATAGAATTATCTCGAATATTTATCCCACTATTTATATTATATTAGCAAATTTTATTAAAGTTTAATCCTTAACTCGCTATTATTAAATGGCGAGTTTTTAACTTAATCATATTCTTTGAACACCTTATAGTAAAATTGTGAAAATTAATTCACAAAGGTTTCATTTTAAATCAAAGCTATAAATGCTCTTAAATAAACTAAGCGCAATTTTAACAACTAACAAGCAACAGTTAATGCTTCTAATTTAAATTAAGTATAACCGAACAAACAATAGTGATAATAAATAAATATTATCACACACTATATAACTATATAAAGTTTTGAAAATTATTCCTTTACATATATAAATATAATCCTAGGAAAAATATTAAATTTGCCCAAATTTTCAAAAATTTCAATACCATGTCCGTTGGCCTTGGTCGAGTGTTTAGAAACCCTTATCGATACCGTGGCGTCCCACGTCTCGACCAGAATTCATAAAACCTCAATAGACTAATTAACATAATATATTTTTATAACATTAACAAATACGCTGTCGAATATATAATACTCTCAAACTCATTTTAGGGTGTCACTCGGCCTATCTCTAATGAGCCAAACCCTGCCAAAGCCAAGGTTCTCGCTTAACCTCATGCTCTAATACCATGTTGTAATGACCCGCCTTTTTGACCATCGAAAGTCGACACCGAACACTACCACTGTGTTCTAATGTCATGCATCCAATCGACAAAAGGGCAGATTGTTAGGGTAAATAAAAAGAAAAGAACAAAGAACAGGGAAAAACAAAATCTCACAGCGGAATCGACAACATATAATATAACAAGGACAATAGAAACTGTCACTCCAAACATACAGAGCATATCAGAGTTAAAAACAAACCTTATCAGTTGGACAGTTATAAAATCCTGAACTTACAAATGCCGATAGGTATACCATATAATACAGCGGAAAATAAAATACCACGATGGGTAAATCTTCAGCTCCCCTTCAAGACCTCCATAACACCATGGGCAACCTGGGAAAATACTCGGTCTGACCCGAGCATTATAAATAAATAACACCCCGATAAGTCTGGAAATACCAGCGGGAGATAACTCGAATTATAGGTATCATATAAAGTTCTATGGGACCACGCCGCTAAAGTAGAACGGGTTTTAACCTTACAAGAATAACATCCATACTGGCCAGAGAAGAAATAAATATCAAGAACAAATCCAAATATGAATGAGCATAAATAATATTAAACCAGACTTGAAAGAATGGAAATAAACCGAGTAAAATCCAAACTGGACAGGGATAGAACAAGGAAAACAGCCCAACTTGATAGAATGGCCTAAATAAGGTAATAATCCAAACTTGATAGAATGGACTGAATAAGGTAATAATCCAACTTGATAGAATGGACTAAATCAACATTTAAATGTCGTGATGAGGAGTTGGCTCGACTCGTGGAAATTTAAAGCTAAAACAGATTTAGGGTTTTCGAATCAAAAAAAGAAATGAAATTTTCGAACAAATGACAAGGAATGTGCACCCTCTTTGAAGTATACCACTAGTAATATACTCCGGAGAAGTTCGTTTACTCTGTGGTACTTCTCGAAAACCTCTAAGCCGGGCCCCGCCATACCTTACTGAGAATTCGAATATATCCACATCTAAGTGCACAACCAAAGCCAAACTAGATAAGATGTGAAAATACTCTTTTGATGGGAGCAACCCCACATAGCTTGGCCCACACTCGGGCTTTTGATTTAGTCATTTCCGACAAAGGATAACAAAGCTCGATTGAGCAACAAATCATTTTTAAGGTGATGGTACACCATGAAGAAAGCAGAATCCGATAATTAATAAATCAACTATCGGGGATAATTAAAATGATCGTATATTGAAATTAAATTTCATATATTTACCACTACTCGTTGATTCCAGACAAGTCCTATCTCTCGGTTGAAAATGAAGCCGGACAAGTTGAGGTAGTGTTACCTCTAGGCATCACCTTGACGGCATTTTTAACCTTCGAGAGAGAAACGAGTCCAAGCCTCAACGTTTAGCGTTGAATGTATGACTAGATTCTTTCCGTATAAGCTATGTCAATTACGGAATTATTTTTCCATAACCAAAATCGAATCTTTACCTTTAAGAACTGAACTTGTGCTTGATTTCCATATTGGTAAAACACTTTTAGAATTAGTTCCTAACTGTTAAAACGTTAAGAGAATAATTTGTCCAAGTGCGCGACCCTGAAGGCCTAAACCAACATCAGACCGAACACCCAGAAGATTATCTAGCTTAACATCCCAATAATCGAGTTCCAATTCATTTTTATAACTTTAAAACAATACTAATTATCCCGAAAGATAATTAATCACATTTAAAATCTCTTTTAAATAAAAAAATCCATTATCTTCAATAAAATAGATAATTATTTCCAAACACTTTTGTAACATTGGTAAATTAACTTTAAAATCTTTATTAAATTGTATTAACTTTAAATAAGTTGATTAATGCAATTTTTTATTATATTAGATATTCTACTTAAATCACTTTTATTAATTAATTCGATTAATTAACTTTAAATATCATTGATTACAAAGATTAATTAAATATAAATAATCATTAGTTAAAACGAATAAGTCTTCTCCAACATCATTTATTAAAATGATAAGTAATTTTAAATTTCATTAATTAAAACAATTGATTAAGTTAAAATAATTATAAATTAATTGGATTAATTAAATTCAAACTCTATTAGCTAAAACGATCAATTAAAATATCATTTGTTAAAATGATTTATTCAATTATAAAACATCATCAATTAAAATGATTAACTAAATTCCAAATATCCTTAGTTAAAACAATTAATTAAATTTAAAATAATCATTAATTAAAATAATTAATTAAATTCAAATATCATTATTTAAAATGACCAATTACTTTTAAATATCATTACTTAAAATGATTATTAATTCTAATCATCATTAATTAAAATAATTAATTAAGTTCAATAAATTAATTAAAATCTATTATCCATAATTAAAAGAATTAATTAAACTCAAACAATCATTAGTTAAAACGATTGATTAATTATAAAACATCATTAGCAAAAATAATTAATTAAATCTAAAGATAAACCAATTTTAATCATCATTTAATAAATTAGTTAATTAATTTCAAAATCATTAGTCAAAATGATTAATTAATTTGAATTATCATTAATCAAAATGATTAATGAATTTTCAATATTCTTTTTAGCGGAAACACAAGCTCAAGTTCATATGATATGGTTTTGGGGACGAAATTGAATAAATGACGATAATGCAAAATCGCTATAATGACACTTAACAAATAAAATAGAATTTTAGGATTTTATTTCAGTTGCTATCAATATAATCACACACGACGGTAAATAAAAATTTATTGATGAGAAACCCTCTGGGTCTCTCTACAGATTTTCCCTGCAAAACAATGGTTATTGATAATATATAGATAATCACATGGGTTTATAACGATCAAATTAATATGTCATCCATTTTCCAAACGGAAATTCAACCAAACAAGCAATTAAACAATTTAACTAACATCCAAATAATCATAAATGTTTATAACATCATTGATATGATAATATAAAATTTAATGTGAGTTAAACTCACATTGATTTTCGTTTTTGCCGAAACGTCCCAATTTTGGACTAAAACTGAACGGACGTTCGATTTTATCATAAATTCTAACGTGCTCCAAATCGAACCAAACCAACTCCATTTTGTAGTTTAGTCAATACAATCCTAACACGACTGACCACGTTCAATTCTGACCAAATATGAGCAAGGTATCATTAATATAAGATTTACAATTTAATTAATATAAAAAAATTAACGAATTGAACAGCCCCCCAAACCTTCTTCCAAACGCGACTTCCAGGTTGACAATGCCATGCTCCTCCACCGCGTGGTCCCCCATCCATCATCGCACCTTCACCGAGGGTCCCCACGGCTGCTATGAACCATCCACCACCCACGACGTCCCCAAATGACGAACCGAAATATCCACAAACCCAATAGTGCATGTCGCCTTCCCCTTAGATGACCGGAGTTCGCTGCCGAGCTCCAAGATCCCATATCAGGTTCGTCGATGATCTGCCACCACCTCGTCGCACCAAATCCAATCTCCACCATTGAACAAGTTCACTTCATTGTCCTATACCCATTTCCAGTTGGTGACTTTGCCTAAATGAGATCGCAGTGGTCTGAATCGATGAGGATCGTTGGATTTGGAAGGGTTTGGGTTCGAATAGATTTTGCAGCCAAACGAGAAAAGAGAGAAAGGCCATGTATTTAAAAAATAGGGTAAGCATGGTTCAAATAGTAGAGGTATGGCCGACGTGATGTAGGCATGGGTTGAGTGTTAGGGCATGGGCTAAAGTATGGCTAACATATTTATATATTATTTTAATTTTCAAATATTCAACAAAACATACCCGAAAATCTCGAACTCCAAACGAGACGTACCGCTTGGCGTTTTATATGTTATACCCCTATTCTGAATGCAATGGAAATAATCTCGAATCCTAATTCGATCGTACGCAGAAGATAGCTTTTTGAACCCAATTATTATATTAAATTTTCGATATTAATTTCAACAGGTTTCAAACTCGCACGACCAAGCGATATGTCTGATCGCCACAAAATTCAACGGCGTAATATAATTCACTATTACGGATCCAATGAAACTGGTTTCATTGAAATCCGAGACTGTGCCCCTAGAAGGCTAATTTCACGGATTTAAATATTGTTTTATATTTAATTATCGATATTTATCCTTTCTATTTACATTTTTAAATAAATTTATAGTTTGAATTCACCAATATTATTTATTAATTAAAATGAGTTAAATAAAATTATTAAATCCATTTAATTAAAATTTAATTCACAATTCAAATATTTGGTTATCCCTTATATTTGAATTATAAGTTATTAAATTCTAAAATTCAATCATTTCAGTATTTAAAATTAATTAAACATTTATAATCAAATAACCAGAACTTTGGATTGTTACATTATATAAAAAATATATAAAATATCATAAATATATTTATATCGTATAATTTCCAAAAATGATTATATATATATATATATATATTTAATTAATTATAATACATTAAAATAATTAATAAAATAATTAAAATCTATGTATTAAAATAAAATGCCTTACGACCAAAATTAAAATGATATATATATGTATATAATTTTAAAAAAATTCTGTAAACAATAAAGTATAATTCTATAAAATAAAAATATCAATATACATAATACTAGTTAATACATGTTACATTAAAATTAATACATATGTATGTATATATAAACTTTATATTTAAAATAAAATAAAAATAAATTTCTATTTTTTTACTATCACATTAATTTAAAACACATAATAAAATGATTATGGATATATAGTTACATGTATTTATTTGTTTATTTATATTTATAGTTAAGACAGTGTAAAATATGTCTAATTTAATAATTTATATCTAATTTAATAATTTTGTAAAACTTATTTAAAAATTTGTTGATGTGATATATGTACATATGTATGTATGTGTATATATGTACATATAATTACTTCTTTTTAAAATTTTGTTGATTCGAACAAATAGAACTGATAGATGGAGAAATTTGTAGAATTATACTTACATATATATACATACATATGTATGTATGTATGTTTTTATGACCAATACAATTAAATAGGACAATGATTTTGCATATAAATTCGTTCAAATATATATTAATTAACCATATTAGCATAATGACATATTAACCATAGATTATAGGATGTTACCTTAAGAAATGTTGCTTAGATTTGCACCTTGATTGGTAGACTTTCCTAGATTTGATCCTGATTCGAGCTCCTAGCTTTGCAACTGCTTGTAGAATCACTTTTGATTTTTTATTTCATGTTTGATCTGATACCTTTAGCCTAAGAGGGCTAGAAATGGCGGCTATCACAAAGAAGAGGGAGAGCCAAAGTAATTTAAACAATAAGGGGTAGTGTGGCCTTTTATAGAGAGAGTAAAGGAGATATTCTCTCCTTGATTTACTCCTCCATTAACAAACCTGGATCCAATTTTTGTAAATCTTTAGCCCCTCTCTAGCTCTCCTATAGCTGCTAGATGAGGCTATATATGCCTTAAACCAATCCAAACCCATTAGCGATTAATCATATTTTAATCCAATTTAAATGCATGTCGACATCGAATATCGATTCGTGCATATATAACTTTTATATACGCACCTGATTAATTACTATCGGCACCCAAAAATACTAATGGCACCCAAAACATTAAATAAATAAATAACTAATATTTCATAAATATTAATTAATTTATAACAATTATAAATCAATTAAATCACGTGGTACATCAAAGAATCTACCAATGCGGTTATGCGACTCGCAGGTTTAACTTCAATCAGCAAACAATATCGAACAATTTGAATATTAATGTTCAAACATGACCTTAGCTAGTGGTATGACAGTTTGGCTGAATTTATCGCTTATATATCATTTCTGTATGATCCAATTTTATTTAAGCGATACTCATTAGTGATAAGTACTTCTACCAATTCTCTTCATCAAAACTATATCACATAGGACTTATGAAATTTGGTAATGGTTGAAATTCGTATATCATCCATATTCAACTTTATAGTCCAAATACAAAGTCCTTAGTTTTTAATAGTAACAATTGTAACAATTATTATTAACCGAATTGCTATGGCTAGAGACTTAGACTTCGGTTGGTCGTGATACTGACAACATATAACCGATGAGACGAATTCTCTCTTGAATATTGTCTCACTTCCAATGCTTCCACTCGACCCAACTATAGTCGTTCAATGGACATTATGCCACGATTTAACTATAATCAAAGCATAGTTTCCACATTAAAGCTCAACTGTATTCTCAAGTCATGGGAATTCTGTAATATTGTCACATCGATATTTTCTGTTTGACCTTAGTTATATTAACCAATGGAAAACTATCAAGTGGGTCATTCCATAGTTATCCAATAACTATCAGTACGTAACCCCTTGGTGCTCCCATCAGCCACGAGTAATACACTGCTCAACATTTGGAGAGCATTACATACTCTAGTCTCAACGAAGGTATTGATATCTAGTCTTGATACATCTTGACTAGGACCATGTAAAACAATATGTTTATTTTAGTATGGTAAATCACTCATGATTACAACACATTGTAATTACTTTCACAAAACATACTATTTATGGATTTTCTATAAAATATACTTTTAATTAATTTAATTAATTAATATAACACATTATATCAAGTATATAATAGAAAGAAACACCATTTATTTCGAACAAGATTGGTTATCGAGTTAGATATATGTAACAATTACATAATTACCCCTAGGGGATACACCTAATGTAACAACCCGAGGTTTTGCATTAATTAATTTTGTCAGTAAACGATTAATCTGTTGGTTAATTGTTGTTAAATGTTTTAATCGGTTGTAAATTCTTCTACAATTCATTAGGGGTTTGTGGGCTTTGAATCCCGGCCCAAGTTGTGGAGTGCTGTGATAATTTAATAAGGACAGTACTCGTTCTTTTTCCCACATTCAATTTCGCTAACCCTAGAAAACAAACGATTAAAAGAAAAAAAATGGTGGCTCTGTCTCTCGTTCGTCCCTCTTTCGAAGCTAGGGCTTCTTCAAAACTGAAGACGCCAACTTTTGTGACTCGTTCCATCGATGAGCTCAACCTTGCTTTGGCGATCGACGCTTCTATCTAGTCGAATTCATCTTCGCTACGAACAAGTTCGTAGCCCTAAATCAAACGCGATCGAATGAAAAAGGAAATGGCGGCCTTATACTTCTTCGTCCCCAAATCCAGCTAGGGCTTCACGAAATGGAGACTGCCGCCTTC
The DNA here is from genome assembly GCA_030737815.1 of Allium fistulosum. Lineage (NCBI taxonomy): Eukaryota > Viridiplantae > Streptophyta > Magnoliopsida > Asparagales > Amaryllidaceae > Allium > Allium fistulosum. The sequence continues at coordinate 1,430,118,045 of CM060902.1, forward strand.
AACGTCTCGATCTATTGAAAAAAGGTGAGTTACACTCACATCACTCACATCTAATTCTTACTTGGTTCGATTTCTTGATTTTTGTCACCATGGTTTCCACCCTGAACTGTTTGAGTCCATTCTTTTTAACTTCAGTTTGTGATGTTGTTCATGTGTTGATTTTGGCTTTCGTGGTTGAGCTTGCTACTGTTGATTTCTTTTGTGAGTTCGCCCATTTGAAATGATTTCTGGAATTCATTCGAATTAGTATATTTTGTGGTTATTAGCTTTATAGTTGTTGTTTCGTGAATTTTGGGGACTTTGGCATGTCTACCTCCATATATGCATTTATCTTTGCACTGACTAGTTTAGTTGCATATATGTTGTATCATTGTGAAGTTTGGGTTACTGGTGGGTTTTCTTGGCACTGTTCCACTGGGATTACGAGGGTCTTTGTATTTTGTTTCTTTCAGGTTGCCAGTTTGCATTTCTTGATCTTTACTTCCCTGTTGCCAGTCTTGGTTGCACTGGTCATTTCCAGTGCTTGATCATTTGTATATACTTCTTGCCTGCAGTGATAATTTTGCCTTCTTGACCTGGGCTTGAGTTTTGTCATTTGGACATCACTGAGTGTTTTGATTATATGTTGCAATTGGTACATTCATGTTTTGAGGCTTCTGTCCCAGTTCGTAAGTAGGTAATTTGAACTGTGGTTTGGTTGATTCCTTGAATAATTAGCTTTGGCCTTGGTTTCAGTGTGTAAACCATTCTATGACACTTTGGTTTTTTCTTGCTGCTTGATTATTTTTGTGGTTTCACATGCGTGCATACATACCATTGTATGTGTGCATGTATATGTGTTGACCCTACACATGTGGGTTCACTGTACTTGATCCCCTGACCAGTGTTCCCTGTGCACACCTCTATTTCATTGTATTCAATTTTATTTGGCAGTTCCATTTGCTGTTTTGTCTTTCTGGTGCACTTTTGACCTGGTTTGTCAGTGTGCACTTATTTGCACTGCTACACTTATGTGTACATGCTGCATCCTTGACATCTTTACTGTTGGGTGAACTGATTTTCTTCGAACTTCATATGCACATTTTTGAGTTTCTCTTGCAGTCTGTTTGACATACTTCAAGTAGTCTTCATATATACTTGTTTATGTCTTCACTGCATGGCTTTTAATTTAAGTTGCATTGCTTATATCTGTACCATCGACTGGGTACTGATATCACTTCTTGGTACACCTCTTTATAGTCCTCATTACACCGCATAGTCCTCGTGAAAATTATTCATCTGTCTGCATTTGTGATATTTGTTCATCTGATTACTGATCTGGTCTATCTCCTTATGTAATTGCTGTTTGGACCTGGTTGTGCTTATGCACTTCATTTGTATCACTTGGTATCCACACTTCATTATGTTCATGTAGCCTGTTTCACTTGTATACCTTATTCATGTCACTTTACTATCTGCTCGGTACACCTGTCTTGTTGGCTAGTCTGGTTTCTTGACCAGGCTTGTTCGAGTTGCTTTGGCTATTGACTACGGTCATGGCTTGTTCGATATCACAGTTTTGATCTGAAGCGTGAACTTGTTCACCGCTTCCTTTTCGCTTGAGTTGGTTGAGTTTGGTTTGTCGGTTCTTGATTGTTTCAAGTTGATTTGTGAAATTTTACAGCGAGTTGAATCCAGTCTCAAAGACCTGGGTTTGACCCTGTAAGTTTTTCTACAGTTTTGATTGCTGTTATTTTTCACCGTCGTGATGATTTCACGTACTGTGTGGCGAGGCAGTGCACGCGTGCGTGTACTGCAGCCACATAGAAATTTGATTTGATTGATCTTTTTGAGATTTCTGATTTGTTGATTTACACTGCTTAGTGTTATATCTGCCGTTATCCAATTCTCGTATCGAGTGTTGGATATACGAGATTGCTGTGACTGTCGTCTATTTGACTATCTGATTATTATTACTGCCTATATGCACTAATAAACTGGTTTGAATTAGACTGACCTGGGTATTATTTTCTTTTGAATGTAATACTCGGGTCAGACCCGAGTTATTTCAGGTTGTAGATTTTCTTCTTTGAGTTGCTGTTCAGGATATGAAGACTTTTCACATCTTCTGAAGTTGTCAGTGTCGTTTTGTAGTAGTCGTGTCATTGTATAGAACGATATGTATTCATGTATATTAGTCGATAATGTACTTGTATATATAACTTCTAGAGTCGGCAGTTGTAGTTGTATCATATGTATCGTGTCAACTATATTGTAACTGACATCGGTTATATATATATGAGATTTTTGTTAATCTGTGTTCCGCAATTATATTATCTGCGTTATTGTTATATCTAATGTCCTAAACTATTATGAACTATCGTAGTTTGTTTTATACTGATAATTGGATATGTCGATGGGAGTAAATAAATAATAGATGAAAAATAAAAAGCATATACCACTCCTATCGAGATAACCAATATGAGTGTAAGGCCAACTACGGATGGTCGCTCCTATCCAGCCTTATTCTTCGTAATAATAGACAGTATTTCTTTTAATACTCTTTGTTATTATGAGCATAGAGGTGGGGCGTCACAGTTGGTATCAGAGCTTGGGGTTTATGGACATAATATAAAACATAACTTGGATGGAACATATGTTACAACTATTGGTCGATATTTTATTGTGTTTTGAGTCAAAACTGAAGTTTTGAAATTTTGATGAAAGTTTTTAAATATCTTTATTTAAAAATAATTGTGAAACTGTGTTTTGTTGTTTTGATTAAATTGTGTTCTGTTTATCAGAGTGCGCAGCGGAAACAGTGACACTGTCTTCGCTGAGTACAACTGATAATCTTTTTGATTTAAAAATCAAAATATGAAATTGATATGAATTTCATTTGTTGTTTACATAGCTGTAATTATTTGTTTCTTTGAGAATTTCGAATCCGAATTGAGGGTTCGAAGAAATTGCAGATATGTGATTTTTGTTGAAATTTCCGCTGGCTTTCTTTTGTACTAATCAACTATTGATTAGATTTTGCTGTTTTGAATTGTCTTCATTGAAGATACATTCGAATGATTTCTTTGTTTATATTGTAATGTGCGTGCGAATATGAATTGCACGTTATTGCATTTATTTTACGTTGAACCGATGCTTGGTTATGAAACGTATTTTGTTGCCGTTATTTTTATAACGGGATTTTTACGCCAGTGCTATTTTGAAGCACGGTGTTTTGTGGCATTTCTGATGAATGAAAATTCACTGATATTACATTTTGATGTGGATTGTTTTGATGTGATTTTGACGTTTTAAAACTACTGTCGCTTTGGCTTCAGTAACCGCCAAATTTTAAAAGTGGGTTTTCAAGCGGTTATTCCGCAATACTGATTTGTGACCGTTTTTACTGTATTTTGAGAAGTACAATTTCCTTATCGAAATTGTTACTGATTTGCTGTTTTAATCACGTGGTTAGAAAATTGTTTTAAAAATGAAAATTGTTTTATAAAATTTTAGCAGTTTGCGTTTTCAAAAGAATGAGAAAGCGACTTAAACGATTCAGCAAAATCGAGGATTATGACCCCTTTCTTTTACTGTTTCGCTTAACTCCGGACTTGTTCAGTTGAGAATGTGAATTGTTATTTTTACAAAATAAATAAAATTGTTTTCAGAAATCTTACAGTTTGCGATTTCAAAAGAATGAGGAAGCGATTTAAACGTTTCAGCAAAATCGAGGACTATGACCCCTTTCTTTTACTGATTCGCTTAATTCCGGACTTGTCCGTTTGAGAATGTAAAGTGTATTTTTACAGAATACACAATTTTGCACTTTCAAGGAAACGATGAAGAGAATTAAACAATTTAGTAAAACTCGTGGTTATGGGACATGTGCGTTTGCTATTTTGGTTAATTCCGGACTCGTTAATTGAAACATTTTGATGCTTTCGTGTGCTTTCGAGCCACTATGAGGACCTTCGGGTCATTTGTTGGACCTTCGGGTCATTTGTTGGGCTTTTGGGCCACTCTGCGGACCTTCGGGTCAAATACCAGTACTAGACCTTCGGGTCACTCTGCGGACCTTCGGGTCAATCTGATGGGCGCCAAAATTATGTTGAGTACTTGGTAGGCTTCGGCCATATGTTGTTGCACGTGCGGCGAATTAAAAACTCGCCATCTGATGGGATCGATCCAAGCTTTTATGTTGATTTTCTAGTCTTCTTAATTGATTTCTAGATATTTGTTGTTTCCAATTATCTGCAGGTAATTGGATATTTGTTGATATGAGTTCTGATTATCGTTTTTGATAATCAGATATTTGTTGTTTCTAATTATCGCTTGTGATAATTAGATATTTGCTGATATGAGTTCTGATTATCGTTTTTGATAATCAGATATTTGTTGTTTCTAATTATCGCTTGTGATAATTAGATATTTGCTGATATGAGTTCTGATTATCGTTTTTGATAATCAGATATTTGTTGTTTCTAATTATCGCTTGTGATAATTAGATATTTGCTGATATGAGTTCTGATTATCGGTTTTGATAATCAGATATTTGTTGTTTCTAATTATCGCTTGTGATAATTAGATATTTGCTGAAATGAGTTCTGATTATCGTTTTTGATAATCAGATATTTGTTGTTTCTAATTATCGCTTGTGATAATTAGATATTTGTTGATATGAGTTCTGATTATCATTTTTGATAATCGGATATTTGTTGCTTTTAATTATCACTTTAGATAATTAAATAATTGTTGATTTGTTGTTTTAATTATCGCTTTAGATAATTAAATATTTGTTGCTTTGAGATTTAATTATCGCTTTAGATAATTAAATATTTGCTGATGTGAAATTTAATTATCGCTTTAGATAATTAAATATTTGCTGATTTGAAATTTAATTATCGCTTTAGATAATTAAATATTTGTTGATTTTAGATTTAATTATCGCTTGAGATGATTAAATATTTGCTGATTTGAAATTTAATTATCGCTTTAGAAAATTAAATATTTGTTGAATTTAAAATTTTATTATCGATTGTGATAATCGAATATTTGTTGAATTTGAAATTTGATTATCGATTGTGATAATCGAATATTTGTTGAATTTGAAATTTGATTATTGTTTTTGATAATCGAATATTTGTTGAATTTGAAATTTGATTACCATTTGTGGTAATCAAATATTTGTTGATTTGAAATTTGATTACCGTTAGTGGTAATTAAATATTTGTTGATTTGAAATTTTAATTACCGTTTGTGGTAATTAGATGTTGATTTGTTTTCTGATTATCGTTTGAGATAATTAGATAATTGATGTTTGCTGATTTTGTTGATAAGAAATTTCCTAGTCTCCAATTGATTCTAGATTATGTTGATTTTATTGAATTGCCATTTTCTATCTATCACTGTAGATAGTTAGTATTTGCTGATTATGAAGTTCGTGTTTTCTATTTATCCGTTAGATAACTAGATATTTACAGTTTTGCGAATTGTGATTTGTGCTTTCTAATCATCTCTGTTGATAATTAGCTTTTGTTGTTTTTCTAATTATCGTATCGATGATTAGACATTGTTGCTTTATGATTCTCTGTATTTTAATTATCTAGTTGATAATTGATTATCGCTGATGATTACATTTATTCAGTTTTGTTGTTTTCTGATTATCTATTGATAATTAGATTTTGTTGAGAATTTGTGAACTTCTTTTACGAAATTGAAAGATTTCTTTGATATTTGTGTTCTCGATTCTTATTTTCTAGCATAACCAGTTTATGTTAGAAGAATAATTGTTATAGACGACTTTACTTATGAAAATTGCGAGGACGCAATTTTTACAAGGAGGGGAGTCTGTAACAACCCGAGGTTTTGCATTAATTAATTTTGTCAGTAAACGATTAATCTGTTGGTTAATTGTTGTTAAATGTTTTAATCGGTTGTAAATTCTTCTACAATTCATTAGGGGTTTGTGGGCTTTGAATCCCGGCCCAAGTTGTGGAGTGCTGTGATAATTTAATAAGGACAGTACTCGTTCTTTTTCCCACATTCAATTTCGCTAACCCTAGAAAACAAACGATTAAAAGAAAAAAAATGGTGGCTCTGTCTCTCGTTCGTCCCTCTTTCGAAGCTAGGGCTTCTTCAAAACTGAAGACGCCAACTTTTGTGACTCGTTCCATCGATGAGCTCAACCTTGCTTTGGCGATCGACGCTTCTATCTAGTCGAATTCATCTTCGCTACGAACAAGTTCGTAGCCCTAAATCAAACGCGATCGAATGAAAAAGGAAATGGCGGCCTTATACTTCTTCGTCCCCAAATCCAGCTAGGGCTTCACGAAATGGAGACTGCCGCCTTCAACGTCTCGATCTATTGAAAAAAGGTGAGTTACACTCACATCACTCACATCTAATTCTTACTTGGTTCGATTTCTTGATTTTTGTCACCATGGTTTCCACCCTGAACTGTTTGAGTCCATTCTTTTTAACTTCAGTTTGTGATGTTGTTCATGTGTTGATTTTGGCTTTCGTGGTTGAGCTTGCTACTGTTGATTTCTTTTGTGAGTTCGCCCATTTGAAATGATTTCTGGAATTCATTCGAATTAGTATATTTTGTGGTTATTAGCTTTATAGTTGTTGTTTCGTGAATTTTGGGGACTTTGGCATGTCTACCTCCATATATGCATTTATCTTTGCACTGACTAGTTTAGTTGCATATATGTTGTATCATTGTGAAGTTTGGGTTACTGGTGGGTTTTCTTGGCACTGTTCCACTGGGATTACGAGGGTCTTTGTATTTTGTTTCTTTCAGGTTGCCAGTTTGCATTTCTTGATCTTTACTTCCCTGTTGCCAGTCTTGGTTGCACTGGTCATTTCCAGTGCTTGATCATTTGTATATACTTCTTGCCTGCAGTGATAATTTTGCCTTCTTGACCTGGGCTTGAGTTTTGTCATTTGGACATCACTGAGTGTTTTGATTATATGTTGCAATTGGTACATTCATGTTTTGAGGCTTCTGTCCCAGTTCGTAAGTAGGTAATTTGAACTGTGGTTTGGTTGATTCCTTGAATAATTAGCTTTGGCCTTGGTTTCAGTGTGTAAACCATTCTATGACACTTTGGTTTTCTTCTTGCTGCTTGATTATTTTTGTGGTTTCACATGCGTGCATACATACCATTGTATGTGTGCATGTATATGTGTTGACCCTACACATGTGGGTTCACTGTACTTGATCCCCTGACCAGTGTTCCCTGTGCACACCTCTATTTCATTGTATTCAATTTTATTTGGCAGTTCCATTTGCTGTTTTGTCTTTCTGGTGCACTTTTGACCTGGTTTGTCAGTGTGCACTTATTTGCACTGCTACACTTATGTGTACATGCTGCATCCTTGACATCTTTACTGTTGGGTGAACTGATTTTCTTCGAACTTCATATGCACATTTTTGAGTTTCTCTTGCAGTCTGTTTGACATACTTCAAGTAGTCTTCATATATACTTGTTTATGTCTTCACTGCATGGCTTTTAATTTAAGTTGCATTGCTTATATCTGTACCATCGACTGGGTACTGATATCACTTCTTGGTACACCTCTTTATAGTCCTCATTACACCGCATAGTCCTCGTGAAAATTATTCATCTGTCTGCATTTGTGATATTTGTTCATCTGATTACTGATCTGGTCTATCTCCTTATGTAATTGCTGTTTGGACCTGGTTGTGCTTATGCACTTCATTTGTATCACTTGGTATCCACACTTCATTATGTTCATGTAGCCTGTTTCACTTGTATACCTTATTCATGTCACTTTACTATCTGCTCGGTACACCTGTCTTGTTGGCTAGTCTGGTTTCTTGACCAGGCTTGTTCGAGTTGCTTTGGCTATTGACTACGGTCATGGCTTGTTCGATATCACAGTTTTGATCTGAAGCGTGAACTTGTTCACCGCTTCCTTTTCGCTTGAGTTGGTTGAGTTTGGTTTGTCGGTTCTTGATTGTTTCAAGTTGATTTGTGAAATTTTACAGCGAGTTGAATCCAGTCTCAAAGACCTGGGTTTGACCCTGTAAGTTTTTCTACAGTTTTGATTGCTGTTATTTTTCACCGTCGTGATGATTTCACGTACTGTGTGGCGAGGCAGTGCACGCGTGCGTGTACTGCAGCCACATAGAAATTTGATTTGATTGATCTTTTTGAGATTTCTGATTTGTTGATTTACACTGCTTAGTGTTATATCTGCCGTTATCCAATTCTCGTATCGAGTGTTGGATATACGAGATTGCTGTGACTGTCGTCTATTTGACTATCTGATTATTATTACTGCCTATATGCACTAATAAACTGGTTTGAATTAGACTGACCTGGGTATTATTTTCTTTTGAATGTAATACTCGGGTCAGACCCGAGTTATTTCAGGTTGTAGATTTTCTTCTTTGAGTTGCTGTTCAGGATATGAAGACTTTTCACATCTTCTGAAGTTGTCAGTGTCGTTTTGTAGTAGTCGTGTCATTGTATAGAACGATATGTATTCATGTATATTAGTCGATAATGTACTTGTATATATAACTTCTAGAGTCGGCAGTTGTAGTTGTATCATATGTATCGTGTCAACTATATTGTAACTGACATCGGTTATATATATATGAGATTTTTGTTAATCTGTGTTCCGCAATTATATTATCTGCGTTATTGTTATATCTAATGTCCTAAACTATTATGAACTATCGTAGTTTGTTTTATACTGATAATTGGATATGTCGATGGGAGTAAATAAATAATAGATGAAAAATAAAAAGCATATACCACTCCTATCGAGATAACCAATATGAGTGTAAGGCCAACTACGGATGGTCGATCCTATCCAGCCTTATTCTTCGTAATAATAGACAGTATTTCTTTTAATACTCTTTGTTATTATGAGCATAGAGGTGGGGCGTCACACCTAACTCTATCAATCTCCCTCTTGCACTTTGTACATATAATGTATTTGGTCATCCTTAAAATTACATTTTAAAAAACACTTCATCCTTAACTTTTAAGGATATCAAATAAATTGTAATTTACTTAAACTAATCAAACTGACATTTCACTTATTGAATTCTTAGATTCATCTTATAGCCTTTGGTCTAGTGATACATTTAACACAACAAGATCATTATTGTAATCAATTGTATTGAATACATGTTCTCAGACTATGGTTTACTTTCTTATTTTGAATGATCTAATTTTATTGAAGTTTCATACATTACGAGTTATGGTCGTTCACCATATAATATTTATATGTGATTGGAAATGAATCAAATATTCATATCCATGTATTGTTTTTAGAGTTCGAAACTCATTGAAGACAATACACGGTCTCGGGCAAATAAATATGTAAGCGACTAAGTTATGAACGTATTTAGTAGTTGTATAATTAGGCACTTACATGGGTCAACTTCTAAAAATATTTATTGGTAAGTATATTTTATATTTATATTTGTCAATATTAATTCAGTTCATTTGTATATTTTAATTGGTAAATATTTATCAATTTTAACAGCTGTACAAATTTATCGATGTAGATTATTTTAAAATTACATATAGAAGATGTTCTTACAATATTAGAAAGGTTAAATGTTGCCATTTTAGTTTTCTAATAAGGCACCCGCTAGATTTTTATGTTTCTCAAAACCCCAAGATGAAACATAGATTTCTTTCGACTTCACTGATGGGCGTTAGGACTCATTTGTCTTGGGTTTCTAACCTTGAGTTTGCTCAACAAGTCATAGCCCTACAAACGATGGATAATTTCTTATCTGTTGTATCATATACCACTCTTAACCCTTGGTTCCTTGTCCTACTCTCATTTCGATCTTAAGTTTCTCGACAAATCGAAAGAGATTATTCACTCGTACCTACCATTTTACGACAGCCTAAGTATAGTATATGTACCTTGAGTTTGCTCAACAAATGGTTATGTTACCTCGTTTGTTCAATGTATTCATAATACTATACATAACATCTCTAGTTTGAGTTTGTTCAATAACCAGAGAGTATGTGATTTATTAATATATAAATGGTAGAAGATAACATTTATAAGATTCATAATCTTTAATATATTTAATATCGACTTAAAGAATAATGTTTTTCTTATGCAGTACCCTTGTGATTCAAGTGTCGAACACATCAAAATTCACGGTACACTATATATTTATTCCCTAAGTCTAATTGGGTTCTTATTGTTCCACCTTTAATTTATACATTCATATTATATGAGTTTTAATTATTATATAACTTTTATAATTAATTAACTTATATAATAGTCTTATCTATAATATCATATCAATTAAATCTTATTTAATTAATTAACATTTTAATTAATTTAATTTTATTCATTTTAAACATCTTAAATGGAATATGTGCACTATAATATTTATTTATAATAACACACATATATCTTATATATATGTATGTATGTATGTATATGTATTATATTATTTATTAATTAACATTTAATTAATATATCTAATTAAAACAATTTTAACTAATTATAATTAATTTTGAAAATTATATATATTACCTTAACATCTTAAGAGAATGTTACATATATCAATATATATATATATATATATTATTTAATTTAGTTAATTAACTTTTAATTAGTTACTCAATTTAATTAATCTAATTAATAATAATTTTCAAAATTAATTATTTTTATTTTTAGAACAGTTTTGAAAATTATTTTATAACATTTATAAATAATTGCTTATTTTAAATTTAACCATTTAAATTTAAAATATTATTTTTATTATTTTAAATTTAACCTTTTAAATTTAAAATATTATTTTTATTTATTTTAAATTTAACCTTTTAAATTTAAAATTTTATTTTTATTTTCAAAACAGATTTTGAAAATTAGCCCAAGGCCTAAATCAAGTTGGGCATTTTTATCGGTGATAACCTTTAGGCTTACCTCATCATTTCGGGACATGCCGGTAGCCAAGTAGGACGGAGTACTTGGTTATCCGAACTCAACCTTAGACCATACTTTCCTAAGCACCCTACTATTTGGGTAGGCTTTAATAAGTTAGCCCTAGTACTGCTAATTTAGACCTAATTACAACATAAACTTGTATATAGTGGTAAAACACCCGATTAAAAACTGGAGGTCAGAGGTTCGAGTCTTGGTTAGTGAATAGATTGCAACATTTCTAAAATATCATACTTTCAAAAGTTATTTACCTTCAAGAACTTAATATATAAGACTATAACATCTCGTAATTTGGCGTTATTATTTAATTAATTAATTAATTAATTTAGCTCCAAGAATGGAATTTGTGCAAATGATAGAATTTGACTATGAAAATCACACCATTGCGTTCGTGGTGAAATTCTGAGCAACTTTCATATTTGGGGTTTTGCAATTGGAGTCCAATCGAAGAAGTTACGAATGATAAATGAATTTGAAACGAAAATAATTCGAATAAGAAAATTAACATTTATATATCGGTTATCTAGGGCCAACAGGTCGACCCGCATATTTGCGGTCGACTAGGGATGGTCAACCCTTAAGAAGGGGGCATTCGACCGCTTCATATGTGGCGACTAGTGTTAGCCTAGGCCCAACGGCCCAAATTTAATTTATTTTGATCTAACGGTTCTGGCTGATTCTAGCACCTATAAATTAAGACCTAACCCTCCCTTCTCTTTTCATATTTTCTAGAGGAAATAGCAAAGCTCTGCCATTTATTCTTCTCCACTTTCTTTCTAGATTATAAAAATAAGATATTTATATCTATATTCATACAAATTGGAGAAGAATAGAAATCTAATAAAAAGGAGAAGAGAAGATAATCAACTATATGCGTATTTCAGGCAATTTATATATTTGTATCTATTTTCTCTCCCAATCCCAGATCTCTTTTCAGATCTGTAATTCTAATATATGTATATACCATTTTTATATATATTTCTTGGATTAGAAAGTATTTGGAGATGAATCAAAGGTTCTACTTCAGATCTGGAGATTTGGATCACTTTTAAAAGGTGAGTGGGAAATTTTATAGATTGTTATAATATGAAAATTATCCCGATGGTGTTTATTTGATTATTATGCCTAACTAGATAATTGTTACGAGTTGTAGGCAACAAATTGGATATAATCTGAATATAATAAATATCGCCCACATATTCTTGTTTATGAATTGATTTAGAATTGCTTAAAACCAGATCTGGAAATCAGTCTCAAAAGTGTAAATTTAGAATATTGATTTGAATGAAATTTATTCCAGATCTGAAAATAAGTTGTATAATGAAGTTAAGAATTTGGATTATTACCTTAATCTTGTTGGAATGTAAACTTTTTTATGTTTGGATTATTGGAATTTAGATCCATTTAATATTTGTAAATTAGTTTGATTTCTTTCCCTTTTATAAAAATACAGCTTTTGATCTAACAAGGAATAGATGCAAACAAAAAGAGAAAGAGACGTGTAAAGTATGAATTCATTATAGTTTACACTGTTTATTTTAGTAATAAAAAGAAATTATTATTCCTTGTAATTTCAAACGATGTAATCTTTTATATTTTAAAGTTAAATTTTTTGTTTGGACTAATTTATGAAAATTATAGCGGATAATCTTTTTAGATATGATTCCAACAGTTTAACATCGAAAAGAATATTTTTGTGAAGATACATAACTATAATATATTTAATAAAAGTAAATATTTGTACGTAATTTACTGCGCTTATAATAATTAAAATAAAACTTAGCTAATAATGACGCTTACACGTAATATTCACGTTTAGGATAACTAATTGATGAGAAAGGAATTTAAATGGTTGTAACTCTAATAACTGGAAAATAAATGGTAATAAATATGGGAATTGCAATAATTTGATAGGGTAAATGTGACGCCCAACCACTATACCCACGCTAGCCAAGAGCACTACGGAGTAATGCTGTCGACTAACACGAAGAATAAGGCTGTTGAGGAGCGACCATCCATGTAACTTCTTTGTGCGAGCACTGATATGTCAGATAGTATAGCATGCATTTCATTTAAGGAGGAAATCCGACATACCGATACAAACTCAAGCTATCACACAGTGGCTATATATAATCTTCGGAAACAAATATAGAAATAAACATAGCACAAACCAGTCACAGACATCCATATCACAAAGGCGGAAAAAGATATGAATATATAACACATGAAAGTGTACATCAGAGTAGTGGTCAGAAAGATCCACGATAATACAAGAGAGTAGCTACAAGCCACACAAAAGAATAAGTATACAACACGGAGTCTATATCCCAAATGTATACAACCAAAAACTACTAATCTAAGTAGTTAGCCCAAAGTCAAAGTAATAAATCCCTGGAGAGAAGTCAAGCAGGAGCACCTGTAACATCTCGGTCTGACCCGAGTATTATTTCATAAGAAAATAATAAACAGATCAGTCTAGCTATAAATATCAGATGACATGATATAGAATAAGAGATATGGCATAAACGCATAACAACCATAATGGCATACTACTATAAGTATGTAAATGATAATCAACAAGAGATTAATCAATATCACAAGAATCCTCTCAAAGATCCAAATCCACAAAAGGGTAATGACACACGAATTCACCAATGCATAAAAATTGATAAAACATATCAATGAAAATCACAAAAATTGGTGAAGCACAAATTCCAGAAATCAACACACGAAATCCAGAAATCACAAAAAGGGGGGAGGCCTATCACACGAACGGGAGCATGAAAGCTCACCAACATATGTATTACACGAACGAGATGCTATCTCATGGAAGCTAACCATTAATTTTTGAACACACGAACGGCCCGAAGACCATGGGGCGCTACCCTACATATGTGAGTCGAAACATCACACAAACGGGGTTTAGTCTCCCTCGCAGACAAAGAGACATCGCACAATTGCTAGTCTAAATCACAAAAATGATCGTCATTGATCATCAAGAAGTGTCAATTACACTAAGCTAGTAAATATATGAGTTTAGCTTCATGTCCCATAACCACTTGCTTAACTTAAATATTTACGAACAAACTGTAAATCTTCACTAGAAAATTGTCACAAGAGGTTCAGTCGAACAAGTCCAAGAATTAACCGACGAAGTAAACGCAAGCGTTTCATACCACTTGTTTTACTAAGCTGTTTAATTAGATTTCTCATCCGAGTGAGGTAAAGGTTTGTATATACTAATTGATTGGAAAACGGTTTTATAAACGAGTTTGGTATTGAAAATAGAGTTGAAATCGTTTTGATGAAAGAGTTTTGATATTTACTACTAGTATTGAAACCTTTATATTTTTAAAGTGACAAATCACAAAAATGATTGTAGAACAATCAATCACCAAAATTCACATTCAAAGACGTGAATAACATCCAAAGAAATCGATAACGAATCCATCAAAATTGATATTCCCAAAAATCACGAAGAAAATGTCATCAAAGCTGATAATAAATGATAACAATAAAAAGGGAATCAACACGAATCGATTAAAGTTGGAAATTCAAACAAATAGGCAATATAGGCATAATTGGCAAAAGGGAGCAGGTCGGTCAACCGGCTCACTGAGTTCGGTTGACCGGACCAGAGGCAGAAATGCTCGGGTAGCAGGTCGGTCGATCGGACCCTGAGTTCGGTCGACCGGAGCCTATTACTAGTTCTACCAAAACAGAGGCAGGGAAATGCTCGGGTAGCAGGTCGGTCGACCGGACCCTGAGTTCGGCCGACCGAAGCCTGTTACCAGCACTCCCATGCCTATCTAATGAAGGCCAATCCCTTCCGAATTGCAATCGGTCGAGCAACGGCATTAAGGGTTTACGCCCATCGACTACCCGGCCATATAAGCTCTTCGATTCATCACCAAAAACATGATCAAAACATCAAAGTTAGGATTTTCAAAGAATTGAACTCAAAACACTAAAAATTGGATAATTCACCAAATCAATCCAAACCAAAAGCATTTGCACAAGAATAAGTGTTAGGAATTCATACCTAACAATCGAAGATAAATATAGATTAAGATGTGAGATAAAAATCTCACCTTTTCACAAAAATAATGAAGAAGGAGCTTGAAAGAAAAGGGAGAATCAACCACTCTTCAACACAACCCAAATGAGCTTGAATCTATGCTCAAAAAGGAGAACATTCCCAAAGTTAGGTTTAGGAATTTCTGAAATTGATAAAAGAATGAGTTGGAGAAGAAGAAGAGGAGGCTTACCAAAGCTTCTTCTATTAGTTTGGAGCTAGAACTTGATTTGCAAAAGAAAACCAGGGCTTGGAGTTTTAATTTCCCATTCCTCTCTCCATTGTTGTAAAAGCTTGAGTATTAGGAAATAGAAGTAAGGTAATGAAGAGAGGAGGAGTGAGGCTTGGGTCTAATGAGCTGAAACAAGACCAAAGCTCTAAGTGGAAAAAGTAGCAAAATTCTACTATCTCCAAACATATCAAAGTTTATACTTAAAAAGATTGCACACGTCATTTTGAACTCAATGGAAGTGGTCTCGAGTCCTAATTTGACCGTATGCAAAAAGTATCTTTTTGGACTAAAATCCGACTGACGATAAAATATTTAAATAAACTATTTAAATATAAAATCGATAAATATGCGGGTTGTTACAGACTCCCCTCCTTAAAGAAATTACGTCCTCGCAATATATAAGATGGAAATAAAAAGTAACAACCATAAAAGCATATTAACACAAAAGAAATTTGAAATAAGAAGTTCACCTTAAAGAGCATGAGAAAGTAAGTCCGGATGTGTACGCTTGATGAATTCTCTAGATTCCCAAGAGCAATCCTTAGGATTTGAGGACCATTGAACCTTCACAAGCGGAACATCTTTATTTCGAAGTCGTTTAACCTCTGAAGCAATAATTCAAATAGGATGCTGCTCATACGTTAAATTCGGTGAAACTTTAATTTCTTCCACAACACCAGGCTCAAGAATAGATTCGGAATCCCGAAGACATTTCCGTAATTGAGAAACGTGGAACACGTCATGCATGGTAGAAAACTGAGCCGGTAATGAAAGGCGATAAGCCATGGAGCCAATACGTTCAGTGATAGGAAATGGCCCAATATATCGAGGCGCTAACTTTCCCGATCGACTGAAACGTAAAACACCCTTCATAGGGGAAACACGAATAAATACAAGATCTCTAACAGAAAATTCTAATTTCCTTCTTCGATTATCGGCATAGGATTTTTGTCTATTCTGGGCTTCTTTCATCCTATGACGAATAAGTTCAATCTTTTCTATGTAATCACGAATGAAATCTGGACCTAAAATCAGCTTCTCACCGGCCTCAAGCCAACAAGAAGGAGATCGGCATGGCCTTCCATAGAGTGCCTCGAATGGTGCCATACCAATACTAGATTGGAAGCTATTATTATAGGAAAATTCAACTAGTGAAATATGATCTTCCCAACTTCCACCAAAGTCAAGCACACAAGAACGAAGAAGATCTTCAAGAGTTTGATTCACCCGCTCAGTTTGTCCATCGGATTGGGGGTGATAAGCGGTGCTAAAATTAAGCTTCGTTCCCAAAGCTTTTTGAAGACTCTTCCAGAATCCACTAGTAAATAATGGATCACGGTCACTAACAATGGAAGTAGGAACTCCATGTAATTTAACAATTTCTTTGATAAAGAGTTTGGCCAGAAGAGGAACGATTCGATTCGAGCGAACGGGAATAAAATGGGCGGATTTAGTAAGTCTATCAACGATCACCCATAAGCTATCATGACCCGAACGAGAACGGGGAAGGCCATCAATAAAATCCATGGAAATTTGATCCCATTTCCAAACCGGAATTTCCAAAGGTTGCAATAACCCACCGAGCCTTTGATGTTCGGCCTTGACAAGTTGGCAAGTCATGCAACACTTAACAAAGTTAGCAATATCAAATTTCATTCCCTCTCAATAATAAAGTCGCTTCATATCCGCGTACATTTTACCACTACCGAGATGAATGGAATATTTGGAACGATGAGAATCTTCTAGAATATCTTTACGAAGATCACTAATATTTGGTACGATAAGTCTACCAAATTTTCGAATGCCGCCACGAGAATCAATATCAAAGTCTTTCAAACCTTCAATATCAACTTTATCCTTAATATTTTGGCCAAGAAGAGCCAATTCGGGATCTAGCCTTTGAGCTTCAAGAATGCGGTCTAAAAGAGAAGGGTGAGCCTAAAGGCTACATAAAACAAGAGATGAACATAAATCGAAAACACGATCTCGAATTTCACAAGTGGATAAAACCTCGAGATCATTCCATTCGGATATCATCAAGGAAACAACCGCTTGTTGCTTGCGACTAAGTGCATCGGCAACTCGATTTCCCTTTCCGAGAGTATAAATAATATCAAGATCATAAGAGGCAAGGAATTCGAGCCAACGCTGTTGACGCAAATTAAGTTCCTTTTGAGAAAATAAATATTTCAAAGACTTATGATCAGTATAAAGTATAAATTTCTCTCCCAAAAGATAATGTCGCAAAATTCGAAGGGCGAAAATGATAGCTGCGAGTTCTAAATCATGTGTGGCATATCTAGTCTCAGCCGGCTTCAATTGCCTAGAAGCATAAGCAATAACACGTTCTTTTGGCATAAGAACGGCACCCAAACCAACGCGACTAGCATCGATATAAACAACAAAATCTTGATTCCCTTCGGGAATAACAAGAATAGGAGCATCAGAAAGGAGTTCTTTTAATTTCTGAAAAGAAGCTTCACATTTGTCCGACTAAATGTATTTAACACCTTTCTTTGTTAAGCCAGTAAGAGGAACGGCAATTTTAGAAAAGTCCTTTATGAAATGGCGGTAATAACCTGCCAATCCGAGAAAGCTACGGATTTCAGTCACGCTCTCCGGTCTCTTCCAAGTTTGAATCGCTTCAATCTTCGAGGGATCCACTGATATTCCGGATTCGGAAATAATATGGCCAAGAAACTTCACACTAGATTGCCAAAAGTGGCATTTAGAAAATTTTGCTTTTAATTGATTGCTCCTAAGAGTTTCCAATACAATCCGAAGATGCTTTTCATGTTCCTCCTCGGTTTTAGAATACACAAGAATATCATCAATAAAGATGAGAACAAACCGATCGAGGAAATCTTTGAAAACTCGATTCATAAGGTCAACGAAATAAGCCGGAGCATTCGTTAAACCAAATGGCATAACAAGCCATTCATAAGATCCATATCGAGTTCAGAACGAAGTCAAAGGAATACTATCCTCTGCAATGCGAAGCTGATGAAAACCGGTAGCCAAGTCCAATTGTGAAAAGACTCTAGCACCACTAAGTTGATCAAATAGATCATCAATCCGAGGTAAAGGATATTTATTCTTAATAGTAAGATCATTAAGCTTGCGGTAGTCGACGCAAAGCCTAAGTGTACCATCGGATTTCTTCACGAAGATTGCTGAAGCTCCCCAAGGCGAGGAACTAGAGCGAGTAAGTTGCTTCGTCTCCAATTCTGATAATTGCTTGCGCATCTCTTCATTCTCCTTATTGGACATGCGATAAGGAGGATGAGTAATAGGTTGAGCTACAGGTATAAGATTAATTTTGAACTCAATTGCTCGCTTAGGTGGTAGTCCTAAAATGGGCCCAAATATGTTGGAAAATTTACGAACGACGTGAATACGAGAAATGACATCTTCCTCATCATCATTATCATCATCACGAGGATTTAAAGAATATAAAGATGCAGCCAAAGTGGAATCCGAATCTTTAAGAATAATAGAAATCTGCTTTACAGATTGCGGATGTCGGAGATAAATAGTCTGCTCAGGACATAGGATATGAGCTTCATAACGGTTAAGCCAATCCATACCCAAAATCATTCCAAATTCTAAATAACGCATGACATGCAAATCGGCTAGGAAAGGAAAATCACATAAAATAATCTCCACATCTTCACAAAGCAAACTAAGAGTTGCGGATCCACCAACCGGATTCGAAATTCTTAAAGAAGTCATTAGAGCAACAACACTTAAGGAAAAAGTATCGACAAGTTCCTTTGATATAAAAGAATGGGATGCACCCGTATCAAAGAGAACTCTGATAGGTTGATCACGAAATATAATAATGCCATCAAGGACAGAATGAGACATACCTTGACCGCGAGATGTGTTGCCAGGGGCTTGAGCAACGTTTAACTTTCCCTCCTTGCCTTGAAGCTTAGGGCATAGATGCATATAATGATCTGAACTTTTACAATAGCGACCAGAACGGGGCTTTGAACACTTGTTCGCAAAATGGTCCCTAGAACCACAGTTGAAGCATTTCCCATCACTAGAGGAAAAAGTCTTTGCAGTAGGAGTTGCTTGTTTCCCCTTTTTATTGGGATAAGGGCCTTTGGATTTGTTTGGCCTCTTCTTGTTGTTGAAGTTTGGTTTGGCACCTACCACTTCAACATCACTTCCCCTATCTGCCTCTTCAAGACGAAGAGCGATATCAATGAGTTGATCGAAAGAAACTTCTAATTTTAGAAGTAATGGCTTCTTGAGATTCTTGTTTAAGCCATAGACGAATCTTTGGTTCTTCTTCAATGGAGTGTTGATGTATTCAACCCCATATTTAGATAGTGACTCGAAGGATGCGACATAATCTGTCACAGAGGATTCACCTTGAACAAGGTCTATGAAACGTCGAGCCAATGTCACTTTCTCTGCTTCTGGTACGAATTTTAATTCGAAGCGTTCCCGGAATTGCTCCCAGGTGAGATCCACTTCATTAATTTCAGAAATAAGAAGTTAGTACCAGTCCAATGCTCTTTCTTGGAGCATACTGGAAGCCACCTGAACACGGTGAAGATCGATAAGATTCATGCAAGAAAAGATTCGATTGCATGATCTTAACCAAGCCTGGACCTCAATAATAGTTTCGGAACCCTTGAATGGTTTCCCACCCAAGTTGGTATAATCGTTGCACAAGCGTGCAAATCCAGACTTAGGATGAGTAGGTTCCTGATTAGGACCAGCTGCTTGAGCATTCTTTACTAAATCAAGAAGCTGTTGAGTGGTCATAAAAACTCCATCCTAGGGAGTAACAGTAGATGGTCCGGCTCTGGGACGGCCTGGTCTAGACATTCTCTTCTTTAAGAAAGAGAAAAGAAGAAAAGTTATTCTCCAAATAATTATCAATAAAATCTTGATAGATAAAACAAGGATACATAAAAGGAAATAGGATGAATCGGTACGAAGACTCGAATTAAATCCTAAGGCACGACTCCTAAGTTGGACTTAGGACGATGATCCTTGTTAAGTTATTCTACATTGTTCCGAAGTTTGGCTCCGATACCAAGTTGTGACGCCCCACCTCTATACCCACGCTAGCCAAGAGCACTACGAAGTAATACTATCGACTAACACAGAGAATAAGGCTGTTGAGGAGCGACCATCCATGTAACTTCTTTGTGCGAGCACCGATATGTCAGATAGTATAGCATGCATTTCATTTAAGGAGGAAATCCGACATACCGATACAAACTCAAAGCTATCACACAGTGGCTATATATAATCTTCGGAAACAAATATAGAAATAAACATAACACAAACCAGTCACAGACATCCATATCACAAAGGCGGAAAAAGATATGAATATATAACACATGAAAGTGTACATCAGAGTAGTGGTCAGAAAGATCCACGATAATACAAGAGAGTAGCTACAAGCCACACAAAAGAATAAGTATACAACACAGAGTCTATATCTCAAATGTATACAACCAAAAACTACTAATCTAAGTAGTTAGCCCAAAGTCAAAGTAATAAATCCCTGGAGAGAAGTCAAGCAGGAGCACCTGTAACATCTCGGTCTAACCCGAGTATTATTTCATAAGAAAATAATAACGAATCAGTCTAGCTATAAATATCAGATGACATGATATAGAATAAGAGATATGGCATAAACGTATAACAACCATAATGGCGTACTACTATAAGTATGTAAATGATAATCAACAAGAGATTAATCAATATCACAAGAATCCTCTTAATGATCCAAATCCACAAAAGGGTAATGACACACGAATTCACCAAAGCATAAAAATTGATAAAACATATCAACGAAAATCACGAAAATTGGTGAAGCACAAATTCCAGAAATCAACACACAAAATCCAGAAATCACAAAAAGAGGGGAGGCCTATCACACGAACGGGAGCATGAAAGCTCACCAACATATGTATCACACGAACGAGATGCTATCTCATGGAAGCTAACCATTAATTTTTGAACACACGAACGGCCCGAAGACCATGGGGCGCTACCCCACATATGTGAGTCGAAACATCACACAAACGGGGTTTAGTCTCCCTCGCAGACAAAAATACATCGCACAATTACTAGTCTAAATCACAAAAATGATCGTCATTGATCATCAAGAAGTGTCAATTACACTAAGCTAGTAAATATATGAGTTTAGCTTCATGTCCCATAACCACTTGCTTAACTTAAATATTTACGAACAAACTGTAAATCTTTACTAGAAAATTGTCACAAGAGGTTCAGTCGAACAAGTCCAAGAATTAACCGACGAAGTAAACGCAAGCGTTTCATACCACTTGTTTTACTAAGCCGTTTAATTAGATTTCTCATCCGAGTGAGGTAAAGTTTTGTATATACTAATTGATTGGAAAACGATTTTATAAATGAGTTTGGTATTGAAAATAGAGTTGAAATCGTTTTGATGAAAGAGTTTTGATATTTACTACTAGTATTGAAACCTTTATATTTTTAAAGTGACAAATCACAAAAATGATTGTAGAACAATCAATCACCAAAATTCACATTCAAAGACGTGAATAACATCCAAAGAAATCGATAACGAATCCATCAAAATGGATATTCCCAAAAATCACGAAGAAAATGTCATCAAAGCTGATAATAAATGATAACAATAAAAAGGGAATCAACACGAATCGATTAAAGTTGTAAATTCAAACAAATAGGCAATATAGGCATAATTGGCAAAAGGGAGCAGGTCGGTCAACCGACTCACTGAGTTCGGTTGACCGGACCAGAGGCAGAAATGCTCGGGTAGCAGGTCGGTCGACCGGACCCTGAGTTCGGTCGACCATAGCCTGTTACTAGTTCTACCAAAACAGAGGCAGGGAAATGCTCGGGTAGCAGGTCGGTCGACCGGACCCTGAGTTCGGCCGACCGGAGCCTGTTGCCAGCACTCCCATGCCTATCTAATGAAGGCCAATCCCTTCCGAATTGCAATCGGTCGAGCAACGGCATTAAGGGTTTACGCCCATCGACTACCCGGCCATATAAGCTCTTCGATTCATCACCAAAAACATGATCAAAACATCAAAGTTAGGATTTTCAAAGAATTGAACTCAAAACACTAAAAATTGGATAATTCACCAAATCAATCCAAACCAAAAGCATTTGCACAAGAATAAGTGTTAGGAATTCATACCTAACAATCGAAGATAAATATAGATTAAGATGTGAGATAAAAATCTCACCTTTTCACAAAAATAATGAAGAAGGAGCTTGAAAGCAAAGGGAGAATCAACCACTCTTCAACACAACCCAAATGAGCTTGAATCTATGCTCAAAAAGGAGAACATTCCCAAAGTTAGGTTTAGGAATTTCTGAAATTGATAAAAGAATGAGTTGGAGAAGAAGAAGAGGAGGCTTACCAAAGCTTCTTCTATTAGTTTGGAGCTAGAACTTGATTTGCAAAAGAAAACTAGGGCTTGGAGTTTTAATTTCCCATTCCTCTCTCCATTGTTGTAAAAGCTTGAGTATTAGGAAATAGAAGTAAGGTAATGAAGAGAGGAGGGGTGAGGCTTGGGTCTAATGAGCTGAAACAAGACCAAAAGCTCTAAGTGGAAAAAGTAGCAAAATTCTACTATCTCCAAACATATCAAAGTTTATACTTAAAAAGATCGCAAACGTCATTTTGAACTCAATGAAAGTGGTCTCGAGTCCTAATTTGACCGTATGCAAAAAGTAGCTTTTCGGACTAAAATCCGACTGACGATAAAATATTTAAATATAAAATCGATAAATATGCGGGTTGTTACAGTAAATGGATTAATAGGACTGATAAATAAAGAAGTTGAATTAATAACTATGGAATAGCTAAAAAGGTTACTAATTTGAAATTAGTAATCATATATAAATGTCTTAAGAAATGTCCGTTAGGATTTTATGGACAAATTGACATTAATGAGCATTAAAAGGGGATTTATGGGTATATAAGCATTAAGGTAAATCTTATTTCCATAAATAAAAAGGGAATTAGTAAGCTAAGTCCAATTTCTACCTAAGATAATATAAGTAAAGACTTAAGATGGTTAATTGGACCTAGTAGGTTAGTGATGCGAGGTCGGTAGAGTCACTCGACAGAAGATTGCCCTTCACTTTAAGGCTACTAACAGTCGGGTGCACTTACTACTGATGTGAGATATCATTAATCCTAGGACCCGAAATGGCGTGAGAGATTGGGCTTGCTTTCTTAATTGAAAAGTATTAAATGGTCCAAATTTGGAATTAGAAGCGGTAAGAGATATCTCCATAAGCGTTCGCTTATGATTTTAGGTATTAAGTGGTTGTAGGGTCCGACCTTTCTCCTAAAAGGAAGTATTAAGTAACCTAGTGAGATTCTAAATAAATAAGGATGTCTCTAAAAGGGTTTACTTCAATATTAAGGTATTAAGTGACTATTTTAAGGCCCGCCTCCTTACCGAAAGAAATAACCTAATGAGATTCCATATTTATAATTAAGAGTGATATTGGATATCTCGTGAAGGGTTTGCTTAGGGTTTTAGGTATTAAGTGACTAATCTAAGGGTTTTCCTCTCTACTAAAAAGAACTATTAAGTAACTTAGTGAGATTCCAAGAATGTCAGCCAGATAGTACCAGTGAGGAGTCCACCTTAGGGTTAGGTATTAAATGATAAAGGCCTAACTATAAATAGGATGTAAATGGTCAAGGGTCTACCTAGTCCTTATTAATGAGGTATTAAGTGGCTTGGGTATAGTCTCCCACATAAGGCCGTAATAAAAATATTACCAGTGAGGAGTCTGCATTGGGGATAGGTATTAAGTGATGTAGGACCTGTCTAGAATATAGGTATTAAATGGTTAGAAGTTTGTCTAGTCCTTTTAAAGGTATTAATTGGCTTGGGTACTGTCTCTTACATGGCTATAATTTTATTGGCGATAGACGTAGTAATAGTTGGTCATTAAATGTCGAAAGCCTTAAATAGTGGTTAGAGGTCTTTGTAGCTAGGACTCACCGACCATTGACAATATTGTTAGAAAACCACCTTGGGAATAGGTCTTAAATGATGGGGTCTACCTTGATTGAGGTCTTAAATGGAAGATTATGCCTATTTCTCATTTAAATGTATTTTGTGGTGATTATAGAAGCCCACTTCATATTTAGAAGTATTAAGTGGCAAATGGGTTTGGAAGTATTGGGTGGTTGATAAGGCTTCATCGGTATTTTGTACATTGGGAAGGGGTAAGTAAGTAATCGTGCATGCAATGCAAGGTTAGATTAGAATTTCTAACCTTAATAGACATAACAATCAAATGCAAACCAATCGGTGTAAATTTATGTTATGGGCGGTTTATAGATTTTCTAGTGCCCAAAACGTTGTTCTGACCCCCTCTTTATTACAACCAACAAGATAGATTTAGAGGAGCAGGTCATTGTAGCTGAATATGCTTTGTTGTTGGAGAAGTCTTCTTTTCTCTCATGTTCGATGCTGATTTGACAATTTGTTATTCAAGAAATACCATTAATTCCAAGGTAGTAGTCATAGTCAGTATTCTTATCCTATTATTGTTTCCGTTGTGAGTTTAGATTTATATCAATCTTTGATAATGCTGATGCTTTTTTGCAGCTACCTAATCCAACGATCTGTGCTTTAATGGACTTAGGTTTCGATTTTTGTCGAAATTTAGGCCCATTGAGGTACGGTACAAAGACCATATGATTATATTATTTTAGAATACTTTTTGGGACGTTTTAAAATTTGACTTAGTTAATATGTTTAATGATTTTTACAATGGTAATTTGCAATTAGGGAGATTTAACTTCGCAAATGTTATTTTGTTACAAAAAAAAGTAGGAGCTAAAAACTTAAAAGATTTTAGACCTATTTCTTTGATTAACTGTTCAGTTAAAATCATTTCAAAAGTTCTAGCTAATAGACTTAGTAAAAGAATGAATGAATTAATCGATTGTTCACAATCGGCTTTTATTAAAGGGAGAAATATCACTGATGGGTGGCAGTGGTTCAAGAATATATTAATTACTGTTGTAAGAATAACATAACTTGTGCGATTTTAAAACTTGATTTTGCTAAAGCTTTTGATTCAGTAGATTAGGATTTTCTTGTTGATATTTTTCATGCTAGAGGTTTTAGTCAAAGATGGATCAATTGGATTTTGACTTTGCTTAGAACTGGAAACTCTAGTATTATGGTTAACGGTATTTTAGGTAATAGAATTCAATCTAAGAGAGGTTTAAGGCAAGGGGATCCCTTATCGCCTTTATTATTTAACTTAGCTGCTGATGTTTTTGCTAAAATTATTAAAAGAACAGTGGATAATGGAGCTCTTGGACGTGTAGGCAATGAAATTTCACGTAATGGTTTATCGGTTCTCCAATTTGCTGATGATACCTTACTTTTTTCTTCCCATCTTCCTAGACACATCATTACCCTTAAGTTTATCCTTTACAGTTTTGAACTTTTATCTGGTTTAAGAATAAATTTTGACAAAAGTTCCGTGTTAGTTTTAAATGATTTTGATAAAGTTGAAAACTTAGTTCCTAATAATCTAAATTGCAAAATTATGAATTTTCCTTTAGACTACCTTGGTTTTGTGATTAGACCCACCAATCTCAAACATGATGATTGGATTATTATCATAGATAAAATTAAGAATAAGATTTCTAACTGGAATGGGAGATTCCTATCTAGAGAGGTAGACTTGTTTTAATAAATTCGGTTTTATCAGCTCTTCCGATTTATTGGATGTCCTTGCATTTGTTCTCGGATTGGGTTATTGATAAAATTGATAAGAATAGAAGAGATTTCTTATGGAGTGGAGAAAACTCTAATAATAATATTAAATGTCTTGTAAATTGGGAAACCGTCTGTAAGGCCAAAAAGGAAGGTGGTTTAGGTGTTATTAATTTGCGTAATATGAATTTGTCTCTGTTAGGTAAATGGCTTTGGAAGTTTAAAGATATAAATAATATCGCTATTTGGAAAGAGATTATTTCTAAATATTACTATAATGGAAATAGTAATTTATATCAAATTGCTTCTCCAGTCACTCAAAATATTTCTAACTTTTGGAAAAATATTTTAAAATGTAATGAGATTTTTAATTTAGGAATAAATACAATTGTTCACTCTGGTAATCGTACTTCATTTTGGCATGACCGTTGGATTTCGATCTTGCCTCTTAAGATAGAATTTAAGGATCTTTATGAAATTTGTAGCTTTAAGTATGCTTTAATCAATGAAGTTTATTCTCCAGAAAATGATCCTCCTTGGATTTTCAGTTTTAACAAAATTTTAGTTGATTCAACTTTTAGACAACTTTCTTTGCTTTATGCCAGATTAAATCTTTATAATATAGATAATGATAATGACTTTATTAGTTGGGAATGGGATAAAAGTAAGAAATATACTTCTAATTCTTTCTACAGATTCATTAATTTTTCGGGCACAATAAATAACTCTTTTAAGTATATGTGGAAATCTAATGCTCCTCCCAAATCCAAAATTCACATGTGGTTAATTCTTCATGGAAAACTTAATACAATCTAATTTTTAAAGAGAAAAAATATTCAAAATGATAATAAATGTTATTTTTGTAATCTGTATCTTGAGGACATTAATCATATATACTATAATTGTATGGATTCTAATTATATCCTAATTAATACTCTTAAAATTTTTAGCTTTAATATAACATCTAAAATTTTGGATTGTGAATTCTACTGGAATAATTTTAGATTCAAGTTCAAAAAGAATATTAGATTTTTACTAGACACTTTATTCATTATTATTAGTTGGTTTATTTGGTTTGAAAGAAATCAAAGAATTTTCAATAATAATAATTGTCATTTTAACAAATTGATTTGTACAATTTCTTCATTTTGTTTTAATTGGATCTCTAACCCCAAATATAAATTAGCTAAAAATATTCTTTTCAAAAGGTATCTTAACAAGGTTTATCATAATATTAATTTCTTTAAACACAATAATAATTTTTTTAACATTAATAATAGTATTGTTAATATTTTCTCTAATTTAGATGATGAATTCACTTCTAATCATAACTTACTTATGATTAAAGGTTCATAAGATAGATCCGTCTCAATATTTGTACTAGTCTCTTTTTGGTATTGGTTTTTAGGTTTTTATTTATATTGTTATTGTCCAGTTAGTCTTATTTAGGTTTCTATTTCCTTCCTTATAAATACATATTTATGTATATTTATTATATAAATATATATATATGTATCATTCTAATTGTTTCTTTAGTCATTTTCCAGTTACAGGTATGGGAGATAGGATATCAGGTTTATTTTGCAGGTTTTCATATCTTTAGATTGCTGGACATCAGATGGTTGAGAGGTCACCAGAGCAGAAGGCTTCAGAGCGGTTTCTCCTTTCAGCAGATCCACTTCAGAGCAGAGCAGATTCACTTCAGAGCGGTTTTTCCCGATTCAGTTGGTTGGAGCTTCATCATTAGTTTGGGACATCATTCTGTAGTTTTTGTTTTGTTCTTTTTTTCCACTAGTTTTTTAGGTACTTGTAACACCTTAATATCGGGTGGTGGCCTTGCCAGAGCTCGATATCAGGATGTGATGGGTGGTGGCCTTGCCGGAACTCATTTTAGGAGTACCTGAGTTTTGATACATATGTATTTGGTTTTTGTTACCTGCCAGGCATGTTGGCAGCTCTTTATATTAGTGGTATATATATATATTTTCGCATGTGTACTCTCCTCTATCCGTAGAGGATCACACATTTTTCTTAAAAAATATATTATTTTAGAAAATAGTAATCGATTACATAGATAAAGTAAATTATACCAAGCCTAAAACAAATACAACTCTAAAATGTCGATTAAGAGGGATTTCATCTAATAGTTGTAAGTGAGTCTTCGAGAAGAAGATTATGCAGTTGAAATGTTAAAAAACAAGGTTAATGGAAAATGACCTCATTTGTTTCAAAATTTCAAATTAGTGGAATAGTTTCGCTAGTCAATATGCTTAAGCCCATTCAGATTCTACTTGCAGATTATCACACAATTTGACCTTAAGTTTTGGCACATTAATGTTGGAACAGAACTTTTAATGATGATTTAGAAGAGAACGTTTGCACACAATAACCAAAATGTCTTAAAGTTAGCGGAAGCGATAATAATGCTCATGGGTTTCTGGATATGATCCAAGTGCTGATATAGTAATGGTGTCCAACAAGCAGCTGAGATTTAGAAAGTATTATGATAGAGAAATTAAATAGTTTGTTTTAGTCAAAATGTAGATGAAGCATGTGCTTGTAAGGAAAAAATCAAAGGTACTAAATCATTTCTACTATTATAAGTAAGCAACATGTTATCAATTGTTAACAACGTACTCATGTTAAAATCAGATAAAGTTTGGTTGTTTAATTCTCGACGAAGGATATGAAAGAGAAGTTGTTTATACTCGGTATAAGAGGATGTTTGGATTGTCTCGGTCTATATACACAGACACCATATGAAACGTATAATATTGAACATATGAATTAGATCCCTTATGCATTAGAAATAGGAATCAACGTATGTATGCTATGTTATGTGGTATATTAGATCTCGTTAATACACTTGGGGTATCAAGCAAATATCAAATCTGAGGTTAAATCACGAAATGGTAGTGTTATTCGCTATTTGAGCCAAGCGACATTTTGATGGATCTGGACTACTAAATGATGAAAGATTGGATCAAGAAGCTTCATAGATATCAAGAGAGAAGATTAAAAAATTAGCTAAGTATAGAACAAGTCATATTGATCAGTATCGATCAATCCATATATCAGTACAGATCGATCTAATGATCAATGTGGCTCCTATTTTTCTCTGTATATGACTCTACATGCAAGATTAAAGAAGAAATCAAGTCTAGCTGAAATGACATTGATTGGTAATGATCGATCATCATTAACGATTTTACACTTAGAGAACTAATGCTTAAAGATTACACTTTTGAGCAAAGAGACAAAGAATTAGTCAATTATATTGATCGGCACCAGTCGGTGCCGATTGATCGAGATTCAAGGAGTCATGCCAAGTTGACTTGTTCTTCACAGTGGAAACTCGATCTATATGTTTCAGCAATTCAACAAGTGATTCGGCGATGCTGATGCGGGAATTCATCTATAAATAGCAAACTTTGACGAGGAAAAAGGACTTTTAGATCTTTCTCTGATTTTTGCATGGAACCATTTTAGATCAAAAGTCGTGTCGTAATTTGTTTGTAATTGTGAAATCTATCAGAAACTAACTACAAAGTGGATATAGGTACTTGATTTGGCCGAACTACCACAAAAATTATGTGTTCTCTCTAAACTTCTAATTTATTACTTGATAATTTTCGTTTTGATTGATCGAGAGTGTTTTCCCATTTCACATGCAAACATTTTTTAGTGTTTTCACTGAAGAAAAGAGGATCATGATAAGATCTATGATTGAAACTATGATTTGAAAAATACTCCCAATAAGATCTAAAGGAATGGATCTTAAGAAGGTGTCCACTAGATTCGAAGAGATCACTAAAGAAGATGAAGGTTCAGACCATGGAGCTAATGACATGAGTTAGCAAAATCAAGAAGGAACTTCAAATCAACTGGAAGTTGTTATGAAGAGTGAGGTTGGTCATATGATTGGTGATATAAATAAGAAAATGAGGTAATACCATATGTCCATCGTGGAGGAGATGAAGAAGCAATTCTCTCTATTGGCGCAACCATCACAGCAAAGAGGATTCCGCAAACATCGCATGGATAAAAGGGATTATTCATCTTACTAATATTAAGAAAGTTCATCGAATCGGAACCATATAGATGGAAAGAAAAAAAATGCAAAAAAGGGTGCTGGAGTGTCAATAAGATAAAGTGGATGAGTTGGAGTAACTGCTCCGACTCAACTATCGATCGGTATGGATTGATCGAAGCTTATAGATTTAAGTGATTCAGAAGGTGAATTGCTAAAGACATTCATTTTAGTGGAGGAAAATGATAAGAGGTTAATATGACGTAGCTGCTCACTAGCAAAAGGTAGTAAGGTAGTTCAATGCCAAGGTCTGACCCCATACCTTTGAGATAGGAAACCTTATTTTTAAATCTGCCTTTCCCGATATAAAGGCACTTGTCCAAATTGAGAAGGACCCTATGTGATGAGATGGATGTCGTGAGATGACACTTTCAATCTATTAACAGTTAATGGGATCACAATTCTGCGGGCATGGAATGGTGAGCACTTACACTGCTATTTCATCATTCTTTTCTATTTAGGCACTTCATTTCATTCAGATCGGATGTAATAAGGTAGTAGTTTGCCATAGATATCGAAGTAAAGTTATTATTTTGAATTAATGGAACCATATTCTAAAAGTATGATTTTATGCTACAAGATCAGTAACATGATCAAACAATCTATGTTTTGAAAACCAAGTGTCTAAGTACCAGGAAATAGGTACCGACGGACTACTTAGAATCATAAATGAATTATTAGAGTATAATCAATCTGGTGGTAGATTGATAATTCTCCTCTATACATCCCATCTTTGACCAGCGCTCGAAGATAGACGAGGTCAAGGATGGATGTCTGGAGATAGTCATCGCGGACACCAATACGCAGAGATATGTTGTAACGACCTGCCTTTTCGACCCTCAAAACTTAACACTGATACATCCATGGTATTCACGTGATGAACATCTAAGTGCCAGAATGAAAGATTGTTGGGATGAAAGAAAAGAAAACATAGAATAGAATCTAACAACGTGACGAGTAATCTATAATATACCAATGATATTTACAGAAAAACTATAATATTTATATATATACAACAATTAGAGTAATACTAACCTATCATCGACCTGGATAGTTATAATAGTCTGTCCTCACAAATGCTGATAAATACAATGCAACAACTGCGGCATAAATAAGGATATGTAAATATGTCTTGGAGGTATCCAGCTCGTCTCCTGAAGCTCTAAAGCATCCATCACTAAATCTAGAAATATACTCGGGCTGACCGGAGCATTATAAGAAAATAAAGCCCGAATCAGTCTGGTAAAACCAGCATGAGAAACAAAATTATATAGATATTTTTAATATTATAAAACCCTTTCAAAAATAAAGATGTCTCATAAGACCACGCTGCATATAAACACAGACAGGTTTTTACCTTACGATAACCAAACCATTTTATTAGAAAATTCAGTGATATTATAATAATGTCTAGGATTTAAAGTAAATATGAAATCATAGCCGAAATGGTTACATTAATTACATTCCAGCATAATATATATACAACTAAATCCGTAAAGGCACGTACTGGAGAATGGATTCCAAAAATTACAAAGTAAGGAACTACCTTCCGTACAGTACACCTCTAGATAAAATGTACCCGAGGGCCACACATAGAGCCCCTACGAACATAGAATCGGCTGCCCCTTTAACATGACATACTAGATTACACCATCCCTCGGGCATCGAGGCTACAATCATTGCCCCACGGTCGCTCCACGCGCGCACCAAAATCCAAAAATCCTGATCTAGATCGAGGAATGATGCTCCTAATAGTATCTTACCACATACCTCTGTGAGCATCCCCTATTTTAGCCACTACCGGATTGTGAGGTTACGCTTTTACCTTTTCCTCCTAGCAATTCCCACCTGAAATGCTAACACTTCCCTCCAAGAAATAATGAAATGCTAGCATTCAATCATACAAGTTTTTCAGGATATGAACAAGCCGAAGGCACTACTTCTACTACATCCATTTTGAAATCACCCTCGGTATTAGTAGCAAGTAGCCCTTGCACTTGAAAGAACTCCATCTTCAATCCCATCATCTTGAACTAGTCTCGAATATCTTCCAAAGCGTCGAACATGTATATGGTTTGGAGTGCTTACGATTCTGAGTCATCTCATATAAGTACACTCCCCCGTTTATTGGTCGCTCCAAAACCAATCGATAGATTTCGATAAACTCAACCGCGGTTCTTTCGGAAATAATCAAACAATACATAAGAGCGGAAATCACCTCCTAACCATTTATGCAGACAGATTTCCTTATCATTTATCCTAGGAGAACAAAATAAGATTTATATGCATAGTATAGCCACGTCGAAGATAACTATGTCATATAACCCCCATGTTTCTTCTGTATATTTCCAAAGTTATATTTTGACGAAGATTTGATTGTCAGTTATTTAACTATCAAATAAAAAAACAATCAAACATAAATTTAAATCCATATGGGATTCACTAAGCCTCTATTAATTAATCTTTCGTTAATTAAATGTCTTTTCAATTATTTGATTGAAATATGCCTTCACAAAAGATATTTTCACAAACCCTTATACTCCTTCGATACTTGAAAAAACATTTACATACTTATCTCACCGGTATAAGCATATTAACAAAACATTATACTTTCAATACTTAGAAAATATATACATATACTTATCTCAATAGTATAGGTATATTAACATAACCTAAGGAAGCTTTCCACTTATCCAAATTTATATCTAAATGGGCCAAAAACAAATATCATTCAAAACATTACTTACTCTAAACTCAAACCATTTTTCCTTCGATTTTAAGTATGGAAAGAATGCTTCTATGCCACCATAATAAAGAAGGATTATTTATAAAATCAAATCTCATTCCTTTATAAAATTCCCTTTTTATAAACGCATTCCATATTTACAAGTCCTTTTATAAATCTCCAAATTAATTTATAAAACTCCTTTTATAAATCTCTAAAATTATCTATAAAACTCCTTTATATTTATAAAACTCTTTTCTATTTGTAAAACTCTTTTATAAATCTCCCTTTATAAACTTCTTTATAAAAGTCCTTTATAAAATCCTTTTATAAATCCAAAACTCATTTTTATAAACCTTATATATTTAACACACTATTCATTATTATTTTTTAAATATCGCTTTTAAATCCATTCCTTTATTTATAAATTACCATTTATTTTTATTTATAAAATACCATTTATAAATCTCTCTTACAAAATATTGTCTGTAAATATCTTTTACACGGTATCATTTATTAAGTAAAATTCCTATTATAAAACAATTTATTATTTATAAACACCTTTATTAAATTAATTAATTACCTTTAAACATCATAAATAAATAATCAATTATCTTTAAAACATCATTAATAAAATAATTCACGAACCTAAATATCATTAATAAAATAATTAACTAACTTAAACATCATTAATTAAATAATTAACTAACTTTAAAACATCATTAATAAAATAATTAATTAACTTTCAACCTCAAATTGTTATAAAATTTAAGTTAATTTAAATCCACAACTTTTCAATATCAGAAAGAGGCTTGATGACCATTATGGTACCTAAACAAGCTACCATTTATTTTTAATTCACTTTCCAAGTCATATCACTGGTATTTACATAAGCATTCATATATGTAAATAAAATCGACAATTTACAATCACTAACTAATCTATCACTTATCCAATATTAATTAATCCACATGTTAATTAACTAGCATATGAATAAATGTTCAAATTAACGTAATAGCAGAATGGGGATTTATCCTGCTAAACAGATGTCATCAACGATCTATTCAATTTAGTTTAACAAAACGGTGTTTAATTTGGCCAAATAGATATTTCCAATGAAGTATAATTAATTTAACCATGTTATTATTTAAAATAATGTAATTAAATTGAACCACTATTATTTACAAATTTATACTTTATTAAAACTATCGATAAATTATACCATAATGTTGTACTCATCAATATGAGTCTAACACAAAAATCTAGGGGTTAAATGAATTTAAAATGAGTGGGATATGATTTTTTTTTAAACTTAACCAACTTAATTTATATAAATAAAACAAATAAATAAATATTTATCTCACCCAACATCAAAATTAGCCCAGCCCACACCAAACCCTACCTGATCCGCACACAAAGTAGTCTCCTTCCCTATTTAAATATGCATGCTTCGGGTCTTTAAATCGACCCCGGTCGATATATCCACGTGCCACAGCCGACCACCTACTGCCACAAACTACCTCGCCGTTGAACTTGCCTCTAACTCCCACACCTCCAGTCATCCTCGTGGCCAGCTCAGCACTCCCCATCGTCGCCAACAATCAAATAAATTCGACCCAAAAACCATAGCCTAAAACCCTAATTCCACCTCATCCAGCCTCCACCCACCACTGGACCACCAGCAACCACCACCAATGCTTACGCCTTTACCTCACCTTCCTCCCAGTGCAGTCGCTCCTCCCTTAGTCATCGTGTCATGGGAAATTCCAAGATGATCGAAGAATGATCATTCTTCACCTACGGCCAACTCCGATAACATTAGACTCTGCAAACACCTTTAAAAATCTTAAATCGACGATACAAACCCACCCATATCCTCCAATCTCCATTCCATGCTCATTGAAATTGCACCAATATTCAATCACCTACCATTTTGACCAATTTTGGCCACCTCACTCGATGAAACGACGAGCGGTTATTTTAAAAAAAAACTTGACACGATAACGAACAACTTGTATTTTGGATGATTTAGTTGAAAGTAAATGGATTGGGAGGAAATGATTTTAGAAGTTAGATGGATGGAGGTTGTTTTCATTTACAGAAAGAAATAAAAGAACAAGAAGAGGAAGTAAGAGAATGTAAAAGTGAGGAAGTGAAAGAAAATGAAGTGAGTGAGTGAAGTGTTGTGATGATATGCACCCTTATAATCAAAATCATCACATAACTTAAAGCACAAGCAAACCAAAATTTCCAAGCAACCATCACATCAAGGGAAAATCATCATTAATGCCTTGTTTAAAATTTGAATTTTGATTTGATTTGAAAAAGCATTGAAAAGAAGATTTGCGGTACTCTACTACACAACATCCCGTTCGTGCACAGACCGCAAACGATAGAAATAAAAATATGATCGTGCACAACAATGTGACACGATCAAGCATACCAACATTTACCTAAAAATAGGTCAAACGATATATTTTTCCAAATTAGATATTTATGGAAAATCCAATAAAATAATTTAAAAACACGTTATTCAAAATCAAGCCGTTTTGTCAAATTTTGATTTTCTTATTATTTATTATATTCGAATCAAATTTGAATATTTAAATAAATTAAATATTCTCATTCGAAATTTTTAAAAAAATTGGGTCGTTACATTCTCTCCCCTTAAAAGAATTTCATCCCCAAATTTCATCACTCTCAAACCCAGAAAACCTAAGCCCACATAAATACTTAGTATTCTCCCTATACACGTACGATGTATATACATCATCAGTACGTGATATCATATTCTACCACTTACTCGAATATATAAACCTCTTCCGAACTAGTACCACTCACCCAATTCCCTGGTGTGAATTCCAGTCAGGCTCCTTGATTAGAAACCTCTATTCTCCTAACATAGCCATATACTATGACAAAAAATATCGATAACAATCAAAAACCTTAATCAAGTGTTCGCCATCAAGAATCGAGCGATAAATCCTTATTCGGGTCGGTGTGAATCACTTCAAAACTATGTACTCGAACCTTGGATCAAGAATCGTACGAAGAAACAATCTACATACAACTTATGTACTTATTCTTATTGGCTCATACTTACCAATTTCTTTTTTACTTCCAAAATCATTTATGAAAATATCTCATGAAAGCTTAACTTAAGTTTATACTTTTATAATTCCCTACTATATCCTGAGAGTATATATACAATATTGGATTTGTTTTACTTAACAAAGTGTCTAACAAACTTGAAACTTGTTTAAAATTTTCTATCTCCTCATATTTATAAGTTATAAAAACTTATTTTCTTATAATTTCACAAAATAATTAGATTCAATTTCTATATCCATCCGAAAATTTCCGACTATCCAAAATCGCCGAAAATTCGGTTTCATTTCAACTATTGAAAACTACCAAATAACATATCATTATGAGATTCACAAACCAAACTACCCTAATACATAGGATACATGAGTCCATATAATAATAACCAAAAACTCAAGAACTAAACACTGGGTTTTATTTCAGGATATTTTGAAATAATAATAATACACATATCTTCGTTTGTATATCAAATCATACCTTTGTCATTTAAATCAAAATCTGTTTTATCAATACAAATATGAAGTAAAACTATTATGGTAGCATTTTCCCACTTAGAAATTCAAAAATGAACACCGATGATGTTGCAGTCATCACCAGAATTATTTTCCAACAACAGATTTGAGTTTAGTGCTTTCTATCTCTTTAAAATCCTTTTAGAAACATTTCTATACACAAATACCTTTAAACAAATACTATTATTATTTTCCCAAAACATTGAAAAACAATTTTCAAAATACCCAGATTTAAGTTCTCAAATTCTTAAATTTAAACCCTTGTTATTTATAAATCATATTTATAAACCATACTTATATAATTTCACTTCTTGTATAAAATTATTCCACTAATGTACATCTTTGTTTAGATTAGACTAAATTTTTTTTATTGAAATTAAATTTTAACCAACGTTATCATCGACCGCCTTATAGTCAGACTATGAAACTTAATTCAAAAGGTGTTTGTTTCAATGTTCCCACAATTACTATCTACCCAATTCATGCAGTGAAAAAGTAAAACTACTCATAAACTAGCCGAGCACAACCAATCAAACAATAAATTATAATAATTGAAGATTATCATTCCTAAGAATTATTCTTTTATATAGAAAAAATAATTCAACGTAAAATTATTTCATTTACCAATTTTAAAACAATACTGTGTCAGTTTGTCTTGTTTAAGTGTTTAGAAATCTATCGATAACATTGATTGGGCGTATCGATCAGAATTTATAAGCCACTCAACATATCAATAAACATAATATAAAATATTTTTATAGCCCTCGCAAATACTCCTCTTATATATAATACACTCAAACTCATTATAGATTGTCACTTACCCTATCTCTAATAAATTTACTCCACCAAAGCTTAGGTGTTCGCTCAACCTAATCTTTGATACCACATGTAATGACCTGCCTTTTCGACCCTCAAAAGTCGACACTAATACATCTGCAATATTCACATGCCGAACATCCAAAGGCTGGGAAGATAGATTTTTGGGGTGAAAGAAATGAAAAGGTAGAATAGAATCTCACAATGTGACGAGTAATCTATAATATACCAATGATCTTTACAAAAGAAAAACTGTAATATATATAACAATCAGAGTAATACTAACCTATCATCAGCCTGGATAGTTATAACAGTCTGTCTTCACAAGTGCTGATAAATACAACGCAATAACTGCAACAGAAATAAAGATACATAAATACATCTTAGAGGTATCCAGCTCGTCTCTTGATGCTCCAAAGCATCCATCACTACATCTGGAAATATGCTCGAGCTGACCCGAGCATTATGAGAAAATAACCACCGGATCATTCTGGTAAAACAAACATGAGAAACACAATATGGATTTTTTTTTAATATTATAAAACCATTTCAAAAATAAAGGTGTCTTGTAAGACCATGCCGCACATAAACACGGACGGATTTTTACCTTACAATAACCAAACTGTTTTATTAGAAAATTCGATGATATTATAATAATGTCTAGGGTTTAAAAATAAATATTGAGTCATAGCCAAAATGGTTACATTAATTATATTCTAGCGAAAAAGGTATACAACTAAATCCGTAATGGCACATATTTGAGAATGGATTCCAACAATGATAAGGTAAGGGACTACCTTCCGTAAAGTACACCTCTAGATAAAATATACCCGAGAGCCACACATGGACCCCCTCTAAACATAGAGATGCCTGCCCCCTTTAACATGACATACCTGATTACATCATCGCTTGGGCACCGAGGCAACAAAAATAGCCCCACGACCACCCCGTGTGCACACCAAAATCCAAAATTCCCGATCAAGATCGAGGAATGATGCTCCTAATAGCAGCTCGCCACATAGCTCTACGAGCATCCCCTGTTTTAGCCATGACTGGCTTGTGAGCTTTGTGGGGATATGTTTTTACATTTTCCTCATATAAATTCCTACTTGGAATGCTAACACTGCCCTCCAAGCAGTAATGCAATGCTAGCATTCATCCATATAAGTTGTCCAGGATATGAACAAAACGAAGGCACTACTTCTACTACATCTATTTTGAAATCACCCTCAGGATTAGTAGCAAGTAGCCCTTGCACTTTAAAGAACTCTATCTTCGATCCCATCATCTTGAACCAATCTCAAATCTCTTCCAAAGCATCGAACACATATATGGTTTTGTAGTGGTTACGGTTTCGAGTCATCTCATATAAGTACACTCCCCCGCTTGTTAGTCACTCCATAATCAATCGATAGATTCCGGTAAACTCAACCATGGTTCTTTTGGAAATAATCAAACAACACATAAGAGCAAAGATCACCTTATAACTATCTAAGTGGATGGATTTCCTTATGATTTGTCCTAGAAGAACAAAACAAGATTTATATGCATAGTATAGCCTCATCGAAGCTAACAGTGTCATATAAACCTCGTGTTTCTCCTACTGAGACTTGGTTTTGATTCATGACACGAAGCTATCATTGCAACATACAGATTCAACGACTGTTACGACAAAAAGAGAATATATACTACATGGAGACAAGACATCAAAATTGGTGCATCAACTTTTATATTATTTTGTTTTGAGTCTTAGGTCATTATTGTTAAGATCTATCCTCGTTTACGTATATATTAGCTTATATATATAATCTTCTTATTTTTAAATGATTTATACATGTATAAGCATATAATATATATATATTATCAAGTTTTTAAAGTTAGAATCATATAATATATATATATATATATTATATATACCTGTGTAAACTGTGCAAATTGCACAGAAAATACCAGGTCAGTAGACTGACCTGGTAGGTCAGTCGACTGGCCTGCTAGTTTCTGTGCAGTATGCACAGGTGCACTGTAACGACTCGGATTTTTCACGTTCGAAAATCGACATCCATACTTTACATCGTGCTCGAAATGCCGTAGATTCGACTGTTCAAATCCGATTCGCCGGAGCTTATAACACCATTAAGTATAACAACACAGCGGAAAAAGAATATATCAATTACATAACATTTATACAATGACAGGTACAACAGAGTGATACAACAGATATCAATATACATCAGAGATATGATACAATAAATAGCAGCGGAAAGAAAATAGATAACACCAGCAGCGGATAGAATATCTCCAATAAAATGCTCCAAGATAAGCAACGTCAGTCCATGAACTCCAAGAACTGAACCAACTCCAGATAATCTACTAAACCTGAATATCTGATAAACCTAACTCTAGACTGCCCGTGTGGAAAATGGTGGGCACCCAGAGTTTAGGAAGGAAACAATAAACTCCGGATCAGTCATGGGACTGGTGTGAGCAACAAAAACAGTTTATCTTTAAAACAAGCAACAAAGGCTTTTAACATTGAAATCCGCAATGCTTTTCGAAAATGAAACTACCATAAGACCTCCCACCACACACACAATGCAAACGCAGAATTGGAGGAGATTTCTTCTTATGATAGTCAAACATGTTTACTATGCAAACAAAACTCCTTTGATATTATTACTAGTGCATAGTGTGAAAATATTTCGAAAGTATAATATCAATCTTAGCCAGCATACAACATTTCATCGTATGCCTACTATAGCTACTA
This sequence comes from Allium fistulosum, assembly GCA_030737815.1. Taxonomy (NCBI): domain Eukaryota; kingdom Viridiplantae; phylum Streptophyta; class Magnoliopsida; order Asparagales; family Amaryllidaceae; genus Allium; species Allium fistulosum. The sequence goes on from CM060902.1 coordinate 1,430,158,056, forward strand.
CGTTCAATAGCAGGTTACCGCCACATTCCATAGCAGGTAATACAACTAAAACCGTACAGGGTTCGTATTTTTTCTTTGGATTTCCAACAAATGATCAGGCTAAGGAACTTCCTTACCGAAATAGAAACGCCTCTGGAAAGACGCCCCGGATCCTAACCGGATCTCTGCAAACAAAAGGCCGACGCTACCTCACGCTCTAACCGAGCTGTAACTAGGTAACTAACACACGAGTCATGTCATCCCCCGGTCGTTACCGACCTTTATCCGGGAATCCCGAAAACCAACAAAGCAACATCATACAGTAATAAATTACCGTGTCCACATGAGTTAAGTATCTGGGCTCCATACCATGATACCACCCTTTATCCAGAAGGAAATGACATACCCTAGGGGCGCTATCCCTACAAACCTTTGTCGCAACATTCCTGTTTCGACCATTACCGGGTTGTGAGGCTCGATGAAGTCTCGTCCACAAAGCAACGCTTTTTCACAAAGCCACGCTTTGATCATCAATGATCATCAGCACTTCGTATGCCACATTACCAAATTGGGAATGTATCACTAGTAACCATCAACTACATAACCTCTGAGCTCGTACGTCTCAGAGAAGGGTGTTAAGCTAAGAGAATAAATTCTCCGCCACCAACAGAAATGTATTTGATAGAAACCAGCTTTACATCTCAAAGTGTAACATCAGACACACATCCATACAAGTCTGTTCCGGGTTCGAACAGAAGCGAAGGCACTTCTCACGAAGCCCTTGCAAATCCGGATAATTTTCAATCACGTCCGGACTTCCCGTCACTAAGGGTGATAAAACCTCTATATCGGGGATCAGCCGATGCAGAGTAACTCGACGGTAATCCTTCCGTTTTCAAAAATATCCGGTCTTCACCACCGGTCTTCAAATGCGATCCATATCGTCGTATCACTATTCGGAATGGGTTATATGACACAAAGGTCCTCTCCCGGCTAAACCGAATAACGAGCGCAATTAAAAATCATATGGATACTGGGGTCTCAGTTAAATCACAGCTTTAAGCCCAAAACTTTTCATTCGAATGGTAAAACAAATTACCATTTCCAATCTTTTAAATAAAAGATTTATTTCAAAAACCTTCAATGGTTTAACGATTTCCACACTTTTAATCTTTTAAACAAAAAGATTCAATTCACAAAGTTCACCCCATTCACAAAGATTCATTCATGGATTTCAAAACAATTTCCATTTCACTTGGATTAACTCGTTCGGTCTTTGAATCAAAGACTCATTTCATAAATTTCAAAACATTTCAATTCCATTTCAAACTTGAAATTCTTTCAACACAAATTGGAAGTTCATTACTTATGTGAAAGCTTTTACTATTTGAAAACAAATAGTTTCGTTTCATAAAAATCCAGTTATATTTACACGAGTTAAAACCCTTGAATTAAATTCAAATTCCCAAATCAATACCTTTAAAATGGTTTAACCCATATAAAACTTGTACATCATCTTTAATCCCTAGTTTTAAATGATAGGATTCAATTTCAAACTTGAATTCAAATTTAAATCAGATTATTTAAATTTCAAGACTCGATTAAGTTATTCGAAATAACTTTTATCTTTGAAATTCCATTTCAAAAGCTTGTCACTTTAAACCCAAATTTCCAATTTCAAAATCAATTGAAATTAAAATTTCAATTTCAAAAAAAACATTAAATTTACATTATCTGTGACTTAACCGATTTCCACGTGAAATCCATATTTGTGTGTGTATGGTGTAGTCCAGGGTTTTACACACAATAGTGCACAACATCAATCATCACAGATATATCGATATCGATAAGCGGTATAATCCACAACGCTTATCTTCATTTACAATTTCACAGATAAAATAAATTTATCAATCACAAGGGTTCATCATTACAATTCGATGTGGGTTTCGGATAACCAACTGGAATCCGACTCCCTGTCGCATCGAAATTCAAGTGTCGTTTTACGGGTCAAGGGTTTAATATTCACATAGTAATATATCACAGAAATAGAAATTTCAGATCACAACATAAATCAGGATGTATCACAAAGCATCACAATCAGGGATATCAACAATCAAGTCATCCAAATAGAACCCAAATATCCATAGGTAAAATCAATTAATATCTGATTATAATTAATTTCTACCAGATTAATTACTTATGAATAACTTACTAATCCTGGTTAATTAATCATTAATTAATTACAAACCATTTTTAATTAATTATCCATTAATCATTTATTTATTTATCCTCAAATTAATTTCCTTAATTTATACATCATATTAATTAATTAACCTTAAACTAATTACTTAATTAATTAACCCCTTAATTGCTTTCATTAAGTAATTAACAATTTACAATTGTCTTCAATTGATTAATCTAATTAATTATCAAAATTAATCATATTAGTTCGTTATTATCATAATCCTAGTTAATGACCTTCACTAACTATTAACAATTCTTAAATTACTTTTCTCAAAGTAATTTACCAAGATTTATCATTTTTAATTACAATTTAAATTTAAAACTCCTTTTATTTCAAGACTAAGATTTGAATTCAGATTTACATCTCCGATTTTAAATTTTACTTACAATTCAAACTTCCCCTTAAAATTCAAACTACTTAAACCTTTTTAAAGTAGTTAAACAAATAAAAAAAACTTTATTTATTTTTAAACTGAGATTCAACTAAACTTGAATCAGATTCTAAAACTCGTTTGAATCTTCACTTCTTATTTTAAATTCCAGTTTTAAAATTTTCTTAAGACTTGCAGGCTTAAGCCTGTAACAAGATACTAACCCGAGCAATTAATATTTGCTTCGAGTCTTATCTCCGCTGCTTCGAGTCTCATACTCGAATAACTCGAGCCATCTTCGTCTTCCCAAATTTGAGCAAACCAGAGAACAACATGCACGCGTGTACGTGCACACGTGATCGGAGCAACTCCGATCTCCTCCACTGGCTTCAGCTTATCACCGTTCACCTCCTTTATCCTCACCAACACCCAGATTCTTGAATTCGACTGGGAATCAAAATCGAACCAAAAAAATTCGAACGTCAGGAACCATACTCGTCTGAAAATCCCTCCGCCGCGCCGCTATTCATCACTGAAACCCGTGCCGCTCTAGCTGAAGGTACTCCGACCTAACTCGAACCCATCGGGCCTGGCGCGATCACCTGAATTGTCGTGGTGATGATGTAATCGACTCACAACTTCGACCAGATAAACATAGGCTTAAACCCTACTTCAAATCAAATCTCCATCTATGATGCATAAAAAAAATACTTTGCATTTTTCTCACGATCATCGACCATCCCAGCTCCTCCATACCAAATTTCGAGCCTCGAAAATAATCCGATCACCTGAATTTCACCAAAACCCATCTCACGTTCCACCTTGAACTGCACCTCACTCCCTCCACCAAAAATCACGAATCTCGTTTTAAAAATCATATTTTTCAATAGGAATTCAAGTTATATACCTGAATTCGTAAATCATGAAGTTCGAAATTTGGCTTATTTAAAGTTAACTCTAACTTCTTGATTTCCAGAGAAGATTAAAAGTTGTTTTTAACTTATATAAATTTTAAAACTTGGATTATAGTTAAACAATCAACTATTGTTTACATCTTACCCTCAAACAAATGATAGATTTTGAGAAGAAGGTTTATTTACAGAACTACAAAAAAACAAGGAGCAGGTAACAGAGTGTAGAAGAACAGATATGCCAGACTTACACCAACATATATACATATATAAGATATATGTCATCACAGAGGGAAGCATACCAGATTTACTTAAGTTATAAGTTTAAATAAAAAGTTACTCACCGTAAGGATTTGAACAGAGAACACATCTGGAAGCTGCTACTTAATCCTCTTTTAAATCTTCTTCTCTAGATCTCTGATTTTTATTGATGTTTAAACTGAGAAATTTGTTTAAGTTTGAATTGTTGTTTATAGTTGAGTTGTAGTTTGCTTCAGTTTTGAAAGAATGAAAATGCTAAGTCTTTGTAAACGAGAAGAGGTAGATTGATATATAAAAATGTTTACAGGCTATTTCACTGGTACAAGAATTGATCAGAGATTTTTATCTCTTTTGGAGGCTGATAGATCTACACAATGTACTAAGATGTTTTAACATTAAATGCCTATGTCCTTATGTCTACAACTTCCTATATTTTAAATCTCGAATGTACTTATATCTTCTTTTTTTCTTTGACTATGCTAAATTTTTGATTTCGGCTGAGATGATAATATGGTGAGTTTAGAGATGCAAACATTTATTACAAATGTACCTTGTGTTTCTTTTGCAAGCTTTTGCTTTGTTTTATCTTTGTCTTGTTTACTTGTTGTTTAAATTATTGTAGTGTAATCACTTTATATAATGTAAATAAGTTTCTATTTTATACTATACAATTTATCTTATATATTTTTATTAAAATTCAACTTGTTATAATTCCTCATATTTATTAACCATCAATCCTAAATTTAAATCATTAATTATCAATCATTGTTATTATTATTATTATTAAACCATTTACTTAAATTTTAAATCCAAATCACATTTGTTACAAATCGTTTAAATTCATATGACTTAATATAGATTCTAAGACAGTAAGGGAAACTCGCTTCCATTTAAAATAAATTTTACAAATTTTTATTCAAAATTTTATTTAATTACTCAATTTAATTCAAAAATTCAATAAATTATCGATTTAAAATAGATTAAAATTCGGGGTCGTTACATGCACAAATATATATATATATATATATATTATATAATAAAAATCATTTGAATATTTAGTCGACTGACCCAGAGGCTCAGTTGACTGAATTTCTATAATGGCTATATTTTCTGAAAAGACACGATCATTCGTGAAGAGTTATGAATCTCTACGAAGAGATTTGGATGCAATGCTTCAACCAGAACTCTTCGCCAATGGTCGCTGCTATTTAACAACTATAAATACATATCCTAACTTCATTCCAAATCATCCAATCTGCTTATCTCTCTTATCTAACTCTCTAGAATATTCTTGCGACTATACTCTCAAATATTCAGCACTCTTAAGCAATACTATTCCTTTCTAATCTTCATAAACTTCAAATATACATATTTATACACGAGGAGAAGATCATAGGAAGGGTGTACTATAAACAAACTTATCTTTGTTATCAGAACACAAAAAGTTAAACAATCTTTTGTATTTGTTAAAGTCATGTTCTGCTGCTCAGGCATGTGAAGTCCTCTTCGGTTGCTGAGGCGAAATCATGTTCCGCTGCTCAGGTCCCTGTTCTGCTGCTCAAGGGTTATATAGACCTGTTCCTCCGGGTTAAGTGAGGGTTGTTGTTTTAGTGAAATTCCAGAAGGAGTCTGGGACTGGACGTAGGACGGAGCTCCGAACCAGTATAAAAATATCTGGTGTTATTTTTATTATACTGCTCTTATATTCCGCACTATTTACTGTATAGCTATCATCACTATATTCTATATTATCGTATATCCATATTACACGATCCATAGCACAATTTCATTTGGTATCAGAGCCTGGAATTCTATCGATCGTCAGAACATCATAGAATAATGGCCAGAAAATGATCCAGTCGAAATTCAACAGGCAAAATCCCTGTCAAAGCCACTAGTGAAGACTACAAAAAGGTACTTTCTGATTTACAAATTACAGTAAAAGATAATAATGAATTAGTTAGTATAAGCAATAAGATTTCAAAGCTTAATTTTATTATTTTAGAAAAGGTGAAATCTGTTGAACTTGAAAATGAGAAATTGAAAAACGAGAAGTTAAATTTAGAAAATCAACTTAGTGATTTAAAGAATAATTTTATAATTTTTAAAGATTTTCTAGATGAACAAAACACCATATTTGAAAAAGAGAGAGAAAAATTTTCAAAAGTAATTTTTGATTTGAAAAGACAAAATGATTTATTACAATCCTCTTTAGATAATTCAGAATCTCAAAAATTCCTTCTCAAAAATGAGAACTGTACGTTAAAAAACGAGAATTCTGAATTAAATAAGAAAATTGATATTTTGAATACTAGTAATATTTCTTTTGAAAATAATAATTGTGACTTTAAAGCTAAATTTGATAAACTTAACACTGAAGTCACAAAATTTAATAAAGGTCAAAACGTTTTAAATATGATTTTATCCGGTTCTAGACCTTTACATGATAAAAGTGGTTTAGGATATAATAAAACTAATCATAGAAATAGCACTAGATACGCTTTCATGTATAGTAAAAATGTTAGTGCTACTACTAAATTTCGAGTAAAGTCTAAATCCAATTTTTATAGAAATTCAAATACTGTTATGACCAATAATGTTTATAATTTCTCTAGAAGTACAAAATCATTGACGAGAAATATGAATAAAAATTATCTAAGTATTTGGGTTCCTATTAATTAGAAAAATAGAGAAAAATACATTGATGATTATTTTGATATGGTAGTTAATAATGAAAATTATATTTTTAAAGGTTCAACCACACCCAAATGGGTATGGTTTCCTAAAAATTAGGAAATTATAAGAACCTTGGGTATCACATGCTTTAAATGTTAAGTTTTTTTGATACCGTACAAGTAGTAGGTTAACACTTATGTAAAATATAATTTATGTTATCATATAAACTCTCCTTTTTGTCGATGACAAGAGGGGAGAAAGATATTGCTCTAATACTATTTGCAGGAATAAACAATGCAAGCATAGATTAAAGGGAATAAATGATGCAAGCACATATTAAGGGGTAAGCGTATAATAGAGTAAGTTATTACTTATCTTAGTATTTGCCTTTTATGATCTACAAACATTAGTCTTTCATTTCAAAACATTAAAACATGGCTTGTACTAAATAGCCAATGTTTCGTATCATTTTATTACCTTAAAACTCTTGTTTGTGATGTTGCAATATATGAATGCTTGTTTCTTTTATTTCAATGATTTGAATATCTATACATGCATCATACGATTATGCATGTTCTTTATTCCTTTTTGTCGATGACAAAGGGGGAGAAAATTATCACTAACATTAAGAATGCAGGATATATATCAAAGATTCAGGGGGAGTAAGTATTCATATTATATTATATATGCAGTCGAAATCTATATCTATTTATAGGTTGTCATCAATCAAAAAGGGGGAGAATGTTGAGACTTGGTTTTGATTCATGACACGAAGCTATCACTGTAACATACAGATTCAACGACTGTTACGACAAAAAGAGAATATATACTACATGGAGACAAGACATTAAAATTGGTGCATCAACTTTTATATTATTTTGTTTTGAGTCTTAGGTCGTTATTGTTAAGATCTCTCCTCGTTTATGTATACATTAGCTTATATATATATAATCTTCTTATTTTTAAATGATTTATACATATATAAGCATATACAATATATATATAATCAAGTTTTTAAAGTTAGAATCATATATAATATATATATTATATATACCTGTGTAAATTGTGCAAATTGCACAGAAAATACCAGGTTAGTCGACTGACCTGGTAGGTCAGTCGACTGACTTGGTAGGTCAGTCGACTGACCTGCTAGTTTCTGAGTAGTATGCACAAGTGCACAAGTATATATATATTATATAATAAGAATCATTTGAATATTTATTCGACTGACCCAAAGGCTCAGTTGACTGAATTTCTATAACAGCTATATTTTTTGAAAAGACACGATCATTCGTGAAGAGTTACGAATCTCTACGAAGAGATTTGGACGCAATGCTTCAACCAGAACTCTTCACCAATGGTCACTGCTATTTAACAACTATAAATACATATCCTAACTTCATTCCAAATCATCCAATCTGCTTATCTCTCTTATCTAACTCTCTTGAATATTCCTGCGACTATACTCTCAAATATTCAGCATTCTTAAGCAATACTATTCCTTTCTAATCTTCATAAACTTCAAATATACATATTTATACTCAAGGAGAAGATCATAGGAAGGGTGTACTATAAACAGACTTATCTTTGTTATCAGAACAAAAAAAGTCAAAAAATCTTTTGTATTTTTTAAATTCCTGTTCTGCTGCTCAGGCGTGTGAAGTCCTCTTCGGCTGCTGAGGCGAAATCCTATTCCGCTGCTTAGGTCCCTGTTCTGCTGCTTAAGGGTTGTATAGACCTATTCCTCCGGTTTAAGTGAGGGTTGCTATTTTAGTGAAATTCCAGAAGGAGTCTGGGACTGGACGTAAGACGGAGCTCCGAACCAGTATAAAAATCTCTGGTGTTATTTTTATTATACTGCTCTTATATTCCGCACTATTTGCTATATAACTATCATCACTATATTCTGTATTATCGTATATCCATATTACACGATCCATAGCACGCTTTCATCTCCTAGATATTTCCAGAGTTATATTTTGGCCAAGATTTGATAGTTGGTTGTTAACTATCAAATAAACAAACAATCAAACATAGATTAATTCCATGTCGGATCCACTAAGCCTCTATTAATTAATCTTTCATTAATTAAATGTCTTTTCAGTTATTTGATTCAAATATGTTGAATATGCGTCTATATGATTTTTGTTTGATGATAATAAACATATATATATATATATATTCATTTAAATGTATTTGCTATTGTACTATTTTATTTTCACAGATTGAATAGATATTTGCTGAATAAAATAAATAACACAGAATTTGATTTCAAACAGAAATTTTATTCAAACAAATATTTATTACAATTTTGAATAGTACAAATTCAAGCTCTCACTATATACATACAATTTCAGTTACAATACAATACAATTCATATTTACATCAGGACCTCACTACATATCACTCACACTCGTATTTTATCTTCAACTTCACTTCAGTTTGAATCCAGCATCTGAGCAATCTGCAAAAATATACACTGACGCGGTAAAACTGAAAAAGAAATATTTTTGCAATATAAAATAAAAATGTGATTTTGAAAATTTTATTTGCCTCAGTTATTTGGGTTGTTCGTCATCATTTAATTCTGAATTCATCATACACGAACAGCTTGTGACATGCACAGTGTATCACTGTACATGCCACAAGGCCGTGCACACCGATATACACTTGATAATTACAGGGACAGGTGAGCACAAGGTCAAACCCAAATAAAAATACGGGTTCAACTCAGGTGCAATAAAAATAATGTCACAAACTTCAGCACAAGGTCAAACCCAAGCTGCAAGCTGGATTCAACACAGGTGCAAATTCCAAGATGAAGTTCGAGTGAAATCAAAATGAAAAGTGACATGCACAAGCACATGAACATGTCAAAGGATCAAGTACAGTGAAACCAAATCTATACCAGTCTCGACCAAAAAGGTTCAGTGATGTAGCAAACAAAGTGAACAAGACTGGTCAGGCACACAAGCACATATTCAAGTACTTGAACAAATATACAGATTCAAACAAGTCCAGAGTGCAACCAGATCAGCCCAAACAGCAGTCGACAGTGTTCACAAATGCAACTCACTAACAAGCTCGAAGAACCAGAACACAAATCCAGACCAGGCAATAGTGAAGTACGACATCACTAACAAATGCAAGCTCAAGTAATCAAGTGAACACAATACAGCAATGAACCAATACAGCAATGAATCAAGTGAACAAGTGCATACATATATACAAGCAACTGAAGTGCAGCTACAAATGCAACATGACTCGAATGCACAGATAAAATGAAGTGTAACTGCAAATAACAATGCACACAAATGCACCAGTGATACCAATGAAACCAAGACTAGAAAACAAGGCTAAAACTCAAGTCTGGTAACAACAATCGACAACAGGAGTAGACTGGATGATGATATAGTTAAACAAAATCAAGACCAATATCAATGCACTAATCTCAAATTGAACAGCAACAGCAAATGGCAACAACCGGAGTGAAAAAAAGAAAGAAGTACCAACGAATTCAATGCCGTGTAAATCAATAGGGATGAACGAGCAACAGGAAGCCAGAAATTCACGAAATCAAAAAATGGCCGAAGTCAAAAAGAATTCAACACCGTGGTGACCACGTAATGAATCAACACCGTGTCAATCAAGAAATCAACGTGTATACGAATTGAACAAGTCAGAATCAATCTCAAGCATCCAAGCATCATCGACCGGCCAAGCAAAATAAATTGACGAATTCAAATAATTATATACGACGAAAATAAAGGGATTCGAACCCTATAAAAGCAATCAACATTATCGGCAAAAATGTATCGAGTTAAAGCAAGCAAATCAGAAGAATCAAAAAGGCATACATTGCATACCGAAGTAAGAAGTCAAAACTCGATCAACAATAGGGGCCGTCGTGTGCAAAGCAGAGAGATCGACAAAGCATCATTCAATCGAGAAATCGAAGTCGAGAGCTTCAATTTCAAAAGCCCTAATTTAAGAGCAAAGAGGAACGAGATCGAACGAGGCCATTGTTTTCATCTCAAAAGCCGGCCGAAGATATAAAAAGAAAAAGGGGAATTTAATCACTATTTTTTTGAGCCGGCCTTTGTTGGGCTTTAATTTTAAAAAGGCTTTAAATTATTTAAATTAGGGTTAAGTTATTGTATTTAAAGCGTTTTTAATTTCTTCCTTAAAATCGTTGTAATTACTAGTCGTGTGACTAGGGGACAAACTACGTGGCGTAGTTTGAGAATTCGTAACTCAGTGGCTGAGTTATGGCAGAGTTTTGAGCGTAGAGTTAGATTAGTCAATAGCGGGTATAGCGAGTTTACGTGTGTAAGCGTCTGACTGTCTAATTTCTAGTAGAAACCTTGGGGGCAACACGTAGGCAGGGTTTTGCCGAAGCTGGGTAAATTCTGTGTTGTTCTGTTCTGCTATTATCTGTGCTGTTATTATCTGTGCTGAAATCTGTATTGAAAATTATTTTAAACTTCCGCAATAATTTTTATAATTAACACTATCACCCTATTCACCCCCCCTCTAGGGTGAAATCGATCCTACAAGTGGTATCAGAGCTAGGAATAGAGTCAAATTTTTGATTTAAAAATTCGATTTTTCAAAAATCAATTTTTGTTTTAAAAATTTGAATTTTTAAAATGACTTCTTTTAATAACGCTTTTGCAGAGGGTCAGTCAATAGTTAGACTACCAATGTTCAATGGTGAATATGCTTATTGGAAAAATAGGATGAAAATTTTTCTAGAAACTATTGACGCTTGGGATATTGTTGAGACAGGTTATAGAACTCCAACTATAACTGTAGATAATCAGGAAATTAAAAAACCGAAGGAAAAATGGACAGAGCTTGAGAATACATTACAAAACACTAATGCTAAAGCTATGAATTCTATTATCTGTTCATTAGATCAAATTGAATTCAATCGTGTCTCACATTGTCTAACTGCGCAGGAAATATGGCACACACTCGAAGTGACTCACGAAGGAACATCTCAAGTCAAAGAATCTCGCCTTGCTATGCTAAGCAGCGAATATGAGAACTTTACAATGGCGAAGGAAGAAAATGTCAAAGAGATGTACGGACGACTTTCCAATATCGTATACAAATCAAAGGCTCTTGGAAAATCATACACCGAATTGGAAATGGTCCAAAAAATCCTCAGAGTCCTTCCATGAAGCTTTGAAGCAAAAGTAACTACCATTCAAGAATCAAAAGATTTGAAACAAATGAAAGTTGAAGAACTCATCGGAAATCACACCACTTATGAGCTAGAGATGAAATTCAAAGAAGAGCGTGAAGGAGGAGATACTCGAAAGAAATCAATAGCTCTCAAAGGAACAACTGAAAGTGATGATGATGACGATGATGATGGTGCAGAAGAACTAGAGCAATTAATAAGGAAATTCAAAAAGTGGAATCACAAATATGGAAATTCAGCTCTAAATCAAAAGTTAAAAAGCAGAATAGCCAAAGCACTAGACCACTCGGAAGAACAGAAGATCATCTGTTACAAGTGCAACAAACTCGGTCATATCAAGCCCGATTGCCCACAGAATAAATTCAGCCATGGAAAGAAACAGAAAAAGAAAAGTTTTGCAGCCACTTGGGATGAAACAGACGAGGATGATCAAAGCACTGGCAGTGGAAGTGAAAAAGCAGAATTGTGCCTTCGAGGTGATATAACTGACAGTGACGATGACGAGCCAAGTGAGGTATCAAAACTTTCCCATTCTGAGTTGCTTATTTATTTCCATGAAGTAAACGGCTGTTTTGAATGACTTAGGGAAAGATACGCTAAACTTGAATCACAAAGAGATAGTTTGATAGAAACAAATGAACAGCTTGAACAGTTAGTTAAAAACTATCAAAGTAGAATCCCTAAGTGTGATAAGTGTCCAACATTCGAAGATGAGATTAAAAAATCAGAAATTAATATAAAATCACTTGAAAATGAAATTCTGATTTTGGAAGAGAATGAAAATACTAGGAGAGAGAATTCTATTAAAAAGTGCACACAATTATTAAACGAGAATGAATCTCTCAAAACACAAGTCCAACAACTATCAACGACTTTAGGAAAATTTTCCAAAAGTAAAAAATCGTTGAATATGCTATTATGGAAACAAACTGTTAATACAGTTAGACAAGGACTTGGATATAGTCAATCTGAAAATGTTAGAAACGAAGTTAATCAAGTCAACTCAATGTGCATAATTTGTAGAAAATTTGGACACAATCAAAATAATTGTTGGTTTAGACCCAAACACGTAAAAACTATACCAATATGGGTTCCAAAAGGCACAAATATAAAATCCCTCAAATTTAAACAAATCTGGGTGCCAAAAGGAACATATATAAATAGTTATGGGTCTCCACAAAATTATTTTTCAAATTATTCTGCCACTAACAACCATGGACCTATAAAAACAAATAGGTCACAAAAATATTTTACCGTGTAGGTGTGGTGGTAGGCTAAGGAACAACATCGGTGTTATCTTGATTCTGGCTGTTCCAGACACACAACGGGCAACAAATCAAAGTTCCTTAGCCTAGTATAAATGTGACAGATTCACAATGGGCAAACAACGAAAGATTGTCGTAAAGGTAAAACAGGTAATGGTGATTATTTTGAAAAATACATTCAATGTGATAATCTGCACCATAATCCGAATTAAATCAGCCAGTTATGTGAAATAATTGATGATGTTAATTCTGACTTACTCAAAATGTTGACCAATCATCTTTGAATAAAATTTCTTGGCTTAATTATGATGTTGATTGATTACTGATTTCTCATGCTACAAGTAGATATATTTGTTTGCTTGTTTGTTTCAATGGCTTCAATTTAAATTCAAGAGAACTTCATTTAAAAAGCTGTTAAAAATGATTTCAAAGAAATTTGTTTCAGGTTTATAACATTTAAACAATGATAATGTTGAGTGAAAGAAAAATTCAGATGCAGATTACACTGGCAATCTAGTTGATGAAGAATTACTAGTGGATCATGATTTAACTTTCAGTAATTGCATCGTTTTTCAAAGAAAATATTTGCATATTTTTTCATTTAAAATAATTTTCAATTAATAGATATTTTTCTTAAATAAACCCTTCAAGGAAATCATTTTTGATATTGTTTCAGATTAGTTATTTCAGAAAAATTGATTTTATAATTATTTTTGAAATTGATTTTAAATCACTACATTAACTAATCTGACCCCCTACTAATTATCGAAAAGATAAATAGTGATTGAAAAAGTGATGAGTGTTTATATTAATCATATATTATAACTCGAGACAGTATATTTAATAAATTTCTTTAGAAATTTAAATAAGAGTTATAAAACTTTTTGGTTGACAAAAAATTTCACGACCATTTCTATTTCTATCATTTTTCTATCAACCATCACTCATCAAAATTCAATATAGTATGTGAATATGTGGTATTTTAAACGGGAATCATTCGTTTTTCATTTTATTATTTTTTTTAACAAATAAAAACATCCAAAGTATTCACTCTCATTTAAAAGTCCTCACGGTTATGCATGGGTGAATTACTTGGATTTTTGATTATGTGCTTCCATGCTCATTTAAAAGTCCTCACGGTTATGCATGTATGGAACGCATATCAAAAATTGATTGATTAAATAGACAAGTTGATTCTAATCCCATTTAAAAGTCCTCACGGTTATGCGTGGTTAGAAGATACTAGAATTCATTTTTTTAAAATTTTGGAATACTACTAATCTCATTTAAAAGTCCTAACGGTTATGCATGGTTAGTAGATATTCAAATTCCTGATATAAATATACCACAAATAGACACGACTATATGGTTTTATATGATGACATCATCCCGATCATTCTAAAGTGGAATATGCGTCAAACAGAGTATTTATGATTTTTGTTTGATTTTTTATTGAAATTTAATATTTATAATCAATTGGGAATTAATATTGTTTTAATGTCTATCACTTTATCTCTATTTTTCCTAGCACTATTATTCTTTTGCTGATAACAAAAGGGGGAGAGAAAAGTTAAAATTTTGAAAATAAAGGTCAAATATTTTCTAATTGCATCAAGGCTCATTTGAATATTTTTATGCATATATGAAGGGGGAGTATTGTGTAGAGACGGAGCATTCAAATAGAGGGAGCAAACTGAATAATCAAATACATTTAATATAGTCAAATCTTAAATATATGTTTGTTATCATCAAAAGGGGGAGATTGTTGAATATGCGTCTATATGATTTTTGTTTGATGATAATAAACATATATATATATATATATATATATTCATTTAAATGTATTTGCTATTGTACTATTTTATTTTCACAGATTGAATAGATATTTGCTGAATAAAATAAATAACACAGAATTTGATTTCAAACAGAAATTTTATTCAAACAAATATTTATTACAATTTTGAATAGTACAAATTCAAGCTCTCACTATATACATACAATTTCAGTTACAATACAATACAATTCATATTTACATCAGGACCTCACTACATATCACTCACACTCGTATTTTATCTTCAACTTCACTTCAGTTTGAATCCAGCATCTGAGCAATCTGCAAAAATATATACTGACGCAGTAAAATTGAAAAAGAAATATTTTTGCAATATAAAATAAAAATGTGATTTTGAAAATTGTATTTGCCTCAGTTATTTGGGTTGTTCGTCACCATTTAATTCTAAATTCATCATACACGAACAGCTTGTGACATGCACAGTGTATCACTGTACATGCCACAAGGTCGTGCACACCGATATTGTAACATCCCGAAAATTTTCGACTTTCGAAAATTCAACACCGATACTCACTTTATCGACTGCTGAGCCATCGAATGCCGGAAACCCGAAAAGTTATGGTTTTAAGAAAGAAGAAAAAGATAGAAGAAGAAGATAAAGAAGAAACAAAAGAACAACATCAGAAACAGAAACAATATCAGAATCTCACATATCGCAGCGGAACAATATATAATAGATAATTGAATAATCTTTAAAACAAAGAACTATATCTGTTATTACATTACATCACATCAATCATCAGAGTCAATATACAACAGTGGACAGTTATATAACTTGTCCTCATACAGAATACACAGCGGAATAAATACTATCAGATACAAGTACTACGTCTCGCCATCCAGCTTGCTTCCAAAGCTCCAGAATATCCAGAATATCCTGATAATATAACTCTAGGCTGCCCGTGTGGAAATTGGTGGGCACCCAGAGTTTAGAAGGGAACAATAAACTCCGAGTCAGTCATGGTGACTGGTGTGAGATCGTAAAACAGTTATTCTTTAAAATAAACAACAGGATAATTTTAAAGTCAATTCGAAATGCTTTTGGAAAATGAAACTACCATAAGACCTCCCGCCACACACACAATGCAAACGCAGAATTGGAGGAGATTTCTTCTTATGATAGTCAAAGATGCTTACTACGCAAAATCAAATCATTTTTGATATTATTATTAGTGCATAGTGTAGAAAACATTTCGAAAGTATAATATTAATCTTAGCCAACATACGACCAGTATCGTATGCCTACTATAGCTACCATCTAAACAGTGGTGACCACCGTACGTAAATGGCAGGTTCTACAACTAATACCGTACAAAGTTCGTATTTGGAAGATGGATTTCCAACAAATGGTCAGGCTAAGGAACTTCCTTTCCTTCTGCCGAATAGGATCGCCTCTGGCTGGACGTCCCGAGAGACAAACTGCTCTCTGCCAAACAAGGCCGGGTTACCCCTGTAACAGGTAACTCACGAATATGTCATCACCCGGTCCTTTGGGACCTTTATCCGAGCGCTCGATATCCAACATCACACATCATAAAGAAAGTGTATCCACATGAGTGAGTATCTGGGCTCCATACCATGATACCACCCCTTTCCAGAAGGAAATGACATACCCTAAAGGGCGCGACCCTCATAACCTTGCCGCAACATTCCTGTTTCGACCATTTCCGGGGTGTGAGGCTCGACGAAGTCTCGTCCACAAAGCTACGCTTTCTCAAAAAGCCCTGCTTCGGGTCCAACAAAATGATCAACCTATGATCACAAAGATATAAGATCAAACAAATGATCATATCACAAATGATCAAACACTGACCATTTCACAGCAACACTCAGTATGCCACGTTACCAAATTGGGATATATCGCTGATAAATTTCAACTACATAACCTCTGAGCTCGTACGTCTCAGAGAAGGGTGTTAAGCTAAGAGAATAAATTCTCCGCCACCAACAGATATGTATTTGAAAGAAATCAGCTTTATATCTCAAAGTGTAATGTCAGACACACAATCCATACAAGTCTGTTCCGGGATCGAACAGAACCGAAGGCACTTCTCACGAAGCCCTTGCATATCCGGATAATTTTCAATCACGTCGGGACTTCCCGTCACTAAGGATGATAAAACCTCTAAACCGGAGATCAGCCGATGTAGAGTAACTCGACGGTAATCCTTCCGTTTTCAAAAATATCCGGTCTTCAACACCGGTCTTCAAATGCAATTCATATCGACGTATCACATATTCGGAATGGGTTATACGACCCCATGGTCCTTTCCCGGCTAACCCGAATAGTGAGCGATTATTCAAAAATAAGTGTGGCATTCAAATTCATCCAATTCACAACAAATACCTATCTAAAGGTAATTATTGATAGTCGGTTATTTAACTATCAATAAAGATGCGCAACATCATCAGATTCCAAATAATTTTCCAAATTATTTCATCTTCAAAAATATCTTTTACTAGATATAAAATTTCCACACTTAACCATTTGAAAACAATTTCAAATCAATTTCCACATTTCAATTTATCTTTAAAAGATAAAATCTCAAAACAGTTCATTTCATATTGGAAAAGCAATTCCATACTTATTTAAAAATAAGTATTTCACAAATCATTTATTTTCAACATTTGAAAATATTCGATATACTTAAATCAAAATTAAGTATATATTCATTCTTTAAGGAAATCATTCTCTTTAAACACATTTATTTGAGTCAAAACGAATGTTACGTAAAACATCGTTACGACGACTCAAAATCACTAGTATAGGGATTCGGAATTTAGACAGATATATGAATCCCAATACCGTACAAAAATATTTCCTTTCGGAAATCATTTACTATAACAACAGTGTTATAGTCCATCATTTCCTTATTTCTCGAAAACGTCTATTTCAACAATAAAGGGTTGAAATCTATGATTTCGATATTTAACACGTTTAAAACATCTTTTAAACAATTAACTTCATTTTACAATATCGCTTTTCCAAAACAAGTTCATTTTACTTAACACTATATTCACTATCCAAAATCGTGAATATACTTTACTATTTACATTTCACTATTTTCTACACGTTTTATTTCGATAATAATTCGCTATCCAAAATCGCGAATATATCTCCTTTGATAACCTTCTATATTTAATTTATCAAATTCAATCTATTGGTTTCCGAATTTATAAAACAACGTTTTATAAATTCCATTTTCTATTTTCTATAACAACTCCGGTTTATAATCTCATTTTATTAATCTTCAAAAATTCACTTATAAGAATAAGTGATTTCGGATTTATAAAACAACGTTTATAAATCACATTTGTACTTTATAACGATTTCAACTTACAAAATCATTTCATTTTGCAATTTCTATTTATATCCCATCTAAGTGCAAAAGTCAATTTTTATAAGTAAATTACTTATAAATCGTTTATTTTTACAACATCTATTCACTTTATAACTTCACGTTATAAATCTATTTATTTCATTCACTTATGAAATCCTTTTATACTTCTTTTTAACACTTATAAAAATTCGTTTTATAAGTCCAATATTTCGATTTATAAAATATCAATTTTATAAATCTTTTTATACAAATCGTTTATAGTTATTCAAAAATCCCAACTTAAACCATTTTATAAATAAATCGACTTTTATTTCAAAAATGACACATCGGTTATATTTCACTAAAAATTATAACTTTTATAACTTTAAAATTTTACGTTATAAATCGATTCAAAAATTCCATAAAACGTATATTTTCAAAAATCACTTTAAAAACCCTTTTAAAATAACAGTCGTTATTTTTACATTTCAAAACTGAATCCGATGATGCAACAGCATCAATCAGTCCATCACAACAGTCAATATCATATATCAATATGATAACAGAATATATCACAATATCTGTAAATAAATAACTACTGGTGAGGAATCCAGTTGGATCCCTCCAACCTGTTTCCCTGCATCCACAGATGTTAGCACAATACCAATTCCGCTCCAGTACGGAATTATCGCGGTATATGGGTTTTTATAAATCCGCTTACTAACGGCGCAATAGGGTCTCATCCGCTATACGAGGCGGGAAATCAATCAATCCAATATATACATATGCCAATATGTATATATTGCTATATATAGATATATCCTAAAATATCTAATATCAACAATCCAAACAGTCAATCATCAATCAATAATAACTGTAAAAGAAAATCCACTTTCATTTGAGTGAGAAGATCTCACCGTGATTTTAATCCTGATTTCAGCGTTTATTTCGAATAAAATTAAACGAGCGTTTAATTTTACCCGAAATCTTCGCTAGCTCCAAACGACTCCAATCCAGTTGCATCGCGTAGTATTCGCAAATACGATTCCAACGCACTTCATTTCGTCATTTTCTGATAATGTATGAAAGAGATACAATATTTTAAAGTTTAACGAATTAATATATAAATTTTTACTAATTTCTTTATTAACAAAACCATACATCAATTTACAGCCGTTCATCTTTGTTTTGATGAGAATCTGGCCACACACACATTCTTCTCCATTCACGTTTGCTCCCAGGTAATTGCCGTGCCCTCTAACCCATGAACGTTGGCTTTTAGGATTTGAACGCACCCTCCATTCGACGACGAAACCCCATCATCTAACCCCCGACGCGTGCGCCCAGCCTAGCACCACCACCGGCCCAAATTTCAATGAGCTCGGTCGTCTATACAACTCAAAAAACGTGAAAAACTGCCATGCCTTCATACTCGAATTGCAGACAATCCACCACATGAAATCCAATCATAACCGTTGGATATATAGATCTCGTGATGATCTTTAACTTTGTAGTTGGAAGTTTTCGCGATTGCTTGATGGATTGCTCGATAATTCGAGGAGAACATTGGTGATTCTCAGCCATTAAATGAAATAGAGGCGGCGGCTGAAGATAATAGCTAGGGCTTGGCTCAAAACGCGTATATATATACGTATAACCTAATTATATTAATATTTAATTCACTCTAATACAATTTTCTACACGATCTCCAAACGACGCGTGCCGACAGACGTTTCTAAGGTTTACCCCGCATTCCGAACACAATGGAATAGGTTTCGGAAGCTAATTCGATCGTATGTGTGAGATATGGCAATAAACGATCAATTTAAATTAAACCGATTTAAATTGATTTCGAGGCGTTTTAATTTGTACCGGACAAACGGTAATTCCAAAAATTACGAAATTTGAAATCTTACAATAATATCACATTACGGATCCGATGAAACTGGTTTCGTCGAAATCCGAGACCGTTTGAAAAATGACTATTTTTAACTCGACGATTTAAAATTAAAATGATATCGATGCGTTTCGAGTTGCCACGGTCAAACGATAACTCCGATTGATACGAAAATTGAAATCCGATAATAACTAACTATTACGGATCCAATGGAACTGGTCTCGTTCAATTCTGAGACTGTTCGAAAATTGGCTATTTTTACAGTCGATAATTAAATATTAAAATATTCAATTTTCACAATTTAACTCCAAATTCAATTTTAAAAGTTCTATAACCTTTCTATAACTCCAGTATGATTAAATAAAATTTTACAAATCATTTTCAATCATTTTTAATCCAGATTTAAATTATTTCTGGAATTTCACTATTTAATTTATCGATTTAATTACCCAGGTAAATCCAATATTCGATAAATAATTTATCCGACTTATTAATTCCACTTATTAATATTCAAAATCAATTAAATATTCAAATTTTAATTATCAAAAATTCTGGGTCGTTACAGATTTCCCCCCTTAAAAGAATTTCGTCCTCGAAATTACAAGTTAGAAAGAAAGGTCCTTAACTCGTCTACTATTTTTCACAATTCAATAGTTTTATCAATTTGTCAAAACAAATCTTTCTACTAAAGATTCGTTATCATTTCAACTAGCTTCCAACTTCAATTATAAGTTCCAAACAACATTGTTTACTTCAAAATTCAAATTCGAGTTTAAATTCAAATTTTAAACTTTCAAAATTTCTCAAAAATTTTCTAACACCCGAAATTTTCGAAAAATTTCGCCAGCGTCTCCTTTGCGCGGCTAATACGGTACGACTACAAAACGTCCCTACGGACTCTCAGATTTCAAAAAGAAAAAGAAAAAGCCAAGCGGCTAGAGAAGAAATCAGCAAATCTCATATAGAAATTTAAACACTTACCTTTTGTCGAGCAATTCAAATTTATCTTTGAAATCAAAATCCCAATTTATCACCTGTATATCCTACTAGCCATAATATCTGGTTACATATATTCAAACTATTTTGCAAATTCGATTACAAAATTTCGATATAACTACTTGTATCATTTTTACTTCACTATTGAAGTTACATATCAAATTTCGTTCAATCTTGCATTTCACATTCTCATTTGAATTAACTTTACCATTTCAATTCAATTTGGATTCAGTTTCACTTCTGAATATTAAATTTTATCAATTATCCTTCATTCATAACTACATTATTTTAGATTAGTTTCAGTTACTAATTTTAGTTTAACCCTTCACAATCAAATTCAAATTCAGTCTTACTTTCTTACAAATTCAAAATGAATTTTAACATTTCAATTTTATTCTCTTGCACTTACAATTGCAATTTTATTGGTTCATTCCCTAATTCATTCGTTTTCAATTTGAACTTTCATTTTAATCAGATTTCAAATATTCTATAAGTTATCAACTTATTTTCATTTCGATTTATATAATCACTTATATATTCATATTACAAATTCATTTCATTAATGAATTTTAAATTTTCCAATATCTATCTGGAATTCCATTTTCATTTATAAATTACATTTACAATTCATATTTACCATTTTATTCATATATGAATTCGTTTCCTTATGCTTCCAATTCATATTTAAAATTTCATTCGTTAAATGGATTTTCATTTAAACTTTAAACTTTACAAGTTATCAACTTCATAATTCAGTACTCAATTCCAGAGTCTTTTCAACCTTTTCAAAACCATTTGAAAACAATTCAAATTCCATTTGAATTTCCAAAATAAAAACCCAAATTTTCAAACAACTCCTATTTAAAACAATTTGACAGCAATTTCTCTTTTGGAAACCCGAAAATGAACATCAGTAATGCTGCAGTCATTACCGAAGTTATTTTCCAACGACCGAAAAGAGTTTAGAGCTTTCATCTCTCTAAAATACTTTTTCAAAATCCTTTGAAATTCATTTTCAACTCCAAAAAGAATTTAAACTTCCAAATCCCCAAAAAATTTCAAATTCCTTTCAAAACATTTCCAAAAACTTCTCTCGAATTCCGTTTTAAATTATAATTCACATTTATAATTTACATTCTTAAATTTCATTCGTATATGAATTTATTTCTTAAATCTTGGAGTTACGATTTTAATTCCTTATTCAGTTTCAATAATAATGATAACATTTCAATGTTATTATTTCCTAACAACCAAACATCCATATACTATAATACTTCATAGAAAACCATTTCTTTTCTATACAAAAATAGTTTTGGGTAAAATTATTTCATTCACCCTATTTTAAAACAATACTGTGCCGAATTGTTCTATTTAAGTGTTTAGAAACCCCTTCGATCCAGTTGCGCAGACTGTGCCGACGAAAGTTCATATACCACTCAATAAACCAATCATCACAATACAAAACAATTTTATATTCAATAACAAATACGCGCTCATATCTATTATTTCACTCAAACTCATTCTAGAGCACTGCTGACTCTATCTCTAATGAGTAACACCCAACAGAGCAGGGTTGTCGCTTAACCATATGCTCTGATACCAAATGTAACATCCCGAAAATTTTCGACTTTCGAAAATTCAACACCGATACTCACTTTATCGACTGCTGAGCCATCGAATGCCGGAAACCCGAAAAGTTATGGTTTTAAGAAAGAAGAAAAAGATAGAAGAAGAAGATAAAGAAGAAACAAAAGAACAACATCAGAAACAGAAACAATATCAGAATCTCACATATCGCAGCGGAACAATATATAATAGATAATTGAATAATCTTTAAAACAAAGAACTATATCTGTTATTACATTACATCACATCAATCATCAGAGTCAATATACAACAGTGGACAGTTATATAACTTGTCCTCATACAGAATACACAGCGGAATAAATACTATCAGATACAAGTACTACGTCTCGCCATCCAGCTTGCTTCCAAAGCTCCAGAATATCCAGAATATCCTGATAATATAACTCTAGGCTGCCCGTGTGGAAATTGGTGGGCACCCAGAGTTTAGAAGGGAACAATAAACTCCGAGTCAGTCATGGTGACTGGTGTGAGATCGTAAAACAGTTATTCTTTAAAATAAACAACAGGATAATTTTAAAGTCAATTCGAAATGCTTTTGGAAAATGAAACTACCATAAGACCTCCCGCCACACACACAATGCAAACGCAGAATTGGAGGAGATTTCTTCTTATGATAGTCAAAGATGCTTACTACGCAAAATCAAATCATTTTTGATATTATTATTAGTGCATAGTGTAGAAAACATTTCGAAAGTATAATATTAATCTTAGCCAACATACGACCAGTATCGTATGCCTACTATAGCTACCATCTAAACAGTGGTGACCACCGTACGTAAATGGCAGGTTCTACAACTAATACCGTACAAAGTTCGTATTTGGAAGATGGATTTCCAACAAATGGTCAGGCTAAGGAACTTCCTTTCCTTCTGCCGAATAGGATCGCCTCTGGCTGGACGTCCCGAGAGACAAACTGCTCTCTGCCAAACAAGGCCGGGTTACCCCTGTAACAGGTAACTCACGAATATGTCATCACCCGGTCCTTTGGGACCTTTATCCGAGCGCTCGATATCCAACATCACACATCATAAAGAAAGTGTATCCACATGAGTGAGTATCTGGGCTCCATACCATGATACCACCCCTTTCCAGAAGGAAATGACATACCCTAAAGGGCGCGACCCTCATAACCTTGCCGCAACATTCCTGTTTCGACCATTTCCGGGGTGTGAGGCTCGACGAAGTCTCGTCCACAAAGCTACGCTTTCTCAAAAAGCCCTGCTTCGGGTCCAACAAAATGATCAACCTATGATCACAAAGATATAAGATCAAACAAATGATCATATCACAAATGATCAAACACTGACCATTTCACAGCAACACTCAGTATGCCACGTTACCAAATTGGGATATATCGCTGATAAATTTCAACTACATAACCTCTGAGCTCGTACGTCTCAGAGAAGGGTGTTAAGCTAAGAGAATAAATTCTCCGCCACCAACAGATATGTATTTGAAAGAAATCAGCTTTATATCTCAAAGTGTAATGTCAGACACACAATCCATACAAGTCTGTTCCGGGATCGAACAGAACCGAAGGCACTTCTCACGAAGCCCTTGCATATCCGGATAATTTTCAATCACGTCGGGACTTCCCGTCACTAAGGATGATAAAACCTCTAAACCGGAGATCAGCCGATGTAGAGTAACTCGACGGTAATCCTTCCGTTTTCAAAAATATCCGGTCTTCAACACCGGTCTTCAAATGCAATTCATATCGACGTATCACATATTCGGAATGGGTTATACGACCCCATGGTCCTTTCCCGGCTAACCCGAATAGTGAGCGATTATTCAAAAATAAGTGTGGCATTCAAATTCATCCAATTCACAACAAATACCTATCTAAAGGTAATTATTGATAGTCGGTTATTTAACTATCAATAAAGATGCGCAACATCATCAGATTCCAAATAATTTTCCAAATTATTTCATCTTCAAAAATATCTTTTACTAGATATAAAATTTCCACACTTAACCATTTGAAAACAATTTCAAATCAATTTCCACATTTCAATTTATCTTTAAAAGATAAAATCTCAAAACAGTTCATTTCATATTGGAAAAGCAATTCCATACTTATTTAAAAATAAGTATTTCACAAATCATTTATTTTCAACATTTGAAAATATTCGATATACTTAAATCAAAATTAAGTATATATTCATTCTTTAAGGAAATCATTCTCTTTAAACACATTTATTTGAGTCAAAACGAATGTTACGTAAAACATCGTTACGACGACTCAAAATCACTAGTATAGGGATTCGGAATTTAGACAGATATATGAATCCCAATACCGTACAAAAATATTTCCTTTCGGAAATCATTTACTATAACAACAGTGTTATAGTCCATCATTTCCTTATTTCTCGAAAACGTCTATTTCAACAATAAAGGGTTGAAATCTATGATTTCGATATTTAACACGTTTAAAACATCTTTTAAACAATTAACTTCATTTTACAATATCGCTTTTCCAAAACAAGTTCATTTTACTTAACACTATATTCACTATCCAAAATCGTGAATATACTTTACTATTTACATTTCACTATTTTCTACACGTTTTATTTCGATAATAATTCGCTATCCAAAATCGCGAATATATCTCCTTTGATAACCTTCTATATTTAATTTATCAAATTCAATCTATTGGTTTCCGAATTTATAAAACAACGTTTTATAAATTCCATTTTCTATTTTCTATAACAACTCCGGTTTATAATCTCATTTTATTAATCTTCAAAAATTCACTTATAAGAATAAGTGATTTCGGATTTATAAAACAACGTTTATAAATCACATTTGTACTTTATAACGATTTCAACTTACAAAATCATTTCATTTTGCAATTTCTATTTATATCCCATCTAAGTGCAAAAGTCAATTTTTATAAGTAAATTACTTATAAATCGTTTATTTTTACAACATCTATTCACTTTATAACTTCACGTTATAAATCTATTTATTTCATTCACTTATGAAATCCTTTTATACTTCTTTTTAACACTTATAAAAATTCGTTTTATAAGTCCAATATTTCGATTTATAAAATATCAATTTTATAAATCTTTTTATACAAATCGTTTATAGTTATTCAAAAATCCCAACTTAAACCATTTTATAAATAAATCGACTTTTATTTCAAAAATGACACATCGGTTATATTTCACTAAAAATTATAACTTTTATAACTTTAAAATTTTACGTTATAAATCGATTCAAAAATTCCATAAAACGTATATTTTCAAAAATCACTTTAAAAACCCTTTTAAAATAACAGTCGTTATTTTTACATTTCAAAACTGAATCCGATGATGCAACAGCATCAATCAGTCCATCACAACAGTCAATATCATATATCAATATGATAACAGAATATATCACAATATCTGTAAATAAATAACTACTGGTGAGGAATCCAGTTGGATCCCTCCAACCTGTTTCCCTGCATCCACAGATGTTAGCACAATACCAATTCCGCTCCAGTACGGAATTATCGCGGTATATGGGTTTTTATAAATCCGCTTACTAACGGCGCAATAGGGTCTCATCCGCTATACGAGGCGGGAAATCAATCAATCCAATATATACATATGCCAATATGTATATATTGCTATATATAGATATATCCTAAAATATCTAATATCAACAATCCAAACAGTCAATCATCAATCAATAATAACTGTAAAAGAAAATCCACTTTCATTTGAGTGAGAAGATCTCACCGTGATTTTAATCCTGATTTCAGCGTTTATTTCGAATAAAATTAAACGAGCGTTTAATTTTACCCGAAATCTTCGCTAGCTCCAAACGACTCCAATCCAGTTGCATCGCGTAGTATTCGCAAATACGATTCCAACGCACTTCATTTCGTCATTTTCTGATAATGTATGAAAGAGATACAATATTTTAAAGTTTAACGAATTAATATATAAATTTTTACTAATTTCTTTATTAACAAAACCATACATCAATTTACAGCCGTTCATCTTTGTTTTGATGAGAATCTGGCCACACACACATTCTTCTCCATTCACGTTTGCTCCCAGGTAATTGCCGTGCCCTCTAACCCATGAACGTTGGCTTTTAGGATTTGAACGCACCCTCCATTCGACGACGAAACCCCATCATCTAACCCCCGACGCGTGCGCCCAGCCTAGCACCACCACCGGCCCAAATTTCAATGAGCTCGGTCGTCTATACAACTCAAAAAACGTGAAAAACTGCCATGCCTTCATACTCGAATTGCAGACAATCCACCACATGAAATCCAATCATAACCGTTGGATATATAGATCTCGTGATGATCTTTAACTTTGTAGTTGGAAGTTTTCGCGATTGCTTGATGGATTGCTCGATAATTCGAGGAGAACATTGGTGATTCTCAGCCATTAAATGAAATAGAGGCGGCGGCTGAAGATAATAGCTAGGGCTTGGCTCAAAACGCGTATATATATACGTATAACCTAATTATATTAATATTTAATTCACTCTAATACAATTTTCTACACGATCTCCAAACGACGCGTGCCGACAGACGTTTCTAAGGTTTACCCCGCATTCCGAACACAATGGAATAGGTTTCGGAAGCTAATTCGATCGTATGTGTGAGATATGGCAATAAACGATCAATTTAAATTAAACCGATTTAAATTGATTTCGAGGCGTTTTAATTTGTACCGGACAAACGGTAATTCCAAAAATTACGAAATTTGAAATCTTACAATAATATCACATTACGGATCCGATGAAACTGGTTTCGTCGAAATCCGAGACCGTTTGAAAAATGACTATTTTTAACTCGACGATTTAAAATTAAAATGATATCGATGCGTTTCGAGTTGCCACGGTCAAACGATAACTCCGATTGATACGAAAATTGAAATCCGATAATAACTAACTATTACGGATCCAATGGAACTGGTCTCGTTCAATTCTGAGACTGTTCGAAAATTGGCTATTTTTACAGTCGATAATTAAATATTAAAATATTCAATTTTCACAATTTAACTCCAAATTCAATTTTAAAAGTTCTATAACCTTTCTATAACTCCAGTATGATTAAATAAAATTTTACAAATCATTTTCAATCATTTTTAATCCAGATTTAAATTATTTCTGGAATTTCACTATTTAATTTATCGATTTAATTACCCAGGTAAATCCAATATTCGATAAATAATTTATCCGACTTATTAATTCCACTTATTAATATTCAAAATCAATTAAATATTCAAATTTTAATTATCAAAAATTCTGGGTCGTTACAGATATACACTTGATAATTACAGGGACAGGTGAGCACAAGGTCAAACCCAAATAAAAAGATGGGTTCAACTCAGGTGCAATAAAAATAATGTCACAAACTTCAGCACAAGGTCAAACCCGAGCTGCAAGCTGGATTCAACACAGGTGCAAATTCCAAGATGAAGTTCGAGTGAAATCAAAATGAAAAGTGACGTGCAAAAGCACAAGAACATGTCAAAGGATCAAGTACAGTGAAACCAAATCTATACCAGTCTCGACCAAAAAGGTTCAGTGATGTAGCAAACAAAGTCAACAAGACTGGTCAGGCACACAAGCACATATTCAAGTACTTGAACAAATATACAGATTCAAACAAGTCCAGAGTGCAACCAGATCAGCCCAAACAGCAGTCGACAGTGTTCACAAATGCAACTCACTAACAAGCTCGAAGAACCAGAACACAAATCCAGACCAGGCAATAGTGAAGTACGACATCACTAACAAATGCAAGCTCAAGTAATCAAGTGAACACAATACAACAATGAACCAATACAGCAATGAATCAAGTGAACAAGTGCATACATATATACAAGCAACTGAAGTGCAGCTACAAATGCAACATGACTCGAATGTACAGATAAAATGAAGTGTAACTGCAAATAACAATGCACACAAATGCACCAGTGATACCAATGAAACCAAGACCAGAAAACAAGGCTAAAACTCAAGTCTGGTAACAACAATCGACAACAGGAGTAGACTGGATGATGATATAGTGAAACAAAATCAAGACCAATATCAATGCACTAATCTCAAATTGAACAGCAATAGCAAATGGCAACAACCGGAGTGAAAAAAAGAAAGAAGTACCAACGAATTCAATGCCGTGTAAATCAATAGGGATGAACGAGCAACAGGAAGCCAAAAATTCACGAAATCAAAAAATGGCCGAAGTCAAAAAGAATTCAACACCGTGGTGACCACGTAATGAATCAACACCGTGTCAATCAAGATATCAACGTGTATACGAATTGAACAAGTCAGAATCAATCTCAAACATCCAAGCATCATCGACCGGCCAAGCAAAATAAATTGACGAATTCAAATAATTATATACGACGAAAATAAAGGGATTCGAACCCTATAAAAGCAATCAACATTATCGGCAAAAATGTATCGAGTTAAAGCAAGCAAATCAGAAGAATCAAAAAGGCATACATTGCATACCGAAGTAAGAAGTCAAAACTCGATCAACAATAGGGGCCGTCGTGTGCAAAGCAGAGAGATCGACAAAGCATCATTCAATCGAGAAATCGAAGTCGACGGCTTCAATTTCAAAAGCCCTAATTTAAGAGCAAAGAGGAACGAGATCGAACGAGGCCATTGTTTTCATCTCAAAAGCCGGCCGAAGATATAAAAAGAAAAAGGGGAATTTAATCACTATTTTTTTGAGCCGGCCTTTGTTGGGCTTTAATTTTAAAAAGGCTTTAAATTATTTAAATTAGGGTTTAGTTATTGTTTTTAAAGCGTTTTTAATTTCTTCATTAAACTCTTGGGTACTCAAATTTTTACGAGTAGCCAAGGGATTCAGGTTAGCTTTGACGAATCTATGGAGGAGATATGGAGCAGGAGGCTTCAGCATTCGTAGATAGATAGTATTCCGCTGTGTTGGTTGATCTAAGTCTTTTGTTTGAATTGTATCTTGGGTTGTATAATAGACAGAAATTATAACTGTCTATTTTGTTGTATAAGTTGTGTAACTCTGATTATGTAAAGACTATGTAATAGTTATGTGATATATTATATTTTGTTTCGTTCCGCTGTGAGATTCTGATATTGTTTAGTTCTTTCTTTCTCTTCTTTTCTCTTTTCTATCCCTTTCTTTCTTATTAGCGATACGACTTTCTGTGGAGAGAAAGTCATGGTCGTTACAGTGGTATCAGAGCTATCAGTTTATATAACATGCACATTTCAATTATTCAGACATCTAATTCATCATCATGCAAACAATATATATATCAACATTGATGATTTATTTAAGCAACCATCTTTAAGACAAAACAAGTTAGGTTTACTCACCAGTTTTTATGATGAGCAGAGAAGTTTTTGAGAACAGGAAGGCTTGCAAACAGATTGAACTTGGAAACTTGGATTTTAGTAGTGGAGTTACATGATCTCAATCATTTATTGTTTGCAAATTTCAGTTCGAACCCGGAACGAACTTGTATGGATTGAATGCTTTCAGAACATCGTCAGGTGGACGATGAGCATTCTAAGTGATGTGTTCTTTTCTAAGGTAATCGTGACCTCAAGCCTCACAAACCGGGAATGGCTAAAACAGGGGAGGTGCAGCAAGGTTAGTGGGTAGCACCCAAGTAGGACAAGGTTACCTCTGTCTAGATGTCCCTTTCTATTTTCGACTTAGTGGTGCGGTTGCTGATCCCAACCGTGAGGTATCTTGTGCGGGAATTATCCAGTAAGGGATGTTCCGACCTTGTGTTACAGTGGTATCAGAGTTACACAGATTACACACTTAAATTTATGGATCAGAGAGTTTGAATTTTTAACAAAACTCAGGTTTTCCTGACTATTTTTGTTTACAGAGCAAGTTTGAATTTATTTTAACTTGATCATAAGTTTAAGCTTAAAAATTTAATCAAGTTAAAATAAATTCAAACTTGCTCTGTAAACAAAAATAGTCAGGAAAACCTGAGTTTTGTTAAAAATTCAAACTCTCTGATCCATAAATTTAAGTGTGTAATCTGTGTAACTCTGATACCACTGTAACACAAGGTCGGAACATCCCTTACTGGATAATTCCCGCACAAGATACCTCACGGTTGGGATCAGCAACCGCACCACTAAGTCGAAAATAGAAAGGGACATCTAGACAGAGGTAACCTTGTCCTACTTGGGTGCTACCCACTAACCTTGCTGCACCTCCCCTGTTTTAGCCATTCCCGGTTTGTGAGGCTTGAGGTCACGATTACCTTAGAAAAGAACACATCACTTAGAATGCTCATCGTCCACCTGACGATGTTCTGAAAGCATTCAATCCATACAAGTTCGTTCCGGGTTCGAACGAAACCGAAGGCATTATCTCGTTACACTCGTTTTGGAATCACCCTCAGAGTTAACGACAATAACCCTTGCACTCTAAATCTTCATCTTCACTTGATTCACGACCTATCGTTAATTTGGATCGATGTGGTAATCGTTGTAATTACTAGTCGTGTGACTAGGGGACAAACTACGTGGCGTAGTTTGAGAATTCGCAACTCAGTGGCTGAGTTATGGCAGAGTTTTGAGCGTAGAGTTAGATTAGTCAATAGCGGGTATAGCGAGTTTACGTGTGTAAGCGTCTGACTGTCTAATTTCTAGTAGAAACCTTGGGGGCAGCACGTATACAGGGTTTTGCCGAAGCTGGGTAAATTCTGTGTTGTTCTGTTCTGCTATTATCTGTGCTGTTATTATCTGTGCTGAAATCTGTGTTGAAAATTATTTTAAACTTCCGCAATAATTTTTATAATTAACACTATCACCTTATTCACCTCCCCTCTAGGGTGAAATCGATCCTACAAGTGGTATCAGAGCTAGGAATAGAGTCAAATTTTTGATTTAAAAATTCGATTTTTCAAAAATCAATTTTTGTTTTAAAAATTTGAATTTTTAAAATGACTTCTTTTAATAACGCTTTTGCAGAGGGTCGGTCAATAGTTAGACCACCAATGTTCAATGGTGAATATGCTTATTGGAAAAATAGGATGAAAATTTTTCTAGAAACTATTGACGCTTGGGATATTGTTGAGACATGTTATAGAACTCCAACTATAACTGTAGATAATCAGGAAATTACAAAACCGAAGGAAAAATGGACAGAGCTAGAGAATACATTACAAATCACTAATGCTAAAGCTATGAATTCTATTATCTGTTCATTAGATCAAATTGAATTCAATCGTGTCTCACATTGTCTAACTGCGCAGGAAATATGGCACACACTCGAAGTGACTCACGAAGGAACATCTCAAGTCAAAGAATCTCGCCTTGCTATGCTAAGCAGCGAATATGAGAACTTTACAATGGCGAAGGAAGAAAATGTCAAAGAGATGTACGGACGACTTTCCAATATCGTATACAAATCAAAGGCTCTTGGAAAATCATACACCAAATTGGAAATGGTCCGAAAAGTCCTCAGAGTCCTTCCATGAAGCTTTGAAGCAAAAGTAACTGCCATTCAAGAATAAAAAGATTTAAAACAAATGAAAGTTGAAGAACTCATTGGAAATCTCACCACTTATGAGCTAGAGATGAAATTCAAAGAAGAGCGTGAAGGAGGAGATACTCGAAAGAAATCAATAGCTATCAAAGGAACAACTGAAAGTGATGATGATGACGATGATGATGGTGCAGAAGAACTAGAGCTATTAATAAGGAAATTCAAAAAGTGGAATCACAAATATGGAAATTCAGCTCTAAATCAAAAGTTAAAAAGCAGAATAGCCAAAGCACTAGACCACTCGGAAGAACAGAAGATCATCTTTTACAAGTGCAACAAACTCGGTCATATCAAGCCCGATTGCCCACAGAATAAATTCAGCCATGGAAAGAAACAAAAAAAGAAAAGTTTTGCAGCCACTTGGGATGAAACAGACGAGGATGATCAAAGCACTGGCAGTGGAAGTGAAAAAGCAGAATTGTGCCTTCGAGGTGATATAACTGACAGTGACGATGACGAGCCAAGTGAGGTATCAAAACTTTCCCATTCTGAGTTGCTTATTTATTTCCATGAAGTAAACGGCTGTTTTGAATGACTTAGGGAAAGATACGCTAAACTTGAATCACAAAGAGATAGTTTGATAGAAACAAATGAACAGCTTGAACAGTTAGTTAAAAACTATCAAAGTAGAATCCCTAAGTGTGATAAGTGTCCAACATTCGAAGATGAGATTAAAAAATCAGAAATTAATATAAAATCACTTGAAAATGAAATTCTGATTTTGGAAGAGAATGAAAATACTAGGAGAGAGAATTCTATTAAAAAGTGCACACAATTATTAAACGAGAATGAATCTCTCAAAACACAAGTCCAACAACTATCAACGACTTTAGGAAAATTTTCCAAAAGTAAAAAATCGTTGAATATGCTATTAGGGAAACAAACTGTTAATACAGTTAGACAAGGACTTGGATATAGTCAATCTGAAAATGTTAGAAACGAAGTTAATCAAGTCAACTCAATGTGCGTAATTTGTAGAAAATTTGGACACAATCAAAATAATTGTTGGTATAGACCCAAACACATAAAAACTATACCAATATGGGTTCCAAAAGGCAAAAATATAAAATCCCTCAAAGTTAAACAAATCTGGGTGCCAAAAGTAACATATATAAATAGTTATGGGTCTCCACAAAATTATTTTTCAAATTATTCTGCCACTAACAACCATGGACCTATAAAAATAAATAGGTCACAAAAATATTTTACCGTGTAGGTGTGGTGGTAGGCTAAGGAACAACATCGGTGTTATCTTGATTCTGGCTGTTCCAGACACACAACGGGCAACAAATCAAAGTTCCTTAGCCTAGTATAAATGTGACAGATTCACAATGGGCAAACAACGAAAGATTGTCATAAAGGTAAAACAGGTAATGGTGATTATTTTGAAAAATACATTCAATGTGATAATCTGCACCATAATCCGAATTAAATCAGCCAGTTATGTGAAATAATTGATGATGTTAATTCTGACTTACTCAAAATGTTGACCAATCATCTTTGAATAAAATTGCTTGGATTAATTATGATGCTGATTGATTACTGATTTCTCATGCTACAAGTAGATATATTTGTTTACTTGTTTGTTTCAATGGCTTCAATTTAAATTCAAGAGAACTTCATTTAAAAAGCTGTTAAAAATGATTTCAAAGAAATTTGTTTCAGGTTTATAACATTTAAACAATGATAATGTTGAGTGAAAGAAAAATTCAGATGCAGATTACACTGGCAATCTAGTTGATGAAGAATTACTAGTGGATCGTGATTTAACTTTCAGTAATTGCATCGTTTTTCAAAGAAAATATCTGCATATTTTTTCATTTCAAATAATTTTCAATTAATAGATATTTTTCTTAAATAAACCCTTCAAGAAAATCATTTTTGATATTGTTTCAGATTAGTTATTTCAGAAAAATTGATTTTATAATTATTTTTGAAATTGATTTTAAATCACTACATTAACTAATCTGACCCCCTACTAATTATCGAAAAGATAAATAGTGATTGAAAAAGTGATGAGTGTTGATATTAATCATATATTATAACTCGAGACAGTATATTTAATAAATTTCTTTAGAAATTTAAACAAGAGTTATAAAACTTTTTGGTTGACAAAAAATTTCACGACCATTTCTATTTCTATCATTTTTCTATCAACCATCACTCATCAAAATTCAATATAGTATGTGAATATGTGGTATTTTAAACGGGAATCATTCGTTTTTCATTTTATTATTTTTTTTAACAAATAAAAACATCCAAAGTATTCACTCTCATTTAAAAGTCCTCACGGTTATGCATGGGTGAATTACTTGGATTTTTGATTATGTGCTTCCATGCTCATTTAAAAGTCCTCACGGTTATGCATGTATGGAACGCATATCAAAATTGATTGATTAAATAGACAAGTTGATTCTAATCCCATTTAAAAGTCCTCACGGTTATGCGTGGTTAGAAGATACTAGAATTCATTTTTTTTTAATTTTGGAATACTACTAATCTCATTTAAAAGTCCTAACGGTTATGCATGGTTAGTAGATATTCAAATTCCTGATATAAATATACCACAAATAGACACGACTATATGGTTTTATATGATGACATCATCCCGATCATTCTAAAGTGGAATATGCATCAAACAGAGTATTTATGATTTTTGTTTGATTTTTTATTGAAATTTAATATTTATAATCAATTGGGAATTAATATTGTTTTAATGTCTATCACTTTATCTCTATTTTTCCTAGCACTATTATTCTTTTGCTGATAACAAAATGGGGAGAGAAAAGTTAAAATTTTGAAAATAAAGGTCAAATATTTTCTAATTGCATCAAGGCTCATTTGAATATTTTTATGCATATATGAAGGGGGAGTATTGTGTAGAGAGGGAGCATTCAAATAGAGGGAGCAAACTGAATAATCAAATACATTTAATATAGTCAAATCTTAAATATATGTTTGTTATCATCAAAAGGGGGAGATTGTTGAATATGCGTCTATATGATTTTTGTTTGATGATAATAAACATATATATATATATTCATTTAAATGTATTTGCTATTGTACTATTTTATTTTCACAGATTGAATAGATATTTGCTGAATAAAATAAATAACACAGAATTTGATTTCAAACAGAAATTTTATTCAAACAAATATTTATTACAATTTTGAATACTATATACATACAATTTCAGTTACAATACAATACAATTCATATTTACATCAGGACCTCACTACATATCACTCACACTCGTATTTTATCTTCAACTTCACTTCAGTTTGAATCAAGCATCTGAGCAATCTGCAAAAATATATACTGACGCAGTAAAATTGAAAAAGAAATATTTTTGCAATATAAAATAAAAATGTGATTTTGAAAATTTTATTTGCCTCAGTTATTTGGGTTGTTCGTCATCATTTAATTCTGAATTCATCATACACGAACAGCTTGTGACATGCACAGTGTATCACTGTACATGCCACAAGGCCGTGCACACCGATATACACTTGATAATTATAGGGACAGGTGAGCACAAGGTCAAACCCAAATAAAAAGATGGGTTCAATTCAGGTGCAATAAAAATAATGTCACAAACTTCAGCACAAGGTCAAACCCGAGCTGCAAGCTGGATTCAACACAGGTGCAAATTCCAAGATGAAGTTCGAGTGAAATCAAAATGAAAAGTGACGTGCACAAGAACATGTCAAAGGATCAAGTACAGTGAAACCAAATCTATACCAGTCTCGACCAAAAAGGTTCAGTGATGTAGCAAACAAAGTCAACAAGACTGGTCAGGCACACAAGCACATATTCAAGTACTTGAATAAATATACAGATTAAAACAAGTCCAGAGTGCAACCAGATCAGCCCAAACAGCAGTCGACAGTGTTCACAAATGCAACTCACTAACAAGCTCGAAGAACCAGAACACAAATCCAGACCAGGCAATAGTGAAGTACGACATGACTAACAAATGCAAGCTCAAGTAATCAAGTGAACACAATACAGCAATGAACCAATACAGCAATGAATCAAGTGAACAAGTGCATACATATATACAAGCAACTGAAGTGCAGCTACAAATGCAACATGACTCGAATGCACAGATAAAATGAAGTGTAACTGCAAATAACAATGCACACAAATGCACCAGTGATACCGATGAAACCAAGACCAGAAAACAAGGCTAAAACTCAAGTCTGGTAACAACAATCGACAACAGGAGTAGACTGGATGATGATATAGTGAAACAAAATCAAGACCAATATCAATGCACTAATCTCAAATTGAACAGCAACAGTAAATGGCAACAACCGGAGTGAAAAAAAGAAAGAAGTACCAACGAATTCAATGTCGTGTAAATCAATAGGGATGAACGAGCAACAGGAAGCCAGAAATTCACGAAATCAAAAAATGGCCGAAGTCAAAGAGAATTCAACACCGTGGTGACCACGTAATGAATCAACACCGTGTCAATCAAGAAATCAACGTGTATACGAATTGAACAAGTCAGAATCAATCTCAAGCATCCAAGCATCATCGACCGGCCAAGCAAAATAAATTGACGAATTCAAATAATTATATATGACGAAAATAAAGGGATTCGAACCATATAAAAGCAATCAACATTATCGGCAAAAATGTATCGAGTTAAAGCAAGCAAATCAGAAGAATCAAAAAGGCATACATTGCATACCGAAGTAAGAAGTCAAAACTCGATCAACAATTGGGGTCGTCGTGTGCAAAGCAGAGAGATCGAAAAAGCATCATTCAATCGAGAAATCGAAGTCGACAGCTTCAATTTCAAAAGCCCTAATTTAAGAGAAAAGAGGAACGAGATCGAACAAGGCCATTGTTTTCATCTCAAAAGCCGGCCGAAGATATAAAAAGAAAAAGGGGAATTTAATCACTATTTTTTTGAGCCGGCCTTTGTTGGGCTTTAATTTTAAAAAGGCTTTAAATTATTTAAATTAGGGTTTAGTTATTGTTTTTAAAGCGTTTTTAATTTCTTCCTTAAAATCGTTGTAATTACTAGTCGTGTGACTAGGGGACAAACTACGTAGCGTAGTTTGAGAATTCGCAACTCAGTGGCTGAGTTATGGCAGGGTTTTGAGCGTAGAGTTAGATTAGTCAAGAGCGGGTATAGCGAGTTTACGTGTGTAAGCGTCTGACTGTCTAATTTCTAGTAGAAACCTTGGGGGCTGCACGTATGCAGGGTTTTGCCGAAGCTGGGTAAATTCTGTGTTGTTCTGTTCTGCTATTATCTGTGCTGAAATCTGTGTTAAAAATTATTTTAAACTTCCGCAATAATTTTTATAATTAACACTATCACCCTATTCACCCCCTCTCTAGGGTGAAATCGATCCTACAAAATATACCTTCATAAAAGATATTTTCACAAACCCCTTATACTCATTTCAATACTTCAAAAAACATTCATATACTTATCTCACCAATATAACTATATTAACTAAACATTATACTTTCAATACTTAGAAAATATATCCATATAGTTATCTCAATTGTATAAGTATAGTAACACAACCTCAGGAAGATTTCCACTTTTCCAAATTCATATTTAAATGTGCCAAAACAAATATCATTTGAAACATTACTTACTCTTAACTCAAACCACTTTTCCTTCGGTTTAAGTATGGAATGAATGCTTCCATACCACCATAATTAAGAAGGATTATTTATCAAAATCAAATCTCATTCCTTTTATAAAATTCCCTTTTTATAAACCCGTTTCATATTTACAAGTCCTTTTATAAATCTCCGAATTAATTTATAAGACTCCTTTTATAAATCTCTAAAATTATTATAAAACACCTTTTTATTTACAAAACTCTTTTCTATTTATAAAATCGTTCTATAAATCTCCCTTTACAGTCTCCTTTATAAAAATATTTTATAAAATCCTTTTATAAATCCAAAACTCATTTTTATAAACCTTATATATTTAACACAATCTTCGTTTTTTTTTAAATATCGCTTATAAATCCATTCTTTTATTTATAAATTACCATTTATAAATCTCTCTTTTATTTATAAAATACCATTTATAAATCTCTTTTACAAAATATCATTTATAAATTTCCTTTACACAATATCATTTATTAAGCAAAATTCCTATTATAAAGGAATTTATTATATATAAACACCTTTATTAAATTAATTAATTACCTATAAACATCATGAATAAGTAATTAATTAACTTTAAAACATCAGTAATAAAATAATTAACAAACTTAAACATTATTAATAAAATAATTAACTAACTTAAGCATTATTAATAAAATAATTAATTAACTTTGAAACATCATAAATAATATAATTAATTAACTTTTAACCTCAAATTGTTATAAAATTTAAGTTAATTCAAATCAATAACTTTTCAATTTCAGAAAGAGGTTTAGCGACCACTATGGTACTTAAATAATCTTCCATTTATTTTTAATTCACTTTCCAAGTCATATCAGTAGTCTTTACATAAGTAAGCATATATATATATATATATAAAATTAACAATATACAATCACTAGCTAATCCATCATTTATCCAATATTAATTAATCCATGGATTAATTAACTAGCATACGAATAAATGTCCAAATTACCGTAATAGCAGAATGATGATTTATTCTGCTAAACAGATGTCATCAATAATCTATTCAATCTAATTTAACAGAATGGTGTTTTATTTTTTCAAAAAGGTATCACCAACGAAGTATAATTAATTTAACCACGTTATTATTTAATGTAACGTAATTAAATTCAATCATTATTATTTTATCATGAATTTATAGTTCATTAAAACTTCAAAAAGTTATACTATAATGTTGTACTCGTCAATACGAGTCTAACGAAAAAATACGCCAATCAAACGGATTTAAAATGAGTGAGATACGGTTTTTTTAAGCTTAACTAACCTGCTTTATATATATATATATAATAAATATTTATCTCACCCAACATCAAAACAAGCCTAGCTCACACCAGACCCTACCCGACCCATACGCAATAGTAGTCTCCTTCCTTATTTGAATACGTGTGCTCCAGGTCTTCAAATCGACCCCGATCGATACGCCCATGTGCGGTCGCCAGCAGAGCTAGCCACCTACTACCACTAACCACCTCGCCGTTCAACTTTCCTCCGACCCTCGCACCTCCAGTCAACCCCGTGACCAGCTTGGCACTCCCCATCATCGCCCGCGATCAAAGAAATACAACCCAAAAACCACAGCCTGAAATCCTAATTCCACCTCGTCCAACCTCCTCCCACCACTAGCGACCACCACCAGCGCTTCCACCTCGACCCCACCTTCCTCCCAGTCCAATCGCTCTCCCCTAGTCCTTCATGATGCCTGCAATTCCAAGTTGATCGAAAAATGATCATCCCCTACCCACATCCAACCTTGGCCATATTAAACTCTACGAACACCTTTAAAAACTCCAATTAACAATATGAACCCACCCATATCTTCCAATCTCCATTCTTTGCTCCTTGAAATCACAACAATATTCAATCACCTACCGTTTTGACCAATTTCGGCCACCTCGCTCGACGAAACGATGAGCATTTATTTTTTAAAAATACTAGACACGATAACGAACAACTTTTATTTTCATCGATTTGGTTGAAAGTGAATGGATTGGGAGGAAATGATTTTAGAAGTTGGATGGATAGAGGTTGGTTTCATTTATGGGAAGAAATAAAAGTACAAGAAGAAGAAGTAAGAGAATGCAAAAGTGAGAAAGAGAAAAAAATAAAGTGAGGTGAGTGAAGTGTTGTGATGATATGCACCCTTATAATCAAAATCATCACATAACTTAAAGCTCAAGCAAACCAAAATTTCCAAGCAACCATCACATCAAGGAAAATCACCATTAATGTCTTGTTTAAAAATTGGAATTTTGATTTGATTTGAAAAAGTTTTGAGTAGAAGATTTGCGGTACTCCGCTACATAATATCTCATTTGCGTACAGACCGCGAACGGTAGAAATAAAAATATAATCGCACACAACAATGTGATACGATCACAAAACAATAATAAAATGCACCGGTTATTTTATTCAATTAAATTTTAAAAGTACTAACGTTTGCCATAAAATATGTCAGACAATAATTTAAATATTTTTCCAAATTAAAAATTATGAAAAAAACCCATAAAATAATATAAAAATATATTATTAAAAATCAAGTCGTTTTATCAATTTTTGATTTTCTTATTATTTATTATATTTGAATCAAATTTAAATAAATTAAATATTACCATTCAAAATGTTAAAATTTTCGGATCGTTGCATATGCATTGGTGTATATGAGTACAACACCGAGTTATATCCATTCTCGCGTAAACACTAGAGAAAAGCCAAATGATTCTAGTCACAACAATGGAGTATAATTTTATCTATAGCTAAACATGAAATGTTAGACTGATGGTAAATAAAAGTAAGCAATGTAAAAGCACTGGGCAATTACAAAAATTTATTTATATAGAGAGAGTTATAGTAAATAAATGCATTGCATAGATCGCAGACACATGTAGGTAACATATATAAGCAATTTCATTGCAGATAATTATATATGTATACATGCAGGCAAGAACATAGGCAAGGATATAAAAGATACGATAAAGTAAATATGACAAGGTTAAACAAAAAGCAATGTTTGTTTAAATCATCATTTGGATACAAAATTGTAGGAGTCGTACTTGCACAGTAACTGATAGAGTTAGGGGTATGCCCTGGGGCAATTCTATAGTTTATTGTAAATTAATTAACTACGTAATCAATTCTCGTTTGTCATAAAGATGTTTTTCATTTTATTATATATTTGTTATAACGTGTTATAAATAATTAAATATTTAATTAAAATATAATTAACATAAAATTCGTAAGTGGTAGGTTTGTGATAGTAATTACAAATAGCTGTAATCATGACTATTATATCACAATATAATAAACACATCATTTTAAATATTCCTAGTCAAGACGCATCGAGACCGGATATCGGTGTATCCATTGAGACTAGAGTATGCTACACTCTTCAAATATTGGACAGTGTATTACTCATGATTATTGGGGGCACTAAGGGGTTATGTACTGATAGTTACTAGATAACTATGGAATGACTCACTCAATAATTTTCTGCTGGTAATATAATTAAGGTCAAACAGAAAATATCAAAGCGACTAATTTGCACAGTTCTTCTGACTTGAGAATACTGTGGATCTTTAATATGAAAACACTTCTTTGATTATAGTCAAATCATGGCACGATATCCATTGAATGACCATAGTTGGGTCAAGTGGAAGTATTTGAAGTAAAACACTATTCAAGAGAGGATTTGTTTCCTTAGTTATATGGGATTAGTATCACGGTCAATTGAAGTCAACTAAAATCAATGTTTGGTTAATAGTAATTGTTATTGTCGAACCAAAGACTTTGTGTTTGGACTATAAAGTTGAATATGGATGATATCGGAATTTTAACCATTACCAAGTTTCGTAAGTCCAAAGTGATACAGATTTAATGAAGAGAATTGGTGTAAATAATAGTCACGGCCGGACTATGTAGTTAAAGCCTAGAAAAATCTCCGCTATAGCATGTAGCACTCTTCAGTTGCCATGTTTTTTAAATACAACGCTATTAAACAGTAGATCCACTTTAAGCCTTGTTGTTTTCTGCTACAATCACTAAATCAAGGCTTTTTAGCACCCGCTTTAGCACCAATAATATAAAAAGATTGATTTAACTGGTACTCTTTTGAACCAACTTAACAAATTTAGGGTAAGACCTATTTTTAAGGCGTAAGTACTTAACATAAGTTATAAATCTATTGTAGTCACAAAATCTAGACTGCGTAAATCATGATATTCTTTGGTTTTGTTATATAAATCAAAACGATATTTATTTTTCCTACAAAATGATATGGGGATGAGAATAAATTAACTTTAAATTTTTGTTTTTATATCTAATGAAACTTTTTCCACCACCGCTATCTTCCGATATATCCCCGCTATAACTTTTACCATCGCGACTGCTTTAGAACAGATAAAGCGCATTAACTCCATAACAACCGGGTAACGCTTATCAAAGTAAAATTGAATTTATTGAAACCAAATAACCAAAAAAATTTAGCCAAAACGTCACACTACCTATTAAGTGATGTGTGGACGTTAATATTTGAATAGTTCGATATTAATCGCTGACCAAATTTACATCTAACGGGCCACACAACCGAAACGATGAACACTTCTTTAACCAAAAGATTTAATTGGTTTGTAATTGTTATAAATTAATTAAACTAATTAATATTTATAAAATTTTATTTATAAAATTTTATTTTATTTAACGAACAAATATTATTAAATATATTTATAATAGGTATAAATATATTAATTGATATACGATATCGGTACGCATTTAAATTAGATTTAAATGCAAAATATTGTGTTCGAGCTTTAAATCGGTTTGAAGCCCATAAGAGGGGCTAGTTGGTTTGGCTATAATGAAGCATAGGGGGTGGCTATGTATTGGTTAGATAGGCTAGGTTTGTATGGATAAGGGAAGGAGAAATGGTAAGAGATCTAGATCTTAACTTGTTTCCATTCTTCATCTATATAAGCATCTCATCTCACTATCATTTTGGATCTTTATTTAAGACTCCATCCATTCCTCCCTCTGGCCGAAAATAACTTATCCCCGTCCTTGCATTTTCAAACTCAAATCAAAGTAAAACAGATTTGATTCGATAGATGGTAATCCACTTTTCAAGAACTAGCACTTTACTAGATTAGAAACTAGTTCGAGGAGTAGATCTCATCGTTTCAAAGTGTACTTAAAGGCATTGGCTATAAGGTAAATTTCTAATGTATTTATGAATATTAATGTTTATGTAATATTTATATCATATATATTATATTATCAGTTAGGTGACGATTCTAATATATAAATACATTGTCTCAATTATATTGGTTGTACGATTGTATATGCTTTTATATTCATATAAGAAAAAAATTATGTCATATATACTTATAAGATGCCCGGCTTAAAATAAATAAATAAAAACAACTTATTGATTTTAATTAATTTAATATACAATATTTAATTATATATATAAGTCTTATAATTTAATACTACATCTTACACTGTAGTGCAAAATATGATATTATAATTTATATAAATAGCATCATATTTAAAATATTTTTGACAGAAATAAAAATAATCATATATATATATATATATATTATTTAAATAATGTTCAAAGTTAATTAATTATGTAAATTAGCTATATCAATATATATATATATTATAAATGGTATGTTATATTTCATAAAACCAAATTAATACTTAATATACATTTGGAAAAAAAACATTCTTTTATATATTTTAAATATTAAAATACCAGCCAAAATTAAAAATAGATTTCAATTTTTTTTTAAAATTCTAAAATCAGGAAAATAGTGTCAAGGATAAAAAATTTCAATATTTTAACCTCAAGGACCAACCTTCAATATTTTAGCTTGAAGGACAACTTTTGAGTTTCAATTCGGAGGCAGGACAAGAAATTAACGACCAGCATAAACACACAAATAAGTATGGAGCGCACCAAGCTTAGACGGCGTTGTCGACGAGGACAGTTGTTGCGATGGCCTTCTGTAAGGGTGGTTGGTTCGACGGTGGATGGAAACGGCTAGGGTTTTGAAGTAGCTTGATTTGAAGTCATCTAGTGATGGAAAATTGATGGCTCTGGTGGCAGGGATGCCGT
Organism: Allium fistulosum; assembly: GCA_030737815.1. Classification (NCBI taxonomy): domain Eukaryota; kingdom Viridiplantae; phylum Streptophyta; class Magnoliopsida; order Asparagales; family Amaryllidaceae; genus Allium; species Allium fistulosum. Next base: position 1,430,201,995 of record CM060902.1, read on the forward strand.
GGTGAAGTGGTGTTTTAGAAGAAAAAATAATTCGAGGAAGAAGAAGAGCAAGCAATGAAAGAATTAGGGGAGAAGAAGTGTATCAGCTGTTAGGTATCAATTTTCTAGTTTGTAGGTATCATTTTCGAAAATATTTGTTATTTTTGAGTTTGTGATTTTTGTTGTATAACAACATTATTATACTATCATAAATTCACATTTTGAAGCGAATATATTTTAATTATTATTTTTTTTTTTTTTGCATTCATATTGGTTTGATTGATGATGTATTATTGTACTGAGTTTAGTAAGGATCAGTTTTTAGGTATCATTTTTTTTCTGAGTATCATTTTTAAAATAATACAGTGTGGAAGTTTTTTACTATTTTGTTTGTTTGAATATATAAAAAAATGAAGTTGTTACATAGTAAATATGATGATCATTGACTTGAATTAGTGTTTCGTTAGTATCAAATATTTAATGAATTTTGTTTGAGTATCAGTTTTACTATTAATTTGAGAATCAGTTTTTAGGTATCAGTTTTAATGACAGTAGGTATCTTTTTTGTAAAAACTGTTTTATTTTTTACCTAGAGATGAACTGCTATCGTGCTCGCAATTGTGCACACTACCTTAGTTGAATGGAATCCATGCTTATTGTAACGACCCGCTATTTTGGACCATTCAAATCGACAATAAATCCACACATGTCTGACTTGAATAATTCAAAATACCGAATTGTTAATTTAAATTTGGCAAAACTCAGCATATGCAGTAAATAAATCAGTCACAGAATCACAGACACAGAGTAATACAATAATACGCAGCGGAATAGATAAAATAGTAGTTCATGAAGCTACTATATAAACAACAGAGTTGAAAATAAAATACAACAGAATATCTCAAATGCAGTGAAGTCTCCAGTACAACAGATGACTTCTCTGAACAAATCAACTAGAAGAGATGAAAGCTGAGGCGATAGTTGGATCTCCAAAGGAAGCTCCAAACTCCAAGGGTGAGTCTCAAATGCTGTATCACTCGGTCTGACCCGAGCGTAAAGCAAAACACAAAACACTCGAGTCAGGATTAACATTCTTATATTAATAAATCCAACTCAAGTGAAATATCAACTGAAATACAAGTAACTTAAGGGATGTTTGGGATAACCATCCTCTAAGGATCTTCAGAACTATCTACAAGGTGGAAATATACATTATAACACCGTGGTCATTTTAAATTTATTTACTTCAAAATCAAAATATCATTTCATTTCAAATATATCCATTTTCCAAAATAGTATATATATATATATATTAAGTGATTTAAAAAGTAAAGTATTTAATTTCCTCAAGTCTAGCAAATCGATTCAAATCAACTTCAACTTCCAAATTCAAATTTATTCAAAGCTCCATTCATCAATTTAATTCATTTCTAAACAGATCATTTAAATTTCAATATATTTCAAAGCTTTAATATTCAACATTTTCAAAGTTAAATTTAACAGTTCCATATAGCTCTTGATTTAACTTCATTATTATTTAATCAGGGAAAATTTACTTAATAAATTCAATATCATTTAACTAGCCTTACATTTCATTTTTACTAAATATTTTCTTAAATTTATTTAAGCAAGAATTATTCATTAAATTATTAAATAAAACCCAAGTTATAAATCCTATCTTAAATCTCAATTTCAATAAGGTTCAAATTGGTTTAGTTAAATAAATTATCTTTCCAACCTTAACCTATTTAAATTATTACCAAAATCTATTTTGAAATAAAATTTTTACTTAAACATCTCATATGTATTAAATCCATCCTAATTTAAATTAAATGCTTTAAGGCTCAACATTTATTAAAACCATATATTTCTTTCCAAAACCATAAAATTTATTTTTAAAATATTTATATATATGGACCAACGGTGTCTGTATATATACATCATATGGTTAAATGATACGGATATTTATCATTTCAATCCGAAATTTAAATATATACGGGTAGATATCATTTCGACCCGTAATCCCAATTACAATTCAAATGAAAATCGCTTGGGTTTATCATTTCAACCCATAACGATTTTCTCCTATTCTAAAGTCCGTTCGGGTATGTATCATTTCAACCCATAGTGAATTCTATACTAACAGGGAACTTGCAGAGTGATAACAGATAATATAAAATAAAACAACAGGCATATATCATCAATAACAATAGAATAGGAACAACGGGGATATGGTGTCATATCCCACAGGTGAACAGTTATAGGTAATAGCATATATAACAATGTAAATAACTACAACAGCATATTTCAATTGCTATTTCAAATGAAATCAAATTTAAATAATAAAAGAACGTTAATCGTGAGTGATTGCTCACCTTTCGAGGCTAGATAGAATAAGCAATGAGATTGAGGTACGAAATGAAAGCCCGACTTCCAAATCAAAGCTAGATGGATACCATTTGACAAACAAAGCTGATAGTTTGAATAGACGAAATCAAATCAGAGTAGATCGATGAAGATAATTTGCATAAGCAAATTTATAAATATAATATGTGCAAATACCCTTAAACAATATATACGTATATGACTATGTATATAACTATTTGCATGTATATCAAAATCATATTCTAAATTCAATGCAACTTAAATTTTAATATGTATGTATTTTCTCAAAATCAGTGCTTAAACCAAAACACATAAATAAATCAAACATGATTTTAAAGTCAATACCTTATTGAAATCAATATATACAAATAAATAAAAACAAAAAAAATTTTTACAACAAAGCTTTATAACTCATATATACTAATCTATGTATAACAAGCTGAAACTTATATGTACAGAAATAAACAAATATATCATACTAATATACTTAAACCCAGCAGATTCAAACTTTAAAACATAATATATATATACAGGTAGATATAAAATACTTGTACATAACTGCACACTTGGAACTTATACATAGATATATTATTATTTAACAACTTTATGTATAAACAAACCACCTTATCTATATTCGAACTCAGGAAAATGTTCTTATGCATATAAGTGGATGAATATAACATATATATAAACTACTATACTAATATAAAATATATTAATACAACTAGACTCGCGCAATATAATATATATTAAAATTTAAAGCAGTACTTTGTATATGAGATAACAACTAACATATATTTAAACATATGACTTTGAAAACTGGGCAAGAGAAAACACAAATGCAACCTATAAAATATATACGTTTCAATGTTACATGTAACAGTAAGCTACAACATATAACTTTATAAACTATATATACGAACCAATATACTAGTATACAAACTAAAAAAAATGAGAAGTCCTGTAATTTCAATAAATTATATAGACTAATACATGATAAACTATAACACTAAAACCTGCCCATATATGCATTACGATAATAATGTAATCAGATTTTCAAGCATAGTAATATATATATAAATTGCATTTGTATACGCAAAACTACAAAACAATATAACTTGTACATAAAATTTTATAGTGTGGCAGAAGCCAAATATAATTACATACAGATAGATTTGGAACTCGTACGAACTAATATATTATGTAATTTATATAACCTATATGCATTACTGCTTCAAGCGTTTATAACATCTAACTAACCACTATGTATCAACATATATACAATATATATACATACATAAACTAGTGATATATAACTTACATAAAATTATATCCAAATATGCGAGGAGGAAAATCAAAGCCTGCTGCTGCCATGTCGTCGGAAGCGGGTTGGTGGAAGGCTTACGCGGAGGCTCGACAAGGGGAGGAAGAAAGTGGGAGAGGCGGAGTGGTCTGTGGTGAGGCAACGTGGCCGTGCCTAAGAGGAGAAAGGCAGAAATGGATCTCTGGGTGGTCGCGGAGAACCGAGGAATGGCGTGGGGTGGCTGCGAAAAGAAAGAAAGGGGAGGGAGGTGGAGTCGCTGCTCGGTGATGTGGATGCGATCTGGGAGGAGCAAGGCTGTCACTTCATAGGGCGGAGGAGTTATGGAGCATGGATGGTCTCAGCCCCCATCAGGTGGGCAGAGGCGGAGATGGGTTCGGGTTGGATAGAGTGTGGTAGGCTAGTTGATGGTGGTCGGCATGGTGACTGAGCACGATGAAAACAAGGTGGCTATGGTGGCAGGAGCACTGGCGAATGGCAAGGTCCAGGGGGAAAAATTGAAGGAATTTGGAGATGAAGGAAAAACAGCCGAAAGTGGTGGCCATGGCTGTGGATTTGTTTGGCAAAATGAAAATGGGCAGATCTGGGAAGAGGAACGAAGCATGAAGGAGATGAACAGATGATACCTTTATAAAATTTCTGAGATCCAAAAATTGAGATCTGAAAAGGAGATGTACAGCTCACAAACCAAATCAAAAGAAACATTTGAATAGGGATGGTTGTCCGATGATTCAGCAAAGTTATTAAAGCAATAAATTCAGTTGTTTGGAAAGCACGGCAAAAGTTTGAAAGGCTATAGAAAACAAAAGGTCACGGATACGGTACTGATCCGGTGAACTGTTTTACAGATTCCGTTGTCCATCGGACGCCGAAACAAGCAAATGAATATACCATGGAGATCAGCATGACGTGACGATCAAAACGGTATACAAATACTAGTGGTACGATCATCCGATCGAAAGTCGATAATCGGTACCAGAAATGCTGCTATTTTGCCAGAATTAAGATAAACGGAGCAGTAGAAGTCCAAATTTGGAAAAACGAATTTCGCAGTCTGATTCAGAATGATCTGAATAAATTTTCTCCTGTTGACACATTTTGGTTTCGGAAAACTTTTAAATTCACTGTTATTAACCGGTTTGATTTGAAATGAAATTTCACAGGAAAATAAACTTCAATATTATCAGATGAAAATTTTCCAGTTGCTATATTAAAATGGACGTATTCTAAATAATAATTTTTTATTATTTTCAAATTTTATTATTTAAAATTTTACAAAATTTCAATTAACTACGTTATTAAAACCAATCAAAATTTATGGGTCGTTACACTCTCCCCCACTCAAAACTTTTCGTCCCCGAAAAGGAAGGAGGTAGGAGAATAGAAACAACCAGACAGAAAAGATAGATTAAAAGACAAGGATAAACAATCAATTTAACTATATAAATTTTACTTGAAATATTCATTTGAAAACTTCATTTACAATTCAATTATTTTTTTATACCTTAATATTTTTCAGCCCATTTGTAAAATTTCTTGTTTCCTTTATAAGTATCATTTATAGGTTTAAATAACACCTTTATAAATATATGTAAGCTATTTGAAAAACAATTATTTACATTATTACTTATTTTTACAAGGAAGCTATTGAAAACATTTAAATCCAAAATTCATAAATTTATTAATTTTTATCTCAAGATACTTTTCAACATTATTAATAATCAATAATCATTTACTTTAAATCTGTTTTATTTAAGTATTAACTTCAAAAATATTTATAACACTAAAATTTCTATTAAACCATGTAGTATATAAATAAACTATATTTAAAAGGATATAGTCAACAAGGAGAAGAAGAAGGATTTGGAAAAGCAGAACATAGGTGAATAAAGAGCAGATAAGGTAGATTCAAGGAATAGTATCGGGCATGAATAGTAAATTTAGAACCATAAGGGTTTTGATTCCAAATATTGATACAAATTTTTTTTTTTTTTTTTGTTGGAAATACTTTTATAATAAAATATTTTTTTATAACGAAACAAATTTCATTTCGAAAATACTTTTATAACTCGATGTTTCGACAAGTTTATCCTTGTTCCCGTAGACTCTGGTAGTGCGTTGATCAGGCGCAAAACTAGAATTCTCCAGGTACTTAGTAGACTTGTTTCAACACCCAGTGAAAATACTGGGAAAATCTTTAAAACAGATATGGAAAGTACAATCCAAACAAAACGAACAAAACCTTTGTCCAACCATGGTTCGCAGATACACAATGATTACGCCTGGATCCCCCAGGAAACAATCCATATCCGTAAGCTTTCTCAGCCCTGCGAGTTACGCCATGATGACTAGTAGAATGCAGGATACACAATGGTTACGCCTGGATCCCCCAGGAAACAATCCGTACCCCCAGGCAAGACTCAGCCAAGCATTTGCGCTACTATTCGCGACCTACATAGATTGCAGGATACACAATGGTTACGCCTGGATCCCCCAGGAAACAATCCGTATCCCTAGGCAAGACTCAGCCAGGCAGTTGCGCTATGCAGTCACGAGAGAACGATAAGACCATGGGTAACGCCATGGAATTCGAAGGACACTCGAGTATCATATCCGGAAAACCAAAAATCAGAGAGAATAATATCGATAGAATGAATCCAAGATGTGGCCACAAATCGGATATCAAGCAGAAGGCACTTTCCATATCTTTACTTCGAAAATATGTATCATATAGTACCTTTCAAATCACTTTCAAATATCGTACTTATATAAAATCCATTATATATAAGATTTAATTTTCAAATCAAATACTTTCCAAAATCAATAGTATATCAAATCATACTTATATAGACTTCAATTATATAAGATTTCACTTTCAAATTGAGTACCTTTTCAAATCTATAGTTTTCGAATCAATTTCATACTCATACAAATCAATTTTATATAAGTTCGACAACTCCAAATCAAGTATTTAGTAACACAAGGTTCTAAAATTTCAATTTGTTTCAATATCAGTTCAATTTCAAAATCATATACAATTTCACCAAATTATTTCTTCTCAATTTAAACTTCTTTAGTTTCAAAGTTTCCAACATAATAAATTCAGAAAATAATCCAAGTTTCTAAATCAAAATAATTAAGTCAAACAATTCATTTCCAAAATCAATGGTTTTCAAAATCATCTTATATTTACATAAGGTCCATCTTATATCAGGATCAAAATTTCAAAAAATAAATTTCGCTGTATGAAGAGCCATATGGGATTGAATATCTTTGCTTTTGTGGGTTATATATCTTTGTAATTTAAATTGGAATTTTCTTTTAGTAAGCAAAGATATTCTAACTCGACGGCTTTCAATTTCAGCGTCAAAATATATCAATGATATTAGGATATAAGATGTACATACGTCATCGTTTCGCAAAATTACATTTGATCGCTCGCTCGATCACACAAGTTCGCTTTCGAACTAGTATTGCCCATTCGACTTCCCTAATGCGGATTTCGATATAGTTTCTCGACTAGAGCCATCAGTCTCCTTGCATAGCCATATACTATGATAGAGAATTCTAGAATCAAGCCCAAAATCCATATCAAATATTCGCCATCAAGAATCGAATGAAAAATCCTAACACGAAATGGTGTAATCCACCTCGAACTTGCGTACTCAAACCTGGATCAAATTAATTATGCGAATAAAACAGCAGACGTACAACTTATATATTTATTCCAACTTGTTAAATATATAGTTTAATAAAGATGTTACTAAGTTAAAACATTTAAACTAAACTTTATTCAAAATATTTTGAAGACCAAATTCTTCTCAAGACATTTCAAATCTAAATTTCATATTAGAAAATTTAAAATTTCCTTATTCTTTTACTTAACCAAACAGTTTCAACTTATTTAAATCATATTACTTCATACTTAAACATTCAAAACAAACTTATATACTTTATCAAAATACTTTTCAAAATTTCTTAGCTTTGAAGAGTTAACCTTGATTTGGAAGTGCTCGAACCTTTAAAATAGTTGAAGAAATCATTTAAAATTCGAGAGTTGGAAATCAACAACAAATCAGTAAATCAATTTTTATAGATAGGGTTATATCAAATCCAAAACTCGAGGACTGAACACCGGCTTACTTCAAATCATTTCAAATATATATATATATACATATATCTTTCGAATATCAAATCTTACTTCAGAATTTGAAATCACAATGGTTTCACAAAATCACTCGCATAGCAAAGCTACTGAAGTGGCCTATCCCCCACTCTGAAACTCGAAAATCAATGTCGATGATGCGTGCACTCATCACCGAAATTATTTTCCAGCGACATACGTGAGTTCTGGACTTCTATTTTCTCAACTTCTTTTGAAATTTCTTTGAAATCATTCGAAACTCATTAAAATCATTTGAAACATTTCTTATTCGGAAAATACTTTTAAATCATATTATTATTATATATTTCAAAATCTTAAAACCTTCCAAAATACCGGAGTTCAATTCTCAAATTTCAAATTTAAAATCCTTCAGTTATAAATCAAATTTCTTATATAGTTTTTTTTTTCAAAATTACAAATCCTTTCGAAACCTCAAATTCTCATTCATTTTTTTTTAAAAGGGTATATAATCTTTATCGAAAACATTTCACTTTTATATATAGAATATAATCATACTTATAAAAATAATAATTTCGATTTAGAAAACGATTTCTTAAAAATACAAACAAACCCGATTTCAGAGGATGATTTAAGAATGGATTTCAAACAAAGATAGAGATTCAAATTAGAGGGACTCTAATCGATTAGGATTTCTGATTCGAAGATAAGTTCGAACGAAAATGAGATAATTAATTACAAAACAGTAGATGGATACACTTATATAAATCGCGGGTGACCTTAACCGGGTCAACCGTGACTTCAAGAATATAATCGATGCGGAAATCTAAGGTAAATCGACATTCCAAACCGAGTGATATATAAATCGTCGGTGAATCAATGCCAATTGTAAAGGAGTTTCACCCCTTTACAAAACATTCAAAGATCGGCGGGATCGCCTATTCTTATAGAGATCATTCGAAGTGGAGTTATGGGATACTCCAGAATCAAAAGAATACCAATAGAGAGAGACAAGAATGAATTTTGGAACCGTAGGGAACGTTCCAAAGTTCAAAGGAAATCGAGTCAAAAGGAAGAGGTTAAACTCAAACGTAAGTGATTCTGTAAATAAATTTACAATATATGCTAAGTTTCGCCTAGAACCTCGCTCTGATACCAACTGTAACGACCCGCTATTTTGGACCATTCAAATCGACAATAAATCCACACATGTCTGACTTGAATAATTCAAAATACCGAATTGTTAATTTAAATTTGGCAAAACTCAGCATATGCAGTAAATAAATCAGTCACAGAATCACAGACACAGAGTAATACAATAATACGCAGCGGAATAGATAAAATAGTAGTTCATGAAGCTACTATATAAACAACAGAGTTGAAAATAAAATACAACAGAATATCTCAAATGCAGTGAAGTCTCCAGTACAACAGATGACTTCTCTGAACAAATCAACTAGAAGAGATGAAAGCTGAGGCGATAGTTGGATCTCCAAAGGAAGCTCCAAACTCCAAGGGTGAGTCTCAAATGCTGTATCACTCGGTCTGACCCGAGCGTAAAGCAAAACACAAAACACTCGAGTCAGGATTAACATTCTTATATTAATAAATCCAACTCAAGTGAAATATCAACTGAAATACAAGTAACTTAAGGGATGTTTGGGATAACCATCCTCTAAGGATCTTCAGAACTATCTACAAGGTGGAAATATACATTATAACACCGTGGTCATTTTAAATTTATTTACTTCAAAATCAAAATATCATTTCATTTCAAATATATCCATTTTCCAAAATAGTATATATATATATATATTAAGTGATTTAAAAAGTAAAGTATTTAATTTCCTCAAGTCTAGCAAATCGATTCAAATCAACTTCAACTTCCAAATTCAAATTTATTCAAAGCTCCATTCATCAATTTAATTCATTTCTAAACAGATCATTTAAATTTCAATATATTTCAAAGCTTTAATATTCAACATTTTCAAAGTTAAATTTAACAGTTCCATATAGCTCTTGATTTAACTTCATTATTATTTAATCAGGGAAAATTTACTTAATAAATTCAATATCATTTAACTAGCCTTACATTTCATTTTTACTAAATATTTTCTTAAATTTATTTAAGCAAGAATTATTCATTAAATTATTAAATAAAACCCAAGTTATAAATCCTATCTTAAATCTCAATTTCAATAAGGTTCAAATTGGTTTAGTTAAATAAATTATCTTTCCAACCTTAACCTATTTAAATTATTACCAAAATCTATTTTGAAATAAAATTTTTACTTAAACATCTCATATGTATTAAATCCATCCTAATTTAAATTAAATGCTTTAAGGCTCAACATTTATTAAAACCATATATTTCTTTCCAAAACCATAAAATTTATTTTTAAAATATTTATATATATGGACCAACGGTGTCTGTATATATACATCATATGGTTAAATGATACGGATATTTATCATTTCAATCCGAAATTTAAATATATACGGGTAGATATCATTTCGACCCGTAATCCCAATTACAATTCAAATGAAAATCGCTTGGGTTTATCATTTCAACCCATAACGATTTTCTCCTATTCTAAAGTCCGTTCGGGTATGTATCATTTCAACCCATAGTGAATTCTATACTAACAGGGAACTTGCAGAGTGATAACAGATAATATAAAATAAAACAACAGGCATATATCATCAATAACAATAGAATAGGAACAACGGGGATATGGTGTCATATCCCACAGGTGAACAGTTATAGGTAATAGCATATATAACAATGTAAATAACTACAACAGCATATTTCAATTGCTATTTCAAATGAAATCAAATTTAAATAATAAAAGAACGTTAATCGTGAGTGATTGCTCACCTTTCGAGGCTAGATAGAATAAGCAATGAGATTGAGGTACGAAATGAAAGCCCGACTTCCAAATCAAAGCTAGATGGATACCATTTGACAAACAAAGCTGATAGTTTGAATAGACGAAATCAAATCAGAGTAGATCGATGAAGATAATTTGCATAAGCAAATTTATAAATATAATATGTGCAAATACCCTTAAACAATATATACGTATATGACTATGTATATAACTATTTGCATGTATATCAAAATCATATTCTAAATTCAATGCAACTTAAATTTTAATATGTATGTATTTTCTCAAAATCAGTGCTTAAACCAAAACACATAAATAAATCAAACATGATTTTAAAGTCAATACCTTATTGAAATCAATATATACAAATAAATAAAAACAAAAAAAATTTTTACAACAAAGCTTTATAACTCATATATACTAATCTATGTATAACAAGCTGAAACTTATATGTACAGAAATAAACAAATATATCATACTAATATACTTAAACCCAGCAGATTCAAACTTTAAAACATAATATATATATACAGGTAGATATAAAATACTTGTACATAACTGCACACTTGGAACTTATACATAGATATATTATTATTTAACAACTTTATGTATAAACAAACCACCTTATCTATATTCGAACTCAGGAAAATGTTCTTATGCATATAAGTGGATGAATATAACATATATATAAACTACTATACTAATATAAAATATATTAATACAACTAGACTCGCGCAATATAATATATATTAAAATTTAAAGCAGTACTTTGTATATGAGATAACAACTAACATATATTTAAACATATGACTTTGAAAACTGGGCAAGAGAAAACACAAATGCAACCTATAAAATATATACGTTTCAATGTTACATGTAACAGTAAGCTACAACATATAACTTTATAAACTATATATACGAACCAATATACTAGTATACAAACTAAAAAAAATGAGAAGTCCTGTAATTTCAATAAATTATATAGACTAATACATGATAAACTATAACACTAAAACCTGCCCATATATGCATTACGATAATAATGTAATCAGATTTTCAAGCATAGTAATATATATATAAATTGCATTTGTATACGCAAAACTACAAAACAATATAACTTGTACATAAAATTTTATAGTGTGGCAGAAGCCAAATATAATTACATACAGATAGATTTGGAACTCGTACGAACTAATATATTATGTAATTTATATAACCTATATGCATTACTGCTTCAAGCGTTTATAACATCTAACTAACCACTATGTATCAACATATATACAATATATATACATACATAAACTAGTGATATATAACTTACATAAAATTATATCCAAATATGCGAGGAGGAAAATCAAAGCCTGCTGCTGCCATGTCGTCGGAAGCGGGTTGGTGGAAGGCTTACGCGGAGGCTCGACAAGGGGAGGAAGAAAGTGGGAGAGGCGGAGTGGTCTGTGGTGAGGCAACGTGGCCGTGCCTAAGAGGAGAAAGGCAGAAATGGATCTCTGGGTGGTCGCGGAGAACCGAGGAATGGCGTGGGGTGGCTGCGAAAAGAAAGAAAGGGGAGGGAGGTGGAGTCGCTGCTCGGTGATGTGGATGCGATCTGGGAGGAGCAAGGCTGTCACTTCATAGGGCGGAGGAGTTATGGAGCATGGATGGTCTCAGCCCCCATCAGGTGGGCAGAGGCGGAGATGGGTTCGGGTTGGATAGAGTGTGGTAGGCTAGTTGATGGTGGTCGGCATGGTGACTGAGCACGATGAAAACAAGGTGGCTATGGTGGCAGGAGCACTGGCGAATGGCAAGGTCCAGGGGGAAAAATTGAAGGAATTTGGAGATGAAGGAAAAACAGCCGAAAGTGGTGGCCATGGCTGTGGATTTGTTTGGCAAAATGAAAATGGGCAGATCTGGGAAGAGGAACGAAGCATGAAGGAGATGAACAGATGATACCTTTATAAAATTTCTGAGATCCAAAAATTGAGATCTGAAAAGGAGATGTACAGCTCACAAACCAAATCAAAAGAAACATTTGAATAGGGATGGTTGTCCGATGATTCAGCAAAGTTATTAAAGCAATAAATTCAGTTGTTTGGAAAGCACGGCAAAAGTTTGAAAGGCTATAGAAAACAAAAGGTCACGGATACGGTACTGATCCGGTGAACTGTTTTACAGATTCCGTTGTCCATCGGACGCCGAAACAAGCAAATGAATATACCATGGAGATCAGCATGACGTGACGATCAAAACGGTATACAAATACTAGTGGTACGATCATCCGATCGAAAGTCGATAATCGGTACCAGAAATGCTGCTATTTTGCCAGAATTAAGATAAACGGAGCAGTAGAAGTCCAAATTTGGAAAAACGAATTTCGCAGTCTGATTCAGAATGATCTGAATAAATTTTCTCCTGTTGACACATTTTGGTTTCGGAAAACTTTTAAATTCACTGTTATTAACCGGTTTGATTTGAAATGAAATTTCACAGGAAAATAAACTTCAATATTATCAGATGAAAATTTTCCAGTTGCTATATTAAAATGGACGTATTCTAAATAATAATTTTTTATTATTTTCAAATTTTATTATTTAAAATTTTACAAAATTTCAATTAACTACGTTATTAAAACCAATCAAAATTTATGGGTCGTTACACTTATGCTGGAGTGGAGCCACTCGATCTGGCTTGCATCAGAGAATGGAGATCCTTCAGTCAAAGCATCATTGTATGAGATCACGATGCAATTTCATGAGCTGGATAGATGTTTATTATGGGTGGTCTATTTGTGCTTTAAATATGAGATGAAATGATTTTCTACAAGGATGATTGTTATGATTGAAATTCTTGTTCAAGAATGAACTGTAAACTTAGATAACGGTGATCGAATTTGTTAAATTTGAGAACCTAGGATATTATGGGTGGTTTATTTGAGTATCAGCTATAATTGCCGGTAATAGTTTTTAGGTAACAGTTTTTAGGTATCAGTTTTTAGTTACCAGTAGCAGGTTTTAGGTATTAGTTTTAAACTTAAGAGTTACCGGTAGCATGTGATGGCGGTGGATGGTGTTGGTGGCGGCGGCAAGGTTGGTGGTGCAGGTGATGGCGGTGGGTGGTGGTGCGACGAGTGGTGGTTGATAATTTTAACGGTTTGTCCTTATGACTAACTTTGGAAGAATGTTTGTCCTTGTCACTAATTTTAGGAGAATGTTTGTCCTTGTGGCTAAAATATTGAGGTTGTGTTCTTGAGGCTAAAAAAATACAAATTTTTGTCCTTTATACAAAAAAGCCCTTCTAATATTATATATTAAATATTCAAACAACAAATTATCACTTAGAATTTTACTAATATTTTAGAATTCAAAATTATGTTTCAAAAATAATTTTGTTAAATTTTAAATAATATCTCTATGGATATTTAATTTAAATATATTTTTAAATTAAAAAAAAATAACTTTTCTATCATACACATTATCAAGCATATATATATTTATTTATTTAATATATATTTTTGTATATTTTAAAAGTATTAATATATATATATATATAATTATTATATTATTTATATGTATGTATGTATGTATTTAATATATATACGTTTATGAAAACATATTTAATATAATTTATAAATGTGTTAAAGCATATTTAAATATATTGTACATACAATGTTAAAATTCCATGTATATATATATACATATAATTATTTAAAATAAAGTATATTAATATGTTTATATATATATATATAATTGTGATATTTTGTATATGTAAATTAAAGTATATTAATATACATTTGGACAATATATTTGTATACTAGATGAGGTAACATGTCTGTTGCAGTGTAAATCTCATCACTTATACACGAGCATGTTGTACCTTTCATGGATTGTTATGTTACACACACAGATATATATGTGTGCGTGCGTGTGTATGAAACACGTATATATAATAAATATTAATTATATAAAATAAAATTATATTAAAATTTAAATAAAATAATGATTTTATTTTAAACAAATTTAGAAATGTTCTAAATAAATTTGACTTCATAGGCCCAATGAAGATCCAAAATGGAAATTTTTGAAATTCACCCATTACTTCTGATGTGGGCTGACCTAGTTCCAACAATGGAATTAGAGCCCAATAGCCTATGCGGTCTAAATTAATCATGTTAGAGTTAACTAATTAAGCTCATGGCACAAATAGTAGGATGTCTAGAAAGGTAGTGTCGAAGGATTGGGTTTGGGTAATCAAGTACTTTGCCCTCCCTAGCTACCAACCTAGCCCGAATAGATATATGGGCTGAAATGTTGCCCCTAATAGAAAAGACCTAATTTGAATTGGGCCTTGGGCCAATTTTCAAAATTGTTCAAAAATTAAAAATATAAGATTTTAAATTTGAAAGTTAAATTTAAAATAAGATATACACATATTATAAAAGTTATAATATAATAAAAAATTCAAAATATTTAAAAATCAATATAAATTAAATTCAAAATTTATAAAATTTATTAATAAGATTAATAAAATATATTGATTAAATAAGTTAATTAATTAATAAATATATACATGTATAATATATTATGATATATGTTATGTTGTTTTAAAATGTTAAAATAACATAAGTATGCATGTATGTATATGAAATGAACTTTGAAATTAATATAACTTAACTAATAATTGTTTAATTAAATAAATGAATTAAAGGGTTAGTTAATTAAACAATATAAACTTGTATATGGTATATGTGTTATACTATAAAGGTTATAGTACATAAAAAATATTCCATATAAATGTTATATTAAGATAATACAAAATTAATTAAAATATTAATTAAAATTAGTTAAATAAGATTTAATTAATGTAATATTATACATAAGACCATTACATAAGTAATATGAAATATAAAATTATATAATAATAAAACTTATATAATATTAATGTATAAATTAAAGAAGGGGCATTAAGAAACCCTAACTAGACGTAAGGAATAAATACATACGTAAATGTACGTATATTGTGATTTCCGACACCTGAATCACGAGAGTATTTCATAATAAATACATTATTCGATAAGTCGATATCACTCAATATAATATATTGAAGATTATGAATCTTCAGTATAATGTTGTCCTCTACTATATATATATATGAATTAATTGTATACTCCTTAATTGTTGAGCAAACTCAAACTAGGGATATTATGTGTAGTATTATTAATATATTGAATAGATGAGGTAAGATAATAATATGTATTTGTTGAGCAAACCCAAGGTACATATACTATACTTAGGCCAACCTAATATGGTAGGTACGAGTGAATAATTTTGTTTTGATTTATTAAGCAAACTCAAGATCGAAGTGAAATTAGGACAAGGTACCAAGGACTAGGAGTTGTATATGATACAAAGCATAGGGAGTTATCCATCGTCCATGGTGGTATGACTTATCGACCAAATCAAGGTTAGAATTCCAAGACTTGCTTATGAAAAATGGGTGTCGAACATAGAGATCACCCAAATTTTCATGATGTCTATATTATACAAGCCGTTGCAGAGGCATCACGAAAATATGTCTGTCCATGAGATATTTGATTATCTCAAGTCCCTGTTTGGTAAACAGTCACGTTTCGCAAGGTATGAGCTTACAAAGAAGCTGTTCAATAACAAAATAAGCAAAGGACGGAAAGTGGATGATTACGTACTAATGATGAATGAGTGTATTGGTAGGCTTTCGCAATTGGACGTACAAATAAGCAATGAATTACAAGTTGATTTGATCCTTGGTTCTTTTGCTCCTCGGTGCGAACCATTCATACTGAATTATAATATGAACCAATTAAATGTGAATCTCATAGAGCTCCTCAATATGTTAAAGTCGGCCGAGACTGCATCTAAGGTTTACAGCAGCTCAGAAAACGAAAATGTGTACAGGCCTAAAAACCATCTCGGGTTCAACTTACAGGCATGAAACAGGTGACCAAACGACCTCTGATTGAACTGAAAATTGGTATGCATATAGTAGAAAACTTCAACTTTCAAATAAAAAAAAGAATCAACAAATTTTGACATAGAAATAAGAAGATATGGTCATACAAAGAAGCAACTTAAAACTATTTTTACTATAAACTAAAAAGCAAGCAATTTCTTAGCATTTTTCAGTTCAATCAGAGGTCGTTTGGTCACCTGTTTCATGCCTGTAAGTTGAACCCGAGATGGTTTTCAGGCATGTACACATTTCCATTTTTTGAGCTACTGCAAACATGGACTCAAGGAGCTGTACTTGCTGTTAAGGGTAATGCATCATCTTTGAAGAGTTCGAAGAGGCGGAAAAGAGAAGGTGAGAAAAACAAGAAAAGTAAGAAGATCGATGACAAGGGTGAATGTCACCACTGCCACAAGAAAGGTCACAGGTGAAGTATCCTGACTACTTGAAAGATTGTAAAAGAAAGGAAGCAGAATGGTTCTGCGACTTCATCGGGTACATTTATGATTCAAAATTGATTTGTAATCAATATAATGTTTTGGGTCTTAGATATTGAATATGGAACTTATATTTGTAATCCGTTACAGGTGCTTAGGAACTGGCATCGTGTAGCAAAAGGAGAGATGAGGCTCCAAGTTGCTGGTGTATCTATCGTAGATGCAACGGTAGTAGGAGACTACCATTTATGTTTGCCTAGTGGAGTAGATTCGATATTAAATACGTGCTATTCTGTAAAAGACTGTATTTATGGGATTATTTCTGTTTCTTGATTGTTTGAGACTGGATATACATGTCATTATGCAAATAATGTTATAACATTAGTTGGAATGGAAATAAAGTCTGTGATGGTATACTTGAAAATGACATTTACGTGATCAATACTAATTATGTGTGTTCTATGAATAATTCATCTAACAATATAACCGATAGTTATCTTTGGCATTGTATGCTAGGTCATATTAGTAAGAAATAATTACACAAACTAAAAACCAAAGGTTTTCTCTCGTTACTTGATTCTAAATCAGTTGACACGTGTAAGTCGTGTCTCAAAGGTAAAATAACCAATCATCCCTCCAGTGGGAGCAATGAAAGAGTTGATGAACTCTTAGGGTTAGTACATAGTAATATTGCTTATAATCACCAAAGATAATAGTTCTTACTTTGTTACTTTCACTGATGATTTCTTGAAACTAGGATTTGTGTATCTTATGAAGATCAAATCCGATGTCTATGAGAAATCTATTGAAAATAAAAATGTAGTAGAAAACGAAACGGGCTGTAAGATTACGATTCTTCGATTAGATCGAGGAGGTGAGTATGTTGGATAGCGATTCCAACAGTATTAAAAAGATAAATGGGTTATCTCTCAGATTACTCCACCTTATACTCCACAACACAATGGTGTGTCGGAGCGAAGGAACCGAGCCCTATTAGATATGGTTTATTCCATGACGAGTAAGGCTAAGTTACCTATGTCCTATTGGGGATATGCGCTAGAAACAGCAGTGCATATGTTGAACTTGTTGCCCACTAAACCTATACCTAAATGCCATATGAGATGTGGCATGGTAAGAAACCCCAACTCAAGTGTTTATGGGGTTGTCCGGAGTATGTTAAGAACGTTAGTCTGAACAAACTGGAGGCAAAATCGGTATTGTGTAAATTTCTCAACATGTTGTCTTTTTAAGAAAAGGAATTTCTTATGAAGGAAATTAACAGTGATTATAGACTTAGATTGTTAGATGAGATCTAAGAAGTTAACAATGAGGTCGAATCAGTGGAAGAACCAAGTTCACTCTTATATGATAAAACACGCAACCTATTAGAAAGTCTAGTAGGGAATCTCGCACACCAGAGAGATATTACGATTTTCTCATGGATGGCGAGAAGGAGGACTGTGTCTTAGATGATGACACTCCTCTATCTTTCCAACAAGCACTACAGAGTAAAGAATCTGCACTTTGGCTTAGAGCAATGAAATCTGAGATGGATTCCATGTACGAAACAAAGTATGGACTTTGTCAGACGTACCCGAAAGAATAAAACCCATCAACTGCAAATGGATTTTTAGGAAAAAGCTAAATGAAAATGGAGAAGTGGCGACTTATAAGGCATGGATAGTTGCTAAAGGATTTCATCAAATTCAAGGTGTTTACTATGATGAGACTTTTTTGCCAGTAGCCATGTTAAGTTCACTCGGATTATGCTAGCTATTTCCACATTCTATGACTACGAAATAGAGCAAATGGATGTAAAGACGACATTTTTAAATGGTGATTTAGAAGAAACCGTTTATATGTCCAACCCGAGGGTTTTGTGATCAGTGAGAGTGAGAATAAGGCTTACAAGTTGTTAAGGTTCATTTATGGACTTAAACAAGCTTTAAAGAGTTGGAACAAATGTTTTGATAAGGTAATCAAGCAATTTGGTTTCTATCAGAATATAGGGGAAGCGTGCATACACAAAAAGGAACAGGGCAATGCTATCATATTCTTAGTGCTATATATCGACGATCTATTATTGATTGGCAATGTCATTTCGTTATTACAATCAGCGAAAGCTTTGCTTTCCAAGAATTACTCAATGAAGGATTTGGGAGAGGCAGCCTATATACTGGGTATAAAGATCTATAGAGATGGACTAGAAGGCTATTGGAATTGTCCCAATCTCTATACATAGATACCATACTAAAGAGGTTTAGTATGGAGAATTCCAAGCATGGAAATGTTCCAGCGCAATCTGGATCATCCTTTCTACGAAGAACGCTACTCATATCAACAAGGGGAAAAAGCGTATAAAGAGGATTCCCTATGCTTCAGCCATAGGATCCATAATATATGTTATGCTATGTACTAGACTAGATGTGGCATACGCATTAGGATGCGCAAGCCGATACTAGTCTATTCCTGGAGAAACACATTGAATGGCCGTAAAATGTATGCTGAAGTATTTTAGAAATACTAAGGACTTATTCCTTATATACGGGAATGGAGACCTCCTTATGAAGAGGTATACAGACTCAAGCTTTCAAAGTGATATAGATGATAGCAAGTCAGTGTCTAGTTATGTCTTTATACTTAATAGTGGATCCATCAGTTGGAAAGTTCTAAAGAAGAAACAGTAGTTGATTCGACAATGGAGGCTGAGTACATCACCTTCAATGAAGCAGCTAAAGTGGCAACCTAGATGTGTAAGTTTTTGAGTGAGCTCGGAGTGACTCCCAATATAGAGAATCTTATGGCATCGTTTTGTGGTAATAATAAGGCAATTCAGATCACAAAGGAACCCAGGGTATGCAAGAAGTCACGACATATTCTTCGAAAGTTCCACCACATTAGAGAATTCGTTGAGAAGAAAGAGGTCGTGATACAAAGGGTGCATACAAAGGACAACATACTAGATCCATTCACTAAGGGTTTAGCTCGGTCAGCTCTCAAGAAGCTAATTGAAGGGAAGGATGAGATTCCATAATTAGCCCTAAGTGAAAGTGGGAGATCGATAGAGTTATGGGTATGCCCTAGGGAAAATTTTGTAATTTATTGTAAATTAGTTAACTCTGTAATCAATTCTCGTTCGTAATAAAGGTATTTTGCTTTTTGTTCTATATTTGTTATAATGTGTAATAAATAATTAAATATTTAATTAAAATATACTTAATATAAAATCCATAACCGGTGTATTTGTGATAGTAATTACAAACAGTTGTAATCATGACTATTATATAATAATATAATAAACACATCATTTTAAATATTTCTAGTCAAGATGCATCGAGACAGAATATTGAGGTATCCATTAAGACTATAGTACATAACGCTCTTCAAATGTTGGGTACTGTATTACTCATGACTACTTTGGGCACCAAGGGTTTACGTACTGATAGTTATTGGATAACTTTTTTCGAATAAGCCAATTCATTTGGGACCCTGCAGATCCATTCTTTTTCCTATTCAAGATCAGCCCTTTATCTCTATGTTTTCGCGTCGAGAATTCTTTGCAGATGAAGAGATGTCAAAGGGGCTTATTATTTCCCAAACAAATTCTTCTACATCTATATCTAGACCAACAATAAAGAAAAGAACTCTTGCATTTTTTATTCTTCAAGTGAGATTTCGAATAAGTGTTTATAGAATCTTCTTCTGTCCGAAGAAATGATTCATCAAAATAATGAGTCACCCGTTCCATTGATATGGGCACATCTGAGATTAAGAAATGCTTGGAAGTTCCTCTATTCAATCCTTTTCCTTCTTCTTATTGCTGGATATCTCATTCGTATCCATCTTCTCTTTTTTTCATGGAACGACTCACTTAATAGTTTTTTGTTGGTTAATATAATAAGGTCAAATAGAAAATATCGAAGTGACTAATTTGCACAGTTATCCTGACTTGAGAATGCCGTGGATCTTCAATATGAAATCTTTGCTTTGGTTATAATCAAATCATGACACAACATCCATTGAATGAGTGTAATTGGGTCGAGTGGAAGTATTGGAAGTGAAACACTATTCAAGAGAGGATTCGTCTCCTTAGTTATATGATGTTAGTATCACGGTCCATTGAAGTCAACTCAAAGTCAAAATCTCCGACCAAAGTAGTTCAGTTAATAATAATTGTTATTATTGAACCAAGGACTGTGATTGGATTATAGAATTAAATATGGACGATATTGGAATGTGACCATTACCAAGTTCCGTAAGTCCAAAGTGATATAGTTTTGACAAAGAGAATTAGTGTAAATGATAGTCATAGCCGGGTAATGCTTAACAAAGTAAAATTGGATTTTACCGAAACCAAGTAAGCGATAAATTTGGCCAAAATGTCACACCACCTACTAAGTGACGTGTAAATATTAATATTCGAATATTTCGACATTAATTCCTGACTAAATTTACACCTAATTGGGTCACACAACCGAGATGATGAATACTCCTTTGACCAAAAGATTTAATTAATTTATAATTATTATAAACTAGTTAATTTAATTAATATTTATGAAATATTAGTTATAAACAAATTTATTTTGATTTGATAAACAAACATTATTAATTATATTAATAATAGTTATAAATATATTAATCGATATATGATATAGATACGCATTTGTTAACTCGTTTTTGAGCAAAAGCAGATTTTAACTAGCCTTAAAAGATCAAAAATAGGATGAAATAACTTGAAATCTTAGAAGCACATCTAGATAAAGCAAAAGGAGTGGCATATATCAAATTCATTTACAAATTTGCTAAGTTAACTAGTCGGTGCCGACATTTTTATGTCGGCGTCGACATGTTTTTTCTTCATCATCGTCCACTCCAACTTCACATGAGGTTTTATCTTCCCCTTCCATACGTGTCCAAGAGATTTCCAAGAGTTTTGGATGACTAATTTCAAGAGTTAAAGAGTTGAACGGATGAAATTGCAGAATAAAATGATAGAACAATCTTCAAAATCAACCAAAATCGATGGAAAAAAAATAGAATGCCACAAAATGAATTAAGAAGAAGAGTGCAAGAGAGTTCGAAGTATTTCGAACGAACAAAACATGTCGGCACCTACATATTTAGGTCGGTACCGACATGTTTGGTTAACTCGGGATGTTCTACAATTTAGCACTTGACTTTAAGTCGATCTTTGGACCCTTCTCCAAGTGGACTTCTGACTCAACACGGCTGTTTCTCTATAAATACCAGTCTTCCTGTAACCAAAGAGGGATCTTTCTGCTTCATCTATTCTCATATCATCAACACTTCACTTTGGATCCGATCTCTCTGCCATTGGAGACTACTCTCCCTTCTTCACTTTTGTCCTCAACCACTCAGACTCTTTAGAAACTCCATTATAAATCTAAGATCCACTAGATTGTGGTCATATCTAATATAGTTAATTGTAATCCAAAGAGAGAACAATTAATAAAAAGATTAAAGTGGATGTATGCCGGAGATTATGCCAAGCCGAACCGATATAAAAATTCTTGTGTGTTCTTTACTTTTCTACTATTCTTACTTACTTGATCTGGGATTTCTACTGCTTTTACATTTATTTTAGAAGAAATGGTGCTTTCAACTGATTTCTGGGTGTTGATCTATTATTTGGATTAACATTTTGATGCTTTCATTGAGAACAAAGAACCAGATCGGAAGACTTGAAGCTTGAATCTGAGATTTGAAGAAGATGAAGAGGCATAATACAATATCTAAGGCTGGAGCAAGCCAACCAGAGCAGGGTGCAGCCAGGAGATGTCCTCAAATTCTCATCAATCCATGTATGTGACCAGAAAAGAGATGGAGAAAATGATTAAAGAGATGAAAGATGGATTAATAACTCAACAACAGGAAATGCTTGAAGGACTTTTTCAAAGGATAGGGCAATAAGGAATAGCTAGAGCTGCAGGAATTCAAAATCAAGTGCAAGGAGCTAATACATGAGCATCTGGAGTTGGAGCAGAGCAAACTGGAACGATGGCCCTACCAACAGCACAACTCAGTGTCGAGCAATGTTGGCATGAACTTGGAGCGTGATGGAATGCCATGAGCAAACGATGTTGGAGCTAGAAACCCAAATTAGAATGTGAACAGGCAATGACCAAAAGTGTATATACCAGAACCTCTCCGTCGGAACAAAGGA
Source organism: Allium fistulosum (assembly GCA_030737815.1). NCBI lineage: Eukaryota > Viridiplantae > Streptophyta > Magnoliopsida > Asparagales > Amaryllidaceae > Allium > Allium fistulosum. Next base: position 1,430,225,288 of record CM060902.1, read on the forward strand.
CAGAACTAAGCTAGAGGAGCATTTCAGAATGCTAACATGCAGCAAAAGGAGTACGTGCCAGAGTAAGTGCTAGAGTTCCCCCATAGGAATAGGGGGCACAATATCGCTTTTGGACAAAGACCTTCATTGGATGGTGAAAACAGAATTACTGAATTAGTAAGGATAATAGTTAGATGTGGACCCCCAAACAAGAGTTTGGAGGATGTAAATAGGAATCCATTCACTTTTAATATCCGAAATGTGAGAAATCCTCCCGATTTCAAGCTTTCAACGTTGGAAATGTACGATGGAAAGTCAAATCTGATGGTTCATCTGATGAGATACATCCGACATATGGAGGTGTAGGGTGCTTCTAAGGAATTAATAGGATGGTGTTTCCCATTATACTTAACAGATTTGGCAACAATATGGTTTAGACAGTTGGAGAATGGGTCCATTAACACATGAATCGACTTGGTGAGTAAATTCTTAAGACAGTTCAGAGTTCATGTCTCACGGTCGAAGAATGTGACGATGCTATCAAGCGTGAAACAAAGGCCTAAAGAGACCTTGAGAAGCTATGTGATAAAATTCAAGCAGCAACAGTCGCAGTCGATAAGCCGAATCCATCAATAATCTTAATGGGGGTAGTATCTGGAATCACGAGCAAAACTGAATTCATAGTTGCACTGGAAAGGGATCCACTATGGATCTTGCAGAATTCTACCATGAAGATGATATATATTTGCATCAAGAAGATTCCAAAACTAAGGATGCTAAAATTATTGATGCGGATAACAAAGGACTGCCGGAGCAGAAAAGGGAGAGAACAAAGGAAAGAAGAAGAGCCGATGATGACTTCAGGGAACTAAAATGACAAAAGAGGGAGCCGAAATTCTCTTGCTACACTGTTCTAACAAAGACCCTAGAGAGGATATATCTGGACACTAGAGGGCATATCCCCTATCGAAAGCCTACTAGAAGAGAGCCCACTGACCGGGAGAAAAGATCTGGAAAGTTTTGCATCTTTCATTAGCTAGAGGGACATGAAACAAACAAGTGCTGACATCTTTGTGATCTAATAGAAGAACTAGTTCAGAGCAAACAGCTGCGGTGGTACATAAGGAATGAACTGCGATGATGTGACCATAGCAACCGCCATCTGCAGCAAATGTATTAAGGAACAACAAGGGATCTGGTTCGAGGCTCGAAATCTCATGATCGGGATGATCAGGAGTTAGGTTCGACTCCCATGCTTCGCCTTTTCTTGCTTTAAATAATTAGGATAATAATAACCTCAGGCTGCTTACACACGTACGAGGCCCAGATTACTCTTTAGGCATGCTCTGAGTCGGATGTTTAGGATGACTATGTAGAACGATAATAACCTCGGACCGCTTACACGTGTACATGAACTAGATTGGTCTCTAGACACGCTTTGAGTCAGATGTCTGGGATGGATAATTTGGACTTCTAGTTGTTTGCTTTGATTTGAATATTTAGCTTTTGAAAAATCCATATTGAATGTGATGATCGATATTAATTGCTTTAAGTCCTGTCCGGAGTGCAAGGTGCAAGTCCCCTCGTCGACGAGCGAGCGGATGGACTTGTATGATATTGATCGCTTTAAATCCTGTCTGGAGAGACAAGACCAGAGTGCAGGGTGCAAGCTCCCTTGCTGGAGAGCGAGTGGATGGGCTTGTACAAAAAGTAGGTCCCCTCACCGGAGATTGAGTGGATGGGCTTGCTTGGTCATTGAGTTACTTTGTCGGAGAGCAAGTGGATTCAGCAAGCATCTGAAGAGATCAAAACCCTACATTAGGCGATAAATTATCCAGATAGATCGAACCTTAGATTAGAAGTTAAAAGGTTCGGGGAGATTGAATCCTAGATTAGATCATGAACGATTTGGAGAGATCCAAGCAATGATAAAATAATCCAAGCAATGATAGAATAATCTTCAAAATCAACCAGCAATCAATGGAAACAACAAGGGATGCCACAAAATGAAGTAAGAAGAAGAGTGCAAGAGAGTTCAAACTATTTCGAACGAAGGAAATATGTCGGCACCGACATGTTTAGATCGGTACCGACATGTTTGGTTAACTCGGGAGATTTTGCAATTTGGCACGTGACTTTGGACCGACCTCTGGACTCTGCTCCACGTGGACTTCTGATTCAGCACAATTGTTTCTCTATAAATACAACCTACCTGCAACCAAAAAGGTATCATTTTTGCTTCATCTCTTCCCGGATCTTCAGCACTTCACTTTGGATCTGATCTCTTTGCCATTGGAGACTTCTCTCCCCTAGTCATTCCTGTCCTCAACCACTCAGACTCTTTAGAAACTCCATTGTAAGTCTGAGATCTACTAGATTGTGGTCAGGCCTAATATAATTAAGTTGTAATCCAAAGAGAAAACAACTAATAAAAAGATTAAAGTGGATGTAGGCTAGAGATTACGCCGAACCACTATAAAAATTCTTGTGTGTTATTTACTTTTCTGCTATTCTTGCTTGTTTGATCTGGGATTTGTACTGCTTTTACATTTATTTTAAAAGAACCGATACTTTCAACTGATTTCTGGGTGTTGATCCATTTTTTGGTTTAACAATGTGTAAGTTAGATTTAAACGCAAAATATTTTTTTAGGTTTTAAATGGGTTTGAAACCCGTAAGAAGAGCTGGTTGATTCGACTATAATTGAGCATAGTAGGCGGCTATGTATTGGTCAGATGCGCTAGGTTTGTATGGATAAGGGAAGGAGAAATCATAAGAGTCTAAATCCTGAATTGTCTCCATTCCTCCTTTTTATAAACATCTCATTGCAGTATCATTTCTGGTATTTTTTTTAGCATCCATCTATTCCTCCCTCTAGCCGAAAATAATCTGTCCCCATCCTTGCATTTCCAAACTCAAATCAAAGTAAAACAAATTCTATTCAATGACTGGTGGTCATCGGTTCAAGGACTAGCACTCTACTTAATTGGAAATTAGTTCGACGAGTAGAACTCATCGTTTCAAGGTATACTTAAAGGCATTGTTATAAGGTAAATTTATATTGTATTTATGAATATTAATGTTTATATAATATTTATATCAGGTATATTATATTGTTAGTTAGGTGACGAGTCCAATATATATGTGTGTGTGTGTGTTGTCACAGTTAGATTGGTTGTATAATTATATATACTTTTATATTCATATTAAAATAAATTATGTCATATATATACCTATAAGATGCATGGCTAAGAAAAACAATTTTCTTTATATAAAGGATGTATGATCCAAGGATCATACAGCCGTACTAGGCACATATATATGTATGTATGTATGTGTGTATGTGTGTGTATGTATGTATGTATATATATATATGTATTTATAAAATAAAAGGTATCGAAGTCCCGGGCAAGAAGCTTACACCAGATAATAACTGCCAACATGCCTAGCTAGGTAACAAATATCTTCAAATAAGCGCAATAGAACTGATCAGGCCCAACTACAACAAAAACAATGATGGCAAACACTAAAAAATAACAATATCAGAACTAACCACCCAAAATATAACCCGGTAGACAACAAAACTAAGTTCCCACACAACGACGGAACAAGCCAATGAGCTTGGAGTAATAACCAGGAGTGCATGGTAAAAAGATATATTTCTGGTCCTAGTCCAAAGCATCCAGAATCCCTTCGTTGTTGGCACCGAAAGAACCATCGTTACAATATTCAATTATATATACAAGCCTTATAATTTAAATACTACATCTTACACTATGCAAATTTTGATTTATAATTTTATATAAATAGTATTATATATAAAATATTTTCAACAAAAATAAAAATATATTATTATTTAAATATTATTTAAAATTAATTAATTATGTAAATTAGTTATATCAATATATATATATTATAAAATATGTTTTAAATTTTATAAAATAAAATTAATACTTAATATACTTTCAAAAAAACATTTTTTTATTTTAAATATTTAAAATATCAGCGAAAAATTTAAAATAGATTTTAATATTGTTTTAAAATTATAAAATCATATATTAAATATTCAAACAACAAAATATCACTTAGAATTTTACTAAAATTCAAAATTATGTTTGAATATAATTTTTATTTAATATTTAAATAATACACATACAGATATTTAATCTACAATATATTTTTAAACTTTAAAATAATAAATTTTCTACCGTGCGCATTATCAGGCATATTTTTTAATATTTATATTTTTTATGTTTTAAAAGTATTAATATATATATAATTATATTATTTATATATGTATGTATGTATTTAATAGATGTATATACATTTAAAAAAAACATATACATATTGTTTTCGACTTTGCAAAAAAAAAGACTCGATATAATTTATAAATGAATATATATATATATCTTATATACTTACAATGTTAAAATTCCATGTGTGTGTGTATATATTTATATATAATTATTCAAAATTAAATATAGTTTATATGTTTACACACACACACATCCGTTGTATATAAACATATATTTGGGCCATATATTTATATAGTAGACGAGCTAACTTATCCGTTGTAGTGTAAATTCCAACACTTATACACATGTATGTTATACCTTGCACAGATTGCTATGTTACACATGCACACACATATGTGTATGGTACATGTGTATATATATATAATATTAATTATATAAAATAAAATTATATTATAAATTTAAATAAAATAATGATTTTATTTAAAGGAAATTTAGAAATGTCCTAAATAAATTAGACTTCATAAGCCCAATAAAGATCCAAAATGGAAAATTTTTGGAATTCACCCATTACTTCCGCTATAGGTTGGCCCAGTTCCAACATAATGGCATATGTACATGAATCCAAAAATCAATAAAGTACAAAGAAAAAAAAGAAAATGTCTTCAGTTTGACAGTGGGATCGGTAACCTCTTCCCCCTCTTGTTCTTCCTCGCTGCCCTCATGGACGCTTGACCTTTCCTCTTATCTTTTCGGCAGTCTTTGATGGAGTTAATCATTTTTCTTCATTAGCATTCCAGTCATATTTGTTATATGACTCGAACGAGGTTTGGTGAGGCTCGTTAGTTGCTCTATAGGTAAGGGCATACGAGGATTGGACTTGAATTAGAGAGACCGACAGAGAAATAGAAAGAGGCTTAGGAGGATTCTCTAATCCGAACTTAATCATGACACTCTTGAGCTTGGTATGTCCACAACTTTCATTGCTTCCATGGATGGCTTAGGCCCCTTCACATTAGTGATAATGACATCTTCGTCATCAATGGAAATGTCAAGCTCATATAAATTATCATCTGTTAGAGAATCTATTCTCTCGGCATTGGGACCGGACCCAGAGGAGGAGGTTGGAATGGAAAATAAGAATGACATGATGATAGAAGTAGTAGAGGTAGCTCTAAGGTTGAAAGCAAGGATAATCTTTGGTGGAGGCAACAAGGGCAGCTGACCTATAAGTTGGCAAAGAGAGAAGAAAAGGTTAGAAACTTCATCGGAAGATCTGTGAAGCTTTTTAAAGACAAGCGAGGTCATAGATATACCTCTCGGGGATGATGTCACATCACGAAAAGCAACCGATCTTCCTTGCTTTAGGGATTGAAGCCAGGTTAGGGAGAGTGGGGGCAGTTGGTGTTGGAGTGAAGCTTGGATCTTCGGGTTTGTAACTCTCTGAAGTAGCACGGGTAGCAACAAGCGGAGGTGGCATAGATGTAGGGATCAAAATGGTCTCAAAGCTGGCTACTGCAAGAATAAGAGTATCCACTCAAATCTTCTTAGTAATGGGAGCGATGTTCTCAACCAGGTCCTTAAAGCTAGACTCCACAGGAGCCCCAGTGGGCGTCTGTGCGGAGGTGGACGCTATAGCAGCCTATGCTGCTTGAACGTCGACTAGGGCCTTCAAATTGAATTCATAAAAAATAAGGACTTTGATTTTGTCTTCATCTTTTCTACATTTCTTTCAGTCTCTTATTGAAGAATCTTATCCCAGACTTCAGCAAAATCTTGGGGTATGTCTCATCGAGCTACCTTATGTTTTCCATCTTAACGAGATTCACATAGTGTAGAATGGTGGAATCGACGTTCTCTTCAATTATAATTTTCTCCCTTTTAGCTTCAGTAAGGCGGGCCTCGAGATCTGCAGTTTTTCCCTCAAGCGTCTTATTGGTCTCTCATGAATTGGGGACCTGAAGCATGTATGTTTCTACAATCATGAGTGCCGCATCCTTCTCCTTCTTCTCATTTTCCAATTCAAACTACAAGCCAATGAATTTTACTTTTGTCGTGGTGAGGCTTAGAGCTTAAATATCAATCCTTGCTTGTAGTTCAACTTTCTCCCTAGCCATATTACCATTATGAACATGAGCCAACTGCACTTGCTCGTCTAGTAGCTTCATTCTTACTTCCATTGCTCGAATATCGGCCATGTGCTTTTCTTTAGCTTCTTTAGTTGCCTTGTTTTTAGCGACCATCTCTTTCTTAGCCTTGTCAAGATGACCGAAGAGGTCGTTCTTAAACTTTTCACCATTTTCACTCTCCTTCTCCATTATTGCTAAGTTAAGGCGATTCTTCTTGTTAATATCAGCAAAAATCTTGGACTTCATAAAGTGTAATGCTCCACCAACTTCTTGTGAAGCGACAAACCCATGTCCAAATCCTTTAGCAGGATGTCCTCCACGTTATATATAAACTGGATCCCGGTTAAGTCCATCCTTAGATGTAGGAGTTCTCGCCCTGATAAAGCATCGGTGGATGGGACTTTAGGGCAGGTAGTTAAGTGGAGGTAGCAATGACATGATCCTTGCCTAGCCTTTAAGGAGGTGCAGGAGTAAAACAATGTGCAGCTTTGGATTTTTGTTGGATGGGAGTCACGACTTGTGATGAAGTAAAAGTACTGGTGATTGGAGCTTTGGAAATCATAGGAGGTGATGGACTACATCTCCTAGGATAGTCAGGCCTGCCAGAGTATGGATCTGAGGATTTGGGAAGTGGGGACATCTATGGCGAGAAGAATCGAATTCGTTTTTGGACCCAAAACGGTCATGGGAATCTCCATCATCGCCAATGCGGCATCTCCTATCCCAATCATCTTCTCTCTTTCTCTTTCCTTCCTACTCTCTCACTCCATGCTTCTTGATAGCAGTCTTGTCTAGAATATGAGTTGGATTTGCACAAAGAGAGATAGTCGCCTAATTTCTTATCGGGTTGCCATAAAAGTAAGAGCGCACCATTGTACCTAAAAAGAAGAAAGATTTGGAATAGAACTCGAGAATCAGATAGGTGTACATGTGGAATGAATGTGATTGCGATCCCAACTGAACTCTGAAGTGTTGGTGTGCCATATTGAATCTACAAACCATGCTCGATCTGGGGTTCAAGTGGAATATCATCTCCCTAGGAGACAAGGGCACACCAGCTGAGGTTTGTTCTAAGTTATGAATCTGGAAAGCGAGGGAGTTATCTATGTCATAATCCTAAAGATAGATATCCCCTAGGTTCTGTAATGAGCCATAGACTTTGACAAATGTCAAGAGTGGGGATCACCCTTTGATCGGACTCTAACAAGGATCAAGAACCGGTCTAGGGGACCTTACTTTGAAACATTTCTTTCTGGGGAAAGGAGCATAGCTCCCCCTTCTTTGGATGCCTTGTCAATCAATTCATCATCGTCCTCATCTTTATCGTCATCCTAGTCTTCTTCTTCATTGTCATCTTCTTCCTCATCTTCTTGGTTCTCTTCATTTTCCTCTATCGTGCTAAGAATTTCCTTCACCACATCAAGGTCCTCATGGTGAGCCAAAGCAAGAGGATCTATCTCGAATTGAAAAGCAATGCGCGGGGTAACTTGAACAATGTTGTGGGAGATTACACATAATTGAATTTTCGACCATTATGCAGTAGTCTGAAGTGATGCAATCAAAGGTCGATAGGAAGGTGTCCTATTTTTTCTCTTATTTGTTGGAACATCTCTTAGGCTTTAGAGTGTTTGGACAAGATAATTATTCTTAATCCTTTTGGGAATATTTGTAACAAGAGGGAAAGAAGATTAATGACTTGAGTGAAGTAATCTCGTGTATAATGGAATGTAGGGAGTTGGAACTTACATCTAGATAGCCATCTTTGAGTGAAGTCGTTAGGACATATGATAAAAAATACCCATCTATGAAATGGCTCTATTTGTTGTGCAATCCAATGACGACTTTGTAATTTTGGAACGCCTTGAGAAATGTGAGAGATGGGTAGTTCGATCTTTTTTTGAATTTGTATAAGTATGGGATTTCTTCGAAGGTGGGCTCCCAGCATAAGTGCCTAATGAAGACCATATATGTGCAAGAGAGTGTGACATATCTGTTTAGATGGAGTTGGGATGGAATTAGTTTCATCGGTTGGAGCACCCGTCTAACAAAGTTATTGAAAGGAGGAATTGCTCCAAATATGCACTTTTAGCGGTTATATGCCAAGTAGCCTTCTAGAGGATCATGAGCTCTTTAGTGTGGTAAAGGAAGTAAAGTTTCCTCATAGGGAATCTCATGATGTTCTTAGCTTCTCATGAGATCCGCGACCATTAACTTCGAAGTTAGGGGGATTGTTGAGGACCATAACCCCAACCAGATTGGAACCAAGAGCAATGTTGATGTTAGTTTCCTCCATGACCATATAAATGGAAATTTGAAGAGGTTGTTGCAGAGCTCTAGAAGGAGTAGAGTAGAAGCAGAGGTAGACGTAGAAGCTTATACTAGAGGAGTGGAAGCAGAAGCGGATGTAGCCACGGTGGCGGAAGATGCTCAGAATGTTTATGAGGTTCCATCTTAGATTGAAAGGTTGAGAATGCACATGATTAAGTAATTTTAATTTATGTATCTACTTTGAATGGACATGTGTGTAGCCGATGCATAACATCCAGAAGATGCCAATATGTGCCGACCGATCGAATTCTATACATCGACTGGGGCAGTGTTGTGTATCAGTTTATGCAGTGTGTCCTGTATCCTTAGCACGGTGAACGGAAGCACTCCGTGTAGATATTCATCTCATGTTGGCATATGAGCTCCAGCATGCAATGGAACTATGTGCCAAATATTGCTTGTTAATGTAGGATTTAAGTTAATGGAACCAGATAAAATCCAAGGCAGTACAGAACTATATTTGTAGGAGAGAGGTTGTATGTTAGTCGAATTCGAATGTCGATTGGATGAGCATCCTAATAAAATCTACTCTTGAATTCATTGGAAGCCAAAATGCATCTCATTGATACAATCCTTTAAGTAGACTCGATTAAGCGCTCAACATCGATCCATGGCCAAAATTGGACCAAGGTAAATTTCTTGTCATCTCCATTACTATCTCATTTTCCCCTTTGCTGTCATAGAAATTGATGGAATTTAGGGGTGGCGATGGTGATGAATGATGGTGCAACAAAAATGGATTGATGATGGCTGTGGTGTGAAAAGCATGAAATTATGATGAAAATCTTGGCTTGAAGGCGGCAGTTCCCACCTTAGTTGGTTGAGATCTAGAATAATGCTAGAAATTGAAGCAAGTGGTTGCTTGAGTTTGAAGATCAAAAGGATCCGATGCTTTGTTCTAATGGATCGACCATGTGAATTTGGGTTTGAAATATGTTGCGGATTTAAGCTTGTATTTGGAGTCAAGATCACACAAGGAAAATGAGGTTTCAAAGCTCAAAAGTATAAAGGCTAGAATAATAAGAGGGAAACTAAGAAAATTTTCTAAATGTTAATTATATATGGAAAAATGCAATTCGATCGGTACCGATCCATATGACGGTTTTTTTAATGAAATATAGATCTATCTAACCATGGAATTGAATAGCTTTCATAGATTCTCAATGATGATTGAGGACTTCATTCAAAAGACTTTAATAGTTATATCTACCGAAAAGTAGCAATTCAATGACTGTTCAAAACGATGTGTCCATATTCTTAGTGAATATGCAAAATTTCATGGAAATGATTTAGATGGTATAAGCGCCTTTGTAGACCTAGATTCAGTCACTTATCTCGATCTAAATCATGCTTTGTTTTCAAAGAAGCATACTTTAGGAGGGTAAATATTACCTGATGTTTGAACCAAGCGATGTTTCAATGGATTTGGACTACAAAAATAATGAAAGATTGGATTAAGAATCATGTAAGATATCAGGAGAGAAGATTTAAAAACTTGTTATATCAGTACCGACTAATCCATGGATTGGTACCGATCAATATAATGATCAATGTGGCTCTATTTTTCTCTATCAATGACTCTACATGCAAAATTGAAGAAGAAAACAAGTCTAAGTGAACTGACATCAATTAGTAATGATCGATCATAATTGAAGATTTTGGCCCCAGAGAACCAAAGCTTAAAGACTTAGGCATTTTTAAGGAAAGAGACAAAGAATTGGTCAACTACATTGATTGGCACCGTTCTGTACCGATAGATCGAGATTTAGGGAGTCATACCGAGTTGACTTGTTATTCATGCTAGAAACTCGGATCTATATGTTTGAGTGATTCAACGGGTGATTTGGTGATTCTGATGTGGGAATTCATATATAAGCAGCAAAATTCAACAAGGAAAAAAGGACTTGGATCTTTTTGTGATATTTGCGTGGAGTTGTCAAATTTGAAACAAACCATTTCTAGATCAAAAATCGTGTTGTGATTTGATTGTAATTGTGAAATCTATCAAAAATAAACTATAAGTGGATGTAGGCACTTGATTTAGCCGAACCACCATAAAAACTATGTGTTCTCTCTCTACTTCTATTTTTTTACTTGATAATTTTTTATTTGATCGATTAGAAGTGTTTGCCTATTTCGCATGCAAATATTTATTGGTGTTTTCATTGAAGAAATGAAGATCGGGATTAGATCTATGATTTTACTTCGATTTGAAGAAAATTTCCAACCAAATCTGAATGGAATGGCTCCTAAGAAGGTGTCCACTAGATCCGGAGTGATCACTGAAAATCATGAAGATTCAGACCATGGAGCTAATGATGTGAATTAGCAAAATCATGAAGGAGTTTCAAATCAACTAGAAATTGTTATGAAGGATGAGGTTGGTCGCATGATGGATGATATAAATAAGAAAATGATGTAAAACCAGATGTCCATCATAGAGGAGATGAAGAAGCAATTCCCTCTATTCGTGCAGCCCTCGCAGCAAAGAGGATCCCACAAACATCAAGGATAAAAGGGCTTCTTCCTCTTACTTATATTAAGAAAGTTGTTAATACATTAAACATAAATAAGTATAAAATCATTAGAAGAAGTATTTTATCAACTGTAGTTGCGAATGTGTTTGAACCATGAGTATGACTCGGTATTTGAATGCTTATTCCTTAAATGTTCCTAGTCAAGATGTATCAAGAAAAGAATATCAATAATTCCGTTGAGACTAGTGTATACAACGCTCTCCATAGAATGGGTGATGAATTATTCTTGACCGTAAGGGTAACTAAGGGGTTACGTATTGGTGATTATTTGGAACAATCGCAGAATCACTCATAGAGAGTCTTCTATATATTAATACAACTAACTCAAAATAAAGCTCATTGTAATGACATACAGTAGTCCAGCAGTCTTAAGACTTGGGGGTACTTTCAGTCTTAAGTAGTTAGGTTGTACTATGATTATAGTGAATCACATGGTATAACAACCAAGTTATGGCCATAGTTGGGCACACATTGAACTACTTAAAGTGAAACAATACTCGAAAGAGCCTCTTTCATTGTAGAAGGTTGATATCACCATAATTTGTAGTCAACTTAAAGTCAAGATCTCTGGCTAAAGTAAATTGGTTGATAGATAAAATGTTATCGGATTGGACCAAGGACTATAAAGCAATATACACAATTAACTACGAAAATTAATAGATTTTTTGGCCATTGACCAAACTCTAAATATCTTAGTAATACAGTGACGATGAAAAGAAAATGTATGTAAAATTTCGTTACATGGTGTAGCTAATAAAGATTAGAAATTGGATTTCACCTAAATGATCCATAAGTGACTAAACTTATGCATGATATTGTACTTTAGCAAATTCTGTATAGGCTTCAGCATTTAAACAGTTTAAATATTAATTGAGAACCGAGTTCAAACCAGAGAGTCAAAACAACTGTATTGTTTGCTAATTTCGAAGTTCAATCAATCCAAAATAAATTCGTAAATGTTCCAAATTAATAATAAAATTAATACAAATGTTGTGTTAAATGTTTATGTCATTTGGATTATATATTTAAAGCTTTAAAATTAATTAAAACAATGTATAATTGTTATATATTGATTTAATTAAAGATGGGTTTGAGTAAATTAATTAAATGATTAATTTAGTTGTTAAATTAATTATACCCAAAGTCTGAGGGCATACAAATGGACCAGCCAAATCAATAAGAGAGAGGAGGAAAGAGACATGGTCTCTAGATTTGTAGAAAAGAGTGTAAGATATTTTTCTTCTGGTTGGCTGTAAATAGCCACACTTTTCATGTATTCCAAACACCATTAAATGCTAGCCTCCATTGATGAAAATTGGTGAAGCCTTGTAGATGGAGTTTCAACCCATAGTTAAGGACAAAGAGCTAAGAATTCAAAGAGGAAAGAGCAAACAACCAAGGTGTCGGGAATTGACATGGTCTAAAAATGGGTAATTTCTTTATTTAAATTTTGATTCATATATTTTTAATAATAGTTGTAATAGCTTCGGTGTCACACTTTTTTGGTATCAGCATGAACTACCAAAAATGTCCCTCTATCTTAATATCACTTAAAAAGTGGATCTAACTTCTTCTACAAATTCAAATTTTCCATATCATCAGATATTAAATTACTTAAAACATAGGATCTAACAAATATACCTCGGCAAATATTACCAAATCTTACTGTCACTTAAATATAGGATCTAACAAATAAAATCTTTAATAATAGTTGTAATAGCTTTGGTGTCAGATTTTTTTAGTATCAGCGTGAACTACCAAAAAACGCCCCTCTATATATTATCAAATCTTAATCACTTAAGAATAGGATCTAATATTAAACTTCTTTTACAAATTCAAACGCTCCTAAAAGTAGGATCTACCAATTTACAAATTCAAAACACTTCTAAAATTAGAATCTAAAATTAAACTTCCTTTATAAATTCAGAATACTTCTTTACAAATACACAAATCTTAATATCAGTTGAAAATAAAAAAATCATTTTTTTGACCGATTTAAACATATACGATTTATAAGAAAAATAATTCACGCGCGAAGCGCGTGCCGTAACACTCGTATTCATATGTATAATTCCCTTTTGGTATCCAACTAAATAACATATAGACATTTGATATAAATACACATAATGATTTGTTTTGGATTTAGAATATATATGTATGTATGTTTATGTATGTGTATGTATGCATGTATACATACACACACAGATTCATGCATGCATGCATGTATGTATGTATATATGTATATATATATATATATAATTTTGCTCATGGCTTAGACAAAAACACACACACCCTCCATATATATATGTATGTATGTATATATGTAGTAACCAAAATGGTTTTTGGTTTATTTAAAAAAATCTGATTTTATTTTATGTTTTTTATATTTAAATTTTATATACATATTTATATTGGATTATTAAATTAAAATATATATATATATATAAATTATATATGTGGTAGAAGCTTTGTACGCTTCTTTTTTCTTTCAGGGGCCTTTGTTCCAGCTCTCTCCTCCCCTCCTTCAAATTTGTCGCTCCTACCAACTTCGACCTTCTCTTCCAACCTTGTCCCCACGTGCCCACCCCCATCCCCAATTCCTCCTACTCCTAATCCTCCTCCTTCCTCCTTGCCCCCTCTCTCTTCTTCAAACCCTTCGGCTTCCTCTCCTCCTCTGTCCAATTTTCAAGCTTGTCCTCATGTCTTTCCATCTTCTTCTCCTCCTGTATCCTAGAATTATCTTTTCAAAAACAAGCCGCATAATGCGGGCAAGTACAACCCTAAGGAGCTCCTCCTCTTGTTCTCAGGGATGTCATGGTACCTTCTCAAGAGGTTGTGTAGGCAAAAAATGAAGTTTGGAAGAATTACCTGGTAGGTTTCTTTCTAAATAAACCGTTGTCATACTCTGTTGTTATCCAACACCTTAAAAAAGTATGGATACTAAAAGGATCTATTAGAGTTAAATCTAATGGTTTTTTATTTCTCTTCTTATTGTCTTGTGAGGAGGATAGGAAAAGAATCATTGAGCTAGATCCAATAACCATGAAGAATAAGTTGTTTATTGCCAAACCCTGGGATATAGCAATTGGTAATGGATGTAGTAGAATTAAATTTATACCAGTTTGGATTAGGCTGTACAACATCCCTTTGTATGCATGGTCACACATAGTAATAAATTGGTTAGCTTCAAGATTGGGAAAGTTTCTGTGTATGGGTGAGTCAACTAAAAGGTTTGAAAAAATAAAATATGCAAAGTGTATGGTTGAAGTTTTCCTTGATAAAGAATTGTTAGACCAATTTCCTGTGCAACTTTTAGATGGTAGTGAGCAACAAGTTCAAGTCAAATATCCGTGGAAACCTAAAATTTGTATGCTATGTAAAGTGTTTGGACATACAAAGGAAAATTGCCTGAAATCAAGTAATATGGAAAAGGATGAAATCAGAGACATGCCTGTTGAGGGTAAGAAGAAGGGGAAGGTTAGCAATAAAGTGGATAAAGGGGTTAAGTTAGGGAGAAAAAAGCAGACTTGGCAGAGGGTATCACATCTAAAGAAGAAGGAAAAAGGTAAGTGGGAAGGAAGGAACATGATCAGTCAAGTTAAGGTAGTTGAGAATGGAATAATTGAGGAAATTGAAAATGAGAACAAGGCTGAAGGAGTAGGTGATGATTAGTTGTCAAGCAAATAATTGGCTAACGTAAATGAAAATGATGTTCAAATTTTAAATAAATTTACTGCTTTAGAGGAGGAAAATGACAGTCTAATGTAATAAATGGAGATGATAAAGGTGATATAATGGAAGAAGGTGAAATTTTAGGAGACAAGGAGTTGAAGAATGCTGATGAAATTGAAGCTGCTGAGAAGTTAGGAATGGAATTGGATTTTGAGAAAGTTATAGTATGTGACAATGAAGTTGTGCATGTGCACAGTTTGATTGTGCACAATGCACAAGATGTGTAACACCAGGAAAATGAATTAAGTGAGCACCAGGGTCGCACCCACCAAACAGTAAATGATAGCACTTCAACTTTAGACTTATCAAATAATAAGATAAGTGAAGAATCCTATTCTTTGCTTACCGAGGAGGATAATATTCAATTTTAAAATCTTAAATCCATGCATGCAACATATCAAAACTCCTCTTCTCTGGTTACGTTAATGCATGATCCTCTGTCTATCCCACCGTCCCTTATCTCTACCTCTCTACACATGTCAACTCCACACATTCTCTAAATTATGATGACATTGTTTTAAATGTCAAGGATTCTTCCTCACCATATAATCACATTAGTCCACCTCTTGGTTGGGCATCCCCTCCTCCTCTTCTTAAAGAAGGCAAGACTAGTTAATCAGCTTTAAACTCCTCCAAATCTAAAGCTAACCTCATAAGCAAAAAAGAAAAAATAGCTATGAAAACTAAAGTAACTAACCCTAAGAATGTAACATCCTCCTCACCTTTTCATAGCCTTATCATGATACGAACAAAACAAACTCTCCTTCAATAAGGAGCAATAAAAATCTCAACCTCCAAAATCATTAATTTAATCAATGTTGCACAAATTTGCAGTGTGGAATATCAGAGGTGCTCACAACAAACTTAAACTTGACCAGGTCAAATCCTTTATACAACAGCATAATTATAAGCTTTTTGTTGTCCTTGAAACAAAGCTAAACCTTCAACTAACCTCCTCAGAAGCTAGTTACATTAATCCATTGTGGTCACTCCCCCACAATCTCGGTGAAGCCCCTTATGGTAGGATTATGGTCCTTCACAACCCATCTTTCTTAACCTTGACTCATATTATCTCGACAAGACAAATCATCCAGTTGTTAGTACCTTAGGCATTGGTTTTGATGACAACAACCAAATGACATTATATACAATATAGATACTAATGATTTTATCAAGTTATATATAGTATATAGTGTAGGATATTAGACAGGTATGGATTAAGAAAACTGTACAGTGTCAAGAGCAGATTCAAGAGGCTGATATAGAGAATCAAGAGTTAAAGATTAAAGACTCATCAGTATTGAAGATTCAAGATATCAAGATAAGTTATAGAGTCATAGATTTTTTTTGTTAAAACCCTAGTAGCACTTCTTTGATCTCTCTTCCATTTTGCAAAAAGGCTTTTAAATTTATTCTCTGATTTTGAAATGATTTTAAAATATCCTAGTTTTCAAAATGATCTTTAAAGAATCCCTATTTTCAAAATGATTTTTCAAACATCTTTTGAAAATTGTTTTCAAATGATTTCTGTACTTATTTTTATTAACAAAGTTTATCATATTTTGAGTAACTAAGTTTTTAAACATTTTATATTTCAATATACTTTAATCTATTATATTTTGATATAGTTTTAGTTTTATGCTTTATAATGTTTATAGTATCTAAAAGTATATTTTGACATTTATTAATACTTTGATTTTAAATATATATTCACTTATACTTTATATATATTATTTTCAAAAGAAATTCATATTTAAATACTTTATACATTAAAACATTTCAAAATAATTTCATAAAGTTTTGTTGAGTTTTATTATGATTAAAATGTGTATAAACTATGATTAAATGATTTTGCAAAGTATCAAAATATTTTACAAAACTTAACATTTTCAAAACAATTTTTATTTAGTGGTTTTTCAAAATTACAAAGGATATGTTGACTTATCCCCATCATGTATGTCGACATATAGGCCGAGAATTTCAAAAATTCAAACTTGAATAGATTTGTATTTTCATCATATCTCTTCACCAATGGACATGACTGCTATTTCTCTATAAATAGGGGTTTTCCAAACGAATTTTTGTTAACTACTTTCTTATATTTTCTCTCCCCTTTCACTCTCTTAATTTCTAAAAGAAATTATACTCAAAATCTTCTCAAATTCAACCTGAATCAAATTCAAACTCTATTGGTTTGATTCTTTATTATTTCCTCTTTGATCCTCTCATCTCTCTCACACAAATCAAGATCAAAGTGCTATTCAAGAGGTTATAGGACGTTTGTATTCAAGATCAAGAAATTGAGTCTGTAAACTCTATTAAATCTTACTCTTATACTCTTGGGTGTGCTTGGTGTCCTTGAAATCCAAGTGGGTGTGCTTGTGTCCCGTCTAAATCAAGTGGGTGTGCTTAGTGTCCCGTTTGAATCCAAGTGGGCATGCTGGTGTCCCGTTCGAATCCAGTGTGTTCCCAAAGCTTGAAAAATCTGAAGGGTTTGTCCCATAGCCTTGAAATCGAGATTGTATTGACTTTGATATTTGAAAAGAAATATGTATAAGAAATTGTACATGACTGGATGTAAACTCCGAACCAGTATAAAAAATCCTAGTGTGATCTCTTCAACTCTTTACTTTTTACTTTTATTGCATTTATATGTGTCTGTGTTTGCATCTGTAATTGTTAATTCTACATTGTTTAACTATAATCTTAAAAGGATTTAAAAAGATTCACAAAAATTAGTAAACACTATTCATCCCCCCTTTAGTGTTAAATTAGCCTTAAGATCCATCTTCCGCAAACTAACATTTGGTACTAGAGCATTGGTTTTCAAAGTATTCATAATTTTGACTTTTGAAAAGTTTAAAAGGCGAACAACACTGTTAGTTCACTTGTTAGTAACACCTTTGTTGAAGGACAATCTACTGCTAGACCCCCATTTTTAATGGCAGTAATTACATCTATTGGTCATGTAGAATGGAAATCTATTTATTGTCAACTGGTCTAGATATTTGGAATGTCACACAGAATGAGTACACTGATCCCCAAACAAACTTTTTACAATGGACTGCTGACCAAAAGGCACTTTCACAAAGTAACTCTTAAGCCATGAATGTTTTTTTGTTTATTAGATAAGAATGAATTCAATAGAGTGTCTATTTGTAGGTATACATATGAAATATGGAGAACGTTGCAAGTTACACATGAGGGCACTAGTAAGGTCAAACAGACCAAAATCTCTAAGTTAACTAATCAGTTTCAATTATTTAAAATGAGTCCATTTATAATATGTATAGTAGATTTTAATATATAGTACATTCACTAATTGCATTGGGTAAAAGTTTTTTTGAAGAGGATCAAGTTAGAAAAATGCTCAACTCACTTACTCCTGAGTGGGTCCAAAAGACTCTTGCAATTGAAGAGGTTAATGACATTAGCACTCTGAAAATTGAAGAGTTAATTGGCAATTTAATGTCATTTGAAGCACAAATGTTGAGCAGGAAAGAAAGCAAGGCAATAGAGAAAAAATCCATCGCTTTCAATGTCACAACAGATGATCTGGATTTAGACAATGATGATGATGAAGAAATCGCCTGTATGACCAAAAATTTTAGAAAATTTCTGTACTGAAAGATGAATAATTTCAAGAGAAATGACAAAAAAGTTCCAGGAAGTGGAAGTAGAAGTGCAAATGTTAGATGTTATAACTGCAATGAATTTGGCCATATGCAGAGAGACTATCCAAAGTCGCAAAAACCGAAAACTCAAAAATTGATTCGTCTAGAAAATGGAGAAAGGATTATACTACAACACTAGAAGATTCAGATACTTCCACAAGTGATAATGGACCAGATACGGAAAATGCTAATATGTGCTTCACAGCAATAATCAATTCAGAAAATTTCGAAGAAATGGAGCAAAAATAGGTATGCATTTAAAATTTAAGTTTTGAATTTTTGAGTGGAGTTTTTGGTTGCTTTTGATTGTTAGGAACAATCTATAGTTTAATAATAATATTGGATGAATCTAGTGTGTATGTGTGTGTATTTTAAATATTTTATAAAATTTATTTTTACAATATAATATTAAAATAGAAATAATATTGTATATTTTTTATTTTAAAATTATTTACTAAATACATAGATTAATAATAATTAAAGGATCACTATATATATATGCATATACAAACAAATAATTATTTATTCAACTCTTAATTTTGAAAATCACGGGCTATATGTCGACATATCCCCCAGCTATATGTTGACATATGCACATGAATTCAGAATTTGAAATTTCCTCCACTTTTTCACCAACTCCAATGTCTTGAAAAGTTGTCTCTTAACCAGAAAACATGTCTATTGATTCTCTATTTAATTATTCTATCTTCATCCATTCATTTCATTCTCATTTTCAAAATTCAAAAATTCATTGTTTCTCTTATCTCTTCAAACAATTCATCAATGGCATCCTCAAGCAATACTCCTAAATCCATATGGCTTTCCAGGAAAACTAAGAGCTATCTTTTCCATGATAAAGATGGAATGGAAGCCTATATGAGTATGTTTCTTTCGAAAAAGTCTCTCCGAAAGAGTCACCAGATTTGATGATTTTTCTACTTATGATCTTTATGATATTTTTGTTTAAAATGAAATCCTTAGTTTGATTAATGCTTTCCAAAATGATTTTGTATGTTTTCCAAATTTAGTCAAAATGTTTTATGCAAATTTAAAAGGAAAATTTTATGAAGGGAATGAAGGTGAAGTTTGGAGTAGTGTCAAAGGTACTTAAATTGTTTTAAATCGTGAAACTTTAGGTAACATTCTCGGATGCAAATCTAGTGGAATTGACGTTTCGACTTTTAAAATTGATATTCAAAATCATGAAGTTCTTCACAATATTTTTGAAAGTGATGATGATTTTGAGTTCAAAAACAAAAGTTTGCTTCCTAAAGCAAGAATTTTGAGTCTTCTTTTGCAACAAAGCATAACTCCGAGAACGGGAAATTATAATAACCCGACTCAAAAGGTTTTCAAAGCACTTTTCGCAATTTATGGTCATTACGACATAAATTGGTCACAAGTTATTTTGGATGAATTCATTCCTAAGAATATCTCTATGCACGAGAATACACTCTTTCATGGTGTGTATCTCACTAGAATATTCACATATTTTAGTGTTGACCTAAGAGGAGAGGAAACCATTCCTCAAAAACTTTTCGCTAAGGCCAACATCTCTCTCATGCAAATTTCATCCATATTTAAACCTTATGAAACACTTGCGAAAAAGTAAGAAAGATTGGCTTGGAAAGAGGAGTGTGAAATAATAGAAGAAGAGGAAGAGGAAGTAGAAGAAATGGAAATGGAAGAGGAGGAAGAACAAGAAGAGGATGAAGATACTTCTTTGGAATGTATCGAAATGCCAACTCATCCATCCAACAAAGAACTTCTCAAAAATTAAGAGAAAATTATTAATAACCAAAAGAAGCTTAAGAGATCATTTTCTATGAAATTCACTTCTCTTTCCAACAAAGTGGATAAGTACTTTGGAAAGATCATTCGCAAGATTAGTGAAAAGCTTCATCTTTGTCTACTTCGTCCTAGTTGTATTTCCTTTGTTTTTCTAGTTCTTAGTTTGGATTATCTTAGTTTTAATCCATGTATCTTTATTTTTATCTTTGAAATTCTATGTACTCATCTATGATCATCAATGAAATCATGTTCCTTGCTGTTAAATATTGCTATTAGTCTCTGGAAATTCATAAAGTACAATAGTTTAGGTTAGTTACAAAAATATAGAAAGATTATTGTTTTTGCAAAAAATGATACATATGTCGACATATGTATAACCTATATGTGGCATATAATGGGCAGAAACCAAATTTTTTTAATTTCAAAATAAAATAAACTACCAACCACATATTCATTTTAAACGAATTCCCACCCATATATAAACCTATTCACTCCAGAAAAACACCATTTCCACCGTCTTTCTTCTCCCTTTTCATTTATAAACTTAACTTTTCAAAAATGGCTTCTCCACAACAAAAATTGTATGAAAATATTGAATAAACCGTTCAGTTGTTCAAGAATATTCTTACTTTTATCCTTAGAAATCAAAGACACTCAAAATTGAGTCAAATGCAAATGATAAAAGAATAAGAAAAACATTTTGACGTAATTCGATAGATGATTTCTTCCCTTATCAAAGACGAACCAACCAACAATCCAGATTGTGCCATCAACAAAGACAATGAAGATTACGATGCCATCAAAGCAGGTGCGATTTTTGGTTTGGATGCTTGGGTAGAAGTTCCTAGGGAAGTTTAAAATAATTGGTTTGTTTATGATTCGATTTAAGTTTGTATAATAAAAGATTACACTAAAATAAGACACATGGATTGGTGTGTGTAGACTTATTTAGGATTACAAGTGATTTGGTTTCGGTATGGTTTATATTGGCTTGGATTGATTTGAATGTATGATTGTATTAACTTGGATTGATTTGAATGTATTGGGTTGAATTAATAAAATTAACTTCTTATTTAAATATCACTCTTATATTGTTCTTATCACTTTTATATATCATATAGTATGTTGCTTAGGGGGAGTTGTGGTTATATTTTTGTTGATGATAAAGGGAGAGAAATATATAAAATATCCAAGCATAGATTAAAAGGGGAGTTTTGTAACTCAAGCGGAGTTATATCATATTTTATAAACATAGTTGTCATCATCAAAAAAGGGATATTGTTAGTACCTTAGGCATTGGTTTTGATGACACCAACCATATAACATTAAATAAAATATAGATACTAATGATTTTATCAAGTTATATATAGTATATAGTGCAGGATATTAGGTAGGTGTTGATTAAGAAGACATATAGTATCAAGAGCAGATTCAAGAGGCTGATATAAAGATTCAAAAGTTAGAGATTGAAGACTCATGAGTACTAAAGATTCAAGATATCAAGATAATTTATAGAGTCATAGATTATTTTATTAAAACCCCGGTAGCACTTCTTTAATCTCTCTTCCATTTTTCAAAAAGTTTATAAATTTATTCTCTGATTTTAAATGATTTTCAAATATCCTGGTTTTCAAAAATGATTTTTAAAGAATCCTTGCTTTCAAAATGATTTTTCAAACATTTTTTCAAAATTGTTTTCAAATAATTTTTATACTTATTTTTATTAACAAAGTTTACTATATTTTGAGTAATTAAGTTTAGAAGCATTTTATGTTTTAATATACTTTTAATCTATTATATTTTGATACAGTTTTAGTTTTATGCTTTATAAATGTTTATAGTATTTAAAAGTATATTTTGACATTTATTAATACTTTGATTTTAAATATATATTCTCTTATAATTTATATATATTATTTTCAAAAGAAATTCATATTTAAATACTTTATATATTAAAATATTTCAAAATAATTTTATTAAGTTTTATTATGACTAAATGTGTATAAACTATGCATAAATGATTTTGCAAAGTATCAAACTATTTTACAAAACTTAACATTTTCAAAACAATTTTATTTAGTGGTTTTTCAAAATTACAAAGGATGCGTCGACACATCCCCATTATGTATGTCGACATATAGGTCGGGAATTTCAAAAATTCAAATTTGAATGGAAGTGTCTTTTCGTCATATCTCTTCATGAATGGACATGACTATTGTTTCTCTATAAATAGGGGTTTTCTAAACTAATTTTTGTTAAATACTTTCTTATATTTCTCTCCTCTTTCACTCTCTTGATTTCTAAAAGAAATTCTACACAAAATCTTCTCAAATTCAACTAGAATCTAATTCAGACTCTATTGGTTTGATTCTCTATTATTTCCTCTTTGTTCTCTCTCAACTCTCTCACTCAAATCAAGATCAAAGTGTTAGTCAAGAGGTTATAGGAACATTTGTATTCAAGATTAAGAAATTGAGCCTATAAACTTCATCAAATCATAATCTTATACACTTGAGTGTGCTTGGTGTCATGGAAATTCAAGTGGGTGTGCTTGTGTCCCGTCTAAATCAAGTGGGTGTGCTTGGTGTCTCGTTTGAATCCAAGTGTGTATGCTAGTGTCCCATCCAAATCTAATGAGTCTACCCAGAGCTTGGAAAATCTAGAGGGTGCGTCTCGTAGTCTTGAAATTGAGATTGTATTGACTTTGATATTTGAAAAGAAATATATATAAGAAATTGTACAGGACTGGATGTAGGGTAACTCCGAACCAGTATAAAAATTCCTAGTATGATCTCTTCAACTCTTTACTTTTACTTTTACTGCATTAATATATGTCTGTGTTTGTATCTGTGATTGCTAACTCCGCATTGTTTAATTATAATCTTAAAAAGATTTAAAAGGATTCGAAAAAATCAGTAAACACTATTCACCCACCCCCCCTCTAGTGTTAAATTAGCCTTAAGATCCATATTCCGCAAACTAACACCAGGCTCATCTCATTCTTTCAAACATTTCCTTTTACCTATTTATAATCTATGCAGACATCTTGGTTGACTCAAGACAGAATCTATTCCATCTCTTCCCTTCCTTGAGACATGATTCTCATCCCTAGATTGCTCTTGGGGATTTCAATTGCTGCCTTAATCTTGATGATAGATGAGGTGGTCTCCCTCTAACTCCAAAAGACATATGCCTCTCAACATTGCTATCAATGACTCATGTCTTATGCCGATCAACAAATCAAATGCCACGTATTCTTGGAACAACAGAAGCAAAAGTAGGGTCAGAACCTTCTCTTTGATAGACCATACTTTCTGCAACTTCGCTACCTTATCCACCTAGCCCTCCGTCTCTAATTTTCTACCCCAACCAATTCTTTCTGACCACTCCCCTTAATCTTGTCTTCTGGCTACCCTACTGCTAAAGAAAAAAGGAGGTTTAAACTTTTTAATGCATGGATCAACGATCCAGGGTTCAAAAACATGGTTACTAATTCTTGGCCTACCAACTTGTTTAGCAACCTTATGTTGTTTTGTGCAGGAAGTTGAAAGCTACCAAGAATTCCCTTAGGAGTTAGACTAAAAGAAAATATGGAAATGGGAACTTTATGTCTAACAAAATCAAGGAAGATCTGACAGTTGCAGAAGACCTTATGATGGGCAACCCTGAGGATGAAGATGCCGCAAAGGAAGAAAGAAGACTGTTTTCTGCCCTAAAAGGTGCTTTAAGCTTTAAAAGTAGCATGAAAAGGCAACAGTTAAGGCAAAAATGGGTTGTTCATGGTGATAGAAACTCAGCTTATTTTCATGCTTCCCTTCAAGTCAAGAAAACTAAAGACCAAATCTTATTAATATATGATGGGGATGGCCTTCTTCTTTCATCTCCTGAAGCTATTGACTTATCTTTGTTGACCTACTACTCCAACCTTTTACGTAAATCAAGCAACTTTGCTTCTAACTTAAATATGATTTCTGATGTGTTGAATTGACTAAACTCAAGCCAAAGGAAATTTCTCTACTCTCTTCTGCCATTTCTAATGAAGAAATTAGAAGAGCTTCATTCTCTATGAATAAAAATTCAAGTGCAGGCACGGATGGTTTTAATGTCGTATTCTATGCAAATAGCTGGGATTTGATAGCTCTTAATGTTTGCAAAGCAATTCATAATTTTTTCAACAAATGCAAGATGCTGGGTGAAACAAATGCTACCAATTTGGTCCTTATTCCTAAGTCAAGTTCAGCTTCTACTGTGAGTTCCTTTAGGCCAATCTCTTGCTGTAATGTGATTTATAAGTGCATATCCAAAATCCTGGCTTCTAGGCTTGTGTGTGCGCTTCCTGATCTAATATACCAAACCAAGCAGCTTTCTTGCTTAAGAGAAGTATTCTTGATAATGTATTGCTTTCTCAAGAGCTACTCAAAGGTTATAACAAAGCTCAAGCAACTCCTAGTGCTATGTTGAAGTTGGACATAAAGACGGCCTATGATAGTATTCATTGGACTTCTATTGTGATATTAATGGCTATGATGATCCTCCTATCTATTCATTCTTGTCATGGAAGTTTTCACTAGTATGATAAAAAAAATTCCAAGTAAATGAGATACCCTACCACCCTAAATGTATATAGCTTCTTGTTACCTTGCTAATGTTTATTGATGATGTAATGATCTTCACTAAGCATGTTTCTGCTTCTATTAACTGCATCCTTAGTACTTTGGAAAGTTTTTATTATATGACAGAGCTAAAAATTAATTTGTAGAAGTCCCATGTTCTTATTTTTGGTATGCCACAGCATTTGACAAATGAGTTTCTTCAATCATCTGGTCTTCAACCTATGTCTCATGACACGAGATATTGGGCATCCCTCTTACAACTTCTAGGGTTACCAATGCTAATTGCTTTCCTTTGTAGTCTAAAATAACTGCTTCCATGAACTGTTGGGCCAACAAACTTCTCAGCCAGGCAGGAAAACTTGTGTTAATTAAGTCTGTGGGTTTCACTATGATGGTTTATTGGGCTAGAATGTTTGTTCTACCTAATAAACTTCCGAGCATGATCAGAAGTGTTGTGCTTAGGTTTTTCTAGACTGGAAGTATCCATTCAAAAAAGGCAATCCCATGTGCATTTAGTAAATTTGAACACCCTAAGCAAAAAGGTGGTTTAGGTGTGTTAAATATAACATAGTAGAATGTAACTACTTTTAGTAAAAAAATTGATGCCTTGCTCAGAAGAGATGAAAGCATCTGGGTGAAATGGATCATGAAACATAATATTGGTAGGAAAAACTTTTAGGTGATGGAAGTTCCATAGAGTTGCAACTGGACATAGAGAAAAATATTAAGCCTTAGGAGAGTTTTCCTTCCATTAATTAGCATAAGTCTGTCCCTCTACAATACAGCTAGTTTTTAGAATGATCCATAGGGAGCTCAAGGCTTGATCCTCTCCAACATTTTCTCGTATCAACAAAAGAAACAGTCATGAATTAGAATGAACACAAAAGCAAGTGACTATATATGTGTAGGCACTCTTTCTCTACCATATTCTAATAACCAGGAAACAAGAGTAATGTGGAATTCTTTGCAATCCAATTTCTACCCTGTTGTTAGTCATGATCTAATATTATGGACTGAAAGAACTAAAGAACACACCATAAGTGTGGTTTACAAAGCATGACAAGGATTGATGAGCCGTTGAAGTACAAATGGAGTAGGAGGATATGGGTCAAACATTCACTACCAAAAGAAAACTTAACGATCTGGAAGGTTTTAAAGGAAGCTCTCCTCACTAAAGTTAAACCGATCATGTTTGGTTTGAATATCAGTACTCTATGTATCTTTTGTAATAGTGAACAAGATAGCTGCATGCACTTGTTTTTTAATTCATGGAGGTTTTTCACCTTTGGTTTAGGCTGATGGATAAGATTGGTAGGAATGACATGGCGATGGATAATAATAAAGAGTGGAATCTGATCGTCAAAGCTAACAAATGGAGAAGCTCTATATCATTCTTGATTTTGTCAGGTCTAAAGAAGTTTGTTAAATTAATATAGGAAGAAAGAAATAAGGGATATTTTGATAATAAGCCAGGAGGAATGGTAGCCCTATGGAATGATTTAATGCATAAGGTTGTTGTTGGGATGAAGGAATCAATATTTTAGTTTTAAGTAGCTCTTATATCTTCTTGGCATCGGGGTTTTCTTAATGCTTTCTTGTTTTCTCCGTTTTCTTTGTGTGTGTGCCTGTATTTTCCTTTAGTGTGATTTGTTGTGTTTATATTTGGATTCAAAGCATGTTTTGGCCCATGTATTTTATTATTCTATGCAATAAAATCTAGTAGGGGACCAGTCAACCCCGCTAGCTCTACTAAAAAAGATTATATATGTGGTTATATATATAATTTTGCAGTGGGATTTTTTATTTTGTTTTATATTTGAATAAGTCAGATATGTTAAATATCTTATTAGTCGAATATACATTTAAAATTTGAATTTAAATAAAATATTTTTTATTACTTATGTATAGTTTTCGGGATATAATAAAAATAATTTATATCCCAAACATAAATTTAACTATATATATAATTTAATAAATTCAAAATTATATATTAAATTAATAAATGGCTAGAATAAATAAATTTAAATAATGGAATGTCTATATATACTTATTCGTTATATATGAGACATTTCCATATTAAAATTATCATTGCCTTAATATTATACTGACGATAAATTCCAATGGTTAATTATACACCTATGTCATTTATTCATTGTTTATACCTTAAGTTAGTGTACCATATTTATTATAGTTGTAATGTTTGCATTGTGAATGCAAACATATTATAAACTAAAATACAAAATTAAAATTAAATAAAATTAAATAATAACACATGTTATAACAAATCATAATGTGAAATATAAATATTTTAATATAGAATAATCAAATAAAGTTAATAGCCAAATTCGTTTATTAATCACCACTAAATATGATTTAGTACAAAGATATTATTCATGTAAACACAAAATAAAATCTATTGCAAATTAATAAAAGATTTTTTTGAAATTACTCTATTTTACCCCTACCAATGCACCTGATCTAACAATGTAATCCATAGTTGCTTTCTGCTTTCAAACTGATTCTAGGCTTATAACACTGTGCATATCATAACTAATCTACCAGGGTTTTCATTTGTACGTGTGATAAGTTGCTCTAGTTTTTGGAGAACTTAAATCTTCCACTGGATTGGTTCCCACGGTAACAAAATTCTTCCTTTTCCATTCTCATTATTTGAATTTCCAGTCATCATTAATCACTTTCACTACTACAGAAATTTTACTAACTAACAATTGATTCTCCAACCGGCCTATTAATGATTTTTTTTAGTAAACTAATAAATATCTTGTCGTTTGGAGGGACCACTCATCTCTTTAACTTTCTATATAAGCATTAGTTAAGAGGAAGTTTGCTCACTTCTTATTTCTTGGTAAGAATGAGTTACCCCATTTGTCTTTGACCTTTTGGACTTTCTTCTTATTAATTTAAGTTGGTTTATCATATAATTCCATGGAGGTTTATCTATGACATCTTATGACCGTGTTGCTTTGAATTTGAATGGAGCATCATCTTGTTGATTTCTTCCATTGCTTTTTTGTTTGGCACTGTGTAGTTAAAGCTCCTCTAAAGTCCCACAAAATCCCCGTTATAGCGCATAAAGCTCTTCGACTACTACGATTTTTCAATTTAGTGCTATTAAATAGTAGATCCACTTTAAACTCCATTATTTTCCGCTATACCAGCTAAATCAATGTTTTTCAGCACCTACTTTAGCAACGTTAATATAAAAATTATGATTTAACTAGTTATCCTTTAAACTAAATCAACAAAGTTAGGGTAAAGACCTAACATTAAGACATAAGTTCTTAATATAAGTTAGAAATCTACACTAAATCTGGAACACAAAAATCATGATATTCTTCGGTATTGTTATATAAGATTAAACAATATTCCTTTTGTTAGGTGTGGCTCGCATTGTATTAGAGTATGTGCGTAGATTGGATGTTGATATGTCCCACATCGTAAGATATCCTAAAGGGGATAAGCATATATATGGGATTAGTAGTATGTAACAATAAGGAATTCTTTTTGTTACAATAAACATTACCATGAAAATATATGCGCTCTAAAGGAGATGTAGGGATATCCAATCATGACGCTGGCACCAAAAGGCTTCGTTCAATGGTCTTGCTTTTCCTACACTAAATGAGTGCACACATAGCAGAGATGTGAGGGAGTGTCGAAAATTTCAACATGGTATCAGAGCTGATGGTTCCAGGGGAATCTGTTAGGTGTGGCTCGCATTATATTAGAGTGGGTGTGTAGATTGGATTCTGATATGTCCCACATCGCAAGATATCCTAAAGTAGATGAGCATATATATGAGATTTGTAGTATGTAACAACAAGGGATCTCTTTTGTTACAATAAATGTTGCCATGAAAATAATGTGCTCCAGGGGGGATGTAGGGATATCCAATCATGATGCTGGCACCAATAAGCTTCATTCAGTGGTCTTGCCTCTTCTACACTAAATGAAGTGTGCGTATAATAGAAGATGGGAGGGGGTGCCTAAAATTTCAACATGATATCAGAGCCGATGGTTCGAGGGGACCAATATGATACAACATTGACCTAATTAAGTATGCTCCAGTATGTGGTTTGAGCTTGGGATTCTCATTAAGGTGGAGTTTTATGGTAGAACGCGGTCTGCTCTAATCGTGGGAAAGATGTCTCTTTGTAAAACAGCTTGGCCAAACTACTGAGTGGTGGTAGCAACCTAATTAGAACTACTGAGAGGTGTTAGCGACATTATCCAAGTGTTTGAGGACTCTGCATAATTTCAAGCTGAATTGAGAAATGCTCACCAAGGTGGAGATCTGTTAGGTATGGTTCGCATTGTATTAGAGTGGGTGCATAGATTGGATTCTGATATGTCCCACATCATAAGATATCCAAAAGAAGATGAGTATATATATGAGATTGGTAGCATGTAACAATAAGAGATTCCTTTTGTTACAATAAATGTTTCCATAAAAATATATGTGCTCTAAAGGGGATATATGGATATTCAATCATGACGCTGGCACCAAAAGAGCTTCGTTCAGTAGTCTTACATTTTCTACACTAAACGAAGTGCTCACGTAGCAGAGATGCAAGGGGGTGCCGAAAATTTCAACATGGTATCAGAGCTGATGGTTCGAGACGACCAATATGATGCAACATTGACCTAAGTATGCTCTAGTATGTGGCTTGAGCTTGGGATTCTCATTAAGGTGGAGTTATATGTTAGAACGCGGCCTGCTCCAACCATGGAAAAGAGGACTCTTTGTAAAGCAGCTTGGCCAAACTGTTGAGTGGTGATAGCAACCTAATCTGAACTGTTGAGAGGTGTTAGCAATCTTATCCGAGTGTTTGAGGACTCTGTATAATTTCAAGTTGAATTAAGAAATGCTCGCCAAGGTGGAGATCTATTAGGTGTAGTTCGCATTGTATTAGAGTTGGTGCGTAGATTGGATTCTGATATGTCCCACATCGTAAGATATCCTAAAGGAGATGAGCATATATATGAGATACGTAGCATGTAACAACAAGAGATTTTTTTTGTTATAATAAATGTTGTCATAAAAATATATGTGCTCCAGAGGGGATTCAGGGATATCCAATCAAAACGTTCGCACTAAAAGAGCTTCATTCAGTGGTCTTGCCTCTTCTACACTAAATGAAGTGCGCGTATGCGGAAGACGCGGGGCGGTGCTGAAAATTTCAACATCTTTTTCATATACAAATGATGAGAATGCGAATAAATTAAATTTAAATATTTTGTTTTATATCTGACGGAATCTTTTGCACTTCTTCTATTTTCCTTTATATCATCGCTTTATCCCTGCTGTAACGTTTTGCACATCCACCGATATAGAACCATTAAGTGCTTTAACTACATATGATTGGTACTAACTGAACTTACACTATCATTGTCCTATTGTGCATTTTCTTCCTAGATTTGTGTTGTTTTACATATATTCTAATTCTGTAAAGTCCAAACTTCCACTTCCGTTTCAGGAATTGCATCAATTCATTCTAGAGCTTTTCATTTGCATGTATGAAGACAAACGGTTGAGATCGATTTTTTCTTCTTCAAGTTTTCAGTTGCGTTTAATTGTTTATTTTGGTCATCTCCAATCTACTAATAATTTCTAGACTGTTTGTATCAACTGGGATATCAAATTAGTTTGATGCAGGCTTTATGAACTGGACTGATCTGTTTCACCAATTTTCTGGGAACTGACTTTTGAATTATGTACCATGACACTCCTTTGTCTATTTGATTAAAATTGTCCAAATTTGAAGCTTGAACATTCATTTCATTTTTTTGAACTACGCAATTCATTTGACATCATGTTTTCGTAGGTACAATTAAATTTTGGTATTACTGAACATTTTCATTATAATTATTTATCCCTTCATCAATGTCCATATTTCCAATAGTTTTTTCTTTTTGTTCTTTGAATTTTGGAACCTAAACTTTTTCAAAAGCATAGTATTTTTCTATATGTTCAAACTATTACAATTCTAACATTTTTTTAGGTTTCCACTCATACTCCACTTTTTTTAAGGTTAGACCAATTCTATTCAAACACCAAGAATTACTATACTCACACCAAAACTTATAACAAATCAATATACACTCATTTTTTACTTTACCTACACCGTAAACATTACAACACTACCGACATCTTTAAATAAAATTACATTCCTTATATCTTGTTCTTTAATTTTTTTCTTTTAAAATTAAGTTTTCAATTCAAAATCCAACATAACAAATTCAACTCTACATGCTTAGGTAGATTTTATGTCTTTTAATTCATATCAATCCTTAATTTTGGAGAACTATCAATATCTATTGTAAAAATCATTATCTCAATTGTGTTGATTTGAAAGATAAAAAAACAAAAAAGGAAAAGAAAAGATAGTAAAATCATTATCTTTTTTATTCTATTTTATTTTAAGCTTTTAGTGAAATTCATGATTAAAAATATTAATGTTTCCTTTTGTTTTTATATAACTTATGGTTTTAATTTAATTGGTTACAAAACCAATTGTTAAGGTTGTAATGAAGAAGACAGACAAATTTGTCCTAAAATTAATTCTGAAAATACAAGTGCATGTTAAGTAATTTTTTGTGTTTGAATAGAATTAGCTTTAAGGTTATTTGTTCCTTGTCATTCAAAATCACCACTTGTTTAGAAAAAATTGAATCGCCGTTAATCTCTACTAGTACACGAGCATATGCGATTTTCACCATACTTCTGTATATTTGTTCATTTTTATTAGAAAAGCTCATTATCGATGCAATGCAACTATTACCCTCTTTCCTCCAATAATCAGGAGGTAAACCAAGTAATCTATCACAAATGGAAACCGATTGGAGAATTTCCTTGTTCAAGTTCAATCGGAGTGCCCAGTAATTTCATCATGATAAGATTTTTGTCATAAAAATAAGGTTTCTCTTCAAGGACAAGATCACAATCCTATTTTATGCTATTTAATGAGATATAAGCCATTTTCCTTCAAGAAAAATATGAAAATCATCTGATGTTTTCCAAACATGTGATATGTATGCCTAAGATACGGGTTACAAATTACAATAGAGTTATCCCATTGTTTTTGGGTTAATTTCAAAACTGAATTTGACATTTTAGCAAACTTCAGATTATGCATACCAGTGGCTTAAAGATAAAAAAAAGTGGTATAGAGATCGGTACTTGGTTACCCGTTATAATTTCCTTCCATGATCTTATAACCGGAGGCTTGATGGGGAAATCTGCATTTCTACTTTTATTTTTGATTCTCTACTGAAGTTTGGGCATGGTCTGATGTCACCGTGCTATTAGTTTTAGGTGAAACCATAACAACATAATGATTTGTTTTCTTCAAAGTTGGAACTACATCAACCCGTCGTTTATCAAAAAATTGCTCGCTTTGCTTTGCTGCTAAAGACCTGCCTGTTTTATGGATTTCACGGAAGTGAAACCCTCATCAATATTGGAAGATTTCGGCCCAACTTGTCAAAGTCGAAGGAGGAAGGGATGTGGGGAGGAGAAGAATTATTGGACAGCCATGAAACCCTGGACACAGAATTTGTAACGAATAACCTCAAGTACCATGGTAGCTATAAATTTTTTGTAATAATATATATGCAACAACTCATCAAAATCTTAATATAACTAACTCATTTTTATGTTATCCTCTAAAATAGACAAAATTTTCATGTCTTTCGTTGTACTGGATCATTTTCTCTTACCATAAGATCCAAGTATCAAAGTACTCTCGCATGTACTTATGGAACAATATCATGATCATCATCGTATGTCAAACTTTTTATCATCAAAGTTCTATTTTTGTATAAGACATAAATACTGATTAAATAATTGATATTTTTGGAAAATCATCTATTAGCTTCTTCCAACTAAACATTTAAACCACAAAAATATAGTATGTATTTGTTCATTCCTCATGTCACAAGTTTTAATTTCCATTTGCTTTTCAAGCAAAGTAGAGTCATTGTTAACTTGTCTTACATAAAAAGAAATATCATTAACCCAACCTTAACATTGTGCATAGCAAACGTGAAATAACCATAGAATCCGAATGAATTATTAGATAGATGTTAATTACTCCCAATTGGTATAATTATTATGTTGTTAATTGCTCAAAAAGTTAACAATGGTTATATATGGCCCAACCCTTTACGAAAAAACATTCAAAAGTACAGGCCCAATATAGGCAGACTGCAAAACCCGTTGAATCAATATTAACATACATAGCCACCCAAGCCTTTTCTTCCCTCCTCCGCCCAAATCCAGAAATTCCCTAATTCAAAACGGCCATGGATAGAAGAAGAAGAAACCGTAACGACAAATTAAATGTCAAAAAAGTTTCTGTATTCAAACGACTTCGTCCACATCCACACGCCAACAACGTAGTCAACGATGACGATTTCTTCAATTCTTCTTCTTCTTCTTCTTCATCTCCTCCGCTTGTTGTAGTAACGGGTATGCCTTCTGATTGCACTGTTATGGAGCTCAAATCTCGGTTCGAAATATTCGGCCAGATCTCTCGCACTCGAATCGATTCGAATGACGGTGCTGGATATGTTACTTTCCGGTCAGGTGATTCAGTTGAGGCGGCGTTGTCCGCTTCTCATGATTCCGAGTCTGGAATCGAAATTCGAAGTAAAAAGGTTGCCTTTATTTTTCTATAAGTTTATTAGCAAATTAGGGTTTAATATGGGTTTTAGCTTTGAATGTGAAATGACAAATTTAGATGTAAAGGATGGATATTAATATACCCTGCATGCACTTATTTTTATCTAAATATTTCATTGTGAACATACAACGATTCAATTTTCTAAATGAATATAAGTAAGAGCATAGTTGTTAAGGCGCGCACTTAGGCGCGACTAAGGCGCGCACTTAGGCGCGACTAAGGCGCAGGCGCACCTCCTGCGCCTTGTCAGGTGCCGAGGCACCTCCTCTAGCGGAGGCGCACCTAAAGCGCAAAAAGCACGCTTTTTGTCGAGACGCCGATGCTCCATTAGACGCGCCTCGACTAGCAGCTCTTATTTTTGCTGGCCGACCTTCGTTCGACCCGAAACCCGACCTGTTTTTGAAATCGACTTGGTCGACGAAGCTGTTTAGAGTTTCAAATTATAAACGAATCTCGAACAAAAAAAAAACAACGGCACCGCCTCATGCAGCCGCCGTCGCCCCAGCTCTCCTTTGCCGCCGCCGCCAGGTCTCCTTTGCCGCCGCCGCCAGCTCTCCTCTGCTGCCGCCGCCGGTTCTCCTCTCGGGTATTTTTTTTAACTGCAGTAGTATTAATTAGGTTTTTTTAATATAAACTTTTAAGTTAGATTATAATTAGTTTAAAATATAAATTATGAAGTTAATTTTAATTAGTTTATAACTTTAAAATTTAATTTAAACTTTTAAGTTAATTTGATTAATTTAGTTTGAAATTTAACGAGTTATGTTATAATTTATAAATATGATTTAAATTTTAAATTTAATTATGTTTTAATTTAAAATTTAGTTATGTTTTAAAATCTAATGAGTTATATTTTAAATTTTAATGAGTTATGTTTTAGTTTAAAATTTTAGTTATGTTAACTTATGTTTTAAATTTCAAATTTAGTTATGTTTTAACTTTTAATTTAAAATTTAGTTATGTTTTAAAATTTAACGAGTTATGTTGTAAAATTTAAAGAGTTGTGGTTTTGTTTTAGTTATGTTTTAAATTTTAAATTTGGTTATGTCTTAATTTAATTTTAAAATTTATTTATGTTTTAAAAATTAATGAGTTATGTTTTAAAATTTAAAATGTTATTTTTAAAATTTTAAATTTAATCATGTATTAATTTAAAATTTAGTTATGTTTTTAAAATTTAAAGAGTTATGTTTTAGTGATGTTTTAAATTTCATATTTAGTTATATTTTAATTTAAAATTTAGTTATGTTTTAAAATTTAAAGAGTTATGTTTTAATTTAAAATTTTAGTTATGTTTTACTTATGTTTTAAATTTAGTTATGTTTATGTATTAATTTAAAATTTAGTTATGTTTTAATTTAAAATTTAGTTATGTTTTAAAAATTAATGGATTATGTTTTAAATTTTAAAGAGTTATGTTTTAATTTAAAATTTAGTTATGTTTTAAAAAATAATGGGTTATGTTTTAAATTTTAAAGAGTTATGTTTTAGTTATGTTTAAATTTAAAATTTAGTTATATTTTAAAATTTAATGAGTTATGTTCTAAAATTTAAAGAGTTAAATTAATGGTTAAAAATTTAAAATTAGAATTTTAGTTAGTAAAATAGTTTAATAATTTTATTTCACCTTTTCATTTCAGGTTGATATGGATCCACACACATACTTCAGGCAGGTTCTTCCGCCGCACCTAAAAATCGTAGAGCAGATGTTGGATGGAATTACAATTTTTTGGCGGATGAAAACAACCTTAATAGCTTGACTTGCATGTATTGCTTGAAAGTGACTTCGGGGGGAATAAATAGAGCAAATCAACATCGAATCGGAGGCTTTAGAAATGCAAACGCTTGTCCTAAATGTCCATTCGAAGTGAGAACTATTTTATTGGAAGCTATGGCTAGTAAACAACGTAGGAAGACAGATGCTTTTGAAGCTCATGCGAGCAATGAGTTAGATAACTATAGTTTGGATTTGAAAGATAATGAAGTTGAAGAAGTTGCACTAACTAATAAGAGATTGAACATTGGTGGAAGAATGTTGGAAAGAAGGCAAAATCGTCAAGGGGTAATGCAAAAGGCCCGATTGATTTGTACATGAGTAATATGGCATCAAAGCAAAGTGAACAAGATAAAATTTTGGGATCGTCTAAGTTGAGGCAATCAAGTATAAATGATGCATGTGATAAAAAATTGAGAGCTAGAATCAATCAATATATTGCTCGTTTTTTTATCAAGCTGGTATTGCATTAATGTTGCTCGTATGGATTCATTTAAGGACATGGTTGAAGCAATTGGTAGATGTGGACCTAATCTAAAGCCTCCTAGTTATCATGAATTGAGAGTTCCATTGCTAAAGAAAGAGTTGGATTAATGAAGGGGCATAAAACCGAATGTGTGAAATATGGTTGCTCCATTATGTCGGATGGGTGGATGGATCGAAAGGGATGAACATTGAATAACTTTTTAGTAAATTGATCTTTAGGGACAATGTTTGTGGAATGCATAGATGCATCCTCTTATGTCAAATCGGAAGAGAGGATATTTGAGTTGCTCGACAAGTTTGTTGAAAGAATTGGCGTGGAGAATGTTGTTCAAGTTATAACGGATAATGGAAGTAATTTTAAATTAGGGGGTGAAGTCTATTTTTAAATATCTATTTATAAAATTTTAATTAATAATTATTCAATTTTGTTGAAATTTAAAACTAATTAAATTCATATTTTTATTTTTTATTATCTAGATGAGTTGCTAATGGCAAAAAGGAAAATTTTATATTGGACTCCTTGTGTTCATTGCATCGACCTTATTCTTGAGGATATTGAAAAAATAAGGTGGGAAACACAATTAAAAAAGGAGTTGCTCTTTCGGGATTTATTTATAACCATATTTGTGTCTTGAACATGATGAGGATGTTCAATGCGACTAGTTTTCTATGTTTGCACAAGACAAAAATTTCTTTACGTGCTATGTTCACTTTCGAAGAGTGGGTTAGAAGCAAGTGGACAAAAGAAATGAGGGAAAAAAACTTGTGATACGGTTTTGAATGAGCACTTTTGGAATAGCGTCTCTTATATTCTTAGAGTGATGGGCCCTCTTGTTCGTGTTCTTCGATTAGTCGATGGTGAGAAAAGACCGGCTATGGGGTACATATATGAAGCAATGGATAGAGCTAAAGAAGTCATTGAAAAATCTTTTGAAGGAAATGAAGAGAAGTACAAAGATATTTTTACCATAATTGATAGAATATAGGAATGCCAACTTCATCATCCATTGCATGCGGCATGCGGCAGACCATTTTCTCAATCTGCAATTCTTCTACAAAGATCCTTCCATTGAGCATGATGAAGAAGTAACGTGTGGATTGTAAATATGTGTCGAGAGACTTCTTTTCGAAGATAAGCAAGAGAAGGTGATAGATGAATTGACTTTATATAAGAAAGTGGAAGGACAATTTGGTATTAACTTGGCAATCAAATTAAGAGACACAAAATCCCCTGGTAAGCGTTAGCTTATATTTACATTTTACACATCATAAATTACATTAATAATTTTATAGATAATAGATATTGATTAGTTTATACTTTTTTCCTTAGCCGAGTGATGGAGCTTATATGGAAATTCAACCCCTGCACTTCAAAAGTTTGCGATAAAATTTTTAAGTTTGACTTGTAGTCCATCCGGTTGCAAGAGAAATTGGAGCATTTTTTAGCATGTAAGTTTTTTGCATAACACTCCGTACTAATTCTACTTACTCGTATATTTAAGTTTTAAACATATTGCTTTGTATTTTTTTAATTAGATCCATAGCAAGAAGCGTAATAGACTTGAGCATGAAAAACTGCAAAAGCTAGTGTTTATCAAGTACAATCAAAATTTGAAGAACCGCTTTAAACGAAGGGATTTGATTGATCCAATTACTTTGGAAGATATTGATGCTTCAAATAAGTGGATGACCGGCCACGTGGAAGGAGATAATTCTGAGGTTGAGGATGAGTTGGTTTTCGAAGGAGATACATTGACATGGGAAGATGTGACACGCGCTTCCGGAGCGGGAGAAAGGCTGCACATGATTAGGCAACATGTCATTGCCAAATCAAAAAGAAAAGAAAAGGCTTCGACTTCTACTATGCGACCTAGTTATGTTGAAAATGAGAAGCTACTATTGATGATAATTCGGAGGATGAGAATTTTGAATATGATTCGAAGGAGGAAAACTACGACTTAGAGTTATTGGATGGTTCGGAGGATGATGATGATGGTTGGGATATGTGATTAGTAGAAGTTGAACTTGAAATTCTTTATCATTTCTAGCCTTCGTTATTGTTGTTGTGACTTATAACTTCTATGTTTTTGGTGTTGAAACTTGAATTTGTGATTGTTTTAGTTTCGAATTACCATTTGTGACTTCGTACCTATTAACCTATGTTTTTTTTATTTGCACAAATGATTATCAACACTAAATTTATCATTTTTAGTAGTATTTTATATTGCAGTTTTTTCCAAAAAAAGCCCACACCTGTAGAAAAGTCGCACAAAAAAGCCCAAGACTCAAGTCTTGCACCTTTTTGCGTCTTAACTACTATGAGTAAGAGCACGTCTGACAACTACTTGTAAGCAAGGTTTTCAAAATATGATTTAAATCGTAAATCGTAAAGATCAAACCTTAAATCGAAACGGAATCCAAATCGTAGATTCAAAGAATCCATATTTAAAGGATTGTACACATTTTGAAATTGATTTTGATGTTTGAACTTATACTACTAAACTTGAAACTCAATTTACTCTCTTATTCCATTTTTATTGTAAAGGAAGAGATCCGATCTGTATCGGGATTTAAAGTGTAAGATTTTAAGATTTTTGACAACAATCCTTGTAAGTAAAACTACTTATAAGTCATTTGTTGTAATTCAAATGTTTGACAACTTACAAAAGTAACTAATAAGTCAAAATATAAGAAACAATAATTTGTTGCTTATGACTTATGGACATATTTTATAACCAGTTTCGACAAATTATTTTATTTATTTTAACTTAAAAGTCAAATTGCATCCAAACACTTCTGCTTATAAAACCACTATTTAAAACTATTTAGAAATTTAAAACTACTTAGAAGTTACTATTCAAATCTCCTTTTAAGCAGTTTCAAAATAAGTTGTTGTCAAATGTGCGCTAATGCATCTAAATAATTAATGAAGTTTTTATGTTCTTAATTTTTTATATTGTATCTTAGATCAATTAATTACAAACTTTGTAGACCCAGTCAGTTGCAGTTATGTAAGATGAACTAATTAGGAAGGAAGTCATAAATCTGACTTGATTGTTGTCATAACATGGGAATTTAAGTTTGCCTATCTAGTAGTTGATTGAATGTTCAGGGTATTTGGTTTCCTTTTTTGATATTTATGCAAAAACCAAGATTATTAATGTAAATACACAATCTTATTGTGTGCCCAATGAAAACGCATTAACATATTTTGTTTAATATTTGACTTATTTTGCAAGTTACCACTTCCATCCTAGCTTTATATATCATGACCACAATTTCATGTCACTTTTCATAGTCTGCATTCACTATATTATAGTGGCATCGCGGAACAATGTTTAGATAAAAAAGGAATAAAAAAGATTATTACTATGTACTGAACTATTGCGACAATTTATTTAAGGGGATTTTAAGTTAGATCCTTATTTTGAAAAAAAAAAACATGATTCTTACACCCTTCCATGAAGACAATGTAAACAAGTCAATCTTTTTATATCTTTATTAACAATTGGAATAGAAAAACAATCTTTTAGTCCAACCGCAAAGATCCAAAAATACTCTTATATGCAAACAGAAGGTCAGGAGTTCAAATCTCACAAAGAAAACAAATATTAACATCTATTTCAAATAGAAATTTTGGAATGTAAATAAAGTTACAAATTCAAAGCTTTATATAAGTAAAAAAATTACAATTTTTTTACTTATGTTTTCCAGTTTATTTTTATCCAGCCTACTTAAGAGTTTTAAATTTGATTATTGTATAAGAATTTTTTATATCCACGTGCAACGCCATAAAATCTCGTCTATAGAATTGATGTTCAAAATGATGTTAATATCAATGTTGTGCTGAGTTTCGACCACCGGACCAAGCTTTCCATCTCCAAGTTATTTAGCGATGTGGGGCTATTTCGTTTTCAAACCGTCGTCCCATTTCCAACCTGCATGATAATCCTAACATGTTGTACTTTTCTTCTCAATCATTATTAAATCCAATATTTTTTAAATGTTTAATGAATTTCAAACTCTGAATGAACTATATGTAAAAAATTGCAATGCATATGTTTAAAAAATGCTTCCAGTTTGCTTTTTATAGTCCAAACATTTGTTGTGCATAGAAATTGTTATACTGTGCAAAATAATTGCGAAGTAAATATTTATGACACAAATATTACAGTGCAATTATTTGTCTTTACACTGCCAACCTTTATTATTGTGCAATAAGAGAGAATAACTGCAATTTTTTTATGTTGCACTCATCGATGTATAAGTTAGATTAGGCGGTGCCGGTTGCCTAGGCATTAGGTGGTGCATGTTGCCTCACTTAAGAGGCTAGGCGCTTGTTCTAAGCGGTGCCTGGGTCTGCTTAGAACCCGGCTTTGCTCGTTGGAATCGCCTAGACTTTCTTGGGTTCGCATGCAACCTGATTCTACCTGGGTTCACTTAGTTTTATCTAGGTCCGTCTGGGTTCACCTATATTCGTCTATTTTAGATGTCATTTTGTTAAACCTTCAAGTATGAAGTTTTTTTGCTACTTCTCTAAAGCATCCAGATTGCATTTACTGTTGTTTGCATGAATATACAGAAATAGTTTATTATCGTATGGTTTTCGGTACACTATATTTAAATTCACAAAAAAAAACGTGTTTGCCTTAAACATGAAATCTCAGTTTAAAATATAATTCTGAATTTGTGTTTGCCTTAAAAATGGAAAGATATAATTTCAGTATATAAGAACATTTCAAAATATAAGTATTAAATTGTAAAATAAATAAAAAAATAGTTTTATAAAAGATGTCTAGTTCCGGTTAATCCCCGCCTAGACGGTTGTTCTCTAGTTTAAATCCATCGTATAGTGTCTGCCTAACGATTTTTAGGTTGTATTGGTAATATGCAAAGTACTTGCATTTGGAAAATACATGAGTATTGCTTTGGTAAAAATCTAATATTTCTGCCAAAAAAAAACTCATGGAAAGTTGTGCACATTGAAACCTGATGAAATTTTGGTATACTCCAACAATCTCTTATTTAACATCTTTCTTGGTGGTCAAAAATGCCGTCAGATGTGGCTCTTTATGTGGAGTCGATTAGCGGCAGTTCCCGTGGTGTAACATCTGTGGTGATTGAAATTTGCAACTTGGATCAAAGATAGTTGGAATTTGATCATCTACAAATGGCAACCGAAGGATTTCAGGTGGATGCTAAAAGGTGCGGCTTTCGGGAACTGATTGGTGTGGTAGAAGAGGTTGCAGATAATTGTGATGATGAGATCAACAATCAAGAGGTGATCAAAGATAGGGTTGTAGATGATGTTAACTATAAGGATATAAAAAATAGATAAATGATGGGAGTGAGTATTTAAGCAATAATTTTTAAAATAAAGGGATGTATGACAAATTTTCAGTTATTTAATAAGTCAGAACTACGATGATTGTTGTTTACTAAAGTTTCAGTGAATGTTTTACTATAATTTTTAAGCAATATAAATAGAACTTTTACTAGTGGTATCAATTTAGTTTTGATCTCTGTTGTGAGTAATCATATCCGTATCAACACAAAACAATCTTAAAATTGAATATGAAAAGACAAATGTCTAGGATATATATTAAAGCAAGGGCTCACTAAAGCAAGGCCTTTCTTAGGATTTTGATTGCTAGGTGTTGCTCAGTTGTATATCACATAATACAAAATGTTGTACGAAAAGCACATTGTTGTAAAATGACTTGTGCAAATTCAGTAGAGATACTAAATCGCAACAATAGAATAGAAATGTTAGTTGCTAATATTTGCAGATTGAATCATAAATATGTTTAAGGGATTTCTGTGTGCCATTGAGAAAGGAACCGGAATATAATTCAATAACATTTGTACATATGCAATGCACAGATTCATATTTCTGCAACATATAAAACATATAAATTTGGTGAAGTATGTTGCTATAATACATTTGTGATAATTTTATGACCATATTAATCTGTGAAGTGGTAATGCTTTGCACTTTAGCACAATATATGAATTTGGTCTATAATATTCATCAACAAAAAAGTTGGAAACTTTCACCAATGCATATTACAAGATATTGTGATGATATCAAAACACTTTACAGTTTTTATTTATTTATCTACTCTCTATGAATTCTGCATTGTAAATGTTTTTTTTTCCTCCTATAAAGGTAACAGTTTACCGATCCTCCGATCCTCTACTAGGCTGGAAGGCAGGAACTAAAGCAACGGCACCTCCAATATTATCACGTGTAGAAACCGCACTTGATAAAAAGCATAGTAGAAGTGATAGAAGATCTGCTGGCAGTTTAACCTCCAAAAGTTCATCAGAATTGCCACACGATGCAAGAGAAATTGTAGCCTATGATGATCTTTTTTAAACAAGTTTAATTTTATTTGCATCTTGCTGTGCAATTGTATATTATTCAATAAAACAAGTGTTTTGATGATGTAGTACTAGTTGTACTCATTCAATGGGAATAGTTGTTGATTATTGCTAACGCTTTGAACCAGATTAATCTGATGTGAAGCTGTTTGGTTTGTTTGATTTAAAGAGCTGTTCACTGATGTTTGAGTTATTATTATGAAATAATCAGTTTGCTGATTGTTGAAATTATGAATTTAGAAACAAAATATAAATATTTGCATTTATGCTTTGTAACTCCATCTGTGTAGTTTTCTATGCATGTAGTGATAAATGAGTAAGGGTCTTCGCACTTTACTCGGCGGGTGCAAAGGGCAAGGAAGCTAGTCGATGAAAATAAGATTTGATTGGGTAGTTGGAATGTAGGATCCTTAACATGAAAGTTAAGAGAGATAGTTGATACTATGACTAGGAGACATGTAAATATCTTATGTGTTCGGAAGACCAAATGGACGGGTCAGAAGATGAAGAAGGTGGATAATATAGGCTTCAAGCTATGGTACACGGGAAAAGAACGTAATAAGAACGAAGTAGGCATCTTAATTGATAAGAACCTTAAAAACAGAGTGGTCGACGTTAGGAGACAAGGGGACATGATCATCCTAGTCAAGCTGATAGTTGGTGATATGGTTTCGAATGTCATTAGTGCATATGCCCCACAAGTAGGCCTAAGTGAAGCCGTCAAGAGGAATTTCTGGAAAGAGTTAGATGTCATGGTTAAATATGTGCCTAGTAGCGAGAAACTTTTCATAAGAGGAGATTTCAACGACCATGTTGGTACAACTAGTGGGAGGTTTGAGAAAGTGCAAGGTGGTTTTGGATATGACAATAGGAACCAAGAAGAAGAAATATTGAATTTCGGTATTGTTTATGACCTCATGATAGCTCTTCTTTAGAAAGAGGCAATCACACTTATTTACTTTCAGTAGTGGCTAATGCTCTAGCTAGATTGACTTTGTCCTTATCAGAAGAGATGACAAACGAGCTTGTGTAAATTGCAAAGTCATATCTGGAGAATGTGTCATCTCACAACATTAGCTTTTGATGTCTGAGTTTCGTCTTCGAATACACGTTCGACAAGATAAATGAGCCAATATTAGTTGGACGAAATGGTGGAAGATCAAAGTAGACGCATCACGGGTGTTTAAGGATAGAGTAATGGAGAAGGGACATGGAATATGGAAGGAGAAGCATATGACATGTGGGATGAGATGACAACGCGCATTCGGAAAGTGGATACTGTGGTGTTTGAGATAACGAAAGGAAATAAACGCGAACCTAAAGATTCATGGTAGTGGGAAAGCGATGTGCAAAAGGCTATCAAAGAGAAGAAGAAATGTTATAAGTGCTTACATCACCACAGGAGGGAGGACAACATGCAAAAGTATAAAGTGGCAAAGAAGAACGCAAAGAGAGCGGTGAGTGAAGCAAGGGGTCGGGCGTAAGAAGTTCTATATCAAAAGTTAAGTACAAAGGAGGGTGAAAAAAACGTCTATAGGATAGCTAAGCTCCGCAAGTGGAAGACGAGAGACTTCTACCAAGTTAATGCATCAAGGATGACAATAATAGACTTTCGGTGAAGGACAATGAGATAAAAAATAGATGGAGAGATTACTTCGATGAGTTATTCAATGAAAAAGGCGATAGTACCACGATCGAGCTGGAGGACTCTTTTGATGACACCAGTAGACATTTTGTTCGGAAGATTCAAGAGTCCGAGGTTAAGAATGTGCTAAAACGGATGAAAGCGAGTAAGGCATTAGTTCTGATGACATCCCCATTGAGGTGTGGACACTACAACAAAAAGTGTCTTTTATAGCGGCATATAGCCGCTATTAATCACAACCATAGCGGTTTGATAAGCGCTGTATATCGACATGTTATAAAAAACTGTTGAATATTTATAACACAAAATATGCCGCTATGGTTGAGCTTAGTTTTATAACGCAAATTCGCCGCTATGGTACGTTAATTCAATAGCTCATTATAGCCGCTATAATACAGCTAAATCTCAACGGAACTGGAAATCTTTATAACACCATTTTGCCGCTATAAAATATTTATTCAATAGCTCATTATAGCCGCTATAATACAGCTAAATCTCAACGGAATTGGAAATCTTTATAACACCATTTTGCCGCTATTTACACGGTACTATAGCATGTATATACCGTTATAAAATACGCAGATACACGGTACCATATCATGAATCTTCTTTAAAAACATAACAGTTGAACAATGTAAGAGCCGAAGAATATAATAACTAGGAAATGAAACTCATTCAATCAAACGTACTATATGTCTATATATATTATATTAAACATGCTCAAACATACACA
Organism: Allium fistulosum; assembly: GCA_030737815.1. NCBI lineage: Eukaryota > Viridiplantae > Streptophyta > Magnoliopsida > Asparagales > Amaryllidaceae > Allium > Allium fistulosum. Next base: position 1,430,270,051 of record CM060902.1, read on the forward strand.
TAATATCCATTATATAATAACAACATCGCAAATAAGTTTTCAACTGGACTAAAAAACAATATAGCTAATAACACAAAACCAGGTCATAACCATTATCTTGCGACTTGCTCTTTTACTGGGAAGCATGGAAGCAGAGTTGAAGCAGGTGCAGGAGCTATTCAACAAGCAGCAGATAATCCAACATCTCAATTGTTTCCTTGACAGCCTGCAAAAAGAAAAGGTTCAAAACATTGTATACACGAGCACAAGGCTACATTTAAATTCTCAAGAGGATATTTGTTTTTATTCAAATTTATAAATTTTGGTACATTGGAATCAAATAAAAAGGAGTTGCTTTGATGAATTTGAAAGTGCTGAAGCTAGTGGATCAGCAGCTTTATTTGATGATGGTTTAAAACTTGGTGAGGGTATGAAAAAATTAATGTATTAGACTGAAATGCTTTTCAGATGTTTTTCTATGGTTCTTTTCCTAGCATAATGAGACTAGCAACATATGGACAAAAGTAAGATTACTCATTTCTTGATTTATGTTTTTTTTTGTTTATGCAAACCATCTTACCTAACAAACAAAGAACTCAAATAGAATAAAATCAATAATTTGGTGTGGTTTTTAATAGGATTCTTAGCGGGTTTTAAAAGTTTAAATTCATTCATATGGGTAAAATATTTTTCTTAATCAAAATATTATTTATTATAAAAGAAGAAGCATGTGTATTCTTCTTTTGCTTGGCAAATGAAATTCCTTTGCTTTACCTGGCATATGAATTTGTCAAACATAATAAGTTATAGGATTTACACTGTGAACAAATATATATACATGCCCATCAGTATTTAAGGAGCAAACGTCACAAGTGCAGCAAGAAGGGCAGTCCCATGAGCTCCAATGAAAGAGAGCTGAGAAATATGTATATTTTTTAGATAATAACATCAAAAGGCTATAATATGAAATCAATAATAAATAAGAGTTCAAAGAAAGACCTCTGTTTTCAGCCCAACTTTCTATGCAACTTCTGTGATACTTTTTATCGCATGTTTTGCATGAAAGCATTTTCAGTGCTTTAGTACTACCTATATTTTCACTAGAAAAACATATACGACACATGACTTTGACAATAGAGGAGAACCCAGTTCTTCATTGCCATAAGGGCCGCGAGCTTCTTCCAACGACTCCTGTAACAGCAAATGCATCAATAGGTCAAGGCCAATTTCGGATTAATGGTCTTTACCAATTCACCAAAATTCAAAATTAGCAACTAGTCCTAGCTTGCCAAAGCAATAGAAGAAGGCCAATATACTACTCACTTCACAAACATGCATGATCACCAATGTATGTACGAGCCAAAGCAACAGTAGAGGGCCCTGTTAGTATTTGACTTGATCATCTTAAAAAAAGAAACTCATACAAGAAGACTGGTTATCTCTATAGGTCTATTGACAGTGAATTTGATCCTAACTTGGATCACCGCTGTATATTGTGGTATTGAAATGATCCCAAAATTTTACCATGCAAAGATAGCTATCATGTATGAAAGTCCAAGTCTGGTCAGTACATAAAACAGTGTTTTTGCATCAAGTTTGCCATTTGACCTGAAAAGCATTGTTTGAAGTTAATTAGTGCTAACTTTGAGGACTGTTCCTATACAATGTATAATAATGTACAGTTCAGTTCCTATACAATCAACTTTGATGGCTGTTGAAAAACCTGTGAAGCATATACAATCAATTTTGCATTGTACCTTGCGGTGAATGTACAACTGAGGACGATGATGGGTTCATCCTTGGCGGCGAAGAATGAACTGGTTGAACAGGAGCTGAACTCGAAGGCGAGGGCGAAATTGGGATTTTGGAAATACCCAACTTCGGCAACTTCTGAATCAGGTCACTCACTTGACCTGAAAAGTATTGTTTGACGTTAGGACTAATTGATATGTAATGAGATGGTGTATAACATTGTATTTTAAAAAGAAAGAAAAAACAAATAATAAAAAGAAGAAGAAAAGAAATTAGCAACAAATTATTTTACATTTTGATGGAGTGGACATCGTTGAACAAGAATGAAGACGCTGGCTACGAGCAGTTCTTGGTTGGCTGTGCTCGAGATACATGAAAAGCGCAAAAAGCCCATGACCAATAAATGAAAAAACAAAGCAAAACGCATCACAAACATAATTCTAAGTATTTTTTGTTGTTGTAGACTTAAGGCGATCATCATGTCTTTGCAACTTCTTATTTTTCACTTGGGATGAATTTATGAATATACAGTTTATTATTGTTTAAAACTTGACTTGAATAACGGTGGCTATAGGATGCCTAAAAAGAGTAAGGTTGCTCCGTCTGCATAACTTATTAGTTTAGAAGATGCCTTAGATCTTCAACTTTATCTATGTTTGTGGTTTGTTTGAATTTTTCCCAGAATGGACTAGACGTATTTATCTTTGTATTCTTGCATTTTGAGAAGACTCCGAGTTTAAATTATTTAAGTAGCGCTTGTAGCTGTTGCATAAAAGCTTGGTTCTGAATTTCATATTGCATTCAATCCTGTTTCTGTTGTCAGTATGTTATTTAAATTTTCTACCTTCTCGGAATCTTAGTCCATCATTACATTCACGTTGTTCGACATTAAAGGCATTGTTTGGTAAGTGAGAAGTGATATCAGAGATTTTAAGTGCCAAACAGGGTATTGGTACAAAATGCGCCAACTTGGCTACGTTTGCTTCATGAACAATGTAGAATTATGGTAAGAGTGCACTAACCAATGAGGCCTTCTGATTACACAAGTTTACAAATAAATGACGTGAAAAACAATAAATCTACCACAACCTAATAAAGTAATATAATACATCATTACCTTTCTAACCATTATGCAGAACTCTATAAAGCTCATCCTTCAACGTCTGCAGCATAACAGGTTTACAGATCAACCTATTCATACCCGACTGTAAACACCTCTCCCAAATCCCATCTTCTACGCTTGCAGTAAATGCAATAATAGCGGGCCAGGACCCGCTGCGAATACTCCGGATCCTACCCGCAACTTCAAACCCGTCCATTTTATCCATGTGCAGATCCAGTATCACAAGTTGAAACGGTGGAGTCCCGCACATGCTAATAGAGCTTAAACACTGCATTCCTGAAGAGGCAGAAGTGACGTGGCACCCTAATTTTTCGAGCAGCTTTCTAGTCACTGCTCTATTGATTACATCATCATCCGTTAATAAGACTCTGAGATTGTTAAAAATGGGAGTGGAAGCAGAGGCGCCGTGATCCGAAGAGCTGCCCAGTTCAGATTATTGTAGCTAGGGTTTGTGTCTGGAACTGGAGCAGTAGAATTACGGTTTCGGGTTGGCCTTGCGGGTTCGGTATTGCCAATATGTTCCCTTGCATCATCTGTTCATTTCACCGAAATATTAATCATTGGAACATTGCATTGATCAAGATAAGCAAATATTCTGTCAATATTTACGGATTAAAGTTTGAATAGAAATAGATAACACAGTTGATGATGAAATATATCTTAACCATTAGATATTTCTTGCACATTTGGGAAAAAAAAGTTTACCTGCACATGCTGAAGCTAAGTCCCATATCAAAACCTTCAAAGTTCGAGCGTTGAGCAATAGTTAATAACACACTTGCAGCACTATTTTGCATCTTCTTTATGGAAATCTCAAACTTCACACAAACATTGCCATCCGAAAAGCTTGGTTTCCACGAAACCCAACCGTGATCTCTCCTTCCATTATCCTCATCAAACCTACAAACCTTCATTTCGACGCTGCCTTCATCACTTCCACTCAGTAAATTTCCCACCATATGCAATATCACTTGAAATATCCGCTTCTCATCCCCCACAACCTTATCGGGCACGGCATTCTCATATTGAAACCAAACCCAAAACCTCTACAATCGCATAAAGCTCTAGAAACAGTAGCCGCCTCCTTAATCATAGAACGCAAACTAAACGACCTTGTCTCCAAAGTTAATCTTCCATTATTCATAGTATAAATTTCCATTACATCGTTGATCAAAGTCGAAACCACACTGCTAGTTTTAGCCATCGTATCGACAACAAGCCTTTGTTCTTTGCTCAGTTCATCTTGCTGCAACATAGACAACATGCCTAGAACAGAATGAATAGGCCTTCTCATGCCTTAACTCATCACTCTTTGAAACGAATTTCTTGCTTCGCTTTCCATTAAGGCATTCTGTTTCTCTACTAACAAAGCTCTATTTTGCTCAGCCAGTTTGCCAGCCATAAGCTTCAACTCTTCCAGAACTGCAGCATGCGAAATGATAATACACAAAAATATAAAGATAAAGGACTTAATACAGGTAGTACACAGAGAAAACAAAATTTGGATAAAGAAAAACTACTTGCTCCTTCACCCCATCAAATAAATCTACCTGCTTGTCATCGAAAGAAGAGGGTCCATCAAATTCAGCCGACACACTACTGGAATCGCTGCAGCCTAATCCACCTCATAACTAAAAAGAGCAACCTGTGCATTCAGATATAATTACAAAACCTACAAGTAAAAGAGATGATGTTACCCGTGTTGGAAGCGGTAGGCGATTCCATTCTTGTAAATCGATCAACACCTTCATCGTCGTCGTTTCCCCAGCGTTGTTTTGTAGCCATGAAAAGTAGGTTTAGGGTTAGATGCATTTTTTTAATCGGGGAAAATCAATAGCGATATGATTTTGGAAACACTGGCTTGGAAAAGGTTTCTTCTAGATCGTGTGTCTTGATTTGCAGAGGATGTAGTACGGGTACGAGAGTTATGGACGGAGGCAGTGATAAGGGGCGTTTGAGGATTTTCGTTGAGGAATTGGGGGGGGGGGAATAATTTGGAGAAGAGGCGGCGAGGAAAATATTTGGGTAAGAGGCGGCCGGGAAATAATTGAGGGAGTAAGAGCGTTACCTTGGCTATCCAACTCTAAATAATACAAATTAAAACAAACATTTTAAATTAAGGGTCAATAATAACGCTTCAGAATAACGCGTTATTAAATAGCGTTATTAATATCATATTTTTTTGTAGTGGGAGATGCAGGGATATTCTGGCTAACTAAGTTGTTCAATAATATTTTCAAATCAAACAAGATGCCAGATGAGTGGAAGAGAAGCATATTAGTTCCAATTTTTAAGAATAAAGAAGATATTCAAAGTTGAACAAACTACAGAGAAATTAAGCTTATGAGTCATACAATGAAGCGTTAGGAGGGAGTCATTGAACATCGATTAAGAAGAATGACAAGCGTTTCAAAAACCCAATTTGGTTTCATGCCTAAAAAGTCGACCACAAAGGCGATTTTCTTGATAAGACAACTTATAGAGAGGTTTAAGGAGCAAAAGGAAAATACACACATGATATTTATCGATTTAGAGAAAGCTTATGACAAAGTACCGAGAAATGTTATGTGGTGGGCTCTGGGAAAAAAAGTCTCAACAAAGTACATTACCCTTATCAAAGATATGTATGATAATGTTATGACTAGTGTCTGAGCATGCGAGAGTGAAACTAGTGACTTTCTCATTAACATAGGATTACATCAAGGGTTAGATTTGAACCCCTACATTTTTGCCATAGTGATGGATGAGGTTACAAAGAGTATCAGGGTGAGATTCCTTTGTGCATGCCCTTTGCTGATGATGTTGTGTTAATTGACGAAAGTAGGATTGAGGTTGATAGACAACTGAAGCTGTGGAGATAGGTTTTAGAATCAAGGAGTTTTAGGCTTAGCAGAACTAAAACAGAGTACATGAAGTGCTAGTTTAACGGTGTCGGGTCAGAGGATGGAGATGTCACTCTGGCCGGACAAGTTGTGCCCAATAAGAAATCCTTTTCATATTTAGGAACAATGCTGCAGTATGATGGTGAGATCGATGAAGATGCTAGTTTTAGAATTCGAACGGGATGGGTGAAATGACGACAAGCGTCTGACATTCTCTGTGATAGGAAAGTCCCACAGAAGATTAAAAGAAAGTTCTATAGAATGAAAATCAGGTCTGCGATGTTGTATGGTGCAGAATGTTGGCCTACTAAAAACCAATACGTCCAAAAGATAAGTGTAGCATAAATAAGAATGCTGTGATAGAGCTGCGATCATACAAGAAGAGACCGAATTAGAAATGATGATATACGTGATAAACTTGGAGTATCATCAATTGAAAAAAAAACTAGTCCAACACTGCTCAAGGTGGTTTGGATAACTCCAACAGAGGCCTCCCGATGCACCTGTGCGCGTTGGAATTATAGACCGCGTCAAATGCTCAAAAAGAGGTAGAGGTCGACTAAGGTTGACATGGGAGGAAGTAATAAAAAGGGACTTGAATGATTGGAATATTTTCGAAGAGCTGGTGTCGGATGAAAGCGCGTGAAAGTTAGCGATGCACGTACCAGAACCATGAGGTAGGAGTTTTTTTGCTTAGGGGTAGTGGTATAAGTTTTAGATTATAAGACCGGTGAATAGAAGCATAAGACGTAGTGTTTAGTCTTCGGTCAATATTACTATTAATATCATTATTACTATTAGCATCATCATCATCATCATGATTTTTGTTTTTATTTTTTATTTTATATATACTTTTATTTTTATTTTTATTTTTATTTAGTTATTATTATTATTATTTGTTTACTTATTTGACTTTATTTTATTGTTATTACCATGGTTTTATTATTGTTGTTGTTGTTGTTGTTATAACTTTTAAATTGATTTTGTTATTTAGTTTTGGGTTTTATCTCTAACCGATCCCAGCTTATTTGAAAATAAGGACTTAATTGTTGTTGCTGCAGCAGCATCATTTGTGCTTTTTGATTACTCTAATGAATGCCGAATGATAAGGGCATCTCCAGTGGCTTCAGGGCTGAATATTCAGCCCGCTAAATATTCAGCCCTGAAGTGGGGATGGGCTCCCAATGGCCAGGCGCCCATTTAATGGGCGCCTGAAAAGCAGGCGCTCATAAAATGAGCGCCTGCCCTCCTACTAATACCCTTCCCCCTCCCTTCCCTCCCCATTTTTTCTTCTACCTTTCATTTTATTTTATTTTTAAATTAGAAAATCTAAACGAAATGCCGCCGCGTCCAACCAAAATCGTCCGAAGAACGGTTCACAGACATCCAGCGGAGCAAGCTGGACCGTTACATGTTCCGCCGCCACTTGGAGTTTCACCAAACGATCTACGTGTACTACACGAGCTTCCAGGTTATCGGCATAGAGCCGAATCCGCTTTGACGACCGTAAAGGTATAAATTGCACATTAGTATATTTGATTATTTTTATATGTACATCACATAATCATATTAATTAACTGTTACTCTATCAAAAATTATTAATTCATAAATTATCTTTAGGACCATTACATTCATTGTCGGGGTAGTTGGGCTAAGTGTATTACCCAGTTTCATGATTCTCTTCCCGGTCCTATTGCTGAGAGGCTACAGGCTAGCCCTTTTGGTCTTTTTTTGTCGATTAGGCCTGTTCAGTCCTTTGATCGACCTCTCATTCAGGCATTAGCTGAGAGGTGGTGGCCCACCACGCATACGTTTCATTTTTCAGATTTTGAGCTTGGTATCACCCCAGTTGATTTCTACGTGTTCACTGGCATTGAGATTGGACGACATGGTCTTCGACCTTTTCCATTTGATGATTTGTACGAGTCCCCCAATTTGTTTACTGTTTTCTACCATTGATAGATGTTACCTGCGTCAGTAGTGGTTCTGTTAAGTTGACTTACCTGCAGCAGTACATCACCACTTATATAGCTAGAGCTGATATGATGGATGCAGTCACTAGAGCATTTCTGTTGTACTTGTTTGGTTCGACCTTTTTTTCGAACCAAAAAGGTACGGTTCGACTAGGCTATTTAGCATCTCTTGCTAGATTAGACCAGCTACATACTATTGATTGGGGCACAACGATATTAGGCGCCCTTTATACCGCTCTAGATTCATTTGCGCTTGGCGGTGTTAAGCAGATGTACGCTTTTTGGTATATTTTGCCGTTATGGTACTACGAGTACACGGCAAACATGCATCCCCGCATCCAGGACATGGCTAGTCAGGCTCCTGAGCAGTACTTCCCTAGCTTGAGAAGATGGGAGACTATGCAGTACGTACATCATGTTCCCTTAGGTGTACGGCATGACTTGATGGAGGCTAGGTCACAGCTTGATATGCGTAGTCGAGGTAACATCATTCGTACTCCTTGGGCCTCACAATGGACTCATCTAGCCGATGCATGTCTTATGGTGGACGACCATCCCATGATGGTTGCGTATTCTCTATCTAGACGTAGGGTTGCTTTGCATACACCTGCATTTATGCCTATGTGGTATTTGGGAGAGAGGTGTGCTTATCAGATTACCGGTGATCGTCGTATACCATATGATCCTTTATCTTGTGAGGACAAGTTTGGTAGACATAGGGTGATTGGCGATCATTACTTAGATGCTCTACGACAGGCTGGGTGGGTGGATAGCAGTACTTTCTTCATCGATGGAGACTACGATTCTTATTGGGCCAGAGTAGCACCTCGTAGATTCATCGTACCAGATTATGTTCGTGGGGTCAACTCTGATCATATAGGACCTCACATGGCAGCCGGTAGAGTTCAGGTACCGCAGGTTTCATTTGACCCGATTCCGTCACAGTTCTCTCAGACTCCCATGCAGATGGAGCCTGATACTACTTTTAGAGCATATGACGTGACATGTACTGTGATTGAGCAGCCTTTAGTCTTTCCAGACACCCCGAGTTTCCTGATATGCCTTCAGTCGGGTTATATCCTCCGTATGAGGTACGTTTGTTGTTTATTTCCCTTTTCCCTTTATTTTATGCTTAGTTTCTTACTATGTCAAATATCATCTTTATGTAGTATGCTGCTAGATTGGACCAGGCCAGAGTTTCACTTGGTGTGTTTCGCGATATGACTCTTGCACATACACACACCATGCATGATATGTACATGCAGCATACACATATGCTAGAGGCGCAGATTGATCAGCTATCAGCTAGACTTGCTATATATGAGCCTTTCGGATCACAAGGTGGAGGTGATGCTGGTGGTTTAGATGAGGACGATGGGGGTGAGGAAGATGATGAGGACGAGGGGGAGGATGGTGATGGGGATGACGATGATGACGACGGAGATGATGATGATGGTGATGGGGATGACGATGACGATGACGGAGATGATGATGATGGTGATGGGGATGATGGCGATGATGCCGACGACGACGACGTTGCATCCCTTTAGTTGTATACCTTTTAGTATATGCATATCGAACGTTTTATTATATGTTGCAGTTCATATATCTTGTGTACTTATGTCATTGTCTGAGTATACTGTCTATTCTTTATGTTTATATAATTTCACTTTCTTGGATTTTGGATGATAATGTTCGAGTATACTGTGAATTATATAGGTTTGTGTATACTGTGAATTATATATGTTTGTGTATACTATGAATTATATATGTTTGTGTATACTATGAATTCTATAAGCACCAACTAGTGACATACACACATAAAAAAACTACTAGTGACATTAGAATTGAAGATATACGAACATAGAACACTGATAAAAAACGACACAGTAATAATAGAACATAAATATGAATATACTAGACGTGATGATTAAATTGCAACTCCTGTAAAGAAAGTCGAAGACGTCTTATCTCCTGTTCTAGTTCGTTTGCATAGGTTATTCCCCTTGGACATAAAGGATCATCCAACCATTCCGCGTAATTGCAACCATTCGGCCAGAATTGACATATTTGGATTCGACGACCAATATTTTCTTCATTCGCACGTATTACAACTTCAACTCCATACCCGCACTGACAACAAACTGGGTACGATTCAACTTCTTGCTCGGTGGGAGGTTGAACTACTTGAACCTGGTTCTCAGGTTGTTCATATGCATGACGAACAACATGTTGTTCGTGTGGTGGTTCAACCACTTCCTGAAGTCTCAGCTGCTCAAGATTTGGAAACTGACCGCGGACATCTTCATAGTGTTGTTCTTGATAATTGATAAGCCAATCCTCATCAGTATGTGGACTTTCCGTAGGCACGTAACCTGCATCTGAATCGATAGAATAAGGCCAAGAAGGCATTCCGATGAAGAATTTATTGTTGTGATTGAGGAAGAAGATGATTATGAATGATGAATAAGTAAATCAGAAAGCGCATATATAAACAAACAGGTCGCAGGAGAATGACAAAATCAACAGACATTATTATTTGAAAAGACAATTCAGAAAGCTCTCCACACATTAACGACCGTTACATAACCAACTACCAATATTGTTATCTTAAGGCCATCCAAATCTTTCTAGCCAATTTTGGCGTATGAAGTACGCATCATGGCCAATGAACGGAGTGCGGTATTTTAAATTGTATCGACCGTCATATGTCGAACGTGTATTCTCGAACACATTTTCCGATATTACCTCATTAATAATCTTTGTGTAACGCGTGCATGCCCTAGTAAAGTTTTCGTATGCGGTCCTGACCTCTTGAGCCGTACGTCTAACTTGACAACCCACGTCGTTGTTGTATAGTTCGGCCAGAGTCTCCCAAAAATGAATTACCATTAACTCCTTATTGTCGCACATCTCATCGGTTTGTATGTTGTACTGCATAAGTAACTTCAATTCATGAGACTTAAATGTCATGTTGGACAATGTAGTTTGAATAATGTTAAGTTTTTAAATGATTTCAACAGATAACGATTTGTGAATTTATAGAATGGATGTTGATTCTCTCCACTCAAGAAAGCAGAGAATCTTGACCGCACACTGAGCCACCTTCTCTCCACTCAAGAAAGCAGAGAATCTTGACCGGCAAATGAACGTGGCTACAGTATTTGATTTGACTGCACACTGAGCCACCTTCTCTCCACTCAAGAAAGCAGAGACACTACGCCATAGATTGCATACTGCAACACACAAGAAGTGATGCAGAAAGTGCCAAATAATGTTGCTGGAGGCCAAAAACGAGCTAAGGCAACACTTTCTCGGTGTTGCATTTTGCCGCGTTGCCGCAGACTCAAATGCAACATCTTTGTGACCCTAAGGCAACATCGGTTCTGTTGTTGCCACAGGTACTAAATTTACTAAAAAGTGGGTCCCACAATCTGGTCCCCAACATGTGGGGCCCACTAATTCTGTTAACCAACTTAACGGAACCGTTTTGTGGGGCCCACATTCATTAATCTATGGTAACACTTTTACCAATAAAATGGCAACACTTTTTCAGTTTATTACCACATTTAACATCACATACTGCAACATTATATCATATCTACGACAACACTTTTTGCAATTTAAATTGGAAATGTACTGCAACATCATACTACTGCAACATTACACTGCATTTCATAGTAGCCAAAGAGCTATTCATTTCATAACAGCCAAACAACAAGTCGTTTCATAACAGCCAGCAACACAAGTTTTAGTCAAGTACAAAATAACAAACATAGCCAGTGCATTCATATTAACAGCCAGTACATACTAATTAAATTCTACATACTACACGTGAATTCATCTTTGCGAGCCTCCAAATTTCATGCTTCCGAGCCACCAGTACCATCAGTGCCTCTAGTGGCTCCAGTGCCAGTTTCATCACTGCAGACGGTCGCACAAAGACCCGCAACATCAATTTGCATGTCAGGGTTAGCTTCGCCTAATTTCTTAAGCACCCATGACAAGTTCTCCTGAACTTTTCGGTTCACCGTTGCATCAAATTCATCTTTGACCCTCTTGTTCACCTTTGCTTCGACTTCTTCAACTATATTTTCCTTTATCTTCGCTGCCAGCTCCTGTATGTATGTGCTTGTTGTTGGGGCATCTTTTGAAACTTCTGCAGACTTTGTGTGCCGTCCTATAAGCCAAGTTGGACCGTGCCGCTTTCCATCAGAAATCAGTTCTTGAACAACTTCATCACTTCCTCCTTCACCTATTGCTTTTTGAATCTTATCCTGCAAAATAAAGCAGTTTCAAAATGTGACATTAAATAAAATTAACAAATATAACATCTGAAGCAGTTTCAAAATGTTGATGCGCAAAATGAAGCATTTTTTTGACATCTGAATGAAGAGAAATTAAAATTCTTACAACTCTATACTTCATTACTGAAGTATCGGTCTTGTACACCTTTCCTTCTTTCCGCTTGCGAGTTCTAACAAAAAGCTCTCCATCTGATTCGTTGGACTGATACAAATTAAATGAAAAAAGTTAGACAGCAAAAGAATATCAAACCAATTTTCCCAGAACATATATCACTATTAAATTCAGATGTTATATTTGTTAATTTTATTTAATGTCACATTTTGAAACAGAAACTCACAGATGAAACTGTTCACAGATGCACCAATGAAAGCTGCTGTTGTTAATTTTATTTAAAAGGTTAGACAGCAACTCACAGATGCAAAAATGGAGCAACAGCAGCTTACAAGTGCAAAAATAAAGAAACGGCAAGTATAAAATCACAACATATGTAGCAACAATATCACTAACATTTTCTCGACTGTCCCAAACAAGGATACTTTTGCTGTCCCAAACATTTTCTCGACTGTCCCAAACCAACCCATCACTAAGTTTCAGAAATTATACAAACAAGGATACTGCATTCGAGTTTGCAGTACCCTAAGATGGGTGCAATACCTTAACCATCACTAAATTTGCCAAATACCTTAAACACTGTATTAATAATTTCCACAGAGACGGATTAGACTCATATTTAATGTTTAATATGCATCTAACTTGCTGACATATATTGACCAAATGTGTACAAATGCATGAGCATGACGGACACTGGTTTGGAAAAGAACTGAGTTTTCTATCCCAAACAAGGGCATAGAAAGGCTCATTTATATTTTTATAGATTTTATGTATTTTTTTAGCAAATGGTAATAATAGCTATTGAGTCGTAAATTAATGTGAAAATGCATACCCAGCCAACCATAAAAATAAGCAAAATACATACCATCTTATGCCGAATTTGAGAAAAAAGTTTTGGACCAGCAGTGTGTGTGTCTGTATACAATTTCCGACTTGCACAATTTGTAAGGGCCTTGTTCTATAAAAACATAAAATAAAGATGTTTATCTGCCTGATTTGAATGAATAGAAAGGGAAATAAATTCTGTGATAAAATTTAAAATTATACCTGAATTTTTTCATCTCCCCAATACATCAAGAGTACTCGGAAATCCGCAAGTGGAATTTCGTCCGGCCTATTTTCAAGCCTCTCTTCATCAGTTTCATAGGCCATATAATGTGCCTTTTTAATACGACTCTTGTACCCCCTCCAAGAGTCACGAATTGACTTCAAAACCCAATATTCACATTCATCCGGAATAATATACCGTTGCTTAAATACAAATCAAACATTAAAAAGAACAGTCATGCTACTTTTGTGACAAGTTACATATATTTAATTAAAATTCAGCTAAGTTTGCAAATTACCTTAACATAGTTCCACAGCGTGCCTTTCAAACTTGCAGGAACATCAAACCAAGACTTGTAAGTAAGTGGAACACTCCTCTTCAGTGTTCCTAAAAAATAACTCAGTTCAGACAATACTTTGTCATCGTCTGAAACAGGTTGGCCCCGATGATTCATTTGGATTAGAACTCTTTTGTCATATGACCTTGAATGAACTTTATCCATCTTTGTTTTTCCTCTGAGCCTTCTGGGAGCTCCCACTAATGTTACAAAGTACATACAATAGTAATGAGAAGGCTAGACATAACTTAAATGAGAACTTAAACCATTAAAATCAGAACTCAATTAGATAATACCTTTAGCTTCTTCATCTTCATCTTCTTCGTTTTCAATATTTGTCGACACATTTCCGACGATAGCCTTCTTCCTTCCACTTCCACTTCCACTACTGTTATTCTTCTGGCGTTCTCGCATAGCCAAATAAGCAGACATTGTTCCTATTCCTTCATTGTGTGGTAACTCAATGCTACATGGTGGATCAACAGTTTGTGTAGGAACTGGATTTTCCCCTGCATTCGGAGTTGCATTCTTATCGGTTGCAGATTGAACATTGGCTCGTGAACGAGTTGTTGGTCCAGACTGAGGCTTTGTAATCGTAATCGTTTTGGTTCTCTAAAATACGCACACAAAAACAATAAAATAAAAAAAATAAGGAAGCTAATCTATAATTACCAACATAAAATTAAATCTTCACCTATAACGAACCTTTACTGAATTTTTTGAAGTATCATTTTCACTAGGTTCCTCTTCTTCTGGAGCATAATCTTCGCTTCCAGCTAGCATTTTTGATTTTCCTTTATTTTTTTCAAATTCATTTATCAGTCCAGTAACTAATTTAGGCATCCCAAGAGCTTCAAAAACACTATTCTTCTGCGACACATGTTTAGCTCTCTCCTTTTCGTATTCTGTAAGCGATGGAGGTGGTGGAGGTGGTGGAGGTGGTAGATCATCATCCTGAAAGTAATTTAACAAGACATTATTGTAAATATTATCAAAATATGTAGAACATCATATTAGAAGATCAGATTGTAGTCTTCTTACTTGAATCTCATTTTCATCTGTATTTTCCTCTTCAACGGGAGGATTATAGAAATCCAATTTACTCCTGACACTTGCTGAGTTGATATTCAAAGTTGCATCGCTGACTTCAGTTGGATTTTTCTTCTCTGGTGTCTTTGTAGAATTACTGATCACCTTTTTCTTCTCTGGTGACTTCTTGCTGATCACCTTTTTCCTGTTCATGCGTGGACTCACAGCAGCTTCGCTCACTTGTTGATTGTTTAGCTGTGTCGACTTTCTAGGAGTAAGGACTTGATCAGTCTGTGTCTCTTTGGTTTTTGCTGGTTGTTGATTGTTTAGCCGGTCTGACTTTCTAGGAGTAAAGACTTCAGTCTGCTTCTTGTTTTTTGCTGCCTGTTGCAGACGGTGAGTGGTGACAAATTGCCGTTTCTGTGGTTTCACAGCTGCAAACATACAACGACATAAAAGTCAAGTTTATCATGTCATAAACATAATTATTTAAACTTAATTAAAGAAATTATGACTTGACCGTGTATATTAATATTCCAGTTCCTTTATTATTTATGAATTTTCGAGTCGGATGCTCAAAATTGGATCTTGGTTTAAATTCATTTGAAAGTAATCATAAATAGGTTGTTTCATTGTTAGTTTTCTTATGACCAAATTCATCAAAATAGTACAAATGAGAAGATATTTTTATACCTGGACACAACAGATTCTTCCTTGGGCGTACAATGACATGTGGCTGCATTTGTTTCATTGGCTCAATTTTATCATCGACCACGGTGTCGACATAGAAATCAATGTGATCACCATTATTTTTTATTTGCATGAACTCCCACAGATCTGCATCATTGCTCACCAATTTCCACCCACTCATTGTACCTTTCCATGAATATACTCCTCCAATTTCAGTGTACTTTAGCTCTTCCTTGACATACTCCATCAGTACTGTGTAAGAAAACATATCCAGATCAACGCCCTTGACAAAACTCTCTTCTCCACCAACATATCCATTCTTCTCAAATTTTCCCTTGTGATGGAATATAAGATTTGCCTCCATCCTACACAAAATGAAGGAATTAACATTAGAATGACATAATTACAAATTAAAATAAACCAACTACATTATAAAATAAAACAGTCACTTCACTAAAATGTAATAAAGGCAGAAACACTAAAAAAGAGGCAAAAAAGCCACAAATATGACACATCAGTTACAACATTTAATCAAGGCAGAAACAACATTTTCTAACTTAAATTTGGTTACTTAATTAAATATGATAGTGATACATAGAAATTAAGAAGCATTTTCTTTCACTTTGCTAGGTGGAAGGCGGATTTGTCTTATTGGGACATCATCTCTACACCAGCGAACATCAAAATCTTGATTTTGCATTTCATAAGCAGGCTGGATATCATTCAAATCTTCATTTGCATCTTC
Organism: Allium fistulosum; assembly: GCA_030737815.1. NCBI lineage: Eukaryota > Viridiplantae > Streptophyta > Magnoliopsida > Asparagales > Amaryllidaceae > Allium > Allium fistulosum. The sequence goes on from CM060902.1 coordinate 1,430,286,028, forward strand.
GCTTTCGATTTCACACCAGTCTCTCGGCAATTTCTTGATAACATTGTGGCACATCTTATCAATTGGATCTTCTATATAAAACACCTGTTGTACTTGTGAAGCCATAACATAAGGATCAGATTTCTGGCACAATCGATTAAAATTGACACGAGTCAGCCCATATAAATCTTTCTCTTCTTGGTACCAACAACACTTAAATAAAACCACACTAAATTCTCCCCAATAATCTAGTTCTAATATTTCCTCAATTGATCCATAGTAATTAACTTCACCAACCAATGGATTTTGATCTTTCGAACTTGCAAAGCTAGTAGTCAAGGCTGTCAAAAATACACCACTGTTTTGTGTTGTACATTTAGCATCTCTGAACTTTGTATAAAATCTGTATCCATTGATAACATATCCAGTAAATCTCTTAGCTGTTGTAAGAGGGCCCATTGCAAGCAGTTGTACTTCTTTTGAAATGTCCTCCTTTTTCCCAACCTCTTCCTTTAACCACTTCCAAAATTCTTGACTGTGTTCTCTCTCTCTTTTATATTTTTTTGATAATGCATGACCATCAACTAAAGCTCGATGTTTCCTAGAATAAAGACCTGGTTAATAAAAGATGGACACAAAATTTCTAATTCTTCAATAATTACTAAAATAAAAATAAAACTTAAAAACTTACTCAAGTAAACTCTCTATTTCCTTGTTACCACAATTGAATAGAACGTAACGGTGACATGCCGTCCATTGAGAATCTTTTAGATGAATACCTTTTCCATCTTTGTTTCTTCTTGTGCCAATAGGATATTCCAGATTCTGTGGACAGGTTTCAAATTTCATTTTTCCTGCTCCATCGCCACCTAAGAACCTTGAACAGAATATCAAACATTCTTCTGCAATATAACCTTCAGCAATGGACGCCTCAGGTTTATTTTTGTTGCGAACATATGATTTCAGTTTACAAAGATAACGCTCAATAGGAAACATACAACGAAGATGTGCAGGTCCACCATATTCAATTTCCTTGCATAAATGAACTAGCAAGTGCACCATTATATCGAAGAAAGCATTTGGGAATATCATCTCAAATTGACAAAGAATTTCCACAATTTCCTTTTGTAGCCTCTTGAGATCAGCCAAATTGATAATTTTACTCCAAAGACTTCTTAGAAATGCACCTAATCTTATCATAGGTAGTGCAACTTCAGGTTTTACAGATTTCTTCACAGCAAATTGCAGCAAGTAGTGGAGAAGAAAATGAGCATCGTGGCTCTTATACCCTGCAATTTTCCTCTCTTTCTTGTTTACATACCGGCTGATATTAGCTGCACAACCATAAGGCAGTTTAGCATTCTCCAACACCGAGCAAAATATTTCTTTCTCCTTGTTCGTCATTTCAAATATGGCAGCCCTGATCTGAATGTAATTCCCATCAACTGATAGAACTGGATGAAGGACATCCCTAATGCCTATCTCTTGTAAATCATACCGAGCACTTAAATGGTCTTTCGACTTCCCATCAATATTTAGTAAAGTACCAAGTATGTTATCACAAATGTTTTTCTCTATGTGCATAACATCAAGGTTATGTCGACATACATTGTGACTCCAATATGGTAAATTAAAAAATATTGACTTCTTTTTAAAAGGGGATTCATTTTTATGCTTGTTGACCTCTTTCTGCCCAAAAATATTTTCATAACCAGCCAACAATTCTTCAATGTCTGTCCCGGATAAAATTTCCGGAGATGTCCCCATTTCAATTTCACCATTGAACCTTTTCTTATCAAACCTCCACTTGTGTTCCGGATCTAAAAATTTCCTATGATTCATGTAGCACATTTTTCTACTATGTTTCAAGTAAGTTGAAGAAGTCTCGAAATGGCATACGGGACAAGCTAAATAACCCTTTGTGCTCCAGCCGGATAACATTGCATAGCCCGGAAAGTCGCTGATCGTCCATAACACGCTTGCACGTAACGTGAAATTAGCACCAGTTAAGGCATCATAAGTTTGTATGCCAAGACCCCATAATTCTTTCAATTCTGCGATAAGAGGCTGCATGTAGACATCAATGCTATTCTTAGGAGACTCTGGACCAGGGATAAGGGTTGAAAGTATCAAATTTTCTGGCTTCATGCATAACCAAGGTGGAAGGTTATAATTTACCAATATGATTGGCCATGTGCTGTGAGCAGTAGTCATTGTACGAAAAGGACTGAATCCATCAGCGGCTACTCCTAACCTGATATTTCTGTTTTCAGATGAAAAATGAGGATATTTGGCATCCATCGCCTTCCAAACCTCGCCATCAGCTGGATGTCGAAGTCTGCCATCATTTTTTCGTCCCACTGCATGCCATATCATAAGTTCTGCATACTCCTTGGACATGAACATCCTTTGCAGCCTTGGTTTTAGTGGAAAATAACGCATCACTTTTGCTGGTACTTTGTGAATCCGCTTCTCCGGATCATTGTCAACAGCCGCTTTCTTTTCCTTTATAACCCACCTTGAAACACCACAAGTTTTGCAGTTATTTTCCTTTTCATTTTCTGCCCAATATAGCATGCAGTCATTTGGACATGCATGTATTCTTTGGTAATCGAGGCCTAAATCTTTAATGATATTTTTGGTAGCATTGAAAGAAAAAGGGATGTGGGCTTGTGGAAAAGCTTCTTTTAGCAACTCTAATAAATCGGTAAATGCAGACTCGGTGATTCCATGTAGGCATTTTAAAGAATAAAGCCTGATGATGAAACTTAATCGCGAAAATTTAGTACACCCGGGATATAATGGCTGCTTTCCCTCTTCAACATGATGATGAAATTTTCTAGCATTGGCATCTACTCCATTTGCTCCATCAGAAGATCCACTTTCATTGTTCTGCATATTTCCATAAGTATGATGCAACATCTCATCGAGATTATCTCCAAAATTTATTCCCGCTTCACCATCCATATACTTATCGCTCCTTTCAGGATCTACACAGGAAATCTCACAAATCCATTTCACGTACAATTCAGATGGACCATTCCAAATCAGATGGTCGTAGACTACCTCTTGACGATACCACTTGCGATTATGACACTTTTTGCAAGGGCATGCAATTTCATCACCTACCGCGAATCTAGAAAAAGTATTTTGAATAAAACGCTTCACTCCACTGATATATCCTTCACTAAACTTAGGAAGTTCTGCCCATATTTTTTCCTCGTCATTCATCACTAATTTAGACACAAATAACATACAAGTTAACTCACAAGTAAAATCAGGAATATGATTACACCTTAACTCACAAGTAAATCAGTAAATTAGGCAACACAACAATCAAATCAGGAAAAACTTGAAATATATATAGAGTGATACCTTAAGCAGAAGATTAAATCGAAGCCCTAACTGAAATTCGAATCCCAAACGAACCCTAATTGAAGACCTAATTGAAACACCAAAGCCCTAATTGAACTTGAACTCGAACTTGCCCTAATCGAACCCCGATTAAGCTTGCAAACTTGAACTTTTAGCCCTAATTGAAACAGCGATTGAGAGTGTTTGAGCGTTTGTGAGGCTGAGTGTTTGAGAGGTTGAGCGGCGGAGTGTTATTTTGTTAAGTGTTAAGTTTTGCCGCTTTCTTCCTGCTTCCCGCGTTCTTTTTTCAGCCCGCTCATTTTTTATAATATTTTTATAAGTCTATAGCTACTGCAACATATGTTGATATCTATACTAACATCCTGAAGCTAATGTTGCAATAGACCTTTGGATCGGTGATCCATTTTAACAATTGGATTAAATGTAGACCGTTGGATCGTATTCACGTGGATTGCTAATTTTATTAATTTTTTAATTTGAATACAACTATAGCTACTGCAACATCTTGTTGATACCTATGCTAACACCTTGAAGCGTGTGTTGTAATAGACAATAATCAGCATACCTATCGTTACATTGTAGTTAGCAACACCTTGTATTTTTGTTGCGATAGGTCATCTATGGCGTAGTGAGAATCTTGACCGGCAAATGAACGTGGCTACAGTACGTGATTTGACCGCACACTGAGCCACCTTCTCTCCACTCAAGAAAGTAGAGAATCTTGACCGGCAAATGAACGTGGCTACAGTATTTGATTTGACCGCACACTGAGCCACCTTCTCTCCACTCAAGAAAGCAGAGAATCTTGACCGGCAAATGAACGTGGCTACAGTATTTGATTTGACCGCACACTGAGCCACCTTCTCTCCACTCAAGAATTTGTCTATACATATAACCATTTGGATCTCATACTTGTTCACCTCAATTAAGTCTAACAAAACATTCAAATATCAAACAACCATCCTCAAATATCAAACAATGTCTGAAAATTTACTAAAAGCTATATTGCTATGCGACAGTGACTCTGAAGAAGAAGCGTATGCGTTAGCGCATCAACAAGAGGAGGAGGAACTGATGGAGATATACCGTGAAGCATACGGTTCAAATTCTGGAAAACAAGGCGGTTCAGTTGTGGGTCGGAAATATATCAACCGTAACCAGCAAGCATTTCAAAAAACACTTATGCAAGATTACTTTGCCTATGATCCAACTTACGGTCCAGAGATGTTTAGACGACGATTCAGAATGAGTCGTCCATTGTTTTTAAGAATTCTTGAAAGTATTGATCAGAATAATAATTATTTTGTTTACAAGCAGGACGCTGCAAAAAAACAAGGTTTAAGTGGGCATCAAAAGATGACCGCAGCGTTGAGGATGTTAGCGTACGGTACACCCGCCGATGCCCTTGACGACGCATATCGTATTGCAGAGAGTACGGCATTGGAAAACCTAGATCACTTCTGTCAGTCAGTTGTGGACATTTATGGGACTGAATATCTTCGTTCTCCAAACGAGGCAGATGTAACGCGCTTGCGTGAAATGCATGAAAGCAAAGGCTGGCCTGGAATGCTTGGAAGTCTAGATTGTATGCATTGGGAGTGGAAGAATTGTCCAAAAGCTTTTCATGGAGCATATAACGGCAAAGAAAAAAAACCTACTATCATCTTAGAAGCGATTGCCTCTAATGATTTGTGGATTTAACATGCTTTCTTTGGAATGCCAGGTTCTCTTAACGACATAAACGTTGTCGAGCGATCTCATTTGTTTAATGATTTGGCGCAAGGTAAGTCAACTCCCTTATCATTTACTCTTGGTTATAATACATATGAGCATGGATACTATCTTGGAGATGGAATTTATCTCAAATGGAGTACGATTGTAAAGACATTTGCAAACCCAATGACGGCAAAACAGAAACAATTTGCTGCAATGCAGGAAGGACAAAGGAAGGACGTAGAAAGGGCATTTGGGGTCCTTCAAGCAAGGTTTGCAATGGTCAGCAATCCATGTAGATCATGGAAGAGATCAAAAATGGCTGCAATTATGTTCTGCTGTATAATTCTGCATAACATGATCATTGAAGATGAACGCGCTATGGACTATCCCGATTTCAAGTATGATGGGGCAAGACAACCCCCCGAATTGTTTCGCACAGTCACGTTACGAAATGAAGGACAGTACGCAATTCATGTCGATAATCATGAAGTATATCGTAATGATGCTATTCATAATAGACTCCAAAGGGATTTAATGGAGCATATTTGGAATTCTCATGGAAATCAATAGTTCGGAACGGTGGATCTTTGTTTAATTACATCTGTTTGCCTTTTTATTTCTGTAACGAAGTATAGAATGCTATAATTTTTATGTTTGTAATATCATTTATGTTTGGTGAAGTAAATCTTTATTGATGTCTACAGAATGCATCGAAATAAATGACATCCCATTGAATATTTTAAAACTGAAAATAATACATGATTGAAAATATAAACTGAAGGTACATGGATATTTAAACTGCAATAACTTAAAATATCACATGAATATTTCAACTACATATGTTTTGTTCCCGATCTACTCTCAACAATGCGTTGTTTGTACTCCATCCAATATTGCATTGTAATTGGGTCCATTCCGGTGACATCCTTTTCCATTACTAAGGTCTCTTGGTGTTGCCGTTCTAGCTCAAACCGGCCCTTCTCAATCTCGGTCAGTTCTTTTAACACGACAAGCTTTTCTGCACTCCCCCTTTGACGTTCTGCATTTTCTCTCGCATGTTTTTCATGCATTAGGGCTAAACGAGAATCGATTTGAGATTGAACAACAATTTTTTTTCTTAGCTGCTCGTTGCCCCATCGGTCTAGCATCTTCATCAAATGCGGGTTCTGCTTCTTCGTCTTCGTTATCTGGGCATACATTAGAGTCCATCTGAGAAGAATTGCTTGGGCTAGAATTATAATTAGTTCGTCTTGTTTTTTTCTTGCCCTTCGAGTTCGTCTGAACATCGCTTAAGCTTTTTGCAGTGTTTGAGCTCCATTTTTGTTGACTAACAAGCAAGTCGTAGCAGTTTGCAAACTGATAGTAGTGGGGTTTCTTTGTACCATTTTCTCTTGGAAATAACTTCAAGAATTGATCGTTCGCCATTCTCTTCTAAAAAAACAGAAACACAAAATGATATATTAACAAAGTGGTCAGAATGAATATAAATTAAAAATGATATTTTTCAAAACGCTACCAATTCAGCTTCGCCACCCATTCCACTTGGATTTGCTGTTCTTATTTTGTGAATCTGCGATTCGTAGAATTGTGTTTGTCGATTAATCTTTCCGAAACGACCGGTGATTGCAGACATTGACCTCGTCTTTTCAACATGTTTTTTATTGTACGCAGTCATGACTTTTGCCCAAAACGCCTCTCCACTTTGGTCATTCCCCTTTACCGAGTCGTTAGAAAAATGACAGTAAATATAACACAAATCCTTATCTTCATCGCCGGATCATGTAGCAGAAGAATGGAAGGATAGAGGGGGAGCGGTCTGGGGATGAACATTTTGAAAGGGTTGGGAATCAAAATCTCAGCTATCCATATTCATCGCTTCGGTATATGATTGAAAAGGATGAGACATACTTTCAATATTATGGAATTAAGAATATAATTGTAATAGAAGAAGAGATGTGTGTATTACAATTTGAAAAATAGTCCTATATATGTAATGAAATCACAAATATGACCGTTTATAGCCGTTGTAATTTTAAATATGACCGTTTATAGCCGTTGGGGACAAAATATGACCGTTTATAGCCGTTGGAGTTCAGAATACGACTGTTTATAGTCGTTGGAGGAGTTTGGCAGCGGAAGAGAATCCTGAATTGGATCCTGAACATTACCCTTAATATTAAGTCTGAATTGCACGACTGGAGGCTTTTTTTGTTGGATTCAGATTCAAGGTGACCATTGGAGATGCCCTGATAACACCTATTATTGGATGCACTGTGCTTGAACAGACAAGCACTGAACTATGTTTCTTTCTGTCATAAATTACACGTCTGCAATTTCATTGAGTCTACAAGTGTTAGCAATTTCCTTGCATCTGTGTGCGTATCAAAACAAAATATCCTATTTGGCTACATCTCCTATTAGATTCAGAAATTATAAATATAAACAAATTCCAACTAAAACTGCCCCTGTTAGAATTTTGATTGTATCCCATCTGTTACAGAGCTGCTCACTGATGTCTGAGTTATTATTCTGGAAATAAACAGCTTGCTCATTGCTGAAATTTTAATATTGTTGAACTGATCCATAGATGTACATGGCAGAATACAAACATTTGCATTTATGGCAAGCTATCACATTGCTTTGTAATTACTCTAATGAATGCTGAATGATAATTAACACCTATTGCATGCACTAGCTGGATATTGCCACACTGTGCATGAACAGCAAAAGTACTAAACACTAATTGTTTCTTTCTGTCATAAATTACATGTCTGCAGTTTCATCAAATGTACAAGCGTAAGCAATTTCCTTGCAAATGAGTTCATATCAAAACAAAATAATCCTATCTGGCTCTGTCTCTGATCAGATTCAGATATTATGAATAGAAATTAATTCTAACAAACACGGGCCCTCTTTTTTCTTCAGAACCTACATGAGTGCTATATGCTTTAAAATACATTTATGACTTGTATGTATTTTAGGAAATAGGGGTAACCCTTCATCTTTCCTTGCCACTCAAGCTAAATGAATGACAGTTTTTTTTAAAATGCTTAGTTTAATGATTCATCATCATAATAAAAACTAAAAGAGCAAACATTCCCTTGCATCTAATGATCATAATGAGAGTCACATGATGAATATCAAAACAAGATATCTAATTAATGCTAAACTAACATCAATGTATAACTAATTCGAGTCCGCAATGAGATCAAAATGAATATCAAAACAAGATATCTAATGCAAAAAACTAACATCAACATATATAACTAATTTGAGCCCGTGGCAATCGACACATAAATTCCCAAGATGAGATAGCTACTAAACATTTTGTTCTACAAACTTTCCACTATGTACAAAAAAAAACACATGGTCTTCATTCGAAAATAAAGAACAAAAAGGGATTTAGATGTCAAAATGAGACTCATAGAAGTGAGAAGAACATGGAGACATGACCTCCTCCTCTAACATTTGCAGCACTCTACTCATACTGGGGCGGTCGCTCGGTTCTGCATCAGTGCACATTGCGGCTATGTCAAGAATCGCTTCCACTGCTTCTACATCTACATTTCCACATTTGTCATCTACTATTTCTTCTAATTTGTACTTTCCACTCATTGTGTTCATCTTCATGCAGTCATTTTGCAAATGTACAGAAAAATATATTAAAATTTTAATTTTTCTCCTAGTCATCCCTACTCAGCTAAATTGACACTGTTAATGGTACAGTTATAGAGATAAGGTTGCTTGCTTACCCATCCTACAATATTCAAGCCTTTCTTGAGAAAGCATGCATCCATAGGCCTCCTTCCAGATACTAATTCTAGCAATAGCACACCAAAACTGTAAACGTCGCACTTTTCAGTTGCATGTCCACTTTGCAAGTACTCTGTTAATGAAAGAGCAGTTAAGATTACCATGTACCATAAAATTGATTATTACTTATGTGTATATAACACATTCAGAAAGCTCTTAACTATATATACAGAGAAAATGTGAATACCTGGTGCAAGATAGCCAAAGGAACCGGCAACTACAGTGGTGACATGAGCATCATCGTCAACAAGAAGTTTGGCAAGGCCAAAATCAGAGACGTGAGGCTCTAAACTCCTATCAAGAAGTATGTTGCTCGACTTGATGTCCCTATGCACTATAGATGGTGAACAGTCATGATGTAAGTATGCCAATCCTCTTGCAGACCCTAGTGCAATTTTCATTCTTGCATTCCAATTCAAAGGTTGTTCTCCTTCATCGCTTTCTATGATCATAACAAAAAATTCAATGGTGTTGAATTTATCCGGACATTCAAATAAATAGTATCTTACATGTACAATGGTGCATACCATGAAGATAAGAATCCAAGCTGCCTAAATCAAGGTAGTCATATATGAGAAGCTTAGCAGTAGGAAGCCTGCAGTAACCTCTGAGATTTACTAAATTTATATGCTTGATGCTCCCCAATGCCTCAAGCTCTTTCTCTAAATCTTGATCTTGATTTGCACGGTTATAAATAATTCTTTTAACAGCAAAAGCATTAGAGTCATCCATCACCATCTTGTAGACAGTACCAAATCCTCCGGACCCTAAGATGTCCTCTTCATCGAGTAGGTCGAGCTTTTTTATGATCTCTTCTGATGAGTATGGTAGGTCCGATCGAAATGTGATAAGCTTAGCACCTAAGCAAGTATATGCAAGTTAATGTATATTTTATTCATCCTTTTGTATCTTGTCATATGATTTCTATCTAAGGAAAAGAACCAAATCATTCAAAACCTTACATCAATATTATGATGCTTATATACTCTTTCTTGTGTAAATGAATGGTACGTTTTTGTTGAACATGTTACTTGTAGATATATTTTTCTTTGCGTATGATCTATTCTCTAGGAAAGATCGTACCATTTTTAAATTTGCAACTAGTTTAAAAGAGTTCTTATGATCAATGTTATACGTTGATCATAAGCTTAGCACCTAAGCAAGTATATGCAAGTTAATGTATATTTTATTCATCCTTTTGTATCTTGTCATATGATTTCTATCTAAGGAAAAGAACCAAATCATTCAAAACCTTACATCAATATTATGATGCTTATATACTCTTTCTTGTGTAAATGAATGGTACGTTTTTGTTGAACATGTTACTTGTAGATATATTTTTCTTTGCGTATGATCTATTCTCTAGGAAAGAACGTACCATTTTTGAATTTGCAACTAGTTTAAAAGAGTTCTTCTTATGATCAATGTTATACGTTGATATAGAAAAGAAAAAGGAATATCAAAACTTGCCTGTATCACAAAGGAGTTGGTTATCAACCTTCACATAATTTTCACCCACCCGCCACTTTCTTGAAAGGAAAACAATCCAAAGGACTCCTAGCATAACCAGCAATGCAGCACCCAAAGTCGACATAGAACCTATCAAAACACCATTGAAAAAATGTGAAGTTTTTCCTGAAGTTACTGGTTGAATATCCGATGGCTCATATGGAGTTGTGATCGAATGTGGATGGGGTAGAATTGCAGGAAATCCCAAAAAATCCCGACACAGTTTCTTTACTGGATGACCACAAAGTTCAAGATTTCCAACAAACCTGTATATGTATGCAAAAGTTAACAATAAACACATTGTTGTTCAACAGCACTTATGTACAATGGTTATATAAATAAAATATATATACACTTACGAGGTGCTTCTGAATGAGCTGATAACTCCCACATTTGGGATCTCACCAGAAAAGAAGTTGGTTGATAGATTACTGTAAAAGTAGTATATAGCACAGAAAACTCATTATTTTATACTATATAGATTTTGATGTAGCATAAGAGTAAAGAAGTTGAGGAAAAAGACTAAACAGGAATCTCAAATGTGTGAGCTTTCCAATGGAAGGAGGTATAGTTCCTCTAAGTAAATTGCTTGATAAATCCCTAAATCACATATCAAAATTTATTCTTTGTAAGAAATGTGAAAATGATAGTGCCAGGACAGGTAAAGATAAATAAAGAAAACATACAATATAGTGAGATGAGTTAGCTCTCCTAGTTCAGAAGGGATGCTTCCTTCCAAATAGTTATCCCTTAGATAGCTTCACACGTACAAAAAGAATCGATCTTTACATTGTTAGGTTAAGGACAATGAAGCAAAGAGGGTTGACGATACATAACTAATGACACATACAGTGCTTTTAGCTCAGTGCAGTTTCTAATCTGAGGAGGAATAGACCCATGCAAGCTATTTTGATGAAGAGCCCTTCAATTACAAAAATACACAAAAATTACCAAAGGTGAAATCTTTTTAACTAATTTGCATATTGCTACATTAACGTATAGTTTAAATCAAGAAAGTTACAGTCTTTGTAGTCTATGAAGCTTCCCAATGCTAGGAGAAATGATTCCACCAAGCTGCAAATATGGAAGATTTCTGCATAAAATTTAAGTACAATTAGAACTAAAACTTCTGAAATTAAGTAACATGTAACTGCATACATTGATCTAACTCGAAGATCGGGAAAATGGCAAGTGATTCCAGACCAGGAACAAGGGTTTTGGTGTTCTTTCTTCCAACTTTTTAGCACATTTTTTGTGTCATTGAATCCATGCTTAATTTCTAGCAATGCTTGTCCTGGAAAAAAAAAACAGCACAAAACTTGAAAATAATAGCAGTCAAGGGTTTAGTAAAAATAAGGGTTTAGTGAAATTAATAGTACCATCAGGAGACAATAATGCGGAAGAAAATGATGAAAAGAAGACAGTGAAAGCTAAAATCAAGAGAACCATTAAAAAAAAATTGTGATCTTGAAGAAGCGATTTTAGTTGAAAAAAGAGAAGAACAAAGGGACGAGGAGGAGGAAGATTGAAGAAAATAATGGATGGAATAAGTGGAGGTTTATTAATAGTTTAATAATGTAATTGATCGAAACTGGAAAAATAAAAAAGGAAACAAATGCGTTGGGAGAAGTGACATATTACTCAAAGAAGTAGCCGTTGCGGCAATAATTTCAAAAGGGTGTATTGTCTCTGTATGTTATATTTTTAGCAGCATGAAATTTTCTTGGTGGGTCAATGTGCAATTTGAAAGTGAGAAGATGAAGTTATGCACAGCAAATAATGCAGGATGTACCTGGTTTCTCTTAAAATGTTTAGGTTTATTTGGGTTCTCAGGAAAATAAAATATGCGTTGTATCCGGATTTTTCTATCTACGGTTACATTCACGTATTCGGATAGAAAAAACTCAAGTAGAGTAATACTAAGGCGTAAATCTATAAACCGTAGTATGTTAAAAGATTAATATGCATCACATGACATTTGTAGACAAAACGTGCACCATTGGTAATTTTGGAGCAACTGGTTTAAACAATAATTACTGTGCTCCTTTTGTCCATATTGCATAAATAATTGCCGAACCATTAGTAAAATGTGCACCCTTCATCATGTTTTCATATTGTCAGTGTATCGAATATTGAAATACCTATAAACTGATAATTTAATTGTTTTGATTTCCTTTTGTTTTGTTTTTTTATAACCGTTGGTTGTTTTATGATACAAAACGTTGGTATTGTTGTAATGTAATAGTGTTTCATTGTATAATTCATTGTGTCACTGCAATTACCATTATTTAAATTGAATTTCAAAATTAATTCTGGTTACTTGATTACTTTTTTTGAAAAAGGAATATGAATAAAATAAGAAAAAATAAAACATAAATTGGTCAGTAAAATTACTATAATTAAAAACGGTAAATTTACCATTATAGCACAATTGTATTAGTGTATTGACTTATCTTAAAATGGCGATCGATTAATCGGTAAAAGTGTAGTAATGAAAAAATTACTGTTAATACTAGTGTAAATTGTACGTAGATACATCTAATAGCTAGAAATATTTACTTTTTATTTAATAAAAAAATATATTGATAGATGTATGTTATAAGTGCAAAAGCTTTGATAGTCACAATACTTTTATTCTAAGCAAATTGACATTGAAATTTCGTTGATGGGTGGTTGGTAAGGGAATAATGATGGAGGTTGCAAACCGATGATGAGATTCCGTCGATGGATATAGGGCATTTTCCGAATTTCAAAATGACATCGTGGAAATCCTTTTCATTGAATTCTTTTTATTAATAGTAGAGATAACAATACCACATCCAGTATTGTATGGAATTTTTTATACATTTTAAGTACTTATAATTGGGTTTATCGAGTAGGTAGATAAGAAAAATCAAGTTTTGATTTCCATGTTAATGGAAAAATGGATCTGGTTGGTTGTTAACATAATTCTTAATCAAGTTTGGTCCTCTATCTTCTTTGCAAAAAAATTTCAAAAGCAAAAAATAATGGCAACCTAAACTGCAATTGATCCTGCTGTTGGAACTGGGTTAGTCAGCAGCAGAGTAATTGGATAAATTTTAATTTTTTTTTACCTTCTTGATCTTTATTAGGTCTCTGTAGTCTAAATTTATTTAGAAATTATCAAAATTTTCCTTTTAAATAACAATAATATTTTATTTATTTCATAAATAATGTTTCATTTTTTATAGTTTTTATTATATTGTATATATATGTATCATAGACACATATGTATGTATATGGACATGCAACATAATAAAGTATACATTGTTTGATATGCCCATATATAGATGTTGGAATTTACACCGCAACTGTAACGACCCACTATTTTGGACCATTCAAATCGACAATAAAACCACACATGTCAGACTTGAATAATTCAAAATAATAGATTGTAAATAAATTTGGAGCAAATAAAATCAATCACAAAATCACAGACACAGAATATCAGAATAACTCGCATCAGAAATAAAAATACATAGTAGCTCATGAAGCTACTACAATACACAGTCTCAAAACAGATACAAAATACTATAGTCTGAAAAACAGATACAACAGAAGTCTGAATACATAAGTCAACTAATACATAAGCAAAGCTGAACAGGAAATAATTGGAATGGAAATAGACAACTAGATAGACATATAAACTCCAGCAAATCTCTAGCTCCAGAAGATGAATCCAAAGCTGTGATACTCAGGCTGACCCGAGCGTAAAGCAAAACACAAAACACTCGAGTCAGGACATACATACTTATAAAATGTAAATCAACTCAAGTGAACTGTAATAGAAATGCATCAATAACTTAAAGGATGCTTGGGATCGCCCATCCTTTAAGGATCCGTTAAACTATCTACTATGTAGTAAGATACGCTATTATAATAATGTCTAAAGTAAAGTAAACTGTTTAAAAATAGCGTTAAGGCTTTACATTTTCCACCTTAACACATTTTTAGGTATGCCAATAGTCTATACTGTACCGTAATACTCCGTAAACTGGAGCTACCAGAGGATACTCCATAGGTACGACACAAATCAAACTCGTAGTAAAGCACGCTAGGGTAGGTGACATGGCACAACTAGGCAATGCCAGGGTAGATATACCAATTATACTTCCGGGCCGGTGATAACGCAAAGCCGCAGCGATCGCCCACCTCGAGCCACACTCCCGAATCAAGGGGTGCACCCAATCAATCACAAAGTAATAGAATGGTATACGATGGAATGTGTCCGATCAGAGGAGCTACCTCATTAGCCCGTCAATTACTCCTGTTTTAGCCACCTTATGCTAACTCACGGGAGTTAGGTCCACGTTTATACCTCAAAATAGAATCGTCGCCACCATCCTACTTTATTCAGGAATCTCCACCGCGTACACAGTTACTAAAGTGATTTTCGGTATCGATAGAGAGTATGTCCATATCTGATCCCGGTCTCTTTAATAACCAATCGTTATTATAACCCGTGGTTATAAAGTTCAAAACGGTTTATATTTCAAATCGAAACATATTTATTTTAAACCATTTAAATTCGATGTCAATATCTTTCAAAAATAATATTCAATTCCAAAGTTGTAGCATTTCTAAGTTCATTTATTCAATTATAACATTTCAAAAACATTGTATTTTAGCATTCGTAACACTTTGAAAATGTGATAATACATATAGTAGCATTTCGAAAATGTTATCTGATTTGAAACAGTTGCTCTTAGAAAACGTTACCGTAGATATAGTGGTGTTTGGAAAAACAATACATTGTTAGAAATGGTAGCACTTATAAAACGCTACCTTAAAACCATAGCAATTTGGAAATGCTCTTAATACTAATCTAAGTTTTACTATAACATTTCAAAAACATTATATCTTCAGTTTTCATCATTTTTAACTTATAAAACTTATCTCACTTTTCAAATATATTTATTTGGATATCATTTAACTTATGATTTAATAAAATAAAATTTTATAAATAAAATATCCAATTAACTATAATTCATTTATTAAGTCAAAATACATTTAAATTGCTTAACTTTTATTTTAACAAATAACCTGATACTTTATTTACTTTAAAAATATCCATTTCATAAATACAATATTATATTACTAATTTAAGCCTAAAATTCCATTTTAAATCAAATTTTCAATTATTAAGTCAAATCACATTTTAATTTACATTTTAATCATTTATTAACTCATACAATTTTTAACTTATAGAAAAATCACTATAAAATTTATTTAAATCCAATTTAAGTTAAAATCTCATATATTTTAAATTCCAAATACTTAAAATTTTCAGAAAATATTTATATTTAAAATTAACCACGGGTCTGTATAATATTTTCTAACCTAGGTCAAGTGATTACGGATATATATCATTTCAATCCGAAATAAAAATCTCAGGTTTGATCATTTCAAACCCGCAATCCCAAGTCAAATAAAAATCGCTCAAGCCTATCATTTCAGCTCATAACGACTTTTCCCTATTCTAAAGTCCGTTCGGGTATGTATCATTTCAACCCATAGTGAGGGAACTTGCAGTGTGAGAAATAGAAATATAATTTAAACAGCATAGCATATCATATCAGGTGATGAAACAGGTATATAATCAGGTTATAACATCATATAATATCATATCACAGGCATATATGAAACTACTATCAATATGGCATATCACTATTACAATTTACAAGCCATCGATACACTAGTTTATAAGTACGAAGTCGAGAGTGATAAACTCACCTTCTTAAGCTAGAGATGACAATTCAAGACACACAACCAAACTCTGAAAAGCACGACAAAGCACAAACTAGATTTGAGTGGATGAAGAGCCAAGATTCAAATCTTGTAAACAAAGTTAACAAACAAATATAAACAAATATAAGTATATAATTATACAAAAGAATTAGATCAAAACAAGGCAAAACAATGCACAAATGACCAAATCAAGTCAAGTGGGCTCGGCCACTTTCAAAATAGGCTAGATCATCACCAAAATGGCTCGGCCATGATTTGTTTTGAAGCATATATGTTCGGCCAAGGCAAGCAAAAGGCACGACTAAGCAATGGGAATGTGAAGAGATGGCTTGTGGAAGGCAAAAGGACAAGGCAACATGAAAGGTCAAGTGGTTCAATTGTTCAACCCTATGCTAACATGGCTCGGCCACTATGGTTCAAGGCTTGGATCAGGTCAAGGCACATCTGAAATGGTGCGGCTATGGAGGGGATAGGTCACGGCAAGGAAAGGCAAAGGAGGTGGAGTGGGTAGTGGCCGAGGCAAACAAAGAGGAAGGGAATGATTATATAGGCTCGGCTAAGGTTTCAAGCATGTTTTGGTGATGGATTTTGGATCTATGGGTCACGGCATAGGTAGGGGATGGTGATGAGATGGTGGAGGCCGGTCATGGTTGATGGTGTGGTGGAGGAGATGGTCGGCTAGGGGGATGGGAATGGTGATGGCCGAAATAGCATAAGGAAAGAAAAGAGAAATAGAAAAGAGAAAGAAGGAGGAAGACATGAAATGACTTACTGTAAAAGTTTTTGTCAAGAAATGAAAATGAGAAAGAGGATGAGAAACAAAGAAGTTTTGTACGGCTAAGAAATGGAAAGGCACCTATTCATTAAAAAAACTCATGTCTCTTGGAATCCTAAGCCCATTAGTCAAGCCCAAATAAAAAACAAGCTCAACACAACAAAAACAAAGCCCAAACCAAAAATAGAAAATTGAAAATACAATAGACAAATAGACAATAAAATGCTGAAAATAATTGCGTGTAAAACGCTGAATTTTGTCAGATTTTAGAAAAGTATAAAACATAATTTGACGAAACGAAAAGCAGAACGAATATCAGAATCAAATTCAGCTTAAAAGAAAAAGATTAGAAGTTTAAAAATTCAAATTTAAAATTTCAACTGAAAGTCAAAGTTTGACCAAAGTTGACCAAAATATAAAATTTTCAGAAAATCATTATTTTATTATATTTGGAAAATAAATTATAAACAAAATCCAAAAATACATTGGAAAATTCCAAAATTTCAATTTTTAAATGATTAAAATCAAAGTTTCAAATAAATTAAATTTAAAATATTTTGTTAAAATTACGGGTTGTTACAGCAATTGACATTTTAGCCTCTCTTGTATACAAATGTGTTATCCAAAAATATTTAAGTGTGCATCAAAATATAATGTAAATAAATACTTGTATATAAATATAATTGTAAATATATTACAAAATACTAATTGTCAATAAATTTATATAAAACGTTTATAAAATATATACATACATGTGTGTGTATACGTATATATTTAATTTAATTAAAAATAATTTTAAATATTAGTTTGTAAAGTAATTTTAGATAAACATAAATTATATGACATCCATAAAGAAACATTTTTTTATTCAAAATAAATTATATATGATATTAATATATACATAATTAATTTAACTAAATATTAATGTAAATAATAATAATATTTGTATATAAGTATATATATTTGCAATAATGCTCTCGGCCCAGATTTTTTTAATAAATAATCATATTATTTTAAAGCCGTACTAAAATTTAATAAATAAATAATTAATTAATTTCAAAAACAAAATGTGTAATGTATATTTTAAAATTTTGTATAAGAGTTTTATATTATTTATATATGTGTGTGTGTGTGTGGGTGGGTGGGTGTGTGTGTATTTTAATTATATAATCAATTTTAAATTAAATAGATTATTATGTTTATCTCTACTACTAATAATGAAAATTCCTTGAATATAAATTCAACCGTGTCTTTTTGAAATACCAAAAATACCCCTGGAATGTATAATCCAAATTACATGTAGTTGCAATAAGCCGTTAATATTCTCAGCAATGATCACTGTTTTCTTCATAAGCTTCTGGAATGAAATTATAAAATTTAATTTTGTCGTCAGATTATAGTCATAGACGCTGCCACAAACCTAGGTGAAACATTAAATCAAACATCAAATAACCATTTTTCTAGGCAGTCTAAGTTGAATATTAGATAGATTATGATTTTTAGTTATCAAACTACCAAATCAAGATTAACATTTGCAATGAAGATCATTTTATTTAAGACAAATCTAATATAAAATTAAGCCATATGTACCTGATTCATATTTTCACCTCTAGGAGTTATTGTAACATGATGATCATGGGAAACCACAGATTAAATTATTGATGTGTAAAATGCATACCCAAGCATTAAACGTAATCAAAGGTAAGAAGAGGAGGTAAAGGCAATTGATATGAATGACTAAATTGGAATTAAGTGCAATTGATAATGTATTACTTCTAACATAACTTCTCTAAAGTTTGGTATCATGCCAGAAATTAAGTTTAGAAAATGGATGAAAAAGAGGATCAATATCATAATTAAAAAAAACTAAAGATTGCGATATTTTATGAAGAAAGGACGTGTTGGTCACCATATGATTAAATTATCATTTTTACATCACATTTTTAGTTAATTTGGATAGCTTTAGAGCAATCATAAACTGATGTCATCCTGTAGATCGAATGGTTGAAATTCTATAAATAAAAATAATACCGAAACATATTCAAGAAAAATATATGATTAAAAATAAAAAAATATCGAAACTATAAAATGTCACATACTATTGGGCCAACGATAAGCAATCTCATGGCCCAGAACAATATCCTAAATAAAATATGTTTTTATGATTGACATTCAAAAAATATAACTGTATCATCAAACTTGCATGTTATATTGGTTAAAGAAAAATTAGTTACCAGTCTCCTTCCCATCTATCGGTACATCTTCCATATTGATCGGCAACACTCATCAACGTTATGGTCGTTAACAAATTAGAAAGACTATTATTCTTATCTTTATCTTTATCTTTACTATTAATAAAGAGAATTAAATCAACATGATTTACATGGTGTCTTTTTGAAATTCCAAAATTACCCCATTCGTTAATGGAATCTCACCACTCTTTCTGCCTACTCACCAACGGAATTTTACTATCAATTTGTCATCGATATCACAAACAAAACAACTTGAAATGTGTTGTGACTACAAAAAAATTTGCACTTAAAACACAAATTCATTCAAGGTAAACATCTTTGGATATTAGATGCACGTACGTGCGTTGTATACTAGTATATATAATATATTTATATACGAAATTTTTTTATTCGTGGAAAACATTATGTATAAGTTGAGCCAAAAAGTGGCACAACTCCCCAAAACAAAATTAAATAAAGAGATCGAGCAAAAATAAAATAAGGAACACAATTTTTTTTATAGTAGTTTAGCATCTGAGACCTACGTCCACTTAATTTTATTGCTTAAGAGATTTTGTCATAAGTACAAGGTATTTATTGGTCTAACAACTTATAATAGCAAATGGTAGCATTCTTTGTAATAAGATCGTGTAGAGAAAGAGACTGAAGAAGATGAAGTGTTTCAAAAGTCCTTTTTGAGTTGCCATATGCTTGCTATTTATAGAGAAATTGCCCAACGAAATCGTCGAATCTCAAAATACTAAGTCTAACTTCAAATCCAAGACCGTAGGAGGGGAGATGGAGTCCCCTGGCCAATAAAATCATCTCGGTACCAACCAAAAGTGATCGGCACCGACCTGATTTTATGATGGCAGATCGTGCCATTTTACTCCACTAGGTCTTCCACCTTCGATCCATAAAGCTCAAAGCACTCTTTCCTTAGTAATCAAGTCGTTGCTTAAAGGTTCTGGCATCTTCAATACTTGTCCTTTTCCTTTAAAGCTTCCCTACTATTTTAGAAATGGGTCCAGGATGATCACTCAAACTAGAAATCTATAAACCAAAGCTCCAAAGCCTATAAGGTGCTCGAAAAGAGCTCGGTACCGACCTAAAAAGAAGTCAGTACTGACTTAAAAAGAGGTCGGTACTGATCTATTACTTGGTTCCTTTTGCACTCTAAATTCTTGAAGCCTTTCCATTGTCCTTCCCAATAGAGTTAGGGGCAAGATTTAGGGGTAATTATGTAATTGTTGCATATATCTAACCCGATAACCAATCTTATTCGAAATAAAAGGTATTTTATTCCGATTATATGTGTGACTAAATATGGTAATTAGTTTAATTAACAGCATATTTAATAGAAAATCCGTAAATTGTATGCTTTTTCATAATAGTTACAATGTGTTGTAACCAGGAGTGATTTATCACAATAAAGTAAACATACCATTCTAAATATTGCTAGTCAAGATGTATCGAGACTGGATATTAATGCATTCATTAGGACTAGAGTACGTAACGCTCTCCAAATGTTGGACATGTATTGCTCATACCTGGTGGGGGCACAACGGGTTACGTACGGATAGTTATTGGAAAATTATGGAATGACTTGCTCGATAGTTTTCTGTTAGTTAATATAACTAAGATTAAATAGAAAAGATTGACGTAATAAAATTACACAGTCCACTTGACTTTAGAATACTATTGATCTTCATTGTAGTAGCCCCGCTTTGATTATAGTTAAATCGTGGCACAACGTCCATTGACAACTATAGTTGGGTCAAGTGGAAGCATTAGAAGTGAAACACTATTTAAGAGAGGATTCGACTCCTTGGTTATATGAGGTTAGTATCATGGTCAATTGAAGTCAACTCAAAGTCGAAGTCAACTCAAAGTCAAAGTCTCTAGTCAGAGCAGTTCGGTTAATAATGATTGTTATTATTGAACCAAAGACTTTATATTTGGACAATAGAGTTGAATATGAACAATATTGAAAATTTGACCGTTACCAAATTTCATAAGTCCAAAGTGATATAGTTTTGATGAAAAACATTGGTGTAAATAATCATCACTACCGGGTAATGCTTAACAAAATAAAATTGTATTTTATTGAAACTAACTAAGCAATAAATTTGAACAAAATGTCATACAGCCTTCTAAGTGATGTGTGAACATTAATATTTGAATTGATCAATATCATTCGCTGATAAAATTTACACCTAAGAGTAACACAACCAAAATGATGAATACTCCTTTTATCAACCGATTTAATTAATTTGTAATTGTTATAAATTAATTAAATTAATTAGTATTTATGAAATATTAATTGCAAAATTTTGTATTTGTATGTTGAAGAATGTTAAATAATGTATTTATAATTGTTATAAATATATTAATCGATATACAATATAAGTATGCATTTCAATCTAGGTTTAAATTCAGTGGACATTTTTTGGGCTGGAATTGGCTTTGAGGCCCATATGAGGCATGCGAATTTCGACCAAAATAGCTTGGATAGGCTAGCCAAATATTGGTAAAAGATGGAGGCTTTTGAATGGTTTAAAAGAGTGGAATTAGCAAGAGAGATAATGATATGATTCACTTTTCTCTCTAATTGGCTTTCTATTTATATGCCACTCTCTAAATCATTTTTTGATACTTCTTCTCCCCTCTCCCTCTAAAAATTTCGACCAGCAAACCCTATTTAAACCAAAAAGAAATCTAAGCTCAAATCACACTAAAATTCTTCGATCCAATTGTCGGTAGTAAAACAGTTCGGGAGCCAGCAACTCTAGGACTTGGAATTTAATTCAAGGAGTCATTTCATCATTTCAAAGTGAGATCTCTAGGTCTTGGTGAAAGGTATTCAACATGTTTACTAATTCATTATTATTTATTATTGTATATATTATAGGTTATTAGATTATATTACGAATCTAGTGTATGGATGTTTTGTTACATATTAGATGGTTGAATATATTGGTGCATCTATATATTAAAAAAAATTATTTTGTATGTTGGTTGGTATTAAACTCACGGCCTAAAATTTAAGAAAAACCATTTTTTAATTAAATAAAATCAGATATATGATTTTAACAATTAATAAATTATATTCTAAAGATTAAATAATATAATGATTACTTTAAAATTATGGTTTTGCATAACAACAATGAGGTAGAAATTTTACTTTATTTTAATATATATATATTATATTCGAATATTAATATAATTATTTATTTGACTAGAAATTAATTATATATTAATATAATTTGAAATTAATTACAAAATTTATTTAATAATATTACATAATGTTTAGATTTCAATTTTTTTTAATAATTTTAATAATTAATTTTGATCAGTTTTTAAACTATTTTATAATTGTTTATTAAATATTATTTATAAAAATTATTTTATAAATCCAAAAAAATGTTCCATGAGCTCCAAATCAGCTAGCATCCATTTTATTATATATATATATGCTTACATGTTTGTATATTTATAATTATGTATTAATTAAAAAAATTAGTTTTGTTCTCTGGTTTCTAGTAGCAATTTAAAAAATTTAAAATTTAATGTGTATTAATTATTAAATGATTTTGTTATTTAATATAAGCAAACATTTGTACAAATACATCTTAAATATTTTATGTAAATTATTACAGTTATTATTTCCAAATATTTATACATAAATATATGATTGTACTTTATAAATGTATAATTTTGTGTATATATCCATATATATCAAATCACGCACACATGTTCATTTAGACAACACATACAATACTAAATGGGCTAACATGTCCGTTGTAGTGTAAATCCCAATACCTATACATGGGCATATGTCAAACCATTCACACTTTATGTAACGACCCATAAATTTTAATAGTTTTAAAAATATAATTAACTGGAAATATTGTGAAAATTTTAATAATTGAATTTTGAAATAAAAACTTAATATTTGGTATACGTCTATTTTAACATAGCCACTGGTAAATTTTCATCTGTTAATATTGAAGTTTATTTTATTGTGTAATTTTATTTCAATATAAATCAGTTAAAACTGATGATAATAAAATATTTTTCAAACCTGAATATTTTTACACAATAAATTTCTAAATCCTCTTCTGAGTGAGACGTCATACTTCATTTCTTCAAATTTTGACTGCTATTGCTCTGTTTATCTTATTTCTGGCAAATTGCAGCATTTACGATACCGAATATCGACTTTCGATCAGATGATCGTACCACCAATATCCGTATAACGTTTTAATCGTCTCGTCGTCCTGATCTCCGCAGTATATTTATTTCTGTATTTTGAAGTCCGGTACGTCATGGAAACCGCGAAATCGGCAACCGTATCGGTATCGGACCTGTGACCTTTTGTTTTCTTTTGAATTTCAAACTTCACCGTGTCATCCAAGCAACAATAAATTGCTTTAACGAGTCAGCTGAATCAGAGGGGACTGTTGCATCTCATTTATTTCATATTTATTTTGGTGCCTTTTTAACTTTGCTTTATCGGTCCGTCATTCCATATTTCCTTCATATATTAAAGCTTTGCTAATGTTATTTTCTTTTCTCTTAATTTTTACCTGGAGCCACGTTTTCTCTTCATTTTCCCACTTCTCCCACCACCAGATCTTGCCACAACCATTCTCTCCGCCGAAAATCTCGCCCGCCTTGACCTTCACAAACGCTGACACGGCCTCAACAACACCCACGCAATCATCTCCAAGCTTCAAACCTCTCACAACCGAGCTCCAACCGCATCTACCCCACCACCCTCTCGTGCCACTCCCTCATGAGATCTCGGCCACCCACTTCGTCTAACCTCCAGCTGGACGCTCTCATGATCTTGCTTACCGAGCACCCTCCATCTTATAGGCAAGTTTTGCTATTTTATATATCGATTATATATACACAAGTTTTATATATAATATATGTATATCTATATTTTGTCAGAGATGGGTTTTGGTCAGTATATATATATTGTATTTATATGATTTTGTTGGGTTGTACTTTATAATAGATTTAAATCTTAAAGCTATAACTAGTGTATATAAAAGAGCACACAAGTTTATATATATTTGTACCTCAGTTGCTAATATTCCAAGTACTATAAGTTATACATTTATAAAGCTTAGAAAACTTTACATAGGTCTATTATGTATGTAAGTTACTTATCTATGACAGTATATGCATATATATGTTGGATTAATGATTTTATATAAGTTACAAAAGTTAGTCTATATATTTTGCTGTCTGTTGCATATTGCTTTGCTTAGATACATACTAATAATATTAATAATGGTAATATATGTATGGATTTTCGCAACTTACATCTAATAAAGTAGGGTCTGCATATATTTTCGCTTGTATGTGTTATTTCATTTCATATATGATCTGCATCTGTTAGTTTTAAGTATAGGTTTGTTGTATATATAGTATGGTATAATATATTTAGTATATGCGTGCATATATATATTTATATATATTTTGTATATATTAAGATTGTCTGCTATATTAGTAATGTTATAGTGTATAATTTTATAGTATGTAGAATGTTTGCTTAAACTATGCTGCTTTGTAACAGTTTTTAATAAATAATATATATAATAGATATTTGCTTTAAAATACGAGTATATTTATATATTTTAATATCTGATCTGGGAAGAAGCTTCCATATGTTTACTATATATGATACTGTATGATAAAAAAACTCTTATCTGATAAAGTATACGTATATAATATGTTTTATTTGTATGTGAATGTATAACTATGTTTATATATGGGTTTATATATAAAAGAGTAACCTTTTGTATTGTGTTTTATAATATGTTGTTTGGTTGCTGTGAAGATATATAGTTTATATATATATATATGTGTGTGTGTGTGTGTGTGTGTTAACCTGGTAAACTTATATGGATTTTTTTATAATAAATATTGATATTTGGATTTTTCTTTAGATATATAGGCAAGTGTATGTAGTTATATAAATAGAGTTGCAATGTTACATAGTAGCCTGTTTACCTTATATTATTATCTGTTAACCTGATATATTACTAAGTTGTAATACACGTACATATAAATTTCTGGTATTTTATGTGTTCTGTATATATATAAAAGTCCGTTTATAATAGGATATATATGCATATATTCATTAGTCATATAGAGTTGTCTGTAATATATAATATATATATATATATTGGTTTATATGTATTAAATAAAGCAAGTTTATATAAATTTCATCTTTAATATTAATTTTAAGAGGTATAACATGTATGTGAGTATTTAGCATTATAATATGTATATATATATATGTATTTATTTCAAAATATATAATGTATGTGTGTGTAAATTTAATATTGATTTTTGAAATAGATTCTCATCGATTCCTATTTATCAGCTTTGACCGTCGTGCCTATTATCTTCATCGAATCGTGTCCATCTAGCGTTGCTTTGGAATTCATAGCTCATTTCTTTGTCTATCCTCTCTAGCCTCGAAAGGTGAGCAATCACTCACGATTAACATTCTTATATTTATTAAATTTGATTTCAATTGAAACGACAATTGAAATATACTGCTAAATTGAACTGTTAATTATATAAATTGTAATTGATCACCTGTGGTATATGACACCATATCATGTTGTTTATATTATATTGTTATCGATGATATATGCTTGTTATGTTATTATCATATCTGTTATCACTCTGCAAGTTCCCTGTTAGAATTCCCAATGGGTTGAAATGATACATACCCGAACGATCTGTAGAATAGGAGAGAATCGTTATGGGTTGAAATGATAAACCCAAGCGATTTTCATTGAATTGAATTTGGGATTGCGGGTTGAAATGATATATACCCGTATATATTTAAATTACAGATTGAAATGATAAATATCCGTATCACTTGACCATAGTGTAGAAACTATATACAAACACCGTTGGTCTATATATAAATATTTTGAAATTGATTTCTATGGTTTGAAAGGATATATATATGTGGTTTTATTTAAATTTAAAAACATTATGCATATGAATAAGTTTTATTACAAAATAGATTTAATAATAAGCTTTAAATTTAGTCAAGTTGATTTAAGTAAAATACAATATGTTTAAGTATTTATTCAAAAAATTTATTTTAAAAATAGATTTTTATAATGATTCTATAAGTTAAGGGTTGGAAAGATAAATTTGAATTTATTCGAATTGTATTTAATTAAGATTTTTTTGTTTAATTAAATCGATTTGAAACTTATTGAATTTGACGGTTTTAAAATATGATTTTATAACTTGATTTTTGATTTAAAGTGATTAAATGGATATTTCAAGTTTTAAATAAATCGAAGGAAATATTTAGTTTAATGTAATTTAAGGTTATTTAAATAATAATGGATTGATTAAGTGAATATTTCAAACTAAATAATAATGAAGTTAAAATAAGAAATATATGAAATTATCAATTTAGTTTTGAAAGCGCTATAATTTGGAAATATATATATTTGAAATGGAAATGATATTTTTATTTTGAAGTATAAATTATTTTGAAATGACCACGTTGTTATAATGACGTTTGGTTGTTAATAGCGTATAATTCTACATAGTAGATAGTTCCATGGATCCTTAGAGGATGGTTATCCCAAACATCCTTAAGTTACTTGTATTTCAGTTGATATTTCACTTGAGTTGGATTTATTGATATAAGAATGTTAATCCTGACTAGAGTGTTTTGTGTTTTATTTTGCTTTACGCTCGGGTCAGACTGAGTGTCACAGCATTTGAGACTCACCTTTGGAGTTGGAGCTTCTTTGGAGATCCAACTATCGATTCGGCTTTCAGATATTCAGTTGATTCCAGTGTTGTACCCAGATTTGATTATTGTATCGAGACTCACGTGTATTCGAGACTTCTATTGAATTTTGTTTTACTCTATTATATATAAATAGTAGCTTCATGAACTACTATTCTCTTGTTTCCGCTGCATTCTGTTATAATACTCTGTGTCTGTGATTATTTTATTTACTGTATATGCTGAGTTTTGCCAAATATAAATTAACAATCTGATATTTTGAGCAATTCAATTTCGACATGTGTGGATGCGAATGGTTGAAAATATCGGGCTGTTATAGTTGGTATCAGAGCTCTGGTTTTAGGCAAAACTTAGCATATAAAGTAAATTTAATTACAGAATCACCTTCGTTCGAGCTTGAATATTTTCCTCTTTGATTCGGTTTCCTTTAAATTTTGGAATGTTCCCCTCGGTTCCAAAATCCATCCTTGTCTCTCCCTATTCGTGTTTTCTTGATTTCAGAGCATCCCATAGCTCCACAGTATGATTTGTAAAGGGGTGAAACTCCTTTACAACGAGCATTGGTTCACCGAAGATTTCTGTGTCCTCGGTTTAGATGCTGCTATCTCTTGCTATGCCCGAATTTTATCTCTGGCGATCGAATGTCGATTTGCCTTAGAATTCTGCATCGATCATATTCCTGAAGTCACGGTTGACCCGGTTAAGGTCGCCCGTGATTTATATAAGTATATCCATCTTCTATTTTGTAATTTAATCACCTCATCTTCATTCGAGCTTACCTTCGAAATAGAATTCTATTTGATTAGAGTTCCTCTAATTTGAAGCTCTATCTTTGTTTTGAAATCCATTCTTGAATCATCCTTTGAAAAATCGTGTTTGTTTGTATTTTTAGAAATTGTTTTATATATCGAAATTATTATTTTGATAAGTATGAATATATTCTATATATAAAAGTGAAAATGTATTCGATAAGGATTATATACCTTTTTAAAAAAAATGAGAATTTGAAGTTTCGAAAGGATTTGAAATTTTGAAAATTTTATATAAGAAATTGATTTATATCAAAATGATTTATAACTGAAGGGTTTTAAATTGGAGATTTGAGAGATTGAATTCCGGTATTTTGAAATTGGTTTTAAGATTTTGAAATTATATAATAATACGATTTGAAAGTATTTTCCGAATAAAAAACATTTCAAATGACTTCAAATGAGTTACAATGATTTCGAAGAAATTTCAAAGAAGTTTTCAAGAAAATAGAAGTCCAGAACTCACTTATTTCGCTGAAGAATAATTTCGGTGATGAGTGCATGCATCATCGACATTGATTTTCGAGTTTCAGAGTGGGGGAGATGCCACTTTAGTAGCTTTGCTATACGATTGATTTTGTGAAACCAATTTTGATTTCAAATTTCGAAGTATGATTTGATATTCGAAAGATATATGTATATATATTTTAAACGATTTGAAGTGAGCCGGTGTTCAGTCCTCGAGTTTTGGATTTGTTTTGGTATAACCCTATCTATTGAAATGGATTTACTGATTTGTTGCTGACTTCCAACTCTTGGATTAGAAATTTGATTTCTTCGACTATTTTGAATGTTCGAACACTTCCAAATCGAGGTTTAATTTTCAAAGCTAAGTAATTTCGAAAAGTATAAATTATTTGATAAAGTATATAAGTTTAGTTTTGTATGTTTGTGTATGAAGCAATATGATTTAAATAAGTTTTAAACTGTTTTGTTAAGTAAATGAATAAGATTATTTTGAATTATACCAATATGAAATTTAGTTTGAAATGTTTTGAATAAAATTTAGTTTTAAATGCTTTTAACTCAGTAACATCTTTTATAAAATTATATATATATATATATATAATAATTTTCAAAAGGTAAATTGGATCTTTCAAATAGAAATAAATAGTTTAAAGGTTTTAAAGGGATGGTTATAAACTTGGTAATAATTTTGGGTATAATTGATTTTTGAGAAAAATATCTGGTTTCGAAAATAGATTGGAGTTTAAAACCCAATATATATATGATGATTTTGGAAATGAATTTGTTTGACCTAAATTATGTTGATTTGGAAACTAGGATTATTTTCTAAACCTATTATTTTGGAAACTTCGAAACTGAAGATATTTAATTTGGAAGAAATAATTTGGTGAAATCGTATATGATTTTGAAACTGAACTGATATTGAAACGAATTGAAATTGAGAACCTTATTTACTAAATACTTGATTTGGGAGTTATCGAACTTATATAAAATTGATTTGTATAAGTATGAAGTTGATTCGAAAACTATTGATTTGGAAAGGTACTCAATTTGAAAAGCAAAATCTTATCGAAGTCTATATAAGTGTGATTTAATATACTGTTGATTTTGGAAAGTATTCGATTTGAAAATGAAATCTTATATATAATGGAATTTATATAAGTATGATATTTGGAATTGATTTGAAAGGGTACTATATGATACATATTTTCGAAGTAAAGATATGGAAAGTGCCTTCTGCTTGATATCCTTTTTGTGGCCACATTTTGGATTCATTCTATCGATATTATTCTCTCTGATTTGAGTTTTCCGGATATAATACTCGAGTGTCCTTCGAATTCTATGGCGTTACCCATGGTCTTACGAACTCGACTGCATAGCGTAATTCGCAGGGCCGTGATGGCTTATGGGTACGGATGTTTTCTGGGGGATCCAGGCGTAACCATTGTGTATCTGCGTTCTATGGTCGTTTTAGTAGCGTAATCCGCAAGGCAGAGATTGCATAAATGGTACGGATGTTTCCTGGAGGATCCAGGCGTAACCATTGTGTATCCGCGGTCTACAGTTTTTTTGTTATCATGGCGAAATTCGCAAGGCAGTGATTGCTTAAAAGGTACGGATGTTTCCTGGAGGATCCAGGCGTAACCATTGTGTATCTGCGATCCATGATTCGATTCAGTTGATTTGTTTGGATTGTACTTTCCATATTGGTTTTGAAGGTTTTTCGAGTATTTTCACTGGGAGTTGAAACAGGTCTACTAAATACTTGGAGAAATCTAGCTTTGCGCTTGATCAACGCATGGCCAGAGTCTGCAAGAATGAGGATAAACCTGTTAAGACATCGAGTTATAAAAGTATTTTGATAAAGTATTATATAAAGGATGTTATGATCATTTCTCTTTCTAAATAATTTAAAATGATTAAAATATTGTTTATTTACATACTACATGGTTTGATAGTAAATTATTAGTGTTGTAAATATTTTAGAAGTTATTAATTAAATACAGCATATTTAAAGAAAATGATTATTGATTTTTTATAATGTTGAAAAGTATCTTGAGATAAATTAATAAATTTATGAATTATGGATTTAATGTTTTCAATAGCTTCTTTGTAAATATAAGTAATGATATAAATAATTGTTTTCAAATAGTTTTCACATATTTATAAAGGTGTTATTTAAACATATAAATGGTATTTATAAAGGAAGCAAGAAATTTTACGAATGGGTTTTGGAAAGTTTTAAAGTATTAAAGATAATTGAACTCCAAATGAAGTTTTCAAATGAATATTTCAAGTAAATTTATATAGTATTAAATTAATTGTTTATCCCGGTCTTTCAATCTATTTTTCTTTCTGGTTGTTTCTATTCTCCTACCTTCTCCCTTTTCGAGGACGAAAAGTTTTGAGTGGGGGAGAGTGTAACGACCAGTAAATTTTAATAGTTTTAAAAATATGTTTAACTGGAAATATTGTGAAAATTTTAATAATAGAATTTTGAAATAAAAACTTAATATTTGGTATACGTCTATTTTAACATAGCCACGGGTAAATTTTCATCTGTTAATATTGAAGTTTATTTTATTGTGAAATTTTATTTCAATTTAAATCAGTTAAAACTGATGATAAAAAAATATTTTTCAAACCTGAATATTTTTACACAATAAATTTTTAAATCCTCTTCTGAGTGAGACGTCATACTTCATTTCTTCAAATTTTGACTGCTATTGCTCTGTTTATCTTATTTCTAGCAAATTGCAGCATTTACGATACCGAATATCGACTTTCGATCGGATGATCGTACCACCAATATCCGTACACCGTTTTGATCGTCTCGTCATGCTGATCTCCGCAGTATATTTATTTCTGTATTTTGAAGTCCGGTACGTCATGGAAACCGCGAAATCGGTAACCGTATCGGTATCGGACCCGTGACCTTTTGTTTTCTTTTGAATTTCAAACTTCACCGTGTCATCCAAGCAACAATAAATTGCTTTAATGAGTCAACTGAATCAGAGGGGACTGTTGCATCTCATTTATTTCATATTTATTTTGGTGCCTTTTTAACTTTGCTTTATCGGTCCGTCATTCCATATTTCCTTCATATATTAAAGCTTTGCTACTGTTATTTTCTTTTCTCTTCATTTTTACCTGGAGCCGCGTTTTCTCTTCATTTTCCCACTTCTCCCACCACCAGATCTTGCCACAACCATTCCCTCCGCCGAAAATCTCGCTCGCCTTGACCTTCACAAACGCTGACACGGCCTCAACAACACCCACACAATCATCTCCACGCTTCAAACCTCTCACAGCCGAGCTCCAGCCGCATCTACCTCGCCACCCTCTCGTGCCACTCCCTCGCAAGATCTCAGCCACCCACTTCGTCTAACCTCCAGCTGGACGCTCTCATGATCTTGCTTACCGAGCACCCTCCATCTTATAGGCAAGTTTTGCTATTTTATATATCGATTATATATACACAAGTTTTATGGGCTTTAGGCTCTTCTTTGCCTAATCTATTAATTAATTATCACCTCTTAATAGTCTAATATAAATACAATTATATATTTGCTAAATATGTACGTTGGCCAAATAATTGGCATAAATTAATTTTTTAACCTCAATATTTTTTATTTCTTTAACTCATAAATAATCACCCAATATTTAATTTCATCAACTATCCAAGTGTCCTACACTTTGTTATCAAATATTAATTAAGCAATTTACTTTAGAATAAATTTATTTAATTGTAACAGCCGGATATTTTCAACCATTCGCATCCGCACATGTGGGACTTGAATTACTCAAAACACCAAATTGTAATTATAAATTTGGCAAAACTCAGAATATACAGTAAATAAATCACAGATCACAGACACAGGGTTATATAACAATGCAGCGGAAGCAAGAAATAGTAGTTCATGAAGCTACTATATATATATATCAGAGTTAACAAGATACAACGGAAGTAACAAGATACAACAGAAGTCTCAATATGATAATCAAGTATAAATCAGAATACATCACTGGAATCAACTGGATGACAGAAAGCGAAATAGATAGTCGGATCTCCAAGAAAGCTCTAACTCCAAAGGTGAGTCTCGAATGCTGTATCACTCAGTCTGACCCGAGCGTAAAGCAAAACACAAAACACTCGAGTCAGGACATACATACTTATATAATGTAAACCAACTCAAGTGAACTGTAATATAAAGGCACAAGTAACTTAAAGAATGCTTGGGATCACCCATTTTTTAAGGATCCGTTAAACTATCTACCATGTAGTAATATTCGTTATTATAATAATGTCTAATAATAAAATAAGCTTACTTTTAAATAGCGTTAAGGAGTACCCATATCCCCTTTAACACATAATAGTCCCAGTAGTCTATCCAGTATCAGCGTACCCCCAGATCGGGAGCTACCCTCAATACTCCACAGGCTACGGCACAAAACCCAACTCATAGTAAAGCTCGATATGGTAGGTGACACGGCACAACAATGCAATGCCAGGGTAGATATACAAATTACGCATCTGGGCTGGTGGAAATGCATAGCAGCCACTATCGCCACCTCGGAACACACTCCCAAATCAAAAATCGAAGGGTGGCCACCAAATCAAATCATAAAGTAATAGAATAGTATCGAAGGAATGTGTCCTATCAGAGGTGCTACCTCATTGGCCCGAGAATCGATCCTGTTTTAGCCACCTTATGCCAACTCACGGGAGTCGGGTCCACGTTCATACCTTAATAGGATCGTCGCCACCATCCTTCTTCATTCTGGAATCTCCACCGCGTACATGGTTGTCAAAGTGGTTTTCGATATCGACAGAGAGTATGCCCATATCCGATCCCGGTCTCTTTGCCAACCAATCGTTATTATAACCCATGGATATTTATTTCAAAACATAGTATATACTTTCAAAACCAAAATATCATATCCATTTCTAGCCATATCAAAATATATCATTTACATTTCGAAAACCAAATCAATAATATATTATTTTCATTTCAAAACCCAAATCAAAATATATTATTTCCATTTCCAAAACCAATTTCAATAATATATCGTTTTCATAAACCCAATTTCAAATCACTGAATATTTACTTCACTTATTTTAATCTTGAAATATTCTTTTAAATCATCTTAAATCAAACCCACCTTATAAGGTCATATCCTTAAATCTTCAATTTCAATAGGTTTCAAATCAATATATTTGTAAGGACAAATCTTAATATATATACAATTTCAAATAGATTTATTTCCAAAACCATAGTACTTTCAAAGTTATAACACCTTCGAAACCAAACATTGAAACCATAATACTTTGAAATATTATTATTTGGAAAATCATAACACTTAGAAATCCTACACTTTAAACAATATTTATTTAAACCATTAAATTAAATGTTAATATCTTCCAAAACAATATTCATTTAAACCACTAAATTCAAATTCAAATAATATTCATTTCATAATTGTAGCAATTCTAAGTTCATTCACCCAATCATAAAATTTCCAAAGCATAGTAAGTTCCAGCTACAACAGCATTTATAAACTGTTACAGTAGATATATTAGTATTTCAAAAACAATGTCAATTTCAAAACAGCAGCGCTTATAAAGTGCTGTAATAGATATTTAGTTATTTCAGAACTTAGTTATATTCTAGAAATGATAGCATTTAGCAAATGCTATCTTTAAACAACAGCATTTGGGAAACGCTATCAATAAAATTCCAAATTTTATTATAACTTTTCAGAAACCTTAAAACTTAAATTTTAACCATTTTTAACTTGTAAAAAACATATTTCACACTTCAGAAATACTCATTTGGATATCATTTAACTTAAGATTTATTAAAATAATTTTTTATAAACGCATATCCAAATTAAACTACAATTCATTTATTAAGCCAAAATTTCCCAATTTTACTTAACTTGTATATAATTTTTTCCAAATAACTTTACACTTTAATTTAAAATACACACTTCCTAAATGAAACCAAATTCTCATTTATTTACTTAACTTAACAATTTTATTTAAAACCCAATTTTCAATTCTAAAGTTAAGTCATAAATTGAAATTTCACCTTTCCATTTGAAAACAACATTTTCAATTATTTACTTACAAAACACATCCATTCCATAAATAAAATATTTTATCATAGTTAATATACAATAAATTTTCTTCACAAATTTATTCAATTAGACATCAATTCAACTATGTAACGACCCAGTATTTTGGACCATTCGCATCCATTATAAGTGTATAGGTAGACACTCATGCCGGAATTGAATTGCTCAAAATACCGCGTTGTTAATTTAAATTTGGCAAAACTGAATATATACAGTAAATAAATAATCACAGATCACAGACACAGAGTAATAAGTGCAGCGGAAATAAAAGAGATAGTAGTTCATGAAGCTACTATATGAATATATAAAATACATCAAAGTTTACAACAGAAGAGTAATACGATACATCAGAGTTAAACCAGATACAACGGAAGAGTAACACGATACATCAGATACAAATCAGAATGCATCACTGGAATCATCGAATACTGAAAGCAGAATAGATGGCTGGATCTTCAAGCAAAGCTCCAACTTCAAAGGTGAGTCTTGAATACTGGTACACTCAGTCTGACCCGAGCGTAAAGCAAAAACACAAGACACTCGAGTCAGGATTAACATTCTTATATTAATAAATCCAACTCAAGTGAAATAGCAATTGAAATACAAGTAACTCAAAGGATGTTTGGAATAACCATCCTTTAAGGATCCGTCAAACTATCTACTATGTAGTAGTGTACGATAAGTAGATAATGTCTATCAATAATATAAAGATATCAAAATAGCGTTAAGTCATGGCCCATTCCATCCTTAACACATTTTTATTCCCAAAAGCATATACAAGACCGTAGTTTCCCCAAAACCGGAAGTCACCAGAGGGCAATCCATATACTAAAGGTACAAATCAAAATCGTAGTGGTCGCGCATAAATGGAATACAAGTATGACAAGGCACATGAGGCAATACCCAAGATAGTGATACTACCGTTCGCCTGATCCGGGCTGGTGAGAACGCAACGCCGCAGCGCCCGCAACACCATGAAACAACACTCCCAAAATCAAGGGTGCACCAATCGACAACAAGTATAAGTAGTTCGAAGAAGTGTGTCCACTTGAGGTATCAATCCTCCATTGGCCCGGCACAGCTCCTGTTTTAGTCATTTCCAATTTGACACAAGTGTCAAGGCTATCCATTATCGTTCTCTTTCTTCAATCATCACGAACATCATTCCAACCACTTCATTCTGGATCATCACTCCGCGTATAGTTATTAAAGTGGTTTTCGGTTTAGATAGAGAGTATATCCATAACCGATTCCGGTCTCTTTAATAACTTCCGTAATTATTACACCGATTGGTCATTTATTTATTTCAAAACCAAATAAATTTCAATTTCAATTTCAATTCATAAATCAACATTTCATTTGTCTTTCAAAACCATTTCCATAAATTTACGTTTCAAAACTTCCAAATTATACTTTCAAAGTCTTACAATTCAATTTCAATTTTATTTAAAACAATTCAAATATTGATTCAACTTCGTATATAAGTTTCATTCCGAAATCATTTAAATTAATTTAATTTAACATTTAAATCAATTTAAATTCATTTATCGATTTCCTTCAATATTCGTTAAGTTAATTTACCATCCAAAACAATTTCTATTGAATTTCCAATTCATTAAATCCATTATTTAGATTCGACTTCATTATATCAAAACTTACAAATTGAATTAAATTAAATTCATCAAATCAAAATTTTCAATTACAAGTCTTACATTAATTTCAATAAATCACATTTTATTTCTTGTTAAAGAAATTCAATTTCACTTATTAACTTACTTAAATAATTTTCCAAGAACTTAATTAATAAAGAAACTCAATTTCGATTATTTCGAAGTAAAATCCACTTATTCAAAAGTTCAATTTTTCTTATTAAAGAATTTCAATTCAATTTAATCATTTAATAATTGATTATTAAATAATTCAAAACTTAATTATTAAATAATTTCAAAGTTTAATAATTTCAAACTTAATTATAATTTCAAACTTAATTATTAAATCATTTCAAAGTTTAATAATTTCAAACGTAATTATAATTTCAAACTTAATTATTAAATCATTTCAAAGTTAATTCAATCATTTCTCAAATTTAACAACGTTCTTTCATCAATTACATTTGTTAATATTTTGTTTCAGATTATTAAATATTAACATTTTCCTTTCATTAAAAATTCAAATTTCAACTTCATTTCAAAACCATATCATTTATTCAAATAAAATCTTCATTTTATTTTAAATCAAATTATTGACCAATCGGGTTTTTATTTAATTTCCTATCCTAGGTCAAAGTTCAATTTGGGTATTTATCATTTCAACCCGATTCCAATTCAATTCAAAAATCAAAGTATAACAAAGGGAACTTGCAGTGTGATAACTGGGATGGTGTCAAAGTAAATAAACAAGCAATAACAACAAACAATAACAATCCAATAATCAATTCAAATAATCCCGAAATAACCGTATTAATTCACATTGTTATTTGTGCGAATTAATATAATTATTTCTAGAATCTACACTATCATTTCATGTAGATTTAAGATTATTACATTACGGTTTTCACTTGTCATCTATTTACAATTTCATACATCATCAATTTACAACATACATTCAGTGATTCAAAATGTAATTAATCAAATCCTACGTGTCAATAAATTCAACAGTTAAAGGGGTCATATTATACAAATGCCAGTTAATCAAATTTAACATTTAACTATCCTATATCAAGTTCAATTGCATACTATTTAACATTTTAACATTAACAATTTAATGTCCAATATAAACATCAACAATCAATCAATTGTCAGCCAACTGTATTATCATCGCATAAATAATTAACAGATAATGGTGTCAGGTGTCACAGGTGAACTGATACAGGTAATAGCATATATAACAATGTAATTAACTAACAGCAGCATATTTCAATTGTCGTTTCAATTGAAATCAAATTTAATAAATAAAAGAACGTTAATCGTGAGTGATTGCTCACCTTTCGAGGCCATAGATATAAATGAAGATGAGAGAAGCTACGAATCCAAGCACGAATTTCGGAACAACGCACGATGGACATGAGTTTGATGATCAAAACTGATAAATAGGAATTAATGAAGTAATTAGAATCAGTTTTATAGAGCAAGCAATTATATATATATTATTACTACTATTATTCTTTTCATGAAATCAATATTTAATTTAGTTTTAATTAAACACATATACTAAATTAAATATATATGTGGTAAAAAAAATATTGTTTCAATTTAAACACACATAAAAAAAACAAACATATATATATATACAACTCACATTATAAACTTTAGAAATATATGTTGTAAAATATATCAACACTAGTGTAAATATATATATAAATGGTCAAATACAAGGAACCCAACCTAAAACTATATATTATACTAACGCCTCCACTAACATACTTATGAAATCTATATATAATATACATTTAAACAATCACTATTGTTATAGCATGACCAGGCATGTGGTGGAAGAAAGCTGCATATGTACGCAACCTTACATTATCACTATAAATATTTTAAAATCGATATTTCTTATAAAATTACGGTAAACAATTTATAATGGGAAAAAGAAAAATAAAAATAAAAATAAACGTACGGCATATTATATAACCACAGATTTCACACAACAGTTATTATATCCACAAAATTTTCAGAGAAACTAAACCTATCCTTAAACAAGTCATATACTACTCTAACATTTATACATACTACCTTCATTATAAACAGCAAAAGAAAATAGACTAACATAAGTACATTCTGCATAACACACATATATAGACTGCTTATAAACAAATGTAAATTTACATACTATACATATACAGCCAATACGTGCTTTAAACCCGCATATACAAACTAACCCATATTTTAAAATAGTATGTACATAATCTAACTTTTATAACGTATACGAATCTCTGGAAATCTACCTAACATACTAACCTAAGCACAGACACAATATGTATAAAATTTATAAATTCTAGCATATATGACTTTAAAAAAACAGAGTATATACATAATACTATTATAAAATAAATATATATACATACTTTATAAACAATACAACTAATATATATATATATATATATGCGTTAATATATATATCCACATGCAACATACCAGGAATTCTTGGCCGAGGAGCAAGGGGAGAGGACAGGCAGACGACGGCGGCTGGGTGGTTCGGCACGAAAGCGGGAGGTTGCGGGTTCGGCGATGATGGGATAGGCTGCGAGGGAAGCAAGGCACGCGATGGTGAGGAGGAATTGCATGCGGTATAGAGGCTACACGTGTGGAGGAACGTGGCGGAGCAGCGGTTAAGGGGAGGGCCGGCTGTGCTCAGAGGCGGAAGATGAACGGGTGTCTACGTGTGCTGCGGTGGGAAGTGGGTGCTATTCTCGTGATGGGTGGCTTCACGTTTCACTTCCCATCATTCTTTTTTTTTTCTCAAAGGGGAAGGCGCAATGAAGAGCATGGGGTGGAAGGTGGTTGGCTAAAGGTTGTTGCATGAAGTGAGAGGGGAGAAAGGGAAGCTGCACGTGAGTTGCATGAAGATGGGAAGATGAATTCATATGGATGGAGTAGGTTCTTTTCATTCAATTTATACAACATATACACTGTTACATATATGTGCTCTTTTTTTTTTGAAGTCATGCACAGCCATGAAGATGAAGAAAGAGAGGGGAAGAGGAGTAGAATTTGTTTCAGAGTAATATGCACCAATATACATTTTATGTTTGTCAATTAAGTGAACGGGTAGATGGAACAATGAAAAGGCGGAGAATGAAATCACGGAACCAAAAGCATATTAACTAACAGTAAATAACATATTGAATTGGTGGAATAACAAAAGTCACAAAGCTGAAAATATTAATTACTGCGTGTCTGTTTGATTTACATGTACAACGAAGGGATAGGAAACCAAAAGTCTTAAAACGAATACCGGTACGGTTAGCCGTTTCCACGGATTTCACCACGTATCAGATTCTGAAATACACAATTGAATATACTGTGATGCTCAGCACGACGAGACGACCAAAATGGTATACAGATATCAGTGGTACGATCATCCGATAAAAATCGATATCGGTACCAGAATACTGCTATTTTGCAGAAAATAAGAACGACGGAGCAATAGATGTCCAAATTTTGAAAAACTACAAACTGACATCTTGCTCAGAAGATGGTTTAGAATTTTTCTATGTAAAAATATTTAGATTTTGAAAACGTTTTAATTTCAACGCTTTTTAACCGATTAAATTGAAGTAAATTTACGCGCGAAATAAACTTTCATATTTTCGGATGAAAATTTACCAGTTGCTATGTTTAACTAGACGTATTCCAAATATTAATTTTTTATTTCAAAATTTTATCGTTTAAAATTTCACCAAATTTCAATTAATTACGTTGTTAAAACGGTTAAAATTTACGGTCGTTACAAACTATGATTCAAGTTAAATAAAATTTATTACAAAAAGTCCCATTAAAACTACCTTTCATTTTATCAATTCGAAGTACATTATTTATTATACCAAACATATCCATTTCAGGAAATAACCATTATTAAATTTACTTGGTTAGATTTAAAACTCCATATTAAATCAAATTTAATTATTTTGTCCTTTATCATAAATAAAACCTTTAAATTCACTTTAAAACCAATTATTAACTTACAAAATTTAACTTAAAGAAAAACAAAACCCCTTTAAAATTTTAAAGCCTTAAGTCAAATTTTAAGTTAAATTTCATAAATTTTATTTCAAAAATACTTAATAATTTTTACGAAAATATTATAATATATTAACCATGGGCTTGTATAATATTTTCTAACCTAGGTCAAGTGATACAGATATGTATCATTTCAATTCGTAATTTAAAAAAAATCCGGGTTCTATCATTTCAAACCAGCAATCCCAAGTAAAATAAATGCAATAAAATCACTCAAGCCTATCATTTCAGCTCATAATGATTTTTCTTTATTCTAATGTCCGTTCGGGTATGTATCATTTCAACCCATAGTGATAGGGAACTTGCAGTGTGAGAATTTGTAAATAAATGAACAATATAACATATACTAACATATCAGGTAAGGTAATAGGTATATAAACAACATTTAACATCATATAATATATCACAGGCATGTATGAATAACATATCAATTTATACAGATTCACTTATCATCATTTCACAATAATATAAGTAAATATGTCTAGAGTGATAAAACTCACCTTTAGAGCTAGAGAGAAAAACGACGGGATGAGTTATGGATCCAAGAACGGATTTCGAAGCGAAGCACGATGGACTCGAGTTTGACGAACAAAGCTGATAAATAGAAATTGACGAATCAAATCAGGGCAGGATCAACGAATATAATTGATATGAGTGAACTCATATATATAA
Organism: Allium fistulosum; assembly: GCA_030737815.1. NCBI lineage: Eukaryota > Viridiplantae > Streptophyta > Magnoliopsida > Asparagales > Amaryllidaceae > Allium > Allium fistulosum. Next base: position 1,430,326,833 of record CM060902.1, read on the forward strand.
CTATATATATATATGTATAAATCATATTCCAATTTAACCACATATTAAATTAAATATGATATGTATTTCAAAATCCATTGCTTCAAATTAAAACACACATAGAAAAATCGAACATATATATACATTATATTTTGGAATAAATACATGTAAATGCCAAATACTTACATTTTAAAACAAAATATATATAACCCAGACATTGAACAAAAGACATGCCAACCTAATATATATCTAACCCATGTATATATATAGTATATGCAATCATTTCCCAAAACTGATATCCTATCTGCATATTAATATATATAGTTTAATATATAAACACTGTACTTATACTTTATATATTGTGACAACATGACTCACTATATATATAACTTCCCTATACAATATATATAACACTTATATACAAAAACCTTTAAAACAGATTAGTATAAAATCATCTCTTATAACAGACTCTAATTTATAATATAATACACTTGCATAATATATATAACTAACGTATATACTGCCATGTTATACTACAAACTGACATATACTAAACTGACATATACAACGTAAAATGACACTAGTGATATACGACTATATATAAAAAAACAAACAGAACCTTTATAATATATTACAGTATAAACTATAGCTTTTATTACTAATAGATGTACACACTCTAACACATATAAAAGGACACTGACCATGTATATACATAACAAGACACAACGCATATATATATATTCTTGAAATTCTATTTACATACAAAACCATACGGTAACTTATATATATTTATAAATGCCACTGCAAATACAATTGATAAAACCTATAACTTTATAACTTATATAAATTCAAATGTATATATAACTACATATAACCAATATGTACCAACAATTATGTAAACAAGCATATATATATATGCTGCTTACCCATCAAGGAGGAGGGCTAGGCCATGGAGGTGAACAGGCAGAAGGTAGGACATCATTGCTTCGGCCAGAAAACATGGGAGACAGTGATGGTTTTCGGCCACACAAGCAAGGTGGCGGGGTCGAGGCGGAGATCCACTCGTCCCCTTCGGCTCTGACCTCGAGAGCGCCAGACCTCTTCACTGTAGCCTCGTCACATCTTCCAGCAACCATCCCCACCACCGCGATTATCACCAGTATCCCTTCGGCGACGCAAATTCCTGGAGAAACTATCGACCAAAAACTGGAATGAAACCCTACTTCATTCGAATTCGATCAATCCACCCATTAAAAAAAATCAATAGCATTTTTCCTGTACTCTCCATCTCCCCGACTACCTTCAACCCAATTATCGATCACCCCAACGCCGTCGATCGATGGTAATCGATCAAAACTTCCTTAACGTTTAACTCGAGAATGCTCACAAATTCCCAAACTAAAAATCATGATATATATATTAAAATTCATGATTTTCCATTACTATTTCATTCATACAATCAAAACTCAAAATTATTAAATTCATAAATTTTTAACCCAAATTAATGTTTACTGTGAATTTCAAAATTCCAAGTAAACTATTCATTTTAAAGACCTATAAGTATTTTTAGGTGAGATGTTTCATGATTACAAACAATTTTTGTTTACAAATCCCAGGCTAATTATGATGCATAGGTGAGATATTGAATTATTTAAGTAATCAAAGCCTGTTATTATCTCACAGAGGCTATATTTTTATTTCACAGGCATTCAAACACAACATGCATTCAATTCAATTCATGAATACAGGCAAACATCTTGATTTTGCTACATGTATCAAAAAGAAGAACAAGATTTAAACTGTTTTTAAAACTTGTTTATTTACTTTTTAATAGAGGACAGTTTGCTTATCTTAAAAATAACAGAGAACAGGGTAACATATATGTACATGCATTCACATCAGCTTCACAATAATATTTTGAATCTATGTTATAGCAAAAGTTATCACTGATCAATTTAACATCAGATTAAATACTGTTTTTAAAAGAAATTTACTCACAGTTATTTTCCAGAGAACAAAGCAGAGCAAATTTTATTTCCAGGCTTTGAAATCTTTGCATGCCTATAAATAGTTGAAATTTGGAAGCTTGTTTAGTTGAATCTTTAACTTGAATTGCTCAGGTTGATTTGTTGCAGATTAAATCATCATTTTTGAAAATGCAGGTTGAAGCTGAAATCTAGTTGGTGAGTTAGTTGCTTGATCTTTTATTTGTTTGCAGATTTGATTTTTGTTTTTAGTTTCAGAAAAGAGGAGAAAAAGAATTGAGAAAGTATGTTTTGAATGATTTGGACTGAAGAAAAAATGAAGATCATATCTTCTTCTATATTTACTTATAATTTAAATTTCAAAAGAAATTAAGTATGCCACTTGTATTATTATAAATTAGACAAATGTTCATTGCATAAGTCCCTTAATTTACAAGTGTTAAAACAAGCAAAATTATGTTTAAAACCCTATTATATAAAGAAATTATATTTTAAAACCTTATTTACAAAAGTATTTATGTTTTCTTAATATGTAATTATGGATTTATATAAATTCATTTACTTATTTACAAACTATTTTAGTTTAAGAGATATTTTAAAAAAAGAAAGTTTATTTAAAACCATATATACACACTTATAACCATTTTAATTTGAGCATTTTAAAAGAAGACAAAACAAAGCTTGTTTAAATCCTTTTTAAACAATTTCATTTAAAATAAACAATTATCTTATATTTTGAAAATAATTGAATTAATCTAAACTATCCTTTGAAAAATATTAATTTTAAGCTTTTAAATTCACAATTCATACATATATATTTATCAATAGATTTAATTAAATTTCAAACAATCCAAATTATAACATATATCTATATATATTACAATTTGAAAAATTCATCTTTTATTTAAACAAAAGATTTCTATTCACAATATATATAGCAAAATATATATTATAAATAGATTAAAATTTTATTAGCTTTAACAAACAAGTCTTATCAATATTGCCAGATTAAATATTTATTAACCTTTAAAAGATTAAATTACCAAATTAAATTAAAATTATAAAGAAAATTTATCAATCCAATTAAATTATTAATACAGATTATTAAATTTATATTGCTCAAAAACCCGGGATATCACATTCCTCCCCCCTTAAAATAATTTCGTCCCCGAAATTAAAAGCAAAGTTAATTTAATTATCCAGCCAAGATTTTAAAACAGCAACCACATACCTATCATCCAATTTCTAACAACCAAAGCAACCAATAAAACAATCAAACCTAACTAACTATTCTGATACAAATCAGGATAGATCTACTATCACTATCTAGAGTTTCCCCGGATATAAATCACCGGGAGACTCGCTCTACAGAAGCTAAACAAACTACACCACCATGATCTAGAGCTCCTCACTTCTCTAGATTCACCAGTCTGAATAGAATATCAGATCACACTCAAATCCTGCTCAACTTCCAAATCCAACTGAACTGCAGATTCCACACCAGCAATGCATCATACACGTACTCCCTTAGAGATACGTGAAATACAATGAATTACAGCTATCCAAACTGGCCATTCAATCCTGTAGATCAAAGAACTACTTCTCTCGAGAACACAGGAAAATCCAAAATACTTCAGTGCTAACTTCCAGACTTACTAAATCTTATAGCTCTTTAATTGGAGAAAAACTTAAACAATTTCCAATATCCAACTCCGAATTCCAAACTCCTTGTCTCATATCTGCATAACTCACTAGACGATTCCTGGGCTACCTCATCTCTTCCTGATCAGCTTAACCTTCGCTGATGCTTCTTGAAACAATTCTGGACCAAGAACAAAATGATCTCTAGATCCTATCAACAAGATGATCCTTCCAAAATTTGCTGAAATCCAAACTTGAAAAATAGATATGACCAATCCATTTTAAAAATTTCTGAGCTGCTACACCAACTCTTCTTTCTCTAAGAACCATCCTACTACTAGACTAACCACCGGTATCGCTTCTGGAACCAAGTCGATACGGAACTCAACTCCAGATCCAGACAACTTCTACTTCCTCGAAGACATCCAGAAAAATCTCTGACTACTTCAGTAGCTCCTACTTCCATATGATAAACCTCAATCTCAAACAAAAGATTGCCCAAGATAAATTCCCAAACTAATCGCAAGTCACTTTTGCGATCCTACCTAGTTCGGATTCCAAAGAAACTATTCTCTCTTTACCAATTAAAATAGCCTTAAACTTTTAAGTAATTAATTAAGAAAGTAATCAAGATTATTAATGGAAGTAATTAGAAGATAATTACTTATGTAAGTAATTAAGAGTTAATTACTTAATTATTTTAATTAATTAATTAATGTGATAAATTAAATGTGTTTAATTTAAGATTAATTACTAAGTGTTATTAATTAAATTGTAATTAATTAATAAGGTAATTAATTAAGGATTATTTGTTAATATAATTGATTAATAATTACTTAATGAAGTAATTAAAGATTAATTAATTAGATTAATTAATCAAGGTTAATGTAATTAATTAAGATAAGTAATTACAAATTGTTAATTACTGTTTTAAGACTAATTAATGGATGAAGTGGTTGATTAAAATTAATTATTAATTAATTAAAAGGTTAATTAATTAATAAGGATTATTTAATTAATAAATTAATCAAGGTTGATTAATAAAAATGATTAATTAAAGTATGATTAATTAATTATAATAAATTACCTACAATAAATTAAGGATTAATGCAAATAATTATAATTAATTAATTAATGGAAGCAAATAAAAGATCATTAATTATTTAATGATAAGTAATTAAAGGTAAATTACTGCATATGGTTATGGTAATTACTTGAATGTAATTAAAGATAATTAATCAAGGAAGATTAATTAAGAAAGATCATTAAGAGATGATTAATTAATTAATTTGTAATTAATTAAGGTTAGTAAGTAGGATTAAGATAATCCAAGTAATTAAAAGATAGCAATTAATTTAATTAAAGGTTAATTAAATTGATTTGGAGTTAATCAATTTTGCTTATGGATGATTGATTGATATTGGGTGATTGATTGATACTGGATGATTTGGATATGATATCTATGATATGTGATATGCTGCTTTGTGAGATAAATGTTGATATGAATTATCTATTGTGATAATGTGATTTATCTATCTATTTATATCATCCTGAATAAGTTTAAATGTTTAAACCTTTAAACAATTTGGCCTTAAAAGATACGTTTTGGATTTCGATGAGACCGGGATCGGGTTTCCGTATACCGGAATTCCAGGTCTGGAGACCCGAATACCACATCGATCCAAATTAACGATAGGTCGTGAATCTCAAGTGAAGATGAAGATTTAGAGTGCAAGGGTTATTGTCGTTAACTCTGAGGGTGATTCCAAAACGAGTGTAACGAGATAATGCCTTCGGTTTCGTTCGAACCCGGAACGAACTTGTATGGATTGAATGCTTTCAGCACATCGTCAGGCGGACGATGAGCATTCTAAGTGATATGTTCTGATTAAAGGTAATCGTAACCTCAAGCCTCATCAACCGGGAATGGCTAAAACAGGGGAGGTGTAGCAAGGCTTCGTGGGTAGCACCCACTGAGAGCAAGATAGATCCCTGTCTAGAGGTTCCTTTTCTTTTATTCGGCTTAGTGTGTGGTTGGTCGCGCCAACTACGGGATTATCTTGTTCGGGATTATCCAGTAAGGGATGGTTCCGGCTTTGTGTTGCAGGGGAGCGGGCGTACTCCTCGGTACGGTGATCTAGGCCACGTACTGTGACGGGCGGTACCCCAGTAGCCCTGCCATTGTATGGAATCCAAACTTCAATAAGTGCCGTACGTATTAGTTGTGCCCAACTATGTTGGAATGTGAGATGTAAGCATTTCAGCTATTTCTGTATTTTACTTGGAAACCCTAGACCCTATTATAATATAACTGGATTTCCTATCAAATGTTTTAGTTAGCGTAAGGTAAAAACTTACCCATGTTTATGTGTGGGGAGTCTTACGTGATACTTTTGTTTCAAAGGTTTTCAAAGTTAAGCAATTTAAACCGTTTACTCACACCAGACACATGTCTGACCCAAGTGTTTATTTTCTGTTTTATTAAACTCTTGGGTACTCAATATTGTATTGAGTAGTCGAGAGATTCAGGTTAGTCTTGACGAATACTGGAGGAGTTGAGGAGCAGGAGGCTTCAGCGTGTAGATATATAGAGTTTCCGCTGTGTATGTTGTATTGTACTGATGTACTTGTGATGTATAATAGACAGAAGTTTATAACTGTCTATTCTGTGTTGTATAAATTGTATACTCTGATGTATATGATACTATGTAATATCTTATGTGATATATTATATTTCATTCGTTTCCGCTGTGAGATTCTTTTGTGTTGTTGTTTCTTCTTTTCTATCCTTTCTTCTTCTATCCCTTTCTTAATTCATGATACGTCTTTCTGGTGGTAGAAAGCCGGGTCGTGACAATATAGGTAGAGTGAAGGACGCAAGAAAGTGAACCGATAATATACTGAAATAACAAAATAAAATCGAGAATGTGGGAATAGCAATGGTCCTTTAAGTTGAATTCAAAAAGATTAAAGGCTAATGACTATTGATTAATATACGGTGGAATCACAAAAGCCTAGACTAGAATTTCAGGAGATAGTAAATCCAAAGGCTGTTTGTTTTTAAACGACAAACAAAGGAATGGTCACAGAAAACAAATTGACTTGAACGTATCGGTACATGGGTGGCCGTTTCGCAGTTTCTGCGGCGTACCGGACTTCAATACACAGAGTTGAATATACTGTAGAGATCCGTATGACGAGACGATCAAAACGGTATACAGATATAAGTGGTATGATCATCCGATCGAAAGTCGATAATCGGTACCGAAAATGCTGCAAATTTGTCAGAAATAAGATGGATGGAGCAATAGAAGTCCAAATTTGGAGAAACGAAATATGACGTCTCACTCAGAAGATGATTTAAAAAATTTCTATAGAAAAATATTCAGGTTTGGAAAACATTTTATTATCATCAAATTTCAACTGATTTAGATTGAAATAGAATTACACAAGAAAATAAACTTCCATATTATCAGATGAAAATTTTACCGGTTGCTATGTTAAAATAGACGTATTTCAAATATCGAAATTTTATTTCAAAATTTTATTGTTTAAAATTTCACAAAATTCAATTAATCACATATTTAAAATAGTTAAAATTTACGGGTCGTTACACTTTCCCCCACTCAAAACTTTTTGTCCCCGAAAAGGAACTAGGTAGAAGAATAGAAACAATAAGAAGAAAATAGATTTGAAAAACAAAAATAAAACAATTAATTTAAACCATATAAATTTCAATTTAAATTAATTGATATTCAATAATTGGTTAAATTCATTTAAGTTCACTTTAAGTTAAATCAATCACTACAACAAAAATACCCTATTACAACTGTGTTTTTACAACTGTCATAAATTGTCACTTGTAATAAAAACCTTTTACAACTTTTTTTTCCAGAAAGTTGTAATAAACTTATTTTTGACAACCTTTTATTTTTGCCAGTTATAATAGATGTCTATTACAACATTTTTTTTGCCAGTTGTAATAGATAGCTATTTTCAACAATTCATTTTCTTCTGTTAGTTGCAATAGATGTCCATTACAACCCTTTTTTTTGTAAGTTGTAATAGATGTTTATTTTCAACAACTATTTTTTGTCGCCAATTGTAATAGAGGCCTATTATAACTTTTTTGTTTGGCCATTGTAATAATCAGTAATTAATCAATAATCACAATTCAATAAAAATTATTAAATAATAATAATTAGAATTTAATTTAATAATTACTATTAATAATATCTAATAATATAATTAATAATTAAATAAAAAATAAATAAATTATTCATAAATAATAAATATGTAATAAATAATAAATCATTAATAAATTAAGAATAATTAATTAATCAATAAAAAATAATTAATTAATAATTAATAATTTTTACATAATAATTAATGTTGAACAATAGTAATTAATAATCAAATAATAAATTAATAATTAATAATTATTAATAATTATTTTGTAATATGCAATATTTAGTAATTAATAATTAATAAATAGTAATTAATTTTTAAATAATTAATATTAAATAATTAATAATCATTTATTAATAACTAATAATTTTAATAATCAGTAATTAATAATTAAAAGTAATTATTAATAATTAAATAAATAAATCATTAATAAATAATGAATATGTAGTAAATAAATAAATCATTAATAAATCATTAATAATTAGTCAAAAATAAATAATAATTGATAAATAATTAATAATTACAAATTAACAATTACTATTAAATAGTAGTAATTAATAATTAATAAGTAAATGATAACTATTAATTATTAATTAATCAGAATTATTTTGAAATACAAAATAATTAGTAATTAATAATTAATAAATAGTAATTAATTTTTAACTAATTAATGTTAAATACTTAACAATATTTTACTAATAATTAGTAATTTGGAATTAATAATCAATAATTAGGAACTAATAATTAATAAGTTATAAATAAGAAGTGATAATTAATAAGTTATATTTAGTAATCAAGAAGTAATATTTAATATTTTAGTAAAAGAATTCAAGCAATTTATATAATATTTGAATATAAATTTTCAAAAAATTCTAAAAAAGCATAAAATTAACAATTAGTTACTATATATATACACACACACGTACTATTTAACTTATCATATTAAATAACTTTCAAAATAGTAGTTGGTTGATGGAATTAGTAATCCACTTCCCTCCATATCGAAATTTTTTTCTTAATGTATATCTTTCAAAAGAATAGTTATTTAACTTATCATATTAAATGAGTTTCAAAATGATTGGGTCCAATCCAAAACTTTCCCTCCATATCGAAAATTTTGGCTCCAACACAAAAAAATTCCACACCCTAATTTTAAAACTTCCCACCATACACCGTAATTTTACATAACTCCTCTTAAATCAGTACCCTCCGTCCTCTTTTCTTTCCATATTCCCAAATATGTCTTATTGACTTTAGCACGCTTTCTCCACTCTTTTATTTTCTTCGAAATCCAATTTTGCAAAAAGAAAACTTCACTAGAAAACTTCGGCTACCAGAAAAACATATGCCGCCACCAATCGCCTCTACTTTGATTAAATTACCGCCGTATTGCTAAAGATCCCCTCGCTATCACCTACAAGTCGATTGTCGTTTGCGTTGTTGCCGAGATCTGGTGTTTAACGATGAAGCTCCGTTGACAACCGAATGCCAAGATTTGGAACCATGATGCTCGATTCAAATTGAAATTGCTTCCAAGGTCAATGAATTTCTAGGCATGAGATCTGGAACCACGAAGTTTTTCCTAAGAGAGGCATGTTTGATTTTGTAGTCTTTCCTAAGACAGGCAAAATGTGTGATATGCATATATATGTTCATTTTTTTAAAGTGATTTAGTGGTTGTTGCTATACCAGGCTCTATATGCTTTAACGTGTGATTATCACAAAATAATCATTATTTTATTCAAATTTCTTTGATTAATGCTCTTGCACAAATAGATCCAAAATGTTAATATAAACTTCATGTTCTAAGAGTAATATTTTGGTAATACTGGTGTACATTTTATTCGGAATTGCATAGACAGACAAATAGATCCATATTTCCTGTTCATTTGATTCCCCACAAGCAGCGTTATTTTGTATTGAATAAATCTTGCTGTGTAGAATTGTGGTTCTCATATTATAATTTTTTTAATCCTGTTCTTCTTGGTTGATTTCACTGCTAGAATCTCATAAGGTATTAAAAAATTAAGTTTACAAAATTATGAAAGTAACTCATGTATTAGGTTATTACTGCTATTTACTTTACATAGTTCTAAATGTCTCATTGAATTATAGAAATTTATAAAATTCGTTTATTATAGAAATAAGATTTGCTGTTTAGATATATGCACATTGAATCATGTACATTAATTATTGGGAGTTAACAACTTATCTTGTTTATATTACACAGAATCGGGCAACTCTGTCTTACTTTGAGGTAATATGACCTGTTTCATTTATTTATACATTTTATGTTCTTACAGTGCATCAGATGTCTTCCTGAATAAGAAATAACTGGAAATGGCCACTTCAGTATTTACATCAGACCTTGAATGTTGAAATGAGAATGACTGATCTTGGCGCAGAGGAAGTGTCGTTCATAACATATGTACAAGAGCCTCAACCGCTGTGAAGTTGGTGAGATCTCGAGAAGGTATGGCCGTTCCTTGTTTGTTCAATGGTTTGTATTGATTTTGATGATATGATAAATTGATATGAAGCAAAGGCCATTCCTTTTTTTAATTTATTAAAAAAAACCAGGTTTTGGTGCTAAAGGAATACCCAGCAAGGCTCTTGGTTACGGCAATCACCTGCTTCTTTGGATTAATTCAGTTTTTGATAATAGCAGCATTTGTCGAAAATGATTCAAATAAGTGGAAATTGCATTCCCGAGAAGAGCTTTTCACCATTCTATATGCCGTAACTTAAACTCAACTCAATTTTTAATCCAGGAAACTTTTATCAGTTAAAACGTACACAGTTTTCACGTATGATATAATGTTTGTGAATGTAGGGATTTGTGGCATCTGGGATTGGATTTTCACTTCAGATATGGTGTATAGATAAAGGAGGGCCCTTTTTTGTTTCTGTTTTTCAGCCACTTCAAACTCTTCTGGTTGCTATCTGGTCCATTATTATACTTGGTGACCAACTGTACTCAGAAGGGTGAGCAACGTTTTACGGCCGTCTTAATACTGTTAATCAATAAGAAAGTAAGATTGGAAAAGAGAAAACATAGATAAGTTGCGATATATTGATAAATGCTGATTTGCAGGCTGATTGGAGGTATACTCATAATGATTGGCCTCTACTTTGTCTTATGGGGTAAAAATGAAGAGACAAAATTTATGTATATGCAGCTATATACATCAGTATAAGCATTGTAGTAATGTAGTTTTACAGTAATAATTTAAATGACAGGCTCTGATACTCATAATGAATTTTTTTTCATAACTTGCATGGGTAACCGGTACAAATTTTGATCAACGGAGACAATTTGAAGAAATGGCCGCTAGATCCATGGGTGAGAATTATATTCCTTCTACATGTTTCATATATTAATATGCGTTTTTAAATATTTATTTATGGATCGCTAGCATAGCAGACAATGCTAGCATTTGATATTAAAGCATTGTGATGCTTCTCCTTAGTGCTCTGTACAATATAGCAATACTGGCATGTGCTAAATAACATGTTTGTATTTTAGCGTCGAAATTTGGTATCATGTATAAGTGGAATTAATATTTCATGAAGATTTATATTGTTTAGGGATAAAATACAAAGTGAATTAAATATCAAACCAAGGAATTGAATAGCTTTTAGGTAAATTTGTTGCTTATCAATCATTGTTTCTTCACTTTCAGTTCCAAGAATTGGTTACCAAAGTAACTCTAGTAAAACTTATTATAGCAAAAATAAGTTCAGTAAACTTCTTCTAGCAAAAAATCTTATATTGATCTAAGAATACCAAGAGCTTTATTAGTAACTTGCAAGACTAACTAAATTATTTACTTCATAAACTGGCTGAGCATCAGCATTAAACTTCTCAGGGTGTGGATATTGTTGCAGAATCAGGACCAGTGCAGGATGGTTTTCAGGCATCAAGAATAAGGCACGATTGTTATGGGTATGGATATGAGCATCATCAGTTTGTTGTTTAGTTTGGAGCAGCATAACGTCGAAGTGGTATGAACACATGATGCTGACGGAGGATAGAATTTCATGAGTACGTGCTAGCACGTCCAGTTAGCTGAAGCAATAGAGGTATAACATGATGTGATAAGATTGTATTCTAGTTAAATATGATCCAACTACCAAACTTGAAATCATATTAACAATAAAGCATGCATATATATTAATGTGATGGTGTATGACCTTTAATTTGTATTTTGAATATAAAGTTGTGATGTCTTCTTTATGAATGGATTCTGATGCCTTCGAATTTATATCAATTTTTTCATATTGTTTATCGTTTTCTTGCTGTACTTGCAAAATGTGTTTAGAAATTAATTTTTTTATTTTGCATTCCATTTACCACAACTGCTAATTGTTGTTAATCTATAACTGCTATCAACTATTGTAAAAAGATTAATTGCAACTGTGAATAACAGTTGTAGTAGATAACTACAACAGTTATCCAGCAGTTGTCATACCTGCTACAGCACGAAATGTTACATATCTACAAGAGTTACCAACAGTTGTAAAATGGTTATTTGCAAGGGTAAGAAACAGTTGTAATATACAATATCACAACGGTTATATGCAACTAAAGAACATAGTTGTAAAAAATTGATAGTCTTTTACAACTTCTTAAAATACGACTGTGGTTCCACCGTTGTAATATATCTTTTACAACTGTGTTCCACCGTTGTAATATGCCTCTTTTGTTGTAGTGAATCTATCTATTTCTAAATTCATTATCTTATTGTCTAGTCATCCTCTATTAACAATTTCTAAATCATCAATTTGTATAATCATTTATTATACTCATATTTTATTCAACAGATTTAATTCTTTTATTCCAAATTATTATTAACTTTATTCCACTTAATATATCTTATTACATATATTTAAACCATATAAATTAATTTAAACCATATAAATTTCAATTTAAAATAATTTATACTCAATAATTGATTTTAAATTCAAGGTATTTCCATAAGTTAATCTAATATCAATTTATTAATTCCTTAAAAACCAATTTATTTGTCTCATCTATTATTCAATTAACTTATTATTCTATTTATCTCTATTAACACTTTATAATTAAAAGTCGAGTGTATAACATTTATTATAAACACTCTAATTTATTTATAAAACGTTTTATATTGTATACTATCCAATTACATTTTCAACTTCTGAATCATTTAGGTAAGTTTAAAATGAAATTGGGTATTATACAAGTAATTTTTTTTTGATTCTATTTATTTCAAGTTTAAATATTTATTCAAAAATTTTGGCTTCGTTTTATAATTAAAAACACCTTTGGCATAAATTCCAGAATTAAATTCTCGATTAATCTCAAACCATTTAGAGATACATACATATATATACATATTATATATATATTAAAACAAATCTATTATCATATACCTATATAAAATATATATATATATATAATTCAAGTCATACTTTAGAAATTCAAATTAATTTAATTCCCAAAATAACAGTGTAGCTAGGCTATAGAATGGTCTCTCCACTCTGAAACTCGAAAATGAAAGAGAAGAGCACTGATTTAAACATTTAAAAATTCTTTGAAAACGGTTCCAATTCGAAAATACCTTTAAACAATATACACCTTAAAACTTAAAACCAAGGATTGAAATCACCGGAAATTAAATTCTCAGATTCCAAATTTAAATTCATTTAAATTTCAAATCAATTTATAAACCATATTTGAAAACAATATTGTGTCAGTTTGCTCTGTTCCAGTGTTTTGGAAATCCTATCGATACCGCTGATCAGACGAGTCGATCGAAAACCCAAATCAACATCAACAACTCAAACAACACAATAGATAAAACATTTTTAATATTAGTTACAAATACACTCCTCACTTGATAATTCAAAGATGGATTTCAAAACAAGAATAGAGATTCAAATTACAAGGGGACTCTAACCAAAAGAATTCAAACAAGGAAGATAGGCTCGAAACGAAAATAAGACGATTAGATAGCAGAAATAGAAAGATTGATAGACTTATATAAATTGCGGGCAACCTTAACCAGGTCAACCGTGACATCAAAATAAGATCAAGGTAGAATTCCGGAGCAAATTGACATAAGATCGCCAGAGATAGAATTCGGGTATAACAAAAGATAACAGCATCGTAAACCGACGATACAAAATCTCCGGTGAATCAATGCTTATTGAAAAGGAGTTTCACCCCTTTACAAATCATTCAGAGATTGGCGAGACCGCCGATTTATTATAGAAATCATTCGAAGTGGAGTTATGGGATACTCTAGAATCAAAAAGACACGAATACGGGAGACACGAATGAACTTTGGAACCGAAGGGGACGTTCCAGAATTCCGAGAAACCGAGTCAAAGAAGAAGGAGTTCAAGCTCGAACGAAAGTGATTCCGTAATTAAATTTACTTTATATGCTGAGTTCTACCTAAAACCAGAGCTCTGATAACACATGTAACAGCCGGATATTTTCAACCATTCGCATCCGCACATATGTGACTTGAATTGCTCAAAACACCGAATTGTAATTATAAATTTGGCAAAACTCAGAATATACAGTAAATAAATCACAGATCACAGACACAGGGTTATATAACAATGCAGCGAAAGCAAGAAATAGTAGTTCATGAAGCTACTATATATATATATATCAGAGTTAACAAGATACAACGGAAGTAACAAGATACAACAGAAGTCTCAATATGATAATCAAGTATAAATCAGAATACATCACTCGAATCAACTAGATGACTGAAAGCGAAATAGATAGCTGGATCTCCAAGAAAGCCCCAACTCCAAAGGTGAGTCTCGAATGCTGTATCACTCAGTCTGACCCGAGCGTAATGCAAAACACAAAACACTCGAGTCAGGACATACATACTTATATAATGTAAACCAACTCAAGTGAACTGTAATATAAAGGTACAAGTAACTTAAAGAATGCTTAGGATCGTCCATTCTTTAAGGATCCATTAAACTATCTACTATGTAGTAATATTCGCTATTATAATAATGTCTAATAATAAAATAAGCTTACTTTTAAATAGCGTTAAGGAGTACCCATATCCCCCTTAACACATAATAGTCCCAGTAGTCAATCCAGTATCAGCGTACCCCAAATCGTGAGCTACCCTCAATACTCCACAAGCTACGACACAAAACCCAACTCGTAGTAAAGCTCGATATGGTAGGTGACACGACACAACAAGGTAATGCCAGGGTAGATATACCAATTACGCATCTGGGCTGGTGGAAACGCATAGCAGCCACTACCGCCCACCTCGAAACACACTCCCAATTCAAAAATCAAAGGGTGGCCACCAAATCAAATCACAAAGTAATGGAATAGTATCGAAGAAATGTGTCCGATCAGAGGTGCTACCTCATTGGCCCGAGAATCGCTCCTGTTTTAGCCACCTTACACCAACTCACGGGAGTCGGGTCCACATTCATACCTCAATAGGATCGTCGCCACCATCCAACTTCATTCTGGAATCTCCACCGCATACACGGTTGTCAAAGTTGTTTTCAGTATCGACATAGAGTATGCCCATATCCGATCCCGGTCTCTTTGCCAACCAATCGTTATTATAACCCATGGATATTTATTTCAAAACATAGTATATACTTTCAAAACCAAAATATCATATCCATTTCAAGCCATATCAAAATATATCATTTCCATTTCGAAAACCAAATCAATAATATATTATTTTCATTTCAAAACCTAAATCAAAATATATTATTTCCATTTCCAAAACCAATTTCAATAATATATCATTTTCATAAACCCAATTTCAAATCACTGAATATTTACTTCACTTATTTTAAGCTTGAAATATTCTTTTAAATCATCTTAAATCAAACCCACCTTATAAGGTCATATCCTTAAATCTTCAATTTCAATAGGTTTCAAATCAATATATTTGTAAGGACAAATCTTAATATATATACAATTTCAAATAGATTTATTTCCAAAACCATAGTACTTTCAAAGTTATAACACCTTCTAAACCAAACATTGAAACCATAATACTTTGAAATATTATTATTTGGAAAATCATAACACTTAGAAATCCTAACACTTTAAACAATATTTATTTAAACCATTAAATTAAATGTTAATATTTTCCAAAACAATATTCATTTAAACCACTAAATTCAAAGTCAAATAAAATTCATTTCATAATTGTAGCAATTCTAAGTTCATTCATCCAATCAAAAAAATTTCAAAGCATAGTAAGTTCCAACTACAACAACATTTACAAAGTGTTACAGTAGATATATTAGTATTTCAAAAACAATGTCAATTTCAAAACAGCTGCGCTTATAAAGTGCTGTAATAGATATTTAGTTATTTCAGAACTTAGTTATATTCCAGAAATGATAGCATTTAGCAATTGCTATCTTTAAAGAAAACATTTGGGAAACGCTATCAATAAAATTCCAGATTTTATTATAACTTTTCAGAAACCTTAAAACATAAATTTTAACTATTTTTAACTTGTAAAAAACATATTTCAGACTTCAGAAATACTCATTTGGATATCATTTAACTTATGATTTATTAAAATAAATTTTTATAAACGCATATCCAAATTAAACTACAATTCATTTATTAAGCCAAAATTTCCCAATTTTACTTAACTTGTATATAATTTTTTCCAAATAACGTTACACTTTAATTTAAAATACACACTTCCTAAATAAAACCAAATTCTCATTTATTTACTTAACTTAACAATTTTATTTAAAACCCAATTTCCAATTCTCAAGTTAAGTCATAAATTGAAATTTCACCTTTCCATTTGAAAACAACATTTTCAATTATTTACTTACAAAACACATCCATTCCATAAATAAAATATTTTATCATAGTTAATATACAATAAATTTTCTTCATAACTTTATTCATTTAGACATCAATTCAACTATGATTCAAGTTAAATAAAATTTATTACAAAATGTCCTATTAAAACTGCGTTTCATTTTATCAATTCAAAGTACATTATTTATTATACCAAACATATCCATTTTAGGAAATAACCTTTATTAAATTTACTAGGTTAGATTTAAAACTCCATATTAAATCAAATTTAATTATTTAGTCCTTTATCATAAATAAAACCTTTAAATTCACTTTAAAACCAATTATTAACTTACAAAATTTAACTTATAGAAAAACAGAACACCTTTAAAATTTTAAAGCCTTAAGTCAAATTTTAAGTTAAATTTCATAAATTTTATTTCAAAAATACTTAATAATTTTTAGGAAAATATTATAATATATTAACCATGGGCCTGTATAATATTTTCTAACCTAGGTCAAGTGATACAGACATGTATCATTTCAATCCGTAATTTAAAAAAAAATCCGGGTTCTATCATTTCAAACCCGCAATACCAAGTAAAATAAATGCAATAAATCACTCAAACCTATCATTTCAGCTTATAATGATTTTTCCTTATTCTAATGTCCGTTCGGGTATGTATCATTTCAACCCATAGTGATAGGGAACTTGCAGTTTGAGAATCTGTAAATAAATGAACAGTATAACATATACTAACATATCAGGTAAGGTAATAGGTATATAAATAGCATTTAACATCATATAATTCACAGGCATGTATGAATAACATATCAATTTATACAGATTCACTTGTCATCATTTCACAATAATATAAGTACATATGTATAGAGTGATAAACTCACCTTTAGAGCTAGAGAGAAAAACGACGGGATGAGTTACGGATCCAAGCACGGATTTTGAAGCGAAGCACGATGGACTCGAGTTTGACGAACAAAGCTGATAAATAGAAATTGACGAATCAAATCAGGGCAGGATCAACGAATATAATTGATATGAGTGAACTCATATATATAACTATATATATATATGTATAAATCATATTCCAATTTAACCACATATTAAATTAAATATGATATGTATTTCAAAATCCATTGCTTCAAATTAAAACACACATAGAAAAATCGAACATATATATACATTATATTTTGGAATAAATACATGTAAATTCCAAATACTTACATTTTAAAACAAAATATATATAACCCAGACATTGAACAAAAGACATGCCAACCTAATATATATTTAACCCATGTATATATATAGTATATGCAATCATTTCCCAAAACTGATATCCTATATGCATATTAATATATATAGTTTAATATATAAACACTGTACTTATACTTTATATATTGTGACAACATGACTCACTATATATATAACTTCCCTATACAATATATATAACACTTATATACAAAAACCTTTAAAACAGATTAGTATAAAATCATCTCTTATAACAGACTCTAATTTATAATATAATACACTTGCATAATATATATAACTAACGTATATACTGCCATGTTATACTACAAACTGACATATACTAAACTGACATATACAACGTAAAATGACACTAGTGATATACGACTATATATAAAAAAACAAATAGAACCTTTATAATATATAACAATATAAACTATAGCTTTTATTACTAATAGATGTACACACTCTAACACATATAAAAGGACACTGACCATGTATATACATAACAAGACACAGCGCATATATATATTCTTGAAATTCTATTTACATACAAAACCATACGGTAACTTATATATATTTATAAGTGCCACTGCAAATACAGTTGATAAAACCTATAACTTTATAACTTATATAAATTCAAATGTATATATAACTACATATAACCAATATATACCAACAATTATGTAAACAAGCATATATATATGCCGCTTACCCATCAAGGAGGAGGGCTAGGCCATGGAGGTAAACAGGCAGAAGGTAGGACATCATTGCTTCGGCCAGGAAACAGGGGAAACAGTGATGGTTTTCGGCCACACAAGCAAGGTGGTGGGGTCGAGGCGGAGAGAAGAAGATGGGTTGGCTGCCGTGGAAGATCAACGGAGGGGCTTGCGTGAGGGTGTTGCGCGGATCTTTGGGTTGTGGCGGCATGGGCTGCGGGCGGCGAGGCTGTAAGCATGGAGGATGAAGGGGAAAATAAAGAAGAAAGTGGGAGAAGTGGATCGGCATGTAGAAGGAAGAAGGCATGCATACCCTTCAGAGGCAATTTGATATTTCTTTTCAAAAGCATGAAAAATCAGAAGAAGAGAAAGAGAATATAGGTAGAGTGAAGGACGCAACAAAGTGAACCGATAATATACTGAAATAACATAATAAAATCGAGAACGTGGGAGTAGCAATGGTCCTTTAAATTGAATTCAAGAAGATTAAAGGCTAATGACTATTGATTAATATACGGTGGAATCACAGAAGCCTAGACTAGAATTTTAGGAGATAATAAATCCAAAGGCTGTTTGTTTTTAAATGACAGACAAAGGAATGGTCACAGAAAACAAATGGACTTGAACGTATCAGTA
Source organism: Allium fistulosum (assembly GCA_030737815.1). NCBI lineage: Eukaryota > Viridiplantae > Streptophyta > Magnoliopsida > Asparagales > Amaryllidaceae > Allium > Allium fistulosum. The sequence goes on from CM060902.1 coordinate 1,430,346,063, forward strand.
CACGGGTGGCCGTTTCGCCGTTTCCACTGCGTACCGGACTTCAATACACAAAGTTGAATATACCGCAGAGATCCGTATGACGAGACGATCAAATCGGTATACAGATATAAGTGGTACGATCATCAGATCGAAATTCGATAATCGGTACCGAAAATGCTGCAAATTTGTCAGAAATAAGATGGACGGAGAATAGAAGTCCAAATTTGGAGAAACGAAATATGACGTCTCACTCAAAAGATGATTTACAAATTTTCTATAGAAAAATATTCAAGTTTGGAAAACATTTTATTATCATCAAATTTCAACTGATTTAGATTGAAATAGAATTACACAAGAAAATAAACTTCCATATTATCAGATGAAAATTTACCAGTTGCTATGTTAAAATAGACGTATTTCAAATATTAAAATTTTATTTCAAAATTTTATTGTTTAAAATTTCACAAAAATTCAATTAATTACATATTTAAAATAGTTAAAATTTACGGGTCGTTACATTAATTTACTATGACAGTCCTATAAATTAAACCTTCAAAATATGGGGTGTTACAATCTCCCATTTTTACAACAATTTCATCCTAGAAATTCGAGTAAGGAACACAACTTCATATGGAACTTCATATAATGCACTAGCCAACTAATAATGTAAAATCTACATGATGTGTTTATTCATCTACCAACATGTGAAAAACATGTAGTGCCATCTCTAGTAAAAATAATAAATAAAATTATCACTTTTCTCAATAAAAATCAATCATCAAACAATTCTGCTCAGGGATTTATAATCTTACCTTCTACTTTCCAATTGGCATAACCTTAATCGCTTTCCATAGGTTGTGAACAAGTTAAATAACCTTGTTCCTTAGCTCTTTCATTTCACGACCTACTATTCCTTCCCATCTCTACACATTAGTAAAATCTGGCTCTTTAAAAAAATCATAAATAGATTTTGGTTTCACCACCATACTAGGGTCGTGCACACATTTTCTCAAATGCAAAAAATATTATGCACGATCTAAACTAATCGGTAACTCTTCTCGATAAGCAAGTTTATTGATCCTCTCTGTCACATGGAGTAGACCTACAAATCTTGGAGCCAATTAATCACCATTTCCAAAGCGCATAACACCTCGCATGGGTGAAACTTTAACAAACACATGGTCACCAACTACAAACTCTAGCTCTTTACATCTCTTATCAGCATGGCTTTTCTGTCTCTATTGCATAACTTAAGCCCTACTTTGATATGCTCAATATTCTAAGTAGCATGAAGTGCACGTAAATGTGCATTTTACTTTCATATTTAATCGAATTTAATTAGATAAATGAGCATATAGGGTATTTTAACATGTTTAAACCAAAATTCAAATTATTTTCAAATCATCAATTATTCATCTTCATATAGTGGCAAAATGATCATTTTTGTGCATACATTAATTTGAGAAAATTTACTTGAAAATTTTTATGTTATTTTTTAGGAATTTGAATTCAAATTACAAGTGGCTTCATGGAAAATATGCATGCACAAGAGAAAACAAAGGAATGAAGATGGAAATAATTCAAACCATGCAACATGGAGAACCCCATCTACCCACTTACCTTGATCTTCAATTAGGAGCTAATGCACATGCTAAATGGCTATTTAAGTTACATGCACACTTAATGGAGGATTATCTCATGCTAATGATAACTTGGTGGCCACACTTCCTCAAGGGAAATTTGGGTAGTTCCCAAAATTATGATTAGGGTTTCCAAACATGTATAAATATCCCATATGTTCATGTAATTAAGCTCTTAGCCTCCATAGCCTCCATTTTAGTTAGTTTAGTTTGAGGCTCAAAAATAAACAAAGCTCTCTTTTCTTTTTCATGGCTACTTAGCCATTTTCTTCTTTCATGTAATTTTACTATTTATGCAATTTTAATTCATGCTCTTTTCTTTTCTTGTTTATTTCCTTTCATGCTAATAGTGTTGATCCTTTTATTTATGCAAGTAGATTAGTTTGTATTTTATTTTTATTAGCTCTCCTTTTTCATTAGCTTGCATTTTTCTTCTTATTTTTGTTTCATATTGCAATCTACATTTGTTGATATGATAACAAATATGAGAGGCTAAACCCCCTTCAATTTAGGGGTAATGAAGCTCTCTTAATCATGTAGATTCAACATTTTGATAATTTTTGATCTCTTTTTGTGCTAAATGGAATTGTTTGATGTGGTTAAACTTGTTGTTTTAGCTTTGAATTTGATAGCCTATGTTGTTGACACCAAATAGACTATGCTTAAACAAACAAAACACAAATTACCTCTTCATCTACATATGATTATGGTAATGAAGTGATTTTAAAATCAAAATTTGATGGTATATTTTTCTAATCAATAGTTAATAGGCCATGCTTAGAAAAGATTTTATTTTTAAGTTCATTGTCAATTTTCATGAGAGTTAAAAAGTGATTTAGTGGGTGTGTTATAGTTTAATGGCTTATGTTGAGCTAATTAATAGCATAAATAGGCCATACTTATGATAAACAAATCAATTAAACTCACTATTGACCAAAAAAAGAGATCATAATTTCATATTGTGTTGATTTATGTGATCAAGAGTGTGGATTTATCTCTAAATTGCCTTCTACTTTCATATTTTTATCCACTTTCTTTTGTTAGTTTATTTACATTTTTCTAGCTTAAAAACATCTCAAAACTCTTTGTTTAATTTGATTGAATAGAAAATTTTAAAATCTAAAAAATTCCCTGCGGATTGACCCGTACTCGCCATGTACTATCATTATACATCGTGTGCTTGCGGTAATTTTTAATTTAAATTTGGTAGGCTATTTTCTAACTCGATAGGAAATTTGGCCATCAAACAAGTTTTTGGCGCTGTTACCGGGGAATAGTCTTGATTTTAATTTCTTCGAATTATTTTTGTTTGATTTTTGTGTGTTCATTTTGTGTGTGTATTGCATTTAAATTATTATTTTTTGTATGTTTGTGTGATTTTTGTTTGCATTGTGATTGTGTGTTTGTTGCTTTTCTATTGGCATTTGCATTTGCATATTTAAAAAAAACTATACACAAGTTCATTTCAAAAAGAAATTTTTTTATTTCATTCATTTTCCATTCCATTTACAATTTCCAATTGTACAACTTTCAAAAAGAAAAAAAATTACACAAGTATGTTTCATTTTCTATTCTCTGCCTGTTCCATTTCCATCTATGCACTGTGCACATATCAACTCCTCTAAACACTGTTGCCTTGCCAACCACTTCCCACAGTGCATACAGTAACATCATTGCCTTCATCTTCTACAGTCAATCTCCTCCAAACCATCCCGAACCACCTTCATCACTGCTGTGACCACCTCCCCGCCGTACACTTCAAAACTGCTGCTAATATCCACTTCTCTACCTTTCCCTGTTAACTAGCCGCTGTTCCATTGCAAAACCGCACATAAACCATCACAACAACTCCCAAACCAACCCTTTGTAAGTCCTGCCTCACCTGTCATCAACGACCAACAATACCACATCAAATACCACTGTTACAATAACTGCCCACATTTGCATAGCAACACACTTTCAACCCTCCATTCAAAAACCATAAACAACAAATACCTACTCCTCAGCCATATCACTGCATAAGCCATACACATCAGTTCACTGCTACACATCAAACACTCCAACCATCAACGTTCACAAATCATGCCATTTCCCACTGACCACTTCTCTGTCCAACAAGCTGCCTGCATACTTCACATCCCCTCCATCTACTACCAAAACCCATCAAAAGCATCACAACTACTTTTGTGTATAACCATTCAGACCACTGCTTCAACCCCTCCCTTTGCAACCACCTGCCCACATCTCAACTTACAGTTCAAACATTTCCACTTACTTGCCTGCCCACATCAACCCCATCTCAACTTTCAAATAACCACGGTACATATTACTGTCTTACAAGCCTCCAACCATCGAACTTCCATAGTGCTTCACTGCTTTCATTTCTGCCAACTACTGTATATTGACTATATTTTTCAACTGCACATATCATAGCACACACCAGAGAAACACACTGCTTATTAGTAGCTACCTCTCAACTTCCCCCTTGCACAACAACAATATCCATATACCATAACTGCACCATAACCAATAAACACCATCACCATTCCTCCAACCATCACCGCTTCACTACTGTTTCATCAACCTTCTTCATTATACTGCTCTGTTAACAAGCCACAACTCACCAACAACTGTCATCAAACCTTCCCATATAATACTTCAAAAAAACCACCATTCATCCACCATTCAACTGATCACTATACTGCTCTGTTAATAGCCTGCTACTTCATTCAACTGATCACTTAAACCACCATTCATTCACCATTCACATTGCCTCTTCTGTCACTTCATCACTCAACATACCATCGCTCATCAACCACCACCCTACATCCACTACTGCTGCTCTCTCCATACAAACCATCGACAACCAATTCCACAAATCACACTCAGCCAACCATCCACTCAAACCTAAAGAAGAATTAAAAAAAAACCACCTGAAATTGCCTCAGCGACCCGGAACCATCCTCAAATCGCCTCATCTCTGGCATAATACGCCCACCAACCAGAATATGCAAATCGCCTCATCCTCAAATTGCCTCATCTCCACATCCCAGACCCAACCGCGACTCCAAAACTCGAAACCCAAATCTCAAATATTCGAACCACCAGAATACGCCCTCCTCAACCATAATCAGTAACCAACCACAACCATAACCACGACCGTTGCAACCAGAAAACTAAACCGTGGCCACAACAACATCGACTTTTAAAACTGGGAATCGTAGCTAAAGTTTTTAAGCTTAGAAAATTGATTTGAATTTGGGAAATATCGATTTTTGCTGTTAAAAAGAGATAGTTGCGGTTGAAATTTGAAGTAGGGGTGAAGTCCTTTCTTTTGTATTCGAAAGAAATTTTTTTTATGTAGTTGGTCTGGGCCGGGTGTCTTAAAAAAAGGGAGATTTTTTTTTTGTGTTAAAGCTATCTCTTTCTTTTTCTTCAAAATTAAAAAAAAGAAAAATAGTAATAATAAGTTTAATTTAATTTTGTTTTGTTTTCATTTGTTTTCTTTTATATTCAAATAACAAGTTCCTTTTTATTTTATTTGTTTTCTGTTGATTTGTTTTATTTTCAGTTGTTTTGTTCTGTTTTGTTTTAGTTCTTCCTCGATATTGCTTATATATATAATTCTTGTTCAAATATTTTTTGTTGCAAATTGCAGGAAATCGAGAAAAATCGCTTTGCTTTGCTTGCTTGCTATAAAAAAATTGCCGCTTAAATTAAATTGCTAATAATTCCACACGCCCTGGTATTGTGCCATCATCTCCTGTTTTTATTTGCTTTGCATTGTTGTTTGCTTGCATATAAAAAAAATTTCAAAAAAAAAAAATCAAATTTCATTCGTAGTTGCATCGTTAAATCACGTTTATTTTCAGTTTGCATTCATATCATTTTATTTTCTTTTTTTAAGGGCAATACCCAAATCCACATAAGGTGGGGGATTTCATCACCCTTTCCTTGTCCCACAAATCGCATTTCATCATAGAATTTTGACTATAATAAAGGTTAGACATTCGACTTAAGGGTGTCGCGGGCTCATCTAGGGCTTAATTGTATATTGACAAGTTGTCCTCTTTCGACAATTTAATTTCTTGGTGTCTAGGCTACGGTAGAGAAATAACCATTTATAAATATTATGATAATTCGTAAATATTATAGTGGTTGTTTCTCTAAAGGTACTTAAAACTTCGGCTGTATTGCTATGGTGATTCGTGGTGCACTGATAAATCATGTTTGTTACTTGGCTATGAACTATCTTGTTGGATTAAGACAAAGTATGATTATACAATTTTGGATTAGGAGCTACTTAGGATAGAATATTTGCAATTAAACCATTGCATTCATTTAGTTGCATTAGTTCATGCATATTTTAAAAAAAAAATTCAAAATCCAAATTAGAAAAAAATTATAAATATTCTTAACTTAGTTTTTTTAAATCCTTTGAAGTTTATCAATCAAAAACAAAAATACAAAAAAAAGTTTTAGTTAGTTTTTTTAGAAAAGCAAAAATCCAAAAAAATATAAAACCTTTTCAAAAACAAAAAAAAAAATTGAAAATCCAAAAACAAAATAAAAATAAAATTTCCCTTTTGAAAAATAAATCCCTTTTGGTAAATAGTTTTCCTTTATAAAAGGAAAAGTAAAAAAAACTTTTGAAAATGTCTGAATTTCCCTACTCACCAAAATTTTACAATAGTTGTGAAAATCAATATAATCCATATAATTTCATATCAAATTCTTATGGATATTTCAATGACAATTATTATACAAACAATTTGAATTTTGAACCACAAAATTTTCAAATCGATGACCAACCTTCAAATCTTGAAAATAGCATTGATACGATTTCGTCTTTACTTGAACTCTCTACAAAACAAAATCAAATGATAAATGATTTGTGTAATTCATATTTGTGTAATAACTGAAGTCAAGGATTTCAAAATGATTAAGATTCGAATTCTCTTTAAAATTCAAATGATTTCAATTATAACCCATGCCAATTCAATTTCGAAAAATAAATTTCAAAATCAAAACGAAAATGGAAACAACTATTTAAATGATTTTGGCAATGGGAATAATTTCGACTACGATGCGAGTGAAATTTTTTGTTCTTAACAAGTTCAAATCGAAAATCCTCAAGTTAATAATTGTAAATTAGATTTTTTTAAGTAAATGGATGAAATTTACAATGATCACACGAATTTGTTGTTTGAAACCTATATGAAACAACGTGGGAAACAAAATCAAATCCCAACTTATGACGAGTCAAGCAATAATCCACCTTTTACCCAAATTGACGATTTTCAAATAACAATTTTTGAAATTGAAAATGACAATCTTAATGAAGTTGTTGAAAATGTGGTAATTGAGTTGGATTTCAATTCTTTTTGAGGGTGAGAAACTCGATTTAAAATTCGATCTTCCTTTTTCAGATTTTGAAAATTTGAAAACAACTAATTTGGAGTTTGAACTTGATATATGCAACGAAGTTGTTGATAATCCAACAAAAGAAGACGAATTTAGTGAACACAAATTTTTTGGACTTTTCGAAGCCGAGTTGTTATATTTTGAAGGGGAAGAGTTAAATCACCATTTTGATTTTGAAATCAATAATTTTGAAGAAGTTTTCAATCCTAAGTTTGAATTTCAATTTGGTTAAAATAAACTTGATTTTCAACCAATTGTTCTATCAACCCCAAAAATCATCGAAAATAAAACAACTCATACGATTTTTAATAAAACGACATTTGTTTTTCCAAATCAACATCCAACTTTGAAATCTTTTACGGTTTGGTTTTCCGAGCTTATGTTGTGTCTCTCGTATTTGACGAGACAGATGAATTGGTGTTTGGAAGACCGTTTCATTTACTCTTTAACGGCATGTTTTCTGATGTCTTATAAATAATAATCTTTTCATTTTCATGTAAATATAGGTCATATTTTTATTTTTATTTTATTTTTCTCCTTTCACTTGGGTTGACTGTGGGGACACAGTCAAAATCAAGTGTGGGGGGGGGGAGGGAGAGTTTCATCTTCAATTTATATTTTTCATGGTTTATTTTTTGCATTTTCTTTCCAAAACTCAAAAAAATTTAAGAAAATCCCAAAAAGAAAACAATTTTTTTTAGCATATTGATTTACTTTTAAAGAAACACTATAGGATACATATATGATATTGGTTATTAAATTGACATTTTTGAAAATTTATTTGTCTTAACAAAAATAAGAATAATTTTGATTACAAGCAACGATGGTTTAACTAGTATATAAGAAGATTCATGAGTGATAATTATAAAGTATATCCTAATTGAAAATCTTTGTTTAAAGAGTGGTTAATTTAAAAAGGATATAACATTTTTATCTTCTAAGTTAAATGATGCTAAGATGATTTTGCAAAACTCTCTTTTAAAAATAAATATGTAAAAAAACAAAAAAAAATATTTGTATATATGTATATATTTTTTATTAACACCTAGAGTCATGTGCTCACAGCAAGTGTGTACACTCGCCATGCTCTGTACCCTTCTCACGTAAGTCCGAAAGGCAGTGCACGATTGGTATATCTGGCCTCAGTTTATCTGAGTTAGGTGTATGTATATAAAAATTCTTTTTAATAATGCCTACAATCGATAGGTGTACATGCTTGTGTGTTCACTCGCAACACTCTGAATTCCCCCTCACGTAAGCCTACAAGGCAGTGCATGGGTAATATATCTGGCCTTAGTTTTCTGAGTTAGGCATATGTAAATATTGTTAATATCAATAAAATATTCAAATAAGAGAGAGTAAGCAATTGAAATCCAAGCACTATTTTAACTTATTTGATTTGACTTGTTATTCAAAAGAAATGAAAATATCACTTTGATAAACTTTGATAATCAACTAAGGGTCTATTTCATAGTTGCACTATGTTATCAACCGAAACAACTAGCCAAACTAGAGTTTATTTGTTATGATAACTGAGTTTTTATTGGAAATTTTGACGAGTAAAATGACTTAAAGTTTTAAGATAATGACCAAAACTTATATTTAACTTATTCGTGTTAATTTAAAAGTAAATCCTTCATTTGTAAATATTTTTAAAAACTTGCATCCATATCTTTGTAAATAAATCTTGCATTTAGGAATAATTTTCATTTCGCATATGGATTTTGTGGGTAGTATCCGCTGAAAACCCTCACGAGACAACACTCTTCCTACTAGAGACACATAGATGTTTAATGGCTTATTGCATACGCTCAATGCAATCGTGCTCCCTATGAAAATGGATTTATCTTAGTTTTAGTTTATTCGAGGACGAATAAAAATATAAGTGTGGGGGTATTTGATGTGGACGTAAATGTGCATATTTTTACTTCTATATTTAATCGAATTTAATTAAATAAATGAGCATATAGGGTATTTTAACATGTTTAAACCAAAATTGAAATTATTTTCAAATCATCAATTATTCATCTTCATATAGGGGCAAAATGGTCATTTTTGTGCATACATTAATTTGAGAAAATTTACTTGGAAATTTTTATGTTATTTTGTAGGAATTTGAATTCAAATTACAAGTGGCTTCATGGAAAATATGCATGCACAAGAGAAAACAAAGGAATGAAGATGGAAATAATTCAAACCATGCAACATGGAGGACCCCACCTACCCACTTACCTTGATCTTCAATTAGGAGCTAATGCACATGCTAAATGGCTATTAAAGTTACATGCACACTTAATGGAGGATTATCTCATGCTAATGATAACTTGGTGGCCACACTTCCTCAAGGACAATTTGGGTAGTTCCCAAAATTATGGTTAGGGTTTCCAAACATGTATAAATACCCTATATGTTCATGTAATTAAGCTCTTAGCCTCCATAGCCTCCATTTTAGTTAGTTTAGTTTGAGGCTCAAAAATAAACAAAGCTCTCTTTTCTTTTTCATGGCTACTTAGCCATTTTCTTCTTTCATGTAATTTTACTTTTTATGCAATTTTAATTCATGCTCTTTTCTTTTCTTGTTTATTTCCTTTCATGCTAATAGTGTTGATCTTTTTATTTATGCAAGTAGATTAGTTTGTATTTTATTTTTATTAGCTCTCCTTTTTCATTAGCTTGCATTTTTCTCATTATTTTTGTTTCATATTGCAATCTACATTTGTTGATATGATAACAAATATGAGAGGCTAAACCCCTTCAATTTAGGGGTAATGAAGCTCTCTTAATCATGTAGATTCAACATTTTGATAATTTTTGATCTCTTTTTGTGCTAAATGGAATTGTTTGATTTGTTAAACTTGTTGTTTTAGCTTTGAATTTGATAGCCTATATTGTTGACACCAAATAGGCTATGCTTAAATAAACAAAACACAAATTACCTCTTCATCTACATATGATTATGGTAATGAAGTGATTTTAAAATCAAAATTTGTTGGTCTATATTTCTAATCATTAATAGGCCATGCTTAGAATAAATTTTATTTTCAAGTTCATTGTCAATTTTCATGAGAGTTAAAAAGTGATTTAGTGGGTGTGTTATAGTTTGATGGCTTATGTTGAGCTAATTAATAGCATAAATAGGCCATAGTTATGATAAACACATCAATTAAACTCACTAATAACAAAAAAAAGAGATCATAATTTCATGTTGTGTTGATTTATGTGATCAAGAGAGTGGATTTATCTCTTAATTTCCTTCTATTCTCATATTTTTACCCACTTTCTTTTGTTAGTTTATTTACATTTTTCTAGCTTAAAAACATCTCAAAATTCTTCGTTTAATTTGATTGAACAGAAAATTTTAAAATCTAAACAATTCCCTATGGATCGACCCGTACTTGCCACGTACTATAATTGTATGTTGTGCGCTTGCGGTAATTTTTAATTTAAATTTGATCGGCTAGTTTCTAACTTGATAGGAAATTTGGCCGTCAAATAGTACCATCTATAACTAAACCTAGTCTAAGCATGAGTCTATCTCCCGTATCAAACCAACAAACCGATGACTTAAAATACCTTCCACAAAGTGCCTCAAATGGTGTCATACAAAGACTCTTCTTGTAGTTTTTATTACATGCTAGCTCAACAAAATGCAAAAAATATACCCATGATCTTCCAAAATCTAGAACATGTGTGCTTAACTAATTCTACAATATAAACTTATGTTTTTAACACACACACACAAACACACACACACACACACACACACACACACACATATATGCGATGTTACCATTTGTAATGGTGCTAAGATGCTTAACTTGTTGGAATGTTATCATTTTTTGGCTATCAAACTGTGCTTAACTTATGCTACAATATAAGCAATGGAAATTTCTTCTTGTGTAATGGTGCTTAAGCGCCACTAAATTTTTTAACATATAATTTTTTTTTTCAAATTTATCGAAAAGATATTAACCAAAATTTACCATTTGTATATGTATAATTTGATAAAAAGCAAGGTTAGCTTTGAAATTGATCAATAGATTTTTAGGATGCAAAAGTTATGCTAATTTCAATTTTTTAGGAATCATAAAAAATTGAAATCTAGTTCAATTTGCATATAATTATCCAAGATGTAGTGTATTTTTTTATAAATCTACTCACCATCAACTAGACCATATCACAAAAAGGAGGAAGTTTCCTGTAATTTGTCTTTTTAGCCATAATAATTTTCCCTTTTCATTTTGACTTATATGTCTTTCTGTATTTTAGCTTACTAGGACTTAATGATCGCCTCAAAGTAAGTAAAGCGCAAATTAAGAGTGCTTAAGCGTCCGCCACTGTAACGACCCGTATTTTCACGGATCGAAAAGTTCGTCAAATCTGGAGTTTTAGCGTTTTGGGCCATTTCAGATTTTAGGCAAATTTTGCCCAAGTCCTAAGTCGTTCACGACTTAGCATGAGTCATGAGTCGTATACGACTTAGGAGATAGGAGTTCTGGGCGAGTTAAGGACTCAAGGGGTGAGTCGGCGACGACCTAAGGAGATAAGTCGTAGTTGGGCTAGGTTAGTAGGTTGAAGTTTACTCGGCAAGTGTTAAGTCGTAGGTTGTAAGTCGTTGCCGAGTTAAGGGATAACAACCTAAGGAAGTGACCGACTTATGTTATTGTAGATGACTTAAGGTTTTGAGTTAAGTGTTAAGTCGGCTGACGAGTTAAGGTATTGGTCGACTTAAAACTTGGACGAATTAGGAGTTGAGTCGTACCCTGATGAGTCGTACCCTGATGAGTCGTACCCTGATGAGTCGTACCCTGATGAGTCGTACCCTGATGAGTCGTACCCTGATGAGTCGTACCCTGATGAGTCGTACCCTGATGAGTCGTACCCTGATGAGTCGTACCCTGATGAGTCGTAGTCTTTGTGTTGAGTTGGAAGATGCTATAAGTCGTAGACAGATGAAGGTTAAGTCGTAGGAGCGTGTGTTGACTTGTAGCTTGGTTAAGTCGTAGGGGGTTGCTGAGTCGTAGGGGCTTAAGTCGTAAGTCGGAAACGACTTAGGAGATAGACTAGTCACGACTTAAGGGCAGTTTTCAGCTATAAATAGGAGGGGTTGTTCTCACTTTTTGGGATCCGGATTTTGAAGCGACGAAGTGCTGCCATTTTTTTTAGAGCTCGACTTCTACACTTATTCACTTCTTTTCTCCACTCTAATCTAGTGCTTACATCCATCCAAGTTGAAGATCAAGATTGAAGATTCAAGAGCTAAAGTTGAAGATCTTCATCTTTTCAAGAGAGATTTCTTCGTTGAAGCGGATTCGTGATAGATCAAGCTTCATCCTTTGCTGTCCAGATCTGAAGCGTCTTGATTTGGGTTTGTTTAGGTGATTTGGTTAGTGGTGATTATCTCTCACACGGATCCAAAGGAGTATATCGGATTGTTGGCTCGATTTGGTGTTAAAATAGTGATTTCCATGCATTTTCTTCATCCTATGTATAGATCCATGTAGATCCATTGTTCATGATGATGTTGCATCCATTTTATCATATGTTAACCTATGCAAGTTCATTCATCAAGTTTGTAGAGATATAATCCATGTTTTCATGCTTATTGGACTTTCAACTCTTTAATTACGAAAATGCCATTATTGTTATAATTGTCTACTTAGATCATTTTTGAATGCTTGATTGCTTGGATTGATGTTTGATTTGATTGATTGTTATGAACTAGATGATTGATGATTAGATTTAGATCGAAGGTGATTCAAAAGCTAAGGGAAAGGCTCTTGAATTGGAAAAGCTGCTCGTGGCATATGTAGCGGGATGATGAAGCTCCTATGCATAGATTTGATGATGTGAAGTTGAGATGAAGCTTTGCGAGGATGTAATGAAGCGAGGCATCATATGATGAAGACTTGGTCTAATCCAGGCGGGATCATTCCAAGCATGTTGATAACTCGGTGATATGATTCGAGTTGAGGATAATGGATGCTCGAGAGGCGCTTGAGCTAGTATGGCAATAGTCGTCGAGGAGGATGACTAGGAGGTTGAGATCTCATCGTTGTTGAAGGTTCTAGCATGCTCTAAGCAAGAGTACATGGGGACGCCCAAAAGACTAAGTTGATGGTCAAGTACTCTGGGTAGATTCGATAATCCTAGGCACGGGTCACGATGACGTGCGGGAGTTATGTCTAGAACCGGGGTTACCATTAGCCCTTGACGGACGGCTGAAAGAATGTGCCGGTCATTCAATTAACGGTGATATCGCAACAATGACAACAGTGATAGCCGAGTCATGGATGTTTGGTTGTATCGTCATTCGGTCTCAAGAGCGGTATTTCCTGGGTGCTTATCTGACCTTGGTTTTAGACCTTGGGATTTGTACTTGGAAAACATCGCTCTTGACTCGAGTGACAATTGCTTTACTTTAAATTGTATGCTCTGCTATGTTTGCTTCTGCTTAGTGTGTGTCTGGGGGCTATCACTGTAGAATGAGGTTGGAGTGGGAGGGTTGTATTCCTATTCCTTTTCCTTTATGCTCTTTTGGTATGTTGTTAGTTAACTTACTGCTCACTAAGACTGTTGTCTGACTCAAGGCTTTATGTTTTAATTCTTATTGCCTTGGGCTGTTCGTCCATTTTGGGACGGGCAGACTAGGTAGCAGGTGACAGGTGCTGTTCTCTCCTCACGATGCTGATATCGAAGACGAGCTGGAGGGTTGCATATTATCTTCTTATTATATGTACTGGATATTCCGCTGTTTTGTATTCTCTGAGAGATATGTAGTGAGGCTGGATGTATTGACTATGTGGATGCTTGTATTCAACTATTATGGAGTTTTATATGATGTCATTTTGTTCTGTAAAGCTTCACTATACATATGTTCTATTGTATTTTGTCCATGCGCTGTGAGTAATACGATAGATTCTTTCATTTTAAATCTTACCTTGACAATCGTCCATGGTCGCCTGGCACACTTTACAGCGCACTTTCTCTAGATTCGGTGCAGGGGTCATGGGCGGTCGTCACATTTGGTATCAGAGCATTGGTTAATCGATTTTACCCAACGCTCGCTGTCGTAACTACGTATGAGAGACGTAATTGTATTTTGATGGATGATTACTATATATAATATAGTAGTTTAGCAGTAAGTTAGTCCTTTATGCAGTTGTTTCTCTAGATGTTCTAATCATTCCTTTTTATAGATATTGAGAATGAGTCGAAGAGGGAGACCAGCTGCTAGGGGAGGCCGTGCTACTGAAGGGACTGCTGATTATGCAGCCATGTTCGAAGCTATGATGACTTCGATCATGAGAAGGATACCAGTTCCGGGGGCAGCAGTTGATGTTGGAGTTCAAGTCCAAACTCCGAAACCAGTGGATTTTGCTAAGTTGTGCAAGGATTATACTGCTCTTGGAGGGAAGGTTTTCTTGGGAACAGAATCAACTATTGAGGTCCAGAGGTGGATAGATGCTTGTAGAAGGATCTTTGGTGATTTGGGAATTGATGATGCAACTAAGAGGAAGTTGGCATCAAGGCAGCTTCAAGGGAGAGCTTCTGATTGGTGGAACTCTATTACCATCACTACTCCGGAAGAAGAGATTACTTGGGAGCAATTCCAAGTCAGATTTGAAGCTAAGTTCATTTCTACAGCCCAGAAGTCTGTTCTGTTCAAGAGGTTTGTGGAGCTCAAGCAAGGTGGAAGATCAGTTCTTGAGTATGTTTCTGAGTTCGAAGCTTTTTCCAAGTATGCCCGGTCGTATATTGAATCTGCTTATCAGAAGAATGAGAAGTTTGTGACCGGCTTGGATAGTTATCTTGGGAGACAGTTGGTGGATCATTTGGACGATTCATTTGAGAAGCTGGTGGAGAAAGCTCTTAGGCATGAGAGTCTGTTTCCTAAGGAAGGACCTGTTGTTGCTGTTACCAAGGGAGAGTCTAAACCACAGCAGGGTGGAAACCAGAAGAGGAAGCAGCAGCAGCAGAAGGGTAAGGATGACCAGAAGAAGCCGAAAGGCGAGGTGACTTGCTACAATTGTCAGCAGAAGGGCCATTTCTCTAAGGATTGTAAGAATCCGAAGGCACCGATGAAGTGTCACAACTGTGACAAGCCGGGGCATTTCAGGAAGAATTGTCCAGAACCAAGGAAGGACAGGCAGATTGTGCAAGCCTATGCTTTAGGAGCTGTTCCGTCGTCTTCAAAAGCTCCTACTGCTGAAGAGAAGGGAAAGAGTGTGGTTGTTCAAGGTACTCTTTTCCTATGTGGTGTTCCGGTTAGAGTTTTGTTTGATACTGGAGCGTCGCATTCGTTTGTTTGTAATGAACTCGTAGGCCGGTTAGGTTTGGCACCGGATATTGTTGATAGGCCATTGGTTGTGACTAATCCAGTTGGGGGTTCGTCTTGTTTGTGTATGTTATGCCGTGGTCTAGTTGTGTCGAGTCATGGTTGCTCTTTTGTTTGTGATTGCTTTGTTCTGAACTTTGCGGGGTTCGGAATTATCTTGGGTATGGACTGGCTTAGGAAGTATGCGGCTAAGGTTGATTGTGAGAGGCTGGAGGTGACAGTTGAGAATGTGGAAGGGCGAAAGATTGTGATACGATGTAAGCATGAGGAAGGCGTCTTCATGAGCTTCATGTATTCGCTGGTTGTTCCACGGGATGGACTGTCATCAGTGCCGATCGCTAATGGATTCGAGGATGTCTTTGACGAAGTCAAAGGATTGCCGCCGCATAGAGAGATCGAGTTTCGTATAGATCTAGTTGAAGGAGCCAGACCTGTTGTGATGCCTCTTAGGCGGATGGCGCCTAGGGAACAGCAGGAGTTGAGGGTGCAAGTTGATGATCTTTTGCAGAAAGGATTCATTCGGCGTAGTGTGTCCGAGTGGGGTGCACCAGTTGTGTTTGCAACCAAGGCAGATGGGTCGTTGAGATTGTGTGTGGATTATCGTGAGCTGAATAAGGTAACTAAGAAGAACAAGTATCCATTGCCGAGGATAGATGACTTGTTTGATCAGCTTCACGAAGCAAAGGTGTTTTCTCAGATGGATTTGGCAACGGGATTTCACCAGTTGAGAGTAGCTAAGGATAGTGTGCCGAAGACTGCTTTTAGGACACCATCCGGTTTCTTTGAGTGGCTGGTAATGCCGTTTGGATTGACTAACGCGCCAGCATATTTTGTGGATCTTATGAATAGAGTGTTCAGAGATCAGTTGAACAAGTTTGTACTTGTGTTCGTGGATGATATCCTGATTTATTCCAGGACAGAGGAAGAGCACAAGACGCACTTGCGTATTGTTTTGGAGATCTTACGGAAACATCAGCTGAAGGCTAAGTTTTCGAAGTGTCACTTCTGGAAGAGTGAAGTGAGGTTCTTAGGCCATGTGATTTCTGGAAATGGAATAGCGGTTGATCCCGCTAAGGTGGCAGCAATCCAGGATTGGGGTAGACCTAAGAATGCATCAGATGTGAGAAGTTTTCTTGGATTAGCAGGATATTATCGACGGTTTATCAAAGACTTCTCCAAGATAGCTGCACCGTTAACAGGATTGACGAAAAAGAACCAAGTGTTCAGTTGGGATGCTAAGTGTGAGCAAGCTTTCGGAATCCTGAAAGAAAGATTGACGAGTGCTCCTGTTTTAACTATTCCAAGTGGGAATGATGAGATGGTGGTTTACACCGACGCATGTGGTACTGGACTTGGAGCAGTGCTGATGCAGAGGGATAAAGTTGTTGCGTATGCCAGTCGACAACTGAAGCCGCATGAAAGGAATTACCCAACTCATGATTTGGAGTTAGCGGCGATTGTATTTGCTCTGAAGATGTGGAGACATTATCTGTTGGGAGTTCGATTCGAGTTGTTTACGGATCACAGGTCGTTGAAGTATCTTTTCTCCCAAAAGGATTTGAATCTTCGGCAGCAACGTTGGCTAGAGTTTTTGGCATCATATGATTTTGGTATAGCTTATACTCCGGGAAAAGGTAACGCAGTGGCAGATGCGTTAAGTCGAAGACATGCAGGATTGGGAGCCATGTTTTCAGAATGGAAGAGCCTCGAGTATTTAGCTGGATTTGACTTCAGGCCTAGATGCGAATTGGAACCTGAGATGTTAGCAAACTTATCGATAAGACCCACTCTTGTGGAAAGGATTGGCGAGGGCCAAAAGCGAGATGATAAGATTGTCAAGATTATCCGTGAATTGGAATCTGGATTGGATCCAGAAAAGGATAAAGGATTCGAGGTCGATCGAGAGGGTTGGCTTCGGAAGCAAGGACGACTAGTTGTTCCCGATATAGATGAATTGAGGAGTGAAGTTCTGAAGGAAAGTCATCACTCGAAGTTGACAATTCATCCAGGTGGAAACAAGATGTATCGGGATATGAAGAGAACCTACTACTGGGAAGGCATGAAGAAGGATGTTGGAAATTTTATTTCCAAATGCATGAACTGCCAGTTGGTAAAGGCTGAACAGAAGAAGCCAAGCGGATTGCTTCAGCCATTAGAAGTTCCTACATGGAAGTGGGAACAAGTGTCGATGGATTTTATCGATGGATTGCCTAGAACCAGAACGGGAAATGAAGGGATTTGGGTCATTGTAGATCGTTTGACTAAGAGTGCACGATTCATTCCTGTTCGATCGACTAGGACTGCATCAAAGTTGGCTGAGTTGTATGTTAAGTGGATAGTCCGATTCCATGGTATTCCGAAGAGTATAGTGAGCGATCGAGATCCATTGTTCACTAGTGGATTTTGGAAGAGCTTCCAGGAAGTTTTGGGAACTGAGTTGTGTTTGAGTACAGCTTATCATCCCCAAACAGATGGTCAGACCGAGAGAGTCAACCGAGTTTTGGAAGATCTTCTTAGAGCTTGTGTTTTGGATTTCGGAGGATCATGGGAAGATCACCTTCATTTGGTGGAGTTTGCGTACAACAACAGTTACCAGTCAAGCATTGGTATGGCACCGTATGAGGCATTGTATGGAAGACCGTGTAACTCGCCAACATGCTGGTTGGAAACTGGAGAAAAGCTAATGCTTGGGCCAGAGATGATTCGTCAGACTTCAGATTGTATAGAAATCATTCGGCAACGAATGAAAGCAGCCCAAGATCGTCAGAAGAGTTATGCCGATAAGCGTCGAAAGGATTTGGAATTCGATGTAGGAGATATGGTTTTTGTGAAGATTTCTCCACTGAAGAATGTTATTCGATTCGGGAAGAAAGGAAAATTGACTCCAAGATTTGTTGGACCATTCCCGATCATCGAGCGAATTGGAAAGCTCGCTTACAGATTGGAGTTACCAGAGAAGATGTCGAGTGTGCACAATGTTTTTCATGTATCATATCTACGGAAGTATGTGCACGACTCGAATACCGTGGTTTCTGCTGATAGCTGTGAAGATTTCGAAGTTGATCCAATTGATAGAAGACCTCGTAAGCCGCTTCGTGTTGTTGAAACCGACACGAAACAACTTAGGAGGAAGGTAGTTAAGTTACTCAAGATACAATGGAGTGATGATGATAACGACTGTACGTGGGAAGTGGAAGAGAGGATGAAAGCAGCTCATCCTGAACTCTTCGAGGTATGACCCTAAGGTGTCGTGTCATCTAACGAAATTGTAACTTGTTCTAGTTTTAGAATTCTGCATGCTAAGCTAGAATTGGATGTATGGTTTGTTGATTGCTATGGATGGTAGGCGTGCAGAATAGTTTATGATTGCTTTGTTTGTTTGGAATTTCGGGGGCGAAATTCCTAAGGGGGAGAGAATGTAACGACCCGTATTTTCACGGATCGAAAAGTTCGTCAAATCTGGAGTTTTAGCGTTTTGGGCCATTTCAGATTTTAGGCAAATTTTGCCCAAGTCCTAAGTCGTTCACGACTTAGCATGAGTCGTGAGTCGTATACGACTTAGGAGATAGGAGTTCTGGGCGAGTTAAGGACTCAAGGGGTGAGTCGGCGACGACCTAAGGAGATAAGTCGTAGTTGGGCTAGGTTAGTAGGTTGAAGTTTACTCGGCAAGTGTTAAGTCGTAGGTTGTAAGTCGTTGCCGAGTTAAGGGATAACAACCTAAGGAAGTGACCGACTTATGTTATTGTAGACGACTTAAGGTTTTGAGTTAAGTGTTAAGTCGGCTGACGAGTTAAGGTATTGGTCGACTTAAAACTTGGACGAATTAGGAGTTGAGTCGTACCCTGATGAGTCGTACCCTGATGAGTCGTACCCTGATGAGTCGTACCCTGATGAGTCGTACCCTGATGAGTCGTACCCTGATGAGTCGTACCCTGATGAGTCGTACCCTGATGAGTCGTACCCTGATGAGTCGTACCCTGATGAGTCGTACCCTGATGAGTCGTACCCTGATGAGTCGTACCCTGATGAGTCGTAGTCTTTGTGTTGAGTTGGAAGATGCTATAAGTCGTAGACAGATGAAGGTTAAGTCGTAGGAGCGTGTGTTGACTTGTAGCTTGGTTAAGTCGTAGGGGGTTGCTGAGTCGTAGGGGCTTAAGTCGTAAGTCGGAAACGACTTAGGAGATAGACTAGTCACGACTTAAGGGCAGTTTTCAGCTATAAATAGGAGGGGTTGTTCTCACTTTTTGGGATCCAGATTTTGAAGCGACGAAGTGCTGCCATTTTTTTTAGAGCTCGACTTCTACACTTATTCACTTCTTTTCTCCACTCTAATCTAGTGCTTACATCCATCCAAGTTGAAGATCAAGATTGAAGATTCAAGAGCTAAAGTTGAAGATCTTCATCTTTTCAAGAGAGATTTCTTCGTTGAAGCGGATTCGTGATAGATCAAGCTTCATCCTTTGCTGTCCAGATCTGAAGCGTCTTGATTTGGGTTTGTTTAGGTGATTTGGTGAGTGGTGATTATCTCTCACACGGATCCAAAGGAGTATATCGGATTGTTGGCTCGATTTGGTGTTAAAATAGTGATTTCCATGCATTTTCTTCATCCTATGTATAGATCCATGTAGATCCATTGTTCATGATGATGTTGCATCCATTTTATCATATGTTAACCTATGCAAGTTCATTCATCAAGTTTGTAGAGATATAATCCATGTTTTCATGCTTATTGGACTTTCAACTCTTTAATTACGAAAATGCCATTATTGTTATAATTGTCTACTTAGATCATTTTTGAATGCTTGATTGCTTGGATTGATGTTTGATTTGATTGATTGTTATGAACTAGATGATTGATGATTAGATTTAGATCGAAGGTGATTCAAAAGCTAAGGGAAAGGCTCTTGAATTGGAAAAGCTGCTCGTGGCATATGTAGCGGGATGATGAAGCTCCTATGCATAGATTTGATGATGTGAAGTTGAGATGAAGCTTTGCGAGGATGTAATGAAGCGAGGCATCATATGATGAAGACTTGGTCTAATCCAGGCGGGATCATTCCAAGCATGTTGATAACTCGGTGATATGATTCGAGTTGAGGATAATGGATGCTCGAGAGGCGCTTGAGCTAGTATGGCAATAGTCGTCGAGGAGGATGACTAGGAGGTTGAGATCTCATCGTTGTTGAAGGTTCTAGCATGCTCTAAGCAAGAGTACATGGGGACGCCCAAAAGACTAAGTTGATGGTCAAGTACTCTGGGTAGATTCGATAATCCTAGGCACGGGTCACGATGACGTGCGGGAGTTATGTCTAGAACCGGGGTTACCATTAGCCCTTGACGGACGGCTGAAAGAATGTGCCGGTCATTCAATTAACGGTGATATCGCAACAATGACAACAGTGATAGCCGAGTCATGGATGTTTGGTTGTATCGTCATTCGGTCTCAAGAGCGGTATTTCCTGGGTGCTTATCTGACCTTGGTTTTAGACCTTGGGATTTGTACTTGGAAAACATCGCTCTTGACTCGAGTGACAATTGCTTTACTTTAAATTGTATGCTCTGCTATGTTTGCTTCTGCTTAGTGTGTGTCTGGGGGCTATCACTGTAGAATGAGGTTGGAGTGGGAGGGTTGTATTCCTATTCCTTTTCCTTTATGCTCTTTTGGTATGTTGTTAGTTAACTTACTGCTCACTAAGACTGTTGTCTGACTCAAGGCTTTATGTTTTAATTCTTATTGCCTTGGGCTGTTCGTCCATTTTGGGACGGGCAGACTAGGTAGCAGGTGACAGGTGCTGTTCTCTCCTCACGATGCTGATATCGAAGACGAGCTGGAGGGTTGCATATTATCTTCTTATTATATGTACTGGATATTCCGCTGTTTTGTATTCTCTGAGAGATATGTAGTGAGGCTGGATGTATTGACTATGTGGATGCTTGTATTCAACTATTATGGAGTTTTATATGATGTCATTTTGTTCTGTAAAGCTTCACTATACATATGTTCTATTGTATTTTGTCCATGCGCTGTGAGTAATACGATAGATTCTTTCATTTTAAATCTTACCTTGACAATCGTCCATGGTCGCCTGGCACACTTTACAGCGCACTTTCTCTAGATTCGGTGCAGGGGTCATGGGCGGTCGTCACATTTGGTATCAGAGCATTGGTTAATCGATTTTACCCAACGCTCGCTGTCGTAACTACGTATGAGAGACGTAATTGTCACTTTTAGTAGGATGACGAATAAAGCTACCGGAGGCGAGCAGGAGGCTAACAGATAGCTATTTATGAGTCGCAGTTATCTATTTTGTGTTTATTTCTGCTGTGTATGTATTAAGTCAATTATGACTATACGACTCTGATGATCCAAGGGGGCATCTTTATATGTCGCTCTTGGTATATTTTGTAATAAGTATATTTTATCGTTGCTTGCGAAACATTATGGGATTATGTAATATGAATTTGGAACATGTGTTTTGAAATGTAATGGAAAATTTTGTTTTTAAATTTGTGATTTGTTTCATATTCAAGTGCTTATGATATTATAGATACCATTAACATAGCCGTATTTAGTCGCCAGAAGTTAATACTATAGATGAATGCAGCATTGTAGCGCTTAGCTTTGGGCCTCTAGATAGGGGATGTTACAGCTTGGTATCAAAGCATAGGTTTATGAAATACTTTAACTAAAAATGATTTTTTAAAACATAATCCTTAGGAAATGGAGATAAGATTGGGGTATGGGATAACACTATAGTAACGTACTTGTATTTGCTATATATAAGTACACGCTTTATCTCTAAACTCCTGACTTTGTTTGGCTACTCTTTTGTATCTCACTAGGCTTGAATACAGATATGGACAAAAGAAGAGGTAGAGTCAATCTAGGAGGAGACACCCCCACCAAAAATGGAAATGCCTGACCAAACGCTAGAAGAGGTCAGGCTCAAGCTGAGAATGTTGGTACTGGGGTTCCCCAAGTGGACATGGGAGCCATGTATCAGTTTTTCATATATATGATGCAAGCTGGGATCGCTGCTGGGGAATTGGAGGAAATGCTGCTGGAGCAGAAGTTCAAGAAGCTCTAATTGTCAATCAGTATGCTAACTTGAGCAGAGACTATGCTAGGCTTGGAGGAAAGTCGTTTGTTGGGATTGAGGATTTTATCGAGGTTGAAAACTGGCTGCTACACTATGAGAGAATTTCCACCGACTTAGGGCTCAATGACTAGCAGAAAAGGAGACTTGCTTCAAAATAGCTTTAAGGAGCTACTTTGTTTTGATGGAATACTATAACCGCTAGTGTGGATGAAGAGACTATGACGTGGCATAGTTTAAGAGGAGGTTTCAAGAAAGGTTCATGTCAGTAATGGCGCAGTCTATGTTGGTCAAGAAGTTTGCTGAGCTGGAACAAGGAGAAATGTCAGTTCGGGAATATGCTAATAGATTCAAAGAGTTAGCCCGGTATGGATATGCCACTGTTGACATAGTGTTGAAAAGGAATGAAAGTTTATTAGAGGTTTGAAGCCGGAGTTGGCTAGGGCTACTTTACCGCACATCAGAGATCCATGTGATATGGTAGTGGAAATAGCATTGAGACATGAAGAGATGTTAGCTTGTTTGGAGAATAAGAAGGAGAAGGAAGTCCAAGTTGGACAAGGCCAAAAGAGAAAGTTTTTCCAGAAAAAGAATGCTCAGAAAGGAGGTGCAGCAAAGAAAGGAAAGTCTGAGGTGGTCTGCTATAAGTGTGACAAGAAAGGACATTATGCTCATGAGTGGCGTACCAGAAAAGGAAAGAGAAAGGAGGTGATTGGGAAGAAGAACATCAGTTGTTTTAATTGTGATCAGATTGGCCACTACAAGAACTAGTGCAAAGAGCCAGCTAAAGGAGATAAAGGCCAAGTGTTTGCATTGTAGCCTGCTACTTCAAAGCCGACGGTGCAGGAGAAGGGAAAGGCTGTGTTATGAGGTACGCTTCAGATCCATGATACATCTGTTAGCTTTTTATTTGATACTGGTGCATCTCATTCTTTTATATCTCGATGCTTGATAGACAAACTTAACCTAGAACCCACATATTTAGTTACTTCCTTAAGAGTTGAAAATCCGATAGGAGGGTATGCGACGCTTAGGATGAAGTGTGACGACTTAGAGTTTGACTTGCTAGGTTACACCTTTGTTTGCAGTTTGCATGTATTTGACTTTGTACGGTTCGAAATAATATAGGGAATGGATTGGTTAAGTAATTATGATGCTAGGATATTTTGCCTAGATAGGAAAAATATCACTTAGACACCCAAATTATAGTGATCAAATAGTTTATACTGTAGAAAACCTTAGCTGTAGGGTGAATGCTTTACTGGGTGTTATGGAGTTAGAAGATGAGTTAAATCGCATTTTCGTAGTTAGAGAATTTGCGGATGTGTTTGAACCTGTAGTTGGATTACCACCGAAACGAGCCATTGAGTTTCTGTTTGATTTAGTGCCTGGGGCAGAATCGGTAAGTAGGCTGCCAAGCAGGATGACGCCAATAGAGATGAAGGAGTTGAAAACTCAGTTGGTAGACTTGGAAGGCAAAAGTTTTATTAGACCTAGTAGTTCACCTTGGGGAGCAGCCGCAGTATTTGCTAAGAAGCCGGACGGATCGTTAAGGCTATGCATCGATTATCGTAAGTTGAATGAGAAGACGATAAAGAATCGATATCCATTACGATAATTGACGATTTGTTTGACCAGTTGAGTGGAGCCAAGGTATTCTCTCAGTTAGATTTGGCGATGGGATTCCATCAACTTAGGGTGGCAGAAGATAGTATACCTTTAACGGTGTTCAGAACAAGATATGGGTCATATGAATGGTAAATTATGCCTTTCGGACTCACTAATGCGTTGGCATTCTTTGTAGATTTGATGAATCGGATCTTCCGAGAGCATTTGGATAGATTCGTGTTGATTTTATAGATGATATTCTGTTATACTCTAAAGGTGAGAAGGAGCATGAAGTTCACCTTAGAGTCGTGCTTGAAACGCTGAGGTAGCATCAGCTAAAAGCAAAGTTTTCAAAGTGCCATTTTTGGAAGAAGGAAGTGAAGTTTCTTAGTCACGTGGTTTCGGAGAAAGGATTGTCGGTTGATCCAGAAAAGATCGAAGCCGTTAATAATTGGAAGAGACCAGAAACGGTAACTGAAATAAGAAGTTTCCTAGGATTAGCAGGATATTATCGAAGGTTTATAAAGGATTTTTCGCGGATAGCTGCACCGATGACTAAGCTAACGCGAAAGGATGTGAAATTTATATGGACCGATAAGTGTAAGGAAGTATTTTAGAGCTTGAAGCACTTGTTGACTCATGCACCTGTGTTAGTGATTTCGAAGGGGAATCAAGATTTAGTTGTTTAAACTGATGCGTGTGGACAGGATTGGGAGCTGCACTAATGCAGAGGGGAAAAGTGATTGCCTACGCTCCAAGACAACTTAGTCCACATGAGGTTTGGTATCTGATGCATGATTTGAAGTTAGCTGCAGTAATATTTGCCTTGAAGGTGTGGAGGCATTACCTTTTGGGAGAGAGGTTCGAGCTTTATATGGATCATAAGTCATTGCAGTACTTGTTCTCTCAAAAGGAGCTAAACATGAGACGATGGAGATGGTTGGAATTTTTAGCCGCTTATGATTTTGGAATAGAGTACACACCCGGAAAAGGAAACAAGGTAGCATATGCACTTAGCAAAAAACATCAGAATGCAGTGTTGGCAATGATTGCTGAGTGGAAAGATTTGGAAGCATTGTCAGCTTGTAGAGTACTGTGGAGATCCGATGCTGAGTCTAGTAGAGTATCTGCTAGGTTGTCTTGTTTGGAAGTCCGGCCGGTATTGATTGAGAAGATAGCTTCCGAATAGGAGGAGGATCCAGTTTTGGCTGAATGGATCAGAAAGTTAAGGGAAGGAATGGAGAGCGATGACTTGAAGGATTTCAGTCTTGACCAGAATGGGTGGTTGAGGAAGAGGGGTAGATTATATGTTCCAAATGTGAGAGACATAAGGAAGGAAGTCTTGGAGGAATGTCATCGTTCGAAGTTCATTATTCATCCAGGAGGAACGAAAATGTATCAAGATATGAAGAGAAGTTTCTTCCGGGAAGGAATGAAGACGGAAGTTGGCTTATGCTTGAAATAGTGTTTGAACAGTCAGCAGGTAAAAGCCAAACATCAAAAGCCGAGTGGATTGCTTCAACCATTGGACATTCCGGTATGGAAGTGGGATTCCATTTCTATGAATTTCATAGACGGGATGCTGAGATCTAATAAAGGGAATGAAAGTATATGGGTCATAGTGGATAGATTGACCAAGAGTGCCCATTTCATTCCAGTTAAGGCAAATAGGACGACATCTATATTTGCTAAGTTATTTATGAAGAATGTAGTTAGACTTCACAGAATTCCTAGTGATATTGTTAGTGATAGAGATTCCTTATTCTCTAGCGAGTTCTAGAAAAGTCTTCAGGAGAGTTTAGGAACCAAGCTCAAGATGAGTACCGCTTACCATTCACAGACAGATGGGCAAACGGAAAGGGTTAACAAGATCTTGGAGGACTTGTTACGAGATTGTGTATTGGACCTTGGGGGATCATGGGAAGACCACTTACACCTAGTCGAGTTTTCGTATAACAATATTTATTAGACTAGTATAGGGATGGCACCGTTTGAGGCTTTGTATGGAAGAACATGCAAATCCCCTGCATGTTGGTTAGAGAACGGTGATTGATTGGTTCTTGGTCCTAATTTGGTAAAAGAAGTAGCAGAAATGATTGAGCTGATAAGGGTGAGAATGAAAGAAGCTCAATCTAGGCAGAAAAGCTATGCAGATAGAAGACGAAAAGATTTAGAGTTCTCTGTTGGAGATCATGTTTTCGTCAAAGTATCGCCGATGAAAGGTGTTATCACATTCAGGAAGATGGGAAAGTTAGCACCAAGGTTCGTAGGACCATTTCCTATTTTAGAAAGGATCGGGAAACTCGCATATAGAGTAGAGTTACCAAGTGGTTTGGCGTGAGTCCACAATGTTATCCATGTATCTCATCTGAGGAAATGTGTTAGGGATCTAGACACTACAATAGCACCGACCGTGTTACAAGATTTAGTAGTGGAACCAGATATGACAATAGTTAGGAAGCCTATCCGGATAGTCGATGAAACACCCCACATCCCTTAATCCACCCAACAACGGACACATTAAAAGGCATGGTGCGTTGTAGGTATAACTAAAGCTAACAGAGACTAAGATTCACAAGACAAAAATAGATAAAAATAGCGGAAACTTAAAATAATAACTTAATTAAAACAAAACTTCATAATTTCTTCATAAATAAGTCAAATACCAAATACCATATACATGTCTAAAAATCCAATATGTCTCATGAAACAAAAACCCATTGTCTCAAAAATCAGAGTACATAATATCCCTCACAATAAGCCAGTATATAGAAAGAACCAAAGTTGAAAGAAAAGAAATACATGGTAGCAAACTCCTCTAAGAAATATCCAAGCAACTGGAATCTACTGTCCTCTCCCTTGATTGCCTAAGGGGGGAAAGGGAAAAATAAAGAAGTGGGTCAGACTAAAAGCCTGGTGAATGATAGTAATTACTAGAGTCTTTAAGCAAGATAAAAGTAATAGACTCTACAACAGTTCTAGTATACAAAGAGGAAACAAAGGAAATAAGAAAGAGATAAACTGAAAATAAATACAATTAACTATAAGATAGGTTAACTTTGATTGTATGAACTTGTCCTTGATTTCTGCTTTGATTAGGCTGAATTCCCAATCCTACTTTAATTAGGCTGAAGTCCTAATTCTACCTTTTGATTGGCCTCCTACTAATGTGTCTACTGTGGATCGGACCCTATGGTCCCTAAATCGAAGGCACCAGTGTCTACAAAAGACACCTACTAAGCGCTTTGGAGCTCAATAGTGACTTATCCCCCCTAATCGATGCTGCACGCTCGGTCACCGTCGATTCGCACTATCTATAGCTCCCTCTTTTGACCTTTTATTTAGCCTAGACAACAAAGCGTGCCCTCATCTCACTTCAGGCTAATGTGAGATCACTGTGTCCATAGAAATAATAGGAGATGCTATTGGTATTGGTCCATGTTAAACAAAATCTAGTTGCGCCACTTGTCCAAATCCCCATGATTCGAACTTCTAATTATTGATAGCCTATCTACCCTAAACAGCATAAGGGAAATACTGTCGATACGGATCGTCCTCTTTAACTTTTGATCGCCTATCTACCCTAAACAGCATAAGGGAAATGTTGCCGATACAGATCTTACTCTTTAACTTTTGATCGCCTATCTACCCTAAATAGCATAAGGGAGATGCTGCCGGTACGGATATTACTCTTTTACTTTTGATCGCCTATCTACCCGAAACAGCATAAGGGAAATGTTGTCGGTACGGATCTTACTTCTATCTTTGCTTATTAACTTAGATAAATTATTTGAATTAGCATTTACTATTATTCTTGCTATTTTTGCTTATTAATTTATCCTAAGTCTTGAAATAAGCCTCATTCTGTTCCTTTTCTTATTATAACCTACGTTATAATCATGCTTATTAATTAACCTAAGGTCTAAGTGTGAAAATAAGCTTCTTTCATCTTTTACTCTTTTTAGTTATAATCCTAAGTTATACTAGGCCTAATTCTTTTTAATTCAGTCCAATTACTGTCATAATTAGGCATAATTTCAGTCCAATTCCATTTATATTACAGTCCAATTTATGTATTACAGTCCAATTCCATTATTTATTACGGTCTTTTTAATTTACATCTTATTTTCTTCATTCAATATTCTCACTTATATAATCCATATTCGCGTTTAATTTATTCTAATCCATACGCGAAAAAAGGAGGAAGAAGAGAATAAACGCTTGCATAAAATCCAAAACGTAGAAAAAGATGTAAATAAAGCCATAAATAACAGTAAATAAACTTAAATACTGTAAATAAACTGTAAATAAATAAAAAGCTATGCTTAACGATAATAAACTATAATTAACTGGAAAAGAATAACTAAAAAGGAATATACTGGAAAATAAATTTGAAATTGATAAAATGGCTATTCCAACATCGTAGTAAAACTACAACTATTGGAAACCTTATTATTTTAAATTACTTAAAGAAATCTTAAAATAATTACAATCACTCACCTCCGGTCCTAAGCTCTTCCTTTGGTCTTCCCGGATCCACTTGGAGTTGTAAAATAATTTAATTTATAACGATTTTCTCCTTTGGAAAAATTATTCTGTTTAGGGTCCTTCCTAGAAAGGTGAACCCAATTGGAGAAAACCTAGAATGAGAAAAACTGTTAGGTCTAGGGGCCTATTTATAAGGGTAGAAGTGAATCTCAGACCGTTGGATTTGGAGATTGAATAGGATGCAACCACATCATAGGCTGAATAGGAGCCATCGGATGCAAAAATAGGTGGACCGGATTGGTCAGATGAATGAAAAACACGTAACCAATAGGCTCTGGAACGTTCGAACGAACGAACTTTCATTCGTTCGTAAATTACAAAGGCGGGTCGACCGGGCGGTTGACCACCTTGGTGCCTAGGTCGACCAGCCGATCGTCCTGCCTATATATATATATATTTTCCGCTTATTTGTTTTATTTTATAACTTGGTCATATTAGCTCGGTTTTTGATGTTCTATATATGAAAATTACCACGTACACAATGGTTCAACTCCCATGGCTCAATTCTGATGATTTCACAAAGTTATTTTATTATCTAATTAATTAGTGAATTAATTATTATGGGTTAAATTTTGGGTTGTTACATTCTCCCCTCCTTAAGGGATTTCGTTCCCGAAATCTCTCAGGATAAAAGAATGTACTAAATGTTTTCATCAAATTCTACAACCAACTACTCAATCATCAACCATTCATCCATTGTGCTTAAGTTTTTCTAGTGCAATTTTATGATAGTTATGCAATTAGAGTAGTGCAAATGTCCCTACTAATGCAAAATATTAGGCGGTCCACTGATTCAGTTGACCTCCTTTTATGCAATCATGTCCGTGCCATGTATCCAAATGAATGAAAAAATTTCCTAATGATAACTGATAATTCTATATGCGTGCTACAAACATCATCCAAATGCAACAATCGTGTGATAAACATCCATTTATAGTAACCATGGAAATAAAATAAAAATGCACACCCATTCATATGCATATGCTCTAGTGTCCTAGTAAGGCCGATTTCTAAAGAATAATAGTGCCTAGTGTACCTATATGCGTCCATTAACATCCACTAGCAAACATTTGCAACCACTAGCATACATCATTCATAACATGTTCTATTAACATGTTTACATCAAATCCTACCATCCATAGGTTAAATCCTAAGTTATACCCTCCTAAAGGATAATAAAGGAAAGAACCTATTCAAAACTAGAGATGGAAATAGGGAATTCAAAATTTATTATCAAAGAGATGTGGATGTGAGACACGAATTTTCTTTCGATCAAACCAATCTTCTTCGAAGTCTCTCTAACCATGTCGGAACAAAGAAGCAACCTTTCTGTAGACTCCAACCAACATGAAGACGTCTTACACGGCCTTCCCAAAAAGAGCTTCAAAAGGTGTCATTCCAATGCTAGCTTGAAAACTACTACCATATGAATTCCACTAAAGAAAGACACTTTTCCCAAGTTCTTCCAAAATCAAGAATACTCATTCTCAACCATTCTTGTCTTACTACCCTACTAATTTCATTTTATTGTTCTTCATGAATCAACATTCGTAGGTTCTTACTAGTGTCCTATACACTTTACGGAAACTTCCATTATTACTTCTAAAAGTAATTGCTGCTATCTCCTTACACCTTTTCCGTTACTCCAAGGAAATGATTCTTATCTACTCCACATTTAAGAGTTTGGTTTGGTATTTATCACCTTGTTTTAAAAACTAAGGTTTCTAAAATTTTTAAAACATCAAATCCTAAAATCTTTGTCTTTAAAAGTGTTATCTTTTCAATTTCTATTAATTTTAAAATACTTGGTCACTTAATATAATTTCCCAAACCTAGAGGGAAAAACTTCCAAATTATTTAAGTTTAAAACTTATATCTCTCTTTCTTTTAAAGACTTTTACAGTTTTCTATAAAAAATTGAATTTTCAAATTTTACTTTTATTAAGTTTTTCATTTCAAAAACTTATTTACTTTTTCACCAAACCATTTTCTTTTAAAATATCTAAGATATCCTTTATGTGTTTTCAAAACAGCTTCTTATTACACCTAACAGTCTCATATCTTAATTTATTTGAACTACTTTCTCTTATGAGAAGTTATTAACGCCAAAATCTTCTATGAACCTTTTAAGAGAGAATTTCATGTTTATGTGAACTTACAAGGAACTTATTTTATATTTTTCGAAATAGGCTATACAAAATATGGTGCTTTTCATACCTTGTATATCTCTTTTATGTATTTCTTGTAACTTGCACAAAACATTTTTATTGGTTTCATAGAAAATCATACCATTATTCTTTTCATTCCAATAGATTAAAATATGTTTAAATTATATTCTTCCATGGTAAATATTTTCTATTATCTAACTTACACATTTTCCTTATACTTATTAATAATAAGTGTACTTTACCAACCATTTTGTTTCTATACTTAGAAATTACCTTCTAAAGTACATTTTTATTTGGGTTAAAATGGATGTTGCGTAAAACACCGTTATTACAACCAAAAAAATAAATAAATCTCATATACCTATGTAAAAATATCTCTCTTAAGAGTCACTTTCTATAACAATAGTGTTATAGCCTATGCTCCTCTTATTTTCCACGAAAACATTTATTACAATAATAAAAGTTGTAATCTACGTTTTCGATACTTGATACACTCTAGGTTTTTATGTTTAAAATCTTTGTTTACTTACAATGAAACTAGCGAGTTATATATATATACTCCATAATTCTTCAAAAAGAATTCCAATTTTTCATTATATAAAAACCAACTTAAATTTCATACCATTCTTCAAAAACCCCATGTTTATTTTCTAAAAGAAAATATTAACAATGAAAATTTTCAATTTCAACAATTATAATTTTTTTTTTCAACTTTTTAAATTTCGAAAATTTCATTTTATTGGGCTTAGCATAAAGTGGGTCTTCCTACTTACTACCCTCGGAGTACTTTTCCTAAACTAAAGGCATTTACTCCTATGTCTCTTGTATACTCATATTTATTCTAAGGCATCACCGTCAAATCCACTTGTATGGAACAATTATAATTTCTGCAGTTATCTACACGTGGCCTTATTAATGCTATCATCAGCAACCCTAAGCTGATGAAATCCAGTGGTAAATCAAGCTGAGAGAATACTGAAGAGCCAACTAACCGGTCAAAAAGATCATCTCTCCTAGAAGATTGTCCCATAACCTCCTCAAAGACGTCTGGAAAATCCCTGACGACAGGAACTAAATCTGACTCTTGCTGATGATGAATCGAGGGAATAAAGGAAGTTCAACATAATTGACCTTTGCGGGTCGCAAGAAACCTTGAGAGTCCTACTACTGCATGTCTCTAATCTAACGACTCTCCTCTTGTAGTCCAATATCGCTTCACAAGTGGATACATAATCCATTCCCAAAATCATCCCATATCCCGTGAATCCCAATACATAGGTGTCACAATCAAATCCTATGCCGAGGATAAAAAAAATTTCATACCCCTACAAACCATAGACAAGTGTGCCGATCCTCCTATGGGGTTTGAAACAACAACGGGGTCTACTATTAAAGAAATGTCTAAGTGCAAACAATCCACTAGAGAACTAGAAATAAAAGAGTGTGATGCTCACGGATTTAAAAGTGTTCGAAAGGGGAAAATCAGAAATAGGAATCAAATTTTCCTACCTCGATCCGGTCTGCTGTTGGAAGGTGCTGCCTCCAAAGCTTGAACCTGTGTCGCCGGTGCACCTGCTCCCTGCCCCATCTTCTGGGGATAAGTTTTACTAAAGTGACCCGGCTGACCACAATTGAAACACTTCCCCTTCATTGCTGCCCTTCTACAGTCTTTTGCGTAATGACCCATCATCCCACAATTCTTGCACTTCTCTTTTTTTTCTTGGTCTGTTTTTAAGGTCCTTCTCCTCTCTTCTTAGAACCTTCAGACTTAACGACTTCTTTAGACTCCCCTTCCTTGACTGCATAAGCGCTATCTTGACCAAAGACTCATAAATAGCTCCCATCGGTACATGAGTCAGCAATAATCCCTGAAGGGGTTGATTCAATCCCTTTGCAAACTTCATAGCTTTCTTATGCGGCGTGTTCACCAATTCCATACCAAACTACGACAGCTCATTGAATTGATTGACGTATTCCTTAACATATAAACTCCCTTGCTTCAAATTGATGAACCTCTCCTGCTGTACACTCTCTTCCGCTAGAGATAGAAACTTCCTATCAAATCGCTCCCAGAATCCATCCCATGTAACATTTCTACCCTCCAACTCCATCACCTCCCACCAATAAGATGCCTCCTCCTTCAGTTGCCAAGCTCTAGCCCCTACGAAAGTCTCCTTGCCAGAAAAATTCTTCCCGCCCAAACTCGCAAAATCCTTACAAAGCTTAGAGAAATTGATGGCGATAGGTGGGTTGACGGGGTTCCCACCTACTGGTGCAGGATTGGGCACTGGCTCGTGCACCCCTGGAGTCATGGCTTGTAAATACCCATGAAACCAGGCTGGAATTTGAATGCCCTCGAGAAGGTTCGGAGCATCGGCCATTCTATGAAATAAAAAGGATAGATTAGGAAAGAGTCAAAGGGAGATTGAACTGGACTTATGAGGGGATTTTTCTAAAAATTCTTTTATACTTAAAAACATTTCTAAGAGTTCTTTTCTGAAAAATACTTTTAAAACAAGTTATTTTTGCAAAATTCTTTACTTTAAAAAAAATTTAGGAGTCCTGTAACCTTAGGCTATGATACGAAATGAAACACCCCACACCCCTTAATGTACCCAACAATGGACACATTAAAAGGCATGGTGCGTTGTAGGTATAACTAAAGCTAACAGAGACTAAGATTCATAAGACAAAAATAGATAAAAACAGCGGAAACTTAAAATAATAACTTAATTAAAACAAAACTTCATAATTGCTTCATAAATAAGTCAAATACCAATTACCACATACATGTCTAAAAGTCCAATATGTCTCATGAAACAAAAACTCATAGTCTCAAAAATCAGAGTACATAATATCCCTCATAATAAGCTAGTACCTAGAAAGAACCAAAACTGAAAAAAAGAAATACATGGTAGCAAACTCCTCTAAGAAATCTCCAAGCAACTGCAATCTATTGTCCTCTCCCTTGATTGCCTAATGGGGGGAAAGGAAAAAATAGAGGAGTGGGTCAAATTTAAAGCCTGGTGAATGATAGTAATTACTAGAGTCTTTAAGCAAGATAAAAGTAATAGACTCTACAACAGTTCTCGTATACAAAGAGGAAATAAAGGAAATAGGAAAGAGATAAACTGGAAATAAATACAATTAACTATAAGATAGGTTAACTTTTATTGTTTGCACTTGTCCTTGATTTCTGCTTTGATTAGGCTGAATTCCCAATCCTACTTTAATTAGGCTGAAGTCCTAATTCTACCCTTTGATCGACCTCCTACCAATGTGTCTACTGCGGATCGGACCCTATGGTCCCTAAACAGAAGACACTAATGTCTACGGAAGACACCTACTAAGCGCTTTGGAACTCAATAGCGACTTATCTCCCCTAATCGATGTCGCACGCTCGGTCACCGTCGGTTCGCATTATCTATTGCTCCCTCTTTTGATCTTTTATTTACCTTAGACAGCATAAGCATGCCCTCATCTTACTTCAGGCTAATGTGAGATCACCGTGTCCATAGAAATAATAGGGGATGATGTTGGTACTGATCCCTGTTAAACAAAATCTAGTTGCGCCCCTTGTCCAAATCCCCATGATTCTAACTTCTAATTATTGATCGCCTATCTACCCTAAACAACATAAGGGAAATACTGCCAGTACAGATCTTCCTCTTTTACTTTTGATCGCCTATCTACCCTAAACAGCATAAGGGAAATGCTGCCGGTACAGATCTTACTCTTTAACTTTTGATCACCTATCTACCCTAAACAACATAAGGAAAATGCTACCGGTACGGATATTACTCTTTAACGTTTGATCGCCTATCTACCTTAAACAGTATAAGGGAAATGCTGCCGGTACAGATATTACTCTTTAACTTTTGATCGCCTATCTACCCTAAACAGCATAAGGGAAATGCTGCTGGTTCAGATCTTACTTCTATCTTTGCTTATTAACTTAGATAAATTATTTTAATAGGCCTTTACCATTATTCTTGCTATTTTTGCTTATTAATTTATCCTAAGTCTTCAAATAAGCCTCATTATGTTTTTTTTCTTATTATAATCTATGTTATAATCATGCTTATTACTTAACCCAAGGTCTAAGTGTGAAAATAAGCTTCTTTCATCTTTTACTCTTTTTAGTTATAATCCTAAGTTATAACTAGGCCAATTTCTTTTTAATTCAGTCCAATTAATGTCATAATTAGGCATAATTTCAGTCCAATTCCATTTATATTATAGTCCAATTTATTTATTACAGTCCAATTCCATTATTTATTACAGTCTTTATAATTTACATCTTATTTTCTTCATTCAATATTCTCACTTATATAATCCATATTCGCGTTTAATTTATTCTAATCCATACACGAAGAAAAGGAGGAAGAAGAGAATAGACGCTTGCATAAAATCCAAAACGTAGAAAAAGATGTAAATAAAGCCATAAATAACAGTAAATAAACTTAAATACTGTAAATAAACTGTAAATAAATAAAAAGCTATGCTTAATGGTAATAAACTATAATTAACTGAAAAAGAACAACTAAAAAGGAATATACTGGAAAATAAATCTGGAACTGATAAAAAGGCTATTCCAACATCGTAGTAAAACTACAACTATTGGAAACCCTATTATTTTAAATTACTTAAATAAATTTTAAAATAATTACAATCACTCACCTCCGGTCCTAAGCTCTTCCTTTGGTCTTCCCGGATCCACTTGGATTTGTAAAATAATTTAATTTATAACAATTTTTTCGTTTGAAAAAATTATTCCGTTTAGGGTCCTTTCTAAAAAGGTGAACCCAATTGGAGTAAACCTAGAATAAGAAAAAGTGTCAGGTCTAGGGGTCTATTTATAAGGGTAGAAGTGGATCTCGGACTGTTGGATTTGAGGATTGAATAAGATACAACTACGTCATAGGCTGAATATGAGCCATCAGATGCAAAAATAGGTGGACCGGATTGGTTAGAAGAATGCAAAGCACGTCACCAATAGGCTCTGGAATGTTCGAACGAACGTTCGTTCATTCGTAAATAACAGAGGTGGGTCGACCACCTTGGTGCCCAGGTCGACCGGTCGGTCGACCTGCCTATATATATTCCGCTTATTTTATTTATTTTATAACTTGGTCATATTAGCTCGGTTTCTAACGTTCTATATATGAAAATTGACCAGAAAATTACCGCGGACACAATGGTGGCTCAATTTTGATGATTTCATAAATTTATTTATTATCTAATTAATTAATGAATTAATATGGGTTAAATTTTGGGTTTTTACAATCGAGAGAGATGAGAAGAAGTTGAGGAACAAGACAGTTAGATTAATGAAAGTCTAGTGGAGTGACGACGCTAGAGACAGTACTTGGGAGACTGAGAGCAAGATTAGAGACGCTTATCTTGATTTGTTTGATGGTATGTTTTACCTATGATTATTTTGTTGTGTGCCTTATCGTAATTTCGAGGATGAAATTCTTTAAGGAGGGGAGATTGTAACACCCCCTATTTTTAGTAACATTATTTTGGATATTTAATTAGCTAAATAAAATAAAATAATGTAAGGTGATTAATGGATTGAGATTTGATTTAACTAGGGGTAGCCGTGCCATGTTAAATGTAAATCAAAACAAGATAGCATGAATAAAAGTGTTAGGAAATAAGGGAGGGCAAAATAGGAAAATGATAGAACTTATACCCTAAACCCTTAGGAATTCAAACACACATTCATTTCATTTTTCTCAAGTAAAAATATTCTAAGGCCGGCCACCATTTTCAATCTCAAGAGAAGATAAAGCTAGGATTTTCAAGAGAAGAAGTAATCAACTTATTCAACATCAAATCTCACATCTTTAATCACAAAGCTAAGGTGAATAATTACTACATCCCATTTTTCTTATTGTTTGGATTTAAGGTTAACCCAAAATGATTTTGCATGATAATTCCATGTTTTGGATGATTGAAAGTTTATATATGCTTATTGATGATTTATACATGTTCATATTAGTTTTTATGATATGTTTGATATGAAATCCCTATTAATGACATCCAAATGCCTTGAAATTTTAAATGTAGATCCCAAATGATATTTTAGAGATGGGTTTCAATTTCTATAATTTTATGAATTAATGTGGATTTTATATTAAATTTCTAGTGAAGAAAATGATTTATTGGGTCATAAATTATTTACAGCTTAATAATTAATTTTTTGGGTTTGAAATTTATATATGGTAGAAAACATATTGAAAAGGATTTTTTGGAATTTTTATAGAATTTTCCTAAGCAGTTTGATGAGTATATAAAATTATTTAAGGTATGGAACTTAAATGTTTTATATATTTAATTAATTAGAAGGGATGTTTTGCAAATAATTTAAATTAATTAATTCTAAAATTGTGGTAGCACTTTTAGAAAAGAAAAATTAGCAACCAATAAGTGTTTGACAAACAAGGCAGGTTAGTTGAAAAGTTTACTTAAAAAGGGTTTAAATCAGAAATTCTGGCTAAAAGCATGTTTCGCCTCTTTTGGTTTCACCCAGGTAGCTTTCGACTAAGACCCTCCGCCTCCTTCCACAAACCAATGCACATAGTATCAATATGTTGGTACATAGTGAATTGGACAAAGGGGGAAGGTAATAGTCAAAACCAAGGGGTTCCGAAAGGGTCCCTTTTTGTTTTAAAAATTAAAGTAGTGCCTACTTTGCTATCGAAAGGATGGCTTTTGACTCGGTTGGCTTCCGACTGAGTCAAGTGTTTTAAAGAAAAGGTATTGAATGGATTGCACTCTATTATTTTAAATGATGCCTTCGAAGGGGTCGAAACCCCTAGCTGCCGCCTCTCTACCTTTTGAAGTCAATGGTTTTGAAAGGTATACTTTGTTTTTAAATTAACCACTTCTCCAATGCTTTCGAAGGGATGGTTTCGACACCATCACTTCTTCACTTAGAGACAGGTTTCGAAAGGAAGGCTTTCGACTTAGATGTTTTTAAATGACCCTTTTGTTCTGATTGAAGTATAACCCAATGGTTTCGACTTAAATGGTTTCGAAAGGTGTTTTTCCATATGTTTTGAACCCAAGAGCTTTCGAAAGGTTTGATTTTTTTAAAGGTTTAATGCTTTTAAAAGGCATTTAAAATGATTTTGAAGGAGTGGTTACCCAAAGGGTTTCGAAGGAGCTGAAAGATGCTATTTTCTGATGGTTTTGAAAGGGTTGAAATGGAATGTTTTTTCAAGGTTTTTGAAGGCAATGTTTTGAGTTGTTTTAAGATATGATGTCTAAGGTTTTAATGCTTTCGAAAGGAAGGTTTTTAAAAGGTTTCGAAAGGGTTTAAGTATGGTTTCGAAAGGGAAGTTTTTTGCCTTTCAACTAGGTAAGTGAAGGGTTTTACATGGTTTAGAAAGAGATACTTTCAATGGTTTTGAAAGGGCGACTTTCAATAGAATCGAAAGGGGTACTTTCAAGTGTTTAAATGTCTACATCAACCAAGGATTGAATAAAGTATATATATAACATGGCAAGGTGATCTTGAGTAAAGCATAGAGTATATGTATTTTTCTTATGTAAGTTGATTTAAAGGTTTTAAATCATTTTGAAAGAGGTTTTCAAGGAAAATTTTAGGAAGATATCCCTAATTAAATGACTTAGATATTAGAATACCATATGGAACTAGTATATGGTCACGCCTTATACATTAGCTATTGGCCCAAACTAATTTAGTCCAAAATTATAGTGTGTAGGGCTTTGTCACAGCTAAGACTAAAATTATGATTACACACAGAAGGGAATATATATTTGTATACAGATAGGTTATTGGTGAGCCCACAAAACCATTAGGTCAGGTGACCCTGTGAGATGTTAAGTTAGGGACAGTACATCCAGAAGAGAAGTATTTAATAGATAGTTAAAGACAGACCATCCAGAAGAGGTGTGTCTAACAGTTGTTAGATTATTTTGTTGATTTGTCTGGTAGGCCCAAGTCAGCCAAAGGTTAATAGTCAGCCAAATAAAACTAAAGTGTTGAACAAATAGTTCTTTTATTACCCGATATGTATGTTTACATAATGATGCTTTACAGTATTTAACCAGTTTTGGTTGCAGGAAAAGATTTGCAAAAGATATATTTTAAAAGAATGTTAATGAGGGGAAACCCGTTCCGCTAAGCGGCGTGGTCTCACTTAACATAAATAACCGGGATGTATACTATTATTCACAGCAGGCTTTATGTCTGACTCGAAGTTTATGTTTTCCCCTTAAACGCTCGGGTGCTCAAAATTGATTTGTGTAGGCTGAGGGTTGAGGTTCTTACAGGTTTAGTATGATGATGAATAAAGCTACCGGAGGCGAGCAGGAGGCTAACAGATAGCTATTTAGGAGTCACAGTTCTTTGTTTTGTGTTTATTTCCGCTGTGTATGTATTAAGTCAATTATGACTATACGACTCTGATCATCCAAGGGGCCATCTTCATATGTCGCTCTTGGCGTGTTTTGTAATAAGTATATTTTATCATTGCTTGGTAAACGTTATGGGATTATGTAATATGAATATAGAACATGTTTTTCGAAATGTAATGGAAAATTCTGTTTTGAAATCTGTAATTCATTTCATATTCAAGTGCTTCTAATATTATAGATACCATTAACATAGCCATATTTAGTCGCTAGAAGTTAATACTATAGATGACTGCAGCATCTATAGCGCTTAGTTTTGGGCCTCTAGATACAGGATATTACACTCGTTTGGAGTTATGAGAGGCATAACCTACCAAAATGAAGTTCTAGTCGATATCTACACTTTTGACAACTTCAAGCATTCATGGAGGAGTTTTGAACCCAAAAATTCTATCTGAAGCTCTTTTAGAGGCTTAATTTTTTTCCTTTAATTTCTTTTTATGATGTTCTTTTTGTAAAAAGAGGTCACCGCGGTGGGAATGTGGTTTACCATTGTTAGAAAGCTATGGTTCATGACATAATACCATTTCAAACACATACTCGCATCTCTATACATCGTAAGACACTGTTTTGTCATATCATATAGGTGTTGCACCTTATAGCGTTGATGTCGCACCCGTCAGATCTTGATACTTCGGACAGATATAGCTTCAGAGTCGTCTAGAGTTACGAGAGCCATATCCTATCTAAACGAAGCTCTAGTAGATATCTACACTTGTAATCGCTTCAACTCATCATTGAAGAGATTCAAACCCAAAAATGCTATCTCAAGCTCTTTCGAAGGCTCAGATTTTGTTGTCTTTAATTTTTTTTGTTTAGTTTTTTACTGTAAAATAGGATCATTGGGTTAGGGATGCGATTTACCATTATTAAAAAGTTATGATTCATGATACAATACCATTTCAACATCATACATGCATTTCTCTACATCGTACGATACCATTGTAGCTTATTAAATGGATGTTGCACCTTGCAGCGTTCGATATTGCACCCGTCAGGCCTAGGTACTTCAAACGGTCAAACTTTTGACTCGTTTGGAGTAACAAGACCCACAACATATCAAAATGACTCATAGAGATTTACTGTTATGACTGCTTTAAGTTGTTATGACACAATTTGATACTAAAAAAATGTTTTTTGGATCTCTTTCGAAGGCTCAAAAGATTTTTACCTTTAATTTCTTTTCATGAATTTTTTATACTGTAAAATAGGATCACTTGGGTAGGCATGCGATTTACCATTGTTGGAAAGTACTAGTTGGTGATACAATACCACTACAACTCCATACATGCATTTGTCTACATCGTACCATACCATTGTATCATTAAGTTGATGTTGCACCATTTTGCATTTATGTTGTACCCTTCGAGTTTCGATAATTTAGACAGTTATAATTTTTGGTTCGTTTAGAGTTATGAGAGTCATAACCTATCAAAACGAAGCTCTCGTAGATACCAACACCTTCAACAGATTCAAGTTATCATGTTAGAGTTTTAAACCCAATGATTTCTATCTGAAGTTCTTTTGGAGGCGCGTAATTTTTATTTTCAATTTCTTTTCGTGAAGTTTTATTTTGTAAATCATAATCATCGGGATGGGCATGCTATTTACTATTGTAGCATATCAAAATTTCTCTATGTTGCATGACACCGTGTAGGATATTAAAAGGATGTTTCACCTTGCAACATTGATGTTGAAACCTTTCAAAAAATAATACATTTTGACTCGTATGGAGTTATGCGACCCATGACCAATCAAAATAACCCTCACCTTTGATACCTTCATGCTGTCATGGTAGAGTTTCAAACCCAAAAAATGCTATCTAAAGATCATTGCAATAACCCACCCTTCATAGTACCCTAAATCAAGGTCGATAATGTATGACTTGTGAATACCACAAAGGACAATCTATCAAGTAAAATTCAAAATGAACACCATAACTAAGGCGTATCGAGAGAATCTCAAAGTGGAACAATAACATATAATATACTGAATATACATGAATAGAACTAGATAAACAATATATAAGAGACTACACTAGAGAAAGCAACTAATAAATAAATATCAATACAAGAAGTCATAATACATTAACTCCATACATATGGAGTCCTGAATATAATATCTGATACAACATGTCTCATACATAAATAACATATATGTCATGTACTACTACAATATCAAGTGTGTGTGCATCCAAAGTACCGACATTGCTTCCAAAATGTTCCAGTTGTCCTGATAGCGTATCCCTGAAAGTACCTTATTCCTAAACTTCTCAATCAAGTACCCAAGAGTTGTCATGACATAAACAGACAACGACAAAATGCGGGTCAAACTTTATGCCTGTGGGAGGGGAACTATCTCAAAATACTATATATCAAAACTATATATAAATAAATAGGAAATTACTAAGGCACGGCCTATCCTCTCCACGCGGTAATATAAACTTTCTACAAGCAAGTAAAGTAAACTATCCCAAAGGACAAGGAATTAGACCTCAGCCTGCTCTTCACCTATAATCAACAAGTTAGCGCAACTGATATAATGTGAAGACTATGTAATAATATACTATGATAAAGGTAACCTAATATAAAAATATTGGGTAATATAGAAACCGTAATATAAGTCTATCACGAAATACACAACAATAATATCGGCCAACAAATATACCACATTCACAACATAACAATACAAGAAAAATAGTGAATATAAATTAGTATCCATCATCGCTGATGAGTAGAGTCGGCTATGGACATCTATTGTGATTAAATGATTCCCGTAGAGGGTCCAAAATAAATAGAATCGGTACCGAATTGTACCATAGACCCCGAGCTACACCCGATGTGATTGAATTCGTATAGATCTCACCGTATCCCATACTGAGCATAAGGATATATGACCTACTTTAGATATTTGAAACCTATGTGGATCTCACTATAACCTATATCGAGCATGAATGCAATATGACCCACTCGTAGATGATCATCATTATCTCCCCTTCCAAGTCATCATGGATTTCTCAACTAACTTGCATTAGGCCTCTACAAAAAGAGAATGATGGCGTGTCCCAAATAATATGCTATTAAGGCCAAGGAACATCGATGTCGTATATATATAGACACACACACCCCTTAAATATAACATTGCATAATCCTATACGCATATCATGAATGAAAATCGATGTCTCGTCATTGTGTATTTACCCAAGTGGTCACTATTATAAGACCAATAATATGTATGGCTACTAATATAAGACCAATACTGGATACGGTCATAAATATAAGACAAATACCATCCATTAAATCATATCTACCCATGGTTAAAACTAAGGAGTATAGACTCAATCTGCTCAGTCGTACATGCTCATAGGACATGACTGTGCAAACGATCACAATACCAATCTTGTATCTGATCTTATATACACTACCTTACATTAACAACTGAATCTCGAGCTTTGCCTTGCATTCCACTTTCCTGAGTAGCCTACGGTCTCGCCGAAGTCATGTAAAAGCCTTATCCCAACCCACGTCTGAAACGAGAAGAAAATTGCCGCCTTCTCACTTCCTGCCCAGGCTAGGCTCTCACCGGTGGATCAGTCATATCACAACCGGTAGACCAACGGTAGCCTAAAGTAGGCAATGAGTCTGGGCAGCAACCATTTTTGCCCCTACGGATAATCCGTACTTTCCACAAGCAAGTAAAGTAAACCTATCCCAAAGGATAGGGAATCATACCTCAGGCTGCTCTTTTCTTGTAAGCAACGAGTTAGCACAACTGATATTCTATGGCACTTACGTAATAATATACAAGGATAAAGGCCTAATATACAAATGTAGGGTAATATAGAAATCATAATATAAGTTTATCATGTAATACACAATAATAATATCAACCAACTAATATATAACATGCACAACATAATGATGTACGATAAATAAAGAATATAAATTGTTACCCATCATCCTTAATGAGTGGAGTCCGCTATGGAAATCTATCATGATCTAATGATTCCCATCGTGGGTCCAAAAT
The DNA here is from genome assembly GCA_030737815.1 of Allium fistulosum. Taxonomy (NCBI): domain Eukaryota; kingdom Viridiplantae; phylum Streptophyta; class Magnoliopsida; order Asparagales; family Amaryllidaceae; genus Allium; species Allium fistulosum. Next base: position 1,430,389,339 of record CM060902.1, read on the forward strand.
AAATAGATCTATTACTGAATTGTACCATAGGCCCTGAGATGCATCCAAGGTGATCAAACTCATGTAGATCTCACCAAACCCATATCGAGCATAAGTGATATATGACCCACTCGTAGATGATCATCATCATTTCCCTCTTTCTAGTCATAAGCCATCATGTATTTCTTAACTAACTCGCGTTACGCCTCAGCAAAAAGGGAATGACGAGATGTCCTGCATAATACACTATCGGGATCATAAAGGAACATCAATTCCATATACACACACATATCAAATGAAATTTCACATAATCATATACACATAGCGCAAATGAATACCGATGTCTTTTCATCTTGTATCAACATGTATGGTCACTACTATAAGACCAATAATATATATGGCCACTAATAAAAGACTACTGAGTATAGTATGATGTATAAGACCAATACTATCCATTAAAACATATCTACCCAAGGTCGAAACTAAGAGGTACAGATTCACTCCGCTCAATCGTACACGCTCATCGGATGTGACCATGCAATCGATTACAACATTGATCTAGTGTCCAATTGTTCCTTGATCGTTATCAATCACATATGCATTGCTTTACATTAGCATCCAAATTCTGAGTTTCACCTTGCGTTCCACTTTCCCGAGTAGCCCACAGACTCCCTGAAGTCATGTCAAAGCTTCACGCCAGCTTACGTCCGAAATGGGGAGAAAATCCTCTCTTTCTCACTCCCTGCCCAGGTTTAATGCCCATGCTAGGATCCCATAGGTGGATCAGTCATACCACTACCGATGGGTCGATGATAGCCTGCACCAAATAGTGAGCCTAGGAAGTAATCGTTTATGCCTCCATCGGTCACCGTTTTACGCCCCTTTTCCTTCGTAGCTTCGTCTGATGAGTCATTTAGCTCTTCTAGTCCACCTGTACTCCTATCGACCCTAACCGGGAGTCCATTAGTTGTTATTTTGGAAGTGATTTCTTCTGTATTAAAAAACCAAGTTCGATACAAATCCCACTTTTTTGCATAGAGTTCAATGGGGCGACTCTTTTGACCCGACCTCTTCTAACACGCCAAAACATACTCAAACGGCCTTCTTACCTCAAGTGATGCCTATGCATGTGTCAATGAACCCATCTATGCGCATTTGTACACATACACATATGCACAACCACTGTAACAACCCTGTATTTTACAATTATTGTTAAATTGATTTTTCCAGATTTAAAAGCTTTATTTATGAAAAGAATAAATTTTGTTATTGTAAATATAAAAACTTTGATTTTGTATGTGGATTTGAATTCCAAATATGACTAAATTTAATATTTCCAGAAAATGTGAATTTTGGTTAAATAGTCAAACTTTGACTTTTAAACTTAAAAATTTAACAGTTTGAAATTATAAATTTTATCTTTTATTTTAAAAATAGATGTAATAACTTGAACACTACTTTTTGTTTCGTTGAAAACGGAGTTAAAATGTAAAAGTTATGTACATTTCAATTTTTAGTATAATTTGTTTATTTGTGCAATTTTGCCTATTTTAAATTTTATAAATCATATTTTCTTTCTTATATTTTGTTTTAATATGTGTTAATATGTTTTTTATGTATATTTTTGTCCTTTTATATTTTTAAAATGATAATAGAATTTTTTTATTTGATTTACTGTATTTATTTTTCATTTTTAAAGGCTGTTTTCCTATTTTCTGCTATTTTCTTCATTAAAAATTATATGTAAATTAAATTTTTAATATTTATTTTGTGAATATATTTTTATTTTATGTTATTATTTATGTTCAAAAATATATTTCAAGCTCATATGAATTTTCTAAAAATTTATTCCATTCAATTCCAAATTTTCTAGACTAGTTTACTATTGTAGCTATTTTCTTAATTTAACTTTATATAATTGATAAATATTTATATAAATTATTATATTTTGATAAAATTTCGAAATTTTATCTGGGATTAATTTTTTTTCCAGAAATATAAAGTTATAAAAAGGAATTAAAGATATATGAAGAGTTTGATACCTTTTGTGTGCTTAGTCCTTTTGAATTCTACCGTTTCTTTTTCAATCAATACATCTTTTATTTTTTTGCCATTCTATCCCTCATTTTTTCCAGCCAACTTCCTCATGTTATTCACGAGTTTTCAAAGCTTCTTAACCCTAAAAAAATCATGGCCTCCATCTTGCAAAATTTTAGGTAAATTCATCTTCTTTTCTTCTTGTTTTTATGGTTTTCTGTTGAATTTTTGTATATTGTTCTCAACTTCATGGCTCCACTCCTCCTCAACCAGATCTAGGCCAACCTCCACCACCTTGATTTCTAATCAACCAACCCCCTAGCACCCCACCATGGCCAGGCCGAGCCATCTTGGCTAGAGAACACCACCAAAAATCCAATATTACATCACATATATGCAAGCCTAGACCTAGAATTGTCACCATCACCTTCCACCACCCATAGCCGCCACCAACACCACCTCCACCACCTCTAGCACCACCTGGACCCTCTGCCACGACATCACCTTGGACCCCACACCTCTGGGTGTGCCCCATGTTGAAATAGATCCACCAAAAACCTAAACAAACTCCACCAAAATTGCAATATACACTTGAAAACTTGCATTTCCAAGCACCTATGCCTTCACCACTTCACCAAACCACTTTGGCCGCCACATACATCATCACCACCAGCCATTTTCTGACCTAACACCTCTGCCACATCTATACCTGACCCCACCAGGCCTGTCCATGCTCTTGCTTGCCTTGGTCGTGGCTTGTTGTTGCATAAAAACATTGGTGTGTTGCCTTAGCTTGTGTAGTTCATGTACACAAACCTTTGTTCTATCTTTTCCCATGCTATGGCCGATCTTATTGACCCAAACCAGATCTAAATTCACACCATGGCCATGTATTCCAACCTAGGGCTGAAGCATTAAAGGTTGAAAGCAAGTGCAAGCATTTCTATTTGCTTTATGCAGTCATTTCTAACATTGTTTTATTTAAATTTTGGGTTGAAAACTTATATTGTTTGTATTGTTTTGTCTTATGTATCGGAGGAGTTAACCTTGTCTCTCCCACACTCATCATCATCATGGCTAAGAAAATGAACCCCTTGTTCGATCTTTTGAATGGTTAAAGCACGGTCAAGTAATCTATTCCGTTGTTGCTTCTTATCTTCATTGTTTCAACATTGTTTTGCGTTGAATATTTATGTGTATATTGTCTTGTTTTGGTTATTGTTTACAAGATAAATATCAAGGCTCTCCATTCATTCAAATCAAAAGTCATGCTATATCGTGCTTGTTGTGCTTTCTGGAATCTATTCTGTGTGTTTGATCGCTAATCTCCAGCTTTAACAGGTATTCTCACCAGACAATATATACCTATATAACTAGTAAATTGACACCCTATGAATCTGTAGAAATATATTATCATGTTATACTTGACTATATTATGATCATATGATGTTTATACACCTGTTATATCATATGTTACTGTTATTTAATGTTATTATGTTATTTATATCAGCTATCACCTTTGCAAGTTCCCTGTAGACTAGAATCACTATGGGTTGAAATGATACATACCCGAACGGACTTTAGAATAGGGAAAAATTGTTATGGGCTGAAATGATAGGCCTGAACGATTTTTATTTATTTATTTTAACTTGGGATTGCGGGTTTGAAATGATATATCCCGGATTTTTCTTTTTTTAAACTGCGGATTGAAATGATACATATCCGTATCACTTGACCTAGGTTAGAAAATTATATACAGGCCCGTGGTTATTTTATAAAGTGTTTTGGATATTTTTAAGTATTTTTAAAAATATAAATTTATGAAATTTGATTTAAATAGATTTTGAAATGTTTTAAAATAAAGAAATTATGATTTTTCTATGAGTTAAAAATGTAATTAATGAATGGTTAAATTGGATTATTGAAATATAACTTAAGTTTGGAATTTGGAATTTTGGTTAAAAATGATATTTAAGTTATATAAATAAAAATGAAAATTTAATTATATTTGGAAAATGGTAAAATATGATAATTTGATTAAATTTGAATTTAAGTGATTTATTAAAGTATTATTGATTTTTCTATGAATTTAAGTGGTTAAATAAATAAATGTTTAAAAGTGATCTTTTAAAATATATCTTGACTAGGAAATGTGAAATTCGGTTTTAATTAAAGGTTTAAGTTAATTAAATGAAATTGGAAATTTAGTTAAATTGTGAAATGGTAATTTAAATTTGAAGTGTTAAGTTTATTTGTTGAAATGTGAAGAATTGGACACTTTTACACTAAAATTTATTAAGTAAATTGTTGAAAATTGGATTTGATTATAAGAAATTTATTGTGAAAAGATATATGTTAAATGATATGTAAATGAACATTTTAAATGTTAAAATATGATTTTAAAAATGTCTATGTGTTTTAAATTAAAGTTATTTAATTGCTGGAAATACACTAACACCTGAAATTAACTTTTAATAGCATTCAGAAATGCTATAGATTCTGTTTTGAACTAAAATTGTGTAAAAAGGAGCTATTACAGCATTTCTGTAGTTGCTGTAGTTGCTGTAGTTGAACTTATAGGCTAATATTGAACTCAGGCCTATTATAGCATTCTCTGGAAATGCTATAATGGTCTGCAGTCTATGTTGAAATCAAATTTAACCCTTGTTTTGAAATCTGAACTACCGCAGCACTTCTGAAATGCTGTCTTTTCTGTTTTGAACTATAATTCAACTAAAACTGAGTTTTAACAGCAGTTTTAAGTGCTGTCTTTGCTGAATTAAAAAATGTTTTCAAATATAACTTATAGCAGTTGTTTTTAAATGCTGTGAAATGCTGAAATTTTAATAATTAGGGTTTTTGACTTAGTAAACGAACTCAGAATGGTTTGAAACTTTGGAAATTGAATACTTGATTTGAAAATATAATAATTACACTTTTAAAAGGTTTAAATGAATTATTTTTATTGGAATATAAACTATTTAAAGGTGATTTGAAATGATAGTAAATGAACGATATCTTTGAATTTAAAAGGTATTTAAAGTTGAATATTTGGATTTGAACTGATAGGATATTTTATTATATTAGAATGATTTGAAATGAAGTTTTGAAAATGATATGAAAATTTAAATATATGGAAATGGTTTGGAATTGATTTAATCTTTATTTTGATAAAGATATGGTTTGAAATGATATTTTATTTTGAAGTAAAGTATTGTTTTTAAAAGTTATAACCACGGGTTATAATAACGATTGGTTGGCAAAGAGACCGGGATCGGATATGGACATACTCTCTGTCGATACCGAAAACCACTTTGACAACCGTGTACGCGGTGGAGATTCCAGAATGAAGTAGGATGGTGGCGACGTTCTTAAGGTATGTTACGTGGACCCAACTCCCGTGAGTTGGCATAAGGTGGCTAAAACAGGAGCGATCTCGGACCAGTGAGGTAGCACCTCTTCTCGGACACATTTCTTCGATATTATACTCTTACTTGTGATTGATTAGATGGCCATCCTCCGATTTGGGAGTGTTGTTCGAGGTGGACGATAGCGGCTGCTATGCGCTCCATCAGTCCGTGTGCGTAATTGGTATATCTACCCTGGCATTGCCTAGTTGTGCCGTGTCACCTACCATATCGAGCTTTACTACGATTTGTGATTTCTCCCGTAGCCTGTGGAGTATCGAGGGTAGCCCCCACTTTGGGAGTATGCTAATACTGGATTGACTACTGGGACTATTACGTGTTAAGGTGGAAAATGTAAAGCCTTAATGCTATTTAAAAGTATGTTTATTTTATATTAGACATTATTATAATATCGAATATTACTACATAGTAGATAGTTTAACGGATCCTTAAAGAATGGGCAATCCCAAGCATTCTTTAAGTTACTTGTACCCTTATTACAGTTCGCTTGAGTTGGTTTACATTATATAAGTATATATTGTCCTAACTCGAGTGTTTTGTGTTTTGCTTTACGCTTGGGTCATCCTGAGTTATTCACAGATTTGGATTTCCACTCTCTTGGAGATTTGAATCGCTGGAGATTATCTGCTTGTCATGTCCTATCTATTTCAATTCCGTTGTTCTACTCAGCTTGTACTTGGTTATTATATTGAGACTTTTGTTGTATTCTATTCTTATGTTATATCTTATGTAACTCTGATATATTTATATAGTAGCTTCATGAACTACTATTTCTTTTACTTCCGCTGCATTATTTTACTCTGTGTCTGTGATCTATGATTATATTTATTTACTGTATATTCTGAGATTTGCCAAATTTTATTTACAACGCGGTATTTTGAGCAATTCAACTCCGGCATGAGTGTCTACCTATACACTTATAATGGATGCGAATGGTTGAAAATATCGGGTCGTTACAGTTGGTATCAGAGCTTTGGCTTTGAGGCAAAACTTAGAATGTATGGTAAATTTATTTACAGAATCACTTTCGTTTGAGTTTGAATCTCTTCCTTTTGATTCGATTTCCTTTGAATTTTGGAACGTTCCCTGCGGTTCCGAAATTCATTCGCGTCCCTCACTATTCATCATCTTTTGATTCTGGAGTATCCCATGACTCCACTTCCAATGATCTTTATAGTGAATTGGCGGTCTCGCCAATATTCTAATTTTCTTGTAAAAGGGTGAAAATCCTTTATAATCAGCATCGATTCACCAGAGATTTATATTTATCCTTGGTTTAGATGCTAATATCTTTTATTTTTCCAAACTCTATCTCTTGAGATCGAAGGTAGATTTACCCCAGAAAATCCACATTTGATCTTATCCATTAAGTCACGGTTGACCCGGTTAAGGTTGTCCGCGATTTATCTAAGCTTACCCATCTCTCTACTCTGTTTAACCATCTTGTCTTTTGTTTCTAAACTATCTCCAAACATTTTGAATTGTACTTGTAAATCTATGTTTTGTTTTATATATTGTGTTGTTTGAGTTGTTGATGTTGATTTGGGCTTCCGATCGATTCGTCTGATCAACGCTATCAATAGGATTTCTAAAACACTTTGACAAAACAAACTGACACAATATTATTTTAAAAAAAATTGGTTAATAAAATAAATTTTGATATAAGTAAATATTATGGAACTTAATAAATTGATTTAAATTGATTATTTGAAATGATAATACTTGATTTATCATTCTATAAATGAATTTATAAATAGTTGTTTATAAATTTGATTTGGGAACTGAAATGAATTTAAATCAAGAATTTGAGAATTTAATTTCTGATGGTTTCAAACCTTGTGTTTAAAGTTTTAAAAGGACATATTATTTAAAGTATTTCTAAGTAGAAATATGTTTCTAAAGGATTTTAAAGTTTAAAAATTTAGTGCTCTTCTCTTTGTCGCTGAAAAATAATTTCGGTGATGACTGCAGCATCATCGACGTTCATTTTCGAGTTTCGAAGTGAAGAGACCGTTCTGTTGTCTTGCTACAGCTTTGTTTTGGGAAATTTAATTGATTTGAATCTCTAAAATATGACTGAATTTATAATATATAGATATATGATTTAAAATTTGATTTGACATATTATGTATGTATAATTACTTATCGCTAAATGGTTTGAAAGGAATCAGAAGTTTAATTCTTAAATTTTATTTTAAAGTATAATTTCAGTTAAAAGAAAAAAAATTCAAAAATTTGGATAAATGATTCAAACTTGAGATAATTAAATTGGAAAGTTTTATTTGTATAACACACAATTCCATTCCAATATAACTTACCTAAATTACACAGAAGCTGAATATGAAATTGGATAATATACAATATAGAAAGGATTTTATAAATAAAATTTGAGTGGTTATAATAAATGTTATACACTTAAATTTTAGTTATAAAAGATTAACAGAGGTAAATAGTGAAAAAGGAATTTAAAGAGATTTTATTTAAATAACTTAATAATCAAATTTGATTTAATATGGAACCTTAAGTCTAACCTAGGAATTTTAATAAAGGTTATTTCCTGAAATGAATATGTTGTATAATAAATAATGTATCTTTGAATAGACAAAATAAAATACATTTGAATTGGACTTTTGGTAATAAAGTTTATTCAACTTGAATTCATAGTTTAATTGATGTCTAAATGAATAAATGTTTAAAGAAATTTGATTGTTATATTTGCTATGATAAATATTTTATTTATGAAATAGATATGTCTTGAAAAATGAATAATTATGATTTAAATAGTTAAAATGTATGTTAACATCACTAAAACTTGATAATTGAGAATTTGGTTTTCAAATGGAATTTTAAGTGTAACTTATTAAAGGAATATCTATTTATGAAATGGGTATTTTAAATAAAGTGTTAGGTTATGTGTTAAATTAAGAGCTAACTAAAATAGTGAACTTTTAACTTAATAAATGAAGTATAGTTTGATTTGAATATTCCATCCATAAAAGTTTGTTTTAGTAAGTCATAAGTTAAATGATATCCAAATGAATATTTCTGATATTAAACTGATTTGAAATATTAATATATCTACTGTAGCATTTTATAAGTGCTGCTGTTTTGAAAATACAGTGTTTTGGAAATTTTTATAATTGAATGAACTTAGAAATGTTACAACTTTAAAATGAATATTATTTGACCTTGAATTAAAATGGTTTAAATGAAGATTATTTTTTTTTAAAAGGAGTTTTGATTTCCTAAGTGTTATGCTTTTTTTTAAGAATAACATTTCCAAAGTGTTATGATTTTAGTAGTGTGATTTGCAGATGATAAACATCCCTAAATTATTATGATTTCAAAGCATTATGGTTTCAAATTTATTATCTTATTTTGTTTTTCAAACTACCTTTTGGTTGTCCTTATTTCTCTTATCTTGTTACAGAATGGGAAGGCTATTGCTTATACCAGTCTGTTTAGAAATCTTTTATAATCTTTGAAATCTTTGTTACTCATTTTGGAATCTGAACACTGTTTTCCATCCATGGACCGTCGCTCAAGTGAAAAGGGTGATTCAGACTCTAGAGAATCTTTTTCGTGTTTGTATTCTTGATTTGATCACCTCCATCTTGTTAAACTTGCCTATAACAATAGTTATCATGTGTAATTCCAATATTCTTATCATCTTGTCTTAATTCTATTCATTCTATCTTTTTAGGTGCTTTCCCGTACCTCGTTCCTTTTCGGGGACGAAAAGTTTTGAGTGGGGGAGAGTGTAACAACCCTGTATTTTACAATTATTTTAAATTGATTTTTCCAGATTTAAAAGCTTTATTTATGAAAAGAATAAATTTTGTTATTGTAAATATAAAAATTTTGATTTTGTATGTGGATTTGAATTCCAAATATGACTAAATTTAATATTTCCAGAAAATGTGAATTTTGGTCAAATTGTCAAACTTTGACTTTTAAACTTAAAAATTTAACAGTTTGAAATTATAAATTTTATCTTTTATTTTAAAAATAGATGTAATAACTTGAACACTACTTTTCGTTTCGTTGAAAACGGAGTTAAAATGTAAAAGTTATGTACATTTCAATTTTTAGTATAATTTGTTTATTTGTGCAATTTTGCCTATTTTAAATTTTATAAATCATATTTTGTTTTAATATGTGTTTATATGTTTTTTATGTATATTTTTGTCCTTTTATATTTTTAAAATGATAATAGAATTTTTCCAAAATTTACTGTATTTATTTTTCATTTTTAAAGGCTGTTTTCCTATTTTCTGCTATTTTCTTCATTAAAAATTATATGTAAATTAAATTTTTAATATTTATTTTGTGAATATATTTTTATTTTATGTTATTATTTATGTTCAAAAATATATTTCAAGCTCATATGAATTTTCTAAAAATTTATTCCATTCAATTCCAAATTTTCTAGACTAGTTTACTATTTTAGCTATTTTCTTAATTTAACTTTATATAATTGATAAATATTTATATAAATTATTATATTTTGATAAAATTTCCAAATTTTATCTGGGATTTTTTTTTCTTCCAGAAATATAAAGTTATAAAAAGGAATTAAAGATATATGAAGAGTTTGATACCTTTTGTGTGCTTAGTCCTTTTGAATTCTACTGTTTCTTTTTCAATCAATACATCTTTTATTTTTTTGCCATTCTATCCCTCATTTTTTCCAGCCAACTTCCTCATGTTATTCATGAGTTTTAAAAGCTTCTTAACCCTAAAAAAATCATGGCCTCCATCTTGCAAAATTTTAGGTAAATTCATCTTCTTTTCTTCTTGTTTTTATGGTTTTCTGTTGAATTTTTGTATATTGTTCTCAACTTCATGGCTCCACTCCTCCTCAACCAGATCTAGGCCAACCTCCACCACCTTGATTTCTAATCAACCAACCCCCTAGCACCCCACCATGGCCAGGCCGAGCCATCTTGGCTAGAGAACACCACCAAAAATCCAATATTACATCACATATATGCAAGCCTAGACCTAGAATTGTCACCATCACCTTCCACCACCCATAGCCGCCACCAACACCATCTCCACCACCTCCAGCACCACCTGGACCCTCTGCCACATCATCACCTTGGACCCCACACCTCTGGGCGTGCCCCATGTTGAAATAGATCCACCAAAAACCTAAACAAACTCCACCAAAATTGCAATATACACTTGAAAACTTGCATTTCCAAGCACCTATGCCTTCACCACTTCACCAAACCACTTTGGCCGCCACATACATCATCATCACCAGCCATTTTCTGGCCTAACACCTCTGCCACATCTGTACCTGACCCCACTAGGCCTGTTCATTCTCTTGCTTGCCTTGGTCGTGGCTTGTTGTTGCATAAAAACATTGGTGTGTTGCCTTAGCTTGTGTAGTTCATGTACACAAACCTTTGCTCTATCTTTTCCCATGCTATGGCCGATCTTTTTGACCCAAACCAGATCTAAATTCACACCATGGCCATGTATTCCAACCTAGGGCTGAAGCATTAAAGGTTGAAAGCAAGTGCAAGCATTTCTATTTGCTTTATGCAGTCATTTCTAACATTGTTTTATTTAAATTTTGGGTTGAAAACTTATATTGTTTGTATTGTTTTGTCTTATGTATCCGAGGAGTTAACCTTGTCTCTCCCACACTCATCATCATCATGGCTAAGAAAATGAACCCCTTGTTCGATCTTTTGAATGGTTAAAGCACGGTCAAGTAATCTATTCCGTTGTTGCTTCTTATCTTCATTGTTTCAACATTGTTTTGCGTTGAATATTTATGTGTATATTGTCTTGTTTTGGTTATTGTTTACAAGATAAATATCAAGGCTCTCCATTCATTCAAATCAAAAGTCATGCTATATCGTGCTTGTTGTGCTTTATGGAATCTATTCTGTGTGTTTGATCGCTAATCTCCAGCTTTAACAGGTGAGTTATTCTCACCAGACAATATGTACCTATATAACTAGTAAATTGACACCCTGTGAATCTGTAGAAATATATTATCATGTTATACTTGACTATATTATGATCATATGATGTTTATACACCTGTTATATCATATGTTACTGTTATTTAATGTTATTCTGTTATTTATATCAGTTATCACCATTGCAAGTTCCCTATAGACTAGAATCACTATGGGTTGAAATGATACATACCCGAACGGACTTTAGAATAGGAAATAATTGTTATGGGCTGAAATGATAGGCCTGAACGATTTTTATTTATTTATTTTAACTTGGGATTGCGGGTTTGAAATGATAGAACCCGGATTTTTCTTTTTTTAAACTGCGGATTGAAATGATACATATCCGTATCACTTGACCTAGGTTAGAAAATTATATACAGGCCCGTGGTTATTTTATAAAGTGTTTTGGATATTTTTAAGTATTTTTAAAAATATAAATTTATGAAATTTGATTTAAATAGATTTTGAAATGTTTTAAAATAAAGAAATTATGATTTTTCTATGAGTTAAAAATGTAATTAATGAATGGTTAAATTGGATTATTGAAATATAACTTAAGTTTGGAATTTGGAATTTTGGTTTAAAATGATATTTAAGTTATATAAATAAAAATGAAAATTTAATTATATTTGGAAAATGGTAAAATATGATAATTTGATTAAATTTGAATTTAAGTGATTTATTAAAGTATTATTGATTTTTCTATGAATTTAAGTGGTTAAATAAATGAATGTTTAAAAGTGATCTTTTAAAATATATCTTGACTAGGAAATGTGAAATTCGGTTTTAATTAAAGGTTTAAGTTAATTAAATGAAATTGGAAATTTAGTTAAATTGTGAAATGGTAATTTAAATTTGAAGTGTTAAGTTTATTTGTTGAAATGTGAAGAATTGGACACTTTTACACTAAAATTTATTAAGTAAATTGTTGAAAATTGGATTTGATTATAAGAATTTTATTGTGAAAAGATATATGTTAAATGATATGTAAATGAACATTTTAAATGTTAAAATATGATTTTAAAAATGTCTATGTGTTTTAAATTAAAGTTATTTAATTGCTGGAAATACACTAACACCTGAAATTAACTTTTAATAGCATTCAGAAATGCTATAGATTCTGTTTTGAACTAAAATTGTGTAAAAAGGAGCTATTACAGCATTTCTGGAATGTTGTAGTTGCTGTAGTTGAACTTATAGGCTAATATTGAACTCAGGCCTATTATAGCATTCTCTGGAAATGCTATAATGGTCTGCAGTCTATGTTGAAATCAAATTTAACCCTTGTTTTGAAATCTGAACTACCGCAGCACTTCTGAAATGCTGTCTTTTCTGTTTTGAACTATAATTCAACTAAAACTGAGTTTTAACAGCAGTTTTAAGTGCTGTCTTTGCTGAATTAAAAAATGTTTTCAAATATAACTTATAGCAGTTGTTTTTAAATGCTGTGAAATGCTGAAATTTTAATAATTAGGGTTTTTGACTTAGTAAACGAACTCAGAATGGTTTGAAACTTTGGAAATTGAATACTTGATTTGAAAATATAATAATTACACTTTTAAAAGGTTTAAATGAATTATTTTTATTGGAATATAAACTATTTAAAGGTGATTTGAAATGATAGTAAATGAACGATATCTTTGAATTTAAAAGGTATTTAAAGTTGAATATTTGGATTTGAACTGATAGGATATTTTATTATATTAGAATGATTTGAAATGAAGTTTTGAAAATGATATGAAAATTTAAATATATGGAAATGGTTTGGAATTGATTTAATATTTATTTTGATAAAGATATGGTTTGAAATGATATTTTATTTTGAAGTAAAGTATTGTTTTTAAAAGTTATAACCACGGGTTATAATAACGATTGGTTGGCAAAGAGACCGGGATCGGATATGGACATACTCTCTGTCGATATCGAAAACCACTTTGACAACCGTGTACGCGGTGGAGATTCCTGAATGAAGTAGGATGGTGGCGACGTTCTTAAGGTATGTTACGTGGACCCAACTCCCGTGAGTTGGCATAAGGTGGCTAAAACAGGAGCGATCTCGGACCAGTGAGGTAGCACCTCTTCTCGGACACATTTCTTCGATATTATACTCTTACTTGTGATTGATTAGATGGCCATCCTCCGATTTGGGAGTGTTGTTCGAGGTGGATGATAGTGGCTGCTATGCGCTCCATCAGTCCGTGTGCGTAATTGGTATATCTACCCTGGAATTGCCTAGTTGTGCCGTGTCACCTACCATATCGAGCTTTACTACGATTTGTGATTTCTCCCGTAGCCTGTGTAGTATCGATGGTAGCCCCCACTTTGGGAGTATGCTAATACTGGATAGCCTACTGGGACTATTACGTGTTAAGGTGGAAAATGTATAGCCTTAATGCTATTTAAAAGTATGTTTATTTTATATTAGACATTATTATAATATCGAATATTACTACATAGTAGATAGTTTAACGGATCCTTAAAGAATGGGCGATCCCAAGCATTCTTTAAGTTACTTGTACCCTTATTACAGTTCGCTTGAGTTGGTTTACATTATATAAGTATATATTGTCCTGACTCGAGTGTTTTGTGTTTTGCTTTATGCTCGGGTCAGCCTGGTTATTCACAGATTTGGATTTCCACTCTCTTGGAGATTTGAATCGCTGGAGATTATCTGCTTGTCATGTCCTATCTATTTCAATTCCGTTGTTCTACTCAGCTTGTACTTGGTTATTATATTGAGACTTTTGTTGTATTCTATTCTTCTGTTATATCTTATGTAACTCTGATATATTTATATAGTAGCTTCATGAACTACTATTTCTTTTACTTTCGCTGCATTATTTTACTCTGTGTCTGTGATCTATGATTATATTTATTTACTGTATATTCTGAGATTTGCCAAATTTTATTTACAACGCGGTATTTTGAGCAATTCAACTCCGGCATGAGTGTCTACCTATACACTTATAATGGATGCGAATGGTTGAAAATATCGGGTCGTTACAACCACAAATCACATTTTGGGCTTCACTAGGGCGATCAATTGATCTGATACCCTCTTATGCAACTTTAGCACAAACGATAGTCGCTATGGCTATATGTGATGCTTGCAAAGTGTTTATACACCAATATAGATATTCACATATGCGTTATATATTTATTTACACAAATTCACTTATATAAATATAACAACCACATATAACAATTTTAATCATAATTCGTGAATTGTTGTCACTATTATATGGCTACAAATATACGTACACATACACCTAAATAAGTATTTCGATTTTTATTTTTATTTTTATTTATTGAATCTTTTCTATAAAAGTTTATTATCTCTTTATACTATTTTATAAAATACATTGGTAGCTTATTAATCATTTTAAGCCTTTATAACACTTAATTTCTTCCTTAAAATTAAGTATTCACCTCATAATTATTTTATAAAACCTTGTAGCCATTTTATAAAATAATTCCTTCCTACCATTTTACAAAATTTCATACTCTTTTATAAAATTTTATTAAATCTCATACTATTTTATAAAATATCTCATTTACTTATAAAATTATTTCTTTGCTTAAATAATATTTATAAGCACTAATTAAGCTTCATTAAGCCTCTAATCACTTTAATAACAAGTATAGAGCCCAAAAATCACTTAAATAGCTGACCAATTTCTTCGAAAATCATCATTAAGGTCTTTAATAATTAATCTGTTAATATAACCATGTTTACTACATAATTATAAGTTCAAAGGTCTTTAATAATTAATCTGTTAATATAAACCATGTTTACTACATAATTATAAGTTCAAATCACAACACATTATTCATTAAGCTACCATTAGTAATTATAATTACTTACTAACTTTTCTAAAATCAATTCAAATTGCTTAATTAGTATTAAGTAATGATATGTACATAATCATATCAAATAATTAGCCTCTAATCAATAATAACATCACACACCATTATTCAATTATCCCCAAATCTAGTTCTTGGCTTACTAAGTTTTCGAAAAGTAGTAATTAAGGTCTCTAATAAATGGTGTGTTAATATAATCATGTTTGCAATGTAAACATATGCTTAAGTTAACAATATCATTCTCTAAATTACTTCACATAATTCCTTAAATCTTTGAAGTATAATAAGCGGATACTGGTAGATAATCATCCTACTCAACTTCTTCTTCCCCAAAACAAGCTATAATCACCAAAAACCCAACTTTTGTTCTCTTGATCCAAAATCCACTTCAGTCCAATGCAATGATGGAGTTTGAGAGGAATGAGAAGAGACGAATTATGGTGTTTTTATCGGGATTTATAGCAATTTATTTAAGCCTGGATTAATGGATCTAGAGCTTAGGCTTAAGTGGAGATTAAGCAAGTAATTAGGAGAGGAAGAAGAAATGTATCATGAAAAGAAGAGTGAACGTGAGTTAGCCAGCTTATATGCAGGCTAATGGGTCTTAGCCCCTCATCCACATGAAAACCATTATTCACTCAAAAAATTATCGACTCTAAATATAGCCAAGCTGATACTCAATTTTCTTATAATGGAATTGCAGTCTCAACTACAGAGCCTTATGTCCCAGTTCAATTATCTTTGAAAATTGAGTATAATAAGCATTCCCTTAATTGACGATTAAAATTTTAAATTAATCATTTAAATATCCAGTCATTAAAAATGCGGGTTGTTAGATTCTCCCCTCCATAAAGAGAGTTCATCCCTTAAATTGCTATGAGTATGACAAAGTAACATGACTGACCAAAATTCTCAAGCGTGGACTTCAGAAAATCTCAATAGTACCTCCCTTATGCGACTAGCATCATAGAAAATCCCAAATTAAAATGCATTACATATCTAGGAAACACGTTATAACATATGTTATCCCATATTTCTTAATGTACATAACCTTTTTAAGAAAGCTTCTCACCATTTAAATGCAAATTTTAACAAGTAAGCATCAGAGTAGCCATATTTCTGCTCTCAAGTACTATCAAAGGGGATTATGCACTAACTAAGCAATGACATAAAATTTGAATGTGCATAATTTAGCGCAGTAGTCAGTACTACCAATCTAACAAACTATTTATTGGGGAGTAACTAAAATAAGTAGATATCTAAACATACCATAAACTTTTAGTTACATCAAAATGCAATAGATTCGTATAGATCTCACCTCGACCCCTATAATAGGCATGGTTGATATGTGATCTATTTTACTTATCTATTGCTATCTCTCTCCAAACAAGTATAATAGGTAATTATAATTGGCATATAAGCAACCAAACTATAATATCCCCACTTGGAGGACCAAAACTAATGGCTACGGATGCTGCAGTCATCCATAGTTATTAATTCTCGATGACCAAATACGGTAATGTTAGATACATCGATATAACAGAAACACACGGATATGGAAAAAAAATTTAAAATCAACAAACAATTTTCTCATTCCATTTCAAAGAATTTCAAATTCATTACATAATCCCAATACAAGAACCACGTTCATAGAAAATATAATGACTACAACATACGCCAAGAGCGACATATGAAGATGCCCCCTTGGATGATCAGAGTGTATAACTAGGCGGTTAAACAACTCTGCCTTTACAACAAAACACAGTGGAATCAAAACAGAAAAAGAACTCTAAATAGCTAGCATTCCTCCCGCACGTCTCCGGTGGTTTACTCGTCTAAAGAGGTACCTGAAAACCTCAACTCTCAAACTACTCAAAATCAATTGAGCCCCCGAGATTTTAAGGGGAAAACATAACTTCAAGTCAGACATAAAGCCTGGTATGAACAATAATCTACCATCTCAAACCATTTAGATATCTAGTAAGACCACACCGCTTAACGGAACGGGTTTTCCCCTAGTACCTTATTCGAAACTTTATAAAACCATATAATGTGCTCCTACATCCACAATGGTTAAAACATAGATATTTAAAATATTATGATGATATGCAAACAATTAAATCAATTTTGGATTTCCCATCCCCATTCATTATGACTATCTGTCTTAGTATAGATTTCAAGGTCACTATTACCCTATTAGTTTTCATAGGCTGACTAATAACCTGTTTAATGTTTATGGACTCCCTGTCCCATTTCATAGTTTTCATGGGATCACTAAGAATCTACTGGCCCCTACCAATAACTTCATTGTTTCATGGGTTCTCTCTGAACCTATTGGTATCTCCAATAACTTCCCTCTTATCCGAATTTTCATGGGTTGACTAGGAACCTATTGACATCTGTCAATAACTTAATCCGGATATAGTTTTCATGGGTTCACTACAAACCTATTGACCCATGCTAATAACTCTTTCTAATCATAGTTTTCATGGGTTTACTATGAATCTATTGGCACCAGCCAATAACTTTTCCTAAACATAGTTTTTATGGGTTTACTATGAACCTGTCTATCTGACAAGTTACTATTTAGGCATCCTATATTTTGGTCTATCTGACCTCCTGGATGAATTTCTACTCATTCGGGAGTTAACTCAATTTATATTCACTACTGCGTCAACCTATCCTATTATTCTGCCCCCTTTCCCCAAATTACAGTTATTGGTCCATTTTAAAGTGAATATGTATACTAGAAAAGGCAAACATATTAACATAATAATACCAACATGGTTAATCCTTTAACCTACTATTTTATCAAGGAAAGCTTCTTCAAAAACTCCAATTTAAAAGCACTTAAAAGCTCTTTTATAATGTCATGTGTTTTGCCTTTAAAAATTGAGATAGGGTTCTTTGTTTTGAAAACCACAGCTTTCGAAACCTTTAATCTTTACTTTCAAAACCATTGGAAAACTTCCTTTCGAAAGCATTTAAATTTTCTTTACAAAACACTAGGCACCTGCCCGTCGAAACACTTTAGACCTTTCTTTCAAAACCTTTTGAATGTATTAAAGTGAAACCATTTAATTTTAGAAGCGTATATTCGAAACCATTTGAAAGTACCTCTTTCGAGACCACTTGATTTAATTTAAACATAACTTACAGGGTCTAAGTGAATACAAACGAAGTACCCCTTTCGAAACCATTAAAAAAGAGTTTGGGGAAAAACAGATGACTTCGGCACCACCCTTTCGAAAGCTCAAAACATTTAAGTAAAACATTTGAAGGATAGCTACGAAACCACTTTCGAAGCCATTGCCTTCGATACCCTTGAATCCTTTCGATAACTGTAGGAAGTGGCTTAATACAGGTTTAAAACAAAAGCTACCTTTTGAATTGGTTGATGGCTTATCCATTTGAAAGGCATAGGAACGGCAGAAGGTTTTGACTTGGTCGAAACTACTCCTTTTGAAAGCATTGATTTTAAACTAAGAAACTCATTCGAAAGCTACTATTTAAACAAGAAGCGGCAACCCCTTCGAAAGCAATATAAAAAGACCCATTCAAAGGCTTCGGTTTTGACTCCTTTGAAAGCATATAGTAAAATAGGCAAGCGCATTTCTTTTGAAAATAAAACAAAGATTTTGACCCCATCGAAATTAAGAGTTCCGACACCATGCCATCCGCCTTTCTCCAATCCACTACATACCAATGTTTGATACCTTGTGTATTGGTTTCGGCTTAGTTAGTTTCGACTCGGTAGGTTTTGACTTGGTTGAAGGCGGAAGTAAAGGGTTGTAAGGTGGCTTCTAAAAGAGGCGGAACCCACTTTTCTGGGTAAAGATAGATTTAATGCCATTTAAAGTAAATACTTTATAACTAACCTGCCTATTTGTAAACATTTGATTTGTTGCCATAACTTTTCAAATTCTTTACTAAAATATATATCACATAATTTTGGATCAAAACAAAGATTAATTTTTACAATTAAGCCCTTCCATTAAGCAAAACAATTAAAACAATTAAATCCTTCTTCTAAAATAATTTAATTTCCATAGTAAATTACTTAGAAAAAATCCCCAAAAATTACAGAAATTCACTTTCAACGTGTTATCTAACATACAAAATTTCAGACCCAAATTCTTCATAAAATAGCCGAAATTAATTTCTAAACCTGAATATTTATATTTTCTTTGACAATTCATAATAAATTTTCCATAGTTTGGAAAATTATAAAAATTAAAACCCATCTCCAAAATCATGTTTTACATAACATATAATTTCCTTATGGCATTCAAAATTCATTATAATCGATTTTACCCTTAAAACCATATAAAACTATATTCAAACAATCTTGTTTAATCACACATGTTATAAAATCCAAGATCATCAACAAATCATCATTGTAATGGATTTAATCTTAAACCCGAAAATCAAATGATCATAAAAAATAGAGATGATTTAGATTATTATTCTCCTTTATTAGGATAAGGTCTTTGAGATTTGATTGAGATTAATTTCCCCTAGCTTGAATCCTTACTTTAAATTGATTTATCCTCGTTCTCCTAATAGCCGGCTTTGCTCCTCTTTGTTTATGTTTTCATGAAATGAAAAATGAACGTGCATAATGAAGGGAACGAAAAATACAAGGGTTATGGTGCGCAATTACCCTAAATACCCTTGCGTTAATTACTTAGCATATAAAGCCATTTATAAGCCCATTTATATCATTAAGCTGGGCCTCTAATTTTGAATTTTCAAACCTCAATCCCCTTATCACTCTAACACTTACATTATTCTATTTAATTTATCTAATTAAATCTCTTGAATAATGTTATTAAAAATTAGGGGTGTTACACAAACATACAAATAAGCAACAATAAGCAAGAAGAATCAACAACAAGCAACAACAGGCAAAAATATGCAACAAGCAATAAGAAGCAACAAGAAGAGTAACAAAAAGCCACAACAAGCAATATCAAGCAACACCAAACAATAAGAAGCACCGACAGCAACATTAAGTAACAACAAGCGATAACAAGAAGCAACAAGCAACAACAAGCAACAACAAGCAACGCAAGCGATAATAAGCAATAATTAGCAGCAACAATAAACATATAAACATTTAAACACACAAAAGAGTCTATACTAACACACACGGTAACCAACGATAGCCAAAATGTGCATGCCACACGATAAACTCCCATGAGTATGTTTAACATTCAAGATGAATCAAATCTCTAAGTGGTGCAACCCTTTTTGTGAATACAATACATGAAAGACGTACACTTCCTATTACAAAAGGAAAACTTATATAAAATGTTGGACCATCGATCCTCTGGACTCTTGAATAAACCCAACGATCTAAGTCACGACTTTCCTTTTCTCCTGAATAAAACTCATTCTCCTATAGAGAAAACTTTACTAATTAAATCATCATCAAATGACGATCCATGAACACTTGGGTTTGTTTGGGTTCAAACCCATCTCAATCGCATAGTGATAATAAGGATAATGTACTAAGTGTATTAAGATGCTCGCCTAGACAAGTATCATATCGCCACTTAGAAGATTATCCGAATCGTCACAAAACTGGTCGAGAAGTCCTTTCCCAAACTATCACAAGCTATCTTAACAATATATATATATATACACGTATATAACTTTACAACAAATAAAGATCATCCAAAATAATATATGGTGCTCGATCCAATCTTTTGGTCATTTGCACATTTCGTTGTTAAAATAGGGTCAATCGCCTGACTCCTTTTATGTGAACTTCGATATGGTTCCTTGGTCCGACCATTGAAATTTTCTAGTGTGGCTTGAGTCATGCTTCAGAAATCTCTCAGTCGCCTTAAGAATTCGACTCAAGTGATTGCCTTTAAGAATCAAGTGAAAAACCCTTGCCTAACTGAAGCAAATCACCTGGAAACCCGATGCTTGAACTAGGGATTACAAAATTTTATGTGAATAGTCTGGTCCCTAGAAAACACCTCTTCAACATATGGGATTTACCCACCACCTAAGGCATACTAACACATTGATAAACAACTTCTAACATGAATGACTCTACGAAAAACATCTATAAGTCACTTGCTCGGTCGTTGCTCATTACTGGGTATCCGCTAAATCGTACTTGGATGCAAATCCAAGTCACTCTTCACCGATCAACCCTACTCAACTTGAAATCCCATGCATCAAGTTCGATTGGTAGTACTCTCGGTCGCTACACCTTAGTTCTTCAACTAAGGTTACTCAAACAAGGTTTAGCATTTTAAAAGAATTTACCTACTATGAAAGGTGTTAAGTTCAGCCAACCTACCAAGTAATTAGAAATAAATGAAAATACAGCTCAAGTATTGGAAAGAACATAAGCAAGTGACTTACAATTATAACATACCTTGCTACATAAACTTCTTTTCTTCCTGAGTAGTAGGCCTTCTAGAATCTGGTAATGCTTGTATTACATAAGTCATCATCACTTACTCACCCCTCTGAAGTGTAGGACAATCATTCTTCAAGTAACTAAATTGATCATAATTTTAGCACTTCTGCTTGCCTAAGCTGCAAGGCATTCCATAGAAAAATGAACCTGTATGCCATAGAAGTGGCGCACTATATCAGCTCTCTTCTTTACATAAGCTTGATCTTTTCTTCTATCTTAGCCTTTGTGCTTCAGTTGGAACTTCAGTTTGCTTTCCACCTTCACTGGCTCTATTGGTACCTCACGGATGATTTCATGGAGAATAGCCTTCCCCACAAGACTCTCTAAAGTGGCCCCTATGGGAATATGACTAAGCAATAAATCTCTGATTAATGCATTAAGACCCTTGGTAAACTCCTTTTCCTTCTTCAATGGAGTATGGATCATCTCCCAAATAAATTTAGCCAAAGGTTAAATTGGCTAACATACTCCATTACTAACAAGCTACCCTATCGCAAATGGATGAAACACTCAAACCGCACGCCCCACTCGGTCTTAGAAATAAATTGAGGCTAAAAGCGATGTTTAGAATCAATCCAAGTCAAGGCTTGCTCGTCAACATCCTCAACTGTTATGTCTAACGAAGCCAAAGCCTCCCCATAATATGCTGGGAAGCAATTCTTCAAGTCCATATTGTTGCAATCACTCTTAAATGCACATGTCTGAGCATGTGTCTAAACAACAGTCTAAGAACCCAGATATGGCTTCATGCCAGGTTAAGGAAATCCTAACATAAATTCAGAAAGTCTAAAGCTCACTGAGCAAGAAATACTAGTGCCCTAAGGTCTACAACACCTATCGTAGCTGCTAGAATGTTCATAGGTGGTGGAACATCCCATGTGGTAGCCAAATGGTCTCTAAACCTATCACGCATCTTAACTGCTTATCCAAAGTCGCTCGCGTACCCCACTGCTTATACAGAGAGCCTTAAACAAAGATACCTTTGCAACTAGCAGAAGAAGTAGATCAAAATTCAGAAGATAGGCGGTCTATGCTATATTATATAGTAGAAAAATACAAGTATAGTCAATCAATGTATCTCCTTTACTAGTCAACTTAACTCAAACTAGTCTATTTAATCTTGAGTGTTGAGCCAAGGCTCTAATACCAAATGTAATAGCGCACCCTTCATAATACCCTGAATTAACATCGAATGACAATGTCTAACTCACGATATCACAAAAGATAGTCTACTAGGTAAAATTAAAAAAAACACCATAATCGAGGCATATCGATAGAATCTCATTGTGGAATGATAACTTATAACATACTGAATATACATAAACAAAATTTGATAAACAATATATAAGAGACTACTCTAGCAGACGCAACTAATGAATAAATATCAATATAGCAAGTCTGTAAGACCCAGGTTTTTGAATGTTTTATAATTAAATATTGAAATTATTTAAATAATTTAATCTTGGATTTAATGTGAATAAAAATGATTTCAAAAGCTTATTTAAATATTGTTTAAATAATAATGATAAAGAAAAGCTTTTAATTTATAATTAAAAGTGAATAATTTTGTTTTAGTAATAATTATTTTTATTCAACGCATGAAATTATCATTCTGAGGCACTGTCTTGGATTTCGATGAAACTAGTGTCATTGGACCCGGAATATTAGGTTGTTTTATACCGGTGAATTTAATGGCGTTGGCCATGCTGTATGGTCGTGCATGCTCGAAAAACGTAGTGTTTATTTAGGAGAATAAAATATAATAAAATATTTTACTATAAATCATCTTTAAATCCTCTTTCCTCACATTATTTTCTTTCATCATTTTCAGTAGCTACCCCTCTTCGTTTTCTTATTTCAATTGTTTAAAGAGATTCAAGACATGGAATTCAATGTCGTTTGATCCTTAACCTCGTGGTGGCGAGAGCTTCGTTTTGGTGTGTCTTGTTGGATGCGAACAAGTTTGGGTGTGCTTGTCTTGGAGCAGCCGTGGTAGGGTTAAGGATTATCGATGATTCGAGTAGCGAAGGATGATGGCATCGGGTTCCTCTAGCAAAGTCGAGGGAATCGATGTAGACTAGGGATGGTGTATCTTAGTAAGGTGAAAAGCAACATGGCTGTGTCGTACATGGAGCATCAGGTCACGATTTGATTTGATGGTTCAAGGGTGAAATTGGAAGCGTATTTGAGCTTATGGTGCGAACATATGTCAGTTGGTGGTGGTTTGATGATGTCCGATGGTTCGAGTCAAATAGCGTCAATGGTGGGTCATGAAGGAGCATTTAGTCTCTTTTCTAATGGTGGAGCCGAGCTCGACTTCAGGTGGTCCGAGGTGGAGAGATTTGGAAGGGGAGTTTGTCTATGATGCCGGTTCGTGTTATCATCGATCGGTGGAGGAAGGAGGATGCACGCCTATAGTTGTTTACTGGGATGTGCACGGATGCATAATAGATTGAACGTGGAAGGAGATGTGTAAAGGGATTAAATTATAAAGGTAATTATGTTAGTGATTAATTATAATTAATTAAGTTTAAGTCTCAATATCTTCTATAACTCGTAACGTTTGCATACGAGGTCCGGTTGAGACGTCGTTTTCGTCGTTGCACTCATATTGGGTTTTTATACATCTGGGATTGATCTGGGCTTGGGCGAGCTTACTTGCCAGTTGATTGAATATTGTTATGTATATAATTACCGTTGTGCTAAAATATAAATAGTATAACGAATAATGCAAGTGATTACTTTTGGTTC
Source organism: Allium fistulosum (assembly GCA_030737815.1). Taxonomy (NCBI): domain Eukaryota; kingdom Viridiplantae; phylum Streptophyta; class Magnoliopsida; order Asparagales; family Amaryllidaceae; genus Allium; species Allium fistulosum. The sequence continues at coordinate 1,430,413,820 of CM060902.1, forward strand.
CTGCCTTGTTTTGTAAAACAAGTGACAACATTATTGTATAGTATAATTTCCTTTGTAATCATTTATAACATGTATTGTGACTTAGATTACTTATTTACATGTTTGATATTGTTATTTAATTAAGTTGGAAATTATGTTATGAATTTTTAATCGATGCAGTCGTTATGAACATGCTTTGAAATCCTTGATATTTAACATAAGTTGTGAGATATTGAGGATATATATTTGGCTACACAAGTTTTGGTGTGTTTGACGTAAAGGAATTCTTTTGGACATTTGTAGAAATTGGAAATGGAAGTTATAAATGTTAGAAGCGAAAAGGTCACGATGGATGCACTTTGAAATCGTTGTGATCGGTGATTTTAATGTTAACATTAGAAGACATCCTAGGACTTCTTCGTATTTTAATAAGTACTGTGAGTTTACTTATTATCGGAAAATATCAAGGTTTAAATATGTTACTGATGATCATTTATGGATTTCTAAACTAATGGTTTTAAATTACAAAACAAGTTTTTATGGTTTTTAAATAAATTTATAGGTATCATTTAAATGTTCTAAAATATGGTATAAGTATTTTAAAAGTATATTTTTGGTATATGTAGTTTTAGAAAATTTGTTAAAGATTTTATTTAAGAATTAAAAGGCTTTTATATTATAATATCTTTTTTAAATTATTTATAGAATTTTGTTAAATATATTAGTTTTATAAATAAATTAGTATATGTATATGTATGTGTGTGTTTATCTTTTTAAAGGCAATTTAGTTTATTTAGAAGTTTGAAAAAGAAGTTTAGTACTTTGTAAAAGAATATAAAGGAGTTTTTTTAGATTATAACACTTATGTTATAATGGATGGTTTTGTAAATTGATTAAAAAGGTATATTACCTTGTTTAATAAGTGAAGACGTACTTAGAACTTTAAATGAGTGTTTTCATGTTAATTGCAAGTATAAAAGTGATTTCTGGTTTATAGTAACGATATTTGAGCAACACTTATTTTAAACCTTTAACTATACTTTTGAAAAGTATATTTTAAAATGGAGTTTTAAAGATAACGGTTCAGTAAATTGTTTTGGATTTGTTATAAAAAATGTTTTAGTAACATTTATTATTACACCCTTGGATAATATTTTAAAGAGCTAAAATATTATTAAATGATTTTGAAAAATACTTAGATCTTTAATAATGGAATTTTAATGAGAATAACATGTATGAATTGATTTTGGATTTGTTATGATAATACATTAGTAACATTCGTCTTTAACCTGTGTTGATTATACTTATGAATGTAAATAGATCTTTGAAAAGAATGTTTTAAAGATAATCATAACCGAAATGGTTTTGGATTTGGAGTGACAATATTTGAGTAACATTTGTCTTAAGCCCTTTGAAATTGCATTGTGGATATATGTATATGGTTGAGAAAAGTATATGAATACTTTTAGGTAGTATCGAAATGTGTAGAAACAAATATGGAAGTTTTAATTAATGGTTAGGTTTAATCAATAAATGAAGTTTCGTTTGTAAAGAAGTTTATTGAGTAAAAAGGAGTTTTACTAATAAAATAGGTTTTTAATTTATGAAGTAAGTCTATTTAAACGGGGATTCGAAGTTGTTTATATGACCTGATCATGCTTTTGTCTATCGATCATGCTTTGTGTGTTACCTACTTACGGGCAATATACGGGACTTAGTTTCCCGTATGCAATTATTCTCATTGTGATTTGACCAAAATATAAATCTGGAAACATCTAGAAGAAACACGGGAATTACATGTGCAGTTATTCTTGATGATGTTATACTATACGTAAAAACTCGTTTTTCTCTTCTAGGACAAATGATAAGGAAATCCGCCTGCTTAAATGGTTAGGTGGTGATCTTTGCTCTTATGTATTTCCTATTAATTTTCTATAGAACCGGGGTTGAGTTTACTGAAAATCCATCGATTGGTTTCGGAGCACCTGTAAGCGAGGGAGTGTACTTATCTGAGATGACTTTGAACAATAGCCACTCCAAAACCATATATGTGTCCTATGCTTTAGAAGAGGTTCATGATTGGTTCAAGATGCTGGAATCTATATGGAGATTCGAGACCTGTTTGAGATGCTCAAACACATGTAGTTGTTGGTGATCTATTTTGAGATGTGGGAATCTATGTGTGATTCCAAGATGTGTTGAGGTATGAGAATCCTGGTGGTTCCGAGATCTGTTCGAGTTGGGGACTCGTGTGGAAGTTCTGTTCGATTGGCGGTTCATGTGTTAGAATGTCGGACATAGCATAACCAGTGGATATGACTAAAACCAGAGGTCGGATGCATAACCAAAGAGTTAGAAACCTATGAAGGTGCATGCGACTCCATCCTAGAGTTACTTACAGAAATGCATGCAGGAGCGATGCACTCGGCCAGTTTGGATAGCTCGGTATTTCTTATGGTACATTCACCGGGGATGTATGCTGCTTTGGAAGGATATCTCTGATCCATGTGCAGTAGATCGGAGTTGGCTCTGATCCGAGGAGATCTACGTGGAAATCCTTAAGTGGTTTTTATGGTTTTTAAATAAATTATAAAATAAGTATCTTTAAGTGGTGTCTTAAATAAATGTTTTAAAATATAATATAAGTATTTTGAAAGTATATTTGTAGTATAAGTTTTAGAAAATTTGTTAAAGATTTTATTTAAGAAATAAAAGGCTTTTATATTATAATATCTTTAAAATTGTTTATAGTATTTTATTGAATACCTTTGTTTTATAAATAAATTAGTATATGTATGTGTGTGTGTATACCTTTTTAAAGGTATATTAGTATATTTAGAAGTTTGGAAAAGAAGTTTAGTACTTTGTAAAAGAATATAAAGAAGATTTTTTTTAGATTAAAACACTTATGTTATAATGGATGGTTTTGTAAATTGATTAAAAATGTATGTTACCTTGTTTAATAAGTGAAGACACGCTTAGAACCTTAACTGAGTGTTTCAAAGTTAATGGCAAGTATAAAAGTGATTTTGGGTTTATAGTAACGATGTTTGGGCAAGATTTGTTTTAACCCATTTAACTGTACTTTTGAAAAGTGATTAGATCTTTAAAATGGAGTTTTAAGGATAACAATTAAGTAAAGTGTTTTTGGTTTGTTGTAAACAATGTTTTAGTAAAATTTGTTTTTAAACCCTTGGATAATATTTTAAAGAGGTAAAATATTGTTAAATGATTTTGGAAATACTTAGATCTTTAATAATGGTGTTTTAAAGAGAATAATAAGTATGAATTGATTTCGGGTTTGTTGTGACAATGAGTTAATAACATTCGTCTTTAACCCATTTTGATTATACTTGTGAATGTAAATAGATCTTTGAAAAAAATGTTTTAAAGATAATCATAAGTGAAATGCTTTTGTGTTTGCGATTGGTATATTGGTTTAGGATTGGTTGTTAATTAAGATGGTTAATTGATTATGTTGGATGGAATTGTCAATTTACAAATGGAACTCTGTTCGTTTGTGAATTGAGTTAAATATTATTTGTATGTCGATATGTGTGTATTTATAAATAATCAGAGTTCGACGGAACTCAACTCGGGACACATGATAGATTTAGAGTATTGACTGGTTAATAAAATTATATATAAAACACTTTCAATATAATTTCAAAAAGCTTAAATTATATTTTCTTTTCAAACATTCATTAAAATAGGATATATTTATATATAATTATGGAGTAAAATTACTCTAAAATATTTTATCAACTAGTTAATACTTTAAATCTATCGTGTGACCTAAGTCGATTTCCATCGACGATTATTTATAGATACACACATATCGACATACAAAAAATATTTAACTCAACTCACAAACGGACAGAGTTCCATTTGTAAATTGACACTTCCATCCATCACAATCAATCAACTATCTCAATCACTAAACTAACATACCAATCAACAGCCACAACCATGCACTTCAACCAAATACACACACAGTATGATTTAAAGATAGATATAGTTGTGCGAAAAATTTACTCACCAAAATCCATAGCAAAATCCTATACTGCTCCCAGTCCGAAAGAAAATGATGCGTCTCTTTGTTGCTTGTATCTCACTTCAAATGTCGCCATTTGCCGTTGACAGCGATCCCGCTTCATTCATTCACATATACACAAGCATAATTGCTCTCTAAACTACACATACACACCTCTTATTGATGCCAAAGATCGAGCAACAACAGCACCTCATGACCCCAAACTCACGCACTTGAACACCTCACCTGATCACTACATTACATCCACCAGATCACAAATTCCATCCCTCATGAACGCACCAGATTACTACACCTAGCTCCAACCGCATCGCTCCTCTAAGTCACATCATCCTAGCTCTTGCCATCGCCACCATCGGTGCCTCCTCCCCTTCATTGTCGTTAATTTGCCAGGCCTCCGGCCCTCCATGCGATCGCGTTTTTCTCTTTTTTTAAAGTGTGAGCATATTGCTTCTCGAGAATTTTGGAGTTAAGGCATGATGGAAACTGAATCGATTGATATTGGGTTTGTGTTTGAGGATATACAACATGGTGTGGGCTTCGTCTCATTCTTATATAGACTCTTTTTATTTAATCTATTTCCTTTGCTTTATTTTTCTTTCTTATTTTAAGTAATTCTTATTATTTCTTGTGTAAACAAATTTCAATCTAGTTTAATTTAATTTATGTTACTTCTATTATCTATTTTTCGATAATATGACAAATCAAATTTTATTAAATTTATTAAAACAAAATATTTTATTAATTGTCTTCAGTTAAATAAATATTCACTTTCAAGAATAATAATTATCAAATATTGAATTTCAACAATTTTTATTTGAACTAAATTTATTTAATTTATACAGTGTGGAAAGCAAGGTTGTTACAGACTCCACCATTAACAAAATTGCGCCCTCGCAATTTACAATAGGGAGACACTAAACATAACTCATACTTGAAATCCATCTTATGTAGGATCTTCTATCAAACATAGACTATCCAATCCTCTATGTGGCTCTTGGTTTAACTCTTTTATCGTATACTTCAATTTAACAACTATCTATTTTCGCATACGATAAAAATTGGATCAAAATTTTCTAAGTGCTGGAAGTTTCAGAAAATTCCGACAGAGCCTCCTTTGCACCTAGAGCGTTTGAAAAATCACAAGATGATAAAATAGATATACATCAACCAAAACAAGGTCGAAAACAATATATACAAAAATCTTACCATAAAGCTTATATTTCACAATATATCACGCTTATTAGTAAAACGTACCTTTTTGTTAGCGATTTTAAAGCAAGCTGTAGCGAGCATAATCATGCAAGCGGCAAGGATCCTTCATGTACGTATCTCAACTCAAGTTTAAATGTTAGCTTCATTTCAAAAGAAATAATGGATAAGAACTTATTTAGTTACAAGGGAATATAATGTTTATCAAATTTTAGAATACTAAAGTATAATTAAACACTTATATAACATAAAGTGAATATGCTTTTGCTGCTGAAGCAATCTTAGACAATGTTTAAGACGTTTTGTTTGGTTTAGTTGCTTATGAGAACTAAGGGTATTGACTGCCGAGAGATTAGAGTGGAATATGATAGGAGTACTGTCTGTAGTGGATTTGAAATCCTTCACCAAAATAACTTCAGGTTTTGCATATTGTTGTGGGTTGGATCAAGTTATTGCTCAATCTAACTAGTATTTTGTTCACTTATTTTATCTCCCTAAGAATAAATGCAATGAAATGCCATGTTTAAAAATCTTGAACTGCAAATGTATTGAAAGTAGGATATATAAAAGAGAAAATCAACAATATGAATCTGATGTGAAGGAACAAAATGATTTTTGAAGTGAATGCCACATGAAAAAAGAAAAAGAAAAGAAAGAACTAGTATCCATTTGGGACCTTATAATTTAAGATCCCTCCATAAAGATACTGATATACACATATTGAAAAATAAATAAACCATATATTATCAATTTAATGCCAATTTTAACAGAGCTTTTCATTGCCAAATAACAATAATTAAGGAGCTTTTAAAATAGAAAAATATAGTTATAACTAAAGAAGAATGTCACGTTTATTTTGCTATCAAGAAGTTAAGTTTGGTTACAATATGAATTGCTCAAAACTAATGCGTAACAACAAACTATATACATGGGTAAGATACATGCTAATTACTAACTTTAGGCAGTTACAGGGATATATGTGTGTAAAGACCCTGATTTTTGAACAGTTTATAATTATATATCGGAATTATTTAAATATTTAAATCTTGAATTTAATACAGATAAAAGTGATTTCGAAAGCTTGTTTAAATTATTTTTAAATAAGAATGATAAGAATAAACATTCAATTTAGAATTAAAAGTGTAACAACCCAAAATTTGAGCTATAATAATTAATTAACGAATTAATTAAACAATAAAATAAGTTTGTGAAATTGTCAGAATCGAGCCACGGAAGTTGCACCATTGGGTCTGTGGTAATTTTCTAAGCAATTTCCATATATAACTTGTCGAAATCCGAGTCAGTTGGGAGAAGTTATGAGAGAAACAAGAAATTAGAATTAAATAAACAAAAACGAAAAACAAATACAAAGGCATGGATCGACCCATGCTATGGTCAGGTCGACCTATAAGTTGACCCCCAAAGATCATAGGTTGACTCGCAAAACTTCCTGGACATAAAAACGTCTAGGTACGAGCCGAACACCTTAAAATTTGATTTTGGTTAATCTTGTACGTTCGTAGCTGCATCTGACGGTTCCTAGTGAGCCTATGACGTGGTTGCACCAGATTTAATCTTCAAATCCGACGGCCTGAGATCCCTAAGCCACACTATAAATAGAATCATGGGCATAGCTATTTTTCTTATTCAGATTTTCTCCCAATTGGGTCCATTGCCTGAGGCTGAACTCTAAATAGAAATTTTTTCCGGGGAGGAAATCTTTTTAATAAAAATATCCTATGCCCTAGAAGTGGATCTAGGAAGGCCCAGGAATAGAGCTAAGGAGCACATGTGAGTGTTTTGTAATTATTTTAGATTTGTAAGCAATTTAAAATAATAGGGTTCTCAATAGTTGTAGTTTTTCTACAATTTTGAGACAGTTTTTATGTAAGTTTATTTACAGTCATTTTTTAAGTAAATTTTAGAAGTTCTTTTCAGTCTATTTTTATTCAGCTATTTTATTCAGTTATTTACAGTTAATTGCAATTATTTACAGTTATTTACATCTGTTTTAAGTTGGAATTTAGCTTGTAAATGTTAGTTTTTTTAGAGATTTAATCTTTTTTGACGCAAATAAAATATTAAAAAAGAAGAATTCGCAAATATGGATTAAAATAGAATAACACTATATATACAGAAATCAGATGTAAAATGAGAAAAACTGAAATAAAAAAAGAGATGGACTGAAATAGGCAAATTTAGGATATTTGCAAGCATAATTACGACAAGTGGTTATAACTAAAAAGAGAAAATATAAGAGTAACAGTTGCAAGAACAATTATAACACGTAGGTGATAATAAGAAAGAAGAGATAACAGAAGAGGCTTATTTTAAAATTAGATATTGGATTAAGTTAATAAGCAAATATAGAAGTAGGGCCCGTACCGGTAGCATTCCCTTTCAGATCTTGGACTGATGGTTTCACACGTAGGTGAGGCTGGGACATGCTTATGCTGATTAGGGTAAATAAGTGGCCAATAGATCGAGGCTCAAATCTGGGGATTTGGGCAAGGGGCGCAAAGCTAGAAGATTTGTTTATTAGGACCAGTACCGACATCATTCCCTTTTAGGTCGAGGACTGATGGTCTCACACGTAGGTGGGACTGTCAATGCTTATGCTGATTAGGGTGAATAAAGGGTCAAATAGGGGGCGACAGTTAGTGTGAACCGGCAATGATCGAGCGTGCGACATCGATTATGGTAAATAATTCGCTACCGCGTCCTAAGCGCTAAAGAGGTGTCTTTTGCTGTGACCAACACGATTGGTTCACAGTGGCACAACAGAGATATGAAAGGCCGATCAATGGGTAGGATTAGGATTTCAGCCTAAATAAGTTAGCAGTTGAGATAGGATTAGGATTTCAGCCTAATCACAGTAGTTTAAGACAAGTGCAAACAATCAAAGCAAACAGTCAAACAGAATCAGAAACAATATTTTATCTGAGTTTTATCTTTTCTGTATTTTCCTTTCAAGCTAGAACTATTGCTTAATCTATTATGTTTATCTTGCTTAGAAATGATAGTAATTACTTTCACTCACCAGACTTATTGTCTGACCCACTCCTCTATCTTTCCTTTTCCCCCAATAGGCCAGTAGAGTTGAGGATAGTTGATTCAGGTTGCTTGGAGATTCATTTCCGAAGTTCCCTCATTTTAGATGTATTCTTCTGCTTTTCATCTTTTTCATTTGGCTTATGATGGATTAGCACTTGTGAGAGGGATTATTATTATTATTGTTACTTTTACTCTGATTATGTGAGACTAAGATGTATTTTCATAAGACATGATAGATTTGGAGTTTTTAAGACATGTTATGTTTTTATGACCTATTTTGAAATGAAGTTTAATTCTGAATGATAAGTTATTATTTAAATGTTTTCCACTGCTTTTACTTATTTGTCTTATGAATCTTAGTCTCTGTGATGCTCTAGCTATACCTATAATGCACCAATCCTTTGGTGTGCCCTTTTTGGGGATACTAAGGGGTGTGGGGTGTTTCATTTGGTATCAGAGCCTGGTTACAGAATTCCTAAAAACTTGTTTTAAAAGTAAAGTTTTTTTAAAAGGTAACATATCTTCAAACTAAAAGTATTTTTAAGAAAGAAACTCTTATTATAGAAATAGTTTTCAAGTATAAAGGAGTTTTTATAAAAATCCCCCTAAAGTCCAGTTCAACCTTCTTTCAATTCTTTCAAGCCTAAATTTTCTTTTCTTTGCATAGTATGGAGAACGCCCCAAATCTTCCAGAGGGTGCCCAAGTCCCTGGCTGGTTCCGTAGATACCTCCAAGCTACGACACCAGAGGTGCAAGGGCAAGCACCCAACGCAGCACCGACGGGTGGAGGACCCGTTAATCCACCTACATCAGCCAATTTTTCTAAGTTATGCAAGGACTTCGCTAGTCTAGGAGGCAAGACGTTTTCTGGAATGAGCTTGGTTGAGGAATACGGAATGGATATTTGGGCTGTTAGGATTGTAGGACCAGCAGAGAGTTCAGCTTGCATCTTGGCAACTGAAGGGAGAGGCTTCTTACTGGTGGGAGATTGTAGAAACAGAGGTAGAGACATTGGTTGGTTTGGATTTCGGGAAAGGTTTGAGAGAAAATTCTTGTCGTAAGCCAAGGAAAGCATGTAGTTGGAGAAGTTCATTAGTTTGAAGCAGGGGAGTCTTTCGGTGAAAGAGTATATAAATCAGTTTAATAAGTTATCACGGTTCGGGATGGAGCTTGTTAATACACCACATAAGAAGGCCACCAAGTTTGCTAAGTGTTTGAACCAGTCCCTCCAAGGGTTGACATTGACACATGTACCTATGTGAGCAACGTATGAGTCACTTGTGGAAATGGCTCTCATATCATATGTTGCTAAGAAAGAAGAGGTTAAGGAGGTTCATAAAGCAGAAAACTCTAATAAGCAGTGGTGGAAGAATAAGAAGGATAAGGACAAGAAGAAAAGAAGGAGGACCTCAGAAGGGACAAATCAAGAAGGGCGAGAAATGTCATAATTGTGGATTGGTTGGGCATTTCACAAAGGACTGTAAGAAGGACACGATGAAGGGGTGGTGTTACAACTGTGGGCAGCCTGGACATCTTAGTAGAGCTTATCCTCAGAAGATGGGGCAGAGAGCAGGCGCACCTACGGTGCAAGTACAGTCTTTGGATGCAGCACCTTTTAGTAGTGGACCGGACCGAGGTAGGGGAGTCTCAGTAGAAGGTTTGATCTCTATTTTAGATTTTCCTATTCGAACTCTTTTTTACTCCAAAGCATCGTATTCTTTCATTTCTAGTTTCTTGGTTGATGTCTACACTTATATATTTCTCTAGTTGTAGACCCTATAGTTGTTTCAAACCCCATAAGAGGATCGACACATTTATCCATGATTTGTATGGGTTTGAAAATTTTTATACTAGGCGTAGAGTTTGATTGTGACGCCTATGTACTAGGATTTTCGGGATATAGGATGATTTAGGGGATGGACTTGTTATCCACTTATGGTGCGATATTAGACTGCGAGAGGTGAGTCGTTAGACTAGAGACATGTAGCGGATAGACTCTCGAGGTTTCTTGCGACCCACAGGGGTCAGTCATGTTGAGCTTCATTTATTCCCTTGATTCATCACTTAGAGAGTTAGATTCAGTTTCGATTGTTAGAAATTTCCCAGACATTTTTGAGGAGGTTAGGGGGCTACCCCCTAAGAGAGAGATCAACTTTAGGATCTATCTGAATGACAATTCTAAGCTAGTGGCATTGCCCATGAGACATATGGCTCCTAGAGAGAAGAAGGAGTTAAGTAAGCAGATCGGTGGGCTACTAGAGAAAGGTTTCATAAGACGGAGCATATCTGAGTGGGGGGTGCCAGTCGTCTTCGCTACAAAGGCAGTTGGTTCCCTTCGACTTTGCATAGACTATAGAGAGTTGAATAAGCTCAAGAAGAAGAACCATTACCCAATTCCTAGGATAGACAATCTTTTCGATCAGTTGGTTGGCTCTTTAGTATTTTCTCAGCTTGACTTAGCCACTGGATTTCATCAGCTTAGGGTCGCCGATGATAGCATCGATAAGACAACATTTAGGACACCCGATGGATTCTTTGAGTGGTTGGTTATGCCGTTTGGGCTGACCAATGCTCTAGCCTATTTTGTAGATTTGATGAGCCGTATTTTTTCGAGATGTCCTAAATAAGTTCATTGTAGTGTTTATGGACGACGTTATGGTGTTTTCCAAGAGTATGGAAGAGCATGTTATTCATCGTGAGGTGGTTCTTCGCACACTTCGTGTTCATCAGTTAAAAGCAAAATTAACGAAGTGTCACTTTTGGCGTGAGGAGGTGCGTTTCTTGGAGCATGTAGTCTCAAGAAAGGGTTTAGCCGTGGATCCCGCTAAGATAGCAGCGGTACAGGATTGGAAGGTCCCCAAGAACGCTATCAAAGTTAGAAGCTTCTTACGTTTAGCTGGTTATTATGGGAAGTTTATCAGAGATTTTGCTAAGATTTCAGCGCGGCTTACTCGCCTCACTAAAAAGAATGCGGCATTCGTGTGGGACGTGGATTGTGAGGATTCCTTCACGATGCTAAAGAGAGACCTTACTAGTGCACCAGTGTTAGTTTTACCCGATGGAGCTAAGCCTTTTACATTATACACTGATGCATATGGACTGTTCTTGGGGCAGTATTGATGCAGGAGGGAAGTGTAGTATGATATGGGAGTAGACAGTTGAGAACTCATGAGAAGAACTACCACACCCATGATTTGGAGTTGGCTGCTATTGTTTTCACGCTCAAGTCTTGGAGACATTACCTGCTAGGAGAGAGGTTCGAGCTTTTCACCGACCATAAATCATTGAAGTACCTGTCCTCACAAAAGGATTTAAACTTGAGGCAACAGCGTTGGATGGAGATTCTAGCATCATATGACTTTGAGATAGCTTACACCCCTGGAAAGTGGGACGTGGTTGCAGATGCGATAAGTAGGAAGAGAGCAACCCTTAGTCCAATGTTCGTGGAGTCGAAAAGCCTAGAGTTTATTTCCACCTTTGATTTTAAACCCTCTACGGACAGCACTCCTGGATTATTAGCAGCACTTGAGGTTAAACCTACCCTCATAGGTCATATTGGCTCAAGGCAGCAAGAGGATTCAGAGCTTGTGGATATTCTTAATAGGATTAGCAGAGGAGAGGTCTCTAGACATCTCCAATGCTATTCCATCGATAGTAAAGGGTGGCTAAGGAGAGATGGAAGACTTTGTGTCCCTCACACTAGTGATTTGATGAGAGCAGTTCTAGCAGAGGCACACCATTCTCAGATGACTATTCATCCGTGTGGTGATAAGATGTATAGGAACATGAAGAGAGTGTTTTATTGGAGTGGCATGAAGAAGGATGCAGCAGAGTTTGTGGCTAGGTGTCTTGTGTGCCAAAGAGTTAAGGCGGAGCAACAAAGGCTTGGCAGATTGCTTCAACCATTGGATGTACCCGAATGGAAGTGGTATAGTGTTTTGATGGACTTCATAGATGGTTTACCCCAATCTAAGAATGGGAATGCCAGTATTTGGGTAATTGTAGATTGTTTGACTAAGAGCGGCCAATTCATTCCGGTCAAGAGTAAGAGGACAACACCTTATTTGGCATCCATATATGTTCATGAGATGGTCCGACTTCATGGAGTTACCTCTAGCATAGTGAGCGACAGAGACCCTATCTTTACTAGCGAGTTTTGGAGGAGCTTGCAAGAGGCTTTAGGGACACAACTTAGACTGAGTACGGCCTATCACCCTCAAATGGATGGACAAACAAAGAGAGTTAATAGAGTTCTTGAGGATTTGTTGAGGATGTGCATTCTTGATTTTGGAGGAACTTGGGAGGAGTACGTTTCTTTAGTGGAATTCGCTTATAATAATAGATTTTAGGCTAGCATTGGGATGGCTCCTTTTGAAGCCCTTTATGGAAGACCTTGCAAGTCACCTTCGTATTGGTTAGAGTCTACAGAAAGATTGCTACTTGGTCCCGACATGGTTAGAGAGACTTCAGAAAAGATTGATTTGATTAGAAGAAGAATGAAGACGACCCAAGATAGATAGAAATCATATGCAAATAAGCGGAGAAAGGATATTGAGTTTGAGGTAAGAGATTTGGTTTTTATTAAGGTGTCTCCGCTAAGAAAGGTAGTGAGGTTTGGATCAAGTGGGAAACTTGCTCCCAGATTCGTAGGATCGTTCCCCATTGTGGAAAGGGTAGGGAAGATGGCATATCAGATAAAGCTACCGGAGAGGCTCGCGGGAGTTCATGATGTTTTTCATGTTTCACTTTGAGAAAGTGCTTACATGATTCAGCAGTGGTAGTGGAACCTAGCCTACTTGAGGAAGTTGAAGTGGAGAGAGAAGCATCGGTTTGTCGCATTCCTACGAAGATCGTTGGGCATGATATCAAGAAGCTTAGGAATAAGGAAGTCCCTTTGGTTAAGGTGTAATGGGGAGATAGTATTGAGGATGCTACGTGGGAGGCTAAGGAGAAAATACGTACCTCTTATCTGCATCTTTTTGATGGTACGTCTTGAATTTCCTATTTCCATCTATAGCTTTGAATAAGTTCTTTCCTTTAGTATCCTTTGGGAGGGTAGATCTTAGGATTTAACCTATGGATGGCAGGACTGAATGTAAACATGTTACTAGAACATGTTATGTATGATGGACGCTAGTGGTTGCAAGTGTTTGCTAGTGGATGTTAGTGGACGCATATACACACACTAGGCACTATTATCTCTTAGAGATCGGCCTAACTAGGTCACTAAAGCATATGCATATGGATGTGTGTGCAGTTGCATTTTTATTTCATGGTTTCTATGAATGGGTGATTATCATATGATTGTTGCGTTTGGATGATGATTGTAACATGCATATAGAACAATCAGTTGTCATTAGGGAATTTGTATTCATTTGGATACATGGCACGGACATGAGCGCATAAAAAGGAGGTCGACTAAATCAGTAGACCGCCTAATCTTTTGCATTAGTTAGGGACATTGACACTACACTATTGCATATATCATAAATTTCATTAGAAAGCTTAAGGACAATGGATGTAATGGATGATGGTTGAATATGTGGTTGTGGAATTTGGATGAAAATATTTATTTCATTCTTCTGTCTTGGAGATTTCGAGGACGAAATCCTTTAAGGAGAGGAGAATGTAACAACCCAAAATTTGAGCTGTAATAATTAATTAAACAATAAAATAAGTTTGTGTAATTGTCAGAATCGAGCTACAGAAGTTGCACCATTGGGTCCGTGGTAATTTTTTGAGCAATTTCCATATATAACTTGTCGAAATCCAAGTTAGTATGGAGAAGTTATGAGAGAAACAAGAAATCAGAATTAAATAAACAAAAACAAAAAAAAACACAAGGCATGGGTCAACCCATGCTATGGTCAGGTCGGCCTATAGGTCAACCCCCAAAGATCATAGGTCGACCTGCAAAACTTCCTGGACGTAAAAACGTCCAGGTACGAGCCGAATACCTTAAAATTTGATTTTTGGTTACTCCTGTGTCTTCGTAGCTGCATCTGACGGTTCCTAGTGAGCCTATGACGTGGTTGCACCAGATTTAATCTTCAAAAACAATGGCCTGAGATCCCTAAGCCACACTATAAATAGAACCCTAGGCCTAGCTATTTTTCTCCTTCATATTTTCTCCCAATTGGGTTCATTGCCTGAGGCTGAACCCTAAATAGAAAAATTTTCTGGGGAGGAAATCCTTTTAATAAAAATACTCTACGCCCTAGAAGCGGATCCAGGAAGGCCCAGGAATAGTGCTAAGGATCATAGGTGAGTGTTTTGTAATTATTTTAGATTTGTAAGCAATTTAAAATAATAAGGTTCTTAATAGTTGTAGTTTTTCTACAATTTTGAGACAGTTTTTATGTAAGTTTATTTACAGTCAGTTTTTAAGTAAATTTCAGAAGTTCTTTTCAGTCTATTTTTATTCAACTCTTTTATTCAGTTATTTATAGTTAATTGAAGTTATTTGCAGTTATTTACAGTTATTTACATCTGTATTAAGTTGGAATTTAGCCTATAAATGTTAGTTTTTTTAGAGATTTAATCCTTTTTGATGCGAATAAAATATTAAAAAGAGAAGAATTCGCTAATATGGATTAAACTAGAATAACAGTAAATTTACAGAAATCAGATGTAAAATGAGAAAAACTGAAATAAAAATAGAGATGGACTGAAATAGGAAAATTTAAAATATTTGCAAGCATAATTATGACAAGTGGTTATAACTAAAAAGAGAAAATAGAAGAGTAATAGTTGCAAGAACAATTATAACACGTAGGTTATAATTAGAAAGAAGAGATAACAGAAGAGGCTTATTTTAAAACTTAGATCATGGATTAAATTAATAAGCAAATATAGAAGTAGGGCCCGTACCGGTAGTATTCTTTTTTCAGGTCTAGGACTGATGGGTTCACACGTAGGTGAGGCTGGGACACGGTTATGATGATTATGGTAAGTAAGTGGCCAATAGATAGAGGCTCAAATCTGGGGATTTGGGCAAGGGGCGCAAAGCTAGAAGATTTGTTTGTTAGGACTAGTACCGGCAGCATTCCCTTTCAGGTCGAGGATTGATGGTCTCACACGTAGGTGAGGCTGGGAACGCTTATGCTGATTAGGGTAAATAAAGGGTCAAATAGGGGCGACAGTTAGTGTGTACCGACGATGACCGAGCGTGTGACATCAATTGGGTAAATAATTCGCTACGTGTCCTAAGCGCTAAAGAGGCGTCTTTTGCTGTGACCAATAGGATTGGTTCACAGTGGCACAACAGAGATAGGAAAGGTCGATCAATGGGTAGGATTAGGATTTCAGCCTAAATAAGTTAGTAGTTGAGATAGGATTAGGATTTCAGCCTAATCACAGTAGTTTAAGACAAGTGCAAACAATCAAAGCAAACAGTCAAACAGAATCAGAAACAGTATTTTATCCGAGTTTTATCTTTTCTGTATTGTCCTTTCAAGCTAGAACTATTGCTTAGTCTATTATCTTTATCTTGCTTAGAAATGATAGTAATTACTTTCACTCACCAGACTTATTGTCTGACCCACTCCTCTATCTTTCCTTTTCCCCCAATAGGCCAGCATAGTTGAGGATGGTTGATTCAGTTTGCTCGGAGATTCATTTCCGAAGTTCCCTCATTTTAGATGTATTCTTATGCTTTTCATCTTTTTCATTTGGCTTACGATGGATTGGCACTTGTAAGAGGGATTATTATTATTGTTGTTGTTACTTTTACTCTGATTATGTGAGACTGAGATGTATTTTCATAAGACATGAGAGTTTTGGAGTTTTTAAGACATGTTATGTTTTTTATGATTTATTTTGAAATGAAGTTTAATTATGAATGATAAGTTATTATTTAAATGTTTTCTGCTGCTTTTACTTATTTGTCTTGTGAATCTTAGTATCTGTGATGCTCTAGCTATACCTATAACACACCACATCCTTTGGTGTGCCATTTTTGGGAATACTAAGGGGGTGTGGGGTCTTTCAAAAAATGATTAAATTTGATTTAATAATAGTTTGTTTTAATTAACATGTGAAATTATCATTTCGGGGCATTGTCTCAGATTTTGACGAAACAAGTGTCATTAGATCTAGAATAATGAATTATTGTACACCAACGAGATTCATGACGATCGGACATGCTATGTGGTCATGTGTGCTCGTAAAGTGAAGCATAAAATTTGAATGAATAAAATATAATAAATTTTTCTCTATAAATACATCATCATAATCAAACCTGATTTCCACTTTTTTCCTCTTCCTCTCCATTTTCAACTTTTGCTTACCGCCACCCCTTTCTTCACTTCAATCAATAAACCAAGGGCAATGGGCAACGAAATCATGTGATTTTGGATTCAATGTCTTTGTGGTCGAGAACATCAATTCCTTGTGCTTAGTTTTGGGTACGACAGAGTTTAGGGTTGCTTGAGTTCTAACAATGGAGCTAGGGCTTGCAATTATCATCGATTAGAGGGGAGTTAGGCCGTGGCTTCCATGCCATTGGGTTTTTGGAATGAAGGCGAAGTGGTGACAGTGAAATAGGGTAGTGCGATGCAGTGTAAGGCGGCGCGAAAATGGCTTGTCGTTTTCTATGCTTCGATCGTGATCAACTTTGTAACATCGGAGTAGAATTTGAAAGTATGGTTCACTTCGTGGATGAACGTAGTACGATGGCGATGGTTTGGAGTACCCTGGTGGTCGGAATCAGATCGTGACCTGGGAGGCTCAATTTTAGGCACTTTTGGTTGGAATTCAATTGGGGATGATGATGGTGTCGAGATGGATGTTTGTAGGTCAGGCATGGGGAGAGAAGTCTGATAGCGATGTTGGTTAGGAGAACTGGCGAGTTGTTCGCCATATCAGTTGAAAACATGCACGAGGGGAGCACAGTGTCACATTGCACGAACGGGAAGAAAAGGACGAGGAGTGGGATTTGAGAGGTATTAGTTTAAATTAATTTGATTAGTTTAACTAATTATTTAATTAAATCCAAATTATTATACAAATCGTATCTTGTTCATACGAGGTCTGATTGAGGCGCTGTTTTCGCTATTGCGCTCGTATCGATGATATTTAGACATTGGAGTTGGATTCGTCTAGTTTGGACCTTCTAGAAATTTTAGTCAAAATCGAATGGCATTCGTTTTCGGACTATTCAAAAATCTATAACCGTTGGCTAGAATTGGGTGGGTTTTACTCACAAATTGTATATTGTAGCATATATAATTATTGTTGTATTAAATATAAATAGTACAACGAATAATGCAAGTTATTACTTTTGGACCTCGTCTTCTTTTGTAAAATAAGTTGCAATATTATTATTGAGTATAATCTCTCTTATGATAATCTATAATATGTATCATGGCCCAGACTACTTGTTTACATGTTTGATGTTGCTTTGTTGAAAGCGATAGTGCGTTATTATTGTTTGAAGCGATATAGTCGTCATAAACATGCTTGGAAATCCCTGATATTTGACATATATTAAATTGGATAAATTGTGATATATTGCAGAATATATATATATATATATATATATATATTGTATTGTTCTAGAAATTTTTGGTGCATTTGACATAGAGGAATCGATTTGGACATGTATGAAAATTGGAAATTGGATTTGAAATATTAGTAGCGAAGGAGTCGCTATGGATGCACATTGAAATCGCTGTGATTGACAATTTTAAAGTTAACTTTGAAAGGCATCCTTGGGTTTCATCGTATTTATAATAAGTACTGTAAGCGTTCTTATTATCCGGAAAATATCAAGGAATAAATATATTATAGGAAATCATTTATAGGTTTTTGAAGAGATGGTTTTAAATTATAAAACAGATTTTTAAATTTTTTTTTAAAATATTTTAAAAGTATATTTTTAGTATATATATAGTTTTAGAAAATTGGTTAAAAATTTTATTTAAAAAAGGCTTTTATATTATAATATTTTACAAATTTTATAGTATTTTATTAAATAGCTTAGTTTTATAAATAAATCAGTGTGTGTATGTGTGTCTTTTTAAAGGTATTTTAGTATATTTAGAAGTTTTTGGAAAGGAAGTTTAATATTTTGTAAAGGAATTTAAAAGGAGTTTTGGGATTATAACATTTACGTTATAATGTATTGTTTTATAAATTGATTAAAAAGGCATAAAACCTTGTTTAATAAAATGGAGAAGTACATAGAGCTTTAAATGGATGTTTCAAAGTATATGGCAAGTATAAAAGTGATTTTGGGTTTATAGTAACGATGTTTGTGCAAAATTTGTTTTAACTTACTTAACTATGCTTTTGAAAAGTGTTTAGATCTTTAAAATTGAGTTTTAAAGATGATGGAATTGTGAAGTGTTTTGAGTTTGTCGTAAACAATGTTTTAGCAATATTTGTTTTTGGACACTTGAATAATATTTTAAAGTGGTAAAATATTGTTAATTGAGTTTAGAAAATACTTATATCTTTAATAATGGAATTTTAAAGAGAATAACGAGAATGAATTGATTTTGGGTTTGTTGTGGCAATGTGTTAATAACATTCACCTTTAACCATTTTGATTATATTTATGAATGTAAATGTATCTTGCTAAAGACTATTTAAAAGATAACCATAAGTGAAATGGTTTTGGGTTTGTAGCGACAGTTCTTGAGTAACATTTATCTTAAGCTCTTTTGAAATTGATTTGTGAAAATACATATACGATTGAGATAAGTATATGATTACTTTTGAGAAGTGTTGAAATGTGTTGAAATGAATAGCGATGTTTTAATTAAATAGCAAAGTTTAGTTAATGAGTGGAGTTTCATTTATAAAGAGTTTATTGAGTAAAATGAGTTCTACTAATAGAAGAGGATTTTGATTAATAAAAGAAGATTAATTAAAAAGGGGATTAGAAGTCATTTGTGTGACTTGATCGCGCTTGCGTGTTTCGATCGTGGTTATGTGTTACTTTCTTATGGACAGTATACGGAACTTAGTTTCCCATTTGTGATTATTCTCACTGCATTTTGATTCGACCAAATATACTCTAGAAATATCTAGAAGAATCATAGAGATTATATGGTATAGTTATCTTCTGTGATACTATATTGTACTATAAACTTGTTTTGCTCTTCTAGGGAAAATGATAGGGAAATCCGTCCACTTAAGCAGTTAGGAGGTGATCCCTACTTTTATGTATTGCCTGTTTATTTCCCATTGAACCGGAGTTGGGATTTCTGGAAAATCGATCGATTGGTTTTGGAGCACTTGCTAAGTAAAGGAGTGTACTTATATGAGATTACTTAAAACCGCAACCACTCTAAAACCATATACATGTTGTATACTTTGGAAGAGGTTCGTGATTAGTTCGAGATGCTGGAGTCTATGTGGAGATTTGAGATCTGTTTGAGATGCTCAAATACATGTAGTTGTTTGTGATCTATTCAGTATGTGGGAATCCATATGTGGTTCCGAGACCTATTGAGGTATGGGAATCCATGTATTATTGAGATCTTTTAAGGAATTCATATATGATTCCGAGATCTATTGATATGGGAATCCATGTGTGGTTTTGAGGTTTGTTCGAGTCGGAGCTCGTGTGGAAGACCTGCTCGAGTGGTGACTCGTGCACTGGAATGCCGGATGTAGCCTTACCAGTGGATATGACTAAAACCAGAGATAAGAGCGTAGCCATAGGGTTTGCAACCCATGAGGGCGCATGCGACTCCATCCTATAGTCACTTACAGATATGCATATAGGAGCGATGCACTCGGATAGTTTAGCCAGCTATGTATTCCCTATGGTACATTCACCGGGGATGTATGTTGCTTCGAAAGGATATCTCTGATCCTTGTGTAGTAGATCAGAGTCGATTATTATTTGAGGAGATCTACGTTGAAATCCTACACGATTAGCAAACGCGCCTTAGTGGTTGTGATTTTATACCTTTTATTGTTGTGACGTAGATTCACATGCACCACAGATATGTGATTATTTATATTTCACACCTTAGACATTATTATGTTACCACTAGATTTTATAATAGAAATGGTTTGGTTATCGCAACGAAAAAACCGTCCGTGTTTATTAGCGGTGTGGTCTTACGAGATACCCTTATTTTAAAGGGTTTTAACATATAATAAATCAATATGATTTGAGTTTCTCATGCTGGTTTGCCAGACTGATCTAGGTGTTATTTTCTTAATGCTCAGGTCAGCTCGAGTATGTTTCTTGATTTAGTTGTGGTTCATTGGAGCTCTTGAAGAGGAGTTGGATGATTTCCTATCGTATTTTATTTCCGCAGCATTACTTGATTTGTATTTGTAAACATTTCTGAGGACGGGATGTTATAACTGTGTAGGCTGATGATAGGTTAGTTTACTCTGATTGATGTATGCATATCAAAGTTTTCTTTTTGGTAAAGACCTTTTGAGATATATGTATTATCGTTCCACTTGTGAGATTCTGATATTGTATTCTATTATTTTGTTCTATTTTGTTTTATTTTACCTTAACAATTCGTCTTTCCGGCACTTGGGTGCTCGGCACGTAAACACCATGGATGCATTAGTATCGACATTCAAGGATCGAAATGGTGGATTGTTACAATATGAAGGGCCTGTAAAATATTAAAAAGAAATACAAAAATAGTTGATGACTGCTCACCAACATATTCTTGAAGCATAGAAAAAGCGATGTTATGCAAGACTGTCCACAGACTAAAGTTTGCATTGCCTAGTGCGAATTTAAGGGAAATAAGAACAAACCTGGCTGGAAATAAAATAGCATCAAATCTTACATAAACTCAGCTCATATTAAATCATTGGAACTTAGTTTACTGCTATATAATTATGGTCAACGTTGATATAATCAACTTGATTTGCTTATGTACTTCGATTAGAATTTGCAATCATAACACCTTTCTTCTTATGCATAAGTTTTATTCAAAATTTATTTATTGTCTAATATCAATTTTGTCGAAATGTCTTACCCTAGTGTTTAGGAATCCCTTTCGATAACGTTGGCCAGGCGCATCGACCAGAATTCTTAAAGCACTCGACGGACAAATTAACACCAAAACAAATTATTAAAATAATTTCAATCACTATATAAAATTTATTTCTATTTTATTAAATCATAAATTTATTTGAAATAAAATATTAAATTTCAAAACCTGTATTTATATTCAATTCAACAATCATTAATAACAATATAATCAAACATGCATCAACCAATCAACAAATAAAGGCCTTCATCAAAAAACTATTTATCAACTTCCACTGTGCACTCTAATCTCTCCTAGATTTTACTCTATTCAAAGCCATATAGAGGTTTATTCCCCTTCATCGATGCCGACATTACTCATCTGGCTAACAACTCCCTATTTCACTTCCTCGTCAATAACTTAAATTCCACATGGAGATTGATGCATAAAAGTATAGGGATAAAATAATATATAATAGAAAAATAATAAGTACATCCGCAGTTGATTACCCAGTAACCATCTTACACTCTTACTATCACTTAATTATAAACAATAATCTACCACAAACCCACAGGGACATCTAAGTCTCATCTAAGCCAAAATGCATGTCTCTTACATATAATGTATTGTTCTGGACCTGCACTGATACCAACTTGTGATGCCCCCACCTCTATACCCATACTATTCAAGAGTATTGACAAGTAATATCGTCGAATAATACAGAGAATGAGGTTATATGGGGTGCACACGTGAAAATTACCTCGGACTAACAGTGGTACGTATTAAAACATCAAATAAATAACTTACCCATATGTACATAGTATCAGTATAAAGCAATAATCACATGTGCCTCTAGAACAGAATAATACATGGTATATAGTAAATAACAAAGATCACAGAGTCAATTGCAGTGATAATATATAATATATAATACACAAAGTATAATATACATAACCAGGTATTATACATACATGAGTCTATACAATACCAATTAATATACATCAATACTAAATAACTTATCTCTTCTATGCCCAAATAATACAACCTGGTCTCAACATCTCTGTATCTGAAATGCCTCGAATTGACCCAATTATTATATAACTCATGGGTCAGACTATATCTAAAAGGAGGGTATTAAACATATGCGATTTAATATAAGAAAAGTATAATAACAATATGGAGACATCCATAATATCAATAAATATGTGGTAACATATGCATGGTATGTAATTAAAATATATCTTAGACAATCACAAATGTATCACATAATATCAAATATTACAAAACCATGCATTAAAGTTGTCATCACCCATATAGAAACATATCAAATCAGAAATCACATAATCAATGCAAATGAGTGAATCATACATATCCAGAAAAACATCATCAAATCTATAAAATGTCACTAAATGAGATATCCTTAAGTGAAGTCAGGCAGTAACGAAGCAATGCCAACTATCTCTCTCAATCTCATATTACAAAATACTATAATTGAATCAATAAAATTAATAAGAAAGATTTGAGCCAGCTCATAACAATGTCGCAATGTGTAAAATCATATATCTCGACTTGTAGTCCTTAGAGAGGCGAATACTCGACTGAAAGGTCCTAGGAGATAGAAACATCAAATTAATAATAAGAAGGCTGTCTTCTTAAAAAGGAAAATGTCTAAAGTATAATATCATCCACATATAATATCTATCTATCTACCACCCATATACACCCACACCGAAACCAGACGGGAGCCTAACAACATGTCTGCTTGCTCCAAGAGCCATACGTGGTCCATATGACATGACTCCTACAGTCATCAGTTACCATTACCTCTCCTCTCTCAGTATCATAACAATGATCCACCATAGGCTCGACAATGCATAGCCTCTTCGGCCATAACTACTGACATGTGCCCTTATGGTAATTGACTGTTGGCTTATGTGACACAAGGGGCAACCAACTACCAATCTCGTGATGTGCATCAAATACCATAAACAACAATGGTGTTGCAATCAGGGGTGCGACCTCGTCGATCAGGTTCCCAGGGTGGATATGGCCAATCTAGTTCACTCTCGAAATATAAAAGG
Organism: Allium fistulosum; assembly: GCA_030737815.1. NCBI lineage: Eukaryota > Viridiplantae > Streptophyta > Magnoliopsida > Asparagales > Amaryllidaceae > Allium > Allium fistulosum. Next base: position 1,430,437,156 of record CM060902.1, read on the forward strand.
AGTTGGACAAAGGTAAACAAACACATAATATACACAAACTATGTGGCTAACAAGTAGCCTCTATAAACTACTCAATGAGTCATATTATGGCGACCCACCTTTCTGACCCTAGGAAGGATGCGTAATACCTCCATGGTATTCATGTGTCGTTGCACAAGCGTCCGAAAGATAAGTTGTCTTAAGGTAAAATAAAGAACAGAATAAGATAGAATAGATAAACCTCATCGGAATGGTTACATATAATATAAAATGATATAGTACAAAAGGTCACTCCTTATAAGGATTTACCAGAGTTATAAAAAAAGTATCACATCTAACAGATTGATAGCTATACATTCGGACATTTCATTAATTCGATACAAAATACACATATATAATCATACAGCGGAAATAAGAAACTAGATAACTAAGGAGCCTCTTGCTCATCCGTCGTCTTCAAAGAGCTCCAAAGAAAAACCTGTTATTCTCGAACTACTCAAATATAATTGAGTACCCGAGATTTTAGGGAAAATAAATAGCTCGGGTCAGACAAAATGTCTAGTATGAGTAAAACTATGAAACAAATGGGTGTATTTAAACAATAACATGTGGGACCACGCCGCTAACGCAGAATGTGTTTTCTCCCATATAAGCAACAACCAATATAACAAAAATGGGAATGAACAGCAAGGAACAAATCCAAACATAGATGATGGGCATAGTTAGTATAACATTCAGACTTGAAAGAATGGAAATAGTCTGAATAAAAATCCAAACTGGATAGAGTGGATAAAACAAGACAATAGTCCAAACTCGATAGAATGGACTAAACAAGATAACAGCCCAAACTCAATAGAATGGACAAAACCAATAATTGAACACTGCGAAGAGCGGTTGACTCTTCCCGTTGTAATTAAAGAAAACAGATTCAAAGGTTCAAATCAAATAAGGAAAATCTCCAACAATGACTAGGAGGGTGCACCCCTCTTACCGAAAGTTTACCTCTAGAATATATACTTAAGAACTCCGATGGCTCTCGAACACGTCCAAGTTAGACCCTGCTAATGGTTACCGAGTATCCGAGTAATTCACATCTTGGTGCACAAATATCCAAACCAAATCTAGAGTAGATGTGATAATACCCTAATGGGAGCAACCCCACATAGCTTGGTGACGTAGCGGATTAAACAAAACAATCTTCAATCGGTGAAAGTAGTAATCGGTGGATTGGAAGATACTGAAATGCCCAAATTCGTTGATCCGAAGATACCGAATTCTAGCTATCCCGAACTCGTTGATCGCGCACGATACCGGGTTCAAAGATCTTCAATTCTTCAAGCGTTGATCAAGCGCACTTGATTCCGCGAATCGGCTTCTACAATCGTTGAATCGAGCGCACTCGATTAACCGAAAGAGGAGATAGGAGATTACACTCAACTACCAATTTGAATGAAAGCACACAACAATCAAAAAAGAATTTTATTCAAAAATCAACAACCTTTACAAATGATATAACTCGCCTATTTATAGGCTACAACATGCAAAACAGAAAATTATACAAGTCTTAAGTCGGTGACGACTTATCCCCTACGACCTACGACTCATCATGAGTCGTTCACAACTTATCAGATTACAACATAACATCACGACTTACGACTTATACAAAACGACTTAACAAGATGTACAAAATAACAACTACAACCAACAACACACGACTCAACATACTCCGACTTATGACGCAGCCAAAGTATACGACTTATTACAAACAGACGACTTAAAACATAGCAGCATCTTCACGCGACTCAGGCTTGGACGACTTAGGAAATAACTTCAACGACTTAACCCAGTTTCCGACTTAAAGAATCCAGTCGACTCAACTAAGTCGTAACTCGTTGCCGACTTATCACCTTCGAAGCTGACTTAACACTTGTGTATTCTCCTCCTTGAGTCGTGGGCGACTCATCTCCCTGTTAAGTCGTAGACGAGTTATAGTTGCTTCGTTAAGTCGTAAACTCGTCGCAACTTCCCCTTTGGTTTTCCCGTTGAGTCGTGGACGACTCATCACCGCCTCCTTAAGTCGCGTACGACTTACGCCTTGACGACTCATCACTGCTTCCTTAAGTCGCGTACGACTTACACCTTTATCTCGTGGCGCTCCTTTAAGTCGTGGACGACTTATCTCGACTTCCTTAAGTCGGATACGACCTATGCCTTGCACTGCATCATCCTCCTCTGGTTGAGAAAAATTCGTCCTCGAATTTGTGCCTTCCTCCTCTGCGACACAATCAACTTCCTGATACGGTATGAGATGCTTAACATTGAATACATCAGAAGTGTACACGTCTTCTGGCAACTTCAACTTATAAGCATTTTCGTTAATCCGTTTCACGACTTGTACAGGACCAATTTTTCGCGCCTTCAATTTGTTGTACTTTCCCACCGGAAAACGATCTTTTGTCAATACTGCGTAAACCAAGTCTCCTTCCTCGAAAATCACACTCCTTCGCTTCGAATCTGCAGATCGTTTATATTTCTCATTCGCCTTTTCCAATCGTTCTTGGACGATTTTATGACATTCAGTCAATCCCTCAACAAAATTAGTAGCTCTTTTAACTGTTCCCTTCGGCTTCGGAATCATTACTAAATCCAACGGTCCTTTTGGTAGGTTAGAATACACAATCCGAAATGGACTGAACCCAGTACTCCGGTTTACTGCATGATTGTGTGAAAATTCTGCTTGACATAGCTTCAGATCCCAACTCTTCAAATTGTCCTGTACAAGACATCGTAACAAATTCCCCAATGATCTGTTTACCACCTCAGTCTGCGGATGATAAGCACTACTAAACTTCAGCTTCGTTCCCACCATTTTCCATAGACTCAACCAAAAGTGACTCAGAAATCGAGTATCTCTATCCGACACAATAGATTCTGGCAATCCATGAAGTCGATATATCTCTTTAAAAAACAACTGAGCAACATGAACAGCATCCGCCGTCCTTTTACAAGCAATAAAATGTGCCATCTTCGAAAATCTGTCCACCACAACGAATATAGAATCATTCCCCCTTTGAGTTCTAGGCAAACCCAAAACAAAATCCATACTGATATCCACCCATGGTTTTACAGGCACGGGTAACGGCATATACAGTCCCGCATTTGTCGCTGTTCCCTTAGAAATTTGGCAAACATGACATCTCTCCCCAAACCTTCCCACTTCTTTCCTCATCGATGGCCAAAAGTAAGATTGTGAAATCAACTGTAATGTACGGTCTCTACCCACGTGTCCTTCTTCATGTAGATCTTTTACGATCTTCATTCTCAAACTACCCTCCGGTATGCACAATCGATTTCCTTTGAACAGAAAACCATCTATCATTATAAACTCATCCGTTTCCCCATCCTTGACTTTATCAATACACTTCGCAAAATAAGGATCATCGACAAATAATTCTGGTATCATGTCAAACCCCGTTACTTCAACCTTCATTGTTGTCAACAAATGATTCCTCCTACTCAAAGCATCAGCCACACGATTTGTCACCCCCGATTTGTGTTTCACAACAAAAGTAAACTGTTGCAGATAAGCAATCCACGATGCATGTCTCGTTGAAATCTTATCTTGCCCTTGTAAATGCTTCAATGCCTCATGATCAGTGTAAAGAACAAACTCCTTCTGAAATAGATAGTGTCTCCAGTGTTTAATAGATTGCACAACAGCATAAAATTCCATATCATATGTACTGTATCTCATCTTTGCTCCTGATAACTTCTCGCTAAAGTATGCAATTGGACGCCCCCTCTGACTCAACACTCCTCCAATTCCAACCTTTGACGCATCAGTGTGTAGCTCAAACAACAACTGAAAATCTGGTAATACTAGAATTGGTGCAGATGTCAGCAGTTCCTTGATCTTTTCAAAAGCATCCCCTGCTTCCTCTGTCCATGCAAACTGTTTACCCTTCATACAATCAGTCACAGGTGCCATCACACTACTAAAGTGTGGAATAAACCTTCGATAAAATGATGCCAACCCGTGAAAACTACGAACTTCCGTTATCGTCTTGGGCTGTGGCCAATCTCTGATCGCCTCAACTTTACTTTGGTCAACCTGTATTCCTTTTTCCGACACAACATACCCCAGAAATAAAACACTCCTTGCCATAAAGACACACTTCTTTGTAGCAGCATAGAATTGTTCTTCACGAAGAATAATTAACACTTTCTTCAAATGTTGAACATGCTCTTCTGTACTCGCACTGTAGATCAGAATATCATCAAAGTAAACCACCACAAATTTTCCAATGTACGGTCTGAAAATTTGATTCATCACCCTCATGAATGTACTCGGTGCATTCGATAGACCAAACAGCATTACCAGCCATTCATACAATCCTTCCCTCGTCTTGAATGCTGTCTTCCATTCATCCCCTGGTCTAATGCGAATCTGATGATAACCGCTCTTCAAATCAATCTTAGAAAAGATTACAGACCCACTAATTTGATCCAATAAATCATCAAGCCTCGGCATCGGAAATCTATATCTCACAGTAATCTTATTCAATGCTCGACTGTCAGTGCACATCCTCCACGTTCCATCCTTTTTGGGTACCAATAAAGCTGGTACAGCACAAGGACTTAAACTCTCCTGCACACGCCCCTGTTCAAGCAATTCCTCTACCTGCCTCCGCAACTCTTCATGTTCCTTCGGACTCATTCGATAATGTGGTCTGTGTGGCAACACAGCACCTGGAACAAGATCTATCTGATGTTGTATATCCCTCAACGGTGGCAATTCCGTTGGTAACTCCTTTGGAAATACATCGTCAAATTCTTTCAAAACTGGTTTAACTTCTTCTGGAATTTCAACTTCTTCACTGCTCTCACGCCCAATCAACAAGAATACTTCCGACTCTTCTTCAACCTCCTTAACAAACTCCTTCAAAGATAACAAAGTTTTGAGCTCTTCAATCTCCTCCAACTTGTTTTCCTCCGGTTGTCGCTTCTTTGGAACTAGAGTAATCTTTGTGCCTTCAAACATGAAACTGTAACTGTTGGTACGCCCATCATGTTGCACTGCTCTATCATACTGCCACGGTCTTCCCAGCAACAAATGACAAACGTCCATATCTACCACATCGCACCAGATTTCATCTTTGTATTTCTTTCCAATTGAAAAATTCACACAAGCCCTTCGTCCAACCTTCACCTCCCCGCCTTTCATCAACCAAGCTAGCTTGTACGGTTTCGGATGTTTCTCAGTCTTCAACGCCAACTTCCTCACAGCTTCGGAAGAAATTATATTATCACAGCTTCCAGCATCAATAACAAATTTGCAAACTTTCCCCAGAATAGTACATGTTGACTGAAAAATATTGCTCCTCAACCAACTACAATCCTCCTCTTGCTTTGGTGTTAAACAGGACCTCTTCATCATTAGATTATAACCTTCGTCTCCCGACACTTCTTCTTCCTCCTCATCAGGTGGTGAATTGGAACATTCAGCTTCTTCATCCTCATCCTCAACCTCTGCTATCATAGCTCTCTTCTTCGGTTTTGGACATTCGCTACTTTTGTGACCAAATTCCTAACAGTTGTAACATTTGAAACCATTATTGACTTTCGCCTTCCCAACCTCATTCACAACTGGTTTCGCAACAGCTTTTGAAACATTAGAACTCCCACTAACTCCCTTTACTGGATTGTTGGAATTTGTAAACACACCTCCTCCTCGTCTTCCCTGTTTCTCCCAAGCCAATGCTTTCTGGTGTGCTTCCGCTACAGATCTGGGATCAAACATATTAACCATATCCTGAATCTGCATTCGCAACCCTCCAACAAATCTGGCTGTTAACTGTTCTTCTGTCTCCATAATATCGTTCCTTGCAATCAGTTGATAAAATTCATCAGCATAGTCATTCACAGATTTCGTTCCTTGTCTCAAGTTTTGCAAACGTTGATACATCAAAGATTGATAATTGTAAGGTAAGAACGTTGCTTTCATCAATTTCTTCATCTTCTCCCAAGATTCAACTTTTGACTTTCCCATCCGATCACGTGTAAGTTTGGTATGCTGCCACCATGCCAAAGCTCTACCCCTCAGCCTCGTAGCAACCAACTTCACTCTACAATGTTCTGGAACTTCTTTGAAGTCAAAAATCTCCTCAACATTAGCCACACAATCTAGAAACTCCTCCGCTTGCATACCACCTTTGAATTCAGGAATTTCAGTCTTCATCCCCGTCTCCCACTTGTGATCATACTCAGAGTAATTTCTTCCTTGTCCTCGAACACTACCACCATCATACTCCTCTTCAAAATCAGATGTATATCATTGTCTATCTCGTCCACCCACATCTCTACTACCATTACGTCTTCCACCATCATCCCTTCCATCTACATTCCTCCGTTCACGATCATTCACGTTCCTCCCATGCCCTTGATCATTTTCAACACTTCTGTCTCGATTGGAATGTGGCGAGACTCTACTACCCCCATGGTTAGATTCAGGTGAAACCCTTCTCCGATTTTGATTCATCTCTAACATCATCTTCTCTAATCGTCCAATCCCTTCATTAAGCTTCTCACTAAAGTTCTCATTAATTCTCCGCTCCATCTCATCAGCTTCTTCTCTTCGATACAAAGCTTCTACGTTTTGGTGACGATTAGCTCTTCTTGGCGGCATACTTGAAATCTTCACAAACGCCTCAAATTCAAACACAATTCGAACTTTGATCCAAAATAAAATGGATCGAAACTTCCACTTTTGTTGCAACTTCGCGATGAACACGATGAACACAACTTCTCCAAATCACAAATCCGATCAACTTCAACTAGCTCTTGGCCGTGAAAAACAAACTCAAATCTTCACTTCAACTTCAAAATGAATAGGCTCCAAGTCTCGATCTAGCTATGATTGGCTAGAACAAGCTTTGATACCAAAACTGACGCAGCGGATTAAACATAACAATCTTCAATCGGTGAAAGTAGTAATCGGTGGATTGGAAGATACTGAAATGCCCAAATTCGTTGATCCGAAGATACCGAATTCTAGCTATCCCGAACTCGTTGATCGCGCACGATACCGAGTTCAAAGATCTTCAATTCTTCAAGCGTTGATCAAGCGCACTTGATTAACCGAAAGAGGAGATAGGAGATTACACTCAACTACCAATTTGAATGAAAGCACACAGCAATCAAAAAAGAATTTTATTCAAAAATCAACAACCTTTACAAATGATATAACTCGCCTATTTATAGGCTACAACACGCAAAACAGAAAATTATACAAGTCTTAAGTCGGTGATGACTTATCCCCTACGACCTACGACTCATCATGAGTCGTTCACAACTTATCAGATTACAACATAACATCACGACTTACGACTTATACAAAACGACTTAACAAGATGTACAAAATAACAACTACAACCTACAACACACGACTCAACATACTCCGACTTATGACGCAGCCAAAGTATACGACTTATTACAAACAGATGACTTAAAACATAGCAGCATCTTCACGCGACTCAGGCTTGGACGACTTAGGAAATAACTTCAACGACTTAACCCAGTTTCCGACTTAAAGAATCCAGTCGACTCAACTAAGTCGTAACTCGTTGCCGACTTATCACCTTCGAAGCTGACTTAACACTTGTGTATTCTCCTCCTTGAGTCGTGGGCGACTCATCTCCCTGTTAAGTCATAGACGAGTTATAGTTGCTTCGTTAAGTCGTAAACTCGTCGCAACTTCCCCTTTGGTTTTCCCGTTGAGTCGTGGACGACTCATCACCGCCTCCTTAAGTCGCGTACGACTTACGCCTTGACGACTCATCACTGCTTCCTTAAGTCGCGTACGACTTACACCTTTATCTCGTGGCGCTCCTTTAAGTCGTGGACGACTTATCTCGACTTCCTTAAGTCGGATACGACCTATGCCTTGTGCTGCATCACTTGGCTTCCACTCACTCTTTGGGTTTAGTCATTTCTGAAAAAGATAACCAAGCTCAACTGAGCAACACATCGTCTTAGAACGCTAAGGTAACCGATAGCTGAGAAACCAACTATCAAGAATATAAAATGACCATATATGGAAGTTAAGTCTTGTATACTTATCACCACTCATCGAATTCCAACTTGTACTATTTCTTGGTTAACAATAATACTAGACAAATCAAGGTAGTGTTACCTCAAAGTCATGTCTCACAATTATTCTTAGCTTTCGAAATAGTGTTCAAGTCTACTTCTTTGACGTTTAGTGCTAAATATACAACTAATTCGTTCCCATATAAGCGAATCACCTTACAGAAATTAATTCATTTCCATAAATGAATCAAACCCTTTGTTTTAAAACCCGAATTTGTGCTTAGCTTCACATTACAATTATTAGCTTTAAAACACTTTGTTAAAAGAGTTCACTAACTTTAAAACATCGATTTAAAAAGGATTTAATAAATTAAAACATCCTTACTACATTGATTAATTAACTTTAAACTTCATCACACAATTTGATTTTTGAACTTCAAATGTCTTTAAATAATAAAAAGGGAAAACCACTTTTAAACCTTATTAATTCAATTAATTAATAAAACACAACTAATTAAATTAATAAATATTTAATTATCATCATTTAAAATGAATAACAAAGTCAAAACTTCCTTGTTACCTTGATAAATTCACTTTGAAACTTTATAAATTAACTTGATTAATTAACTCCAATAACCTTTAATTAAAAAGGGAAAATCACCTTTAAAACATCATTAATTCAATTAATTAATAAATTTAAATATAATTAATTAAATTATATTAATAATTAATTAATTCCCATTATTTAAAAATGATTTATTAATTATAAACATCAATAAAAGATAGACCAGTTAGAGTTAAAATAAGTTGATAAATTTTAAATTTTATTTATTAAAAAGATTTATTAATTTAAAAGCATTATTAGAAAATTGATTAATTAACTTTAATTCATCATTGTTGAATGATTAATTATCCTTAACATCATTAAATAAAATGATTAATTAAATTTAAACATCATTAAATAAAATGATTAATTAATTTAAACAATCATTAAGTAGGTAACTAGTTAAATTTAAAAACCATCATTAACTAAGTAATTAGTTAACCTTAATCCTTATTAATTAAGTAATTAGTTAATTAAACAATCATTATTAAATAATTAATTTTTTTGAAAACATCACTAATCAAAATCTTGCTTAACTTGTAAAATAATTTCAAGCACGATAATGAAACCAAACGGTTTCGATAAAAGGTGATTTTTTGAAAATGCCGATATAACAACTATCGCTATTTGGGTAGTTCGACAAACAAACTTATGACATTTTCCAAATAACCAAGCATCACATAGCAATGGTTTAAGCATAACATAAGGTAAATAATGATGATACAACATGTAATAAGTATTTACTAACAATTATATCAACTTTAACTACCAACTTTCATATAGCTAACCACATGCTTACTAACTTTCAAATGTGATAAATTTTCAAAGTATGAAACAAACAAACAACCAATCCATCACTTCACATATACAACAAGCATTCATAGGCTATTAACATGAACATTAACATAGTATAAACTTGGTTTAAGAAGTTGTAGTTTTACTCACCGAAAGCTATCCAAACCCTCACTAACTTAGAGTATGACCTAGCACTTCCATTCCTAAGTAAAAGATTGATTCTTGGACCCTTAATGCACTACGTAGGCTTGGCCTTGAAAGAAGAAGGAAGTGAAACTTGCGTTGGTAAGGTGGATTGACTTTGGATAATCGTCGAATTCTCAAAAATGAACCCGAAAATTGGTTTTTTTCCAACTACTTTTTGGACTATTTACTCTTGGATTTTGAAAATGTGCTAAAGAGGAAAGTTTTAAAAAAAATATTTTCTCTACAATTACAAGAAAGGAATCACTAAATTTTGATTAGTTTTGAAGAAGATATGGTCAAAAAAGGACCATTTTCGAACTTGAAATTCTGGGTCCAAAAACACTCTATAAACCATTGATACTTTGACATAGCTATGCTCAAAATTTGAAGAAGTGATCAACATAAAATTTGTAGCCACTGGAATTTGACATAGTTTGAAGAAAATAATAAATTCGTTTGGACAAGATATGAGAGAGATCTGATCGGTGGAAAAAGAGAAAAATTTAGAGAGATGAAAGGCTATTCATAAGCAAGTGAAAATGTGAATTACTTAAACACCCCTTGTCATTTACCCTCCATACTGTTTTGCCACCTCAACACCCACTACCGCACATGCCATTTCGGCATCCACCTTATCCCCCCAACATGTCAAATAAAACATGTTTAAACATATTTTGTACTCAAGTCGCCATAGTGTGAAATCATGTCTCTTAAGGCATCTTTTAGTATATTCATGTATGTACTTATGTATATATTCCTATGTATATATCAATATATACTAACTAATTTACATTCTTAAAAGTTTAAATGTTGTTTCAAATATAAACAAGGCTCACAACATTTCAAACACCTTTATACGATGAAACGTCGAAAATTCGAAAAATGGTTTCCAGTCACATTTTCTGTTTTTCATCGAACTAAATATTCTTTTTTGTAAACTAAATTTGAAAACTATTCCACCATAATTATTTATTATTTAAAAGATTTTTATTTTAACTATAAAACCTATTATTTGAATATTTAAAATAAATTAAATATTCGCAAATTAATGTGGTGAAATTCCAGGTCGTTACACACATACAACATACCACTGTATGAGTGTCATCCACGAGCAAAGAATAACTGAATAAATAACACAATCGCGTCCCATACCACCAAGTTTTACTAGTCCATTTATTCAGTGCTCACACATTACACTCGCTCCTTCTATATTCTACATAACTAGTCCAAATAATAACCAAAAAATGTTATCGAAATTCCCATACCAGATGATATCACTAAACCGGTTATTCAAATTTTTTGTCACATAGAATAACTATCATAGATTAAATGGAAAGATGTCGTCACCATATCATTTTAAAATATAACTTAGATCAATATCAAGGTGAATCATTCACAATATCAAAATTAATATGGAACATGAAAAATTAAGCAAGTATGGGAAAGCCAATTAATTAAATAAACATATATATTATAATCAAATCAATATTAAAGTAAATCGTTTTATAACAACAAAATCGATGTAGAAGGAGGAAGCCATCATAAAAATATAATAGTATATCATTTTAACAAATATGTATAATATACATCTTATACTCTTAATTATACTTATCACTTATAAAATTACTTAAATATTATATAGAAAATATTTCTTATTTTCAGAAATTCATACAATCTTTAATAATTATTTAAAACTAATTATAACTTTCTTTTCAATAGATTAATTAATTTAAATAACCTTTATAATAAAATCTCTTTAAAATAAAATTATTTATAAAACACTTTCAATATAATTTCAAAATTAAACAATTTTTGTTTTAACTAAATATATTTAATATATACGAGTGGAAAGCAGGATTGTTACACCTCAAGATGCATCCAAGGTGATCGAACTCATGTAGGTCTCACCATTCCTCATATCGAGCATAAGTGATATATGACCCACTCACAGATAATCATCATCATCTCCCCCTTCTTACTCACTAGTCATCATGAATTCTCAACTAAGTAGCATAATCCCTCTGCCAAAAGAGAATGATGTCAAGTCCCGTATAATACGCTATCGAGGCCATAAAAGAAACAACGATGCTGTATACACACGGACATTAAATAAAACTTCACACAATCATATACACATATCACAAACATAAATTGATGTCTTGTCATCTTGTATCTACATGTATGGTCACTACTATAATACCAATAATATATATGACCACTAATAAAAGACTAATACTGAGCATGTCCTGAATATATGCCCAATACCATGCATCAAAACATATCAACCCAAGGTCGAAACCAAGAGGTACAAACTCACTCCGCTCAATTGTACACGCTCATCGGACGTGACAGTGCAACCGATCAAAGTACCGATCTTTTGCCCGATTGTTCCTTGATCTCTATCGACCACATATGCATCGCATTACATAACCATCTGAATCCCGAGCTTTATATTGCATTCCACTTTCCTGAGTAGCCTACAGTCACCCTGAAGTCATGCTAAAGCTTCATACCAACTTAAGCCCAAATGGGGACAAAATCCCCTCCTTCTCACTCCCTGCCTAGGCTTAATGCCCATTCCAGGCTCTCACTAGTGGACTGGTCGTACCACCACCGATGGACTGATGGTAGCCTACATCAGATAGTGAGCCTTGGCAATAACAATTTATGCTTCCACCTCTACCTCATCGGCACTCACCCTAAGTCCATTGGTTGATATTTTAGAAGTGGTTTCTTATGTATTCGAAAACTGATTTCGATACAAATCCCACTCTTTTTTGCACAGAGTTCAACGTGGCTACTCTTTCGACCCAACCTCGTCTAACATGCAAAAACATACTCAATCGGCCTTCTTGTATCATGTGATGCCTATACGCGTGTCAATAGACCCATTTGTGCATATTTGTACACACAAGCGTATACAAACACACTTTAACTACACAAATCACATTTCGGGCTTCATCGAGATGATTACTCAACCCAATATCCTCTCATGCAACTTTAGCGCATATAATAGTTGCTATGTCTACATGAGATGCTCGCAATGTGCTTATAAACCAATATAGATATCCATACATGTCATATATTTATTCGCACAAATCCACTTATATAAATAGATACAACCACATACAAAAACTCTAATTATAATTCATGAATAGTCTTTACTATCATACAGGACATGTATACGCATAGTTACCCATTGTATATAATGTATATTTAAATAATTATTTCAATTATTATTTTTATTTATTAAATATTTTCTACAAAAGTCCAACATCTCTTCATACTATTTTATAAGATCGTGCGATTATTTTATAAAATACATTGCTAGCTGGTCAATCATTTTAAGTCTTTATAACACTTAATTTCTTCCTTAAAGTTAGGTATTCACCTCATAATTATTTTATAAAACCTTACTACCATTTTATAAAATAATCCCTTCATCCTATTTTATAAAATCTCAAAGCTTATAACCATTTTACAAAATACTTCCTTCATACTATTTTATAAAATCTCATGCTCTTTTATAAAATATCATAATTATACTATTTTATAAAATCTCATACTCCTTTATAACATATCTCACTTACATATACAAATTATTCATCTACTTAAATAGTATTTATAAGCATTAGTTAAGCTTAATTAAGTCTTCAATGACTTTAATAGTAAGTATAGAATCAAAAATTCACTTAATTAGCTTAATAATTTCTTCAAAAATCATCAATAAGGTCTTTAATGATTAATGTGTTAATATAACCATGTTTACTACATAATTATAAGTTCAAATCATTACACATTATTCATTAAGAAACTATTAGTAATTAAAATTATTTACTAACTTTTCTAAAATCAATTCAAATGGTTTAATCGATACTACTAAATCATACATACATAACCATATTACTTAATTAGCCCCTAATCAATAATAACATCACACACCATTGTTCAATTAACCCCAAATCCAGATACAAGCTTACTAACTTTTCCAAAAGTAGTACTTAAGATCTCTAATAAATAGTGTGTTAATGTAATCATATTTACAATGTAAACATATGCTCAAGTTATCAATACATTCTCTAAATTACTTCACATAACTCCATAAATCCATGAAGTATAGTGAGCGAATACAGGTAGAGAATCATCCTACTCACCTTTTCCTTCCCCAGAACAAGCTCTAATCACCAAAAACCCAACGTTTTCTCTCTTGAAATTTGAGATGTTGATACAAACTCCACTTCAGTCTAATCCAATGATAGATTTTGTGAGGAATGAGAACGAAGAATTACTATGATTTTATTGGGATTTATAGGAATTTATTTAAGCCTTAATTAGTGGATCTAGGGTTTAGGATTAAGGGGTGATTAAGAAAGTAATTAGGAAAGGAAAAACAAATGCATTGTGGAATGCAAAATGAACGTGAGTTAACCAACTTATAGACAAGCTAATGGGCTTTAGTCCTAAATTTATTTCATCTAAACGAAATTCAAACTTTTTATAACAGGGACCATTTTTAAACAATGGAATTTTAGGGCACCGATCTATTTTTTTTCAAAATTATGGCGCGTTGATGCGGTATGAGGAAAGAAATAACAAGTCTACATCTCCTGATAATCCATCATTCTCATATGTCAGGTCGGAAAAGGTAAAATTACCTACGTATAGACGATATCTTGAATATCTACTTACTCTTCAAAAGGGAAGAGAATTTTCAAAATTTTAAGGATAATATAATGGCATATAATTCAGTATATGCGTTCACTTCGATGAGTGAACATTTTTACCACTCCATCAATAATGGTCGGGGTCCTATGTTTTTAGATTAAATGGACAAAATCACCAGAAAATTGGTTCTTTGCTTCAAGTGGATAGAGATCCAAAATTTTCTCGGATATACATTTATGACATTAAAAATAAGGTGAGGAATAGGCTAGGCATAAAGGAAAATAATTATGGAAAAAATTTGGATTGAAAAATAGTGGAGAACTTGATTTTGATGTTTGACCGTTGCAACAAGTTAGCAAAAAATTTCAGGATGGCAATGTAACGACCCGCATTTTCGATCCTTAGAAGTTGACATTAATACATCTCCGGTATTCACGTGTCGAATGACCAAGTGCCTGAAAGACCGATTGTTAGGGGAAAGAAAGAAGAAAGAAGATAAAAGAAACTAAACAACATAGAATCTCACAACATAATGAATAACCTATAATATAACAATGATCTTTATAAAAGAAAACTTTTATTTGCATACATCCATTAGAACCTGGACAGTTATTGTGACGCTCCACCTCTATACTCACACTAGCCAAGGACACCACAGGGTAATGCCGTCGACTAGCGTGAAGAATAAGGCAGTTGAGGAGCGACCATCTGTGTAATTGCTTTGTGCGAGTACCGATATGTCAGATAATATAACTTACATTTCATTTCAAGAGGAAATCCGTCATATCAAATACAAACTCAAAGCTACCACACAGTGGCTATGTGGACTTCGGAAACAAATATAGAAATAAGCATAACACAAATCAGTCACAGATATTCATATCACAAAGGCAGAAACAGATATGAATATAACACATAAAAGTGTACATCAAAATAGTGGTCAAACTAGATCCACTACATCACAAAAGAATAGATACAAGTGCTAGACAAAAGAATAAGTATACAACGAGGAGTCTCCATCCTGAATGTATAAAAACAAAAACTACTATGCTAAAGTAGTTAGCCAAAAGTCAGGTGACGGACACTGATAAGAAGTCAAGCAGGAGCACCTGAAATACCTCAGTCTGACCCGAGTATTATTTAAGAAGAAAATAATAAACGGATCAGTCTAGCTATAAATATCAGATAAATGAGATAGGATAAGAGATATCACAAACAACGTATGATAACAATACTGACATACCATGACAAGTATAAATCAGATAACAACAAAAATCATACAATATCTCAAATAATCTCAAACACCAAAAGAATGCCATATTCTTTAAACTATTCACCAAAACACAAATATTGATAAAGCTTATCAATGCAATCCACGAAAATTGGTGAAACACAAATTCTAGAAATCAATCACTAGAAATCCAGAAATCACAAAGGGGGAGGCCTATCAAAACTGGGAGCATGAAAACTCACCAACACGTGTGTCACAAACGGAACGCTATTCCATGGTCGCTAACAATCAATTTTGAGCCGAAGCTCCACAAACGGCCCGAAGACCATGGGTCGCTACCCCACCAATTTTGAGTTGAAACTCCACAAATGGGGTTTAACCCCCACACAAACAAAGAGACGTCGCACATCGCTAGTCTTCACAAAATGATCATCATCGATCAATAAAAGGTGTGAATCACACTAAGCTAGTAAATATAAGAGTTTAGCTTCATGTCCCATAACCACTGGCTTAACTTAAATATTTACGAACAAATTGTAGATTTCCACTCGAAAATTGTCACAAGATTTTCAATCGAACAAGTCTAAAAATTAACCGACGAAGTAAACGCAAGCGTTTCATACCACTTGTTTTGCTAAGCCATTTAATTAGATTTCTCATACGAATGAGGTAAAGGTTTGTATATACTAATAGGTTGGAAAACGGTTTTATAAACGAGCTTTGTATTAAAAATAGAGTTGAAATCATCTTTGTGAAAAAGTTTGAATATTTACTACTAGTATAGAAACCTTTGTATTTTGAAGTGACAAATCATAAAAATGATTGTAAAACCAATCAATCACCAAAGATTCACATTCGAAGACGTGAATCAAAACCATAGAAATCGATATTTAATCCATCAAAACGGATATTTCCAAAAATCCAAAGAAAGAAGTCATCAAAGTCGATAATAAGTGATAACAACTAACCGGATCGAAAAGAATCGATTAAAAATCGGAAACCCACACAAAATTGCCTTAAATAGGCAAAAAGCACATCTCCCAGATTCAGTCGACTGGACTGTAGGGTCAGTCGACTGATTCATGCTTAGAAACTCTCGGGTTTCAGGTTCGGTCGACTGATACAGGGACATGAACTTTTCTGTTCCCAGATTCAGTCGACCGACCTTACAGTTCAGTCGACTGAACTACCATTTGCAGTATTTTCAGCCTAGCCCAAGAGGGGCTAAAATCCAAACTGATGTGATTGGACGAGCAATGGAGACTAGGGATTTATGCCAAGCGACAACCCAGCCTTATAGGCTCTTCGATACACCCCAACAACATGTTCAAACATCAAAGGTAGGATTTTTAAAGATTTGACTTCAAAACACCAAAAATTGGAATATTCATCAAACCAATTCAATTCAAAGGCAAATGGACCAGGAATAGATGTTAGGAATTACTGCCAAACAACTATCAAAGATATAGACATAGATGTGAGTTCAAAAACTCATCTTTTAAACTTAAAACAACAAATGAGAAGCTCTAGAACAAGCAAAAATTTATTTCTCTTCAACAACATCTCTAGAATCTTCAATCTATTATCAAAGGTGAAGTTTTTCCTAAGTTAGGTTATAGGAATTTTTGAAATTGAAGAGAGATAGAGATGGAGAAGATGAAGGGGATGCTTACCTAAGCTTCTCTTGGATTTTGGACTTGAATTTGTATTTCCTAAACAAACTAGGGTTTTGGAATTCTAATTTCCAATCTCTTCCCCCATTTTTACTTTAGCTTGAGTGTTAGGAAATAGAATGAGTGAATGGATGAAGAGTAGAGGAGTTAGGGTTATTTGTTAGGTTGGTGGGCTGAAACCCAAACCCAAACCCAAAGCCCTAAATGAAAATATCAAAATTTTACTCAACACCAAACATATCGATGTTTATACTCAAAAAGGTCGCAAACGCCATTTTGGATGCAATGGAGGTGGTCTCAAGTCCTAATTCGACTGTTTACAAAAAGTAACATATCAGACTTTAATCCGACTAATGATGCTATATTTAAATAAATCATTTAAATATACAATCGTAAAATATGCGGGTTGTTACAGACTCCCCTCCTTAAAGAAATTGTGTCCTCGCAATACTTAGAAAAAGAAAAACAACCATACAAAGGCATAACAACAGAAAAAGAAGAAATTTTGAAATGAGAAGTTCAACTTAAGGAGCACGAGAGAGTAAGTCTGGATGTGTTCGCTCGATGAATTCTCTAGATTCCCAAGAGAAATCCTTAGGATTTGTGGACCATTGAACTTTCACAAGAGGAACATCTTTATTTCGAAGGCGTTTAATCTCCGTAGCAATGATACGAATAGGATGTTGCTCATTAGTCAAATTAGGCGAAACTTCAATTTCTTCAATAACACCGGGCTCAAGAATAGAATCGGAATCTCGAAGGCATTTCCGTAGTTGAGAGACGTGGAATACGTCATGAATAGTAGAAAACTCAGCCGGTAATAAAAGGCGATAAGCCATGGAACCAATGCGTTCGGTGATGGAAAATGGACCAATATATCGAGGTGCTAATTTTCCCGATTGACTGAAACACACAACACTCTTCATAGGTGAAACACGAATAAACACAATATCTCCCTCAGAAAATTCTAATCTCCTTCTTCGGTTATTGGCATAGGATTTTTGTCTACATTGAGCTTCTTTCATCCTATGACGAATAAGGTCAATATTTTCTGTGGCATCATGAATAAAATCTGGACCTAAAACTAGCTTCTCATCGGCTTCAAGCCAACATGAAGGAGATCGGCATAGAGTGCCTCAAAAGGTGCCATACCAATACTAGATTTGAAGCTATTATTATAAGAAAACTCAACAAGGGAAATATGATCTTCCCAACTTCCACCAAAATCAAGAACACATGCACAAAGAAGATCTTCAAGAGTTTGATTCACACGCTCGGTTTGTCCATCGGACTGAGGATGATAAGCGGTGCTAAAATTAAGCTTCGTTCCCAAAGCTTTTTGAAGACCTTTCCAAAATCCACTAGTAAATAATGGATCACGATCACTAACAATAGAAGTAGGAACTCCATGTAATTTAACAATTTCCTTGACATAGAGTTTAGCCAAAATAGGTACGGTCCGATTGGACTGAACGAGAATAAAATGGGCGGACTTTGTAAGTCTATCTACTATCACCCATAGGCTATCATGACCCAAACGAGAACGGGGAAGACCGTCAATAAAGTCCATGAAAATTTGATCCCACTTCCAAACAGAAATGTCCAAAGGTTGCAATAACCCACCGGGCCTTTGATGCTCGGCCTTTACGAGTTGAAGAGCGATATCAACAAGCTGATCGAAAGAAACTTCTAATTTCAAAAGTAATGGCTTTTTTAGGTTCTTATTAAACCCATAGACAAATCTCTGATTTTTCTTCAATGGGGTATTAATATACTCGACCCCATATTTAGATAGAGATTCGAAAGATGCGACGTAACCCAACACAGAAGGTTCACCTTGAACAAGGTCAATAAAGCGTCAAGCTAGAGATACTTTTTTAGCTTCTGGCATAAATTTTAACTCGAATCTTTCCCGGAATTGCTCCCAAGTAAGATCCGCTTCAATAATTTCGGTGATCAGAAGCTCATACCAATCTAATGCTCTTTCCTGGAGTATGCTAGAAGCCACTTGGACTCGATGAAGATCAATAAGATTCATGCGGGAAAAGATGTGATCGCATGTTCTAAGCCATGCTTGGACTTCTATAACACTTTCGGATCCCTTGAAAGGCCTTCCACCCAAGTTGGTGTAATCACTGCACAAGCGTGCAAACCCAGATTTAGGATGAGTAGGCTCTGGAATGGGTCTGATAGCTTGAGCATTTTTCACAAGATCTAAGAGCTGTTGGGCAGAGATAAATACTCAGGGGTAGCACTGGATTGACCGGCGCTGGGATGGCCTGGTCTATCCATTTCTCTTCTTTAAGAAAGAAAGAAGAGGAAAAAGGTTATTGATAGAATAAATATCAAACAAACTTAATTGATAAAACAAGGCATCATAAAAAGAAATAGGATAGAACGGTACGAAGACTCGAATTAAATCCTATAGCATGATTCCTAAGAAAGACTTAGGACAATGATCCTTGCTAGATTATTCTTCATTGTTCCGAAGTTTGGCTCTGATACTAAGCTGTGACGCCCCACCTCTATACTCACACTAGCCAAGGACACTACAGGGTAATGCCGTCGACTAGCGCGAAGAATAAGGCTGTTGAGGAGCGACCATCTGTGTAATTGCTTTGTGCAAGTACTGATATGTCAGATAATATAACTTACATTTCATTTCAAGAGGAAATCCGACATATCAAATACAAACTCAAAGCTACCACACAGTGGCTATGTGGACTTCGGAAAAAAATATAGAAATAAGCATAACACAAATCAGTCACATATATTCATATCACAAAGGCGGAAACAGATATGAATATAACACATAAAAGTGTACATCAAAATAGTGGTCAAACTAGATCCACTACATCACAAAAGAATAGATACAAGTGCTAGACAAAAGAATAAGTATACAACGAGGAGTCTCCATCCTGAATGTATAAAAACAAAAACTACTATGCTAAAGTATTTAGCCAAAAGTCAGGTGACGGACCCTGATAAGAAGTCAAGCAGGAGCACCTGAAATACCTTGGTCTGACCCGAGTATTATTTAAGAAGAAAATAAAAAACGGATCAGTCTAGCTATAAATATCAGATAAAATGAGATAGGATAAGAGATATCACAAACAACGAATTATAACAATACTGCAATACCATGACAAGTATACATCAGATAACAACAAAAATCATACAATATCTCAAAT
This sequence comes from Allium fistulosum, assembly GCA_030737815.1. Taxonomy (NCBI): domain Eukaryota; kingdom Viridiplantae; phylum Streptophyta; class Magnoliopsida; order Asparagales; family Amaryllidaceae; genus Allium; species Allium fistulosum. Next base: position 1,430,457,568 of record CM060902.1, read on the forward strand.
AATCTCAAACACCAAAAGAATGCCATATTCTTTAAATTATTCATCAAAACACAAATATTGATAAAGCTTATCAATGCAATCCACGAAAATTGGTGAAACACAAATTCTAGAAATCAACCACTAGAAATCCAAAAATCACAAAGGGGGAGGCCTATCACAAACGGGAGCATGAAAACTCACCAACACGTGTGTCACAAACGGAACGCTATTCCATGGTCGCTAACCATCAATTTTGAGCCGAAGCTCCACAAACGGCCCGAAGACCATGGGTCGCTACCCCACCAATTCTGAGTTGAAACTCCACAAACGGAGTTTAACCCCCACACAAACAAAGAGACGTCGCACATCGCTAGTCTAAATCACAAAATGATCATCATCGATCAATAAAAAGTGTGAATCACACTAAGCTAGTAAATATAAGAGTTTAGCTTCATGTCCCATAACCACTGGCTTAACTTAAATATTTACGAACAAATTGTAGATTTCCATTCGAAAATTGTCACAAGATTTTCAATCGAACAAGTCCAAAAATTAACTGATGAAGTAAACGCAAGCGTTTCATACCACTTGTTTTGCTAAGCCGTTTAATTAGATTTCTCATACGAATGAGGTAAAGGTTTGTATATACTAATAGGTTGGAAAATGGTTTTATAAACGAGCTTTGTATTAAAAATAGAGTTGAAATCATCTTTGTGAAAGAGTTTAAATATTTACTACTAGTATAGAAACCTTTGTATTTTGAAGTGACAAATCACAAATGATTGTAAAAACAATCAATCACCAAAGATTCACATTCGAAGACGTGAATCAAAACCATAGAAATCGATATCAAATCCATCGAAATGGATATTTCCAAAAATCCAAAGAAAGAAGTCATCAAAGTTGATAATAAGTGATAACAACTAACCGGATCGAAAATAATCGATTAAAAATTGGAAACCCACACAAAACTGCCTCAAATAGTCAAAAAGCACATCTCCCAGATTCAGTCGACTGGACTGTAGGGTCAGTCGACTGATTCATGACTAGAAACTCTCGGGTTTTAGGTTCAGTCGACTGACTCTGCAGTTTAGTCGACTGATACAGGGACAGGAACTTTCCTGTTCCCAGTTCAGTCGACTGAACTGTATGGTCAGTCGACTGACACAGGGGTAGAAAATTTTCTGCTCCCAGATTCAGTCGACTGACCTTACAGTTCAGTCGACTGAACTGCCATTTGCAGTATTTTCAGCCTAGCCCAAGAGGGGCTAAAATCCAAACGGATGTGATCGGACGAGCAATGGAGACTAGGGATTTATGCCAAGCGACAACCCAGCCTTATAGGCTCTTCGATACACCCCCAACAACATGTTCAAACATCAAAGATAGGATTTTTAAAGATTTGACTTCAAAACACCAAAAATTGGAATATTCATCAAACTAATTCAATTCAAAGGCGAATGGACAAGGAATAGATGTTAGGAATTACTACCAAACAACTATCAAAGATATAGACATAGATGTGAGTTCAAAAACTCACCTTTTAAACTTAAAACAACAAATGAGAAGCTCTAGAACAAGAAAAGATTTATTTCTCTTCAACAACACCTCTAGAATCTTCTATTATCAAAGGTGAAGTTTTTCCTAAGTTAGGTTATAGGAATTTCTGAAATTGAAGAGAGATAGAGATGGACAAGATAAAGGGGATGCTTACCTAAGCTTCTCTTGGATTTTGGACTTGAATTTGTATTTCCTAAACAAACTAGGGTTTTGGAATTCTAATTTCCAATCTCTTCCCCCATTTTTACTTTAGCTTCAGTGTTAGGAAATAGAATAAGTGAATGGATGAAGAGTAGAGGAGTTAGGGTTATTTGTTAGGTTAGTGGGCTGAAACCCAAACCCAAAGCCCTAAATGAAAATATCAAAATTTTACTCAACACCAAACATATCGATGTTTATACTCAAAAAGGTCGCAAACGCCATTTTGGACTCAATGGAAGTGGTTTCGAGTCCTAATTCGACTGTTTACAAAAAGTAACATTTTAGAATTTAATCCGACTAACGATGCTATATTTAAATAAAACATTTAAATATACAATCGTAAAATATGCGGGTTGTTACAGTTATACCAATATGTCCTTACAATTTCTGGTAAATACAACAAAAACATGCAGCGGAACACAAAGAAGTAGATATGTCTTAGGCCTCCAACTCCCTGGGCTCCAATGCTTCCAAAGCTAAATCTGTAAATATGCTCGGCCTGACCCGAGCGTTATAGGGAAATAATGCTCAGATCAGTCTGGTAAACCAGCATAAGTAACACACCTCAAATGGATTTTAAAGTTATAAAAACTTTGCAAAATAAAGGTATCGCGTAAGACTACGCTGCATATAAACACGAATATGATTTAACCTTACGACAACCAAACCATTTCTATAAGAAATCCATTGATACTATAATAATGTGTGGGGTTTAAATAAAAATATGAATATAGCTGAAAAGCTTGCATCTTACATACCAGTATAGTTGGGCACAACTAAGTCTGTACGACGCCTACTGGAGAATGGATTCCATCAATGATAAGGCTATTGGGGTATCGCCTATCATAGTACTACACCTCTAGAAATATGTACCAAGGTCAACAAGAGCATCTTGCACGCCTACTACACAAAGTCGTCCAACCCCTTATTGGATAGTACTGAATATATCATCACCCTGGTTGCTTTGCAACCTTTACGAGAGCTCTCATGCACAACCAAATCCATAAAATGAATATATATCTAGAAAGGTGATGATATACCCTAATGGGTGCGACCCATATAACCCTGCCGCATATCCTCTATATTAGTCATTCCCGGTTGATGAGGCTAGAGGCTACGTTTTACCTTTTATATATAGCAATCCCACTTGGAATGCCAACACTGCCCTCCAGGCAGCAATGTAGTGTCAGCATTCATCCATATAAGTTGTTCAGTATATGAACAAACCGAAGGCACTACTTCTACTACATCCACTTTGGAACCACCCTCAGGATTAGTAGCAAGTAGCCCTTGCACTTCAGAGAGCTTCATCATCGATTATCTTCAGATATTCTAATTCGAAATTCTTTTCCCGATTGAAGTGGTTTTCAGATAATATATCCAATCCTGGTCACTCTGAACCGACAATGATAGTTTTAAAACATGTCAACATTTGATAGTCGGTTATTTAACTATCACATAAACAAACAATACAACCAGAGGTTTAATTCCCCAAGGGAAAGTAACACATGTAAAGCACAAAGCAACCCAACCCTCTTAATTTAATTTCTCATTAATCTAAACCACTTTGTAAATACTTATATTAAATATCTTTTATAAAGATATATTTCAAAACATTTCATTTTCCCAAAACTTAAAAACCCTTCCATATACTTATATTAACGATTTAGGTATATGCGTAAATCATTGTATTTCAATACTTCGAAAATATACTCATATACTTATTTCAACGGTATAGGTATATTTACAAACCTTAAGAAATATTCTTATTCCAAAATCACACTTAAAATTGGGTTAAAATGGAGTCAATAAAAACAAAAATAATAATAACCTAAACACTATTCCTTCAGTGTTAAGTTGGAAAAGAATGTCCCTTACCACCATAATTAAGAAGGCCAGTCAAGGAAATCATATCTCTATTTCAAATAGACTCTTTTATAAAAATCCTATTCATAATTATAACTCAAATTCATTTTAGAATTCATTTCAAAAATATTAGTTATAAATCTCTGTAAAAATATATATAACATAATTTCAACCTCCTTTTATAAACTTCCAAATTCATGTAATAACTCCTTTTAAACATCGTTTTATATTATTTATAAAACCCTTTTATAAAAGATCATTTATAAACTTATTTTAAAAAACCTAAAATCCATTTATATAACTCGTTTATAAAACAAAACTTCTTTTATAAAACAAATTCCAAATATAAAATCAAACTCTAATTATAAAATAGAACTCCTTTTATATTTATAAAATTCCACTTTTAACATTCCTTTCATATTTATAAAACACCGTTTATACATTTTCAAATTTATCACACTTCAAGTTTCCAAAATAGCCCCACTACTTTCTTTAAAGCGACCCTTCCACATATTATTATAAATCCACAAATGTCATTTATTTCTTAAATTTATCAAACGAAAATATATTCCCTTTTATAAAATATCACTTATAAGACTCTCCTTCAATTTATAAACATCATTTATAATCTATTCTTTTATTTTCAATATTTTATACAAAATGTATCACAATATTTATTTCAATATATTTCCATCTTCTTTAAAACAAAAATCACTTTTAAATAAAAGATAGCCCTTTTTTATTTACTTTTTAAAAAATAAACATTTATCATTATAATAATTTTCCTATAAAAGCCAACACTCCCAAAATAATTATTTTAAACATTTACTTATATATATATATATATTAAAAAGAATAAATAAAGAAATTTTGAAATATAATAGAAGAGTTTTAAAAAATTATTTATTTTAAAATATCATAGAAATTCCAAAATAGTTAGATTTAAATCATTTCCCAAATCAAATTAATTCCAAACCAAATCGAAAAATAATATTATTCCAAAATAGTAAATCAAGGGCCATAGTTCCTATAGCACTTAACAAATGCTATAACTATCCTTTTCTACTAAAAAGGTTCAATTTTCCCATATGTTGATGTCACACCCAATATGGCCAAACAACCAAATTTTCAGTATTTAACAATCTATATCACCGAGATACAACTAAAATAAACCAACAGGTAAATAACTGGAAATTATTAAATCACTACTGTGAGAAATCCGGATTTCTCATCACATTTTCCTATATTTCAATTTTAAATGCTAATCATTTTTAATAGCGGATATTTTAACTAAACAGCCAATAATTTCAACTAAACTCAAGTAGTAAAATTTTATCTACTATATAATACACTAATTTACCAAAAGAGGTGAGTTATACTCATCGAAATTTCAGTTGGCGCCGAAGTGTTCCGGTTTGAACTAAAATCGAACAAAGCCCAAATTTTAACTTTCTCCAAATTTAACCAAACCAATTCCATCATGAAGCTTCATATTATGAGCGTAGTGCAAAAAGTTTCGTCTCGATTTGGCCTTGTATGAGCAAGATATTAAATTTATAAGTTAACGATTTTTAATATATTAATTACTTGATTAAACAAATTAATTGCCTAAATTAAAATAAAACCCTTATACAAAACTTAAACCACTCTTGCTTACTCTACAGTACCATCATCCCCATGACCTAAATTTGACCGTCGAGACCTCCTCCTCCCCTCCACTAAACTCAAATCTGACTTCACCACTCGCTCCTTCTTCACCCGAGCTTCATCTTCCACCCAATCACCTTCAACTCGCCACCCCCAAGAAAAATGCATTAATCAGCCACATCACCACCGTACACAACCGTCAGCCTCCCCTGGACTAGATTGCACCTCACGAAACTCGACCCACGGCTCCTACTTGCCCCCACCGAACCCAAATACAACCTCAAAACGGGCTAAATCCCCTTCGGTTCCAAGTAAAACCAAACCCTAGCTTTAATTTTCCTAAAACCTTTACTATCGATTAACAGATACAAGGATTGCACCCTCCAAAATACATACCAAATGTGGATTTATCAATTTAAAGCTCAAAGACGAAAGCTTTCTAATTTTTTATTTTTGTTTGAATTGATTTGAATTTTTAAGGTGGATGGATCCATGTTTATTTTTGTTCCAAAGTAATAAGAAATAAAACTATAGAAAGAGGAGGAATGAAATGTGTGGTGTTGGATATTTTAAGTGTTGATATATATATATATATATATATATATATATATATAATTTGTAAATTCTAGCATTTCACTGCATATATATTTTTATTCACGAATGAACACTGAATCGATAAAACAAAAAAACTGTCACGCTCAGAACAGTGACATTACTCTGAAACAATAATAATATACACTGGTTATTAGATTCTATAAATCACAAAAACATTGTAGTTTGTCGATAAATCGTCAAACGAATAATTTCAATATTTTCCAAATTAAAAATTATGGAAAAATCAAATAAATTAAATGAAAAATACATCAATAAATATAGAGTCATAAAAATAAAAATAAATTTTCTGATTATTCATTTGAACCACTTCTTATTGCAAATAAATTAACAAAATGAATTCCCCATTATTATTTAATAATAAAAAGGAGTTAAATAAAGCAATTTAATCCATTACATTAATATTCAATTTAAAGTTTGATATTTGAATCATTATTCACATAAGTTCACAAATTCAAATATTTTAAATAATCTCTGTATTTGAATTCAAGTTTAAAACCATTAAAAACCATTTATTCAATGTTTAAAATTAATTAAATATTATAAATTAAATAATCAGAATTCCAGGTCGTTACATTTTTCCCCCTTAAAAGAATTTTATCCCCGAAATTCCCAAGGTAAGAAAAATGAATCTTAATTCTTATACCTTTCAAAATCAATTTGTTGAAAAGGACTGTTAGATTTCTAAGTCTTTAAATCACAAAACATTTTGGCTGCATCTCCTTTGCGCGGCTCGATCGAAAAAGCTACAAATCGCCACCACAGCTCAAATGAACAAAAGAAAACCAAAAGCCAAGCGACCTCCCATACCTGAGCATAAAATCATCTAGCCAAACAAAAATATATAAATATGTACCTATTTTTCAGGTAACCAATCTCTACTCATGAAATCAAAAGCATCAAACTAGCCTTTGCTTCCATGAATCTGCATCTTATTTATAATAATATCCAACCATATAAACTGCATCTCTAATTATAAAAGTATATAATTTCAATCAAGTCCGTACGACGTACATATACCATCCGTACGTAGTACCAAATCCGATCACTCGCTCAATCATACAATTTCACTTCCGAGTTAGTATCGTCGGCTCGACCACTCCAGTGAGGACTCTGATCCTTGATTAGAAATCCGTTCTCCTTGCATAGCAAATACTATGATAGAAAACTTTGGAATCAAATTAAAAATCCATATCAACTGTTCGTCCTCAAGAACTGAGAGAAAAATCCTAACTCGGACTGGTGCAAATCACCTTGAAATCATGTACTCGAAACTGGATCAAAACAATTATGTAAATAAAATGATCTATGTATATCTTATGTACTTATTTAATTGGTTTTCTAACTATACCAAATTCTTTTTATTCGTATTCAATTTAAATCACATTATACCGCTAGTATTTCATTAATAATAAAATTACTTACTATCCATTTCAAAAATCATTACTTAAGTTTATAAATATTTTCTAAGGCACAACTTAACTTTACTAATCACTTTACAACTTAAGTTCATATTCATACAGCATTTTTCTACAACCTAAGAGCATATATACAAAAATAAAATTTGTTTTACTTAACCCAAACGTCTAACAAATTAAAATTTGTTTAACTTACTATTTTTTTCAAATTTAAAAGTTACCAAAACTTATCTTATTATAATTTCAACAAAAATATTTAGCTAAATTGTTTTCTCAATTAACTTAAAAGTTTCTGACTGTCCAAAATTTTCGGAAATTCCATTTCATTTTGATGAATGAAAATTACCAAACATCTCAAACCGAGATGCATAAACCAAACTATCCAATTGGATAGAATACATAATAAGTCTATAATATCACTTAACTGAAAATTCCAGAATTTAAATACCCGGTTTTATTTCAAAACATTTTGAAATAATAATATATATATCCTTTTGTATATATCAAATCATACCTTTTGGAAATTCTAAAACAACAATTGTTTTCCCAAAAACAATCTAATAACCAGTTACTATTAAAGTTGGCAATCCATCACTTAGGAGCTTGAAAATGATTGTCGATGATGCTACAGTGAGTTTGGTGCTTTTTATCTCTTCCAAATTCTTTTAAAATACTCCTATTCACAAAAACTTTCAAATAATACTATTACTAATTTATCCAAAAACTTTGAAAATACTTTCCAAAACACCAGGATTTAAGTTCTTAAATTCTTAGTTTAAATTCTTATTTATTTACAACATTCATCTTTATAAATCAAACTTATATAAAGTTACTTCTTATTAAAACATTTCACTAATGTATAGCTTTGTTTATATTATAATAAAGAACTTTTATTAAAATTAAATTTTAATCCAATCTCATCATCGAACGTCTTATTTCAAATCGTGAAATTGAATTCACAAGTTGTTCGTATTTTAAGTAAACCAAACAATAAGTGCTCATAAACTACCTGAGCACAAACAATAAACAATAAATGATAATAATTGAATATTATCTTTTTTTAACAACCAAGCACATCGTATATAGCTATATAAATTTCTAAAAAAAAATATTTTTTCATATGCAAAATATAATTCAGGTAAAATTATTTCATTTATCCAATTTCAAAACATTTTTATAGCACTAACAAATACTCGCTCATATATACGCACGCACGCAGGCACTCAAACTGATCCTAAGGTCTCGCTTACCCTATCTCAAATGAGTTAAGCCACACCAAAGCCTAAGTGTTCGCTCAATTTAAGCTCTAATACCACGAGTAACGACCCGCCTTTTTGATCCTCAGAAGTCGACACTGATACATCCCCGATATTCATGTGTTGAACAACCAAGTGTCAGAAAGGTCGATTGTTAGGGGAAAAAAAGAAGAAAGAAGACAAGAAGAAACTAAAAACCATAGAATCTAACAACGCTACGAATAATCTATAATATAACAATAATATTTATAAAAGAAAACATTTATATACATACATCCACCAGAGTACTAGCCATCATCTACCTGGACAGTTATAACTACCCGTACTTACAATTTCTGATAAATACAACAAAACCATGCAGCGGAACACAAAGAAATATATAACATCCCCCTACTTGGAGGTCCAGAACTAATGCCTACGGATGCTGCAGTCATCCATAGTATTAATCCTCGGTGACCAAATACGGCAATGTTAGATACATTGATACACAGAAATACATGAATATGAAAAAAAATTAAAACAGTAAACAAAGTCCACATTCCATTTCAAAATATTTCAAATTCATTACATAATACCAGTGCGCAGATCACATTCAGACAAAATATACTTATTACAAAATACGCCAAGAGTGACATATGAAGATGCCTCCTTGGTTGATCAGAGTATATAATAAGGCAATAAGACAAGTTTTCCTTTTGCAACCAAACATGGCGAAAATAAAAGAACTCTAAGTAGCTAACATGCCTCTTGCATGTCACCAAAAGCTTTATTCATCTAAAAGAACACCTAAAAACCCTAAACCTCAAACTACTCAAAATCAATTGAGTACCCGAGAGTTTAAGGTGAAAACAAAAACTTCGAGTCAGACATAAAGCCTGGTATGAATAATAATCTACCATCTCAAACCATTTAGATATCTAGTGAGACGACGACGCTTAGCGGAATGGGTTTTCTCTTCACTAGTATCTTAAAACCTTTATAAAACCATATACTATGCTCTTGCATCCACAATGGTACAATTTAAAACAGTATAATATGATGTTATGCAAAACTAGTGAATCAATTCTGGATTACCCATCCCCATTCATTTTGACAATCTGTCACAGTTATAGTTTCTAGGGTTACTATTAATGTAACATCCCCTATCTAGAGGCCCAAAGCTAAGCGCTATAGATGCTGCAGTCATCTATAGTATTAACTTCCAGTGACTAAATATGGCTATGTTAATGGTATCCATAATATACGACGCACTTGAATATGAAACAAATTACAGATTTCAAAACAACATTTTCCATTACATTTCAAAACACATGTTCCATATTCAAATTACACAATCCTATAACGTTTCCCAAGTAAATATCAAATATAATTATTACATAAATATGCTAAGAGCGGCATATGATGATGCCCCCTTGGTTGACCAGAGTACTATATTGTCATAACTGGCATAATACAACACAGCGGAAATAAAACAACAAAAAGAACTGCCACTCTGAAATAGCTATTCTTCAGCCTTCTGCTTGTCTTTGGTACCTTTATTAGCTTCATTCGTCATCCTACTAAAACCTGTAAACCTCAACCCTTAGCCTACTCAAATCAATTTTGAGCACCTGAGAGTTTAAGAGGAAAAACATAACCGAGTCAGACATAAAGCCTAGTGTGAATAATACAATACATCTCAGTTATTTAATGTTAAGTGAGATCACGCCGCTTAGCGGAATGGGTTTCCCCTCACGAACATCCTTTAAAACATATCTTTTGCAAATCTTTTCCTATAATCAAAACTGGTTAAAAACTGTAGCATCAATATGTAAATATACATATCAGGTAATAAATGATCTATCTATTCGAACACTATAGTTTTGTCTGGCTAACTACTAAACTTTGGCTGACTCGGGCCTACCATAAAATATAGCTAAGTTTATCTAACATCTATTAGACACTCCTCTTCTGGACAATAACTATCTATTAAATACTCTGCCTTTGGATGGTCTATCCCTAACTTAACATCTCCAAGGTCACCTGATCATAATGGTTTTACGGGCTAACCAATAACCTATCTGTATACAAATATATATCCCCTTCAGTGTGTAATCATAATTTTAGTCTTACCTGCGACAAAGCCTTACACACTGGAATTTTGGACTAAATTAGCTAGGGATAATAGCTAATGTATAGGGCGCGACCCTATACCAGTCCTATCTGGTATTCTAATATCTGAGTTGTCTTACTTAGGGAGACCTTCGTTTAAATTTTCCTTGAAAACCTTTTCAAACTGATTTAAAACCTTTAAATCAAAATTAAACAAGGATACATATACTCTATGCTTTACTCAAAATCACCTTCCAATTATATATATTTTACCCAAATCTTAGTTGATGAAAAATATAAACTTTTGAAAGTACCCCTTTCGAATCCATTGAAAGTATCCCTTTCAAAACCATTGAAAGTACCTCTTTCTAAACCAAGTAAAACCTGTTTCCTAACTTAGGCAGAAAGGCGAAAACCTTCCTTTCAAAACCATTTATAGAAGCCCTTCGAAACCATTCATTTTCTTTCTTTCGAAACCATTAAAAGCTTTCTTTGAAAGCTTTAAAACATTAGGCATCCTTCTTTAAAACCTTTAAACATTGCCTTTTGGAACCTTTGGAAACCTTTCCTTTCAAACCTTTCGAAACCCTTGGGGAACCACCCCTTCGAAAAGTTTCTTTGAAACCTTTCAAAAGCATCAAAACCTTTAAAAGCAAACCTTTCAAAAGCACTTGGGTTCAATTTAAAACATGTGGAAAACACCTTTTGAAAACATTTAAAGTCATCTCTTTCAAAACCATTTGGGTTCTACCTTCAACAGAGCAAAAGGGTCATTAAAACCATTTAAGTTGAAAGCACTCATTCGAAAGCTATTCCTAAGTAAAGAAGTGATGGTATCGAAACCACCCTTCCGAAAGCATTGGAGAAGTGGCCAAGTTTTAAAAACAAAGTATACCTTCCGAAACCATTTACCTCGAAAGATAGAAAAGCGGCAGCTAGGGGTTTTGACACCTTCAAAAGCATTACTTAAAACCAAAAGGCGCAACCTATTCGAAACCATTTCCTTTTAAACAATTTAACCAGGTCGGCCAACCAAGTCGAAAGCGAACCCTTCAAAAGCAAAGCGGGCGCTATTTCATTTAAAACAAAGACATGCTTCGACCCCCTCGGAACCCAACATTTTGACCCAATTCCCTCCGTCTTTATCCGATTCGCTACGTACCAAGTATATTGGTATCATGCGCATTGGTTTCGATAGGATGGTGGCGAAACATCTAGGTTGGAACCCCTAGTGCTGAAAGCGGTGAAACATGCTAAAAGCATGTAAAATTTGTTTTTAACATAAAAGAGAAATAGTTCTCAACTTACTTGCTATGTTTGTCAAACTTTTATTGGTTGCTAATTTTTCTTTTTCAAAAGTGCTGCCAAAACTTCAGAAATAAAAATATATTTTATTTTACAAAATACCCCTTCTTCTTTTACAAATATATAAAACATTTAAGTCCCATACCTTAAATAATTTTATGTATCTAATAAAACACTTAGGAAAATTCCACAAAAATTCTATAAAATCAATTTTAATATGTCTTCTAACATATATTAATTTCAGACCCAAAATAATAATTACTTAACCGTAAATAGTTTTATACCTAAAAACCATTTTCTTCACTAAATTTTTTAAATAAAATCTAGATTAATTTAGAAAATTATGAAAATTGAAACCCATCAATAAAATATCATTTTTGATCTAAATATAAATTTGCAAGGCATTTGGATATCATTTAATTGGTTTTTTTACTTCAAAACATATCATAAAATCTATATGAACAAGCATAAATCATCAACAAGCATATATAACTTTTAATCATTCAAAAGCATGGCATAATCATGCAAATAAGTTCAGATTATCCTTAAAACCGAAAACCATAAGATAATAAGATGTAGTAATTATTCACTTTAGCTTGAGATTAAAGATTTGAGATTTGAGTGAATTTGATTTTTGATTTAGCTTCTTCTTTTAGCCTTCTTCCTCTAGTTCTCTAAAATGTTGGTCGGCCTAAATATTTTAGTTCTTACAAATGAGAATGAATGTGTAGAATACACGGCCATTGGTTTAGGGTATTAGAACGATCATTTTTCTTATTTTACCCCTTTCTATTTCCTAAAACATTTTATTTCATGTTATCTCGTTTTGATTTACTCATTAACATGGCACGGCTACCCCTATTAATCACAAATCTCAATCCCTTAATCATCATATTATATTATTTAATTTAATTTAGCTAATTAAATATCCTAAATAATGTTACTAAAAATATGAGGTGTTACAGACTCCCCTCCTTAAGGAATTTCTTCCTAGGAATTACTATAAGGTATACAACAATTCAATCAAAAATGTACCATCAAAAAAATCCGGATAAGTGTCCATAATCCTGCTTTCAGTCTCTCAAGTACAGTCTCTCTCATCGTCACTCCACTAGACTTTCATTAATCTGGCTGTCTTGTTCCTTAGTCTCTTCTCATCTCTCGCGACTATACGAATAAACTTTCTAAATATAGTCAAGTCTGATTCTACCACTAAATCATCTAACACAGTCGATGTAATAGTAGTCTCCGGGTCTCTAACACACTTCCTAGGATGAGAAACATGGAAAATATCATGGACTCCTGCCAAACTATTCGGTAACTCAACTCTATATGCGAATTTCCTGATCCTCTCTATAATAATAAATGGCCCGACGAATCTTGGTGCCAATTTTCCTAATTTCCCGAATCTAATAACACCCTTCATCGGTGACACCTTAATAAAACATGATCTCCAATAGAGAACTCTTAAGTCTTTCCTACTTCTATCTGCATAACTTTTCTGCCTAGACTGAGCCTCTTTCATTCTAGCTCGAATCAACTCAATCTTTTCTCACTAAATCTGGACCAAGAAGCAACCTATCCTCGGTCTCTAAGAAGAAAACGGGAGATTTGCATGGCCTTACATACAAAGCTTCAAACGATGCCATCCCTATACTAGTCTGATAACTGTTGTTAAACGAAATCTCAATTAAGTGTAGTTGGTCTTCCCATGATCCTTCCAAATCTAACACATAAGTTGCTAACAAATCTTACAAGATTTTGTTAACTCTTTCTGTTTGCCCATCAGTCTGTGGATGGAAAGCGGTATTCATCTTGAGCTTGGTTCCTAAAATCTCTTGTAGACTCTTCTAGAACCGACTAGTGGACAAAGAACCCCTATCACTTACTATGCTACTAGGAATTTCGTGTAGTCTAACCACATTCTTCAGAAATAACTTAGCTAAAACATGTGTCGTCCTAATTGACTTAACTGGAATGAAATGGGCACTCTTGGTCAATCTATCCACTATGACCCATATACTTTCATTTCCCCTACTAGATCTTGGCATCCCGTCAATAAAATCCATTGAAATAGAATCCCACTTCCAAATCGGAATATCCAATGGCTAAAGTAATCCACTTGACTTCTGATGTTGAGCCTTTACCTGTTGGCAGTTTAAACACTGCTTCACCCATAAGCCAATATCCCTCTTCATACCTTTCTAGAAGAAACTTCTCTTCATATCCCGATACATCTTAGTTCCTCCTGGATGGATAGTGAACTTCGAACGATGGCATTCCTTCAAAACTTCTTTCCTTATGTCTCCCACATTCGGAACACATAATCTTCCTTTCTTTCCTAACCTTCCATTCTGGTCAAGACTGAAATCCTTCAAGTCATCGCTCTCCATTCCATCCCTTAACTTCATGATCCGTTCAACTAAAAATGGATCCTCCTCCTGTTTAGAAGCAATCTTCTCAATCATTACCGGTCGTACTTTTAAACAAGACAACACAACTCTTTCTCCACTAGATCCCGCCTCAGATCTCCACTGAACACAAGCTGACAATGCTTCCAAATCCTTCTACTCTGCTATCATTGCCAACGTTGCATTCTGATGCTTCCTGCTAAGTGCATCTGCCACCTTATTTCCTTTCCATGGTGTGTACTCAATTCCAAAATCATAAGTAGCAATAAACTCTAACCATTTTTGTTGTCTCATGTTCAGCTCCTTCTAAGAGAACAAATACTTCAACAACTTATGTTCGTATATAGCTCAAATCGCTCTCCCAAAAGGTAATGTCTCGACACTATCAATGCAAAAATCACTACAGCAAACTCCAAATCATGCATCAGATATCTAACCTCGTGTAGTCTAAGCTGTCTAGAAGCGTAGGCAATCACTTTACCTCTCTACAACAACACAGCTCCTAATCCATTTCCACACGCATCAGTATAAACTACCAAATCCCGATTCCCTTCCGGAACAACCAATACAGGTGCATGGATCAATAACTGTTTCAAGCTCTAGAATTCTTCCTCACACTTATCGGTCCACACAAACTTCACATCCTTCTGCGTTAGCTTGGTCATCGGCGCTGCTATCCGTGAGAAATCCTTTATAAACCTCTGATAATACCCAACTAACCCAAGAAAACTCTTTATCTCAGTCACTGTCTCGGGTCTCTTCCAATTATTCACCGCTTTAATCTTAGTCGGATCTACAGACAACCTTTCTCTGAGACTACATGACCAAGAAACTTTACTTCCTTCTTCCAAAAACGACACTTCGAAAACTTCGCCTTTAGTTGATGCTATCTTAGCGTCTCAAGCAAAACTCTAAGATGAACTTCATGCTCCTTCTCATCCTTAGAGTATATCAAGATATCATCTGGAAAACCAATACGAACCTATCCAGGTGCTCACGGAAAACTCGGTTCATCAAATCCACAAAGAATGCAGGCGCATTAGTTAGTCCGAACATCATCACTAACCATTCGTATGATCCATATCGAGTCCTAAACACCGTCAAAGGAATACTATCCTCTGCTACTCTAAGTTTATGGGAACCTATTGCCAAATCTAACTGAGAAAATACCTTGGCTCCACTCAACAGATCAAACAAATTGTCAATTCTAGGCAAGGGATAGCGATTCTTTATCGTCCTCTCATTCAACTTACGATAGATACAAAACCTTATCGATCCGTCTGGCTTCTTAGCAAACACTACTGCTCCCCAAGGTTAACTACTCGGTCTAATAAAACTCTTGCCTTTCAAATCCACCAATTGCACCTTCAACTCCCTCATCTCCGTAGGTGTCATCCTGCTTGGTGGTCTACACACTGGTTCGGCTCCAGGCACTAAATCTATCCGAAACTCAATGACTTATTTCGGTGGCAATCCTTCTGCTGGCTCGAAGGCTTCCGCGAACCACAAAAACTTGATTCAACTTGTCTTCCAACTCCACAGCACCCAACAAAGCATTCACCTCACAACTAGGGTTTTCTACGGTATAAACTATTCGATCACTACAGTCAGGATGTCTAAGAAATATTTTCCTATCATAGCAAAATATCCTAGCATCATACTTACTTAACCAATCCATACCCAAAATAATTCCGAACCCTACAAAGTCAAACACATGGAAATTGCAAACAAAGGTATGACCTAGAAAATCAAACTCTAAGTGGTCACACTTCATTCCAATTGTCGCATACCCTCCTATCAGATTTGCAACTCTTAAGGAAGTAACTGAATATGAGGGTTCTAGGTTACGCTTATCAACCAAACATCGAGGTATAAAAGAATGCAATGCATCCGTATCACATAGAACACTAAAAACATACCATGAATCTGAAGTGTACTTCCCAACATTGCCCATCCTTTCTCTTGCACTGTTGGCTTCGATGTAGCAGGCTCCAATGCTTACACCTTGCCCTTTCCATCCTTAGCGGCTATTTGCATTGGTTTTTATAGTGACCAATCTGATCGCAGTTGAAGCACCTGATGTTCTTCTTCCCGATCACTTCCTTCGCCTTTCCAGTACGACACTCATTAGCAAAATGTCCTTTCTTGTCGCACTTGAAGCAAACAACCTCGGACTTTCCCTTCTCCGCTGCCCCACCTTTGAGAGCACCCTTCATGTGGAAGAACTTCCTTTTTTGGCTCTACCCACCTGGATCTCCATAACTGTCACGACCCTCCCTTCACGACCCTCGAAAATCGACATAAAATACTCAACAGTATAATATGCCGACGATCGAATGCCGAAAAAGACAGATTGTAGAAGAATAAGAAAGTAGATAGAAGAAGAAAGAACTAAACAAAATCAGAACCTCACAGTCGCAGCGGATAAAATATAATATATAGAACAGATCTTTACACAAATGAAAACTATATCTGTTTATATACAATACATCATCATCAGAGTATATCATAATACAATCATCAATATCCAGTCAATCAGTCAATACAACAATCACAGCAGCGGAATAATACAAGTACGAGAAATACGTCTCGGACTCCAGCTCCTCTCCTGAGCTCCATAGCAACCTATCCTGAAATATACTCGGTCTGACCCGAGCATTATAATAAAATAACACCCGAGTCAGTCTGGAATACCAGCGCATCATAAATACATCCAAACTGATTATTAAAGTTCAAAAATCCTTTGAAAACAAAAGCATCTCGTAAGACCACGCCACAAATAAACATGTCGGGTTTTTACCTTACGATAGCTAAAACACTTTTTATAAAAATCCTCTGATATTATAATAGTGTCTATTTACAAATACTTATAAAATAGCCGAAATTGTTACATCTATTAAATTCCGGCATACTAGCCACAACGTGGGTAATACAAACAAAACTCGTACAAGGCACGTAGGGAGAATGGATTTCCAACGAATGACTAGGCACTGGGGTACCACCTGTCACAGTACGTGGCCTAGATCACAGTACCGAGGAGTACGCCCGCTCCCCTGCAACACAAGACCGGAATCATCCCTTACTGGATAATTCCAAGTAAAATCACCCCACGGTTGGGATCAGCAACCGCACCACTAAGCCGAAATAAAAGGGACATCTAGACAGGGATGACCTTACTCTCAAGTGGGGGCTACCCACGAAGCCTTGCTGCATAACCCCTGATTTTCAGTCATTCCCGGTTGATGAGGCTTGAGGCTAAACGATACCTTTATAGCACATATCCCTTAGAATGCCCATCGTCCACCTGACGATGTAACGAAAGCATTCGTCCATACAAGTCCGTCCCGGGTCCGAACGGAACCGAAGGCACTACCCCTACTACATCCATTTTGGAAATATCCTCAGGATTAGTAGCGACTAGCCCTTGCACTTCACTGCTCCATCTTCGACTCCGAAATCGTTTTCGCGAAACGTACAAACCGGATCGAAGTGGTTTTCGAGTCTCCAGACCTAGAATCCCGGTATACGGAAACTCGATCCCGGTCTCTTCGAAACGATCGCGCATTTGGCCAATATTGATAGTCGGTGATTTAACTATCAATTAATGTTCACAAACATCCATACACATCCATCACACAATAAATAATCTCCATATTATTTATTTTCTTCTAATATCTTTCAAAGATATATTTTCACATTTTCAAAACTCGTTTGAAAACAATTTTCCAAAACTCTTCCTTTACAAGGTAAATCTTTTACCCTTTATTCCCATCGAGAATAACCAAGTATAAAACAATTTGCATTTAAAACAGTTAAAAATACTTTATACTGAAATATACTTTAAAATATGAATATTACTTCTATTTATTTACTCAAAATATAAATTTAAAATATGTGAAGAAAACTAGTCATTAACACATAAACTTTGATTTAAAAATAAGGGTTTTAGTTTCACTAAATTCAAAATAGCGTTATAAGAAGAAAAATGCTAATTTTAACAGCTTAAGCTAAAACCAACTTTTAAATAAATCCATTTGTAAAAATAATTGCTAATATACTCCCAAATTATTACGGTATTAAAAATTATTAATTTATTTCTTTAAAAATAACGATTTCTTAAAAATACTTTTAAAACGATTTAAAACTTAACCTTAGTTAAATAAAATCATTTATAAAACATTTACTTGGTTTCCCAGGGAAACACTTTCCCGTTTCTAAACATTCCAAAGTACTCTTTCATATAAATCCACTGATTTATTACAAGTCAATTATGATTTCAACATAAATTTCCAATTCCATACTTAACTATAACTTCCTCCGAAGTTAAATCACAATTTTTCATTTCCGGAAATTCATTTTTAAATATAGTTTAAACATTTTTAAATAAACATTTTGGTGAATTCTTCAATGAAAGCCAAATTTCCAATTTACTTAATTAAATTCCAATGAAATACGGCATTTCAAAACATTCTATTTTTCATTCGAACTTGTTAATTAATAGTTGGAGACTCCATTTTAACATATTTTTTTATTTCCCGGGTAACATTTGTCATTATTAAAATAAACACCGTTATTTTAAACAAATTATAATTTCATAAATTTAATCTCCAGAAAACTATACTTTCCATTTACCCATTTCATAAACTTCCCATTATATTCAAAATCCCAATTTGGCCCAATTTACATTTTTCTTTTCAAATCTGATTTCAAATTTTATTCTTTGAAATTCTAAATTTAACAATTCATTTTATTTCGTAAAAACACAATTTAGCCATTTATAATTTAATTCTGTGATTACAATTTATACCACAATGTCACAGAACAACTAAATTTCCAGATTTATCAATCACATCATATAAACAGGTTTCACTATCAATTATAAAATAATTGCTACATTGTGAGGAATCCAGTTGGATCCCTCCAACCTGTTTCTCCCTGCATCACAGATATTAGCACATCGCAATATAAATATCAACCCAGACTGATAATAACAATTATATTCAGCCATCCACACAGATATTTAAATATTAACTATTTAAAATGCCTAGCATCCAGATGTGAGTGAGAATAACTCACCTTGAGTTTCGGCGAGCGTTTGAAATTTTGAATTAAACCGGACGACGTCCGATTTAATCCAAATTTCTACTTGCCCGGAATGACTCCGGATCTGCACCATCGCATAGTACGTCTCTCTGCGATTCCAACGGTTCCGGTTTCGTCTCAATCTGATATCGTATGAACTCATTATGATTTTACAAAGTTTAAATTAATATTTAAAACAATTTCTTTTTATAAAACTATACCAAGGCAAATCACAGCCATTCGATCAACAACCGTTCCTCCCATCTCCCTCACGCGTGAACACTCGCGTTCCAGGCAATCGCGAAGACAACGAACCCATCGTTCGTTCCAAAAATTGATCGCCACCACCCTTAACTACGACCGGACCACGATCGGAGGCTACCAGACGAACGCCCCACGACCTCCGCCCCCACGCCTGAAACCGTCTTGCACTCGACGCCCCCCACGTCGCGATATCCCCACTTGAACGGTCGGTCTTCAAGGACGAAAATTCGTCAATGCACTCCACTAAACACAATCGCCACCGTCCATCTCAAAGATCTTGCCATCCCCTTCATTTCTCTAGTTGAGAGTTTCTGAAATTATTGTGTGGATTGATCGATAATAAGAGGTGAACGAAGGAGCTTCTCAGCCATTAAAACGTTTTCGTGGCGGCCACGATAATAATCTAGGGTTTTGTAAATATAAATGTGTATATATAATATTGTTTAATATTATTTAATTAATAAAATATCTCAATTTAACAGTTTACGCAAACGAACTCCAAACTACGCATTCCGACAGGCTATCCTGGGGTTTTTGTAACGACCCGACTTCCTATGCCCAGAAAGTCGCATCATTATGAAGAAAGAAAGGGGTAGAAAATAGAAAAGAAGGGAAGAAAGAAAGAAACAACAACAACGATCTCACAGCGGAACGAATAAATTATATTAATAACATAAACTATTACATAGTATACAACACTTATCAGAGTTTACACAACTATACAACACATACTAGACAGTTATAAAACATCTGTCTAGATATTACAACTCAAATACAATACAAGACTCTAACACAGATATCAACACAGCGGAATACTATATCTACGAACGCCGAAGCCTCCTGCTCCATTGCTCCTCCACAATTCGTCAAAGCTAAACCTGAATCCCTTGGCTACTCGTAAAAATTTGAGTACCCAAGAGTTTATAAAACAGAAATAAACACTTGGGTCAGACATGGGTCTGGTGTGAGTAAACGGGTTAAAATTGTTTAACTTCAAAACCTTTTGAAAACAAAGGTATCACGTAAGACTTCCCACACATAAACATGGAAAAGTTTTTACCTTACGCTAACCAAAACATTTGATAGGAAATCTGATTGTATTATAATAGGGTCTAGGGTTTTCAAGTAAAATACAGAAATAGCTGAAATGCTTACATCTCACATTCCAACATAGTTGGGTACAACTAATACGTACGGCACTTATTGGAGTTTGGATTCCATACAATGGCAGGGCTACTGGGGTACCGCCCGTCACAGTACGTGGCCTAGATCACCGTACCGAGGAGTACGCCCGCTCCCCTGCAACACAAAGCCGGAACCATCCCTTACTGGATAATTCCGAACAAGATAACCCCGTAGTTGGCGCGACCAACCACACACTAAGCCGAATAAAAAGAAAAGGGACCTCTAGACAGGGATCTATCTTGCTCTCAGTGGGTGCTACCCACGAAGCCTTGCTGCACCTCCCCTGTTTTAGCCATTCCCGGTTGATGAGGCTTGAGGTTACGATTACCTTTAATCAGAACATATCACTTAGAATGCTCATCGTCCGCCTGACGATGTGCTGAAAGCATTCAATCCATACAAGTTCGTTCCGGGTTCGAACGAAACCGAAGGCATTATTTCGTTACACTCGTTTTGGAATCACCCTCAGAGTTAACGACAATAACCCTTGCACTCTGAATCTTCATCTTCACTTGAGATTCACGACCTATCGTTAATTTGGATCGATGTGGTATTCGGGTCTCCAGACCTGGAATACCGGTATACGGAAACCCGATCCCGGTCTCATCGAAATCCAAAACGTATCTTTTAAGGCCAAGTTGTTTAAAGGTTTAAACAATTTAACTTATCTATATTCATACAGATAGATAATTCACAATTCACAACTGATAATCACATTATCAATTAAACAGATGATTCATAACCAAATAGGTAATCCATATCAATATCACAATAGTTAATCTATATTATCATCATAATGCAACCAAGCATTCATATCACACAACATCTTATCTCATTTCTGAGATTACATCCATTCAAGACAATCAATGTCATCCATTCTTATATAAGCAATGATTTACTTAATCACAACATAATTAATTTAAAATGAATTAAATTAACTATCTCTATCTTTAATTATCCACCTTAATTAATCACCTTGATTAATTATACTTTAATTACATTTAAGTAATTAACCTTAATTAATTTCACAAATTAATTATACTTAACCAAATACAGTAATTAACCTTTAATTACTATCATTAATTACAATAATTAATGAACCTTCATTAATTAATTAACTATAATTAATTTAATCCTCAATTAATTACAATTAATTAATCATACTTAAATTAATTACTTTTATTAATCAACCTTGATTAATTCATTAAATAATTCTTATTAATTAATTAACCTTTTAATTAATTAAATAATTAATTTTAATCAACCACTTCATTCATTAATTAGTCTTAATTAATCATAATCAGTAATTAAGAATTTGTAATTACTTATCTTAATTAATTACTTCTTAATTATTTATATTAACCTTGATTAATTAATCTAATTAATTATTCTTTAATTACTTCATTAAGTAATTATTAATCAATTTTATTAACAAATAATCCTTAATTAATTACTTTATTAATTAATTACTTTTAAATTAATTACACTTAGTAATTAATCTTAAATTAAACACATTTAATTAATCGCATTAATTAATTTACTTAAGTAATTAACTCTTAATTACTTATATAAGTAATTATCTTCTAATTACTTCATTAATTGATCTCTCTTAACTAATTACCTTAAACAAGTAATTAATCTCGTTATTAATTAATTCTTTAATTGATAACATTAAGTGATTACCCATTAATCACCTCAGCTAATTTCTCCCCTGAGTAATTTACTCCTCCTAATTACTTTAAGTAATTATCCATTAATTACTTCATTAAGAAATTTACTCACTTAATTATAAATTGATTATCTTAAATTAATTAAGCTAATTAATTAATCTAAAATTAATTACCTTAATTTATTAATCAATTTATTAATTCCTCAATCTCTAATTCATTTATTTATTAATTACATTCATTAATCAATTACTTTATTAAGTAAATATATTTTAATTACAAATAGCAATTAACTTTTAATTAAATTTATTTATTTATCCTTAATTAAACTCAAATTATTTACTTTATTAAAACCAAATTTAGAAATCACTTTTGAAATATAATTTATTTTAATCAAAGTAATTCAAACATTTAATTTTTAATATACTTGAAATCTTTGAAACAAAAACATTTCAAACATGTTTAATCCAATTAAACAATTATTTATCTAAAACTTGTTTTTAATACTTAAAAACTTGTTCATACCTTAAATTTTAAAACCCAGGTATGAGTTGCTTTAAAATTTCAAAACCTGGTTACTTAAATAACCAACCCGAGTAACTCACTTAAATTTCCCGAGTAAAACCCAAAACCACACGAGTTTGCCCCGAGTCACTCGCGACTTCACCTACTCCGAGTCTTCCACACGATATTCACGAGAGCTTCCCGAGTTTCTTCCTTCTTCCCCAACTCTCGAACTCCTGTACACCCATACGTGTACACGTACACGTGCACACTTAATCTGAACGCCTCCGACCATCCAACTGATCGTCGACCAACCCCAAACGACCTCGACAACTACTACCTCAACCCAGAAACAAAAATGCCAATTCAAACTGAAGTTCGACCTATTGCTCGAAAAAAAACTGCAGAAGCTCGATCCACCAATCCCCTCGCCTCTGATGATCGCCACCACCGGAACCCCCGCAGCTTCGTCCAGAACAGCGTCACTTCACCATGCTTCGATCCTACCCTATGCGATCGAGTCCGGTCTCCCCACGGCGACGCAACCTCCTCGAATACGTTGTCAACCCAATCTGTCGACTAAACCCTACTCCGACATTCCCTGACCACCACGGCCATCTTAAAATCACCAGTCCATTTTTCCTCTGACCACCGTCTTTCCAGCTACCTCTGACAACAAGCCCAGCCTCTAACATTTCATCGATCGACGAAAATCAACGAAAATACCAATTCCGATCATCTCACAAGTCCTCAATAATTTCAATGTTAAAAATCATGATTCGATTATCTAAATTCATTATTTTCTACTACGCATCAGGTTCCATAATCAAAAATTGAAATCATCATGATCGATTTTTAACCCATTTTTGATTTTCACTGTAACTATATTATTTTTGAAATAATTTCTTAATATAAACACTTGAATTTATTTTTAAAAATGCAGTTACAATCTTACAATCATTTTTCATTTAAAGATCGAAGCCTAATATCACTTGTATGAAGAGCAATTGAATTTTCCTTTAGAGAAGTTGAGTCTGTAATATAAACAGAGCTTATATATGTACATATTCATAGTCATTCACAGGCATATCAATATATATATATACATGCATTCATACCCATACATTCATGCAACATTATCTACCATATTACTACAAGATTTCATCACATTCATCCAATTATAATAACATTTTTAAAACTGTTTTTAAAAGAAATTTACTCACCTGTTATTTTAAACAGAGAACATATGACAGGTTTTTGTTTCCAGGCTTATTCCAGACTTTTGAATTTGATTTTGAACTTCCTTTTCTTTTGCTTAGTTGAAGATAAACTTGCTGTTGATTTCCTTATTTGATTGCATGTCTTCAAATTGCAATTGAAGATTTGAAACTGCTGTTTTAATTTGCCTTTGATCTTCTTATTTCAGATCTTAGATTCCCAGATTTTCCAGATTTTCATTTCTCTTTGCAATTTGATTTCCAGTCTTTATCTTTTCTTTTGATACGAATTTATTTTTTTTAGTAGAGAATTGATGAAAAGATGAACTTAAACTGAAAAGTGAAAACAGATTTTTTTTTCTTCTTTCATATTAATTTTATTTATTACTTTAATTTAAAGAGAAGAATAGCCACTTGTCCTCTTATGTTGTTACTTATCTTACACATATGAAATCCAAGCCTCCATATGTTTACAAGTGTAAATCTTGTCTTTTATTAATTTATTTAAGCTATACTTATGTACTTATAAAATATTTACATGTATATAATGTATTTATCTTTTTATAAATAAGCTTTTACATTTCTATATAAATATACAAATATGAATTTATGAAAACAATTATTTATAGTAGCTTATGCTTTGATCAAATATTTATAATATATTTTTATATGCTTGAGAAACTTATTTTAACTTTATATATATTTTTACAAATCAATTTATCTTATGTTTGAATTTTATAACATAACTCCAATCACAATATATATACATATATATTAAAATTTGAAAACATATCCTTTATTAAATTAAAGACTCCCTATTTATAATATATACATCAATATATATACATTATAAATAGAAAACATTATATAAGCTTTGGAAGATAAATCTTACCAATTTTAAATTGTTTAGAAAAGATATTAATAAGTATTGCCAATTTAAAATATTATTAACTTTTAAAAGAATTAAACTTGTCAATTTATAAAATAAAATCAACAAATCAATTTAATTATTAATAAAGATTATTAAATTGATATTGCCAAAATTCCGGGATATCACATTCCTCCCCCCTTAAAATAATTTCGTCCCCGAAATTTAAAAGCAAAGATAATTTAATAACCCAGCAAAATTTTAAATTTTAAACAGCAACAATACATATCAATCATATTCTAACAACCATAGCAAACAATTTAATCAAACAAATTTAACTATCCAGTCAAAATCTGGATAGAATTTACTCGAGTTTCCCCAAGTATATATATATATATATACCGGGAGACTCGTTCTACAGGATCTAAACTAACTATCTACAATAATCTAGAAGTCCTTCCTTTCTAGATCACAAATCTGAACAAGATATCAGACTAAACTCAAAACCATCTCAACTACCAAATCCTTCTGAACTGCTGATCCCACAACCAATGACAGATCAAACACGTATTCCTTCAGAGATACGTGAAATAAAATGAATTCCAGTTATCCGAACTGGCCATTTAATCCTATAGATCAAAGAACTAATCCTCTTGGGAACATAGGAAAATCTCATAATACTTCCGGAGCTAGCTCTCCAGTCTTACCAAATCTTATATCTCCTTTGATTGGAGAAAACTTAAACAATATCCAAATTTCAACTTCAATTTCCAAATTCCATCAATTCTTAACTATTTAACTCTTTTGACGATCCTGAGTTACTTCATCCTTCCTGATCAGCTTAACTCTTGTTGATGCCTCTTGAAATAATCTAGACCAACATCAAATCAATTTCAGGATCCTACTCAACAAAATGGTTCCCAAAATATGCCGAAATCCAAAACACAACTCTACTCTACAAACATTAGAGAACTTCGCACTACCTCTCCTATCTGAAATAGTCAAAACAGTTGCACTTGACAACTTTACCTCCAAATCCCGAAAATTTCTTCACACTTAGAGATACACTTGAATTTTATATAGAAATCCTCTACTCGAAGAAAATTACAACTCTCGGTTGCTTCCACTCTAGAATAGCTGCTATCTTGCTTTCGCTGCACAATTCTGATCTTGAACAGATGAGAATGCCATCGGAGAAATTCGAGCACAAACTTGATCATCCACAGTTCACCATATCTATAAAATCTTAGTGAACCATTCTACTTGGTCAAAATACCTTAACAGAATCCTCACCAGAAAATTAGGTGTGGTCAATCCCTCTCCAAAGAATCCTGAGCTGCTTCACCAAATTATTCTCTAGGAGACATCCTTCTACTAAGCTGAACTTTTGGTAACTCCACGAATCAAGTCGATACGGAATCTCAATCTCCAATAATCCAAGAGAACACTCAAACAATCGCAAGTCTCTTTTGCGATCAACTCGACCTAACTTCCACAGATACTGTTCTCTCTTCACAAATTAGAACAGCTCATACTTAACTATCCAATTCATCGAAGAAATGGATTCACTCAGCTGCTTCTGGACTCCAACTTCAGAAAAACTACTCAGCCAGAAACTTCCTGCTAACACACAGAACACTCCGAGCCGCACTGCTGCCACAAACCAAAGACTTCTTATCCGAAACTCCTTGAGAAACTCGGACCTCAAAGCAAATAGAAACACCCCACTGGACTCAGCCACAACACTGAAACAGACTCACTTCTTCAAACTTGTTCCAGAAGAAACATCTTCAGAAACGTCCATAGCCACCGTGTCTCATCACACAGCTACTACTTCCTGAGGTTACCAAAATACCATCACTCTCTTCAGCTCATCCAATAGATCTACTCTATTCATCCAACTTCAATGACAAACTCCGAACCTTAACAGGTTTCCTTCAGAGATTGGTGAAATCTTTACACCACAACAAAGCTCACTCGAGACAGTATTGGGTCTACAGTCTCGACAAATACACTTCCAACCTCAATATTCAAACTCCAACCATTGGTAGTCGTGTTACATACACCACCACCTTATCTACCTTTATAACTCATATTGGAAAACCCGAACAGGTAACCCAACAAATAGGTAGAAATACATATATATATATATATATATATTTAAAATGATACTTTTTATATAGAAATTATTTCTGGGTAAAATTATTTCATTTACCTCTTTAAAACAATATTGTGTCCGTTGGCCTGGTTCAAGTGTTTAGAGATCCCTATCAATAACGTTAGCTACTCGTATTGACCAGAATCCATATACCACCCAACCGATCAATTAACACAATATAAAACCATTTTATATAACTAACAAATACGCGCTCTCGTATATATATACTCAGACTCAACAGGTTGCTACAGATCCTATTTCTATTGAACAATCCTTCCGAACCTAGGTATTCACTCAACCTAGTGTTCTGATATTCACTTAACCAAAAGCTTAGGCATTCGCTCAACCTATGCTCTGATACCATATGTAACGACCCGACTTCCTATGCCCAGAAAGTCGCATCATTATGAAGAAAGAAAGGGGTAGAAAATAGAAAAGAAGGGAAGAAAGAAAGAAACAACAACAACGATCTCACAGCGGAACGAATAAATTATATTAATAACATAAACTATTACATAGTATACAACACTTATCAGAGTTTACACAACTATACAACACATACTAGACAGTTATAAAACATCTGTCTAGATATTACAACTCAAATACAATACAAGACTCTAACACAGATATCAACACAGCGGATTACTATATCTACGAACGCCGAAGCCTCCTGCTCCATTGCTCCTCCACAATTCGTCAAAGCTAAACCTGAATCCCTTGGCTACTCGTAAAAATTTGAGTACCCAAGAGTTTATAAAACAGAAATAAACACTTGGGTCAGACATGGGTCTGGTGTGAGTAAACGGGTTAAAATTGTTTAACTTCAAAACCTTTTGAAAACAAAGGTATCACGTAAGACTTCCCACACATAAACATGGAAAAGTTTTTACCTTACGCTAACCAAAACATTTGATAGGAAATCTGATTGTATTATAATAGGGTCTAGGGTTTTCAAGTAAAATACAGAAATAGCTGAAATGCTTACATCTCACATTCCAACATAGTTGGGTACAACTAATACGTACGGCACTTATTGGAGTTTGGATTCCATACAATGGCAGGGCTACTGGGGTACCGCCCGTCACAGTACGTGGCCTAGATCACCGTACCGAGGAGTACGCCCGCTCCCCTGCAACACAAAGCCGGAACCATCCCTTACTGGATAATTCCGAACAAGATAACCCCGTAGTTGGCGCGACCAACCACACACTAAGCCGAATAAAAAGAAAAGGGACCTCTAGACAGGGATCTATCTTGCTCTCAGTGGGTGCTACCCACGAAGCCTTGCTGCACCTCCCCTGTTTTAGCCATTCCCGGTTGATGAGGCTTGAGGTTACGATTACCTTTAATCAGAACATATCACTTAGAATGCTCATCGTCCGCCTGACGATGTGCTGAAAGCATTCAATCCATACAAGTTCGTTCCGGGTTCGAACGAAACCGAAGGCATTATTTCGTTACACTCGTTTTGGAATCACCCTCAGAGTTAACGACAATAACCCTTGCACTCTGAATCTTCATCTTCACTTGAGATTCACGACCTATCGTTAATTTGGATCGATGTGGTATTCGGGTCTCCAGACCTGGAATACCGGTATACGGAAACCCGATCCCGGTCTCATCGAAATCCAAAACGTATCTTTTAAGGCCAAGTTATTTAAAGGTTTAAACAATTTAACTTATCTATATTCATACAGATAGATAATTCACAATTCACAACTGATAATCACATTATCAATTAAACAGATGATTCATAACCAAATAGGTAATCCATATCAATATCACAATAGTTAATCTATATTATCATCATAATGCAACCAAGCATTCATATCACACAACATCTTATCTCATTTCTGAGATTACATCCATTCAAGACAATCAATGTCATCCATTCTTATATAAGCAATGATTTACTTAATCACAACATAATTAATTTAAAATGAATTAAATTAACTATCTCTATCTTTAATTATCCACCTTAATTAATCACCTTGATTAATTATACTTTAATTACATTTAAGTAATTAACCTTAATTAATTTCACAAATTAATTATACTTAACCAAATACAGTAATTAACCTTTAATTACTATCATTAATTACAATAATTAATGAACCTTCATTAATTAATTAACTATAATTAATTTAATCCTCAATTAATTACAATTAATTAATCATACTTAAATTAATTACTTTTATTAATCAACCTTGATTAATTCATTAAATAATTCTTATTAATTAATTAACCTTTTAATTAATTAAATAATTAATTTTAATCAACCACTTCATTCATTAATTAGTCTTAATTAATCATAATCAGTAATTAAGAATTTGTAATTACTTATCTTAATTAATTACTTCTTAATTATTTATATTAACATTGATTAATTAATCTAATTAATTATTCTTTAATTACTTCATTAAGTAATTATTAATCAATTTTATTAACAAATAATCCTTAATTAATTACTTTATTAATTAATTACTTTTAAATTAATTACACTTAGTAATTAATCTTAAATTAAACACATTTAATTAATCACATTAATTAATTTACTTAAGTAATTAACTCTTAATTACTTATATAAGTAATTATCTTCTAATTACTTCATTAATTGATCTCTCTTAACTAATTACCTTAAACAAGTAATTAATCTCGTTATTAATTAATTCTTTAATTGATAACATTAAGTGATTACCCATTAATCACCTCAGCTAATTTCTCCCCTGAGTAATTTACTCCTCCTAATTACTTTAAGTAATTATCCATTAATTACTTCATTAAGAAATTTACTCACTTAATTATAAATTGATTATCTTAAATTAATTAAGCTAATTAATTAATCTAAAATTAATTACCTTAATTTATTAATCAATTTATTAATTCCTCAATCTCTAATTCATTTATTTATTAATTACATTCATTAATCAATTACTTTATTAAGTAAATATATTTTAATTACAAATAGCAATTAACTTTTAATTAAATTTATTTATTTATCCTTAATTAAACTCAAATTATTTACTTTATTAAAACCAAATTTAGAAATCACTTTTGAAATATAATTTATTTTAATCAAAGTAATTCAAACATTTAATTTTTAATATACTTGAAATCTTTGAAACAAAAACATTTCAAACATGTTTAATCCAATTAAACAATTATTTATCTAAAACTTGTTTTTAATACTTAAAAACTTGTTCATACCTTAAATTTTAAAACCCAGGTATGAGTTGCTTTAAAATTTCAAAACCTGGTTACTTAAATAACCAACCCGAGTAACTCACTTAAATTTCCCGAGTAAAACCCAAAACCACACGAGTTTGCCCCGAGTCACTCGCGACTTCACCTACTCCGAGTCTTCCACACGATATTCACGAGAGCTTCCCAAGTTTCTTCCTTCTTCCCCAACTCTCGAACTCCTGTACACCCATACGTGTACACGTACACGTGCACACTTAATCTGAACGCCTCCGACCATCCAACTGATCGTCGACCAACCCCAAACGACCTCGACAACTACTACCTCAACCCAGAAACAAAAATGCCAATTCAAACTGAAGTTCGACCTATTGCTCGAAAAAAAACTGCAGAAGCTCGATCCACCAATCCCCTCGCCTCTGATGATCGCCACCACCGGAACCCCCGCAGCTTCGTCCAGAACAGCGTCACTTCACCATGCTTCGATCCTACCCTATGCGATCGAGTCCGGTCTCCCCACGGCGACGCAACCTCCTCGAATACGTTGTCAACCCAATCTGTCGACTAAACCCTACTCCGACATTCCCTGACCACCACGGCCATCTTAAAATCACCAGTCCATTTTTCCTCTGACCACCGTCTTTCCAGCTACCTCTGACAACAAGCCCAGCCTCTAACATTTCGTCGATCGACGAAAATCAACGAAAATACCAATTCCGATCATCTCACAAGTCCTCAATAATTTCAATGTTAAAAATCATGATTCGATTATCTAAATTCATTATTTTCTACTACGCATCAGGTTCCATAATCAAAAATTGAAATCATCATGATCGATTTTTAACCCATTTTTGATTTTCACTGTAACTATATTATTTTTGAAATAATTTCTTAATATAAACACTTGAATTTATTTTTAAAAATGCAGTTACAATCTTACAATCATTTTTCATTTAAAGATCGAAGCCTAATATCACTTGTATGAAGAGCAATTGAATTTTCCTTTAGAGAAGTTGAGTCTGTAATATAAACAGAGCTTATATATGTACATATTCACAGTCATTCACAGGCATATCAATATATATATACATGCATTCATACCCATACATTCATGCAACATTATCTACCATATTACTACAAGATTTCATCACATTCATCCAATTATAATAACATTTTTAAAACTGTTTTTAAAAGAAATTTACTCACCTGTTATTTTAAACAGAGAACATATGACAGGTTTTTGTTTCCAGGCTTATTCCAGACTTTTGAATTTGATTTTGAACTTCCTTTTCTTTTGCTTAGTTGAAGATAAACTTGCTGTTGATTTCCTTATTTGATTGCATGTCTTCAAATTGCAATTGAAGATTTGAAACTGCTGTTTTAATTTGCCTTTGATCTTCTTATTTCAGATCTTAGATTCCCAGATTTTCCAGATTTTCATTTCTCTTTGCAATTTGATTTCCAGTCTTTATCTTTTCTTTTGATACGAATTTATTTTTTTTAGTAGAGAATTGATGAAAAGATGAACTTAAACTGAAAAGTGAAAACAGATTTTTTTTCTTCTTTCATATTAATTTTATTTATTACTTTAATTTAAAGAGAAGAATAGCCACTTGTCCTCTTATGTTGTTACTTATCTTACACATATGAAATCCAAGCCTCCATATGTTTACAAGTGTAAATCTTGTCTTTTATTAATTTATTTAAGCTATACTTATGTACTTATAAAATATTTACATGTATATAATGTATTTATCTTTTTATAAATAAGCTTTTACATTTCTATATAAATATACAAATATGAATTTATGAAAACAATTATTTATAGTAGCTTATGCTTTGATCAAATATTTATAATATATTTTTATATGCTTGAGAAACTTATTTTAACTTTATATATATTTTTACAAATCAATTTATCTTATGTTTGAATTTTATAACATAACTCCAATCACAATATATATACATATATATTAAAATTTGAAAACATATCCTTTATTAAATTAAAGACTCCCTATTTATAATATATACATCAATATATATACATTATAAATAGAAAACATTATATAAGCTTTGGAAGATAAATCTTACCAATTTTAAATTGTTTAGAAAAGATATTAATAAGTATTGCCAATTTAAAATATTATTAACTTTTAAAAGAATTAAACTTGTCAATTTATAAAATAAAATCAACAAATCAATTTAATTATTAATAAAGATTATTAAATTGATATTGCCAAAATTCCGAGATATCACAGTTTTTCCGCGTTCCGGACACAATGGAACAGGTTTCGTAAGCTAATTTGATCGTATGCGCGAGATACGAAATTAAACGGTCAATTTAAAATTAAATCGGTTAAATCGATATCTATGTGTTTCGAGCTGCCACGGTCAAACGACAACTCCGATTGCTACGAAAATTGAAATCCGATAATAACTAACTATTACGGATCCAATGAAACTGGTTTCGTCGAATTCCGAGACCGTGCCCCGGAAGGCTATTTTAACTCGTCTATTAAATCGAGCGATTTTCTGAAATTATCAGAAACGCTTAAAATTTCATTTTTACAAATTTTAATAACTCAACAATAAACCATATAAAATTTATAAACACATTAAAAATCATTCTGGCTCATTCCGGACCAAGATCTGATTAAAAATGCATTTTAATAATATTACATCCATTTTTAAATTAATATAAAATCCCAAATATTAATTTATCAACTTAAAATTCCTCTAAAAGTCCAACAACATTATTTATGTCCAAATAGACTTTAAAATAAATTTAAAAACCATTTTTATCACTATTTACATCCAGATTTACCTTTATCTCAAATTTCGAATATTTAATTATTATTTTTCCATTAATCAAATTCAACCAGGATTACTATAATTAAAAATTATAGCTTATTTTATTGATTGAATCTGAATCTATTCATTTTAAAATCAATTAAGAATCCACATTAACATTTAAAACGAATTAAATATTCAAATTCAATAGCTTAAAAATACGGGATGTTACATTCCTCCCTCCTTATAAAAATTTCGTCCCCGAAATTTGCTAAGGTAAAAATATACTCTCAAACTCATTTACTTATCCAATTTGCTTAGTTAAAAGCTTATATTCACTTTCCAAAACCCTTCAGCCCAATCCCACACTCATTTGCTTCATTTACATTCAAAAGCTTTTTGTGGCAACATTGTTTCCAAATAACTTTACTAGTTAATAAAAAAATTTCCAAAACCCCAAAAAATTTCTAACTCCCAAAATTTCTGGAAAATTTTGACGGAGTCTCCTTTGTACGGAGGAGCTTCTGCGATATCGCAGGATACACAAATATATATACATCGGCTCACATGGCCGGAAACCAAAATATATCACAATATATATATCATTTCCCAATTATATTAGCGTAGGCGTACCTTTTTAAGCAAATTTTAATAGCAAGCGGCTAATATAACGCATATACGCGCTCCAACTCTCTCGAACGCCTCCCGTACCTGTACTAACTCAAGAAACTCATCAGTTTCAAAGATATGAGCATTTTCATAACATTTCCAATACAAATGCAAACCAAACATATTCATTGCATAACCAATCCAAGCAAATTCATAATGTAACAATGTTAATCATACTTTATCAACAATTTAGAGGTTTCAATCACATTCGAATTACTTATTCAAGTCTACTTCATTTTATTTCACTTGAATGCTTTAAATTCAAGTTCCTACATACAATTCATATTTATCTCAACCAATTCATTTCCACTTCAATATGATTACATATGCCTTTCTTACCTTTTAATTTTACTTACATTCCAAATTTGATTTACAATCAAACTTCATTTTAACTTGAAACATTTGCATTTCAGTTATGATCCATTTCCATTCATATGCAAACATTACTCATTAAGAGGTCAATTCATTCCTATTGATTCAAAATCAATTTCATTTGCTATTCTTAACCAATTCACTTGCATTCATTTACAACTCTTTGAATTAGATTTCAATTCATATCAATCTATTCAAAATTCAAATACATGCAAATATCCATGTCATTCAAGCAAAACAATTGCCACTTAAGCTTATCACCATTTAAAATTATTTCCAACTTGGATTCATATAAATTTTATTCCATTACAAGGTTCACAAACCAAATATTTTCTCTTTCCAATGTAATTGTTAAATTACATTTTCCTTACATCTTTATTTCCATTAACCAAATTCAAGTTTATATTAATATCATTCGATCCTGGGTTATATTCAACTCATACATTCTTAATTTACCACAATAATTTATGAATATCATTTCACTTTCAATTCAATTTTATTATCCAACAAATTCCATTCAAATTTCTTAATAAAGCTCATCCACAATCATTTGTTTCTTTCAATTTGCTTAAGTAGTTTCACAATATTACCATTATCTATTTAATTTTATTTCCATCTGATTCTTATTCAACCAATTTCAATTCATTTACAAAGTTTAATGCTCTTCGTTTATTTATCCAATCCATTTTAGATTTATTTTATCAACAAAGAGACCATTTAAATTATTTCTCTCATTTGAATTTTATTTACAATTCAAACCATCACTATTATAAGCTAATTCCATTATTCATTCACACTCTCAACACTTATTACCAAACTTAAATTTCATTCAACAACTGGATTTTTCCCTTACTTTCTAAATTTTGACCAAACTATCAAAATTCTATTTATTACAATACAAATTCCATTTAATTTAGCTTACACAAGATTTATTTCCAAACAATCATTTTGGATTTAATTGAGTAAGCATTTACTTCATTCATCATCACCTCAACTAAATTAAATTTCCATTAAACTAAATTCTTATCCCATTTTAATTCAAGGTTAACTAAATTATATATGCATTTTCAATTTAATTCCTTTCCAGAATTTATTCAAGTTCATCTAAATTTTATTTAGCCAACCTGAATTTAAACCATTTCCTTTACTACTTTAAATAAGAATTTAATTACATTCATTCTTATTCATAACACAACAGAAATTTTAATATTCAGCTTAATTCCATCTTAGTCGAAGTTAGACCAAATTCAATTTAATCTAAATTCTCCATATCCAAGTTCAACTTATTTACTAACTTCAGTTCACTTACCTCTTTTATATTTTATAATTGTTTCACCTTACTTTGCATTCCATTTAAAATTAAGTTCGAATTCACCATTCCATTTATTATTTCCATTTGTGATTATAATTCCATTTTACTTGAGTTTAAAATCAAATTGCCCATTCTCAAGTTCTTCAACTTATTTATAAGTTTGTATTGCTCATTTCAACTCATTTACATTTTTATAACCACAGTGTCAAATTATAACACTTAATAGCTTAAGAATATGAATTCATTTGCACAATCATAAGCATTTACATTTCACCGTTATCTCAACTTCCATTTAATTCCAATTCATTTAGATTTAATTCAATTTTAAATTCTTAATTTTATTTAACTTATCATAAGTTAAATCCAGATATATTCCATTCACCTTCATTTATTCAAAGTAAATTTACATTCCATATATACTCAATTCTTCTTTAAATCAACTTTCCTTTATAAGTTATGTAGTTGAATCATTTCAACTTTCACATTTTTATTTTAAAATAGAATTTCCAGAATTCAATTTACCCGGATTTATTTCAAAACCAATTTGAAATAAAAATCAACACATTTCTCTTTTGATATTCAAATCAAATACCAAATTCCAAAACAAACTGCTTTTACCAAACAATTTTCCTTTGAAAATTCCAAAATCACTTGTTTCCCAAACAAGTCCAAACAATGTCATAACCAACTATTTTGGTAGCAATCCATCACTTTAGAAACTCGAAAATGAATTCTAATGATGTGGCCAGCATCATCAGGATTATTTTCCAGCGACTGAAGTGAGTTCAATGCTTTCCACTTCCAAAATTCACTTCAAATCAATTTCTATTCAAAAATATTTCCCCAAAATATACTCCATTCTTACAAATGCTTTTGAAAACATTTCTAACATTTCCACAAAGCCAAACTCCCAAAACTTTGTTTAATTCCATTTGAAATCCCTTTCAAAATTTCCGGGGTCAAAATTCTAGTTTAAATCAAATTTTAATTTTTACTTTTCTTACTTAAAACATATCTAGTCAATTCCATTTGGTTATAAACCATTTTAATATTTTAACTTCTTATTTTCTTATATATATCATTTCAAATTTTAGATCATGTTTTAATTTCTTATTTGATTATAGAAGAAACAACCAAACAAGCATCCAATACATATAATAATTTAGAAAATTATTTCTTTTTATATCAAAATACAATTTTGGGTAAAATTATTTCATTTACCCACTTTAAAAATAATACTATGTCGGTTTATCTTGTTTAAGAGTTTAGAAACCCCTATCGATACGGTTGTACTTCCCGCACCGACCAGAATTCATAAACACTCAACCGATAAGTCAACACAGTATAAAAACAATTTTATATCCACTAACAAGTACGCTCTCATAGCTATTATTACACTCAACTCATTATAGAGTACTTCCGACTCTATTTAACATGAGAAATTTCCCACCAAAGCCTAGGTTGTCGCCAATCTAAGCTCTGATACCAACTGTCACGACCCTCCCTTCACGACCCTCGAAAATCGACATAAAATACTCAACAGTATAATATGCCGACGATCGAATGCCGAAAAAGACAGATTGTAAAAGAATAAGAAAGTAGATAGAAGAAGAAAGAACTAAACAAAATCAGAACCTCACAGTCGCAGCGGATAAAATATAATATATAGAACAGATCTTTACACAAATGAAAACTATATCTGTTTATATACAATACATCATCATCAGAGTATATCATAATACAATCATCAATATCCAGTCAATCAGTCAATACAACAATCACAGCAGCGGAATAATACAAGTACGAGAAATACGTCTCGGACTCCAGCTCCTCTCCTGAGCTCCATAGCAACCTATCCTGAAATATACTCGGTCTGACCCGAGCATTATAATAAAATAACACCCGAGTCAGTCTGGAATACCAGCGCATCATAAATACATCCAAACTGATTATTAAAGTTCAAAAATCCTTTGAAAACAAAAGCATCTCGTAAGACCACGCCACAAATAAACATGTCGGGTTTTTACCTTACGATAGCTAAAACACTTTTTATAAAAATCCTCTGATATTATAATAGTGTCTATTTACAAATACTTATAAAATAGACGAAATTGTTACATCTATTAAATTCCGGCATACTAGCCACAACGTGGGTAATACAAACAAAACTCGTACAAGGCACGTAGGGAGAATGGATTTCCAACGAATGACTAGGCACTGGGGTACCACATGTCACAGTACGTGGCCTAGATCACAGTACCGAGGAGTACGCCCGCTCCCCTGCAACACAAGACCGGAATCATCCCTTACTGGATAATTCCAAGTAAAATCACCCCACGGTTGGGATCAGCAACCGCACCACTAAGCCGAAATAAAAGGGACATCTAGACAGGGATGACCTTACTCTCAAGTGGGGGCTACCCACGAAGCCTTGCTGCATAACCCCTGATTTTCAGTCATTCCCGGTTGATGAGGCTTGAGGCTAAACGATACCTTTATAGCACATATCCCTTAGAATGCCCATCGTCCACCTGACGATGTCACGAAAGCATTCGTCCATACAAGTCCGTCCCGGGTCCGAACGGAACCGAAGGCACTACCCCTACTACATCCATTTTGGAAATATCCTCAGGATTAGTAGCGACTAGCCCTTGCACTTCACTGCTCCATCTTCGACTCCGAAATCGTTTTCGCTAAACGTACAAACCGGATCGAAGTGGTTTTCGAGTCTCCAGACCTAGAATCCCGGTATACGGAAACTCGATCCCGGTCTCTTCGAAACGATCGCGCATTTGGCCAATATTGATAGTCGGTGATTTAACTATCAATTAATGTTCACAAACATCCATACACATCCATCACACAATAAATAATCTCCATATTATTTATTTTCTTCTAATATCTTTCAAAGATATATTTTCACATTTTCAAAACTCGTTTGAAAACAATTTTCCAAAACTCTTCCTTTACAAGGTAAATCTTTTACCCTTTATTCCCATCGGGAATAACCAAGTATAAAACAATTTGCATTTAAAACAGTTAAAAATACTTTATACTGAAATATACTTTAAAATGTGAATATTACTTCTATTTATTTACTCAAAATATAAATTTAAAATATGTGAAGAAAACTAGTCATTAACACATAAACTTTGATTTAAAAATAAGGGTTTTAGTTTCACTAAATTCAAAATAGCGTTATAAGAAGAAAAATGCTAATTTTAACAGCTTAAGCTAAAACCAACTTTTAAATAAATCCATTTGTAAAAATAATTGCTAATATACTCCCAAATTATTACGGTATTAAAAATTATTAATTTATTTCTTTAAAAATAACGATTTCTTAAAAATACTTTTAAAACGATTTAAAACTTAACCTTAGTTAAATAAAATCATTTATAAAACATTTACTTGGTTTCCCAGGGAAACACTTTCCCATTTCTAAACATTCCAAAGTACTCTTTCATATAAATCCACTGATTTATTACAAGTCAATTATGATTTCAACATAAATTTCCAATTCCATACTTAACTATAACTTCCTCCGAAGTTAAATCACAATTTTTCATTTCCGGAAATTCATTTTTAAATATAGTTTAAACATTTTTAAATAAACATTTTGGTGAATTCTTCAATGAAAGCCAAATTTCCAATTTACTTAATTAAATTCCAATGAAATACGGCATTTCAAAACATTCTATTTTTCATTCGAACTTGTTAATTAATAGTTGGAGACTCCATTTTAACATTTTTTTTTATTTCCCGGGTAACATTTGTCATTATTAAAATAAACACCGTTATTTTAAACAAATTATAATTTCATAAATTTAATCTCCAGAAAACTATACTTTCCATTTACCCATTTCATAAACTTCCCATTATATTCAAAATCCCAATTTGGCCCAATTTACATTTTTCTTTTCAAATCTGATTTCAAATTTTATTCTTTGAAATTCTAAATTTAACAATTCATTTTATTTCGTAAAAACACAATTTAGCCATTTATAATTTAATTCTGTGATTACAATTTATACCACAATGTCACAGAACAACTAAATTTCCAGATTTATCAATCACATCATATAAACAGGTTTCACTATCAATTATAAAATAATTGCTACATTGTGAGGAATCCAGTTGGATCCCTCCAACCTGTTTCTCCCTGCATCACAGATATTAGCACATCGCAATATAAATATCAACCCAGACTGATAATAACAATTATATTCAGCCATCCACACAGATATTTAAATATTAACTATTTAAAATGCCTAGCATCCAGATGTGAGTGAGAATAACTCACCTTGAGTTTCGGCGAGCGTTTGAAATTTTGAATTAAACCGGACGACGTCCGATTTAATCCAAATTTCTACTTGCCCGGAATGACTCCGGATCTGCACCATCGCATAGTACGTCTCTCTGCGATTCCAACGGTTCCGGTTTCGTCTCAATTTGATATCGTATGAACTCATTATGATTTTACAAAGTTTAAATTAATATTTAAAACAATTTCTTTTTATAAAACTATACCAAGGCAAATCACAGCCATTCGATCAACAACCGTTCCTCCCATCTCCCTCACGCGTGAACACTCGCGTTCCAGGCAATCGCGAAGACAACGAACCCATCGTTCGTTCCAAAAATTGATCGCCACCACCCTTAACTACGACCGGACCACGATCGGAGGCTACCAGACGAACGCCCCACG
Source organism: Allium fistulosum (assembly GCA_030737815.1). Taxonomy (NCBI): domain Eukaryota; kingdom Viridiplantae; phylum Streptophyta; class Magnoliopsida; order Asparagales; family Amaryllidaceae; genus Allium; species Allium fistulosum. The sequence goes on from CM060902.1 coordinate 1,430,497,911, forward strand.
ACCTCCGCCCCCACGCCTGAAACCGTCTTGCACTCGACGCCCCCCACGTCGCGATATCCCCACTTGAACGGTCGGTCTTCAAGGACGAAAATTCGTCAATGCACTCCACTAAACACAATCGCCACCGTCCATCTCAAAGATCTTGCCATCCCCTTCATTTCTCTAGTTGAGAGTTTCTGAAATTATTGTGTGGATTGATTGATAATAAGAGGTGAACGAAGGAGCTTCTCAGCCATTAAAACGTTTTCGTGGCGGCCACGATAATAATCTAGGGTTTTGTAAATATAAATGTGTATATATAATATTGTTTAATATTATTTAATTAATAAAATATCTCAATTTAACAGTTTACGCAAACGAACTCCAAACTACGCATTCCGACAGGCTATCCTGGGGTTTTTCCGCGTTCCGGACACAATGGAACAGGTTTCGTAAGCTAATTTGATCGTATGCGCGAGATACGAAATTAAACGGTCAATTTAAAATTAAATCGGTTAAATCGATATCTATGCGTTTCGAGCTGCCACGGTCAAACGACAACTCCGATTGCTACGAAAATTGAAATCCGATAATAACTAACTATTACGGATCCAATGAAACTGGTTTCGTCGAATTCCGAGACCGTGCCCCGGAAGGCTATTTTAACTCGTCTATTAAATCGAGCGATTTTCTGAAATTATCAGAAACGCTTAAAATTTCATTTTTACAAATTTTAATAACTCAACAATAAACCATATAAAATTTATAAACACATTAAAAATCATTCTGGCTCATTCCGGACCAAGATCTGATTAAAAATGCATTTTAATAATATTACATCCATTTTTAAATTAATATAAAATCCCAAATATTAATTTATCAACTTAAAATTCCTCTAAAAGTCCAACAACATTATTTATGTCCAAATAGACTTTAAAATAAATTTAAAAACCATTTTTATCACTATTTACATCCAGATTTACCTTTATCTCAAATTTCGAATATTTAATTATTATTTTTCCATTAATCAAATTCAACCAGGATTACTATAATTAAAAATTATAGCTTATTTTATTGATTGAATCTGAATCTATTCATTTTAAAATCAATTAAGAATCCACATTAACATTTAAAACGAATTAAATATTCAAATTCAATAGCTTAAAAATACGGGATGTTACAATAGCCTTATTCTTCTCCAGACAAACAAGCATTTCTTCATGTCTCAAAGCCATCTCCACAACCACATCACAAGGGTCTCTAATATGAGGTAAGGTAGCCCTTGCCAACTCAGGCTTCAACTCCTTGATAAACTTCTCATTTCTCTTCATCACTGTATCAACAGTGGCATAAACATATATAGCCAACTCTTCAAACCTGCTAGCATACTCCAAAACAGACATCTCTCCTTGCTCTAACTCAGCAAACTTTCTGATCAAAAGCGACTGTGCTATCATCGACATGAACCTCTTCTGGAACCTCCTTTTAAATTCTGCCCATGTCATCTTCTCTTCATCCACACTTGCCATCACACTATTCCACCAAAATAATGCTACTCCCTGAAGCTGTCTCGAAGTAAGCGTCCTCTCCTGCTCATCATTGAGCCCTAAGTCAGCAAACATCCTTTCGTAGTGCAGCAACCAGTTCTCCACCTCAATAGCATCTTCAGTTCCAATAAATGGCTTCCCTCCAAGCCTAGCATAATCCCTACTCAAATTAGCATAATGGTTGACCACCGGAGCTTCCTAAACTCCTCTCCCAGCATTTCCTCCAACCACTCCAGCAGCAATTCCAGCTTGCATCATATTCACGAAAAACTGATACATAGCTCCCATATCCACTTGTGGGACTCCAACACCAACATTTTCAGCTTGAGCAAGACCTGGGTTCCTTCTCGTATTCGGTCGGGCTTTTCCATTTGTGGTGGTGTTGTCTCCTCCCAGGTTAACTTTTCCTCTTCTAGCATCCATATTTGTATTCAAGCCTCATGAGATACAGAACATATCCTAAAAGAGATAGGAGAATAGAGATATAGCGTATACTTATATATAGCAAATATAAGTACGTTACTATAGCGTTATCCCATACCCCAATCTTAACTCTAATTCCTAAGGATTATGTTTTCAAAAATCATTTTAGTTAAAGTTTTTTTCATAAACCTATGCTCTGATACCAAGTTGTAACATCCCCTATCTAGAGGCCCAAAGCTAAGCGCTACAGATGTTGCATTCATCTATAGTATTAACTTCCGACGACTAAATACGGCTATGTTAATGGTATCCATAATATCATAAGCACTAGAATATGAAACAAATCACAGATATCAAAAAAAATAATTTCCATTACATTTCAAAACACATGTTCCATATTCAAATTATACAATCCCATAATGTTCCCAGGTAAAGATCAAGTATAATTATTACATAAATACGCCAAGAGCGGCATATGATGATGCCCCCTTGGTTGACCAGAGTACTATATTGCTATAACTGGCATAATATAACACATCGGAAATAAAACAAAAAAAAGAACTACAACTCCTAAATAGTTATTCGTCATCCTCCTGCTCGTCCTTGGAAGTTTTATTCGTCGTCCTACTAAAACCTGTAAACCTCAACCCTCATCCTACTCAAATCAATGTTGAGCACCTGAGAGTTTAAGGGGAAAAACATAAACTTCGACTCATACATAAAGCCTGGTGTGAACAATACAATACATCTCGGTTATTTAATGTTAAGTAAGACCACACCGCTTAGCGGAATGAGTTTCCCCTCACTAACATCCTTTTAAAACAAATATTTTGCAAAAAAATTCCTACAACCAAAACTTGTTAAAAACTATAAAGCATCATTATGTAAATATACATATCAAGTAATAAATGAACTATCTGTTTGAAGACTATAGTTTTGTTTGGCTAACTACTAACCTTTGGCTGACTCGGGCCTAACAGACAATATAACAAAGTTTATCTAACATTTGTTAGATACTCCTCTTCTGGACGGTCTGTCCTTAACTATTTGTTAAATAATCTGCTTCTGGATGGTCTGTCCCTAACTTAACATTTCCCAGGGTCACCTGATCCTAATGGTTTTGCGGGCTCACCAAAAACCTATCTGTATAAAAATATATATTACCTTCAGTGTGTAACCATAATTTTAGTCTTACCTGTGACAAAGCTCTACACACTGAAATTTTGGACTAAATTAGCTAGGGCTAGTAGCTAATCTATAGGGCACGACTCTATACCAGTCTCATCTGTTATTCTAATATCCGAGTCATTTTACTTAGGGAGACCTTCCCTTAAACTTTCCTTGAAAACTTTTTCAAACTGATTTAAAACCTTTAAATCAAACTTAAACAAAGAAGATACATATACTCTATGCTTTACTCAAAATCACCTTGCCATGTTATATATACATACCCAAATCTTAGTTGATGAAAACATACAAACTTTTGAAAGTACTCCTTTCGAATCCATTGAAAGTATCCCTTTCAAAACGATTGAAACTACCTCTTTCTAAACCAAGCAAAACCCTTTTTCTAACCTAGGCCGAAAGGCCAAAACCTTCATTTCAAAACCATTCATAGGAACCCTTCGAATCCATTCATTTTCTTTCTTTCAAAACCATTAAAAGCCTTTGCTTTGAAAGCTTTAAAACATTGGACATCCTTTTTTAAAACCTTTAAACATTGCCTTTCTAAACCTTTGGAAAACCTTTCCTTTCGAAACCCTTGGGGAACCACCCCTTCGAAACCTTTCATTAAAACCTTTCGAAAGCATCAAAACTTTTATATACTCAAACCTTTCGAAAGCACTTGGGTTCAATTTAAAACATGTGGAAAACAACCCTTTTGAAAACATTTAAAGTCATCTCTTTCGAAACCATTTGGGTTCTACCTTCAATAGAGTAAAAGGGTCATTAAAACCATTTAAGTCGAAAGCATTCTTTCGAAAGCTATTCTTAAGTAAAGAAGTGATGGTGTCAAAACCGCCCTTCCGAAAGCATTAGAGAAGTGGCCAAAAACAAAGTATACCTTCTGAAACCATTGACTTCGAAAGATAGAAAAGCGGTAGCTAGGGGTTTCGACCCCATTCGAAAGCATTACTTAAAACCAAACGGTGCACCCCATTCGAAACCATTTCCTTTTAAACAATTTGACCAGGTCGGAAGCCAACCTAGTCGAAAGCGAACCCTTCGAAAGCAAAGCAGGCGCTATTTCATTTAAAACAAAGTAATGCTTCGACCCCGTCGGGACCCAAAGTTTCGACCCAGTTGTTTCCGCCTTTATCCAATTCGCTACGTACCAAGTATATTAATACCATACGCAATGATTTTGATAGGATGGTGGCGAAACGTCTACGTCAGAACCCCTGGTGCTGAAAGCAGTGAAACATGCTAAAAGCAAGTAAATTTTGTTTTTAACTAAAAAGAGAAATACTTTTCAACTAACTTGCTATGTTTGTCAAATTCTTATTGGTTGCTAATTTTTCTTTTACATAGGGTGCAGCCAAAACTTCAAAAATAAAAATATATTTTATTTTATAAAATACCTCTTCTCCTTTTATAAATATATAAAACATTTAAGTCCCATACCTTAAATAATTTTATATATCGACTAAAACATTGAGGAAAATTCTACAAAACTTCTACAAAAATTCGACAAAATCACTTTTAATATGTTTTCTAATATATATTTATTTCGGACCTAAAATAATAAGTACTTAATCGTAAATAATTTTATTCTCTAATAACCATTTTCTTCACTAGAAAATTAATATAAAATCTAGATTAATTCAAAAAATTATGAAAATTGAAACCCGTCTCTAAAATATCATTTCTAATCGAAATATAAATTCGCAAGGCATATTGATGTCATTTAATAGGTTTTTTACTTAAAAACATATCATAAAATCTATATGAACAAGCATAAATCATCAACAAGCATATATAACCTTTAATCATTAAAAAACATGGCATAATCATGCAAACAAATTCTGATTATCCTTAAAACCGAAAACCATAAGATAATGAGATGTAGTAGTTATTCACCTTAGCTTGAGATTAAGGATTTGAGATTTGAGTGAATTTGATTTTTGATTTAGCTTCTTCCTCTAGTTCTCTAAAATATTGGCCGACCTCAATATTTTAGTTTTTACGAATGAGAATGAATGTGTAGAATACATGGCCATGGGTTTAGGGTATTAGAATGATCATTCTTCTTATTTTACCCCTTTCTATTTCCTAACAATTTTATTTCATGTTATCTCGTTTTGATTTACTCATTAACATGGCACGGCTACCCCTATTAATCACAAATCTCAATCCCCAATCGTCACATTACATTATTTTATTTAATTTAGCTAATTATATATACTAAATAATGTTACTAAAAGTATGGGGTGTTACAATTAACCTAATAGTTTTCAAGGGCTTGCTATTAACCGCTAAAGTGATTATGGACTCCATGTCCAGTTACACAGTTTTCATAGGATCACTAACAACCTATTGGTAACTCCAATATCTTTACTCTTATCATAATTTTCATGGGCTAACTAGGAACCTATTGACTAACTGCCAATATCTGAATCCGGATATAGTTTTCATGGGCTAACTATAAACCTATTGGCCCCTGCCCATATCAAATCATAGTTTTCATGGGCTGACTATGAACTTATTGGCCCCTACCAATATCTTTTACTTTATACAGTTTTCATGGGCTTATCGTTAACCTATTGGCCCCTGCCACTATCTTTAATTAAGATTTTAACATTTTTTTAGTTATATTCACTATTGGGTCAACCTAGCTGGTTATTCTGCCATTCCCTAATGTATTGTTATGGGTTAATTACAATGTGAATAAATATACGAAGAATCAATTATAATAATACCAACCCGTGTGGTTTAATGTCCTTGCAATCATTTTATATAAAACTTGGTTAAACCCTTTAACTTGTTAATTGAGGAAAACTTCTTCTATTTCAAAACTCTTTAATTTATTTATGCCATGGTTTTTCTTAAAAATGAGATTGGGTTATTTGTTTTGAAAACCATAAAACATCACTTTAGAAACCCCTGGATAACCTCCTTCGAAAGAAAAGAAAACTCCTTTTCAAAACACTATGTATATACCTTTCGAAGCCCTTTTAAAACATCTCTTTCAAAACCAAATATACCTTTCGATGGTATCAAAACGTTACTCAAAAGTGTTTAGAAACATAGCTTCGAAACTAATGAAATTACCCCTTTCGAAAGTATTGGGTTTTACTTTTAGAAACATCTTTTGGGTCAAAGTGATCATAGGTGAAAGTATCTCTTTCGAAACCTTTAACAAAATAGTTTTGGTGAAAAATTGATGGTGTTGGAACCATCTATTTGAAAGCTCAAAACCTTTGAGTAAAACTTTAAAGGATAGCATCGAAACCCCTTTTCGACACTATTGCTTTCGAAACCCCTTAACCCCTTCGAAAGCATTTATGAAGTGACTTAGCTTCAGTTTAAAACAAAGAGAACCCTTTGAAAGCATTGATTGCTGCAATACATTCGAAAGGTAAAAGAATAGCGATTGGCTTTCGACCATGTCGGAACCACCTCTTCCGAAAGCATTATTTAAAAACAAAGGAACCCATTCGAAAGCTCCTACTTATAACATGATATGGCAACCTACTTTGAAAACTATTTAGAAAAACCCCTTTCGAAAACATAGGTTTCGACTATGTCAAAATCTTTTAGTAAAACAAAGTAGACACTTAACATTTGAAAACAAAACTAAGGTTTCGACCCCATCGAAAGTATTGCTTTCGACACCTTGGCTTACGCCTTTCCTCCAATCCACCACGTACCATCTACGTGATACCTTGTGTACTGGTTTCGACTAGGTGGGTTTTGGCTGGGATGGTTTCGACTGAGTTGGAGTGGAAGCATTGGAGTCGAAAGGCACTAATATAGGAGGCGGAACCAAAATTTCTGAATTAAAGGCTGAAATTATCCTATTTATAGTAATTGCTTTATAACTACCTGTCTATTTGTAATCCTTTGATTAGTTTCCTTGAAACTTTTCAAATACTTTACAAAATAACTGCCGCATTTATCAGATCTAAATCAAGGGAAAAGTAACATTTAAGCCCTTCCATTAAGCAAAACCAATATTGCAAATAAATCCTTCTTTTAAAATAATTTATTTTCTATAGTAAATCAATTAGGAAAAATCCCCAAAAATCATAGAAATTCACTTTCATCTTGTTATCAAACATATTAAATTTTCATACGCAATTTCTTCCTGAAATAATCAAATTATATTTAAACCCAATTATATCATATTTTCCTTTAGAAATTCATAGTAAATTCTCCGTGGCTTGGAAAATTACAAAAATTGAAACTCATCTCCAAAATCATGTTTTACCTAACATATAATTTTTCCATGGCATTATGAAATCAATAACTATCGGTTTTTCCCTAAAACCTTGCAAATTCATATGTAAATGAATTGGTTTAAATCAAACATATAACAATTCAAGCATATCATCATCCAAAACTTCATAAAAACGAATTTAATCTTAAATCCGAAAAACGTATGATTACAAAAACAAAATAGAGATGGAATGAATTATTATTCACCTTGAATATGATATAAGAGCATTCAGATTTGATTTAAGATTAATCCCCTTGCTTTAATTCCTTAGCTTGATTTAATCTTCCCCTCTTTTCTTCCTTGTAATGGCCGACTTTCTTAGGTTTACGTTTGTTTTGTTTTTTGAGGAATAAAATGAACGTGAGAAAATGAAAGGATACGTGAATATGTGGGTTATAGAAATGAAGGTGGTTATTCCCTAATAGGCCTTTATGTAAATTAATAACATATTAGTCCATTTAAGCCTATCTATAACTATTAAGCACGACCTTAAATTTTATTTTCAAATCTCAATCCCCTTATCATTTTAATTCTTACATTATTCTATTTAATTTATCTAATTAAATCTCCTGAATAATTTTATCAAAAATTATGGATGTTACAAGGTCCCCTCTTAAAGAATTTTGTCCTTTAAATTCGGTAAGGACTATATACTAAATATAGCAATCATGTGTAACAACTCCTAACAACCATACTAGCCTACCTGACTAGCAACTATCTATATGTATCTAATATAGTCATACCCTCAAAGCAGATCAGGATAAGAATCTCTAATCCCAACTTCTGTCTCCCTAGTACAGTCCTTCTCGTTGTCGCTCCACTAAACTTTTACCAACCTGAATGTCTTTTTTCTCAATCTTTTCTCATCCCTCGCTACAACCCAAACTGGGTGTTTAACAAAAGTCAAATTATCCTCTACTATCAAGTCTTTAAACGCTGATGGAGGAATAACAGTCTCTGGATCATGCACATACTTGCGAAGATGGGACGTATGAAGTACATTATGGACACCTGCCATACTTCCCGGCAACTCTACTCTGTATGTGAGCTTCCCAATCCTCTCTATAATTTGGAATGATCCCATATATCTCGGGGCTAACTTCTCTGACTTTCCAAATCGTACCACACCCTTTATCGGCGACACCTTAATGAAAACCTTATCTCCAACTGAGAACTCTATGTCTTTACACCTCTTTTCTACGTAACTCTTTTGTCTGGACTGAGCTTCCTTCATCCTTCCTCGGATCAACTCAATATTTTCTTACGCCTCCCTAACCGAATCTGATCTTAACTGCACAACACAACTGGCAAAGCATCTAAATCCTTTCAATCCACCAACATAGCTAATACAACATTTTGATGTCTTCGGCTAAGAGCATCCACTACCTTATTTCCTTTTCTAGGAGTATACTCTATACCAAAACCATAAGTAGCTAAAAACTCCAGCCACCTCTGTTGTCTCATATTCAACTCCTTCAGAGAGAATAAATACTTTAAAGACTTATGATCGGTATAAAGCTCAAACCTCTCCCCTAAGAGATAATGTCTCCAAATCTTCAATGCAAAGATCACCGCAGCCAACTCCAAATCATGCGTAGGATACCTCACTTCATGCACTCTAAGATATCTAGATGCATAGGCAATAACTTTACCCTTCTGCATCAATACTGCTCCCAATTCAGTTCCGCGTGCTTTAGTATACACCACCAACCCCTGGTTTCCGTCTGGAACTACTAAAACTGGTGCATTAGTCAACAAATGCTTTAACTTAAGGAATGTTTCCTTACATTTGTCGGACCAAATAAACTTAAACACCTTCATGGTTAACTTAGTCAAAGGTGCTGTTATCCACGAGAAATCCTTGATGAATCTCCTACAGTAACTAGGAAGTGCAAGAAAACTTCTTAACCCAGTCACTGCGTTTGGTCTCTTCCAATTATTCACAGCTTCGATCTTATCTGGATCGACTAACAAGCCTTTCTCTAAAACTATGTGACTAAGAAACTTAACCTCTTTCTTAAAAAAATGACACTTGGTAAACTTCGTCTTTAGCTTATTTTGCCTCAGCATCTCAAGTACCACTGTAAGATGAACTTCATGCTCTCTCTCATCCTTAGAGAATACTAAAACGTCATCTATAAACACCAACACAAACCTATCCAAGTACTCTTGGAAAACTCGGTTCATCAAATCCACGAAGAAAGCAGGTGCATTTGTCAATCCAAATGGCGTCACTAACCACACATACGAACCATACCTAGTCCGAAATGTTGTCAAAGAAATACTATCCTCTGCCACTCTTAACTGATGGAAACTTGTCGCCAAATCCAACTGGGAAAACACTCTGGCTCCACTCAATTGATCGAACGGATTGTCTATCCTCGACAAAGGATACTTATTCTTAATCGTCCTTTCGTTCAACTTACGATAGTCGATACACATCCTCAATGACCCATCTGGTTTCTTTACGAACACTGGGGCCGCTCCCCAAGGCAAACTGCTTGGCCTAATAAAATTCCTTCCTTTAAGATTCACTAGTTGCACCTTCAATTCCTTCATCACTACAGGTTTCATCCTGCTAGGTGGTCTGCTAACAGGTTCAGCTTCGGGCACAAGATCTATACGAAACTCAGATGCTAGTTTCGTTGGTAGTCATGTGACTGGCTTAAAGACATCTACAAACTCTCTTGCTACTCGAACCTGACTTAACTCATCTCCTATCTCCATAGCACTAAGCAAAGTACTAACACTCCGGTCAAAGTCCTCCACTAAAAATATTACTCGGTTATGACTATCAGGGTGTCTCAGTGATATCTCCCTATCCTGGCAAAATATTCTAGCTTCATACCCACCCAATCAATCCATACCAAAAATGATTCCAAAATCTACGAAATCGAAAACATACAAACTGCATGCAAACTTATGACTTAACAAATAAAGTTCTAACTGGTCACATCTCAACCCTAGAGTTTGCATACCCTCCTATTGGATTCGCAACCCTTAAGGAAGTAACAAGGTAGGTGGGTTCTAAGCATAATCTATCAACCAAACAATGAGATATAAATGAATGTGATGCACCTGTATCAAAAAGTACCCTAACTGAAATAATCTGAATCAAAAGCGTACCTTCCATCACAGTTATCCCTTTATTAGCTGTAGTAGGCCTAGCTGGTCCAATAGCAAAAACCTTTCCTTTATCTACCCTGACTGGCTGTGGTCCATATACCATTCGAAGCCTTTTTAAAACATCTTTTCAAAACCAAATATACCTTTCGATGGTATCAAAACGTTACTCAAAAGTCTTTAGAAACATAGCTTCGAAACAAATGAAAGTACCCCTATCAAAAGTATTCGGTTTTACTTTTAGAAACATCTTTTGGATCTAAGTGATCATAGGCAAAAGTATCTCTTTCGAAACCTTTAATAAAATAGTTTTAGGGAAAATTTGATGGTGTCAGAACCATCTATTTGAAAGCTCAAAATCTTTGAGTAAAACATTGAAGGATAGCATCGAAACCCCTTTTCGACACCATTGCCTTCGAAACCCCTGAACCTCATTGAATGCAGATGCGACTTAGCTTAATTTAACACAAAGAGAACCCTTCGAAAGCATTGATGGCTGCAATACATTCAAAAGGTAAAAGAATAGCGATTGGGTTTCGACCAGGTCGCAACCCCCTCTGTGAGAAATGTAGATTAAGGATCTTAAGGCTAGAATTAACACTAGAGGGGGGTGAATAGTGTTTTAAGAAATTTGTTAATCTTTTTGAGTTTATCTTACTTTGTTAACAATGTATACACTAATCAGACACAGATATGAACACAGAATCAAACACAGATGCAAATATAAAGTAAAAGCAGTAAAGGAAAGAACACACCGGATTTTATACTAGTTCGGAGTTACCCTACATCCAGTCCCGCACAACTAAGTACGGATTTCCTTTCAAAATAAATTCAACAATTACAACCCTCGGTTTTAAGGCTACGAGGTACACCCTCCAGAATCACAATCCTCTTGGTAGAGATACTTGATTTCCGTGGCAACAAGTTCACCCAATTGATTTCCAGGGCTACAATCACACCTTCTCTCGCTCAATTGATTACAAAAGGTCTATAACTCAGATTAGCACTTGAATCTTGTAGAGATAGTGGAGAGAATCAAAACCAGAAATTATCTAGTTAGATTCGATATTGATTTCGGCAGAGTAATGGTGTAATTTGTAAATAAGAAAGTGGAGAAGAAGAAGAAGAGAAGTTAAATCAGAGAAAAGTATTATAAAATTCGTTGAAACTGACCCCTATTTATAGAAGAACAACAGCCATGACCATTCATGAAAAGTTATGGCGAATAGACACTTCTTTTGAAATTTGAAATTTGAATTAAACTGTCACCATGTCGACATGGTGCCTATGGGCATGTCGACATCCCTCGGCCAAATTTGATGTTTTGAATTTCTATAAAAATAATATTTATCTTATATTAAAACTATATAAATATACTTGAATATAGTTGAAATTCATAAGTAAATATAAAGAACAATATATATATATTATTTAACTATAATTTAAATCATAGTATAAATAATTTAAAAGTTAAATATATTATTTGAAAAGATAGTTTAAAATCAGGAGAAATTTTGACTCTGAAAATAAAGATGTTTTGAGGCTAAAATTATTTTAAAAACGGAATCAAGAGTTTTGAATCTTTTTAAAAGGAAAGTTTTGAAATTATTTCGAAAACAAGATAATTTTGAAAAATCATTTGAATTAAGCTTAGTGGATACAAAACAATGCCCCACCAGATTTTCGTAGGTTCCATCCTACTTAGGGTTCCATCCCTTTAACGGGCTCGAAGTGGATTCCATTCCACGAATAAATTGGATATTAAGATGCCAGTGCTTTTCTATGAGTTTTAACAAATATTCCTAATAAAACAAACTTAACCTTGAAATCTTGAACTCTTGATAATCTTGATACTCATGAGTCTTCTATCTCTATATCTTGAATCTCTATACTGTACAGTCTTCATTCTTGATACCTGCATGGTTAGATCCTGCATATACATATATATCTAAACTTGTAATGTTAGTATTTATATTTTATAATCTATTCTAAGGTTGTTGTCATCAAAACCATCATCTCATGGACTAACACCCTCTTCTGAAAGCATTATTTAAAAACAAAGGAACCCATTCGAAAGCTTCTACTTAAAACATGATATGGCAACCTACTTCGAAAGCTATTTAGAAAAACCCCTTTCGAAAACATAGGTTTCGATTACGTCAAAATCTTTTAGTAAAACAAAGCAGACACTTAACATTTGAAAACAAAACTAAGGTTTCGACCCCATCGAAAGTATTGCTTTCGACACCTTTGCTTCCGCCTTTCTTCTAATCCACTACATACCATCTAAATGATACCTTGTGTATTGGTTTCGACTAGGTGGATTTCGGCTAGGATGGTTTCGATTGAGTTGGAGCGGAAGAAATGGAGTCGAAAGGCACTACTATAGGAGACGGAACCAACTTTTCTGAATTAAAGGCTGAAATTATGATATTTATAGTAATTGCTTTGTAACTACTTGCATATTTGTAATCCTTTGATTGGTTGCCTTAAAACTTTTCAAATACTTTATAAAATAACTACCGTATTTTATTAGATCTAAGTCAAGGGAAAAGTAACGTTTAAGCCCTTCCATTAAGCAAAACGAATATTGCAAATAAGTCCTTCTTTTAAAATAATTTATTTTCTGTAGTTAATCAATTAGAAAAAATCCGCAAAAATCACAGAAATTCACTTTCATCTTGTTTTCAAACATATTAAAATTTTAGATCCAATTTCTTCGTGAAATAATCAAAATTAAATTTAAATCCAATTATATAATATTTTCCTACAGAAATTCATAGTAAATTTTCCGTAGCTTGGAAAATTACAAAAATTGAAACTCATCTCCAAAATCATGTTTTACCTAATATATAATTTTCCCATGGAATTCTAAAATCACTAACAATCAATTTTGCCTACCGTGCAAATTCATATGTAAATGAATTGGTTTAAATCATACATATAACAATTCAAGCATATCATCATCCAAAACATCAAAAAAATGAATTTATAAATCCGAAAACATATGATTATAAAAACAAAATAGAGATGTAATGAGTTATTATTCACCTTGAATATGATAAGAGCTTTGAGATTTGATTTAAGATTAATCCCCTTGCTTTAATTCCTTAGCTTGATTTAATCTTCCCTTCTTTTCTTCCTTGTAATGGCCGGCTTTCTTAGGTTTACGTTTGTTTTGTTTTTGAGGAATAAAATGAACGTGAGAAAATGAAAGGATACGTGAATAGGTGGGTTATAGAAATGAAGGCGGCCATTCCCTAGTAGGCCTTTATGTAAATTAATAACATATTAGTCCATTTAAGCCCATTTATAACTATTGAGCACGACCTTAAATTTTATTTTCAAATCTCAATCCTCTTATTATTTTAATTCTTACATTATTCTATTTAATTTATCTAATTAAATCTCTTGAATAATGTTATCAAAAATCAGGGATGTTAAAAAATACGTAGATATGTCTCGGGCCTCCAGCTCAGGTCCTCAGCTTAATGCATTCAAAACTAAATTTGTAAATATGCTCGGTCTGACCCGAGCATTATAAGAAAATAATGCCTGGATCATTCTGGTAACCAAACCTGAGAAACACACCTCAAATGGATTTTATAGTTATAAAAACTTTTCAAAATAAAGGTATCTCGTAAGACCATACCGCACATAAACATAGACAAGTTTTTACCTTACGATAACCAAACCTTTTCTATAAGAAGTCCATTGATATTATAATAATGTCTAGGTTTTAAAGTAAAATATGAATATAGATGAAATGCTTGCATCTCACGTTTCAGTATAGTTGGACATAACTAAATCCACACGGTGCTTATTGGAGAATGAATTCCATCAATGACAAGGCTACTGGGGTACCGCCTATCACAGTACACCTCTAGAAAAATGTACCAAGGTCAACAAGAACATCTTGCACCCTTGCTACACAAAGCCTACCTATACCTTACCGGATAATATCGAACATATCATCACCCTGGTTGCTTTGCAACCTTTAGCGAAAGCTCTCATGCACAACCAAATCCATATAATGAATATACATCTATAAAGGTGATGATATACCTTAATGGGTGCGACCCACATAGCCCTATTGCATATCCTTTGCTCAAGTCATTCCCGGTTGATGAGGCTAGTGGCTATGTTTTACCTTTTATAAATAGCAATCCCATTTGGAATGCCAACACTGCGCTCTAGGCAGCAATGTTGTGCCAGAATTCGTCCATACAAGCTATTCAGGATATGAACAAATTGAAGACACTACTTCTACTACATCCATTTTATAATCACCCTCAAGATTAGTAGCAAGTAGCCCTTGCACTTCAAAGAGTTCCCATATTCGGTCATCTTCAGATATTCCAATTTAAAATTCTTATGCCAGTTCAAAGTGGTTTCGGATAATATATCTGATCCTGGTCTCTCCGAACCAATAACGATAGTTTTAAAACTGGTCAAAATTTGATAGTTGGTTATTTAACTATCACATAAACAATCAATACAACCAGAGATTTAATTCCCTAAGGGAAAATAACACTGGTTAAGCACAAAGCAACCCTATGACTCTTAAATTAATTTTTCGTTAATCTAAACCACTTTGTAAATACATATATTAAATATCTTTACAAAGATATATTTCAAAACATATCATTTTCCCAAAACTTAGAAACCCTTCCATACTTATATTAACGATTTGGGTATATGCGTAAATCACTATATTTTAATACTTAGAAAATGTACTCATATACTTATTTCAACGGTATAAGTATATTTACAAATCTTAAGAAAGATTCTTATTCCAAAACCATACTTAAAATTAGGTTAAAAATGGAATCATTAAAAATAGAAATAATAATAACCCAAACATTATTCCTTTAGTGTTAAGTAGGGAAAGAATGTTCCCCACCACCATAATTAAGAAGATCGGTCAAGGAAATCACAACTCTATTTCAAATAGACTCTTTTATAAAAATCCCTTTCATAACTATAACTCAAATTCATTTTAGAATTCCTTTCACAAATATCATTTATAAATCTTTGTAAAAATATATATAACATAATTTTAACCTCCTTTTATAAACTTCTAAATTCATTTAATAACCCTTTATGTACATACTTTTATATTATTTATAATACCCTTTTATAAAACTTCTTTTATAAAATATTATTTATAAACTCATTTTAAAAAACTTAAAATCCATTTATACAATTCCTTTATAAAACTAAAATCTTTTATAAAACAAACTCCAAATATAGAACCAAACACTAATTATAAAATAGAACTCCTTTTATATTTATAAAATTCCCTTTTACATTCCTTTCATATTTATAAAACACCATTATACATTTCCAAATTTATCACACTTCTAGTTTCCAAAATAGATCCCACTACTTTCTCTAAAATGACCCTTCAACATATTATTATAAATCAACAAATGTGATTTATTTCTCAAATTTATCAAATGGAAATATCTTCCCTTTTATAAAACACCATTTATAATCCATTCTTTTATTTTCAACAATTTATATAAAATATCTCACAATATTTATTTCAAAATATTTCCATCTTCTTTAAAACAAAAATCACTTTTAAATAAAAGATAACCCCTTTTATTCACTTTTTAAAAATTAAACATTTATCATTATAATAATTGTCTATAAAAGCCAATACTCCCAAAATAATTATTTTAAACATTTACTTAAATATATATATATTAGAAAGAATAAATAAAGAAATTTTGAAATAGAATAGAAAAGTTTTGAAAAATCATTTATATAAAAATCTCATAGAAATTCCAAAACAGTCAGATTTAAATCATTTCCCAAATCAAATTAATTCCAAACCAAATCAAAAATTAATAGTATTCCAAATTACTAAATCAAGGCACATAGTTTATATAGCACTTAACAAATGCTATAGCTACCCCTTTTACTAAAAAAGTTCATTTTTTAGATATGTCTGTGTCACATCTAATATGGTCAAACAGTCAAATTTTCAGCATTTAACAATCTATGTCACCGATATATAACTAAAATAAACCAACATGTAAATAACTAGAAATTATAAATCACTACAATGAGAAATTTGGATTCCTCATCACTTTTTCTACGTTTCAATTTTAAATGCTAATCGCTTTTAATAACAGATATTTTAACCAAATAGCCAATTATTTTAATAAACTCAAATAGTAAAATTTTATTTACTATATAACACATTGATTTATCCAAAGAGGTGAGTTATACTCATCGAAATTCAAATTGGTACTGAAGCGTTTCGGTTTGAACTAAAATCGAAAGATGTTCGATTTTAGTCCAAATTTTATCTTGCTTCAAATTCAACAAAACCAGCTCCATCGCAAAGCTTTCATCATTATGAGCATAATGCAAAAAGCTTCGTCTCGATTGGTCCTCATATGACCAAGATATTAAATTTATAAGTTAACGATTTTTAAATATACATTAATTACTTGATTAAACAAATTAATTACCCAACTTAAAATAAATCCCTTCTTCTACAAAACTTAAACCACTCCCATCTACTCTACAGTCCCACCAACTCCATGACCCAACTTTGACTGTCGAGACCTCCTCCTCCCCTCCACTAATCCCAAATCCGACTTGACCACTCACTCCCTTTTCGCTCGAGCATTATCCTCCATCCAATAACCCTTGACTCACCGCCCCCAAGCAAAACGCATCACCCAGCCCTCTCGCCGTCGTATGCAACTGTCGGCATCCCTTAGACTTGACCGCACCTTACAAAACTCGACGCACAGTTGCTACTTGCCATGCCGAATCCAAATACAACTTCAAAACGGGCTAAATCCCCTTCGATTTCAAAAAAGGCCAACCCTAACTTTAATTTTCCTAAAACCCCTACTGTCGATTAATAGATACAAGGATAGCACCGTCCAAAATATATACCAAAATGTAGATTTATCAATTTAAAGCTCAAAGATGAAGGCTTTCTAATTTTTTTATTTTTGTTTGAATTGATTTTAGTATTTTAAGGTGGATGGATTTATGTTTATTTTTATTTCAAAGTGAAAAGGAATGAAACAGTAGAAAGAGGAGGAATGAAACGTGTGGTGTTGGATATTTTAAGTTTTGATATATATATATATATATATATATATATAATTTGTGAATTCCAGCATTTCACCACACAAATTTTTCTCCACGAATGAACACCGAATCAATAAAACAAAAATACGACCACGCTCAGAACAACGACGCGACTCCGATAATAGTAATGTACATTAGTTATTGGATTCTGTAAAATCACAAAAACACTGCCATTTGCCGATAAATCGTTAAACGAGTAATTTCATTATTTTCCAAATTAAAAGGCATGAAAAATTCGAATAAATTAAATTAAAAATATATCAAAAAAATCGTATCGTAAAAACAATAATAAATTTTTGATTATTTATTTGAACCACTTCTTACTGCAAATAAATTAACAAAATGAATTCCCCGTTATTATTGAACAATAAAAAGGAGTTAAATAAAGCAATTTAATCCATTACATTAATATTCAATTTAAAGTTCAGATATTTGAATCACTATTCACATAAATTCACAAATTCAAATATTTTAAATAATCTTTGTATTTGAATTCAAGTTTAAAACCATTAAAAACCATTTATTCAATATTTAAAATTAATTAAATATTCAAAATCAAATAACAGAATTCCGGGTCGTTATAGGAAAGAGATCGGTTCAAGGGAAACAGCCTACGACCTGTTACTATTACGTTGTTGGAAGTATGGAAAGAGATGGAAGAAATTATAATATTCCTACGACGTCTAAGATAGCAGCTTGTCAGTTGGTGGAAGTAGGCATAGCACAGGATTTAGGAATTTCGTGCTTGAGGAAAAGAGTAGGATGTTAGAAAGAATTAACGATAAGAATCCAAGTTTCATGGCAATGCGGTATCCGATACTTTTCCAATATGCAGAAGGTGGTTCTAGGCCCAATATTAGCTATATAATGTAAAAGGTTCATAAATCCAGTAAACATACAATGGTGACCATGTGTAAGTTTTATGCTTATATAATACAATTTCGAAATAGTGATAGGCAACATTTAAAAGGAGGTCGATTATTTCAGCAATTTTTAGTTGATGGTTACACTTTTGTCAAAGAAGATAGACAATGTTGGATTCGAAACAAACAATGACATATTATATCTGAAGTTTATCGAGGGTTGCAAGATACAATTATGATGGGGGACACTACTGCAATAACAATAGGAAAAGTATGGTTCTTCCTTCATCATTTACTGGAGGTCCAAGATACATGGTACATAACTATCAAGATGTTATAGCAATATGCCATTGGGCAAGATCACCAGACTATTTTTTGACATTTACATGCAATCCTAAATGGCAGGAAATGAAAGACTACTTAAAGTTTATTGGGCGTCAGATGGAAGAAGATAGACCAAATATTATTGCACGTGTTTTCCATACCAAGTTGATGGAACTGTCGTAGGACATAAAAAAGGGATTTTTCGGACGTGTTAAAACAAGTTTGCGATTCTTAATTTTTTTTAGCCATTTTTTTTTCATTTTACTATATCATAATCATTCTCATTTGAACAACCATATTTTCTCATAACAGTTTTGTATGCAATAGAATTCCAAAAAAAGAGGTCTTCCACATGTACATATTCTGATATTTTACAAAGTAAAGATAAGCCAAAGACGGTTGCTGATGTAGATCAATTTGTTAGTGCTGAGATTCTAAATAATAGACTAGATCCTCTTGCATTTGCATATGTAGCTCAGTTTATGATTCACGGGCTTTGTCGTGTTCTAAATCCTAACCGCCCATGTATGGTTAGTGGTAATTACTCAAAACGCTATCCCCGAAATTATTTGAATGAAACATTGATTGATAAAATTGGCTTTCCACTGTATAGAAAAAGAAATAAAGGGAACTTTGTAAGAACAAGCAATGATATACAGTTAGATAATGGATGGCTAATACCTCATCATGTAGATTTGGTTATAAAGTATCAGACATACGTTAATGTTAAAGTATGTAATAGAGCAAGGTCGGTAAAATAGTTGTTCAAATACATAAATAAAGGCCATGATAGAGTGACTATGGTAATAGAGGAAAATGATATTACAAATCATAACTTTGTGAAACAAGTAGATGAGTTAAAAACATTTTTAGATTGTAGATTCATATCTACAGCTGAAGCATGCTGGAAAATCTTTAAATTAAAATACAATATCGCAGTCCAGTCGTAGAAAGACTACAATGTCATATGCCTAAAGAGCATACTATTTTTTTGAAGATAGTTTAAAAGAGGTGTTAAATCGCCTAAATGTTGAGCATACAATTTTTACACGGTGGAAGGAGATAAATAAGTAGTATCCAAAAGCACAACAACTAAACATGCAGATTTTCCGACCAATTGGATTTGGAATAATAAGAAGAAGAAATGGATACCTCTGAAAAAAGGTACAACAATAGGAAGAATCTATTATGCACTTCCAACTTCAGATGAAAGATTTTACCTTCGATTCTTATTGAGCATCTTGAAAGGACCATGTAACTGCGAGGAGATTAGAACTGTTAATAGTGTGGCTTATGAATCATTCAAAAGTGCATGTTCAACTGGCGGGATTCTTGAGGATGATAGTTAATGGGATAATGCACTTATAGAAGCGGGACGATGGTCTTCTACATCATCCTTAAGGGAAGCGTTCGTCATTTTAACAATTGGGGATTTTCGACCCTTGAAAATCGACACTAATATATCCACTGTATTCCTGCCGAGCAATCGAATGTCGAAAAACCCAATTGTTAGGGAAAAAGAAGGTAGAAGAAGAGAAGAGAAGAAGAAGAGAAAGAACCTAAAAACAACACAGAATCTCACAATTGCAGCGGAATAATATATAATATAATATCAATGATCTTTACAAAGGAGAAACTGTTATATACATACATCAATCAGAGTACAACAATAAATCGCAATCATCAGCCTGGACAGTTATAATAACCTGTCCTCACAAATGCTGATGATTTCAACAACAAAGCAACGAAAAATAAACACATACGTGAATACGACTTGAAGACCTCCAACTCGTTCCCTGAGCTCCAATGCATCCAAAGAAAATCTGTAAATATGCTCGGTCTGACCCAAACATTATAATAAATTTCTAAAACCATTTATAAAAGTCCTCCATACATCCTAAAAATCATTTATGACCCCTTTATAAGTCCAAAAATCCTTTTATAAACTCCTTTTATAAATCTATAAACCCATATCGAAAAATTCTTTTATAAATATCAACCATTTGTAAAGCTCTTTTACCCTTTAGCTAACCTTCCTTTATGCTTTCCAAATCATGTTACAAGATTCCTCTTATAAAAACCATATCTGTTTATAAAACTCTATTTATAAATCTCGAAAACAATTATAAATAAATTATAATCATTTACTATAAAACATGGCTATATGATAATAAACATTATAAATAAATAATAATAATTTCAAAATAATTTAAAAATAATAATTTAAATTTCAAAACATTCTTAATAAAACAATAATAATTTATCTTCACATTATTATATATAAATAATAATAATTAATTTCCAAAACCTTATTGATAATAATTATAATTAATTTCAAACCATATTAATAATTAAAATAATTAAAATTTCAAAATATTAAAATATTGATAAACAACTTTAAAACAATATTAATATAAATAAACAACTTTTAAAATATAAATATATTTCCTAAAAAAAGTACATACCTAAAATTTCAACATAATCATTTCCATATTTATAAAACTATATTTATATCTCCTCTAATCGTTTAACATCTCCAATTCTACCCTTACTTTCAATTTCCAAAATAGAATCAACTGTTTTCTAAAACACATCCTACATATTATCATAAATCCACAATTTGATTTATCTTCCCAATCTATCCAATGATAATGGTTTCCCTTTTATTTATAAACACCGTTTATAAATCTATCATTTTATAAATAAAATATGATTTTACAGATATTCACTTTGTTTGTAAAATTCCATTTTTGTACATTACGACATCTATAATTTCCACATTTATAAATAAATCTTGATATATGTATATATATATATATGCGTATACATCACTTTATATAAAATGGTTAATAAATATTTATACCAAGATATTTCTATCTTCTTTATAAAACCATATCCCTTTGTTATAAAAGATGGACTAAATTTTTATGATTTTAAAAACCTTTACTTTATAGTTCAAAAATCACTATTTATAATATTTCATAAAACTATTAATTTATAACATCTAAAAATCACACTTTTTATTTTAAAATAATTTCTTCCTTAATTAATTCAAGAAAAATTATTAAAACATACATAATTTCCAAAATCACTTTGAAATCCCTTTTTAAATCAGACCATTATTTTATAGTATTTTAAAATACCAAAAATAAGGCGCAGTGCTACTAAAGCACTAAATAAGCAAAATCATATTCATGTCATCAAATATGACATCCAACAAATCATATCTCATTATATATGTGAAAGTAAAATCAACAGTGTGAGGAATCCTTTTGGATCCCTCCAACATGTCCCCCTTCATCACAGACAGTATATAACCGAAAGAAAAAAATCAATCGCTTCGAGGCGGAATCGTATACAAAGGGTCATCCGCTTTTACATGGAAACGTAATAGGGTCTCATTCGCTTCAGGGGTAGAAATATATCCAAACCAACTAATAAAATAGTAAATCATCTAAATATCCAATCAACAATTTTAGATCACTATATAACATAACCAATTAACCAAAAAGGCGAGTTTAACTCACATTGATTTCAGAAATCACCAAAACGCTTCGGCCCGAATTAAAATTGAATAGGCGTTCAAGTTTAATTCAAATTCCTACGATCTCCAAATCTATCCAATCCAACTCCATAGCGTAGATTTTGTCGATACAACCGTAACGCGACTGACCACGTTCAATTCCAACCTAATATGAGCAAGTTATCACTAAATAAGATTTACAATTTTATTAATATAATTTTTTTATTTAATAATTACATATTAGATCTTAATTACCCTTATTAACAAATTAAACAACCCTTAATCCTTCTTCCTATCGCGATTCCAGGTCAACATCGCCACGCTTCGCCACTGTCGTTGTTCCCCATCCATCACTACACCTTCACCGAGGGTCCCCACGACTGCCATGAATCCTCCAACACCCACAACGTCACCAATTGACGATCCTAACTTCCCACCGAACCCGCAAAAGCAGTTACGTTCTTTTTCAAACTCCAGCCACCCACGACAACCATCCACCACTACATCACCACCTGAGCAGCTCAAACTTCGTTGAACCCAATAATGCCCGTCGCATTCCCCTTAGATGACCGGAGTTCGCTGCTAGGCTCCAAGATCCCAAATTACGTTCGCCGACGATCCGCAGCCACCTCGTCGCGCCAAATCCAATCTCGACGTTGAACAATTTCACTTCATCATCCTCCAACCATCTCCAGTTGATGACTTCGCCTAAATAACCACTAGTCCACCCACACATGAAGCTTGCTCACCCAACCATGCACGACCCAAAAGAATGATCCAGCTGTCAAAATGATTCCTGGATTAAATAGAAAATATCACTACAAGTTGTTAGAAAAAGCTGCTGCACCTTTATTTCATAATTTCTGTTATTTGTTTCATGCTAGAAAAAGTAGTATAGGCAACTATGCCTAGTGTGCCACGTATACAAAGTTTGTTACAGCTTTGGTTATAAATGTAGTGAATATCGAATGGAAAAGATATGAAAAAGTTAATTCTGAAATTTTCTTACAATGTCTTCTTCTTCTCAATTCAATTTTCTTCTCTAACTTACTCTGTTACTCTCTTTGCTGTGATCCAACTCTTCATCTTCATATCATTTTGGTGCTTTCACCTACTGATCTCTCATTTTTCCTCCCTCTCCTATCAACCCACCCAACAGATCTATCACCATGACCAAAATAGATGATGCTCTCCAACAACTTACTCAACACCAAGAAGCTATCTCCACCATACAAGCTACCCAATCATCCCACAGCTCCATGCTAGAATCCCAAAACGCAGATATCGTGGATATCAAATCAACCCTTCAAGACCTCTCTAAAACTGTGGTGGACATTAATCGCAAACTAGATACTCAACCATCCATTTCTCCAACAAACCACAACTCATCCACATACCAGGCTGCTTCTATCATTCGACAACCACCAATATTAGCAACCCCACAACCCACCAGAACACCCAAATGCTCTCTATCTTCATTCGATGGATCCAACCCGCATGACTGGATATTCCAGGAAGATAGGTTTTTTGCATACTACTCCACGCCAGAGGACCAACGTGTCGATCTCACGAGCTTCCACATGCAAGGCCAAGCATTATCATGGTTTCAATGGATGCACAGAAATAAGCAAATCAGCACATGGGCAGCATTAACCAGAGCCATTGAACAACGTTTTGGTCCGCCTACCTTCCTCTACCCGCAGGCCACCTTGTTTAAACTCAAACCAATAAGCTCAGTTGATCATTATCAGTCCACGTTCGAAACCATTTGCAATCGAATAACAACACTATCCCCTGAATCAATCCTACAGTGCTTTATATCCGGCCTCAAAACCCACATACAAAATGAACTCCATCTCCTAAAACCTTCAACCATCTCCGATGCAATCGATGCTGCTAAATTGATTGAACGAAAATACAACGATCCTCCTAAACCAATATACACTAACAATACCAGTCCCCAGTTCCAGAGCCCAGCAAACAATCAGCAAACCTCTCAGACATTTCCACAAACACCTTCCACGCAATCCTCCAAACCCAGTATTCCTATCAAACAACTCTTCCAGTCAGAGATGCATGCACGTAAACAACAAGGTTTATGTTTCAATTGCGATGAGAAATACTACGTCGGCCATCGTTGCAAACCCACCCACCTCTTGATGATCCTTCCCGAATTCAACCCGGACAATGACATCCCCGAAAAAGACCCAGCACCACCGCCAGTCTCCATTACCACCACCGACACCAACCTAGACGCACCACAACAGCCAGCCCAAGAAATATCCTTCCTTGCTCTCACCGGTTCAAACCACCTTCGCTCGATTCGCCTGCCAGCCACCATCAATAACAAATCCATCTCCATCTTGGTTGACACTGGCTCAACACACAATTATCTCCACCCGAAGGTAGCAAAATTCCTAGCTCTCGAATTGGATACGAGCACCTCCTTTGTGGTAACAGTTGGCAACGGAGAACAACTACGCACCTCGGGATCCTGCGTAGGCGTCGGCGTCGAAATACAAGGCCACAACTTCGTCATCGATTTCCATTTGCTCGACATCGTGGGATCTGACGCAGTGTTTGGAATACAGTGGATGAAGCACTTTGGGCCGATTACGGTTGATTATAAGAAGCTGACCATGACCTTTTCTTTCAATGGGAAAACTATCTCCCTTACTGGGCTGGACCAAGCTCCTTACTGGGCTGGGAAAACTACAGTTACGCAAGAACCATTACCAGTGGCCTTAGCTGACAGCCACAACGACCTTGAGGACAAGGTCGATCTTGAAGGGGTGGGTGTTGATACACATACCACTAGTCCACCCACACATGAAGCTTGCTCACCCAACCATGCACGACCCAAAAGAATGATCCAGCTGTCAAAATGATTCCTGAATTAAAATAGAAAATATCACTACAAGTTGTTAGAAAAAGCTGCTGCACCTTTATTTCATAATTTCTGTTATTTGTTTCATGCTAGAAAAAGTAGTATAGGCAACTATGCCTAGTGTGCCACGTATACAAAGTTTGTTACAGCTTTGGTTATAAATGTAGTGAATATCGAATGGAAAAGATATGAAAAAGTTAATTCTGAAATTTTCTTACAATGTCTTCTTCTTCTCAATTCAATTTTCTTCTCTAACTTACTCTATTACTCTCTCTGTTGTGATCCAACTCTTCATCTTCATATCATAATCGTTGGATTTCGTGGGTTGTGTTCAAATTGATTTTTGCAGCAAAACGAAAAGAAGAGAAAAGGCCGTGTATTTATAAAGGAGGGTAAGCATGGTTCGAATTGTAGAGGCATGGCCTGGGTATGAAATTGAGTATGGTGGGTATAGTTATGGTATGGGGTGTGAAGTGATGTGTTATATAGTATTTAATTCAAAAATATTTAGCTACGCACCTAAAAACGAATTCCAATCAAGGCGTGCAGTCTGGTGTTCCATATGTAATATCCCTATTCTGAGCATAATGGAACTAGTCTCGAGACCTAATTCGATCATACGCAGAAGATAGTTATTTCAAACCCAATTATTATATAAATTTCTGAAATTAATTTCTACGCATTTTGATCTTGCACGCCCAAACGATACTTCCAATCATCTCGAAATTCGACAGCATATAATTATAACCTATTACGGATCCAATGACACTGGTTTCGTCGGAATCTAAGATAGTGCCCCGGAAGGCTATTTTTACACGTTAATTAACACGAATTATTATAAAAACCAAATTAATCACTTTTAAATCTTTACTAAAAGTTTACTATTACCATTCTTACTCAACAAAATTTAAATAAGCTTTGAAATCATTTTTATCCAAATTAGATCCAAGATTCAATTATTTAAACAATTCCAAATATTAAATTCAACAATTTAACTATCCAATAAATTGCTATATTTAAAATTCAAATTATTTAACTTATAATTTAAAAATTAATTAAATATTCTAAATTTCAATCATTGAAATTCTGGGTCGTTACAGTCATGAATTTATTATTTTTTAACATAACAGATCATATAAGGATTTGGAACACACATTGGTAATCGTTGTCGGAGGACATAACATGGAGACAAAAACATTTGTTAAAAGATGACAACCTAGAACTCACAGAGACATGGTTGAAGGGTTTTGTAGACAGAGAGTTAATGTGTAAGAATAATCGATTAACTAAAAAGTGTTCATCTTTATTTCTTCCAAATGATTTTGCGCAAACTTCTATAATAGCTTATTAAAGGAAGAACAAAACAATGATATCGATGAAATGGAGGCTCAATTGGATCAAAAGATACCCACGTTGAATGTGGATCAACGAATCGTGTTTGATGTTATACAACATGCCATTGAAAGTGGCGATGGTTGTTTTTTTCCGTCTATGGTAGTGGTGGTACTGAGAAGACCTTTCTATGAAAGACTATAATAACTAGTTTAAGAACAAATGGAAAGATGGTACTAGCGGTGGCTTTATCTGGCATAGCATCATTACTTCTTCCAGGAAGTAGAACGTCTCATTCAAAATATAAAATACCAATAACACTTGAGGATAATTCAATTCAAAATATTTCAAAGCAATCATCTTTGGCTAAGCCATTAAGAAAAGAGATTTAATAATTTGGGATGAGGCTCCTATGGTGCATAGAAATGCATTGGAAGCATTTGAGAAAACTGTGATGGATATAATTACAACAAATGATAATTATGTTGTGAACAAATTATTTGGTGGTAAAACAGTTTTGTTAGGAAGTGATTTTTGACAAACATTACCTGTCATTCCACATGGAACTGGGCAGATGATTGTACAAGCAACATTAAATCAGTCTAGCTTATGAAATAGATGCAATGTATTTGAACTGAGGGAAAACATGCATTTAACAACTGTTGGTTTGGATTTAGAGGAGGGAAAAAAATTGCAAAGTTTTGTCTGTGGGTATTAGATGTTGGTGAAGGAAACGTTGAAATGATTTCGTTGCAGTCTAATGAGGAACGGTCTTGGGCGCAAATACCTAACCAGTTTCTTTTTCCCCAAGGCGAGGATGATGTAAAAAAATGCAGAGTATGTCCATCCAGAATTTAAAAAAAAAAGACCTATATATGAGAAAAAATTACTTCTGGGACATATGCATTCTTACTCCTACAAATGAAGCCATGGAAGTAATTAATTCTTATGTAATTTCTAATTTACATGGAAATGTGAACTTATTTAAGTGCAGATTCAGCGAGTTCTTTAACAAAAGGATTCGAAGATCAAAACCAATAATATCCCCCAGAATAAAAGGTGTTCAGGCCATTGGTAGGTATGTAACCATTAAGGAATTTAGACGTTACCCAATACGACTACTTTAGTATTTTTTATTCATTTTTTATTTTTTTCATTTATGTCAGGGCAGAAAGTGCGATAAAAAGATTCACAGTATGCTGAAGAAATAGCTAGACGTGAGGGTTTACTGGAATTATATGGTAGCTCACCCAAGCATGTCGAAATTCGAATATCTGTAGCACATACACACACTGTCACTTATTTATATGTACTGTTGATTACTTTTGGTAATTTCTGTCTAATTCTTCGATCTCATTTTCAATTTAAATACCTATATTTTAGCTATTATGTACCATAACTATACAATAACCAATTTGTTTCATTTCAACTTTGAACATGAATGTTATTCACTATTTACTGTTTGCTTTTCAATGTAAACATCAGTACGGCTTACATTTTATTAACTATATTGTATTCACACACATGTATATACACGACTATATACACTATATATACTACATGTACTGGTTTGAATCAACACCAAACAGTTCATAACCAAATAATGGAAAAGAGAGAGAGAGAGAGAGAGATCTGGTGTGTCATATCTGTTTTTACTGGTTTTGAAGCCACTTAAGTATTGATTTTCAATTGTGCACATTTGGTAATACTATATGTATGTATGTATATGTGTGTTTGTATACGTATACAAACACACACACACACATACATATTTATAATGCTTTTATCAGGCAGATTCAAAACAATGTTAGTGGATTATCAAAACTAAATCAGTTGATTAGTTGTGGAACAGGTATGCAAACAATTAGACAATAAGACTTTTACACCTTTGTTAATAGTTTTGTTAATCACATTCGAAACCTCTTTTTTTTTTTATACAAATGTTGCCAAATCAACAAAATCAAGTACCCTTTTTAATCAAAATAATTTATCCATCTTCATTATACTATCATGTGTTCAATATCTTTTTACGATCATGATTCAACTGTATGTTCATTCCTGTTTTTAAGACAAAGCGGTTTGTATTTTAAGGTAAACCATGTTTCTGCTTTGATATTCTTTTTCGGTTTTACATTGTACATAGATTTATTCTTCCATATCCTACACGTTCTTATGCTGAAATATTCTCTTTACATGCTAAAATCATTTAAGTCAAGTTGATATTATTTTAGCAGATCTCATAACAATAATGAACTAGGAAATATTGCTGCTAAAAAATTACTTAAACCATTGCCTGTAGATTTTGCAAGTTCTCTTATATTATCATATTTGCATATGACACAGAGAATGGCTGGATGTGGGCAACTTTAGAATGATAAAGGATAAACAAGGAACGAAAAAGGATATAGCTTGCAATTGGATTGAATTTAAAACTTAAAACCTAAGTTCATGCTTTTACCATAGGTGATAATAAAGCATTTTTACACGATAAAACAAGAAGATTCCGCGATTAAAAATTTCGGATGTGCATATGTAGAACAATAATTTAGTGGTAATACAGTAACACTTTGAAAAAAAATTAGACTAAAGGACAATTCTAATTTTAACTAGCATTTCGTACACTGTAAAACTGAATGTAATGCTAGTTATAATAACTAGCATTTTGTGTAATGTAAAAAGTAAACATAATGCTAGTTATAACTAGCATTGTCCTTCCAAACATGAAACATTTTGTCCTTTCGGTCTGTTTTTTTCTTCAAACTTTGTCCTACTTCCTGATCCCCGTATCTAAATTTGTGTAATTATTTTAGTATTTTCCTACAATTCCTGACAGATGATATTAGACATAAACTACTAGGTTACATGCGCAATTATTCCTCATCATATCCCTTTTTGTGCACACGATGAAATTGACTACTTTTATCCATGGATTCCTATTCTATGCTAAACAAGTAATGTTTTCTTTTACGAATTTTACTAACAGTACATTTATTTACTTATTTTAATTTCAAAAGTTAAAGCTGGTTTAAAAGATTACTTTTCATTATTTGGGAGTACTCTATTCTTATTCAGAAAATAGACTTTCCTTTTATTTTTAATGAACTCATGCCATAACAATATTTCACATATAAAAGAACTACAAACCAAGCTCAATGCATGCAAGATTAATTCCTCGCTATTTATAACGTACTCAAGTTGATTCCAAAAATAAATAAAGTAGTCAATATACGATTTGTTATCAATGTTGCTTACTGAGGAAATCAGGTCTTTGAACATGCTATATTTTTTGGTCGGTGGGAATATCAATTATTTTTACAAGCTTTAAAAAGTTTATCATACTATTCTTGCTGTATTTATGAAAACTATCATTTCAGTTAATATTTTCCTGTTCAGCTTACATGACTGCGGTAATAAAGGTACTTGTAACTTATATTTTATAATCAAGGAATGGCTCTGCAGTCCTTGTTTTCAATGCTTCTATACAAAACATCCCTCCCTTTCTCTTTTTGTAAAATTAGTCCCTGTTCTTAACTTTTGCTTATTTTATTCCCATTGTACCCTTGAATTTGTTTTACAGACCAATTTCTTTCTGTCTTTTTCTCTGCACTCAAATTTCGTTCTCGCGCATCTTTTCTTCGTCCTCATGAATCTCGTTCTGTCGCTTCTATTTAAATTTTAAATTTCCTTTTCAACGATTTTTATATTTATGTTAAATTGTTCTGATTCTGCATTTGATCTAGGGTTTACTTATCTACGTATTCAATTTTGTTACGTTCTTGTAATTTTATACTGCTTTTTATTTTTGTTTTAGTTTAGCTTCCTTTTGTTTTATTTACAGTTGCTTATATCATTTCTTCAACCATTTTCTGGTAGTATGGATCTGAACATTCCTGTTACAAGGTACATATTGTTTGATTCTGTTTATTCTTCTTCATTTTGCATGTCTAATTTTTCCTTCTTCATATGTTTATATTGATTTATAGTTTGTATTTACCTCTGTTAAAATATTAAAACTGCAATGTGACTTGCATTTAATCTTTTTCAATTTTCTTATGCGCATTTCTTATTTGTTCATGTGTATATTTATTTACAATATTTATATATTTTGTTACAATATTAAAACTGCAATATGACTTGCATTTTACTGCAGACTTGTTGTAGATTATCAATTTTGTTATATATGTTTGTTTTTTTATTAAAACTTAATTTAGGTTTGTTTTATTAACTGTTTTTTAGTGTTTGCAAATTACTGTGTTCATGTTTATTTTATTTCATGTTTATAATATATTAATATCAATGCTTACATCTTAAACCTTGTACATAAATCTCATTTTCCATTATTTATTAGTTGAACTACATAATAAAATGCAGTGCATGCATGGAATATGCAGTGGGAATTCCTTATTCATTGTTTGTGGATCTTCTTTTTCTGTTGTTGCAGTCCGATGATAATATAATGTCTTCTTTTTATGTTGTTGCAGTTTCGATGATAACAGTGAAGGTGTTTTGGTTGTATTTGTTAATAAGGGTATTAGTTATAGCAAGAGAGTTGCTGTTGGTTATTCTCTTCATGATCTGAAAGTTAGTCTATGCAATGTTTTCCAAGAATATGTACCCTCTTCTTTGGAGTTATCTTTTAATTTGGAAAACAAAATTCGAATTATTGAAACAGATTCCGACTTGCAATCTAGATTGTGTCTTTCTATGTTTAGACATGAAGATTATTTTCATATTGTTGTTAA
Organism: Allium fistulosum; assembly: GCA_030737815.1. Taxonomy (NCBI): domain Eukaryota; kingdom Viridiplantae; phylum Streptophyta; class Magnoliopsida; order Asparagales; family Amaryllidaceae; genus Allium; species Allium fistulosum. Next base: position 1,430,529,216 of record CM060902.1, read on the forward strand.
TCTAAGCATGTCTTCTGAAGATGTTGATATCTGTAGTAATTCAGCAATTACTACCATTAGTTCTACAAATAATGTTTCAAGTTGTGCTTCTACTATGTCTAATGAGAATGCTCGTTGTGATTTAAAGTCTCTTTTGAAGAAGGACTGTTCTATTCCTATATTTACTGAAAATGGTCAGTTATTCCCTTGAGGAGTTAGTGAGTTTAAGCTTAAATTGCTTTTGTATTGTCTTCGTGGTGGTTATAGGGTGAAGATGATTAAAAATGACATGGTTAGAGTAACTGCAAGATGTTCTACAGTTGGTTGCCAATTTCGTGTGCATGCATCAACTAAATTTAATCTTCCAGGCTATTTTGTACTTAAAACTAGTAATCTTGTTCATTCCTGTGGTGCTGGTGTTCTTGATATCAATCATCCACCTATATCAAGTAAACTTGTTAAAAGATTGGTGATCGATTTTATTCGTAGTAATCCTCTTACTAGAACCAAAGACATAGTTGATCATTTTAGAAATGAGTATGATATTATACTCAATTATTACTTTGCCTATAAAGGAAAGCAATTAGCAATAGAAGAGGTTCATGGTTCTATTGCTTTGTCCTATCATCAGCTTAATTGGTATGTTGGTGCTTTGAAGAAAAAAAATTCTGGAAGTTATATTGATTTGGAACTTAACCCATATAATTCCCAATTTGAAAGAATATATATTGGGTATGAAGCTTGTAAGAAAGGTTTTGTGTATTGCAGACCTATGATAATTCTTGATGGTACATTTATGAAAGGAAAAAATTATGGTTGCTTAATGTTTGCAACTGCAAAAAATGGAAATGACGGTATGTATTATTTTTTCTTTTTATTATTTATCTGTATAATAATGAAATGATATTATGTTTTAATCTATAGCATAGTGCAATGATGGAAATGATGGTATGCATTGTTTACTGTAACAAGCTTTGCTAATGTCTTTTATATTTCTGCTTATTGGGTGCAAGGTTGCTCAAATATGACATAGGAGCCTGAAATAAAAAAAACATGTTTATTTGCAGAATTTTGTTTATAGCAAAACAACAAATTTGCTATATCAAAATTAGAAATCTCCATTTTTTTTGTCAAAACAAAATGCAGAGTTTTGTTCCTAAACATGTTATATGTTGTTTCATATAGTGTGTTTATTCTCTGTTCGTGGTGTAGTGATTGTTTTCCCACAGGACTTTTGATCTGTGTGGTCATCTGTTGTAATTTCACCTCCAATACATAATACAATGGTTTTGATATTACAGCAAAAGCTCTTATAATATTTTCCTGTGGAATGTAATCAACACACTAATTAAGTTTTGTATACTTAGTATATAATCAGCTTCCCTCCTATGTAAAAACAAACAAGTACATTGCAAAGATTACAAAAAATGGAGATTTCTAATTTAACTCAAGGATGATACCAAAACTTACCTGGAAGTTCAACAGACATAGGTGCAATAGAAATAATAGCTGTGATGGAATCAATGTTCAGTAGTTGATGTTGAACTATTTTCCCTAATGCATTGCAAAATCATTCTTTAGTTCAAAGTACAAATTGGCAAAGCTATATGCAGAAAGTTCAATGCAATTAAAAATATCAAGTTTGTAACTATGTAATTTGCTTCATGCTGTCTGATAAAGCAGTATATATTTTAAACCAATTTAAAAAATGTTAAAGAACATATCAAAATGATGGTATACAATTTTGTTTTTTAAAAGTTTTGATTTTTTTTTACCACGTTTATTATACTCTATTATATTATTAGTAATGATCTGATTGTTTATATTATTATCTCAAAATTCAATTAATTTTTCTTCAATTTCCACTGTATTCAGGTTTTTTTCCAATAGCTCATGCTATAGTGTCAGGAGAAGATGAAAGCAATTGGTCTTGGTTTCTTTCTAATCTACAATCAATGTTGTCAGATGATCGAATTATAACGTTTATATCAGATAGGCATCCAGCTATTATATCTTCTGTTTCGAAGTTGTTTCCAAATTCTTGTCATAGCTATTGTATATACCATATGAAAAATAACTTGCGTGCTATGTTGGGAGGTGATCCTAGAAAGGAATGGATAGTTAAGTTGTTTGTTGATGTTGCATATGCTCCTACTCATTCAAAGTTTGAAGTTGCATTGAAATTGTTAAGAGATTTTGGGGGTAATGTAGCTTCTAAATTTCTTAATGGAGTTAAATTTGAACACTTTGCAAATGCTTTCTTTCCAGGTAAAAGGTATGGAGAAATGGCATCAAATATTGCCGAAAGTTTCAACTCATGGGTCATTGAAGAAAGGCATCTTCCAATAACATCTTGTCTAGACTCTGTTCGAATTAAAATTATGGATCAAATTTCTAAACGTCGACAATTGAGTCAAACATGGAAAACTGAGATATGTCCAACTATGGAAAAGCGTTTGAATTCTTTTATTAGTTTGGGTCATGGTTGGATCGTCAAGAAATCTGATGAATATTGTTTTAAAGTATTGTCTAAAGAGTCGCAGCATGTTGATCTTTTACATCATTGGTGCAGCTGCAATATGTGGACTATTGATGGTTTTCCTTGTCCACATGATATTCGGGCTATTAGATCTCAAAGTTTGAATGTTTATGAGTATATTGATCAGTATTTTTCTACTGCATACTTTCGTGCATCATATTTTTTCCCTATATCTCCTGTTCCAAATACTGATAAGCCTGAAGTTCTTCCAGAAAATCCTGCCATTTGTCCTCCAATTCCTAAACGTGGCCCTGGTCGTCCAGCTATCAAACGAAAACCTTCTATTGGTGAAGCTAAGAAGAAACGAAAATGTGCAAAATATCGAAAGTTTGGTCACAACAAGAGCACTTGTCCTTTAGTTAATAATTCAGTTGTTTTAAGTTGAAGATGTCAAAAGAGTTTATTTGGCATTGTACTATTTTTAATTTGAAATTTGATTTTATTTGATCGCCAAGTTATTTCCTGTTATAATTTGTTATTGTTGTGGTTTGTATTTTAGGCTTTATTATGTTCTATGCTGTCAAAGTAATATGACTTAAATGAGAAATTGAAATTCAGTGTAGTATTCAATTTTGCTGTTTATTTTAATAGTTTTTAAAGCATTGATTGGTTTGAAACATGCTTGAAATTCGTATTATGGAAAAATGTATGATCGTTCTGTTAAATTTTGGAAGGCAATTTTTTGATATATATTAGTGTATGAACTGTGCTTCTAGATGCATAATATCCAATTCAATGCATGTGGGGAGCTCAGCTTTATTATACAGAAGTGGATGTAACTGTGCTGTTACTACACATATTGTAACATGTGGTATTATGCAGACATTGAATCAGTTGCTAACTGAGATGGACAGTTTTGGCAGAGATAGTGGTGTATCGTAATTGCTGCAATGAACAGGCCTGAAATTGTTGATTCTGCATTGTTTATACCTGGAAGGTTTGACAGACAGGTGTCTGTTGGGTTGCCTGATGTGAGAGGCAGGAAGAAGATACTTAAAGTGTACAGCAGTAAATAACCCAATGTAGTAAAAAGATTTATGTCATTTGATTGTTGAAAAAAATGGTGACATTGTTTGGGATGTCGGAGATTGGTCCATGGACGTTGGTAGAACCAGCAGCACAAAGCAGTGACAGTGTTGAGAAGGTTAGCAAGAAATGCAATGTCAGAAAAGCTTTCGAGCATATAGACAAATCAGTAAGGGCAATTGTTGACAAAACATATGAGATTGCAAAAGAGCATATTAGGAATAATCGAGCAGCCATGGACACTTCGGTTGATGTATTACTCGACACTTCAGTTGATGTATTACTCGAAAAGGAAACTCTTACAGAAGATGAATTTCGAGCAATTCTCTTTGAATACACCAACATCAAAAAAGGAAGATCCAATATGACCAGTGTGAACAGTGTCCACAAGCTTAAATTAGTATGCATATTGTAAAGTAGAAGTTCATTGATTTTTGCAGTGACAATATTTGTATTTACTGATATTTGTATTTACTAAAATTGACGTACTCCTGTTATTTTCATTTTGGTCATCAAAAACATATAGCAGAACAAAATATTATCACAGCAAAACACTGATCATTCATCAATTACATATTTCAACATACATATCAACACTGATACATTTTACAGATATCAAACAAACAAGCATTGTATCAAAAAACTGTTTTGAGATATCAAACAAACAAGCATTGTATGAAAAACCTATTTCCAGACATCAAACAAACTATTGTACTTTTTCAGACATACAATTAACATAAACTAGCATTATATCAAACAAACTGTTTCTAGATATCAAAATAACATAAACTCTTTCCGAATATCGTTCAGATAAATTTTGCTGTGCTTCCTTCCCATCCATATTTTGGATCTGATAGAATAACATATGAGAAATATTCTCTGCGTTCATGGAAATCCTCTGAAGTTGTCAAGTAGTGTTTATATGAACAAATTTTCATATATAGCATGACATCAATTGCACTTGTTTCTCTGCAATAAGTTTAAAAGTTTCAATTTAGAACTATGAATATACACATATACACACACACATACACACAGACACATACACACACACACACATATGTTTGTATGTATGAATGAATGATAAAATATTACGGAAATATTGAAGTATTTGAACTTGAAATATTTCTGTTATACAACTTATAAAATGAAAATATACAAATATATGATATTTTGCTTACATGTCAGGAAATTGTCTTCTTGATGCTTCATCTTGAAACAACACCATTTTTTTTCTTTTTGTGTTTTTCCCTTTTCCTTTAATATCTCATTTATTGAAATAAGTGCATTCTCTTTCTGTGGGAAATAAATATGTTTTTAACATTAGTATTATAAAATATACATACAAGAAAACCATAACCATATGCTGGAATACTAGTTGAGTATCAAAAATATGAGTCATGTATTTAAGATCCTATGTTTATACTTTATAACATGATGATACATCTACAAAGCAGGTATATGCAATGTAATGGAACTACAACAGTACAACCTGGTGTTATGAAATACATAATATTCCATTTTACTCTTTGACTTGTAAAATAAAAAATAATAAAAAATTAGACAATTTTGGTCTCTATAAATTGCTATGTTCAATTTGGCAATAATGCATATGTGATCTAACAATTATGTGAACAAAATTAAACTTGCAATACAAAATAAATATTGCTTACTATCATATTTGCTTTTTGTGCATAATTATCTGGTCTTGCTTTCACAGAATTAAAATGACGCCATTCCTGAATCTGAAGATAGTAGACAAGAAGTGTCCAATGATTGTTCAAATGTTTAATAGGAAAAAACAGGAGTTGAATTGGTTTTTCATCTGACAGTAATTTGTCTGTTAAATGTTTTTTAATGAGTTCGTTGTTTTTTTCCTTTATTGTCAGTGATGCCCGCAAAATATTTAAATGTAACTTCACACTGAACTATTATTCGGTGTATGTAAAATATTAGTAACAAGGAGATATAATGTAATGACCCAAGATTTTAGGAATTTATTCTGAAAAATATAAATGAATTCAAAATAATTTTTGAATAAATTTTGAAAGGGAATTGATATAGCTTGATAGTGTATCAGTATGTGTGTACATGTGTGCACAGGAAATGCACATGAACTAAAGCTAAAAGTCCCGGAACTCTAAGAATAAATACATATTGATATGTATGGGAATATATATATATATATGTTAAATCCTTAAAAGTCTGTATGCATAAGTAAATATACATATATGGATGCTACTGAATATTTTTGAGTGTACATGTGCATGTGTGTGTCAATACAGAATGATGTATAAATATATATATATATAGGTGTACTAATTATTTTAGTAAGACTTATATGAATATATATGTGTTAATAAAATTACTAGAGTTCAATTCAGCAAAATAAAACATACCAATATATTTTATAGATAGGCAGAAAGAAAGAAAGAATGAAGATATGAAAAGGACTAATCCTCTTATAAATAAATACAGGAAGTACATGCCATTTACATGAAAGCTAAAAATAGAAAAAAATAAGACAAAACAGGGAAATGCTTGGTATAGGAAGAATTAGGAAGAGTATTTGATAAATAATAAAATCAAGTCACATTTTTAGCATGATTGTAGACAAAGGAAAAAAGTATTTTCTGAAAAGCAAAATTCTGAAATTAGCCAAAAAGAATGTAACCACTTTTCTCTTCACCTAAATTAAACCGGGAAGGGTAGAACTTTGGGTTCAAATAAAATACAGATAACATGATTTTTCTGGTGGGCAAAAATGGCTTTAGCCAATACCCAAAACCCTAAGGAAGACCCTGTATATATACATGTATATGCAGCAGCCTCCTCTACTTCTCAGAAAAAGAACTTTGGAAAAAAAAAGAAAACAACACCATAGAAATCATAAGACAAGGGAAGGAAGAGAGCTTGAGGCTAAAGGCAGAAGTTCATCAATTAATTAAGGAAGCAAAGAAGAGAGCTAGGTGAGAAAACTCACTCAAAATCTAAGGCAACAAGTCCTAATGTAGGCAGCCAGTTATAAGTAATTATCTTAAAAGAGTATTTTCATATATGAATGCTTATCTGTGATTTTAAATCTGAAAATGTTTTGATTCTCTTTGGTTGTTCTACTTGTTTATTTATAAGAAAGTTTTATGTGTAGTTAGTATACATATAGGTTTTATGAACCCAGATCTCTGATATATAAATGCTTAGGAACATAAAATAAATGTTGAATATAGGCAAGTAGTATTGGTTTTGGCTTAACTCAGAGAAATGAAAACAGATTGAGCTGCAATATACTCATGTATAAGTGCTGAGGCTTGAGACAAAGAGGAATTAGGGGTGCAATAGGGCTGCCTATGTGCTGATGCTCCTAATTTAATAAAAATGCATAAAGATATATACACATAGCAAACAAAATTTTGTGATTCGGTGAAACCAGATCATTCTGAGTTTAACTCAAGCACAAATGTTTGCAAAAAGGAAAAACTCTCTCAGAAGCCATAAGCTAATGTTAGTTGCCTATACCCCTTTTAAAAATACCAGAATGTATATATATACATACAGAACCTTATTTATTTAGTCACCAATGGTTGTTTGCTTGTTTGTTTCTGTATGGTTATGAATAATATGAGATGCCATGATATGGATGTTTTTAGTTAGTAAAATGGATCACTGAATGGTTTAGTCATGAAAAATCAAAAGAGTTATTATTAACTTAAACCTGATTAGGAAATTGGGGTCAAGAACACTGCAGGAATGACTTGTGTTCTTGAGTAACACAAGTTGACACATGGCTTGTTTAAGTCCTGAGATCTTTGTGTAATGGAGTGAATTAGTTCATTACAGTGTGTCCATTGATTCATAAATATTGCAGATGAGACCAGGATAGATAAATATACCAAGGGAAAAATATTTGAGATGATGAGAAAACTAGAGTTTTTTCCCAGAATTGAAATATGAGGATGGAATGAATGATTTAACTCATATTGGTTATTTTCCTGTTTGGTGTGAATGATTGTTTGATTATGACTGAATTGTATGCTTGAATGTATGTGCCATATTTATATATGTAGTCTCTGGAAAGAAAAATTAAAGTGTGCACATGCACAATGACACAGAGCATGCACACAAGTATGATCTGATTCCAAAGGGAAGAACTTCATGTATATGTACTTAATTTGATTTTAACCTAATTAACTAATTGCTTTTGTGAATTTTCTCATACCTGACATGTGTCTGACCCTAGTGTGCTAATGGCATCTGGGGTGTCTCATTTAAAATCAGGCAGTTTCAAATGCTTTTTCAGGGATTGCAACAACTAAGTAGGAGTAGGAGCAAGGCTTTGAGAAGAAGATTATAGCATGCTAAACTTAGCTAGATAAGATCCTAAATGATAAAATCCGCATGTATTAACGATTTAAATTGTTACTTGTATTAAGTGTTGGATATGGGATGGATATTTTGTTAAGTATTTTATTAAGAGATTGACTTGTATCTGGAATTTATGAATCTAGTTAATATCTGATATTAAAGAAGTTAATCAAAATATTGTAAGTGGATTTAGTAAGAACACCATGTTTAAATTAAATGATTATATTTTATAAATGTATTAGTCAATCTTGAGTCTTTAGAAAGGATTTTAGTTTTGGAAAATCTGGATAGTTGATTCTCAGAAAAATTAAATGGTTTTATCTTTCTACCATGGCATATGTATACAAAAGATAATAGGCATAGGTTGAATGTTTTTATATGACTGCAAGGTTCCCATAATTTAACTTGTTTCATACAAATGTTTCATGTCTTGTTTTTAAATAAAGAAAGGATCTGTAATAAGGGAGTTGAAAGCCAGATCCAAATAGTTGCAGTTATATATGCACATAAACATGTTTTGTGCAAATATTAACACACCTTTTCCTTTGTATTTGTAACAGGAATCTGAATTTCACTCAGATTTTAACCAAATGCATTTTAAAATTCCAGACAGATTTTATAAGAAGAAAATCAAACATGAATGGAATTTTTATTGCATATAACACTGTACTATGTGTGGATTGATTAAATCCAATCAATCCAATATCCTCTTGTTTTCTAGAACTCTGATTCAAATAAGAGAGGCACATACATCCTCACATGTATGTGCTTATCTTTGTGAATGTACTGATATATTTATATTGGTTAATTGTTTTGATCCTGGATATATTTTGTTTATTGGAAAAAGAAAATGACCCTAGAAAATATATTTGTATGAATGATCAATCTATATATATCATCTCTGATAGTTCAAAGGAAGTTTAAATCAAACTTAAAAGTGTAAATGAATGTAGGTGGACATCCAGACACATATAAATTGAATGTGCATATGCATGTACATAGAGATCGAATTTAGACGTCAGTCTTAATAATTTAGACGTCTGAGATTAAACTTAGACGTCAGTCATAATAATTTAGACGTCTGAGGTGAAATGTAGACGTCTGTCACAAAAAAATTAGATGTCTGAATTTAGTTCAAAATGTCTTTTTCTCTCTGTTTCAATTTTAGATCTCTAAGCCGTCTGTCATAATTAGTTAGACGTCTGGGATTAAGTTTAGACGCCTGTCATAAGAATTTAGACGTCTGAACTGCTGATTTTGCCTAATTTACCTATTTTAGAAAAGAAATAAGTGGCTATATCAATAGCTTGTATGGCAATTTGATTTCTATTTGATTTAAATTCCCTTTGATGAAGAAAAAAAAATCCTTATGAAATTAGGGTAGAAAATAGGAGGGTCACTTCATTTGGTATCAGAGCTATGTTATTCAACATAGTAGAAGTAAAGATCAAGTTCTTAGATAGAAATAAAATTTAAAGGAACTAAATATATATATCAATGTTTTCAGTGTGAAAAAAAACCCACTGAAATAATAAAATTACCAATCAAACTAACCAGCTATGTAAATTATTATTAGCAAACTATGGTAGGGAGACCACCAAATCAGGGAGCAGGATCTTCCCATGCACCACCAATGGTCAATCTGCAAGACTTGGTGAGAGCATTTAGGGATGGGGCAGGACAAAGGCAAGAAAATCCCTATGAAGAACTCTCAAAATTACTTAAGACATATACTCATTTAGGAGGCAAAAGCTTTGAAGGGACAGAAAGTATCATGGAAATTCAAACATGGTTGAGAACATTGGAAAGAATTTTCAATGACATGCAACTTGATGATCAAAGAAAGAGGCAAGTGGCTTCAAGACAGCTAAAAGGAGTAGCTTTAGGCTGGTGGGAAGTAATCATTGCAGGAAGGAATGAGAATGAAATCACTTGGAATCAATTCAAAGAGATGTTGGAAGCAAGGTTTGTACCAGCATCAGCAAAGACTACCTTGCTAGAAGAATTTATTAGACTTAGACAAGGAACCATGACTGTCACAGAATACACTCAAAAGTTTGAGGGGCTTTCCACATATGGAGCAATGCTTGTGTCAGATGAGGCATCCAAAAATGATAGGTACATAAAAGGGTTGAACCCAGGACTTAGCAGAGCCATGTTACCCTATGCAGACAGGACTTTTGACCATGTGATAGACTTAGCTTTGAGGTTGGAACAGCATGACAAGGAAAGGGAGAAGTTCAGAAATTTTAAGAACAATAATACCAAGAAGGGTAAGGGGAGGTATCACCCTTATGATAAGAAGAAGGAAGAGGCCAGTAACAAAGGCACTGGAGATGTCAAAGCTAAGGAAACCAAGAAGAAAATTGTGTGCCACCAGTGTGGAAAGGAGGGGCATATCAAGCCTAGGTGTCCAGAATTGAAAGGAGGAGCTTTTAAGTGCTATCTATGTGGGAAAGAGGGGCATATGAAGAGGAATTGTCCTGAGTACAAACAGCAAGGAAAATTGGCAAATTTGGAAGGAAAAGGCAAAGCCACAGTGGAGAGTAACACAGAAAACCATAGCCAAGTGGAAGGTACATTACTTATTTGTACCATACCCATAGCAGTAGTACATGATACTGGGGCAACTCACTCTTTAATTTCTTATGAACTAGTTAAAATGCTAAAACTGAATTGCATATTGGTTGAAACCCCATTGCATATACAAAGTCCACTGGGGAGTTCTAGTGTTTTAAATATGATTTGTGTGGATGTGGAATTAAACATAGGAGGAAATATTTTTATTTCCAATTTATATGTTTTGAATTACCCAAATATAGGTGTTATATTGGGGGTAGACTGGTTAAGGCAATTTAAAGCCATAATTAATTTAGACTCATCCACCATATCATTGCAAAATTCTAGAGGTCAGAGAATCACAGTTTTATGTGAAGTAGCTAAGGAAGGAAAACTATATCATTTAGTTGACTCAGAAAAAGATTTTAGTGAACTAACCATTGAAGAAATTCCCATAGTCAATGAATATTTGGATGTGTTTGGAGAGGTCAAGGGTGTTCCACACCATAGACCAGTAGAGTTCCAGATCAATCTAGTTCCAGGAGCAAGCCCAGTGATTAAAAAGCCAACTAGAATGGGGCCAAATGAACTAAAGGAATTAAAGAAACAGTTAGAAGAATTGGAAGAAAAGGGTTTTATAAGACCAAGTAATTCTTGCTGGGGAGCACCAGTGGTATTTGTTAAGAAACAGGATGGAACTTTGAGACTCTGCATAGATTATAGGGAATTAAACAAGGTAACCATTAAAAATAAATACCCATTGCCAAGAATAGATGATCTTTTTGATCAATTAGCAGGGGCAAAAGTATTTTCTAGACTAGACTTAGCATCTGGTTTTCATCAAATGAAGGTGGAAGAATCAAGCATCAAATACACTGCCTTTAACACTAGGTATGGGTTGTATGAATTTTTGGTTATGCCATTTGGCTTGACCAATGCACCATCATACTTTGTAGATTTAATGAACAGAACCTTTAGAGATTGTTTAGACAAGTTTGTGCTTATTTTTATAGATGACATTTTGATTTATTCCAAAACAGTGGAAGAACATAAGCATCATTTGCACCTGGTTTTGTCTAGGTTAAGGGAAAAATATTTAAAAGCAAAATTTTCAAAATGTGTATTTTGGAAAGAGGAAGTACATTTCCTTGGCCATGTTATATCTGCTCAAGGAATTTCAGTGAACCCCAATAAAGTAGTGGCTATTCAAGCATGGAAGAGGCCAAGCACTGTGAGTGAAGTGAGGTCATTTATGGAGATGGCAGGGTATTATAGGAGGTTTATAAAAGATTTTTCAAAAATTTCTACACCACTCACTAACCTAACCAGGAAGAACCAAGCTTTTGTTTGGTCAGAAAAATGTGAAAAGTCTTTTGAACAGTTGAAGGAGGCATTGGTGAATGCTCCAATTTTAAAGGTACCTCATGGAAATGAAGAATTAGCTGTATACACTGATGCTAGTGGATTTGGCTTGGGTGCAGTGTTGATGCAACAAGGCCAAGTCATTGCATATGCATCCAAACAACTTAAACCCCATGAAGTAAGGTATGCCACACATGATCTCGAATTAGCAGCTGTGATTTATGCTTTAAAACTTTGGAGACATTATTTGTTAGGCACAAAGTTTGAACTTTACACTGACCACAAGTCTCTGAAATATTTATTTTCACAAAAAGATTTGAACATGAGGCAACATAGATGGGTGGAGTTCTTAGCTGCCTATGACTTTGACATACTCTATACACCAGGCAAAGCAAACAAAGTTGCAGATGCTCTAAGTAGACAGCATGCTAAATTGGCTATGATGATGATAGGAGAATTTAAAGACTTGTCTTTGCTAACTGAGTTAGAAATTGGGGAGAATGGTTGTGTGCACATTGATGAGCAAATGCATGGTGCACAAGAAGATAAAGGGAAGTTAAGCTTAATGACACTTCAACCAGATTTAATTCTGAAGGTAGGAAAAATGCAAGAACAGGATGCCAACTTATTAGAGAAGAAAGTGCTCCTCTCAAGTGGGGAGGAAGTGATGAATCACCATATTGATAAAAATGGTTATATGAGATACCAGAATAGGATGTGTGTACCAGAGGACACAGAATTGAAGAAGGAGATATTGAATGAATATCACAGAAGTAAATACTCCATACACCCAAGCAACACAAAAATGTACCAAAATTTGAAAAGAGACTTCTGGTGGAAGGGGATGAAATCTGATGTAGCTAAATACATTGCCAAATGTATGACTTGCCAACAAGTCAAGGCTGAAACCCAAAGGCCATCAGGGTTGATGCAGTCTCTTAGTGTACCACAGTGGAAGTGGGAAGATATATCTATGGACTTCATAGATGGACTGCCTAGATCTAAGAGAGGTAATACAAGTATATGGGTGATAGTTGATAGGCTAACCAAGGTAGCACACTTCATCCCAGTCAAGTCAGAAAGAACAGCACCAAAATTAGCTCAAATTTTTATAAAGGAAGTGGTAAAGTTACATGGCATTCCCAAAACCATTGTGAGTGATAGGGATACCATCTTCACTTCAAAATTCTGGAGAAGCTTTCAAGAAGCAATGGGAAGTGAACTATGTTTAAGTACTGCCTACCATCCTCAATCAGATGGGCAGACTGAGGTAGTAAACAAAGTTTTGGAGGACATGTTGAGGGCATGTATACTGGATTTTGGGGGCAACTGGGAAGATTATCTTCATCTAGTTGAATTTACATACAACAATAGCTACCAAAGCACCATAGGAATGGCTCCATTTGAAGCCTTATATGGTAAACCCTGTTTGTCACCTGTTTGTTGGGTAGAAGCAGGAGAAAGGTCTATTTTAGGACCTGAGTACATACAAGAAACTAAGGAGAAAATTGAGTTGATAAGAAGAAGAATGGCAGCAGCTCAAGATAGGCAAAAGAAATTTGCAGACATGAGAAGGAGGCATGTAGAATATGAAGTGGGAAATTTTGTTTTCATCAAAATCTCACCTATGAAAAATGTGCTGAGGTTTGGAAAACAAGGCAAGTTAACCCCGAGATATATTGGACCATACAAAATTCTGGAAAGAATTGGTCCCTTGGCATATAAGTTGGAATTACCAGAAAACATGCAAGGTATACATGATGTTTTTCATGTATCACAACTGAGAAGGTGGGTCCATGACAAGGCAGAAATTCTTGAGACCCCAACCCAAGTGCAGATAAATTCTAATTTGATTTATGAAAAGGATCCAGTAGGGATTTTGGCAAGAGAGGTGAAGAAGTTGAGAAATAAATCTCTGAAACTTGTGAAGGTACAGTGGAGTCTTGATCCTAGTGATTGCACATGGGAATTAGAGGACAAAGTTAGGATGGATTATCCTAAGCTATTTTCAGATTAAAGGTAATTCTGATCTTTGATTGTTTTCTTTTTAGATGCATATGTTTTTAGTTATTATAGAACTAAAAATCTATTTGGTTGAGAATGTACTTGTTCTCTGAATTAAGTTTAAAATTTATTTTAAGCTTAGGAAAATTGTGGGACACAATTTCTAAAAGGAAGGGTGTATGTAATGACCCAAGATTTTAGGAATTTATTCTGAAAAATATAAATGAATTCAAAATAATTTTTGAATAAATTTTGAAAGGGAATTGATATAGCTTGATAGTGTATCAGTATGTGTGTACATGTGTGCACAGGAAATGCACATGAACTAAAGCTAAAAGTCCCGGAACTCTAAGAATAAATACATATTGATATGTATGGGAATATATATATATATAGGTTAAATCCTTAAAAGACTGTATGCATAAGTAAATATACATATATGGATGCTACTGAATATTTTTGAGTGTACATGTGCATGTGTGTGTCAATACAGAATGATGTATAAATATATATATATAGGTGTACTAATTATTTTAGTAAGACTTATATAAATATATATGTGTTAATAAAATTACTAGAGTTCAATTCAGCAAAATAAAACATACCAATATATTTTATAGATAGGCAGAAAGAAAGAAAGAATGAAGATATAAAAAGGACTAATCCTCTTATAAATAAATACAGGAAGTACATGCCATTTACATGAAAGCTAAAAATAGAAAAAAATAAGACAAAACAGGGAAATGCTTGGTATAGGAAGAATTAGGAAGAGTATTTGATAAATAATAAAATCAAGTCACATTTTTAGCATGATTGTAGACAAAGGAAAAAGGTATTTTCTGAAAAGCAAAATTCTGAAATTAGCCAAAAAGAATGTAACCACTTTTCTCTTCACCTAAATTAAACTGGGAAGGGTAGAACTTTGGGTTCAAATAAAATACAGATAACATGATTTTTCTGGTGGGCAAAAATGGCTTTAGCCAATACCCAAAACCCTAAGGAAGACCCTGTATATATACATGTATATGCAGCAGCCTCCTCTACTTCTCAGAAAAAGAACTTTGGAAAAAAAAAGAAAACAACACCATAGAAATCATAAGACAAGGGAAGGAAGAGAGCTTGAGGCTAAAGGCAGAAGTTCATCAATTAATTAAGGAAGCAAAGAAGAGAGCTAGGTGAGAAAACTCACTCAAAATCTAAGGCAACAAGTCCTAATGTAGGCAGCCAGTTATAAGTAATTTTCTTAAAAGAGTATTTTCATATATGAATGCTTATCTGTGATTTTAAATCTGAAAATGTTTTGATTCTCTTTGGTTGTTCTACTTGTTTATTTATAAGAAAGTTTTATGTGTAGTTAGTATACATATAGGTTTTATGAACCCAGATCTCTGATATATAAATGCTTAGGAACATAAAATAAATGTTGAATATAGGCAAGTAGTATTGGTTTTGGCTTAACTCAGAGAAATGAAAACAGATTGAGCTGCAATATACTCATGTATAAGTGCTGAGGCTTGAGACAAAGAGGAATTAGGGGTGCAATAGGGCTGCCTATGTGCTGATGCTCCTAATTTAATAAAAATGCATAAAGATATATACACATAGCAAACAAAATTTTGTGATTCAGTGAAACCAGATCATTCTGAGTTTAACTCAAGCACAAATGTTTGCAAAAAGGAAAAACTCTCTCAGAAGCCATAAGCTAATGTTAGTTGCCTATACCCCTTTTAAAAATACCAGAATGTATATATATACATACAGAACCTTATTTATTTAGTCACCAATGGTTGTTTGCTTATTTGTCTCTGTATGGTTATGAATAATATGAGATGCCATGATATGGATGTTTTTAGTTAGTAAAATGGATCACTGAATGGTTTAGTCATGAAAAATCAAAAGAGTTATTATTAACTTAAACCTGATTAGGAAATTGGGGTCAAGAACACTGCAGGAATGACTTGTGTTCTTGAGTAACACAAGTTGACACATGGCTTGTTTAAGTCCTGAGATCTTTGTGTAATGGAGTGAATTAGTTCATTACAGTGTGTCCATTGATTCATAAATATTGCAGATGAGACCAGGATAGATAAATATACCAAGGGAAAAATATTTGAGATGATGAGAAAACTAGAGTTTTTCCCAGAATTGAAATATGAGGATGGAATGAATGATTTAACTCATATTGGTTATTTTCCTGTTTGGTGTGAATGATTGTTTGATTATGACTGAATTGTATGCTTGAATGTATGTGCCATATTTATATATGTAGTCTCTGGAAAGAAAAATTAAAGTGTGCACATGCACAATGACACAGAGCATGCACACAAGTATGATCTGATTCCAAAGGGCAGAACTTCATGTATATGTACTTAATTTGATTTTAACCTAATTAACTAATTGTTTTTGTGAATTTTCTCATACCTGACATGTGTCTGACCCTAGTGTGCTAATGGCATCTGGGGTGTCTCATTTAAAATCAGGCAGTTTCAAATGCTTTTTCAGGGATTGCAGCAACTAAGTAGGAGTAGGAGCAAGGCTTTGAGAAGAAGATTATAGCATGCTAAACTTAGCTAGATAAGATCCTAAATGATAAAATCCGCATGTATTAACGATTTAAATTGTTACTTGTATTAAGTGTTGGATATGGGATGGATATTTTGTTAAGTATTTTATTAAGAGATTGACTTGTATCTGGAATTTATGAATCTAGTTAATATCTGATATTAAAGAAGTTAATCAAAATATTGTAAGTGGATTTAGTAAGAACACCATGTTTAAATTAAATGATTATATTTTATAAATGTATTAGTCAATCTTGAGTCTTTAGAAAGGATTTTAGTTTTGGAAAATCTGGATAGTTGATTCTCAGAAAAATTAAATGGTTTTATCTTTCTACCATGGCATATGTATACAAAAGATAATAGGCATAGGTTGAATGTTTTTATATGACTGCAAGGTTCCCATAATTTAACTTGTTTCATACAAATGTTTCATGTCTTGTTTTTAAATAAAGAAAGGATCTGTAATAAGGGAGTTGAAAGCCAGATCCAAATAGTTGCAGTTATATATGCACATAAACATGTTTTGTGCAAATATTAACACACCTTTTCCTTTGTATTTGTAACAGGAATCTGAATTTCACTCAGATTTTAACCAAATGCATTTTAAAATTCCAGACATATTTTATAAGAAGAAAATCAAACATGAATGGAATTTTTATTGCATATAACACTGTACTATGTGTGGATTGATTAAATCCAATCAATCCAATATCCTCTTGTTTTCCAGAACTCTGATTCAAACAAGAGAGGCACATACATCCTCACATGTATGTGCTTATCTTTGTGAATGTACTGATATATTTATATTGGTTAATTGTTTTGATCCTGGATATATTTTGTTTATTGGAAAAAGAAAATGACCCTGGAAAATATATTTGTAATGAATGATCAATCTATATATATCATCTCTGATAGTTCAAAGGAAGTTTAAATCAAACTTAAAAGTGTAAATGAATGTAGGTGGACATCCAGACACATATAAATTGAATGTGCATATGCATGTACATAGAGATCGAATTTAGACGTCAGTCTTAATAATTTAGACGTCTGAGATTAAACTTAGACGTCAGTCATAATAATTTAGACGTCTGAGGTTAAATGTAGACGTCTGTCTCAAAAAATTAGATGTCTGAATTTAGTTCAAAATGTCTTTTTCTCTCTGTTTCAATTTTAGATCTCTGAGCCGTCTGTCATAATTAGTTAGACGTCTGGGATTAAGTTTAGACGCCTATCATAAGAATTTAGACGTCTGAACTGCTGATTTTGCCTAATTTGCCTATTTTAGAAAAGAAATAAGTGGCTATATCAATAGCTTGTATGGAAATTTGATTTCTATTTGATTTAAATTCCCTTTGATGAAGAAAAAAAAATCCTTATGAAATTAGGGTAGAAAATAGGAGGGTCACTTCATATAATAACTTACCACTTCCTCTGATCTGAAGTAGACATTTTGTTCATTCGTTTTTCTGGCAATATTTATTATATACCAATTAAAAACCTGCATATAATATAATTACATTGTTATAACAGTACTTCAAAAAAATTTATAACATTTCATAATAATAAACTATAAATGAGTACATATAGATATTTAAATAGATTAAACATTTTGAACTTTTAAGCTTGTAAATTTGTAATGAATTTAAGGAATTATACCTGTTCATCCACTATTCGTTCATACAAGTAACTCCGTAGCATACAAGAAGATATTATGATATTGTCATTTGTGTTCTTGTACACTATGAAACTGCAAAGAAATTAAAAAAAAAAGAAATATTATAAAGATATTATAGTGTTATTTAAATTTTATTTTCTTACCTTTTTGTTATATCTCAAGCAAGCATTCTCAAATTGTACAAGTTCTTTTTTCTGCAGATCTTCGTTAGCAGATACAGGTAACTCATTTTTTCCAGTCACCATTGCTTCAGTTTCCAAATTTTCTTTCGGTGTTTCTAATTCTGTTGCTTCATTTTCAGTTAAGCAATTTTTTTTAGTTGGTTGTTGAAGTTTCTGCAGATCAACCATTTCTTTCTTACCAGTTATTGATAAATCAACTTCTTCAGTCACCATTGCTGTGTTTTCCACTGTTTGTTCTTTAGTTCCCAAATTTTCTTCTGATTCTTCCCACTCTGCTGCTTCATTTTCAGTTGAACGATCTCCTTCAGTTGTTTTTGTGACGCTATCATTCACTGATTTATCTTCTACAGTTTCCATTTTTTTTTTTATATTTTGAACATCATTCCGCAGAGCTGTAACTTTTTTTTCCAGGTCTTTAACATAACTTTTTAGCTTTTTGTACTTCTTTTTTAAATCTTGGAAGTTAGAAAAATTATGACTTTCTGAACTTGATAATGAGTTTTCATGCTCTGAATCTGACAACATCTTTTCGTCATCCATTTCAACATTTGCCTGTATTTTACAAATGATTTGTTAGACATGGAAGAAATTTTTTGATCCAATACAGCACACAATGTTAATTAAAAAAATTGCATTTTGTTATAAAAAATGAATAGAAAATTTAAATTTTAAAAAAATTCATTACAATTTAATTTTTTTATGTTAAAAGTAAATTGTATTTTGAAATACTTTGAAATTGCAAGCAGAAGTGCAATTTTTTTAAATTTTGTTTTCTAAAAATTTAAGATAAGTTGTTTAAATTATTTAAAACAGTCGAAAATATTTTATATTAAAAATTCATATTACAGTGCTAAATGGCATTTTAAATTTTAGATGTTAAAAGTTCATATTATAATGCTAAATTTACTTTGTATGTTAACGTTGGGTTTTGAAATATTTATGCTTCAGTTCTTTTATTTTTTTACAAATCTATTACAACTCAAAAAATAATATTTATAGTTAAAGTTTATACTGCAATTTTATAGTTAAATGGTAAATTAAAATATATGAAAAGTCCAAAAAGCTGTGCATTTTTTTTTTAAATCATGTTCTGCTTTTGACAAACTTAGCTTCCGTTTTATTTCAAGGTAGATTACATTTTTTTTATATTCTAGAAAATATATTTTCATTGAAATTTTAATTCATCATACTAAAATTTAATTAACATAAGAAATGTGCATAAAATGCAAGCAACTGTGCATTCAAAATTTAAAATATTTCAAAAGCGCAAATAGCTGTGCGTTTTGTAAATATTAAGGTCAGGTTTTGAAATATTTATGCTTTAGTTCTTTTATTTTTTTACAAATCTATTACAACTCAGAAAATAGTATTTATAATTAAAGTTTATACTGCAATTTTAAAGTTAAATTTTAAATTAAAATATATGAAAAGTGCAAAAAGCTGTGCATTTTTTTTTAAATTAAGTTCTGCTTTTGACAATCTTAGGTTCCATTTTATTTCAAGGTAGATTACATTATTTTTATATTCTAGAAAATATATTTTCATTGAAATTTTAATTCATCATACTAAAATTTAATTAATATAAGAAATGTGCATAAAATGCAAGCAACTGTGCATTTAAAATTTAAAATGTTTCAAAAGCGCAAATAGCTGTGCACTTTGTAAATATTAAGGTCAGGTTTTAAAATATTTATGCTTCAGTTCTTTTATTTTTTTACAAATCTATTACAACTCAGAAAATAATATTTATAATTAAAGTTTATACTGTAATTTTAAAGTTAAATTTTAAATTAAAATATATGAAAAGTGCTAAAAGCTGTGCATTTTTTTTAAAATTATGTTCTGAATTTGACAAATTTAGGTTCCATTTTATTTCAAGGTAGATTACATTTTTTTCATAATCTAGAAATATATTTTCATTAAAATTTTAATTCATCATACTAAAATTTAATTAATATAGGAAATGTGCATAAAATGCAAGCAACTGTGCAGTTTGTAGAACTTATGACTTGTGTATTTTGAAAATTTATCCTATGATTATCTTAATGTTGTTTAAATTTCTAAAATCTTTTATTCAAAAAAATATTTACAGTAAAAAAATTTGTTGCATTTAATTCACAATTAAGTTTAAAATGTTTGAAAAGCGCAAATAGGTGTGCGCTTTGTTGTCATTGAGGTGAGTTTTTGAAACTTTTGTGCTACAATTTTTTTTATATTGTAGAAAATATATTTTCAATAAAATTTTAATTCATCACACTAAAATTTAATTAATACAAGAAATGTGCAGAAAATGCAAGCAGCTGTGCAATTAAAATTTAAAATGTTTGTAAAGCACAAATAGCTGTGCGCTTTGTAAATATTAAGGTCGGGTTTTGAAATATTTATGCTTCAGTTTTGTTATTTTCTACAAATCGATTACAACTCAGAAAATAATATTTATAATTAAAGTTTATACTGCAATTTTAAAGTTAAATGATAATTCAAAATATATGAAAAGTGCAAAAAGCTGTGCGTTTTTTTTAAAATTATGTTTTGCTTTTGACAAACTTAGGTTCCATTTTATTTCAAGGTAGATTACATTTTTTTTATATTCTAGAAAATATATTTTCGTTGAAATTTTAATTCATCATACTAAAATTTAATTAACATAAGCAATGTGCATAAAATGCAAGCAACTGTGCATTTAAAATCTAAAATGTTTCAAAAGCGCAAATAGCTGTGCGCT
Source organism: Allium fistulosum (assembly GCA_030737815.1). Taxonomy (NCBI): domain Eukaryota; kingdom Viridiplantae; phylum Streptophyta; class Magnoliopsida; order Asparagales; family Amaryllidaceae; genus Allium; species Allium fistulosum. The sequence goes on from CM060902.1 coordinate 1,430,550,190, forward strand.
TTGTAAATATTAAAGTCGGGTTTTGAAATATTTATGCTTCAGTTTTCTTATTTTCTACAAATCAATTACAACTCAGAAAATATTAATATAAGGAGGGCATTCAATGCAAAATGAACGATAAGACGAATCAAAATGTTGAGCATGAAGAATGACAAGTCCACACTTACGTACATAAGCACAGACTTGAGAGGGTAAGTATTACACCCATTTTCGACTATTGTATAAACACACAGTTTATAAAAACCTTGAACTATGCACACTTCATTCAATAAAATAATGGTTCGAATCAACTACCATATGGTAACCCCACTATAGTCTAACTAAAAGTCATCAAAAAAACCATGCAGTTTATTAAAGTAATTTAACGATAAGATAGCTCTTTTGTATGCTTCCGAATATGTCACCTATAAGATGCTTGCATAGCTTCTTCGTATGTGTGCATGTATATATTTCAAACAAGCAATTGAACTGTTTAAATTTATTAAATATAGTAAAATCATCTGCTTAAAGTTTAGTATCAACTGATTCTACCCAAATTTAATGCTAGTCTTTAATATAATGTTCCAGGAGAAGTTTAATAATAAATACCCTAGCTAAAGTTTACAAATGCAAATAAAAAGGTATCTGGGACACTGAATATTTGTTCCTAAACATAAAATTTAATTAACATAAGCAATGTGCATAAAATGCAAGCAACTGTGCATTTAAAATTTAAAATGTTTCAAAAGCGCAAATAGCTGTGCGCTTTGTAAATATTAAAGTCGGGTTTTGAAATATTTATGCTTCAGTTTTCTTATTTTCTACAAATCGATTACAACTCAGAAAATAGTATTTATAATTAAAGTTTATACTGCAATTTTAAAGTTAAACGGTAATTTAAAATATATAAAAAGTGCAAAAAGCAGTGCGTTTTCTTTTTAAAATTATGTTCTGCTTTTGACAAACTTAGGTTCCATTTTATTTCAAGGTTGATTACATTTTTTTCATATTCAAGAAATATATTTTCATTAAAAATTTAATTAATATAGGACCAAAGCATAAAATGCAAGCAACTGTGCAGTTTGTAGAACTTATGACTTGGGTATCTTGAAAATTTATCCTATGATTATCTTAATGTTGTTCAAATTTCTAAAATCTTTTATTAAAAAAAATATATACAGTAAAAAAAAATTTGTATTTAATTCACAATTAAGTTTAAAATGTTTAAAAAGCGCAAATAGGTGTGCGCTTTGTTGTTATTGAGGTGACTTTTTGAAACTTTTGTGCTACAATTTTTTTTATATTGTAGAAAATATATTTTCATTAAAATTTTAATTCATCACACTAAAATTTAATTAATATAAGAAATGTGCAGAAAATGCAAGCATTTGTGCAATTAAAATTTTAAATGTTTCTAAAGTGCAAATAGCTGTGCGCTTTGTAAATATTAAAGTCGGGTTTTGAAATATTTATGCTTCAGTTTTCTTATTTTCTACAAATCGATTACAACTCAGAAAATAATATTTATAATTAAAGTTTATACTGCAATTTTAAAGTTAAATGGTAATTCAAAATATATGAAAAGTGCAAAAAGCTGTGCGTTTTTTTTTAAATTATTTTCTGCTTTTGACAAACTTAGGTTCCATTTTATTTCAAGGTTGATTACATTTTTTTCATATTCAAGAAATATATTTTCATTAAAAATTTAATTAATATAGGACCAAAGCATAAAATGCAAGCAACTGTGCAGTTTGTAGAACTTATGACTTGGGTTTTTTGAAAATTTATCCTATGATTATCTTAATGTTGTTCAAATTTCTAAAATCTTTTATTAAAAAAAATATATACAGTAAAAAAAAATTTTGTATTTAATTCACAATTAAGTTTAAAATGTTTAAAAAGCACAAATAGGTGTGCGCTATGTTGTTATTGAGGTGACTTTTTGAAACTTTTGTGCTACAATTTTTTTTATATTGTAGAAAATATATTTTCATTAAAATTTTAATTCATCACACTAAAATTTAATTAATATAAGAAATGTGCAGAAAATGCAAGCATTTGTGCAATTAAAATTTTAAATGTTTCTAAAGTGCAAATAGCTGTGCGCTTTGTAAATATTAAAGTCGGGTTTTGAAATATTTATGCTTCAGTTTTCTTATTTTCTACAAATCGATTACAACTCAGAAAATAATATTTATAATTAAAGTTTATACTGCAATTTTAAAGTTAAATGGTAATTCAAAATATATGAAAAGTGCCAAAGGCTGTGCGTTTTTTTTTAAATTATGTTCTGCTTTTGACAAACTTAGGTTCCATTTTATTTCAAGGTAGATTACATTTTTTTTATATTCTAGAAAATATATTTTCATTGAAATTTTAATTCATCATACTAAAATTTAATTAACATAAGCAATGTGCATAAAATGCAAGCAACTGTGCATTTAAAATTTAAAATGTTTCAAAAGCGCAAATAGCTGTGCGCTTTGTAAATATTAAAGTCGGGTTTTGAAATATTTATGCTTCAGTTTTCTTATTTTCTACAAATCGATTACAACTCAGAAAATAGTATTTATAATTAAAGTTTATACTGCAATTTTAAAGTTAAATTTTAAATTAAAATATATGAAAAGTGCAAAAAGCTGTGCATTTTTTTTAAAATTAAGTTCTGCTTTTGACAATCTTAGGTTCCATTTTATTTCAAGGTAGATTACATTATTTTTATATTCTAGAAAATATATTTTCATTGAAATTTTAATTCATCATACTAAAATTTAATTAATATAAGAAATGTGCATAAAATGCAAGCAACTGTGCATTTAAAATTTAAAATGTTTCAAAAGCGCAAATAGCTGTGCACTTTGTAAATATTAAGGTCAGGTTTTGAAATATTTATGCTTCAGTTCTTTTATTTTTTTACAAATCTATTACAACTCAGAAAATAATATTTATAATTAAAGTTTATACTGTAATTTTAAAGTTAAATTTTAAATTAAAATATATGAAAAGTGCTAAAAGCTGTGCATTTTTTTTAAAATTATGTTCTGAATTTGACAAATTTAGGTTCCATTTTATTTCAAGGTAGATTACATTTTTTTCATATTCTAGAAATATATTTTCATTAAAATTTTAATTCATCATACTAAAATTTAATTAATATAGGAAATGTGCATAAAATGCAAGCAACTGTGCAGTTTGTAGAACTTATGACTTGTGTATTTTGAAAATTTATCCTATGATTATCTTAATGTTGTTTAAATTTCTAAAATCTTTTATTCAAAAAAATATTTACAGTAAAAAAATTTGTTGCATTTAATTCACAATTAAGTTTAAAATGTTTGAAAAGCGCAAATAGGTGTGCGCTTTGTTGTCATTGAGGTGAGTTTTTGAAACTTTTGTGCTACAATTTTTTTTATATTGTAGAAAATATATTTTCAATAAAATTTTAATTCATCACACTAAAATTTAATTAATACAAGAAATGTGCAGAAAATGCAAGCAGCTGTGCAATTAAAATTTAAAATGTTTGTAAAGCACAAATAGCTGTGCGCTTTGTAAATATTAAGGTCGGGTTTTGAAATATTTATGCTTCAGTTTTGTTATTTTCTACAAATCGATTACAACTCAGAAAATAATATTTATAATTAAAGTTTATACTGCAATTTTAAAGTTAAATAATAATTCAAAATATATGAAAAGTGCAAAAAGCTGTGCGTTTTTTTTAAAATTATGTTTTGCTTTTGACAAACTTAGGTTCCATTTTATTTCAAGGTAGATTACATTTTTTTTATATTATAGAAAATATATTTTCATTGAAATTTTAATTCATCATACTAAAATTTAATTAACATAAGCAATGTGCATAAAATGCAAGCAACTGTGCATTTAAAATCTAAAATGTTTCAAAAGCGCAAATAGCTGTGCGCTTTGTAAATATTAAAGTCGGGTTTTGAAATATTTATGCTTCAGTTTTCTTATTTTCTACAAATCGATTACAACTCAGAAAATAATATTTATAATTAAAGTTTATACTGCAATTTTAAAGTTAAATGGTAATTCAAAATATATGAAAAGTGCAAAAAGCTGTGCGTTTTTTTTAAAATTATTTTCTGCTTTTGACAAACTTAGGTTCCATTTGTTTAGAGGTAGATTACATTTTTTTTATATTTTAGAAAATATATTTTCATTGAAATTTTAATTGATCATACTAAAATTTAATTAACATAAGCAATGTACATAAAATGCAAGCAACTGTGCATTTAAAATCTAAAATGTTTCAAAAGCGCAAATAGCTGTGCGCTTTGTAAATATTAAAGTCGGGTTTTGAAATATTTATGCTTCAAGTTTTCTTATTTTCTACAAATCAATTACAACTCAGAAAATAATATTTATAATTAAAGTTTATACTGTAATTTTAAAGTTAAATTTTAAATTAAAATATATGAAAATTGCAAATAGCTACTGTTGTCTTAATGTTGTTGAAATTTCTATAATATTTTTTTTTAAAAAAAAATATTACACTAAAAAATTTCTTTGCATTTAAATCACAATTTATTTTAAAATGTTTGAAAAGCCCAAGTAGGTGTGCACTTTGTACATATTGAGCTGACCTTTTCAAACTTTTGTTCTACAATTCTTTTTTCCTTTTTCAAACCTAATTAAACTTATAAAAAAAATTATATTCAAAGTTTACTTTGTCATTTTAAAGTTAAATAAAAATTTAAATTATATGGAAAGCGCTAGGACTTGTGCATTTTATAAACTTAAGAAAATGTACTTTTGTTTACAGTTAATTATGTGATGTTTAATGCCAATTAAAAAAATTGAAATAAGGTGTACTCTTTTAAAAACATACTAGATTTATATTTTTACCATTTTCTCAACCACTGTAGAGAGAAACTTTGAGGTGAGCAACTTTTTCAGTGTTGATAATCTCCATTTTGCCATTGTTGGCATTCCTTCTTCATAGGTTTCTCTCTTTTCCATTATTTCCAAAGTATCACAAATCCAATACTATGTGGAATTAAATTAATTAGTACTTTAAAATTAGTTAAATAATATAACAATTATTTGGCTAACAATAAAAAAAATTAAGGAAGTAAAATAATATCAGTAAAATTGTTACACACGAATGATTTCCCCTAGGATCTTCAGCAAATTTTTTCAAATGCTCCTCCAAATTAAACAAAATTGCTTTTGACCAATTAACTTTTTTCATTTTCTCAAAGTCATGAACATATGGTAAAAGTGACCATTTTAATTGCGAATTGCTGTCTGCATATGAAATTAAACAAAACATCATTCACTTACATAATTTAGTCAACTAAAAACAAAAAACAAAAAATAAAGTTCATACTTACTTGAGAAGAAAAATGAACACATGAGGTGCATTACAATCAATCTAGCCACATCTTCAGAAAATTGATCGTCTCTTTTTTCTAGAATTTTAACAACTTCTCTTTCGATTAATATTTTATTAAAATGTTCATCTTCATACAAATATTTATTAATAAATTGTTTGCATGGTAAAGGTAGAAATTTTTTCAGTTGAAACTCTTTTATAGTTATACCTTTGCTTTGAATTCCAAACATATTTGCAACATGTTTGTACTTTAATTTTAACTTAAACCCGTTTATTTCAAAAACTTTCTGTTCTGCATTATATGTTTTTATCACTTCATCTAAACATTTAGATGACCATTTTATATCATTTAGATGAAGTTCTTCAGTGAGAAACAAATTGATAAACTTCCAAAATGGTGTTGTTTTCAGAACATTTATATCAGTAGGTTTCAAACATTTCTTAATTTTCTTTATAAATTTATAAAATGAACTCAATGAGTTCCGGTAAATTTTCTGGTTTATTCTTGGATTGTGTCTGATTGCTTCACTGGATTCTTCCGACATTTCTGAATCATTTTGTTCATTAGCCTGTTGCAACAAAAAGAACAAATATTAGTACAATAAACATAGATTTATATTGTTATAACAGTATAATTTTGTATATTCAAGTAATAATATTTGGGCTTTAAAAAATGCCTCCATTTAACTTGAATCCTGCAGTAAAACAAATATTAACGAAAACCAGTACTCTCCCTTTCTGAGTCAACTTGTGAACTACGCTTTCCTTAAAGAAACTTTTAAGGGTATAAGCAGAAACAACTTCCTAGGACTAACTTAAAACGGCAACTATGTTTACATTGCTTTGGCATTGGTTTTAGTAGCAGTTATAATATCCCTTGTTTTCTAAGCTGTTTACACAAGGGATTATAGGCATCACAAGTACAGTTAGCAGTTTATTAGTAGGGGAGGGCAAAGGCCTCTAGGTGAACATGGTAAAGTTTAAAGGCTTGTTTTAAAAAAATTATTTCCTGATCTGGAAATATATGTACATGTTTTAAAAATGTTTTGATATATGTAAGCTTAGTTCAAACTTGACTAGATCAAAACGAAACTGTATTTTACAAGTAACACATAGCCTCTAGTGAATATATATATATATATATATATATGTGTGTGTGTGTGTGTGTGTGTGTGTGTGAAACTGGAACAATAAAGTATTCTTCCACTAAATATGAATGTGAGGTCTTTTGAAAAGTAATATTATGATTACATTTAGACTTTTATGGTCTTCTGGATATATGACTGGGTAGGTTACCTGATTGAAACAGTTTGAGAAATTTCATTAAAACAGTTTCAAAAATTTTGTTAAATAGTTGCCATGTAAGTTTAGAAGTTGTATTGTGGACATAGTTATATAAATAGTACCTAGTGTGAATGAATGTGTCCTAAGTACACTCAAAATGGTAACAACTTACAACCAACACAAATGGTGTTTCAGTGAACTTAGAGCTCAAGTTCGGTTTGCTTGAGTTAAAAATAATCGTTAATTAAATCTGTGTTTTGCAATTGCTAATATAATAAATCGTGCATTAGGAATAAATCACCCCTTAGTCTCATATATACAAATACCTTTCTTTTCACCTTTCAGATCATAACAACAAATTGAACAATGATGAACTCGTGGTGGAAGTTAAGTTGCATGATTCAAAATTGCATGTTTTTCAACTGATACATATCTACTATTCAAGTATTTATCATGATGAGATGTCATACACTCAGTTTACAACGTGCTTCTGTTGTATATTTGATTGTATATACATACTACAACTAAATTATTAATGCACTTAAGGTAAGTAATTAAATTTTGTTGACATTAACTAATAACATAAATCTAATGCATGCACATTCCAACTTCAGAGAACTAGAAAAAAGTTTTATTAACAATCGAATAAAAAGTTTATGGATCCTTAATAACACCAAGCCAGCGCTAAACATCATTAATGACATCAATTGGTACAATACAAAAATAAAACTGTAAATCGTTTTTAAGCATACCTTTATCTGTTGTTGAATGTGTTGTTGACAAAACAATCCACCTCTTCTTCTCTTTTTATCGCACTTCTTCCTTGTTCCTTCTTTGAATTCGCAAGTTACCATAGCTTTTGGATGTAAATGAATGACAGATAATCTCCTCTTAGTCATGATTTTCGAATTAAGTAATTGCAAGTGAGAGATGGAGATATCATTGTTGCAGATTAGGGAAATTTCTTGAAAAAAGCCCTAAAAGTTTCGTGTAAAATTCTTTGAATTTGATGAAGCAAGAGAGTAAAGTAATATGATGTAATGATGGAAAATCTTCCATTTCCAGGTGTAATGATGAAAAAAGATACGGATGAGCTTTTAGGGGTCATATGGCTTAGATGGTTGAGACATGCGAATCGGGTTTGAGTTAATGATGTACTTGCTTCTAGTCATTTGATTAATACTAATATTTTCATACATATGTTTAGTTTGAGTCTTACCTTCAAATTTTCAAGCTAAGTCTTGGTTCGGTATCAAACCATGATGGTCAGTGATTATTTCGAGTCATTATAAACAAGTACTTCAATTATGATTGGGTTTGACACCCAATTATGATTAGCATCTTGTTTAATATTATATCCACACATACCTTATTTCTTCATACCTTATTTCTTCTAACATTTTTTAACATCATGTTTAATGAAATTTCTTTTCTTTAGGCTTCAATCCTATAATTGTTTTGCTTAAATATACCAGCACTTGTATTACAATCCAATGCGTCTGTAGAGTCACAAGTTGTCATTTGTTACTTAAGTTGTTCCCCCAATCTTGAGGATAAGCTGTAATAGCTTCAACCTATCCATTCGCTTGAAGGTTCGCCACAGTAGAGAATTTCTTTTGAATGTGAAACCTTCGGTAAAAGTCTTTGAATTCAACACTGTCGAATTGAGCTCCTTTGTCAGTGACAATGGTGTACGGAAGACCAAACTGACATACAACATCAATCGCCCTTTGTCGAATTGAGCTCCTTTGTCACAGGATTCCTTCTCTTACGCAGTTTTGCATATACCAATCGCCCAGTATAAACATTCCTTGCCTTTTCAATGAGATTTTCCTACCCGCTAATTGGAAATGAGCCTGTGTCCAGCTAGAGTGTAAGCAAGCGTCAATATAAGTAAGGCACTTCTGAGAGACTAATCCAAGGCCCTGAAAAAACATTCTCCCTGGTGATCTAAAATTGTCATATAAAAAGACCGGTCCCCTAGAGGTCACCAATGTTTATACTGTGGACCTCGCTTGCGAGGTTTCCTCTTTCTCGCTCTTTCCGTTCTTTTTCAGTAAGCTCTTCCTTATCTATTAACGAAACTATACCTTTCCTCCGCCTATGAGCTAGCTAAAGATCCAGCGTTATCCTTTCCTGCAATGGAGACAGAATCAATGTCATGTCAGGTTTAAGATGATAAAAGAGATGTCAAGCAAGCCCCGAATCTTAGTACTCAACTTGCCCGACCTGCCTCTTCCACTAGACCTCGTCTTTCAAAGAGCAGCAGGTATCCGAGCCCTGCAAGCCGAATATAACCCTACTTTCTTGGGCCAAGCCAGCCCATAAGTAGTCGACAATTTGTTTGTTATGTAAGTTTTGAAATATTATTCCTTCTATGCTAAGAGTAAATGGCGGTTGTTTCCTTGATCAGAAAGTAAGCGAGCTAAGGTTAGGCAGTTCAGTCAAGTTAGTAACACCCCTGGTGTCCTCTTCCTCCTAAACTAGCTGCTCTTGCTTAACTCGTCTAGTGAGCAAGCAAACTGGTCGGGGAACAAAAGAAGGTCCAATCGGACCAAAGTAAGGAATGGGACCAAAGTCACTCTGGAATGCCGCAATTCTTCTTATGTCGCTGAAGCTTAGGTCAATCCTGAAGATGTATTATCTACTTAGGTCGCTCAAGTTGTTATGTCGCATTGCTGTTGTGTTGTAACTTTCTTATGTCACTTGTATATGTTAACTTGTTAGGTCGAGTTGATGTTAAGTCTTATGTTGTAAGTCGCATACTGTTGTAACTTGTACAGGTTAAGTCGAATGTCGTGTAACTCGTGAATATTAGGTCGTGAGTCGTTTGTCCTTATGTCACCTATGCTGAGTCGTGTAACTGTGTGATGTAATTCCCTATAAATAGGGGTGTGATGTGATTGTAAAAAGTAGTTGATTTTGAATAAAAATTTGTTGAGAGCTTTGTGCCTCCTTTGAAATTGGAAGTTGAGTGTTATCTCCTTTCTCCATCTTCAGATATTCGAGTGCACTCGAATCAACGATTTTCAAGCCAATTCAGGGAATCTCGTGTGCGAGATCAACGTCGAAGAATCGTAGATCTTCTAACGCGGTATTGTGTGCGATCAACGTGTTTAAGATAGCTAGAATCTGGTATCTCGAGAGATAAACGGATTTGGGCATCATCAATTCATCGATTCATATTGTTTCATCGATTCATTTTTCACGAATTCATCAATTCGTGAGTTTGTAATCCTGTACGCTGCGTCAGTTTGGTATCAAAGCAAGGGAACGAACTTTTCCAAGTTCGTTGGGTGTGAAGTTTCGAGATTTGAAGTTTTGGAGATCGAATTGAGTTGTTTGTTTATTTAGGTGTTCGTGAGATTTCTAATTTGATCATGCCTCCAAGACGTGCTAACCACTATAAAAATGTTGAAGATGTATATAGAAGACAAGAAGCTCGTGGTTAATATGTTTAATTCAATGTCTGTTGCTGAAGCACATCACAAATCTCTAGCTTGGGAGAAGCAAGGGAGACGAGGAGGTGGTGTGTTTACGAGTTCCAATAACCAGAATAAGGGTGTTAGTAGCAGTGCAAATGTTTCCAAGGCCGTCAATAAACCAATTGTCAATGAAGCCGCTAAAGCAAAGGTCAATAATAGTATTAAGTGCTGTAATTGTCGGAAGTTTGGCCATAAAAGTAATGAATGTACAAAGGCAAAGAAGAGAGCATTAGTTGCAGAGGAATGTGAGTATGAGGATGTGGAAGCTGAAGTTGATTATTCTCAACCATCGAAGTTTGACGATGACGAAGAAGTTGTGTCAGAAGACGAAGGGTGTAACTTGATGATGAGAAGGTCTTGTTTAATGCCAAAGCAAGAGGATGATTCTAGTTGGCTGAGGAGCAATATTTTTCAATCTACATGTACTATACTGGGAAAGGTTTGTCGATTTGTTATTGATGCAGGAAGCTGCGATAACATTATTTCTGAACAAGTTATCAAGAAGTTAGGGTTGAAGACTGAAAAACACACTAGACCTTATAAACTAGCATGGCTAAAGAAAGGTGGAGAAGTGAAAGTGAGAAGACGAGCATTTATTACATTTTCTATTGGGAAGAAGTACAAAGATGAAATATGGTGTGATGTTGTAGATATGGATGTGTGTCATTTACTATTGGGAAGACCATGCCAATATGATAGAGTTGTACAACATAATGGTCGCACCAACAGCTACAGTTTCATGTTTGAGGGGACTCAAATCACCTTAGTTCCTAAGAAGCGTGAACAAAGTGAAAGCAAGTCAGAGAAGAAAGTGGAATCAACTAGTCTATTATCTACAAGAGAATTTGTTGAAGAAGTGAAAGATAGTGCTGAAGTGTTTATGTTGATTGGGTATGAAACAAGTGAAGATCTTGAAATTCCTGCAGAGGTTAAGCCGGTGATAAATGAATTTGAAGATGTTTTTCCTGCGGAATTACCCAAGGAATTACCGCCACTAAGAGACATACAACATCAAATTGATCTAGTGCCAAGTGTTGTTTTACCGCATAGGCCACATTATCGTATGAGTAAAAAAGAGCATGAAGAGTTGAGGAGACATGTTGAAGAGTTGCTTAAGCAAGGGAGTGTTCGATAGAGTCTCGGTCCTTGTGCTGTACCAGCTTTGTTGGTGCCAAAGAAGGATGGTTCATGGAGAATGTCTACGGACAGCAGGGCACTCAACAAAATAACTGTCAAGATTTCCTATGCCAAGACTTGATGATCTATTGGATCAAATCAGTGGGTCTATAGTCTTTTCAAAGATCAATCTTAAGAGTGGTTATCATCAGATTCGCATAAGACCAAGTGATGAATGAAAGACGGCATTTAAGACTCGGGAAGGATTATATGAATGACTGGTCATGCCATTTGGTCTATCTAATGCACCAAGTACATTTATGAGGACGATGAATCAAATTTTCAGACCTTACATCGGGAAGTTTGTTGTAGTCTACTTTGATGACATCTTGATATATAGTGCTAGTACAGAGTAACACTTTCAACACTTGCGAAAGGTATTAACTGTTCTTCGTCAAGAACAGTTCTATACAGCAACGAAGAAATGTGTGTTCATGACGCCGAGTGTTTTATTTCTGGGTTATGTCGTGTGCAAGGATGGAATACAAGTAGACCAGAGTAAAGTAGCCGCAATCAGAAATTGGCCACAGCCCAAAACTATAACAGAAGTCAGAAGTTTCCATGGGTTAGCTTCATTCTGTCAAAGATTTATACCGTACTTTAGTAGTGTGATGGCGCCTGTTACTGATTGTATGAAAGTGAAGCAATTTTCATGGACAGAAGAGGCAGGATCTGCTTTTGAACAGATCATGGAAATTTTATCATCAACACCGATTCTAGTGTTGCCAGATTTTCAATTACTATTTGAGTTACATACGGACGCGTCGAAAGTTGGAATTGGAGGAGTGTTGAGTCAAAAGGGACGTCCAATTGCCTATTTCAGTGAAAAACTTTCTGGAGCAACGATGAGATACAATACATATGATGTGGAATTTTATGCTATTGTGCAAGCTGTGAAGCATTGGAGACATTACTTGTTCCATAAAGAATTTGTTTTGTATACAGATCATGAAGCGTTGAAACATTTACAAGGGCAGGATAAAATTGCAGCTAGACATGCATCGTGGATAGCTTATTTGCAGCAATTTACATTTGTCGTAAAGCACAAGTCTGGAGTAACTAATCGCGTCGCCGATGCATTGAGTCGGAGAAATAATTTACTAACAACCATGGGAGTAGAGGTGATGGGTTTTGACTCACTTCCAGAACTTCTTACTTCAGATTCATATTTTTCTGGAATCCTAGACAAAGTCGAGCAGGGAGACATGGATGGACATATGCTGGTTGATTGGTTTTCAAAAATGGTACATTTTATCGCATGCAAGAAAACGGCAGATGCAGTTAATGTAGCACGGTTATACTTCAGAGATATCTATTGTCTTCATGGGTTGCCTTAATCTATTATATCGAATAGAGACACTCGTTTTCTGAGTCATTTTTGGATGAGTCTATGGAGAATGGTCGGGACAAAGCTGAAATTTAGTAGTGCTTATCATCCACAGACGGATGGACAGACAGAAGTTGTGAATAGATCCCTAGGTAATCTATTGAGATGCCTCGTGAATGATAATTTGAAGAGTTGGGATTCCAAGCCGTGTCAAGCTGAGTTCGCACACAACCATGCAGTTAATCGTAGCACTGGGTTCAGTCCACTCTAGGTTGTTTACTCAACTATTCCTAAAGGACCATATATTTATCTGCAGTACCACAGCAGAAAGGAGTGATTAAACGAGCTAGCGATTTTGTGAATGAATTGCAAGAGTGTCACAAGGTTGTGTAGGAATGATTGCTTAAGGCGAATGAGAAATATAAGCAATCCACAGATATTAAACGACGAAATGTTGAATTCAAAGAAGGAGATTTTGTTTATGAAGTTTGAATGTTTGTTGCGTGGTCCCAATTGAGCATTAAAGTCAAGTATGTAAAAACTTAAATCCTGCCTCGAGTTATATTGCTATTTGGTTGATCATGCAAGTATTCATATGCTTATTTCAAAGGTTAAGCCATACATGTGTAAGAATTAAAAAATTCAGACTATGAAATTGCGAATGGTTCAATAAATCATTTATAGTTTGTTTAATGGTATGTGCAACTTGGATAACTATAGTAATTCTAGAGCTAATATGTGTAAGAAAACCCAACCATCATTTATAGCACTATACATAATAGGTTTCTTAGCTTGTTGACCATCCATTCTTAGCCAAATTGATGGTATCACAACTTTGCTGAAGGGCAGGATAACAGTGCTATTTATCCTTTGTAGACACATGTTTGTTAATAGCTTACCATGTTGTTTGAAAGAAGAGTGATTTGATCTCTATAAAACAGCTTAAATTACCACAGTTTTCCTTTTACCTTCACCCAAAAATATTATTAGAAAAAGGCAACCAAAGGCAATATACATATGTAATTAGGAAGAGATACTTACTAAAGTTTGATATGTAAAACCAATTGATATGTGAAGTAAACTAGATCGTTACTAAAATTAAGTCAATACACCAAATAGTTAATTGTACTAAAAATTGTGGATGATTTCTCGATTAAGCTTAGCATCCAATTAGGTTTTACGTCAACATGCATCCGATTAGGCTTGGAATTTGGTTGATTCAAAGATATGTCAAACGACTGTTGGGTTGAGTCAAAACTTTATATTGCCATTGCATTATTTGATTCTCTATTTATTGAACTTGGACACTACTAGAGTTCAAGAAAAAAAACATTATCATTATGAAAGTAAGGTCATACATTATTTGAAGCAATAATAAGCATGTACACAAAGAAGTAAAGGAAACAAGGCCCACTAGAAAAGAGGAGGTTGAAGACCTCGAGTATGAAACGTACTTTTAAAAGCTAACGAAGTGGACAACAGGGTGTTGCTTCTTATGAAAAAGCCGTCAATGTTGTATAAAAGAGCCAAAATGATTAGGTATTTTGTGTAAAGAGAGAACTTTCTTTACTTTTATTCAGGAGTCAATCATCATTGTGAAATGATGTGCATCCAAAAACGTTATTTTGTTGGTTATATTATTATTTGTTGCATAGGCAAGTGCAAAACAATACAATGTAATGTTATGTGTGACAATTCAACGTCACAACATAAAAGGAATCCCAGCAAATTCAATAATTAACCATTGTTTCATACAGTAATATAATTTGAACAATATTATATTGAAACTTAAATCAGTTGCACATATTAAATTGAAGTTTAAAATCAACAGAAATGCAACACATCCTGAAACAAAAGTCTGAACCGTGACATCAGTTGAAGCACAAAACAAAAGTAACATTTTGTTTGAGCTGAAACATAAACTGGGCTATAAAGCATTGCAAAAATTACTCTTTGTACATATTTTCAACAGTTTCTTCCACTTGCTTTCTTTTTTGTTCAAGATCATCTTGAAGCATCACATAGCTGAGATGCTTAACTTCAGTCCAACTATACCTGTCACTGGTAAGTAAACCATACGCTATTTCGGCCCTCATTGCTTGAATTTCTTTCCTTGAAAAGGTTGTAGGTAGCCATTCATTACTGCTGATGATTTCCATATATTTCATAATGTACATTCCACAATCCAATCTGCAAGTATTAAATTTATATATAAAATTCGAATTTCATCTATGTATTAAAGGTAAAAATAATATAAATTAAACCGACGTTGTTCAAGACTAGTTTACAATGTCAGGCAAATTCTAAAAGCTAAACAATATAGTCAGTACTTTTTTTTATAACGATGCACAATATATATTAAATCACTCATGATAATGCAGTGTACATTCTGGTTGTATTCTGCTTGAATAAAATGATTAATGGAGATGTTCAGATTTTTTTTCAATTATTTTACAAACTGAGTAACAGAGATGTTTAGAGTGATTTTTAATTATTTTATGAAATGAGTAATGAAGATGTTAATAAGTAGAAGCATTATGTATCCAAAAGTGTTATTTTTTGCTGTTTACAAATTCAACTATACAGTTAGTGTATGATTCTTACCTTCACAATTTTTTATGTCATCTCCTGATTTATATATTATATTTCTGACTACAAAGTTTAACTACTTATTTTATACAGTAATATTCAATATATGTTCAACATTGATCATAGAATATTAACCATAGATTAAATATGAATTAACAGATAAATAAAATTTACTAATAATCAACAAGCATTTAAGGTTCAGTAACAACATTTTTTTTTATTATCCCAACACCATACTATATAACTTACTAAAAAGCATGGTTAGAAACTTTTTTTGTCACAGAAAAAGTCAGTCAAAAGTTTTAATGCAAGGAGTTAACCTTTATTATGATTTTTAAAGCACTTGAGTATACAGATAACTGGCAAGAACAAGTGAAACAGGTTAACTTATACCTTGTTTTATAAAAAATAGTCTTTTGTTTGAATATAATTATTTTAGAAAATGTAATTCTGTTTCTGTTTTTCTATCAGACACCTTGCTTTTAAGAATTTTTACAATGCACCCTGAAATTCTAGTTTATTTCTTTTTTTTGAAATTTCTTGTATAAGTTATTTATTAAAATGATGTATGATGAAAATAAAATAACATCTAATATAAGTAATTATCATCATGTTATTAATGAAAGTATAATTACACATAAAATTATAGAATTAACTTACGAATTTTAAGGTTGTTGAGGACAATCTTCGCATTCAATATTACTTTCATTACCAGATTTCATTTGTGGAATTGCATTTCTAAGCCATATGTCTTTCATCATCTCCTTTATGTTCTTTCTCTGCACATTTAAACAAAAGTTAATTTATTAAACAATATAATATATTAATATTTGATAGTGTTATTTTACTTACCACTTTTACTATTTCTTTTGCATATGGCCAGTTTGGAAAAGAATTTGGTTTTATGGAATTATAAAGGCTCCACTGCATATCCTCATAATCAAGCACTAAAAGTGTCCAATGAGATTGTTGATGACATATTGGCAAGAATATCTTGTACAATTCAAGTTCTTTTTTATGATATCTCACTATTCTTTCTTCCAATTTCTTAGCCAACAAAGTATGAGTGGTTGATTTCAAATCCAATAATATGCAATTCTATAACACAAGAAATATAAATAATATTATATAAAATAATAAACTTAGTAATTAAGACTTATATTTGTAGATAATATGAAACAAAAACAAACTCACTGTGTCTTCAGGTCTGACATATAAATTGTTTGGATAGTATGGCCTTAGCTTGGTAACTTGAAACCAGTGTATTACCTTGAAATTACATTACAGACAAGATAAATATACTGTAAATACTGTATACCATAATCAATAAACATGATTAGATTAGTTAAACAAAAACAAAAAATAAAATAAAAAATAGGTAAACAATTTTACTTACAGAACAGTCTATGCAGTCTTCACTCATTATATCATCAAGCACGCATCCCATAATCTTTATGCCATCATCAAAGTTTTCATAAACTGCCAAGCTTTAAACATTCATGTTTCAATGTTAGCACTTATATCTTAAAATATAGGTTCTGCAAAGTTTATTTGTATGTAAGCTACTAATATAATATGTACTTACTTTTGATCATCATACTTATAAAATGTTTGAATAGGTTTAAGCTGCTTCTGATCTAGAAAACCAAATATTAGAGTGGCTTCTAATTTCCCCATTGGTTTTGGCGGTACAATAGGAGAAACAAAAATTACTTTATTATTTTTCGTGTCTTCTTCAATCAGCTTTTCTGCATTTACTTCAATTCCGTCTGTTCTACATCGTTTTGCTTCTCTTTTGTAAGTAATAACAGTTTTTCCCTTCTCAAGCTTTTGATTTTGTTTCACTGTTTCAAGTTTGTTTTTTCTATTTTTCTTTCTTTCTTTTTTGCTAGTAACAAGCCTTTTCTTCTCCTTACCTTCTTTAACCAACCTCCTTTTCTTTTCATACGTGAACTCTTCATCTAATTTAGGTATTCTGTCTTTCCTTTCTCTCACCCTTTTCATTAATGAAGATATTTTTGGCTTTTTGTTCTTCTTTTCTTTTTCTGATAAGTCAGTTTTACATTCCAACTCTTCTCTTTCTTCAGTAGGAAATAGTTCAAAACTTGGCATATCAACTTCTAACATTTTCTTTTTAGTTTCATTGCCACCTTCAACATCACCTACATTTTGAACAGTGTGGTGACTGACTTTGTTTACTTCTTCAACTTTAGTAGTGTTTTCTTTATTCACTTCATCTTTGCTCTGTTCTTTACCACTCCAATCGATATACACACTTTCAATAGCATCTGCTCTAAAAATTTCTTCACTTCCTTCAAAACTTTTACATGACGATACTTTTTTTTATAGATTTGTCATATGATTTTTCTTCATCAATTTCATTCTCTTTTATATTTTCCTCTTCATTCAAATTCATACTAGCCATAGGTGTTGCAAAAGAATCGTCAACTTTTTCGCTTTCATCTGTGTTTTTTATCAAATCATCATTTTCTTCAATGCTAAATTTGCCTTGTAAACTTTGTTTTTCGCAGCATTCCTCTATCATTTCAGTGTCCCCAATAGCATGATCATTATTTTCCTTGCTTGCAATTTTATCGCTATCCCCTATAGCATCATCGGCAGCAACAATGTTTTGTTGCTGAAAAATTATGTCATTGTCCATTTCGAAAGTATCTTCTACCTCAGTCGAATTTGGTTCACAAACTTTTATCTTTTGTTTTAATTCTTCATTCTCAATCTCAAGTTGTTCAACTTTTTTCTTCAAGAAATCATTCTCTCTTTTTAAACATTCAGCTATTTTGAAAATTTCCTCTTCACCTTCAACTGAATTTTCTTTTACATATGCTATAAAAATTTTCACCTGTTGTTGTAATATAACATAAATAAATAAAACTTTACCAATACAGTTAGTCTTTCATCAATAGTATTATTAAAATTACATTAATTATAAAGACCCTAGTAAGAATAATAAATAATAAGTTATTCATGTACTTGAGCAATCAATAATCAATAACAAAATAATTACTTTTGCATGTTAAAGTGCAACTAAAATTTAAATTTTTTGAAAAGTGCAAGTAGGTGTGCACTTTGT
This sequence comes from Allium fistulosum, assembly GCA_030737815.1. NCBI lineage: Eukaryota > Viridiplantae > Streptophyta > Magnoliopsida > Asparagales > Amaryllidaceae > Allium > Allium fistulosum. The sequence goes on from CM060902.1 coordinate 1,430,568,480, forward strand.
AAATTTTAAGCCAAGCTTTTAAAACATGTATACTGCAGTTTTTATTTTTCAAACCTATCAAAAACTATAAAAGTAAAAGTTAATTACTATAAGAAATGGACAGAAAGCGCAAGCATATATGTACTTTGTAAAACTTATGTTGTGGATTCTTTCAAATTTAAGTTAGTGTTATCTTAATATTGTTTAAATTTTTGTAAACATTAACAAATAATTAACAGTATATTTCCATGTTAAACTGCAATTAAAAATTAAAAATGTTTGAAAATTGCAAGTCGGTGTGCAGTTTATAAACGTTAAAGTGAGCATTTGAAAATTTTATGTTATATTTTTTTTCCAAGCCTATTAAAACTAAGAAAAAAAATTAATTTAATTTTAAAAATTTCATTTCGAAGCGAAACAATTTCAAAGTTATACAATTTTAAAGTTAAACAGATGTTTAAAATATATGAAAAGCAAAAGAAAGTTTGAATTTTTTAAAAAATATGTTCTGCTTCTTAAAAACTTAGGTTTGATATTTTTCAATTTAGTTTACATTTTTTTTATAAATTTAGAAAATACATTTGCATTAAAACTTTTATTCAGAAATGTATGAAAAGCGCAAGCAGGTGCGCACTTTGTAAAATATAACTGTTGCTTTTTTTGAAATTAAAACCACTATTTTCGTAATGTTGTCTAAATTTGTGGAAGGTTTTAAAAAAAATTATTTCCAGTACACTAATTACTATGAACGCTAATGTTCAATTAAAATATAAGTTAGATGAATAAAGTACCAGTTCAAAAAAAATAAAAAAAAATAATGCAAGTAGGTGTACACTTTGCAAATATTAAGATGAGCTATTGAAAGATTTATGCTATAGTTCTCTTGTTGTAAAATTTTTACCTTATTTCCATCAAGACCCTTTAGAAACTTGTATGTAAGTTTACCCTTCAAATTATTCAAGTTCCATTTAGCTGCCGTTGGCATTCCTTCTTTGTATGATTCCCTTTCTTGAATTATGTCCACTCTATCGCATATCCAATACTGCATTAATTAAAATATTTGTATAGTTAGAAAGTGTGTACTGTTCGCAATGAATATTTATACAAATTATAATATAACATAACATGAAAATTTTGACAAACAGGCAAATTAAAAAAAAAACTTGTTACTGAAACTAATGCGAAGGATGCACTCACAGAAAATGTACAAGAGTTGTACACATACTAGAGAAAATTGAAGAAACATAAATAACATACAAGAAATCTGTAAAAGCTACATATTCTGTACACCATGACAATCTATCTGCAGAAGAACTAACAAGCATAAATGTATAGAAGAACAGAGCCTTACAGTAATATCACATGATTCCAAACTGTCTTCAAATAATATATTGTTACTTTACTTTTTTTTTAATGCATGAGCTAACTTTGGAAGATTGTATACAAATAGAAAGAAATGAGCAGTTTTATGATAAATGAAGAATTATTCGACAATAAGCATTAAAAGAATCTCTTAAAATATTCAGTGTTGCCACTTGCAATGTATTGTAGTTAAATTAATATGCATCTTGATTTTGTATTTTTGATACAGGTACCATAACAAAAGAATTAATATATGATGACATAGCTTTAACAGAATTGCTAACTTAAATCTGACAAGTATGATAGCCTGGTTAATATACATTGTAAACAATATAAATGTGTATTCTGCTAGTGCAGAAATGTAGAAATAATATCCTGCTTAAAACTTCAATACTTTTGCTAAACTAAAGTTATGACATCAATTTAAAGATGTTATAGTGATACAAAGATAAAATTACTAAGAAAACTTGTGCAGTTCAACACAAATGGACATGTGGCACGTGGCTAATTTGTCATCGTGGCATATATTGTGTGCAATGAACACTGTCAATTTGTCAAATTCAACTATATCCATCTCATAAACAACTGTAATGGTTTACTTATTGTGCAGTTGTAAAATTCGAATAGTTGTACCTGTTAAACACTCTTAACAAGATCTATAAAGTGTTTTATCATGCTGCATGCATATATCATCCTACAAAATATGTAGGACTTTCTAGCAATCTTCATCCCATGACGTTGACATATTATCTATATGTAAAAATGATTTTTACAGCCTTTAACTTCTATAATTTCTACAGCGTTCATAGTCTACATCTAGGAAATAAATAGTTATTCAATATAGTATAGTTGCACGTATTTTACCTAAGTTTTATATTATTGAACAAGTTTAATTTAATTAAGTGGACTAATTTGTACGAATGTTCAAAAAAAGAGAAATGAGACAAAATATAATACTTACAAGCAATAATAGAGTACCAAAACTTACCAGCAAAACAGTAACACATGAGTTGTTACTCTCGGATTTGCCATATTTCTTTTCAAATTTTCCTTCAAGTTGTCCAAAATGGATTTTGCCAAGTTTGTTTTTCTCATTTGATCAAAATCTACCACATACGGTAGATATGACCACTTCAGGTCAGAATTGCTACCTGTAAATTATATTAATATTAGTTAATATACTGTATAATCATTGAAATAACATTCAAAGTTTAAAGAAATTATATTACCTGAGAAGAAAAATGTACAAAGGAGATGCATTATAATAAATCTGACGACATCTTCAGCAGCTTCTGGGTCATTGTGCTTTAGCGCTGTATATACATATCGTTCTACCACTTTTTTGTTTATCTTTTCATTTTCCAACAAATATTTCTTAATAAAATTTTGGCAAATTGGTGGTAAATATTTCTTTTCTCTTTGAGGTAAAGTTGTTATTACTGTTCCTTCTACAGGAATATCAAAAATCTCTTTCATTTGCATAACATCAAAATCCAGTAATTGTTCGGCTATTTCAAATTTCTCTATATCGGGCCTATATGTTTGTATGATTGCATCTAAACTTTTTGAATTTTTTTTGATATCTTTTTTTGTTAGCTCCTTTTCTATGAACAATTTCACAAAATTCCAAAATGGAGTATCTCTCAGTATATTCAAATGTACTGGTGTCAAATATTTTGCCAGTCCATTTATAAATTTCAAAAAACTACCTAAATTATTTCTATAACTTTTACTTTCTTTAGTCCTTACATCTGAATCAGTTTTAGAATTTTCTTGTTCTAAAATTAAATTTTGTTGTACAATTTGTAGTTCATTTTTCTCATGAACTGAGTGAGCCTCATTAGAAGAATTATTTGATAACTCTATTTCTACATATTCCTGTAAGAAATTAATGTTAGCCAGAAAGTTTTTTATTGATTAAAAAATAAACACAGTACTATACAGTAGAAAACGTTGGATTAAAATTGAGATTTATCAACATTAGCACCTAATTGAATTAAATATACAATATGGAAACACTAACTGAAGAACATTAATTTAAAAAATACTAATTCACAGATCTGTATCATTATTTTACTTAACTTAGATCTTCGTTGTTCTTTTTTAATTACCTATCTACATACATAATTTCACTGGTGATGATTATATGTCATACGTACTGTCATATTTGTACACTAAAAATACAATTAATGAAAATTACTTCAAATCCATTCACAAATTTTTGTCCAATGTAAAAGCAATTTTGTTTTACTATTTTAGCAAATTACTTGTACACAAGTCAGCTAAAATTTCAAATATATTAAAAGTGCAAGCATGTGTGTACTTATTGAAAATATAGTTGCAATGTTAGATTTAAAAAATACGAAAGCGCAAGTATGTGTGCAATTTTTTAAATCATACTAAATGTATATCTGTAAATCATATAATCTGCAAGTATGTGTGCAAGTTTTTGATATAATATATTTCCATTATATATTAAAGTGCAAGTGTATGTGCAATTTCTGAAATCATGCTAAATGTGTATTTGCACTCATGTGTGCAAGTTTTTTGTTCCTTCAACTCAAAAATATACAACAAAAGTTCTGTTTACAATTATACTAAATTCTACAGTGTTAGTTATTCTGTATTTTTACAACAATATTGAAAACTTATGACAATAAGAAGAAATAGTTCATTCAATCACAAAGGCAAATGCAACTTTAGCACTTAGTAGTAGCATTACACAGAATAGGTTTAGTAATCACTAAACCCTAACAGAAAATACTTTGTTGGCAAAACCTTAAGTTCACAACAACAAATACTTAGACGATTAAACAGTAAAAGAAAAAAATCGATTAGAAAACCCCTAATGCTACTTCAATTAAACAATGTCAAAAGATTGATCTACCTTGTTTTGGCTTTTGGATTTTGCCCCTTTCGATTTTCCGCTCTTTCTTTGCCGTCGTTTCATAGAGACTTCGATTTTGATTGAATTTTCTTTCGTCTTGGATTTTAGAAGAAGGTTTTTCATTTGAACGAGGTTATTTGAGGAAAGTTTTTGTTGTTTTATAAAAATAGGGACTCAGTTCATAATAGTTTTGGGCTAGGAACGTTTCGTAAGTGGGCTTTGAAAACAGGGACGGTTGGTGCAAACCCCCATTTTATAATAGGACTACTATATAGGAACAAAATATGTGTCTATAAAAATGGTTCAAAGAAGATTATGTTGAGTAATTAAATTTAATAACATAACGTTACAAAATATAACAAGCTTTGAATTGCTTTATTGGTCAGTTTTTATTTTAAGTTGTTAGGCAAGATATGAACGTTTGGCTTCACTACTGCACTTTACTATAACAGTTAACAATGCTAAATAACCAAAATTATTATTTGCACTAAAAGTTTTACTATGAACGCCTTTTTTAAGGACTGTACTAGAAGAATATGAAGTGGTCATATCCCAGCGTTGTCTTGAAATTGATTTTTATAAATGAATAGTAATAAACAAATTTAACTTATTTGGAATATAATATGTACTTTTGTCAGAATGCTCAATATCTTTTCTTTAATTTGTCCTACAGCAAGAGGAATCAATATTATGCTAACTATATTTCCTTTGCCCGTCTATGTATACATATACATTGCAGTGAAAAAAATTCATTTTTTTCTCACCAAGAATAATCCAACGTCAAGATTTAGACTTGCCGATTGAACACCTCTCAATCCAGCAGCAATTATTTACTACTCAACGATAAATAAACAAAACAGAAAACAAAGGGGGACAATAAAATTTAACGTGGTTCGGTCTAATTGACCTACGTCCACGGACCCAACAACTCACTATAATTTGAAGAGAGTACAAGAGATTTTCTTATTACAAGATTATAGCCACCAAAGTGGAGCAAAAAACGATCTATATTCTCTGTAAAAACTAGAAGATATAATTTTTTGATGATGATGGAGTGGTTGAGATTTCAATGCTTTTATATAGATGCTGATGGAGCATATATTTTGGATATTCAAACTTTTTCAAAGCAAAATATGTGGCTACTTTTGATTTTGGTTGGATTTATACAATATATCTCCACGTCACAAGCTTTTGATATATTCAATATTAGCTTTGACTTTGTGTGCAGCAACAACTTTTGAAATAAATAAATTTATTTATTTCAAAACATTATTTGCTTGTAACTTTCACATATGAACTCTTTTTTGCAAACCGTCTTCTTCATCGCGTCGCACATCATCTCCTCATCAAAATGAGTATAATATTGTATCGTTTATTTTCAACACTCCACCTCAATACAATATTAATGCATCTCTTTTTATCTCGAATCAACTAGTGACTTATACTAGTTGTTGGGTCAGCGCCCTATGGCGCTAAGTAACTGTATACAAACTAATTAAGTTTGAGCAATGCTCAAACTTATCTTTAGGAAGTGACTTTGTCATCGTATCTGAACAATTATCCATAGTACTCATCTTCACCAACTTGATCTTGTTTCGTTCTTCCTCTAACATAAGAAAGAATCCTCTGACATCAATGTGCTTCGCCCGAGAACTATAAGATTGATTTTCTACAAGATGAATCGCGCTTTGACTGTTTGAAAATAGCTCCACTGTCCGCTGCACCACCAAAAGATCATCCACCAACTGAAGTAAATACAACCCCTCCTTAGTCGCTTCCACAACCGATATCAACTCGGTCTCGGTAGTCGACAAAGCTACTATAGATTGCAACTTTAATCTCCACGAAATCAAGCCTATGCCAAGTGTAAACATATAGCCCAAAACCGACTTTCGTCCGTCTCTATTCCCAGCATAACCTGAATCATGGTAGCCTCTAAGAGAGATATCACCATCTACTCCACCATACAACAAGCCAACTGAAAAAGTACCGCGAAGATATCTGATAATTCACTTCACTGCTTGTCAATGCTCTTTGGTTGGGTAAGACATATATCGACTCACAACACCCATTGTATGTGCCAAATTTGGTCTCATGCTTACCATAGCATACATGAGACTACCAACAACATTAGAATAAGGTACATCATTCATATACCTCTCGTCTGCATCCGATGAAGGAGATAAGTCTTTCGACAACTTAAAATGACAGCTTAATAAAGTGCCAACCGGTTTAGCTTTCTTTATACCAAATCGAGCGAGGACCTTCTCGACGTACTACGCATGAGTGAGTCTCAACTCTCTCTGCTTCCTATCTCTGAATATCTCTATTCTAAAAAAAATTGTGCTTTTTCCCAAACCCTTCATATCGAACTCCTTGTTGAGCTCCACTTTCAACTCTTTAACTCTGACCATACTTCGAGATGCAATCAACATATCATCAACATATAACAAAAGATGTATCATATATCCATCACACTTCCTGAAATAAACACACTGGTCTTTGAAGCTTCTAGAATATCCCTGTGAAAGCATAAACTTATCAAATATCTTATATCATAGTCTAGAAGATGTTTCAGTCCATATAAATTTTTTTTAAATTTACAAACATAACCTGGCCTACTACTATCAATGAACCCCTTCGGCTGCTTCAAATAAATCTCCTCATCCAGATCACCATTTAAGAATGCAGTTTTGACATTTAGTTGCTCAAGTTCCATATCATGATGAGCAACTAATGCTAAGAGAATACGAATGGAAGTATGCCTAACAACAGGAGCAAAAATATCATGAAAATCTACCCCTTTCTTCTGAACATACCCCTTTGCTACCAACCTTTTCTTTATATCTGAGTCTCCATTGTTGTCGTCTTTCACTCTATAGATCCATTTACATCTAATAGCTCTCTTGTCGGTGGGAAGAGGCACCAAATCCCAAGTATGATTTTTCAACAAAGATTCAATCTCCTCCTCCATAGCAACTAACCAACTGGAACTGCCAACTAATGCAATAGCTTCTCTAGAATCATTGGGCTCATCATGGACAACATTCAATGCATATGTTGTCATGTCATCCAAGTCAATGCCTTCGATGCTCAATCCAACTAACTCATCAAGCCACTTAGGCTTCCTTCTCTGTCTAACTGGCCTAGTCTCTAATCGAGCTCCACCTTGAGTCTAATCCTCTGTACTAACATCGGTACTATTATCATCAATCACGGTGCCATCAGAAACACCATCTGAACCTCTATGAAAAGAATCTGAAGTTGACTTGCCTTTTGTTTGGTGTTTTGAATCTTTCTTCACATTGTCATCGGACGAGGAAGGCTCCACCTTCAACATAGCCTTCTCATCAACAGTCACATACCTGCTAATAATAATCTTCTTGTAGATAGGACACCACAACCTATATCCATTCACTTCTCTTTTATAATCTAGAAAGATAAACCTTCGAGCTCTAAGTTCCAACTTTTCTCTGCTCTCATGTAGATAAGCTGAACATCCAAACACTCTGAGAAATGAATAGTTAACAGGCTCTCATTTCCATACTTCTTTATGAATTTCATATCTATGGCAGTATAAGGTGCGCGGTTGATGAGGAAGGCCACTATAGATAAGGCTTCGGTCCAAATCCCTTCTTCAACTTAACATTCAATCTGAGGCAACGAGCTCTCTCCAATAATGTCTGGTTCATCCTTTGAGCAACTCCATTAGACTGAGGGTCGTCGGGTGTGGTTTAATGCCTCTTAATGCCTTCAGACTCACAATAATCGATGAATTCCTATGATACAAATTCACCGCCATTATCCGAACGGAGAACTTCCAACTTCTTCCCTGACTGCTTCTCAACCACATATTTCCACTTTTGAAACCTGGTAAAAGTTTTACTCTTAGACTATAGGAAGTATACCCATACTTTGCGAGAGAAATCATCTATTAATGAAATGAAATACTTGGCTCCAACTAAGGATGGACAAGGGGAGGGACCCACACATCTCTGTGAACATAATCCAAGACAGCCTTTTCTTTATGCACTTATGTACCAAAAGAAATCTTTGTCTGCTTTCCAAGAACACACTCTTCACAAAAGCCAAGCTTTGAATGTTATACGCCATCAACCAAACCTCGCTTTCTCAACTCATCCAAACTGCGTTTGCCAATGTGACACATCCGCAAGTGTCACAATCTGGAAGAATATGAATCAACAGAAGTAACTAAAGCTGATTCACCAACTGCAGTAGTGCCCTTTAATAGATAAAGACTTCCAGTCCACACTCCTTTCATAACAATCATGGAACCCTTCGATATCTTCATTTTCTCTCCCTTAACTACAATCTTCAAACCAAGCCTACTCAAAGCCCCAACAGAAATCAAGCTCCTTCTCAAATTACGTACATGCCTAACATCAGTAATAGTACAAACAACACCGTCAAACATCTTGACCTTCACATTACCAACACTAATCATACGGCAAGAAACATCATTGCCCATCGGAACTTCTCCTCCCTCAATCTCATGGTAAGTGGAAAAGCAGTTCTTATCAGGGGTCATATGATAGGATGCGCCAGAATAATCAGCTATAAGTTTCTCTTCCCTGAAGAGCCAAAAGCTGTAAATACATCAATATCACTCTCTATATCTGATTTCTCTGCAGTAGATGCTGAAGTTTGCTTTGGGTCTTTTCTTCTTCCTTCGAACTTGGGACATTGAGTTATAAAGTGCCTTGGCTTCTTACAATAATGGCAAGTCAAGCCCTTAGGCCCCTAAACCGAGACCTTGAATTACTTTGACCTCCACCATTCTTTGATCTGCTTTGGTTACTACATCTCTTTACAGATAATCCCTTTGTATCACTATCAAAACTAGTGCTCGCCAATCTACCTCTCAACACTTCATTATGAAGACCAACCTTTACGTCAGATAGGCTAATCTTACTACAACCGTATATCATGGAATTAACAGAAACAGTATACTCCTTAGGCAAGGAACATAAGAGGATCACTGCTTGAGCCTCGTCAGTAATATCAACTTCTGCCGCCTTCAGGTTCATAATCAAAGTAGTGAAGGCATCTACATGCTCCATAAGATCGGCTCCAGGCTTCATCTTTAACGAATAGATTTGTTGCTGAAGAATAATTCGATTAGTGAGAGACTTATCTTGATATGCATCAGATAATGCATCCCATAATTCCTTTGCCGACTTCTTCTGAGAGAATATTCTTAAAACTTCATCTGAAAGACTCAACTGGATGGTTGTAAGAGCTTCTTCTTCCATCTCTTCCAAAACATTCCTCTCTAGATCTTTCGTTTTATCCAGCTCAGAAATAGTCTTAAAAGTCTTCACTTTTTTTAGTACGGCCTCCATCTTCATCTTCATCTTCCATGTACCAAAATCTCTTTTTCCATCAAAACGAGTAACAGCGTAATTACTACCGGATCTACCTATCTTCCTTGAAGCCATAGATGCTCAAATCTAAAACAAATCGACTAGCTCTGATACCATTCTATAGTGAAAAAATTTGTTTTTTCCACTAACGCGTAATAATCTAACGTCAAGATCTAGATTTACCGATTGAACACCTCTCAATCTAGTAGCAATTATTTACTACTCAACAATAAATAAACAAAACAGAAAATAAAGATAGACGATAAAATTTAACGTGGTTCTGTCTAATTGACCTACGTCCACGGACCCAACAACTCACTGTAATTTGAAGAGAGTACAAAAGATTTTCTTATTACAAGACTATAGCTACCAAAGTGGAGCAAGAAAAAAAAATCTATATTCTCTGTAAAAACTAGAAGAGAATTTTTTTTGATGATGATGGAATGGTTGAGATTCCACTGCTTTTATATAGATGCCGATGAAGCATATATTTCGGATGTTCAAACTTTTTCAAAGCAAAATATGTGGCTACTTTTGATTTTGATTGGATTACCATATCCAGTATATCTCCACGTCACAAGCTTTTGATATATTCAATATTAGCTTTGACTTTGTATGTAGCAACAACTTTTGAAATAAATAAATAAATAAATTTATTTATTTCAAAACACTAATTTGCTTGTAATTTTCGCATATGAACTCTTTTTGCAAACTGTAACAACCCGCATATCTATCGATTTTATATTTAAATATTTTATTTAAATATTTTATCGTTAGTTGGATGTTAGTCCGAAAAGCTACTTTTTGCATACGGTCAAATTAGGACTCGAGACCACCCCCATTGAGTTCAAAATGACGTTTGCGATCTTTTTTAGTGTAAACTTCGATATGTTTGGAGATAGTGAAATTTTCAACACTTTTTCCCGCCTTTGACTTTGGTTTGGACTGCACCCCTTTAGTTCAGCCCAACCATCTTCCTCACTCTATCAAAACACTTCAAGCTTTGTCAAAAATGGTGGTGGGAAGTGGAAATTAAAACTCCAAACACAAATTCTATTGCAAATCCGAGATTCAACATCAAATTCACGTGAAGACCATTGATTCAAGCTTGTTGGTGTTCTTGCTTTGCTCTCAAATCTCCATCTTCATCAAATTCCGTGAAAAGGTGAGATTTTTGATCTCACATCTTACCTATATCTATCTTGGACTGTTGGGAATGATCCCCTATTGCATTTGCATCAACATTTGCATTTGGTTTGGATTGGATTGGCGAAAAACTTCAATTTTCAGCGTTTTGGTGATTTTTCTGGCCTTAAGTCGTTTCTGGCCTTCGCTGAGTCGTCCACGAGTTAAGCCTAAGTCGTAAGTCGTTCGCGAGTTAAAGTGTTAAGTCGTTCTGGGTGTTCTGCCTTCGCTAAGTCGTTCGCGAGTTAAGTGATAAGTCACAGCTCGTATGGCTCTTAAGTCCTAGGTCGTTGGCTTTTAAATCGTTAAGTCGTAGGTCGCTGCTTCTACTAAGTCGCTAGGCCATGCCAACTCCGCTAGCTCGCAACTGTTAAGTCGTATGACCTTAAGTCGTAGGTCGTCCCCGACCTAACTCCACTAGGTCGTTCCAGCCTTAGCTCGTAGCTCGAATTGAAGCTTAAGTCGTTAAGTCGTTCGTTCCACTAAGTCGTTCAAGGCTTAAGTCGTAAGTCGTTCGCGAGTTAGTACTTGGTCGTTTGACCTGTTTTCCCCTAGGTCGTTCGACCTGTTCTTCTGCTAAGTCGCGTGGCATTCTCCACTTAGGTCGTATGACCTTATCCCTTAAGTCGTAAGTCGCTTGCCTCCCTTAAGTCGTAAGTCGTTCGCGAGTTAGTACTTGGTCGTTTGACCTGTTTTTCCCCTAGGTCGTTCGCGAGTTAGTACTTGGTCGTTTGACCGGTTTGGCTTCTCGAGACCGCTTGCCTTTACTAGGTCGTACCGTGACGGGGCGCTGCCCCGCACCCCGCCGTGGGCGCTACCCCCTGGACCCCCGCGACCTGACCGGGCAGGTCGAACCCCATATTACTCTGCGTAGGCAATCTCTTCTGAAAAACATTTATCAGAATTTCTACTTTGATGGTTTTGGGATTGACTTCTTTGGACTTTACTCACGTCTTCGAACGTGAATTGATTTGTTCTACAATCGTTTTATGACTTGTCACTTTAAAGATATATGAAGGTTTCAATACTAATAGTAAATATCAAAACTCTTTCATCAAAGCGATTTCAACACTATTTTAAATATCAAAAGTTCATTTTCTCAAACCGATTTTCAATCTACTAGTATATACAAGCCTTTACTTCACTCGAATGAGAAATCGACTTAAACGACTTAGTAAAATGGGTGGTATGAAACGCTTGCGTTCACTTCGTCGGTTAGCTCTTGGACTTGTTCGATTGAACCCTTTTTGTGACAATTTCCTAGTGAAGATTTACAGCTTGTTCGTAAATATTTAAGTTAAGCAAGTGGTTATGGGACATGAAGCTAAACTCATGTATTTACTAGCTTGGTGTGATTGACACTTCCTTATGATCATGACGATCATTTTTGTGATTTAGACTAGCGATTGAGCGATGTCTCTTTGTCTACGTGGGAGACTATACCCCGATCATGTGATGTTTCGCCATCACATTTCTAGGGTAGCACCCTACGGTCTTCGGGCCATTCCTGTGTGAAAATTTAATGGATAGCTTCCATGAGATAGCTTCTCGTCATGTGTTTACGCGTAGGTGAGTTTTCATGCTCCCATTCATGTGTTAGGCCTCCCCCCTTTTATGTGTTTTCTGGATTTCTGATGATGATTTCTGGAATTTTGTGCTTCACCAATTTTCATGATTTTCATTGATATGATATCAGTTTTTGTGCATTGGTGAATTCATGTGTTATTGACTTGTTATGAATACAAGTTTAGGGTATGATACCCTACCTTATCTTTGAGAAGATTCTTGTGATATTGATTAATCTTTTGTTGATTATCATTTACATACTTATAGTAGTATGTCGTTATGGTTATTTCAGGTTCATGTCATGCCTTTTACTTTATACCATATCATCTGATATTTATAGCTAGACTGATCCGTTTATTATTTTCTTATAAATAATACTCGGGTCAGACCGAGATGTTACAGGTGCTTCTGCTTGACTTCTCTTCAGGATATTTCTGACTTTTGGCTAACTACATAGATTAGTAGTTTTTGGATGTACACCTTTGAGATATCGACTCTATGTTGTGTACTTATTCTTTTGTATAGCACGTGATGCTATTCTTTTGTATTATCGTGGATCTTTCTGACCACTACTCTGATGTACACTTTCATGTGTTATATATTTATTCATATATTCTTCCGCCTTTGTGATATGGATGTCTGTGACTGATTTATGTTATGATTATTTCTATGTTTGTTTCCGAAGATTATATATAGCCACCGTGTGATAGCTTTGTGTTTGTATCGGTATGTCGGATTTCCTCCTTAAAAGATATGCATTCTATTCTATCTGACGTATCGGTGCTCGCACAAAGAAGTTACATGGATGGTCGCTCCTCCACAGCCTTATTCTCCGTGCTAATTGACAGCACTACATCGTAGTGTTCTTGGTTAGCGTGGGTATAGAGGTGGGGCGTCACACAAACCGTCTTCTTCATCGTGTCCCACGTCATCTCCTCAGCAACATGAGTATGGTATTGCATCGTTTATTTTCAACATATATTTGTTACACTTTAGCGAGCAGTAATATTTTACCATCAGATTCCTTTTAATAACTAAGTCTAAATTAAAAAAATTACTTTAGCTGTAAACAACATCAAAATCACCGGATTGCTTTAATATCACAAAAAATAATATGCCAAACTATACTGATTTCTGCCGGATCCCTTACTAATTGACATAGCATTTAAAAAATGATGGAAGTTTAAAACTTTAAATTCCCATTTGCTCTTTATGGTTACAATCACTCTAACCATCATACTCATGTCAAAACCCACTAAATATATTCCAACTAGCAATTTCAGAAGTTGTTCTTAGAAACACGAATTATCCACAACTGTTGCCTCCATTTACCCAATCAAACAGACCAATATTTTAAATTAAATAGTTATTCTCAATAACTTGGTGGGATTAGTTATGGGAGAAGTAACATAATGAACCATAGATACAAGTAGGTAAGTCCAGCGCATGATACATTCGTTCAAATTTCCACAACCATTTCACTTCTATATCATTTCCCTATAATTCTCACTAACACACTCATGGGTGAAATTTATCAACCACCATCAGAGCTAACATTTGGTACAAATTGGGTCCGTGTTAAAGTTTGGATTGGTTGCATTTGGCATTTTGTTAAACAAGAAAGCAAAGAGGTGTATTGTATCAACTTATTGCTTTAAGATGCTTAGGTTCTTACTTAATATCTCATTTTTTAACCACTTCATTCAATTGCAGTACTAACCACTTATTGTTAAACTTCACATGTTTAATGAACATGGGAGCTTGCACTGGTTCCAAATAGTGATACACAAATATGAAAAAAATTCAGCGAACAAGATTTATATGAAATAGAAACTTTCAATGTCATTAAATCAGATGATAACTACCGCACGGTTGATGAGGAATTAACAGTTTTCATTTGTTCTGATACAATCATCAGAAAATTGAACAAACTGATGCTGCAATTCCACAATATAAATTTTATATCGTCAATGAAGATATACTTGCAACCAGAGTTGGGAAAACAGGTCTTCTAACAGGTGGGTAATTATAAAACAATTATTTAACCACATAGTAAAATTAACAATTAATACATTCATAAGCATTTATTCACTAACTGTTGCATGAAACCAAATCGTAGATATCTCGGGTATACTTTGAGGAATCTCCAACATCACTCCTTTGACTACAACTAAAGGTTTCCCCATAGTCAAAAGAGATTTGCAGATCCGTAGTGGAAGGTGATAAAATTTAGACAGTTGAACAATAACCTTAACTTTCAACTCTCTAACTTGTACATACACAGCTTTGTTGGTCAAGGAAATTTGGTTGTAGCAACATTGTGGTATGATAAAACGAAACTAATTGACGAATCTGTGACACACATAAAGGAACAACCTGTTACCATAGGGGTCACATTAACTACAATCAAATTATACAGAGGAGTTCTCATTAACTCGACAAACTCTACAAAAGTGTGCATAAACATTGATGAGCCATGGTACTAATTTTCTCTCTTAAGTCTTTACTACAACCATTGGATACTTAAACTTGATCATACGTAAAAAAACACAGGAAGCTGGATTCAGGTTTAAAGACCAATATTGTGAAACACATTCAAGACTCGTCTTCAACTACAACTTTGCCCGTTCGTAAAACCATTGTTGAAGTTTTGACTGCTATCAGAAACTCAACCTCATCGGTATATGACTTCTTTGGTTCTTCTACTTAAATATCCATTACCTATTTTACAAATACTTGCATGAATGATAATTCCTTATTAGGATGTGAGGTATTCATTTGTAGCTACAATCATGAATGTAAATGTAAGGGCACAACCAACAATGACTTGTTCAGTTGCCAAACCAGCCATGGAGCAAGCAGGTGTGGCTTGTTTACTTCCTCGTGGCTAGTTCAAACCAGTTTTGTGGCTAGTTCACTAGACAGTGACTAGTTTTTATAATGGCGAAGTCTTCGCCGTTATAAATTTATAATGGCGAAGTCTTCGATGTTATAAACTTTTCATATTATAAACAGTGTACAAAATAACCATTTTATTTATTGACATAACATATATATAATTATCCAGCCACATGCTTCCACCACGTGCTATAAAATAATGTAAATTAGCATTCTTTCTTTCATGCTGCTGACTCTTTAACTAGCATAAATATATAACAGCAAAGTCTTCGTCGTTATATATTTATAATGATGAAGGTTTCGCTGTTATAAATCCTATCAATTATTTCTCCACACTGGTTCGTGGCTAGTTTCGCAGTTACCTGGGTGCACAACTCGTCCGTTCAGTTGAAAAACATGAGAGAGAAAGTGAACGAGCCACATTGTTGGTTTTGGTCTAATAGCAGGATTGTTCTAGCTATTTTACCCTAATTGCAAAAAAAGATGAAGGATGAAGATGTACATTTCATCTATCCTAAATGCAGTAATTAAATAATTGAAGCTTCAATGAACATATTTTGACTAGGTAGACATTTTCGATGGCACTACTTCAACAACCATCATTGCTTTTGAAAAAGAGGCTGAAAATCTACTGAACTACTCTACTGTTTACATGGTTGGATTACTCAAGGAGATTAATGGTCAATTGAAGATTGAAACTATTTTCAATGCACCATGTGGAACATAGATTGTGATTGATATAAGGAGAACAAATTGGACACTTCCAATAGAAATGGGAACTTAACTACTACTAAGGTCATGATGCTATAACAAGATTGTCAGAACACATCGTGCCAGATAAAACAGGAAGATCCCATCTCAAAATGATGAATGATACGAGTGAATACGAAACAAAAAAGATGAAAAAGTGTAGCAAGGAAAGAGGAAGAAATAAAAGAACAAAAGGAATTACAATCAGTAACGTGAGTATAATGCGGAAAATGTATCAAAGACCGCTGGCTATAAAGTTGGAAGAAAAAGAAGGATTTAAGCATGAAGTCATATCAACCGCAAATTCACCTATACCAACCTTTTATTTTATAATCTGAACTATGTTACATCTTCATTCATACTTTTGCACTTTCTTATGTCAATCGTTGTATGTTTTTTGTTCTCTATGCATGTATTAATTTGTTTCCCTATTGAGTACAGTTAATATATTCACCGTTTCTTTCCTACCTTATCCCCACAACTTAATATCGTGTTTTTCTGACTACTTACATACAGCTTGTGACACCGCACCTCTATACTCACACTAGCCAAGGACACTACGGGGTAATGCTGTCGACTAGCATGAAGAATAAGGCTGTTGAGGAGCGACCATCTGTGTAATTGCTTTGTGCGAGTACCGATATGTCAGATAATATGACTTGCATTTCATTTCAAGAGGAAATCCGACATATCAAATACAAACTCAAAGCTACTACACAGTGGCTATGTGGGCTTCAGAAACAAATATAGAAATAAGCATAACACAAATCAGTCATAGATATTCATATCACAAAGGCGGAAACAGATATGAATATAACACATAAAAGTGTACATCAAAATACTGGTCATACAAGATCCACTACATCACAAAAGAATAGGTACAAGTGCTAAGCAAAAGAAAATGTATACATCAAGGAGTCTCTATCTCAAATGTATAAAAGCAAAAACTACTAAGCTAAAGTAGTTAGCCAAAAGACAGAAGCTAGCCCCTGCTAAGAAGTCAAGTGGAAGCACCTGTAACACCTCGGTCTGACCCGAGTATTATTTAAGAAGAAAAATAATAAACGGATCAGTCTAGCAATAAATATCATATAAGATGAGATAGGATAAGAGATACAACAAAAATATATGATAACAATAATGCCATGGGTCGCTAACCCATAAAATGAGCTGAACATCGATGCAGCTAAAAAGATACGCCCCATACACAGTCGAACATCGACGCACCTAAAAAGAGACGCCCCATGCATAAACGAACATCGACGCACCTAAAAAGAGACGCCCCATGCATAAACGAACATCGACGCACGTAAAAAGATACGCCCATGCATAAACGAACATCGACGCACCTAAAAAGATACGCCCCATGCACAGTCGAACATCGACGCACCTAAAAGATACGCCCCATGCACCGACTTATCGAGCCAATTGCTCCATGAACGGTCAAATGACCCTGGGTTGTTAGCCCATAAAATGAGACGAAGCTCCACAAAACGGGGTATAGTCCCCCACGCGGACAAAGAGAAATCACATATCGCTAGTCTAAACCATAAAATGATCATCATTGATCAACAAGAAGTGTGAATTACACTAAGCTAGTAAATAAATGAGTTTAGCTTCATGTCCCATAACTGCTGGCTTAACTTAAATATTTACGAATAAATTGTAGATTTCCACCCGAAAATTGTCACAAGATTTCAATCGAACAAGTCCAAGAATTAACCGACGAAGTAAACGCAAGCGTTTCATACCACTTGTTTTGATAAGACGTTTAATTAGATTTCTCATACGAATGATGTAAAGGTTTGTATATACTAATAGATTGGAAAACGATTTTAAAAACGAGCTTTATATTTGAAAGTAGTGTTGAAATCATTTATTTGAAAGAGTTTGAGTATTTACTACTAGTATAGAAACCTTTATATTTTAAAGTGAAAAATCATAGAAACGATTGTAAAAACAATCTATCATCAAAAATTCACATACGACGACGTGAATCAAAACCATAGAAATCGATATCAAATCCATCAAATGGATATTCCCAAAAATCCATAAAAGAAGTCATCAAAGTCGATAAAAGTGATAACAACTAATCGGATCAACCAAAAATCGATTAAAACGGAAATCCACTCAAAATAGGCAATTTTGCTGAAATAAGCAGCTCCAAACGTCTGGTAGACTTCCCAAACATCTGAGCTGAAAGACTGGAAATTTTTTTCCACATCGCCCAGACGTCTGGGAAGTAAGCTCAAACGTCTGAGCTAAGAATCTGGAATTTTATTCCCATAGCTCCAGACGTCTGACCTTAATACCAGACGTTTGAGCTGAAGCTGAGGGTAATATTTTGCCTAGGCTAATGATGGCCAAATCATATCGGAAGCGATCGGACTAGTGACGATGGCTAGGGATTTACGCCAAGCGACTACCCAGCCCTATAGGCTCACCAATACACTCCGAACAACATGTCCAAACATCCATATTAGGATTTTCATAGATTTTGACTTCAAAATACAAAAAATTGGAATATTCATCAAACCAATTCAATTCAAAAGCAAATGGACAAGAAATAGATGTTAGAAATTCATACCTAACAACTATCAAAGGTATAGACATGGATGTGAGTTCAAGAACTCACTTTTAAACCCAAAAACAACGAATGAGAAGCTCTAAAACAAAGCAAGACCAATTCCTCTTCAATTTCAACTCAAGAAGCTCCAATCTAAGCTCATAAGAAAATATTTCCTAAGTTAGGGTTTAGGAATTTCTCTAAAAATTGAAGAGAGATTGAGATGGAGAAGATGAAGAGGATGCTTACCTAAGCTTCTCTTTGATTTCTAGAGCTTGAATTTGAATTTCCTAGTAAACTAGGGTTTAAGAATCTGGATTTCTTTTCTCTTCCCCCATTTTTATTTTAGCTTGAAAGTGTTAGGAAATGAAAATGAATGAAGAGGAGTTGGAGGAGGAGTTAGGGCATTAGATGAGTTGGTGGGCTGAAACCCAAACCCAAAGCCCAATAAAAAAATAGCAAAATCCTACTAAACTCCAAACATATCGATGTTTATACTCAAAAAAGTTGTAAACGTCATTTTGAACTCAATGGAAGTGGTCTTGAGTCCGGATTCGACCGTTTACAAAAAGTAACATTTCAGACTTTAATCCGACTAATTATGCCATATTTAAATTTCAACATTTAAATATACAATCGCAAAATATGCAGGTTGTTACACAGCTGATCATCAATAACTAAAAGGACAAATTTTCAAACAAGGCTCGGCCAGAAAACTATTTGCGCAAATAGACTCAGTGGAAAACTAATTGCAAAAATAAGCCTCGTTTTTATATAGCTTGCGCAAATATGTATTATGCAAGCTATATTTAAAAAAATATGTTACTTACGCAATCCATATTTGCACAAGCTGTAAATCAGACTTCGAAATTCCAGCAAGCACAGAATCCATCCCCCACTTCTCAAACCCCTCTCATTCTTCTCAAAATCTATCTCAATTCCCATTCCAACCGAACTATTTTCCCAAATCAAACCTCTCATTTTTTTTTTCAACCAAGCACTTGTTTAATCTCTAGATGGAAGACTCTTCTTCATCTTAACAAAAAAGAGGTAATAGTTTATGTTGTTAAAATTATTGTTCAAATTTTTAGTTTTTGTTGTTGTTGATAATTAATAGTTATTGTTGTTGGTGTTGATAAATACTAGCTAATGGTGTTCTTATTGTTGAAATATTAGTTAATGGTTAATGAAATTGGAAACCCTAGTTATAATTTGGAAACCCTAATTGAAATGTTAATGTTGCACTATTTATTTTGACGGTAGACATGCTTGTTTGGGAGATTGATGATGAAATGTTGATGAAACATTGTGATGTGCTTGAAGCACAAATCGGTATTACGAGCTCAAGTCATATTGACGTTGATGTTGATCATGTTCCAAAGATATAGTTAGAAATAATACCGCGTAAATTCCATTCTGGACCATCAACCTTACACGCTCGTTTATGCGAAGTTGTTTCTAGCCAAAGACCCAGTCATCAAATTTGCATTGACGGTAATATGCTAATGGCTCTACATCTTGTTGTTCCATCCATGCCATGGGGGCAACGACTATATCCAAATTGGGACTATGGAGATATGCGTGTAGTGTCATTTGCGGAAAGCAAAAGAATGCCGGACGAAGATTTTTCAGTTGTAGTTAGTGCAGTGAACACAAACTGAACCCTCATGAAGTTGATTGTTGCAATTATTTTAAATGGATTGATCAACCATTGTGCGAAAGGGGACACGAGTATGCCTACGAATTGCAAGCCGAAATAAGGCATTTTAAAAAGGTGATTGAAGAATTAAGGGAAACCGGTTGGAGGCTAAGATTTTGGTAGTCGTTTGGGCCTAGGAGAACGTCGTCAATTTCTTTTTTTTTTGTTGGAATGTAGTATCTGAATTTGAATTTATGAATTGTTTGTTGATGTTTTATAATATGTATTGCATGCAAGTTAATCACTTGGATAAATAATGAAGTGATTTTGGGTTTATGTAATGTAGAACTATAGTCTTGATTATGTTGGTGAAATATATTGGTAATGTTATTATATTGATTTGCTTGCTTGCTTTTGCTAGAAGATTGATTTGACTGCTTTTGGTTGAAGATTTTCTACGGAAACAAAATATTCTTGGGAAAATATGGTATTAATTGAACAAATTTTTGTTTAATATTTTGTCACAAAACTAAGATTTTTAATGTAGTCTTATAATTGATTTTGTAGATAATGTCAACGGTTCCAACTATATTTATTATGATGGAAAATTGTTGGTTGATGAAGAAGGTAAACCTAGATATGTTGGTGGAAATCGAAAAGGATCGAAATAAAAAATTATTGTAGTTTTGTATAGGTTAAACAACGGGCATTTGAACTGACAAAAGTCAATCCTCTTGAGTATGATTTAAAATTAGCGGTGACATGGGTTAGAGGTGATGGTTCATCCGCTATTGATTTGGAAGAGGATGATGATTTGAACTCTACGTTTTCGGTTGGAATGAGAGTGATAGAAATATTTGTTCCAAAAGCAGAACATGTTAATGTGGTAGAAACACACCAATCCATAATTTCTGTGGATGAGCATGTACCCACCACACAGTTTCAAGAAACACAATGGTCGGCACATCCTTCTTATTTGACAAGTCATCAAGGCGGGGAGTTTGCAAATTTATTGCATAGGTATAGAGGATTGGTTGAGGTACCTTCAATTCAAGCACAAAATATGATGCATAACTCTATACATCCAAATCAATCGCAAGCATTGGGAAAATGAGTAATATTATACTTTAGCACTTGCCTTTTGACTTATGTTCATGGAATTTACTCTTACCGTTTTTTTATTTGTAGTGTCGAAATATATGCAGCAGAAGAAGCATTCATTGGTTGTGCTGACGACGACGACGATCATGTTGATATTGCAAACAAGAGCGTAGTGCAATTGGATAGCATGCAAGTAGCTTGTGCGGATGATGTAGATAAAGCTTGGGTCGATCAAATGGAGGTTAACAATGATGCAATCGTATGTGAAGACAGTCAGCAGGCCGATGATGGAAATGTCGAAGATGAGCAACTCACATAGGAAGATTCCCTAGCCGATGATTTATGCACTGCAACAATGATGGTGAAATCCATTAGGATAATTTTCAATTAGAAGTGGATGTGTTTGAAAGAGAATGTACTGAAAAAGGACCACGAGTTGGGTTAATTTTTGAAAGTAAACAGAAGCTCGTTGAACGACTATGTAAATGGGCGACTAAATTTTCATTTTCTTTCCAAGTTCTGAAATCGCATGCAAATCAATACACGGTTCATTGTGATGTGGATGAAACATCCTTGGAGAGTGCATGTTAGCCTATCGGTGAGAAAATATCAAAATTGATGGAAAATAACAACATATGGCGGCGATCACATTTGTTTAAATACAACCGTCAACTCAAACCATCGACAGGCAACATCAAAGTTTATATGTAGCAAAATACTTTCCTTGATTAAAGTTGAAACAAATATGACTGCAAGAACAGTTCAAGAGACAATGTCAAATATGTTTCATATTAAAGTGAGTTATTCTCGAGTGTGGCATGGACTACAGAAAGTGGTTGCAATAATTTATGGAAATTGGGAATCGTCATATGCAGAATTGCCAAAATATCTTTGAGCTGTGCAATGTACCAACCCTGGAACCATATGTGATGTTATTCATAGTCATGGTGTTTTTGATGGTGCTTGTTGGGATTTCGGACCTTCTATCAATGGTTTCATCGACTATCGACCTATACTGTCTATTGATGCCATTCATTTATACAGAAAGTATCTAGGTTCATTACTAGTATCTACTGGTGTAGATGCAAACCAAGGTCTTTTTCTGTTAGCCTTTACTATTGTACAAACAAAGTCTTGGCAAACGTGGAGTTGGTTTATTCGTTGCATATGGAATTATATTCCATCTGTACGTACTCGATGTATTACATTTATCTTAGATCGTATGAAAGGAAATCCACCTGCGCTAAGGAAGCTTGGCCAATCGAACATCATCATCGCTACTGTATTCGTCATATTAAAGCAAATTTCAAGAAAGCAGGGTTTGGTACGGATGAGCTACAAAATTTGATACATGCATGTAAAATATAACGAGCTAAGAAAACAGTTGAAGGCTGTAAATCGGGAAGCCGATGCATGAATTGAAAGAAGTTTGAAAAATCAGGAATCAAGCTGGACTCTTTGTCACGTTGGTGGCATAAGATTCAATATGATGACAACTAATGTTTCTAAAAGCTTTAATGTTATGCTGAAAGGAACTAGAAATTTACCTGTTAGATCATTGGTTGCATGTACGTTTTATCGATTAAACCATTATCTTTTTGAACATTATAACGACCCAATATTTTGGACCATTCAAATCGACAATAATCCACACATGTCTGACTTGAATAATTCAAAATAACAGATTGTAATAAAATTTGGAGCAAATAAAATCAAATACAGAATCATAGAGGCAGAAATATCAGAATAACTCACAGCGGAAATTAAAATACCATATTAGTTCATGAAGCTACTATAACAAACTCTCAAAACAAAATACATAATATCAGTCTGAAAACATATACAATAGAAATCTCAAATACATAGAAGTTTATAATACCAGAGCTGAAATAGAACAACTGAAACTGAAATGGATAGATAACTAGATAAGCAGAATCTCCAACGATTCCTAGCTCCAGAAAGCGATCCAAAGCTAAGCTGTAAATACTCAGGCTGACCCGAGCGTAAAGCAAAATACAAAACACTCAAGTCAGGACAATATATACTTATATAATGTAAACCAACTCAAGTGAACTGTAACAGTAATGCATAATAACTTAAAGGATGCTTGGGATCGCCCATCCTCTAAGGATCAGTTAAACCATAAATTAAATACATCCCGTGGTTAAAATTTCAAAATTGGTATTTTATACTTATAAATCAAATATCATTTCAAAATTCAATATCATTTCAAATCCATTTCAAAATATCCAAATATTTTCAAATCAAAATATTCCAATTAAACCATTTCAAAAATGAAATTATTATATTTAATATTCAAATATTCAATACTCAAAATTTTAGTCTTTTCACAATTCATTTATTCACTTAAATTTATTATAACAGTGAAATTTCAACTTTCGCAGCACTTAGAAAATGCTACAGAAAGTTATGTTTAAAACAATTTAGTTAGCAAAAGACAACATTTAAAACGCTGTCATAGGTTTAGATTTCAAATAAAACTTTAGTTAAATTCAACAACTACAGCACTTACAAAGTGCAGTAACAGCCCTAAGTTCAATTTAGCCATTTAGTTCATTTATATCAATTACAGCATTTACAAAATGCTGTAATATCCTTTATATTAGAAATGATAGCATTTCAAAAAGGCTGCCAATTAAAATTCAAGAATTTAAATACACTTTAATAACCAATTAAATTTTAATTTAAATCATTTTAACTTATAAAATCATATAATTTCACACTTTAAAACAATCATTGAAATACCGTTATATTTATATTTTATAAAGTTAAATTTGCATTCAAAATCAAATTTAATAATAATTTTACTTATTAAATTCCAACATTAATTTCTTTTCTTTATAATTAAATATTTTAACTTAACATTTAAGTTTATATTTCAAAATATAACCTATTTTCATTTTATTTACTTAATTAAAAATTCACATTTTTACAAAATTCACAAATTTCCAATTTAAGTTATATTTCAAAATTTAACTTAAATATCCATTTATTTCATATTTTATTTATACAAAAATCATTAACACTTTATAAAAATCATTCAATTTCATTTTAAATCAAAATTGTCATATTTTCTTACTTTACATAAATTCTATTTATAAACAAAATCATAAATTCCAAAACTAACTTATATTTCAAATTTCACTTCACCATTTACTTAATTCACTTATTTAATTTATAGAAAATCACTACTATTTTATAAAATAATTTTTAATTAAATTTAAATCAAAATATCATAATATTTACATTTTTTTATATACTTTAAAATTTAGAAAAATGTTTTAACCACAGTCTATATAAAAATTTCTAACTTAAGTCAAATGATACGGATAATATATCATTTCAATCCGTAATTTACAAAGGAAAAATCCAGGTTTTATCATTTCAAACCCGCAATCCCAAGTTAAATGAAATAAATAAAAATCGTTCAGGACTATCATTTCAGCCCAAAACGATTTTTCCCTATTCTAAAGTCCGTTCGGGTATGTATCATTTCAACCCATAGTGATTCTAATCTACATGGAACTTGCAGTGTGATAAACTGATATAAATAAAAAGAACAGCATCATATAACAGTAACTGATGATATAACATGTGTATAAACAGGGTGAGCACCGAATGATCATAGCATAGGCAATTATAACATGGTGATATAGTTTACAGATTCAAATGGTGTCGGTTTACTAGTTATATATTATATATTGTCTGGTGAGAATTACTCACTTGTATAAAAGATGGAGATGACAACCAAAACACACAACACAGAATCCACAAAGGCACGAGATCACGACTATGATTTGAGTGTGGGAGAGCCAAAGCTAATTGCCTTGTCATATTCAAACGAAACAAATATAAACAACATGAGTTTTCAAACCAAAAATTCAATAAAACAATGTTAGAAATGAATGCATAAAACAAATCCAAAGCTATTGCACTTGCTTTCAACCACCTATGGTTCAGCTACAGGTCAGTAATGTATGGCTTAGGGGTGGGTTTGGATCAGATCTTGGGTCCATAGGTCGGCCTAGCATGGATTAGATGATGGTACAAAAGATAGGTGCATGGAACTACAACTACAAGGCACTACAATGGATTCTAGGCAACTACAAGGCAACAACAAGCCACGGCCAAAGGCAAGTGGTCATGGCCAGAGGCAAGTGGGGTCATGTGATGATGTGGCAGTGGGTGTCAGGTCAGAAAACGCTGGTGGTGGTGGTGGATAGGTCGGCCAAGGTGGTGGTTTGTGGTGATGGAACAAGTGGTGCTCGGCTATGACCATATAGTTGAAGTTTGTGTGGATTTTGGTGGATCAACTCATCAAGGTGCATGGCCATGGGCTTGGGGTTGTGCTGGAGGTGGTGGTGACTGGTTGTGGTGGTGGTGGAGGCAGCCAAGATGAAGGAGGAGCAAGGGGCCGAGCCAAGATGGTGAGAAAGCAAGTGCAAATCCATATAAACAAGAAAGAAACAATGAAAAGGAATAATTTTTTTACCAAACTTTCTCTTCAAGAATGGCCGTGAGTTTTTGTGAGTTGAGAAGGTTTTGTTTTTGCGTGAGAAAGAAAAAGAAATCGGTTGAAGATAGGATAAGGTCGGCCTCAAATTGAATGAAGTGGTGGTTAGAAAATGAAAAGGTAAGGAGGTGAAAGGTCATAAAACTCTTCATATTTCTCTAATTTCTTTTGAAATATTAAATACATATAAATTACTGATAAATAAGGATAAAAACTCAGAAAAGAAAATGAAATGCAAAAATAAATAAATAAATTTTAATTAAATATAATTAAATTAAGAAAATAGCTTAAAAATAGAACTAGGCTTTAAAAATTAGAAATAAATTCAATACACTTTGGAAAAATCTTATTATCACTTTAAAAATATTTAAAGGTCAAAACATATATAGTATAACCTAAATATACAAATTTAAGTAAGATATATCAAATAAAAATGTCATTTATATAAATTAAAAATAAAGAAAATTGTTAAATAACTCAATATACACACAATATTGAAAACAGTATAACTTTCACAATTTAGATCCAATTTCAACGAAATGAAAAGCAATATTCATGATATTAAGTCTATTTTCATAATAAAATATAAAATTCAAGAATTCAAATATTTAAATTTAAAATTTAAAAGTCAAACTTTGACCAAATTGACCAAAATCCACTTTTTCTGGAAATATTCAATTTATTCAGGTTTGAAATTATAATTCTCATAAAAATCAACATTTATATTTAAAATAACATAATTTATTCATTTTAATAAATAAAATAAAGTTTTTAAATCAAAATTCAAATAAAATAATCAAAATAAACAATTAAAATAAATCACAAAAATTCAGGGTTGTTACACTCTCCCCCACTCAAAACTTTTCGTCCTTGAAAAGGAAGGAAGCGGAGAAACAACTAGAAAGAACAATAGGTTGGAAGACATCCCCGAAAAGAAGGTAGGGGAAAAAGTAGCTAGGTGGGGAAAATAGATCGAAGGACAAGGATGAACCATTATTTCAAACCATTATACATTTCAATTAAATTTTTTTAACATTTTAAACATTTTATAATAGGATGAATAGTCATTTGATTGAAATCTGATGGTTCAAAGTAAACAATATTTAAAACATTTTAAAAAAATCTTTAGAAAGGAAAATAACTGATCAAAATATCCTTTATATAATACTTTTATCAAAATACTTTTATAACTCGATGTCTTAACAAGTTTATCCTCGTTCCTGCAGACTCTGGTAGTGCGTTGATCAGGCGCAAAGCTAGAATTCTCCAGGTACTCAGTAGACTTGTTTCAACACCCAGTGAAAATACTGGAAAACTTTTAAAAACAGACATGGAAAGTACAATCCAAAAAAACGAAACATGTCGATCATGGATCGCGGATACACAATGGTTACGCCTGGATCCCCCAGGAAACATTCGTACCCGTAGGCCGCCCCCCAACCTTGCGATTACGCCATGAAGACTGGTTGTACTGCAGATACACAATGGTTACGCCTGGATCCCCAAGGAAACATCCGTACCCTAGGCTCTCACAGCCCCTGCTGATTACGCTACCAAGCAACCCAATAGATCGCAGATACACAATGGATACGCCTGGATCTCCCAGGAAACATCCGTACCCATAGGCCACCCCCAACCCTGCGATTATGCCATGAAGTCGCGCTCGTAAGACCATAGAGATTGCCATGGAATTCGATGGAAACTCGAGTATCATATCCGGAAAACCAAAAATCAAAGAAAAATATCGATAGAATGAATCCACAATGTGGCCACAAAGCGGATATCAAGCAGAAGGAACTTTCCATATCTTTACTTCGAAAATATGTATCATATAGTACGTTTTCAAATCACTTTCAAATATCATACTTATATAAAGTCCATTATATATAAGATTTCATTTTCAAATCAAATACTTTACAAAATCAATAGTATATCAAATCACACTTATATAGACTTCAATTATATAAGATTTCACTTTTCAAATTGAGTACGTTTTCAAATCCATAGTTTTCAAATCAACATCATACTTATACAAACCAAATTTTTATATAAGTTTGATAACTCCCAAATCAAGTATTTAGTAACACAAGGTTCTCAAATTTCAATTTGTTTCAATATCAATACAATTTTCAAAATCATATACGCTTTCACCAAATTATTCTTCAAAATCGAATATCTTCAGTTCCAAAGTTTCCAAAATAATAAACTTAGAAAATAAATCCAAATTTCCAAATCAATATAATTTAAGTCAAACAATTCATTTCCAAAATCATCTTATATTTACATAAAGTCTATCTTGTATAAGAATCAAAAAAATTTCAAAAAATCAATTTCGCTGCATGAAGAGTCATATGGGATTGAACATCTCTGCTTACTAAAGATTTTTAATTTAGAATAGTTTTGTATAAAAAAAATAGTTTGTATGTAAAATAGAATAGAACAGTTTGTTTAAGAAGAATAAAAGAAAAGTGGTTTTGAAAAATGGTTTTAAATTGATAGTAGTTTTTCATAAAAGAAAGAATTCCAATTAAATTACAAAGATATCCAACCCAACAACTTCCAATTTCAGCGTCAAGTATATCAATGATATTAGAATATAAGATGTACATATGTCATCATTTCGCAAAGTCACATTCGATCGCTCGCTCGATCACACAAGTTTTCTTTCGAACTAGTATTGTCCATTCGACTTCCCTAATGCGGATTTCGATATGGTTTCTCGACTAGAAACCATCAATCTCCTTGCATAGCCATATATTATGATAAAGAATTCTAGAATCAAGCCCAAAATCCATATCAAATATTCGCCATCAAGAATCAAATGAAAAATCCTAACACGAAATGGTGTAATTCACCTCGAACTTATGTACTCAAACTTGGATTAATTTAATTATGCGAATAAAACAACATACGTACAACTTATGTATCTATTCCAACTTTTAAATATATATAGTTTCATAAAGATGTTACTAAGTTAAACATTTAAACTAAATTTTATTCAAAGTATTTTGAAGACCAAATTCTTTCAAAACATTTCAAGTCTAAATTTCATATTAGAAAAATTCAAAATAGCCTTATTCATTTACTTAACAAAACAGTTTCAACCTATTTAAATCATATTACTACATACTTTAAACATACATACCAAACTTATATACTTTATACTTTTCAAAACTACTTAGCTTTGAAAAGTTAACCTTGATTTGGAAGTGCTCGAACCTTCAAAATAGTTGAAGAAATCATTTTCAAATTCAAGAGCTGGAAATCACCAACAAATCAGTAAATTAATTCCAAAAGTAGGGTTATATCAAATCAAATCCAAAACTCAAGAACTGAACACCGGCTCATTTCAAAATTTTCAAATATATATACATATATCTCTCAAATATCACATCACACTTCGGAATTTGAAATCAAAATTAGTTTCACAAGTCACCCACATAACAAAGCTACCAAAGTGGCCTCTCCCCCACTCAGAAACTCGAAAATCAATGTCGATGATGCATGCATTCATCACCGAAATTATTTTCCAGCGACATTAGTGGGTTCTGGACTTCTATTTTCTCAAACTTCTTTTGAGATTTTCTTCGAAATCATTTGTAACTCATTAAAATCATTTGAAACATTACATATTCGGAAAATACTTTCAAATCATATTATTTATTATTCCAAAATCTTAAAACCAGTTCCAAAATGCCGGAGTTCAATCACTCAAATTCAGATTCCAAACCTTCAGTTATAAATTATTTTATATGAAACCATTTCTTATATAACTTTCAAAATTTCAAATCCATTCAAAACTTTAAATTCTCATTTAAAAGGTATATAGATCCTTATAGAAAATATTTCACCTTTATATAAACATATGGTCATCCTTATCCAAATAACAACTTCGATGAATGCACAATTTTCAAAAGACAATCAACCACAAATTTTCCAATGGATGTTTCAAGGATGGATTTCAAAACAAAACAGAGATTCAAATTTTTAAAGGTACCCTAATCAAATAGAATTCTGATTCGAAGATAAGCTCAACGAAGATGAGATAATTAAATTACCAAATACAAGATGGATAAGCCTATATAAATCATGGGCGACCTTAACAGGGTCAACTGTGACTTCAGAAATATAATCGATGCGAAAATCTAAGGAAAATCGACCTTCGATCGCCAGAGATAGAATCCAGGTATAGCAGAAGATAAATAGCATCGTAAACCGAGGATACAGAAATCTCCGGTGAATCAATGCCAATTGTATGGGAGTTTCACCCCTTAACAAATCATTCAAAAATGGCGGAACTGCCAATCTTTAGAGGTCATTCAAAGTGGAGTTATGGAATGCTCCAAAATGAATACAATTAGGGGAGACAGGAATGGATTTCAGAACAAGTGGGAGCGTTCCAAAATTCAAAGGAATCCTAATCTAAGAAATCCCAACTAAGATAGAAGTTCAGAATTTTTAAGGAAATCCTAATCAAAGAAATTACTAACAAGGTGAATACGAAAGGGATAAAGTCCAGAAAATTTTCTTTCAAAACAAAATTTTTTTATATCAAAATAATCTTTAAAAATCCTTTAAAAATCATTTGAAAATCATTTTATACTTCGAAAATACGTTCTCTCACAAGGGAATGATTCTGAGATTGATTTCACTCATTCTATGGTATTTCTACCCTATCTCTAATGAGTTTTTGCTCCGCAGGCTAAGGTTTTCCTAAAACCAAAGCTCTGATACCAAATGTAACGACCCAATATTTTGGACCATTCAAATCGACAATAATCCACACATGTCTGACTTGAATAATTCAAAATAACAGATTGTAATAAAATTTGGAGCAAATAAAATCAAATACAGAATCACAGAGGCAGAAATATCAGAATAACTCACATCGGAAATTAAAATACCATAGTAGTTCATGAAGCTACTATAACAAACTCTCAAAACAATATACATAAGATCAGTCTGAAAACATATACAATAGAAATCTCAAATACATAGAAGTTTATAATACCAGAGCTGAAATAGAACAACTGAAACTGAAATGGATAGATTACTAGATAAGCAGAATCTCCAAAGATTCCTAGCTCCAGAAAGAGATCCAAAGCTAAGCTGTAAATACTCAGGCTGACCCGAGCGTAAAGCAAAATATAAAACACTCGAGTCGGGACAATATATACTTATATAATGTAAACCAACTCAAGTGAACTGTAACAGTAATGCTTAATAACTTAAAGGATACTTGGGATCGCCCATCCTCTAAGGATCAGTTAAACCATAAATTAAATACATCCCGTGGTTAAAATTTCAAAATTGGTATTTTATACTTATAAATCAAATATCATTTCAAAATTCAATATCATTTCAAATCCATTTCAAAATATCCAAATATTTTCAAATCAAAATATTCTAATTAAACCATTTCAAAAATGAAATTATTATATTTAATATTCAAATATTCAATACTCAAAATTTTAGTCTTTTCACAATTCATTTATTCACTTAAATTTATTAGAACAGTGAAATTTCAACTTTCGCAGCACTTAGAAAATGCTACGGAAAGTTATGTTTAAAACAATTCAGTTAGCAAAAGACAACATTTAAAACGCTGTCATAGGTTTAGATTTCAAATAAAACTTTAGTTAAATTCAACAACTACAGCACTTACAAAGTGCAGTAACAGCCCTAAGTTCAATTTAGTCATTTAGTTCATTTATATCAATTACAGCATTTACAAAATGCTGTAATATCCTTTATATTAGAAATGATAGCATTTCAAAAAGGCTGCCAATTAAAATTCAAGAATTTAAATACACTTTAATAACCAATTAAATTTTAATTTAAATCATTTTAACTTATAAAATCATATAATTTCACACTTTAAAACAATCATTGAAATACCGTTATATTTATGATTTTATAAAGTTAAATTTGCATTCAAAATCAAATTTAATAATAATTTTACTTATTAAATTCCAGCATTAATTTCTTTTCTTTATAACTAAATATTTTAACTTAACATTTAAGTTTATATTTCAAAATATAACCTATTTTCATTTTATTTACTTAATTAAAAATTCACATTTTTACAAAATTCACAAATTTCCAATTTAAGTTATATTTCAAAATTTAACTTAAATATCCATTTATTTCATATTTTATTTATACAAAAATCATTAACACTTTATAAAAATCATTCAATTTCATTTTAAATCAAAATTGTCATATTTTCTTACTTTACATAAATTCTATTTATAAACAAAATCATAAATTCCAAAATTAACTTATATTTCAAATTTCACTTCACCATTTACTTAATTCACTTATTTAATTTATAGAAAATCACTAATATTTTATAAAATAATTTTTAATTAAATTTAAATCAAAATATCATAATATTTACATTTTTTTATATACTTTAAAATTTAGAAAAATGTTTTAACCACAGTCTGTATAAAAATTTCTAACTTAAGTCAAATGATATGGATAATATATCATTTCAATCCGTAATTTACAAAGGAAAAATCCAGGTTTTATCATTTCAAACCCGCAATCCCAAGTTAAATGAAATAAATAAAAATCATTCAGGCCTATCATTTCAGCCCATAACGATTTTTCCCTATTCTAAAGTCCGTTCGGGTATGTATCATTTCAACCCATAGTGATTCTAATCTACAGAGAACTTGCAGTGTGATAAACTGATATAAATAAATAGAACAACATCATATAACAGTAACTGATGATATAACATGTGTATAAACAAGGTGAGCACCGTATGATCATAGCATAGGAAATTATAACATGGTGATATAGTTTACAGATTCAAATGGTGTCAGTTTACTAGTTATATAGTATATATTGTCTGGTGAGAATTACTCACTTGTATAAAAGATGGAGATGACAACCAAAACACACAACACAGAATCCACAAAGGCACGAGAGCACGACTATGATTTGAGTGTGGGAGAGCCAAAGCTAATTGCCTTGTCACATTCAAACGAAACAAATATAAACAACATGAGTTTTCAACCCAAAAATTCAATAAAACAATGTTAGAAATGAATGCATAAAAAATATCCAAAGCTATTGCACTTGCTTTCAACCACCTATGGTTCAGCTACAGGTCAGTAATGTATGGCCAAGGGATGGGTTTGGATCAGATCTTGGGTCCATAGGTCGGCCTAGCATGGATTAGATGATGGTACAAAAGATAGGTGCATGGAACTACAACTACAAGGCACTACAATGGATTCTAGGCAACAACAAGCCACAGCCAAAGGCAAGTGGTCATGGCCAGAGGCAAGTGGGGTCATGTGATGATGTGGCAGTGGGTGTCAGGTCAGAAAACGCTGGTGGTGGTGGTGGATAGGTCAGCCAAGGTGGTGGTTTGTGGTGATGGAACAAGTGGTGCTCGGCTATGACCATATAGTTGAAGTTTGTGTGGATTTTGGTGGATCTACTCATCAAGGTGCACGGCCATGGGCTTGGGGTTGTGCTGGAGGTGGTGGTGACTGGTTGTGTTGGTGGTGGAGGCAGCCAAGATGAAGGAGGAGCAAGGGGCCGAGCCATAGATGGTGAGAAAGCAAGTGTAAATCCATATAAACAAGAAAGAAACAATGAAAAGGAAAAAAAAATTTACCAAACTTTCTCTTCAAGAATGGCCGTGAGTTTTTGTGAGTTGAGAAGGTTTTGTTTGTGCGTGAGAAAGAAAAAGAAATCGGCTGAAGATAGGATAAGGTCGGCCTCAAATTGAATGAAGTGTTGGTTAGAAAATGAAAAGGTAAGGAGGTGAAAGGTCATAAAACTCTTCATATT
Source organism: Allium fistulosum (assembly GCA_030737815.1). NCBI lineage: Eukaryota > Viridiplantae > Streptophyta > Magnoliopsida > Asparagales > Amaryllidaceae > Allium > Allium fistulosum. Next base: position 1,430,602,143 of record CM060902.1, read on the forward strand.
TCTCTAATTTATTTTGAAATTTTAAATACATTTAAATTACTGATAAATAAGTATAAAAACTCAGAAAAGAAAATGAAATGCAAAAATAAATAAATAAATTTTAATTAAATATAATTAAATTAAGAAAATAGCTTAAAAATAGAACTAGGCTTTAAAAATTAGAAATAAATTCAATACACTTTGGAAAAATCTTATTATCACTTTAAAAATATTTAAAGGTCAAACATATATAGTATAACCTAAATATACAAATTTAAGTATGATATATCAAATAAAAATGTCATTTATATAAATTAAAAATAAAGAAAATTGTTAAATAACTCAATATACACACAATATTGAAAACAATATAACTTTCACAATTTAGATCCAATTTCAATGAAACGAAAAGAAGTATTCATGATATTAAGTCTATTTTCATAATAAAATATAAAATTCAAGAATTCAAATATTTAAATTTAAAATTTAAAAGTCAAAGTTTGACCAAATTGACCAAAATCCACTTTTTCTGGAAATATTCAATTTATTCAGGTTTGAAATTATAATTCTCATAAAAATCAACATTTATTTTTAAAATAACATAATTTATTCATTTTAATAAATAAAATAAAGTTTTTAAATCAAAATTCAAATAAAATAATCAAAATAAACAATTAAAATAAATCACAAAAATTCAGGGTTGTTACAAACATCGAACTCAAGGAGAAGAGTGGACGTCACAGTTGACACCAAAATGGGAAGCATTAGCAAGGAGAAGAACGGATGAATCAAGGCTCCTATCTATAGAGAGATATAGCTTCACAGAATGGCAGGTGAAAGATTTTCATATGTTTGATTATACGGTGAATATCGATGATACTGTCGCCAAGTGTTCGTGTAACATGCCAACTTTAGATCATTTTTCGTGCTCCCATGTATTTGCAGCATGTTCACGTGGGTCAGGTGGTGCGAGTTGAGCGTATTTTGATTTAATCTCAACGTGGTAGACAACGGCAAAGTATACCGCTGCTTATGCTCCTTTATTCCACCCTATACCCGATAGTCGACATTGGGACGTCTACGGAAGTCCTACTATACAACCACCACCAGTGCGCAAAAATTCAGGATGTCCACGGTCTACTCGAATAAAAGGTTTTATGGACCGCCATCTTCATCCGGCCATAATAGATATAGCAAATGTGGTGCTTTTGGCCATAAGAAAAAAATTATGTCCTCGTTGAATTGATTCCTATGTATGAGTTGTTGTATTTATTTCTTGTTGCATATGTAAAAAACGTTGGATTCTAGTCCTGTTGTTTGTTTTAAGAATTGTTGAACTCTACTGTTCTTTTCAATGTAAGAATTGTTGAACTCTATTTTTGTTTTCTCTATGTTGTACCAAAATGGAGTTTAATTTGTGATATAAGATGTTAACTTAGTTATATGGTGTTGTATTGGTGCAATAGCAATGAGTTTTGAGGTTGTAAATATGTGGGAATGGAGCAGCAGGTCGCTATCTTTTAGAACAGCAGAATATAATTTGCGCACTTTTGAAATGCGCAAGCTATATTTGCGAATATAGCTTGCGCATTTCAGAAGTGCATAAGTTATATTCCGCTGTTCTAAAAGACAGCGACCTGCTGCTCCTTCATCCACTACACAACACCTCATATCATCAACATTTCATCAACGTAAAATCATTTATACGCCAACACGAACAACAAACTATAATCAATACAACTGAATATCATCAACACAAACCATCAATATTACATATCAAGACCATATTCCAACAAAACAACACACATACCAACCCCAACATGAAGTTGAACAAAATATACCATCCATACACTACATGAACATCAACAACTACATAAACAACTAAATAAACATTAACATGATATATCATCCAAACAACAAAACCACTCAATCGTAAAACCTTCTAACCTCAAGAGGCGTGTCTCTTTTATTCTTCTTCTTCCTTTTATAGGCGGTTGGAGCTGAACTTTGGGATTCATCAAAGGTTGAAATAAGTATTTCTTGTTCTTGAGTAGGACCGAAAATTACTTCCTCTTGTTGTCTCTTCCACTGCAGCCACTCTTCATTTTGCTCTTGAGTTGGTTAACCAACATACCAAAATTGTTGTTCGCCTTCATTCCAAATAGGCCATTGAGGTTGAATTTCTCCCCCGACATCATGTGTTCCCTGCGCTTCTGTATGCGGTTCCTTTCCTACCATTTGTCCTTCCTCTACTACCTCCACTGTTGTACGTGTCTCCTCCCAAGTACGTGGTTGTTCTTCTGTAATACGCAAAAGTTTTGCTAGCATTCTTAACTTGTTTCTACCTAGAATCATATCAAGTATACATCATAAGTCAATACATTTAGTTTTCACCTTCTCCGGCTCCATACAATTCTCTTTAATTTCGTCAACCACATTCGAAATGCTATATATCCCGCTTACCTACGTGAAATACAAAACAATGTAACAATGAATATGATCTAAAAGTATGGATAATCAAAATTAATAAATTAAAATACTAACCATATCACGCTCTAGTGGAGCTCGGGGAATGTAGCAACCAATTTCCTAGCCGCTTTTTCAAAATATAACGGCGAGTTATTTGCCAATACCAATACTCATACTCACTCAATGGTGTCGGAGGATTACATGCTTGTTCGGCACGATCAATTCTTGAATTCCATAAAGCGATACTTTCCTGAAGGAAGTCCATCCAACTACTGGGCTCTGGGTCTATGGCACTACGGGATCCGAAATGTGTTGGTTATCAAAGCCAAACTGTCTCATCACTCAGTCCAGAGCATATAATTCAAAGTCCAAAAAAGGATTAGTCCACTCTTAGCGATCCAACCCACATACATATACTCAACGTCAGGATGCCAAAATTTAATCAACAAAGAATATGGTTCCTAGGTCATGGCGTTATCCGCTAACAAATCCAATTTATTTCGGTAAAATTGTACATTTTTGGGAGTTTCACGCAAACTCCTAGTACAATTCCACCTACACCCGAATGGAAGATAAGGATCTAAATCTGTAGGAATTCTTACAGAAGGCCATCTAATAGCAATACGAGACCAAGACCATATTTGCAACAATGTTGCAGAACCGCCTAAAACTTTTCTTTTTTCTAAAGCAACATTTGTCAATTCATTGTACAAAATGACAAAGTACAACACTACCCCATGAATGGTAATCACAATTTGCTAAATCTTCCAGAAATGACAAAAATTTCAAATTCAATCTACCTTTAGAATGATCCGGAAAAAGACAACGACTTAAACAGTACAAGATAACAACATCACTACGATGAAGTATATCTAAATTCGTCGCACCTTCAGCTAGTGGTTTAGAAAATTCACTTTTAAACCAAGTCATTGATAGCTCACTTTTATATTTTACTGCCTCTTTTGGTGGAAATATACCAAGCAAATCATGACACAATTCCATATAATCAATATCCAAATTTTGTAAACATACCGAGAAACCATCCGTGCCTAAACCGAACAAAAAGTAAACATTAGCTAGAGTTACAGTCATTTCTCCCACTCTAAAATGAAAAGTATTTGTCGTGGGTCTCCATCGTCACATAATGCCATAATAAGATGATGTCCTAGTCTAATGTAATAAACTTGCATTGCTTTCCAAAACCCAGCTATTCTTAGGTTTTGTTCCAACCTAGGATCTTTTAAATCTATTTCTTTAAGCTTGCTTGAATGATCACAAAGTTTAATTGTTTCTACATCCTGATTTATAATAAAGAATTGCAATTAGTAATTCATATTCACATTTTGGATTAACAATAATTCAATGTGTATAAAATAAATACCTCTATAAGCGAATCATTTCGACTTCTATGATGATCTTGAAGATGAAGAACACTTCTATCTTCGGGTCCGGAAGGCAATTCTATAATATATTTATCACCTAATTATTCATTCAAAAATAAATTTTGCAACTAGAGTTTTTGGAATGATTTATCAATAACTAAAGTTTTAACTATGACAACAACAATAGGCGGTAATTGCCATCGACAACACCAAAATACTTAGTACTATTACCAATAATAATCATTTGTTAATTTAACATCAATTTCAACCAAATTTCTTTTACCTCCAATTGCCATGGATGAAGAAATTTCTTCCATTTATAGCTAAAATAATTAATTACTTCAAAGTATACTCGAGATTAATGTAAATTGGAGGTTTAATTTGGGAAAATAGTTGGGTTGGAATGGAGATTGAGATGAATTTTGAGAAGAAGGAGAGGGTTTTGAGAAGTGGAGGATAGATTCTGTGCTTGCTGGAATTTTGAAGCCCGATTTGCAGCTTACGCAATCTATATTTGCATAAGCTATAAACATATAACTTGCGCAAACATGGATTGCGCAAGCAACATATTTTTTTATATAAAAAATATAGCTTACGCAATCCATATTTGCGCAAGCTTTATAAAAATGAGGCCTATTTTTGCAATTAGTTTTCCGCCGAACTTATTTGCGCAAATAATTTTCTAGTCGAGCCTTGTTTGAAAATTTGTCCTAACTAAAACTGTTTTTTTAATACTTTGAATTCAGTACTGCTGACAATTATACAATTGATAACATAGAGTTTTTGCACATTTTCTAATAACTGAAATATAATAATTCACATGTACTGAACAATTGGAAATAATGTGCTGTTTGTAGATCTTATAGTGTCTTCTACAATATACTTGATTAGTTTCCCTCGGTCAGAATGTATGCATTGGGTCTTATGTATAAGCAAGTATGACATCAAGAAATTGAAAGCTTGTCCTTGCCTTTCCAACATGAACTGGAGAAGATGAGTAGAAAGGGAAGCAAATTATCAGTATTTTCATTATATTCCATTATTTTTTATGTGTTCTATTCATATCAATAGTTTTTAAGTTTAGAATAGTTACTGAATCAAATTTTTGGTCTTTATATCAATGAACACCTTGGGTTTTTTCTCTCTTTATTTGTTGATATGCGCACATACACACACGTGTATGTGTGTATATACCATTGTTTTTTATGTGTTCTTTTTCATATCAACAGTTTTTAAGTTTAGAATAGTTACCAAATCATATTTTTTGTCTTTATATCAATGAACACCTCGGGTTTTTCTCTCACTTGGTTTGCTGATAAGCTAAGCTACGCGAGAGGAAGACGAGAGACTTCAACCAAGTTAAATGCATCAAGGATGACAATAATAGACTTTTGGCGAAGGACGATGAGATAAAAAATAGATTGAGGGATTAATTCAATAAGCTATTCAATAAAGAAGGTGATAGCACTACGATCGAGCTGGATGACTCTTTTGATGACACCAGTAGACATTTTGTTCGGAGAATTCAAGAGTTCGAGGTAAAGGAGGCGCTAAAATATATTAAAGCGAGCAAGGCATTGGGGCCTAATGACATCCCCATTGAGGTGTGGAGATGCCTTGGAGATGCAGGGATAACTTGGCTAACTAATTTGTTCAATAATATTTTCAAATCAAACAAGATAACAAATGAGTGGAGGAGAAGCATATTAGTTCCAATTTTTAAGAATAAAGGATATATTCAAAGTTGCACAAACTATAGAGGAATTAAGCTTATGAGTCATATAATGAAGCTTTAGGAGAGAGTCATTGAATATCGTTTAAGAAGGATGACAAGCGTTTCAAAAAATCAATTTGGTTTCATGCTTGGGAGGTCGACCACAGAGGTGATTTTCTTGATAAGACAACTTATGGAGAGGTTTAGGGTGCAAAAGAAGGATATACACATGATATTTATCGATTTGGAGAAAGCTTATGACATAGTACCAAGAAAGGTTATGTGTCAGGCTCTGGAGAAGAAGAGAATCCCAACAAAGTATATTACCCATATTAAGGATATGTACGATGATGTTGTGACTAGTGTCAGAGCATGCGAGGGTGAAACCAGTGACTTTTCCATTAACATAGGATTACATCAAGGGTCAGCTTTGAACCCATACATTTTTGTCCTAGTGATGGATGAGGTTACAAAGGATATACATGGGGAGATTATTTGGTGTATGCTCTTTGTTGATGATGTTGTGCTAATTGACGAAAGTATGATTGGGGTTGATAGACAACTGGAGCTATGGAGACAGCCTTTAGAATGAAAGGGTTTTAGGCTTAGTAGAACCAAAATAGAGTATATGATGTGCGAGTTCAGCGGTGTTAGGTCAGAGGATGGAGATGTCACTCTGGCCAGACAAGTAGTGCCCAAGAAGGAATCCTTTCGATATTTAGTATCGATGTTGTAGTATGATTGTGAGATTGATGAATATGTTAGTTTTAGAATTCAAGCGGGATGGATGAAATGGCGACATGTGTTTGACATTCTCTGTGATAGGAAAGTCACACAGAAGCTTAAAGGAAAGTTCTACAGAATGACAATCAGGCCTGCGATGTTGTATGGTGCAGAATGTTGGCCTACTAAAAGCCAACACCTTCAGAAGATGAGTGTAGCAGAGATGCGTATGCTGTGGTGGAGCTGCGGTCATATAAGAAGTGACCGAATTAGAAATGATGATATATTGGAGTAGCACCAATTGAGGAGAAGGTAGTCCAACACCTCTTAAGATGGTTTGGACATCTCTAACCAAGGCCTCCTGATGCACCCGTGCATATTGGAATTATAGATAGCGTCGAATGCTCAAATAGAGGTAGAGGTCGACCAAGGTTGACATTGGAGGAAGTATTAAAAAAGGACTTGAAAGATTGGAATATATCTGAAGAGCTGGTGTCGGACAGGAGCGCGTGGAAGTTAGCGATCCATGTACCAGAACCATGAGTTAGGAGTTTTTTTGCTTAGGATTGGTTTAGGGGTAGTGTTATAAGTTTTAGATTATAGGACTAGTGAATAGGAGCCTAAGATGTAGTGTTTGGTCTTCGGTCAATATTACTATTAGTACCATTATCACTATTAGTACTATTATTATTATCATCATGTTTTTATTTTTATTTTTTTAATTATATATTTTTAATTTAATTTAATTTTTATCTTTATTTTTATTTTACTCAGTTATTATTATTATTTGTTTACTTATTTGACTTTATGCTATTATTATTATCTTGGTTTTATTATTTTATTATTGTTATTGTTATTGTTATTGTAACTTTTAAATTAACTTTGTCATTTAGTTTTGGGTTTCATCTCTAGCCAACCCCAACTTGTTTGGGAATAATGGCTTAGTTGTTGTTGTTATGGTTTGCTGATACACACACACGTGTGTGTATAAAATTGTTAATTATGTGTTCTGTTAATATCAATGGTTTTTAAGTTTAGAATAATTACTGAATCACATTTTTTATTTTTATATCAATGAACACCTCGGGTTTGAAGATACATATACATGCACGCGCACACATACAAACATACAAATAAAAACATGTGAAATTAATATCTGGAAAGGAATAAACATTTAAGTTGACAACATTTTTATTTCATGTTGGTATAATCATTTTAGAGTATATTTTTTATGTTATAAGTAAAACTTTAACTCTCTAAACATTTGCTTGGAAAAACATGTGCATTGGTTTTATTTTACGGAATAGTACATCTATGATTACATCTATAATTGTTTTAATTGGATAGTATGGGCAAGCACTACAGATGAGAAACACGAGCTTAATAATGCCTTTCCGCTTAAATGGGTTAACTGGATTAAAAAGGTACAACATGCATGTGTAGTACTATATTATTATGTTATTATTTGGAACATTTTCATACTTTCTACTGATGTTTAGGATATACATGTTTTCTTTCTAGCAATCCTTCTGTTAGGTACATTATCAAAAGGAACAAATACTTAACTTTATAAAATTTGTCAATAACACATGATTGTTTTACAACTCAATCTCTATGCTACAATTCCTGTTCTTTTCTTCTATCTAAATAAGGTGAATAAGATAAAGCTAATCATTATGGCTAAATATCTTTTTCCTTCTACTGACATACATACATGTACACTTTTTTAACATTACACCAATTGGATCAGTCAATGGACAATACTAGATTCAAGTATTTTACCGGATTTATTAATGGTCATTGGATAGTTTTGGATTCAAATATTTTAATAGATCTGTTAAAATTATTTCATTATTTTCTACATAGTGTTTTGTTGAATTACATTGTTGAACACTTCAAAGCATGGAAATGTATAATTTGTCATGTTTCCTTTAACATTACGTTTGATAAGATCATCAACATAACATCATTTACTAGACCATATGCTCACATAAGTTCCTATTATTAGAAGGTATACTTCTATAATTATATTACTCGAGGTAACTTGTTAGCTGAAACTTTACATTGTTGCTACTACATGGTCTTTATACATACAATATATATTACACAACACTTTACAAACACATACTTTCTACTAGTATATGAACCTTCAATTCAGCCACTAACATGTTCTGATTCTAATGCCAAGCAATATGTATGATATATAACATTTACTAGCTATCATTAAACTCTTACAAATGACACAAGATTATTCCTGTTTGATACAAAAAACATATGTTGTATATTTAAACAATGTCTGTAACTATAACTACATTTTATTTCAAAACATTACGTTGGCCAAGTGCATCGATCGAAATTCTTAAAGTACTAAACTTACAAATTAACATGAAGTCAACTCCAAACTTTTTTAAATATTTACATTTTTTTCTTCTAATAAACTCTTTTTTTTAAAAACAATAGCTTGCTTGTTTTAAAACATTTTATGATACATACATACATTCATATATGTATGTATGTATGTATGTATTACACTAGGACCTAATTTTTAGAAAGAAGAATAATGTTTAGGATAGTGTTATAAATAATATTTTGGAAAGGAAAAAATGTTTTGAGAAAAGTAAAATAATAGTTTAAATGAAGTAAATAGTTTGAAGAAAGTTATGAGAAGTTTTTTTTTGGAAAAACAATATTTCTCGAATATTATAAACAATTTTTTGAAGGGGTACAATATAACAATTTTGGAATGTTTTTATATGAAAGTATATATATATATTTTGTGAAGTAAGGTATTGTTTTGTAAATGATTTACTTCCATAAGTTTGGATATTTTAAACAACGATTGCAACCATCGATCATTAGCGAACAATTGAGATTGACTGTGAGACAATGTTAATCACACGATCAATACTGTAGCCATTCAACAAAGTGAGAAACTAATATTCTGTGGCAAGGCAATGTCGTGGTGTATTTTAAAAATATTTGTGAGTTCGAAGGTATATTTTGTGGGCATAAAACATGGTGTATGCTTTTGTTGTGCCTTGAATAAATGTTATAACTATATTTGTAATAAAAGGCACCAATTTATAAAGATGAACATATGAGTTTCAACTTCAAGTAATTTATGAATAAAATGGGATGTTTATATGTCTTGTGTAGAGAATGATTTTTGTAAAAAAGAATTATGTGAATCAAATATTTTGCAAAGGAATTTCTTTGGAAATAAAAATATCAACGGTGATTCAAATACTAAAGTATTTAAAAAAAATTGTATTGTAATATTTGCATGTATTAACAAGGATTTTTCATTAAAGGGATGAGTAGATGTGATTTTTGGTGAAATGAGTTTTTGGGATATAAATATATTTTGAAATAAATAAAGTACTTTATTAGTGAAAAGGTATATAAATTTGATTTGTGGGAAAATTTAAGTTTTTTAATCAAAAGAATATTTCGACATTTTAGAAGATTGATTTTAAAATGTAATAAGATGAAATGTTTTGAATTGGAGAATGAGAAAACTTGGTTCTATTTTCTATATATAACTTTTTACTAAAGTTTGGATCTTTGTAACTTTTTATTTTTCAGAAAGTGGGTTTGAAAGTGAATAACTTTGGTATAAGGTAATTTTACCCAATTTTAAGATTTTCAATATGAAATTTTGATTTGGTTGAGATTAAAAGTTTTGGATAGTATTTTGGAAATTTTGAATTTTCAAGCGTTTTGTTTAACCAACCATAACTTTTGATTCTATGTCCAGATTTTGGTAACCTTTCTTTGGTTTCAAAGGTAATTATATAAAAAATGATTTTTAGTTTACGGTCTATTTCATGCAGAACTGTATATTTTTAAAATTTTCTAAGTTAAAACCATGAAGAATTTTAATCGTAACTTTCATATTTTAATCCATTTTCAATGATTTTCTGATTTCTCGAAAGCTATGAGTTTAAGCTACCAATTCAGTTTCAAGGGTTTTACAAAATTCTGAAATTTGTTTTATGGAAAAAAAAGTTTAAAAATGAGAACCGTTTTTATAAATAAAAGATTTTAGAATTTGAAGAGTTGAGTAATGTAGAAAATATTTTAGGGCCCTCTATAAAAATCTATGAAGGGTTTTGGAAAGGAAGTAATTTTTCTAACTATTCTACATCCTCATCTTTTAAATGTGGCAAATAAGCTTTATGTGCTAACTAGTGTGAACCCGTGCTTCGCACACGGGTATGGAAAAAATATAATTGTTGTAATTAGAAAATTAAAATATTTTGATAAATAATTAGAATATAATATTACTGAAATTACTTAGAAACATTACTACAATATCAAATATAAGTTTTAAAATTAGTACATAATTGTTATTGATATAACGTAGTAATAGGACTGAATGTTTTCAAATATATATGCCGGTAAAAAACATAAAGAGAGAAGAAACAGAAGTAGGTACACCTCGTACTATGAAATCACCTTTTGATATCAATGTACATGAGGGTTAGTCGTAAAAAGAGTATAACGTAATTAGAAGGAGCACACAATTTCGTTAATGGAAGCCCTTAAAGTAGAGGTCATACAGATGTATACTGTTGAGTGAAATTACGAAACTGACTTAAATAAAGTTGGACTGCACCAAAATTAAAAATAAGACCTCATAAGCTTGTCTTTGGGTTTTATTATGAGATGACCAAGATAATAATATAGTAATTTGACATAACTAATTACCAAATCCTAAACTTTACTTAAAGAAAAATGTTTGTTAGTTAATGCCTGATATACAAATGTTGCATGTTTAATTCCAAGTGTTATTACATCATATACTCATGAAATGTTTAAGTTATTTTAGAAAAAGAGAAAAGGAACAACTCTAAGCTAACTTTATGGTTGATCAGAACTCGGTAGGAAAACTGAGATAAAGCAAAGGATTGAAGTCGAAAGCAGTTTTTTTTGCAGGTAACCTAAAAATTACCAACTTCCAACTATCATATACCATATAAAAGTACTTAAATCCGAAGGGTATTATGTAAATATGCGACAAACAGACCACATCAATATGGTACATAAAACATTGTTTTACTGTTTATTTTTGATAGATGTAAGATGGGAAAAAGATGAAATACAACATTTATCATTGTGCCTTCAGGTGAATGCTAACGGCAGGCTTCATTTGGTCCATATTTGCATAGCTTGTCCAAAAATAATGAGGAACCTGGTAAAATAATATACGTTTGTAAGCATCTAATTGAATAAATTAAGTATGATGCTCACAATGATGTGGAAAAATCATGAAAGCAATATACTGTGCATTAATTGTAAGAAACTGAATGTAGTCCCAAATAAAGGGTTGAAATGATTAAATTTATACCTTAATGTAAGCACTATATGTGCTTAATTCTGGAGCATCAAAGTTACATAAACACCTTGTTGAATTCTAGGACTGACCTTAAACACAAAAATGAAAGTAAACAGACATTGAAAAAACTAAATATTGTTGGACAATTGCCACCAAAAAATAGCTTTTTCTACGAAGTGTGAAATTTTTCCAAAATGAACAAAAATTTGATTTAAGGTCACAACAAATTGGTTTTGGCCTTGCTTGATTTTGGCTGCAAGTGATTTACATTTTTGAGATGTTGTGTATTTGAGCGAGAAAGTAATTAGAGGCAGCATCATGCAGTAGAGTAACAATGTTAAGGACAAATGCAAGTTGTATATTAGTTTGTCGCCTCGGTAATATGTCTCTTTGTATTTAAAATTGGTCAATTGGACATACTTTGAACTTGATGGCTGCAGATTTGGGTCGTTAAATAATGGTCCGCTATTGAACTTATGTGAGTTTAGCACGCTGAGTAAATCTTTGGTAGTAACGTATATATACTATATACCTCCTGTGCATTTGTTAACGCGAATGGTTACCTGTATTAATTTACGTATGTATATATATATACACCTATATATATATACCTATATATATATAGGTTTCAGAAGTTAATATATTTGTTTTAGATGATGAATTTTTGTACCTTGTTGATGTGGTTGCACGGTTGTTGGAAAGATTTGATAGAATCAATGTCCCCATATACAAAAATTGTTTGAAGTTATAATATTTGTTAAGAACAATGAGTTATCTAGTACTGATATAGATTGAGGGTAGCATGTTTACCCGACCACCAAAGAAGAAACTAATATTGAGTTGGTATAGTTCATTTCTATTTATCATCTTAATATACCATTGTGATATATGTCCAAAAATTTATACTGTATAAATATGCAGAATATTAACCATAACATTTAATATAATTTGTTGTAATAATGTTTCAATAAAAATTTTTACATGATCCATATTTATAAACTTTAAAATTTAAATAGTATATGTTATGTTTTTTGGTTTTTAGCTTAGGAATTTTTTTTGGCCACATAAAAGCATAATATTCATCTTTTTCTCTTACTCAATCATACATTGACATCTTGCAAAGAAATTCTTTAAAATTTTATCCCTATATTTTGAGTCCAACAATAATGATCAAATCATATGTTAGAAACAATATGGATTTAAAAAGAATTTAAAAAGTTTACCATTGGAAGAAACTGGGTCATAAGCTTTTTAAGCGTAACTTTTACAGCAATTACAATGAAACAATCTAATCAAAATGGAAAATTTGGAGCTTAAGCTTCCAACTCCTACACGATACTGTGAAGAACGAATCGATCATATGGTAGAATTAACAAACCAATAACTTCAATAAATGTATTGACAAAAAGAGAGTCAAACACGACCTATAAACAATAATGAAAAAAGAAAAGAAAAATGAACATATTGAAAACAACCGAATGGAAGGAAAATGGTGACTAACAAAACAAAGTGGTGAACTAACCCTTTGTTATTGCTGAAACTTAGCTATATTTAGTAGTAAAGAGAAGATTAGTGGTATCTACAACTTGTCATTGAATAGAAAGTTATTCAAAATGAACTTACGGGAAACGACTTCATGTAATATATTTAGAAATTATAAGAGAAGTATGCCAAGTTAAGAGTAGAAATAGAAGAAAGTGTAGAACTCACCCTCTAGTACTCATGCTCAAGCTCCCATAGAGCTTTTATAACCAATTTTATAAGTTTTCAAACTCAACACAGTGCTTGGCTTGATTTTTATATACAACAAATTAAATCCAAGTCAGTGCACATCAAAGGTCCTCCCTATTGTCAAACTACAAATCCAAGTCAGCAGAAAAATGATTTAACCAAAAATAAATTTTTATGAAAATATAGAAATTTCGTACTTATGAATAGGTTTATGGTAGCAAAACTATTTAAGGAAAAAAAATAGAATCATGCATCAATTCTGTATGCAAACTCAAAAAAAAATAAAGATGGCTAGGAAAGTAACTGATAAAGCCTAAAGGAATGGAATAATAGATCATGCAAAATCAAATCATCCATATCTAAATGGAGAGGGGCCAAACAACCTTGTTCAAAAGCATGTGACCGCACTTCTTTTGTTACCTACGGTTATTTTAGGAATCTAGAAAATGCCTTAAAACATGAAGTTTTCTCTCATTATTAGATCTACATAAAAAAAATAACTTGTATATATATGTGTGTGTGTGTGTGTGTGTGAGTGAGTGAGTGGGTGTGTGTATAACAGTAACGCATTATCTCACATCATGCATCTCATGCATTATTTATTGAAAAATTCATGATGGAAGCATCTTATTATGATATAGCATTGCATAGCATCATTTTTTACCTACTTCTTATACCTTTGACCTTGTATAAAATAACATGATAACTCATTAATCAACAAACGGTAATTCTTAAGCTTAAAAAGAGTTATGAGACAACTATGAAATGGATTATGTTAAATCATTTATTATAATAATTATTGTCTATGCAATGGTTCCTTTTAGCTAGTTTATTTGTTTTGAACAGTTTTCTTCTAAAGTTTATGCTGACTTGTTAGTAATTCTAGGAAGAAGAAAAATTTCTAAAGTAGTGTACATATATGTGTGTGTGTGTGTGTGTGTCGATACTACTAAATCGCCTTTATTGTAGCACAACAATACACATATATTGGCACATATATCTATTATAAAATCAAGTACATACTAATACCAATATAAAAAGTTTAGTTGGTAACCTTAGTAACCAATGAGTCAATGGTTCACTGTAATTTGATTTATATGATATCAAAATTATTTATCTAAACTATTGATGATATTTAATAGTGTATCAATGATATAGATTTTTTTCAAAGATCAAAGATATAAATTATTCCATATGACATTTAAATATTAATACTAAAAACCATTTAATAGCATGCATGACAAATGAACTGATGTTTCAGTATAACTTGTATTTTATATATCAAATTAAGGCACTGATAGGAACTGGGATAAGAAATATGGTACAAAATTGCTTAATACATTATCACCTGAAAATGGATTATCATAAGATTTGTTCAATATAATGTCAAAGTTAACGATCCAATGGTGTATCTAAAAGTGACTACTTCATGCAACTCAGTGTACAAATTGCAATACTTGTTCTTATTTAACTCAAGCATAAATAAAGTTGAAACATATTCTCAAAAACTATTTTCAAATTTCTTATATAACTGTTTTCATGTTCAAAACATGGTACAGTCAACCTGAATGAGCAAAAATATTTTTCCCTTATCACTCTAATGATTGCCATAAGTATCAACCTTACGATTAACTAAAACTAATTCATTTATGCAAGTCCATTTCTTGTGCATTAAACTATATAATCTTTACTTGGTAATACATGGTACAGTCATAATGCTACACAAAAGGAACATAATCAACATAAATATATATATATATATATATAAAGTTGAAGCATATTCCATGGCATGTAATAGATGAATAAATTAAAGCAGCGATACATACATGCATAAAGATGACAATTTAAGACACCGATATCAAGCGGATGGTATATTTCAATGTTATTCATTAAAAAGAAAGGATTGGCACTTATTGTTTTACATGGTAAGAAAATGAATATCAAATTTTCTAGTTTTCATATATTGTACCATATAAATATTGACATATTAAGATTTTCATTGGTTGTTTATTATTCTTTTGTGTAGATTAGTAATTGTAGGTATAATACTAATTGTAGGTATAATAGTAAATAGAAAGAACAACTCATAAACAGAACGAAATAAAATAATTATGAGTGTATCAGTAATTAACCTTAGTTGAATAGGCTTTATCCAGTTTAATATGAAGATATCGCTTATAGTTTTTCAATAGACCGCATACCCAAACTCCAAATTATTCACGCCAAAGAAGAATTAATGTTACGAATCTGAAACCTTTGATAAGAAAAGATCAAAACAGGTTTCATTAGAGGAGTTTCTTACAAAAATTCATGTAGTACATATATTTCCTAACAACTTCTAAAACACCCGCAGAAAACTATACAGTAAAAGGAGGTCTCATGGGTATTAGCGTTGGAGCAGTAGCAAAAACAGTAGTTGTAACGGGAATGCAGAAGTCAAGGGGAAACCTACAATCACTTGGTGACGTTGCTTTTCTTACTCCTACCCAATCATCCTAATTAAAATATAGGCATTGGGTTAAACTAAAAACTAAAAACTAACAACATGAACGGAAATAACATCTAGAAGATGATAGGAACTTACCAGCAGAAAATCATAGAAGTAAATCGAACTGCAAGGACATATGCACCTTTCACATCTATTTTAATCGAAAATACAAAGGAACACAAATAAGAATTGATCAAAATTTTAATTGTAACTTGAAAAAAATAACCAAAAATCAAGCTAAATCAGTGGAAAAAGTAGTACGAAGGCAGATCAATGTTATACCTGATTCCGATAGCAGTCGTTGTACCAGATGGCGATAGCCAAGCTGTCTCTCGTTGGTAGCAATTCGAAGGCAGATCCACTTGCTTCATTGAGATTTGGGTATGGTGGCGATTTGGAAATCAGGGAATAACAATGATTCAAGGTTAAAAAAATGATTTAGGTCATAGGATGAATAGGGAGAAAAGGAAAAAAACGTCGTTTTAATTTCCAAATACATGATGCGACTATTCATTTCAAAAAAGTGGTAGAGGTTTAAGATTCCCAATGAAACGAAGGAAAAGGGGGGGAAGAGGAGAGAAGCGTAAGGGATTTGATCGATTTCAGGTGGAGGAAATTGGGAGGAGGAGTGTAGGGCTGGAGTGAACATAAGGTTTTGGTGAACGAAAAGAGGGAAGATAAAAATACGTACGAAAAGGGGGAAGATAAAAATACATATAGATTCGGAGACTGTTCAGTTGCCAAATTTCAAGGGAGCCTGTGTGAACTTGAAATTTAACTCACTAATAATAATATAGTATAGATAACTTGAACTTAATTAAAAAGGTTTTGAATCTTTAAATGCATAGGTGGTTTTTCTAAATGAGGTAATGTGTTTATATGTAATACGACAAGTTTCCAATATATAAAATAAGATATGTTTGAAGAATTTTTTTATAATTATTATCATATGTAGTACTTAGTGAGTTTCAAAATACATTTTATATAATGGAGATTGCTTCGTAATTTTCCGAAAATTTCAACATATGAAATGTATTTTTTTTGTATGAGAACTTGATATCTTCCTAAATGAGTTTGTTCAAACTCATAGCTCATGACCATAGATGATTGGGTAAGGATGGTAGTCCTTTGTTTGAGGATAAGCCACTAAAAGGGTCTAATCAAAGTTAGAGTGAGCTTTGGATGGTTTTTTATTCAATACAACGGGTAGTATATGCCTAAGTGGAGGCTAGAACCCAATTATTGAATATTTTAGAGTGTTGTCGTGTAGCTCTATTTAATACCTGACGAGTTGATGTAAATCCCTTTACATGCTAACCCGAAAGGTAAATAAAAAGCTTTTGTGCTATGTTTGTGATCAGTTTTGATAGATGCATGTGTTGTATTTATGCTTATGTTGTAGATGGGTGAAGTAAAACTACAAGTATTAGCTCGTTATATATTTTCCATAAGAAAAAATTGCAAGGACAAAATTTCCTTAAGTGGGGGGTCTATAACAACCTAATGTTGAGAAGCCAACAATTAAAATTAATAATGAAGTTTAAATAAATAAACCGGCCTAAAATAATGAAATGTGGATAATTTGCGATTAAATTAAAATATTAGAGATTTATGAAAATTTTAGAATATAGAAATTTATTTGGATTTAAATGGTGGAACATTTGAAGATTGAAATTTTAATAATAAAATATTTTGTTGAGACTTGAGAAAAGGAAAACTAATTTGAATAATTTAAAGTATTTATTGAACAATAAGGATTATTAAATGAATTGTTTTGGTATTAATTATTTTTGAAGCAATGAATATTAATAATGATGTTATTGAGGTTTTAAAGTAATATTGATATCTATAAGCTCTAAATGTTTTTTTAAATAACCTAAAAGTAATTGAATAATTTTATAATATAAATAATAGCAAATAATGGGGTTTTGGAATTTATCACAGTGAAGAGTGAATTTTTTATTTAACTAGTAATCAAGTTTTATAAATGAATTATAAATGGGCATAATAAGGTAATTATGAGATAATTATTTTATAATGAGAAAATGGTAGAAATATTTTTCTAAAAATATATAATAGGGGTTAACCTCTACTGGAAAGTGATTATGATTTTTAATTGAGATTCGAAATTATATTTGTTAAGTAGAAAATTGTTTAGTAAAAGGGAATGCATGAAAACAAAATGGAAAATAAATTATTTAAGGCCCAAGAGCCCAAAATCCCAAGCCAGAAATGACAAGCCAGCTCATTTTTATCTCCACTTCTCTCTATAACTCTAGAAGCATCTCCCACTTCAAAAATATCATCTCACGTAATTCATTTGGCTAAATTTCAATTTTTCGTGAAAAAATTCTATCACCATTTCCCTCTTCAAAAATTCATAATAAATGAAATAAGATTCTATAAATTCTGATGTTAAATTATGTGCTTCTCAACATAATGCTAAAGCAATAAAAGCGTGGAATATCAGGTTTTGATCAAGTTTGGAAACAAGTGTTAATTACAATGAATGTGAAAGAGAGGGTTTTAGTGTGTAGTGAAGTTCAAGTGAAAGAGCTTGTGTTGCTATGTGCTAACGTGAGTAATTCGTTACTCACATCTATATCAAGAATTGATGTATGCATTGCTTTGTTGAACTAAGATGATTTGTATGTGAAATTGTTTTGCTCTGTGCCTGAATATTGTATAAACTCATTCACCAATTATTGCCTTCTTCAATATGCTCTGATCATGTGATGCTTGTTTTGTGATATTGAGTGTTAAATGTTTGCTTGAATATGTGCACGAAAATTAGGTTCAAAACTGCAAAGAAACAGCAAGGAGAGGGAGTAGCCTGAAGCTTCATTGCTTCGAGCCACTCTAGGAGGACGACACCAAACGCCAGGATCGATCAACCTAGGCAGTCGATCGACTAAAGCCTGGAGCAAGAAGCTCCAAGTCATGTATTGTATGGTATCTAAAAATTATATTCAAAAAATAAATTAAAATTTTTGTTTGGAAAGTAAAACGAGAAACTTTTCCAAATTTAAAGATTTTTTTTTTTAAATTATTTGTTTTCATTAAACATAAATTTGTGAGGAAAATTTTAATTTAATGTAAACTAAACTTGGCTTTGGACTTTAAAAATTCATTTAAATTAAAATAAATTCCAGATTATAGAAAGGTTTCTAGATAATATTACATAATTTTAAGAGAGTTTTCCATGATTTATGAATATGAGGGTGAGAATTTAAATTGTATCTTGTGGTTTAAAGTAAATTAAGAATTGATTTTTGAGGTTTATAAATTCATTTAAAAATCCAATTTATTACAGGAAATTATGGATGACATTTATAAGTAATATTTAATTATAAAGGAGATTTCTATAATTATAAAAATATAAAGAAGAGTTTTAGAAATTATTTATATGGCTAGAAATCCTTATTTCGGGTTTAAATAAATTGGAGAAATTATTTTTTAACTTTTATAAAATATAAACCTTTTGGAACGTTTAATATATTTTCTATAATAAATCTCTTTTCTAAGTGAAATGGGTGCTTTATTGATTTTATTTTTCTATGGAACAAGGAAACTGAATAAAGGGAGCCATAATACCATTTGGCATGGGACTTTTGGTGATATTTCTCTGGTTATTCTTTGGATTTGTTATACAGAATGTTATAGTGTGGGGCGAATGTAGTTTATGAACTTAGAGTAACCAAGTGAGTAACACCAGGTGGCATAGAATGCCCGAGCTGGTATTTATTTGGTTACTTATTATGAGTAGATGTTACTCATATGGGGTAAGTTATACAGGGTATTCATATATAATTAAGGTATGGCGAGCCATGGTCTGGGGGTTATGAGTGTGTCTACTTCTTGTGTGTACTCCTATTAGTTTGTGAGGAGTAAATCAAATAAGGCTAGTTCCATCCTAGTAGCCATATTGTAGGGTCGCACCCCAAATCCATGACATACCTTAGGATTCGTATGGCCAAGAGCCAAGGCTGAGAGCCACATGTCATATGTCACATAGGCCAGATTCTATTACCATTTGGGGGCACTTGCAAGGTTGTGACCATTGCATAGTCATGCAGCACTTTTGTGTAAGATGGATACCGAGTCATGATGGCCATCGAGGATATTGATTCACGATGATCATTGAGGTAACTAAAGACTATAAGAGTAACGCTGAAAGCATGTGAGGAAGGCTCTTGGAGCAGGTCGAGAGCTATTAGTCACCTGTTTGGTTATTAATGTGAGAATATAGATATATACTTATTCACCTTATTGGGATTGTTGAGTATGCGACTGAGCGCCGATTTGATCATCTGGTGAGACTGATTCTAAAATAGTTTTTTATAATGCTAAGAGTCCAGATGACTATGTATGAGACTGGGAGTTGAGTAGATTATTGAGGGGCTTAGAGTCCATATTATTATTCATGATATTGAGAGACAAAATTAACTATGAGGCTAGAAGTCTATATGATTATTTTGTAATCGTGGATTACTAAGATTATTCATGAGGCCGTTAGTCCATGAAGTAGTGTGAACTCATATAAATCCATTATTGTTACTTGAGTGAAAACTACGGATGTTGAGAGCGTAGAATGCTAAGTAGTTAGACCACATACTTATTATGATATGGTTATCCGAGGGATAATTCTAACTGTTGAGAGCATGCATTGTTTGTGTTGATGTATGTTTGGTTTGGATGTCTGCCTGTGATGTTTCATAGTAATGAGTATGACAGACCTCGGGTATGTCTATCTTATGATTATATGAGAGAATCTTTGACATAGCTATGTATCTGCCAAATGGTACATGAAGATTCTTATATATAAATGATGGTTGGATGTGTAGATGTTTCACCCATTTTGATATTATACTATTTGATGTGTTGCATGACAATTTATTGATTGGGTATGATAAATGCGTGGGTTAAGATCCGATGTTATATGTATATTTGAGATGTTCACATGCCCTTGAGATATATTTATTATACCATATCAGTTGTTTTCATATATTGACATCTAAAATCTAGACATAGTCCGACCTCTGTGTTATTTATATAATACTCGAGTTAGTTTGAAATGTTTCAAGTTAATGGACGAAGTGACCACTTGTGGTTGATGGGCATAGTTTTAGGAGGCTATGATATTAGTGAGAGTCCCTTAATGGATCTTAAAGCTATTATTACATTAGAAGGCATGAATAGTGTTTATCAACTATTTAAAGGTCAAATTGGGAATTAATGTTTATCAACTCGGATAAATATTCAAATCGTAAACAAAGAAATAATCATAGAGTAAATATAAAGTAAAGCAAAAAGAGCAATAAAGTAAATGACATCGGGAATTTTTATTCTGGTTCGGATTCCCAATACTACATCCATTCCTGTACCTCGTACAAAATTCCACTATCACTTTCTTACTTTCCATGAGTGGTAAGTACACTTTTATAAACTTACATTTCCACGGGTTGCAAGATACACCTGGCCTCTTGACTTTCCATGAGTGGCAAGATCACCTTCTTCTTTATAGTCAATCGTAGATTATGGCAAGTAGTTGTTTCGTAGATACAGATTCTTGCCGATTCAGTACAATGACCTTATAGACCTCCATTAGCGATAAAAATTTGAAATATTTGAGGAATAGGATGAGATTATAGAGAGAATGATTGATAATTCAAGTACAAACTCTCTAATATTTTGTGGTCTGCAAATCCTTAAAGAATTAAAGTGAAAGAGTATGGATTTGCAAAGAGAGTGGAAGAATATTTAATGGAACTTTTGTCAAAGTATATAAATGAAAGAGTAAGAGAGAATGAGATGATTGTTGTAAATCTATTTTTCTAGAGCCTTTATATAGAGGATGAAAAGATATGACTGTTGATGAAAGGATGAAAATCATGTCCATTTGTTTAAATTTGGAAAACTGTCCAATAGCTAGTGTATCGACATACTCATTTGGATATGTTAACATATCCATCTGTATGTCAACATATTATTTCAATTATGTAGACATACCTATCTATATGTCAACATAGTTCATAGGAGTATGTCAACATACTCAACAAATTCTGGTTTTTCTTTTTAAAGTAGAATAGAAAGTTCTTTTTTTTAAAACTCAAATTATATGTTTATACAAAGATGTTAAGAATTTAGATAGAGTTGAATGAAATAAGAATTTCAAGGATATTTTCTATGGGCCGTTAACAAAATTATAAGACCAGAACTAACTCACTGTACTCTTCAAATATTTTTTGTCATTGTAGCATCTGTGTTCCACCCGCCTTGAGTCACTTTTGTTCTTTCGTTTTCTCCTATTTATCGTGTATGTGTGTGTGTGTGTATGTGCTTCCACTAAATTCATGTTTATCCATATATAATGTCTCCATAATATATCTGAAATACTATATAACTTGGAGAAACATTAGTAATAATATTTATATGTTGTTGTCATCAAAATCAATACTTAGGTTATTAACAGTCCACCCCTTTTTGATGATGACAACCATATAAATATTTGAGAGACAAAATATTTAATTTTTATATCTGACTCCCTGATCCCCCTTACGATTTTGCCTAGTATATTTATAAATTTTCTCCCCCATTATCACCAATAAAAATGGGAAGAAAAGTATAGGTTAAGCATGACTAGACAATATGTATAGATTTTTTCTATAGAGTTCTATATAAATATATATCAACAAGCATGAAAGGAATTAAAATCAATATAAAATACAAAAAAATTTAGATTTATTTTATTTGTGGATTATGGACATTATGGATGCCAATAACATATCCTTTTGAATTCATGGTTCCTCCGTCTTGTACATATTATCGCTCAATGTTTGTGGATTTCCTATAATCTGCTTTGAACATCCACTGTCCAATATCCATTTCTCCTTCTTTGTATTTATTTTATTTGTTGCCACCTGAAAAAATATAAAATATGTGTACTGGTACCCTATTTTATTTTGGATCCATAGGGTTAAGTTTTGGAAAGCTAAACCAATGAAGAGTTTATATACCCTTTAAAAATATAATCATTTGATAAATGAATTTTATTAAAGAAATTATCATTATATTTCTCCTTATTGCTTTTGCATAACATTCTTGGAACCCATATATTAATGAATCTATATGGAGGTTTCAATTTTAATTTTCTAGGTTTTGGTTTAAACTTGGAAGCCTTGACAAATTTAGTACTTAGAGCACTATTTTGTTTGGTTTGGTCTTGAGAGAGCATCGAAGTCCATGTCTATTATTTGGGGTTTAGATGTAGATAATAAATTTTATAAACTAGACTTTTCTTTTCTTAAACTTATCAACATCAGTTTTTATTTTACCAATATCCTTATTACAATTGAGAATATCATTATCTAGAGATGTAATTTTGTCATCCAAATCAGTGATCTTTAAATTTATTGAAATATTCTTCATTTTTAAGGATTAATTTTTACTTCTTATTTTTTTAAAACTTTCCAGTTTTGAATCATTTTCATTATTAAATCCATTGAGTCTTTCAATCACATCTTCTAGACATTGTTATTTTTAGGCGAATGTGCAGTATAAACATCTAGGAAGGAACGACGATCTGAAACCGACTAAGAGGATGACTATTTTTATGTATGTAAATAAGTTTGAGGAGTTAGCGGTTTATGGAGGAGAGTGTTAGCAAAGGATGGAAAGACAAAGTTTTTCAAGAGGTTGAGAATGTTAATAATGACTTACTTGATGATAAACTTAGTGAGAAGTTTTGCGGATGTGGCGAATACTGCATTGGGTTAGAGAGTGGTTAGAAGCTTGAGATAGCAAAACTACCATAGAGTGAGGCAATACGGTCATTTATTGGCGGTCGAGGGAATTTTAGGATTGCAAAAGGAGGGAAGTTTGTATTTAAAGGTCACATAGGAGTTGTTAGAGTTTGTTGGATGTTGTTGCGGAGATATTTAGGGCACATGATGTAAGTAGAGCAAGGTGCTACAATTTTGGGTAGTTATGTTACTTTTCTAATCAATGTGATAAGTCATGAGGAGTGTTTGGTTGTTTAATTGTGAGAACAGTGAATAAAGGTTGAAATATTTTACTAAGATAAAGGTAGGTAGAATGTATGCAATTGAATTTGATGAAAGGGTAGTTGTTATGCATACTAATTTGGAAGATAATGTTCTTTTACATGATTAACCTATAAAGTTTTGTGTGATAGTGAGGATTCACATTCTTTTTCTTTCTGCAAGTTTGTTTCATAAAATGAAGCTTCAAACTAGGGTATTGCATGTATCTTTATGTACAATTACATTAGTAGGGAGTAGTGAGACATTATGAATCAAGTATGAGCACATGGAGTTCGAGAAAGGTGGATATCTGCATTCAAGCAATCTTATGGTGTTGGATTTTGATGGTTTCGGAGTTAGTTTTGAGTTGGAATTACTAGAAAAATATGGCATGGTAATTGATTGTGCAAAGAGGGTCTTGTTTCTATAGGAAGAGGGCGGTGTTCGGGTGTAGGGTTGTGTGTGTGAAGGGAAGTTCTATGTGAAGCATTATCATGTATGCACTAATGGTGGATATAATGGAATTGAGTAGGATATCAATGGTGTGAAAATATAAAATGTGTTCCGGGAAGTTGATAGTTCGCTTCTAAAGAGGCATTTGGGTTCAAGTTTAGTTTGATGGAAGGTGTGAGGTCGTATACGTGAGCATAAAATATGATGGCACTAGGATAGTTAGTTAAGCTGAAGTTGAAACAGATGAACTATTATGGAAGAGATTTATTCGATCAAGTGAATCACCTTAAGGATGGAAGTAAGATAGGTCATTAAGGATTTTAATGACTACTGTGAGCTTAATAAGATGCTATGAAGAATGAGTACCTATTAACAAAGACATATGACTTATTCGATCAATTGTTATGGCATGTATATTCTAACAATTATATTTAGCTTCTAGTTTTAATCAACATTGAGCGGTTGAGGAGTACATGCCATTAACTGCTTTACAAATGCATTAATGATCTTCTGAGTATTTGGTTATGTTGTTCGGGTTGACCAATGTGCTTTTTTAATGTAAAAGTAAAGTGGTTTTGGACACTTATAACCATTTGGTCCAAAAGTGTTTGCAGAAATCGTTTAAACTCATAAAATAAATACCTCCTAAACTGTTAGATATATCAAAATTCATATCTAAACCGTTGTGAATGTCTTAGAATGATCCAAATATTCAAAAAGGCAATATAATTAAAATTTCGCTCTTAACTTGTTACTCAGTTAGTTTCATTAATATACAGTTTATTAATTAAATAATACTTGAAAATTTTCAGCTCACTACAAATCATCAAATATCCATGAGTCACACTATGAGGGTTAACGAGGGTTACATGTGTGTATTTGATGTGTGGGGTAATTTCTTAATTGTATATATTGGCACCTATATCCTATTGTTGTTGAGTAGCACACTCTTACTTTATTGATAGATTAGACTTATAGAGTTTATGTGCTAATATTATGCAAGCAGAAGTATGGTATGAGCATAGGGTAGTAGGCATGTCTCTTGATCGCACTCATAGGGAAAAGTATTATACATCGAATATTTTTTTTTGGGTAAATGAATCACTCAAACCAGGCTGTTATCTGATCCAAAATTATTTGTATGTCCTTTTCTTATAACTCTTGGGTGCTCTCACAAGTAGGAACTGAGATAGGTTTGGTGTGACTACACGTTGTAATTGATCAATAATGGCGAGTAGGAGGATAACGAACTTGCTATTATAATTGGGCTTTAATATTATGATTTCCATTGTGCAGTGCTATGAGTAGTCAACACTTATTTATGTTATCAGAGATACATATTATTTATGCAGATATTCATACACTCAATAAATTTTCCTTTTTTATGACTGTTAGGGAGATTATATACTATGATATTATGCAATTAATCTTTGAGCACTTTATTTTGATCATATTACGAAGTCACTTATTTTATATTTGTGTTTTGTTATATTCTATCTAAGTGTTGTGAGATATATGGTCGGCTATTAGATCTTTAGGTAAATTTTAAACTAGAACCTTAATAAGACAGACATTTAGCTACTAAGAGATCCATTTATATGCATTGGACATAGAGGGGTGTATCGTTGGGGTATGAATGGTTGATCATTGGGGTTTCTATGCGTGTACAACACACTTTAGCTCAACTTTGATTTTTCTTTAAACTTCAAACCTTCATTATATTTGATCCATAAGTCTAATTGACCTTCTATTTATTTCATTGCCAAGATCTCAATATCATCTTCGGTTTGATATATATATATATATATATATACATATTTGAGTCACAAAATATCAACTTTGCCTTGGCTCAAATACAGCCATCTCTCTATAGAAAAACCATCATTAGTTTTTTTGGGTCTAGGCCTTATGGATCTATTAGCTGAACTAAACAAGTTTGGCATTTTCAACTAAACCTAACTTTCATATCACTTATTTCCCAAGTTTAAGGAAAAACACCATGCACATAACAAGTACCATGCAAGAACAAATAACTTACATAGGAGGCAAACCCTGAGATGATATAATATGAAAAATCAGTAGAGAACTCATAACATGCTCCACCTTCTTAATTCTATATAGAATGGGGGTGTTCATGATATACTTCTTATCTGATCTCCTTCTCGGTATTCAATCAAACTTCAACTAACCTCTGCAACACTCAATTTTTACGTCCTTGAATCATTAATTTTAATATGCTCATTACTAAAGCCAAGAGTTCAATTGATCTTGGTAGTAATTAAGCTCCACTCGAGTTTGAACCTCTGTTACCTCCTCATAAATCATGGAATCATTGAAATAACCACAAAATTTTAAATATGGAAATACTCTGATCATGCGTAATGTGTTTGGTACTCACTTTTCATTATCTAGTGGAGAATCCACCTTTAACAAAGATCTTTCATTAAATATCACATGTCTTTTAGTAACAACATTCTGAGTTACCGGACACAACTACTTATACCCTTTACTCCTTCACTATTGTGAGTCCCTAGATATACTTATGTCGAATAGATCTTGTAACGATCTGCCTTTCTTACACCAAAAGAACATCCTCGGTATTCATGTGCCGATCATTTGAGTGTTCGAAAGACAGGTCGTTTAGGGTGAAGAAAGAAAAGGCAGAACATAATCCTACAAAACATGACAAGCAATATATAATATACACAAGATCTTTACAAAAGGAATCATCTTTATTATATACACAACATCAGAGTACACTATCATATTATCAGCCAGGACAGTTATAACAGCTTGTCCTTACAATTGCTAAAAAATACAGACAAGAACAAAAAAAAACAGAACAACGAAAGAATATAAGGTACATGAATACGTCTTGGAGAATCCAACTTGTCTCATGAACGCTCCAAAGAATCTAGCTAAATCAGGAAAATATGCTCGGGTTGACCCGAGCATTACAGGAAAACAACGCCTGGGTCAGTCTGGTAAAACCAACATGAGAAACTCAATCACATGGAACTTTAATATAATTTATAAAAATGCTTTTAAAATTAAAGGAATCTCGTAAGACCATGCCGCACATAAACACAGACGGGTTTTTACCTTACAATAATCAAAACATTTTTATATAAAATCCTCTGATATTATCATAAGGTCTAGGATATTAATATGTAAAATACATATTAATTATAGCCGAAATTGTTACATTATTAAATTCCAACATACCAGGCTCTACAATCAAAACCATAAGGCACGTATTGGAGAATGGGTTCCAACAAATGGCAAGGTAAGGGACTACCTTCCGGAAATAGTACACCTTAAGATAAAATGTACCGGGGTCAAACCTTGAACTTGGTCTACCCCTGCAACCACAGAACCGGCCTATCCCTGAACTTGGATAGCACCGATTGATTATGTCATTACCACGGTTGTTTCCAACCTTTATCGATATATCACATGCATAACCAAATCCATAATATGGTAATCTAGAAAGGTGATGACACACCCTAATGGGAGCGACCCACATAGCCCTGTTGCATCTACCATGTTTTAGCCATTACCGGGGGTATGAGGCTTGAGGTAACGATTTACCTTCTTCTTAGCATACCATCTAGGAATACTAACACTGCCCTCTAGGAAGAAATGCAATGCCATCATTCATCCATACAAGTTCATTTTAGGACCAAACGAAATCGATGGCACTACCTCTACAACATCCATTTTGGAATCACCCTCAGGATTGGTATCAAGTAGCCTTTGCACTTCAAAAGCTCTATCTTTAATCATCTACAAGTTATCTTCGGTTCGAAACGCTTAAGTTGGATCGAAGTGGATTTTTGAATAATTTATACTTATCCGATCCCGGTCTCTTCGAAACAACATTCAATAGCTTCGGTAAACTCAAACCCGGTTATTTTGGAAATATTAAGACAATACATAGGAGTAGGGATCACCCCCTAACCGTTTAAGTTGACGGATCTCCCCATCATTTGTCCCAAGGGAACAGAACAAGATTTATACACCCAGTACAGCATCATCGAAGATGACTGTGCCATATAACTCACATGTTACTCCTAGATATTTCTCGAGTTATATTTTGGTCCAGATTTGGTAGTCAGGTGTCTAACTATCAAGTAAACAAACAAGCAACAAATTACGAGATTTAATTACCTATAGCAACCACTAAGCCTCAAACTAAATCTTTCATTTATTAAAACTCTTTCTGAAAGTGTATATCAAAAACATTCATATACTTATCTCACCGACATAAGTGTATTCATAAAACATTTATGAAAGATTTCTTATTTCCAAATCATATCAAATGTTCAAAACAAAATGTTATTTAAATTATAGATAAAGATAACCTCAAACAATATTCCTTCGGTGTAAGTGTGGAAGGAATGTCCATACCACTAGGATTAAGAAGGTCAATTATAGGAAATCCAATCTCAAGTTCTTTTATAAATTTCCTTCTATAAATCCTCTTAATAAATCTCTTTTATTTATGAACCTCCTTTACTTAAATTTCAAACCCATTTACAAAACTCTTTATAAATCACCAAGTTAAATTTACAAAACTCTTTTATAAATATCAAAACCATTTATATATGTTTTTATAAATCTGCAAATTATTTATAAAACTTCCTTTATAATTCCTAAATCATTTATAAAACTTTCTTATAAATATTCCTTACTTAAAACAAAAATCCTATAATAAACTCATTTAATAAAGTCCTTTTGGTAAACAAAACGATTATTTTAAACACCTTTGCTAAAATCATTACTTAACTTAAAACCAGTATTAAAACTTTGTTAGACCTTAAAAATCAGAAAGTAGCTTAGTGACCATAATGGTTCTCATGTATTTGAGTTTACTTTTCAAGTTATAACATGGGTATTTACATAACAAGCAGATTTGTATAAAGGAATCAGCCAATAACAAACAATCATATAAGTAAATGTCCAAGTTACCAAAATAGCAGACAGAGAATTATTCCGCTAAACACATGTCTAAGTTAATATAATGGCATAATGTGTTTTTATTTTTCCTAATAGATGTCAAGATAATCTAGTTGGTGAACTATAGTGGAACAGTGATTTATTCTATCAAATAGATGTCAAATACAAGTTAATTAGCAGAACAGTGATTTATTCTGCTAATCAGATGTCATTGGGTTTCATATTCAATTGGGTTTGCTTAAGGATAGTCAAAAAAGAAATCTCTTGGATTAAAATCTTCTTTTAAAAGAAAGTTGCTTCTTGAAAACAAAACCGATCTTTAAAAATAAGGTGGTCTGAACTTCTAAATTTTATTTAATAATTAAATAGCATTTAAACTTTTATTTAAAAATAATTAAACCTTTAATTAATAATTAAATAATAATTAACTATTAAATAAATAATTAAACCCTAATTAATCTTTTATTAATTATTAAATAATAATTTAAACCTTTAATTAATAATTAAATATTAATTAATCTTAATTAATAGTTAGATATTCCTTAATTGAAACTTAAATAATAAATTAAACCTTCATTTAAAATAATTAAATCATAATTAAGTTTTAATTATTTCTTAACTTAAATTTAACTTGATTAGAAATGAAGTAATAATTTTAAACCCTTTTGAAATAAATAATTAGTTAATAATTAATCTTAAAAAATTAATTAAGATGATAATTAATCCCTAAATAATTAATTAATTAATAATAATTTACTTTTAATTGTTTAACTAATTATAATCAACTTACTTAATTAATAATTATTTACTAATTACTTAACTTAATTACTAATTAACTTCTACTTATTCTTAATAAATAAATTAATTAAATTTTAGGCTCATACTTAATTAAAAAATAATAAACCTTTATACTTAATTAATATTTTGAAAATGATTTCAAAATCAATTGTGTGAAAAACACCTTTATTTAAAATGTTGATTTTTCCCAAACTGCATTCGCAGCGACTATCGCTACGGATGCAGTAACTTAAGGTTAATTTCTAAGTTACTATCTTCCAAACTCCTTTACCTTAAATTTGTTCCATTATAAAACATAAGAAAAAGATTTGGAAAAAAAAACAAAATTAAAACTTTAATTTTTAAAACAATATTGATGTGGAAAGTCATAAAGAATGCCCTCATGACTAAGAGTAAAATGAATAAGATGTAAGCAACAGACCTGGTTTTGAATCGCATATGGTTATGTGGTCCAGATATTCACCAGCCAGAGATAATTACTGATGTGGAAAGTCATAAAGAATGCCCTCATTACTAAGAGAAAATGATAAATTATGGTATGATAGTTGATCCCCCATGTGTTTTCTGTAGATTGCAGGATGAAACTGTTGCCTATTTATTTTTTGAGTGCTCTAACCTGATGAGCTTATGGGGGCAAATTGGTCGGAAGTTTCAGTAGAAACCATGTTCATGGTGTGTCAGCAGTTGAGTGGGATATGATAAGCAAGGCAACAAGGTGGAGGAAGCATGCTAGAACTGCTTTTTTCAGTTTAAAGAAACATATGAAATTTGTATGGGAGGAAAGGAATTTGAGATGCTTTGAAAACAAAAGTAGAAGTAAGGAACAACTTTGGGCTACTCTCAAGCATGAAATCATCATTGGAATGACTGATAGCCATTTTGATTTCAGTAATCTTATTACTGAAATTGGTGTATAGGCTCAGACCATATTTGTCTTCCCTTGTTTTGTTTTTCTTCTAGCTTTCTTGTTTTACCAATGTGTGTTTTCTTGTTTACTGCCTTTTTGTGTGGTTTTCCTTGTTTGTTTCTATGAAAATGAGCTTGTTCATAATCATATTTTCTTTTTTAACTGTCTTCAATAAACTGGTAGGGAACTAGCCAACCCCGCTTGCCTAGAAAAATAAAATATTAATCCCCATTATTCCAAGGAATTTCAAGTCTTATTTAACATAACAATGTTAACAAGTTCACAGACAACATCATAATCAAAGTACGTATACAACATTATAACTTAAAGTTCACAATTTCCAAACAATACAAAAGTTAGACTTTAATTCAAGTCTACTTTCCATCTCATATCAACAACATCTATAAACACCCAGACATATAATAATCTAACATAATTCAACATATCATACAAACAATTCATTCAGCACATATCAATGTTTAAAACTTTTTAATTTAAAACAAAGTTACTCACTAAAATCATCCAAACTTCCACTAAAACTAAAATAGAACCTAGATCTATGCTATATGCTTTGAAAAATGAACAGTTGGTGGTCTTAAGGCCTTAAATGGGTTCGGCCAAGGTATGGTGCACACGGCCCAAGGGTGGTGGAGCTCGGCCTTGAAAGGTGGAGGGACTTCAGATTATCATCGAATTCACAAAAATCAAGCCCGAAAATGGTCATCTTCCAACTGATTTTTGGACAAGTTACTCATGGAATTTGAAAAGATTTCCAAAAGGAAAGTTATTGAAAATTCTTTTCTTTACAATTTTAAAAAATGAATCACTCAATTTGATTCGATTTTGAGAGAGATATAGTCAAAAGAAAAGGAGGTATTTTCGGACTTGAAAATCTCGGTCCGAAAATGAGTTTGGAATAAATGAGATTTAGACATGGCTAAGCTCAAAATTTGAAGAAGTGGTACACATGAAAGTTGTAGCCACTAGAATTTTATACAGTTTCAAGAAAAGAGAGCCTCTATTTGGATAAGATATAAAAAAAAGATATAGTAGAAGGAAGAGGAGATAAAATTGAAGAAATGAAAGGGTATTTAAAAGTGATAAATCTAAGGTTTTTAAAACATTGAAAATTCTTTGGTATACATTAGAGAACTCATGAAAGCTTGGAGGAGTTTTATAAAGTAGGGATGAAATGAGAAAATGATGATAAGAACTTGGAAACATGTATATATATTAAGTGTATAAATAAAATTACCAGTTTACCCCTTGTACTTTACCCTCAACCTCTTTGCGCCACCGCACCATGCTTTCCTCCACCCTTGTACCTCATGCCCAACCCCTTGTCCCCATCATGTACACCTTGGCCAACATATTTGAACATGTTTTAGTACTTAAATGTACTTATGTTGGCTTATTATGTGACATTATCTTTTATTAAATTATATTTTAAATCATATATACCTAAATATAAATACATATGTATATAGACACACACTAATACATGTACACCCTAACTTGTTTATAAATGTGTATATTTGTACTAAAGAGTTCAAAATATTTCCAATAACTTTTAGCCGACGAAAAGTTGAAAATTCGGAAAACGAATTCCGGTCACATTTTCGATTTTTTTTCGAACTATATACATTTGCAAACACATTTGGAAAAATATTTCACCATCATTATTTAATATTAGAAAAGAGTTTTATTTTAATAATAAAACCTATTATTTGAATATTTAAAATTAATTAAATATTCCCAAATTAAAACGGTGAAATTCCAAATCGTTACACTCTCCCCCCCTCAAAAAAATTTCGACCTCGAAATTTTACCACAGCCCTAAACCCAGAAACATTAACACTACTCAACGTAGATCATCCCTATGAAAAATCTGATTTGGTCACTCACTCGAATACAAAACTTTACTTCCAAACTGGTATCGCTCACCCATCATTCTGATGCGGACTCTGATCAGGCTTCTCTATTAGGAACCTCTATTCTCGTTACATAGCCATATACTATGATAGAAAACATTGGTTTTCAAGTAAGAACCCTCACCAAGTGTTCGCCATCAAAAAATGAGTGATAGATCCTCATTCGTAATGGTGTGAAACACCTCAAGTCATGTGCTCGAATCTTGGATCAAGAATTATGTGAAAAAGAAAAATGATCTACGTATACTTATCTTATTGGTTCTTACTACCCAACTACTTTCTACCCTCCCCAAAATTTCAATGAAAACATTTCATAACAATTCCAGCTTAGGTTCAATTATTTTTAAATGATACAACTTATTTATGAAACATTTTCATAAAATAATTTTAATTTATTAATTTGTACAATACTCTTGTACATCCTAAGACTATATACAAAACATTTAATTTTTAATTCCATTCACTTTTAACTATTCAGATGTAGACCCAAAATAATTTGAGTCTCAAAACTGAGTCGACCAATACAACTTCTTTACACAGTTGGTCTGGTAAGTAGCTAAGAAGAGTAGGATGCTGGTATCCGAATTCTATCCTAGAGTCTACTTTTTCTTAGACACCTCTAAGATAAAGATGTTTATTAGCTCGCCCAATAACATCAAATAATTTTTCACTTCCTAGATGCTAAAATCAGAAGAAACGTTTTAATAAAACCAAGTTTATTAAACCTTACTGTTATATTAATTTAATTTTAACTTCATTTATCAACCCATTCTTTAACCAAAATACCTTTATATTTTGGAACTTAAGAGCTAAATACCCGATTTTTTTTAAAATCCTTTGAAATGAAATTATATATTTTAATCCATAGAAATATACATATAGCCCGAGTAACTCTAAAATTGTAATGACCCATAAAATTTTATTAGATTTAATAATATATTTAATTGAATTTTCTTTGTGAAATTTTATATATTTGAATTTGGAAATAAAATTTTGATATTTGGAATACGTCTACTTAAATATAGTAAATGTTAAATTTCCATCAAATAATATGGAAGTTTATTTTCTTACGTAGTTTTAAATGTTAAATCATCTTCTGAGGGAGTCGTCATATTTCGTTTCTTCAAATTTTGACTCTTATTGCTCCGTTTATCTCAATTCTGGGAAATTTGCAGCATTTTCGGTACCGATTATCGACTTTTGATAGGATGATCGTACCACTGATATATGTATACCGTTTTGATAATCTCACCGTGCTGATCTCTACGGTATATTCAATTCTGTATTTTGAAGTCCGGTACACAGCGGAATCTGTGAAATTGGTAACCGTATCAGTACCAAATCCATGACCTTTTGTTTTTTTTGCGTTTCAAACTTTGAACCGTGCAGCTCAAGCAATATAATAAATTTCTTTAATAATTTCCAGCTGAATCATTGGGTGACCGTTGCTATTACTTAGTTACTTTTTATATATATATTCGTCTCTACCTTTTCCTTTGCTCTACTGTCATCCACTTCTCTGCACGTTTCCTTTTCTCTTTTATTTTTCTTTCCTCCGCCTCTCAAACTCCACCGAACCCAAGCTCGGCTTCTGTAATGACCCAAGATTTTAGGAATCTATTCTGAAAAATATAAATGAATTCAAAATAATTTTTGAATTAATTTTGAAAGGGGAGTGATATAGCTTGATAGTGTATCAGTATGTGTGTACATGTGTGCACAGGAAATGCACATGAACAAAAGCTAAAATCCCTGAACTCTAAGAATAAATACATATTGATATGTATGGAAATATATATATATATATAAATTAAATCCTTAAAAGCTGAATGCATAAGTAAATATGCATATATGGATGCTACTGAATATTTTGAGTGTACATGTGCATGTGTGTGTCAATACAGTATGATGTATATATATATATATATAGGTGTACTAATTATTTCAGCAAGACTTATATAAATATATATATATGTGTTAATAAAATACTAGAGTTCAAATTAGTAAGATAAAATATACAGACATATTTTAGTATATAGGAAGAAAGAAAGAAAAACTGAATATATAAAAAGGAGTAGTCCTCTTGTAAATAAATAAAGAAGGTACATACCATTTACATGAAAGCTAAAAATAGGAAAAATAAGACAAACGAGGAAATGTTTGCTATAGGCAAAATTAGGAAGAGTATTTGATAAATAATAAAATCAAGTCACATTTTTGGCATGATTGTAGACAAAGGAAAAAGTATTTTCTGAAAAGCAAAAATTCTGAAAAGAATGTAACCACTTTTCTCTTCACCTAAATTAAGCCGGGAAGGGTAGAACTTTGGGTTTAAATAAAATGCAGATAACATGATTTTTCTGGTGGGCAAAAATGGCTTTAGCCAATACCCAAAACCCTAAGGAAGACCCTGTATATATACATGTATATGCAGCAGCCTCCTCTCCTTCTCAGAAAAGAACTTTGAGAAAAAAAAAAAGAAACAACACCATAGAAATCATAAGGTAAGGAAAGGAAGAGAGCTTGAGGCTAAAGGCAGAAGTTCATCAATTAATTAAGGAAGCAAAGAAGAGAGCTAGGTGAGAAAACTCACTCAAAAATCTAAGGCAATAAGTCCTAATGTAGGCAGCCAGCTATAAGTAATTTTCTTAAAAATATACTTTCATATGAGAATGCTTATCTGTGATTTTAAAACTGAAAATGTTGTGATTCTCTTTGGTTGATCACTTGTTTTATTATAAGAAAGCTATATGTGTTGTTAGTATACATATATGTTTTATAAATCCAGATCTATGATATGTTAATGTTTAGGAACATAAACAAATACCCAGAAAATAAAATGTTGAAAATAGGCAAGTAGTATTGGTTTTGGCTCAACCCAGAAAGATGTAAATAATGTTGAGCTGCAATATACTTATGTATAAGTGTTGAGGCTTGAGACAAAAAGGAATTAGGGGTGCAATAGGGTTGCCTATGTGCTGATGCTCCTGATTCAATGAAAATATATATATGTTCATATGCATAGCAAACAAAATTTTGTGATTCAGTGAAACCAGGTCATTCTGAGTTTAACTCAAGCACAAATGTTTGCAAAAAGGAAAAACTCTCTCAAAAGCCATAAGCCAATGTTAGTTGCCTACACCCTTTTTAAAATACCAGAATGTATACATATGCATACAGAACCTTATTTATTTAGTCACCAATGGTTGTTTGCTTGCTTGTCTCTGTATGGTTTTGAATAATATGAGATGCCATGATACAGATGTTTTAGTTAGTGAAATGGATCACTGAATGGTTTAGTCATGAAAAATCAAAAGAGTTATTATTAACTTAAACCTGATTAGGAAATTTGGGGTCAAGAACACTGCAGGAATGACTTGTGTTCTTGAGTAGCACAAGTTGACACATGGCTTGTTTAAGTCCTGAGATCTTTGTGTAATGGAGTGAATTAGTTCATTACAGTGTGTCCATTGATTCATAAATATTGCAGGTGAGACCAGGATAGATAATTATACCAAGGAAATAATATTTGAGATGATGAGAAAACTAGAGTTTTTCCCAGAATTGAAATATGAGGATTGAATAAATGATTTAACTCATATTGGTTATTTTCCTGTTTGGTATGAATGATTGTTTGATTATGTCTGAATTGTATGCTTGAATGTATATGTCATATTGATATATGTAGTCTCTGGAAAGGAAAATTAAAGTGTGCACATGCACAATGACACAGAGCATGCACACAAGTATGATATGATTCCAAAGGGCAGAACTTTATGTATATGTATTTAATTTGATCTTAACCTAATTAACTAGTTGCTTTTGTGAATTTTCTCATACCAGACATGTGTCTGACCCTAGTGTGCTAATGGCATCTGGGGTGTCTCATTTAAAAATGAGGCAGTTTCAAATGCTTTTTCAGGGATTGCAGCAACTAAGTAGGAGTAGGAGCAAGGCTTTGAGAAGAGGATTGTAGCATGCTAAACTTAGTTAGATAAGAGCCAAAATGATAAAATCCGCATGTATTAATGATTTAAATTGTTACTTGTATTAAGTGTTGAATATGGGATGGATATTTTGTTAAGTATTTTATTAAGAGATTGACTTGTATCTGGAATTTATGAATCTGGTTAATATCTGATATTAAAGAAGTTAATCAAAAATTGTAAGTGGATTTAGTAAGAACACCATGTTGAAGACTGAATGATTACATTTTATAAATGTATTAGTCAATTTCGAGCCTTTATAAAGGATTTAAGCTTTGGGAAATCTGGATAGTTGATTCTCAGAAAAATTAAATGGTTTTGTCTTTCAAACATGGTAAGTGTATACAAAAGATAATAGGCATAGGTTTAATGTTTTTATGACTGCAAGGTTCCCATAATCTAACTTGTTTCATACAAATGTTTCATGTCTTATTTTTAAAGAAAGGAAGGATCTGTAATAAGGGAATTGAAAGCCAGATCCAAATAGTTGCAGTTATATATGCACATAAACATGTTTTGTGCAAATATTAATACACCCTTTTCCTTTGTATCTGTAATAGGAATCTGAATTTTTATTCAGATTTTAACCAAATGCATTTTAAATTCCAGACAGATTTTGTAAGAAGAAAATCAAACATGAATGAAATTTTTACTGCATATAACACTGTACTATGTGTGGATTGATTAAATTCAATCAATCCAATCTCCTCTTGTTTTCCAGAACTCTGATTTAAACAAGAGAGGCATATACATCCTCACATGTATGTGCTTAACTTTGTGAAAGTACTGATATATTTATATTGGTTAATTGTTTTGATCCTGGATGTATTTTGGTTTATTGGAAAAAGAAAATGACTCTGGAAAAATATAATTGTAATAAATGATCAATCTATATATCATCTCTGATAGTTCTAAGGAAGTTTAAATCGAACTTAAAAGTGTAAATGAATGTAAATGGACATCCAGACACATATAAATTGAATGTGCATATGCATGTACATGGAAATCGAATTTAGACGATAGTCTAAATAATTTAGACGTCTGAGATTAAACTTAGACGACAGTCTAAATAATTTAGACGTCTAAGGTTAAATATAGACGTCTGTCACAAAATAATTAGATGTCTGAATTCAGTTCAAAATGTCTTTTTCTCTCTGTTTCAATTTTTGATCTATGAGCCGTCTGTCATAATTAGATAGACGTCTGTAATTAAGTTTAGACGCCTGTCATAAGAATTTAGACGTCTGAACTGCTGATTTTGCCTAATTTGCCTATTTAGAAAAGAAATAAGTGGCTATGTCAATAGCTTGTATGGCATTTTAATTTCTACGTGATTTAAATTCCCTTTGATGGAAAAAACAAATCCTTATGAAATTAGGGTAGAAATAGGAGGGTCATTTCAGTTGGTATCAGAGCTATGTTATTCAACATAGTAGAAGTAAAGATCAAGTTCTTAGATAGAAATAAAATTTAAAGGAACTAAATATATATATCAATGTTTTCAGTGTGAAAAAAAAACCACTGAAATAATAAAATTACCAATCAAACTAACCAGCTATGTAAATTATTATTAGCAAACTATGGTAGGGAGACCACCAAATCAGGGAGCAGGATCTTCCCATGCACCCCCAATGGTCAATCTGCAAGACTTGGTGAGAGCATTTAGGGATGGGGCAGGACAAAGGCAAGAAAATCCCTATGAAGAACTCTCAAAATTACTTAAGACATATACTCATTTAGGAGGCAAAAGCTTTGAAGGGACAGAGAGTATCATGGAAATTCAAACATGGTTGAGAACATTGGAAAGAATTTTCAATGACATGCAACTTGATGATCAAAGAAAGAGGCAAGTGGCTTCAAGACAGCTAAAAGGAGTAGCTTTAGGCTGGTGGGAAGTTATTATTGCAGGAAGAAATGAGAATGAAATCACTTGGAATCAATTCAAAGAGATGTTGGAAGCAAGGTTTGTACCAGCATCAGCAAAGACTACCTTGCTAGAAGAATTTATTAGACTTAGACAAGGAACCATGACTATCACAGAATACACTCAAAAGTTTGAGGGGCTTTCCACATATGGAGCAATGCTTGTGGCAGATGAGGCATCCAAAAATGATAGGTACATAAAAGGGTTGAACCCAGGACTTAGCAGAGCCATGTTACCCTATGCAGACAGGACTTTTGACCATGTGATAGACTTAGCTTTGAGGTTGGAACAGCATGACAAGGAAAGGGAGAAGTTCAGAAATTTTAAGAGCAATAATACCAAGAAGAGTAAGGGGAGGTATCACCCTTATGATAAGAAGAAGGAAGAGGCCAGTAACAAAGGCACTGGAGATGTCAAAGCTAAGGAAACCAAGAAGAAAATTGTGTGCCATCAGTGTGGAAAAGAAGGACATATCAAACCAAGATGTCCAGAATTGAAAGGAGGAGCTTTCAAGTGCTATCTATGTGGGAAAGAGGGGCATATGAAGAGGAATTGTCCTGAGTACAAACAGCAAGGAAAATTGGCAAATTTGGAAGGAAAAGGCAAAGCCACAGTGGAGAGTAACACTGAAAACCATAGCCAAGTGGAAGGTACATTACTTATTTGTACCATGCCCATAGCAGTAGTATATGATACTGCGGCAACTCACTCTTTAATTTCTTATGAACTAGTTAAAATGCTAAAACTGAATTGCATATTGGTTGAAACCCCATTGCATATACAAAGTCCACTGGGGAGTTCTAGTGTTTTAAATATGATTTGTGTGGATGTGGAATTAAACATAGGAGGAAATGCTTTTATTTCCAATTTATATGTTTTGAATTACCCAAATATAGGTGTTATTTTGGGGGTAGACTGGTTAAGGCAATTTAAAGCCATAATTAATTTAGACTCATCCACCATATCATTGCAAAATTCTAGAGGTCAGAGAATCACAGTTTTATGTGAAGTAGCTAAGGAAGGAAAACTATATCACTTAGCTGACTCAGAAAAAAAATTCTATTGAACTAACCATTGAAGAAATTCCCATAGTCAATGAATATTTGGATGTGTTTGGTGAGGTCAAGGGTGTTCCACACCATAGACCAGTAGAGTTCCAGATCAATCTAGTTCCAGGAGCAAGCCCAGTGATTAAAAAGCCAACTAGAATGGGGCCAAATGAACTAAAGGAATTAAAGAAACAGTTAGAAGAACTGGAAGAAAAGGGTTTTATAAGACCAAGTAATTCTTGCTGGGGAGCACCAGTGGTATTTGTTAAGAAACAAGATGGCTCCTTAAGACTCTGTATAGATTATAGAGAATTAAACAAGGTAACTATTAAAAATAAATACCCATTGCCAAGAATAGATGATCTTTTTGATCAATTAGCAGGGGCAAAAGTATTTTCTAGACTAGACTTAGCATCTGGTTTTCATCAAATGAAGGTGGAAGAATCAAGCATCAAGTACACTGCCTTTAACACTAGGTATGGGTTGTATGAATTTTTGGTTATGCCATTTGGTTTGACCAATGCACCATCATACTTTGTAGATTTAATGAACAGAACCTTTAGAGATTATTTAGACAAGTTTGTGCTTATTTTTATTTATGACATTTTGATTTATTCCAAAACAGTGGAAGAACATAAGCATCATTTGCACCTGGTTTTGTCTAGGTTAAGGGAAAAAGATTTAAAGGCAAAATTTTCAAAATGTGTATTTTGGAAAGAGGAAGTACATTTCCTTGGCCATGTTATATCTGCTCAAGGAATTTCTGTGAACCCCAATAAAGTAGTGGCTATTCAAGCATGGAAGAGGCCAAGCACTGTGAGTGAAGTAAGGTCATTTATGGGGTTGGCAGGGTATTATAGGAGGTTTATAAAAGATTTTTCAAAAATCTCTACACCACTCACTAACCTAACCAGGAAGAACCAAGCTTTTGTTTGGTCAGAAAAATGTGAGAAGTCTTTTGAACAGTTGAAGGAGGCATTGGTGAATGCTCCAATTTTAAAGGTACCATATGGAAATGAAGAACTAGTGGTATACACTGATGCTAGTGGATTTGGCTTGGGTGCAGTGTTGATGCAACGAGGCCAAGTCATTGCATATGCATCCAGACAACTTAAACCCCATGAAGTAAGGTATGCCACACATGATCACGAATTAGCAGCTGTGATCTATGCTTTAAAACTTTGGAGGCATTATTTGTTAGGCACAAAGTTTGAATTGTACACTGACCACAAGTCTCTGAAATATTTATTTTCACAAAAAGATTTGAACATGAGGCAACATAGATGGGTGGAGTTCTTAGCTGCCTATGACTTTGACATACTCTATACACCAGGCAAAGCAAACAAAGTTGCAGATGCTCTAAGTAGACAGCATGCTAAATTGGCTATGATGATGATAGAAGAATTTAAAGATTTGTCTTTGCTAACTGAGTTAGAAATTGGGGAGAATGGTTGTGTGCACATGGATGAGCAGATGCATGGTGCACAAGAATATAAAGGGAAGTTAAGCTTAATGACACTCCAACCAGATTTAATTCCGAAGGTAGGAAAGATGCAAGAACAAGATGCCAACTTGTTAGAGAAGAAAGTGCTCCTCTCAAGAGGGGAGGAAGTGATGAATCACCATATTGATAAAAATGGTTATATGAGATACCAAAATAGGATGTGTGTACCAGAGGACACAGAATTGAAGAAAGAGATATTGAATGAATATCACAGAAGTAAATACTCCATACACCCAGGCAACACAAAAATGTACCAAAATTTGAAAAGAGACTTCTGGTGGAAGGGGATGAAATCTGATGTAGCTAAATACATTGCCAAATGTATGACTTGCCAACAAGTCAAGGCTGAAACCCAAAGGCCATCAGGGTTGATGCAGTCTCTTAGTGTACCACAGTGGAAGTGGGAAGACATATCTATGGACTTCATAGATGGACTGCCTAGATCTAAGAGAGGTAATACAAGTATATGGGTGATAGTTGATAGGCTAACCAAGGTAGCACACTTCATCCCAGTCAAGTCAGAAAGAACAGCACCAAAATTAGCTCAACTTTTTATAAAGGAAGTGGTAAAGTTACATGGCATTCCCAAAACCATTGTGAGTGATAGGGATACCATCTTCACTTCAAAATTCTGGAGAAGCTTTCAAGAAGCAATGGGAAGTGAACTATGTTTAAGTACTGCCTACCATCCTCAATCAGATGGGCAGACTGAGGTAGTAAACAAAGTTTTGGAGGACATGTTGAGGGCATGTATACTGGATTTTGGGGGCAACTGGGAAGATTATCTTCATCTAGTTGAATTTACATACAACAACAGCTACCAAAGTACCATAGGAATGGCTCCATTTGAAGCCTTATATGGTAAACCTTGTTTGTCACCTGTTTGTTGGGTAGAAGCAGGAGAAAGGTCTATTTTAGGACCTGAGTACATACAAGAAACTAAGGAGAAAATTGAGTTGATAAGAAGAAGAATGGCAGCAGCTCAAGATAGGCAAAAGAAATTTGCAGACATGAGAAGAAGGCAGGTAGAATATGAAGTGGGAAATTTTGTTTTCATCAAAATCTCACCTATGAAAAATGTGCTGAGGTTTGGAAAACAAGGCAAATTAACCCCAAGATATATTGGACCATACAAAATTCTGGAGAGAATTGGTCCCTTGGCATATAAGTTGGAATTACCAGAAAACATGCAAGGTATACATGATGTTTTTCATGTATCACAATTGAGAAGGTGGGTCCATGACAAGGCAGAAATTCTTGAGACCCCAACCCAAGTGCAGATAAATCCTAATTTGATTTATGAAAAGGATCCAGTGGGAATTTTAGCAAAAGATGTGAAGAAGTTAAGAAATAAATCTCTGAAACTTGTGAAGGTACAGTGGAGTCTTGATCCTAGTGATTGCACATGGGAATTAGAAGATAAAGTTAGGATAAATTATCCTAAGCTATTTTCAGATTAAAGGTAATTCTGATTTTTGATTGTTTTCTTTTGTTAGATGCATATGTTTTTAGTTATCATAGAACTAAAAATTTATTTGGTTGAGAGTGT
Organism: Allium fistulosum; assembly: GCA_030737815.1. Lineage (NCBI taxonomy): Eukaryota > Viridiplantae > Streptophyta > Magnoliopsida > Asparagales > Amaryllidaceae > Allium > Allium fistulosum. Next base: position 1,430,645,069 of record CM060902.1, read on the forward strand.
ATTTGTTCTCTAAATTAAGTTTAAAATTTATTTTAAGCTTAGGAAAATTGTGGGACACAATTTCTAAAAGGAGGGATGTATGTAATGACCCAAGATTTTAGGAATCTATTCTGAAAAATATAAATGAATTCAAAATAATTTTTGAATTAATTTTGAAAGGGGAGTGATATAGCTTGATAGTGTATCAGTATGTGTGTACATGTGTGCACAGGAAATGCACATGAACAAAAGCTAAAATCCCTGAACTCTAAGAATAAATACATATTGATATGTATGGAAATATATATATATATAAATTAAATCCTTAAAAGCTGAATGCATAAGTAAATATGCATATATGGATGCTACTGAATATTTTGAGTGTACATGTGCATGTGTGTGTCAATACAGTATGATGTATATATATATATATATATAGGTGTACTAATTATTTCAGCAAGACTTATATAAATATATATATGTGTTAATAAAATACTAGAGTTCAAATTAGTAAGATAAAATATACAGACATATTTTAGTATATAGGAAGAAAGAAAGAAAAACTGAATATATAAAAAGGAGTAGTCCTCTTGTAAATAAATAAAGAAGGTACATACCATTTACATGAAAGCTAAAAATAGGAAAAATAAGACAAACGAGGAAATGTTTGCTATAGGCAAAATTAGGAAGAGTATTTGATAAATAATAAAATCAAGTCACATTTTTGGCATGATTGTAGACAAAGGAAAAAGTATTTTCTGAAAAGCAAAAATTCTGAAAAGAATGTAACCACTTTTCTCTTCACCTAAATTAAGCCGGGAAGGGTAGAACTTTGGGTTTAAATAAAATGCAGATAACATGATTTTTCTGGTGGGCAAAAATGGCTTTAGCCAATACCCAAAACCCTAAGGAAGACCCTGTATATATACATGTATATGCAGCAGCCTCCTCTCCTTCTCAGAAAAGAACTTTGAGAAAAAAAAGAAGAAACAACACCATAGAAATCATAAGGTAAGGAAAGGAAGAGAGCTTGAGGATAAAGGCAGAAGTTCATCAATTAATTAAGGAAGCAAAGAAGAGAGCTAGGTGAGAAAACTCACTCAAAAATCTAAGGCAATAAGTCCTAATGTAGGCAGCCAGCTATAAGTAATTTTCTTAAAAATATACTTTCATATGAGAATGCTTATCTGTGATTTTAAAACTGAAAATGTTTTGATTCTCTTTGGTTGATCATTTGTTTTATTATAAGAAAGCTATATGTGTTGTTAGTATACATATATGTTTTATAAATCAAGATCTATGATATGTTAATGTTTAGGAACATAAACAAATACCCAGAAAATAAAATGTTGAAAATAGGCAAGTAGTATTGGTTTTGGCTCAACCCAGAAAGATGTAAATAATGTTGAGCTGCAATATACTTATGTATAAGTGCTGAGGCTTGAGACAAAAAGGAATTAGGGGTGCAATAGGGTTGCCTATGTGCTGATGCTCCTGATTCAATGAAAATATATATATGTTCATATGCATAGCAAACAAAATTTTGTGATTCAGTGAAACCAGGTCATTCTGAGTTTAACTCAAGCACAAATGTTTGCAAAAAGGAAAAACTCTCTCAAAAGCCATAAGCCAATGTTAGTTGCCTACACCCTTTTTAAAATACCAGAATGTATACATATGCATACAGAACCTTATTTATTTAGTCACCAATGGTTGTTTGCTTGCTTGTCTCTGTATGGTTTTGAATAATATGAGATGCCATGATATGGATGTTTTAGTTAGTGAAATGGATCACTGAATGGTTTAGTCATGAAAAATCAAAAGAGTTATTATTAACTTAAACCTGATTAGGAAATTTGGGGTCAAGAACACTGCAGGAATGACTTGTGTTCTTGAGTAGCACAAGTTGACACATGGCTTGTTTAAGTCCTGAGATCTTTGTGTAATGGAGTGAATTAGTTCATTACAGTGTGTCCATTGATTCATAAATATTGTAGGTGAGACCAGGATAGATAATTATACCAAGGAAATAATATTTGAGATGATGAGAAAACTAGAGTTTTTCCTAGAATTGAAATATGAGGATTGAATAAATGATTTAACTCATATTGGTTATTTTCCTGTTTGGTATGAATGATTGTTTGATTATGTCTGAATTGTATGCTTGAATGTATATGTCATATTGATATATGTAGTCTCTGGAAAGGAAAATTAAAGTGTGCACATGCACAATGACACAGAGCATGCACACAAGTATGATCTGATTCCAAAGGGCAGAACTTTATGTATATGTATTTAATTTGATCTTAACCTAATTAACTAGTTGCTTTTGTGAATTTTCTCATACCAGACATGTGTCTGACCCTAGTGTGCTAATGGCATCTGGGGTGTCTCATTTAAAAATGAGGCAGTTTCAAATGCTTTTTCAGGGATTGCAGCAACTAAGTAGGAGTAGGAGCAAGGCTTTGAGAAGAGGATTATAGCATGCTAAACTTAGTTAGATAAGAGCCAAAATGATAAAATCCGCATGTATTAATGATTTAAATTGTTACTTGTATTAAGTGTTGAATATGGGATGGATATTTTGTTAAGTATTTTATTAAGAGATTGACTTGTATCTGGAATTTATGAATCTGGTTAATATCTGATATTAAAGAAGTTAATCAAAAATTGTAAGTGGATTTAGTAAGAACACCATGTTGAAGACTGAATGATTACATTTTATAAATTTATTAGTCAATTTCGAGTCTTTATAAAGGATTTAAGCTTTGGGAAATCTGGATAGTTGATTCTCAGAAAAATTAAATGGTTTTGTCTTTCAAACATGGTAAGTGTATACAAAAGATAATAGGCATAGGTTGAATGTTTTTATGACTGCAAGGTTCCCATAATCTAACTTGTTTCATACAAATGTTTCATGTCTTATTTTTAAAGAAAGGAAGGATCTGTAATAAGGGAATTGAAAGCCAGATCCAAATAGTTGCAGTTATATATTCACATAAACATGTTTTGTGCAAATATTAATACACCCTTTTCCTTTGTATCTGTAATAGGAATCTGAATTTTTATTCAGATTTTAACCAAATGCATTTTAAATTCCAGACAGATTTTGTAAGAAGAAAATCAAACATGAATGAAATTTTTACTGCATATAACACTGTACTATGTGTGGATTGATTAAATTCAATCAATCCAATCTCCTCTTGTTTTCCAGAACTCTGATTTAAACAAGAGAGGCATATACATCCTCACATGTATGTGCTTAACTTTGTGAAAGTACTGATATATTTATATTGGTTAATTGTTTTGATCCTGGATGTATTTTGGTTTATTGGAAAAAGAAAATGACCCTGGAAAAATATAATTGTAATAAATGATCAATCTATATATCATCTCTGATAGTTCTAAGGAAGTTTAAATCGAACTTAAAAGTGTAAATGAATGTAGGTGGACATCCAGACACATATAAATTGAATGTGCATATGCATGTACATGGAAATCGAATTTAGACGACAGTCTAAATAATTTAGACGTCTGAGATTAAACTTAGACGACAGTCTAAATAATTTAGACGTCTAAGGTTATATATAGACGTCTGTCACAAAATAATTAGATGTCTGAATTCAGTTCAAAATGTCTTTTTCTCTCTGTTTCAATTTTTGATCTATGAGCCGTCTGTCATAATTAGATAGACGTCTGTAATTAAGTTTAGACGCCTGTCATAAGAATTTAGACGTCTGAACTGCTGATTTTGCCTAATTTACCTATTTAGAAAAGAAATAAGTGGCTATGTCAATAGCTTGTATGGCATTTTAATTTCTACGTGATTTAAATTCCCTTTGATGGAAAAAAAAAATCCTTATGAAATTAGGGTAGAAATAGGAGGGTCATTTCAGCTTCACCTCACCTCTCGCTCTTCCAATCCACCTACCGTGCAGCCTCCGCTTCCTCACGTCAACCGCCACCTTACACCACCCCTCTGCCCTTGTACTGCCGACCTTCACCCATTTAATTCCGCGACCACTGCAGAGACTTCTCCGCCTTGAGCTAGCAACCGCATCCCTTCCCATCTCCTCAGACCCGCCTTCCTCCACTTCAACCGAAGCAGCCCTTGGCCGTGACCACACTTTCACTTGCACCTCCCACGTCACTGAGCCCATAACCATCGGCCGCTTCAACCGAGCAGCCTCCCACGCCATTCTCCCCTCCGCCTCCATCAAACATTGGCCACCCAATCTCCCACGCTCGGCCACATCCACCATCTCAACAGAAGCCGCAAGCTCAAGCTCCTCTTCCTCCTCTTGAAACCATCCCGAGCACCTCCCTCTTCCCCTTGCTGCAACTTCCCATCGGCCTGGCCTTCCACCTCACCACTTCGCCACTGTTCCTAGACTTTGCCTCCCCGCAGCCTTCTTCTCTCGCGTGTAAGTATATAGTATATATATTAGTTTATTTATTTATTTGTAAAAGTTTATATATAAGTTTAAGTTGGTTGTATATATTAGTCTGGAATAAAATAAGTTAGTTTATACTATATTGATTTTTGAATATATATAAGGTACATATGTATTTATCAATTTTCCTGTGTATATAGTAAGCTGTATATATAAGTTTAAAATATACGTTCTTTATAATTATTATATATTATATACAGAGCCAATTTATAATGATTCTTATATATAATATATACGTAAGTGTATATATAATATAGTTGTTTGTTTATACATATAGTTGTTGTAACAACCCAAGATTTTTGCAAATATTTTTAAATTAGATTTTATTTCAAAAAAGTTATTTTTAAAACATTTTAAAAGGGTAGTTGTAATTTTCCTATGTTAGTTGTATTTTGTTTACAATTATTAATTCTAGTTTCAATATAATAAACTATTTTCTTTAATTATTTTCTATTTTTCCTAAGACTATTTATTTATTTTCATTTCTACTTGATTTTGTTTTAACTTTTATTTTGTTTAATTGATTTTTATTTGTTTATATTGAATTAAAATGAATTGGAAATTCAAAGAGACAAAGACTTTTCATTTGCTTGTGACTTTTCAATTGCTAGTCTTTTCATTTGCTTGGCCTTTCATTTTCTCTATTGTAGCCGTGCATTTCCTTTTGTTTATCACGTGAAAAACTTCTCATTACTTTCATTTCTCACAGCTATCTTCATTTCTGAAAAAAAATTGTAAGTAATGGCTTCCTTTTCTTATTTTTCTTCTTCATTTTCATTAATTGTTGCTTGCTCCTCTCTAGCTTTGCTCGGCCCTACCCACCATCATCTCCACCGACCACCACCAACGCCTCCTTCCCCTCATCATCCACGACCAGCACTCCTCCCCTCTGTCCAAATCAGGCCGTGACCACCAAGTGATGACAACTCCACAAAACTTTGCAAAAATCCTAGCCGAGCCACTATATGCATCCAATCCTTATTCACTAGCCTCGACCACCTCTTTTGCCGCCACCTTTGCCTTGCTTGGCCACGACTACACACACCTTAGCCTTGATTCAGATCTGACCTGACCTGTTGAAGACCATGGCCGAGCTAAACTTGACATAGGCCGAGCCTAGTTGTGCACCAAAAACCCTTTCTTTTGCCTTGTCCCTTTGTATTCCTTGTTTTGCAACTTCTTTCCCTTCCAATTTCTATGCTAGCCGTGCCTAAATGATCCATACCCGAGCCTTACCTCAAAGAAAACATGTATGGCCGAGCAAACAATGAGTCATGGTCAAACAATTTTGATTTCAAAGCTTGGTGATGTCATTTGTTAATTCTAATTTCCATTTTTGTTTCAATTAATCTTTGTATTGAATATATATTTATATTGCTTTGATTTATTGTTGTATACAAGATTAATATCTTGGCTCTCTCTCCACTTGAATCAAAAGTCATGCTATCGTGCTTTCTGGATTTATTTGTGTGTTTTGATTTGCGAACTCCAGCTTAAAAAGGTGAGTATTCACGCTTGACATTCATACTTATAGAATTTCTGAAGTGATAACAAGTGAATATGTAGAAACTGTTATATCATGTTATACCTGCTTGTGATATGTATTATATGATGTTAAACCCTATTATAAACTTGTCACATCATCTGGTATGTTATATTCTGTTATATTGTTTATTTTATTCTGTTTCTCACACTGCAAGTTCCCTGTAGAATAGAATCACTATGGGTTGAAATGATACATACCCGAACGGACTTTAGAATAGGGAAAAATCATTATGGGCTGAAATGATAGGCCTGAGCGATTTTTATTTATTTTTGTTTACTTGGGATTGCGAGTTTGAAATGATAGAACTCGGATTTTCTTTGTAAATTATGGATTGAAATGATATATTATCCGTATCACTTGACCTAGGTTAGAAAATATTATACAAACACGTGGTTATTTTATATATTTTCTGGAAAATTTTAAGTATTTTAAAAATGTAAAAATATGATAATTTGATTTAAATTGAATTAAAAAATGATTTAATAAAGGGTTAGTAATTTTTCTAGAAGTTAAAAATGTTAAATAAATAAATGATTTAATTGTAATTTGAAATATAACTTAATTTGGAAATTTGTGATTTGGTTTAAAATGAAAGTTTAAGTAAAGAAAGTAAAATGGAAATTAAGTTTTATTTTTGAAATGGTAATTTAAATTTAAGTGTTAAGTAAATTGATAAAAATGCAAAGAATAAGAAAATTGTACACTTGGATTTAATAAGTAAATTAATGAAAAATTTGGATTTAATTATGAAATTTTACTTTATAAAAATCATAAGTTAAAGGGTTTTCAAATGAACATTTTGAGTGGAAAAGTATGATTTTTATAAGTTTAAAATGGTTAAAAATCGAAGTTTATTTGTTTCTGAAATTTTATTATAAATCTGGAAATTGAATTAGTAGCACTTCAGAAATGCTATCATTTCTGAAATTAACTTAAAATCTGAAGTAAAGGATACTGCAGCACTTTGTAAGTGCTGTGGTTGATGCAAATAAACAAAAGCTAAATTAACTAAGGGTTACTGCAGCACTTGGTAAGTGCTGTAGTCGCAGAAAGAAAATCTAAAATCTGAAAAAATAAGGGCTACAGTAGCACTTGATAAGTGCTGCAGTTGCTGAAATGAGATTTTCAATTGTAACTGAACTATTGCAGCCGTTTTGTAAATGCTGTCTTTGCTGAATTGAATTGTTTTCAAATGTAATTGAACTACTACAGCATTTTTAAATGCTGTCTTTGCTGAAATGAATTGTTTCAAATATAACTTACCGCAGCATTTTTCTAAATGCTGCGAAAGCTGAAATTTTAATGTTTTAAAGTATTTAAGTGAATAAATGAGCTCAGAAAAGGCTAAATTTTTGGGAATTGAGTATTTGATTTAAAGGTATAATGACTTCACTTTTAAATGGTTTAAATGAAGTATTTTGATTTGAAATATAAACTATTTTTGAAATTTATAACCACGGGTTATAATAACGATTGGTTGTTAAATTGACCGGGATCAGATATGGACATACTCTCCGTCGATACCGAAAACCACTTTAACAACTGTGTACGCGGTGGAGATTCCAAAATGAAGTAGGATGGTGGCGACGATGCTAAAGGTATATTTGCGTGGACCCAACTCCCGTGAGTTGGCATAAGGTGGATAAAACAGGAGCGATCGACGGGCCAATGTGGTAGCACCTCTGATCGGACACACTTCTTCGATACCATTCTATTACTTTTGTGATTGATTGGGTGCACCCCTTGATTTTGGGAGTGTGGCTCGAGATGGGCGGTAGTGGCTGCTATGCGTTTCCACCAGCCTGGATGCCTAATTGGTATCTACCCTGGCATTTCCTAGTTGTGCTGTGTCACCTACCATATCGAGCTTTACTACGAGTTTGGATTTGTGCCGTAGCCTGTGGAGTATTGAGGGTAGCCCCCGATCTGGGAGTATGCTAATACTGGATAGACTATTGAGACTATTACGTGTTAAGGGCTATATGGGTAACCCCTTGACGCTATTAAAAAGTAAGTTTATTTTATAATTATACATTATTATAATAGCGAATATTACTACATAGTAGATAGTTTAACGGATCCTTAAAGAATGGGCGATCCCAAGCATTCTTTAAGTTACTTGTGCATTTTTATTACAGTTCACTTGAGTTGGTTTACATTGTATAAGTATGTATGTCCTGACTCGAGTGTTTTGTGTTTTGCTTTACGCTCTGGTCAGCCTGAGTATCAGCTTTGGATTTCACCTTCTGGAGCTAGGACTGCTGGAGCTCATCTTTTATTTAGTTGCTATATATTTCCATTCAGTATTTCTATGTCAGCTTTGTATTAGAGACATATGTATTTGGGATATCTACTATACTTATGTATTCAGACTTCTGTTGTATCTGTTTTCACTATGTATTTTGAATCTATTTTGAGACTATGTATTGTAGTGGCTTCATGAACCACTATTTATTTTATTTTCCGCTGCGAGTTATTCTGATATTATGTGTCTGTGATTCTATGATTGGTTTTATTTGCTCCAAATTTATTACAATCTATTGTTTTGTATTATTCAAGTCCGACATGTGTGGTTTTATTGACGATTTGAATGGTCCAAAATAGTGGGTCGTTACATTTGGTATCAGAGCCAGGTTTTTAGGCAAACCTTAGCCTATGGAGCAAAAACTCATTAGAGATAGGGTAGAAATACCCTAGAATGAATGAAATCAATCTCAGAATCATTTCTTTGTGAGAGAACGTATTTTCAAAGTATAAAATGATTTTAAAATGATTTTTCAAAGATTATTTTGATATAAAATTTTCTTGTTTTAAAAGCAAATTTTCTAATCTTCCTTCTTTTCGTATCTACCTTGTTAGAAATTTATTTAATTAGGATATTCATCCAAGTGAATTTATCTTATCTTATCTTATCTTTGTCTTCTCGTTACCTTTGGGATCTTCATCTTCTCCTTCTTAGAGGCACCCTATCGACCTATCTACCATTAGCTGTTTCAAGTGTGATCAGAAGGGACACTATGCAAATAGTTGCCCTACTTCAGTTGGTGCTGCTGTTGTTCCTCCACCTCAGAATACCAGGAACAACCTCTGTCATGTCTGTCTGCAGCCTGGTCATTTCAAGAATGATTGTCCTTTGTATTAGAAGGGCAAGCCATCTGGTATTTTTGCTGTTACCTCTGCTTCTTCTCCTGCTCCACCTGCACCTGCTCCTGCTCCTAGTGATAACCAAGGTACTCTTCAGGGCACCTTTTCTTTATTTCATCATCTTGTTCGTGTTTTATTTGATACTAGAGCTTCCCATAGTTTTATTTCTGTTGATTTGTGTGATAAGTTTAAGCATCTCCTTTCTCCTGAGTATGCTTCTATTCCTTTATGTGTTTCAAATCCTATTGGGGGTCCTGCAAATCTTAATAGGATTTGTAAGCATGTGAAACTCTTTCATTCTGGTTATCGGTTTTCTAGAGATTTCTATGTTCTCGGTTTCGATGCTTTTGATTTATTGCTTGGAGATGATTGGTTAAGGAATCATGATGCCCGTATCTCTTGCAAATCCTGAATTGTGTCTCTTGTGGGAGATAAGGGTGATCCTTTGATTATTCAGTGCCGCATGCCGCAGGATTTTTTTGGCAATTTTATTTATTCTCTTGATTCTTCTCCTGGTGATCTTCAGTCGACTCGTGTGGTCAAACTTTATCCCGATGTATTTGGTGAAGTCACTGCTTTACCCCCTAAGCGGGAAATCGATTTCCGTATTGATCTTATTCTTGGAGCTCGACCTGTAGTCCTTCCTCCTAGAAGGATGTCACCCCGCGAGAAGGTTGAGTTGGGAAAGCAAATTGAGGACTTGTTCTCCAAAGGTCTGATCAGACCTAGCAATTCAGAATGGGGAGCAGCAGTGGTTTTCATCAATAAGTCCGATGGTTCTCTCCGGATGTGTGCTGATTATAGGGAGCTGAACAAGCCCACTATGAAAAACAGATATCCAATGCCTCGCATCAATGATATGTTTGATCAGCTTTATGATGCCACTGTTTTCTCTCAGCTTGATCTTGCCACAGGTTTTCACCAGCTCAGAGTTGCTGAGGAAAGTATTCCCAAGACTGCTTTCCGTACTGAGAATGGGTTTTTTGAATGGTTAGTCATGCCTTTCGGTTTGACTAATGCTCCTGCTTTCTTTGTTGATTTGATGAATCGTGTTTTTCATGATGTGCTTAATAAATTTGTTCTAGTCTTTGTTGATGATATTCGCGTTTTCTCTAAGTCTGAGGAAGAACATGAGTCGCATTTGAAATCTGTTCTTGAGACTCTTAGAAATTATCAGTTGAAGGCTAAATTTTCTAAATGCCATTTCTGGAAGGATGAAGTCCGATTTCTCGGACATATTGTTTCTGGTAATGGAGTTTCTGTTGATCCAGTCAAGATCGCTGCGATCAACGTAAGTCTTTCTTTCCTTCTCTTTCCTTGTTTCATTCAATTTATTCTATCTTTCCAGTTGTCCTTATTTATCCCTATTCTGTGCAGGATTGGGAAACTCCTAGGACTCCAACTGATATTCGTAGTTTTCTGGGCCTTGCCAATTATTATCGGAGATTCATTGAGAATTTTGCTCGGATTCCTGCACCTCTCACCGCTTTGACTCGTAAGAATGCTAAGTTTATTTGGAGTGATGAGTGTAAAGCTGCATTCAATGAGTTAAAGCACATGCTTACTTCCGCGCCAGTTCTTACCGTTCCAAATGGAAATGAGGGATTAACGGTATACACTGATGCTTGTCGTGAAGGTTTGGGAGCTGTTCTGATGTAGGATGGGAATGTCATTGCTTATGCTAGTCGTTAGTTGAAGACCAATGAAGCCAATTATGCGGCTCATGATTTAGAATTACTTACTGTGGTTTTTGCTTTGAAGCTTTGGAGGCATCATCTTTTGGGTACTAAGTTTGAGCTCTTTACAGATCATCAGTCTTTGAGGTATATTTTCACTCAGAAGGATTTAAATCAGAGGCAAGTTAGGTGGTTGGAGTTTCTTGCTTCTTATGACCTCGACATCAACTATACCTCTGGGAAAGCTAATGTTGTGGCAGATGCTTTAAGTCGGAAGAAGGCGATGTTGTGTCAGCTTGTTGTTTCTTCTTCTCTTTTGGATCGTATCATGGCTAAGCAGGATGAGGGTGAGATGCTTAGATTGATGAAGGAGAGTGTTCGTAACAGAGTTGGCAGTGGTAGTCTTGATGGCAGTGGAGCTCAGATCGATGATAGAGGTATTTTGAGGATTAATAATAGGATTTGTGTCCCGAATGTTGATGGATTGAGACAGGAGTTACTTCAGGAAAATCATCGATCCAGACTTTCTATTCATCCGGGAGTGACCAAGATGTATCAGGATATGAAGAAGTTGTATTGGTGGAAGGGTATGAAGCGGGATATCTCCATTTTTGTTAGTAGGTGTGCGACTTGTTAGCAAGTCAAGGCCGATCATCAGAAGACCCTTGGTTTATTGCAGCCCCTTGAGATTCCCAAATGGAAATGGGAACAAGTTTCTATGGATTTTATTGATGGATTACCGAGGACTAGGAGAGGTAATGAGAGTATCTGGGTTATTGTGGATAGATTGACCAAATCAGCTCATTTCATTCCGGTCAAGTCTACCCGTCTGCTTCTAGTTTGTCTGAGATCTACATGAGAGAGATTGTTCGTCTCCATGGTGTCCCTCTCAGTATTGTTTGTGATCGTGATCCAATCTTTACTAGTCAGTTTTGGAAAGCTTTTCAGGAATCTTTGGGTACTCATCTGAATCTGAGCACTGCTTACCATCCACAGACCGACGGTCAAACGGAAAGAGTGAATCAGATTCTCGAAGACCTTCTTCGTGCTTGTGTGCTTGATTATGGAGGATCTTCGGAAGATCATCTCCATCTTGTCGAATTCACCTATAATAATAGTTATCAGGTATAATCTAATCTTCTGTTTTAATCTTATCTTAATCCTTTATCTATCTTATTTCTATCTTCGAATTCAGGCTAGCATTAAGATGTCTCTGTTTGCTGCTCTTTACGGACGACCTTGTAGATCTCCATCTTGCTGGATTGAATCCGGTAATCATTTGGTTCTTGGTCCTGATGTGATTTTAGAGGCTTCTGAGAGAGTTGAGGAGATTAGGAGGAAGACGAGGATTGTGCAGAATAGGCAGAAGAAGTATGCTGACAGGCGTAGGAGGAGTTTGGAGTTTTCTGTTGGAGATTTGGTTTTCCTTAAGGTCTCTCCCTTAAGGAATGTTATTCGATTTGGTCGTAGAGGGAAGCTTTCTCCTAGGTTCATTGGTCCTTTCCGCATTGTGGAAAGAGTTGGATCTTTGGCTTATCGTCTGGATTTTCCCGAGATGCTTTCTGGAGTGCATAATGTATTCCACGTCTCGCATCTTCGTCGCTATCTGCATGACCCATCTCTTATTGTTCAGCCTTCTGCTCTTGATAGTTTGGATATTGAGCCTAATCTGACCGTCGAAAGGAAGCCACTTCGTATTGTCGATAGAGGTACGAAGTAGCTAAGAAGGAAATCTGTTAGTCTGGTCAAAGTACAGTGGAGTACTGATGATCGAGGCTGTACTTGGGAGACGGAGGAGAGCATTCGTGCTTCGAATCCAGAATTGTTTGTTTCAGGTATTATTTGCTTTTCTATCTTGCTTTTTCCTTATTTTCCTTGTTTCGTTCTTTTCGAGGACGAAAAGGTTTGAGTGGGGGAGAGTGTAACAACCCAAGATTTTTGCAAATATTTTTAAATTAGATTTTATTTCAAAAATTTTATTTTTAAAGCATTTTAAAAGGGTAGTTGTAATTTTCCTATGTTAGTTGTATTTTGTTTAATTACAATTTTTAATTCTAGTTTCAATATAATAAACTATTTTCTTTATTTATTTTCTATTTTTCCTAAGACTATTTATTTATTTTCATTTCTACTTGATTTTGTTTTAACTTTTATTTTGTTTAATTGATTTTTATTTGTTTATATTGAATTAAAATGAATTGGAAATTCAAAGAGACAAAGTCTTTTCATTTGCTTGTGACTTTTCAATTGCTAGTCTTCTCATTTGCTTCGCCTTTCATTTTCTCTATTGTAGTCGTGCATTTCCTTTTATTTATCACATGAAAAACTTCTCATTACTTTCATTTCTCATGGCTATCTTCATTTCTGAAAAAATTGTAAGTAATGGCTTCCTTTTCTTTTTTTCTTCTTCATTTTCATTGAATTTTGCTTGCTCCTCTCTAGCTTTGCTCGGCCCTAACCACCATCATCTCCACCGACCACCACCATCGCCTCCTTCCCCTCATCATCCATGGCCAGCACTCCTCCCCTCTGTCCAGATCAGGCCGTGACCACCAAGTGATGACAACTCCACAAAAGTTTGCAAAAATCCTAGCCGAGCCACTATATGCATCCAATCCTTATTCACTACCCTTGACCACCTCTTTTGCCACCACCTTTGCCTTGCTTGGCCGTGACTACACACACCCTAGTGTTGATTCAGATCTGACCTGACATGTAGAAGACCATGGCCGAGCCAAACTTGACATAGGCCGAGCCTAGTTGTGCACCAAAAACCCTTTCTTTTGCCTTGTCCCTTTGTATTCCTTGTTTTGCAACTTCTTTCCCTCAAATTTCTATGCTAGCTGTGCCTAAATGAACCATACCCGAGCCTTACCTCAAAGAAAACATGTATGGCCGAGCAAACAAGGAGTCATGGTCAAGCAATTTTGATTTCAAAGCTTGGTGATGTCATTTGTTAATTCTAATTTCCATTTTTGTTTCAATTAATCTTTGTATTGAATATATATTTATATTGCTTTAATTTATTGTTGTATACAAGATTAATATCTTGGCTCTCTCTCCACTTGAATAAAAAGTCGTGCTATCGTGCTTTCTGGATTTATTTGTGTGTTTTGATTTGCGAACTCCAGTTTAAAAAGGTGAGTATTCACGCTTGACATTCATACTTATATAATTTGTGAAGTGACAACAAGTGAATATATAGAAACTATTATATCATGTTATACCTGCCTGTGATATGTATTATATGTTGTTAAACCCTATTATAACCTTGTCACATCATCTAATATGTTATATTCTGTTATATTGTTTATTTTATTCTGTTTCTCACATTGCAAGTTCCCTGTAGAATAGAATCACTATGGGTTGAAATGATACATACCCGAACGGACTTTAGAATAGAGAAAAATCGTTATGGGCTGAAACGATAGGCCTGAGTGATTTTTATTTACTTGGGATTGCGAGTTTGAAATGATAGAACTCGGATTTTCTTTGTAAATTGCGGATTGAAATGATATATCATCCGTATCACTTGACCTAGGTTAGAAAATATTATACAGACCCGTGGTTATTTTATATATTTTCTTGAAAATTTTAAGTATTTTAAAAATGTAAAAATATAATAATTTGATTTAAATTGAATTTAAAATGATTTAATAAAGGGTTAGTGATTTTTCTATAAGTTCAAAATGTTAAATAAATAAATGATTTAATTGTAATTTGAAATATAACTTAATTTGGAAATTTTTTATTTGGTTTAAAATGAAAGTTTAAGTATATAAAGTAAAATGGAAATTAAGTTTTATTTTTGAAATGGTAATTTAAATTTAAGTGTTAAGTAAATTGATAAAAATGCAAAGAATAAGAAAATTGTACACTTGGATTTATTAAGTAAATTATTGAAAAAATTGGATTTAATTATGAAAATTTTACTTTATAAATATCATAAGTTAAAGGGTTTTCAAATGAACATTTTGAGTGGAAAAATACGATTTTTATAAGTTTAAAATGGTTAAAAATCGAAGTTTATTTGTTTCTGAAATTTTATTATAAAACTGGAAATTGAATTAGTAGCACTTCAGAAATGCTATCATTTCTGAAATTAACTTAAAATCTGAAGTAAAGGATACTGCAGCACTTTGTAAGTGTTGTGGTTGATGCAAATGAACAAAAGCTAAATTAACTAAGGGCTACTGCAGCACTTGGTAAGTGCTGTGGTTGTAGAAAGAAAATCTAAAATCTAAAACTAAAAAAAGGGCTACAGTAGCACTTGATAAGTGTTGCAGTTGCTGAAATGAGATTTTCAAATGTAATCGAACTACTGCAGTAGTTTTGTAAATGCTGTCTTTGCTGAATTGAATTGTTTTCAAATGTAATTAAACTACTACAGCAGTTTTAAATGCTGTCTTTGCTGAAATGAATTGTTTCAAATATAACTTACCGCAGCATTTTTCTAAATGTTGCGAAAGCTGTAATTTTAATGTTTTAAAGTATTTAAGTGAATAAATGAGCTCAGAAAAGGCTAAATTTTTGGGAATTGAGTATTTGATTTTAAGGTATAATGACTTCACTTTTAAATGGTTTAAATGAAGTATTTTGATTTGAAATATAAACTATTTTTGAAATTTATAACCACGGGTTATAATAACGATTGGTTGTTAAAGAGACCGGGATCAGATATGGACATACTCTCTGTCGATACCGAAAACCACTTTAACAACTGTGTACGCGGTGGAGATTCCAGAATGAAGTAGGATGGTGGCGATGATCCTAAAGGTATATTTGCGTGGACCCAACTCCCATGAGTTGGCATAAGGTGGCTAAAACAGGAGCGATCGACGAGCCAATGAGGTAGCACCTCTGATCGGACACACTTCTTCGATACCATTCTATTACTTTTGTGATTGATTGGGTGCACCCCTTGATTTTGGGAGTGTGGCTCGAGGTGGGTGGTAGTGGCTGTTATGCATTTCCACCAGTCCGGATGCGTAATTGGTATATCTACCATGGCATTGCCTAGTTGTGCCGTGTCACCTACCATATCGAGCTTTACTACGAGTTTGGATTTCTACCGTAGCCTGTGGAGTATTGAGGGTAGCCCCCGATCTGCGAGTATGCTAATACTGGATAGACTACTGGGACTATTACATGTTAAGGGCTATATGGGTAACCCCTTGACGCTATTAAAAAGTAAGTTTATTTTATAATTAGACATTATTATACTAGCGAATATTACTACATAATAGATGGTTTAACAGATCCTTAAAGAATGGGCGATCCCAAGCATTCTTTAAGTTACTTGTGCATTTTTATTACAGTTCACTTGAGTTGGTTTACATTGTATAAGTATGTATGTCCTGACATGAGTGTTTTGTGTTTTGCTTTACGCTCGTGTCAGCCTGAGTATCAGCTTTGGATTTCACCTTCTGGAGCTAGGACTGCTGGAGATCATCTTTTATTTAGTTTCTATCTATTTCCATTCAGTATTTCTATGTCAGCTTTGTATTAGAGACATATGTATTTGGGATTTCTACTATACTTATGTATTCAGACTTCTGTTGTATCTGTTTTCACTATGTATTTTGAATCTATTTTGAGACTATGTATTGTAGTGGCTTCATGAACCACTATTTATTTTATTTTCCGCTGCGATTTATTCTGATATTCTGTGTCTGTGATTGGTTTTATTTGCTCCAAATTTATGACAATCTATTGTTTTGTATTATTCAAGTCCGACATGTGTGGTTTTATTGTTGATTTAAATGGTCCAAAATAGTGGGTCGTTACAGTTGTTAAATAATATATATATAGTTTTCAGGTGTGTAGTTTCCCTTTGCTCTTCGGTTTATGTATATATACGTATATATATGGGTTGTATATTGAATAGGTTTGCACATATATATATTGCTCGAAAATATTTTATTTAATATGATTGTTTGCAAATAACTGTTATATGAATAGAAAAGTTATACTTGTTTTATATAAATAATGCTGATTTATATAAAACTGTAAAGGTTATACTATGTATGTATACGGTCTGTAAAAGTTATGCTTGTTTTATATAAATAATGCTGATTTTATATTAACAGTGGTATGTTCTTGTTTATATAATATTGATGAGGTCGGCTTATTTGTATGCTTGTATATATATAAATCAATATAAGATGTATATAGTTATATATGTATAGTACAACATGACAGTTTGTATACAGTTATAGCTTGATGTTTGTTTTGTATGTATAGGTCAGCCTGCATATTTTTACAGAGAGATATATATACTTTGTATTGTATACCAAATTTATTTTGTATGAAGCAAAATTTATAAAAATTGATATGTATAGATCTTTATTTTATTATATGATTTAAATTAAATATTGAATCTATATAGTTATATATAGATATGGTATGTTTTAATTTTGCAATTTCTGTTTATTTATATGTGTATATATATAGATTTTGAAAGTTATGTATTTAAATTTTTATAAGTTGTATATAATTTTTGTATATATATAGTTATATATGTTCACTTATACCGTTGATCTTCGTCAATCCAGTTTGATTTGATTTTGTCAATTTCAAGCTTTCAGCTTTGTTCTTCGATTCGAGTTTAATCTTGTCTTGCTTTGAGATTCGTGCCTGAATTCGTAGCTCAATTCTTTGTCAAAATCTATCTAGCCTCAAAAGGTGAGCAATCACTCACGATTAACGTTCTTGTATTTATTAGATTTGATTTCAATTGAAACGACGATTGAAATATGATGTTATAGATATTTAAATTGTTATATATACTATTATCTGTAACTGTTCACCTGTGGGATATGACACCATATCATGTTTTTTATATTATATTATTATTAATGATATATGCCTGTTATTATTATTATCATATCTGTTATCACTCTACAAGTTCCCTATTAGTATAGAATTCCCTATGGGTTGAAATGATACATACCCGAACGACCTCGTAGAATAGGAGAAAATCGTTATGGGTTGAAATGACAAACCCAAGCGATTTTCATTTGAATTGAATTTGGGATTGTGGGTTGAAATGATATATACCCATATATATTTAAATTACGGATTGAAATGATAAATATCCGTATCACTTGAGCATAGGATAGAAAAATTTATACAGACACCGTTGGTCTATATATAAATATTTTAAAATGATTTCTATGGTTTTGAAAGGAAGTATATATGGTTTTATTTAAATTTGAAAATATTATGTATATGAATAAGTTTTAATACAAAATAGATTTAATAATAAGCTTTAAATTTAGTCAAGTTCGATTTAAGTAAAATACAATATGTTTAAGTATTTATTTAAAAATATTATTTAAAAAAATAGATTTTTATAATGATTCTATAAGTTAAGGTTGGAGAGATAAATTTGGATTTATTCAAAATTTTATTTAATTAAGAATTTTATTTAATTAAATCGATTTGAAACTTATTGAATTTGAGGGTTTTAAGATATGATTTTATAACTTGATTTTGATTTAAAGTGATTAAATGGATATTTAAAGTTTTAAATCAATCGAAGGAAATATTTAGTTAAATGTAATTTAAGGTTATTTAAATGATAATGGATTTATTAAGACAATATTTCAAAATAAAAAAATAATGAAGTTGAAATAAGATATATATGAAATTATCAATTTAGTTTTGAAAGTACTATAATTTGGAAATATATATTTGAAATGGAAATGATATTTTGGTTTTGAAAGATAAATTATTTTGAAATGACCACGGTGTTATAATGACGTATGGATGTTAATAGCGTATATTTCTACATAGTAGATAGTTCCAAGGATCCTTATAGGATGGTTATCCCAAACATCCTTTAAGTTACTTGTATTTCGGTTGTTATTTCACTTGAGTTGGATTTATTGATATAAAAATGTTAATCCTGACTCGAGTGTTTTGTGTTTTGCTTTACGCTCGGGTCAGACTGAGTGATACAACAATTGAGACTCACCTTTGGAGTTTGGAGCTTCGCTTGGAGATCCAACCATCGATTCACCTTTGTCATTCAGTTGATTCCAGTGATGTATTCAAATTTTGTTATTTGACTATTGTATTCGAGACTTTGTTATTGTAGTAGCTTCATGAACTACTATTTATTAATATATTCCGCTGCATTCTGCTATAATACTCTGTGTCTGTGATTCTGTGATTATTTTATTTACTTTATATGCTGAGTTTTGTCAAGTATAAATTAACAATCTGATATTTTGAACAATTCAAGTCCGACATGTGCAGATGCGAATGGTTGAAAATACCGGGTCGTTACAAAAATGATATCAAGGCACTGGGTATTACCAAATATATTGTATATTCCCTTTTCAAGAAGGGCAATACTCAAGAGAAGTGTTTACCATCCGAACATATCTCCTGCCCAATTTTAGTCACTTTCGAGGCACTCGAACTAGATAATTATAAAAATACTTCTTCTTTTCAAATCCCTTTTTGAAACAATACTATGTATAAAAATTTCCCCACAAATAGTTTATTATTACAAAATACTTATCGTCCAGTTACACTGGATTCATTCGTATTCGTTTCGATCGTACAATGACAAAGAGAATAATGTACTAAGTGCACTATCATATTCACCTAAGAAAACATTAGGTTGTGACTTAGAAGATTATTCAGATCATCACAAAATATATTGAGACTCATTCCCTGAACTGTCCAAAGAAAACACATCTTTTTATAAAATTTTCTTTTCAAAGTATTTATACTTTAAAGTATTTTTAAGTAAAATTATTACTACTTTTTCGAACCTTGAAAACCATTTGAAAACTTTATCAAAGTCACCAAGATTTAAATTCTTTGAAAGTCCATCTTATTTTTCAAAATATATTTTATAATTCTGTTTTATAAATCAATGAATATAAAATCATTCCTCAAATATTCATTTTTAAACTATGTTTCCTTTATTTTTAATAAACATCCTTATATTAAAATCCAATTTTAACCCAACATATCGTCAAACACCTTATAGTCAAACTGTAAAACTTAATTCATAAGGTGTTCGTTTCAATATTTCCACAAATTCTATCTACCCAACCTATGATGAAAAAGGAAAATTACCAATAAATCAGATAATAGACATTGCTCAAAACTAGAAGAGCATGATTAATCAAATCCTATATGGTAATATTAAATATTATCAACTCCTAACAACAATCAAATCATATATAACTATACTTTATTTTTGAAATTATTTCTTTATATATAAAATATATTCCTAGGTAAAATTATTTCATTTACCAATTTAAAAGAATATTATGTTGATTTTCCTAGTTTAAGAGTTTAGAAACCCTTGTCGACTCCGTGGTGCCCCATGTCTCGACCAGAACTCATAAATCACTAAACAATAAATCAACACAATATAAAATATTTTTATAGGACTTACAAATATGCACTCAATATATATACTCAAATTCATTCACAGGTCTCACTTACCCTATCTCAAATGAGTCAACCCCACAAAAGCCTAGGTATTCATTCAACCTAAGCTCTGATACCACGTGTAATGATCTGCTTTTCTTACACCAAAAGATGACACTTAATACGTCCTTGGTATTCATGTATCGATCAATTAAGTGTTCGAAAGACAGGACATTTGGGGTGAAGAAAGAAAAAGGCAGAACAGAATCTCACAAAACGCGACGAACAATATATAATATACACAATATCTTTACGAAAGGATACATCTTTATTATATACACAACATCAGAGTACACTATCCTACTATCAGCCTGGACAGATATAACATCATATCCTTACACTTTTTGATAAATACAAACAAGAACAGAACAAAATAAAATAGTGGAAGAATATAATATACTTGAATACGTCTTGAAGTATCCAGCTCGTCTCCTGAATGCTCCAAAGAATCCAGCTAAATCGGAAAAATATGCTTGGGTTGACCTGAGCATTATAGAAAAACAACGCCCGGGTCAGTCTGGCAAAACCAGCATGAGAAACTCAATCACAAGGAACTTTATTATAACATATAAAACCCTTTTAAAAGGTATCTCGCAAGGGCACATCGCACATAAACACCGATGGGTTTTTACCTTAGGATAACCAAAACATTTGTATATAAAATCCTCTGATATTATCATAATATCTAGGATACAAATACATATTAATCATAGCCGAAATTGTTACATTATTAAATTCCAACATTATGATAATATAACTAGCATCGAAACATGAGAGAAACCCATTCCAACATTTAGAGAAACCCATTCTCCATTCCAACAAATACATTCTCCAATACATGCCTTTCGAAACATTATTTGAAACCCATTCTCCAATACATGCCTTTCTCCAATACATTTTCGAAAGGTAGTCCCTTACCTTGACATCTGTTGAAACCATAAGGCATGTTTTGGAGAATGGGTTTCAAAAAATGTCAAGGTAAGGGACTACCTTTCGAAATTGGTACACCTCTAGATAAAATGTACCAGAGTCAGACCTTGAACTTGGTCTACCCCTGCCAACACAGAACCGGCCTACCCCTGAATTTGGATAGCACCGATTATGTCATTACTGCGGTTGTTCCTAACCTTTATCGAGATATCTCATGCACAAGCAAATCCATAATAGAGTAATTTATAAAGGTTATGACACACCCTAATGGGAGCGACCCACATAGCCCTGCTGCATCTCCCCTGTTTTAACCATTAACGGGGTGTAAGGCTTGAGGTAACGATTTACCTTCTTCTTAGTAGACCATTTGTAACATCCCCCCTGCTTGGAGGCCCAAAACTAATGGCTACGGATGCTGCAGTCATCCATAGTTATTAATCCTCGGCGACCAAATACGTCGGTGTTAGGTTCATTGATACACAGAAACACATGGATATGGAAAATTTTAAAACTTCAAACAAGATCACATTTCATTTCAAATCATTTCCAATTCATTACATAATCCCATAATCGTAAACCACATTCAGAGAAAATATATTTATTACAACATACGCCAAGAGCGACATATGAAGATGCCCTCTTGGACAATCAGAGTATATACAGGCAATATAACAACTTTGCCATTACAAAAAACACAGCAGAATCAAATAAAAGAGAACTTTAAATATTTATTATGCCTCCTGCATGTCTCCAGAAGCTTTATTCATTTAATGAGGTACTTGAAAACCTCAACTCTCAAACTTCTCAAAATCAATAGTGTAACGACCCAGAATTTCTGATATTTGAAATTCAAATATTTAATTGATTTTAAATATTAATAAGTAGAAATTATAAGCCGAATAATTTAAAATTCGAATATCTGGATTTAATTGGATAATTAAATCAATAATTTAATAGTTGAAATTCCAGAAATAATTGAAATATGGATTTAATGTGATTAAAAATGATTTATAAAGTTATATTAAATCATATTGAAGTTATAGTGATGTTATAGGACTTTTAAAATTGAATTTAAAGTTAATTTGTGAAAATTGAATATTTTAATATTTAATCGACTAGGGAAATTAGCCATTTTTCGAACAGTCTCAGAATTGGACGAAACTAGTTCCATTGGATCTGTAATAGTTTGTTATTATCAGATTTCAATTTTCGTAGCAATCAGAGTTGTCGTTTGACCGTGGCAGCTCCAAACGCATCGAAATTGTTTTAATATTAATTTGGCGAGTTAAAATAGTCATTTTTCAAATAGTGCCGGATTTCGACGAAACCAGTTTCATCGGATCCGTAATGTTGAATTATTGTATGGTTTCAAATTTCGTGTCAATCGGATTTACCGTTTGTCCAGGGCAAGCCAAAACGCATCAAAATCGGTTTGATTTAAATTTGATCGTTTAATTCCGTAACTCGCACAGATGACCGAATTAGCTCCCAAACACGTTCCATTGTGTTCGGAACGCGGGGTAAACCTTAGAAACGTCAGCCGGCACGCTTCGTTTGGAGTTCGAAAATTTTCGGCATTCGATTGCTCGACAATTAATACAGTGAATGCATTAATGTCGATTTTCGAGTGTCGAAAAATCGCGTTCGTTACAATTTGGTATCAGAGCATATGGTTAAGCAACAACCATGGCTCTGTTGGGTGTTACTCATTAGAGATAGAGTCAGTAGTACTCTAGAATGAGTTTGAGTGTAATAATAGATATGAGTGCGTATTTGTTAGTGAATATAAAATTATTTTATATTGTGATGATTGGTTTGTTGTCTGGTATATGGATTCTGGTCGATATAGTCCGTACAACTCTATCGATAGGGATCTCTAAACACTTATTCAGAACAATTCGGCATGATATTGTTTTAAATTGGGTAAATGAAATCATTTTACCTCGATTATATTTTATATATAAAGGAATAATTTTTCACAAATTATTAAAGTGTATATAATTGAATTGTTTGATTGTTTGAAAATGTAAAAATATATAAGTTAATTAAAAGTTGTTTGAAAAAGTTGAATTAAAACAACATTTGTAAAAGAGAAAATTGTATAAGAAAATGAATTATAATGTATGAAGTTATAATTAAAATGATTTACAATGGCAAAATATTCTTATATATTTGGAAGTGAAATTTTATAAGTAAAAGATTTATAAATGTGATTTATAATCTAAAATAAAATTCCAGAGAAATGTTTTAGAAAGGATTTGATATTTTGGAAAATTGTTTTAGAGAGATGAAATCTCTAAACTCTTTTCGGTCGCTGGAAAATAATTCCGATGATGATCGCGACATCATTGGTATTCATTTTCGGGTTTCCAAAAAAGGAATTGTTGTCGATTATTTTTAAATGAAAGTTGATTGGAAAATTTGGATTTTATTTTGGGAATTCAAAAGATAATTTGAATTGATTTCAAAAATGGTTTTGAAAGGTTGAAAAGACTCTGGGATCCTATTTAAAATATTTATGGAATGATAAATGAGTTGATAACTTATATAATTTGAATTTTGATATAATAAATTTAACTTAAAGGATGGAGTTAAATTAAAGTAAGTATAAGTGAATCAACTGAATCTAAGCTGTAATTGTTGAATATAAGTAATCAAGTTTTAAACTTATAATATGAGATAATAAATTTTGACTTTGGTAAAAGTTAAATAGAATTGGAATTCGAATTGGATTTATAAGTGGAAATTTAAGTTAAGTTAAACAAATGATGTTTAATTGGAATATAACTTAAGTAATGGTGAATGAATTTGATTTTGGGTATCAAAATTAATTAATGAAATGAAGTGATGAATGTGAACTTGAGTTATATAAATAAAATTCAGTTTTATTTATTAAATGGATTAGCAATTGAATTAATAAATGGATTGAATGTTAACCAATCGAATGTAAATAAATTGATATAGAATAATGAATGTAAGTGTTAATTCATTAAAGCTAATGAATTGGAAGTTGAATAAATTGAATGGAAGTCAATTTAATATTAAACCAATTGGAATTAAAAGTGTTGAACCAAATTGAATGTAAATTAATAATTTGTTGTGTTGAATGTACATTGGTTGTTATATGGATGTTGGTTGATTGTATATAAATTCATTCAGTGTCAATGAAGTTGAATTAATAAAATTGGAAGCTAAAGTAATTGAATTCAAATTGAAAAGTGATGTAAATTTTAATAGAATTGAATTCAATTTGAATTGGAAGTGAACCAACTTGAATGTAAATTAGTGAATGTAACTAATTAAATAAATGAATGTTGATAAAATCCAATGTAAATGAATCAAATATGATTTAAAATTTAAAACCAAATCAATGAATATTAATGAGAAGTGAATCAATATTGATTTGGTATGGATTTGTTGGATGTTATTGGATGATAGTTGTTTGATGGTTGCATTTATTGCTTTAGTTGCAATTGCTATGTTAGAACATGTAGTTATTATGATGCTATGAGATGTATATTGATATTATTTTCTATATACATGTTCTCATTTGTTTGATTGAGTGTTTAGTAGGTGCGGATGGCGCTTG
Source organism: Allium fistulosum (assembly GCA_030737815.1). Taxonomy (NCBI): domain Eukaryota; kingdom Viridiplantae; phylum Streptophyta; class Magnoliopsida; order Asparagales; family Amaryllidaceae; genus Allium; species Allium fistulosum. Next base: position 1,430,669,843 of record CM060902.1, read on the forward strand.
CTTCGCATTTTGAGCTCGCTTTCGCGCTATATTAGCCGTATACGCTCGCTAATAATATATAAGGTACATATCTCAGATTAAATATCGTACTTTTACACTTTTTTCCCTACGGGATGCCTCATCACTTGATGAGATGTATATTTGTGATATATATACACTGTCATTTTTTTTTCGAATCGAGCCGCGCAAAGGAGGTTATGGCGAAATTTTCCGAAAATTTAAGGCATTAGAATATTTTTGAGAAATTTGAAAATTTTGGAAACTTAGTGAAAGTTGTTGTAAGAAGTTTAACTAATGGATTTTTGGAAAAGTTAAACACTTAAGGGATTTGGAAATCTAATTTGAATGGTTTGTTTTGGAAAGTTAATAGATTTTGTATCTTCTTCTTACTTGGTAATTTCGAGGACGAAATTCTTTTAAGGGGGGGAAGTTTGTAACGACCCAGAATTTTTGATATTTGAAATTCGAATATTTAATTGATTTTAAATATTAATAAGTAGAAATTATAAGCCGAATAATTTAAAATTCGAATATCTGGATTTAATTGGATAATTAAATCGATAATTTAATAGTTGAAATTCCAGAATTAATTGAAATCTGGATTTAATGTGATTAAAAATTATTTATAAAGTTATATTAAATCATATTGAAGTTATAGTGATGTTATAGAACTTTTAAAATTGAATTTAAAGTTAATTTGTGAAAATTGAATATTTTAATATTTAATCGACTAGTGAAATTAGCCATTTTTCGAACAGTCTCAGAATTGGACGAAACTAGTTCCATTGGATCTGTAATAGTTGTTATTATCGGATTTCAATTTTCGTAGCAATCGGAGTTGTCGTTTGACTGTGGCAGCTCCAAACGCATCGAAATTGTTTTAATATTAATTTGGCGAGTTAAAATAGTCATTTTTCAAATAGTGTCAGATTTCGACGAAACCAGTTTCATCGGATCCGTAATGTTGAATTATTGTATGGTTTCAAATTTCGTGTCAATAGGATTTACCGTTTGTCCGGGGCAAGCTAAAACGCATTAAAATCGGTTTGATTTAAATTTGATCGTTTAATTCCGTAACTCACACAGATGACCGAATTAGCTCCCGAAACACGTTCCATTGTGTTCAGAATGCGGGGTAAACCTTAGAAACGTCAGCCGACACGCTTCGTTTGGAGTTCGAAAATTTCCGGCATTCGATTGCTCGGTAGTTGATATAGTGAATGCATTAATGTCGATTTTCGAGCGTCGAAAAATCGCGTTCGTTACAAATAGAGTATCCGAGAGTTTAAGGGGAAAACATAAACTTTGGGTCCGACAAAATGCCTGGTATGAATAATAATCTAACATCTCAAACCATTTAGATATCTAGTGAGACCACACCGCTTAGCGGAACGGGTTTTCCCCTCACTAGTATCTTAAAACCTTTATAAACCATATACTGTGATCCTGCATCCACAATTGTTAAAAAAATAGTCATTTCAAAATATTAAGATGATATGCATATAATTTAAAAACATTTAGATTTCCCATCCCTTGTTTAATTGACTCCCTATCATATTTATAGTTTCTAGGTTCATTATTAACTTATTAGTTTTCATGGGCTTACTAATAACCTTTATATAATGTATGGACACCCTGTCATATTTCATAGTTTCCATGGGTGTACCATGAACCTATTGTCCCCTGCCAATTAACTTAATTAATTCATGGTGTAGCGGCCCGGAAATTTTCGATCGCGAAAATCCCAGATAGTTAGGAAAAGAAGAAAGAGATAGAAGAAGAAGAAACAGAAACACAGAACTGATTCTCACAAATCACAGCGGATCAAAATATAATATCAAATAATAACAGTTTACAAAAAAATACCTGTATCTGTCAATTATATTTTTACATCAGAGTTACACTCATACACAAACACTGGACATATACAAATCGCATGTCTCAGATAAACAGAAATAATATCACAGCGGAAACACTCCATACGTTCCTGCCATCCAGCTCGTCTCCTGAGCTCCAGAACGTCCTTCCCTGAAAATCTGTAATACTCGGTCTGACCCGAGCATTACAACAAAGTAACACCCGGGTCAGGCTGGAAACTAGCGTGGGTAACTCGTGTCAATTTACAAATTCACAATTGTTAGAGACATCACTTATTTCACACATCAATTTCTAAGTACCAAAACTTAGATTAAATGGTCCAATTCACTTAAATTATTCCATACCAGCCTATTGATTTCACATATCAATTTATAAAGAATCGAAGTGGTTTCGGGTATTAACTAATACCCGACTCCGGTCTCTTCGAATCCAATGTCATCTTAACCCAAGTTATTCAAGTGGTTAAATTTTAAATACAGGATGTCACTTTTACACAGCAATTCATCATAGATAACCACATTATCTCTGTTCAACCCAACATATCATATTACAAAAAAACATTTCATTTCACAAAGCATCACAATCACATATTAGGGATAACAAATAATCCAAGGCATTCAAATATCATTCAATCATTCATAAGCAAGATAAATTAGTCATACCATTTCTGATTAATTTAATTAACTACCAATGAATTAAATTAATTATTTTATTACTTAAAAATCTTGCTTATTTAACATTAATTAATTATATTCAATTAATTAATCATCCCTTAATTATTCATCTTGATTAATCATTCTCTAATTACATTATGTAATTATCCTTAATAAATTACACAAATTAATTATTCCCAAACAATTATAGTAATTAACCTTTAATTACTCCTATTAATTTTTTTTATGATTAATTAAATTAATTAATCCTTCTATAATTACTTCATTGATTAATTAATCTAAATTAATCAATCCCTTAATTACTCTAATAATTATATTAATTAATGATCCTTAATTAATTAATTATTGTTCTAATTAATCAAATCTTTATTCATTAATCAGCTTGATTAATCACATTTAGTAATTAATTACCCTTAATTAATTACATTACTTAATTAACTTCAAATAAATTTTATTAATTAATTAAGTCTTAAATTAATCACACTAAGTAATTAATTCTTAATTACTTTCACAAAGTAATTATCCTTCATATTAATTACACAAAGTAATTAAACCCAAAACCACTACCATTCTTCAATTAATTACATCCAGTAATTATCCACTAATTACTTCATTAAGCAATTATACTTAAATTATCTTAATAATTTAAAGAATCACAAATCATTAGATCATAATTACCTTTTAATATAAAGACATTATTCTTATTAATGATTTAAATTGTCATTAACAAAATCATTTGAAAACATTTTATTTTAAAATTTCATTTAAATTCCATTTCAAATTTAAGATTTAAAATGAATACAAATTTAACCTTACAAAATAAAAATAAAACAATTTTAAAAATCCTTTTTAAATCCAAATGTGAAAGAATCACTTATCACTTATAAATTAAATTTATAAGAGTTTTAAACTAGACAGTTAAATTCAAATCATTTTTTTATATACTTTAACATTTTTAAAGTTGTTAAAACATTTAAATTTTCTTAAACTTTATTTATTTTAAACTAGGATACAGATTCAATTTGAATCCATACTTTAAAATTTGGTTTTAAACTTCGTTTAAAACCTGTTTAAATTTTAAAATCCATTTTAAAATTCAAAACCAGACAGGTTTTAAAAGAAACCTGTAACCAAAACTTAACCCGAGCCAGACCTATAATGACTTCGAGTCAAAACCCACACTACTACGAGTAACCCACACTGAATACTCGAGCAACTCGAAATCCCTTCTCCTGCTTCAACCCAGATCATCAGAAAACATAGTGCACCATGCGCATGCACGGTGGCTCTGACCATCGCCGGTCAACCACGATAGCCTCATCACATCAGAAATCAACCTCGCACACCATCACGACCATTAGATCACACCACAAACTCGAAATCAAAATCGAGCAGACAAACTCAAAACTGAAACAACACTCAAAACCTGGAATCACCTCAACCTCGTCTCTCCGACCACCAGAGTGACAGCAATTCCGACCACACCTTCACCAACCACCATGCTTCCATTTCCCAAAGGCCGATGACACTCGATCCACCAGAGCCGTTGTCCCGATCAAAACTATACAACCTATCCAAACTAGGTTTACAGACTTAATGTGATCGCCGCTGCCACCACGATCATCTGCACACCCATCCAATATTTTTCCTTGATTCTCCGATCACACTTCTTCCTCCAGAAAGAATCTCGACACCCCAGATCAACTAGATCGCCAGGAACTACTCAAATTCCATTTTCTGGCCAGAATTACAAACTCAAAACCCAACTAAATGTTTTGATTCTTCTTTTTAAAATCAAGATTTTGATTAAGTAATTAGTTTTTAAGCCTGAATCAATGAATTACAATGTTTGAATTTAGACTCATTTTAAATTTTCTCTATTGTTCTTGATTTCCAAAGTCAATACAAAATTATTTTAACTTGAATAAATTTTTAAACTTTACTTTATCATATAACAAACAAATTTCATTCAAATCCTAAGTATTAACAGCAACCGGATCAAGAGAAAATGAATTTTGATCAAAACTTGAGTTTGAACTGGAAACAGATAGTGTCTCAGGTGAAACAGACATGCAAACTCATCCATCCATTCATATATATAAACATCAATGTACTTATCAATACATATACAATCATACTTATTCCATAGATAATCAAGCAGCCAAGTTTATATACTTAAAATTTTAAAATGTGATGTTACTCACTGGTATATAAAAAAAAGAACTGGGTTGGTTTACTCATTGTTATTTGAAGAAACAGAGAACAGTTTTGGTCTGGAACTTGATTTCCAAAGTTTAATCTGAAGCCTGATCCCTTTTTTTTCTTCATGTTCGAATGCAGTAAAATGTGAACAAGGCAGTGATGGATATATGTATATATACATATAATAGAGGCGTGCAGAAGAAGCTAGACTGAGGTGGTTTTGTGTACAATGTTTCACATATTTTCTTTTGTTATTTTCTTTATTTTATTTCATTTTCTGGTTATCTTCTCGAATGTAAGAGAATGTGAGGCTAGTCAGTGCCCATCTATATATAAAAGTAGCTGTAACTTCTTATATACAGTAGTTCTTTTAACTTTTATCCTTTTACACTTGTTTGTATATTTTATCTTGAAAATGACTTAATTTGATTATTTGAAAAGGAATTGATAATTTAAAAAGTAGATTTGATATAATGCATGTTGAGAGGATATGCATTTAATGAGGTTGCCCCCTTGTGTGTCTACATGACATTTATTTATACAGATACATAAGATATATATATATATATATCTTATGTACCTATATGCATATTCCACCTATATATATTCTTATATATGTATTTGCCATCATATTCATTTATTAGGTATATCCTTAATATTATATATATACACATATTCACATCCATACAACTTTCCCATATCTTGCTTCATATCGCACATATATACATATGTATACATATGTTTTCCCATAACCTAAACTTGTATGTTTATATACCTGTATATATATTATCTTGCATCATAAGGCTTGTACATATTTATCTATTTGGGTGTTTATCTTAATTCATAAATGGTGGAGTTTATATGTTTATACATGAGACTCAAATATTTCTCATATCCAGAAGTTTATAAATTTAAAATTAAATATAGTTTTTAACCAATTATCTAGGTATTTCAAATATCAGAAATTTATTTATTCGTTTGACTTATAAAAATAATATTCCGATAATTTAAACCGGTTAATTACTCAATTAACCCACGTTAAAAATCTGGGTCGTCACATTCCTCCCACCTTTGAATCTTTTCGTCCTCGAAAAGGAACGAAACTAGAATTTATGAAAATGCTTAAAATCAGATAAATATTTAAATATTTTTTATTTAATCATTTTTAAATCACTTTTTAATATCTATATAATATTATTCCAAAGTAGTTTTTATAAAAATACTTTTATAACTCGATGTCTCAACAAGTCCATCCTTGTTCTCATAGAAATTCGGTCATACGTTGATCAGGCGTAGGACTGAAAATCTATAAATACTTGGTAAACCCGTTTTCAACACCCAGTGAAAATACTTGGAAAATAATTTTATTGAAAATATAGAAAACATTTTTTGAAAATAGAGGAAATATCTTTGGTGAGAATGCTCTGGAAATCATCACCCCCATCCACGGTCGTAGTTAACCCGATGGTTACGTTGCCATCCCGGCAAAATCCATAGATGACTATAGGCCTCCGCTCCCCTCGATTACACCATGGAACCCGCTACAGATTGCAGTTATACCCGGGCTTTACGTTGCTATCACAGCAAAAACCCATATAATCGTAGGCATCAGCGCCCTCGAATTTCGCTGCCAAAAGAATGAAACTCCTCCACTTGACCATAGATCGCAGTCTACCGATGTTACGTTGCCATCTCGGCAAAATCAAGTGTAGACTGTTGGCACTCATCCTCCACACGATTTTCGCTATGGTCCACACAGTAGATCGCAGCGACATCGAGTTACACTATCGTCACAGCATAACCCAAATTCCCCTGTAGGCATCAGCGCCCTCGACTTTCGCTACCCAACAATCCTCAGGAACTAGTTTTTCCGGACTCCTCACAGGATCAACTTTAGAGCCTCCCCCTCTTTGAGACTCAAGGAAGTACCACTCTGTGGCACTCCTGAGAAGTTCATTCAAGGGAGTGCCTTTTTCCCCAGAGCCACTTTCAAAACACTTTATACTATACACATATAGTATTTCCAAATCATACACCTAGTATGAATTCCATATAAATCTCCTTCTCAAAATCGATTACCCCAAAATCAATAATTCACAAACTAGGCTTTCCAAATTCCAAATTTGTTTTTTTTCCGAAAATCAAAAGCCTTTCCAAAATTCAAAGGTTCCAAAAACCCTTTTCCCAAAATCATTTTCACAAAATCCTTTATATATATGTATATATATAATAACCTTGGGAAATTTTTTGAATCACTTCATACTTGTATAAATTCACTTTTATACTTCAAATATTTTCAAAACCCTTTTCTTCAGGCAATAGATTCAACAAGGGGAGTTTACCATATATAACAAAGATAAATATCTTTGTTTATTCCAAATCAAATATTCAAATTTGATTACTCTATAAAGTCACTTACCAAATTACTTACTTCCATAAAGTAAATTTTTACCATAGAAATATCCAATTTCCACTTTAATTCATCATATATTTCACAAAATATACTTCCAATTTCAAAAATCATTTACAGTTCTTATCCACAAATTTTCAATATCAATTTTATTCAAACCCGTACGATGCACACAAATCATCCGTACGCTATACCAATTTGATCGCTCACTCGATCATATAATTCCACTTCTGAACTAGTATTGTCCACCCGACTTTCTAGTGCGGACTCAGATTTGGTTTCTTGATCAAAAACCGTTATTCTCCTTGCATAGTCACAACTATGATAGAGAATATCCAAAACCAATCAAAAATCCATATCCAGGTTCGTCGTCGAAAATCGAATGAAAAATCCCAAATCGGATCGATAATACTATCTCGAAATTCTGTGCTCGAATCTGGATCAAATCACTATGCGTATAGAATAATATACGTACATCCTACGTATTTATCTTCATTGATTATTAGCCAAATCAATTTCCTTTCTATTCATATTCACTTAAACTTTCATTCACTTATTCACAATTGCTTCAATCCTCTCTTGGATTACCATTTTAATTCTTATCTCAATTGGGTATTTAATCATAAATAGTTTGTACTCTAATCAGCTTAAATTTAGAAAATAGCTTGAAATTTTTTAAAATAAACAAGTAGTTGAAAAATAATTATTAACTGTAAAAAGCTGTAAAATAATTAAGTAATTGTAAATAGTTGAAAATAGTAATTATTTATAAAATAATTGAAAAACAGTAATTAGTTTATAAATCAGTTGTAAAATTGTTAAATAGTTCCAAAAGTAATTGTAAAACAAGTTTAAGATAGTTTTAGGTTTAAAAAGAAAAAGTTGTATAGTAAATAGTTTGGAAAAAATAGATTTATATTAAAACAATTTATTTTGAAAATAGTCCAGAGTCAAACTGTTCAATTCCCCATCAATTCAATTTAAATTTCCACTTCCATTTAAATTGACTCACTTCTAATTTGAATAACTTCAATTTCCCTTGAACTTGACTTATCCCCAATTCAAGTTGAATAAACTTCAATTTCTTTCCAAATTCAAATCAAATTCCATTTGATTTTAAACATATTCACTTTAATTACAATTCCAACCTATTCAAATTAATTTAGACTAATTTCAAATTGAATCCACTTTAATTTCAAATTATTTCAATTTCTATATGAATTAATCCCAATTCCCATTTGAATTTGAACTCATTCAATCTTCATTTTTATTTCAAATTAATCCAATTCAAATTTCCCATTTGAATTTTATACTTATCCATCTTCAATTCTAATTAATTCAAACTAAATTCAATTTGAACTAATGAAATCTGAATCTTAACTTTAAACCATCTCAAATTATATAAATTCGAGTTAAATTTTCAAATGTTGATTTAACCCCTTAAATCAAATTAACCTTTATTTCTAAATCAATAATCCAAATCTTTAAACAATTTAATTCTGAGTCCAATTCTCAAAATTCCATTTTAAATTATCTTTACTTAGCTTATTTCAAAGTTCAAATAAGAGTTCAAAACAATTTTATCTTAAAAATTCAATTTATTACCTAATTTATCTTCCAGTTCTGAAACTAGTTTTTAAACAAATTTTAATTTACAAATTCAATTATTTAAATTTTCAGTTCAAAGTAATTCCATATCCTTAATTTCAAATTAAAGTTTAATTTCCCTTTTATCTCAATAATGGATATATTACCACACTTCATTCCTCGTTCATTTAAACAAATCCAATTCACAATTTAAAGATTATTAATAACAATAGGATGATATCATCCAATTTATTCTAAAACATCCATCCATTTCCAAATTCCAAATCTCAAACCCATTTTGAGATCACACAAAATACCAATTCAAATTAACCATTTAACTCCCCAAGTTAAATCTCAATTTCATCTTGAAATTTCCAGTTCAGGTTTCTTGTTAACTTATTTAACTTTCCCAATGTTAAATTCAATTTACTTAATCTAGACAACCTTACCCAATTTGAATTCCCATTTCAAACTTTAAACTTCATATTAACAGTCTTCTCACTTATAAGTTCAAAACTTATCACTTTGGGTTTCACATCTCATTCCAAATTTAAAACTCAACATTTAGAGTTTATTTCAAACCATCTTTGATATTATGAATATTCCTCATATATACATATTTCCTTTATACACTAAGTTATCCTTAAATTTTAAATCACCTTTGGTTTTAGTTCAAATAGTTTCCTTTAATGCTTTCAAACAACTCTTATTTTAAAATAAGATCACATTCAAAATATTCTGAATAATACTCTTTATTATTTCTATTTGAAACAATTTCAAAACTTTTCAATTTACATTCTTTCTAATTTACAAGTTATTCACGTCTAACGGTTACTTCCTTCAAACATTTATGTGTTTATTGGAAAACAATCATCCAATTTAAACTCAATAACCATTATTTTCTGGTTTGAAACCATTTTAATTCATCTTATTTATATAGTTCATTTTATCCAATCCCTATTTGGATATGTATATATATTACTTAATTTCTTATTTAATAACCAATTATTGCTTTATAAATATTATATAAGCTTTTATAAAATCATCCAGTTTTAGAACCATTTTTAAAACCTTTATATAAGAAAATAACAAGTACGCTCTCATATATATACACACACACACACACTCAACTCATCCTAGGGTAATACTAACCCTATCCCAGATGAGTAAACCCACCAGAGCCAAGGTTTTCGCTTAGCCTTTGCTCTGATACCACATGTAGCGGCCCGGAAATTTTCGATCGCGAAAATCCCAGATAGTTAGGAAAAGAAGAAAGAGATAGAAGAAGAAGAAACAGAAACACAGCACTGATTCTCACAAATCGCAGCGGATCAAAATATAATATCAAATAATAACAGTTTACAAAAGAATACCTATATCTGTCAATTATATTCTTACATCAGAGTTACAATCATACACAAACACTGGACATATACAAATCGCATGTCTCAGATAAACAGAAATAATATTACAGCGGAAACACTCCATACGTTCCTGCCATCCAGCTCGTCTCCTGAGCTCCAGAACGTCCTTCCCTGAAAATCTGTAATACTCAGTCTGACCCGACCATTACAACAAAGTAACACCCGGGTCAGGCTAGAAACCAGCGTGAGTAAACCCATCTAACATGAAATACTAAGTTCAACATAAAAAGAAACCTGGGTAACTCGTGTCAATTTACAAATTCACAATTTGTTAGAGACATCACTTATTTCACACATCAATTTCTAAGTACCAAAACTTAGATTAAATGGTCCAATTCACTTAAATTATTCCATACCAGCCTATTGATTTCACATATCAATTTATAAAGAATCGAAGTGGTTTCGGGTATTAACTAATACCCGACTCCGTTCTCTTCGAATCCAATGTCATCTTAACCCAAGCTTTTCAAGTGGTTAAAATTTAAATACAGGATGTCACTTTTACATAGCAATTCATCATAGATAACCACATTATCTCTGTTCAACCCAACATATCATATTACAAAAAAACATTTCATTTCACAAAGCATCACAATCACATATTAGGGATAACAAATAATCCAAGGCATTCAAATACCATTCAATCATTCATAAGCAAGATAAATTAGTCATACCATTTTTGATTAATTTAATTAACTACCAATGAATTAAATAAATTACTTTATTACGTAAAAATCTTGCTTATTTAACATTAATTAATTATATTCAATTAATTAATCATCCCTTAATTATTCATCTTGATTAATCATCCTCGATTAATCATTCTCTAATTACATTATGTAATTATCCTTAATAAATTACACAAATTAATTATTCTCAAACAATTATAGTAATTAACCTTTAATTACTCCTATTAATTTTTTTCTATGATTAATTACATTAATTAATCCTTCTATAATTACTTCGTTGATTAATTAATCTAAATTAATCAATCCCTTAATTACTCTAATAATTATATTAATTAATGATCCTTAATTAATTAATTATTGTTCTAATTAATCAAATCTTTATTCATTAATCAGCTTGATTAATCACATTTAGTAATTAATTACCCTTAATTAACTTCAAATAAAATTTATTAATTAATTATGTCTTAAATTAATTACACTAAGTAATTAATTCTTAATTACTTTCACAAAGTAATTATCCTTCATATTAATTACACAAAGTAATTAAACCCAAAACCACTACCATTCTTCAATTAATTACATCCAGTAATTATCCACTAATTACTTCATTAAGTAATTATACTTTAATTATCTTAATAATTTAATGAATCACAAATCATTAGATCATAATTACCTTTTAAGATAAAGACATTATTCTTATTAATGATTTAAATTGTCATTAACAAAAGCATTTGAAAACATTTTATTTTAAAATTTCATTTAAATTCCATTTCAAATTTAAGATTTAAAATGAATACAAATTTAACCTTACAAAATAAAAAAAAACAATTTTAAAAATCCTTTTTAAATCCAAATGTTAAAGAATCACTTATCACTTATAAATTAAATTTATAAGAGTTTTAAACCAAACAGTTAAATTCAAATCATTTTTTATATACTTTAACATTTTTAAAGTTGTTAAAACATTTAAATTTTCTTAAACTTTATTTATTTTAAACTAGGATACAGATTCAATTTGAATCCATACTTTAAAATTTGGTTTTAAACTTTGTTTAAAACCTGTTAAAATTTTAAAATCCATTTTTAAATTCAAAACCAGACAGGTTTTAAAAGAAACCTGTAACCAAAACTTAACCCGAGCCAGACCTATAATGACTTCGAGTCAAAACCCACACTACTTCGAGTAACCCACACTGAATACTCGAGCAACTTGAAATCCCTTCTCCTACTTCAACCCAGATCATCAGAAAACATAGTGCACCGTGCACATGCACGGTGGCTCTGACCATCGCCGGTCAACCACGATAGCCTCATCACATCAGAAATCAACCTCGCACACCATCACGACCATCAGATCAACACCACAAACTCGGAATCAAAATCGAGCAGACAAACTCAAAACTGAAACAACACTCAAAACCTAGAATCACCTCAACCTCGTCTCTCCGACCACCAGAGTGACAGCAATTCCGACCACACCTTCGCTGTGATGCCCCACCTCTATACTCACGCTAGCCAAGGACACTACTGATTAATGCCGTCAACTAGCACGAAGAATAAGGTTGTTGAGGAGCGACCATCTGTGTAATTGCTTTGTGCGAGCTCCGATATGTCAGATAGTATAACATGCATTTCATTTCAAGAGGAAATCCGACATACCGATACAAACTCAAAGCTACCACACAGTGGCTATGAGGCCTTCGGAAACAAATATAGAAATAAGCATAACACAAATCATTCGTAGACATTCATATCACGAAGGCGGAAATAGATATGAATATATAACACAAAAAGGTGTACATCAGAGTAGTGGTCAAATAAGATCCACAATATCACAAAAGAATAGATACAAGTGCTGGACAAAAGAATAAGTATACATCATGGAGTCTATATCTCAATGTATAACAACAAAAACTACAAATGTAATGTAGTTAGACAAAAGTCAGAAGATGATCCCAGATAAGGAGTCAAGCAGAAGCACCTATAACATCTCGGTCTGACCCGAGTATTATTTAATAAGAAAATAATAAACGGATCAGTCTAACTATAATTATCATTTATAAAATGAGATAAGAGTAGAGATATAACTAAGACGTATGATAACAATAATGTCAAACTGTGACAAATATGCTTTAAACAACAACAAAATCATATAATATCTCAAGAATCTCAAAGCACAAAAAAGAATGTCATATTCTTTATTTTTATTCACCAAACCACAAATATTGACAAACATATCGTTGCCAATCACATAAAGAGGTGAAACACAAATTCTAGAAATCATCAATCAGAAATCCAGAAATCACAAAAGGGGGGAGGCCTATCACAAACGGGAGCATGAAAACTCACCAACACGTGTATCACAAACAAAACGCTATTCCATGGTCGCTAACCATAAATTTTGAGCCGAAGCTCCACAAACGGCCCGAAGACCACGGGTTGCTACCCCGCCAAATTGAACCGAAGTTCCACAGAAACGGGGTTTAGTCTCCCTCGTAGACAAATAGACATCGCACATCGCTAGTCTAAATCAAAAAATGATCATCATTGATCAATAAAAGTGTCGATTACACTAACCTAGTAAATATATGAGTTTAGCTTCATGTCCCATAACCACTGGCTTAACTTAAATATTTACGAACAAATTGTAGATTCCCACTCGAAGATTGTCACAAGAGTTCAATCGAACAAGTCCAAGAATTAACCGGAAAAGTAAACGCAAGCGTTTCATACCACTTGTTTTGCTAAGCTGTTTAATTAGATTTCTCATACGAATGAGGTAAAGGTTTGTATATATTAATAGATTAGAAATCGGTTTTGAAAACAAGCTTTATATTTAAAAATAGAGTTGAAATCATCTTTGGAAAAAGAGTTTGAATATTTACTACTAGTATAGAAACCTTTGTATTTAGAAGTGACAAATCACCAAATGATTGTAGAAACAATCAATCACAAAAATCCACATTCGAAGATGTGAATTAAATCCAAAGAAATCAATACCGAATCCATTAAAATGGATATTCTCAAAAATCCCGTAAAAGAAGTCATCAAAGGCAATAATAAATGATAACGATAAATCAGATAATCACGAATCGATAAAAGTAGGATTCTCAAGCTAAATAGGCAAAATAGGCAAAATCAAGCAGGTCAGTCGACTGGCCTTCTGCAGTCAGTCGACTGAACCAGAACCCGAGAGTTTTTAGACCCTGTAGTCAATCGACTGGCTATAGCTGAAACTGTTTTCCAGCCTATCAAATGGAAGAACAAACTCTCACCATTTGCAACCGGTCGAGCATTAGACTTTAGGGGCTTTTGCCAATCGACAACCCAGCCCTATAGGCTCTCCGATTCACCACCAAAACATGTTCACAAATCAAAGCTAGGATTTTCAAAGTTTTGACTCCAAAATACCAAAAATTGTAATGTTCACCAAATCAACTCAAATCAAAAGCAAATGAATATGCACAAGTGTTAGGAATTCATACCTAACAATAAAGATAGCTATAGATATAGATGTGAGTTAAAGAACTCACCTTTTAAACCCAAAAACAATGAAGGAGAAGCTTGATAGCAAAGGAAGATCAACTACTCTTCAACTTCAACTCTAGAAGCTTGAATCTAAGCTCAAAAGAAGAACATTTCCTAAGTTAGGTTTAGGAAATTTCTGAAATTAAAGAGAGAATGAGTTGGAGAAGATGAAGAGGAGGCTTACCAAAGCTTTTCCAAGATTTGGAGCTAGACTTGAGTTTGCAAATGGAATCTAGGGCTTGGAATTTCTAATTCCTATACTCTTCCCCCATTTTCAGTTTTGCTTGGGTGTTTAAGAAAATAGAAATGAAGTGAAGAGGAGAGGAGGGGATTGAACTAGGTTATAGAGTGAGTTGGGGTGAAACCCAAACCCAAAGCCCAATAGAAAGTAGCAAAATTCAACTTACTCCAAATATATCGATGTTTATACTTAAAAAAGTCACAAACGCTGTTTTGGACGCAATGGAAGTCGTCTCGAGTCCCAATTCGACTGTTTACAAAAAGTAGCATTTCGGACTTTTAATCCGATTAACGATTCTATATTTAAATATACAATCGTAAATATGCGGGTTGTTACAGACTCCCCTCCTTAAAGAAATTGCGTCCTCACAATCTTTAAGAAATAAATAAGAAGTAACAACTATAAAAGCATATCGACACAAAAAGAAGAAATTTGAAATAAAAAGTTCACCTTAAGGAGCATGAGAGAGCAAGTCCGGATGTGTTCGCTCGATGAATTCTCTGGATTCCCAAGAGCAATCCTTAGGATTTGAGGACCACCGAACTTTCACAAGAGGAACATCTTTATTTCGAAGGCGTTTAACCTCCGTAGCAATGATACGAATAGGATGTTGCTCATAAGTCAAATTAGGCGATACTTCAATTTCCTCAATAACACCGGGCTCAAGAATAGAATCGGAATCTCGAAGGCATTTCCGTAGTTGAGAGACGTGGAATACGTCATGAATAGCAGAAAATTGAGCCGGTAACAAAAGGCGATAAGCCATGGAAATATTGCGTTCGATGATGGGAAATGGGCCAATATACCGAGGTGCTAATTTTCCCGATCATTTGAAACGCACAACACCCCTCATAGGTGAAACACAAATAAACACAAAATTTCCCACAGAAAATTCTAATTTCCTTCTTCGGTTATCGGCATAGGATTTTTGTCTACTTTGAGCTTCTTTCATCCTATGACGAATAAGGTCAATCTTTTCTGTGGCATCACGAATAAAATCTGGACCTAAAACCAGCCTCTCACCGGCTTCAAGCCAACACGAAGGAGATCGGCATGGGCTTCCGTAAAGTGCCTCGAAAGGTTCCATACCAATACTAGATTGGAAGCTATTATTATAGGAAAATTCAACAAGAGAAATATGATCTTCCCAACTTCCACCAAAATCAAGAACACATGCACGAAGAAGATCTTCAAGAGTTTGATTCACCCGCTCGGTTTGTCCATCGGACTGGGGATGATAAGCGGTGCTAAAATTAAGCTTTGTTCCCAAAGCTTTTTGAAGACCTTTCCAAAATCCACTAGTAAACAATGGATCCCGATCACTAACAATAGAAGTAGGAACCCTATGCAATTTAACAATTTCCTTGACAAAAAGCTTAGCCAAAATAGGTACGGTCTGATTGGACCGAACAGGAATAAAATGGGCGGATTTTGTAAGCCTATCAACTATCACCCAAAGGCTATCATGACCCGAACGAGAACGGGGAAGACCGTCAATAAAGTCCATGGAAATTTGATCCCACTTCCATATTGGAATTTCCAAAGGTTGCAATAACCCACCGGGCCTTTGATGCTCGGCCTTAACGAATTAGCAAGTCATGCAACGCTTAACAAAATTGGCAATATCAGATTTCATTCCATTCCAATAATAAAGTCGCTTCATATCCGCGTACATTTTACTACTACCGGGATGAATGGTAAATTTAGAACGATGAGAATCTTCTAAAATGTCTTTACGAAGATCAATAATATTTGGCACAATAAGTCTACCAAATTTTCGAATACCGCCTCGAGCATCAATATTAAAGTCTTTCAAAACATCAATATCAATTTTATCCCTACAACTTTGGCTAAGAAGAACCAATTCGGGATCATACTTTTGAGCTTCAAGAATGCGGTCTAAAAGAGAAGGATAACCTTCAAGACTACACAAAACAAGAGATGAACATAGATCAGATT
The DNA here is from genome assembly GCA_030737815.1 of Allium fistulosum. Classification (NCBI taxonomy): domain Eukaryota; kingdom Viridiplantae; phylum Streptophyta; class Magnoliopsida; order Asparagales; family Amaryllidaceae; genus Allium; species Allium fistulosum. Next base: position 1,430,686,435 of record CM060902.1, read on the forward strand.
CACGATCTCGAATCTCACAAGTGGACAAAGTCTCGAGATCGTTCCCCTCAGATATCATCATAGAAACAACCGCTTGTTACTTACGACTAAGGGCATCAGCAACAAGATTTCCCTTTCCGGGAGTATAAAGAATATCAAGATCATAAGATGCAAGAAACTCGAGCCAACGTTGTTGACACAAGTTCAGTTCCTTTTGAGAAAATAAATACTTCAATGATTTCTGATCGATGTAGAGAACAAATTTCTCTCCCAAAAGATAATGACGTCGAATTCTAAGGGCGAAAACAATAGCCGCGAGCTCTAAATCATGAGTGGCATATCTAGTCTCGACAGGCTTTAATTGCCTAGAAGCATAAGCAATAACATGTTCCTTTTGCATAAGAACGGCTCCCAACACGACTAGCATCGGTATAAACAACAAAGTCTTGGTTTCCATCGGGAATCACAAGAATAGGAGCATCAGAAAGGAGTTCTTTTAATTTTTGAAATGAAGCTTCACATTTGTCTGACCAAATGTATTTATTTCCCTTCTTTGTCAAATTAGTAAGAGGTACAGAAATCTTAGAAAAGTCTTTAATGAACCGACGGTAATAGCCCGCCAATCCAAGGAAGCTACGAATTTCCGTCACACTCTCCGGTCTTTTCCAATTTTGAATCGCTTCAATCTTTGAAGGATCCACGGATATTCCAGATTCAGAAATAATATGCCCCAAAAATTTCACACGAGATTTCCAAAAGTGGCATTTAGAAAATTTTGCTTTCAATTGGTTACTCCTAAGAGTTTCCAACACAATCTGGAGATGATTTTCATGCTCTTCCTCGGTTTTAGAATAAATAAGAATGTCATCTATAAAGATGAGAACAAATCGTTCGAGGAAGTCTTTGAAAACTTGATTCATAAGGTCAATGAAATAAGCTAGAGCATTCCTCAAACCAAATGGCATAACAGGCCATTCATAAGATCCATAACGTGTACGGAACGATGTCAAAGGAATGCTATCCTCTGCAATACGGAGCTAATGAAAACCAGTTGCTAAGTCTAACCGTGAAAAGACTTTAGCACCACTAAGCTGATCGAATAAATCATCAATCCACGGTAAGGGATATTTATTCTTAATGGTGAGATTGTTAAGCTTGCGGCAGTCAACGCAAAGCCTAAGTGTTCCATCGGATTTCTTCACAAAAATAGCCGAAGCTCCCCATGGAGAGGAACTAGATTGAATAAATTGCTTCGCTTCCAATTCGGATAATTGTTTGCGCATCTCCTTATTTTCTTTATTGGACATACGATAAGGAGGACGGGTAATAGGTAGAGCTCCAGGGATTAGATTAATTTTGAACTCAATTGCTCGCTTAGGTGGTAATCCTAGAACGGGCTCAAATATGTCGGGAAATTCACGAACAATGTGAATGAGAGAAATGACATCTTCCTCATCATCATTATCGTCATCATGAGGATTTAGAGAATACAAGGATGCTTTCGAATTGGAATCTGAATCTTTCAGAACGAGAGAAATCTGCTTAACAGATTGAGGATGCCGAAGATATATAGTCCGCTCAGGACATAGGATATGGGCTTCATAACAGTTAAGCCAATCCATTCCCAAAATCATTCCGAAACCTAAATTACGCATAACATGCAAATCGGCACGGAAAGCGTAATCACATAAAATAATTTCGACATCTTTACAAAGTAAACTGAGTGTTGCGGATCCATCAACCGGATTCTTAATTCTCAAAGAAGTCATCAAGCCAATAACATTCAAAGAAAAAGCATCAATAAGTTCTTTTGATATAAAAGAGTGAGATGCACCCGTATCAAAAAGAACTCGAATAGGAAGATCACGAAATATAATAATGCCATCAAGGATAGAATGAGAAATACCTTGACCACGAGAAGTGTTAGTAGGGACTTGTACAACATTTAGCTTGCCCTCCTTCTTGCCTTGAAGTTTGGGACACAAAGATATAGTATGACCCGAACTCTTGCAATAGCGGCAAGAAAGAGACTTCGGGCACTTGTTTGCATAGTGGTCCTTAGAACCACAATTGTAACATTCTCCACGACGAGAGTTAGGAGTATTTCCTACCGGTGTTGCTTGCTTCCCCTTTTTGTTGGCATTAGGCTTGAATTTGAAAGGTCTCTTCTTGTTAATGTTTGGTTTGACCTCAACATCACTATCTTTATCAGCCTCTTCGAGTCGAAGAGAAATATCAACAAGTTGGTCAAAAGAAACTTCTAATTTCAGAAGTAATGGCTTTTTGAGGCTCTTGTTCAAGCCATACACAAATCTATGATTTTTCTTCAATGGGGTATTAATATACTCGACCCCATATTTGGATAGAGATTCGAAAGAAGCGACGTAGTCCATCACAGAAGATTCACCTTGAACAAGGTCTATGAAGCGTCGGGCTAAAGATACTTTTTCAGCTTCCGACATGAATTTCAACTCGAACCTTTCCCGGAATTGCTCCCAAGTAAGGTCCGCTTCAATAATTTCGGAGATCAGAAGTTCGTACCAGTCTAATGCTCTTTCTTGGAGCATACTGGAAGCCACTTGGACTCGATGAAGATCGATAAGATTCATGCGAGAAAAGATGCGGTCGCATGTTCGGAGCCAAGCCTGGACTTCTATAACGCTCTCGGAACCTTTGAATGGCTTTCCACCCAAATTGGTGTAATCGCTGCACAAGTGTGCAAACCCAGATTTAGGATGTGTGGGCTCAGGAATAGGTCCGACAGCTTGAGCGTTTCTTACAAGATCGAGAAGTTGCTAAGCAGACATAAATACTCCATCCTGGGGAGTAGCACTAGATTGACCGGCGCTGGGACGGCCTGGTCTTACCATTTCTCTACTTTTAGAAAGAAAGAAAAGAGAAAAAAGGTTATTCACAAAATGAATATCAAACAAACTTGATTGATCAAACAAGGCATCAGAAAAAGAAATAGGATAGAACGGTACGAAGGCTCGAATTAAATCCTATGGCACGATTCCTAAGAAAGACTTAGGACAATGATCCTTGCTAGATTATTCTATATTGTTCCGAAGTTTGGCTCCGATACCAAGCTGTGACGCCCCACCTCTATACTCACGCTAGCCAAGGACACTACTAAGTAATGCTGTCAACTAGCGTGAAGAATAAGGCTGTTGAGGAGCGACCATCTGTGTAATTGCTTTGTGAGAGCTCCGATATGTCAGATAGTATAACATGCATTTCATTTCAAGAGGAAATCCGACACAAAGCTACCACACAGTGGCTATGAGGCCTTCGGAAACAAATATAGAAATAAGCATAACACAAATCATTCGTAGACATTCATATCACGAAGGCGGAAATAGATATGAATATATAACACAAAAAGGTGTACATCAGAGTAGTGGTCAAATAAGATCCACAATATCACAAAAGAATAGATACAAGTGCTGGACAAAAGAACAAGTATACATCATGGTGTCTATATCTCAATGTATAACAACAAAAACTACAAATGTAATGTAGTTAGACAAAAGTCAGAAGATGATCCCAGATAAGGAGTCAAGCAGAAGCACCTGTAACATCTCGGTCTGACCCGAGTATTAATTAATAAGAAAATAATAAACGGATCAGTCTAACTATAATTATCATTTATAAAATGAGATAAGAGTAGAGATATAACTAAGACGTATGATAACAATAATGTCAAACTGTGACAAGTATGCTTTAAACAACAACAAAATCATATAATATCTCAAGAATCTCAAAGCACCAAAAAGAATGTCATATTCTTTATTTTTATTCACCAAACCACAAATATTGACAAACATATCGTTGCCAATCACATAAAGAGGTGAAACACAAATTCTAGAAATCATCAATCAGAAATCCAGAAATCACAAAAGGGGGGAGGCCTATCACAAACGGGAGCATGAAAACTCACCAACACGTGTATCACAAACAGAACGCTATTCCATGGTCGCTAACCATAAATTTTGAGCCGAAGCTCCACAAACGGCCCGAAGACCACGGGTCGCTACCCCGCCAAATTGAACCGAAGTTCCACAGAAACGGGGTTTAGTCTCCCTCGTAGACAAATAGACATCGCACATCGCTAGTTTAAATCAAAAAATGATCATCATTGATCAATAAAAGTGTCGATTACACTAAGCTAGTAAATATATGAGTTTAGCTTCATGTCCCATAACCACTGGCTTAACTTAAATATTTACGAATAAATTGTAGATTCCTACTCGAAGATTGTCACAAGAGTTCAATCGAACAAGTCCAAGAATTAACCGGCAAAGTAAACGCAAGCGTTTCATACCACTTGTTTTGCTAAGCTGTTTAATTAGATTTCTCATACGAATGAGGTAAAGGTTTGTATATACTAATAGATTAGAAATCGGTTTTGAAAACAAGCTTTATATTTAAAAATAAAGTTGAAATCATCTTTGGAAAAAGAGTTTGAATATTTACTACTAGTATAGAAACCTTTGTATTTAGAAGTGAAAAATCACCAAATGATTGTAGAAACAATCAATCACAAAAATCCACATTCGAAGATGTGAATTAAATCCAAAGAAATCGATACCGAATCCATTAAAATGGATATTCTCAAAAATCCCCAAAAAGAAGTCATCAAAGGCAATAATAAATGATAACGATAAATCAGATAATCACGAATCGATAAAAGTAGGATTCTCAAGCTAAATAGGCAAAATCAAGCAGGTCAGTCGACTGGCCTTCTGCAATCAGTCGACTGAACCAGAACCAGAGAGTTTTTAGACCCTGCAGTCAGTCGACTGACTGCAGAGGGCCAGTCGACTGGCTATAGCTGAAACTGTTTTCCAGCCTATCAAATGGAAGAACAAACTCTCACCATTTGCAACCGGTCAAGCATTGGACTTTAGGGGCTTTTGCCAATCGACAACCCAGCCCTATAGGCTCTTCGATTCAGCGCCAAAACATGTTCACAAATCAAAGCTAGGATTTTCAAAATTGACTCCAAAAAAAAAATTGTAATGTTCACCAAATCAACTCAAATCAAAAACAAATGAGTATGCACAAGTGTTAGGAATTCATACCTAACAACAAAGATAGCTATAGATATAGATGTGAGTTAAAGAACTCACCTTTTAAACCCAAAAACGATGAAGGTGAAGCTTGATAGCAAAGGAAGATCAACTACTCTTCAACTTCAACTCTAGAAGCTTGAATCTAAGCTTAAAAGAAGAACATTTCCTAAGTTAGGTTTAGGAAATTTTTGAAATTAAAGAGAGAATGAGTTGGAGAAGATGAAGAGGAGGCTTACCAAAGCTTTTCCAAGAGTTTGGAGCTAGACTTGAGTTTGCAAATGGAATCTAGGGCTTGGAATTTCTAATTCCTATACTCTTCCCCCATTTTCAGTTTTGCTTGGGTGTTTAAGAAAATAGAAATGAAGTGAAGAGGAGAGGAGGGGACTTAACTAGGTTATAGAGTGAGTTGGGGTGAAACCCAAACCCAAAGCCCAATAGAAAGTAGCAAAATTCAACTTACTCCAAATATATCGATGTTTATACTTAAAAAAGTCGCAAACGCTGTTTTGGACGCAATGGAAGTGGTCTCGAGTCCCAATTCGACTGTTACAAAAGTAGCTTTTCGGACTTTTAATCCGATTAACGATTCTATATTTAAATATACAATCATAAATATGCGGGTTGTTAGAGACTCCCCTCCTTAAAGAAATTGCGTCCTCACAATCTTTAAGAAATAAATAAGAATTAACAACTATAAAAGCATATCGACACAAAAAAGAAGAAATTTGAAATAAAAAGTCCACCTTAAGGAGCACGAGAGAGAAAGTCCGGATGTGTTCGCTCGATGAATTCTCTGGATTCCCAAGAGCAATCCTTAGGATTTGAGGACCACCAAACTTTCACAAGAGGAACATCTTTATTTCGAAGGCGTTTAACCTCCAAAGCAATGATACGAATAGGATGTTGCTCATAAGTCAAATTAGGCGATACTTCAATTTCCTCAATAACACCGTGCTCAAGAATAGAATCGGAATCTCGAAGGCATTTCCGTAGTTGAGAGACGTGGAATACGTCATGACTAGCAGAATTAATGTGATCTCCGCCGCCGCCACGATCATCTGCACACCCATCCAATATATTTCCTTGATTCTCTGATCACACTTCTACCTCCAAAAAGAATCTCGACACCCCAGATTAACTAGATCGCCAGGAACTACTCAAATTCCATTTTCAGGTCAACCCAGAATTACAAACTCAAAACCCAACTAAATGTTTTGATTCTTCTTTTTCAAATCAAGTTTTTGATTAAGTAATTAGTTTTAAGCCTGAATCAATGAATTACAATGTTTGAATTTAGACTCATTTTAAATTTTCTCTATTGTTCTTGATTTCCAGAGTCAATACAAAATTATTTTAACTTGAATAAATTTTTAAACTTTACTTTATCATATAACAAACAAATTTCATTCAAATCCTAAGTCTTAACAGCAACCAGATCAAGAGAAAATGAATTTTGATCAAAACTTGAGTTTGAACTGGAAACAGAAAGTTTCTCAGGTGAAACAGACATGCAAACTCATCCATTCATTCATATATATAAACAGAAATGTACTTATCAATACATATACAATCATACTTATTCCATAGATAACCAAGCAGCCAAGTTTATATACTTAAAATTTTAAAATGTGATGCTACTCACTGGTATATAAAAAAGAAGAACTGGGTTGGTTTACTCACTGTTATTTGAAGAAATAGAGAATAGTTTTGGTCTGGAACTTGATTTCCAGAGTTTGATCTGAAGCCTGATCCCTTTTTTTTCTTCTTGTTCGAATGCAGCAAAATGTGAACAAAACAGTGATGGATATATGTATATATACATATAATAGAGGCGTGCAGAAGAAGCTAGGCTGAGGTGGTTTTGTGTACAATGTTTCACATATTTTCTTTTGTTATTTTCTTTATTTTATTTCATTTTCTGGTTATCTTCTCGAATGTAAGAGAATGTGAGGCTAGTCAGTGCCCATCTATATATAAAAGTAGCTGTAACTTCTTATATACAGTAGTTCTTTTTACTTTTATCCTTTTACACTTGTTTGTATATTTTATCTTGAAAATGACTTGATTTGATTATTTGAAAAGGAATTGATAATTTAAAAAGTAGATTTGATATAATGCATGTTGAGAGGATATGTATTTAATGAGGTTGCCCCCTTGTGTGTCTACATGACATTCATTTATACATATATATATATATATGTATATGTATATTCCACCTATATATATTCTTATATATGTATTTGCCATCATATTCATTTCTTAGGTATATCCTTAATATTATATATATATATATATATATATTTATACACACACATATTCACATCCATACAACTTTCCCATATCTTCCTTCATATCGCACATATATACATATATATACATATGTTTTCCCATAACCTAAACTTGTATGTTTATATACCTGTATATATATATATATTATCTTGCATCATAAGGCTTGTACATATCTATCTATTTGGGTGTTTATCTTAATTCTTAAATGGTGGAGTTTATATGTTTATACATGAGACTCAAATATTTCTCATATCCAGAAGTTTATAAATTTAAAATTAAATATAGTTTTTAACCAATTTATCTAGATATTTCAAATATTAGAAATTTATTTATTTGTTTGACTTATAAAATTAATATTCCGATAATTTAAACCGGTTAATTACTCAATTAACCCACGTTAAAAATCTGGGTCGTCACACATGGGTTCCCCTGAACCTATTGGTGACCCTAATAACTTCATTCTTATCCTAGTTTTCATGGGTTGACTAGGAACCTATTGACAACTGTCAATCACTTAATTCAGATATAGTTTTCATGGGTGCATTACAAACCAATTGGTCCCTACCAGCCACTCTTTATAACATAGTTTCATGGGATCATTATGAACCTATTGGTAACTCCAATAACTTCCTAATCATAGTTTTCATGGGTGCACTATAAACCTGTCCCCTTCACAACCTCTATATTTGGGCATCCCGTATTCTTGTCTCCTTGACTTCCTGGATGCAATTCTACTCATTCATGAGTTTAATCAATTTATATTCACTACTGGATCAACCTAGCTGGTTTTTTTGCCCTTTATCCCCAAAGTGCAGTTATGGGTCCGTTATAACGTGAATATATTTATATTTGAAGAAGCAAACAAAATAGCATAACAATACCACTCCTGTGGGTTTAATATAAAACATGGTTAATCCATTTAACCTATTATTTTATTAAGGAAAGTTTCTTCTTAAAACTATTACAAAAACACCTTTAATTTAGCCATGGGTTTTTCCTTTAAAAGTTGGGTTTGGGTTATTCATTTTGAAAAACAAAACCCGTCGACTCCTTCGAAACCTTACTTTCAACCTCACTGGATACCCCCCTTCGAAAGCATAAAAATCTATTTTCAAAATATTAGGCCCCTACCTTTCGAACCTTTTAAAACTTTCTTTCGAAACCTTTCGAATGTATTAAAGCATTAGCATTTAACATTTAGAAGCATAGCTTCGAAACTAATTGAAAGTCCCCCTTTCGAAACCATTGGGTTTATATTTAAAAATGGATAAAATTTTAATTTGGGCCAGTTTTAAAAATCAATTACAAATTTAGGCCAGTTTTATAACTTATTACAAAAATCGACCACTTTGTGCCACATCAGCGCCACGTGTACCGGCGGCATTTCAAATGCCGCCAGTTCATTTTTTTTCTCCTTTAAATAGTTCGCGACATTTCAAATGCCGCAACCTATTTTTAAAAAAAATAACTCTGGGCGGCATTTGAAATGCCGCACACTGGAGGCATTTGAAATGCCGCCAACTATCTTTAAAAAAAAATTTGTACCGGCGGCATTTGAGATGCCTCCAGTACGCGTGGCGCTGATGTGGCCAAAGTGGTCTATTTTTGTAATAAGTTATTAAACAGGTCTAAAATTGTAATTAGTTTTTAAAACTAGCCCAAATTAAAAATTTATCCTTAAAAAATATCTTTTGGGTCAAAGTGAACACACACGAAAGCACTCCTTTAAAACCTTGTTATATCTTATCAAAGCATTTGGGGAAAACTTGATGGCGTCGGCACCATCCTTTCGAAAACATAAGTCCTTTGGGTAAAATACCTGAAGGTTGGTTTCGAAACCTCATTCAAGACCATTGCCTTCGAAACCCCTCACCCCTTCGAAAGCTATGGGAAGTGGCTTACGTTTTTAGAACAAAGGTTACCTTCCGAAAGCAACGATATCTTCAATGCCTTCGAAAGGAAAAAACGGGTGAAGGGTTTCGACCTGGTCGAAACTACTCCTTCCGAACACTTAAATTTTGAAAAACTAAGTAGCTCCTTTGAAAGATACTTCTTTAGTTGATAAGGTGGCAACTCTCTTTCAAAAGCTAATTAAAAATCACTTTCGAAAGCATCGGTCTCGACCGCTTCGAAAGCATATAAAGAAGCAGGCAAGCGCTTTTCTTTTAGAAAACAAAACATTGTACCGACCCCATCGGAAGCCATGTTTCGACACCCTAGCTTCCGCCTTTCACTAATCCACTTCCCACCAACTAAGTGATACACATGTGTATTGGTTTCGGCTTCTATGGTTTCGGCCTAGTCGAAGGCGGAAGCTCTGGGTCGAAAGCTACTTCCAAAGGAGGCGGAACTAACTTTTCTGAGTGAAAGGCTATTTTTACTAAATTGGTTGCTTTAAACTTTTCAAATTATTTCACAGATAATCGCCGCATTTATCAGACCTAAAACAAGGTTAACTTTTGACAAATAAGCCCTTCCCATTTAACAACAATTAAATCATTTAGGTCCTTCTTTTAAAATAATTTAATTTCCATAATAAACCTCTTAGTAAAAATCCCCAAAAATCACAAAAATTCACCTTTTAATATGTTATCTAACATATATAAATTTTTAGACCCAAATTCACCGTATAGTAACCGAAAATAAATTTCTAAACCCAATAATACATAATTTCCTTTGAAAATTCATATTAAATTCTCCACGGCTTGGAAAATTATAAAAATTGAAACCCAACTCCAAAATCATGTTTCTCATAACATAATTTTTTTTCATGGCATTCTAAAATCATTTGATATTGGTTTTTCCTTAAAACCGTTCATATACATGTTTAAACAATTTGATATTAAATCAAACATGTTATAAAACCAAGCATATCATCATTCAAATCATCATAAAATGGATTAATTCATAAATCCGAAACATATGATTGAAAACAAAATAGAGATGATTAGGATTATTATTCACCTTAGATTGGATAAGGAAATTAGAGATTTGCTTGAGATTGATTCCCCTTAGCTTGATCCTAAGCTTTTAATTTGATTTCTCGTTTTCTTCTCCTAGTACTGGCCAGCTTGCTCTTCTTTTCTTATGTTTAAATTTTTGTGTTAAAATGAACGTGAATGATAAGGTAACGTAAGTATAGGGTAGTGAACTATGGGTGCAACAATTACCCTAATGCCCTTATGTTACTTTAATTATCATTTATCCATTTATTACCCCATTCAAGTTACTTAAGTACAGCCTCTAAATTTATTCATCAATCCCAGTCTCCTTATCACTCTACATCATTCTATTTAATTTATCTAATTAAATCACATGATAAATGTTATTTAAAAATTAGGGGTGTTGCACCATCTTGGAATGCTAACACTGCCCTCTAGGAAGAAATGTAATGCCAACATTCATCCATACAAGTTCGTTCTGAGACTGAACAAAACTGAAGGCACTACCTCTACTACATCCATTTTGGAATCACCCTCAGGATTTGTAGCAAGTAGCCCTTGCACTTCAAAGCTTTGTCTTTAATCATCCACAAGATATCTTCGGTTCAAAACGCTTGAGTTGGATTGAAGTGGTTTTCGGATAATTTATACTTATCCGATCCTGGTCTCCTTGAAACAACATTCGATGGTTTCGGTAAACTCAACTCCGGTTATTTTGGAAATATTACATAGGAGCAGAGATCACCCCCAATCATTTAAGTGGATTGATCTCCCCATCATTTGTCCTAGGAGAACAAAACGTGATTTATACGCCAAGTACAACATCATCGAAGATGATTCTTCCATATAACTCACATGTTTCTCCTAGATATTTTGATGTGCACGTAAATGTGCATATTTTTACCACCATTAAATTAAATAAATGATCATATCGGGTATTTTAACTTGTTTAGACCAAAATTCAAATTATTTCAAATTGTCACATATTCATCTTCATCCAAGGGCAAAATGGTCATTTTTGTGCATATATTAATTCTCTAAAATTTAATTGAAAATTTCTATATTATTTTGTAGGAATTTAAATTCATATACAAGTGGTTTCATGATGATATATGCATGCACAAGAGTGAAGAGAACAAATGAAGATGGAAATAATCCAAAGTCATGATAATGGAGGACCCCACCTACCCACCTACCTTAATGTACAAATTAAAGGCTAATGCACATGCTTATGGAATTAATAGCTTCATGTACATTTAAGTGGGAGATTAGTGGATGTTAATGATTACTTGGCCACCACACTACCTCAAGGGCAATTTGGGCATTCCCCAAAAATATGAATTAGGGTTTAACACTTGTATAAAGACCCATTATGTTTCATGTAACTCTCCTTCCTTAGTCTCTCTTTTAGGCTCTCTTCTCTTAGTCTCTTCTCTTAGGAAAATAAAAAGAAAGCTCTCTTTCTCTTTTCATGGCTACTTAGCCATTTTTATTTTATGTAATCTTCTTTTCTTTTATGCAATGTTAATTATTGTTTCCTTTTACTTACATGTTCATTTCCTTTCATGCTAGTAGTGTAGATTTTCTTTTATGCAAGTAGATTAGTTTTTTCTTTCATTTAGCTCTCTTTTCCTCTTTGTTTTGTTCTATGTTGCAAGCTATATTTGTTGATATGATAACAAATATGAGAAGCTAAACCCCTTCAATTTAGGGTTAATGAAGCTCTCTAATTATATAGCTTCAACATTTTGATAAATGTTATGCTCTCTTTTTGTGCTTCATGGAAAATGATGTTTATGTAATTTTGTGCTTATTATTGAGTTTGATAGCTTATGCTGTTCAAAACAAATAGGCTATGCTTAGTCATATGAATCATAAATTGCCTCTTCATCTATATATGATTATGGCAAAGAAGTGAATGTTTAAATCAAAATTTTGATGGCCTATATTTCTAAACAATAGTTAATAGGCCATGCTTAAAATAGATTTTCATTTACAACTTTGTTGTCATTTTCATGAGAATTAAAAGTGGTTTAAAGGTTGTGCTATAGTTTGATGGCTTTTGTTGAGCTAATTAATAGCACAAATGAGTCATACTTATGATAAGCACATCAATTAAGCTAACTAATGAAAAGAAAGGAGAGATCATAACTTCATTTGTTGATTTATGTGATCTAGAGATTGCCCCTAAATTGTCTTAACACTCTCATATTTTTATCTATTTTCTTTTAGCTTGTTTTTACTTTCTTTTAGTTAGTTAACAATCCCTCGACTTTGGTTTAATTTGATTGAATAGATTTTAAAATCTAACAATTCTCTGCGGATCGACCCGTATTCGCCATGTACTACAAAGTGTACGCCGTGCGCTTGCGGTTTATTTTAAATTGAGAGATTTAATTACCCATATCAACCACTAAGCCTCAAACTAAATCTTTCATTTATTAAAACTCTTTTCAAAAGTGTTTATAAAAAACATTCGTATACTTATCTCACCGACATAAGTATATTCATAAGACATTTGTGAAATATTTCTCATTTCCAAATCATATCAAATGTTCAAAACAAAATATTATTTAAATTATAGATAAAGATAACCTCAAACAATATTCCTTCAGTGTTAAGTGTGGAATGAATGTCCATACGACTAGAATTAAGAAGGTCAGTTAAAGGAAATCCAATCTCAAGTTCTTTTATAAATTTCCTTCTATAAATCCACTTAATAAATCTCTTTTATTTATGAATCTCCTTTACTTAAATTCCAAACCCATTTACAAAACTCTTTATAAATCATCCAGTTAAATTTACAAAACTCTTTTATAAATATCAAAACCATTTATACATCTCTTTATAAATCTTCAAATTATTTATAAAACTTCCTTTATAATTCCAAAATCATTTATAAAACTTTCTTATAAATATTCCTTATTTAAAACAAAACTCCTTTAGTAAACTCGTTTAATAAAGTCCTTTTGGTAAACAAAATGATTATTTTAAACAGCTTTACTAAAATCATTACTTAACTTGAAACTAGTATTAAAAGTATGTTTGACCTTAAAAATCGGAAAGAAGCTTAGTGACCATAATGGTTCTCATTTATTTGAGTTTACTTTTCAAGTTATAACATGGGTATTTACATAACAAGCAGATATGTATATGGGAATCAACCAATAACAAACAATCATATAAGTAAATGTCCAAGTTACCAAAATAACAGACGTGGATTTGTTATGCTAAACACATGTCCAAGTTAATATAATGGCAGAATGTGTTTTTATTATACTTGATAGACATCAACATAATCTACATGGTGAACTATGGGAGAACGGTGATTTATTCTACCAAACAGATGTCAAATACAAGTTAATTAGCAGGACAGTGACTTATTATGCTAAACAGATGTCATTGGGTTTCATATTCAATTGGGTTTACATAAGGATAATCGACAAAGAAATCCCTTGGATTAAAATCTTCCTTTAAAAGAAGGTTGCTTCTCGAAAACAAAACCGATCTTTAAAAATAAGGTGGTCTGGACTTCTAAATTTTATTTAGTAGTTAAATAACATTTAAACTTTTTATTTAAAAATAATTAAACCTTTAATTAATAATTAAACAATAATTAACTAATAAATAAATAATTAATCCCTAATTAATTTTTTATTAATTATTAAATAATAATTTAAACCTTTAATTAATAATTGAATATTAATTAATCTCAATTAATTAGTTTGATATTCCTTGATTAAAAATTAAGCAATAAATTAAACCTTCATTTTAATTAAATCATAATTAAGTTTTAATTATTACTTAAATTTAACTAGAAATGAATTAATAATTAAAAACCCTTTCAAAATAAATAATTAGTTAACAATTAATCTTTAAAAATTGAATAAGGTAATAGTTAATCGCTAAATAATTAATTAAATAATAATTAACTTTTAAATGTTTGTGTAACGAACCGCATTTCTTGCATTCGAAAGACGAATCATTATGGGCTGAAGAAATACGAAAGATAAGAGAAAGACTAATCAAACACAGAGTCTTACCACGCATGGAACAACGTATAATAGATAATGTAGTTTATTACATAGTCAAGACAAATATTACAACAGAGTTCAATGATACAAGTTCTAGACCAGGACAATTACAACTGCTTGTCCACAAAAGACATAAGTCATACATACATACATACACAACGGAATACTTAATAATATTAATAACTATCCATGAAGCCACCTGCTCTAGCTCCTCCATCATGCTTTCGAGAGAAACCTAGATCACTTGACTACTCATAAAAATTGAGTACCCAAGAGTTTAGGGTAAAGAAAATAAACTCCGGGTCAGACATGGGTCTAGTGTGAGTAAACGCGAACAATAGAATATTGATTTGAAAACTCTATTGGAAACAAGATTATCTTGTAATACCGCGTCGCACATAAACACGGACGGGTTTTACCTTACGATAACTAAAACACCTTCTATATAAAATCGATGATATTATAACAATGTCTAAGGGTTTAAAGCAAATAGAGAACATAGCTGAAATGCTTGCATCTCACATTCCAACATATCAGGTTTACAATCAAAACCGTAAAGCTCGTATTGGAGAATGGCTTCCAACTAATGACTGGCCTATTGGGGTACCACCCATCACAGTACACCCCTAGAAAATGTACCGAGGTCGTACCTAACGACCCCTGCTAACACGGGACTAGCCAACCCCTTACTAGATAGTACCAAATATGATCATCCCCTTGGTTGGGATCAGCAACCATTCTGGGACTTATTTATGAGAATAGGGACTCGTTCTAGATGGGATGATCAATACCCTAATGGGTGCGACCCACATGGCCCTGCTGCATATCCCTTGTTTTAGTCATTCTCGGTTGATAAGGCTTGAGCCACGTTTTACCTTTCAATAGCACTTCCCTCTTGGAATGCTAACATTGCCTTCCAATGTTGATACAATGTTAGCGTTCGTCCATACAAGTCGTTTAGGAGATGAACAAACTGAAGGTACTATTTCCACTACACCCATTTTGGAATAACCCTCGGGGTTAGAAGCAAATAGCCCTTACACTTCAAGTCTTGAATCTTGATCATGACTTCAATACTTCCAATTCGAATGTTTACGTTAGTTTGAAGTGGTTTCCGGATAACAGCTTGTCATCCGATCCCGGTCTCTTCAAACAAACGTTCGATAATTTTAAAAGGGTCAAGTTATTGATAGTGAACAACTTCACTATCATGTGGAAGATTAACATATGGAAACACTTTCCATACTTAAGTTATCATGTCCCACTTACCGAAATTAACCTCCTTATGATTATCACAATTCCGATATCCAACATTCATGCCAATCAAAAGTCACTTACTTTCCATAAATGAGTCAACGTTTTCAATCACTACTTTAATTCATTCGGCTACTTAATGGTCTAGACAAGAGATCATTTGGTTTGGAATCAATTCACCTTGAGAAGAATATTTGTTTAAAACACATTCGGTTTAATTTAAAATCACCTCTGGAAAAGATTTGATTAAATAAATAAATAAATCAGTTTAACCCTAATTCAATCTTAATTAATCCAAATTAAATCAAGATTAAATCATAATTAAACTCTAATTAGACTTAATGAACTTAGTGAGGCCATAATTAACTTCCTAATGCATCTTGATTAAGGTTAAATCAAATCATTATTAATTAAACCCTAATTAATTAAAATAATAATTAAATAATCACTTAATTAAATAATAATTAATTAATTAACTTAATTAAATAATTATTAACCATTAATTACTTCTTAACCATGTTAAATACCAATTAAAACTTAATTAATCAAACAATAGTCATTAACTTAACTTAAGTGTGGATTAATTACTAATTAACTTCTTAATTACTAATTAAGGATAATTACCTTTTTATTTAACTAATTAATTAAATAATTAAACTACAAAGCTTAATTACTTTTTAATTACTAATTAAGTTTGTTTTGAAAACTTTTACAAAACAATTTCAAGTTAAAACTACTTGAAACTAAAATCGATAAATTTTGTCGAACTTCATCCATAGCGACTATCGCAATGGGCGCAATTTGCTCTAACATATTCTTAGCGAACCACTTCACAACCCCATACTTTTTTTCATGGTTTGAAACATTCTTTAGAAAATTAAAAAAACCCTTTTGAAACTAAAGCTACAAACTTTAATTCGTTTCAAAACTTTAAACTTCGAAAAAACAACTTCGATTTCAATCGGATCTCAAATCCGTCGCAATTACACAAAGTAGTTAAATTTGTTTACCAAAATTCATGCCATAGCTCATTTTTTACACTTAACAAATTACAGCACAAACCATCTTCATCATAGGTTGCAAGTACACATCCATGTATACATGCTTACTAATGTTCAATGACAAAATTTCTATCGGTTTAGAAATTTGCCGAAAAATTTCAATTAAATTTTACCACAAGCGCATGGCGTACAAAAGTTAGTACGTGGCGAGTACGGGTAGATCCTCAGGGAATTGTGAGATTTCAAAATTTTCTAATCAATCAAATTAAACCAAAAGTGGAGATTGTTTTGAAAACTAGAAGCTAAGCAAATGTTGTGATTTAAAAACTATTGGACTAGAGAACAATTTAAGGATAAATCCACTCTCATATTTTTGTAAATCAACAATCAGTAATTTATGATCTCCAATTGTGATATTAAGTGGTATAATCGTTGCATTTATCATAAGTATGGTTTGTTTATGTTATTGATTAACATAACTCAAGCCATCAAACTATAATACAACAATTATACCACTTATAATTATCATGAAAATGAAGCCAAAGCAAAAGCTATTTTAAGTATGATCTATTTACTATTGTAATTAGTAAGATAGACCATCAAATTTTGTTTTTACTTTCATTTCAAAATCAAAAACTGATTAGCAAATGATGATGCAAAGTATGTTTATGTTGAATAAGAATAGCTCATTTGCAAAAGTAACATAAGCTATCAAACCCACTTGTATAAACTTGCATCAAAATTCACTCTCATGA
Source organism: Allium fistulosum (assembly GCA_030737815.1). Classification (NCBI taxonomy): domain Eukaryota; kingdom Viridiplantae; phylum Streptophyta; class Magnoliopsida; order Asparagales; family Amaryllidaceae; genus Allium; species Allium fistulosum. The sequence continues at coordinate 1,430,703,764 of CM060902.1, forward strand.
AGCACAAACCAAAAGAGATCATAAATCATAAAAAATGTTGAAGTTACATAAAGTTAGAGAGCTTCATCACACCTAAATTGAAGGGGTTTAGCTACTCATTTGTGTTATCAAATCAACACTTGTAAATTTCAACATTTAAAAAGAAAAAGAAATAAAACCAAGTAAAGAAAGAAAAAGAGATTAGCTACTAACTACTTGCATAAAAATTAAAGCTACACTACTTGCATTAATTAAGCTATGAACATAAAAAGAAAGAGAGCATAGAAATAAACATTAACAATAAAACAAAGAAAAGCCTGTAGAGAAGAAGAGAGAAAGAGGCTTGGAAGCCATTTTTATTTCATGTAATATTTCCATTACAACTTGCTCTTTTAATTTCCTAACTAATGTGAAAGAGTAGAAGATATGTTCATGTACATAAGAGGATTATTTATACATGCATAAAACCCTAATTCTATTTTTAGGGAGCTTTCCAAAATGCCCTTTAGGAAGTGTGGCCACCAAGTAACCATTAGCCACAAATTAATCCATCATTTGATGTGCATGAAGCTTTAACCTCCACTTAGTTGTCCATTAGTTCCTAGTTGTACATTTAAGTAAGTTGGTGGGGTCCTCCATGATCTTGAACTTGAATTATTTCCTCTTCATTCCTTTGTATTTCCTTGTGCATGTATATATCATCATGAATCCCACTTCCATATGAACCAAAATATCCTATAAAAATCATAAAAATTGTCCAAGTAAAAATTCTTAAATTGACACATGCACAAAAATGACCATTTTGCCCCTGAATGAAGATGAAAATATGATGGTTTGAAAATAATTGAATTTTTGTTTTAACATGTAAAAATTCCAAAATATGATGTTTATTTAAATAAAAAGAGATAAAATATGGATGTAAATATATGCACATTTACGTGCACATCAAATACCCCCACACTTATCTTTTTATTCATCCTCGAATAAAGGAAAACCAAGATAAATCCGTTTTCGTAGGGAGAACGATTGCATTGAGCATATACAACAAGCCGTTAAACCTCTGGTTGTCCCCAGTAGGACGAGTGTTGTCCCGTGAGGGTTTTCATCGGATACTACCCACAAAATCCAAATGCAAATTGAAAATATATACAAAGTGCAAGATTTATTTACAATGGGATGAATGCAAGTTTTTGAATATATTTACAAATAAAGGATTTACTTTCAATTCGACACTCATAAGTTAAATATAGGTTTTGGTCATTGTCTTGAAAATTTAAGTCATTTACTCGTCAAAACTTCCAACAAAAATCAAGTTATCATAGCTAATAGACAATAGTTTAACTCGTTGTTTCGGTTGATAACAAAGTGTAACTATGAAATGGATCCTTAGTTGATTATCAAAGTTTATCAAAGTGGTATTTTCATTTCTTTTCAATAACAAGTTAAATCAAATAAGTAAAAATAGTGCTCGGATTTCAATTGCTTACTCTCTCTTATTTGAAAATTTTGTTGATATTAACAATATTTACATATGCCTAACTTAGGTAAACTGAGGCCATATATATTACCCGTGCACTGCCTTGCGGACTGATGTGAGGGGAATACAGAGCGTGGCGAGTGAACACACAAGTGTGAACACTTATCGACTATAGGCGTTATTAAAAAGAATTTTTATATACATACACCCAACTCAGATAAACTGAGGCCAGATATACCGATCGTGCACTGTCTTTCGGGCTTACGTGAGAAGGGTACAGAGCATGGCGAGTGGACACACGAGTGTGAACACATGACTCTAGGTGTTAAAAATATATACATATATACATATATACAAATGTTTTTTTTTCTTTTTTTTAGAAAGAGAGAGTTTTGCAAAATCATCTTAGCACCATTTAACTTAGAAGATAAAAATGTTATATCCTTTACATTAAATTTACCACTTCTTTAAACAAAGATTTTCAATTAGAACATACTTCATAATTAACACATATGAACCTTCCTATATACTAGTTAAACCATTGTTATTTGTAATCAAGCTTCATTTTTATTTTTGTTAAGACAAAGAAATTTTCAAAAATTTCAATTTATTAACCAAAACTTATACTTATCCTATAGCGTTTTTTCAAAAATAAATCAAAATGCTAAAAAGAAAATGTTTTTGGGATTTTGAAATTTTGATTTCTTTTTTAGATAAAGGAAATGAAAATTCAAAAATGCCATGAAACTTAAAAAATGAAAATATGTACATATTTACAAAAGAGGGTTAACATTCTTACTAAACGTAGCTTGGCTCATGAAGAATCATGAGCTCCTCCTCTTGGTTACCAGGCAATTCCAAGAAAGGTTTTAAATGATGACCATTGACTTTGAAAATCGATCCATCCCAGGGGTTTTCTATTTCTACGGCACCATGTGGAAAAATATTTTGTACCACAAATGGTCCGGTCCATCTTGATTTAAACTTCCCAGGAAATAAATGAAGTCTTGAGTCATATAAAAGAACTTTTTGGTTAGGCGAAAACATTTTCGTTAGGATTGGCTTGTCATGAAAAACTTTGGTTCTTTCTTTGTAAATTTTCTCATTTTTATACGCGTCGTTCCTAAGTTCTTCTAGTTCGTTGAGTTGTAGTTTTCGGTTTTCTCCAGCTTTCTCAAGATCAAAGTTTAAGTTCTTTATTGCCCACAACGCTTTGTGTTCAATTTCAACGGGTAAATGGCAAGCTTTACCGTAAACTAAACGAAATGGGGACATCCCAAGGTTAGTTTTAAAAGCAGTACGGTAAGCCCAAAGCGCGTCGGTCAATTTCTGAGACCAATCTTTTCGATATTTATTGACAGTTTTTTCCAAGATTTGTTTTATTTGTCGATTTGAAACTTCAACTTGGCCACAAGTCCGAGGATGATACAGAGTGGATAGCTTGTGGGTTATCGGGTATTTTTTCATTAAAGTTTCAAAAGAACGGTTGCAAAAATGGGTCTCGTTATCACTGATTATTGTGCGAGGTGTGTCGAAACTCGAAAAGATGTTTTCTTTGAGAAATTTCACAATAATTCTATGGTCATTGGTTTTGCAAGGAACGGCTTTGACCCATTTTGAGACGTAATCGACAGCGAGAAGGATATACAAGTTTCCAAAAGAATTGGCAAAAGGTCCCATAAAGTCGATACCCCAAACATGAAAAATTTCGATCGTAAGAATGGGGTTTAGAGGCATCGTATCTCGTCGAGAAATTCGTCCAAGCATTTGACATCGATCGTAGGTTTTACAAAATTCAAATGAGTCTTTGAACAGAGACGGCCAATAGAAGCCACACTGAAGCACTTTTTCTACGGTTTTCAAGGACCGAAATGTCCACCACACGCTTGATCGTGGACAAAACGAAAGAACACTCCTGATCTCATTATCCGGAATGCAACATCGGATGATTTGGTCGGGACAATATTTGAACAAGTATGGATCGTCCCAATAGAAATATTTCACTTGGGACATGAATTTGCATTTGTCCTGTTTGGACCAAGATGAGGGAGTTTCTTTAGTGACTAAGTACACTATATCAGCGTACCATGGATCTATAAAAATTGAAAGAAGTTGTTCATCGGGGAAATTTTCATTGATTGGCAACAAAGATGGTGCGTTCGGAAGACGAGATAAGTGATCGGCTATGACATTATCGGATCCTTTTTTGTCTTTGATTGTAAGATCAAACTCTTGAAGTAGAAGGATCCAATGAATCAAACGGGATTTAACATCCTTTTTAGCGAAGAGATATCGAAGCGCAGAGTGGTCCATGTACATAGTAATGTGTGAACCTATCAAATATTGTCGAAATTTTTCGAGAGCAAAAACGACAGCTAGAAGCTCTTTTTCGGTTGTTGTGTAGTTGAGTTGAGCATCGTTCAAAGTCATACTCGCGTAGTAAATGACATGAAGGATCTTGTTGATGTGTTGTCCTAAGACAGCACCAACGGCAAAGTTCGAAGCATCACACATTATTTCGGAAGGAAGTTCCCAATTGGGTGCACAAATGATTGGAGCAGAAATTAGTTCGTACTTAAGACGTTCAAAAGAAGAGATACAATCAGAGTTAAAATCAAAAGGAAAGTCTTTTCCAAGAAGAGTCGTCAAAGGACGAGCGATTTTGCTAAAGTCTTTCACAAAGCGTCCGTAAAAGCCAACGTGTCCTAGAAATGATCGAATGTCCTTAACGGATTTGGGAATGGGTAGGTTTGCAATTACGTCGATTTTCACTTTATCTACCTCAATGCCTTTATTTGAGATGATATGTCCAAGGACTATGCATTGTTTGACCATAAAGTGGCATTTTTCCCAATTTAAAGTCAAATGTTTTTCTTTACATCGATTTAGAACCAACTCGAGATGATGTAAACATTGGAAAAAGAACCGCCAAAGATAGAGAAATCGTCCATAAAAACTTCTAGAAAGCGTTCAATCATGTCGGAAAAGATTCCAACCATGCATCGTTGGAAAGTAGCAGGAGCGTTACAAAGTCCGAATGAAATACGTCGATAAGCAAATGTACCGAATGGACATGTGAAAGTCATTTTCTCTTGATCTTCGGGAGCGATTGGAATTTGGTTATAGCCGGAATAACCATCAAGGAAGTAGTAAAATTCATGGCCGGCTAAATGTTCGAGCATTTGGTCAATGAAAGGAAGAGGGAAGTGCTCTTTTCATGTTGCGGCATTTAGTTTTCGATAGTAAATGCAAACACGCCAACCCATTTGAGTACGAGTTGGAATAAGTTTGTTTGAATCGTTCTTGACAACGGTTAGCCCAAACTTTTTCGGTACAACGTTAATTGGGCTAACCCATGAACTATCAGAGATTGGGTAAATGATTCCATTATTGAGAAGTTTAAGAATTTCATCACGCACCGCATCGTTCATTTTTGGATTAAGCCTTCGTTGTGCGTCACGAACAGGCTTGGCATCGTCGATTAAATGGATGCGATGTTGAACGATAGCAGGGTTAATTCCCTTTATATCAAAGATCGACCATCCCATCGCTTCCTTATTTTTCGATAGAATAGAAAGTAAGGAAGTTTCTTGATCAAGAGAGAGAGTTGCAGAAATTATGACGGGCAACGTTTCGTTATCACCTAAGTATGCGTACTTAAGGTGATCGGGAAGTGGTTTAAGGTCCAACTTCGGGAGTTTTTCGGTCAAAGAATTGAGTTGAGAGTCGGACTCAACTGGAAGTGATTCAAAAGGAAGAGTGTATTCAATCTTGTTGGGAATTTCGTGAAACAATTTTTCGTACTCGGTGTCACGTTCATCGTTAAGATAAAGTGTCTCGTTTTCGAATTTTTCGTGAATGGCACTAACTTCCAACGTTTGGTCATGAGGTTCATTCATTTGGCTTTCAAGATTGAAAATGTTGAGATCCAAAATCATGTTTCTAAAAGAAATTTTCATCGATCCGTTACGACAATTGATTAAGGCATTTGAGGTGGCTAAGAATGGTCGGCCTAAAATCAATGGAATTTGACTCGAGGGATTCGTCACGGGTTGTGTTTTGAGAATGATAAAATCAACGGGGAATATGAATTGCCCTACTCGAATGAGCACGTCCTTGATTTCTCCCACGGGCTTCTTAATCGAGCAATCGGCAAATTGAAGCATTACTTTTGTGGGTTTGAGCTCACTTAAGCCTAATTGTTCGTACATGGAGTATGGAATCAAGTTGACACTCGCGCCTAAGTCTATCAAGCATTTGTTAATCGTCTTATCTCCAATTGTACACGAAATCATAGGGAAGCCTGGATCTTTGTATTTAATAGGCATGGATTGGGACAATCACTCAAACTGGCGGCTAAGAAGACTTTTTTTGGCACTTGAGTGTGTCGCTTTTTGGTACACAAGTCCTTAAGAAATTTCGCATACGTGGGGACTTGCTGAACGATGTCAAGAAGCGGAATGTTAACTTTGACTTGTTTAAAAATTTCCAGCATCTTTTCCGTTTGGTCCGAGTGTTTCTTTGGTCGAAGACGATGTGGAAATGGAACACGATACTCGGTAGGCGGGTCTACTCGAGTAGTAGAAGAAGAATTTTGATTGGAATTTGATTCGACGTTTGGCTCCATGTTCTATTCAGATTCGTTCGTTATTTTAGAAGTGTCGAGAGAGGTTTCCGGTAAATCGTTTGGGTTAACGACTTGATTATCGATTTGTTTACCGGAACGTAAAGTTGTGATAACATTCGATTGGGTGACGTTGCTATCTTGAACAACATGAGCTTGATTTGAATTTGCGTTTTGATTTCTGGGATTTGGAAGAGCCTGGCTTGGGAATGTTCCACGTTCACGTTCACTTACCGATGTGGCTAATTAACTCATTTGCATTTCGAGTTTTGCAATTGATTGGTTTGTGTTTTGCATATATGAGGTCAATAAATTTTGAAAATTGCTGTTTGATTGAAGACTTTGAGTAGTTGCCTTAGCCAACGTTTCAAGAGTTTTGTCAAGCAAAGTAAAACGTTTATCATCTTAGGGAGGATGAGCAGAATTTGGTTGGAAATTTGATTGTTGCGGTTGATTATGAGAAGGACCCACAAAGTTTGGTTGAAAATTGTTGGGCTGAAAGGGAGGATTCGAAACATTATTCAGAAATGCTTGAAAATTTGGACGAATCGTATTCGTGTTGGGATTTTTTGGTTCCAAGCAAAATTTGGATGATTTCTCCAACCAGGGTTGTGCGTTGGAGAAAACGGTTCAGTTTTGGCTTTATTGAAAGAATTGATTTGTTCGACAGAATAGGGACACTGATCGGCTATATGATTCGGATCGTTACATTTATAACACATCGGTTGGGAAGCTTGGTTCATTTGATTCAATGAGAAAACGTTATCGAATTTTTTAATCATTGTGTCGATCTTAGCTTCCAAAGCAAAAGAAGATCCTATCTAGTTTGCACTCGATCGTGAGTAAATTGATTTTTTGTTCGAACGTTCCCATTGGGATGATTTTTCGGCGAGGTTTTCAAGAAATTGCCAAGCATCGTCGTGATGTTGGGCAAGAAAGTTGCCTTGGCACATTGATTCGAGCATGGTTCGTGAGCTATTTTCGAGTCGATCGTACAGGATTTGGCAAATCGTCCATTTTTTGAAGTTATGGTATGGACATTTTATCAAAAGCTCTTTGAATCTTTCAAAATATTTTCCGAATGGTTCTCCTTTGAATTGATGAAAATTTACAATTTCGTTTCGGAATCTACACATTTTTTCCAAGGGGTAGAATGTTTTTAAGAAAGCTTTTACGAATTCTTCCTAAGTTTTAATCGAGTTCGATGGTAAGCTGTACAACCATTTTTCAAGGTAATCCGTAAGAGTGAATTGGACTAATCGAAGTTTAATTCCGTCATCGGAAAGTTGTTAGAGTTTTATGGTTGCACAAACTTGTTCAAATTTAGTCAAAAAGATGTATGGATCATCGTGTTTGAAATTGCCAAATTTCGGAAGAGTGGTAATATGGTTCGAGTGAATTTCGAAATGGTTACCCGTAGGGGCGAGTAACATGATGCAAGATGGAATAGAAACTCTATGGGGAAAGATTCTATCCATAAGAGTTCGAGGGGCGTTTTCGTTCGCCATTTCGGGAGGATCGTCTGTTCGAGTCAAATGGTTAGTTATCGAGTTGCGAGTCCAACGATTTTTTGTTGTGTCATGAGTCCAACTACTCATGCACAAGCGAAAGTCGAGAAGAGAAAGAAGTTAGAAATGAGTTTAGAGAACGAAAGAAGATTTAAAAAACGAAGTGAAAAAAAATGGCTTTTGGTTTTTTTTCCAAGGAAAAAACTATTTACCAAGTGAAATTTATTTTCAAAAGAGAAGTTTAATTTTTGTTTTGTTTCTAGTTTTTTCAAAAAAAAATTATATGTTTTTTTTTGGATTTTCAAATATTTACCAAAAGGAATTTTTCAAATATTTTTTTTTAGAAAATGGAAATTTGATTTTTGTTTTTGTTTTTGAAATTTGAATTTTTTTTCTTTTTGAAAAGATTTTCTATTTTTTTTTGGATTTTTCTTTTTGATTGAAAATTTTCAAAGGAAAGGAAAAAAAGAATATCTTTTTTTGGAATTAAAAACTAAGTTAAAAAAATTACAAATTTTTTTTTTTGGATTTTGGATTTTTTTGTTTTTTTAAATATGCATGAACTAATGCAACTAAGTGAATGCAAAGGACTTAATTATAGTTTTTTGTCCTTAGTAGCTCCTAACCCAAAATTGTATAATCACACTTTGTCTTAAATCAACAAAAATATTTATCAGCCAAGTAACAGGCAGGGGTTATCGGTGCACCACGAATCCCCGTAGCAATGCAACCGAAGGTTTAAGTACCTTCAGAGGAACAACCACTATAATTTTTACGAATCACCGTAATTTTTATAATTGGTTATTACTCTGCCGCAGCCTATACACCAAGAAATAAAATTGTTCAAAGAAAATAACTATGAAGATACGATTAAGCCCTAAGTGAACTCGTGACACCCTTAAGTCGAATGTCTAACATTTATTATTAGTCAAATTCTACGATGAAATGCTTTTATAGGCTAAGAAAAGGGTGATGAAATCCCTCACCTTATGTGAATTGGGGTATTGTCCTTAAAAAAGAAAAATAAGATGAGATGAATGCAAAGCAGAAATTAAACATGAATTTACAATGCAACTAAAATGATATTTGTTTTTGCTTTTGGATTTTGAAATTTTTTATATATAAATATAAATGCAAATGTAAGCAACCAACAATGCAATTCAAATTAAAAACAAGAGATGAAAGCACGATACCAGAGCGTGCAGATTATTAGTAATTTTTTATTTTTTGTAGCGGCGATTTTTTTTAGCAAAGCAAAGCGATTATTTGAATAAGCACTTCTTTTCCTTGAGACATTCTGCTTTGGCAATCTGAAATTTAAAAACAAGATATATATACAGCTTTTTTTTTTGAATTATATATATATATATATATATCAAAGAAGAGACTAAATCAAACAAAACAAATTAAATAAAAACAATTAATAACAACTTGTTTTTTTTTAAATGACAAAAAGAAAACTTAAAACAAAGAAGAAAAAAAACTAAACAAATTCGAAAAACTAAGGAAAACCAAAACAAATGTTTTTTTAAGAGAAAACCAAAACAAATGTTTTAAAAGGAAACTAAACAATAAAAAAAAGGAAGAAACAACTAAAAAAACTATAAAGAAACTAAAAGAAAAAAAAACTAAAAAAGGAAGAAATTTTAATTCAGCCCGTTTGAGTTTCCTTTCTTTTTTTTAGGGCCCGGCCCAAATTCAAGTTATCAAAACACTCTCCAATTAAATCCCGAACATAACATAAATCAACAAAAAAATTTTCAACTCTCCAATTCAAATCTCGAACGACACTTTCATAGACAATTAAATCACCAACGCAGCTTTCACATAAATTTCTAAATCAAATTCTCCAATTCAAAGCAAAATTCTCCTCTTGTCCCAATTTTGTTCGAGTTGTCGTGTTATTCGTTTGAAGGTCATGGGTTTTTTGGTCAAAGGCAAATTTGAGATGGCGGTTTCAATTCGCTGCCGTTTCAGGCGTTGAGATGTCGAAGGTCGAGGCAGAAATGGTGGTCGTAGTTGTTCGATCAGGTGATTGGATGGTCGTGAGTTCAGGTGAATCAGTGATTCTTGCGGTTGAGTTCGAGTTTCTTGTCAAAGCGATTGGGGGTTAAAGGCTGCGATTGTTGGCGAATTGAGTTGCGTGGTAATTTGCGGCGTTCGGTTTTGGGGATTGCGGAATGAATTCGTGGGGACGAAATTTTGGTCGTCGTATAGGCTTCAAAGTTGGTCGATGAGGTGATACGATTGTAGGTGTTTGCAGTTGTTCGATTGGATCGCTTGGGTTGAAGGCAGTTTGTAGCGGTTGATTGCATAGAATATTGGTGCATGTTGGCCGAAGTAGTGGTGTATTGGCAATGGAGGAGGAAGGAGCAGATTGATGGATCTGTGGATGGTTTGTAGTGAGAAGAATGTTATAGCAACTGCAGTAAATTGTAGCGTGGTTGTGATGTTTTGGAAGGTGGTGGGAAGGTAGTTTGACAGTGGAGTTTGATTTTGACAGCAGTGGAGGTGGATATGTGGCAGTAGCTGTTGAAGTGATATCTGCAGTGGTGAATGATGAAGCAAATGATGTTTGTTTGGAGGAATGTCAGTAAGGTGCACTACGCCATAGATTGCATACTGCAACACCAAAGAAGTGATGCAGAAAGTGCCAAAAAATGTTGCTGTAGGCTAAAAAAGGGCAAAGGAAACACTTTCTCGGTGATGCATTTTGCCGTGTTGCCGCAGACCTCAAAGGCAACATTTTGACTATCTAAGGCAACATAAGAAATATTGTTGCAACAGAACCATATTTGGGTCTATAGCAACATCCATAGGTGTCTGTACCAACATTCCAAAATGTTGCTATAGGTATTAACTTTCTGAATTTGTGGGGCCCACAATGTAGAGCATATTTGATTTTTTAATAGAAATAAATTTTTATTTAATAAAATGCTATTGCACAGAATTTGATATTCAAACAGTAATTTATTTAAATAAATATTTTATTTCAACATTTGAAATAGTACAAATTCCTGACTCCACTATTTTACAATTCAATGATATATAACACCGATATTCACATATACAGATATTCCTCACTACATCACTCAGTTCACTCATTACATATGCAGTTTCAATTTATACAGACACCGACACTGACAAATATATGACGAGCCGAGTGCCGAGCCGAAGGCGAGCCGAGAAGCGGGTCCGGGCGCAGCGCCGGCGGGGGTCCGGGGCACCGCAGTCCCGGCGGGGATCGGTGGGCACCGCCCGATTCATCCGACTTTGGAAGATCGAGCCTTCTTTGAAACGACGTAAAATGATGCACAAATGAATCAGCATGCACAAGTCCTATATGCACTGCTCCCTTGACTATAACTATGCCGAATAAAGGCAGCAAAATATAACGAACAGCTAGAACTCCAAATATGAGCGATAAGCAAAGGTTTGATCCCCTTAAACCTGAAAATCATATTATTAAAAACATAATTTTTATCACATCATTTTCTATTAAAAAGAAACATTGCTTGACTAATAAAAACTTCACCTTTGATAGGGTTTCCTCCCATTATCAGAGTGGTAGCAGGAATTGCTCCATCACTGCATTGAATAATTTGGAAAATAATCAACACCGGCTAAGTAGAAAATGCCTTAATAATGAAGCAGAGTCTTGAATTACACGAACAGGAGCACCTTCACTGCCTTCATACATGTTGAAACATCATACAATAAACCAGCACTGCCTTCATACATCACCATTCAACACTTCCTTCATCCCACCTGAAACTACTCAAACCCTCAAACCACCTCACAGCATTCACGACACCTACATTCACAGTCTACCACCACAACAGCCTTCACTCTGTCTACATCGACCATCTTCTCAGCAATCCCGACCATCAATTCAAAAAAAAAACAAAAAAAACACAAAAAATCCAAACGACCTGAACCGGATTCCATTAGCGACTTCATTCAAACCACAAATCATCAATCCACAAATCGCCGATTGCATTCGCGACCAAACCCAATTCACGATCTCCAAATCGAAAACCACCACCGTGCCCCCTCTAATTCCAGAAACTCTTAAACCGCAACCTCAAATTCTTCGAACCCTAAACCTTAAATCACCTAAGTCGCCTGAATCAAACAATTTTATTTTGATTGAGAATTTTGTCTGGGTGCGAACAAGTTTGGATTGAGTGTTTTTTATTTCGATTTGAGAAATACACGTTCTTTTCGCGATTTGAGAAATAGGGCGGTAGAAGAAGAGGGTGTTGAAAGAGGAGAGGGCTACAGATTCCATGATTTGAACGGTGATGTTTGCGATTCAAATCGATGAACACAGTGCGAGTAATCATTTTAGGATTTTCGAAATTCCATTGAAGTATTCTATTTGCTTTTTGATTTGAGAAATGAAAAACGAAAGAGATCTACTGGAGTTCAGGCGGGAAAACGAAAATTTGGGGCAAATTGTAGTGGTGATCCATTTTACAATCAGAATAAATATAGACTGTTGGATCGTATTCACGCGGATTGCTAATTTTATTAATTTTTTGATTTGAAAACATCTATAGCAACACTATATAAAAATGTTGCATCGTGTTACACTTGTTTAGCTAGAGCAACACATTTTTATGGCTATGGTAACACCAAAAATACAACGTTGCAGTAGGACCAAAAGCTTATATCTATCGCAACATTTTAGCTGGCAACACCTTGCAAAAATGTTGTAGAATGTCATCTATGGCGTAGTGGTGATAAAAGTGTGGGGATGGTCGTGAACTGACAGAGGAAGTAGGGGATGTTCGATTTCTGCGATGCTCAGAGATTTGGTTTTGGATGTTCGTTTGATGATAATAGTTGTATGCAAATTGACAATTCGCAATTGACAATTGGGTCAGGCAGTAGCTTGTAGAAATGAATGTAGCAGGTAGAAGTGTGGATGTGGAAATGTAGAAAAAGAATGTATAAGTGTAGAAATGACAATGGGTAAAGCAAAGCAAGGAAGTGGGGTTCTGGTATGTCAGTGTTGGTTTCTAGCGTTAAAGATGTTGTGGTGGTCTGACTGTTGCAGTGGGGTTGCACAAAGGCAGTTGACAGAGCAGGAGAGTATGTGGTGGTATGGTGTTAAGGTGATAAGGTCTATTATGTGGCAGAGGAGAGGAGCTGTTGTATGTGCACTGATGTTGTTGACAGTGTGATGGGAGGCAAAGGGGAAGGTAGCAAGGCCGGGATGATGATGAGAGGCAGGACAGTATTGGAGTGCAGTGGTCAGAGGTAGTTGTTGTAGTTTGGATGATGATGATGTCTGGATGTGTGGAAGGGTTGTAGGGGTGGTGGTTGTATTAGAGTAAGTGAAGGTGATTTGTATGGAACAGTAAGGATGATAAGGCAGAGAGTGGTTCTGTGCACTGTGCACTGTGAACAATGCAAATTTTTTTGTAACTTTTTTTTAAATGAAATGAAAATTGATGTAGAATGTAATGTAAAAATAATGAAATGAAAAATACAAGTTGTAATGTCAATAGTTCATGAAATGGAATATGATTTTTGAAAATTAAGTTGTGCACAATAATTTTTTTTTAGAATATGCAAATGTAAAAATGAAACTAAAAACAAGAAACTGCACACAATCACAATGCAATCAAAAATCACACAAACACAATTTTTTTAAATTTTAAAATGCAAACACACAAAACAAAAACACACAAAAATCAAACAAACTAATTCGAAGAATAGAAAAATAAAATCAAAGCAATTCTCCGGCAACGGTGCCAAAAACTTGTTCAATGACAAAATTTCAATCTGTTTAGAAATTTACCGAAAAATTTCAATTAAATTTTACAGCAAGCGCACAGCGTACAAAAGTTAGTACGTGGCGAGTACGGGTCGATCCGCAAGGAATTGTGAGATTTTAAAATTTTCTAATCAATCAAATTAAACCAAAAGTGGAGATTGTTTTCAAAACTAGAAGCTAAGCAAATGTCGTGATTTAAAAACTATTGGACAAGAGAACAATTTAAGGATAAATCCACTCTCATATTTTTGTAAATCAACAATCAATAATTTATGATCTCCAATTGTGATATTAAGTGGTATAATCATTGCATTTATCATAAGTATGGTTTGTTTATGTTATTGATTAACATAACTCAAGCCATCAAACTATAATACAACAATTATACCACTTATAATTCTCATGAAAATGAAGCCAAAGCAAAAGCTATTTTAAGTATGATCTATTTACTATTGTAATTAGTAAGATAGACCATCAAATTTTGTTTTCACTTTCTTTTCAAAATCAAAAATCAATTAGCAAATGATAATGCAAAGTGTGTTTATGTTGAATAAGAATAGCTCATTTGCAAAAGCAACATATGCTATCAAACCCACTTGTATAAACTTGCATCAAAATTCACTCTCATGAAGCACAAACCAAAAGAGATCATAAATCATAAAAAATGTTGAAGTTACATAAAGTTAGAGAGCTTCATCACCCCTAAATTGAAGGGGTTTAGCTACTCATTTATGTTATAAAATCAACACTTGTAAATTTCAACATTTAAAAAGCAAAAGAAATAAAACTAAGAAAACACTACACCAAAACAGGTGATTCCCAACGAGTATAACTGTCGCAAACAGTTTCAGCAACGCTTATTAGCGTCGCTGTAGGGGCGTCGCAATTTATTGCCAACGCTTATAAGCGTTGGCGTGTTTAGTTTCCCAACGCTTATAAGCGTTGGAAGTTTGTATTCGCCAACGCTTATAAACGTTGGTGTTTATTAGTTAGCAACGCTTATAAACGTTGGCAAATTAACCATCCAACATTGTTTAATTTTCTATGCTGACGCTTATAAGCGTTGGTAAATTTTATTTGCCAACGCTTATAACGCTGAAATATTTTCATTCTCAATATAGTCAATTATTTTAACATTAATAAACAATTAATAACTAATATGATACGCATTATTATACTACATTCAATAGGAACCCAAAATTTACAATATTCAAGATCAAATAACAACATAAATTTTATAGTCAACTACTTCATAACAATGTCAACTACTTCATAACAAGTACAATACATAATTAAGTTGGTTAATTCAATACATAATCAACTACTTCATAACAATGTCAAATTGGAATACAAAAGACAACGTAAATTTCATAGTGAAATTCTTCAAATACCGAATACGAAACTCCGGCCATATAACGAAACCTCCATCTGAAAAATCACATAACTTGTACATTCCATTTTGAGGACCATCATAAATTGGTGTATCCGGGATCTTTAAGGTAGCAGCTGCAATACAAGATATTTTTACAAGTGTACATATTATAAATGAAATAAATCATGCTTTTGTGACTTTAGTGCCAAAAAGGAAAACCCTATACCATATCAGATTACAGTCCAACCTTAAGTTGTAATGTGACCTATAAACATTTCTAATAATTGTAGCTCTCCGTATACATCCCTACAAAACTATATAAACCCCCACATCCAGATCATAGTTTAACTAAGGAATTTTAATTTTAATAGGAACAAGAATGACATCAAATAGCTTATAGACTCAAATGGAAATTGTGTCATTAATCTGTCAGATATTCAAACTGAGGCTGTCAACTATTTTAATGCTTTATACATTTCAATATATATCCAAGAGTTCAAATTATACTATGCAAGTTTAAAATCTACGACCTCTCGCGTCGAACTTGGAGTGTCTAACCATCAGAACATTGGTGCTCATCCTAAATTTACTCTTATGATCATTCTTCGATACTTAAAAAAAATTAATTACATTTTCTGAATAAAATTATGATAGTAAGTTAACTGTACAATTTAGCAACAACATGTCGAACTAAAATGTGCAATTCAACGGCATACTGCCAAACTGAAATTTATAATTCGACAAGAATCTGTCAAACAAAAATAATTTGTTTTGCCAGCCCCCACCATTCCATTATCAAAAATGTTCCTAATTTTCATTTGTTTAGTTCAAATTTAAACTAAACACACAATAAAATAAGTTGAAATTTGTTTTAAACTGACACTTACATATTTTTCCGCGGCACATGGTAGTATTTGTTTTAAACACACTTCTTCAGCTTGAGCATGAGATTAGCTGTTGGTACTTGTTCAATAGCTTTGGCACATCATCCATGCGCAGCTGCAAATTTAAATTCCCATTTACAAGTTAAAAATTGCAGTGCCATTGATATGAAAATAAAGATTAACGATGCCTCTAACGATATTTTAGACTCAATCATGCAAGAAATAAACTACATTTCAACTCAATTGATATTGCTAACGTGCAAGCAATAAATTCCTTAATTTATAACAATGTACAAGGAAACATGAGAACACATTTCGACTAAAAGAAAGAAAAGGAACAAAAGGCCTAGAACCAAACTATTATATGAATTGTTTTTCACAGATTATACACTGTGACTGTAACAAAACAAACAAGTTATATTCTTGGAAATTTTAAAATTGTGCAAATATTCTCATACCTATGAAGAGCTCTTCAAGTGAAAAAATCTGTGAACTTGCTGCCCTGAATTTAAGGACGTGTCGGACAAATTGGAACCGATATTCTTCTTGCTGGAAATATCATACCAAGACATCATCACTAAATATAACAGAAATGACAAAGCTACAGTAACTAAAAACAAAATAACAGTATAAACCTGTTAAACAAAAGACATCATCTCTAAGGATTTACATGAATTTTTTGACGTGTGTGTGTAACCCATAGTTTTCATAACCGTACTGTGACTCAAACTGTGATGATTGAAGGTCTAAGGTTTTGATGGTTCAACCAGTCGAACCGTCGGAACCGTGAATTTTTTTTTAATTTATAGATATTACAATACTGGTATCCTACATACCGGTTTACACTTTCACAAATATACTACAATGGAAGAATGACAATATAGTATACACTACAAGAAAAAAAGAAAAAAAATCCATATGAAAATTAACGGCACTTTTTACCCATTAACACAGAAAAAAAAAGTAGTTAGCATAACATAAAGTAGTCTTTAACTTGAATACATAACACCGAATGGTCTCCAACATGCATAAATAAGTTAATTTCATTGGTTTCAGCAAACAAATATAAGTTTCAGCAAATAAGTTAATAAGTTTCATGAAGCAAACAAATATAGGTATAAGTTTCATGAAGCAAACAAATATAGGTTTCAGCAAACAAATATAGGTATAAGCAAACAAATATAGGTATAAGCAAACAAATAGGTACAAGTTTCATGAAGCAGACAAATATAAGTTTCAGCAAATAAGTTAATAAGTTTAATTTCCAACTTTCAGTTTCAAATTGATTGGTTTCAGGTTGCAACTTTTAGTTAATTAGATGAGTTCTTTTTGCCAGACCAGTTCACGTTTCATTACAGCTTCTATTGTTGCCAAAATAAGATAAGTAGTAGCAAAAATAAGATGAGTTCTTGTACTAGTTTCAGTTTCAGTTTCTACTCGGTATATATAAACAAGCTTATTAGAACTAGCTAACATATATTAAAGTAAATGAAATAAACAAGCTTTAAAGATGAATAGAAGATCACCTTCTTCATTATACAATGCACACATTTGCAAACAATGATCAAAGTTTGCATTGACATACATTAACAGGTTTTATAAATGTATTAATTCATGCTTACAAACTATAGGGATAACACTTCATCCGATAGCTCTATACCCATTTCTTGCTATATACTGTTAGTTTTTCCATGATGTTTTCTTGAGAAATTAGTAAGCAGGTAAGTGTTTACCCTGTTTTTGCTGGATTAGGTGATGTTGTTCTTTAGCAATTATAGTGGTATTTTATTTTTAAAGGTAAGTGTTTACCCTGTTTTTGCTGAATCAGTTTGACTATGGCGCAAAGTAGAAAATCATATTGAAGCAGATTACATTGACCATCATGTCACCTTTTAAGTTTACAGGTAAGTGTTTATCTAGAATTTTTGTACTGTAAAAAAAAACTAATATAGCAACCCCTTTCTTATGCTAAGTTTTTTTATATATTAAATCACATCAATAGTAAGTGCTAAAGAACATCAATAATACCCATTGTATGTGTAACGAACCACCTTTTTGGACAATTTAAATCGACAAGTAAACACACATGCCGATTCCAAACCATTCAAAATGGAGGATTGTTAATGGGGTAAATAAGAAAAGAAGAGAAAAGGAACAAGAAACAACCACAGAATCTCGCAGCGGAAAGATAAAATATAATAATCAAATAAACAGTTCATGAAGCTGTCTAATATACTTTTGATTATCATTTATACAACATTTATCAGAGTTATACATATACAACAGAACAAATAAAATAATGCAGTGGACAACATGATGCAAGGATAATAATAGTAATAGTATACCAAATCTTCGTCTTCGTCCTCCAGAATAAATCTTCAATAAGCTGAAAAACTCAGGACTGACCCGAGCGTAATGAAAAGACAAAACACTCGAGTCAGGACTAAAATATCCTTATGTAAGTTAAATCAATCGTAAATAAAGATGAGTGTAACGGCGTCAGAGATGTTTACGGGATTTGACATCTCCTATCCAGTGTCAATGTGCGTGCAATAACTCAAGAGATGTTACGGGATTTTCCATCTCTTAAGGATCCGTTAAACTATCTACTATGTAGTACAATACGCTATTATAATATGTCTACAGTAAAGTAAAAGTATTAAAATAGCGTTAAGGCGTTACCCATATTCCCCTTAACACATTTTATATATTCCCATAGTCTATACAGTACCGTACGCTCCTCCGAAAGGTTTACGCAGAGGGCACCCCATAGGTATGGTACAAAACAAACTCGTAGAAGGCACGCTAGGGCATGTGAACACGGCACACGAGGAAATGCCAGGGTAGATATACCAATTGCACTCCCGGACTGGTGGTGACGCATAGCAGCTACTACCGCCCACCTCGGACACACTCCCAACAATCGAGGGGTGGCCACCAAATCGAATCACAAAAGCAATATAATGGTATCGAAGAAATATGCCCGATAAGAGGAATGACCTCACATTAGCCCGGTATAGCTCCTGATTTTAGTCACATCAAAGCTGACTCACGGGAGTCAGGGTCACGTCATACCATATAGAATCGTCGCCAAACCATCCTACTTCATTTCTGGAATCTCCACCACGTACACAGTTGTTAAAGTGGTTTTCGGTATCGACAGAGAGTATGCCCATATCCGATCCCGGTCTCTTTAACAACCGAACGCTTATTACACACCGGATGGTTCTTTTACATTCAAAAATCAATTCATAATTGATGTCAAAATATCAAGTTCGCTTCAAAAATCAAATCCATTTCAAAAAATCATCGTACCTACGCAAAATATACGATTTTATTTCAAAAATCATTTCGCCCCAATATCTCATTTCAATTTCAAAATCGCTTCGCATTTCAATTTAGGTTGTAACTTCATTTAGCCCAATTCGTATTTAAATCCAAGATTTAAATATAAACATTTCACCTTATTGACTAGCTGGAAATTTTGGAAAATAGCTTCAATAATTAAAAATAGTTAAAATACTCTAAATTATTAAAGATAGATTTCAAAATAGTTTTAAATTGATTTAATATAGTTAAATAGATTTAAAATAGATTAAATAAAATTAAATAGGTTAAATAGCTTTAAGATAGATTTAAAATAAGTTAAAATAGGTTAATTAGTTTAAAATAAATTAAATTAAGTTAAGTAGATTTAAAATAAATTAAAATAAGTTAACATGTTTAAAATAAATTAAAATAATTTAATATAGTTAATATAGGTTAAAATAGTTCAGTATAAAATAGTTTAAGTATTTAAAATAGTTTATATAGCAGAATAACTTAAGAAAACCAAATTTGAAATAGCTTCAAAGTCCACCATTTTAAATTTCCAACTTACCAATCTGAATCAAATTCAAATTCCATTCAGTCGATTCAAATCTCAATTTCAGTTCAAATCAATTTCGATTTCAATTTAATTCAATTCTATCTCAAATCCAATTTCCTCAAATTTCAAAATGTTATCTTTATCACACTTTTACTTAAACATATTCAAATCCGAATAAAAGCTGAATCCTTTAAAAATCAAATCAACTTACAAAAATTCAATCATATCACAATTTTTATTTCAAAGTCTTAACTTCAATTATTAACCAATTTGTTTAACAAAAATTTATTTCAACATCTCAACCTCAAATTCGCAATAAATTCAATTTCTATAAAATTTGATTTCTAAATTCCTTTAAATCAAACCATTTAAAATAATTCCAAATTGATGATTTTACAAATTATTTAATTTAACCAATCCGGTGCCCATATATAATTTTCTATCCTATGGCCAAGTGATCAGTTATTTCAATTAAATTTCAGGAATAGAGATATATCATTTCAATTCGAATTATAGTGTCATAGGTATATATCATTTCAACCTATTTCTCAATTTATTCAAAATGACTTAATTTACAACTGTAAATAATACACAGGGTGATGACAGGATATATACAACAAATAAACATCCAAACATTCAAACATCAATCGATAGCATCCATTGCAACCAATCATCCAAACAGACAATATAAATCACGGAAATTTCATAGTTATAAATGTTCGGTAATTTAATTGCGATTAAACTTCAATTCTAATTTGATTGTCGATTTCAATTCTAATTTGACTGTAAATTTCAATTTCTAACATTAAATTCGATGACAATCTAGATGACAGTTAAATTTTATCAACAACGACAAATAAAAATTATATCACTTCACAATATTAAATTTAACAAGCATCAAGATATTTTAGTACGGTGTGAGCGTTATAAAACACTCACCTTGAGTTTTAAATTTCAAATCAATCCGAATGATGTTCGATTTAACCTGAAATTTTAGTTAGCTCCAAATATCACCAAATCGATTCCATGACGTAGAACTCGTCACCACGATTCCAACGCAAAAAGATTCGTCTGATTCTGATAATATATGAAGAAGTTATACCATATTTCAAGTTTGTATACAAATTTATAAAATTAAATTACAAATTCTTCTTTTCCTATTACCACAAAAAAATCACGACCGTTCAACCCTCACAGCAAATCGCGACCGCAGCCTCTATCATCTCCCACGCAAACACTCAGGTAATGCTCGAGCGAAAGGAACCCAAACACGCCACCTCAATTCGATCGCCGCCATTTCCTCAGGCCACGAGGAATCGATCAGGAGTCTTCAAATCGAAGGCCACCACGAACCCCCCTCTCGATTACAAACTCGATGAACTCGGCTGCCCCGAGGCCATGGAAAACACGTTCGAACGCAAGCCCTTCTACGACGATTATTGGCCATCTCGTCGAGTTTCGCGTCGACCCACCGTACGGATGTGAAGCCTACGACGTGCTCTACGATACTCCAGTTGAGAGATTTTGAAATTAGTTGAAGGATTCGAAGAAAAACGAGGGGGAACGAGGTGTGGTTTCGGCCATCAAAAACCATCTCAGGCGGCCACGAGAGATAGAGCTAGGGTTTCGGTAAAGAACGCGTATATATACACGTATATATATATTATTTAATATTATTTACAAATTTAACAAGATTTTCGAACGAACTCCAAATTAGACGTGCCGACAGGCGTCCGTAAGGTTTTACCCGCCTTCCGAACACAATGGAACGTGTTTCGGAAGCCAATTTGATCGTCTGTGCGAGTTATAGAAATAAACGATCGATTTTAAATTAAACCGATTAAATGAATTTCTAAGCGTTTTCAGCTGCCACGGTCAAATCGCAACTCCGATTGCTCCGAAATTTGAAATCCGATAATAATAAACTATTACGGATCCAATGGAACTGGTTTCATCGAATTCTGATACTGTGCCTCGGAAGGCTATTTTACTCGTCGATTAAATGACGACTTTTCAAAATTTACAGAATTTCTTAAAATTCAAATTTTAAATGTTAACAAATTCATTGTTGTTTAAATAAAATTTTATATCAATCTTCGATATCATTTTCAATCATATTATATTCAAAACTCAATTATTCAAATATTTGCAATTTAAATTTTAAACACTTTTGATTATCCGAAATTCATTATCCTGAAAAAAATTGAAAATGAACTTATAAAATTTTCTTTAAAACGAATTCAAATTATGGAACAATTATTTCCGTTATACAATTATTCAATTCCCGTCATTAAATTTTATTCAATTATTCAATTAATTTCCAATATTAAATTTAAACAATTTAATTGTTCAATATTCAACAAATTCCAATATTACATTTTAAATGAATTCTCGTTATCAATCAATTACTTTATTTACATCCATTAAATTCAACATTATTATTTGGTCCAACTATTAATCGTAAACTCATTCAATAAGTAGCATTTATATTTCAATATTGGATTTTTAAATAAATTTCCATTATTAGTCAATTACCTTATTCACATCCAGTGCATCCAACATTTGTTATTCAACTTCAGTTATTGATTGTAAACCCAGTTAATATATAAAATCTCATTTCATTTACAATTGATTTTCAAATTCAATTCAACTGACAGATAAACCGGTAACTTATAATAATTATCACCATTAACTTTAAATCACAGTTATAAATATATTATTCCAAATAAGAGTCACAACTACCTATACAATACTAATTAGATTTCATTACCATTGACTATATATTATTTCATTAGTTAACCCAAAAATTTTCATTTGTTTTCTTATATTCCCTTTATAACCAAGTTATAATATTTAAGTCATTTCAATTGATTGGAATATCATTTAATTCATTAATAATTAACTTAGATAAATATTGTTGTAATTCATTCTAGTTATTATTATAAATAAATAAATTACAAATTTTTAATTCTTCCAACATTAAACCATGAAATCTTATTAAATTAACTAATTTAATTATCGAAAATTTACGGGTTGTTACACTCTCCCCTACTCAAAACTTTTCGTCCTCGAAAAGGAAAAAGAAGGGAAAAGGAACTAAGTAAAGAATTCAACATTTGAAATATTTTATTCAAAGTTATCAACTTATAAAACAATGAAATTTCACTTATAAAGTCGTTACTACACTTCCACTACGCTACTCCGATAAGCTTACGAAATTTACAAGTTGGTTATCCAAATGAGTTATAAAAATTTTAAAACTCAAAAATTTTCTAACACCCGGATTTACGAAAAATTTCGGCAGCGTCTCCTTTGCGCGGCTCGATCGGTACAGCTACAAAACGCCTCTACGGGCCCCAAACCAATAAAAGAAAACAAAAGCCAAGTGGCTCCATCCAAAAACCATCAAATCCAATGACAAAATAAACACGTACCTTTTTGTCGGGCAATCCAAATTTCTTGATTTTAAATACCTGCATCTTATTTATCAATGATATCAAATCATATAATTTAAAATCAATTTAAAATTTTCATTTTAAATTTTCAATATTAGTTTTACTTAAACCTGTACGAAGTACATATATCATCCGTACGCAATATCAAATCTGATCATTCATTCGATCACAAAATTTCACTTCCAAACTAGTATCGTTCACCTGACTCTCTAGTGCGGACTCAGATTTGGTTCCTTGATCGGAAACTGTTATTCTCCTTGCATAGCCATATACTATGATAGAGAATTCCAGAATCAAATCAAAAATCTATATCCAGGGTTCGCCGTTAAGAATCGAGTGAAAAATCCTAACTTGGATCGATATAAATTATCTCGAAATTCCGTGCTCGAGTTCGGATCAAATTGTTATGCGAATAAAACAATATACGTACAACTTACGTATTACCTTCCAATAGATTCCTATACAATTTGTCTATATTCAATTTATTTACTTACCATCATTTCATTTACAATTAATTATACACAATGCGTTATTCATTCCTTAATTACTTAGCATATCCATTTCTTTACATAGCCTACTCTTTAATACTATTATTTCTTATTCATCATTTCATACAATTTGCTTAGTTAAGTTCATTTCAACATTCTATACAACTTAACTAAATTAAATTTTCTATTTCCAATTGATTCTTAGCTATACTAATTTCTTTTGTTTACATTTTGTGATATCCCGGGTTTTTTGGGCAATTTAAAATTTAATAATCCGTATTGATAATTTAATTGACTTGATAATTTTACTTTTAATTTTAATTTAAATTGGTAAATTAATCTTTTAAAAAGATTAATAAATATTTAGTCTGGAAATATTTAATTTGGTAATATTGGATCTTTTCTAATATTTTAAAAATGGATAAAATTTATCTTTCAAAGCTAATAAAAAAATAAATTTCTATTTATAATGTATATATTAATATATATATATATATATCTCTATATATATATATATATTGTGAATAGAGAATCTTCTGTTTAAAAATTTAAGATGAATTTTCAAATTGTAATATATATGTATGTATATATTATTATTTGAAGTTGTATTGAAATTTAATATGATTAATATTAAAAATATTTTCTATTTAGATATATATGTATATTTATATATATATTGGGATTTTGGTTTGAAAGTTAATAAAGTGTTTCAAAATTCTAATATATATATAATTGTAATTTTGTAAGTATAATTTAATACAATACCTTTTCAAAAGCTATTTAAAAATTAATCATGTATTTCAAAATACTTAAGGTAGCTATTTATTTTGTTTAAAAGTATTTTAGCTCTAGTTTAAATAAGATTTAATAAAAGATTAATTTTTATCTTGTTTTCTTTTAATAAGTACTTAATCTAAAATGATTAAATATATATATATAGTTTTAAATAAGCTTTCTTTTTAATATCTCTTTAAGTTAAAAGGTTTGTAAATATAAATAAAATTTGTAATAATTCACATTTCATAAATAATAAAATATAGATACTTAAACTAAGTAGTTTGTAAATAAATAAATAAAACATGACTTTATATAAATCCATTATTACATATAACATAAACACTTTTGTAAATAAGGCTTTAAACATAATTACTTTTATTAATAAGGGTTTAGACATAATTTTGCAAGGATTTTAACATTTGTAAACATATAAAACAAGCATGGACAATTGTCTAGTTTATAAAGTTAACAAGTGGCTTTCATTTAATTTATTTGAAAATTTAGAAAAAAAAATAAATTATCTTAAATAACATATGTTAAAGAAACCTGGTCATTTTGATTTCAGCTCAGAATCGTTCAAAACATTTTTCTCAGTTCAAATCTCTTTCTCCTCTTTTCTAATAAACTAAAAACTGGAAACAGAAGAAAATAAAATAGCCTGATTTCATCTTCAACCTGAGATCAAGCAAGCTAGCAACTCAACAAATAAATCAAACTGTTTCAACCTGAGATCAAATGGAAGCAACTAAATCAAATCTGCAACTTCAACCTGCTTTCCAAATGAAGTTCAACTGTAATTTCAACATGCAAATGGTTCTAATTCAACAATCAAGTTAAAGACTCAAATAATTACAAACATGCAAAGGAGGATCAAAAGCTTTTCACAAATCAAAATATAAAAACCTGGAACATGCTCTGCCTGTAATCTGCTCTGTTCTCTGCTCAGTTTTATAGGTGAGTAAACAATTTGTTTTAAAAACAGTTAACTTTGTTTTAACTTAAGTACATGTGATGATTGAATTAAAATTCTAAAGTTCTGAACTTATTTGGATTTGCTAATATATGTATGTGAGTAAATCTTCTCTGCAAAAAAAACAATTTTAATCTATGATTATATTAATGTTTGAGATAAATCTGTATAGAGTTGTTATACATGTATGATTTGAAGTTGAATATATGTATATATTACTTTGATTTGTCTGGCATATGAATGCATATATGTATAAGCTGTTCTCTGTGAAATAACAAACACAAAATTTTTCCAAATAAATCCCATTCTCATCATATAAACATTGTTAGGCTTTGAGCAATAAAGTAAATATGATCATAAGACTATAATATCAGTTTTAAAAATGAATTCAAGGATTTATAATTAGCAATTATCTCAAAACTCATAATAACAGTGATGATCTTAATATATGTCAATAAACAATGGATTAAATTTCGTGTTTTGAATATATAACTGAATTCGAATTGGAGAATCATGAATTTTGATATAAGTTTTTAGATTTCTAAGTTCGGAAGTTACGTGCATTTGCGGGATGTTTAGTTTTGGTCTTTTCGTCAATTCCTGATGATCAATGACGAACTGAGGGTTGAGCTTGTTGTCGAGTAGAGTTTGAAGAATGGTGGTTGTCAGAAAAATCATGGGTGAATTTATTATTCACCGTGGCGATGGGAAATTGATAAGATGGGGTTTAGTGATCAGGTTTTGTCGTAAGGAATGGCGAACTTCGTCCAACCACTGTGGATTATCGGAGTTGATCGCAAGGGAGGAAAAGGTTCGTGGGAATGTAGTATGGCTTTGGGTGGATCGGAAGTTGATCTCGAAGTCAGAGGCGATGGAAGAAGAGATTTTTACGGCTATGGTGTTTTCCAGTTGATCGAGATTTAGCTCGATTTTGTTTTAATGTATTTTCGTTTGATCTGAGTTCAATTTCGTGCTCGCGTGGGTTCGTGGGATCATCATCGATGGTCGCGACAACTTTGATTGGCCGGAGGCGGTTGGGTAGGTGCACGGTGCACGTTTGTGTGCACTGGAAGAGAGGAGTTGGGGAAGACGAATTGAACTCGAGTCTGGGTTCGTGTTTCATCGCGTGCGACTCGAAGCAGATACGTGGGGGAAGAGACTCGAAGCTAGCTCGTGTTTCTAGTAGGTTTACTCGGGTTGCTTTATTTCCAGTAGCCTGGGTTGAGATTTTAAAAAGAAATTTATATTTGGGTTTAAAAAAATTTAAAGAATAAACAAGTTTTAGGTATTTGGTAAATTTGGAAATGATTTATAAATGCTTTATCTCCAAGTAAGATTATTGTTATGAATTTGTAAATCAAGTAAATATTTTGTTTTGAATAATAAGATTTAAAATAATTCAAATAATTTGTTTATAAGGATAATAAGGTTAAATTAGTATTGATATGAATTTAAAAAAAAAAATACTAAATTTAAATATGATTTGTTAATAAGTAAAGATTAATTAAAATAAATGGTTTTCTTATTTTAATTAAGGATTTTTAAATATAAAATGTTAATTAGTTAATTGTTTAATTAATAATTAGTTAATTATTTATTTAATTTTAAATAATCACTTAATTATGGATTAACTAAGTGTAGTTACTTAATAAAGTAATTATTGGTTAATTATTGAATGAAATTACTTATGGAAGTAATAAATAGGAAAATTACTCATGGGGTAATTAGTTAAAGTGATAAAAAGGGAAATCACTTGAAGTTATTAATCTTAGGAATTGATTAATATAATTGTTGAGATTAATTAATTATGGAGTAGTTAATTAAATAAGGATTATTTAGTAATGGAATTACTTATTAATTAAGAAAGTAATCAAGATTATAAATGGAAGTAATTAGAAGATAATTACTTATATAAGTAATTAAGAGTAAATTACTTAATTATTTTGTTAAGTAATTAAAGTGATTAATTAATTATAATTTGAGGATAATTACTAAGGGTAATTAATTTAAATGGTAATTAATTAATAAAGTAATTAATTAAGGTTTATTTATTAATTAATTGATTTATAATTTCTTAATCAAGTAGTTAAAGAATAATTAATTAGATTAATTAATCAAGGTTAATATAATTAATTAAGAAGTAATTAATTAAGATAAGTAATTACAATTTATGATTAATTAAGACTAATTAATGAAGTGGTTGATTAAAATTTGTTGTTTAATTAATTAAAAGGTTAATTAATTAGTAAGGATTATTTAATTAATGAATTAATCAAGGTTGATTAATGAAAGTAATTAATTAAAGTATACTTAATTATATGCTTAATTAATTAATGAAGGTTCATTAATTATTGTAATTAATGATAGTAATTAAAAGTTAATTACTGTATATGGTTAAGGATAATTACTTGAATGAAATTAAAGTATAATTAATCAAGGAAGATTAATTAAGAAGATCATTAAAAGATGATTAATTAATTAAATTGTAATTAATTAATGGTTAAGTAAGAAGGATTTATAAAATGAAGTAATTAATTTAATTCTTTAAATTAATTAAAAGATAATATAAATCATTACTTATGAATGGGTGATAGTATTGAATACTTGGCATTGATTGATATCTCTGATGAGATATATGCTGTATGATATGGATGTTAGTTGAATTGTATGGATTATCTGATAATGTTGATTATCTGTTGTGAATTATCTTTCTTTGTGTATAAAGATAATGAATTGAATTTGTTTTAACCTTTAAAACAACTTGGCCTTAAAAGATACGCTTTGGATTTCGATGAGACCGGGATCGGGTTTCCGTATACCGGATTTCCAGGTCTGGAGACCCGAATACCACATCGATCCAAATTAACGATAGGTCGTGAATCAAGTGAAGATGAAGATTCAGAGTGCAAGGGTTATTGTCGTTAATTCTGAGGGTGATTCCAAAACGAGTGTAACGAGATAATGCCTTCGGTTTCGTTCGAACCCGGAACGAACTTGTATGGATTGAATGCTTTCAGCACATCGTCAGGTGGACGATGAGCATTCTAAGTGATGTGTTCTGATTAAAGATAATCGTGACCTCAAGCCTCATCAACCGGGAATGGCTAAAACAGGGGAGGTGCAGCAAGGTTAGTGGGTAGCACCCAAGTAGTATAAGATTCCCCTGTCTAGAGGTCCCTTCTTTTTATTTCGGCTGTGTGGGCGGTTGCTAGCTACAACCGCGGGGTTTCTTATGCGGGAATTATCCAGTAAGGGATGTTCCGGCCTTGTGTTGCAGGGGAGCGGGCGTACTCCTCGGTACGTTGATCTAGGCCACGTACTGTGACGGGCGGTACCCCAGTAGCCCTGCCATTGTATGGAATCCACAATCCAATAAGTACCGTACGTATTAGTTGTGCCCAACTATGTTGGAACGTGAGATGTAAGCATTCCAGCTATTTCTGTATTTTACTTGAAAACCCTAGACCCTATTATAATATAACTGGATTTCCTATCAAATGTTTTGGTTAGCGTAAGGTAAAAACTTACCCATGTTTATTTATGGGGAGTCTTACGTGATACCTTTGTTTTCAAAAGGTTTTGAAGTTAAGCAATTTAAACCGTTTACTCACACCAGACCCATGTCTGACCCAAGTGTTTATTTTCTGTTTTATTAAACCTTGGGTACTCAAATTTTTACGAGTAGCCAAGGGATTCAGGTTTGCTTTGACGAATCTTTGGAGGAGCAATGGAGCAGGAGGCTTCAGCGTTCGTAGATATAGTGTTCCGCTGTGTTAGTCTGTATGAGTCATTTGTTGAGTTGTATTTGAGTTGTAATGACTAGACAGATGTTTATAACTGTCTAGTATGTGTTGTATAAGCTGTGTATCTCTGATGTATATGATACAATGTAATATCTTATTTGATCAATATAATTTATTCGTTCCGCTGTTTAGATTCTGATGTGTTTCTTTCTTTCTTCTCTATCTTATCTCTTTTCTATCCCTTTCTTTCTTCTTGATGATACGACTTTTTGTGGAGAAAAAGCCGGGTCGTCACATTTGGTATCAGAGCATTAGGTTGAGC
Source organism: Allium fistulosum (assembly GCA_030737815.1). Lineage (NCBI taxonomy): Eukaryota > Viridiplantae > Streptophyta > Magnoliopsida > Asparagales > Amaryllidaceae > Allium > Allium fistulosum. The sequence continues at coordinate 1,430,733,016 of CM060902.1, forward strand.
GAATACCTTAGCTCTGGAGTGGAGTCTACCTTGAGAGAGCGTATTTGTAATTTTTAAAAACTATATATATATATATATATCTACCTAATGTGTTGGATTATCTGTTCGGGTTTTCCAATATTAGTTATAAAGGTAGATAGGGTGGTGGTGTGTGTAACACGACTACCATTGGTTGAAGTTTATATGTTGAGGTTGGAAGTGTATCTATCGAGACTGTAAACTCAATACCGTCTCGAGTAAGTTTGGCAGTATGGTGTAAGAATTTCTTGGATCTCTGAAGGAAATCTTTTTCAAGATTCGGAGTCCATTATTGGAGTGTAAGTTGGGTTGAGCTCGGGTGAGCAGATTTTCTAGAGTTTGGATCTGTGGAATAAGCAGAAGTGAGTGATGGTATCTTGGCAGCTGTGTGATGAGACGCAGTATCTATGGATGTTCCCGAAGTAGATGTTCTTTTTGGAGCAAGATTGAGAAGAGTAAGTTATTGGCGTTTGGTTTGGGGTCCGAGTTTCTCGAGGAGCCTATGGATTAGAAGTCTTTGATTAGCTGTGATAGCAGTTTCAGCTCGGAAGTGTTTGTGTGCCGACAAGAAGATTTTCTGGCTTAGCAGTGTCCCTGAGATAGAGTTTGGAAGCAGTAGTGTGGCTCGTTTCTCCGATGGTTCAAGAATCTTTGTGGTTCTTCTATCAGCAGTCCGAGTAGATGGTGAAGTTTTCTTGAAGGGTTAACCTTGTTTGGAAAAGCTTAAGGCTGTTTTAATTAGTAAAGAGAGAACAGTTTCTTTGGAATCCGAACTAGGTAGAATCGCAAAAGCGACTTGCGATTAGTTTGGGAATTTATCTTGGGTAATCTTTTGTTTGAGATTGAGGTTTCTCATGTGGAAGTAAGAGCTACTGAAGTAGTCAGCAATTTTTCCGGATGTTTTCGAAGAAGTAGAAGTTTGTCTGCATTTGGAGTTGAGTTCATATCAACTTGGTTCTAGAAGCGATACTAGTGGTTAATCTGGTTGTAGAATGGTTCTTAGAGAAAGAAGAGTTGGTGTAGCAGCTCAGAAATTTTTGGAAATGGATTAGTCAGATCTAGTTTTCAAGATTGGATTTCAGCAGATTTTGGAAAAATCATCTTGTTGAATAGGATCTAGTGATCATTTTGTTCTTAGTTCAGAATTGTTTCAAGAAGTATCAGCAAGGGTTAAGCTGATCAGGAAGAGATGAAGTAGCCCAAGATTGTCTGGTGAGTTATGCAGATATAAGTCAGAGTTTGGAATTCGGAGTTGGAGATTGGAAGTTGTTTAAGTTTTCTCCAATTATAAGAACTATAAGATTTGGTAAGTCTGGAAAGTTAACTCCGAAATATTTTGGATTTTACTTGTGTTCTCGAGAGGAATAGTTCTTTTGATCTACAGGATTGAATGGTCAGTTTGGATATCTGGAATTCATTGTATTTCACGTATCTCTAAGGGAATACGTGTATGATTCATCGTTGGTTGTGGAATCTGCAGTTCAGATGGATTTGGAAGTTTGAGCTGGACTTGAGTATGATCTGATATTCTGTTCAGATTGGTGAATCTAGAGATGAGAGGAGTTCTGGATTATGGTGGTGTAGTTTGTTTAGCTTCTATAGAGCGAGTCTCCCGGTGATTTATACTCGGGGAAACTCGAGATAGTATTATGAAGTCTATTCTGATTTATATCAGAATAGTTAGTTAGATTAGATTGTTTGATTGGTTGCTTTGATTGATAGGAATTGGATGATAGGTTTGTGTTTGAAATTAAAATCTTTGCTGGATTATTAAATTAACTTTGCTTTTAATTTCGGGGACGAAATTATTTTAAGGGGAGAGGAATGTGATATCCCGGGTTTTTTGGGCAATTTAAAATTTAATAATCCGTATTGATAATTTAATTGACTTGATAATTTTACTTTTAATTTTAATTTAAATTGGTAAATTAATCTTTTAAAAAGATTAATAAATATTTAATCTGGAAATATTTAATTTGGTAATATTGGATCTTTTCTAATATTTTAAAAATGGATAAAATTTATCTTTCAAAGCTAATAAAAAAATAAATTTCTATTTATAATGTATATATTAATATATATATATATATATCTCTATATATATATATATATTGTGAATAGAGAATCTTCTGTTTAAAAATTTAAGATGAATTTTCAAATTGTAATATATATGTATGTATATATTATTATTTGAAGTTGTATTGAAATTTAATATGATTAATATTAAAAATATTTTCTATTTAGATATATATGTATATTTATATATATATTGGGATTTTGGTTTGAAAGTTAATAAAGTGTTTCAAAATTCTAATATATATATAATTGTAATTTTGTAAGTATAATTTAATACAATACCTTTTCAAAAGCTATTTAAAAATTAATCATGTATTTCAAAATACTTAAGGTAGCTATTTATTTTGTTTAAAAGTATTTTAGCTCTAGTTTAAATAAGATTTAATAAAAGATTAATTTTTATCTTGTTTTCTTTTAATAAGTACTTAATCTAAAATGATTAAATATATATATATAGTTTTAAATAAGCTTTCTTTTTAATATCTCTTTAAGTTAAAAGGTTTGTAAATATAAATAAAATTTGTAATAATTCACATTTCATAAATAATAAAATATAGATACTTAAACTAAGTAGTTTGTAAATAAATAAATAAAACATGACTTTATATAAATCCATTATTACATATAACATAAACACTTTTGTAAATAAGGCTTTAAACATAATTACTTTTATTAATAAGGGTTTAGACATAATTTTGCAAGGATTTTAACATTTGTAAACATATAAAACAAGCATGGACAATTGTCTAGTTTATAAAGTTAACAAGTGGCTTTCATTTAATTTATTTGAAAATTTAGAAAAAAAAATAAATTATCTTAAATAACATATGTTAAAGAAACCTGGTCATTTTGATTTCAGCTCAGAATCGTTCAAAACATTTTTCTCAGTTCAAATCTCTTTCTCCTCTTTTCTAATAAACTAAAAACTGGAAACAGAAGAAAATAAAATAGCCTGATTTCATCTTCAACCTGAGATCAAGCAAGCTAGCAACTCAACAAATAAATCAAACTGTTTCAACCTGAGATCAAATGGAAGCAACTAAATCAAATCTGCAACTTCAACCTGCTTTCCAAATGAAGTTCAACTGTAATTTCAACATGCAAATGGTTCTAATTCAACAATCAAGTTAAAGACTCAAATAATTACAAACATGCAAAGGAGGATCAAAAGCTTTTCACAAATCAAAATATAAAAACCTGGAACATGCTCTGCCTGTAATCTGCTCTGTTCTCTGCTCAGTTTTATAGGTGAGTAAACAATTTGTTTTAAAAACAGTTAACTTTGTTTTAACTTAAGTACATGTGATGATTGAATTAAAATTCTAAAGTTCTGAACTTATTTGGATTTGCTAATATATGTATGTGAGTAAATCTTCTCTGCAAAAAAAACAATTTTAATCTATGATTATATTAATGTTTGAGATAAATCTGTATAGAGTTGTTATACATGTATGATTTGAAGTTGAATATATGTATATATTACTTTGATTTGTCTGGCATATGAATGCATATATGTATAAGCTGTTCTCTGTGAAATAACAAACACAAAATTTTTCCAAATAAATCCCATTCTCATCATATAAACATTGTTAGGCTTTGAGCAATAAAGTAAATATGATCATAAGACTATAATATCAGTTTTAAAAATGAATTCAAGGATTTATAATTAGCAATTATCTCAAAACTCATAATAACAGTGATGATCTTAATATATGTCAATAAACAATGGATTAAATTTCGTGTTTTGAATATATAACTGAATTCGAATTGGAGAATCATGAATTTTGATATAAGTTTTTAGATTTCTAAGTTCGGAAGTTACGTGCATTTGCGGGATGTTTAGTTTTGGTCTTTTCGTCAATTCCTGATGATCAATGACGAACTGAGGGTTGAGCTTGTTGTCGAGTAGAGTTTGAAGAATGGTGGTTGTCAGAAAAATCATGGGTGAATTTATTATTCACCGTGGCGATGGGAAATTGATAAGATGGGGTTTAGTGATCAGGTTTTGTCGTAAGGAATGGCGAACTTCGTCCAACCACTGTGGATTATCGGAGTTGATCGCAAGGGAGGAAAAGGTTCGTGGGAATGTAGTATGGCTTTGGGTGGATCGGAAGTTGATCTCGAAGTCAGAGGCGATGGAAGAAGAGATTTTTACGGCTATGGTGTTTTCCAGTTGATCGAGATTTAGCTCGATTTTGTTTTAATGTATTTTCGTTTGATCTGAGTTCAATTTCGTGCTCGCGTGGGTTCGTGGGATCATCATCGATGGTCGCGACAACTTTGATTGGCCGGAGGCGGTTGGGTAGGTGCACGGTGCACGTTTGTGTGCACTGGAAGAGAGGAGTTGGGGAAGACGAATTGAACTCGAGTCTGGGTTCGTGTTTCATCGCGTGCGACTCGAAGCAGATACGTGGGGGAAGAGACTCGAAGCTAGCTCGTGTTTCTAGTAGGTTTACTCGGGTTGCTTTATTTCCAGTAGCCTGGGTTGAGATTTTAAAAAGAAATTTATATTTGGGTTTAAAAAAATTTAAAGAATAAACAAGTTTTAGGTATTTGGTAAATTTGGAAATGATTTATAAATGCTTTATCTCCAAGTAAGATTATTGTTATGAATTTGTAAATCAAGTAAATATTTTGTTTTGAATAATAAGATTTAAAATAATTCAAATAATTTGTTTATAAGGATAATAAGGTTAAATTAGTATTGATATGAATTTAAAAAAAAAAATACTAAATTTAAATATGATTTGTTAATAAGTAAAGATTAATTAAAATAAATGGTTTTCTTATTTTAATTAAGGATTTTTAAATATAAAATGTTAATTAGTTAATTGTTTAATTAATAATTAGTTAATTATTTATTTAATTTTAAATAATCACTTAATTATGGATTAACTAAGTGTAGTTACTTAATAAAGTAATTATTGGTTAATTATTGAATGAAATTACTTATGGAAGTAATAAATAGGAAAATTACTCATGGGGTAATTAGTTAAAGTGATAAAAAGGGAAATCACTTGAAGTTATTAATCTTAGGAATTGATTAATATAATTGTTGAGATTAATTAATTATGGAGTAGTTAATTAAATAAGGATTATTTAGTAATGGAATTACTTATTAATTAAGAAAGTAATCAAGATTATAAATGGAAGTAATTAGAAGATAATTACTTATATAAGTAATTAAGAGTAAATTACTTAATTATTTTGTTAAGTAATTAAAGTGATTAATTAATTATAATTTGAGGATAATTACTAAGGGTAATTAATTTAAATGGTAATTAATTAATAAAGTAATTAATTAAGGTTTATTTATTAATTAATTGATTTATAATTTCTTAATCAAGTAGTTAAAGAATAATTAATTAGATTAATTAATCAAGGTTAATATAATTAATTAAGAAGTAATTAATTAAGATAAGTAATTACAATTTATGATTAATTAAGACTAATTAATGAAGTGGTTGATTAAAATTTGTTGTTTAATTAATTAAAAGGTTAATTAATTAGTAAGGATTATTTAATTAATGAATTAATCAAGGTTGATTAATGAAAGTAATTAATTAAAGTATGCTTAATTATATGCTTAATTAATTAATGAAGGTTCATTAATTATTGTAATTAATGATAGTAATTAAAAGTTAATTACTGTATATGGTTAAGGATAATTACTTGAATGAAATTAAAGTATAATTAATCAAGGAAGATTAATTAAGAAGATCATTAAAAGATGATTAATTAATTAAATTGTAATTAATTAATGGTTAAGTAAGAAGGATTTATAAAATGAAGTAATTAATTTAATTCTTTAAATTAATTAAAAGATAATATAAATCATTACTTATGAATGGGTGATAGTATTGAATACTTGGCATTGATTGATATCTCTGATGAGATATATGCTGTATGATATGGATGTTAGTTGAATTGTATGGATTATCTGATAATGTTGATTATCTGTTGTGAATTATCTTTCTTTGTGTATAAAGATAATGAATTGAATTTGTTTTAACCTTTAAAACAACTTGGCCTTAAAAGATACGCTTTGGATTTCGATGAGACCGGGATCGGGTTTCCGTATACCGGATTTCCAGGTCTGGAGACCCGAATACCACATCGATCCAAATTAACGATAGGTCGTGAATCAAGTGAAGATGAAGATTCAGAGTGCAAGGGTTATTGTCGTTAATTCTGAGGGTGATTCCAAAACGAGTGTAACGAGATAATGCCTTCGGTTTCGTTCGAACCCGGAACGAACTTGTATGGATTGAATGCTTTCAGCACATCGTCAGGTGGACGATGAGCATTCTAAGTGATGTGTTCTGATTAAAGATAATCGTGACCTCAAGCCTCATCAACCGGGAATGGCTAAAACAGGGGAGGTGCAGCAAGGTTAGTGGGTAGCACCCAAGTAGTATAAGATTCCCCTGTCTAGAGGTCCCTTCTTTTTATTTCGGCTGTGTGGGCGGTTGCTAGCTACAACCGCGGGGTTTCTTATGCGGGAATTATCCAGTAAGGGATGTTCCGGCCTTGTGTTGCAGGGGAGCGGGCGTACTCCTCGGTACGTTGATCTAGGCCACGTACTGTGACGGGCGGTACCCCAGTAGCCCTGCCATTGTATGGAATCCACAATCCAATAAGTACCGTACGTATTAGTTGTGCCCAACTATGTTGGAACGTGAGATGTAAGCATTCCAGCTATTTCTGTATTTTACTTGAAAACCCTAGACCCTATTATAATATAACTGGATTTCCTATCAAATGTTTTGGTTAGCGTAAGGTAAAAACTTACCCATGTTTATTTATGGGGAGTCTTACGTGATACCTTTGTTTTCAAAAGGTTTTGAAGTTAAGCAATTTAAACCGTTTACTCACACCAGACCCATGTCTGACCCAAGTGTTTATTTTCTGTTTTATTAAACCTTGGGTACTCAAATTTTTACGAGTAGCCAAGGGATTCAGGTTTGCTTTGACGAATCTTTGGAGGAGCAATGGAGCAGGAGGCTTCAGCGTTCGTAGATATAGTGTTCCGCTGTGTTAGTCTGTATGAGTCATTTGTTGAGTTGTATTTGAGTTGTAATGACTAGACAGATGTTTATAACTGTCTAGTATGTGTTGTATAAGCTGTGTATCTCTGATGTATATGATACAATGTAATATCTTATTTGATCAATATAATTTATTCGTTCCGCTGTTTAGATTCTGATGTGTTTCTTTCTTTCTTCTCTATCTTATCTCTTTTCTATCCCTTTCTTTCTTCTTGATGATACGACTTTTTGTGGAGAAAAAGCCGGGTCGTCACACATTTACTTCATTTTCATAATTTCAGTTAATAACAAATTCATTGGTGGAACATTTTATCAATCATCACTTTAGTTTATTTATCATCCTATAAAAGTCATATATAAGAAGTTAGACTTTACCTAAGTTTATAATTATCTCAAAAGCTACAAATTTCAATTTCACAATTTCTTTGTAAATTTATATTCAATTCTATAACAAATTTACAAAGACATTATTTGGTTCATTGGCCGGTTTTCTTAAGTTCTACTTACTTATTCCATTTAGCCATTTATCATTTCATATTATACATAAGTGTATAACATTCTTATCACAATCAAATTTCCATTTATACACATTTCAATTACCTTTTGGTTTTGTTTACTTGTATAATATCTCATTACATCCCTAAAACATCATTTTAACTTTTTAACATTTGGTAAGTCATATTATATGTTATTAGAATGCAACTTGATACAATACAAATTTATAGGATTCATTTTACTTAATTAGAATGTTCAAAATTTTAACTCGTTTAAATTTTCTTTACTTTTCAATTTCAAGAGTTACTCTTCAACTCTAAGGTTTTCTCAAAAGATTTTAATTTAGACTTCTCAATTTCTTATCTTATATGAATTCTGGTTATCCAATATTCCACTTCTTTCAAATAACTTGAAAATTATTAATTAACAAAACCTAAAATTTTAAATGCCCGGTTCATTTCAAATCATTTTAAATAAATATATACATTTATATCATATATATATATATATTAATCAGACTTTTGGAGTTTAAATCAAAAATGCATTTTCCAAAACAGTTTCGAAGCAAAGCAAAGCTTCGTAGAATTTTCCCCCACTTTGAGACTCGAAAATGAACGTCGATGATGCTGCGCAGTCATCACCGAAATTATTTTCCAGCGACATAAGAGAGGAGTACTGAATTCATTCCTTCTTAAAAATCCTTCCAAAATATTTCCATAAATATTTTTTTCCAACTCATATCACTATACATTTTCTTCAAAGTTTTGAAAACCATTTTCAAAATCCCCGGGTCTTAAATTTAATATTTCTCAATTTAGATTCAATTTAATTTATAAGTCACATTTATAAATTATTCTTACAAAATTTTACCTTCTTAAAACATTCCATAAGTTGTTTTATCATTATTTATTTTGTAATAAACCTTATTTATTAAAACACAATATCCAATTTACGGTAACCATTCATATTATCATTTCTAACAACCAAACAAACTGGCTGAATCATAATAATTTCTGAAAAATTATTTCTTTTATATGTAAAATATAATTAGGGCAAAATTATTTCATTTACCCAATTTCAAAACAATACTATGTCGAATTGTTCTGTTCAAGTGTTTAGAGATCCCTATCAATGACGTTAATTACTCGTATTGACCAGAATCCATATGCCACTCAACAAATCAACCAACACAGTATAAAACAATTTTATATCACTAACAAATACGCTCTCTCATATATATACACTCAACGACTCATCATAGGGTATTACTACCCTATTTAAAGAGTCAGACCCCACAAAGCTAAGGTTATCGCTAAACCAAAGCTCTGATACCAACTGTAACGAACCACCTTTTTGGACAATTTAAATCGACAAGTAAACACACATGCCAATTCCAAACCATTCAAAATGGAGGATTGTTAATGGGGTAAATAAGAAAAGAAGAGAAAAGGAACAAGAAACAACCACAGAATCTCGCAGCGGAAAGATAAAATATAATAATCAAATAAACAGTTCATGAAGCTGTCTAATATACTTTTGATTATCATTTATACAACATTTATCAGAGTTATACATATACAACAGAACAAATAAAATAATGCAGTGGACAACATGATGCAAGGATAATAATAGTAATAGTATACCAAATCTTCGTCTTCGTCCTCCAGAATAAATCTTCAATAAGCTGAAAAACTCAGGACTGACCCGAGCGTAATGAAAAGACAAAACACTCGAGTCAGGACTAAAATATCCTTATGTAAGTTAAATCAATCGTAAATAAAGATGAGTGTAACGGCGTCAGAGATGTTTACGGGATTTGACATCTCCTATCCAGTGTCAATGTGCGTGCAATAACTCAAGAGATGTTACGGGATTTTCCATCTCTTAAGGATCCGTTAAACTATCTACTATGTAGTACAATACGCTATTATAATATGTCTACAGTAAAGTAAAAGTATTAAAATAGCGTTAAGGCGTTACCCATATTCCCCTTAACACATTTTATATATTCCCATAGTCTATACAGTACCGTACGCTCCTCCGAAAGGTTTACGCAGAGGGCACCCCATAGGTATGGTACAAAACAAACTCGTAGAAGGCACGCTAGGGCATGTGAACACGGCACACGAGGAAATGCCAGGGTAGATATACCAATTGCACTCCCGGACTGGTGGTGACGCATAGCAGCTACTACCGCCCACCTCGGACACACTCCCAACAATCGAGGGGTGGCCACCAAATCGAATCACAAAAGCAATATAATGGTATCGAAGAAATATGCCCGATAAGAGGAATGACCTCACATTAGCCCGGTATAGCTCCTGATTTTAGTCACATCAAAGCTGACTCACGGGAGTCAGGGTCACGTCATACCATATAGAATCGTCGCCAAACCATCCTACTTCATTTCTGGAATCTCCACCACGTACACAGTTGTTAAAGTGGTTTTCGGTATCGACAGAGAGTATGCCCATATCCGATCCCGGTCTCTTTAACAACCGAACGCTTATTACACACCGGATGGTTCTTTTACATTCAAAAATCAATTCATAATTGATGTCAAAATATCAAGTTCGCTTCAAAAATCAAATCCATTTCAAAAAATCATCGTACCTACGCAAAATATACGATTTTATTTCAAAAATCATTTCGCCCCAATATCTCATTTCAATTTCAAAATCGCTTCGCATTTCAATTTAGGTTGTAACTTCATTTAGCCCAATTCGTATTTAAATCCAAGATTTAAATATAAACATTTCACCTTATTGACTAGCTGGAAATTTTGGAAAATAGCTTCAATAATTAAAAATAGTTAAAATACTCTAAATTATTAAAGATAGATTTCAAAATAGTTTTAAATTGATTTAATATAGTTAAATAGATTTAAAATAGATTAAATAAAATTAAATAGGTTAAATAGCTTTAAGATAGATTTAAAATAAGTTAAAATAGGTTAATTAGTTTAAAATAAATTAAATTAAGTTAAGTAGATTTAAAATAAATTAAAATAAGTTAACATGTTTAAAATAAATTAAAATAATTTAATATAGTTAATATAGGTTAAAATAGTTCAGTATAAAATAGTTTAAGTATTTAAAATAGTTTATATAGCAGAATAACTTAAGAAAACCAAATTTGAAATAGCTTCAAAGTCCACCATTTTAAATTTCCAACTTACCAATCTGAATCAAATTCAAATTCCATTCAGTCGATTCAAATCTCAATTTCAGTTCAAATCAATTTCGATTTCAATTTAATTCAATTCTATCTCAAATCCAATTTCCTCAAATTTCAAAATGTTATCTTTATCACACTTTTACTTAAACATATTCAAATCCGAATAAAAGCTGAATCCTTTAAAAATCAAATCAACTTACAAAAATTCAATCATATCACAATTTTTATTTCAAAGTCTTAACTTCAATTATTAACCAATTTGTTTAACAAAAATTTATTTCAACATCTCAACCTCAAATTCGCAATAAATTCAATTTCTATAAAATTTGATTTCTAAATTCCTTTAAATCAAACCATTTAAAATAATTCCAAATTGATGATTTTACAAATTATTTAATTTAACCAATCCGGTGCCCATATATAATTTTCTATCCTATGGCCAAGTGATCAGTTATTTCAATTAAATTTCAGGAATAGAGATATATCATTTCAATTCGAATTATAGTGTCATAGGTATATATCATTTCAACCTATTTCTCAATTTATTCAAAATGACTTAATTTACAACTGTAAATAATACACAGGGTGATGACAGGATATATACAACAAATAAACATCCAAACATTCAAACATCAATCGATAGCATCCATTGCAACCAATCATCCAAACAGACAATATAAATCACGGAAATTTCATAGTTATAAATGTTCGGTAATTTAATTGCGATTAAACTTCAATTCTAATTTGATTGTCGATTTCAATTCTAATTTGACTGTAAATTTCAATTTCTAACATTAAATTCGATGACAATCTAGATGACAGTTAAATTTTATCAACAACGACAAATAAAAATTATATCACTTCACAATATTAAATTTAACAAGCATCAAGATATTTTAGTACGGTGTGAGCGTTATAAAACACTCACCTTGAGTTTTAAATTTCAAATCAAACCGAATGATGTTCGATTTAACCTAAAATTTTAGTTAGCTCCAAATATCACCAAATCGATTCCATGACGTAGAACTCGTCACCACGATTCCAACGCAAAAAGATTCGTCTGATTCTGATAATATATGAAGAAGTTATACCATATTTCAAGTTTGTATACAAATTTATAAAATTAAATTACAAATTCTTCTTTTCCTATTACCACAAAAAAATCACGACCGTTCAACCCTCACAGCAAATCGCGACCGCAGCCTCTATCATCTCCCACGCAAACACTCAGGTAATGCTCGAGCGAAAGGAACCCAAACACGCCACCTCAATTCGATCGCCGCCTCTTCCTCAGGCCACGAGGAATCGATCAGGAGTCTTCAAATCGAAGGCCACCACGAACCCCCCTCTCGATTACAAACTCGATGAACTCGGCTGCCCCGAGGCCATGGAAAACACGTTCGAACGCAAGCCCTTCTACGACGATTATTGGCCATCTCGTCGAGTTTCGCGTCGACCCACCGTACGGATGTGAAGCCTACGACGTGCTCTACGATACTCCAGTTGAGAGATTTTGAAATTAGTTGAAGGATTCGAAGAAAAACGAGGGGGAACGAGGTGTGGTTTCGGCCATCAAAAACCATCTCAGGCGGCCACGAGAGATAGAGCTAGGGTTTCGGTAAAGAACGCGTATATATACACGTATATATATATTATTTAATATTATTTACAAATTTAACAAGATTTTCGAACGAACTCCAAATTAGACGTGCCGACAGGCGTCCGTAAGGTTTTACCCGCCTTCCGAACACAATGGAACGTGTTTCGGAAGCCAATTTGATCGTCTGTGCGAGTTATAGAAATAAACGATCGATTTTAAATTAAACCGATTAAATGAATTTCTAAGCGTTTTCAGCTGCCACGGTCAAATCGCAACTCCGATTGCTCCGAAATTTGAAATCCGATAATAATAAACTATTACGGATCCAATGGAACTGGTTTCATCGAATTCTGATACTGTGCCTCGGAAGGCTATTTTACTCGTCGATTAAATGACGACTTTTCAAAATTTACAGAATTTCTTAAAATTCAAATTTTAAATGTTAACAAATTCATTGTTGTTTAAATAAAATTTTATATCAATCTTCGATATCATTTTCAATCATATTATATTCAAAACTCAATTATTCAAATATTTGCAATTTAAATTTTAAACACTTTTGATTATCCGAAATTCATTATCCTGAAAAAAATTGAAAATGAACTTATAAAATTTTCTTTAAAACGAATTCAAATTATGGAACAATTATTTCCGTTATACAATTATTCAATTCCCGTCATTAAATTTTATTCAATTATTCAATTAATTTCCAATATTAAATTTAAACAATTTAATTGTTCAATATTCAACAAATTCCAATATTACATTTTAAATGAATTCTCGTTATCAATCAATTACTTTATTTACATCCATTAAATTCAACATTATTATTTGGTCCAACTATTAATCGTAAACTCATTCAATAAGTAGCATTTATATTTCAATATTGGATTTTTAAATAAATTTCCGTTATTAGTCAATTACCTTATTCACATCCAGTGCATCCAACATTTGTTATTCAACTTCAGTTATTGATTGTAAACCCAGTTAATATATAAAATCTCATTTCATTTACAATTGATTTTCAAATTCAATTCAACTGACAGATAAACCGGTAACTTATAATAATTATCACCATTAACTTTAAATCACAGTTATAAATATATTATTCCAAATAAGAGTCACAACTACCTATACAATACTAATTAGATTTCATTACCATTGACTATATATTATTTCATTAGTTAACCCAAAAATTTTCATTTGTTTTCTTATATTCCCTTTATAACCAAGTTATAATATTTAAGTCATTTCAATTGATTGGAATATCATTTAATTCATTAATAATTAACTTAGATAAATATTGTTGTAATTCATTCTAGTTATTATTATAAATAAATAAATTACAAATTTTTAATTCTTCCAACATTAAACCATGAAATCTTATTAAATTAACTAATTTAATTATCGAAAATTTACGGGTTGTTACAGTATGCTAAGTTTGATTTCACTAATTAAGTCCATATGGCCAAAGTAGGTCAGATGATATTATGTGGCAAATGAGAGGAATGCAAATTTGACTATAATTTTATCAAAAACTAATGTTTTCCTTATTGCAAGACCAAGTTTTGCTAATCAAGTATGCAAATAGGCATATTTTCTTTATGTTGATTTATTTTTAAGTTTCATAAGTATAATTTATTCAACTGTCGGTATGACTACCATATATGTAACTGTTTGCTAGTTAAAATTATCAACTTTAAAATTCATGGTTCACTTAGGATACTTTTACTGTAGTTTCAATCATATGGACCATGTTGTTTGTACTTGCATGTATTAATGCTTCAAATCAGAGTTGTTGGCAATAGGCATATTCAATTCCTACTATGAATTGTCCAAATAATTTACATCCAATTAAAGGTGTTCATTAAAATAAAATTAAAAATTAAAAAAAAATCACAAATCCATTTCCCTTATTTAATCTTAAGGATTTACTACAAAAACAGTTTTTAATAAAAAAAAGTTATTGATGTTGTTACATACTGTACTACTTGACAAATCTTAACCATGAGTTTGAGTTGTAAGCAGTAACACTTCAATCCGAACTAATAGCTCATTATATTTTTTAAAACAGCGTAGTAAATTTAAATGCTCAATTTCTGATGAAAAACAGTAGGCACTTTAAATATCATTGTCTGCTTCAATCTAATAACTTTATAATTGTGTTAAGTATAACTATATTTCATATAACGATATCAGTAGTTTGCACTAAATAACAATAATACAAGTTAGACCTTAATTTTATCACATTTAATTATATTGCTGTACCCTTTGAATATGACTTGCAATTTAATTAGTGATCTCAGTAAACTAAATTAGACCCTACTAATAACATAATTGAACATACAACATACATGGGTTATTTATAACACCAAACATATTCAAGTTATTAATTTTCACGCGAGACCTTCTTAGAAGAATCGCGATTGCTTTGCTTACAAACAAACCCTAAAAATATCTTTCAAAAACCAAATCAGTGGCATTACAAAATTACCAGAAGGGCTTGTCATCTTCCACTTGCGGTGTCCTTCGTGTCCTGGGTCTTGCAAGGTTAAGCGATAATGGAGGAGCTGACTGTAGCTAATTGATGGAGTCAGAGGAGGATGGGGCATTAGCGGTTTGATCGAGTCGGATAAGGATGGGGCGGTAGTGGTTTGATGGAGTCAGAGGGAGAGGGGCAGCAGCAGTAGTGATTTATTTGTGGGATGGAGAGAGGGATTTGGGGATTTAGGGATTTCAGGATGGAGTGGCAGGGATTTGTTTTTACGGAATACGGAAGGAGTTTTTTCAGGTTATAACATAAGTGTGGCTAGGGGTAAGCGTGATATGTTATTCAATTAAAATTTTGCCCTAGTATATTTCAATTAACTCCAATTAAACCAAGGCTTACAACGAAAATAAGTGTCGCCGTATTTAAAAGTGTAAATTTTTATTTTCAATAACACATATATTGGATAGTGACACTTATTAGCGAGACTAAATTGCAACCCATATAAGTGTCGCCAAATGGAAAAAAAGTGTTGCCAAATGACTGTTTTGGTGTAGTGAAAGAAAGCAAAAGAGATTAGCTACTAACTACTTGCATAAAAATTAAAGCTACACTACTTCCATTAATTAAGCTATGAACATAAAAAGAAACATAGCATAGAAATAAACATTAACAATAAAACAAAGAAAAACATGTAGAGAAGAAGAGAGAAAGAGGCTTGGAAGCCATTTTTATTTCATGTAATATTGCCATTACAACTTGCTCTTTTAATTCCTAACTAATGTGAAAGAGTAGAAGATATGTTCATGTACATAAGAGGGTTATTTATACATGCATAAAACCCTAATTCTATTTTTAGGGAGCTTCCCAAAATGCCCTTTAGGAAGTGTGGCCACCAAGTAACCATTAGCCACCAATTAATCCATCATTTGATGTGCATGAAGCTTTAACCTCCACTTAGTTATCCATTAGTTCCTAATTGTACATTTAGGTAAGTGGGTGGGGTCCTCCATGATCTTGAACTTGAGTTATTTCCTCTTCATTCCTTTGTATTTCCGTGTGCATGCATATATCATCATGAATTCCACTTCCATATGCACCAAAATATCCTATAAAAATCATAAAAATTGTCTAAGTAAAAATTCTTAAATTGACACATGCACAAAAATGACCATTTTGCCCCTGAATGAAGATGAAAATATGCTGGTTTGAAAATAATTGAATTTTGGTTTTAACATGTAAAAATTCCAAATATGATGTTTATTTAAATAAAAAGACATAAAATATGGATGTAAATATATGCACATTTACGTGCACATCAACTAACTTTATAATACAACATCAATTTCCATAACAAAATCAAGCTATAATAAACCATCCAAATCATAATCAAACCACATGGTTACCATTCAACTTCTACATTATATTATCACTATAATAACGACTTAATAATAAATTAAAAATCTTTTTCAAAATTAGGTAGTTTACTCGCCGAAATTTCCATGGATAGAACTCTAACTTTCACTAGACCTTGCTAATGACCCTAGAACTCGAAAAGGAAGTTGCTTTCTTAGATTTTTGGCCCCTAATGGGCTCGACCTGATGGTCTATTGGCTCGACCTTGGGTGTAAGGTGTGAATGTGGGTAGTTGCTTGATGGAGGTGGGTGTGTAAGGTGGTAGAGAAGGGTTTTAGCTAAGGAAAATGTGTTTTAAAGTGGAAAAAATTGATTTTTTCCTAACTTTTGCAAACTATGGAAGCCATGAATATTTTAGAGAGGAAGTTTTAGAAAGTGAAGAGGAGAAAGCAAATGAGAATATGCGTGTGTGTGGATGTATATTTATAGGCAAAAAGATTTGGAGAAAATTACTAAATTGTCCCTTAATGATTTAACATAATATGTCATGATATTTGAAAAATCACATCACCTTCCTACCCCTCTCTCTTATCACATCTCCCCTCCTTCTCTAGTTAAATCCTTAAGCTCGTGATGAATAATGATATCTAATTATGAAAATATTAAGATATGACAACACTTAATAATATATATTTATATATAATGTTTATTATTTTTAAAGTTATGAATTGTCACATCATTTGTTAATTATAATTAACATAAGATAATCTATTCATAAGTGTATTATAATTATCTACTATATATGTTTACATATGGTGCACAAAACGAACAACATTGTCGACCACTTTCCGGTGTCGAAAGGTCGAAATTTCGGAAAACATTCTTTGGTCACATTTTTATTTTTCTACGAATTATTTAATTTGGTAAACAAATTTTGAAAACGATTTTTCCTCAATTATTAATTAATTAAAATGATTTTATTTATTAATAAAAATCTATTTATTGACTATATAAAATATATATAATTGCCTAGTTAAAACGACCAAATTCAGTGTCGTTACATTCTACCCCCTTTAAAAGAATTTCTTCCCCGAAATTACTAACAAGAGTTAACCCAAAGGAATCATATATTCATGCCATAAAATTAGTACAAAAGGTATACAAGCACCCATGACAACAATACATACATAACACAACAAAACAACAAATATTCTTGCATCCATCCAGGATAAGCTTCCTTTACGCGATCCATAGTTTCCCAAGTGCAGTCTCGGGAATCCTCGCTCCACTGTATCTTAACGAGTCACACCACCTTGTTGCGCAATTTCTTCTCATCTTGATCCACAATACTATTTGTATGTCTAACTACCATCAGGTTCGGTTCTATTTCCAAGTCATCCTGAACTGACGTTTCTACCACTGAAGATGGATCATGGATGCTCTTCCTCAAATGGGAGACATGGAATACATTGTGGACCCCCGACAACCTTTCGGTTAACTCAACTCTGTAAGCGAGTGACCCAATCCTTTGTATAATCTTGAATGGTCTAATGTATCTAGGTGCCAACTTCCCCGCTTTTCCAAATCGAATGACTCCTTTGATGGGAGTTATCTTCACATACACAGTATCGCCGACTTTGAACTCTAAATCCTTCCTTCTCTTGTCAGCATAACTCTTTGGGTGATCCTGAGCTTCCTTCATCCTTGTTCTAACCATTTCAACATTCTCCGTTGCCTCTCGAATCATATCTGGACCAAGCACTAAACAATCTCCAAATTCTACCTAACACACAGGCAATTTGCACGGTCTCCCATATAGAGCTTCATAAGGCGCCATTCCAATGCTAGCTTGATAGCTATTATTATAGGAGAACTCAACCAAGTGAATATGATCCTCCAAAATCAAGAATACAGACTCTCAGCATATCTTCCAAAATGCGATTAACTCTTTCAGTCTGGCCATCGGTTTGAGAATAGTAGGCAGTACTTAGACTTAACTTCGTTCCCAAAGCTGTTTGTAGAGCTCCCTAGAATTGGCTCGTGAAGATAGGATCTCGGTCACTTACTATGCTTATTGGAACTCCATGTAGACGAACTATTTCCTTCATATAACTTTCTTCCAATGAAGCTGCCGTTCTAGTTGGCTTGACCGGGATAAAATATGCACTCTTTGTTAACCGATCCACAATGACCCACACTCCTTCGTTTCCTTTCTTTGTTCTGGGTAAACCATCTATGAAATCCATTAATATCATCTGCCATTTCCAGTTAGGGATCTCCAAAGGTTGAAGTAATCCAGCCATTTTCTGATGATCTCCCTTAATTTGTTGGCAACTCGCACATCTGCTCACAAAGGTGGAGATATCCTTCTTTATTCCTGGCGACCAAAAGACTCTCCTCGTGTCCTTATACATCTTATGGACTTCAGAGTGAATACTCAATCTAGATTTGTGACATTCTGACAAAACTTCCTGTCTCAGTCCATCTATATCCGGAACGCACAATCTTACCTTTATTCTTAAAACACCTTGGTGATCCGTCTCAAAATCTGTACCTCGACCTTCCTTGACTCCTCGAATCAACTTCTCCACAGTACTATCCTTCCTTTGGTTCTCCATTATCCTTAGCTGAAGAGTCGGGGTAACTTCCAAAAGAGACAAAACTGCATTTCTGCTTAAGGCGTCTGCCACTTCATTAGCTTTTCTTGGCCTATAAAGAATGTCCAAGTCGTATGCCACCAAAAAGTCTAACCATCTTTGCTGTTTGAGATTCGGGTCTTTTTGGATGAAAAGATACTTCAAGGACTTATGGTCAGTGTAAATCTCAAACTTTTCACCTAGTTAAGAAAAAGAAAATCCTACTTACTAGAATATCTAAAGAAAGAAGAAAGAAGAAAACCATGAAGAAGGAAAGAATTTACCTAACAAATAATGCCTCCGCATTTTCAATGCAAAGACCACGACCAACAATTCCAAGTCATGTGTAGCATAATTCTTGTCATGAGGCTTTAATTGTCTACTAGCATACGTAGTCACCCTTCAATTCTACATCAGAACAACACCCAATCCCACTCCACACGCATCGGTATAAACCGTAAATCCACTACTTCCATCTGGGACAGCAAGAACTGGCGCACTGGTCGGTCTCTTCTTCAGTTCTCCAAATGCTTCCTCACATTTTGGAGTCCATTCAAACTTTTCACCTTTCTTAGTCGACTTACTCAAATGTGAGGAGATTTTAGAATAATCCTGAATGAATCTTCTATAGTAATCCGCCAATCCTAAGAAACTGTGAACTTCGGTAGGAGTCCAAGGTCGCTTCCATTCCTATACTGCTTCCACCTTTATTGGGTCCACTGAGATACCATCTCCCGATACAATATGCTCTAAACATCTTACCTCTGATTGCCAGAAATGGCATTTAGAAAACTTTGCTTTCAAAACATGCCCCCTCAGGGTTTATAGAACTACTTCCAAGTGATATCTATGTTCCTCTTCCGATTTGTAGTAAATTAAAATGCCATCGATAAAAACAAGTACGAACTTATTTAGAACCTCTCCGAAAACACGATTCATAAGATCCATGAAATATGCGGGTGCATTGTTAGCCTAAAAGGCATAACTAACCATTCAAAGAAAAAGTATAGGCCCCTAAAGGCAGTTAAGGGTATATTATCCTCAGCAACCCTTAATTGGTGAAATCCGGTAGCTCGATCCATTTGTGAAAATACCGTAGCTCCATGAAGTTGGTCAAATAAGTCATCGATGCGCAGTAAGGGATACTTGTTCTTAATGGTCAACTTATTCAATTCTCTATAATCCACACATAGTCTCAAAGAACCATTAGACTTTGCTACAAACACCATTGCCGATCCCCAGCTCGAATGACTAGGCCTAATTAATCCCCCACTTAGCAAATCCCAAGTTTGGTTTACCTCTCTCTCCCTTGAAGCCATTCTTCTCTAAGGTTGAATCACTGGTCTTGCACCAGGAACTAAATCAATGTGGAATTCTATCTCTCGATGAGGGAGTAAACTTTTAACTTCTTCAAATACATCGAAAAAATTCTTAACAACCTCTATTGATCCTAACCCTCTTGAGATGCTTCCAAGGCATACAGGAAACTACACATATGAATATTAGGGTCTTCACAAGGTACTTTAGCAATGCCTCCTAATTTTGTCATTAATGTCACGGTTCTTTCTTTATAGTCTAAGATAGCTCCATACATCGATAACCAATCCATACCAAGAATAAGGTCAAATCCTTTAAAATCTAAGATATATGGATCACAAGTAAAATGATGGGAAAGATAGGAAATTGGTAGGTCCTCACATACTAGGTTCAAATGAGTTACACCCCTTATAGAATTAGATACGCAAATATGTTTTTCTACAATACTTGGGATAAAATGAAATTTCTTTACGGCTTCTAAAGAAATAAGACACTGCGATGCAACAGTATCAAACAAAACTCGAACAAAAATACCATTAATTAATAAGGTACCTTCAAGAATGCCCTTTCCTTTCACATCTCCAAAGGATGATGGCTCGTCCTTAACCGCATTCACTTTAGCCTGCTGCACCTCCTTCATGAGTAGGCAGTCCTATATAATATGTCCAAGCTGGTGATAGTTGAAGCATAACGTCTTCTCAACTATTGGAGAAATAGGTCATGCTAGCTGCTTGGAAGTTTCAGAGTCTTTACAGAATTTGGAAATATGACCCTTCTGCTTACAGATATAACAAGTGGTATCCTTAAACTTGTTTCCCTTATTCTCTCCTGGATTTCCTTTTCCTTTACCCTGCTTAGTCCAATTCGGGTTAAACTTCCTTTTGTTTGAATTGTTGCTGCCGGCATTATCATTTGTTGCTGCTAGAGTACACTTCTTCTTGTCCAAGACTTCATACCTTAGTGCCATGTCTACTAGATCAACAAAAGAACCTTTGATTTGGCCAGTCATCTTCTCATGGAAACATTCCCTCATTTTGAAAACAAACTTCTCGTTTTTTCTTTAATGGGGCGTTGATCAATTCCGGACCAAAACAAGATAACTCTTTAAACTTGGTCTCATATTCTGCTAGAGATAAATCCCCTTGCTTCAAGTCCATGAAGCTTATATAAATCCTGGTCTTTTCTGCTATTGGCGAGAATTGGTCCTCAAAAAGTTCTTTAAATCGAGCCCATGCAATCTCTTCTTCTGAAACATTCATTGTAAGGGAATCCCACCAAGCTGTTGCCCCTTCTTGCAGTTGCCATGCTGCTAAGAAGCTTTTCTGCTCATTTGATAAGTTAAGACCCTTAAAAATCTTTTCACAAGATCGTAACCAAGCTTGCACCTCCACAATAGACTCAGTTCCATTAAATGGTTTCCCTCCTAGATTGGTGTAATATTTGCACAAAGTTGCAAAATTCACCCTTGGCTGCACTGGTGCCGCCTCCTCGACATTTCCAACTATTCTAGGATTTGGGGTTGGACCATTGGTGGTCATGGTGCTACTAGTTCCTCTACCTCATCCACCTATAGTGCTCATGTTTTACTACCTAGGCATAGCAAGATAATTCTTAAGATACTTTGACGAGATAATCTTAAAGAATGGTACTAATCAAACCTATCAAGCTGATCTAACCATCAGGAATATATATAGGTATACGAATAAAAATTAAAATACGCACTCTCGAAGTTGACCCTCAATTCCAAAGCCTAGGTGTTTCGAATAACCTAAGCTCTGATACCAACTGTAATAAACCGCCTTTCTTGCATTCGAAAGACGAATCATTATGGGTTGAAGAAATAAGAAAGATAAGAGAAAGACTAATCAAACACAGAATCTTACCATGCATGGAACAACATATAATAGATAATGTATTATATTACATAGTCAAGCCAAAATATTACATCAGAGTTCAATGATACAAGTTCTAGACTAGGACAATTACAACTGCTTGTCCATAAAAGACATAGTTCATACATACATACATACATACACATCGGAATACTTAATAATATTAATAACTATCCATGAAGCACCTGCTCCAGCTCCTCCATCATGCTTTCAAGAGAAACTCGGATAACTTGACTACTCATAAAAATTGAGTACTCAAGAGTTTAGGGAAAAGAAAATAAACTCTGGGTCAGACATGGGTCTGGTGTGAGTAAACGCAAACAATAGAATATTGATTTGAAAACTATTTTGGAAACAAGAGTATCTTATAAGACCACGTCGCATATAAACATGGATACCTTACGATAACTAAAACACCTTCTATATAAAATCGATGATATGATTATAACGTCTAAGGGTTTAAGTAAATAGAGAACATAGCTGAAATGCTTGCATCTCACATTCAAACATATTAGGTTTACAATCAAAACCGTAAAGCTCGTATTGGAGAATGGATTCCAACTAATGACTGGGCTACTGGGTACCGCCCGTTACAGTACACCTCTAGAAAATGTACTGAGGTCGTACCTAACGGCCCCTGCTAACACAGGATTGGCCTACCCCTTACTGGATAGTACCGAATATGATCATCCCCTTGGTTGCAGCAACCATTCTGGGACTTAATTATGAGAATTGGGACTTGTTCTAAATGGGATGATCAATACCCTAATGGGTACGGCCACATGGCCTACGGCATATCCCCTGTTTTAGTCATTCCCGGTTGATGAGGCTTGAGGCCACGTTTTACATTTCAATAGCACTTTCCTTTTGGAATGCTAACATTGCCTTTTATTGTTGACACAATGTCATCATTAGTCCATACAAGTCATTCAGGAGATGAAGAACCGAAGGTACTATTTCCACTACACCCGTTTTGGAATCACCCTCAAGGTTAGAAGAAAATAGCCCTTGCACTTCAAGTCTTGAATCTTGATCATGACGTCAATACTTCTAATTCGAACATTTATGTTGGTTTGAAGTGGTTTCTGGATAATAGCTTATCATCCGATCTCGGTCTCTTCAAACCAACAATCGATAATTTAAAAGGGTCAAGTTATTGATAGTGAACAACACTCTCAAGTGGAAGATTAACATATGGAAACACATTCCATACTTAAGTTATCATGACCTGCTTACCGAAATTAACCTCCTTATGTTTATCACAATTCTGATATTCAACATTCGTGCTAAACACAAGTCACTTACTTTTCATAAACGAGTTAACGTTTTCAATCACTACTTTAACTCATTCGGCTACTTAATGGTCCAGACAAGAGATCATTTGGTTTGGAATCAATTCACCTTGAGAAGAATATTGGTTTAAAATACATTCGGTTTAATTTAAAAACACCTTTGGAAAAGATTTAAATAAATAAATAAATAAATCAGTTTAAACCCTAATTAAAACTTAATTAATCCAAATTAAATCAAGATTAAATCATAATTAAACTCTAATTATACTTAATGAACTTAGTTAGGCCATAATTAACTTCCTAATGCATCTTGATTAAGGTTAAATCAAATCATTATTAGTTAAACCCTAATTAATTAAAATATTAATTAAGTAATCACTTAATTAAATATTAATTAATTAACTAAATAACTTAATTAAATAATTATTAACCATCAATTACTTCTTAACCATGTTAAATACCAATTAAAACTTAATTAATCAAACAATAGTCATTAACTTAACTTAAGTGTTGATTAATTACTAATTACCTTCTTAATTACTAATTAAGGATAATTACCTTTTTATTTAACTAATTAATTAATTAAACTACAAAACTTAATTATGTTTTAATTACTAATTCAGTTTGTTTTGAAAATTTTTACAAAACAATTTCCAGTTAAAACTACTGGAAACTAAAATCAATAAATTTCGTCGAACTACATCCATAGCGACTATCGCTATGGGCGCAGTTTGCTCTAACATATTCTTGGTGAACCACTTCACAACCCCATACCTTTTCTTTCATGGTTTGAAACATTCTTTAGCAAAATTAAAAAAAACTTTTGAAACTAAAGCTACAAACTTTAATCTGTTTCAAAACTTTAAACTTCGAAAAAACAACTTCGATTCCAACCGGATCTCAAATCCGTCGCAATTACACAAAGTAGTTAACTTTGTTTTCCAAAACTCATGCCATAGCTCATGTTTTACAATCAATGCATTACTAACACAAACCATCTTCATCATAGGTTGTAAGTATACATCCATATATACATGCTTACTAACTTTATAATACAACATCGATTTCGGTAACCAAATCAAGCTATAATAAACCATCCAAATCATAATCAAACCACATATTTACCATTCAACTTCTACATTATATTATCACTATAATAACGACTTAATAATAAAGTAAAACTCATTTCCAAAATAACGTAGTTTACTCATCGAAATTTCCACGGATATAACTCTAACTTTCACTAGACCTTGCTAATAACCCTAGAGCTCGAAAAGGAAGTTGCTTTCTTAGATTTTTTGCTACTAGTGGGCTTGTCCTAATGGTCTATTAGCTCGGCCTTGGGTGTAGGGTGGGAATGTGGGTAGTTTCTTGATGGAGGAGGGTGTGTAAGGTGGTAGAGAAGGGTTTTAGCTAAGGAAAATGTGTTTTAAAGTGGAAAAATATGATTTTTTCCTAACTTTTGCAAACTATGGAAGCCATGAATATTTTAGAGAGGAAGTTTTAGAAACGGAAGAGGAGAAAGCAAACGAGAATGTGTGTGTGTGGATGTATATTTATAGGCAAAAAGATTTGGAGAAAATTACTAAACTATCCCTTAATGATTTAACATAATATGTCATGATATTTGAAAAGTCACATCACCTTCCTACCCCTCTCCCTTGTCACATCTCCCTTCTTCTCTAGTCAAATCCTTAAGCTCATAATGAATAATGATGTCTAATTATGAAAATATTAAGATATGACAACACTTAATAATATATATTTATATACAATGTTTATTATTTTTAAAGTTATGAATTGTCACATCACCTGTTAATTATAATTAACATAAGATATTCTATTCCTAAGTGTATTATTGTTTAGTTAATTATCTACTATATATGCGTACATATGATGCACAAAGACGAACAACATTCCCAACGACTTTCCGATGTCGAAAGGTCGAAATTTCAAAAAACATTCTTCGGTCACATTTTCTATTTTTCTACGAACTATTTAATTTGGTTAAAAAAATTTAAAAATGATTTTTCCCTCATTATTAATTAATTGAAATGAGTTTATTTATCAATAAAAATCTATTTATGAACTATGTAATATATGTATAATTTCCTAGTTAAAACGACCAAATTCAGGGTCGTTACAGTTTGACTAATTATAATTAACTTACTTAATTAATACTTAATTACTAATTACTTATAATTACTAATTAACTTCTACTTATTCTTAATTAATAAATAAATAAATTTAAATTTAAATTCATACTTAATTAAAAAATAATACACCTTTATACTTAATTAATATTTTGAAAATGATTTCAAAATCAATTGTGTGAAAAACACCTTTATTTAAAATGTTGATTTTTCCTGAACTACATTCGTAGCGACTATCGCTATGGATTGTTGTGGGAATTCTAACTCGAGACCAGTCAAATCAAAACCCCAAAGCATAGCAGAAAACGAGATCGTGGTAAGTAATGCAAAAACAACCAATCAATATCTTAATTCAATTCTCAATCCAATCCAAAACCAATCACAATCACCATACAAGCAACAGAAAATCAAAGCAATAATGATAAAATAAATCAAAACACCGATTTATAGTGGTTCCGCTAATGTCTTGTAATTGTACATCCACTTTGAGAGAGAGCCTTTATTAATATGAATGAAAAGAGTACAAGTGATTGATTACAATGATCAATATTCAAATAGAATTGATTTGTGGAGAAGAGAATTGAAGAAAACTAGGTTTTCCAAAACCCTAGTTAAGGATAAAACCCTGATTAAACCCTTGCAGTCGTCTCTCTTCTTTGAATCCTAAAAATAACTTATATAGGAGAATAGAAAACCTAAGCAAAATTCCAGAATTGCTCCTCCGAATATCACAAATCATCACACTAGAGCTGAAAATAAGCTGAGAAACGTCACAGACGTCTGTCACTTTATAACGGATGTCTGTCGTATGTTTCGGGAAAACATCTCCTGAAACCACAGACGTCTGTGCCAAAGTGATAGATGTCTGTCCCAAGTCTCGGGTTGCAAAACCCTGAAGCAACAGACGTCTGTCCATCAACGACAGACGTCTGTGCTGCAGCTCCAAGCAGCAATTCCCTTCTCTTCGCCATAGCTTCTACCTCCGAGCTCCGATTTGCAAACCGTTTTCTACGTCACCAAGCTAATTCCGACCACTTCAACTTCTCCATATAGTGTCGCCAAAATTCAACACGGATGTAGTAACTTAAGGCTAATTTCTAGGTTAATATCTTCCAAACTCCTTTACTTTAACTTTGTTCCATTATAAAACATAAGAAAAAGATTTGGAAAACAAAAAATTAAAACTTTAGTTTAAAAAAATATAAATCACCATTTTTTCATGGAATTTCAAGAATTATTTAGCATAACAATGTTAAAAATTTCACATACAACATCATATCCTAAGTTCGCATACAACATTATACTCAAAGTTCAAGATTTCCAAACAATACAAAAGTTAGACTTTAATTCAAGTATAATTTCCATCTCATACCAACAACATCTATAAACAACCAAATATAATCTAACATAATTCAACATATCATACAAACAGTTCATTCAACACATTATAGAATACAATGGCCTACGATTTTTGTTTGATGATAATAAACATATATATATTCGTTTAAATGTATTTGTGTTGTACTATTTTATTTTTCACATAATTAAATAAATATTTGTTGAATAAAATAAATAACTCAGAATTCATATTTACACAAATACATTATTCAAACAAATATTTTATTACAAATTTAAATAGTATAAATTTAAGCTCTCACTATACATTTACACATTATCAATTACTATACAATTTCGATTACATCACAAATTTCAATTTACAATTTTGACATCGCTACATATTCACTCAACACTCGTATTTTTATCTTCAACTTTGTTCCAACTTGAATCCAACATCTGAGCTATTTGCAAAACAAACATTGACGCAGTAAAATTGAAAAAGAAATTATTTTGCAATACAAAATAAAGTGTGTGTTTTGAAAATGTTATTTGCCTCGGTTATTTGGGTTGTTCGTCATTTATTTCCCTTTTGAATTCATTTTACACGAACAGCTTGTAACATGCACAGTGTATCACTGTACATGTCACAAGGCCGTGCACACTAATATACACTTGCTTGATAATACTGTAGGGACAGGTGAGCACAAGGTCAAACCCAAGCCACATGCTAGATACAACTCAGGTGCAATACAAAAACATCACGAATTGGTCAAGTACAAGTCCTCATGCAACAAGAATTTAAAACACAACAAGATCACATCAAAATGCAGACCAGACTTACAAAGAAAACCACACCAGTCGTGATAACCCGGATTTTTGTACATCTGATAATTGATAATTAACTGATTTTAACCATTAAAACACTGACTTATAAGATTAAACAAATAGTATTCTGATAATTAAATATCTGGAAATGATAAATCTTATAATAAATTAACAAAGATATAAATAGACATATGCAAACTCTATAATGTTGAAAATTATAAGTGTATACATATACAAGTATATAAGTATGTATATATACAATATATATATATATATATATGTATGTATATATATTGTGTTTTGGAAGCATTAGGTTTCAAAAGCTTTTTATTAACATTTAAAAATAAAGTAATATGTATACAAAGACAAGTGTTAATTAATAAGTATGGATATTAACAAGTGTTAGGATTTTAAGATAAGAAATGAACAAGTGTCACTTATTCCAATTTTTTTTTTCTAAAAATAGTAGATAAAAGAAAATTAAACTATATAATATCTCTACTCTCTTTTTCTCATCTCTTTATTTCATTTTCAAAGAAAACCAAACCTGTACATAAACCAGAAGGAAAAATTAAAACAGATCAAAAGAAAACCAAATCAAAAGCAAAACAACAGTTAAAAGATCATCAGACCTCAATAGCCCGAGCAATCAAGCAAATTCGAATTCAAGCCAAAGATTTAAAAAGTTACAAATAAATTTAAACAAGTCCAGATTCAACTCTAATGCCAGAAAATCAACTCAACAACAAAGTTCAATACCAGATCAAACTCAAGTAATTCCAGATTAAAGAAGACTTCCAGGTTCTCTGTTCAAATAAAAGCAGGTGAGTAAACTTAAACTAAAAACAGTTTTAAATTTTGATGAATATGGAAATGTTTGCAGTAATTTGTGATGCATGTTAAAATATATGTATGCATGTTTGTTAATCTGAATATAGGTATATATGAATGAATATATGGGTGTGTAGGTCTGTGATCATCTCTGTTTAGATCTCACAGTTCAAATTTAGATAAAAATTTCAATTCTCCCCATCTAATCTCTGATAGGTTTAGGGATTCAAATAAATTATGTTTTTTTAAACATGGGCTAAAGTTTAAAATTTATTTTATGTTAAATAAGTTTGTATATTTCTGGAATTTGAAATTTTACAGTAAAAACTCAGGGTTTGTCAAAATTTGATTTCAACAATTAAATGATTCGTGAGTATAATATGATTCATCATAAAAAACTAGGATTTTTAGAAGAAGAATCACGATTTTTAAGTTTATAAATCAAGAGAAATTGTGAGTTGATCAGAAAATGGGTTTTTAGTTTTTTTTTGGCGATCGTCGAATCTTGCTGGTCGAGGTTTTTGCCGAAGTTAGCTTAGCGATCGGAGATGTCGGGAAAATTGGTTAGAGGTTTATTTGGCCACCGTGGCAACAGGGGATGGTCGAACTAGGGTTTTAGAGTGGGTTTGGTTATCAATGAATGGGTGTGACATGGGGCGAGAGGGGAGGTGCGGGCCTGGGGGAAAAGATAGGGCATACTATGATGGAACTCCAGGCGAGGTTGGAAGTTGATCGGTGGAACTAGGAGGCTGGTCGAGGCGTTTATGGTGGATGCGAATTTCTGACTCTTGCCGTGGTTTTTGATTTTTCGATCAAAAAGGGTTTTCGGGGTTCCAGGTGGAGGAGAGTGTTGAGTGGGTCAAGTGGGACTTGGGAGATAACCGTCGACGAAGTAATTTGGCCGGAGCCGAGTGTGAACGTGCACACTCCTGATGCATAGGAGAATGCAGAGGAGGCAATTGGAAGAAGAAGAGGAAGAAAGGGTTTTGGCTCGGGTCGTTTCTCGTAGCAGTTGCGTGTGTGTCTCGAACTATTTGTGAGATAACTCGAGGAGAGTAGTTGAGGGTGAGTTGATCGGGGGTGGCTCACTTTTTGTTGTAACGACTCGAGTTTTGAGTGTGGGATTGCTTGGGTTTTACTCGAGTAAAATGATAGAGATTTACAAGTTTGAGGTTAACCAAAATCAAGTTTAAAAATTTCCTTAACTATTATTCTAAATAGTAATTGTTTGGTAAATTTTAAAGTTGGAACAATATTCAGGTTTTAATCAATAATGGTTTAATTAAATAATTGGTTAATTTAAGTTTTGTAGTTATTTTAACTTATGTTAATTAAGTAATTCTTAAAGTCATTTTTAAAAATTAATTAATCATGTAATTAAGTGGTTATTAAAAGAAGGCAAAATATTTTTATCATTAATTAAACTTAAAGATCTTAAGTTAAACTACAGATTAATGATAAATTAATCCCAAGTTTATTAAATAAGATTTTAGATGATAATTAAGAAGTTAATTAAGATAATTGGCTTATCTTTTAAATTGATTAAGTTTTGGGTGATTAAGATTGAAAAATTAATAAAAGTAATTAAAGAGTAATTAATTAATTAATTGTTTGATAATTAAAGATTAATTAATGGAAGTAATTAAGGATTAATTACTCAGTATAATTAATTAAAGGATTGATTAATATAACTAATCAAGGAGTTAATTGAGTAATGAAAGTAATTAAGGATAGTTAATTATTACATGTGATTAAATCAAGGTAAATTAATGAATATGATTACTTGTTAAATATAATTAATTTAAAAAGGTAATTAAGTTATGACATAATTGGAGGATCAGTAATTAATGTAATTAATGGAAATAATTAAAGGTTAATGTAACTGGATAAAGAATAATTAATTTGTGTAATTAATTAAAGGTTAATTACTTAATGTAATTAAGGAATAATTAATCAAGGATGAGTAATTAAGAATAATTAATTAAAGAAGATTAATTAAGATGGATAGTTAAGGAACGATTAATTAATTGGTTTGAAATTAATTAATGTTAAGTAAGCAGGATTAAAATTGATTGAAGCAATTAATTTAATTTATTTAAATTAATTAGAAATGGTATGATTAATAAATCTTGCTTATGGATGATTGAATGATATTGAATGCCTTAGATTATTTGATATCACTGATATGTGATGCTATGTGATATGATATGTTTGGATTGAATTATGATAATATGGTTTGTCTATCCGTAATGAACGGCAATGTAAATATGTAATTCTGGATATAAATGGAATTGTTTAAACTTAAACAGTTGTTAAGATAATATGGGATTCGAAGAGACCGGGGTCGGGTATCAGTAAATACCCGAAACCACTTCGATTTGTAATCAAATAAATCTTTATGGATTGTTTTTGGAATAAATAGGCTGGAATGGAATAATTTAAGTAACAGGACCATTTAAACTAAGTTTGGTACTTAGATATTGACGTGTGAAATAAGTGTTGGCTATAACAAGTTATGAACTCGTAGTAAGGTACCAGTTACCCCGGGTTTTAAATTAAGTTATGCATTTATATTTCATATTAAATGGGTTTACTCACGCTGGTTTCCAGCCTGACCCGGGTGTTACTTTGATGTAATGCTCGGGTCAGACCGAGTATTATAGATTTTCAGGTTAGGACGTTCTGGAGCTCTGGAGGCGAGTTGGATGACAGGAACGTATGGAGTATTCCGCTGTGTATATTATTGTTCGTATTTCGGGGGCAGGTTGTCATACTGTCCAGTTTATATATGATTGGTTGTAACTCTGATGAAAATAAATGTAAATTGACAGATACAGTTTTCTTTTATATAACTATTATTATTTGATATTATATTTTGATCCGCTGTGAATGTGAGAATCTGTGTTTTGTTTCTGTTTCTTCTTCTACCTCTTTCTTCTTTTCCCTAACTATCAGGAATTTTCGGGATCAAAAATTCCGGGTCGTTACAGTTGGTATCAAAGCAGAAGGTTAAGCAAGAACCTTGGCTCTAGTGGGTTTACTCATTAAGGATAAGGTCAATAGTACCCTAAAATGAGTTGAGAGTATTATATATGAGAGCGTACTTGTTATTTTCTTATATAAAGATTTTAAAATGGTTATAAAAATAAATGATTTTTATATAAGTTTATCTTTTGATATATAAAGAAATAATTTTTCTAATTATTAAATATATTAAAGAAATTGGTTGTTGAATCATTGGAATTAAATAAAATAATAGTAATACAACCAAATTGAAATTGAATGAAGATAAGTTTGAAATGGATCCAAACTGAAATTAAAATCTTGAATTTGTAGAAGTGTTTTCAGAATAAAGATAATAATGAATTGGTTTCCAGATATGATAATCTTGGTTATTATCATAAATGGTTGTTATGTTTAATAATAAAATGTTGTTAATGATTAAGCAAAATGAAATGTTTTAGGGAAGTAAATTTTAGGTGAGTATGACTTATAAATTGGAATTGAAGATAATTTAAAATTGTGAAGTTTTAAATCTAAATCCAGAAAACTTGAAATTGTTTTAAAGAAATTTGTTTTGAATTAAAACCAAAAGTGGTTTAAAAATTTAAGGTATAACTTGGTATGTAAAGGAAATAAATATATATAAATGAGGATATACATAATATCAAAGATGATTTGAAATAAACTCTATGTGTTGAGTTTTAAATTTTTTCCTTGGAATGAGATATGAAAACCCAAAGTGATAAGTTTTTGAACTTATAAGTGGGAAGATTATTAATATAAAGTTTAAAATTTGAAATGGGAATTCAAATTGGGTAAAGTTGACTAGATTAAATTGAATTTAACTTAAGGGGAGTTAAATGAGTTTAGAATGAACAACCTGAATTGGAAATTTCAAAATGAAATTCGAGATGGATTTAAGTTGAGATTTGAATTGAATTAGTTCAAATTGAATTTGATTTAAATTAATTGGAATTGTGATTGAAGATGGATAAGAATAAAATTCAAATGGAAAATTTGAATCGAATTAATTTGATGTGAAATTGAAGTTGAATAAGTTTGAAATTCAATTGGGAGTTGATTTGAATTTGGGATAGGAATTGAAGTTAATTTAAATTGAGTTGAAATTGAATCAATTTAAATGGGAGTTGAATATTTCTGTGATTAGAACTCATTTTATAGAAAAGTGATATGGTTAATAACTTTATAAAAGAGTAAATCAAATTTGAATATTTGATTTGGAATAAACAAAGTTATATATTTTTGTTATATATGATTAAACTCCCCTTGTTGAATCTATTGTCAGAAGAAAAGGGTTTTGAAAATATTTGAAGTATAAAAAGAGAATTTATACAAGTATGAAGTGATTCGAAGATTTTCAAAGTTATATATATCTATATATATAAGGGATTTTATGAGAATGATTTTGGAAAAGGTTTTGGAACCTATGGATTTTGGAAATGCTTTTGATTTTGAGAAAAAACAGTTTTGGAAATTTGGAAAGCCAAGTTTGGAACTATCGATTTGGGATATCGATTTTGTGTAAAGGAGATTTTGATATAAATCATAAAGGGTATGATTTGAAGATACTATAAGTGTATAGTATAAAGTGTTTTGAGAATGGCTTTGGGGAAAAAGGCGCTCCCTTGAAATGAACTTCTCAGGAGTGCCATAGGGTGGTACTGCCTTGAACCCTAAGGGGGGTTCTAAAGTTGATCCTGTGAGGAGTCCGGACAAACTAGTTCCTGAGGATTGTTGGGTAGCGAAAGTCGAGGGCGCTGTTGCCTACATGGGTATTTGGGTTATGCTGAGACGACAGTGTAACTTGATGTCGCTGCGATCTACTGTGTGGACCATAGCGAAAATCGTGTGGAGGATGAGTGCCAACAGTCTACACTTGATTTTGCCGAGACGGCAACGTAACATCGGTAGGCTGCGATCTATGGTCGAGTGGAGGAGTTTCATTCTTTTGGCAGCGAAATTCGAGGGAGCTGATGCCTACGGTTATATGAGTTTTTGTTGTGATAGCAATGTAAAGCCCGGGTATAACTGCGATCTGTAGCGGTTTCCATGGTGTAATCGAGGGGCGCGGAGGCCTACAGTTATCTATGGATTTTGCCGGGATGGCAACGTAACCATCGGGTTAACTGTGACCATGGATGGGGGTGATGATTTCCAGAGCATTCTCACCAAAGATATTTCCTCTATTTTCAAAATGTTTTCTATATTTTCCAAGTATTTTCACTAGGTGTTGAAATGGGTTTATCGAGTACTTATAGATTTTCGGTCCTGCGCCTGATCAACGTATGACTGAATTTCTATGAGAACAAGGATGGACTTGTTGAGACATCGAGTTATAAAAAGTATTTTTTATATAAAAGCTATTTTGGCAATATATATAGATTTTTAAAAGTGTTTTAAAAAATTCTTAATAAAAGAGTTTATAGTTGGAAATGATCAAAGAATAATTTAACTGATAATAATCATTTTAATAAATTCTAGTTTCGTTCCTTTTCGAGGACGAAAAGATTTTTAAGGGGGGAAGAATGTGATAACCCAGATTTTCGTACATCTGATAATTGATAATTAACTGATTTTAACCATTAAAACACTGACTTATAAGATTAAACAAATAGTATTCTGATAATTAAATATTTGGAAATGATAAATCTTGTAATAAATTAACAAAGATATAAATAGACATATGTAAACTCTATAATGTTGAAAATTATAAGTGTATACATATACAAGTATATAAGTATGATATACAATATATATATATATATGTATGTATATATATTGTGTTTTGGAAGCATTAGGTTTCAAAAGCTTTTTATTAACATTTAAAAATAAAGTAATATGTATACAAAGACAAGTGTTAATTAATAAGTAAGGATATTAACAAGTGTTAGGATTTTAAGATAAGAAATGAACAAGTGTCACTTATTCCAATTTTTTTTTTCTAAAAATAATAGATAAAAGAAAATTAAACTATATAATATCTCTACTCTCCTTTTCTCATCTCTTTATTTCATTTTCAAAGAAAACCAAACCTGTACATAAACCAGAAGGAAAAATTAAAACAGATCAAAAGAAAACCAAATCAAAAGCAAAACAACAGTTCAAAGATCATCTCAGACCTCAATAGCCTGAGCAATCAAGCAAATTCGAATTCAAGCCCAAAGATTTAAAAAGTTACAAATAAATTCAAACAATTCCAGATTCAACTCTAATGCCAGAAAATCAACTCAACAACAAAGTTCAATACCAGATCAAACTCAAGTAATTCCAGATTAAAGAAAACTTCCAGGTTCTCTGTTCAAATAAAAGCAAGTGAGTAAACTTAAACAAAAAACAGTTTTAAATTTTGATGAATGTGGAAATGTTTGCAGTAATTTGTGATGCATGTTAAAATATATGTATGCATGTTTGTTAATCTAAATATATGTATATATGAATGAATATATGGGTGTGTAGGTCTGTGATCATCTCTGTTTAGATTTCACAGTTCAAATTTAGATAAAAATTTCAATTCTCCACATCTAATCTCTGATAGGTTTAGGGATTCAAATAAATTATATTTGTTTAAACATGAGCTAAAGTTTAAAATTTATTTTAAGTTAAATAAGTTTGTATATTTCTGGAATTTGAAATTTTACAGTAAAAACTCAAGGTTTGTCAAAATTTGATTTCAACAATTAAATGATTCGTGAGTATAATCTGATTCATAATCAAAAACTAGGATTTTTAGAAGAAGAATCACGATTTTTAAGTTTATAAATCAAGAGAAATTGTGAGTTGATCAGAAAATGGGTTTCTAGTTTTTTTCTGGCGATCGTCTAATCTTGCTGGTCGGGGTTTTTGCCGAAGTTAGCTTAGCGATCGGAGATGTCGGGAAAATTGGTTAGAGGTTTATTTAGCCACCATGGCGACGGGGGATGGTCGAACTAGGGTTTTAGAGTGGGTTTGGTTATCAATGAATGGGTGTGACATGGGGCGAGACGGGAGGTGCGGGCCTGGGGGAAAAGATAGGGCATACTATGATGGAACTCCAGACGAGGTTGGAAGTTGATCGGTGGAACTAGGAGGCTGGTCGAGGCGTTTATGGTGGATGCGAATTTCTGACTCTTGCCGTGGTTTTCGATTTTTCGATCAAAAAGGGTTTTCGGGGTTCCAGGTGGAGGAGAGTGTTGAGTGGGTCAAGTGGGACTTGGGAGATGACCATCGACGAAGTAATTTGGCCGGAGCCGAGTGTGAAAGTGCACACTCTTGATGCACAGGAGAATGCAGAGGAGGCAAATGGAAGAAGAAGAGGAAGAAAGGGTTTTGGCTCGGGTCGTTTCTCGTAGCAGTTGCGTGTGTGTCTCGAACTATTTGTGAGATAACTAGAGGAGAGTAGTTGAGGGTGAGTTGATCGGGGGTGGCTCACTTTTTGTTGTAACGACTCGAGTTTTGAGTGTGGGATTGCTCGGGTTTTACTCGAGTAAAATGATAGAGATTTACAAGTTTGAGGTTAACCAAAATCAAGTTTAAAAATTTCCTTAACTATTATTCTAAATAGTAATTGTTTGGTAAATTTTAAAGTTGGAACAATATTCAGGTTTTAATCAATAATGGTTTAATTAAATAATTGGTTAATTTAAGTTTTGTATTTATTTTAACTTATGTTATTTAAGTAATTCTTAAAGTCGTTTTTAAAACTTAATTAATCATGTAATTTATTGGTTATTAAAAGAAGGCAAAATATTTTTATCATTAATTAAACTTAAAGATCTTAAGTTAAACTACAGATTAATGATAAATTTATCCCAAGTTTATTAAATAAGATTTTAGATGATAATTAAGAAGTTAATTAAGATAATTGGCTTATCTTTTAAATTGATTAAGTTTTGGGTGATTAAGATTGATAAATTAATAAAAGTAATTAAAGAGTAATTAATTAATAAATCATTTGATAATTAAAGATTAATTAATGGAAGTAATTAAGGATTAATTACTCAGTATAATTAATTAAAGGATTGATTAATATAACTAATCAAGGAGTTAATTGAGTAATGAAAGTAATTAAGGATAGTTAATTACTGCATGTGATTAATCAAGGTAAATTAATGAATATGATTACTTGTTAAATATAGTTAATTTAAAAAGGTAATTAAGTTATGACATAATTGGAGGATCAGTAATTAATGTAATTAATGGAAATAATTAAAGGTTAATGTAACTGGATAAAGAATAATTAATTTGTGTAATTAATTAAAGGTTAATTACTTAATGTAATTAAGGAATAATTAATCAAGGATGATTAATTAAGAATAATTAATTAAAGAAGATTAATTAAGATGGATAGTTAAGGAACGATTAATTAATTGGTTTGAAACTAATTAATGTTAAGTAAGCAAGATTAAAATTGATTGAAGTGATTAATTTAATTTGGTATGATTAATAAATCTTGCTTATGGATGATTGAATGATATTGAATGTCTTGGATTATTTGATATCTCTGATATGTGATGCTATGTGATATGATATGTTTGGATTGAATTATGATAATATGGTTTGTCTATCCGTAATGAACGACAATGTAAATATGTAATTCTGGATATAAATGGAATTGTTTAAACTTAAACAGTTGTTAAGATTATATGGGATTCGAAGAGACCGGGGTCGGGTATGAGTAAATACCCGAAACCACTTCGATTTGTAATCAAATAAATCTTTATGGACTGATTTTGGAATAAATAGGCGGGAATGGAATAATTTAAGTAACTGGACCATTTAAACTAAGTTTGGTACTTAGATATTGATGTGCGAAATAAGTGTTGGCTATAACAAGTTATGAACTCGTAGTAAGGTACGAGTTACCCCGTGTATTAAATTAAGTTATGCATTTGTATTTCATATTAAATGGGTTTACTCATGTTGGTTTCCAGCTTGACCCGGATGTTACATTGATGTAATGCTCGTGTCAGACCGAGTATTACAAATTTTCAGGTTAGGACGTTCTGGAGCTCAGGAGGCGAGCTGGATGACATGAACGTATGGAGTATTCCGCTGTGTATATTATTGTTCGTATTTCGGGGACAGGTTGTCATACTGTCCAGTTTATATATGATTGGTTGTAACTCTGATGAAAATAAATGTAAATTGACAGATATAGTTTTCTTTTGTATAACGGTTATTATTTGATATTATATTTTGATCCGCTGTGAATGTGAGAATCTGTGTTTTGTTTCTGTTTCTTCTTCTACCTCTTTCTTCTTTTCCCTAACTATATATCTAGAATTTTTGGGAACGAAAATCCCGTGTCGTTACACTAGTTCAAAACATTGATGTGTACACTCAAAAACACTTCAAACATGCACAAGTAAGTCAACATGAAGAACTAGTAACGTGAAACCAGACCTTCATAACCCAAGCACCTAAAAACAATACATACCTCAAATGGTCAACAAGTGACAAACATACATGAACCCAAACCAATGAAACAAAAGCTCCAGACAGACTGAAGTGGAACTCAAAGCAAACCATTGACAATGAAACTAGAAAAGCAATAACTAGGTCAACAACACAAGTCTGACCACAACAAGTAACAAGTGGACAAGAACTACAAGACCTCAACTGCACAGTTAACTCAAAGACAACTCAACATAAAGTGAACCAGACTCAATTGCAACAGAGACCAGGTAGCATACAAGTGAAGACTCAACCAAAACCAGTAATGCAACATGAAGATGGGTTCAAGGGATGTATACATATGCATTTAACATGACTACAGTTCAAAGTATAAAATGCATTCAGGCATATACAAGACTCAGCTACAAATGGAGAAAGCAACTGCATACAGTACAAGTCTCGACCACAATAATCTACAACATGAATATGACTTCAAAATGAAACAGATGAGACTAAACCATAGACCAGACTTCAAGTGATGAACACAGATGGGTCAAGACTTGGATCAGGCCACATGAACACACATGACAACATGACTACAAGTATAAAACAAGGCCTCAAATTTCAACCATACTAAAGCATGGAGTTCGAGTTCAACCAGAATCAACAAGACTGAAAATACATAACCAGGTCAACAGCCACAACAAGAACTCAAGACCACATACATGCAACATGAACCAGACCAGTGCACATGTACACACAAGTGAGCAAAAGCAGTTTTACATCTGATACATGATCAGGCACACAAATGCATATCAATGAACACAAGGAACCACATCACTTCAAATGGAAAAAGAAGAACAAGACCAGCTCTAAAGCATGGCACAAAGGCATAAAACACAGCCAAGACATCACAACACATATACACACACATACATATGTATGTATGTACATATACATGGTGACACACAAACAAGGCCTAGCATGGATGGTCAGAGCATGGTACACACGCATTCAGAAAATGGAACAGAGGGTAACAAGTCAAACTCCATCAAGTCAAATATATCTTAAATTCAAATGCAGAACAAAGGCAAAACATAGTATGAGAATGAAGCAGTTTATAGTTTTTTTTAAAAGTAGCAGTTCGATGAAAGTCAAGACCGAGATAAAAATCAACAGGGGTCAAACATATTCGAAGATATTTCAAATTCGTATGAATTTCAACCGATGAACAAGTCATATCCATAAAATCAAAATTTACCCAAAATATTATCTAAAAAATTCAATTGCCGAAGTCAAAGGAGCAAAGTAGTGAACCGACTCAAGCAAGTGTAAATTTATCAGTAACGTGTAAACAAATGAACTAGTCAGAATACATCACAAGCATTCAAGCAAAATCGAATGGCCGAACAAATTTTTTTAAAGAGGAACTCAAGCAAATCATATACCAATTTCGTGTCATTCGAACTCGAATTAATTGAAGCTACCGAGAGCAACTCAAGCAAATCGATTGACGAAGCAACCAGAAGCAAAAGCACACCTCGATCGGTCAATTCTAGAAGCGGAAACTTCAATCGAACGAAGCCCTAATTTCTTGAAGAGGAACGAAGAAAGATTGGCCAGAGGATACGAATTGAAGAGAAAAGGGAGACGT
Organism: Allium fistulosum; assembly: GCA_030737815.1. Classification (NCBI taxonomy): domain Eukaryota; kingdom Viridiplantae; phylum Streptophyta; class Magnoliopsida; order Asparagales; family Amaryllidaceae; genus Allium; species Allium fistulosum. The sequence goes on from CM060902.1 coordinate 1,430,772,608, forward strand.
CCTTATTTTTCTTACGTTATAAATTAAAGTGGGCCGGTTTCTTAGTTTTGGGCTTAGCAATTAAAATATTAGGGTTTTTTTTAATTTTGTTTTTAGTCTTATTTTATTTTGTAATTTCTATTTTAAATTGTGTAAATTCTAGTCATGTGACTAGGGACAAACTATGGGGTGTAGTTTGAGAATTCGCAACTCAATGGCTGAGCTGTGGCAGGGTTTTGAGTGTAGATTTAGGTTAGTCATTAGCGGGTGTCGCAAGTTTACGTGTGTAAGCGTCTGACTACTTAATTTCTAGTAGAAACCTTGGGGGCAACACGTAGGCAGGGTTTTGCCGAAGCTGGGTAAATTTGTGTGTGATCTCTACTGCATTATTATTTGTGATTGTTTTTATTTCCGCATTTATTTTCATTCTTATTAGTATCACCCTATTCACCCCCCTTAAGGTGAAAAAGATCCTACAAGTGGTATCAGAGCAAGGTTAATAGCAAGGATGTCTAACCCTAGTTGCAAATCTAGCGAGAGTCAGTCCAGTATTATTCCCCCTATTTTTTATGGAACAGATTTTTTAAATTGGAAATTAAAAATGGAATTTTATTTAAAATCTGTTAATTCTAAATGTTGGGATATTATTGAAAATGGGTGTGATATAGTAGACAAGAAAAATACTTCGATTAATGCTCTTGCTATGCATATATTATATTCTCATATTAATCGAGATAATTTTTACCATATCTCCCATTGTGAAAGTGCACAGGAAATCTGGAATACTTTTAATGCAATATATAGTGCAAAAGTCAACAACCGTGAGAAATCCTCCATAATCGACTCAGTTGAAGAAACGTGTTTGACAGGATTTGCAAAAGATAACAGTGATAAAGATTCAATAGCCGATGAGATAAGTGATCTTTCATTTAATGATTTAGTTCTCTTGTGCCGAAAATTAATTGAAAATAATGAAGCTCTTGAGATGAAAAATAATAAGTTGAAAAGGGAACAATCTAAAGTATGTTAGAAAAATAATGATTTGGAAAATGAGCTTAAAAATATTAAGAAAAATAAAAATTCTAATTGCAAAAGGTGTTTGGACTATGAAAAAGAATTTGCCTGTTTTCATGAAAACTTTCAAAAGTTAGAAAAAGAAATTTTAATTCGGGAGAAGAACAAAACTGAGTTGATTTGTAAAAATAATATTTTGCAAAAAGAGTTGGATAGTTTAAAGAAGTCGGAAAGTTCTAAATGTGCGATTTTTGAAAAGAAATTAAATGAGGTCAACGAGAATTTCAAAACACTTGAAAAAGAAAACGTGACTTTGAGCAAATCTGAAACTATTCATCTAAATCACGAGGTTGAAAAGGAGATTTAAAAAATCAAGGATTTTAAAAATTTTGAATTTAAAAAACTCCAACTCTTTGAAATTGAGACTAAAATTAGAGAGCTTGAAAATGAATAATTTTGAAAAGGGAGATAGTACCATTAGTTGTTGTTCGAAGCTAATAAATGAAAATAAACTTTTAAAATCCAAAGTTAATAAACTAGAGTTGATTACTCGGAAATTTTTCACTAGAGAAAAATCATTTAATATGCTCTTAGAAATTCAAATCTTCGAGAATAAAAGATTTGGATTTGCAAAAGTGTCAAAATATGAACAAACGACTAATAACACTGTCAAGGGGAAAAGTGATACCCAAATGCGTAAAGTGTAGAAATATTGGACATGGAAAGAATAATTTTCGAAATATATACAAACATAAAACCGTTAAACAAATATGGATTCCCAAAAGTACGAATATAAATGGTTTGAAATTTAAACAAATTTGGATTCCCAAGGGTACAATTGTAGATGCTAATGGTTTGTTATATAGACAAATTTGGGTACCGAAGATTTCAATAGATAATAATAGTTTTCTTACATCCTTAGTTAGACCACTTGCCTTCTCCAAAATTTAGACACATAAGTGGGCTAAGAAACAAATTTGATGGAGATAGATTTCGAGTTGTTCTAGGTGATTGATAAACTAAAATTTAAATGTTCCTTAGCCTATAAAGATTAGATGGAGATCATCGCATTTTTGTATATCACGACATCAAAGGAAAGTGAGGTATGACCTCTCAACTCAATTTTGTTCACATATTTTTAACTATGTTTTGATCGACATTGTTGAAGTATTTCTGCCATATCTTGAACATCTCAACTTTGATTTTTGAAATTCTTGAAGTTATGGAAAGCCAACCGATAATGCTACAACTTTTCTGTTTTTAGTTTTTATTGATTCACTTTGAATTGCCATGAAAAACTGCTTTGATGAATTTTTTGAATGTGTGTGTTTTTGCTCAATATAGTTTACTTTACTCGTGCTTGATATAAATGGACGTGCTTAAAATTTCAAAAAACAATTCAAGTGTTGAGGAGTCCACGTTTTTCTTATATACCACTATATATCACAATGAATACCTCAAATACAAGTGGTATTTGATATCATCTCATGTTGAATTCATTTTTGCAATTATTTAATTATTTATATTGATTTTCAACTAGAAGTCCTTTTCACAAAACCCCCTTACAGAAAATTGATTTTCACTTATTTTAATTTTTGAAACTTAGGTTTTCATCATGTTAAAAATGCTCTAGTTTATTTCGGTAAGAGATGTACTTTAGAAATGATAATCATTGACTAATTGAATCTTTTTGAACTCATCAAAATTATTATAGTGCTTGAAAAGTGATGGATAGTGATTAAATTATATTTCATAACAAGAGGAAGTATAATTTTATAATTTCATAAAAATTAAACAAATATTATAATCTTTTTAGATTAGTACTTATTCCATGACCATGTGACGCCCCACCTCTATACCCACGCTAGCCAAGAACACTACGGAGTAATGCTGTCAACTAGCGCGGAGAATAAGGCTGTTGAGGAGCGACCATCCATGTAACTTCTTTGTGCGAGCACCGATATGTCAGATAGTATAGAATGCATATCATTTAAGGAGGAAATCCGACATACCGATACAAACTCAAAGCTATCACACGGTGGCTATATATAATCTTCGGAAAAAATATAGAAATAAACGTAACACAAATCAGTCATAGACAATTCATATCACAAAGGCGGAAATAGATATGAATATAACACATGAAAGTGTACATCAGAGTAGTGGTCAAATAAGATCCACGATAACACAAAAGAATAGATATAAGTGCTAACCAAAAGAATATGTATACATCAAGGAGTCTAATCTCAAATGCATACAACAAAAAACTACTAAACTAGAGTAGTTAGCCAAAAGTCAGATGATGGTTCCAGATAGGAAGTCATGAGGAAGCACCTGTAAAATCTCAGTCTGACCCGAGTATTATTTAAGAAGAAAATAATAAACGGATCAGTCTAGCTATAATTATCAGATAAAATGAGATAGAATATGAGATATGATAATAAAACGTATGATAACAATAAAGTCATACTGTAATAAGTATACATTATAAAATCACGAAAGTCATACAAAATCTCAAGAATCTCATAGCATAAAAAGAATGTCATATTCTTTATTTAATTCACCAAGCCACAATAAATGACATACACATCAATGCCCATCGTAAGTGCTGGTGAAACATAAATTCCAGAAATCAATATCCAGAAATCAAATAATCCGAAGCAACGACGTCGTACAGCGTAACGTCCGATGATCCAGAGACAAATAAAAGGAACAACGATGTCGTACAGCGTAACATCCGATGAACCAAAGCATAGGAAAATGGAACAACGACGTCGTACAACGTAACGTCCGATGAACCAAATCACAATAAAAAGAAAAGGAACAACGACGTCGTACAGCGTAACATCCGATGAACCAACACGTAGTAAAATGGAACAACGACGTCGTACAGCGTAACGTCCGATGAACCAAATCACCATAAATAGAAAAGGAACAACGATGTCGTACAGCGTAACATTCGATGAACCAACACGTAGTAAAATGGGACAACGACGTCGTACAGCGTAACGTCCGATGAACCAAGTCACCATAAATAGAAAAGGAACAACGATGTCGTACAGCGTAACATCCGATGAACTAAATCACGATAAAACGGAACAACGACGTCGTACAGCGTAACGTCCGATGGACCGAATCAAAGAGACATCGCACATTGCTAGTCTAAATCACAAGAATGATCGTCATGATCATAAGGAAGTGTCGATTACACTAAGCTAGTAAATATAAGAGTTTAGCTTCATGTCCCATAACCACTTGCTTAACTCAAATATTTACGAACAGATTGTAGATCTGCACTAGAAAATTGTCACAAGAGAGTTTCAATCGAACAAGTCCAAAAATTAACCGACGAAGTAAACGCAAGCGTTTCATACCACTTGTTTTGCTAAGCCGTTTAATTATATTTTCTCATACGAATGAGGTAAAGGTTTGTATATACTAGTAGATTGGAAAACAGTTTTATAAACGAGTTTGATATTGAAAATAGAGTTGAAATCGTTTTGATGAATGAGTTTTGATATTTACTACTAGTATTGAAACATTTATATTTTTAAAGTGACAAGTCATAGAAGTGATTGTAGAAACAATCAATTATAAAAGTTCACATTCGAAGGCGTGAATAAAATCCAAAGAAATCAATTCCCAAAACCATCAAAGTAAGAAATTCTGATGAATGTTTTTCAAATAAGATTTGCCTACGCAGATAATAAAATCCAAAGAAATCAATTCCCAAAACCATCAAAGTAAGAAAAAGGCGGGCGACTTAACAAAGTGGCCGATAATAAATGATAACAACAAAAGGGAATCAACCCGATTTGATTAGAGTTGGATATTCAAGCTAAAAAAACAACTAGGCAAAACACAGCAGATTCAGACGTCTGAGACCAAGAATTCAGACGTCTGAATCTGGAAAATAAACTATTTTCCAGAACAGAATTCAGACGTCTGAATCCTAGACTTCAGACGTCTGAAATAGGCACTTTTTAGCCTATTTCTTTTCTGGTTCAAAACGAACCAATTCAGACGTCTGAAATTTTGATTCAGACGTCTGAATGTTGGGAGAAGAAAATTCCCAGTATTGCATTCAGACGTCTGAACCATACGTTCAGACGGCTGAAACTGTTATTCAGGGCATTCCCTGAACCTAGGCCAAAAAAATGGCCAAACGACATCGATAACGATCGGTCGAGCCACAACGACTCAGGAATTGCACAAGGATAGTGTTAGGAATTCATACCTAACAATCGAAGATAATTATTGACTTAGATGTGAGATAAAAATCTCACCTTTTCACAAAAACAATGAAGAAGGAGCTTGAAAGCAATGTCAAGAGCAATTACTCTTCACTCTCAACACAAGAAGCTCCAACTAAGATCAAAACAAGCATTTCCCAAATTTAGGTTTAGGAAATAAACTGAAATTGGAAAGAGAAAGAGTTGGAGAAGAAGGAGATGCTTACCAATGGGTTCTCTTAGAATTTGGAGCTAGAACTTGATTTGAAGATGAAACTAGGGTTTGGGAGTTTTAATTTCCCATCTCTCCCACCATTTTTGCTTTAGAACTGAGCAAGAGGAGGAAGTGAGAGTGAATGGGGAGGGATGATTCAGTTTGGGGTTTAAGTTGGCAAAGGGGCTGAACCCAAAACCAAACCCAAAGTGCAAATGGTCAAATTTTTGACTAGCTCCAAACATATCGAAGCTTACACTCAAAAAGATCGCAAACGACATTTTGAACTCAATGGAGGTGGTCTCGAGTCCTAATTCGACTGTTTGCAAAAGTAGTTTTTCGGACTAAAATCCGACTAACGATGAAATATTTAAATAAAATATTTAAATATAAAATCGACAAATATGCGGGTTGTTACAGACCATTTCTATCACTTTCACCTTTCTGTCAATCCATACATCATAATATATTGTGTAGAATTTGGTATTTCAAAATAAGGAAATTTTTTTTGTAAAATAATTATATCCTAAAGTATTCACTCTCATTTAAAAGTCCTCGCAGTTATGCATGGATGAATTACTTGAATTTCTATATATGGGCTTCCATTCTCATTTAAAAGTCCTCGCGGTTATGCATGGATGGGACGCATATAAGAATGGGATAAATATCAAGTATATTCTAATCTCATTTAAAAGTCATCATGGTTATGCATGGTTAGAAAATACTTGACATATTTAAACAGAAAAAGGGTAACTACTAACCTCATTTAAAAGTCCTAACGGTAATGCATGGTTAGTAAGTGCTTCACATTTTCGTATAATATTTGAAAAGAGAAAATGCACAAATTACTCCTTTATTGAAAATATCAAACTCTTGTCACTATATAAAATTTTCCATAATCCTACCATTTCTCTAAAGTGGAGTTTGTTTTTAATTAATAAAATATTAAGATTTTTGTTTGATTAATTGGAATTTGACATTAATATTTCCTTCTTGATTTGATTTTATATTTTTAATCAAAATCGTAGCTATTTCAATTACTGTTATTATTTTTGATGATAACAAAAGGGGGAGAGAGGTTAAGATTTTGATTTTTGAGCGATATCCTTACTAATATTCGAGAGTGTTTTTATTCAAAGTTATTTTTAATTAATTTTTCAGTTTTAACTACATGCATCTGTGTATGGGGGGCTTTGTTGTAGGGGGAGTATTCAAATAGGGAGAGCTAATGGAATTCATCAAGACCAAATACATTTAATAGAGTCAAAATCTTAATATATGTTTTTTATCGTCAAAAGGGGGAGATTGTAGAATACAATAGCCTATGATTTCTGTTTGATGATAATAAACATATATATATATATATATATATATTCGTTTAAATGTATTTGTTGTTGTACTATTTTATTTTTCACATAATTAAATAAATATTTGTTGAATAATATAAATAACTCAGAATTCATATTTAAAAAAATATTTTATTTAAACAAATATTTTATTACAAATTTAAATACTACAAATTTAAGCTCTCACTATACATTTACACATTGTCAATTACAATACAATTTCGATTACATCAGAAATTTAAATTTACAATTTGACCTCACTACATATTCACTCAACACTCGTATTTTTATCTCCAACTTTGTTCCAGCTTGGATCCAGCATCTGAGCTATTTGCAAAATAAACATTGGCGCGGTAAAATTGAAAAAGAAATTATTTTGCAATACAAAATAAAGTGTGTGTTTTGAAAATGTTATTTGCCTCGGTTATTTGGGTTGTTCGTCATTTATTTCTCTTTTGAATTCATTTTACATGAACAGCTTGTAACATGCACAGTGTATCACTATACATTTCACAAGGCCTTGCACACCGATATACACTTGCTTGATAAAACTGTAGGGACAGGTGAGCACAAGGTCAAACCCAAGCCACATGCTGGATTCAACTCAGGTCCAATACAAAAATATCACGAAATGGTCAAGTACAAGTTCTCATGCAACAAGAATTCAAAACTCAACAAGATCGCATCAAAATGCAGACCAGACTTACAAAGAAACCACACCAGTTCAAAACATTGATGTGTACACACAAAAACACTTCAAACATGCTCAAGTAAGTCAACATGAAGAACCAGTAACATGAAACCGACCTTCATAACCCAAACACCTGAAAACAATACAGACCTCAAGTGGTCAACAAGTGACAAACAGACATGAACCCAAACTAGTGAAACAAAAGCTCCAGACAGACTGAAGTGCAACTCAAACCAAACCATGGACAATGAAACCAGAAAAGCAACAACTAGGTCAACAACACAAGTCTGACCACAACAAGTAACAAGTGAACAAGAACAACAAGACCTCAACTGCACAGTTAACTCGAAGGCAACTCAACACAAAGTGAACCAGACTCAATTGCAACAGAGACCAGGTAGCATACAAGTGAAGACTCAACCAAAACCAATAATGCAACATGAAGATAGATTCAGTGGATGTATACCTATGCATTTAACATGACTACAGTTCAAAGTATCAAATGCATTCAGGCATATACAAGACTCAGCTACAAATGGAGCATGCAACTGCATACAGTTCAAGTCTCAACCACAATAAGCTACAACATGAACATGACTTCAAAATGAAACAGATGAGACTAAACCATAGACCAGACTTCAAGTGTTGAACACAGATGGGTCAAGACTTGGATCAGGCCACATGAACACACATGACAACATGACTACAAGTATAAAACATGGCAACAAATTTCAACCAGACTAAAGCATGGAGTTCGATTCAACCAGAATCAACAAGACTGAAAATTCACAACCAGGTCAACAGCCACAACAAGAACTCAAGACCACATACATGCAACATGAACCAGACCAGTGCACATGTACACACAAGTGAGCAAAAGTAGTTTTACATTTGATACACGATCAGGCACACAATTGCATATCAATGAACACAAGGAATCAGATCTGTAATAGCCCGCAAACCCGTACCCCTTGAATCGACACTATTCTCCAACATATCAACTCAAAGTGAATGGAAATACGAACCATTAGGGTTAAAGAGAAGGATGTAGAAGAAGAGAAAACAAACATCAATAGAATATAACCATCACAGCGGAATAAAATACAATAGATAACAACTGATCTTTACACAAAAGTAAATTTGTTTATACATTACATCATCAGAGTACACATAACACATCACTGAACAGTAATCATAACCTGTCCTCACAACAACTGAATATACTGCAAATCAACACAGTGGAATATTTAAAACAAATACGGAAGTATGTCTCGCCATCCAGCTCATCTTCTGAGCTCCACAGCATCCTTTCCTGTAATCTATAATACTCGGTCTGACCCGAGCATTATAATAAAATAACACCCGAGTCAGTCAGGAAAACCAGCGTGAGAAAACACACTCAATTGGATTATTAAAGTTTCAAAATCCTTTGGAATCAAAAGCATCTCGTAAGACCACGCAACAAATAAACATGTCGGGTTTTTACCTTACGATAGTCAAAACACTTTTTATCAAAATCCTCTGATATTATAATAGTGTCTATATACAAATACTTATTCAAATAGCCGAAATTGTTACATCTATTAAATTTCAGCTAATAGGTATACAAACAAAACCGTAAAGGCACGTAGGGAGAATGGATTTCCAACTAATGACTAGGCACTGGGGTACCACCTGTTACAGTACCTGGTCTAGATCAGCATACCGAGGACCACGCCCGATCCCCTGCAACACAAGACCAGAACTACCCCTTACTGGATAATTCCGAGTAAGATCACCCCGCGGTTGGGATCAGCAACCGCCCACACAGCCGAATAAAAAGGGACATCTAGACAGGGATGACCTCAACCTAATGGGTGCTACCCACTTAGCCTTGCTGCATAACCCCTGATTTTCAGTCATTCCCGGTTGATGAGGCTCGAGACTAAGCGTTACCTTTTTAGAACATATCACTTAGAATGATCATCGTCCACCTAACGATGTTTCGAAAGCATTCATCCATACAAGTCCGTTCCGGGTTCGAATGGAACCGAAGGCACTATTCCTACTACATCCATTTTGGAATCACCCTCAGGATTAGTAGCGATTAGCCCTTGCACTTCACTGCTCCATCTTCGATACCAAACTCGTTTTCCCACAAAAACGTACAAACCGGATCGAAGTGGTTTTCGAAAAATAAATCCCGATCCCGGTCTCTTCAAAACGATCAGCGCATTGGCCAATATTGATAGTCGGTTATTTAACTATCAATTAACATTAACAAACATCCATCCATCAAACAATAAATAATTTTCCAAATTATTTATTTACCTCACAAATATCTTCGCAAGATATATTTCCATTTTCAACCCTTTGAAAACAGTTTCAAACCGCCCTTCTCTCATGGTATAAATTTCCCAAATATTTCTATTTCCACTGAAATCACCAAGTACAACACTTTAGATTTCTAAAATAATTTAAAATACTATATTATAAAATATACTTTAAACAAAACATTTAAATTAAAACTACTTTAATACTTTATTCAAAGATATATACTTTAAGAATATTTAAAATAAAGCTAATTATAAAATATAAAAGTAAATTTTTCTCTTTTTAAAACATAATACCAAGTCACCTTTAAATAATTACTACTAAGATAAATTTGAAAAATACTTACTTTAAAATTTAAAAATTTAAAAATAATAAATTTTCTAAAACATACCTTTAAAACAACTTTCAAACTTTTAACTTATATTTAAAAATTTGCTTTGAAAACGTACTTGGTTGTCCAGGGACATACACTTCCCTTTCACATCTTTAAAAAAAATCACTATTTATTTTAAAACAAATTTACCCATTCCTTTATAAATTCCCACCTAGAATTTATATTTTCAAATATCCACTGATATCTTGTTTCACCTTATAAACCCAGTTTATAAATTCATGGTCTCAACTTCCTTTAAAATTTCAATTTCAAACACTTAATCGGATTTCCAAATTGATTTCCAAATCAATTCCATTATGAATTAAATTCTTTTACTTACTCAAGTTTACTTTAAAATCCGTTAATTTCATTAATTCCAGATTCAGCTTCTAAATTAGGATTTTAAAATCTTATTTAACTTGAAATTACAAATTTCATGTTTATTTTCAAATTTCTTCCTTATCTTTCAAACAAGTTTAAACCTTGAATTTTTAAAATAAATTCTTTACTCCTTTTAAATATTATCATTTGAATTTATTTATTCAAAATGTCTCTTTTCTCATACTCTTGATTTATTGGTTACCATTTAAAAATCAACCTTTATTCTTCCAAATCATTTTAAATTAGCCAAATTCCTTAAAATTATTTTATTTGAAAGTTTCCTTTTAATTTACTTTAAAATCCAAATTTCATATATATATATATATTTATTTAAATTCTCAAAATTCCAAAAATATATATATAACCAAGCCAGAGTAATCAATAAATTTCAAATTCCCAATATTATCAATATAATTCATCACAGATCATCACATAGTCATATCGTTGAATATACACAATAAATTCAAACGTTTTGAGGAATCCAGTTGGATCCCTCCAACCTGTTTCCCTGCATCCACAGACGTTAGCACAATACCAATTCCACTTCAAGGTGGAATATCGCGGTATATGGGATTAATAAAATATCATCCGCTATTATGCGGCACATAGGGTCTCATCCGCTATATAATGTGGGAATATCAATCACTCCAATATATTTATACTGCTATATAGATGATTTAGTGGTATTTTGTTCTCCTGACATCAACACTATTAAGAATATTATGTATACCCTTGACCAGTTTTACGCGATGACAGGATTAAAGGTTAACATTCAAAAATCTGATATCAAAACTGCTGGTGTGAGTTCGGAACAGGTTGCTGAGATTTCTCATGCTTCTGGTTTGACGCCTACCCCCAATACAGTATCCTACTTAGGGCTTCCCCTCTCTACATCTAAGATTACAACTACCCAATGTCTTCCCCTATATGAGAAGATAACAGCGAGATTAAACTATTGGACTTCTAGGAAGCTCAGTCAAGCTGGTAGACTTACTTTAATCAAGTCTGTGCTCTTTGCAATGCAGGTGTACTGGGCTAGGACCTTTGTTCTACCATTTAAACTTGTTAAGATGATAAGAAGTGCATTTATGAAATTTCTTTGGACGGGCAAAACTTTAGGTAGATACATTGCGCCGATAAAATTCGACAGAGTGGAGCGGACCATTGAATAAAGGCGGGCTTGGAATACTTAATTTAACAAAATGGAATAGGGCGGCATTTGTAAAACAAATTGACACATACTTTAACTGTCCCAACAGTCTTTGGGCTAAATGGTCTAAAAGAAATGTGATCAAAGGTAAAAGTATATGGAACATGCAGAAGCCTCAAAACCTTAGCTGGACATGGCAGAGTATTTTCAAGCTGAAAGAGATTTTTCTCCCGATCATACGAATAAATTCCATCCCAATTTACAATACGAGTTTCTTGGATGATTCGTGGCTTGATAAGGGAATGATACTTAGAAGACAATTGACACACAGTGAAATACAGCAATCTGGTATTCATACTAAGGCTAAGGTTAAGGATGTGGTTTATAATAATCAGAGTTTTAGGTCATATTCATCTAATTGTAGGATTCAGCGTATATGGAATATGATCAGAGAGTTTGTACCAATGACTTCTACAACTGAAGAGCTTGTATGGGGGGAGAATAATACTAAATTTAAAATTGGTGAAGCATATGAACACTTGATGAAGAATAAACCAAGGCCAATGTGGAAATGGTGGAAGCGTACCTGGAACATGGATAGTAGTATGCGTGAAAACTTGATGATGTGGAAGGTGTTGAATCGTGCTATTCTTACGAGAGTCAAACTTGCGAGCATGGGAATGAACGTCAATATATTTTGTACGTTCTGTAGAGATCAACCAGAGACTGTTGAACATTTGTTCTTTGAATGCCCTGAAATCTTGATCGTGTGGACTGCATGATGACAAAGCTTCATAGATATAATGTATCGCATGACAACCAGATTGAGTGGAATCAAATACATGCTATTACAGAGTACAAGCAGGAAGAAAAGAGGCCATTTAGTGCTGTGTTGAAGAGTTTTATCATGGTAACATGGAGAGAGCGAAATATAAGAATATTTGACATTGTCAATGCAAAGAGTGATTCGATGTTCAAGCTATGGGTACTGCATGAAATAAAACAAACTCTGGGGATGCTTCAATTCTCCTTCAACCCAGGGATAACACAGTCCTTCCAAATTTACTAAGAATACTTCAGTTCTGTTTTTTATTTTTAATTTTGTATATGTTTCCCTTTGTGCTCGTGGCACCTATTTTTTCTCTGTTTTCTTGAGCTCTTGCTCGCTGTTGTATGTGTTTTGTTCTATTGGTGCTGCAATAAAATGGTCGGGGTCCATCCAACCCCGTCGGCCTTGCCAAATATATATATATATATATATATATATATATATATATATCACACCCAATCAATTCAATCATTCAACCAAAATTTAAATTTAACCATTTAAATTTAAATAACAACCCAGATGAGTGAGATTAACTCACCTTTATTTTATTTTTGCCATCCGACCAAACCAGCAATTTCCTTCACGGTTTTTGGACCTTGTATAACATTATATAATTTATTAATATTTGAAATAAACCAGACAATAAATTACCATTTTATAATTTAAATAATTAATGATTTAGTTTAAAACTGATTTCCTATAATAAATATTTTTAGTAACTAAAAAAAATGAAATAAGTTTATTAAATACATTAATTACCCTAACATATATTTTTAAAAACTAGTAGTTTTAAAATGTGAATATGTATATTTATTTCCTTTAAAATTATATATATACATATACTTATAAAAATATCCTATATAGATTTTCAAAAATCTAATTTACATAAATATCCTTCAACGTTTAAAAATCCCTTTTCCTTTCTGTAAAACTAAATAGTAACAAATCTTCACTTCAAAATCCTTAAAAAGATTTCCCTGTTAAAACCTTACTGCTAAAAATAAATTATGTTATATATATTAGATTTGTATTATATTCCCTTTTACTGCAGATTAAAACTTATCTATCTATGCACATTTTTTCCTTCTGTGTTTAATAATTAATTAAAATAACAAGATAACCTACTGCCTCACCTGCCCAGTTGACCACGACCATCGCGAGCAGCACCTCGTCTTCGTTCGCCTGAGCACGTCCACGCGGACAACCCACAAAAACCCCTTCGAACGAACACGCCGCCTACTACTGCAACTTCACCCCCAAAGCCGCTACCTCACCATCGAGACAAATCGCCACCACCAGCGTCGATACCCCGACCTTCCAGTGCTCGAGTTAGAGCCGCTCACCATCACGAGAGCATCCTCCTCGCGCTAGCCCTAGCTGCTACTTGGAGCTGCCGATGTCAAGCCTTCCTAAGTCCATGTGTTCGAACGCGTACGCCAGCTCCGCCCTGATGCCCGTGCTACACGTCGCGATTGTCACTGCCTCGAGCGAGATCTAATGTGTGCCGTCTTTTCATCTGATTTGGAATTGAGGATTTCAAAAGAAAGAAGGCTCGCGATTTTTATTATGATTTTGATTTTCCCTATGATTTATTGAAGGAGGATATGCGGCTGAATGAAACAAAGGGATGTTCGATTTTGAAAATGAAGTAGAGAAAGGGAGAGAGTTACGTTCGTTAATATATATTATTTTCTTCTGAATGATGTTGAACGAGAAGAGGGACTGTATATTTGAGAATGAAGATGCGTGTTGGAGAAGGAACGAGAAAGCTCAGTCTACTACAGTGATGGAGAAATGAAAAGGTCTGATGGGAAAGAATTATAGCTGAAGGTGATTAGTATATATATCTAAATTATATTTAAATTTTAAATTTAAATCGTCTCGAAACCGTAACTCAAAATCTCGACCTCCAATCGAGATGTGCCGCTAGGCGTTTATAAGGTTATACCCCTATTTCGAACGCAATGGAAAAGGTTTCGAGTCCTAATTTGATCGTATGGAGAAAATAGCTTTTTGGACCCAGTTATTATATTGAATTTTCGATATAGATTTCAGCGCGTTTATATATCGTACGCTCACACAACAACTCCAACCACTACGAAAATTGAAATCCGATAATAATACAATATTACGGATCAATGGAACTGGTTTCATCGAATTCCGAGACTGTGCCCGGAAGGCTATTTTTAAATATCAATTTAAACGATATATTTTTAAAACCGAACGAATCACTTCCAATTTCAACTTAAAAGCTTTTATTATCTTCAGAACTATAAATATAAATTTTACAAGCCTTCAAATTATTTTTAATAAGCTTAAAACTGAAGAATTCAATATTTTGCCCAACTTTCAATTGTTTAATTCAAGAATTAAATTATCCAACAAATATTGATATTTGAAATTCGAGTTAGAAATTCACTCTTGAATATTTAAAATCAATTAAATATTCCAATTTCAAATATCCAAAATTCCGGGTCATCACATTCCTCCCCCTTAAAAGAATTTCGTCCTCGAAATTGCTAGTTAATAAGAATGATCCATACCCCATTAACTATTTCCTCAATCCAAATAGTTTTTAGCAACTTGCCAAAACAAATATTTTTATCAAAGACACACTAACCCTCTTTCTAACTTTTCAAACTTATCCATAAGTCCCGAACAATATTACTTACTTAACAATTCAAATTTAAATTTAAAACCAAATCTTGAATTATCAAAATTTTCGAAAAAAATTTCTAACTCCTTAAAGTTTCGAAAAATTTCGCCAGCGTCCCCTTTGCGCGGCTAGCTCGGAACAACTACAAAATGCCTCAACAGGCCCCCAGATTTCAAAAGAAAACAAAAGCCAAGTGGCTAGATCAGAAAATCATCAAATTTCATATAGAAATTTAAACACATACCTTTTCCGAGCAAATTTCAATTTATCCTCTGAAATCAAAAATCAATTTTACTTTTGCCTTTAATTACATGTATCCTACTAAGCAATAATATCCAATCACAGAATCCAAAATCATTTTATTCACTTTCTTTCAAAATTTTCAATATCTACTTTACTTAAGCCCGTACGATGCACATATATCATCTGTACGCAATACTAAATCTGATTGCTCACTCGATCACACAATTTCATTTCCAAACTAGTATCGTCCACCCGACATCCTAGTGCGGCTCAGATCTGGTTTCTTGATCAGAAACCGTCATTCTCCTTGCATAGCCATAAACTATGATAGAGAATTTCCAGAATCGATCAAAAATCCATATCCAGGGTTTGCCGTCGAAAATCGTGTAAAAAATCCCAACTCGGATCGATATAACTATCTCGAAATTCTGTGCTCGAATCTGGATCAAATCGCTATGCGAATAAAATAATATACGTACATCCTACGTATTAATTCCAATTGATTATCAACTATATCAATTTCCCTTTTTATTCACATTCATTTTGATTGTTATTCACTTATTCACACTTTTCCCTTGTCACAACTTCCAGTTTCAATCTTCATTCAATTATTCACTTAATATATTTCTCCATCCCAAAATTACTTAGTATATTTCCAATACCAATTTACTTAAGAATTTCATCCTTCATTTCTTAAGTTCAGTATAAATATTTTATATACTTCTTAAATTTATTTTTACTTCACTATTGAAGTTTATATCCATTTCTATTCACTTTGCCTTCACAATTCCATTTGAATTCAATTTGCTTCAATTTACAAATTATTTCAAATCTAAGTACCTTTTCCCAATTTTCATTCAGATTTTCTTTTTCAATTTTACTTGAATTCAATTCATCTCCAACCTCTGAATATTGAATTTTATTAACAATCTTCCATTCACAACTGGCTCATATCAATATTTTAAATTAGTTCCACTTACTAATTTATTTTAAATCTCAAATAAAAGTTTATTTCCAAACTTTTACTTTTTTTTAGTTCCCTCGAACAATTCATCAACTTCACTTTACTTAACACAATATAAATTAATTATCCTTCCAAAATTCATTTCCAATTCATTTGCTTACCTATTCAAATAAATTAGTTTACTTACTAATTTTATTTCAATCCATTGTTTTGTTTAGTCCAACTTGACTAATTTCCCATTTTACACAATTCGAATTGAACTCCAATATCCAGTTTCAATTTCATTTACTTACAAATGTAAACTAATTTGTTCATTCACAAATATATTTCAATAACCATTTCATTAACCATCTTACTTAATCTACTAACAAATTTTACAAATTCACATTTATTTACTTGATTCAAATTTAATTCCAATATTCAACTTCCATTTTACTTACTTACAAATGTAATTTCCTTTGCTTCTCTATAAATTTGTTTACAACCTTAATAAACTTATTTTCGATAATCATTTTCCTCAAAGATCACTTTTACCTAACTAGATTTACTTACATTCCGGTTCAATTTAAATATTAAACTTTCTATAAGTTTTCCAAATTTAATTACATCACATTTACAAATCTTTTACTTCATTTATTTGGTTTACTTCACTAGCTTATTTTGTTTTCATACTTATTTTAATTTAACTCTTCTTCAAGTTAAATTTTTCTATTCTAGAAAATTTCAAATTTTACTAGTTATGAAACCCAATTATATTCCCATAAACATTCCAAATAAGCTTCCAGTGTTTAAACCATTCAAAATCAATTTTGAAAACATATATATCCAAATCAAACTATTCTTTTGCATTTTCAAAATCAAACCCCAATTTCGCAAACAAACATCAAAATCCAAAGCATTCAGATAGAAATCCTCTCTTGGAACTTGAAAATGAACACCGATGATGTCGCGATCATCATCGGAATTATTTTCCAGTGACCGAAACGAGTTCAGTGCTTTTATCCCTTCAAAAACATTTTCCAAATACTTTAAATTCCAAATCTCCCCAGATTTCATATCCAACTCAAAAATGCTTCCGAATATCACCATTATTTCCCCAAAACCTTTGAAAATCATTTCCAAACTCAAAGGAATTTAATTTCCAAAATTTTGAATCCCAAATCCTTTCAATTCATATTCAAATATCACTTTGGAATTTTATTCTATTATAAATCACATTTATAATTCACATTTACAAATTCCATTCAATTATATGAATTTATTTCCTTAACTTCGGTTATAATTTCAACTTCTTATTTAATTCTTACAACAATAATGATAATAACTAAATATTATCATTTCCTAATAAACAAGCAACCATATATAACTATAAAAATTTACGAAAAATTATTTCTTTATATACGAAAATAATTTGGGTAAAATTATTTCATTTACCTTATTTAAAACAATACTGTGTCGGTTTATCTTGTTTAAGAGTTTAGAAACCCCTATCGATGACATGGCGTCCCACATATCGATCAGAATCCATAAACACTCAACCGATAAGTCAACACAATATAAAAACAATTTTAATATCCACTAACAAATACATGCTCACATCTATTAATACACTCAAACTCATTCTAGAGTACTACTGACTCTATCTCTAATGAGTAATCCCAAGCAGAGCCAAGGTTCTTGCTTAACCTTCAGCACTAATACCACTGTAATAGCCCGCAAACCCGTACCCCTTGAATCGACACTATTCTCCAACATATCGACTCAAAGTGAATGGAAATATGAATCATTAGGGTTAAAGAGAAGGAGGTAGAAGAAGAGAAAACAAATATCAACAGAATCTAACCATCGCAGCGGAATAAAATACAATAGATAACAACTGATCTTTACACAAAAGTAAATTTGTTTATACATTACATCATCAGAGTACACATAACACATCACTGGACAGTAATCATAACCAGTCCTCACAACAACTGAATATACTGCAAATCAACATACCGGAATATTTAAAACAAATACGGAAATACGTCTCGCCATCCAGCTCATCTCCTGAGCTCCACAGCATCCTTTCCTGTAATCTATAATACTCGGTCTGACCCGAGCATTATAATAAAATAACACCCGAGTCAGTCTGGAAAACCAGCGTGAGAAAACACACTCAATTGGATTATTAAAGTTTCAAAATCCTTTGAAATGAAAAGCATCTCGTAAGACCACGCCATAAATAAACATATCGGGGTTTTACCTTACGATAGCCAAAACACTTTTTATCAAAATCCTCTAATATTATAATAGTGTCTATAAACAAATACTTATTCAAATAGCCGAAATTGTTACATCTATTAAATTCCAGCTAATAGGTATACAAACAAAACCGTAAAGGCACGTAGGGAGAATGGATTTCCAACTAATGACTAGGCACTGGGGTACCACCTGTCGCAGTACCTAGTCTAGATCAGCGTACCGAGGACCACGCTCGATCCCCTGCAACACAAGACCAGAACTACCCCTTATTGGATAATTCCGAGTAAGATCACCCCGCGGTTGGGATCAGCAACCGCCCACACAGCCGAATAAAAAGGGACATTGTCACATACCGAAATTTTTGACTTTCGAAAATTCGACATCGATACTCACTTTATCGACTGCCGAGCAATCGAGTGCCGGAAACTCCAATAGTGAGGGTTTTAAATAGAAGAAAAAGGTAGAAGAAGAAGAAAACAGAAGAAAAAGAGAGAAGAAGAGAAGAACAACAGAACAGCAACAGAAACAGAACAATATCAGAATCTCACATATCGCAGCGGAACAATATATAATAGATAAATCAGTAATCTTTTAAACAAAGAATTTTATCAGTTTATACATACATCAATCAGAGTCAATATACAACAATGGACAGTTATATAAACTTGTCCTCATACAGAATACACAGCGGAATAAATACTATCAGATACAAATACTACGTCTCATCATCCAGCTTATCTCCAAAGCTCCAGAATATCCAGAATATCCTGATAATATAACTCTAGGCTGCCCGTGTGGAAATTGGTGGGCACCCAGAGTTTAGAAGGGAACAATAAACTCCGAGTCAGTCATGGTGACTGGTGTGAGATCGTAAAACAGTTATTCTTTAAAATAAACAACAGGAAAACTTTAATGTCAATTCGCAATGCTTTTGGAAAATGAAACTACCATAAGACCTCCCACCACACACACAATGCAAACGCAGACTTGGAGGAGATTTCTTCTTATGATAGTCAAAGATGCTTACTACGCAAAAATCAAATTCTTTTTGATATTATTATTAGTGCATAGTGGAAAACATTTCGAAAGTAGAATATAAATCTTAGCCAGCATAGGTACCATTATATTATGCCTGCTATAGCTGCCTCCTGAGGAGACAGGTTATACAATTGAAATCGTAAAGGCTCGTATTGTTTCTTTGGATTTCCAACAAATGGTCAGGCTAAGGAACTTCCTTTTCCACGATGGGTACGTCCCTGGAATAGACGACCCGAGAACCTAACCGGATCTCTGCCAACACAAGGCCGGGTTACCTCTGCAAAAATAGGTAACTACTGACACGCGTATGTCATCCCCCGATCGTCACCGATCTTCCCGAGGATCCCCGATTCGCAACAAACCACATAGATAATAATAATGCAGTAACCACAGAGGTTAAGTATCTGGGCTCCATACCATGATACCACCTTTATCCAGAAGGAATGACATACACTAAGGGGCGCTACTCCCTAGAACCTTGCTGCATCCTTCCTGTTTCGACCATTTCCGGGGTGTGAGGCTCGACGAAGTCTCGTCCACAAAGCTACGCTTTCTCAAAAAGCCCTACTTTGGGTCAAACAAAATGATCAACCTATGATCACAAAGATATAAGATCAAACAAATGATCATATCACAAATGATCAAACACTGATCATTTCACAGCAACACTCAGTATGCCACGTTACCAAATTGGGAGTATATCGCTGATAAATTTCAACTACATAACCTCTGAGCTCGTACGTCTCAGAGAAGGGTGTTAAGCTAAGAGAATAAATTCTCCGCCACCAACAGAAATGTATTTGAAAGAAATCAGCTTTATATCTCAAATTGTAACGTCAGACACACAATCCATACAAGTGTGTTCCGGGATCGAACAGAACCGAAGGCACTTCTCACGAAGCCCTTGCATTTCCGGATAATTTTCAATCACGTCAGGACTTCCCGTCACTAAGGGTGATAAAACCTCTAAATCGGAGATCAGCCGATGTAGAGTAACTCGACGGTAATCCTTCCGTTTTCAAAAATATCTGGTCTTCAACACCGGTCTTCAAATGCAATTCATAACGACGTATCACATATTCGGAATGGGTTATACGACCCCATGGTCCTTTCCCGGCTAACCCGAATAGTGAGCGCTTATTCAAAAATAAGTGTGGCATTCAAATTCATCCAATCACAACAAATACCTACTCAAGGTAATTATTGATAGTCGGTTATTTAACTATCAATAAAGATGCGCGACATCATCAGATTCCAAATAATTTTCCCAAATTATTTTATTTTCAAAAATATCTTTACTAGATATAGAATTTCCACACTTTAACCATTTGAAAAACAAATTTCAAATATTCACATTTCATTTTATCTTTGAAGATAAAATCTCAAAACAGTTCATTTCATATTGGAAAAGCATTTCCATACTTATTTAAAAATAAGTATTTCACAAATCTATTTATTTTCAACACTTAGAAAATATTCGATATACTTAAATCAATATTAAGTATAAATTTCATTCTTTAAGGAAATCATTCTCTTTAAACACATTTATTTGAGTCAAAACGAATGTTGCGTAAAACATCGTTACGACGACTCAAAATCACTAGTATAGGGATTCGAAATTAAAATAGATATATAAATCCCAATACTATATAAAAATATTTCCTTTCGGAAATCATTTACTATAACAACAGTGTTATAGTCCATCATTTCCTTATTCCTCGAAAACGTCTATTTCCACAATAAAATGTTGAAATCTATGGTTTCGATATTTCCCACATTTTAAAAACATCTTTAAAATGTTTACTTCATTTTTAATGTCACTTCTTCAAAAACGTATCCCTCCTACTTAAAATTATATTCACTGGTCCAAAATCGTGAATATAATTCACTTAACCCAATTTCAATCTTTTCTACACATTTTTATTTCAATAAAAATTCGCTATCCAAAATCGCGAATACATCTTCTTTAACATTTTTAATTTATCAAATCCAATTTATTTCGAATTTATAAAACAACGTTTATAAATTCTATCTCTATTTTCTAACGACTTCAATTTAATAAATCTTCTTTATCAATAACTCGATCAATATTCCATTTAAAGGCAAAAATCCAATTTATAAGTTAATCTCTTATAAATCTTTTATTCTACAGTTTCATCCATTTTATAACTTCAAAATTTATAAATCTATAAATTCCATATCTTCACGATTTAAAATTCTATAAATTTCATTTTTTTCACTTATCATCTCATTTTAAAATTCCAATATTTTAAATTTATAAATATCAACTTTTTAAATCTTTTAAATAAACTGTTCACAAATATTCGAAAATCTCAGTTCAAACCATTTTATAAATTGCTGAAACTATTTATTTCAAAAATCACCTTACGGTCATAATTCACAAAAATCTTAACTTTTTATAACTTCAAAATTTTAAACGTTTATTTATTTAAAATAAATCAATTCAACAATTCAATAAAACGTATAATTTCAAAGATCACTTTAAAAATCTTTTTAAATTAAAGGTCGTTATTTTTAAATTCCAAAACTTGAATCCGATGATGTTACAGCACCAATTGGTCAATCACAACAACAACATCATATATCAACATATGATAACAGAATATACATCAATCCTGTAAATAAATAACTACTGGTGAGGAATCCAGTTGGATCCCTCCAACCTGTTTCCCTGCATCCACAGATGTTAGCACAATACCAATTCCGCTCCAGTACGGAATTATCGCGGTATATAGGTTTTATAAAAATCTGCTTACTAACGGCGCAATAGGGTCTCATCCGCTATACGAGGCGGGAATCAAACAATCCAATATATACATATGCCAATATGTATATATTGCTATAGATATAATAGATATATCCTACTATATCTAATATCACATCCAAACAGACAATCATCAATAACTGTAAAAATTCCACATTCAATTTGAGTGAGAAAATCTCACCGTGATTTTAATTCTGATTTCAGCGTTTATTTTCGAATAAAATTAAACGGCGTTTAATTTTACCCGAAATTCAAACTAGCTCCAAACGATTCCAACTCAGTTGCATTGCGTAGAGCTCGTCGAGACAATTCCAACGCAAAAAATCTCGTCGAATTCCGACCTTGTATCAAGTAGATATGATATTTTAAACATCGTACAATTTAAAACGAGATAATAAATCAATTTCTTTTTTTTTATTACATTTTACTTCACAGATCTGGACCGTTCAATTAAAGGCCAAGCAATCCAGGCCGCGTCTCCTTCATCTCCCTCTTCACGTTCGAATGTGCCCAGGCATCCAAGAAAACCCATCATCCCAAGCTAGGGTTTCAAATCGCCATCAACACGAACCACTTCATGCTGATCAGAGACCATCACCGGAACCCCCTCCACGCGTGCCACCCACGGCCGAACCACCTTGAAGCTCGTGGTCCCTACTCCTCTCGAAACGTGTGCGAAACCCAGGGGAACGCGAGCCATTATCTCCCCCTACGATGCGCCATTTCCGATCATCCCCGAATAGATTCGAAGCCCTCCTTACGCTCTTTAACTTTGTTGTTGAACACTTTTCTTAATTATTTGTGGATTTGGAGAGATTAAAGAAAGAAATTATGCAATTTTCAGCCATTGATTTCAAGAACTGGCGGCTGCTGCTTAGAACTAGGGTTTTGACATAATTGAAGAAGATGAGTCCTTTTTTATAGAAAAATTCTCAATTCACTATTCATCCGGAATTTCCAAACTCCAATTTACGCGCCGTGACTGGCGTTTCTGGGGTTTAACCCGCGTTCCGGACACAATGGAACAGGTTTCGAAAGCTAATTCGATCGTATGTGTGAGATATGACAATAAACGATCAATTTAAATTAAACCGATTTAAATCGATTTCGAGGCGTTTTAATTTGTACCGGACAAATGGTAAATCCAAAAATTACGAAATTTGAAATCTTACAATAATATCACATTACGGATCCGATGAAACTGGTTTCGTCGAAATCCGAGACCTTTTGAAAAATGACTATTTTTAACTCGACGATTTAAAATTAAAATGATATCGATGCGTTTCGAGTTGCCCCGGTCAAACGACAACTCCGATTGATACGAAAATTGAAATCCGATAATAACTAACTATTACGGATCCAATGGAACTGGTTTCGTTCAATTCTGAGACTGTTCGAAAATTGGCTATTTTTACAGTCAATAATTAAATATTAAAATATTCAATTTTCACAATTTAACTCCAAATTCAATTTTAAAAGTTCTATAACCTTTCTATAACTCCAGTATGATTAAATAAAATTTTACAAATCATTTTCAATCATATTAAACTCGATTTTCAATTATCTCTAGAATTTCACTATTTAATTTATCGAAAAAAATCCAACATTCGAAAAATAAATCATTCGACTTCTAAATTCCATTTATTAATATTTAAAATCAATTAAATATTCAAATTTTAATTATCAAAAATCCTGGGTCGTTACAGACTTCCCCCCTTAAAAGAATTTCGTCCTCGAAATTACAAGTTAGGAAAAAGAGTCCTTAATTCGTCTACTATTTTTCACAATCTAAATAGTTTTATAAATTTTCAAAACAAATCTTTCTACTAAAGATTCATTATTAATTCAACTAAATTTCAACTTCAACTATAAGTTCAAACAACATTTTTTAACTTCTCAATTCAAATTCGAGTTTAAATTCAAATTTTAAACTTTCAAATTTTCTCAAAAATTTTCCAACGCCTTAAATTTTCAGAAAATTTCGCCAGCGTCTCCTTTGCGCGGCTAATACGGTACGACTACAAAACGTCCCTACGGACTCTCAGATTTCAAAAAGAAAAAGAAAAAGCCAAGCGGCTAGACAAGAAATCATCAAAAACTCATATTGAAATTCAAATACTTACCTTTTGTCGAGCAATTCAAATTATCTGTGAAATCAAATTCACTTTCCTCTATACCTGTATATCCTACTAGCCATAATATCTAGTTACATATATTCAAACCATTTCGTACATTCAATTACAAAATTTTCAATATAACTGCTTATATCATCTCTAATTCACTATTGAAGTTATATATTCAATTTCGTTCAATTTTGCATTTTCAAATTCATTTGAATTCAATTCACAATTCCAACCTTATTTGGATTCTATTTAACTTCTGAATATTGAATTTTATCAATTATCTTTCATTCACAACTGTATCATTTTAAATTAGTTTCAATTACTAATTCATTACAAATTCTAATCTACTTATTCAAATTTGTTTTCAATATTCAGTTTCAATTCCAGTTTTATTCTTTCGTTCATTCCCAAAATTTATTTTCAATTTGCCATTTTGGTTTATAACCACTCATATTAAACTGGATTTCCAATAGCATATGAATTTTAATTCATCTTTCAATTTACATTATTCAATTCAATTCATTTGCTTACGAATTCGAAATGAATTTTAACCTTCAATTTCATTTAATTGATTCACTTGTACTTACATTCATTTAACTTCATCCTTTAAGTTAAATTTATTCTATCAACCTTTCAAATTGTATAAGTTATCAACTTGATAATATTTCATAAATATGGTATCCCAGAGTCTTACCAATATTTCAAAGCCATTTTGAAAACAATTCAAATTCCATTTGAATTTCCAAAACAAAACTCAATTTTCCAAACAACTTTTATTTAAAACAATTTGACAGCAATTTCTCTTTTGGAAACCCGAAAATGAACACCAACGATGCCGCGGTCATCATCGAAGTTATTTTCCAGCGATCGAAAAGAGTTTAGAGCTTTTCATCTCTTCAAAACATTTTTCAAAACCCTTGAAATTCATTTTCAAATCAAAAAGGAATTAAACTTTCCAAATCTCCAAAATTTTCAAATTCTTTTCAAAACATTTCCAAAAACTTCTCTGGAATTCCGTTTTAAATTACAAATCACATTTATAATTTACATTCTCAAATTTCATTTGTATATGGATTTATTTCTTAACTTTGGAGTTATGATTTGAATTTCTTTATTCCATTTCATACAATAATGATAACATTTCAATATTATCACTTTCCTAACAAACAAGCATCCATATACTATGATAATTCATAGAAAAACATTTATTTTCTATACAAAAATAGTTTTGGGTAAAATTATCTCATTTACCCTATTTAAAACAATACTGTGCCGAATTGTTCTATATAAGTGTTTAGAGATCCCTATCGATAGAGTTGTACGGACAATACCGACCAGAATCCATATACCACTCAACAAACCAATCATCACAATATAAAACAAATTTTATATTCACTAACAAATACGCACTCGTATCTATTATTACACTCAAACTCATTCTAGAGTACTACTGACTCTATCTCTAATGAGTAGCACCCAACAGAGCAGGGTTGTCGCTTAACCATATGCTCTGATACCACTTTGTCACATACCGAAATTTTCGACTTTCGAAAATTCGACATCGATACTCACTTTATCGACTGCCGAGCAATCGAGTGCCGGAAACTCCAATAGTGAGGGTTTTAAATAGAAGAAAAAGGTAGAAGAAGAAGAAAACAGAAGAAAAAGAGAGAAGAAGAGAAGAACAACAGAACAGCAACAGAAACAGAACAATATCAGAATCTCACATATCGCAGCGGAACAATATATAATAGATAAATCAGTAATCTTTTAAACAAAGAATTTTATCAGTTTATACATACATCAATCAGAGTCAATATACAACAATGGACAGTTATATAAACTTGTCCTCATACAGAATACACAGCGGAATAAATACTATCAGATACAAATACTACGTCTCGTCATCCAGCTTATCTCCAAAGCTCCAGAAAATCCAGAATATCCTGATAATATAACTCTAGGCTGCCCGTGTGGAAATTGGTGGGCACCCAGAGTTTAGAAGGGAACAATAAACTCCGAGTCAGTCATGGTGACTGGTGTGAGATCGTAAAACAGTTATTCTTTAAAATAAACAACAGGAAAACTTTAATGTCAATTCGCAATGCTTTTGGAAAATGAAACTACCATAAGACCTCCCACCACACACACAATGCAAACGCAGACTTGGAGGAGATTTCTTCTTATGATAGTCAAAGATGCTTACTACGCAAAAATCAAATTCTTTTTGATATTATTATTAGTGCATAGTGGAAAACATTTCGAAAGTAGAATATAAATCTTAGCAAGCATAGGTACCATTATATTATGCCTGCTATAGCTGCCTCCTGAGGAGACAGGTTATACAATTGAAATCGTAAAGGCTCGTATTGTTTCTTTGGATTTCCAACAAATGGTCAGGCTAAGGAACTTCCTTTTCCACGATGGGTACGTCCCTGGAATAGACGACCCGAGAACCTAACCGGATCTCTGCCAACACAAGGCCGGGTTACCTCTGCAAAAATAGGTAACTACTGACACGCGTATGTCATCCCCCGATCGTCACCGATCTTCCCGAGGATCCCCGATTCGCAACAAACCACATAGATAATAATAATGCAGTAACCACAGAGGTTAAGTATCTGGGCTCCATACCATGATACCACCTTTATCCAGAAGGAATGACATACACTAAGGGGCGCTACTCCCTAGAACCTTGCTGCATCCTTCCTGTTTCGACCATTTCCGGGGTGTGAGGCTCGACGAAGTCTCGTCCACAAAGCTACGCTTTCTCAAAAAGCCCTGCTTTGGGTCAAACAAAATGATCAACCTATGATCACAAAGATATAAGATCAAACAAATGATCATATCACAAATGATCAAACACTGATCATTTCACAGCAACACTCAGTATGCCACGTTACCAAATTGGGAGTATATCTGTGATATCCTGGAAATTTGGCAATATCAATTTAATAATCTTTATTAATAATTAAATTGATTTGTTGATTTATTTTATAAATTGACAAGTTTATTCATTTTAAAAGGTTAATAATATTTTAAATTGGCAAATTTATTTCTTTTGAAAACTAATAACATTTTAATTTGGGAATATCTTTTCTAAAATTTTAATTAGGAAGATTTATCTTACTAAAACTAATATAAGTGTTTATATTTATAATGTATATATATAGGTATATATATTATAAATAGGGAGTCTTTAATTTAATAAAAGGATAAGTTATCAAATTATAATATATATGTATATATATATATTGTTATTTGAAGTTATGTATTAAAATTAAATATGATAATTATAAAGCTAATGTTAAAAGTATTTTCCATTTAGAATATATATATTTGTATATATTGGAATGGAAAGAATATTGAATTTGAATTTAATAAGATGTTTTCAAACTTTAATATATATATAATTTGTAATTTGGTTTAATACTTTTGAAAATGATATTTTAAGATTTAAATAACAAGAATAATTTCTTATTTATTATAAACATATATTTTAAGTTTTATTTTGGTTAAGGTTTAAATTAAGAAGTTCAATTGTTTTTTTTAGATTCTTTCCTTTTTAAAATTCAAAATGGTTTGTAAAAATATATATATATAGTTAAGCTCAATTTCTTAAGCATGTATAAATATGTTATATATATATATATTTGATTAAAGCATAAGTTATTATAAATAATAGTTTTTCACACTTGTATATTTATATAGAAATCTTAAAGCTTATTATAAAAGGATAAATACATTTTTATACATATAGATATTTTTAAATATACATGTAGGATTTAAATAAATCAAAATAAAAAGGAATTAATACTTGTAAATTAATTAAAGACAAGATAAAACACTTGTAAACTTATGGAGACTTGGAGGCATATGTGTAAGTTAACTAAAAGGGACAAGTGGCTTAATTTATCTTTTTGAAATTAAAGTCATAAATAAATAATATAGGAAAGAAGATCTGATTTTACTTTTCAGCTAAAATTCATTTCTCTTCAGCTCTAAAACTATCTTCTTCTTTCTCAACTAAAATAATTCGAG
Organism: Allium fistulosum; assembly: GCA_030737815.1. Lineage (NCBI taxonomy): Eukaryota > Viridiplantae > Streptophyta > Magnoliopsida > Asparagales > Amaryllidaceae > Allium > Allium fistulosum. The sequence goes on from CM060902.1 coordinate 1,430,801,224, forward strand.
TCTAAAAATTCAAAGAAGAATGAAACCTGAAATCAAAATAGAAACCTGGAAACCAAATTCAAAGAAGATGTAAATCTGGAAATGAAATCTGGAATTCTCAAATACAAATCAGTCAAGGCAAATAGGAGTAAATCAACATGCAAACTGAAAACCAACAGCAACAGATTGTCTTCAACATGTAGATGATAATTTAAAAAGCCTGGAAACAACCCTGTCTTCTGTTTTCTGTTCTCTGCTCTTTGATATAGGTGAGTAAACATATTTTAAAAACAGTTTTAAATCTTGGATTTCTACTTGTTCTTGTGAATGAACATCTTCATGTTATCTGAATACTTGAATTAAAATTGGATGCATGCTTGAATTATGCATTTTTGAATGTCTGTGTAGTTTACATATGTCTCTGTTTAAAATAACAGTGAGTAAATATTATTTTAAAAACAGAGTTAAATTTTTTTTATATGTGATGATTTATCTGAAATGATTGTAATGTATGCATGTTTGTATATGAGTGTTTGAAATGCCTGTATAGTATATTTGAATGCCTGTATGATGATAACTTAGTCTCTGTCTCTGTAAAGTGATGGCAGTTTTTGTTTTCTTTTTAAAATCTATATCTCATCTTATAATCACAATTAGCCTTTGATTTATAAATGGAAGATGATGGAAATTATGTAACATCACTAATAAAAATGAGTTCTGGAATTTATATAAAGCATTTGTCTCGAAATTTTATAATATACAGTAAAAATGTAAATTTGGTCCAAAATTTATAAATTAAATTTTAAGTTTTGATTTTATAATTAAATTCAACATAGAAAACCATGAATTTTAATAGCTATATCAAGATTTTTAGATTAGTATTTCGAGAGAATTTTGGGATTTTCTATTTTGGGAATTTTGGTCGATCGGTGGCGAATGGGGATGATCTGGGTGCCGTGGATTAACTCGAAGGTAGAGGGGATGGAGTAGATCATAGGAAAAATGGAGTTGGAATTTATTGATGTGGGGGTTGGCTGGGAATCGAAGAAATAGGGTTTAACACCCTGCTTTTTGGGTGATGTTCAAACGAGTCTCGAGACGTCGAGAGATGGTCGGAGTCGATCGCGTGTCTTCCAATAGGAGCTGGAGGTCGAGAATGAACTACGGTGAGGATGGCGAAGTTTCTAGTGGCATGGATCAACGGTGACGAGCGATTTCTGGTGATACGTTTGCAAGCTGATGGGTTCCAGGTTCGAATTCGTTTCTCATTCGTATCGAGAAAATTGGGTTGGTCGTACGTGAAGTCGTGATGGTATCTGACTTGTCGAAGGTCGGAGTAGTGATCTCCGACGATCAATAAAGGTGTGCACGTGCACAAGCACGAGCGCGTGCATCTGGTATATGGGTTTGGAGAAGATAGCTTTGCTCGGGTTTTCGTTCGGGTGTTGTTCGAGTTTTACTCGAAGTGAGATGATACGTGGGTAGCTTCGAGAGTTACTTCGAGTTTTCTAACATTTTACTCGGGTTTTGATGAGAGCAGATTTTAAGAAATGTTTTAATGTTTTAAAACAAAAGAAACTTGTCTTTGTAATGGTTCCTAAGTTTTAAAATCAATGGTTAAACCAGTTTTTAATTTGTAAAATACCTTTGTTTCAAAAATTAATGTTCTAACAAGTTTTTAATATTTAAATTGATAAGTTTTTAAAAGGGTAAACAAATAGATTTTCAAAATGTTTATTTGTATTAAAGTTAATTTAATAACTTTGGAAGTTTTAAAGATTTTGAAGTCGAGTAAAAGTTTATAATGCTTTAATCTTAATTGATTTCTAAAATGTTTTATTTTAAATAAAGTTTAAATGATAAGGATTTAAATAAATCAATTATAATAAAGAATTTATCTTAAGTAATTAAGAGATTTAATTAATTAAGATAATTAATATGGGAAGATAATTAAATAGTTGATCAATTTAATTTATTTAATTAAGATAAATGGTTTTTCTTAAATAAGATCTTTAAAATATAAGGATTAAGAAATTAGTTAGTTTAATTTAAATAATTAGTTAAATAATTAACTAAGAAATTAATTGGTGATTAATTAAAGATAATCACTTATAAATTAATTAAGTACAATTAATTGATTAAGTAATTAAGGAATAATTACTGGACGTAATTTAGTAAAGGTAAATTATTTAATAAAGTAATTGGAGGATAATTATTTTATGAAAGTAATTAAATAAGAAGTGATTAAGGCTAATTACCTAGTGTTATTAATTAAATAATTTATTTAATTAAAGGATTAAGGATAATTAATAAGGTAATTAATTAAGGAAGATAATTAATTAGAGTTAATTACTGGATTAGATTAATCAAAGATGATTAATAATTATGGATTAATTAAGAATAATTACTTAATGTAATTAATAAATAATTAAAGGTGTAATTAGGGATCATTAGTTTATAATTAATGATGTATAAGTAAACAACTTGGCCTTAAAAGATACGTTTTGGATTTCGATGAGACCGGGATCGGGTTTGCTACATTACAGCGTGATAGGGGGTTCTTGTGATAACCCGGATTTTTAGACATATGTTAATTGGAAATTAACTGGTTTTAATTGGTTAAACAAATAAATCTGATAATAAATAATATTTTTTTTTCTCTCAACTTATAAATAATTTGGATTTAAATACTCTATATTTTAAAACTAAGACTATTTTTTTCTAATTATAATATAATATATATGTGTTTATCTATTAAAGTATAGTTAATTCTTTTTAAAATCATTTTCTATAAAAGATATATAAGTAAATAATAGGAAATGAATTAATAAAAATATAGAACATATATTAAAAATAAAACATATGTTAATATAAATAAATATATTAAATAAAATATAAAGTTACATGTGTAAGCATTTTAATAGGAGAATTAACAAGTGTAAACTATTTTAACATTTGTAAAATTTATATCATGCAAATATTACAAGTGTCACATACTTCTAAATTTCTTTTCATTTTAAATTTAATAAAAGGGAGATGAACAAAGATATATAAACACATCTAACCCCTACACTTCATTTTCTTGGATATTGTCTCAAAATCCAAAAATGAACAAAATTACAAACCTGGAAATACAACCCGAAGATGAAGATTAAAACAAAAGTAAAACCAGGAAAGGAATTTTAATCAAGTCAAGATTCAAATCAAATAGCAACTTCTCTTTCAATTTCTAAAACCTGGAAGCTGTAAAACCTGAGCACAGTTCAAAAATCAAACCTGGAAGCAACTCAACAAAAATCAAAACAAGTTCCAGCTTTCGAAATTTAAAACTCAAGATCATTTCAGCAACTCAACTAAGTTTCAGATCATCAAGCAAGTCATCTCAATTTTTAAAACAAGATTTCCAGTTCCAAGTTTTTAAATCAAAAGGCATCCTCAGTTTAAAGCTCTCTGTTCATCAAAAGAGGTGAGTAAACACTTTTTTTTTAGACTAAAGTTAATGGTAACTTGATGCATGTGCAAATCATTGAATGTTATGATATGAAATAGGCTTGCATGGTAGTGTAAATATGACAGCATGTATATCATAAATATGTGAGTATTACAACATGGTTTCCTCTGTTATTTTTGAAAAGCCTGTGAGTAGCATTTAATTTAAAAGAAAAGAAGTTTAAATATTGATTTGGATGCATGTTAGTTTCTGGAATAAGTATGTTCGTATGAATACATATGTAAATGAGTTCCTGTTTATGTATATGAATATACAGATGTATGTGCATGCTTGAGATATCCCTGTTCTTATTTTCAAAACTCAAGATTTTAAATAGATCCCTTTATCTCTCGATCTAATCCTAGTTAGGGTTTTAGTTTTGAATAAAACTTGTTGCTGAATCATAGAGTAAGGTTCAAAATTTTATTTAAGTTAAAATAAATTTAAACTGCTCTGGAAAGAAAATATAACAGTGAAACTTGAAAACATGTCAAAATTTGAATTTCATAATTCTTTGTTTCACCTACCTTATCTGTTTCTATTTGGAAAACTATGATTTTTAAAAATAAAATGAGGAATTTTAAGATGGTGTTTTGGGAGGAAATGAATGATGAACGAAAATTGTAAATTGGTAAATTCCTGGTGATCGCGGAGGTCAGAGCCCTCGGGGTTGTGGCCAGAGAAGGGTTGTAGGCTGGAGATTCATGGAAAAATGTTGGAGGATTTTATAGTTCGCCGTGGTGTCGTATCGACGTCGAATTAGGGTTTAATCGAACAATTTGGTTGACGTTGATTCTCGAGTTCGTATGATGTCGAGAGTGAATCGGAAACGATCGGAGCATGGGAAATCGAACTTGGGTTCGTGACGATGTTCTGGTCGAGGCGGCGTGGATTCTGGTGGTCGGGATCGTCGGAGCATGGCGATTTTGTCGATCGAGGTTGGTTCCAGTTGGGTGCCGTGTTGCTCGTTTTTGGTATCTTGGCGTTTTCGTCGATCTAGAAGGTCAAGCTAGTCGGCGAGGTTGTCGGCGACTCTTTGGAGATGGCGTGGTTGGTCGGAGATGGTCGGTTCGCTGGTGCACGTGCACGTGTGCACGTTGAGTCTGGGTTGCTGTTGGAATTTGGAAGGAAGCAGGGTGCCTCAGGTCGTACTCGAGTTAATGGTGGAAATGACTCGAAGTAGCTGAAGAGGGTGGGTGACTCGGTGGGGTCTTCGGGTTTTTAACGTTTTTGCTCGGGTTCGATTTTCCTTGGGTTTGTTCAGTTTTAAAAAAAAAATTTTTAAAAAAAAAGAACCAAGTTTACAATTTAAAAACAAGTTCTTTCTAAATAAATGTCAACCAAGTTCAAGAGTGTTTAATTGAATATATTTTCAAATATAAAATGTTTAAGGTTGATTTCAAAAGAAATTAACTAAATTAATTTATGAGAATAATTAAAAGTTAATTATTACCTAATGGGGGTAATTAGTGGATAGTTAATGAACTAAGAAATGAATCATTAACTAGAATTTAAGTGATTAATTTGTCTAATTAATTAAAGTTAATCACTTATAAATTTATTAAGTATAATTACTTAGAGAGTAATTAATGAATAATTACGGAATGTAATTAAGAAAAGGGAATCATTTATGGAAGTAATTAAATGGAAGTGATTAAGGATTAATCATTTAGTGTAATTAATTAAAGGATTAAATTAATTAATTAAAGGGTTAAGGTTAATTAATAATGTGATTAATTACTTATTAAGGTAATAAATTAAAAGAGTAATTAATTAATGAAGTAATTAGAAGATCATTAATTAATTAATGGAAGTAATTAAAAATAATTATTGAATGGTTGAGGATAATTAATTTATAATTAAGGTTTAATTACTTAATGTAATTAAAAAGTAATAAATCAAGAATGATTAAATAAAAGGGATAATTAAAGTATAATTACTTATTTTAATTAAGGGATAATTAAAAGGATAATTACTTATTGTAATTAAGTGATAATTAATCAAGGAAGATTAATTAAGATAAATAATTAAGAAATGATTAATTAATTTGTAATTAATTTATGTTAAGTAAGATGGATTAAGGTAATCCAAGTGATTAAAGTTTAGTAATTAATTTAATTAGAAATTAATTAAATCAATTAAGAATAAATCAACTTGTTATGGATGGTTGAATAATATTGGGTTACTTGGATTGATTTTATCTCTGATGGGTAATTGAGATGTACTATGTTATGAAAGAGTTGAACTGTGATAATGTAGGTTATCTATCTGAGATGAATTGTTATATGATATCTTGAATTTAAATTAAATTGTTTAATTTAAACATCTTGGCTTAAAAAGGATGATATTTGAATTCGAAGAGACCGGGATCGGATATCAGCGATATCCGGAACCACTTCGATTAGTAATCTATAATTCTTTGTAGATTTGACATGTGTAATCAACAGGCTGGAATGGAATGAATTGAGTAAAATGGACATTTAACCTGGAAACAGTAGTGTGTGATAAATGTTTGACTATAAGAACTCGTAAAGGGTACGAGTTGCCTTGATACTCACATATGTTATAGCTTAGTATTCATATTATATGAGTTTACTCACGCTGGTTTCCAGCCTGACCCGGGTGTTACTTTGATGTAATGCTCGGGTCAGACCGAGTATTACAGATTTCCAGGTAAGGACGTTCTAGAGCTCAGGAGGCGAGCTGGATGGCAGGAACGTATGGAGTGTATTCCACTGTGTATTGAGAGTTGTATTGATAGTAGTATGGGGCAGGTTGATATAACTGTCCAATCTATTGTAATGATTGTAACTCTGATGAATTGTATGTAAAGTAACAATTACAGTTTCTTTTATAAAATTGCTATTATTTGTTATTATATTTAATCCGCTGCGAATGTGAGATGTTGTGTTTTCTGTTCTTCTTTCTTCTTTCTGTTCTTTCTTCTATCTCTTTTCTTTTTCTCCTAACTATCTGGAATTTTCGGGTTCGAAAATTCCGGGTTGTTACAGTTGGTATCAGAGCTGAAGGTTAAGCGAGAACCTTGGCTCTGTTGGGATTACTCGTTAAGGATAGGGTCAATGGTACCCTAGAACGAGTTGAGTGTATATATATATATATGAGAGCGTAATTGTTATTTTCTTATATAAGGATTTTAAATTATTTTATATAAGAATATATTTTGATATATAAAATGATATTTCTTTCTAATAAATATCAAGGTAATTGGTTGTTAAATTATTGAATTAAATATAAATGATAATGGTAATACAACCAAATTGAAATTAAATAAAGATAAGTTTGAAATGGATTCAAACTGAAATTAAAATCTTGAATATATAGAAGTATTATTAGAATAAAGATAAAAATGAATTGGTTTCCAGATATGATAATCTTGGTTATTATCATAAATGGTTGTTGTGTTTAATAAAAGAATGTTTTAGGGAAGTAAACATTTAAGTGAGTATAACTTATAAATTGGAATTGAAGATAATTTAAAATTACGAAATTTTAAATCTAAATCCAGAAAACTTGAAATTGTTTTAAAGAAGTTTGTTTTGAATTAAAACCAAAGGTGGTTTAAAAATTTAAAGTATAACTTGGTGTATAAAGAAAATGTATATATGAGGAATATACATAATACCAATGATGATTTGAAATAAACACTTAGTGTTGAGTTTTAAATTGGACTGTGAGGTGAAACCCAAAGTAAAGTAAGTTTTTTTTAAAACTTAAAAGGGGAAAAACTATTAATCTGAAGTTTAAAATTTGAATGGGAATTCAAATTGTGAAAAGTCGAACGGATTAAGTAAATTTAACTTGGAGGAAGTTAAATAAGTTTGAATAAATAACTTGAATTGGAAATTTCAAGATGAAATTTAAATTTAACTTGGGTAGTTAAATGGTTAATTTAAATGGGAGTTATGAGTGTTCTCAAAATGGGTTTGAGATTTGGAAATTGAAAATGGATAATAAATTAGAATATGAAGATTTAATTTGTTAAAATTAAAAATAAAGGTTGATTTGATTTAAAAATAAGGGTTAATTTGATTTAAAGGATTAAATCAGCATTTAAAATGTTTAACTCGAATTTATATAATTCAAGATGGTTTTAAGTTAAGATTTAAATAGAATTAGTTCAAATTAAATTGGATTTGAATTAATTAGAATGGAGATTGAAAATATATAAGTTTTAAAATTTAAATGGTAAATAACTTTATAAAGAAATCAAACTTGAATATTTGATTTGGCAATAAATAAAGTTATATTTTATAATATGATAAACTCCCCTTATTGAATCTAGCCAGAATAAAAGGGTTTTTGGAAATATTTGAAGTATAAAAAGAGGTTTTATACAAGTTTGAAGTGATCCAAAGATTTTTAAAAGTATATATATCTATATATATAAAGAGGATCTTATGAGAATGATTTTGAAAAAGGTTTTGAGAACCTATGAATTTGGAAATGGCTTTTGATTTTTGGGAAAATCAATTTTGGGAATTTGGAAAGCCTAGTTTGAGAATTATCGATTTTGGTAATCGATTTTGAGTAAATGAGATTTTGATAAATCATAAAGGATATGATTTGAAGATACTATAAGTGTATAGTACAAAGTGTTTTGAAAATAGCTCTGGGAAAAAAGGCACTTCCTTGAAATGAACTTCTCAGGAGTGCCACTGGGTGGTACTGCCTTGAACCCCAAGGGGGGATTCTAAAGTTGATCCTGTGAGGAGTCCGGACAAACTAGTTCCTGAGGATTATTTGTGTAGCGGAAGTCGAGGGGCTGGTGCCCACAGAGGCATTTGGGTTATGCTGTGACGACAGTTTAACTCGATGTCACTGCGATCTACTGCAGACCATAGCGAAAGTCATGTGTGCCGCTGAGAGCCAACTGTCTACGTTTGATTTTATATCGGTAGACTGTGACACTATGGTAACATAGCGAAAGTTGTTTGTGCCGCTGAGAGCCAACAGTCTGCGTTTGATTTTATATCGGTAGACTGCGACCTATGTGGGAGAAGTTTCATTATTTGGCAGCGAAATTCGGTGGCGCTGATGCCTAAAGTTATATGGGTTTGTGCTGTGCTAGCAACGTAAGGCCCGGGTATAACTGCGATCTGTAGCGGGTTCCATGGCGTAATCGAGGACCGCGGAGACCTACAGTTATCTGTGGATTTTGCCGGGACGGCAACGTAACCATCGGGTTAACTGCGACCATGGATGGGAGTGATGATTTCCAGAGCATTCTCACCAAAGATATTTCCTCAATTTCAAAATGTTTTCGATATTTTCAATAAAATTATTTTCAAAGTATTTTCACTGGATGTCGAAAACGAGTTTACCAAGTACTGATAGATTTTCAGTCTTACGCCTGATCAACGTATGACCGAATTTCTGTGAGAACAAGGATAGACTGGTTGAGACACCGAGTTATAAAAGTATTTTTATAATATTATGTAAATTTTAAAATATTTTGAAAAATTTAAATAAAAAGTTAAGAGTTAAAATATCTAAGGAATAATTTAACTAATAATTAACATTGTAATAAAAATTCTTGCTTCGTTCCTTTTCGAGGACGAAAAGATTTAAAGGGGGAAGGAATGTGATAACCCGGATTTTTAGACATATGTTAATTGGAAATTAACTGGTTTTAATTGGTTAAACAAATAAATCTGATAATAAATAATATTTTTTTTCTCTCTCAACTTATAAATAATTTGGATTTAAATACTCTATATTTTAAAACTAAGACTATTTTTTTTCTAATTATAATATAATATATATGTGTTTATCTATTAAAGTATAGTTAATTCTTTTTAAAATCATTTTCTATAAAAGATATATAAGTAAATAATAGGAAATGAATTAATAAAAATATAGAACATATATTAAAAATAAAACATATGTTAATATAAATAGAAATATATTAAATAAAATATAAAGTTACATGTGTAAGCATTTTAATAGGAGAATTAACAAGTGTAAACTATTTTAACATTTGTAAAATTTATATCATGCAAATATTACAAGTGTCACATACTTCTAAATTTCTTTTCATTTTAAATTTAATAAAAGGGAGATGAACAAAGATATATAAACACATCTAACCCCTACACTTCATTTTCTTGGATATTGTCTCAAAATCCAAAAATGAACAAAATTACAAACCTGGAAATACAACCCGAAGATGAAGATTAAAACAAAAGTAAAACCAGGAAAGGAATTTTAATCAAGTCAAGATTCAAATCAAATAGCAACTTCTCTTTCAATTTCTAAAACCTGGAAGCTGTAAAACCTGAGCAAAGTTCAAAAATCAAACCTGGAAGCAACTCAACAAAAATCAAAACAAGTTCCAGCTTTCAAAATTTAAAACTCAAGATCATTTCAGCAACTCAACTAAGTTTCAGATCATCAAGCAAGTCATCTCAATTTTTAAAACAAGATTTCCAGTTCCAAGTTTTTAAATGAAAAGGCATCCTCAGTTTATAGCTCTCTGTTCATCAAAAGAGGTGAGTAAACACTTTTTTTTTTTAGACTAAAGTTAATGGTAACTTGATGCATGTGCAAATCATTGAATGTTATGATATGAAATAGGCTTGCATGGTAGTGTAAATATGACAGCATGTATATCATAAATATGTGAGTATTACAACATGGTTTCCTCTGTTATTTTTGAAAAGCCTGTGAGTAGCATTTAATTTAAAAGAAAAGAAGTTTAAATATTGATTTGGATGCATGTTAGTTTCTGGAATAAGTATGTTCGTATGAATACATATGTAAATGAGTTCCTGTTTATGTATATGAATATACAGATGTATGTGCATGCCTGAGATATCCCTGTTCTTGTTTTCAAAACTCAAGATTTTAAATAGATCCCTTTATCTCTCGATCTAATCCTAGTTAGGGTTTTAGTTTTGAATAAAACTTGTTGCTGAATCATAGAGTAAGGTTCAAAATTTTATTTAAGTTAAAATAAATTTAAACTGCTCTGGAAAGAAAATATAACAGTGAAACTTGAAAACATGTCAAAATTTGAATTTCATAATTCTTTGTTTCACCTACCTTATCTGTTTCTATTTGGAAAACTATGATTTTTAAAAATAAAATGAGGAATTTTAAGATGGTGTTTTGGGAGGAAATGAATGATGAATGAAAATTGTAAATTGGTAAATTCCTGGTGATCGCGGAGGTCAGAGCACTCGGGGTTGTGGCCAGAGAAGGGTTGTAGGCTGGAGATTCATGGAAAAATGTTGGAGGATTTTATAGTTCGCCGTGGTGTCGTATCGACGTCGAATTAGGGTTTAATCGAACAATTTGGTTGACGTTGATTCTCGAGTTCGTATGATGTCGAGAGTGAATCGGAAATGATCGGAGCATGGGAAATCGAACTTGGGTTCGTGACGATGTTCTGGTCGAGGCGGCGTGGATTCTGGTGGTCGGGATCGTCGGAGCATGGCGATTTTGTCGATCGAGGTTGGTTCCAGTTGGGTGCCGTGTTGCTCGTTTTTGGTATCTTGGCGTTTTCGTCGATCTAGAAGGTCAAGCTAGTCGGCGAGGTTGTCGGCGACTCTTTGGAGATGGCGTGGTTGGTCGGAGATGGTCGGTTCGCTGGTGCACGTGCACGTGTGCACGTTGAGTCTGGGTTGCTGTTGGAATTTGGAAGGAAGCAGGGTGCCTCAGGTCGTACTCGAGTTAATGGTGGAAATGACTCGAAGTAGCTGAAGAGGGTGGGTGACTCGGTGGGGTCTTCGGGTTTTTAACGTTTTTGCTCGGGTTCGATTTTCCTTGGGTTTGTTCAGTTTTAAAAATTTTTTTTTAAAAAAAAAGAACCAAGTTTACAATTTAAAAACAAGTTCTTTCTAAATAAATGTCAACCAAGTTCAAGAGTGTTTAATTGAATATATTTTCAAATATAAAATGTTTAAGGTTGATTTCAAAAGAAATTAACTAAATTAATTTATGAGAATAATTAAAAGTTAATTATTACCTAATGGGGGTAATTAGTGGATAGTTAATGAACTAAGAAATGAATCATTAACTAGAATTTAAGTGATTAATTTGTCTAATTAATTAAAGTTAATCACTTATAAATTTATTAAGTATAATTACTTAGAGAGTAATTAATGAATAATTACGGAATGTAATTAAGAAAAGGGAATCATTTATGGAAGTAATTAAATGGAAGTGATTAAGGATTAATCATTTAGTGTAATTAATTAAAGGATTAAATTAATTAATTAAAGGGTTAAGGTTAATTAATAATGTGATTAATTACTTATTAAGGTAATAAATTAAAAGAGTAATTAATTAATGAAGTAATTAGAAGATCATTAATTAATTAATGGAAGTAATTAAAAATAATTATTGAATGGTTGAGGATAATTAATTTATAATTAAGGTTTAATTACTTAATGTAATTAAAAAGTAATAAATCAAGAATGATTAAATAAAAGGGATAATTAAAGTATAATTACTTATTTTAATTAAGGGATAATTAAAAGGATAATTACTTATTGTAATTAAGTGATAATTAATCAAGGAAGATTAATTAAGATAAATAATTAAGAAATGATTAATTAATTTGTAATTAATTTATGTTAAGTAAGATGGATTAAGGTAATCCAAGTGATTAAAGTTTAGTAATTAATTTAATTAGAAATTAATTAAATCAATTAAGAATAAATCAACTTGTTATGGATGGTTGAATAATATTGGGTTACTTGGATTGATTTTATCTCTGATGGGTAATTGAGATGTACTATGTTATGAAAGAGTTGAACTGTGATAATGTAGGTTATCTATCTGAGATGAATTGTTATATGATATCTTGAATTTTAATTAAATTGTTTAATTTAAACATCTTGGCTTAAAAAGGATGATATTTGAATTCGAAGAGACCGGGATCGGATATCAGCGATATCCGGAACCACTTCGATTAGTAATCTATAATTCTTTATAGATTTGACATGTGTAATCAACAGGCTGGAATGGAATGAATTGAGTAAAATGGACATTTAACCTGGAAACAGTAGTGTGTGATAAATGTTTGACTATAAGAACTCGTAAAGGGTACGAGTTGCCTTGATACTCACATATGTTATAGCTTAGTATTCATATTATATGAGTTTACTCACGCTGGTTTACAGCCTGACCCGGGTGTTACTTTGATGTAATGCTCGGGTCAGACCGAGTATTACAGATTTCCAGGTAAGGACGTTCTAGAGCTCAGGAGGCGAGCTGGATGGCAGGAACGTATGGAGTGTATTCCACTGTGTATTGAGAGTTGTATTGATAGTAGTATGGGGCAGGTTGATATAACTGTCCAATCTATTGTAATGATTGTAACTCTGATGAATTGTATGTAAAGTAACAATTACAGTTTCTTTTATAAAATTGCTATTATTTGTTATTATATTTAATCCGCTGCGAATGTGAGATGTTGTGTTTTCTGTTCTTCTTTCTTCTTTCTGTTCTTTCTTCTATCTCTTTTCTTTTTCTCCTAACTATCTGGAATTTTCGGGTTCGAAAATTCCGGGTTGTTACAGTTCTCGCTTTGCGTTAGGTGGCGAACGGGAGACTCTTACCCCTACATGCCCCCGGGGGTAGTATAAGGCCTTTTGGGGTTGGTTGCGACTCGAGAGGGTGGCCGTAAAAGCAAACCCGAGGTATCACTGTAAGCCACAGCGGGGCTGGGATGGTTGCAAAGCCTACCGGTCGCCACTGCCTCGGGCCGTCACATTTGGTATCAGAGCTGTAGGTTAAGTGAATACCTAGGCTCTGAAGTGGTGTCTATCTTGAGAGCGCGTAATTGTTAATTATATAAAAATGGTTTATTATTGTGTTAATTGATCGGTTGAGTGGTATATGGATTCTGGTCAATACGAGTAGCTAACGTTATTGATAGGGATCTCTAAACACTTGAACCAGGCCAACGGACACAATATTGTTTTAAAGAGGTAGATGAAATAATTTTACCCAGAAATAATTTCTAGATAAAAAGTATCATTTTAAATATATATATATATATTTCTACCTATTTGTTGGATTACCTGTTCAGGTTTTCCAATATAAGTTATAAAGGTAGATAAGGTGGTAGTGTGAGTAACACGACTACCAATAGTTAGAATTTGAGTGTTGAGGTTGGAAGTATATCTGACGAGACTGTAGACCTAATACTGTCTCGAGTGAACTTTGTTGTGGTGTAAAGATTTCACCAATCTCTGAAGGAAACCAGTTATGGTTTAGAGTTTATCTTTGAAGTTGGATGAATAGAGTAGATCTATTGGATGAGCTGAAGCGAGTTATGGTATTTTGGTAACCTCAGGAAGTAGTAGCTGTGTGATGAGACACGGTGGCTATGGACGTTTCTGAAGATGTTTCTTCTGGAACAAGTTTGAAGAAGTGAGTCTGTTTCGGTGTTGTGGCTGAGTCCAGTGGGGTGTTTCTATTTGCTTTGAGGTCCGAGTTTCTCGAGGAGTTTCGGATAAGAAGTCTTTGGTTGTGGCAGCAATGCGACTCAGAGTGTTCTATGTTGGCAGAAAGTTTCTGGCTGAGCAGTTTTTCTGAAGGTGAAGTTCAGAAGCAGTAGAGTGAATCCATTTCTTCGATGGATTGGTTAGTCAAATATAAGCTGTTCTGATTAGTGAAGAGAGAACAGTTATCTTTGGAAATTAGGCCGAGCTGATCGAAAAATTGACTTGCGATTGTTTAAGTATTCTCTTGGGATTATTGGAGATTGAGATTCCGTATCAACTTGATTCGTGGAGTTACCAGAAGTTCAGCTTAGTAGAAGAATGTCTCCTAGAGAATAATTTGGTGAAGCAGCTCAGGATTCTTTGGAGAGGGATTGACCACACCTAATTTTCTGGTGAGGATTCTGTTAAGGTGTTTTTGACCAAGTAGAATGGTTCACTAAGATTTTATAGATATGGTGAACTTTGGATGATCAAGTTTGTGCTCGAGTTTCTCCGATGGTATTCTCATCTATTCCAGATCAGAGTTGTGCAGCAGAAGCAAGGTAGTAACTATTCTAGAGTGGGAGCAACCGGGAGTTGTAATTTTCTTGGAGTAGAGGATTTCTATAGGAAATTCAAGTATATCTCTAAGTGTGAAGGAATTTTCAGGATTTGGAGATAAGGTTGTCAAGTGCAACTGTTTGGCTATTCCAGAAAGGAGAAGTAGTTCGAAGTACTATAATGTTTGTGGAGTAGAATTGTGTTCTGGATTTCGGTGATTTTTGGGAAACCATTTTGTTGAGTAGGATCTGGAAATTGGTTTGATATTAGTCTAGTCTATTTCAGGAAGCATCAGCAAGAGCTAAGCTAATCAGGAAGGATGAAGTGACTCAGGATCGTCAGGAGAGTTATACAGTTAAGATTGATGGAATTTGGAAATTGAAGTTAAAATTGGATATTGTTTAAGTTTTTCTCCGATCAAAGGAGATATAAGAGTTGGTAGGATGGGAAAGCTAGCTCCGGAAGTATTATGAGATTTTTCTGTGTTCTCAAGAGAATTAGTTCTTTGATATATAGGATTGAGTTGCCAGTTCGGATAACTGGAATTCATATTATTTCACGTATCTCTGAGGGAATACGTGTTTGATCTGTCATTGGTTGTGGGATCAGCAGTTCAGAAGGATTTGGTAGTTGAGATGGTTTTGAGTTTAGTCTGATATTTTGTTCAGATTTATAATCTAGATGGGAAGGAGTTCTAGATTATTGTAGATAGTTAGTTAAGATCCTGTAGAACGAGTATCCCGGTATATATATACTTGGGAAAACTCGAGGAAATTCTATCCAGATTTTGACTGGATAGTTAAATTTGTTTGATTAAATTGTTTGCTATGGTTGTTAGAATATGATTGATATCTATGGTTGCTGTTTAAAATAAAATTTTGCTGGGTTATTAAATTATCTTTGCTTTTAAATTTCGGGGACGAAATTATTTTAAGGGGGGTGGAATGTGATATCCCGGAAATTTGGCAATATCAATTTAATAATCTTTATTAATAATTAAATTGATTTGTTGATTTATTTTATAAATTGACAAGTTTATTCATTTTAAAAGGTTAATAATATTTTAAATTGGCAAATTTATTTCTTTTGAAAACTAATAACATTTTAATTTGGGAATATCTTTTCTAAAATTTTAATTAGGAAGATTTATCTTACTAAAACTAATATAAGTGTTTATATTTATAATGTATATATATAGGTATATATATTATAAATAGGGAGTCTTTAATTTAATAAAAGGATAAGTTATCAAATTATAATATATATGTATATATATATTGTTATTTGAAGTTATGTATTAAAATTAAATATGATAATTATAAAGCTAATGTTAAAAGTATTTTCCATTTAGAATATATATATTTGTATATATTGGAATGGAAAGAATATTGAATTTGAATTTAATAAGATGTTTTCAAACTTTAATATATATATAATTTGTAATTTGGTTTAATACTTTTGAAAATGATATTTTAAGATTTAAATAACAAGAATAATTTCTTATTTATTATAAACATATATTTTAAGTTTTATTTTGGTTAAGGTTTAAATTAAGAAGTTCAATTGTTTTTTTAGATTCTTTCCTTTTTAAAATTCAAAATGGTTTGTAAAAATATATATATAGTTAAGCTCAATTTCTTAAGCATTTATAAATATGTTATATATATATATATATATATTTGATTAAAGCATAAGTTATTATAAATAATAGTTTTTCACACTTGTATATTTATATAGAAATCTTAA
Source organism: Allium fistulosum (assembly GCA_030737815.1). NCBI lineage: Eukaryota > Viridiplantae > Streptophyta > Magnoliopsida > Asparagales > Amaryllidaceae > Allium > Allium fistulosum. Next base: position 1,430,817,454 of record CM060902.1, read on the forward strand.
AGCTTATTATAAAAGGATAAATACATTTTTATACATATAGATATTTTTAAATATACATGTAGGATTTAAATAAATCAAAATAAAAAGGAATTAATACTTGTAAATTAATTAAAGACAAGATAAAACACTTGTAAACTTATGGAGACTTGGAGGCATATGTGTAAGTTAACTAAAAGGGACAAGTGGCTTAATTTATCTTTTTGAAATTAAAGTCATAAATAAATAATATAGGAAAGAAGATCTGATTTTACTTTTCAGCTAAAATTCATTTCTCTTCAGCTCTAAAACTATCTTCTTCTTTCTCAACTAAAATAATTCGAGTCTAAAAATTCAAAGAAGAATGAAACCTGAAATCAAAATAGAAACCTGGAAACCAAATTCAAAGAAGATGTAAATCTGGAAATGAAATCTGGAATTCTCAAATACAAATCAGTCAAGGCAAATAGGAGTAAATCAACATGCAAACTGAAAACCAACAGCAACAGATTGTCTTCAACATGCAGATGATAATTTAAAAAGCCTGGAAACAACCCTGTCTTCTGTTTTCTGTTCTCTGCTCTTTGATATAGGTGAGTAAACATATTTTAAAAACAGTTTTAAATCTTGGATTTCTACTTGTTCTTGTGAATGAACATCTTCATGTTATCTGAATACTTGAATTAAAATTGGATGCATGCTTGAATTATGCATTTTTGAATGTCTGTGTAGTTTACATATGTCTCTGTTTAAAATAACAGTGAGTAAATATTATTTTAAAAACAGAGTTAAATTTTTTTTATATGTGATGATTTATCTGAAATGATTGTAATGTATGCATGTTTGTATATGAGTGTTTGAAATGCCTGTATAGTATATTTGAATGCCTGTATGATGATAACTTAGTCTCTGTCTCTGTAAAGTGATGATAGTTTTTGTTTTCTTTTTAAAATCTATATCTCCTCTTATAATCACAATTAGCCTTTGATTTATAAATGGAAGATGATGGAAATTATGTAACATCACTAATAAAAATGAGTTCTGGAATTTATATAAAGCATTTGTCTCGAAATTTTATAATATACAGTAAAAATGTAAATTTGGTCCAAAATTTATAAATTAAATTTTAAGTTTTGATTTTATAATTAAATTCAACATAGAAAACCATGAATTTTAATAGCTATATCAAGATTTTTAGATTAGTATTTCGAGAGAATTTTGGGATTTTCTATTTTGGGAATTTTGGTCGATCGGTGGCGAATGGGGATGATCTGGGTGCCGTGGATTAACTCGAAGGTAGAGGGGATGGAGTAGATCATAGGAAAAATGGAGTTGGAATTTATTGATGTGGGGGTTGGCTGGGAATCGAAGAAATAGGGTTTAACACCCTGCTTTTTGGGTGATGTTCAAACGAGTCTCGAGACGTCGAGAGATGGTCGGAGTCGATCGCGTGTCTTCCAATAGGAGCTGGAGGTCGAGAATGAAATACGGTGAGGATGGCGAAGTTTCTAGTGGCATGGATCAACGGTGACGAGCGATTTCTGGTGATACGTTTGCAAGCTGATGGGTTCCAGGTTCGAATTCGTTTCTCATTCGTATCGAGAAAATTGGGTTGGTCGTACGTGAAGTCGTGATGGTATCTGACTTGTCGAAGGTCGGAGTAGTGATCTCCGACGATCAATAAAGGTGTGCACGTGCACAAGCACGAGCGCGTGCATCTGGTATATGGGTTCGGAGAAGATAGCTTTGCTCGGGTTTTCGTTCGGGTGTTGTTCGAGTTTTACTCGAAGTGAGATGATACGTGGGTAGCTTCGAGAGTTACTTCGAGTTTTCTAACATTTTACTCGGGTTTTGATGAGAGCAGATTTTAAGAAATTTTTTAATGTTTTAAAACAAAAGAAACTTGTCTTTGTAATGGTTCCTAAGTTTTAAAATCAAAGGTTAAACCAGTTTTTAATTTGTAAAATACCTTTGTTTCAAAAATTAATGTTCTAACAAGTTTTTAATATTTAAATTGATAAGTTTTTAAAAGGGTAAATAAATAGATTTTCAAAATGTTTATTTGTATTAAAGTTAATTTAATAACTTTGGAAGTTTTAAAGATTTTGAAGTCGAGTAAAAGTTTATAATGCTTTAATCTTAATTGATTTCTAAAATGTTTTATTTTAAATAAAGTTTAAATGATAAGGATTTAAATAAATCAATTATAATAAAGAATTTATCTTAAGTAATTAAGAGATTTAATTAATTAAGATAATTAATATGGGAAGATAATTAAATAGTTGATCAATTTAATTTATTTAATTAAGATAAATGGTTTTTCTTATATAAGATCTTTAAAATATAAGGATTAAGAAATTAGTTAGTTTAATTTAAATAATTAGTTAAATAATTAACTAAGAAATTAATTGGTGATTAATTAAAGATAATCACTTATAAATTAATTAAGTACAATTAATTGATTAAGTAATTAAGGAATAATTACTGGATGTAATTTAGTAAAGGTAAATTATTTAATAAAGTAATTAGAGGATAATTATTTTATGAAAGTAATTAAATAAGAAGTGATTAAGGCTAATTACCTAGTGTTATTAATTAAATAATTTATTTAATTAAAGGATTAAGGATAATTAATAAGGTAATTAATTATTTGTTAAGGTAATTAATTAAAAGTAATTAATTAAGGAAGATAATTAATTAGAGTTAATTACTGGATTAGATTAATCAAAGATGATTAATAATTATGGATTAATTAAGAATAATTACTTAATGTAATTAATAAATAATTAAAGGTGTAATTAGGGATCATTAGTTTATAATTAATGATGTAATTAAGAGTTGATTAATTAAGATTAATTAATCAAATGATAAGTGATTAATTGTAATTAGTTAAGGATTAAAGTAATTGATTATAATTAATTAATTAATGAAGTAATTAAAGGTTAATTACTGTATTGGTTAAGGATAATTAATTTGTGAAATTAATTAAGATAATTACTTAAATGTAATTAAAGTATAATTAATCAAAGGTGATTAATTAAAATAGATAATTATAGAAAGATTAATTAATTTATTTGTAATTAATTAATGATTATATAAGTAAGGTTTATAATGAAGTAATTAATTTAATTTATTTTAAATTAATTAAGAGATGAAGTAATTAATTTAATTCACTTTAAATTAATTAAAGATAGAGATAGTTAATTTAATTCATTTTAAATTAATTATGTTGTGATTAAGTAAATCATTGCTTATATAAGAATGGATGACATTGATTGTCTTGAATGGATGTAATCTCAGAAATGAGATAAGAAATGTTGTGTAGTATGAATGCTTGGTTGCATTATGATGGTAATATAGATTAACTATTGTGATGTTGATATGGATTACCTATTTGGTTATAGATCATTTTTTTATTTGATAATGTGATTATCAATTGTGATTTGTGAATTATCTATCTGTATGAATATAGATAAGTTAAATTGTTTAAACCTTTAAACAACTTGGCCTTAAAAGATACGTTTTGGATTTCGATGAGACCGGGATCGGGTTTCCGTATACCGGTATTCCAGGTCTGGAGACCCGAATACCACATCGATCCAAATTAACGATAGGTCGTGAATCTCAAGTGAAGATGAAGATTCAGAGTGCAAGGGTTATTGTCGTTAACTCTGAGGGTGATTCCAAAACGAGTGTAACGAGATAATGCCTTCGGTTTCGTTCGAACCCGGAACGAACTTGTATGGATTGAATGCTTTCAGCACATCGTCAGGCGGACGATGAGCATTCTAAGTGATATGTTCTGATTAAAGGTAATCGTAACCTCAAGCCTCATCAACCGGGAATGGCTAAAACAGGGGAGGTGCAGCAAGGTTTCGTGGGTAGCACCCACTGAGAGCAAGATAGATCCCTGTCTAGAGGTCCCTTTATTTTATTCGGCTTAGTGTGTGGTTGGTCGCGCCAACTACGGGATTGTCTTGTTCGGAATTATCCAGTAAGGGATGGTTCCGGCTTTGTGTTGCAGGGGAGCGGGCGTACTCCTCGGTACGGTGATCTAGGCCACGTACTATGACGGGCGGTACCCCAGTAGCCCTGCCATTGTATGGAATCCAAAATCCAATAAGTGCCAACGGACTTGATTGTATAACCCACTTTGTGGCTAGTATGCTGGAATTTAATAATGTAACAATTTCAGCTATATGAGTATTTATTTGAAAACCCTAGACCCTATTATAATACAATCGGATTTCCTATCAAATGTTTTAGTTAGCGTAAGGTAAAAACTTACCCATGTTTATTTGTGGGGAGTCTTACGTGATACTTTTGTTTTCAAAGGTTTTCAAAGTTAAGCAATCTAACCGTTTACTCACACCAGACCCATGTCTGACCCAAGTGTTTATTTTCTGTTTTATTAAACTCTTGGGTACTCAATATTGTATTGAGTAGTCAAGGGATTCAGGATAATCTTGACGAATTCTGGAGGAGCTGTGAAGCAGGAGGCTTCAGCGAGTAGATATATAGAGTTTCCGCTGTGATTGTATTAGTCTGTATTGTACTGATGTACTTGTGTTGTATAATAGACAGAAGTTTATAACTGTCTATTCTGTGATGTATAAATTGTGTACTCTGATGTATATGATACTATGTAATATCTTATGTGATAATATATTTCTCGTTCCGCTGTGAGATTTCTGATGTGTTGTTGTTCTCTCTTCTTTTCTTTTCTTCTTCTATCCCTTTTTTTCTTTATAACGATGCGTCTTTCTGGGCAAAGAACGGCGGTTCGTTACAATATCGCTGATAAATTTCAACTACATAACCTCTGAGCTTGTACGTCTCAGAGAAGGGTGTTAAGCTAAGAGAATAAATTCTCCGCCACCAACAGAAATGTATTTGAAAGAAATCAGCTTTATATCTCAAATTGTAACGTCAGACACACAATCCATACAAGTCTGTTCCGGGATCGAACAGAACCGAAGGCACTTCTCATGAAGCCCTTGCATTTCCGGATAATTTTCAATCACGTCAGGACTTCCCGTCACTAAGGGTGATAAAACCTCTAAATCGGAGATCAGCCGATGTAGAGTAACTCGACGGTAATCCTTCCGTTTTCAAAAATATCCGGTCTTCAAATGCAATTCATAACGACGTATCACATATTCGGAATGGGTTATACGACCCCATGGTCCTTTCCCGGCTAACCCGAATAGTGAGCGCTTATTCAAAAATAAGTGTGGCATTCAAATTCATCCAATCACAACAAATACCTACTCAAGGTAATTATTGATAGTCGGTTATTTAACTATCAATAAAGATGCGCGACATCATCAGATTCCAAATAATTTTCCCAAATTATTTTATTTTCAAAAATATCTTTACTAGATATAGAATTTCCACACTTTAACCATTTGAAAAACAAATTTCAAATATTCACATTTCATTTTATCTTTGAAGATAAAATCTCAAAACAGTTCATTTCATATTGGAAAAGCATTTCCATACTTATTTAAAAATAAGTATTCCACAAATCTATTTATTTTCAACACTTAGAAAATATTCGATATACTTAAATCAATATTAAGTATAAATTTCATTCTTTAAGGAAATCATTCTCTTTAAACACATTTATTTGAGTCAAAACGAATGTTGCGTAAAACATCGTTACGACGACTCAAAATCACTAGTATAGGGATTCGAAATTAAAATAGATATATAAATCCCAATACTATATAAAAATATTTCCTTTCGGAAATCATTTACTATAACAACAGTGTTATAGTCCATCATTTCCTTATTCCTCGAAAACGTCTATTTCAACAATAAAATGTTGAAATCTATGGTTTCGATATTTCCCACATTTTAAAAACATCTTTAAAATGTTTACTTCATTTTTAATGTCACTTCTTCAAAAACGTATCCCTCCTACTTAAAATTATATTCACTGGTCCAAAATCGTGAATATAATTCACTTAACCCAATTTCAATCTTTTCTACACATTTTTATTTCAATAAAAATTCGCTATCCAAAATCGCGAATACATCTTCTTTAACATTTTTAATTTATCAAATCCAATTTATTTCGAATTTATAAAACAACGTTTATAAATTCTATCTCTATTTTCTAACGACTTCAATTTAATAAATCTTCTTTATCAATAACTCGATCAATATTCCATTTAAAGGCAAAAATCCAATTTATAAGTTAATCTCTTATAAATCTTTTATTCTACAGTTTCATCCATTTTATAACTTCAAAATTTATAAATCTATAAATTCCATATCTTCACGATTTAAAATTCTATAAATTTCATTTTTTTCACTTATCATCTCATTTTAAAATTCCAATATTTTAAATTTATAAATATCAACTTTTTAAATCTTTTAAATAAACTGTTCACAAATATTCGAAAATCTCAGTTCAAACCATTTTATAAATTGCTGAAACTATTTATTTCAAAAATCACCTTACGGTCATAATTCACAAAAATCTTAACTTTTTATAACTTCAAAATTTTAAACGTTTATTTATTTAAAATAAATCAATTCAACAATTCAATAAAACGTATAATTTCAAAGATCACTTTAAAAATCTTTTTAAATTAAAGGTCGTTATTTTTAAATTCCAAAACTTGAATCCGATGATGCTACAGCACCAATTGGTCAATCACAACAACAACATCATATATCAACATATGATAACAGAATATACATCAATCCTGTAAATAAATAACTACTGGTGAGGAATCCAGTTGGATCCCTCCAACCTGTTTCCCTGCATCCACAGATGTTAGCACAATACCAATTCCGCTCCAGTACGGAATTATCGCGGTATATAGGTTTTATAAAAATCCGCTTACTAACGGCGCAATAGGGTCTCATCCGCTATACGAGGCGGGAATCAAACAATCCAATATATACATATGCCAATATGTATATATTGCTATATATATAATAGATATATCCTACTATATCTAATATCACATCCAAACAGACAATCATCAATAACTGTAAAAATTCCACATTCAATTTGAGTGAGAAAATCTCACCGTGATTTTAATTCTGATTTCAGCGTTTATTTTCGAATAAAATTAAACGGCGTTTAATTTTACCCGAAATTCAAACTAGCTCCAAACGATTCCAACTCAGTTGCATTGCGTAGAGCTCGTCGAGACAATTCCAACGCAAAAAATCTCGTCGAATTCCGACCTTGTATCAAGTAGATATGATATTTTAAACATCGTACAATTTAAAACGAGATAATAAATCAATTTCTTTTTTTTTTTATTACATTTTACTTCACAGATCTGGACCGTTCAATTAAAGGCCAAGCAATCCAGGCCGCGTCTCCTTCATCTCCCTCTTCACGTTCGAATGTGCCCAGGCATCCAAGAAAACCCATCATCCCAAGCTAGGGTTTCAAATCGCCATCAACACGAACCACTTCATGCTGATCAGAGACCATCACCGGAACCCCCTCCACGCGTGCCACCCACGGCCGAACCACCTTGAAGCTCGGTGGTCCCTACTCCTCTCGAAACGTGTGCGAAACCCAGGGGAACGCGAGCCATTATCTCCCCCTACGATGCGCCATTTCCGATCATCCCCGAATAGATTCGAAGCCCTCCTTACGCTCTTTAACTTTGTTGTTGAACACTTTTCTTAATTATTTGTGGATTTGGAGAGATTAAAGAAAGAAATTACGCAATTTTCAGCCATTGATTTCAAGAACTGGCGGCTGCTGCTTAGAACTAGGGTTTTGACATAATTGAAGAAGATGAGTCCTTTTTTATAGAAAAATTCTCAATTCACTATTCATCCGGAATTTCCAAACTCCAATTTACGCGCCGTGACCGGCGTTTCTGGGGTTTAACCCGCGTTCCGGACACAATGGAACAGGTTTCGAAAGCTAATTCGATCGTATGTGTGAGATATGACAATAAACGATCAATTTAAATTAAACCGATTTAAATCGATTTCGAGGCGTTTTAATTTGTACCGGACAAATGGTAAATCCAAAAATTACGAAATTTGAAATCTTACAATAATATCACATTACGGATCCGATGAAACTGGTTTCGTCGAAATCCGAGACCTTTTGAAAAATGACTATTTTTAACTCGACGATTTAAAATTAAAATGATATCGATGCGTTTCGAGTTGCCCCGGTCAAACGACAACTCCGATTGATACGAAAATTGAAATCCGATAATAACTAACTATTACGGATCCAATGGAACTGGTTTCGTTCAATTCTGAGACTGTTTGAAAATTGGCTATTTTTACAGTCAATAATTAAATATTAAAATATTCAATTTTCACAATTTAACTCCAAATTCAATTTTAAAAGTTCTATAACCTTTCTATAACTCCAGTATGATTAAATAAAATTTTACAAATCATTTCAATCATATTAAACTCGATTTTCAATTATCTCTAGAATTTCACTATTTAATTTATCGAAAAAAATCCAACATTCGAAAAATAAATCATTCGACTTCTAAATTCCATTTATTAATATTTAAAATCAATTAAATATTCAAATTTTAATTATCAAAAATCCTGGGTCGTTACAGACATCTAGACAGGGATGACCTCACCCTAATGGGCGCTACCCACTTAGCCTTGTTGCATAACCCCTGATTTTCAGTCATTCCCGGTTGATGAGGCTCGAGGCTAAGCGTTACCTTTTTAGAACATATCACTTAGAATGCTCATCCTCCACCTGACGATGTTTCGAAAGCATTCATCCATACAAGTCCGTTCCGGGTTCGAATGGAACCGAAGGCACTATTCCTACTACATCCATTTTGGAATCACCCTCAGGATTAGTAGCGATTAGCCCTTGCACTTCACTGCTCCATCTTCGATTCCAAACTCGTTTTCCCACAAAAACGTACAAACCGGATCGAAGTGGTTTTCGAAAAAAAAATCCCGATCCCGGTCTCTTCGAAACGATCAGCGCATTGGCCAATATTGATAGTCGGTTATTTAACTATCAATCAACATTAACAAATATCCATCAAACAATAAAAATTTTTCCAAATTATTTATTTACCTCACAAATATCTTCGCAAGATATATTTCCATTTTCAACCCTTTGAAAACAGTTTCAAACCGCCCTTCTCTCATGGTATAAATTTCCCAAATATTTCTATTTCCACTGAAATCACCAAGTACAACACTTTAGATTTCTAAAATAATTTAAAATACTATATTATAAAATATACTTTAAACAAAACATTTAAATTAAAACTACTTTAATACTTTATTCAAAGATATATACTTTAAGAATATTTAAAATAAAGCTAATTATAAAATATAAAAGTAAATTTTTCTCTTTTTAAAACATAATACCAAGTCACCTTTAAATAATTACTACTAAGATAAATTTGAAAAATACTTACTTTAAAATTTAAACATTTAAAAATAATAAATTTTCTAAAACATACCTTTAAAACAACTTTCAAACTTTTAACTTATACTTAAAAATTTGCTTTGAAAACGTACTTGGCTGTCCAGGGAAATACACTTCCCTTTCACATCTTTAAAAAAAATAAATCACTATTTATTTTTAAAAAAATTTACCCATTCCTTTATTAATTCCCACCTAGAATTTATATTTTCAAATATCCACTGTATCTTGTTTCACCTAATAAACCCAGTTTATAAATTCATGGTCTCAACTTCCTTTAAAATTTCAATTTCAAACACTTAATCAGATTTCCAAATCAATTCCATTTTGAAATAAATTCTTTTACTTACTCAAGTTTACTTTAAAATCCGTTAATTTCATTAATTCCAGATTCAGCTTCTAAATTAGGATTTTAAAATCTTATTTAACTTGAAATTACAAATTTCATGTTTATTTTCAAATTTCTTCCTTATCTTTCAAACAAGTTTAAACCTTGAATTTTTAAAATAAATTCTTTACTCCTTTTAAATATTATCACTTGAATTTATTTATTCAAAATGTCTCTTTTCTCATACTCTGGATTTATTGGTTACCATTTAAAAATCAACCTTTATTCTTCCAAATCATTTTAAATTATCGAAATTCCTTAAAATTATTTTATTTGAAAGTTTCCTTTTTATTTACTTTAAAATCCAAATTTCATATATATATATATTTAAATTCTCAAAATTCCAAAAAAAAAATACAACCAAGCCAGAGTAATCTATAAATTTCAAATTCCCAATATTATCAATATAATTCATTACAGATCATCACATAGTCATATCGTTGAATATACACAATAAATTCAAATGTTTTGAGGAATCCAGTTGAATCCCTCCAACCTGTTTCCCTGCATCCACAGACGTTAGCACAATACCAATTCCACTTCGAGGTGGAATATCGCGGTATATGGGATTAATAAAATATCATCCGCTATTATAAGGCGCATAGGGTCTCATCCGCTATATAATGCAGGAATATCAATCACTCCAATATATATACTACTATATAATATATATCACACCCTATCAATTCAATCATTCAACCAAAATTTAAATTTAACCATTTAAATTTAAATAACAACCCAGATGAGTGAGATTAACTCACCTTTATTTTATTTTTGCCAGCCGACCAAACCAGCTATTTCCTTCACGGTTTTTGGACCTTGTATAACATTATATAATTTATTAATATTTGAAATAAACTGGACAATAAATTACCATTTTATAATTTAAATAAATAATGATTTAGTTTAAAACTGATTTCCTATAATAAATATTTTTAGTAACTAAAAAAATGAAATAAGTTTATTAAATACATTAATTACCCTAACATATATTTTTAAAATAACAAGTAGTTTTAAAATGTGAATATGTGTATTTATTTCCTTTAAAATTATATATATACATATACTTGTAATAATATCCTATATAGATTTTCAAAAATCTAATTTACATAAATATCCTTCAACGTTTAAAAATCCCTTTTCCTTTCTGTAAAAATAAATAGTAACAAATCTTCACTTCAAAATCCTTAAAAAGATTTCCCTATTAAAACCTTACTGCTAAAAACAAATTATGTTATATATATTAGATTTGTATTATATTCACTTTTACTGCAGATTAAAACTTATCTATCTATGCATATATATTTTTTTCCTTCTGTGTTTAATAATTAATTAAAATAACAAGATAACCTACTGCCTCACCTGCCCAGTTGACCACGACCATCGCGAGCAGCACCTCATCTCCGTTCGCCTGAGCACGTCCATGTGGACAACCCACAAACACCCCTTCGAACGAACACACCGCCTACTACTGCCACTTCACCCCCAAAGCCGCTGCCTCACCATCGAGACAAATCGCCACCACCAACGTCGATACCCCGACCTTCCAGTGCTCGAGTTCGAGCCGCTCACCATCACGAGAGCATCCTCCTCGCGCTAGCCCTAGCTGCTACTTGGAGCTGCCAACGTCAAGCCTTCCTAAGTCCATGCGTTCGAATGCGTACGCCAGCTCCGCCCTGATGCCCGCGCTACACGTCGCGATCATCACTGCCTCGAGCGAGATCTAACGCGTGTCGTCTTCTCATCTGATTTGGAATTGAGGATTTCAAAAGAAAGAAGGCTCGCGATTTTTATTATGATTTTGATTTTCCCTATGATTTATTGAAGGAGGATAAGCGACTGAATGAAACAAAGGGATGTTAGATTTTGAAAATGAAGCAGAGAAAGGGAGAGAGTTTCATTCGTTAATATATATTATTTTCTTCTGAATGATGTTGAACGAGAAGAGGGATTGTATATTTGAGAATGAAGATGCATGTTGGAGAAGGAATGAGAAAGCTCAGTCTACTACAGTGATGGAGAAATGAAAAGGTCTGATGGGAAAGAATTACAGCTGAAGGTGATTAGTATATATATCTAAATTATATTTAAATTTTAAATTTAAATCGTCTCGAAACCGTAGCTCAAAATCTCGACCTCCAATCGAGATGTGCCGCTAGGCGTTTATAAGGTTATACCCCTATTCCGAATGCAATGGAAAAGGTTTCGAGTCCTAATTTGATCGTATGGAGAAGATAGCTTTTTGGACCCAGTTATTATATTGAATTTTCGATATAGATTTCAGCGCGTTTATATATCGTACGCTCACACAACAACTCCAAGCACTACGAAAATTGAAATACGATAATAATACAATATTACGGATCCAATGGAACTGGTTTCGTCGAATTCCGAGACTGTGCCCCGGAAGGCTATTTTTAAATATCAATTTAAACGATATATTTTTAAAATCGAACGAATCACTTCCAATTTCAACTTAAAAGCTTTTATTATCTTCAGAACTATCAATATAAATTTTACAAGCCTTCAAATTATTTTTAATAAGCTTAAAACTGATGAATTCAATATTTTACCTAACTTTCAATTGTTTAATTCAAGAATTAAATTTTCCAACAAATATTGATATTTGAAATTCGAGTTAGAAATTCACTCTTGAATATTTAAAATCAATTAAATATTCCAATTTCAAATATCCAAAATTCTGGGTCGTCACAAGATTACTTCAAATGGCATAAGAAGAACAAGACCAGCTCTGAAGCATGGCACAAAGACACAAAACACGGCAGAGACATCACAACACATATATACACACATACATATGTATTTATGTACATATACATGGTGACACACAAACAAGGCCTAGCATGGATGGTCAGAGCATGGTACACACGCATTCAGAAAATGGAATAGAGGGTAACAAGTCAAACTCCATCAAGTCAAATATATCTCAAATTCAAATGCAGACTAGAGGCAAAACATAGTATGAGAATGAAGCAGTTTACAGGTTTTTTTAAAAAGTAGCAGTTCAATAAATGTCAAGGCCGTGATAAAAATCAACAGGGGTCAAACATATTCAAAGATATTTCAAATTCGTATGTATATCAACTGATGAACAAGTCATAACCAGAAAATCAAAATTTACCCAAAATATTATCTCAAAAATTCAAATACCGAAATCAAAGGAGCAAAGAAGGGAACTGACTCAAGCAAGTGCAAATTTATCGGTAACGTGTAAAAAAATGAACTAGTCAGAATACATCACAAGCATTCAAGCAAAATCGAATGGCCGAACAAATTTTTTGAAGAATTCAAATAGAAAATATACGAACGATAATTTTGGGTTTTATTCCCTATAAATTCCCACGTCAACATCGGCATTTAAGTATTCGAGTTCAAACAAATCAACAAGTAAAATAAAGCATAAATCACATACCAATTTCGTGTCATTCGAACTCGAATCAATTGAAGCTACCGAGAGCAACTCAATCAAATCGATTGACGAAGCAACCAGAAGCAAAAGCACACCTCAATTGATCAATTCTAGAAGCGACGGCTTCAATCGAAAGAAGCCCTAATTTCTTAAGAGGAACGAAGAAAGATCGGCCAGAGGAAACGAATTGAAGAGAAAAGGGAGACGTCCTTATTTTTCTTACGTTATAAATTAAAGTGGGCCGGTTGCTTATTTTTAGGCTTAATAATTAAAATATTAGGGTTTTGTTTTTTATTTTGTTTTTAGTCGTATTTTATTTTGTAATTTCTATTTTAAATTGTGTAAATTCTAGTCATGTGACTAGGGACAAACTACGGGGTGTAGTTTGAGAATTCGCAACTCAATGGGTAAGTTATGGTAGGGTTTTAAGCGTAGAGTTAGGTTAGTCATTAGCGGGTGTCGCAAGTTTACATATGTCAGCGTCCGACTACTTAATTTCGAGTAGAAACCTTGGGGGTAGCACGTAGGAATGGTTTTGCCGAAGCTGGGTAAATTTGTGTGTGATCTCTACTGCATTATTATCTGTGATTGTTTTTATTTCCGCATTTATGTTCGTTAATTCTTATTAGTATTACCCTATTCACCCCCTTTAGGGTGAAAACGATCCTACAAGTGGTATCAGAGCAAGGTTAATAGCAAGGATGTCTAACCCTAGTTGCAAATCTAGCGAGAGTCAGTCCAGTATTATTCCCCCTATTTTTGATGGAACGGATTTTTTAAATTGGAAATTAAAAGTCGAATTTTATTTAAAATCTATTAATTCTAAATGTTGGGGTATTATTGAAAATGGGTGTGATATAGTAGATAAGAAAAATACTTCGATTAATGCTCTTTCTATGCATATATTCTATTCCCATATTAATCGAGATAATTTTGACCATATCTCTTATTGTGAAAGTGCACAGGAAATCTGGAATATTTTTAATGCAATATATGGTGCGAAAGTCAACGACTGTGAGCAATCCTCCATAATCGACTCAGTTGAAGAAACGCGCCTGATAGGATTTGCAAAATATAGTAGTGATGAAGATTCAATAGCCGATGAGATAAGTGATCTTTCATTCAATTATTTAGTTCTCTTGTGTCGAAAATTAATTGAAAATAATGAAGCCCTTGAGATGAAAAATAATAAGTTGAAAAGGGAACAATCTAAACTAAGTCAAAAAAATAATGATTTGGAAAACGAGCTTAAAAATATTAAGAAAAATAAAAATTCTAAATGCAAAAGGTGTTTGGACTATGAAAAAGAATTTGTCTGTTTTCATGAAAACTTTCAAAAGTTAGAAAACGAAATTTTAATTCGGGAGAAGAACAAAACTGAGTTGATTTGTAAAAATAATATTTTGCAAAAACAGTTGGATAGTTTTAAGAAGTTGGAAAGTTCTAAATGTGCGATTTTTGAAAAGAAATTAACTGAGGTCAACGAAAATTTCAAAACCCTTGAAAAAGAAAATGTGACTTTGAGCAAATCAGAAATTATTCAATTAAATCACGAGGTTGAAAAGGAGATTGAAAAAATCAATGATTTTGAAAAAATTGAATTTAAAAAACTCCGACTCTTTGAAATTGAGATGCTAGAAATTGAGACTAAAATTAGAGAGCTTGAAAATGAAAATATGGACTTGAAATGAATAATTTTGAAAAGAGAGATAGTACCATTAGTTGTTGTTCGAAGCTAATAATTGAAAATAAACTTTTAAAATCCAAAGTTAATAAACTAGAGTTGATTACTCGAAAAATTTCACTAGAGAAAAATCATTTAATATGCTCTTAGAAAATCAACTCTTCGAGAATAAAAGATTTGGATTTGCAAAAGTGTCAAAATATGAACAAACGACTAATAACACTGTCAAGGGGAAAAGTGTGATACCCAAATGCGTAAAGTGTAAAAATATTGGACATGGAAAGAATAATTGTTGAAATTATACAAACACAAAACCGTTAAACAAATATGGATTCCAAAAAGTACGAATATAAATGGTTTGAAATTTAAACAAATTTGGATTCCCAAGAGTAAAATTGTAGATGCTAACGGTTTGTTATATAGACAAATTTGGGTACCAAAGATTTCAATAGATAATAATAGTGGCCTTGCATCCTTAGTTAGACCACTTGCCTTCTCCAAAATTTAGACACATAAGTGGGCTAAGGAACAAATTTGATGGAGATAGACTTCGAGTTGTTCTAGGTGATTGATAAACTAAAATTTAAATGTTCCTTAGCCTATAAAGATTAGATGGAGATCATCGCATTTCAGATATCACGACATCAAAGGAAAGTGAGGTATGATCTCTTAACTCAATTTTGTTCACATATTGTTAACTATGTTTTGATCGACATTGTTGAAGTATTTCTGCCATATCTTGAACATCTCAACTTTGATTTTTGAAATTCTTGAAGTTCTGGAAAGCTAACCGACAATGCTACATCATTTTTGTTTTTAGTTTTTATTGATTCACATTGAAATGTCATGAAAAACTGCTTTGACGAATTTAAAATTAATTAAATATTCCCAAATCAAAACGGTGAAATTCCAAGTCGTTACAAATCTTAAGGCTACTCTTACACTAGAAGGGAGTGAATAATGTTTATCACTATTTAAAATTTAATCCGTGGAATTCAAATTTATCTCAGATCAATAATCAAATCACGGACAAAGCATGTAGCCAAAGAATAAATATAAAGTAAAAGCAGAAAAGTAAACGACACCAGGAATATTTTTACCAGTTTTGATTCCCAGTCCTACATCCTTCTGACCTCCCTATATAGAATTTCCACCATAATTTTCTTGCTTTCTACTAGTGGCAAGTGCACCTATACAATCTTGACATTCCTCGGGTGGAAAGAACACATTTCTTTTTACAATAAATAGTAGAATATGGCAAGTAGTTGTATCTTTTATAAAATTCTTGTATATTTAGTATAATAATCTCATAGACCTCTAAGAGCAATATAACTTCAAATTCTTAAAGGAATAGGATGAGACCAGAGAGACAATGATTAAGAATTTGAGTACAAACTCTTTGATCTTGTGTGGTTTATAAATCTATGAAGAATAGATGTGAAAGAGCATGGATTTGCAAAGAGATTGTAAGAATATTAAAAGATCTTTGTCACAAATATATAAGAATGAAATAGTAAGAGAAAACAAGGGAATTGTATATCTTTTCTAGAGCCTTTATATGGGAATGAAGATACATGACTTTTAGCAAAAGGATGAAGGGACGTGTCTATTCATTTAAATTTGAAAATTTATCCAGTGGCTAGTATGTCGACATAAGGTGAATGGGTATATCGACACATCCAGCTATATCTCGACATATGGTCCATGGGTATGCCGACATATCCATGCTGATTTTGAAAAAATAAAATAAAAATAATTTTGATCTTTAAAACTTTTAAAACAACTATTGTATCTTTATAAAAAACATATTAGAAATGAAAATTGAGTATAGTAAAAGAGAAATATCATAGATATTTTCTATGGGGCCTTTAACAAAATTTCTAAGAGTCAGATAGACTTACTAAATACTTTAAATATCTTTGTCGGTTAATGCACTTGTGTTTCATTCCTTCTTAAACAAGTTTAACTCTTCCATTTGCTTTGATTAATCTTTATATATGTACGTCGTTTACTTCTACTGAGTTCTTGTCTATCTTTATAAAAGATATCCATAATATATCTGCAAATGCCACAGAACTTGGAGAAACGTTAGTAGTTATATTTATATGGTTGCGATTATCTAAATCAGTACTCAGGGTATTAACAATCTCCACTTTTTTGATGATGACAACAATGTAAATATATTAGAGATAAAAATATAATATGTTTATATTTGACTCCCCAGACTTTATGTATTCCTCCTATCATTTTGCCTAGTTTATTTATACATTTTCTCCCTTTTTTCATTAACGAAAATGGGCATAAAAGTATCATTTAAACATGAATAGACAGTATGTATTGAGTTTGTCTATAGAGTTCAACATAAATATTAAAAATGTAATATTAAAACTAATATAAACGTAATATTAAAATTAAGAATAGTTATATGGTTACTTATGTTGTATATGCCAAATTGTACTAGTGGAATCAAAATCAATATAAAAAGAAATATTAAAAATTAGAATATTTTTAGGGTTATGATGTTGTAGATGCCAATATCCATTTGAATTATCTTCAAAAGTCATGGTTTCACCTTGTTCGTACATAATATCGCACAGTGCTTGTGGATTTTCTATCCATTCTTGTACATTGTTGTCCAGTATCCATTTGTCTTTCTTTATTTTTTTTGTATTAGCTAGTACCTAAAAATATAAAATATGCGCACCAGTACCCTATTTTATTTTGAGGTCCATATGATTGAAAGCCAAACTCATAAAGAGTTTGAATACCCTTTAAAAATATAATCATTTGGTAAATGAATTTTGTTTATTACCATTATCTAACCTTCTAGGAACCCGTAATTTTTTAATTATCATTCATGACTTTTTAAATTTCTAATTTATCTTTACCTTTATTGAGGTGGAGCGTTTGCGCAATGGTTAGGTCACCCACATGGTTATCTGGGCTCCCAGATTCAAGTTCGAAAATAGCCTCTTCGCAATGCGAGGGAAAGGCTGTGTACATTGTCGACCTCCTAGAGCTCGCTATCGTGCGGAAGCCTCGTGCACTGGGTTCCACCTTTATCTTTTCCTTTATTAAATTTATCAACATCAGATTCATTTTATCAATATCCTTGTTACAATTGAAAATAACATTGTTTAAAGATGTTATTTTGTCATTCAAATCAATGATCTTTGACTTCGTTGAAAGATTTTCTAATTTTAAGGATTCATTTTCACTTTTCGGTTTCTCAAAACTTTCCTATTTTGAATGCTTTTCTTCATTAAGTCCTTTATGTCTTTTAACTTCATCTTATAGGCATTGTTTTTCTTCATATAATAGTTCATTAAACATCTTTAATATAATTTTCTCTACCAAATTTTCCTTGTATTATTTTTTAAGAATTGTATACAACATATATATATCATTTAAACATTCATTATTTCTTCATTAGGATTCCATACCTGGGTATCATTTCCATTAAGCACAATTGGCATTTTCAGTTTCTGGCTCACTATCACTTGATGATGTGTTTGAATCATCCTATGTCACAATGTAACCTCGCTTCCTTTTCTTGTTGAATGTATCAATATTCGTAGAGTAATTTGATTTCTTCAAATTAGGGCTATTTCTTTTTAAATGACCGATTTTTATCGCATTCAAAACATTTACAAACATTTCTGTTTCGGGTATAATTCTCAGTCTTTTGAAGTTCGTTCATTTTCCTATATTGCAAGAAATTCTTTGTCATGAAATTGATTTTCTCATCATCATCATCATTTGATTCATAATTGTTGTTTATAGTGGTAAATGTCAATTATTTTTTATCATTCGCTCGACTTCCCTTTTTATCCTGTAATTATACTTCTTAGGACATAAGATTTCCTATAATTACTCTACTTTTATAATACTAATATCATTGGCTTCTTTGACAATCAAAGTCTTTTGATCTCATTCACTAGTGAGTGATCTAATATCTTTCTCACTTGGTCCTCTTCAGATATAGTCTTTCCTAATGATACCACTACATGCAAAGTATCCTTTAATTTAGAATAGATGCCAAGTATAGACACATTTTTTTCATTTTAAAAAGTTAAACTGCTTAGTCAACATAGATATCTTAATTTGTTTAACTTTACTAGTACCCTCATGTGTGACTTGTAAAGTCCTCCAAATTTCATATGCACTTTTACAAACAAACACTTTTTTGAACTCATTTTTAACTAAAGCACATAATAGAATGTTCATTGCCTTTGAATTGTTGAGTGCGTATGTCTTTTGTTCGTTAATCCATTGTGTATGATTCACTTGGGGTTCAACGTACTCAATTTGTGTGATGTTCCAAATATCTAAACCATTAGACTATAAATAAACTTCCATTCTACAAGACTAATATGCATAATTACCATCATTAGTAGTCGTATTTTAACAATGAATTATCCCACTTTAAAATGTTAAAGAGTGCATTAATAATGTTACTAGTGATAGAGTTAGGGGTATGCCCTGGGGGAAATTATATAATTTGTTACATATATCTAACTTGATAACCAATCTTGTTCAAAATAATTTTTTTCCTTTCTATTATATACTTGTTATACATTGATATAATTAATTAATAATTAATTCAATGTATATTAATAGAAATTCTTAAATATGTTATGTGATAGTAATTACAATGTTTTGTAATCATGAGAAAATTATCACATTAAAAATAATATATTACTTTAGGTATTCCTAGTTAAGATGTATCAAAATGGGATATTGATACATCCATTGAGATTAGAGTGCATAATGCTCTCCAAATCTTAAATAGCATATGACTCATGGCTTCTGTAGCACCAAGGGGTTGCGTATTGATTGTTATTGGATAACTATGGAATGACTCACTAAGGAGTTTTTTGGTAATATAACTAAAATCAGATAGAGAATATCAAAGTGACGAAATTACATAGTTCTCTCGACTTAAGAATACCGTTGAACTTTAATATGGACACTCCACTTTGATTATAGTTAAATTGAGGCATGGTGTCCATTGAATGACTATAGTAGGGTCCGAGTTGAAGCATTAGATGTGAAACACTATTCAATAGAGAATCTGTCTCCTCGGTTATACGAAGTTTATATCACTATCAACTATATTCAATTCAATGTCAAAGTCTCTGGCTATAGCAGCATAGTTGGTAAAAAATGTTGTTATTAAGACAAGGATTTTGTATTTTTACTAATCACGTTTAGTGTGGATGATATTGGAATTCCGACCAAAACCAAATTCCATAAGTCCTAATAAGATATAGTTTTGACGAAGAGAGTTAGGATAAATAATCATTACTAACGAGTATCGCTTATATTAGTAAAATTTGATTTTTGAAAATTGGTTACTTTATTTACTACAATAATAGAGGATTACAAATAATAGAGCACTTAGGGATCAAACTGTGGCAAGAATATCACAAAATCTATAACCTCAAAAACCACTACACCAGCCATAAATGCTAAAGTCTTAAATAAATACAACACCATAGCATGTGTCGTACAATAATAAAATAAACGAAGACAATGACTTCATTTATTCTTCCGTAATGTTCATTTATTAAAGAGAATTTAATCTTCAGATCACATCATCTTTATCCATGGTTGCTGAGAACAACTCCATGATGAAAATTTAATGTAGTCATTTAGGAATTACTTCCATGCTCAAAATAGAGTTGGATTCTACTTGAAAATATGCTAGATCTTGTGTGATATGTTGGAGCTTCTCCGTTTCAGCTATTGATTCAAAATGCCGCTAAGGATTTGTAACAACCCTAATTTTTAATAACATTATTCAGGAGATTTAATTAGATAAATTAAAAGGAATAATGTAAATAGTAAGTGATAAGGGGATTGAGATTTGAATAAACAGTTAGAGGCCGTGCTTAATTATTTAAATGGGCTTAAAAATGGCTTATAGGCTAATTAATTTACATAAGGGTATATTGGGAAATAGCCACACATAACCCATTATCCTTATATATACTCGTTCCTTATAGTTTCATTTCCCATTCACGTCATATTGCAAAAACAATCAAACACAAATTAATAGAGGAGACGGCCATTAACAAAGAAAGAAAAAAGAGGAATTCAATCTAAAGCTAGGGATTCAAGCTTAGGGGAAATTAATCTCAATCCAATCTCCTTATCCTAATCAAGGTGAATAATAATTTGTATCATATCTATTTTGTTATATAATCATTTGTTTTCGGGTTTAAGATTAAATCCATTTTTATGATGATTTGGATGATGATATGCTTGGATCATAATATGTTAGATTTAAACAAGATTGTTTAAATATGATTTTCATGGTTTTAAGGGTAAAACCGAGTATACTTGATTTCTAATGCCATAAGGAATTTATATGTTATGTAAAACATGATTTTGGAGTTGAGTTTTAATTTTGATAAATTTCCAAGCTATGGAAAGATTATTATGAATATTCAAAGCAAAATATGGTTAATTGGGTTTTGAAAAATATTTCAGAAATTATATTGAGAATTTGGGATCTAAAATTTAGATATGTTAGATAACATGCTAAAAGTGAATTTCTGTGACTTTTGGGGTTTTGTCCTAAGTGATATGCTATGGAAATTAAATTATTTTAGAAGAAGGACTTATTAGCATTATTGGTTTTGCTTAATGGAAGGGCTTATTTGTTAAATTAATCTTGGTTTAGATCTGAAATTATGCGGCAGTTATTTTGGTAAAGAATTTGAAAAGTTGAGGCAACCAATCACATGTTTACACGTGGGAAGGTTAGTTAGAAAGTATTTGCTTTAATTGGTATTAATCAGCCTTTACCCAGAAAAGTGGGTTCCGCCTCTATTAGAAGCACCTTCGGACTCATAGCTTCCACCTTCGATCAAGTCGAAACCCCATAATGTCGAAACCAATAAACATAGTATCAATAAGATAGGTACGAAGTGGATTGGTGAAAGGTGGAAGGCATGGTGTCGAAAGCATAGCTTCCGAAGGGAACAAAACCTTTGTTTTGTTTTAAAATGTAAAGCGCTTGCCTTTGTTTAACTAAAGCTTTCGAAGGAGTCGAAACATAAGCTATCGAAAGTGGTTTTCTACATAGCTTTCGAAGAAGGTTGCCATCTTTCATTTTTAAGTATAAGCTTTCGAATGAGTTCCTTGTTTATAAAACAATGCTTTCGAAAATGGTGGTTCTGACATAGTCAAAACCCTTTTGCCATTCTTTTGCCTTTCGAATGTATTGAAGTCATCAATGCTTTCGAAAGGAAGCTTTTGTTTTAAAGATGTACTAAGCCACTTCTTAAGAGCTTTCAAAAGGGTTCAAGGGTTCGAAGGCAATGGCTTCGAAAGAGGGTTTCGATGCTATCCTTTAGAGTTTTTCTTAAATGTTCTGAAGCTTTCGAAAGGATGGTGCCGACGTCATCAAACTTTCCCCAAACAGTTTTATAAGAAGTTTAAAGGTTTCGAAAGGGGTACTTCCATATATATTCACTTTGACCCAAAAGATATTTTTAAGTAAACCCAATGGTTTCGAAAGGGGTACTTTCATTGGTTTCGAAGCTATGTTTCTAACGATTATCAAGTAATGTTTTAATACTTTTGAAAGGTATGTTTTGGTTTCAAAAGAGATGTTTTTAAGAGCTTCGAAAGGCAATGTTTTGAAAAGAAGGTTTCTATGCTTTCGAAGGAGGTTATCTAGGGGTTTCGAAAGTAATGTTGTAAGGCATCGAAAGCCTTAGTTTTCAGAACAAATAACCCAATCTCATTTTAAAGGAAAACCATGGCATAAATAAAGAGTTTTGGAAATGATTTTAAGTAGGGAGTTTTTGAAAAGGTTTTCCTTGATTAACAGGTTAAAGGGATTAACCAAGTTATTATATTTGATTCTTCATATATGTATATATTCACATTGTAATGGACCCATAACTGTATTTTACGAAAGGGCAGAATAACTAGCTAGGTTGACCCCATAGTGAATATAAAGTAAGTAACCTTCTGAATGAGTAAAATTGCATCCAGGAGGTCAGGAAGACCAAAATATTGAATAAAGAAGTTGTCAGGAAGATAGGTTTATAGTAAATCCATGAAAGCTATGTGTAGGAAAATTATTGGCAGGGGCCAATAGGTTCGTAGTAAACCCATGAAAATTATATATAGAAAAGTTGTCAAATAGACAGGTTCACAGTAAATCCATGAAAACTATGTATAGAAGAAGTTGTCAGATAGATAGGTTCATAGTAAACCCATGAAAACTATGGTTGGGAAGAGTTATTGGCAGAGGCCAGTAGGTTTGTAGTGAAGCAATGAAAACTATATCCGGATTGAGTTATTGACATATGTCAATTGGTTCCTAGTCAACCCATGAATAGTAGGATAAGTGGGAAGTTATTGGAGTTACCGATAGGTTTAGGGAGAACCCATGAAATAATGAAATTATTGGCAGGGGCCAATAGGTTCTTAGTGATTGCATGAAAACTATGAAATTGGGTAGGGAGTCCATAAATTTAAACAGGTTAATAATAAGCCCATGAAAACTACAAAACTAGATAGGGAGTCCATTAGTATTAAACAGGTTATTAGTCAGTCCATGAAAACTAATAGGTAAATAGTGACCCTAGAAACTGTAAATGAGATAGTTAGTAAGAATGAATGGGGATGGGTAATCTAGAATTAATTTACTTGTTTTGCATATCATCATATCATTTTGAGATGTTTTAACCATTGTGGATGCAGGAGCATGGTATATGGTTTTATAAATTTTTTAGGATACTAGTGAGGGGAAAACCCGTTCCGTTGAGCGGCGTGGTCTCACTAGATATCTAAATGGTTTGAGATGGTAGATTATTATTTATACTAGGCTTTATGTCTGACTCTAAGTTTATGTTTTTCTCTTAAACTCTCGGGTACTCAATTGATTTTGAGTAGTTTGAGAGTTAATGTTTTCAGGTACCTCTTTAGATGAATAAGCTTTCGGAGACATGCATGAGGCATGATAGCTATCTTGTGTTCTTTTATTTTGATTCCGCTGTGTTGTTGTTGTAAAGTCAAAGTTTTTAAATTACCTATATATATACACTCTGATCATCCAAGGAGGCATCTTTATATGTCGCTCTTGGCATATGTTGTAATAAGTATATTTTCTTTGAACGTGATTCTTGTACTGGGATTATGTAATGAATTTGAAATGTTTTGGAATGGAATGTGGAACTTGTTTGATGTTTTATTTTTTTTCCATATTTATGTGTTTCTTTTATATCAATGTGTCTAACATTTCCGTATTTGGTCGTCGAGGATTAATAACTATGGATGACTGCAGCATCTATAGTCGTTAGTTTTGGGCCTCCAAGTGAAGGATGTTACAAGTTGGTATCAGAGCATAGGTTTATGAAACTTAAAAGAAATTTAAACCTAAAAGATTTTCAAACATAATCCAATGAATCAGAAAATAAGATCGGGGTTTGGGATAATGCTAACGTACTTGTATTTGATATATATATAAATATAAGTATGTATTTCCCTCTCTCTTAGACTGTTCTTCTGTATCTTACTAAGGCTCGTATGTAGATTTACGAGAAAGAAGATATGGAGGCAGGAAACGGAAGAGGAAATCTCGGTGGAGGAAGCACTACAACTAATGGAAATGCTCGATACACCAGGAGGAACCCGGGTCGACAGGCTAATGCTAACCAAAATGCAAATGCCAATATGGATGCTGGAAATCCACCAGTGGATACCGGGGCGATGTATCAGTTCTTCGTCAATATGATGCAAGCAGGAGCTGCAGCTGGAGTTGCTGGAAATGTTGGAGGAGCTAATCTTGTAGCTCTAGTTGGGAATAATTATGCTAAGCTGAGCAGAGATTACACTAGTCTTGGTGAAAAGCCATTTATTAGGACGGAGAATGCCATAGAGGTAGAGAATTGGCTGTTGAATTGCGAGAGAATATTTGCTAATATGGGTTTAGATGATAAGCAGAAGAGAAGGTTGGCCTCTAGGCAGTTGCAAGGGTCAACACTTCATTGGTGGAACAGTGTTACTGTCGGAGTTCTAAGGAGGAATTAACTTAGGCTGATTTTCGAAGGAGATTTGAATAGAGGTTTATGTCTGAGGTTGCTAAATCAGCGGTGCTGAGGAAGTTTTTGGATCTGGAGTAGGGAGAGATGTCGGTTGTTGAGTATGCCACTAATGAGTTGTCCCGTTATGGATATAATACTATAGGCACTGTCATCAGGAGGAATGAGAGGTTCATTAGGGGGCCGAGGCCCGAGATTGCTAGGGTGAACCTGCCACATCTTTGTGATCCTAGTAATGTAGTGGTGGAGATGGCAATTCGCCATGAAGAGATGCTTGTTGTTTGTGCTAGAGAGAAGCCAGTTTAAACCCAGGGTTCTCAAGGAAAGAAGAGAAAGTTCTTTAAGAAGAAGGGAGCCCAGAAGGGAGATGCTGCCAAGAAGGCAAAGGCTGATTTAGTTTGCTTCAAGTTCGACAAGAAAGGTCATTATGCTCATAAGTTCCTGTCAGGCAAGGGGAAGAAGGATGCAGATAAGAAGAATGCAAAGTTCTTCGATTGTGACTAAGTTGGGCATTATAAGAACCAGTGTCCAGAGCCAGCCAAGGCGGACAAGGGAAATTTTATTTGCTATCGGACCATCATCTGTTAAGCCAACTGCAGCTGAAAATGGGAAGACTTTGATGGAAGGTACGTTTTTGATTCAGAGTATACCAGTTAGGATACTATTTGATACCGGTGCATTACATTTATTTATATCCTAGTGTTTGGTTTATAGGTTATGCTTAGAACCCACATACCTTGTTACTTCCTTAAGGGTTGTGAATCCAATAGGAGGGTATGCAACTCTGGGGATGAGATGTGACCAGTTAGAACTTGATTTGTTAGGTCATAAGTTTGCATGCACTATGTATGTTTTTTATTTCGTAGATTTTGGAATCATTTTAGGTATGGATCTGTTGAACAAGTATGATGCTAGGATATTTTGCCAGGATGGGGAGATATCACCGAGACACCCAGATAGTCATAACCAAATCATATTCTCAGTGGAGAATTCTGACCGGAGTAGTTGTGCTTTGTTAAGTGCAATGGAAGTGGGACAAGAGCTAAGTCAGGTTCGAGTAGCAAGAGAGTTTGCAGATGTCTTTGAGCCGGTCACAAGACTACCACCAAAACGAACTGTTGAGTTTCGGATGGATCTTGTGCCAGGAGCTAAACCTATGAGTACACCACCTAGCAGGATGACACCTACTGAGATAAAAGAATTGAAGGTGTAGCTAGTGGATCTAGAAGGAAGGAATTTTATTAGACCAAGCAGTTTGCCTTGTGGATCGGCCGTGTTGTTTGTGGAGTAACCAGATGGGTCGTTGAGGATGTGCATCGACTATCGTAAGTTGAACGAAAAGACAATTAAGAATAAGTATCCTTTGTCAAGAATAGATGATCTGTTCGATCAGTTGTGTGGAGCCAGAGTGTTTTCCCAGTTGGATTTGGCGATAAGTTTCCATCAGTTAAGAGTGGCAGAGGTAAGTATTCCTTTGACAGCATTTCGAACTAGGTATGGTTCGTATGAATGGTTAGTAATGCCATTGGGGTTAACGAATGCACCTGCTTTCTTCGTGGATTTGATGAACCGAGTTTTCCAAGAGTACTTAGATAGGTTCATGTTGGTGTTTATAGATGACATTTTGGTATACTCTAGGAATGAAAGAGAGAGTGAAGATCATCTTAGAGTTGTGCTTGAGACGCTGAGGCAGCATCAGCTAAAGGCGAAGTTTTCCAAGTGTCATTTTGGGAAGAAAGAGGTTAAGTTTCTTAGTCATGTGGTTTCAGAGAAGGGCTTGTTAGTCGATTCAAATAAGATCGAAGCTGTTAATAATTGGAAGAGACCGGAGACAATGACTGAGATTAGAAGTTTTCTTGGACATGCTAGCTATTACTGGAGATTCATCAAGGATTTCTCATGGATAGCACCACCTTTGATGAAGCTAACCATGAAGGAGGTGGAGTTTGTTTGGTCCAAAAAATGTGAGGAAGCATTCCTTAAGTTAAAGAATTTGTTGACCAATGCACCTGTGTTTGTAGTTCCAGACGAAAACCAAGGATTTATGGTGTATACCGATGGTTGTGGAACTAGATTGGGAGCTGTGTTGATGTAGAAGGGTAAAGTGATTGCCTACACTTCACGATAGCTTAGACCACATGAAGTGAGATATCCTACTCATGATTTGGAGTTGGCTGCGAAGATCTTCGCACTGGAGATCTGGAGGCATTATCTCTTAGGGGAGAGATTTGAGCTATACACATATCATAAGTCTTTAAGATACTTATTCTCTTAGAAGGAGCTGAACATGAGACAGCAGAGGTGGCTGGAGTTTTTGACTGCTTATGATTTTGGTATAGAGTATACTCCTAGGAAAGGAAATAAGGTAGCGGATGCTTTAAGCAGAAGACATCAAAATGTGGTGTTAGCTATGTTGGCAGAATGGAAGGGTTTAGAAGCTTTAACTACTTGTATTGTGTAGTTAAGATCGACTGCTAGTTCTAGTCAAAGTACCGCTATGTTGTCTTGTTTGGAAGTTCGACCAGTGTTGATCGAAAGGATAGATTCTAAGTAGAAGGAGGATCCAGTATTAGCCGAGAGAATTATAAGGATTGAGGTTGGAACCGAGATCGATGATCTAAAAGATTTTAGTCTTGACCAGAGAGGATGGTTGAGAAAGAAGGGACGATTGTGTATTCCGAATGTTGAGGACTTGAGGAAAGAAGTTATTGAATAATGTCATCGATCCAAGTTTACGATTCATCCTGGAGGGACCAAGATGTATCAAGATATGAAGAGGATCTTCTATTGGGAAGGTATGAAGAGGGATTTTGGCTTATGGGTTAGGCAGTTTGCAAACTGTCAACAAGTGAAAGCCGAACATCAAAAGCCGAGTGGGTTGCTTCAGCCTTTAGAGATTCCAGTTTGGAAATGGGATTCGATATCCATGGATTTTATAGACGGGTTGCCAAGGTCAAATAGAGGAAATGAAAGTATATGGGTCATAGTGGACAGGTTGATCAAGAGTGCCCATTTAATTTCAGTTAAGTCAACCAGAACGGCACCTGTTTTAGCTTAGTTGTTCATGAAAAACATAGTTAGACTACATGGGATTCCTAGTAGCATAGTCAGTGACAGAGATGCTTTGTTTACTAGCGAATTCTGGAAGAGTCTACAGGATGTGTTAGGCACTAAGCTCAAGATGAGTATAGCATATCACCCTCAGACGGATGAGCAGACAGAGAGAGTCAATATGGTGCTCGAGGATTTGTTGAGAGCTTATGTATTGGACTTTGGTGGATCTTGGGAAGATCACCTACATTTGGTTGAGTTTTCCTATAATAATAGTTATCAGACTAGTATACGAATGGCGTCTTTGGAAGCTTTGTATGGAAGGCCATGCAAATCACCAGCATGTTGGTTGGAGACTGGAGGCAGATTAGTCTTAGGTTCAGATTTGGTTAGAGAGGCGTTGAGAAGATTGAGTTAATCCGAGAAAGGATGAAGGAAGCTCAGTCCAGATAAAAGAGTTACGTAGATAAGAGGCGTAAAGACCTAGAGTTCTCAATTGGGGATAAGGTTTTCATTAAAGTATCACCGATGAATGGTGTGGTATGGTTCGGGAGATCATGGAAGCTGGCACCGAGATATGTTGGTCCATTCCAGATTACAGAGAGGATTGGAAAGCTCGCATGCAGAGTAGAGTTGTCGAGTAGTATGGCAGGTGTCCATAATGTATTTCATGTGTCTCATCTTCGCAAGTATGTGCATGATCCATAGACTACTATTTCTCCAAAAGGGTTGGAAGATTTGATAGTAAAGCCTGAGTTGACTTTCGTTAGACAACCAGTTCGGGTTAGCGAAAGATGAGAAAAGATTGAGGAACAAGACAGTCAAGTCGGTGAAAGTTCAATCGAGCGACAACGAGAAGGACTGTACTTGGGAGAAAGAAGACTGGATTCTAGATACTTATCTTGATCTACTTTGAGGGTATGTCTATATTAGATTTATATAGGTAGTTTCTAGTCAGGTAGACTAGTTTGGTTGTTAGGAGTCGTTACAGATGATTGTCATGTTTAGTATTTAGCCCTTACTGAATTTCGAGGACAAAATTGTTTAAGGAATAGAGCCTGTAACACTCCTAATTTCTAACAACATTATTCAGGAGATTTAATTAGATAAATTAAATGGAATAATGTAAATTGTAAGTGATAAGGAGATTGAGATTTGAATAAACACTTAGAGGCCGTGCTTAATTATTTAAATGGGCTTAAGAATGGCTTATAGGCAAATTAATTTACATAAGGGTATACTGGGAAATAGTCGCACATAACCCATTATCCTTATATATACTCGTTCCTTATAGTTTCATTTCCTATTCACGTCATTTTGCAAAAACAATCAAACGAAAATTAATAGAGGAGCCGACCATTAACAAAGAAAGAAAAAAGAGGAATTCAAGCTCAAGGGAAATTAATCTTAATCCAATCTCCTTATCCTAATCAAGGTGAATAATAATTTATATTATCTTTATTTTGTTATATAATCATTTGTTTTCGGGTTTAAAATTAAATCCATTTTTATGATGATTTGGATGATGATATGCTTGGATCATAATATGTTAGATTTAAACAAGATTTTTTAAATATGATTTTCACGGTATTAAGGTAAAATCAGTTATAATTGATTTCTAATGCCATAAGGAATTTATATGTAACGTAAAACATGATTTTGGAGTTGAGTTTTAATTTTGATAATTTTCCAAGCTATGCAAAGATTATTATGAATTTTCAAAGAAAAATATAGTTAATTGGGTTTAGAAATTTATTTCAGAAATTATATTGAGAAATTGGGGTCTGAAATTGAGATATGTTAGATAACATGTTAAAAGTGAATTTCTGTGATTTTTTAGGATTTTTCCAAAGTGATTTGATATGGAAATTAAATTATTTTAGAAGAAGGACTTATTAGCATTATTGGTTTTGCTTAATGGACGGGCTTATTTGTTAAATTAATCTTGGTTTAGAGCTGAAATTATGCGGCAGTTATTTTGGTAAAGAATTTGAAAAGTTGAGGTAACCAATCACATATTTACACGTAGGCAGGTTAGTTAGAAAGTATTTGCTTTAATTGGCATTAATCAGCCTTTACTCAGAAAAGTGGGTTCTGCCTCTATTAGAAGCACCTTCCGACTCATAGCTTCCGCCTTCGGTCAAGTCAAAACCCCACAAAGTCGAAACCAATACACATGGTATCAATGAGATTGGTACGAAGTGGATTGGTGAAAGGCGGAAGGCATGGTGTCGAAAGCATAGCTTCCGAAGGGAATGAAACCTTTGTTTTGTTTTAAAATGTAATGCTTTTGCCTTTGTTTAACTAAAGCTTTCGAAGGAGTCGAAACATAAGCTATCGAAAGGGGTTTTCTAAATAGCTTTCGAAGAAGGTTGCCATCTTTCATTTTTAAGTATAAGCTTTTGAATGAGTTCCTTATTTATAAAACAATGCTTTCGAAAATGGTGGTTCTGACCTAGTTGAAACCCTTCTACCAATCTTTTTCCATTCAAATGTATTGAAGTCATCAATGCTTTCGAAAGGAAGCTTTTGTTTAAAAGATGTACTAAGCCACTTCCTAAGAGCTTTCAAAAGGGTTCAAGGGTTTCGAAGGCAATGGCTTTGAAAGAGGGTTTCCATGCTATCCTTCAGAGTTTTTCTTAAATGTTTTGAAGCTTTCAAAAGGATGGTGCCGACGCCATCAAGCTTTCCCAAAATAGTTTTATTAGAAGTTTAAAGGTTTCGAAAGGGGTACTTTCGTATATATTCACTTTGATCCAAAAGATGTTTTTGAGTAAACCCAATGGTTTTGAAAGGGCTACTTTCATTGGTTTCGAAGCTATATTTCTAAGGATTATCAAGTAATGTTTTGATACTTTCGAAAGGTATGTTTTAGTTTCGAAAGAGATGTTTTAAAGAGCTTCGAAAGGTTTATAGGTAATGTTTTGAAAAGAAGTTTTCTATTCTTTCGAAGGAGGTTATCCAGGGTTTTCGAAAGTAATGTTGTAAGGTATCGAAAGCCTTAGTTTTGAAAACAAATAACCCAATCTCATTTTAAAGGAAAACTATGGCATAAATAAAGAGTTTTGGAAATGATTTTAAGTATGGAGTTTTTGAAGAATTTTTTCTTGATTAATAGGTTAAAGGGATTAACCAAGTTATTTTGTTTACTTCTTCATTTATGTATATATTCACATTGTAATGGACCCATAACTGTATTTTGGGGGAGGGCAGAATAACCAGCTAGGTTGACCCAGTAGTGAATATAAATTAAGTAAAGTCCTGAATGAATAGAAATGCATCCAGGAGGTCGGGAAGACCAAAATATAGAATGCTAAAATATTGAATAAAGAAGTTGTTAGGGAGAGGTTCATAGTAAACCCATGAAAACTATGTTTAGAAACAGTTATTGGCAGGGGCCAATAGGTTCATAGTCAACCCATGAAAACTATGTATAGAAGTAGTTGTCAGATAGACAGGTTCATAGTAAACCTATGAAAACTATGTATAGAAGAAGTTTTCATATAGACAGGTTCATAATAAACCCATGAAAACTATGATTGGGAAGAGTTATTGGCAGAGGCCAATAGGTTTGTAGTGAATCCATGAAAACTATATCCGGATTGAGTTATTGACAGATGTCAATAGGTTCCTAGTCAATCCATGAAACTAGGATAAGTGGGAAGTTATTGGAGTTACTAATAGGTACAGGGAAAACCCATGAAACAATGATGTTATTGGCAGGGGTCAATAGGTTCTTAGTGATCCTATGAAAACTATGAAATAGGGCAGGGAGTCCATAAATGTAAACAGTTTAATAGTAAGCCCATGAAAACTATGAAACTGGACAGGGAGTCCATAAGTATTAAATAGGTTATTAATCATCCCATGAAAACTAATAGGTTAATAGTAGCACTAGAAACTATAAATGAGACAGTTAGGCAGAATGAATGGGGATGGGTAATCCGAAATTAATTTACTTGTTTTGCATATCATCATATTATTTTGAGATGTTTTAACCATTGTGGATGCAGGAGCACAATATATGGTTTTAGGATACTAGTGAGGGAAAAACTCATTCCGCTAAGCGGCGTGGTCTCACTAGATATCTAAATGGTTTGAGATGGCAGATTATTATTCATACCAGGCTTTATGTTTGACTCGAAGTTTATGTTTTCCTCTTAAACTCTCGATTACTCAATTGATTTTGAGTAATTTGAGAGTTGAGGTTTTCAGGTACCTCTTTAGACGAATAAGCTTCTGGAGACCTGTAGGAGGCATGATAGCTATCTAGAGTTTTCTTTTATTTTGATTATGCTGTGTTGTTGTTGTAAAGGAAAAGTTGTTAAATTGCCTATATATATATATATATATATATATATACTTTGATCATCCAAGGGGGCATTTTCATATGTCGCTTTTGGCATATGTTGTAATAAGTATATTTTCTCTGAACGTGGTTCTCGTATTGGAATCATGTAATGAATTTGAAATGTTTTGAAATGGAATGTGGAACTTCTCTGATGTTTTAATTTTTTTCCATATTCATATGTTTCTGTTATATCAATGTATCTAACATAACCGTATTTGGTCGCCGAGGTTTAATAACTATGGATGACTGCAACATCCGTAGCCGTTAGTTTTGGGCCTCCAAGTAGGGGGTGTTATAGGATTTGTGTCCTAACTCCACAAAGATAAGTTCCCATTCTTCTCTTTACTTCTTCTTCTCTAATGCTTGTGTTTTTTAATAGTTGCTTGCGCTTCGACAAAATTTGCTCTGATCTAATTTGAATTGGGGTTTCCAATTATTTTAAAAAATTTCATGTTACAATCCAACCATATGTGCCATATCATCGTTACAATTACTATATCAATTAGTTTGTTGCTTGATTTATTGATGTTTCTTCTATTGAATATTACATCGAATACTTCGTTTATGTCAATGTTTCCAGACCTTGGTAATTGGACCTTGTCTCTGTAGTTTTCCTATATGTTGTTTGAATATGATGATTGTTGACGCCAAAATGGGCATCAACACCCAATAGAATCTCATAGAGATTAAACGATGAATGAAATTAAAAACATTGCAGAAAAAGTAAATGAACACACAGATTTTTGTAGTGGTTCGGTAATCTTGGCCTACGTTAACTTTATATTTTTATGAGAACTAATAATAATACTAATACTAAGTATTAGTATTATTATTAGTTTTATTGACCTTGCACTGGATTATGATTACAAGAATGTTTGGATCAGCTAGGATCCATTAATACAAGAGCGAAGAATAAAAATGGCAGAGCCTAGGCCATAGAAGAAGGATCCTCTTTACGGAGAATGGCCATTATATTTATAGGAGAATATGTGCATGGATTGGGCTGAAATTTTGCAAGAAGAGTCTCTAGATCCATAGGGGCCCACCATAACGATCGGTGGCCCTAACTCGATATTTTGGAACGATCGGCCAAAGTTTAGTCGGTCATTATTTTAGCCTCTGAATGATATGCGACTGATAGTGTAGGTTCTTCATGATGTAACATACTTGCTCTCCAAATTTTATGCCATTCCAATGTACCGTTTGTGAGATATCTCATTTTCCATGAAACTATAAATCGTTCTGGCTTATTTTGTACGGTGGAACGATTGGTATGTCTTTCCAAGATTTGAGAGTTTTGTCATATGATCATTTTTGTGGGCTTCACTGTTCATTATATTGATGCTCTGAAAGTTTCAAGTGCATTGGCTTTATAGATTTTGAGATATTGATCGATCTTCATCGATTTATGCTGTTTTATGGATTGTTTTAGATCTATCTATATAAATTCTTCATTTGCCCATAACTCGAGCGTATGAACTTCGATTGACTTCAAATCTAAAACATAGCCTCACAGGGCTTTCCTTGTCACTTCATATTGATTGCACCTTGATCGAGACCCGGTCTGAATATGCTCGACCATCGTCCATAGTCTTGTATATCATTGACTCTCAAGGTTGGTAACCACTCGTTTTTAGTCAAATCTATGGTATCACAGCCTTGCCAAAAGGTGGGATAACAAAGATTAAAAGAAAAGATGGCTATTTGATTCCAGTTTATGTTTGCATAATACAAATAGCATGTCAATTGAACTATTCGATCTCGAAATTTTGTCTTTAGTTTGTATTTTGTTTGATTTTGCTAGTAGTGCACAAAGAGACATTTTAGCTGCACACGCTATGTTCTAAATATGCTTACACCAAGTTATCTCGCTGTTCACTTCTATGACCTAATTCTAAGCTTAAATAAACGAAAATTCCCCATTGGTTTGTAATTTCCAAGCCGAATGATCTTCGGAACCACTATGCCTTATTTGAATTCACTAATCTATTGGGTAAATATGAGGAAGAAAATATGGCATATTTTCTCTCCATCATCCATTGGAGATGAGAGAAAAACCTTCCTATTGTGACCACCGATGATTGACACATATTCCTCGCCCAATAGATTTACTAAAGAATGACCATTAACCCCTGGGTACCATAGACTTGTGTTATCTCTATTACCTACCTTCCTCTCAGTTATCCCTTTGATTTCTGATCCTATGTAGTGCAGCAATTTTCACATGTATGATGCATTATTACCTTCGTTGATAGAGCAGAAATTTTTATTCTTGCATTACATATTTCTAATCCATTGAGAACATAAATATTCCTCTTATATAAATCTCCATGTAAGTTACAATGTGTTCGCCTTCATCATATCTTGCACTTTTCTTATACCCATATCACCTTCAAATTTCGGTTTACTTAAGTCGTTCCAACTCATGTTACGACTTTTATTTTTCCATAGAAAGTTTGCACACATTGAATTGATTTTGTTTACTATTGATACTAGTAACTGAATAAATTGAATCCAAAACATGATCAGGGGATATATTACAGTTTTGATTAATTCAATTCTGCTAGCTACATTCAGCATCCTGTTTTTCCAACTGTGAAATTTCTATTAGATTTTATATAATTGCACCTCGAAACCTCTCGATTTTAGTTTGCTGTAGGATAAGGAATTCCCAAATATGTAACGAGGAGATTCCCTAATTGGACCATCAGTATATTGAGGATTTGGCTTTTGGAACTTCCCCTTTGCTAAAATACGGTGTATTTTTCTGCTTATACATTTCTAAACCCACAGTCTCTTTTATTATTTTCATTATTTTGACTATGCTTTCTACATTTTTAGTGTTAGCTTTTATGAACACTAAAATTTCATCAGCATACAGTATGAGAATTTGTTCAATAGGAAGAATTGCGTTAATGTTGCCCTCGTAGTATTCTAATTCTAATAAAATTGTGAAAAATTTCTTAGCTGTGGCGAATAATAAAGGATATAATGGTTCTCCTTGTCTTATGGCTCTATTGATACTAAAGAATCCTATAGTGCTGCTATCTATGAAAACTAAAAAACTGGTAGTGGAAATACATTCATATATCAAATGTATAAACTTTTTGGAAAATCCCACAAATAGCAATATATGATATATGAATTCTCTGCTAATTTTATGTAAGCTTTATGCAGTCCGCTTTCATGCATATATTATTAACTGTCTTCCTATTGAATCCCCTTGCCATTTCATATGCTAGAAGAGAATTTTCTGTGATAATTCTCTTCGGAATGAATGCACTTTAGTTAGTTGATATTAAGTTGTTGTGGTAGTGCTTACTTCTATGGCTCAACAGATTAGCAAAATTTTTGTATATTACATTGCATAACGAATTTTGCTTGTAATCTGATGATGATCGTGTGTCTAAAATTTTTCGGATTTAGCATAAAAAGGTATGGTTAATTTCCTTAATGATCTTACCTGACTGCTGAATACCCAAAACTGCTTGCAACAAATCATTTCTGATTATCCTTGTGCAATTTGTAAACTTCGAATTAAAGCCATCTGGTCCAGGCGAGCTATTATTGTCAATCTAGAATACTGCCTTTTTCAGTTTATCTATCTCAAATGGCCTACCCAACGCATTTCTTGCATTATCGAAAATAAAAATTTTACAAGTAATTTATGAAAAGTTAAAATTTATAGAAGGAGAATTAAATAAATCTATAAAAATTTATAAAGCTTCCCCGTTTAACTTTTCATTTGAATTGATCCAGATACCGCGGTCATCTACCTATATTGTATTCGTTGTTTCCACAAATTTGGAGTGAAAAAATTGAGAATTTCTTTCTCTTTGAGTGAGCCAGTTTATCTCAGATCTTTGAATGTTTTATGTGGCTTGGCTATGTAGTTAATTTGAAAGACATTCCACTTTTTGCTTATATAAATTAAGCATTTGAGAGTTATTAGGTTACTTAATTAAAATTGAATAAGCAACATCTAGTTTACGTCCCAATAGCTCCATAGTTTGTGCCTAGTTGTTCTATTCCTTATTCCAAAGGTGGTAGCATTCCTTCATTTTCTTCATTTTTGAGATAAGCAGAAATAACGGATTTTCGACATAAAGACTCCCGAAGCTAATTGAATAATGTCTTGATAGTCCGCTTTATAATGCCATGAGTTATATTATTTGAAAGCTATACCTTTTCTCATTGGCGGAGGAGCAGCAATATTAAAAATAAATGGAATATGGTCACTCGTTGAGTAGTTCATAAAGAAAATCAATAAATTGGGAAATTTGTTATAACATTCCTTATTAATGAATAGTCGGACAATTTTACTGTGTACTGACATGTTAGCTCCACCCCTCCAAGTGTATTAGTTACATATACTTGGTGGTTCTAATAAATCTAAAGTCCCTATACATTCAACAAAGTCCACGTTAGGATTTAAGCAGTAGCTACCATTGCTAATCTGTCATACTTGTCTAAGATAGCATTAAAATCACCTACTACTACTCATGGTAATTTGAAGGTACTAACATGTAATTTAATGTAATTTTGTAACTTAATTCTTTTTTCCATTTAGTTATGGGCATATACAACCGTGAAGTAGAAGGATAAGCCCACTTTATTTCATACTAGGCTCGTAATACATTGCTCACTTTTATGAATAACCATGATTGACCATATGTTAGCACCTTGAAGTAGCGAAATTCTACTTTTATTATTGAAATCCTTATTAAAAGTAAAATCTCTTTCCTTCTTAAAACATCTGGCAATATCATTAATCTTGCTTTATGGAAGTTTATTCTCTAATATGCCAACTAACGAAGGTTGTCGTTGTTTTATAGTAACAATTATATCTAATTGCTTGGGGGGAAATTAAGCCCCTTTATATTCCAAATAGTCAAATTCATTGGATAATGTCAGAATGTTCGCTCTCTAATTTCAATTGCGAAGGAAATCTCATATTAAGCTTCGTTTGTTTCATTTTACCAAAAAGATGTGTAAGCATTAAATCCAGCCAAAATATCACAGCACCGACTAAGGTGACATATGAATATTAATATTCGAATTGTTCGATATTAATCATTAACTAAATTTACACCATTGAGTCATACAACCGTAACCATGAATATTTTGGAAAGCCGCATGGTTTAATTAACTTATATCCATGGTAAATTAAATAAATTAATTAATATTTATGAAATATTATTATCATATTTTATTTTTGATTTTGATATTTGAATATTGGTAGTATTTAATAAAATGAGTATATATAAAAGTTATGTATTTGTGTATTAATATACGATATCAATAGAATATTTAAATTTGATTTAATCAATTATGTACTATGTCTATTCAGGAATTGTTGAGGCCCATCTTGCTTCTTGTTTGGCAGATAAGAAGGGGGAAATTAGAAAAGCTTTCAAATGGGATTTGAAAAGGGAAGGAGTAAATAAAGGAAGGAAAGAGGTCTCTCTCTTTAATTCTCACCGATTACCTTCTTAATTAAAACATTTTCTTTCATTCATTTATAGATTCACTCTTTTGACAATTCATTTTATTTCTCTTCTCCCTCTCCCACTCATGGCTGAAATTCTATGGCTACCATGGAAAAATTCCCAAAATCAAATTCAGTTAAATTCAAAATAAGATAAATAAATGGTGGTGAGTTAGATCCTTGCAAAATCCATAGATGATTCAATCAGATCCAGGAGTTCTCTTCTTCATTCGAGGTGTAAATTTTGGCTACATCTATAAGGTAATTTCTAATTTTATTCAACTTTGAAATACATGATGGTAATACAGTTAGATCTCATATATGTTGCATCAC
This sequence comes from Allium fistulosum, assembly GCA_030737815.1. Taxonomy (NCBI): domain Eukaryota; kingdom Viridiplantae; phylum Streptophyta; class Magnoliopsida; order Asparagales; family Amaryllidaceae; genus Allium; species Allium fistulosum. Next base: position 1,430,855,631 of record CM060902.1, read on the forward strand.
TTTTGATTATTTGTACATTTTGTACGTATATTTATGATTCATATCATTCTTCAATGAATTTATATATGCCTAAGTTGTTCGACCTGTTTTGTTATATTAAAATTGATGTTTATAAAATAAAATTATACAAACATTTTCATTGAAAACTAATTTCAATTAATTGTTGTAATTTTTGAATTATCATATAGACAAAAATAAATATCGAAACCATTTTGATAGTTAATTTAATGTTTTATATGTATGTTAGTTTTGAATATAAATTACTTTGGTTATTATTTGCATATCTTCAAAGGTTGTTTTGATTTAAAATTTATAAGTGGACTTTTAACAAAAATCACAAATCTAGTTTGAATCCTCCTTAATTTAAGGCTAGTTTTAATCTATTAGATTTAAGTTTTAAAACATACTAAAATGACAAACTTCATATATATATATATATGTTGTCTTAAATTTAAAATATAACTTGCAATTATATATATGTTAAACATATATAATATATTATTTTATCTCAAAGTTTGAAAAAAGGGATTTTGTGTAAATTCTTTAGGTTAATTTAAAATCTTTTCTAAATTAAAACTAGATTCAGAATTGCTTGTTTTAGATTTCAAAATATATTACTCAAAATTAGGATGCGTTTGAATGTTCAAAATTATTTTGAAATGACATTAAAGGATGAGTAAATAGAAGGAGATAATTCCTCCACCTTTTTCTCTCCTTCTTAATTGCTTACTTAAACATAATTGATTGTCATTTTGGATATAAGTAAACTTTTGATCAGTTAAAATAACTTTACAACATATTACACACACACACAGATATATATATATATGTATGTAGATATAAGCAAACCATATATACTGTTATTATATAAATAAAAAACTATGGAAACTAAAGGAATGTATAAAGGGACAAATCAGTCTGTTGCACAATAAGTCCCAACACCTATATATGGTCACATTAGCCATGTACACTACTTATATGTTGCCCTTGCACCTTACACATAGGGATGTATTTAATACTCTTTTTACAATGTACATTTAAATATAAATTAAATTCAAACTCTTTTAAATAAATTAAATAAAATAAAGGTCTTATTTAAAATTTATGACTTTGGTTCTAATAATATTTTAGACTTCATAGGCCCAATAGATCTAAAATAGAATTTTTTTGAGATCCACCTGTATCACCTGCTTTTGACTGGCCCGTTTCTTGCAATTAGAGATTTAATTTTTCAAATATTAGATAATGAATTTTTGAAAACCATGTGCTCTGATACCAAATCAAAGTTCCTTGATATACTTTTGCAAAATGGATTTAAGGCTGTTATTAACTAGAAGTGGGTTAATAGTGTTTATCAACTATTTAAAAGTTAATTTGTGAAATTAAAGTTTACCTTCTTAGATCAATAATCAAATCACAAACAAAGTAGATAGTTAGATAATAAATATAAAGTAAAACAAAACCAGATAGACCAGAGAGAGAATGATTGAGAATCATGCACCTACTCTCTAATCTTGTGTGATCTGCAAAACCTTGAAAAATAGAAGTGAAAGAGTATGAATATGCAAAGAGAGTGGAAGAATATTAATAAATCTTTCTCATAAAAGCATAAAAATGAAAGAGTAAGAGAAAATGAGAGAATCGTATATAAAAATTCATTTTCCAATGCTTTTATATAGAGAATGAAGAGACATGACTTTTGGTAAAAAGATGAAGAGAAGGATCCATTAAATTAAATTAAAATATGTCCAATGGCTAGCATGTCGACATATGGTGAATGGGTAGATTGACATATCCACCTATATGTCGACATATGGTCTGTAGGTATGTCGACATATCCATGTATTGAAAAACACTTTATAAAAATAATTTTGATCTTTAAAACATTTAAAACAAATATTGTATTTTTTCCAAAGATATTAGAGATGACTATAGAGTTTAGTACAAGAGAAATACCAATGATATTTGTTGCAGGGTCTTTAACAAAAATTGTAAGACTCAAACATACTTAATAAACACTTGAAATGTCTTCGTCACTTAAAGCACTTGTGTTCCATTCATCTTGAGTCAGTTTGTCTCTTCCATTTGCTCTTATTAATCTTCATATGTATAATTCATTTGCTTCAACTAAGTTCTATCTATATCTATAAAATGTCTCCATAATATATTTGTTAATACTACAACTTGGTGAAATGTTAGTTGTAATATTTATATGGCTTTTGTCATCAAAATCAATACACTGGATATTAACAACTATAGCCTAATAAAATGTGCTTGCTTCCCTTGGGCTTTAATTTATCATGGCTCACATATAATTAATCAAAATAACCAAAAACTTTATAAAATGAATAGTTTACAACATCTAATCTAAATCTCATCTCTAGTCCATCAACAAATCTCAAGCTTTCATTCCTCCTCAACAATGTTTGATTCATATTCTCTACCACTCCATAACACCATGACTCTCCAAAAATAGCAACTTCTATGACTACACCCTTAGATTCACAGTAACTTGTGAATTCTTATGACATAAGTCCATTATTGTTGTTAACTCTGAGAACTCTCAAGTGCTTCCCAAAGTTCTAACCTAAGTGCTTCCCTACCAAGTGTTAGATTAAGTGCATTAGTAACAGGTTAAATTGGGGAATTTCAAACAAACAAAATCCATTTATCGATTTGCAATAGATCTTATTTTATTTTTAAATGAATAATTTTCTCACACTAAAACGTATTTAATGGTCGTTATTAAAAAGGGTTTATTGTTTTGATTTAATTTAGTTTTACCTTAAAACTTTAATGTGTATATATTTTTATACTTTGTCTTATATATATATATATATATATGTATATAGTATATACTATTTTTTTAATTTTGACTTATCATAATTAATTTTTAAGTGTTCACCATAATGTAAACGTTGTAAATACAATAAACTTTCCTGGGGCATATAAATATGAATGGCAACATAAACGTGCTAATAACTTGTAACATCCCCTATCTTGAAGCCCGAAGCAAAGCGCTACAGATGCTGCAGTCATCCATAGTATTAAATTCCGATGAAAAAATACGGTAATGTTAATGGTATCCATAATATCAGAAGCACATGAATATGAAATTAAATCAACACAGAATTAAAACATCTTTTCTGATTACATTCCAAATCCAAATTTCATATTCAGATACATAATCCAAAAACGTTTCCCATGTTTTGATCAAATATAATTATTACAATTTATGCCAAGAGAGACCTATGAAGATGCCCCCTCGTATGATCAGAGTACTAAATAGACACATCGGTCTTAAATACATCACAACGAAAATAAAACTAATTACTCTTATAGCTAACTTTGCCTCCTGCATGTCTTTGGAAGCATATTCGTTCAACCTACTAAACCTGAAAAACCTTAACTCTCAATCTACTCAAACTAATTTTGAGCACTCGAGAGTTTAAGGGGAAAACCTAAACTTTGAGTCAGACATAAAGCCTAGTCTGAATAATACTATTACATCTCGGTTTACCAATATTAAGTGAGACCACGCTGCTTAGCGGAATGGGTTTCCCCTCACTAATATCCCGTTTAAAACATATCTTTTGCCAATCAGAATCCCGCAATCAACCGATTAAAGAAATACTAACAATATCTTATATGTACGTAGATCAGGTAATCAATGGACTATCTGGCTAAAAAATGTAGTTTTGTTTGGCTAACTACTAACCATTGGCTGACTCGGGCCTACCAAACAAATAACTAATCTAGCTTCTGTTATACACACTTCTGGACGATATGTCCTTAACTTACTTCTCTCAGGGTCAATTGATCCTAATGGTTTTGCGGGTTCACCAATAACCTATCTTTCTCTGTATATTCCTTTCTGTGTGTAAGATCATTTTAGTCTTACCTGTGACAAAGCCCCACGCACTGGAATTTTGGATTTATATTAGCTTGGGGCTATTAGCTAAAGTATAGGGTGCGACCTTGTACCAATCCCATCTGGTATTCTAATACCCTAGTCATTTACTTAAGGTTAACTACCCCATCAAATTTTCCTTGGAAACATTTCTTTCAAATTGATTTAACCCTTTAAATCATACTTAAACAAGGAAAATATACTTTTTGCTTTACACAAATATCTTTGCCATGATATATGCTTTACACAAAACAATCTTGATGAAAACCTAAATCAATAGGGTTATCTATCCCTTTAAAACAAGTTAAAGCCCTTCTTTAACTTAGAAAACATTAGGTTTTAAATCCAAGATATCACCTTTGAAATCCTTGTTTAAAAACTCTAAACAGTCCCTTTCGAATCCATTGAAAGTACCTCTTTCAAAATAGGTTAACTACTTTACCTTGAAACACTAGGCCGAAAGGCCAAAACCTACTTTTCGGAACCTTTAAAAATAGACCTTTAGAAATCATTGAAAGTATACCTTCGAAAGCTTTATAAAACCTTAGACATCCTCTTTTCAAAATATTTTAAACTTCCCTTTCGAAAGCATTGGAAACCTTCCATTTAAAGGTTCAAGTAAACCTTTCGAAAACATTGGGGCACCTCCCCTTCGAAACCTACATTATATACGTTTCGAGATTATAAAAATTTCTTACTTAAAACAATCCTTTCGAAAACATTGGGTCCAAGTAAAAGTTTGTGGTACATAGCTTTGAAACCATTTAAAACCATTCCTTTCGAATTCTTTGGGTTTAACTTTCAATATATCTAAGGGTCTTATAAGAACTGGAGCAAAAGCATTGCTTTCGAAAGCATTATTCCTTAGTAAAAGAAAGTGCATGGTTTCGAAACCAACCCTTTCGAAAGCATGAAGAAGCGGCTTCAAAGTTTAAGGCAAAAGAACCCTTTCGAAGGCATTGATTTGAAAAGTTGAATGCGGCAGTAGAGGTTTCGACCCCTTAGAAAGCTTGTTTTAAAAACAAAAGGCGGTAACTTAGTCGAAAGCTAATACACTTCTTCGAAAGCCTCATTTGTAATAAAAATAGTTCCAAGTTTATAAGAGCTACTTCTACCTCTTCGAAAACATGTTTCAACTCTATACCTTCCACCTTTCTCCAATCTACGACATACCAAGGAATTGATACCATGTGTATTGGTTTAGACTTGGTAGGAGGCAGATGTATGTGGTCAAAAGGTGGCTGCTATAAGTGGCGAAGCAGTAGTCCTTTACAAAACTGATTTTTAACTTTTTAAAGTAATATGTTTCCAACTAACTTGCCTTATTTGTCAACATATAATTGGTTGCCAATTCATTTACAAAACCTTTTCTAAAAGTTCTGTCGAATTCAGTAATTAACAATTTTAAAACATTTAACAAATTGCCCCTTCTCCTTTTCTAAACATATAAAACATTTAAGTCCCATACCTTAAATAATTTTATATCTTTAATAAAATACTTAGGAAAATTCTCCAAAAATTATCATAAATCACTTTTAATATGTTTTTTTAACATATTTAAATTTCTAACCCAAAGCTAAAATATAATAGCCAAAAATAATTTAAACCCAATTTAACCATTTTCTTTACTACAAAATTCATAATAAATCCACATTAACTTAGAAAATTATTAAACTTGAAACCCATCTCTAAAATAATGATTCTAACCTTATATCAAAAACGCAAGCCATTTTGATGTCATTTAATAGGTTTTTCAAATCAAATCTTATCATAAAATCCATATGAAACAACATGAGTCATTAACAAGCATATATATCCATTTAAACAATCAAGACATGGCATTTTTCTTAGAAAATAAATTCGGATCTCATCAAGAAACCAAAAGCAATAAAAATGAGATGTAATCTATTATTCACTTTAGCTTGTTGTTAAGAGTTTGAGATTTGCCTTGAATTGATTTGATTAGGCTTCCTTCTTCCTCTTTCTTTCTTCTAATGGTGGCCAGCCAAGCTCTAGGTTTAGTTTTTGTTTATGAATATTGTAAATGAAATTCGAATAATGGTTTAAGGTATAAGAACTTAGTTTATTCCTATTTTTTCCTCATCTTATTACCCCATTTTTTTCTTTATTTTAATTCTCTTTGGCTTATTGATTAGTTAAGGCACGGCTACCCTATAACCATACAAATCTCAATCCCTTAATTTACATTATTTCATTTAATTTATCTAATTAAATGTCCTAAATAATGTTAGTCAAAATTAGGGTTAATACAGTAATGTTAATACTATGGATGACTGCAGCATCTGTAGCGCTTAGCTTCGAGCCTCAAGAAAGGAATGTTACATCACCATTGTGATTAATGATTATAACTAAGGGAATTATGTCACGGATTTAATATAATTATTTTAATATAGTAAGCGGTGTCATATATAGGTATATATTTTCGACAATTAGTTAAATTAACATATATTTATATACTGATATTAATGATAATATATGTATAGATAATAATTTTTTTCATCTATGATAAAACTTATTTTTTACTTTTAGGAATATTATATTTACAACTTACTTATCATATATATATATATATAATTTAAAATTCAAATGATTTTTATTAGTTCAAACATTTATCGAAAACATTTTATTTTAAAACCGAAAGTAAAATGTAATTTTTAAACTTAAAACCACAAATAATTTTTACATATAAATATATGTTTAAAACCAAAAATATTTTTTTAATAGTTAGTATATTTTTTTCAAACTCAAAAGCAATTTTTTTTTTATTTTATAAAACCAAAAAAACAAATTTAGTTTATCTCACACACACACAAATACACACACATACGCATGCACACACACACCCTTATATAAATACATACATTGGTCATGAAAATACATACATATAAATTCTTTTTATTTTAATCATATATACATGTATAATTAATTTATGTTTTATACAATTTAATATTTATATATATGTTTACTATTATTTTATTTTCTAAAAAATATATGTTTTTTGATAACAAGAGTGATAATTAATTTAAGCAAAGCACTTATTTAGGTGCCTTAAAGGATTGAACACAATACTCTAAAACCACAAGATAGAGAACTTACCACTTAAACTAGTGGTCCTTGAATTTTTTTTATTTGCCCTAAAATAATGATGAGGAAAATAAATTACAAAATTTATATTAGCTTATATAAATGCACGTCTATTTTGATCTATCAGTTGTTGACATATCAGCGCTTGTGTAGTTAAGTGCTTAGTGGTTCTATAGTAGTGGAGGTGAAAAAAGTTACAGCAGGGATAAAGTAGGAATACAATGGAAAATAGTGGATGTGCAGAATGCTTTATTAGATATTAACCGAAATATTTAAAGTTAATTTGTTCTCATTCTCACATCATTTGTGTAGAAAAAAGAAATATTTTTTAATATTATATAACAAAACCAAAGAATATCGTGATTTATGCAGTCCATATTTGGTGACTACAATAGATTTCTAACTATTGTTGAGCATTTATGCTTTAAAATTAGGTCTTTACCCAAACTTTGTTGATTTGGTTTAAAAGAAAACCAGTCAAATCAACCTTTTTATATTAATGTTGCTAAAGTAGGTGCTATAATGTCTTGATATAGTGTGTGTAGCTGAAAATAGTAAAACATGTCTACTGTTTAATAGTGCTAAATTGAAAAGGTGTAGCAGTCGAAGAGCACCATGCGCTTTAGTGGGGATTTTGCGGGGATTTAGCGCGGATTTAACTGCACAATCGATTACTAGCTATTTCCTCTTTGGATTGCTTATTCCTTGTCCTCGAACTTGTTATGCAAAACCTAGCTTCAAGGCTTAGGGTTTAATATTTTCTATTTGATTTGAATGGAAGAGGGTGAGGTTATTTACGACCACCATAAGATCAAGTATCTTCCACCTTTCTCTCTGAGTTGAATCCAATTTTCACAGACCAAGTAAAATGCTCCCCTAAACCCCCTTGTTTGGCCAACCAAGCCCCTTATAGAGCATTCATGGTATCAGGCCTAACAAATATGCAATATATTAATTATTCAATTAATTATTTAAGCCTATATATTTAATTACATCAATATATAATGATTATATATTATCTAATTTGATTTAAGGTCCCAAATAAATAATTTAACTGCTAGAAAATTCAATACAATACTTTTATTATTTATTTTAACATTTATACAATAATTTTGAATTGGTTGAACTTGAAAATTAGCTAACAACATGGTTGTGTTGACTTTTTGAAGTGTACTTGGTCCATAGTCAATACTCAAACAATTCAAATATCGAATCATGTACGCACTTAACCGAAGTACAATATCGGGCACAAGTTCAGTTATTTATAGATCACTTAGGCGAAATATGAATTCTAATTTTATTAAGCCAGACCTTGTAATGACATTTTGTGCATGTTCAATTTTCATCATCACTATATCACTAAGAAGTCTAGAGTTTAGTTTATAGTCAAAAAAATCTAATAATATCCATAGTTAATTGCATATCATTTTAAAGTCCTTAGTTCAATCCGATAACATTTACTGATTAACAGTTTTACTATGGTCAGAGATTTGGACTTTAAGTTGAATACCAATTACGGTGATACCGACCTTCCTACAAGGACGGAGACGAATTCTCACTTGAGTAGTGTTTCACTTTAATTAGTTCAATGCATACCTAACTATGGTTGTAACATGAGCGTGATATCGTGTGACTGACCATAACAAAAGCATAGTATAGTCCGGTTACCTAAGATCCATAGTGCTCTCAAGTTGTAAAACAACTGCTCACCATTACATGAGATCTTTTGTTTTGACTAAGTTGTATTAACCTATAAAAGACTCTAGCTGAGTCATTATGTGATTGTTCCAAACAATCCCAAGTACGTAATCTCATAGTATCCTGGATGGTCATGAGTGATTCACCATCTGTCATACGCGGATCATACACACACTAGCCTTAACGGACATATTAATATTCTTTTCTTGATACTCTTGACTAGAAACTTTTAAAGATAAGAATTTTAATATCGATTCAAAGCTCATGGTCATGAACACATTTGTAACTACAATCAGTCAAATACATTCTATCAATCTACCTAAATAAACCGAGAAAGGAGTCAGCGATCGATCTATGATACTACCTTTAATATCTACTCCCTTGATTATATCTCTCTATCACTGATAAACTATCCTATTATGTAGAACATGCGAATGATGTGTCTTGACTTCTTGTGAGATTAAGATTCCTTAGCAAACCGTATTGCCACATTATTACCATAATACTCAAGATCAGACCTTCAATGCTTGGGATCACTCCTAGCTCTTTAACGAATTTATGTATCAACACTGCTTCTTTCACTACATCTTTTAAGATGACATATTCAACCTCCATGGTTGAATCGTCTGTAACTACTTATTTGGAACTTTCCAACAAACGACTCCTTCATTGAAGGTAAATACAAAACTTGAGATCAACTTATTATTATTGATATCATTTTGGAAATTCAAGTTCGAGTACCCTTCAAACGGAGTGAAATGACCCTCCTAATTCTACTCTAATTTCATAAGGAATTTTTTTTAAGGTAAAGAGGATATGTATATATATATATATATATATATATATATAGATATATCATCCATTTCAATTATCATTCTCAGGGTCACTTTCTTTTTCCAATAAATCAAATATATCCAGGATCACAATAATCAACCAATATAAATATATCAGTACATTTACAAAAATAAGCACATACATGTGAGGATGTATATGCCTCTCTTGTTTGAATCAGAGTTTTGAAAAACAAGAGGATGTTGGATTGCTAATTTATATCATATATTATTATTTTTTTTGATCAAACAATCCACTGGGAACAAACACATTAGTCTGTTTATACTAACTAAGAAGTGATCAAGAAATAATCAGTAGTAAACAAGCTTTTAATATAGATGTTTGTGTTAAGTTCTGAATAGTGTCAAAATCAGTATAAAATAAAGTGGATCCTAAGGAAACACAAGCAACATCTAGGCGTAATGGAAACGCGCCTAACTTATACATACAAGGTCACGAGTTCGAGTACTATGCTGGTTGGTTCAAACACAATTTTTGTTTTTCATTTTTTTTTTCATTTTTCTTCTGTACAATTTGGAATCTGTTATTTCCCTATATCTGCACATATATGTCTTATTATTGCCTATACTTCAACATACTAAACAATAATCCTTGCTTAATTATTTTTGAATTCATTTCCTACAACCTAGAAGGCTTCATGATTGAATGATAAGAGTGTTTATCATTTTCCAGGTTTGTATTTCTTCTTATAAGATTTGTCTGGCATTTAAAATGCATTTGGTTAGAATCTGAGTAAAATTCAGATTCTTATTTCAGATACAAAGGAAAAGGTGTGGTAAAATCTGCACTTAAACATGTTTATGTGCATATATATCTGCAACTATTTGGATCTGGCTTCCATCTATCTTACTACAGATCCTTTCTTTATTTAAAGGTAGGACATGAAACTTTTGTATGGAACAAGTTTAACTATGAAAACCTTGCAGCCATATAAAAACATTCAACCTATGTCTATTTTCTTTTGTATACATATGCTATATTGGAAAATAAAACCATTTAAATTTTCTGAGAATCAACTCTCCAGATTTTCCAAATCTTAAATTCTTTCCAAAGATTCATGATTGACTAATGCATTTATAAAATGTAATCATTCAATTTAACATGGTGTTCTTGCTAAATCTACTTACCAGATTAGATTAAAATTCTTTTTAAACATAACAGATATTCAACTTAATTCATAGTTTCCAGATACAAGTCAAATTCTTAACAAAATACTTAACAAAATATCCCTTCAATATTCAACACTTAGTACAAGTAGCAATTTAAATTGTCAATACATGCAGATTTCAACATTTAGGCTCTTATCTAACTAAGTTTAGCATGCTATATCTTTTTCTCAAGGCCTTGCTCCTACTCCTACTTAGTTGCTGCAATCCCTGAAAAAGCATTGGAAACTGCCTCATTTTAAATGAGACACCCCAGATGCCATTAGCACACTAGGGTCAGACACATGTCTGGTATGAGAAAATTCACAAAAGCATCTTATTACTTAGATTAAAATCAAGTTAAATACATATACATATGGTTCTGTCCTTTTTGGAATCAGGTAAATACTTGTGTGCATGCTCTGTGTCATGTGCATGTGCACACTTTAATTTTCTTTCCAGAGATTACATATATAAATATGGCACATACATTCAAGCATACATCTCAATCATAGACAACCAATCATGCATACCAAACAGGAAAATAACCAATATGAGTTAAATCATTTATTCAATTCTCACATTTCAAATCTGGAAAAACTCTAGTTTCCTCATTATTTCAAGTATTATTTCCTGGGTATATTTATCTATCCTTGGTCTCATCTGCAATGTTTATGAATCAATGGACACACTATAATGAACTAATTCACTCCATTACACAAAGATCTCGGGACTTAAACAAGCCATGTGTCAACTTATGTTACTCAAGCACACAAGTCATTCCTGCAGTGTTCTTGACCCCAATATCCTAATCAGGTTTAAGTTAATAATAACTCTTTTTCATGGCAAAACCATTCAGTAATTCATTTCAATAGCCAAAACATCCATACATGGCATCACATATTATTCATAACCATACAGAGGTAAACAAGCAAACAACCAATGGTGATTACAAAATAAGGTCCTGCATCTACATATATTCATCTTGGTATTTTAAAAGGAGTTTAGGCAACTAACATTGGCTTATGATCTCTGAGAGAGTTTTTCTTTTGCAAACATTTGTGCTTGAGTTAAACTCAGAATAATCTGGTTTCACTGAATCACAAAATCTTGTTTGCTATGCATTTTATTGAATCAGGAGCATCAGCACATAGGCAACCCTATTGCACCCCTAATTCCTTTCTATTTCAAGCCTCAGCACTTATACATGAGTATATTGCAGCTCAACATTATTTACATCTTTCTGGGTTGAGCCAAAACCAATACTACTTGCCTATTCTCAACATTTTATTTTCTGGGTATTTGTTTATATCCCTAAATATTAACATATCAGAGATCTGAGTGTATAAAACAGATATGTATGCTAACAACACATAGACTTTGTTATAATAAAACAAATGATCAACCAAAGAAAATCAAACATATTCAGGTTTAGATTCACAGATAAACATTTATATATGAAAATACTCTTTGAATGAAAATACTTTTTATCTGGCTGCCTACATTAGGACTTATTGCCTTAGATTTTTGAGTGAGTTTTCTCACCTAGCTCTCTCCTTTGTTTCCTTAATTAACTGATGAACTCCTGCTCTTATCCTCAAGCTCTCTTTCTTCCCTTGTCTTATGATTTCTGTGGTATTGTTTTTCTTCCTTTTTTTTTTCAAAATTCTTTTCTGAAGAGAAGAGGAGGCTGCTGCATATACATGTATATATATGCAGGGTCTCTCTTAGGGTTTTGGGTATTGGCTAAAGCCATTTTTGCCCACCAGAAAATCATGTTATCTGAATTTTAACCCAAAGTTTTACCCCCTCCCCGGCTTAATTTGGGTGAAGAGAAAAGTGGTTACACATTTTTCTTTCAGAGATTGCTTTTCAGAAAATACTTTTCCCCCTTGTCTACAATCATGCTAAAAATGTGACTTGGTTTTGTTATTTATTAAATACTCTTTTCTAATTCTGCCTATACCAAGAACTTCTCTGTTTTTATCTTATTTTCCTATTTTTAGCTTTCATGTAAATGGTATGTACCTCCTTCATTTATTTATAAGAGAATTAGTTCTTTTTATATCTTCTTGCCTTTTATTTTCTGCTTATATTAAAATATGTCTATATATATATATTTTATTTCACTAGTTTGAACTCTAGTATTTTATTAGCACATGTATATGTATATATATATATCACTCTGTATTGACACACACATGCACATGTATACTTAAGAAAAATATTCAGTAGCATACATATATTTATATTTACTTATGCATTCAGCTTTAAAGATTTTAATATATATATATATATATATACATATATATATTCCCATACATATCAATATGTATTTATTTAGAGATCAGAGATTTTTAGCTTCTGTTCATGTGTATACCCTGTGCACACATGTACACACATACTGATACACTATCAAGCCATAACAATCTCCTTCCAAAATTAATTTAAAAATTATTTTAAATTTATTTATATTTTCCAGAATGAATTCCTAAAATCTTAGGTCATTACATACACCCCTCCTTTTAGAAATTGTGTCCCACAATTTTCCTAAGCTTAAAATAAATTTTAAACTTAATTCAGAGAACAAGTATATTCTCTACCAAATAGATTCTTAGTTCTATACTAACTAAAAATATATTCATCCAAAATAAAGAAAACAATCAAAAATCAGAATTACCTTAATCTGAAAATAGCTTAGGATAATTCATCCTAACTTTGTCTTCTAATTCCCATGTGCAATCACTAGGATCTAGACTCCACTGTACCTTCACAAGTTTCAGAGATTTATTCCTCAACTTCTTCACATCTTTTGCTAAAATTCCCACTGGATCCTTTTCATAAATCAAATTAGGATTTATCTGCACTTGGGTTGGGGTTTCAAGAATTTCTGCCTTGTCATGGACCCACCTTCTCAATTGTGATACATGAAAAACATCATGTATGCCTTGCATGTTTTCTGGTAATTCCAACTTATATGCCAAAGGACCAATTCTCTCCAGAATTTTGTATGGTCCAATATATCTTGGGGTTAATTTGCCTTGTTTTCCAAACCTCAGCACATTTTTCATGGGTGAGATTTTGATGAAAACAAAATTTCCCACCTCATATTCTACCTGCCTCCTTCTCATGTCTGCAAATTTCTTTTGCCTATCTTGAGCTGCTGTCATTCTTCTTCTTATCAACTCAATTTTCTCCTTGGTTTCTTGTATGTACTCAGGTCCTAAAATAGACCTTTCTCCTGCTTCTACCCAGCAAACAGGTGACAAGCAGGGTTTACCATATAAGGCTTCAAATGGAGCCATTCCTATGGTGCTTTGGTAGCTGTTGTTGTAGGTAAATTCAACTAGGTGAAGATAATCTTCCCAGTTGCCCCCAAAATCCAATATACATGCCCTCAACATGTCCTCCAAAACTTTGTTTACCACCTCAGTCTGCCCATCTGATTGAGGATGGTAGGCAGTACTTAAACATAGTTCACTTCCCATTGCTTCTTGAAAGCTTCTCCAGAATTTTGAAGTGAAGATGGTATCCCTATCACTCACAATGGTTTTGGGAATGCCATGTAACCTTACCACTTCTTTTATAAAAATTTGAGCTAGTTTTGGTGCTGTTCTTTCTGACTTGACTGGGATGAAGTGTGCTACCTTGGTTAGCCTATCCACTATCACCCATATACTTGTATTACCTCTCTTAGATCTAGGCAGTCCATCTATGAAGTCCATAGATATGTCTTCCCACTTCCACTGTGGTACACTAAGAGGTTGCATCAACCCTGATGGTCTTTGAGTTTCAGCCTTGACTTGTTGGCAAGTCATACATTTGGCAATGTACTTAGCTATATCAGATTTCATCCCCTTCCACCAGAAGTCTCTTTTCAAATTTTGATACATTTTTGTGTTACCTGGGTGTATGGAGTATTTACTTCTGTGATATTCATCCAATATCTCCTTCTTCAATTCTATGTCCTCTGGTACACACATCCTATTCTGGTATCTCACATAACCATCTTTATCAATGTGGTGATTCATTACTTCCTCCCCTCTTGAGAGGAGCATTCTCTTCTCTAATAAGTGAGCATCTTGTTCTTGCATTTTTCCTACCTTCAGAATTAAATCTGGTTGAAGTGTCATTAAGCTTAACTTCCCTTTATCTTCTTGTGCACCATGCATTTGCTCATTAATGTGCACACAACCATTCTCCTCAATCTCTAACTCAGTTAGCAAAAATAAATTTTTAAATTCTTCTATCATCATCATAGCCAATTTAGCATGATGTCTACTTAGAGCATCTGCAACTTTGTTTGCTTTGCCTGGTGTATAGAGTATGTCAAAATCATAGGCAGCTAAGAACTCCACCCATCTGTGTTGCCTCATGTTCAAATCTTTTTGTGAAAACAAATATTTTAGAGACTTGTGGTCAGTGTAGAGTTCAAACTTGGTGCCTAATAAATAATGTCTCCAAAGTTTTAAAGCATATATCACAGCTGCTAATTCGAGATCATGTGTGGCATACCTTACTTCATGGGGTTTAAGTTGTCTGGATGCATATGCAATGACTTGACCTTGTTGCATCAACACTGCACCCAAGCCAAATCCACTAGCATCAGTGTATACCACTAATTCTTCATTTCCATGTGGTACCTTTAGAATTGGAGCATTCACCAATGCCTCCTTCAATTGTTCAAAAGATTTTTCACATTTTTCTGACCAAACAAAAGCTTGGTTCTTCCTGGTTAGGTTAGTGAGTGGTGTAGAAATTTTTGAAAAATCTTTTATAAACCTTCTATAATATCCTGCCATCCCCATAAATGACCTCACTTCACTCACAGTGTTTGGCCTCTTCCATGCTTGGATAGCCACTACTTTATTGGGGTTCACAGAAATTCCTTTGGCAGATATAACATGGCCAAGAAAATGTACTTCCTCCTTCCAAAACACACATTTTGAAAATTTTGCCTTTAAATCTTTTTCCCTTAGTCTAGACAAAACCAGGTGCAAATGATGCTTATGTTCTTCCACTGTCTTAGAATAAATCAAAATGTCATCTATAAAAATAAGCACAAACTTGTCTAAACAATCTCTAAAGGTTCTGTTCATTAAATCTACAAAGTAAGATGGTGCATTGGTCAAGCCAAATGGCATAACCAAAAATTCATACAACCCATACCTAGTGTTAAAGGCAGTGTACTTGATGCTTGATTCTTCCACCTTCATTTGATGAAAACCAGATGCTAAGTCTAGTCTAGAAAATACTTTTGCCCCTGCTAATTGATCAAAAAGATCATCTATTCTTGGCAATGGGTATTTATTTTTAATAGTTACTTTGTTTAATTCTCTATAATCTATGCAGAGTCTTAAAGAACCATCTTGCTTCTTAACAAATACCACTGGTGCTCCCCAGCAAGAATTACTTGGTCTTATAAAACCCTTTTCTTCCAATTCTTCTAACTGTTTCTTTAGTTCCTTTAGTTCATTTGGCCCCATTCTAGTTGGCTTTTTAATCACAGGGCTTGCTCCTGGAACTAAATTGATCTGGAATTCTACTGGTCTATGGTGTGGAATACCCTTGACCTCACCAAACACATCCAAATATTCATTGACTATGGGAATTTCTTCAATGGTTAGTTCACTGAAATCTTTTTCTGAGTCAACTAAATGATATAGTTTTCCTTCCTTAGCTACCTCACATAAAACTGTGATTCTCTGGCCTCTAGAATTTTGCAATGATATGGTGGATGAGTCTAAATTAATTATGGCTTTAAATTGCCTTAACCAGTCTACCCCCAATATAACACCTATATTTGGGTAATTCAAAACATATAAATTGGAAATAAAAATATTTCCCCCTATGTTTAATCCCACATCCACACAAATCATATTTAAAACACTAGAACTCCCCAATGGACTGTGTATATGCAATGGGGTTTCAACCAATATGCAATTCAGTTTTAGCATTCTAACCAGTTCATAAGAAATTAAGGAGTGAGTTGCCCCAGTATCATATACTACTGTTATGGGTATGGTACAAATAAGTAATGTACCTTCCACTTGGCTATGGTTTACAGTGTTACTCTCCACTGTGGCTTTGCCTTTTCCTTCCAAATTTGCCAATTTGCCTTGCTGTTTATACTCAGGACAATTCCTCTTCATATGCCCCTCTTTCCCACATAGATAGCATTTGAAAGCTCCTCCTTTCAATTCTGGACATTTTGGTTTGATATGCCCTTCCTTTCCACACTGATGGCACACAATTTTCTTCTTGTCTTCCTTAGCCTTGACATCTCCAGTGTTTTTGTTACTAGCCTCTTCTTTCTTCTTATCATAAGGGTGATACCTCCCCTTACCTTTCTTGTTATTATTGCTCTTAAAATTTCTGAACTTCTCCCTTTCCTTGTCATGCTGCTCCAACCTCAAAGCTAAGTCTATCACATGGTCAAAAGTCTTGTCTGCATAGGGTAACATGGCTCTGCTAAGTCCTGGGTTCAAACCCTTTATGTACCTATCATTTTTAGATGCCTCATCTGCCACAAGCATTGCTCCATATGTGGAAAGCCCCTCAAACCTTTGAGTGTATTCTGTGACAGTCATGGTCCCTTGTCTAAGCCTAATGAATTCTTCTAACAAGGTAGTCTTTGCTGATGCTGGAACAAACCTTGCTTCCAACATCTCTTTGAATTGATTCCAAGTGATTTCATTCTCATTCCTTCCTGCAATGATTACTTCCCACCAGCCTAAAGCTACTCCTTTCAGCTGTCTTGAAGCCACTTGCCTCTTTCTTTGATCATCAAGTTGCATGTCATTGAAAATTCTTTCCAATGTTCTCAACCATGTTTGAATCTCCATGATACTCTCTGTCCCTTCAAAGCTTTTGCCTCCTAAATGAGTATATGTCTTAAGCAATTTTGAGAGTTCTTCATAGGGATTTTCTTGCCTTTGTCCTGCCCCATCCCTAAATGCTCTCACCAAGTCTTGCAGATTGACCATTGGTGGTGCATGGGAAGATCCTGCTCCCTGATTTGGTGGTCTCCCTACCATAGTTTGCTAATAATAATTTACATAGCTGGTTAGTTTGATATTTAGTTCCTTTTAATTTTATTTCTATCTAAGGACTTGATCCTTACTTCTACTATGTTGAATAACATAGTTCTGATACCAACTGAAATGACCCTCCTAATTCTACTCTAATTTCATAAGGAATTTTTTTTTTAAGGTAAAGAGGATATGTGTATATATATATATATAGATATATCATCCATTTCAATTATCATTCTCAGGGTCACTTGCTTTTTCCAATAAATCAAATATATCCAGGATCACAATAATCAACCAATATAAATATATCAGTACATTTACAAAAATAAGCACATACATGTGAGGATGTATATGCCTCTCTTGTTTGAATCAGAGTTTTGAAAAACAAGAGGATGTTGGATTGCTAATTTATTTCATATATTATTATTTTTTTTTGATCAAACAATCCACTGGGAACAAACACATTAGTCTGTTTATACTAACTAAGAAGTGATCAAGAAATAATCAGTAGTAAACAAGCTTTTAATATAGATGTTTGTGTTAAGTTCTGAATAGTGTCAAAATCAGTATAAAATAAAGTGGATCCTAAGGAAACACAAGCAACATCTAGGCGTAATGGAAACGCGCCTAACTTATACATACAAGGTCACGAGTTCGAGTACTATGCTGGTTGGTTCAAACACAATTTTTGTTTTTCATTTTTTTTTTCATTTTTCTTCTGTACAATTTGGAATCTGTTATTTCCCTATATCTGCACATATATGTCTTATTATTGCCTATACTTCAACATACTAAACAATAATCCTTGCTTAATTATTTTTGAATTCATTTCCTACAACCTAGAAGGCTTCATGATTGAATGATAAGAGTGTTTATCATTTTCCAGGTTTGTATTTCTTCTTATAAGATTTGTCTGGCATTTAAAATGCATTTGGTTAGAATCTGAGTAAAATTCAGATTCTTATTTCAGATACAAAGGAAAAGGTGTGGTAAAATCTGCACTTAAACATGTTTATGTGCATATATATCTGCAACTATTTGGATCTGGCTTCCATCTATCTTACTACAGATCCTTTCTTTATTTAAAGGTAGGACATGAAACTTTTGTATGGAACAAGTTTAACTATGAAAACCTTGCAGCCATATAAAAACATTCAACCTATGTCTATTTTCTTTTGTATACATATGCTATATTGGAAAATAAAACCATTTAAATTTTCTGAGAATCAACTCTCTAGATTTTCCAAATCTTAAATTCTTTCCAAAGATTCATGATTGACTAATGCATTTATAAAATGTAATCATTCAATTTAACATGGTGTTCTTGCTAAATCTACTTACCAGATTAGATTAAAATTCTTTTTAAACATAACAGATATTCAACTTAATTCATAGTTTCCAGATACAAGTCAAATTCTTAACAAAATACTTAACAAAATATCCCTTCAATATTCAACACTTAGTACAAGTAGCAATTTAAATTGTCAATACATGCAGATTTCAACATTTAGGCTCTTATCTAACTAAGTTTAGCATGCTATATCTTCTTCTCAAGGCCTTGCTCCTACTCCTACTTAGTTGCTGCAATCCCTGAAAAAGCATTGGAAACTGCCTCATTTTAAATGAGACACCCCAGATGCCATTAGCACACTAGGGTCAGACACATGTCTGGTATGAGAAAATTCACAAAAGCATCTTATTACTTAGATTAAAATCAAGTTAAATACATATACATATGGTTCTGTCCTTTTTGGAATCAGGTAAATACTTGTGTGCATGCTCTGTGTCATGTGCATGTGCACACTTTAATTTTCTTTCCAGAGATTACATATATAAATATGGCACATACATTCAAGCATACATCTCAATCATAGACAACCAATCATGCATACCAAACAGGAAAATAACCAATATGAGTTAAATCATTTATTCAATTCTCACATTTCAAATCTGGAAAAACTCTAGTTTCCTCATTATTTCAAGTATTATTTCCTGGGTATATTTATCTATCCTTGGTCTCATCTGCAATGTTTATGAATCAATGGACACACTATAATGAACTAATTCACTCCATTACACAAAGATCTCAGGACTTAAACAAGCCATGTGTCAACTTATGTTACTCAAGCACACAAGTCATTCCTGCAGTGTTCTTGACCCCAATATCCTAATCAGGTTTAAGTTAATAATAACTCTTTTTCATGGCAAAACCATTCAGTAATTCATTTCAATAGCCAAAACATCCATACATGGCATCACATATTATTCATAACCATACAGAGGTAAACAAGCAAACAACCAATGGTGATTACAAAATAAGGTCCTGCATCTACATATATTCATCTTGGTATTTTAAAAGGAGTTTAGGCAACTAACATTGGCTTATGATCTCTGAGAGAGTTTTTCTTTTGCAAACATTTGTGCTTGAGTTAAACTCAGAATAATCTGGTTTCACTGAATCACAAAATCTTGTTTGCTATGCATTTTATTGAATCAGGAGCATCAGCACATAGGCAACCCTATTGCACCCCTAATTCCTTTCTATTTCAAGCCTCAGCACTTATACATGAGTATATTGCAGCTCAACATTATTTACATCTTTCTGGGTTGAGCCAAAACCAATACTACTTGCCTATTCTCAACATTTTATTTTCTGGGTATTTGTTTATATCCCTAAATATTAACATATCAGAGATCTGAGTGTATAAAACAGATATGTATGCTAACAACACATAGACTTTGTTATAATAAAACAAATGATCAACCAAAGAAAATCAAACATATTCAGGTTTAGATTCACAGATAAACATTTATATATGAAAATACTCTTTGAATGAAAATACTTTTTATCTGGCTGCCTACATTAGGACTTATTGCCTTAGATTTTTGAGTGAGTTTTCTCACCTAGCTCTCTCCTTTGTTTCCTTAATTAACTGATGAACTCCTGCTCTTATCCTCAAGCTCTCTTTCTTCCCTTGTCTTATGATTTCTGTGGTATTGTTTTTCTTCCTTTTTTTTCAAAATTCTTTTCTGAAGAGAAGAGGAGGCTGCTGCATATACATGTATATATATGCAGGGTCTCTCTTAGGGTTTTGGGTATTGGCTAAAGCCATTTTTGCCCACCAGAAAATCATGTTATCTGAATTTTAACCCAAAGTTTTACCCCCTCCCCGGCTTAATTTGGGTGAAGAGAAAAGTGGTTACACATTTTTCTTTCAGAGATTGCTTTTCAGAAAATACTTTTCCCCCTTGTCTACAATCATGCTAAAAATGTGACTTGGTTTTGTTATTTATTAAATACTCTTTTCTAATTCTGCCTATACCAAGAACTTCTCTGTTTTTATCTTATTTTCCTATTTTTAGCTTTCATGTAAATGGTATGTACCTCCTTCATTTATTTATAAGAGAATTAGTTCTTTTTATATCTTCTTGCCTTTTATTTTCTGCTTATATTAAAATATGTCTATATATATATATATTTTATTTCACTAGTTTGAACTCTAGTATTTTATTAGCACATGTATATGTATATATATATATATCACTCTGTATTGACACACACATGCACATGTATACTTAAGAAAAATATTCAGTAGCATACATATATTTATATTTACTTATGCATTCAGCTTTAAAGATTTTAATATATATATATATATACATATATATATTCCCATACATATCAATATGTATTTATTTAGAGATCAGAGATTTTTAGCTTCTGTTCATGTGTATACCCTGTGCACACATGTACACACATACTGATACACTATCAAGCCATAACAATCTCCTTCCAAAATTAATTTAAAAATTATTTTAAATTTATTTATATTTTCCAGAATGAATTCCTAAAATCTTGGGTCATTACACGGAGTTTGTTGTTTCCATATATAAGTAACAAATCCTTAGTACTTCTCAAATACTTTAAGATGACCTTAAGTATTATCCAATGATTTTCACTTGGATTTGATTAATATCGGCTAACTGCACCTCATGTATGAACAACATCTGTCATGTTATATCCTATTTTCATGGAAAAAAGAAAAAATGGCGACACTGCCAAAATAGAGAAGCTATCACATGTCTAAGATAAAGATCTATTGTAAATTTAAAGAAGGGCTATCGCATTATCGCATGCCTAAAGATGAAAGGTATCGTGTGTTTAAAGTAGAACTGCTATCACATTCTAAAGATAAGAGTAATCTCATGTCTAAGGCTAAAGCACTATCGCATGTCTAAGGCTAAAGTATTATCGCATGTCTAAAACTGAAGTGTTATAGCATGCCTAAGGATAAAGGGCTATCGCATGTCTAAAAGTGCTATCAAACCTCTAGAAAAATGACATCAGAGTCATTCAAACTATCAAGATTGTCCAAGAGTCAACCTCATATTATTCCAGTTATTCCATGTCATTAAAGAAGGAAGAGAAGAAAATCATGCCACATGTCATTTTAACAGTGCGCCACATCATCAATTGACCAAGAAGATCTTAACAATGTAATATTAGCACCCGCCACATGTCAAGAATCCAATGATATAATTACCTTATAATAGGCATGTATCGCCCACCCAAGAAGAGGTGAATTCCTTGACTCTCTTCTTCTTCATTTTTTTAGTAATCAACGCATAAACTCTTGTATTGAGACTCTAATGGTCGCTTAGACCAAATCATAGTTGATAAACTTTGACAAAGGACTCTTTTCTTTTGCATTTTCATATTTGTCCAGAGGAACTTCTTAACAAATAACATAGAACCTTATATCATAAGATCTTGGGTTAGGCTAAATCCTAGGTTTAAGATAGGTGCTTTCACCAAGAGTAGAAAGCTGCATATTTTCTCCAACCACTAACTTACCTGTTGTGCTAACTTGAAACAAAATGGCCTGGAAAAAAACATGAAGTTTTCCATAACACAACTTTCAAGAAAAATGTGGCACACAATTTTAATTGATAACGCTGAAGTTGGATAAGCTTCTGTTCCTGTGGTGATGGGCAATGAAAGTGTAGCAATAAAATGGAAGCGAAAATAGCCCAACACAATGCATGAATTAATTGAAATGATTGTCTCGCATAAATCTTCGAAGATGAAAGTAACAAAACACAATGGAGAAGAAATAGAGTCTCCTTTAAGGGAAAATGATTGGTCTCTTTTGGGAAAGAGAGATCTTGGAAAGAGAGACTTAGAACCTAAAGAAAAAGGAGTAGCTAGGGTTGTGAGGCTAACAAGAACCTCATTAAAGCTACGCCACCACGCTAAAACTAGGATTGAAATCAATGTTTAATCTACTTGAAAACTAACAAGGGAACCTAGGAATCTCGATAAATTCTCAAAGGTACAATATGCAAGTTTCCTCTCTGGAGTGTAATACATGTCGAGTACAAGGCATTATAAAAATGATGAAACTTACTTAAGATACATAGTTCACAAGATGGCTAAAGTTATGTTATATTTATAAGGAAATAGAATGATGGACCCAAAAATCAACAATTACCTCAGAGGAGCCCCATTCAAAGAGGAAATAACGGTGATTTGATTTCCTTTGCATATAAAAATCCCTTCTTTATGGTATGATAGATTTTCGGATCCCAATGACCACCTTTGGATTTTGAAAGCCAAATGGACATTTACGTCGCACCAAGAGCCATGAGATGTAGGTTATTCCAAACAGCTTTTCTTAGGGCTATAAGTAAATGGTCTGAACGATACTAGGAAAAAACTACTTTCGAAATTTTTTCTCATTTCTATACTTTACAAGATCTCATAATCGATTCAAGTATGCTTGCTAATATCAAACAACATCCTGGGAGTTGCAATGGGACTATGTAACAAAATTCAGGTAAGTGTAACGACCCGTAATTTTACCACTTTGGAAATAAGATATTTAATTTATTTAAAAAATTTAGATATAGAATTTTCAAACTTAATAATCATGTTTTATGTGATAAACAAGAATGATAAACTTATTTTTAGAATTTGATTACAAAATCAAGAAGTTTGGATTTTCATCGTAAAAGTGACAAAAGTCGGTTTTCGATAAAATTGGGTATATAATCAAATAATTGTTTAAATGATAAATAATTATTTTTAATGGTTATTTAATAATAATAATTGATTTGTAAAATTTTATAAATATATAAACTTGGTTTACAAAGATGTTCAAACTTCGTCATATTTTGTCAATTCGACGTCATATGTTGTAATGAAATTTTAATACTATTAAATATGGTTTTATAACTCAAAAGAACTTGTTTTAATTATATAAAGATGATAAGAAACTTATTTTCAAGTTTTTTTTACATAAATAAATAGTTTAACTAAACGTCAAAATATGACCGACGATCGTTTTTCAGATTTACGACCGATGACCAAACGAAAGTTGTTTCAACATTTTTGCAACATGGTTTCTTTTAACATGCATACTTACACATTTACACACTTTGGTAAACATTTACTATTATCACTACAAGACAAATAGAGTTTACTTTTGTTAAAATATATTAAAAAAATTTGATTTATAAAGATATGTAAATAAACAGAATCATTTCAAATAAATACTCAAACATCCTTTCTCCATAAATGCTTTAGTACCTAGTTGTCAAACTCATGCATGGAAAAGGAGCATTTTAGTTTTATGAATTTTGTTAATTAAATGAAAAATGCATAATCCTTTCATTTAGTACAAATCTCAAATCCACATATCTCATCTCATTAAAAGCCATCTCTTCCATGTCCATTCTTGCCTTGGAAAGGAAATAAAAGGTGGTTGAAAATTTAAAATTTGCTTAAGGTCAAAAAATTAATTTTAGTAGAAATCTTCAACTAAAAATGCACCCATATTTCCTTAATTTTTCACACCTCATTTCATACTACTTCTTCACTTTTTCCATCTCTTTCATGGCCATCATCTCTGATATCACAATCCTCTCCCTCCTTCTAAAGAAATAAAAAAAATCGAAATCCACCTCCAAAACCACCACACACCCAAAATCTGAACCTATACACACGCACCCACCCCCATACACACGCACCTACCCCCATACACACGCACCCGAGCCCATACCCCCCATTAAACACACGTACCCACCTCTACCCGTAGCTAAACCCCACATACCCGAGCCCTACATTCCCACGCGCACACCCACACCTCCATACCAAAGTCGTACCCACCCAAGCACCCAAGGCCGAACCCCCTAGTCCGTACACTCCACCTCTTTAAGCAAGCCACATCTCCATTTGAACGTGTCATTATGTATTGATAGCGAGAAGGAAGGATATTTTAGTTCGTAGTGAAAAGAATTGCAAAATGAAGGTGAGTAAGCTTTTTATATATTTAAATGCTATTTTGACTTTTGTTATGATACCCATGCTTATATCCAATGAAAATTTGTTGATTTGACACTATTGGTTGAAAATATGGATGTTAGAATAGATTTGGTTATTTGGATGAATGGATGATTTGTTACTGTTGATTTTATCAACACTTTAAATAAGTTAGTTATGGCTATATTTATTTGTCATGATTTATAATAGTTGATTTGAAACCACACTTCTTTTAAATCTTATATGGTGTACATGGTATGGTTAAATATCTTTTCGAATTAACTATAGAAAAAGAATTCGTTTCGAAAAAGTTAGAAAATTGATTTGAAACAAAAGGTTAAAGTTAAAAGTTGGAAGTATTTTGAAAAGTGGAAGTAAATGTTTTGGATTATTAAAGTTAATGTTTAAAAATATTCTTAAGTTGTTTCGGACAAGTTTCGAAACAATTCACCAAAATAGTCAAAATCGAGCCTGTCGCGTAGCGGCAGTTCGTAATTTTTGATCTGTAACTTTAAACCAATGTGTAGGGTGCAAATTAAGTTGAAAATCTTTGGAATAAGAATATTTTGGACCCTTATAACCATAGTTTTCAAATGGAAAAGAAAAAACAAGATTTCATCTTGTAGATTTTAAGTTATGTCCAAATCAAGTTTTCAGGGAAATCGCGCCTTTGCGTTTAAGAGACCAAAATATAAAATTCTTTAAAATGAATATTGTTAAATATGAACTAAATTTGAAAAATATGTTAAAATGTTTTAAAAGAGATTTGAGTTATAAATATGGATTTCCGAATGGTAGAAAAGTTATTTTAATCAATAAGCTTTTAAAAGCACTTTTCACAGCACTTTTCTACAGCAGTTTTAATAATTTTAGAAATATAGATTTAAACTTAATTATTCTTTTCTGAATCTTTTATAAATGTCTTTAAATGAATATAGTATTTTAAAGATGATATGTAAGTTTTAATAAGAGTTTAAATAAATGGTTAAGAGAAATTGTTTATAACACTTAAAATATATAATTGAAATCATTTCCTTGAATGTAATAATAAATTGAGTATGCGAAAATGACTAGCACATTTGTCCCGCCTGTGAGATCTGGGTAGATAAAACAAGGTGTGTAACTAAGGTTAGGAATGGAGCAACCAGTGCCCTGAACTTACCTGGCCTCTGTTTTTCTCTTTCTAGGCGAGGAGTGGAACATATCGAAGGGAAAGCCCGGATACTCTAAATGAAAAGATCATATTTAAGTTTTTTTGCAAAATAAAAATGGTTGAACAAGGTTTTAAGTAATATAAGGAATGTTCTGACCAAACTCTGTATTAAGTTATGAGGAGTAAAATTTGTATTATCCATGTAAATTTAAAAAAGTGATTTCACCGTTATTCTGCCCATAGTATTTGTTGAATATAGGAATTAGTATTGAGTATGAATTGATATAATTTCTGCAAATCCATTTAACTTGAATACTAACTAATTTGAATTTACCTAGATAACATGGTTTCAACTTATTAAATAATAATGTGATTTGGAAAATAGGAAATCTTTGTTACAAATTTAAATAAACGTTTTGAAAATAAGATGTCTTAAATAATGTCCTTTTTCTACTCAGTATCAAATGATTTGGGTTTTTAGTAAACAATGTCTTAAATAACATTGTTTTTGACCTAGTTAAGACACGTTCAGAAAGATGATATTTTAATAGATTAAGAATTAAATTTTCCTAATGAAACGACTTGAAGATTTCTAAAGTTAAAAGGGTTTTGATTAACCAGTAAAAGGTTAAATGAAAAGAGGCGTAACAAATCTTGTGTACTCATATTCACATTTTTATCTATGATTGGTTCTCGAAAAGACTGGGATCAGATTTGGGTGATTCCAATTCGAAAACCACTTCAAACCAAATTACGCTTTTGAAGTAAAACATGTTGAAGACAAAGATCATTAAAGAAGAAGGTATTCGTGATGTAGGGCTACTTGCCACTAGACCCTCGGTGAAATTTACCATATCGTACATTATGGTGGCAATAGTGCTCCGTTATGAAATTCTTCGATTTGCAAGGACTTCTCGCTAATGATCCTAAGGTTTCCCAAATAGGATGTGGTAGGAGAGTACCTTCGGTTTGTCCTATTCCTGGACAACTTGTATGGGCGAAAGTTTGCCATTGCATTTTAAAATCACATTGATTGATCTCTATAAACGTATCATCTACTTAGTGGTGAAGAAGGCAACTTCTCTTAGCTTAACACCCTTTCCTGAGACATATGAGCTCAGGAGTTATACGTTTGTAGAAATAAGTTGTGTGATTATGGAATGGCAATGTGGCATTCAAAGTGAAAAGTTGATGTTCTATGGAAGGCAATCGCTACCTCAGGCCTCACACCCGGAAATGGCTAACACATGGTAGATGCAGCAAGGCTATGTGGTTCACAACCATTAGGGTATGGTCATCCCCTTCTAGATATATTTCTACCTGCTATGACGTTCGGGTTTAAATTAATGTGGTGTATGCTAGAGCACGCTCGGATAGATCGGTAACGACCGGGGTGATGAAATATTCGGTACTATCTAGTTGGAGGTAGGCTGGACATGTGTTGGTAGAGGACCATCAGTTGGGCCTCGGTACATTCCTCTATATATGTACTACCGGAAGGTAGTCCCTTCAACTGGCCATTTGTTGGAAATCCATTCTCCACTATGTACCTGGCATTTTGATTGTAGAGCCTAGTATGTTAGAATTTAATGATGGTAACAATTTCGGCAATTTGAATATGTTTACTTGAAAAGAGATTTCAAAGAATGTCATTAAAAATAATAACAAATGATTTGATAAAAATGTTTTGGTTATCATAAGGTAAAAACCCGTCCGTGTTTATGTGCGGCGTGGTCTTATGAGATACTCTTTCTTTTCAAAAGGTTTTTGTCAGCAATCTTTGATCTATGACATTGTCATTTAAGATTTGTGTTTCTCACATTGGTTTGCCAGACTGATCCGGGTATTTTGATACTCGGGTCAGATCCAAGTAGTTTCAGGATTAGATGAATAGGCTTGGAGTTTCCAGAGGAGAGCTGGAGAACTTCATTAACACATGGACGTATTATATTTTCCGCTGCATTATGTGTTGTTGTTTTTCAGCAAGTGTAAGGATAGGTATTATAACTATCCAAGCCGAATTTAGGCTAGACTCTAATATATGTATTTTAAAATTTTCCGCTGTAAAGATTATTATTCAATAATATATGTTATTCCATTCGACTCTATTCTGTCTATTTTTCTTTCTTACCTCTAAAGATTCATCTTTTCGTTAAATTCGGGTTGGACATGTGTGGTTTATTGTTGACTCAGAGGGTACGGAAATTTAGGCCTTTATAGTAAGTAAAAAGGAAAAGCCCATGGCCATCAAATTTGGGTTGATCAAAAATGCTCCAAGGAGTTACACATTCATGATTGTAGAGGTCTACAAAACTTTCATTTCTAGCTCGATGAATTCGTCCTCTTGGATTAAAAAATTCGTGAGAAGAAGAAATTATAGTAGAAGGAAAGAGGAAATTTTAGGGTTGGTTTCTCTACACGAAAAAGAAAGGAAGATTGGATGAAATCCAAAAGGAAAACTGTATGTCTTTAAACCAACCCATCTCATACATTTATGCCATCACGAAGGATGAATAGAATATCATGCTCTGCTAAAAGCTAAAACAAATTTGATAATCAGATAATGGAAGGGAATATTGCGTTTTCCATCAGGTCAATGGGAATAAAATTGGTAACTACGCGCTTTAGTGGGAATAATTCAGAATATGATCAGGAAGGGGGTGTTGAAAGAGTTTATTAGGCCAAAGCTTCCTATGACCTAATGGCAATACAAATCCATTGGTAAACATTGCTAACATCTTGGAGAATGAACCGCAAGGGGAATTCCCACCATCGGTAAATTGCACTATTGGTATCCATCTGGCCTACACATTATATGGGAAAGCAAGGAGGCACGAATTAGGTATGTTAGCTAGTCAAAAGAGGGAATACATTATGTAGAGGAAGAACGACCAATGAAATATTATAATTTTGCTATGCTAATGTCAGACTTTGTGATAACTAAAAAAGACTTAAGAGGAGTTAGGTACCCACACAATGACCCTTTAGCCATTATGAAACAAATTGTCCTATAATTAGTTTCCAAAGTTTTAGTAGATACATGAAGTATTGTGAATGTAGTTTCCAAACATGCCTTCGATCAAATGGATATCTCGTGAAAAATCTTAAACCGAGTTTCAAACTGTTTTTTGGTTCAATAATAAGGGGTCAATTCCTATGGGATAAATCAAGTTGTATATTCAAATAGGGATTTCCCTATTAACCAAGACTTTTGAAACTTTGTAATCATGGACCAGCCTTCCTACTACAATGCTTCCTTTGGGAGGCCATTGCTGGATGAGATGGATGTTTTTGTCTCATCAAAGTATCTAATTTTGAAGTTTCTATCAAAGACTGAATCTGGGCCTATAAGGTGTGAACAGTTTAGTGTTAAATAGATGTATTTTGCAAACTTGGAACAACTGAAAAAAGATAATAGGTCCTTTTAAGATTCTATATTAAATAAACCCGAATAAATTAAACTATCAAAGTCATTGGATATCAAGACTCGTGAATTAATCTCTTAGGAAAATAAATGAAAATTTACTCTGAATAAATGAAATGTTTTACATGGGAAAACTAATGAAAATGAAAGAAAAGGAAATCATGATGAAATGGCTGAAATGAGTTTAGGGGCAAACTAAGAAGAAGAATGAGAAATAGTCGTCCCTGTGATTCTATAGACGGTCAAGGTAATGTCGATCAGTGAAAGAGTTGGAGAAAGTTGACGTAGATCCCCACAATCAAGCAAGAGTAGTCAAAATAGAAATACAGATATGAGAGAGGTTAATCTTATTCCTTCAAGCAAGTAATGATTTCTTTTCCAAGACACATGCCGACATGGTTGGGGATTGATCCTACGATAACATGTTATGCTCTTAAGATAGACCCATTTTTTACTCCCATAAGGCAGAAGAAAAGACGAGTTGATAGGGTTCATTCACTTGCTCCAAATGAAGAGGCTAAGTGTTGCTAGAAAATGGATTCATTTTGGAATTTTATTATCTTAAATGGCTAGCAAATCTAGTACTAGCTAATAAGTCCAATGGAAAGTGTAGTACATGTATTGATTATGTGGATTTGAATAAAGCTTGTTTAATAGATTTTAATCCACTTCAAAGAATCAACCAATTGGTAGATGCAAATAACATGCATAAACTACTATTCTTTATGGATGCCTATTCTGGGTATAATCAGATGCTAATGCTTAAACCCGATGAAGAGCATACATGTTTTATAACCGATCGGGGAACCTATTACTATAAGGTAATGCCTTTAAGGTTTAAAAAT
The DNA here is from genome assembly GCA_030737815.1 of Allium fistulosum. Lineage (NCBI taxonomy): Eukaryota > Viridiplantae > Streptophyta > Magnoliopsida > Asparagales > Amaryllidaceae > Allium > Allium fistulosum. Next base: position 1,430,886,118 of record CM060902.1, read on the forward strand.
GCATAAGCTACTTATCAACAATTAGCTAACATAATATTCAAGATTCAGATCGAGAAAAACATGGAAGTTTATGTAGATGGCAAGTTTGCCACAAGCAATAAAAGAAGTTGATTGCATAAAAGACTTATGAAATATTTGTAATTATACGTAAGTATAATATGAAGCTAAACCCACAAAAGTGTTCTTCTTGGATAAAATGTGGGAAATTTGTAGGATATACGGTAAGTGAGCATGGAATAGAAATAAAACCCAGATCAAATAAAGGAAATTAGAGATATAATAGAATCTAAAACCAGCAAAGATGTAATGAGTTTAAATGGAAGAGTGGATGTGCTTAATCGATTCATATTCAAGAAAACTGATAAATATATCCCATACTTAATTGAAAATTGTAGGACTTTCGAATGAACATATAAGTTTCAAAATCCTTTCCAAGAATTGAAAGATCATCCAAAAAGGCCTCTCATACTTTCGAGTCCAGTAGAACGTAAGGACATGTTGCTATACATGGCAATGTCAGAAAATGCCATAAGTTCAATTATAGTAAGTGAAGAAAATGGAACTCAATTACCTGTATACTACACAAGCAAAAGGTTAAAGGGCGCGGAAACCAAATACCCAAATATGGAGAAATTGGTTTATTGTTTGGTATTAACAGGCCAAAAAATAAGGTCTTATTTCTAAAAACATCCCATAAAAGCATTGACTAATTACCCACTCAAACAAGTGTTTGGTAAACCAGAAACATCTGAACGATTATTAAAGTGCAGAATGGAATTAAGTAAATATGATATAACATACTTATCTAGCTAGAATGGCGACAAAAAGGCCAACCATTTGCCGATTTTATAACTGAATGTACTGGATTCATTGAGGAACAAATAGAAAAGTAAGGAAAAAGCAAGCCAAATTGGAAATTATTCATAGATGGAGCCTCAAATGAACAAGGAGCCAAAGCGGAATATGTGATAATCACCCCCATATGGACATCGACTACACTATTGCATGAAGTTAGGATTTTTTGCAGCTAATAATGTCACTGAGTATGAATCGCCGATAGTCGATTTATCTTTGAAACAACAATTAAAATCCAAAGAATTAGGGTATTTAGTGATTGTTGATGATGAATTAAACAAATAGAGTCTGTCCATTAAAGGGCACATGGTTGACTCAGTACGTAAAGATAGTCCATGAGATGTTAGCTTTGTTTGCAGCTTTTGTGGTTCACCAAGTTCCAAGAAAACAAGAATGCCCATGTAGATTCTTTGGCAAAATTGGTAAGTCCAAAGGGAGCCCTAAGGTGAAATTTATTCTCGTAGGGTTCAAAAGGACCGCGGTATGATGACAAAAAAAGTGTGTTCAAATGAGAAGATCTTAGTGATAACTCAGTTGCAAGCTCAGCAATAACAATGCAATGAAAAGAAACCCAAGGAAGGTGTTAACCAAGAATTGGATTATAAAAGGTTAAGTACAAAAGCAAGTAGAAATACTCAAGATGATTAATATCGAAGTAGTTGGATGACACCAATAATATAATATTTAGAGAGAGGAACATTACCAAGAGTCAAGAATGAATCAAAGACAGTAAGTTACCAAGCTCCATCTTAAGCTATGATAGATGGAATATTGTATAAGAAAGGTTACTTGTTGCATACCTTTGGTGCATAACACTAGAGAAAGAAATGAAACTACTAAATAAAGCTCATTGAGGATTTTACGGGGATCACTACTTCCATGGAATAATGCTAGTGAAAAAATTAACGAGATTAGGATATGTTAGCCTTGAATGAGCGAAGACGCTCTAGCTTATGTGAAAAGATGTGATAAATGCCTATGATTCTCAAAAACCCCTTGATTACCTTTAAGATTGTTGATGCTCATAACTAGTCCATAGACATTCGATGTATAGGGTACTGGCTTGGTCGAACCCTTATCCATCTCAAAAAGGAGAGAAAAATTTATGGTTGTGGCAATCAATTATTTGACTAAGTGGGTAGAAGATGAACCATTCCCAATATAATTGCAAACACGCTTCTAATGTTTTAAGAATAATGTGACTCAATTTGGACTACCAAAAAATTATATTTCTGAAAATGGAATCCAATTATAAAGAAAAGAGTCACTCTTTTTCGCAAGAAGAATAGGGTAATAAAAAGATTCAGCCGAAGCTGCGAAAAAACCATCAAGAATATTATCAAAGAACAATTAAATTGAGCTAAGAGAAATTGGGTAGAAGAATTCCACCTTGTCTTATGGTCGTACATTACTTAAGCTAAAAAACAACTAGGCATACAACAAAAATCTCAAAATATTATAACTTAAGAGTAAGGGGAAGGGCAATCTAAAGGGGAGACCTAGTACTCAGAAGAGTAACGATAAATACCAAAAATCCAGTAGATAGACCTTTGGGACCAAACTGGGAAGGGCCTGTAGTCATCCATAAGGTTATACCTCCAGGAACTTATGAATTAAACAGACCAAATAGAAGTACCATAGCCAAAAAGTGGAATGTCGAACATTTGAGACCATACATCATGCAACTAGATGAATAGGAAAAAGGAAACAATGTATAATAGATTGATTTTGGATTTGTCAACTAAGAAAGGATTTTGGAACAAGAAAATGCCCCGATTAAGAAATCCTCAAAAAATCAATTTCCAAAAATAAAATTATTCAAAAATCAAGTTTTGAAAAATCAATTTCCAGAGAAAACAACAAAACCTCGGTGCATTAAGCATAGTTCGGGTCGAAAAAAAATTTGCAGAACCAATTTTCAGAAGTAGGTTTCCTAGAAAACCAATTTTCAAAAGTGAATTTTCCATGGTTCAAAAACCAAGAATCTTGCTAAGGGAAAATCCACACAAAAACTTGCTTATTCCTCCAATAAAACAACCCTTGGATTAGGAGACACTATGCTTAATAAATCTTTCAATTTGGTACGATTCTTTTAGAAAAAGAACACCTTACACCGGTGGTATAAAAAGCCCAAGCAGTCGAAAAGGACTTGGGAAACCCTTAGCATGATGTTCTAAGGCAACCATTCGAATGTCCAACGAGGGCACTAAATGGTCCATTTATGTCTTCGGCACTGTAACCCACACCTGGTCGAAGCAACCATCTAGAAGAAAGAGTATGGATTTTAAAAAATGTAAGAGAATCAAAAGAACAGTAATACTATCCAATTAGAGGTTATCTAAAATAGCGCTAAAAAAAGAAGGATTCACCGATAAGGAATTCATCATTTTAACTAATCAAAACTCAAGAATTGAATTAAGGCATGAAAGGCTTATGGATTACCTATAGACAAGTGCCCCTTTTGGGAAAAGCCCTTTAAGGAATGGCTTACCACGAGACCGAATAAATCAAGATCAGGGGAAACAAAGGATGTAGAATTTTTTTAAAAACAAGTTCTTATTAATTTATTTGTGAATTTGCAGGACCAATAGGGATTCTAGCTAGCGAAGAAGGATGGCTCTGAGAGAGCGAATCTGTTGAAGCCAAATAGAGAAGAATTAAAATGTTAGAATAAGAAAACGAGGCCAATTGTGTTTCGTTTAGCTAAAGCTTAAGCAAATTTTTTTTTGGGGTAGGGGCGCATATGTTATACCCTATTTTTATCGAAAGAAGAGAAACAGTGACAAGGTCAAAATAAAGAAGCTATCATATGTCTAGGATTAAAAACCTATCACAAATCTACAAAAGGGTTAGCGCCAGTCTAAAGAAGGGATATCGCATGTCTAAGGCTAAAGTGTTATCGCATGTCCAAAGACGAAATCTATCGCACGTCTAAGGATGAAATGCCATGGCATGTCTAAAGCTGAAGTGTTATCGCATGTCTAAAATTATAAGTTATTGTACATCCAAAAAGAAGCTATGACATGTTTAAAATTAAAGAGCCATCACAAGTCTAAAGAAGGTCAATCTCATGTCCAAAAAGAAGTGATCACATGTCTAAAAAGGAGCCATCACATATCTAGACTTAAAGAAGTTATCATATGTCTAGAAAAAAAACTATTGCATATCTACAATTAAAGAGCTATCACATGTCTAAAGCAAAAGTGTTGTCGCATGTCTAAAGATAATAGTCATCGCAAGTCTAACGCTAATGTGCGATTGTATGTCTAAAGCTGAACTTCTATCGCTTGCCTAAGAATAAAAGGCTATCGCAAGTCTAAAAGTGCCATTGAACCTCTAGAAATATGCCATCGATGTCATTATAACTATCGGGATCGTCCATGTGTCAGCCCCTATTAGTCCAATTATGACACGGAAGCATGGAAAGAAGAGAAAAGAAACTTGTGTCACATGTCATGTCGATAGCATACCACATCATCAATTGAACAAGAAGATCTCAACCAACCAATGATAATATCATCCATGTGTCAAGAATCCAATGGTATAATTTTCCTATAAATATGTATTTACCCCCAACTTAAGATGAGGCAAATTCCTAGGCTTTCTTCTTCTTCTTCATTTTTAATTTGTAATCCAAGCATAAATAAAAGCTTGAATTGGGACTTTAATGGCCACTTAATCCAAATTACAATTGAAATAATTTGATAAAGGATCTTTTATTTTGCATTTGCATATTTGTTCAAGAGGGACATCTTTTTCACAAATAACATCAAACCTTATTTCATAAGCTCTTGGGTTATGCTAAATCCTAGGTTTAACATGGGTAGTAGTAACATAGCTTACATGATGGATCCTATAGCCAAAGTATAAGGAACCCTGCTTGTATGCTTTCTATTATAATCCATGGATGGGGAGTCTTTCTTATAAAAAAATATTCCATGCCGCACTAGAACATTTACATGCTTGGAAGTTTCCATACTAAACCTTTTTTGTATGGTATCTATGTACATTGATAATGACAATCCTAATAACCTTCTAAACCTATCTTTATAGATATTTATACTTCGTATGAAGAATCCCTCTCCTAAAACCTCCATTGAAATTTATTCGATAGGCATGCTTTCACTGGTTATCATATTGGTAAACGTTACAAATACTTATAAAACCAAAAACATAATAGCATCATTTTGTTTTTTCTTGTATACGCATACTTCCTCTATGTTTTGACTAAAACAAAGTTATTCGATTGCCTTGTCAAAACAATTATTCCAACACCTTGGTACATGCTTAAGACCATAAATTGGTCTTAAGAGTATACTTGCCATGTTGCCGCCCGCAATAACTTCAAAACACTCTTGCTATGACATAGAATTAACCTCTTCAAGATCATAATTTAGAACCACTATTTTAACGTCCACTTCATAGTAATAATAAGCAGTGACTGCTAGTAGAATCTAAATTGATTTAAGCATGGTGGCCGGGGAAAATTCTTCGTCATAATTAACACCTTAAATTTGACAAAAACCTCGAGTCACCAAGCTTTTTTCATAGCTCTCGATCTTACAACCTGCTCTAGCCTTTTCTTAAGGATTCAATTGCAACTGATGGGTTTCAACCCTTTGAGTGCATTTCCCAAAGTCCAAACTTTATTTTTGTACATGTAATCCTTTTTGAATTTCATCGCATCAAGCCATAAGACATAATCTTTACTCTCCAAGGCTTGTCGATATATGAGAGGATCATCGGCATGAATGATGCATATTCTTGTTCTCATCATCAACGAGAAACCCATAATATCTCTCTAGCATGCGAGATTCCCTACTAGACCATCTAATTGGTTGCATATATTTTACGAGTGTTAGATTACTATATTTTTATTCAGTTTTTATGGAAGTTTCTTAGATCTCATCAAAGTCGATCTTACTGCCACTAATTTTTCATGATAGAAATCCCTTTTCCAAAAAGGTGGCATGTTTCAAAACAAGCAACTTTTGCTTCTTTGTATGATAAAGTATGTATCCTTGAGAATTTCTAGGATATCCTATAAAATCACATAAAACTGATCTTTTATCAAGTTTGTTAGGGTTTACATTCTTAATATATGCTGGACAGCCCCTTACCTTAAGATAATTAAGGTGGAGATTCCTACCAGTCCATAACTCGTATGGAGTGCTAGGCACAAATTTAGATGCTACAAAATTCAACATGTATGCCATAATTTCAAGCACATATGCCCAAAAGGAAAGTGGCAACTCGGTGTTACTCATCATTTATCGAATCATCTCTAATAGTGTTTGATTTCTCCTTTCCGAAACACTTTCTGTTAAGGAGTATAGGTAAGAGTGACTTGAGTGAAATACAATTATCTTTTAGGTACTCTCGAAGCTCATACCCTATGTACTCACCATCTTGATCAGATTAAAGTATTTTAATTTCTTACATGTTTGGTTTTCAACTTCGTTCTTCTATTACATGATTTTATCAAAGACCTCTGATTTCTATCTCATAAGATATACATATCCATATCTAGATAAATCATCAGTGAATGTAATAAAGGATAAGGATCTACCATTGCTAGTTGAAGACATAGGATCATATACATATGTATGTACTAGTCCTAAGAGTGCAGTGACACTTTCATTGCTCCAATGGAATTGATGCTTGGATATTTTTCCTTTAAAACATGATGTACAAGTATCAAATGATTCGGAATCAAATGATGATAGAACCTTGGTTTATTGACTTAGTCAATCGCCTCTTAATTATATGGCTTAGTCTAGCATGCCAAAGGTAGTTTTCATTAATTCTAAATGCATTACTATTTTCAACCATAAATACATGATTATGGGTAAGAATATAAATGGTATCTTCAAAAGTACCAAAGCAAACAATTTTATTACCATAACAAATATTTATAACATTATCATTACACAGAAAACTATATCCCTTTTCTATAATGAGCCAAATTTTTACTTATCAATCGATAGTAACAAATATTATTTCAATGACCAAACGACCTTAGAATGCACCAAAACTTTAGGTAATATTGCACTCTGACATTTTGGCCCTTAGAATAAATCGTGGACATTTTCATCCTAGAAATCTTGTAATGGCTATAACTTTTAATAGAAGTAGAATTTGGATCTATAATGATTCCTATTTTCATAGAGTGACCATAATAGGAATTTGACAAAGTGGTTTAAAAGATATTGTAGTTTTTAGTGTATCTGTTTTTAGGAATTTTTAGAGGAAAAGTCCAAAATTAGGCCCACTTAAGGATTTCGAGATTTGCTGCCGTCCTAACTCTTTTTGGCTTGATTATTCTTGATTTCATCGATTTTACATTGATTGGTGGGTGATTTATGATCTCACACTTATTATATATGTTTATATACGTCTAAACATGCATTGGATCCATTTTTAATGTCAAAATTGTATTTTTAGATCTGATCCTTTTTTAAAAACAAAAATAAATCTATTTTAATGATTTTAAAATGTTTAAATCATGTGGTTTCATTCTGCTGTGTGTGTGTGTATTGATGTCATGCTAGTATATGGACTTTTGTATATTTAAATTGCTATGATATGATGCTTGTATGGTTTGTTTTGCATGTTTGGTGGATGAAATGCTCATGCAGAGGAAATTAGGATTAATCGTTCTATGGGCGAGGTTCTTTCGGCATAGATTGAAGCTATACAACAAGCTCTTTAATTTGATTACATGAAGGATAGAAGATCCGTAGTCGTAGAATGAGCTTCGATAGATCGACTCTACAGAGTTTTGAGTTGGATCATGTAAAAAGAAGTTGCACACATATTAAAAAGGTAAAAAATAAGCAAGATCAATCTATAAATCGATAAAGGAAAAGCTTAGCCAAATTCGACTAACTTGGTGGATCAGCACCAATCCATACCATTAATAGGTTTTAGTGAAATTTTGGCTTTATGGACTTTAGATAATCAATCACATGAAGACTTGAAGAGTTGGAGGAGTTTTCGTTAAAGGCATGGATCTACGCCGATCCATATGGATTGGTACTGATATAACGAAAAGTTTGATTTGGCTATTTTGGATTTCTGGGAAAAGGACTTGAGTGATTTTTACTAAATGCATGGGATGTACCAATCCATGATGGATCTACACCGATCCATGCTATAGTGCAAATATTGAGTGAGCTAGAGTGTGGAGCTAGTAGGAGCATCTGGTGACTATTTGAGCGGGTAAAGACGTTATGATGATGACTTATGGAGTGGAACACAGGGATTCTACTATCCATAGGTATGCCAGCAGATCATTGATGACTAAAAGGTTTTGATGTATTCTTGTAAAGAAGGAATACATGAGCACACTCACTATCGATCGAATACGTGATCCATATCTCTGGACCTTATGATGTTGGTCTAATCCTAACCATCTGAGTGGGAAAAGATGCGAGCATTGATGGAGCCATGATGTTGGGTAGTCACTGGTACTAAGATGTGATCATTTGAGTTATCATATATCCAACGGAATTTGAGTTTAGATATGTAGGATTGTTTGATGGTTGCTATGGATGTCATATAATGTAGGTATTATCCAGTCTAATACCTCGATACCCTAGTTTGTACTTAGATTTGTAGCACACCTATACGATCCGAGTAGTTTAACAAATATTAGTTTTATGTGCCAAATTATTGGTTTTAGGAGCAAGTCAAATACTACTTTGCATACCCTATTGCTTTATTACAATATCGACTTTTATCTATTTTTGGAAAATATAAATCGATCATCCTGGACTATTGTCCGCCCAAGGTTATTTGCATTGTTTCTTTTATTCTCGGGTACTTTCAAGTGAGTACATTAAGAGATGGCCATGAGATAGAGGATGGAACTGTATGGAGGACGAGTAAGAGGTTGATGCTTTCTTATATATGCTATATTATTGGAGCTGCTACCTCTTACTTCCACTATTTAGTGCTACGGGGCTATTAAGCACCTTAGTGTATATAGAGATGGTTTTATTTAAAATCTAAAATGTATAGAGATGAAAATACTCTTATTCTACTTGGTATAATCTGATGAACCTATGTTGCACTCTAAGATGATGTTTTGATTCATTTTGATTATGTTGTTGTCTTGCTTATTATATATATATATGTATATGTATATGTATATATGTTGTTATATTTTGTTTATGCACTGTGAGATATACTATAGGTTGTTGATTGATTGATCGTTTTCCTCTATCGACCAGGTACCATTACAATGCATTTCTACTTTATATTGGTATACTAAGTACCAGAGGTGAAGGAACATCATCACATATTCCATCAAATAGGAAACTAAATTATTTCACTGATAAAGTTCAGTATGAAATAACAATTATACAAAACTAAATCATGTCCACTAACAAGCTTCCAATGGTAATCTCCTAATGCAACGATGGCTACACAAGCTTCATTTACAACTTGGAATTCCATGGCCCCTCTTACAACGGGCATCTTACTCCTAAATCCTTGTAATTACAGTTATGAGTTCTAGATCTAATTTCTAAAACCTAAGATGAAACACTTATAAGTAAACAATTTATTATAAAGAAAAAACCTTTAAGAGTTGAATCAAATTCCTCTATCTTGATTATCTTCAGATAATCCAAACAGTTCTGTTTCTAGTGTCCCTTCCTAGAGCATTAATGACATTCACCCTTATGTTCTTTGGTCTTAGATTTACCCTTTGTGCCTTTTGATCTGCGTTTTTTCTTCTTTGAACCATCCAAAGACGATGCACCCTTGACTACAAGTACCACACTCATTTCTTTTATGAACATACTCTCAACCTTCCTTAGCATATTAAAATGATCCATGACAGTACACTTTAGAGAATTCATATCGAAATTCAATTTGAATGGATCAAACTGTGAGGCCGGTGACCCAAGAATTAATTAGGTTTGTAACTCAATGTCAAAAGTTGTTTTCAACTTACCAATCTCTCTATATACCCAATTATATCGAGTACATGACCTTGGATGGGAGTTCCTTTGCTCATATTCGTATGAAACAATTTCTATGGGATATCGTGCCTTGTGGCACAAGACTGTTCATAGTATAACTTTTGTAGGTGCTAAATTGTAAATCAAGCATCCATATTGTCATATTGTCTTTAGAGCTCGGTACACATTGTTGATAGTACATAGCATTGAGCTACTTCATAGTGTATTGACCATGACTTGTAGGATGTTATTTGTTCGGGCATGGCATCTTTATCACATTTAGCCTTAGGCTCATTGGTGTGACTATTACATTCCTTAACAGGTCCTTATATTTTGCACTAGTTCATGTGTTTTTCTTTAAATATAGATTTATTATTTCCATTTATTCTACGAAAATCATTGGAGTAAATTTGATAACATTGCATATTTTATTATACTTATTAGATCGGTTTGTTATATTTATATAATACGGCTTCCACTAAATTATGCATCTCTCAAAAATCCTAAAAAGATATGGGAATTTCTTAAGTTCTTTTAGTGGGTATTAGGATCCATTTATCATGTTGCTGCAACCTTGAGGGTGCTCAACAAATTATAGTACCCGTTAATGGTAAGTAACTCTTTACTGATAATATCTCGTATATAATTTCTAACTATATGTTCGTTTTCTCCTAATAATCTTTATGACCTTGAGAGTGCTCAACAAACCATAAACTACATTTGATTCTCCAAACCAATCATCTCGCAATAGCCTAAGGGAAATCTTATAACCCTCAAGGGTGCTTAACTAAGTTCAAAATATTCTTATCAATCTATAAAAATCACTATACATATTTAATGTCATAAGGGTGCTCAATAAATATATATAGTTTTCTATTTATGTTGTAAATGATGGATATGACGTGTATATTAAATTCATAATTTAAAATAATATTAATTGAGTATTATCAACATTTCATAGGAGATGAGTATAATCTCATGACATCATATGTCTCTATCTCCTATGTACACTCCCTTAAGTCAATGTGGATTTTAATTCATTTAATTCCCTTTTCTCTATACATATAATATATAGTGGAAATTAGCCACAAGGGCCTCTTTAGCAAGTGGAATTAGTTTCTAGGACACACAACTGAAATAATTACTTTCAAGGACAAAACGTAAAATAATTAGTTTCTAGGGCCTAAATACCTATGAAATTATGTCCTTGAAAGTAATTGGACTGCTGACTTTGTCCTTGAAAGTAATTATTCTACTGACTTTGGCCTTGAAAGTAATTTCTTTGAATGTGTGTCCTAGAAACTAATTGGACTGCAAAGTTTGTCCTTCTGGTGAAATACCCCAAATATATATATATATATATATATTAATTTATTATAAAATTTATAATTCATCTAAGTTATATATATATATATATATATATTTGTGTGTGTGTGTGTATTCATATGTATTTCATTGTTTATTAATCCTTTTAATTAATTTAAATATAACACATATATTTATGTAAAATTTAAAACGATTTCAAATTTGGATTTTATAATCCTTTATAAAATTTCATAATATTTAATTTTAAATTTAATTTATAATATTCAAATATCCATATTTTAATAAACCTAAAGCGCAAAATACTTTTGAGCCTTCCACTATGACATACACTTGAAACAGACAAGTTCGATGATCCAGGTAAAGGCCTGGAGATGGGAGGTTTTCCGTTCATAAGAACATTCCTTAATTAGAGTAATCTTCTCTATAGTTAAACAGCTTTTCCTTGGACAACCATCTAACTGGATTTTTCAAGTTACTGCCTTACGTGTTGGTAAAATATTCATGTGAACAAATGCAGGCGCTTATACCATTGTTGGATCTCATGCATTAACAGAGGGGTAAAGAGTGAAAATTTCAAAAAAAAATTCTTTTATTGATATGCACTAGATATATTTCATGTTCACTTGAATAATTACATTAAATTGTATTTCATAATCATTAATAAAAGAGCTTGTTATTTTAATTTAGTTTAATTAATTTTACCTTTAAAATTTAATATGTGCGTGTGTCTATATATATATATATGTATGTGTATATATATAACGTCTTAAATATATATATGTGTGTGTGTGTGTGTGTGTTGTATATACTATTTTAGTTTATCGTTTACTATGATTTTGATCATATATAATTTGTGAAGCATTCACATTCACTGTATTACAAACTATCCAAAAGTATATGAACTCAAATGTCAACATATAAGTATAAATAACCATTGTGATTTATGGTTATAATTAAGAGAACAATGTGACAGATTTAATATAATGATTTATCATAATAAATAATGCCATATATATACGTATTTATTTTTGGTCATTAGTAAACTGAATATATATATATATATATTTATGTATTAATATTATTAATAATATATGTGTATATAATAATATTTCCTACTATGATAAAAATTATTCTTTTGGTTTTAAAATTTACTTTATATTTATTAGAGCCGAAATATATATATATATAAGTTTAATACACACATATCTGTTCTTTTTTAAAATTTAAAATTTAAAAAAAACCAAATTTTGTCGATGGTTGAAAATATAAACAATGAGGAGCTAGGGTTTTTGCTACCACCTTCTTTCTCTTTACACCTGACATTGTTTCTCTACTTCAGATCAAATTCGAACATCGACTCTTACTCTCTTTCTTTCCTTTTTGCTTCCTTATTCCTCTATTTTTTTTTATCATTTTTCTATTTCTAGATCTAGTCATAGGACTCTTTGCCTGCTTTTCAACTTTTCTTTCTTCCGATGCGACTTATTTGGAGTTTCGGCCGCTGCTCAACTCCTTGTTTTCCTTCATCCTTATGCTAGATTTTCAAACTAGGATAGAATGCTGTGTTTCTAAAGATGTTGTCATACCGCCCTCTTTGTTTTTAGAATCTTCACTGTATGAGTGCTTGTGGGGTGGTTACATTCTACAAATTTATTGTGTGGTTTTGGCTAGTGCTTTCTTAAGTTGTCGGACTTGGGTTTCATTATTTCTTTTGGGGTTTTGATGAGCAACGAATTTGTTAACAATTGCTATTGGTGGGGCAGGGTGCTTTTGAAGTTCCTCCTCTTTCTTTATGCTTCTATCCTTCATTTTATCCTTTGGGACTGCTTCTGCAGCGGATAAAGTATATTATTGGTGGTAGTTGCCATTGTTCTAGTGATTATGGTGGTGTTTCGTGTCGCTATACTTGGGTCTTTCTTTTGGCAATGGTATTTTTGTTTCGTTATTGCATTGGAGTTTAATTGCATGCGTCAATATCATATTTGTGTCTAGTTTCCTTAGTGCTTTTTTGTCAATGTGTTGTTATTGTAATATTCATGCTTTTTTGCACTAGTAATGATTTGTTTTGCAACTGTGTTGTGAAAGTATTTTGTTGGGTATTGTGAGTCTTAAGTGTGACTGCCTTATGAAATATGTCGAGAGATTATACTCTATAGGCGTATGTGCAAAAGCTACTGAGGTCCTTTTGCCTTACATCCATAAAAACCGGCTTACCTTTCAAATTTATATCTTAATTGATTTTGACTAATGTAAACATTTACGAAAAATATGTTTTTCCTAAAGCTGAAAATTAAATATTCATTTTTAAATTTAAAATCGCAAATAATTTATACATATAAATATATGTTTGGTTAAAAAAAATACATTTTATTGATTTTCAAACCCAAGAGCAAAATTTATTTTATTTCACACACACACAGATATATATATATATATAAACACACACATATATATATATCCATATACCTATACATACACACTCACACACTTACATTGGTCATGAGCATACACACATTAATTAGTTTTAAACCATAAATATATAAATATATGTATAATTAATTAATGTGTAGTATAAATTAATATATATATATATATGTTTTTTATTATTTTATTTTCAAAAAAAATGTTTTTTATTATTTTGTTTTTGTTTGGGAAAAATTAAACATCGAGTAAACATATATTTCTATTTATATATGCATGTGTATGTGTCATAAATGCATAATATTTTGATTTATCGATTATCGACACGTCAGTTGCAAGCATTTCCTTTTCGGAACGCTTGTTCCTTGTCCTTGAGTTCGTTGTGCAAATCCTGGCTTTAAGGCTTCCACTAATTCTCTAATGTAGGTCAGTGTTGGTTCTTTTTTGTGTGATTCGAATAAGAGAGGGTGTGGTTATTTATAGCCACCATAAAATTAAATATCTTCCACCTTTCTCTTTGATTAGACTCTAAATCTTGTAAACTTAGTCAAATGCTTACTTAAACTCCTATTAGGGATTTCACGGTGTCGAGCCTAATTAATATGTAATATATTAATTATTTGATTAATTTGTTGATGGAATGTGTGCGCGGTTAGCAACTACACATCCGTAATGCATAAAAAAGTGAAAAGTTCTATGTAAATAAGCAGTGTGTTGTCGCCATCCTTAATCCAAGAATTTCTAGATCTTTTCACTACAACAAAAAAGACCTTTCGCAACATTTTAAAAGTGCTGTCAAAATCATTAGCAGCGTTTCGAAGAATGCTGCCTAATGTGATGCTGCAATGGAGTCAGAAAATTCTGCAGCATTTCTGAAATGTTGCTAAATTAATGGCTACTGAAGCTTTTAGAAAACGCTGCTGTAAATTAATTTTGCAGCTTTAGTTAAACGCTGTAAAATCATTTAGCAGCATTTTGAAAATGCAATCTAACAAGATGACTTCAAAGAACCAATAATACAGCAGCAGTTTTGAAACGCTACAAAAATAAGTTATGCAGCTTTTATGAAACGCTGCGGTATATCAACATTTTTGCTACATTTTACAACTACTACAACAGGCTCAATCTATAAAACATGAATAGACATAATCTGATAATATAAGCAGTTATAAAGATTAAACACGATCAAAGCTACATTAATTTCATATACCATAAAATTTAGTCATATATAGCATTTCATGAACAATGTTTTAAGCACAAATGTTGACAATATAAAATCTTACAAAATGAGCTTCCTAAAAGAGAATATGAATTGTGGAAAGTCCAAGCTCGTCTCCTTCAAAGGTCCATATGCCTATAGAAAAAAAAGGCAATCAAAGATCGGCGGTATAAGAGAACAAACATGAATTTATTATGTAAAAGAAAAAAAGAAAATGAGATACATACAATGATCCATTATAATGTGAGTTTTTTACGTATTCTATTATCATCTCTCCTTCTACTTTTCATTTACTACTAACTCAAAACCCAAGCATTTGATCCGATTTAAAAAAAAGCTGACTCAGAAAACTCAAATTCAAGTGTAAAATAGTGTGCAATCAGTTAAAAGACAAGATTATCATTCATTTCACTCTATATTACCACCATAACATCCCAAATTCACCTAAAGTTCTTATCTAAAGCGAAATACCATAAATTTAGTTTAGGTTCATCAAGAGACACCAGGTGGGTATGGCTTAACAAACTGTGATGGCAGGAATTCTCTAGTAGTGCACATGTAATCTGTGTTCAAAAAATAGTTGATGTAAATATTCACCACAGAGTTACTATGTATAAAACAATTGTAATAATAAACATACTAGTAATAATAATTAAGTTTATCTATCTAATCATATGTGTTATAGCTCATCTGTAGATTAAATAATACATTTTCACATAATATAATTAAGATTACATCTAATAATTATCCTTAACATACTATGTATTATTTATAAACATGAATGAAATATATTTTATCACATATCAATGTAATAAACATTTTATTATCTTCATAAGAAAAATGGTTCCATATCGAGTAAACAAATTCATATATTAAAAAAAACGTTCAAATGCTTTAACCAAATCGAGTACACTTAGATAAGTTCTATAAAACTTAATTTATTATTATTATTATTTATAAAAATTAGTTAAATTATTATTCTTATTATTATAAATTTAGTTAATTTTTATAAAACTTAGTTAACTTGGTTAATATTTTATAATTTATTATTATTATTATTATTATTATTATTAACTTAGTTAATTTATCATTATTATTATTTGTAAAACTTAATTGACTTGATTAAATTATTATTATCATTATTATAAATTTAGTTAATTTTTGTTAAACTTAGTTAACTTGGTTAATGTTTTATAATTTATTATTATTATTAGCTTAGTTAATTTATCATTATTATTATTTATAAAACTTAATTGACTTAGTAAAATTTTTATTATCATTATTATAGATTTAATTAATTTTTATAACTTAGTCAACTTGTTTAATATTTTTTGATTTATAATAATAATTATTATTAACTTAGTTAATTTATTATTATTGTTATTTGTAAAACTTAATTGACTTGGTTAAATTATTATCATCATCATTATAAATTTAGTTAATTTTTATAAAACTTAGTTAATTTGGTTAATATTTTATAATTTCTTATTATTATTAACTTAGTTAATTTATCATTATTATTATTTATAAAACTTAATTGACTTAGTTAAATTATTATTAATTTATTATCATTATTATAAATTTAGTTAATTTTTTATAAAACTTAGTTAATTTGGTTAATATTTTATGATTTATTATTATTATTATTATTATTAACTTAGTTAATTTATCATTATTATTATTTATAAAACTTAATTGACTTAATTAAATTATTATTATCATTATTAGAAATTAAGTTAATTTTATTAAACTTAGTTAACTTGGTTAATGTTTTATAATTTATTATTATAATAATAATAATTATTGTTATTAACTTAGTTAATTTATCATTATTATTATTTATAAAACTTAATTGACTTAGTAAAAATTTTATTATCATTATTATGAATTTAATTAATTTTTATAAAACTTAGTCAACTTGGTTAATATTTTTTGATTTATTATTATTATTAACTTAGTTTATTTATTATTACTATTATTTGTAAAACTTAATTGACTTAGTTAAATTATTATTATCATCGTTATAAATTTAGTTAATTCTTATAAAACTTAGTTAATTTGGTTAATATTTTATAATTTGTTGTTATTATTATTATTAACTTGGTTAATTTATCATTATTATTATTTATAAAACTTAATTAACTTAGCAAAATTATTATTATCATTATTATAAATTTACACTTAGTTAACTTGGTTAATATTTTATAATTTATTATTATTATTAACTTAGTTAATTTATCATCATTATTATTTATAAAACTTAATTGACTTAATCAAATTATTATTATCATCATTATAAATTTAGTTAATTTTTATTAAATTTAGTTAACTGGGTTAATGTTTTATAATTCAACATTATCATTATTATTATTAACTTAGTTAATTTATCATTATTATTATTTATAAAACTTAATTGACTTAGCAAAAAATTTATTATCATTATGATAAATTTAATTAATTTTTATAAAACTTAGTCAACTTGGTTAATATTTTTTGATTTATTATTATTATTAACTTAATTTATTATTATTATTACTTGTAAAACTTAATTGACTTAGTTAAATTATTATCATCATCATTATAAATTTAGTTAATTTTTATAAAACTTAGTTAACTTGGTTAATGTTTTATAATTTGTTATTGTTATTATTATTATTAACTTAGTTAATTTATCATTATTATTATTTATAAAATTTAATTGACTTAGTTAAATTATTATTATCATTATTATAAATTTAGTTAATTTTTATAACACTTAGTTACTTGGTTAATATTTTATAATTTATTATTATTATTATTAACTTAGTTAATTTGTCATTATTATTATTTATAAAACTTAATTGACTTGATCAAATTATTGTTATCATTATTATTAATTTAGTTAATTTTTATTTAATTTAGTTAACTTGGTTAATGTTTTATAATTTGTTGTTGTTGTTGTTGTTGTTGTTGTTATTATTAACTTAGTTAATTTATCATTATTACTATTTATAAAACTTAATTGACTTAGCAAGAGGGGTTCACAATTTAAGCTTTGCTTTGGGGTGTTCATAAGTTTTCTTGTTAACAGTTAATATTTTATAATTCATTATCATTATTATTATTAACTTAGTTAATTTATTGCTATTATTATTTATAAAACTTAATTGACTTAGTTATAGATGTGTGTACACACGTATGTATGTATAGGTAAGTGTGAAACATGTAAATGAACTGGAATCTTGTATCATTCCCACCCTAATCGGATTACATTGAATGTTAAAACCCATATCAATGAGAAATATACAAGTTAAATTTCGATGGGACACTTTTGGTTAGCAGGGTAAAATGAACAGTAAAAAATAGGGTTAAAGGGCGCTCAGCTCATGTGAAATAAATGACATCTAATACAACAAAATAGTTAATGTACTGACAAATAACAACATATTATACCTAGTTCTGTAGTTGAAGGCGCTTGTTGAGTAGTAAAGATGTTGATTCCTGTTGCAGCCTCCATGTTCTGAAATATTTGGCAAAACAAGACGTGCATTTATAAAGTAAATCAGATGTCTGGTATCTGACTATTTTGAAGTTCTTCACTGCTGATGAGAATGAATATTTCGTGCAATGTAGCATTGTGTAGCACAACGCTTCAGTGGTTGTTGAGGTTGAATGAAATTCAGAGGCTGGATAAACATATATTATAAGAAGAAAGATTGCTGGAAGAATATTTTGTAAATGTCAAAAACCTAAAAATGTTTATTAATAGCAACCTGGATTGTATTGGTGGCCAAGGAGGAACCATCTAAAGGTACAACTGCTTGTAACGGTGGCACTTGCCCCATGTACCTGTTATGTAAAAAGCATTAGTTAAAGGAATGGAATGGAAGAAGAGATAAGAGAAAGGAAAATTAGATAATTGCTTATACCCAAAAGAAGGAAAACCGCTAGGCTAACCCGCAATAGGCACATGCAACGGCATTGATGCTGGTGGAGCTGGCACCCATTAAAGTAAACCAAGACTCATAAACATTTATAAGATATCAAAATATTGAAAACACCATACCTTGTTTATCCTGTTTATGATCAACTCGTGCTAGTTTCTATTGCTACTTCAAAAAGGGAAGTTGTTGTTGTTGTTTGCTTCCATTGCAACCTAAACTGAGACCCTCCTTGTCATGCTTATCTAAGTTAAGATGCAAATCAGGAAGTTTTTCTTTCGTGGCTTGCTACTGTTTCAAATCAAAACCCTTTGACAAGAAGTTTCCAACATTCTAGTGGTCTGACATTCCTTCATTTTTTGATGATTTTTCAGATTTGTCAATATCCTAGAAAGGCAACTGTGAAAGAGAATTCAACCTTAGCTCAAAAATACACACAAATGCCTGTATTAACTTGGCATAAAATAGAAATTGACTTCACGGACCAGTTTTTTCTCTGAGCCTGTTTCTTTAGGATCAGAAGAAAAATCTGATAAGCCATCCTTATCTGAAGTTGACTTCTCCATGATGGACGGAGGAGCCTAAAATCAGAACAAACATAGCAAAGGAAAAAACACATCATTAGATCATGCATGCATAGAGTTATTAATATCATCTTATTTTAGAAAAGTAGTAAGATCTAAAGAGGTACATACATACTTAGAAAATGAACACGCACAAAACTGATGACTAGAAGCGTATAAAGACATGTTGTTTCCATAGATCCATTTGTTTATTTTTTTAGAATCGAATATAGTATTTAGTAGGACTGGTAAAATTCAAAAAGCATACACAACACATTGCAACAATAATTAATAAGTGTATAGATAGGGGAAAAAAATATCAACCAAAAAAAGATATATTACAATATTATAAAATGTATTCATGTTTGTCCCCATTCCAGGTCTTACGCCTAGTTTCCTTAGCAATAGCTGATCACCTGACCGATCATGCATGAAGAAAAAGAATTTGGGAATACATATGGCAAATGGTAGAATACTGTAACAACATTAGGAAAAGAATAAAATTACAATGTTTTATTTACTAGTAATCATCTTCACGTTAACACCAAGGTTAAGAATTCTACGAATAGTTACTGCACTGTCATGTCTTGGCGGGCTAAAAACTGATCTTAGGATCTGCTATAAATGAAAACGACTAATCTTCGTGTAGCTCCTTGTTACTATAAATTATAAAATATAAAGAGGTAACTTTGATTCCATAGTTCATACCTGCTTTTGGAATGAATAATTCTCAATTCAAAATTTTCATATTCTGCATCATTGGTACTATAGAGCTGAAGCTCTTTAGCAAAGCCGTTATCCTCATTCCCATCCTTAGAAGCAATAGAAGGTTCAAAAGGTCTGAATTTAGAGATATCATTTGCATCTGAGTTGGAACATTTATCAGCCACTAATTGTGTATCATAGGTCATTATATCCAGATCTTTTTTATCGGTGTCAACTATAGAATGTTCCTTCCAGTTACCTTCTTTTCTATTGCAATATCACTATCTGCATTCACAATCTATTGTCAATTGTTCTTGATAACAGAAGATATAATAATACAAAACAAACGCAATGTTTACCAAGATATAAATTTCCAGATGCACATTTATGACCGGACAGTAATATCAATCTTTATCCGGGAGACAAATCATTATATTTTGCATTCATTTTGAAAATCATGAAGTGAATTTCATGATATTTCCTTTGTGTGTGTGTGTGTGTGTTTGTGTTTGTGTATGTGCGCGCGCATGTAGATAGTTGAAGATAAGGCAATCAACATAGTAAACCCATAGTGTAGGAAAAGATAAGTTATCTGGACTAGACAAATCAGTCAATTTTGCATGCATCAGAGAATTATGGGGATAATTTTGTGGTATTTCAATGCGTGTGCAGTGTGTATCACTACTTCTATATGTCCAGTAAGTTTAACAAGTAAAACAAATGATGGCTAACCCACATACAAGTGTTTATAATACCCCGGTGTTCTTCGTAAGTACCAGTACTTCTGCTCATCATTTCCAAAATGCACTACAGATGCTCAACTCAACTGGTGCTTAGTTTCAAAATTGCACTAGAAGTTGATATGCTAGCCATTCTTTCTTTGATACTTCAATCTGTGGTTTTTGCCACTTCAATTTAGTGCACTCTTGCTTCAGACTTGCCACTTCAATATAGTTCATTCTTGCTTCAATCTGTGCTTTCTGCCACTTGATGCTAGTTCTTCTTTGTTGTAATCGTGTTTAGTCTGTTATCCTGCTTAGTTCTGTTAGGAAGGAAGGGGCAATAGTCTAAGTATTCATGTAATCACAATTGCAAAAGTCTTACTATAATCAGAATCATAGTTATGCACCAAACAAAAAAAATCTATACCTTAAAAACAAAAACTAAAACCTATACCTTTCCTTATATGAATGGATAATCCAAAAGGAAGTGGACACTGGATAAATAACACTAACTTTTATCTACTTCTTGCATAATTGTTGCTTGGAAATGCAATATTATACAACGGACAGACAAAGAAATTAAGTATGATTTCATATATTCACTTGCAAAAACAATTTTGAAAGTCAAAGCATCTAATCAATGTAATAAGACAATTCATCAAACTGCTTTAAAAACATTTATTGCATTGAAACAATTTATAATATATAATATTTCAAAAAGTGGTCTTATTTAATAATAGACTATGAACGATGATACAATTTGGATGCTCGCATGCAAATATACCTGAACTATAATTTAGCTACCATGTAGTTACAACTACATAATAATTAACAGTTAAAGTATTCATACACTATTTTGCTAGCAGCCATATAGTTAGTATTGAACACGCAAAAATACTTAACACGTAATGGATTGCTTCCGGAGAGTCCATAAGAAGATTGAAATTAAGAATTTCTAAGGTACCCAAGTCCCTCACATATAAGTGTAACGACCCGTAAATTTATAATAATTTTATTTGTTTTATTTATATATTTAATTGAAATGTTGTGAATTTTAAACAATAAAATTTTGAAATATAAATTTGATATTTGGAATACGTCTGTTTAAACATAGCAGATGGTAAATTTTCATCTGATAATATGGAAGTTTATTTTTCTTGTGTAATTCCATTTCAATTTAAGTCAGTTAATATCAATGATAATAAAATGTTTTCCAAACTTGAATAATTTTCTATAGAAAATTTGTAAATCATCTTCTGAGTGAGACGTCATCTTTCGTTTTCCCAAATTGGGACTGCTATTGCTCCGTTTATCTTATTTTCGATAGAATAGCAGCAATTTCGGTACCGATTATTGATGTAACGACCCGTAAACTTTAACCGTTTTAATAACGTTATTAATTGAAATTTTTGTGGAATTTTTAAAAATAAAATTTCGAAATAAAAATTTAATATTTGGAATGCGTCTAATTAAACATAGCAAACTGTAAATTTTCATCCAAAAATATGGAAGTTTATTTCGTGTGTAATTTTATTTCAATTTAATCAGTTAGTAATTGATGAAAATAAAACGTTTTCAAAATCTGAATATTTTTACATAGAAAAATTCTAAATCATCTTCTGAGCAAGACGACATTTTTCGTTTTTCCAAATTCGGACTTCTTTAGCTCCGTCGATCTAATTTTTATACGTTTTCGCTGCATTTTCCGCTAGTAGAAATTCAAATTTTTATAATTCAATCGTACCACCAATATATGCATACCGTTTTGATCGTCTTGTCGTGCTGATCTTTACGGTATATTCAATCCTATGTTTTGAAATCCGGTACGCAGTGGAATCTGCGCAACCGTTAACCTCATAGGTATCCTATTGAGCCAATCGTTTTCCAGTGACCAATGGTTGTTCCAACGGTCAGAAACTGAATGGACGTTACTTTCAATAATCATCTAAATTCATGCGACTATTACTATTCTAGCGGTTACTTTTGTTGGCATTACTTTTCATTCGTATCGGTTACTATGCTCGGAAATTATTTTAACCATTTGTATAATTGCATTGTGGCGGACAGCTGGTTTGCTTGTTTTTCTCCTACCTGGTAATCTTCTCCATGTAAATGGAACCCAAAAGCTGCTTGTTCTCTTCACTCCCCTAGAATCTAATACATTAAATTAAGTGTAACATCTCAAAAGTTATTTAAGTTTTGAATCAAAGCTGCACGTTGCTTTGAAACCCGAAACCTACTCATTGCTAAACCATAGTTTCCCTCAGCCTTCTTCATCAACGACAGTTGTTCCAAGCCTCTACCATCCCTGTCGATTTTACCACAAGCCACCGCCGAACTCTCCCCCTTCGGCCACACAAATTTCTCCATCACCCTTCTCCATGCTCGGTCCACCTTCTCTCCTTCGCATGCTACCCATCACGGCCGGCCTCTTCCCACCACGCTGAGAACAACTGTACCCCACCTTGCATTGGTCTTCACTCGGTTGCCACCTCAGCTCGATCTTCTAGCTGTGATACCCTTCACCAAGCCCGCTCTGTCCTCCGTTCCTCCATAGCTCTGGGTAGGCCGAGGATCCAAGTGAGCATCAGTTTTCCCATATTCGCATCCTAATTCCATATTTACAATATATAGTATATAGTTCGGCCTCTTATTATATATTCTATATTTTGAAGTTTTGTTATATATATAGTATACTCTAAACTGTAGGCTGTGGTGCTAATTGATGTTTTAACTTGTGGCTATACTAACGTTACATACATAGCTATGAAATTATTTTATTTATTTTATATATATACCTCATTTATATAGCATGCACGCATATATTATAAATATATATATAGTTAGTAATATATCTTGTCTGTTTAAGATACCTGGAAACATTGATTTAACTCAAGTTAGTTTATATTAGTTTTATTCATGTGTTAGTATAGAATATGGTATCAGGTTATGTAAATTATATTTGGTACGTGCGTGTGAGTATATACTTTTGTATTGGGTTTGTCTGCATATTTTGGTTCAGCGGTGCATTTCTATAAACTATATTATAGTATAAAATTTAAGTTCGAAGACTATATATATGTAAGTCTTTTCATTTTATTTTATAAGTATATATATATTATTTGTTGCAGTTCATAAGCTTGATATATAAGCAGGTTGTCTTAAGTTATATATTAAATTATGAGTTATATAAGTATTGTTTATGTGTATATATGAGCTTACAAAGGCTACAGTACATTAGGAGTATATAAATTTATACAATCTTGTTCAATTTTATATGTTTGATAATACAAAGATTAAGTTTATATAGAACAGTTAGTTTCTATATTAGTATTGATATGTATGATGTTCTGATTTTGTAAAGTCATAGTACAGTATATATATACAATATAAAGTATCTTAAGTTATAAAATTTATACAGTTTATAATTTAACATTTATAAAGTTTATACTGTTTAAGTATGTCATACGTTTTGATATGAGTGTACTAGTTTATAAAGCTATTTTGTTCTTGTTTTGTTACAGTTTGTGTTCCAGTTTGTAATATTTCAACATATAAGTATATTATACATGTTCTGTTACACACAAAAGTCATATATGTTTGTTTTAAAATACTTGTACTATATTCAAATATGGGTAGCTTGTTATTATATGGTGATATTAAATCTATGATTTTAGTGTAATGGGTTTTAAAGGGGCTGTATGCATACAAAGTGATGTTAAGATCTACATATAAGTTATATGGATATGTTTATAAATTTAAATTGCATATACGTTAGTATATATATGTATTTGTCATGTTATTATTTTAAATGTACATATATAACATGTTATGGCATTTTGAAAGTAATAAACTATAATATATATATATATAAGTATTTTGTATTTTTAAAATAAGCATATACATAAGTATTTATCTCAAAATATTATATATATATATATATGTTTGATTTTAATATATGTGTTTTATTTTAAACCATTGATTTTTAACTATACATATTAAGGTTATTTTATTATTTGTTTTAAATTAAATATTGATTTCATGGGAATGACAATAATAATATATTTTCTGTAAAAATATCTAGCTGATTCTGATTCGTTCATCAATGCCTTATTATCAGCTTTGTCCATCTAATTCGTGCCCAGCTATCTTTGTTTTGGAAGTCGTGCTTGCGATCCGTGACTCGACTTCGTTGTCTATTCATATCTCTAGCCTCGAAAGGTGAGCAATCACTCACGATTAATGTTCTTTTATTTATTAAATTTGATTTCAATTGAAACGACAATTGAAATATGCTGCTGTTGGTTATTTATACTGTTATATATGCTATTACCTGTATCTGTTCACCCATGACATCTGACACCATTATCTGTAATTATTTATGCGATGATAATACAGTTTGATTGATAATTGATTGATTGATTGTTGTTTATATTGGATGTTAAATTGTAATGTATAAAGTGATAAATATTATGCAATTGAATTTGACGTAGGATAGTTAAAAATTTGAATTGACATATGTGTTGAATTTGATTAGTTAAATTTGTACAATATGACCCCTTAAATGTTTAATTATTTGACACGTAGAAAAATGGTTAATTATACATGAACCATTTGAATTTATGTTGTATTAATTGATGAAGTATGAAGTTTAATAATTGATGTCAAGTGTAGAATTGCATAGAATATTAATGTAATAATCTTTAATCTACATGAAATGATAGTGTAGATTCTAGAAATAATTATATTAATTTGCACAAACAACAATGTGAATTAATACGATTATTTCGGGATTATTTGAATTGATTATTGGATGGTTATTGATTGTTGTTATTGCTTGTTTATTTACTTTGACACCATCCCAGTTATCACACTGCAAGTTCCCTTTGCTATGCTTTGATTTTTGAATTGAATTGGAATCGGGTTGAAATGATAAATACCCAAATTGAACTTTGACCTAGGACAGAGAATTAAATAAAAACCTATTGGTCAATACTTTGATTTAAAAATAAATGAAGATTTTATTTGAATAAATAAAAATGGTTTTGAAACGAAGTTGGAATTTGAATTTTAATGAAAGGAAATGTTAATATTTAATAATCTGAATCAAAATATTAACATAGTAGTTGATGAAAGAACGTTGTTTTAAAATTTGGAATTATTAATAATTAAGTTTGAAATTATTTAATAATTAAGTTTTGAAATTATTTAATAATTAAATAAGATTGAATTATTTAATAATTAAATAAAATTGAATTCTTTGATAAGTGAAATTGAACTTCTTGAATAAGTGAATTAAGTTTCTTTATTAATTGAGTTTTGAAATTGTAACTAAGTAAATAAATAAGTGAAATTGAATTTCTCTAACAAGAAATAAAATGTGTTTTATTGAAATAAATGTAAAACTTGAAATGTAAAGAATGTGATTTGATGAATTTAATTTAATGCAATTTGTAAGTTTTGATATAATGGAGTTGAACTTAAATAATTGATTTAATAAATTGGAAGTTAAATAGAAATTGTTTTGAAAGATAAATTTACTTAACGAATATTGAATGAAATCGATAAATGAACTTAAATTGATTTGAATGTAGATTAAATCATTTTAAATGATTTCGGAATGAAACTTATATACGAATTTAGATGAATATTGGAATGGTTTTAAATAAAAATCGAAATTGTATTATAAGATTTGAAATGGTAATTTGTAAGTTTTGAAACATAAATTATGGAAATTGATTTAGAAAGACAAATGAAATGTTGGTTTACAAATTCTATTTGAAATCGAATTTGATTTGGTTGTAACGACCCTGAATTTTGAACAATTTAATTTGAGAATATTTAATTAATTTTAAATATTTGAACGATGATTTGACTTGAATTTCAAATTATCAGAATGAATTGGCGATTAAATTTTTGAATTTAATCCATTGAAAGTTGAATAAAATTTGAATCTTCAATTTTAAGCCGGTTAAAAATAATTTAAAGGCTTAGAAAATTCATATTGATAATACTGGAGATAATAGAAGCTTCAGAATTGAATTTGAAAGCAATTTGTTCAGTTTTGAAATATTATCGTTTGAAATCGAATTTAAAAATAGTCTTCCGAGGCACAGTCTCGGAAGTTGACGAAATCATTTTATTGGGTTCGTAATATTAAATTATTACTGGATTTCAAATTTCGTATTTATCGGAATTGTTTTGTGAATACACGGCGTATAAACGCGTATAAAATTTAATTGAATTCAATTTGATTTTCTGTAACAACGGGGGTTTTGCCCAAAATTTTAATCGTCAATAAACGATCTATGTTGACAGTTAAATTTCTGTTTGTCATGAGAATTTTTATAACGATAAAATCTTCGTTAAATTGGCAATATTAATTTCTGTTAATTTTATTGAAATTGGTAAAGGGATTGGAATTCTTTTATTTAAATTTTTATTGATACGAAATAAATAAATATTATACACATAATTTAAAAATTTAACAACTAAATTAAAACAAAAACAAATTAAAGAAAATATCTTTACAAAACAAATTAGATTTTTGAAAAAGAAAAAAATAAAAATAAATAAACATGTATTGGCCCATACCTCACCCATACCATCCCCCACGACCTTACCCCTTTCTTCTGTTAAACCCACGTCGCACCCCTCCCCCTCTCTCTTCATTATTCAGCAAATGAAAATCATACGAAAGAAAAAAAATAATGGCGACTGGCGAATTTAGGGCTTCAGAAAAAAATTAGGGCTTCAGCGTTGTTTCGATTCTCTGACGAATCTGGCTCGATCTTCTTCAAATTCTTTCTCGACTGGATTAATGTGACAACCGCCCATGACCCCTGCACCGAATCTAAAGATAAAGCGCTATAAAGTGTGCCAGGCGACCATGGACGATTGTCAAGGTAAGATTTAAAACAAAAAGAATCTATCGTATTACTCACAGCGCATGGACAAAATACAATAGAACATATGTATAGTGAAGCTTTACAGAACAAAATGACATCATATAAAACTCCATAATAGTTGAATACAAGCATCCACATATTCAATACATCCAGCCTCACTACAAATCTCTCAGAGAATACAAAACAGCGGAATATCCAGTACATATAAGAAGATAATATGCAACCCTCTAGCTCGTCTTCGATATCAGCATCGTGAGAAGAGAACAGCACCTGTCACCTGCTACCTAGTCTGCCCGTCCCAAAAATGGACGAACAGCCCAAGGCAATAAGAATTAAAACATAAAGCCTTGAGTCAGACAACAGTCTTAGTGAGCAGTAAATTAACTAACAACATACCAAAAGAGCATAAAGGAAAAGGAATAGGAATACAACCCTCCCACTCCAACCTCATTCTACAGTGATAGCCCCCAGACACACACTAAGCAGAAGCAAACATAGCAGAGCATACAATTTAAAGTAAAGCTACTATCACTCGAGTCAAGGGCGATGTTTTCCAAGTACCAAGGCCTAAATCAGATAAGCACCCAGAAAATACCGCTCTTGAGTCCGAATGACGATACAACCAAACATCCATGACTCTGGCTATCACTGTTATCATTGCTTCGATATCACCGTTAATTGAATGACCGGCACATTCTTTCAGCCGTCCGTCAAGGGCTAATGAAAACCCCGGTTCTAGACATAACTCCCGCACGTCGTCGCAGCCCGTGCCTAGGACTATCGAATCTGCCCAGAGTACTCGACCATCAACAGTTGGTCGTTGGGACTATCGAATCTGCCCAAACGTACCCTTGCTTAGAGCATGCTAGAACCTTCAACAACGATGCTATCCAAGCCTCCTAGTCATCCTCCTCGACGACTATTCTCATATCCATTCATTATCCTCAACTCGAATCATATCACCGAGTTATCAACATGCTTGGAATGATCCCGTCTGGATTAGACCAAGTCTTCATCATATGATTGCCTCGCTTCATTACATCCTCGCAAAGCCCCATCTCAACATATCATCAAATCTATGCATAAGAGCTTCATCATCCCGCTACATATGCCACGAGCAGCTTTTCCAATTCAAGAGCCTTTCCCTTAGCTTTTGAATCGTCTACGGTCTAAATCTAATCATCAATCATCTAGTTCATAATAATCAATCAAATCAAACATCAATCCAAGCAATCAAGCATTCAAATATGATCTAAGTAGACAATTATAACAATAATGGCATTTTCGTAATTAAAGAGTTGAAAGTCCAATAAGCATGAAAACATGGATTTTATCTCTACAAACTTGATGAATGAACTTGCATAGGTTAACATATGATAAAATGGATGCAACATCATCATGAACAATGGATCTACATGGATCTACACATAGGATGAAGAAAATGCATGGAAATCACTAATTTAACACCAAATCGAGCCAACAATCCGATCTACTCCTTTGGATCCGCGTGAGAGATAATCACCACTCACCAAATCACCTAAACAATCCAAAAGATAACAACTCCAGATCTGGACAGCGAAGAACTAAGCTAGATCCGACAAGATCTCACTTCAAACGAAGAAATCTCTCTTGAAAAGATGAAGATCTTCAATCTAAGCTCTTGAATCTTCAATCTTGATCTTCGATTTGGTTGGATGGAAGCACTAGATTAGAGTGGAGAAAAGAAGTGAAGAAGTGTAGAAGTCGAGCTCTCAAAGTGGCAGCACTTCGTCGCTTCAAAATCCGGATCCCAAAAAGTGAGAACAACCCCTCCTATTTATAGCTGAAAACTGCCCTTAAGTCGTAACTCGGCAATCTTCTTAAGTCGGTGCCGACTTAACACTATGCCGACCTACGACCTAACACTTTGCCGACCTAACAAAGTCTCACTCAACACACAGCCTCAAAACCCAAGTCCTAACGACCTACAACAATGCGCATTTGCGACTTAACACATAGGCGCGACTTAACTTAGGTCGTTGCCGACCTAAGTGCCTTGCCGACCTATGACATACGAAGGAATACAACTACGACTTAACTCGCAACTGGGTTACGACTTAACACAGGAGGCGACCTACCGACTCAATTACTCTGCCGACCTATCCTTAACTCGTCAGCCGACTTAACACTTAGCTCAAAACCTTAAGTCGTCTACAATAACTTAAGTCGGTCACTTCCTTAGGTAGTCTATCCCTTAACTCGGCAACGACTTACAACCTACGACTTAATACTTGCCGAGTTACCTTCGACCTAATAACTTAGCCCAGCTACGACTTATCTCCTTAGGTCGTCGCCGACTCAACCCTTAAGTCGGTCAACCACACTCCCTTAACTCGGTGAGTTCCTTGAGTCGGCAACTCGACCCAGACTTGTTGCTTAACTCGTCCAAACTCCTAAGTCGGCTACGACTTAGGACTTAAGCAAAATTCTGCCAAAACCTGAAATGTCTTAACAACAATATAACCAAGGGTCAATCATTTTAGAATGTTTTGATCCGTAAAAATACGGGTCGTTACATTCTCTCCCCCTTAGGAATTTCGCCCCCGAAATTCCAAACAAACAAGGCAATCAAAGCTATTTTGTACGCCTATCATCCATAACAATCAATAAACCATGCATCCAATTCTAGCTTAGCGTACAGAATTCTAAGACTTAGAACAAGTTACAATTTCGTTAGATGACACGACACCTTAGGGCCATACCTTGAAGAGTTCAGGATGAGCTGCCTTCATCCTCTCTTCCACCTCCCACGTACAGTCGTTATCATCGTCACTCCATTGTATCTTGAGCAACTTAACTACCTTCCTCCTAAGCTGTTTCGTGTCGGTTTCAACAACACGAAGCGGCTTACGAGGTCTTCTATCAACTGGATCAACCTCGAAATCTTCACAGCTATCAGCAGAAACTACGGTACTCGAGTCGTGCACATACTTCCGTAGATATGATACATGAAAAACATTGTGCACACCCGACATTTTCTCCGGTAACTCCAATCTGTAGGCGAGCTTTCCAATTCGCTCGATGATCGGGAATGGTCCAACAAATCTCGGAGTCAATTTTCCTTTCTTCCCGAATCGGATAACATTCTTCAGTGGAGAAATCTTCACAAAAACCATTTCACCTACGTCGAACTCCAAATCCTTACGACGTTTATCAGCATAACTCTTCTGACGATCTTGGGCTGCCTTCATTCGTTGCCGAATGATCTCTATAAAATCTGAAGTCTGACGAATCATCTCTGGCCCAAGCATCAACTTTTCCCCAGTTTCCAACCAACATGTCGGAGAGTTACACGGTCTTCCATACAATGCCTCATATGGTGCCATACCAATACTTGACTGGTAACTGTTGTTGTAGGCAAACTCCACCAAATGAAGGTGATCTTCCCATGATCCTCCGAAATCCAAAACACAAGCTCTGAGGAGATCTTCCAAAACTCGGTTGACTCTCTCAGTCTGACCATCTGTTTGGGGATGATAAGCTGTACTCAAACACAACTCGGTTCCCAAGACTTCCTGGAAGCTCTTCCAAAATCCACTAGTGAACAATGGATCTCGATCGCTCACTATACTCTTCGGAATACCATGGAATCGAACTATCCACTTAACATACAACTCAGCCAACTTTGATGCAGTTCTAGTCGATCGAACAGGAATGAATCGTGCACTCTTAGTCAGACGATCCACAATGACCCAAATCCCTTCATTTCCCGTTCTGGTTCTAGGCAATCCATCAATAAAATCCATCGACACTTGTTCCCACTTCCATGTAGGAACTTCTAAGGGCTGAAGCAATCCACTTGGCTTCTTCTGTTCAGCCTTTACCAACTGGCAGTTCATGCATTTGGAAATAAAATTTCCAACATCCTTCTTCATGCCTTCCCAGTAGTAGGTTCTCTTCATATCCCGATACATCTTGTTTCCTCCTGGATGAATTGTCAACTTCGAGTGATGACTTTCCTTCAGAACTTCACTCCTCAATTCATCTATATCGGGAACAACTAGTCGTCCTTGCTTCCGAAGCCAACCCTCTCGATCGACCTCGAATCCTTTATCCTTTTCTGGATCCAACCCAGATTCCAATCCCCGGATAATCTTGACAAGCTTATCATCTCGCTTTTGGCTCTCACCAATCCTTTCCACAAGAGTGGGTCTTATTGATAAGTTTGCCAACATCTCAGGTTCCAATTCACATCTAGGCCTGAAGTCAAATCCAGCTAAATACTTGAGACTCTTCCATTCTGAAAACATGGCTCCCAATCCTGCATGTCTTCGACTTAACGCATCTGCCACTGCGTTACCTTTTCCCGGAGTATAAGCTATACCAAAATCATATGATGCCAAAAACTCTAGCCAACGTTGCTGCCGAAGATTCAAATCCTTTTGGGAGAAAAGATACTTCAACGACTTATGATCCGTAAACAACTCGAATCGAACTCCCAACAGATAATGTCTCCACATCTTCAGAGCAAATACAATCGCCGCCAATTCCAAATCATGAGTTGGGTAATTCCTTTCATGCGGCTTCAGTTGTCGACTGGCATACGCAACAACTTTATCCTTCTGCATCAGCACTGCTCCAAGTCCAGTACCACATGCATCGGTGTAAACCACCATCTCATCATTCCCACTTGGAATAGTCAAAACAGGAGCACTCGTCAGTCTCTCTTTCAGGATTTCGAAAGCTTGCTCACACTTAGCATCCCAACTGAACACTTGGTTCTTCTTCGTCAATCCTGTTAATGGTGCAGCTATCTTGGAGAAGTCTTTGATAAACCGTCGATAATATCCTGCTAATCCAAGAAAACTTCTCACATCTGATGCATTCTTAGGTCTAACCCAATCCTGGATCGCTGCCACTTTAGCGGGATCAACCGCTATTCCACTTCCAGAAATCACATGGCCTAAGAACCTCACTTCACTCTTCCAGAAGTGACACTTCGAAAACTTAGCCTTCAGCTGATGTTTTCGCAAGATCTCCAAAACAATATGCAAGTGCGTCTTGTGCTCTTCTTAAGTTCTGGAATAAATCAGAATATCATCCACGAACACAAGTACGAACTTGTTCAACTGATCTCTGAACACTCTATTCATAAGATCCACAAAATATGCTGGCGCGTTAGTCAATCCAAACGGCATTACCAGCCACTCGAAGAAACCGGATGGTGTCCTAAAAGCAGTCTTCGGCACACTATCCTTAGCCACTCTCAACTGGTGAAATCCCGTTGCCAAATCCATCTGAGAAAACACCTTAGCTTCGTGAAGCTGATCAAACAAGTCATCTATTCTCGGCAATGGATACTTGTTCTTCTTAGTCACCTTATTCAGCTCACGATAATCCACACACAATCTCAACGATCCATCTGCCTTGGTTGCAAACACAACTGGTGCACCCCACTCGGACACACTACGCCGAATGAATCCTTTCTGCAAAAGGTCATCAACTTGCACCCTCAACTCTTGCTGTTCCCTAGGCGCCATCCGCCTAAGAGGCATCACAACAGGTCTGGCTCCTTCAACTAGATCTATACGAAACTCGATCTCTCTATGCGGCGGCAACCCTTTGACTTCGTCAAAGACATCCTCGAATCTATTTGCGATTGGCACTAAAGACAGTCCATCCCGTGGAACAACTAGCGAATACATGAAGCTCATGAAGACGCCTTCCTCATGCTTACATCGTATCACAATCTTTCGCCCTTCCACATTCTCGACTGTCACCTCCAGCCTCTCACAATCAACCTTAGCCGCATACTTCCTAAGCCAGTCCATACCCAAAATAATTCCGAACCCCGCAAAGTTCAGAACAAAGCAATCACAAACAAAAGAGCAACCATGACTCGACACAACTAGACCACGGCATAACATACACAAACAAGACGAACCCCCAACTGGATTAGTCACAACCAATGGCCTGTCAACAATATCCGGCTTCAAACCTAACCGGCCTACTAGTTCATTACAAACAAACGAATGCGACGCTCCAGTATCAAACAAAACTCTAACCGGAACACCACATAGGAAAAGAGTACCTTGAACAACCACACTCTTTCCCTTCTCTTCAGCAGTAGGAGCTTTTGAAGACGACGGAACAGCTCCTAAAGCATAGGCTTGCACAATCTGCCTGTCCTTCCTCGGTTCTGGACAATTCTTCCTGAAATGCCCCGGCTTGTCACAGTTGTGACACTTCATCGGCGCCTTCGGATTCTTACAATCCTTAGAGAAATGGCCCTTCTGCTGACAATTGTAGCAAGTCACCTCGCCTTTCGGCTTCTTCTGGCCATCCTTACCCTTCTGCTGCTGCTGCTTCCTCTTCTGGTTTCCACCCTGCTGTGGTTTAGACTCTCCCTTGGTAACAGCAACAACAGGTCCTTCCTTAGGAAACAGACTCTCATGCCTAAGAGCTTTCTCCACCAGCTTCTCAAATGAATCGTCCAAATGATCCACCAACTGTCTCCCAAGATAACTATCCAAGCCGGTCACAAACTTCTCATTCTTCTGATAAGCAGATTCAATATACGACCGGGCATACTTGGACAAAGCTTCGAACTCAGAAACATACTCAAGAACTGATCTTCCACCTTGCTTGAGCTCCACAAACCTCTTGAACAGAACAGACTTCTGGGCTGTAGAAATGAACTTAGCTTCAAATCTGACTTGGAATTGCTCCCAAGTAATCTCTTCTTCCGGAGTAGTGATGGTAATAGAGTTCCACCAATCAGAAGCTCTCCCTTGAAGCTGCCTTGATGCCAACTTCCTCTTAGTTGCATCATCAATTCCCAAATCACCAAAGATCCTTTTACAAGCATCTATCCACCTCTGGACCTCAATAGTTGATTCTGTTCCCAAGAAAACCTTCCCTCCAAGAGCAGTATAATCCTTGCACAACTTAGCAAAATCCACTGGTTTCGGAGTTTGGACTTGAACTCCAACATCAACTGCTGCCCCCGGAACTGGTATCCTTCTCATGATCGAAGTCATCATAGCTTCGAACATGGCTGCATAATCAGCAGTCTCTTCAGTAGCACGGCCTTCCCTAGCAGCTGGTCTCCCTCTTCGACTCATTCTCAATATCTATAAAAAGGAATGATTAGAACATCTAGAGAAACAACTGCATAAAGGACTAACTTACTGCTAAACTACTATATTATATATAGTAATCATCCATCAAATTACAATTACGTCTCTCATACGTAGTTATGACAGCGAGCGTTGGGTAAAATCGATTAACCTGGCTCTGATACCAAATGTGACGACCGCCCATGACCCCTGCACCGAATCTAAAGATAAAGCGCTATAAAGTGTGCCAGGCGACCATGGACGATTGTCAAGGTAAGATTTAAAACAAAAAGAATCTATCGTATTACTCACAGCGCATGGACAAAATACAATAGAACATATGTATAGTGAAGCTTTACAGAACAAAATGACATCATATAAAACTCCATAATAGTTGAATACAAGCATCCACATATTCAATACATCCAGCCTCACTACAAATCTCTCAGAGAATACAAAACAGCGGAATATCCAGTACATATAAGAAGATAATATGCAACCCTCTAGCTCGTCTTCGATATCAGCATCGTGAGAAGAGAACAGCACCTGTCACCTGCTACCTAGTCTGCCCGTCCCAAAAATGGACGAACAGCCCAAGGCAATAAGAATTAAAACATAAAGCCTTGAGTCAGACAACAGTCTTAGTGAGCAGTAAATTAACTAACAACATACCAAAAGAGCATAAAGGAAAAGGAATAGGAATACAACCCTCCCACTCCAACCTCATTCTACAGTGATAGCCCCCAGACACACACTAAGCAGAAGCAAACATAGCAGAGCATACAATTTAAAGTAAAGCTACTATCACTCGAGTCAAGGGCGATGTTTTCCAAGTACCAAGGCCTAAATCAGATAAGCACCCAGAAAATACCGCTCTTGAGTCCGAATGACGATACAACCAAACATCCATGACTCTGGCTATCACTGTTATCATTGCTTCGATATCACCGTTAATTGAATGACCGGCACATTCTTTCAGCCGTCCGTCAAGGGCTAATGAAAACCCCGGTTCTAGACATAACTCCCGCACGTCGTCGCAGCCCGTGCCTAGGACTATCGAATCTGCCCAGAGTACTCGACCATCAACAGTTGGCCGTTGGGACTATCGAATCTGCCCAAACGTACCCTTGCTTAGAGCATGCTAGAACCTTCAACAACGATGCTATCCAAGCCTCCTAGTCATCCTCCTCGACGACTATTCTCATATCCATTCATTATCCTCAACTCGAATCATATCACCGAGTTATCAACATGCTTGGAATGATCCCGTCTGGATTAGACCAAGTCTTCATCATATGATTGCCTCGCTTCATTACATCCTCGCAAAGCCCCATCTCAACATATCATCAAATCTATGCATAAGAGCTTCATCATCCCGCTACATATGCCACGAGCAGCTTTTCCAATTCAAGAGCCTTTCCCTTAGCTTTTGAATCGTCTACGGTCTAAATCTAATCATCAATCATCTAGTTCATAATAATCAATCAAATCAAACATCAATCCAAGCAATCAAGCATTCAAATATGATCTAAGTAGACAATTATAACAATAATGGCATTTTCGTAATTAAAGAGTTGAAAGTCCAATAAGCATGAAAACATGGATTTTATCTCTACAAACTTGATGAATGAACTTGCATAGGTTAACATATGATAAAATGGATGCAACATCATCATGAACAATGGATCTACATGGATCTACACATAGGATGAAGAAAATGCATGGAAATCACTAATTTAACACCAAATCGAGCCAACAATCCGATCTACTCCTTTGGATCCGCGTGAGAGATAATCACCACTCACCAAATCACCTAAACAATCCAAAAGATAACAACTCCAGATCTGGACAGCGAAGAACTAAGCTAGATCCGACAAGATCTCACTTCAAACGAAGAAATCTCTCTTGAAAAGATGAAGATCTTCAATCTAAGCTCTTGAATCTTCAATCTTGATCTTCGATTTGGTTGGATGGAAGCACTAGATTAGAGTGGAGAAAAGAAGTGAAGAAGTGTAGAAGTCGAGCTCTCAAAGTGGCAGCACTTCGTCGCTTCAAAATCCGGATCCCAAAAAGTGAGAACAACCCCTCCTATTTATAGCTGAAAACTGCCCTTAAGTCGTAACTCGGCAATCTTCTTAAGTCGGTGCCGACTTAACACTATGCCGACCTACGACCTAACACTTTGCCGACCTAACAAAGTCTCACTCAACACACAGCCTCAAAACCCAAGTCCTAACGACCTACAACAATGCGCATTTGCGACTTAACACATAGGCGCGACTTAACTTAGGTCGTTGCCGACCTAAGTGCCTTGCCGACCTATGACATACGAAGGAATACAACTACGACTTAACTCGCAACTGGGTTACGACTTAACACAGGAGGCGACCTACCGACTCAATTACTCTTCCGACCTATCCTTAACTCGTCAGCCGACTTAACACTTAGCTCAAAACCTTAAGTCGTCTACAATAACTTAAGTCGGTCACTTCCTTAGGTAGTCTATCCCTTAACTCGGCAACGACTTACAACCTACGACTTAATACTTGCCGAGTTACCTTCGACCTAATAACTTAGCCCAGCTACGACTTATCTCCTTAGGTCGTCGCCGACTCAACCCTTAAGTCGGTCAACCACACTCCCTTAACTCGGTGAGTTCCTTGAGTCGGCAACTCGACCCAGACTTGTTGCTTAACTCGTCCAAACTCCTAAGTCGGCTACGACTTAGGACTTAAGCAAAATTCTGCCAAAACCTGAAATGTCTTAACAACAATATAACCAAGGGTCAATCATTTTAGAATGTTTTGATCCGTAAAAATACGGGTCGTTACAATTAAGGGCTTTGCCTTGTTCGTTTTGCTGGCGAATTGGAGCTTCGTCTTCCTTATGGCGATTCTGGAATTGTTGAGTTCCTTGAATCTCTGAAGCGCTCGCGGCTACTTCAATACGCGTCGATTTAAGGTGAGAAATTTTATTTCTCACATCTAATTTAAAGTCGTACGACCTTTTCTTTTTTATTTCCATGATTTTGATTTTTGTTGGAAATTACTGCTTTGAATTCTCTGGGCTTGGAGATGAAGGTTGACTTCGATACATTGGTTTGTTTTTTTTATACTTGTTTATCTCGGCTCAGGCATGTTTGGCTTTGCATACTTAGGTTGTAACACTGTTGCTTCACGGAATCTTGATTGACTTGTACATTCAAATTTTGTCACTGCATATTATTTATACATGCTACTTCATTTTGTTGTAACTGGACTTGAATCATTT
The DNA here is from genome assembly GCA_030737815.1 of Allium fistulosum. Classification (NCBI taxonomy): domain Eukaryota; kingdom Viridiplantae; phylum Streptophyta; class Magnoliopsida; order Asparagales; family Amaryllidaceae; genus Allium; species Allium fistulosum. Next base: position 1,430,924,093 of record CM060902.1, read on the forward strand.
GTGATTCTTTGTTGTTATTCTTTTATATGTGATGTTTAAATACACTTGGGAAATTGTTAGTTTCCACTGCAACTGTTGTTTGCGTAATCAATATGCAAATATACTTTGTTGTGATCGCTGACTTGTTCGTTGTTAAATTGATATTTCTTTTGTTTGATCCTAAAGTAAAATTTTAAATTTGAACCCAAGTTAAACAAGGTAGGACTGTTTTGAAACCTTCAAAACCGTGAGTAAACTTTAAAACTAAAAGTTTAAATAAATTATAACTTGTTGCTTGTGAAAAAAAATTCGTATGATTGTTGATGCTTGCATGTTAATAATTATGTGATGTTCAGTATGAAATTTGAATTATATGCTGTGATACAAGTATGCATGTCTGAATTTGTTGTTCTTCCCTGTTTTTTTTATATACACGGTTTTAAATTTAAAACTAAATTCCAATTATTTTTATCTGATCATTTGTTCATGATGCATTTAGGCACACATTTATCTTGGAGCCTGGGCAGTTGTACACTTGTTATGCATTGAATATTCAACTCTGCACTTGGAGTTTCATTTACTCTTGTAGCTTGTTGTATTGGGTCTATGTATTTGTGTAGTCTGGTCTACATTATTTGTTTACTTGAGTGTTGTTGAGTTCATCATAGTTTACATTCTGATGCTCTTTGAGTCGCAGTGCTTTATCACTTGAACTACTCTCTGATTTTTGTCTGGGTTCATATATATATACTCCATTGTTCATGTATGTCTGCATTGTTGTGGCCTGGTCTATTGTTGTCATTTCTTGTCTGGTTCATCTTGATGTCCTGTAGTCACTTATGCATTGTTTAAGTTAAAAATGGATCTGTTTGAAATATGGGCTGCATATCGAGATGTTTTCACTGATGCATCATGTAGTGTCATTTACTACTCTGGTAGTTGATGCTTTTGTAGTGTATGGCCTGGTCCACTTGTCGAGTTCTTTGCTTGATGTACTTGAGTCGGCATCCACGTTATCACTGTTTGATATAGTGCATTTCAGATGTACTAGCAGTCTGCATTTGGTTGTTGCAGTCATTTGTCCTGTCCATTACCTTTTAATCGAGCACTTTCACTTAAGATTGTATTAGTGTGATTGTTGCAGTTGTTGAGGCATTACCATTTATATTTGATTCTTCATATGGTCCTCAGGTCTGTATGCATTAGTACTTTGACCCTGACTTGTTGCTATTCCTATTTTTTTTTTGAATTTATTGTTGGCTTTTGAAGCTGCTACCTCTGTCTTGTTTTGTTACTTGGCTATCACAGTTGAACATGTGCACTGCAGCCACCCAAACTCGACAGATTTGAATCGATTTTTCTTTTGCTTTTGATGCATTGATTTTTATGCCATATTGGCGAGGCCGTACACGCGTGCGTGTACGGCAGCCAATCAAATCTTCGATGATTTTAAAGTGACAATTTTAATTGTTTTAAATTGATTTAGTCGATTGATAAATGGTTTATCTATCTCTGTTGATGATTTAAATCTGCTGATTTATTGTTTAACACTGTTAAGTGTTATATTTTCGTTATCCGATTTCTTTGTTAAAAGAGTCGGATAGACGAGAATTATTGTGACTGTCGTCTATTTAAATTATTACTGCCTCTATGCACTAATAACTGGTTTGAATTAGACTGACCTGTGTATTATTTTCTTTTGAATATAATACTCGGGTCAGACCGAGTATTTTTACAGCTTGAAGATTTTCGAGCAACGAAGTTAGAAAGAGAGAGAGTAAAGAATCACTTTAGTTTTCAGAAGAAAATTGTATTTTAAATATTCCGCTGTATCAGTATAAAAAATTGTATAAACTCTGATGTATATAAAAGATTTATAGTAATGAAATAAATTCTCATTTGTTTTAATTGATTGTTATTATCTGTGTTTCTGTGGCTGATTCTGTTTAAACCTTATAAACTAAATAACAATTCGTCTTTTTGAACGTTTCTAGTTGGTTTAATTATCGACTGGAGACGGTCAAAAGGGGGAATGTTACAAGGTGGTGTCAGAGCTTTGGTTTACACAAAGCTTAGTTTATGATGTTTAATATGAATAGTTACTAGAAACACTTTAAAAAGAGAACGTTTTTCAAATCCAAAGAAGTATAAAATTGTTTTTGAAAATAAAAGATTTTTAACTTAAGAAAAGTTAAATTGAATTGAATTAGTATTAATAAATATATGATTTGAAGTTTAATAAAGGAAGTTAAATAAATTGAACTTGATTTGATAAATTATTGAGATGGAAATTTAAACTTAAAAGATAAGTGATTATATGATATGAATTGGAAAGTTTAAATTAATAAGTTGTATAACTTATAAAATGAGAAAATTTGAATAAACCAGTTGTTTAAATGGTTAAACAGTTTTGTTAAGTAAAACAAAATTTGAATTTTGAAATGTGATATGAATTTGACTTTAGTAAAGTTAAATAAAATAGAATTTCAAATAAATTTGAGACGAACTTTGTAATATCCCGGAAATTTTAACAATATCAATTTAATAATCTGTTAAATAATTAAATTGATATGGATAATCTTTGATAATAAGATTTGAATTTAATTTAATAATCTGATTAAATTAGTATTAATTGATGATTTTATCTTTTAAAGGTTAATAAGATATTTCTATTTGGATATATATATATATATATATTGTAAGTAGAAGCTTTGGTAAATTGGGAATTTATATTTAATTTAATCTGGACTTTTCAAAGATATTTAAATAAGTAATTTTATAGTTTTAAAATACTTTAAGAAAATATTTAATTGGTTTAAGATATTTTAACTTAAGTTTAAATAAATAAGATTTACAAAATTGGTTTGTTTTATTTCTTTTAAATATTTCTTGATAATAAAATCTCTTGTTTAAATTATAAAATATGTTAATTTCAAATAACAAGTATAATGTATTATTTTTAGTATGTATGAATTTTAATGCTAAAAGGAATTGTTATTTTAAATTGAATAAATAGTGTATGTAAATATATATAACTTAACTTTTAAATTGAATCTTAGGATTTAATTTTATTTAAATTTGAATTTAAAGTTGAAGTTCAAAAGAATATATATATATATATATTTAAATTGTTTGTATAAACTTATATTTATAAAATGTAATTAGCTTTTGTTTCTCTTTAATATATATAGATTAGTGTTTAAATAAACAAGAAAAAGGCTTTTTATATAATTTTAAATTAAATAGAAATATGAGTAATTACTTAAATGACAAGTGTCTTTATCTAATGCTTTGTTTTAACATGTGTTAAGAAGTGGATTAATCTATGTGACAAGTGTCTTAATTAATTTCATTTTCTTTTATTTTATAAAATCAAAATTTACTTACATATATACATTTGCTTTTCTTCATTTGGTTCTTTCTATTCTTCTTTTTAAAATCAAGAGAAACTCAAATCTTTCTCTAAATCTAAAATCTGAAATCAGTACCACTTTTCAAAATAACCCTCTAATCTAAAATGCAAATCTGAAATCAGTAAACAAATTTTCCTCAAACGAAATCAAAGATTTGTAACACTCCTCAAACTTCAATTTCAAATCAACCTGTAATCAAGCTTGTAACTCAAAAGATCAACCTGCAACAATCTCATTTTCAAATCTCAAGTCAGTCTGCATTTTTCAAAACCTGGAAACATCTCAAAGCTGTCTGCATTCAATCATCAACCTGGAAGCCAACATGCATGTGTTCAAATCCAATAAGTAAAGCTCAACAAACTCAAGTTTTAAATCAAAAGAGGCATGCAAGTCTAAGGTTTCAAAGAAAGGCATTCAGATTTTAAAGTTCAAAAACAGTTTCAAGATTTTCCAAATATAAGGCTCTGTTCACTCTCAATTAAGGTGAGTAACATTTTTAGATTTTAAATATAAGAATCTGTTGCATGTTAACTCTGAAAGAAGTATGTTCTTGTGTAACAACCCGCATATTTATCGATTTCATATTTAAATATTTTATTTAAATATTTCGTCGTTCGTCGGATTTTGGTCCGAAAAGCTACTTTTTGCAAACAGTCGAATTGGGACTCGAGACCACCTCCATTGAGTTCAAAATATCGTTTGCGATCTTTTTGAGTGTAAGCTTCGATATGTTTGGAGTTAGGAGAATTTTGCCACTTTTCACTTTGGGCTTTGGTTTGGGCTGAACCCATTAATCACTTACTAACTCAGTTCCAACCCCCTCTCCTCTTCATTACTTCACTTCTTATTCCTAATACTCAAGCTTCATCAAAAATGGGGGAAAAGATTGGAAATGGAAATTCCTAAGCCTTAGTTCATTTGCAAATCCTTCTTCTAGCTCCAAATTCAAAGAGAACCCATTGGTAAGCTTTCTCTTCATCTTCTCCAACCCGTTCTCCTTTCAATTTCTGAAAATTCCCTAAACCTAATTTAGGAAATGTTTCTCTTTTGAGCATAGATTCAAGCTCATTTGGGTTGTGTTGAAGAGTGGTTGATTCTCCCTTTGCTTTCAAGCTTCTTCTTCATTTGTTTGGGTTCAAAGGTGAGATTTTTATCTCACATCTAAGTCAATAATTATCTTCGATTGTTAGGTATGAATTCCTAACACTTATCCTTGTGCAATTCCTTAGTCGTTGTTGCTCGACCGATCGTTATCGATGTCGTTTGGCCATTTTTGGCCTAGGTTCAGGGAATGCCCTGAATAACAGTTTCAGCCGTCTGAACGTATGGTTCAGACGTCTGAATGGAATACTGGGAATTTTCTTCTCCCAGCATTCAGACGTCTGAATCAAAATTTCAGACGTCTGAATTGGTTCGTTTTGAACCAGAAAAGGAATAGGCTAAAAAGTGCCTATTTCAGACGTCTGAAATCTAGGATTCAGACGTCTGAATTCTGTTCTGGAAAATAGTTTATTTTCCAGATTCAGACGTCTGAATTCTTGATCTCAGACGTCTGAATCTGCTGTGTTTTGCCTAGTTGTTTTTTTAGCTTGAATATCCAACTCTAATCAAATCGGGTTGATTCCCTTTTTGTTGTTATCATTTATTATCGGCCACTTTGTTAAGTCGCCCGCCTTTTTCTTACTTTGATGGTTTTGGGAATTGATTTCTTTGGATTTTATTATCTGCGTAGGCAAATCTTATCCGAAAAACATTCATCAGAATTTCTTACTTTGATGGTTTTGGGAATTGATTTCTTTGGATTTTATTCACGCCTTCGAATGTGAACTTTTATAATTGATTGTTTCTACAATCACTTCTATGACTTGTCACTTTAAAAATATAAAGGTTTCAATACTAGTAGTAAATATCAAAACTCATTCATCAAAACGATTTCAACTCTATTTTCAATATCAAACTCGTTTATAAAACTGTTTTCCAATCTACTAGTATATACAAACCTTTACCTCATTCGTATGAGAAAATATAATTAAACGGCTTAGCAAAACAAGTGGTATGAAACGCTTGCGTTTACTTCGTCGGTTAATTTTTGGACTTGTTCGATTGAATCTCTTGTGACAATTTTCTAGTGCAGATCTACAATTTGTTCGTAAATATTTGAGTTAAGCAAGTGGTTATGGGACATGAAGCTAAACTCTTATATTTACTAGCTTAATGTAATCGACACTTCATTATGGTCATGATGATCATTCTTGTGATTTAGACTAGCGATTGAGCGATGTATCTTTGTCCATGTGAAGGACTGTACTTCATTTTATTGAGCTTCGACTCAATCAGGAGGAGCTTCGGCTCAAAGTCCGCAATGGGGGACTATACCCAGTCAGGAGGAGCTTCGGCTCAATCAGGAGGAGCTTCGGCTCAAAGTCCGCAATGGGGGACTATACCCAGTCAGGAGGAGCTTCGGCTCATCAGGAGGAGCTTCGGCTCAAAGTCCGCAATGGGGGACTATACCCAGTCAGGAGGAGCTTCGGCTCATCAGGAGGAGCTTCGGCTCAAAGTCCGCAATGGGGGACTATACCCAGTCAGGAGGAGCTTCGGCTCAATCAGGAGGAGCTTCGGCTCAAAGTCCGCAATGGGGGACTATACCCAGTCAGGAGGAGCTTCGGCTCATCAGGAGGAGCTTCGGCTCAAAGTCCGCAATGGGGGACTATACCCAGTCAGGAGGAGCTCCGGCTCATTTTTTATTGGATTGGCCATCCTCTTTTATTGTGTTTTCTGGATTTCTAATTGATGATTTCTGGAATTTATATTTCACCAGCTTTTACCATTGACATTGATGAGTATGTCATTTATTGTGGCTTGGTGAATTAAATTAAGAATATGACATTCTTTTCCCTGTTTTGAGATTATTGAGATATTGTATGACTTTTGTGGGATTTCTAATGTATACTTTTCATAGTATGACACCTTTTTGTTATCATACGTTCTATTATCATATCTCATATTCTATCTCATTTTATCTGATAATTATAGCTAGACTGATCCGTTTATTATTTTCTTCTTAAATAATACTCGGGTCAGACTGAGATTTTACAGGTGCTTCCTCATGACTTCCTATCTGGAGCCATCATCTGACTTTTGGCTAACTACTCTAGTTTAGTAGTTTTTGTTTGTATACATTTGAGATTAGACTCCTTGTTGTATACATAATCTATTATCTTGCACTTGTATCTATTCATTTGTGTTATTGTGGATCTTATTTGTCCACTACTCTGATGTACACTTTCATGTGTTATATTCATATCTATTTCCGCCTTTGTGTTATGAATTGTCTGTGACTGATTTGTGTTATGTTTATTTCTATATTTGTTTCCGAAGATTATATATAGACACCGTGTGATAGCTTTGTGTTTGTATCGGTATGTCGGATTTCCTCCTTAAAAGATATGCATTCTATTCTATCTGACATATCGGTGCTCGCACAAAGAAGTTACATGGATGGTCGCTCCTCAACAGCCTTATTCTCCGTGTTAATTGACAGCACTACACCGTAGTGTTCTTGGTTAGCGTGGGTATAGAGGTGGGGCGTCACATCTTGTGTGTATATATGTGAGTTTTTATAGATAGATATATGGATGTATAGATATATATTTGCATGTCAGCTATTGTGTGATATCTCTGTTTATATTTCTTTTAAGCCAGATCTTGATCAAAAATTCCTCATCTTCTTATCTAATCTCTGTTAGATCTTAGGCTTAAAAAAATTAATTAGTTTCATCATAAACTAAAGTTTAAAAAGGTAATTAAGCTCAACTTAAACCTGGGTGTCTCTGTAAACCAAAATCAACAGAGCAAGATTTATATAGGTGAAAATTCAAACACTTTAATTCATCAATTCAGAAGCATAAACTAAATTCTTAACCCTAGGCATGAATTTTAAGAATGAAATTATGATTTTTAGTTTTATAATGAAAGAGCAGTTTTTGTTTTAACTAAAAAGGGGAAATTGGGAAGAACTGGTGATCTAGATGGTCTGGGGGATCGGGCTTCTATCTAAAGATAGTAGGGTGATCAGAGACTCGAGGAAAAATGTCAGGAGTATTTTTTAAGCATTAAGGAAGATTTGATTTAGGATTTAAATTCCTAACCCTAGTTTTAGCTGGTCTGGGTAAGGAGATCATCACGACTTCTCTGCTGGATCGGGTGCAGTGAGGTTTGGGGAAATGAAAGTATGGTCATTGAAGAGTTTATGGACGGAGTTTCAAGATCTCTGATGATCGGAGTGACGTGGGGGAAGCGTTGACAGGTTTGGTGATGGTTGGGTCTTTCTGTTCCAGGTTTCGAAATTCATCACGATTTCGACTGCGTGAGTGGATTGAAGTTTGGATGATCGGGGTTGGGTTGGTAGTCGATCGTTGTCTTGTGGGGATGCTCGGCGGTGGTCGTTACAAACTTAAGTTATATGGTGAAAATAAATGCAAGTGAAGATAAAATGAAACATGGCTTAAGTAATAGTGAATCAAATTGGATTTGATATCAAAATGAATTAATAAAGTGAAGAATGAATATGAATTTGAGTTATATAAAGGAAATTCAACTTTAATTGTAAAAGTGAATTAGTGAATATGGTGAGTATAAGAATTCAATCTGAATTAGAATATAAACCAATTGAAATTAAGTGTTTTGAACCAAATTGAATGTAAGCAAAGTAAATAAATTTGGTTAAATTGAATGTGCATTGGTTGTTAGTTGATTGTATGGAAATTCATTAAGTATTAATGAAATTGAATTAAGGGGAATTGAAAGCTATGTAAATTGAATTCAAATTGAAAGATAAGTAAATTTAAAGAGAATCAAATTTGATTTGAATTGAAAGCAAACTAACTTGGATATAAATTAGTGACAGTAAACTAATTGAATATGAATGAATGTTAGAAAAATCCAATGTGAATAAATCAAATGTGATTTAGAATTGGAAATCAATTCAATGAATGATTTACTAAAGAACTAGTTGATTATCTTGGAAATGGAAAACTGATAAATTTATATAATAGTATAAATTGAAAATTTTAAATTATTATAAACGGCTTAAATTGAAGATTTGAAAAGTGTTAATAAAATATTGGAATTGTATAAGTGTTAAAAATGAAATATTTAATGGATTTCATAAGTGAATGGAAATTACAGAATTAAGATGTGAAGTTATAAAATGAATCGAAGTTGCGAAATAAAAGAATTTATAAGTAATTCACTTATAAATTAAAATTCTGATATAAAATTGAGTTATAAAGGAATTGGTTAATAAAGCAATTTTTTATAAATTGAAGTCTTTATGAATAGAAGTGAAATTTATAAACATTGTTTATTAATTCGAAACTGACGTATTTTGATAAGTAAATCTTTATAGCTGTTAAATGAAGTATATTCACGATTTTGGACAGTGAATACATTACTGAATAAAATGGATGTTTTGGGAAAGTGATATTTTAAAACGAAGTAATTGTTTTAAAAAGATGTTTTCAAGGCATTGAATATCGAAACCATACATTTCAACATTCATTGTTGAAATAGACGTTTTCGAATATAAGGAAATGGTGGACTATAACACTGTTGTTATAGTAAATGATTTCCGAAAGGAAATGTTTTGTTTAGTATTGGGATTTATACATCTATCTAAATTTCGAATCCCTATACTAGCGATTTTGAGTTGTCGTAACGATGTTTTACGTAACATTCGTTTTGACTCAAATAAAAATGTGAAAGAGAATGATTTCCTTAAAGATGAAATATATACTTAATTTTGATTAAAGTATATTGAATATTTTCAAATGTTGAAAATAAATGGATTTGTGAATTACTTATTTTTAAATAAGTATGGAAATGTTTTTCCAAATATGAAATGTTGTGAATATATTCCGTAAGGAATAAATGATTTGAAATTCATTTTTTTGAAGTCGAAGTTGAAAAGTTAAATGAGAATTTGAACAATTTGTTCAATTTGGAATTTTTCAAAAGATTGAATCGTTAAGTTAAAATTGAGTTTAACTTCGACATCAAAGGCAATATAAGTTGAGCTTTGAATTTCAGATGATGATTTGGATTGTATGTCTAACATTGTGAATTGATGACATAGCAATTGATCTCTATTAAATATATATCTGTTGGTGGCGGAGAATTTATTCTCTTAGCTTAACACCCTTCTCTGAGACGTACGAGCTCAGAGGTTATATATCGATAGACATCAATTCTGTGTTGAGAATTGACGATGTAAGCGTGAAATCCAAATTGAATGTGAAAGTCGATAATGAATGGAATTATGAATATGAATTAGGTTTGAGATAACCTTAAATTTCCAAATCGACTTAGAGGGAAATTTTGAAATCCTCTATTTTGTTATGAATATGGGATATGTAAGTTTTAGAACTTATATATATATGAATACGGTAAATTTGAAACCGTTAGTTTAGAAAGACATTGTTATGGAAATCTTATGTATGTTTACATAGATGTTATATGTACGAAATGTGAAATGAAAGTACTACATATATGATATTATGTTTTCTAAACTGAGGATGTGGAAAAGTACCTTCCATTTATTATTAAAGAAGGTATTGGAACTCTCGATGAGTGTCCATTTGAAATTCGTAGCTACGTAGAATTTTAGTCAGAGTGACTATTTGAATCGGAAATCCTTCGCGATAGTTCATCGCGATGAGATTAGATTTGATTGATGATTAGCGTAATTTGAGGGGCGAGATGCCCACAGTTACGAGCGATTCCACTGGGATAGTGGCGTAACCGCCGAGTAAACTGCAATCTAATGCCAGGCGAAATTTGAGGGGCGTGATGCCTACAGACACGAGCGATTCTACTGGGATAGTAGCGTAACCGCCGTGTGTACTGCAATCTATGGCGACAACCATGGCGAAATTTAAGAGATGTGAAATCTACAGCCACAAGCGACTCTACTGGGATAGTAGCGTAACCGCCGGGTGGAACTGTAATCCATGGGGGAACGTGCTTTCCATATCCATTTTTTAAAAGAATTTTTAAAAAGTATTTTCACTGGGAATTGAAGCAAGTATGTTTAGTACTTGGAGATTTTTAGACCTGCGCCTGGCCAGCGTATGCCTAATGTCTGTGAGAACGAAGATGGACTTGTTAAATTTCGAGTTAGCAAGTATTTTCAAACTGTAAATAGCAAATCAATGATTTGAAAGTAAAATTACGAAATTCCTACCTAATGAACTAAGGAAGAGGATCTTTGTAATGTTTTGAAAGTCCACAGCTTTGGAAGAGATATATTATATAAATCTCTAACGTGAGGAATTTTAAGTTTGAATCTGAGTGTGGTAAATTTAAAATTTAGTAAAAGACTTTTGGGTTTTGATTTTTGAAAATCATGGAATAAAAGAGAAGATAAACAGAACTAGTGAGATTAAACAAATGAAATGAATCCTATATTCATTTATTTGTAATAAGTTTTAAGCTTAGAAAAATTGAGTAGAGTATAAATATCGATGAAATTTTAACAACCTTTCCTTTTCGTGGACGAAAAGTTTTTAAGGAGGGGAGTTTGTAACGACCCTGAATTTTGAACAATTTAATTTGAGAATATTTAATTAATTTTAAATATTTGAACGATGATTTGACTTGAATTTCAAATTATCAGAATGAATTGGCGATTAAATTTTTGAATTTAATCCATTGAAAGTTGAATAAAATTTGAATCTTCAATTTTAAGCCGGTTAAAAATAATTTAAAGGCTTAGAAAATTCATATTGATAATACTGGAGATAATAGAAGCTTCAGAATTGAATTTGAAAGCAATTTGTTCAGTTTTGAAATATTATCGTTTGAAATCGAATTTAAAAATAGTCTTCCGAGGCACAGTCTCGGAAGTTGACGAAATCATTTTATTGGGTTCGTAATATTAAATTATTACTGGATTTCAAATTTCGTATTTATCGGAATTGTTTTGTGAATACACGGCGTATAAACGCGTATAAAATTTAATTGAATTCAATTTGATTTTCTGTAACAACGGGGGTTTTGCCCAAAATTTTAATCGTCAATAAACGATCTATGTTGACAGTTAAATTTCTGTTTGTCATGAGAATTTTTATAACGATAAAATCTTCGTTAAATTGGCAATATTAATTTCTGTTAATTTTATTGAAATTGGTAAAGGGATTGGAATTCTTTTATTTAAATTTTTATTGATACGAAATAAATAAATATTATACACATAATTTAAAAATTTAACAACTAAATTAAAACAAAAACAAATTAAAGAAAATATCTTTACAAAACAAATTAGATTTTTGAAAAAGAAAAAAATAAAAATAAATAAACATGTATTGGCCCATACCTCACCCATACCATCCCCCACGACCTTACCCCTTTCTTCTGTTAAACCCACGTCGCACCCCTCCCCCTCTCTCTTCATTATTCAGCAAATGAAAATCATACGAAAGAAAAAAAATAATGGCGACTGGCGAATTTAGGGCTTCAGAAAAAAATTAGGGCTTCAGCGTTGTTTCGATTCTCTGACGAATCTGGCTCGATCTTCTTCAAATTCTTGCTCGACTGGATTAAGGGCTTTGCCTTGTTCGTTTTGCTGGCGAATTGGAGCTTCGTCTTCCTTATGGCGATTCTGGAATTGTTGAGTTCCTTGAATCTCTGAAGCGCTCGTGGCTACTTCAATACGCGTCGATTTAAGGTGAGAAATTTTATTTCTCACATCTAATTTAAAGTCGTACGACCTTTTCTTTTTTATTTCCATGATTTTGATTTTTGTTGGAAATTACTGCTTTGAATTCTCTGGGCTTGGAGATGAAGGTTGACTTCGATACATTGGTTTGTTTTTTTTATACTTGTTTATCTCGGCTCAGGCATGTTTGGCTTTGCATACTTAGGTTGTAACACTGTTGCTTCACGGAATCTTGATTGACTTGTACATTCAAATTTTGTCACTGCATATTATTTATACATGCTACTTCATTTTGTTGTAACTGGACTTGAATCATTTGTGATTCTTTGTTGTTATTCTTTTATATGTGATGTTTAAATACACTTGGGAAATTGTTAGTTTCCACTGCAACTGTTGTTTGCGTAATCAATATGCAAATATACTTTGCTATGATCGCTGACTTGTTCGTTGTTAAATTGATATTTCTTTTGTTTGATCCTAAAGTAAAATTTTAAATTTGAACCCAAGTTAAACAAGGTAGGACTGTTTTGAAACCTTCAAAACCGTGAGTAAACTTTAAAACTAAAAGTTTAAATAAATTATAACTTGTTGCTTGTGAAAAAAAATTCGTATGATTGTTGATGCTTGCATGTTAATAATTATGTGATGTTCAGTATGAAATTTGAATTATATGCTGTGATACAAGTATGCATGTCTGAATTTGTTGTTCTTCCCTGTTTTTTTTATATACACGGTTTTAAATTTAAAACTAAATTCCAATTATTTTTATCTGATCATTTGTTCATGATGCATTTAGGCACACATTTATCTTGGAGCCTGGGCAGTTGTACACTTGTTATGCATTGAATATTCAACTCTGCACTTGGAGTTTCATTTACTCTTGTAGCTTGTTGTATTGGGTCTATGTATTTGTGTAGTCTGGTCTACATTATTTGTTTACTTGAGTGTTGTTGAGTTCATCATAGTTTGCATTCTGATGCTCTTTGAGTCGCAGTGCTTTATCACTTGAACTACTCTCTGATTTTTGTCTGGGTTCATATATATATACTCCATTGTTCATGTATGTCTGCATTGTTGTGGCCTAGTCTATTGTTGTCATTTCTTGTCTGGTTCATCTTGATGTCATGTAGTCACTTATGCATTGTTTAAGTTAAAAATGGATCTGTTTGAAATATGGGCTGCATATCGAGATGTTTTCACTGATGCATCATGTAGTGTCATTTACTACTCTGGTAGTTGATGCTTTTGTAGTGTATGGCCTGGTCCACTTGTCGAGTTCTTTGCTTGATGTACTTGAGTCGGCATCCACGTTATCACTGTTTGATATAGTGCATTTCAGATGTACTAGCAGTCTGCATTTGGTTGTTGCAGTCATTTGTCCTGTCCATTACCTTTTAATCGAGCACTTTCACTTAAGATTGTATTAGTGTGATTGTTGCAGTTGTTGAGGCATTACCATTTATATTTGATTCTTCATATGGTCCTCAGGTCTGTATGCATTAGTACTTTGACCCTGACTTGTTGCTATTCCTATTTTTTTTTGAATTTATTGTTGGCTTTTGAAACTGCTACCTCTGTCTTGTTTTGTTACTTGGCTATCACAGTTGAACATGTGCACTGCAGCCACCCAAACTCGACAGATTTGAATCGATTTTTCTTTTGCTTTTGATGCATTGATTTTTATGCCATATTGGCGAGGCCGTACACGCGTGCGTGTACGGCAGCCAATCAAATCTTCGATGATTTTAAAGTGACAATTTTAATTGTTTTAAATTGATTTAGTCGATTGATAAATGGTTTATCTATCTCTGTTGATGATTTAAATCTGCTGATTTATTGTTTAACACTGTTAAGTGTTATATTTTCATTATCTGATTTCTTTGTTAAAAGGGTCGGATAGACGAGAATTACTGTGACTGTCGTCTATTTAAATTATTACTGCCTCTATGCACTAATAACTGGTTTGAATTAGACTGACCTGTGTATTATTTTCTTTTGAATATAATACTCGGGTCAGATCGAGTATTTTTACAGCTTGAAGATTTTCGAGCAACGAAGTTAGAAAGAGAGAGAGTAAAGAATCACTTTAGTTTTCAGAAGAAAATTGTATTTTAAATATTCCGCTGTATCAGTATAAAAAATTGTATAAACTCTGATGTATATAAAAGATTTATAGTAATGAAATAAATTCTCATTTGTTTTAATTGATTGTTATTATCCGTGTTTCTGTGGCTGATTCTGTTTAAACCTTATAAACTAAATAACAATTCGTCTTTTTGAACGTTTCTAGTTGGTTTAATTATCGACTGGAGACGGTCAAAAGGGGGAATGTTACATTGGTTTTGAAATATATTAAGCGACCAATCGGTGTAATAATTACGAAAGTTATTAAAGAGACCGGAATCGGTTAGGGACATACTCTCTGTCTAAAACGAAAACCACTTTAATAACTATACGCGGAGTGTGATCCAAAATGAAGTGGTTGGAATGATGAACATGATGACTGAAGAAAGAGAACGATAATGGATAGCCTTGACACTTGTGCCAAATTGGAAATGACTAAAACAGGAGCCGTGCCGGGCCAAATGGGGTTAGCTGCCTCGAGCGAACACACTTCTTCGAAAACTACTCATTACTTGTTGTCGATTGGTGCACCCTTGATTTTGGGAGTGTTGTTTCGCCGTGTTGCGATCGCTGCGGCGATGCGTTCTCACCAGTCCGGATCAGGCAAACGGTAGTTTCACTACCTTGGGTATTGCCTCATGTGCCTTGTCATACTTGTATCCCTATATACGCGACCTCTACTGTCACGACCCTCCCTTCACGACCCTCGAAAATCGACATAAAATACTCAACAGTATAATATGCCGACGATCGAATGCCGAAAAAGACAGATTGTAGAAGAATAAGAAAGTAGATAGAAGAAGAAAGAACTAAACAAAATCAGAACCTCACAGTCGCAGCGGATAAAATATAATATATAGAACAGATCTTTACACAAATGAAAACTATATCTGTTTATATACAATACATCATCATCAGAGTATATCATAATACAATCATCAATATCCAGTCAATCAGTCAATACAACAATCACAGCAGCGGAATAATACAAGTACGAGAAATACGTCTCGGACTCCAGCTCCTCTCCTGAGCTCCATAGCAACCTATCCTGAAATATACTCGGTCTGACCCGAGCATTATAATAAAATAACACCCGAGTCAGTCTGGAATACCAGCGCATCATAAATACATCCAAACTGATTATTAAAGTTCAAAAATCCTTTGAAAACAAAAGCATCTCGTAAGACCACGCCACAAATAAACATGTCGGGTTTTTACCTTACGATAGCTAAAACACTTTTTATAAAAATCCTCTGATATTATAATAGTGTCTATTTACAAATACTTATAAAATAGCCGAAATTGTTACATCTATTAAATTCCGGCATACTAGCCACAACGTGGGTAATACAAACAAAACTCGTACAAGGCACGTAGGGAGAATGGATTTCCAACGAATGACTAGGCACTGGGGTACCACCTGTCACAGTACGTGGCCTAGATCACAGTACCGAGGAGTACGCCCGCTCCCCTGCAACACAAGGCCGGAATCATCCCTTACTGGATAATTCCAAGTAAAATCACCCCACGGTTGGGATCAGCAACCGCACCACTAAGCCGAAAAAAAAGGGACATCTAGACAGGGATGACCTTACTCTCAAGTGGGGGCTACCCACGAAGCCTTGCTGCATAACCCCTGATTTTCAGTCATTCCCGGTTGATGAGGCTTGAGGCTAAACGATACCTTTCAGAACATATCCCTTAGAATGCCCATCATCCACCTGACGATGTCACGAAAGCATTCGTCCATACAAGTCCGTTCCGGGTCCGAACGGAACCGAAGGCACTACCCCTACTACATCCATTTTGGAAATATCCTCAGGATTAGTAGCGACTAGCCCTTGCACTTCACTGCTCCATCTTCGACTCCGAAATCGTTTTCGCGAAACGTACAAACCGGATCGAAGTGGTTTTCGAGTCTCCAGACCTAGAATCCCGGTATACGGAAACTCGATCCCGGTCTCTTCGAAACGATCAGCGCATTTGGCCAATATTGATAGTCGGTGATTTAACTATCAATTAATGTTCACAAACATCCATACACATCCATCACACAATAAATAATCTCCATATTATTTATTTTCTTCTAATATCTTTCAAAGATATAATTTCACATTTTCAAAACTCATTTGAAAACAATTTTCCACTCTTCCTTTACAAGGTAAATCTTTTACCCTTTATTCCCATCGGGAATAACCAAGTATAAAACAATTTGTATTTAAAACAGTTAAAAATACTTTATACTGAAATATACTTTAAAATATGAAAATTACTCCTATTTATTTACTCAAAATATAAATTTAAAATATGTGAAGCAAACTAGTTATTAACGCATAAACTTTGATTTAAAGATAAGGGTTTAGTTTAACTAAATTCAAAATAGCGTTATAAGAAGAAAAATGCTAATTTTAACAACTTAAGCTAAAACCAACTTTTAAATAATCCATTTGTAAAATATTTACTAATATATTCCCAAATTATTACGGTATTAAAAATTATTAATTTATTTCTTTAAAAATAACGATTTCTTAAAAATACTTTTAAAACGATTTAAAACTTAACCTTATTTAAATAAAATCTTCTTATAAACATTTACTTGGTTTTCCCAGGGAAACACTTTCCCGTTTCTAAACATTCCAAAGTACTCTTTCATATAAATCCACTGATTTATTTCAAGTCAATTTATGATTTCAACATAAATTTCCAATTCCATACTTAACTATAACTTCCTCCGAAGTTAAATCAAAATTTTCATTTCCGGAAATTCATTTTTAAATATAGTTTAAACATTTTGGTAAATTTTTCAATGGAAGCCAAATTTCCAATTCACTTAATTAAATTCCAATGAAATACGGCATTTCAAAACATTCTATTTTTCATTTGATCTTGTTAATTTATAGTCGGAAACTCCATTTTAACATATTTTTAATTTCCGGATAACATTAGTCATTATTAAAATAACACCGTTATTTTAAACAATTTATAATTTCATAAATTTAATCTCCAGAAAATTTATACTTTCCATTTACCCATTTTACAAACTCCCCATTATATTCAAAATCCCAATTTGGCCCAATTTACATTTTTCCTTTCAAATCCGATTTCAAATTTTATTCTTTGAAATTCTAAATTTAACAATTCATTTTATTTCGTAAAAACACAATTTAGCCATTTATAATTAAATTCTGTGATTACAATTTATACCACAATGTCACAGAACAACTAAATTTCCAGATTTATCAATCACATCATATAAACAGGTATCACTATCAATTATAAAATAATTGCTACAATTGTGAGTAATCCAGTTGGATCCCTCCAACCTGTTTCTCCCTGCATCCACAAATATTAGCACATCACAATATAAATATCAATCCAGACTGATAATAACAATTATATTCAGCCATCCACACAGATATTTAAATATTAACTATTTAAAATGCCTAGCATCCAGATGTGAGTGAGAAAAACTCACTTTGGGTTTCGGCGAGTGTTCGAAATTTAAATTAAACCGAACAACGTTCGATTTAACCCAAATTTCTACTTGCCCGGAATGATTCCAGAATTGTTCCACTGTGTAGTACGCGTTCCTGCGATTCCAACGCTTCCAGATTCGTCTCAATCTGATATCGTATGAACTCGTTACGATTTTCCAAAGTTTGAAATAAATTTAAAAACAATTTCTATATATATATTTTTTTCTTTTTTTAATTACCAAAACAAGAAATCTTGGCCGCATAAACAAAGAAGCAGATCTCGGCCCTTGCTCATGATCTTCCTCAACGCGATAAACATTCGCGTTCCAGGTACCCAAACCGCGACCCCAAGTCGAAAAACGCGACCACCTCCGGCGCTCTACGCCTCGATCGGCTACCACCACTCCGACGACCCTCGTCAACTCCCCCTACAGCCCCACCCTCGTCGAACTCGGCACCCCTTTCGACGCGAAAAACCCATACGAACGAACCACGTTCGAACCCTTCTGACCAGCGATCCACCTCGTTATTTTCCATCATACCCGTTCACTTCAAAGATCTCGAAGTCCCCTTCGATTCTCCAGTTGAAAGTTTTCGAAATCGAGGCCTGGATCAAAAGATTTTTGAGGAGAATCGAAACTAAGTCTCGGCCATTGAATAAAAAGAACGGCGGCGGCTCTAATAGGCTAGGGTTTGAGAAAATGCAATTATATAATGTTATTTAATATTAATTTAATCTCGTTCATCCAATTTTAACAACCTATGCAAACGAACTCCAAACTACACATTCCGACAGGCTATCCTGGGGTTTTTCCGCGTTCCAGACACAATGGAAGAGGTTTTGTAAGCTGATTTGATCGTATTCGCGAGATACGGAATTAAACGATCAATTTAAAATTAAATCGGTTAAATCGATTTCGATGCGTTTCGAGCCACCACGGTCAAACGATAACTCCGATCGCTACGAAAATTGAAATCCGATAATAACTAACTATTACGGATCCAATGGAACTAGTTTCGTCGAATTCCGAGACCGTGCCCCGAAAGGCTATTTTACTCGTCTATTAAATCAGGCGATTTCTGAAAATCGTCGAAAACACTTCAAATTTCACTTTTAAAATTTTGTTAACTTAATAATAAATCATATAAAATGTATAAACACATTAAAAATCATTCTGGCTCATTTCAGACTAAAATCTGATTAAATTGCATTTTAATAATATTAAATTCATTTTTAAATTAATATAAAATTCCAAATAATAACTTGTCAACTTTTAAATTCATCTAAAAATCCAACATTATTGTTTATAATCAATTGAACTTAAAAATACATGTAAACACCATTTTTATAATCATTTATCCCAAATTCACCTTTTATCCCAATTCCGAATATTTAATTATTATTATCCAATCTCAAATTAAACCTCCACATTAGAAATTATCACTTGTTGTTTTAGTTTAAACCAATTCTTTTTAGTTCAAAATAAATCTTAAACCCATATTAAACATTTAAAATGAATTAAATGTTCAAATTCAATGGCTTAAAAATGCGGGATGTTACATCTACGATTTGTTTTGTGTTATACCTATGGAGTACTCCCTGATATCCCACTAGTTTACGGTGGAGTTTACAGTGCTGTATAGTCTATAACGCTTATATAAAATGTGTTAAGGGGGATAATGGTAACGCCTTAACACTATTTTGATACTTTATATTACTGATAGGCATTATCTATTTACCGTACACTACTACATAGTAGATAGTTTAACGGATCCTTAAAGGATGGTTATTCCAAACATCCTTTGAGTTACTTGTATTTCAATTGCTATTTCACTTGAGTTGGATTGATATAAGAATGTTAATCCTGACTCGAGTGTTTTGTGTTTTGCTTTACGCTCGGGTCAGAATGAGTGTACCAGTATTCGAGACTCGCCTTTGGAGTTGGAGCTTCGCTTGGAGATCCAGCTATCTATCCAGCTTTCAGATATCCAGTTGATTCCGGTGATTGTATTCTGATTCTTGTATTTGACTATTGTATTCGAGACATCTGTTGTACCTTATTTAACTCTGATATGTATATAGTAGCTTCATGAACTACTATCTTTTGTTTCCGCTGCATTTATTACTCTGTGTCTGTGATCTGTGATTATTTATTTGCTGTATATGCTCAGTTTTGCCAAATTTAAATTAACAATTCGGTATTTTGAATTATTCAAGTTCGACATGTGCGGATGCGAATAGTCTAAAATAGCGGGTCGTTACAGTTGGTATCAGAGCTTTGGTAGCTCTAGGCAAAACTCAGCATATAGGGTAAATGTATTTACAGAATCACTTCATTTGAGTTGAATCTCTCCCTTTTGACTCGATTCTTTTGAATTTTGGAACGTTCCCTGCGGTTCCAAAATCCATTCGTGTCCCTCACTATTCGTCTTCTAATTCCGGAGTATCCCATAACTCCACTTTGAATGACCTTTATAATGAATCGGCGGTCTCGCCAATCTTCGAAATTTTGTAAATGGGTGAAACTCCTTTACAATAGGCATTAATTTACCGGAGATTTTTGTATCCTCGGTTTACGATGCTATCTATCTCCTACTATACCTGAATTCTATTTCTTGAGATCGAATGTAGATTTGCCTCGGAATTCTGCATTGATCTTATTCTTGAAGTCACGGTCGACCCGGTTAAGGTTGCCCGTGATTTAGTAAATTTATCCATCTTCTTATCTTGATTATTTAATTATCTCGTCTTTGTTTCAAACCTATCCTTGAATCAAAAAAAATTCTCTTTGATTTGAGTCCATCAAATTTAAAACCCTATCCTTATTTTGAAAATTCATTCCTGTATCGTCGAGCAAAGAAAGTGTATTTGTAAATTAATATTTAAAATGTTTTAAAATATATTGTGTTGTTTGAGTTGTTGATGTTGATTTGGGTTTTCGATCGATTCATCTTATCAACGCTATCGATAGGATTTCCAAAACACTTGAACAGAACAAACTGACACAATATTGTTTTCAAAATTTGGTAAATAAAATAATCTTGTAAAATTATATTATATATAAGTATAAATTTTCTGAAATTGAATTGTTAACTGAAATGGTTGTCAAAAAGGTAATATTGGATTTTCACTATTTGTTTTGTAAATCATTGATTATTCCAACATAAAAATAAATGGAATTATAAAAGTTGGTGTAACGACCCAGAATTTTGAACGAATTAAATTGAGAATATTTAATTTATTTTAAATATTTGAACGATGATTTAATTTGAATCCCCGATATAACTTTGAAATTTGCGATTAAATTATAAAATTTAATCTATTGATAGTCGAATAAAAATTTAAATCTTCAATTAAAAGCTAAAGAAAAATATTTCGAACGCTTGTAAAATTTATATTGATAATACTGAAAATAACAGAAGCTTCGGAATCTAATTTCGAATTAATTTGATCAGTTTTTGAAAATAATCGTTCAAACCGATATTTAAAAATAGTCATTTTTCAACAGTCTCGGAATTCGACGAAACCAGTTCCATTGGATCCGGAATATGGTATTATTGTCGGATTTCAATTTTCATAATTTTCGGAGTTGATATGTGAGCACACGGAAATTTAACGCATTGAAATAAAATGAAATTCAATTTAAAAATTTAAATTTAAAATTTGAACTCTAGTCAAAACATCAGCACGTCTCTTTCCTTCATTCACGCCTTTAAACACGCGCCTTATCTCACGCCCAAATTCACGCAATCCATCACGTTCCCCCTCTCTTTTAAAATCATCACGAAAATCAGTTTTCAAAAGGCAAAAAAATCAAAAGAAAAAAAAATGGCCGAAGTTAATTCAATCAAAAACAATTCGAAAATATGAAGGCCTCGTCTCAAAATCAAAGCCAAGCATCTCCAATATAATCGAACGAACGCGCATCGCTCTCTTCCTTCGCTCAAGCCCTAATTCCATAATCGTATTACCCAAATCACGAAACCAAGGGGAGGGTCGTCGTAAGTAGGCGAAGCAAGGGAGGTAGCGCGCTCACGAAGAACGATGTCTTGGGTCGGCAGAGGGGTCGAGGCAGCTCTGCTTTCGCGAGGTCGAGCGGGACGATCTGGAAGGTGAAGATTTGGGGAGGTGATGCGTGCGACTGTTTGACGTGATTCGCGATGGTCGAACCTCGGTGGTCGAGCGATGATGAGGTACGTGCGAGCTTCGTCTGGAGGCGAGTTCGTGATGGCGACTGTAGCAAATCGATGGTGGTTCACCTCGCGTGTGGCTCGGCAGTGCGACAATGAGGTATTCTCGATTTTTGTTTTAGTTAAACTTAGTTTATAAATAGCTATGTATGAAAACTGGATGAAAGAAAAAAAAAGAGATCTTTACAGTAAGAAAAAAAATAGCAGTTTGATTAGGAAAGGATAAAATCTATACAAATATTTGTGCTTACTGTTTGGCTTTCAAATATGAACAGTGTTGATAATGCCCCGTTATGAAATTAAAGATTTGGTCAGAAGAAATTTTATGTATATATCAAAGATTTGGGAGAAATGGAAATTTTAAATGATAATAAGTGATTATTCAATTAGTTCAAATATGGTATTAAAAGAAAATTGGCTTGAAATTAAATTGATTGGATAGAGTAAAATTTTACTAAATGGAAATGAATTGTTCGATAAATTCGAATATTAATAAGTTGTATAACTGTTTATACAAGGTTTAAAATCGAGAGTCGAGCCGAAAAAGAAAATGGATTGCGAATTAAAAGCGAAGGTGAGATCTTCTCACTCACATTGAAAAGTGGAAATTTTCAGTTATTGATTTGATTGACTGTTTGGATGCGTGATATTAGATATAGTAGGATATATCTATTATATATATAGTAATATATACATATTGGCATATGTATATATTGGATTGATGATTTCCCGCCTCGTATAGCGGATGAGACCCTATTGCGCCGTTAGTAAGCGGATTTTTATAAAACCCATATACCGCGATAATTCCGTACTGGAGCGGAATTGGTATTGTGCTAACATCTTTGGATGCAGGGAAACAGGTTGGAGGGATCCAACTGGACCCCTCACATTGATTTAATTTATTTCTACTGTGATGTGATAATCTGTGAATGATTATTGATGTTATTGAATTGATGTCTGGAAATTGTTTGAAAAGCTAAAATTTAGCTGAATGGATGTTTGATATCATTGGATTCCAAAGATAAACAAAAGTTGAATTTTTGAAATTCAAGTAGAAATTTCTAAGTGAATCAATTTTTGAAATTGAATAAATTTCGAAGAAAGGAATTTTAAAGTATAAAAGGTTAATTTTTATAATCTTATCGAATTAATTCCAGAATCAAGTGAAAATGTTAAATAAATGGATTTCGTAAAATAGTGATTTTTAATTGAAGAATTTAGTTAAAAATTGGATTTTTAAATAGATTGAAAAAAAAACAATTGAAATTTATTTTCTTTAAAAGGAATTTATTTAAAAGGAGATAAGTTGGAAATCCAATTAGAAATTTAGTCGGTAAATTGAAATAATTTGGGAAATCAATGTAAAATGATTTCAATTTGAAGAATCCATTTAAAAACAGGATATTGAATAATTTGAAAAGAATAAGGAATTTATTTTAGTAGTGAAAATAAATTTAGAAATCAATTTGTAATTGATTTGGAATTGAAGTAGAATTAGAAATAAATTTGAAATCCGATTTTAGATTTAAAAGTGAATATTTGGAAAATGAATCCAATTGAAATAAGGGAATGTGAATTTAAAATGGAAATGATGTTAAAATGATTTATAAAGGGATAAACTTTACAGTTGTAAAGTTTTAAAAGAACGATTTTTGAAAATAAATGAATTTTAAGTATTTAACTTATAATATGGATTGTGGTATAAAAAAAAATTTGAATTGTGAATTGAATTGGTAAATAAAGAAGATTTATAAATTGAAGTTTTTATAAATAGAAATAGAATTTATAAACGTTGTTTTATAAATTCGAAATCGATTTAATTTAATAAATTGAATATAGGAGATTACCAAAGAAGTTATATTCGCGATTTTGGATAGCGAATTATTATTGAAAATAAAACGTGTAGAAAATAGTGAAATGTAATTAGTGAAGTATATTCACGATTTTGGACAGTGAATATATTGTTAAGTAAAATGGATATGGTTTTGGGAAAGTGATATTTGAAATGAAGTTAATTGTTTTAAAAGATGTTTTATAACGTGTGAACTATCGAAATCATAGATTTCAACATTTATTGTTGAAATAGACGTTTTCGAGAAATATAAGGAAATGGTGGACTATAACACTGTTGTTATAGTAAATGATTTCCGAAAGGAAATGTTTTATGTAGTATTGGGATTTACATATATCTATCTTAAAATCCGAATCCCCATACTAGTGATTTTGAGTCGTCGTAACGATGTTTTACGTAACATTCGTTTTGACTTAAATAAATGTTGTTATAGTAATGTTTTCCTTAAAGAAATTTATACTTAAATTTTGATTTAAGTATATCGAATATTTTCAAATGTTGAAAATAAAAGATTTGTGAAACACTTATTATTAAATAAGTATGGAATGATTTCCAAAATGAAGTGAAACGTTTTGAGATTTTATCTTCTTAAAGATAAATTGAAAATGAATATTGGAATCGATTTGAAAATTGTATATCAGTAGATGTTTTGAAAAATATAAATTCACTATGGAATTTATAAAAGAAAGGTGAATTGTTTTAGAAAAATAAATATTGATTTATTTTTAAAGTGTGGAAATTTTATATCTAGTAAAAGATATTTTGGAAGATGAAATAATTTGGAAAATTATTTGGAATCTGATGATGTTGCGCATCTTTATTGATAGTTAAATAACCGACTATCAATAATTACCTTTAGATAGGTATTTGTTGTGAATTGGATGAATTTGAATGCCACACTTTGTTTTTAAATAAACGCTCACTATTCGGGTTAGCCGGGAAAGGACCATGGGGTCGTATAACCCATTCCGAATATGTGATACGTCGTTATGAATTGCATTCGAAGACCGGTGTTGAAGACCGGATATTTTTGAAAACGGAAGGATTACCGTCGAGTTACTCTACATCGGCTGATCCCCGGTTTAGAGGTTTTATCACCCTTAGTGACGGGAAGTCCGGACGTGATTAGAAATTTATCCGGATATGCAAGGGCTTCGTGAGAAGTGCCTTCGGTTCTGTTCGATCCCGGAACAGACTTATATGGATTGTGTGTCTGACGTTACAATTTGAGATATAAAGCTGATTTCTTTCAAATACATTTCTGTTGGTGGCGGAGAATTTATTCTCTTAGCTTAACACCCTTCTCTGAGACGTACGAGCTCAGAGGTTATGTAGTTGAAATTTATCAGCGATATATCCCAATTTGGTAACGTGGCATACTGAGTGTTGCTGTGAAATGATCAGTGTTTGATCATTTGCGATATGATCGTTTGTTTGATCTTATATCTTTGTGATCATAGGTTGATCATTTTGTTTGACCCGAAGCAGGGCTTTGTAGAAAGCGTAGCTTTGTGGACGAGACTTCGACGAGCCTCACACCCCGGAAATGGTCGAAACAGGAAGAATGCGGCAAGGTTCTAGGGAGTAGCGCCCCTTAGTGTATGTCATTCCTTCTGGATAAAGGTGGTATCATGGTATGGAGCCCAGATACTTAACCTCTGTGGTTGCTGCAAATTTATTACTTTGTGGTTGTTGCGAATCGGGGATCCTCGGGAAGATCGGTGACGATCGGGGGATGGCATACGCGTGTCAGTAGTTACCTATTTTTGCAGAGGTAACCCGGCCTTGTGTTGGCAGAGATCCAGTTAGGTTCTCGGGTCGTCTATTCCAGGGACGTACCCATCGTGGATAGGAAGTTCCTTAGCCTGACCATTTGTTGGAAATCCAAAGAAACAATACGAGCCTTTACGATTTCAATTGTATAACCTGTCTCCTCAGGAGGCAGCTATAGCAGGCATAATATAATGGTACCTATGCTGGCTAAGATTTATATTATACTTTCGAAATGTTTTCTACACTATGCACTAATAATAATATCAAAAAAAGAATTTGATTTTTGCGTAGTAAGCATCTTTGACTATCATAAGAAGAAATCTCCTCCAAGTCTGCGTTTGCATTGTGTGTGTGGTGGGAGGTCTTATGGTAGTTTCATTTTCCAAAAGCATTGTGAATTGACTTTAAAATTATTTTGTTGTTATAAAGAATAACCGTTTTACGATCTCACACCAGTCACCATGACTGACTCGGAGTTTATTGTTTCCCTTCTAAACTCTGGGTGCCCACCAATTTCCACACGGGCAGCCTAGAGTTATATTATCAGGATATTCTGGATATTCTGGAGCTTTGGAAGCAAGCTGGATGACGAGACGTAGTATTTGTATCTGATAGTATTTATTCCGCTGTGTATTCTGTATGAGGACAAGTTTATAAAACTGTCCATTGTTGTATAATGACTCTGATTGATGTATGTATAAACTGATATAGTTCTTTGTTTTAAAAGACTAGTGTTATCTATTATATATTGTTCCGCTGCGATGTGTAAGATTCTGATATTGTTTTCTATTTCTGTTCTGATGTGTTGTTTTTCTTTTCTCTCTTTCTTCTCTTTTTCTTCTATCTTTTCTTCCTCCTCTTCTTTTAAATATTAAAGTTCGCGTTTCCGCCATCCGATTGTTCGGCAGTTGCTACAGTGGACGTAGCAGTGTCGGGTTTTCGGAAGACGGATTTGCGGATCTTTACATTTGGTATCAGAGCATATGGTTAAGCGACAACCCTGCTCTGTTGGGTGTTACTCATTAGAGATAGAGTCAATATTACTCTAGAATGAGTTGAGTGTAATAATAGATATGAGAGCGTATTTGTTAGTTAATATAAAATTATTTTATATTGTGATGATTGGTTTGTTGAGTGGTATATGGATTCTGGTCGGTATTGTCCGTACAACTCTATCGATAGGAATCTCTAAACACTTATATAGAACAATTCGGCACAGTATTGTTTTAAATTGGGTAAATGGAATAATTTTACCTTGTGTAACAGCCCTAGATTTTTGTATATATTTTATTTGACTTTATTATATTTTGAAAACTATTTTAAACTTGTTTTATTTCAAACATTTCATTTTTAAATATAAATGTTGATTATTATGTAACTTTTAATTTCAAACTGGTATAAATTGAACATTTCCTGAAAAAGGGATTTCTGGTCAAACTGGTCAAACTTTGACTTTTAAAACTTCAAATTTAAATGGTTTAAAATCTTAAATTTTATATTTTATTATGAAAATAGACTTAATAACATGAATACTGCTTTTTGTTTCGTTGAAAACGGAATTAAATTGTAAAAGTTATGTACATTTCAATTTTGAGTATAATTTGTTTTATTTTGCAATTTTGCCTATTTTAAATTTTATAAATCATATTTTCTTTGTCATATTTTATTTTAAAATGTGTTAATATGTTATTTTATGTATATTTTTGTCTTTTAATATTTTTGAAGTGATAATAAAACTTTTCCAAAATTTATTGCATTTATTAAAGACTAGTTTCTATTTTTCTACTATATTCTTCATTTAAATTTTATTTAATTAAAATTTATTTATTTATTTTTGTGTATGCATTTTTATTTTATGTTCTTATCTTTATTTATAAATATTTTTCCAAGTCCATACAATTTTCCCTAAGTTTATTTCATTTATTTTCAAATTTTCTAGACTAGTTTTCATTTTGTACTATTTTCTTATTTTAATCATATATAATTAATATTTATTTATTTATATTTTGTATATTTGTTACATTTTCGAATTGAAACTGAATTTTTAATTATTTTCAGTTATTTAAACTTATTAAAAAGAAATAAAAGTGATTTGAAAGGTTTGTGGCTTTTTATTTCCTAAGGCCTTTTGAATTCCCACCTTTTCACATTTCAACATTACTTTTCATTCAATTGGCCTTAACTCCTCATTCTTTCAGCTGCATATCTCATTTTGCAATTCACGTGAAAACATCACTTTCTCATTCCTCATTCACATATGTTTTCAGATCTGAAGAAAAAGAATTGTAATGTCTTCCTCTTTTCTATTCTTTTTCACCTTCTTTTATTGATTTTCCTTTGTAAATTGCCTTGAAATCTTCATGCTTTGCTTGGCCCATAGCCTCACCATCACCACCATCGACCACCATCCCTTCCTCCCCACTAAATCCACGGCCAAACCATCATTCTCCACTGACATGAAAGTGCCATGGCCTCCCCTTGAGCAAAACTCCACAAAAACATTGAAAACTCTACAATTATCGCCTACCCGAGCCATGTATGCAACCTTCCCTTCATTTTACACCACCACCACCACCATAGGCTGCCACCACCACCTTTTCCAGACCTCCCCACACCACTCCAACCTCTGTCCAGACCTGAGCTTGACTGGCCAAGCATATAACCCCATGACCGAGCCCTTTTGGTTGCCAAAAACCATGTTTTAGCCTAAACCCCTTCACATCCCTGTGTTGTAATTTCCTCCATCATGTTCTACCTTGTAGCCTTACCTTTTCCAGACCCATACCTGATCCAAACCAAGTACAAACCTGACCTAATTGATCCCCTAGGCCATGCAAACAAGTAGAGAAAGCAAGGTAAAAAGTTTCGTATTCAAACTGCTTTTTGTTTCAAAGTTATTCAAATTCAATCGTATTGATTTTTAACTATTATTTTGGTTTTGTTTTTGGGTTGTAACACAAGATCTATAACTTGGATCTCGCTCTCCACTCTCAAGTCATTCCCGTGTTGTCGTTCCTTCGTAGTGTCAGTATTGTGTGCTTTTGTGGCTATCTCCAGCTTTTAACAAGTGAGTTATTCTCACCAGACAGTGTATACCTATATAACTAGTAAATTGACCACTTTTGAATCTGTAAAATGCATCACCATATTATATCTGCTATGTTATGATTATATGATGTTCACCCATGCTTAAACACCTGTTATATCATATGTTACTGTTATATTATGTTGTTCTGTTATTTTTATCAGTTTATCACACTGCAAGTTCCCTTTAGATTAGAATCACTATGGGTTGAAATGATACATACCCGAACGGACTTTAGAATAAGAGAAAATCGTTATGGGCTGAAATGATAGGCCTGAATGATTTTCAATTATTTTCATTTTCTTGGGATTGCGGGTTTGAAATGATCAAACCCGGGTATCTTTGTAAATTACGGGTTGAAATGATAAATTACCCATATCACTTTACCTAGGCTAGAAAATGAAATACAGACCCGTGTTAAAATATGTTTTATAAATTTTTTTATTATTATTTTAGAAATGTAAATATTATAATATTTTGACTTAAACTAAATAAAAATGATTTTTGTAAAGCATTATTGATTTTCTAAAAATTTATAAGTGAAATAAATTAATGGTAAAATTAGAAAATTTGAAATGTAAGTTATTTTGGGAAATTTTAATTTGGTGATAATTGGAATTTAAATTAAATATGAAATGTGATACATTCATGATAATTTGGATTAAAGTGAATTTAAAAGATTTTATTTTATATTAATGATTTTGAATAAAGTTAAAATGTGAAATGAATGAATATTTAAGTCGAAATTTTGAAATATAACTAAAATTGGAAATTTGTGAATTTGGCTTAAAAATGAATTTTAAGTTAAGTAAATAAAAATGGAATTAAGTTATATTTGAAAATTTAAACTTAAGTGTTAAGTTAATTTAATTTAATGAATTTATAATTTAATATTGGAATTTAATAAGTGAATTATTATTAAATTTTGATTTTTGAATGGAGGTTTTACTTTATAAAATCATGAATACAAGGGTATTTGAATAATTGTTTTAAAAGTGAAATTATATGATTTTATAAGTAAAAAAAATGATTTATATAAAAATATAATTGTTTGTGAAATTATACTGAATATTTGAAGTTAGTTAACTGCATTTCTGAAACGCTATTAAATTCTAATGTAAATGATAATACAACATTTGTAAATGTTGTAGTTGATAATAATGAACCAAATGGCTGAATTTAATTAAAGGCTATTATGGCATTTTTGTAAATGTTATAATGGTTGAATTTAACTAAGTTTATTTGAAACTAATGTAACCCTATTACAGCATTTTAAATGCTGTCTTTTGTTAAATTGAACTGTTTTAAATGTGACTTTCCATAGCATTTTCTAAATGTTGCGAAAGTTGAATTTTCATTGTTTTAATTAATTTAAGTGAACGAATGAACTTTGAAAGATTAAAATTTTGGAAATTTAATAATTTAATTATTTAATATAATAACTTCATTTTATGATTTAAAATGAAGTAATTTGTTTCGTAATATAAACTATTTTGAAATATGATATTTTGATATTTTGAACTAGATTTTTGAATGATATTGAATTTTGAAATGATATTTGATTTTGAAATATAAAATACCAATTTTGAAATTTTAACCACGGGATGTATTTAATTTATGGTTTAACTGATCCTTAGAGGATGGGCGATCCCAAGCATCCTTTAAGTTATTATGCATTACTGCTACAGTTCACTTGAGTTGGTTTACATTATATAAGTATATATTGTCCTGACTCGAGTGTTTTGTATTTTGCTTTACGCTCGGGTCAGCCTGAGTATTTACAGCTTAGATTTGGATCTCTTTCTGGAGCTAGGAATCGTTGGAGATTCTGCTTATCTAGTTATCTATCCATTCCAGTCTCAGTTGTTCTATTTCAGCTCTGGTATTATAAACTTCTATGTATTTGAGATTTCTATTGTATATGTTTTCAAACAGATATTATGTATTTTGTTTTGAGAGTTTGTTATAGTAGCTTCATGAACTACTATGGTTTTTATATTCCGCTGCGAGTTATTCTGATATTCTGTGTCTGTGATTCTGTATTTGATTTTATTTGCTCCAAATTTTATTACAATCTGTTATTTTGAATTATTCAAGTCAGACATGCATGGATTATTGTCGATTTGAATGGTCCAAAATACCGGGTCGTTACAGTTGGTATCAGAGCTTTGGTTTTAGGCAAACCTTAGCCTGCGGAGCAAAAACTCATTAGAGATAGGGTAGAAATACCCTAGAATGAGTGAAATCTATCTCAGAATCATTTCTTTGTGAGAGAACGTATTTTCGAAGTATAAAATGATTTTCAAATGATTTTTAAAGAATTTTCAAAGATTATTTTGATATAAATTTCCTTGCTTTGAAAGTAAAATATTTCTTAAACTTCGTTCCTTTTGTATCCACCTTGTTAGTAATTTCTTTGATTAGGATCCTCTAAAATTTTGAACTTCTCTCTTGATTGATCTAGATCCATTGTTGATAGGAATCTATTTTGAGTATGGCAAAATCTGTAGTTTGTTAGGTTGTTTTGAGTAAACTCTGTTGTATCTTTTGCTTAGCTAAAGTTGTCCAACTAAAGATATTTATGCTTCTGTTTTCGTATGTTATGAATTCGAGTCATTCCAAATTTTGAATGGCAATTTTTCTGTATCGATATAGGTTATATATCTCTAATCTTCGTTTGGATTCTTATCGAATAGGATTCCTTTGAATTTTGGAACGCTCCCACTTGTTCTGAAATACATTCCTGTCTCCCATAATTGTATTCTTTTGATTTTGGAGCATTGCATCACTCCACTTTGTATGACCTTTATAGGGTGGCGATTCCGCCAATCTTTGAATGATTATAATTGGCATTGATTCACCGGAGATTTCTGTATCCTCGGTTTACGATGTTTTCTATCTTCTGCTATATTTAGATTCTATCTCTGGCAATCGAAGGTCGATTTTCCTTAGATTTTCGCATCGATTATATGCCTGAAATCACGGTTGACCGGTTAAGGTCACCCGCGTTTCATATAGGCTTATCCATCTTGTATTTGGTAATTTAATTATCTTATCTTCGTTTGAGCCTATCTTTGAATTAGAATTCTATTTGATTAGAGTCCTTCTAAATTTGAATCTCTATTTTGCTTTGAAATCCATCCTTGAATCGTCCCTTGGAAAGTTTGTGGTTGATTGTCTTTTAAAAATTTTGTATTCATCGTAGTTTTATTTTGATAAGGATGACCATATTTTTATATAAAGATGAAATGTTTTTGATAAGGATTATATACCTTTTAAAAAAAATGAGAATTTGAAGTTTTGAAAGGATTTGAAATTGTGAAAATTTTATAAGAAATGGTTTCATATAAAATGATTTATAACTGAAGGTTTTGAATCTGAATTTAAGTGATTGAACTCCGGCATTTTGGAACTGGTTTTAAGATTTTGAAATAATAAATAATATGATTGAAATTATTTTTCCGAATAAGTAATGTTTCAATGATTTTAATGGGTTTTAATGATTTTGAAGGAATTTCAAAGAAGTTTTCAAAGTAAATGGAAGTCCAGAACTCACTTGTGTCGCTGGAAAATAATTTCGGTGATGAGTGCACGCATCATCGACATTGATTTTCGAGTTTCTGAGTGAGGGAGAGGCCACTTCGGTAGCATTGCTATGCGATTGATTTGTGAAACCAATTTAGATTTCAAATTCCGAAGTGTGATGTGATATTCGAAAGATATATGTATATATATTTGTAAAATTTGAAATGAGTCGGTGTTCAGTCCTTGAGTTTTGGATTTGATTTGATATAACCCTATTTTTGGAATGGATTTACTGATTTAATTGTGATTTCCAACTCTTGGATTGAAATATGATTTCTTCAACTATTTTAAAGGTTCGAGCACTTCCAAATCAAGGTTAACTTTTCAAAGCTAAGAAATTTTGGAAAGTATAAAGTATATAAGTTTGGTATGTATGTTAAAGTATGTAGTAATATGATTTAAATAAGTTGAAACTGTTTGGTTAAGTAAATGAATAAAGCAATTTTAAAATTTTCTAATATGAAATTTAGATTTGAAATGTTTTGAAAAGAATTTGGTCTTCAAAATATTTTGAATAAAATTTAGTTTAAGTGTTTTAACTTAGTAACATCTTTATGAAACTATATAGGTAGCAAGTTGGAATAAATATATAAGTTGTACGTATGCTGTTTATTTCACATAATTAATTTGATCCAAGTTTGAGTACACAAGTTCGAGGTGGATTACACCATTTCGTGTTAGGATTTTTCATTTGATTCTTGATGGCGAATATTTGATATGGATTTTGGGCTTGATTCTAGAATTCTCTATCATAGTATATGGCTATGCAAGGAGATTGATGGCTTCTAGTCGAGAAAGCATATTGAGATCCGCATTAGGGAAGTCAAATGGACAATACTAGTTCGAAAGCGAACTTGTGTGATCGAGCGAGCGATCAAATGTGATTCTGCGAAATGATGACGTATGTACATCTTATATTCTAATATCATTGATATATTTTGACGCTGAAATTGAAAGCTGTCGAGTTATAATATCTTTGCTTACTAAAAGAAAATTTTCAATTTAAATTACAAAGATATATAACCCATAAAAGCAAAGATATTCAATCCCATATGGCTCTTCATACAGCGAAATTATTTTGAAAATTTGATCCTTATGTAAGATAGACCTTACGTAAGTATAAGATGATTTTGAAAACATTTGATTTTGGAAATGAATTGGTTGACTTAAATTATATTGATTTGGAAATTTGGATTTATTTTCAAAAATCTATTATTTTGGAAACTTTGAAACTAAAGATATTTAATTTGAGAAGAAAATAATTTGGTGAAATTGTATATGATTTTGAAATTGAACTGATATTGAAACAAATTTAAATTTGAGAACCTTATGTTACTTAACACTTGATTTGGGAGTTGTCGAACTTATATAAAATTGATTTGTATGAGTATGAAATTGATTCGAAAACTATAGATTTGAAAAGGTACTCAATTTGAAAGTGAAATCTTATATAATTGAAGTCTATATAAGTATGATTTGATATACTATTGATTTTGGAAAGTATTTGATTTGAAAATTAAATCTTATATATAATGGATTTTATATAAGTACGATATTTGAAAGTGATTTGAAAAGGTACTATATGATACATATTTTCGAAGTAAAGATATGGAAAGTGCCTTCTGCTTGATATCCGATTTGTGGCCACATCTTGGATTCATTCTATCGATATTATTCTCTCTAATTTTTGGTTTTCCGGATATAATACTCGAGTGTCCTTCGAATTCCATGGCGTTACCCATGGTCTTACGATCGTGACTGCATAGCGCAACTGCCTGGCTGAGTCTTGCCTAGGGGTACGGATTGTTTCCTGGGGGATCCAGGCGTAACCATTGTGTATCCTGCAATCTGTGTAGGTCGCGAATAGTAGCGCAAATGCTTGGCTGAGTCTTGCCTGGGGGTACGGATTGTTTCCTGGGGGATCCAGGCGTAACCATTGTGTATCCTGCATTCTACTAGTCATCATGGCGTAACTCGCAGGGCTGAGAAAGCTTACGGATATGGATTGTTTCCTGGGGGATCCAGGCGTAACCATTGTGTATCTGCGAACCATGGTTAGACAAAGGTTTTGTTTGTTTTTGTTTGGATTGTACTTTCCATATCTGTTTTTAAAAGTTTTTCCAGTATTTTCACTGGGTGTTGAAACAAGTCTACTAAGTACCTGGAGAATTCTAGTTTTGCGCCTGATCAACGCACTACCAGAGTCTGCAGGAACGAGGATAAACTTGTTAAGACATCGAGTTATAAAAGTATTTTGATAAAATATTATATAAATGATACTTTGATCAGTTACTTCCTTTTTAAAGGATTTTAAAGTGTTTTAAATATTTTACCTCTTTAACCAACACTTTTAATAAATGGCTCATCCTTGTCTTTCGTCCTATTTTCCCTTCTTGCTATTCCTATTCTCCACCTTGTTAAACTTACCTATAACAACAGTTATCAGGTATAATTTTAATATTCTTGTCATCTTGTCTTAATCCTATTCCATTCTATCTTTTTCTATGTTTTCCATACTTCATTCCTTTTCGAGGACGAAAAGATTTGAGTGGGGGAGAGTGTAACAGCCCTAGATTTTTGTATATATTTTATTTGACTTTATTATATTTTGAAAACTATTTTAAACTTGTTTTATTTCAAACATTTCATTTTTAAATATAAATGTTGATTATTATGTAACTTTTAATTTCAAACTGGTATAAATTGAACATTTCCTGAAAAAGGGATTTCTGGTCAAACTGGTCAAACTTTGACTTTTAAAACTTCAAATTTAAATTGTTTAAAATCTTAAATTTTATATTTTATTATGAAAATAGACTTAATAACATGAATACTGCTTTTTGTTTCGTTGAAAACGGAATTAAATTGTAAAAGTTATGTACATTTCAATTTTGAGTATAATTTGTTTTATTTTGCAATTTTGCCTATTTTAAATTTTATAAATCATATTTTCTTTGTCATATTTTATTTTAAAATGTGTTAATATGTTATTTTATGTATATTTTTGTCTTTTAATATTTTTGAAGTGATAATAAAACTTTTCCAAAATTTATTGCATTTATTAAAGACTAGTTTCTATTTTTCTACTATATTCTTCATTTAAATTTTATTTAATTAAAATTTATTTATTTATTTTTGTGTATGCATTTTTATTTTATGTTCTTATCTTTATTTATAAATATTTTTCCAAGTCCATACAATTTTCCCTAAGTTTATTTCATTTATTTTCAAATTTTCTAGACTAGTTTTCATTTTGTACTATTTTCTTATTTTAATCATATATAATTAATATTTATTTATTTATATTTTGTATATTTGTTACATTTTCGAATTGAAACTGAATTTTTAATTATTTTCAGTTATTTAAACTTATTAAAAAGAAATAAAAGTGATTTGAAAGGTTTGTGGCTTTTTATTTCCTAAGGCCTTTTGAATTCCCACCTTTTCACATTTCAACATTACTTTTCATTCAATTGGCCTTAACTCCTAATTCTTTCAGCTGCATATCTCATTTTGCAATTCACGTGAAAACATCACTTTCTCATTCCTCATTCACATATGTTTTCAGATCTGAAGAAAAAGAATTGTAATGTCTTCCTCTTTTCTATTCTTTTTCACCTTCTTTTATTGATTTTCCTTTGTAAATTGCCTTGAAATCTTCATGCTTTGCTTGGCCCATAGCCTCACCATCACCACCATCGACCACCATCCCTTCCTTCCCACTAAATCCACAGCCAAACCATCATTCTCCACTGACATGAAAGTGCCATGGCCTCCCCTTGAGCAAAACTCCACAAAAACATTGAAAACTCTACAATTATCGCCTACCCGAGCCATGTATGCAACCTTCCCTTCATTTTACACCACCACCACCACCATAGGCTGCCACCACCACCTTTTCCAGACCTCCCCACACCACTCCAACCTCTGTCCAGACCTGAGCTTGACTGGCCAAGCATATAACCCCATGACCGAGCCCTTTTGGTTGCCAAAAACCATGTTTTAGCCTAAACCCCTTCACATCCCTGTGTTGTAATTTCCTCCATCATGTTCTACCTTGTAGCCTTACCTTTTCCAGACCCATACCTGATCCAAACCAAGTACAAACCTGACCTAATTGATCCCCTAGGCCATGCAAACAAGTAGAGAAAGCAAGGTAAAAAGTTTCGTATTCAAACTGCTTTTTGTTTCAAAGTTATTCAAATTCAACCGTATTGATTTTTAACTATTATTTTGGTTTTGTTTTTGGGTTGTAACACAAGATCTATAACTTGGATCTCGCTCTCCACTCTCAAGTCATTCCCGTGTTGTCGTTCCTTCGTAGTGTCAGTATTGTGTGCTTTTGTGGCTATCTCCAGCTTTTAACAAGTGAGTTATTCTCACCAGACAGTGTATACCTATATAACTAGTAAATTGACCACTTTTGAATCTGTAAAATGCATCACCATATTATATCTGCTATGTTATGATTATATGATGTTCACCCATGCTTAAACACCTGTTATATCATATGTTACTGTTATATTATGTTGTTCTGTTATTTTTATCAGTTTATCACACTGCAAGTTCCCTTTAGATTAGAATCACTATGGGTTGAAATGATACATACCCGAACGGACTTTAGAATAAGAGAAAATCGTTATGGGCTGAAATGATAGGCCTGTATGATTTTCAATTATTTTCATTTTCTTGGGATTGCGGGTTTGAAATGATCAAACCCGGGTATCTTTGTAAATTACGGGTTGAAATGATAAATTACCCGTATCACTTTACCTAGGCTAGAAAATGAAATACAGACCCGTGTTAAAATATGTTTTATAAATTTTTTTATTATTATTTTAGAAATGTAAATATTATAATATTTTGACTTAAACTAAATAAAAATGATTTTTGTAAAGCATTATTGATTTTCTGAAAATTTATAAGTGAAATAAATTAATGGTAAAATTAGAAAATTTGAAATGTAAGTTATTTTGGGAAATTTTAATTTGGTGATAATTGGAATTTGAATTAAATATGAAATGTGATACATTCATGATAATTTGGATTAAAGTGAATTTAAAAGATTTTATTTTATATTAATGATTTTGAATAAAGTTAAAATGTGAAATGAATGAATATTTAAGTCGAAATTTTGAAATATAACTAAAATTGGAAATTTGTGAATTTGGCTTAAAAATGAATTTTAAGTTAAGTAAATAAAAATGGAATTAAGTTATATTTGAAAATTTAAACTTAAGTGTTAAGTTAATTTAATTTAATGAATTTATAATTTAATATTGGAATTTAATAAGTGAATTATTATTAAATTTTGATTTTTGAATGGAGGTTTTACTTTATAAAATCATGAATACAAGGGTATTTGAATAATTGTTTTAAAAGTGAAATTATATGATTTTATAAGTAAAAAAAATGATTTATATAAAAATATAATTGTTTGTGAAATTATACTGAATATTTGAAGTTAGTTAACTGCATTTCTGAAACGCTATTAAATTCTAATGTAAATGATAATACAACATTTGTAAATGTTGTAGTTGATAATAATGAACCAAATGGCTGAATTTAATTAAAGGCTATTATGGCATTTTTGTAAATGTTATAATGGTTGAATTTAACTAAGTTTATTTGAAACTAATGTAACCCTATTACAGCATTTTAAATGCTGTCTTTTGTTAAATTGAACTGTTTTAAATGTGACTTTCCATAGCATTTTCTAAATGTTGCGAAAGTTGAATTTTCATTGTTTTAATTAATTTAAGTGAACGAATGAACTTTGAAAGATTAAAATTTTGGAAATTTAATAATTTAATTATTTAATATAATAACTTCATTTTATGATTTAAAATGAAGTAATTTGTTTCGTAATATAAACTATTTTGAAATATGATATTTTGATATTTTGAACTAGATTTTTGAATGATATTGAATTTTGAAATGATATTTGATTTTGAAATATAAAATACCAATTTTGAAATTTTAACCACGGGATGTATTTAATTTATGGTTTAACTGATCCTTAGAGGATGGGCGATCCCAAGCATCCTTTAAGTTATTATGCATTACTGCTACAGTTCACTTGAGTTGGTTTACATTATATAAGTATATATTGTCCTGACTCGAGTGTTTTGTATTTTGCTTTACGCTCGGGTCAGCCTGAGTATTTACA
Source organism: Allium fistulosum (assembly GCA_030737815.1). Classification (NCBI taxonomy): domain Eukaryota; kingdom Viridiplantae; phylum Streptophyta; class Magnoliopsida; order Asparagales; family Amaryllidaceae; genus Allium; species Allium fistulosum. Next base: position 1,430,962,453 of record CM060902.1, read on the forward strand.
GCTTAGATTTGGATCTCTTTCTGGAGCTAGGAATCGTTGGAGATTCTGCTTATCTAGTTATCTATCCATTCCAGTCTCAGTTGTTCTATTTCAGCTCTGGTATTATAAACTTCTATGTATTTGAGATTTCTATTGTATATGTTTTCAAACAGATATTATGTATTTTGTTTTGAGAGTTTGTTATAGTAGCTTCATGAACTACTATGGTTTTTATATTCCGCTGCGAGTTATTCTGATATTCTGTGTCTGTGATTCTGTATTTGATTTTATTTGCTCCAAATTTTATTACAATCTGTTATTTTGAATTATTCAAGTCAGACATGCATGGATTATTGTCGATTTGAATGGTCCAAAATACCGGGTCGTTACACCTTGATTATATTTTGTATATAAAAGAAATGATTTTTCTGTAAATTATTACAGTATATGGTTGCATGGTTGTTAGAAGTGATAATATTAAACTATTATCATTGAAATTAAATGAGAAATTAAAATAATAACCAAAGATTTGGAAATAAATCCATTTAACGAATGAAATTTATAAATATGAATTGAAAGATAAAGAGATGAATTCACATACAAATGAAATTTGAGAATATAAATTATAAATGTGATTTGTAATTTAAAACGGAATTCCAGAGAAGTTTTGGAAATGTTTGAAAAGAATTTGAAAATTTTGAGGATTGGAAAGTTTAAATCATTTTTGATTTGAAAATGAATTTCAAAGGTTTTGAAAAGTATTTTGAGAGATGAAAGCTCTAAACTCTTTTCGGTCGCTGGAAAATAATTCCGATTGGTGATCGCGACACTATCGGTGTTCATTTTCGGGTTTCCAAAAGAGGAATTGCTGCCAAATTGTTTTAAATGAAAGTTGTTTGAAAAATTTGGGTTTTGTTTTAGAAAATTCAAAGGATAATTTGAATTGTTTTCAAAAATGGTTTTGAAAAGGTTGAAAAGACTTTGGAATTGAGTATTGAATTATGAAAATAAAATTGTGAATGAATGAATCAATTTGCAATTGCAAGTACATGAATGTAAATTGAATTCGAATTGAAATCCAGTTTAATATAAGTGGTTATAAACCAAAATAGTGAATTGTAAATAAATTTTGGGAGCGAACAAAAGTGAATTAAACTGGAATTGAAACCGAATGTGAAGATAAATTTGAATAAATGAAGGTGAAATTGAATGTTGAAAATTCATTTCAAAATTGTAAGCAATGAATTGAATTGAATAATTATGAATGAGAGATGAATTAAAAGATTCAATAATGGAGAGTGATATGAATTAGTAACTGAAACTAATCTAAAATAAGCAGTTGTAAATAAAAGTTAATCGATGAAATTCAATATTTCGGAATTGAAGATAAATTGAATCCAAATTGAATTAAAATGGTAAAGTAAATTCAAATGAGAAATTGAAATGTGAAATTGAATTCAAATAAAATTTGAAATGTAAAATTGAAGATAATGGATATAACTTCAATAGTGAACTAAAGATGATATAAGTAGTTTATATTAGGAAATTTTGTAATAGAATTGTGCAAAATGGTTTGAATAGTATAACTAGATATTATGGCTAGTAGGATATACAGGCGTTATAAAGGATTTGGAAATTTTGATTTCAAAGATAAATTTGAATTGCTCGACAAAAAAGGTAAGTATTTGAATTTCAATATGAATTTTGATGATTTCTTGTCTAGCCGCTTGGCTTTTTCTTTTTCTTTTTTGAAATCTGAGAGTCCGTAGGGACGTTTTGTAGTCGTACCGTATTAGCCGCGCAAAGGAGACGCTGGCGAAATTTTTCTGGAATTTAGGGCGTTAGAAAATTTTTGAGAAAATTTTGAAAGCTTAAATTTGAATTTGAATTTGAATTTAGAAGTTAAACAATGTTGTTTGAAACTTAAAATTGAAGTTGGAAATTTAGTTGAATTGATAACGAATCTTTAGTAGAGAGATTTGTTTTGAAAATTTGATAAAACTATTGAATGTTGAAAGATAGTAGACGAGTTAAGGACCATTTTTACTAACTTGTAATTTCGAGGACGAAATTCTTTTAAGGGGGGAAGTCTGTAACGACCCAGAATTTTGAACGAATTAAATTGAGAATATTTAATTTATTTTAAATATTTGAACGATGATTTAATTTGAATCCCCGATATAACTTTGAAATTTGCGATTAAATTATAAAATTTAATCTATTGATAGTTGAATAAAAATTTAAATCTTTAATTAAAAGCTAAAGAAAAATATTTCGAACGCTTGTAAAATTTATATTGATAATACTGAAAATAACAGAAGCTTCGGAATCTAATTTCGAATTAATTTGATCAGTTTTTGAAAATAATCGTTCAAACCGATATTTAAAAATAGTCATTTTTCAACAGTCTCGGAATTCGACGAAACCAGTTCCATTGGATCCGGAATATGGTATTATTGTCGGATTTCAATTTTCGTAATTTTCGAAGTTGATATGTGAGCACACGTAAATTTAACGCATTGAAATAAAATGAAATTCAATTTAAAAATTTAAATTTAAAATTTGAACTCTAGTCAAAACATCAGCACGTCTCTTTCCTTCATTCACGCCTTTAAACACGCGCCTTATCTCACGCCCAAATTCACGCAATCCATCACGTTCCCCCTCTCTTTTAAAATCATCACGAAAATCAGTTTTCAAAAGGCAAAAAAATCAAAAGAAAAAAAAATGGCCGAAGTTAATTCAATCAAAAACAATTCGAAAATACGAAGGCCTCGTCTCAAAATCAAAGCCAAGCATCTCCAATATAATCGAACGAACGCGCATCGCTCTCTTCCTTCGCTCAAGCCCTAATTCCATAATCGTATTACCCAAATCACGAAACCAAGGGGAGGGTCGTCGTAAGTAGGCGAAGCAAGGGAGGTAGCGCGCTCACGAAGAACGATGTCTTGGGTCGGCAGAGGGGTCGAGGCAGCTCTGCTTTCGCGAGGTCGAGCGGGACGATCTGGAAGGTGAAGATTTGGGGAGGTGATGCGTGCGACTGTTTGACGTGATTCGCGATGGTCGAACCTCGGTGGTCGAGCGATGATGAGGTACGTGCGAGCTTCGTCTGGAGGCGAGTTCGTGATGGCGACTGTAGCAAATCGATGGTGGTTCACCTCGCGTGTGGCTCGGCAGTGCGACAATGAGGTATTCTCGATTTTTGTTTTAGTTAAACTTAGTTTATAAATAACTATGTATGAAAACTAGATGAAAGAAAAAAAAAGAGATCTTTACAGTAAGAAAAAAAAATAGCAGTTTGATTAGGAAAGGATAAAATCTATACAAATATTTGTGCTTACTGTTTGGCTTTCAAATATGAACAGTGTTGATAATGCCCCGTTATGAAATTAAAGATTTGGTCAGAAGAAATTTTATGTATATATCAAAGATCTGGGAGAAATGGAAATTTTAAATGATAATAAGTGATTATTCAATTAGTTCAAATATGGTATTAAAAGAAAATTGGCTTGAAATTAAATTGATTGGATAGAGTAAAATTTTACTAAATGGAAATGAATTGTTCGATAAATTCGAATATTAATAAGTTGTATAACTGTTTATACAAGGTTTAAAATCGAGAGTCGAGCCGAAAAAGAAAATGGATTGCGAATTAAAAGCGAAGGTGAGATCTTCTCACTCACATTGAAAAGTGGAAATTTTCAGTTATTGATTTGATTGACTGGTTGGATGCGTGATATTAGATATAGTAGGATATATCTATTATATATATAGCAATATATACATATTGGCATATGTATATATTGGGTTGATGATTTCCCGCCTCGTATAGCGGATGAGACCCTATTGCGCCGTTAGTAAGCGGATTTTTATAAAACCCATATACCGCGATAATTCCGTACTGGAGCGGAATTGGTATTGTGCTAACATCTTTGGATGCAGAGAAACAGGTTGGAGGGATCCAACTGGACCCCTCACATTGATTTAATTTATTTCTACTGTGATGTGATAATCTGTGAATGATTATTGATGTTATTGAATTGATGTTTGGAAATTGTTTGAAAAGCTAAAATTTAGCTGAATGGATGTTTGATATCATTGGATTCCAAAGATAAACAAAAGTTGAATTTTTGAAATTCAAGTAGAAATTTCTAAGTGAATCAATTTTTGAAATTGAATAAATTTCGAAGAAAGGAATTTTAAAGTATAAAAAGTTAATTTTTATAATCTTATCGAATTAATTCCAGAATCAAGTGAAAATGTTAAATAAATGGATTTCGTAAAATAGTGATTTTTAATTGAATAATTTAGTTAAAAATTGGATTTTTAAATAGATTGAAAAAAAACAATTGAAATTTATTTTCTTTAAAAGGAATTTATTTAAAAGGAGATAAGTTGGAAATCCAATTAGAAATTTAGTCGGTAAATTGAAATAATTTGGGAAATCAATGTAAAATGATTTCAATTTGAAGAATCCATTTAAAAACAGGATATTGAATAATTTGAAAAGAATAAGGAATTTATTTTAGTAGTGAAAATAAATTTAGAAATCAATTTGTAATTGATTTGGAATTGAAGTAGAATTAGAAATAAATTTGAAATCCGATTTTAGATTTAAAAGTGAATATTTGGAAAATGAATCCAATTGAAATAAGGGAATGTGAATTTAAAATGGAAATGATGTTAAAATGATTTATAAAGGGTTAAACTTTACAGTTGTAAAGTTTTAAAAGAACGATTTTTGAAAATAAATGAATTTTAAGTATTTAACTTATAATATGGATTGTGGTATAAAAAAAAATTTGAATTGTGAATTGAATTGGTAAATAAAGAAGATTTATAAATTGAAGTTTTTATAAATAGAAATAGAATTTATAAACGTTGTTTTATAAATTCGAAATCGATTTAATTTGATAAATTGAATATAGGAGATTACCAAAGAAGATATATTCGCGATTTTGGATAGCGAATTATTATTGAAAATAAAACGTGTAGAAAATAGTGAAATGTAATTAGTGAAGTATATTCACGATTTTGGACAGTGAATATATTGTTAAGTAAAATGGATATGGTTTTGGGAAAGTGATATTTGAAATGAAGTTAATTGTTTTAAAAGATGTTTTAAAACGTGTGAACTATCGAAATCATAGATTTCAACATTTATTGTTGAAATAGACGTTTTCGAGAAATATAAGGAAATGGTGGACTATAACACTGTTGTTATAGTAAATGATTTCCGAAAGGAAATGTTTTATGTAGTATTGGGATTTACATATATCTATCTTAAAATCCGAATCCCCATACTAGTGATTTTGAGTCGTCGTAACGATGTTTTACGTAACATTCGTTTTGACTCAAATAAATGTTGTTATAGTAATGTTTTCCTTAAAGAAATTTATACTTAAATTTTGATTTAAGTATATCGAATATTTTCAAATGTTGAAAATAAAAGATTTGTGAAACACTTATTATTAAATAAGTATGGAATGATTTCCAAAATGAAGTGAAACGTTTTGAGATTTTATCTTCTTAAAGATAAATTGAAAATGAATATTGGAATCGATTTGAAAATCGTATATCAGTAGATGTTTTGAAAAATATAAATTCACTATGGAATTTATAAAAGAAAGGGGAATTGTTTTAGAAAAATAAATATTGATTTATTTTTAAAGTGTGGAAATTTTATATCTAGTAAAAGATATTTTGGAAGATGAAATAATTTGGAAAATTATTTGGAATCTGATGATGTTGCGTATCTTTATTGATAGTTAAATAACCGACTATCAATAATTACCTTTAGATAGGTATTTGTTGTGAATTGGATGAATTTGAATGCCACACTTTGTTTTTAAATAAACTCTCACTATTCGGGTTAGCCGGGAAAGGACCATGGGGTCGTATAACCCATTCCGAATATGTGATACGTCGTTATGAATTGCATTCGAAGACCGGTGTTGAAGACCGGATATTTTTGAAAACGGAAGGATTACCGTCGAGTTACTCTACATCGGCTGATCCCCGGTTTAGAGGTTTTATCACCCTTAGTGACGGGAAGTCCGGACGTGATTAGAAATTTATCCGGATATGCAAGGGCTTCGTGAGAAGTGCCTTCGGTTCTGTTCGATCCCGGAACAGACTTATATGGATTGTGTGTCTGACGTTACAATTTGAGATATAAAGCTGATTTCTTTCAAATACATTTCTGTTGGTGGCGGAGAATTTATTCTCTTAGCTTAACACCCTTCTCTGAGACGTACGAGCTCAGAGGTTATGTAGTTGAAATTTATCAGCGATATATCCCAATTTGGTAACGTGGCATACTGAGTGTTGCTGTGAAATGATCAGTGTTTGATCATTTGCAATATGATCGTTTGTTTGATCTTATATCTTTGTGATCATAGGTTGATCATTTTGTTTGACCCGAAGCAGGGCTTTGTAGAAAGCGTAGCTTTGTGGACGAGACTTCGACGAGCCTCACACCCCGGAAATGGTCGAAACAGGAAGAATGCGGCAAGGTTCTAGGGAGTAGCGCCCCTTAGTGTATGTCATTCCTTCTGGATAAAGGTGGTATCATGGTATGGAGCCCAAATACTTAACCTCTGTGGTTGCTGCAAATTTATTACTTTGTGGTTGTTGCGAATCGGGGATCCTTGGGAAGATCGGTGACGATCGGGGGATGGCATACGCGTGTCAGTAGTTACCTATTTTTGCAGAGGTAACCCGGCCTTGTGTTGGCAGAGATCCGGTTAGGTTCTCGGGTCGTCTATTCCAGGGACGTACCCATCGTGGATAGGAAGTTCCTTAGCCTGACCATTTGTTGGAAATCCAAAGAAACAATACGAGCCTTTACGATTTCAATTGTATAACCTGTCTCCTCAGGAGGCAGCTATAGCAGGCATAATATAATGGTACCTATGCTGGCTAAGATTTATATTATACTTTCGAAATGTTTTCTACACTATGCACTAATAATAATATCAAAAAAAGAATTTGATTTTTGCGTAGTAAGCATCTTTGACTATCATAAGAAGAAATCTCCTCCAAGTCTGCGTTTGCATTGTGTGTGTGGTGGGAGGTCTTATGGTAGTTTCATTTTCCAAAAGCATTGTGAATTGACTTTAAAATTATTTTGTTGTTATAAAGAATAACCGTTTTACGATCTCACACCAGTCACCATGACTGACTCGGAGTTTATTGTTTCCCTTCTAAACTCTGGGTGCCCACCAATTTCCACACGGGCAGCCTAGAGTTATATTATCAGGATATTCTGGATATTCTGGAGCTTTGGAAGCAAGCTGGATGACGAGACGTAGTATTTGTATCTGATAGTATTTATTCCGCTGTGTATTCTGTATGAGGACAAGTTTATAAAACTGTCCATTGTTGTATAATGACTCTGATTGATGTATGTATAAACTGATATAGTTCTTTGTTTTAAAAGACTAGTGTTATCTATTATATATTGTTCCGCTGCGATGTGTAAGATTCTGATATTGTTTTCTATTTCTGTTCTGATGTGTTGTTTTTCTTTTCTCTCTTTCTTCTCTTTTTCTTCTATCTTTTCTTCCTCCTCTTCTTTTAAATATTAAAGTTCGCGTTTCCGCCATCCGATTGTTCGGCAGTTGCTACAGTGGACGTAGCAGTGTCGGGTTTTCGGAAGACGGATTTGCGGATCTTTACAGTTGGTTTATAGAATTATTTAGAAATTTAAATGAATTTAAAATTTAGAATTTGAGAATTTAATTTTCAGTGATTTCAAGCTTTGGTTTTTAAATTTTTAAATGTATATTATTCAAGGTATTTTCAAATAGAAACTGTTTTTAAAGAATTTTTAAATGTTTAAATCAGTGCTCTTCTCTTTGTCGCTGGAAAATAATTTCGGTGATGGCGGCCGCATCATCGACATTCATTTTCGAGTTTTGAAGTGGAAAAACCATTCTGTAGCTTTGCTACGGTTTTGTTTGGAAAAATATTTTAATTTGAATTTTTAAGTATGATTTGATTTATATATATACATGGGTATATTATTTTAAATTTAATTTTATTTAATATATATAGTATATACATAATTATCTCTAAAGGGTTTGAAATTAAACGGAAAATTTAATTCTTAAAATTATGTTAAAGGATGTTTTCAATTATAAAAAAAGCTAAATTTTGGATAAATATTTAAACTTGAAGAAATTGAATTTGAAAATTTTATTTGTATAGTACTAAATTGCGTTTCAATATAACTTACCTAAATTATTCAGAAGTTAAAATGTAATTGGATAATATACAATATAAAATGATTTTATAAAAAAAATTAGAGTGTTTATAATAAATATTATACACTTAGATTTTAATTATATATAGAAAAAAAATGCTAATAAAGATGATAGAATAATAAGTTAATTGAATGAGATGAATATAATAATTTTGTTAGAAAGAATTAACAAATTGAAATTAGATCAACTTATGGAAATACCTTAAATTTAAACCATTTATTGAATATAAATTAAATTAAATTGAAATTTATATGGTTTAAATTAATTTATATGGTTTGAATTATTTTTTTTACTTGTATTCCAATCTATTTTCTTTCTGGTTGTTTCTACTCTCCTACCTCCTTCCTTTTCGGGGACGAAAAGTTTTGAGTGGGGGAGAGTGTAACGACCCGTAAATTTTAACCGTTTTAATAACGTTATTAATTGAAATTTTTGTGGAATTTTTAAAAATAAAATTTTGAAATAAAAATTTAATATTTGGAATGCGTCTAGTTAAACATAGCAAACTGTAAATTTTCATCCAAAAATATGGAAGTTTATTTCGTGTGTAATTTTATTTCAATTTAATCAGTTAGTAATTGATGAAAATAAAACGTTTTTGAAATCTGAATATTTTTACATAGAAAAATTCTAAATCATCTTCTGAGCAAGGCGTCATTTTTCGTTTTTCCAAATTTGGACTTCTTTAGCTCCGTCGATCTAATTTTTCTACGTTTTCGCTGCATTTTCCGCTAGTAGAAATTCAAATTTTTATAATTCAATCGTACCACCAATATATGCATACCGTTTTGATCGTCTTGTCGTGCTGATCTTTACGGTATATTAAATCCTATGTTTTGAAATCCGGTACGCAGTGGAATCTGCGCAACCGTTAACCTCATAGGTATCCTATTGAGCCTTTTGTTTTCCAGTGACCAATGGTTGTTCCAACGGTCAGAAACTGAATGGACATTACTTTCAATAATCATCTAAATTCGTGCGACTATTACTATTCTAGCGGTTACTTTTGTTGGCATTACTTTTCATTCGTATCGGTTACTCTGCTCAGAAATTATTTTAACCATTCGTATAATTGCATTGTGGCGGACAGCTGTTTTGCTTGTTTTTCTCCTACCTGGTAATCTTCTCCATGTAAATGGAACCCAAAAGCTGCTTGTTCTCTTCACTCCCCTAGAATCTAATACAATAAATTAAGTGTAACATCTCAAAAGTTATTTAAGTTTTGAATCAAAGCTGCATGTTGCTTTGAAACCCGAAACCTACTCATTGCTAAACAATTGTTTCCCTCAGCCTTCTTCATCAATGACAGTTGTTCCAAGCCTCTACCATCCCTGTCGACTTTACCACAAGCCACCGCCGAACTCTCCCCCTTTGGCCACACAAATTTCTCCATCACCCATCTCCATGCTCGGTCCACCTTCTCTCCTTCGCATGCTACCCATCACGGCCGGCCTCTTCCCACCACGCTGAGAACAACTGTACCCCACCTTGCATTGGTCTTCACTCGGTTGCCACCTCAGCTCGATCTTCCAGCTGTGATACCCTTCACCGAGCCCGCTCTGTCCTCCGTTCCTCCATAGCTCTGGGTAGGCCGAGGATCCAAGTGAGCATCAGTTTTCCCATATTCGCATCCTAATTCCATATTTACAATATATAGTATATAGTTCGGCCTCTTATTATATATTCTATATTTTGAAGTTTTGTTATATATATAGTATACTCTAAACTGTAGGCTGTGGTGCTAATTGATGTTTTAACTTGTGGCTATACTAACGTTACATACATAGCTATGAAATTATTTTATTTATTTTATATATATACCTCATTTATATAGCATGCACGCATATATTATAAATATATATATATATATATATAGTCAGTAATATATCTTGTCTGTTTAAGATACCTGGAAACATTGATTTAACTCAAGTTAGTTTATATTAGTTTTATTCATGTGTTAGTATAGAATATGGTATCAGGTTATGTAAATTATATTTGGTACGTGCGTGTGAGTATATACTTTTGTATTGGGTTTGTCTGCATATTTTGGTTCAGCGGTGCATTTCTATAAACTATATTATAGTATAAAATTTAAGTTCGAAGACTATATATATGTAAGTCTTTTCATTTTATTTTAAAAGTATATATATATATTATTTGTTGCAGTTCATAAGCTTGATATATAAGCAAGTTGTCTTAAGTTATATATTAAATTATGAGTTATATAAGTATTGTTTATGTGTATATATGAGCTTACAAAGGCTACGGTACATTAGGAGTATATAAATTTATACAATCTTGTTCAATTTTATATGTTTGATAATACAAAGATTAAGTTTATATAGAACAATTAGTTTCTATATTAGTATTGATATGTATGATGTTCTGATTTTGTAAAGTCATAGTACAATATATATATACAACATAAAGTATCTTAAGTTATAAAATTTATACAGTTTATAATTTAACATTTATAAAGTTTATACTGTTTAAGTATGTCATACGTTTTGATGTGAGTGTACTAGTTTATAAAGCTATTTTGTTCTTGTTTTGTTACAGTTTGTGTTCCAGTTTGTAATATTTCAACATATAAGTATATTATACATGTTCTGTTACACACAAAAGTCATATATGTTTGTTTTAAAATACTTGTACTATATTCAAATATGGGTAGCTTGTTATTATGATATTAAATCTATGATTTTAGTGTAATGGGTTTTAAAGGGGCTGTATGCATACAAAGTGATGTTAAGATCTACATATAAGTTATATGGATATGTTTATAAATTTAAATTGCATATACGTTAGTATATATATGTATTTGTCATGTTATTATTTTTAAATGTACATATATAACATGTTATGGCATTTTGAAAGTAATAAACTATAATATATATATATATAAGTATTTTGTATTTTTAAAATAAGCATATACATAAGTATTTATCTCAAAATATATTATATATATATATATGTTTGATTTTAATATATGTGTTTTATTTTAAACCATTGATTTTTAACTATACATATTTAGGTTATTTTATTATTTGTTTTAAATTAAATATTGATTTCATGGGAATGACAATAATAATATATTTTCTATACAAATATCTAGCTGATTCTGATTCGTTCATCAATGCCTTATTATCAGCTTTGTCCATCTAATTCGTGCCCAGCTATCTTTGTTTTGGAAGTCGTGCTTGCGATCCGTGACTCGACTTTGTTGTCTATTCATATCTCTAGCCTCGAAAGGTGAGCAGTCACTCACGATTAATGTTCTTTTATTTATTAAATTTGATTTCAATTGAAACGACAATTGAAATATGCTGTTGTTGGTTATTTACACTATTATATATGCTATTACCTGTATCTGTTCACCCATGATATCTGACACCATTATCTGTAATTATTTATGCGATGATAATACAGTTTGATTGATAATTGATTGATTGATTGTTGTTTATATTGGATGTTAAATTGTAATGTATAAAGTGAAGAATATTATGCAATTGAATTTGACGTAGGATAGTTAAAAATTTGAATTGACATATGTGTTGAATTTGATTAGTTAAATTTGTACAATATGACCCCTTAAATTTTTAATTATTTGACACGTAGAAAAATGGTTAATTATACTTGAACCATTTGAATTTATGTTGTATTAATTGATGAAGTATGAAGTTTAATAATTGATGTCAAGTGTAGAATTGCATAGAATATTAATGTAATAATCTTTAATCTACATGAAATGATAGTGTAGATTCTAGAAATAATTATATTAATTTGCACAAACAACAATGTGAATTAATACGATTATTTCGGGATTATTTGAATTGATTATTGGATGGTTATTGATTGTTGTTATTGCTTGTTTATTTATTTTGACACCATCCCAGTTATCACACTGCAAGTTCCCTTTGCTATGCTTTGATTTTTGAATTGAATTGGAATCGGGTTGAAATGATAAATACCCAAATTGAACTTTGACCTAGGACAGAGAATTAAATAAAAACCTATTGGTCAATACTTTGATTTAAAAATAAATGAAGATTTTATTTGAATAAATAAAAATGGTTTTGAAACGAAGTTGGAATTTGAATTTTAATGAAAGGAAATGTTAATATTTAATAATCTGAATCAAAATATTAACATAGTAGTTGATGAAAGAACGTTGTTTTAAAATTTGGAATTATTAATAATTAAGTTTGAAATTATTTAATAATTAAGTTTTGAAATTATTTAATAATTAAATAAGATTGAATTATTTAATAATTAAATAAAATTGAATTCTTTGATAAGTGAAATTGAACTTCTTGAATAAGTGAATTAAGTTTCTTTATTAATTGAGTTTTGAAATTGTAACTAAGTAAATAAATAAGTGAAATTGAATTTCTCTAACAAGAAATAAAATGTGTTTTATTGAAATAAATGTAAAACTTGAAATGTAAAGAATTTGATTTGATGAATTTAATTTAATACAATTTGTAAGTTTTGATATAATGGAGTTGAACTTAAATAATTGATTTAATAAATTGGAAGTTAAATAGAAATTATTTTGAAGGATAAATTTACTTAACGAATATTGAATGAAATCGATAAATGAACTTAAATTGATTTGAATGTAGATTAAATCATTTTAAATGATTTCGGAATGAAACTTATATACGAATTTAGATGAATATTGGAATGGTTTTAAATAAAAATCAAAATTGTATTATAAGATTTGAAATGGTAATTTGTAAGTTTTGAAACATAAATTATGGAAATTGATTTAGAAAGACAAATGAAATGTTGGTTTACAAATTCTATTTGAAATCGAATTTGATTTGGTTTTGAAATATATTAAGCGACCAATCGGTGTAATAATTACGAAAGTTATTAAAGAGACCGGAATCGGTTAGGGACATACTCTCTGTCTAAACCGAAAACCACTTTAATAACTATACGCGGAGTGTGATCCAAAATGAAGTGGTTGGAATGATGAACGTGATGACTGAAGAAAGAGAACGATAATGGATAGCCTTGACACTTGTGCCAAATTGGAAATGACTAAAACAGGAGCCGTGCCGGGCCAAATGGGGTTAGCTGCCTCGAGCGAACACACTTCTTCGAAAACTACTCATTACTTGTTGTCGATTGGTGCACCCTTGATTTTGGGAGTGTTGTTTCGCGGTGTTGCGATCGCTGCGGCGATGCGTTCTCACCAGTCCGGATCAGGCAAACGGTAGTTTCACTACCTTGGGTATTGCCTCATGTGCCTTGTCATACTTGTATCCCTATATACGCGACCTCTACGATTTGTTTTGTGTTATACCTATGGAGTACTCCCTGATATCCCACTAGTTTACGGTGGAGTTTACAGTGCTGTATAGTCTATAACGCTTATATAAAATGTGTTAAGGGGGATAATGGTAACGCCTTAACACTATTTTGATACTTTATATTACTGATAGGCATTATCTATTTACCGTACACTACTACATAGTAGATAGTTTAACGGATCCTTAAAGGATGGTTATTCCAAACATCCTTTGATTTACTTGTATTTCAATTGCTATTTCACTTGAGTTGGATTGATATAAGAATGTTAATCCTGACTCGAGTGTTTTGTGTTTTGCTTTACGCTCGGGTCAGAATGAGTGTACCAGTATTCGAGACTCACCTTTGGAGTTGGAGCTTCGCTTGGAGATCCAGCTATCTATCCAGCTTTCAGATATCCAGTTGATTCCGGTGATTGTATTCTGATTCTTGTATTTGACTATTGTATTCGAGACATCTGTTGTACCTTATTTAACTCTGATATGTATATAGTAGCTTCATGAACTACTATCTTTTGTTTCCGCTGCATTTATTACTCTGTGTCTGTGATCTGTGATTATTTATTTGCTGTATATGCTCAGTTTTGCCAAATTTAAATTAACAATTCGGTATTTTGAATTATTCAAGTTCGACATGTGCGGATGCGAATAGTCTAAAATAGCGGGTCGTTACAGTTGGTATCAGAGCTTTGGTAGCTCTAGGCAAAACTCAGCATATAGGGTAAATGTATTTACAGAATCACTTCATTTGAGTTGAATCTCTCCCTTTTGACTCGATTCTTTTGAATTTTGGAACGTTCCCTGCGGTTCCAAAATCCATTCGTGTCCCTCACTATTCGTCTTCTAATTCCGGAGTATCCCATAACTCCACTTTGAATGACCTTTATAATGAATCGGCGGTTTCGCCAATCTTCGAAATTTTGTAAATGGGTGAAACTCCTTTACAATAGGCATTAATTTACCGGAGATTTTTGTATCCTCGGTTTACGATGCTATCTATCTCCTACTATACCTGAATTCTATTTCTTGAGATCGAATGTAGATTTGCCTCGGAATTCTGCATCGATCTTATTCTTGAAGTCACGGTCGACCCGGTTAAGGTTGCCCGTGATTTAGTAAATTTATCCATCTTCTTATCTTGATTATTTAATTATCTCGTCTTTGTTTCAAACCTATCCTTGAATCAAAAAAAATTCTCTTTGATTTGAGTCCATCAAATTTAAAACCCTATCCTTATTTTGAAAATTCATTCCTGCATCGTCGAGCAAGAAAGTGTATTTGTAAATTAATATTTAAAATGTTTTAAAATATATTGTGTTGTTTGAGTTGTTGATGTTGATTTGGGTTTTCGATCGATTCGTCTTATCAACGCTATCGATAGGATTTCCAAAACACTTGAACAGAATAAACCGACACAATATTATTTTCAAAATTTGGTAAATAAAATAATCTTGTAAAATTATATTATATATAAGTATAAATTTTCTGAAATTGAATTGTTAACTGAAATGGTTGTCAAAAAGGTAATATTGGATTTTCACTATTTGTTTTGTAAATCATTGATTATTCCAACATAAAAATAAATGGAATTATAAAAGTTGGTTTATAGAATTATTTAGAAATTTAAATGAATTTAAAATTTAGAATTTGAGAATTTAATTTTCAGTGATTTCAAGCTTTGGTTTTTAAATTTTTAAATGTATATTATTCAAGGTATTTTCAAATAGAAACCGTTTTTAAAGAATTTTTAAATGTTTAAATCAGTGCTCTTCTCTTTATCGCTGGAAAATAATTTCGGTGATGGCGGCCGCATCATCGACATTCATTTTCGAGTTTTGAAGTGGAGAAACCATTCTGTAGCTTTGCTACGGTTTTGTTTGGAAAAATATTTTAATTTGAATTTTTAAGTATGATTTGATTTATATATATACATGGGTATATTATTTTAAATTTAATTTGATTTAATATATATAGTATATACATAATTATCTCTAAAGGGTTTGAAATTAAACGGAAAATTTAATTATTAAATTATGTTAAAGGATGTTTTCAATTATAAAAAAAGCTAAATTTTGGATAAATATTTAAACTTGAAGAAATTGAATTTGAAAATTTTATTTGTATAGTACTAAATTGCGTTTCAATATAACTTACCTAAATTATTCAGAAGTTAAAATGTAATTGGATAATATACAATATAAAATGATTTTATAAAAAAAATTAGAGTGTTTATAATAAATATTATACACTTAGATTTTAATTATATATAGAAAAAAAATGCTAATAAAGATGATAGAATAATAAGTTAATTGAATGAGATGAATATAATAATTTTGTTCTGAAAGAATTAACAAATTGAAATTAGATCAACTTATGGAAATACCTTAAATTTAAACCATTTATTGAATATAAATTAAATTAAATTGAAATTTATATGGTTTAAATTAATTTATATGGTTTAAATTATTATTTTTACTTGTATTCCAATCTATTTTCTTTCTGGTTGTTTCTACTCTCCTACCTCCTTCCTTTTCGGGGACGAAAAGTTTTGAGTGGGGGAGAGTGTAACGACCCGTAAATTTTAACCGTTTTAATAACGTTATTAATTGAAATTTTTGTGGAATTTTTAAAAATAAAATTTTGAAATAAAAATTTAATATTTGGAATGCGTCTAGTTAAACATAGCAAACTGTAAATTTTCATCCAAAAATATGGAAGTTTATTTCGTGTGTAATTTTATTTCAATTTAATCAGTTAGTAATTGATGAAAATAAAACGTTTTTGAAATCTGAATATTTTTACATAGAAAAATTCTAAATCATCTTCTGAGCAAGGCGTCATTTTTCGTTTTTCCAAATTTGGACTTCTTTAGCTCCGTCGATCTAATTTTTCTACGTTTTCGCTGCATTTTCCGCTAGTAGAAATTCAAATTTTTATAATTCAATCGTACCACCAATATATGCATACCGTTTTGATCGTCTTGTCGTGCTGATCTTTACGGTATATTAAATCCTATGTTTTGAAATCCGGTACGCAGTGGAATCTGCGCAACCGTTAACCTCATAGGTATCCTATTGAGCCTTTTGTTTTCCAGTGACCAATGGTTGTTCCAACGGTCAGAAACTGAATGGACGTTACTTTCAATAATCATCTAAATTCGTGCGACTATTACTATTCTAGCGGTTACTTTTGTTGGCATTACTTTTCATTCGTATCGGTTACTCTGCTCAGAAATTATTTTAACCATTCGTATAATTGCATTGTGGCGGACAGCTGTTTTGCTTGTTTTTCTCCTACCTGGTAATCTTCTCCATGTAAATGGAACCCAAAAGCTGCTTGTTCTCTTCACTCCCCTAGAATCTAATACAATAAATTAAGTGTAACATCTCAAAAGTTATTTAAGTTTTGAATCAAAGCTGCATGTTGCTTTGAAACCCGAAACCTACTCATTGCTAAACAATTGTTTCCCTCAGCCTTCTTCATCAACGACAGTTGTTCCAAGCCTCTACCATCCCTGTCGACTTTACCACAAGCCACCGCCGAACTCTCCCCCTTTGGCCACACAAATTTCTCCATCACCCATCTCCATGCTCGGTCCACCTTCTCTCCTTCGCATGCTACCCATCACGGTTGGCCTCTTCCCACCATGCTGAGAACAACTGTACCCCACCTTGCATTGGTCTTCACTCGGTTGCCACCTCAGCTCGATCTTCCAGTTGTGATACCCTTCACCGAGCCCGCTCTGTCCTCCGTTCCTCCATAGCTCTGGGTAGGCCGAGGATCCAAGTGAGCATCAGTTTTCCCATATTCGCATCCTAATTCCATATTTACAATATATAGTATATAGTTCGGCCTCTTATTATATATTCTATATTTTGAAGTTTTGTTATATATATAGTATACTCTAAACTGTAGGCTGTGGTGCTAATTGATGTTTTAACTTGTGGCTATACTAACGTTACATACATAGCTATGAAATTATTTTATTTATTTTATATATATACCTCATTTATATAGCATGCACGCATATATTATAAATATATATATAGTCAGTAATATATCTTGTCTGTTTAAGATACCTGGAAACATTGATTTAACTCAAGTTAGTTTATATTAGTTTTATTCATGTGTTAGTATAGAATATGGTATCAGGTTATGTAAATTATATTTGGTACGTGCGTGTGAGTATATACTTTTGTATTGGGTTTGTCTGCATATTTTGGTTTAGCGGTGCATTTCTATAAACTATATTATAGTATAAAATTTAAGTTCGAAGACTATATATATGTAAGTCTTTTCATTTTATTTTAAAAGTATATATATATTATTTGTTGCAGTTCATAAGCTTGATATATAAGCAGGTTGTCTTAAGTTATATATTAAATTATGAGTTATATAAGTATTGTTTATGTGTATATATGAGCTTACAAAGGCTACAGTACATTAGGAGTATATAAATTTATACAATCTTGTTCAATTTTATATGTTTGATAATACAAAGATTAAGTTTATATAGAACAGTTAGTTTCTATATTAGTATTGATATGTATGATGTTCTGATTTTGTAAAGTCATAGTACAGTATATATATACAACATAAAGTATCTTAAGTTATAAAATTTATACAGTTTATAATTTAACATTTATAAAGTTTATACTGTTTAAGTATGTCATACGTTTTGATGTGAGTGTACTAGTTTATAAAGCTATTTTGTTCTTGTTTTGTTACAGTTTGTGTTCCAGTTTGTAATATTTCAACATATAAGTATATTATACATGTTCTGTTACACACAAAAGTCATATATGTTTGTTTTAAAATACTTGTACTATATTCAAATATGGGTAGCTTGTTATTATATGG
Source organism: Allium fistulosum (assembly GCA_030737815.1). Lineage (NCBI taxonomy): Eukaryota > Viridiplantae > Streptophyta > Magnoliopsida > Asparagales > Amaryllidaceae > Allium > Allium fistulosum. The sequence goes on from CM060902.1 coordinate 1,430,980,877, forward strand.
TGATATTAAATCTATGATTTTAGTGTAATGGGTTTTAAAGGGGCTGTATGCATACAAAGTGATGTTAAGATCTACATATAAGTTATATGGATATGTTTATAAATTTAAATTGCATATACGTTAGTATATATATGTATTTGTCATGTTATTATTTTTAAATGTACATATATAACATGTTATGGCATTTTGAAAGTAATAAACTATAATATATATATATATATAAGTATTTTGTATTTTTAAAATAAGCATATACATAAGTATTTATCTCAAAATATATTATATATATATATGTTTGATTTTAATATATGTGTTTTATTTTAAACCATTGATTTTTAACTATACATATTTAGGTTATTTTATTATTTGTTTTAAATTAAATATTGATTTCATGGGAATGACAATAATAATATATTTTCTATACAAATATCTAGCTGATTCTGATTCGTTCATCAATGCCTTATTATCAGCTTTGTCCATCTAATTCGTGCCCAGCTATCTTTGTTTTGGAAGTCGTGCTTGCGATCCGTGACTCGACTTTGTTGTCTATTCATATCTCTAGCCTCGAAAGGTGAGCAGTCACTCACGATTAATGTTCTTTTATTTATTAAATTTGATTTCAATTGAAACGACAATTGAAATATGCTGTTGTTGGTTATTTACACTATTATATATGCTATTACCTGTATCTGTTCACCCATGATATCTAACACCATTATCTGTAATTATTTATGCGATGATAATACAGTTTGATTGATAATTGATTGATTGATTGTTGTTTATATTGGATGTTAAATTGTAATGTATAAAGTGATAAATATTATGCAATTGAATTTGACGTAGGATAGTTAAAAATTTGAATTGACATATGTGTTGAATTTGATTAGTTAAATTTGTACAATATGACCCCTTAAATTTTTAATTATTTGACACGTAGAAAAATGGTTAATTATACTTGAACCATTTGAATTTATGTTGTATTAATTGATGAAGTATGAAGTTTAATAATTGATGTCAAGTGTAGAATTGCATAGAATATTAATGTAATAATCTTTAATCTACATGAAATGATAGTGTAGATTCTAGAAATAATTATATTAATTTGCACAAACAACAATGTGAATTAATACGATTATTTCGGGATTATTTGAATTGATTATTGGATGATTATTGATTGTTGTTATTGCTTGTTTATTTATTTTGACACCATCCCAGTTATCACACTGCAAGTTCCCTTTGCTATGCTTTGATTTTTGAATTGAATTGGAATCGGGTTGAAATGATAAATACCCAAATTGAACTTTGACCTAGGATAGAGAATTAAATAAAAACCGATTGGTCAATACTTTGATTTAAAAATAAAATGAAGATTTTATTTGAATAAATAAAAATGGTTTTGAAACGAAGTTGGAATTTGAATTTTAATGAAAGGAAATGTTAATATTTAATAATCTGAAACAAAATATTAACATAGTAGTTGATGAAAGAACGTTGTTTTAAAATTTGGAATTATTAATAATTAAGTTTGAAATTATTTAATAATTAAGTTTTGAAATTATTTAATAATTAAATAAGATTGAATTATTTAATAATTAAATAAAATTGAATTCTTTGATAAGTGAAATTGAACTTCTTGAATAAGTGAATTAAGTTTCTTTATTAATTGAGTTTTGAAATTGTAACTAAGTAAATAAATAAGTGAAATTGAATTTCTCTAACAAGAAATAAAATGTGTTTTATTGAAATAAATGTAAAACTTGAAATGTAAAGAATTTGATTTGATGAATTTAATTTAATACAATTTGTAAGTTTTGATATAATGGAGTTGAACTTAAATAATTGATTTAATAAATTGGAAGTTAAATAGAAATTATTTTGAAGGATAAATTTACTTAACGAATATTGAATGAAATCGATAAATGAACTTAAATTGATTTGAATGTAGATTAAATCATTTTAAATGATTTCGGAATGAAACTTATATACGAATTTAGATGAATATTGGAATGGTTTTAAATAAAAATCAAAATTGTATTATAAGATTTGAAATGGTAATTTGTAAGTTTTGAAACATAAATTATGGAAATTGATTTAGAAAGACAAATGAAATGTTGGTTTACAAATTCTATTTGAAATCGAATTTGATTTGGTTTTGAAATATATTAAGCGACCAATCGGTGTAATAATTACGAAAGTTATTAAAGAGACCGGAATCGGTTAGGGACATACTCTCTGTCTAAACCGAAAACCACTTTAATAACTATACGCGGAGTGTGATCCAAAATGAAGTGGTTGGAATGATGAACGTGATGACTGAAGAAAGAGAACGATAATGGATAGCCTTGACACTTGTGCCAAATTGGAAATGACTAAAACAGGAGCCGTGCCGGGCCAAATGGGGTTAGCTGCCTCGAGCGAACACACTTCTTCGAAAACTACTCATTACTTGTTGTCGATTGGTGCACCCTTGATTTTGGGAGTGTTGTTTCGCGGTGTTGCGATCGCTGCGGCGATGCGTTCTCACCAGTCCGGATCAGGCAAACGGTAGTTTCACTACCTTGGGTATTGCCTCATGTGCCTTGTCATACTTGTATCCCTATATACGCGACCTCTACGATTTGTTTTGTGTTATACCTATGGAGTACTCCCTGATATCCCACTAGTTTACGGTGGAGTTTACAGTGCTGTATAGTCTATAACGCTTATATAAAATGTGTTAAGGGGGATAATGGTAACACTTTAACACTATTTTGATACTTTATATTACTGATAGGCATTATCTATTTACCGTACACTACTACATAGTAGATAGTTTAACGGATCCTTAAAGGATGGTTATTCCAAACATCCTTTGAGTTACTTGTATTTCAATTCCTATTTCACTTGAGTTGGATTGATTTAAGAATGTTAATCCTGACTCGAGTGTTTTGTGTTTTGCTTTAAGCTCGGGTCAGACTGAGTGTACCAGTATTCGAGACTCACCTTTGGAGTTGGAGCTTCACTTGGAGATCCAGCTATCTATCCAGCTTTCAGATATCCAGTTGATTCCAGTGATTGTATTCTGATTCTTGTATTTGACTATTGTATTCGAGACATTTGTTGTACCTTATTTAACTCTAATATGTATATAGTAGCTTCATGAACTACTATCTTTTGTTTCCGCTGCATTTATTACTCTGTGTCTGTGATCTGTGATTATTTATTTACTGTATATGCTCAGTTTTGCCAAATTTAAATTAACAATTCGGTATTTTGAATTATTCAAGTTCGACATGTGCGGATGCGAATAGTCCAAAATAGCGGGTCGTTACAGTCAATTTTTGATAAAATGATCGTACCACTAATATCTGTATACTGTTTCGATTGCCTCATCGTGCTGATCTCTGCGGTATATTCAATTCTGTGCTTTGAAGTCTGATACGCGGTGGAATTCACGAAAAACAATTTCGTATCGGTACCGGTTTTATAATCTTTTGGTTTCATTTGTCCTTTCAGTTACCCACGTGAATCGAAGGACTTATTAATTTCAGCCAACTATTGGATTGAGACCTTTGCTTTTCCACGCATGCCAACTTTCACTGGTTGTCCTTTTATTTTTGTGGTTACTTGTTCTTTCACTGTGCTACTCTATTTTATTCGAAAAACTTTTATAATATATGAACCAAACCCTTCTCTTGAAGCATCATCTTCTCCTCCTTTTCTTTTCATCTTCTCAGATCCACGCGAGCACCCCTTCAACCAATCACCGAAACCCACCTACCCAAGACCATCTTCCACCACTGACATCACCTACTTCCGCGCTTATCTCTACCCGCCACCACTGCTGCCCAAACACCCACGCCAACCAACTCAGCCTCGTCCTTCCCTCTACCGTGTTTGCCACCATCCTCACCTTCAATGTATAACGTCATAATCCGCCCATCTACCCACGCAACCTGCCACCATGGCTGCCCCTCGATTCGCAGCACATCTCCTCCACCGGCCTGCAAACTTCCCATGACCCTCTGCCACAACCGAAGCCGACCCGCTTTCCACCTTTTCCCTGTCCGTGCACTACCTCTTGCTCCTCCAATCTCCAGACCCGCAAGCATCTCCCCTTGGCCTGGCGGTACCTCCTCTTCTTCCATTCCATGATTTATATATTTGATACTGCCTATTTTAGTTTATGAAATATTTATGGGCTGTGTATTTTGCAGTAAGTAATAGTTTATATTAGTTTGTGTATAAGTTATTAGTTATTAGCTATATATTTTATCTTTGATCTGTTGGATTTGAGTTATATTAGTTATATATATATATATTTTGCAGTTTATATAATCTGTTATGTGTATAAATATATTTGAATAGTATGTATATATATAAATATAATTTTGAAAAGTAGTTGGATACAAAAGTATATATGAGTTTAAATGATGATGTTAGTTATATATGTTTATATAGGTCGGTTAACTAGTTTCTATATATAATGTTTTAAAAAGTAGTACTGTATATATATATATATATGTTGTTATTTAGATGTATAAGTTTTACTGTATAATGTTTTATAGTAGTACTGTATATTTGTTTCAGAAAGATGTATACTATAGTACATATAACAGTTTGTTTATATAAAGCTGTTTATATATATACATATACATATTTTAGTTTATATAAGTTTTAACTCGGTCAGTTAATATATATATATATATGTGGCTTCGGCTGTGCTATTTATTATATAGTTGTATAAACCAAATTGTTGTATACAACTCTGTGTATTTTTTTTCTTCAAGTTATTGTATACATATGTTATATTATAATTTATATATGTGTTTACATATTCTGTTATTTGTAGATAAGAGTCAGTTTATATATATATATATATAGTTAAGTAGGTTTGTTATAAATTTGTGTATATATATATACAGTTGGATGGGTTTCAGTCTATATTAGTTTCGAAATATATTGTTGGAATGTTTTGGTATGTATGTATATATCTATCCAGCATATTTATATACATTTACGTATGTATATATATCCCGGTTGCAGTGTGATAAATATATGCAGAAATATTTGGGATACTTGCTTTCTTTGTTCAATATACTATGAGAGTTATAGAGGTTTTGGTATATATAGTATAATAATTTATATTTAAGAGTATGTTTTAACAGTACTATATATGTTTAAGTTAAGAAGTACTGTATATATATATATCTAAGTATTGAGTCTAAATATAATAATAAATATATTTAAATATATGTTTATATTTAGTAATGTGATCTTGAAGTATATAAGGATGTTGATTTTTAAACTATATATATATTGATATTTTGATTTGTTAGGAATATATATATATATATACAGAAAATTTTGAAGAATAAAAAAAAATGTTTTTGATCCTTATTATATATAAAAGCTTACTTATGTATTAAATAGTGATTTGAGAAAATGTATAACGATATGATTTACATTTCATTTTAATTTATATCAAACTGATTCTAATAGTTCCACCGATTTCTCATTATCAGCTCGTCCGTCGATCTCGAGTCCATTGTGCTCTGTTTCCAAATTCGTGCTTGGATCCGTAACCTAATTCATTTTCTATTCTCTCTAGCCTCGAAAGGTGAGCATTCACTCATGATTAACGTTCTTTTATTTATTAAATATGATTTCAATTGAAATGTCAATTGAAATATGCTGCTGTTAGTTATTTACATGGATATATATATATATATATATATGCTATTATCTGTATCTATTCACCTGTGACATCTAACACCATTATCTGTTATTTATATTGATGATATATGCCTGTTACTGATTGTTATATTATTTTCATATCTGTTATCACTCTGCAAGTTCCCTGTTAGTATAGAATTCACCATGGGTTGAAATGATACATACCCGAACGATCAGTAGAATAAGGAGAAAACCGTTATGGGTTGAAATGATAAACCCAAGGGATTTTCATTGAATTGAATTTGGGATTGCGGGTTGAAATGATATATACCCGTATATATTTAAATTGCAGATTGAAATGATAAATATCTGTATCACTTGACCATAGGATAGAAAATTATATACAGACACCGTTGGTCTATATATAATTATTTTGAAAATGATTTCTATGGTTTTGAAAAGAAATATATGGTTTTTATAAATATGGATTTCAAGATTTATTAAAGTTGATTTAATCAATATAAAATATTTTTAAGTATTTATGTAAAATATATATATTTTAAAATATAGAGTTTATAATGATTCAGGTTGAAAAGATAAATTTGAAATTATATTTATTTAAGATTTTACTTAAATAGGTTTGATTTGAAATTTATTAAATTTGAAATTTTGAAGATATGTTTTATAACTTAAATTTGATTAAAAGTGACTTAAATGAATATTTCAAACTTATATAAATTTAAATGGGATATTTTATTTATTTGAATTTGTAAATTGAAGTTGTATTTAGATATTATTGAAATGATTAAGTAAATATTTCAAAACTAATAATAGTAATGTGAATTTGATATATATATATATATATATAATTATCGAATTTAGTTTTGAAATGTTGAATATATTGACTTTGATATATATTGAAATTTGAATGGATTATTTTATGGTTCAAATATGTATTCGAAAATCGATAATTTGAAATGGTTTATTGAGAAGCTGAATTGAGTTGAAATTGATGATTTGAGATTTGATTAAATTTTAATTTTGGAAGTCGAGTTTATTTGAATCGATTTGTGAAATTGTGGAAACTATCTTTATTATATAAAGTATTTTAAATTATATTTAAAACTATTTTATATTATTTTATAAACTATTTTTAATATAAACTATTTTTAATATAAACTAATTTAATATAAACTATTTCAACTTATATCTATTTTAATATAAGATATTTTACTTTATAACTATTTTATTTTATATACTATTATTAATATCTAAACTGTTTAAGGGTGGAAGTTATGATTTCAAAGTATGGTTTTCCAAAGTATTATAATTTACAATGTTTGGTTTCGAAAGTGTTATAACTTTGAAGTGATATGATTTTCGGAAATGGATATTTGAAAGTGAAAATGATATCGTATTGACTTGGTTATTTTGAAATGAAATGATATTTTGGTTTTGAAGTATAAACTATTTTAAATGACCACAGTGTTATAATAACGATTGGTTGTTAAAGAGACCGGGATCGGATATGGGCATACTCTCTGTCGATACCGAAAACCACTTTAACAACTGTGTACGCGGTGGAGATTCCAGAATAAAGTAGGATGGTGGCGACGATCCTATATGAGGTATATACGTGGACCCAACTCCCGTGAGTTGGCATAAGGTGGCTAAAACATGAGCGATTCCGGGCCAATGAGGTAGCTCCTCTGATCGGACACACTCCACCGTATGCCATTCTATTACTTTGTGATTGATTTGGTGCGCACCTTTGATTTTTTGGTGTGTGGCTTGAGGTGGGCGGTAGTGGCTGCTATGCGTTACCACCAGTCCGGATGCGTAATTGGTATATCTACCCTGGCATTGCCTCGTTGTGCCGTGTCACCTACCATAGCGTGCTTTACTACGAGTTTGTTTTGTACCATACCTATGGAGTGCCCTCTGACGACGCCCATTACGGGGGAGATTACGGTACTGTATAGACTATGGGAATATATAAAATGTGTTAAGGGGGATATGGGTAACGCCTTAATGCTATTTTGATAGTTTACTTTATTTTAGACATTATTATAATAGCGTATATTACTACATAGTAGATAGTTTAACGGATCCTTAGGGATGGTTATCCCAAACATCCTTTAAGTTATTGTATTTCAGTTGATATTTCACTTGAGTTGGATTTATTGATATAAGAATGTTAATCCTGACTCGAGTGTTTTGTGTTTTGCTTTACGCTTGGGTCAGAATGAGTGATACAGTATTCGAGACTCACCTTTGGAGTTGGAGATTCGCTTGGATATCCAGCTATCTATCCAGCTTTCTGTTGTTCAGTTGATTCCAGTGATGTATTCAGATCTTGTGTTTGATTATTGTATTGAGACATCTATGTATTCGTGACTTCTGTTGTATCTTGTTTAACTCTGTCATATATATATATATATATATATATATAGTAGCTTCATGAACTACTATTCTTTTGTTTCCGCTGCGTTATTTTTATATTACTCTGTGTTTGTGATTTTGTGATTATTTATTTACTGTATATGCTGAGATTTGCCAAATTTAAATTAACAATCTGATATTTTGAGCAATTCAAGTCCGACATGTATGGATGCGAATGGTTGAAAATTTCAGGCTGTTATAGTTGGTATCAGAGCTCTGGTTTTAGGAAAAACTCAATATATAGAGTAAATTTAATCACAGAATCAATTTCATTCGAGCTTGAATTCCTTCCTCTTTGACTCGGTTTCGTTTGAATTTTGGAACGCTTCCCTTGGTTCCAAAACCCATTCCTGTCTCTCCATATCCTTGTTTTCTTGATTTCGGAGCACCCCATAGCTCCACAGTATGATTTGTAAAGGGGTGAAACTCCTTTACAACAAGCATTGATTCACCGAAGATTTCTGTATCCCCAGTTTACGATGCTATCTATCTCCTGCTATTCTTGAGTTCTATCTCTTGTGATCGAATGACGATCTGCCTTAGAATTCTGCATCAATATTATGCTTAAAGTTACGGTTGACCCGGTTAAGGTTGCCCGTGATTTGTATTAGTCTATCCACCTTTTCTCTTTGCTCTTTAATTGTCTTATCTTCGTTCGAGCCTAGCTTCTAGTTTGAATTCCTTTATTAGGACCCCTTGAATTTGAATCTCTATCCTTGTTCTTGAATCCATTTTGTATCATCGAGTGAGGGAGTGTATTTGTAATTAATATTAAAATGTTTTATATATTGTGTTGTTTGAGTTGTTAATGTTGATTTGGATTTTCGATCGATTCGTCTGATCAGCGATATCGATAGGATTTCCAAAACACTTGAACAGAGCGAACTGACAAAATATTTCTTCAAATTGGTAAATGGAATAAATTTTATATTATATATATATAGGGAATTTTTTTTTGAAATTAAATTATTAAATAAATTGGTTGTTGAAATGATAATATTTGATTATCATTCATTGTTCTTTAAATGAATTTATAAACATGGTTTATAAATTGATTTGGAATTGAAATGAATTTAAATCAGGAATTTTGGGAATTTAATTTCGGGTGATTTCAAACTTTGGTTTTTTTAAAGGTTTAAAATGTATATTACCTAAAGTATTTTCGAACAGAAATCGTTTCCAAAGAATTTTAAAAGTTTAAAATCAGTACCCTCCTCTTTTGTCGTTGGAATATAATTTCGGTGATGACTGCAGCATCATCGACATTCATTTTCGAGTTTCGAAGTGGAGAGACCATTCTATAGCTTTGCTACATTTTTTTTTGTTTTGGAAAAAATTTTATTTGATTTGAATTTCCGAAGTATGACTTGATTTATAATATATATATTGGTATGTGATCATAAATTTGATTTGATATATATATAGTATATATATTTATCTCTAAATGGTTTGAATTGAAACCGGAAAATTTTATTCTTAAATTTTTTGATAAGGTGATTTCAATTATAAAATAAAGCCAAAATTTTGAATAAAAATTTAAACTTGAAATAAGTTGAATGAGAAAATTTTACTTGTATAATACTCAATTACATTCCAATATAATTTACCTTAATCATCCAGAAGTTGAGTATGTAATTGAATAATTTACAATCGTAATTGATTTTATAATTATACACTTAAATTTTATTATAAAGATGTTAATAGAGATAAATAGAATAATAGGTTAATTGAATAATAGATGAGACAAATAAATTTGTTTTGAAGGAAGTAATAAATTGAAATTAGATCAACTTATGGAAACATCTTGAATTTAAAATCAATTATTGAATATAAATTAATTAAAATTGAAATTTATATGGTTTAAATTAATTTATATGGTTTAAATATATGTAATAAGATATATTAAGTGGAAAAAAACTTAACAATAATTTGGAATAGAAGAATTAAATTTGTTGAATAAAATATGAGTATAATAAATGATTATACAAATTGATGATCTAGATATTGTTAATTGAGGATGACTAGATAATGAGATAATGAATTTAGAAATAGATAGATTGATTTAACTTAAGGGAAATCAAATGGATTAAATAAATTATTAAATATTAATTAATTTAAATTGAAATTTTACGGTTTGAATTAGTTGTTTTATTTTGTTTCAACCTCTTTTCTTCTGGTTGTTTCTATTCTCCTACCTCGTTCCTTTCTGGGGATGAAAAGTTTTGAGTGGGGGAGAGTGTAACGACCCGTAAACTTATAATAATTTTATTTGTTTTATTTATATATTTAATTGAAATGTTGTGAATTTTAAATAATAAAATTTTGAAATATAAATTTGATATTTGGAATACGTCTGTTTAAACATAGCAGATGGTAAATTTTCATCTGATAATATGGAAGTTTATTTTTCTTGTGTAATTCCATTTCAATTTAAATAAGTTAATATCAATGATAATAAAATGTTTTCCAAACCTGAATATTTTTCTATAGAAAATTTGTAAATCATCTTCTGAGTGAGACGTCATCTTTCGTTTTCCCAAATTGGGACTGCTATTGCTCCGTTTATCTTATTTTCGACAGAATAACAGCAATTTCGGTACCGATTGTCGATTTTTGATAGAATGATCGTACCACTAATATATGTATACTATTTTGATTGCCTCGTCGTGTTGATCTCTGTGGTATATTCAATTCTGTGTTTTGAAGTCCGATACGCGGCAGAATTCGTGAAAAACAATTTCGTATCAGTACCGGTTTTATAATCTTTTCGTTTCTTTTGTCCTTTCAGTTACCCACGTGAATTGAAGGACTTATTAATTTTAGCCAACTGTTGGATTGAGACCTTTGCTTTTCCACGCATGCCAACTTTCACTGGTTGTCCTTTTATTTTTGTGGCTACTTGTTCTTTCCTTGTGCTACTCTTTTTTATTCGAAAAACTTTTATAATATATGAACCAAACCCTTCTCCTGAAGCATCATCTTCTCCTCCTTTTCTTTTCATCTTCTCAGATCCACACGAGCACCCCTTCAACCAATCGCCGAAACCCACCTACCCAAGACCATCTTCCACCACTGACAACACCTACTTCCGCGCTAATCTCTACCCGCCACCACTGCTGCCCAAACACCCGCGCCAACCAACTCAGCCTCGTCCTTCCCTCTTCCGTGTTTGCCACCACCCTCACCTTCAATGCATAACGTCATAATCCGCCCATCTACCAACGCAACCTGCCACCATGGCTACCCCTCGATTCGTAGCACATCTCCTCCACCAGCCTGCAACCTTCCCACGACCCTCTGCCACAACCGAAGCCGACCCGCCTTCCACCTTTTCCTTGTCCGTGCACTGCCTCTTGCTCCTCCAAGCTCAATACCCACAGGCAGCTCCCCTCGCCCTGGCGGTACCTCCTCTTCTTCCATTCCATGATTTATATATTTGATACTGTCTATTTTAGTTTATGAAATATTTATGGGCTGTGTATTTTGCAGTAAGTAATAGTTTATATTAGTTTGTGTATAAGTTATTAGTTATTAGCTATATATTTTATCTTTGATCTGTTGGATTTGAGTTATATTAGTTATATATATATATATATATATATTGCAGTTTGTATAATCTGTTATGTGTATAAATATATTTGAATAGTGTATATATATATATATAATTTTGAAAAGTAGTTGGATACAAAAGTATATATGAGTTTAAATGATGATGTTAGTTATATATGTTTATATAGGTCAGTTAACTAGTTTCTATATATAATGTTTTAAAAAGTAGTACTATATATATATATGTTGTTATTTAGATGTATAAGTTTTACTGTATAATGTTTTATAGTAGTACTATATATGTTTCAGAAAGAGGTATACTATAGTACATATAATAGTTTGTTTATATAAAGCTGTTTATATATATAGTATTTATTGAGTTATATATATACATATTTTAGTTTATATAAGTTTTAACTCGGTCCGTTAATATATATATATATATGTGTGTGTGTGTGTGTGTGTGGCTTCGGCTGTGCTATTTATTATATAGTTGTATAAACCAAATTGCTGTATACAACTCTGTGTATTTTTTTTCAAGTTATTGTATACATATGTTATATTATAATTTATATATGTGTTTACATATTCTGTTATTTGTAGATAAGAGTCAGTTTATATATATATATTGTTAAGTAGGTTTGTTATAAATTTGTATATATATATACAGTTGGATGGGTTTCATTCTATATTAGTTTCGAAATATATTGTTGGAATGTTTTGGTATGTAAGTATATATCTATCTAGCTTATTTATATATATTTACGTATGTATATATATCCCGGTTGTAGTGTGATAAATATATGCAGAAATATTTGGGGTACTTGCTTTCTTTGTTTAATATACTGTGGGAGTTATAAAGGTTTTGGTATATATATAGTATAATAATTTATATTTAAGAATATGTTTTAACAGTACTATATATGTTTAAGTTAAGAAGTACCGTATATATATATATATCTAAGTATTGAGTCTAAATATAATAATAAATATATTTAAATATATGTTTATATTTAGTAATGTGATCTTGAAGTATATAAGGATGTTGATTCTTAAACTATATATATATTGATATTTTGATTTGTTAGGAATATACATATATATACAGAAAATTTTGAAGAATAAAAATAAATATTTTTGATCCTTATTATATATATAAGCTTACTTATGTATTAAATAGTGATTTGAGAAAATGTATAACGATATGATTTACATTTCGTTTTAATTTATATCAAACTGATTCTAATAGTTCCACCGATTTCTCATTATCAGCTCGTCCGGCGAACTCGAGTCCACTGTGCTCTGTTTCCAAATTCGTGCTTGGATCCGTAACCTAATTCATTTTCTATTCTCTCTAGCCTCGACAGGTGAGCAATCACTCACGATTAACGTTCTTTTATTTATTAAATCTGATTTCAATTGAAACGTCAATTGAAATATGCTGATGTTAGTTATTTACATTGATATATATATGCTGTTATCTGTACCTATTCACCTGTGACATCTGACACCATTATCTGTTATTTATATTGATGATATATGCCTTTTACTGATTGTTATATTATTTTCATATCTGTTATCACTCTACAAGTTCCCTGTTAGTATAGAATTCACTATGGGTTGAAATGATACATACCCGAACAATCAGTAGAATAAGGAGAAAACCGTTATGGGTTGAAATGATAAACCCAAGCGATTTTCATTGAACTGAATTTGGGATTGCGGGTTGAAATGATATATACCCGTATATATTTAAATTGCGGATTGAAATGATAAATATCTGTATCACTTGACCATAGGACAGAAAATTATATATAGACACCGTTGGTCTATATATAAATATTTTGAAAATGATTTCTATGGTTTTGAAAAGAAATATATGGTTTTTATAAATATGGATTTCAAGATTTATTAAAGTTGATTTAATCAATATAAAATATGTTTAAGTATTTATGTAAAATATTTTTTTTTTCAAATATAGAGTTTATAATGATTCAGGTTGAAAAGATAAATTTGAAATTGATTTGAAATTATATTTATTTAAGATTTTACTTAATAGGTTTGATTTGAAATTTATTAAATTTGAAATTTTGAAGATATGTTTTATAACTTAAATTTGATTAAAAGTGACTTAAATGAATAGTTCAAACTTATATAAATTTAAATGGGATATTTTATTTATTTGAATTTGTAAATTGAAGTTGTATTTAGATATTATTGAAATGATTAAGTAAATATTTCAAAACTAATAATAGTAATGTGAATTTGATATATATATATATAATTATCGAATTTAGTTTTGAAATGTTGAATATATTGACTTTGATATATATTGAAATTTGAATGGATTATTTTATGGTTTAAATATGTATTTGAAAATCAATAATTTGGAATGGTTTATTGAGAAGCTGAATCGAGTTGAAATTGATGATTTAAGATTTGATTAAATTTTAATTTTGGAAGTCGAGTTGATTTGAATCGATTTGTGAAATTGTGGAAACTATCTTTATTATATAAAGTATTTTAAATTATATTTAAAACTATTTTATATTATTTTATATTTTAATATAAACTATTTTTAATATAAACTATTTTTAATATAAACTATTTTTAATATAAACTATTTTAATATAAACTATTTCAACTTATATGTAACGACCCACTATTTTGGACCATTCAAATCGACAATAATCCATACATGTTTGACTTGAATAATTCAAAATAACATATTGTAATAAAATTTTGGAGCAAATAAAATCAAATACAGAATCACAGACACAGAATATCAGAATAACTCGCAGCGGAAATTAAAATACCATAGTAGTTCATGAAGCTACTATAACAAACTCTCAAAACAAAATACATAATATCAGTCTGAAAACATATACAATAGAAATCTCAAATACATAGAAGTTTATAATACCATAGCTGAAATAGAACAACTGAAACTGAAATGGATAGATAACTAGACAAGCAGAATCTCCAACGATTCCTAGCTCCAGAAAGAAATCCAAAGCTAAGCTGTAAATACTCAGGCTGACCCGAGCATAAAGCAAAATACAAAACACTCGAGTCAGGACAATATATACTTATATAATGTAAACCAACTCAAGTGAACTGTAGTAGTAATGCATAATAACTTAAAGGATGCATGGGATCACCCATCCTCTAAGGATCAGTTAAACCATAAATTAAATACATCCCGTGGTTAAAATTTCAAATTGGTATTTTATATTTATAAATCAAATATCATTTCAAAATTCAATATCATTTCAAATCCATTTCAAAATATCCAAATATTTTCAAATCAAAATATTCCAATTAAACCATTTCAAAAATGAAATTATTATATTTAATATTCAAATATTCAATTCTCAAAATTTTAGTCTTTTCACAATTCATTTATTCACTTAAATTTATTAGAACAGTGAAATTTCAACTTTCGCAGCACTTAGAAAATGCTACGGAAAGTTATGTTTATAAACAATCCAGTTAGCAAAAGACAGCATTAAAAATGCTGTAATAGGTTTAGATTTCAAATAAAACTTTAGTTAAATTCAACAACTACAGCACTTACAAAGTGCAGTAACAGCCCTTAGTTCATTTTAGCCATTTAGTTCATTTATATCAATTACAACATTTACAAAATGCTGTAATATCCTTTATATTAGAAATGATAGCATTTCAAAAAGGCTGCCAATTCAAATTCAAGAATTTAAATACAATTTAATAACCAATTAAATTTTAATTTAAATCATTTTAACTTATAAAATCATATAATTTCACACTTTAAAACAATCATTGAAATACCGTTATATTTATGATTTTATAAAGTTAAATTTGCATTCAAAATCAAATTTAATAATAATTTTACTTATTAAATTCCAGCATTAATTTCCTTTCTTTTTAATTAAATATTTTAACTTAACATTTAAGTTTATATTTCAAAATATAACCTATTTTCATTTTATTTACTTAATTAAAAATTCACATTTTTACAAAATTCACAAATTTCCAATTTAAGTTATATTTCAAAAGTCAACTTAAATATCCATTTATTTCATATTTATTTATACAAAAATCATTAACACTTTATAAAAATCATTTAATTTCATTTTAAATCAAAATTGTCATATTTTCTTACTTTGAAATGTCTGTATAAAAAAATACGGATAATATATCATTTCAATCTGTAATTTTCAAAGGAAAATTCCGGGTTTTATCATTTCAAACCCGCAATCCCAAGTTAAATGAAATAAATAAAAATCGTTCAGGCCTATCATTTCAGCCCATAACGATTTTTCCCTATTCTAAAGTCCGTTCGGGTATGTATCATTTCAACCCATAGTGATTCTAATCTACAGGGAACTTGTAGTGTGATAAACCGATATAAATAAACAGAATAGCATTATATAACAGTAACAGATGATATGATAGGGGAATAAACAGGGTGATCAGTGATCATCATATAAATAATATCACAGTCAAGTATAATATGATAATATGAACTACAGATTCACAAGGTGTCAATTTACTACTTATATAAGTACGGAATGTCTGGTGAGAAATACTCACATCTACAAGCTGGAGATAACCGATTCAGACACACAAACAAATACCCGGAAAGCACGAAGGCACGACTATGAATCAAGTGTGGGAGAACCAAAGTAGTTGTCTTGTGCATATGAAACAAAACAATACATATAACATGAATTTCAACCTAAAATATGACATTAAACAAGCTAGAATTAAGGAACAACAATTAATCAAACACTTGCACTTGCTTTCACAAATCTCATGCTTGGCCTATAGGATGATAAGGCACTTCCATGGGGTGTATTTGGTCAGGTATGGGTCAGGTATGGTCGGCCTAGCAAGGGTAGTGAAGGTATGGAAATTGTTTGAGTGATTATACAAACACAAGGCAAAGGTGCATTTTTATGTAACAACAAGTAACAGCTATGGCTTTATGTGGCACGGCCAGACCTCCTGGAGGCTAGGGGATGGTGTGGTAGTGGCTTTGGGTCAGGTAGGTGTTGGTGGAAGTGATGCAAGAGGTGTCCAAGGGTGTGGTGAAGTGGTGAAGGCCATAGGAGCTCGGCTAGGCATATATAGGAAGTGTTGCTTGCATTTTTATGCGAATCTTTCGTCAAGGATGGCCATGGCCTGGTAGGTCAGAGGAGATGGAGGTGGTATGCAGCTGGGCAAGATGGTGATGAAGGTGGTGATGATGATGGAGGCTATAGGCCAAACATAGAAGGTGAAGCAAGGCAAGAATTTACACAAAACAAAGAAGAAAGATGGAAAAAGAGTGAAAACATTTACATTTTTTTTTCTCAGATGAAGTGAGGCCGAAATTTTGAGGTTGAGAAACTTTTTCTTACGTGAAAAATGAGAAGAGAATGGCTGAAAGAAAGGAGATAGGGTCGGCTCAAAATGAATGCATGAGTTAGGAAATGAAAAGGTGAGAAAACAAAGAGTCTTAAGCAAACAAAAGGTCACAAAACTCTTCGAATTTCCATTATTTATTTTTTAATTTATAAATACATATACAAACTGATAATTAAAGATAACAACTCAGAAATGAAAGTAAATATATAAATAAATAATTAAATTTTAATTAAATAGAATTTAAATTAAGAAAATAGCTTAAAATGCAAACTAGGCTTTAAAAATTATAAATAAATTCAATACACTTTGGAAAAATCTTATTATCACTTTAAAAATATTTAAAGGTCAAAACATATATAGTATAACCTAAATATAAAAAATTAAGTAAGATATATCAAATTAAAATGCCATTTATATAAATTAAAAATAAAGAAAATTGTTAAATAACTCAATATACACACAATATTGAAAACAATATAACTTTCACAATTTAAATCCAATTTCAACGAAACGAAAAGCAGTATTCATGATATTAAGTCTATTTTCATAATAAAAGATAAAATTCAAGAATTCAAATATTTAAATTTAAAATTTAAAAGTCAAAGTTTGACCAAATTGACCAAAATCAACTTTTCTGGAAATATTCAATTTATTCAGGTTTGAAATTATAATTCTCAAAAAAATCAACATTTATATTTAAAATAACATAATTTATTCATTTTAATAAAAAAATAAAGTTTTTAAATCAAAATTCAAATAAAATAATCAAAATAAATAATTAAAATAAATCACAAAATTCAGGGTTGTTACATTATATCTATTTTAATATAAGCTATTTTACTTTATAAACTATTTTATTTTATATACTATTATTAATATCTAAACTGTTTAAGGGTAGAAGTTATGATTTCAAAGTATGGTTTTCCAAAGTATTATAATTTACAATGTTTGGTTTCGAAAGTGTTATAACTTTGAAAGTGATATGATTTTTGGAAATGGATTTTTGAAAGTGAAAATGATACCGTATTGACTTGGTTATTTTGACATGAAATGATATTTTGGTTTTGAAGTATAAACTATTTTAAATGACCACAGTGTTATAATAACGATTGGTTGTTAAAGAGACCGGGATCAGATATGGGCATACTCTCTGTCGATACCGAAAACCACTTTAACAACTGTGTACGCGGTGGAGATTCCAGAATGAAGTAGGATGGTGGCGACGATCCTATATGAGGTATATACGTGGACCCAACTCCCATGAGTTGGCATAAGGTGGCTAAAACAGGAGCGATTCTGGGCTAATGAGGTAGCTCCTCTGATCGGACACACTCCATTGTATGCCATTCTATTACTTTGTGATTGATTTGGTGCGCACCTTTGATTTTTGGGAGTGTAGCTCGAGGTGGGCGGTAGTGGCTGCTATGCGTTACCACCAGTCCGGATGCGTAATTGGTATATCTACCTTGGCATTGCATCGTTGTGCCGTGTCACCTACCATAGCGTGCTTTACTACGAATTTGTTTTGTACCATACCTATGGAGTGCCCTCTGACGACGCCCATTACAGGAGAGATTACATTACTGTATAGACTATGGGAATATATAAAATGTGTTAAGGGGGATATGGGTAACGCCTTAATGCTATTTTGATAATTTACTTTACTTTAGACATTGTTATAATAGCGTATATTACTACATAGTAGATAGTTTAACGGATCCTTAGAGGATGGTTATCCCAAACATCCTTTAAGTTATTGTATTTCAGTTGATATTTCACTTGAGTTGGATTTATTGATATAAGAATGTTAATCCTGACTCGAGTGTTCTATGTTTTGCTTTACGCTCGGGTCAGACTGAGTGATAAAGTATTTGAGACTCACCTTTGGAGTTGGAGCTCCGCTTGGAGATCCAGCTATCTATCCAGCTTTCTGTTGTTCATTTGATTCCAGTGATGTATTCAGATCTTGTGTTTGATTATTGTATTGAGACATCTATGTATTCGTGACTTCTGTTGTATCTTGTTTAACTCTGTTATATATATATAGTAGCTTAATGAACTACTATTCTTTTGTTTCCGCTGCATTATTTTTATATTACTCTGTGTCTGTGATTCTGTGATTATTTATTTACTGTATATGCTGAGATTTGCCAAATTTAAATTAACAATCTGATATTTTGAGCAATTCAAGTCCAACATGTATGGATGCGAATGGTTGAAAATTTCAGGCTGTTACAATAACTCTATGTATCCAAACCTACGGCTTCATCGACAGTACTAATCTCCATCATTGTTGTTTGTAGAAGCTTCAAGTAATAAAGAGTCTAAAATATTAGTGGGCATTGGGCAAGACTTTTGAAGATAGAATGTTTTCATTTACTCAACAACAAACCCCTTCAGAAGTTTTAGAGTGAACATTGTTTATCAAATGCATTTATCAAAGTTGTGACTGTAAAGATATAAATTAGAAAGGAGTCCAGAACTTATAATAGATAACTTGCTTATCTATATTATTTTCAAATTAATAATTCAACTTTATCAACATTTCAATTTTAACTATTCTAATAATTTACCATTATGTTTGCTTGGACTCCCTAAAAAATACCAATTAATTTTTTTTTCTCTTAACTCATTATAGAAAATGTTGTTTCCAAAAGGGTAAAAGTAAATTCTAGTTCTTGTATATTTTCTATTATCAAACTGAAATACTAATCAGAAGTTCAGAAAACGAACATGAATTAGACCAAAGCACACGTGGCAATCCTTGTGAGAGCTAAAAACATCCCACTTATGGACATGCACTGCACAGTATATACACCTTGCTGAATGGGATCAGAATAGTTATATCTCCATTAATGAGATTAGTGGCTACCTCTTTTCTATCGATGAAATCAACAAAAATGAAAGTCAAAACACGAATAGGTCTTATCGTTAATTCCAATTCTATATTTGTTAAATTAATAGTTTGAATAATGCAAACAATGAATTAGATCATAACATATAACATAATTCAACTTAAACAATGTACAAAACTCAATTATTTTTTTCTTTTTTCTGTAAAATTCCAATATTAATTTTGTTAAAGGTATGCAGCATTCCTTGTGCTTTCATGAACATTTCGTATGCGATACGGTCATTAAAAAATGTTATATGCATGGTTGTAACATCTTACATTTTGTTAAAGCTAGTATATAGCTATTTAATATTTATAACCAACTAATCATATATATACAATATCCCAAGCGGATAATTATTAAAATAAAAGTAGTTAACTATGTGTTAAGTATTTCTTCTTATGTTTCAATTTTTTAAAGCTAATCTTGACACCTAACCATTACAAAAGCACAACTGGAAATATCATATGGATTTTGGCAAGCATTGAGTTGTTAAGAAATGTATTAGTATTTTTTATTTTCTATGATTCAGTAAGAGAAATCGAACGTTAATCCTAAACCATACAGAAAATGTTCAATATAAAATAATATAAGCCAGGCAATTTGATATTAAATTTACACCTTAATCTACAAAGCCTGTTACTGATTTCTGGATCATGCAAACAATAATTGTGATAGTGATTCTAATATTACTTCCCTAACTGCCATAATATTTTATAAAATATATTTGATATTTCTATTACATCATTATCCACGACATCAACACATGTAAAGGCAGCAAAATACAATCATACTTGATCGTAGAAACAACTATATCTTTATCTTTATATTTAATAAAAAAAACTTAATATAAGTACCAATCATATACAATTTACTATAAAAAGTACTACTAATGAACATCTTAATTAAGATTAGCAGCCTTTAAATATTTGCATGGTATGATAAAATATCATCTATGTTTGAAGCACTTCCACTTAAAAGAAGACAGAGAAGATGATAATGTTGGCACAACAACAAATTTTTTCACTTCACTACATAATTACATTTTAGTATGCCATTTATAATATTGCACAATTCTTGTCTGATTTTGATACTACCAACAACAATGCAAAAAACAACTAAATTAACTTGTTCTTACACGATACCAGTTGGAGTCGAGTCCATTAAACTTTTACAGCTCTCTCACATTTACATGAGAAATATACAATTTATCCATGTCAATCTTGGAAATCAGCAGTGAAGCATAAAAACTCCAAACATCCTAGAACCTCGACATCTGGTCTAATTTTCAAAACAGCATATTAGGGTTCAGAAATACCACCTAGTAAGAAAATCGGATTTGAAGCTAGGAATAGATTCGAAATTAGGGTTTAGATCATTGCCACTTTTGGATTCAGCGGTTGGGTTTTGGCTGTAGATTTCAACAATTAGGATCCAATTTAGGGTGAAAACAATCTGATTTTTTTGGTTGGAGGGATGGTAAAGTTTAAGTCGATAATGAAGAAAAGATATGAATACAACAGAAAATAAAATTTTAGGCGGGTATTGTAAAATATTAGCTCGCGGTAGATTTAATGCAGCATTTTAATATATTTTTCCTTCGTGGATATACTCAACAACTGCATTTCAATTTGAACCACCGTGTTTCAGCCTTTTCCATTGCTGCAAATGACCATTTTTGTTGTAGTGTTTTCTTCATGCTATCTCCATTTTCTTGATTAACTATTCCATTTAAGTTTTCAGATCGGGAAGATGTTGTATTTTAAGGGGCGAGAAGGGCCAACTTTCCTCTAGGATGTTGAGATCGAGAATGTAGTTTTGGATCTCATATTTTCAAGATTTATTGGATCCCCAAATCGATCTAGCCCAAGATATGAGGAATTATGGTAGGAAAGAAGCTTTACCACAAGAGTGGCAGTCATAGAGTCTTTGATCCAAAAAGAGTTCCACTTGATGGCCACTAAGTCATCAAAACCTGGCTTGTGAATCCACATCTTCTTAGAATTGAAGTTAGGCTTGGGGTTTGTTTTCACCGGAGCCCAGTAAAATGGAGCAATGATCAAAGAGGAAAGTAGGGTGGCCATGGATAGAGGAAAGGGAGTGAGGATCTTCCCAAGAAGAATTATGAAAAAAGCGGTCAAGGTTTGCTAGAGAAGGGAAAGTGCCTTTATTACTCCAAGTTTATTGCCTAGTACTTATAGTGGGACAACGAGTTCACATTCACATGCATCAATGAAAATTTTAAAGTGTTCCATATTAGAGGAATAGACAGAAAATGTGTTTCTCTTATCTAAATAGTGTGTGATATTAAGATTCCCCTGTTGACTATATTTTTTATCACCCTTGGAATTAGAGTAATGCTTTGTGAAGAGCAAAGGTGTAACACCCCTAATTTTTAAAGACATTAATCAGAAAATTTAATTAGATAAATTAAATAGAATAATGTAAATATTAGTGTGATAAGGGGATTGAGATTTGAAAATTTATTTGAGGCCGTGCTAATCAACAAGAAAAATGGATTATGAAAATGTTTTCATAAATTAACTAGCTAATAAGGAAATAACGCAAGGGCATTATAGGGATTTGCCGCCACCAAAATCCCATAACCCCTAAACCCACGTTCTAATTTTCTTTACATGTTTATATTTCAAAACACAAAAAACATAAATCAAAGAATACAAGCCGGCCATAACTTAGGAGGAAAAGAGGAGAGAAATTCATCAAGAGCTAAGGAATCAAGCTAGGAGGATTTATCAAAGATCAAATCTCAAGTTCCTTATCCTAATCAAGGTGAATAATAATCAAAACCATCTCTATTTTTGTTTTTAAAGAGCATATGATTTCGGGTTTTATGATTTCAGGTTTTATGTTTAAAACCTTATGATGATTTTAAATGATGATATGCTTGGATTTCATGATATTTTTTATTTAAACAAGTATGATTTATGAATGTTTATCTCGATTTTAAGTATAAAATCATGTTGATCATGTTTCAAATGCCATTAGGAATTGATATGTTATGTAAAACATTATTTGGGAGATGGGTTTAAATTTATATAATTTTCAAAGCTATGGAATAATTATTATGAATTTTTGAAGGAAGAAATGAATAACTGGGTTTAAAATTTAATTCGACTATTATATGAAGGATTTTGGGTCTGAAATTTATATATATTAGATAACATATTAAAAGTGAATTTCAATGATTTTTGGGGATTTTTCCTAAGTAATTTACTATGGAAATTAAATTAATTTATTGGGAGGACTTAAATGTTTTAATTGTTTTGCTTAAGGGAAGGGGCTTCTTTGCTAATTATCTTTATTTAGATCTGAAATGAATGCGACAGTTTTTAGGAAAGAATTTGAATAGTTTATGGCAACCAATTAAATTTTTACAAATAGGCGGGTTTGTTAAAAAGCAATTACTTGAAAAGGAAATAAAACAGTTTTTGTATAGAAGTACGGTTTCGCCACTTCCAGTAGCTACCTTTCGACCTTATACTTCCGCTCCAACCAAGTCGAAACCAATACACAAGGTATCAATGTGTTCGTACGTAGTGGATTGGAGAATGGCGGCAGGTATGGAGTCGAAACCCTGCTTTCGAAGGGGTTGAAACCAGTTTAAATAGCTCTCGAAGGTTCTTTGTTTTACTATCCAAAGAAATGCCACTTGCCTAATTTTCAAAAAATGCTTTCGAAAGGGTTTAATATAGCTTTCGAAGAAGTTGCCGCCTTTTTGTTTCGAAAGGGTAGCTTTTGAATGAGTTGCCTTGTTTTTAAATCAATATTTTGAAAGGGTAGTTTGAACCCAATCGAAGCCCCACTGCTGTCTTTATGCCTTTCGAAGGGATTGAAGTCATCAACAAGTTCGAAAGGTAGCTTTTGTTTTATAAATGTAATAAGCCACTTCCCAATGCTTTCAAAAGGGCTCCAGTAGCCACTTATACTAAAGGTTTAGAAGGCAATGGCTTCGAAAGGGGTTTCGAAGCTATCCTTCTAAATATTTTACTTAAATGATTAATGCTTTCAAAAGGATGGTTCCGAAGCCATCAGTTTTCCCAATCACTTTTACTTAAAGGCTAATGGTTTCAAAAGGGGTACTTTCATTTATATTCACTTCGACCCAAAAGATATTTTTAAAGATAAACTCAATGGTTTCGAAAGAGGCGCCTTCAAATGGTTTTGAAGCTAAGCTTCTATGTCTTGGAAATATATACTTTAATACTTTCGAAAGGATTGTTTTAATGGTTTCGAAAGGAAGGTTTTGATGCTTTCGAGAGAGAAGTGTTTCGAAAGTCATATGTTTTGAGTGTTTTGAAAAGAAGATTTGAAAGCTTTCAAAAGGTATATTTTAATGGTTTGGAAAGTAGAGGTCGAAGTTTTCAAAAGCCTTAGTTTTCAAAACAAAGAACCCAATCTCATTTTTAAAGGAAAACCATGGCAAAATAAAGGAGTTTTAAAATGGCTTTTAAGTATGGGAGTTTTGAAGAAGCTTTCCCTGATAAAGTAATAGGTTAAAAAGATTAATCATGTTTCATATGAAAATGATTTCAAGGATATTAAACCATAGATGTTGGTGTTATTATGGTATTATGTTTGCTTCTTCAAATATACATATTCATTGTAAAATGGACCCATAACTGTATTTTGGAGAAAAAGGTAGAATAACCAGTTAGGTTGACTCAGTGGTGAATATAAATTGAGTAAACTCATGTATGTGTAGAGTTGCATCCAGGAGGTCAGGTAGACCAGAACATAAGATGTCCAGAGACTAAACGAAGAAGTTGTCAGATTAGACAAGGTTCATAGTTAAACCATGAAAACTATATTTTGAAAGAGTTATTAGTGGCCAGTAGGTTCATAGTGATCCCATGAAAACTATATCCGGATAAAGTTACTGACAGAAGTCAATAGGTTCCTAGTCAACCCATGAAAACTACAAGATGAGAGAAGTTATTGGAGATACCAATAGTGTGACGACTCGGGTTTTGCCCGCTCGAAAATCAACATCCGTACTTCACATTGTACTAGAATGCCGCAGATTCGACCGTTCAAATCCGATTCGCCGGAGCTATAACACAATTAAGTAAATAACACAGCGGAAGAAAAGAATAATACATTGATATACAATATCTGATACAACAGAGTGATACAATGAATATCAATATACATCAGAGATATGATACAACAAATAGCAGCGGAAAAGAAAAGATAACATCAGCAACGGAACAATATCAATAGAAGTGATAACTCCAAAATGATCTTCAGACAAGAATGAATCCACAACTCCAAGATAAGCAACTCCGATGAATGAACTAGCTCCAGATAATCTACTAAACCTGAATATCTGAAAAGAAACCTAACTCTAGACTGCTCGTGTGGAAAATTATGAGCACCCAGAGTTTAGGAAGGGAACAATAAATTCCGAATCAGTCATGGGACTGGGGTGAGCAACAAAAACAGTTTATCTTTAAACAATCAACAAAAGAATTTAAACATTGAAATCCGCAATGCTTTTGGAAAATGAAACTACCATAAGACCTCTCGCCACACACACAATGCAAACGCAGAATTGGAGGAGATTTCTTCTTATGATAGTCAAAGATGCTTACTATGCAAAATCAATTGGATATTATTATTAGTGCATAGTGCAGAAAACATTTTCGAAAGTATAATATTAATCTTAGCCAACATAGACATTTCGAACTATGCCTACTATAGCTACCATCCAAACAGTGGGGCGCCACCATAAGTAGATGGCAGGTTCTACAACTAAAACCGTACAAGTTCGTATTGGAAGAATGGATTTCCAACAAATGGTCAGGCTAAGGAACTTCCTTCCGCCGCATGGGATCGCCTCTGGCGGGACGTCCCGAGAGACAAACTGCTCTCTGCCAACAAGGCCGGGTTACCCCTGTAACAGGTAACTCACGAATATGTCATCACCCGGTCCTTTGGGACCTTTATCCGAGCGCTCGATATCCAACATCACACATCATAAAGAAAGTGTATCCACATGAGTAAGTATCTGGGCTCCATACCATGATACCACCCCTTTCCAGAAGGAAATGACATACCCTAAAGGGCGCGACCCTCATAACCTTGCCGCAACATTCCTGTTTCGACCATTTCCGAGTTGTGAGGTCCTGACGAAGTCTCGTCCACAAAGCTACGCTTTTTCAAAAAGCCACGCTTTGGGTCAACAGATGATCAACCTATGATCACAAAGATAAATGATCAAATAAATGATCATATCACAAATGATCAAACACTGATCATCACACAGCAACACTCAGCATGCCACATTACCAAATTGGGAATATATCGCTGATAAATTTCAACTACATAACCTCTGAGCTCGTACGTCTCAGAGAAGGGTGTTAAGCTAAGAGAATAAATTCTCCGCCACCAACAGAGATGTATTTGAAAGAAATCGGCTTTATATCTCAAAGTGTAATGTCAGACATACAATCCATACAAGTCTGTTCCGGGTTCGAACAGAACCGAAGGCACTTCTCACGAAGCCCTTGCAAATCCGGATAATTTCCAATCATGTCCGGACTTCCCGTCACTAAGGGTGATAAAACCTCTATATCGGGGATCAGCCGATGCAGAGTAACTCGACGGTAATCCTTCCGTTTTCAAAAATATCCGGTCTTCAACACCGGTCATCAAATGCCATCCATAACGACGTATCACCTATTCGGAATGGGTTATACGACCCAAAGGTCCTCTCCCGGCTAAACCGAATAGTGAGCGTAATATTTAAAAAAACATATGGATATGGGATTTCAATTAAGTCACAACTTATTACCCAAAACTTTCTTTTCAAATGGTTTAACAAATTACCATTTCAAATCTTTTAAACAAAAAGATTCATTTTAACAACCTTCAACGGTTTAAAACAATTTCCACACTTTAATCTTTTAAATAAAAGATTTAATCACAGATTTTCCAAATTAATTTCCATTTCAATTTGATTAACTCGTTAAATCTTTAAATCAAAGATTTAACTTATAGCTTTCAAAACAATTTTATTTCAAATGATTTAAACCAATCATTATTTTAAATCTGTTAAAAATAAACAGATTCAATCATAGCTTTTCAAAACAATTCATTCATAACTTGGAAAACCATTTTTCACTTCAATATTGAAATTCCTTTAATTAAACTGGAATTTCATTGCTTATCTGAAAGCTTTTATCTTTTGAAAACAAATAGTTTCATTTCAGAAAATTTGATTTATTCATACGAGTTAAAGTCTTTGGGTTAAATCCAAATTCTCAAAATTTCACTTTTAAATGGTTTAGATTCATACAAACACATTTATAACATTTTCAATCCCTAGTTTCAAATCATAGGATTCAATTTCAACTTGAATTCATATTTAAATCAAATTATTTAAATTTTCATAACTCGATTATGTTATTCAAAATAACTTTTATCTTTGAAATTCTATTTCAATTGCTTTTAACTTTAAACCCAAATTTCAAATTTCAAAATCAATTGAAATTAAAATTTCAATTTCAAATACATCAAATTTAAATTATCTGTGACTTAACTGATTTCCACGTGAAATCCATATTTGTGTGTGTAAAAGTGTAGTCCAGGGGTTTCACACAATAGTGCAACATCATCAATCATCACAGATATATCAATATCGATAAGCGGTATAATCCACAACGCTTATCTTCATTCACAGATTCATAGATAAAATAAATTTATCAGCCACAAAGATTTACTATTACAATTCGATGTGGGTTTCGGATAACCAATTGGAATCCGACTCCCTGTCGCATCGAAATTCAAGTGCCGTTTTACGGGTCAAGGGTTTTCATATTCACATAGTAATATATCACAGAAACAGAAATCACAACATAAATCAGGATATATCACAAAGTATCACAATCAGGGATATCAAACAATCAAATCAATAGAATCCAAATATTCATAAGTAAGGTCAGATTTTATTATCTGATAAATTTAAATCAGATAAATTTCTTATGAATAAATTACTAATCCTGGTTAATTAATCATTAATTACAAATCCATTTGATTAATTACTCTCTAATCATTTATTAGTTTACCTTTACTTTATAATTAATGCTCTGATTTGTTATCCTTAATTAAATTCAATAAGTGATTATCCTAATCACTTATATTAATAAATCACAAATTAATTACTTTGAGTAATCATCCTTTAATTATTGTCATTAAATCAATTCTTTAAATTAATTATCTTAATTAATTAACTCTTAATTACGTATTCCTTAATTAATTACTTTAATTAATTCAAAACTGATTTATATTTATCTCGATTGCAGATTCAGTTTAAAACTACTTTAAATTTTCAGATTTTGAATTCAACAAAACTTGAATTCATATTTTAAATTTTTGTTTAAATTTTTGATCTGAAAAATCCAAATTTCCCTTTTAAAACTTTAAGATTCAAAATTCCATTTGAATCTAACCTCACACTAGTTTGAATTTGGTTATAACTAGCTTACCATTTAAATTTATTTAAATTTGCTTTAAATTAAAAGCTACAGGCAGTTTTATATAAACCTGTAACCAAACCAGCTCAACCCGAGATCGAAGCAATTTGCTTCGAGTAAACACCACGCATCACTCGAGTAAACACACGTTCAACCTGAGGCACTCACTCTCGTTCCTGCTTCGAGTTACACGCGCAACATCATTGAGATCGACCCGAGCAAACACGTTCTTCCCCAAAACATCAATATCCAGATACACGTAATTGTACATGTACACGTGCACAGGAGATCAGATCACCTCCGACCATCATCGCCGCCTGCATCAAGTCGACGACGACCCCCACTAACCTTCCGACCACCCAGAACCCACGAACTACGTTGAACTCGAAATCGAGTAAAGCGAAACCTGGAACACGGGCTCGCGACTAACCACAAAAGCCTGTCATCGCCTCGTATAGCCCCCACCGACCACCAGAGCGTCGCCACCTCCGGCCACGTCTCCGTCCACGTTTCCCCTACCATCACCCCAAAACTCGTCGCACTCGATCGTCTCGAGAGGGAGAAAAGATGGAAAATACTATGCCTTGTTAAAACTAGGTTTACAAACTGCAAACCATCACCGCCGCTTCCACGACCATCTAACCACCGCTTCCATATTTTTCCTATCACCTACATAGACTCCTCCACCACCTCGACCAACCCCGACACCTCCAGATCAACACGCCGCCGGAAATTAGTCAAGAATCGTTTCCCGTTCATCCACGAACTACTCTCGAATCTTAGCCCTAAAAACTATGATTTTTGTTTTAAAAATCATGTTTAGGTATGAGAATTCAACCTACATAGCTAGATTTATAAATTAATAAATTCGAATTTTAACTTATCAAAAATTTAGTTCAGCTATCTTGGTTTCCAGACACAATACTGAGTGATTTTGACTTAAATAAATTTTTAACTTTAAGCTTATATTAAACAATCAAGTTTTGTTCAAAGCCTAAGTTATATCAGTGATTAAATCAAGAGAAATTAAATTTTTGGATTAAAACTTGAGTCTGGGAACACAAACAGGAAGCACTGGAACACATAGTATGTACATACTTTTATATATTCATAGATAGTGCCAGAATTTTATACAAACATGATTTGTTTCAGAAAATAGCATGCAACCAGGTTCACTTTGAGATTTTTAAATGTGAAGTTACTCACCAGGATTTTGTAAAAGAACAGAGCATCATCTTATGTTGAATAGCCTGCTATTTGAAACTTGTTTTGAATTTGCTAACTGAACTTCTCTGTCTTGTTGAGTTGCTTGATGTTGAAGAATGTTTGCTTAGGTTTTTAAATGAAGTTTTTATCTTGGTTTTATTTAGTTCGAACTGAATAAAAAGATAATAGGGGAAATAGCTTACAGGTTGATATATACTACAAACTACAAGGTATATTATTTCTTATGCACCATATTGTACAAGATGTACAAATCTTCAGAGATTTTTCTATATTTTGGTGGCCGAGATTGTATACTAATGTACTAGAGGAGATATTGTCTTAGCAAGCATTAAGTGACATTGTCCTTGATGTTTTTATTTTATACTTATCCTATTATTTTATACTTGCCTTCACCTTGATTTACAAGCCACATGCAAACTATATTTCTACTTTGCTTTTGATTCTTATCTCAGCACACTTTCTTCTTACCAGCCTACATATCTACTTAGACTTAGTTATACTCAAGTCTGCATACCCATACTCGAGCCATTTTCTTTGCTTTGTCATATTATTTTATAATATGAATGAATTCTATTTCTAATATGTTGTTATAATTTTAGCTAATATATTTACTTTATATCCTACAATATAGCTTATTTATATTTATTTTTCTAGCTTAAATTTTTTTATTATAATTTATCTTATATTTATTTAGAAACCCAAATTATTATTAAACCATTTATTTAAGATTTTATTTCAAATCAAATATATACATATATTATTTCAAATTTACTCACATATGCTCAATACACATATATTCACACATATACAATAACTTAAATTTTTAAACGATTTATACAAATATACTTGGATATTGGGGAAACTCGCATCACCTCATCAATTAATTTCACAATTTTTAATTCAAAATTCATTTAATTATTAATTTAAATTTATATAAAATCCGGGGTCGTTACAGACTTCCCCCTTAAAAGAATTTCGTCCTCGAAATTACCAAGGAGACAAAAAGATAGATGAAGAATATTTCATCAAATCAACTGAACATCTATTCTGCATTTGGCTTACCAAATCAGAATATCGATAACAGATACAAGAACGAATCTGTCTTAACACTTCACAAGATACTCGGGTTATCCAGATCTACGAAATACGGAGTGATATCGGTTAGTTCGAAAGGATAACTAACCATCCGTAGAATATACTGGGACCCAAAGAATAGATGAATATATGGATACAATTTCAAAATTTTTAGTTTAGAAACTAAATTATACCTATCAATCATAGCAAACAAAACAATCAATACATCCAAACAAACAATTTTGGTCCATTCGGAGTTTATGTCCCATATTTATATATCGAATCTCTTCCTGGATCTACCAGAAATAATCGAAGAATTGAGAAAAGATGACGAACAAAAGAGATCGATAGAGAAAAGATCGCTTCCTTGTTGTTACAGAGTATTGACCATTTCATAGTGGTATCCCTCTGTCCCCTATCTCATCCTCTTCTTGCACTCATACTTACTATCAGTGGATAGCAAGAGAATTTACTGAGGCATACAGATGGATATCTGAGGAATACTCATTCTAGGGTATACTTCACCCTATCTCTAATGAGCTACTTAACGTGTTACACTCCTGAGCTAAAGTTCAACCTTAGCTCTGATACCACATGTGACGGCTCCGGGTTTTGCCCGCTCGAAAATCAACATCCGTACTTCACATTGTACTAGAATGCCGTAGATTCGACCGTTCAAATCCGATTCGCCGGAGCTATAACACAATTAAGTAAATAACACAGCGGAAGAAAAGAATAATACATTGATATACAATATCTGATACAACAGAGTGATACAATGAATATCAATATACATCAGAGATATGATACAACAAATAGCAGCGGAAAAGAAAAGATAACATCAGCAGCGGAACAATATCAATAGAAGTGATAACTCCAAAATGATCTTCAGACAAGAATGAATCCACAACTCCAAGATAAGCAACTCCGATGAATGAACTAGCTCCAGATAATCTACTAAACCTGAATATCTGAAAAGAAACCCAACTCTAGACTGCTCGTGTGGAAAATTATGAGCACCCAGAGTTTAGGAAGGGAACAATAAACTCCAGATCAGTCATGGGACTGGTGTGAGCAACAAAAACAGTTTATCTTTAAACAATCAACAAAAGAATTTAAACATTGAAATCCGCAATGCTTTTGGAAAATGAAACTACCATAAGACCTCCCGCCACACACACAATGCAAACGCAGAATTGGAGGAGATTTCTTCTTATGATAGTCAAAGATGCTTACTACGCAAAATCAATTGGATATTATTATTAGTGCATAGTGCAGAAAACATTTTCGAAAGTATAATATTAATCTTAGCCAACATAGACATTTCGAACTATGCCTACTATAGCTACCATCCAAACAGTGGGGCGCCACCATAAGTAGATGGCAGGTTCTACAACTAAAACCGTACAAGTTCGTATTGGAAGAATGGATTTCCAACAAATGGTCAGGCTAAGGAACTTCCTTCCGCCGCATGGGATCGCCTCTGGCGGGACGTCCCGAGAGACAAACTGCTCTCTGCCAACAAGGCCGGGTTACCCCTGTAACAGGTAACTCACGAATATGTCATCACCCGGTCCTTTGGGACCTTTATCCGAGCGCTCGATATCCAACATCACACATCATAAAGAAAGTGTATCCACATGAGTAAGTATCTGGGCTCCATACCATGATACCACCCCTTTCCAGAAGGAAATGACATACCCTAAAGGGCGCGACCCTCATAACCTTGCCGCAACATTCCTGTTTCGACCATTTCCGGGTTGTGAGGTCCTGACGAAGTCTCGTCCACAAAGCTACGCTTTTTCAAAAAGCCACGCTTTGGGTCAACAGATGATCAACCTATGATCACAAAGATAAATGATCAAATAAATGATCATATCACAAATGATCAAACACTGATCATCACACAGCAACACTCAGCATGCCACATTACCAAATTGGGAATATATCGCTGATAAATTTCAACTACATAACCTCTGAGCTCGTACGTCTCAAAGAAGGGTGTTAAGCTAAGAGAATAAATTCTCCTCCACCAACAGAGATGTATTTGAAAGAAATCGGCTTTATATCTCAAAGTGTAATGTCAGACATACAATCCATACAAGTCTGTTCCGGGTTCGAACAGAACCGAAGGCACTTCTCACGAAGCCCTTGCAAATCCGGATAATTTCCAATCACGTCCGGACTTCCCGTCACTAAGGGTGATAAAACCTCTATATCGGGGATCAGCCGATGCAGAGTAACTCGACGGTAATCCTTCCGTTTTCAAAAATATCCGGTCTTCAACACCGGTCATCAAATGCCATCCATAACGACGTATCACCTATTCGGAATGGGTTATACGACCCAAAGGTCCTCTCCCGGCTAAACCGAATAGTGAGCGTAATATTTAAAAAAACATATGGATATGGGATTTCAATTAAGTCACAACTTATTACCCAAAACTTTCTTTTCAAATGGTTTAACAAATTACCATTTCAAATCTTTTAAACAAAAAGATTCATTTTAACAACCTTCAACGGTTTAAAACAATTTCCACACTTTAATCTTTTAAATAAAAGATTTAATCACAGATTTTCCAAATTAATTTCCATTTCAATTTGATTAACTCGTTAAATCTTTAAATCAAAGATTTAACTTATAGCTTTCAAAACAATTTTATTTCAAATGATTTAAACCAATCATTATTTTAAATCTGTTAAAAATAAACAGATTCAATCATAGCTTTTCAAAACAATTCATTCATAACTTGGAAAACCATTTTTCACTTCAATATTGAAATTCCTTTAATTAAACTGGAATTTCATTGCTTATCTGAAAGCTTTTATCTTTTGAAAACAAATAGTTTCATTTCAGAAAATTTGATTTATTCATACGAGTTAAAGTCTTTGGGTTAAATCCAAATTCTCAAAATTTCACTTTTAAATGGTTTAGATTCATACAAACACATTTATAACATTTTCAATCCCTAGTTTCAAATCATAGGATTCAATTTCAACTTGAATTCGTATTTAAATCAAATTATTTAAATTTTCATAACTCGATTATGTTATTCAAAATAACTTTTATCTTTGAAATTCTATTTCAATTGCTTTTAACTTTAAACCCAAATTTCAAATTTCAAAATCAATTGAAATTAAAATTTCAATTTCAAATACATCAAATTTAAATTATCTGTGACTTAACTGATTTCCACGTGAAATCCATATTTGTGTGTATAAAAGTGTAGTCCAGGGGTTTCACACAATAGTGCAACATCATCAATCATCACAGATATATCAATATCGATAAGCGGTATAATCCACAACGCTTATCTTCATTCACAGATTCATAGATAAAATAAATTTATCAGCCACAAAGATTTACTATTACAATTCGATGTGGGTTTCGGATAACCAATTGGAATCCGACTCCCTGTCGCATCGAAATTCAAGTGCCGTTTTATGGGTCAAGGGTTTTCATATTCACATAGTAATATATCACAGAAACAGAAATCACAACATAAATCAGGATATATCACAAAGTATCACAATCAGGGATATCAAACAATCAAATCAATAGAATCCAAATATTCATAAGTAAGGTCAGATTTTATTATCTGATAAATTTAAATCAGATAAATTTCTTATGAATAAATTACTAATCCTGGTTAATTAATCATTAATTACAAATCCATTTGATTAATTACTCTCTAATCATTTATTAGTTTACCTTTACTTTATAATTAATGCTCTGATTTGTTATCCTTAATTAAATTCAATAAGTGATTATCCTAATCACTTATATTAATAAATCACAAATTAATTACTTTGAGTAATCATCCTTTAATTATTGTCATTAAATCAATTCTTTAAATTAATTATCTTAATTAATTAACTCTTAATTACGTATTCCTTAATTAATTACTTTAATTAATTCAAAACTGATTTATATTTATCTCGATTGCAGATTCAGTTTAAAACTACTTTAAATTTTCAGATTTTGAATTCAACAAAACTTGAATTCATATTTTAAATTTTTGTTTAAATTTTTGATCTGAAAAATCCAAATTTCCCTTTTAAAACTTTAAGATTCAAAATTCCATTTGAATCTAACCTCACACTAGTTTGAATTTGGTTATAACTAGCTTACCATTTAAATTTATTTAAATTTGCTTTAAATTAAAAGCTACAGGCAGTTTTATATAAACCTGTAACCAAACCAGCTCAACCCGAGATCGAAGCAATTTGCTTCGAGTAAACACCACGCATCACTCGAGTAAACACACGTTCAACCTGAGGCACTCACTCTCGTTCCTGCTTCGAGTTACACGCGCAACATCATTGAGATCGACCCGAGCAAACACGTTCTTCCCCAAAACATCAATATCCAGAT
Organism: Allium fistulosum; assembly: GCA_030737815.1. Lineage (NCBI taxonomy): Eukaryota > Viridiplantae > Streptophyta > Magnoliopsida > Asparagales > Amaryllidaceae > Allium > Allium fistulosum. Next base: position 1,431,015,975 of record CM060902.1, read on the forward strand.
ACACGTAATTGTACATGTACACGTGCACAGGAGATCAGATCACCTCCGACCATCATCGCCGCCTGCATCCAGTCGACGACGACCCCCACTAACCTTCCGACCACCCAGAACCCACGAACTACGTTGAACTCGAAATCGAGTAAAGCGAAACCTGGAACACAGGCTCGCGACTAACCACAAAAGCCTGTCATCGCCTCGTATAGCCCCCACCGACCACCAGAGCGTCGCCACCTCCGGCCACGTCTCCGTCCACGTTTCCCCTACCATCACCCCAAAACTCGTCGCACTCGATCGTCTCGAGAGGGAGAAAAGATGGAAAATACTATGCCTTGTTAAAACTAGGTTTACAAACTGCAAACCATCACCGCCGCTTCCACGACCATCTGACCACCGCTTCCATATTTTTCCTATCACCTACATAGACTCCTCCACCACCTCGACCAACCCCGACACCTCCAGATCAACACGCCGCCGGAAATTAGTCAAGAATCGTTTCCCGTTCATCCACGAACTGCTCTCGAATCTTAGCCCTAAAAACTATGATTTTTGTTTTAAAAATCATGTTTAGGTATGAGAATTCAACCTACATAGCTAGATTTATAAATTAATAAATTCGAATTTTAACTTATCAAAAATTTAGTTCAGCTATCTTGGTTTCCAGACACAATACTGAGTGATTTTGACTTAAATAAATTTTTAACTTTAAGCTTATATTAAACAATCAAGTTTTGTTCAAAGCCTAAGTTATATCAGTGATTAAATCAAGAGAAATTAAATTTTTGGATTAAAACTTGAGTCTGGGAACACAAACAGGAAGCACTGGAACACATAGTATGTACATACTTTTATATATTCATAGATAGTGCCAGAATTTTATAAAAACATGATTTGTTTCAGAAAATAGCATGCAACCAGGTTCACTTTGAGATTTTTAAATGTGAAGTTACTCACCAGGATTTTGTAAAAGAACAGAGCATCATCTTATGTTGAACAGCCTGCTATTTGAAACTTGTTTTGAATTTGCTAACTGAACTTCTCTGTCTTGTTGAGTTGCTTGATGTTGAAGAATGTTTGCTTAGGTTTTTAAATGAAGTTTTTATCTTGGTTTTATTTAGTTCGAACTGAATAAAAAGATAATAGGGGAAATAGCTTACAGGTTGATATATACTACAAACTACAGGGTATATTATTTCTTATGCACCATAGTGTACAAGATGTACAAATCTTCAGAGATTTTTCTATATTTTGGTGGCCGAGATTGTATACTAATGTACTAGAGGAGATATTGTCTTAGCAAGCATTAAGTGACATTGTCCTTGATGTTTTTATTTTATACTTATCCTATTATTTTATACTTGCCTGCACCTTGATTTACAAGCCACATGCAAACTATATTTCTACTTTGCTTTTGATTCTTATCTTAGCACACTTTCTTCTTACCAGCCTACATATCTACTTAGACTTAGTTATACTCAAGTCTGCATACCCATACTCGAGCCATTTTCTTTGCTTTGTCATATTATTTTATAATATGAATGAATTCTATTTCTAATATGTTGTTATAATTTTAGCTAATATATTTACTTTATATCCTACAATATAGCTTATTTATATTTATTTTTCTAGCTTAAATTTTTTTATTATAATTTATCTTATATTTATTTAGAAACCCAAATTATTATTAAACCATTTATTTAAGATTTTAATTCAAATCAAATATATACATATATTATTTCAAATTTACTCACATATGCTCAATACACATATATTCACACATATACAATAACTTAAATTTTTAAACGATTTATACAAATATACTTGGATATCGGGGAAACTCGCATCACCTCATCAATTAATTTCACAATTTTTAATTCAAAATTCATTTAATTATTAATTTAAATTTATATAAAATCCGGGGTCGTTACAAATAGGTTCAGGAGAACCCATGAAAGAATGAAGTTATTGGCAGGGGCCAAAAGTTTCTTAGTGATCCCATGAAAACTAAGAGACCGGACAGATAGTCCATAAATTTTAAACCGGTTATTAGTAAGCCCGTGAAAACAAATAAGTTAATAGTCAAAATGAATGGGGATGGAAAATCCAAAATACTTTACCTGTTTGCATATCATCATAATATTTTGAATTGCTATAACCATTGCAGATGTAGGAGCACAGTATATGGTTACTATAAAATTTTTGGATAAGATACTGGTGAGGGAAAAACCCGTTCCACTAAGCGGCGTCTCACTGGATATCTAAATGGCTTGAGATGGTAGGTTATTATTCATACCAGCTTTATGTCTGAATCGAAGTTTATGTTTTCCCCTTAAACTCTCAAGTGCTCAATTAACTTTGAGTAGTTTGAGAGTTGAGGTTTTCAGGTTCTCCTTAGACGAATAAGCTTCCGGAGACATGCAGGAGGCAAGCTAGCTAGTATGAGTTCTTTTCTTTTTGATTTCGCTGTGTTTTGTTGTAAAGGAAAAGTTGTTTAATTGCCTATATATATACACATACTCTGATCATCTAAGTGGCCATCGTTATATGTCGCTCTTGGCGTATGTTGTAATAATTATAATTTCTCTGAACGTGGTTCTCGAATGTAGGGTTATGTAACGAATTTGAAATGTTTTGAAATGGAATGTGAAAGTTGTTTAATGATTTTATTTTTTTTCCATATCCATGTGTTTCTGTTATATCAATGTATTTAACATTACCGTATTTGATCGTCGTGGATTAATAAATATAGATGAATGCGGCATTCGTAGCCATTAGTTTTGGGCCTCCAAGTGGGGGATGTTACAAAAGGTCACTTGCTAATCACTAGGCTTAGGGAATGGAAAACTATGGGAAAACAAGCATTTAAAGGTAAATGATATGTAGAGTGGTTTGGCAAAGCTACTTATGTCCACTATGAAGCATGCCTGGCCATTGATCTGACTGAATGGACTAGACGGGAGTCATCTGGTTAAATGGAAGGAATGTCTGGCTAATATGAATGCCAGCAAGAGAACGATACCAGGTGCATGACTTGCCTTACCTCGCATTTAATGCACTTGTACTACGGTGGTATGCTATGGGAAATTAAACATGCTTCTTGTCAAGAATAGATACACCTGGTTATACCTTTTGTTGCCTCACTCCAGTATTCCTAGTGGCTAGATGTTATCCGGCATTTTGACCCGGCTATATCCGAACTGACTAGACAAGTTAGACTCGACTGCCATCAAGGCTAGAAACCCAAAGTAATGATTATGGGTTCTAGAAATCAAGTATATATGATAAAATAAAAACTGATGGAATGGAATCAAGAGATCTACTATACAAAATGTTCTAAGTATGGAATATAATCTAATCTAGAAAAGTGATCGGGTACGATCCCTCTCTACCAAAGGGATCAGATTGCTTCAACTAAATAGTGCAACTCAATAGAAAATGATCGATATATCAAAATCCAGAAGTCAAATACATATGAAACTTTAGGAACAAGAAGAGGGGACCTCAAGGAGTCCACCCTAGGGATCACACCCCAAAAGGAGAAAGCAAGTGGGATCGGCTCTCTTCCCTCTAAAGGGATCGGCCAGAATCAGATTACACAACACATTGCAACAAAGATCGATCAGTAACTCAACATCTTCAAGTCCAATTGACATGAAACTTGAAGTATAAGCATAATACGACGAGGAGAAGCTCCCTTAGGGATCGCAGCCCCCAAATCCACCAAAGTAGGAATCGACCCCGATCCATATTTCTTAGGATTTTACCATGTGATCCCTCCTATGGGCCCCTATGGATCTGGAGAGCCTTGTACCGAATTTTCAGGGAGATATTTCACCGTCTTCCTCTATAAATACAGGCTTGATTGTTCATTTTTTGGATCTTTACGCTACTTGTTGCTCTGTATTCTATTGTAACTAAGGATTTTCATCTGACTCTTGTACTAAGTTTACAAAGTGATTAATAGAGCAATCTCTTTAAAGTGAACGTAGGAAAACAACACTGAACCACTATAAATTGCCGTGTCTCTGATTTTAGCTTGTTTCTTATTACTTTACTACTATATTCTCTCTGTTTACATTTATTATTCCTTATTTATTCCTCTACAAAAGCTCTATTGGGTGTTTGTGTCAATTTTTGGTGCAAACATTTTGGTGTTTTCACTGAGAAACAAGATCCTCATCTTCATTTGGTTCTCTTTGCTGTTGTTGGAATGCACAAATCCAAGGATGAGATCTAGAATTATCTTCAAGTAGTTTATCTGTCTTATTCAGATTTGCAAAAGTCTAAGAAAAACTATCAACAATGGTTAGAAACACCAAATATATCTTTCAAAACGCAGATCAAAACGAGAAAGCCAACATCCAATAAGGAGGCCAGAACAATCTACCAGTGGATGCCAATGTTGAAAATCCAGTTGATGTCTAGAATCCAGCCGATTCCATCATAAGAGCTAATTTCCAGAACCTGATAAGAGTGCTCATGGATAGCCACCGACAGTTTAACCGGCTGATTCAAGCCAATATCGATCTAATGAATCAACTCAGGGATCAACAACGTAGGAAAACTAGGAGGGAGCCAACTCCTTATTCTACATCAGAGAGCTCAACTTCATCAAATGACCATCATAGGCGCAGACGTCGAAGAACTGACGGATATCATGTAGAAGCATCAGGACATTAACACACAACTATTCCCGGGCTGCCAGGACTGATCAGACCCGAGTCCTCTATAGGGACCGGGGCTGATCCCTCCTCCAAAGGAGGAACCTTCCCTTTTTCTGATGGAATTCGGATTGGAGCCACCACGGTTGATCTGGAAGCTGGAATTCAAGTTAATGCAGATCAGTTACCTCTATGAAATGACGATGATGAGAATGCACATGATGCACATCAAGAGGATGTTGAGCTAAGAAGGCATGGAACGGCCCGTAGACATCAACCGGACCATCACGTGAGGTGAAGCACGACTACCGCTTGGCCCCAACTATCCAAACGCCAGACTTGATGGCTATGATCAGGCAGCTAGTAAGGGAAATACAAGGCTTGACTAATTATGATTGAGGGATCTCGAGAAGACATACCCCATTCACCAACAATATCCTACACATGGAGTATCCAAGGAGATTTAGCATGCCGTCGATGCCTACCTACGAGGAAAAAACTGACCCTAGGTAGCACATCATAAGATATGAATGACTGATGGATTCCGCAAGAGCTGGTGATGCCACAAAATGCACATGTTTTCCTACTACTCTCTCAGGCATAGCGATGATGTGGTTTATGAAATTACCCCCACGGACAATCTCTAGATTTGACGATTTGGCAATAAAATTTATGGAGTAGTTCTGTATGCACTCAACTCGCCCCAAAGATGTAATGTCCCTATCAAGCGTGATCTAGGCTCCGGGAGAATCGTTGAAAGACTACTTGGAGAGATCTCATACAACCATCACAGAAGTTAGTAATCCGAATGACCATTCAATATTTGGTTGTCGTAACAACATGGATTGACCCAAAATCCGACTTTGGCGATTGGTTAGATGGCAAACCACTCACAACATTAGAGTGTTTCTATGCAAAGGCATCTCGGTATTTGAGGAAAGAGGAAGCTAGATGCTCAAGGAAGAAGAGTATTGTGGGACCGAGTGGAGAAGGAGTGCAGAGTAACATTGCAGTGAAACTATCTGGGGGGAGTTTTGGAAAAGTACAAGTAAATGTCCAAAATAAAACGAATTAACCAAAGAAAGGCGGTGATAGGAACCGTGAACTAAAGAGGGATCCTGGAAGAGGAAAGTCTAGGATTCCAATGTATGATACCTACACACCACTGAATACATCTCTAGAGAATGTCTACTTGTCTACATACAATACCATGCAGTATAGGAAGCCACCTTCGAAAGAATCGACGGAGAAACAAAAGCAGACTGGAAAATATTGCTGGTTCCACGAATGTTATGGTCACAACACAAATGAATGTAGGCATCTCTAATATGTTATCAAGGAACTTCGGGAAAGAAAACTACACCAGTTTGTTAAAGCCCTACAGGATGGCAGGCAGGGGACATCCAACCCCAACCGAGGACATGCGCCGCATAGGGCTGAGGAGCCAACATGGACTAATAGAAGATTAGTGATCAACACAGTAGCTGGAGGACCACTTCCAGCTGATAAGAGCTGGCATGAGATGGAGTGCTATGCTACACAATCAAGCATATGATTTTTGAGTGTTATTCAAATATAGGAGATGGGGCTTCGGCCAAACAACAGCGTACAATGGCAGACGACAATGTATTCAGAAACAGGGATGTAGATAAGGTGGAGGCAACCACGATCGACCCAATGGTCATTTCATCCATGATCGGCCCCGCCTTAGTGAGGAAGATCTTGATCGAATGTGGTAGTTCCGTGAATATAATTTTCAAAAAGGCTTAGGATTAGATTAGGATGGAAGCCAAGGACTTGAAACCGTCTAAAGCTCACATTCATGGCTTTAACGGTGTTGGGACCAAAGTTGTCAGTTATGTTGAATTTCCCGTGGAGTTAAGAGAAGGGGACCGTAGGAGAGTGCGGATGTTGCCATTTTTCATCTTGGATGTTGACTCTCCATACAATGCCTTTCTGGGCCGACCAGCCCTAGCTGAATTTCGGATAGCCCTTGCCCTGTGGTGTTTGACTTTGAAGTTCCCAACTGATAACGATGTTGGAGTTGTACATGGTGATCGGATGACTAGATGCGCCTACTATGTGGCGGAGTTGAGGGAAACTCAGCGGAAAGGGAATGGTAAGGGTGTAGATAACTCTCTCTGCCTCCAAGCTACCGAAGATAGACAATTAGCGCCTGGGCCTTGGCGCGCGCACCACAGTCGGTTCTATAAAGACATAGGTCTAAGCAATGATGAGGAGGAGCAAAAATTAACCAAGGATGCACCGGTTGAGCTGACGATTGGCACCATGATTAGCCATAATGATCGCGGGTCCTAAAGATTAGATCATAGCTTAGCCACCCGATGATGAAGGAACTTGCTGGTTTTCTCCAAGCGAATCTCGATGTGTTCTCTTGGACCCATTCTGACATGTGTAGGATCTCGCCTGCCATTACGGGCCACACATTAAATATCAACATAAAGCATGCCTCAGTGAAACAAAAAAAGGCGCGGCATGGATCCGGAGAGATCTGCTACCCTTAAAGAGGAGGTGGATAGACTCAAAAGGATTGGGTTTATTCACGATGCCCTCTACCTAAAAAGGATATCTAATCGTGTACTTATGAGTAAGGCAAATGGAAAATGGCAGACATGCATTGACTATTCGGATAGAAATAAGGCATGCTCTAAAGACAACTTTCCCCTTCCGAGGATCGATCAACTATAGGACTCAACTATAGGACATGAGTTTCTATCTTTCATGTATGTGTACTCTAGATATAATCAATACCCGATGCACATACCCAACCAGGAGCACACCAGTTTTATTATCGATGTTGGATTTTACTGCTATGTGGTAATGCCATTCAGGTTAAAGAATGCTGGAGCAACCTATCAACGCCTAGTTAACCGAATGTTTAAAGGTCAAATTTGAAAGACGATGGAGGTATATGTGGATGGTATGCTCGTGAAGTCATGACGATCAAGTGACCACATTAGAGACTTAGCAAAAATGTTCGATATCCTTTGATATTACAAAATGAAGATCAATTCTCTAAAATGTTATTTTGGCATTGCATCAGGAAAATTTTTGGGTTTCATTGTCAATGCTTGCAGAATCGAAGCTAATCCCAAGAAGATATAAGCAATTCGCAACATCCAAGCACCAAAGACTATCAAATAAGTACAGAGCCTAAATAGGAACCCTAAGTCGTTTTATTTCCAGAGCCACTGATAAATGTATTCCTTTCTTTGACCTGATTAACGATTATTTGCTACAGGGAGTCCTTTCCGAACGGAGGAATGAAAGATGACAAATCCTCCGCAAAGCATTACGGTATATCATTAAGGAAGGAGTCATGTATAGAAAGGGTTTTTTCTGTTCCCCTGCTCTAGTGTATTGCTTAAGATGAAATAAAATGAGTCCTAAGGTAATTTCATGAAGGGGAATGTGGTGATCACACTGGAGGGCAAATCCTAGCAAATAAAATACCCTATTATGGGTATTACTGTCCTACTGTCAACCGAAGTGCTGCTGATTAAGCTAAGCAATGCGGTAAGTGCCAGATGTATGCAAAAGTTCCAAGAGCTCCGCCCACAAAAATTACACAAATGGTCAGTCCATGGCCGTTTGCCACATGGGGCATAGATATTACTGGTTCTAATCTCTAAAGGTGGTTCGAAGTACGCCATCGTAGCAGTTGATTACCTCACCAAATGGGCCGAAATAGAACCTTTAACCGTGATCACGATGAAGAAAGTAACCAACTTCGTTGTTTGTAAAATCATCCGTCGTATTGGCCTTTCACAAACCATTGTAACTGATAATGGAAACCAATTCGATAGAGATGAATTCAAAGACTTCTACCATCAGCATCATATTGAGAAGGGATTTGTGGCAGTTGCTCACCCTCAAGCAAATGGACAAGTTAAAGCTGTGAACAAAATCATAAAGTCCATTCTAAAGAAACGTTTGGAAAAGGCTAAAGGCAAGTGGGTGGATGAACTTCTAACAACATTATGGGCTTGCAGAACCACCTACAAGTCTGTGACTGGCTATACTCCATTTGCCCTTGCTTACGGCTCCGAAGCTGTCATTCCTGTTGAACTTGAAGTCCCTCCTCATCGAGTGACCTATTACGATCATAGAGCGAATAAAGATATCCTCTTAGAATATATAGACTTGGTAGATGAGAAGCGTGAAGAAGTTGATTAGAGGGCAGCTGCACATTGACATCGAGTCTCCTAATACTATAACACTAAAGTCTAACTTTAGACCTTTGAAATCAGCGATCTCATCTTGAAACGGGATTTTCCTGTCCCGTCACACATGAATCCTACTTGGTAAGGACCATACGTCATTGAATAGAGGCTTGGAGAAGGAACTTTCAAGCTAGCGACTGTTGATGGCATCACACTCCCAAGGGCGTGGAATAGCGAGCATTTACGATGCTACTTCACTTAGTTTATTCTTTTTCATTTAGTTGTATTTAGTTTCCGAATTTGCTTTAGCATTTGATTTTACAAATATGTAATAAGAAAAATTATGTCATTTCTTTCCATTTGGCAAATAAAGTTAGAAATTTCCTTCATATATGTGATTGCTATAGCATTACATATTAGATATGATACCTGACTAACTAATATTGACATGTCCGAGCAGGTTTCCAGAGTTTAGAGCAAGCTGATTACATAAGTTCACGATTGGACTAAACAAAGTGAACGTGGTTCGATCGTTCATTTGATGATTCTCGATCACAACCTGATGGGCGGAGTACCTAATGAGAAATGAGGTGACTTGACCATCCGATAATCAAATTAATCCCACCAAGCGATGGGACAAACGTGAATCAAAAAGCGATCTTTACACGACCAATCGCTCTCCAAGTTGAACACCGGGTATGGTGGCAAATCAATCAATTAAGGAAAGTACGGTTCAACTATTTTTCGAAATAACTACAAGTCCTTAGAGTGTGGATTGGTGTATAACACAAATTGGATGCGATTCGACCACCCGCCAACAAACTCTTATCCCTAGAGTGCATATATGAGTAAAAACAAATAGATGAGTGTGGTTCGAGCACTCATTATTCCATAAACTCCAACCTAAAATCAATAGGAGGAGTATAAATTCGCTAAGGATGGAATTCAACCATCCTCTATTTAACTCCTCTAACCTAAGACTGGGGGCAGGAGTATAATCACTTAAGCCAATGAATTTGACAGCGTAGCACTAGGGCTCGAGCCCGGTGTTTGGTACAACTTGAGTCCACGACCATATAGAGGCCTTGAGTAAAATCAATGGATGATTATCTGAATCGACGAGCAACGAATTGTAAGTAAATTGAATGGAAAAGCAGTAGCTCAACTACTTAAACAAATTCACATAAGAGTTAAACAAAAACCAAAGAACTTTTATTTACATAAAACTTGGAAATCATAGTACAAGTATTTATCCAAAAGCGGGGGCCGTATCCGCAAAACCATGACTAATAAAAGGAAAAACGGCTACATAATCTATGTACAAACCAAGCCGACATCATGAATACTTCTTCTACTACTTCTCCCTCTTGAGTTTCTTGGCAGTGGACCCACTCGAGCCTTCCCCTGTTTCTCTCTTCGATCCCTTACCACTCTTACCCCCATTTGAAGAAATATCCTTGGACGTGAGAGTTGGTGCAGTGTCACCTTCAGAAGCAGGAGGAATGTTACTCACAGGAATCAACCTACCAGGGGGAATGACTTGAAGTGGGATGAGCTTTGGATCATCGACGTTCACATCAATAGGCTCAGTTTTGGATTTCTTTTTCAGCAACTCCTCCTTCTCAATGCGCTCCTTCAAGCTAAACTAATCGGTGTATTCCAAGGCGCATGTAATCATAACATCATTAGGTTCATCGTGTAGCGGCCGATCATCTGCCCTTTCATCAGCAAGAGCTCCAATAACTTGAGCATCGGGCTCTGGAATGTCATTAGCCACTAGAATTTCAATAAGTGTCGATTGTTGCTCCACAGCGGCACCACTTATCAAAGTTTGACTGGGAGTTGTAAGACCTGTAGGTTTGTAGGAGCAAGCGAATAAGCCTAGAACTATCGGGCATGAAGAACGACATCTCTCAAGTAGTGGAGAAAAGTGGGGAATACCCGCATCCGGCTGACTTTCGGTTGTTACCGGAGTGCTCCCTTCTTGAATTGGAGTCAGTGCCTTGGATTTGTAACCAGGTCTATCTGGATCATAGCTTGGGTCTTGTCCTGGGCCAAAAGAAACCGATGCACCGGATGGTTGAAGTAAAGAGGAATCCTTAGGATTAGACCTTGAAGCTTCAGTGATGTCTTTTCCTTCGATACCAGGTGCTAAAATATCAAAGTATCCTAGCCTTGCAGCGGTGAGATCTAGAGGTTTGGATCCATGTAGAATTTCTCACACTAGTTTCTCCTTATCAACATCGGCATCGCTAAGAGACTTCTTCTTCATATCGACGATGTAGTCCTAAGCCTTGCTAAGTGATTCGAAGTAACCCTCTCCTAAAAGCTTAAGTCATGGTGAATAAGGACCTTGGCATTGTACTCAACGATCAAAGGATCAAATATGTCCTTGATCTCATTCCCGCCTTCCTCTCTTGCTTCCTCCAATTGGGCCTCAATTTGCCCTCTGACCTCCTGACGACCAGCATTCCTCGCTTCTTCTTTGAGGGCCTCAATCTGAGCAAGATCTTTACCGAGTTTAATTTTCAGCTCACGAGCCTCCATGATCTCTTCACAATATTTCTGGGATTCCATCTGAGCTGCGTATTATCGTCCTTTTCTTTTTGAAACTGTTCTTCGAGCCTTTAACGTGAAGGTCCAGAGTGTCCTTCTCTTTCTGAAGAGCGTCTTTCTCTAAGGCAAGTGCACCGTTGTGTTAAATAGCAGTATCTAGTTTCTTTTTATGAGCCATTTCTAGATGATTAACCACTTCAAACATTTCTTTAGCACTTTTCACTATTGCGAATAACTTCGTGGTCAACTTTGTGACCTCGTCATCTTGATGTTTGATTGTATCTTTATCATGGATCGCCTCTAGCTTAAGGTGATTGATTTCCTGTTGCCTTTCAACAAACATCTTAGGAATTTTCTCAACTAAGTGTTGGAGTTTTTTCATGTTGCACAAAAACATCGTTGACGCAGACAAGCGAACTCACTTTATATTTTCCTGGCATTGTATGGATAAAAGGAAGAAACTTTAATCCATAAAGTAAAATTTTGGAAATTTGACCTTAAGTTCGGCCAAACATTCAGCTATAGAGGCCTTAGGAACTAGAGTAGTTAAAGAAAACTCAGATGTAACAATAGGATGTTTGTTCGACCAGCGGTTGTGAGACTGTTAAGACCCAAATGAACCCGAATGATGCTCGAGTGGCACAATAGTTGGGTTAATATGAGAAGAGGTCTGATTGCCCCTATATACAAAAGGATTGGAATGAACTTCTTGGAGATGAGATGATTGAGATTTTGACTTGTGCTTAGAGGATAACGATTCCCTTGAATGATGGCTCCTTTCTTGGCTGTCACCCCTTTCTCGATGCCTTCCCGAGTCCGGACCACGACTGGATCCATAATGTGTTGAGGAGCCCGTCAAGCTATCAAAAGCATGAGAATAAGACATAGCACCTGCAAACCAAATGAAGATGTATTAGTGACCATCAAATAAAAGCTAGATAAAAATCCTACAGTGAAGTGCGTGTGATTGTAAGTGTCCTAGTGTCCCCTACGATAGACCAGTCACTATAGCCATGCTCATGGGAGTAATTTCTCCTTTGTCAGTAGGAAGATTGTTATCACCGGTCCTGATGGGAGAATTAAGCCCCTCGACACTAATGTTGGTAATGTCAAAAGTCTCGATGTCATCTGGAATCAGTAGACTTGAGAATACTTCCATCGAACTTTCTAAAGACTGAGAGGAAGATTCTTCTTCAACAGAGGTGATAATGAACTAGGACATTTTAGCATTTTTTCTCCTACGGAGTTTGTAAGCAAGCCCTTCCTTTCCTTGTTGGTGAATGAGATTACGAGCCTTGTGATGATTCGACCACGGGCGCATTGCCCGAACCTAGATCATCATTACCTAGCTCATTGGTTGTCATCATATCTGATTTCACCTTCTTCGGCATTGTCCTGAGCCTCCTCGACTGGGGGCACGACAAAGCTATCAGTGCCACCTTCTTGTTCCACAACATTCCTTCGCAGTGCAATGCTTTCTAGAAGTATGATGCTATGACCCTCTTCCAGTAACCCGAAAAGAGAAAACAACTCATCAGTTATTAGTTATCTAATGTCCCTGTCTTCGATTGGGGTAGGGCGGAACGCAGAGACTGCTCTTAAATAATTATTGCCTTCGGGTCATGGATGGACACCTGTAAATTTCCAAAGTATTTGTTAGTTCAAGATACGACTTGGGCTTAAGAATTTGAAAATAAAGTGAAGGCTACACTTATGTCCTTCCAACCTCGCCTCATGAAGCCGAGCGTACAATGAACGTAGAACCATTCGCGCTTAATGACACTGAGCTTGTTTCAAGCACTAGTAAATACTTGACAGTTGGGCACGGGCTCAAGGAAAGTATAAGAAAGACTTCCCATCCGTCGCTTAAAATTATAGATGAATCGAATGTCTTTCGGAGATGGCGGACAGAACAGAACATCCATAAATAACAAGAAGGTACCATGAAGGAAAGCGTAGCTGTTCGGATGCAGCTGAGATAGAGCTATACTCAGATAATGTAGAATCTCTTGTATAAATGAGTTAAAGGGCGGTACACATCCGACCCAGCACATAAATTTATTACTAGCCATATACCCCTCCAGATGCAAGTGGGTCCTATTATTCCCTGAAGGGACTAAGACATCTCCAAACAGGATCCCATGTTAAGAGAACAACCTATGGAGAGCGGCCTCACTAGCTCTGGAGGATTGGGAGTCCATCGGGTCATCTAGAAATAGCACCTTCTAAAGTATCAGGGGTAGGATATATCTCTTCCATAGAAGGATGGGAACATTAGAAAAAAAGGTCAACTAATGGACCGGGACTCTCCAGTTGCTTAGCTTATTGTTTCGGAGAAAGTCTACTGGATACAGTCACAGAACTCGACTCAGCACCTAGATTACTATGTTGTGAAGGTTAACTAAAAGACATTGCGGCCAGAGTGATTGTTATCGCTAACCGTCTCAGCTGGCGTTCACATAGATCGGTTGTAGTGGCTTCAGGATCGACCATCGGCATATCAAAGCGTGAATTTCACTATTCAAGTTTATATGTTATTTTAGTTCATATTCAAGTTCAAAGTCAGGTATGCAAGTCATCTTGTCCGTTAAACTTCATACGTTCAAGTTCATTAAGATGGGATTGGTTCTAATTTTTCATACAAGTCTACTTGGATTGGTTTGTTTAAGTGTTCAAGCTCCGTTCAAGGGCCTAAAATCGGCTAAGTCCCTATAGCTGATCCCACTCACAAAGCAAATAGCCAATCCCTCTTAACCAGCTTGACTGATCCCTCCGTGCTCCAACAACGCTGATCCCTATGTCATGAATGAAAATAACCAGTCCCTATGCCATAAACCAACACAACCGATCCCTCTCTACATCGGTTAACCACTGATCCCTTCTAGCCAACCTGACTGACCCGTCTCAATGGCCGCTGCACCAATCCCACTTTCCTACTTCACTACCGATCCCTACACTTGAGTGTTTTCTTCCTTCCATTAATTCCTTCCTTTTGATCCCTCACTTAAGTGTAACCAAACCCTTACTCAATCCATCTGCTTAGCAATCACCACTTGCATCCCAAACCGATCCCTCCTATATCGTCGTCGTTCTTCTTGTTTCCTCCGATCAAGCTAGGCTCAAATCCATTAACATAAACAAATCCATCGTCTCACCATGAAATAGAATCATATGTCAATCAAAACCTACCTATATGTATATGAGTATAGATTGTCACATGCGAGATACAGTGAATTTCAATTCAAGTTTAGGGCTAGGCGATATTCATGAATTCAAGGGGGTGACGAATTAAATGATGGAGATGGTGATAGTTTCGAAGGAAGGAACAAAGGGTTCGGCTCTAAGGTAGGGGAAAAGGGTTCGGTATTGAAGGAAATAAAAGCAAGTGAAACTAAAATGAATAAGTGAAGAGATGGAGGGGTGGAGTATTGGTTTGTATATGAAGGCTCATAGGGATCGGCTTGCTTTAGCTTCTCCACAAAGTTGAAAATATTAAGTCCCTAATGTTGAAAGGGATCGGGTACGATTTATCCAAAGGGGATCCATACGACCACTATAAACATAAAAAAATGGATGGGAGGGAAAGGGATCAGCTGGAGGAATTCCGATCCCTATTTTGAAAAATATATATAATAAATAAATAAATATAGATGCAATGAAATTGCGTCTAATTCAACGAAAATTGGCGATGACCCGCGAGCATGCAAACGCATCCAGGAGCAACGACAAGAATGTGTACCAGCATGTGCACGTGTATATTCTAAAAATTCAAATTTTGAAATCGACAGAAATTGAATTCTCACCTGAAGTTTTCAAAGACGAAACTGGATCGGATAGCCAAAGATTACTAGCCCCATAGAACCAGACACAGATAGTAACTGATGGAATACAATGCCGAATTTATACTATTGAAAATCGACCAAGCGTCATGACTATCAAAGAGAGATACGATACTTTGGGAAAATATTCAATTGAAAGACAACGACTATTTAGAAATCTGGATGGATTTCTTTCCGGCAACTTTAACTTGCTTCGATGCAAAGCACATCCTGTTCAACACAAGACGTACTTTAGGGGGGCAAGTGCTATTTGGCATTTTGACCCAGCTATATTTGAACCGACTGGACAAGTTAGAGCGACTGTCATGAAGGCTAGAAACCCAGAGTGATGATTGTGGGGTCTAGAAATCAAGTATAGATGATAATATGAAGCCGTAATCGAACGGAATCAAGAGATTTGCTATAAAGAATGTTCTAAGTATGGAATATTTTCTAATCTAGAAAAGGGACCGTGTACGATTCCTCTCTACCAAATGGATCGGATTACTTTAGCTAAATAGTGCAACTCAACAGAAAACGATCGATATCTCCAAATACAGAAGTCAAATACATATGAAACTTTGGGAACAAGAAGTGGGGACCTTAGATAGTCCACCCTAGGGATCGTACCCCAAAAGGAGCAAGCAAGAGGGATCGACCCTCTTCGCTTTAGACGAATCAACCAGAATCAGATTACACAACACATTGCGATAAAGATCAATCAGTAACTCAACATCTATTGGTCAAATTGACATGAAACTTGATGGACAAGCATAATACAACATGGAGAAGCTCCCATAGGGATTGTTGCCCCCAACTCCTCCAAGATAGGGATCAGCCTCGATCCCTATTTCTTAGGATTTGGGCCATGTGATCCCTCCTATGGGCCCTTTTGGATCTTGAGAGCCTTCTGTCAAATTTTCAAGGAGATATTTCACTGTCTTCCATTATATGTACAAACTTGATTGTTCATTTTCAAGATCTTTACGCTACTTGTTGCTTCGTATTCTTTTTAACTGAGGATTTTCATCTGATCCCTCTTGTACTCAGTTTACAAAGTGATTAATATAGCAATCTCTTCAAAGTAAACATAGGCACAATGCCGAACTATTATGAATTGCCATATCTCTATTTTTGCTTGTTTTTATTACTCTATCACTATATTCTCTCTATTTACATTTATTATTCTTTATTTATTCCTCTACAATATCTCTATTGGGTGTTTCTGCCAATTTTTGGGGCAAACACCAAACGACCTAGTTGGTTTGCTAGTTTCTGAGACTATGAAGTGGATAGGAAATTGCTAAGTGCTTAGGATATGTTGGGCCACTGAGGTATAATGAGACGAGTTGTATTCCATAGGTGGCTATACTTAAATTGGACCAATGATGGACTATGTGGAAGTCAGCCTTGAGTCATGACGGTCGATAAGTAGCTACGAGAGATGGTTAAGCGATTAGATAGCCTTAGTGTTGTGCTAAAGGGGGTCAGAATGAGAGAGTCGCTAAGCAAATAGCTGGGAGATGGGTTAAAGCAGACCAGACTAAGTTATGCTTATGCCTCACTTTAATTGCCGAGCTTGTTGCTTGAGTTTTTTTAGTGTGGCTTAGCCAGAAGTTGACTTGCTGTGCAATTGAGTAGAGGGGCCAAGCTTGGATTTGGGTCGATGTCAGGAATAGAAGCCCAACCGGCCTATCTTTAGCCTTGGCTAGTTTAGGGCAGGCCTCGGCCCAAGT
Organism: Allium fistulosum; assembly: GCA_030737815.1. Lineage (NCBI taxonomy): Eukaryota > Viridiplantae > Streptophyta > Magnoliopsida > Asparagales > Amaryllidaceae > Allium > Allium fistulosum. The sequence continues at coordinate 1,431,032,927 of CM060902.1, forward strand.
CTCCTTGGACTTGATCGGGCTAGGCTAAGAAACCCTTAACAGTCTGTTTTCTTACTTACGAAAAAATTAACATTTTTCCCTCTAGGTTCGTGCCGACATGCAAGCACGGGCTTATTAAATCATGAAGCATTTAATGCGCTCTCTATGTGGCACTGCTCCATTGGCGGCAGTGGTTGTGCTTCTCGAGACATGGCAAAGATGTGTAACTTCCCCCACGTGCGTGGTGTGAAACAACACTTGATTATTCTTACATGGTTGAGTTTTTTTGTCATTTTTTGCATAAAGACTGCGATTGAAGAAGTATATAAATACTCCCCTTTCCTTCCACTTTAAACCCATGGAGCTTTTGCCATGTAATTTCTTCATAAAACTGAAACTTTACATGATTTATATTAGTAAAAACAGATGACTTTGTTCTCTTCTTCCTCTCCAAATGCTTCTGAGCATCCATGGTTTTATCAAACTTGTTGGAGTTAAAAGAAAGGAGAAAACTTTCTTGGATGATAAATTGTCTTTGTTGATTGTAGTTCGGACGGCTGTTTGGAACTTTGTTTTTGAGATGGAGCTTGTCTCACTGCTTGGCCTGGGCCTACGCTTTCTAAACACCTCACTTATGGTGATTATTCATCAATCTCGAGCTAATGATCAAATTTATGGCCCATCTGATGCTAGTGGGCTTTCTTGCCATCTTTCTCTAACATTCCCAAACCAAGGTTAGCTTGGGAGCCTAACTGCCTTGCTGGAAAGAGTTGTGGCTGCCGCCTCTGCCTCTGATGTCATAGTTGAAGTCTTGGTCTCCTCTTGATGTTATTTGGAATTTTTTCTAGATCTCTTATGAGATTCAATGTGGAAGGCTTCTAAGGTGGCCACGCACTCCTACTTCCATAGTAAAATACAAATTGTTCGGTGCCAGGGGTGCTCATTTGCACATTTGATGTTGGGTCTTCTAGGGGGCTACTAGGCAGAGGCCTCTCCTTCTCTTTCTCATTTTCTTCTTTCAAACTAATTAGCAATGGAAAATACTTATAAGCCTAGAAGGGCGGGCATTGTTCCCTACACTCTTTGAACTAAATTAAACAGATCCTTTGTTGCAAACTTTATTTGTGAAATTTTTTGTTCTGTCTTTGCTTATTTGCTAGCAACTTATAGAGTAATGTATCTTGGATGGCTAGTGTAGTCCCTGCATTATTTGTAAAAAAAACTTTCCTTCTTTTTAAGACATGATAAATAGCAATGTGGTTATGTGATGAGCTGAGACTAAACATCATATAAACCGAGTATCGATCAGGTGCTGAGTGGCGGGTGGCACTGGTGGTAAGCGGGAGCGCATGTTTGCCAATGGGTTCTTTTGGGTGACAAGCAGTCATGTGTAAAGTGACAGATAGACCCAACTTAAATTGGAGCACATGTGGGCTCAAGGGTTCTCCTATGTGATATGTTGCTAGTCGTAAGATGATTACAGGTCTTGGCTCGAACTAGAGCGCATGGCCGGCTCAAGTGCTATGTATAAGTGTTGTGTAAGATGATGAGCTGAATGTAAAGTTCCGTTGTTTACAAGAACTTAGCAGATAATAAAAATTATTATTAACAGTACAAACTTATTTGTAATGCTAGGATGTACTTTCAAGTATGCTTGAGAAGGCGCTGGCTACTAAGGTCGGGCATCTTCAGACATGTTGACATGCATCCGGCCACTTCCAGGCATGGTTGAGGGAAAAGATGGGCAAGGGAGTTGTTTGATGGCCCAAAGGGCCCGATCGGACATAAATGGTGGGGAGTTTCTTAAGGATCCTTCAAGGTGGACACGTGGTTGGTGGCCATGATTGCTAGGCTTGCTGTCTTGCCCTCGAGTTTAGCCACGAGCGCGGATCGGCCTACGCGTTCTTGTGAGATGGAGCACCCCTGAACAAAGAGAGATGTGCACCTCTACGGCTCTACCCCTTCCATATGAGGGGACACTACTTTCACTGGTATGGCCGATGCCACTAGATGAAAGACTGGAGGCGGAGGAATTCAGCCTTCAACAATTAGTGTAATCCTTATGCAAAATACATGCATAACCTCCATAACTTGGTTAATAGCAGTATTAATGTGAGGTTGCAGGCATGCACTGGGGTAACACATGACATGAAGCCAAACTTAGATTATGGCCCAACTTCTCGAGGGAATTTTCTTAGCTACCAAAGGGGGCGGTTAGAACACAATGCATTAGAAGTTCTTATAGAGGAGAAGACAAGTGAAGAAAAGTTGAGGGTTTTCAGGGAAAGGCCCCTACTTCAGTGCTAAAATGTTGATGCCTGCTTTGGCTGTTAACCACAAGGTTAGAGGTTCAAGCCCAACTTTAGTACCAGAATGTTGACTATATTCTTTTTCAACCTTGAAATGAGACTAATGCATCATGAAAAGCAAAGGTCACTTGCTAATCAGTAGACTTGAGGATGGAAAACTATGGGAAAACAAGAATTTAAAGGTAAATGGCACAAGATGTATAGTGGTTTGGTAAAGTTGTGTAAGTCCGTTGTGAAGTTCTCTTACTATATGGCTCTCCAACAATTATAAGGAACTACAAGAGAATACTAAGAAAAGGGTGGCACTTAAGACTAATGAAGCTACTAATCTTAAGAGCCTGCTGTGTCAAGAGCCTCGAATTATGGATAGTACCCAAACTTTGTGAGGCAGCAATACATAATTTATTTATAGTAGCTAAAATTGATGCTTGGATAGCTGAGATCGTGCTGCAAAACAGGAAGGAAGCGTGTTTGGCATTGATCTAGCTGAACGACCTTGATGGGAGACAGTTGGCTAAATGGAAGGAATGTATAGCTGAGATGAATGCCAATAGGAGAACTATGACGACCGCCTTGCACCTCTGGCACCCAATATACCTAGAGAGTGCGATATTGCTATGCCTGTCTGATGTAGGATGGTTGTCAAGATTGAAAAGTAAATAAAACTATCACAGAACCTAGTGTATATCTGATAATGCATCGAATAAAATATAATAAACATCATAGATATAAAATAGGCGAGACAGTAATAACTAAACAAACCATAATATCAAAGATCCAGGTTTTAAAAGTTATACAAAATAGTAGTAGAGTTTATACAACTGATAATAAAATCAAAAAATGAACTGTCGCTAAATAAAATAAACGAACATATTCTAGGCTCCACAGCGTCAACAACGGAATAAGAAATAGTAAGTCCACATATAATATGAGAAAGCACCATCCTTCTCGTTACCACCTAAACTTGCTATCTAGTTTACTCATTTAAGAGTACCCGAGATAAATAAGAAGCAAAGTATAAAATCTTGATTCAGACAACTATCTGGCGTGAGCGATAAAAGATTTTAAAATACTATACAAGTCGATATAGTAAGGAACAAAGGTATAAGGATCATATCTGACATATCCCTACAACCAAAGAGTTAGCACAAAACAACTATAATATGCCACTCTACTATCATCATCATAAAAGTATATGAACATCTTGGTATACAACTGGTGTCTACATATCGATCCCCTAGATACTTATGTCATGTGACATCCTTAGAGTGACAAACAACAACTATAGCAATCATGGTAAGTAGAGCATCCATCAAACAATCCTCACTATCACCTAATGTGCTTTGGATATATGATAACTTATATGACCATTCCTCTGCCAGAGATTAGTGGAAAAATCATATTTTCTATGTACTTGCTTATTAGCCCAAAGCTGACACTAGATCCATTCCTACGATCTAGGGTATACGGATCCATTCCTACGATCTAGGGTATACAGATCCATTCCTTCAATTTGAGGCCATTCCAAGTACCCTATGAGCGTCCACACAATACCCCTACTTACGAGTACTGTAACACCTCGTAATTTTAACGATAATTAATTACAAAGAAATTAATTAATGAATAGTAACATCAAAAAATAGATTTTTACAAACGTCAGAATCTGGCTATTAAACTTGCACCATTGGTTTCATGGTGATTTTTTGATAAATTTTTGTGTATAAAGTTTTACGATCGAAGTACAAACAAAAAAGTTATTAACGTTTGAATAGTTCGGATTGTAACTAATTATATACGTAATTAAGGAAATAAAATGTAACTAACAAAATAAATTAATGTTGGTTAAATCTAACAGTTACTTAACGGTTAAGAAGGATTAACGTTAATCAAATCTGTTAAAATTATAAACAAAATAATGTAATTAAGAAAGAAATTATCATCAATCGTAATTAACAACTGGTCGACGCCCAGTCAACCGTTAATGGTCGACCCATAGATAGATAGCGGTCGACCGCTATTTGAATGTCAGCTGTTACTTAATCTAGGCCAAACGGTCCAGATTTTAGATAATTTAATCTAGCAGGTGATATTGATTCGAACTCTTATAAATATAGGCCCAACCCCTCACTTTTGTTCTCATAATTTCTGGAGCGATGACGAAGCTCTGTCATCTTCTCTTCTTCACAAATTCTTAATTCTAATATAGTTATAGTTTGTATATGTATATACAAGTGGAGAATAGCAAAGGATAATTGAGAAGAAGAATATGGTCGAATCAAATCGTCAAAACCAAGGCAAATTACAAATCCAGATCCGAATGTAAATTAAATCCAAATCTCTTCTCTGATCTAGATTTCTGATAGATATATGTATGCTTGCAGTATATATATTCAAATAGCATACATATATATTCAAATAGGAAGAATAAGGCGAGTCAAACTAGAATAATATGGATTAGATCTGGAGATTTGGTAAAAGTTGAGTAGAAAATTATATATTTTTATACAATATTGGATTTATATCGTTGTAAATCTATTCATGTATGCTTAAATGTAAATTTGGAGTTGTAGGCCTAACAATATATGTGTAATGAATTTATTAGCCCTACCTACATATTCTATGATTGATAACTTAGATTTAATATTGCATGTACTTGAATCTAGAAATTATTGGGTAGTAGTCCCTGAATTTGATAAATTGCATATAGTAGTTAAAGATTTTTCGATTATATGATTTATGCAAGTAAATGTAAATTAAAAGTTATCAAAATAAATAATTGGGATTTAAGTAGTATTTTAATTCATTGGAATGTAGGGTGTTGCAATGTAAATTTCTATAGATTATCAATTTTAGTGTAAAGGCCCAAAGTTCTGTACCCTTTGAGTAAACAATAAACCACATATGTCCAACCCAAATTGAACGAAAAGATGGATCTTTAACTGTAAGAAAGAAAAATAGACAGAATAGAATCTCACTCTAATGGAATAACATATATTATTGAACAATAATCTTTACAGCGGAAATTTTTTAAAATACACATATCAGAGTCTAACCTAAATTCAGCTTGGACAATTATAATACTTGTCCTTAAAATTGCAGAAAAACATCAAACAAATGCAGCAGAAATAGAATAAGTTTATAAGTTAATGAAGATCTCCAGCTCTCCTCTGGAAACTCCACGCATCTTTAGCTAATCCTGAAACTACTTGGATCTGACCCGAGTATCAAATACCCGGATCAGTCTGGCAACCAGCGTGAGAAACTCGGTTCATACATGACAGTGTCATAAATCATAGATTGGTGACAAAAATCTTTTGAAAAGAAGGAGTATCTCATAAGGCCATGCCACACATAAACACGGATGGGATTTTACCTTATGATAACCAAAACATTTTTACCAGAACATTTGATATTATCTTTAGTGACATTCTTTGAAACTATTTGCTAGTAAATTTATTAATCTTAGCCAAAATTGTTGCATTGGTTAAATTCCAGCATACTAGCCACAAAGTGGGTTCTACAAACAAAATGGCAGACACTTATTAGAGAATGGATTCCCACACAAATGACCAGGTGAAGGGACTATTTTTCGGCAGTACATCTTTAGAGGAATGTACTTAGGCCTAACTGATGGTCGTCTACCAACACAAGACCGGCCGACCTCTTTCTAGATAGTACCGAATATGTCATCACCCCGGTCATTACCGACCTATCCGAGTGCCCATTTACCATACATCACATTAATTTAAACAAGAACTTCGTAGCAGGTAGAAATATATCTAGAAGGGGATGATTACAAATCCAAAATTTCTAATTGGTTTTACTTAAATCAGAGTGTTTCACAATTTTAAAACTTGTTGTAATTTACTATCGTCTCAAATTCATAAGTATAAAACTTATTTCTTACTTAATACTATTTTTATTTTCTCAACTTTGAAGAACAAATTTCAAAATAACCAGTATTTAAATCCATAAATTTTCAGCTTTTAAATCCTTATTATTTATAATCACATTTATAAATTATACTGATCTATTTACTCAAAACATTTCACAATTTTTTTTTCTTTTTACCATAAGTTTTCATAAACTTATTAGCTCTCAGTTAGGTGTGATTCGGAAATTTTTTACTGTCCAAAATCATCGGAAATTCCATTTTATCCTATCAATTTGTGATCCAAAATTATCTTTGGTTTAAATACTTTTATAAAGATGTTTCTTTATTACTAATCAATTTATTAATTAATGATACCCATTATCTCTTTAACTTAATAAAATTATATAGATCGAGTAACTCAAAATTACACCAAGGAACTGGGTACTACCAATAGTATCATGTATCCCCTTAACTAGAAGGGTAATACTTAAGAGAAGTGTTTACCATCCGAACACATCTCCTGCCCATTTTTTTGGTACTTTCAAACCACTCGAACTAGTTATCCTAAGATACTTCTTTTTAAATCCTTTATTTGAAATAATACTATACGTATCTTTACAAGTTATTTACTATTACTTTTGTTTATAAAAACCCTATTTATAAACCCATTTTCTTAAAATCATTATAACTTTCTTTTAAATATTCAAAATTCTTTTCCAAAATATCAAGACTTAAATTCTCAAAATTTATATAAAATACTCTCCACATTTATCTTTTACAAAATCATTTTATTTGTAAAAAATGCCCATAATTTGTTTATATTAAATAAATTTCTTAACCTTAAACCAATATTATTATCAAACACCTTATAGTCAAATCGTGAAACTTAATTCACAGGGTGTTCATATTTAAACCTTTATATCAATCAGTCAATCAATTAGTGATAATAAATTTGAATATTATCATCCCTTGATAACCAAATATTCAATAAATAACTATATCATTTTGAAAATATCTTTTATATCGAAAATATAATCCTAGGTAAAATTATTTCATTTACCAATTCTTCTCAAAGCAAAAATCATTTTATATAACATTAACAAATACACGATCATATATATAATACTCTCAACTCATTCTAGGGTATCACTTACCCTATCTCTAATGAGTTACTCATCCTAGGGTATTACTAACCCTATCTCTGATGAGTCTTTACCCCTATCAGGCTTTGGTGTTCGCTCAACCTAAGCACTAATACCAAATTTAAACGCTCAAATTTCTGTACCCTTTGAGTCGACAATAAACCACATATGTCCTACCCAAATTGAATGAAAAGATGGAACTTTAAAGGTAAGAAAGAAAAATAGACAGAACAGAATCTCACTCGAATGGAATAACATATATTATTGAAAAGTAATCTTTACAGCGGAAATTTTTTCAAATACATGTATCAGAGTCTAACCTAAATTCAGCTTGGACAGTTATAATACATGTCCTTGCAATTGCTGAAAAACGTCAAACAAATGCAGTGGAAATGGAATACGTTCATACGTTGATGAAAATCTCTAGCTCTCCTCTGGAAAATCCAAGCGTCTTAAGCTAATCCTAAAACTACTCGGACCTGACCCGGGTATAAAATACCCGGATCAGTCTGGGAAACCAGCATGAGAAACTCAATTCATACATGACAGTGTCATAAATCAGAGATTGGTGACAAAAATATTTTGAAAAGAAGGAGTATCTCATAAGACCACACCGCACATAAACACAGACAGGTTTTTATCTTATGATAACCAAAACATTTTTATAAAAACATTTGATATTATTTTTAATGACATTCTTTGAAAACATTTGCAAGTAAATTTATTAATCTTAGCCGAATTATTATATTGATTAAATTCCAGCATACTAGCCACAAAGTGGGTTCTACAAATAAAATGGCAGGCACTTATTGGAGAATGGATTTCCATACAAGTGACCAGGTGAAGATACTACCTTCCGGTAGTACATCTCTAGAGGAATGTACCGAGGCGCAACTGATGGTCCTCTACCAACACAAGACTGGCCTACCTCTTCCTAGATAGTACCGAATATGTCATCACCCTGGTCGTTACCGACCTATCCGAGCGCTCGTTTACCATACATCACATTAATTTAAACCCGAACGTCATAGCGGGAAGAAATATACCTATAAGGGGATGAACATACTCTAATGGTTGCGAACCACATAGCCATGCCGCTTGTTTTGTTCATTTCCAGGTGTGAGGCTTGAGGTAACGATTACCTTTCACATAGCACATCATCTTTCTCATTTTCAAATCAACTTTCTATCTTTTTCAAAATGAATTCTTTTTCTATAGTAAATATGAAAAGAGACTTAACTACGCCCAGCAGCATACCATATATGACTTTTTTTAAACAAACATGGTCTCAAATTGACTATAATTAACTATGACTAATAAAATAGTCATAACCAACTTTTTTTTTTCTACGATGTTGATAAAAGCAATATTAACAACCATACATTCATCCATACAATCAAATTCATTCAAACATCCATTTTTCAAATAAATGATGCCAATTTATCATAAGGTTTTAAACATGAATACATAGCAAGGATTTTAAAGTAGAGGAGCTCACTTTATTTGTTATGTTTAAATATATATATATATATATATATATATATATATATACTAATTCTTACTTCTTAAGCAACCATCAAACATTTTTAGTTAACCAACAAAACATCATAACTACTTTTGATATTCGTGCTAACCATTTTATAATTAATTTCAAATTATAAGAAAAATATATTTAAATCAAGTTCTCACCATTAACCAAACTGTTTAACTTTCTACCAACATTCATTCCATCACAACACTTCACTAATATCCTGAATTTCAATCAAACTTCACTGCAACATTTCCACTTGCACTTAGCTTCAAGCCAATACCTCCTTCTCCTCTTCCATGCTCATGGCCAAGAGCCACTCCCCCTTCTACTCCATCATTTTTCTACTTTTTAGAGGTTGAAGCATGTTTTAATGGTATTCTAACGTCTTTGGCAAAGTTTGGCGGAGTTTGGAATTGATTTGATGTATTTTTAAGAAAGTTAGTAGGGGAAGAGAAGATAGAAGCCATTAAAACTCTTAGGAAGAACAAGAAGAAAGCTTTAGAAAAGAGAGAAAAGAAGGTGGGAAGAAATAAAAGAATGTAAGGTTGTATTTATAGGAAAAGTTTTGTAATAAAATATTATAACTTGAAATGACAAAAATGCTCTTACTTAACCTTTAAGTATACTTACTTTTTCAAAACTTACCATCAACCATCATTTCATGACTTTATTCATTTTTAATTAATACTTAAGAAATGTATTTGGATGGAAAAATATATTAAAGTGAAGATTTGTTTTGATTTTGATGTGATTTAATTTGTTGTTTACTTTTTTGACTTTTTTCCTTACATACTTTTCTTAATTATATTCTAGAAGTTTCCTAATCATAATTAGTAAAAGTAAACTTGTTTAGTTACTAAAATGCATAATATATATGTTAAAACATGCTTACAAAGGTGCAAGAACGTTGCGACAACTTATATTGAACAAAACGTTGATTTTTGACAAAATGTTTTACGGTTATATTTTGACGTTTTTGTTAGACTATTTATTTATGTAAACAAAACTTGTAAGTTTCTTATCATTTTTAAATAACTAAAACAAGTTTATTTAAGTTATAAAATTATGTTAAATAATATTAAAATCCAATTATAAAAATACGACGTCGATTTGTCAACATGCGACGAAATTTGTCAATCATTATAAAACAAGTTTATATGTTTATAAAATCATTATAAATCAAATTTATATTATTATCATATCATTATATAACCATTAAAAAAAGTTATTTACTATTTACAAAAATTATTCGAATGTATATTAAATTTTATCGAAAATCAGCTTTTGTCAATTTTCGATGAAAATCCAAACTTCTTGATTTTGTACTCAATTTCTAAAGTAAGTTTATATTCTTATTTATCGCATAAAACATAATTATTAAGTTTGAAAATTCTATATTTGAATATTTAAAATAAATTAAATATTACACTTTCAAAGTGGTAAAATTACGGGTCGTTACATTTAGATTCATTAATGAAAGTGTATCATTTGAAATAACAAGGAATACGCCTAAATGAAAGAGATGTATAAAATATGGATATTTACCCTATTATGTACTATCTATTTCAGCAACCACGAAAAGATAATTCCTTATAATTCCAAATGTAACAAAAATTCCCTTTTTAGATAAGATATTGAAATTTATAGTGTTAACCTTTCCTTTTGAGGGACATGTAATTCTAGTGCATTAAAGTGCAAAAACTCCTAGGTACGAATAAAAGATTTGTAAGAATGATAACAAATAACGATCCACCTGTAAAACTAATGTATGCGATTAAGTAAAGTTAGAAATCAAATAATAAGCGATAAAGGTAGGTAAAGTAATATGATATATAAAGATGAGTTAGAAATAAAATAATAAGCGATAAAAAGGAGTAAGTAATGAGGTTAGCAACCGAGAGAAGGTAGAAAATGGTAAAAAGGAACGGTAAATAGGTTTAATAAAAAGGAAAAAAAGGAGGCAAATGGTATAGGATATTTAAATCTTTAAGTTAAAAGATAGCGGTAAATGACGCTAAATTTACATTAATGGAATATAAAGTGAACGCATGAAGAAGTAACATAACATTATAAACAGATAAACATTGGAGACATAATAATTAAATACACACACACACACATGCATGTGTAACAACCAATCCTTCATAAAACCTAAAAGTCATCGTCTCATAACAACGACAGACTCCTGACTATCACAAAAGACAAATTGTTGGGGTAAAATTAGGACAAAACACTAAATCAAGACATCAATAGGATCTCACAGCGGAATGATAACATATAATATACTGAGCATACATGAACATAATAGAATGACACTATTAAGAGACCGCACTAGCAGTAGTGTAACGACCAGAATTTTCGACCCTCAAAAATCGACACTAATACATCCTCGTGCCACAAATCCAAGTGTCGAAAAGCCCGATTGTTAGGGGAAAAAGTAAATAAAGATAGAATAGAATCTCACATGAATGGAATAACATATATTATTTCAACAATAATCTGTATAGCGGAAAAATCTGAATACAATATCAGAGTCTAACCTGGATTCAGCCTAGATAGTTATAAACCCTCTGTCCTTACAAATGCTGAAAAATAAAATCAAACGCAATAGATGTAGTGGATAATAGAATATGTCCATACATAGATGAAGATCTCCAGCTCTCCTCTGGAAACTCCAAGCGTCATCAACTAAACCTGAAACTACTCGGATCCGATTCGAGTATTAAAAATACCCGGATCGGGCTTGACAAACCAGCGTGAGATACTCGAAAATTTTAATGTATAGATCATGCTGATGTTAATCAAAACCTTTGAAAAGAGGAGTATTTCATAAGACCGTGCCCACACATAAACACAGATGGGTTTTTTTCTTTTGATAACCAAAATACTTTATACGGGAAATCACTTTGATATTATTATTAATGACGACAGTTTGAAAATACTTTCAAATAAATATATATACAAAGAAAGTATCAATACCCAGACTTTGGTAATATATTCAGACTAGGTCAATGGAACATACCGGATGAAATATACCGGATGGATTATATAATACCAAAAGGGGTAGCTGAAATGTTTGCAAAGCATTAAACTATTTTGGGACTACAATCAAAACCATGATGCTCATATTTGGAATTGGATATCCAACATGATAGGGAACTAGTGGCCTTTTCCTTCGATCAACGCATAACAACCATAGTTCCCTTGGTGACCTTATCTTGTTTTTCAAGATAGCCACTTGGAACTGCACTTTCTACACTACTATGGTACAGAGTATTACTCAGTGGCTTTACACGATCTCCGTCAGCCTCCATACCTGTCCATTTCATCATCTTAAGGCAACAATTGCCTTTCATTTCTCATAACTGATAGCTCGAAATGTGTCATGCAGACCACATAGTATCCTGTATCATTCCTAGGATCTAAGGCTCGTGAGGTTACGTTTCACAAAGCCATGCTTTGATCGTAACAGGTTCCACTTTGAAAGCCACATTACCATTCCTTCAATTACTATTGACTTTCATGAACGTACAACCTCTGAGCTTGTATGTCTTAGAGAAGGGTGTTAAGCAAAGAGAAGTTGCCTTCTCCCCTACCATATAGATGTACGTTTGTAAAAGTCAACGTTGTGATCTCTGAAATACCATGTCAAACATTCGTCCATACAAGTTCGTTCTAGGACAGAACGAAACCGAAGGCACTCCTCATACAACATCCTTCGAGAATTATCCCTAGGATTAGTAGCGATTAGTCCTTGTAATCAAAGATTTATAGGATTGTTGCTATAATAAATATCTCTATACTAGGAGCGACCCAGAGAATGTCACAAGCAGTCCTTCCGCTATGAAGGTCTTCGATCTTCAATACAACGAAGATTTGAGAATGCAGACACCACTGCCATATAAATATAATATGTGGTAAAACCCTGGGACTTGTGATAGCAATCCCTACATTCTGAAGATCTCCGGCCTTCAATAATCATCATCTTCAATACGTCTTCACTTTCGAACCTATACATTGGTTCGAAGTGGTTTTCGGATAAGAATCACCTAAATCCAACCCAGTTTCTCCGAACCAACCATCGATAAAAAGGCATTTAGGTATATAGGTGATTATCACACAACATTCAATTTATTAACCTTTTCATTTAAATCATATTTCTCTTAGAGATATATTCCTTAAATCATTTCTTTATCTTTTTTAAAGTATATGAAATCATTAAACCTCATTTACCAAATCTTGGAATAATTCTAAATTGTTTCACATTTTACTTAGGAAAAACATTTCTAAATCATTTATTTAAATCTCATATTGGAAAACATTATTGAGTAAAAAGGATCATGGAAATTTTACTAATTCTACTCAATATTAGTTTCCATATTCAACCTTTACTATCCATCGAATAACGGTGAGATCACCTTTTAAATTCACACGAATAGTATGTATTCCCTCATCGGAATTTAATACCAAGTATAAGAAGATTATTTCTATGAAATCCAAGTTGTTTGAATTTGGAAAATTATATCTTTTATAATTTGGGAAATTTTGATCCGAGTAAATTAAATTTACCATCCCCTCCGTCGGACAGTAGCTAGGGAGGGCAGGTAACTGGTTTCCCAAACACAAGCCTAGAGACTACCTCTCTGTCACCCATAAGGTGGTCGGTTATTTGATCGACTCTAAATATTTTAACATACATAATTATTTGTTTGAAAAGGTTAACAAAAGATTCGGGAAAGAAAAATTAAGTTAGAACCATTTTTTGCAAAAGTTATTAAAAAGTGCTGCAAATAGTGTTTTAAAAGCTTATTTGGTTAAACAATCTTTTTGAAAATTCATTTATCTAACTCAAATCTCTTTTAAAACATTTTAATAGATTTATAAAATTTATTTCATATTTTTAAACGTTTAAAAATATTCATTTTAAATTAGTTTCAAATTCGGGTTTTAAACTACAAACCGCGATTTTTTTGAAAACTTGTTTTACACACATTTCAAAGTCTACTTAATAAAATCTTGATTTTCCTTCTTTATTTAAAAAATATGGATATTATAGTCCGAAAAATTCTTATCTCGAAGAATTCCGAGCTATATTTCATTCTCTTCACTTGTTTGAATTCTACGACGCGAAATCGCGAACTACTGTCACGCGACGTGCCTATTTTTGACTTCTTTTTCAATTTCTCTTCAAACTTCCTGGGAACCCTTTAAAATGTTTATAAAACATTTTTAAATCATTTTAAACTCATTTAAACAAATACTTTTCATATTTCAAACTCATTTCATTTCATATTATAATACTATATTATTATAATATTCATTTCAACTCTTTTTAGTTATTTAAAACCAATAAGAGGCTAAACAACTCCATACACGTATTATTTATGGATTAAATTTCCATTTAGTTAACTATGGTTAATTACTAACCATTCCTCTTATAATTTATCAAACCAATTTATCAACCATATCATAACCATATAACCAATCATAATATCAACCAATTTATCATCCAATATCAAACATTTAATCATCCAATATATTTAAACTTTCAAATCATTATACTTGAAATAATTTAGAGATTAATTAGTAAAATGTGAGTACTTACCTTTGTCTCTAACTAATTCATCCTACCAATATTCTTATCCAACAACACTTCTTCTAACATTTTCTACTTCAGCTAAATCATTACTAAACCCATCATAAACATCACTTAAACCCTTCTTCTTCCTCCTAAGCACGGCCATTATCACCATCACCGATAAAGCTCACGGTCTCCATCTCCTTTACCACTTCATGATGCTCACGGCCCAAGGGGATATTTCCCCTATACTGCATCATTTTTCTACTTTTTAGAGGCTGGATCATGTTTTCTAGATGATATAAGAACTTTGACAAAGTTTGGTGGAGACTGAATATGAATTACATAGATTTCTAGAAAGTTAAAAAGGAGGAAGAAGAGAAAAAGAAGCCATTAGAGAGCATGGAAGAAAAAGAAGAATGTAATGACCCTAGTTTTAGCTAACATTATTTAGACATTTAATTAGGTAATTAAATAAAATAATGTAAAGGGTTAGAGGAATTGAGATTTGATAATTAAACTTGAGCCATGCCTTAATCAATATATTAATGAATGGAATTAGACTAGGTTAGAAGGAGAGTTATGATAAAGATAAAATAGGAAGAGTCTTTATTCCTATACCCTAAACCCTTCCATTCTCTCCACTTCCTCATTCATTCTACATTCACAAACTAAAAAAACAATACTAAGTTCGGCCGGCCATTACAAGGAAGGATAACAAGAGATTAAAGCCACGAGATTAAATGGAAAAGCTTAGGAAATCAATCTTAATTCAAGTCTCAACTCCTTAATCCAAATCAAGGTGAATAATTAGTTTACATCTCTATTTTCGATGAGTGATTTCGGTTCATAGGTAAACCCGTTTTCTTTTGCAAGTATATGCCATGTTTAGTGTTTAAAAGTGATTATATGCCATGTTGATGATTTATGGTTTAAATATGATTTATTGTGTTATGTTTGAGTTAGAAAACCATTCATATGACTCTGATTGACTTAAGATTTTGATATGATACGAGAATCAATATTTTAGAAGTGATTTTCAAGTTTTATAATTTTCCAAGTTAATATGGATTTATGGTTAATTTTCTATGTTTAGAAAATGCTTAATTTGGTTTTAAATATTTTAAATGGCTAAAATATGTTTTCGGCCCAAAAAAGTAGGATATAGGGAAGAAAATGATTAAATTGATTTAATTTGATTTTTGTGGATATTTCCTAAGATTTTAAGAGAGTCAAATAAATTATTTTAAGTAAAAAGGACTTATTTACTTAATTAAAATAGGTTAAAATGTAAAATTGTTTAATATTCAAATTTCTGACTTGTAGTAGTTAATTTCAGAAAGAAATTGGTAAAGCAATTTTCAACCAATCACGTTTTGAAAAATAATGAAAGTTAGGTGAAAAGGACTTACTTTATAAAGCATAAAATCAGTTTTGCACTAATTTACATTTCGCCACATACATATGCCTGCTTCCACCACCATACAACCGCTTTTACCCTTCCTACACTGTCAAAACCTATACACACGATCACAAGAGTCTGGGTATGTAGTTTATTGAGTTTGGACGGAAGGAAATTTGGTGGCGAAGGCATGCTTACGGAGGGGAGAAAGCCACCTTTTTCCAATGCTTTCGACGCTATGGTTCCGTCTCGTTTAAAATGATGGTTACGGAGGGGTATGCTGCCGCATATATCCCTTTGTCACTTTGTTAGCTTCCATATTAATACATTTCCCTTAGTTAGAGGCAACTTTTTACAACCTTTAAACAATGCATGCAAAAGGGGAGACTTTCATCTTCGTACCTTCCACTAATATTGAAGCCGCCTTCCTCAATGTTTTCGAAAGGATTGACTTAGCCGCTTTTAGTAATAATTTCAGAGGCAATGGTTTCAAAAGGATAGTTACAAAACTACCCTCTTCTCCAGTTCTTTTACTAGGAACCAATGCTTTCGGAAGTGATGATTTCGCCCATGTTCCCTTTGACCCAATAGTTTTAAGTGTTGAACTCAATGATTTCATAAGAGATACTTTCAATGATTTCGAAAGAGGTTGTTTAGGGTTTTCAACAATGGTTTCGAAATTATTATTTTGACTTTATAGCCTAATGTTTTCTAAGTTAAAAAGGGCTTTAACTTATTTTAAAGGGATAGATAACCCTATTGATTTTAGGTTTTCATCAACATTGTTTTGTATAAAGCATATATCATGGCATAAGTATTTTGAGTAAAGCAAAGAGTATGATTTCCATGTTTTAAAAAGATACGATTTCAAGGGTTAAATCATTTGTAAAGATTGTTTTCAAGGAAATGAAATTTGAATAGAGTGGTCAGCCCAGATATTTGCTAAAAAATGACTTGGATAATAGAAGACCAGAGGAGACTGGTGTGTGGTCGTGCCCTATCATTTAGCTAGTATCCCCTAGCTAATATAAGTTCAAATTTGTAGTGTGTAGGGCTTTGTCACGGGTAAGACTAAAATGATGTGACACACAGAAAGGAATATATAGAGTAGAGATAGGTTATTGGTGAGCCAGAAAAACCATTAGGATCAGTTGACCATAGGAGAAGTAAGTTAAGGACAGATCGTCCAGTATTGTGTCTAACAGAAGTTAGAATATTTATTATGTCCGGTAGGCCCGAGTCAGCTAGTGGTTAATAGTCAGCCTGATAAAACTATAATGTTCAGATGGATAGTCCATTGATTACCTGATTTATATGCATATATGTTATCGCTATTGTTGTTATAATCAGTTTGATTGCAAGATTTTAATTCGCAAAAGATATGCTTTTAAAAGGATATTAGTGAGGGGAAACCCGTTCCACTAAGCGGCGTGGTCTCACCTAATATCAGTAAACCGAGATGTAATAGAATTATTCACATCAGGCTTTATGTCTGACTTGAAGTATGTTTTCCTCTTAAACTCTTGGGTATTCAAAATTTAATTTGAATAGATTTAGATTTAAGGTATTTCAGTTTTTAGTAGGTGTCGAATAAAGCTTCCAAAGACGTGTAGGAGGCAAGGATTAGCTATTTAGAAGTCTATCCGATATTGTTTCTGTTGTGATGTATTTATTGATTGATATGTCTATTTAGTACTCTGATCATCCAAGGGAGCATCTTTATATGGTGCTTTTGGCGTATTTTGTAATAATTATATTTATCTGAACTTGGGAATCATTTTGGGATTATGTAATTGAATATGAAATATTGATTTGAAATGTAATCAAAAAAGCTGTTTTGAAATCTGTGTTGATTTTATTTCATATTCATGTGCTTCTGATATTATGGATACCATTAACATTACTGTATTTTGTCACCGGAAGCTAATACTATAGATGACTGCAGCATCTGTAGCGGTTAGTTTTGGGCCTCAAAATAGTGGATGTTACAACTTGGTATCAGAGCATATATTTATGAAAACTTAAAAGAAATTTTAAACCTAAAATGATTTTGAAAAAAACATAATCCTAAGGAATTAGGGAAAAGATTGGGCTATAGGATAACGCTATAGTAACGTAGTTGTATTTGTTATATATAAGTATACGCTTTATCTCCATCTTCCCATCTCTCTTAGGCTATTCTTTCGTATCTTACAAAGGTTCGATTGCATATTTGAAGGAAGTAAGAATAGGATGCTAGGAATGGAAGAGTTAACCTTGGTGGAGGAAGCACCATAACTAATGGAAATTCCAAAATGAATACTCGAAGGAATTTAGGCCGGGCACAAGCTACTAATGTGGGTGCTGGAGCACCGCAAGTTGATATGCAAGCTATGTATCATATATTCGTCAACACGATGCAAGCCGGAGCTACTGCGGGATTAGTTGGAGGAAATGTTGGAGAAAGAAATCAGGAAGCTCTGGTGATCAATAACTATGTAGTATTGAGCAGAGACTATGCTAGGCTTGGGGGGAAGCCGTTTATCGGGACTAAGGATGCAATTGAAGTGGAGAATTGGTTGTTTCATTGCAAAAGGAGTTTTTTTATTTAGGAATTAACGATGTGCAGAAAAGGAGATTGGCATCTGGACAGTTGCAAAGAGCAGCACTGTACAGGTGGAACAGTGTTACTGTGGGAGTAGCTGAAAAGACCATGATTTGGGTGGAATTCAGAAGGAGGTTTGAGAAAAGATTCATATCGAAGATCGCCAAGTCAACTCTGCTCAGGAAGTTTGTTGAATTGGTGCAGGGAGACATGACAGTGCTTAAGTATGCTACCAGATTTGAGGAATTATCGAGATACGGATATGCTACGGTTGATACAGTTATAAAAAGGAATGAGAAGTTCATCCACATATTGAGACACGAGCTTGCTAAAGCAACTTTACCACATATTAGGGATCCATGCGATGTAGTTGTTGAGATGGCTTTGAGGAATGAGGAGATGCTCGCTTTCTGTAATAATAACAAAGCAGTGGAAACTCAAGGTGGGCAGAACCAGAAGAGAAAGTTTTTCCACAAGAAGGGAGCTCACGAGAATGGAGCTGCCAAGGAAGGAAAGACAGAAGTTATCTGCTACAAGTGTGATAAGAAATGGCATTTCGCTAACGAATGTCGCTCAGGGGATGGAAAGAAAGTGATTGGGAAGAAGAATATCAAATGCTTCAACTATGATCAGATTGGACATTATAGGAAAGTGCAAGGAACCAGCCAAGGATGGAAATGGCAAGTGTTTGCATTGGAACCAGCTACCTCAAAACCAACACCAAAGGAGAAAGGAAAAGCTGTGTTGGGAGGTATGCTTTTGATTCATGGTATGTCAGTTAGAGTTCTATTTGATACTATTGCATCACATTCTTTTATATCTCATTGTTTGTTAGATAAGCTTAACCTAGAACCCTCATACCTAGTTACATCCTTAAGGGTTGCGAATCCGATAAGAGGGTATGCGACTCTTAGGATGAGATGTGAACACTTAGAGCTTGAAGTGTTAGGTCATATATTTGCTTGCAATTTGCATGTGTTTGATTTCGTAGGTTTCTTAATTATTTTGAGTATGGATTGGTTAAGTAAGTACGATGCTAGGATATTTGGCCATGATAGGAAAATATCACTTAAACACCCTAGTTGAAGTGATCCAATTATATACACTGTAGAAAACTTGAATTTAGATACTTGCACTTTGTTGGGCGTTATGGACGAAGAAGACAAGTTGAATCGAGTTTTCGTTGTTAGAGAATTCGTAGAAGTCATTGAGCCCTTGATAGGACTACCACTAAAATAAGCCATTGAGTTTCAGATAGATTTAGTACCATGAGTTGAACCTATGAGTAAACCACCAAGTAGAATGACACCTACCAAGATGAAGGAGCTAAAGGTGCAGTTGGTGGATTTAGAAGGAAATAATTTTATCAGACCAAGCAATTTGCCTTGGGGAGCAGCCGTAGTGTTTGCAAGGAAGCCGAATGGATCTTTAAGGTTGTGTATAAATTATCGTAAGCTAAATGAGAAGACGATAAAGAACCGATATCCATTACCTAGGATCGATGATTTGTTCGACCAGTTGAGTGGAGCCAAAGTATTCTCTCAATTGGATTTGGCTCCAGGGTTCCATCAACTTAGAGTAGCAAATATAGTATTCCTTTGACCGTGTTTAGGACAAGATATGGATCATACGAATGGTTAGTCATGCCGTTTGGACTAACTATTGCACCAGCATTCTTTGTGAACTAAATGAACAAAATCTTCCGAGAGCATCTGGACAGGTTTGTATTAGTATTCATAGACGATATATTGATATATTCCAAGGATGAAAGAGATCATGAAGTTCATCTTAGGATAGTGCTTGAGACACTGAGACAACATCAGTTAAAGGCAAAGTTTTTGTATTGTCACTTTTGGAAGAAGAAAGTGAAGTTTCTTGGTTATGTAGTCTCAGAGAAAGGGTTGTCGGTAGACCCGGCTAAGATCGAGGCAGTGAATAGTTGGAAGAGACCCGAGAAAGTGATTCGGATAAAGAGTTTTCTTGGATTAGCTTGCTACTACTAGAGATTCATTAAATAATTTTTGCGTATAGCAACGCTGGTGACTAAGCTAACCAGGAAAGAGGTAAAGTATGTCTGGACCAATAAATGTGAGGAAGCATTCCAGAGGTTGCAACATCTATTGACTAATGCACCTGTGTTAGTTGTTCCAGAGGGGAATCAGGACTTAGTGGTATACACGGATGCATATGGAATAGGATTAGGAGCCGTGCTAATGCAGAAGGGTAAAGTGATTGCCTATGCTTCTCGACAGCTTAGACCGCAAGAAGTTAGATATCCAACTCATGATTTGGAATTAGCTGCGGTAATTTTTGCATTGAATATGTGGAGACATTACCTTTTGGGAGAAAGATTCGAGCTGTTTATGGATCATAAGTCACTAAGATATTTATTCTCCCAGAAGGAATTGAATATGAGACAACAGAGATGGTTAGAGTTCATAGTTGCATATGAATTTGGTATTGAGTACACACCGGGAAAAGGAAATAAGGTTGCAGATGCACTTAGCAGAAAAGATTATAATGCAGTATTGGCAAAGATAACTGAGTGGAAAGATTTTGAAGAATTGACTACATGCGGAGTACAATGGAGATCTGAGGCTAGTTCTAGTCGAGAAACCGCCATGTTATCATGTTTAGAAGTTCAACCGATGATGGTCGAAAGGATTGCTTCTAAACAGGAGAAGATCCATTATTAGCCGGGCGGATCAAAAGGCTAAGGAATGGAACAGAGAGCTATGACTTGAAAGATTTTAGTCTTGACCAGAATGAGTGGTTGAGGAAGAAAGGACGACTATGTGTCTGAGTGTGGGAAACATTAGGAAGGAAGTTCTTAGAGAATGTCATCGTTCAAAGTTCATTATTCATTCGGGAGGAACTAAGATGTATCAGGATATGAAAAGGAGTTTCTTCTGGGAAGGTATGAAGAGAGATGTAGGCCTATGGGTGAACCAATGTTTGAACTGTCAACAGGTAAAGGCCGCGCATCAGAAATCGAGTGGATTACTTCAGCCTTTGGATGTTCCAGTCTCAAAATGGGATTCTATCTCAATGGATTTCATAGACCGATTGCCAAGATCGGATAGAGGAAATGAGAGTATCAAGGTTATAGTGGACAGATTGACTAAGAGTGCACACTTTTTACCTGTTAGGTCGATCAGGACAACACCAGATTTAGCTAAGTTATTCAGGAGGAA
This sequence comes from Allium fistulosum, assembly GCA_030737815.1. NCBI lineage: Eukaryota > Viridiplantae > Streptophyta > Magnoliopsida > Asparagales > Amaryllidaceae > Allium > Allium fistulosum. The sequence continues at coordinate 1,431,054,520 of CM060902.1, forward strand.
TATAGTTAGACTGCATGGGATTCCTAGTAGTATAGTAAGTGATAGAGATTCATTATTACTTAGTGAGTTCGGGAAGAGTCTACAGGATACTTTAGGTACCAAACTCAATATGAGTACCGCTTACCATCCGCGGTAGAAATGGAGAGATTTAACAAAGTGTTATAGGATTTGTTAAGAGCTTGTGTGCTAGATTTCGAAGGATCATGGGAAGACCATCTACACTTAGTGGAGTTTTCGTATAACAACAGTTATTGGACTAGTATAGGGATGGCACCGTTTGAAGCTTTGTATGGAAGGTCATGCAAATCTCCAGTTTGTTGATTAGAGACCGAGGATAGATTAGTTCTTGGTCTGGATTTGGTTAAAGAAGCTGCAGAAAAGGTTGAGTTAATCCTGTTTAGAATAAAGGAAGCTTAGTCTAGGGAAAAGAGTTATGCTGATAAGAGACAGAAAGACTTAGAGTTCTCAGCTGGAGATTATGTTTTCGTCAAAGTGTCACCTATGAAGGGTGTGATCAGATTCGGTAGGTCAGGGAAGTTGGACCAAGGTTCGTTGGATCATTTCCTATTATAGAAAGGATCGAGAAACTCGAATATAGGGTAAAGTTACCGAATAGTTTGGCAGGAGTCCACAATGTTTTCCATATAGGGTCGTTACAGACTCCTCTTATTAAAGAAATTCATCCTCGAAATTACGATAAGGTACCCACAATAATCAAACATAAAGATAAAACATACCATCAAACAAGTCATATCCTGTCCCTAATCCTGCTCTTAGTTTCCAAAGTATAGTCTCTCACGTCATTACTCCACTGGATTTTAACTAATCAGTCTGTCTTGTTCCTTGGTCTCTTCTCATCTCTTGCAACTATACGAACTGGTTTTCTAACTATAGTCATATCTAGTTCCAGTACTCGATCTTATAACATAGTCGGTGTAATAGTAGTCTCTGGATCTCAAATACACTTCCTTAGATGAGATAGCTACACTATTTAGACATTTAATTAGAAAAATTAAATAAAATAACGTAAAGGGTTAGGGGAATTGAGGTTTGATAATTAAACTTGAGTCGTGCCTTAATCAATATATTAATGAAGGGAATTAGACATAGGTTAGAAGGAGAGTTATGATAAGGGTAAAATAGGAAGGTCTTTATGTTAAATATGTGTGTATATGATTTTTGTTTGATGATAATAAACATATATACATTCATTTAAATGTATTTGATATTGTACTATTTTACTTTTTCACAGATAAAATAAATATTTGCTGAATAAAATAAATAACACAGAATTGGAATTCAAACAAATATTTTATTCAAACAAATATTTATTACAATTTTGATAGTACAATTTCAAGCTCTCACTATAACTATACAATTTCAGTCACAATACAATTACATCACAATTTCATAGTTACATCAGTTCCTCACTACATATCACCCACACTCGTATTTATCTTCAACTTCATTCCAATGTGAATCCAGCATCTGAGCAATCTGCAGAAATATACATTGACGCAGTAAAATTGAAAATAAAATGTTTTTGCAGTATAAAACAAAATATGGATTTTGAAAATAATATTTGCCTCAGTTATTTGGGTTGTTCGTCATCATATTTGAATTCATCATACACGAATAGCTTGTGACATGCACAGTGTATCACTGTACATGCCACAAGGCCGTGCACACCGAAATGTACACTTGATAATGTTACAGGGACAGGTGAGCACAGGTCAAACCCAAATTATCGGATTCAACTCAAGTGTAATAAAACAATGTCACAATTTTCAGCACAAGGTCAAACCCGAGTTGTGAAACTGGATTCAACACAGATGCAAATTGTCAAAACTCAAGAAATCAAATCCAGACTGAAACAACATGCACAACTACAAATGTATACCAGCTACATGTATGCAATGCAGACAGGTCGAAGTCATAAACCAGAGAATCGAACTTCAAAACTGACTCAAACCAGAATTTCAAAAAGTCACAGACCTGAGTGCAGCAGTGAATGGCAACAAGGCAAATGTACATGAATGTATGTACACTATGTCAACATAACAACAATACGGCAATGAACTCAACCAGACACACTTGACAATGAAATCAAACTGCCCAGTGCACAACGAATAAGCAAACTGCCTCGAATGGTACAAGTTAAAGACTGAGACTGTGACATCAAGATCAAAACCAGAACCAACATCAGTGCATAATCACAGACATCAAGACAAACTAGAACAGATGCAGATGCTCAAGTGAAGTCCAGGCAGAGACCAAAGAATGGCAATACACAAAGACAAAGACAGTGCAATGTACAACACAATGTATAGATCAATGAACTCGACAAGTAACAATGACTCAAGTGACCCAATGCAGCAAGTTACAACCAAACCAATGAATGACCAAGTGCATCAAAAACATGCAATACATCACAGATACACTATGTCACAAGACCAAAGTCACAAACCAAACAAAGTTCAACATCAGGTTTCAAGAGCAACAGAGCTACAAAGTAAAGAGCAGTGACAACATACATGATGACCAGACCAGACTACATGAATACAATGGAGCAATGCAACAGTCAAGTCCAGGCATATGTAATCAAGTGCACATATGAAGTGGTGCACCAGACATGATACAAATACAACATGATGCTGCAATATACAAAGGACAACAGTCACTCAACTTCAAGCATGCAACTCAAGTTTCAGTCAGTACACACTCAAATGCACAAGTCAAAAAACCAAGTGATACAAGTGAACATGTAAATAAAACCAGACTACACAGTACAAACATGAACGTGAAGACAGCTACCACATAATGGAACAAGCAATAGTGAAACAGGCCGGAGAGATGACCAGACAATATTTGAGCAAATGGCCAGTTCGAACTAAATTTATCAATACATATAAACCAGTGGCAACAAGTTGTTATAACAAAGTCAGACCGAATTCAATTCGCAAGTACACAAGCAAAACCAAACAACAGCAAGCAGATGCAAGCTAACTGGCATATGAACAACTACAGCAGGTCGAAAAAGTGCTCAGGATAAACCAGAAAAATGGACAGAGTCGATCGCATTAACAAAGTAAAAATGATCAAAGCAGAAGACAGGGATGAACTCGAGATTGTTCAAATGCAATGAAAAGTTCAAGTTAAACCGACCAGAGGAGATGGTCAGAGACGAAGTACACAGAAGCCAGAAGAAATGTAAATGCAGACCAAAGAATCAACATAGTCAACCAGAAAATATTCTCGAAATCAAAAGTTGAAAAAGTCAAAAATCAATGTTAAAAGAGGAAAGTTTCTACCGTATCGATCAAGGAAAGATCGAACGTTTCGAAATCAAAGCCGTGATTATCAAGTAATAGAAAAGCCAAATATACGTGAGTGACAAAGTCAGAATCAATCTCAAGCAATCAAAGAAAATCAAGCGGCCAAGCAAAATCGTTTGACAAATTCAAACAGATTCATACGAACGAGAATAAAGGGTTTCGAACCCTATAAATACCAATCATCATCGGCAATAAATTGTATCGAATTCAAGTATTCAATCTAGAAAACTAAAGGCATAAATTACATACCGAAGTCAGGAGTCGAATTCTATCATCGAAGAGCAGCCGAAGCCAAGCTACGAAGAAACGATCGATCAAAGTTACAAGCGAAATCGTCCAATCGATCAACAGAAGTCGGTAGCTTCGACAAAGAGAAGCCCTAATTTTCTGAACGAAGAGGAAATCGAGAAGCCACCATTTTCACAAGCAAAGCGGGCCAGAAATAAAAGAGAAAGAAAGCAGGCCGGCATATAATAGAATATAGAGGGAGTTGTTTATCACTTAATATAGGCCGACCAAATTAAAATTAGGGCTTAGCTTTATTACATTTACATTAGGGTTTGTTTTGTTTTATTTTTGTTTAAGGGCAGAAATTTACTCAAGTCTTTTATTTATCTCTGCTCTTGTTTTTTATTAAAGTCTGTACTTTTCGAATAAAATTTTGGTAAATCACCTCCTAGAGTTTAGGTTGTGTCAAATTGTCTAGTTAGGATTAGTTCAGTGAGCAGGGTTTGCGAGTTTGCAAAACTCTATAGGCGGTAGCAGGGTGTGCGAGTCTGTTAGAGTGTTTGTAAGCGGGAGACTGTTTAATTCTAATAGAAATCTGGGAATGCAGCAGTAGGCAGGGGTTGCCGAAGCTGGGTAAATTTTGTGTGTGATTTACTTTCAGCATATTTACTTCTCTACAGTTTGTTTTTGTGTTTAATTCAAGAAAATTTGCTATAACCCTATTCACCCCCCCCATCTAGGGTTAATCTAGATCCTACACTTTATTCCTATACCTTAATCCCTTTCATTCTCTCCACTTCCTCATTCATTCTACATTCAAAAACTAAACAAAAAACAACACTAAGTTCTGTCGGTCGTTACATGGAAGGAAAATAAGAGATTAAAGAAGATTAAAGGGAAAAGCTTAGGAAGTCAATCTTAATTCAAGTCTCAACTCCTTAATCCAAATCAAGGTGAATAATTAGTTTATATCTCTATTTTTTATGAATGATTTCGGTTTAAAGGTAAACCCGTTTTCTTTTGCAAGTATATTCCATGTTTAGTGTTTAAAAGTGATTATATGCTACGTTGATGATTTATGGTTTAAATATGATTCATTGTGCTATTTTGAGTTAAAAAACCATTCATATGGCATCTGATTGACTTGAGATTTTGATATGATATGAGAATCATTATTTTAGAAGTGAGTTTCAAGCTTTAAAATTTTCCAAGTTACTATGGATTTATGGTGAATTTTCTAAGTTTAAAAAATGATAATTAGGTTTTAAATAGTTTAAATGGTTAAAACATGTTTTCGACCCAAAAAAGTTGGATATGGGGAAGAAAATGATTAAATTGATTTAATTTGATTTTTATGGATATTTCCTAAGATTTTAGGAGAGTCGAATAAATTATTTTAAGTAAAAAAGGGCTTATTTACTTAATTAAAATGGGTTAAAATGTAAAATTGTTTATTATTTAAATTTCTGACTTGTAGCAGTAAATTTCAGAAAGAAATTGGTAAAGCAATTGTCAACCAATCACGTTTTGACCAATAATGAAATTTAGATGAAAAAGAGTTACTTTATAAAGCATAAAATCAGTTTTGCACCAATTTACACTTTCACCACTTCCATATGCCTGCTTCTGCTACCATACAACCGCTTTTAACCTTGCGATACCATTGAAACCTTTATACACGATCACAAGAGTCTTGGTATGTGATGTATTGAGTTTGGACGGAAGGAAATTGGGTGGCGAAGGCATGCTTACGGAGGGGAGAAAGCCGCCTTTTTCCAATGCTTTCGATGCAATGGTCCCGCCTTGTTTAAAACGATGGTTGCGAAGGAGTATGCTACCGCATATATCCCTTCGTCACTATGTTAGCTTCCGCATTAATACCTTTCGCCTTAGTTAGAGACCACTTTTTTCAACCTTTAAACTATGCATGCGAAAGGGGAGACTTTCATCTTCGAACCTTCCGCTAATATTGAAGCCGCCTTCCCCAATGTTTTCTAAAGGATTGACTTAGCCGCTTTTACTAATAGTTTCTAAAGCAATGGTTTCAAAAGGATAGTTTTGAAGCTACCCTCTTCTCCAATTCTTTTACTAGAGACCAATGCTTTCGAAAGTGATGCTTTCACCCCTGTTCCCTTTGACCCTATAATTTTATTAAGTGTTGAACTCAATGATTTTGAAAGGGATGCTTTCAATGATTTCGAAAGAGGTTGTTTAAGGTTTTCAAAAGTGGTTTCGAAGGTATTGTTTTGGCTTTATAGGCTATTGTTTTCCAAGTTAAAAAGGGATTTAACTTATTTTAAAGGGAAAGATAACCCTATTGATTATAGGTTTTCATCAACATTGTTTTGTATAAAGCATATATCATGGCATAAGTATTTTGAGTAAAGCAAAGAGTATGATTTCCTTGTTTTAAAAAGATACGATTTCAAGGGTTAAATCATTTGTAAAGATTGTTTTCAAGGAAATGAAATTTGAATAGAGTGGTCAGCCCAGATATTTGCTAAAAAATGACTTGGATAATAGAAGACCAGAGGAGACTGGTGTGTGGTCGTGCCCTATCATTTAGCTAGTACCCCCTAGCTAATATAAGTTCAAATTTGTAGTGTGTAGGGCTTTGTCACGGGTAAGACTAAAATGATGTGACACACAGAAAGGAATATATAGAGTAGAGATAGGTTATTGGTGTGCCAGAAAAACCATTAGGATCAGTTGACCATAGGAGAAGTAAGTTAAGGACAGATCGTCCAGTATTGTGTCTAACAGAAGTTAGAATATTTATTATGTCCGGTAGGCCCGAGTCAGCCAGTGGTTAACAGTCAGCCCGATAAAACTATAATGTTCAGATGGATACTCCATTGATTACCCGATTTATATGCATATATGTTATTGCTATTGTTGTTATAATCAGTTTGATTGTAAGATTTGATTTGCAAAAGATATGCTTTTAAAACGATATTAGTGAGGGGAAACTCGTTCCGCTAGGCGGCATGGTCTCACTTAATATTAGTAAACTGAGATGTAATAGAATTATTCACACCAGGCTTTATATCCGACTCGAAGTTTATGTTTTCCCCTTAAACTCTCGGGTGCTCAAAATATAATTTGAGTAGATTGAGATTTAAGGTATTTCGGGTTTTAGTAGGTGACGAATAAAGTTTCCAAAGATGTAGCGGATAATAGAATATGTCCATACATAGATGAAGATCTCCAGCTCTCCTCTGGAAACTCCAAGCGTCTTCAACTAAATCTAAAACTACTCGGATCCGATCTAGGTATTAAAAATACTCGTATCAGGCTTGATAAACCAGCATGAGATACTCGAAAATTTTAATTTATAGATCATGTTGATGTCAATCAAAACTTTTGAAAAGAAGGGAATTTCATAAGACCACGCTCGCACATAAATACGGATGGGTTTTTACCTTATGATAACCAAAATACTTTATACGGTAAATCACTTTGATATTATTATTAATGACGACAGTTTGAAAACACTTTCAAATAAATATATATACAAAGAAAGTATCAATACCTAGACTTTGGTAATATATCCAGACTAGGTCAACGGAATATACTAGACGGAATATATGATACCAAAAGGGGTAGTTGAAATGTTTGCAAAGCATTACAGCTATTTTGGGACTACAATCAAAACCGTAAAGCTTATATTTGGAATTGGATTCCCTACATGATAGAGAACTAGTGGCTTTTTCCTTCGATCCACGCATAACAACCATAGTTCCTGCGATGACCTTATCACTTTTCTCTAGCTAGCCACTTAACTACACTTACTACACTACTATGGTACATAGTATTACTCAGTGGTTTTACATGATCTCCATCAATCTTCATACCTATCCATTTCATCATCTTAAGGCAACAGATGCCTTGCGGCAACATATTCCTTTCATTTCTCATAACTGATAGCTCGAAATGTGTCATGCAGACCACATAGTGTCCTATATCATTCCTAGGATCTGAGGCTTGTGAGGTTCCGTTCCACAAAGCCATGCTTTGATCTTAACAGGTTCCACTTTGAATGCCACATTGTCATTCCTTCGATAACTATTGACTCTCACGAACATACAACCTCTGAGCTCGTATGTCTCAAAGAAGGGGGTTAAGCTAAGAGAAGTTGTCTTCTCCGCTGCCATATAGATGTAAGTTTGTAAAAGTCAACGTTGTGATCTGAGAAATGCAATGCTAGACATTCATCCATACAATTTCATTCTGGGACTAAATGAAACCGAAGGCACTCCTCTTACTACATTGAAGATTTCAAATCACAACAGGACCACTGATATAAAAAATATCTCTATATTCGGAGCGACCTAGAGAATGTCAACAAGAAGTCCTTTCGTTATGTAGATCTTCGATCTTCAATACAACGAAGATTTGAGAATGCAGTCGCCACTACCATATAAATATAATATGGGGTAAACTTGGGACTCATGACAGCAATCCCTACATTTTGAAGATCTCCGACCTTTAATAATCATCATCTTCAACACTTCTTCACTTCTGAACGTATACATTGGTTTGAAGTGGTTTTCGGATAGGAATCACCCAAATCCGACCCCGGTTTCTCCGAACCAACCATCGATAAAAAGACATTTAGGTATATAGGTAATTATCACACAAAATTCGATTAATTAACCCTTTTACGTAAATCAAATTTCTCTTAGAGATATATTCATTAAATCATTTCTTTATCTTTTTAAGAGTATATGGAATCATTAAGCCTTATTTACCAAATCTTGGAATAATTCTAAATCGTTTCACTTTTTACTTAGGAGAAACATTTCCAAATCATTTATTTAAATCTCATATTTGAAAAAATTATTGAGTAATTGAAATTATACTAATTCTACTCAATATCAATTTCTGTATTCAACCTTTACTATCCATCGAATAACGGTGAAATCACCTTTTAAATTCACACGGGTAGTAGGGATTCCCTCCTCGGAATTTAACACGAAGTATAAGAAGATTATTCTATGCAATCCAAGTTGTTTGAATTTGGAAAATTATATCTTTTATACTTTGGGAAATATTGGTCCTAGTAAATCAAATTTACCATCCTCTTCGTCGGGCCAGTCCGGGTAGCTAGGGAGGGCAGGCAACTAGTTTCCCAAACCTAAGCCTAGGGACTACCCCTCTGTCACTCATAAGGTGGTCAAGTTATTTGATCGAGTCTAAATATTTTAACATACATAATTATTTATTTGAAAAGGTACACAAAAGGTTCGGGAAAGAATAATTAAGTTAGAACCATTGTTTGTAAAAAATTATTAAAAAGTGCTGCAAATATAGTTTTAAAAGTATATTTGATTAAAACAACATTTTTGAAATTCATTTATATAACTCAAATCTCTTTTAAAACATTTTAATAGATTTATAAAATTTATTTTATATTTTTAAACATTTAAAAATATTCATTTTGAATTAATTTCAAATTCAGGTTTTAAACTACAAAACCACGATTTTTCTAAAAACATGTTTTACTCATATTTCAAAGTCTACCTAATAAAATCTTGATTTTCCTTCTTCATTTAAAAACTATGGTTATAATAGTCCAGAAAATTCTTATCTCGAAGAATTCCGAGCTATATTACATTCTCTTCACTTGTTTGAATCTTACGGCGCGAAACCGCGAAATATTGTTACACGGCACGCCTAGTTTTGACTTATTTTTCAATTTCTTTTTAAACTTCTTGGAAACACTTTTAAATGTTTATAAAACATTTCTAAATCATTTTAAGCTCATTTAAACAAATACTTTTCATATTTCAAACTCATTTTCCATTTCATTTCATATTATAATACTATATTATTATAATATTCATTTTAACTCTTTTTAGATATTTAAAACTAATAAGAGGCTAAACAACTCCATAAACATATTATTTATGGATTAAATGTCCATTTAATTAACTATAGTTAATTACTAACCATTTCTCTTATCATTTATCAAACCAAGTTATCAACCATATCACAACCATATAACCAATCATAATATTAACTAAGTTATCATCAAATATCAAACATTTAATCATCCAATATATTTAAACTTTCAAATCATTATACTTGAAATAATTTAGAGATTAATTAGTAAAATATGAGTACTCACCTTTGTCTCTAACTAATTCTTCCTACCACATTCTTATCCAACATCACTTCTTCTAACATTTTCTACTCCAACTAAATCATTACTAAACCCATCCTAAGCATCACTTAAACCCTTCTCCTTCCACCTAAGTGCACGACCATCATCACCACCACCATAAAGCTCGCGGCCTCCATGCCCACCACCACTTCATGATGCTCACAGCCCAAGGGAATATTTCGCAAATACTGCATCGTTTTTCTACTTTTTAGAGGCTAAATCATGTTTTCTAGATGATATAAGAACTTTGGCAAAGTTTGGTGGTGACTGGATAGGTTTACGTAGTTTTCTAGAAAGATAGAGAGGAGGAAGAAGAGAAAAAGAAGCCATTAGAGAGCATGGAAGAAAAAGAAGAAAATGAAGAAGGAAATATGTTTGGAATGAATGAAAATGATGAGGCTATACATGTGTATTTATAGGAAAAGTAAAAAGCGAAAATTTACCAAATTACCAAAACACCTTTGGATATTTCTCGTAAACTTCACATCACCCTTTTTCAATACTTACCATCACCAAATCACATCCTCCTTTGTCCCTTTACCTTGGTTGCTAAGTAAAACATGCATTTAAGCACATGTGTACTAATGTACTTAAGTTGCCAAAATGGCACATTAATGTTTTACTTAACTTAATTAAGTTATGTAAACCGTTTTATATCTTCTTATACCACATCTTATAATAGTATGTGTGTGTGTATGCAAAAGTGTACACAACATTTCATACAAGTTTTATATGATGAAACGTCAAAAATTCGAAAAACGGTCTCCGGTCACATTTTCAGTTTTAAATCAAACTATTTATTTATGTAAATAAAACTTGAAAATAAGTTTCTTATCATCTTTAAAAATTAAAACAAGTTTATTTTAGTTATAAAACCATATTTAATAATATTAAATTCCAATTGTAAAATACGACGTCGATTATTTGGAATTGTATAAAAGTAAGAAATTCACTTCTAATTATTATATAAATTTCTCAATTTCTTGGGCGTTACTAATAATACTTTTAATCTTATTTGGAAATAAAATCCACCACCAAAAGCTAAGTTTCATATGTGGTTGATCATGCATGGGAAGCTAAATACCGTTGAACTTTTAAAAAGAAAGAATTTGCCATTTGATAATAAATGTACTTTTTGTAACTTATATTTAGAAAATATGAATCATATATATTACGATTGTAAGGGTACTTGTTACATTCGTAGTAATACTCTTCAAATCTTTAACTTTATTCTTACAATAAAGTTATTGATTATGATTTTTACTAGAATAACTTAAGATTCAAGTTTAAAAGGGGATATAGATTTTATACTAGACACTTTATTCACTATAATTTGTTAGTATATTTGGTTTGAGAGAAACCAAAGGCTTTTTAATAATAATAACACTCATATTAATAGATCGATAATAACAGTAGCATCATTTTGTTTCAATTGGATCTCAAATCCAAAAATAGATTGGCGAAAAATAATCATTTTAAAGAATATCTTAATAAGGTTAGAAAAAGCATTGAATTATTTAAACAAAAAAATAATATTTTTAACATTAATAACTACAACATTAGCATTTATTTGAACTCGAATGAAGATTTTACTGATTATCATAATGTTCTTTTGATCACTGGAGCATAAGGTTAATATTTTTTGGTTTTATAAAATATTTAAGTATATATTTTAATTTTTTGTTAATATCTATGCCTTTTGTTTTCGTGATCACTATCTCATAACTTAAAAGAAAATTAAGATGTTGCATAATGATTTTGACCCTTTTATTACTCTAACTCTTATTATAGTTTCTTTGTTGTCTTATAGTCTTAACTCTAGTTTTATTACTCTAATTTCATTAATGCATATATATATGTATGTATGTATGTATATGTATATAAATTTTATTTATATACATATATATGTGAATTATTCTTATATTTTTGTATAGTTCCATCTACAAATACAAGTTTAGGCTGAAAATGGTACAAGAATGCTATTTGCAGGGTTTCAGGGTTGTTGTTGCCAGGATTGTTGTTCGTAGGATTGTTGTTAGGAGTGATTTCATATTTTAGATCTAGATCATCCAAGCTAGCTGTGAGGCGTTCATTCTCTAGTGGAGCTGCTTGTTGATCTCATTTATTCATTTGGATGCACCAGGGTTTATATCGGGTACTTCTAACACTTCATTATCGAGCGGTGGCCTTGCCGGAGTTCGATACTAAGGTGTAATGGGCAGTGGCCTTGCCAGAGCTCATTTAAGAAGTTAACTGAAGTTTTTATCTTAAATTTTTCTATGTTATAATTTTTCACCTACCAGGCATGTTGGCAGCTCCTTTATTATCTGTGATATATATATGTACATGTGTGCTCTCCTCTACTTTAGAGGATCACACATTTCTCTCAAAAAAAAACGACATCGATTAGTCAAAGTGCGACAAAGTTTGTACATCTTTATAAAACAAGTATATATATTTATAAAACTATTATAAATCAATTATCATCATTTTATAACAATTTAAAAATAATTATTTATCATTTAAAACAAAAATTGAATGTATATCCAATTTTATTGAAAATCGGCTTTTATCAATTTTTTGATGAAACTTCAGAATCTCTTATTTTTGTAAACCAAATCTAAAAATAAGTTCACCATTCTTATTTATCATATAAAATATGCTTATTTAAGTTTGAAAATTCTATATTTGAATATTTAAAGTTAATTAAATATTCGATTTAAAAGTGATAAAATTATGAGTCGTTACAGGAAGCAACTGATAAGAGACCGGGAAAAGGAAATAAGGTTGCAGATGCACTTAGCAGAAAAGATCAGAATGCAGTATTGGCAAAGATAACTGAGTGGAAAGATTTTGAAGAATTGACTACATGCGGAGTACAATGGAGATTTGAGGCTAGTTCTAGTCGAGAAACCGCCATGTTATCATGTTTAGAAGTTCAACCGATGATGGTCGAAAGGATTGCTTCTAAACAGGAGAAGATCCATTATTAGCCGGGCGGATCAAAAGGCTAAGGAATGGAACAGAGAGCTATGACTTGAAAGATTTTAGTCTTGACCATAATGAGTGGTTGAGGAAGAAAGGACGACTATGTGTCTGAGTGTGGGAAACATTAGGAAGGAAGTTCTTAGAGAATGTCATCGTTCAAAGTTCATTATTCATTCGGGAGGAACTAAGATGTATCAGGATATGAAAAGGAGTTTCTTCTGGGAAGGTATGAAGAGAGATGTAGGCCTATGGGTGAACCAATGTTTGAACTATCAACAGGTAAAGGCCGCGCATCAGAAATCGAGTGGATTACTTCAGCCTTTGGATGTTCCAGTCTCAAAATGGGATTCTATCTCAATGGATTTCATAGACCGATTGCCAAGATCGGATAGAGGAAATGAGAGTATCAAGGTTATAGTGGACAGATTGACTAAGAGTGCACATTTTTTACCTGTTAGGTCGATCAGGACAACACCAGATTTAGCTAAGTTATTCAGGAGGAATATAGTTAGACTGCATGGGATTCCTAGTAGTATAGTAAGTGATAGAGATTCATTATTACTTAGTGAGTTCGGGAAGAGTCTATAGGATACATTAGGTACCAAACTCAATATGAGTACCGCTTACCATCCGCGGTAGAAATGGAGAGATTTAACAAAGTGTTATAGGATTTGTTAAGAGCTTGTGTGCTAGATTTCGAAGGATCATGGGAAGACCATCTACACTTAGTGGAGTTTTCGTATAACAACAGTTATTGGACTAGTATAGGGATGGCACCGTTTGAAGCTTTGTATGGAAGGTCATGCAAATCTCCAGTTTGTTGATTAGAGACCGAGGATAGATTAGTTCTTGGTCTGGATTTGGTTAAAGAAGCTGCAGAAAAGGTTGAGTTAATCCTGTTTAGAATAAAGGAAGCTTAGTCTAGGGAAAAGAGTTATGCTGATAAGAGACAGAAAGACTTAGAGTTCTCAGCTGGAGATTATGTTTTCGTCAAAGTGTCACCTATGAAGGGTGTGATCAGATTCGGTAGGTCAGGGAAGTTGGCACCAAGGTTTGTTGGATCATTTCCTATTATAGAAAGGATCGGGAAACTCGAATATAGGGTAAAGTTACCGAATAGTTTGGCAGGAGTCCACAATGTTTTCCATATAGGGTCGTTACAGACTCCTCTTATTAAAGAAATTCATCCTCGAAATTACGATAAGGTACCCACAATAATCAAACATAAAGATAAAACATACCATCAAACAAGTCATATCCTGTCCCTATTCCTGCTCTTAGTTTCCAAAGTATAGTCTCTCACGTCATCACTCCACTGGATTTTGACTAATCAGACTGTCTTGTTCCTTGGTCTCTTCTCATCTCTTGCAACTATACGAACTGGCTTTCTAACTATAGTCATATCTAGTTCCAGTACTCGATCTTATAACACAGTCGGTGTAATAGTAGTCTCTGGATCTCAAATACACTTCCTTAGATGAGATAGCTACACTATTTAGACATTTAATTAGAAAAATTAAATAAAATAACGTAAAGGGTTAAGGGAATTGAGGTTTGATAATTAAACTTGAGTCGTGCCTTAATCAATATATTAATGAAGGGAATTAGACATAGGTTAGAAGGAGAGTTATGATAAGGGTAAAATAGGAAGGTCTTTATGTTAAATATGTGTGTATATGATTTTTGTTTGATGATAATAAACATATATACATTCATTTAAATGTATTTGATATTGTACTATTTTACTTTTTCACAGATAAAATAAATATTTGCTGAATAAAATAAATAACATAGAATTGGAATTCAAACAAATATTTTATTCAAACAAATATTTATTACAATTTTGATAGTACAATTTCAAGCTCTCACTATAACTATACAATTTCAGTCACAATACAATTACATCACAATTTCATAGTTACATCAGTTCCTCACTACATATCACCCACACTCGTATTTATCTTCAACTTCATTCCAATGTGAATCCAGCATCTGAGCAATCTGCAGAAATATACATTGACGCAGTAAAATTGAAAATAAAATGTTTTTGCAGTATAAAACAAAATATGGATTTTGAAAATAATATTTGCCTCAGTTATTTGGGTTGTTCGTCATCATATTTGAATTCATCATACACGAATAGCTTGTGACATGCACAGTGTATCACTGTACATGCCACAAGGCCGTGCACACCGAAATGTACACTTGATAATGTTACAGGGACAGGTGAGCACAGGTCAAACCCAAATTATCGGATTCAACTCAAGTGTAATAAAACAATGTCACAATTTTCAGCACAAGGTCAAACCCGAGTTGTGAAACTGGATTCAACACAGATGCAAATTGTCAAAACTCAAGAAATCAAATCCAGACTGAAACAACATGCACAACTACAAATGTATACCAGCTACATGTATGCAATGCAGACAGGTCGAAGTCATAAACCAGAGAATCGAACTTCAAAACTGACTCAAACCAGAATTTCAAAAAGTCACAGACCTGAGTGCAGCAGTGAATGGCAACAAGGCAAATGTACATGAATGTATGTACACTATGTCAACATAACAACAATACGGCAAAGTTACTATGGATTTATGGTGAATTTTCTAAGTTTAAAAAATGATAATTAGGTTTTAAATAGTTTAAATGGTTAAAACATGTTTTCGACCCAAAAAAGTTGGATATGGGGAAGAAAATGATTAAATTGATTTAATTTGATTTTTATGGATATTTCCTAAGATTTTAGGAGAGTCGAATAAATTATTTTAAGTAAAAAAGGGCTTATTTACTTAATTAAAATGGGTTAAAATGTAAAATTGTTTATTATTTAAATTTCTGACTTGTAGCAGTAAATTTCAGAAAGAAATTGGTAAAGCAATTGTCAACCAATCACGTTTTGACCAATAATGAAATTTAGATGAAAAAGAGTTACTTTATAAAGCATAAAATCAGTTTTGCACCAATTTACACTTTCACCACTTCCATATGCCTGCTTCTGCTACCATACAACCGCTTTTAACCTTGCGATACCATCGAAACCTTTATACACGATCACAAGAGTCTTGGTATGTGATGTATTGAGTTTGGACGGAAGGAAATTGGGTGGCGAAGGCATGCTTACGGAGGGGAGAAATCCGCCTTTTTCCAATGCTTTCGATGCAATGGTCCCACCTTGTTTAAAACGATGGTTGCGAAGGAGTATGCTACCGCATATATCCCTTCGTCACTATGTTAGCTTCCGCATTAATACCTTTCGCCTTAGTTAGAGACCACTTTTTTCAACCTTTAAACTATGCATGCGAAAGGGGAGACTTTCATCTTCGAACCTTCCGCTAATATTGAAGCCGCCTTCCCCAATGTTTTCTAAAGGATTGACTTAGCCGCTTTTACTAATAGTTTCTAAAGCAATGGTTTCAAAAGGATAGTTTTGAAGCTACCCTCTTCTCCAATTCTTTTACTAGAGACCAATGCTTTCGAAAGTGATGCTTTCACCCCTGTTCCCTTTGACCCTATAATTTTATTAAGTGTTGAACTCAATGATTTTGAAAGGGATGCTTTCAATGATTTCGAAAGAGGTTGTTTAAGGTTTTCAAAAGTGGTTTCGAAGGTATTGTTTTGGCTTTATAGGCTATTGTTTTCCAAGTTAAAAAGAGATTTAACTTATTTTAAAGGGAAAGATAACCCTATTGATTATAGGTTTTCATCAACATTGTTTTGTATAAAGCATATATCATGGCATAAGTATTTTGAGTAAAGCAAAGAGTATGATTTCCTTGTTTTAAAAAGATACAATTTCAAGGGTTAAATCATTTGTAAAGATTGTTTTCAAGGAAATGAAATTTGAATAGAGTGGTCAGCCCAGATATTTGCTAAAAAAATGACTTGGATAATAGAAGACCAGAGGAGACTGGTGTGTGGTCATGCCCTATCATTTAGCTAGTACCCCCTAGCTAATATAAGTTCAAATTTGTAGTGTGTAGGGCTTTGTCACGGGTAAGACTAAAATGAAGTTACACATAGAAAGGAATGTTTAGAGTAGAGAAAGGTTATTAGTGAGCCCGCAAAACCATTAGGATCAATTGACCCTAGGAGAAGTAAGTTGAGGACAAACCATCCAGTATGGTGTCTAACGAAAGTTAGAATATTTATTATGTCTGGTAGGCCAGAGTCAGCCAGTGGTTAACAGTCAACCCGATAAAATTATAATGTTCAGACGGATACTCCATTGATTACCCGATTTATATGCATATATGTTATTGCTATTGTTGTTATAATTAGTTTGATTGTAAGATTTGATTTGCAAAAGATATGCTTTTAAAACGATATTAGTGAGGGGAAACTCGTTCCGCTAGGCGGCATGGTCTCACTTAATATTAGTAAACTGAGATGTAATAGAATTATTCACACCAGGCTTTATATCCGACTCGAAGTTTATGTTTTCCCCTTAAACTCTCGGGTGCTCAAAATATAATTTGAGTAGATTGAGATTTAAGGTATTTCTGGTTTTAGTAGGTGACGAATAAAGTTTCCAAAGATGTGCAGGAGGAAAGAATTAGCTATTTAGAAGTCTATCCATTATTGTTTCTGTTGTGATGTATTTATTGACTGATATGTCTATTTAGTACTCTGATCATCCAAGAGGGCATCTTCATATGTTGCTCTTGGCATATTTTGTAATAATTTTATTTATCTGAACCTGGGAATCGTTTTGGGATTATGTAATTGAATATGAAACATTGATTTGAAACGTAATCAGAAAGGCTATTTGGAAATTTATGTTGATTTTATTTGATATTCATGTGCTTCTGATATTATGGATATCGTTAACATTACCGTATTTTGTCACCGGAAGTTAATACTATAGATGACTGCAGCATATGTAGCGGTTAGCTTCGGACCTCAAAATTGGGGATGTTACAAAGAAAATAAAGAAGGAAATGTGTTCGGAATGAATGAAAATAAAGAGCCTATGCATGTGTATTTATAGGAAAAGTAAAAGGTGGCAATTTACCAATTTAACATCTTACCAAATTACCAAAACACCCTTGAATATTTCTCTTAAACTTCACATCACCCTCAAAACTTACCATCACCACATCACATCCTCCTTTGTCCCCTTACCTTGGTTGCTAAGAAAAACATGCATTTAAGTACATGTGTACTAATGTACTTAAGTTGCCAAAATGTCACATCAATGTTTTACTTAACTTAATTAAGTTGTTTAAACCATTTTATATCTTCTTAAACCACATCTTATAATTAGTATATGTGTGTGTATATATGCAAAAGTGTACACAACATTTCATACAACTTTTATACGATGAAACATCAAAAATACGGAAAACGGTCTTCGGTTAAATTTTCAGTTTTAAATCAAACTATTTATTTACGTTAACAAAACTTGAAAATAAGTTCTTATCATCTTTAAAATTAAAACAAGTTTATTTTAGTTATAAAATCATATTTAGTAATATTAAAATCCAATTGTAAAATACGACGTTGATTGGTCGAAGTGCGACGAAGTTTGTATATCTTTATAAAACAAGTATATATATATTTATAATACTATTATATATCAATTATCATCATTTTATAACAGTTTAAAAAGAATTATTTATCATTTAAAACAAAAATTGAATGTATATCCAATTTTATCGAAAACTGATTTTTGTCAATTTTACGATGAAACTCCAAAATCTCTTGTTTTTGTAAACCAATTCTGAAAATACATTCACCATTCTTATTTATCACATAAAATATGATTATTTGAGTGAAAATTGTATATTTGAATATTTAAATTTAATTAAATATTCCATTTAAAAGTGATAAAATTACGGGTCGTTACATACTTCTCCCTTAAAAGAATTTCGTCCCCGAAATTAAACCAAAATCCAAAACCCGATAATACTTACTCAAAACAATCTTTAAACTCATTTCTGTATGATATACACAGATCATCCATATGTGATATATGATTCGATCTTTTATTTGAATCCACAACTTTACTTCCGAACTAGTATTGGTCCCCCGATCCTTTAGTGTGGACTCTGATCAGGTACTTTGATCAGAAACCTTTGTTTCCCTTACATAGCTATCAACTATGATAAAAAACTTAAGTACCTAACCATAAACCCTCATCATTGTTCGTCATTAAGAATTGAGTGATAAATCCTCTTTCGGGATGGTGTAAACAACTTAAAGTTTTGTACTCGAATCTTAGATCAAAATTGTATGACGAAATAATGTACGTACAACATACCTTCCTATTAACATTCAAAAATATTTATGAAAACTTTTCTTAAAAATTTCATATTTTAAAGATGCTTCTTTACATATAATCGCTCTAAATATTTATTTCCAAATATTTTTTTAAAGGAAAATTGTAACGACCCGGAATTTTCGAACCCGAAAATTCCAGATAGTTAGAAGAAAAAGAAAGAGATAGAAGAAAGAAACAGAAAGAAGAAAGGAGAACAGAGAACACAACATCTCACATTCGCAGCGGATTAAATATAATAACAAATAATAATATCAGTTATACAAAGAAAAACTGTATTTGTTAATTACATTTTAATACATCAGAGTTACAACATTCACAAATGTACTAGACAGTTAAAATTAACATATCTCAGACAACTATAATATCACAGCAGAATATACTCCATACGTTCCTGCCATCCAGCTCGCCTCCTGAGCTCCAGAACGTCCTTATCTGAAATCTGTAATACTCGGTCTGACCCGAGCATTACATCAAAGTAACACCCGAGTCAGGCTGGAAACCAGCGTGAGTAAACTTATCTAACATGAAATTTCAATTCATAGAACTTATTTAAACCCGGGGTAACTCGTACTTTACTATAAGTAAACATCTTATATAGTTAACACTTATTTTCACAAAACAATATCTAAGTATCCAACTTATTTTAAATGGTCCATATTATCCCAAACCGGCCTATTTGATTTCACATATCAATCTATAAAGAATTATAGAAGATTTCAAATCGAAGTGGTTTCGGGTATTTACTGATACCCGACCCCGGTCTCTTCGAATTCAATGTCATCTTAACCCACGTTATTCAAGTGAAATACAATTCAAACTTTAAATACAGGGTGTCACCCTTACATAGTAATTCATCATCGATAGATTCCCACATTATCATAGTTTAAATTAAAACAATTCATATCACAAAGCATTACACAGTAGAACTATCAAACAATTCAATAGAATCCAAACATCCATAAGTAAGTTTAATTAATCATCTGATTAATTTTAAATCAGACTTAATTACTTATGAATTACTACTAATCCTGGTTAATTAATATTAATTTATTACAAACTACTTTGATCAATTATGCTTTAATCAATCATAATTAACCTTTAATTAATAATCAATCCTTAATTAATCATCCTTAATTAATTAATTAATTAGTCCTTAATTAATTATCATTCCTTAATTACTTTCATCAATTAATTAACCTTTAATTAATTAATTATTCTTAATTAATAAATAAATTCATCTTTAATTATTAAATAATTTATCCCTAATTATTTAATTATTTTTAATAAACCCCCTTAATTAATTCATAAATTAATTAACTTTAAATTAATCACCACTTGATTTATTATAAAACAAATCATCCTCTAATTATCAAGTAATTAATCCTTAATTATACTTAATTATTCCTTAAATTATTAACCTTTATCTTAATAACTTTTATTAAGTAATTAACTTCAAGTAATAAATTTTCTTTAACAAATAAATTAACTTTAAAAGTTAATTAATCATCAAACATTCTCTATATTAATTAACTATCCTTTAATTATTATTTTTCAAGTTTATTTTAACTAAACTTTCAAACCCAAGTTTTAAAACCATTGTAAAACTTGATTAATTAAAGTTAAACAACCTCTATATAGAGAAAAATAGTTTAAAACTTAAAAGAAAACTTGGTTTATGTTTTAAAACCAATAAAACAAATACCCTACAAAATCTCGTGTAATACCTGAGCCAGAGATGAGTTTGCCTGAGCAAATTTAACAAAACCCCCGAGTTTCCCTTATCTCTTCTATTTTCAAAACTTGGTTAAAATTTAAGTTTAAAAATTCTGTAAGTAATCGCTAACGAATCTACTTGAGAATGAACACGAGAAAACTCACAATCATCTTCGAGACCAACCCGAATACATCCCTATCTTCCCCAAATCCAACAGCCACCTGACATTCGAAAACGCACGTGTGCACTTGCACGGCCAGCCTGATCACCTCCGATCAACCACGTCACCCCCACCAAGTCATCGCCGACCACCTCTTATCGAATAATCACCCTAATCGATGAATCTGCGAGCCAAACGAAATCGAGCAAGTTAACACCAACTGGAACAAAACTGAACCACCATAAACCGCCTCGTTCTTCCCCCTCTGATCATCAGAGGTCACGATACTCCACCCTAAGCTCCGCCAGCCTCCCATGCTTCTGATAGTCTTGGTCCGATACTTTCCGATGGTCTACAGACGGTGCAGCGATCACGTTTCTAACCTCGACTCAGTTTAAACCTTAAACCCTAACTCGATCAAAATCAACATCCATGTTGATCTAGAATTTAATCCAGCATTTTTCCCAAACTCCACGGTCTTCCAGCTAGCTCTGGTTACGAACACGAAGTCCGTCGCCTTATCGATCGCCAGAATTTCGAGAAAATAGCAATTCTGTTCATCCCCATTTTCCTCAGCGAATACTTGATAAAAAAAAAATTAATATCACTTTTATAAATCATCAACTTCAAAGACGATTCAGTTTATATATTCAAAATTTAAAATCATGGTTGATGAAATTTTTGTTTATATTGAGTTTGCCTATATTCTTCTATTTCCAGACAAGACTTTTGTTTAATATACCAATATTTATTTTTAAAATTTAGAGCATGATCAAACAAACTTGTTTTCTTTTGATCTCAAAGCCTTAAAACAATCTGTTATAGAGTTTTTGGATTCTGAGACAGGTTTTGGAGCCTGTAGGGATAGAACAGGGTTCCTGTTGATGTGCACAGACATACATCTCATTTTCATGTATAAATATATACATGCAAACACACATTTTATCATTCAAACCTCAATATTGTTCACAGAAACAATTTTAAGTTTAAATCAGAGAGTTTACTCACCTACAAACATTTTTATTTCAGAGATCGAAACCTAAAAATCACTTAAGTGGAAGATTTAAACTTTTGAATCAGGTTTTCAAACCTTTAATGTTTCCAACAGAGGCATGTTTAGCCTTTTTAGATATGAACACATGAAAAATCATTTTTAACATCATTCATAACAAAATTTATATCATATTTCAAACATTCATCACATACCAATTCTAGATGTTTCTGATTTTAAGAGTTTTACCCATATGTATCTATAAAACAGAGAACAGATTTACACTTTCAAAAGTAGTGGTCACTCACCTTTTTTGTTTGAACAGAGCAGGTTTTGAAGCAGTTTTAAACTTTGAAAACTTGCATTGTTACCGAACTCTGAAACTTGTTTAACTGGAACTTTGATTTGCTACTGATCTAAGTTGCTTGAAACTGAGATGAATTTGAATAGCTTGCTTTTAAGCCTACTGATCTGAGATGATCTTGTTTTTCTTCAGCTTGAATTTGTTTGCAGATTTTTGTTTCTTAGTTTTTGAAAAAAAAATGAAGATAGGAAAAAGAACAGAGTTAAGAAAATGAAAATGGAAAAGTGTTGAACTGTATACAGATTTTTTTCTTATAACATTTTATTTATATTCTTAAAAGAAAACCATGCCACTTGTCTTCGCATGTTATACAAAAGCCACAAATGTCAAAAACTATAAATTTATTTTTTTTGTTTATGTTTTTATTAATTTAAGTATTATGTTTTATATTTATATTTATACAAACTATGTTTATTTTATGTATAAATTTTAAAAGAAAGTATATTAAACCTTTTATTAAATCTTATTTTTAACTTAAGCTATTATTCCCTTAATTAATAGATTACAAAAATACATATATATGCACTCTTATATACTCGTATATTATATACTTATGATTTCCATCATTATAAAGTTTGCATATATCTAATTATATATATATATTAATTTACTATAAGATATATCACTTTAATTCAACTATTATTATAGTTTCAAATCCACTTATATACATATATCTTCAGATATTTCTAATTATCAAAATGTATTTATCCAAATAAAATCAGATAATTATTCAATTAACAAATGTCCAAAAATCCGGGTTATCACATTCCTTCCCCCTTTAAATCTTTTCGTCCTCGAAAAGGAACGAAGCCAGAATTTGTTTAAAATTCTTAATATCAGTTAAATTTTCTCTTTGAACATATTTTTAAAACACTTTAAAAAATCTTTATAATATTACTAAATTAGTTTTTTTTTTATAAAAATACTTTTATAACTCGATGTTTCAATAAGTCCATCCTTGTTCTCATAGAAATTCGGTCATACGTTGATCAGGCGTAGGACTGAAAATCTATAAGTACTGGGTAGACCCGTTTTCAACATCCAGTGAAAATACTTGGAAAATAATTTATGAAAATATAGAAAACATTTTTGAAATTGAGGAAATATCTTTGGTGAGAATGCTCTGGAAATCATCACTCCCATCCATGGTCGCAGTTAACCCGATGGTTACGTTGCCGTCCCGGCAAAATCCACAGATAACTGTAGGTCTCCGCGCTCCTCGATTACGCCATGGAACCCGCTACAGATCGCAGTTATACCCGGGCCTTACGTTGCTAGCACAGCACAAACCCATATAACTGTAGGCATCAGCGCCACCGAATTTCGCTGCCAAATAATGAAACTTCTCCCACATAGGTCGCAGTCTACCGATATAAAATCAAACGCAGACTGTTGGCTCTCAGCGGCACAAACGACTTTCGCTATGTTACCATAGTGTCACAGTCTACCGATATAAAATCAAACGTAGACAGTTGACTCTCAGCGGCACACATGACTTTCGCTATGGTCTGCAGTAGATCGCAGAGACATCGAGTTAAACTGTCGTCACAACATAACCCAAATGCCTCTGTGGGCACCAGCCCCTCGACTTTCGCTACACAAATAATCCTCAGGAACTAGTTTGTCCGGACTCCTCACAGGATCAACTTTAGAAACCCCCCTTGGGGCTCAAGGCAGTACCACCCTGTGGTACTCCTGAGAAGTTCATTTCAAGGAAGCGCCTTTTTCCCCAGAGCTATTTTCAAAATACTTTATACTATATACTTATAGTATCTTCAAATCATACCCTTTATGATTTATCAAAATCTCCTTTACACAAAATCGATTACCAAAATCGATAATTCTCAAACTAGGCTTTCCAAAATCCAAAATTGATTTTCCCAAAAATCAAAAGCCCTTTCCAAAATCCTAGTTTTCAAAAATCTTTTCCAAAATCATTCTCATAAGATCCTTTATATATATATATAGATATAGATATATATAACTTTGAAAATCTTTGGATCATTTCAAACTTGTATAAAACCTCTTTTATACTTCAAATATTTCAAAACCCTTTTTATTCTGGCTAGATTCAATAAGGGAAGTTTATCATATTACAAAATATAACTTTATTTATTGTCAAATCAAATATTCAAGTTTGATTTCTTTATAAAGTTATTTACCATTTACTTACCTACATAAAGTAAATTTCAACCAAAGAAATACCCAATTCCATTATATTTCACATAATATACCTTTCATTTTCGAAAACCATTTCAAATTTCTTATCCTCAAATTTTAAATGCCAATTTCATTCAAACCCGTACGATGTACACATATCATCCGTACGCTATATCAATCTGATCGCTCAATCGATCACACAATTTCACTTTCGAACTAGTATTGTCCACCCGGCTTCCTAGTGCGGACTCAGATCTGGTTTCCTGATCAGAAACCGTCATTCTCCTTGCATAGTCACAACTATGATAGAGAATATCCAGAACCAATCAACAATCCATATCGAGGTTCGCCGTCGAAAATCGAGCGAAAAATCCTAACTCGGATCGATAATACTATCTCGAAATTCTGTGTTCGAATCTGGATCAAATCACTATGCGAATAGAATAATATACGTATATCCTACGTATTTATCTTTATTGGTTATTAGCCAAATCAATTCTCTTTTCTATTCACATTTCCTTTAATTCTATTCTCTTATTCTCAATTGCTTCCATTTACAATTGAGTTAATACTTCAATTATAAACAGTTTGAACTCTGACCCATTTAAATTTAAAATAGCTTGAAAAAGTTTTAAAATAGATAAGTAGTTGAAAAATAGTTATTAGTTTATAAAATAGCTGTAAAATAGTTAAGTAGGTACAAAATAGTTAGATAATTGCAAAATAGTTTTTAAAATAGTGATTAGATATAAATAACTGAAAAATAGTAATTAGTTTATAAGACAGTTTCAAAATAGTTAAATAATTCTGAAATAATTGTAAAATAAGTATAGATAGTTTGGGGTTTAAGAAGAAAGATTGTATAGTAAATAGTTTGGAAAAATTTATTTGTATTAAAACAATTTATTTTAAAATTTGTCCAGAGCCAAACTGTTTAATTTCCCAATCTACATTCCCAATTAATTTCCCTTTTTATTCAATTTAAATTTCCTTTTCCATTTAAATTGACTCAACACTTCAATTTCCATTGAAATTTATTAAATCCCAATTTAAGTTGAATTAACCTTAATTCCTTTCCAAATTCAAATCAAATTTCATTTGATTTTTAAACATATTCAATTTTAATCACAATTCCAAATTATATCAAATCAATTTGGATTAATTTCAAATTGAACCAGCTTCAATTTTATTTCAAATTATTTTAATTCAAAATTTCCATTTAAATTTATGCTTATCCATCTTTAATCACAATTCTAATTAATTCAAATCAAATTCAATTTGAACTAATTCTATTCAAATCTCAACTTAAAATCATCTCGAATTATATAAATTCGAGTTAAATTTTAAATGTTGATTTAATCCCTTAAGTTAAATTAACCCTTACTTTTAAATTAAATCAACCTTTTTCCCGAGTTAAATTTCAATTTCATCATAAAATTTCCAATTCAAGTTGTTCACTCTAAACTCATTTAACTTTCCTTAAGTTAAATTTAATTTAATTTAGTCAACTTGACTCAATTTGAATTCCCATTTCAATTTTAAACTTTATATTAATAATCTTCTTATTTAAGTTTAAAAACTTATCATCATTTCCGGGAAAATTCAAAACTCAACACTTAGTGTTTACTTCCAATTATACATATTTATTTCCTTTACACACCAAGTTATCCTTAAATTTTAAACCACCTTTGGTTTTTAAATTCAAAACAAATTCCTTTAAAATTTTCAAACCACTCCTGTTTGAATCAAGCTCTTCCATTCAAATAATATTATTTATTATTTCTTTATCACTTTGAAACAATTTTCAAATTTCTGGACCTAGATTTAAAACTTTCACAATTTTAAATTATCTTCAATTCCAATTGGATTTTTAATTTCAGTTTGGATCCATTTCAACTTATCTTCATTCAATTTCAATTTGGTTGTATTTCTATTACCACTTAATTTAATTCCAATATTTTAACAACCAATTATCTTAATATTTATTAGAAAGAAATATCATTTTATATATCAAAATATATTCTTATATAAAATCATTTAAAATCCTTATATAAGAAAATAACAATTACGCTCTCATATATATATATATATACACTCAACTCGTTCTAGGGTACCATTGACCCTATCCTTTACGAGTAATCCCAACAGAGCCAAGGTTCTCGCTTAACCTTTTGCTCTGATACCAACTGTAACGACCTGGAATTTTCGGGTTCGAAAATTCCGGGTCGTTACAAAAATATTTCATCCCAGAGGAATCATTTCAATTTTAAAAGATAATTTACCTTTTATTTTCCGAAATTATAATCAACTTCTCTCATTATAATATATTACTTTTTTTTTACCCAACCTTGATATAACCTATCGAATAATAATTCAAAATTATCCTTTTAACTTAAGAAAAATTATATAGATCGAGTAACTCCAAAATAATACCAAGGAACTGAGTACTACCAATAGTATCCTTTATCCCCTTAAAAAGAAGGGTAACACTTAAGAGAAGTGTTTACCATCCGAACATATCTCTTGCCCATTTTTAGTTATTTTCAAGCCACTCAAACTAGTTATCATTTGAGACATTCTTACTTTTCAAATATCCATTACAAATTATTTTGTTTATAAAACCCATTTTATAAATACCTTTCATAAAATGATCTTATATTAACTTACTTCCTTTTAAAATTTCATGATTCTTTTCCAAAATACCCAAAATTTAGTTTCTTGAAATTTATATAACAATCTTTCATATCCATCTTTTCAAAATTATTTTATTTGTGTTAATACATTTTTATACTACATGCTTAATTTATTATCTTATAAAAGTTCAACCTCATATTATTATCAAACATCTTATATTTAAATCGTGAAACTTAATTCACAAGATGTTCATTCAATCAACAAATGGTAATAACTGAATATTATCCCCTTAACCATAAACTGCCACACATAAATATCTATATCTTTCAAAAGATATTCCTTTATACTCAAAATATAATCCTTTTAAAACAGTGTATCGGTTTGCCTTATTTGTGTGTTTAGAAATCCTTATCAATAACGGTGATAGGGCGCATCGGCCAGAATCTATAAACCACCCAACAGACAAATCAACACAAAACAGTTCTATATCAAATAACAAATACACGCTCATATATATAATACTCTTAAACTCATTCTAGGTTGTTATCAACCCTATCTCTAATGAGTCACTCATTTTAGGGTATTACTGACCCTATCTACAATGAGATTACCCCACCAAAACCTAGGCGTTCGCTCTACCTAAGCTCTAATACCAACTGTAACGACCAAAATTTTCTACCCTCGAAAATCGACACTAATACATCCTCGTGCCACAAATACAAGTGCCGGAAAGCCCGATTGTTAGGGGAAAAAGAAAATAAAAATAGAATAGAATATCACACGAATGGAATAACATATTATTTCAATAATAATCTTTACAGCGGAAAAATTTAAATATAATATCAGAGTCTTACCTGGATTTAGCCTGGACAGTTATAAACCCATTGTCTCTAAAAATGCTAAAAAATAAAAATAAATGCAATAGATGTAGCGGATAATAGAATATGTCCATACATAGATGAAGATCTCCAGCTCTCCTCTGGAAACTCCAAGCGTCTTCAACTAAATCTGAAACTACTCGGATCCGATCTAGGTATTAAAAATACTCGTATCAGGCTTGATAAACCAGCATGAGATACTCGAAAATTTTAATTTATAGATCATGCTGATGTCAATCAAAACTTTTGAAAAGAAGGGAATTTCATAAGACCACGCTCGCACATAAATACGGATGGGTTTTTACCTTATGATAACCAAAATACTTTATACGGTAAATCACTTTGATATTATTATTAATGACGACAGTTTGAAAACACTTTCAAATAAATATATATACAAAGAAAGTATCAATACCTAGACTTTGGTAATATATCCAGACTAGGTCAACGGAATATACTAGACGGAATATATGATACCAAAAGGGGTAGTTGAAATGTTTGCAAAGCATTACAGCTATTTTGGGACTACAATCAAAACCGTAAAGCTTATATTTGGAATTGGATTCCCTACATGATAGAGAACTAGTGGCTTTTTCCTTCGATCCACGCATAACAACCATAGTTCCTGCGATGACCTTATCACTTTTCTCTAGCTAGCCACTTAACTACACTTACTACACTACTA
The DNA here is from genome assembly GCA_030737815.1 of Allium fistulosum. Lineage (NCBI taxonomy): Eukaryota > Viridiplantae > Streptophyta > Magnoliopsida > Asparagales > Amaryllidaceae > Allium > Allium fistulosum. The sequence continues at coordinate 1,431,083,103 of CM060902.1, forward strand.
TGGTACATAGTATTACTCAGTGGTTTTACATGATCTCCATCAATCTTCATACCTATCCATTTCATCATCTTAAGGCAACAGATGCCTTGCGGCAACATATTCCTTTCATTTCTCATAACTGATAGCTCGAAATGTGTCATGCAGACCACATAGTGTCCTATATCATTCCTAGGATCTGAGGCTTGTGAGGTTCCGTTCCACAAAGCCATGCTTTGATCTTAACAGGTTCCACTTTGAATGCCACATTGTCATTACTTCGATAACTATTGACTCTCACGAACATACAACCTCTGAGCTCGTATGTCTCAAAGAAGGGGGTTAAGCTAAGAGAAGTTGTCTTCTCCGCTGCCATATAGATGTAAGTTTGTAAAAGTCAACGTTGTGATCTGAGAAATGCAATGCTAGACATTCATCCATACAATTTCATTCTGGGACTAAATGAAACCGAAGGCACTCCTCTTACTACATTGAAGATTTCAAATCACAACAGGACCACTGATATAAAATATATCTCTATATTCGGAGCGACCTAGAGAATGTCAACAAGAAGTCCTTTCGTTATGTAGATCTTCGATCTTCAATACAACGAAGATTTGAGAATGCAGTCGCCACTACCAAATAAATATAATATGGGGTAAACTTGGGACTCATGACAGCAATCCCTACATTTTGAAGATCTCCGACCTTTAATAATCATCATCTTCAACACTTCTTCACTTCTGAACGTATACATTGGTTTGAAGTGGTTTTCGGATAAGAATCACCCAAATCCGACCCCGGTTTCTCCGAACCAACCATCGATAAAAAGACATTTAGGTATATAGGTAATTATCACACAAAATTCGATTAATTAACCCTTTTACGTAAATCAAATTTCTCTTAGAGATATATTCATTAAATCATTTCTTTATCTTTTTAAGAGTATATGGAATCATTAAGCCTTATTTACCAAATCTTGGAATAATTCTAAATCGTTTCACTTTTTACTTAGGAGAAACATTTCCAAATCATATATTTAAATCTCATATTTGAAAAAATTATTGAGTAAATTGAAATTATACTAATTCTACTCAATATCAATTTCTGTATTCAACCTTTACTATCCATCGAATAATGGTGAAATCACCTTTTAAACTCACACGGATAGTAGGGATTCCCTCCTCGGAATTTAACATGAAGTATAAGAAGATTATTCTATGCAATCCAAGTTGTTTGAATTTGGAAAATTATATCTTTTATACTTTGGGAAATATTGGTCCTAGTAAATCAAATTTACCATCCTCTTCGTCGGGCCAGTCCGGGTAGCTAGGGAGGGCAGGCAACTAGCTTCCCAAACCTAAGCCTAGGGACTACCTCTCTGTCACTCATAAGGTGGTCAAGTTATTTGATCGAGTCTAAATATTTTAACATACATAATTATTTATTTGAAAAGGTACACAAAAGGTTCGGGAAAGAATAATTAAGTTAGAACCATTGTTTGTAAAAAATTATTAAAAAGTGCTGCAAATATAGTTTTAAAAGTATATTTGATTAAAACAACATTTTTGAAATTCATTTATATAACTCAAATCTCTTTTAAAACATTTTAATAGATTTATAAAATTTATTTTATATTTTTAAACATTTAAAAATATTCATTTTGAATTAATTTCAAATTCAGGTTTTAAACTACAAAACCACGATTTTTCTAAAAACATGTTTTACTCATATTTCAAAGTCTACTTAATAAAATCTTGATTTTCCTTCTTCATTTAAAAACTATGGTTATAATAGTCCAGAAAATTCTTATCTCGAAGAATTCCGAGCTATATTACATTCTCTTCACTTGTTTGAATTCTACGGCGCGAAACCGCGAAATATTGTTACACGGCACGCCTAGTTTTGACTTATTTTTCAATTTCTTTTTAAACTTCTTGAAAACACTTTTAAATGTTTATAAAACATTTCTAAATCATTTTAAGCTCATTTAAACAAATACTTTTCATATTTCAAACTCATTTTCCATTTCATTTCATATTATAATACTATATTATTATAATATTCATTTTAACTCTTTTTAGATATTTAAAACTAATAAGAGGCTAAACAACTCCATAAACATATTATTTATGGATTAAATGTCCATTTAATTAACTATAGTTAATTACTAACCATTTCTCTTATCATTTATCAAACCAAGTTATCAACCATATCACAACCATATAACCAATCATAATATTAACTAAGTTATCATCAAATATAAAACATTTAATCATCCAATATATTTAAACTTTCAAATAATTATACTTGAAATAATTTAGAGATTAATTAGTAAAATATGAGTACTCACCTTTGTCTCTAACTAATTCTTCCTACCACATTCTTATCCAACATCACTTCTTCTAACATTTTCTACTTCAACTAAATCATTACTAAACCCATCCTAAGCATCACTTAAACCCTTCTCCTTCCACCTAAGTGCACGACCATCATCACCACCACCATAAAGCTCGCGGCCTCCATGCCCACCACCACTTCATGATGCTCACAGCCCAAGGGAATATTTCGCAAATACTGCATCATTTTTCTACTTTTTAGAGGCTAAATCATGTTTTCTAGATGATATAAGAACTTTGGCAAAGTTTGGTGGTGACTGGATAGGTTTACGTAGTTTTATAGAAAGATAGAGAGGAGGAAGAAGAGAAAAAGAAGCCATTAGAGAGCATGGAAGAAAAAGAAGAAAATGAAGAAGGAAATATGTTTGGAATGAATGAAAATGATGAGGCTATACATGTGTATTTATAGGAAAAGTAAAAAGCGAAAATTTACCAAATTACCAAAACACCTTTGGATATTTCTCGTAAACTTCACATCACCCTTTTTCAATACTTACCATCACCACATCACATCCTCCTTTGTCCCTTTACCTTGGTTGCTAAGTAAAACATGCATTTAAGCACGTGTGTACTAATGTACTTAAGTTGCCAAAATGGCACATTAATGTTTTACTTAACTTAATTAAGTTATGTAAACCGTTTTATATCTTCTTATACCACATCTTATAATAGTATGTGTGTGTGTATGCAAAAGTGTACACAACATTTCATACAAGTTTTATATGATGAAACGTCAAAAATTCGAAAAACGGTCTCCGGTCACATTTTCAGTTTTAAATCAAACTATTTATTTATGTAAATAAAACTTGAAAATAAGTTTCTTATCATCTTTAAAAATTAAAACAAGTTTATTTTAGTTATAAAACCATATTTAATAATATTAAATTCCAATTGTAAAATACGACGTCGATTATTTGGAATTGTATAAAAGTAAGAAATTCACTTCTAATTATTATATAAATTTCTCAATTTCTTGGGCGTTACTAATAATACTTTTAATCTTATTTGGAAAGAAAATCCACCACCAAAAGCTAAGTTTCATATGTGGTTGATCATGCATGGGAAGCTAAATACCGTTGAACTTTTAAAAAGAAAGAATTTGCCATTTGATAATAAATGTACTTTTTGTAACTTTTATTTAGAAAATATGAATCATATATATTACGATTGTAAGGGTACTTGTTACATTCGTAGTAATACTCTTCAAATCTTTAACTTTATTCTTACAATAAAGTTATTGATTATGATATTTACTAGAATAACTTAAGATTCAAGTTTAAAAGGGGATATAGATTTTATACTAGACACTTTATTCACTATAATTTGTTAGTATATTTGGTTTGAGAGAAACCAAAGGCTTTTTAATAATAATAACACTCATATTAATAGATCGATAATAACAGTAGCATCATTTTGTTTCAATTGGATCTCAAATCCAAAAATAGATTGGCGAAAAATAATCATTTTAAAGAATATCTTAATAAGGTTAGAAAAAGCATTGAATTATTTAAACAAAAAAATAATATTTTTAACATTAATAACTACAACATTAGCATTTATTTGAACTCGAATGAAGATTTTACTGATTATCATAATGTTCTTTTGATCACTGGAGCATAAGGTTAATATTTTTTGGTTTTATAAAATATTTAAGTATATATTTTATTTTTTTGTTAATATCTATGCCTTTTGTTTTCGTGATCACTATCTCATAACTTAAAAGAAAATTAAGATGTTGCATAATGATTTTGACCCTTTTATTACTCTAACTCTTATTATAGTTTCTTTGTTGTCTTATAGTCTTAACTCTAGTTTTATTACTCTAATTTCATTAATGCATATATATATATATATGTATGTATGTTTATGTATATAAATTTTATTTATATACATATATATGTGAATTATTCTTATATTTTTGTATAGTTCCATCTACAAATACAAGTTTAGGCTGAAAATGGTGCAAGAATGCTATTTGCAGGGTTTCAGGGTTGTTGTTGCCAGGATTGTTGTTCGTAGGATTGTTGTTAGGAGTGATTTCATATTTTAGATCTAGATCATCCAAGCTAGCTGTGAGGCGTTCATTCTCTAGTGGAGCTGCTTGTTGACCTCATTTATTCATTTGGATGCACCAGGGTTTATATCGGGTACTTCTAACACTTCATTATCGAGCGGTGGCCTTGCCGGAGTTCGATACTAAGGTGTAATGGGCAGTGGCCTTGCCAGAGCTCATTTAAGAAGTTAACTGAAGTTTTTATCTTAAATTTTTCTATGTTATAATTTTTCACCTACCAGGCATGTTGGCAGCTCCTTTATTATCTGTGATATATATATATGTACATGTGTGCTCTCCTCTACTTTAGAGGATCACACATTTCTCTCAAAAAAAACGACATCGATTAGTCAAAGTGCGACGAAGTTTGTACATCTTTATAAAACAAGTATATATATTTATAAAACTATTATAAATCAATTATCATCATTTTATAACAATTTAAAAATAATTATTTATCATTTAAAACAAAAATTGAATGTATATCCAATTTTATTGAAAATCGGCTTTTATCAATTTTATGATGAAACTTCAGAATCTCTTATTTTTGTAAACCAAATCTAAAAATAAGTTCACCATTCTTATTTATCATATAAAATATGATTATTTAAGTTTGAAAATTCGATATTTGAATATTTAAAGTTAATTAAATATTCGATTTAAAAGTGATAAAATTATGAGTCGTTACAGGAAGCAACTGATAAATAGATATATGTGCAGAAAGTCGGTATACATCAACTCCCAACAGCATTGAGTTTTGAATAAATATCTGATACAATAGTCTTATATAAAATTAACAGGTCTCTCATGTACTTTTAAAATATTAAGTATGCATATCCAAAATCTATGTCACACCTCCAAAATGCTCCAGCAGCACATCCTGATAGTGTATCCTCAAAAGCACATGACTTCCAAACCATTCAATTGAGAACCCGAGAGTTGTCATAACATATATAGACAAAGACAAACATGGGACGGACATAAAGCCTAGTGTGAGGGGAACTATCTCAAAATACCATAAATCAAAACTATATGCAAATAAACTAGCATTAGTAAGACATAGCCGCTGCTCTCCACAATCATGGCTTAGGGGTAATCCGGACTGTCTATAAACAAGTAAAGTAAACCTATCCAAAAGATAGGAATTCATACCATAACCTGCTCTTCTCCTGTAATCAACGAGTCGACACAACTAATATAATGTAGCTGAAATGTAATAATCATACTATGATAATGGTAACCCAACATCCAAATGTAGGGTGATCATAATATAAGTCTATCGCGAAGTATATAATAATAGTAAATGTACCAGCAATAACATCAACCAACTAACAATACACATAATATAGAAATGCGAAACAATGAAAGAATACAAATTAATATCCATCATCACTAACGAGTGAAGTCAACTATGGACATCTTTTGCGATCCAATGATTCCCTTTGATGGCCCCAGATAAACAAAGTTAGTACCTAATTGTACCATAGACCCTGGGTCACATCCTTTGTAATGGTTCTCATGTAGATCCTACCATACCTTCTGAAGCAAGCTATGGTGATATATGACATACTCTATTTACTTGAAATATATGTGAGCCACACCGTACCCTCTGAAGCAAAATTTGGCAAATTTTAGCCCCCTCGTAGATGATGTCACCGGATGTGTACCACACCGTAACTTTTAAAGCAGGGTTTGGTGACATATAGTCCACTCATGGATAATCGCCATCGTTCCCCCATTCTAGTCATCATGGATTTGTCAATTAACTTGTGTACACCTCTTATCAAAAAGAGAAAGACAATCATGTCTCATGTAATATGCCATCAGGCCTATAAAGGGATATCAATGCTAAATATGCACACATCAAATATAACATCGAGTAAGCTAATATGCCTATCACGAACGAAGACCGATATCTCGTCGTCATCCATCTACACGGATGGCCTCTATTATAAGACTCATAACCAGTACGGTCACTAATATAAGACCGATACAATTTACCATACTATACGTACCTCGGGGTCAACCTACAAAGGTATGGATTCACTCCTTTCAATAGTACATGCTCATCGGACGTGATTATGTGATCAATCGACTTACCAACCCCGTGCCTGATCGTTGTTTATTCCAAAGGATCTTAGCATTCGCATTCGCATCTGAATCTCGAGCTTCGCCTTGCATCCTACTTTCCCGAGTAGCCCAAAGCCTCTTCGAAGTCGTGCCCAGACCACATGAAGAACCGTAATCGAACAAGGACGAAATCCCCCTTAAGTCACTCCCTGCCCATGCGTTCAGTTGATTGGGGGTGTCATCCAATCGACTGAACCAAATTCCCTCGGTCTTCTGTTTTAGGTTCCCCTTGGGAATATTTTAACACATATTCAGTCCATTTAATTTGACCTTCAATTGGCTAAAATTGTCGATTTCCCAGCAATGAACCTGGAGAAGGTAGGAACCTCCCAAACGGTTGTCGATTTGCGTGTTGTTTCCTTCAACACTTCGCCCGATGAGGCTCTTGCTTCCCAAGCATGCCTCTACCTCATCGGACCCTTTCCAAAGTTCATTGGTTAATGTTTTAGAAGTGGTTACCTGAGTGTTCAAAAATCTATTACAGGAAATCCACTCTTTGCATGTGTAGAGTTTAACGGATGATTATAGCGACCCGGCTTCCTCTAACAACACCAAAATGCACTCATCCGGCCATCTAGCCTTATGTGATGCCAACACATGATAGCACACTCATTTATGGACATTTACACACAGTGCACCAGCACACTTCTCAACACAAGTCGCAATTCGGACTTCACCGGAGCGATTACTCGGGCCGGTGAGTTCTTATGCAACTTAACGCATATGATAGTTTCTATGGCCACATGAAATGCTTGCAACGAACTTATGTTCATTAATATATCAATATAATCTAACAATTTCATACCTATATAAACAACCAAACATACAACAATTTTAACTACAATTCACACATCTTTTTTGTTACTATATTCTTTAAATACACGTATACATATACTTGCCCATATTCATGTACATACATGTATATTTAAATAAGTAATTCATTTATTACTTAATCAAATCTTACTTTAATTTACTAAAATTTTTCAATAAAAGTATAATATGGTTTCATCCCATTTTATAAAATCTTACGCCTATTTTATAAAATATATTATTAGCTTATAAATCAATTTTAAGCCTTTAAATACTTAATTGCCTCATTATAATTAAGTATACCTCATATTACTATTTTATAAAATCTCATTTCTATTTTAAAAAATTAATACTTCTTTTATAAGATCATTTAACTCTTCGATAAATGATACTTAAGCTTCATTTACTATTTTATAATGTATCATCGTTTTTATAAAATACCTTCTTTACTAATAAAAACCATTCCTTTACTTAAACAATATTTATAAATAATAATTATGCTTCATTAACCCTCTAATCACTTTAATAATAAGTGTAAAGTTCAAAACTTTCTTAATTAGCTTACTAACTTTTCTAAAACCATTTCATATAATTTTATTATCACTAATTAATGGCATGCACTTACCTATATCATGTAATTAGTCCTTAATCTATCACTACGTCATATATAACCATTCAATTAATCTAAAATCAAATTCTTATATTACTAACTATTTTAAAAAATAGTTATTAAGGTCTTTAACAATTAGTGGGTTGACATAAGCATGTTTATAACACAAAAATAAGCCTAAATCAACTCAAGAAATCTTCAAACCACTTCATATACTTCTATAATAATCATAAATGAAAATATGAAATATAACATATAAATTAGTAAGGAGAATCATCCCACTCACCTTGCTTAACCCCAAACCAAGCTCTAATCATCAAAAACCCAACTTTAGCTTTCTATAAATTTCGAAATGAACACCAAGGCTCCAAATCAAGTCAATTCCTTCATGGGTTTTGTAGAGAATTGGAAAAGAACAATTATGGTGATTTTTATTTGAATTTAGGAAATTTATTTGATGTGTTTAGGGCTTAGGGATTAGAAGTGGATTAAGAGGAGACTAGGAAAATAATAGAGGAGATGGATGATATAAAACGTGAAACAAGAATGAAAATGAGAGCAATGAAGAGCTTAGCTACATATAAGCAAAGTTAGGGCAAGCTAATGGGCTTAGCCTAATTCTCTACATCCGGCACTATTCATTTCTGAAAATCATCGACTCCAAACATAGTCAAGTTTATACTCATTTTATTCGGGTCGAAAAAGAAAACTCAACTTCGGATGTATAAAGTCCTGATTCACTCGTTTGTAAAAGTCCAGGCCAAGAGGCGTTCCATTACTTAATGATTAAATATTTAAATTAATCATTTAAATATTCGATCGTTAAAATTCGGGGTGCTACATTATCCCCTCCTTCAAAGAATTTCATACCTGAAATTTCTATGAGTATGAGAAAGTAACAGGGCTGACCAAATTTCCTAAATCTCAGTTTTGGAAAACTCTAATAGTATTTTCCCTTATGTTATTATCATTACGAAAACTCCCAAATTAGAATGCATCACACAACAAGGGAATATGCGATAACCTACATTATCCTGCACTTCCCAAAAATTCATGCCTCTCTTAAGAAAGCTTCTCACCATTTAAATGTCAACCAAAGAAAATAACCATTTAAATAGTTATACATCGCCTCTCAAGTGTCTAATTTTACTATTCAAAGAAGATTGCACTAAAATAGAATTCGAACATGTATAACCTTAGTATAGTAACCGATACTACTATAGTCATACATGAAAATCAATTAGAGAGTAAGCCCAAGTGAGTCGGTATCAAAATATACCACAAACTCCGAGTCACATCAAAAGGCAGTGGACTCTTATAGATCCCATCTCGACCCCATAGCGAGCATGGATGATATGCGATCTATTCTAGACAGCTTTCGCTATCACTCTCCAAATCATATTCTAAATTATGAAATTATCACTACCATACAAGCAATCAAATACATAAGACAAGCAATAATTAATTAATAACAATCAACATCAATAAATAGCAAGCAACCATCAAATGATAGAAAACAATGATAAGCAAAAATAACTAGCATACAAATTATTAAAGATGCAAGCATCAACAAATCAATAATAACTTAAATCAAACAACATCAAACAATGGCAAGCAAACATAAGTAGTAGCAACAACAACAAGCATTAATAAATAATAAGCAACAAGCAATAACAAGCAACGATCAATCCATAGCAAACAACAAGCATACAAAATAATGAAATATTCAAAAGGAGTCTATATCAACATGATCGATAACAAAATCATGAGTCAAATGCACATGTCAAAGCATAAACTATAACGAGTCCATTCGTCATTCAAAAGGAATAAACGCCTAAGTGGTGTAACCCCTTTCATGAATATAATACACAAAAGGCCATTACACCTCCAACTATGAAAAGGAAAACTTATATGATGCATGATTATCGAGTCTCGAAACTCTTGAATAAATACAACGACCAATGCCTTAACTATCCTTTTCTTCCGAAAAGAACTCATTCTCCAGAAGAGAAATTTCTACTAATTAAATTTCATTAAATGAAGATCCACTACACCAGAAAAGACTTTTCGTAGCGTTGAAAAAATGCTACCATAACTTATGGTAGCGTTTTAGAGAACGCTGCTATACGACGTGCAACTAAAAGTCTAAAAAAATTTGTTGCGTTGTAGTAAATGCTACCAAAAGTCACTTTTAAATGCAACTATAGGTATTTTCTGTAGGATTTAAAAAACGCTACCAAAAGTCACTTTTAAATGCAGCTATAGGTTTTTTTGTAGGGTGAAAAAAATGCTACCATAAGTCTTCATTTTTTTCTGTAGGTTTATACAATTTACAGCAATCGCTTATATACTATTCATATTAAAACGAACGATCAATCGCACAATTTTCATATATTCAAACAAACAATTAAATCACATAATTAGCATATATAAACAATCAATCATATGATCATCATATTCAAATAATTGCAAAAACATGCTAATCTCACAATCAAATATAATATCCATAATCAATTCGATAGTAGTTTTTCAACAAAATAAGTCACATACTACAAGCATTCACAGACAAGTTTCCACAAATGGTACTAACAAAATACGACAACATATATAACAATTAAATTCATGTTCGTTGCTTGATTACCAATAGTTCTTTGTTGTCGACAGTCTTTGCTTCGAAATAGCTAATTACCTGCAAATGACTTTAACAATCAACAATATATATATATATATATATATATATATATGTATATATGTATGTATGTATGTATGTATGTATGTATATATGTATGTATATATGAAAATCATGTAATCTATAACTCGATATTCTATATTAACACATATTAACAAAAATTGTTCTATTTTTATATGCATCCTATATAGTTCCCCAACGAATACACAATTTTCAATTTACACAGATATTCAAATCAAAACTGGGTTAGAAGTCTGACTGGATTTCATTCTATGTGCAGATTGTGTATTCAGTACTATGGGCAGATTGTGTATTCAGTACTATGGTCAAGTTAAATCTTATAAAATATGAAAGAGTATCTGGAACGTCCGTTATCCATCGATGATGCATCCATCCACTAATTGAAATGTACAATTTTCTTTACCCTTGTCAAATTATAGTTTATTATTACTACTACTACTATTATTATTATAGGCTTAGTTGTTTATTATTATTATTATTATACCCTATATTTTATTATTATTATCTCCATACTACAAGCTATAAAAGTATTTACTACATGATATGCAAATGGGCATATGTGAAACTACCGGGTAAATATTCAGTTGACATCTCTGGCTACACGAGTACACAAACATATAGTATATATGTAAATAAATATTGATACACACACACGTAAAGGTTTAAATACAGGTATTTGTATATAAATATTTATATGTACACACACATATTTATGGGTGTGTGTGTATACTCTCACTGTCTTACTAAAAGTATTAACTGACAACTAGGTCTAGAACTATCCTTAGTTCATATAAAGATTTAGCTAATATCAATACAAATTCATATACATATATATATACACTTATATCCAGAAAAATATAAATAATTCACAGAGCTTAAACCTTAAGCTTATAAGTCAGCTGCATATATGGATAACTACATTAGATCAGTAGATATAATTGTATAAATTATCATACTACCTTAATCTTAATGAATCAACCAGTACAATAGTAAATATATGTCTTATACAACACATGATATTCATATAGCTCATAGTATATACCTGCTCCAACATACTAATGCAGACTAGGAAAAAGCTTTTGTAACATCAAACAAGTGTTCACTCCACCACCAACTGCTTCCTGCACTCCGAATCCCAAAGGTATTGATCCAGCATTGAAATGTTTGTCCCTACCCTTTCAGTAATGCGTTCCTTTCCTATAATCACAGTTGGTTCATAATTACAGTACACGTATTAAGAAATGATCAGTATTTTCTAAGAAGTTTATTGACAGTTTCTTGTTCATACCTCAGTACGCAGCTGAATCTTTTGTTTTATAGGAGAAGGCGAGGATAGAGGCGCAGAAGGAAAACCCTTAGAGCCTGCAGCCACTGTGGTAGCGATAGGTGTCTTGACTTGCTTCTTAAGCTCGTTTATTTCCTCTTAGATTGTTCAAACTCTACGTGACTGCCAACCTAAATAACAAGTGTATAACGTGTATACAAAAAGACCTCTCATCACAACTGAATGTACCAAGTAGTTTCTTTGCATTGGTCTAGGTATTTCTTTGCATGATACCATGATATTATTTTATGATCATGGGTCCATCAATGCATATTTTACTAATCTAGCTAGCAGTTGTTGGCTCTAATTCTTTCATACAAATTTACAACTGCATTCTTGATAGCTCGATTGCTTTCTTTAAAATATCCTCTCCTGTGCCGAATTGTGAGGCTTTATAGTTTATACAAACATAATAATTCATGAATATTTTTTCTTTGCTCTAACATAGTTGTTCCTTGCTCGTTTAAGTACATACTTTCCAAACATATCTGTACTTTATATTTGTAAATATTTTTTTCTTTCATTTTTTCTTTCTAAAAGTAATTATATAACAATAATCATTATAATAACTTGCTAGTTGACATAATGAGATGACAAAATATAAGAAGTGCTAACCAGAAGATAGACAAAAAGTAACAGAGTAGGGAATTAATATAGGACAGATAAAATATATGCAAAATTATTATAATAAAATGCTGGTGTGGTTTCATTTTTCTCCACAACTAACAGAGTAGGGAATTATATCATCTTACTAAATATCAAAAAATGAAAGTTGTCCGCGGGTGCGGCGCAGTGGAAAGGAGGCTTGAGTTCTGGTAAAAAGACCTAGGTTCGATTCCTACCATGCGCTTTCCTATCCTCGTTATCACTGTACTTACTCGTTGAAAGAATATACAATTTTATCACTGTACTTACTCATTGAATCACTATGCCAGATCCTAAATTACTCCAAGATCCACTTAGTTAAAATAAACTCATAAAAATTAATAACAACAAATGGTAAATCCAATAATAAATCCAATAGATCCAAAGCTTTGTATTTTCGAAATTATTACAGTTATAAAAAAATAGTCATACCTGAGCGCCTTGTAAGCAAAAGGCAAACACTCTGCTGTAGTTTTCCTCTCATCTCCAGTTTTGAATTATGCCAAATATTAATGATAATAACCTTCATCTTCAAATAGAACGCTTTGGAATCACTGGCACTCGCCGCAAGAACCAAACTGTTGTACTGTTTGTTCTGCTAACTCCATTCAGCAAATGTACTTTGGAAGACAATACAAGTTGAATTACTTGACCTTAAGTGGCTTTTTTCTCCTTTGCAGGACCAGGTGCAATCACTCCAGACATAATCAATGTAAACTACTATACTGAAAAATTATCAGTACCGATCATGAATATAAATTCAACCAATATCACTAACCAGTTCTTGAACTACACAACTTCAACAACGACGTTCTTCCTGACAACGACAAGCTCACATCGACAGCCACCACATCAGATCTCGGCTTCGACTTTAGGCACTTGTGATAGGCTTTTAGGAGAACACGTGAATCATCAGCAGCCTACACCCCAGATGCAGCATCTCAGGTAAGCATTTCAAGCAGCATGACTAACTCGAAGAATAGTGACTACATCTACTCGTTGACAGCCACAACAACATGATATCCAGGTCTCAATAGTGCATCTCTCGATTTCAGGTAGTGGATCATCGATCATGGTAGTAAGCACAGAGCTTCTCTTAGCACTTCAGATCAGAACGAAGATGAATTCAAGCGTAGAAAGGCAATGCTATTAAAATCCAAATTCAAATGGCGGCAGCAAGCATCAACATTCAACTCCAGGACGATGTGCACAAAGACGTCGAAACTAGGACACTTTGAGGTTGTCTAAATAATCTCCAAAGCAAGTACAGTTTGTTGTTGCTAAAGAAATAATACGTGACCAAGCATAGGTGATGACATGGATTACCCTCCTTTTTTAGTTATTCTTCCTGCGGTCAAGAACGTATTGGGATTGTTCATTCATAGCTGCTCAGATGGAATTCAAACAATGCATCAACTCCAATTAATTTCTGAAATATGTTCTCAATTTCTGATGCTCCATTTTCCTGCACAGTGACATGGAGTCTATACATACATATCAATGTGTAAAAGTATGCATATCAGATATGCACATTAACAAAACTGTTGTTGCAGCAGTTTTTGATGTATACTAATGTCAACGGATCATTTGCTGTTAAAAGATAGAAATATATAATAGTATTCACCATCTGATCCTATTCATACCACATAAACTATGTGTTTGTGAACTGAAATATCATTAAATGCTCGAAGAAGAAAAGAAAAATAAACTTTGTATCATTATATGTTACATATTCGTATATCAGGATGTTGCTCTAAGCGAAGGAAAAAAAGCCATGATTTATTTGTTATAGTTTTCTTATCATTCTATTATTAGGACTATCAAACATCAGGTCAATTTTTTTGTTTTTTATTCTAGAGCAACTGATAAAACAGAAACTTTAACCAAAAATCTCAATACTTAATACGGAAACTAAAAATGTGATGCATACAGATCATTTCAATGTTTTGATGTTTAAATAACTCATCTTTTGCATACCACTTATTAGTCTATATTTACTTGGGTTGTAGTAGTTTTATAGTGCATAAGGTACATGAATTTGCACCTAATGCATTAACTTGCCTACTGAGCTAAAATCCATTGGCATTCTAACAAGGATAAAGATGACAATATTTTTAAACATATAATGGGTATCAGAATGTGTACAACGTAATATCTTAACTGTCTTAGCCGAGGTTCACACAGCACAATCTTTCACCTTTTGATTTGATAAAACTTAAGGAACTGGTAAACAGTAATATTATACCGCTTTAAACTTCAAAAATAATGAGCAGAAAAATAGTCTCCATCGATTATCTCATACCAGATACATAGTTTCTAGACTTCAAAGTGGACTAAAATACATAATTTGATTTTCTTTAGTATTAATGGAGCTTTGCACATAGATATAGTTGGAATTGTAACTTAGAAAATGAAATCAGTGGCGTTTAATCCCTTGACCTATTGATGAAAAGTTCTTTTCGTTTCCAGTTCCATTTCATGAAGGCTTCATAACTGAATTACTAGCTAATGTAAAGAACTGAACATAACAAACTATCAAACCTGACGTATTGGCAGACCAAGGGTATTCAGAGGAGGATGACGATTTTCATATCCACATGGATGACTAAACTTGCTTGTTGGTCCATATTTGCATGTACCTGTCTTCAAATAGAACTGCAGAAATAATGAAACCAATTACTTTATAGACAACCAAGCATGAAAATGACCTACACTATATTTTGGTTCAAATATTTGAATTTAAAGTTACTTTATAGGAGCTGTAGCATTTCATTACAGAAGCAACTATTTTTGTAAACAAAAAATAACTATTTTCACTGTTACACCAAAAATTTAATTTTTTTTCGCTTGAGCAGCATTAAATCATATGTAAAAATACCATAACTACCAGGTCATGCTTTGGTGGTGAATTTGGTACAATAATCGTTGATGATTTGATAGCAAAAATTCAATTTGCAGTTGAATAAAGAACTGCACTATAAACACTAAATGAAAATGAATCATCATCATACCATATCATATAAAAAACCAAAAGCAACCATAGCCAAAACAAAACCAAACACTGCAACACCACTTCCTCTCAACCTAAAACTGGCAGGAACCATATCAGGCCTAACACACTCTTCCCCCATTAAACCAAACCTAGTATTGATTAACCCTACCATACAAAGACAAATCATCTTCTTCGTTTTCTAGAGGTTGTAAACATAACTTGCAATATATAAATAGTAGTAACAAAAATAATTAATTTCAAATGTTGAATCTAAAGATTAGAAAATTACCTCAAATCGGGCTTTTAAAGAGAATCAATCGATAATTTTGAAGCGAATGGCATTCCTAGTTATTGAGTGAATTCATAATTGGATTCATTTTCTTATTTATTCCAAGGATAGATTCAAGGTGTTAGGGCTAGAGCAAACTAGATGTTGCAGGCAAAACTAGAGTACGAACGAAATTTCATGGGAGATTTCACATATATTTGGGGTTTTAGTTAGGTTTAAAATAATTTTGGGGAAGATTGGTAGTCGATTGTTTTCTTGCTTTATGCGGGAGAGAAGAAATTATGGCGGCCAGGTAACCGCGTAATGAAACGAATCAAAAAATAAAGCGAGTCACTTTAAACAGCGTTTCAGATTCCAAAATTTACTTCACTAAATACTTTTATCAGTATTCACAATGAAAACGATGTCTGTTATTGCAGTGAAAAGCGCATTTTCTTGTAGTGATAGGTCATGTGTTAACTTAGTACCGAGTTGGGCTTCACAACTCGGTGTTGATCTGTAACTTGTCGCAATTTTGGTCTTCTGGCTTAGATCTCTTATTTGATTAGGTTGAAAGCGTATAACCAATCCCCTCTTATTTAATGTTGTTTGCTACCTAAGGTTAATACTTTGATCACTTTTTAGTTTCCTATGAAGTGTGTGTTTAGAGATCAGTATCGAGTTGCGAGAGTCAACTCGCAACCGACTTGCCACTTCACCTACTATTTGTCAACTTATTTCCCTACCACTCTATTTCCTTAGAAGATGGTTGGCTTCTCTTGACTTGCTAGTGAGATTCCATATCATTTCTGAGCGTTAGTTGAATTCTGAAGTTTCAAGTAATAGTTCTGGATCTCTGGTCTATTGTCCGACCATTCGATGCTTCTAACTCATCTAGATACAGCCTGGTTCAAATATAATGTTATTCAATTATATATATATATATGTATGTATGTATGTACGTATGTATTTATATATATATATATATATATATATTATTTTCAACATGTTTAAATATAAGTATATTAAAATAAATTATTTTGATTTAACAGTCCATGTATTATAGTTATGTTAACTATAGATAAACAAGTATATATATTTGATAATTTAAAATTTAAATTTAATAATATTTGACATTTACAAAAAATTAAAAATAATATTTTTCATAACTCATAGCCGAAATAAAAAGGATATTAGGTTTTAAAATAATCCATGTGGATTATATAAAAGTAAAATAATAATCCATAAGGATTATAATTTAAAGCCATTAAACTTTAAAATATTTGATGTTTTCAAATAAAGTAAAATAAAAAAATGTTTTTTGCTTTTCATAAAAACACGAAGAATTTTTTTATTTTATAAAATCCTTGTGCATTGTTTATATATAAGTGTGTGTGTGTGTGTTTATGTTTGTATTTGAAATAAAAATTTAAAAGTTCATTTTAGTTGAAGCCGAAAACAAAATTGCTTTTTTAATTTTAAAACCATGAGAAATTAACTAATAAATGTTTTAAGATCTAAAGTATACACACACATAACAGAATTGATAATTATATTATATATATATATATATATATTCAAATATTTTAATTATTAATTTATTATTAAACAAATATTTAATATCGATTTTTTTTATTTTCTAGTCGAATTAAATGATACGGAGCATATATGAATATAGACGTGTACATAAATAAATTTAAAACAAAATTTTTACCTCCTTGTCATGATCCTACCAACTGCCGAACACATTGGTCGCTAGTTATTTTCTTCCTTGACCTCCTCGTTCTGTCTCTTTGGCTATGGGAACTTCGTCTTCTTGACTTCATCAATGACGTCATTACTAGAGGCTAAGGTCAAGGTTTGATCGAGTGCCTAAAGCGAATGAGAGAAGCAGCTATTTATAGCCAACAGATCACAAATATCCAGCCCCTTGCTCAATACTCCTAGAAGTCCATGTCCTCTACCTCCGCTACAATGCTATGGCCAGCCATACCTTGTGGTTTGGGTTTTCGAACTATGGGCTAAAATGATTTTAACTATTAAATCATTATTATTAATTTCTCAAGCCCATTCATTAATTAAATCGATGTATAACTTTTATACATTATTTTAATCAATTTTGAGGCTTTAAATTAGTAATTAAATGCCATTAAAATTCAATGCAATATTTTTATTCAATTTTATTATTAATTTTTAACATTTATAAATCAATTTTACCTTGGTCGAACTAGGAAACAACTAACAATGGGGTTGTCTTGACTCTGGGATTTGAATTTGGTCCTCCATCATTATTTAAGAAAAATTAAATACCGGAGCCTGTACAGACTTTGATGAAGTATAGTATCCGGCATTAGTTCAATCGCTTACAGATCATTTAGGTGAAATCCAATTTTTAGTCTTTATTAAGCTCACCTAGTAACAATATTTTATACAAGTTTTATTTTCATCGACACCATATCACTTAGATATTTAGAGTTTGGTCTAAGGTCAAAAAATCTACTAATATTTGTATTTAATTGTGTAAACCACTTTAAAGTTCTTGATTAAATCTGATAACCTTTATTTATTAACCAATTTACTCAAATAAGAGATTTTGACTTTAAGTTGACAACCAATTACGATGATATTAACCTTCTACAACGAAGCAGATGAATCCTCTTGAGTGGTAATCACTTTAAGTGGTTCAACTTGTACCACACTGGCTGTAACACAGTCACCATGCCATATGCTTGAACATAATCAATGTACAACCTATATACTTAGGATTAAGAATATCCTCAAGTCTGAAGACTTATACGTTGTTACTACGATATCTTCTATTTTGACTTAGTTGTATTGACCTATAGAAGACTTTCGTCGGATCATTATGTGATTGTTCCAAACAATTACATATATGTTACCAATTGGTCTCCCGAACAGTCTTCAGTAATACATTGTCCACCATATGGAGAGCGTTACATACACTAGTCTCAACAGACATATCGATATCCTTATTCTCAATACACCTTGACTAGGAACATTTAAGGAGTAAGTATTTAAATATCGATTTAATATTCATGGTTATGTCCACATTCATAATTGCAATCAATAAAATACTTCCCCTAATGATTTTTTACTCATATATATTTAATGTGTTAATTAAATTTGCTTATTTCTCTATGCAATATATATAAAAGAAAACGAAAGCAAAAGCATACTTCATTTCGAACAGGATTCTTTTATAGGAGTTAAGTTACATAAAAAAATAGATAATTTACCCCAAGGCACATCCTTATATTACTATCGTGCAAATGGTCACAACTTTCTTATTTCAAGCCAAATTTCAACAAGACCTCGATCGTTTATCTCATAATGATCCAAATTAAGTTGTACCAACTTTTGGAAACCTTTTGCAAAATTTGACTTTTGAACGCTAGAGATCATGGCCGCTTTTGTATGCGTCTGTAGCATCTTTTGAACCAATTTTAGCATGATGGGGTATTTAATGGAAATAGCAGTAAATCAATACTATATGATAATTATCGTTTATAGCGACTCCCTTGACCAGAGATCATCTTCAACGATTTAGTGATGCACATGTTTTTGATATTGTGGAGGTGGATGCAATATAAAGTCTTATGTGTAATGACGAGAATGACAAAGTGATGCATTCATAGAAGTCCATAACACCCATAAATGCCTAATACGAATCCTCTCCATAAACCGAGTTAATTCTTCGTTAAGCCAATGTTATACCATAGCAAAAGGAATGCCACTTACCGATGCTAAATAGGTGTCAAAGGGATGCTGGTAAAAGACCTACGATGTCGCATCGTCAACTTTTTAGGCATCCGAAGAAAATAGGTCAAAAAAAAATTTCAACACCTTAAAGATGCCTTGCGTAGTGCCATTACTAAAGCCAAACAGATGACTTGTGCCAATGCCTAAATGCCAACTTCATTTCGATGACATGTCGACTACTTTTAAAATTAAAAAATTCGACATTGTGGTCTCAATAGAGACGCCCAATCAAATTACAAAATCGGATTTTTCGACACCATGCAAACGCCATTCAAACTCCGTAGCTGAAAAATATTTGAAGCATTTTTTTCCTCAGTCATGGGTTCATATATATATCACAGTCATATACCATATATTAGATACCATAAGCAAATAACATATATAACAAATCACATCCAAATATCAGATATCACATCTAAACTGAACAATATCATCACAATACAAACCAAATATCCAAACCAAATAATACCATCACAATAAAAACCAAATATCCATCCGTAAGGAAATATCCAAATACTAACAACAATACCAAGCCAAAAATCCAAATAAACCACATATACATAAGTAATCACAATCTCCAAACAAACCAAATATACATACAATCACCATCTCTAAAGAAACCAAATATACATAACCTACTACCTACTCGCCTAAAAGGCTAAAACTTACCCAGCACCACCATCTCCATCTCATCACCACCACCACCCTTAGCAAAAATGTCCTTGTTTGGAAAGCGTCAGAAAAAATGAAACCGTAAGTAATCCGAGCTGCTTTTGTAACTGACCGATGTATGATTTCAGCAGTCAGTTTTCTTCTTCTACAGTAGTGATGTAGAAGCTCTATTTAATGACGATCTCTACATTTTAACTAAATTTATTTGTTAATAATAAGTAAATATTTTAGTTTAACTACCATATTTATTGAACCAAAATTATTAAATTTTTGTTCAACATATGTTTGTTTAATTAATTGAGTGATTTAACTTATATCTTTGTTTAATTTATTGGGTGATCTAACTGATATATTTGTTTTATTACATATATGTATATATCTGAATATTTAATTTATTGAGTGATTTAACCTTTACAAACATAATCTTGTTTAATTCATTGAAACAAAATTCATAATTTAACTCAATTATAAATACATTTGTTTAATTTATTAAGTGATTTAACTTGTATATTTATTTCATTTATTGTGTGATTTAATTTATATATTTGTTTAATTATTATTTGATTTAAATTATTATTTTTAATTTATTTTGTGTTTAAAAAATCTATATTTTAATTTGAATAAACTCTTGTTTAATTTATTGAAACAAAATTTATAATTTAACTCAATTATACGTATATTTATTTAATTTATTGAGTGATATAACTTATATATTTGTTTAATTTATTGTGTGTTTTTAAAAAAATCTATATTTTAACTTAAAAAAACTCTTTTTAAATTTATTTACCATTGTTTTAACATCTTAGGGTGGTGATTGTACTAAGCATTCATATAAAATACAAATATACACATGTGGTTCTTGGGATTTAAAGCCAATGTATATATACATATAGTATACTATACATATATATATATATATGTATATGGTTTTATATACATATATACATGATATCATATGCATATAAAGAATGTTTAAGCTATTACATACCAGAGGAATATTGCCATAGTTCGCTTACAATCCATCATTTTTGCAGTAGCTTTAGTGAGAGTGGGGGATGCATCTACATCCACTTCTCTGGTTATCTCCACACCGCGACTCTGAAGCTCGTCAATTCTAGCCTGGTATTTCGCCTATTTTGCATTTTACATATCCATTAGAATTTTATACATCTATATATACATAAATATTATTTAGATGAATTATTGTTTTATGGATAACATACCCGGAACTCGGTGTGGAAGCATCATCTACCCAGTTATTCACGGTGGACCCATCTGATGACTCAATCTTATGAGTCATGTAGATGCATATAACATTTGCAATCTCGGTGTAATAGGAAAGTAATGTATTCTGATGAAAGGTACGTCTTTACCACTGGTTTTCATCGACTTATATCTAGGTTATTTACCGAATTTACACAATGCCAAATTTTTATCTTTCTTCCAATAAATTATGCATCCACCTAGACACGTGTTAATTTTTTCATAAGGCAATCCAAATGCAGAGAACTTTCTTTTAAGGGAGTACTGGTTCTCCTCTAATACATTGTCAGGTGGAAGCATTTCTTTACACAAGTTAAGAATTACATTCGTTAGGTTTTCTGATGCATTTATTTGGGATTTTATAGTGATTAACCTAGATGTAGCTGATAAGTGTGTTATTTTACAACCTTTATAGAGTGGTCGTTTCGATGCTTCGAATAACTTAAAAAGCTTTTTCACATCTGAGTCAAGACCTTCCTCCAAATTTGGTTCTTCGATCCACATACTCGGAACAACGGTATCATAACCATTTCAGTCATTCTATTTTTTAAATCTACATTTTCTTCAATAAGGGGTCCATTGCAATACACATCCATATTTACAGTCTCTTCTTGTACAACATGATATTCTTCTCCATGGTATACCCACACAAGATAGTTGGGCATAAAATCATATTGGTGTAAATGTAATATCACTGTATAATACTTTAAAAGTAGCAGATAACAACATTTCGTACATGGGCATCAGATTTCTTTCATATTTGTTTATTACAAGGTACCACTTTCATGAATGTGTCCATGCCACTTCTAAAGTGCAATGAAATCATTCCTCTATTTTTACCTCTTATATGCATCTAGCTTCAATCTTTCAAAAATCCATCTTCTATACTCTACATGTAAACAAAATTTTCATTATCTTTCAAATGATAGTATTATTAATTCAAATAACATTGATAATTTTATTATTACTTTAAATAACACTATTAGTTTTATTAATAATTTAAATAACATTGTTACGTTAATTGATATTTTAAATAAAATTATAAATTTAAAATACGTTATTAATTTTATTAACACATTCAATAACATTATAAATTTTATTATAAAACAATGGAATTTAC
Organism: Allium fistulosum; assembly: GCA_030737815.1. Taxonomy (NCBI): domain Eukaryota; kingdom Viridiplantae; phylum Streptophyta; class Magnoliopsida; order Asparagales; family Amaryllidaceae; genus Allium; species Allium fistulosum. The sequence continues at coordinate 1,431,105,855 of CM060902.1, forward strand.
ATACAAGCAATATAGCCTAGGGATTTCTACACTTTAAAGGCTGGCCAGCCTACTTCCCATTACAAATGCAATGATATTTATGTTTCGTAAATCATTTCAAATCGAACGATTAGAAAAATTTTGACAGCATTTCCTCTTATTTCCCGTATCATATGCAGAAGAGTGTACATGGAGAATAAGCATGAAGTACCATTGAAATTTTGTTAATCATTCTATTTGAAATATTGATTTATGGAACATAAATATCATTGAATTTATAACTTGTCCAATACGGGAACAAATCCAACAAATAATGTATTAGATAAATATCGATATCCTTTTATTTATAATATGAATATATGATTATATATGGTACTTATCAAACAGGGACAAATTAAATATCTATGTGGTTTCATTAATAATACAATATCCATAGATTATTTTATTGAACAAATTCATTAAAATACGAACGTTGAATTATATACGAACGGTCATTCTAAAAAATCTACACCAACTACCATTTGCTAATGAATTTGTAACAACGAATCTATCTCCAATCATAAAGTTGAACAAAAAATGAACGAGAGCATTTAATCATACAGATGGAGGCGGGGTGCTTGCGGTATTGGTTTCTTATGGCGATTGCTTGAGGAGAGCCTTCGGCTTTGGGTTAGTGCTCATGATTGCCTAGGGGTGCTTGCGGTAGGCTAGCGCTTGTGATGGTGGGGGCTGGCACTTGTGGTTGGAGGGGTGATATGGGGAAGGTAGGGGCTGGCGCTTTGCGGATTGAGGTGGTGTCATGGGGTTGGCACTTGCGATACGGCTGGTGAAGGTGGTGTTAGGGCTGGTAGGGGCTGGTTGAGTGGGAGGCATGATGGAGGTTGAGGGGATGGTGCTTGTGGATCGAGGCTTGCGTGGAGGAGTGAAACCTTGCATGGCCGAGCGGTAGGCATGGGGGAGGTGATGCTGGCGCAAGAGGGAGATGTGGGGGGTGTAGCATGACTTACCGACGTCGCCTCAACATCGTAAATAAGGGCGTTGGTAGTGTGAAATAGATAAATGGTAACTTTTCTAATATTGTATACCACATGTACACTCAATCTTCATTGCATCTAGTTCAATAATTAACGCATCAACCGCTCAAAATTTAGAACAACTAATTGGAGCCAACCAACTCAGTGCCACCTTAGCTCCATAATAACATCAACTAAGGCAACACAAATGTTCAACAAATGGCTTTCCCACCAATGTGATTAAATATTAGCGACTCAATAACATTATACCATATGTAAATGTCATTGTATTCTGTAAACAATCAAGCAATAGAAAAAAATTAAAGAGTTCGAACCTGAAACTGACAACTCTATAACAAGTATCCACAACATGTGTTTGGAACGCACATATTTCCCTAGAGTTTATAAACAAAGTTTGATTCTCTGAGTAATTAAGAAAAAGAAGAAAAAACATATAAGATTCTCCATGGATTGAAGCATTGTAAATTGATCATTTGTCTTTTCTTTACCGTCTCCTTTTAATTTCAATATTGCTCACGGCACAATTGCATCTTTCATTGTCCATAATCAAAGTTCTATTAAATATTGACATCTTAAGTTTGATGGAAAATATCGTCAACAATGTGCAATTTTGTTTTAATTACATGGTTCATTAATACCAACAAGTGTCAATCTCGAGGATCGAATTCATGATCTTTAATCTTGTAGTCTAAACTATCAACTAATCGAGCCAACCATGTTGGCTCCAACGTACATAGGTTTATCATCTTCATTAGCTAATAATTCCATTATATGGATACGTTGACAAACTGTTAACGTTACCTACAAATACTTTTTTGTTTCAAACACTAGTAGTGTTTACGTCAAAAGTTCGCACAAACACCCAAAGATTGAAAGTAGAGAATAAAATAAAGAAATAACTTTAAAATGTGGAAAATAAGAACACATAGCAATTATAGTGGTTTGGCTAATCAAAGGCCTACATCTACTTAAACTTTGTTGAGGATTTCTCGTGAGTTTAGACAAAATTGTTCTTATGGATCGTTGATGATCCCGAAATTACAAGGATAATACAAGAATTTGTTAAACGGCTAAAAAGATCCTTTAAACAATGCCCCTCCTCATCTATTTATAGCTGCAGGTTGTCAAAAAAATCTCACTCACGTTTTTGTCCATGTTTCCGACGTTCAGGAGAGATCAACTGAAGAGATCATAGCCAAGTCATAAGTAATCAGGAATCAGTACAAATCCATGTTCAGGGATCGATACATCCCTGACTTTGCCCTATGGACCATAATTCCCTTCTCCTGATCATTTGTTTGACTTGTACCCTTGTCTTTGTTGCTTCATTTGCATTGCTATGGGTCGGGATTTGATCGAATGCCTTGGTTCGAAGGTATGTTAGAGACACTTGATTTATGCATTAGTTGCTTGAGTCGATATAAGCTGGTGATCCATCCAACATTGCATGTGTCAGCTTGTAATTGCTTCGCCTCGATGTAGCACGAGGTAAATGAATAGGAAAGTTTGGGGATCGGTACCATCCATTGTTAGGGATCAGTTCTGATCCAAAACTTTGCTTGCCCCTTATGGCTTTAAATCTTATACTTACAGTAAGATGTTGCCTAGGTTGTAATTAAAGGTTTCCTACTATCTTGGGACTTCATTCCTTAGTCTCCTTTGACACTTGAGTTTGGTTGTCGTTGCTCTAGATTCTTGCTTGAAAACTTCCCGGTTTAGCTAACCTGATGCGTCCGAATATGGCCTGGTCACAAGACAGGATAACATTTGCCCCCTTCCCCTAAAAAAATCTTTCTTTAACAAGATATGCTTTGGAACAAGATAAATTGAAGATTTTGCATCATTAGTCTCCAGTTTACTTCGAATTGACTCCACCTTTTGCCTGAACTACTTTCGTGAAGTGTTGTGCCTTTTTCCGATCATTACATTGCTTTGAGCAGTTTCGAACTTTTTACTTTGGTGTGGTATAAAAAATGAAGCATGTTTTTCAAGTTTGTCATTCCAATTTCAAAAAACTCTTAATGATCTCCTTCTTCGAATTAATCAGGTAAGACTTTGGTCTTTCGAAATTCCGATTGTCCGATGTCTTTCATGAATGCATACTTACACCTGTACATACATCCATTGTCATACACATATATAAACATATGTATTATTTTATTTTTTTATACATACATACATATATATATATTAAGTTTACATGGTTCGGTACCGATCCAGGTACCATGGATCAGTACCGATCCATGGTGCCTCAAACTTAGGTGACTTAAAAGCCTAAGTTCATGGTTTAATGTATTTATAAACACCAAGCTAGCACTTGAGAATATCACTCGGTTGTCTCAAGAGCTTTCACCTTCAAGGACGTCATTATCAAGCTCCAGATTTTGACCTGACTTCGACTTTCGATTGTCGTTGCCATCATCGATCGAGCCTTGCTCCTCTATAAATGCTGACGTCGCCATTCTGGATCTTACGCTGTTTCTTCGTACACCAAACCACCTCCACCACTTGAGAAACAAAACTTGAACAACTCAAACTCGATCATGGTAATTCGATTCAGGTAGGTGATGGCGTAGCCTTGCTCGCGCCATTATTGATCGACTATCGTTTTCCTCCAACGACACCTAAGATCCCCATCCCTATCCACATATGATCAGCATCGATCCTAGACTTGGGAATTTTTTATGTAGAAATTTGAGCTAGGGAATGTTGCACTTGTAGAACTCTTGGCTTAACTCGGGCCTTCCTTTGACTTGTGAAACCCCGAGATTTTCCACTTTAAAATTTTTCTATGTCAGAGAAAAAGATTGTATGAGTCAACAACTCTCTAGGGTGATCTTGGTTCGACAATAGCTGGTAATCATGATCTGTCAGGACGGTTTCTGATAATGGTCACTTTGGATGTAGGTCGATTTGACTTGCACGAAGTTAGATGCATACATTGCACGATTTTGAATGCTTGCACTGCACAACACTATACAACTTTAACTGCACTATATTGCCCCCCTCACCTCGTCGATGCACGAGGCTCGATCGGTCAACACATGTTGATACTCGTTAGGTTTGGTACATTGACTTTACAGAGCTCTCTTTCTAGCATGACGATTACTGCTTTTTATGTGCCTGATATCACTTATGTATGAATCTTTGATAGTTATGGATAGCGGATGCTCCGAGCGTCTCTATACTTTGGCCGCAGGTCCTTCGGCACCCATACATGCCGAGTCTAAGATGGCATCTAGTTCTTCCACACTTATGGCTTTAGAAATAATGCCTTTTGTACCACCTGAGGGGCATGTAGTTGGGGCTGCCCCTGATATCGATATGGGTGATGCCATTATTTTAAATGATTTTCATAATTCCCCAGCGTCAAAAGTTGATGGGACATCTCTCCGAAGAATATGTGAGAGGCATGGTATCCCTTAAGAGAACATGTTGGTTCCATCGCGCCATCAACGAGCGCATGTTCCACCAGTAGGATATACGACCTACAACTGGTATAAGTGTATGGATGGCTGCGTCCTACTGTTCAACCACTTTATCTAGTCGATGATGTAGTATATGAAGCTTGCTCCGGTTCAGTTACATCCAAACAGTTAAGCTTCCTTGAATAGCATTTATATAAAAAAATTCTCACCACTTAAACCGTAAGCTAAGCGCTTGTGAGATTCGCTATTTGTATAGCTTCAAGCACCATAAAGGAACCCCTTTGCTTACCTATATGAAGCCTTCTGGGGTTGTCGAATAGTGATAGGCCTCTGGAACAAGTTAAGCTACATAAAGGACAAATTTTTCTTCGTTCGTTACCTACCTAGCTTTGCGCAGAGATGGCTGTTTGGACATAAGTCTCATTCTTTCTTTCTTCCCTCAATGGGAATGTCATGGCGTTAATTATTCACGCTGTTATTTTATGTGATTGTAGATAATTCAAGAAGGCTTGGTGGCGCAGCTTTAGCAAACACCCTTGCGGCCCTTTATCAAGTTCCTCTCAAAGAAATAGAGATGAGAACATTCCTTTTGATGAGAATTTGCGCACTTATGGCTTGCTGGAAGAAGGCCATATTGTCAGCCATGTTTCGGAGGTCATGGAGGATGAATTCGACGACGATGATGACTCAAAGCATAACACCTTTGCGGATGCCAATGAAGGCCATGAGGTGCCCCCAGTTTCAAGTGCTATTGTTGATCCTAATGCAGGTCAAAGGGTTGGAGATAGTGGAGGAGCAATGGGTGAACATGTTGAGGAAAAAGGGAGCAATGGTGGAGACAATAACGATGCTGATATTGGTTGTGGGTCATCTAGTAATGAGGAGTGATGATGTTCAAGCATTTCTCATAGCTTTTCAACCAAAGATAAAGATCATCTCGTCTCGGACATCTGTACAACCTCCACCAGCCAATACGATGGAGGGAACCCATGTTCCGCTCCATGAAGACATCAATGGGTCCCTTGGGCCAATTCCTAACAAATTTGGTTCTTTTGGTCTGGGCAACATCAGTATCAGGGATATTGGATCCCCTATCCATCTATCACATGAAGTGACTGCTACTCGCGAAGGGGAGATCATCCCTGTTAGCAAACTACAAGTCCATGGTCAGTGGGGGAACTAGGACACATACTCATAGTTACACGACACTACACCTTGCTTAGTTCTCATCATGTTCTTATCTTGTTGGTGATAACTCGCTTGTGATTCGCTTGCAGATTCAATGGAGTGCATAGGCATGTACGATGCCATTAAAAGCCAAGGGAAAAAGCAATGGAAGCACAGATCATTTAATCATTCTCATGGCTCTTCTTATGATTCTCATCTAGGGAGGTGTTCGGGCTAAGACCATAGAAGTCGGTGGAGAGGCATTACATCTCACGAGTCATTTTCACGACATAGGGGTCGGTCACCCTTGCCTCGCAGGTTGGATCCGTACTCAACGAAACATGATCATGTTCCATCTATAGAGGTACCAAATGTTTCTACTTCAGCGAAACCGGTGGCATCCTCTCATGTGCTATGTCATTTCGAGCAACTATCAGGTCCGATCACTTCTAATATTCTCCATTTAAGGCCCAACAAGAAATTGGTTCAAACAAAGAAGGAGATTGTTCTAGTTCCCATATGGATGTTTTGAAACTTGCTTTCTGATGCAGCGCAACCCGTAATTCGCGAAGACTTTGGTCGCGCAGTTTTTTCAGAAGACGCTTCTTTAGGTCGCAGATACGAATGTCGTCCATTCTTAAGTCGCTCGCTCCAGATGCCGTTCATTTTTAGGTCGTTGCTGTGTTGTAACTGTTTTGTTTTAAGTCGTGATATGCTAAGTCGTGAAGTTTTAGGTCGTTTCCGACCTATGGGTTGTAAAAACGTTATGTTGTATTTGCTTATGTTTTATTGTTTTAGGTCGAACTATTTTAGGTCGTGATGTTTTAGGTCGTGACCGACCTAGGAGTTGTGCAGTTTTCTGTGGCGTGTGTTGTAACTTCTATAAATAGGCCGGTGGTGCCATTTGTAATAGTTTAGTTGATTTGAATAAAAACTTTTGTTTTGTTAGCTTTGTGCTTTCACCAAATTGGTAGTTGAGTGTAATCTCCTATCTCCTCTTTCGGCATTCGAGTGCGCTCGAATCAACGAACGTAGAAGCCAATTCACGGTATCTAGTGCGCTAGATCAACGTCTGAAGAATTGCAGATCTTCCTTCACGGTATCGTGCGCGATCAACGTGACGAAGATAGCTAGAATTCGGTATCTTCGGATCAACGAATTTGGGTCATTCAGTATTCTTCATTCCATCAACTGCTACTTTCATCGATCTACATTGTTTTGTTTAATCCGCTGTGTCAGTTTGGTATCAGAGCTTGTTTTAGCCAATCATAGCTAAATCGAGTCTTGGAGCCACTTTTTACTCGAAGAATTCAAGTCGTGTTCATCGCAAGTTGCAACAAGTTTGGAGTTTTCGATCCATAACATTTTGGATCTAAGTTCGAATTGTGTTTGAATTTTGAAGTGTTGAAGAGTTTCGGCCGAGCTAAGCAAGAGAAGGCCGTGTACATCATTTGGTATCATTTTGAAAGTCAAAGCCGAGAATTGAAGAGTTTGTAAAATTTCAAATCATGCCTCCGAGAAGAGCTAATCGTCACCAAAACGTAGAAGCTTTGTATAGAAGAGAAGAAGTTGATGAAATGGAGCAAAGAATTAATGAAAACTTTAGTGAGAAACTTAATGAAGGAATTGGACGATTAGAAAAGATGATGTTAGAGATGAATCAGAATCGGAGAAGGGTATCACCTGAATCTAACCATGGGGGAAGTAGAGTCTCACCACATTCCAATCGAGAAAGAAGTGTTGATGATGATCAAAGACGTGGGAGGAATGTGAATGATCGTGAACGGAGGAATGTAGATAGAAGGGATGTTGGTGGAAGACGTGATGGTAGTAGAGATGTTGGTGGTCAGGATCGACATAGATATACATCCGATTTTGAAGAGGAATTTGATGGAGGTAGTATTCATGGACGAGGCCAAGGCAGAAATCAATCGAAGTATGATCACAAGTGGGAGTCTGGGATGAAGACTGAAATACCGGAATTCAAAGGTGGTATGCAAGCTGAGGAGTTTTTGGATTGGTTGTCTAATGTTGAAGATATTTTTGACTTCAAGGAAGTTCCAGAACATCGAAGAGTGAAGTTGGTTGCTACAAGGTTGAGGGGTAGAGCTTTGGCGTGGTGGCAGCAAACCAAACTTACACGTGAACGGATGGGAAAGTCAAAGGTTGAATCATGGGAAAAGATGAGGAAAATGATGAAAGCCACATTCTTACCATATAACTATCAGTCGCTTATGTATCATAGGTTGCAAAACTTGAGACAAGGGACGAAATCTGTGAATGACTATGCTGACTAATTTTATCAACTGATTGCAAGAAATGATATTATGGAAACAGAGGAACAATTGACAGCTATATTTGTTGGGGGGTTGCGAATGCAGATTCAGGATATGGTTAACATGTTTGATCCCAGATCTGTAGCGGAAGCACACCAGAAAGCGTTGGCTTGGGAGAAACAGGGAAGACGAGGTGGTAGTGTGTTTACAAATTCCAACAATCCAGTGAAGGGTGTTAGTGGAAGTTCTAATGTTTCAAAAGCTGTTGCAAAACCAGTTGTACATGAGGTCGGGAAGATGAAAGTCAATAATGGTTTCAAGTGTTATAATTGCCAAGAGATTGGCCACAAAAGTAATGAATGTCCAAAGCCGAAGAAGAGAGCTATGATAGCAGAGGTTGAGGATGAGGACGAGGAAGCCGAATGTTCTAATTCACCACCTAATGAGGAGGAAGAAGAAGTATCGGGAGACGAAGGTTGTAATCTGATGATGAGGAGGTCTTGTTTGACACCAAAGCAAGAGGAGGATTGTAGTTGGTTGAGGAGCAATATTTTTCAGTCGACATGTACTATTCTGGGAAAAGTTTGCAAATTTATTATTGATGCTGGAAGCTGTGATAATATAATTTCTTCAGAAGCTGTGAGGAAGTTGGCATTGAAGACTGAGAAACATCCGAAACCGTACAAGCTAGCTTGGTTGAGAAAAGGCGGGGAGGTGAAGGTTGGACGAAGGGCTTGTGTGAATTTTTCAATTGGAAAGAAATACAAGGATCAAATCTGGTGCGATGTGGTAGATATGGATGTCTGTCATTTGTTGCTGGGAGACCGTGGCAGTATGATAGGGCGGTGCAACATGATGGGCGTACCAACAGTTACAGTTTTATGTTTGAAGGCACAAAGATTACTCTAGTTCCAAAGAAGCGACAACAAGAAGAAAACAAACTGGAGGAGATTGAAGAGCTGAAAACTTTATTATCCTTGAAGGAGTTTGTTAAAGAAGTTGAAGAGGAGCCTGAGGTGTTTTTGTTGATTGGGTGAGAGAGCAATGAAGTGGTTGAGATACCTGAAGAAGTTAAACCAGTACTTGAAGAATTTAATGATGTGTTTCCTGAAGAGCTACCAACGGAGTTGCCACCGTTGAGGGATATACAACACCAGATAGATCTTGTTCCAGGTGCTGTGTTGCCACATAGACCACACTATAGAATGAGTCCGAAAGAACATGAAGAGTTGCGTAGGCAGGTAGAGGAATTTCTTGAACAGGGGCGAATACAGGAGAGTTTGAGTCCGTGTGCTGTACCAGCATTACTCGTACCGAAGAAGGATGGCTCATGGAGAATGTGTACGGACAGCAGGGCACTGAATAAGATAACTGTCAGATACAGATTTCCGATGCCAAGGCTTGATGATCTGTTGGATCAAATCAGTGGGTCTGTGATCTTTTCAAAGATTGATCTTAAAAGTGGTTATCACCAAATTCGAATCAGACCAGGAGATGAGTGGAAGACAACATTCAAGACGAGGGAAGGATTGTATGAATGGCTGGTCATGCCGTTTGGGCTATCGAATGCACCAAGTACATTCATGCGGGTGATGAATCAAATTTTCCGGCCGTACATTGGGAAATTTGTGGTGGTTTACTTTGATGATATTCTGATCTACAGTGCTAGTACGGAGGAGCATGTTCAACATTTGAAGAAAGTGTTAATTATTCTTCGTGAAGAACAATTTTATGCTGCTACGAAGAAATGTGTTTTCATGGCAAGGAGTGTTTTATTTCTGGGGTATGTTGTATCGGAGGGAGGAATACAGGTTGACCAGAGTAAAGTCGAAGCAATTAGAGATTGGCCGCAACCCAAGACGATAACGGAAGTTTGTAGTTTTCACGGGTTGGCTTCATTTTATCGAAGGTTTATCCCACACTTTAGTAGTGTGATGGCGCCTATGACTGATCGTATGAAGGGTAAACAGTTTGCATGGACGGAGGAAGCAGGGGTTGCTTTTGAGCAAATCAAAGAACTTTTGACGTCAGCACCGATTCTAGCTTTACCTGATTTTCAGTTGTTGTTTGAATTACATACCGACGCATTGAAGGTTGGAATTGGAGGGGTGTTGAGTCAGAGGGGGCGTCCTATTGCATATTTCAGTGGGAAGTTATCAGGACCGAAGATGAGATATAGTACATATGACGTGGAATTTTATGCTGTTGTGCAAGCTATTAAACACTGGAGACACTATCTATTTCAGAAAGAGTTTGTTCTTTACACTGATCATGAGGCGTTGAAGCATTTACAAGGGCAAGACAAGATTTCAGCGAGACATGCATCATGGATTGCATATCTGCAACAATTTACGTTTGTTGTGAAACACAAATCGGGAGTGACGAATCGTGTTGCGGATGCGTTGAGCAGAAGGAATCATTTGTTGACTACAATGAAGGTCGAAGTGACAAGGTTTGATGTGCTACCAGAGTTATTTGTTGAAGATTCTTACTTTATGAAGTTTGTCGATAAAGTCAAGAATGGGGAGATGGATGAGTTTATGATGGTGGATGGTTTTCTATTCAAGGGAAATCGATTATGTATACCGGATTGTAGTTTACGGTTGAAGATTGTGAAAGAATTGCATGAGGAAGGTCACGTGGGTAGAGACCGTACATTACAGCTGATTTCTCAATCTTATTTTTGGCCATCAATGAGGAAAGAAGTGGAAAGGTTTGTGGAGAGATGTCATATCTGTCAGGTTTCGAAAGGAACTGTGACCAACGCTGGATTATATATGCCATTACCTGTACCAACTAAGCCTTGGGTTGATGTGAGTATGGACTTTGTGTTTGGGTTGCCGAGGACACAGCGTGGTAACGATTCCATTTATGTGGTGGTTGACCGATTTTCGAAAATGGCACATTTTATTGCTTGTAAGAAGACGGCGGATGTTGTTCATGTTGCTCAGTTATTTTTCAAAGAGATATATCGACTTCATGGATTGCCAGAATCTATTGTGTCGGATAGGGATACTCGTTTTCTGAGTCATTTTTGGCTAAGTTTGTGGAAGATGGTGGGAACGAAGCTGAAATTCAGTAGTGCTTATCATCCTCAAACAGATGGGCAAACATAAGTGGTAAATAGATCGTTGGGAAACTTATTGCGATGTCTTGTACAAGACAATTTGAAGAGTTGGGATATGAAGCTATGCCAAGCAGAGTTTGCTCATAATCATGCTATAAACCGTAGTACGGGTTTCAGTTCATTTCAGATTGTATATTCAAGCTTACCCAAGGGGCCGTTGGATTTGACAATAGTACCACAACCAAAGGGAACTGTTAAACGGGCTGTTGATTTTGTTGATGGATTGGCAGAATGTCATAAAATCGTTCAGGAACGACTGGAAAAAGCAAATGAAAAGTATAAACGATCTGCAGATCTGAAGCGAAGAAATGTTGAGTTTAATGAAGGAGATTTGGTATATGCTGTGTTAACAAAAGATCGTTTTCCAGTGGGCGCTTATAACAAGTTGAAAGCCAGGAAAATTGGTCCTATAGAAGTCGTGAAACGGATTAATGAAAATGCTTATAAGTTGAAGCTGCCGGAGGATGTATATACATCTGATGTGTTTAATGTTAAACATCTGGTACCTTATTATGGGGATGAACAAGCTGATGTGGAAGAATTTACAAATTCGAGGACGAATTTTTCTAAACCTGGGGAGGATGATGCAGCGCAACCCGTAATTCGCGAAGACTTAGGTCGCGCAGTTTTTTCAAAAGCCGCTTCTTTAGGTCGCTGATACGAATGCCGTCCATTCTTAAGTCGCTCGCTCAAGATGCCGTTCATTTTTAGGTCGTTGCTGTGTTGTAACTGTTTTGTTTTAAGTCGTGATATGCTAAGTCGTGAAGTTTTAGGTCGTTTCCGACCTATGGGTTGTAAAAACGTTATGTTGTATTTGCTTATGTTTTATTGTTTTAGGTCAAACTGTTTTAGGTCGTGATGTTTTAGGTCGTGACCGACCTAGGAGTTGTGCAGTTTTCTGTGGCGTGTGTTGTAACTTCTATAAATAGGCCGGTGGTGCCATTTGTAATAGTTTAGTTGATTTGAATAAAAACTTTTGTTTTGTTAGCTTTGTGCTTTCACCAAATTGGTAGTTGAGTGTAATCTCCTATCTCCTCTTTCGGCATTCGAGTGCGCTCGAATCAACGAACGTAGAAGCCAATTCACAGTATCTAGTGCGCTAGATCAACGTCTGAAGAATTGCAGATCTTCCTTCACGGTATCGTGCGCGATCAACGTGACGAAGATAGCTAGAATTCGGTATCTTCGGATCAACGAATTTGGGCCATTCAGTATTCTTCATTCCATCGACTGCTACTTTCATCGATCTACATTGTTTTGTTTAATCCGCTGCGTCACTTTCCCAAAAATATTTTTTTACAATGTCATGTTCGTCCCGAACTGAAGGACATCCCTCAGCATATCGAAACCGACACCATGGCTTATGTCGATAACATGTACGATCAGTATTTTAAATGGAGATGGTTAGTTGAGGTTATTTGTAAAGGAGCCTATAAAAGAAAAGTAGAGCTTGATGGAATAAAACTAGAAAAGGAGCAAGACAAACACAATATCTCCACTCTGGACGAGGAGGCTACGACGCTTAACATATCATTGGCTGAGGCTAGGAAGCAAGTGGAAAATCGTACTAAGTCTATGGAGTTAGAGCACCACAATCATCAAAAGCAACTCGAGGCAACTCATCATAAGAGCCATAATCTATCGTTAGAGAATGAGCGGCTGACTAAAGAAGTTATGGGGCTGAAGAAACAGCTAGAGAAGGAGAAGAAAGAGAAAAATGACGCTCTTGTTGAGGCCTAGGGCTATTGTGAGGAGTTGTTAGATGCTACATGGTGAGGGACTATGCAGAAGCCCAGGCAAAAGATGTTAAATAGTAGGTTGAAGCTGCAGAGAAGTGGATTAAGGATGAATTCGAACCAGTGATCATTCGATATAATGCAAATGTGATCGAGTTCAAAAGCTTGAAATGGCTCGATGAAGGATATCCCAAGGCATTAGCCTTAGCATGTGAGGAAATTGTGAAAGAAGAACGAGAGATTTCTAGTGGGGCTGAGATCAATGTAGAGCTTTTGAAGCTCGACCTTCTAGACGCAGAGGTCCTAGAGGAACTTAAGGCCAGAGAGCTTATCCTACACCCTCAAGTCAGCTGTCCAGGCCCAAAAGGATCGGGTTAAGAGCTTAGGGTCTGCTCTTTGCGATTCCATGATGAATATTATTGCTCCTCTGACTTCAGAGTCATTAAGCACTGAGAAGGTTATTCCTCTTCCCGGCTTTACCGCTGTATCTACCGCCAGGGCAGTTTCTGAAACTACAACGGCATCGATATCCTTGTCTGGGACCAATACAACCCCGATGAACCCTTGCATCCAAAATCGTTTATCTTATCTCCCATGTTGGAGGGAGATTCCGGTGGCACTCCAGCTCACGTTGAATTTGTATCTCTTAGAGGTATATCATTAACCTCGCCCGTGTTTGAGATGGCCCATATGACACCGGTCGATGTCACTAATCTCTGCTTTTATGTTTCTCAAGTTTCAGGTTAGCATTCAATCATCCCTCTGCCTAAAAAGAGTCTAACACCGGGCACACATGCTACATTGATCAAGTCGGTCATCGTATCTGCACTGATGTCGATCCCATCTTCTAATGTGAGCACTGCCCTTAGTCCCGATGATGAAATGATTAATGCTTTGGATGAAGAACCCAGGGGTAATGATCATAAGGCTCAAGAAGAAGAGGACGTCACTATAATCGAGGCTTCTAATCCTACCTCAGGGACCACTATGGAGGAGGTGCTCCAAATACAAGTTCTGCTGGCCAAGGAGATCAAGAAGGAAAAAGATATTGATATACCTCCTTCTTTATCAATCTCATTGCCCGATCAACCTATCTTTGTGCCTCCTAAAACTTCTATGAGGATTTTACAAAGGGTCATAAAGGCAATGATAGAAGTAGGAGGAAGCTAGGTGAGTCTAGAACACACTCTTCCGAGGAGAAGAAGAAAGAGTGGAAGAGGAGAAAGAAGACTTAGTTGCATTCTTCCTTGTTTTTGTTATCTTTTTTTTGTTTTAATAACTGTGTAGATAGGCTGAAGTTGTGAAAGTACAGCCCTCGCATTTTGTTTAAGCATATGTTAATAAAAATTAGTCTTGTTTTTCTTTCAAGCCTTATGTCCGTATGTTTAGCATTGAGAAATGTGTTTGTATTCGTTGTTCACATGCGTGTGAATCATTTCCATATCATCATCCAGCCAAATCAATTACTTGTTTCATTACCTTTTAATCGAGTTCTGTTTGAACAATGGTTTTGTCTAAAATTACATTATTCTTAATCTTAGAGAATAGGGGCATGGGTGCCTATCTTCGTGCACCCTTGCTTGGCCAAGCCTAATTTCGGGTCTTGATCAAAAAAAATTTCTTAAAGCGGCGGCATGAACATCCATTTCATTGAAATTTTTACCTGATCTTGCCTAACTCCGGGCATTGACTTGGACCGATCACCTAGAGTGGTGATTAAAGCATCCATTTCGTGGATTTTTTTCATCTGATCTCGCCTAACTCTGGACATGGATCGAGGTTGATCACCTAAAACAATGGTTAAAGCATCCATCTCTTGGATACATGGGGAAGATCCTGCCGGATCTGGGCACTGATCTTTGACCTTACCATCCTCTGGGCTAGTAGTTTGAGCTCTGCCAAACTCTGGCCAAGAGCTTTGTTAGGGCATAAATCATTTAATTTGCCAACTCTGGGCTACGGTTCTTGGGTGAACTATTTTTTTCGACTCCTTGTGTGTTTATACTCCAATGTCCATGTCATGGGTCAAAGGAGTTATTTAGCATCTACACTGGATGCCAGGAACAGTCGCGTTCCTTAGTCCCAGATATAGACCGTAAAGTTTGATTGGCACCTATCTCCAGGCACCTACAATTATGTATTACATAATTATGTATTGTTTGATCATGCTATCGTTAACATTGCAAAACTTAGATAATGAGAATGTAAATTCATCGATCCTGAAAGCCAATTAATTTCATATTTATAAGAATGGTCAGTCATGCCTCTTTACATTGAGATTGAAAATATATATACAAAGATAGTGCTAAGCAAAATAGCATCGTAAATGTTCGCTATTCCACGCCCTCGGTAGTGAAATTCCATTTGTAGTCACTAGCTTAAATGTTCCATCTACAAGCTTGTGTTTGATAACATACGGACCTTCCCAAGTCCAGCCCATGTTCATTGGACTAAGGAAGATTCATTTTAGAACAAGATCACCGATCTCGAAGGTCAGGTTCCTGACCTTTACATTGTAATGCCAAGCTACTCGCTTCTAATGAGCAACGGCTCTCAAATCAGCTTCATCACGCTTCTCATCGATCATATCGAGGGACTCGAGCAGGAGTTCCTTGTTTTTTTAGTGTCATAGTGGACCTTCCAATGAGATTGCACTTCCAATTCAATTGGATTTACGGCCTCCGACCCATAGGCCAAAGCAAATGGGGTGTGACTAGTCATAGATTTGTGAGTTGCTCGATACGCCCAAATTGTCAGTGTTAATTCATCGATCCACTTGCCTCTAGCCTTTGTCAATTGCTTTTCAGAATGGACTTAATGATTTTTTCATTACTTCCACCTATCCATTCATCCGTGGATGTGCTACTATAGAAAATATTTTCTCAATCCGATACTTGCTGCAGAAGTTCTTGAATTCCATTCTATCGAATTGGGTCCCATTGTCAAAAATGATCGTTTATGGGATCCCAAACCAACAGATAATGTTCTTGACTATGAAGTTGATCACCTTCTTCGTGGTGATCATGGAAAGTGGTTCCGCCTCGGCCCACATCGTAAAATAATCAACCGTGGCAATAACGTACTTTATCCTACCCTTCAACATCGAAAGCACGCCGATAATGTCGATTCCTCATACAGCAAATGGCCATGGGCTGACCATTTGTGTAATCTCTGTTGGTGGGGCCCTAGGAATTTTTGCGAATCTCTAGTATCGATCACACCTCCTGGTGTAAACGGCTGCATCCCTGTTGGTAATTGGCCAAAATTATCCGCTGAGTAATTAATATCAATATAAGGTATGTATCAGTCAAGTACTGATACGAGATATTTTAAAATATCATGATAATATCGGATAATATCGGTAAAATGTCGAACATATGTAGAACATGTTATGAACGATATGGTACTATGTTACGATATTATATTGATGTTAAATTTTCAAATATTTGGATAAATATTGCCAAATTTCTATCATAGACTAATTGTATATAGTTTACAGATAATAATATATTTATTGAGATATTCTACTAAACACAAATCATAATATTGGCTAATAAAAACGAAGAAATTCATTTTA
The DNA here is from genome assembly GCA_030737815.1 of Allium fistulosum. Classification (NCBI taxonomy): domain Eukaryota; kingdom Viridiplantae; phylum Streptophyta; class Magnoliopsida; order Asparagales; family Amaryllidaceae; genus Allium; species Allium fistulosum. Next base: position 1,431,122,179 of record CM060902.1, read on the forward strand.
TAGGCTAATTGTACACCTTTATCATTTTCTTTGTTTTATACTATATTCATTTTTCTTCAGTTATCCAATCATTTATATTACTTTTCTAAATTTCCCATATTTATAGTTCCATTTTTTTCGTTCTCACTTAATTTATCGAATAAGCAATGTTGATTTGATACCAATTACTACTTTAGCTCGTTTCTTATTGATATGGCAAATATATAACTTTACTACTCTTCAACTTTTAGTTCTTGATGCATGATAGTAACTAATAAAATGAAATTTCATATGATAACATACCTATTAGAAATGATAATAAGTAGAATTTTCTTTATTGAAGGACTAACTAAAATTATATGGTTAAAACTAAAAAAATTGTGCATTGGAATTTTAGTATGGTCCACATATTGTCATTCATCATACATATATATATAAATATATATATATATATATAATTTTAAGAATGTGTAGATAGTTATTTGCAAAAGTATTTTATCCAACACATACAATAATGAACGATATTCTTAAAAAGTATCGGGTATTTTATACCAAATATTAGAGTGATATATCGGAAAATATCAAACGATATATCCGTAGTGATATTTTAAGCGAGTTTTTGAAAATAAATCGTCTTGGGAGCGATATGAGATATATCGACGATATATCAGTGATATTATCCAATGCTAACTACATAGAGTATTTGTAGCGAAGAGCCTTCTTCGTTAACGTTTGCCCACTGATGTGATCGTCATAGGCTCCTTTATGAACATCTACCAGGATCGTTTTGGCTTCTTCATGGGTGACACAACGCAGCAGGGGTACATAAAAACCTCTTCTACATAATAGCTCATCTTGGATAATAAATCGTGGAGTCTGGCATAGTAGTTTCCTTTATTTGCTCCTTCCATCCAAAAGGGTTCCCTTTAGTAGGTACTGCTTATTCAGAGTCGTCCATGATTCTTTTTAAAGTTCGACCTCCAAGATCCAGTCGACATCCATCTAGTCGATGCTTGAAGCCGATAATACTTCCATTGGAACTATACCCTTGAGTTGCATATCCCTGTAGCTAGCCAGCTTGGCTAGAGAAATGACATTAGTGTTTTCTTCCCTTGTGTGTTATCTTATAATACTCAAAATCGTTGAGCAGTTCTAAAGCCTTTATCAAATAAGGGGCTTGTCCAGTGCCCCTTGCCTAGAATCCTTTGCTTACCTGGTAGATCACCAACTGAGAGTCACTATATATGTGCAAAGTCTTAACTCCCAATTCCTTCATGATATTAGTTCTTGTAATTAGTGCTTCATACTCGCCCTTATTGTTCATTAAGGGGAATTCAAGTTTTAAGGCAGAGCAAATTGATTGTTCCTTGGAGGTTACCAAAACTATTCTTGCCCCCGAGCAACGCTCGTTGGACGCTCCATCCATGTACAACTTCCATTGAGCACTCGGCTTTGCAATTTATTACCTTTCTTTATCTCGAGCAGTGAACTCGCAATGAAATCGGCCAATGCTTGACTTTGAATCGCCCTCATGGGATGATATGATATATCGTACTGACTCGGTTCGATATTCCACTTCAACAATCTTCCAAAGGTCTCAGGTCGCTAAAGTACCTACCTTTAGAGTTGTTCAGTCGTCTCCTTAATTGAATGAGCTGGAAATAAGGATGGAGTTTCCTCAAGGCGACCAACAAATAATATGTCGACTTTTCTAACTTTAGATAATTCCTCTCAGCTCTTGCCAATCGTTTGCTGATATAGTATACTAGCCTTTGGATTCTCATTTCTTAACGTATGAGGGTAGCACTCAAAGCATGAACATATACTGCCAGATAAAGGAATAAATCTTCACCTTCCAAAGGCTTCGATAAGCAGGCGACCTTTTTAGGTAATCAACCAAGGCTTAGAAAGCATCCTTGCATTCCCATGTCTAGGCAAAGTTCCTTTTCCCAACTTTGACTACATCGAAGAATAGTATGTAATTGTTTGTAGCCCTTGAGATGAATCGACTCGGCGCGGCTACTTTCATATTCGGACTCTACATGTAACGACCAGGTATTTCGAACTATTCGCATCCGCGCATGTCGGACTTGAATTATTCAAACAATAGAATTGTTAAATTATATTTGGCAACACTCAGCATATACAGTAAATAAATCAATCATAGAATCACAAACACAAAGTATTACAACAATAAGCAGCGGAATAGATAAATAGTAGTTCATGAAGCTACTATATAAACAACAGAGTTTGAAATAAAATACAACAGAATCTCAAATACAGAGTAATCTCAAATACAAAAGTAACTGACAAGACTGAACAAAAATCACTGGAAACAACTGAATAGATAAGACAGATCTTCAAGCAGAGCTCCAAACTCCAAGGTGAGTCGCAAATGCTATATCACTTAGTCTGACCCGAGCATAAAGCAAAACACAAAACACTCGAGTCAGGATTAACATTCTTATATTAATAAATTCAACTCAAGTGAAATGTCAACTGAAATACAAGTAACTTAAAGGATGTTTGGGATTTCCCTCCTCTAAGGATCCGTGGAACTATCTACTATGTAGTAATATACGCTATTATAATATGTCTATAGTAAAGTAAACTATTAAAATAGCATTAAGGCGTTACCCATATCCCCCTTAACACATTTTTATATATTCCATAGTCTATATAGTACCGTAATTCCTCCGTAAACTGGAGGGCTTTCAGAGGGCACTCCATAGGTATGGTACAAACCAAACTCATAGAAGGTGCGATATGGCATGTGATAAGGCACGCGAGACAATGCCAGGGTAGATATACCGTTTGCGGATCCGGACTGGTGGTAATGCATAGCAGCTACTACCGCCCACCTCGTGACACACTCCCGTATCAAAGGTGCACCCAATAAAATCACAAAAGCGATTGAATGGTATCGAAGAAATATGTCCGATCGGAGGAATGACCTCACTTGGCCTGACGTGACTCCTATTTTAGCCACATCAAGCTGACTCACGGTAGTCAGGGCTACTTAAATACCATATAGAATCGTCACCAATCCATCCTACTTCATTCTGGAATCTCCACCACGTCCACAGTTGTTAAAGTGGTTTTCGGTATTGGCAAAGAGCATGACAATATCCGATCCCGATCTCTTTAACAACCAAACGCTTATTTCACACCGCGGTCATTTTATTTCAAATAGTTCATGCCTTATATCAAAATATCCTATTCATTTCAAAATCATATCAATTCGATATCATTATACACTTTAAATAATATTCATTTCAGAATCGTAACACTTTTCAAATTTATAACACTTTCGGAACCATGGCACTTTTTGAAATCATAACACTTTTAAATCATAACGCTTTTGAAATCATAGCACTTTCAAAATCATAACACTTTTAACTTAAACGGTTTAAATATTGAAATAGTATATATATTAAAATATTTATAAATTAAAATAGTTTATGTATTAAAATAATTTATATATTAAAATAGTTTATATATATTAAATTACTTTATATAATAAAATAGTTTCCTCAAATTTCACAAATCGATTCAAATCAGCTTAAATTCCAGAATTCAATTTAAATCAACTTCAGTTCAACACTTTCAATTTAAAAGGTTAAAGATTCAATTCAAATTCTCAATAAACCATTTTAATCTTTCTCAATTTCAAATCCAGGTTTGAACTATCTCTTCATTTCCAATAAGATTCAAAGTTTAAATATTCAACAATTTCAATATAAGTTTCATTTATATTTCAACATTTAACTTTACTATTATTCAAATTGGAAAGTATTCACTTAATCATTTTGATAACAAAAAAATCAATATTAAATATCCAATCTCAATTTTATTTAAATTTTGAGAAGATTTATTTAATAACTTTTTTTCAAATCAAGTTATAAGTCATATTTTTCAAAAACCTCAAAATCAGTGAATTCAAATAAATCCTTATTTAAATTCAATTATTAACCAATTAAATTTCAAGTCAATTTTACTTTATTTTTTCCAACCTTTATTTATTAAAGTTATAAAAATCTATTTTTAAAATATTAATATAAATTTAAATAAATACTTAAACATATTATAAACCAATTAAATTAAATTTATTAAATTGAATATTATCTTATATATTCTTAAGAAATAAAATTATAAGAAAAATCTTAAAATTTATAATTTCAAAACTAACTTATAAATTTAAGATTCCCAAAACATATAATTTAAAAATCTAAAATTTATACAAATTATATTTTTAAAACCCATATATTTCCTTTCAAAACTTTGGAAATCAATTTCAAAATATAGACCAACGGTGTATGTATATAATTTTCTATCCTATGGTTAAGTGATACGGATATTTATCATTTCAATCCACAATTTAAATATTTACGGGTATATATCATTTCAACCCGCAATCCCAAAAATTTCAAAATTAATGAAAATCGCTTGGGTTTATCATTTCAACCCATAACGATTTTCCCCTATTCTAGAACATCGTTCGGGTATGTATCATTTCAACCCATAGGGAATTCTAAATTAACAAGGAACTTGCAGAGTGAGAACAAATATGATAATAATTTAACATATCAACAACATGCATATATCATCAGTAACAAATTTAATAGAATATATATACAATAGGATAAGGTGTCATATATCATAGGTGAACAATTGTAGATAATGGCATATCATATTTAACAATTAAATAACTAACAATTCAAATTTAACAGCATATTTCAATTGTCGTTTCTAGTGAAATCAAATTTACTAACTATAAGAATGTTAATCGGGAGTGATTGCTCACCTTTCGAGGATAGCGAAATTTGATAGTGAAGATGGTGACATGGACACGCACCTGGATATGGACACGAGCAAGCAAAAGTTGATGTGACCAATTCTGGACAATGGCGAAATAAAAGCAAGGCACGATGAACTGGATTCGACAAAAACAAAATAGAAAATTTTCAATATTTAATTTAAACACTTATAAAAATAATCTCGGTATTATATTATATATATTTTGTTTTATTTTACAATGGAGGAGAAAATTTGCAAACTAGAAAATAAATATATATGTAAACAAGTATATGCAGACTAAAGATACACATGCAGACAATATATATAGTATACAACTAGATAAACATATGCAGGTTACTATATATGCATGCATATATGCAGACTATACGAATTCAACATATATATGCAACCAAATATATTACTGCTACCCAATGCAACATATATGTAGAACATGCATGCTGACTTTAATATATATATATATATGTAAACAAATATCTATAACATATGTAGATCATATATAAATAAATATATATATATATGTAAGTTATTTAACAAACACATATGCAGGCTGCTTGTATGCAACAACAAAACATATATACGCATGTATTTGAAATCAAGTATATATAATATGATATGTTAAAGTTATTACCCAACTATTTCTAAATTTAATCATAAATTTGTATCCGTACATTTATATAAACTAATATATATAAATTATATATATATTATATTTGACAGTCTATGTGGATCGTATATGTATATAATATATGACAAGTGGATGAATAATAGTATGAATTGCACAGAATAATAATGCAGGTAAAAATTAAAAATAATCACACCAGGAATTTTATACTGGTTCGGACCTCCCGTCCTATGTCCAGTCCCAAAGCTCCTCTTCGGAATTTCACTAACCAATTGCCCTCACTTCGCCCGGAGGAAAAGGCCTATACAAGAATAGTTCGTTGACAACTGTGTGTTCTATGCAACACTAATTTTGACTATAAGTACAACGTCTTCCTATAATCTCCTTGAGTAATATGTAGTTTAGGCTTTGATTTAAGGAAGAGATGATAGTGTATTTTTGAGTGCTTTTGTAAATCACAGAGATATTTGTAAGTAGAGAAAGTTCAAAAAATGGCAAGTTAAGTTTCTAACTTTCAATTTCAAGTTTATTTATAGATGGTGAAGAGTTTTGTTTGAAGAGTAGTGACTCTTGATTCATTCTATTTCAGTCTAAGAGTCATAATGTTTGAGAAGAAACAGTCATGATCAAAATAAGGAGATGCAAACCTTTGTTTTGAAGAAGATGTCTTTTGGGGGAAATGGCCGTTGCCCAGCTCAGACGTCTGAACATTTATGCCAGACGTCTGGTTTGTTAAGATTTTTAAAATAGTACGTGTTACCAGACGTCTGAGCTTATAAGCCAGACGTCTGGTTTGTTACAGAACTTATAACCAGAACATGCTGCCAGATGTCTGATAGTAGATGTCAGACGTCTGACACATGTACACTCTGTTTTCTTTGTTTTATTAGTAGTGTGTATAAGTAAGTGTTTGTAAATATTACTCAAGGAGATTTTACATATTATCTATTTACAAACTTAACAGAATGTACTAGTATTAATCACCCTTGTGTTGGTCTTCAAGTCTTGGATGCACAAGTCTACCTGCATATACTTCAAAAGCTTGTATAGTTGTTGTCATTGAAATTAAGGTTGTAACATTCTCCCCCTTTTTGATGGTGACAACTATACAATTTTTTTCAGAGGCTCCCCCTTTCTTCCTTAATATATTCTCTCCCCCTTTGTCATTATCGAAAAAAAGTGGATGATATAGTAAAAATCATGATACTACAGTAGCGTAATAAAAGAGCATAATACTAGCAATGTTCAAAATAAAACTAATAATCATAAGTAAACAAGCGGGAATGAAAAATTAGTAGATAGATCATTGGGAAGAGAAATAACCCCAAAGATTAGATGCAGTATCATCGTAGTCGTTATATTGGCAATTCATCTGATCATGGTATTCTTCATTTTCTTGAATAGAAAGTCCTTGAAAAGATTGAAAATGTTCGCGATGTTTGGTTTCTTGTTGAAAATCTTCACTTTCCTCGGTATCCAAAGTGATTGGAGCCTTTCCAGGAGCAAGGGTCTGTGAAGGCTCTCCCACCGTTTGAGATCTGGAAGGATGTGTATGAGGTGTTGGAGGAGGTGTAGGAGATGGTGATGATGAAGAGCGTGAAGATGACCATCCTCGAACTTTCCACAAAACTTTTCCCAGAGTTGAAACGACTTTTTCTAAAGTCTTTTCTACTTTAGTCATCTGTGTAGAAAAAGATCGTTATAGGCGGGAAACTTTCGTATTCAAGACTTTTTGATTCAAAGAAAGAATACGTTGGTTTTGAAGCGTGATATCCCTAATGCTTTCACCTTGTCCTATGGCAACCCTGCCTCTTGAATTTCAGGGTCAGAGTAATATCCTGTCGATTCAGAAGGCCTTGAACTAGGAGTAGGTTGTATAGGGGTTGACTGTTGTGGTTGAGATTGATGTTCTCGTTGCTGCTGATATTGAGCAAACGGTGTAATAGTCGGAGGATTTTCAGGAAGATGCATTAAGGATAGGAAGCGAATTCCACTTTCTTTTACCGGAAGTTCTTTATAGTGTGATAGGAAAGATGATACATTGTGTGCTCGGAGAATTCGCATAACATAAGGAACATAAATGATTGTTTGACGAACCAGTGTCCAGAAGCTTTTAATTTGCTCAAAAATATATTGAGGCCAATTTATTTTGTATGACCAAAAATTGCATATAAGGCCTTATGGTCATGGTCATATACTTGCTCATGACTACCTAATCTAGGGAGTATGGTATTGACCAACATTCGATTAAGCAGTCTAGCTTGTGGATGGAAATAAGTTGGAGATAATTTCCTCATATCGTCTTCCCAAATGAGATGTGTTATAGCATCTCGTGGTTGATATCTCATATCAGGTATGTCTTGTAGCCTTATCCCTGTATATGAGCATTGCAAAATTTGTCCAAGCATTTCGACATTGAACTTAATAATTTCCCCATAAACACTCGACCAAACCCAATTTTTGGGATCAGAGGGGTTCCAAATATGAATTGAGCACAAATAGATGAAGAATAAAAAGATAGATAATTGATCAATTTGACCTGAGTTAGAGTCATAATTGATCAAATGGTGAATTTCAGCATTGCTTACCAAATCATCAATTTCATAGTTATAGAACCTTCGTAGCGGGTAAAATGGACCACAGTGGATCTTTTTCTTCTCCAAATTTTTAAGTTTCTGCTTGCCATCTCGCTCTACCATCCAATCTTCAATAATTTCATCAGTTGCAAAATGTTGAGATGATTGAGAGCTTTGACCAGTCTTTTTACGTTTGGGAAATGGTGTTTTAGACTTGGGTGCCATGGATTTGAAGAATTTTGAGAAAGAGGAGAATGATTTTAGGTTTAGGGTTCTTGAGCTGCAGTTTTACGGTGAAAAAATGAAGTGAAGAGGGAAAAAGATAATTTATAGATAAGGGTAAAAGGTTGCTGCGTAGTACGGTCAGACGTCTGAAAGTGTAAACAGACGTCTGGTCGTTTAGGTAAATTTGAGGTAGAGACATGTATCAGACGTCTAAAAGCAATATCAGACGTCTAAGCTGAGTAAGGTTGGTTTCCAGAGAAATGGACCAGACGTCTGGAAGTAAAAACAGACGTTTGAGCTGAAATGATATTTTTTCAGAACGTTGTTCCAAACATCTGGCATTGATAACAGACGTCTGTGTTGATAAATGGGCTTGTTTTGAGTAAAATTTGATAACTTAAAAAGATCATAAATATTATTTAAAAGCTGGATACAAGTTATTGTTTTAATGTTATTATAAGTTGGAATAATTTATTGTACATATATGAAATACAAATTAAAGAAGAGCAAAGCTATTTCTTTTCCCATGAACTTGGTTTTGCCTGTGTATTTTCTTTTGATGCTCGTATTGGTGACCAAGAAGGAGGTATTGGACTGAATTGTTCTTCAGATGTTCCTTCTCCCCATAGTCTTCGTGGAGTTATGTGACGAGCATGCGAAGGAGTTTCTATCAGACGAGGAGAGCGTGCATGAACACAATCCTTAGTAGGAGAATGTCCACATATGGCAAAAATGCATTTTTCCAGAAAGTTTAAATGTGCTCCCTGGCATCTTTGTTCGTAATACATTTCTCGTTGTACATCCATCATTTCTTTTTGATAATGATGGATTTCATCGGCTTTTTCCGAAAGAGAGGATGAGTGAAGATTAATATTATGTTTGGCTTTCTTCCCTTTTGGAGAGTAGCCTGTATGATATGATGGTGAGGGCATAATGTGGAGAGATGGAGATGATTTTGGAGTTGTTTTGGCGGGAGATGTGTATGTACTACCAGATGAGGGAGATGAAAAATCGATGGTAGAGTAAGTGGAATTATGATCAGATGACATGTTTTAAAACTTTTGATATTGATTAATGTAACAACCCTGGTTTTGGAGATTACCTGTTAATATTAAACTATAACGGTAGTTATAATTTAATATTGTAAATTAAAATAAAATTGGAAATTTTATTTGTTTATTTGGAATAAACAATGAATTTTGCAAATAAAATGAAAAAAATAAAGTTTGGAAATTTATTTTATTTATTTGGGATAATAATGATTGAAAAATGGTTTTTATTTGGAGAAAATGCAATAATTGTATTAATTGTTGCCAATTACTTCTTTTAATAATTTTTAAAAGAAGTATGAGATTTTTAAAGGTTGTTTATTTAAATAAAAAGATGGATATTGGTTTAAAAATGAGTTTAATTATAAATTTGAGTTTAAAATGGTTTAAAATATTTTTCTAAGTGAGAAAAGTATTTTTGTGGAATTTTAGAAGTTGAAAATAGAGTTTTATTCATTTATTTGAGTAAATAGTGTATTTGTGAAAAATAAAGGATTTTAGTAGTAATAATAATGTTTTAAAAATAAAAATTAATCTTTTCTTATAGTGCAAAATAATTTATTTCATGTGTGTGTGAGTTTACAATTTTAATTGTGTGAAGATTGAAAGAAAATGACTTTGTTTTACTATAGAGTAAATATGTGAATATTTGTTTCTTATGTGAATTAATTACTTAGGTTAAGTAATTTATTTTCTTCTTTTGGGTCCTAATGGCCTATTATTGCTTAGCCTGGCTTGAGAATGTGAGAAAAAGAATACATGTACGTTCATTTCCTTACATCCCCTTCTTCTTCCTTAGCCAGTAATTGATAAATTAGAACCCACTCCACCAAATTGCAAATTCAAGTCTTTTTCTTCAATTAAATTCAAATCTTTGTGTTTTTAAAATAAAATTGAAGCTAAATCAACAGATATCTGAAGCCAATTCTAGCTCCAAGATTCCACCTTTCAGCATAAATTTGATGTTTGATCATCTCTACTATCAAGGTGAGTTGAAAACTCACATTTCCTAGCATAGATTGAGATTTCAAGGTTAGAAATCTCAATTTTATTTTTGTTGCATGTTCATTTGTGAATCGCTGTCAGTAAATTAGGCATATCATTTTCGTTTTAAATCAAAATTCGATTTTTTTTAAGTTTTGGAAAACTTGAAAAGAGTGTGATAACATTTATGTTAAACACTTTCGAAAATTTTGAGCATAGAGGGTCGAAAAACCCAATACAAACTCGTTGCCCAGTAATTGTAAAACTGTCACTTTCTGTGCTTAATATCGATGGTAATTAGAGCATATCTTCCTCATTTGATGTCCAACTTAACAATTCTTGATGTCTCAGAAAGTTTAGATTATCTGCTGTAACTTTCATGTTTTGGGTTTTGTTAAATTTTGAGGTTTAAATGGTCGAAAATTCCTTCTAGTGATGCTCTCCCGAGACTAAAACGACAGCAGAGGTGAACTTCAAATCTGAAATTGTTTTAGTCGTATCTCTTTCATTCTTTATCGAAATTCAATAACTTTTAATGTTCTGGAAAGCATACTTTATATATGACAACTTTCATGTTGAACATATTTACAAATTTTAAGCACAGGTTGATTGAAATTCTATCACAAACTCCCAGCTCTGTCACTTTGGTAATTACACTATCTAAACTGAATACAGTTAGTAAATTAGACGTATCTTTCGCGTTTCTAGTCAGATTTAGATAATTCTTAATGTTTTGGAAAGCTTAGACTATTTTATAAAACTTTCTTATTTTGAATTTTGCAAAAGTTTGAAGTTAAGATAGTCGAAACATTATTTCTTTGTTGCTTCCCTGAGAATAAACGACAGCGACAGTGAATTTAAAATCTGAGAATTATATTGACCATATCTTTCACGTTTCTTATCCAAATTCAATAATATTAGATGTTATAGAAATCATAGACTTTGTGCTAAAAGTTTCATGTTTTGAGTTTTCTGAAATTTCGAAGTTAGCTTGGTCAAAACTATGTTTGTATTTTTGCTGTCCCGAGAGCTAAACGACAGCAATAACAATCATTGACCTGAGAATTGTATTAGCTTATTTTTGCTTTCATTCTTGTTCGATTTTGATGTTGTTTTTGAGATGTTTTGAGAACAATGATGTCTATCAATAGGCTAGCTATATTTGGAGGTTTTGAAATTCAAATTTAAACAGAATTTGAATTGATTTTGGGTTAAATTTGAATTGAATTCGTATTGAATTCAAGTTATCGGTCTTGAGCTATCTTTCTTGTTTTTCCTTGTTTTCGAGCTCGGTTTTCACTAAACCATTTTGAAGTGATTTTTAAAATAAATGGACATTTCAAATTATTATTATTATATAGGATTTTAAAATTATTTTTCTAATATAAAATCTATTTATTTCCTATAATGGAATTTCAAATATTGGATTTATTAATCTTTTTGGGAAAAAGTTTTAAAAGCTTGTTTTCTCTAGTAAACTATTTTAAATATAAAACACACACTTTTGCACTATTCGAATATATGAGAAAGAGAATTAAATGATTTAGTAAAACACGTGGTATGAGACATGTGCGTTTACTATTTCGGTTAATTCCGGACTTGTACGATCGAAACTATCTGGGTTATTGATTTCTGAGTAATTTAGCCAATTTATGGCGGGTTTTTGAGATTATAATTCCTATTTTTAGGAATTATCTGGGAAGGCTAATATTTGGCAAGTTTTATGGTTTGAGATTTCTACTTTGAGATTTATGGTTTATGAGGAACCATCACGATGTTTTCACTTGTCGATGAGATGAGACAAGTTACGATGCATTTAATACTTGTCGATGAGATGAGATGAGTATGGTGTCTCTTTATCACTCGCCAATGAGACGAGGCGAGATATGATTTTCTAAGTTTCATGAAGTTCCTAGTGTGGCATCGACTAGCGGCTATTAAACCGCTAAGTGCGAACGTGTGGTATGGCACACACGTTAACACTTTTGGGTTCCTATCCGTGATTTTGTGACACATTCACGATGTTTACCTAACAGAATTGCTTTAAGAGGTGTTAGCGACCTAGTCATGAGGATGAACTGCTTTGGGAGGTGTTAGCGACCTTGTTAGGGTTGACAAAACGGCTTGGAGAGGTGTTAGCGACCTTGTCATGAGAACGAATTGCTTTGAGAGGTGTTAGCGACCTTGTCAAAGGCTATGGCCATTTGAGAATGGCACGTGCAGCATCGCTTCGGCATGCAAATGGGATTTGGCCAATCGGGGGAACTTTTATGAGTTTTCGATTTCGATTTCACCAATTTTGAGATGATGAATTTACTTATAGCCTTGAGTTAGAGAAAGGCTTATATATATATATATATATATGTTGTTTTATGTTGATTTCGATATTGGGATTATAAAACTCTATTGATTTTCATGAGTTTTTATTTAGAGATTATCATTGGCGATTGTTTATATTATTTGAGTGTTATAGTTGAGTTTACCTCTTTTGAGATCTTTGTATACTTATGTGCCATTAGTTCACTTAAGTCATGGGTTATATTCTTTCTGTTGCCTCTTCTCATTCGAGAAGAATTATCACCATGTATATTATGCTTCATATTATCGTTTATCCTCATTAACTGATTGTTTTAGCTAGACTGACCCGTGTATTTTGTACTCGGGTCAGACCGAGTTATTTCAGGTTAGCTATCAGTTAGAGGACTTAGCTTTGATGCATCTGCTTGGATATCAGCCTAGCACTTTTGTGTAGTTTATATCTCCTTCCACTTGACTCTGATATGTATTTAATTAGATGTATATAGTATGGTCTCAGTACCACTTTTGTGTATCAGTCTGTATCATACTGGGATGTATTAGTGTATATGTATTTATATATATATATATATATGATTACTGTTTTGTGATGTGATATGCATTCTGTTATTGTATTTTGTTCTGATAGATCCATTAGCCACCTATAGTTTTGTATTAAGTATTTATTGGATATGTCGATCCATGAGAGATAGAAAAAAAAACATAGAACATTTATCGACATATTCAGTAGATGTTTAAGACAAGATTATAGATGGTCGCTCTTAACCAGCCCTATTCTCCGCATTAGCAGACAGAATTACCCAGTAATTCTCTTTGTTAATGTGGGTCTCGGGGTGGGGCATCACAGCTTGGTATCAGAGCTGAGTTCAGAACAAAATATGACAAACACAGAACAGAAGCATATATGACGATACATCCAAGTATAGTACAAGTATTACAAATTCCTTAATCTCTGGTCCTTAGCCTTTTTTGTATCTTTTGAAGTACATAATTGGGATATGTCTAGGAATATATTTTATTCCATAGTATTCCCAAATTGAATTGATGATACCTTATCTTAGGAGTAATCCATTGGGATTATTCTATTTGAGTCCTCTTCGCTATGGGTGCTTGACGCTCATCCGTATCGGAGGAATTTGTTGATGCTTTTCGTTGGTTCTTGTCTTGTTCTTCTTTGAGGATTACAAATCCTATTGAGGGGATCCGCAATATTTGGGTGAGAAGTTTGAGAATTTTGTGGGTGTTCCTTGTAGCTTATCTTTTCGTGCATATTGGCACGCTATTTTCTATCTAGATTTTCTATCTTGAGTTTGGAATGATTTGAGATGGGGTGACTTGCATATTATCAAGTCACATTCTGAGATTCAGAGGATACTGTATTTTGGTATCCTAATTTAGTCGATTTGTTGTCTCTTATTCTTCGGAATGTTAGTAATGATTCCAAAGTCTCTATGTTCACTCTTGAGTTACGAGATGTTGGTGATATATCTCGAATCCCAGTCGTTTTGACTCTGTTGATTTCTGTGAGTCCGTTTTGAGTATGACACCCAATCGGGCAATTGAATATTGTATTGACTTCATTCCCGGTTCTTAGCCTTTCAGTCATCCCCCCACAAGGATGTCCACGAGGGAAATGAGGTGATTCATTGAATTTATTTGATATTGTCGTTCTTGCCTCCTTTTGAGATATCCTCTTTGGATACTCAATTGTTGATAGACTTTGTGAAATTACTTCACTCGAAGTAATGATATGTTGTTAGTGTTCTTCTTCTCATTCGAGAAGATATCTTAACCTTACTCTTATATCTCGTTGATCTTTTTTTATCCATTAAGTGGTGCTAGGGCCATTCCTCAGCTTGACCTTACACCAATTTTCATGAGCTATGAGTTGCGGAGGATAGCGTTCCTCTTATCGCATTCCACACTCGTATGGTTCTTGTGAGTGGTTCGTTATACCGTTCGGAATAACAAATGCTCCAGTCTATTCCATCAGTCTTGTGAATCGAGTATTCTGGGAATATCTTAATGGGTTCTTTTTGTGTTTTTGATTTTGAGTATAAGTTGTAATTGAGTTTTCAAATCTTTCAAATTGAAGATATGTTTTTAAGTGAAATTGGATTTTTGAGAAAAACAAAGAATATTTGTGTTGGGTTGTCCGTCTAGTGCTTTAAGAATTCTGGTCGATGCGTTTGGCCAACGTTATCGATAGGAATTTCCTAAACGTCGTGATGAGACAATCAGACATGGAAATTTGAGTTTTAATATAAATTAAGTGGAGAATAAATTAAAATGGTTTGAGAATTAATTTTATTTGGATGACATATGCAGCCATGGATCCATAGCGGGTTGGATGAGTGGCGAGGCAGTTTTGATCATTTGGTCAACTCTGCAGCCAATCGATAGGGTTATTTATTATAAACCTATGGCGAGGCATTGCCATTATGATAATTGAAAGTTTATGAAATGGTATATAGTTATGTTTTGTTATTGAAATGATGTACTTGAGATGAGATAATACTTTGTTTGAAAAGTAAATTTTTTATTGAATATTTTAAAATGAGTTATACATGTTGAAGATGGAGTTTGTTTTGAGAATTTGGGTATTTGAAAATAAAGAGTAGCAAAATTTAAATTTTTATCTTAAGGATTGTTGAAATAAAATTGTGAAATTCTTTTGAAAACAAGTTTGAGTTAATTATCAACTCTAATTAATTTTATGTTGATAAAAATATGGAAATTTAATTTTGTGACAAAAGAAAATATGAATTTGAATGGTTCATTTATTTTAAAATGCTATATTAAGAGATGCAAGGTTTAATAAATGAATAAGTCATGAGATGCAATCATTTTAATTTGTGAGAACAATTTAAAAATTAATAGGTAAATTCAAAATTTATTTTGGATGGATAATTATCTTTTGATAATGAAAGATATTAGTTATCTCTTTCAAAATGAGTCTTCAAAGTTAGTTTTTTGAGAGAAAAAAAAATTTGTTTGTGTAAAGTGATAAAAGTGTTTCCATCTAGTGAATTGTTTCTTTTAAAAGATGATTACACAGAGTTGATCATAATTTTTTATGTCTTAGCTTTCCGGGAAAAATAAGATCATTTATTAAATTATTTAGCAAAAATCTTGTTTGAAAATGTAGTTTAAAATTAAAATGGTTTGGGGAAAATTTTCAAATTTCAAATTTGTTTGAAAGCTGAAATTTCATTTAGAAAAGTGTTGTACTAAAACATCGATAACTAGAGATTTTTAAATCCAAATTAGCTCACTCTTTTTGTTAATGAAAGGGCTTTTAGTAAGCTATAAATTTTATTTTTACCACGTTTAAAGATTTTGCTTTTTACTGAGTCTAAAATTAGTTTGAATGTTGATAGACAGTTCTGCCCTATTACAAAATTCTCTAAGATTAAGCTGAAAGTAAATTTAACATAACTTTCAAACCGTAAATCCGATTTTGCTGATCGTTTATTTCTGGAAATAATAGACTGAGTAGAACAACTTTCATTTTATAAAGTTCTTCAGGTTTTGTTGTTTACTGGGCCAAAACAGGTCTTCTTTACAGCAGGTCTGAAATGAAATTGATTTATTTCCCCTTAATAGTTAATTGTAACACTTCTTATTTATGAATATGAACTAATATCATCTATTTGAGTTAAGTGCAGGTGAAAAAGGATGGTTGGGCTATATTTTGAGCCAAAAAGATTATATATAAGATTATGCAAACTCGCTTTAAAATGCTAAAAAGAAAGGTATGTTTTCGGATTAATTTTAAAGTGTTAAATGATGATATATATTGTGTTTCCGACCTAATGGTCGATGTATATTATACAATTCATTTTTGTAATATTGTATACGGCCCTCCGTACAAAGGAGACTCCACCGATTTTTTCAAAAATTTCTAACACTTAGAAAATTTGAGAAACGAATAGAAAAATAATATGTTGCAAACTAGAGTATACCTATGGAAGAATTAGAGAATAAACAACTTAAACTTTATTTACTCCAATGAAGAGTAATGAATTTAAATTTAAAATCTAAGTAAGAAGTTTTGAATTTTTTTATTCAAGTGTTGAAATTGTGGTTATAATTATAAAGATATTGAATTTTTGAAACTCTAAAAAAATTTGATTGAGAGTATATTCATATATTTTAGTTCCTAGTGTTTATCTTACTCTCGTGTTATTTTCTAACGACATGCATTTACGTGGTCGTTTGAGTTTGGTGGCCTTTGAAGAAACCATATTTTGGTTGATCTATCTTGTCTCTTTTGTGTTTATCTTGTATCGGTGTGGTTCCTTCTGTAGTGTCATATGAAAAATCATATCAATAATCATTTTGTTGGTTAGAATTTGGGTTGGAGTTGTGCTAAATCCCTACTCTACTCGAGGAGCTTATGAGAAATCAATCTCATTTGATTGATCCTTTGTGTAGCATCTTGTTGTGTTCTCATTCGAAGGTGAGACGCCTTCGAAATCTTGTGTGTTGCTCGGAAAATTCAATGGTTCGCTAATTCTATATTAGCACTTTGGAAACCATAGAATTAATCGAGCGAGTCTTATCTTGGTTTTCTACCATTTTATTTTGAGAGTAAGAGAATTTTTAAACTCGAGCTTGTCTATCTTCCTTTAATTGATGAAATAATTATGTTGAATATGAACATTTCTCTACAAATTGCGAGGACGCAATTTTGTTAAGGGGGGAGTCAGTAACAACCTTGGTTTTGGAGATTACCTGTTAATATTAAACTATAACGGTAGTTATAATTTAATATTGTAAATTAAATAAAATTGGAAATTTTATTTGTTTATTTGGAATAAACAATGAATTTCGAAAATAAAATGAGAAAAATAAAGTTTGGAACTTTATTTTATTTATTTGGGTTAATAATGATTGGAAAATGGTTTTTATTTGGAGAAAATGCAATAATTGTATTAATTGTTGCCAATTACTTCTTTTAATAATTTTTAAAAGAAGTATGAGATTTTTAAAGGTTGTTTATTTAAATAAAAAGATGGAAATTGGTTTAAAAATGAGTTTAATTATAAATTTGAGTTTAAAATGGTTTAAAATATTTTTCTAAGTGAGAAAAGTATTTTTGTGGAATTTTAGAAGTTGAAAATAGAGTTTTATTCATTTATTTGAGTAAATAGTGTATTTGTGAAAAATAAAGGATTTTAGTAGTAATAATAATGTTTTAAATATAAAAATTAATCTTTTCTTATAGTGCAAAATAATTTATTTCATGTGTGTGTGAGTTTACAATTTTAATTGTGTGAAGATTGAAAGAAAATGACTTTGTTTTACTATATAGAGTAAATATGTGAATATTTGTTTCTTATGTGAATTAATTACTTAGGTTAAGTAATTTATTTTCTTCTTTTGGGTCCTAATGGCCTATTATTGCTTAGCCTGGCTTGAGAATGTGAGAAAAAGAATACATGTACGTTCATTTCCTTACGTCCCCTTCTTCTTCCTTAGCCAGTAATTGAGAAATTAGAACCCACTCCACCAAATTGCAAATTCAAGTCTTTTTCTTCAATTAAATTCAAATCTTTGTGTTTTTAAAATAAAATTGAAGCTAAATCAACAGATATCTGAAGCCAATTCTAGCTCCAAGATTCCACCTTTCAGCATAAATTTGATGTTTGATCATCTCTTCTATCAAGGTGAGTTGAAAACTCACATTTCCTAGCATAGATTGAGATTTCAAGGTTAGAAATCTCAATTTTATTTTTGTTGCATGTTCATTTGTGAATCACTGTCAGTAAATTAGGCATATCATTTTCGTTTTAAATCGGAATTCGATTTTATTTGAAGTTCTGGAAAGCATGAAAGAGTGTGATAACTTGTATGTTAAACACTTTCGAAAATTTTGAGCATAGAGGGTCGAAAAACCCAATACAAACTCGCTGCCCTATCATTGTAAAACTGTTTCTTTTTGTGCTTAATATCGTTGGTAATTTGAGCATATCTTTCTCATTTGACATCCAAATTTAACGTTTCTTGATGTCCCGGAAAGTTTAGATTATCTGCTATAACTTTCATGTTTTGGGTTTTGTGCAATTTTGAGGTTTACATGGTCGAAAATTTCTTCTAGTGATGTTGTACCGAGACTAAAACGACAGCCGAGGTGAACTTCAAATCTGAAATTGTTTTAGTCGTATCTCTTTCATTCTTTATCAGAATTCAATAATTTTTAATGTTCTTGAAAGAATACTTTATATATGACAACTTTCATGTTGAACATATTTACAAATTTTAAGCACGGATTGATTGCAATTCTATCACAAACTCCCAGCTCTGTCACTTTGATAATTACAATATCTAAACTAAATACAGTTAGTAAATTAGACGTATCGTTCGCGTTTCTATTGGGATTTAGATAACTCTTGATGTTTTGGAAAGCTTAGACTATTTTCTAAAACTTTCTTATTTTGAGTTTTGCAAAATTTTGATGTTAAGATAGTTGAAACATTATTTATTTGCTGCTTCCCTGAGAATAAACGACAGCGACAGTGAATTTAAAATCTGAGAATTATATTGACCATATCTTTCACGTTTCTTATCCAAATTCAATAATTTTAGATGTTACAGAAAGCATAGACTTTGTGCTAAAAGTTTCATGTTTTGAGTTTTCTGAAATTTCAAAGTTAGCTTGGTCAAAACTATGTTTATTTTTTTTGCTGTCCCGAGAGCTAAATGACAGCAATAACAATCATTGACCTGAGAATTGTATTAGCTTATTTTTGCTTTCATTCTTATTCGATTTGATGTTGTTTTTGAGATGTTTTGAGAACAATGATGTCTATCAATAGGCTAGCTATATTTGGAGGTTTTGACATTCAAATTTAAACAGAATTTGAATTGATTTTGGGTTAAATTTGAATTGAATTCGTATTGAATTCAAGTTATCGGTATTGAGCTATCTTTCTTGTTTTTCCTTGTTTTCGAGCTCGGTTTTCACTAAACCATTTTGAAGTGATTTTTAAAATAAATGGACATTTCAAATTATTATTATTATATAGTATTTTAAAATTATTTTTCTAATATAAAATCTATTTATTTCCTATAATAATGGAATTTCAAAAGTTGGATTTATTAATCTTTTCGGGAAAAAGTTTTAAAAGCTTGTTTTCTTTAGTAAACTATTTTAAATATAAAACACACACTTTTGCACTATTCGAATGTATGAGAAAGAGAATTAAACGATTTAGTAAAACACGTGGTATGGGACATGTGCGTTTACTATTTCGGTTAATTCTGGATTTATACGATCGAAACTATCTGGGTTATTGACTTCTGAGTTATTTAGCCAATTTATGGCGGGTTTTTGAGATTATAATTCCTATTTTTAGGAATTATCTGGGAAGGCCAATATTTGGCAAGTTTTATGGTTTGAGATTTCTACTTTGAGATTTATGGTTTATGAGGAACCATCACGATGTTTTCACTTGTCCATGAGATGAGACAAGTTACGATGCCATTTAATACTTGTCGATGAGATGAGACGAGTATGGTGTCTCTTTATCACTGGCCAATGAGACGAGGCGAGATATGATTTTCTAAGTTTCATAATGTTCCTAGTGTGGCATCGACTATCGGTTAGTAAACCACTAAGTGCGAACGTGTGGTATGGGACACACGTTAACACTTTCGGGTTCCTATCTATGTGTTTGTGACACATTCACGATGTTTACCTAACAGAATTGCTTTAAGAGGTGTTAGCGACCTAGTCATGAGGATGAACTGCTTTGGGAGGTGTTAGCGACCTTGTTAGGGTTGACAAAACGGCTAGGAGAGATGTTAGCGACCTTGTCATGAGGACGATTTGTTTTGGGAGGTGTTAGTGACCTTGTCAGAGGCTACGGCCGTCTGGGAATGGCACGTGCAGCATCGCTACGGCATGCAAATGGGATTTGGCCAATCGGGGGAACTTTTATGAGTTTTCGATTTCACCAATTTCGAGATGATGAATTTACTTATAGCCTTGAGTTAGAGAAAGGCTTATATATATGTTGTTTTATGGTGATTTCGATATTGGGATTATAAAACTCTATTGAGTTTCATGAGTTTTGATTTAGAGATTATCATTGGCGATTGTTTATATTATTTGAGTGTTATAGTTGAGTTTACCTCTTTTGAGGTCTTTGTATACTTAAGTGTCATTAGTTTACTTAAGTCATGGGTTATATTCTTTCTGTTTCCTCTTCTCATTCGAGAAGAATTATCACCTTGTATCTTATGCTTCATATTATCGTCTATCCTCATTAACTGATTGTTTTAGCTAGACTGACCCGTGTATTTTGTACTCGGGTCAGACCGAGTTGTTTCAGGTTAGCTATCAGTTACAGGACTTAGCTTTGATGCATCTGCTTGGATATCAGCCTAGCACTTTTGTGTAGTTTATATCTCCTTCCACTTGACTCTGATATGTATTTAATTAGATGTATATAGTATGGTCTCAGTACTACTTTTGTGTATCATTCTGTATCATACTGGGATGTATTAGTGTATATGTATTTATATATATATGATGATTCATGTTCTGTGATGTGATATGCATTCTGTTATTGTATTTCGTTCTGATAGATCCATTTGCCACCTATAGTTTTGTATTAAGTATTTATTGGATATGTCGATCCATGAGAGATAGAAAAAAAACGTAGAACATTTATCGACATATTCAGTAGATATTTAAGACAAGATTATAGATGGTCACTCCTAACCATCCCTATTCTCTGCATTAGCAGACAGAATTACCTAGTAATTCTCTTTGTTAATGTGGGTCTCGGGGTGGGGAGTCACAAGTAATATATTGCAGAAGAAGTTTGTACTGTGATTTTGTTTGAAAATTATATGTATATATAAGAGTAGGAATTTGCTATTTTAATCATTCCATTTGTTTTAGTTTGTTAAATTCCTTGTGGTGTTTAGAGAAAGTGTCTGAGCCATAGATTATGAGAGGTATAAAATAAATTCTTAAAATTTTATTCATGTTTCTGAAGAGTTAGTTCATGGATTAAAACTGGTTAACCAATGAAATGAAAATTTAGTATTAGTTGTTAAAATCATTAAGAGAACGTATTCCTAAATCGCGTCGTAGTTTAACAAACGTCTGTTCATTTAGTGGTTTTGTGAATATATCTGCTATTTGATTCTCAGTATTTACATATTCTAATGTAATAATTCCTTTTTCTACATTGTCGCGTAAAAAGTGATGTCGTATATTTATGTGTTTAGTACGTGAGTGATTTACAGGGTTTTTCGATAAATTTATTGCGCTTGTATTATCGCAATATAATGGTGATTTATCGATAATTTTTCCAAAATCTTTAAGCATTTGTTGCATGTATATCACTTGAGCACATGCTAATGCCACTGAAATATATTCGGCTTCGCAAGTGGATAAAGAGATAGTTTTGTTTTTTGCTAAACCATGAAACCAAAGATTGTCCGATAAAATGACATGTTCCGCTAGTACTCTTACGATCTGTTTTACATCCACCAAAATCCGCGTCACTATACGAAACAAGTTCAAATGATGATCCCTTAGGATAAAACAAACTGTAATTTTTAGTATTAGATAGATATCGTAAGATACGTTTAATAGCTCTTTGGTGAGACTCTTTTGGTTTTGCTTGAAATCAGGTACAAAGACATACGCTCATCATAATGTCGGGTCGACTAGCCGTCAAATACAGTAAGGAACCAATCATACTACGACATAATTTTTCACCAAAATCTTTTCCATTGTCATCTTTTTCTAAGTGAACACTAGTACTCATTGGTGTTGGTTTGCTTGAAGTTTTATCCATTCCAAAGCAACGTAATAAATCGTTACAATATTTTTCTTGATGTATAAAGATACCATTTTCAAGTTGTATTATTTGTAATCCTAAAAAGAAATTTAATTCACCCATGTGAGACATTTCAAATTCACTTTTCATAATATTTGAAAATTGAGAACAACGATTTTCGTTAGTTGAACCAAAAATAATATCGTCTACGTAAATTTGTATGACTAAGATGTCATTATTTTCTCGTTTAATAAATAAAGTCATATCTATTTAACCTATTTTAAACCCAGAAGTAATTAAATGATTTTTAAAACGTTCGTACCAGGCACGGGGGGCTTGCTTTAAACATATAGGACTTTGTGTAATTTAAAAACATGATCGGGATATTTTTCGTGAACAAATAATGGAGGTTGTTTAACAAAAACGTTTTCTTTAATAAAACCATTTAAAAAATCACTTTTTACGTCCATTTGAAATAATTTAAAATTGTGATGAGTTGCAAAAGCAAGCAATGTACGCATGGCTTCGAGTCTTGCTACTGGAGTAAAAGTTTCGTCATAGTCGATACCTTCTTCTTGATTATAACCCTGAGCGACTAAACGTGCTTTATTCCTAACTATATTTCCATTTTCATCTGCTTTGTTTTTAAATACCCATTTTGTTCCAATAATTGATTGATTTTCTAGTCTTGGTACTAATTCCCAAACATTATTACGTTCAAATTGATTTAGTTCTTCTTGCATGGCTATAATCCAAAAATCATCGTTTGAAGCTTCTTTATAATTCTTTGGTTCAAAATTTGACACAAATGCAATATGAATTATTTGGTTAAGTTGATTTCTAGTTACTCTGGAATTAAGATCTCCAATGATATTATCTTTTGGATGAACTTTTAGAATTCTAGAGGGTGACACTAGAGTATTATTTTGTGTATTTGTCTCATTACTTAGATGAGTTTGTTGTATTTGTTATAGGAATAATTTCTTTATCGTCATTAGTATGATTGTTAAGGAAATTTTCATCAAATGAAACATGTAAACTTTCTTCAATTGTGTTAGTACGTTTATTAAAAATCCTATATGCCTTACTACGATCTGAATATCCAACAAAGATTCCTTCATCGGCCTTTGGGTCGAATTTTCCTAAATTATCTTTTGTATTTAATATAAAATGTTTTGATCCGAAAGTTTTAAAGTATGATACTTTAGGTTTTCTTCCAAAAAATATTTCGAAGCAGGTATGTTTAGTCATAGGTCATATAGTTACTCGATTTAAAACATAACAAGCCGTAGCAATAGCTTCAGCCCAAAAATGTTTTGGTAATCCACTACTATTTAATAGTGTTTGTGCACATTCTTGTAACGTACGAATTTTTCTTTCTACCACACCATTTTGTTGAGGTGTGCGGGGAAAAGAGAAATTATGACTTATGCCTTTTTATTACAAAAATTTGTAAAAAAATCATTTTCGAATTCTCCAGCGTGATCACTTCGAATATTCTTAATTTTCAAATCCAATTGAGTTTTAATTCTTTTAGCAAAAATTTTAAACATACCAAAAGTGTCACTTTTATGTTTTAAAAATAAGATCCATGTATATCTTAAAAAATCATCCACTATTACGAAAACATATTTGTTGTGATTTATAGATTGTACTTGAGTTGGACCAAATAAATCTAAATGTAATAATTCTAACGGTTGTTTTGTAGAAATATTATTTTTAGATTTAAAAGAGGTTTTCTTTAGCTTACCGATTTGACAAGCGTCACATAAATTTTCTACTTTATAATTTATTTTAGGTAATCCTCTAACTAGCTCATATTTTGCTAATTTATTAATGTATTTAAAGTTAATATGACAGAATCGTTTATGCCACAACCATGGATCGTCATGTTTGGCGGTTAAGCATAAGTTCGAATTTTGATTTATATTCATATTTAAGACATAAATATTTTTGTTTCTAAAACCCTCAAAGATAAGTTGTTTGTTATTGTCGAAAATATTACACCTATCTTTTTCGAAATTAATTTGAAAACCTTTATCGTATAATTGACTAATGCTAAGTAGGTTGTGTTTTAAATTTTCTACTAACAAAACATTTGTAATAATAGGAGAGTTAGAAATACCAGAGTTGATGACTTCTCCGATGCCAACGACGTATCCTTTTGAGTTATCTCCAAAAGTTACCGTTCCACCATCGATATATGTTATATTTGATAGCATTTTTGCATTTCCGGTCATATGCTTGGAGCAGCCACTATCAAGTATCCATTTCTCCTTATTTTTTATTTTGGGTACCTGTAAGATAAAAATGATTTAATTGGTACCCATATACTTTGTCAGGGTCCTAGATGTTAGGAGGAGCAGGTAGCCATACCCAAGAAGGTTTGGTACCTTTATGAACATAATTTTTATTATAAACTACATTATCTAGAAAATTATTAATATGTTTTTGTCTAATCAAATTATTATTTGTCTTAGGAACCCAAATTTTTATGTTTTTGGTATTCGTATTAGCCTTAGGTGATCTTTTTGTCTTTTGATAAATAAAACTATACTTCTTAATATTATTCCCTTTTTGTTTAGGAATATTTTTAAATCCTATTCCATTTCTATTACCTGAAGGTTTTGAAGTTTTGATAAGATTTTCCAAATCTTGTTTTCCTTTGTTGAATTTTGAAACATTATTTGTAATTTTATCTGATTTTTCTTTTAATTCAAAATTTTCAATTTTCAATGTTTATATATTACTTTTCAAGTTGATATTTTCTTTTAACAAGTTATCATTTTCTAGTTTAACTTTTCCAATATCAATAGAAATAGTCTCATATTCAACTAAACTACTTTTAACTTTATCTTGAGATAATTCTAGTTCCTCTTCTAAAATAATTTTTTCATCTTTTAACATTCCTATTTCTAGTTCTAATCGATTTATTTTGGCTATGTGTTCTTTATTCAATTTTTTAAATTTTCTAAATTTATCATCTAACTTCATGCTAAGCTCTAACAATTCATTATAGCTAAGTTCAGGACATACCTCATCAGTTTGTGCCATAAAACATACATTAGCTTGTTCTCCGTCACTGTCGCTGTCACTATCTGATGATGATGAAGAATCTGAGTCATCCCATGTTACTTTGAAAGCTTTCTTCCTTTTGAAAAATTTGTTCTTCTTTTTATCATTATTGAGCTTGGGACAATCTTTCTTTATATGTCCAAATTGATCACATTCATAGCATTTGATTGACGTTTGATTTGTTGAACTTGATTTTCCTCCTTTCTGAAATCTGGTCATTTTCCTAAACTTCTTAAATTTGTTGTAGTTTTTGGTTATAAATACGATTTCTTCTTCGTCTAAATCGGAGTCTTCATTTGTTGCTGGAAATGTTATGTTTTTCTTTTCCGAATTTTGTTCTTTTCTTGCCTGCAGATTAGCTTCATAGGACATTAAATTTCCTATCAATTCTTCAACTAAGAGTGTTGAGAGGTCATTAGCTTCTTCGATAGCTAATACTTTTCTTTCCCACTCTGGAGTTAAAGAGTTGAGTATTCTAGATACTAAGTCAAAATTTGTGAATTTAACTCCTAGTGCCATTAAATCATGTTGAATAGTTTGGAATCTAGAGTACATGTCCACTATAGATTCATTTTGTTTCATTTTAAATGAAGAAAATTGATTTTGCAAAATTAAGATCTTAGTTTGTTTAACTTTGTTAGTGCCTTCGTGTGTAACTTGTAAGGTACGCCAAATATCATATGCAGTGTTACATAAAATGACACGTGAAAATTCATTCTTATCTAATGAACAAAATAAAACATTCATAGCTTTGGCATTATTAGAAGCTGCGGTTTTTTGTGTATCATTCCATGTATTCATAGCAGTAGTTTGTGCTTCATATTTATTTTGAGTGGCTAACCAAATTTCTAGTCCATTAGCTTCCACAAAAATTCTCATACGTGTTGACCAATATGCATAATTAGAGCCATTAAAAAGTGGGGGACGTGCTGTGGATTGACCTTCTTGAAAAATACTTGCCATATTAGTGATTCTACGTGTTACTGTACTTTGATCAAACACAGCTCTGATACCAAATGATAGTCTATGTAGATCGTATATGTATATAATATATGACAAGTGGATGAATAATCGTATGAATTGCACAGAATAATAATGCAGGTAAAAAATAAAAATAATCACACCAGGAATTTTACACTGGTTCGGACCTCCCGTCCTACGTCCAGTCCCAAAGTTCCTCTTCGGAATTTCACTAACCAATTGCCCTCACTTCGCCCGGAGGAACAGGCTTATACAAGAATAGTTCTTTGACAACTGTGTGTTCTATGCAACACTGATTTTGACTATAAGTACAACTTCTTACTATAATCTCCTTGAGTAATATGTTGTTTAGGCTTTGATTTAAGGAAGACATGATAGTGTATTTTTCAGTGCTTTTGTAAATCACAGAGATATTAGAAAGTAGAGAAACTTCAGATAATGGCAAGTTAAGTTTCTAACTTTCAATTTCAAGTTTATTTATAGATGGTGAAGAGTTTTGTTTGAAGAGTAGTGACTTTTGATTCATTCTATTTCAGTCTAAGAGTCACAATGTTTGAGAAGCAACAGTCATGATCAAAATAAGGAGTTGCAACCCTTTGTTTTGAAGAAGATGTCTTTTGGGGAAAATGGTCGTTGCCCGGCTCAGACGTCTGGACGTTTGTGCCAAACGTCTGGTTTGATAAGATTTTTAAAACAGTACGTGTTACCAGACGTCTGAGCTTATAAGCCAGACGTCTGGTTTGTTACAGAACTTATAACCAGAACATGCTGTCAGATGTCTGATAGTAGATGTCAGACGTCTGACACATGTACACTTTGTTTTCTTTGTTTTATTAGTAGTGTGTATAAGTAAGTGTTTTGTGATAACCCTGATTTTTGTGAGTAATTTCATGATTTAATTTAGTTTGTATTTGTTTGATATTGCATTGGAAAAATTGGAATAGGAAATTGATTTGCAGATACAAAGTATAAAACATGTACATGTGCACAAGACACTGTACACATGCACACAGATTTCTGTGTAACAAAATTTGGCAGAAATTAATAGAGAAAATAAAATAACTGATTTAGAAATATATATGCATAAAGATAGAATTTTGTCTTTAAATAAAATATAGTACAAAGAAAATAAGAGCTAGGCTGAAATAAACTTAAAATTATTTAAAGAAAGAAAGAAAAATAAAAGGCTTAGGTATACATAGGTTATACATGTATACAGTCAATCAATCTCTGGAAGGAAACAGAGTTGCATGAAAATGGCATGAGTCCCTAAACAAGCACTTTATCTATTCTCAGTAATTTCTTTTATTAAGAAAATAATAACAATAATAATAGGAAGTCATGCATATGACATGACCAGGGAAAATTAAAAGAGAGGAACTAATTTCTGGAAAGGAAGACAAGGACCACATACCCTTTCATTTTCTTGAATCAAACCAGAGGCAGGCTATGTTTGGGATGGGGTAGAACTGACATTGGGTAAGTCCATAAACCCTAGTGACAGCCAAGATTTATATAAAAGGCTTAGTATAGTAAGACCATATATTTTTGTTCTTCATTAACCTAAAGAAAAATATACAAGGCATAAACCAGAGAAAATAGGAGGAGGCAGAAGACTAAAAAGGGGTTCATAAGGCATAGGAAGAAGAAGGATTAAGGTGAGTAATCTCACTGAAAACTTTGGCATTAAGACCTGAATATTGAGGCAGCCAGTTTGAACTAATTTTCTTTTACAAGTTATGTTTTATGATTGGATGACTTTGGTTTGTTAATGATTTGTTTAAGGGTAAAACCTCTATCTGATTTACCCAGAAAAATAAGAGTCATGGATTCATGAACTAAAATGTTTGTCTGAGATATGGGTTAGCTTTGAGATTGAGTGTTTTCTTTTATAAGTTTTCTTTATATGTTGTTTATAAAAATCCCCGGATTTAAGTAGTGGGTATATGGTCTGAAGGTAGAAAGAAATATGGGCTGTAACATTGTGTTGTTGCTTATGTCTCATATTAGTTAAAACAAAAGAAAATGTAGAAGTGCAATGTTGTACATGTGCTGAGCTTCTATGTTTCATGAAATACCCAAATCAAATATACTTGTGGTTTAGCCAGATCATGAATCTGATTGAACCAGAGGTAAGGGAGAATATATATATCTAGCAAATTACTCAGGACCATATGCTTACATCTTGATCCAGTGAAACCCATAGGCAAAATAATGTGCTAAGAAGTCACCTCCCTCTTTCATGATAAAATGTTTGCTTCTGAGAATATAACTTACCAAACTCTGGATGAATACATGTTGCTTGCATTATTTATATTTCTCTGATTAAGAAGTGAGATGCAGAAGGGATTAACACTGCTATGAAAAATAATAATAACACTTAGTAATTTAACTAAGGACTTGGGATCTTAGGGCTACCAAAGTATAACTTGGCAAGGGGAATATTGCAAGTTCACACATGGTATATTTATACCCAGGGGCCTGAGTGTGCTGGGTTAACAGAGAAATGTCCCAGGCAGTGTGTGTTTAAAAAGGAGAAAGTAGCTAAAGACCCTGTTATATGTGATAAAGAATTCTAGGAATAGATTCAGGAGAGGCCTGGGCAAAATCCCTGATGGCCAGTAAAGTTGAAAAGGGAATGATAACTGAATTAATATTTGTATTTGGTTGTTTTGGTGCTTTTTATGGATGAATCTTATGATTGTTTTTCTATGAATCAAGTCATGGTGATTATAGGTGTAAATAATCTATTAACACTGAGATGAAGGAACATGCTTCACAAAAACAAGCATAAGGAAGATACTGAGTTTCTTATTCATGTAAAGTTTGTTTATAAAGAGAATTGAATGAGATCATGTTTTCAGTTGGATTATTCATACCAGACAAATAGTCTGACCCTTTTGTGTTTATGCACCATTGGGTGTCTCATATTCATATGGGGCAGTTCATGGTGGTTTTGCAGGGAAATAGGAATTGCTTTGATCAGGCTTGGATGTTAAACTGCTTAAGATTTGGATGCTATGTTTTTAAAAGACTTTGCTGAAGTAAACTACACCTTCATGATGAACTAGATTAAGACCTATTGTTAAAAATTACTTTGAGAAACCAATGTATGGTTAATTGCTGTTTTGTAGATGTTGAACTTATATGTCTCAGCTGAACTATGTGCTTTGTTTTGCTAAATGCTTTGCTATGGAAAAAAAATGGATTTTAAGCTTCAAGAACAGTTAGGCTATAATGGTAGAAAATCTGAGATTGAAAGAATTTGTGGTTTGTATGTATATCTATAGAACTGGCATAAGAAAATCCATGTTCAAGTCAAAATAAAATCTGATAGAAAAGGTTGAGTTGCTTTGAAAAGAAAATAGTATAGTAGGTATTTTGTAACAAAGTAGTGCAA
Organism: Allium fistulosum; assembly: GCA_030737815.1. Taxonomy (NCBI): domain Eukaryota; kingdom Viridiplantae; phylum Streptophyta; class Magnoliopsida; order Asparagales; family Amaryllidaceae; genus Allium; species Allium fistulosum. Next base: position 1,431,152,007 of record CM060902.1, read on the forward strand.
ACCAGAATAGGGCTAACATAGCCATTTTTCTTGAGCCTGGGTCAAGCCAGCAACCAAGAATTGAAATTAAGTTTTTAGATCTGTTTCATAGCCAAAGTATATAATAGGCTCAGACAATTGTGTTCACAGGAGAGAAATTTAAAAAAAAAACACAAAAACAAAAATTGGGTTTGAACCGACCAGCATAGCACTCGAACTCGTGACCTCTCATGTGTAAGTTAGGCGCGTTTCCATTACGCCTAGATGTTGCTTGTGTTCACTTAGGATCCACTTTCTTTTAGCCTGAGTTTGACACTATACAGACTTTAACACAATCATTCATATTAAAAGCTTGCTTTCCACTGATTATTACTTGATCATTCCTTAATTAGAATAACAGACTAAAGTACATGTTTACAGTGGATCCTATGGTCAAAAATCAGATTACAATAATTAATCTTTTTTCAAGGAATTATCACATTTTAATAGATTTAAAAGGAATTCTACTTACATAATAACATGCTCTGATTCTAGTAGAATATAACATAGATATCTTCATATATGTATGTTAGGGATGATTTAGATTTAAAACAATATTTTTATATTGTGAAAGATCCTGGATATATTTTGTTTATTGGAGAAAGAAAATGACCCTGGGAAATGTATTTGTAATGAATGATATATCTATATATCATTTCTAAAAAAAAAATCCTTATGAAATTAGGGTGGAAATAGGAGGGTCATTTCAGTTGGTATCAGAGCTATGTTGTTAAATAACATAGCAAAAAAAAAATTTGTATGAATTTGTTTGCATTGGATGTATAGAAGTGTTTATTGCTTTGGATGATTTGTTTTTTTATTTACACTATTGATATCTATTAATGACAGAATAAGTGATAAATTAAAATGAATTAATCTATAGAGCATTAGGCAAAACAGACTAACCTAAGTGTTATATCCATAGAGCTATGGTAGGACCCAGACATCAAAATGTAGGAACAAGTGAACCACCCATGGTGAATGTGCAAGAATTCATGAGGGCCATAAGAGATGGAGTAGGCAACAGGCAGGAAAATCCACATGAGGAACTTTCCAAACTACTCAAGACTTTTACCAATCTTGGAGGCAAAACCTTTGATGGCACAGAAGGAGTTATGGGGGTTCAAAATTGGCTTAGAATTTTGGAAAGAATCTTTGCAGACATGCAAGTTGAAGACCAAAGGAAGAGGCAAATTGCATCCAGGCAATTGAGAGGAGCAGCTTTGGATTGGTGGGAGGTTATCATAGCTGGAAGACCTGAAGGAGAAGTAACATGGGATCAGTTTAAAGCAATGTTGGAGGGTAGATTTATCCCTGCATCAGCTAAGGAATCTTTACTGGAGGAATTCATCAAATTGAGGCAAGGGACTATGAGTGTCACTGAGTACACTCAGAAGTTTGAATCATTGGCAAAGTATGGTGCAGTGCTCATCACTACTGAGGAAGCTAAGAATGGCAGATATATCCAAGGGTTGAACTCTAGCCTTAGTAGAGCCATGCTACCATATAAGGATAAAACTTTTGATCAAGTTTTGGATTTGACTCTGAGCATTGAACAACATGATAAAGCTAGAGAGAATTTCAGGGCATTCAAAAATAATCAAAACAAGAAGGGAAAGGGTAAATTTCACCCTTATGATAAAAAGAAAACAGACATAACTTCCACCAAGAAACTAGAAGAAGCCAGAACTGCTGAAGTTAAGAAGAGGATCACTTGTTACAACCGTGGACAAGAGGGGCACATGAAAAATAGGTGCACCAATCCTAGACCAGCATCCTTCAATTGTCACCATTGTGGGAAGGAAGGTCACATAAAGAGGAACTGCCCAGATTTTAAGCAAGGAAAATTAGGGGCTTTGGAAGGGAAAGGCAAGGCAGCTGAGGGATCAAATGTTGAAAAGCATGGTCAAGTTGAAGGTACTTTGCTTATCCATTTAATACCTTTAACAGTAGTATATGATACTGGGGCTACACACTCATTGATCTCTCATGATATTGCACAACAATTAAAATTGAACTGTATGATTGTTGATAAACCACTGCTAATTAGAAGCCCTATAGGTAGTTCATGTGTCATGGGTATGATGTGCATGCAACTGGGATTAAATATAGGAGGACATGTGTTTGAGTCAAACCTATATGTGTTGCAATATCCAGACATAGGAATTATTTTAGGAGTTGATTGGTTGAGTAGATATAAGGCTATCATAAATATGGAGACATCCACCATATCATTGAAGGTTTCTGATGGACAAAGAATAATCGTTCTTTGTGAGGCAAACAAAAATAGAAGTATAGCCAACCTTTCTGCATTGTCAAATGAAAAACCCATGCTTGCATTAGAAGAGATCCCCATAGTTAATCAATATGATGATGTGTTTGGGGAAGTAAGAGGAGTTCCTAATCACAGGCCAGTTGAATTTTCAATTAGAATAATTCCAGGAGCTAGCCCAGTGGTTAAAAGACCAACCAGAATGGGGCCTAAGGAATTGATGGAGTTGAAAAAGCAATTAGTTGAACTAGAAGAAAAAGGTTTTATTAGACCCAGTAGCTCATCATGGGGAGCACCAGTAGTCTTTGTTAAGAAACATGATGGATCCCTGAGATTATGTATTGACTATAGGGAATTAAATAAAGTCACAATTAAAAATAAATACCCCTTACCAAGAATTGATGATCTCTTTGATCAATTGAGTGGTGCAAAGATATTCTCTAGGCTTGATTTAGCTTCAGGCTTTCATCAGATGAAAGTAGAAGAGGAAAGCATTAAGTATACAGCCTTTAACACCAGATATGGACTTTATGAATTTTTGGTGATGCCATTTGGCTTAACAAATGCTCCTTCCTATTTTGTTGATTTGATGAATAGGATTTTTAGAGAATACTTGGATAAGTTTGTATTAATATTTATTGATGATATACTAATTTATTCTAAGTCAGTTAGAGAGCATGAGAACCATTTGCATATAGTATTTGAGAAATTGAGACAGGAAGACTTGAAAGCAAAGTTTTCAAAATGCACTTTTTGGCAGAATGAAGTGAACTTTCTAGGCCATATTATATCAGAAAAAGGAATAGCTGTGGACTTCAATAAAGTCATTGCAGTGCAAGCTTGGAAAAGGCCTACTAATGTCACTGAAGTCAGATCATTTATGGGAATGGCTGGTTACTATAGAAGATTTATAAAAGATTTTGCAAAAATCTCAATTCCATTAACCAGATTGACTAGGAAAAATCAAGTGTTCACTTGGACTGAGGAGTGTGAAAATGCCTTTGGGAAATTAAAAGAAGCACTGGTACAAGCTCCAATTCTTAAAGTACCTGAGGGAAATGAAAACTTGGTGGTGTATATTGATGCAAGTGGACAAGGGCTTGGAGCAGTGTTGATGCAACAACATCAGGTAATAGCTTATGCTTCTAGGCAGTTGAAATCAAGTGAAGTAAGGTATGCTACTCATGACCTTGAATTGGCTGCTGTAGTGTATGCCCTTAAGCTATGGAGACACTACTTGTTAGGGGCAAAATTTGAAGTATATACAGACCATAAATCACTCAAATATTTGTTTTCACAAAAAGAATTAAATATGAGGCAGCAAAGATGGATTGAACTCTTAGCCTCATATGATTTTGAAATATTATACACACCAGGTAAGGCTAATAAAGTAGCAGATGCCCTAAGTAGACAACATGCTAAAGTGGCTAGATTAATGATAGAAGAGTTTAACACTTTATCATTATTAATTGATTCAGAGATAAAAAGTGATAACATAGAAAACATGAGCTTATGCAGTGGGAAGGTAGAAATGGGAAAATTAAGTTTTATTACTCTGGGATCAGAATTGAAAAATAAAGTTGCAATGCTACAAAACCAAGATCCATTTTTATTTGGAAAGAGGACAAAAATATTAAATGGTGAGACAGTAGAAGGTTTTCAGTTGGATAATCAGGGCCATCTGAAGAAAGGAGAAAGAATATGTGTTCCAGCAATGGATGAGTTGAAGCAAGAAATTTTGGATGCTTATCACAAAAGCAAATATACTATACACCCAGGAAGCACAAGAATGTATCACAACCTCAAGAGAGATTATTGGTGGAGTGGTATGAAGAGTGCAGTGGTAACCTATGTATCAAAATGTATGGTTTGCCAGCAGGTGAAGGCTGAGTATCAAAAGCCCTCAGGAATGCTTCAACCTTTGCAAATACCACAGTGGAAATGGGAAGACATATCAATGGATTTTATTGATGGTTTGCCTAGAACTAGGAGGGGAAATGATAGTATTTGGGTAATGGTGGATAGGTTAACCAAGTCAGCCCACTTTATACCAGTGAAATCAGAAAGAAATGCTAATACCCTAGCCCAGTTGTTTATTAAAGAAGTAGTCAGACTGCATGGTATACCAAAGACTATAGTGAGTGATAGAGATACCATCTTCACTTCAAAATTTTGGCAGAGTTTTCACAAGGCAATGGGGACTGATTTATGTTTGAGTACAGCATACCATCCTCAATCTGATGGTCAAACAGAAATTGTGAACAAATTGCTTGAAGACATGTTGAGAGCATGTGTATTGGATTGGGGAGGAAGCTGGGAAGATTACATATATCTAGCTGAATTTGCATACAATAACACCCATCACAGTAGCATAGGCATGGCCCCCTTTGAAGCTCTCTATGGAAGGCCATGTTTATCACCTTCAAGTTGGCATGAGTCTGGAGAAAAAGTGGTCTTAGGACCAGAAAATGTGAAGGAGACTTCTGAAAAGGTAGCCTTGATCAGAAAAAGAATTGCCTCTGCCCAAGATAGGCAAAAGAAATATGCAGATCAAAGAAGGAAGGCAGTACAATATGATGTTGGGGATTATGTGTTCATCAAGATATCACCCATGAAAAAGGTTCTAAGGTTTGGGAAACAAGGAAAGTTGATTCCTAGATATATAGGACCATATAAAATTCTAGAAAGAATAGGGACAGTAGCCTATAAATTAGAATTGCCAGAAGAAATGAGAGCAATGCATGATGTCTTTCATGTGTCTCAACTAAGGAGATGGGTTCATGATAAGGAAGCAATACTAGAATCCTCTAAGGATGTGCAGATTGATCCTAGAATGATCTATGAAAAGGAACCAGTGGGCATAGTTTCTAAAGAAACCAAGAAATTGAGAAACAAAGAAATTAAATTAGTAAAAGTACAATGGAGTCTAGACCCAAATGATTGCACATGGGAAGTGGAGGATAAAATCAGAAATGATTATCCCCAGCTGTTTGATTGAAGAAATGGTAAATCTATATATATATATATATATATACATACTAATGAATGTGTTGGTTGAATATGCATTGTGATTTTTTTTGTTGATATGCATAGTGCTTAATAGGTGATTGGTTTGAAAATGGTTTTGAAATCAGAAAAATTCATTTTTCTGAAGAGATGATACTTAAGTTAAGTATGAAAGAATTGTGGGACACAATTCCTAAAAGGAGGGGTATATGTGATAACCCTGATTTTTGTGAGTAATTTCATGATTTAATTTAGTTTGTATTTGTTTGATATTGCATTGGAAAAATTGGAATAGGAAATTGATTTGCAGATACAAAGTATAAAACATGTACATGTGCACAAGACAGTGTACACATGCACACAGATTTCTGTGTAACAAAATTTGGCAGAAATTAATAGAGAAAATAAAATAACTGATTTAGAAATATATATGCATAAAGATAGAATTTTGTCTTTAAATAAAATATAGTACAAAGAAAATAAGAGCTAGGCTGAAATAAACTTAAAATTATTTAAAGAAAGAAAGAAAAATAAAAGGCTTAGGTATACATAGGTTATACATGTATACAGTCAATCAATCTCTGGAAGGAAACAGAGTTGCATGAAAATGGCATGAGTCCCTAAACAAGCACTTTATCTATTCTCAGTAATTTCTTTTATTAAGAAAATAATAACAATAATAATAGGAAGTCATGCATATGACATGACCAGGGAAAATTAAAAGAGAGGAACTAATTTCTGGAAAGGAAGACAAGGACCACATACCCTTTCATTTTCTTGAATCAAACCAGAGGCAGGCTATGTTTGGGATGGGGTAGAACTGACATTGGGTAAGTCCATAAACCCTAGTGACAGCCAAGATTTATATAAAAGGCTTAGTATAGTAAGACCATATATTTTTGTTCTTCATTAACCTAAAGAAAAATATACAAGGCATAAACCAGAGAAAATAGGAGGAGGCAGAAGACTAAAAAGGGGTTCATAAGGCATAGGAAGAAGAAGGATTAAGGTGAGTAATCTCACTGAAAACTTTGGCATTAAGACCTGAATATTGAGGCAGCCAGTTTGAACTAATTTTCTTTTACAAGTTATGTTTTATGATTGGATGACTTTGGTTTGTTAATGATTTGTTTAAGGGTAAAACCTCTATCTGATTTACCCAGAAAAATAAGAGTCATGGATTCATGAACTAAAATGTTTGTCTGAGATATGGGTTAGCTTTGAGATTGAGTGTTTTCTTTTATAAGTTTTCTTTATATGTTGTTTATAAAAATCCCCGGATTCAAGTAGTGGGTATATGGTCTGAAGGTAGAAAGAAATATGGGCTGTAACATTTTGTTGTTGCTTATGTCTCATATTAGTTAAAACAAAAGAAAATGTAGAAGTGCAATGTTGTACATGTGCTGAGCTTCTATGTTTCATGAAATACCCAAATCAAATATACTTGTGGTTTAGCCAGATCATGAATCTGATTGAACCAGAGGTAAGGGAGAATATATATATCTAGCAAATTACTCAGGACCATATGCTTACATCTTGATCCAGTGAAACCCATAGGCAAAATAATGTGCTAAGAAGTCACCTCCCTCTTTCATGATAAAATGTTTGCTTCTAAGAATATAACTTACCAAACTCTGGATGAATACATGTTGCTTGCATTATTTATATTTCTCTGATTAAGAAGTGAGATGCAGAAGGGATTAGCACTGCTATGAAAAATAATAATAACACTTAGTAATTTAACTAAGGACTTGGGATCTTAGGGCTACCAAAGTATAACTTGGCAAGGGGAATATTGCAAGTTCACACATGGTATATTTATACCCAGGGGCCTGAGTGTGCTGGGTTAACAGAGAAATGTCCCAGGCAGTGTGTGTTTAAAAAGGAGAAAGTAGCTAAAGACCCTGTTATATGTGATAATGAATTCTAGGAATAGATTCAGGAGAGGCCTGGGCAAAATCCCTGATGGCCAGTAAAGTTGAAAAGGGAATGATAACTGAATTAATATTTGTATTTGGTTGTTTTGGTGCTTTTTATGGATGAATCTTATGATTGTTTTTCTATGAATCAAGTCATGGTGATTATAGGTGTAAATAATCTGTTAACACTGAGATGAAGGAACATGCTTCACAAAAACAAGCATAAGGAAGATACTGAGTTTCTTATTCATGTAAAGTTTGTTTATAAAGAGAATTGAATGAGATCATGTTTTCAGTTGGATTATTCATACCAGACAAATAGTCTGACCCTTTTGTGTTTATGCACCATTGGGTGTCTCATATTCATATGGGGCAGTTCATGGTGGTTTTGCAGGGAAATAGGAATTGCTTTGATCAGGCTTGGATGTTAAACTGCTTAAGATTTGGATGCTATGTTTTTAAAAGACTTTGCTGAAGTAAACTACACCTTCATGATGAACTAGATTAAGACCTATTGTTAAAAATTACTTTGAGAAACCAATGTATGGTTAATTGCTGTTTTGTAGATGTTGAACTTATATGTCTCAGCTGAACTATGTGCTTTGTTTTGCTAAATGCTTTGCTATGGAAAAAAAAATGGATTTTAAGCTTCAAGAACAGTTAGGCTATAATGGTAGAAAATCTGAGATTGAAAGAATTTGTGGTTTGTATGTATATCTATAGAACTGGCATAAGAAAATCCATGTTCAAGTCAAAATAAAATCTGATAGAAAAGGTTGAGTTGCTTTGAAAAGAAAATAGTATAGTAGGTATTTTGTAACAAAGTAGTGCAAACCAGAACAGGGCTAACATAGCCATTTTTCTTGAGCCTGGGTCAAGCCAGCAACCAAGAATTGAAATTAAGTTTTTAGATCTGTTTCATAGCCAAAGTATATAATAGGCTCAGACAATTGTGTTCACAGGAGAGAAATTTAAAAAAAAAACACAAAAACAAAAATTGGGTTTGAACCGACCAGCATAGCACTCGAACTCGTGACCTCTCATGTGTAAGTTAGGTGCGTTTCCATTACGCCTAGATGTTGCTTGTGTTCACTTAGGATCCACTTTCTTTTAGCCTGAGTTTGACACTATACAGACTTTAACACAATCATTCATATTAAAAGCTTGCTTTCCACTGATTATTACTTGATCATTCCTTAATTAGAATAACAGACTAAAGTACATGTTTACAGTGGATCCTATGGTCAAAAATCAGATTACAATAATTAATCTTTTTTCAAGGAATTATCACATTTTAATAGATTTAAAAGGAATTCTACTTACATAATAACATGCTCTGATTCTAGTAGAATATAACATAGATATCTTCATATATGTATGTTAGGGATGATTTAGATTTAAAACAATATTTTTATATTGTGAAAGATCCTGGATATATTTTGTTTATTGGAGAAAGAAAATGACCCTGGGAAATGTATTTGTAATGAATGATATATCTATATATCATTTCTAAAAAAAAATCCTTATGAAATTAGGGTGGAAATAGGAGGGTCATTTCATGTTTGTAAATATTACTTAAGGAGATTGTACATATTATCTATTTACAAACTTAACAGAATGCACTAGTACTAATCACCCTTGTGTTGGTCTTCAAGTCTTGGATGCACAAGTCTACCTGCATATACTTCAAAAGCTTGTATAGTTGTTGTCTTTGAAATTAAGGTTGTAACAATATCACCCTAAACATATTATAATTATACTTTTTATATGAAACTACTTATATAGTACATGTTATCAACAAGGATACCTCTGTAAACATATATATACGGTTGTAAATATATATATATATATATACTTCTTTTATAATATAATAGATAATGTAAACAAAATTTTAAAACTCATACATACTCTTATATATAAAAACTAACTGACCTTATCATTCCTTCCATATGTAACTGATAACATATATACACATATTATATTTCGAGAAGAAAGTATATGAAAACAGGTCAACCAGTAAAACAATATCACATAATATATATACAAAATATATACCCATTGACTTATGTAGATATATAGAAGAAGAGGAGAGAGCTAGTCACTGCACAGCAGAGGCGGAGGGAGGAGGCTTGCGCTGCCTGGGATGTGCACGCCAGCGAGAGGGAGGGAAGAAGAGGGGCTGAGGCGTTGCATAGTGTTCGGCTGGGAAGAACATGGTGGTGAGGCTAGCAGTTGCGTGCATAGGAAGGAGGAGATCGGGGAGCTAGGTGGATGGGAGTTGCAGGGCACTGGCGTGAGAAGCAAGGAGGTTGGAGGCAACACGTGCGGAAAGGTGGTGGGTTAAGGGTTCGAGTGCTAGGCAGGGGAAGTGTGGTCGGGTTGTGGACGCGGAGGCCTGGGTGGCAAGCGGAGAAGCGGGTAGAGGCTTGGCGTGGGTTGTCCGAGGGGTGGAGCACGGTGTGGCTAGGGGTGTGGGTGGTGTTGGCTCGATCGGGCTCGGTTTAGGGCTGTTGATCATTATATATATATATATAATAAAGAGGAGGGCTGCGCATTTTGATGGAGAAGAGAAAGGATGGCAAGCTTCAGATGGAAGAAAAGGACGAACAGGTTGCAGAGATGTAAACAACTTTATATAATAGATATATTTTATATTCAAGTAACAGACAGAAATGGAAAGAGCATGAGCTGGTGAGGAAACGAATATAAATTGAATATAGGGAAGAGTGAAAGTCAGACACGAGAATTTATGAAATAATAAAAGCAAATGACCGTTGATTTTTCAAACGGTTGATAATTGAAAGGTCACATAACATTCTAGAACTCAAAATGGGTACCGATACAACTACCCATTTCGCAGATTTCACCGCGTACCAGATGCCGAATTACAGAAATAAATATACTGTGGAAGTCAGCACGACGAGACGAACAGAATAGTACATGGATACTAGCGATGTGATTATCCTATCAAATGTCGATATTTTGCTGCCAAAATGCTGATAATTCACTGAAAATAAGATAATTTGGGCTAGAGAAGTCCAAATTTGATGAAACGAAAGATGACGCCTCATTCAGAAAATGATTTATATTTTTATTATATAAAAATATTCAAATTTTGAAAATATTTTATTATCATCAAATTTAACTGATTTAATATTTAAATAAAATTACACAACAAAATAAACTTCCATATTTTTTGATGAAAATTTACCATTTGCTATGTTTAAATAGACGCATACCAAATACCAAATTTTCATTTCAAAATTTTATTATTTAAATTTCAAGAAAAATTCAGTTAATTACGTTATAAAATCGTTAAAATTTACGGGTCGTTCCACTCTCCCCCACTCAAAACTTTTCGTCCCTGAAAAGGGACGAGATAGGAGAACAGAAACAATCAGAAAAGGATAGATTTGGAATATAAAATACCAGATACCATACTAATTTCAAACCATAAATTTCATTTATTTAAATTATTTATATTCAATTAATTGATTCCAGTTCATTTTATTTAATCAATCAAATTTATTGTGTTTACATTTGATTGGTTTCTATACCATATATTTTCATTCACTTGATTTGTTTCAATTTATTAACATTTATTACAAAAAAATTCACAATAAAATTTGTTTTATTTAACTCGTTTATTAAATCTATTTATCTTCAGTTAAGTTGATTCCTCTTAAAATATAATTTCAATTATTCAACAAATTTGGGTTCAATCCATTTTATTCAATCAATAACTATTTATCGTATCCATATTTTGTTGATTCAATTTAATGTATTTCAATCAGTAGATTTGATTTCAATTTATTAGCATCTGTTACGAAATTTTCTTTTCAAAACAAAATTTATTTTAATTAACCCATTTATTAAATCCATTTGACCTCCCTTACGTTGATTTCACTTATAATTCAATCTTAACTATTCCTAAATTCATATTTATTTATTCATTATCTTATTATTCACTTTATCTCAATTAACATTTTCTATAATCATAAATTAAATGTATAAACATTTATTATAATCATATTTTATTCAATAAATTAATTCTTTCTTTTTCCCAAATTATTATTCAATTTATTCCACTTAACATATCTTATCACATAGATTAAGTATATTGATACTTATTATAACCACTCAAATTTATTTATAAATTCCTTTAACATCCTTTTATATTGTATATTATTCAATTACATATTCAACTTCTGAATAATTTAGGTAAGTTATATATGTTGGAATGCAATTGAGTATTATACAAGTAAAAAAATTTCCAATTCAATTATTTCAAGTTTAAATATTTATTCAAAAAATTTGGCTTCATTTTATAATTGAAATCATCCCTTGACATAAAATTTAAGAGTTAAATTTTCGATTTCACTTCAAACCATTTAGAGATAAATGTATACATACACACACACACACACACACACATATATATATATATATATATATATTATATCAAATCAAATCTATAATCATATACCTATATATATTATACATCAAGTCATACTTAAGAAATTCAAATCAAATTCATTTTCCAAAACAAAAGTGTAGCAAAGCTACTAAGTGGTCTCTCCACTTTGAAACTCGAAAATAGATGTCGATGATGCTGCAGTCATCACCAGAATTATTTTCCAGCGACAATAAGTGGAGAGTATAGATTTAAACTTTTAAAATTCTTTGGAAACGATTTCTATTTGAAAATACTTTTAAATAATATACTCTAAAATTTTAAAAAAACAAATTTTCTAAAAATACCGGGAATTGAATTCTCAAATTCTTAATTTAAATTCATTTCAAATTCCAAATCAATTTATAAACCATGTTTTATAATTTCATTTATTTATATCATGTGGCAGTAGTCAATGGTTTACAAAATCATAAATGAAAATCAATTATTATCATTTCTAACAACCAATTCAGTTAACTATTTAATTTCAGAAAATTTATACTTATACATATATAATATAATCATATAAAATTTATTTCATTTACCAATATTGAAAATAATATTGTGTTAGTTGCTCTGTTCAAGTGTTTTGGAATTCCTATCGATCGCGTTGGCCAGACGAATCGATCGAAACCCAAAATTTAAACTTAACAACTCAAACAACACTCTATAAGATATTTTTATATTAATTACAAATACATTCCCTCACTCGATGATACAAGAATAAATCTAGAACAAGGCTAGAGGTTCAATTTAGAGAGACCCAATTCCAGAGAATTCTAACTAAGAAGATAGGCTCGAAAGGAAGATAAGATAATTAAATTACAAAGATAAAAGAATGGATAGACTAATATTAATCGCGGGTGACCTTAACCGGGTCAACCGAGATTTCATGAATAAGATAAATGCGGAAATTCAACTTCCCGCTTGGGAGAGAAGAGAAATAACTTCACTAAAACATCAAGAGAATCACTGACTATCGGGGTAGAGTCGAGATCATTAGGCTGAACATTAGATGAAATGGTAGAACTGCCTACTTAATCCAAGGGCATTTGACATTCAATAAGAAGAGAATTACCCGGGTTGTCCACTAAGAGACGATTCGGGCTTTGCAAGAAATGACAACAACGAAACTGAGGATATAGAAGTCTCTGGTGAATCGACGCTTGTTGTAAAGGAGTTTCACCCCTTTACAGATAATACAAAGGTTTGCAGGACCGCCGATGGGATTAGACACACACACAAGGATGAAATTGCCAGCTAAGGTGGCAAGACGTTCAAATTTGTTATTGAGATCGACAGAAATGGAGCTATGGGATGCTCCAATATCAAAATAACACGAATAGGACAAAACAATAATGGATTTCAGAACAAGAGGGGAGTTCCAAAATCCAAGTGGAATCCAAATGAAAGAGGAAGAAATTCAAGCTCGAACGAAGGTGATTCTGTAATTAAATTTTACCATATATGCTAAGTTTTGCCTAACCAGAGCTCTGATACCAACTGTAACGACCAGGTATTTCGAACTATTCGCATCTGCGCATGTCGGACTTGAATTGCACAAAACAACAGATTGTTAATTTATATTTGGCAACACTCAGCATATATAGTAAATAAATCAATCACAGAATCACAGACACAGAGTATTACAACAATAATCAATGGAATAGATAAATAGTAGTTCATGAAGCTACTATATAAACAACAGAGTTTAAAATAAAATACAACTGAATCTCAAATACAGAGTAATCTCAAATACAAAAGTAACTGACAAGACTGAACGGAAATCACTGAAAACAGCTGAATAGATAAGACAGATCTTCAAGTAGAGCTCCAAACTCCAAGGTGAGTCTCAAATGCCATGTCACTCAGTTTGACCCGAGCATAAAGAAAAACACAAAACACTCGAGTCAGGATTAACATTCTTATATTAATAAATTCAACTCAAATGAAATGTCAACTGAAATACAAGTAACTTAAAGGATGTTTGGGATTTCCATCCTCTAAGGATTCGTGGAACTATCTACTATGTAGTAATATACGCTATTATAATATGTCTATAGTAAAGTAAACTATTAAAATAGCGTTAAGGCGTTACCCATATCCCCCTTAGCACATTTTTATATATTATCATAGTCTATACAGTACCGTAATTCCTCCGTAAACTGGAGGGCTATCAGAGGGGTACAAACCAAACTCGTAGAAGGCGTGATAGGCCATGTGACAAGGCACGCGAGGCAATGCCAAGGTAGATATACTGTTTGCGGATCCGGACTGGTGGTAACGTATAGCAGCTACAACCGCCCACCTCATGACACACTCCCAAATCAAAGGTGCACCCAATCAAATCACAAAAGCAATAGAATGGTATCGAAGAAATGTGTCCGATCGGAGGCATGACCTCACTTGGCCCGGCATGGCTCCTGTTTTAGCCACATCAAGCTGACTCACGAGAGTCAGGGCTACGTAAATACCATATAGAATCGTCACCAAACCATCCTACTTCATTCTGGAATCTCCACCACGTACACAGTTGTTAAAGTGGTTTTCGGTATTGGTAGAGAGTATGACAATATCTGATCCCGGTCTCTTTAACAACCAAACGCTTATTTCACACCGTGGTCATTTTATTTCAAATAGTTCATGCCTTATATCAAAATATCCTATTCATTTCAAAATCATATGAATTCGATATCATTATACACTTTAAATAATATTCATTTCAGAATCGTAACACTTTTCAAATTTATAACACTTTCGGAACCATAGCACTTTTTGAAATCATAACACTTTTAAATCATAACGCTTTTGAAATCATAGCACTTTTGAAATCATAACACTTTTAACTTAAACGGTTTAAATATTGAAATAGTATATATATAGTTATAAATTAAAATAGTTTATGTATTAAAATAATTTATATATTAAAATAGTTTATACATATATTAAATTACTTTACATAATAAAATAGTTTCCTTAAATTTCACAAATCGATTCAAATCAGCTTAAATTCCAAAATTCAATTTAAATCAACTTCAGTTCAACACTTTCAATTTAAAAGGTTAAAGACTCAATTCAAATTCTCAATAAACCATTTCAATCTTTCTCAATTTCAAATCCAGGTTTGAACTATCTTTTCAATTCCAATAAGATTCAAAGTTTAAATATTCAACTATTTTAAAACTCTGTAAACATATATATACGGTTGTAAATATATATATATATATACACACACTCTTCTTTTATAATATAATAGATAATGTAAACAAAATTTTAAAACTCATACATACTCTTATATATATATACATAAACTAACTGACCTTATCATTCCTTACATATGTAATTGATAACATATATACACATATTATATTTCAAGAAGGAAGTATATGAAAACAGGTCAACCAGCAAAACAATATCACATAATATACATATAAAATATATACCCACTGACCTATGTAGATATATAGAAGAAGAGGAGAGAGCTAGTCACTGCACAACAGAGGCGGAGGGAGGAGGCTTGCGCTGCCTGGGCTGTGCGCGCCAGCGAGAGGGAGGGAAGAAGAGGGGATGAGTCGTTGCGTAGTGTTCGGCTGGGAAGAACATGGTGGCGAGGCTAGCAGTTGCGTGCATGGAAAGGAGGAGGTCGGGGAGCTAGGTGGATGGGTGTTGCTGGGCACTGGCGTATGAAGTAAGGAGGTTGGAGGCAACACGTGCGGAAAGGTGGTGGGTTAAGGGTTCAAGCGCTAGGTAGGGGAAGTGTGGTTGGGTTGTGGACGCAGAGGCCTGGGTGGCAAGCGGAGAGGCGGGTGGAGGCTTGGCGTGGGTTGTCCGAGGGGTGGAGAACGGTGCGGCTAGGGGTGTGGGTGGTGTTGGCTCGGTCGCGCTCGGTTTTGGGCTGTTGATCATTTTATATATATATATATATATATATATATATATAATAAAGAGGAGGGCTGCACATTTTGATGGAGAAGAGAAAGGACGGCAAGCTTCAGATGGAAGAAAAGGATGAACGGGTTGCAGAGCTGTAAACAACTTTATATAATAGATATATTTTATATTCAAGTAACAGACAGAAATGAAAAGAGCATGAGCTGGTGAGGCAACGAATATAAGTTGAATACAGGGAAGAGTGAAAGTCAGGCATGCGAATTTTTGAAATAATAAAAGCAAATGACCGTTTGATTTTTCAAACGGTTGATAATTGAAAGGTCACATAACATTCTAGAACTCGAAATGGGTAATGATACAACTATCAATTTCGCGGATTTCGCCGCGTACCGGATGCCGAATTACAGAAATGAATATACTGCGGAGGTCAGCACGACGAGACGAACAGAATATTACACAGATACCAGCGATGCGATCATCCTATCAAAAGTCTATATTTCGCTGCCAAAATGCTGATAATCACTGAAAATAAGATAATCGGGGCTAGAGAAGTCCAAATTTGATGAAACGAAAGATGACGCCTCACTCAGAAAATGATTTACATTTTTATTATATAAAAATATTCAGATTTTGAAAATATTTTATTATCATCAAATTTAACTGATTTAATATTTAAATAAAATTACACAACAAAATAAACTTCCATACTTTCTGATGAAAATTTACCATTTGTTATTCTTAAATAGACGCATACCATATACCAAATTTTCATTTCAAAATTTTATTATTTAAATTTCAAGAAAAATTCAGTTAATTATGTTATAAAATCGTTAAAATTTACGGGTCCTTACACTGCACCTCTTTAATCGTCTTTGGGGCCTCCATATTCCTCATGGCTTCAACCTTCTTCGGATTGGCCTCAATTCCTCTCGAGTTCACAATGAAACCCAAGAACTTCCCTGACGCAACTTCGAATGTGCATTTCAGCTAATTGAGCTTCATTCCATATTTTTGGAGCATATCAAACATTTCTAACATGTCCACCAAATGGTTCGTCGATCGTCGTGACTTTACCAACATATCATCCATATAGACCTCCATTGACCCTCCAATCTAATCTTTGAACATCCAAATTCACCAAAGCGGGCTTTGATCCTGATTTGGGATATGCATCGGAATTTGATTGTAGCCAGTGTAGGTGTCTATGAATGACATCAATTCATGGCCGACGGTTGAATCTACCCGTTAGTTGATTTTAGACAGTGGAAAACTGTCCTTCGGGCATGCTTTATTCAGGTCAGAATAATCGATGCATGTTCCCCATTTCCCGTTGGACTTTCGACCAAGACCGGATTCGATATCCACTCTAGGTATAGAGCATTGCGAATGAATCCATTGTCTTTTAGCTTATCCGCCTCTTCTTTCAACGTAGCGGATCACTTTGGACCTAGATTACACCGCTTTTGTTTCATTAGGATACACCTGGGGTTTACATTCAATGCATGGCACGCTATCTCTGGCAATATTCCACACATGTCAAAATGTGTCCAGGAAAACACATCTAGGTTTTCCTGGAGGAAACCCATCAATTCCTTCCTCATCCTCATGCCAAGCCGAGACCCGATTTTCAGGACCTGTGTAGGATCATCCTAATTGATTGGGATGTAGATCATAACTCCGTAGGGGTCGTCCTTGCATCCTCTCGCTCTTTCCTCGAGTCCACAGCTATGTGGAACCTGCTTTACCGATCGAGCCAGGGCTTAGGCGGTGGTTACTATGCATCCATTGTCTTGACTCAGAGAGTCTTCTCTTAGTCCTTTCCTTTCTCGCATTGCCTTGTTTCCTTTAGCTCTACGAAGTAGCATTCCCGTCCAACACTATGGTCTCCTTGAATGACTGCTACCTCATTTCCCATAGGAAGTTTTATTATTAAGCACCACGAGGTGAGGGCTACCTGAAAGCTAGCCAGGGCCGGTCGACCCAAGAAGCATTATGGGTAGAAAAAATGTCCATCGCCACGAAGGTTACAACCCACACTCTCTTGCAGTCACCTTCACCTAACAGTCGTCGGCCCAATTGTGGTTGATATTACCAAGGGATCTAGCGTAGGCACTTCAACCCTGTCGGCATCTTGTTCCTAAACACAATATCATCGGTAATGGTTTTGAGTTGCTTTGCCATCCGTCTTCGACAGTGAAACAACTCTTACTCAAACATGCTTCAAAGAACTTGTGTGTCTCTTTATCTCATTCTAGCTCTTCGCAACCGGATGAGGTTCATCAAAAATTGTGCTAAATAACCAATCTTTTCCCAAGATGCCTGGGCTCATCATCACTAAGCCCAGCTTGTTCCCTTTGTAGTAGTTTCCCCTAGGGTTGGGCATTCTCTTACCAACCATCATGTGGTTCTTTCACATATTGCTGAAGCTTTTTTTGGATCAGATCGTCAATCACATCTCGTAAGTGCTTGGATTCATTTGTATTATGACCTTGGGTCTCCTGGAAGCGACAAAACATCCCAAACCTTTTTCTCTCTCTCAATCGACTGTCTTGGAGCCTGATTCTGATATCGTTCAGTACCCAGCATTGCTACATATATATTCTCAATCGAATTTTTTAGTGGTATATAACTTTCATGTTTCGGACGCCTCTTAAAATCAGGTTTCCTGCCTCCATCACCTTGATTCTTTTTCTTCTGGTTGTTACCTTTATTCCCCACGTTCACAGCTACATTTCCATAACTTTCACCGGATTGTTTCACAACCACATTACTCTGAATCACTTCAGCCGGTTGGTCTCCATTGGCCTTCTTAGGGATCATACTTTCCTCTTCCAAGCGCAAGTACTCAGTCACGTTCTTATAGAAAACATCCATCGTCGGTGGGGGCTTCATCTTCAACCACCTTCCAAAATTCGTATCAAGATGCATCCTCCTGAACAAAGCCATTAACACAATGTCCTCTTTTGTATTGCTCACCTCTATCACTACCGTATTGAACCTACTTAGAAAGTCCTTCATTGACTCTCCTGCTCCTTGAAAGAGGTTCGATAACAACATCACGTCTTTAGGATAGGTAGCATGCAAACAGAATTTTTCAAAAAACTTCCTTGCCAGCTGGTTGAAAGAGGATATGGACCTCAGCGGAAGCCGAATGAACTACATCATTGCTCCAACTTCAAGAAAGATCGGGACACATCTACATCTCGCAGCATCTGTCGCCCTTGCCATGTCTGTATGCCACTCTTATTTCAACTAATATTGTCTCAAATCTATCGTTCCATTATTAGATGGCATCATCGGCATTGCGAATGAGGATATTCCTCACGGACTATCTCCTCGATGAATGGGTTCCTACTAAGGGAAGAGCCCCACTCATCATTACTTCCGTGTTGGTTTTCACTCGCTAATTTCTTTACCATATCCGCCAGTGACTCTGGCTTGACTTGATCTACTGGACGATTATTATCATAGCCTTCCCCGAGTGTTTAACTCCGCAAATGGTCCCGGTTAGTTCCATGATACCTAGGTTCTTCTGTCTCTGGGAGAACCGTTTGTCCAATTGTCACATTCCTACGATTTCTACGAGATGGATCAATAGCAGCAACCTAAACTTCCACATTCTAACCGTTAGTAACACGGCCAACTTCACCACCAACATCACCATCCAATTCAGCAGATCTCCATTGCCCAAGTCGAGAACTTGGCGTTGGTACCAATCCTAGAGTTCGGTTCAGTACCGATCCACGGTCCTTTACTCCAAGCACCATCCAGTCCATCTTTCGAAGTACCTGTTTCCTTTTGCTTCATTTTCCATTTTCCATCTTGATGTTTTTCACCAGATGAAGAAGAACTGTCTTTCGAGTCAGAAGGCAATAAATCCCTCTTACTTCTTCTACGAGTACGAGTTAACTGATTTAGTAAGTCAAGAGTCTCCTTCATTTGCCTCCTCAATTCATCCTGACTCTCTTGCACCTTGGCATTCATCTGCTTCACCATCATGTCCATCTCAACCCATGTTATCATATTCGAGGGATTCTGAACTTTAAAAATTACGGGTTGAGCATCTTCTTCAACATGCTGAGAACCAGCGTTCTCAACATCAACAGCAGGTCTGGAGGCAAGCAGATTTCTCCTTTCGTGGGGCCATAACTTCAATTGATCCTGTAATAGATTCTGCGAAAATCATAGATTACAGCAACAAAACTGACAGATCAACCTCATGGATTTAAACAACCCAAAAGTGGAAAATAGATTCTAATTGCCTCAGATCGATAGGTTCTCAGTGAAAGCACCAAAATGTCTGCGCTAAAAGTTGGAACAAACACCCAAAGATTGAAAGTAAAGAATAAAATGAAGAAAATAACTTGAAAATGAGAAAAATAAGAACACACAATAATTATAATGGTTCGGTTAATCAAAGGCCTACGTCCACTTAAACTTTGTTAAGGATTTCTGGTAAGTTTTTACAAGATTTTTCTTATGGATCGGTGATGATCCCGAAATTACAAGGATAATACAAGAATTTGTTAAACAACTAAAAAAGATCCTTCTAACAATGCTTCTCCTCCTCTATTTATAGCTGTAGGTCATCGAAAATCTCTTACCACGTTTTAGCCCATGTTGCCAACGTCCAAAAGAGATCAACTGAAGAGATCGTAGCCACATCATAAGTAATTAGGGATCGGTACCGATCGATGTTCAGAGATCGGTACCGATCCATGACTTTGCCTTGTGAACCACAATTCCCTTCTCCTGATCATTTGTTTGATTTGTATCTTCTTCTTCGTTGCTTCATTTGCATTGCTATGGGCCATGATTTGATTGAATGCCTTGGTTCGGAGGTATGTTAGAGGCACTTGATTTATACATTAGTTGCTCGAGTCGATATAAGCTTGCGATCATCCAACATTGCATGGGTTAGCTTGTAATTACTTCCTCTCGATGTAGCAAGAGGTAAATGAAATTTTTTAGAAAAGTTTGGGGATCGGTACTGATCGATTATTAGGGATCGGTACTGATCCACAACTTTGCTTGCCACTCGTGGCTTTAAATCTTGTACTTGCAATGAGATGTTGTCTGCCTTGTAATTGAGGGTTTCCTGCTATCTTGGGACTTCATTCCTCGATCTCCTTTGAAGGTTGAGTTTGGCTGTCGTTGCTCTGGATTCTTGCTTGATAACTTCTTATTTTAACCAACTTGATGTGTCTGAATATGACATGATCACAAGACTAGATAACAAGTAGTTTAAAAATTAAAATAATAGGTATACGTTAACTTATCTGCATTGAACAAATTTATGTACTTTAACACCAGGTCTGGTTTTAGGGTTAGCCACCGTATGCAACCGAATAGGCTAAACCAAATCGTACGGGTAGCAATTATGGCCGTAATTGACAATTTTTTTCTTTTTAAATGACAATGCGCTTTGTTGGAAGTTTTAATATTATGATTCTACGTAGTTCGGTTGGTAATGTGACGTCTATTTCAAGGATGGCCCGGATGGGTTGTGATTTCATCTTGGACTTGACAAAGAAGTAACCTCACTATTTATCTTATCATTTTTCAACCAGATTTCTTGTGTTTTTCTCCTGAATTTCCTAGGAACATTTTTAGTACTAGACTTAATTAAGAAAAAAAAAACATATTTCAACTTTAGGCCCGTTCAAAACTTATTGCAGAAATATGTGTCATTTTCACATCATTTTATACTTGCTAATTATAAAGTGAGCAAAGAAAACGATACTAAAAAATTATATCAAAATTTGTCCTTTTTAATTCCCTCTGCTTTTTAAAGTTTAAAGTCCATGAGTTTTATCTGATTTAAATGGAATATGTCTGTAATGCTAAAATTTATATTTATCATGTTTATATACGAAAGAATTATTGATTAATATCTTAAATAATAAAAAATTTATGTTGACATGAAAAGCAAAATAAGAGTATTTATCCTATCACTTGCCTACAAACATTTGGGTTGTAATATGTCAATTCATTTATCAATTTCACAAAAGAAATAAAACAAAACAAATGGATAAGAAGTAGACACACGGGACACACCTTTGTGAAGCTAGAGGATTTGACCTTAGCTTGTAAACTTTTCACGTAAGATCAGTCTGCCTCACTAATATAAATTATTACTTATATGATACGGTGTTATTACTTTTCAACTAAAAATTAAAATAGCGATGTGTAGTCATTCAAAATAGGATGCATATCATCTGCAATTTCCTGCACTAACTATCAAAATGTTGACAAAATCTTTAAGATTGCCGCAAAGGATGCTTAATTAGAAAATGAGGCTAGTTTAATGTCATTCAAACATGCTTGATAATCAATGCAAAGAACATGAAATAAAAATAAAAATAAAGGGTATAGCAAATATTCATAAATGGTCCATTTAAGAGAGTAAGGGCTCTTAAACCTTAATGATGCATGATTAATAAAGAAACCACGTTATATACATCATTTCATTTCATGGACGTTGGTGATCTCGAACAACTCCGAACTCCCCTTCGTATTCAAAGTTCGACACCGATCAACTCTTCTGGCAACTTCCAAACTCCTCCTGAAATCCAAAGCCGGCATCTTTGAATCAATCCGACACCTACCCACATCTCCACCACCAACCTCCTCCTCTTTGTCTTCTCCAACAACAGCAGTTTTAGGAGTGCAGTAACACCTAAACACACTGAAAAAGCCCCTCTCTTTACCCACGCAACCGGACGAGCTCACGAATTTAACCCCAACAAGTCCAGTGCAGCTCCTTGTGCTCTCCTCCGAACGTGTTTTTCTGCTGCAGCGTTTGGAGCTGCCGCCGCTGCTGTTGAGTTGGTGGTGGTGGTGGTCGTCGAGGATGCCGCTGAAGTACTTCTCTGCATTGAAGACTTCGAGTTCTCCTTGAAGGTCTTTGGTGGAGGAAGAAGTGGAGGAGGGAGGGAGGGATTGGAAGGAGGAGCGCCGTGAGTTGGCGTTAGAGAAGCTTTGTCTTATGTGTGCTAGGTATGCTGCGAATGAGTCGTCACGCAGATAATGGTCCGTTTCTCTTGTGGTGGAGATTTTATAGTCGGAGGACATGTTTTTTGGGGTTGAGATTTTGTTATGGTTCTCATGCGTACACTGTGTAAACTTGAGTTTTCTGTTTCGTCGGATTTGTGTGTGTATATATAAGGTTTGTTTTCCGAGTAATTTTTTTGCTTTTGTTCCTCATTTGGTAAGTTTTGTGGATGACACTAGATACACTTCAACTTAAAAAACTATGCTTACAACCTTCTCTATCAAGCTTATGTTGGATTATTACTGAAATTTTGATATATGTACTGCAAACCAAAAGTTGATTCTTAAAACTAATGCTTACGTGTATGAATTATATTGAACCCATTTACGTTTTGATCGCATAACGTTTTTAAACCGTAAAAATCACCAGCATTGCATAAAATGTAGATGTGGCTAGAATTATTCTTTTTTACAAATTAAACACATTTACGTTTTAAGTGCATAACGTTTTTAAACCACTGAACATTAAATATGTGAAGTTTAAGTGTATATTTAGCTACAATTCAAATCTATCTATTATAAAGTAGGATGGAATTCTTATTCTTTTAGTTGTATAATTAATCAAATTAATTGAAAATTATTGTAGTTATAGTTATGGATTTTGCTATCGCGTGCTGATACTCACTCCGCAATTGGCTTATCAAGTTGTAGTGGAACCCACAAACCGTTAAATCCGAAATATAAATAATGAATTCATCTAATCAACAAGCAAGTAGAAGCGATGGTAATATAAGAGCATTACAACGGTGGGTCGGTCACCCATGCCTCGTCTGTTAAAATGGGTGACTGAACCCATGTTAGTCCATCAGTTGACTGAATCCATGTTGGTCCAACAGCAAAATTAAATTTTGCTTTTATCCAGCATTGTATAGCCTGAGTAAATTAACATCCCGACGTGGTAATCCGTGTGGGGATGCAGTCAAATCATGATCATAAGTTTATCTGCCATTATAAATGCCGGATAAAATGGTATACAATTTGACATCCGTTTTTTTAGCCGGCTACTCCCCTATCTCCAACACAGCCCCCCCATTCATTTATACTTCTCCATTTGCTTCCATCAGCTCATTTCAATTCCAACAACAAGTTTATTTGTAATTTTTTTCCTACTCTTTCACTTCCCTCAAAGCACAAATCAAGCAATTATGAATACAATAAAAAGATTGTTTTGCTTCTCTTCTTCCTCTTATTCTTCCTCTTCGTCAACATCGGGTGAAAGTTATACACAAGAAGTTGCTCAACAAAAAGCACTAGCATCCAAAGCAAAACATCTCATTTGGTTACAGCAGATGGAGGAATCTTCCGAACAAGTTGGTAGTGTCACGGTGCATAAACATATGAGAAAGAAAAGAGATTGGCAATCAGGGCAAGATTGAATTATGAAAGATTACTTTAACGACGATCCGTGCTTTGACATGGGCAAAAATTCAGATGAAGGTATCGAATGTCCAAAAATATATTTAAGCGAGTCATGTCAGGGTTGCTGGGAACGAACTTATATTTCACACATCGGCGTAATACTTGCGGTCAATTGGGTCTTTCGCCGCATCAAAAAATGGAAAGTACCTTGCGAATGTTAGCGTATGGGGAAAGCGCTGATAGACAAGTACGTCCGAATCGGAGATTCTACTGCCAACGAATGCTTAAAAGAATTTTGTAAAACTGTCGTTTTAGCATTTGGTGTGGTGTATCTTAGAGCGTCGAACGGTAATGACATCAATCGACTATTGTCTATGGATGAACAACGTAGATTTCCAGGTAGGTTGGGTAGCTTAGATTGTATGCATTGGCGTTAGAAAAATTAACCAGCTGTAAATGCAGAGACATAAACCAGACATTATCATAAGGCAACAATGATTTTGGAAGCTGTAGCTTCTTTCTATTTATATATATGGCACGCTTTTTTGGTATACCTGGATCTTTAAACGATATTAATGTTCTATATCAGTCTTACTTGTTTAGCTCCTTATCTAACGATACTGCACCAGCTTGTAGATGGAATATATCAGACTAGGAAAACTTTGATCAAAGATTTCGAAAAGTCTCATAATTAAAAGGAATGCAAATTTATAGTCCAGCAAACTAGTTTAAGAAAAGAATTTGAGCGTGCTTTTAGGGTTTTACAAGGTAGATTCCAAATTATGAGAAATGAGGTGTATTACCATGATCCTGAAGTGATATCGGACATAATGTACTGTTGTATAATACTTCACTACATGGTTGTTGAAAAAAAAGAGGTGGTTATAAATTACAGGTGCGTAATTATCTAGAACTAGTACGTGCTTTTGAAAGTGCAACTTTTAAAGAACCAAACACCTTTGCACAAAACATTAAGTATAGAAATCGGAGATCCCGAGGCTCATATAGATTTGCGTAGCGAACTAACAGAATGCTTTCATCATTTTGTAGGTAATAGTTGAGTATTAAGGAAATTATTATTATGTAGTTATATTGTCAATGTTGTAACGTTGTACCAACTACAGCTTGTTGTAACGTCATTGTATGAATTTACTTATTATAAATTGTTGTTGCATTTGAGTTTAGAAGAATGTATCGAAGGGATAAATTAAAACACATTTATGATATTAACGTAAACAAGGAAAGCTAGAAGAATGTATAGAATTTGAAAACAAACTGCTTATTGAAAAAAAAGGATATAAAAGCTTATTGAAAAACACATACTAACTACCGACTTTTCGGATACAGATATAGATACATCATGCTAGTCAACCAAAACATAACATTGATTACCTAAAATACATGATACCGCAAACACAAACAAGGACGATAATTATCTACGAAGCATACTTCAAACACACATACTAGGCACGATTGTTAAGTTCAAGTTCTAATCTTCTCACTCTTGATTGCATTTCATGCGCATACTCTTTCCTCGTCGATATATTTGTGGATCAATCCACTAGAAGTAGCCACATCCATTCCAATTATCCTTACATGTGAAATATCTTTGACCTATATTTTCACGTGTTTCAAAAATGAGTATCATCGCTTCAACTCTACATCCGCAACGTACTCTTTTACTCTGAACTTGTTCGTTTTCTAGGTTATAAAAACCACCAATAAGTGGAATGCTATCAGAGTTTGGGTTCAACATTGTTAAATTGATGTTTTTGACAGAAATTAAAATGGTTGAAGACATTCTGGCTAAAACCGCATTTATAACAATTATAATCGAATGTTTTTTTTGAATTGTTTAATGTTGATTTAATCAATGACTTAAAAGATTCCAGCTTTATACTATAGCAGCATGGTTAGGAGTGATTTGATTGAACACAGAAAAGGTTCAAAAATGTACACTGTATCGTTTGACAGAATGTAGAGAGTGATTTGATCGAACACTTAAAAGATTCAAAAATGTACATTGTACCGTTTGACAGGAAGCAACACGGTTTAGAGTGATTTGATTTGAACATTGTTAAGATTCGAAAATGTACACTGTACCGTTCGATAGAAAGCAGTACAGTTCAAAGTGATTTGATCGAACACTAAAGGAATTCGAAAATGTACATTGCACCGTTTAATAGAAAGCAGCATGGTTTAGAGTGATTTGATCGAACACTGAAAAGATTCAAGCATGGTTCATAGAGCAGCTTGGTTCAGGGTGAAAGTATATTTCCATGATAAATACCTATTAGTTTAAAATTTGGTACTTCAGTCTGCAACTTTAAACCACCAACTCATAAAATGCCTATTTCTTATCCAGAATTATATAATTATACCAATCATTTGTATGGACCATCAAATCCTAATCCATGTCCCACCTAGAACCTCTACTACATGGTATATTGAAATGGAAGAATGACATTACGAAGATATGCGACAAAGAAAGCTTCAAGGGATGCAACAACCGAAAATAGACCATCAACAACAATAATTACCTACCCACCATACACAAGAGTTACACCAGGTGGTACCGCAAGTACAAAATGCAATTGAAGTCGATCAGGTACAATCCACAAATGTTGGTTTCGAATCACCGATTGTAGTCATCCGACATAGGGATAATGTTGGTTGTCGATGCTTCTATTGTCCACTTTATCCAAATGGATGTGAATTTGAACGGTAGATAGATGAATGATTCTCTTCTCGGGCTATTACTTACAGTTTGGAATTGGAAGAAGAGATTATAAGGTTTCATAATCAACTCAATGACGTTATGCAGCAGAACTACCATCTTCGTAATGGTTCAGCCTAGATGATTGTCCACTTCAGGATTATCTAGATTTATACGTGTATCTTTCTTTTTTCTATGTATCTTTCAATTTTTTGTGTATCTTTTGATATTTCAAATCATGTTTCTAGTTATTATCTTAACATCTTAAGTACAAATCATATGTCGAACATATTATCTTAACTTCTTAAGTACTAGATAAGATTAGAGTCTTCCCTCTTCATATAGCAACAACTACTACTACAATCAATCAACATAGATAGAGAAACCACATACAGAAATACAGTAATTCATATTTAACCAAAACGCATAAGCCGGCTGTATCGAAGTTCAAATTCCTCATGATCGACAAATTCTGGTTGGTACACCAATATGTAACGTGAATCAAAAGTAGATCGAGTTGCTTGAAACACGTTTTCATCTTCAGCCTTTTGAATTATTTTGCAATATCTATCACAAGCTGCCATAAATTTACTGTAAGTTGTTTTCATTTCTAACATCGAGCACCTCTTTTTGCAATCAGGATGATTGATGTAAACCTCAATCTTAATTGATTGCCACTTTTGTATCCAACGGACATGCACAACATGATTTAGGAACTTAACCTCTCAACTCTATAAATTATATATTGGCCAAAATATTGATCAACAATCGTAGAGGCTATAAAGAACCACCAACCCAAAACGTGATTATTCATTCGGGTTTGCAAGTGGATTTTAACCTCTGATTCAATTGTATGGGGTTGACCTTCGAAGATCCCGGATCTAGGTATGACAAATATATAAGAAAATTCTAGAAGAGAGCAAAGGAAAAGATACAAAATATTTTTATAGTGCCTTAGTTTTTCCTGTATCTGCTTTAATCAATTTTGTTATCGTTTTTCACTATGCCCCAGAGGGATTATGTTAATCAAACTCAAAATCTAGTTAGATTCAAGTTTAGAACCCGATAGAGTTCCCCCTAGTTAAAAGATTAGATCTAATAACATCCCTTAAGGAAAGTTAATGCAAATATCTTTTAGCATGGTGGTTAGTCTGTGATGTTACTTTTCAACGTGCTAGGAGTTCAAATCTCATGATCATTACATTTGGTATCAGAGCCTATACACATCTTGAATTATGTGTTTTAATGCTATGGATGTCAGTCGGTGTGGTACTGATGGGAGTTATATGTACAGTTCCCAGGTTGTTGTGAAGACGAGCCAATGAGGATGTTGGGCTCTTTAAGGAGGTAGTCTATAACATCCTTTAAGAAAAGTTAATGCAAAGATCTTTTAGCACGGTGAGTAGTGCGTGGTGTTTCTTTCCGCGGGTAAGGTTCGAATCCCATAACCACCATAGATCACTTTGCATTATGATGTTCCTATGTATCTATAGGTGTAGGGGAAGAAGCTTCGGTCATGGATTTCCTTTGTCTTTATCCAGAAATTTGGCTAGAGAATGACTCACCTAGAGCCAAAAGAATTAGGCCACATTGACATAAACTATTGGTGAATATCCCACTAATCGGTACACATCGATAACCTATAGATTGGAACTGTTGACTAGAGATTTAGCTAGCCTTGTAATCTTAAGGATTTACGGTATTAAGAGCCCTGAATTATGTATAGTATTCAGAAATCCTTATACCTTCCAACCCATTAGAAGTTGCAATGTGGGGATATTTATAGCAGCTGAAGTGGAGGATGGATAGTTGAGATTGAGCGATGGAACTAAAAGGAAAAATGTCGAACCATTGATATGGCTAAAAGGGCAAATGGACGACACCTGTTAAGGTGTAAAAAGATGTGCGACGAATGAAAATATACTTATTGCTCCTCTGCACCAAGCATGCATTTAATGCATAGACTTCTCATTAAATGCGCATTTAATGCTGATGGTAAGCCGAATTAGTTCAGGCACTCAACTACAATGCTTCGGATAGGTGGATGGACATCTTGTCATTTACTTGACTGCACATGACAAGTCTTTTTGAGTCGGTTGACTAGTTGTCGATGATATGAAAGAAGCTAAGAATATTACTAAGGACCATGTTAAGAAGATGGTGTTTGGTCGGATGCAAGACGACTACGAGGGCTGTCTATGACCGATCAGGGGCAATTGTACTAATGTTGGGCCAAGGAAGGGCCATTCTTAAGTCTATCTTGCTTGATGTGCCGTTTAGAGAGGCGGGCCTGGAGAGGTGCCAACCGTCAACTCGAGTGATGCTTGGCGGACATGCTGATTTGGAGTTATGCTGGAAGTAGATTGACACAAGAAGGCCGGTCATCATCAAGCCAAGTGTGACAAGGCCGGGCTGCCCAACATAGCTTAGGCTAGCTTATGTGGGCTGATTGCAAAGTAGTTGGGCTAGCTTTGATTAGACCAGATTTCCTTACTTGCAAGTGATGATACCGGGCTAGTTGGAAGCGGGTGAAATAAGTAGATTTAAAAAAAAAATCCTATTTTAGATATGTTGAGCCTATGAAGTCTAAAAGATTATTAGATCCCATTAACGAAGTTTTAAATAAAATCATACTATAGTTAATTTGGTTAAAAGAAAGTTTAAATTTTAATTTAAATTTGTATGTATTATAATGAATGCATCAAATAAATTCATATACATAAAGTGTAAGTTCAACATGTAAGCTGTATATATATTTATCTAAACATGTAAAATTTTAAAGAAGGAAAGATTTTGTTTCCTTCTCTTAGCAAACATAATTAATTAAAGAAATGTAATGCTATAAAAGTAGAGAGAGACTTTTCATTTCTCACTCTCTCTTTAATTAGATTTATTGACATATTAAACAACAACTATACATAAAATTATACTTGAAATATATGGTGTGTATATCCAAATATATTGCAGTGAAAAATATGCAAGTGCAACATATAAGGCAACAAAGTTTTCAATTACTAATACAAAATTTAAAGTTTAGATTCTAATTTAATTTTAAATTCCAAACCCCAAAATCAAGATATTCATGTAATAAATTGCAATTACATATATACATATTTATATGTGTGTGTGTGCACGCGCGCGCACACACACATATATATTGTATTCATCAAACACATATACATATAAATTTAAATTTCGATTCAAGATACATATTGAACAATTAATTGTATTTGTTAATGCATATATATAAATATATGCTTAAGATTTGACATCTACATGTAAACATGAAATTGCAATTTCCTTTGTTACAAAATAAAAATAAATATGAATTGATCTATTTAACTAAGAAATCTATACACATATTATATATATATATATATATATATCTTGTATAAATCAATTTACCAAAATTCATCTACAAATATTGTCAAATTTAAAATTGAAAGAAAATTCAATTTTGATTTCATACCAAGATTACATATTAAACAATTAATTGTATTTGCCAATACATATAAATATGTATTTAAAATATGAAATTGCAATTTCCTATGTTATGAAATAATAACCCATATGAATGAGTTTACTTAGTTGATAGATCTATATACATATACTATTATATACATAGATCTTGTATGAGTCAATTTATTAAAATTCATCTACGTATATTGTCAAATATAAAATTGAAAAAAAAATCAATTTTGATTTCATGACCACGATAAGAGGAGGGAGAAAGAGAGATTCAAAACAATTCAAATTAAAAGCATATAAGCATATTCATATTCAACATCATATGTCGACAACAAATACATACAAGGAATCATTATAATAAACAATTTAATTAAACAAAAGGCATGTCACAATAAATTCTAGAATTATAAGAATTTGTAAATAAAAATAGTATCTTGCTATTTCCAAGATAATGATTTTAATGTTGAATCTTTATTACTCTGTTTGACTACTTGTTTAACACTTTCAAAAGACGCAACCCCTTTAAGGAAGCCACATACAATTTCTTCTTATTTTTATTTGAATTTGTGTTTGGTTTTTTTTGCCTGAATTTTAGAGAGGGAGAAGAGGAGATTTCGAACATAAATGATGGGGAGGAAAGAAGGTAAAATCCATAGAAAAAATTCCCATAAAAATGGCAAGAGATGTTTAAATAACATAGGAAAGGAGAGGTTTAAAGATGGAAACATATCTTTCTTTTCTTTAACCATTTACACACCTTTTGGAATCAAGTTCTAATCCAGAATACCCCATCATGACTAGCCAAAATTGCTTCCCTATTAGACCTCAAATCACTTTATGGCAGATTAGATATTTCACATTTATATCGTATTTAAACGTATAACGATACCATATATCGACAAGTGTATACATAACTTTCATATATGTACTATTTTCAATACTGATCAACACAATTCAAATAAAAATTTATGATTAATATTTCATAAATATTAATAATTTTAATTAATTATAACATTTACGATTTAATTAAATCAGGCGGTAGATGGAGGATTCAACATTGCAATTGTATTGACTCTTTATGTGCAAATTCGATCAACGATTAGTATCAAACAATAATATTAACGTTCACACATCGCTTTATCTAATGATGTGACATCTTGACCAAATTTATCACTTATATAGCTTCGGTAAAATCTAATTTTACATATTTTAGCATTACCTGGTAGTGACAATTACCTATACCAATTATCTTCGTTAAAAGTGTCAGATTAGGACTTATGAAATTTGGTAATGTTCAAAATTAATATCATCCACATTCAAATTTATACTCCAAACACAAAAGTCTTTGGTTCAATAATAACAATTATTATTAATCAAAATTCTCTAGCCAAAGACTTTGACTTTTAGTTGATTTAAGTTGATCCCGTGATACTGACCACATATAGCTAAGAAGACAAATTCTTTCTTGAATAGTGTTTCGCTTCCAATGCTTCCACGCGACCCAACTATAGTCATTTGATGAATGTCATGCCATGATTTAACTATAGTCAAAGTGGAGTTTCCATATTGAAGCTCGGTGGTATTCTCAAGTCGAGGGAATCATGTAATATTGTCACATCGATTTCTATATTTGACCTTAGTTATACTAACCAATAGAAAACTATCAATTGAGTCATTCTAGTTA
The DNA here is from genome assembly GCA_030737815.1 of Allium fistulosum. Taxonomy (NCBI): domain Eukaryota; kingdom Viridiplantae; phylum Streptophyta; class Magnoliopsida; order Asparagales; family Amaryllidaceae; genus Allium; species Allium fistulosum. The sequence continues at coordinate 1,431,183,846 of CM060902.1, forward strand.
TCATAACTATTAATACGAAACCCTTTGCTGCCCCCTAACAGTCACGAGTAATATATTGCCTAATATTTGAAGAGCGTTACATACTCTAGTCTCAACAAACGTATCAATATCAAGTCTCGATACATCTTGGCTAGGAATATTTAAAATGGTATGTTTATTATATGATGATAAATTACTCATGGTTATAACAAATTGAAACTATTATCAGAAAAACATAACCTTTATGGATTTTTTGTTAAATTACTCAAATTGAATAATCAATTATTTATAATATATTATAATAAGTGTATAATAGAAAGAAAACACCTTTATTTTGAACAAGATTGGTTATTGAGTTAGATTTATGTAACAAATTACAAAATTGCACCTAGGACATACCTAAAATCTCTCACTTGCACTTGGGGTTAATTGTGGAATCTTATTCTAACTTCTTCGATCGGTTTTCTCAAAACTAATCGAGTCAGTCTCTTAGTGAGCAGGTATGTTATTTTGTTTAATTATCTACTCTATCAATCAACCTTCTCTAATGCTGACAATCTACCTTTATCGTGTGGAACTATTCAGAGTATGTTTCTCGACTTCTAGTGAGCTCTTACAGATACATGCAGTATGTTGTTTACTTATATTTTAGAAATATTTATGTACCTTTTTAATGTTCATTTTTACAAATACATGCTTCCTCAACATTTTATTGAAAATTAAACAATTTTATATTTCTATCAAAACACTTATTCAACTTTGATGTTTGTCGAGTGATATTTTCGTACATAAACTCAATATTGCTCCTACTAATTTCAAGACACTTTGGTTGTTATATGCAGACAGTCTATTCTAAATCATTATTTGACAGCACCTTTATATCAAAACTCAAAGTCATACTGGGCGATAATTTTTTGAATGAAATCTGAATTAACTAGAGCATGTTGAATGATGAATCTGTTACGTTAATTTCAACAATTTAAATTTATGATATCATTTTTATTAATGTTGCTCACTATATTCTAAGTGCATTAGTCTTTCTCTTAAAGACATATGCACAGTTTATGAATCATACCCTTCGGGTATAGCTATCAAAATCATGTTTGACAATGTACTTGGAATCCTTATAGATTTTTGCATCATGCCATATCGTAGAGTCAATACACTTAATAGTTTAATTAAGAACTAACGATTAGCTATTCTCAACAATAATGAAAAAATCATAGTTCTCATTAGTGCGTTAGGAAAAACTCATTAGACATTTTAATGTATTGTGCTCATTTAGGTTTGGTTAACTTCATTTCATCCCTTATAATCAGTTTCATCTTTGGATCATATCCAAATCCATTTTACATATAATGTCTTGAAGAAATTCCTTTGTTACGAAGTTGGTATATCTTGAAACAACAATTATTTCTTAGTGTAATAGAATAGGTATTCTTAAACATTTTATGGACTGCATTACATAAAAATGACTTGGTTTTAGTTTACGATAATTATGTTCAAAGCATAACTTTTCATTCAAAGACGATCTTTCTAAACTCTTTTAGGGTGATTCATACAAGAACTCTCACATACAATTATTACACGTAGACTTTCGAATCGCACAACTTACCAACTCCTTGGTCTAGGATATGTTGGAGTTTCATATAAACCCTTGTCATGTATGATTTTATAAACTATTCTTCAGATGAAATTAATTGTAACCTTGTGTAATACTCTTAAGTACACAACCTTATATAAAGAAGTTAACTCAACTTCACTCATAATTAATTATACTTTATCCAACAAAGTTCGAATACTCCTTATTGATATATCATTATGTACCATATGAAAGAGTGATTATTGAGATTGAATCTATATTCATTTTTAGGTACGTTTGGAACTCTTTCCTATATACTCACATATTTGATCAAATCGAATCATTTCTATTGCATGTAATTCCATTTTATATTCTATGAACTTACATAGACATTTTACACATGTATCAATCAAAAGAGTTCATTAACCCTTATGTCACTCCCACTGAATGAGTGCTTTACCGTTAATCATTTGAGATATAATTCACTAGTTGCATATGATTCACAATCATAAAATCAAACAATCATTTCTCAAAACTGTGGCGTAGTCCATAACTCCAAAATAATTGTAAATAATTTCAGATACTTTTATATTTTCCAATGTATCACTTTGTTATGAAAACAAAAACCACTATTATAGTTTTATTTCATAATGAATACTCATAACATTCTTATTGTAACAACACTATGTCTATTTTTATGTCAGCATTGAAAAATAGTTATTATTTCATAAATAATGTTTGGTATGTTTTGCGAAAACAATTCTCGTACCTTGATGCGATCGATAAGTGCAATTTAGCATGCTCCCACTATTTCCGCCATTAATTTAATAACTTATGAACTATTGAGCTCCATTCAACCACTTAATGTAGGCTATTTATTTTATCTACTGTAACCAGTTTACAATCGAGAGATTTCAAGTCAAATATTTTAAACACAAAGGAACAAATCTATCACAGAAAAAATAAATATGAAAACACATTTTTAGATAGAAATCATATTTCTCATTCCAATATTAAGCATCGGTTATTATAATTCTCATTTTCAATGTTTATTTATAAAGTAAAAATGACCATTCACTCTTTTTATCCCAACCATGCCTTAAATTACATCTACCCTCATATATCATTTTCCTTTCTAAATGGTTGAATCTTCAAAAAAGAAACCTCACTAAAAGACCATAACAAACTCTTTACAAAAGTGTGCTCGGTCATCCTTAACATTTAAGGATATCAAATATTTTGCTTTTTATGTAAACCTATCAAACTGGCCTTTCAGTGATTGATTCTTAGATCTATCTCATAACACTTTTTGGTCTATTTACAATTAACACAACAAGGTCTTTATTGTAATAAATCAAATTGAATACTCAATCTCACATTATGGTTTTCTTGCTTATCTCGAATGAATTGATTTCATCGAGGTTTTGTACATTATGAATTATTACCTTTCTCCATATAACATTTATATGTGACTGAATACAGATCAGCCATTCATATTCAAACATTGTTTTAGAGTTTGAAACCGATAAAGGACAATACCCAGTCTTGGGAAAATAAACACATAAGTGACCAATTATGAATGTATTTAGTAGTTGTAAAATTAGACGCTTGCATGGGGCTTTAAATAACAACAAGCAAAATATTTATTGGTAAGTATATTTATATTTCTTTTTATCGGTTGTTAATTCATTTCATTTATATGTTTTAAATGATAAATATTTTATCAATTTTATTAATTGCACAAATTTATCAATGTAGATTATTATAACATTATATGTCAAACGATCGATCTTACTACATTAGAAAGGTTAAATGTTTCATTTCATTTTTCTAATAAGGCTCACACTAAATTTTATGTTTCTTAAAACTCTAAAACGAAACATAGAAATCTTTCGACTTCTTAGTTGGTGTTAGGACTCGTATAATTTGGGATTCTGACCTTGAGGAAAGCTCAACAAATCAAAGGTCTGCATATCATGGACAATTCCTTATTAGTTGTATTATATATAACTCCTAACCCATGCTTCCTTGTCCCAATCTCATCTTTACTTTGAAGCTCAACAAACAAAGAGAAATTATTCGCTTATATCCACCATTTTGCGATGGTCTAAGTATAATGCACATACTTTGAGGAAAGCTCAGGAAATACATACATCTACCTTACCTCATCTATCAATATATTAATAGTACTACAAATATCATTCCTAGCTATCGGAAAGCTCAACAAAAAATAAAATAAAAGCGGATGAAATGTGTAGATTTAAATTTTTTTCTATTTTGGATTATTGAGCCTATGAAGTCTAAATAATTATAGATCCAATCTAATGAATTTTTAAATAAAATCATATTTATTTAATTTGGTTAAAAAGGAGTTTAAATATTAATTTTAATTTGTATGTGTTATAATGAATGCATCAAACACATCATATGTGAAGTGTAATTGTAGCATATAAGCAGTACACACAGACACATATCTGTGTGTGTACCTGAACATGTAAAATTCTAGAGAAGAAAACCTTTTGTTTCCTTCTCTTAGCAAATATAATGAATTTAAGGAAGATAAGGCTATAAGAGAGAAACTTTTCATTTCTCTCTCTTTAAGTAGTTTAATTAAAATATTAAATGACATTTACACCAAAAATTACACTTGACATATATTGTAACTATATCCAAATATGCAAATGTAACATAGTATAAGACAACAAAGTTTCCAATTACTAACATGAAACTTTAAATTTAAATTCTAATTTAATTTTAAAATTCCAAACTCCAAAATCAAAATATTCATGTAATAAATTTCAATTGTGAAATAAATAAACATATACACATATATACGTATATATAGTTAAGTAAATTTAAAAAGATTTTTCATTTGATTGAAAATATATGCATATATGTATAATTTGTATTCATCAAATACATATACATATAAATATGAATTTTGATTCAAGATACATATTTAATAATTAATTGTACTTGTTAATGCATACATATAAATAAATGTTTAAGACTTGACATCTACATATATAAACAAGTAATTGCAATTTCCTTTGTTATAAAATAAAAATATATATGAATGGATTTACTTAATTGAGAGATCTATACATATATACTATTATATACATAGATCTTGTATAAATTAGTTTATTAAAATTCATCCGCAAACATTGTCAAATTTAAAACTGAAAGAAAAATTCAGTTTTGGTTTCATGCCCAAGATTACATATTAAACAATTACTTGTATTTTCTAATACATATAAATATGTGTTTAAAACATGAAATTACAACAATCTATGTTATAAAATAATAAAACATATGAATGAATTTACTTAGTTGATAGATCTATACACATATACCATTATATACGTTCTGGTATGAATCAATTTATTAAAATTCATCTTCAAACATTGTCAAATATGAAATGAAAGAAAAATTCTATTTTGATTTCATGACCAAGATAAGAGGAGAGGGAGAGAAATTCAAAAGAATTCAAATTAAAATCTTTTACACATATTTATATTCAACATCATATGTCGACAACACATACATACATGGAATCGTGATAATAAACAATTCAATTAAACAAAGGGTATACCAAAATCAATTCTAGAACTATAAGGATTTGTAAATAAAAATAGTAACTTGCTATTGCCAAGAGAATACCTTGAATGTTAAATCTTTACTACTGCATTTGAATACTTGTTTTACACTTCCCAAAGACACAACCCCTTTGAGAAAGCCACACACTGTTTCTTCTTATATTTAATTGAATTTCTGTTTGATTTTTTTTCTTGAATTTTGGAGAGGGAGAAGAAGGGACTTCAGACAGAAATTATGTGGTGGAGTGGACGCAAAAACATTACAAAGAATTCTAAGAAAAAAGTGGCAAGAAATGTTTAAATAGCATAGGAAAGGAGGGGGTCAAAGATAGAAATGTATCTTTGTTTTTCTTAGCTATTTATACACCTTTTGGTGTCAAATTCCAAGCCAAACTCTCCTATCATGGCCGACCGAACTTGCTTCCCTATTGGGCCTCAAATCACTTCAAGTCAGATTAGATATTTTACATTTAAATCATATTTAAACGTTCATCGATATCGTATATCGACAAATGTATACATAACTTTGTATACGCACTATTTTTAATACTAATAAACATAATTCAAATAAAAATTTACAACTAATATTTCATAAATATTAATTAATTATAACATTTGTGATTTGAATAAATCGGGTGGTAGATGGAGGATTCAAAATTACGGTTGTATTGACTCTTTAGGTGCAAACTCGGTCAGCGATTAATATCAAAAAATTCTAATATTAACGTTCAGATGTCACCTTAGCCAGTAGTGTGAAATTTTGGCCAAATCCATCGCTTATATAGCTTCGGTAAAATCCAATTTACATATTTAAGCATTACCCGGTACTGACAATTATTTAGACCAATTCTCTTCGTTAAACTATATCACATTAGGACTTATAGAATTTGGTAATAGTCAAAATTCCAATATCGTCCACATTCAACTTTATAGTCCAAGCACAAATGTCCTTGGTTTTATACTAACAATTATTATTAATCGAAATGCTATGGCGAGAGACTTTGACTTTTAGTTGACTTAAGTTGACCACGTGATACTAACCATATATAACCGAGTGGATGAATTCTCTCTTGAATAGTATTTCACTTCAACTGCTTCCACTCAACCCAACTATAGTAGTTCAATGGACATCGTGTCATGATTTAACTATAATCAAAGCGGAGTTTCCACACTGAAGCTCGATAGCATTCTCAAATCGAGAGAATTATGTAATATTGTCACATCGATATTTCAAATTGACCTTAATTATATTGACTAACATATTACGATCAAGTGAGTCATTCCATAGTTATCCAAACTATTAGTATGTAACCCCTTGGTACCCCAGCAGTCATGAGTAATACACTGCCTAATATTTCTAGACTGTTATGTACTCTAGTCTTAATAGATATATCGATATCCAATCTCAATACATCATGACTAGGAATATTTAAAATGGTATGTTTATTTTATTATGATAAATTACTCATGGTTACAACACATTGTAACTACTGTCATAAAAACATATCATTAATTAGTTTTCTATTAAATATACTTAAAGTGATCAATCAATTATTTACAACACGTTATAACAAGTATATAACAAAAAGAAAATACCTTTTATTTTGAACATGATTGGTTATTGAGTTAGATTTATGTAACAAATTACATAACTGGCCTTAGGGCATACCCCTAACTCTATCAATGAGAAAATTGAGCAACAAATACCAATCCATAAAGTAAGGCAAAATTCTTCCATTGCTTTACAATGTTTGCTTTTGATAGTTGATCCATTGTAGCTTCATACCTTTGGCAACAGACTAGGATCCATGACCAAAATTTAGCAATTTCTCACCGTAAGTCAACTACTTTATTGATAGGTACTATTCATGTCATCGATTAATTTCAATTGATGGTACTCATCCAATCTTTACTCTTTTTTTGTACCATCTTACACTCGATCGTCTATGAGCTTTGTGTTCATTTGTTCATCTTTTTTATATTTAGTACCATTATATCATTGAGTGAAAAATCACGGATAACATTTACCCTGAAAGTATACTTCTGTGAATACAAAGTGTACTTTGTTACTAGACAAACACTTGAACCTCAAATTGGTAAGATGTATTTGTTACTTGAACTATTTTCAGGGAAAGCAATAACTTTCAAAGGACACTTCAATCGTACACAATCATCGAGCACGTCTATTTAATCAATATAAGTACCAGATGTTCGTTACTAGAATAATTCGTCTTATTAAGCAAGAATTGTAACCATTTATAGGTGGTAACTTATTAAGCAAGAATTCTAACCATTTATATGTGGTAACCTATGGTCCTTAAGTCACCAAAATCCAGTTGCAGACTCCATAAGACAAAGTTATTTAGAGAAAATTGTGCAATAATCAATTGTTTGATCGATTGTTACCAATCCATAGGGCATCAATTGATACCGGTCGATGGCCTTCTATATAAAAGCTGACACCTAGTCGTTTTTCCTTACTTGTTCACTTCTACTTCCTATCGACTTCAATACAGGCTCTTGCTATCGATCCAAATCATCTCAAACCACATCCAACTTACTCCAAATCATCCAAACTCTTTTTGGTAGTTAATTATCATTAAATTTTGCCTACAACTACGTTAATTACCTATCAATTTCATATCAATTTTTACATGCCTAAGCTACAACCGATCGATGGGAAGTACTTGAAGCTTGTAATCTAACAGTAACCTTTTGATTTTTAAATGCATACCCCCAAACAAACATCTAGCATTAATTCTTCATCAATTTCTGCAAGTTTTAACCGATCCCCTAAACCCTAACTTTTGGTTAGTAAATCTATAGGGGTTAATCTCACCAACTTTTGGACTTCACTAATTTTGATTGTTGGATACTTTGGAATACACATTCCATCACAATACACTCTCAATGATGCCATAATTTTTGTTTCCTGAAACATACAATCCTTTTGGGACAAAGACCAATCAAGAACCCAAGTTATTGCCTATAAAGTTGTCTGTGACTATTAGCGTAGTGCCTATGTTAGTAATTATAGTATACACGTAGGTTCGTTGCACGTTGGATAGATACACATCGTATTCAAAGTGTGTGTTCATCCATATTCCATTCCTTGTTTTCGAGCATAATTGCATGCACACTCTAGGACAGCCCCCAATTAATGTACAGCACTCAATTTGTTGGCACTAGGGGTGGATGCAGGTTAACTCGTTTCGGTTTGGAGCCTGAAATGTTTCTATACTACATCAAATGGTTAGCTAAAATCAATAACCATAATACTATTTTTCTAATGTAGTCTTGTCGATCTGGTTTAGTAAAACTATGACCTAATTTTGGTTCGATTTAGTTGAAACCTTATTATATTTTTTTGAACAACTTCAATAATTATTGAATAAATAGTAAACAAATTAATGAAAAATTCTAACGAGTTCAAATAAAAGACACATGCATTCTTCAATATATGTGAATGAGTGTGTATCCTTGTATATATGAGGATACAAAAATGGTTCATTATCTTACCATATGAAGCTCAAATACTTATTACTTTAGACTCTTTAGTGGTTTTGAGTATAAAATTAAAAAATCCCATCAAAATATTTAAATTTAACCAAGTGGTCCTATCCGATTTGATACAGTTGATTTAATCATTTGAACCATATTGTATTAAATTAGGTCGGTATATCTTAAGATATTTGATTAGATTAGAAAATATGATCCAGTTTACCGGAACATTTTAGTTGTTCGATGCGGTCCATTTTCGTATGTCGGTGTGGTTTATTTTCACTCTTAATTGGCCTGCTTCTTTCCTTTCCCTCCTTGGGGTTACCTTTGTGCTTATTCTAATTCTGGTTCACTCTTCTTCAGTCCATCTTCTTTAGCTACATAACTAGCTTTCCATCAATCGAATTTAATAATGCTGCTTCAACCAAACTTTCAAATGTTGCTCCAAAAGGTATTTGATTTGATGCAATGGTGAACTAAGATCGTTAGCAAATTTCAGTGCCTTCTTTCTGAGGTGTTGATCAAATTAGATCCAAATTTAGCTAATTCATTAAACTAATTGATGTACTTATCTATAGTTGACTATCCTTACTTCAAATGGATAAATTTCTCCAGTAGTAACCCTTTCTCCACTCCAGAGAAGAACTTAACTTCGAATCTCCTCTAGAAATCTGCCTAAGTGATAGTTTCGTCATCTACTTCCGAAGTTATTACTTTCCACCAATTTTCTACAGCACCTTGTAGATGTCATGCAACCAACTACCTCCTAGTTATATCGCTTAGGCCCAATAAGTTAAAGATCTTCTCATAAGAAATTGACCACGCCTTAGTTACTGAATAGGGTTTGTTACCCACATAAGATTTTCTTCCCAAACTCGAGAAACCCCTACAGAGCTTCGTGAAATCCATGGATAATGCTTGTTGGACAAGTGTACCCTCCAGAGTGGTAGTAACATTAGGAATGAGAGGAGTCTCGATAGGGTTATCGACATTTGTCGCACCAGTCATTTGCTAGTACTATCGAAACAATTAAGGGATGTTCACTCCAAGGATATCCATGACATTAACCCTGGTGCTTGTGCTAGCTCTGGTTTCTACCACAATAGTGTTGGTAGCGGTGGTCACCGTTCCAATTTCTATAGAGTTACTCATTTTCAACTATCTGAAAAGAAAATAGGATTCATTAGTGAATCCCTACTAGATAGTGAACGACTGAGAAGGTAAATGGTGTGTACATACATACATACTTAACTCCTATATATAAATAATATAAAAATTACAAATAGGCTCTTTCAATACGTTCCTAGTCCTTGATTTAGGGAAACTTTTGCTCTGATATCAAATGTAACAAGTTGCCATTTTCGACCCTCTGGTTTAACACGACTTACGATGTGTAAACCCCAAATTCCAAAAATGACATGTAATTGATGATTGATAACAAGAGACAAAACAAAAAATATATTATATCTACCTCGTTTTGAACTCATAGTGGAAGGTAACAATATATAATATAACCTAACATCACTTTGTTTCAAACTAATATTTAATGTGTAAGCATACATCATATACAATCCAAACCCAAACCATTCCAGACATGCCTATATACAAATCAGTATCAATGTCGAATGAATATTTATATACACCAGCAATGCCCTATTCATCAACACCTTCAAACTTTACTAGATACAACATACCAAATCCATCAACCTAGCGATGAAACAAAAAGGGAAAACATAGAGAGGGTTAGACTACAATTTAGCGAGTGATTGTACATCTACTTCACCACATATTCTAGTCATTCCTGAATTACACAAAGATACTATATAGTAAATATGACTACCTTATGAAACAAGATCATGGTCCGGTACAGTCACAATGGTTAATGATATGGTCTAACCCATATACAAGACCAAGTCTACATATTTCATTAACACGTGGCCGAATCACTGAATGGACATAGTCTCATATACATCTTAAGGACCCATTTCCCTATAAAGCACACACCTTTAACAATACACTGATAACTGAGCGACCGTGTTACAAAGATAATCAAAGGTGGTCACCAAAATCAATAGTCAAACAATCACTAACAATAAGAATCAACTATCCACACACACATATCAATATCCATATATATATATATATATATATCCATTTATATATATGGATATATATATATATATATCTATGTGTGTGTGTCCAAACATTCCATCAAATCAAACAAGGAGAATCACATTATAACATAGTTTAAATGTCGCCCTAAAACATCCAAAAAAGCCCCAAATCAATCCTTGTTTCCTTTATTACCTGGCCTTGTTGGGTCTAGGTTTAGTGGACCTAATAGTTCCTTAGCAGTCAACATGTACCAACACCAACAGTCGACTTGTGGTATGGTCAAGTCGAGTCTATTTTCTGCACTTATATTTGTTTTTCTTCAAAATTTGTTTCTTTGATTCCTTACTCATTTTTGATTCAATTTTCAATCTGTTTTCTTTTAAATTTTGATATGATTATCTACTATCCTTCTATTTCAATTTCATTAAAAAGTTTGAATCAAAATCATATTAAAATTCTTAGAAAGTCAGAATTTGTGAAACTAATTTAGAATTTATTAATTACACTTTTCACTATATATACTTAAAAAACAATTCTATAAATCATTATAATTTTGAAATAAAATTATAATCTAACTTGAACTAACATATATGATTTAATAAAAAAAATTTATAAAAAATTTATATACATTTTATATGTATATTTTAGCATTTCTTATTCAAAAACGTTATGTTTTCATTTATACAAAAGCATTCATATAAATCATTAAATTCATATTAAAAATCATATTAATTTCTGTAATATATCATCTTAGTCGAGAAATAATTTCATAACATTTTTCTATGATTTATCATAATTTTATCATGCATTATATATATGTATGTATATATGTGTGTGTCTCTGTGTGTGTGTATATATACATACATACATAAGGACACACACACACACAACACACACACACACACATAACAAACGATCATATTCAACCCACTTCTTCATTTGCTAACTCCAGTTTCTATTTATTCCTTCATGCATATATAATTTTTTCAAGTTAAAATCCTTAAACATTCATGTCGATATCTATAGTTTGTTCGCTAGTCTTGGCTAATATCAACAAACTATTGTTTTCATTGATTATTAAAATCAATCCACTGTTTTATTTTATATTATATTTTTATTAATTACTATTCAAACTCAGTAGTTAGCAAATCAAACTCAAATTTGAATCTTAGGCCATATTAACAAAGATAGTGATTTTGAATCAATTTGTCTGCAGGCTTGGTCGGGTGGTGGGGCAATACGCCTCCCTCATGGGAGGTTTGAGGTTCGATTTCTACCTCCTGCACCATGTCAACCGAAAGGTCTGGCTAGCTTGGAATAGCGGTTGTGACAGGCCAACCGTCTATTTTCTAGGTTTATTGTTCAGGAATCGCAATGTCGGTAGTGATTGAACAGGTTTTCCCTGGTTTCAAAAAAAACAAAGAATTAAGTAAGATTAAATAGTTATGTGTTAGAGAAGATGAAAATCACTCACGTAGATCCAAATTCCTACAAATTGCTCGCTGTTTGAAATTTGATTCATCTCCAAATTCACGTATCTACGACTCTAATTCGTATTAGAGTTTATTCCTCGACTTGCTGTTTGAGTGTTTGATTTAATGAATTTCTTTAAGATAAAGATAAAATTTTGAGATTAAGTAGAAGGGGGTTTCTTAGAAGAAGAAGAAGAAAGATATAGAGAGAAATGAGTTTATATTCAAAAATCCATGAACGACCTCCTACTTATAGCCAGAGAGAAGTTTCGTTCAAGTTAAGTTAGACTCGGCTTATTTTGAATTCAAATATTCAAAATATAAAAACGACAATATGTCTCACATCCAGACTCCAACTCGAACAAACGAATATACGACAAGCATAAAAAAAAGCGAGACGGTAGCAGTGACACCAATTTCATTCCCAAATTCAAGCATATAAAAAATGATGATATCCCCCTTGAGGTTAAAATTATTGATTTTATTTATTTTTAGTTATAGAAAAATACGAGTTATTACACTTTGGATAACAAACAATTTGGTCAGCGAGAGATATTGGTAGACTCTTGCTAAGCGACCCTTTACTATTAGGCTTGGGCATAATGATTTTGGTAATACTTTTGCGAGGAAAATGAGCAACGATAAACACCTGCAACATTTGAACCCTACCAAGGTACTTTCAAATTTAGAAGAAGACGTTGTCTTTAATCAATTATTTTACATTAAACGACTATTAATAATTAATTAATAATAAATGTTGAATCGCCACATCTTTCATCATATATTACAATCAACTAATGGTCGTCGTTCACTGGTCTAGACACCTCTTTTCATCCGAACACTTGTTTACACGTCGTTATCAAAAGGTGGTGATAATGATATGTAAAATTTTCAAAACGCATTGTATTTATGATTTGTAGTAATAAGCGTACCATTATTTTCTTAGTGATTTATGTAAAGCCTAAATTAATTGCAGGACTATGAAGCTCGAGTGGTAACATAACTAAGATTGACTGATTTATCAACTTTCTATCGTTTCGTAATCTCTTTCTTGCAAGATATAAATGATGATATATTAGTTTTTCAGTTGCATTTGGCATGAAACACGATCGTTTGAATGATTGGCTTTGCAACAGTCGGTTTGAACGTGTCTTTTCTTCAGTATGGCATTGCGCATCAAACGTTCAAGATATGTTTGTCAACCTAAGAAATAGCTTATCAAATCCACAAAACCGAACGCATTTTTAAGGTATGCTTGTTCAGAGTTATTCATAGGATATTACATACTTGACTTACAAATTGAAAGGGATTTTGAATACCCACCAAGCCATCTTATCAAATAAGTCGCCATCCCTATTCTAATCTGATGGCTAGGCCTGCAAGTTTAAGGCAGAGAAAATGAGAAGTGGTAAATAAATAAGAGCAATAAATGCGAAAGTGGCAGTGCAGTGCGTCGTATAGTCGATTGATAGAAGCATGTTATAAATAGCCTTGTCGATAAGCAGCGAATAAACTGGTGGTGATTTGGGCTAAGTTGTACCGTCTGACGTACCCACACCACATTGATTTCTCCAATGCACCACTCATTTATTTTTTGGACAGCGTGTATGGTCTGCAAGCCACTTAAATGTAAACCATAATAAATTGAAAACTGATTAAAATAAGTTGAAGTGAGAAATATTTGAGACGTTGATATTTGAATCTTGAACATGGTCCTGACACAAATTTAGTTGCTCTTGATTTTCAAGCTTTTACGTATGTTTCTAACATGAATAAACAATAGTTTTAAGCAATGTAATACTACTGATATATAAGTGATCACATAAATCGTTTATTTCGGTTAATAAACTAGCTATAGTAGCAGCGCCTTTTGCATGGTTATCCCTGAGTGGGCCGTGGCGATTAGATCCATTTTGTTAGATCCATACTTGGAATCTTGGTTCTAGTCATATCCAATTGTGTTTTTGTACCAATTATTCCTTTTAAAATCCAAGGTACTGATATTGATTAATTTCTGAAGAGTAATCTCCTAATATTTCAAACTTTTAAGTATATTAATTTTCGGAAGGTTTTGTTTAAATTACAAATGTGCATCCATTTCTGATGCGTAAGACACAACTCCAAATTTCAATTCCAGGCCGCGCTATCTATCCAACCACATTTCATCATTGCACCGCCTTTCCTTGCTCCTTCCCAATGCCGCCTTCACTTGTAATCGCTCCCTCGTTGTACATTACTTCTCCTCTTTCCCTTGTCATTACTTCTCATCAATTATCGGTGTAAAAAAAAAAAAACAGTATACACTTCAACGAGATATCATTTACTCACCAATACTGATTTAGATTTCTTGATTTTTATTGTTCTTTCGTTCTCACTGTATAACAATAAAAGTAATTTTAATCTAATTTTTCGATCTCGATTCGAATTATTGTTTGATTTGACTACTTTTCTTTTCTTACTATTTTACTACCGTTTTGAAATTATTAGACTATTTGCGTGCAATATGTCTGATTTGGGTTCAAGCTTGAGAGACGAATGCGGTATTATTTCATTATGCTTGATGCTACGTCCATTTAGCATTTTCAAACTGTTTGATGTTATAACAATATTTTATATGCATATTTATCATTTTCTGCTGTTGTTATTTTGTAGTGCTTACACATTTTATTTTATGTCTAACAGCGTTTACATTTAAATGCATATGTATTCTTTTATTTTTTAGTTACCTTTTGCCTTTCTTATTTATTTATTTATTTTTTGCCAAAAATTTTGATGATAGTATTCTTGTACTGTTTTTACTTGATGAGAACAGCTACACCATTCGATTTGACATGACTTGTTCTTTGATTGTGTTAAAATCGTTAGATTTGTTACCTGATTCCATGAGAGGAGGAAGATGAATCTGGCAATCAAAGTGCAATTCACTTAGCTGAAAATCTGGCATTTAGCTCGAGGACGAAGCATATTGAGGTGGGAGAGTCATTTCTTGTATCGATGAGTGAAGAGAAGTTAGTTCGTCTTCAGAAAGTTCAGACAAAAAAGAATATTGCACACATGTTTACCAAGTCGTTGCCTGTTACTAAGTTCGAGCATTGCTCGGACTTGATTCGCTTAATGAAGTGCTAGGTGTCACGGGGTGGCACGCGGGAAGAGTTGAGATGGTTCATGAAGACGTTTGTTTTCATGGTGGAGATTGATAGGTTCCACACGGACTGGGTACTTCGAATACTTTGTTGACGGACAGTGACCTTGCCGGAGTTCGTTGACAGAGTGTAATGGATGATGGCATTGCCGAGGCTCATTGGGCAAATATTCATTGTTTGGAGCATAGTGATGTAGATGGAGTTGGATAGCTTGTATGGAATAAGGTAACAAGGTGGAGATTGTTAGATTTGTTACCTGATTCCATGAGCGGAGGAAGATGAAGCCATGAGAAGCCCTATGATCAAATGCTGAAATCACCAAACGAGAATTGGGGAAGATGGTAGGGCTTGAAGGTTCGGTGGTAGTTTGATTTGGGCGGTGAAATGTTTTTGTCGAACGAAATATTTGAAGCGGCATTGACAGTGTTTTTGAAGCGGTGAAATATTTTTGCCGAAAAAAATATTTGAAGCCGCATTGACAGTGTTTTTTGCAGCTGCTGATGCATAGTTTACACCTTCAAGCAATGCCGTTCCATTCAGAAATGGACTTGTCCGGATCCACTGCGGGAATGATTTGGAAGATCCAAAACGAAAAACAATAGAACCATCTGATTTGATTCGTTCTCAATAGCCATGAGATTGCATATGGTGGTATATATGGCAGTCCTAACAAATCACCTGAAAAAAAAATAGAAGCACCACGATTGTAGATTAAATTTAAAAATAACATAGCTTGGTCTTATTTACTATGGAAACTACTTACATAATATATCTATGACGGTTTTGCCATTGCTAAACCTTCCAGTTGGCCGTTGATAAAAGTCAATACCATATGGGAAGTAGTTAGATTTGGCCATGGAGCTCACGTAATTGTTATTACCATCATCGACCAAGGAGTCTCCGAATACGAACATTGCTGGAACTTGTGGAGAACTAAGTACCCCTAATATTTTACTGTGGACCAACAGGAATAATGTTAGTACAGTTAAAGAAAGTTTTGAGCTCATATTTTTCATCCTGAAAATTGAAGTAATAATATATGTAGTATAAAATGATCGTATGTTTGCAAGCGTATATATGCTAATGTTGACATAGGCTTGCAAAACGACAACCGAAGAAAACATGAAATTCTTGTTTCAAAGGCAACTTTTTTTTGCTGGTTTTGAGTAGGACTGTTATGGTAATGGTTACCGTTACCATTTCACAAATATCGTTACCGTACCATTTTTACTGGTAAGCGAAAATTGTTTACCATTACCGATAGACTGGTATACCGAAGACTGGTATACTGATAATCTGGTAACCGTTATATTGGTAATGATAAATTACCGTTTGTTTAAAAAAAGTTAGTAACATAACACGTATTCACACCATAACGGTGCTTCATTATACAATTTATAGTGTTACTTAATAAAAGACATAAATAAGAAAGCAGTGAAGTGTATTTAACATTGTTTCACTTGGTTAATAAACTAAATTTAATCATTTGCTTGGTTCTAAATGCCTATAATAAAACATGTTACATGAATATACATTTTTTATAAATTGACTGGTAAAATTACCGTTACCGTTGATATTGAAGAAATGTTGCTGATGATTTACCGTAGAAAATGGTAAATTTACCGTTACCATACCGATTAAACTGTTATACCAATTTCACTCGAAAATGGTAACCAATTGACTGGTAATGGTAAATTTACCGTTACCATAACAGCTCTAGTTTTGGGGTTAGATTTGAGTAACGGGTTTTGGATTGTACTAGTTGTTTAGCTTTTCAAATGCGTTGTGTGCAGCATGATAAAATGCAACTTTTTGGATAACTGTTGTAAGTTTTGCCTATGATTCTGCAAACTTCAAATTTATCAATTGGCAAAAACCAAAAGAGAATGCATTTGCACGTTTCTTGAATTTCTTCCACATTTCATTTGCTTATCTTTAATAATATTTGTAATAGCTTTGGTGTCATACTTTTTTGGTATCAACGTGAACTAACAAAAATACCCCTCTATATA
Source organism: Allium fistulosum (assembly GCA_030737815.1). Taxonomy (NCBI): domain Eukaryota; kingdom Viridiplantae; phylum Streptophyta; class Magnoliopsida; order Asparagales; family Amaryllidaceae; genus Allium; species Allium fistulosum. The sequence goes on from CM060902.1 coordinate 1,431,201,249, forward strand.
TTATTCAATCTTAGTCACTTAAAAGTACGATTTTATAAGTAAACATGTTTTGCAAATTCAAAACGTTTCTAAAAATAGGATCTAAAATTAAACTTTTTTACAAATTTAAAATACTTCTTTACAAATATACAAATCTTAATATTACTTGAAAATAAAAAATTATTTTTTAACTGATTTAAATATATACAATTTATAAGAAAAACAATTCACGCGTAAAGGGCGTGCCATTACACTTAATGATAAATTTACTATTAGCATGTCGATAATAATGGTACACCGATGTAGCTCAATATAGGTTACTAATTGCTTTATATTGGTATGGTGATGGTAAATTTAGCATTACCATACAATCCTACCCAAAATAGAGAGATCTTTTGACAATATCTTTATTAATAGTTGGTTTGGAAGCGCAAACTTTTGGTCCGACCGCGAACTTTCAAAATTGCCCCTTATATCTTTATACATTTGATGTCACACTTTTTTGATATTAACATGAAATAACAAAAATGTCTCTCTACAGATATTATTAAAATTTAGTATTGCTTAAAATTAGGATTTAACAATTAAAGTTTCTTTTACAAATTCAAAATTTTCTTTACCAATATTTACTAAGTCTTAATATCACTTAAAATTAGCATCTAGCAAATAAACTACTTTATAACTTTGTTTTTTATTAATTAATAATATAAATAAAATTTTAACCCACAAAAAGTTATATATTGCAACTTAGAAATAAAATTTCAAATTAACTACGTATGATTCAACACAAAAATATGACTAAAATATGTGGAAACATTTTCTTTTGAACATAGTAAATAAATACAATTTGCTAAAAAACAATTCAGCATTCTTTATCACGCGCGAAGCGCGTGCCGTAACGCTCGTATATTATAATGAACTTACACAGCAATCCTAAAATCTAACGATAATTTAATATGTACGTTTATGATTTAACTAGTGATTAAATGGGATTTATTATGTAGAAATTAGCCACACATCTCAGTTTTAATAGAAAATAAAGGCCTGTTTGATTTTATTTTGAGTTTTGTGTTTTCAACTTGTACTACAAAATACCAAAAAATAAAAGAAGATTTACAATTCTTAGCCATTGTAATGATCAACGGACAACAATGGAGTTGGATTGTTCTCATTGCTTTTGCTATCTCTCGGAACACGAAAAACAAAATAAACTTATTTTCTATTTTACCTGTTAATTTCATTTTTCAAAATTATTTGTTTTTCAACAATACATACGACGGACGCACTTTTGTATAGATGAAAATACAAAACTAAAAACGACAAGCCAAACGGGGTCTAATCTTTTCACGTATGTTCAGTATTAGAAAACTTTGCTTTTAGCAAAAACAAGTTTTGTTAAAGGTACTCCGTAAATGATCAAGGAAGAGCATACTATGGACTCCTTGTGGTATTATTTTTTTTCTCAATATTCTTGGCATTTTTAAAACTAGAGGAATTCAGACCATAAACCCCCCACTTAACTCTTTATGGAGGTGGAGTTGTTAGAACACAAGGAGTCTCATTTACCATCTAATCGAATTTCTTTTGTGAAAATAAAAACGAATAATATATTTAAGCATTCATTTTCATATATCGAGGGTTTGAAGTCATAACTTCCAAAATTTTAGTCTAAAGCATCATAGCACTTACCCGCACTTGCAATTGGTCCTCAATGATTTATGTATTTCAATGGATCTATTACCAAGTTTCAAATAAAGACTATAAAGTTAAGCACCTCCTCCAATAATTTATATGAAAACTATTAGTATTCCATAACCTTGTATATTTTTCACATTTTAAATGTAATTTAACGCTTAATTAAGCCGATCACATCAATGAAAATGCAAAGTCATTAACATTGGTGGTATTTTGTAAAAGTAATCACATTCTCTCACTTTATCTATTCAATTACTTCATAGAGCTCAAATGCCACGATTCTTATTGACCACATATGAATTTTATTCCTTTCAGTGGAAGTGCTCATGTCAAATTCACTATATGCTTACCAAGTTTGTTTAAGTGGTACAAGTTTTGGTCTAAATCCGACTTGAAACTGCATTGTTGTACAAGTATGACTTCGGCTTTCACTATCTATGTCTGAACTCATGCCCAACCCAATTACTATTAGGTTGGGTACAGTTTTATCACTATCTAATTTGCATTGTGTTTGATCCGATTATTATGTTTCCATTGTACCATACATGTAACGACCGCTCTACACCTCCGATACTCATATAGCTGGATAGTGCGCCGTTGGAACATCCGACTAATGTAGGACAGTGATATAAGGAAAGAAAAAAAGAAAAAAAGAGAAACAAGAGAAGAGAAAAGAAAGAAAACATCATACAATCACAGAACATGTTATATATCTCATAGCGCATCGAATAAATATAATTGTCATCACGGACATAAAACAGACGAGACAACAGTATACTACATGAACCATAAAATCAGAGTACACATGTTCATACGGTTATACAAAACAATGATAGAGTTTATACAACTGATAAATAAATTCAACCGATAAACTGTCTCTAATAATAGTAAGTAAAACACTGTCAAAGCTCTACAGCGTCACACAGCGGAATATGCAATAATAAGTCCAAAATATAAGTATAAGAAAGCATCACCTTCTGCTAATCCATCCGCAGAACTCCATATGCCATTTACACCTGCTATCTAGTCTACTCATTTAAGAGTACCCAAGATAATAAAAAGCAAAGCATAAACCTCGAGTCAGACAACAGTTTGGTGTGAGCGATAAACAATATCAAAATACTATAAATCAATATACTAGGATAAAGGGTATGAGAGATCATATCTGACCTATCACTGCACCTAAGGAGTCAACACATAACATAAAGTATAGGCTACTCTATCATCGTCATCAAGGGTGTATTATACATCAAAGTACGAAGGGGTGTCTTGATACCCGCGTCAATAATATCTGTCATCGTGGGGCATCCCTAGGGTGATAACAAACAAGCAAATATAGCATCCATTATCCATCTTCATGGTTTACACACTCAATGCGTTAGATATATGATAACTCGATCGACCCCATCGTATGATTTTAGAATTACAACTCCAGGTTTCTCAGTACTCGAATCCATGCCACTCAAGCGGCTAGAAAACTAGAATGCCTATCATATGTGATCCAGGGTACAATGGATCTAAACATCATGCTATCTAGGAGCCATCGTATCCCCAAGTGAAGTATCCAGGGACCATCGTTGTAACACCCCTTCAAAAAAATGGGAATAATAGTCCCACATTGTGAATAATACTATAAAGTGGGTGCTTATATACCAAAACCTTCAACTTACAATAACGTCGAGGCCTTTTGAGGAACAAAACCCCACACCTTGGCTTGGCCCATGAGGCAGAGGTGACTAAGTTGGGGACCATATCTGCGTTAAGTGAGGTGCGGGTTGTTACATTGGTATCAGAGCCATACCCAGCCGGAATTGTGGTCTGTACGTGTTACAGCCACGGCGTCTGGGTGATGTTGTGTTCATGAGCCAACGAGGACATTGGGCTCTAAAGGGGGGGGGAGATTGTAAAACCCCTTCAAAAAAATGGGAATAATAGTCCCACATCGTGGATAATACTATAAAGTGGGTGCTTATATACCAAAGCCTTCACCTTACAATAACGTCGAGGCCTTTTGAGGAACAAAACCCTACACCTTGGCTTGGCCCATGAGGCGGAGGTGACTAAGTTGGGGACAATATCTTCGTTAAGTGAGGTGCGGGCTATTACAATCATATTCCCAATGAATATCATCATGCATATCCTTGCTTTACAATTACAACATCGAAACCCTCGAGTATCAACAATCCATTTACACACGTCATCCGTAGCAGAGCTTATCCTGGAACTGTCCTTACAACTCTCGTCTGAAGTCGTTGTGGTTGGGAATTATTCTAAATAGCTATCGTTACTCATAGAATATCATTGTTCATCCCGTAACCTTCAACAGTTCCTTCAATCCAACTCGTAGTCACCTACTCCGCATCTTGAAGTAAAACCATCCATTGTTGAAGCCATCACTTCGCATCACACAATCATCATCATCATCATGTCATGAGTCATCGTCGTCGAAAATCGTCGAAGAAGTCATCGAAAATTTCAACTCAGAATTTGCCTAAGTTCTGGCCCAAAGCAGAGCATGAGAATTCCTAAGTTTGGCCCGAAGTCATGCTTGGGTAATTTCAACAAATTCCCAAAGCACGTCTCGCCTCTCCCCCGTGTCGCTCCTTTATGCTCCTACATCGATTGCACATCATTACCGATCGATTTTCAAGGATCGGTATCGATCCATGGGCATCGATCCCTGAGTTAACTCATTTTTTCTCTTGCCTTCACCGATCTCAGAATGCCTTAGGTCTAGCTCGCAGTTTCTGCCTTGTTAGCCTAAAGCAATCCTCACACTGGTCCATGAATTAAATCATTTTTCTCCTGCCTTCACCGATTAGAGAATGCCTTAGGTCAAGCTTGAAGTTCCTGCCATGCTGGCCTAAAGCACACCTCAAAGCAATCTAATACCAATCCATACTCCAAAGTCACCACCGATCCATCAATATATCTTAAGCATACAAACTTCAAATGATTTGAAATTCGAAATGTAGCGTTAGGTGGATCTGAATATATGATTTGGTGATGTTAAGCATAAGAACTCCAAGCAGATCCATCAATATCTTAAGCATATGAACTCCGAACGGATCGCAATGTGAGGAGCCACGTCTTAGTGACGTGGTTGCGACCTGAGTAGCGACATAGAGGTGGTGGCATGCGACACAATGAGCGATGATGCAAGGCGCGATGTGGTTAAGGCGCAACAACGTGTGCGATGATGGAAGGTGATGGAGCCGAGGGATTAGGTGGTGCTGTTCTGTCGTAATGGTGACTGGAGGTCATGATGCAGCACTACAATCTAGTGGAGGAGGCTACATTTTGCTGATTTGATGGCGTAGGCAGCGATTGATGGAGATGGTGGTTGTGTCGGCGATCTACAGGTGAGGCATATGCTGATGTTCATGTTTTAGGCAAAGATGGTTTTGGATTTGGTAACGACAGAGTAGTCGCTGTTTGGTCGCTCGAGCGTCACTTGAGGTGAGTAAAATTATTTTTACTCGGAACTATTGTCTAATTCTACACATATTATTAGTTGATTGATATTGTTTGAATTTGAATTAGTATTGAATAGTTGATTTGGTAAATTGGCATTGTTTGGGTGAGTTATATTTTGATAACTCACCAATATGATCTAAACCCTATTTTCTATATTTTGTTCATTGTTTGGTGATGTGTTTTTGGATATGGATTGAATTAGATGAAATTGAATTGCATATCTTTGATTGATCCTTGTTGTGGTGAGATTACATATTTTTGATTAATTGCTATTGTGATGGGATCACGTTAGTAAATGATCAGAATGAATTAATTGATTAATATGGAAGACATTGAGAAATGAAATATGTATGGAATAAATATTGAATTTTTAGAATGTTTTTATTCTAATTGGAAATATTATTTGTGATAGAAAATTATTTAAGTAAATTTGTTTTTGAGTATTCTATGAATAGAAATTGTTTGGAAAATGATAAATTTTTAGGATTTAATTAAATTAGAATATTTGTATTTTAATTCACTTATGGTTGGTTATAAAAATGTTTAAAAGGATGGTTATGGAATGGTATTTGAAATTGATATTCTTATAAGTGATAAGTTAATTTTATGTTGTATTTAATAGATTAGAAGTTTATAAAATTATATTTTAAGGATTATAGTATGTGGAATGCAATTTATTTATTGAATGTAAATTTTCATTTATGAAATTTTATTTTATGGCTTTGAGAGATTGTTGTTAATTGAAAATCTGTATTGGAAAAGTATAATTAATTAAATTTGTTTTTTAACGAAAATATTAAATTATAAAACTCATTTATTAATATTACTATTTTCAATTATTAGAGAAAACTTTAAAAAGTATGAATTATTTTAGATGGAGTTTTATAGGATTTGGAATTTGAATGAAGCTAAATTGGTTGATTTTCTTGAAATTAAATAAAAAAATGGATTTTTAAGAAAGAATGATAATTTTATAAATTGATTTTATTTTGATCGAATATTGATATTTGGAATTGTTTTAAAGATTTTGGGGAAAAGTGTATTTTAAAACCCCTTCCGAATCAATAAATAATAGCATTGTATGTTTTGGTTGATTTTATTTCTGTGTAATGATAAATTAGATTAAACGAACTTATAGTATCGTCTGGTATGAGACTTTCGGTAATATTTCATCGATTATTCTATGGACTTGTTACATTGAATAATTGTGCGATAATGAGTGCAATTTATGAGCGTTGAGTAAATGGTCAAGTAACACCAAGTGGTATGGGATGCTTGATCTGATATTTGTTTTATTACTTTATGTAAGTAGATATCAATCTAACTAGGTCGAGTATACAAGGTATTATATTTAAGATGACGCTCGCTGAGAGTGAGCAGGCTGAGAGCCATAAGAGTGTCTATTTATTGTGTGTACTTGTAACGACCCGCAAATTTATCACTTGGATAAATTATATTTATTTTTAAAATATTTAGATATGAGTTTAAAAATAATAAATAATCATGTTTTAAGTGGTAAATAATCATAGTTATTTTGTTTGGGAAAAATATCTGTGAACAAATTACATAGGTAAAATATTAATGATTTGTCAATATCGTTCTAAGTAAAATATCGATAAAACAGCCAAAAATCATTTTATTAGTGAAACTGCTTTTATACAATAAGGATCATGCATGGCTTTGGATTCATACATGAATATATGTATTCAAACAAGATTATGAAAAAAAAAATTATTTTTGAAATAAAATGTATTTATGACATCGACAGTTGATATCATTGGTTTTATATATTTCTTCGAAAATTCAAGTTAAGTTTAAATAATAAATAAATGGGTTTTTATTAACAAATAAACCTATTATAATTATTTAATAATGATGGTAAAATCATTTTTAATTTTATTTTGCCAAAATAGATAGTTCGTAGAAAAATAGAAAATGTGACCGAAGAATGTTTTTCGGAATTTCGACTTTTCAACATCGGAAAGTTGTCGGGAACGTTGTTTGTCTTTGTGCACTATATATACATATACATATACATATACATATACATATACATATATATAAGAGTTAGTTAACCAAATAATAATACACTAATAATATATTATCTTATGTTAATTATATTTAGCAAGTGATGTGACAAGTCATGGTTTTAAAATAATAACTTATATATATAAGTATATATCATTATCTCTTGTCATATCTTAGCATTATCATCATCATCTATCATGACCTAGAGAAAGTGAATAGAGAGGGGGGAGATACGGCATACGAGGGGGATGAAGGTGGTGATGTGACTTGTCAAAATAATGACATGTTAGGATATTTTAATCTAAGGTTAGTTTGGTAATTTTCCTAGTTTCCTTTGTCTATAAATACACATCCATTTCACCATATTTTCATTTACTTCTCCATTTCCATTTCCCTAAAGCTTTCTTCATATTTCATGGCTTCTTATGTTAGTTTAAGTATTTTTTAAATCAAAAGATTTAAATTGTTTTAAAGATGCAAACTTGTTTTTAAATTCTTTATTCTACATTTTTCTTCCACTTTATTCCGCCATAACTTCATCTATTTTAGACCAAACCAAGATTTTTTTTCTCCAAGTCATACAAATTTCAATAGCTACAACTTTTTTTTATCACCTTTTCTAATTTCAAGCATAGGTTTGTCAAAATCTCATTTCTTTGCAGTGTACTTTTAAACTCAGAAATTCAGGTCCGAAAATAGCTCTCCTTCTTTTGATCATATATACCTCAAAGGGAATCTTATTTGAGTGATTCTTTTTTTGTATTGTAGAGAAAATAATTTTCTAAAACTTTTCTTTTGATCAATTTTTCAAAATCCAAGAGTAATATGTCCAAAAAATCAAGTGGAAGATGACATATTTTTGGAGTGATTTTTGGTGTATCTAAGGCATTTCAGGTTTCAATGATTTTTGGTAAAACTACTTTGTTTTGGAAAAGTTTTTGACTTTATTATGATGTGTTGTTGTGGTAATAATATGATGAGAAAATTGAATGGTTATTATGTGGTTCGATGGTGATTTGATGGATGTTATGTTTGGTATTGAATATGAGATTTGAATGTGGTGTTGTCGAGTTAGTAAGCATATAACCTTACGTCTTATGTGTGTTTCATTATGATGTTAAGTGTATGGTAGTATAGATGTATGATTGTGATTAAGAATCAAAGTATGCTGTGTTGAAACAAAGTTAACAACTTTGTGTGTTGCGACGGACTTGAGATCCGATTTAAAATCAAAACTAAGTTTTCTAGTTTTAAATTTTGGAAATGGTTTCAAAGTTTCTATCTTTGTTTCTAAGTCTCAAAAACTTTAAAAGTTATGTTTCTAAACATGCAATAGGAAAGAATAAGCAAGTATTTTCGCTTAAAGTATGTTTAAGTGGACTGCGCTCATAGCGATAGTCGCTACGGACGTAGTTCGATAAAATGGTCGATTTTCATTTTAAATTTTTTTCTGTTGAAATGGTTTTGCAAAAGTTTTCCAAACTTAATTAGTCACATAAAAAGAGATTAAGTTTAGTTAAATTAATATTTTATAATTTAATAAATTAATTAAAAGTAATTAGTACTTAATTAGTAATTAAGTAAGTGATTAGAGGCTAAGTAACACTTAAGAAAGATTAATGATTAATTAATGATTAATAAAGTTTTTAATTAGTGATTAATGAAGATAAGAGTAATTAAATGGTTAATTATTATTTAATTAAGTTAAGTAGGTTAAATAATTATTATTTAATTAAGTGATTATTAAATTAATTTTTAATTAATTAGGATCTAACTAATAATGAATTGTTTAAACCTTAACTAAGATGCATTAAGAAGTTAATTAGGACTTAACTAAGTTCATTAAAGTTTAATTATTATTTAATCTTGATTTAATTATGATTAATTAAGAAATAATTAGGGTTAAGTCAATTAAATATACTTTAATCTTTTCAAAGGTTGTTTTAAACCCAATCGGTTATATTTTAAATCAATTTTCTTTTTAAGATTAATTGATTTTAAATCAAAGGATCTCTTGACTGGACCATTAAGTAGCCAAATGAATGAAAGTAGTGATTATAAAACGTTGACACGTTTTATGGAAAGTAAGTGACTTGTGTTTAGTATTAATGTTGAATATCGGTAACGTGATAAACACAAGGAAGTTAATTTCAATAAGCGGGTCATGGTAACTTAAGCATATAAAATATACTTCTATATGTACATTTTTCACCGGTAATGGGTGTATCTATATTTGTAACTTGGACATCTACATATGATTGATTATATGTTATGTGTGAACCTCTTACATATCTGATGTTAGGCAATAACCATGATATAACTTGGATAAGTAAACCCAAATTTAATGATCCATTATAGTCATTAAGCCTCCGTTTGGTTTTGGAAAGTTAACATTTCATTTTCTTTTAAAACGGTCTTTAAGGTTATTCTATTTTGAACAAGATATTTGAAGAATGATTTGACAATTGTTTTGAATATTATATAAAGAAGTTTATGAATAATTTTGGGGTATTCATAAAAGGAGTTTTAGAAATAGTTTTGAATGTTTATAAAAAGGATTTATAAATGGGTTTGAATGTCTATATATGGAAGTTTTATGCAAGGTTTGAAAGTTTATAAAGAAGTTATATAACCAGGTTTGAATAATTATAAAGAGTTTCATAAATGAGTATGGAAGTTGATTAATGTTTTATAAACAAGTTTGGGTTAAAGCAAAGAGGATTTCATGGATAAAGAAATTAATAAAAGAATTTATTGAAAATAATTACAATAGGAAATTGAGGTTTGGGTTTCTCGAGGATGACCTTTTAAGTGGTATGGAACATCCGTTCCACACTTTATACCAAAGGAATAATGCTTAGAGTTATCCTTTTCTCTAATTTAAATAATGTAGTTAAATCCTTTTAGAGATTTGATATGGAAAATCTTACAAATATTTTGTGAATATACTTATGTCAGAAAGATAAGTATATGAATGTTTTCGAAAGAGATTTATTAAACAAAGATATGTTTTGAGGCTTAGTGGTTGCTATGGATAAATAAATCTCAAATGGAATTGGTTGTTTTTTGTTTATTTGATAGTTAAATAACCGACTATTAAGTTTGACCCAATTGACTTAGGAAGTATGAATGTAAAATTTCAGTTTTCGACAAGAACTCAAATACTTCCAAAAGAACCGGGAATGAGTCAACTGAAATTATCACTTGTTGGTACAGAGAGATCGGGATCAGATCTGTTTCCATTGGTTGGGTTAACGTGATAGGGGGTTCTCGCTTTCTGTTTGGTGGCGAGCAAGAGACTCTTATCCTTACACGTCCCGAAGAGGTAGTATAAAGCCTTGATGGGTTGGTTTGCTAGGTGTTTACAGTCGTAAGGCTGGCCGTAAAAGCAGATTCGAGGTACCAGTGTATGCCACGGTGGGGTTGGGATAGTTGAAAAGCCTACCGATCGTCACTGCTAGATGGTTGAAAAGCCTACAGTCGTTACATTTTGTATCAGAGCTGAAGGTTAAGTAAGAACCTTGGCCCTGGTGGGGTAAACTCGTTTGGAATTGGGTAAGCGAGATCTTTGAATGAGCCTGAGTGTATTATAAATATGAGTGCGTATTTGTTAATGAGTAAAAATGTTTTATATTGTGTTGTTTGAACTGTTAAGTGGCCTAAGAATTCAGTTCGATGTGTTTTTGGCCAACGTTATCGATAGAGATTTCCTAAACACTTAAACAACTCCAATTGACATAATATTGATTTAAAATTGGTAAATGAAATAATTTTACCTAGGATATATTTTATATATAAAGGAATGATTTTCAAAAGTCTATATAGTTATCGATGAGATGTAGGGTTAAAATTGGATTTAGAATAAAATGTGTTTAGTTAAAAGAAAATCTTTAGACGACCTTATAAAAATGAAAAGGATTGTGAGAATATTAAATCCCGGTGGCTTTGATAAAGATTTAAATGATTTTGAAAAAGTTGTAGTAATTGTACTTAAAGAGATTTTAAGATATAAATATTCTAAAATGGGTTTGAAAGTAAAGTTTTCTTTGGACAATTTGGGAAGGAGTTTCGATCTGTTTTGTGATAATCAGAATAATCTTCTAAGTGACAATCGAATGTTTGCTTAGACAAATATGATAGTGAACTTAGTAAATTATCCTCTTTGTCATTGTACAATCGAAACGAGTTCAAATCCGAATGAATCCAAAGCTAGCGGATGATTTTATTAAAGAACTATTTATCTATAAATAGTATTGTTTCAAAAGGGAATTTGTGAAGAAAGAAATATTTTTATGATTAACTAGTTCGAGTGACTTGGAAATGACAAAAAATGGGCAAGAGATGTGTTCAGATGGTAAACACTTCTCTTGTGTATTTCCCTACTTAGTAAAAGGGATATATAATACTATTTGGTAGCACCCTTGATATCATTTTAGAGTTAGTCGGGCTATATATTATGTTTCCAAATGGGTTAAGTATAAAGTATCATTTCGAAAGGTTTTTTGAAATAAAACCCGAATATTGTGTTCTCGAATCCCTTAAAAGAGTAGAGTTTTTAAAATAAAAAGATGTCTTGATTAAGAGCGGGTTAATAAATAAAGTTTTAAATTTGTTGAACATCCTAGGTTAAGTAAAACAAATTTAAGATTTGAAATTGTATATACTCTTTTGGATATAAAAGAGTAACATACTAAAATGAATTTGAGTTATAGAATGTTAATAAACTTAAGTAACGTTCTTAAGTAAAATGGTGATTTTTTAAAAAGGGTAATTATAATCTTGGGAAGTAGGAACCAATGGGATTTGTACGTAGGTTGTATGTAGATCATTTCTCCTTTTCAAATAGTACTCGATCCAAGATTCAAGTACATGACTCGAGGTGTTTCGCACCATTCAGAATAGGGATTTATCGCCCGATTTTTTACGGCGAGCGTTGACGAGGGTTCTTATGTGGAACCGAAGGTTGTCTATCATAGTTTATGTCTATGCAAAGAGAACAAAGGTTTCTAATTAATAATCCCGATCAAAGTCCGCACTTGGAAGTCGAGTGATCGATACTAGTTCGGAAATGAAGTTATGTATTCGAGTGAGTGATCGAACCAGATTTTTACATAGGAATAATCTATGTACACCATACAGATTGATGAATAATTTTATGTATTTCTGGGAATAGGGTTGTGGCATAATTTCAGGGACGAAATTCTTTTAAAAGGGGAAGAATGTAACGACCCGCTAATTTATCACTTGGATAAATTATATTTATTTTTAAAATATTTAGATATGAGTTTAAAAGTAAGAAATAATCATGTTTTAAGTGGTAAATAATAATAGTTATTATGTTTGAGAAATATATTTGTGAACAAATTACCTAGGTAAAATATTGATAATTTGTAAATATCGTCCTAAGTAAAATATCGATAAAATAGCCGAAAATCGTCATATCAATAAAACTGCTTTTAAACAATAATGATCATGCATGGCTTTGGATTCATACACTAATATATGTATTCAAATAAGGTTATGAAATAAAATAATTTATTTTACGTTTGGAAAATAAAATGTATTTATGACATCGATAGTTGATATTATTGTTTTTATATATTTCTTCGGAAATTCAAGTTAAGTTTAAATAAATAAAAAAATGGGTTTTTATTAACAAATAAACCTATTATAATTATTTAATAATGATGGTAAAATTGTTTTTTAAATATTTTCACCAATATAAATAGTTCGTAGAAAAATAGAAAATGTGACCGAAGAACGTTTTCCGGAATTTCGACTTTTCGACATTGGAAAGTTGTCGGAAACATTGTTCGTCTTTATGCACTATATATACATATATACAAGAGTTAATTAACTAAATAATAATAATACACTAATATTATATTATCTTATGTTAATTATGTTTAGCAAGTGATGTGACAAGTCACGGTTTTAAAAATAATAACTTATATATATATATATAAGTATATATCATTATCTCTTGTCATATCTTAGCATTATCATCATTATCCATCATGACCTAGAGGATGTGACTAGAGAGGGGGGGAGATGTGACATAAGAGGGGGAGGAAGGTGGTGATGTGACTTGTCAAAATAATGATATGTTAGGATATTTTAATCTAAGGTTAGATACTTTCTTTTGTCTATAAATACACATCCATTTCACCATATTTTCATTTACTTCTCCATTTTTGTTTCTCTAAAGATTTCTTCTTGTTTCATGGCTTCTTATATTAGTTTAAATTTCTTTTTAAATCAAAAGATTTAAATTGTTATAAAGATGCAAACTTGTTTTTAAATTCTTTCTTCTCCATTTTTCTTCCACTTTATTCGGCCATAACTTCCTCTATTTTAGACCAAATCAAGATTTTCTTTTTCTCAAACCATACAAAATTTTAGTAGCTACAACTTTCTCTTTTACCAATTTTTCTTTTTTCAAGCTTAGGTTTGTCAAAATCTCATTTCTTTGTAGTGTACTTTAAACTCAGAAATTCAGGTTCGAAAATAACTCTCCTTCTTTTGATCATATCAACCTCAAATGTAATCTGATTTGAGCGATTATTTTTTTGAGTTGTAGAGAAAATAATTTTCTAAAACTTTTATTTTGATCACCTTTCCAAAATCCAAGAGTAATATATCCAAAAATCAAGTGGAAGATGACATATTTTTGGTGCATCTAAGGCATTTCAGGTTTCAAAAAATTTCGGTGAGTAAAACTACTTTGTTTTGGAAATTTTTTTGACCTTATTATGATGTTTTGTTGTGGTAATAATATGATGAGAAAATTGAATGATTATTATGTTGGTCGATGGTGATTTGATGGATGTTATGTTTGGTATTGAATTTGAAATTTGAATGTGATGTTGTCGAGTTAGTAAGCATATAACCTTACGTCTATATTTGTGTTTCATTACGATGTTAAGTGTATGGTAGTATGGATGTATGTTTGTGATTTAAGAATCAAAGTATGTTAAGTTGAAATAAAGTTAACAACTTTGTGTGTTGCGACAGACGTGAGATCCAATTTGAAATCAAAACTAAGTTTTCTAGTTTTAAATTTTGAAAATGGTTTCAAAGTTTATATCTTTGTTTCTAAGTCTCAAAAACTTTAAAGTTATATTTCTAAACATAAAATAGGAAAGAATAAGCAAGTTTTTTCGCTTAAATTATGTTTAATCGGACTGCGCTCATAGCGATAGTCGCTAGGGACGCAATTCGACAAAATTGTCGATTTTCGTTTTAAAACGTTTTCTTTTGAAATGGCTTTGCAAAAGTTTTCCAACTTAATTAGTAACATAAAAAGAGATTAAATTTAGTTAAATTAATATTTTATTATTTAATAAATTAATTAAAAGTAATTAGTACTTAATTAGTAAATAAGTAAGTGATTAGAGATTAAGTAACACTTAAGGAAGGTTAATGATTAATTAGTGATTAATAAAGTTTTTAGTTAGTGATTAATGAAGATAAGAAGTAATTAAATTGTTAATATTATTTAACTAAGTTAAGTAGGTTAACTAATTATTATTTAATTAAGTGATTATTAAATTAATTTTTAATTAATTAGGGTCTAACTAATAATGAATGGTTTAAACCTTAACTAAGATGCATTAAGTAGTTAATTAGGACTTAACTAAGTTCATTAAGTTAATTAAAGTTTAATTATGATTTAATATTGATTTAATTATGATTAATTAAGATATAATTAGGGTTAAGCCAATTAAATATACTTTAATCTTTTCAAAGGTTGTGTTAAACCCAATCGGTTATATTTTAAATAAATTTTCTTTTTAAGATTAATTCATTTTAAATCAAATGATCTCTTGCTTGGACCATTAAGTAGCCAAATGAATGAAAGTAGGGATTATAAAATGTTAACATGTTTTATGGAAACTAAGTGACTTGTGTTTAGCATAAATGTTGAATAACGATAACGTGATAAACACAAGGAAGTTAATTTCAATAAGCGGGTCATGGTAACTTAAGCATATAGAATATACTTCTATATGTACATTTTTCACCGATAATGGATGTATCTATATTTGTAACTTGGACATTTACCTATGATTGATTATATGTTATGTGTGAACCCCTTACATATCTGATGTTAGGCAATACCCATGATATAACTTGGATAAGTAAACCCAAAATTAATGATTCATTGTAGTCATTAAGCCTCCATTTGGTTTTGGAAAGTTAATAATTCATTTTCTTTTAAAATGGTCTTCAAGGTTATTCTATTTTAAACAAGATATTTAAAGAATGATTTGACAATTGTTTTGAATATTATATAAAGAAGTTAATGAATAATTTTGGGGTATTCATAAAAGGAGTTTTAGAAATAGTTTTGAATGTTTATAAAAAGGATTTATAAATGAGTTTGAATGTCTATAGAGGGAAGTTTTTTACAAGGTTTAAAAGTTTATAAAGAAGTTATATAACTAGGTTTGAATAATTATAAAGAGTTTCAGAAATGAGTATGTAAGTTGATAATTGTTTGTAAACGAGTTTGGATTAAAGAAAAGAGGATTTCATGGATAAAGAAATTTATAAAAGAATTTATTAAAGATAATTACAATAGGAAATTGAGGTATGGGTTTCTCAAGGCTGACCTTTTAAGTGGTATGGAACATCCGTTCCACACTTTATACCAAAGGAATAGTGCTTAGAGTTATCCTTTTCTCCAATTTAAATAATGTAGTTAAATCCTTTTCGGAGATTTGGTAATGGAAAATCTTACAAATGTTTTGTGAATATACTTATGTCAGAAAGATAAGTGTTTTCGAAAGAGATTTATTAAACAAGGATATGTTTTGAGGCTTAGTGGTTGCTATGGATAAATAAATCTCAAATGGAATTGGTTGTTGTTTGTTTATTTGATAGTTAAATAATCGACTATCAAGTTTTACCCAGTTTGACTTAGGAAGTATGAATGTAAAATTCGAGTTTTCGACAAGGACTTGAATACTTACTTCCAAAAGAACCAGCAGTGAGTCAACCGGAAATTATCGGTTGTTGGTACGAAGAGACTGGGATCAGATTTATATATTTGAAAACCACTCCAAACTGACATGTACGTTCGAGTGGAAGACATCTTGATGATGATTGATGACGGCGCTCTTTGAAGTGCAAGGGCTACTGCTACTAATCCTAAGGGTGATTCCAAAATGGATATAGTAGAGTCAGTGCCTTCGGCTTCGTTTAAACTCAGAACGAACTTGTATGAATGAATGTTAGCATTGCATTGACGTCTGAAGGGCAGTGCTAGCATTCCAAGATGGATCGCTATTCAGAAAGGTAAAACGCAGCCTCAAGCCTCATCAACCGGGAACGACTAAAACAGGGGATATGCAGCAGGGCTATGTGGGTCGCACCCATTAGGGTATATCATCACCCTTTTAGATATATACACAATCATCAATA
The DNA here is from genome assembly GCA_030737815.1 of Allium fistulosum. Taxonomy (NCBI): domain Eukaryota; kingdom Viridiplantae; phylum Streptophyta; class Magnoliopsida; order Asparagales; family Amaryllidaceae; genus Allium; species Allium fistulosum. The sequence goes on from CM060902.1 coordinate 1,431,217,854, forward strand.
GATTCGTGTACGTGGGAGCGCTTGGTTAAAGGTTGCAAAGCAACCGGGGTGATGATATATTCGCTATCCAACAAGAGGTAGGCCGGTCCTGTGTTGGTAGGGGTCGTTAGGTACGACCTCGTTACATTTTTCTAGAGGTGTACTGTGGTGGGAGGTACCCCAGTCATTAGTTGGAATCCATTCTCCAATACGTGCCTTACGTTTTCGATTGTAGAGCCTAGTATGTTGGAATGTGAGATACAAGCATTTCCGTTATTTTGTCTATTTACTTTACACCTTGACACTATGATAAATCGTTGGATTTTGATATAAAATGTTTTGGTTATCGTAAGGTAAAAACCCATCCGTTTTTATGTGCGGTGTGGTCTTACGAGATACCCTTCGTTTGAAAAGTTTTCAAATGTTGAAATCAGTTTGGTTGTTACTTGTTATCGAGTTTTACTCATGCTAATTTACCAGATTGACCCGGACGTTATTCCATGTAATGCTCGGGTCAGACCGAGCATGTTTTCCCAAGTTTAGCTGAATACTTTAGAGTTGGAGAGTAGCTGGATGGTCAAGGCATATTCACGTATATTTTTCTTCCTTTGTATTATAGAGTTTATATGTTTGTCAATGTAAGGACAGGTTTCTATAACTGTCCAAATTTAGGATAAGTCTAGTGTACTCTGATGTTATATATATGAATCAAGATGTTTCCTTTTTGTAAAGATCATTGTTGTATTATATATTATTCATTACGTTGTGAGATTCTGTATTGTTTAGTTTTCTTCTATCTTCTACCTTCTTCTTTCACCCTAACAAACCGGTATTTCTGACACTTGAATGTTCGGCATGTAATACCGTGGACGTATTAGTGTCGATTTTTGAGGGTCAAAAATCCGGTTCGTTACAGTACTCCTATCATACGTTGGGGAATAAACAGGATTGACTAGTATCCATCCTAGTGGCCTGATTTGCGGGTTCGCTTCCTGAATCCGTCGCATACCTGTTGATGTATATGGATGATAATGGATGATAGCCATGGCTAAGAGCCACTGCCCTTGTGTCACTTAGGTCAGCAGCCTGTTACCACTAGGGGCACTTGCAGGTTCGTGAACAACGCATAGATTTGTCTTACGCTTGATGGATATTGGATCGCGATGGCCATCGAGGTAACTAAGACTATAGGAATAGGGCTGAGAGCATGTAAAGAAGGCTCCTAGAGCAGGTTGAGACCTGTTAGTCTCCCATTTGGTTATTATTGATGAGATTGCATGAGATGCTATAAACACCTACTTATTCACCTATATTAGATCATCATGTTTCGTCTAAGAGTCAATCTGTTCTTTGTCGAGATCGATATCGAAGTAGATGTTTATGATGCTAAGAGCACATTGGACTGAGAGTTCCGATGGTTATCCACGATACTGAGAGTCGAGTGGATTAGTAGGGTCTGAGAGAACGTATGATTATTCCTTTGGCTTAGAGCCAAGTCAAATTCTATGAGGTTAAAAGTCTAGATGATGACTATGTGATTATCGATCTCTTACCTACGAGACTGAGAGTTTATGCAGTTGGGGCAACCCCGTACGCATCGATTGTACCAATATCAAGGATAGATAATGATGTTGAGAGAATAGAGTTGGACTATGTACCTATTTTTACATGATTATCTAAGAGATGACCTTAGCTACCAAGGGTATGCCATATTTATGTGTGTATGTTTGATTTGGGTGACATGTTATATATATTTATTAAATGAGACAGACCCCAGGTATGTCTACTTTACGATTATCTTAGAGATAATCTTGGGCATTGTTGATAGCGTATCCTATATTGTTGATGAGATCTTATTCTTGATGATAATTAGATTATGGTTATTTCATCCACTGGATTATATGTCTGTTTGATGTGTTAATCGACTCTACTTGGAAATGGGTTATCTTTTTTGTTCATGGTTTTGAGATATGTTGTCACTTGGGATATGAACGTGTCACTTGTGTTGCACTTGTTCATACCATGCCTACATTCTAGACACTGTCTGACCCATGTGTTATTTATATAATACTCGGGTCAGTCCGAGACATTTCATGTTGAGGGACAAGTTGACATTTGTGGTTGATTGGGCATACATGGAGGATATATTTTTTGTATATCATTTTCTATATTGTAGTTGCTTATGTTCATGGGTTGATGAGATGCATATATTTTGGACATGTTATGTGTATTTTGTTGATAGTAGGCATTTGACTATTTTGTAGAACCACTTGAACTAGTGTATATTTATTATTATATGTTATCACTACATGGATGACTCTGTGTTTTCTATGATCTATTTTATATTGTGTATTATTTTATCCTAGAGGCACATATGTTTGTTGCTTTGTGCTGGTACTGTGTATGTATATGTGAGTTGTTTATGATTTTTGAGATAGTACTAGTGCTAGCCCAAGAGAATATTCACATGTGTATCCTATACAGCCTCATTCTCCATATTATCTGATAGTATTTCCCAGTAATACTCTTGAATAATATTGATATAGAGGTAGGGTGTTACATTTTGGTATCAGAGCAAGGTTTACAATAGAATAGAGTATAAGAGACATGAGTCCTGACCTTAGATGAGACTTAGAATCCCTATTCATGTGGGTGTGTGGTAGATTATTGTTTATAATCAAGTGATAGTAGGAGCATACGATGATTAATAGGGTAATCATTTGGGGACGTATTTGTATTTTCCTAATAATATAGTATATTTTTTCTACCTTTTTCTATGTGTAAATATCTGTATGAGATACAGAGTAGGTGATGAAGGTAGTGAAGGTAGAAGTAGCTAGTCTGGCCAATATTGTCGATATTAACGATGAATAAACCTCTATGTGGCCTGATTATGAATGAAGTAGTTAAGTTAGGAAAGCTGTAAAAGACGCTAATTTTAATCTTGTATTGAATACTTCACAATTCCAAATTGTGATGATGCGAGATGAGTAAGAAGATCTAGTAGTGATAAGAGTTGCGTAGCGAAAATTGATTGATAGTTTTCTACTGGAGGTGTTTGTTTGTTTGAAAATGTATGTATGATTGTATAGTGTTTATTTGATATTTTGGATGAATGATGTGAGATTGGTTGTATTGTTGTCAATGGTTACTGAATTGAATGTATATACGAGTTTTGAAAATAATTTTTTATTCAAACAAGCATATAATTTAATAAAATAGCGTTATCATTTTATGAAGAGACTGAAAATCATATTTTTGAGTGATGTTTGAGATTTTGAAAAAAGTAATAGTTTGAGATAAGTTGAATATTAATTTAAAGAAATAGAAATTTTGGATGATAGATATCAGCATTAATTTTGGAAAAGATGGTTTGAAGATCAGATAATATTTTAAAGCAAGCAAATTTTGTGAGTGGGACATTTTCGATTCAAGGTACATATTTTGTATGATACTAGAAAATGTTTTGGTTTCTGCAAACAATTGTTTTCCATATGAAAACATTTAAATATATTTATTTAAAGAAAATTTTGAAGCTAATTTCGTGTTAACCTATCCGTTGAGTGATTTAAGAATTCTGGTCGATATGTCTAGCCAACGTTATCGATAGGGATTCCTAAACACTAGTACGAGACATATGGACAACATAAAATGGAAGTAATACAATATTTTGGGAAGAAGTAAAATATTTGAGCTATCTTAAAAATTAATATATTAGGATGATATATTTACAGTTTTAAAAATATAGCAATGTTTTGGAAGGGGGGATTTATTGTTTTGACAAATAATAAGCATATTTTTTCTATGACAAGATTTTGATGCGATGATTGCAGCCATTGAACATTAGTGGAAAGCTGAAATCAATGGCGAGGCAATGTTGATCACATGGTCAACATTGCAGCTAATCGACGAAGTAAGCCGCTAGAAATTCAAGGCGAGGCACATCGATATATTTATATTTATATATTAGAATTCAAAACTATATGGTTTATGGTGTTGTATTATATGTCTACCATGTTAAGTGATTATTCATGACATAGAATAATTTTGTGAATATATATTTATGACATGATACAATATGATATGAAAGTTTATGTGTATAAGTTTTAACTTAAAATAAATTTTGAAAACAGTATAGTGTTACAAATTATAAAATAAGAATTTGATTGTTTTGAGAAAACTATGTTGTGAATAAACAAAATTTTTGGAATAAAGTTTTAATTTTTAAAAGTTTTGTAGCAAGACGAAATTTTTGAAAAAGCAAAGTAATAAATATTATATGAATTTGAAATTTGAGTTGCAGGAGAATTATTTAAAGAAATGCTTGGTAATTTGAAATGTATACATATGTATGCATGTATGTATGAATTTTGATGCAAATTAAATATATTGAAATGGTTTTGTGTTGAAGAAAAATAAATATATTATGTTGAATAGATTTGATGGAAGTTTTGTAAAAAAAATTAGCTTCAAATTATTAGAAAATTTTGAAATGATAGAGATGTATTTTGAAGTGATATAAATTGTTATCGAGAGAGATTTGCAAATTTAATTAGTGTTTGATAAATTGTTTTGGAAGTATTTTTTGAAGTGAAGTTGTTTTATAGTATTTTTGAAATACTATAATTAGTTTTAACAGTAAATCTCAAACTATTGATCTATTTTGGATGGTTTTAATTTCATTGGAAAGTTATGGCATTAATAAACAATTTATTTTAAGTATAATGTAAATTTTGAACTTGAATATGGTTAAAACATGAGTTATTAAAGAAAAGCTTCGCTGTCTCGAAAGTGAAACCACTCAAAACAACGTTGAACTGTTTTGATCGTAGCTTTCAAACATTCTGTCTAATTTTGATGATCATGACTATTCCAGAAAGCTTAGAACATAAGAAATAACTTTTATTTAGAGAGTTTTGCATTTTGACAGTTACTAAGCTTAAAACGTAGATTTTAATAGTGGGCCAGCACTTATGTAATGATTGTTTTTACCCCTTATGAAAATCACTATAATTCATGTTGTATTTGACATTTTTGTGATTCGGAAATTGTTATGGAAAGCAAGTGAATAATGCTACTACTTTACTTTTCAAAGAACGGCGTAATTATATGCATTCATCTTCTTAAAGTTGAGCGGAAGTCGCCTAAAAAAGGGCATCATTGTTTGTTTGAAATATTGATGTAATGTTGCTTTATGTTTTATCTATGAACTCATGTATATTATTTGAGTTGTATAGATATTCAAGAGGCATATTTGGCCTAGATGGTGAAATTAGCTTGCTTTGCTTGCTTTAAACTTAAATAGTTTGCTAGAAATGCTAAGAAAATGCACGTTTTTATGGTATATCGATATATATTATGATTTATCTTGTTTTCCCATGTTTTGGGATGTCCCGTGTTGGGACGAATATTGATTTTGTGATTATATTGTATTTTGATTTTTCTGAACACTCTCCATACAAAGGATACTCTACCGAAATTTTTTAAAAAATCAGACACTTATAAAAAATTTCACAAAAATTTTTCGTATGCGAAAATAGAAAGTCGTTAATTGAATCTATTCATAATAATAGCATACAGTAAGATGAGTGAGAACGTGGAGCCATATAGAGGATTATGTAAACTTTAGAAATTTGTAGAATACAAAAAAAGTCTGCGTTTGAGTTGTGTATGACGTTTCCATATAAGAAATTGCGAGTAGGAAATTTTCTTAATGGGTAAGTTTGTAACAATCCTGCTTTCTATATCGTATAAATTAATAAATTTAATTTAAATAAAAATGTTCGAATTTAATTTTTGATATATAATTTTTCGAAAATAAATTTTTAGTTAATAAAATTCTACTAAGCATATGATTTTGATTTAATAATTTGAATTAAATTAATAAATTATTTTCGAATAATTTATTGAAATAGAATAAATTGCTTTAATTTGATTAAAGTCTTTGTAAATTGCAAATAATTATTATATGATTAAAATAGTGAAAAGTGAAACAAGCAAGCATTGAATCAGAAGAAATTATGTAGTTATCGAATTATAATTTGTGGAATGAAGTATTAATCAAATTAAATTAGATTGGAATTTATTTAGAAATAAATAAAAAGAAGTTACTGAAAGAAAAGAAAGAAAAAATAAATGAGCTAAGTAAATCAATTAGAATTAGAATTGAATTAAAATCAAGCCCAAAGAAATTTGGCCCAAGCCCATTTTTCTTTCTTCCTTGTTCTAGAATTCTTATCACATCTTCATTTGCAAGCCAAGCCCTTTACCATTTCACTTCAGCTCTAATTCTCCCCCAAATATTAAAATAGTGACCTTATACATTAAGAAAAAGGCGAGGTCATGCATGTAAGCGTGAAGCCTGGCTGAGGTAGTCGACGTCAGGGAAGGCGGTCACGTTAGGGTTGGCCATCGCATCAAATCGCAATGTTGAGGAGCCGTGTCTTGGCGATGTGGTCGTAACCTGAGTAGCAGCGTAGAAGTGGATGCTGTGACACAGTGAGCGAGATGCTAGGAATGATGCTGGTTGAGGCGCAGCGACGTGTGCGATGATGGATGGTGATGGAGCCGAGGGGTTAGGTAGCATTGTTCTATCGTGATGGTGACGGGAGGTTTTGATGCAACACTACAATAGAGTGGAGGAGGCCACATTTTGCTAATTTGATGGTTTAGACGGCGTTTATGGAGATGGTGGTTGTGCTAGCGACCTGGAGATGCGACAAAGGCTGATGTTAATATTTCAGGCAACGATGGTTTGGGATTTGGTAGAGGTAGAGCAGTCCCTGTTTGGTCACTCGAGCATCGTTTGAGGTGAGTAAAATTATTTTTACCCACAACTATCATCGAATTCTATGTGTATTATTAGTTGATTGATATTGTTTGAATTGTGAATTGGTATTGAATAGTTGATTGGGTAAATGGTATTGTTTGGTTGAGTTATATTTTGATAACTCACCAATAAAATCTAGACCCTATTTTCTATATTTTATTGATTGTTTGGTGATTTGTGTATGTTGATATGGATTGAATTGGATGAAACTGAATTGCATATCTTTGATTGATCGTTGTTGTGATGAGATCACGTTTTTTTGATCGATTGTTGTTGTGATCAGATCACATTTGTAATTGATTAATATGGAAGACTTTGGGAAATGAAATATTTTTGGAATAACTATAGGATTTTTGGAGTATTTTTATTATAATTGGAAATATTATTCGTGATAGAAAATTATTTAAGTAAATCTGTTTTTGAGTATTCCATGAATATTAATTATTTGAAAAATGGTGAATTTTGGGATATGGTTAAATAGGTTAAAACTTAGAATATTTATATTTTAACTCACTTATGGTTTGTTATAAAAATGTTTAAAAGGGTGGTTATGGAATGAAATTTGAAAGTGATATTTTTAAAAGTGATAAGTTAATTTTATTTTGGATTTAATAGATTGGAAGTTTATAAAATTATTTTAAGGATTATATTATGTGGAATACAATTTATTTATTGAATGGAAATTTTCGTTTACGGAATTTTATTTTATGGCTTTGTGAGATTATTGTTAATTGAAAATCCTTATTGGTAAAGTAAAATTAATTAAATTTGTTTTTTAAAAGGAAATCTTGAGATATAAAAATCATTTATTAATATTACTATTTTCAATTATCAGAGAAAACTTTAAAAAGTATGAATTATTTTAGATGGAGTGTTATGGGATTTGAAATTGGAATGAAGTTAAATTTATTGATTTTTTCTGAAATTAAATAAGAGGATTGTAAAATATTTATTTATAAAACTGTAAATGTATTTTTAATAAAGAATGATAATTTTATAAATTGATTTTCTTTTGATCAAATATTGATATTAGGAATTGTTTTAGAGATTTTGTGGAAAGTGTATTTTAAAACCCCTTCTAAATTAATAAATAATAGACTGCGTAACGAGGAATTATAATAAACGGAGTTCTACTACCATTTGGTATGGGATTTCGGTAATATTTCTCTATTATTCTTTGGATTGTTTATATACATAATTGTGCGATAATGAGTACAATTTATGAGAATTGAGTAAGTGGGTGAGTAACACCGGGTGGTATGGGACGTCTGAGCTGATATTTGTTCGAGTACTTCCTATAAGTAGAAGACACTCTACCAGGATCGAGTATACATGCTATTATATTTAAGGTGATGCTTGTTAAGAGTGAGCATTAAGAGTGAGCAAGTTGTGAGCCATAAGAGTGTCTATTTATTTTGTGTACTCCTATTATAAATTAGGGAGTAAACCTGATTGACTAGTATACACACATCGACCTAATTACGGGGTCGCTCCTCGAATCCATGGCGCACCTGTTGATGTATATGGTTGAGAGCCACTGCTCCAGTGTCACTTAGGTCAGTAGTCTGTTACCATTAGGGGCACTTGCATAGTCATGACCAACGCATAGTGCAGTCTTTCACTTGATGAATATTGTGTCACGATGGTCGTCGAGGTAACTAAGACTGTAGGAGGAGCGCTGAGAGCATATGAGAAAGGCTGTTGGAGAAGGCTGAGAGCTGATAGTCACCCTTCTAGTTATTATTGATAAGATAACATGAGATGCTCTAGACACCTACTTATTCACCTATATGAGATCGTTGTGTTTATGGATGAGAGTAGATCCGTTCATTTGTCGAGACCGATACCGAAATAGATATTTATGATGGTGAGGGCACATAGGACTGAGAGTTACGATGGTTATCCACAATATTGAGAGTTGAGTGGATTAGTAGGGGTCTGAAAGACCACATGATTATTCCTTTGGTTGAGAGCTAAGTCGAATTCTATGAGGTTGAAAGTCTAGATGGTGACTATGTGATTATCAATCTCTTGGATTTTCTATGAGACCAAGAGTCTATGTAGTTATGCAACCCCATACCATTGATTGTACAATCAAGGATAGCTAGAGATGCTGAGAGCTTGGAGTTAGACCATATACCTATTTTTACATAGTTATCTGAGAGTTGACCTTGGCTACCGAGGGTATGCCATATTTATACGTCATATATGTTTGATTTGGGTGATTGTTACGTGTCATATATATTTATCAGATTAGACGGACCCTAGGTATGTCTACTTTATGATTACTTAAGAGATAATCTAGGCATTTCTGAGAGCATGTCCTGTACTGTTGGTGAGATCTTATTCTTGATGATAGTTAGATTATAGTTATTTCACCCACTGGATTATATGTATATTTGATGTGTTGATCGACTTTACTTATAAATGAATTATCTTTTGTGTGCATTGTTTTGAGATATGTTATCACTTGGGATATGCACGTGCCACGTGAATTGATTTTATTTATACCATGCCCATTGTTATTTTATACTGACATCTATATTCTAGACATAGTATGACTCGTGTGTTATTTATATAATACTCGGGTCAATCCGAGAATTTTCAAGTTTAGGGACAAGTTGACAGTTGTGGTTGATTGGACATATATGGAGGATAGATTATTTGTATATTGTAGTTACTTGTGATCGTGGGTTGATGAGATGTATATATTTTGGATATGTTATGTATATTTCAATGATAGTGGGCATTTGACTATTTTGTAGACCCACTTTGTAATATCCCGGAAATTTTAACAATATCAATTTAATAATCTGTTGAATAATTAAATTGATATGGATAATCTTTGATAATAAGATTTGAATTTAATTTAATAATCTGATTAAAATTAGTATTTAATTGGTGAATTTTATCTTTTAAAAATTAATAAAATATTTTCTATTTATAATATATATATATATAACTGTATATTGTAAATAGATGAGCTTTGGTTTGAAATAAATAAATCTTGTTTTCTAATATATATTTTGGTAATTTGGGAATCATGATTAATTTAATATTAAGCTTTTCAAAGTTATTTAACAAATAACTATATGGTTTTAAAATACATAAAATAAATGTTTAATTGTTTAAATAGATTTAAGCTTAAGTTTAAATTTAAATAAAAGGTTTGTTTTATTTCTTTAAAAGTTATCTATATATATAGATAAGTATTTGTAAATTTATAAATTAAGTAAAAAGCTTTTAATTTTATATAATTGGTTTTATTTACATTTTCTTTAAAGTAATTTATATACATATATACATTTAGGTAAGTATTTATAAATAGTAAACTAGTATAAAAGTTTTATTAACATTTTAAAATAAATAAAAAATTATGTATTAATTACTTAAAAGACAAGTGTAATAAAATTAAGACACCTAAATAACATGTGTTAAGTAATGGATTAACAATGAGACAAGTGTCATTTAAATTTGTTTTTCTTTTATTTGTATTAAATCATTTTTCAGCCTATATATAAACATATGCTTCTCATCTTCTTTTCGTTTTCTATTCTTTTTCAAAACTTAAGAAACTTCAGCTGTAACAAAATCTCAAAACAAAATCTGATATTCAGTAAATCAGCTCCTCAAAACCAGATCAAATTCTTCAACCTGTAAACTTATTTTCAAAAACAAAATTCAAATCAGAACCTGTAAATCATTTTCCAAGACCAAAATCAAAAGCCTGGAATCGAGTAGTTTCTGTTCAAGCATATCTGTAGCTTGCATCTTCAAATCAAGTATAAAGTTTAAACTAGAGCAAAAGCATGCAAGTTTTAAAATCAAAACAAAGATGCAACTAAAATTTTCAAGGCTGTTTTCAAAGAAATCAACAAAGCTTTTAAACCAGAGGCTCTGTTCTTCCTCAAATCTGTGAGTAACAATCATTTTTAAAAACATAAGTATTGATGATTTATCTGCATGTTGATTTCTGAAATAAGTATGCTTTGCATGTCTATATATTGGTGAATCTTATGTGTGTATATGAATGCATATATCTGTGTTTGATGTATATCTGCTCTTATCTGTTCTTGTTTTCTTTTATAATTAAGAATTTGGCAAATATTACATTATCACTTGATTCAATCTTCATTAGAATTTAAGATTAAAACAAAAGTTGTTTGTTTCATTTCAAACTTTAGTTTAGAATTTTTAATTAAGTCAAAATAATGTTATTTGGCTCTGGCAACCATAAGTATTGGAATACTTCAGCTAAGTCAAAATTTAAATTAAGTAATTCAAGGATCTAAGGTTATGAATCAAATCCTTAAACTAAATCATGTTTTTAAAAACCAAAATAACAATTTTTAGATTAGAAATGTAAGTGCATTTCTGGTTTGCACTGTTTTTGTACTGTTGGGTAGATCGGGTGATCTCGAGGATCTGGAATGTTGTAAATTTCTGTGGTGAGGCAAGAATGATTGGGGAGTTAGGGAAAATTAGCAGAAAGAAGTTCAGATCATTGTGATGGTTGCGGTGGAGGATTGAAGTCTGTAGCCCTAGTTTGGGTAGATTTGGTATGTTTGATCGTCACGGCTCCTATGTTGAATCGAGTTCTACAGGACTTAGGGAGATGAAAGCGGGGACGTTGGCGAAGGCTCTGTTCGATTTTCAGGTGATCTGATGATCGGAATCTCGAGAACGATGTTGGATTCCAGGCTTTGGTGGTTCGAGACTTTCTGTTCCAGGTTTCGTTTGAATGCTCGATTCGATTTCGAGCTCGTATTGGTGTTTTGGTTGATCGATTTTGGATATGAATGTGATCGCCGATGAGGAGAGATCATCAAAGATGATCGGAGTCGCCGCGTTGGGTTGTGCATGTGCACGGCAGTGTACATGTCAGAGTTTTGGGTTGGGAGATGACTCGAAGGAGACTCGTGAATTTTGGGTGGAGACTCGAAGTAACTCTCGTGGTTTTGAGGGAGTGTCTCGGTAAATTATCTGTAACAGGTTTTAACAGAGACTTTTTTTTTTCCAGTTTTTAAATTTTAAAATAAAATTTAAAAGCTAAGTTTAAATGAAAAAGTAAAGTTTAAAAATAAGTTTTAAATCTAGTTTTTAAAATCTGGAGTTTAAGTTAAAATCTCAGTTTTAAATAAGATAAAGTATTTAAAATTTGAATTGATTTAACTATTTTAAAAAAAAGGTTAAGTAGTTTGAATTTTAAAAATGAAGTTTTAAATTGTAAATAGGATTCTAAATCTAAAGATTAATCTGGAATCAAAGTTAATATGCATTTCAATTTTTGAAATAAAAAGAAGTTTTTAAATTTAAAGTGTTTTAAACAATTTAAAGAGTATTTTTAATTAATTTGAATTTAAGATGAATTTAGTCTTAAATTTCTTTAATTAAGTAAATATTTCTTTAAAATGTGATTTAAAAGGATTTAAATAGTTTTAAAACTTTGTTGAAGTTAAATTTGTCTTCATTTTAAATCTTAAATTTAAAATGAAATTTAAAAGTAAATTAAAGGTAAATTGTTTTGAATGCTTTATTAATGATATTTTAATCATTAATAAGAATAAAGTGTTATCTTAAAGATAATTAAGATTTAATAATATGGATAAAATAAGTTATTAAGGAAATTAAAGGATAATTAATCAATTTAATTAATTAATGATTGGGTTAATAAATTTAGTAATTATGGGTTAAAATTGATTAATTAAGGTTTAATTAAATTAATTAAAGGTTAATTAATTTGGAATTAAGGATCATTAATTAGAATAAGTTAAGGTTATTAATTAATGGTTAGTAATAAATTAATCAAGTAATTAAGGATGAATTGAAGTCATTGTTAGGTACTTAATTAATTAAGTAAATTAAAGATTAATTTATTGGTAATTTGAATTAATTAATTTGTAATTAATAATGGTTAAATAAAGTTTAATTATTTAAGAAGAATAATTAAAGAATAGTTAATAGTTAATGTAGATCATTAACTTGGGTTTAATAAGTAATTTGATTTAATTTTGATAATTAAATAGATTGATTAATTAAGGTTAATCATTTGTGAAAATTGTTTAAATATAATTACTTAATGGAAGTAATTAAGAAATTAATTACTCATTGTAATTAATTGAGATTAATTTGATTAGTTAAGTTAATTAATTAATATTAATTAATTTAAGATAATCACTTAATGATTTGTGAAGTATAATTACTTAATGTAATTTAATGAAATATAATTACTTAGGCAAGTAATTAATGGATAATTACTGATGTAATTAATGGAGTAATTAAGGGTAGTTAATTACTTAATGGAATTAACCAAGGGATTAATTAAGAAATTAATTAAGGAATAATTAATTTATTTAAAGAAGTAATTAAGGGTAGTTAATTACTGAATGTGATTAATCAATAGTGATTAATAATTATGGTTTAATTAAAGATTAATTACTTAATGTAATTAATTTAAATAAAGTAATTAATGATAAAATGTAATTAAGGATCATTAATTAATATAATTAATGAGGTAATTAAAGAATTGATTAATTAAGGAATAATTAATAAATGAAGTGATTAATTAATGTAATTAATTAAGAAGTAATGTAATTAATTAAAGTTAATTAATAAATGAAGTAATTAAAGGTTAATTACTATAAGTGGTTAAGAGTAATTAATTTGTGAAACTAATTTAAATGCTAATTACTTGAATGTAATTAAATGTTAATTAATCAAGGATGATTAATTAAATAATTGGATAATGGTTGATTAATTAAGTGATAATTAATTAATAGTGATTTAAGCAAGATTAATAATGATGGAAGTAATTAATTTAATTTACTTTAAATTAATTAGAGATGAAGTATTTAATTTAATTCATTTTAAATTAACTATAGATGGTGATTAATAAATCATTGCTTATGAATGGATGATATTGTTTACCTTGAATGGTTTGAGATCTCAGATATGAGATAATTGATACTGTATGATTTGGATGCTTTGGTTGCATAATGATGATGATATGGATTATCTGCTTAAAATGATAATGTTGATTATCTATTGTGAATCTGTAAATTAAGTAAAAAGCTTTTAATTTTATATAATTGGTTTTATTTACATTTTCTTTAAAGTAATTTATATACATATATACATTTAGGTAAGTATTTATAAATAGTAAACTAGTATAAAAGTTTTATTAACATTTTAAAATAAATAAAAAATTATGTATTAATTACTTAAAAGACAAGTGTAATAAAATTAAGACACCTAAATAACATGTGTTAAGTAATGGATTAACAATGAGACAAGTGTCATTTAAATTTTTTTTTCTTTTATTTTTATTAAATCATTTTTCAGCCTATATATAAACATATGCTTCTCATCTTCTTTTCGTTTTCTATTCTTTTTCAAAACTTAAGAAACTTCAGCTGTAACAAAATCTCAAAACAAAATCTGATATTCAGTAAATCTGTAACGCCCCACCTCTATGCTCGTAATAACAAAGAGTATTAAAAGAAATACTGTCTATTATTACGAAGAATGAGGCTGGATAGGAGCGACCATCCGTAATTTGCCTTACACTAATATTGGTTATCTCGATAGGAGTGGTATATACTTTTTTATTTTTCATCTATCATTTATTTACTCCCATCGACACACCCAAATATCAGTATAAAACAAACTACGATAATTCATAATAGTTTAGGACATTAGATATAACAGCAACACCGATAATATAAATGCGGAACACAGATAAAAACAAAAGTCTCATATATATAACTGATGTCAGTTGATACATAATTGACACAATACATATGATACAACTACAACTGTCGACTCTAGAAGTTATATATACAAGTACATTATCGACTAATATACATGAATACATATCATTCGATACAATGACACGACTACTACAAAATGACTGACAACTTCAGAAGATGTGAAAAGTCTTCAATCCCGAACAGCAACTCAAAGAAAGAAATCTACAACCTGAAATACTCGGGTCTGACCCGAGTATTACATTCAAAAGAAAATAATACCCAGGTCAGTCTAATTCAAACCAGTTTATTAGTGCATATAGGCAGTAATAATTTAAATAGACGACAGTCACAGAAATCACGTATATCCAACTCTCGATATGAGAATTGGATAACGGCATATATAACACTAAACAGTGTAAATCATCAAATCAAAAATCTCAAAATGATCAAACACGTCAAATTTCTGTGTGGCTGCAGCACACGCACACGTGCACTGCCTCGCCACACAGTACGTGAAATCATCACGACGGTGAACACTAACAGCAATCAAAACGGTAGAAGTCAATCATAAATAAACTTACAGGGTCAAACCCGGGTCTTTGAGACCGGATTCAACTCGCTGTAAAATCTCAAAAATCAATTTGAAACACTCACGAACCAACAAAGGCAAAATCAACTAACTCAAGCGAAAAGGAAGCAATGAACAAGTTCACGCTTCAGATCAAAACTGTGATATCGAACAAGCCATGACGGCAGTCAATACCCAAATTTCTCAGATTCAACATGACCATTAAGAGCCCAAAGATAAGGTAATCCAACTGTAGTATGGTAACAAAAGAAAACTGCATATACGACTAAACAGTATACAGTATTAAAACTGAAATTTCCAAAGTGAAGCAAGAACTAATGTTCATGAACATGAGGGCAACATATATGATCAAGTGAAGTCTAACCATCACGTTCCAGTTTATCCAAGTTCAAAGTGCAGGTATGATACTTTGAATGCAATAGTGGGACAGACCAAAATGCAGACCAAAGTCAAGGCAAGAGTATCAGACTACCAAGAAGAGAACAGAGCAATGAAGATTACAAGGAAAACACCACTGCTTCTTATATAGGACAGGCCTGACCACACATGCAAATAGAAGCAAAGCCCAATTACATTAATGAACTTCGAATAGATTCTCATATTACCCGAGACAATATGCCAACATCTCAACCAAACAACAGAGGAAACAAACAGGCAGTGTAACAGGCTAATCATTACACAAGTTAAAGGCCTCAGCATCTCAACAGACATGAAGTCAGTCCACACTGAGCACAGACAGGGTGGAAGTTAGCTTGTAGTTGCAAATTAACTTAAGTTAATGGTAGCATCACTACAGGCTCCAGGTCAAAGACAATAGAGACAGACTCAACAGAACAAAGTGGAGATACCCATCACAACAAGACTCAGGTCAGTGAATATTTCAGATGTACAGACCAGATTAGAGTCACAACAGATACCAGCTCAACCAAGTCAAGTGAAGATAGCCAGACAGCAAGACTCAAACCAACACAAGAGTGCGTGTATGTCTATATATAAAAACACACACATATCTATATCCAATGCAACAGCCAATCGGAAATACTCAGAGGGGAACGCAAAAATGGTCGGAGCCCAAGTAAAGCCACCAGATTTTCAAATCAAGCAAGATAGTGGTTCAACTTCGAAGACCACATTCAACAAAACAGAAGCTTTCAGCTCAACTCGAATGGCTAGAGACAATATCAAGTTAAGGTCTGGTAATAATAAAATCAAACTGAAACCGTGAGCTACTTAACAAAAACATGAAACCACATTCCCAAAGTCAAGTGGCCCAAGTCAAATGTAAATCAAACTGTACCATGATGCAGTGTCACAAACAGCCACATATATACATACATAACTGCATATATATATATGAGTAAAAACACAGAGATGATGGAACTGCAATGGGCCGATCATTGTAAAAGTTTCAAAATAGTGATACACGGCAAGTTCAAACATACCATAAATCAACAGTTTCATCTCAAAAATACCAAGAGCCGGTGCTAACAAAGAAGATAACAAACAGGCCAAAGTCAGAGTATAAATTAATTCAAGACCAAGGAATTTATCCACACTGTGTTAATGAAGTAATCAAATGATACGACTTTGAATAAATCAGTTAACATCTATAACATCTACACGAAAATCAAGTGACCGAGATGAATTCAAACAACGAATACAATTTGGGTACAGATAAAATTCAAATGCATCAAATCGCGTCCCAAAACAAGTCAAAATCATCAACAAAAAACAAGCGGTCGAAGCACTGAACTAGGAATGAATTTCAGATGTGAGTGAAAAGTCACTCACCTTTATTCGATCGAGAAACTGAAGCGTGGCACTCGAGAATCAAGCAGAGACAAACCCTAGCAGCCATTCTTTTTCGCCCTCGTTCAAATCGTTTTTGGGGTCAGCGATGCGGAGAAAATTGAAAGGAGGAATGGACGAAATAAACGAGAGCCACCATTAGCCTTTCCTTCGTACGCCTTCTCTAGGGTTTTTCCACGAGAAAAATCGATTGGGTCGGGTTATCGAACGAAAAGAAGAAAAATGAGTTTTTGGGAAAAAGGGGACGAGTTTCTTTAGTTAGATAACACGGCAGAAACAAGTATGGGCCACACTATTGTTTTTCTTTAAGGCCCGCTACAATCTAAACAAAATTTACAAAAGAATTCAGATCGATTCAAACTGCAATAGCAATTAACCAACGATTTTAATCGTCATTTGACGATAACCAGATAATTGCGAAATCTCGGGTTGTTACAGACTCCCCTCCTTATAAAAATTGCGTCCACGCAATCATAGGGAATGAATGTATAAAAGGTAACAACCAAAAGATCATGGCAATGTCGAATGTATAAGCAAAGCAAGTGTCAGCGGGGAAGTATTAGATAAGAAATCAAAAGGTTCGACTGATTCAAATCAAAAGAGTCAACATCGTGGGGATCAAGGAATCAAAATCGGACGACTGTCTAAAGCAAGAATCAATCGAGTTCCAGCAACTAAAAGAGAAGGAAAAACAGAGCAGAAATCCCACACAGAACACGAATTGAATGTGAGTAGATCAAATTACTCACCTGAATTGCCAAAGCAAAGACGAAACTCAAATCTCAAAAATCGCAAATATTCAATCATCAAAAATGATAATCAAATTTCTCAAATCAACAAATATTCAATTATCACAAACGATAATCAAATTTCAAATTCAACAATTAATTAATTATCTAAAGCGATAATTAAATTCGAAATCAGCCAATATTTAATTATCTAGAGCGATAATTAAATCTCAAAGCAACAAATATTTAATTATCTAAAGCGATAATTAAATTTCAAATCAACAAATATTTAATTATCTAAAGCGATAATTAAATTTCAAATCAACAAATATTTAATTATCTAGGACGATAATTAAATCTCAAATCAGCAAATATTTAATTATCTAAAGCGATAATTAAATCTCAAATCAACAAATATTTAATTATCTAAAGCGATAATTAAATCTCAAATCAGCAAATATTTAATTATCAAGGACGATAATTAAATCTCAAATCAACAAATATTTAATTATCTAAAGCGATAATTAAATCTCAAATCAGCAAATATTTAATTATCTAAAGCGATAATTAAATCTCAAATCAGCAAATATTTAATTATCAAGGACGATAATTAAATCTCAAATCAACAAATATTTAATTATCTAAAGCGATAATTAAATCTCAAATCAGCAAATATTTAATTATCAAAAGCGATAATTAAATTTCAAATTCAACAATTAATTAATTATCTAAAGCGATAATTAAAAACAACAAATATCTAATTATCAAAAACGATAATCAGAACTCATATCAACAAATATCTAATTATCACAAGCGATAATTAGAAACAACAATTATCTGATTATCAAAAACGATAATCAGAACTCATATCAACAAATATCCAATTACCTGCAGATAATTGGAAACAACAAATATCTAGAAATCAATTAAGAAGACTAGAAAATCAACATAAATGCTTGGATCGATCCCATCAGATGGCGAGTTTTTAATTCGCCGCACGTGCAACAACATATGGCCGAAGCCTACCAAGTACTCAACATAATTTTGGCGCCCAACAAATGACCCGAAGGTCCAACAAATGACCCGAAGGTCTAGTACTGGTATTTGACCCGAAGGTCCATCATATGACCCGAAGGTCCATCATATGACCCGAAGGTCCATCATATGACCCGAAGGTCCATCATAGTGGCTCGAAAGCACACGGAAGCATCAAATATTTCAATTAACGAGTCCGGAATTAACCGAAATAGCAAACGCACATGTCCCATACCACGTGTTTTACTAAATCGTTTGATTCTCTTCATCGTTTCCTTGAAAGTGTGAAATTCATCAAAATCATCAAAACAGCAGATATTCAATTAACGAGTCCGGAATTAACCGAAAAAGTAAAAGTGTGGTTCCATACTCCGCACTTTTGCTAAATCGTTTAAATCTCTTCTTCGTTTCCTTGAAAGTGCAAAATTGTGTATTTCGTAAAAATACACTTTACATTCTCAAACGGACAAGTCCGGAATTAAGCGAATCAGTAAAAGAAAGGGGTCATAGTCCTCGATTTTGCTGAAACGTTTAAATCGCTTCCTCATTCTTTTGAAAGCGCAAACTGTTAAAATTTCTGAAAACAATTTTATTTATTTTGTAAAATAACAATTCACATTCTCAACTGGACAAGTCCGGAGTTAAGCGAAACAGTAAAAGAAAGGGGTCATAATCCTCGATTTTGCTGAATCGTTTAAGTCGCTTTCTCATTCTTTTGAAAACGTAAACTGTTAAAAATTTATAAAAAAAAAATTTCATTTTAAAACGATTTTCCAATCACGTGATTAAAGCAACAATATTAGTAACAATTTCGAAAAGGAAATTGTACTTCTCAAAATACCGTAAAAACGGTTACAAATCAGCATTGCGGAATAACCGCTTGAAAATCCACTTTTAAAATTTGACGGTTACTGAAGCCAAAGCGACAGTAATTTTAAAACGTCAAAATCACATCAAAACAATTTACATCAAAATGTAATATCAGAGAATTTTCATTTATTAAAACTGTCAACAAAACACCGTGCCTCAAAAATTCAGCATTGGTGTAAAAATCCCGTTTTAAAAATAACGGCAACAAAATACGTATCATAACCAAGCATCGGTTCAACGTAAAATAAATGCAATGACGTGCAACTCAAATTTTGCACGTTCATTACAATATAAATAAAGAAATCATTCAAATATCTCTTCAACGAGAATAATTCAAAACAGCCAAAAATCTAATCAATATATGATTAGCTCAAAAGAAACCAGCCAAAAATCTCAACAAAAATCACATATCTGCAATTTCTTCGAATCCTCAATTTGGATTCGAAATTCTCAAAGAAACAAATAATTACAGCTATGTAAACAACAATTGGAATTCATATCAATTTCGGGTTTTGATTTTTAAATCAAAAGATTGTCAGTTGTACTCAGTGAAGACAGTTTCACTGTTTCCGCTGCGCACTCTGATAAATAGAACACAAATCAATCAAATCATCAGAACACAATTTCATCCAAACAACAAAACACAATTCCACTTTTATTTTTAAATAACGATTTTTAAAAATTTTATCAGAATTTCAAAACTTTAGTTTTGACTCAAATCACAGATCAAACGTCGACTAATAGTTGTAAGATATGTTCCATCCAAGTTATGTTTTATATTATGTCCATAAACCCCAAGCTCTGATACCAACTGTAACGCCCCACCTCTATGCTCGTAATAACAAAGAGTATTAAAAGAAATACTGTCTATTATTACGAAGAATGAGGCTGGATAGGAGCGACCATCCGTAATTTGCCTTACACTAATATTGGTTATCTCGATAGGAGTGGTATATACTTTTTTATTTTTCATCTATCATTTATTTACTCCCATCGACACACCCAAATATCAGTATAAAACAAACTACGATAATTCATAATAGTTTAGGACATTAGATATAACAGCAACACCGATAATATAAATGCGGAACACAGATAAAAACAAAAATCTCATATATATATATAACTGATGTCAGTTGATACATAATTGACACAATACATATGATACAACTACAACTGTCGACTCTAGAAGTTATATATACAAGTACATTATCGACTAATATACATGAATACATATCATTCGATACAATGACACGACTACTACAAAATGACTGACAACTTCAGAAGATGTGAAAAGTCTTCAATCCCGAACAGCAACTCAAAGAAAGAAATCTACAACCTGAAATACTCGGGTCTGACCCGAGTATTACATTCAAAAGAAAATAATACCCAGGTCAGTCTAATTCAAACCAGTTTATTAGTGCATATAGGCAGTAATAATTTAAATAGACGACAGTCACAGAAATCACGTATATCCAACTCTCGATATGAGAATTGGATAACGGCATATATAACACTAAACAGTGTAAATCATCAAATCAAAAATCTCAAAATGATCAAACACGTCAAATTTCTGTGTGGCTGCAGCACACGCACGCGTGCACTGCCTCGCCACACAGTACGTGAAATCATCACGACGGTGAACACTAACAGCAATCAAAACGGTAGAAGTCAATCATAAATAAACTTACAGGGTCAAACCCGGGTCTTTGAGACCGGATTCAACTCGTTGTAAAATCTCAAAAATCAATTTGAAACACTCACGAACCAACAAAGGCAAAATCAACTAACTCAAGCGAAAAGGAAGCAATGAACAAGTTCACGCTTCAGATCAAAACTGTGATATCGAACAAGCCATGACGGCAGTCAATACCCAAATTTCTCAGATTCAACATGACCATTAAGAGCCCAAAGATAAGGTAATCCAACTGTAGTATGGTAACAAAAGAAAACTGCATATACGACTAAACAGTATACAGTATTAAAACTGAAATTTCCAAAGTGAAGCAAGAACTAATGTTCATGAACATGAGGGCAACATATATGATCAAGTGAAGTCTAACCATCACGTTCCAGTTTATCCAAGTTCAAAGTGCAGGTATGATACTTTGAATGCAATAGTGGGACAGACCAAAATGCAGACCAAAGTCAAGGCAAGAGTATCAGACTACCAAGAAGAGAACAGAGCAATGAAGATTACAAGGAAAACACCACTGCTTCTTATATAGGACAGGCCTGACCACACATGCAAATAGAAGCAAAGCCCAATTACATTAATGAACTTCGAATAGATTCTCATATTACCCGAGACAATATGCCAACATCTCAACCAAACAACAGAGGAAACAAACAGGCAGTGTAACAGGCTAATCATTACACAAGTTAAAGGCCTCAGCATCTCAACAGACATGAAGTCAGTCCACACTGAGCACAGACAGGGTGGAAGTTAGCTTGTAGTTGCAAATTAACTTAAGTTAATGGTAGCATCACTACAGGCTCCAGGTCAAAGACAATAGAGACAGACTCAACAGAACAAAGTGGAGATACCCATCACAACAAGACTCAGGTCAGTGAATATTTCAGATGTACAGACCAGATTAGAGTCACAACAGATACCAGCTCAACCAAGTCAAGTGAAGATAGCCAGACAGCAAGACTCAAACCAACACAAGAGTGCGTGTATGTCTATATATAAAAACACACACATATCTATATCCAATGCAACAGCCAATCGGAAATACTCAGAGGGGAACGCAAAAATAGTCGGAGCCCAAGTAAAGCCACCAGATTTTCAAATCAAGCAAGATAGTGGTTCAACTTCGAAGACCACATTCAACAAAACAGAAGCTTTCAGCTCAACTCGAATGGCTAGAGACAATATCAAGTTAAGGTCTGGTAATAATAAAATCAAACTGAAATCGTGAGCTACTTAACAAAAACATGAAACCACATTCCCAAAGTCAAGTGGCCCAAGTCAAATGTAAATCAAACTGTACCATGATGCAGTGTCACAAACAGCCACATATATACATACATAACTGCATATATATATATATATGAGTAAAAACACAGAGATGATGGAACTGCAATGGGCCGATCATTGTAAAAGTTTCAAAATAGTGATACACGGCAAGTTCAAACATACCATAAATCAACAGTTTCATCTCAAAAATACCAAGAGCCGGTGCGAACAAAGAAGATAACAGACAGGCCAAAGTCAGAGTATAAATTAATTCAAGACCAAGGAATTTATCCACACTGTGTTAATGAAGTAATCAAATGATACGACTTTGAATAAATAAGTTAACATCTATAACATCTACACGAAAATCAAGTGACCGAGATGAATTCAAACAACGAATACAATTTGGGTACAGATAAAATTCAAATGCATCAAATCGCGTCCCAAAACAAGTCAAAATCATCAACAAAAAACAAGCGGTCGAAGCACTGAACTAGGAATGAATTTCAGATGTGAGTGAAAAGTCACTCACCTTTATTCGATCGAGAAACTGAAGCGTGGCACTCGAGAATCAAGCAGAGACAAACCCTAGCAGCCATTCTTTTTCGCCCTCGTTCAAATCGTTTTTGGGGTCAGCGATGCGGAGAAAATTGAAAGGAGGAATGGACGAAATAAACGAGAGCCACCATTAGCCTTTCCTTCGTACGCCTTCTCTAGGGTTTTTCCACGAGAAAAATCGATTGGGTCGGGTTATCGAACGAAAAGAAGAAAAATGAGTTTTTGGGAAAAAGGGGACGAGTTTCTTTAGTTAGATAACACGGCAGAAACAAGTATGGGCCACACTATTGTTTTTCTTTAAGGCCCGCTACAATCTAAACAAAATTTACAAAAGAATTCAGATCGATTCAAACTGCAATAGCAATTAACCAACGATTTTAATCGTCATTTGACGATAACCAGATAATTGCGAAATCTCGGGTTGTTACAAAATCAGCTCCTCAAAACCAGATCTAATTCTTCAACCTGTAAACTTATTTTCAAAAACAAAATTCAAATCAGAACCTGTAAATCATTTTCCAAGACCAAAATCAAAAGCCTGGAATCGAGTAGTTTCTGTTCAAGCATATCTGTAGCTTGCATCTTCAAATCAAGTATAAAGTTTAAACTAGAGCAAAAGCATGCAAGTTTTAAAATCAAAACAAAGATGCAACTAAAATTTTCAAGGCTGTTTTCAAAGAAATCAACAAAGCTTTTAAACCAGAGGCTCTGTTCTTCCTCAAATCTGTGAGTAACAATCATTTTTAAAAACATAAGTATTGATGATTTATCTGCATGTTGATTTCTGAAATAAGTATGCTTTGCATGTCTATATATTGGTGAATCTTATGTGTGTATATGAATGCATATATCTGTGTTTGATGTATATCTGCTCTTATCTGTTCTTGTTTTCTTTTATAATTAAGAATTTGGCAAATATTACATTATCACTTGATTCAATCTTCATTAGGATTTAAGATTAAAACAAAAGTTGTTTGTTTCATTTCAAACTTTAGTTTAGAATTTTTAATTAAGTCAAAATAATGTTATTTGGCTCTGGCAACCATAAGTATTGGAATACTTCAGCTAAGTCAAAATTTAAATTAAGTAATTCAAGGATCTAAGGTTATGAATCAAATCCTTAAACTAAATCATGTTTTTAAAAACCAAAATAACAATTTTTAGATTAGAAATGTAAGTGCATTTCTGGTTTGCACTGTTTTTGTACTGTTGGGTAGATCGGGTGATCTCGAGGATCTGGAATGTTGTAAATTTCTGTGGTGAGGCAAGAATGATTGGGGAGTTAGGGAAAATTAGCAGAAAGAAGTTCAGATCATTGTGATGGTTGCGGTGGAGGATTGAAGTCTGTAGCCCTAGTTTGGGTAGATTTGGTATGTTTGATCGTCACGGCTCCTATGTTGAATCGAGTTCTACAGGACTTAGGGAGATGAAAGCGGGGACGTTGGCGAAGGCTCTGTTCGATTTTCAGGTGATCTGATGATCGGAATCTCGAGAACGATGTTGGATTCCAGGCTTTGGTGGTTCGAGACTTTCTGTTCCAGGTTTCGTTTGAATGCTCGATTCGATTTCGAGCTCGTATTGGTGTTTTGGTTGATCGATTTTGGATATGAATGTGATCGCCGATGAGGAGAGATCATCAAAGATGATCGGAGTCGCCGCGTTGGGTTGTGCATGTGCACGGCAGTGTACATGTCAGAGTTTTGGGTTGGGAGATGACTCGAAGGAGACTCGTGAATTTTGGGTGGAGACTCGAAGTAACTCTCGTGGTTTTGAGGGAGTGTCTCGGTAAATTATCTGTAACAGGTTTTAACAGAGACTTTTTTTTTCCAGTTTTTAAATTTTAAAATAAAATTTAAAAGCTAAGTTTAAATGAAAAAGTAAAGTTTAAAAATAAGTTTTAAATCTAGTTTTTAAAATCTGGAGTTTAAGTTAAAATCTCAGTTTTAAATAAGATAAAGTATTTAAAATTTGAATTGATTTAACTATTTTAAAAAAAAAGGTTAAGTAGTTTGAATTTTAAAAATGAAGTTTTAAATTGTAAATAGGATTCTAAATCTAAAGATTAATCTGGAATCAAAGTTAATATGCATTTCAATTTTTGAAATAAAAAGAAGTTTTTAAATTTAAAGTGTTTTAAACAATTTAAAGAGTATTTTTAATTAATTTGAATTTAAGATGAATTTAGTCTTAAATTTCTTTAATTAAGTAAATATTTCTTTAAAATGTGATTTAAAAGGATTTAAATAGTTTTAAAACTTTGTTGAAGTTAAATTTGTCTTCATTTTAAATCTTAAATTTAAAATGAAATTTAAAAGTAAATTAAAGGTAAATTGTTTTGAATGCTTTATTAATGATATTTTAATCATTAATAAGAATAAAGTGTTATCTTAAAGATAATTAAGATTTAATAATATGGATAAAATAAGTTATTAAGGAAATTAAAGGATAATTAATCAATTTAATTAATTAATGATTGGGTTAATAAATTTAGTAATTATGGGTTAAAATTGATTAATTAAGGTTTAATTAAATTAATTAAAGGTTAATTAATTTGGAATTAAGGATCATTAATTAGAATAAGTTAAGGTTATTAATTAATGGTTAGTAATAAATTAATCAAGTAATTAAGGATGAATTGAAGTCATTGTTAGGTACTTAATTAATTAAGTAAATTAAAGATTAATTTATTGGTAATTTGAATTAATTAATTTGTAATTAATAATGGTTAAATAAAGTTTAATTATTTAAGAAGAATAATTAAAGAATAGTTAATAGTTAATGTAGATCATTAACTTGGGTTTAATAAGTAATTTGATTTAATTTTGATAATTAAATAGATTGATTAATTAAGGTTAATCATTTGTGAAAATTGTTTAAATATAATTACTTAATGGAAGTAATTAAGAAATTAATTACTCATTGTAATTAATTGAGATTAATTTGATTAGTTAAGTTAATTAATTAATATTAATTAATTTAAGATAATCACTTAATGATTTGTGAAGTATAATTACTTAATGTAATTTAATGAAATATAATTACTTAGGCAAGTAATTAATGGATAATTACTGATGTAATTAATGGAGTAATTAAGGGTAGTTAATTACTTAATGGAATTAACCAAGGGATTAATTAAGAAATTAATTAAGGAATAATTAATTTATTTAAAGAAGTAATTAAGGGTAGTTAATTACTGAATGTGATTAATCAATAGTGATTAATAATTATGGTTTAATTAAAGATTAATTACTTAATGTAATTAATTTAAATAAAGTAATTAATGATAAAATGTAATTAAGGATCATTAATTAATATAATTAATGAGGTAATTAAAGAATTGATTAATTAAGGAATAATTAATAAATGAAGTGATTAATTAATGTAATTAATTAAGAAGTAATGTAATTAATTAAAGTTAATTAATAAATGAAGTAATTAAAGGTTAATTACTATAAGTGGTTAAGAGTAATTAATTTGTGAAACTAATTTAAATGCTAATTACTTGAATGTAATTAAATGTTAATTAATCAAGGATGATTAATTAAATAATTGGATAATGGTTGATTAATTAAGTGATAATTAATTAATAGTGATTTAAGCAAGATTAATAATGATGGAAGTAATTAATTTAATTTACTTTAAATTAATTAGAGATGAAGTATTTAATTTAATTCATTTTAAATTAACTATAGATGGTGATTAATAAATCATTGCTTATGAATGGATGATATTGTTTACCTTGAATGGTTTGAGATCTCAGATATGAGATAATTGATACTGTATGATTTGGATGCTTTGGTTGCATAATGATGATGATATGGATTATCTGCTTAAAATGATAATGTTGATTATCTATTGTGAATCTGTGAATTATCTATCTGTGTGTAGTATAGATAAGAATTGAATTGTTTTAACCTTAAAACAACTTGGCCTTTAAAAGATACGTTTTGGATTTCGATGAGACCGGGATCGGGTTTCCGTATACCGGAATTCCAGGTCTGGAGACCCGAACACCACATCGATCCAAATTTACGATAGGTCGTGAATCTCAAGTGAAGATGAAGATTCAGAGTGCAAGGGTTATTGTCGTTAACTCTGAGGGTGATTCCAAAACGAGTGTAACGAGATAATGCCTTCGGTTTCGTTCGAACCCGGAACGAACTTGTATGGATTGAATGCTTTCAGCACATCGTCAGGCGGACGATGAGCATTCTAAGTGATATGTTCTGATTAAAGGTAATCGTAACCTCAAGCCTCATCAACCGGGAATGGCTAAAACAGGGGAGGTGCAGCAAGGCTTCGTGGGTAGCACCCACTGAGAGCAAGATAGATCCTTGTCTAGAGGTCCCTTTTCTTTTTATTCGGCTTAGTGTGTGGTTGGTCGCGCCAACTACGGGGTTATCTTGTTCGGGATTATCCAGTAAGGGATGGTTCCGGCTTTGTGTTGCAGGGGAGCGGGCGTACTCCTCGGTACGGTGATCTAGGCCACGTACTGTGACGGGCGGTACCCCAGTAGCCTTGCCATTGTATGGAATCCAAACTCCAATAAGTGCCGTACGTATTAGTTGTGCCCAACTATGTTGGAATGTGAGATGTAAGCATTTCAGCTATTTCTATATGTTATTTGAAAACCCTAGACCCTATTATAATAAAATCAGATTTCCTATCAAATGTTTTGGTTAGCGTAAGGTAAAAACTTACCTATGTTTATTTGTGGGGAGTCTTACGTGATACCTTTTCTTTCTAAAGGTTTTGAAGTTAAGCAATTTTAACCTGTTACTCACACCAGACCCATGTCTGACCCAAGTGTTTATCTTTGTTTTATAAACTCTTGGGTACTCAAATTTTTACGAGTAGCCAAGGGATTCAGGTTTAGCTTTGACGAATATTCTGGAGGAGCAATGGAGCAGGAGGCTTCGGCGTTCGTAGATATAGTATTCCGCTGTGTTGATATCTGTGATAGTGTCTTGTCTTGTATTTGAGTTGTAATGTCTAGACAGATGTTTATAACCGTCTAGTAAGTGATGTATATGCTGTGTAACTCTGTAAATTGTTGTATACTATGTAATAGTTTATGTTATTAATATAATTTATTCGTTCCGCTGTGAGATCGTTGTTGTTGTTTCTTTCTTTCTTCTCTTCTTTTCTCTTTTCTCACCCCTTTCTTTCTTATTGACGATGCGACTTTCTGTGGAGAGAAAGTCGTGGTCGTTACAGTGGTATCAGAGCATAGGTTGAGCGAATGCCTAAGCTTTTGGTTAAGTGAATATCAGAACACTAGGTTGAGTGAATACCTAGGTTCGGAAGGATTGTTCATTAGAGACAGGATCTGTAGCAACCTGTTTGAGTCTGAGAGTATATATATACGAGAGCGCGTATTTGTTAGTTATATAAAATGGTTTTATATTGTGTTAATTGATCGGTTGAGTGGTATATGGATTCTGGTCAATACGAGTAGCTAACGTTATTGATAGGGATCTCTAAACACTTGGACCAGGCCAACGGACACAATATTGTTTTAAAAAGGTAGATGAAATAATTTTACCCAAATATAATTTCTATATAAAAAAGTATCATTTTAAATATATATGGTATTTGTAATGATTGGTTGAGATGATAATAATTTATCATCTAGGATTAGGAGTCTGAGTGTTGAGGTTGGAAGTGTATTTGTCGAGACTGTAGACCTAATACCGTCTCGAGTGAACTTTACAGTTGTGTAAGGATTTCACAATCTCTGAAGGAAACCTGTTAAGGTTCGGAGTTTATCTTTGAAGTTAGATGAGTAGAGTTGGATCTGTCAGTTGGGCAGAAGCGAGTGATAGTATCTTGGTATCTTCTGGAAGAAGTAGCTGTGTGATGAGATGCAGTGACTATGGATGTTCCCGAAGATGTTTTCTTTGGAACAAGTTAATGAAGTGTGTCTGCTTCGGTGTTGTGGCTGAGTTCACCATGGTGATTCTGTTTGGGAATCGAGTTTCTCGAGAAGCTTTGGATTGAGAAGTCTTTGGCATCGGTGGCAGTAGTGCAGCTCGGAGTATTCTGTGCATTGGCAGGAAGTTTTCTGGCTGAGCAGTTTTTCTGAAGGTAGAGTTCAGAAGCAGCAGAGTGGATCCATTTCTTCGATAAATTGGATAAATAAGTGTAAGCTGTTCTAATTAGTAAAGAGAGGACAGTTTTCTTTGGAATTAGGATGGGTTGATCGCAAAAGTGACTTGCGATTGTCTGAGTGTTCTCTTGGGTTATCATAGTTTTTCTGGATGTCTTCAGAGAAGTCAGAAGTTTGTCCGCATCTGAAGGTTGAGTTTTCTTATCGACTGGATTCCAGGAGTGATACCGGTGGTTCAGTCTAGTGGAAGGATGTTTCCTAGAGATGGAGTTGGTGAAGCAACTCAAGTTTTGCTGGAGTATCTGAGTTTTCTTTATGGATCAGTGAACCTTATTTCTGGAATGAGTTGTCCAGTCTGTGCTTGTGTTCTACCTCAGATCAGAGTTGAGCAGCGAAAGCAGTTTGGAGTGTATCTCTGGATGGGAGAAGTAAGTTTGGAATCTAC
Organism: Allium fistulosum; assembly: GCA_030737815.1. Classification (NCBI taxonomy): domain Eukaryota; kingdom Viridiplantae; phylum Streptophyta; class Magnoliopsida; order Asparagales; family Amaryllidaceae; genus Allium; species Allium fistulosum. The sequence goes on from CM060902.1 coordinate 1,431,247,515, forward strand.
TGATGTTGTGAAGTAGAGTTATGTTTGGATCTCGTCTGTGTTCTGATTTGGATAAGTAATTGGTCTACTTGGTTGAATTGTCAATTTGGATGACTTGAATTCATTGAGTTTCACATATCTCTGAGGAAGTACGTATTTGATCTATCTTTGATTGTAGAATCAGCAGTTCTGGAAGTTGGGTAGTTGAGTCAGACTCGTTTGTAGTCTGATATTCTGTTTAGTTATATAGATCTAGATGTGTAGGAGATCTATAGCTTAGTTGTTTAGATTGTTTGTAGAGCGAGTATCCCGGTATATATATATACTTGGAGAAACTCGAGGGATTTTATCTAGAATTTAGTCTAGATAGTTAGAATTGTTTGTTTGGATGATTGGTTACTATGGTTGTTAGCATATGGATGATAATATATGGTTGTGATTTAAATAGATTATTAAATTACCTTTGTTTAAATTTCGGGGACGAAATTATTTTAAGGGGGGAGGAATGTAATATCCCGGAAATTTTAACAATATCAATTTAATAATCTGTTGAATAATTAAATTGATATGGATAATCTTTGATAATAAGATTTGAATTTAATTTAATAATCTGATTAAAATTAGTATTTAATTGGTGAATTTTATCTTTTAAAAATTAATAAAATATTTTCTATTTATAATATATATATATATAACTGTATATTGTAAATAGATGAGCTTTGGTTTGAAATAAATAAATCTTGTTTTCTAATATATATTTTGGTAATTTGGGAATCATGATTAATTTAATATTAAGCTTTTCAAAGTTATTTAACAAATAACTATATGGTTTTAAAATACATAAAATAAATGTTTAATTGTTTAAATAGATTTAAGCTTAAGTTTAAATTTAAATAAAAGGTTTGTTTTATTTCTTTAAAAGTTATCTATATATATAGATAAGTATTTGTAAATTTATAAATTAAGTAAAAAGCTTTTAATTTTATATAATTGGTTTTATTTACATTTTCTTTAAAGTAATTTATATACATATATACATTTAGGTAAGTATTTATAAATAGTAAACTAGTATAAAAGTTTTATTAACATTTTAAAATAAATAAAAAATTATGTATTAATTACTTAAAAGACAAGTGTAATAAAATTAAGACACCTAAATAACATGTGTTAAGTAATGGATTAACAATGAGACAAGTGTCATTTAAATTTGTTTTTCTTTTATTTGTATTAAATCATTTTTCAGCCTATATATAAACATATGCTTCTCATCTTCTTTTCGTTTTCTATTCTTTTTCAAAACTTAAGAAACTTCAGCTGTAACAAAATCTCAAAACAAAATCTGATATTCAGTAAATCAGCTCCTCAAAACCAGATCAAATTCTTCAACCTGTAAACTTATTTTCAAAAACAAAATTCAAATCAGAACCTGTAAATCATTTTCCAAGACCAAAATCAAAAGCCTGGAATCGAGTAGTTTCTGTTCAAGCATATCTGTAGCTTGCATCTTCAAATCAAGTATAAAGTTTAAACTAGAGCAAAAGCATGCAAGTTTTAAAATCAAAACAAAGATGCAACTAAAATTTTCAAGGCTGTTTTCAAAGAAATCAACAAAGCTTTTAAACCAGAGGCTCTGTTCTTCCTCAAATCTGTGAGTAACAATCATTTTTAAAAACATAAGTATTGATGATTTATCTGCATGTTGATTTCTGAAATAAGTATGCTTTGCATGTCTATATATTGGTGAATCTTATGTGTGTATATGAATGCATATATCTGTGTTTGATGTATATCTGCTCTTATCTGTTCTTGTTTTCTTTTATAATTAAGAATTTGGCAAATATTACATTATCACTTGATTCAATCTTCATTAGAATTTAAGATTAAAACAAAAGTTGTTTGTTTCATTTCAAACTTTAGTTTAGAATTTTTAATTAAGTCAAAATAATGTTATTTGGCTCTGGCAACCATAAGTATTGGAATACTTCAGCTAAGTCAAAATTTAAATTAAGTAATTCAAGGATCTAAGGTTATGAATCAAATCCTTAAACTAAATCATGTTTTTAAAAACCAAAATAACAATTTTTAGATTAGAAATGTAAGTGCATTTCTGGTTTGCACTGTTTTTGTACTGTTGGGTAGATCGGGTGATCTCGAGGATCTGGAATGTTGTAAATTTCTGTGGTGAGGCAAGAATGATTGGGGAGTTAGGGAAAATTAGCAGAAAGAAGTTCAGATCATTGTGATGGTTGCGGTGGAGGATTGAAGTCTGTAGCCCTAGTTTGGGTAGATTTGGTATGTTTGATCGTCACGGCTCCTATGTTGAATCGAGTTCTACAGGACTTAGGGAGATGAAAGCGGGGACGTTGGCGAAGGCTCTGTTCGATTTTCAGGTGATCTGATGATCGGAATCTCGAGAACGATGTTGGATTCCAGGCTTTGGTGGTTCGAGACTTTCTGTTCCAGGTTTCGTTTGAATGCTCGATTCGATTTCGAGCTCGTATTGGTGTTTTGGTTGATCGATTTTGGATATGAATGTGATCGCCGATGAGGAGAGATCATCAAAGATGATCGGAGTCGCCGCGTTGGGTTGTGCATGTGCACGGCAGTGTACATGTCAGAGTTTTGGGTTGGGAGATGACTCGAAGGAGACTCGTGAATTTTGGGTGGAGACTCGAAGTAACTCTCGTGGTTTTGAGGGAGTGTCTCGGTAAATTATCTGTAACAGGTTTTAACAGAGACTTTTTTTTTTCCAGTTTTTAAATTTTAAAATAAAATTTAAAAGCTAAGTTTAAATGAAAAAGTAAAGTTTAAAAATAAGTTTTAAATCTAGTTTTTAAAATCTGGAGTTTAAGTTAAAATCTCAGTTTTAAATAAGATAAAGTATTTAAAATTTGAATTGATTTAACTATTTTAAAAAAAAGGTTAAGTAGTTTGAATTTTAAAAATGAAGTTTTAAATTGTAAATAGGATTCTAAATCTAAAGATTAATCTGGAATCAAAGTTAATATGCATTTCAATTTTTGAAATAAAAAGAAGTTTTTAAATTTAAAGTGTTTTAAACAATTTAAAGAGTATTTTTAATTAATTTGAATTTAAGATGAATTTAGTCTTAAATTTCTTTAATTAAGTAAATATTTCTTTAAAATGTGATTTAAAAGGATTTAAATAGTTTTAAAACTTTGTTGAAGTTAAATTTGTCTTCATTTTAAATCTTAAATTTAAAATGAAATTTAAAAGTAAATTAAAGGTAAATTGTTTTGAATGCTTTATTAATGATATTTTAATCATTAATAAGAATAAAGTGTTATCTTAAAGATAATTAAGATTTAATAATATGGATAAAATAAGTTATTAAGGAAATTAAAGGATAATTAATCAATTTAATTAATTAATGATTGGGTTAATAAATTTAGTAATTATGGGTTAAAATTGATTAATTAAGGTTTAATTAAATTAATTAAAGGTTAATTAATTTGGAATTAAGGATCATTAATTAGAATAAGTTAAGGTTATTAATTAATGGTTAGTAATAAATTAATCAAGTAATTAAGGATGAATTGAAGTCATTGTTAGGTACTTAATTAATTAAGTAAATTAAAGATTAATTTATTGGTAATTTGAATTAATTAATTTGTAATTAATAATGGTTAAATAAAGTTTAATTATTTAAGAAGAATAATTAAAGAATAGTTAATAGTTAATGTAGATCATTAACTTGGGTTTAATAAGTAATTTGATTTAATTTTGATAATTAAATAGATTGATTAATTAAGGTTAATCATTTGTGAAAATTGTTTAAATATAATTACTTAATGGAAGTAATTAAGAAATTAATTACTCATTGTAATTAATTGAGATTAATTTGATTAGTTAAGTTAATTAATTAATATTAATTAATTTAAGATAATCACTTAATGATTTGTGAAGTATAATTACTTAATGTAATTTAATGAAATATAATTACTTAGGCAAGTAATTAATGGATAATTACTGATGTAATTAATGGAGTAATTAAGGGTAGTTAATTACTTAATGGAATTAACCAAGGGATTAATTAAGAAATTAATTAAGGAATAATTAATTTATTTAAAGAAGTAATTAAGGGTAGTTAATTACTGAATGTGATTAATCAATAGTGATTAATAATTATGGTTTAATTAAAGATTAATTACTTAATGTAATTAATTTAAATAAAGTAATTAATGATAAAATGTAATTAAGGATCATTAATTAATATAATTAATGAGGTAATTAAAGAATTGATTAATTAAGGAATAATTAATAAATGAAGTGATTAATTAATGTAATTAATTAAGAAGTAATGTAATTAATTAAAGTTAATTAATAAATGAAGTAATTAAAGGTTAATTACTATAAGTGGTTAAGAGTAATTAATTTGTGAAACTAATTTAAATGCTAATTACTTGAATGTAATTAAATGTTAATTAATCAAGGATGATTAATTAAATAATTGGATAATGGTTGATTAATTAAGTGATAATTAATTAATAGTGATTTAAGCAAGATTAATAATGATGGAAGTAATTAATTTAATTTACTTTAAATTAATTAGAGATGAAGTATTTAATTTAATTCATTTTAAATTAACTATAGATGGTGATTAATAAATCATTGCTTATGAATGGATGATATTGTTTACCTTGAATGGTTTGAGATCTCAGATATGAGATAATTGATACTGTATGATTTGGATGCTTTGGTTGCATAATGATGATGATATGGATTATCTGCTTAAAATGATAATGTTGATTATCTATTGTGAATCTGTGAATTATCTATCTATGTGTAGTATAGATAAGAATTGAATTGTTTTAACCTTAAAACAACTTGGCCTTTAAAAGATACGTTTTGGATTTCGATGAGACCGGGATCGGGTTTCCGTATACCGGAATTCCAGGTCTGGAGACCCGAACACCACATCGATCCAAATTTACGATAGGTCGTGAATCTCAAGTGAAGATGAAGATTCAGAGTGCAAGGGTTATTGTCGTTAACTCTGAGGGTGATTCCAAAACGAGTGTAACGAGATAATGCCTTCGGTTTCGTTCGAACCCGGAACGAACTTGTATGGATTGAATGCTTTCAGCACATCGTCAGGCGGACGATGAGCATTCTAAGTGATATGTTCTGATTAAAGGTAATCGTAACCTCAAGCCTCATCAACCGGGAATGGCTAAAACAGGGGAGGTGCAGCAAGGCTTCATGGGTAGCACCCACTGAGAGCAAGATAGATCCCTGTCTAGAGGTCCCTTTTCTTTTTATTCGGCTTAGTGTGTGGTTGGTCGCGCCAACTACGGGGTTATCTTGTTCGGGATTATCCAGTAAGGGATGGTTCCGGCTTTGTGTTGCAGGGGAGCGGGCGTACTCCTCGGTACGGTGATCTAGGCCACGTACTGTGACGGGCGGTACCCCAGTAGCCCTGCCATTGTATGGAATCCAAACTCCAATAAGTGCCGTACGTATTAGTTGTGCCCAACTATGTTGGAATGTGAGATGTAAGCATTTCAGCTATTTTTATATGTTATTTGAAAACCCTAGACCCTATTATAATAAAATCAGATTTCCTATCAAATGTTTTGGTTAGCGTAAGGTAAAAACTTACCCATGTTTATTTGTGGGGAGTCTTACGTGATACCTTTTCTTTCTAAAGGTTTTGAAGTTAAGCAATTTTAACCTGTTACTCACACCAGACCCATGTCTGACCCAAGTGTTTATCTTTGTTTTATAAACTCTTGGGTACTCAAATTTTTACGAGTAGCCAAGGGATTCAGGTTTAGCTTTGACGAATATTCTGGAGGAGCAATGGAGCAGGAGGCTTCGGCGTTCGTAGATATAGTATTCCGCTGTGTTGATATCTGTGATAGTGTCTTGTCTTGTATTTGAGTTGTAATGTCTAGACAGATGTTTATAACCGTCTAGTAAGTGATGTATATGCTGTGTAACTCTGTAAATTGTTGTATACTATGTAATAGTTTATGTTATTAATATAATTTATTCGTTCCGCTGTGAGATCGTTGTTGTTGTTTCTTTCTTTCTTCTCTTCTTTTCTCTTTTCTCACCCCTTTCTTTCTTATTGACGATGCGACTTTCTGTGGAGAGAAAGTCGTGGTCGTTACACACTTGGACTCGTTTATATTTATTATTATATGTTATCGCTGCGTGGATGACTTTGTGTTCTCTATGATCTATTTTATATCATGTATTGTTCTATCCTTGAGGCAAACATGTTTGTTACTTTGTGCCGGTACTGTGTACGTATATGTGAGTTGTTTAATTTTTGAGATACGTACTAGTGCTAGCTTAAGGGAATAGTCACATGTATACGCCATACAACCTAATTCTCCATATTATCTGACAGTATTACCCAGTATACTCTTGGGTAGTATGGGTATAAAGGTGAGGTGTTACATACTATTAAGTTAGGTACCATTTCAACACTACCCAATTTGCTTTGTATCCTCTCTGATTATTATTTGTTGCCATTGTACCATAATAGTGTATATGTTATTATTAGGACAAAAATTGACACAACACCCCCAATGAATCGAAAAACGAGAAGAAGCAAAGTGGAAACGAGGTGAAATAGCTTGCACACATGAATTTTATAGTGGTTCAGCTTTAAATCACTAGTTATGTCCATTTTAATTTTATTTCAAGAGTTTTTTCATGGAACAAGTTATGATGTTTCAGTTCTAGGAAACAAGGCAAATTCGAGTTTGACCGCAATTCATGATAAAGTAGGATTAGAGATGGGAATAGAAAGCAAGGTCCTTTTTTTATTTCACTAAGGTGGTTATTTATAGAAAAATCCATCCACTAAAGTTGCCAGCTCCTAGGAACCACATAATCAACATTGAATAGGTGAATCATACGTATTCAAAAATAATAATCAATAACTAGAAATCAATGATATGTGAGAACCACCAAGTATAGTCAGGCTAGCACACAACGCATTGCCCAATTATATCTCTCAATCTCAAATGATAAAATACTATCATCAAACAATGTAAAAATTCTGTTTAATTGACAAATATAGGGCACCTACCCATCAGTTAGAAATAATAAAAATATGAGAATCCACTATACTCTGGACACCTATCCAAATATAATATCATCTCCTCATATATGAAAAAATCAATACCATGACGGAGAATGGCTGTACGACTGATACGAAGTCCCAAGTAGACTCATATATACACACATCAATATGTGGGTCACCTAACCTTGGGTCGTCTAACCCATAACTATACTTAAGTGAGGCGCATCAATAAAATATGCCAAATTACCACTCCATTAGAACTAGAAGGGAGATTGATGGTCATCTGCCTACTCTAGGAGCCTAGGGTCACCTAACCGGATCTGCTCCTACAGTCTTCAGTTACCTTGATGGACAACATGACACGTATTCACCAGTGCCTCGTCAACGCGTAGCCTCTTAGTCAAGACCTTTCTTTGCCCCAATAGGTGTGACGACCCGGATTTTCTGACTAATTAAAACATGCCAAAAATCCGCCTGTCCAAAACTACTAGTGAAAACTACCAATTTACTACAAAATATTATTTGATTAAACTCAATATTACTAAGTGCATAGTTCACACTTACAATTAATACCACTTACTAGAGTATTTATTTACATATATACATGACATGCTTTAATATATACCAAAATCATAACTATAAACTTTACCGTTGTGCAACACTAATGTGAGAGACAGCAATAGCCATTCCCGCAAACTCAATAAACATGTCAATGCATAATAAAATGGAAAGCATGAAAGATACATCAACACAAGATAATTATAGCAAACAATAAACAGGAAAAATGTTATATTATTATTGAGGCAGCATTACTACCACTTGTGACTGCCTACGTACCTCTATCTAATTAGGAAGCTAATTAGATACACGATCAAGCCAACGTAGTTCTCCTTAAAGCATCCAAAATCAACATTTATTTCCAGAACATCTTTTATATAAAGATATGTGTGAAACACTTTTACAATATTCATTTCAAAAGATATCTATGTGGCTCTTGAAAATCATTTCATTAGAAAAATAGATACCTGTTATTTTTAGGTACTAATAGAATCCATCTGTTATACTCACTTCCTTAATCCATATCGTATCTGAATTTCGTACAGTTAAATAATTATAAGATGTTCGTTCCCAATTCATATGCAATTATCATCTACCATAGCCAAATATTGTAGTTAACATCATATAGTCAAATTGTGAACTTCTAATCACAAGAGGTTGGCTGTTAAATACTCGCAAAAATCATTATTCTTACTCAACCCAAGTCATGTAAAAGGATTTCCTATAAATGACTGAGCACTTGTCCAACAATACCCATAAAATATACATAATCGCAAGTGATGATTAACACTTCATTCTATCAACATTTGCAAATACTCCTCTGACTTCACATATAGTTCTATACAAGCATTCATGTACTAAATATATGCCATGTATTTTGTTTTAAAAGGCATACAAGTGATAGTAATCATTTAGAGCTAGTTATTTACTTTTAAAAAAACCCATAGATTTCTAACTTAACTTTTTAATGTGTTAAGTTTAATATACTTGCGTTAATCTTGCACATATGACATTACTATAACAAAACAGCCATATTACTTTACAACTAGCACAAACTGACAGTTGTTATAGGTTATTTTTAACAACTGTTTATTTTCAGCAGTTGTAACAAAGGTACTTTTAACAACTTTATTTGTGCAGCAGTTGTAATATACGTCTATAACAACTGCTTTTTTAAATGTTTGATTATAACAACCATTTGTGCTAGTTGTCTTTTCAACAGATAAGATACCAATTTCCAGCTTCATAAACAATTCAATTTCCCTCCCATCGTTTCGTTGGCCGCTCAATTTGTTAAATAAGTAAACGAAAACTCACTGTCAAAATTTCCTAAACCTAATCCCTAACCCCACCGTGTTGTGCTCGCCGCCCTTGTTAAACCCGCTCGCCGCCGATAACCAGCCACTCTCTGCCAAACCGCGCTGTGCTTTGCAAGACGCTAACCCTAACCCTAACCCTCTTGCAAACGCTAACCAACAACTCTGCCATCTGATTTTCTCGCCGTTGCCGCCGCTGATATAAGTATGGCATCTGAATGGTTTCCCTTTGTATTGGTTTATCTCCGGTTGATGAATTTTTTTTACTTTTTTTTAATCCAATTTGAATTAGGTAAGGTGTTAGTTCAGTCAGATCCAAACCCTTTTTCAACCTAGTAGATCATCTATTAATTGTAAGGTAATGTTTGGTTTTATTTGAATTATCCAGTTTTTAAGTCCATTCTCCACTCTTAGCCTTGAGCTATTTTGGTAAAGTTACAAATACGTTTGGTAATAAGGATAAATGCAATAGCGATGGTATTTGAATTATCCAGTTTTATCTAGTTCTATTTAAATATTGAGTATGGCCATGAAACAGTAATGCCAACCAAACAGTGATGATCAATGCAATAGTGATGGTATTTGAATTATCCAGTTTGGTAATAATGGTAAATGCAACATCGACGGTATTTTAATTATCCAGTTTTATTTAAATTTTGAGTATGGCCACGAAATAGTGATGGTATTTAAATTTTGAGTATGCCAACCACACAGTGATGATAAACATGCACTGAACTTGCTTGAAAATAAGCTCCTATGTCAGGTCTTCCTTCCATATAAATGTTTGCTGCTAGTTTTTGCATTGCTACACATATTTGAAGTCTCAAGCTTTAGGATTACTCAATCAAAGCTATGAGACCAACATGCCTACCCCTTCCTCTTAGATGTTGCTTTTGGATCTATTAAAACAGTCTAATTACTTAGTGTGTTGTGTTATTTTTCTTTTTATTTATAGTTAAGCTTGTTTCTTCATTTGCATACAACCTTAGCTTACTGGGGCTTGCTGCATGTATTTTCACCTATGTTTCTTTCGCAGGCTTGTATACTTGATCATGTGAATTGCTTACTTTGTATATGATTGTATTTTCCTTATTTTGGTCTTGTCATATTCAAACTTATTAGTTGTTGCAAACTACATTAGTGTATAAATATATATACACATGTGCAAGTTTTTATTGAAGTACACACACACATTTTTATATTTAGAATATGAACTTGACTTGTTGTTAGTGTGATATTTGGAAATGTGGACTTGTGTTGCATGAGTATTGTGTGTGTGTGTGAAATGGGTATGCGCGAGTTGCTGTAGAGTGTGCGCGCATTTGTACTACTTGGTATTAATGTGTTTAGTGTGTATTTACACATCTTTGTGTTAAATTGATTTCATAATGCCTCAACGTGGTTTAGTTATGTTTTTTAGATCAGGAATTGATATTTATTTCTTTAGTCTATATTGGGGAAGAAATTGATTTCATATGGGATGACTTATTAGAAAACTATTCTAAATCAGGGACCATGTTTCTTTTACTACATGCATATTTCATCGGTTTTCATCCTCTTTGTTTTAATACTCCATCTTTTGACTAAGCTATTTCTACAATTGAGCGACAAGTTAGTTTGCTTCATATATTTAAGTATCAGCTCACTTGAATGCATTTTTGTAGGAGATTAAGAGTTACCAGAACTTGTAAAGGGTATAACTATTTTCCCTTATGGTCAACTGACTTATATCTTTACATTTTGTGCACTGACATATAAGTATTAGACTAATTAGTAGAATGATTATCCTGCATAACTTATAACAGCTATGTTTTGTCAACTTTATTTGTTAAACTTGTTTTTAACAAAAAGATGATTGTTCGGTTTTGAGTTTGATTGTCCTTAGTTGTGAGATGCTAAAGCATTGTTGTTGTAGAAAAATTTCTAATTCAGGTCTGCTAAAATTTTAAGAATTTAAATTTTAAAAACTTTTTTCATTTGTAAAACTTATTTGCTTTTGATTAGTAAAGATTTCATGTTGGTCTACTAGCTCTCTGTTTGTAGATATTGTATCTAGGTATGAATTAGTAGCAAAGCTACGCTATGCTATCAGTTCTGCATGTTGTTTGCATTATTTGTTTGAATTAGCCAATTTCATAAATAATATGTTGCGAAATTGCACATGTTGTAATTCGCCGCTACTTTAGGACTAGTGATCTTGGATACACACGCACTGAGGCATTGGGTTTTTTTTGTGGTTGGAGGGGATGACAAATTAGCAATACCTATGAGTTTTCGCCTGTCCTAAACCGACCATCACATCCATTATTTTGAGCCATCCTTTTACTACAGACACTTTGATAACAATACACATAAGGGGACAGATTTAAAAAAAGCCAAGTCATCAGTTATTGGCATTAAACGACATGTATTTGAAGAATATTCATGGCTAATTTAATTTAAAATAGTTGATATTATGAACTGATTGCTATTTTGAATTGGTTGCTATTACCTATTTGCGATAGTTCATTTAATTTTTGATCCACTGCTCTATCGTGAACTTTGGTCTACCTATTCTCCATCGACTCATGACGTATCCCTGTAAAACACTGAAGTAAATATCAACTTCTTTATTCATACAGTTGAAACTCATTACTTTCCTAAGCTGCTTTCTAATATTATTTTCATTGGGATAAATGTTTGACATAACTCGCAAATTCTTTTCTATGCCTTAATCAGTACCACAATGTTTTACACTTACTGCAAATATTTTTAGGTTTCATCTTATAATGCACAGTAAAATATTTCCCTATTTTCATATCTATAGTAATATATTTGCACGATAGCAAGTTCTGCTATTTTATAGAATTGTCAACTCTCCATTTTCCCCTTCCTGTATGAGAAATTAACTGTACTTTTCTTTCAATGCCAAGAACTACACCATTTCTATAAAATGTATTATATACCATATGAACCACCGACTTTCTTGACAACAAATTTGTGTTTCTAGAGTGGATTAAAGTGCTTATACTGAACGATAATATATTTGATTCAACATTTTTCAACAAATAAAAGATTATGCTTTCATAATGCTTTATTTTTTTTCAACCATAATGCTTTATTTTTGCAGTCTCATCGGAGTAGCAGCATCACAACTGGTGTTAATATACAATTTCAACAGCAATGTAACAACCCATAATTTTGTAAATATTTTAATTTATTTTTATTTGAAAACTTTGATTTTTAAATCATTTAAAAGTGAATTTTTAGAATTTTCCAAGGTAAGTTTGGAATTTGTTTGTAACTTATTTTCCAAATATAATAAAATAAAATTTTCCTAAAAATTTTATATTTTGGTCAACTTTGGTCAAATTTTGAATTTCAGTTTAAATTTTTAAATTTGAATTTTAAATTTCTAATCTTTTTCTTTGAAGCAGAATATAATTCTAATATTTGTCTTGCTTTTCGTTTCGTCAAATTCTGTTTTGTATTTTTTAAATTTGATAAATTACACCGTTTTACACGCAATTATTTTCAGTAATTTTATTTTCTAAATTCCTATGTTCATTTCTATATTTTATTTTCTATTTCAATTTGTTTAGACTTTGATTTATATATTGGATTTTATTTAGATAAATGGCTTTGGAAATTCTAAGAGACTTAGGTTTCTTTTCTTGGAAATCAAGTCAAGCCTTTTTATTCTCTAACCTTTTCATTCCACATCTTAGCCGTTCACTCCACTAAACCCTAGTCGCCTCTTACTTTTGCAAATCACGTACACTTCATTTCTGATCTCCTCATTTCGATTGCGCGAAGAAAAAAAAATAGCAAGCTCTAATTCCATGGCTTCCTTCTCTTCTTCCTTTTCCATTTTATTTTTCTTTTGTCTTCTTTCTTCATGCATATGCTCGGCTCCACCATGTCTATGCCTTGCCGAACATCACACCACCACCATGATCGCCTCCACCAACCATCACCACCATCCCATGCCTAGCCGTGACCCTAAACCCAAACAACATCACCATATCTCCTTGAAACAACCATAGCCGAGCCCATAGTTCATCACTTCCTCCTTCATATGCCTCGGCCACCACTCAAACACCACCCACACCATCACTTCCATCCTCTAGCCGTGAGTTTGTGATGTGACTTGACCAAGCCAAGCCATGGCCGACTACCCTGGACCATAGGGCCGAACCTTGTAGCCTTCACTTGCCTTGACTCTTTGAATTCCATGATTGTAACCCCATTTCTCTTCATATTCCACCCATAGCCGTGCCTCTTGTGACTTTAGCCGAGCCTATCTGCCTCTAAACAAGTCATGGCCGAGCAAGACATGGTGTGGCCGAGCCCATTGAGACATGGCCGAGCCCACTTGTGGGTTAGAGCAAAGGTTATGTTATTTTCTTTCATATCTTTGCATTGTTTTGATTCATATCTTGTTGTGTTGAATATATTCTTATGTGTTTGTGTGTATTTGTTTATGCACAAGATTTGGATCATGACTGTTCATCCACTCAAAATGTAGTCGTGCCTTGTCGTGCTTTTCGGAGTTTGTTGTGTATCTCTAGTTTGTCAATTCTAGCTTTAAAAGGTGAGTTTATCACTCTCAACATTCGTACTTATATAATTGTGAAACAATGACATGTGAATTGTAGAAATTAATATGCTATGTTCATATATGCCTGTGATATGATTATATGATGTTATATCCTGTTTATATATTTATTACATCACCTGATATGTTATTATATGCTATACTGTTACTTTATTATCTGTATCTCACACTGCAAGTTTCCTTTCACTATGGGTTGAAATGATACATACTCGAACGGACTTTAGAATAAGGAAAAATCATTATGAGCTGAAATGATAGGCTCGGGTGATTTTTATTGTATTTTCTTTGACTTGGGATTGCGGGTTTGAAATGATAGAACCCGGATTTTTCTTTTTAAATTACAGATTGAAATGATACATACCTGTATCACTTGACCTAGGTTAGAAAATATTATACATACTCATGGTTATATATTTAATAATATTTTCTTAAATTTTTTTAAGTATTTTAAGTTTTAAGATATATGAAAATTTTACTTAAAAATTTGATTCAATGATTTCGAATATATGGAATTTTTATAAGTCAATAAGTGGTTTGATTTTATATTATAAAGTTATATTGGTTTTCTATAAGTTGGAATCTTTATATATCAATAATTGGTTTTGAATTGCAATTTAAAGATCTTTATTGATGATAAATAACTTAATAATTAAATTTGATTTAATGTGGAATTTTAAATCTAACCTAGTGATGGTAATAGATTTTATTTTATGAAATAGATATGTTTTGTAAAATAAATAATTATGATTTAAATGGTAAAATGTAACTTAAATTATGACTTAACTTTATGATGGAAAATTTGGTTCAATTGGAAATGTGAATTTTGACTTATTAAAAGAATATTTTGTTTATGAAATGGGTATGTTTTGTATAATAAAATTTTATAGTGATTTTCTTTAAGTCAAAATTGTATAAGTAAAAATGTATAAAATGTGACTTAAATATGACTTAACTTGATAATTGAAAATTTGATTAAAAATGGAATTTTAGAGTAACTTAGTAAATAAAATATTTTAGTTATGAAATGGATGTTTTAAAGAAAAGAAATATTAAGGTCTGTTGTTGTTAACATGGAAGTTAAGCAAATTATAATGTAAATTTGACTTAATAAATGAATTAAAATTAAATTGGATATTTAATTATTAAGAGTTATTTTATTTAAATCATAAGCTAAATGGTATCCAAATGAATATTTTTGAAATGTAAGATATGGTTTTATAAGTTAAAATGGTTAAAATTGAAGTTTTTAATGTTTTTGAAATGTTATAATAAATCTGGAATTGTATTGGCAGCATTTCCAAAGTGCTGCTGTTTTTGAAACTGAACTAGTTCGCAACACTAAAATACTAACTGTAGCACTTTATAAGTGCTACTGTTTTGAATTTGACAATGTTTTTGAAATGTTAATATATTTACCGTAACACTTTATAAGTGCTGTTGTTGCTGAAATTACAATGAACTTTGGAAATGAATATTATTTGGAAGATTTTGACATTGAATTTAAATGGTTTAAATGAATATGTTTTGAGGTGAAATATAAACCATTTTTGAAATTTATAAGTTAATACAATGTTTTCGAAATTGGTATAATTGAACAAATGAACTTAAAAATGCTATAACTATGGTAATGAATATTATTTTAAGGATGTTATGATTTTTCTAAATATTATGATTTCCAAATGATAACACTTTAAATTGATATGATTTCAAAGTATTATGGTTTCAAAGTGTTTGGTTTCAAAGGTGTTAGAACTTTGAAAGTACTATGATTTTGGAAATGAATTTATTTGAAAGAGTATTTAATTAAGAATTGTCTTTGAATATATTGATTTGCAATTGAAGATTTAAGAATATGGCTTTATAAAGTGGTTTTGGTTTAAGATGATTTAAAAAGGAATATTTCAAGTTTAAATAAATTGAAAGAAATATTCAGTGATTGGAAATTTAGGTTTGTTCAAATTATATTTTGGTTTGGAGTATAAACTAGTTTGGATATGATATTTTGGCTTTTGAAGTATAAACTTGTTTTGAAATGGATATGATATTTTGGTTTTGAAGTACAAACTAGTTTGAAATGGATATGATATTTTGTTTTGAGGTATAAATTATTTCAAAATGAATATCCATGGGTTATAATAACGATTGGTTGGCAAAGAGACCGGGATCGGATATGGGCATACTCTCCGTCGATACCGAAAACCACTTTGACAACCGTGTACGCGGTGGAGATTCCAGAATGAAGTAGGATGGTGGCGACGATCCTATTGAGGTATATACGTGGACCCGACTCCAGTGAGTTGGCATAAGGCGGCTAAAACAGGATCGATCTCGGGCCAATGAGGTAGCACCTCTGATCGGACACATTTCTTCGATACTATTCTATTACTTGTGATTGATTTGGTGGCCACCCTTCGATTTTTGATTTGGGAGTGTGTTCCGAGGTGGGCGGTAGTGGCTGCTACGCGTTTCCACCAGCCCGTGTGCGTAATTGGTATATCTACCCTGGCAATGCCTCGTTGTGCCATGTCACCTACCATATCGAGCTTTACTACGAGTTTCTATTTGTGTCGTACCTATGGAGTATCTTCTCGTAGCCTCCCGATCTGGAGGTACACAGGTACTGTATAGACCACTGGCACTATTTATGTGTTAAGGTGGAAAATGTAAAGCCTTAACGCTATTTAAAAGTAAGTTTATTTTACTATTAGACATTATTATAATAGCGAATATTACTACATAGTAAATAGTTTAACGGATCCTTAGAGGATGGGCGGTCCCAAGCATCCTTTAAGTCACTTGTACTTTTCTATTACAGTTCACCTGAGTTGGTTTACATTGTATAAGTATGTATGTCCTGACTCAAGTGTTTTGTGTTTTGCTTTACGCTCGGGTCAGACTGAGTTGTACCAGTATTCGAGACTCACCTTTGGAGTTGGAGCTTCGCTTGGATCCATCTATTGATTCTGCTTTCAGTCATTCAGTTGATTCCAGTGATGTATTCAGATCTTGTATTTGACTATTGTATTGAGACATCTTTGTATTCATGATTTCTGTTGTATCTTGTTGAACTCTGTTATATATATAATAGCTTCATGAACTACTATGCTTTTGTTTCCGCTGCATTGTTATATTACTCTGTGTCTGTGATCTGTGATTTATTTACTGTATATTCTGAGCTTTGCCTAATTTATATTTACAATTCGGTATTTTGAGCAATTCAAGTCCGGCATGTGCGGATGCGAATGGTTGAAAATGTCGGGTCGTTACATTTGGTATCAGAGCTTTTTCTCTAGGCAAAACTTAGCATATATGGTAAATTTATTTACAGAATCACTTTCGTTCGAGCTTGAATCTTTTTCTTTTTGACTCAATTTCTTTTGAATTTTGGAACGTTCCCTGCGGTTCCAAATCCATTCTTGTATCTCCCTATTTGTCTTCTTTTGATTCTGGAGCATCCCATAACTCCACTTCGAATGATCTTTATAATGAATAGGCGGTCTCGCCGATCTTTGAATGATTGTAAAGGAGTGAAACTCCTTTACAAGAAGCATTGATTCACCGAAGATTTCTGCATCCTCGGTTACAATGCTATCTATCTCTTGTTATCCTGAATTCTATCTCTTGAGATCAGATGTAGGTTTGTCCCAGAACTCTACATCGATCTTATTCTTGAAGTCATGGTCAACCCGGTTAAGGTTGCCAGTGATTTATATAAGCTTATTCATTCCCTTATTCTGTTATTTAATCCTCTTGTCTTTTGTTTCAACTTATCTTCAAATCATTCTTGAAGTGTATTTGTAAACTAATATTTAAAATGTTTTATTATATATTGTGTTGTTTGAGTTGTTGATGTTGATTTGGGTTTCCGATCGATTCGTCTGATCAACGCTATCGATAGGATCTCCAAAACACTTGAACAGAGCAAACTGACACCATATTGTTTTCAAACATGGTAAATGGGATAAATTTTGTATAATTATATTTTATATAAGCATAACTTTTTTTTTTTGAAATTTTGATAGTTAATTGAATTGGATGTTTAGAAATAATATTTGATTTATATATAGCTTGTAACCATTGGCTTTTGTTTCATATATAAATAATTGAAGTATAAATTATGGTTATAAATTAATTTGGAAATTTAAATGAATTTAAATCAAGAATTTGAGAATTTGATTTCCGATGATTTCAAACTTTGGTTTTAAAGTTTTAAAAGATATATTATTTGAAATATTTCCGAATATAAACTGTTTCTAAAGAATTTTCAAAGCTTTAAATCAGTGCTCTTCTCTTTGTCGCTGGGAAATAGTTTCGGTGATGACTGCAGCATCATCGACATTCATTTTCGAGTTTCGAAGTGAAGAGACCATACTGTAGCTTTGCTATAGTTTTGCTTTGAAGAATTAAATTTATTTGGATTTCTAAAATATGATTTGATTTATAATATATTGATATATGATTCAAATGTTTGAAGTTAATCGGAAATTTAATTCTTAAATTTTATCTTAAAGGACGATTTCAATTCTAAAATGAAGCTAAATTCTGAATAAATATTTATGCTTGAAATAATTGAATTAGAAAATTGTATTTGTATAATATTCTATTACATCCCAATATAACTTACCTAAATTAATAAGAAGTTGAATATGTAATTGGATAATATACAATATAAAAGGATTTTATAAATAGAATTTGAGTGGTTATAATAAATGTTATACACTTAAATTTTAGTATAAAAGATTAATAGAGGTAAATAGAGTAAAAGGTAAACTGAATAATTACAATATAAAATGGAGTTAAAGGAATTTATAAACAAATTGGAGCAGTTATAAAAAGTGTAAATAAACTTAATAATATGATTAGATATATTAAGTGGAATAAATTTAATAATAAATTTTGGAATAAAGAAGAATGAAATTTAGTGAATAAAATTATGAGTATAATAAATGATTTTCAAATTCATGACTTTGGAAAATTGTTAATTTAAGATAATTGTATGATGAGATAATGAGATTAAAAATAGTTAAGAGTTATTTAACTTAAGTGAAATCAAATGGATGAAATTAATTATTAATCTAAGTTGAAATTTTCATGGTTTTAAATTTATTATCTTATTCTGTTTTCCAATCTATTTTCTTTCTGGTTGTTTCCATTCTCCTATCTTCTAAGTGGAAAATCGAATTTCGAATTGGTCAGCCCATGGAGCTACTGTTTTCTCTCAGCTTGATCTTGCCACTGATTTTCACCAGCTCAGTGTTGCTGAGGAAAGTATTCCCACGACTACTTTCCGTACTGAGAATGGTTTTTCTATGAATGGTTAGTTATGCCTTTTGGTTTGACTAATATCCCAACTTTCTTTGTTGATTTGATGAATCGTGTTTTCGTGTTGTGCTTATCAAGTTTATTCTAGTCTTTGTTGATGATATCCATGTCTTCTCTAAGTCAAGGAAAGAACATGAGTCGCACTTGAAATCTATTCTGGAGACTCTTAGGAATCATCAGTTGAAGGCTAAAATTTTGAAATACCATTTCTGGAAGGATGAAGTCCGATTTCTTGGACATATTGTTTCTAGTAATGGAATTTATGTTGATCCTGTTAAGATCGTTGCGATCAATGTAAATCTTTCTTCTCATATTCTTTGTGATTTCATATCATAACTCTATCTTTTCAGTTGTCCTTATTTCTCCCTATCTTATTACAAGATTGGGAAGGTTATTTGCTTATGCCAGTCTGTTTGAAACTTTTCAAGAATCTTTGGGTACTCATTTGAATTTGAGCACTGCTTACCATCCATAGACCGACGGTCAAACGGAAAAGGTGAATCAGATTCTAGAGGATCTTCTTCGCACTTGTGTTTTGATTTTGAGATCTTGGGAAGATAATCTCTATCTTGTTGAATTCACCTATAACAACAGTTATCAGGTATAATTTCAATTTTCTTTTCATCTTGGCTTAATCCTATCTCATTCTATCTTGTTTTCTCTGTTTTCCGTGCCTCGTTCCTTTTCGGGGACGAAAAGTATTGAGTGGGGGAGAGTGTAACAATCTATAATTTTGTAAATATTTTAATTAATTTTTATTTGAAAACTTTGATTTTTAAATCATTTAAAAGTGAATTTTTAGAATTTTCCAAGGTATGTTTGGAATTTGTTTGCAACTTATTTTCCAAATATAATAAAATAAATACTTCTTGAAAATTTTATATTTTGGTCAACTTTGGTCAAATTTTGAATTTCAGTTAAAATTTTTAAATTTGAATTTTAAATTTCTAATCTTTTTCTTTGAAGCAGAATATAATTCTAATATTTGTCCTGCTTTTCGTTTCGTCAAATTCTGTTTTGTACTTTTTAAATTTGATAAATTACAGCGTTTTACACGCATTTATTTTCTGTAATTTTATTTTCTAAATTCCTATGTTCATTTCAATATTTTATTTTCTATTTTATTTTGTTTAGACTTTGATTTATTTATTGGATTTTATTTAGATAAATGGATTTGGAAATTCTAAGAGACATAGGTTTCTTTTCTTGGAAATCAAGTCAAGCCTTTTTATTCTCTAACCTTTTCATTCCACATCTTAGCCGTTCACTCCACTAAACCCTAGTCACCTCTTACTTTTGCAAATCACGTACACTTCATTTCTGATCTCCTCATTTCGATTGCGCGAAGAAAAAAAAATAGCAAGCTCTAATTCCATGGCTTCCTTCTCTTCTTCCTTTTCCATTTTATTTTTCTTTTGTCTTCTTTCTTCATGCATATGCTCGGCTCCACTATATCTATGCCTTGCCGAACATCACACCACCACCATGATCGCCTCCACCAACCATCACCACCATCCCAAGCCTAGCCGTGACCCTAAACCCAAACAACATCACCATATCTCCTTGAAACAACCATAGCCGAGCCCATAGTTCATCACTTCCTCCTTCATATGCCTCGGCCACCACTCAAACACCACCCACACCATCACTTCCATCCTCTAGCCATGAGTTTGTGATGTGACTTGACCAAGCCAAGCCATGGCCGACCACCCTAGACCATAGGGCCGAACCTTGTAGCCTTCACTTGCCTTGACTCTTTGAATTCCATGATTGTAACCCCATTTCTCTTCATATTCCACCCATAGCCGTGCCTCTTGTGACTTTAGCTGAGCCTATGTTCCTCTAAACAAGTCATGGCCGAGCAAGACATGGTGTGGCCGAGCCCATTGAGACATGGCCGAGCCCACTTGTGGGTTAGATCAAAGGTTATGTCATTTTCTTTCATATCTTTGCATTGTTTTGATTCATATCTTGTTGTGTTGAATATATTCTTATGTGTTTGTGTGTATTTGTTTATGCACAAGATTTGGATCATGACTGTTCATCCACTCAAAATATAGTTGTGCCTTGTCGTGCTTTTCAGAGTTTGTTGTGTATCTCTAGTTTGTCAATTCTAGCTTTAAAAGGTGAGTTTATCACTCTCGACATTTGTACTTATATAATTGTGAAACAATGACACGTGAATTGTAGAAATTAATATGCTATGTTCATATATGCCTGTGATATGATTATATGATGTTATATCCTGTTTATATATTTGTTACATCACCTGATATGTTATTATATGCTATACTGTTATTTTATTATTTGTATCTCACACTGCAAGTTCCCCTTCACTATGGGTTAAAATGATACATACCCGAATGGACTTTAGAATAAGGAAAAATCATTATGAGCTGAAAGGATAGGCTCAGGTGATTTTTATTGTATTTTCTTTGACTTGGGATTACGGGTTTGAAATGATAGAACCCGGATTTTTCTTTTTAAACTACGGATTAAAATGATACATATCCGTATCACTTGACCTAGGTTAGAAAATATTATACAGACCCATGGTTATATATTTAACAATATTTTACTAAATTTTTTTAAGTATTTTAAGTTTTAAGATATATGAAAATTTTACTTAAAAATTTGATTCAAGGATTTTGAATATATGGAATTTTTATAAGTCAATAAGTAGTTTGATTTTAAATTATAAAGTTATATTGGTTTTCTATAAGTTGGAATCTTTATATATCAATAATTGATTTTGAATTGCAATTTAAAGATCTTTATTGGTGATAAATAACTTAATAATTAAATTTGATTTAATATGGAATTTTAAATCTAACCTAGTGGTGGTAGTAGATTTTATTTTATGAAATAAATATGTTTTGTAAAATAAATAATTATGATTTAAATGGTAAAATGTATCTTAAATTATGACTTAACTTTATGATGGAAAATTTGGTTCAATTGGAAATGTGAATTTTGACTTATTAAAAGAATATTTTGTTTATAAAATGGGTATGTTTTGTATAATAAAATTTTATAGTGATTTTCTTTAAGTCAAAATTGTATAAGTAAAAATGTATAAAATGTGACTTAAATATGACTTAACTTGATAATTGAAAATTTGATTAAAAATGGAATTTTAGAGTAACTTAGTAAATAAAATATTTTAGTTATGAAATGGATGTTTTAAAGAAAAGAAATATTAAGGTCTGTTGTTGTTACACTACTAGAAAAAGGCTTGTAACGACAGCATGGGGCGACGGCTTCCGACGGCAAATTTCCGACGGCTTTCGACGGGCCGTCGGCGGCCGTCGGAAATTTGCGATTATACCTCCAACCGAGAGCCTTCTTCCTCCTCCTCTTCATACGAAAATTCCCCCAAAAAACCCCCAAATTCAACCTCCAAACTTCCAATCCCTAATTTCTAGCTTCCGGATCTTCCAAGGCTCCCTAATCAACCTCCGTTACTCTTAATCTAAGGTATAATCTCTTATTTTTGTGAAAAATTCAGTTTTTACCCTAATTCTAGATTTGCATAAATTGATAAATTAGGACGAATTAGTGATTGCAATTGTTTCCAATAGCGTAATAACAGTTTATAGCATCACATGGTATACCGATTTCATCTTTTATCGTGAAATTGTGAAAAATACGTATAATTTGTCGTTGTTCATGTATATGTAAATTGTTGTGTATGCCTTGACTCGACGATTGTATACGTTATTTGGAATAAGATAAATTGATTGAATGAACTAGGAGTATTATATTGTGCGCGTATTTACTTATGAAACAAAAAAATGCATTACTCTAAATTATATTGTGTGTATTGAAAAATGACAAAAATGTTAAAACAGCCTTAAGTTGATGTAATACGTTGAATAAATGTGTTAAATTAATATATATTTTTGTAAATGTGAACATTGAGTAAAACTGTATTTTTTGTAAAATGCGCGCATGTAACTGACAAATGTCCCTTAGAGAGTTTTTGGCCCCGTCTGACGAGTGTTGTACATGATCGTTGTATAAATAGTCGTTCTTTTCGAAAAACGACCATTTATATTCATCTGGTACAATGTTTGTCGGATTTGTCCCTGTATTGGACAAGTTATGAACACAGTAAGCATTTACATTTTGTATACTACTTCGTCTCAAACGGTTCATAAAATTTCGGCCTAACTTTTCTTTTTTGTTTCCTGCGTACACGCATTTGTGTACAATGCAGGGAACAAAAGGGAAATGCTGCCGAAATTTTGTTGAATCGTTTGAGACGAAGTAATATACGAAATGTAAATGCTTACTGTGTTTGTAATGGGAAGTAGGATGCCTGACCAATGAAAAAAAAATTATATATATTTTTAAATCGTTACGTTAAAAAATAAAATGTGCCCTATTTGAAAATATTTTTAAATTTGTGAAACTGTTCTTTAAATTCAAAATATTATACGACCATGAAAATAGTCTTTTTCGAATTTGTATTCTTCAAAATAAATATTAAATTTTGAACTTCTCATTTTGTCAAATAGGAAAAATGATTGATTATTTTGTTGATCGGAGGAGATGGATGTACCAAAGAAAAGGACCGAGGGGCTCAATAAAAGAAGATTTTTATAATGGTATAAACATGTTTGTTGAATTCGCTTTAAGTAATAACGGAAACGATCCAGAAATTCGTTGTCTGTGTAGTAGGTGTAGACATTTGAAGTATTTGTTACCAGATGTTGTGAAAGTTCATTTGTGCAAACATGGTTTCGCACCCGAATATTATGTTTGGGATCGACATGGAGAAGTTGTAGCAAATACTTCTGTAGAGTCTGAAAGTGTCGTTAACGAAATAGTTTCAACGACCCGTATAGAAAATATGGTCGAAGATGCAACACGATCAATGTTTCCTATGGTTGAAGTTGACGACGATGATAGAAATGTTGAAGAACCAAATATTGAAGCTAAAAAAAATTTTGACGACCAATGAGGAAGACGTTATTTTTGAGTCCGTTATGGATCCAGCAGAGCATGGTCGACGATACGGATTTGGCAATTTAGCGGTAAATAATTTAGTTTTTCTTAAAATATGATATTTTCACTTTTTCAAAACAATAAACTTGGATTTTATTTATTTTTCAATTATTGCAGTCCAGTAGTCAGAGTAGGGGACGGCGGAGTAGACATCAGAGCGATCTTGCAGATATAGAAGAGTTGCGGACTAGAGTTGCCCAGTTGGAGGAGCAGAACCGCCAACAGGCCATGCACACCGCACAATTGTTAGAGTACATGCAGCAGCAGCAGCAGGGTGGTGGTCACTTTCCTTCCTCGGCTGGCTCTGGATCTGCAGGAGATTGATTCATTACTTGCTTTCTTGTTCGTTCAGGTATGTTTTGTTTTAATTTAGAATGATTTGATAGACGGCGTAGGTAATTGTTGATTTATGTATAATTATGTTTGACACATTTGGTTCTATGGTAGTATGAGAACGTGTATGAGAATATTGATGAATTTGTGTATTAACAACATGGTAGAACAGTTATTGTTAGGATCATGTTAATGTTGGAATGGTTATTTATATTTTGATGTAATTTTATTTATTTGTGTGTTTATTAAATATTTTGTGGTTTGGGTTTGAATATTTGGTTGGAATATTGTATATTAGATTGTGCAGTATTGATATTCTAATGTTTGGAAGAGAAATGTGGTTGGAAGGCTAAATGTGCAGCAAATGTAAAAAAAAAACAGCAGATTTCCGACGGCTTCCGACGGCTTCCGACGGCTTCCGACAGCTTACTGGTCAAAATTTCCGTCGGTTTTCGACGGATAACGGCGGCCTGTTTCAGGCCCTTTCCGACGGTTTCCGACGCCCGTCGGAAACCGTCGGTAACCGTCTGGATCCGTCGGGAATGAATACGACAGCGTCCGTCGGAAGCCGTCGGAAATACTGCTTCCCGACAAAGCCATTTCCGACGGCGGCCGATGGTTTCCGACGGCCGCCGACGGCTTTTGGCCGTCGGAAAACGTGTTTCCCCTTGTAGTGTTAACATGGAAGTTAAGCAAATTATAATGTAAATTTGACTTAATAAATGAATTAAAATTAAATTGGATATTTAATTATTAAGAGTTATTTTATTTAAATCATAAGCTATCCAAATGAATATTTTTGAAATGTAAGATATGGTTTTACAAGTTAAAATGGTTAAAATTGAAGTTTTTAATGTTTCTGAAATGTTATAATAAATCTGGAATTGTATTGGCAGCATTTCCAAAGTGCTGCTGTTTCTGAAACAGAAGTGTTTCGCAACACTAAAATACTAACTGTGCACTTTATAAGTGCTGCTGTTTTGAATTTGACAATGTTTTTGAAATATTAATATATTTACCGTAACACTTATAAGTGCTGTTGTGGCTTAAATTACAATGAACTTTGGAAATGAATATTATTTTGAAGATTTTGACATTGAATTTAAATGGTTTAAATGAATATGTTCTGAGGTGAAATATAAACCATTTTTGAAATTTATAAGTTAATACAATGTTTTCGAAATGGTATAATTGAACGAATGAACTTAAAAATGCTATAACTTTGGTAATGAATATTATTTTAAGGATGTTATGATTTTTCTAAATATTATGATTTCCAAATGATAACATTTTAAATTGATATGGTTTCAAAGTATTATGGTTTCAAAGTGTTTGGTTTTAAAGGTGTTAGAACTTTGAAAGTACTATGATTTTGGAAATGAATTTATTTGAAAGAGTATTTAATTAAGAATTGTCTTTAAATATATTGATTTGCAATTGAAGATTGAAGAATATGGCTTTATAAAGTGGTTTTGGTTTAAGATGATTTAAAAAGGAATATTTCAAGTTTAAATAAATTGAAAGAAATATTCAATGATTGGAAATTTGGGTTTGTTCAAATGATATTTTGGTTTGGAGTATAAACTAGTTTGGATATGATATTTTGGCTTTGAAGTATAAACTAGTTTTGAAATGGATATGATATTTTGGTTTTGAAGTACAAACTAGTTTGAAATGGATATGCTATTTTGTTTTGAGGTATAAATTATTTCAAAATGAATATCCATGGGTTATAATAAAGATTGGTTGGCAAAGAGACCGGGATCAGATATGGGCATACTCTCTATCGATACCGAAAACCACTTTGACAACCGTATACGCGGTGGAGATTTCAGAATGAAGTAGGATGGTGGCGACGATCCTATTGAGGTATATACGTGGACCCGACTCCCGTGAGTTAGCATAAGGTGGCTAAAACAGGAGCGATCTCGGGCCAATGAGGTAGCACCTCTGATCGGACACATTTCTTCGATACTATTCTATTACTTGTGATTGATTTGGTGGCCACCCTTCGATTTTTGATTTGGGATTGCGTTCCGAGGTGGGCTGTAGTGGCTGCTACGCGTTTCCACCAGCCCGTGTGCGTAATTGTTATATCTACCCTGGCATTGCCTCATTGTGCCGTGTCACCTACCATATCGAGCTTTACTACGAGTTTCTATTTGTGTCGTACCTATGGAGTATCTTCTCGTAGCCTCCCGATCTGGAGGTACGCAGGTATTGTATAGACCATTGGCACTATTTATGTGTTAAGGTGGAAAATGTAAAGCCTTAACGCTATTTAGAAGTAAGTTTATTTTACTATTAGACATTATTATAACAACGAATATTACTACATAGTAAATAGTATAACGGATCCTTAGAGGATGGGCGGTCCCAAGCATCCTTTAAGTCACTTGTACTTTTCTATTACAGTTCACTTGAGTTGGTTTACATTGTATAAGTATGTATGTCCTGACTCAAGTGTTTTGTGTATTTCTTTACGCTCGGGTCAGACTGAGTTGTACCAATATTCGAGACTCACCTTTGGAGTTGGAGCTTCGCTTGGATCCATCTATTGATTCTGCTTTCAGTCATTCAGTTGATTCCAGTGATGTATTCAGATCTTGTATTTGACTATTGTATTGAGACATCTTTGTATTCGTGATTTCTATTGTATCTGGTTGAACTCTGTTATATATATAGTAGCTTCATGAGCTACTATGCTTTTGTTTCCGCTGCATTGTTATATTACTCTGTGTCCGTGATCTGTGATTTATTTACTGTATATTCTGAGCTTTGCCAAATTTATATTTACAATTCGGTATTTTAAGCAATTGAAGTCCGGCATGTGCGGATGGAATGGTTGAAAATATCGGGTCGTTACAAGCAGCCTAGAAAGTGCAAACTATTGAGTTGTCAAAGGAATATTGCCGCAGAAGCAACAATTGCCTCTACCGACCCTACCGTGCATCATGTACCACTAGGAGTAGATAGTTGGAAAGTTTGGGTCGATGCGGTGGTGGATCCTGAAGCTCTTATATTTAGGCCTACTTTAGATATCTATACGATTGGACAAGCGGTTGGGATGCCTACTGCTTGGCATAAAGAATTTACCTCTTTTGATTAGTACGTATATGTACTTTTACTGATTTATGTTATGGATTTAGTTATGTTTTGGAACGGAGTTATGAATTCATAAATGGCGTAAACTTGAATTGTTTTTGAATGTGAATGGTTCGTGTTGTTTCAAGTATTTGAATGATTGTGGTTATTACTAACGAAATATTGGTTTTAATGATAATATCATGAAATTTATGGTTAATAGCAATTGTGAAAATATGAATATAGTAGTTTGTAGCAATTGTAAAAATATTTGCAGCAGTTGCAAAAGATGCTGTTAGAACAGTAGCTCATAGTTGCAAAAGAGTCTTATAACAACTGGTTTTGACTGTTGCGATAAACTTTAATACAAGTGCAGATAGCGGTTGTAAAAAGTCTTTTACAACTGCCGAAAGCACTTGTAAATAATTTTTTTACAACTGCTATTTGCAATTGTAAAAAGACCTTTTTACAACTGCTTTTGGAACTGCACATACCTCTTGTAAAATAATCCCACTCTATTACAACTGCGGATATAAAGACTGGCAGGTGCCAGTTGTAATAGACCTATTACAATTGTTTTTGGAAGTTGTGAAATGGTATTTTTATTGTAGCGGATATAAGATCTCACCAACATCTATCAAAGACCTGAATCTCATGTCTAGAGTCCTCCTAGACCAAAGCAAGATGCCTAGAGCCTTTCTACCAACATCAGAAGCAAAGCATCCAAGTCAAGCTCCACCTTTTTCTCTCATGCTCACGGCCGTAATCATTTTTTCCCCTTTTTCTATAAATTATTCCAAATAAGTGTTATGCCACTTTCTTGAACGTGGATAGTGGATTAAACAAGGATGGTTTTTGTGAAAATTTGAGATCAATTGGATCCATTTCCAATTTGTTATGATTTTTGCAAGTTGACATATAAAATCTGCCTTTAAAAACTTGGACCAGAAAATGATTTGTCTTCCACCCTTAATTCAACCAAGATAACTCATGAATTAGAGAAAGTGATACAAACAAAAATGGTTGCCTTTTGAGTCAGCTTTCCAACGAAAAAGAATCACTCCATTTGGACTAACTGTTTGAGAGATATGGCCGAAATAAGAAGGTGGATTTTTCTTGAGATTCTTTCTCTGGAAGAAAATTAAGATGAAAAGGGGGGTATGGTAACCCAGTGTGGGATAGTGCAATTGAATGGGCAAATATATACAAGGCAACAAAATGGAAGACTTGGCATTCTATTCAACTATTGATAATGCTGAAGGTATTTGTTTCAAAATCATGGAAAGCCAGAAATGAAATCATATTTAAACAAAAAAGAGCTGCGCGGATGATGATATACAGAGATATGGCAAGGGGCATCTATGATGCAATGAAATATTCGACATTCCACTTTAGTCCTTCTGAGGTAGAGAAATGGAAGGCAATATGATTTATGTGCTTCGAGTCCGTCCGTACAATGCTTCAGGTCTATCCTCGGGATTATGCTTTGCCTCATATCTCAAGTTGAGTATGTGATGCTTGGTGTTTTCCTATCGGCTGCTTCGAGCTTCTCTGTACTTTCCTTCGGGCTCGCCTTTGTTTCCTTTATTTGTTTTGTTTTTGGTCCTTCTTCGCCCATGTTTATCACTGTATCTCCTATTTATGCACGTGATACTTTTTACTTGTTATAAATAAAAGGTAGGGGTCTTTTAACCCCGCTGGCTTTGCCTAAAAAATAATAATAAAATAAAAAATAAAAACATGTACACACATTTTAATAATATAATAAAACAAATTAGTTACCCACGTTAAGAACTTTGAAGCCCGCTCATGTTTCTAAAGCTTGGAGAATCAACGGAAAAAATGACAAGATGGCTCACGGATGGAGGAAGGAGGCTTTAGGAAATGGTTTTGCAAACAAATGGAAAAGATTGGTTTTATGAAAATAAGTTGCTCGCATTTGTGTGTTTTTTTTAGAAGAGAAAGAAAACTTCAGGCAAACGAAATAATGGAAGCACGTTTTGGAAATGGAAAGTTAGAGGAAGAGGTTTATGAAATAGAAAATGAATAAGGGTAAAGCACGTTTGGAAATTGGAATATGAAAGGGGAGGATACAAGAAGATGTAAATTTGCAAAATGAAAAGAGACTAACATATAGGTAATTAACAAAAGATGAAAGACACACGTTGGAATTTGATAAGACATGTTTACGTGGCAAGAAAATCTTTTAGTATAAAATTTCAAAACGTGCGCTACCTCAATTAATTTCATTAACACTTAGAAACATTTCAAGGCAAGACTCACGTGTAAATAAATAAAACTTACTGGAAAACAAAAGAGGCATGTATTTAATAAAAGAAAGTAATAATAATAAAATAAAATAAATGAAAGCGACGATTTAAATTTGAAAAGGTAAACCGTACATGGAAACCACAATTCTAATATACTCAAATAAAAAACGTTCATTTTAACATATTTTATTAACCCCAATATGCTCAAATTTACACGCACATATATATTTTTATTTAGTACACAGTAAATAAAATTAAACACTGCAATTAACGTAACAGGGACCGCCACCACACACAATAAAAGATGAACTGAGACTCCAAATTCAAATTTGGAACGAAATAAATTTCCTATGTAAATATACTAACTATTCCAAATCAAAATTTTAACCAAACATTCAAGTTGTTTTCTTACCATTTTATTATTGTTATTTTTTTTAAAATTAAATTCAAATCAAGTTTGAATATTTAAATAAATCAAATATTCCAACCAGAAACATACAACAAAATTCAATTCTTTGTTTTAATAAAATTAAATTTATATTCACAAATAAAACATTCACTTTATTTGATAAAGTATTCTTTTCAATAAACCGATCTTTTTCTTTTATTTTTATTGAAACATATATCTTTTTATTACACATTAATTTACAATTAACACCTCCCGCTTTAAACCAACTTATATTTAAAGATTATCCCATTAAAGAGTTGTAGAAACAATACGTCGTATAACCACGTCGTTTGTCGTTTCTTTATCAATTGATTTCTTATTTTCATTATATTTGTAACCAATTTGAGTACTCACAGTTTGAACGTAATATTTCTAATTGAAATTCTCATTATATTTTTAACACAAAACGTAAGTTACACATATCACTAATTAATTACCATTTACTTCTATTTCTTATTAATGACAAGATTTAATTACTATTAATTACAATATTTAAATCTCAAAACATACCATAATACATGGAAGATAATTAATCCAATTGTTTTCCTATGAAATCCAATTTTCCATGTTAAACCTAATATCTATATACCAAATTAATTTCAACATTAACCGTAATAAAATTCTAATTCATTAAAATTTAGTTTCCAACCCATTCTTTTATTTTTTATTTTTTAAATGTTCTTTATATTAACAATATCTTATGTGTTTATTAAACATAAGTTTCCATTTTATTGCACTCATTACTCTACAGTTACATCCTTTATCATATTACTAAAATATTTCAATTACATTAATTTCATTGATTATCAAATTAATTTCAAAACGAATTAAATAACGAGATGAGAAATAAAACAATTGTTACAACTTAGTAATTCATATATCTATAAATTTATCGCTTACAAACAAGGATTATAAATTTACTTACCAAATAATTGATTTCATATTCTATATTAAAAACAATTTCAATTAAATGACGTATGATTTCACCTTTAATATATTGTTTATTTTATTCCTTATTAAACTCCACAATCATATTCAAACTAAACTTTACATTTATATTCCAATTAGAAATAAACAACTATCTCATTCTTTATTAACATTTTATTATTTACAATCGACGAAATTTACATTCAAACGGTTATTAATTATATTCAAATCAATAACATTAAATTATATTCTATTTGTGTTACCATCCTTACCTCATCGAACTTGTCGTTTTTAGAATTCATTTAAGATCAAGTTATATATTTTAACCTTTTTTTTTCATTAATAAATCATAAACTGTAATTTCTGGCAATATTAGATCCCAAAATCTTATTAAATTTAATATTTTTAATTATTAAAAATGTGGGTCGTTACAGTATGCGTAGTGGATTATTAGGACAATTTGCAACCTGTTTAAAAAATGGATTTATCAGAAATGCTGCGAGGCCCGAAAAGATGGACAAAAGGCTGTGCCGAAAAAACATCAATGGCTCCTTGAATTCAGCAAGTGCAATATGATGGTTCTCATCATTTCAGACCTAAAATGGTACCCTTTCTTGGGGCCTTGTAGCAAGTTCCTAGATTTATATGGTCATTAAGAATCAACCCTTATACCTACTCATAACCGTTCAGGCTCAAGTGGTCGTAATTGGTATCAGTCGGATTTCAAAAACTAAAATTTAAGGCGTGTTTGGTGCAAAATGAGTTTTGTGTTTTCAGTTTTCAACATTAAATACAAAATATGAGAGAAATGGAGGGACGACGAGTAGAATGGAAAGAAGATGAAGAAAACCACAGAGGAGATGGAGGAACGATGGAAAGATGAATTATTTCTCGTGTTTATCTTATTTCTCAAAACATAAAAAATAAAAATTGTTTTCTATTTTGTATGTTAACTTTATTTTCTACCATGATTGTTTTTCACAATATACATGCGTCGTGTGCATGTTTGTATGGACGAAATTGAAAATTAAAAAGTGTAAACCAAACGCTACATAAATTTTCAAATTTTCAAGTAAGTTGAAAATTTTGAATTCGTCAGTTATTGATCTCATGACAACTCCAGTTTCTTAAACAAATCAGTTGACCTGCTAACTTATTTATTTCTTTATTCCAGAAATTACAAAACAATGAAAAACTGCAAAACTAACTGCACAAGAGAAGAGAATCAATATGATAGCCAACGAACTTCAGAAAGATTATGGCTTCGTTTTACTTGTGATCGTCATTTATTTCTTCTTTGATTTTTGGATGGGTGCAGAAGTTGAAAAGGCACGGCAAAAGTAAAATTTCTTGAAATCACTACTACTAGAGTTACTTACTTTCCCATTACTTAGTCATAATATTGCAGGGACCATGTATGCCTTAAAGTCCGAAAACAAGGATGCCAAGCTATTCAAGTGCATCCAGGTTACCAAAATTGCCATGTTTCATAGTAGCAATGAAATAGCACATGTGCTTATATATATTATATCATATAATTAACAAGTATTTCATAACTTATATGCTTATATATAATCTAACCGCAGAGGGCGCACCAGAACTCCCTGGAAATGTTGTTTACACATTTCTGGTACTTCTTTTAGTAGGGGGACTTAAATATCCGATCGTTTCTGCCAGTTTCGGAGTTGTTTATATCATAGTAAGGTACTTCTATTTCAGAGGCTATTCCACTGGCGTTGCAGCTAACAGATTCAAGGTTGGGTAAGTAATCTCTCTGTTCAGTTAGAACATCTTCAATGGTGAACAAATTAAGCTATAAATATTAAATACTGAATTTGACTGAATACTTCCTTCAATGGTGTTACAGCTGAGGGTAGATACTCAGTTTAGAATAGTTGAGTCATTGAATGTGATTTTATTTGTACCTTAATAAATTTTACCCATATATAAATTCATAGTTACATGCATACATATGCATATATGTATACATGTGCATATATGTATGCATGTACGTGCATATACCTATGGATGTATCAGTGTGTATAGACACACATACATACACATACATATATGATTAATTATAAGAGTCAAATATATTATTTATAGCTGAACAACATAAATGCTGAACTGGAATGTTTTAACTAAGCTCTAATTGTTCAATTTCGTACACTTTAGGGGTTTAAAGATCGTGCCGGCAGTGTTGTTTGGCTCGCTTTTTGTGCTTGCTGCATGTTCTACCTCGTTTGGGGTCACTCTGCTTTGTTGTTGACGCAGCCTACAGGATCACACAACTCACGAATTGATGAATTTGTGGAAAATGAATCGATGAAACAAAATGAATCGATGAATTGAAGATACCCAAGTGCCCAAATCCGTTGATCTCCCGAGATACCGGATTCTAGCTATCTTCAACACGTTGATCGCGCACGATACCGCGTTAGAAGATCTACGATTCTTCAACGTTGATCTCGCGCACGAGATTCCGTGAATCGGCTTCAAGTTCGTTGATTCGAGCGCACTTGAATATCCGAAGATGGAGAAAGGAGATAACACTCAACTTCCAATTTTAATGGTGGCACAAAGCACAAACCAATTTTTATTCAAAAATTAACTCCCTTTACAAATGACAACACACCCCTATTTATAGGAAATTACAACACATTCGACTTAACAACATTCGACATAAGAAAAATAACGACCTAACAACAAAGCGACTTAACAACATAAGAAAAGAACAACATAACAATTACAACACAAACGACACACGACTTAAAGTAAAACACAGCACAAGAAAACAGCGACCTAGTGGAAGCTCGCGACATAAGAACAGCGGCCTACTGGAAGCTCGTTCGCGACATAAGAAATAAGGCATCAACGACCTAAAATTCTTCAGCGACTTAAACTTCTTCGCGACCTAAGAACTTCGGCATCAGGAGCGACTTAAAGATCTGCTCGTTCGCGACCTACTGGAGATGCTCGCGACTTAAGGAGGAGGAGCGACCTAAGCTCGCCGCGACTTAAGGAATGTCGCTCGCAATTTAGCTGGAGCGAAGATGCTCGCGACTTTAAGAAACTCGCGACCTAAGAAGCATGCGATATAAGAATCTTCCGCGACCTAGGAATTCAGCGATCTAAGGAAGTCGTTCGCGACTTAAAGAAATTCTCGCGACCTAAGTTTCGCGACATAAGGAGGAGCAATTTAGGAGAAGCTTCGCGGCCTACTGTAGCGCGACATAAGGAGAACACGTCAGCGACCTAGTGCTAAGCTTCGCGACATAAGGAAGCAAGCGAGTTAAACTGGAACGACCTACTGGAATCGCGAATTAGAAGCTCGAGCGATCTAGGGCTTCAGCGATTTGGCTTCTTCGCCTTCGCGACCTAGGGAAGCGCGATTAAGGGACGCGACTTAAGGTAAGTCGTTCATCTTCATCTCGCGCTGCATCATCCTCCCCTGGTTGAAAAGAATTCGTCCCGAATTCACACTTTTTTCTTCTTCGATACGCTGTCTTCCATTCATTATCTGGTCTGATGCAGCTCTAGTGATAACCACTCTTGAGATTGATCTTGTCTTGACCCTTTGAAGATGCGGCTCGACATAAGGAGCGCATGGCATAAAGCAGACGTGGCATTAGGCAGGCGTCATAAGGAAGTGATCTGAGGGAGATGACATCATGACGCTTGTGCCAATAGGAAGGTGTGATATAGAACCAAATCGTGACGAAAATGCGAGACGATATAAGGAAGTTTAAAATCGCAGAGCGACTTAGGCATTCACGACTGAAGAAGTGTGATGACTCATGCCTATATTCTTGTCTTTCCTTATCTCGTTCAGGTGTATCATCATTTAGAATCTTCCCTTGATGTGTTGCAACAATTTTCCCTGATTGAAATGAATTCCCACTCTCTTCTTCTTTGACATGTTTATTTTCATGAAATGGTTCCAAGCAGTTGACGTTGACAACGTCAGCAGTGCGGACATGATCAGGCAACTCCAACTAACAATCATTCTCTTCCTCCTGTCTTTTCAACTCTTCCTGTTCTTTCAGATTCACAAGATCATACGATCCCCACAGTAAATTAGCATCTGGTACTAGTTCAGTTTGATGTTGAATGTCCTGTAGTGGTGGTAACTCTTAGGGTAATTTCTCAGGATATTCGACTTTAGACTCATCGAATTCTGATCCAACTTCCTCAAAAACCTCAAGATCTTTACTTGTTCCTTGCCCGGTCAACACAAACAATTCATTACTATTTTTCACCTTTTCAACAGACTCTTCCAAAAATACAAGACTAGTTTCTTCAGGCAGTTCCTCAGAAATCTCATCTTCAAACTCTTCAAATACTTCAACCTCTTCATGATTCTCAAAATCAGAACTTTCTCCAGATTCAATCCACATTGATAATTCATCACTATCTTTCATTTTATTGACGAACTCTTTCAAAGATAATAAACTATCTGATTCTGCCTTCTCTTCTATTTCATTTTCACTTTGTTCGGGCTTTTCAGAAACTAAGGAATTTACATTTGGCTGGCTCTCATCTATAAGCTCAGGTGTTAAGCAAGAATCTTCCACCATCAAGTTACTTCCCTCAACTCCGAACACAATTTCTTCTTCCATACTATCGACATCAATCTTTGGCGGTGAAGAGTATTCAACTTCTACATCCACATACTTTGAATAAAATCCCATCAAAAAGTTACATTCATCGTTCTCTAACTCGACCTCTTCATCTTCGTTGTCAAACTTTGGTGGTAATTCTTCGAACGATTCCGTAGGACCATCCTCTTCAAACTCTTCTAACATTGGTTTAACTTCCTCAGGAATTTTAAGCTCTTCACTTGCCTCATACCTAACCAAGGATTCAACATTACCTTCCGCTTCTTCAACACTTTCGCTGAAAGATAATGGACTAGTCGGTTCCTCTTCCTTTTCCGGCTCGCTTTCAGTAGAATCATCCACATCCTCGTTTTCACATTCTTCTACAACTAAGGTTTTCTTCTTGGACTCCGTATATTCAATACTTCTATGGTCAGACTCCTGATAATGATAGCGCTTAATTCGGTCATCAACATTTGCCTTGGTGATTCCATGTACAACTGGTTCGTTGACTCTCTTAGAAACATTTATACTGCAATTAACACCTTTATTCCGATTGCTGGGACTTGTAACCACACCTTTTCCTCGACTCCCTTGACTCAACTTCTGCAATTGTTGGTTCATACGAGCTTGATAATTGTAGGGTAAGAAATTTGCCTTCATCATCCTTTTCATCTTATCCCACGTGACAACTTTGGATTTTCCCATTCTCTCTCTGGTTGGTTTAATTTGTTGCCACCAATTCATAACTCTTCCTCTCAATCTTGTAGCAACTAACTTAACTTGACGATCTTCAGGCACGCTGTTGAGTTCAAAAATCTTTTCAACCTTTGATAACCAATCAAAGAATTCCTCTGCTTGTAGACCACCTCGGAATTCTGGAATTTCTATGTCCATCCTTGACTCTCGTGTATGACCATTCTCTTCAACATTCCTATATCGATTTTGTCCTTGACCTGGATACCGAACGTGAACACTATTACCATAACTATCTTCTTTAAAATTAGATGAGCTTCGATGTCGATTCTGAACATTGACTCTTCTATGACCATGCACGTCCTCTCTACTTCTTCTTTCATAATCACAATATGGCTCATGCTCGTAACCACGATAAGCTCTTCTTTCTTCATTTCGATATTCATGATTGTCTCGAAATCCACGATATCGATTTATCGACCAGGATGGTTCTCTCCTTTCCCGATCCGATGGTGGTGACATTCTTCTCCTCTCGGAATTTGACGGCGAAATTCTATGACCACCTTGATTTGAACCTGGTGATGCTCTTTGTCGAGTTTGATTCATATCCATCATGAGCCTTTTCAATCTACCAATTCCCTCATCAAACTTCTCATTGAATTTATCACTAATTTGTTGCTCCATTTGTTCAGCATCTTCTCTTCGATACACATCTGCAACATTCTGATGACGATTAACTCTTCTTGGAGGCATTGTCAAATCTTCAACAAATCCAAACACACACTTCGCTTCGATTAAAAAAATTCTCTGTTTTGATTTGAGATTTATAAACTCCCAACTTGTTTGAAGTCTCACGAACACCCAAATAAACAAACAACTCAATTCGAACTCCAAAAACTTCAAATCTCGAAACTTCACACCCAACGAACTTGGAAAAGTTCGTCTCCTCGCTCTGATATATACAACTCACGAATTGATGAATTCACGGAAAATGAATCGATGAAACAAAATGAATCGATGAATTGAAGATACCCAAGTGCCCAAATCCATTGATCTCTCGAGATACCGGATTCTAGCTATCTTCAACACGTTGATCGCGCACGATACCGCGTTAGAAGATCTACGATTCTTCGACGTTGATCTCGCGCACGAGATTCCGTGAATCGGCTTCAAGTTCGTTGATTCGAGCGCACTTGAATATCCAAAGATGGAGAAAGGAGATAACACTCAACTTCCAATTTTAATGGTGGCACAAAGCACAAACCAATTTTTATTCAAAAATCAACTCCCTTTACAAATGACAACACACCCCTATTTATAGGAAATTATAACACATTCGACTTAACAACATTCGACATAAGAAAAACAACGACCTAACAACAAAGCGACTTAACAACATAAGAAAAGAACAACACAACAATTACAACACAAATGACACATGACTTAAAGTAAAACACGGCATAAGAAAACAGCGACCTAGTGGAAGCTCGCGACATAAGAACAACGGCCTACTGGAAGCTCGTTCGCGACATAAGAAATAAGGCATCAACGACCTAAAATTCTTCAGCGACTTAAGCTTCTTCGCGACCTAAGAACTTCGGCATCAGGAGCGACTTAAAGATCTGCTCGTTCGCGACCTACTGGAGATGCTCGCGACTTAAGGAGGAGGAGCGACCTAAGCTCGCCGCGACTTAAGGAATGTTGCTCGCAGTTTAGCTGGAGCGAAGATGCTCGCGACTTTAAGAAACTCGCGACCTAAGAAGCAGGCGATATAAGAATCTTCTGCGACCTAGGAATTCAGCGATCTAAGGAAGTCATTCGCGACTTAGGGAAATTCTTGCGACCTAAGTTTCGCGACATAAGGAGGAGCAATTTAGGAGAAGCTTCGCGGCCTACTGTAGCGCGACATAAGGAGAACACGACAGCGACCTAGGGCTAAGCTTCGCGACATAAGGAAGCAAGCGAGTTAAACTGGAACGACCTACTGTAATCGCGAATTAGAAGCTCGAGCGATCTAGGGCTTCGGCGATTTGGCTTCTTCGCCTTCGCGACCTAGGGAAGCGCAATTTAGGGACGCGACTTAAGGTAAGTCATTCATCTTCATCTCGTGCTGCATCAGTTGTGCTTATTATTGACCGTTTATTTGTTTAAATATATGTATAAGAAATTGATGGATAGACCTAGCTGGTTTTACTTTGCAATCAGTAGACAATAATTCCATATGAATAATAATGTAATCAAATTAAAGTAATTTTGTATGTTTGTTTATATAATGTCATGAATATCTAAATGCTAAGTTTATGTTGTTAAGTGATGATGCTTTGATACTTGTATTACAAAATTTCACCTAAGATCACATGCTTAAACGTGTGTGTGCTGTTATGTGTAAATATTATACATGCTTATGTAATCAATTGTTACTATTGTGTATGTTTGCTCACTTCGGAAGTGTTAAAAAGAATCCATAGGAAGAAGACACTGATGATGTTGTAAATACTATGAATTTTTATGAAGTTTTTTATTTACATAGTGGTGAGCATTTGACCTGAATTAGTGGATGTTACGGTGATAGTCATCTACCAAATCATCCAAATATGTCTCAAAAAAGAAATCGCTTAAATGTTTCGATGGAGTTTGAGTTTTGTATTTCTTCTTCTTCTTTACCAGTCTATAAAACCACACTTAATCAGTTTTCTAGAGTTTTTAGAACAAATGGGATGAGTGTTTTCTTCGAGTTTTTAGAACGAATGGGATGAGTGTAGTTGACTATTGTTAAGCACTTGATTGGTTTGGTGGTGGTTGTTATTGTTTTCTTTCTCAAACTGCAACAAAAACAATATATTACGATGCTTTTTTACAATTTTTATTTTTAAAAGGTTGTATTTAGAACATTTTTGAAACCTTGTTTTTTACTATGTTTTTAAGTTGTACAACCTTTTTGCAGAGGGTGTAAAAAATACCCTTTTAACAACTATATTACAAAAACGTTGTAAAAACATTAATTTTACAACTTTTTCCTTAAAGGTTGTAAATATTTATTTACTTTGATAAAAGTTGTTTAAATCGTAGGTTGTAACTATCATCGAGCAAACGATCACGCTGAGTTAATGCTAATTTTTTTGAATATATTTACTGTTGCTTAAAATATTAAAATAATTAATTAATAGTTATTTATAATTAATAACAAATAATTACTACTTACTTAATAATTTATAAATTTTAATTTATATATAATAATTTATAAATGACAAACTATATATGTAATTATTTATAATTTATTATAATTAATGATTATTAATAAATAATTTATAATTACCAACTGTAATCTGTAATCAATAATTAATTTTGATATTTAATAATTTATTATAGCCAATTAATAATAATTAGTAAATTATAGTAAATATTTATTAATTACTTTTAATAATCAATAAGTATACTTAATATTTAATAATTGATAATTACTATTACATAATTAATCATTAATAATTAACTTTTAATATTTAATATTTAATATTCAATGATTGATAATTACTACTAAATAATTATTATTAATAATTCATAATTGTTATTTAATAATCAATAATTAATAAATCATAAATAATATTTAATAATTTGTATTGATTATTTAATATATAATAATTAATAATTACTATCAAAATAATGAAGAAGTAATAATTAATAATTAATAATTAATAATTAAGACAAATATTTAATATTTACTATTTAATAATTAATTTTTAATAATCTATGATTAATAAGTAATATTTATTGATTAAGAAATAATATTTATTACTTAGTATTTAATAATTATAACTGATAATTATATTTAATATTTCATAAAATTTAAAATGTTAAATTTTCTAAAATAAATTTAAAAATATACATAAAATTTAGAAACAAAATTTTGAAATTTTCATAAAATTTAGGGTCTAAACAAATTTAAAATTTTAGACAAATTTTACACTTTGTAGAATATGACAACTCTCAGAAAATTCGTAAATGTTGAGAAAATTTCAAAATTCCAAAAATATAAATATTACGCTACAAATTATTAATTCAATATGCATCTAGAGGTTTTCTTTTATAACTATCTTCAATTATAAAGTATTTAATAAAGAGGATGCAATACCAAAAATTTATTAATTAATTTTTAATACCTACTAATTACTACTAAATAATTATTACCAATAATTAATAATTAAGATTAATAATTAATGATAAATATTTAATAATTAAAAAGTAATATTTATTATTTAGTATTCTATAATTAGAATTAATAATTATATTTAATATTTGAAAAAAAATTGAAATTTTCTAGATTAATTTTAAAAATATTCATAAAATTTAAAATGAAAATTTTGAAACCTAAAGTTCAAAAATGTAAATTTATGGTCGTGCTTGTTATTACTTTAATTTTGGTATCTTTAGAATTAGTAGGAATAGTTTCAAATAATGAATTTTGCCGCTTACACAAATCCTAAATTTCAAATACCGCCTAGATCCCAAAGTGAAATCCGGGTATCTCAAGCAAATCCCAAAACAAATTCCACCGCCTAAATTCTCCATCTCACCACCACAATACTTCATCATAATCGGATCCCCATTCTCCACATTCATGATATATTAACTTATCAAATCACATTGTCTAAATCATACAACACAAAAATCTATCTCCTCAATGCTCGCCTTGCTGACGCATAAGGAAGCAAGCGTGGATGGTCTCGTTCAATGTGGAAGCTGACGCCTAAGTCGTAGTCGAAGCCGATGCCATTGAAATCCAGAGTCGATTTAGGTTCAAGCCAATGAAATCCACCTGATGTGATGAAAGTAGTGATCAAGGATGATGTTAACTATGACATTAAAGCATATGTTTAGTTTGTCAAATGAGACCAGACTTGGACTTGTAGGTGTGGAGTTGGTTATTGACGGTTTGGCTGTTAAGATTTCAAAAGGGCAAGAGACGCAGATAAGGAAGAAAGAGAAGAGTTTTAAGTTAGAAGGCTTGTTCCTCGGTACATTTGACATCACGCTTGCAGCTTTACAACATGCCTGTATTAAGGTTGACAGATTATTAATATTTTAATAAATCATATATTCTTTACGGGTTGTTAACCAAAATTCCCACACTACTCATATTTAAATTTCTCTCTATAGTGTAATATATATTCTATGAAAGTATATGAATGTATTTCTAAACTTTGACTTGAGTATATCTACTTTCACATGTTCTAATTTCTATCTTTGACTATACTCTTATGTGATAGAGAGTTTTGTTAGATTGATATCGTTGTAACTTTCTGTTTGCATGTAAATAAACATGGTGTTAACTTATCTTTTACTAGGTCAAAGAAGAAGAACAACCAGAAATTTCATAAGCATGTTCAGTTTTTGCAATCCCCTATTGTATTATTCAAGGTATAATTATTTTCAACAATATTAATTATTTGTTAGTCTTTATGGATTTTGCATGAGTATGACTTAGAATTGATTTTATAAATAAACTGCAGTCACCTTATTTGGTTTCAGAACCATATTCAGTTTTGGTAAATTAATTGAATTGGTAACTATGTATTTATGTTTTGCAGCTGAACTATTTGATGGTACTAAATATCATGTATACTAGCATGGTTAAGAACATGTATTACTAGCTATCAATTTGTATTGCTTCACATAGGTAATATTGTATGTGAAGTAGACCAAGGCTGCAGACGTAGGACAAGTGCGCAGTCTAAACTTTAGGTTCAAGGATTTTAGGTAAATAAAGGCATCGACTGGCTGCGCCAAGTGAGGTGAGAGATGTTGTTTTTGTAAGACTACACTGAGGGTGTGTATTTTTGTTGCATGCACATAGGCTAATGCAGACCGAAAGTTGCTAAGATAATGATGGCTGTAGTGGTAGGATAATGGAGGTTGTTGCAAACTTGCCGATATTGTTGAGCAGATGTTTATAATAAAGGCATGCTGTTTATGGTTTGATGTACATATGAAGTGATGTAAATGTCAATAGGGTGCTGATGAAAGAGGCTTATTGAAAGTGGGCAATAGTGTGTTATTTGGGTATTGTAGAAGCTACCACGAAGAACAAAGAGTTGCGTAAAGATTCGAGTATGAACTATAATGATATGTTGTTCTATGAAAATAGGTAATGTATTCCAAAGCAGTGTTTTGTTGGATGAGGTTGTGTGTATGGTTCTATGTAAGATTGTTTTGGTATTGGTGGATGTGATATACTGTGAGCGCTGTGACATCATTGTTTGAATATTATATGTAAAATGAAAGTTATATTATATGTAAAATGTTATTTTTGAATCGATGAATTCTATGTATTTGAATCAACGATTTTATGTATTTCAAATTTTAAAATTTTAATTTTATAATAGTATTTAGGATAAAGCAGCATGTTGAAAATAGTTGAAATGTCTATGTAATTTTTGTTAAAAAGACATATATTTTTCAATATTTACAAAAGTTGAGAAAAATAATCTGCAACACTAAAAAAAAAAGTTGTAAAACACATTTTGCAACATCTAAAAACAGTTGTAACAATTACAAGTTTTTTGCAAGATCTAAAAAATGTTGTAAAAGATGTCTGCCCCATTACAACTAGGTATAATACCACGTTTGCAAAAACGTTGCGAAACTTATATTACAACGTTTTTTTGATGTTGTAATAGGGTATATTTGTTTTAGTGTCAAGTTATTTGAATATAGGGTAATTCTTTTAGATAAAAACAAAAACACTTGAACATAGGGATATTTCCTTAAGGAAAAGAATTACCAAATGATAAAAATTAGTTTCAAGAACAACTAATTTGTTCAAACCTTCTCTTCCTCATTCATTTAAACTTATTTTCACCAAAATCAACTACTAAAGGAATGAATCGGTTGAAACTGATTGAAAATAAATAGCTAATATAATTTCAAACACACACACAAACACACACACACACACACACACATATATATAATAAAGTAAAACCTTGGTCAAAAGAGTCAAAGTGAAGCCTTTTTCTGGGTACCAAAAACACCCATATCTAAAATTATTGCACTTCATCCAAGTAGAGGACATTTTGGTCAAATTGACATTTCAACTTCTCCATATTATATATTATATATTCCCTGTAACATCCCCCTACTTGGAGGCGCAAACTAACGACCACGGATGCTGCAGTCATACATAGTTATTAATCCTCGGCAATCAAATACGGCGGTGTTGGATACATTGATACATGGATCATAAGAATATGGAAAAAATTTAACAAATTAAAAACATATTTCCACATTCCATTCAAAACATTTCATGTTCATTACATAATCCCACAAATGTTAACCACGTTCAGAAAAATATAATTATTGCACATACGTCAAGAGCGACATATGAAGATGCCTCCATGGTTGATCAGAGTATATAATAAGACTAATAAGTTTGTCTTTACATCCAAGATACATGGCGGAAAAAGACAAATAACTAATTGCCTCCTGCACGCCTCCGGAGGTTTTATTCGTCTAAGAAGAGAACCTAGAAACCCTAAACCTCAAACTACTCAAAATCAATTGAGTACCCGAGAGTTTAAGGGGAAATCAAAAACTTCGAGTCAGACATAAAGTCTGGTATGAATAATAATCTAACATCTCAATTAATTTAGATACCTAGTGAGACCACGCCGCTTAGCGGAACGGATTTTCCCCTCACTAGTATCCTAAAACCCTTTTTATCAAACCATATACTGTACTCATGTATCCATAATGGTTAAAACATAGCATTTCAAAATATGATGATGATATACATGTATAAACATTTTGGATATCCCATCCCCAGTTTAATTGACTCCCTGTCATATTTATAGTTTCTAGGATCAATATTAACCTATTAGTTTTCATGGGTTTCCTAATAACCTTTTTATAATTCATGGACACCCTATCCGATTTTAGAGTTTTCATGGGATTACTAAGAACCTATAGGCCCCTACCAATTAACTTAATTAATTCATGGGTTCCCCTGAACCTATTGGTCATTTCAATAACTCATCTTATATCCTAGTTTTTATGGGTTGACTAGGAACCTATGGATACTCCAGTAACTCCCTTCTTAGCCTAGTTTTCATGGGTTGGCTAGGAATCTACTGATGCCTCCCTTAACTTCTTCCTTATCCTAGTTTTCATGGGTTGACTAGGAACCTTTTGACCGACGTCAATACTTAATCAGGATA
The DNA here is from genome assembly GCA_030737815.1 of Allium fistulosum. Taxonomy (NCBI): domain Eukaryota; kingdom Viridiplantae; phylum Streptophyta; class Magnoliopsida; order Asparagales; family Amaryllidaceae; genus Allium; species Allium fistulosum. The sequence continues at coordinate 1,431,291,923 of CM060902.1, forward strand.
TAGTTTTCATGGGTTCACTACAAACCAATTGGCCCCTGCCAACCATCATTAATACATAGTTTTCATGGTTTACTATGAACCTGTTGGTTACCCCCAATAATTTCCTAATCATAGTTTTCATGGGTTTACTTTGAACCTATCTCCAGGACAACTTCAGGGTTTAGGCACCCTATATTTTGGTCTCCCTGATCCCCTAAATGAAATTCTAATCATTTCGGAGTTTAATCATTTTATATTCACTACTGGGATAACCAAGCTGGTTCTTCTACCCCTTTATCCCTAAAATACAGTTATGGGTCCTTTATCATATGAATATATTCATATTTGAAGAAGCAAACATAACAACTTAACAATACCACTCCTGTGGGTTTAAGGTCCTTGAAAAAACTTTTCATATAAAACATGGTTAATCCCTCTAACCTATATTTTTATCAGGTCAATACTTCTTCAAATTTACATACTTAAAGTCATTTCAAAACTCCTTTATGTAGCCATGGGTTTTTCCTTAAAAGTGAGTTTGGGTTATAAAACCCTTCGTCATATTCGAAACCTAGCTTTCGGCCTCATAGGATAACCTCCTTAGAAAGCATTAAAATCTATCTTCAAAACATTAGGCTCTTGCCTTTTGACTACTTTAAAACTTCCATTTCGAAACCTTTCGATTGTATTAAAACATTAACATTTTACTTTAGAATCATTGCTTTGAAACCAAGTGGAAGTACCCTTTTCGAAACCATTGGAAGTATACCTTCTAAAACCATTGAAAGTCCTCATTTCGAAAATCATTGGGTTTATGTTTAAAACATCAATTTAGGTCAAAGCAGACATAAGCGAAAGCATCTCTTTTGAAACCATTCTTTATTTCATAAAAGTATTGGGGAAACTTGATGGTGTCGAAACCATCCTTTCGAAAGCATTAAAACATCTGGGTAAAACAATTGAAGGTTGGCTTCAAAACCTCTTCCAAAACCATTGCCTTCGAAACCCCTAACGCCTTTCGAAAGCAGTAGGAAGTGGCTTATAATTATAAAAACAAACAGTACCTTCCGACAACATTGATGTCTTAAATACCATCGAAAGGCATCTAATCACAGAAGGGTTTCGACTTGGTCGAAACTACCCCTTCCGAAAGCATCACTTTAAAAACTTGGTAACTTCTTCGGAAGCTACTTACTTTAAAAACTAAGGCGGCAGTTCTCCTTCGAAAGCTTCTTTTGAAATACCTTTTCACAACCCTTTGGTTTCGACTGCTTCGAAACCCTTTAGTAAACATGCAAGCGCTTTTCTTTTAAAAACAAAACAAAGGTATCGACACCTTCAGAAGCTACCTTTCAACACCTTACCTTCCGCCTTTCTCCAATCCACCACGTACCAACTAAGTGATATCATGTGTATTGGTGTCATGGTAGAGGGGTTCAACTAGGTCGGAGGCGGAAGCTCTGGGTCGAAAGATTCTTCCAAAGGAGGCAGAACATGCTTTTCTGAGCAAAAAGCTGTTTTTACTAAATAAAGTAAATTTTTTGTAACAAACTTGCCCACTTGTAAACACCTGATTGGTTATCATAAACTTTCAAATAATTTGGCTAATATTTGCCGCATTTTCTCAGATCTAAAACCAATTAACAATTAACACATAGGCCCTTTTAAGTAATAAATCAATTAAAACATTTAGGTCCTCCTTTCAAAATAATTTAATTTCCATACTAAATCACTTAATAAAATCCCCAAAAATTCTAGAAATTCACTTTAATCATGTTGCCTAACATATCAAAATTTAGACCCAAATTCTTAATATAATTTCCAAAATAAATTTATAAACCCAAATAACAATTTTTCCAATTGAAAATTCATAACTAATTCTCCACGGCTTGGAAAACTATTAAAATTGAAACCTAACTCCAAAATCGTGTTTCTCATAACATATAATTTTTCCATGGAATTTAAAAATCATTTAACCTCAGTTTTACCCTAAAACCGTGCACAATGCCCTTGAAACAATCTTGTTTAATCTAAACAAATTATAAATCAAGCATATCATCATCCAATATACAATAAAAAGGAATTTACCCTTAAATCCGAAAACATATGATTATAGAAATCAAAATAGAGATGTAGCGATTATTATTCACCTTAGATTGGATAAGGAAATTGGAGATTGATTGAGATTGATTTCTTCTAGCTTGATCCTAAGCTTTAGATTTGATTTCTCTTTTCTTCTTTCTCCTTAATGGTCGGCTCCTATTTGCTTTCTTACGTTTAAAATTTTGCTTAATAAAATGAACGTAAATGGCTAAGGGAAAATAGTATAAGGGTGGAAACATGGGTCGCAATTTACTCTCATGCCCTTATGTTAATTTGCTAATATTTAACCATTTTAAACTCATTCAATTTAAATAGTACGGCCACTAAATTAATTAATCAACCTCAATCTCCTTATCAATCTACATTATTCTATTTAATTTATTCTAATTAAATCTCCTGAATAATGATATAAAAAATTAGGGGTGTTACAGGCTCACCTCCTTAAAGAATTTTGTCCTCAAAATTCAGCAAGGACTAACTAGCTAACATAGCAATCATTTGTAACAACTCCTAACAACCATACTAGCCTACCTGACTAGCAACTAATCTATATAAATCTAATATAGACATACCATCAAAGCAGATCAAGATAAGCATCTCAAATCTTGTCCTTTGTCTCCCAAGTATAGTCCTTCTCGTTTTCGCTCCACTGAACTTTCACCAACTTGACTGTCTTGGTCCTCAATCTCTTCTCATCTCTCGTTACAACCCGAACTGGTTGTCTAACAAAGGTCAAATCTGGCTCTACTATCAAGTCCTCTAACTTTGTCTGAGGAATAGTAGCCTCTGGATCATGTACATACTTGCGAAGTTGAGACACATGGAATACATTATGGACACCTACTAAAGTGCTCGGCAACTCTACTCTGTACGCGAGCTTTCTAATCCTTTCTAAAATCTAGAATGGACCAACATATCTCGGGGCCAACTTTCCTGACTTCCCAAACCGTACCACACCCTTCATCGGTGTTACCTTGAAAACTCGGTCTCCCACTGAGAACTCTAGGTCTTTACGCCTCTTATCTACATAACTCTTTTGTCTGGATTGAGCTTCCTTCATCCGTCCTCGGATTAACTCAATCTTTTCTGACGCCTCTCTAACCAAATCCGGACCTAAGACCAACCTGTCTCCAGTCTCTAACCAACATGCGGGTGATTTGCATGGCCTTCCATATAAAGCTTCAAAAGGCATCATTCCTATGCTAGTCCGATAACTATTATTATAGGAAAACTCAATAAAATGTAGGTGTTCCTCCCAAGATCCACCAAAGTCCAACCACAAGCTCTCAATAAATCCTTGAGTGCTTTGTTGACTCTCTTTGTCCGCCCATCCGTCTGTGGGTGATAAGCTGTACTCATCTTGAGCTCGGCCCAATACCTCTTGTAGACTCTTTCAAAATTCGCTAGTGAATAATGCATCTCTATTGCTGACTATGCTACTAGGAATCCCATGAAGTCTAACTATGTTCTTCATGAAAAACTTTACCAAAACAGGTTCCGACCTGGTTGATGCAACTGGAATGAAATGGGCATTCTTGGCTAGCTTGTCCACTATAACCCATATGCTTTCATTTCCCCTATTCGATCTTCGCAACCCGTCTATAAAGTCCATGGATATTGAATCCCATTTCCAAACTGGAATCTCTAAAGGCTGAAGCAACCCACTCGGCTTCTGATGTTCGGCCTTCACTTGTTGACAGTTCACGCACTCCATAACCCACAAGCCGACATCCCTCTTCATGCCTTTCCAATAGAAGCTCCTTTTCATATCCTGATATATCTTGGTCCTTCCAGGATGAATTGTAAACTTGGATCGATGACATTCTTCTTGAACTTCTCTCCTTAAGCTCTCTACTTTCGAAACACATAATCGTCCCTTCTTTCTCAACCATCCCCTTTGGTCAAGACTATAATCCTTTAGACCATCGATCTCTGACCCTACCTCAAGCCTTCTAATCCTCTCGGCTAAAACTGGATCTTTTCTCTACTTAGAAGCTATCCTTTCGATCAGCACCGGTTGAACTTCTAAACAGGACAACATGGCAATCCCCTGACTAGAACTAGCAGTAGATCTTAACTGCACTCCGCAACTGGCCAAAGCTTCAAGATCCTTCCATTCTGCTAACATATATAGCTAACATCACATTATGATGTTTTCTACTAAGAGCATCTACTATCTTATTTCCTTTTCCAGGAGTATACTCTATACCAAAATCATAAGCAGCCAAAAACTCCAACCACCTTTGCTGCCTCATATTCAACTCCTTCTGAGAGAATAAATATCTTAAAGACTTATGATCGGTATACAACTCAAATCTCTCCCCTAAGAGATAATGTCACCAAATCTTCAAGGCAAAAATCACCGCAGCCAACTCTAAGTCATGAGTAAGATATCTTACTTCGTGCAATCTAAGCTGTCTGCATGCATAGGCAATAACTTTACCCTTCTGCATCAATACTACTCCCAATCCAGTTCCACATGAATCAGTGTATACTACCAACCCTTTGTTTCCATCTGGAACTATAAACACTGGTGCAACGGTCAACAAATTCTTTAACTTAAGGAACCCTTCCTTACATTTGTCGGACCAAACAAACTTCACATCTTTCCAGGTCAACTTAGTCAGAGGTGCTGCTATCCGCGAGAAATCCTTAATGAATCTCTGAAAATAGCCAGCAAGTCTAAGAAAAACTCCTGTTCTCGGTTACCGTCTTTGGTCTCTTCCAATTATTGATAGCTTCGATCTTAACTGGATCGACTAACAAACCCTCCTTTGAAACCACATGACCAAGAAACTTAATAACCTCTTTCTTCCAAAAATGACACTTGGAAAACTTCACCTTTAGCTGATTCTGCCTCAGCGTTTCAAGCACCACTCTAAGATGATTCTCATGCTCTCTACCATCTTTCGAGTACACTAAAATATCATCTATGAATACGAACACGAACCTATCCAAGTGCTCTCGGAAAACTCGATTCATCAAATCCACGAAGAAAGCAGGTGCATTTGTCAATCCAAAAGGCATCACTAACCACTCATACGAACCATACCTAGTTCAAAATGATGTCAATGGAATGCTGTGCTCCACCACTCTTAACTGATGGAACCCTATCGCACTACACCAGAAATAGCTTTTGACAGCGTTTCAAAAACGCTGTTATATGATACGACAGCGTTATTATAAACGCTGTATAACGACATGCTGTCGTAGATGCAAAAGTTTTAACAGCAAAATAGAAAACGCTGTAAAAAATTTGATACCACAGCGTTTATTAAACGCTGTTATATGACACAACAGCGTTAGAACAAACGCTGTATAACGACAAGCTATCGTATAAAGAGAACTTACAACAGCTTAATTTTAAACGCTGTGGAAATTATTCTTTTGACAGCGTTTTATTTAGGCTGTTAATATTTTTATGACAGCGTTTAATGCGTGCTGTGTTATGTTTTTACAGTTGGGATGATGTTTTACTACAGTTTACAACAGCGTTTAATAAACGCTGTTACTCACTATTTAATGATAATTACAACACGAATTAAACGATGTTGTTTCTTCATTGACAACATTAAAATAGATACTGTCTTCTGTTTATATGATTTTTACAGCATTAACATTCCACTATATTTGCATATTCCAGAACTACATTTTGAGTATAATCAAGCAACCAGTATATATATAACATGTTCTAATGAATAATAATCTATTAAATAAACTAGCTAAAACAATATTAATATACAAAAAACATCTATAAATCAAGTTTCAATAATATTCATAAACAAAAATAACACAGTAGACCAAGTTATCATAATATTGTTAAACAAAGATAAGGTATATGTTAAACAATGTTAACCATTAGTAAGTCAGCCAAAGAATAAATTGATTTTGGCGAACAATACCAACTAGACACAAAATAAGTAATAAATCCATAACTGCACACCTCTAAGAAGCTGCAGTCATGATCGTAGGGCCAGCAAGAAACCTAACTGCCATTGTGTAGCATGCATTTTTGTTCCCACAAGCCATCATTCTCGGTTGTAATGCGATAAATAACCCTATAAAAATATTCATTAGGTTAACGAGCTAGTAAAAGAAATTGGGTTAAAGCAAGTATAATTACAGGAGAAGCGATCAACATTGCCTTTAATGATCACGCTGTCAATAAAAACGGACCGACATGTAACTTCGTTCATATAAAAGAAATAAAAAAACTCAGACTTGTGGTTCACTATCTGTTATTTTATATTCTCCTCTTCCTAATTAGACCAGTAATAGTCAATTAAATTAGCCCAACTTAATTAAATTATCTAACAAAGATGATAAAGAAAATTAATTAAGGCAGACAAGAAAAACATCATTCTGAAACCACAAAATCTGCCAAACTGCCTAAAATAAAAGGATCTCATTTTATTCAATTCTCTCTGCTTCACCAATAAAGCCTCAACTTATTTCTGAAAATCAAATACAGTTTGCAATGGAAAAGATGATACAACCATCATTCAAAGCAAAGGAAACTTGCAATCATACAACGTACACACTCAAAACTAAATTATAAACACTGTACCAACCTGTAGAGAAAGTATTTTATCAACTGTCCCCACCAAGACCTCGCCTTTGCATGGCTTTTGCACTAGGCATTTGAATACGACTGGGAAAATAACATCCCCTGATACTTGGCTTATTTTACCTTCTCCTATTTTGGTTAGGGAAGTTACTGCTACGTAAAATCCATATGCACTGGAAGACTTTCGGACAGCTATGTCTTCCATAAGGCGCACAATTATTGCTTTGTGGAGGAGAAGTCCTCTCGTGTCAAGTTTATCTGGGGCAATCAGGATGTTCCATGGCAGCTCTATTTCCATAAAAACCATTTTGAGTTTTATCTGAAGGGAAAAAAATAAATACATATTACTGTTGTTGGCGATCAATATGCCATAAAAGGAAACATATAAACTAGATACCTTTGTAGAACTTGAAAGACCCACCTACCAAATGTCGAACAGTTTGTCATGTAAATATAACAAATTATTTGTTGGATTAAAGTTAAACATAGCTGCATTTCCAATTAATAAGATAAATGAATTGTAAACAAATCTACTAAACTATTGTGCCATCCATTGAATTACTGTAATTTGGAAAGAGGAAGAACATAAATGACAACTCAAGATAGGAAAAGATTCAGTATAATCCTAGTAAATTTAACCATTCTTCTGTTCTAGTCTGTGATTCACCCACATGAATAATCGATTGCAAGCTCGCTGCCCTCTAAACCAAAAAATCTAAATAAAAAAACTGGTTTCAGGAAGAAAAAAAGAAAAAAGAAAACCGCTTATATGAAATGAAATTGCAGGGGCAATTGATGCCAATATACAAATTTGTCTGCTTTCACTGTAGAGCTTCTAATCATCTCGCTGCTACTTGTCAAGACCCCATCACGTGTTTTTTGTGTGATAATCTAGGTCACACACAAAGATCTTGCAAGAAAAAGATGATGGAAAATTTTGAAAGGCCGAAATCAGTTAAAGTTGCTACCACTTACTTTAATTTTTCTTAAACCTACTTGAACTGTGCAGATCTATTATGTTGTTGCCTCCATATCCAATCATTGCAACTTGCATTTTTTGGTGGACAGATTAATTTAGCACTTGGATACGGTAGTTAAAGGCAATGAGGAAACAAGATTTAATGGTTCTAGAAAAAAAATTTGATGTGGGAAACGAAGAAACGAGGGATTAAGGATGAATTCTCCAATGATATGTTGCTTTTTCCTATTGTGAGCTTTGATTTTGCTCTAGTTCCTAACCACTTTCGTCCTATTTCTGACTAGGCATTACTATCTACACACATCACATATACCGCTCTCACCCACATATCTCCTCAACCACTCAATTACTCCTCCCACACATTTTTGTACGCATTCCCTCTTCCTAAAAAAACTCTTGACTTTTCCTCTTTCTCATCTACCGAAGTCGACAACAACTATCAATCATAAATACCTTGCATACTTTTAATTTACTGAGATTATAACAAACATAAATACCTTGCATGCTTTAATTGATAATAGAGAGAATTATCAATCAAATAATGATTTGTTCAAAAACAACCAAGAGCGGTCTTAGTTATAGCATTACTTTTTGAATAGTTTGTCATTAATTTCTAGCAAAGAAAGCTATTATTGTGTTTTAAATCCAATTGGGAAAACACCTTGGCTCCACTCAACTGATCAAACAGATCATCTATCCTCGGCAGAGGGTAGCTATTCTTGATCGTCCTTTCGTTTAACTTACGATAGTCGATGCACATCTTTAAAGACCCATCTGGTTTCTTTACGAATACCGCTGTCACTCCCCAAGGCAAACTGCTTGGTCTAATAAAATTCCTTTCTTCTAGATCCACTAGCTGCACCTTCAATTCCTTCATCTCTGTCAGTGTCATCCTGCTAGGAGGTCTACTTACAGGTTCAGCTCCTGGTACAAGATCTATCCGAAACTCAATAGGTCGTTTCGGTGGTAATCCCGTAACCGACTCAAAAATATTTGCAAATTCCCTTGCTACTCGAACCTGACTAAGATCTTCTCCTACTTCCATAGCACTTAACAAAGCACAACTACTCCTGCTGGAATTCTCCACTGAGAAGATGATTCGGTAATGACTATCAGGGTGTCTCAATGTTATTTTCCTGTCCTGGCACAATATCATAGCCTTATACTTACCCAACCAATCCATACCCAAGATGATCTCGGAATCTACAAAATCAAAAACATACAAACTTCATGTAAACTTATGACCTAACAAATCAAGTTCTAACTGATCACATCTCATCCCTAGAGTAGCATACCCTCCTATTGGATTTTCAACCCTTAAAGAAGTAACAAGGTATATGGGTTCCTTGACCTGTTCAAAAGCAGATCCTGCCTCCTTCGTCCATGAAAACTGCTTTCCTTTCATACAATCAGTAACAGGAGCCATCACATTACTAAAGTGCGGTATAAATCTTCGATAAAATGAAGCTAACCCATGGAAACTTCTAACTTCTGTTATAGTTTTGGGTTGTGGCCAATTTCCGATTGCGGCTACTTTACTCTAGTCCACTTGTATCCCTTCCTTGGACACGACATAACCCAGAAATAAAACACTCGGCGTCATGAACACGCATTTCTTCGTCGCTGCATAGAACTGTTCTTGACGAAGAATAGTTAACACCTTTCGCAAGTGTTGAATGTGCTCCTCTGTGCTAGCACTATATATCAAGATATCATCAAAGTAGACTACAACAAACTTCCCGATGTAAGGTCTGAAAATTTGATTCATCACCCTCATAAATGTACTTGGTACATTCGATAGACCAAATTGCATGACCAGCCATTCATATAATCCTTCCCGAGTCTTGAATGTTGTCTTCCATTCATCACCTGGTCTTATGCGAATCTGATGATAACCACTCTTAAGGTCGATTTTAGAAAAGATTACAGACCCACTAAGTTGATCCAATAGATCATCAACTCTTGGCATAGGAAATCTGTATCTGACAGTTATTTTGTTGAGTGCCCTGCTGTCTGTACACATTCTCCACGAACCATCTTTCTTTGGCACCAACAGAGCTGGTACAACACAAGGACTGAGACTCTCTCGAACATGCCCTTGCTCAAGCAACTCCTCAACCTGTCTCCTCAACTCTTCATGCTCTTTCGGACTCATACGATAATGCGGCATATGCGGTAAAACAGCACCTGGCACTAGATCAGTATGTCCCTTAGTGGCGGTAAATCCTTGGGTAATTCCGCAGGAAAGACATCTTCAAATTCATTTAACACCGGTCTAACCTCCGCAGGCATTTCAATATCTTCACTTATTTCATACCCAATCAACATAAACAATTCAACACTACCTTCCACTTCTTTAACAAATTCTCTCGAAGATAATAGACTAGTTGGTTCCACTTTCTTCTCTGACTTGCTTTCACTTTGTTCACGCTTCTTAGGAACTAAGGTGATTTGAGTACCTTCGAACATTAAACTGTAGCTGTTGGTGTGACCATTATGTTGTACAGCTCTATCATATTGCCATGGTCTTCCCAATAGTAGATGACACACATCCATATCGACAACATCACACCATATTTCATCTTTGTACTTCTTCCCAATAGAAAATGTAACAAATGCTCGTCTTCCCACTGTCACTTCTCCACCTTTCTTTAGCCATGCCAGTTTATAAGGTCTAGGGTGTTTTCAGTCTTCAACCCTAACTTTTTGACGGCTTCTTCAGAAATAATGTTATCGCAGCTTCCCGCATCAATAACAAATCGACAAACCTTTCCCAAGATAGTACATGTAGACTGAAAGATATTGCTCCTCAGCCAACTAGAATCATCCTCATGCTTTGGCGTTAAACAAGACCTCCTCATCATCAAGTTACACCCTTCGTCTCTTGACACAACTTCTTCATCTTCATCAAACTTTGGTGGATGAGAATAATCAATTTCAGCTTCCGCATCCTCGTACTCACATTCCTCTACAACTAATTCTCTCTTCTTTGGCTTTGTACATTCATTACTTTTATGGCCAAACTCTTGACAATTATAGCACTTGATACTGTTATTGACCTTTGCTTTAGCGGCTTCATTGACAATTGGTTTATTGACTGCCTTGGAAATATTAGCACTGCTACTAGCACCCTTATTCTGGTTGTTGGAACTCGTGAACACACCACTTCCTCGTCTCCCTTGTTTCTTCCAAGCTAGAGCTTTCTGATGTGCTTCAGCAACAGACATTGGATTAAGCATATTAACCATGTCTTGAAATTGCATTCGTAACCCTCCAACATATCTAGCCGTTAGCTGTTCCTCGGTTTCCATAATATCATTCCTTGCAATCAATTGATAGAATTCATCTGCATAGTCATTCACTGTCTTCGTCCCTTGTCTCAAATTCTGCAAACGTTGATACATAAGAGATCGATAATTGTATGGAAAGAATGTCGCTTTCATCATCTTTCTCATCTTCTCCCAAGTGACAACTTTTGATTTTCCCATTCTCTCCCGAGTTAGTTTAGTTTGTTGCCACCAAGCCATAGCTCTTCCCCTTAGTCTTGTAGCAATTAATTGGACTCTGTGATTCTCAGGAACATCCTTGAATTCCAAAATTTCTTCTACATTCGACAACCAATCAAGAAATTCTTCTGCTTGCATACCACCTTTGAATTCTGGAATTTCCATCCTTATACCGGACTCCCATTTACGATCATTTTCTGAATTCCGAAATTGATTTCCCACTTGGCCTTGATTTCGATAATGAATACTACCTCCATCACCATCTTCCTCAAAATTAGATGTATTTCGATATCGATCCTGACCATCTACATCCCTACGACCACGCATATCCCTTCTACCCTGTCTTTCAGCATCACGATATGGTTCATTTTCGAAACCACGTTGAGTTCCCCCCTCTTCATTTCAGTACCCATGGTGGTCTCGCATCATTGAAACTGATGATTCTCTCCTATCTCGATAAGACTGGGGTGACATCCTCCTTTCTTCCGAAACCGATGGCGAAACCCTGTTTCCACCCTGGTTCGAAACTGGTGACGTTCTCCTTTGATTTTGATTCATGTCGATCATCAATTTCTCAAATTTTTCAATACCCTCATTGAACTTTTCATTGATACGCTGCTCCATCTGCTCAGCTTCTTGTCTTCTATACAAATCTTCAACATTTTGATAGCGGTTAGCACGTCTCGGAGGCATGATCAAATCTTCAACAAATCTAAACACAAACTTCACTTCGATCCAAAAAATCTCGAATCAAAACTCCCCAACTTGTTTGAAATCTCACGAACACCCAACGAACTTGGAAAAGTTCATCTCCTTGCTCTGATACCAAATGACGCAGCACGGAAGTAGATTTGAACCAGCGGTCAAATCTATCCCGGATCTAATCACGAATTGTGGAAATACGAATCGATGAAACAAGATAAATTGATGATATCCAAATGCCCAAATCCGTTGATCTCTCGAGATACCGGATTCTAGCTATCCTCAACACATTGATCGCGCACGATACCGCGTTAGAAGATCTACGATTCTTCGACGTTGATCTAGCGCACGAGATTCCATGAATCGGCTTCAAAATCGTTGATTCGAGCGCACTCGAATATCCGAAGATGAAGAAAGGAGATCACACTCAACTTCCAATTTTAAAAGAGGCACAAAAGCTCTCAACAAATTTTATTCAAAATTCAACTCTTTTTACAAATGACAACACACCCCTATTTATAGAAGATTACAACACACACATGCGACTTAACAAATGCGATATAACAACTACAACACAAACAACTTAACATTATACGACTTAACGACATAAGAAAAACGACACAACAATTACATCACAAACGACACACGACTTAACAAATGCGACATAAGAAAAAGCGACATAAGTTCTCAGCAGCAAGAAATCAGCGACATAAAGAAGCTCGTTCGCGACCTAGGCTGAGCGACATAAGGAAGCTCGCGACCTAGCAATCATCGACATAAGGAATTCTGGAGCGAGGCTTCGCGACTTAAGGTTGGTCGCTCACGACTTAAGGAATTCTGGAGCGGCTTCGTCCTTGCGATCTAGGTTATGTCGTTCGCGACTTAAACCTCACGACCTAAGGAATCTTGGAGCGGCTTCGACCTTGCGACCTAGGGTTTCGCGACATAGGAAGCTTCGCGACCTACTGGAATTCGCGACATAGGATCTTCTCGTTCGCGAGGTATGCGCTGCATCATCCTCCCCTGGTTGAAAAGAATATTACCCCGAATTCACACTTTCCTCTTCTTCGACATGCTTATTCTCATGGTATGGAATCAAGTGTTTGACGTTGAAAACGTCGGCAGTATGGATATGATCCGGCAATCTTAACTGATAAGCATTCTTGTTAATCTTCTTTACGATTTCCAAAGGGCCAATCTTTCTAGCAGCCAGTTTGTTGTAAGTACCAATAGGAAATCGATCCTTAGTCAATACTGCATATACAAAATCTCCTTCTTTGAACTCAACCTTTCGTCGCTTAATATCCGCGGATTGCTTATATTTCTCATTTGCCTCAAGCAATCATTCCTGCACGACCTTGTGGCACTCTTGCAATTCATTCACAAAATCACTAGCTCGTTTGATCACTCCTTTCTACTGTGGTACTGTAGATAAATCTAATGGTCCCTTAGGCATTGTTGAGTAAACGACCTGGAATGGACTAAACCCAGTGCTACGATTAACTGCATGGTTGTGTGCAAACTCAGCTTGACACAGCTTGGAATCCCAACTCTTCAAATTGTCATTTATGAGGCATCTTAATAGATTACCTAGGGATCTATTCACAACTTCTGTTTGTCCATCCGTCCGTGGATGATAAGCATTACTGAATTTCAGCTTTGTCCCGACCATTCTCCATAGACTCATCTAAAAATGACTCAGAAAACGAGTGTCTCTATCCGATACAATAGATTCAGGCAACCCATGTAGACGATAGATCTCTCTGAAATATAATTGTGCGACATTAACTGCATCTGCCGTCTTCTTGCATGCGATAAAATGTACCATTTTTGAAAACCGATCAACCACCACGTAGATAGAATCATTGCCACGTTGCGTTCTCGGCAATCCCAATACAAAGTCCATACTAACATCCACCCATGGTTTAGTAGGTATAGGCAACAGCATATATAAACCTGCATTTGTTGCGGTCCCCTTTGAAACTTGACAAATATGGCACCTCTGAACGAACTTTTCAACCTCCTTCCTCACTGACGGCCAAAAATAAGACTTTGAGATCAACTACATAGTACGGTCACGGCCCACGTGTCCTTCTTCATGTAATTCTTTGATGATTTTCATTCGCAGACTGCAATCTGGAATACACAACTGATTTCCTTTAAATAGAAAACCATCAACCAGCATATATCCATCCATGTTTCCCTGCTTGACTTTGTCTAGGATCTTGGAAAAATATGAATCTGAAGTAAGCAAATCTGGAAGTAAGTCAAAACCCATCACCTCTACTCGCATGGTTGTTAGTAAATAATTCCTCCGACTCAATGCATCGGCGACGTGATTAGTTACTCCAGACTTGTGCTTTACGACGAATGTAAATTGCTGCAAATAAGCTATCCACGATGCATGCCTAGCTGCAATTATATTCTGCCCTTGTAAATGTTTCAATGCTTCATGATCCGTATACAAAACAAATTCTTTGTGGAACAAGTAATGTCTCCAATGCTTCACGGCCTGCACAATAGCATAAAACTCCACATCATAAGTATTGTATCTCATCTTTGCTCCAGAAAGTTTTTCACTGAAATAGGCAATTGGACGACCCTTCTGACTCAACACTCCTCCAATTCCAACTTTGGACGCATCTGTATGTAACTCAAATAGAAACTAAAAATCTGGCAACACTAGAATCGGTGCTGATGTTAAAAGTTCCTTGACCTGTTCCAAAGCAGATCCTGCCTCTTTCGTCCATGAAAACTGCTTTCCTTTCATACAATCAGTAACAGGAGCCATCACACTACTAAAGTGCAGTATAAATCTTCGATAAAATGAAGCTAACCCATGGAAACTTCTGACTTCTGTTATAGTTTTGGGTCGTGGCCAATTTCTGATTGCGGCTACTTTACTCTGGTCCACTTGTATCCCTTCCCTGGACACGACATAACCCAGAAATAAAACACTCGGCGTCATGAACACGCATTTCTTCGTCGCTGCATAGAATTGTTCTTGACGAAGAATAGTTAACACCTTTCGCAAGTGTTGAACGTTCTCCTCTGTGCTAGCACTATATATCAAGATATCATCAAAGTAGACTACAACAAACTTCCCGATGTAAGGTCTAAAAATTTGATTCATCACCCTCATAAATGTACTTGGTGCATTCGATAGACCAAATGGCATGACCAACCATTCATATAATCCTTCCCGAGTCTTGAATGCTGTATTCCATTCATCACCTGGTCTTATGCGAATCTGATGATAACCACTCTTAAGGTCGATCTTAGAAAAGATTACAGACCCACTAAGTTGATCCAATAGATCATCAAGTCTTGGCATAGGAAATCTGTATCTGACAGTTATTTTGTTGAGTGCCCTGTTGTTTGTACACATTCTCCACGAACCATCTTTCTTTGGCACCAACAGAGCTGGTATAGCACAAGGACTGAGACTCTCTCAAACATGCCCTTGCTCAAGCAACTCCTCAACCTGTCTCCTCAACTCTTCATGCTCTTTCGGACTCATACGATAATGCGGCCTATGCGGTAAAACAACACCTGGCACTAGATCAATTTGATGTTGTATGTCCCTTAGTGGCGGTAAATCCTTGGGTAATTCCGCAGGAAAGACATCTTCAAATTCATTTAACACCGGTCTAACCTCCGCAGGCATTTCAAGATCTTCACTTATTTCATACCCAATCAACATAAACAATTCAGCACTACCTTCCACTTCTTTAATAAATTCTCTCGAAGATAATAGACTAGTTGGTTCCACTTTCCTCTCTGACTTGCTTTCACTTTGTTCACGCTTCTTAGGAACTAAGGTGATTTGAGTACCTTCGAACATTAAACTGTAGTTGTTGGTGTGACCATTATGTTGTATAGCTCTATCATATTGCCATGGTCTTCCCAATAGTAGATGACACACATCCATATCGACAACATCACACCATATTTCATCTTTGTACTTCTTCCCAATAGAAAATGTAACAAATGCTCGTCTTCCCACTGTCACTTCTCCACCTTTCTTTAGCCATGCAAGTTTATAAGGTCTAGGGTGTTTTCAGTCTTCAACCCTAACTTTTTGACGGCTTCTTCAGAAATAATGTTATCGCAGCTTCCCGCATCAATAACAAATCGACAAACCTTTCCCAAGATAGTACATGTAGACTAAAAGATATTTCTCCTCAGCCAACTAGAATCATCCTCATGCTTTGGCGTTAAACAAGACCTCCTCATCATCAAGTTACACCCTTCGTCTCCTGACACAACTTCTTCATCTTCATCAAACTTTGGTGGATGAGAATAATCAATTTCAGCTTCCACATCCTCGTACTCACATTCCTCTGCAACTAATTCTCTCTTCTTTGGCTTTGTACATTCATTACTTTTATGGCCAAACTCCTGACAATTATAGCACTTGATACTGTTATTGACCTTTGCTTTAGCGGCTTCATTGACAATTGGTTTATTGACTGCCTTGGAAATATTAGCACTGCTACTAGCACCCTTATTCTGGTTGTTGGAACTCGTGAACACACCACTTCCTCGTCTCCCTTGTTTCTCCCAAGCTAGAGCTCTCTCATGTGCTTCAGCAACAGACATTGGATTAAACATATTAACCATGTCTTGAATTTGCATTCGTAACCCTCCAACATTTCTAGCCGTTAGCTGTTCCTCGGTTTCCATAATATCATTCCTTGCAATCAATTGATAGAATTCATCTGCATAGTCATTCACTATCTTCGTCCCTTGTCTCAAATTCTGCAAACGTTGATACATAAGAGATTGATAATTGTATGGCAAGAAAGTCGCTTTCATCATCTTTCTCATCTTCTCCCAAGTGACAACTTTTGATTTTCCCATTCTCTCCCGAGTTAGTTTAGTTTGTTGCCACCAAGCCATAGCTCTTCCCCTTAGTCTTGTAGCAATTAATTGGACTCTGTGATTCTCAGGAACATCCTTGAATTCCAAAATTTCTTCTACATTCGACAACCAATCAAGAAATTCTTCTGCTTGCATACCACCTTTGAATTCTAGAATTTCCATCCTCATACCTGACTCCCATTTACGATCCTTTTCTGAATCCTGAAATTGATTTCCCACTTGGCCTTGATTTCGATAATGAATACTACTTCCATCACCATCTTCCTCAAAATCAGATGTATTTCGATATCGATCCTGACCATCTACATCTCTACGCCCACGCATATCCCTTCTACCCTGTCTTTCAGCATCACGATATGGTTCATTTTCGAAACCACGTTGAGTTCCTCCCTCTTCATTTCGGTACCCATGGTGGTCTCGCATCATTGAAACTGATGATTCTCTCCTATCTCGATAAGACTGGGGTGACATCCTCCTTTCTTCCAAAACCGATGGCGAAACCCTGTTTCCACCCTGGTTCGAAACTGGTGACGTTCTCCTTTGATTTTGATTCATGTCGATCATCAATTTCTCCAATTTTTCAATACCCTCATTGAACTTTTCATTGATACGCTGCTCCATCTGCTCAGCTTCTTGTCTTCTATACAAATCTTCAACATTTTGATAGCGGTTAGCACGTCTCGGAGGCATGATCAAATCTTCAACAAATCCAAACACAAACTTCACTTCGATCCAAAAAATCTCGAATCAAAACTCCCCAACTTGTTTGAAATCTCATGAACACCCAACGAACTTGGAAAAGTTCGTCTCCTTGCTCTGATACCAAATGACGCAGCATAGAAGTAGATCTGAACCAGCGGTCAAATCTATCCCGGATCTAATCACGAATTGCGGAAATACGAATCGATGAAACAAGATAAATTGATGAATTGATGATACCCAAATGCCTAAATCCGTTGATCTCTCGAGATACCAGATTCTAGCTATCTTCAACACGTTGATCGCGCACGATACCGCATTAGAAGATCTACGATTCTTCGACGTTGATCTCGCGCCTGAGATTCCGTGAATCGGCTTCAAAATCGTTGATTCGAGCGCACTCGAATATCCGAAGATGGAGAAAGAAGATCACACTCAACTTCCAATTTTAAAAGAGGCACCAAAGCTCTCAACAAATTTTATTCAAAATTCAACTCTTTTTACAAATGACAACACACCCCTATTTATAGAAGATTACAACACACACATGCGACTTAACAAATGCGATATAACAACTACAACACAAACAACTTAACATTATACGACTTAACGACATAAGAAAAACGACACAACAATTACATCACAAACGACACATGACTTAACAAATGTGACATAAGAAAAAGCGACATAAGTTCTCAGCAGCAAGAAATAAGCGACATAAAGAAGCTCGTTCGCGACCTAGGCTGGAGCGACATAAGGAAGCTCGCGACCTAGCAATCAGCGACATAAGGAATTCTGGAGTGAGGCTTCGCGACTTAAGGTAGGTCGCTCGCGACCTAAGGAATTTTGAAGCGGCTTCGTCCTTGCGATCTAGGTTATGTCGTTCGCGACTTAAGCCTTCCGACCTAAGGAATCTTGGAGCGGCTTCGACCTCGCGACATAGGAAGCTTCGCGACCTACTGGAGGAATTCGCGACATAGGATCTGCTCGTTCGCGAGGTATGCGCTGCATCAGTGATGCACCGGTATCAAATAGTACCCTAAATGGTATACTTTGAATCAAAAGCGTACCTTCCATCACGGTTTTCCCTTTCTCTATTATAGTAGGCCTAGAAGAAGATGGTGATCCAATAACAACAACCTTCCCTCTGTCCGCCCTGACTGGCTCTGGACATTGGTTCTTGTAATGCCCAACTTGGTCGCAGTTGAAGCACTTCACATTCTTTTTCTCTGCAGGCTTCTTCTCTTTGCCTGTCCGGCACTCGTGAGCATAATGACCCTTCTTATCACACTTGAAGCACACCAAATCAGCCTTTTCCTTCTTGGTAGCATCCCTTTTCTGGGCTCCCTTCTTCTTAAAGAATTTCATTTCTTTCCCTGAGGACCCTGGGATTCAACTGGCTTCTCCCTCACAGAAAAAGCAAGCATCTCTTCATGGCGAATGCCATCTCCACTACCACATTACAAGGCTCACTGATATGAGTCATGGTCATTCTAGCAAGCTCCGGTCTCAGTCCTCGAATGAACCTTTCATTCCTTCTAATGTCAGTGTCTATAGTAGCATATCCATATCAAGATAGATCATCAAACTTAGCAGCATACTCGATTACTGACATATCTCCCTAAACAAGGTCCATAAATTTTCTCATCAATGCCGACTTGGCAACTTCAGATAAGAACCTCTGCTCAAATCTCCTTCAGAAATCAGCCCATGTTAGCTCTTCCTCCGGAACTCCGGCGATCACACTATTCCACCAATGAAGCGCTACCCCTTGCAACTGCCTAGCGGCTAGCCTTCTCTTTTCCCCATCATTCAAGCCTAGATCAGTAAAGATTCTCTCATAGCTCAATATCCAATTCTCAACCTCAGTAGCATCCTCCATCCAAACAAACGGCTTTCCACCCAGACTGGTGTAGTCTCTGCTCAGCCTAGCATAATTATATCCAACTGGAGCTACATGATTAGCTCCTCCCACATTACCAGCTACTCCGGCTTGCAAATGATTGGCTAACAACTGATACACCATCCCCGCATCTACTGGAGGATTTCCAGCACCTACGTTGGCTTCAGCATTTGGATTACATTAGCTTGTCGACCTTGGTTCCTCCTGGTATTAGGTCGAGCATTTCCATTGGTTGTGGTGCTTGCTCCACCTAGATTTTCTCTTCCATTTCCTGCTCCCGTATCCTCTTTCTCATAAATCAGCATACGGGCCTTAGTAAGATACAGAAGAGCGGTCTAAGAGAGAGGGGAACACGTACTTAGATATATACCTATATATCAAATACAAGTACGTTACTATAACATTAACCCAAACCCCAATCATATTTTCAAATTCATTGGATTATGTTTCAAAAACTTTTAGGTTTAAATTTCTTTTAAAGATTCATAAACCTATGCTCTAATACCAACTTATAATATCCCCTTACTTGGAGGTCCAAAACTAACGGCTACGGATGTCGCAGTCATCCATAGTTATTAATCATCGGCGACCAAATATGGCGGTGTTAGATATACACAGATCACAAGAATATGGAAAAAATTTAACAAATTAAAAACATATTTCCACATTCCATTCAAAACATTTTATGTTCATTACATAATCCCACAAACATTAACCACGTTCAGAAAAATATAATTATTAAACATACGCTAAGAGCGATATATGAAGATGCCCCATTGGTTGATCAGAGTATATAATAAGGCTAATAAGTCTGCCTTTACATCCAAGATACACAGCGAAAAAGATAACTCTAAATAACTAACTGCCTCCTGCATGCCTCCAGAAGCTTTATTCATCTAAGAAGAGAACCTGGAAACCCTAAACCTCAAACTACTCAAAATCAACTAAGTACTCGAGAGTTTAAAAGGAAAACAAAAACTTCGAGTCAGACATAAAGCCTGGTATGAATAATAATCTAACATCTCAATCCATTTAGATATCTAGTGAGACCACGCCGCTTAGCGGAACGGGTTTTCCTCTCACTAGTATCCTAAAACCCTTTTTATAAAAACATATACTGTGCTCCTGCATCCACAATGGTTAAAACATAGCATTTCAAAATATAATTATGATATGCATGTATAAAATTTTGGATATCCCATCCCCAGTTTAATTGACTCATGTCATATTTATAGTTTCTAGGGTCAATATTAACCTATTAGTTTTCATGGGTTTACTAATAACCTTTTTATAATTCATGGACACCCTGTCCAATTATAGAGTTTTCATGGGATCACTAAGAACCTATAGGCCCCTACCAGTTAACTTAATTAATTCATGGGTTCCCCTGAACCTATTGGTCATTTCGATAACTTATCTTATATACTAGTTTTCATGGGTTGACTAGGAACCTATGGAAACTCCCTTCTTAGCCTAGTTTACATGGGTTGACTAGGAACCTACTGATGCCTCCCTTAACTTCATTCTTATCCTAGTTTTCATGGGTTGACTAGGAACCTTTTGACTGACGTCAATACTTAATTCAGATATAGTTTTCATGGGTTCACTACAAACCAATTGGCCCCTGCCAACCATCATTAATACATAGTTTTTTACTATGAACCCGTTGGTTACCCCCAATAACTTCCTAATAATAGTTTTCATGGGTTTACTATGAACCTATTTCCCGGACAACTTCAGGGTTTAGGTACCCTATATTTTGGTCTCCCTAACCCCCTGAATGCAATTCCACTCATTTAGAAGTTTAATCAATTTATATTCACTACTGGGTTAACCTAGCTAGTTCTTCTATCCCATTATCCGTAAAATAAAGTTATGGGTCCTTTATCATGTGAATATATTCATATTTGAAGTAGCAAACATAACAACTTAATAATACCACTCCTATGGGTTTAAGGTCCTTGAAAAAAATTTCATATAAAACATAGTTAATCCCTTTAACCTATATTTTTATCAAGGCAATACTTCTTCAAATTTACGTACTTAAAGTCATTTCAAAACTACTTTATTTAGCCATGGGTTTTTCCTTAAAAATGAATTTGTGTTATAAAACCTTTCGACACATTCAAAACCTAGCTTTCGACCTCATAGGATGACCTCCTTCGAAAGCATTAAAATCTATCTTCAAAACATTAGTCTCCTGCCTTTCGACTACTTTAAAACTTCCCTTTCGAAACATTTCGATTATATTAAAGCATTAACCTTTTACTTTAGAAGAATTGCTTCGAAACCAAGTGAAAGTACGACTTTCGAAACCATTGGAAGTATACTTTTCGAAACCATTGAAAGTCCCTCTTTAGAAAATCATTGGGTTTATGTTTAAAACATCAATTTGGGTGAAAGCAAACATAAGCAAAATCATCTCTTTCGAAACCATTCTTTATTTCATAAAAGTATTGGGGAAACTTGATGGTGTCGAAACCATCCTTTCGAAAGCATTAAAACATCTGGGTAAAACAATTGAAGGTTGACTTCGAAACCGCTTCCGAAACCATTGCCTTTGGAATCCCTAACCCCTTTCGAAAGCAGTAGGAAGTGGCTTATAATTATAAAAACAAACAGTACCTTCCGACAGCATTGATGTCTTCAATACCATCGAAAGGAATCTAATCACAGAAGGGTTTCGACTTGGTCGAAACTACCCCTTCCGAAAGCATCACTTTAAAAACTTAGTAACTTCTTCGGAACCTACTTAACTTAAAAACTAAGGCGGCAGTTCTCCTTCGAAAGATTCTTTTGAAATACCCTTTCACAACCCTTTGGTTTCGACTGCTTCGAAACCCTTTAGTAAACATGCAAGCGCTTTTCTTTTAAAAACAAAAAATGTATCGACACCTTCGGAAGCTACCTTTTGACACCTTACCTTCCGCCTTTCTCCAATCCACTACATACCAACTAAGTGATACCATGTGTATTGGTTTCATGGTAGAGGGTTTCGACTAGGGCGGAGGCGGAAGCTCTGGAGCTCCTTCCAAAGGCGGCGGAACCGGCTTTTCTGAGCAAAAGGCTGTTTTTACTAAATAAAGTAAACTTTTTGTAACAAACTTGCCTACTTGTAAACACTTGATTGGATATCATAAACTTTCAAATAATTTGGCTAATATTTGCCGCATTTTCTCAAATCTAAAACCAATTAACAATTAACACATAAGCCCTTCCAAGTAATAAAGCAATTAAAACATTTAGGTCCTCCTTTCAAAATAATTTAATTCCCATACTAAATCACTTAGTAAAAATCCCCAAAAATTCCAAAAATTCATTTTAATCATGCTGCCTAACATATCAAAATTTTAGACCCAGATTCTTAATGTAATTTCCAAAATAAATTTATAAACCCAAATAAGCATATTTTCCTTTTAAAATTCATAACTAATTCTCCACGGCTTGGAAAACTATAAAAATTGAAACCTAACTCCAAAATCATGTTTCTCATAACATATAATTTTTCCATGGCATTTACAAATCATTTAACCTTGGTTTTACCCTTAAACCGTGCATATCTACCTTGAAACAATCTTGTTTAATCTAAACAAATTATAAATCAAGCATATCATCATCCTATATATCATAAAAATGAATTTACCCTTAAATCTAAAAACATATGATTATAGAAATCAAAATAGAGTGATTATTATTCACCTTAGATTGAATAAGGAAATTGGAGATTGATTGAGATTGATTTCTTCTTGCTTGATCCTAATCTTTAGATTTGATTTCTCTTTTTTTCTTTCTCCTTAATGGCCGGCTCCTATTTTCTTTCTTACGTTTAAAATTTTGCTTTATAAAATGAACGTATATGGCCAAGGGAAAATAGTATAAGGGTGGAAACATGGGTGGCAATTTACTCTCATGCCCTTATGTTAATTAGCTAACACTTAATCATTTTAAACTCATTCAGTTTAAATAGCACGACCACTAAATTAATTAACCAGCCTCAATCTCCTTATCACTCTACATTATCTATTTAATTTATTCTTATTAGATCTCCTGAATAATGTTATCAAAAATTAGGGGTGTTACATTTCCCCACTACACTATAGGAAAATGAAATTAGAAATTCCTAAAATACCCATAATCTACAATAATCAATTAACAATACATGCACACCAAAATGCCATTTTCCAATACCCACAACTTTACCCATAACTGGTTCCATGTTTTTTTTTCAACTGTTCATAAACTAACTTGAGAACCAATTCTCTTCTCATGTCGTCAACCATAATATCCATCTCCTTAGTACAATTGAAATATAATTTTTAATTATTGGTTTATGAAATGATTTATTTTTTAATTCTAATTTTGCCAATGCCATTTTCATAGGAAATTAAGTGATTGAGATGACTCTGGAGAAAAACCGGAGGACAATCTATTTGTTTAAAGAGATACATAATGGTGTAAGGTACTACACTTTTATTACTATATCTTTAATTAACTTAATTGCCATTGCTCTTCAATGACCAATTCCTAAACTAAGGCTTTTATATTCAAAAAAGCATTTAAAATTAAAGCTCATAGCATGATCGAGATCGAGCAAGGAGAAACCGAATAGAAACATAAAGATGTGAATAGATCAATGTCTATAGCGATAAGAACAGACTGTAGCCTTAAGTGAATTAATTCTTTAGGTTTTTCCTTTTTAATTTGATTTTGAATTAAACTTTTTTTCCTTATTCATACAAATTTTAAGATTCACTTTTAATCCAATTATATAAATTTGAAATACATACAAGCATACCGTGATCCAGAAGATGATTACCATTATACTATTTTTTTATAATTTACTTCAGGTTTGGTTCAATGTTAAAGTCCACAAATTCAGTTTTATTAAATCTAATATGTCTCTACTTCAACGAAGTTATTATATTTACTTTAGTAATTATCAACATGTAAACATCCAATGTTGCTATTGACTTAATGTATCTCTTGAACTCATTATGCCTACTGTATAGAAAGCAAACAATATGAATATTCCTATAACATCGCTGAACTTGGATGTACACAAAAATCATGAAGTTCTATATATTGTTTAATGTAAACTTCTAATTATTTCAATCTTCTTTAATTTAGTACTCTTTTATGAACTATAGTTACTACATATTTTTATCGCTTGCCAATAGTACATCAAATCAAAATGGTGTATTTGCTTTACCAAATCATGAATTGGTGTAGTCCTAGTATAATTGATATTTCACTTATATAGACATTACGTAAAATATTTATAACTTAATAAAGTATTCCTTCACAAAATATACACTAAATTGAAATACATACATGTTAACTAGATAAGTGTTTTAAAAAATATATCTATTTGCAATATCAATCTTTCCCAGCCTTATCTTGACTATTAGATATTTGATTGATAGGTTTTACACTAAATTCAAAAACTCACATTTATACATTAGTTCAACCAGGCATTACTTTGTAGGAGTTGTTTAATCATTTTGTATATTCGAATGTTGTATGCATTTTTTTCCTTTGTTATGTAGTGGTGGTCGTAGATTGTCATGGTCATAAGGAAAGAAGATGAGTATTGAGTAAATAGGAATTGATAAGTAAGCTTGATTTCAATTATGTATTTTTGCACATGTTTTCCTTTGTTTTCTTTTGATTGTGAATGATTTGAGCTAGAAATATTCCATTGTACATGTTATGGAAAATTAATCATGGTTGTTATAAAAATTCAGTAAAAATTAATATCAACAAAATACGGGAAATGAATATTTGTGTTTGTTCCTAGAAGGGGCCATGTGAATGTATGGCATTATTGTTTGTGTTTGTTAATAAAAGTAACATTATTGCTCTCATAAATATGGCACCATTATCACAGAAGCACTGAGAAACACTATCTTGAACGAAAAATATTTCTTTAACCTACAGAAGCGTTGTGAATGATTTCTATTATCGAATGAGATAAAATGCTACTACGTAACATTGATCCAAATAGTTTTTACATCTTTACTAAAATGCTTCATCATTGATGCAACATATCAAAGATAAGGTGGTGACAACCCAATTAAACAATCATTTCCTAATTTGATTACATTTTTCTATACACACGTCCATCAAACGTGCATGCATATATATATATATATATATATATATATATATATATATATACACATACAAGTAGAATATTCTTGAAAAACTAAATGAATATCATTTTATCATTAAAAGTAGGCATATTTTCATTAAATAAGAACAATTAAATTAATTGTAAATGGAATATTATTGTAAATGTCGAGTGCAAATAGCTTTACTAGTTGAAAATAGCTTATATTCAAGAAACAGCTTATTAAGATTGTTTATAAGTAAATACTTTCTTAAAGATTAAGTCATATTATCTTAAAATAAGATATTTACAAGTAGCGTTATTGTCTTTAAAAATAAGATAGTTATAGGAGCTCCGAACGAAACAATGCTCATTATAGTTATTAGCCCTATTATTGATTGTGATAGACAAAATATCCTTCATAAGTAATTATATGTAAATCAAATCCCTACTACTTAATTACTCCATTAACAACTGCTATTCTCACACATAGATTAATACTTTGCACTTTTTCCCAATTCAGTATATAGTAACTTTTTGTTGAAATACAATATTAATAAATCCTTTTCAACATTAAATCATAAATCGTGATCTTTCTAATGATATGTACAATAAAAATGTAAAAATCAAAACTTAAAAAAATAAAATTCAAAAATTTGACATTTTCCTAAATTATGCCTTAAAGAAATAGTGTCCCTGTCTATCGTGGTCTACCTAACGATCTAGGTTGTTGGGGGTCAAGAGGAACCGCACCTCGTTGGGGTCAAGAGGACACGCCAAAAATATTACAACAAGTCAATATAGTAAAAAATAAATATTAGTGGTGTAATTGATAACAACCTCATATTTTGAAGTGCCATAATATGTGATTAAATTAATAATAACAATTTATTAAATTGTAATTGAGCGAATTTAATTAGAGCAATTACTCAAGGGAAATTTGATTAATCGAGTGTGAGATACTTGAAAAGTAAACTGAGTGACCAAGAATCATTATTAAAATTAGTTTTAGCCATGAATGAGTAAAGGAATAAAGGAAATGTTGTAATGAAGAAGTTATGGAAATTAATAAGACTAGGTGTTATCCACATATTTTCTAATTACTATGCTAGAGGAGTTATCAAGAGAAAAAGGGCAAGTAAGCCAATAGAAATATGTAGAAGCATTGAAAGGAAAAGAGTTATCAAGCCTTAAGCAATGTCATATCGGAGAAGTATCGAGCATATAGTTTTAACGGTATCAATCCTCTAATATAAAGATAATTGACGAGCTTCTACTCAAAAGATGAATAACTTGAAGGAGTTAGTGAATGCGTGGAGTTATCGAGCTACAAAGGTTGTTGAGCTTGAAGGCAGTAAGGATGTCAAGCCTTTACAATCATAGGAAACGGTATCAAGCCTCTAAAACCATAGGGATTGTCAAGCTTCTAATGTAGAGGGTGATGTCGAGCCACTATAACCATAAGGGTTGTCGCGCATCTAAAGCAGAGGGTGATGTTGAGCCGCTACAACCATAGGGGTTGTCAAGCATCTAAAGCATGAAGTGGTGGCGAGCCTCTACAAGCGATTGTTGTCGAATTTACAAAAGAGGAGTTCTCGAGCCAGGGCACCATAAACAATTAGTAGGTCATGATAAAATCAAGGATATCAAGTCACTGTTGTAAGATAGCTGTCAAGTTGATAGTTATCGAGTCTCTAAGTAAAGGATAGTTATCAAGTGGACAACTATTGAGTCTACTACAAACTTGGGGGAGCAAGAGATATCGAGCTTCTATAGCACAGAAGTTGTTAAGCCTAAAGATAGCAGGGTTGCCAAAGATGTAAAAAAGGGTGTCAAGCTTCTACAAGATGGCGAGCATCTACGATGGAAGAAGGGTTGTTGAGATGGAAGAAGGGATGTTGAGAAGAGGTGTTGAGCTTCTATAAAGGAAGTATTACCGAGATGAAGTAAGCGAAGCCCTCAGATCCCAAGCCAGGACAAGTGTCAATCATCCCGCGTGATTTACACTCCTATAAATAGAACCCCCTCCATCACTTAAGGGGGGCAAATCACTTTCTTTCTCTACTTCTCAATTACAAGTTGTAAACTCTGAATCAATTTGGGGAATTCTAGAGTCAGTTGTAACTCTTGAACTTTTTGCAAATAAGGACTTTATTTAACTTCGCATAGCATATTTCCTTTGTACTTGCCTAGTTGGCTATTTGCGTCAATGGATAAGCATATGACTTTATCTTCAGGCTTGGACCTGAACTTGGACTTGCATATTATTAATTTGTGCAAGGCCACTTAAGCCCTTGTTCAAATTAAACTTGAATTTACCTTGCATATTGATTGTTGTGTACATATGAACATAGGACTATTGCATATTTATGTTACTCACCTATTTTACTCTTGAACACGTGACTTGAACTTTTGGAAAACTTTACGATTATATCAAAAACAAGGGGTATTATAGGGACATTTTCGAATAATACCACCTCGTGCAACACCTTGGGTGTTTAGAAAATTTTTGGTTTAAAATTTTGGTGCAAGTGCTCGAACCTCCTAGTCGTCATTTCTTTACTTTGAAACTAATTAAGTAAAATTTTGTTTCAAGAAAATGGTGAGGACTAAGAAATTCAATGTTTTGAATGAAGAAGTTGTATAATAGACGACCTTGGAGGATAATGTCACTTCGAACTTCAATTTAGATAATACAAAGATTGGACAACCTTCAATCCCAACAAACTTATAGGTAGTGAAGCAAAAATTCAAGACTTAACATAGTGACTTATATTTATGCAAGAGTTTCTTGAGAAAGTTCTTTCTCCAAAATCTTCTAAGTCAAAGCCTATCGAAGAAGGAGAAGAAGAGGAGTCTCCAGGGAGAAACCTAGACAACTCAATGCTCAAAAGTAAAGATAAGGGCAAAAGTATCATAGGCCCACAAAGAAACAGAGAGACCAAGATGAAGGACCAGCAATGTATTCTCTAAGATCACAAGCAAAAGAAGACAACAAGGCTAAGACGAACCATCGAAAGGAGAACCACGAATGGCTAGCATAAAGATCTCCCGTGCAATCATATAGCTCGATTTCATACAAAGAATATAAGCCCTACAGAGGGGACTATCATAATGAAGAAACCTACCTAAAGGACATGGCCAACAAGATGGTGAAGATATACTTAACCTTAAGGGATAGAGGACCCTTGACCCAAGGGTTAATAATAACTTTCGAGAAGCTCCTTTTACAAAGAAGATAATGTCTGTCAGAATCTCATCCCACATTAAAATCTCTTCGCTAAAGTATGATGGAATCACTAATCCTGACGATCATCTTTTGGCTTTTGAAAACCAAATGGACTTTCATAAGGCTTCTAGGGCAGTTTGTTATAGGCTCTTTCCTACAACTTTTCATGGAGCAGCTGCCAAATGATATAGGCACTACTGAAAATAGCCATATACTCTTGGGAGCAATTTTCTTATGAATTTTTGGCACAGTTTTGCATATGCAAAGACCCTACCATAGATTTTAGTATGCTAGCTAATGTTAAGCAAATGCCAAAGGAATTGCTTGGAGAATATCTAAGGAGATTCAATACAAAAGAACTATAAGTAGAAAATATGATCGATAGAGAGAAGCTGATGGAAATGCATGCGAGGTTAAGTAAGCAGACTCTTTTCTATAAGGAGTTCTACGTTTATGGGTGTAGATATCCGCAAGACTTCTATTTCCAAGCCGACAGATTAATCCACATGGACGAAATGTACCATGCCAAGAAGAAGTCTCAACCAAAGAAAGTGGGAGGAAAGTTCAGTTTCGATCACCCCAACAAAAAGCCAAAATGGGATGAAAGTAGAAGAGGAAGATGGAAGGAGATCCCCAGATCCAATTATGTAGACTTGAACAAACCCATCTTCTGCACTTTTGTTGTGGCCAAAGATGGTGGAAATTTATCCATCTCCTACAAAGCAAGGAACCATACTAAACCTAGAGGGAGATTATTATGCCTACCACAAAGCAAATGGGCATAAGGCTGACGAATGTCGTGTCGTGGCAAGTATAATTCAAAATATGATCTAGTCAGGATCTCTGAAGAAGTTTGTTAACGTAACTCAGAAATCTTCCCGTTCCAAGGAGAATAGTCAGAGTCCTCCGAGCAACGCTACAACTTTATAGGGAATGATTCCTAATAATAATTTATCCCTTCAGTTAATCACATAGATGTCATTTGCGGAGGTCCCCACATTGCTGGAAGTAGCACAAAGTGGCTAGGAGCAGATATGTAATGAAAGTGAAAGATGGAACTTCTCTATCCAGGAAGAGCCACCATTCAAGCATCGTAGATCTCAACTTCAAATGCCTAACTTGACAATAACTCAAGAAGAACCAGGGAATCCGCCACCTACATAATGGTCTGCTAATAATAACTGCTCAAATTGGGCTCCCTTTGGTGACAAAGATCTTGGTAAACATTGAAAGTGTAGTAAATGTCAGTTTCAAATACGCATTTGACCAAATAATATTCCAGAGGAGAAGTTGGAACCAAGATTTTAGCCCATCTTTGGGTTCAATAATAAAGGATCTACTCTAATGGGGCAGATAAAGCTCTTTGTACAAGTGAGAATTCCCCTATACTTCATAATGTTTATGACTCCTTTCGTGATAATGGACCAACCCTCCAATGATAACGCTTTCTTTGGGAGGCCTGCTCTAGATGAAGTGGATGCATTTTGCTCGTCTAAGCATCTAATGGTGAAGTTTTTAACTAAAAATGGTTAGGGAACCATAAGGGTGGAGCAGTTTAGCACTCAAAAACTATATTTGCTATGCTCGAGCAATTTAATAAAGATGGCACTTCTTGTTACGATTTGGAGAAAAGTAAATTAAATAAAACTAAAATTGAGAAGCCTTTGAGTGGCATCTTTTCGAGCCTACTATTCAAGGCAAATAAACTGGAAAAAGTAGTTGAAAAGCCTATGAATGTGCTAAAAAGATTCAACTTCTCCGAGAGGAAAAGAAAGTGAAAAGAAGCAAACTAGATAACCAACGAAATAGAGGGTGAAGAAATCATTATCGAATTAGATTGTAGGAGTGAGCAAGAAAGAGTGAAATCTGTCAAAGATCTAGAAGTGGTAAGCTTAGATTTGCTTGATCCAACCAAGATGGTAAAAACTGGAAAAGAACTAGGAGACAGTTTCAGAAAAGAACTTATGTGATTCCTCAAATCTAGCAAAAATGTATTTTCCTTGACTCACTCTGACATGATCGGGATAGATCCAACAATTATGAGCTATGCTCTAGATATAGAACCAAACATCATTCTTATCTGGCAAAAGAAAAGGCAGTTTAATAAAATTCGAGCTAACGCATTAAAGGAAGAAGTTAAAAGATTACTTGAGAATGGGTTCATTAAAGAAGTGTTTTACTCCAAATGGTTGGATAATCATGTACCAATTAAAAAGTCTAATGGAAAAGGGAGAACACGCGTCGATTACACCAATCTAAATAAGGCAAGCTCCAAAGATTGCTATCCTTTGCATAGAATAGATCAATTAGTTGATGCCACAAGTGGACATAAGCTGTTATCTTTTATGGATGCATACTCAGAATATAATCAAATCCCCATGTTCAAACCATATGAAGAAAACACAAGTTTGATAATAGATTAAGGAACTTACTACTACAAAGTTATGCCTTTTGGGTTGATGATATCAAAGGTTAGTAAACAGAATGTTTAAGGAACAAATCGGATGAAACACGAAAGTAAATGTGGATGATATGCTAATTAAGTCCCAAGAGGAAATTAGCCACTTGAAAGATATTAAGAAAATGTTTGGAGTACTAAGAAAGTACAAAATGAAGCTGAATCTGCAAAATGCTCTTTCGAAATACAATCCGGGAAATTCCTAGGATATATCGTCAATGCTCGAGGGATTGAGGCTAATCCTGACCAAATCAAAGCGATTAAGGACATGGTAGAGCCGAAAACAAGTAAAGATGTGATGACCCTAAATGGAAGTGTGACAGCTTTAAATAGATTATCTCTAAAGCCACTGATAAGTGCATCCCTTTCTTTGATATGATTAAGAAAAAGAATAACTTTGAGTGGTGACAAGATTGCCGAAAAGACTTTAAAGAATTAAAAGACCATCTTGAAAAACTTTCAATCTTATCTAGTCTCATAGAAGGAGAGAACTTATACCTTTACATGGCAGTCTCTGAACATGCAGTAAGTTCAGTTCTAGTAAGAGAAGAAAATAAAACTCAGCTTATGGTATACTATACTAGTAAAAGGCTTAAAGAGGCAGAAGCTAGATATCCACTTATAGAAAAGTTGGCATACTGTCTAATTTTCATTGCTAAAAAACTATGAGCCTACTTTTAGGTGCATCCAATCAAGGTCTTAACTAATTTTCCACTTAGGCAAATCTTCAATAAACCTGAAAGGTCAGGAAGGTTAGTAAAATGGGGAATCGAATTGAATTAGTACGAGATTGAATTCTAGCGCTAAGTGGCAATCAAAGGGCAAGCCGAGGCCAATTTCGTTAAAGAATGCACAGGGTTTATTGAAGAACAATCAGAAAAGAAAAGGATTTGAAGCCTAAATGGCAATTGTTTGTTGATGGAGCCGCAAACGACCAAGGGGATGGTGCGAGATATGTAGTCATTACTCCTGATGGACACCGATTACACTAAGCAATGAAGTTAGGTTTTTCGCTACCAATAACGTGGCTGAATATGAATCAATGGTAGCATGACTTACCTTAGCTCTTTAGTTAAAAATCCCGAGGATTGAAATTTTCAGTGGTTCCTAATTAATGGTTAATCAACTAATCCAACTTATCAAACAAAGGATGCAAGATTATTCCTTTATATATGTCAAGAAGATATTGAAGATGTTAGTCCAGTTTGAATATTTTTTGATACACCAAGTACATAGAGGGAGGAATTCTCAAGCCGACTCTTTGACCAAGTTAGCTAGCTCACGAGGAGCCCCAAAAACTCGAATTATGCCAGTAGGCTTCCAACAAAATCTCAGTATTGAGGAAAATTCCCCTTAACCAAAAAATGAAACTATGGTGTTGACTAGATCCCAAGCTCTTATAAACATAGAAAAAGAAAATAAATCGAGAAGTAGTAATGATGGAAATCAGAAAAGAACCATTTGTACAGAAATAAATAGTCAATATGAGAATAATTGGACGACACCCATTGTTGAGTACTTGGTGGAAGGGACACTACCAAAAGATAAAAGAGAAGCTAGAAGGACAAGATACCAATCTCCAACTTTTACCATGCCGGATAGAATACTTTATAAAAAAGGATATTTACTTCTGTATTTGGGGTGCGTTAGTCCAGAAAATGGATTAAAATCGTTAAAAGAAGCCCATGAGGGGTTCTGCAGCGATCATTCTAATGACATGAAGTTAGCTAAGAAGGTCATGAAACAAGGTTATTATTGGCCCTACATGAATAACAACACTGTGACTTATGTAAGGCGATGCAAAGAGTGTCGAAGTTTTCGACAATCTCACATATACCACCAAATGAATTAACCCCGGTCTCAAGTTTATGGCCCTTTGTTGTAAGGGGAGTCGACTTAATAGGACCATTTCCTATATCAAAAGGCGGAGCCAAAGTTTGCAGTAGTAGCCATCAACTACTTTACCAAATGGGTAGAGGCAGACCCATTGCCAAATATAACATCATGAAAAGTGTTGTAGTTTGTGTTTAAGAACATAGTCACCTAGTTTGGAATAGCAAATAAGATAATATCCGATAATAGAACCTAATTTGAAAGTGAGGAATCCACAATATTCTGCAATAAGAATGGGATAATCAAAAGTTTTTCATCAGTAGCTCATCCCAAGGCTAATGGAGCCGTCGAAGCTGCCAACAAAACCATCAAGACTATCCTCAAGAAGTGGCTAGACAAAGCAAAAGAAAATTGGGTAGAAGAACTACCACTTATGCTTTGGGCATATCGAACTTCTATTAAAACTGCAACAGGACATACCCCGTTTTCTTTGACATATGGATGCAAAGCAATGCTTCCAGTTGATAATGAAATACCATCCCATTGAAGGATTGCATATGCTTTTCATCACAATCAAGAGCTAAAGAAAGAATCCCTAGATTTGATTAATGAACTGAGAGATGATGCAACTGTATGAACGACTGAATATGAAGAAAGAATATCGAGATATTACAACTCTAAAGTTAAAGGGAGATCATTTCAAAAAGGAGATTTGGTGCTCCGAAAAGTTATGGCAAACACCAAAAATCCAATAGATGGACAACTCAGACCAAACTAGGAAGGATCCCTTATTATCCATGAAGTAATACCACTAGGAACCTATCGAATAAGAACCTGATGGTAATGTAATAGCAAGAACTTGGAATGTTGAGCATCTGAGAACTTATTTTCCTACAATGGATAAATAAAGAAATCGAGACAAGTGTATCTATGGAATTGATAATTAATAGAAAGGAAGAAACCCATAAAATAAAGGAAAAGCCTTTGATCCCGCCACAAGAGCCTGGTCAAAGCATAATAGGCCTTCGGTCCTGCCTATAAGGCCTAACCGCAGCACCTCCTAGAGGAAGGTCGAAGTAAGCCTCTGGTCTTGCCTTTAAGGCCTGACCAGAGCACCGCAAGCCTTTGGTCTCACCTACGAGGCCTTTTCATAACGCCTCCTAGAGGAAGGGCAGAGTAAGCCTCTGGTCCCGCCTATAAGGCCTGGCTAGTGCATCGAACAGCCTTCGGGCCCTCCTATAAAGCCTGTCTGGAGCGCCTCCTAGAGGGAGGATGGGTTACACCGACCAATAGTTTCACTCCCGCCTATAAGGCTTGTCCGTAGTGCCTCCTAAAGGGAGGACGGGTGACACTGACCAACAGCCTTCAGTCCCGCCTATATGGCCTGTCCGGACCACCATTTAGAGGGAGGATGAGTTACATCGACCAACAGCCTTTGGTCCCACTTATAAGGCCCGTCCGAAGCAACTCCTAGATGGAGGATGGGTTACACCAGCCAATAGCCTTTGGTCCCGCCTATAAAGCCTATCTGGAGCGCCTCCTAGAGGGAGGATGGGTTACACCGACCACATCCCTTGGTCCCACCTAAGATGGCCTGGCCAGAACACTCGCAATCTTTCAGCCTTGCCAAAAGGGTATAGACAGGGAAACTATATATCAGGAAGTCAATCAGACAAGTTTAATTCCATCTAAAGGATGGACCAAGGTAATCTTATAGAGGAAGTGCAATCAAGCGCGATCAATCTTGCCCCAAGGAAAAGTTAAAGCACCCTTCAAGAGAAGGGTCAGATAGCTTCTCATGCTCAATCGAAAAAGAAAAATCATCAAGTTATCCTCCAAAAAAACCCAGACTGAGGGAAAGATATTTACCCTCAAAAACCAAAATCAGGGTAATGATATTTAAGAAATAATGATTCATTTATGAAGTTATTTAACCTAGAAAAATAAGAAGGAAAACCAATCTACATCTTTACTAAATTTGAAAAGATTCGTCTAAAATTCGACTGATTCAATAATTATTCCGAAAGTGAATTTCAAAATTAAGTTTTCAAAGATAGACAAGAAAACTTTTTCATGAATTTCTTTGGTATTTACAAAGCAAAATGATCAATTTGAGAAAGAAATAATTTCTTGAAATTATGGAATGCATCATCATTTACTTTATATTTTTCAAAAGAAAAGAATTTAAAGAAAGTCCGATAAGAAGCGAGAGTTGGAAAGGTAAGAGGATACTTGGTATTACACTAAAGTGTAAAAAGCTCCTTTTATACAAGAAGGGGGGCAACTGTTATCCATATATTTTCTGACTACTATGGTAGAATAGTTATCAAGGGAAAAGAGGTAAATAGGCCGGTAAGGAGATATAGAAGCACTGAAAGAAAAGTGTTATCAAGCCTCTAGCAATGTCATATCAATGAAGTATCGAGTCTATAGTTTTAACAGTATCGAGCCTCTAATATAAAGATAATTGACGAGCTTCTACTCAAAAGATAAATAGCTTAAAGGAATTAATGAATGCTTGGAGTTATCGAGCTACAAGAGTTGTTGAGCTTGAAGAAAGTAAGGTTGTATCGAGCCTCTATAACCATATGGGTTGTTGAGCATATAAAGTAGAGGGTGATGTCATACCGCTACAATCATAAAGGTTGTCGAGCATCTAAAGCAGATGGTAATGACGAGCCAATACAACCATAAGGTTTGTCGAGCATCTAAAGTAGGAAGTGGTGGGAAGCCACTACAAACGATTGTTGTCGAATTTACAGAAGAGGAGTTGTCGAGCCATGGCACTGTAAACAATCAGCAAGTCACGATATAAGCAATGGTATCAAGTCAATAATGTAAGATAGCTATCAAGTTGATAGCTATCAAGTTGATAGCTATCGAGTCTCTAAGTAAAGGATAAATATCAAGTCGATAACTATTGAGTCTACTACAAACTTGGGGGAGCAAGAGATCTCAAGCTTCTACAACACAAAAGTTGTTTAGCCTAAAGATATCAGGGTTGTCAAAGATGTTAAAAGGGGTGTCGACCTTCTAAAAGATGGAAATCTTCTACTATGGAAGAAGGGATGTCGAGATGGAAGAAGGGATGTTAAGAAGGGGTGTCGAGCTTCTACAAAGGAAGTATTACCGAGGCAGAGTAAGCGAAGCCCTTAGATCCCAAGCTAGGATACGTGTCAAATATCACGCATGATTGACACTGCTATAAATAGAACCCCCTCCATCACTTAAGGGGGGCGAATCACTTTCTTTCTCCACTTCTCAGTTACAGGTTGTAAACCTTAAATCATTTTGGGGATTTCTAGAGCCAATTGTAACTCTTGAACTTTTTGCAAATAAGGACTTGGACATTTAACTTTGCATAGCATATTTCCTTTATACTTGCCTAATTTTCTATTTGTTTCAATGGACAAGCATGCCACTTTATCTTCGGGCTTGGACTTGCATATTATTAGTTTGTGCAAGGACACTTAAGTCGTTGTTCAAATTAAACTTGAATTTATCTTACATATTGATTGTTGTGCCCATTGACATATGAACAAAGGATTATGCATATTTATGTGACTTGCCTATTTTATGCTTGAATATGTGACTTGAACTTTTGAACAACTTTGCGATTATATCGAAACCAAGGGGTATTATTGGACATTTTCGAATCATACCACTTCATGCAACACCTTGGGTATTGAGACTATTTTTGATTTAACACTAGGTAAGGAGGAATTTTAGTCCAAGCCTAAATTATTAACCTTTATATCTCTAAAACATATTATTCACCACATTCTCTTTCATTTTACCAAAACAAGATAAACTTCAAATTTAGGTTGTCATTAAAGAAGAAGGAAAGAGGAGGAAATCAATTAAACGCAAGCATAAGCTTTCATTTCTAAGAGAAGAAAGGGTTTTAATCAAGCTTTTAACTTATGTGAGTAATGTTAAAACTATCTTTGCATCACAATCAGTTTTGACTCGAATCTCATGTGTCTTTACCGTTTAGGATAATTATAAACATATTGTGATAATGATATATTTATTTTACATGAATTATTTCGATAAACGGCTTATTTTATGACATGTTTAAGAGTGAAACATGAATTAATCAACTTCAAATGAATAGACATTTTTATATGATGTTTATAACCTTAAATTAGTGGTGTTTTTAGAATTCCATAATTTTTTGATGAAGTGATGATTGATTATGAATTTTCTTAGATGAAAATGGATGTTTTGGCTGTAAAGTAATGTTTAAAAATATTCAAATATAATATTTTGATCTGAATTATTTACAGAATATAAAACAAAGTAATTTTGAATTTTCTTGACTTTTTTATGGTTTTCTCATGATTTTCGAATGAATATGAATTAAATGACCACAAAGAAAATACCCATAATTAATGAAGTAATCAAGGAAAGGGTTTAATTAAGGGATAGCAAAAGAAGTAAATCATGACTAGTTGCTAAGATTTCTGCTACAATACAGAAGTAATAATGAAGTAAATGACAGCTGTAAAGATTAGGTCATAAAGTAGTTGCTTCATTAAGTAAAATATCAGTTTTCCATTTAATTATGGATTAGTCATCGTATATATTTGATAACTTACGTACTCGATAGCTTTCATATTTGATAGCTTACATGTATTGATAATTTATGCAACATCCCTAATTTTTGATTTCATGTTATTTTGAATATTTAATGATAGGATGATTAAATTAATAATGTGGGCAAGTTAGATAATTGTTGGATTTGCCAAAATAATTAGTCCGGCCATAACTACATAACCGAGGCAATTGTTTTATTAAGAGAAAGAGAATTAATTAAATCTAATCTAAGGAGGCTAAATAAGGAACGAATAACATTATCGTCTCCACATTTCCATTCATTCACTCACATTCATTCTCAATCAAAACAAAACAAAGAAGAGGCCAGGTTACTTTACCCGTATCATTTCAAATCCAACATAGAGGAAGAAGGAAAAGATTAAGAAAAGAAGAAGCTTAAGGCAAATCTCATCACTACAACAAATCTAAGGTGAATGATATTGCCATCTCTTGTATGTTTATCTTGTTTAATTCGGGTTTGTTATGAAACCCGAATTTTTACGTTGAGAAATCACGTGTTTGTTTCAGATAATCATTCATATGTGTTATGGTTATCATTTGTTCGTTTTGTGGAATTTCCTAAAGGGATTATGAGGTAAAAACATGTATTTTTACCACCAAATGCTTTGAATTTTTGATATGATGTTTGGAATATTGTTTTGGAGATGATTTTTAAATTTTGAAATTTTATGAATCAGTTATGAATTTTCTAAGATGTGAAGTTAATTTTGGATTTTAATTATTAAAAATGTGAAAAACAATTATTATGCTTCGAAAATTTTATTGGTTATAAAAGAAGGCATTCCGATTTTTTTGGAATTTTTAGAGATTTTCCATTCCTATGAATTATTTAGCAAAGAAATAATTTAAATATTAAGGTTAATTATTGTCAAGGACCACTAGCTCAAGTGGTGAGATCACTGCATTGTGGTTTTAGAAGTTTTGGGTTTGATCCCCTAAGATACCATAATAAGTGCTCTTCTAAAATTAAGTATCACTTTTATTAGCAAAAAATATGTTAAGGTTAATAATTAATCAATTATGGTATATAACTAAGGTTTTGTGAAGACAATAGAAATTTTCTTTCTAGATTTGTTGCAAAATTTCTTATAAAATTTTGACTAACCAATGAAAATTTGAAAAACAAATTAGTTTGGAAAAACATTCTAATTTTTAAAGGAAATAAATTAGTTTTTTACATATTTACTAAAGTTCCATTATAACCTGCAATTGCACTTGATTTTTCAACATGTAATAACTTTGGTTTTAAACCATTGATAGCTTTTTAACGGTGGTGATATTAATAAGTTTTAATGGCGTCTGTGCCTTTCTTTTTTCCTCCTTCTTCCTCCTACTTTTCACAATCTTTAGATCCTTTTTTCCCAATTACAATTCATTCACTGATCGTTTTCATTCTTCTAATCATTCTGGTGGTCATCCATTTGATCTTGGGGTGAAAGATTCTCATTTTTATCCTTTGAACGCCTCTTCTCAGAAATCAAGATCAAAGAGCGCACTTGATTCCAGAGGTAGGAGAAAGCTTTGCTTCCGTTGTGGTGACCCCTCTCATTTGATTAGAGATTGCTGCGTTGGTATTATTTGTTTTAGATGCGGTAGGGATGGTCACAGAAAGAGAGATTGTTCGACGAATTTCAATCCCTTTAAAAACCTCTCTATTACAGAACACGGTTTCCTGTTCGTTCTTAAGATTAGAAAACTTAAGAGAATCCTCCTAGATCATCTTAGGTCGCAGAGAAAAGAGGGTTTAGAGTTCTTAGAAGATTTGTTATCTCATTTTGATGCTATCAATGCAATTAACATTGGCAAGAACTAGTGTTCGAAATTGGGGGATCCAATGGACTTTTTGGGAGTTTTTGGTTCTGCTTTTAAGGGAGATAATTCGATGATAAATGAGCTGTCTGGTTCCAGAGATTATTATGGAGTTTCAAGTGATTTCAATCCTTCAGTTAACTCTGGTGCATCTCTTGAAGAAGTGATTAAGTTTTTCGATCCTTTGTCTGTTGATCCTGCAGTTTCGTATTGTAATTCAGTACCTCATTCATTTTCCAGTAATTTAGTTGTTGATGTAGATGTTAGAGTCTCGTACTCAACTATGAGCGATGTTGCTGAGTTTAAAGATAATTTGGCAGAGAACAAAACTGATATAGAAATTCGAACAAAGTTGGTAAACGGGGTTTCTTCTAAAGTTGAGTGTGAGTGTAATAAAGAAGTGGATGTCATCTGCAGGACGAATGGAGTGCACTCGTACATGTATATGGGAAAGGATGTTATCATAAATAATCTTGAAGCAATTGATGCGCTAAGTGATCGGTCCCTTTTGGTTGGAGGGGGTTGTGTTTCGGCTGTTGATGAAGTTTGTATAGACGGGGTTGGTGATATTTTGCTTAATGTTGATACAGATGTTGTTTTTATCGACTCTGATATGATCCTTATGGTTTATAAACCAGACATGGATAACATTCCTAACGAGGTTAACAGTCACAAGGTAGTTGATATGCTTAAATATTTGAACATAAAGATGGACTGTGATAAATTGCTGTTGATTGGAGATGGAGATGAATTATTAATAGATGGTATTTGTTCTCATGGGGAAGGTGATGCATTGCTTGCTGTTAGTTGTTTGATTGCCCATAATCCAGTTATGGTCTTGAGTGGTGATAATAAGATGGTTGCTCTTAAACATAACAAATCATATGTTGATGTTACGTGTTTAGTTGCTAGAGTTATAAAATCTTCAATGAGTGACTGGGCAGAGTCTAGAGATGATAAGGCAGTGTTTAATGATGGTAATGTTAATCGTTCAGAGATGGTTAATAGGGTTTTAGACAGAGTTACTTTGAATAACATATCTTCTAAAGTGATGGTTGATGGTAGACATAGAGTTGGATTTGAGGAGAAGTCCGAATATTTGGATAATGAATTGGTTCACAATGTTTTGGTTGAGGAGTCTTTGGGTTCTGTTATGAATGATGTGTGTTCTTCTTTGACTGGAGATGTTGGTTCTGATCAAGCTGTCTATTATTGGACTGGGGGTTTCAGATTTGTTATGTATTGCTGTCTTGCTTCTATAGGTAAATTTCCTCGTTCTCCTATCCTTGCTAGAGAATTGATTCAGGCATCCAAATCTGGTAGAAGGAATAGTAGGAGCTATTCAACTGGTAATATTAGGAGAAGCCCTCGTTTAAATCGTAAAGCTTTTAAGTCTTTTGCTTGAGGGTTGTTGATAATTTTTGGGATTTATTGTGATAATTGTTATTCTGGAGTTTGTTCGTGGTTTTTGTAGTTGCTGTATATTATGATTTTTCAGCTTGGTTGTTGAGGTTGCGGTTGCGGAAGTTGTTTCAGATGGCTGCTTATCTTTTGATGTTTCTTTAGGCCTTGGATTCTGGATAGAGTTGTCAGTTTAGGTTTAGTCTTTAGTTTCATAGGCGTTTGGGAGGGTTTGATTTTTTCTTTTGTACGGGGGGTGTTTTGCTACCTGCCAGGCATGTTGGCAGCTCCATTACTATTGTTGTTATATATATGTACATGTGTGCTCTCCTCTCCTGAAGAGGATCGCACATTTTTCTCAAAAAAACCATTGATAGCTTGAAAGTTTTGAGGTGTGATAACACTATGTTTAAACCTTCGCTAGTTTTAAACTTTTGACGTATGATAAGAATTTGTTTTAAACCTTCGACAGCTTTAAATTTTTGAGGTGCGATAGCATTGTGGTTTAAAACTTTGATAGCTTTACTTTGTCAACACTTGATAGCTTTATACTTGACATTCGATAGCTTTTTCTAGTTGAAATTTGATAACTATGTTTTCCTTGACATTCGATAGCTTTGTTAACATGCGATAACTTCACGTATTCTGGACATGCAATTGCTATGTTCCCTTGATATCTGATAGCTAGTTGACATGGGTAGCTACATATAATTTAGGCATGTGATAGCCTATATTTTTGACATTCGATATCATGTATTTTTGCGGTGCGATAGCACAAGTGTTTGAAGCTCGATAGCTTTATTTATAACATGCGATTGCATGAAGTTTTAAAGTGCGATATCACAAGTTTTTTTGTCGCTTGATAACTCTATTTTTGACATGTGAGAGCATGTGTTTTTAAGGTACGATAACACAAATTTTTTAGGAATGAGATAGCTTATTTTATTGGTACTCAATAGTTTTTAACTCTATATTTGGTTGTGTTTTCCTTAAAAAAATATTTTTTTTCAAATTATTTTGACGAGGTTTTAAAAGGAAAGAAAATATATTTTAGCCTATTTTTAATGAGTTTTATGAAGGAAATTACTACTCTGCTACAAGTAATTTTTTATATATAGAACAATTATCATATGAGCATATGTTTGTGATGGATGATGTTATTATATATTCAAATTTTGCATCTTGATCATTCAATATTGCATATGCATATTTTTGACATGCTCCCAACATTTATGACCTTATGGATTGTGAATCGATGACCGATTATCGTTGTTCCAGTAATGGGTATGGTCAAACTTAACTCCTTAGGAAGTGGAATTGCATCCAGAAGGTTAGGAAGATCAAATTATGTTAGGATGCTTTGAATTAGTCAAAAGACATGACTCGTTGATGATATAAAGCCAGAATTTTAGATGGAGACTGGTGTAGGGCCGCACCCTATGCTCCAACCATAAGCCCTTAGTTGGCCAGGTTTATGGTTCTAATGCGTATGGCTTTGCTGATATTGAGGTTGAATTTTAGAGTTACGCAAAGAAAGGAACTCTTAGCGAAGACGCTCACCATTGTCATTCCTTTGATGGAGAGAAGCCGTTGTTATTTCCTCCTTTTGGATAGAAGATTTTTTTTCTCCTGTTGGATAATTGCCATTAATATTTCCTTTTGCTGGACAAGAGATTTTGGATTATTTGGTTATATTTGACCCGAGCCAACCCGTTAGGTTTTTAGTTGGCCTGTGAAAACTAATAGGTTTATAATAACCATGGAAAATTATGTCATAGATTATTTTATGGGATTGGGCAATGATGGGAATATGTTACCTTTGACCTTAGTGAAAGAGGGATTATGTAACATCGCCCATTCCGAGGCTCCAAAATTGATACTATTGATGCGATAGTTATCTTTGGCATTATTTTCCAATGACAGAATGAGATCCGTTATTGAATCATTAACACCAAGAGCACTAGAATTTAAAAAAATTTAACAAAACATTTCATTAATTAATTTACAAATTCACTACATTCTATTTCCATAACCCCACAATTATATCATTAAGATAAAATATAATAATTACATACATAATCCCCAAGTGCGACATATGAAGATGGTCCCTTGGATGATCAGAGTTTTAACTACCTAGATGGTTATAGTGCATATCATTACATATAATCAACAAAATAAAAAGCAGTTAAACTATTGCACAGCGGAAATATAGTCTTCTTTTTGATAGTTTGCCTCTTGCATGTCTTCGAAAGCTTATTCGTGTAGACCAGAAATATTCTACTCTTGGCCTAGTCGATTCTAATTGAGCACCAGAGAGTTTGGTGGGAAAATCAAAAACTTCGGGTCAGACAAAAAGTTCGGTCTGAATAATATTATACCATTTTGAACCAAAATATGGGTACTTAGTAAGACTACGCCGTTGATTGGAATAGATTTCCCCTCACTAATACCATATCAAACAATCCATAACATATCATTCATCCAAAATGGTCAGCACATAATGGTAATATAATCGTGCAATAATGGGTAAAATGAATAGTCCATCATTCACTAAGGTCGAAGGGTTACACAGTCGCATAATTACCCAATCCCATAATAGTCCATGACATATTTTTCTCAAGGTCACTATGAACCTATATTACTTTTCTTAGACTGACAAACCTATCGGGCTAACTCAGACCAAAAATATAACTAGATAATCCATAATATCTCATCCAACGAGAGGAAATAACATCACTTCTGTCTAACAGAAGAAAAATATAACAGA
Source organism: Allium fistulosum (assembly GCA_030737815.1). Lineage (NCBI taxonomy): Eukaryota > Viridiplantae > Streptophyta > Magnoliopsida > Asparagales > Amaryllidaceae > Allium > Allium fistulosum. Next base: position 1,431,335,471 of record CM060902.1, read on the forward strand.
TAATCCATAATCTCTCCTCCAATGAGAGAAAATAACCTCAGCTTCTATCCAACAGGAAAAAAATATAACCAGATAATCCATAATCTCCTGTCCAACGAGAGGAAATAGCCTCGGCTTCTGTCCAACTGAAGAAAACAACGTTGATCATACTTTACCTACAAGTTTTCTGCTTTGCGTAAACTATATATCACATGTCCTTCAGCATAGGCCTTACGCAATGGAAATTGTGGACTTGTTAACTGTGGGCATAGGAAGCGACCCTACACCGGTTTCCATCCTTAAATCTTAAATTTGATTTTCAAAAATGTCAATGAGTCATGTTTTTTGATCAGTTCGGGCATCCTAACACAATTTTGATCTTCATGATCTCCTGGATGCAATATTATCCACTCAGGAGTATAAGTCTGATCATACCCATTAATAGTATAACTCTAGTTGGTCATCTGTTTTTCAAATCACTCTCCTTGTTGGATGATGTCATTAATATATAAGTGAGCATGTCAACAATTCAATATATGCAATAATGACTGATAAAGATATGAAGATTAACATACAACATATCAACAATCAATTAAATATATATTCAATATGATAACCAATTTATATACAGATTAGTTTTCCCAAAGTAATAGTTTCCTCCTTAAAAATCTTCCAAAATTGGGTTGATTTGTTTTTCTTCTCTTTTGAAATCTTATAAAAATACTTAACAAAGTCATCTTTTTATTTAAGTAAAATTTAGCCCCAATATACAGTGAAAATCTTCCATTTTTTTAAAATAGATGTCCCCATTTTTAAAACCATAGGCTATCGCGTCTTGAAAATTTATTTATTTTCACGTATTAAAATATTAGTCCTCACATCTTAAAATTTTACTTATCTTTAAGTGTTAAAATATGGATCGTCTACCTTAGAAGTTTAACAGTTATCGTCTGTTAGCTAAAAAGATTGTCATGCGTTTTAGCCCATAGTCGTCATACTTAACAACCCCATAGTAATTGCATACAAGCAGCACCGTATTCAAAATTCAAATGAAGTTATCGCGCGTTAAATATAGGCCGTCACGTCCAAATCCACCTCTAGTCATCGCTGACCAAAAAAAACTACCGCATGAAGAAAAACTTGCACTTGATGTTTCGTGAGCTGGCCATTATTATTTTGGTCTTTGTGAAATAATTTGTGGCCTTTTCGTGTCCTTATATATATTTTTCATTTTTTGATTACTTGCATTATTACTGAGCCATGTTCCCATATGCCTTCACATACAATACATATAAATAGGGCTGTCAATGGGTCGGGTCGGGTTTGGGTCGGGTCAAGTCGGGTTCGGGTTGATTTTAAATGGGTCGGGTCAACCCGTTTATTAAACGGGTCAGAAAAGCTCAACCCGAACCAGACCCGTTTATAAACGGGTTGACCCGACCCGACCCGTGTAACCCGATTATAAATGGGTCGGATCGGGTCGGGATGGGTCGGGTCATAAATGGGTCGGGTCGACCCGTATAAGGTGTAAATGGGTCGTAAACGGGTCGTAAACGGGTCGGGTCAACCCGTATAAGGTATAATTGGGTCGTAAACGGGTCGGAACGGGTCAGAACGGGTCGTAAATGGGTCGGGTCAACCCGTATAAGGTACAAACGGGTCGGGTCGGGTCGTATACGGGTCGAGTCAACCTATATAAGTATAAACGGGTTGTTAACGGGTCAATTTCGGGTTAGCGGGTCAACCCGAAACCCACCCGTTTATAAACGGGTCAAATTCGGGTTGACCCGAAAATGACCCGCCAAATAAACGGGTCGGGTTAACCTGCTAATTTCCGTGCGGGTTTCGGGTCGTGTAGGAAATTGACAGCCCTACATATAAATATAATTGCTTCCGTGTTATAGGTTTTGACATGTGCTCATGCAACATATTTCGTGAGCTGTAGTGTACAAACCCTTTTCTGCTTTCATGAATTTGTGTCCATATGTGTGCCTTCGCATGCATTTATTTACACCCATACGCATGTTTCATTGTTAATTATATTTACTTTGTTGCTGTCAATTTTTTCCCTTTCGTATGCTATATTATTCATGTACAATTGTAATATATATAGCCTGATTTAAGCTGTCGCCAATAATCAAAATATTATATATATATATATTGTTTGTACCAAAATTGGGTACAACACTCTTCGGATGTGTTTAAAAAGATAAAATGAAAAAAGTAAATGTAAAATGAGGCAGATCTAACAAACACACCAATCAACAAATAAGAAAATGCACAGAAACACACGAATTTAGAGTGGTTTGGCGTATTGCCTACGTCCACTATGAAATAACTGATGTTTATTGAATTTCACTCGCTGTTTACAAGAGATTACAATAGTACAACTGAAGGTTAATAATGGTTTCGGCAGAGTATGAGCGTAGAGAAGCCAAAAGTCCATTTTCTATAGGTCTAAGGTCACTATTTATAGGCGTAGGAAGCAAATATCTCTCCCAGATCTCGGAAGATTTCTTCTCTCATGTGGGTGGGCCCACGGGATCGAGTTTAGGTGATTTCGACTCAATCTGGGAGCAATACGAATTGCGTTTGTATCGATCCATAAATGGTCCTTTGGGGCTGAAATTTGTCAGGTACATTCTTGAGGTTGTAGACAAGCTCCTGTGAAAATTTGTGGCATTTGGACTTGTAGATTTTGAGATATGATCGATGTAAGTTTGTGTTGTCAATGTGTAGTCGAGCTTCGTATCGATACGTTCATATCGCTCCATTTCGTATCGATGAAAGGCACGTGATGGCCAATGACGTGGCGCTATCTTTTAGGATCGATCCACTTTTCATGCCGAGTGACCGAGTCTTTCTCTTGATCGTGCCTTATTCGTATCGACCAACGTGACTTCATTCGTATCCATCAATCACACCCCTTCTTATATCGATCTCTTCGTATCATTAGTTTCAGATTGCTTCGACTTGATCACTTCGTAATAGTGGGAGAGGGCCACTTCGTATTGCTCGAGGGATGTAAGGATCGTATCGATCTTCGGCCGATCGATATGAATTGTGGAGGAACCAAGAGATATGAATCGTGCACTGGTAGGAACGATATGAAGCGCTTCTAGGTGATGGATACGAATTGCAGCATGCATGATGGATTTGAACCGATGGACGTTTGATGGATACAAATGAGGCTTGTTTGATGGAATGGATACGAACACATTGCTTCCCTCCATGGATACGAACTGGCCACATTTTGCTTGAGGTTTGATGGACACGAACCGATGGATATGAAATAAGCATCTTTCTCATGGATATGAACCACTGGTCTTCTCAGATGGGTACGAAGCGGAGGGATATAAATTGATGTCTTTTAATTGAATCTTGATCGATCCATATCTCGAACATATGTACTCCGATTGACTTGAAATTTGGAACGTTTGCTTTTATTACTTTGCTTGTCATACCACATCGATTGTGGCTCGATCCGGACTCGGGCAAAATTTACCAATATCCATAGTGAATCTATATGTAGTCGATCTTTGGGACAGACTGTCCGTGGTTTCCAGTTAATTTCTTGGTGTCACGGCCTTGCCAAAAGGCGGGATAACATTTTCCCCCAAAGTACGTCGTGTGTGAACATGACGTGCTTTGTAAAGTTGCGACCTTCTGTCTGATAAGTTCTATCTTATTTGATGAATAATCTTCGTCTTTTTGCCAAAAGATTTAACCTTTGATTATTTCTAGGTAATATAAAGACTGAATTGTTGACTGCCAACAATTGTACTATGCATTGTTGTAAATGTGTGTTGAATGATAGCAAACTGTTGTTCAAGGTCGTAATTGTCATCAGGTGAGCATTTAATTCCTGTGAATTTTGAAAATTAAATGTTAATTTGTTGCACACAAAATATATGTTAACCCGACACCCATTAACGTTTGTACGTTCATGAGTCGTTGTCAGTTTTTCTCGTACCGAATTCCATATCGATCTTCCCCTGAATCGATGTGAAATTCGAGTTGTAACAACGCCCGTTGGTTGTTTCTAGTGTAACTCTTCGTATCGATCCTCTCCTGGACTGATTTTAGAAGTTAGGATAGGTATTTCGTATCGATAGGTACGATTTAGTTTGTTTTCAGGAATGCTTCGTATCGATGATGATTGATACAAGTCAATAATTCTCTGAAATCTTTCGTATCGATAGAGTTAAGCAGCCCAAACACGACTCAGTAGTTGCGTTGGTATCGATGGGAACTAATCGGTACGAACGACTGTTGCATTAGGTGGATGAGGGATGGATACGAATCAAATAGTGCATTTCGAATCGATGTGTTTGATGGATACGAAACATAGTTGCCTCGAACCGATAGTGACTGGCTACGAAGTGCTCATCTTCATATCGACTGGGAGAAAAATCGGTTTTAACAGGTCACCTAACTGGGAGACGAATGGGCATTTTCTTGGTATAAATAAGCTTGGTACTTAGCAACCTTTTCACTTTCTTGCTTGCCTTCATATCGATTGAGAAACCGAGAAAAAGAAATTGCCTTCGTCCAAATTAATACAACTCCTTAATCCCTCGAATCTACACTTCAATTTAGGTAATTAGTCAATGAATTCACATTAAAAATGATAAGATTCGAGTTCGATCGCTAACCCATCCATGTTCATGGCCGATTCCGGTGATGCCAACGTCGGAATTAGGCCGGAACTTGGTTGAGGAAGGTTGCGGCGGCGTTCGTGTTGATTGGAGAAGATGATGTATCGAAGGACATGAGGAAGAGATCTGTATCGATGACGGATGGTGGGCGAGTTCGTATCGATCCGGATGCGGCAATACTTTGTACCGAATGAGTGAATCGCTTCGTACCGTTAGATGGTGGGTATTCGTGTCGATCAATTAACAATGGCCATTCATATCGATACGTAGTGATCGATACGAATGTTGGACCTGGCGATCGATACGAATCAGAGGACTTTGATCGATACGAACTGAGTTTTAGGTGACCGATACGAAACGCCGTTCTAGGATCGATATGAACTGCTACCTGCCAAGACCGATACAAACTCATCCCTAGTGATCGATCCAAGTACACACCGTGATGGATACGAAATCTTGCACAATCGAACATCTGACTCTGACGAGCTTCAATCTTGCATAATTGGACTTGACCGTTTCACTACATATCTGACTGCCTTTCGAAGCTCGTTGATGGAACTGTAACCCGACAATGTTTAACGAATCTCAACTTGGATCGATCTTTGAAGTCTGGATGGCACGGTTGTGACGGTCAGCGATGACGGTCACTCCGGTTGAATTCTGAAGTCTCGTCGTTCAAACATCTTTCTAATCCTGTAGAATATCTTAAGTAATATACAACACTGCATTGCACTACACTCACGCATTTCACATTGGGGAACACATGGGATTATTGTCACCTAACGATGGTTATTGATGAGTTGATTAGCGATGGAACCCGGAAGTTCACAGCAACAGGAGGCTCAAAGTCCACCTCTTCCAATAATAGAGATGCCGGCCATCGCGGACAAAGTCATAAGTCCAGCTTCAGACGAGTTACCAGGAGCAACCTTCATTGGGGACCCACAAGATTCCGTTTCATCCAATGTTTCCGAAGATATGTTGGGGAGAATTTTTTTGAGGCACGGGCTATCGTTGAATGATGTTTTGTTACCAAGGCCGAACGACATGCCACATACCCCTCCGGAAGGGTACACCGCTTTTAATTGATTTTCCTGCACAACCGGGACACTCCCACCATTCAATCAGTATATCTGGGAGGTGTTATCTTATTTAGGGATTGCCCCGTCACAGTTGCACCCGAAGGGGTATGCTCTTTTGAACAGCTTATTCATCATCTTCGTGGACACCTTTTCTGACCCTCGACTCCAGAGGAAGTCAGATTCTTGTTTAATGTAAAGAGTTAGGAAGATAATCCCTCTTTCACATTCTTAGAGGGAGCCAGAAACTGTCAAATCATGATTGGAACTTGGACCAAACTTAGCTACTTCAAAACCGAGTGGTTCTATGATTGGTGCCTGCCAGGATTCGCTAGACGGTGGTTAGTCAGACGTAAGTGCCACAATTTCTCTGGCGACTAATGGGATAGTTGCAATCGATGTTGAGTCTAACATTTTATTTCTTTTGCAACTTCAATTCCATGACCTAAAGGTGCTCACTTTAAGGAAATAGTATGAATTCTTCAAGAGGTGCCGGGCGAGATTTGAGAGATCGACTCGGTGCTTACGGATGAAAATTTGAGGGCGGTTGGGATGATTGACAGAGACCAGAGCATAGGGCTTGAAGGATCTCTCAGGGCAGCTCCGACAAGACAGGCTAGGAGTAGGGCGCCCAGGATTGTAATTGCTGAGTAGGGTGGTGAAGAGGATACGCCCACTGAAGATGAACCCGTAACCGGGCCCTCGATAGTCCTCGACATTCAGAGGGAAAGAGGAAAGGCAAGGCGGTTGCTCATAAGCTTCACAGGTCTTCAAGATGGAAATCCGTGGTCATGTCTCTGCCAGCCGCCGGTGTTATAATTTCGAAGGCGCCTCCCCCACATATGGAGAATCCTTTTGAAGGACTTGCAGACATCCCAATTCCAGACTATGTGTCGCTCCAACAAGATACTGGATTAGAAGGGCTTCAGAGTGCTTTAGATCTAGGCAAGTCAATTCCTTCGAGTATGGCCGATATAACCAGTTGGTCGGGGGGTTTGTACATGCATACACACACTTCACGGCACCACACAGTTTCTAATCACAAGCAATTCATTTCTGGGAAATACCAACTCTGTTTTTCTTTTCATTTTACAGGCACTATGTCAAAGCGAGGATCTATATATGGCAGCCTCCGTTCTGCACGCCATTCATCTAGTTCATATTATGAGTCTCGCAGACGTGAGGCCGATAGAGACCGCAATCGCGGCTACTCTAGTCAAGAAAGGGAGCGCTATGAGAGAGAGGGATAGAGAGAGAGAGAGAAAGAGTATATGCGCCATTCCCGGTCGCGCTCTCCGCCACCTAAAAGTCCAACTCAACCTTCTGGTTCTGGCAAACAAACCCATGAATCTTTGCATCAAATACCACCTTCCCTGGCACCAAGGCCTGACCAACAGCGTCGGAGGACCGAAACTGAAACTCCCGTCGTTAGTGAACAAGCCATCACAGAGCCCACCGGGGAAGGAGCGATTATAATCGCTAAGCTGAAAAACTATTTTCCAAATATCTACTTTGACGGCTTCGTCTTTCCCCCGCACTTAAAGCGTACCCCCATCGAGGCAGAACAGATGATGCACTACTATATACATGATGTTTACGGCCAGTACCGGGAATGGATGAAGACCATGGATAAAGTATCAGCGGTGGCTTTTGAGCGAGCGAAAACAATCGAGAAATTAGGGACTGATCTCGCTCAGAAGGACCGCATAATCCAGGTGCTTAATGACGAAAACGAGTCCGTGAGGAATTCAGAAACGGAGGGCAATAAAAGAGCCGATGATGCAACCCGGAGGATGTAGGAGATAAGGCGAACGCACTTAGCCCTGGTTGAGGAAATGGAAGCACCAGACCACCACAGTCATGGTCGAAAGGGATGGAGCGCTAAAAGAACTTGAGGAGCTAAAGCCAAACTTGCTGAAGTCGTCAAAGAGAAAGATGACGCAAATAAAGCCGCTCAGGAGGCATGCGAGTAGGCTGTGGTGCTCAGGGATGAGAGGGATGTGGCAACGTTGAAGGCTCAGGAAGCCGAAGCCAAGGTTGAGGGTGAAGTGAGAACAGAAGAGGCCAGGTTGGTGGGTGACTTCAAAGATCTCCTCATTACATATAATGCCAACGTTCTGAAGCATTGAAATTTAAGCTGGCTCGAAGGCTATCCATCACATCTATACAACGCTTGGTGCCGCTTGGTTGAAGATGAAAAAGCGGAGCACCTTACCGAATCTATCGATGAATTTGAATTGGAGAATCGGATGCCGAGTGAGGATGAAAGAAGAGTTCTCCATGACATCACTATCACATTCGAGAAGGAGAGGCTTAGTATTCAACTCCCGGAAGCTGGAGAGGGTTCTGCGTTGAGCATCACGATGTGGGTTCCGAAACTCTTATGCCAACCCTGCCCGAATCTACTCATGTGGTTGATCCTCAATCTGTGCCCGCATACAATCCTGATCAACTACAGTTATCTCCAGCTCGTGAGTAGGTTACTGAAGCTGTTCCGGCTCCATCCGCAAGCCATTCTGAGGAAGGTGTTCTGAACATTTCTCGCACTTATTCAAAGTCGGGAGCATTGTTCGAAGTAATCACTAACTCTTTTTTTCTTATCCCTATTCAGCGATAGGAGCTGCATCGATCGTGCCCCCTGCAACCCAAGAACTGCATCATGAGTAGGAGGTCCTTATAACAGAGGTGACCACAACAACGGCCGCTGCACCAACCGATGGAGTGCAGGGGAGCACTTTTACTTTTGATGAGCAGATGATGGAGGAACTTCTTGGTCATCAAAGCGACCCTTTTGCTGACCTGCCATTTGTCATGGGCGGAGGCGCACCCGTGGTCAGCTCCTAAGGACCAACTGCCAGCATCCACGCAGACGCTCAAACAATACATGAAGAAGAGATAATAGCTGAGATCAATGCTGAGATGGAAGCACCGTGCGGGCCAATGGTATTAGAGGTGGGATGGCTGGTCTTGGTCCAGCCCCTCTGCGAATGATTTCTCTGGGAGGCACGGTTGTCGACACCGGTGTGCCTCCCTCGTCTTCTAATGTCGATCCTGTCCCTCTAACTCCACCTCCAGAAAGTATTCCAATTTCTGTGAGTTCGAAGGAAGAGATTATCATAATTCCCCCGGCTGGAGACCAACCACCAAAAGGCAAAGGCTCGAAGAGCCATCCAAGTGGTAGCTCTAGTGGGTCGACGCCGGGGAGAAAGAAGAAGAAACTGAGGGAATAGACATATCTTCTCGGTTCCTTTTTTGGTAGATAGATAGGAATTTTCTTTTTGCTTCTTGTAGGCCGTGTATAGATGTGGGTTCGCCCCTTGCTAGTAGGAATTCTTGGAAAGATTTTTGTACTTATCCTTCTTTTTCAAAGAATAGTTGAAATAAAATTCCATTTTGTCTTCAGCACAGTTTTGCGTTTATTTGCTTAAGTATTTCAGCGCTCGAACTTCCATTCAAAGTACTTGTGAAGTTTTAGTCTTTGAATCGGACCTGAGTTTAGTTGTTAAGTCCTGAAGCCACGGCTCCGGGTCACGATCGAACGTTAAGTCGAGTTCCAATACTGCACTGTCTCGATCAGTAGCTGGTACTTATGTTTTGCCCCCAGTTACGGGGATAAATGGAAAAGATCAGTCGGCAGTCGCCTTTCACCTCTAATACATCGGGCTTGACTTTGTTGAAATGAAGCTGAAATGTGACGAGCTTGGGTGGTCGGATCACACTCGCTCATTTATTGGTAATTGCATCCACACTCTGTGGATTGCACTTGTATGCCGGCGGTCAATCACGCCCGTTTAATGATTAGAGATATGTCCGCGTTCCGAGGACTTAGATTGATTCGTGGGTGGTCAGTCACACCCAATTTGTGTTTATACTCTGGTCCGCACTCCGGGGACTTGGAGTTGTCTCACGGGTGGTTGGTTCGCACCCAGTTTGTGTGATACTTCAGCCCGCGCTCTCGGGACTTAGAGTTAGCTGATGTGCAGTCAGTCACAACCATTTTGATGTTTATACTCCAGTTCACACTCTGGAATTTGGAGTCGTTTAACAGATGGTCGATCACATCTGTTTCGAGTTTTAGGATTTCGTTCACACTCCAAGAACGATAGACGTACCAGGATCGTGGATGGTCGGATCACATCCACGCCGAGTTAACAAGCGAGGTCGTTAGATGGACGGATCCATCCTCCTCGGACTTGGTTTAAATACGAGCGAAGTCGTTAGGTGGACGGATCCACCCTCTTCGAGCCTGCTTTTGTAAGTTTATACTCTAACTCGCACTCTGGGAGCCGGAGTTAGTTAGAGGATTATCGTGTATGAACCCTTTCTTGGCTTTAGTGTGATGGCTTGCCCCCGAACTCGGGTTTCACTTAGCGAGTGACTGGTCGTACCACAGTCACTCCCAATTTGAATAAGTTCTACCGTAGGATGGAACTTAGCTCTCCGTGCATTGTGATGGTCGCATGACGTATTTCAGAAATCACTGCTCTGGCTCAAAGAGATTGCATTTTATTGCCGAAATAAGAAAGTATGGCAAAGTCCGTTGCCTTATTAAAAATTCAAATTTCGAAATGCATAAACAAATTGCAAATGAAAAGCAGACCGAATGAATAAATAAAGCCTGTTATGTATAATAGCGACGAAGACTCTCGCTGTTCCAGGCTGTCGGCAAAGTGAGACCGTCAATGGTCGATAATTTAAATGTGCCATCTCTGAGTCTTTGTTCAATAACATATGGCCCTTCCTACATTGGTTTCATATGTGAAGGAACTGGGTAAATTCTCTTGAGGACGAGATCACCGAGTTCAAAGGTTCGGGGTTGGACCTTGGCATTATATAATCGGGCGACTCGGTTTCGGTACGCGGCTGCCCTCAAATCAACCTCTTCTCACTTCTCATCCAATAAGTCCAGAGATTTGGCAAGTAATATAGCATTTGTCTTCGGATCATAATATGTCACACGATGAGAAGGCACTTCCATCTCGACTGGAATAATGGCTTTTGAACCATTGGAAAGAGAAAATGGAGTGTGGCCGATCGTGGACTTGTGGGTTGTTCGATAAGCCCATAGGGCCATAGGAAGTTCATCGACCCATTTGCCCCCGGCCTTTTCCAGTCGTTTTTTCAGAACGGACTTTATAACTTTATTAACAGCTTCAACCTGTCCATTTGCTTGAGGGTGTGCAACTGCAGAGAACTTCTGGATGTGGAATCGTTGACAGAAATTCTTAAATTCAACGCTGTCGAATTAGGCCCCGTTGTCAGTGATGATGGTATGTGGGAGACCATTGTAATTGCGTACAACAAAGTTGATCACTTTCTTCGTTGTGATAGTAGCAAGGGGCTCAGCTTCCGCCCATTTGGTAAAGTAATCAACTGCAACGATGGCGTACTTCGCACCACCTTTAGCTAGAGGTAGAGAACCGATAATGTCGATGCCCCATACTGCGAACGGCCATGGACTGACCATCTGAGTTATTTCGGTAGGCGGGGCCCTTGGAATTCGAGCATGTTTCTGACATCTGTCACACTTCCTGGCGTAATCTGATGCATCGCGATTTACAATCGGCCAATATTATCCATACCGGAGCACTTTCTTGGCAAGAGCTTGCCCCTCGGTGTAATCGCCACATTCTCCTTCATGTACAACATGCAATACTCATTTGATTTCATCATGGGCAATCCACTGGAGTAAAGGAACAAAGTATCCTCTTCTATACATGACTCCATTCTGAATGGTGAACTGCGAAGCCTTTCGAAGAACTTGTCTTTTTTCACTCCTGCTCTCTGGAAGGGTCCCATGCTCGAGATAGTTTCTGAACGGAGTCATCCATGACTCCTTATTGGGAATGACCTCAAATACCCAGTCGCCTCCCTCTGATCACCACTCAAAAAGATAATGTCTCAACGGGAACGAGTCCCATTTGCTGTGCTTCACCGGTACTGGCCAATTTAGCTAAGGAATTAGCTTTCTGATTGTGTTCTCGGGGTATGCAGTAGATGGCATAATAATCGAACTGACTCAATATCTCCTGAACCCGAGCAAGATAAGCAGCCAACCTTCAGTCTTTGGCCTGGTACACCCCCCGAACTTGGTACACGACCAATTATGAATCGCAGTAAATCTCCACAGCAATAATTCTTAAATCTCTGGCAAGCCTTAGTTCTGCGAGCAGGGCTTCGTATTCGGCCTCGTTGTTGGTTGCACGGAAACCAAATTTTAAAGCATAGCAAATAGATCGGCCTTCAGAAGTTTCAAGTACGACTCCAGTACCTGAGCAGCGGTCATTCGATGCACCATCAGTATGTAGCTTCCAGACATGTTTGGGAGATTCACTGGTTTCGGGCAAGTCCTTGGAAATAGTGAATTCAGCGATGAAGTCTGCTAGCACTTTCCCCTGAATAGCTCGTCTCGATGTGTAAGCGATGTCGAACAAACTCAACTCGATATTCCACTTCAGTAACCTACCAGACGTCTCAGGTCGCGTAAGGACCGGTCGTAACGGCTGGTCGGTGTATACAGTGATATGATGAGCCTAAAAATATGGACGGAGCTTCCTCGAGGCAATGGCAAGACAATAAGCCAACTTTTCCTGCTTCAGATAATTTCTCTCTGCTCCGGTCAGTCGTTTGCTAATGTAATAGACTGGTCGTTGTATCCGGTCCTCCTCCCGAATTAAGGCAGCACTGATTGCGTTTTTTGACTCCACCAAGTAGATGTACAATCTCTCGTGATCAATGGGCTTTGACAAAATGAGTGGTGTGGACAGGTGTTCGACTAGTGCCTGAAATGCACCCTCACATTTCGTTGTCCATTCAAAATTCGGTTTCCCCTTTCTGATCAGATCGAAGAAGAGAATGCATTTATCGGTGGATTTTGAAATGAACCTGCTCAGTGCTGCTACTTTCCCGTTGAGCCTCTGAACTTACTTTATAGTCTTTGGAGTCTCAAGATTTTTGATTGCCTAGATCTTCTCGGGATTGGTTTCGATTCCTCGAGTATTGACGATGAATCTAAGGAATTTTCCAGATGCGACCCCAAAGTGACGCTTCAACGGGTTGAGTTTCATTCTGTACTCTCGGAGGATATTGAAAATCATATCCAGGTCTTTGATATGATTGGTGGAGAATTGTGACTTCACAAGCATGTCGTCCACATATACCTTCATGGTTTTTCCGATCTGGTTAGCGAACATTCGATTAACTAGTCGTTGGTAGGTTACCCCGGCGTTCTTGAGTCCAAATGGCATGACTTTGTAGCAGTAAAGTCCCAGATCGGTGATGAAGCTGGTATGGTCCTGATCGGGAAAGTTCATGGGTATCTGGTTGTAGCCGGAATACACATCCATAAAGGATAAGAGTTCATGTTCAGCCGTTGAATCTACGAGCTAATCAATCCGGGGGAGTGGAAAACTGTCTTTGGGGGCAAGCTTTATTCAAGTTTGAGTAGTCAACACAAGTTCTCTACTTCCAATTAGGTTTCCTGACAAGTACAGGGTTGGACACTCATTCTGAATATAACGCATCTCGCATAAACCCATTCGACCTGAGTTTATATACCTCTTCCTTAAGGGCGGAAGATCTCTCTGGATCCATACCACGCCTTTTTTGCTTGACCGGGACATGCCGTGGGTCAATATTCAATGTCTGGCTCACGATATCTGGCGAGATCCCACACATGTTGGAGTCCGTCCAGGCAAACACATCGAGGTTTGCCCGGAGAAATTCAACCAGTTCCTCTTTCATCAGTTGGCTTAGCTGAGATCCAATCCTTACCATTTTAGAATCGTCATCATTATCGATCGGAACATCGATCGTCAGCTCTGCCAGAGAGGCCTGACTGTCTTTGACTTCATCTTCGCTTTCGGTATCTCTCGGGTCAAGATCTTTTAGGAATTGGTTGTGGTGCCCGGGCCTTGGCCCAGGCGTTAACTGTCAATTATCAGCAAATCGGACGCAGAGAGATTCCTTTACGCCCTTTCCTTTCTCTCTTTATTGTGCCTCCCGCGGCTCAGCAACATAACAGGCTCGTCCAGCAGCCTTGTCTCCCTGAACGACTCCGACTCCATTGTCGGTAGGGAATTTCAAAGTCAGACACCAAGGGGCGATAGCAGCCCTGAACTCAGCTAGGGTCGGTCGACCCAAGAAAGCGTTGTATGGTGAGTTAATATCCAATACAATAAATTGCAATATCCGGACTATCCGGCACTCTCCAACTCCCAACTCCACTGGTAGCTCCACCATCCCAATTGGTATAGTCGCACTTCCATTGAAGCCATGAACACGAGACTGACAAGGCTTTAAATCTTTCGCTTCCATTTTCATTTGATCATAAGCTCACTTAAAGAGTATGTTCACCGAACTTCCACTATCTACTAAGATCCTCTTCATCCAAGCAGGACTTATCTGAGCTGAAATGACTAGTGGATCAATGGTTGGGGCTTCGACTCTTTCGGCATCTCTGTCTCGAAATACGATGTCGTCTGTCATCGTTTTCTATTGTTTGGCCGGAACCCCGTCTTCCAAATTACTACAACATTCAAATCTCGCATGCCTAATAGAGCTGGCATACGACTCCATTTCCCTCCAGCTCCAATCCACTGGATGAGGACCACCACTAACAGTGTTTATCACTAACCTCCCGCCGGTACAAGCGGGTTCCTCCGGTCTAACCTGATTTGGTACTTGGTTTTGATTCGATGGGCCCGCACCTCCAGACTGCGGTGCCCGAACAAACTGCTCCAACTTTCTTTCTCGTATCAACTTCTCGATAATATCTTGTAAATAACGACACACGTTTGTGTTGTGGCCATAACTATCGTGAAATCTATAAAACTTCCTCGTTTGAATCCGTTTTTCTAACGATTGCTTCGGAGAAGGTTTCTTATATTGGATAGTTTTGCAGGTCTGCAAGTACACATTTTCCAGAGACGTATTTAAAGGAGTATAAGTGTCAAACATGGGAGCTTTACGTCGCGGTCCGCGATTCTGATCCCATTTCCTGCCCTGATTTCCATCACCTTTCTGTTGATTCTGTTTATTCTGTATGTTTAACTGCACCTTTCGGAAACTCTCCCCGGTTTGTTTTATAGCGACATTGCTTTGGATTCCTTCCACGCTGGGCCCTGCGTCATCCTTTTTCCTAGACTGTTTCACATCATCCCTTCTTAAGAACCGAGCTGCCTTGGAATAGAAACGGTCTAATGACGCAGGAGGTTTTTCGGCCAACCATTTGCCAAATTCAGAATCGGGATCGATTCCCTTAGTTAGTGCCATCAGAATTGAGTTGTCATTAGGATTACTAATCTCAGCACATGCAGCATAAAACCTCTCCAGATAACGTCTGAGTGTCTCTCCGGAAGCTTGAGTGACACTGGACAAGGTATTAACATCTTTGGGCCTTGTGACGTGCATGCGAAACTGTTCAACAAACTTCGTTGCCAACTGGTCAAAACATGAGATAGATCGAGGTGGTAGGCGACTAAACCACATAGTTGCGATCCCCCTAGGGAAATTGGGAAACTTCGGCATTTGACCGCATCATCAGCACGCGCGGCATTCATTAACCATTCATACTTTAAAATATGTTGGTTAGGGTCAGAGCTCCCTTCGTAAACAGGTAGAGTTGACATTCTGAATCGCCGAGGCAGTTCAGCGTAAAGGATGTCATCAGTGAAAGGGGTATGACTCCGGGAGATTCCCCAGTCTTCATTGGTGAGGCCCTGACTTTCATGGATCATTTGACGGATCATTGTCGGGATGTTTGGCATTTGTACATTTTGGGCATGGTTGGCCAAGGTTTGGTCGGGTTCCACAATGCGAGGATGGGCCGGGTGCAGTCGACGGTCCATACCTCGCCTCCTTGGCTCTAAGTCTTTGGGAACATAAGGTTCAGGAGTATAATCACGTTGGCGAAGGTTCGGATTTGTTTGTTTCCAAGTGTCAGCTTCCAACTCGGTGGCAGTGGAAGCAGCGCGGTTATTGTTAGCGTGATACGGAACCGTCCCTCCTCGGGAAGAGGGTCCGGTCTGGTGGCTGGTTGACGTACCAATTCTCAGTTGTCCAATAGTCAAAGTGTGCTGATGTTCGGTAGCCTGCGTATAGCTTCCATCCAGCCGTGGGCGCGTGGATCTGTGATTGTAATCAAAAGAAGCCGAACTCTCAGTGGATGAGTAGGAAGCCTGATCCCTTCTGGATCTCCTTTGTCTTTCTTGGTTCAGCCGATTGGTTAACTCCACATTGGCACGGAGCTGCTGGGTAAGCTGATGGAGGCTTTGAGTCAGCTCCTGTATCAGTAGTTGGAATTCCTCCTTGGTGACAGGGCCTTGTGGATTCGAAGGTCCGGCAGCATTATGGTCTGCAGAGGGAGGTTGTGCGGGGTTCTGCCTATCCTATCCTTCTGGATCTGCGGCTGTGGAGGTAGTCCTAGTGTTGACCATGGTGGATAGCGAAGTTCTCTCCTAGACTTGGTGGAAATCTGAATAGGATTGAAGAACTTCTAGGCTTGAAATCTAGATCTCCTCCTTAGATTCTTGCAATCCAATATCGGTAGTAGATCTAATGAGCAGGAGAAAAGCTGGGTTTTCTCGGTGAGAGCACCAAAGTGTTGGTACCAAAATTGGGCACAACACTCTTCAGATGTGTTTGAAGAGATAAAATGAAGAAAGTAAATGTAAAATGAGGTAGATCTAACAAACACACCAATCAACAGATAAGAAAATGCATAGAAACACACGAATTTAGAGTGGTTTGGCGTATTGCCTACGTCCACTATGAAATAACTGATGTTTATTGAATTTCACTTGCTGTTTACAAGAGATTATAATAGTACAATGGAAGGTTAATAATGATTTCGGCAGAGTATCAGTGTAAAGGAGCTAAAGGTCCATTTTCTGTAGGTCTAGGGTCACTATTTATAGGCGTAGGCAGCAAATATCTCATCCAGAACTCGGAAGACTTCTTCTCTCAGGTGGGTGGGCCCACGGGATCGAGTTTAGGTGATTTCGACTCAATCTGGGAGGGATACGAATTGAGTTCGTATCAATCCATAAATGGTCCTTTTGGGCTGAAATTTATCATGTACATTCTTGTGGTTGTAGACAAGCTCCTGTGAAAATTTGATGGCATTTGGACTTGTAGATTTTTAGATATGATCGATGTAAGTTTTTGTTTTCAACGTGCAGTCGAGCTTTGTATCGATACATTCGTATCGCTCCATTTCGTATCGATGAATGGCACGTGATGGCCAATGACATGGCGCTATATTTTAGGATCGATCCAACTTTCTTGTCGAGTGACCGAGTCTTTCCCTTGATCGTGCCTTGTTCGTATTGACCAACGTGACTTCATTCGTATCCATCAATCACACCCCATCTCGTATCGATCTCTTCATATCGTTAGTTTTAGATTGCTTCGACTTGATCACTTCGTAATAGTGGGAGAGGGCTGCTTCGTATCGCTCGAGGGATGTATGGATCGTATCGATCTTCGGCCAATCGATATGAATTGTGGAGGAACCGAGCAATACGAATCGTGCACTAGTGGGAATGATACGAAGTGCTTCTAGGTGATGGATACGAATTGGAGCATGCATGATGGATTCGAACTGATGGACGTTCGGTGGATATGAATGAGGCTTGTTTGATGGAGTGGATGCGAACACATTGTTTCCCTCCATGGATACGAACTGGCCACGTTTTGCTTGAGGTTTGATGGACACGAACTCGATGGATATGAAATAAGCACTATTCTCATGGATACGAACCACTGGTCTGCTCAGATGGGTACGAAGCGGAGGGATACGAATTGATGTCTTCCAATTGAATCTTGATCGATCCATATTTCAAAAATATGAACTCTGATTGACTTGAAATTTGGAACGTTGGCTTTTATAGCTTTGCTTGTCATACCACATCGATTGTGGCTCGATCCGGACTCGGGCAATTTACCAATATCCATAGTGAACCTGTATGTAGCCGGTCTTCGGGACAGAATGTCCATGGTTTCCAGTTAATTTCTTAGTGTCATGGCCTTGCCAAAAGGCGGGATAACATACATACACACACACACACAGATATATATATATATATATATATATATGTGTGTGTGTGTGTGTGGTTTGAGCTATCGCCAATAACCAAAGTCTATTATCAAAATATATATATGTACATTTCATGATTTTATTACATGCAAAGGCTTATGTGCATGTGCTTCATTTCGTGTTTCTATATATGAGCGGTCGCTGCATACAAGCCATCGCGATATATTCTTTTTTCATGTACTATAGTTATACTATAACCTTCCTAAAGCCTTCGTGCCTAACACGTTTTACAGCGTAGCCATTTGGCCATGGCTATGTATATAATTCTCTCGATTTAAATTTGCCATCGCAATATATCCATGCATGGGGCGGTCGCTTGGAATCTTGGAGCCGGTCCTACCAATTATCTCTTTCTCCATCGTATGCTATTAATAAAAAGAATTCATCCATTGCTATTAATAAAAAGAATTCAATGAATTAATTTCCACGACGTCCTTTTGAAATTTCGAAAATGCCCAACATCTATCAACTGAATCTTATCATCGGTTTGCAACATCCATCACCATCCCTTACCAACCATCCATCAGTAGAATTTTTTTTGGAAATGGTACTTTATATACAACATGTCACTAGGACAACATATCACATGTCAATAAACGTTCGAATCATGCTATGCAAGTTTCGAACTCGTGATCTCACGCACCAAAGCCGAAATACTTAACCACTAGGACAATGGTGCCTGTCCCCATCAGTAGAATTTTACTGTCAATTTGGTTGAAATAAAAATGTTGTGACTATCAAAGGTTTTGCACTTATAGCACATATCCGTCCATAAATTTTTTTATTAAATAAAAAGTAAATATTTCTAATTATTAGATGCACGTATATACGATTTACACTAGTATATAATATGTGCATTTCAGCCGTCTCTATTAATTCTTTGCGTGTTGCCGCTAGCAATAATATGGTTTGTAAATTAAAATGCTGGATCCTTATATGGTGACCACTTTTCTATTCTAGCTTTCAGGCAAAAAATTTCTTAACCCAATATAAATTTTAGTCTCGGATTATTAGTTTTACTTGATTAAAAATGACTCAATGATAGTTTTGTTATTAAATTAAAAGTTGATTTATTACCATTTTAAACAAATTCTTTTCTAAGAACCCAATTTGTTGTTGGATTTCTATTGGCCAAACTTATTTTTTTAGTTATCTATCCAAAAAATGTAAACCCTCAAAATTAACACAATTAATTAATTAATTTTCCATGATTAATTAGCATTTTCCTTTACTAATTAATTCACAGAAAATATAAAATTAATGAGAAAATCTCAAAAATTCATCAAAAACCTATTTTATCATTTCTACCCCCTGTAAAAATTTCGGTTCAAAATAATTATTTTTCATATTTTTAACAATTAATTTCCAAATTTTGACCATTGTCTTACTTAGAAAATTCATAAAATATTCATATTACTTACAAAAATTATGAAATTTAAAAATCATCTTCAAAATAATAATTTGAACATCATATCAAAATTTTAGATCATTTGGAGATCAAAAAATTAATTTTTCACCTTAAAATCCTTTAGGAAAATTCCTAAAAATTAGATAATTAACATCCAATCATCCAAAAACCTATACCCATAATTACTCAATCCAAATGCAAGATACAAACATCCAAAAATTTGGAATTATAGCAAACCAAATTTTGAAACAGATAAAAATATGAGATGGATGCATATTTTCACCTTAACCGGCCTTGTTGAAATGTTGAGATTTGCCTTAGCTTCTTTTCCTCTTGAATTCTCTTTCTCCCTAATGTTGACCAACCCCTATCTTTAAGTTTTTGTTGTGAGAATGAATTAGAATGGAATGAAGGAAAGGGGAGAGTGTAGTAAAATATTGGTTCTTCCTCTTTTTCCTATTCTATCTCTTAAAACCATTCTATATGTTATATTCATTTAGGCCAACTCATTTTAATTAGTTAGCTGGTTTTAGCAAATCATATAATTTAAATTCTTATTTAATTATCCTTTAATTAAATATTTAAATTATATGCTAATATATATGAAAATTAGGGATGTTAAAGATTATTCATTTTGACCCATTATGCATGATATTTATGTTATGATCATGTTCTAATAATTTTGGTTGCATGGTATGTGGTGATTGACATGCTATTTGATAAGATATTAGAGAGGAGATACCCATTTTGTGCTTCAACAGCGTGGTCTCATTATTTATCTATTTGGTTCGAAATGCAATAATACTATTCATGCTAGAATTTTTGTTGACCCGAAGTTTTTGATTTTCCTTCAACTCTCATGTACTCTTTGTAGTAGGCTGAGAGCATTAATTTTTAGGTTTAGAAAAATAAGCTTCTAGAACATGTAGGAAACAAACTACTGTTAAATTTTATTTCCATTGTGCATTTTTATACTTCTTCTGTTATTGTTGATTGTATGTAATGACGAGATTTATATCTATTTAAGTAGTTAAGACTCTAATCATATAAGAGGCATCATCATATGTCTTTCTTGGAATTATATTTGTATTTATTGTATTTTATCCGAACAGTGGAATTATGGGATTATGTAATTGAAATGTAATGTATTTGTGAATGAATCAATGAAAATGTTATGTTGAACTTCGTAAACTCTTATGTTCTTAATGTTAATGACATAATAACCAATCTCATT
The DNA here is from genome assembly GCA_030737815.1 of Allium fistulosum. NCBI lineage: Eukaryota > Viridiplantae > Streptophyta > Magnoliopsida > Asparagales > Amaryllidaceae > Allium > Allium fistulosum. The sequence goes on from CM060902.1 coordinate 1,431,355,926, forward strand.
TGTTATTAGAAAATAATGCTATGGATGACTCAGAACTATTACTATCTATTGTCGAGCCTCAATATGGAGGATGTTGGAACTTGATATTAGAGCATAGGTTTACATGAAAAATAGTAAGATTTTTGAAAAATATAACCTAAATGAAATAGAAAGAATAAAGGTTGGGAAATGGTTATAGAAACATACTTATTATTTGTTATATATATATCTATAAGTACGTACATCTACTTATATTCTCTCCTTCATCTTTGACCATTCTTATGTACCTTATGAACACTCATAAGTAAACTACGAGAAATGGATACCGGAGGTGGAAGACTTATCTTAAGAGGCGGAAACATCACAACTAATGGAAATGTTCAACTAATAATGCTAACGGAACTACCATCACAAATGCAAGTAGTATTGTGGTTGCAAGAACCGCACTAGTTGATGTGGAATAATGTAACAGTTCTCCATGAAAATGACGCAAGCAGGAACAATGTCTGAATTGATCGGAGGAAGGTCATTTATGGTTAAGGGGAATACCATCGGAGTGAAGGATACGACCACGGGTTCCCAAGAAATTAATGGAGGTTCTTTAATAAAAAGGGAGCTAAGAAAGGTGGAGTTTCTAAGAAGGGAAAGTTTGAGGTGACTTGTCAATAATATGCTATAAAGAGCACGCACTTTCCAACGAGTGTCGTTCTAGTGAATGCAAGAAGGTTGCAGATAAGAAAGAAGTGTGATGCTATAATTGCAATAAGATGGGGCATTTCAAAAGAGAATGTCCTGAAATAGTCAAAGTTGAAAAGGGAAAGGTTTTTTCCTTGGATCTGGAATATACTGTTTCTGAGCCAACTGTGGAGAAGAAAGGAAAGGCTGTTATAAAAGTACACTTCTTATATGTAGCATACCTGTTAAACTGTTGTTCAATACTAGAGCATCATATTCATTTAGCTCTTGATGTTTAGTGGATAAGGTAAATCTTGAACTAACATATCGTATAGCTTCTTCGTGTTTTGCGAGTCAGAAGGGCATTTATGAAACTCCTAGAATGAGATGTGACCATGTAGAATTTGAACTGTTAATTCATAGATTTGCTTACAATTTACATGTGTTTGATTTTATGAGTTTTAGGATAATTCCAAGTATGGACTGGAAAATTTTCAATGATGCTATAATCTATTACTTAAAACTTAAAGCAGAAATTTCCACCTGCTGATGTGGAAGTCTTAGGACATCCCATTTCAAAATGAAAGACAATTATCCACTGTCTTAGTTTTTTTTAACAACATAAAACTTTGAACATCACGTGATGTAAAAATTGCCCAGCACACTTCCCCTTTCTCCTTTCCTTTTTTTATTTCTTTTAAACATTTCGTAACTACCCTAACTTTCCCACTCTCTCTACCTTGTTCATTTCTATACTATCATATTCTCCCCCTCACGTTTGTTTCTTCCCAACATCTCGTCCTACACCTTGCTATAATTTTTCCAATTTTTGTAATCCCGTTACTCCCTCCTTCTAAAATCCTCTACTTCTCATCTCTATTCAACAAATTCAAAATCACGTTGAAGACTGTCGTCGTTTTGCGATTTCAACGTACTAAATCATAACCGATTGTTGGATTAGGGTTTTGGTGCCATCGGCGTAGATGCAGTAGATTTGGTGAACAATGAGCTGGTCCAATCTGCCATCATCAGGTTATTAGTTACTGTCCACAAATTTTCAAAACGTATTTCACAGAAATTGGTTGTGGATCGGTTCAAGGTATAATTATTTCAGTCATCTTTCCTCAATATATCTTCTATGAAATTGACCTACGAAAAACAACTTAGTACAAAGTTAGGGTGGTCAACCAATGGTAGTCCATATTATGTTACTTGATTTAGTTGGTATCTTCCTGAATATCATAAGTTGCGAACAATTTGTTTATATTAGTTGCAAAACAGTTATAATTAATTCTAATTATATAAACTTACAAAATTAAGATCCTTAAGTTTGATGAATGGATATCGTTTTAGTTGGTATCCTGCCGAATACCATAAGCTGCGAACATTCTGTTTATATCAATTGCAAAACAGTTATAATTAATTCCAATTATATAAACCTACAAAATTAAGATTTTTTAGTTTGATGCACGAATATTGACCAATACAATAGTCCTGCGATTGCATCGCATTTGTCAAAGTAATTAATTATGTATGATTCTTATCTATCATCCCGGTACTATTAAAATGGTGCAAAATAGAACCTCTATTGATTGTTTTCCTTTTTATTTAATTTTTACATTTATAGGATTGAAATCCATCACAAGAGGCGATGGTGACTTTCAAATTTGCTTTTAAAAAGTCTTCTTCTATTGACTATATTTCGGATATTATAGACTTGGTTTCAGATATTTTAATGTATCCATTTTACAACTTTTTTTCTCTAAAATAAGATAGGAAGTTTGATTTTCGGAGTAGTTTTTCCAAGAATTTATTGCGGTCTTTTCAAATTTCCTTTAGTGTGGTATTTTGAGATGCATACGTATTTTGCTATATGAAAATATTATCAATTAGTTTGACTGCAATAACTTATATGATTTTAGTTAAAAGATATGCAGTTGTTTTAAAAAACTTAGAACTCAATTATGATATTTCATTTTATTTTGTTCCTTTCTAATTTTAAAATTTTCTAATGATTTACATACATGTAGCTGGTTACTTGATGTACAAAAATCAGTGTCGTTCATGGCACACAAAATGTCTGCTTTTGATTTTTAATCCACTGTTAAAAACTTTCTAGCGGTATATGATTCATGTAATAGAAAAAGGTATGCTTGCTATTCAATTTCATGGTATCTTCTTTTAACATTGAATTGAGATTGCATGCATCGATTATGCAGATGATGAATCAATTAACTGAATTTAATCATAGATGGATGTATTTATTTATTAATGTGATTCATCATATTCACTCTCTTATTTATAATCTTTATAAGTAGTAGCTATAAGTTAATGTTTATACCTCTAAACGAGTCTACTCAATTCTAATTATCTATTGTATCTTGAATTAAGAAACAAAACCTTTGGTGAATTGGGTTAAGTTATGCTATTTTTAGATACCTTACATGCCAGATTTAGGAATCTCAATTTTTTTTATACAACCTCAGTTTAAATTACTTTTAAAATCTTTGTCGTTGTGTTTTAATATGAGTTTCAAATCAATTTCATGTGTTTTGCCAATTTTATGTTAAACTGTCGAAAAATATTATTATTATTATTTTGTTTTTCTGTTTTTTTACTTCTATGATTAAATTTGACAAAGCTTACAAAATAACAAAACAGTTAAATTACATAGAAACTTTAGGAAGCAAAACATATTGTTGCCTAACATATATGAGTGATTTATTCCACTATTATTTGACTAAAAATCCAAAATAACAAAGCAGTCACTACACCAAATGTTCTTATCAATAGCACTAAAAAATGGTTAAATAGCGCTCAACAATCATGTGCTATGCTAATTTCCCAAGTTTAAAAATTATAGAAAATGGATGTCCAGATGCGCTCTGCCCCTAAATAAAGCAAAAGTTGAAAAGTTTAGCGGGCAAAATTTCCCATTCCCTCTCATTTTATTCCAACACTTATTAACTAAAACTATTTTATTACCACGCTAATCTTTACTTACCTTATACCGCATGCACGTTACTGAGCTTATGCAGTTGATATCTATCCATCTATAATTGCTTACTGCATTCCATATTTTTTGACATCAATGACGAAGGCAAATTATTTTTTAAACTTAAGGAGATCTGCAAGTTCGCAATGCGCCCATTTACAGCGGCAACCGAGTAGTGTTGTCAGTTGCAAATTGAATTAGACGCTGCTCAGTTGCATTTGCAACAAAGACCAACGCTCAATTGCATGTTCCACTGAGCATTAAGCTCGGTTGCAAAATGCAGCTAAGCGTTGTACTTTAGTTGCAAATTGCAACTGATCAACTCACATCAGCTGGAAAATGCAACTGGGCAACATTCATTTACACTGCCCTCGGTTACAAATGCAACTGACCACAAGCTAAGTTGCAATTGCAACTGAGTGCAGTTGCATTTGCGATCTAACTTTTCTCAAATCAACTTACTGAACTGCTGCTTACATAGCATTTTTTAACTTTTGTGAGCAGCAGTTTAAAACTTGTGCTCGTACATCATTACATAATTAATGCGTGAGCAACAAGTCTGCTGCTCAAATCGATTTGCACACTCTGTGTGCAAATGCTTGGACTATGACATAGTTAAATTAACTTATATTTTAATGTATTATACATTTCAAAGTTGACAATCGACATGTCTTCTCTTTAACGTTTTACTATTTAATTTACTATTTCATGTACAACTGATCCATCTCTTGATTAGCACCCAAATAAATAATACGGTTATCTTACTGTTCCCAGTTCATTCATTACAGTAGTATTCATTTCTATACAGTTTTATATGACACGCCATCTGCACAACTACAAGGGTAATAAAACCAATCCAACAATTAGTTAAAAAACATCCCCCCTTAATGCAGTATAGCGTACTTCACAAACTTACCTTATAAGTTTTTCTTTCGTCATGCTTCGCTTACGTTGTACCAAACAAACATTGGTATACTGCAAAGCAGTAACTGTGTATGGTATACCGATCAATCTAATTATACCATTTGTCGGTAACAATAAATGCGCGTTCTAAATCATGTGTCCCGAACCAAAATATGATATGTTGTAGGAAAATGGGGCACAAAAATTTGACATGATTTTCTAGCATCTGTTGGGGACTGGGGCGTTATTTGAATTTAGATCAAGTAACTATGAGATGAATAATCCCAATGCTTACTTCACTACTATAAAAATCACTAAAAACGTATCTGTGACAAAGACGGTAAATGCACAATCTCAGGTAGTCGTTAACTTATAATTTATGTACCTTCGACTTCACTTTTATTAACGTTGTTCACTGTTTTCCATTATTTCAAAAATTACAGCTAACTCCGCCTAGCGATCAAAGTTCTAACTTAGGGTGTCTCTCAAATACGGATAAACATACCTTGTAGTCCGAGACAGACATCAAAGGAAAGAAATAGATTACTTAGGTTTGATCTACAATCTCGGTCGGTCTTCTGTCCTCATTGGACCTTTGGCGTAGCTATGACATTTTGTTTTGTTTATCAGGACGATGGTCGTGTGATCCACCCGATAGTACGTGCTTCCGACCCATCACTCTCCAGAAAAACGCTTAGAAGAGGAAATGTGATTCAAGTAAGAATTTTTAAACTATTTTGTTCCACATCTAATTTTGGTGGTAATTATTTCAAAGCATGTACAATTACTACCTATGCATTATTTGTCTCTACAAATATATATTGTATGTCACGTACAAGGCAGCACTATACATCCCATGCTACGTTGTTATAGTAAATAACGCTACATTACTTCTTCAACATCAACTCCTAACTGATTGCCGTACTTACGGATACTCATACTTTGAACCGTTAAACCTTTCAAACCCATGTTGTATTTACTTATCTTAAATTAAAAACATTAACTGATATTACTCTTAACTTTTTTACGCTTATAAAATCAAATTGCATCTTATTTTCTTTATAGGTAGGATGGTGATACAGAACAACATGCCATAGCAGCAATTGGAATCAAGATTCGGGAGAAGAGGCAAAGAAATTAATTTCCGAAAGCTTATGAGCACATGTTTCCCCTATAATTCCATTTTTAGTTGCTAATGTTATGTATGTTATCTATGTCACCTTTTTTTTAATCATTAACTTTTTTTCCTCTTTTTTTTAAAAAAATTTGTACTTCGCATATGATGACTGTATCGGTTTGCTTTCACCTATAGTACGTATGTGCATGTTTTTAATTGCAACTCCAACTTTCTCTTACACTGCTTACTTATGTTTGTTCTGCTCATATGTACTAATGCTTTAACTATATACCATGGTTATGCTGACATCTGTATCAGCTGTACATTGTGCATGGGTGTGTATATGAATGATATGGTCACTCTTCTGTCCTCAAATTGCCTTTCTGGTATGGAGTTGAAAATAATGGGAAACACCACTATCCGTGTGCATAGCACGGGCCACTCACTAGTATTTTATCATGATAGAGTAATATCCTCAACACACTCTGAATGTCGTGATCGAATTATATACTCATTAGAAGAATTGAGTTTTGATGTATGTGCATTATTGGATGTTATGGAAGGCATGGATGATGACATAAATCGGGTTTTTATGGTAAGTGAATATGCATATATTATTCAAAAAGTTACGGGACTATCATTGAAACATTCTATAGAGTTTCAGATAGATTCATACCAACAGTCGAGCCTGTAAGTAGACCACCTAGTAGAATAACACCTACCGAGATAAAGGGGTTAAAGGTGTAATTGTGGATTTGGAAGGGACGAATTTTATTAGACCAAGAAGTTCGCTTAGGGGAGGTACAACGGTGTTTGTGAAGAAATATGAAGGGTCATCGAGGTTTGTATTGATTATAAAAAGTTGAATGGAAGATGATAAAGAATGGGTATCCTTTGCCTAAAATATATGGTCATTTGATCAATTGAGCGCAACCAAGGTGTTGTCACTGTTGGACTTAGCAGTGGGTTTCCATCGATTAATAGTGGCAGAGGAAAGTGTTAGGCCAAAATTTGATCCTAAATTATATTCTCAATTAACAAAGAGAATTAATGGTACTTGTAATGACAAGCCCTTCGTAATACCCTGAACAACATTGCTACTCAACATTGATTCAACGTTGATTTCAGGTATTATGAATGACAGGTCATTACAATACTTGAGTAAGAGGCAATGCTCTTAGGAAAGTATGCTCATCTTAAGTCTATTCAAAGTCGTCTATGCAAATAGGAAATTATTTATGTTCTAAATCATAAAGTCTTAATTCCGATTTGACATACTGACCAATAAAATAACAATTCCAAGAATTTTATTTATGTTTAAGAGAAATAAAAAACGAGGAAGACGTACAATGTAACGACCCGTAAATTTCGTTAATTAAATTTGTCATTTTAATAAGATTTTTGTAACTAAATTTAAAAAGAAATAAAAAATTTATAATTGATAATAAAGTAAATGTTAAGAATTAAGTGTAGCAATGGTTATTAAAACTAATTATTACAATTAAAGTGAAATCAATAATAATGAAATAGGGTAAATTGTTGCACTTGGGTATAAAATGGAATAAGTAATTAAAGGTAAGATTTGAATTAACTAATGAAATATTATATTGATTAATATAGACTTAATAAAAGAGTTGAATTGAATCAATCTATTTATTTGAAATAATAAATGGATATGCAATTTATAATAAATGGGTTTATTGTGAGAAATTGAAATTTGATACTATAGTGTATTAGAATTAAGATGAAGGTGGGAATATTGAAGTATGTAAGGTCAAATTGATTGCATGTAATAAATTAGGGATTAAATTCATTAAAGGTAATGAATTATTATGTTAATGTAAACTAAGATAATATTTGAAATAAATGTTAATTCCATTCATACTTGTAAATAACTATATAAATTGCATGTTGAATTTGTTGATTTAATTGGAATCAAAATTTAATTTTAATGAACAAATAAGGCTTACAATAACGGGAATTTGAGTAAAACTAGTGGAATTATTGAATGAAATAGTATTGCTTAATAGTAACTGAACGTAAATTTAGGTAATATGGTTAGAACAAGTTGATAAATAATAAATGTAGTGTAAATCCCAATTGATGTAAACAATTGTGAAGTTTTAATTGATTGAAAAGTAATAGATTTGGGAAATAGATTTTAAATTATATCAATTGATACTATAATACGTAATAAATGAGAAACTTATACAATCAATGTTAGATAAATAAATCATAATGTTTGTGTTGTTGATAAATGTTACTTTAATGATTGTTGAAATAATAACGGAAGTGTGAATGTAAATTAAATTGGTAAAAAGGATTGGACTAAGGAAACTTTATTAATTAGTTTTAAAACCTAAATTAATATGTGTAATAGACAAGATTTCACATTCTGGAATATAGCCATTTAAACAAATCTAAGATGAATATAGGAATGTTGGGTAATAAATTTAATATAAGAGAAACCAATGCAATTATTGAATTGATCAGCAAAGCAACTAATAAATAGTAATTAATTCAAATTTTGTAAGTTGGGAATAATGTAGATGTATACTTAGTTATAAAATTTGGAATGTGAAAAGAAATGTAAACATTGGATTTAATTAAGGAAATTAAATTATAATAAATGGTCATTTAATAAAACCAATGTTCTGGGAGTAATTACAATAGTGGTTTGAAATATGTATAAACTTTGATTGGAAATCAGTTGGATTTAAAATGAAATTGGGTATTACATTTATGAGTTTAAATGTTATTTTATTATGTAAAGTAATAAATGGAGTAGTGAAGGTTTATACCTAGATATAAATTGAATATGAGAAATTAGAGGTAAGTATTGAATTGATTATGCCATAAAAACATGGTTAACGGTAATTGGATGTAAATTAAAGAAATACGTTATTGCAAGTTAATAAGTAATGAACGTGAATGAACATTTCCAATTTAATATAATGATTCAAATGTTATGACTTAGTTTAAGATGGAATATAGTAAACCAATACAATTAGTGTATTTATGTGTGAAATATATATTGATTCATTGGTTACTGAATATAAATTAATGCAATTATGTTAATAAATAATTTTTTTTGGACAATCCAAATTAATTGAAATAACGGTAAGGTCATAATTTGTTGTATCTAGTACATTTGGAAATTTGATTTCAATAAATGCAATAAAGTATTAGAAATGTACATTGGTTCCCAAAGATAGTATAAAGGAATGTAAGCTTGTGATCTATGTTTGAAATAATAACCTAAATAAAGGAAATAGTGTTAATTATAGGTAAAGTTGTAACAAATTGGATATAGGAAATAAATGTAAGCAATAATAAATTAATGAATTTGGATTACAATAAATAAGAAGTCAATGTCCTATAAGTAATCATATTATTTGCTTGAAAGTAATAAACTTAAAGTTGATTAAATTTTTAATGGTAACAATTGTATAAGTTACCTATTTGTTTAGTTCAAAATTTTAATTCGAAAGCAATTGCAGTAATTGACTCAATTAGTGGTGATTAAATGAATTCAAAGTATATATAAACCAATAAAGTAATACAAAATAGATTGAATGTGATTACGAAATTGAAATTTTGTAAATGAGTAACTTGTGTCTGTAAACAATAAACTTATGAACATAGTTAAAAGTAAACGATGGCGATATTAATGTGTTGCCCGTTTATTCAGTCTATTAATTGAAATGAGAAATCATATTTTAATAAAATTGGAAATAAATCAGAGTTAAAAGAACCTTAATGTTATATAAATAAAAATTTATGCAGTATCTAATGTAGTGCAATTAAATTTAGGGAACAAATGTTAAGAGCTTAACTGATGGTAATTAATAATTGGAGATAAAGTAAATTCCATTTATTCTATTTCAGCTTTCTCTATAAATACCCATTATAAATCCTAGCCTACCTCTATTTCTCATTTGTCTGTATGTAATCCAACTATCTCTCCTCCTCAATGACAGACAAACAAATTTTAGATCCAAACACAAATCAAATTCAAATCTAAAATTTCAAACTCCTCAGAAAAATTATATATCGTATATCTCGACAATTCGAATCCGCGTCTAGTGTTTTTTTCGGAATTGGTGCTCGAATCAATGGCGAGGAGGCGCGATCAAAGTTGGATGTTGGGTGCGTGTTTACTGTAGTTGAACGCGTGAGAGAAGGAAGCTGCAGTGACGTGGCAATGTAATTGGTAATAGCCTGTTTTATTTATTTTATTTAATTTTGATTTCAACTCATTCAAATCGATGTAACTTTCTCATACGAACTCCAATTCACGCACGGATTTTTGCGTTAGGATCGTATTGAAATTCTGGACTTTTTGGCATTAGTTTGGATGAATTCTGAGACTGGTCAATTTTGGGTTTAAATTGGCTTTAAATTCAATTTAAATTCAAAAGGTGAGTGTTTTAACCCACTCACAACTTCTGAAATTTCTTATGTTTGTTAAATTTATATAGGATGTGATTAGAAATTTATTTATGACTGTTTGACATATTTTTAATCATCATCTCAGTTAAATTGCATTTTATTTAATTAATTTGTTATTTAAATTATTCATTTCATATAAACTACCAGTTAAATTGTTATTTATTTATTTTTGTATATAAACTGCCAGTTAAAAAGTTATTAATTTATTATCGAATATAAATTGCTAGTTAATACCTGTTGTTTATTATCCGTTCTATGTTGATGCTATTGTTGAATTGGATGATGATTGTGATAAATGATTGATGGTGGATATTGGATGAATGGATGTTGTATTTATATTGTTATAACTGCAAGTTGTTATGCATTTTTATTTCATTCGGGATTGCGATTTGAAATGATATATAACCGTATTTTTATTTTTAAATTGCGGATTGAAATGATAAAAATCCGTATCAATTGACCATAGGATAGAAAATCATATACAAACACCATCGGTCTCTCTCTCTCTCTCTCTATATATATATATATATTTGGAATGATTTCTATGGGTTTTGGAAAATAAGGGTTTATATATATACTAATTTTGATATTATATAAATATTATTTTATATATAGTTAAGCTATGTATAACTTGATGATGTTTTAAGTTTGATTTACGAATATTTCAAGTTTGAGCTTTATTTAAGGGATATTGAATTTATTAAATAGATATTTCTAAACTAAATAACAGTAAATTGAATTAAGGTACATATCAGATTTTCAGATTAGGTTGCGAAATTTGGAATATTTAAAGACTTGAAATATATCAAAATTGAAATGTTTTATTTAAATTAAGGTATTATTGTTTTCAAAGTGTTGGTTTTCGAAATTGTTATAACTTTGAAAGTAATATGGTATGAAAAATGAATTTATTTGAAATAGAATTTATTTAAGAATTATCTGTGAATATATTGATTGGAAACCTATTGAAATTGAAAATTTAGAATATGACTTCAAAATGTGGTTTGTGTTTAAGATGATTTAAAAGAATATTTCAAGTTTATCTAAATTAAAGAAAGATTAGTGATTGGAAATTGGGTTTTATTTAAATAAGATATTATTAAATTGTTTTGGAAATGGAAATGATATATTATTGAATTGGGTTTCGAAATGGAAATAATACATTGATAATTTGGGTTTGTAATAGCAATAATATTTTAGTTTTAAAGTATATACTATTTTGAAGTAAAGGATATGTTTTGAAATGGCAAAAATATTTTGGTTTTAAAGTATATACTATTTTGAAGTAAAGGATATGTTTTGAAATGGCAAAAATATTTTGGTTTTAAAGTATATACTATTATGAAGTAGAGGATATGTTTTGAAATGGCAAAAATATTTTGGTTTTAAAGTATATACTATTTTGAAGTAAAGGATATGGTTTGAAATGGCAAAAATATTTTGGTTTTTGAAGTATATACTATTTTGAAATAAAGAATATGTTTTGAAAGGGCAATGATTGTGTTTTTAAAAGTATATTTTTTTTAAATGACCACGGTGTTATAATAACGTTTGGCTGTTAAAGAGATCGGGATCGGATATGGACATACTCTCTGTCGATACCGAAAACCACTTTGACAACTGTGTACGCGGTGGAGTTTCCAGAATGAAGTAGGATGGTGCGACGATCCTAAGGTATATACGTGGACCCAACTCCCGTGAGTTGGCATAAGGTGGCTAAAACAGGAGCGATCTCGGACCAGTGAGGTAGCACCTCTTATCGGACGCACTTCTTCGATACCATTCTATTACTTAGTGATTTTTGGTGGCCACCCTTCGATTTAGGAGTGTTGTTCGAGGTGGAGCAGTAGTGGCTGCTATGCTTTTCCATCAGTCCGTGTGCGTAATTGGTATATCTACCTTGGAATTGCCTTGTGTGCCGTGTCACCTACCATATCGAGCTTTACTACGAGTTGTGATTTCTCCCGTAGCCTGTGGAGTATCGAGGGTAGCCCCCATTTTTGGGAGTATGCTAATACTGGATAGACTACTGGGACTATTACTTGTTAAGGGGAATATTGGGTCACTCCTTAATGCTATTTAAAAGTATGTTTATTTTATATTAGACATTATTATAATAGCAAATATTTCTACATAGTATATAGTTTAACGGATCCTTATGGGATGTGAATCCCGAGCATCTCTTATGTTACCGCACTCACGTTAGACACTGGATAGGAGATGTCAAATCCAGTAAACATCTCTGACGCCGTTTCACTCATATATTTATCATTGATTTAACTTACATAAGATCTTTTAGTTCTGACTCGAGTGTTTTGTCTTTTCAATTTGCTCGGGTCAGCCTGAGCATTTCAGGATTTGAAGGCCTTAATTCTGGAGGACGAAGACGAAGAATTATTATTACTATTTGTTATATGTTCCACTACACCATTGTATTCCGCTGCATTAATTATCATTCTCTGGTATGTGTAACCCTGATATGTATTGTATAAGTTTAATCAAATGTTTTGTAAAGCAGCTTCATGAACTGTTATTTGATTATTATATTTTATCGTTCCGCTGCAAGATTCTATTTTGTTTCTTTTATTTCTCCACTTTTTCTTATTTACCTCATAACAATCCGCCCTTCTGTATGGTTTAAGTTGGCACGTGTGTCTGCTTAAGCGTACAAAAAGGTGGGATATTACATCTGGTATCAAAGCTTTGGTTTAGCGATAGACCTTAGCTTTGTGGGGTCTGACTCTTTATTAATAGGGTAGTAATACCCTATGATGAGTCATTGAGAGTATATATATGAGAGAGCGTATTTGTTAGTGTTATAAAAAGGTTTTTATATTGTGTTAGTTTGTTTCGTTTTGTATTTATAAATTCATGTTGGTGCATAGGACGCTATGACATCAATTGGGATTTCTAAACACTTAATAGGACAGATCGACACAATATTTGTTTTAAAATATAGGTGAATGAAATAATTTTGCTTATTATATTTTCTATATATAAAATAAAATTTTATAAATGATATATATATATATATATATATATATTTGGTTGCTATATATTGGTTGTTAGGTAATGAAATTTATAAATAATAGTTGAAATAAGATTGAAAATAAAATAAATCAAATTGGAAATTTTAGAACTTAAGTTCCGGGATTTTTGGAAAAATTTCTTTGAATGATGATTGGAATATAATAATAATATTATTTAGAAATATTTTCTGATATAAATATTTCAACATAATTTGAAAGAATTGTTTTAAAGAAAATTTTGGAAAGAAATAAGTTGTACTCCCCTCTCTGTCGCTAGAAAATAATTTCGGTGATGAGTGCACGCATTATCGACATTCATTTTCGAGTTTCGAAGTGGGAAGACCATTATAGTAGTTTTACTACAGATTTTTTTTAATAAACAAATAAAAGTTTTAAAATTGATTTAAATATAATTGGATATATAATTTGCAAGCATATGTTTGTCTATTATTTTAAAATGATTTTGAATAAAGACCCGGTATTTAATTTCTAAGTTTCCGTTAATTAATGGTTTCAATTAAGGGTAGTAAAATGGAAGTTAATTAAAAATTGGAGCCTTTAATTAAAATAATTAATTTAATGCTAGGTTATGAATGAAATTAAAGGTAATTTGAAATTGTAACTTATATAACAAAGATGTAATTATTGAACCAATAATTAATTAAAAGAATTGAGAAAAACTTGTATAACTTTCAATTACATTCTCAAAGGCATATATATAACTTACCAAAAGATATAAAAGTTGAAAATGTTAATAAGAAAATGTAATATATATTATACAAGTAATTAACTTGAGGTAATGAAATGAATTAATGAAATTCTTTGTTTATAAGAATTGATGTTATAAAGTTATAAATTTAAGTGTAATTAAAATGTTACTATAATTAAATATAATAGTAATGTAAGCATTAAATAAATGAATGAAATTGAGAAATGCATAAATGTAATGCAATAAAAAGAAACTTACATGACCTGAATAAATGAAAATGAATAATTGTAGGCAATAAATGAAAATGAATAGAATTAATAAGAATAAACTAATCGTTGTTGTTGTTTTGGTTTATGGTTGTTTGGGTAAGGAAATTTAAAATTTTTTGGATGAATAAATAATCCATTTTGTTTCATCTAAGACTGTTGAGTAAATGATGCACTTGGTAGTTTATTTTTTTCATTCTGTGCAATTTAAAGTTTGAACCCGAACAACAAATTATAAGTTTGATATGAATGAATGATTGATTTGTGAAAAAATTTATGTGATGGTTGTATGCCTTGTTGCAAGTTGTTGTTGGATTGTATCGATTTGTTTGTTTATGGTTGAAACAACTTTAATATTTCATTTATATAATTGTTAACCCTTTTATATTATATAAGTGAAATGCAGGTTATGGAAGCAATTGCTTTTGGTTCCATAATAATAAGCGTAAAACTGCCTGACAAATAGGTACGTTCTCGGATTATGGTTTATAGCGTTATTATATTGTTTCCCGGGTTGGGATATATATTATTTTGGTGAATATATATTGTATATTGTTATATTTGATATTATATTTTCGCCCGAGCCTCCCCGTACAAAGGAGACTCTACCGAAATTTTCTGTAAATTTTGGACTTAGAAAATTTTGAAAATGTTTTCCAAACTTTAATAATTTAAGTATAAAAGATTTAATGGTTATAAATCGGTACATTTATTTTAAAAATTATTTTATTTTGTAAATTTATTTAATTATAAATCTAATGTTTAAGTAAGATATATTGATTTCTTAATTCTTCTTTCTCTTCCTTTTCCTTTTCGGGGACGAAAAGTTTTGAGTGGGGGAGAGTGTAACGACCCATAAATTTCGTTAATTAAATTTGTCATTTTAATAAGATTTTTGTAACTAAATTTAAAAAGAAATAAAATTTTTATAATTGATAATAAAGTAAATGTTAAGAATTAAGTGTAGCAATGGTTATTAAAACTAATTATTACAATTGAAATGAAATCAATAATAATGAAATAGGGTAAATTGTTGCACTTGGGTATAAAATGGAATAAGTAATTAAAGGTAAGATTTGAATTAACTAATGAAATATTATATTGATTAATATAGACTTAATAAAAGAGTTGAATTGAATCAATCTATTTATTTGAAATAATAAATGGGTATGCAATTTATAATAAATGGGTTTATTGTGAGAAATTGAAATTTGATACTATAGTGTATTAGAATTAAGATGAAGGTGGGAATATTGAAGTATGTAAGGTCAAATTGATTGCATGTAATAAATTGGGGATTAAATTCATTAAAGGTAATGAATTATTATGTTAATGTAAACTAATATAATATTTGAAATAAATGTTAATTCCATTCATACTTGTAAATAACTATTATAAATTGCATGTTGAATTTGTTGATTTAATTGGAATCAAAATTTAATTTTAATGAACAAATAAGGTTTACAATAACGAGAATTTGAGTAAAACTAGTGGAATTATTGAATGAAATGAAATAGTACTGCTCAATAGTAACTGAACGTAAATTTAGGTAATAAGGTTAGAACAAGTTGATAAATAATAAATGTAGTGTAAATCCCAATTGATGTAAACAATTGTGAAGTTTTAATTGATTGAAAAGTAATAGATTTGGGAAATAGATTTTAAATTATATCAATTGATACTATAATACGTAATAAATGGGAAACTTATATAATTAATGTTAGATAAATAAATCATAATGTTTGTGTTGTTGATAAACGTTACTTTAATGATTGTTAAAATAATAACGGAAGTGTGAATGTAAATTAAATTGGTAAAAAGGATTGGACTAAGGAAACTTTATTAATTAGTTTTAAAACCTAAATTAATATGTGTAATAGACAAGATTTCACATTCTGGAATATAGCCATTTAAACAAATCTAAGATGAATATAGGAATGTTGGGTAATAAATTTAATATAAGAGAAACCAATGCAATTATTGAATTGATCAGCAAAGCAACTAATAAATAGTAATTAATTCAAATTTTGTAAGTTGGGAATAATGTAGATGTATACTTAGTTATAAAATTTGGAATGTGAAAAGAAATGTAAACATTGGATTTAATTAAGGAAATTAAATTATAATAAATGGTCATTTAATAAAACCAATGTTCTGGGAGTAATTACAATAGTGGTTTGAAATATGTATAAACTTTGATTGGAAATCAGTTGGATTTAAAATGAAATTGGGTATTACATTTATGAGTTTAAATGTTATTTTATTATGTAAAGTAATAAATGGAGTAGTGAAGGTTTATACCTAGATATAAATTGAATATGAGAAATTAGAGGTAAGTATTGAATTGATTATGCCATAAAAACATGGTTAACAGTAATTGGATGTAAATTAAAGAAATACGTTATTGCAAGTTAATAAGTAATGAACGTGAATGAACATTTCCAATTTAATATATTGATTCAAATGTTATGACTTAGTTTAAGATGGAATATAGTAAACCAATACAATTAGTGTATTTATGTGTGAAATATATATTGATTCATTGGTTACTGGATATAAATTAATGCAATTATGTTAATAAATAATTTTTTTTGCGCAATCCCAATTAATTGAAATAAATGTAAGGTCATAATTTGTTGTATCTAGTAAATTTGGAAATTTGATTTCAATAAATGCAATAAAGTATTAGAAATGTACATTGGTTCCCAAAGATAGTATAAAGGAATGTAAGCTTGTGATCTATGTTTGAAATAATAACCGAAATAAAGGAAATAGTGTTAATTATAGGTAAAGTTGTAACAAATTGGATATAGGAAATAAATGTAAGCAATAATAAATTAATGAATTTGGATTACAATAAATAAGAAGTCAATGTCCTATAAGTAATCATATTATTTGCTTGAAAGTAATAAACTTAAAGTTGATTAAATTTTTAATGGTTACAATTGTATAAGTTACCTATTTGTTTAGTTCAAAATTTTAATTCGAAAGCAATTGCAGTAATTGACTCAATTAGTGGTGATTAAATGAATTCAAAGTATATATAAACCAATGAAGTAATACAAAATAGATTGAATGTGATTACGAAATTGAAATTTTGTAAATGAGTAACTTGTGTCTGTAAACAATAAACTTATGAACACAGTTAAAAGTAAACGATGGCGATATTAATGTGTTGCCCGTTTATTCAGTCTATTAATTGAAATGAGAAATCATATTTTAATAAAATTGGAAATAAATCAGAGTTAAAATAACCTTAATGTTATATAAATAAAAATTTATGCAGTATCTAATGTAGTGCAATTAAATTTAGGGAACAAATGTGTGATATCCCGGAATTTTGGCAATATCAATTTAATAATCATTATTAATAATTAAATTGATTTGTTGATTTTATTTTATAAAATTGACAAGTTTATTCATTTTAAAGGTTAATAATATTTTAAATTGGCAAATTTATTTCTTTTGAAAACTAATAACATTTTAATATTGGAAATATTTATTAATATCTTTTCTAACAATTTTAAATTGGGAAGTTTTATCTTTCTAAAACTAATATAAGTATTTATATTTATAATGTATATATATATAGGTATATATATTATAAATAGGGAATCTTTAATTAAATAAAAGGATAAGTTTTCAAATTATAATATATATGTATATATATATATATATATATTGTTATTTGAAGTTATGTATTAAATTCAATATAGTAATTATCAAAGCTAATGTTAAAAATATTTTCATTTAGAATATATATATTTGTATATATTGGAATGGAAAGAATATTGAATTTGAATTTAATAAAGTATTTTCAAACTTTAATATATATATAATTTGTAATTTGGAAATTTGTAATTTAACTTAATACTTTTGAAAATGATATTTATGATTTAAATAACAAGAATAATTTCTTATTTAAAAATATATATATATATATATATATGTAAGCTTAAGTTTAAATAAGATTTAAATAAGAAGTTTATTAGTTTTAATAACCTTTTCTCTTTTAAAATTCAAATATAAGTCAAAATAGGTTTGTAAAAATATATATAGAGTTAAAATAAGTTCTCAAGCATTTATAAATATGTTATATGTATTTGATTAAAGCATAAGTTATTTTTATAATTGTTTTTCACATTTGTATATTTATTAAAATCTAAAAGCTTAAATTATAAAAAGAGATAAATACATTATATACTTATAAATATTTCATAAAAACATATAAATGTCTTAAATAAATTTATTAAAAACAAGAGTAACACTTGTTGGCATATTAGAGTAGTTTAGTGACATTTGTAAATTTGTAAGCATAGGTGTAAGCAAATTAACACTTAAAAGACAAGTGGCTATATTTTAATTAAGGTTTTAAAATAAATAAAATTAATATGTAAGAAGAAAAATCTGTTTTCTCTTTTCAGTTGAAGATTATCTTTTCTTCATTTCTTTCTCCACTAATACAATTCGAATCAAAATGCTAAGAAAAATGAAAGACCTGAAAATCAAAAGAAAACCTGGAAACTAAAATTTCAAAGCAAAAGGAGTTAATCTGGAAATTCATCAAAGCTTGAAAGCAGAACAAATTGAATCTGAAGACATGCAATCAGAGGAATTAATCAATCAACAAGCAACTAAATTCAAAGATCAATTTCAGATAATATTCAATAGCAAAAGAAATTCAAGAAGTTTAAAATCTGGAACAAGCCTGGAAACTGTTCTCTGTTCAGATTTTCTGGTGAGTAAACCTTAAATTTAAAAACAGTTTTAAATCTGGACTTAGATGCTTGTGATAAAATTTTGTAGTAATATATTATAAAGGTTTTACAAGAATGCTTTGTTTGAATTGCATGCATATATATTATGTCAGTGTATATATAGTTAAGCCTGAAGCCTGACCCTCTGTTTAAATTTTGATGAGTAAACAATAACTTTCAAAACAAATCTTGTATTGCTTTATGTATGTTATAATCTGGGGATAATATTGGTTTGCATGGATGTTTTCAGTTGAATAGAATTTGTATTGACATATATACAGTAGGAACATATTTATATGTATTTATGAATTCTGGTCTCTGTTGTTTCTCAGGCCTTGATTACTTTCCAAAAATTTAAATCTCATCATACGATTAGAATTGGGTGTTAATCTTTGAATAAGACATGATTATAATCCTATAATAATAATTTTAAAAGTAGTTCCAATAATTTTAATTTAGTGGCAAATTAAAATTTAGATATAACAGTAAACATTTTATATAGGTCAGGAATCAATAAATGTATTTCATGATTGGATTACATGAATGGAATCGTGGTAGGAAATAATGATTTTTAAAATGAAAATTATAATTTTTAGTGAAGGGGGTTAAGTGCAGTTCGAAGTTGAACTGGAAATGCGTTTTTACCATTTTCTGGTGATCGGTGATCGCGGGGTTCTCGGTGTCTCGTGGAGATGTGGAGGAACGTACGGTGGTTCGAGGAAACATGGTGAGATGGTCCTTAGATGTATGTGGTGGCAGTGGTGAGGTTTAAAATTTTGTAAACCTAGTTTTTGTGTAGTCGAGAGTTTTGTCTCGTTCAACGTCGACAGCTGATCGAGTGCGATGGGGTTTGGAGTGATGGAAGAGGGAGAGTAGACGCGTCGATGACCGGAGTTTCGTGGGTTCTAGTGGATGGGGCGTGGTGAACGAGGCGATGACAGGGATTGCGTGATGGTGGCTCTACGTTTCCAGGTATGGGAAGAGGCTCGATTTTGAGAGGAGGTCGCTGCTATCGTTTCGATGGTCAGTAGTTGGTCGGAGGGTGGTCGCCGATTTGGGAAGGTAGTTGCGAGAGGCCGGAGTTGATCGCCGTGCTGGTGTACGTGCACGAGCACATTCGTGTACATCTGAAATCTGGTTTGAAGAAGAAGCATTAGCTCAGGTTTTCATTCGAGTATATTCGATTTTTACTCGAAGCAGGGAAGTAGTGGGATACGTGAGCATTGCTTCGAGTTTCCACGAGTTTTACTCGGGGTTTGTGGGAGCAGGCATTAGGTTTTTAAAAGAAATGTTTAAAAACAAAAGAAATTGTTTTGAAATGTTTCTAAGTTTTTAAAAACAAGTAAACAAGTTTTGTTTATAAAATTAATTCGTTTTAAGTTAATGTTTTAAACAAAGTTCTTGTATTTTTGAAATGTAAAAGTTTTTAAAATAAAATAAGTGAATTTTAATAATAAATTTTGTATTAAATTTTATTTGATAACTTTGGAAAGGTTTAAATATTTAAAGGTTTAATTTAAATGTGTTGATTATTAAATGATTTCTAAAATCTTATATTTAAATAAATTAAGGTTTAATGGTTAAGATTTAGTAATAAATTAAAATAAGAATTTTCTTAAGTATTTAGAATGTTGATTTAATTAAAGATAATTAAATTCAAAAAGGAAATTTAGATAATTAAATTATTTTAATTATAAAGTGTTATTGGTAAATAATTGATTTAAATTAAGATAGTATATTCTTAATTAAGAACCTTTAATATAATAAGTTAAGAATCATTTAATTAAATTTAAATGATTAAGTTAAATTAATTAATTTGTGATTACTTAAGAAAATCACTTATAAATTAAGTTAAGTATAATTACTCGATGAAGTGATTAAGGAATAATTACTGAATGTAATTAAGTAAAAGGAAAGTTATTTAATAAAATAATTAGAGGATAATTATTTTATGAAAATAATTAAATAAGAAGTGATTAAGGATAATTACCTAGTGTTATTAATTAAATAATTTATTTAATTAAAGGATTAAGGATAATTAATAAGGTAATTAATTATTTGTTAAGGTAATTAATTAAAAGTAATTAATTAAGGAAGATAATTATTTAGAGTTAATTACTGGTTAAGTTTAATCAAAGGTGATTAATAAATTATGGTTTAATTAAAGGTTAATTACTTAATGTAACTAATAAATAATTAAAGGTGTAATTAGGGATCATTAGTTTATAATTAATGATGTGATTTAGAGTTGATTAATTAAGATTAATTAATCAAATAATAACTAATTAATTGTAATTAGTTAAGGATTAAAGAAATTGATTATAATTAATTAATTAATGAAGTAATTAAAGGTTAATTACTGTATTGATTAAGGATAATTAATTTGTAAAATTAATTAAAGATAATTACTTAAATGTAATTAAAGTTTAATTAATCAAGGTGATTAATTAAAGTGGATAATTAGAGAAAGATTAATTAATTTATTTGTAATTAATTAATGATTATATAAGTAAGATTTATAATGAAGTAATTAATTTAACTTACTTTAAATTAATTAAGAGATGAAGTAATTAATTTAATTCACTTTAAATTAATGAAAGATAGAGATAGTTAATTTAATTCATTTTAAATTAATTATGATGTGATTAAGTAAATCATTGCTTATATAAGAATGAATGACATTGATTGTCCTGAATGGATGTAATCTCAGAAATGAGATAAGTAATGTTGTATGGTATGAATGCTTGGTTGTATTATGATGGTAATATATATTAACTATTGTGATGTTGATATGGATTTCCTGTTGGTTATGAATCATCTGTTTAATTGATAATGTGATTATCAATTGTGAATTGTGAATTATCTATCTGTATGAATATAGATAAGTTAAATTGTTTAAACCTTTAAACAACTTGGCCTTAAAAGATACGTTTTGGATTTCGATGAGACCGGGATCGGGTTTGCTACATTACAGCGTGATAGGGGGTTCTCGCTTCGCGGTTTGGTGGCGAACGAGAGACTCTTACCCCTACATGTCCCATTGAGGGGTTGGTTGCGAGTCGAGAGGCTGGCCGTAAAAGCAAATTCGAGGTACCAATGTAAGCCACGGTGGGGCTGGGATGGTTGAAAAGCCTACCAGTTGAGGCCGCTGTCGATGGTTGAAAAGCCTAGACCGTTACAGTTGGTATCAGAGCAGTAGGTTGAGTGAATACCTAGCTCTGGAATGGTGTCTATCTTGAGAGAGCGTATTTGTAATTTTATATAACTATATATACTATATATTTATTTAGTTCTACCTATTTGTTGGATTACCTGTTCGGGTTTTCCAATATAAGTTATAAAGGTAGGTAAGGTGGTGGTGTGTGTAACACGACTATCAATGGTTGGAATTTGAGTGTTGAGGTTGGAAGTATATCTGACGAGACTGTAGACCAAATACCGTCTCGAGTAAACTTTGTTGTGGTGTAAAGATTTCACCGATATCTGAAGGAAACCAGTTATGGTTTAGAGTTTATCTTTGAAGTTGGATGAATAGAGTAGATCTATTGGATGAGCTGAAGAGAGTGATGGTATTTTGGTAACCTCAGGAAGTAGTAGCTGTGTGATGAGACACGGTGGCTATGGACGTTTCTGAAGATGTTTCTTCTGGAACAAGTTTGAAGAAGTGAGTCTGTTTCGGTGTTGTGGCTGAGTCCAGTGGGGTGTTTCTATTTGCTTTGAGGTCTGATTTTCTCGAGGGGTTTCGGATAAGAAGTCTTTGGTTTGTGGCAGCAATGCGACTCGGAGTGTTCTATGTTGGCAAAAAGTTTCTGGCTGAGCAGTTTTTCTGAAGGTGAAGTTCAGAAGCAGCAGAGTGAATCCATTTCTTCGATGGATTGGTTAGTCAAATATAAGTTGTTCTGATTAGTGAAGAGAGAACAGTTATCTTTGGAAATTAGGCCGAGCTGATCGCAAAAGTGACTTGCGATTGTTTAAGTATTCTCTTGGGATTATTGGAGATTGAGATTCCGTATCGACTTGATTCGTGGAGTTACCAGAAGTTCAGCTTAGTAGAAGGATGTCTCCTAGAGAATAATTTGGTGAAGCAACTCAGGATTCTTTGGAGAGGGATTGACCACACCTAATTTTCTGGTGAGGATTCTGTTAAGGTGTTTTTGACCAAGTAGAATGGTTCACTAAGATTTTATAGATATGGTGAACTGTGGATGATCAAGTTTGTGCTCGAGTTTCTCCGATGACATTCTCATCTGTTCCAGATCAGAGTTGTGCAGCGGAAGCAAGATAGCAGCTATTCTAGAGTGGGAGCAATCGGGAGTTGAAATTTTCTTGGAGTAAAGGATTCCTATAGGAAATTCAAGTGTACCTCTAAGTATGAAGGATTTTTCAGGATTTGGAGGTAAGGTTGTCAAATGCAACTGTTTGGCTATTCCAGAAAGGAGAAGTAGTTCGAAGTGCTCTAATGTTTATGGAGTAGAGTTGTGTTCTGGATTTCGGCATATTTTTGGGAAACCATTTTGTTGAGTAGGATCCAGAAATTGGTTTGATGTTGGTCTAGTCTGTTTCAAGAGGCATCAGCAAGAGTTAAGCTGATCAGGAAGGATGAAGTGACTCAGGATCGTCAAAGGAGTTATGCAGTTAAGAATTGATGGAATTTGGAATTTGAAGTTAAAATTTGGATATTATTTAAGATTCTCCGATCAAAGGAGATATAAGGTGTGGAAAAACTAAAGAGCTAGTTCCGGAAGTACTTTGAGTTTTTCTGTGTTCTCTGGAAATTAAATTTTGATCCCCAGAATTGAATGGCCAGATCGGATAACTGGAATTCATTTTATTTCACATATCTCTGAGAAATATGTGTATGATTCATCGAGGGATGGAATCAGCAATTCAGAAGGATATGGTAGTTGAGATGGTTTTGAGTTTAGCCTGATATCTTGTTCAGATTTGTGATCTAGATGGGAAGGAGTTCTAGATTATTGTAGATAGTTAGTTAAGATCCTGTAGAACGAGTATCCCGATATATATATATATATACTTGGGGAAACTCGAGGAAATTCTATCCAGAATTTTGACTGGATAGTTAAATTTGTTTGATTAAATTGTTTGCTATGGTTGTTAGAATATGATTGATATGTATTGTTGCTGTTTAAAATTAAAAAATTTACTGGATTATTAAATTATCTTTGCTTTTAAATTTCGGGGACGAAATTATTTTAAGGGGGGAGGAATGTGATATCCCGGAATTTTGGCAATATCAATTTAATAATCATTATTAATAATTAAATTGATTTGTTGATTTTATTTTATAAAATTGACAAGTTTATTCATTTTAAAGGTTAATAATATTTTAAATTGGCAAATTTATTTCTTTTGAAAACTAATAACATTTTAATATTGGAAATATTTATTAATATCTTTTCTAACAATTTTAAATTGGGAAGTTTTATCTTTCTAAAACTAATATAAGTATTTATATTTATAATGTATATATATATAGGTATATATATTATAAATAGGGAGTCTTTAATTAAATAAAAGGATAAGTTTTCAAATTATAATATATATGTATATATATATATATTGTTATTTGAAGTTATGTATTAAATTCAATATAGTAATTATCAAAGCTAATGTTAAAAATATTTTCATTTAGAATATATATATTTGTATATATTGGAATGGAAAGAATATTGAATTTGAATTTAATAAAGTATTTTCAAACTTTAATATATATATAATTTGTAATTTGGAAATTTGTAATTTAACTTAATACTTTTGAAAATGATATTTATGATTTAAATAACAAGAATAATTTCTTATTTAAAAATATATATATATATGTAAGCTTAAGTTTAAATAAGATTTAAATAAGAAGTTTATTAGTTTTAATAACCTTTTCTCTTTTAAAATTCAAATATAAGTCAAAATAGGTTTGTAAAAATATATATAGAGTTAAAATAAGTTCTCAAGCATTTATAAATATGTTATATGTATTTGATTAAAGCATAAGTTATTTTTATAATTGTTTTTCACATTTGTATATTTATTAAAATCTAAAAGCTTAAATTATAAAAAGAGATAAATACATTATATACTTATAAATATTTCATAAAAACATATAAATGTCTTAAATAAATTTATTAAAAACAAGAGTAACACTTGTTGGCATATTAGAGTAGTTTAGTGACATTTGTAAATTTGTAAGCATAGGTGTAAGCAAATTAACACTTAAAAGACAAGTGGCTATATTTTAATTAAGGTTTTAAAATAAATAAAATTAATATGTAAGAAGAAAAATCTGTTTTCTCTTTTCAGTTGAAGATTATCTTTTCTTCATTTCTTTCTCCACTAATACAATTCGAATCAAAATGCTAAGAAAAATGAAAGACCTGAAAATCAAAAGAAAACCTGGAAACTAAAATTTCAAAGCAAAAGGAGTTAATCTGGAAATTCATCAAAGCTTGAAAGCAGAACAAATTGAATCTGAAGACATGCAATCAGAGGAATTAATCAATCAACAAGCAACTAAATTCAAAGATCAATTTCAGATAATATTCAATAGCAAAAGAAATTCAAGAAGTTTAAAATCTGGAACAAGCCTGGAAACTGTTCTCTTTTCAGATTTTCTGGTGAGTAAACCTTAAATTTAAAAACAGTTTTAAATCTGGACTTAGATGCTTGTGATAAAATTTTGTAGTAATATATTATAAAGGTTTTACAAGAATGCTTTGTTTGAATTGCATGCATATATATTATGTCAGTGTATATATAGTTAAGCCTGAAGCCTGACCCTCTGTTTAAATTTTGATGAGTAAACAATAACTTTCAAAACAAATCTTGTATTGCTTTATGTATGTTATAATCTGGGGATAATATTGGTTTGCATGGATGTTTTCAGTTGAATAGAATTTGTATTGACATATATACAGTAGGAACATATTTATATGTATTTATGAATTCTGGTCTCTGTTGTTTCTCAGGCCTTGATTACTTTCCAAAAATTTAAATCTCATCATACGATTAGAATTGGGTGTTAATCTTTGAATAAGACATGATTATAATCCTATAATAATAATTTTAAAAGTAGTTCCAATAATTTTAATTTAGTGGCAAATTAAAATTTAGATATAACAGTAAACATTTTATATAGGTCAGGAATCAATAAATGTATTTCATGATTGGATTACATGAATGGAATCGTGGTAGGAAATAATGATTTTTAAAATGAAAATTATAATTTTTAGTGAAGGGGGTTAAGTGCAGTTCGAAGTTGAACTGGAAATGCGTTTTTACCATTTTCTGGTGATCGGTGATCGCGGGGTTCTCGGTGTCTCGTGGAGATGTGGAGGAACGTACGGTGGTTCGAGGAAACATGGTGAGATGGTCCTTAGATGTATGTGGTGGCAGTGGTGAGGTTTAAAATTTTGTAAACCTAGTTTTTGTGTAGTCGAGAGTTTTGTCTCGTTCAACGTCGACAGCTGATCGAGTGCGATGGGGTTTGGAGTGATGGAAGAGGGAGAGTAGACGCGTCGATGACCGGAGTTTCGTGGGTTCTGGTGGATGGGGCGTGGTGAACGAGGCGATGACAGGGATTGCGTGATGGTGGCTCTACGTTTCCAGGTATGGGAAGAGGCTCGATTTTGAGAGGAGGTCGCTGCTATCGTTTCGATGGTCAGTAGTTGGTCGGAGGGTGGTCGCCGATTTGGGAAGGTAGTTGCGAGAGGCCGGAGTTGATCGCCGTGCTGGTGTACGTGCACGAGCACATTCGTGTACATCTGAAATCTGGTTTGAAGAAGAAGCATTAGCTCAGGTTTTCATTCGAGTATATTCGATTTTTACTCGAAGTAGGGAAGTAGTGGGATACGTGAGCATTGCTTCGAGTTTCCACGAGTTTTACTCGGGGTTTGTGGGAGCAGGCATTAGGTTTTTAAAAGAAATGTTTAAAAACAAAAGAAATTGTTTTGAAATGTTTCTAAGTTTTTAAAAACAAGTAAACAAGTTTTGTTTATAAAATTAATTCGTTTTAAGTTAATGTTTTAAACAAAGTTCTTGTATTTTTGAAATGTAAAAGTTTTTAAAATAAAATAAGTGAATTTTAATAATAAATTTTGTATTAAATTTTATTTGATAACTTTGGAAAGGTTTAAATATTTAAAGGTTTAATTTAAATGTGTTGATTATTAAATGATTTCTAAAATCTTATATTTAAATAAATTAAGGTTTAATGGTTAAGATTTAGTAATAAATTAAAATAAGAATTTTCTTAAGTATTTAGAATGTTGATTTAATTAAAGATAATTAAATTCAAAAAGGAAATTTAGATAATTAAATTATTTTAATTATAAAGTGTTATTGGTAAATAATTGATTGAAATTAAGATAGTATATTCTTAATTAAGAACCTTTAATATAATAAGTTAAGAATCATTTAATTAAATTTAAATGATTAAGTTAAATTAATTAATTTGTGATTACTTAAGAAAATCACTTATAAATTAAGTTAAGTATAATTACTCGATGAAGTGATTAAGGAATAATTACTGAATGTAATTAAGTAAAAGGAAAGTTATTTAATAAAATAATTAGAGGATAATTATTTTATGAAAATAATTAAATAAGAAGTGATTAAGGATAATTACCTAGTGTTATTAATTAAATAATTTATTTAATTAAAGGATTAAGGATAATTAATAAGGTAATTAATTATTTGTTAAGGTAATTAATTAAAAGTAATTAATTAAGGAAGATAATTAGTTAGAGTTAATTACTGGTTAAGTTTAATCAAAGGTGATTAATAAATTATGGTTTAATTAAAGGTTAATTACTTAATGTAACTAATAAATAATTAAAGGTGTAATTAGGGATCATTAGTTTATAATTAATGATGTGATTTAGAGTTGATTAATTAAGATTAATTAATCAAATAATAACTAATTAATTGTAATTAGTTAAGGATTAAAGAAATTGATTATAATTAATTAATTAATGAAGTAATTAAAGGTTAATTACTGTATTGATTAAGGATAATTAATTTGTGAAATTAATTAAAGATAATTACTTAAATGTAATTAAAGTTTAATTAATCAAGGTGATTAATTAAAGTGGATAATTAGAGAAAGATTAATTAATTTATTTGTAATTAATTAATGATTATATAAGTAAGATTTATAATGAAGTAATTAATTTAACTTACTTTAAATTAATTAAGAGATGAAGTAATTAATTTAATTCACTTTAAATTAATGAAAGATAGAGATAGTTAATTTAATTCATTTTAAATTAATTATGATGTGATTAAGTAAATCATTGCTTATATAAGAATGAATGACATTGATTGTCCTGAATGGATGTAATCTCAGAAATGAGATAAGTAATGTTGTATGGTATGAATGCTTGGTTGTATTATGATGGTAATATATATTAACTATTGTGATGTTGATATGGATTTCCTGTTGGTTATGAATCATCTGTTTAATTGATAATGTGATTATCAATTGTGAATTGTGAATTATCTATCTGTATGAATATAGATAAGTTAAATTGTTTAAACCTTTAAACAACTTGGCCTTAAAAGATACGTTTTGGATTTCGATGAGACCGGGATCGGGTTTCCGTATACCGGTATTCCAGGTCTGGAGACCCGAATACCACATCGATCCAAATTAACGATAGGTCGTGAATCTCAAGTGAAGATGAAGATTCAGAGTGCAAGGGTTATTGTCGTTAACTCTGAGGGTGATTCCAAAACGAGTGTAACGAGATAATGCCTTCGGTTTCGTTCGAACCCGGAACGAACTTGTATGGATTGAATGCTTTCAGCACATCGTCAGGCGGACGATGAGCATTCTAAGTGATATGTTCTGATTAAAGGTAATCGTAACCTCAAGCCTCATCAACCGGGAATGGCTAAAACAGGGGAGGTGCAGCAAGGTTTCGTGGGTAGCGCCCACTGAGAGCAAGATAGATCCCTGTCTAGAGGTCCCTTTCTATATTTCGGCTTAGTGGTAGTTGGAACTGCAGCCAACTACGGGATTGTCTTGTTCGGGATTATCCAGTAAGGGATGGTTCCGGCTTTGTGTTGCAGGGGAGCGGGCGTACTCCTCGGTACGGTGATCTAGGCCACGTACTGTGACGGGCGGTACCCCAGTAGCCCTGCCATTGATGGAAACCCATTCTTCCTACGAGACCCTACGGTTTTGATTGTATAACCCACTTTGTGGCTAGTATGCTGGAATTTAATAATGTAACAATTTCAGCTATATGAGTATTTATTTGAAAACCCTAGACCCTATTATAATATAATCGAATTTCCTATCAAAGTTTTGGTTAGCGTAAGGTAAAAACTTACCCATGTTTATGTGTGGGAAGTCTTACGTGATACCTTTTGTTTTCAAAGGTTTTTCAAAGTTAAGCAACTTTTAACCGTTTACTCACACCAGACCCATGTCTGACCCAAGTGTTTATTTTCTGTTTTATTAAACTCTTGGGTACTCAAATTTGTATGAGTAGTCAAGGGATTCAGGTTAGCCTTGACGAATTCTGGAGGAGATTGGAGCAGGAGGCTTCAGCGTGTAGATATATAGAGTTTCCGCTGTGATGTTGTATTGTACTGATGTACTTGTGTTGTATAATAGACAGAAGTTTATAACTGTCTATTCTGTGATGTATAAATTGTGTACTCTGATGTATATGATACTATGTAATATCTTATGTGATAATATATTTCTCGTTCCGCTGTGAGATTTCTGATGTGTTGTTGTTCTTTCTTCTTTTCTTTTCTTCTTCTATCCCTTTCTTTCTTCATAATGATGCGACTTTCTGGGCAAAGAAAGTCGGGTCGTTACAAAATGTTAAGAGCTTAACTGATGGTAATTAATAATTGGAGATAAAGTAAATTCCATTTATTCTATTTCAGCTTTCTCTATAAATACCCATTATAAACCCTAGCCTACCTCTATTTCTCATTTGTCTGTACGTAATCCAACTATCTCTCCTCCTCAATGGCAGACAAACAAATTTTAGATCCAAACACAAATCAAATTCAAATATAAAATTTCAAACTCCTCAGAAAAATTCAGAAAAATTATATATCGTATATCTCGACAATTCGAATCTGCGTCTAGTGTTTGTTTTCGGAATTGGTGCTCGAATCAATGGCGAGGAGGCGCGATCAAAGTTGGATGTTGGGTGCATGTTTACTGTAGTTGAATGCGTGAGAGAAGGAAGCTGCAGTGACGTGGCAATGTAATTGGTAATAGCCTGTTTTATTTATTTTATTTAATTTTGATTTCAACTCATTCAAATCGCTGTAACTTTCTCATACGAACTCCAATTCACGCGCGGATTTTTGCGTTAGGATCGTATTGAAATTCCGGACTTTTTGGCACTAGTTTGGACAAATTCTGAGACTGGGCAATTTTTGGGTTTAAATTGGATGTAAATTCAATTTAAATTCAAAATGTGAGTGTTTTAACCCACTCACAACTTCTAAAATTTCTTATGTTTGTTAAATTTATATAGGATGTGATTAGAAATTTATTTATGACTGTTTGACATATTTTTAATCATCATCTCAGTTAAATTGCATTTTATTTAATTAATTTGTTATTTAAATTATTCATTGCATATAAACTGCCAGTTAAATTGTTATTTATTTATTTTTGTATATAAACTGCCAGTTAAAAAGTTATTAATTTATTATCGAATATAAATTGCTAGTTAATACCTGTTGTTTATTATCCATTCTATGTTGATGCTATTGTTGAATTGGATGATGATTGTGATAAATGGTTGATGGTGGATATTGGATGAATTGATGTTGTATTTATATTGTTATAACTGTAAGTTGTTATGCATTTTTATTTCATTCGAGATTGCGGTTTGAAATGATATATAACCGTATTTTTATTTTTAAATTGCGGATTGAAATGATAAAAATCCGTATCACTTGACCATAGGATAGAAAATCATATACAGACACCGTCGATCTATATATATATATATACTTGGAATGATTTCTATGGGTTTTGGAAAATAAGGGTTTATATATATACTAATTTTGATATTATATAAATATTATTTTATATATAGTTAAATTCTAAAATTTAAGCTATGTATAACTTGATGATGTTTTAAGTTTGATTTACGAATATTTCAAGTTTGAGCTTTATTTAAGGGATATTGAATTTATTAAATAAATATTTCTAAACTAAATAATAGTAAATTGAATTAAGGTGTATATAAGATTTTCAGATTAGGTTGGGAAATTTGGAATATTTAAAGGCTTGAAATATATCAAAATTGAAATGTTTTATTTAAATTAAGGTATTATTGTTTTCAAAGTGTTGGTTTTCGAAATTGTTATAACTTCGAAAGTAATATGGTTTGAAAAATGAATTTATTTGAAATAGAATTTATTTAAGAATTATCTGTGAATATATTGATTGGAAACCTATTGAAATTGAAAATTTAGAATATGACTTCAAAATGTGGTTTGGGTTTAAGATGATTTAAAAGAATATTTCAAGTTTATCTAAATTAAAGAAAGATTAGTGATTGGAAATTGGGTTTTATTTAAATAAGATATTATTGAATTGTTTTGGAAATGGAAATGATATATTATTGAATTGGGTTTCGAAATGGAAATAATACATTGATAATTTGGGTTTGAAATAGCAATAATATTTTAGTTTTAAAGTATATATTATTTTGAAGTAAAGGATATGTTTTGAAATGGCAAAAATATTTTGGTTTTAAAGTATATACTATTTTGAAGTAAAGGATATGTTTTGAAATGGCAAAAATATTTGGTTTTAAAGTATATACTATTATGAAGTAGAGGATATGTTTTGAAATGGCAAAAATATTTTGGTTTTAAAGTATATACTATTTTGAAGTAAAGGATATGGTTTGAAATGGAAAAAATATTTTGGTTTTTGAAGTATATACTATTTTGAAATAAAAAATATGTTTTGAAAGGGCAATGATTGTGTTTTTAAAAGTATATATTTTTTTTTAAATGACCACGGTTTTATAATAACGTTTGGCTATTAAAGAGACCGGGATCGGATATGGACATACTCTCTATCGATACCGAAAACCACTTTGACAACTGTGTACGTGGTGGAGTTTCTAGAATGAAGTAGGATGGTGGCGACGATCCTAAGGTATATACGTGGACCCAACTCCCGTGAGTTGGCATAAGGTGGCTAAAACAAGAGCGATCTCGGACCAGTGAGGCAGCACCTCTTATCGAACGCACTTCTTCGATACCTTTCTACTACTTTGTGATTTTTGGTGGCCACCCTTCGATTTGGGAGTGTTGTTCGAGGTGGAGTGGTAGTGGCTGCTATGCGTTTCCATCAGTCTGTGTGCGTAATTGGTATATCTACCCTGGCATTGCCTTGTGTGCCGTGTCACCTACCATATCGAGCTTTACTACGAGTTGTGATTTCTCCCGTAGCCTGTGGAGTATCGAGGGTAGCCCCCATTTTTGGGAGTATGCTAATACTGGATAGACTCCTGGGACTATTACGTGTTAAGGGGAGTATTGGGTCACTCCTTAATGCTATTTAAAAGTATGTTTATTTTATATTAGACATTATTATAATAGCGAATATTTCTACATAGTATATAGTTTAACGGATCCTTAGGGGATGTGAATCCCGAGCATCTCTTATGTTACCGCACTCACGTTAGACACTGGATAGGAGATGTCAAATCCCGTAAACATCTCTGACGCCGTTCCACTCATATATTTATCATTGATTTAACTTACATAAGATCTTTTAGTTCTGACTCGAGTGTTTTGTCTTTTCAATTTGCTCGGGTCAGCCTGAGCATTTCAGGATTTGAAGGCCTTAATTCTGGAGGACGAAGACGAAGAATTATTATTACTATTTGTTATATGTTCCACTACACCATTGTATTATGCTGCATTAATTATCATTCTCTGGTATGTGTAACCCTGATATGTATTGTATAAGTATAATCAAATGTTTTGTAAAACAGCTTCATGAACTGTTATTTGGTTATTATATTTTATCGTTCCGCTGCAAGATTCTATTTTGTTTCTTTTATTTCTCCACTTTTTCTTATTTACACCATAACAATCCGCCCTTCTGTATGGTTTAAGTTGGCACGTGTGTCTGCTTAAGCGTACAAAAAGGTGGGATGTTACATACAATTCGAAATCCGCCCCTCCTTAATAAGGGTACATGCCTATTTATAGAGAATTCAGGCCCTTAGAATTTTGACACTTGGTGCTGATAGGAGATGGACGACTATGATTTTGCTAACATGGCACATAGTTGATTTAACATGTGGCATAATTCATTTTCAGTTGCTCTATGGTGACGTGGCATAGTTGATACAATCAGAGGATGCCACATGGCCAGCTAGAGTATTTATTTTTGGTAAACTCTTTAACATGTGATAGCTATAGAATCCTAACTTGCGATAGGCTTTAGTTACCAATCTACGATAACTTTGTCCACCATCTTAAGATAGCTCCTTACTCCTTTGACATACGATAGCCTAAATGATGCCGATATGCAATAGCCTGGTACCGTTAACTTGTGGTAGCCTTCATAATATCAACTTGCAATAGCCTTTATAACATAAACCTTTGATAGCCTTCGCAATATAAACCTACGATTGCCTTTACAACATCAATGTAACGACCCGTAAATTTCAACTGTTTTAATAACGTAATTAGTTGAAATTTTATAAAATTTTAAACGATAAAATTTTGAAATAAAAATTTGATATTTGGAATGCGTCTAGTTAAACATAGCAACTGGTAAATTTTCGTCCGAAAATATGAAAGTTTATTTCGCGCGTAAATTCACTTCAATTTAATCAGTTTAAAAAAAGCGTTGAAAATAAAACGTTTTCAAAACCAAAATATTTTACATAGAAAAATTCTAAACCATCTTCTGAGCAAGACGTCAGTTTGTCGTTTTTCCAAATTCGGACATCTTTGGCTCCGTCGATCTTATTTTTCAGCGTTTTCTTGCATTTTCCGCCAGTAGAAAAATTCGAATTTTTTTATAATTCGATCGTGCCACTGATAATTTTATATTGTTTTGATCGTCTCGTCGTACTGTTTTCTGCGGTATATTCAATGCTGTGTTTTGAAGCCCGGTTCGCAGTGAAATCCAAAGTATCGGTTAATCGTATCGGTACGACTTTTCGTTTCTTTTGCCCTTTCATCTCCTACCGTTCAAACTCAAATAGCGTAAACTTTAATATTCCTTGAACTAACATCGTGACTTTACATTTCCATTTATTAATTTCCTATTCCAAAGCGTGCCTTTACATTTTCATTTTCCTCTCGTGCATTCATTTTTTCTAAATTGCTTCCTCCCAAACGCAAGCATCTCCTCACCAAACCGGCCCCTGACTAACTCCACACGCAATGCCCAAACCCGAGATCCTCCCATCGACCTCATCAACACCGCACACCCAGAAAACCCCCTCCGTACTGCCCTGGATCAACTCTCACCCCGCACCTCCTCAACCCCAATGCGACCGAGCCCCACTCCTCTCAAGCAACCCTCCCAGTCATCACCGTAGCCCAGCCTACTCGAACTCCGTGACAACTGCTCTCTCTCTGGTCTCGCACTGCCACTCAGATGCTTGCCTCAGCCACCGTCTTCACCTCCGGTGAACAGCCTTGGACCGATGTGATCACACCCCAACGAGCTTCTGCCACCTTGCCACCCTTCGGCACCTCATCACGTCAACACCCCTCCTCTTGCTTGCCGAACATCATTTGATGTTATATTACGTAAGAATATATAGTACCTATGTTATGGTTTTGTTTTATAATTAGTTATATATTTTTGTTTATTTCTAGCTGTTAGTGTAAATGTATATGTTGTTGTTACATTTTAAAAAAGGGCTATATATGTTTTGTTTATTGCTTACAGTAACGTGATGAGTTGTCTTTTATATACATTGGTTTATAGTGTTTTGTTTAAATTATTTATTTATATATGTATGTTATTTTTATATTACAGTAGTATATATGTATATATAAATGTTTATTTTACCTATTTTGTATTTTATTCAATGTATGGGATATGCAGTTATTTATAAGGTAACTATCTGTCTATGTAGTATAATTTATAAAGTTTATAAAGATGTCTGTTAGTTATAATATAGGCAAGGAGATTTTGATAACTTGATTTGTTTTACACAACTTTACGTAAATTAACAATTACAGTTTATAATCTATAAGTTATATAACTGTTGATCTGTAAGTGTGTTATTATATGATGTTTTGTATATAGGTGTTGCGTGTGTGAGTCCACTTTATATTATATAAGCTTTATATTTTATACCTAAGCTACAGTATAGTTTATACCTATGTATTAGTTGTATTTTTTTTTTATGTCAGTAATAATGTATATAGGTCTGTATACGAGTGCAGTGTATATGTAGGATTGCAGATTTATATATTTGAAGTTCTGTAAAGATTTATATAAATTTATTAAGTATTGACTTCAAACTGTCTACATATATATAATTTATATTATAAGTTTGTTTTTGTGATAAGCTGCTCATTGTTTAAAACCTGTCACTGTAATTATAAGTTCTGAAAAGCTTGTTTATGCACTGTACATATTTATGTAGTTATATAAAAGTCTTTGCATTTGCATAAAGATTTGTTTGTATAAAGATTTATATGTATAGGTTGGTATAAGTTATAATAATATTAAATATTTCATTGGTTGTAAAATTTCAGATCGGTATAGATATATCTAATCTAATAATTTTATTTTTAGTTAAATTTATTTTATTTTTATAACACTTATTTGAATTGTTGGAATTACATATCTATTTTATCTGTATGTGCTTTTAAAACTTTATTTTAATTATGAGAAAATGTATGTCAAACTGATTTTCTCATCGATTTCTTTTATCAGCTTTGATCGTCGATTTGTGCCAATCTTACTTTGCTTTGAGATTCGTGCTTGGATTTCGTAACTCAACTTCATTGTCTATCTCTCTAGCCTCGAAAGGTGAGCACTCACTCACGATTAACGTTCTTTTATTTATTAAATTTGATTTCAATTGAAACGACAATTGAAATATGCTGCTGTTAGATATTTACACTGTTATCACCTGTATCAGTTCACCTGTGACATTTGACACCATTATCTGTTAATTATTTATGTGATGATAATACAGTTTGGCTGATAATTGATTGATTGTTGATGTTTATATTGGACGTTAAATTGTTAATGTTAAATTGATAAATAGTATGAAATTGAACTGGATATAGGATAATTAAATGTTAAATTTGATTAACGGACATTTGTATAATATGACCTCTTTAACTGTTAAATTTATTGACACGTAGGATTGTTAACTACACCTTGAACCATCAATTGTATGTTGCTTAAACTGATGATGTATGAAATTGTAATCGAATGACAAGTGAAAACCGTAATGTAATAATCTTTAATCTACATGAAATGATAGTGTAGATTCTAGAAATAATTATATTAATTCGTACAAATAACAATGCGAATTAATACGGTTATTTCGGGATTATTTGAATTGATTATTGGATTGATATTGATTGTTGTTATTGCTTGTTTATTTACTTTGACACCATCCCAGTTATCACACTGCAAGTTCCCTTTGTTATGTTTTGATTTTGAATTGAATTGGAATCGGGTTGAAATGATAAATACCCAAAATTGAATTTTGACCTAGGATAGGAAATTAAATAAAGCCCGATTGGTCAATAATTTGATTTAAAATAAAACGAAGATTTTATTTGAATAAATAATATGGTTTTGAAACGAAGTTGAAATTTGAATTGTAATGAGAAGAAATGTTAATATTTAATAATCTGAAACAAAAGATTTACAATGGAATTAACAAAAGAATGCTGTTTAATTTGAGAGATGATTGAATTAACTTTGTAATGATTTAATAATTTAGTTTGAAATTATTAAAATTTGAAATGATTTAATAATTTAGTTTGAAATTATAATCAAGTTTGGAATTATTAAACTTTGAAATTATTTAATAATTAAGTTTTGAATTATTTAATAATTAAATAAGATTGAATTATTTAATGATTAAATTGAATTGAAATTCTTTAATAAGAGAAATTGAACTTTTGAATAAGTGAATTTTACTTCGTAAATAACTGAAATTGTGTTTCTTTATAAATTAGGTTTTGGAAAATTATTTAAGTGAGTAAATAAGTGAAATAGAATTTCTTTAACAAGAAATGAAAATGCGATTTATTGCAATTAATGTAAGACTTGAAATTTAAAGAATTTGATTTGATGAATTTAATTTAATTCAATTTGTAAGTTTTGATTTAATGAAGTTGAACATAAGAAATTGATTTAATGAATTGGAAATTGAATATAATTGATTTGAATGATAAATTTACTTAACGAATATTGAATAAAATCGATAAATGAAGTTAAACTGATTTGAATGTTAAATTAAATTGATTTAAATGATTTCGGAATTGAATCTTATATACGAATTTAAATTGATATTTGAATTGTTTAAAATAAAGATTGAAATTGAATTATAAGGTTTTGAAATGATAATTTGGAAGTTTGAAACGTAAATTATTGGAAATTGGTTGTGAAAGACAAATGAAATGTTGATTTACAAATTGAAATTGAATTGAATTTGATTTGGTTTTTGAAATATATAAACGACCAATCGGTGTAATAATTACGAAAGTTATTAAAGAGACCGGAATTCGGTTATGGATATACTCTCTATCTAAACTGAAAACCACTTTAATAACTATGCGCGGAGTGATGATCCAGAATGAAGTGGTTGGAATGATGTACGTGTTGACTGAAGAAAGAGAACGATGATGGATAGCCTTGACACTTGTGTCAAATTGGAAATGACTAAAACAGGAGCTGTGCCGGGCCAATGGAGGATTGATACCTCAAGTGGACACACTTCTTCGAACTACTTATACTTGTTGTCGATTGGTGCACCCTTGATTTTGGGAGTGTTGTCTCACGGTGTTGCGGGCGCTGCGGCGTTGCGTTCTCACCAGTCCGGATCAGGCGAACGGTAGTATCACTACCTTGGGAATAGCCTCATGTGCCTTGTCATACTTGTATTCCATTTATGCGCGACCACTACGAATTTGTTTTGTACCTTGAGTATATGGATTGCCCTCTGGTGACTTCCGGTTTTGGGGAAACTACGGTCTTGTATATGCTTGTGGGAATAAAAATGTGTTAAGGGTGGAATGGGCCATGACTTAACGCTATTTTGATATCTTTATATTACTGATAGACATTATCTACTTATCGTACACTATTACATAGTAGATAGTTTAACGGATCCTTAAAGGATGGTTATTCCAAACATCCTTTGAGTTACTTGTATTTCAATTGCTATTTCACTTGAGTTGGATTTATTAATATAAGAATGTTAATCCTGACTCGAGTGTTTTGTGTTTTTACTTTACGCTCGGGTCAGACTGAGTAGTTCAGCTTACGAGACTCACCTTTGGAGTTGGAGCTTCGCTTGGAGATCCAGCTATCTATCCAGCTTTCAGATATTCGATGATTCCAGTGATGTATTCTGATTTGTATCGGTTACTCTTCCGTTGTATCTGGTTAAACTCTGATGTATCGTATTACTCTTCTGTTGTAAACTCTGATGTATTTTATATATTCATATAGTAGCTTCATGAACTACTATCTCTTTATTTCCGCTGCACTTATTACTCTGTGTCTGTGATCTGTGATTATTTATTTACTGTATATGTTCAGTTTTGCCAAATTTAAATTAACAACGCGTTATTTTGAGCAATTCAACTCCGGCATGAGTGTCTACCTATACACTTATAATGGATGCGAATGGTCCAAAATATCGGGTCGTTACAGTTGGTATCAGAGCTTTGGTTGCTCTAGGCAAAACTTAACATATAGGGTAAATGTATTTACAGAATCACTCCCATTCGAGTTTCAATCTCTTCCTTTTGATTCGATTCCTTTGAATTTTGGAACGTCCCCTACGGTTCCAAATTTCATTCGTGTTCCTCACTATTCGTCTTCTTTAAATTCTGGAGCATCACATTTCTCCACATCGAATGATCTTTATAATGAGTCGGCGGTCTCGCCAATCTCAAATCGATTTATAAAAGGGGTGAAACTCCTTTACAATAGGCATTGATTTACCGGAGATTTCTGTATCCTCAGTTTACGATGCTATCTATTACCTGATATACCTGAATTCCATCTCTTGAGATCGAGTGCTGACTTACCTCGAAATTCAACATCGACCTTATTCTTGAAGTTACGGACGACCCGGTTAAGGTCGCCTGTGAATTAAATAAACTTACCCATCTCCCGATTCTGTTATTGAATCATCTTATCTTTTCTTTCGAATTTGTCTTCGAATCAGAATTCTCTTTGATTTGAGTCCATCAAATTTGAATCTCTATCCTTGCTTTGAATCCATTCTTGTATCATCAAGCGAGGAAGTGTATTTGTAAATTTATATAAAAAAAATTGTTTTATATATTGTGTTGTTTGAGTTACTGATGCTGATTTGGGTTTTCGATCGATACGTCTGATCAACGCTATCGATAGGATTTCCAAAACACTTGAGCAGAGCAAACTGACACAATATTGTTTTCAAATTTGGTAAATGGAACAGATTTGTATGAATATATTATCAATATATATAAGTAAAATTTTCTGGAATTTAATAAGTTAATTAAATTGGTTGTTTGAAATGATAATATTTGATTATCATTTATTGTTCTAAATGAATTTATAAATATGGTTTATAAATTGATTTGGAATTTGGAATAAATTTAATATAGAAATTTGAGAATTTATTAGTTTCCGGTGATTTTGAACTTTGGTTTTAAATTTTTAAAGTATATATTATTGAAAGTATTTTCGAATAGAAATCATTTCCAAAGAATTTTAAAATGTTGAAATCAGTGCTCTTCTCTTTGTCGCTGGAAAATAATTTCGGTGATGGCGGCCGCATCATCGACGTTCATTTTCGAGTTTCGAAGTGGAGAAACCATTCTGTAGCTTTGCTACGGTTTCGTTTTGAAAAAAATATATTTTGATTTAAGTTTCTTCAGTATAATTTGATTTATATATATATATGTATCTTATTTTAAAATTTAATTTGATTTGATATAAATATATTATATATATCTCTAAATTGTTTAAAGTTAATCGGAAATTTAATTCTTAAATTTTGCTAAAGGATGATTTTAATTATAAATAAAACCAAAATTTGGAATAAATATTTAAATTTGAATAATTGAATTGGGAAAATTTTATATGTATATTGTTCAACTGCATCCTAATACAACTTACCTAAATAATTCAGAAGTTGAATATGTAATTGGATAATATATAATATAAAAAAATTGAATTTGCAAATAAAATTTGAGTGGTTATAACAAATGTTGTACACTTAAATTTTAATTATAAAATGTTAATAGAGATAAATAGAATAATAAGACAATTGATTAATAAATTTGTTTTGAAAAATTTATAAAATTGAAATTTGATCAACATATGAAAATACCTTGAATTTAAAAGAAATTAATAGATGTAAATTAATTTAAATCGAAACTTTTATGGTTTAAATTAATTTATATGGTTAAATATATGTGATAGGATATTAAGTAGAATAAATTTAACAGTAATTTGGAATAAAGAAGAATTTAAAATTGTTGAAGAAAATATGATTATAATAAAAGACTATTCAAATTTATGGTTTTAGAAATTGTAAATTTAAGATAATTGGATAATAAGATAATGAATTTAGAAATAGTTGAGATTGATTTTAGTGAAATCAAATGGATTAAATCAATTATTGAATATCAATTAATTTAAATTTAAATTTATATGGTTTAGATCAATTGTTATTTTGTATTTCAAATCTATTTTTCTTCCTGGTTGTTTCTATTCTCCTACCTCGTTCCTTTTCGGGGACGAAAAGCTTTGAGTGGGGGAGAGTGTAACGACCCGTAAATTTCAACTGTTTTAATAACGTAATTAGTTGAAATTTTATAAAATTTTAAACGATAAAATTTTGAAATAAAAATTTGATATTTGGAATGCGTCTAGTTAAACATAGCAACTGGTAAATTTTCGTCCGAAAATATGAAAGTTTATTTCGCGCGTAAATTCACTTCAATTTAATCAGTTTAAAAAAAGCGTTGAAAATAAAACGTTTTCAAAACCAAAATATTTTACATAGAAAAATTCTAAACCATCTTCTGAGCAAGACGTCAGTTTGTCGTTTTTCCAAATTCGGACATCTTTGGCTCCGTCGATCTTATTTTTCAGCGTTTTCTTGCATTTTCCGCCAGTAGAAAAATTCGAATTTTTTTATAATTCGATCGTGCCACTGATAATTTTATATTGTTTTGATCGTCTCGTCGTACTGTTTTCTGCGGTATATTCAATGCTGTGTTTTGAAGCCCGGTTCGCAGTGAAATCCAAAGTATCGGTTAATCGTATCGGTACGACTTTTCGTTTCTTTTGCCCTTTCATCTCCTACCGTTCAAACTCAAATAGCGTAAACTTTAATATTCCTTGAACTAACATCGTGACTTTACATTTCCATTTATTAATTTCCTATTCCAAAGCGTGCCTTTACATTTTCATTTTCCTCTCGTGCATTCATTTTTTCTAAATTGCTTCCTCCCAAACGCAAGCATCTCCTCACCAAACCGGCCCCTGACTAACTCCACACGCAATGCCCAAACCCGAGATCCTCCCATCGACCTCATCAACACCGCACACCCAGAAAACCCCCTCCGTACTGCCCTGGATCAACTCTCACCCCGCACCTCCTCAACCCCAATGCGACCGAGCCCCACTCCTCTCAAGCAACCCT
Organism: Allium fistulosum; assembly: GCA_030737815.1. Classification (NCBI taxonomy): domain Eukaryota; kingdom Viridiplantae; phylum Streptophyta; class Magnoliopsida; order Asparagales; family Amaryllidaceae; genus Allium; species Allium fistulosum. The sequence continues at coordinate 1,431,397,697 of CM060902.1, forward strand.
CCCAGTCATCACCGTAGCCCAGCCTACTCGAACTCCGTGACAACTGCTCTCTCTCTGGTCTCGCACTGCCACTCAGATGCTTGCCTCAGCCACCGTCTTCACCTCCGGTGAACAGCCTTGGACCGATGTGATCACACCCCAACGAGCTTCTGCCACCTTGCCACCCTTCGGCACCTCATCACGTCAACACCCCTCCTCTTGCTTGCCGAACATCATTTGATGTTATATTACGTAAGAATATATAGTACCTATGTTATGGTTTTGTTTTATAATTAGTTATATATTTTTGTTTATTTCTAGCTGTTAGTGTAAATGTATATGTTGTTGTTACATTTTAAAAAAGGGCTATATATGTTTTGTTTATTGCTTACAGTAACGTGATGAGTTGTCTTTTATATACATTGGTTTATAGTGTTTTGTTTAAATTATTTATTTATATATGTATGTTATTTTTATATTACAGTAGTATATATGTATATATAAATGTTTATTTTACCTATTTTGTATTTTATTCAATGTATGGGATATGCAGTTATTTATAAGGTAACTATCTGTCTATGTAGTATAATTTATAAAGTTTATAAAGATGTCTGTTAGTTATAATATAGGCAAGGAGATTTTGATAACTTGATTTGTTTTACACAACTTTACGTAAATTAACAATTACAGTTTATAATCTATAAGTTATATAACTGTTGATCTGTAAGTGTGTTATTATATGATGTTTTGTATATAGGTGTTGCGTGTGTGAGTCCACTTTATATTATATAAGCTTTATATTTTATACCTAAGCTACAGTATAGTTTATACCTATGTATTAGTTGTATTTTTTTTTTGTGTCAGTAATAATGTATATAGGTCTGTATACGAGTGCAGTGTATATGTAGGATTGCAGATTTATATATTTGAAGTTCTGTAAAGATTTATATAAATTTATTAAGTATTGACTTCAAACTGTCTACATATATATAATTTATATTATAAGTTTGTTTTTGTGATAAGCTGCTCATTGTTTAAAACCTGTCACTGTAATTATAAGTTCTGAAAAGCTTGTTTATGCACTGTACATATTTATGTAGTTATATAAAAGTCTTTGCATTTGCATAAAGATTTGTTTGTATAAAGATTTATATGTATAGGTTGGTATAAGTTATAATAATATTAAATATTTCATTGGTTGTAAAATTTCAGATCGGTATAGATATATCTAATCTAATAATTTTATTTTTAGTTAAATTTATTTTATTTTTATAACACTTATTTGAATTGTTGGAATTACATATCTATTTTATCTGTATGTGCTTTTAAAACTTTATTTTAATTATGAGAAAATGTATGTCAAACTGATTTTCTCATCGATTTCTTTTATCAGCTTTGATCGTCGATTTGTGCCAATCTTACTTTGCTTTGAGATTCGTGCTTGGATTTCGTAACTCAACTTCATTGTCTATCTCTCTAGCCTCGAAAGGTGAGCACTCACTCACGATTAACGTTCTTTTATTTATTAAATTTGATTTCAATTGAAACGACAATTGAAATATGCTGCTGTTAGATATTTACACTGTTATCACCTGTATCAGTTCACCTGTGACATTTGACACCATTATCTGTTAATTATTTATGTGATGATAATACAGTTTGGCTGATAATTGATTGATTGTTGATGTTTATATTGGACGTTAAATTGTTAATGTTAAATTGATAAATAGTATGAAATTGAACTGGATATAGGATAATTAAATGTTAAATTTGATTAACGGACATTTGTATAATATGACCTCTTTAACTGTTAAATTTATTGACACGTAGGATTGTTAACTACACCTTGAACCATCAATTGTATGTTGCTTAAACTGATGATGTATGAAATTGTAATCGAATGACAAGTGAAAACCGTAATGTAATAATCTTTAATCTACATGAAATGATAGTGTAGATTCTAGAAATAATTATATTAATTCGTACAAATAACAATGCGAATTAATACGGTTATTTCGGGATTATTTGAATTGATTATTGGATTGATATTGATTGTTGTTATTGCTTGTTTATTTACTTTGACACCATCCCAGTTATCACACTGCAAGTTCCCTTTGTTATGTTTTGATTTTGAATTGAATTGGAATCGGGTTGAAATGATAAATACCCAAAATTGAATTTTGACCTAGGATAGGAAATTAAATAAAGCCCGATTGGTCAATAATTTGATTTAAAATAAAACGAAGATTTTATTTGAATAAATAATATGGTTTTGAAACGAAGTTGAAATTTGAATTGTAATGAGAAGAAATGTTAATATTTAATAATCTGAAACAAAAGATTTACAATGGAATTAACAAAAGAATGCTGTTTAATTTGAGAGATGATTGAATTAACTTTGTAATGATTTAATAATTTAGTTTGAAATTATTAAAATTTGAAATGATTTAATAATTTAGTTTGAAATTATAATCAAGTTTGGAATTATTAAACTTTGAAATTATTTAATAATTAAGTTTTGAATTATTTAATAATTAAATAAGATTGAATTATTTAATGATTAAATTGAATTGAAATTCTTTAATAAGAGAAATTGAACTTTTGAATAAGTGAATTTTACTTCGTAAATAATTGAAATTGTGTTTCTTTATAAATTAGGTTTTGGAAAATTATTTAAGTGAGTAAATAAGTGAAATAGAATTTCTTTAACAAGAAATGAAAATGCGATTTATTGCAATTAATGTAAGACTTGAAATTTAAAGAATTTGATTTGATGAATTTAATTTAATTCAATTTGTAAGTTTTGATTTAATGAAGTTGAACATAAGAAATTGATTTAATGAATTGGAAATTGAATATAATTGATTTGAATGATAAATTTACTTAACGAATATTGAATAAAATCGATAAATGAAGTTAAAGTGATTTGAATGTTAAATTAAATTGATTTAAATGATTTCGGAATTGAATCTTATATACGAATTTAAATTGATATTTGAATTGTTTAAAATAAAGATTGAAATTGAATTATAAGGTTTTGAAATGATAATTTGGAAGTTTGAAACGTAAATTATTGGAAATTGGTTGTGAAAGACAAATGAAATGTTGATTTACAAATTGAAATTGAATTGAATTTGATTTGGTTTTTGAAATATATAAACGACCAATCGGTGTAATAATTACGAAAGTTATTAAAGAGACCAGAATTCGGTTATGGATATACTCTCTATCTAAACTGAAAACCACTTTAATAACTATGCGCGGAGTGATGATCCAGAATGAAGTGGTTGGAATGATGTACGTGTTGACTGAAGAAAGAGAACGATGATGGATAGCCTTGACACTTGTGTCAAATTGGAAATGACTAAAACAGGAGCTGTGCCGGGCCAATGGAGGATTGATACCTCAAGTGGACACACTTCTTCGAACTACTTATACTTGTTGTCGATTGGTGCACCCTTGATTTTGGGAGTGTTGTCTCACGGTGTTGCGGGCGCTGCGGCGTTGCGTTCTCACCAGTCCGGATCAGGCGAACGGTAGTATCACTACCTTGGGTATAGCCTCATGTGCCTTGTCATACTTGTATTCCATTTATGCGCGACCACTACGAATTTGTTTTGTACCTTGAGTATATGGATTGCCCTCTGGTGACTTCCGGTTTTGGGGAAACTACGGTCTTGTATATGCTTGTGGGAATAAAAATGTGTTAAGGGTGGAATGGGCCATGACTTAACGCTATTTTGATATCTTTATATTACTGATAGACATTATCTACTTATCGTACACTATTACATAGTAGATAGTTTAACGGATCCTTAAAGGATGGTTATTCCAAACATCCTTTGAGTTACTTGTATTTCAATTGCTATTTCACTTGAGTTGGATTTATTAATATAAGAATGTTAATCCTGACTCGAGTGTTTTGTGTTTTTACTTTACGCTCGGGTCAGACTGAGTAGTTCAGCTTACGAGACTCACCTTTGGAGTTGGAGCTTCGCTTGGAGATCCAGCTATCTATCCAGCTTTCAGATATTCGATGATTCCAGTGATGTATTCTGATTTGTATCGGTTACTCTTCCGTTGTATCTGGTTAAACTCTGATGTATCGTATTACTCTTTTGTTGTAAACTCTGATGTATTTTATATATTCATATAGTAGCTTCATGAACTACTATCTCTTTATTTCCGCTGCACTTATTACTCTGTGTCTGTGATCTGTGATTATTTATTTACTGTATATGTTCAGTTTTGCCAAATTTAAATTAACAACGCGTTATTTTGAGCAATTCAACTCCGGCATGAGTGTCTACCTATACACTTATAATGGATGCGAATGGTCCAAAATATCGGGTCGTTACAATCAACCTGCAATAGCCTTCATAATATCAACCTCCGATAGCCTTTATAACATCAAACTTCAATAGCCTTCATAATATCAACCTACAACGGCCTTCATAACATCAATCTACGCAGCCTTCAAAATATCAATTTGCGATAGCCTTCACAACATCAACCTTCGATAGCCTTCACAATTTCAACCTTCGACAGCTTCCACAATATCATACTACGATAGCCTTTATAATATCAATTTCAACCTTATACCATCAAATTTTGATAGTTTTATATCATTAAAATGCATTAGCTCTCAATTTGTGGTAGACTTAAGCAATTTACTTTCGATACCATACATCATCAACATGTTATAGCTTTAAACTTATGATAGTCTTCATCTTGCGATAGCCCTATAACATCAACTTGTGACATCCTTATACCATTACCATGCAATAGCCACACCTTTATTAGCTTGTGATAGCCTCTTGCTGCTTCAACATGTGATAGCCTTGTCTACATCAACTTGCAATAATCTCTTCTTTATCAACTTGTAATAGCTCTTATTGCTTCAAAATGCGATAGCCTCCTATATATCAACTTGCAATAGCTTTTTGCTATTTTCGACCTTTGATAGTGTTAATATTATCTAGTAGTAACCTTTTGTAATCTTGAGAAAATTTAGGCTATAACACTTGGCCTCCCCCACCCCAAAAAAAGGAGATTTCTTATACTTTAGCTTAAACAAACTTCTATCTTTGCATTATCTTCTCTTTTCTTTGTATTATCATCATTTTTTCTTCCATTTTTTTTGAAAAAAATATTTATAAGTATTTATAATTACCATTATTATTGAAAATATTCATTTTGATATACCTTTATGAAAATTTCTTACGAACTTAATCGGAGATCCCTTTGAAATATGAATGATTCTAAAAGTTTTATTTTGAAATTATTATTTGATATAAAATTTGAATATGTATTTGCAAAAGAGTTATTTTTCAAAATTGATTTTCGAAAGTATGGAGGTTCTTTTTAAAGCTTCTTTGAAAGTAGTTTTAATTGAAACTAATTTGTTTTATAGCAAAATAAAGATTTCCTACGGTCTTGCTTATCCCTTAATTAAGAGTTCTAATCAGCCTTTTGATGATTATTTTGTTTTCCACACTCTTTCTCTTGGATAATTGTTTGTTGGCCCATTTGGATACCTTTAGACATTTGTTCTTGGTTAGGTTCCTCATTGAGTCAGGAGTTTAGTTGGAAATCCTTCCCTGACTGGTTACTTTAATAGACTTTATTTGACCTTCAATCTTTGGACGTGTTCTTTGGTCGGGCCCAGTGGCGGGACCAAAGGCTTTATTGACCATCTCCCTCAGATGGGTGCTTTGGTCGGTCCTTGTGGTAGGTCCAAAGGCTTACTTTACCATCACTCTTTGATGGGTGCTTTAGCTGGGACCAGCGGCGGGACTAAAGGCTTTATTGATCATCTTTATTGGATGGATGCTTTGGCTGGGCCCGGTGGTGGGACCAAAAGCTTAATTGACCATCTTCTTTTAGATGGTTGATTTGGCCAGGCTTGGCGGTGGGACCAAATGATAAATTGACCACCACTCTTTGGATGAGTGCTTTGGCTATGCTCAATGGCAGGACCAAAGGATTTATTGACCATTTCCCTTAGATGGGTGCTTTGGCTTGGCCCGGCGGTGGGATTGTAGGCTTAATTGACCACCTCTTTTGGATGAGTTGGAACAACAAGCATCTTCTTGGGCCCAAATTTCAAATAAATCCAACCCAAATCCGTTTGGGCATAGATCATTTGTTTGGTAACCTGTAATAAACACAAGTATATTAGAGTACGATCAATATAAACTCACGACTGAATAGAAAAATACAATAAACTATAAATACTGACTGAGGCTACTACCTTGGAATGAATAGTATCCCTTCGATATTTAATTGCCTCGTCAGCCCTGAACATGAATAACATGACTTATCCATCCACTGCCCTCGTCTTACTCCGTTGTAATGAGGTGGGGGTCATAACAACGTTCTAGTGACTGGCAAATTACATAATTTACCCATAACACTAATTTATGCAGATTGATTTCCATTTAAGTGTTATGTCTATTATTCATGGCTAACCCGTTAAATCCTATGTGCACGTATGATATACTTAACCTCCCTAAGGTATAACTATATATATGCCTATACACACACAGATATATATATATATATATATATGCATGTGTGTGTGCCTATATATATATATATATATATAAACGTATACTAACCAAAACCCTGACCACTTAATATTTCTTAAATAGGGAGGAAGCAAACTCAACTGCCATTTAATACCTTAACCCCGAAGCGGGCCCTCCACAACATAAACGCCAGTCAATCGATCCTAACTACAGAGAACAATGACCTATAAGTATGGTTTTAAACTATAATTGTCGCATCTCAAAGACTCGTCTAAGTGTTAACTAGCCCACCTCCGACAAACAAACAACTAACTAACTTTGAGGTATGTGTGTATCCCAAATATATTAAACACTAGTAAGAAGAGAAACCTGTCTTAAATTACGGACAATATGGAACACTCGGATACTTCATCTTGTGAACGCACACTATAGTTCTCCATGGTGTCTAACAGTTATACTTAGAAAGTAACATGCTACATTCCCATATTTGAACTCCGCCTTGGCAGAAGCCGCTATCTTTTTTGTTCAAACTGCAGTAATTTCTTCATACTAACTTGGAATCAGGTGAGACTTCGACCGATGAACTCCGACCTAAATTATGGACAATATGGAACACTCGAATACTTCAACTTATAAACATATGTCATAGTTCTCCATTGTGATTAATAGTTGTACTTAGAAAATAACAGGCTACATCCCTATATTTGAACTCCGTCTAGGCAGAAGCCGCTATTTTTTTGTTTATACTGCAATAACTTTTTCATACTAACTCGGAATCAGACGAGACTTCGATCGATGAACTCCCACCTAAATTATGGGAAATATGGAACACTTGAATGCTTCAGCTTATGAATGTGTATCGTAGTTCTCCATGGTGAGTAACAGTTGTACTTAGAAAATAACAGGTTACATCCCCATATTTGAACTCCGCCTAGGCAGAAGCCGTTATTTTTTTAAGACTGCAATAACTTCTTCATAATAACTCAGAATAAGGCGAGACATCGACCGATGAACTCCTACCTAAATTACAGACAATATGGAACACTCGGACAGTTCAGCTTATGAACGTATACCGTAGTTCTCCATGGTGATTAAAAGTTGTACTTAAAAAATAATAGGTTACATCCCTATATTTGAACTCTGCCTAGGTAGAAGTCGCTATTTTTTTGTTCATACTGCAATTACTTCTTCATACTAACTCGGAATCAGGCAAGACGATGAACTCCCACCTAAATTACGGACAATATAGAACACTTGGATACTTCATCTCTTGAATGCACACTGTAGTTCTCCGTGGTGACTAATGGTTGCACTTAGAAAATAACAGGCTACATCCTCATATTTGAACTCCACCTAGGCAGAAGCTGCTATTTTTTTCCAGATTATAATAACTTCTTCATAATAACTCGGAATCAGGCGAGACTTCGACCGATGAACTCCCATCTAAATTACGGACAATATGGAACATTCGGATACTTTATCTTGTGAACGCACACTATAGTTCTCCATGGTGACTAACAGTGGTACTTAGAAAATAATAGGGTACATTCTTATATTTAAACTCCACTTAGGCAGAAGCCGCTATTTTTTTGTTCAGTCATACTAACTCGGAATCAGGCATGACTTCGACCAATGAACTCCCACCTAAATTATGGACAATATGGAACACTCGGATACTTCAGCTTATGAATGTATACCGTAGTTCTCCATGATGATTAACAATTGTACTTAGAAAATAACATGCTACATCCCCATATTTGAACTCCGCCCAAGCAGAAGTCGCTATTTTTTGTTTATACTGCAATAACTTCTTCATACTGACTCGGAATCAGGTGAGACTTCGATCGATAAACTCCCACCTAAATTACGGACAATATGAAACAGTTGGATACTTCATCTCTTGAACGCACATTGTAGTTCTTCATGTTGACTAACAGTTGTACTTAGAAAATAATAGGCTACATCTTCATATTTGAACTCCACCTAGGCAGAATCCGCTATTTATTTGTTCAGACCGCAATAACTTCTTCACACTAACTCGGAATTCGGCGAGACTTCGACCAATGAACTCCCACGTAAATTACAGACAATATGAAACACTAGGATACTTCAGCTTATGAATGTATACTGTATTTCTCCATGGCGATTAACAGTTGTAGTTAGACAATTACAGGCTACATCCATATTTGAATGTTATTTCTTTATGAGATGTAAAAGGGTATATTTGGAATTTCAAAATGACACCGAGTAAATCTATTCAATGAATTCTCTTTATTAGCAATAAAGATAATGGGAAAATCTCTAATAATATTTACTTATTCATTCTAATTCAACCTATTATGCCTATTTCATTTTTCTATAAATGCCATATTAAATCTTTTCATCAGTCCCATTAAAGACAATTATTTCCCCATTTAATTCTGTAACTCCCTATTAGTTGCACGTTTATTACCCTATAAATTTTGAAGTTATTACTCTTTTCCATCTACAACTCATAATCCTATAATTTATTACGCTATTTATAACCAGACGTCCTAATTATAACTAATATGAATATCGATGTACATTACGCTATATATATTTATATTTTTAATCGTAGGTGCATTTATATGTATACATGTATATATACATATATACATATACATATACATATACATATACACATATATATATATATACACATATACATATATACACATATGTACACATACATACATACATACATACATATATATATATATTCTTATTCCTAACACATTAATTGTTACGCTTAGGAATTTTAGAATGTTAATTTCAACATTCTAATTTACTACAGTTATCCTTTCCAAAAAGGTTTGCTTTTATAATTTTTGATAAATTACCAAAAACGAGACTTTTGCTTTGTTTAAAATTTCAAGGAATTATCTTTTTTTCTTTCTTTTATTGAAATAGATAATGCAAACTACAAAGAAGAATATTTGTACTTTACACATCTATTTCATTTTGGTTATATTCCTTATTATTTTGAAAAGATGCACTTTTTATACATTTGTGGAATTATATAATTTGTAGAGATTACACAGAAATAGATACAACTAAATTGTACCCCACCACCAATAAATTAAAACATAAAAATTCACATTCCAAGTCAAATTAGGGTAATCTAAACTAATATTAACATTTTACAACCCGACCATAAACCTGGAATAAATTTTTCAACTTTATCAACACTCGGCTTTAACAAATTTAAGTATTTATTTTCAAATTTCCAAATTAAGGTGTAAATACCATTTCTATCCCAATTACCTAACTTACAGAATATGTAGGCAAGATTTCATCTTCCTAAGCCTACAACTCATCAGATCATATATAGACATGGCAATTAAATAAAATTCAACGATATAAATTTTATTGTAATAAATAAATTATATAATTTTCTACTCACCTTTCTAGCTTTTAAAATCTCCTAAATCCAAATTCATACCTTTATTTGACTCCTTTTCCATTCTAATCCAAAAGAATATGCATAACAAGATATATATATATATATATATATATATATATATATATTACAAATCGGTGAAGAGATTTTGGGTTAAGTTGAATATAGATTTACAATTATAAAATTTACCTTTTTCCGCAGTATTGATTCGCTCCTTCTCTTCTTCTATTTTAATTTCTGCCCTTCTCCAATTATATACATATAATAGAATATTTTACAATTAATTGAAATAGTAAAGAAGAGAAAATGGTAGAGCTTCGCTGTTTTGATCAGAAAATACGATAAGAGAAGTGAGTGGTTAGATCTATATTTATAGGCGTCAAATCAATCGTATCTATTAGATTAAATAATTAAAGCCAGACCATTTGGCTAAGGTTCAATCCCTAGCCGCCACTTCAGGACTCGTCGACCGCTCTCCTATAGGCGGTCGACCGCTAGTAGTCGATCAGCGCTAGGGGGTCGATCCGCTGGTTACGCATTTAGTATTATTTATTTTTCATTATCGTTTTTTAATTATATTCGTTTCAAAAATGTAATGACCCGTATTTTACGTAGTGGATGATTGTAATATATTATTTTAAATTCATATTGGCCGTATGACTTTATAACTTTGGATGCTGTTGTGTAATGACATTTTTAACCCATAGTAATTTTATAGGATGATTTTGATCTTGATTTATTTTCCGGCATTTTCGGTAGTTACACGTATTACGCCGATATATACGCACCGATACATCGGAGTATTTGGACGAACGGAAAACGTCCCTGGGTCAAGGAGAAAGCTTATGAGCTGCGCAGTTGAAAATTTCCGAGATCGACGTTCTGGCAACCGTAGGACTTCAAAACATCCAAAAATAGCGTATCGAGTCACAATCTCGAATTTCGACGAAACTTGTGCCGTTGGACTGAGAAAAATACAACGATTCACGCGTTCAAAAAATCGCCTTGGTCAGACATTCCATGAGTCGTATGAGCACAAAATGTGCATTGGAATTTTAAAATTAAAAGAGGAACCCAAATCCTACCCATCCCCAGTAAATATTATTACATCTACTGTAGCCACACATTTTACTCCCCATTATGCTGCTTCTTCTGGAAACCCACCTTGGAAGAGATCGAAAATGGATTTTATGACAAGGGTTTGTTCATATCGGAGAGGAGAGTCCGAAAATGTAAACTGCGGGGGTTGGAGATGGACATGGTGTGGTAGTTTGTATGGAAAGTTTTTAATAGAAAATGGGTTTAGCTATATTTTTTACCATTTATGTGGCACAATTGTTGGTGGGGGTGGTAGGTCGTGCTGACGGTCTCGCGTAGCGGTCCGATGGCGGTCTTTGGCATGGCAGGTAGTGAGTAGCAGTTCAAATGAAAAGAAAAAAAAAAGAGTACAGAAAAAATAAATGAAAGAGAAACGTGAGCAGCAGCTCACGGTGGTTAGAGGGGGTAGGCCGGAGTCAGAGATGGTGGCGGTGTAGGAGTTTGGTGGCAGAGCAGCTGGCAGTGTCAAGGTCGATGGGGGTTAGCATGTGCACAAATGCGTGTGTCAAGAAGGAGAAAATTAAGGGTACATGCACATCTTCTACGTGAGCAAGCTTGTACAGGAAGTGGGGAAAGAAAATATGTAAAAGAGAGAGAAAGTGGAGATGACATGTCCAAGAGGAAGAAAATATGATTCAAAGCTTCTGTGTGCAGCAAGCAAGTTGGTGAAAAGTAATTATGAAATGGGGATTTTCACTTCAAGGGCTTATTTGTGCAGGTAATAAGTTTTAAGGACACTATTTCTAAAAAATTAATTTTAAGGACATTTTACAGGAAAAAGATAAAAGAATTTATCATTTTCAGTTATACAGAAATAATGATAAAAAGATTTATCATTTTCTTGTATAACTTAAAAAGATAAATGAATTTATCATTATCCTGTAAATTGTCCTTAAAACTAATTATTTAGTAGTTTTGTCCTTAAAACTTATTACCCTGAAAATAGAAGCCCTTCAACATAATTTCCACTTATGAAATTGTATTAGTGTTAATTAATTAATAGTTAGATTGGATCATTAATTATATTATCGATTTCTTATATCGGCCACATCTTTTGCATACGAGGTCCGTTTTAGACGACGTTTCTTGTGTTGCGCTCGTGATGGAAAGCACTATGACTTGACGTTGGTTTGGATGACTTCTGTTGAGGTGAGTGATATTGTCTCTCACCAAATTATGATTGTTAGTATAGTATTAAAACGACATTTTGAAATGTTTTCTAACTTTAAAATGTGATTTCTAAAATATTTAAATCTATATCTTATTTTACAAAAAGAATTAAATGTGTTTTAAAATGGTTTTAAATTAAATACCACATTTTCCCATCTGCTCACTATTTTATCGATGTTGATAGATTTAGGCTATTACTAATATTTACCCCACATTGGTTGTTTTGGATGGATTGTAATGCGTTATTATAAATATACGTAGGCTATATAGACATTTATTTTCTTGTTGGTTGCATGTATGCTTGTTTGTTAGTTGATTGAAAAAGTCATTCGAAGGCAATATAGGAAAATCTCATTAGAAAGAGTTTAGTGTATATCGATCGAATGCATACACGATGAGGACTCAAATGATGTGATAGAGTTTCATGCATATCGCTTAAGTGCGCAAATGATGATAAACTCGAATGAATGAAATAAACATGTGGAGAAGTATTGGAGCGTGCCAACTGATCTAAAGATGAAGGACGATGGACTTGTGTATGTGCTTTGGACTTCAAATAAGATGTTTGACGTTTTCATTTGGTTTGTATTTAACCATTTTTGGTTAAGTACACAACCAAAGTGGTAGTTATCGACTACTATGGAGTGGTTGATATCTGCTACCATTGATGATGGTTGACTTGGCCAAGTTTGACATAGACGATGTAGAGGATTGAAGAGCATGACGTGATGGTTCGTTCAATATTTGATTTCGGCACTATGGCACTTCGATGAGCAGTTTGGCACTGAAGCAAGGATGCGACGCTTCGACGCAATGACTTCTGATTCGACGAAGCATATTCCATGACGGGAATTGACGGCTTCAACAATGAATAGCTGTACTTTAGGAGGTAGAGTAGGTGTCGATGAGTTTGATTGAGGAGGACTGTTGGAGGCGGGTTACGGGATGCATGATGACACTTTATGGCTTATGGTGGTTGTCCAAAGTAGTTTCTAAGCACGATGACTTTAGATGGAAGTTGTAAGGACAGTTTCGGGATGGGCTTTGCTATGGATAACATGTGCAAATGGATCGTTGATATTCGTAGGTTTCGAGGTGTACTCGTAAAGAAAGTGTATGTGATGATGCTCACTTGGGTTATGATGTGCCATGGATCATACGATGACCCGATCCATTTACCTTGGACCATTATGATGAGCAGTCTAGTTCATGGCCTTCTAAATAGCATGAATTCGAGTATCGTGAAACTAAGGTGTTAAGTAGTCCTTGACTATATGATGAGTTCATATGGGTATCATATATCTAATGCACTGAGTGAGTGAATGTGAGGATGGATGATGGATGCTATGTTTGCTTGATTGTTTATCACCTTAGGGATGTCACACGATGTAGATATTACCGATGCCGATATTTAGACACCCATAGTGCTTTGATGTATAGTACGCCCATGATGAATATCATAGAGTAGCATATATTCGATGTTACGTGCTAACTCCGTGGATGTAGGGATAGGTCGGGTATGATTCTCCATACCCTCTATTCTATATACTATCGACTATTATAGTGTTTTGAGATTATTTATCGCTCACACCAGATTATGGTCTGGCTCGAGATTTTATGCTTTGCTTCTTATTATCTCGGGTCTCTTAAATGAGTAGACTAGATAGCATGTGTTTATAGCACTTGGAGCTGTGTAGATGGACTACCAGATGGTGATGCTTTCTCATATTCATATTTTGAGTTATTATTGTTTATTCCGTTGTTTGACACTATGGAGCCTTGACAGTGTTGACTTACTGTTTATTAGAGATAGTTTATCAGTTGAGTTTATTTATCAGTTGTGTAAACTCTATTACATTTTTGTATAACTGTATGAGCCTTTGTACTCTGATTCTATGGTTTATATATTTATTACTGTCTCGCCTATTTTATATCTGTGATGACTATTATATTTTATCTTATGTGCTGTGAGATATATGACAGGTTATGTGATTGTGTGATGTTTAATTTCCTTCTCTTTTCTTTTGTTCTCTTTTCGTCTTTTCTATTCCTCATCTTTATTTCTTTTTCTTTCCATGAAAACCATCCTACATCGGTCGGATGCTCTAGCAGTGCACTATTCGGTTATATGAGCATCGGTGGTGTAGGCGGCCGTCCCATTTGGTATTAGAGCTTAGGTTACGTGATTAACCTGAGTTGATACCATGATCCAGTAGAGATAGGGTAGGAATTATCACCTTAGACTAGATCGATATTATACTTATATAAGAGAGTGCGTATTTGTTATATATTTTGCCAAAACTATATAGAGTATATAAAGTATATAAGCTGTATTGCACACACAAGCACTATTGATGCAGTTTTCTCTATGAGAAACTGATTGTTATTATAGAATAGGAGCGATCTGGCATACGGGAAATGCTGTTATCGACTCCACTTACAGAGTTGAGGAGTTGGAAAGATTGGTTATCACTTATCCCGATTTATAGAATATGTTTGCTGAGATGGTGCAAAACATTATTCTGGAATACCTAAGTTGCTCTAAATGGTTATGGTGTTCAAGTGCAAATGCCAAGCACAGTCAATTTTGCTAAGCCGTATAAAGACTATGAGTCTAAGAGACAGACCGTTCCTTGGAATAGAGTCGGTTATTGAGGTGCAAGATGGGATGAATATTTGCGAATGATCTTTGATGATTTGGAGTTAGATGATGTAATGAGGTAGAAGTTAACCTCTAGATAACTACAGAGAAGAACAATGTACTGGTGGAGTACCCTTATAGCTTTGATTCCTGAGGATCATTTTACTTGGGATCGGTACATAGTTCGCATCGAAGAAAATTTATCTCGACTTTTCAAAAGTCAATGTTGTTTCGGAAGTTTGCCAAATTAAAGTGAGGCGATATGTCTGTGTTGGAGTATGTGGCCAAATGTGATGTGCTGTCGAAGTACGATCTATTTTCCATTGATATTCCACTCTGAAAGGATGGAGAATTTATCATTAGGTTGAGTGATCATCCTGGGAAGTGATTGATTGATCATATTGATGAGAGCTTCGAGAAGTTGACTGAAAAGGGCTTTATGATGTGAGAGTGCCCAATGTTGAAAGATTGTCCTGAATAAGCTAAGCAGGGACAAACAGTGGGAGCATATGCGTCGAATGCTGTTCCGATTTCGTTGAGTGTTCCATCGATGAAAGAGAAGGGAAATGGCATCATCATCTAGGGTAAGCTTTCTATTTATGGTGTTTTCCTATGTGTTTTATTTGACGTTGAGGTTTCATATTCCTTCATTTGATAGATTAAGATTGATATATGAAATTGTTGACCGTCTTTTAGATTATAACGAACCTTGTTGGAGGCTCAGCTAGAGTATACATGTGCAACGTCCCACATTTTATCACCAGAAAGTAATTGTAACGACCCAGAATTTTGAACAAATTAAATTGAAAATATTTAATTAATTTTAAATATTTGAACGATGATTTAATTTGAATCCTGAATATAACTGTGAAACTGACGATTAAATTTTATAATTTAATCTATTGAAACTGGATAAAAAAAATTTGAATCTTTAATTCTAAGCTGAAGAAAAATATTTCGAAAGCTTTTAAAATTTATATTGATAATACTGAAGACAATTGAAGTTTCAGAAATTGATTTGGAAATAATTTGTCCAGTTTTGAAAAATTAAATCGTTCGAATCGATATTTAAAAATAGCCGTCCGAGGCACAGTCTTGGAATTCGATGAAACCAGTTCCATTGGGTCCGTAATATTGAATTATTACTGGATTTCCAATTTCATATTTTTCGGAGTTGTTTTGTGACCGTATGGTTACAAAACGCGTTGAAGTTTTAAATCGAATTTGATTTTTAATTTAAAATTTTAATATAGTCAACAGCAGCATGTTCTCCTTTATTCACGCAGACAATTACGATATGAAATCGTGCAAGCACGTTCTTCCCCTTTGTTCACGCCTATAATCACGAAGAAAAAATCGTGCAACCCATCCCCTTCAGATTCAAATAACCACCTTCCCCCAAATCTCGTTCAAACGAAATTTATAAAATACAAACGAAAGAAAATTGCTCGGCTTCATTTCAAATTTTTAATGGCCAAAGCGTTTCATTCCTCACGAAAAAAAACCCCCTTTTCTCATTCAAACAATTCGCTCGTATGCTCGAAATTGGAGATGGCGACTTCATCGCAATAGGGTCGCGCGGCGACCTGGGAGGAAGTATCGCGAGCATGGAAATGAAGGCGCAGCTTTGGTTCGTCTTCTCGAGGCCGCGGTCGAGACTAGGGCAAGAGGCACGCGCGTTGTGCTGGGGGATGTCGAGAGTTAGGGGTAGTTGCGGCATCAGGCGATGGCGATTTGGGGCTCGAAGGCAGTTGGAGGTTCGCGATGGTGAATGTCAGAGGGATGCACGCATACGCATGAGGATGTCGTGAAGCTTAGTTTTTCAAAGGCAGTACGAACTGATGATGGTCGCGACTCGCGATGAAGACAGACGAAAGTCGCGATAGGACTTGGGGGTTAGCGGCTGTTGAACAGCTGCAATGGAGGCGATGTTCTCTGGTGAAGTCATCGTAGGCAAGGCAGAGAGGTATATATATTTTTTTTTATGAAATTGAATTTAGAAATGTTTATATATGTATAAAAGATATATATAAATAATTACCTTAAAACAGAGAAAAATAAAAATATATCTATTTCAAGTTTAAAACTAATTTAGGGAAATTAACTTGTTAAAATTAGCTTATTTAATGATTTGAGGAATTTTTGAAAAAGGGATTTAAAATCTTGAAGAAATAGATTGTAAGTAAAATGTTTGAAAGATATATGTAAATGAGACTTTAGTTTAAAGAAACAGGAAAGATAGTAGAAATTGAAAAGTTAGTCAAATAAATTTATTTAAAAGAAATCATTGGATAATTTAAAATTACTAAGCGAAAAATTTATTTATTTGATTAGTTCAAATATTAATAAAATTATGTAATTGTTATACAAGGTTAAAATAATCGAAGAAAAACAAACTGGAACAAAAATGGATTGCAAAATAAAGGGGCTAAGGTGAGATCTTCTCACTCAAAAATGAAAGTGGATTTTCTTTTACAGTTATTGATTGATTGATTGACTGCTTGGATGTGATATTAGATATAGTACGATATATATCTATATATAGCAATATATACATATTGGCATATGTATATATTGGATTGATGATTTTCCCGCCTCGTATAGCGGATGAGACCCTATTGCGCCGTTAGTAAGCGGATTATTTATAAAACCCATATACCGCGATATTCCACCTCGAAGTGGAATTGGTATTGTGCTAACGTCTTTGGATGCAGGGAAACAGGTTGGAGGGATCCAACTGGACCCCTCACATTGATTGAATTTATTTATACTGTGATATGAATCTGTGAATGATTATTGATGTTATTGAATTGATGTCTGGAAATTGTTCGAAAGCTAAAATTTAGCTGAATGGATGTTTGATATCATTGGATTCCAAAGATAAACGAAGTTGAATTTTTTGAAATTCAAGTAGAAAATTTCTAAGTGAATCAATTTTTGAAATTGAAGAAATTTTGAAGAAAGGAATTTTTAAAGTATAAAAAGTAAATTTTTCTAATCTTATTGAATAAATTCCAGAATAAAGTGAAAATGCTAAATAAATGGATTTCATAAAACAGTGATTATAAATTGAAGAATTTAATTTAAATTTGGATTTTTAAATAGTTTGAAAGAGAAAGAAATTTATTTTCTTTAAAAGGAATTTATTTAAAAAGGAATAAGTGGGAAGTCCAATTAGAAATTTAATTGGCAAATTGAAACGAATTTGGAAAATCGATAGGAAATTTATAGATGTATAAATTGTAAAGTTAAAAAGAATGAAATTTATAAATTGTGAAGTTAAAATGAATGAAATTGTAGAATGGAAGATTTATAAGAAATTAACTTATAAAACTGGATTTTTGCCTTTAAAGAGAGTATTGATCGAACTTGTTAATAAAGGGGATGTATAAATCAAAGTTATTGTGAAATATAAGGTTGAATTTATAAACGTTGTTTTATAAATCTGAAATCACTTATTTTAATAAGTGTATTATAGAAATTAATAAAAGGAGATTTATAAACCGAAGTTGTTATAAAACAGAAATGGAATTTATAAGCGTTGTTTTATAAATTCGAAATAAATTGAATTTGATGAATTAAATAGTGAAAAGTGATTAGTGAAGTATATTCACGATTTTGGACAGTGAATATATTGTTAAGAAAAATGGATATTGTTTGGGAAAGCGATATTATAAAATGAAGTTAATTGTTTTAAAGATGTTTTAAAATATATTGACTATCGAAATCATAGATTTCAACATTTATTGTTGAAATAGACGTTTTCGAAAAATATAAGGAAATGGTGGACTATAACACTATTGTTATAGTAAATGATTTCCGAAAGGAAATGTTTTGATGTAGTATTGGGATTTACATATCTATCTTAATTCTGAATCCCTATACTAGTGATTTCGAGTCGTCGTAACGATGTTTTACGTAACATTCGTTTTGACTCAAATAGATGTTAAAATTTATGATTTCCTTAAAGAATGAAATATATACTTAATTTGATTTAAGTATATCGAATATTTTCAAATGTTGAAAATAAATAGATTTGTGAAATAATTATTTTTAAATAAGTATGAAAATGTTTTTCCAATATGAAATGAACTGTTTTGAGATTTTATCTTCAAAGATAAAATGAGATGTGGAAACTGATTTGAAATTGTTTTCAAATGGTTAAGTGTGGAAATTTTATATCTAGTAAAGATATTTTTGAAGATAAATAATTTGGAAAATTATTTGGAATCTGATGATGTTGCGCATCTTTATTGATAGTTAAATAACCGACTATCAATAATTACCTTTAGATAGGTATTTGTTGTGAATTGGATGAATTTGAATGCCACGCTTATTTTTAAATAATCGCTCACTATTCGGGATAGCCGGGAAAGGACCATGGGGTCGTATAACCCATTCCGAATATGTGATACGTCGTTATGAATTGCATTCGAAGACCGGTGTTGAAGACCGGATATTTTTGAAAACGGAAGGATTACCGTCGAGTTACTCTACATCGGCTGATCTCCGGTTTAGAGGTTTTATCACCCTTAGTGACGGGAAGTCCTGACGTGATTGAAAATTATCCGGATATGCAAGGGCTTCGTGAGAAGTGCCTTCGGTTCTGTTCGATCCCGGAACAGACTTGTATGGATTGTGTGTCTGACGTTACAATTTGAGATATAAAGCTGATTTCTTTCAAATACATTTCTGTTGGTGGCGGAGAATTTATTCTCTTAGCTTAACACCCTTCTCTGAGACGTACGAGCTCAGAGGTTATGTAGTTGAAATTCATCAGCGATATATCCCAATTTGGTAACGTGGCATACTGAGTGTTGCTGTGAAATGATCAGTGTTTGATCATTTGTGATATGATCATTTGTTTGATCTTATATCTTTGTGATCATAGGTTGATCATTTTGTTTAACCCGAAGCAGGGCTTTGTAGAAAGCGTAGCTTTGTGGACGAGACTTCGTCGAGCCTCACACCCCGGAAATGGTCGAAAC
This sequence comes from Allium fistulosum, assembly GCA_030737815.1. Taxonomy (NCBI): domain Eukaryota; kingdom Viridiplantae; phylum Streptophyta; class Magnoliopsida; order Asparagales; family Amaryllidaceae; genus Allium; species Allium fistulosum. The sequence continues at coordinate 1,431,417,524 of CM060902.1, forward strand.
AGGAAGGATGCGGCAAGGTTCTAGGGAGTAGCGCCCCTTAGTGTATGTCATTCCTTCTGGATAGAGGTGGTATCATGGTATGGAGCCCAGATACTTAACCTATGTGGTTGCTGCATTATTATCTATGTGGTTTGTTGGAAATCGGGGATCCTCGGGAAGATCGGTTACGATCGGGGGATGGCATACGCGTGTCAGTAGTTACCTATTTTTGCAGAGGTAACCCGGCCTTGTGTTGGCAGAGATCTAACCGTAATGTTAGGTTATTTCTCGGGTCGTCTATTCCAGGGACGTACCCATCGTGGATAGGAAGTTCCTTAGCCTGACCATTTGTTGGAAATCCAAAGAAACAATACGAGCCTTGTACGGTTTTAGTTGTAGAACCTATCATTCACTTATGGTGGTGCCCCACTGTTTGGATGGTAGCTATAGTAGGCATAGTTCGAAATGTCTATGCTGGCTAAGATTTATATTCTACTTTCGAAATGTTTTCTACACTATGCACTAATAATAATATCAAAAATGATTTGATTTTGCGTAGTAAGCATCTTTGACTATCATAAGAAGAAATCTCCTCCAAGTCTGCGTTTGCATTGTGTGTGTGGCGGGAGGTCTTATGGTAGTTTCATTTTCCAAAAGCATTGCAAATTTGTTTTATTTTCTTTGTGAAAAATAACTGTTTTACGATCTCACACCAGTCACCATGACTGACTCGGAGTTTATTGTTTCCCTTCTAAACTCTGGGTGCCCACCAATTTCCACACGGGCAGTCTAGAGTTAGGTTATCAGGATATTCTGGAGCTTTGGAGATAAGCTGGATGAGGAGACGTAGTATTTGTATCTGATAGTATTTATTCCGCTGTGTATTCTGTATGAGGACAAGTTTATATAACTGTCCATTGTTGTATATTTACTCTGATTGATGTATGAATAAAATGATATAGTTCTTTGTTTTAAAAGACTAGTAATTATCTATTGTATATTGTTCCGCTGCGATGTGTAAGATTCTGATATTGTTTTCTGTTCTGATGTTGTTCTGTTGTTCTTCTTTCTTCTTCTTCTCTTTTTCTTCTATCTTTTCTTCTTTTTCTTTATCTAAAACCCTCACTATTGGAGTTTCCGGCACTCGATTGCTCGGCAGTCGATAAAGTGAGTATCGATGTCGAATTTTCGAAAGTCGAAAATTCCTGTACGTGACAGTAATAGTATGGATGACTGCAACATTCGTAGCACTTAGTTTGAGGCCTCAAAATGCAGAATATTACTACATAGTTTGTCTACACTTAGCTATACATGGTTTGTCGAAACTTTATCTTATCGAGTCATGGATGTTTGTCTGTTTGTTTGTTATTGATTGCTTTAGGTTTAGTTGGGTTCGGTATTAGAGTCTAGGAATTGACTAGCTGAAGGGCTACGGAATAGTGGTAGATTGCAAGAGGCCATTGGTGACGATAAGGACGGACGATAAGCGGAAGGTAGTGTGTGGCTGTCCATCTGATGATGATATGGTTAGCTTTCTATATTCTCTCGATATCATACACGATGAGTTGTCATCTGTGCATGTAGCAAGAGAGTGTTCGAGCACATTCAATGATGTAAGCGGATTACCATGATATGAGGATTGAGTTTCGTATCGATCTGGTTAGACATGCTTGACCAATCATTAGGCCTTTATGGTAGATGATGCCTAAGGAGCAGAGAAGACTAAAGGTGTGAGCGGATGACCTAGTGATGCGAGTGTTCATTTGTAGGAGCATATTCGAAGGGAGATGCACCTATAGTGTACGCCAGTATGGTGGATAGCTCTTTGGGGTTGTATGTTGATTATCATGAGTTGGATGAGATGACGAGCAAGTATTCACCCCCACTTATTGCTGACTAGTTCGATTAGCTCTACAACATGAAGGTGTTCTCTCAGTTGGACCTTGCGATGGGGTTTCATCCACTGAGAGTAGGTAGAGTGAGTGTATTGATCACAACGTTTTATGCACTTCTTTGATTTTCCATTAGTTGGTTATGCCATTCGGGCTAACCAATGGGTCGGCATACTTTGTTGATTTCTTGAACCTCTTTTCGAGGAATCGTTTGAGTGAGTCCGTGCTTGTGTTCGATGATGATAGTTTCATCTATCCATGGGCAAAAGTGGAGCATAAGACATAGTTGATAATTGTGTTGGTGGTGTTGAGAATACACCGACTGATGATGAGAAGTTTCTTTGGATTGGTAAGATGTTACATATGCTTTACCAAGGACTTATCAAAGGTAGCAGCACCATTAACTGATTTGACGAGAAGAATCAAACTTTTTATTTGAGACGCGAGGTGTTGACACGCGTTAGTGAGTCTGAGAGAGGGGTTGACAAGTGCATTAATATTACTCATTCCGAGTAGGGATGAGGTATCGATAGTACACACTTGCCTTTGGTACTTAACTGCATGCAATATCGATACCGAAAGATAAAGTTGTCACATGTTAGTTGAAAACTGATACCACATGAGCGGAATTATCCGACTCCCAATTCGGAGTTAGAGGCGAGAGAGTTTGCTTTGGAGATTTGGAGGCATTGTCTATTAGGAGAGAGGTTCAGTTGTTCAGTGACTCCATATCATTGGAGTATCTTATCTCGGAGAAGGATCTTGACCTTCGCCAGTAGCGATTGATGATGGTATCGGAGCATGCCGACTGATCTAAAGATGAAGGACGATGGATTTGGGTATGTGCTTCGAACTTCAGGGAAGATGCCGGGGGTTTTCATTTGGTTTGTATTTTACCATTTTTGGTTAAGTACACGACTAAAGTGGTCGTTATCGACTACTTTGGAGTGATCGATATCTGCCACCATTGATGATGGTCGATTTGGCCAAATTTTACAGACGATGGAGATACTTCGAAGAGCATGATGTGATGGTTTGTTTGATATTTTATTTTGGCGCTATGGCTCTTTGACGAGAGGTTTAGGGTTGAAGCAAGGATGCGATGCTTTGACACGATGACTTCGTGATTCGACGAAGATGATTCCATGACAGTGACGGCATCGACGATGGATAACTGTACTTCGGGAGGCAGAGTATGCAACGATGTGTTGGATTGAGGGGGATTGTTGGAGGTGGGTTACATGACGCATGATGGAACTCTATGGCTTATGATGGTTGTCCAGAGTAGTCCTCAACTGCGATGACTTCAGACAGGAGTTGTAAGGACAGTTCTGAGATAAGCCCTGCTATGGATGATGTGTGCAAAGGGATCCTTGATATTTGTAAGTTTCAAGTTGTACTCGTAAAGAACGGGTATGTGAGGACGCACACTTAGGTTATGATGTGCCCTGGATGAAATGACGACCCGTTCCATTTACCCTGGACCATTATGATGGGCTGTCTAGCTCCTAGCCTTCTGAGAGGCATTGATTTGAGTACCGAGAAACCAGGGCATTGAGTAGTCCTTGACTATATGATGGGGTCATATTAGTATCATATATCCAACGAACTGAGTGAGTGAATGTGACGATGGATGATGGATGTTTTATTTTCTTGCTTGTTTATCATCTTAGGGATGTCACAAGATGTAGATATTACCGATGCCGAGATCTAAACACCCCTAGTACTTGATGTATAGTACACCCATGATGACTATCATAGGTAGCATATATTCGATGGTATGTGCTAACTCTATGGGTGCAGGGATAGGTCGGGTATGATTCTCCATACCCTCTGTTCCATATAATGTACCGACTTTTATAGTGTTTTGAGATTATTTATCGCTCACACTAGACTGTTGTCTGACTCGAGGTTTTATGTTTTGCTTCTTATTATCTCGGGTGCTCTTAAATGAGTAGACTAGATAGCAGGTGTAAATAGCAATTGGAGTTGTGCAGATGGACTAGCAGATGGTAATGCTTTCTCATATTTACATTTTGACTTATTATTGTTTATTCTGCTATTTGACACCGTGGAGCCTTGGTAATGTTGACTTAGTCTTTTTTAGAGACAGTTTATTAGTTTAGTTTATTTATCAGTTGTATAAACTTTATTACTATTTTGTATAACTGTATGAGCCTGTGTACTCTGATTCTGAGGTTTATATATTTATTAGTGTCTCGCCTATTTTATATCTGTAATGACTATTATATTTTATTTGATGCGTTGTGAGATATGCGACAGGTTATGTGATTGCGTGATGTTTTATTTCCTTCTCTTTTATTTTATTCTTTTATCTTCTTTTCTACTTCTCATCTTTATTTATTGTTCTTTCTCTTGACAACCATCCTACATCAGCCGAATGCTCCAGTGGCATACTATTCGGTTGTATGAGCATCAGTGGTGTAGGGCGATCATCCTAAAAAACTTCAAATGTTGGTAACTTCTTCGTTTGAGCTCCATCACAAAAATCCAAATATGAAACTTACTCACAAAATTACCACAAATGCGATGGTGCAATTTTCATGGCCAAATTCTGACGTTTACTCAAATTCCATTTTGGAGCCTTATTAATTGTTTATTAATTACCGTTTTATGGGGTCTTACATTTTAGCTCCTTGAAAGAATTTCATCTCCAAAATTTTCCAAGAGTTAAATTATGTAACATAGCGCACAACCATCTAAATTGTCCAACCAATTAGTGTATAACCGATCATGCAGCCAAACGTGTACAAGTGCATGATGTATCAAAATATATAAGACATGCATGCTGAATGATTCAAAATCGGTGCCTCCTATATGAATGCGTTCTTTTAAAAACATTTGAAAATATGATGCAAACAACCAATATATATCGGAAGTTCTATATGTATGCAAGTTTTCTAAAATCAAAATCCTTTTTCACATAATAATTTCCACACTGCTACGAGTAGGAGTATGGTTCAACAAGTTTTGCACCCAATCCCTACCATCCAAAATCTAGTACACTATTTCTAACATTCAAAAATTTTCAAAATCCAGTTTTCCTAGATCTATACCCCTATGACAGAGAAGAAATTTAGATAGAGAATTTTACATTTTAACCCTTCTTTTAGATACCAATTCCATTGTACTTTGAAACCTTCTCCTTTGCCCTTAAATTTTTATCCAGTTTTTCCAAGTACAATTCGCATAAGGTGGTTTATTTTTGGATGTTAAAACAGAAATATCCTAAACGCAATTTTTGTTTCACCATCAACAATGTATGAAAATAGAAATTCCAAAGCTAAAATAGCATTTTCCCTTGTTATTATATAGTTTAGTGTACTACACCCTTGTCGAGCAATAAAATTCATATTCACTAACACGTCGACCCTTCCTACGCTAAGCATGTAGCACTAGAAAATAGTAAATTTTCATTTTCTATCAAAAAAATATTTTCACCATTTCCATCAACTTGCAAAATAGTTTGAAAATTCGAATTCTAGAAAGCATTTAAACACCAATTTCTTTCAAAAGCACTTGAACAAAATTTTCCAAAAGCATTTGAACCCAACTTTTCAATAGCATTTAAATAAAAAAATTCAAAAGCATTCAAATACAATTTTTCTAAATATTTTCCACTCCATCTTTAAAAACAAATCAAGCCAGATCTTAACGTAATCGGGACTCAGTCAATGAGTTAATACATATGATTAACCTTAGCATTGTGTAGTTAATCTTAGATTTGGGGAACCTTTCCTTTACTCTAAAACAACAAACAACCTACAAGCATATTTATAAATTTTAGTTTTCAAGGCATATGATAGCGACTTGTGATTTCATAACAGCCATTCCCCGTCCTCCGCTTGCTAATATTTAATTTTCCCAAAATCCTAAAGTTTTTGGGATTAAAGCAATATGTAACGACTCGTAAATTTTAATGATTTTTATAACGTAACTAACTGAAATTTTTGTGAAAATTTAAATAATTGAATTTGAAAATATAAATTTGATATTTGGAATACGTCTAATTAAACATAGCAATTGGTAAATTTTCATCTGATAATATGAAAGTTATTTTATTGTGTAATTCTATTTCAATTTAAATCAGTTAATAATTGATAATAATAAAATGTTTTCCAAACCTGAATATTTTTATAAAATAAATTTGTAAATCATCTTCTGAGTGAGACGTCATATTTCATTTCTCCAAATTTGGACTGTTATTGCTCCGTTTATCTTATTTCTGGCAAAATAGCAGCATTTTCAGTACCAATATCGACTGTTGATAACTTGATCGTATCACTAACATTTGTATACCGTTTTGATCGTCTCGTCGTGCTGATCTCTGCGGTATATATTCAATTCTGTGTTTTGAAGTCCGGTACACAGCGGAATCCGTGAAACCAGTAACTGTATCGGTATCGGTTCCGTTTCTTTTTGTTTTTGTGATCTTTCAATATTCCACTGTGAAATCGAATAGTCGCTGGCTCTCTAATTCCACCTTTTCATGCTCTCTAATTCCACCTTTTCATGAATTTTTCCTTTTCATTCTTTTCGTTTGTTCGCATATGTTGATGAAAAGAAAAAAAACGCATGTTATCTCTGCCCAACCACTCTTCCTCTTCCACTCCCCTCCATCTTCTCGCGCACGCAAGCCGCACCCTTCCACCGCGTTTCTTTTCCTCCTCACCGAAAACAGAAAACAAAATTCATGTGTGCTTCCTCCCCTCCCAAAGATTCATGCACACGTCCCTGTAGCCGAGACAGCCTCCCTAGCACCAAATGCCTCCGCCTCATGTGCCGTGTGCCACCTCAGCCAGCTCGGCCGAGCCTGCCTCCTCCTTTGCGTATATATATTATATATACAGAAGTATATATATATTACAGCCCTTTCTCATCTTGCATAGCAGATCTATATATAGTTCAACTTCACTTCCTCTCCACTGTCGTTTGGTTTCCTCTCTTCATACATGAGATTTGATTGTCGAATTCGTACCAATCTTACTTTGCTTTGGAATTCGTGCTGGGATTCGTAACTCATCTCATTCTCGGTCATCTCTAGCCTTGAAAGGTGAGCAATCACTCAAGATTAAGGTTCCATATTTATTAAATTTGATTTCAATTGAAACGACAATTGAAATATAATGATGTTAGATATTTACATTGCTGTATATATACCATTATCTGTATCTGTTCACCTTTGGCATCTGACACCATTATCTGTTATTTATCACTGATGATATATGCATGTTACTGACTGTTATATTATTATCATATCTGTTATCACTCTGCAAGTTCCCTATTAGTATAGAATTCACTATGGGTTGAAATGATACATACCCGAACGACCTGTAGAATAGGAGAAAATCGTTATGGGTTGAAATGATAAACCCAAGCGATTTTCATTGAATTGAATTTGGGATTATGGGTTGAAAAGATATATACCCGTATATATTTAAATTGCGGATTGAAATGATAAATATCCTTATCACTTGACCATAGGATATAAAATTATATACAGACACCGTTGGTCGATATATAAATATTTTGAAAATGATTTCTATGGTTTTGGAATGAAATATATGATTTAATAAATATTGATTTTAAGATATTATGTATATATGTTATTTTATAAAGGCTTAAATTTAGATTTATAAATTTATATGTTTGAAAGTGGTATAGTTATAAGATTTAATTTAATAAGGTTTGATTTAAATATAATATGTTAAAGTATTTATTTAAAATTATATTTTAAAATAGATTTTAATGAATTTTTAATAAATTGAGGTTGGAAAGATAATTTGAAATTGATTTGAAATTATAATTAAGAATTATACTTAAATAGGTTTGACTTGAAATTATTAAATTCGAGATTTAAAGATATGATTTTATAACTTGATTTTGATTAAAAGCGATTCAAACGAATATTTCAAATTAAAGGAAATATTTTGTCTATTTATGATTTGGGATTTATTTAAATGATATTGGATTTATTAAGTAAATATTTCAAAATTAAATAGTAGTAAAGTGAATTTGAGATATAAACAAAATTATCAAATTTAGTTTAGAAATGTTGAATATTTAAAGCTTTAAAATATGCTAAAATTGAAATGGTTTATTTTGTGGTTCAAATCTGTATTTGAAATCGATATAATTTGAAAGAGTTTATTTAAAACTGAATTGAATTGAAAATGATGAATTGAGGTTGAATTAAATTGAATTTTGGGAATTTGAATTTATTTGAATCGATTTGTGAACTTTGAGGAAACTATTTTATTATATAAACTATTTTTAATATAAATTATTAAAAAAAACTATTTTTAATATATTAATTACCTTAATATAAATTATTTAATATATATACTATTTTTAATATAACTATTTTTAATATAAACTATTTTCAATATAACTATTTTAATATAAACTATTTTAAATATACTAATTATTTTAATATAAATTATTTTAACTTATAACTATTTTATATAAATTATTTTATTTTATAAACTATTTTATTATATATACTATTATTAATATCTAAACTGTTGAAGGGAAGTGTTATGATTTTCAAAGTGTTATGATTTCAAAATGTTGTGATTTCCAAAGTGTTTTGATTTTAAAAGACTTATGATTTCGAAAGCGTTATAACCTTGGAAAGTGATATGATTTTTGAAATGAATATTATTTTAAGTGAGAAATGATATCGTTTTGATATGGTTTTGAAATGGAAATGATATTTTGGTTTTGAAGTATAAACTATTTTGAAATGACCGCGGTGTTATAATAACGTTTGGTTGTTAAAGAGACCGGGATCAGATATGGGCATAATCTATGTCGATACCGAAAACCACTTTAACAACTGTGTACGCGGTGAAGATTCCAGAATGAAATAGGATGGTGGCGACGATCCTATATGAGGTATAAACGTGGACCCAACTCCCGTGAGTTGGCATAAGGTGGCTAAAACAGGAGCAATCGACGGGCTAATGAGGTAGCTCCTCTTATCGGACACACTCCATCGTATGCCATTCTACTACTTTGTGATTGATTTGGTGCGCACCTTTGATTCGGGAGTGTGGCTCGAGGTGGGCGATTGTTGCGACTCTGCGTTACCATTGGCCTGGAAGTGTAATTGGTATATCTACCCTGGCATTGCCTTGTTGTGCCATGTCACCTACCCTAGTGTGATTTACTACGAGTTTGATTTGTGTCGTACCTATGGAGTATCCTCTGGTAGCTCCAGTTTACGGGGTATTACGGTACTGTATAGACTATTGGCATACCTAAAAATGTGTTAAGGTGGAAAATGTAAAGCCTTAACGCTATTTTTTAAATAGTATACTTTACTGTAGACATTATTATAATAGCGTATATTACTACATAGTAGATAGTTTAACGGATCCTTAGAGGATGGTTATCCCAAACATCCTTTAAGTTACTTGTATTTCGGTTGCTATTTCACTTGAGTTGGATTTATTGATACAAGAATGTTAATCCTGACTCGAGTGTTTTGTGTTTTGCTTTACGCTCGGGTCAGACTGAATGATACAACAATTGGGACTCACCTTTGGAGTTGGAGCTTCGCTTGGAGATCCAGCTATCTATCCAGCTTTCAGTTATTCAGTTGATTCCAGTGATGTATTCAAATTTTGTATTTGACTATTGTATTGAGACATCTATGTATTCGAGACCTCTGTTGTATCTTATTTAACTCTTTTATATATATAGTAGCTTCATGAACTACTATTCTTTTGTTTCCGCTGCATTATTGTTATATCACTCTGTGTCTGTGATTCTGTGATTATTTATTTACTATATATGCTGAGTTTTTCCAAATTTAAATTAACAATATGATATTTTGAGCAATTCAAATCTGACATGTATGAATGCGAATGGTTGAAAATTTCAGGCTGTTACACATTATCTACCTCTAGTTAATTTCATTTCCTGATATTTTATAAACTTTCAGCCTTACCTATATATTATCGCTAGTTAAGTGTCCTTATGAGATTTTCTTATTTACACTATTTCCTATTATATGTATAGTAGTCTAAATTATCCAAAAAATCAATAGAGTGATAAAATAGGAACATATCTCATATCATATGCTTTTTCAATAACCGAAAGGAGATAACTAGTGATCACAACTTAAATAACCTAAAAAAACGATTGCTAAAAGCCGTCCTTCATCTTCGAATGGTGTTAATGATGTTGGGGCCCTATCACACCTTACTCAATTAAGATGGAATTTCTAGTTTGTCATTCAACTATAATCTACATGTCTTAACTTACCCTCTTGGTTCCTAATAAATAAGCTCCATCCATTACTTTAATTATTACACCCGATTATGGGATAAATTATGCATTCCTACATTGAAGTGGATAAGAAATATAAGCTATGCATATTTAGAATTACTAGTCTAAAAATTGGCTTGGTGGAATAACTTCTTCCACATATCTTACCTTCTTTAACCTTAAATAACCCTACATCCTTTATGTGGGTTCGCCATCTTATTACTCTTTTCTTCCATCATATTGCTATCTTCTTTGAATCAAAATCTCTTGATGGTATCCTCAAACTTTGGTATTTACTTTCTTTATCGTTGATCTTTCATGCGAGTATACCCTAGGACTCGTGAAATTGTACTTTTATACCATTCCCCATTCTTTTGAGGGTATTTCTTATGGCTTCCACACATCTCTAATAAAATATTCCTACGTTCATATCAATATTCCTTGTATTCAATGGGGATTCCTTGTTGCTACCCTACAAGCATCCATAGCAATCTACTCCATATCAAAATTTTGATTTGGTTCTTCACAATAAAAAACTTCACAGTCATGAAGTACTTAATCCAAAACTTTTATCTTGAAAACATAAACTTAGAAATCTTTTTATCAAGTTCAAAAATCGCTTGTTTTCCAAAAAGGAGCCATGAAAAATTTCCCTTTAGAAAGTCTTTCTACAAAAATATTTACTTCCTTAAAGGTAGAATTTTTAACTCAAAACATGTTTAAAAACCATATTGTTATACCGAACCATTTTTCAAAAACTTCTTTTATACTTTAAACAATTAAAACTGGAGTAGACAAGGATAACTTCCATTCTATTATTTTTCTACTACTTATGCTGTTTCTACTTTCACCCTTAGCGGAGATTTTAATAGCATAAGAGGGAGACTGCTAAAAGATAAGTGCAATTGCAACATCTATCTAAGCGCCTATCTAAAATATAGCTGCAATTACTACATATATATATATATATATATGGAATTTATCCATTCTTCCTATCTTATTCTTGTTGCTTTTCTCCTATATTATTCCTAATTAGATTACTAACCCTAATAAAATCCTTAATACTATTTGTATCTAAATTTCTCGATATTGACTCATTCCAGTGTGTTCGCCTCCTGCTTTAGTCATTGGGTTTTTCTTCATTAACATGAAACGAGATATATAAATCTATTTCAATCGTTATTCTTCGTATTTCCTTATATGGAAATGTTCCCCCGCCTTCATTATCAGTCATGCTTACCCTTCTATTCTCTTTACACCATTTTAGTCAAGCACCACTTCTATTTATCCACCCCTCAAAAATAATTTTTAAAAAGGAACTTCCAAATGTACAAAAATAGGAAAATCTTTGAGCCAAACCCACGCTCTATCTTCCATTCATTTCAAAACCGAAACCTTTAAATCGAAAACTTTTGACTCAACCAATTTTAAACTAAGAAATTAAAATTTTCCTTGCTTTTTCGAAACAACTCCCCAATAAATCCTTTGAAAAACTCATTCAAAATGTTTCAAGTAATTTTCAAAACTCTTTTTGTCAAATTCTTTCACATGGGGTTGGACTCCAAAATGGACTTTAATTGTCCTTTCGTTTGGAATTTCTTTTCTACTTATTCCTAACTCATCTTCATTAAAAATATATCTAAATTCCGACTATCATCATTTGGTGATATTGTCCACCTTCTTGTGGGAACTTGCTCCACTCCTATTATACCTTAGTTCCATATGCTTGCAACATATAGGTTCTTACTTCCCTTCTGCCTAGATGAAATGTTCATCTTCAATCGGTAACCCATCAGAATTCATGCTCATAAGGCAACCTAGGCCCAACAAAAGAGTCAAGTACCATCCAGCTTCTGGGGTCCTCCTTGATGTAGTGCTCATGCTCTTCTTAGTCAATGCCTTGCGGTACAGCCAACACACAGTGGGGTAATTGGGGTAGGAGCATAAATTAACTCTATTTATTGTTCAAATGCATAGTTGCCTCATCCATCCTTTCGAAATATGGTTGTAACTACTTCTATAGCTGGAATTTATAGAGTTTGGCGTATAATACGCACACACTTATAGGTAAAAGTACAAATACATTCCCTCAACATATACTAATTCCTATGATTGACTAACCCAAGTTCTGATACCAAATGTAACGACCTGCACCTTAATGGGCCCAAATTTTGACTAAATCGAAACCCAAGTCTATTAGAGCATGGATCATTGGTTTGGTAACCTATAATAAACACAATACATTAGAGTGCAATCAGTATAAACTCACAACGGAATAGAAAAATATAATAGAATATAAATACTGACTGAGGCGATTACCTTGGAATCAATACTATTCCTTGGTTATCTAATTGTCTTGTCGGTGCCGAGCATAAATAAGAAGACTTCACCATCCACCGCCCTCGTTTTGCTCCAATAACTTTTCCCTCTAATCTATCCTATGGGTTGTAATGAGCAGAGGGTCAGAACAATGTTTTGGTGATTGAAAAATTACACGCTTTACCCATAACATTAATTTATGCTAATTGATTTCCATTTAATTATTATGTCTATTATTCACAGCTAATCTATTAAATCCTATGTATGTATACTATATGCCTAACCACCCCGAGGTATAACTATATATATGTCTATATACATATATGTCTAAACATATCTACCCGAAACCCTAGCCACTTAATACTTCTTAAATAGGGATGCCCAGAACCAACGACCATTTGATACCTTAACCCTGAAGCGGGCCCTCCACAATGAAAGTGCTAGTCAATCGGTCCTAACTACAAAGACTAACGACCCTTAGACATGGCTTTATACTATAATTGACGTATAACTAATGCATCTCAAAGATTCATCTAAGGGTTAACCAGCCCACCGCCATCAAACAAACAACAAACTAACTAATTTTGAGGTCTGTGCATATCCCATATGGATTCTACACTAGTAGAAAGCGAAATCCGTCAGGACATAACCCAAGTCTTTATTACCGACCGCCCAACACTGCTGGTCATAACCTATATGTTAGCCCTACTACTAAATACTGGTCCAACAATAATACTGACATATCCTGCTGTGACGACCGCCCATGACCCCTGCACTGAACATAGAAATAGTGCGCTGTAAAGTGTGCCAGGCAGCCATGGACGATTGCCAAGGTTAAATTAAAACAGCAGAATCTATCGTATTACTCACAGCGCATGTATAAAATACAATAGAGAATATATATAGTGAAGCTTCACAAAATAGAATCGCATCAATTAAGCTTCATAATAGTTGAATACAAACATCTGAATAGTCAATACATCAAGCCTCACTACATATCACTCAGAGAATATACAAGCAGCGGAACATCCAGTACATATAGTAAGAAAATAAAACGTAAGCCTCCAGCTCGTCTTCGTCATCAGCATCGTCGGAAACTAAGAACAGCACCTGTCACCTGCTACCTAGTCTGCCCATCCCAAAATGGATGAACAGCCCAAGGTAATAAGAGTTGAACATAAAACCTTGGGTCAGACAACAGTCTTAGTGAGCGGTAAATTAACTAACAACATACCAAAAGAGCATAAAGGTAAAAGGAATAGGAATCCAACCCTCCCACTCCACCTCTTTCTACAGTGATAGCCCCCAGACACACGAAGCAGAAATAAACATAGCAATGCAGACATTTAAAGTAAAGCAATTATCACTCGAGTCAAGGTCGGTGTTTTCCAAGTACAAACCCCCAAGGCCTAAACCAAGATCAGATAAGCACCCAGAAAACATCGCTCTTGAGACCGAATGACGATACAACCAAACATCCATGACTCTGACTATCACTGTTATCATTGCTTCGATACCACCGTTAATTGAATGACCGGCACATTCTTTCAGCCGTCCGTCAAGGCTTAATGGCAACTCCGGTTCTAGACAGAACTCTGCACGTCGTCGCAGCCCATGCCTAGGACTATCGAATCTGCCCAGAGTACTCGACTACAATCATAGTCTTTAGGGACTATCGAATCTGCCCAACGTACTCTTGCTTTGAGCCTGCTAGATCCTTCAACAACGATGAAATCTCAGCCTTCTAGTCATCCTCCTCGACGACTATTCTCATACTAGCTCAAGCGCCTCTCGAGCAAACCATTATCCTCAAACCGAACCATTTCACCGAGTTATCAACATGCTTGGAATGATCCCGTCTGGATTAAACCAAGGCTATCTCATACCATGCCTCGCTTCATCTCATCATAGCAAAGCCTCATCTCAACATCAACATCATCAAATCTATCCATATGAGCTTCGTCATCCGCCACATATTCCACGAGCAGCTTTTTCAATTCAAGAGCCTTTCCCTTAGCTTTTGAATCATCTTCGACTAACTTGTCCAAATCAAATCATCAATCAACTAATTTTCAACAATCAATCAAGTCAAACATTAATCCAAGTAATCAAGCATTCAAACATGATCAAATAAACAATTATAACAATAATGGCAATCTTGTAAATAAAGAGTCTAAATCTAACAAGCATGAAACATGGGTAATATCTCTACAACTTGATGAATGAACTTGCATAGGTTAATCATGTAGTAAAATGGATGTCAAATTATCATGAACAATAGATCTATACTTAAGTTCAAGAAAATGCATGGAAATCACCATTTTAACACCAAATCAAGCCAACAATCCGATATACTCCTTTGGATCCGTGTGAGAGATAATCACCACTCACCAAATCACCTAAACACCTCAAAAGCAACACACTTCAGATCTGGACAGCAAAGGATCTAACTCGATCTACCAAAATTCCGCTTCAAACGATGAAATCTCTCTTCGAAGAATGTAGATCTTCAATCTATGTTCTTGGATCTTCGATTTGATCTTCAATTTGGATGGAAGGAATCACAAGATTAGAGTGGAGAAAAGAAGTGAAGAAGTATAGAACTCGAGCTCTCAAAATGGCAGCACTTCGTCGCTTCAAAATCCGGATCCCAAAAAGTGAGGAAATGGACGTGTATTTATAGGCTGGAAATCCTTAGGTCGTCCGCCCCCTTAAGTCGTCCACGACCTAACTCTTGCCGACCTACCCATCCACACGACCTACGACCTAACGCATATGCGCTTCCACGACCTAACGACCTACCGCATATGCGCATCCACGGTCTAAAAATGTCACGACCTAAGACTCAACACTACTGCACGACCTACGACCTAACGACTTAACTGCTTACGCGACTTAACAACAATCACGACCTAACACTTGCGCGACTTAACACATATGCGCGACCTAACGACCTATCAACAGTCGCGACCTAACACACATGCGCGCTACTCCTTAAGTCGTTTAGACGACTTAACAACTTACGACTCAACAGAGATGCGACTTAACGACTCACGACCTAACACTCTTAGGTCGTCTAACGACCTAACTACGCTCATCATACTAACATAGGTCGTCTACGACCTAACTACACACACAAGATCTTATGACCTAAACTTAGCTCGCTCCTAAGTCGCTCACGACCTATCTCCTTAAGTCGTTAGCTCGCCCCAGATTCCTAGGTCGCTATCCCTATGCCGCTAACTCTTAAGTCGTTCCAATCCTTAGGTCGGTCAAATCCTATAGGTCGCTAAACCCCTTAAGTCGTTCACTCGACCTAAGCCACCACACGACCTAACTTCTACACGACTTATCCCATAATCCTTAGGTCGCCAACTTCCTTAGGTCGCCAACTCCCTTAAGTCGCTCCACCGACCTAACTACTATACGACCTAAGCTCCGAACGACCTAACTCTGGACGCTCTAGCAACAGTTTTTACTATGTTTCGATTCGTAAAAATACGGGTCGTTACATTCTCTCCCCCTTAGGAATTTCGCCCCCGAAATTCCAAACAAACAAGAGCAATCAAAAACTATTCTGCATGCCTACCATCCATAGCAATCAACAAACCATGCATCCAATTACTAGCCTAGCATGCAGAATTCTAAAACTAGAACAAGTTACAATGTCGTGAGATGACACGACACCTTATGGCCATACCTCGAAGAGTTCAGGATGAGCTGCCTTCATCCTCTCTTCCACCTCCCATGTACAGTCGTTATCATCATCACTCCATTGTATCTTGAGCAACCTAACTACCTTCCTCCTAAGCTGTTTCGTGTCAGTTTCCACAACACGAAGAGGCTTACGAGGTCTCTTCTCGACTGGATAAATCTCAAAATCTTCACAGCTATCTGCAGAAACTACTGTATTCGAGTCGTGCACATATTTCCGTAGATATGATACATGAAAAACATTGTGCACACTCGACATCTTTTCTGGTAACTCTAATTTATAGGCGAGCTTTCCAATTCGCTCGATGATCGGGAATGGTCCAACAAATCTCAGAGTCAATTTTCCTTTCTTCCCGAATCAAATAACATTCTTTAGTGGAGAAATCTTCACAAAAACCATATCACCTACGTTGAATTCTAAATCCTTACGACGCTTATCAGCATAACTTTTTTGTCGGTCTTGAGCTGCCTTCATTCGTTACCGAATGATCTCTATGCAATCTGAAGTCTGTCGAATCATTTCTGGCCCAAGTATCAACTTTTCTCCTGTCTCTAACCAACATGTCGGAGAGTTACACAGTCTTCCATACAATGCTTCATACGGTGCCATACCAATGCTTGACTGGTAACTGTTATTATACGAAAATTCCACCAAATGAAGATAATCTTCCCACGATCCTCCGAAATCCAAAACACATGCCCTGAGGAGATCTTACAAAACTCGGTTGACTCTCTCGGCCTGACCATCTGTTTGGGGATGATAAGCTGTACTCAAACACAACTCGGTTCCCAAAACTTCCTGGAAGCTCTTCCAAAATCCACTAGTGAACAATGGGTCTCGATCGCTCACTATACTCTTCGGAATACCATGGAATCGAACTATCCACTTAACATACAACTCAGCCAACTTTGATGCAGTCCTGGTTGATCGAACAGAAATGAATCTTGCACTCTTAGTCAAACGATCTACGATGACCCAAATCCCTTCATTTCCCGCTCTGGTTCTAGGTAACCCATCGATAAAATCCATCGATATTTGCTCCCACTTCCATGTAGGAACTTCTAATGGCTGAAGCAATCCACTTGGCTTCTTTTTCTCAGCTTTTACCAACTGGCAGTTCATGCACTTGGAAATAAAATTTCCAACATCCTTCTTCATACCTTCCCAGTAATAGGTTCTCTTCATATCCCGATACATCTTATTTCCACCTGGATGAATTGTCAACTTCGAGTGATGACTTTCCCTCAGAACTTCATTTCTCAATTCATCTATATCGGGAACAACTAGTCGTCCTTGCTTCCGAAGCCAACCCTCTCGATCGACCTCGAATCCTTTATCCTTTTCTGGATCCAATCCAGATTCCAAATCATAGATAACCTTGACAAGCTTATCGTCTCGCTTTTGGCTCTCGCCAATTCTTTCCACAAGAGTCGGTCTTATCGATAAGTTGGCCAACATCTCAGGTTCCAATTCACATCTAGGCCTGAAGTCAAATCCAGCTAGATACTCGAGACTCTTCCATTCTGAAAACATGGCTCCCAATCCTGCATGTCTTCGACTTAACGCATCTGCCACTGCGTTACCCTTTCCCGGAGTATAGGCTATACCAAAATCATATGATGCCAAAAACTCTAGCCATCGTTGCTACCTAAGATTCAAATCCTTTTGGGAGAAAAGATACTTCAACGACTTATGATCTGTAAACAACTCGAATCGAACTCCCAATAGATAATGTCTCCACATCTTCAGAGCAAAAACAATCGCCGCTAACTCCAAATCATGAGTCGGATAATTCCTTTCATGCGGCTTCAGTTGTCGATTTGCATACGCAACAACTTTACCCGTCTGCATCAGCACTGCTCCAAGTCCAGTACCACATGCGTCGGAGTAAACCACCATCTCTTCATTTCCACTTGGAATAGCCAAAACAGGAGCACTTGTCAGTCGCTCTTTCAGAATTCCGAAAGCTTGCTCACACTTAGCATCCCATCTGAATACTTGATTCTTTTTCGTCAATCCTGTTAATGGTGCAGCTACCTTGGAAAAGTCTTTGATAAATCGACGATAGTATCCTGCTAATCCAAGAAAACTTCTCACATCAGATGCATTCTTAGGTCTAACCCAATCCTGGATTGCTGCTATCTTGGCGGGAACAACCGCTATTCCATTTCTAGAGATGATATGGCCTAAGAACCTCACTTCACTCTTCCAGAAGTGACACTTCGAAAACTTAGCCTTCAGCTGATGTTTCCGTAAGATTTCCAAAACAATACGCAAGTGCGACTTGTGCTCTTCTTCAGTTCTGGAATAAATCAAAATATCATCCACGAACACTAGTACAAACTTGTTCAACTGATCTCTGAACACTCTATTCATAAGATCCACAAAATATGCTGGTGCATTGGTCAATCAAAATGGCATTACCAGCCACTCAAAGAAACCAGATGGTGTCCTGAAAGCAGTCTTCGGCACACTATCCTTAGCCACTCTTAACTGGTGAAATCCCGTTGCCAAATCCATCTGAGAAAACACCTTAGCTTCGTGAAGCTGATCAAACAAGTCATCTATTCTCGGCAATGGATACTTGTTCTTCTTAGTCACTTTATTCAGCTCATGATTATCCACACACAACCTCAACGATCCATCCGCTTTGGTTACAAACACAACTGGTGCACCCCATTCAGACACACTACGCCGAATGAATCCTTTCTGTAAAAGATCATCAACTTGCACCCTCAACTCTTGCTGTTCCCTAGGCGCCATCCGCCTAAGAGGCATCACAACAGGTCTGGCTCCTTCAACTAAATCGATACGAAACTCGATCTCTCTATGCGGCGGTAGCCCTTTGACCTCATCAAAGACATCCTCAAATCCATTAGCGATTGGCACCGATGACAGTCCATCCCGTGGAACAACCAGCGAATACATAAAGGTCATGAAGACGCCTTCCTCATGCTTACTTCGTATCACAACCTTTCGCCCCTCCACATTCTCGACTGTCACCTCCAACCTTTCACAATCAACCTTTGCCGCATACTTCCTATGCCAGTCCATACCCAAAATAATTCCGAACCCCGCAAAGTTCAGAACAAAACAATCACAAACAAAAGAGCAATCATGACTCGATACAATCAGACCACGGCATAGCATACACAGACAAGACGAACCCCCAACTGGATTAGTCACAACCAATGGTCTATCAACGATATCCGGTTCTAAACCCAACCGGCCTACAAGTTCATTACAAACAAAAGAATGCGACGCCCCAGTATCAAATAACACTCTAACTGGAACACCACAAATGGAAAGAGTACCCTGAACTACAACACTCTTTCCTTTCTCTTCACCGGTAGGAGCTTTCGAAGATGATGGAACAGCCCCCAAAGCATAAGCTTGCACAATCTGCTTGTCCTTTCGCGGTTCTGGACAATTCTTCCTGATATGCCCCGGCTTGTCACAGTTGTGGCACTTCACCGACACCTTTCGATTCTTGCAATCTCTGGAGAAATGGCACTTTTGCTAACATTTGTAGCAGGTCACTTCGCCCTTCGGCTTCTTCTGGCCATCCTTAGCCTTTTGCTGCTGCTGCTTCCTCTTCTTGTCTCCACCTTGCTGTGGTTTAGACTCTTCCTTGGTTACAGCAACAACAGATCCTTCTTTAGGAAACAGATTCTCGTGTCTGAGAGCCTTCTCTACAAGCTTCTCAAATGGATCATCCAAATGATCCACCAACTGCCTCCCAAGATAATTGTCCAAGCCTGTCACAAACATCTCATTCTTCTTATGAGGAGATTCAATATACGACCAGGCATACTTGGACAAAGCTTCAAACTCAGAAACATACTCAAGAACTGTTCTCCCACCCTGCTTGAGCTCCACAAACCTCTTGAACAGAACAGACTTCTGAGCCGTAGAAATGAATTTAGCTTCAAATCTGGCTTGGAATTGCTCCCAAGTAATTTCTTCCTCCGGAGTATCAATGGTGATAGAGTTCCACCAGTCAAAAGCTCTCCCTTGAAGCTGTCTTGATTCAAGCTTCCTTTTGGCTGCATCCTCGATTCCCAAATCACCAAAGATCCTTCTACAAGCATCTATCCACCTCTGAACTTCAATGGTTGACTCTGTTCCCAAGAAAACCTTTCCTCCAAGAGCAGTATAGTCTTTACATAGCTTGGCAAAATCCACCAGTTTTGGAGTTTGAACTTGAACTCCAACATCTACTGATGGCCCCAGAGCTGGCATCCTTCTCATGATCGAAGTCATCATAGCCTCGAACATAGCAGTGTAATCAGCAGCCCCCTTAGTAGCACGGCCTTCCCTAGCAGCTGGTCTCCCTCTTCGACTCATTCTTAATATCTATAAAAAGGAATGATCAATACACCTTGAGAACAACTGCATAAAGGGTTCAAATCATTCTAAGCTACTATTATTGTGACGCCCCACCTCTATGCTCATAATAACAAAGAGTATTAAAAGAAATACTGTCTATTATTACGAAGAATAAGGCTGGATAGGAGCGACCATCCGTAATTGGCCTTACACTAATATTGGTTATCTCGGTAGGAGTGGTATATACTTTTTATTTTTCATCTATTATTTATTTACTCCCATCGACATATCCAATTATCAGTATAAAACAAACTACGATAGTTCATAATAGTTTAGGACATTAGATATAACAATAACACAGATAATATAAATGCGGAACACAGATAAAAAAACAAAAGTCTCATATATATATAACTGATGTCAGTTAATACATAGTTGACTCAATACATATGATACAACTACAACTGTCGACTCTAGAAGTTATATATACAAGTACATTATCAACTAATATACATGAATACATATCGTTCTATACAATGACGCGACTACTACAAAATGACACAGACAACTTCAGAAGATGTGAAAAGTCTTCAAATCCTGAACAGCAACTCAAAGAAGAAAATCTACAACCTGAAATAACTCGGGTCTGACCCGAGTATTACATTCAAAAGAAAATAATACCCAGGTCAGTCTAATTCAAACCAGTTTATTAGTGCATATAGGCAGTAATAATTTTAATAGGCGACAGTCACAATAATTCCCGTCTATCCGATTCTTTAAACAAAGAAACCGGATAACGGTCAATATAACACTTAACAGTGTTTAACAAAAATCAGCAGATTTAAATCATCAACAGAGATAAATAAACAATTTATCAAATCGACTAAATCAATTTAAAACTGTCAAATCTGATAGGGCTGCAGTACACGCACGCGTGTACTGCCTCGCCACTATCGCAAGAGGTATATCAAAGCTCAGTAAAAATCGACAACTGAGTACAAGGTCAAATCCAAATTTCTGGGTTCAACACAAGAAAGTTTGAAAATAGATCCAAATATCTCAAGTGGTCAAGACAGCTATTTCATATGCAAGCCATCTCAACACAACTGTAATTCAACTCAACTCGAATGACCAAGTGCATATAGGCAGTGGCACAAATACATGAAAATAGCAGAAAGATGGGGAAAGCACCAAAGATATGACAACAGGTACACAGATACACACACACCCCTATGATACATGCACACACGCTAAAGAAGACCTGTCCAATGCATTTTAGAAAATATGCGCACTGGAACACCTCTGTCTCAAGGCAAATACTCTTCCTTAAAGCAAGCAACTAGACTACTGGGATCCAAGGAACATAGTATAAAAAGGAGGACACGCATGTGACAAAACTTCAATGTGAAGTGATAAGTAACAGGCATATAAATAATGCATATTCAAGTGCATCAATGAATCAATGCAGCTCAGAATGACAGTAACACCCCATCGAAACATATTGATGCAACTTTGAGCTTAAGCTAGTATACACAGTTCAAATGAACTGAGCCAGTAAGCAGTGCCAAAAGGACAGTACACCATATAGAGCAGAATCAAGTGAACAAGACTAGAGGAGAAATAAAACAGAAGTGTGTGGACATATCTACGAGGAACGACAAGTAAAGAACAAACAGGTCGAGATTGTTGCCAGGTAATAGCAATACATGACCTGGCCAATCATTTTAGCCCACAGAATGAATGATGTATAAATTAACATAGTGCACAGTGAAAGTCATAAGTGATCATAAGGTCAAACCCCCGAAATCGGGTTCAACTCAAGGGATAACAAGAGAGGTGAGTACTGCACTGATAAATGAAGTGCAGCCACAAATCAAGTGATACTAAATGCAACAAAATCTCAAGCATCGCCAGCAAAAGGATACAGCTACATGAACATCGCACTATGAAGGTGAGGCACCAAAATGTGGCACCACAACACAATCAATAAGAGATACCAAGAGATGGTAACACACAAATTCACAATTCAACATGATGGCAGCCGAAACATCAAGACAGAATGCAATAAAGAATTGCACAAGTGAAAAGGGAATAAGCCCAGACTCAAGTAGAACCAACAAATCCAACAGCGACATGATCAAGTTCATCAATGCAGATCAGAGTTCAAGTGACAAATGCACAAAAATGAACGCAAGTCACAGGTGATACCAGAATGGACCAGTGATACTGTGACACACAAATTCATCTAATCAACGTGAATGCAAGTAGTCAAAGTAATAACAATGCAGACAAGTACTAAATCCACTGAAAATGGATGATCTAGCCTGGCAACATGGAGTCGACCAAGGCAGAAAAGGTTCATTGATACAAAAAAACACTGAATTGCCAAATTCGAAGAACCTGGAAATACCAAAACAACAATCAACGTGGTTCACAAAAAAAACAATACTGAAATGAAGTTACCACTAAATCGAACAGTTCCAAAAATCAAGTAAAAGCTGATGTCATAATAGTTCAAACATTGATTTAATTCAATACACAAATGCTCGAATAACTCGAAGTCGTCCCGGCAACTCATCAAGACACGGCATGTAACCAAGTCAAAAACATCAACTTCTCACATAGTCGAATGGTCGACAAAACACATAACGAAATCAACAATCGAATACGAACGAAACCCAGTGGCCAAGATAAACAATATCGAATCAAAAATTGAATTGCAGAAGCACCATAACGAGAGCGAATTAGATGTGAGAATTACTCACCTTTGATCGGTCGAGAGCTTGTAGCAGATGTTCCAGAAATTTGAAAGCCCAATCTGTCGAAGAAGAACGAGCATCGGAAGCCACGACATCTCGAAGGAACGAATGCCGCCAAAGCCCTACTTTTCAGATCGAAGAGAAATGGTCGCCCCCATTTTCTTTCGTTTGTTTTAGGCTTAGGGTTTACGAATGGGAAAAAGTGATCAAGGAGGAACGATTTTCGACCCTAGATAATTACCACAACCAAAAGAACGTGGGCCAAGGTCCAATTAAAGCCCGCGAACCATTTCAAAAAATTTTATTAAAGAATTTTAACCCGAATAAATCTCAATTGCAATCAAACCATTTTCATATTTCAAACCCGATTCGAATTCCAATAACAATTATCAACTGATTAAACACTTAACAATTTTCCAAACAGCAATCGAATAGGAAAGATGACCGTCCAAAGTTGATAAATAATTGGTACGCAATACCGGGTTGTTACAGACTCCCCTCCTTAAAGAAATTGCGTCCACGCAATCATAGGGAATAAATGGATAAAAGGTAACAACCAAAAGAGCATGGCAATGTCGAATGTATAAGCAAAGCAAGTGTCAGCGGGGAAGTATCAGATAAGAAATCAAAAGGTTCGACTGCTTCAAATCAAAAGAATCAACATCGAGGGAATCAGGGATCAAAATCAGACGACTATTCCAGCAACTAAAAGAGAAGGAAAAACAGAGCAGAAATCCCATACAGAGCACGAATTGAATGTGAGTAAATCAAATTACTCACCTGAATCGCCAGAGAAAAAGACGAAGCTCAAATCTCAAAAATCGCAAATATTCAATCATCAAAAACGATAATTGAATTTTCAAATCGCAAATATTCGATTATCACAACCGATAATCAAATTTCAAATTCAACAAATATTCGATTATCAAAAACGATAATCAAATTTCTCAAATCAACAAATATTTAATCATCCCAAGCGATAATTAAATTTAAAATCAACAATTATTTAATTATCTAAAGCGATAATTAATTTTAAATTCGACAAATATTTAATTATCTAAAGCGATAATTAAAACAACAAATCAACAATTATTTAATTATCTCAGGCGATAATTAAATCTAAATTCGACAAATATTTAATTATCTAAAGCGATAATTAAAACAACAAATCAACAATTATTTAATTATCTCAGGCGATAATTAAATCTAAATTCGACAAATATTTAATTATCTAAAGCGATAATTAAATTCGAAATCAGCAAATATTTAATTATCTAAAGCGATAATTAAATCTCAAAGAAACAAATATTTAATTATCTAAAGCGATAATTAAATCAACAAATCAACAATTATTTAATTATCTCAGGCGATAATTAAATCTAAATTCGACAAATATTTAATTATCTAAAGCGATAATTAAAACAACAAATCAACAATTATTTAATTATCTCAGGCGATAATTAAATCTAAATTCGACAAATATTTAATTATCTAAAGCGATAATTAAAACAACAAATCAACAATTATTTAATTATCTCAGGCGATAATTAAATCTAAATTCGACAAATATTTAATTATCTAAAGCGATAATTAAAACAACAAATCAACAATTATTTAATTATCTCAAGCGATAATTAAATCTAAATTCGACAAATATTTAATTATCTAAAGTGATAATTAAATTCGAAATCAGCAAATATTTAATTATCTAAAGCGATAATTAAATCTCAAAGAAACAAATATTTAATTATCTAAAGCGATAATTAAATCAACAAATCAACAATTATTTAATTATCTCAGGCGATAATTAAATCTAAATTCGACAAATATTTAATTATCTAAAGCGATAATTAAAACAACAAATCTACAATTATTTAATTATCTCAAGCGATAATTAAATCTCAAATCAACAAATATTTAATTATCTAACAGCGATAATTAAATCTAAAATCAACGAATATTTAATTATCTAACAGCGATAATTAAATCTAAAATCAACAAATATTTAATTATCTAACAGCGATAATTAAAAGCAACAAATATCCGATTATCAAAAACGATAATCAGAACTCATATCAACAAATATCTAATTATCACAAGCGATAATTAGAAACAACAAATATCTAATTATCAAAAACGATAATCAGAACTCATATCAACAAATATCTAATTATCACAAGCGATAATTAGAAACAACAAATATCTGATTATCAAAAACGATAATCAGAACTCATATCAACAAATATCCAATTATCACAAGCGATAATTAGAAACAACAAATATCTGATTATCAAAAACGATAATCAGAATTCATATCAACAAATATCCAATTACCTGCAGATAATTGGAAGCAACAAATATCTAGAAATCAATTAAGAAGACTAGAAAATCAACATAAAAGCTTGGATCGATCCCATCAGATGGCGAGTTTTTAATTCGCCGCACGTGCAACAACATATGGCCGAAGCCTACCAAGTACTCAACATAATTTTGGCGCCCAACAAATGACCCGAAGGTCCAACATATGACCCGAAGGTCTAGTACTGGTATTTGACCCGAAGGTCCATCATATGACCCGAAGGTCCATCATAGTGGCTCGAAAGCACACGAAAGCATCAAATATTTCAATTAACGAGTCCGGAATTAACCAAAATAGTAAACGCACATGTCCCATAACCACGAGTTTTACTAAATTGTTTAATTCTCTTCATCGTTTCCTTGAAAGTGTAGAATCATCAAAACAACAGATATTCAATTAACGATTCCGGAATTAACCGAAATAGTAAAAGTGTGGTTCCACACTCCGCACTTTTGCTAAATCGTTTAAATCACTTCATCGTTTCCTTGAAAGTGCAAAATTGTGTATTTTGTAAAAATACACTTTACATTCTCAAACGGACAAGTCCGGAATTAAGCGAATCAGTAAAAGAAAGGGGTCATAGTCCTCGATTTTGCTGAAACGTTTAAATCGCTTCCTCATTCTTTTGAAATCGCAAACTGTAAAATTTTTGAAAACAATTTTATTTATTTTGTAAAAATAACAATTCGCATTCTCAACTGAACAAGTCCGGAGTTAAGCGAAACAGTAAAAGAAAGGGGTCATAATCCTCGATTTTGCTGAATCGTTTAAGTCGCTTTCTCATTCTTTTGAAAGCGCGAACTGCTAAAATTTTATAAAACAATTTTCATTTTAAAACGATTTTCCAATCACGTGATTAAAACAGCAAATCAGTAACAATTCCGATAAGGAAATTGTACTTCTCAAAATACCGTAAAAACGGTTACACATCAGTATTGCGGAATAACCGCTTGAAAATCCACTTTTAAAAATTTGGCTGTTACTGAAGTCAAAGCGACAGTAATTTTAAAACATCAAATATCTCATCAAAAGAATTCACATCAAAATGTGACATCAGTGAATTTTCATTCATTAAAATTGTCAACAAAACACCGTGCCTCAAAAATTCAGCATTGGTGTAAAAATCCCGTTATAAAAATAACGGCAACAAAATACGTATCATAACCAAGCATCGGTTCAACGTAAAATAAATGCAATGACGTGCAACTCAAATTTTGCACGTTCATTTCAATATAAATAAAGAAATCATTCAAATATCTCTTCAACGAGAATAATTTAAAACAGCCAAAAATCTAATCAATATATGATTAGCTCAAAAGAAACCAGTCAAAAATCTCAACAAAAATCACATATCTGCAATTTCTTCGAATCCTCAATTTGGATTCGAAATTCTCAAAGAAACAAATAATTACAGCTATGTAAACAACAATTGGAATTCATATCAATTTCGTATTTTGATTCTTAAATCAAAAAGATTATCAGTTGTACTCAGCGAAGACAGTTTCTCTGTTTCCGCTGCGCACTCTGATAAATAGAACACAAATCAATCGAATCATCAGAACACAAATTCACTTTTATTTTTTAAATAAAGATATTTAAAAATTTCATCAAAATTTCAAAACTTTAGTTTTGACTCAAATCACAGATAAAACATCGACTAATAGTTGTAACATATGTTCCATCCAAGTTATGTTTTATATTATGTCCATAAACCCCAAGCTCTGATACCAACTATGACGCCCCACCTCTATGCTCATAATAACAAAGAGTATTAAAAGAAATACTGTCTATTATTACGAAGAATAAGGCTGGATAGGAGCGACCATCCGTAATTGGCCTTACACTAATATTGGTTATCTCGGTAGGAGTGGTATATACTTTTTATTTTTCATCTATTATTTATTTACTCCCATCGACATATCCAATTATCAGTATAAAACAAACTACGATAGTTCATAATAGTTTAGGACATTAGATATAACAATAACACAGATAATATAAATGCGGAACACAGATAAAAAAACAAAAGTCTCATATATATATAACTGATGTCAGTTAATACATAGTTGACTCAATACATATGATACAACTACAACTGTCGACTCTAGAAGTTATATATACAAGTACATTATCAACTAATATACATGAATACATATCGTTCTATACAATGACGCGACTACTACAAAATGACACAGATAACTTCAGAAGATGTGAAAAGTCTTCAAATCCTGAACAGCAACTCAAAGAAGAAAATCTACAACCTGAAATAACTCGGGTCTGACCCGAGTATTACATTCAAAAGAAAATAATACCCAGGTCAGTCTAATTCAAACCAGTTTATTAGTGCATATAGGCAGTAATAATTTTAATAGGCGACAGTCACAATAATTCCCGTCTATCCGATTCTTTAAACAAAGAAACCGGATAACGGTCAATATAACACTTAACAGTGTTTAACAAAAATCAGCAGATTTAAATCATCAACAGAGATAAATAAACAATTTATCAAATCGACTAAATCAATTTAAAACTGTCAAATCTGATAGGGCTGCAGTACACGCACGCGTGTACTGCCTCGCCACTATCGCAAGAGGTATATCAAAGCTCAGTAAAAATCGACAACTGAGTACAAGGTCAAATCCAAATTTCTGGGTTCAACACAAGAAAGTTTGAAAATAGATCCAAATATCTCAAGTGGTCAAGACAGCTATTTCATATGCAAGCCATCTCAACACAACTGTAATTCAACTCAACTCGAATGACCAAGTGCATATAGGCAGTGGCACAAATACATGAAAATAGCAGAAAGATGGGGAAAGCACCAAAGATATGACAACAGGTACACAGATACACACACACCCCTATGATACATGCACACACGCTAAAGAAGACCTGTCCAATGCATTTTAGAAAATATGCGCACTGGAACACCTCTGTCTCAAGGCAAATACTCTTCCTTAAAGCAAGCAACTAGACTACTGGGATCCAAGGAACATAGTATAAAAAGGAGGACACGCATGTGACAAAACTTCAATGTGAAGTGATAAGTAACAGGCATATAAATAATGCATATTCAAGTGCATCAATGAATCAATGCAGCTCAGAATGACAGTAACACCCCATCGAAACATATTGATGCAACTTTGAGCTTAAGCTAGTATACACAGTTCAAATGAACTGAGCCAGTAAGCAGTGCCAAAAGGACAGTACACCATATAGAGCAGAATCAAGTGAACAAGACTAGAGGAGAAATAAAACAGAAGTGTGTGGACATATCTACGAGGAACGACAAGTAAAGAACAAACAGGTCGAGATTGTTGCCAGGTAATAGCAATACATGACCTGGCCAATCATTTTAGCCCACAGAATGAATGATGTATAAATTAACATAGTGCACAGTGAAAGTCATAAGTGATCATAAGGTCAAACCCCCGAAATCGGGTTCAACTCAAGGGATAACAAGAGAGGTGAGTACTGCACTGATAAATGAAGTGCAGCCATAAATCAAGTGATACTAAATGCAACAAAATCTCAAGCATCGCCAGCAAAAGGATACAGCTACATGAACATCGCACTATGAAGGTGAGGCACCAAAATGTGGCACCACAACACAATCAATAAGAGATACCAAGAGATGGTAACACACAAATTCACAATTCAACATGATGGCAGCCGAAACATCAAGACAGAATGCAATAAAGAATTGCACAAGTGAAAAGGGAATAAGCCCAGACTCAAGTAGAACCAACAAATCCAACAGCGACATGATCAAGTTCATCAATGCAGATCAGAGTTCAAGTGACAAATGCACAAAAATGAACGCAAGTCACAGGTGATACCAGAATGGACCAGTGATACTGTGACACACAAATTCATCTAATCAACGTGAATGCAAGTAGTCAAAGTAATAACAATGCAGACAAGTACTAAATCCACTGAAAATGGATGATCTAGCCTGGCAACATGGAGTCGACCAAGGCAGAAAAGGTTCATTGATACAAAAAAACACTGAATTGCCAAATTCGAAGAACCTGGAAATACCAAAACAACAATCAACGTGGTTCACAAAAAAAACAATACTGAAATGAAGTTACCACTAAATCGAACAGTTCCAAAAATCAAGTAAAAGCTGATGTCATAATAGTTCAAACATTGATTTAATTCAATACACAAATGCTCGAATAACTCGAAGTCGTCCCGGCAACTCATCAAGACACGGCATGTAACCAAGTCAAAAACATCAACTTCTCACATAGTCGAATGGTCGACAAAACACATAACGAAATCAACAATCGAATACGAACGAAACCCAGTGGCCAAGATAAACAATATCGAATCAAAAATCGAATTGCAGAAGCACCATAACGAGAGCGAATTAGATGTGAGAATTACTCACCTTTGATCGGTCGAGAGCTTGTAGCAGATGTTCCAGAAATTTGAAAGCCCAATCTGTCGAAGAAGAACGAGCATCGGAAGCCACGACATCTCGAAGGAACGAATGCCGCCAAAGCCCTACTTTTCAGATCGAAGAGAAATGGTCGCCCCCATTTTCTTTCGTTTGTTTTAGGCTTAGGGTTTACGAATGGGAAAAAGTGATCAAGGAGGAACGATTTTCGACCCTAGATAATTACCACAACCAAAAGAACGTGGGCCAAGGTCCAATTAAAGCCCGCGAACCATTTCAAAAAATTTTATTAAAGAATTTTAACCCGAATAAATCTCAATTGCAATCAAACCATTTTCATATTTCAAACCCGATTCGAATTCCAATAACAATTATCAACTGATTAAACACTTAACAATTTTCCAAACAGCAATCGAATAGGAAAGATGACCGTCCAAAGTTGATAAATAATTGGTACGCAATACCGGGTTGTTACAATTATATATAGTAATCATCCATAAAAATACAATTACGTCTCTCATACGTAGTTACGTCAGCGAGCGTTGGGTAAAATAGATTAACCAAAGCTCTGATACCAAATGTGACGACCGCCCATGACCCCTGCACTGAACATAGAAATAGTGTGCTGTAAAGTGTGCCAGGCAGCCATGGACGATTGCCAAGGTTAAATTAAAACAACAGAATCTATCGTATTACTCACAACGCATGTATAAAATACAATAGAGAATATATATAGTGAAGCTTCACAAAATAGAATCTCATCAATTAAGCTTCATAATAGTTGAATACAAACATCTGAATAGTCAATACATCAAGCCTCACTACATATCACTCAAAGAATATACAAGCAGCGGAACATCCAGTACATATAATAAGAAACTAATACGTAAGCCTCCAGCTCGTCTTCGTCATCAGCATCGTCGGAAACTAAGAACAGCACCTGTCACCTGCTACCTAGTCTGCCCATCCCAAAATGGATGAACAGCCCAAGGTAATAAGAGTTGAACATAAAACCTTGGGTCAGACAACAGTCTTAGTGAGCGGTAAATTAACTAACAACATACCAAAAGAGCATAAAGGTAAAAGGAATAGGAATCCAACCCTCCCACTCCACCTCTTTCTACAGTGATAGCCCCCAGACACACGAAGCAGAAATAAACATAGCAATGCAGACATTTAAAGTAAAGCAATTATCACTCGAGTCAAGGTCGGTGTTTTCCAAGTACAAACCCCCAAGGCCTAAACCAAGATCAGATAAGCACCCAGAAAACATCGCTCTTGAGACCGAATGATGATACAACCAAACATCCATGACTCTGGCTATCACTGTTATCATTGCTTCGATACCACCGTTAATTGAATGACCGGCACATTCTTTCAGCCGTCCGTCAAGGGTTAATGGCAACCCCGGTTCTAGACAGAACTCCGCACGTCGTCGCAGCCCGTGCCTAGGACTATCGAATCTGCCCAGAGTACTCGACTACAATCATAGTCTTTAGGGATTATCGAATCTGCCCAACGTACTCTTGCTTTGAGCTTGCTAGATCCTTCAACAACGATGAAATCTCAGCCTTCTAGTCATCCTCCTCGACGACTATTCTCATACTAGCTCAAGCGCCTCTCGAGCAAACCATTATCCTCAAACCTGAACCATTTCACCGAGTTATCAACATGCTTGGAATGATCCCGTCTGGATTAAACCAAGGCTATCTCATACCATGCCTCACTTCATCTCATCATAGCAAAGCCTCATCTCAACATCAACATCATCAAATCTATCCATATGAGCTTCATCATCCGCCACATATGCCACGAGCAGCTTTTCCAATTCAAGAGCCTTTCCCTTAGCTTTTGAATCATCTTCGACTAACTTTTCCAAATCAAATCATCAATCAACTAATTTTCAACAATCAATCAAGTCAAACATTAATCCAAGTAATCAAGCATTCAAACATGATCAAATAAACAATTATAACAATAATGGCAATCTTGTAAATAAAGAGTCTAAATCTAACAAGCATGAAACACGGGTAATATCTCTACAACTTGATGAATGAACTTGCATAGGTTAATCATGTAGTAAAATGGATGTCAAATTATCATGAACAATAGATCTATACTTAAGTTTAAGAAAATGGATGGAAATCACTATTTTAACACCAAATCAAGCCAACAATCCGATATACTCCTTTGGATCCGTGTGAGAGATAATCACCACTCACCAAATCACCTAAACACCTCAAAAGCAACACACTTCAGATCTGGATAGCAAAGGATCTAACTCGATCTACCAAAATTCTGCTTCAAACGATGAAATCTCTCTTCGAAGAATGTAGATCTTCAATCTAAGCTCTTGGATCTTCGATTTGATCTTCAATTTGGATGGAAGGAATCACAAGATTAAAGTGGAGAAAAGAAGTGAAGAAGTATAGAACTCGAGCTCTCAAAATGGCAGCACTTCGTCGCTTCAAAATCCGGATCCCAAAAAGTGAGGAAATGGACGTGTATTTATAGGCTGGAAATCCTTAGGTCGTCCGCCCCCTTAAGTCGTCCACGACCTAACTCTTGCCGACCTACCCATCCACACGACCTACGACCTAACGCATATGCGCTTCCACGACCTAACGACCTACCGCATATGCGCATCCACGGTCTAAAAATGTCATGACCTAAGACTCAACACTACTGCGCGACCTACGACCTAACGAATTAACTGCTTACGCGACTTAACAACAATCGCGACCTAACACTTGCGCGACTTAACACATATGCGCGACCTAACGACCTATCAACACTCGCGACCTAACACACATGCGTGCTACTCCTTAAGTCGTTTAGACGACTTAACAACTTACGACTCAACAGAGATGCGACTTAACGACTCACGACCTAACACTCTTAGGTCGTCTAACGACCTAACTACGCTCATCATACTAACATAGGTCGTCTACGACCTAACTACACACAAAGGATCTTACGACCTAAACTTAGCTCGCTCCTAAGTCGCTCACGACCTATCTCCTTAAGTCGTTAGCTCACCCCAGATTCCTAGGTCGCTATCCCTATGCCGCTAACTCTTAAGTCGTTCCAATCCTTAGGTCGGTCAAATCCTATAGGTCGCTAAACCCCTTAAGTCGTTCACTCGACCTAAGCCACCACACGACCTAACTTCTACACGACTTATCCCATAATCCTTAGGTCGCCAACTTCCTTAGGTCGCCAACTTCCTTAGGTCGCCAACTCCCTTAAGTCGCTCCACCGACCTAACTACTATACGACCTAAGCTCCGAACGACCTAACTCTGGACGCTCTAGCAACAGTTTTTACTATGTTTCGATCCGTAAAAATACGGGTCGTTACACCTGCCGACCTTACACAGTTGAAATCCTATTTAGACTAACCTAATGCAAGTCAAGGAAAATGCCCCTTTCAATTACTTAATACTTCTTATTAGAAATTAAACATACCCCATTTCCTAAGAAATACTGGACCATTTAATTCTTCAAATCAGAGGCAAACCCTCGGTATATTTTCCCTTATCTATCCATAACACATATCCCTTTCCCATGGGTCTTACAGTTGGAGATGTCCCTTATTAGTAGTAAGTATACACAACTACTGGTAGCCTCTAGGTAAAGGGCAGACTTTTGTTGTGTAACTCTACTTACCTCGCTTCCCAACCCACTAAACCAAACCAACCATCCTCAGCTTAAATGTTGGAAAAGGTCTTCGGTATAATTAAGGCTGTTTAATTTCCCACTGTAAAAATTATACCGCCTTCTAGCATTTAATTCCTATCTTATATGCATATTTACTCTATTCCATAAATGTCAATTATCCATAATAAATGGTCATTATTATTCTTATTGGACAATCTCTAAAAACATTTATTTATTCATTCCAATTCAACCTATTATGCCTATTTCATTTCTCCATAAATGCATATTAAATCCTTTAACCAGTCCTAGTGAGCCCATTTATTTCCCCATTTAATTCTATAACTCCATACTAGCTACACATTTATTATCCTATTAATTTTGGAGTTATTATCTCTTTTCCATCTACACATCCTTATCCTATAATTTATAACACTATTTATAACAAGATGTCCTAATTATAACTAATATGAATATCGACGTATATTATGCTATATATACTTATATTTTTAATCGGTAGGCATAATTATATGTAGGCATGTGTATATATATTCCTAACACATTATTCCTATGCTTAGGAATTTTAGATTAATTTCCACATTTTAATTTATTAGAGTTATACATTCCAAAAAGGATTACTACTATAATTTTCCATAAATTCCCAAAAATAAGAATCTTTCTTCGTTTGAAATTACAAGGAATTACCTTTTTTTCTTTTACCGAAATAGATAGTGTAAATTACGGAGAAGAATATATATACTTTACACATCCCTTTCCTTTTTGGTTATATTTCTTATTATTTCAAACGACATTTTTTAGGTACATTTGTGGAGTTAGATAATTTATAGAGATTACACGGAAATAGATACAATTAAATTGTACCCCGCTTCTAATAAATTGAAACATAGAAATTCACATTTCAAGTCAAATTACGGAAATCTAAACTAATACTAACAATTTACAATCCAACTATAAATCTGGAATAAACTTAGCAACTTTATCAACATTTAACTTTAACAAATTTAGAGACTGATTGCCAAATTTCTAGATTATGGTGCAAACACCGTTCATATTCCAATTACCTAACTTACATAATATATAGGCAAGATTTCATCTTCCTAAGCCTTCAACTCATCAGATCTTATATAGGTATAATAATTAAATAAAATTCAATGATACAAATTTCAATGTTATAAATAAATCATATAATTTTCCGCTCACCTTTCTATCTTTCCAAATCTCCTAAATCATAATTCATCCCTTTACTTGACTCCCTTTTCATTCTAATCCAAAAGACTATGTATAATAAGATATATATATATATATATACACACACACACTACTAGAATTACATATCTGAGGAGAGATTTAGGGTTAAGGAAAATATAGATTTACGACTATGAAATTTACCCTTTTTTCCACAGTATTGATTTGCTCCTTCTCTTCTTATATTTTATTTTATGCCCTTCTCCAATTATATATACATATAATATAATATTTTATAATTAATAGAAATAGTGGAGAAGGGAACATGGCAAAGCTTCGCTGCTTTGACCAGCAAAATATGAGAAGAGAATTAAGGGGTTAGACCTATATTTATACGCGTTCGAATCAATCATATCCAATATATTTAAATAATTAAATCTGTCCCGTTTGGCCAAGATTCAAACCCTAGCCACCACTTTAGGACCAGTCGACCACTCCCCTATAGGCAGTTGATCGATGGAGGTCGATCGGCCTAAAGAAGGGAGGTCAACTGGTGAGGTCCGTATTTAGTATTATTTATTTCTTATTTTCATTTTTTAATTATTTTCATCTCAAAAACTTCAAACGTTGATAACTTCTTCGTTTGAGCTCCAATCGCAAAACTCCAAATATGAAAGTTGTTTAGAAAATCGCTACGGATGCAATAGTGCAATTTTCATGGCAAAATTCTGATGTTTTCTCAAATTCCACGTTGGATACCTATTAATTATTTATTAATTAGCGTCGATTTTACGGGATGTTACACGAGCGCTTTGACCAGGCCCACGGTGGAACCAAAGGCAATATTGACCATCACCCTTCGGATGGGTGCTTTGACCGAGCCCAAGTACAGGACCAAAGACTTTATTGACCATCTCTTTTTGTTGGGTGCTTTGGCCGAGCTTTATAGTGGGACCAAAGTCTTAAGTATCCTCTTCAGGATATGAGACATATTTCTGCCCAACAAATCTCGCTAACCTCATTAGGTCAGGAGTTACATTGAAGATAACACATCTTCGTCCGGGGCATATTTTAAAAAGATAGAATCTTTGGTAATCCATTTTATTCACCCAATGTAGTAAAATATGGTCTGAAATGTTCGACATCCCATGTCCAAGCTATCACATACCTAACTGGGCTACTAGATCGATGAGTTCCTGAAGGGATTACTTCATGAATAACCAAGGGACTTTCCTAATTTGGTCCTAGGAGGTCGTATGCTGGGTCCTTTACCTCCGCCATTACCCTTCTTAATACTAGATCTTCTTTCTTGAATCCCTTTTCTTTTACTTTTGAGTTATAATATTTGGAAATTCTTCATTGGTACTCAACCGTTCGCAAGGGGGCTTGGTCTCTTAGCTCATTGATCAAGTCAAGTGATTCTTTCTTTATTTCTTGGTTTGATTTGTAAGCATACAATAATTTTTGGCATAATGGGACTTCAACTTCGATTGGTAGCATTGCTCCAAATCCATATGTTAAAGTGTAACGACCTGTAATTTAATCACTTTAAATATGAATATTTGGTATATTTTTAAATAATTAATTAATGGATTTTTATAACTCAAATAAAGGTGAAGTTGTTTTCAAATTTGGTTAAATAATTATTTTGAAGAAAAATAGAAAATGTGACCAAAAATCGTTTTTTGGATTTTCGATTTTTCACCGTTTAAAAGTTGTCAAAAAATGATGTGTACACTAGAGTATGTATACACACACACTTATTTAATAACATAGAAATGGTTAGAGTGAAATATGTTAAATTTATTTACTAAGTTTTAAAATAGTTTGACTTTTCTTTTTAAAAAATAAAAAAATAAAAGAGAAAATAAAATGTAAAGGCAACTTAATATCATAAAAGTGATGTGATGGAATGAAGTTGGAGGTTGAGTGCTAGGGGCGTATGTGTTCATGAAGGTAGGGGAGGAGGTAATGTGGCACTTGATTATGGATGGTATGGAACCAAAGGGTAAAAGGGTAATTTTCTTGTCCTATTTTATATAATAACAATTACCTTTTCCTAATTCTCAATTTATTTCACTTCCTTCATTTTTCAAAACTTCTACTTCCTATTTTCAAAGCTCCATCTTTCTTTTTAATGGCTTCCAAAAAGATTTTTAATTAAATTGCACTTAAACACTTAAACTAGCTCCTAAAAACACATCTATCCCTTCACTACTTCTCTTACCTTCAAAACAAAGTCCAAAACACCACCTTTCCACAAAGGCCGTGCCCTTAACTACCCTAGGCTAAGCCCAACAGCACTAGGCCGAACCATATTGACCTATTCTAGGTCTTAAAGGGTGGATTTTGTAGGAGGAAGCTTCGTCCGGGAGTTTGGTTGAAATTATGCTTGTTTAAGTGAGTAAATCTCACTTTAAAATCAAAGTTTTAAACTTTATTTTTGTAGTAATAAATTGTTGCTAGTTATTTGTTTTGAAAGTGATGTTGCTTGTGTGTATATATATGTGTTTATATGTGATTATTTGTGTGAACTTAAGAGTGCAGTTGAAATGTTTAAGTACTGATTTGAAAGTGTTAACCTTTACTTGTTGTGTGGATGTTATGCATTTGTTTAAATGTATGAGCTCATGTATGAATATTGCATGCTAAAGGGAAAGTTAGCGCTTCGATTTGTGTATGTTGTGACATCGAGATCCCGTGTGTTTAAACTTGTTTACTTATTTTATTTTCTAGAAATGTTTTACAAAGGTTTTAAAAACTTTACTTTTGTTTTCAAAACTTTATACAAAGTTTATAAAGTAATTTAATATGGAAGGAAAGTGTTTTTAAAAGTTACTTTGATTTGTAAAACAAGTTTTAAGGTTATGGTATCCATAGTGATAGTCGCTATGGATGCAGTTCGTAAAACAATCACTTTATAAACTTTAAGTATTCTTGAAGAGTTTTTAAAACCATATTATATGTATTAAAAAGGTTTAATTTTTATTTATTGATTAAGTAAGAGTTTAATGATTATTTAATTAATTAATTAAGTAAAGGTAATTAGCACTTAATTATTAATTAAGTAAGGTAATTATTATTTATTAATTAATTAAGGTTAATTATAATTAAATAATTGAGTAAAGGTTAATTATTAATTAAGTAAAAGGTATAATATTTAAATTAATTATTAATTAAATAAGAGTTAATTATTAATTAACAATTAATTAGGTAAGGTTTAATTACTACTTAATTATTTATTAAGTTAAGATTTAATTATTATTAAATAAGTTTTAAAATTATTATTAATTAATTAGATAAATGTTTTAGATTTTTAACCACTTTACTTTCATGGATCGGTTTGTTTAAAACCAACTTTCTTTTACAAAAGATGGGTTTTAAATACAAGGAATCTTTTTGTCTGTGCCATTAAGTAGCCAAACAAATATGATAAATTATATTAAAATGTTGACATGTTTTATGGAAAGTAAGTCATCTTGTATTTAGCACTAAAAGACGATTAGTAGACTTCCTCTATCTATGAGATCTAGAACAAGATTTTCTAAGCGAGGGATAGACAAGTTGAAATGTCGAAAACGTGACAAATATAAGAGAGTTAATTTTGATAAGCGGGTCATAGTAAATTAAGTATATGGGAGATTCTTCGTTGTATACTTAACAATAAATTCTGAGATATGGAAACTCATCTTTATCCCAAGAAGTAAGAATGTACATCGAGTCAAGATTAGTTTTCTAATTTGTTCGACTTCATTGTTAATCAAGGGATCGTACTGTATGATATCGAAAAGTAGGGATAAGTATAGGATGTCTTCTTTTTCACATGCAAATCTATACATACCCCAGATAGAGGATTTGTTCACTATCGATAACTTCACCCATTTTAAAATTATCAAATGTTGGTTCGAGGAGACCAGGATCGGATAGCACGAGCTATCCGAAAACCACTTCGAACCAGCGTAAGCAATCAAATTGGAAACATCTGGAAGATGATGGAATCGAAGACGAAGATCCTTGAAGTGCAAGGGCTACTTGCTACTAATCCCGAGGGTGATTTCAAAATAGATGTAGTAGAAGTACTACCTTCGGTTTGTTTATATCCTGAACAACTTGTGTGGACGAATGCTAGCATTACATTGTCGCCTGAAGGGCATTGTTAGCATTCCAAGTGGGATTGCTATATGAGAGTGTAAGCATCACCTCAAGCCTCACAACCGGAAATGACTAAAACAAGGGATATGCAGTAGGGCTATATGGGTCGCACCTATTAGGATTTAGTTGTCACCCGATCTAGATCAATACTTTCAGATTATATATGTCAGTGACCCAGGTACGGTTGTTGATCACAACCGAGGTGGTAATATATTCAGTACTATCTAGTAAGGGGTAGGTCGGTCCAATGTTGGCAGGGGATCCATGTGAGGCCCTCGGTATATTTTATCCAGTAAGAGGTAGGCGGTACCCCAGTAGCCTTATTATTGATGGAATCCAATCTCCAATAAGTGCCTTTGTAGACTTAGTTGTATACCTATTATGCTGGAATGTAATTAAATGTAACCATTTTGGCCATGTTCAATATTTACTATAAACCCTAGACATTATTATAATATCACTGGATTTTCTATAGAAATGTTTTGGTTATCGTAAGGTAAAAACCCGTCTGTGTTTATGTATGGCATAGTCTTACGAGATACCTTTATTTTTGAAAAGAGTTTATATGTATGATAATTCAGTTGTTTGGAGTTTACTCACATCAGACACATGTCTGACCCGGAGTTTTCTTTCTTTCCTTAAAACTCTTGGGTACTCAGATTTGTATGAGTGGCCTAGTAGTCCAGATTCTTACATATGCATTTTGGAGGAGCTTAGAGCGGGAGGCTTCGACGTTATCTAGATATTTATTTATTTCCCGTTGTGCATGTATATTATTTATCAGCATTGTGGGGGCAGGCAGTTATAACTGTCAATGGCCAGAGTTGGTATTTGTGTAAATCTGATATTCATTTTA
This sequence comes from Allium fistulosum, assembly GCA_030737815.1. Lineage (NCBI taxonomy): Eukaryota > Viridiplantae > Streptophyta > Magnoliopsida > Asparagales > Amaryllidaceae > Allium > Allium fistulosum. Next base: position 1,431,457,446 of record CM060902.1, read on the forward strand.
GGAATAATGCTATGTATTATATTATGTTGACTATATATATATATATATATATTTCTGTTGTGTTGCGAGATTATGTGTTTCTTTCTTCTTGTCTTTTCTTTCCTTTTTACCCTAACGGCTTATCTTTTGGACACCTACATAATCAGCACATGAATACCATGGATGTATTAAGTGTCATCTTTAGGAGTAAGGAAGGCGGATTATTACATAAAGTATATGTGGTATATCCAGTCGTCATCTTCGTGGAAGTTCTATATGACCATAAATCAGGAGAAGTTCGTCTACCCAATTTCCTTTTCCCTCACCTAATCGTTTCTTTGAAATGTTCTTCATAGTCTTATTCGCTGCTTCCACTGCCCCATTAGCTTCTGGGTAAGCTACGGATGAGAAACTTTTTGTTATACCATTCTTCTCATAAAAGCGAGTTAATTCTTCACTTTTGAATTGAGTTCCATTATCGAAAACGATCTTATTTGGGAGTCCAAACCAAGTAACTGTGTTCCGGAGATGAACTTCAAGACTTTTCCAATTGATAGCAGTTCAGCTTTTACCCACTTAGTAAAGTAATCAATCACTACAACGGAAAAATTTTCATCTCCTTTCAAGATTGGGAGAGGTCTATTAGGTAGATTCCCCACATGTCAAAGGGTCATAGGCTTACCACGAGAGTTAACTCAATTGGAGGCAGCGGTGGGATTTTAGGGAAATTTTTGCATTTATCACATCTTTTACATAGGTTAGCGCATCTTCATCATGCAGAGCCAGTAATAACCTTGTCTTACTATTTTCTTTGCTAGTTTCACCTCATTGGAGTGATCCCCATAGAATCTTTCATGGGTTTCCTTTAACAGCTTTGCTTCTATCTTTGAAGTAATGCATCTTAAATAAGACACTGAATATCCTTTTTTATATAATATTCCATCAATTATAGTGTACATAAGGCCTCGATATCTTAATTTCCTGAACTCATTTCTTCCTTTGGGCAATATTTCTTTTTCTGCGTATTCAATTAAGGGTGCTATCCAATTATTAGTATAATGATCCTTGTAGTTATCCACCCTTATTCTTTTGGAAGTTTCCCTACGTTTATCATCTTTTGGAGATTTTTCCTTGCTATTTTGTGGTTATTGAGCTTAGGAACGAGTAAAACCAAAGCTTCATTATTTGAATCATTTTCCTCAAATCCAACACTTAGGTTTTGTAACAACCCGCATATTTTACGATTGTATATTTAAATGTTTTATTTAAATATAGCATCGTTAGTCGGATTTAAGTCCAAAATGTCACTTTTTGCAAACAGTCGAATTAGGACTCGAGACAACTTCCATTGAGTCCAAAATGGTTTTTGCGACCTTTTTGAGTATAAACATCGATATGTTTGGAGTTGAGTGAAATTTTGATATTTTCATTTAGGGCTTTGGGTTTGGGTTTCAGCCCACCAACCCATCTAATACCCTAACACTCCACTCAACTCCTCTTCATTCACTCATTCCTTTTCCTAACACTCTAGCTCAAGAGAAATGGGGGAAAAAAATTGGAAATAGAAATTCCAAACCCTTGTTTGATTTGGAAACACAAGTTCTTGCTCCAAAATCAAAGAGAAGCTTAGGTAAGCATCCTCTTCATCTTCTCCATCTCTATCTCTCTTTAATTTCAGAAATTCCTAAACTCTAACTTAGGAAATATTTGCTTATTAGCTTAGATTAGAGCTTCTTGAGTTGAGATTGAAGAGGAATTGGTCTCTCCTTTGTTTTAAAGCTTCTCACTTGTATTTTGAGTTTAAAAGGTGAGTTTTTGAACTCACATCTATGTCTATATCTTTGATAGTTGTTAGGTAGTAATTCCTAACATCTATTCCTTGTTCATTTGCTTTTGAATTGAATTGGTTAGATGAATATTCCAATTTTTAGTGTTTTGAAGTCAAATCTTTAAAAATTCTATCTTTGATGTTTGAACACGTTGTTGGGGTGTATCGAAGAGCCTATAAGGCTGGGTTGTCGCTTGGCATAAATCCCTAGTCTCCAATGCTCGTCTGATCGCTCCCGTTTGGATTTTTGCCCCTTTTAGGGGCTAGGCTGAGAATACTTGAAACCACAATTCAGTCGACTGAACTGCAGTGTCAGTCGACTGAATCTGGGGCCAAAAAACTCTCTGGCTCTGTGTCAGTCGACTGACCATACAGTTCAGTCGACTGAACTGGGGACAGAAATGTTTCTGTCCCTGTATCAGTCGACTGAACTGCAGAGTCAGTCGACTGAACCTGAAACCCGAGAGTTTCTAGGCTTGTTTCAGTCGACTGACCCTACAGAACAGTCGACTGAATCTGTGAAGTTTGCTTTTTGCCTATTTTAGGCTGTTTTGTGTGGGTTTTCCTGTTTTTAATCGATTTTTTATGATCCGAATTATTGTTATCATTTATCGTCTTTGATGACTTCTTTTTCAGGATTTTTGGGAATATCCATTTGATGGATTTGATATCGATTTCTATGGTTTTGATTTACGTCTTCGAATGTGAATCTTTGGTGATTGATTGTTTTTACAATCATTTTTGTGATTTGTCACTTTAAAATATAAAGGTTTCTATACTAGTAGTAACTATTCAAACTCTTTCACAAAGATGATTTCAACTCTACTTTTAATACAAAGCTTGTTTATAAAACCGTTTTCCAATCTAATAGTATATACAAACCTTTACCTCACTCGTATGAGAAATCTAATTAAACGGCTTAGCAAAACAAGTGGTATGAAATGCTTGCGTTTACTTTGTCGGTTAATTCTTAGACTTGTTCGATTGAAATCTTGTGACAATTTTCGAGTGGAAATCTACAATTTGTTCGTAAATATTTATGTTAAGCCAGTGGTTATGGGACATGAAGCTAAACTCATTTATTTACTAGATTAGTGTAATCAACACTTCTTGATGATCGATGATGATCATTTTATGGTTTAGACTAGCGATTTGTGATGTCTCTTTGTCCACGTGGGGGACTGTACCCCGATTTATGGAGCTTCGTCTCATTTTTTATAGGCTAGCGACCTATGTTTTTATGGAGTTCGGTTCATCGAGCGTAACGCTGTATTACGTCGTTGTTCCGGCTTATTGGAGTTCGGTTCATCGGGCGTTCGCTGTACTACGTCGTTGTTCTGTATTATTTGAGTTTGGTTCATCGGGCATTCGCTGTACTACGTCGATGTTCTGGATTATTTGTGTTCAGGTTCATCGGGCGTTCGCTGTACTACGTCGTTGTGCCTGATTATTTGGGTTTGGTTCATCAGGCGTAACGCTGTACTGCGTCGATGTTCTGGATTATTTGAGTTTCTGGTTCCTCGGGCGTTCGCTGTACTACATCGTGGCACCGGCTCTATGGTTAGCGACCATGGGATAGCGATCCATTTGTGATACACGTGTTGTTGAGTTTTCATGCTCCCGTTTGTGATAGGCCTTCCCCCTTTGTGATTTCTGGATTTCTAGTTGATGATTTCTAGAATTTGTGTTTCACCAATTTTGACGATAGGCATTGATGAGCTCTATCAATTATTTGTGTTTTTGGTGAATAATTTAAAGAATGCGATTCTTTTTGGATGTTTGAGGTGATTTGGGATATTGTATGATTTTTGTTTTTATTTGATGTATACCTGTTGTAGTATGGCATTATTGTTATCATACGTTTTTGGTCATATCTCTTCTCCTATCTCAGTTTATATGATATTTATAGCTAGACTGATCCGTTTATTATTTTCTTCTTAAATAATACTCGGATCAGACCGAGGTATTTCAGGTGCTCCTGCTTGACTTCTTATCAGGGTTCATCAGCTGACTTTTGGCTAACTACTTTAGCATAGTAGTTTTTGTTAGTATACATTTGAGATAGAGACTCCTTGTTGTATACTTATTCTTTTGTCTAGCACTTGCTTCTATTCTTTTGTGATGTAGTGGATCTAGTTTGACCACTATTTTGATGTACACTTTTATGTGTTATATTCATATCTGTTTCCGCCTTTGTGATATGAATATCTGTGACTGATTTGTGTTATGTTTATTTCTATATTTGTTTCCGAAGTCCGTATAGCCACTATGTGGTAGCTTTGAGTTTGTATTTGATATGTCGGATTTCCTCTTGAAACGAAATGTAAGTTATATTATATGACATATTGGTACTCGCACAAAGCAATTACACAGATGGTCACTCCTCAACAGCCTTATTCTTCATGCTAGTCGACGGCATTACCCCGTAGTGTCCTTGGCTAGCGTGAGTATAGAGGTGGGGCATCACAGGTTTTATTGGAATCCGACATGAATAATTTTTACCTCTGGCACTCCTCGTGAACTTGCCTATTTTGCTAAGGATTCTACTTATGCATTCTATTCCCTTGATATCTGATGGATAGGGTAATCTTCAAACTGGACTGACATTTCGTGGATCTTTTTCACATATTGGTTTATGGAGCATCTTTCCTTTGGTATACCTTTTTAATTGATTTACTATTAGTCATGAATCACTAAAATCTCGATCCTTGTAATTTTTAGTTATTGAGCCAAAGTTAAATTAGCCATCACAAATTCATATTATACTATGTTATTGGTTGTAGAAAATCCTAATTTCATTGAATAATGTAGTCTATGTCCATCAGGAATAATTATCACATAACTTGCTCCACATCCCTGTTCATTTAAAGCACCATCCACATATAACCGCCATTTCGGGTCAAGTTTCTTATCCTTTTCCAATTGCTCTTTAATTATCCTTGTACATTCAGTTATAAAATCGGCCAAGTCTTGTCCCTTACTCGATACTCGAGGTAGATATTCAAAATCGTTAACTTAACTCCATCCTTCATTTTATCAATCTTCTAGATGGCTCAGGTTTGCCGAAGATTTTCTTAAGTAGATTATTGATAAAAATAATAATCGAATGTGCTTGGAAATAAGACCTCGGTATTCACCCTAATAACATTAGGCAATAAGCTGTCTTTTCTACAACTAGGTATCTAACTTCCAAATCCTTTAATCTCTCACTTGTACAGTACACTAGAAACTGAATTCCATTTACTTCTCTTACTAAAACTGAACCGATTGCATTTTCTGATACTGCCATATATAAAAAAAATTCTTCTCCTTTTATGGGGCTAGAGAGTATTAACAGCTTTTCCAGATGATCTTTTAACTCTTGAAAGGCTTTTGACATTCTTTTGCCTAATCAAAGATTTTATGCTTCTTGATTACATCAAAGAAGGGGATGCATTTATCAGTTGTCTTTAATGTAAATCGATCGAGTGCGTTGACCCGTCCACTTAGTCCCATTACTTCCTTACTTGACTTAGGTTATGGAGCATCCATTTAGTCAAAGCGCTTTTAAAGATAATGTTTACTGCACTTTTAGTATCAACCAATATCTTGGATATTAAGGAAAGCCTAATTAATGCACTAATCATAAGTGGATCATTATGTCAGTATTTATCTCCCTTAATTCTTTTGGAGTTACTATCAGATCTAGAATTTAGGTAAAACTCTTGTAAGCTTTTGCTGGAGATTCTTCACCTATTGGGAAAATCCTTTTCTTTGCCTCTTGTATGTATCAGATCCTTATGCCTTTGCTCATTCCTGCAATATGTGTCTATCATGGATCACATCAAAAAGATTGATTGGTTGTAGAAGATCTCGTGAGAGCTCGTTTTCTAAGATATTAGCATTGTTAGCTGGGGGTTCTTCACTATGAGAGTATTTCTTATCATTCTTAAAAAATTATTTGAGTGCTCCTTTTCTAGTCATGCCTTGTATAATTTTAGCTAGAATTCAACAATCACCTATTTTATGTCCTTTCACTATGTGGAAGGCACTGTAATATCCCCATTTATTTGGTCATGAATTAGTCTTTGAATTGAATGAAGTGGGATATTCTTTTTCATCTTTGGTCACAACATAAATGTAGGAAATAGGTTGGTTCAATTCGATAAAATTTGCTTTTGGAAATTCATCCTGCTTTCCTTTCTTATTTTGGAGTAGCAAAAGCCTTTGCTTTCTCTATGTTTTCATTTGTCATATAAGATCTCGTTCATTTGGACAAACTTATCTGCTTGAGAGTGAAAATCTTGTAGATCTTTATATCCATGAATATAGAGTTCCTTCCAGAATGGAGTATTCTCGATTAGCCCGGATTTCATATCCATTAACTTCTCTACATCACTTACTTTCTCGGCATTGTTAGCCTTTGCATTAAAATTTTTCAAGTAATCTCGCAACAATTCTCCCGCCCTCTGCTTTATGTTAGCTAGCATGCTTGCATCAATGGTTGGCTTTTTGGAGGTACAAAATTATGCTGAAAATTCATAAGAAAACCATTCCCATGAGTATATGGTCTTTTCACAATAGCAACTATGCCATTTGTAGCTACACTAAAGAAGGTGGTAGAAATATTCTACCTATTATTACTCCCATAGGATCATATAAGTTCATTTGGCTTTCAAAAGCCATTAAGCAGTCATCTATGTCAGATGTACCATCATACGTAACTGAGGGAATTTTGACATATGAAGATAATGGAACTGCAATGATTTCCTATGTAAATAGGGCTCCTCTAAATTTATTATTCCCAATAGGTCCATCGTTCTTTTCCCCTTTAAATCTGCCATATCCTTTATCATTTTGTTTGCCAAATCCTTCAAGTATGTTTCGCTGTCTTTATAATCCTTTCACTCTAGTTTGTATTCTTTTTAAGAAGTTGAGCTAGCAAATTGCATGAGAGGAGATTTTGGTTCCTTGTTTAGTTTTTGAGTTAGCAATTGTCGACCCAAACTTTTTTCCCTAAGTTTATGTAATGCTTAACATGAGTTTTAGTTGATTTAGTCACTCGTATCTAATCGCTCTTCTATTGTTCTAGAATTCTTTTCCCGATACCTTTCCTATTAGGATTGAAGATTCAACATTTCTTTAGGGGATTCAACTTCCTCCTCATCATTTTCTTTTATTCTTCGAGACAATGTTGATGACTTTTGAGAAACGACCGTCTCAATTAACTCATGCATGACTTGGAGTTTTTTCAACATAGCTTTAATGTCATTCTCTTCATTTGTTGTCTTTATTAGTTCTGATTCTTGCCTTGCTTCAATGTTTTAGACATTGAACCGAGGGGTCGCATTTTCGTCAAGGTTTGTATGATGCGTAGCTTCTTCTTATATTTGTACGTTAACTTTCTTGGTCGATCTCACCATTTTGCAATAATACGAAAATTAATAGGAAATTTCTTTCTCCTAAGTTCAATTCTCGGTGATTGCACTACAAACTGTTAGGTAAAAATTCAGTCCTATATATGCTTAGTCAACGAAGAGAATTAATGGTACTTGATTAAAAGGAAAGGCTCTTAAATAAGCATGCTCATCTTAAGTCCATTCAAAGTCATTTATGCAAATAAAAAATTATTTATATTCTAAATCAGAAAGTCTTAATTTCAGTTTGACTTATCAATCATTAAAGTCCAATTCCTAGTTTTTTATTTTTGTTTAGGAGAAATGAAAAATGGGGAAGATGTATAACTTAAAATTCGCATATCCTTATTAAAGGGTACATGCCTATTTATAGAGAATTCAAGCGCTTAGATTTTTGACATGCGATACTTGTACGAGATGGACGACCATGATTTTGCTGATGTGGCACATGGTCAATTTGACATATGGCATAATTTGCTTTCAATGCTTTATGGCGATGTGACATAGTTAAGCCAATCAAATGATGCCACGTGGTCAATTAGATTATTGATTTTCGGTAAACTCTTCAACATGCGATAGCTATATGAATCCTAACATGCGATAGGCTTCAGTAACCAATCTACGATAATTTCATCCATCATCCCACAATAGCTTCTTATTCCTTCAACATGCGCTAGTCTCAATAATGCCAACATGGAACAACCTTCATAATATCAACCTGCAATAGCCTTTATAACATCAACCTTCAATAGCCTCCATAATATCACCATGCGATAGCCTTCACAACATCAGCCATAATAGCCTTTATGGTATCAACCTATGGTAGCCATTATAACATCAACCTTCGATAGCCTTTGTAATATCAACTTGTGATTTCCTTCACAACATCAATCCATGATAGCCTTTGCAACATCAAACTTCGATAGTCTTCAAAATATCAACCTGCAATGACCTTCATAACATCAAACTTCGATAGCCTTTACCATATCGATCCGCGGTAGCCTTCACAACAACATCCTACAATAGCCTTCATGATATCAACGATAGCCTTGGACCATAAACTTTTGATAGGTTTATATCATCAACATGTGATGCTTTCAACTTGCGATAACCTTAAACCATCTACTTTCGATAGCTTTATATCATCAACATGTAATAGCTTTCAACTTACGATAGCTTTCATCATGTGATAGCTCTATATCATTCACTTGTGACAGTCTTACACTATAACCTTGCATTAGCCTCTTCTTTATTAGCATGTGATAGCCTCTTACTACTTTAATATTGGATAGCTTTGTCTATATCAACTTGTGATATCTTCTTCCTTATCAACATGTGATGGCTTCTTATTGCTTTAAACTGCGACACCCTCCTCTATATTAACTTAGGATAGGTTTTTTGCTATTTTTGGCCTTTGTTACCGTTAATATTATCTAGTAGTAGCCTTTTTAACCTTAAGTAAATTTGGGATGTAACATAAAGTATACCATTAACAACGTTTCGAAATAAGATATGGTTCATATGAATGATTAGTCATGCCCTTTGGACAGACCAACACACTTGCTTTCTTTGTAGATTTAATGAACCAAATCTTCCAAGAGTTTTGGAAGTTCATGATGGTGTTTATTAATGACATCTTGATATATTCTAATAATAAAAGAGATTATGAAGTTTATCTCATAATAGTATTAGATATGCTAAGGCAACATCAACTAAAGTAAAGCTTTCAAAATGTCATTTCTAGAAAAGAGAAGTGGAGTTTCTTGGACATATAGTTCAGAGAATTGACTGTCTATGGATCCATCAAAGTTCGAAGCTATTAATAGTTGGAAAAGACCTAAGACTATAATCAAGATTAGAAGTTTCTTGGGATTGGCTAGCTACTACTAGAGATTTCCTACTCATTATTTGGAGCCATTGCTTTTGCTTCTTGACAGCTTCGATCCCATGAAGTATGATATCCTACTCAATATTTGGAATTGGAGGTAGTAATCTTTGCATTGAAGGTGTAAAGACACTATCTTTTGGGAGAACGATTATGGTTGTTTATGAATCATAAGTCCATAAATTATTTATTCTCTTAGAAGGAGTTGAATATGACATAACAAAGATGGCTGGCGTTTTTGGTGGCATATGACTTTGGGATCGGGTACACATCGGGAATGGGAAATAAAGTTTCTAATGCACTTAGTAGAAAAAATCGTAATGTGTTATTGGAATGTTGGCTTAAAGGAACAATTTAGAGGCGTTGGCTTCTTGTGGAGTTACGACGAGGTCGATGGCGAGTCCTAATCAAGGTACCATAGTGATCTGTTGTAAAAAAGTGGCATATAAGATTGATGATTGGAAAGACTTTGCACTTGACTAAAGAGGATGTTTAGAAAGAAGGGACGTTTGTGTGTTCTAAATGTGAATAATCTAAGAAAGGAAGTTCTTCGAGAATGTCACTGATCGAAGTTTACTAAGTCGCTCCATAATATACTTCGATGCCTGAGATTGGCATAAAACTACCTATGGTTTTGATATGGGTAGTTCTCAATGATCGATGATGGATTGTGTAACGACCCGTAAATTTCAACGGTTTTAATAACGTAATTAGTTGAAATTTTGTGAAATTTTAAACGATAAAATTTTGAAATATAAATTTGATATTTGGAATACGTCTAGTTAAACATAGCAACTGGAAAATTTTCGTCCGAAAATATGAAAATTTATTTCGCGCGTAAATTACTTCAATTTAATCAGTTAAAAAGCGATGAAAATAAAATATTTTTGGAACCTAAATATTTTACATAGAAAAATTCTAATTCCTCTTCTGACTAAGACGTCATTTTCGTTTTCCAAATTTGGGCTTCTATTGCTCCGTCGATCTTATTTTCGGCAATATAGCAGCATTCCGTTCCGATATCGATTTTTGATCCGATGATCGTACCACAGATATCCATATACCGTTTTGATCGTCTCGTCGTGCTGATCTCTGTATTTTATTTGTTTGTGTGTTTTGGGGTCCGGTGCGTCACGGAAACCGTGAAACAATCAATCGTATCGGCTTCGGAATTTTAGCTTTTAAACTTCTCCTGACCGTTTAGTTGCTCGATGTGTATAACCCTATAGCCTCTGCATAATAAATTCAGAAATTCAACTAGTGACGTTTATTTTTCCATCGGTTCACTTTATAAAAGTCTGTTCGTTTCACCTACTCCATCTCTTTTTCTTTCCCCGTGTGTTCTGTCATTCTATTCTATTCTAGAGAAATTATAAATTATAAAAAATATCTCAGACATATAAAACCTTCTCTCCCTGTAGCCTAAAACTTTCAAATTCCCTGTTCATTCTCGTGGTCATTATCAAAACAGTCTCGTTCTCATCCTCGTGGCCATTTTTCCATTGGCATGTGCTCATCTTCCTACCGCCGCTACCCAGATCCACGCCCAGCCTGCCATCACCATTCGCCTACCCGCCTCCACCTACACCAGTCCATGCTCATCTCGTCCTCCCATCACCGAGCCAACCTCACATCTTCCCACCGCACCATGCTTCTCCACAAACCCATCAACTTCAGCCACCCTCCTCCGCGTTTTCTTCCACTTCCCACCTTCAGTTCGACCACAATAGCCACCAGTTTCCTTCAACGTTCTCACCTGGCCGAGCTCTACAACCATGCTTGCCATATCTCCTCTTGCTTTAGGTAGGAATGTAGATTTTGTTTATATATATTTACACTATATGTATACAAAGAAATATTTGAGGTTGTTGTACGTGAAATAAATATTCACATAACTATTTACCATCTGATTTGTATATGTTGAATATAGGTATTTGTAGTATAAGTTTCAGCAAAGCTTATAAATTGAAACTACTTTGAATAATATATAATACCTTATTTTACATCGTCTATTTGTTTATATATGTGTAGTCTTATATAAAGATTTACCATGATTTGTTTGAGTCTGTATAATATTGTAAGTTTATTTTAAACACTGAAAAAAGCTGATATGGGTAATAAAATTTATGTTATACACTGTTTATTTCATTATATATAACAGTTAAGATAAATATATGTTTTGTTACTTCTAAAAGCTTAAGTTAATTGGTTTAGCTTACAAAAATATATTGAGTACCTGTTGCAATATAAAAGGCAGAGTATATACATAGGTACAGATACATATGTTATATATAGGATATAGTTTATACGTGTTATATTTTAAATGAAGTTGAATTTTATGACAATATATATATTATATTTTATTTTGTATGTGTTTTAAAGTTATATTGTTTTGTTATTAGTTTCAAATACTGTACATATTCAGAAAAGAGGTATATAAATGTCTGGTGTTCGGTCCCATATGTATTTATAACAGATCAAAAGATTTTGCTTACTTTATATGATATAGTGCATACGTGTGACAGGAATATGGGCAACTATTAGTTTATATAAGCATATTAGTAGTATTAGTATTATTTTATTTATATAAAGTGTTCTATATATACATTGGTATGAACTTTGGATCTGTTTGTATAAGTATATATAGCTTTATGTATATGTATATTATATATTACTATTCATTTAACACGGTCCAGTCATTACTTTTGACAAGCCTTCTGTCTCATTTGTGCAAACATTGTTTTAGAAATGTTGCTTTAAGTATTGTTTTTGAAATTTTAATACAAATTTTATTTGGGGCTCGAAAGGTAATATAAATTTTTGACTATATATACAGTTAGTTATATATTATGTTATATATATATATATATATATAGATTTCTATATGTTTATATGGGCAATATGTTAAACATTTGATCTTAATTAAATATGTTATTTTAATAATGTTAAAATTTAAAATTTTATTCATAATGATAATAATATAACTGTTGTTTATATCAAATTGATTCTGATTCAGTTCATCAATTCTATTTATCAGTTGTCCGTCGAATTCGTGCCGATCTTGTCATTTTGGATTCGTGTCTGGATTTCGTAACACAACTTCGTGTCGAATCATCTCTAACCTCGAAAGGTGAGCACTCACTCACGATTAACGTTCTTTTATTTATTAAATTTGATTTCAATTGAAATGACAATTGAAATATGCTGCTATTAGTAAATTACACTGTTATATATGCTATTGCCTGTATCAGTTCACCTGTGACATTTGACACCATTATCTGTTAGTTATTTATGTGATGATAATACAGTTTGGCTGATAATTGATTGATTGTTGATGTTTATATTGAACGTTAAATTGTTAATGTTAAAATGATAAATAGTATGAAATTGAATTTGATATAGGATAATTAAATGTTAAATTTGATTAACTGACATTTGTATAATATGACCCCTTTTACTGTTGAATTTATTGACACGTAGGATTTGTTTAATTACATTTTGAACCACTGAATGTATGTTGTTAAATTGATGATGTATGAAATTGAAATTGAATGACAAGTAAAACCGTAATGTAATAATCTTTAATCTACATGAAATGATAGTGTAGATTCTAGAAATAATTATATTAATTCGTACAAATAACAATGCGAATTAATACGGTTATTTCGGGATTATTTGAATTGATTATTGGATTGTTATTGTTTTTTGTTATTGCTTGTTTATTTACTTTGACACCATCCCAGTTATCACACTGCAAGTTCCCTTTGTTATGTTTTGATTTTGAATTGAATTGGAATCGGGTTGAAATGATAAATACCCAAATTGAACTTTGACCTAGGATAGAAAATTAAATAAAACCCGATTGGTCAATAAATTTGATTTAAAAATAAAACGAAGATTTTATTTGAATAAATAATATGGTTTTGAAATGAAGTGAAATTTGAATTTTTAATGAAAGAAAATGTTAATATTTAATAATCTAAAACAAATATTAAAAATGAATTGATGAAAGAACGATGTTTAATTTGAGAAATGATTGAATTAACTTTGAAATGATTTAATAATTAAGTTTGAAATTATAATTAAGTTTGAAATTATAATTAAGTTTGAAAATTATTAAACTTTGAAATTATTTAATAATTAAGTTTTGAATTATTTAATAATTAAATAAGGTTAAATTATTTAATGATTAAATTGAATTGAAATTCTTTAATAAGAAAATTGAACTTTTGAATAAGTGAATTTTACTTCGCAAATAATTGAAATTGAGTTTTCTTTATTAAGTAAGTTTTGGAAAATTATTTAAGAAAGTAAATAAGTGAAATTGGATTTCTTTAACAAGAAATGAAATGTGATATTTTGGAATTAATGTAAGACCCGAAATTGAAAGAATTGATTTGACGAATTTAATTTAATTAAAAATTGTAAGTTTTGATTTAATGAAGTTGAACTCAAGAAATTGATTTAATGATTTGGAAATTTAATAGAAATTGTTTTGAATGATAAAGTAACTTAACGAATATTGAATGAATTCGATAAATGAGTTTAAATTGATTTGAAGGTTAAATGAAATTTATTTTATTTCGGAATGAAACGTATATATGAACTTGAATCAATATTTGAATGGTTTAAAATAAAGATTGAAATTGAATTATAAGATTTTGAAAGTGTAATTTGGAAGTTTTGAAACTTAAATTTATGGAAATGGTTTGAAAGACAAATGAAATGTTGATTTACGAATTGAAATTGAAATTGAATTTGATTTGGTTTTGAAATAAATAAACGACCAATCGGTGTAATAATTACGAAGTTATTAAAGAGACCAGAATCGGTTATGGATATACTCTCTGTCTAAACCGAAACCACTTTAATAACTATACGCGGAGTGATGATCCAGAATGAAGTGGTTGGAATGATGTACGTGATGACTGAAGAAAGTGAACGATAATGGATAGCCTTGACACTTGTGTCAAATTGGAAATGACTAAAACAGGAGCTGTGCCGGGCCAATGGAGGATTAGCTACCTCAAGTGGACACACTTCTTCGAACTACTTATACTTGTTGTCGATTGGTGCACCCTTGATTTTGGGAGTGTTGTTTCACGGTGTTGCGGGCGCTGCGGCGTTGCGTTCTCACCAGTCCGGATCAGGCGAACGGTAGTATCACTACCTTGGGTATTGCCTCATGTGCCTTGTCATACTTGTATTCCATTTATGCGCGACCACTACGATTTTGATTTGTACCTTTAGTATATGGATTGCCCTCTGGTGACTTCCGGTTTTGGGGAAACTACGGTCTTGTATATGCTTTTGGGAATAAAAATGTGTTAAGGGTGGAATGGGCCATGACTTAACGCTATTTTGATATCTTCTTATATTACTGATAGACATTATCTACTTAGCGTATATTACTACCTAGTAGATAGTTTAACGGATCCTTAAAGGATGGTTATTCCAAACATCCTTTGAGTTACTTGTATTTCAATTGCTATTTCACTTGAGTTGGATTTATTAATATAAGAATGTTAATCCTGACTCGAGTGTCTTGTGTTTTTGCTTTACGCTCGGGTCAGACTGAGTTGTCCAGTATTCGATGCTCACCTTTGAAATTGGAGCTTTGCTTGAAGATCCAGCCATCTATTCTGCTTCAGTATTCGATGATTCCAGTGATGTATTCTGATTTGTATCTGATGTATCGTATTACTCTTCTGTTGTAAACTCTGATGTATCTTATATATTCATATAGTAGCTTCATGAACTACTATCTCTTTTATTTCCGCTGCACTTATTACTCTGTGTCTGTGATCTGTGATTATTTATTTACCGTATATGTTCAGTTTTGCCAAATTTAAATTAACAACGCGGTATTTTGAGCAATTCAACTCCGGCATGAGTGTCTTCCTATACACTTATAATGGATGCGAATGGTCCAAAATATCGGATCGTTACAGATTGCAAAAATCTCTCCAATGGATTTTGGTGCATAAAAATGCATGTTTATTTGCATCAAATTAGCCTTACAACAAAAGGATAGGATTCTGCTTTTAAGGTTGCATCTCGGAGGTATAAAGATGTACCAAGATATGAAGAGAAGTTTCTTTAGGATGGAATGAAGAGAGATGTAGACTTTGGATAAAGCAATGTATGAATTGTGAACAAGTGAAAGTTGAGAATCGAAAGCCAAGTGGATTAATTCAATCTTTAGAAGTACCACTATGGAAATGAGATTCTATGTTGATGGATTTTATCAGTGGGTTATTAAGGTGAATAGAGGAAATGAAAGAATCCGGATTATGGTTAAGAGATTGACAAAGAGTGCATGTTTCAACCATGTTAAATCGACAAGGACATCACCTAGTTGGACAAAACTATTCATGAAGAACGGTATAAGGCTTTATGGAATATCAAGTAGCACTGTAAGTGATAGAGATTCTTTGTTTACTAACGAGTTTTAGAAAAGCATATATGAAGGATTATGTACCGCGCTTAAGATGAGTGCTGCTTTCCATCTGCAGATCAAACTGATGGGCTAATGAAAAGGGTTAATAAGGTGCTCGATGATTTATTGAGAGTTGTGTATTAGACTATGGAAGGTCAATGGAAGACCACTTGCACTTACTATACTTTTTATGTAATAATAGCCATGAGACTAGTAGAGGAAAGACACTTTTCGAAGCACTTTACGGAAGGCTATGTAAATTACCAGCATGTTGGTTTAAGACAAAGTCATAAACCAATGCTTGGTCTGGATGTTTGAAGAGAGGCTATCAAAAAGATTGAGTTAATCTGAGTAAGGATGAAGAGGCTCAATCAAGGCAGAAAAGTTACATAGATAAAAGGTGCGAGGACTTGGAATTCTCTATTGGAGACCATGGTTTTTTAAAAGTATCATCGATGAAGGATGTTATATGATCTAGGAAGTAAGGAAATGTTGGCACCTAGATTTGTTGGACCATTTCCTATTACAAAGAGAATTTTGAAATTCAAGAATCATATTGTGTTACCGAATACATTCTCTGGAGTCAATAATGTTTTTCACATATCTCATTTAAGGAAGAACGTGCATGATCCAACAACCACTATCGAGCCAACGGTTTTGGAAGAGTTAGCAGTGGAACCTGATATGACTGTCATTAGGCACACAATATGTATAATGGATGGAGATAAAAAGGAGCTTAGAAAAAAGACAGTCAATTTAGTGATGGTCCAATGGAGTGACGATGAACAAGACTATACTTGGGAGATAGAGGATAGGATTAGAGAGGCTTATCCTGAGTATTTTGATGTAAGTTCTATATTATTACATATAATTTTCACTAGTATTTATGCTACTAATATTTTATTTATGTTATTATGTCATATATTTTCATGATTGATATTTTTAATTGGTTGTACCTTATCGAAAGTTCGAGGACAAAACTTTTATAAGGAGGACAACCCATAACACCCTTAATTTTGGTTGCACATTATTTTGAATATTTGATTATGGGATGATTAAATTAACAATATGCTATCACACCTCAAAACATTAAAGCTATCATAGATTTAAAACCAAAGTTATTGCAGGTTGAAAAATCAAGAGCTTTCACAGGTTGAAAATGGCACTTCCGTAAATATTCGAAGAACTAATTTATTTCCTTTATGAGTAATAACATTTTATCAAACCAATTTCTTTGTAAAATTTTCATTGGTTAATCAAAATATTTTCAAAATTTTTGTAGCAAAACCAAAGAGAAAATTTCTCCTGTCTTTTCAAAACCTTAATTATATGCCATAATTTATTAACTGATAACCTAAATAATTAAAAGGTTCCTTTACTAAATAATTCATAGTAATTCGAAAATGCACAGGAATAATCTCCAAAATTTCTCAAAAGTGTGAAATTCCTTCTTTATTAAAGTTTTGGAGCAAAATTATGTTTTTCATAATTATAATACTTAAAACCTGACATTCGATTGCGATGTTTTCCATGACATTCGATGGCTTTATTCACATGCCATGGCTTCATGTATTCTAGATATGTGATACCTATGTTCTTTTGTTCCTTTGACATTTGATAACTAGTTGGCATATAATGGCTTCATATAATTAGACATGCGATAAATGTATATTTGGCATGCGATAGCCTATATTTTTGACCTGTGATATAATATCCTACCTCTATACCCATAATATCCAAGAGTATTATTAGGTAATACTGTCACATAATACGGAGAATGAAGTTATATGGGGAACACATAAGAATATTCCTTTTGGCTGACATTGGTATGTATTTAAAACATAGAATATAGTTCACTAAAAAACATATATAGTAACAGCATAAAACAATACACAATATACATAAAATAACAAAGAAAACATTGTCTGAATTACGGTGATAAGATATAATAAGAAATATATATATATATATATATGTTAGCACCAAAATTGGTCACTAACCTCGTTGAGAAAGATTGTGTAGAGATGTAAGTGATGAAGTTAAATTAAATAAGGAAGAATATGCTAATTTAAATGCAGAAAGTAAGAACACCGGATTTATAGTGGTTCAGCGTAACTGCCTACATCCACTTTGAGTTTTGATCTTTATTTCTTTCACAAGTAGTTGAATACAGATACAATCCATATCTTAATGACTTGAATACAAGTTTGAACTGACAATAATCAGTCTTCAAAGTGGCAGAGTCTCCCCATTGTTCTCCCCAAAAAAGGTCCATTTTCACTGTGACCCTGCCCCTCTATTTATAGACAAATATGGGCTGGACTTCCCAGGTGGGCTTGGTGGCCGAACACTCTAGCCCAAGTGTAGTGGTCGTTGTATGCCGAACCAAGTAGACCGAACACGTTGACGCCGAACCACCTTCTCAATGCCGAACGGTACGTTTGATGGGTGGGAAGTGCAGAATAGTTGTCAGTCGAAGCCGAACGTGCCTTCTGGCTGAACAATGCTTCTTAGCCGAACGATCCGTTGGCCGAACGATGCTGCCATGTAGAGTAGTTATATACGTCGAACGTCTTCTAACGCCGAGTACCACTGGATGCTGAGTACTACGCCGAGTACTCCTTGATGACGGGTACCATGGATGCCGAGCACTACGCCGAGTACTCCTTGATGACGGGTACCATGGATGCCGAGTACCATGGATGCCGAGCACTACGCCGAGTACTATGAGATGCCGAGTGCTACCTGATGCCGAGTACAATGGATGCCGAGTACTTCGCCGAGTACTCCTAGATGACGGGTACCATGGATGTCGAGTACTTCGCCGAGTACTCCTAGATGACGGGTACCATGGATGTCGAGTACTTCGCCGAGTACTCCTAGATGTCGAACACTCTCTGATGCCGAGTTCCACTGGGGTGCCGAGTACTACGTCGAGTAGTCCTTGATGCCGAACACTCTCCGATGCCAGTTCCGCTGGATGCCGAGTACTAGTTGCCTGGTCAAATCTCCAGGAAACACTTGCCCCCCAAAGTGTGTCGTGTGAAGCAACACAACACGCTTTGAACTATGTATCCTCCATGTCTCGTTTCAAATCCTTGACTAAATTCTAATGGAGATGCCTTCTTGAGAATATCAGTGGTCATCCGTGTCTAATTCTGCAGAGCTAATAGGCTTCGGCTATCTGATCTAGTCTTCTCTTAATAACCCTTAGTGAGAATTCAATTTCTGTTGATTTCAAGAAGTCGAACTTTTTCGAACGTACACATGCACGTTCAGGTACATGTTCTTTCCATTGTCTCTCGGATGCGTTTTATATGCTCATAAGTCGTCGCCAACTCCATCTAGTTTAATTGCAATTCAATCACGATTCCTTGTTTGTATTTTCTGTGAAATAAGGGTTGCAATCAGCCACTTGAGGAGTTTTCCAAACCTCTCTTCAGTACAGACTCTATGATTTTGTTCACAGCTTCAACCTGTCCATTTGCAGTTATAATGGATCATGGAAGGTCATAAGGACAGATGACGATACGGATAAAGAAGTTGATTATTTTCTTCATCTTGGTCGTGGTTAAGAGTTCTTCATGATGAAATCAATAGAGATTGTGCTAGCTTTTGTAGCTTCGGGTTGATATTCAATGCATGGCTCGCGATAGTTAATGAAATCACATATGCATGTCAGAATGGGTCCAAGGGAACATATCATCATTTATTCAGAAAAATCCAACTAATTCTTTTATCATCACTGCACTGAGCTATGATCCGATACTCAGCACCCAGAAAGGGTCGCCATGGCTAGCTGTAATGTCGACCATCAGCTTAGCAGGTGCCATCCCAGATTCTTTGAGTAAAGATGTAACTATTTTGCATAACATTCAATGTGAAATATGGTCGGGACGGTCAATGTTGATGGTTACTCTGGTCGAATCCTTGAGTCTTGTCATGAGTTGTTAAGTCAAATAATGAAGGGCTCTGAATGCTCTAATTGATTATCTGCAAATGGCCAAAGATCAGGCTTAAAAGCACGTTGAAGGAAACGTCGAGTAGGGGCCAGCCTCGAGTTGCGTGCAACTACATAGCTGGATCTTGCTATGAGTTTGAATTTGCTTGTATATTCGAGTAACACATTTTCATTTCAATGCATTCATGATCCTTCACTCGCCCTTCGGGTTGGAGTGACAGTCAGTTTCCCACAAGCATTGGCATCGATTTTATGATTCTATCTCTGGCATCCTTTCGGTCGTTGCCTTGAGTAGCTGTAAGCACTATATATAAGTTTTAATACTGAGCTATCGTAGCCATTTTTTGGATGACCATGCGTCTTCCCCCAGTCCCGGGTTGATAAATGTACTGCATGGACGGTTGAGTCTCGTCCTAGCTATGTTTATGTTTTCACCTAAACTCCAAAGACATAGAGGTGATTGGTGAATAGTCAGTTCACATTCATCTTGCTTCTCGCTCGTGCCCCCGGGTCTGGGGCATATACCGATAAGTAGGAAGGCCAGCCACGCCCACTTTAGCTTTACTCTCCTTCCTGTTGGATCATGGGATCATGTCAGTCGATGGGAGACTAGGTCTCGCCTATCTTGGATTTTATCGTGGTTTTTCATTCCAAGAGGAATACTTCGATGCCACATAAGTTTCAGGGAGTAATTTGGATAGTGGATGGTCATCCACGTCCACTTTGGTTCATGCTCTGTAATCAGATCTCGGGGTAAAGTTGGCTAAAAATGCAGTCGGGCTATGCTCATCCAGTTTCATACTCCTCCTGACGAATCGAACGAGGGTGCTGGAGAATTTTTGACCAAGTATTCGTGGTTTACCCTCCTTTCCATACTCTAGGGGTCATAGTTTTTCAAAAAAGATCCGAGTCACATTCGTATGTGCTAGGTGCGGATCGGCATTGACCCTTGCTCTGAGGTATGATATAGTAGGTTGCTCGTAGCTTTGGATGCCATTTCGATTGGTTCTGTATTGAGGCCTCCCTGCAGTCGCTGCCTCAAGTTATAAAGAACGCCACGCTAGGGCTATAATAAGCTGTCATATTCGGCTTTTTAGTGTTTTGTACCCCTGCCTCCAGCATTGATTTGGCCAGGTCACTAGTTGGACGGTCGAACTCCATCCTCAGCGGGTTAATAATCCTCCTGTCGATCCCAGGCCGAAGTTTACGGAATAGAAAATGGTCGGAATCCACTCGCCTATTTATCGATGTTTATACACCACTCTGCATTCTGGTGACTTAGTGTTATTCTCCCTCCGGTTGACTCGCGTCCAATTTGTGTTCATGCTTCGGTCCACGCTCCGGGGACTTAGAGATTTGTCGAACGGTTTATGCTTTAGTCCACAGTTCGAGACGCAGAGATTTTCGTCAATTCGTTTATACTCTAGTTCGCACTCTGGGAACTTAGAGTAATCTGGTCCGCTTCTGGGATTTAGGGATTTTTCTGAAGTTGTCTATAATCTAGTCCATGCTCTGGGGACTGAGAGTACTGTAGTCCGCACTCTGGGGACGTAGAAGTTTTTGAGTCATTTATACTCTAGTCCGCACTCAGGGACTTAGAGTACTTTAGTCCGCATTCTGTCTCCCGTTCCAGAGGGTGAGACCCCCCGGATGGCTGAGATTTTGCCTAAACCTGGTAGATAATCCTTCTCTTTAAGATTCTCTTTAAGATTCTCTTTAAGATTTCGAAAGTCGTTATTCTTTATGCAGGACTATTGCATTCTAATGCTTGTTTTCCATGATCTTGTGCAGGCCGTTCTGACCCCAAGCCCACTCCGAGGAGCAATGACGCCAAGGAAGTGTGGGAGAAAACAAGTGAAGCCACTCACGCAGGGGAGGCTCCTGGTCCAGACGCTCAGGTGATCGGAGCGCTTGACGAAGACAAGTCTGAAACCTCCTCTCCTACCGACGGGGGTTATAAGCGCCTATGAGCACACATCCGAATTGAGCATGGAGGAACGACTCGAGAAAGAGAAGGAGGAGACGGTCAAGGTCATAATAGAGCCCCGAGTTGTGGACTTGGACGATCCTTTGAACAAGCCGTTGAAGGTCATCCTTCCTGGTGGGTCCAAGCCCATAGAAGGCCCCCGTACTCCTTCAGTTGCTACCCCTCTATCAAAGAAGAGTACCAAGGGTAAATGCTCTGGAGAGGAGAAGTTGAAGAAGCACAAGAAGTGATTACTATCCTTGTTCAACGAGAGTTAGTTTAAGTCATGTAATTATTTTCATCTATTTCCTTAGTCCTTGTAAATAGAATGTCGACTCCGAACGTTGGAGGGGTTGTAATAGAAACTCATTTCTGAATAAGTTTAGTTCCTTTTTCTGTCTTACAAAAGACTCATATTGTTCAGTTTTCTTTGTGATTGTGATTTTAATCCAAGCAGTTGTGAGTAACATAGACTTCTCAGTCCATCTTCATATAACTCGGAAACTCTTCGGGAGTTGTTGAACTTCCATTCTGTGCTTCGTGCACTTAGAATACTTTCTAGCCCGTATGCCAAGGATTTGACAAATTCAAGTCATTTGTGTCATAGTTCATATTCAGGGAACTTGGAGATCCGATTCGCTTATATTCGAGTCTGCACTCTGGGAGTTAGAGTACTCCAGTCCACACTCTGGGGACTTGGAGGTTTAAGTCATTTATACTCTAGTCCGTGCTCTGGGGACTTAGAGTACTCCAGTCCGCAGTCTGGGGACTTGGAGGTTTAATTCGTTTATACTCTAGTCCACGCTCTGGGGACTTAGAGTACTCCAGTCCGCACTCTGGGGACTTGGAGGTTTAATTCGTTTATACTCTAGTCCGCGCTCTGAGGACTTAGAGTACTCCAGTCCGCACTCTGGGGACTTGGAGGTTTAAGTCATTTATACTCTAGTCCATGCTCTGGGGACTTAGAGTACTCCAGTCCGAACTCTGGGGACTTGGAGGTTTTAGTCGTTTATACTCTAGTCCACGCTCTGGGGACTTAGAGTAGTCCAGTCCGCAATCTGGGGACTTGGAGGTTTAAGTCATTTATACTCTAGTCCACGCTCTGGGGACTTAGAGTACTCCAGTCCGCACTTTGGGGACTTGGAGGTTTAAGTCGTTTATACTCTAGTCCGCGCTCTGTGGACTTAGAGTACTTCAGTCTGCACTCTGGGGACTTGGAGGTTTAAGTCGTTTATACTCTAGTCCACGCTCTGGGGACTTAGAGTACTCCAGTCCAAACTCTGGGGACTTGGAGGTTTAAGTCGTTTATACTCTAGTCTGTGCTCTGGGGACTTAGAGTACTCCAGCCCGCACTCTGGGGACTTGGAGGTTTAAGTCGTTTATACTCTAGTCCGCGCTCTGGGGACTTAGAGTACTCCAGTCCGCACTCTGGGGACTTGGAGGTTTAAGTCATTTATACTCTAATCCACGCTCTAGGGACTTAGAGTACTCCAGTCCGCACTCTTGGGACTTGGAGGTTTAAGTCATTTATACTCTAGTCCACGCTCTGGGGACTTAGAGTACTCCAGTCCGCACTCTGGCGACTTGGAGGTTTAAGTCATTTATACTCTAGTCCACGCTCTAGGGACTTAGAGTACCCCAGTCCGCACTCTAGGGACTTGGAGGTTTAAGTCGTTTGTACTCTAGTCCACGCTCTAGGGACTTAGAGTACTCCAGTCCGAACTCTGTGGACTTGGAGGTTTAAGTCGTTTATACTCTAGTCCACGCTCTAGGGACTTAGAGTACTCCAGTCCGAACTCTGGGGACTTGGAGGTTTAAGTCGTTTATACTCTAGTCCGCGCTCTGGGGACTTAGAGTACTCCAGTCCACACTCTGGGGACTTGGAGGTTTAAGTCGTTTATACTCTAGTCCGCGCTCTGGGGACTTAGAGTACTCCAGTCCGCACTCTTGGGACTTGGAGGTTTAAGTCGTTTATACTCTAGTCCACGCTCTGGGGACTTAGAGTACTCCAGTCCGCAATCTGGGGACTTGGAAGTTTAAGTCATTTATACTCTAGTCCACGCTTTGGGGACTTAGAGTACTCCAGTCCGCACTCTGGGGACTTGGAGGTTTAAGTCATTTATACTCTAGTCCACGCTCTGGGGACTTAGAGTACTCCAGTCCGCACTCTGGGGACTTGGAGGTTTAAGTCGTTTATACTCTAGTACACGCTCTAGGGACTTAGAGTACACCAGTCCGCACTCTGGGGACTTGGAGGTTTAAGTCATTTATACTCTAGTCCGCGCTCTGGGGACTTAGAGTACTCCAGTCCGCACTCTGGGGACTTGGAGGTTTAAGTCGTTTATACTCTAGTCCACGCTCTGGGGACTTAGAGTACTCCAGTCCGCACTCTGGGGACTTGGAGGTTTAAGTCGTTTATACTCTAGTCCACGCTCTGGGGACTTAGAGTACTCCAGTCCGCAATCTGGGGACTTGGAGGTTTAAGTCATTTATACTCTAGTCCACGCTCTGGGGACTTAGAGTACTCCAGTCCGCACTCTGGGGACTTGGAGGTTTAAGTCATTTATACTCTAGTCCACGCTCTGGGGACTTAGAGTACTCCAGTCCGCACTCTGGGGACTTGGAGGTTTAAGTCGTTTATACTCTAGTCCACGCTCTAGGGACTTAGAGTACTCCAGTCCGCACTCTTGGGACTTGGAGGTTTAAGTCGTTTATACTCTAGTCCACGCTCTGGGGACTTAGAGTACTCCAGTCCGAACTCTGGGGACTTGGAGGTTTAAGTCGTTTATACTCTAGTCCACGCTCTGGGGACTTAGAGTACTCCAGTCCACACTCTGGGACTTGGAGGTTTAAGTCGTTTATACTCTAGTCCACGCTCTAGGGACTTAGAGTACTCCAGTCCGCACTCTGGGGACTTGGAGGTTTAAGTCGTTTATACTCTAGTCCACGCTCTGGGGACTTAGAGTAGTCCAGTCCGCAATCTGGGGACTTGGAGGTTTAAGTCATTTATACTCTAGTCCACGCTCTGGGGACTTAGAGTACTCCAGTCCGCACTCTGGGGACTTGGAGGTTTAAGTCATTTATACTCTAGTCCACGCTCTGGGGACTTAGAGTACTCCAGCCTAAACTCTGGGGACTTGGAGGTTTAAGTCGTTTATACTCTAGTCCGCGCTCTGGGGACTTAGAGTACTCCAGCCCGCACTCTGGGGACTTGGATGTTTAAGTTGTTTATACTCTAGTCCGCGCTCTGGGGACTTAGAGTACTCCAGTCCGCACTCTGGGGACTTGGAGGTTTAAGTCATTTATACTCTAGTCCACGCTCTGGGGACTTAGAGTACTCCAGTCCGCACTCTCGGGACTTGGAGGTTTAAGTCATTTATACTCTAGTCCACGCTCTGGGGACTTAGAGTACTCCAGTCCGCACTCTGGGGACTTGGAGGTTTAAGTCGTTTATACTCTAGTCCACGGTCTAGGGACTTAGAGTACTCCAGTCCGCACTCTAGGGACTTGTAGGTTTAAGTCGTTTATACTCTAGTCCACGCTCTGGGGACTTAGAGTACTCCAGTCCGAACTCTGGGGACTTGGAGGTTTTTAAGTTGTTTATACTCTAGTCCGCGCTCTGGGGACTTAGAGTACTCCAGTCCGAACTCTGGGGACTTGGAGGTTTAAGTCGTTTATACTCTAATCCGCGCTCTGGGGACTTAGAGTACTCCAGTCCGCACTCTGGGGACTTGGAGGTTTAAGTCGTTTATACTCTAGTCCACGCTCTGGGGACTTAGAGTACTCCAGTCCGCACTCTGGGGACTTGGAGGTTTAAGTCGTTTATACTCTAGTCCACGCTCTGGGGACTTAGAGTACTCCAGTCCGCAATCTGGGGACTTGGAGGTTTAAGTCATTTATACTCTAGTCCACGCTCTGGGGACTTAGAGTACTCCAGTCCGCACTCTGGGGACTTGGAGGTTTAAGTCATTTATACTCTAGTCCACGCTCTGGGGACTTAGAGTACTCCAGTCCGCACTCTGGGGACTTGGAGGTTTAAGTCGTTTATACTCTAGTCCACGCTCTAGGGACTTAGAGTACTCCAGTCCGCACTCTTGGGACTTGGAGGTTTAAGTCGTTTATACTCTAGTCCACGCTCTGGGGACTTAGAGTACTCCAGTCCGAACTCTGGGGACTTGGAGGTTTAAGTCGTTTATTCTCTAGTCCGCGCTCTGGGGACTTAGAGTACTCCAGTCCGAACTCTAGGGACTTGGAGGTTTAAGTCGTTTATACTCTAGTCCGCGCTCTGGGGACTTAGAGTACTACCGTCCGCACTCTGGGGACTTGGAGGTTTAAGTTGAGAGCAGTCGTATTTCCACTCTTTAATTTGTATTCATCCACTATATCGAGGCTAATTTCGTCGAATGAACAATCGAACCACGTTTGCTCACGGAATGGGATTCTGCCCCCCAGGATGAGGGATGGAATTTGAAAAATGGACGATCGATTCTCGTCCGCTTGGTGATTATAGCTCTTCCAATCAAGTCAAGGAAGGAGGTATATGACAGATGGTTGGATCACATCCATGTTGGGTTAGATAGCCAAATCTCTTACAATTTGCTCCGTATCTCCTTCTAGAAAATAAGGATAATAGATTGTTGAGTAGACAAAGTAAGTTGCTATGTTCCAAGGTGTAGTCGTGTCCATATATTGACAGCGATGCTTAGCGAGTACGCAGTCTACCATAGCTACTTCAAGTTGGGCTTCCAAACAACCTTTCGTGTTCAGGGTAGGATTTGATGTGTAGATGATCAAATAACGTCCACTTTAGTCGAATCCCGGCATCACTGAGCTTCATGAGGGGTATCTGTATTTTGTCGAACTTTGTTCTATGACTCGATTGGAGTGGATGATCGGGCCATATTCATTCCAAGCAGTTTAGGTCTCCAAGTCAAATGTGGAGGTCGATGGATGGATGGTCGGTTGTTCGAATCGATCATAAGTTGAGCATACGAACTCGGATCGCCTTGAAACTTGGAACGTTGGCTTCCCTGGCTTTGATTGTCATGTCTTGTTAATCGTGGCTCGATCCAGACTCGGACAAAATCCACTGATATCCATAGTGAGTCTTTGTGTAACCGATCTCCAAGACGAACTGTCACTGGTTTCTAATCAAGTTCTTGGTGTCACGGCCTTGCCAAAAGGCGGGATAACATTTGCCCCCCAAAGGACATCTTGTGTAAACATGACGTGCTTTGAAAAACCGCAGTCTTTCATGCTGAATATTTCCGTTCAGTTGATTGCTTGACAGTCGTCTTTTAATCATTTCGTTGCAATCTTCTTTTAGACAAATGTTCAACTAGCGTGCTTTGCTTTGGTTCTGCCCCCAGTTTTGGGGATGAGTATGGAGTTGATGTATGTTTATACTCCGTCTCGCACTTTGGGAGTTCAGAGTTGAGTAGATTTTTATACTCTGTCTCGCACTCTGGGAGTACGGAGTTCAGTAGATGTTTATACTCCGTCTCGCACTCTGGGAGTATGGTGTTAAGCGAATGTTTATACTCCATCTCGCACTCTGGGAGTACGGAGTTCAGTAGATGTTTATACTCCGTCTCACACTCTGGGAGTACGGAGTTGATTAATGTTTATACCCCGTCTCGCACTCTGGGAGTACGGTGTTAAGTAGATGTTTATACTCCGTCTCACACTCTGGGAGTACGGAGTTGTGCGAAGGATCGTCGTGTATCAACCCATTTTTAGCCATGATGTGATGGCAGGCCCCCGAGCTCGAGTTTCACTTAGCAAGTGGCCGGCCGTATCGCAGCCGCTCTCTACTTGAATAAATTCCACTTGCGGGATGGAATTCAGCTCTCCGTGCATCGTGATGTTGTACATTGTATTTAATCCATAGCCCCAAATCAAAGGCATATGGTTGATGATGAGCGATAGAATTATGCTCGTCCAGATGTAACTCCATACGTCCGATCACGGTCTACGTAGATTGGTTGGCAACCAAATCTGAGTACCTGGTCACCTACATCGTTTTGAAAGTAGTTTAGTTCAAGCTATTCGTAGTTCATAGAACAATTGAAATAGAGATGGAAATGGAAATAATTCAAAGAAGATTATGGTAAATCTCATTGATATGTGAAGTAGCATCGTGTGCT
The DNA here is from genome assembly GCA_030737815.1 of Allium fistulosum. Taxonomy (NCBI): domain Eukaryota; kingdom Viridiplantae; phylum Streptophyta; class Magnoliopsida; order Asparagales; family Amaryllidaceae; genus Allium; species Allium fistulosum. Next base: position 1,431,485,046 of record CM060902.1, read on the forward strand.
CGCTATTCGACTCTGCCCTTGGCTCCTTTCAAAGGGATGTTGGCCGTCAACCGTCCAATTGATAATCATAGCCCTTTATTAATAGGCATCAGATATTCGCTGCCCGCAATTCTACAGGACTTTTACATACTATTGAAGCTTTCCTTTCCAGGTCATCTTTTCGATCACACCTCGGAGGTGTTTGTAATCGCCCGTGTTAGGATCAGTGAGCATCTGCGAATATACAACATTCCCCTAATTTTCTTTAGACTTTGGTGTACTCTCTCGAGGTTGGTTTCTAGTATCACTCCGAGTCGTGAGTCTTCAAGTAGAGGTTGTCAATTGAATCTTTCAAAGAGCATATGAGCTGAATTTTGAAGTCTTGTTTCGGCTACTGGGATCTACATCCTTAGCCAACGGGCCTTCATTGTTATTTTTCTTAGTATGCTCCACTCCTCCTCACTTTAGTTCTGATTCATTTTGTAAAAGAAACGATCCATAGTCGTAGGAGGCTCTTTAGCTAACTAGCTGCCAAAATATATATGGAGGTTGACTTTCCTCAAACGCGATCAGTATGATACCCTTGTTAGTATTTGGAATAAATTGCTTAGAGCATTGGTTTGCTTGGAGTCATCTTGGCGTTTGCTAGAGTCATATCATCTATGTTCTCCAACCTTTGGGAGTACCGCTTGAATAGCGGTTGCTTGTTCGTTCCCTTGATGTCGTTCATAAGCTGTCGCTAGATCCTCTATGCCCTGGTCGATCATGGGATGTCAAGGAAGTGGATAGAATGTTCCTTTATTAAGTTGAGTTTTAGCCTCTTTTTTGAAAATTTGGGTCGTACCCGAAAATATTTTTTTTTGAAAATAAGGGTCGTACCCGATCCATATATTTTTTGTATAGGGACCAGTCAGATTGTTTTGTGAGAGAGAGATTGGTATACAGTGCATGGATTGGTCTGGATACTTCGTTCGGCACAGAAGTACCGTTCGGCATATAGAAGTATCGTTCGGCATTGGGGCGTTCGGTGTTGGCATGTGCCTCAGCCAAAGCTGTTCGGCCAAGGCTGTTCGGTAGAGTGGATCGGCCTGGAGTGGTTCGGCCAAAGCTGTTCGGCCAAGGCTGTTTGTCCAAAGTGGATCGTCCAGAAGTGGTTCGGCCAAAGCTGTTCGGCATCCACACTGTTCGGCATTCCACACGTGTTCGGCATTCACACTGTTCGGCATTCACACTGTTCGGCACAACCGAGTCGTTCGGCATACACTACCGTTCGGCATTACAGAGGCGTTCGGCCTAGAGGTATGTTCGGCCTGGAAGGGCGTTCGGCCTATGCCTTTTCTGGAGCGTTCGGCATACGCCTTTTCTGGAGCGTTCGACATACGCCTTTTCTGGAGCGTTCGGCATACGCCTTTTCTAGAGCGTTCGGCATACGCCTTTTCTGGAGCATTCGGCATACGCCTTTTCTGGGCGTTCGGCATACGCCTTTTCTGGGGTGTTCGGCATACGCCTTTTCTGGAGCGTTCGACATACGCCTTTTCTGGGGCGATCGGCATAAGCCTTTTCTGGAGTGTTCGGCCGAATTGCCTTCAGAGGAGGGTCGGCCTTCATTCAACTTGAGTGCAAACTTCAACGTCCAATCCCCAGATCTTGCGTACATCAGTGAATCCAATATACGACTAGCTTCCCTTAGATTTCTTTCAAATCTGAGTAGAATAGGAAGTTTTCTAGTAAACAACTGGATCTATCTCGCGAATATGGAAATCCACTAGTAGATGATGAGATCCAATCAAGCTGAGAATTCAATTCTCAGTGAAAGCACCAAAGTGTTAGCACCAAAATTGGTCACTAACCTCGTTGAGAAAGATTGTGTAGAGATGTAAGTGATGAAGTTAAATTAAATAAGGAAGAATATGCTAATTTAAATGCAGAAAGTAAGAACACCGGATTTATAGTGGTTCGGCGTAACTGCCTACATCCACTTTGAGTTTTGATCTTTATTTCTTTCACAAGTAGTTGAATAAAGATACAATCCATATCTTAATGACTTGAATACAAGTTTGAACTGACAATAATCAGACTTCAAAGTGGCAGAGTCTCCCCATTGTTCTCCCCAAAAAAGGTCCATTTTCACTGTGACCCTGCCCCTCTATTTATAGACAAATATGGGCTGGACTTCCCAGGTGGGCTTGGTGGCCGAACACTCTAGCCCAAGTGTAGTGGTCGTTGTATGCCGAACCAAGTAGACCGAACACGTTGACGCCAAACCACCTTCTCAATGCCGAACGGTACGTTTGATGGGTGGGAAGTGCAGAATAGTTGTCAGTCGAAGCCGAACGTGCCTTCTGGCTGAACAATGCTTCTTAGCCGAACGATCCTTTGGCCGAACGATGCTACTATGTAGAGTAGTTATATACGCCGAACGTCTTCTAACGCCGAGTACCACTGGATGCCGAGTACTACGCCGAGTACTCCTTGATGACGGGTACCATGGATGCCGAGTACCATGGATGCCGAGCACTACGCCGAGTACTCCTTGATGACGGGTACCATGGATGCCGAGTACCATGGATGCCGAGCACTACGCCGAGTACTATGAGATGCCGAGTGCTACCTGATGCCGAGTACAATGGATGCCGAGTACTTCGCCGAGTACTCCTAGATGACGGGTACCATGGATGCCGAGTACTTCGCCGAGTACTCCTAGATGACGGGTACCATGGATGTCGAGTACTTCGCCGAGTACTCCTAGATGCCGAACACTCTCTGATGCCGAGTTCCACTGGGATGCCGAGTACTACGCCGAGTACTCCTTGATGTCGAACACTCTCCGATGCCAGTTCCGCTGGATGCCGAGTACTAGTTGCCTAGTCAAATCTCCAGGAAACAATATATATATATATATAAGTATATGTGACGAAGTGAATACAAAACATCATATGTCCATTATCTCAAAGTGAAATGCGATGTATAATCAATATACAACACAGTATCTTATATATACAATGAGTATATATCACACATACATTATACTTCAACCATAAATATATAGCCTCCATTAAACCCAGTAACACAAGCTGATCACATCGTTCCTGCTTGACATGTCTCGGATTGACCCGAGTATTATGTAAATAACACATGGCTCATACAATGTCTACACAAAAGGGTCAATATACGTATGTTACTCTGTATATACAAGGTAAAATAGTATGATAACTTCATCTATATAACTCAAGATAACAACTAGAATGTCAGTGTATGAGTATAGTAATATATGCATGGCACATAATTCTATTATCATAAACCATTCTCAAATAAGCATGAAATATCAAATATCACAAAACTATGCAAGAAGTTGTCATCACCCATATATAAGCATATCAAATCAGAAATCACGGAATCAACATCAAATAGGTGAATCATTCATATCAGAAATCATCATCAAAATCCATAAATCATCGATGAGCGAGATATCACCAAGTATAATCTGGCTAGCACAAAACTTTGCCCAAATATCTCTCAACCTTAATAAAATAACGTTATCTTCAATGTATAGGATATGGTAGGCTTCCTATCAATATAATAAAAGATATGAGAATCCACTATACTTTGAATAGTTATCTGGATATAATCGCATCTTATCATATATAAAACTCAAAATAGATCGTGATGGGAATGACTGTATGATAGACACAAAACCCCAAATAGAGCCATATACGTACATTAATATGTGGTCTCCTAATCAATATCTTTACTTAAGTGAGGTGTATCAATAGTATACGCCAAGCTATCACTTCGTTAGTACCAGAAGGTAGACGATGGCATAGAACCTACTGTAGAGTCATAAAGACACTACAATATTTAGCTACCTTGACGGTTATCTTGACATGTGTCCACCAATGTTCTTATCAATGCGAGGACTCTTAGTCACGACCCTGCATGTGCCTCTATAGGTAACAAACTACCGGCCCGGGTGACACAGGGGCAAACACACGAAGTGATAGCATGGAGCTATATAAATATAGGGAGTCACAGATCTTGGATGCGGCCCTATGATCGGGCCATTAGAGTGGATTCTTGCTATCTGGTCCTCTCCAACGCCAATAAAAAAGTACATCATGATAGTAGCACTTAGTATCAATAAATATAGATGTGAAGCCTTGCTCATCATTAGGCTGGAGCTCATTCACTAAATATGGACATGAAGCCTTACTCATCACTACCGTATCACCTCACCCATATCACTGTTCCCGTCACAGGAGTGTCGTCTATTAACAATGAATAACAGAATCAATATCATGTTGTTTTCCCATACCACCGTGTGATACTCATTCATTTATTCAATGCTCAAAAGTACGCTCAATCCCCATAATATTCTATATAACAAGTCCAAGGAATAATCGAAGAAATATTATTGAAAGTCCTATAACAGATGATATTATGCTCCATTTATTCAGATTCCTCATCACACAGAATTAAGTATCATAAAATCATATAGAAGGATGTCAACAACATATCACATCAAAACCACTGATGAAATCAATATCAACGGTGAATCATTCATATCAAAATCAGCATATGAAAGATGAGAAACCAGAAAAGCATAAATAATCTCACTAATCAAATATACATATCATATTCTTATTTAAACTTATCAATTATAAAATGTACTTTCCAAATTCTTAAATTCTTAATTAGAAAATATTCCATACCTTTGAAAATTTATATAAACTTCAAATTAATTAATTTAATCCATATATAGATTTCCTTTTAATAAATTAATAACTTTTGAATATTTATGTGCATAACTACTAATTTAAGTAAATATATTTTTTAAAATCACATACTTAATTCTCAATTTCTATTTCTCAAAAACATATTTTATTTATTCATATTTTATTTTATGTTATTTTAATTGTATATATTTTGTTTTATTTTTAACATAAAACACTAGATGTACACCAGTTGACCGCTAGTGGTCGACCGGTGTAACCCACCTGCTTTGCGACTTCTAAAGAAATGTTTATCAAATTCCGATCAAGTTCTTGCCTAATCTATACCTTTTACTCTTCCAATCCAATGCATAATATCATACATATATACACAATCCACATAAATATATATGTTTATAGATTTATCTAATTTAGACATAGATGCGTGAGTAGAATGCTCAACTATAAGCTTTCCCGTGCATTTTTTCTCTTCGTTCGCAAAGACCAAACTCCAACCATCATAACAAACACCAACTTCCACATAACCATAAGTCTAGTATAATAATGAGAATCATATATTTAAGTTTGGGGACTTTGAGATTTTTATTTGATATTCAAAAAGAAGTAGGGTTTCTTTTTCGTTATAGGAAGAAGGTAAAAGTTGATAAAGAGAAAGTATACGTAAGCTAATATTTAGTGAATGAAAGAAATGTTTGGAACAAGAGTAATCTAGACACTAATAATAAAATATGGGCTGAAGAATTTAAATTTGGGCTTGGCTTAAGTATATGATGGTAAAACAATTATTTCATTTTCCTTTTATTTATAAAACTATTTTCTACTCAACATAAAGCACTATTAAAAATTAAACAAAAATCATATGTATATTCTTAAGTAATTACCCAACATTATAAATTTTTATAGAATATATTTCTCATATTTTAACCGATTTAAAATTTAAATATCACATATTCATATTTTAAGCATATTGAATAATTTATAATTTCCAAAATATTAATTCCCAAATAATTTAATTTTCATCATTAAATACTTATATATTAAATTCCATCTAAACAAAACCAAAATTATTCTTATTTAATCTTTAAAATCCATTTTTAATCAGTTAAATCACTATTATTAACTTTAATTAATTACTGGTCAAAACCGGCTTGTTACAATTGATAGCATATATTTTTCGGTGTGATAACACGAGTGTTAGTAGCTTGATAGTTCTACTTAACATGCAATAACATGAGCTCTAAGAATGTGATAGCATAAGTTTTTTCGAAGCTTGATGGCTCTATTTTTGACATGCGATATAGCATGTGTTTTTAGGGTTCGATATTATAAAGTTTTGAGGAATGATACAGCTTATTTTATCGGCATTCGATAGTTTATAACTCTATATATGGTCATGTTCACCTTAAACAAAAATATAGTTTTGTTCAGTATTTTGATGAGGTTTTTTTTGCAAGGCATTTTGATGAGGTTTTAAAAGGAAAGAAAGGATATTTTAGCCCATTTTTAAAGAGTTTTGTGAAGGAAATTATTACTTTGCTACAAGTAATTTTTATGTATAAAACGACTCTCATATTAACATATGTTTGTGATAGATGATGTTATTATATGTTCACTTTTACATCTTGATCAGCTGGTATTGCATATGTAAATTTTTGACATACTCACTTATATGCTACTACCCAACATTTATGACATTGAGGATTGGGAACTGAAGATCGATTAGCTTTGTTCCAATAGTGGGTATGGTCAAACTTAACTACTAAATGAGTAGAATTATATCAAGGAGACTGAGAAGATCAAATTTTGTTAGGGTGCCTTGAATTAATCAAAATAAATGAATTAATGATAATTTAAAACTATATTTTTAAATGGAGACTTGTGTAGGTTTGTGCCCTATGCTCCATCCATAAGCCCTAGGTTAGTCAGGTTCGTGATTCCAATGCATAGGGCTTAGCTGATACTGAGGCTAAATTCTTGAGTTACACATAGAATGGATCTTGTAGCAAAAATGCTCACCATTGTTTTTCTACTATTTGGTAGAAGCCATTGTTATTTCCTTCCATTAGGCATGGGATTTTATGTTTTTTCTATTGGATAAAAGACATTGTTATTTCCTTCTATTGGATGGGACTTTTTGGATTATCTGATCATACTTTCGGCCTAAGTCAGCTGGATAGGTTTTCATTTAGCATGTGAAAACTAATAGGTTTATAGTAACCTTGGGGAAACTATGTCATGGACTATTTCATGGGATTGGGCAATGATGGGAATGTGTGACCTTTTGACATTAGTGAATGCCAGAATATTTGTTTTGTCCCATTATGCATGATATTGTTGCTATGATTATATTATAATCATTTTGGTTGAAGGATATTTTATGATTAAAATAATATTAGATAATATATTAGTGAGAGGAAACCAGTCTTGTGCTTCAGCGGTGTGGATTCACTATTTATCTATTATGGTTTGAGATGGAATATTATCATTCGTTGTCTAACCCAAAATTTTTGATTTCCCCCTGAACTATTGGATACTTATTTGAGTAGGTTAAGAGTAGGGTTTTTAGGTTTACTTGAATAAGCTTCCAAAGACATGCAAAAGAAAAGCTACTATTAAAGTTTATTTCCACTATGTAGTTTTAAATGCTTTTTTATTGTTGATTGTATATAATGAAGGGATTTGTAACCGTCTAAGTAGTTAAGTCTCCGATCATTCAAGGAGCCATCGTCATATGTTGCACTTGGAATTATATTTGTATTTATTATTTTTTGTTTAAAAGATGGAATCATAAGGTTTTGTAATTGAAATGTAATGAATTTTCAAATGAATGAATGAAAATGTTATGTTAAAATTTGTAAATTCCCGTGTTCTTGTTGTTAATGATATAATAACTGAACTCATTTTTTCACTATGAAATAAGACTAAGGATGACTTCATTAGTATCTATTTCAAGCCTTAAAATGGGGGATGTTACATCTTACATGTTCGATTACTACATACTTGATAGCTTAAGTATTTGATATCACTTTGATATGCAATAGCTAGAGGCTTGATAACAATTAGACATGCGGTAGCTAGAGGCTCGATGGCACTTAGATATGCAATAGTTAGATGCTCGATAACGTAATCTTAAAAACTCGATAGCTATACACATGATAACATAAACTTAGAAGCTCAATAGTTTTATGCTAAGCCTCGAATTCGGCTTAATATTCAAGATTAGAGTATATGTTGGATGATATTTATGCAAGAAGGGATCCTCTAGGTCAGGTACGCAAATACTAAATGTAGAAGTCCTTTGTCACAATTAGTCGATTTCGATTTTTCCTAGGGAGCTATGAAAGTACCAAAAGCTTTTATAAAGTCTTGAATACAAATTAAAATGAGGAAGAAAATAATCTAAAAAAGGCCCCTTCTTATGTGGGGATAACTAATTATAGTAAAATTACACCATTAGATTCTTGACACGGGACGAGTTGCAACTTAGACAGTTGAGATTATTTTGGTTGACGATGATGTGGTGCATTATCATTGTGACATGTGGAACATCTGGTACAAATCATTTCTCACTTCTTCATTCTTCTTACCTTAATGCCAACCAAGCATAATTTGTCCAATAGAAAGCTAATACGAGGATGATTCTTGTATTTTCTATAACTTCAGTAACACTTTTGTTAGAAGCTTGATTGGACTTTTTTTAGATCCTCGGTAGCACTTCCTAGGATCTTTGTTAACAATTTTATTATCTTCAATTGCTTATTTCCTTGCATCTTCGATAGTATTTTTTAGATACCGATGGCACATCTTTCGATCTCCGATATCCTTTTTCTTATATCTTCGATGGCTTCTTTTCTAGATCTTTAATTGCACTTTTCCTAGATCTTCTATAGCCTCTTTTCTTAGATCTTCGATAGCAGTTTGCCTATATCTTCGATAGCCTCTTTTCTTAGATTCTCGATAGCTTCTTTTCTAGATCTTCGATAGCACTTTACCTAGGTCTTCAATAGCTTCATTTCAAGATTATCGATAGCTACTTTCCTTAATCTTTGATAGCTTCTTTCCTAGATCTTTGGTTACTTCTTTTCTTAGGTCTTTGATAGCTTCCTTCCCAGATATTAGATGAATTCTTTCTAGATTTTTAGTAGTTTGTTTCCTAGATCTTAGATAGCTTCTTTTCTAGATCTTCGATGCCACTTTGCTTGGATCTTCGATAGCCTCATTTCTTTGATCTTCGACAATTGTTTTGGGATCTTTGATAGCTTCTTTCCTAGATCTTAGTAAGCTACTTTTCTTGATCTTCGATAGCACTTTACCAAGATCTTCAATACCTTCTTTTCTAGAATTTAATTGCCTTTTTTCTAGATCTTCAATAGAACTTTGCCTTGATTATCGGTTGTCTCTTTTCTATATCTTTGATAGCACTTACTTAGATCTTTCATAGCTTTTATCCTTACATGTTTTATAAATCTGTTGCCTTTATGCACCCTATAATTTCTACATTGCTATCGGTTTTTCTTGACTTGTAAAAAACGGTGGGTATAGCACTTTCTTTTGGAAGAACTTTCTTATGCTTTAGCTTATGGAAACTCTTTGTTTCTTTCTTTTTTCAATCCTTCATGAATTTTTACTCTTTATTTATGGTTGATTTTCTCTCCAGAATTGCTTTTTTTGTTTAGTTAAAATTCTTGCAATCCTGCAAGTTTTCAAAATAATTTAGGAGAGCTGATTTTAAATAAGAATTTGTTTCTCATATATGAATCTTGTTTTCTTTCAATTTTGATAGATTTAGTCTAGCTATTAATTCCTTTTCTAGAATGACCCCACTTATCTATAGATAATCCATGGATTCTTCATATGTCGATTCAATTCTTCATCCTTCTGTTTGGTTAACGTAATAAATCCCTCATTAGGGTTTGATAAATTCTTTTTATTAAGTGTTTCTATAACTAGCCTCTAGCCGGATAGGTCTTCATATTCTTTTATTTTCCTTGATTGTTTGCCATCCATACTCTTTCTTCTGGATGGTTATTATGGCTGAGCATGAGCGATGGGACCAAAGGCTTGTTTGGGCCATTCTCAGCGTCCTCTACTGGACATTTGAACAGTTTCTTTAGTTCTACTGCCAAAGGGTTTCCTGACTCCACTGCTAGGTTCCTTGGAACTGATCCAAGGGCTTTAATACTGAAGTGTACAAGTTTTACCAATGTTTAAAGAGTCTTACTGACCTTATCAGGCCAAAAGCTTCATCAATGGCACTGCATCATGAACTAAAGGTCCACTCATTATTTATACTCATTGAGGTCATGGGTAAATTCTTGTGTGGAACTTTCCTTAGCAACATTTTCAACCGTTTGACCATGAAAAGATTTTTTTAATTTATTTTTTAGAAGTTTTCTTTTAAAAACTGGCTTTCCTATTGCAAATATTCTTTCGACCCGACTTCCATCTGCTAAACAAAAGTAAGTATTTGGAACTTGATTTTCAAGAAATTTGTAACATCCCCCTACTTGGAGGCCCAAAACTAACGGCTATGGATGCTGCAGTCATCCAAAGTTATTAATTCTCAACAACCAAATATGGCGGTGTTAGATTCATTGATACACAAAAACACGGCGGCATCAAATAAAAGAGAACTATAAATAGCTATCATGCCTCCTGCACGTCTCCAGAAGTTTTATTTGTCTAATAAGGTACCTGAAAACCTCAACTCTCAAACTACTTAAAAACAATTAAGTACCCGAGAGTTTAAGGGGAAAACATAAACTTCAAGTCAGACATAAAGCCTGGTATGAATAATAATCTACCATCTCAAATCATTTAGATATTTAGTGAGACCACGCCACTTAGTGGAATGGGTTTCCCCCTTACTAGTATCTCAAAACCTTTATAAAACCATATACTGTGCTCTTGCATCCACAATGGTTAAAACATAGTCATTTCAAAATATTATGATGATATGCAAACATGTTAAAACATTCTGGATTTCCCATCCTCTTTTAATTGACTCCCAGTCAAATTTATAGTTTTTAGGGTCACTATTAACCTATTAGTTTCCATGGGCTTACTAATAACCTTTATCTAATATATGGACTCCCTGTCCTATTTCATAGTTTTCATGGGTGCACTATGAACCTATTGGCCCTTGCCATTTAACTTAACACTACCACTCCTATGGGTTTAGTTGATTCATGGGTTCCCTTGAACCTATTGGTTACTCCAATAACTTCTCCCTTATCCTAGTTTTCATGGGTTGACTAGGAACTTATTGGCCTTACCAATACCTTTCCTTCTTATCCTAGTTTTCATGTGTTGACTAGGAACATATTGACTTCTTTCAATAACTTATTCTGGACATAGTTTTCATGGGATCACTATGAACCAATTGGCCCCTGCCAACCACTCTTTATAACATAGTTTTCATGGGATCACTATGAAACTATCTTCCTGACAACTTCCATATTTAAGCATCCTATAGTCTGGTCTCCCTAACCTCTTGGATGCAATTCTACTCATCCAGGAGTTTAATCAATTTATATTCACTGCTGGGTTAACTAAGTTGGTTCTTCTACTCTTTATACCCAAAATACAGTTAAGGATCCATTAAAAAGGCGGCAGCTCTACTTTGAAAACTTGTTTTAAAATACCCTTTCGCAAGCATTAGTTTCAAGTCCTTCGAAACCTCTTTATAAATAGGCAAGCGCTTTTCTTTAGAAAATAAACCAAAGATCTCGACCCTTCGGAAGCTATGTTTCGACACTCTACCTTCCACATTTCTCCAATCCACTGCATACCATCTTTGTGATACCTTATGTATTGGTTTTGGCTTAGAAGGTTTTGACTAGATTGAAGGCAGAAGCTCTATGTCGAAAGGTACTTCCAAAATAGGCGAAACCCTCTTTTCTGAGTAAACTAGGTTTAATACTACTTAAAGCAAATCTTTTTCTAACTAACCTCCTACGTGTGAACACTAGATTGGTTTCCTTAACTTTTCAAATTCATTACTAAGATAACTGCCGCTAATTTCATATCTAAACCATGGTTAAGTTAATCAAATAAGCCATTCCATTAAGCAAAACTATTATTGCGAAGAAGTCCCTCTTCTAAAATAATTTAATTTGAATAGCAAATCACTTTCGAAAATTCCCCAAAAATTCTAGAAATTCACTTTAATAATATTATCTAACATATCAAAATTCCAGACCCAAATTCTTAATATATTTTCCAAAATAAATTTATAAACCCAAATAACTATATTTTTCTTTGAAAATTCATAACAATCTTTCCATAACTTGGAAAATTATCAAAATTGAAACCCAACTCCAAAATCATGTTTTACACAACATAAAAAAATTTCATGGCATTTAAACATCATCATATCTTGGTTTTACCCTAAAACCGTGTATAAATCCATTTAAGCAATCTTGTTTAAATTAAACAAATCAATATTCTAGCATATCATTATCCAATTCACCATAAACACGAATTTACTCTTAAATCCGAAAACATATGATTCAATAAAAATATAGATGGAATTAATATTCACCTTGATTTAGATAAGGAGATTGGATTGAGATTGATTTCCCCTAAGCTTGATTCTCTAGCTTTTAATTGAATTCCTTTTCTCTTAATGGCTGGCCCTTCCTTAAGCTTTTGGTTTGTGTTTCAAAATGACGTGAAATGGGAATGAAATAGTAGGAACGAAAATATATATAAGGGTAAGGGTTATGGGCGGAAAATCCCCAATATACCGTTATGTAATTTAATCAACCTAAAAACCATTCTTAAGCCCTTTTAATTATTTTATTAGGCACGACCTTAATTATATTTATTCAAATCCCAACCCCCTTATCACTTAACATTTACATTATTCTATTTAATTTATCTAATTAAATCTTCTGAATAATGTTATCAAAAATTAGGGGTGTTACAGGCTCCCCTCCTTAAAGAATTTCATCCTCGAAATTCAATAAGGACTTAATACTAAACATAGCAATCATCTATAACGACTCCTAACAACCATACTAGTCTACCCGACTAGGAAATATCTATATAAATCTAATATAGACATGCCCTCGAAGCAGATCAGGATAAGTATCTCGAATCATATCCTCTGTTTCCCAAGTACAGTCCTTCTCATTGTCGCTCCACTGTACTTTCACTAACTTGACTGTCTTGTTCCTCAATCTTTTCTCATCTCTCGCCACAACCCGAACTGGTTGTCTAACAATAGTCAAATTAGGCTCTACTGCTAGATCTTCCAACCCTGTCGGATGAATAGTGGCCTCTGGATCATGCACATACTTGCGAAGATGAGGCACATGAAATACATTATGGACACCTGCTATACTGCTCAGGAAGTCAACTTTGTATGCGAGCTTTCCAATCCTCTCTATAATCTAGAATGGACCAACATATTGCCAGTTTCCCTGACTTCCCAAATCGTACCACACTCTTCATTGGTGATACCTTAATGAAAACCCTGTCACCCACTGATAACTCTAGGTCTTTACGCCTTTTATCGGTGTAACTCTTCTGTCTGGATTGAGCTTCCTTCATCCTTTCTTGGGTCAACTCAATCTTCTCTGACGCCTCCCTAACCAAATCTGGACCAAAGACCAATCTATCTCCAGTCTCCAACCAACACGTTGGTGGTTTGCATGGTCTTTCATACAAAGGTTCAAAAGGCGCCATTTCTATACTAGTCTAATAACTATTATTATAGGAAAACTCAACCAAATGTAGATGATCCTCCCAAGATCCACCAAAATCCAACACACATGCTCACAACAAATCCTCGAGTACCTTGTTGACTCTCTTTGTCTGCCCATCCGTCTGAGGGTGATACGCAGTACTCATTTTGAGCTTAGTGCCTAACACATCCCGCAGACTCTTCTAGAATTCATAGTGAATAAAGCATCTATGTCATTGACTATGCTACTAGGAACTCCATGCAGTCTAACTATGTTCTTCATGAACAACTTCGCCAGAACGGGTGCCATCCTGGTCGATTTTACTGGAATGAAATGGGCACTATTGGTCAATCTATCCACTATGACCCATATACTCTCATTTCCTCTGCTTGACCTTGGTAACCCATCTACAAAATCCATGGATATCGAATCACATTTCCAAACTAGAATCTCTAGAGGCTGAAGTAACCCACTCAGCTTCTAATGTTCGGCCTTAACTTGTTGACAGTTTATACACTGCCTAACCCACAAGCCAACATCCCTCTTCATGCCTTCCCAATAGAAGCTTCTCTTCATATCTTGATACATCTTGGTCCCTCCATGATGAATCGTAAACTTGGATCGATGGCATTCCTCAAGAACTTTTTTCCTCAAGTTCTCAACATCTGGAACATATAGTCGCCCCTTCTTTCTCAACCATCCTCTCTGGTCAAGACAAAAATATTTCAAATCATCGATCTCAGTTCCAACCTCAAGCCTTCTGATCCTCTCGGCTAATAATGGATCCTCCTTCTGCTTAGAAGCAATTCTCTCGATCAATACTAGTCGAACTTCTAAACAGGACAACATGGCAGTACTCTGACTAGAACTAGCAGTCGATCTTAACTAGACACCACGGCTGGTCAAAGCTTCTAGATCCTTCCATTCTGCCAACATAGCCAACACCACATTCTGATGTCTTCTGCTAAGTGCATTAGCCACCTTATTACCTTTCCCTGGTGTATATTCTATACCAAAATCACAAGCAGCCAAAAACTCCATCTATCTCTACTGCCTCATATTCAACTCCTTCTGAGAGAATAAATATCTTAATGACTTATGATCGGTATACAACTCAAATCTCTCACCCAAGAGATAATGCCTCCAAATATTCAAGGCAAAAATAACCACAACCAACTCTAAGTCGTGGGTAGGATATCTTACTTCATGCAGTCTAAGCTGCCTAAATGCGTAGGCAATGACTTTACCCTTCTGCATAAACACTACTCCCAATCCAATCCCACGTGCATTAGTGTATACTACCAAACCTTGATTTCCATTTGGAACTACTAACACTGGAGCATTGGTCAACAAATTCTTTAACTTAAGGAAAGCTTCCTCACATTTGTCGGACCAAACAAACTTCACCTCCTTCCTGGTAAGCTTAGTCAAAGGTGCTGCTATCCACGAGAAATCCTTAATAAATCTCCGGTAATAGCCACCAAGTCCAAGAAAGCTTCTAATCTCGATCACCGTCTCTGGTCTCTTCCAATTTTTCACAGTTTCGATCTTATATAGATCGACTGACATTCCTTTCTTTGAAACCATGTGACCAAGAAACTTAACCTCTTTCTTCCAAAAATGACACTCGGAAAACTTCGCCTTTAGTTGATTCTGCCTCAGTGTCTCAAGAACCACTCTAAGATGATCTTCATGCTCTCTCTCATCCTTAGAGTATACCAAAATGTCATTTATAAACACCAATACGAATCTGTCCAAATTCTCTCGGAATACTTGGTTCATCAAATCCACAAAGAAAGCAGGTGCATTCGTCAACCCGAATGGCATTACTAACCACTCATACGAACCATTTCTAGTTTGAAATGTTGTCAAAGGAATGTTGTCCTCTGCCACTCTTAGCTGATGGAACCCCGTCGCCAAATCCAACTGGGAAAATACTCTGGCTCCACCTAACTGATCAAACAGATAATCTATTCTTGACAAAGGATACTTATTCTTTATCGTCCTTTCGTTTAGCTTACGATAGTCGATACACATCCGCAATGACCCATCTGGTTTCTTCACGAATACCGCGGTGGCTCCCCAAGGCGAACTGTTTGGTCTAATAAAATTCCTTCCTTCTAGATCCACTAGTTGCACCTTCAATTCCTTCATCTCAGTCGGTGTCATCCTGCTAGGTGGCTTACTCACAGGTTCAACTCCTGGCATAAGATCTATCCGAAACTCAATAGCTCATTTCGGTGGTAGTCCTGTGACTGGCTCAAAGACATCTGCAAACTCTCTTACTATTCGAACCTGACTTAGCTCTTCACCCACTTCCATTGCACTTAAAAAAGCACAACTACTCCGGTCGGAATTCTCTACTGAGAATATAATTCGGTTATGACTATCAGGGTGTCTTAGTGATATCTCCCCATCCTGGAAAATATCCTGGCCTCATACCTCCTCAGCCAATCCATACCCAAAATGATTCTGAAATCTACAAAATCGAATACATACAAACTGCATGCAAACATATGACCTAAAAAATCAAGTTCTAACTGGTCACATCTCATCCCCGAAGTTGCATACCTTCCTATTAGATTCACAACCCTTAAGGAAGTAATAAGGTATGTGGGCTCTAAGAATAACCTATCAACAAAACACTGAGATATAAATGAATGTGATGCACCGGTACCAAAAAGTATCCTAACTGCTATACTCTGAATAAAAAACGTACCTTCCATCACAGTCTTTCCCTTATCAGCGGCAGTTGGCTTAGCAGATGATCCAACAGCAAAAACTTTCCCCTTGTCTGCCCTGACTAGCTCTGGACATTGGTTCTTATAATGCCTAACTTGATCACAGTTGAAGCACTTCACATTCCTTTTATCTGCAGCCTTCTTCCCCTTGCCTGACTGGCACTCATGAGCATAATGACCCTTCTTGTCACACTTGAAGCACACTAGATCAGCCTTTGCCTTCTTGGCAACATCCCCTTTCTAGGCTCCCTTCGTCTTAAAGAATTTTCTCTTCTTTCCCCGAGGATCCTGGGATTCAACTAGCTTCTCTCTAGCACAACCAGCAAGCATCTCTTCATGGCGAATAGCCATCTCCACCACCACATGACAAGATTCTCGAATATGGGTCATGGTCATTCTAGGAATCTCAGGTCTCAGTCATCGAATGAACCTCTTATTCCTTCTGATGTTAGTGTCAACCATAGCATATCCATATCGAGACAGGTCATCAAACTTAGCAGCGCACTCGATTACTGGCATCTTTCCTTGAACTAGATCCATAAACTTTATCATTAACGCCGCCTTACCAACCTCAGATAGAAACCTCTGCTCAAACCTGCTTCTGAAATCTGCCCAGGTCAGCTCTCCTTCCGGAACTCCAGTGTTCACAATATTCCACCAGTGAAGCGCTGCCTCTTGCAACTGCATAGAGGCCAACCTCCACTTTTTCCCATCATCCAATCCTAGATCATTAAAGATCCTCTCACAGTGCAATAGACAATTCTCAACCTCAATAGATCCTCCATTCCAACAAACGGCTTTCCACCCAGACTGGTGTAGTTTCTGCTCAACTTAGCATAGTTATTCCCAACCGGAACAACATGATTAGCCCTCCAGCATTACCAGCAACCCCAGCTTGCAAAAGATTGGCTAACAACTGACACACCATACCTGCATCTACTAGCGGATTTTCAGCACCTACATTGGCTTTATAATTTGGGTTAGCATTAGCCTATCGACCATGGTTCCTTCTGGTATTAGGTCGAGCATTTCAGTTGGTTGTGGTGCTCCCTCCACCTAGATTTCCTCTTTCGTTTCCTGCTTCCATATCCTCTTTCTCGTAAATCTTCATACGAGCCTTAGTAAGATATAGAAGAACGGTCTAAGAGAGAGGGGAAACACATACTTATATATATCTATATATCAAATACAATACGTTACTATAGCGTTAACCCAAACCCCAATCATATTTTCAAGTTCATTGGATTTAGGTTTAACTTTCTTTTAAAGTTTCATAAACCTATCCTTTGATACCAACTTGTAACATCCCCCTACTTGGAGGCCCAGAACTAATGGCTACGGATGCTGCAGTCATCCATAGTTATTATTCCTCGGCGACTAAATACGGCGGTGTAAGATTCATTGATACACAGAAACACATGAGTATGAAAAAAAAATTAACTTCAAACTAAATCACGTTCCATTTCAAAATATTTCCAATTCACTACAGAATCCCACAATCGCAAATCACGTTCAGAGAAAATATATTTATTACAACATACGCCAAAAGCGACATATGAAGATGCCCCCTTGGATGATCAGAGTATATACAAACAATATAACAACTTTTCCATTACAAGCAACACAATAGAATCAAATAAAAGAGAACTCTAAATAGCTACAATGCCTCCTACATGTCTCCGGAAGCTTTATTCGTCTAATGAGGTACCTGAAAACCTCAGCTCTCAAAGTACTCAAAAACAATTGAGTACCCGAGAGTTTAAGGGGAAAACATAAACTTCGAGTCAGACATAAAGCGTGGTATGAATAGTAATCTACCATCTCAAATCATTTAGATATCCAGTGAGACCACGCCGCTTAGCGGAACGAGTTTTCCCCTCACTAGTATCTCAAAACCTTTATAAAACCATATACTGTGCTCCTGCATCCATAATGGTTAACACATAGTCATTTCAAAATATTATGATGATATGCAAACATGTTAAAACATTCCGGATTTCCCATCCTCCTTTAATTGACTCCCTGTCATATTTATAGTTTCTAGGGTCACTATTAACCTATTAGTTTCCATGGGATTACTAATAACCTTTATCTAATATATGGACTCCCTGTCCTATTTCATAGATTTCACGGGTGCACTATGAACCTATTGGCCTATGCCAATTAACTTAACACTACCACTCCTGTGGGTTTAGTTGATTCATGGGTTTCCCTGAACCTATTGGTTACTCCAATAACTTCGCCATTATCCTAGTTTTCATGGGTTGACTAGGAACCTATTCGCTCTGCCAATAACTTTCCTTCTTATCCTAGTTTTCATGGGTTGACTAGGAACCTATTGACTTCTGTCAATAACTTATTACGGACATAGTTTTCATGGGATCACTATGAACCAATTGGCCCCTACTAACCACTCTTTATAACATAGTTTTCATGGTATCACTATGAACCTATTGGTAACTCCAATAACTTCCTAATCATAGTTTTCATGGGATCACTATGAACCTATCTCCCTAACAACTTCCATATTTAAGCATCCTATATTCTGGTCTCCCTGACCTCTTGGATGCAATTCTACTCATCCAGGAGTTTAATCAATTTATATTCAATACTAGGTTAACCTAGCTGGTTTTTCTACCCATTATCCCCAAAATATAGTTATGGGTCCATTAAAATGTGAATATATTCATATTTGAAGAAGCAAACATAATTACAAAATAATACCACTCCTGTGGGTTTAATGTCCTTGAAACACTTTTCATATAAAACATGGTTAATCCCTTTAACCTATAATTTTATCGAGGAAAACTTCTTCTTAAAATCATTTCAAGATTCCTTTAATTTAGCCATAGTTTTCTCATTTTAAAAATAGAGGTTGGGTTGCAAAACCTTTCAAAACCTTCGAAACCTTGCTTTCGACTTCATAGGATAACCTCCTTCGAAAGCATTAAAATCTATCTTCAAAACATTAGGCTCCTGCCTTTCTAATACTTTAAAACCTTCCTTTCGAAACCCTTTGATTTTATTTAAGTATTAACATTTAACTTTAGAAGCTTAGGTTCGAAACCATTTGAAAGTACCTCTTTCGAAACCGTTGGAAGTAACCCTTCCGAAATCATTGAAAGTCTCCCTTTCGAAACCATTGGGTTTATACTTAAAATATTATTTGGGTAAAGTGAATATAGGCGAAAGCATCTCTTTCAAAACCATCCTTTATCATATAAAAATATTGGGGAAAACATGATGGCGTCGGCACCATCTCTTTCGCAAACATAAAACATCTGCGTAAAATATTGGAAGGTTGGCTTCGAAACCCCTTTCGAAACCGATGCCTTCGAAACTCTTAACCCCTTTCGAAAGCTATTCGAAGCGGGTTATATTTATAAAAACACAAGGCATATTTCGACAGCATTGATATCTTCAATACCATCAAAAGGCTTAACGTTACAAAAGGGTTTCGACTTGGTCGAAACTACCCCTTCCGAAAGCTTCAATTTCAAAAACTAAGTAACTCCTTCGGAAGATACTTCTTTAAAAAGACGGCAGCTCTACTTTGAAAACTTGTTTCAAAATACCCTTTCACAAGCATTAGTTTTGAGTCCTTCGAAACCTCTTTATAAACAGGCAGGCACTTTTCGTTAGAAAATAAACCAAAGATCTCGACCCCCATGGAAGCTATGTTTCGACACTCTACCTTCCGCCTTTTACCAATCCACAGCGTACCATCTTTGTGATACCTTATGTATTAGTTTCGGCTTAGAAGGTTTCGACTGGGTTGAAGGAGGAAGCTCTGTGTCGAAAGGTACTTCCAAAGTAGGCGAAACCCTCTTTTCTGAGTAAACCTGGTTTAATGCTACTTAAAGCAAATCTTTTTCTAACTAACCTACTGCGTGTCAATACAGGATTGGTTGCCTTAACTTTTCAAATTCTTTACTTAGATAACTACCACTAATTTCATTATTTCAGATCTAAACCATGGTTAAGTTAATCAAATAAGCCCTTCCATTAAGCAAAACTATTATTGCAAAGAAGTCCCTCTTCTAAAATAATTTAATTTGAATAGCAACTCACTTTGGAAAAATCCCCAAAAATTCCAGAAATTCACTTTAATCATGTTATCTAACATATCAAATTCCAGACCCAAATTCCTAATATGTTTTCCAAAATAAATTTATAAACCCAAATAACCATATTTTCCTTTGAAAATTCATAACAATTTTTCCATAGTTTGGAAAATTATCAAAATTGAAACCCGACTCCAAAATCATGTTTTATATAACATTAAAATTTTCCATGCCATTTAAACATCATCGTATCTCGGTTTTACCCTAAAACCATGTATAAATCCATTTAAACAATCTTGTTTAAATTAAACAAATCAATATTCCAGCATATCATCATCTAATTCATCATAAAAACGGATTTACCCTTAAATCCAAAAAACATATGATTCAAAACAAAATAGAGATGGAATTATTATTCACCTTGATTTAGATAAGGAGATTAGATTGAGATTGATTTCCCCTAAGCTTGATTCTCTAGCTTTTATTTGAATTCCTTTTCTCTTAATGGTCGGCCTTCCTTAAGCTTTTGGTTTGCGTTTCAAAATGACATGAAATGGGAATGAAATAGTAGGAACGAAAATATATATAAGGGTAAGGGTTATAGGTGGCAAATTCCTAATATACCCTTATGTAATTTAATTAACCTAAAAACCATTCTTAAGCCCTTTTAATTATTTCACTAGGTACAGCCTTAATTATATTTATTCAAATCTCAACCCCCTTATCACTTAACATTTACATTATTCTATTTAATTTATCTAATTAAATCTCCGGAATAATGTTATCAAAAATTAGGGGTATTACAAAATTCTTTTTGGAAAATGGCTTTTCAAACATGTTTTTAAGGATGAAATATTCATCTTATTCTAAAATTCCTCCATTTTAGTCAAGTTCAAAAGTAACTTTTACTTTTTTCTTCGTGGCTGTTACCCGGTATCCTGACCCGGCCGGCTATATTGAACTGATTGCACATGATAGATTCGACTGTTATAAAAAACTATGACCAAGGAGCAATGGTTGTAGGACTCGAAAGTAAAGTACAGATTGTTATATGAAGCCGTAATTAAACGGAATTGGTAGATAAACGATACAGGATGCTTGAAATATGAATTTTAGCTTGGACAAGCAAGGGATCGACATGGCTTGGTAGTACCATAGGGATCAGCATGATTGGATAGATAAGGGGTCGGCACGGTCAAAGAAAAGGAGGGCTCGACATAGAAGAATGCAGATGGATCGGCATGGTTTATTGGTTTGGAAAGTTATACTTCAACTTGTGAGGAAGGGATCAGTATAGCATATAAAAGTGATCGGCAAGGATTGATAGTTAGGAAGGAATCAACATAGCATATAAAATGGATTGACAGGGCTTGATAATTAGCAAGGGATCGGCATACGTGAGTCCACCAAGAAGGGATCAACATATGTCAGAAATCGAGTTCATTCTTGATTCTAATGATCAATATCTTAGGATCTAGAAGTCCAAAGCAAATGAAACTCAAAGAGCAAGGTATACGGACCTTAGGGAACCTACCTTAGGGATCGCATGTCAAATGGCCAAAGAATGAGGGACCAACATATGACTATTTGAAGGGTTCAGTAGAAAACAACTTACAAGTGGAGTTGAACCAAAGATCAATCAATAGCATGAGCTCCAATAGTTCAAATAACATGATATTTGAAGAGCCAACATACATAAGCATGAAGAAGCCACCAAAGGGATCGATGCCCAAGAATCGACCAATGAAGGGATCGGTACAAATCTCTCTTCATTGGGATTTGGGCCTGGTGACCTCTCTGGTGGGCCCATATGGATTGGAAGGTCTTATAGCCGAATTTTCAGAGAGATTGGTGGTCACCTTCACCTATAAATACTAGCATAGGAGACATTCTAAAGATCTTTACGCTACTGGTTATATTAGCCTTTATTGCAATCAAGTTTTTTCTTTCTTCTTGCTATTGCTGCTATAATTAAAATGTTAGTGAATCAATAAAGATAATCTTCAAAGTGGATGTAGGCATATAATGCCGAACCACTATAAATTTCTGTGTTCTTTATTATTGCTCTGATTTGTCTACTAGTTTATTCTATTCGTCGGTTTTAATTTTTCTTTCTTCATTTACTTCTCTACATAAATCTATTCTTGGGTGTTTGTGACCAATTTGGTTGCGAACATTTTGTTGCTTTCACCGAGAACCTAATTCTCATCTTGTTAGGATCCCCTTTATTGCTAATGGATTGGGCAAATCCCATAAAGGAGATCCATAGTTATCTTCATAAAGTTGCATATACTATTCAGATTTACTAAAATCTAAGCAAGGAGATTGATAATGGTGAGACATACTAGATCTACTTCTTAGAACGTGGATGGAAATAAGACTACTAGCATTCAACAAAAAGGCCCAAGCAATCAACCCACAAATTTAAATGCTAATCCGGTTGAAGTTCATAATCCTGGTGATTCTATAACCAGAGCTGAATTTCATAATCTAATGAGAGAGTTGATGGAAAGTCGTCGACAACTAAATCAGCAAATTCAGACTAATACTAACCTGATGAACCAGATTACTTAACAATAGTGTGGGAAGGCCAGAAGGGATCCCACTCCTTACTCGGCATCGGAAAGCTCAAGCTCATCGGATGAATACCACAGGCATATGCATCGTAGGGTCGAGGGAGATCACGTAGAAACATCGGAGCACCGCTTGGAAGACTAATATGGTCTGCCAAGACCGATCGGTGTCGATCGCTCCCTAGGGATCAGTACCGATCCCTCCTCCAGAGGAGGGATTCCCCCATTACACTTGGGAATCATGGTGAAATTATTCTCGGAAGCTTGGATGGTGGAGTTCGATCAAATGCTGACCAAGTACCCCGCCAGAATGACGATGAGAAAAATGTTCAAGGTGCACATCAATAGGATGGTGAACCAAGAAGGCATGAAACGACCCATAAACATCGATCGGATCATTCATGTGAGGTGGAGCACAACCACCGCTTGGCACCACCTATCCAAATGCTGGACTTGTCAGTGATGGTCGAACAGTTGGTGAGAGAGAATCAAGGCTTGACCTACGACGACTGGGGAATTTTGAGAAGCCATACCGCATTCATTGACAATGTTATGCATGCAGAATATCCGAGAAGGTTCAACATGCCATCAATGCCTACCTACGAGGGAAAAACCGACCCCAAGCAGCATATTATGAGATACGAATGGCTAATGGATTCTGCGAGAGCCAATGACGCGACCAAGTGCAGATGCTTTCCCATAACTCTTTCTAGGATAGCAATGATGTGGTTCACGAGACTACCTCCATAGTCAATTTCGGGATTCGATGAGTTGGCAACCAAGTTTGTAGAGCAATTCTGAATGCACACGACTTGTCCTAAAGATGTGATGTCCCTTTCCAATGTAATCCAGGTTCCAATGGTATCGTTGTAGGATTACTTGAAGAGATTTCATACCGCCACCACGGAGGTCGGTAACCTAAATGATCATGCTATAATTATGGCCATGATGAGAGGGATTGATCCAAAATCTGAATTAGTGATTGGTTGGTTGGAAAACCGCTGCCACGTTGGACCGCTTCTATTCAAAGGCAGCTCAGTTTCTGAGGAAGGAGGAGGCCATGCCCTCTAGGAAAAATAACATCGTAAGACCAAGTGGAGAAGCAGTATAGAGTAATATTGCAATAAAAAAGTCTAAAGATAGTTTCGGGAAAGTATAGGTGAATGTTCGGAATAAGCCGAATTAACAAAAGAGAGACGGAGATAGGAATCGAGAGCGAAAGAGGGATTTTGGGAGGCTTAAGCCTAGGATTCCAATGTATGACAATTACATGCTGCTAAACACGTCCTTGGAGAACATTTATCTATCCACTTGCAATACCATGCAATATAGGAAGCTGCCTCTAAAGGAGTTAACAGAAAAGCAGAAGCAGACTGGATGAATGTTATGGGCACAATACGAATGAATGCAGGCATCTTCAGGATGTTATAGAAAAGTTAATTCAGGAAAGGAAATTGCAGCAGCTTGTGAAAACTTCGCATGATGGCAGACAGGGGACATCTGACCCAATCAAGGACAAGCTCCACGTAGGGCTGAGGAGCCTGCACGGACCGGTGGAAGACTGGTGATAAATACGATAGTTGGAGGACCGCACCCTACGGATAGGAGTTGACAAGAGATGGAGCGCTATGCTAGCGCGATAAGGCATGTAGATTTTGAATTTTGTTCAAATACGGAAGATGGAGCTCCGACAAAGCAGCAATGCACAATAGCGGATGATATATTGTTTAGAAGCAGGGATGCAGACATAGTAGAGGCCCCAACAATTGACACGATGGTCATTTCAGCTATGATTGGTCCTGCATTGGTGAGACAAATTTTAATTGATTGTGGAAGCTCGGTGAATATAATCTTTAAAAAGGCGTATGATTAGATGAGAATGGAAGCCAAAGACTTAAAACCATCTAAAGCTCGTATTCATGGTTTTAATGGCATTGCGACTAAGGCTGTTGGACACGTGGAATTGGAAGAAGGGGAATGAAGGAGAGTGTGAATCCTACCGTTTATTGTTTTGGATGTTGACTCTCTGTACAATGTTTTTCTGGACCGACCGACCCTGGCTGAATTCCAGGCAGCTCTTGTCCCATAGTGTTTAAATCTGAAGTTTCCGATAGATAATAGTGTAGGAGTTGCTTATGGCGATTAGGCGACTGGACGTGCCTATTATGTAGCTGAGTTGAGGGAAGCTCAGCGTAAGGAGAAGGGTGTGGACAAAGCTGTCCACATCTAAGCTACCGAAGATTGATAATTGGCGCCTGAGCCTTGGCTTGGGTGCCACAGTCGGTTCTATAGAGATATAGATTATGACAAAGAGAAGCCCAAAGAGACCAAGGCTTCACCGGCTGAGCTGACGATTGATATCACGGTCAGCCACGACGACCCATCACGACTCCTGAAGATTAGGTCACAACTCAGCCCCCTGATGGTGAAAGAACTTGCCGGTTTTTTCCAAGTGAATCTAGATGTATTCGCTTGGACTCACTTTGACATGTGTGGAATCTCTCTTGCCATTGCAAGCCATGCACTGAATATTGATCCGAAGTATGTTCCGGTTAAGCAAAAAAGATGAGGCATGGATCTGGATAGATCTGCCGCTCTTAAAGAGGAGGTGGATAAACTAAAAGTCAACGGGTTTATCCGCGATGCCCTCTATCCTGAATGGACATCTAATCCCGTACTTGTGAAGAAGGCGAATGGAAAATGGAGAACGTGCATTGATTACTCAGATTTGAACAAAGCATATCCAAAAGACAGTTTTCCCCTTCCAAGGATTGATCAGCTGGTTGATTCAACTACAGGACACGAATTGCTATCTTTTATGGATGCGTATTCGGGATATAACCAAATCCCGATGCATATCCCCGATCAGGAGCACACCAGTTTTGTTATAGATGTTGGGCTATATTGTTACGTAGTAATGCCGTTTGAGTTGAAGAATTCCGGAGCAACTTATCAGTGCTTAGTTAATAGGATGTTTAAAGATCAGATTAGAAAAACAATGGAAGTGTATATGGATGATATGCTCGTGAAGTCACGACGATCAAGCGATAGTAACATGACGTGCTTTGAATCAAAGCAAGTCTAAATTGTCGAAAAAGAGGTTCATCTAGCTTCCTGAATGATTGTTATTCCCTTGTCAAATCATTTTTTCACGACATTGAATTCTTCATTGATTGTCATGGCGTGTGGTCGATTTCCAATAATATAACCAGTGCCATATTCCGTCAACATATATAAATCCGATTATGCAAGACTTATAAACTTTTTTATTATCAGGTCTAGCCTTGAACTTAAAAGTTTCAGGTTTGATTTCAATTTCCGCTGATTTCAAAAAGTTGAAACTTTAAACAACTTTTGTGCACATTCATATACACGTTTTTGTTATTAGCTCCTGGACGTGTTCGAACACTCATGGGTCGTTGTCAATTTCTATAATATTTCGTATATTCACGTTCACAACCAAACCTTCACAATTATTCTTTTTTTATATCATCCATAGGGATTGGCATTCATTATGCCGATCCATCTTTATAGTCATGCAAATAGGGATCGACAAGTTTCTTTGCCGACCCCTTTCCCCTTATGACTTATTCAATGTTCTTGCAACCGAACCCTCTCCCACACACATATATATGCCTTTCTTCTCTCCCTTCTTCACTTTCCCATTTACTTGCCTTCGCACAAAAATTTCTTGATGAACCCAAGTTCTCCAACCTTAAATCCATCCATGATTCCAACCAGTCCACAAACTTGTCTTTCCCTCGGTTTTGACTCAATAATCCTCGAACGCTCATCCCCAACTTAATTCGAACCTCCACGTTTTCATATAGGTATGAAATTGTAATTATCCTTTCAATTACACGATTAGGTTATAAACCTCGAGCTGCTAATGTGTGTATAAGGTGGCGAACGATCTTGGAGTGACTAATGATCACTGGAATAAAGGTTTTGTTGGTTTAATTAGACATAGGAAGTAGGGATGAGGAGATGAAACGAGGGTTCGACGAGGGATTCTAAGGGAAGAAGAGTTAGGACTAGAGAAATGAAGGGTTCGGTGGTGCTGGTGACTCTGGGTGGAGGAATCAGTAGGATAGTTTTTTAATGGAGGGATCGGTTGTTGAGGCAGATGTTGAGAGAGGAGAAGGATAAGAAAAGTGAGGGTTCGGCACAGATTCTTGATAGAAAAAAGTCCAAAAGTAGAGAGATATAGGGATCAGTAGACTGTGACACGACAGCGATAGGGATCGGTTGTTTTAGTTATGGAGAGGGGTCAGCATTGGGTAGTGTTATTGGGATCGGCATTCCCTACTCTGGGTTAAGGATCGGTATAAAGGCTTTGGATAGGGATCGGCATTTCCTTTGGGATCGACATGGGGTCAATTTTTGGTTTTTTGAACTTGCATACTCATCTAACTTAGCTCATTCGAACAATCACTACTAATTGCCTTGCTGACCTTGAATATATGATGACAATGGACAATCTAACATGCATACTTAAACTGTCGAACTTGAAATCGAACGATCAAATTTCTGGAACTTTCAACATGGACTAAGTGACAAACTTGCAAATGAACTTAAGTAACGAACTTCATACTTCGATATGCCGATAGTCGACCCCAAAGCTTTCGTAGCCGATAAATTTTTTTGCCAGTTGGGACGGTCAGCGATGACGGTCTCTTTGGACAAAACTCCCAAGTCTTGTCGTTTTATTTCTTTTTTCTGATTTCAAAATGTATATACCTATTATATACCGCACTGCACTACACTAGTTCACACTTAGCATGAGGGAACGGGTTATTTTTCTAAACTCGATTATCTACTGAGTATAGCTGGTATAGATTACAGATGCTTGAAGCGTTCAGCTGACATGTCTTCTGATTCGGTGATGCGACACATTGGTTCTGAAGCGAAGTCATATGGAACAAACAGATATTTCTAACCCATAAGCCAATCTTTTCTCGGATATTCCAGTCCTTCCAATGGAAAACATAGGCCCTGCTCCTGATGATGTAGAGGGCGTTATTCTTCTAGATAATCCAGTGGACTCACAGGCTTCCTAAATTAGCGAGGCCGCTCTCCGCCGGTTATGTTCTATTCACGGAATTCCATTTGGGGACGTCTTTGTTCCTTCAAGACATGATCACTTGCCCCTAACAAGGTACATAGAATGTAATAATTTTATGTGTTAGGCTGGATGTGTGCCGCCCTTCAATTCGTTTGTCCAAGAAATGCTGAGATATCTTAGGATAGCCCCTACACAATTTCACCCAAACAGTTTTGGTTTCATACATGGAACCTTCTTGCTGTTCATGAATGTTTTATTTCATCTGCCTACTCTCGAAGATATAAGCTTTATTTACAACTTCAAACGACGACTGAGAAGTCCTTTTTATGTCTTTCTCGAACCCTTGCCAAATTGCCAAGTTTTGAAGGGCGCTTGGAACAAACTCTCATTGTTTAAGCATGAATGATTTTACATGCGATGCCTTCTTGGATTTACGAGGCGGTTGCTAGAAGGACATAAGTATTACCTTCACTTCTTTCTCAAGTTCATTAGTCCAAATCATAACTTTTCCTTTGAATCTACTAACGTCCAGAATTCTTCTAGGTGTTCACCCACGTCCTGAAAGGACATCAAACTTCTCATAACCGATGAGTTACTGTCCTTGTTAGGGCTGTTGGAAGATGGCTGTAGTATCAGGCTTCCTGGAAGTGCGGCATTACCAAAGGATGTTGGAGAACAAAGAAGGAATACCGTCAACCTGATCGTGCCCCCTACCGAGGAGACTCAGGATGATACTGAGAAGGGAGAGATTAAGGATTCTCAAGCTGACAAGCCGGGAGATGTTGATGCAGACCCCGGGAAAGCCCTAATGGTTGAACCGTCGCAAGTCACACAATCCTAGCACCCATAAAAAGAAAGAAAAGGTTAGCATACAGGCTTCGTAAAAGAAAAACCGCCGTGGATCCGGAGTTCATTATTACTCCTGTTGAAGAGTAATCGCCCTCTCAACACTTGAAAGTTCGATAAAGGATTTTCGAATCATCAAATTTCGGATGACATCTTGTCCTACGACTTTCCGAACAATAAAATTAAAGGACTCAACTCTCCCACCAGAAGTGGCGAAGGCATCTGACCTTCTGATAAAGGAGAGAAAACGCCGAGGAGCAAGGCTACAGTCATCGGTATGTTGGGGGAAACACTAGGATACTCACAACCACATGCACTTCACTATACACTTTTCGTTAATCTTTCGTGCGACGATTACTAATATGCTCTCATTTGGTCTTTTTAGGTGCAATGTCTCAATCCAGAGCATTCGATCGCCTCAGAATTTCTTCATCATACCACCGATCAAGCCGGGATTCAGATTCTACCCGGCATAGGAGAAGGATGATGGATGGGATAAGAATTATCGCTCAAGGGTATCCTCTTCTTCTTCCAAATGCAAATCCCAGTCCCAGACATCACATCAAGGTGAACAGTCTGACTTTCCTGCTCAAAGTAGAGACCGGCCTTCCTATTGTGGCCCTTATATCGTTGCATCTCACGAGCAACATTTTAGCTCCTCGAGCTCTAGACAATCTCGTGAACGTCGATCAGGCAAACATCCACTTGCTACTTCTGATCTGCCTTTGCGGGCTACCGCTCCCGACGTTTCCACCATAGAGAAATTAGCCGAGCTCAAGGCCACTTTTCCAATGATTTGATATGATGGTCTCAAATTCCTTCCATTCACATAATTTGGAGGCATGCCAAGGAAAGTTCTCTCGCGTGCGTTAATGGTGTATTTGTGCAACATGAATCATTTATACACTTGGCGGAAAAAGTCTCTGAAGTATCCATTGAGCGTCAACATGAGATAGATCACCTCAAGTTGGAAGCTATACACGAAAGGACATAATCAAGCATCAAGACGCAGAATTGTTAGAATTTAAAACCTAACTTGCTGAAGCAGAGAAGAACGCTAAGGAAACGACAGAGGTAGTAAGATGTTTGGAAGTTTCTCATACAAAGGAACTCAACGCGGCACTTCATCATAGTGGGACACTTGCTTTAGAAAAGGACTCCTTGCATAAGGAGAAAGACGCTCTGGTCCACCGCATCGAAGAACTTAAAGAACATTTAAAGAAGGAAAGGGATGAAAAAATGGAAGCTCAAGAGGAATCGCAGAAGTACTGGGAGGAAGTTGTTGAGGCTAGAAGCTTAAAGGCTAAACTCGACGAGCAATTCGCCAAAATTTATGGTCGAGAAGAGAGCCAAAAAGAGATGACCGAACAGGTTAACTCCCAAGTGGAAGTTGCCATGGAGTCCGGTAGGAACGAGATTAAGGACTTATTCGACCTATTGATCATTGAATACAATGCCAAAGTCCTGATCCATCGCGACTTAAGTTTTCTCGGTGAGGGTTATCTCGAATCACTCGCTGAAGCTTGGGAGCACATTATCCAGATGAAGAAAAAAATTGGGTGAAGCTGAGCTCAACAAAGAAGAATTAGTGAGGGAAATCCTTCATGGAAATGAGCCCTCGGATCTGGCTACCGCAAAGCTTTGATTTTTCAATGCTTTTGCACCTACCGAAGGAGTAGAACATATTGCCGGATCTTCAGGGACCGATCCTAAGGGTCCCTCTCCATCCCAAGGAGTCAGAACATCAATCTCTCTTGATATGGAGCAGGATCTCGGCTATGATCCAGATAGGCTCGGCTTCGAATCCAAGATGTTATCCCCCATTTTGGAAGGTGGTACCCCAGCAACTACGGAGAGTCAACCAGATGTTGGTATTTCGCTTTACTCCTTAGTATATGAAAAGTTTTCATTCTTCACGCGCAATGGTTTTGAGCTAATTTCCCTATTTTATCAAATTTTGCAGGTCTTTTGGGCCCTTGTCCAACTCTTAGAACAGGTGCTGCTGTAGAGCAATGTGAGAAAACGGCTGAAGACCCGGCTGCTGTTGATGTTCCAGGGCCTGATGCTCAAGTCATTAGTGCTCTTGATGAAGATAAGATCGCGGATCCACTCCCAGCCGACGAGTCTGATGACGTAATAATTACCGGCGCCTCCAAACACACCACCCAGGTTAGCTTGAAAGAACATATTGGAAAGGAGGAGTTGTTGAAAAAAAAGGTTAAAATTGAACCCGCCGAGGTGGACATTGATGATCCTCATCTTGTGCTATTGCAAATTATTCTACTGGGTGGGTCGATCCTTGATGAACTTCCTCCTACCGCCACAAGCTCTCCATCCAAAGGCGGCGAGGGGTTCCGAAAGAGAAGCACAAGTGGCTCATCCCCCGAGAAATTCGAAAGAGAGAGGAAGTCGAAGAAGTAGTTGTTGCTTCAGCTTGATGTATATAATTTACATAGTCATTTCTTTCACTAGTCATAGTTGTACGGGTATGAATCCCGATCTTTTGGAATAACTTGTACTGAAATTTCGAAACCTGTTATGTAAATAAAAGCTTTTGTTTTCTGTTATGCTTTGTGTGAATTGTTATTTAAGTAGTTGAACGATTACTTTCCATTCAATGTACTTGTAATTTGTTGCTTATAAATTCTGGTAACAATTCACCAACTCCGTCCCAAGGCCTCCAAATGGTTGTGGCCTTGATTCGTATTAAACACCAGGCTTGGGCCTTAGTGTTACGCTGTCAGATTTAGCGGCTTTTTGAATAAACGTGCATCTACCCCCGGCATTGATTTGGCGAGGCCAGAAGTCGGACTGTCGAATTCCATCCTTAACAAGTTTAAACTCCTCCTGTCAGTTTCAGGCCGAAGTTTGTGGAATAGAGACCGGTCAAAATCTACTCATTTATTCATTCATGATTATATCCACACTCTGGGATAAGGTTTAGTTGATGGGTGGTCGGGTTCGTACCCAGTTTATGTTTATACTATAGTTCGCACTCTGGAGACCCAGAGTTATCTCACGAGCGATCGGTCTCCACCCAATTTATGTTTGTACTCAAGCCCAAACTCTGGGGACATAGAGTTGTTTCGTGGGTGGTCGGTCTCCACCTGATTTATGTTTATACTCCAGTCCACACTCTGGGGACTTAGAGTTATTTTGGAGAGCAGTTAGGTCATACTCTTTTTTGGTTGATTAATTTGACCCCAGAATTTAGGGTTTTGATTTAGCGAGCGATCGGTCGTATCTCGGTCGCTTTGATTTTGTTTCAGTCCCACAGTCTAGGCATGAATTTTTCAATCTCCAGATTGTCGGCCACATCTGTTCCTTATTGCGTATCCCATTCTTTGGATTATAAATGAGAATTGTTAAACGAACAAGTTGATTGACTTCATCTTGTATGATCCCATCGGGAGTTAGCACGATTGATCGATTCCAAACTCTGGGAGCCTGTTTATACACATTGATATCAATCAGTTTCATTACATAATTATCATACAATGCAATAACAAACATAAATACAGAGGAAAGCCTGAAGCTTTATTCATTAAATGGAGAGGAACAACATAAACTATCTTATTACATATTCGGAAAATCAAATGCTAAAGCAAATCATGAAAATAAATACAACTGAAATGTAAAGGAAACAAACTAAGTAAAATAGCGTCGTACATGTTCGCTATTCCACGCTCTTGGAAGTGTAATGCCATCGATAGTCACTAGATTGAAAGTTCCTTCTCCAAGCCTCTGTTCAATGACATATGGTCCTTCCCAAATCAGATTTATGTGTGATGGGGTAAGGAAACCATTTCAAGACAGGATCGCCAATTTTGAAGGTTCTCGATCGATCTTTAGTGTTGTAATACCGGGCGAATCGATGTCGGTGTACAGTTGCCCTCAGATTGGCTTCTTCGCTTCTCGTCTATAAAGTCCAAAGATTCCCAGAGGAGATCTTGATTTGTTTTGGGATTGTAGTAAGTCACTCGATGAGAAGGGACTTCGAGCTCAACAAGAATAACGGCTTCTGAACCGTAAGCGAGGGAGAACGGAGTATGGCCAGTCGCAGACTTGTGAGTGGGTTGTAAGCCCAAAGTGTTGTAGGGAGTTCATCCACCCACTTGCCTCTAGCCTTCTCCAAACACTTCTTCAGAATTGACTTGATGATTCTATTTACAGCTTTAACCTATCCATTTGCCTAAGGGTGAGCGACCGCTGCAAATCTCTTTTCAACATGATATCTTCGACAAAAGTCTTTAAATTCAGCACTATCGAATTGAGTCCCATTATCAGTTACAATAGTTCGTGGAAGACCGAAATGACATATGATGTTTCGAATGATGAAGCTGATTACTTTCTTTCTTTTCTTTTTTTTGGCAAAGCCAGCGGGGTTAACTGGACCCCTACCAGATTTATTGCAAACAATAAATAAGGAACTACAGGGATAAACAGAAAAGAGGAAAACAAGAAGAAAAAAAACAATGAAAAAACAACAATATCAAGCCCAAACACTAACCAAAGCTTGTGGGAAGATACATTCACTGTTCTTCAATTGTCTATAAGTACTAGCCTTGACTTCATTCCAGAGCACATCATCATTCCTTCTTACATTTTCAAAAACTATGGTATTTCTCTCACTCCATATAACTGTCATGTAAGCTTTTAAGCTCACAGCCAACACTCTGCCTTGCTCAGTTCTCCACCTAGTTGCTTTGTATATAATACTCCATATAATGGTAGATGTAGTACCAGATATATTAATACCTGTTAACCTGCCAATCTTATCCAACAAGTGAAACAAGGCAGGACAATCAAAAAATAAGTGCTCAGTAGTTTCTTCATGCAGCTCACAGAACAAACACTAAGTAGTACATGCTAACCCATACTTATGAAGTAAGATTCTGGTAAGCAAAGCACTGTTTAACACTTTCCACATCATTAAATTATCCTTAGGCACAGATTCCTTTGACCATAAAATTTCATACCATTTTGATGCAGGCAGGGGAACAGTATTAGTAAGATATTTGTATACTTCTTTGACAGAATGAGCCTTCATATGCCATAACACTACGTTATTTGGAAAATCACTGAAGGTTTTTTGTTGTATATCACACCAAATTTGCTTAATAACTTGATTGCTGCAGTAAGGTAACTGGATTTTGCTATCATATAAAAAGTCAGTAGCAACAGCTTCATTATGGATTCCAGTTTGAATAATCTGGGAGTAAGTACACATTTTAGACAAGATTTGGCCATTACTTACCCATGGATCATGCCAAAAACTTACATCTGCTCTTGTAGTGACAGGGTATTGTATCATTGGGAGGAAGACTTCTCTATACTTCAGTAAGCTTCTCTAATTCCAACTACAATGCTGTGGGGTAACCAAAGTCCAGAAATGTCTGTTCTTAATGTTGTAATGCCACATCCAGTCAACCCATAAACTACATCTTTTATTAATGAGGGCATCAAACTGTTTACTAATAGCTGCAATGTTCCACTTCCTGACATCAAAAACTCCTAGCCCACCCAATCTCAAAGGAGCCTCAAATTTTGAAAATGAACATGGCACTAATTTTCTGTTGTGAATTCTACCTGTCCAAAAGAATCTGTTCATTACAGACCTAACAAGATGCAATAATTTAACTGGGAGGATGAGAGTACGAGCCCAGTAAACAATAGAAGAAAAGACAACAGATTTTATGAGCACAAGCCTACCACTTTGTGTCAAGTTCCTACTATCCCAAGCAGACATAACAGATGTTATTTTATGGTAAAGAGGTAAACAGTCAGTGTTGGTTATTCTTTTAGAAATCAATGGTAGGCCAAGGTACTTCATATCATTTGCCATGCAAGAGAAACCAGACTGTTGATGAAGATCATCAGCAAGACTTTGACTTACTCCAGCAACAAGCATAGATGATTTGTCCTGATTTATTGTTAGGCCTGTCATTCTGTTGAATGCCTGCAGAGCATGCTTAATACCAATCAATGAAGGTAACTCAGGTTTAGTGAACAACATTACATCATCAGCAAACATGATAGATGTAATATGAAGATGTGAGCACTTTGGGTGATACCTAATGATCTTATTGTTGTAACTAGTTCTGAGAATAACGGTTAACACTTCCATAACCATCAAAAATATGTAAGAAGATAACGGGTCCCCCTGACGTATACCTTTACTTCCCCTAAAACAGCCAACAGGTCTACCATTAATAACAACTGAGTATGATGGAGTGGATATACAGACATATATCCAGGAGACAAATGTTTTTGGAAATCCCATAACAGCCATTATCCTGACAATAGATTCCCAATGTATTGAATCATATGCCTTTGAAATATCTAATTTATGTGCAACTGCAGGAGGGACATTGCTTCTACCATAACCTTTGAGAAGTTCCTGAGCTAGAAGAACATTATCAATAATGTCTCTATTAGGTAAAAAAGCAGACTGGTTGGTAGAAACAATAGTTGGGAGCACAAAAACCAACCTAGTAGCTAGAATTTTTGAGATACACTTGTAGACAACATTACAACAAGAAATGGGCCTATAACAAGTAACACTTGAAGCAGGAGATACCTTGGGGATAAGAGCAATATTGGTGCTGTTGATTTCTCCAAGAAGCTTGCATTTGTTAAAAAAATTGTGTATAGCTTGACAAAATTCTTTACCAAGGATACTCCATGTGGAGATGAAAAATACAACATTTAACCCATCAGGGCCTCCAGATGATTGCTTGTTCATGGAGAATAGGATATTCTTGATTTCCTCATCAGTGACAGGGTTTAATAGAGATGAAGCTTCCTGTGTTGAAATGCAAGGGAGAGCAATATTTGATATTAAGTCCAGATCAGGTAGAAAGCCATCAGGATTTCCAAATTGATTAGAGAAATATTGAATAAAAGCTTGATCAACTATGTCAGGAGTAGTGTACATGGTTCCTCTCTCATCAGTTATACTATAAATATTTTCTCTTGCTTGTTTTACTTTAAGAGAATCATGATAAAACTTTGTATTTTTGTCACGTTCAGCAATCCATCTTTTATGCAATTGTTGCCTCTTCATGTTTGCTTCCATGCTAAGCGCTTTATTAACCTCCATAAATAAATTGCTTTCTTCATCAGCTGCTTGAATATCAAGTGGATGTTCCATCATGTACTCTTGCTTTATCTTCAATTGTTGTTTTAATGTAGAAGACAGTAGGCCACCATTGCCAAAAGTTGATGATGCCCACTGCTTGATTCCTTGCTTGATACACTTTAGTTTCCTGCAAAACTTGAACATTGGGTTGCCAAAACATGAAAATTCAGAATTAACTTGGGAAACTAAAGCCAGAAAGTGGTCATGTTTAACCCAGGCATTAAAAAATTTAAAACTTCTCTTTTCCCTTCTTAAATGGTTCCCAAGTGTCAATATGAGGGGGGAGTGGTCAGACAGAATCGGTTGAGGAAGGAAGACAGAGAGAGTTGGCCATTGAATAAGAGATTGAAAATTGCAAAAAGCATGGTTAATAGTAGTAAAAATTTGAACACGACTTCTACTTCTATTATTCCAAGAGTACTTGGCTCCTGATTTATTCACTAAAATTAACTCAGAGTCAAAAACAGCTAGATTAAGGGGATCAAGATCTCTAGGAGAAAGAGGAGTGCCACCAAATTTGTCACTAAAACTATAACAGGTGTTGAAATCTCCCAAGACAAGCCAAGGGTGAGAAGATTGTCTTAAGGGTGGCAAAGCTTTGAGAAAGGCATTTCTTGAGTTGACAGAGTTGTCAGCGTATACAATAGTTAAGAAGAATGATGAACGAGTTTGGGGATGATGCACATGAAAATGAATGTATTGACTAGAAGACAGAATGGGAGAAAGAGTTAGTACTGAGGGGTCAAAAATGACAAGAATTCTTCCATAGGCTGCATTATTAAGATTATGATGTATTTTCCAAGTTGGGTTAATGTAGGATGCTGCTTTTTGGGACAATGTGTGGTTAAGCTTTGTTTCTAGCAGACCAATAAGACAGATATTATACTGGGCGATATAACTCTTAACTTTCTTTGTTGTGATCATAGCTAAAGGTTCTACCTCGTCCCATTTAGTGAAGTAATCAACTGCCACAATAGCATACTTCACGCCACCTTTTGAGATTGATAATGAACTCATAATGTCTATACCCCACATGGCGAACAACCATGGGCTGACCATTTGCGTGATTTCTATTGGTGGAGCTCTCGGGACTTTTGCATATATATGACATTTATCACATCATCTTACATAACCAGCATCTCAATTTAGGGTTGGCCAATAATAGCCATAATAGAGTATTTTCTTTGCTAGAGTTTGCCTCTAGTGTGATCGCTACATTCTCCTTCACGAACTTCTTTTAAAACACACTTTATCTCATCATGAGCGATACACCGGAGTAGAGAGACTGAGAAACCTTTCCTATACATGACTCCCTCTTGCATAATGTATCGTAAAGCATTGCGAAGGACCTGTCACATTTCATTTCTTTTATCGGGCAGGACTCCGTGCAGTAAATAGTCTTTAATTAGAGTCATCCACGATTCCCTTTCAGAATCCACCTCCAGTATTTTATCTATTTCCAATATGTTTATACTTGGGGTATCTAATACTTCGACCAGAACCAAACCCATCTACTGTGCATCGTTGGTACTAGCGAACTTTGCCAACGAATCAACCTCTCTGTTTTGATCACGTGGAATATGTAAAATGTCATAGTATTCAAATTCTATCAACAATTCCTGAACTCGGGTAAAATATGGGGCAAGCCATTGTCCCTTAGCCTGGTTGCCTCCTCTAACTTGATACACCACCAATTGCGAATCATAAAATATTTCAAGAGATTTAACCCCAAGTTCTTTAGCAAGTTTAAGTCTAGCAATCAAAGCTTCATACTCAGCCTCATTGTTTATTGCTAAGAAATCAAGCTTCAAAGCATATCAAATGGACTGGTTTTCAGGAGTTACAAGCACAATCCCAGCTCTAGAACAATGATCATTAGATTCTCCATCAGTATATAATTTCCATCGTACAGTAGAGATTTCACTTTCTTCTGGAAGATCACCTTGCATAGTGAACTCTGCTATAAAGTCCGCTAAAGCCTATATCTGGATAGCTCTTTGAGGGAGATAAGTAATGTCGAATTGGCTGAGCTCAATGTTCCATTTAAGTAACTTCCCAGACGTCTCTGGTTGCTTTAAAATCTGTCATAACGGCTGGTCGGTGTAAATATTGATCGAATGTGCCTGGAAGTACGGACGAAGCTTCCATGATGCAATTAGCAAGCAATACGCCAATTTATCTATTTTCGGATAGTTTCTTTCTGCTCCTGTTAATCGTTTACTGACGTGATACACCAGCCTTTGGTTTCGATTCTCCTCACAAATTAAGGCGGCACTTATAGCATGTGCTGATACAGCTAAATAAATGTACAACTCCTCATGATCTACCGGATTTGACAAGATAGGGGGTATCTCCAAATGATTCACCAGAGCTTGGAATGCATCTTTACAATCCTGCATCCATTTGAAATTTCCTTTTTCCTTTCTAATCAAATCAAAGAAAGGAATGCATTTGTCGGTAGCTCGGGAGATAAAATGACTTAAAGCGGCACCTTCCCATTCAGAGTCTCTACTTGTTTAATGGTCCTTCGCGCTTGGATGTCACGGATAGTGTGAATATTCTCTGGATTAGCTTTTATTCCATGAGCATTGACAATAAAGCCCAAGAACTTTCCTAATGCAACACCAAATGAACACTTCATAGGATTGATTTTCATCTTGTAATATCGGAGAATGCCAAACATTTATGCCAAGTCTCTGATGTGGTCGCTTGATGTAAATGTGCATGAGAGTGGTTTAAAGTTTCAACGTTTTGAAATCAACAAAAATTGAAATCAAACCTGAAACTTTTAAATTCAAGGCTGGACCAGATAACAAAATAGTTTATAAGTCTCACATAATCGGATTGATATATGTTGACGGAATTTGGCACTGGATTTATAAAATTGAAAATTGACCAAGCATCATGGCAATCAATGAAGAATTCAATGCCATGAGAAAACGATTTGACAAGGGAATAACAATCAATCAGGAAGCCAGATGAACCTCTTTTTCAACAATTTAGACTAGTTTTGATTCAAAGCACATCATGTTACTCGCAAGACGTACTTTAGGGGGCAAGTGTTACCTGGTATCCTGATCCGGCTATATTGAACTAATTTCACAAGATAGAATCGACTGTTATAAAAAACGATGACCACGAAGCAATGGTTGTAGGACCAGAAAGTAAAGTATAGATGGTTATATAAAGCCAGCATTGAACAGAATTGGTAGATAAACGATACAGGATGCTTGAAATATGAATTTTAGCTTGGATAAGCAAGGGATCGGCATGGCTTGGTAGTACCATAAGGATCGGCAGGATTGGATAGACAAGGGGTTGGCATGGTCGAAGCAAAGGAGGGCTCGGCATAGAAGAAGGCAGATGGATCGACATGGTTTATTGGTTTGGAAAGTTATACTTCAACTTGTGAGGAAGGGATCGACATAGCATATAAAGGGGATCGACAAGGCTTGATAGTTAGGAAGGGATCGACATAGCATATAAAATGGATAGGCAGGCCTTGATAATTAGCAAGGGATCGGCATATGTGAGTCTACCAAGGAGGGATCGGCATATGTCAGAAACCGAGTTCATTCTTGATTCTAACGATCAGTATCTTAGGATCTAGAAGTCCAAAGCAAATGAAACTTGAAGAGCAAGGTATATGCACCCTAGGGAACCTACCCTAGGGATCGCATGTCAAATGGCCAAAGAATAAGGGATCAACATATGGTTGTTTGAAGGGTTCGGCAAGAAATAGCTTACAAGTGGAGTTGAACCAAAGATCAATCAATAGCATGAGCTCCACTAGTCCAAATAACATGATATTTGAAGAGCCAACATACCTAAGCATGAAGAAGCCACCAGAGGGATCGCTTCCCAAGAATCGACCAATGAAGGGATCGGTACCGATCCCTCTTCATTGGGGTTTGGGCCTGACGACCGCTCTGGTGGGCCCATATGGATTAGAAGGTTCTATAGCCGAAGTTTTAGAGAGATTGGTAGTCACCTTCACCGATACCTAGGAGGTCATTCTGAGGATCTTTACGCTGCTAGTTACACAAAGCCTTTATTGTAATCAAGTTTTTTCTTTCTTCTTGCTATTGCTGCTGTAATTAAACTGTTAGTGAATCAATAAAGATAATCTTCAAAGTAGACGTAGGCATACAACGTCGAACCACTATAAATTCCTGTGTTCTTGATTATTGCTCTGATTTGTCCGCTAGTTTATTCTATTCCTTAGTTTTAATTTTGCTTTCTTCATTTACTTCTCTACATAAATCTATTTTGGGTGTTTGTGACCAATTTGGTTGAAAACCGTGGCTAAATATGCTTTGTTTATGAAAAAGATATCAGACGTTAAATTTATTATGTGATGCTTTCGTTATTACTACTCATCTAATGATGTGAAGTATAGTCTTAGATTTTCAACATTGCACGTGCTAGCTATAATATTTTCATCTTGTCTGCTTAATTGGTAAGTTCTCGATGGAATGACTTCATCAATGACTAAGGGAGCTTCCCAATTTGTCCCTTAAGGTCCATCTGCTGGATTTTTAGTGTTCATCATCACTCTTCTAAGCACCAAGTCTCTCTTTTGAAATTCTTTTCCTCTTACTCTTGAGTAATAATGCTTATTATGCTATCCACAAGACTGCCTCGTCTCTCAACTCAGATTAGGTTTAAGGATTCCTTTTATAATTCTCGATTAGGTCCATCTACATATGATATCCTTCAATTTAAGGGAACCTCAACTTTGACAGGCAACATGGCCTCAAACCCATATGTCAAATAATATGCTTATGCCCGATCACCGTTATGGCTAAAGTTCTATATAACCTCAAGATGAGGGGAAGTTCTTCTACCACCCAGTTTCCTTTGGCTCGATAAAGTCGCTTCATGAGGGTATTCTTAATGGTTATATTCATAGCTTCTTCTTATCCATTGGCCTTAGGATTGACTACCGAAGAGAAGCTCTTTTTCTCATTCCCTTCACAAATGCAAGTGAACTCTTCGCTTTTGAATTGGGTTCCATTAGCCATAATCATTTTGTTTGCCAGACCAAATCGAGTCACAATATTTTTTTTCACAGTTATTTTAATAATTGGTTCAGCCTCCATCCATTCAGTAAAGTAATTGATTTCCACGACTCCAAATTTAGAATAGCCTTTTGAGATAGGCGAGAACCCAATTGAATCAACTCCCGATACATCAAAAGGCCATGGACGGGTTACAGACATCAATTCACTTGGAGGTAGTTTAGGAATCCTTGAAAATCAATGACATTTATCATACCTTTCTACATAATCAGAGCATCTTCACTTGTTTGAGGTCAACAATACCCTTGTCTGGTTATTTTCTTTTCCAACTTTATCACATTGGAGTGGGCCCAATAAAATCCTTCATGTTCCTCAATTAATCAGTTTTTCCTCTTTTACGGCACTATGTTTGAAAGGGGTGGGATGGAATATTCTATTTCATATAATATTACATCTATCACTATGTAATAAGAGGCTTGATATCTCACTCTCTTGACTCATTTCTATCTTGTGATAATACTGCCTTTTCTAAATATTCTACTATCGGTGTCATCCAATTATTTCTATATTGACCGTCTTGAGGATTTCCACTTGTGCTTTTACTTACCATTCATTCCCTGATTGCATCCCCTTTAGATTAGTATTTATCAATTTATTGTTTATGAGCTTGAGAATAAGTGACCACCAGACCTTCCTCAGTTTTCTCTTTCTCCTTTGA
Organism: Allium fistulosum; assembly: GCA_030737815.1. Lineage (NCBI taxonomy): Eukaryota > Viridiplantae > Streptophyta > Magnoliopsida > Asparagales > Amaryllidaceae > Allium > Allium fistulosum. The sequence continues at coordinate 1,431,526,614 of CM060902.1, forward strand.
TTCTACGCTGGGTTCTTTTTGAAATCCTATTGTAACAATCATTACTTCAGGAGCTCTTGGTGAACAAACTAATTTTGCTAAGGAATCTTCTTAGGGCGTTCTTCCCCTTGTATTTGGTGGAATGAGAAATCCTCAAATAATGTTAACATTTCATTGACTTTCTTTACATACAGAGATAACCAAAAAACCTTTTCTTGATAACCATATTTATTTGGTTCACCATCAATTTTGAATCACTAAACACTTCAATTCTTATGACTTTTAGTTGGTGTTCCAAGTTCAAACCAGCTATCATTGATTCATTTTCGATGATGTCATTAGTTGTAGAAAATCCTAAGTTTATGGTATATTGTAATCGATGTCTATATGGAGTGGTATAATGTAAATGATTTTTGTATTAAATGAATTGCTATGGGTGTAGTGAAATGTGATTTAAGATGAATGTGAATGAAAAGTAATTGGTGTAGTTAAGAAACCAATGAAATAAATCCATAAGGTGTACATAGATCATTTTATTTGAATAACTGATTTTGATCCAGATTCAAACACATGATTTTGAGGTGATTTATATCGGTCCGAACAAGGATTTTTCACTCGATTCTTGACGACGAACACTTGATACCAATTTTTGATATGATCCCGAAGTTCTCTATCATAATATATGGCTATGCAAGAAGAATGATGATTTCTATTCAAGGAACCAAATCGAAGTCCATACTAGTGAAGTCGAGTGAGCGATACTAGTTCGAAAGTGAAATTTTTGTGATCGAGCAAGTGATCGAATTTGATATTGCGTACAGATGATATATGTACATCGTACGGGCTTTAATGTAATTTTATGCCTTTGACATTAGAAACGTAAGTTACATGATTTGATATGGCATGTGGGTTTTGGATGATTGTATTTGTGGTTTGGCATGCTTAGATTCAGGTTATATGTTGTTTGAGTTGTAGTATTGTTTCATTTGTCACGTTTAACTTTCCCTTGGGTTATTTAAGCGAGTTTCAAGTACATGGAAGCAATGTCTAGCTTGCTGCTTTTGGTTTCATGAGAGCAGTTGTTGCCCGACAAATTGGTATGTGGTATTAGAATTTAGTGATTGATTGGTGTTTTATGCCACAGATATGGAAGACCACTTTTGGGCTTTTTTTCTTTTGTTGGATTGAAGGTCGGTTATGGCAAGTTTTAGTTTTTCGAATGTAGCCATGCAAAGGAGATGCTGTCGAAATTTTCCGAAAACTTAGGCAAAAGTTGATAAGAAGTTAGCACTAGGATTTTTAGATATGACTGATAGTTGTAAAAATCGGTGGCAGAGATTATTAGAATAGCCCCGAGTGACTAGGGAATTTTAATGATGAAATGGAATGTTGTCACTATAGATGCAGCTGTTGTCACTTATTTATTTCGAGTGTTTATAACTCGATTCGAATGAGAGTTCCTTGTTAGCTGACATGTGTATGCGTAGGTAGGATATTGTCCAGGATAGATTAGTGTGAAGTTCTTCTTTTGGCACAAGTTAAAGATGATTTTTATATATCATAAAATATGTTAGGGTGTTAGGGTTTGTTGGTAAGTCCTTTAGGATTTCAAGATGAAATCTTTTTATGGGGGGAGAGTGTAACAACACATAGTTTTAGGGTGCTCTGAATATTTAAATTTTGGGATATTTAAATATTTAATTGATTTATTTTATTAATGAGCTGGAAAACTCGATTTTTGTAGATGGACTTTTTAGGACTCGAAATTATTTCCATTGATGGTCCGACCGAGCCAAAATGAGTATAAGCATCGATATATTCCGACTATTTGGTTTCAAGTTAGAAGATCGAGGTCAATTGGTAAAAAGGTTAGCTTTTACATACAATGGGATTAGGTCTTGGAAATAGTTCCCTTGAGTTCGGAGTAGGGGTATTTGGCTAGGAACACCAGTGAGCACGCCTCAATTGAAGTTCATAAAATTTCGAGGAGAATAGTGTCGGGGATTTTTCTATTAAAGGACCGTACTTTTCTTTTATTTCACCAACTCAAAATCCATGGCCGAAATAAAACCCTTCATCCAATGGCATAGGTTCATCGGCCCCACTAGAGGTCGTTTCAGGCAAAGTGCCCAACTAGAAAATTGTTCTGCTTGGTGAGATGTAAGAGTTGACCGGTTGGATCGTCAAAAGGAGGAGCGAGGCAGCGTAGATCTGCAAATGAACGGTGGTGACTTCTTGGGTTGGATCTCGACGATGGCGGCGTCTTAGGTGGTGGCTCTGGTGGCATAGGGCAGAGGATGACAAGGGCTAACGACTGATGAAGTGCAGTGGCGATCGGAGGTCTATGGCGGTGATGACGTGCGAATGAACGGAGGAGTCAGGGTTTCATTTTCTATGGCCTGGGTTAAGAAATGAAGGAAGGTTAGGGTAAAAATGCGATTAGCCAAGGTAATTAAGTTAATTACCAAATTAAGTAAGTTGATTATAAATGTATTAATTTCAAAATATTCATTAATTTGTATCGCTCTCGTACGAGGTCGGATTTGGACACGGTCTTTTGCACTGGACTCGTATCGAAGTTATCTACATTTTGGAATTGATTCATGAAAATTGGAGCTTGTGGAATTTCAAGCTAAAATCAAATGTTGTTCGATTTTAAGCCATACTGAAACACAGAAGCGATACCTGAAATTTCGGTGAGCTAAACTCACATTTTTTGTTAATCGGTATTTTATATAGTAGCTAAATATTATTGGTTGTATGCTTGGATGTTTTATTTGTTTGATTGTTGGGTTTGGATAAATTATCATTCACTACTAGAATTTTATTCATGGACATTTTCTATGAAAAGATATACCGATGTGTTAGTGGGTGATGTTAAAAATAGCCAAACCTTAGACATCAGTTTATAGTTGATGTCTATATGTACATCCAAAATTAGTTTTAACTTATTGGCGATGTAAATCGGTTTAGCTACACATCGCTTATTCTATCAGAAAAGATGTTATAAATATCACATACGTTGGTTTGATATAATTGTAATCAACTTTATAATTTTAATTTGTGATGTTAGTTTGTTTTAAGCACATTATACTCAATAACATTAAAGATGATTATATATACAACAAATAATAGTATAAACACATAATATTTCATAGTACATATTTTGTACATACTACATAATGTTAAACATTCATACTCATAGACTACACCTCATATTCATAAACATCAAACGCACACACTTCTCCCACTTTCTGAACATCAAACGGAGGTTAGCTCTTTACATTAATGTGAAGTTTCCACTGAAGGCGGTTCATGTCCCTATAGCAGCTCATGCACTCCTGTTTCGTGTTTGTTACTTGTGTCATAGCAACATTTTCTTTGTTTCAGGAAGAAGCTGCTATCAAGAAGTATCAGCTTTATGTTGTTGTAAAGAATGTGAGCAGACTGTGCCATGCCAAACCAATTGTGACTGTGAATGGGCAATTTCCTGGGCCAACTATTTATGCCCGAGAAGGAGATCGAGTTATCATCAATGCCACCAACAACGCACAATACAATCTGTCTATCCACTGGTATTTATATCTTCATTTATACACTTGTCCAATAATACAAACGAAGTATGAGTCAAAGGCACATGGGTTAAAGAGACAAACCAAATTTTAGGAACATTGGATATATTGAGCTTTGTCATTCAAGTTTTTACGAAAGAGCTTAATTTTGAATAAGCATAACTTAACTAAGCATTTCCAAACTATCTACAAGAAAAACTGACAACGTATGAAACAAAACTCCAAGAGCACAGTTTCTAAGGCATTTCAACAAACACCATCTTTGCATAGTCCATCGTCAACCAAAGGCAAACTTTGTCAATAACTCGGATCATCAACAGGAACCAAGACCATCTCTAGACGAAATCATGAACACCGAACTCTCAGCAAGCGGATCCATAAATTGAACCTAAACTCACCTATCAAACTCGAATAGTCCTCAACATCCTGTAGATCCATCATGAACTCAAGCGGTGATTTTTTGGAGTAGGCGGCGAATTTGATTTGCAACTCCAGGCATACATCAAAGATGAGTTTCAGATCTCGTATAGGAGAGCACGGAGGTGCGACATCAATTGATAATTTCGAGCATCCACAGTATGCGGCGATGAGTTCCCAGGCTGCTACGTGAATTGATAAGAAGATGAGATTTTGTTTTTTTTTCTGAATTGGCGATTTCATGTTTTGGAAGAGAAATAAAGTGAGGTTACTAGAGGAATTAAAATTGACATGAATGAGGACAACATGATGAATTTTGGAGCAAACGTGAATGAATTTTGGAGAGTGAATGTGAATGAATTTTGGAAGGGAATGAGGAAAAAGAAAATTGGTTTCCCGCACCTAGTCAAATTTGAAGGTTTTTGGATAATGAGAAGGAGGGAATTTCAGTGACGTGGCAGAAGATGGTTGGAGGGTTGCTATACTTACGAATCGTGAGAAGTGGATGGCTAGATGCATGGAAGCTTGTGGATTGGATAGAAGCGAATCGAGTGATGCGGATCATGATATGCGAATGTTTAGAAAATGTTGCCCCTTATATACGAGATGTTTGATTTGATTTACATATAATTATTGATAAATAGCATTTTGTCTATCTTCCGCAGCGCATTGCACCTTGTATACGAGATGTGAGACTTGATTTACATATAATTATTAATAAATGGCATTTTATCTATTTTAAATATTGATATGGGCTTGTTGCTCAAATTCCCATGTTTTTTAATTAAAATTCTAAGAAAATAACAATTGATCACAGATAGTACTATTTGCGACGGTTGTACTCACAGACGATGGAATTTGGGTGCATTCCGCGTTTTCTATCAAAATATTTACACTTAGTTTTCCAGCACTTTTTTTTACAAATTTGGAATTTACATTTTAACATCGCCCTGAAAATCAATGTAAAAGAACGATGTTATAAAGATAATAAAAGGATTTTTAACATCGCCCTGAAAATCAATGTGATGTGTGTGTTTTATACAACATCGATAATAAAAATAACGGTGTTATTAAGATTTTTAACGTCATGTGTTTTTCTACCTGATGTAAAAGATGCAATGTCTATGAACAAAATTATAGTAGTGATTTTTGAAAATGGATAATGTATAAAGTGATAAAATAATATTGATTTAATATAATTATGTTTTTTAATTAATAAGGTAGTTAATTTAAGCATATTTTTTTGGTGTTATCTATTTGGCTAAATAAACATCGTCTAATAATAAACGGAAGAGTTTGTTTTGAGTGACATTTATTTAGCAGAATAAATCCTTGTTTTGCTGTTATATTAATTTGGATATATTTATTTAAGTGTCAATTGATTAATACTGGATAAGTGACGTGTTAACAATTAATTATTAATTATGGATTTGGTTTACATATATGCCTGCTTATGTAAATACCAGTAATTTAAATTGGGAAGTTAAATTGAATAAAATAGTAGCTTGTTTAAGTATCATTGGGGTCGCTAAGCTTCTTTCTGAGTTTGAAAATTAATGGAGTGAAATTAACTTCAATTTATAATTTGAAGTAAAGTGATTATTTAATTATTATTTTAATAAAGTGTTTTATATAATTATTTCTGTAGTAAAATTAATTATTATATCATTTAAAATGTTTTAAAGTTAATTATTATATTTATAATGTTTTAGAATTGATTATTTTAATAGTATTGTTTAAAGATAATTAACTATTTATTAAGGTTGTTAAAGATAATAAATTATTTTATTAATGATTGTTTAAAGCTAGTTAATTACTTTATTAATTTATTGTTTAAATGTTAAGTAATTACATTTTTAAAAGTTGTTTAAAGTTATTTTATTATACTATTTAAAATGTTTTAAAAGTTAATTGTTTTATTATTTATTTATTTTATTTTTTAATTATTATTATATTTTCAATAACGCTCTTAAAGTTTTATTATTATATTATTAAAAATGTTTAAAGTTTATTTTTATGATGCTAAAGTTTTTATTCATTATGATTAAATAATAACTTGTTTTAAAAAAGGATTTATTAAAGGAGTTTATGAATTTGAAAGAGATTTGGAATTGGAAAAGAAGTTTTGTTTGTAAATGATTTTAGAAAGGATGTTTATAAATGGTTTTAGAGATTCAGAAGGGAAGTTTGATTAATCGGCTTTAGAGATTTATAAAGAAGTTCTATAAATAGATTGGATATCTATCAAGAAGCTTTATAAATAGATTTGGAGATTTATAAAGGAGATATTTATGAAATAAAAGAGATTTATAAAAAGAATGGTGTTTAGGGTTATTTATATCTAATGTCATTTAGGTTGAATCATTTTAATATGATTTTGAAATAGAAAATCTTTCTAAGTGTTTGATGAATATACTTATACCATTTTGTAAGTATGTGATAAGGGTTTTCCATGTTTTGAAAGGAATGGTTTATGAATATACTTATCCCGGTGACAAGTATATGAATATTTTGATAAATATTTTAGAAAGAGATTTAATTAATGAAAGATTAATCTAAGAGGCTTAGTGGTTTCCACTATAAATGTAATCTCCGTTTGGAATGTCTGTTTACTTGATAGTTAAATAACCGACTATCAAATCTTGGTCTAAATATGTAATCCTTCTTAAGTTTGGTGGTATGGAAATATTCTTTCCCTACTTAACACCAAAGGATTTAACTTTGGAAATATCTAGGGGAAACAGGGGAATTATATGGTACAATTACCGTCGGTGGTGCTATACTGTACATATAAACTCGTTTTGTTCTCCTAGGATAAATGATAAGAAAATCCATCTGCTCAAATGGTTAGGAGGAGATCTATGCTCTTATGTATTGTCTGATTATTTTCAAATGAATCGATATTGAGTATTCCGAAAATCGATCAATTGGTTTTGAAACACTTAGTAAGCGGGGGAGTGTACTTATATGAGATGACTCGAAACTGTAACCACTCCAAAACCATATACGGGTTCTATTCTTGGAGGAGATTCAAGTTTTGTTTGAGATGTTGGAATCCATGTGTGATTCCGAGACTCGTTAGGGTATGGTAATCCATGTGTGATTTCGAGATTTATGTTGAGATGTGAGAATCCATGTATGATTCCAAGACCCGTTTAAGGTATGGGAATCCATGTGTGATTCCAAGATCTTTATTGAGATATGGGAATCATGTGTGGTTCTGAGATCTGTTGAGGTATGGAAATCCATTTGTTGTTTTGGGATGAGTGGAGACTCATGTGATGGAATGTCGAACGTAGCCTCACCAGCGGTAATGACTAAAACCAGAGATAGGATGCATAACCAGGGGTTTAGCTAACCCATAAGTGTGCATTCGTCGCCTTCCTAGAATTACCTACATTTGTTATGCATGCATGGAATGTGTAACGTCCCAGATTTTCGCGTTCGAAAATCGACATCCATACTTTACATCGTACTCGAATGTCGTAGATTCGAGCGTTCAAATCCGAGTCGCCGGAGCTTATAACACAGTTAAGTAAATATCACAGCGGAATAAAAGGAATATAGATATACAACATCTGATATAATATCCAGATACAATGATGATACAATGAATATCTATATACATCAGAGATATGATACAACAAATAGCAGCGGAAAAGAAAACGATAACATCAGCAGCGGATAATCTCCATCTTCAAAGCACTAATCCAGAAATAGCTTGAACTCCCAATAACGATACACCAAGATAAGCAAGTGCAGTCCGATCCAAAGACTGAACTAGCTCCAGATAACCTACTAATCTGACTATCTGAAAAACCAAACTCTAGACTGCTCGTGTAGAAAAATTTTGAGCATCCAGAGTTTAGGAAAGAAACAATAAACTCCGGATCAGTCATGGGACTGGTGTGAGCAACAAAAACAGTTTATCTTTAAAAACGAACACAAAAGAATTTTAAAGTCAATTCGCAATGCTTTTGGAAAATGAAACTACCATAAGACCTCCCACCACACACACAATGCAAACGCAGAATTGGAGGAGATTTCTTCTTATGATAGTCAAAGATGCTTACTACGCAAAATCAAATCATTTGATATTATTACTAGTGCATAGTGCAGAAAACAATTTCGAAAGTAGAATATAAATCTTAGCCAGCATAGACATTTCGCACTTATGCCTACTATAGCTACCATGTTCAATAGCAGGTTACCACCACATTCCATGGCAGGTAATACAACTAAAACCGTACAGGGCTCGTATTGTTTTGTTTGGATTTCCAACAAATGGTCAGGCTAAGGAACTTCCTATTCCACGAAAGAAACGCCTCTGGCGGGACGTTCCGAGAACCAACTGTTCTCTGCCAAACAAGGCCGGCAACCCCTTTTCCCAAGGGATAAAAGAAACCTCAGATATGCCACCCCCGGTCCTTTGGGACCTTTATCCGAGCGCACGATAACCAACATCACACATCATAAAGAAAGTGTATCCACATGAGTAAGTATCTGGGCTCCATACCATGATACTACCCTTTTCCAGAAGGAATGGTCATACCCTAGGGGAGCTACCCCTGAAAACCTTGCCGCACAATTCCTGTTTCGACCATTACCGGGTTGTGAGGCTCGACGAAGTCTCGTCCACAAAGCTACGCTTTTTCAAAAAGCCACGCTTTGGGTCAACAGATGATCAACCTATGATCACAAAGATAAATGATCAAACAAATGATCATATCACAAATGATCAAACACTGATCATCACACAACAACACTCAGCATGCCACATTACCAAATTGGGATATATCGCTGATAAATTTCAACTACATAACCTCTGAGCTCGTACATCTCAGAGAAGGGTGTTAAGCTAAGAGAATAAATTCTCTGCCACCAAACAGAAATGTATTTGAAAGAAATCAGCTTTATATCTCAAAGTGTAATGTCAGACATGTATCCATACAAGTCTGTTCCGGGTTCGAACAGAACCGAAGGCACTTCTCACGAAGCCCTTGCAAATCCGGATAATTTCCAATCACGTCCGGACTTCCCGTCACAAAAAGAGTGATATAAATCTCTATACCGGAGAAACTCAGTGCAGAGACATTCGACAGGTTGTCCTTTCATTTTCGAAAATATCCGGTCTTCATCACCGGTCTTCAAATGCCATCCATATACGACGTATCACTATTCGGAATGGGTTATACGACCCAAAGGTCCTTTCCCGGCTAACCCGAATAGTGAGCGCAATTAAAAAAACATATGGATATGGGATTTCAATTAAGTCACAACTTAACAATTCCAAACTTTCTTTCAAATGGTTTAAACCAATTACCATTTCAAATCTTTTAAACAAAAAGATTCATTTACAGATTTTTCCAATTCAATTCTCATTTCAATTTGATTAACTCGTTAAATCTTTAAATCAAAGATTTAACTTATAGCTTTTAAAACAATTTCATTTCTAATGGGTTAAACAAAACATCATTTTAAATCTGTTAAAACTAAACAGATTTAATTCATAGCTTTTTAAAAAAAAGAATTCATTCATAACTTGGATAAACTATTTTTCTTCAATTCAATCTTGAAAATTCCTTTAATTAAACTGGAATTTCATTTCTTATCTGAAAGCTTTTATCATTAAGAAACAAACAGTTTCATTTCAGAAAATCTGATTTATTCATACGAGTTGAAATCCTTGGGTTAAATTCAAATTCCCAAAATTATACTTTAAAAATGGTTTAGATTCATACAAACACATTTATATCATCTTTAATCCCTAGTTTCAAATCATAGGATTCAATTTCAAATTTGAATTCAAATTTAAATCAAATTATTTAAATTTTCAAAACTCGATTAAGTTATTCAAAATAACTTTTATCTTTGAAATTCCATTTCAAAAGCTTTTCACTTTAAACCCAAAATTTCAAATTTCAAAATCAATTGAAATTAAAATTTCAATTTCAAAAACATCAAATTTACATTATCTGTGACTTAACTGATTTCCACGTGAAATCCATATTTGTGTGTGTAAAGGTGTAGTCCAGGGGTTTAACACAATAGTGCAACACAATGAATCATCACAGATCAAAATACAGGATATAGTTGATAAGCGATATAAACTATAACGCTCATCTTCATTCACAGATCACGGATATATATCATAGGTAAGTAAACTACAGATTACAACATAAATCAGGGTGTATCACAAAGCATCATATGTCAGGGATATCAATAGTTCGACAGTCAATAGAATCCAAGCATTCATAAGTAAGATCAATTTAATTATCTGGTAAATTCAAATCAGATTTATTACTTATGAATAAATTACTAATCCTGGTTAAATTTATTTTAATAATTTACAAATTATTTTGATTAATTATTCTTTATCATTTATAAATTTACCATTCATAATAAATTAATTAACCTTTAAGTAAAATTCATTAATTTAATTAACTATTTTTATTTAATAATTTAACCCTTAATTTATTTAATTAATTACCACTTAATTAATAAAATTTTAGTAAGTGATCATTCCTAACCATTTTTACTAATTAATTATGTTTGATTAATTATCTTCAAATTTATTGCTTTAATTAATTATTCCTCAATTAATCAACACAAGGTAATTAGCTTTCAAATCATTTATACAAAGTAATTAGCTTTAATTTAATTACACAAAGTAGTTATTTATCAATTATCGTTTAAAACTTGACTTGTATAAAATTTTAAAAACTGTTTCATTCTGAACCCAGAAAATCTCGAGTCAAACCCGAGTAAAACCATCAAATACCCCGAGTTATTCCCCGAGTCTCTCTCTTCTCCTCTCGTATACTTCTCTCTGTTTCTTCTTCTCTTCCCTTTCAAATCTCTGTTTTTTTTTTCCTTTTTAACTTTCAAGACTTAAAACCTCTTCGTCACTTCCCCGAGTTTTCCTCCCAGATCCCCGAGTATCCACTCGAGTTCCCACCGCGACCAACCTACCCAGACCACGTACTAGCACACCATCACCACCGTGCACGTGCACGGTGGTTCGCGACCATTCCGATGGTCATCGCGACCATCAACAAGTCGCGATTCATCCTTCCCTTAGAAATCAACATCCAGAGCTTCAAAAACAAAACAAAATCCAAAAATTTGCCCATCGCTCAAAAACTGGAACGAACCCCCTTGGCAGAAGCGCCTCGCCACCGCCGCCCCATCCACCTGCAGCACCCAGGCTTTCTCTCACACGTCGCCGACGCGATAAACCATCAACCTCCAGAAGCACGAGCCACTCGATCGCGATATGATGTCGATCTCGACACGATACAGACATGGATGAAAACAGGATCTTAAACCCTATATTCAATCATACCCAAAAATTCACGCAATCGAAATTTTTTTTAGCATTTTTCCTATGATGTTACATCTTCAAGCTTGCATCATACCAAATTTCAAAAATTAAAATTAATTGAATCAGCCGCAATTGACCAAAATGTATTTTTAGTTCATTTGTGAACTGCTCTTTGAATATGCAGCTAAAATTCTTCGTTTTTGCTTTTAAAATCATAACTTGCAGTGATAATTCAGGATATAAACTTGAATTTATACTTTATAACAGTTGAATTTATCAACATAATCCTTGTTACCTGTACAAGCTTGATTTCCAGTGTATGGTTTCCTAATATGTTTTCAAAAACAGATTTTAAAATCCTGATTGAAGTTCGAGCATATCGTTTGTTGGAAAATTTTAAAACTTTACCATGAACAAATGAAAACAACTCAAGATTAAATGGTTTCAACCCTGTAACACTTAGCAGAGATGAACGGCATATATGTAAACACAGATTCATACCAAGATAAAACACATACTTCCCCATATAATCCATGAATCATCTTACTGTTTTTAGTTAAACTTAAGCTTGAAATTTTATGTTTACTCACTTGCTCAAAAACAAGGAAGTCTGGAAAAAACAAAGTTGCTCACCTATTTCCTGGAATGAAGACAGAGCTTATTTGAAAAAGAACTGGGAAGCTTTGAAAATTTGCATGCTTGATTTCTTTTCTTTTAGTTGAACTGAATGGTAGCTTAGTTGAATGATGATACTTATGTTTTCTTTCCTTCCTGACTTAGCTTTAATTTTCATGAACGAATGAAAGTGAGATTTGTGGATGTATATAAAAAGAAGTATGCAGTGTATTTTTTTTTTGTACAAAAAGCATGCTGAAGACACTTGCATTAAATGCTTTGATACTTTTTTTTCTTTGTTGTTCTTTTGCCATACTTACTTCGGCTGATATGCATATTATATTGTGTACTAAGATGAAGGCATTAAATGCTTGAGTACTTGTTGTTCCCTTGTGATATTTATTTTTCTTTTCTTCTTTCCTACTCTTGCTTTAACTCGGCTGATCATTACATTGAGAAGATTTTGTTTCATACTTTTGATACTTGTTTATGTTTGCCTACTTTTGTTTAGATCGGCTGACATGATATGGTATTGAATGCATAAGCTTGTACATTGTTTTGTTTATTTACTTGTTTTATTTCACATATTTATCTTTCTTCCTTTTTTTGTTTATTTTTATCACTTTGCTTTGGCTGCTTATACATTGATTTACAACATATACTTGAGTATATTTTCTTTTGTTCAACTTGACTTCATTCTATATACATAGATTTATATTTTATAAATATACTTTGTTTGTAGTTCATTTTACATATATATATTAAATTCTAATTTAACTTAAACATTTATTTCTAGAATTTATACGTTCATTACAGATTTGATAATTATAAATCTAGTACCAATACTTATTTTAAATTTCTTCTAAAAGTTTAACTACCCATCATTTCATCTCTTATTTATTTATTTCTATTTATAACTCAATTCTTAAATCTACTTTAATATTTATTGTCTTATATTTAATTTATAAATTCAAATTATTATTAACCATCCATTCTAATATTTATTATTAAACAATTTATTTACAATTTAAATTCAAATCAACTGTACATACATATATATATTCACATATATAAAATAATTACTTTATTTATAAAAATAAATGATTTATATAGAATTTATTCAAGACTCGGGGAAACTCGCTATCAATTTATCCATTGATTTTACTATTTTTATTCAAAAATTTATTTATTACTCAATTTAATTCAAAATTTCATTTAATTATTAATTTAAATAAATTTAAATTTCAGGGTCGTTACAAACTTCCCCCCTTAAAAGAATTTCGTCCTCGAAATTCGCAGGCACGAAAGCAATCGCAGAGATATATAGATAGATTCGATCTCCTATAACTCCTTTAACACAAGATACGGATTCCGAATTCAAGTCGGAATATCTCATAATACATACCAATTTGTCCCTCTTCGGACTTTGGTTTTCAAAAGAAGTTTCAATAGAATTTCAAAATTTCGGTTTCAAACGAAATCGTTTTAATTGATACAATTCAATTTAGCCTTCATATTCTATTAATCAATTTATCTCAATTTAAAATTTTCAATTTCAAACTCATTAAGGTTTAAATCAAAAAGCTGATAAGAAACCGATTAAGATACGAGGTAAGAATTTCTACAACGATTCGTAGAGCCATCATCACATCGAAACTTCTTCTTGTAGCTGATACGAAGGAATCAAAAGAATTTGGAAACGAATCAAAGAAAATTGATAGAGAAAGATTGTTTCCACTGTTGCAGGGTATTGACCATTTATAGTCGTATTTCCCTGTCCCCTATCTCGTCTTCTTCTAGCACTCATACTCACTATCAGTGGATAGCAAGAGAATTTACTGAGACGTTCAGACGGATATCTTAAGGATACACTCATTCTAGAGTTTACTTCATTTTATCTCTAATGAGCTACTTAACGTGTTATACTCCTGAGCTAAAGTTCAACCTTAGCTCTGATACCAAATGTAACGTCCCAGATTTTCGCGTTCGAAAATCGACATCCATACTTTACATCGTACTCGAATGTCGTAGATTCGAGCGTTCAAATCCGAGTCGCCGGAGCTTATAACACAGTTAAGTAAATATCACAGCGGAATAAAAGGAATATAGATATACAACATCTGATACAATATCCAGATACAATGATGATACAATGAATATCTATATACATCAGAGATATGATACAACAAATAGCAGCGGAAAAGAAAACGATAACATCAGCAGCGGATAATCTCCATCTTCAAAGCACTAATCCAGAAATAGCTTGAACTCCCAATAACGATACACCAAGATAAGCAAGTGCAGTCCGATCCAAAGACTGAAGTAGCTCCAGATAACCTACTAATCAGACTATCTGAAAAACCAAACTCTAGACTGCTCGTGTAGAAAAATTTTGAGCATCCAGAGTTTAGGAAAGAAACAATAAACTCCGGATCAGTCATGGGACTGGTGTGAGCAACAAAAACAGTTTATCTTTAAAAACGAACACAAAAGAATTTTAAAGTCAATTCGCAATGCTTTTGGAAAATGAAACTACCATAAGACCTCCCACCACACACACAATGCAAACGCAGAATTGGAGGAGATTTCTTCTTATGATAGTCAAAGATGCTTACTATGCAAAATCAAATCATTTGATATTATTACTAGTGCATAGTGCAGAAAACAATTTCGAAAGTAGAATATAAATCTTAGCCAGCATAGACATTTCGCACTTATGCCTACTATAGCTACCATGTTCAATAGCAGGTTACCACCACATTCCATGGCAGGTAATACAACTAAAACCGTACAGGGCTCGTATTGTTTTGTTTGGATTTCCAACAAATGGTCAGGCTAAGGAACTTCCTATTCCACGAAAGAAAGGCCTCTGGCGGGACGTTCCGAGAACCAACTGTTCTCTGCCAAACAAGGCCGGCAACCCCTTTTCCCAAGGGATAAAAGAAACCTCAGATATGCCACCCCCGGTCCTTTGGGACCTTTATCCGAGCGCTCGATAACCAACATCACACATCATAAAGAAAGTGTATCCACATGAGTAAGTATCTGGGCTCCATACCATGATACTACCCTTTTCCAGAAGGAATGGTCATACCCTAGGGGAGCTACCCCTGAAAACCTTGCCGCACAATTCCTGTTTCGACCATTACCGAGTTATGAGGCTCGACGAAGTCTCGTCCACAAAGCTACGCTTTTTCAAAAAGCCACGCTTTGGGTCAACAGATGATCAACCTATGATCACAAAGATAAATGATCAAACAAATGATCATATCACAAATGATCAAACACTGATCATCACACAGCAACACTCAGCATGCCACATTACCAAATTGGGATATATCGCTGATAAATTTCAACTACATAACCTTTGAGCTCGTACGTCTCAGAGAAGGGTGTTAAGCTAAGAGAATAAATTCTCCGCCACCAAACAGAAATGTATTTGAAAGAAATCAGCTTTATATCTCAAAGTGTAATGTCAGACATGTATCCATACAAGTCTGTTCCGGGTTCGAACAGAACCGAAGGCACTTCTCACGAAGCCCTTGCAAATCCGGATAATTTCCAATCACGTCCGGACTTCCCGTCACAAAAAGAGTGATATAAATCTCTATACCGGAGAAACTCAGTGCAGAGACATTCGACAGGTTGTCCTTTCATTTTCGAAAATATCCGGTCTTCATCACCGGTCTTCAAATGCCATCCATATACGACGTATCACTATTCGGAATGGGTTATACGACCCAAAGGTCCTTTCCCGGCTAACCCGAATAGTGAGCGCAATTAAAAAAACATATGGATATGGGATTTCAATTAAGTCACAACTTAACAATTCCAAACTTTCTTTCAAATGGTTTAAACCAATTACCATTTCAAATCTTTTAAACAAAAAGATTCATTTACAGATTTTTCCAATTCAATTCTCATTTCAATTTGATTAACTCGTTAAATCTTTAAATCAAAGATTTAACTTATAGCTTTTAAAACAATTTCATTTCTAATGGGTTAAACAAAACATCATTTTAAATCTGTTAAAACTAAACAGATTTAATTCATAGCTTTTTAAAAAAAAGAATTCATTCATAACTTGGATAAACTATTTTTCTTCAATTCAATCTTGAAAATTCCTTTAATTAAACTGGAATTTCATTTCTTATCTGAAAGCTTTTATCATTAGGAAACAAACAGTTTCATTTCAGAAAATCTGATTTATTCATACGAGTTGAAATCCTTGGGTTAAATTCAAATTCCCAAAATTATACTTTAAAAATGGTTTAGATTCATACAAACACATTTATATCATCTTTAATCCCTAGTTTCAAATCATAGGATTCAATTTCAAATTTGAATTCAAATTTAAATCAAATTATTTAAATTTTCAAAACTCGATTAAGTTATTCAAAATAACTTTTATCTTTGAAATCCCATTTCAAAAGCTTTTCACTTTAAACCCAAAATTTCAAATTTCAAAATCAATTGAAATTAAAATTTCAATGTCAAAAACATCAAATTTACATTATCTGTGACTTAACTGATTTCCACGTGAAATCCATATTTGTGTGTGTAAAGGTGTAGTCCAGGGGTTTAACACAATAGTGCAACACAATGAATCATCACAGATCAAAATACAGGATATAGTTGATAAGCGATATAAACTATAACGCTCATCTTCATTCACAGATCACGGATATATATCATAGGTAAGTAAACTACAGATTACAACATAAATCAGGGTGTATCACAAAGCATCATATGTCAGGGATATCAACAGTTCGACAGTCAATAGAATCCAAGCATTCATAAGTAAGATCAATTTAATTATCTGGTAAATTCAAATCAGATTTATTACTTATGAATAAATTACTAATCCTGGTTAAATTTATTTTAATAATTTACAAATTATTTTGATTAATTATTCTTTATCATTTATAAATTTACCATTCATAATAAATTAATTAACCTTTAAGTAAAATTCATTAATTTAATTAACTATTTTTAATTAATAATTTAACCCTTAATTTATTTAATTAATTACCACTTAATTAATAAAATTTTAGTAAGTGATCATTCCTAACCATTTTTACTAATTAATTATGTTTGATTAATTATCTTCAAATTTATTGCTTTAATTAATTATTCCTCAATTAATCAACACAAGGTAATTAGCTTTCAAATCATTTATACAAAGTAATTAGCTTTAATTTAATTACACAAAGTAGTTATTTATCAATTATCATTTAAAACTTGACTTGTATAAAATTTTAAAAACTGTTTCATTCTGAACCTAGAAAATCTCGAGTCAAACCCGAGTAAAACCATCAAATACCCCGAGTTATTCCCCGAGTCTCTCTCTTCTCCTCTCGTATACTTCTCTCTGTTTCTTCTTCTCTTCCCTTTCAAATCTCTGTTTTTTTTCCTTTTTAACTTTCAAGACTTAAAACCTCTTCGTCACTTCCCCGAGTTTTCCTCCCAGATCCCCGAGTATCCACTCGAGTTCCCACCGCGACCAACCTACCCAGACCACGTACTGGCACACCATCACCATCGTGCACGTGCACGGTGGTTCGCGACCATTCCGATGGTCATCGCGACCATCAACAAGTCGTGATTCATCCTTCCCTTAGAAATCAACATACAGAGCTTCAAAAACAAAACAAAATCCAAAAATTTGCCCATCGCTCAAAAACTGGAACGAACCCCCTTGGCAGAAGCGCCTCGCCACCGCCGCCCCATCCACCTGCAGCACCCAGGCTTTCTCTCACACGTCGCCGACGCGATAAACCATCAACCTCCAGAAGCACGAGCCACTCGATCGCGATATGATGTCGATCTCGACACGATACAGACATGGATGAAAACAGGATCTTAAACCCTATATTCAATCATACCCAAAAATTCACGCAATCGAATTTTTTTTTAGCATTTTTCCTATGATGTTACATCTTCAAGCTTGCATCATACCAAATTTCAAAAATTAAAATTAATTGAATCAGCCGCAATTGACCAAAATGTATTTTTAGTTCATTTGTGAACTGCTCTTTGAATATGCAGCTAAAATTCTTCGTTTTTGCTTTTAAAATCATAACTTGCAGTGATAATTCAGGATATAAACTTGAATTTATACTTTATAACAGTTGAATTTATCAACATAATCCTTGTTGCCTGTACAAGCTTGATTTCCAGTGTATGGTTTCCTAATATGTTTTCAAAAACAGATTTTAAAATCCTGATTGAAGTTCGAGCATATCGTTTGTTGGAAAATTTTAAAACTTTACCATGAACAAATGAAAACAACTCAAGATTAAATGGTTTCAACCCTGTAACACTTAGCAGAGATGAACGGCATATATGTAAACACAGATTCATACCAAGATAAAACACATACTTCCCCATATAATCCATGAATCATCTTACTGTTTTTAGTTAAACTTAAGCTTGAAATTTTATGTTTACTCACTTGGTCAAAAACAAGGAAGTCTGGAAAAAACAAAGTTGCTCACCTGTTTCCTGGAATGAAGACAGAGCTTATTTGAAAAAGAACTGGGAAGCTTTGAAAATTTGCATGCTTGATTTCTTTTTCTTTTTTTTTCTTTTAGTTGAAATGAATGGTAGCTTAGTTGAATGATGATACTTATGTTTTCTTTCCTTCCTGACTTAGCTTTAATTTTCATGAACGAATGAAAGTGAGGTTTGTGGATGTATATAAAAAGAAGTATGCAGTGTATTTTTTTTTGTACAAAAAGCATGCTGAAGACACTTGCATTAAATGCTTTGATACTTTTTTTTCTTTGTTGTTCTTTTGCCATACTTACTTCGGCTGATATGCATATTATATTGTGTACTAAGATGAAGGCATTAAATGCTTGAGTACTTGTTGTTCCCTTGTGATATTTATTTTTCTTTTCTTCTTGCCTACTCTTGCTTTAACTCGGCTGATCATTACATTGAGAAGATTTTGTTTCATACTTTTGCTACTTGTTTATGTTTGCCTACTTTTGTTTAGATCGGCTGACATGATATGGTATTGAATGCATAAGCTTGTACATTGTTTTGTTTATTTACTTGTTTTATTTCACATATTTATCTTTCTTCCTTTTTTTGTTTATTTTTATCACTTTGCTTTGGCTGCTTATACATTGATTTACAACATATACTTGAGTATATTTTCTTTTGTTCAACTTGACTTCATTCTATATACATAGATTTATATTTTATAAATATACTTTGTTTGTAGTTCATTTTACATATATATATTAAATTCTAATTTAACTTAAACATTTATTTCTAGAATTTATACGTTCATTACAGATTTGATAATTATAAATCTAGTACCAATACTTATTTTAAATTTCTTCTAAAAGTTTAACTACCCATCATTTCATCTCTTATTTATTTATTTCTATTTATAACTCAATTCTTAAATCTACTTTAATATTTATTGTCTTATATTTAATTTATAAATTCAAATTATTATTAACCATCCATTCTAATATTTATTATTAAACAATTTATTTACAATTTAAATTCAAATCAACTATACATACATATATATATATATTCACATATATAAAATAATTACTTTATTTATAAAAATAAATGATTTATATAGAATTTATTCAAGACTCGGGGAAACTCGCTATCAATTTATCCATTGATTTTACTATTTTTATTCAAAAATTTATTTATTACTCAATTTAATTCAAAATTTCATTTAATTATTAATTTAAATAAATTTAAATTTCAGGGTCGTTACAGAATGATGCATTCGGCCTACGTGGCTAGCTATATATTTCCTATTGTACATCACTAGGGATGTATTATTTCTTCGGAAGGATAACTCTGATCCTTGTGTAGGAGGACCGTTCTCGAAGTACTGAGGGCACCTCTATGGAATCCTATACAATTAGCGAACACGCCTTAGCGGTTTTTGATTATATACCTATTATTGTTGTGATTTACACTCACGAGCATCACAACTACTTGATTATTGATATTTTCGCCCATAGACATTATTATAACATCACTGGATTTCCTAATATAAATGGTTTGTTTATCGTAAGATAAAAACCCATCCATGTTTATGTGTAGTGTAGTCTTACGAGATACCTTTTATTTTGAAAAGGTTTTATAAAAATAGAAAGCAATATGCTTTGATTGAGTTTTCTCATGCTGGTTTACCAGAATGATCTAGCGTTATTTTCTTATAATGCTCGGGTCAGCCTGAGTATGTTTCAGATTTAGTTCTGGATGCTTTAGAGCTTCAAGAGACGAGCCGGATGCCTTTGAGACGTATTCACATATCTTTATATTGCTGCTACATTTTCTTGTTTTGTATTTACAGTAATTGTAAAGGCAGGCTATTATAACTGTCCGAGTTGATGATTTTTTAGATGACTCTGATTGATGTATATTATATTTTTCTTTTTGTAAAGTTATGTTGTATACTATATATTACATGTCATGATATGTTATTCTGTTCTGTCTTTTCTTTCTTTCACCCTAACCATCTGTCTTTTCGGCACTTAGACATTTGGCATGTGAATATCGTGGATGCATTAGTGTCGACTTTTAAGGATCGAAAATGTAGGTCGTTAGATTTGCCTTGTTCAAGGGTTTTGAAATCCCTATCGACACTATGGCGTCACACGTCTCGACCAGATTTCAAAATTTAAACTAATAGACCAATTAATATGATATGTTTTTATAGCAATAACAAATACGCCCTCGTATATATAATACCCTTACCTCATTCTAGGGTGTACCTAACCCAATTTCTATTAAGCCATACCCTACCACAGCCATGGTTCTCGCTTAACCTTCAACTCTGATAGCAGATGTAACGACCTGCCTTTTTGACCCTTGAAAGTCGGCACTTAATACATCCGCAGTATTAGAATATCGAGCGTCCAAGTGCCGAAAAGGAAGATTATAAAGGTAAAATAAAAAAAAGAACAAGGGAAATAGAATATCACAGCGGAATGATCACATATAATATAACAAAGATAGTTAAAGCTGTCACTCTAAGATACAAGGTATATCAGAGTTAAAAACAAACCTCATCCGCTCTACTCCATGAGCTAATGTCCACCAACGACAACCTGCAAAAATCTTAATTTGACCCAAGCATTATATTAAAATAACACTCGGATCGGTCTAGAAAACTAGCGTGAGAAAACTCAAGAAATATGGGGAACATATAAAAATATATGAGACTACACCGCTAAACACGGAACGGGTTTTACCTTATAAGAATAACATCCATAGATGAAAGAACTAAAACAAGTCAGAACAAAATCAGACTTGAAAGAATGGCACAATTAAGATAAAAATCCAAACTTAAAGAATGAACAAAAATGATTAAATATAAAGGAAAGCACAAGGCACTTCTCGATGCAATTAAGAAAAGATTAATTCCAAGGTTCGAATCGAAATAAGGAGAATGAATTTATCCAACAAGACTAGGAGGATGCGACCTCCAAAACCGAAAGTATACCACTAGATAAAGTATACTTGATAGCCATGCTAAACACGAATGTAACGACCCATAAATTAATCGTTTTGTATTTGAATATTTAAATCAATTTTAAATACTTAAATAATGGATATTAATAACCAAATAAACATATTTTAAATATTAATTATTGATATTAAAATCATTTTCAAATTTTGTTTACCAAAATAATTAGTTCAAATAAAAATAGAAAATGTGAGGAAAAACGTTTTCCGAAATTTCAACTTTTCGGCATCAGAAAGTCATCGAAAATATTGTGCACATATTTTATAACTTATATACGCATGCACACACATGCACATATGTCATATGATATATTAATTATAGTGTTAAAGTTAATAATTCATGCTTAGTTTAAATTAAAATATGATTTGACTAAATATGCATATAAAAACCTAAATAAAGCTAAGGAAGTACACCATCCATTACCTTAGCACCTTAGGATAGTACCTAAGGCATGGAGGAGGAGGGAATCAAGGGGAGAATGTGGGGAACAAGGTATGGAGGGAGGTATGGGCTTGGTTTCATGATAAGAGATAAAACTTATTTTATACCTAAAGTCTTATTACTAAAATACCCTTCTTATATTCCTATATATACCTCCATCGCTACACCATTTCTCATTTTACATTTCTATTTCTTCATTTCCTACTTCTCTCTTCATAAACTTCTTCATATATCCATGGCTTCCAAGACAAATTCCTAAGCTAAAAAAACTAGTGCATATACTACTAAAAACTAGATTAAAACCTTCCTACTTCACTTCCAAAAGCAACCTCCACCAAAACAAAACTCTACATTCCTTAACCCATCATGGCTGAGCCCAATAATGGCTATGGCCGAGCCACTTTGGCCTTCCAAGGTCCAAAAACTTGACTTAATCGAGCTAGGGCGTGAGATCTTAGGCTAGTGCAAGTTGTTGTAGTGATTCGGCTTCATTTGGTAGCAACATTGAGAGCAAAGCTTCCACCTTCAAACCAATATTTCAAACTATATTTATGTTCATGTTATAGCTATTGAATGCTTGTTGTATTGGTGAAATAATAGTTTGGTTGTTGGATTGGTTGTTTGCTTGAAAGTTAGTCGCTTTGAAAAGTTAGTAAGCGAATCATAAAACATATGACATTTTATTAGTTAAATTTATGCCTTTGTTGATAAATGCTTGATATACGTTGTATTATTGTAAATCACCATGTATATATGCTCATACCCTTGCTATGTGATGTGTAGTTGTAGTGCAAATGACATAAACTTGAATTCTGAACTGCCCGTATAGCGATAGTCACTATATCGGTACTTTCAAAAAATCACCTTTTTTCGAAACCGTTTGGTTTCATTATCGAGCTTGGAATTATTTTATAAGTAAAGCAATTTTTTGATTAATGATGTTTTCAAAAATAATTAATTATTTTAATTACGATTATTTAATTTAATTAATTATTTAATTAATAAGGATTAAAGTTGACCAATTAACTTATTAACGATGTGTTTAAAATTAACTAATCACTGGGTTAATGATGTTTTGAAATTAATTAATCATTTTATCTAATGATGTATAAGGCTAATTAATATTTTAATAATGATGGTTTAAAGTTAAATAATCAATTTACTAATGATGTTTTTAAATTAATTAATCTTTTTGATTAATTACTTTTAGAAGTTAATAAGTCTGTTTAACTTTAATTAATCTTTCCTTTAAAGACTTTTACAATTAATGAATCATTTTTAAATAGTGAGATTTAATTATTTATAAATTAATTTAATTAATTATATTTAAATGTTATTAATAAATTGAATTAATGGTGTTTAAATGTAATTTACTTTAAAAGGTTATTGAAGTTAATTGATTAACTTAGTTAACAAAGTTTTCAAGTTAATTAATCAATGTAATAAGGATGTTTTAAGTTGTTAAATCCGTTTATAATGATGTTTCAAAGTTAGTAAACTCTTTTAACAAAGTTTTTTAAAACTAATACTTGTAATGTGAAGCCAAATATGAATTTGGATTTCTAAAAGAAAAGGTTTGATTCGTTTATGGAAATGAATTAATTTTCGTAAAGAGAACCACTTATATGGAAACGATTTATTTGTATAATTAGCACTAAACATCGAAGAAGTAGACTTGTCGCTATTTTGAAATTAAGAATAATCGTGAGACATGACTTTGAGATAACACTACCTTTACTTGTTCAGTATTATTGTTAACCAAGAAATAGTACAAATTTGAATTCGATGAGTGGTAGTAAGTATATAAGACTTAATTTCCATATACGATCATTTTATATCCTCAATAGTTAGTTTCTCAACTACCAGTTACTTCAGCTTCTTTATTATCGTCATTCTAGGACGATGTGTTACTCCGTTGAGCTTTGATATCCTTTGTCGGAAATGACTAAAACCAAAGCATGAGAGGGGGCCAAGCTATTTGGGGTTGCTCATATTAGGATACTTTCACATCTCATTTAGATTGGATTTGGTAGCGCTATTAAATGTGAAATATTCGGATACATGGTAAGTTTTGGCGGGGTTTGGCTTGGAGGTTTTTGAGAAATATCACAGAGTAAATGAGCTTCTCAGAAGTATATTACTAGAGGTATACTTCAAGGGGGTGCACTGTCCTAGTCATTTGTTAGAGATTTTCCTTTTCTAATTTGATTCGAACTTTCAAATTTATTTGTACTGGGAAGAGACAACAACTCTTCATGGAGTTTAATTATTTATTCATTATTTATGTTTGGATATTGATTTATGTGAGAGTAAACTCGTTCAATGTTCAGCGATGT
Source organism: Allium fistulosum (assembly GCA_030737815.1). Taxonomy (NCBI): domain Eukaryota; kingdom Viridiplantae; phylum Streptophyta; class Magnoliopsida; order Asparagales; family Amaryllidaceae; genus Allium; species Allium fistulosum. The sequence continues at coordinate 1,431,550,812 of CM060902.1, forward strand.
GGTCTCACATGTTTGTGTTTAGTTTCACACCTATTTTTTTAAAGTTTTACTCATACCAGATATATCGTCTGACATGAGTGGTTTGTTTTCCTAAACTCTTGGGTGCTCATTTTATTTGAGTAGTCCGTGAGTAGCAGGTCTTTGTGGGCTCTTCTGAAGACGGTGTCCGAGCAGGAGGCTTTCATCTTCTTAGTTATCTATTCCGATGTATTATCTAGTTTGTGTAAGTGTATTTTGTTTCAGCATATGTAAAGGCAGGATGTTATAACTACCTAAGCTAATTTGTAGTACTTTTGTGTAGCTCTGATAACTCCCTGTAAAGGAGTAACCTGATGTACTATTGACTGTTTTGTTTTATTTAGCAGTTTTGTTGTGATGTTTTCTATTCTGTTCTTTACTTCACCATACGACGATTCATCTTTCCAACTCCTGGGCAGCAGAACACGAACACCGAGGATGTGTTAAGTTTCGTTACTAAGGGTCCGAAAGGTGGGTCGTCACAACGTAACACTCTCGGGAACTTTCAAGCTGGACCCCATACACTTAATGCGGGCATCCAGATATACTCACATCACCACATGCATGCTATGAACAAATCTCTAGATAAACGTGAATATACTGTAATGGGTGCGACCCAACTGGCTTGGCTCCCACTCGCTCTTTGGTTTTAGTTATCCACGGTGTAGGATGTCAATTTGTAAAACGAGCTACATGCCGTCTTAGATTGACGAGGCATAAAGAAGGATATCAAAATTGGTAGTTGATGAATCAACTATCGGAAACAAAGTAGTACTGCCCCAGGAAAAACAATGAAGGTGGACAAGTTAGGGCAGTGTTGCTTCCCATTTTGACTTGATAGCACTCTTAACTTTAAGAATAACAAGCGTTCAAACAGACCAAATGAGCAACCAAATCGTCTTTAATCGATGAATACAAAGAAGATAGCCAAATCGATAGTCAGTAAGTCCGCTATCAAGAATAACAAAATGATCGTATATGAAAATTAAATCTCCTACACTTTTCATAACTTATCGATCCCAAAGTAACACTATCCCGGGAAAACGATGAAGCCGAATAAGTAAGGGCAATGTTGCTTCCTATCTTCACTCGACAACATTCTTAACTTTAAGAATAGCAAGAGTTCCTTCAACATTTAGTGCTAAGTGTAAGACTAAATATTTTCAATAAACAAATCAAACTTTTAAAACATTTGACTCCAATTGTGCTTGATTGTCACATCATAAATATTTGTAGAACACTTTAAAAACACTCTTTTAAAATTTCTTTTAAATAACGAATTGTATTTCTAAATGTATTAAAGAAAGAGTCAAAACAAATGTCATTAAAACATTGTTTACTGTAAACCCAAAACAATTTACCCTTAGCTTTATTTTTAAACATTTCTTTTTAAAGATTTTTTTTATTTATAAACTATAATTTATAACTTTAAAAAACATTTATTAGCCCGGAAGATAATAAATCAATTTAAAATATCTTTATAAATTCAAAACAATGTTTATCATCCCAAAAGATAATAATCAAATTTATAATCTTTTTATAAATTTAAAACCACGTTAATTATCCCGAAAGATAAAAAATCAAATTTATAATCTTTTTATAAATTTAAAAAAACATTATCTATCCTAAAAGATAATTAATCAAATCCATAATCATTTTATAAATTTTAAACTACACTTATCCTTTATTTCAAAATTCTCAAAAATTCATGAAAATATAGTTTAGACATCTTTCAAAGTGCAAAAACGTGACTAAACATTTATGTTGTAAAAATACAAGCACGAGTTCAAAATATACACATAGGTTTAGGGAGATGATATTTCATAAGTGTTCGTAAAGCGAAAATTGCTATAACGAAACTTACACAAATTAAACTATATGTCATAAACATTTTAACTAAAAATCAATATAAGCAACAAAAAAATATAAGTAAATCAATATTGGCGAGAAATCCCTTAGGACCTCTTTACAAAAGTCTCATGTAAATAACACATATGTATGTGTATTTCAAACTATTCCTTAGCGAACAATTCGCTTTGTTCCCTGCAAAAAAATGGTTATTTATGTCATCCACGGGCGGGAATCGATATGAACTATCATCCAAGCATTCAACAAGAATCTATAGAAACACATATATCATATAGTTTATTTAGAGGTGAGTAAACTCACCAAAATTCAAGTTGATGCTTTCGCTTTCCAGTTCGATCTAAAATCAAATGGCATTCGATTTTAGCTCAAAATTCAACTAGCTCTAAATTCAATGAATCAAACTGCAATGTGTAGATAACATTGGTACGAGTCCAATGCAAAAGACCGCATCCAAATCCGACATCGTATGAGTGAGATATTTAATTTATAAGATTAAGATTAATCAAATTAATTAATTACTCAATTAAATATTAATTACCTAATTAAAATACTTTCTTCCCCAAATCCACTTTTATCCCAAAATCAAAATCATGTAAATATGCACAGCACCCTTGTCGTGCACTTCCATCCTCCATCGAATGAGCTTCGGTTAATGAAACAACATGCCGCCAACTACATTGAACTTCTCTTTGTGAACTTTACCTCCTCGACCCAATCACGTCAGGCTCAGCACATCTGTAAGAGATAGTAGAAAGTCGTGATTCAGCTCATAGGGATGCATGCCTCCACATTTCCTCCTCCGACTCTCCTTCGCACGAGAAGCGTACCCGTACCCTCCAAATCCACTAATTCCGCCTCGAACTCCGTCATGACCAAACCTAGCTTTGGCTAGGAATGTCTACCAAACCCAAATCATGCCGCACTCAAAACGACACATACCAAAATGAAGATCCTACACACACGATCCTAATGGATCCACTCTTATTCGATTTAGTTGATTATAGCACCTGATTTAATTTAAACAAAGGAGGCGACTACTACTTTCTTCCTACAGGCAAAGGAAATATAAAAAAGAAAAGGGGCAAAGTGAAGAATAGGTTAAGTTTTAGGTTTAGTTTATTTTACAATTTTTGGTATGATGCATTTGCGTACGAACCACGAATGACGGAAATAAAAATACTATCGCGCATAACAATGCGACACAATCACAAAACAACAATAAAATACACTAATTATTTTATTCTGTGAAATTTTAGAAATACCATCATTTTTTGAAAATTACGTCAAACGAAAATTTAAAAATTTTCCAAATTAAAAATAATGGAAAAATACTATAAATTCATTTAAAAATACGTTATTAAAAATTAAGTCGTTTTATTAACAATTAATTTTCTTGTTATTTATTCGAACTGTTTATTATTGTAAATAAATTTACAAAAAGAGTTCACCTTTATTATTTATTAATTAAAAGGAATTAAATAAGGCTATTAAATCCATTTACTTAATATTTAATTCATAATTCAAATATTTAAATAATCCCTATAGTCGAATATAAGTTATTTATATTTTTCCAGCATGTTACATTCTCCCCCTTGAAAGAATTTCATCCTCGGAATTCCTAAAGGAAGAAAATGTCCTCTCACCCTTAGGTGTTTTAAAGTCCGTTATGTTTCAAAAAAATTTGGTAGCCCACCTTTGCGTAGGTTGATCTGAAAAACCACAACTGACACAAATTAACAAAGAAAATAAAAGCCCAAAAGTGGCCTCCTATATCTAGGGCATAAAATCAATAATCAATCACCAATCTTTAAATCTACTACATACACTTGTATGTTAGATTTTTAGCAAGCAACTTACTATCTCGATGCGAATGCAGGTGCGCAAGCTATCAAATAGTGGTCTCTTGCTTCCCTGTACCTATCTTATACTCACATAATCTTAAAGAGAACCATGCTGACAAAAGAGCAATACACAAGCTATTTCTATCATAAGCAATAGCAACATAAACAAGATAGCAACCATCTGCAATAAGACAATATGATGCAACTAATAATAATGATGTAACTGTAACGTGACATAAAGCCACATGTAAACAAAAGCCACATGTAACCAAAATAAATATATCGATCATAAGCAACAAAAGTACAAAGAATACTCTGTAATAAAATACTAAGCATCCAATTTTCCAAAAGATAAATTTAAAATTAAATTCCTGGGTTTTTATATTCAAAATATATTTTCAAATTTCTCCAAAGAGAAATATATCAAAACCAAGACCAATTATGACTAGGAGGGAGCTCCTCCTAACGAAGCATTGTATAACTCAACAATCAAAACAACATGGAGCATCCATTGGTATTCTGCTTCCTTCTAACTGAAGTACACAAATATACCTGTCGAGTCTTCCAAATAGAAAAACACCCAGTCGCTTAACCTTAGTCGTAACAAATATTTGAAAAAACCATTTAAGAAAAACTCCTTTCAAATATCGTAAAATAAGAATATTTCACCAAAGTTTTTAAAATAATAATATTATTATTTCTTTAACAAATTATTTCAAAATCACTTTTTCAAAAGCACCGAGATTTAAGTCCTAATAAACAACAACTTTATAAAACATAGTCTATAAAATCACACTATCAAACAAATCAAATTCCATAAAGGAATAAACCGACACTTAATATTATTTAAAATGTTAAATGACTAACTAACAAGATTTAGAATTTTGCTTAGGTTCACAACTTTCTCGATCGTCCATGGATATAGATAATTTCCTAAGCCACACAACAAAGCATATTAATATACTTAAGTCTGTATGATGTACATAAATCATCCATATGAAATATCTGATCCGACCACTTGCTCGAATATGTAAACTTTACTTCTGAACCAGTATCGCTTACTTCTGAATTAGGTTCCTTGATTAGAAACCTCTGTTCTCCTTACATAGCTATATACTATGATAGAAAATCTCAGTATCATATCATGAATCCGAATCAAGTGTTCGCTGTCAAGAATCAAGTGATAAATCCTTTTTTGGACTGGTGTGAATCACCCCGACTAGATCAAGAACCGTGCGAATAAAATGACCTACATACTTAATCTTATTGGTTTCTTAACCACGCCGATCTTTTTCCAAATTACTTTCATTTTCATTTATAGTATTTCATTCAATACTAGAATTATTTATAAATTACTTTATAAGTTTTCACTTAAGCTTATAAACATTTTATAAAGACGCATCTTTGTAAAACATTAAATAAAAACTTACTCCACTTTTATTTACTTGTATAATGCTCTTCTACATCCTAAGAGTTTATGCAAAATGCCAATTTTATTTTATTTATTTTTATATTTTTCAAAATTCAAATGGAGGCCCGAACAAAATATGAGCCTTAAAAATGAGTTGACTACTTCGACCTCTTTACCTATCTGGTCTAGTAAGTAGCTAAGAAGAGTAGAATGCAGGTTTCCAAACTCAACCCCATAATCTACATTCCTTAGACATTTGTAAGGTAAAGATGTTAAACAAAAACTACGGTTTTAATAAAACAATGTTTATTAGAATCGTCCTATCTAATTAACCCATTTAAAAACTTGAGATAAAATATCTCTTCTCTGTCCAAGAGTTACAAATCATTTATCAAACATTCTAATACTTTTTATTTTAAATCAATTTCCAACAAGGAAACTTAAGAACTAAATACCCGAGCTTTTTTTCTGTAACCCTTTTGGAAATCATACTACATATACTATATATAAAATAACATTTACAATTTATTCACCCATACTAGCTTTGGGTTCGTTCGGATTTGAATTCATTCCGATCGCACTATGATAAAGAGAATAATTTACTAAGTGCACTACAATGTGCGCCTAATCAAACATTTGATCGTCACCTAGAAGATTATTCAGATTACCACAAAACTAATCTAGATATTTTTCTCGAACTATCCAAATAAAATGTATCTTTCTTTAAAAATTCTTTTGAAATATTTATACTTATGAATATTTCCAAGTAATACCATTATTACTTTTCTCAATAATCTTTTTGAAATCATTTCAAGCAATATCGAGATTTAAATTCTCAAAAAATCTTTTTACTTATAGAATACCTTTTATAAATCATACAAATCATTTTATATACCATACTCATATAAAATGTACCTTTAAAATCATCTTATATTATAGTAACTTCCCTTTATTGTAATAAACTTTTCATAAATGTTTATCCTCTAAATGTCTTATCTTCCTATTTAGATTATATTAAACAACTTTATTAAAGATGACTTTTAACTTAACGTTTTCATCGAACACCTTAGAGTCAAATTGTGAAACTTAATTCACAAGGGATTCGTTTTAATATACTCCTAATTATCAAAACAATCAATGCACATAAACTGATCGAGCATAAATTAATAATCAACAAACAATAGTAAATGCTCTTAAACTATTGAGCATGATAAATCAAACAACAATGATAATAAAGAAATATTACCATTAACAAACAAACATCATAAATAACTATATAAATTTGAAAATTATTCCTTTATATATAAAAAAACATATAATCCTAGGTAAAATAATTCATTTACAAATTTTCAAAAATCAATATCGTGTCTGTTTGCCTTATTCAAGGGTTTTGAAATCCTTATCGACATTGTGGCATCCCACGTCTCAACCAAAATTAAAAAATCCAACTTAATAGACCAATTAACATGATATGTTTTTATAGAAATAACAAATACGCTCTCGTATATATAATACTCTCAACTCCTTCTAGGGTGTCACTTACCCAATTTCTAATGAGCCATACCCTGCCAAAGCCAAGGTTCTTGCTTAACCTTTAGCTTTGATATTAGATGCAACGACCCACCTTTTCAATTCTTAAAAGTCAGCACTTAATATATCCATAATATTAGAATGTCGAGCATCCAAGTGCTGGAAAGGAAAAGGAACAGGGAAAATAGAATCTCATAATAGAACGATCACATATAATACAACAAAGACAGTAAAAGCTATCACTCTAAGATACAAGGTATATAAGGGCTAAAAACAAACCTCATCAGCCTGGACAGTTATATTTTCCTGACCTTACAATTGTTGATGGGTATATATAATAATAGGGCATAAAATAAAAATACTACGGTAGGTACACATCCAGCTCTACCCACGAGCTCCATGTCCCATCAATGACAACCTAGAAAAGACCTCAGTCTGGCCCGAGCATTATATTAAAATAACATCCATATCAGTTTGGAAAACCAGTGTGAGAAAACTAAAGAAATATAGGGAATATATAAAAATATGTGAGAGCACATCGCTAAATACAGAATGGGTTTACCTTACAAGAAAAACATCCATAGATGAATGAATGGGAACAAGTCGGAACAAAATTATACTTGGAAGAATGGCACAATTAAGATAAAAATCGAAACTTAAAGAATGGACAAAAATAGTTAAATACAGAGAGCACAAGACACATCTCGATGCAATTAAGAAAAGATTTTCAAGGTTGGAATCGAAACGAGGAAAATGAATTTATCCAACATGATTAGGAGGGTGCACCCCCTACACCGAAAGTATACCTTTGGATAAAATATACCTGAGAGACCATGCTAAAAACGAAACACTCTTGGAAACTTCCAGTTGGACCTTTTACACTTAATGCGGGCATCCGAATATAGTCACATCACCGCATGTATGCTACAAACAAATCTCTAGATAAATGTGAATATACCCTAATGGTGCAACCCAATTGGCTTGGCTCCCACTCGCTCTTTGGTTTTAGTTATCCACGGTGTTGGACGCCAATGCTCAAAATCAGCTACAGATCATCTTAGATTGATGAAGCACAAAGAAGGATATTAAAATCGATAGTCGACAAATCAACTATCAGAAACAAACTAATACTATGCCTAGGAAAACAATAAAACCCGGACAAGTTAAGGCGGTGTTGCTTCCTATCTTGACTCACGACATTCTTAACTTTAAGAATAGCAAGCGTTTAATTGCCCTAAATGAGCAACAAAACCATCTGAATCAATGAATACAAAGAAGGTAGCCGAATCAATAGTCAATAAGTCAACTATCTGGAATAACAAAACGATCGTATATGAAAATTAAATCTTCTACATTTATCACAACTCATCGATCCTGAACTAACACTAGCTTGAGGAAAACAATGAAGCCAGACAAGGAAGGGCAGTGTTGCTTCCTGTAACATCCCTAATTTTTGATAACATTATTTAGAAGATTTAATTAGATAAATTAAATAGAATAATGATGATAAGGGGATTGAGATTTGAATAAATTACCTAGGTCCGCTCTTAACCATAAGATAAATGGGCTTTAAATTAATTTAAAGGTTAATTAACCTATATATGGGCATATTAGTAAATTAGCCAATTTATTATACACGGCTATATCTTTTTGTAATTGTCCATTGACGTTCATTTTTCTCAAATCAAAAATAAAATACAAACCCTAAGATAGTTGGCCATTAACAAGGAGGAAAAGAGGGATTTCAGTCAAAAGCTAAAGATCAAAAGGTAGGGAGGATTAATGAACAACAAATCTCAAATTCCTTATCAAGTTTAAGGTGAATAATAATTGTATTCCATCTCCTTTATTTCTATGATCCTATGATTTCGGATTTAAGTGTTTATTTCGTTTCAACGATAATTCGGGATGATGATATGCTAAAGTTATGGATTGTTTGATTTAGACAATTTAAATATATGCAAAATCCGTATGGTTTTAGGGTCAAAACCATGGTTTATTTATTTTAAAATGCCATGGAAAATTTTATGTTAAGTAAAACATGATTTTGGAGATGGGTTTTAATTTTTGGAATTTTCCAAGCTTTGGAAATTTTATTATGAATTTTTGATGGTAAATATGAAGTATTTGGGTTAAAAATTTATTTTGAATATTCCTGGAAGAATTTGGATCTAGAGTTTTAATATGTTTGATTACATGATGAAATTGATTTTCTGTAATTTTTGGGGATTTTTCCCAGTTGATTTATTTGGGAAAATAAATTTTTGTTAAAGAAGCACTTTCTGAAAATATTACTTTTGATATATGGAAGGGCTAAAACGTTACCTTTCTATGGTTTAAATCAAATTAATGCGGTAGTTTTTAATGGAAAAGTATTTGAAAAGTTTCAAAGTAGCCAATCAAGGCATTACAAATGGCAGGTTAGTTATAAAGCAATTTACTATGATTAGTTATAAATCAGCGTTTCAGAAAAGGTGGTTCCGCCTATTTCGGAGGCACCTTCCGACTCCTTACCTCCGCTCCATCTCAATCGAAACCATCACTGTCAAAACCCACAAAGTCGGAACCAAGGCACATGGTATCAATGGAAATTGGTACGAAGTGTATTGGTAAGTAGCGGACTAAATTATCTTTTTATTAGTTGTAAAATGTTTTATTAAACATGGAAATATGTTTGTTTGATTTATTATGTTGAAAATCTTGTTTAAATATGTTGTTTTGATTAATTACATAAGAGTGTTAGTGTTAATTAGTCATTCACTATAAATCAATGGATAGACAATACCTTTATATTATTTGATAATTTTGAAATTGAATATGCTAATTTTAGATTTTTTTAGCATGAATTTGTGAGCAAGTTTTGTTTTAAATTTTGGTTGTAATAAAAAAAATAGAGCATTTAATCGACGTATTTAGTAGATGTTTAAGACAAGGCTATAGATGGTCGCTCCTAACTAGCCATATTCTCCGCATTAGCAGATAGTATTACCCAGCAATACTCTTTGGTAATGTGGGTCTCGGGGTGGGGCGTCACAGCATGGTTGTCGAAAGATATGCATTTGTCAGAGTCGAAACCAAGGTTCAATTTTAAAAAGATCAACGCCTGCCTAGTTTTTGAAAGGCTTTCGACTAAGTCGATACCCTATAGAGTCGAAACCTTAGTTTGTTTTCTAAAGTTAAATTCCTGCCTTGATTTACGTAAAGTTTTCAACATAGTCGAAAGCCATGCTTTCGAAAGGGACTTTATAAATAGCTTTCGAAGGGGAACTTTTTCTTTAAATAAGAAGCTTTCGAAAGGGTAAGTTCCGACCTAATCGAAACCTAGCCGCTATTTTCCTTCCGAAGTATTGAAGTCATCAATACCTTCGAAAGGTTATCCTTGTTTTTACCTAGGTTAAGTCGCTTCCTAATTGCTTTCAAAAGGGGTTGGGGTTTCAAAGGAGATAAAGTCAAAAGGGGGTTTCGACTCTTCCCCCTTTCGACTCTGTCCTTCAAAGTTTTATTTTTTTAAGGTAAAAGAATACTTTGGTTTGAAAAATTAAAATATTAATCGAATAGTTTAGTACAAGTTATTAATGATGAGTATAGAAATTTCTTTTGACACTTAGTTATTTGAGTAATAGTAAAGGATAGATATAGAACTCTATCTTAAGAGAAAATAAAGAAGTGTTAGTTTAGAACATTTAGTATAAATTTGTGAGCTAGTTTTTGTTTTAAACTTAAATGGTGTTAAAACTTGTGGGTTTGAAATTGCAAAAATCTTTTGAAAACAAGTTTGAATTAATTATCAACTTTAATTATTTTTATGTTGATAATTAGATGGAAATTTAATTTTTGTGACAAGCAGAAATGTGAATTTGGATTGTTTTGATAAATGAACAATTCATGTAGTATAATCATTTTAAATTGTGAGAATAATTTTAAACTTTATATATATATATATCCCAACATTTATCTTATGGATAATCAATAATCATCTCTTTATAATGGAAGAGATTGGTTATCTCTTCCAAAATGAGTTTTCATAGTTAATTGTTTTTAAAGTTAGATTTTGGAAAGTAATGAAAATATTTCCACTTAATGAATTGTTTTTTTTTGGATGATTACATAAAGTTGATCATAATTTTGTATGTCTTAGCTTTCTGGGAAAAAAGAAGATCATTTAATAAATGATATAGCAAAAATCTTATTTGAAAATGTAGTTTGAAATTAAAATGGTTTGGGAGAATTTCAAATTTTAAATTGATTTTAAAAGCTGAAATTTCATTTAGAAAAGTGTTGTATTAGAACTGCGATAACTTGAGACTTAAAACTCCACAAGTGTTCAATCTTTTTGCAAATTAAAGAGCTTTCAGTAGGCTATAAAGTTTCTTTTTTCCACTTTAAACGATTTTGATTTTTACCGAGTCTAAAATGGGTTTGAAAGTCGATAGACATTTCTATCCTCTTAAGAAATTTCTAAGATTAAGCTAAAAATAAATCTAGCATTACTTTCAAACCGTAAATCTGATTTTGATGATCTTTATATTGTTGGAAAGCTTAGACTGAGTACAATAACTTTCATTTTATAAAAAAATTCAGACTTGGTTGTTTGTTGGGTCAAAAAATGTCTTCTTTAAAACAGGTCTAAAATGAAATTGATCTATTTCCCCTTAATAATTAAATGTAGCACTTCTTATTTATGAACATGAACTAATATCATCTATTCGAGTTAAGTACAGGTGAAAAGAGGATAGTTGGACTATATTTTGAGCAAAAAGATTATATATAAGACTATGCAAACTCGCTTTAAAATGCTAAAAAGAAAGGTATGTTTTCGGATTAATTTTAAGAGTTAAATGATGGTATAGTTTCCGACCTAATGGTCGATGTATATTATGTAAATCATTTTTGTAATATTGTATACAGCCTTCCGTATAAAGGAGACTCCGTCGATTTTTCCAGAAATTTCTAACACTTGGAATATTTGAGAAACAAATTGAAAAAAATATAATATATGTTGCAAACTAGAGAATACCTTTGGAAGAATTAGAGAATAAACAACTTAAACTTTATTTACTCTAATGAAGAGTAATGAATTTAAATTTAAAATTTAAGTAAGAAGTTTTGAAAAAAATTCAAGTGTTGAAAATTATGGTTATAATTATAAAAATATTGAATTTTGAAACTCTAAGAATTTTTTATTGAGAGTTTATACATATATTTTAGTTCTGTGTTTATCATACATTGTTCTGAACTCAACTCTGATACCAAGCTGAGTACAGAACAAAGTATGATAAACATAGAACTAAAATATATGTATAAACTCTCAATCAAAAATTCTTAGAGTTTCAAAATTCAATATTTTTATAATTATAACCACAATTTTCAACACTTGAATTTTTTTCAAAACTTCTTACTTAAATTTTAAATTTAAATTCATTACTCTTCATTAGAGTAAATAAAGTTTAAGTTGTTTATTCTCTAATTCTTCCATAGGTATTCTTTAGTTTGCAACATATATTATATAATAATTATTTTGAAATGCCCATTAATTTTAAAAATCATTTCAAAAAGATTTGGAGAAAACTGTGCTCAAAAACGAATAAAAACAAGGAAAATCACTCAAACCGATATTCAAATTTAATTCAAAACAGTTCAAAATTTGAATTTCAAATTATCAAAATTTAGCTAGCCTATTGATAGGCATCATAGCTTCTCAAAACATCACGAAAACATCATCAAAATCAAACAAGAAAGAGAGTAAAACAAGCTAGAATCAACCCGGAACAAAAGAACAACACACCAGAAAAAAAAAACTAAATGCTCCCTGGGTCGACCACCAGGTCGACCCCTCTAGTCCCTAGGTCGACTGTTGCTTTTGACTAGACGGTTCCGACACCATCAACATTTCCCCAAATTTATTTTAGTTGGTTTCGAAAGAGATACTTCCGTATATAACCATTTTGACCCAAATGATGTTTTTAAAGAGTAAACCCAATGCTTTCGAAAAGGTATTATACTTGTTTCGAACCGATGTTTTAAAGAATGTTTTCTTAATACCATCGAACGGTTTCATTAGTTTCAAAAGGTATATGCTTGGAGTTTTGAAAAGAGTTTTTCTATGCTTTCGAAGGAGGTCAACCATGGGTTTCGAAAGTGATGTTTTAAGGTTTCAAAACAAATAACCCATTCTCATTTTTAAGGAAAAACCATGGCATAGATAAAGATTTTGGAAATGTTACTCACATTGTTATTAACCCATGACTGTTTTTTGAGGAAAGGGTAGAATAACAAGTTAGGCTGACCCAGTAGTGAATATAACTTAACAGATGTTAAATTCTTAATTAAAGATATTGGCACGGGCCAATAGGTTTATAGTAAGCCCATGAAAATTGTATAATATTGGCAAGGGCCAATAGGTTCATAGTCAGCCCATGAAAACTATGATTTGGTACTGGCAGGGGCTAGTAGGTTTGTAGTTAGCCCATGAAAACTATATCCGGATTAAGATATTGACAGTCAGTCAATAGGTTCCTAGTTAGCTCATGAAAACTAGGATAAGAAAAAAGATATTGGAGTTTCCAATAGGTTCTTAGTGATCCCATGAAAACTAAGTAATTAGAAAGATAGTCCTTAACATGTAACAGGTTAATGGTAATCCTAGAAACTATAATTGAGATAGATAGTCAAAAATGGGGATGGGTAATCCAGAATTGATTTATTTGTTTTGCATATCGTCGTAATGTTTTGAAATACTATGTTTAATCATTGTGAATGCAGGAGCACAATATATGGTTTTATAAATGTTTTAGGATACTAGTAAGGGAAAAACTCGTTTCGCTAAGCGGCATGGTCTCACTAGATATCTAAATGGTTTGAGATGGTAAATTATTATTCATACCAGGCTTTATGTCTGACTCGAAGTTTTTGTTTACCACTTAAACTCTTGGGTACTCAATTGAATTTGATTAGGTTGAGAGTTAAGGTTTCTAGGTGTTCTTTCAGAGGTATAAAGCTTCCGACGACGTGTAGTAGGAAAACTTGTTTTTAGATTTCTTTTATTTCCACTGTGTGTTTTGTTTGTAAAGGAAAATTGTTTTCTTGCCTATCTATATACTCTGATCTACCAAGGAGGCATCTTCATATGTCGCTCTTGGCATATTTTGTAATAATTATATGTTATCTAAACGTGGTCTGCGAATTGAGAATAAGTAATCAATTTGGAATATTTTGAAATGGAATGTGGAATTTGTTTTTCTGTTTAATTTTTTTTCATATTCTTGTGTTTCTGTGTATCAATGTATCTAATATCGCCATGTTTGATCCCCGAGGATTAGTAATTGTAGATGACTGCAACATCCGTAGCCGTTAGTTTTGGGCCTCCAAGTTGGCGGATGTTACAAGTTGGTATTAGAGAATATGTTTATGAAACTTTAAAAGAAACTTAAACCTAAAAGATTTTCCAATCATAATCCAATGAATCGGATAATAAGATTGGGGTTTGGTTAACGTTATAGGAACGTACTTGTATTTGCTATATATAGTTATATATATATAAGTACGTACTCCCCGCTCTCTTAGACCGTTCTTCTCTGTCTTACTAAGACTCGTATGCAGATTTACGAGAAAGGCGATATGGAAGTAGGAAACGGAAGAGGAAATCTCGGTAGAGGAAGCACAACAACTAATGGAAATGCTCGACCCACTACCAGGAGAAACCCGAGTCGATCGGCTAATGCTAGTAACCAGAATGCTGAAGCCAATATGGGTGCTGGAAATACACCAGTAGACATGGGGGCGATGTATCAGTTTTTTGCCTGTTTGATGCAAGCTGGAGTTGCTGCTGGAATTGCTGGAAATGTAGGAGGAGCTAATCATGTGGCTCCAGTTGGGAATATCACTTTGCTGAGTAGAGATTACACCACTTTGGGTGGGAAGCCATTTTTGGGAACGAAAAGTGCCGTAGAAATTCAGAACTGGCTATTGCATTGTGAGCGTAAATTTTCCGATTTAGGCCTGAATGATGGGCAAAAGAGAAGGTTGGCCTCTAGATAGTTGCAGGGGTCAGCACTACATTGGTGGAATAGTGTCACTGCCGGAGTGTCGGAAGAGCAGTTAACTTGGGCTGATTTTAAAATGAGATTTGAGCAGAAGTTTATATCTGAGTTTGTCATGTCTGAGATGATGAGGAAATTTATGGATTTAGTGCAAGGAGAGATGTCAGTAGTCGAGTATGGTACTAAGTTTAAAGAGCTGTGTAGATATGGATATGCTATTATAGATACTGATTTCAAAAGGAATGAGAAGTTCATTCGGGGAATGAGGCCCGAGCTTGTTAAAATGACCATGACATATGTCCATGATCCTTGTAATATAGTGGTGGAGATGGCCATTTGCCATGAGTAGTTACTTGCCGATTTAGCTAAAGAGAAGTCAGTGGAAACTCAGGGTTCTTAGGGGAAGAAGAGGAAGTTCTTTAAGAAGAAGGGAACCCAGAAGGGAGATACTGACAAGAAGTTGAAGGCTAAGCTAGTTTGCTATAAGTGTGACAAGAAGGGTCACTTTGCTAATGAATGTCGGTCACGGAATGGGAAGAAAGCTGCAGTTAAGAAGAATGTGAAATGCTTCAACTATGATCAAGTTGGGCATTACAAGAATCAGTGTCCAGATCCAGTTAGTGAGGACAAAGGAAAGGTCTTTGCTATTGGATCAGCTAGGCCTACTATGGCTGATAAAGGAAAGAATGTGATAGAAGGTACGCTTTTGATTCAGAGTATTTCAGTTAGAGTACTTTTTGATACTGGTGCATCACATTCATTTATATCTTAGTGTTTGGTTGATAGATTATGCTTAGAACCCACCTATCTTGTTACTTTCTTAAGGGTTGCGAATCTAATAAGAGGGTATGCAATTCTAGGGATAAAATGTGACCAGTTAGAACTTGACTTGTTAGGTCATAAGTTTGCATGCAGTTTGTATGTTATTGATTTCGTAGATTTCAGGATCATTTTGGGTATGGATTGGTTGGGTAGGTATGAGGCCAGAATATTTATCCAGGATAGAGAAATATCACCGAGATGCCCTGATAGTCATGACCGAGTGATATTCTCAGTAGAGAATACTGACTGTTGTGCTAGTACTATGCTTAATGCTATGGAGGTAGAAAATGAGTTAAGTCAGGTTCGGGTAGCAAGAGATTTTGTAGATGTCTTTGAGCCAGTCATTGGACTACCCCTAAAAAGAACTGTTGAGTTTAGAATAGATCTTATGCCCGGAGCTGAACCTGTAAGTAGACCACCTATCAGGATGACACCAACTGAGATAAAGGAATTGAAGGTACAGCTAGTGGATCTAGAAGGAAGGAATTTTATTAGACCAAGCAGTTCGCCTTGGGGAGCGGCCGCAGTGTTTGTGAAGAAACAAGATGGGTCGTTGAGGATGTGCATCGACTATCGCAAGTTAAACAAAAGGATAATTAAGAATAAGTATCCTTTTCCAAGAATAGATGATTTGTTTAATCACTTGAGTGGAGCCAGAGTGTTTTCCTAGTTGGCCTTGGCGACAGGTTTCCATCAGTTAAGAGTGGCGGAGGACGGTATTCCTTTGACAGCATTACGGACTAGATATGGTTCATATGAGTGGTTGGTGATGCCATTTGGATTGATGAATGCACCTGCTTTCTTCGTAGATTTGATGAACCGAGTTTTCCGAAAGTACTTGGATAGGTTTGTACTAGTGTTTATAGATGATATTCTAGTATACTCTAAGGATGAGAGAGGGCATGAAGTTCATGTTAGAGTAGTACTTGAGACGTTGAGACAGAATCAGCTAAAGGTGAAGTTTATCAAGTGTCATTTCTTGAAGAAAGAGGTAAAATTTCTTAGTCACATGGTTTCAGAGAAAGGATTGTTTGTCGATCCAGATAAGATCGAAGCCGTGAATAATTGGAAGAGACCAGAGACAGTGACCGAGATCCGGAGTTTTCTTGGACTTGCTGGCTACTACCGAAGATTCATTAAGGATTTTTCGAGGATAGCAGCAACCTTAACTAAGCTAACCAGGAAGGAAGTGAGATGTGTTTGGTCCAACAAATGTGAGGAGGCATTCCTTAAGTTAATGCATTTGTTGACCAATGCACCCGTGTTGGTAGTTCCAGACGGGAACCAAGGATTGGTGGTGTATACTGATGCATGTTGAACTGGATTAGGAGCGGTGTTAATGCAGAGTGGTAAAGTCATTGCCTACGCATCTAGGCAGCTTAGACCGCGTGAATTTAGATATCCTACTCATGATTTGGAGTTGAAAGCTGTGATCTTTGCATTGAAGATTTGGAGACATTATCTCTTAGGGGAGAGATTTGAGTTATATACCGACCATAAGTCATTACGGCATTTATTCTCTTAGAAGGAGTTGAATACGAGACAGCAGAGGTGGCTAGAGTTTTTGGCTGCATATGATTTTGGTATAGAATATACACCAGGAAAAGGTAATAAAGTGGCTAATGCTCTTAGTAGGAAACATCAGAATGTGGTGTTAGCTATGTTAACGGAGTGGAAGAATTTAGAAGCTTTAGTCGGTTGCGATGTGCTGCTAAGGCCGATTGCTGGTTCTAGCCAGAGTTCCGCCAGGTTGTCTTGTTTAGAAGCTCGGCCAGTATTGATTGAGAAAATTGCTTCTATGCAGAAGGAGGATCCAGTATTAGTTTAAAGGATCAGAAGACAAGAGGTTGGAACAGAGATTGATGATTTAAAGGATTTTAGCTTTGACCAAAGAGGATGGTTGAGAAAGAAGGGATGGTTGTGTGTTCCGAATACGGAGGACTTAAGGAAAGAAGTTCTTGGAGAATGTCATCGATCCAAATTTATGATTCATCCTGGAGGAACTAAGATGTACCAGGATATGAAGAGGAGCTTCTATTGGGAAGGCATGAAGAGGGATGTTGGCTTGTGGGCTAGACAGTGTGTAAACTGTCAACAAGTGAAAGCAAAACATCAGAAGCCTAGTGGATTGCTTCAACCTTTAGAGATTCCAGTTTGGAAATAGGATTCGATATCCATGGATTTTATAGATGGGTTGCCAATGTCAAATAGAGGTAATGAAAGTATATGGGTTATAGTGGACAGATTGACCAAGAGCGCCCATTTCATTCCAGTTAAGTCAACCAGGATGACACCTATTTTAGCTAAGTTGTTCCTAAAGAACATAGTTAGATTGCATGGAGTTCCTAGCAGTATAGTTTGTGATAGAGATGCATTGTTCACTAGTGAATTCTAGAAGAGTCGACAGGAAGTAATGGGTACCAAGCTTAATATGACTACTGCATATCACCCTCAGATGGATGGGCAGATAAAGAGAGTGAATAAGGTACTCGAAGAGCTTGTGTGTTGGACTTTGGTGGACCTTGGGAGGATCGCCTACATTTGGTTGAGTTTTCCTATAATGATAGTTATCAAACTAGTATAGGAATGGCGTCGTTTGAAGCTTTGTATGGAAGACCATGCAAATCACCAGCATGTTGGTTGGAGACTGGAGACAGATTAGTCCTAGGTCTAGATTTGGTTAGAGTGGCGTCATAGAAGATTGAGTTAATCCGAGGAAGGATGAAGGAAGCTCAATCCACAGAAGAGTTACACAGATAATAGGCGTAAGGACCTAGAATTCTCAATTGGAGATAAGGTTTTCATTAAGGTATCACCTATGAAGGGTGTGATACGATTTGGAAAGTCAGGGAAGTTAGCCCCAAGATATGTAGGTCCATTCCAGATTATCGAGAAGACTGGAAAGCTTGCATACAGAATAGAGTTGCCGAGTAGTTTGGCAGGTGTCCATAATGTATTTCATGTGTCTCATCTTCGCAAGTATGTGCATGATCCAGAGACTACTATTACTCCAACAGGGTTGGATGACTTAGTGGTAGACCCTAATTTGACTTTTGTTAGACAACCAGTTTGGGTTTTAGCTAAAGATGAGAAAAGATTAAGGAACAAGACACTCAGGTTGGTGAAAGTTCAGTGGAGCGACGATGAGAAGGATTGTACTTGGGAGACAAGGACATGATTAGAGGTACTTATCCTGATCTACTTTGAGGGTATGTCTATATTAGATTTTTATAGATAGTTGCTAGTCAGTTAGACTAGTATGGTTGTTAGGTGTGGTTACAGATGATTGCTATGTTTAGTATTTGGTCCTTACTGAATTTCGAGGACGAAATTCTTTAAGAGGGGGGAGCCTGTAACATCCCTAATTTTTTATAACATTATTCAGAAGATTTAATTAGATAAATTAAATAGAATAATGATGATAAGGGGATTGAGATTTGAATAAATTACCTAGGGTCGTGCTTAACCATAAGATAAATGGGCTTTAAATTGATTTAAAGGTTAATTAACCTACATATGGGCATATTAGTAAATTAGCCAATTTATTATACACGGCTATATCATTTTGTAATTTTCCATTCACGTTCATTTTTCTCAAATCAAAAATAAAATGCAAACCCTAAGATAGCCGGCCATTAACAAGGAGGAAAAGAGGGATTTTAATCAAAAGCTAAAGATCAAAAGCTTGTGAGGATTAATCAACAACAAATCTCAAATTCCTTATCAAGTTTAAGGTGAATAATAATTTTATTCCATCTCTTTTGTTTCTATAATCCTATGATTTCGGATTTAAGTGTTTATCTCATTTCTATGATAATTCGGGATGATGATATGCTAAAGTTATGGATTGTTTGATTTGAACAATTTAAATATATGCAAAATCTGTACGGTTTTAGGGTCAAAAACCATGGTTTATTGATTTTAAACTGCCATGGAAAATTTTTATGTTAAGTAAAACATGATTTTGGAGATGGGTTTTAATTTTTAGAATTTTCCAAGCTATGGAAATTTTATTATGAATTTTTGATGGTAAATATGAAGTATTTGGATTAAAAATTTATTTTGAATATTCCCGGAAGAATTTGGATCTAAATTTTTAATATGTTTGATTACATGATGAAATTGATTTTATGTGATTTTTGGGGATTTTTCCCAGTTGATTTATTTGGGAAAATAAACTATTGTTAAAGAAGGACTTTCTAGAAATATTACTTTTGATATATAGAAGGGCTAAAACTTTATCTTGCTATGGTTTAAATCAAATTAATGCGGCATTTTTTAATGGAAAAGTATTTGAAAATTTTCAAAGTAGCCAATCAAGGCGTTACAACTGGCAGGTTGGTTGTAAAGGAATTTACTATGATTAGCTATAAATCAGCGTTTCAGAAAAAGGTGGTTCCGCCTATTTCAGAGGCACCTTTTAACTCCTTACCTCTGCTTCATCTCAGTCGAAACCATCACTATCGAAACCCACAAAGTCAGAACCAAGGAACATGGTATCAATGGAAATTGGTACGAAGTGTATTGGTAAGTAGCGAAAGGTAGGGTGTTGAAAGCTATGATTTCGTCAGATTCGAAACCAAGGTTCAATTTTAAAAAGATCAACGCCTGCCTAGTTTTTGAAGGGCTTTCGACTAGATCGATACCCTATAAAGTCGAAACCTTAGTTTATATTCTAAAGTTAAATTTTTTCCTTGATTTACTTAAAGTTTTCAACATAGTCGAAAGCCATGCTTTCGAAAGGGGCTTTATAAATAGCTTTCGAAGGGGAACTTTTTCTTTAAATAAGAAGCTTTCGAAAGGGTAGGTTCCGACCTAGTCAAAATCTAGCCACTATTTTTCTTCTGAAGTATTGAAGTCCTCAATACCTTCGAAAGGTTATCCATGTTTTTACCTAGGTTAAGCCGCTTCCTAATTGCTCTCGAAAAGGGTTAGGGTTTCGAAGGAGATGAAGTCGAAAGGGGGTTTCGACTCTGTCCTTCGAAATTTTAATTTTTAAAGTCTTTTGCTTTCGACTAGATGGTTCCAACACCATCGACATTTCCCCAAATTTATTTTAGTTGGTTTCGAAAGAGATACTTTCATATATAACCATTTTGACCCAAATGATTTTTTTAAAGAGTAAACCCAATGCTTTCGAAAGGGTATTTTATTTATTTCGAACCTATTTTTTAAAGAATGTTTTCTTAATACCATCGAAAGGTTTCATTGGTTTCGAAAGGTATATACTTAGAGTTATGAAAAGAGGTTTACTATGCTGTCGAAGGAGGTCATCCAGGGGTTTCGAAAGTGATGTTTTAATGTTTCAAAACAAATAAACCATTCCCATTTTTAAGGAAAAACCATGGCATAAATAAAGATTTTGGAAATGTTATTCACATTGTTATTAACACATAACTGTATTTTAGGGAAATGGTAGAATAACCAGTTAGGTTGGCCCAATAGTGAATATAACTTAACAGATGTTAAATTATTAATAAAATATATTGCCAGGGGCCAACAGGTTTACAGAAAGCCCATGAAAACTGTATGATATTGGCAGAGGCAAATAGGTTCATAGTCAGCCCATGAAAACTATAATTTGATACTGGCAGGGGCTAGTAGCTTTGTAGTTAGCCCATGAAAATTATATCTGGATTAAGATATTGACAGCCAGTCAATATGTTCCTAGTTAGCCCATGAAAACTAGGATAAGAAATAAGATATTGGAGTTACCAATAGGTTCTTAGTGATCCCATGAAAATTAAGTAATTGGAAAAATAGTCTTTAACATTTAACAGGTTAATAGTAACCCTGGAAACTATAATTGAGACAGATAGTCAGAATGGATGGGGATGGGTAATCCAGAATTGATTTATTTGTTTTGCATATCATCGTAATGTTTTGAAATACTATGTTTTAACCATTATGAATGCAGGAGCACAATATATGGTTTTATAAATGTTTTAGGATACTAGTGAGGGGAAAACCCGTTCCACTAAGCGGTGCGGTCTCACTAGATATCTAAATGGTTTGAGATGGTAAATTATTATTCATACCGGGCTTTATGTCTGATTCGAAGTTTTTTTTTCTCCTAAACTCTTGGATTCTCAATTGAATTTGATTAGTTTGAAAGCTAAGGTTTCCAGGTGTTCTTTTAGACGAATAAAGCTTCCGAGGACGTGCAGAAGGCGAACTTGTTATTATAGTTCTTTTATTTCCGCTGTGTGTTTTGTTTGTAAAGGCAAATTGTTTTCTTGCCTATCTGTATACTCTGATCTACCAATGTGGTATCTTCATATGTCGCTCTTAGCATATTTTGTAATAATTATATGTTATATGTACGTGGTCTGCGAATTAGGTTTATGAATCAATTTGGAATATTTTTAAATGGAATGTGGAATTTGTTTTGCTGTTTAAATATTTTCCATATTCTTGTGTTTCTGTGTATCAATGTATCTAATATCGCCGTGTTTGGTCGCCAAGGATTAATAACTATGGATGACTGCAGCATCTGTAGCCATTAGTTTTAGGCCTCTAAGAAGGGGGATGTTACACTCCTATCTTGACTCAACAACATTCTTAACTTTAAGAATAGCTAGAGTTCCTTCAATGTTTAGTGCTAAGTATAAGACTAAATTTTTTAATAAACGAATCAAACTTTTAAAATAGTTGACTCGAGCTTGTGCTTGATTGTCACATCACAAATATTTGTAAGATACTTTAAAAACCCTATTTAAAATATTCTTTTAAAGCGCAAATTTTATTTCTAAGTGTATTAGAAAAAAGGGTCAAAACAAATGTCATTAAAAAAGTGTTCACCATAAACCCAAAACAATTTACACTTAGCTTTAGTTGTAAACATTCCTTTTTAAAGATTTTCTTATTTATAAACTATCATTCATAACTTTAAAACAACATTTATTGGCTCGGAAGATAATAAATCAAATTAAAATATCTTTATAAATTTAAAACAATGTTAATTATCCTAAAAGATAATTAATCGAATTTATAATCTTTTTTATAAATTTAAAGCAACATTAATTATCCCAAAAGATAATAAATCAAATTTATAATATTTTTATAAATTTAAAATAACATTAACTATCCACAAAGATAATTAATCAAATATATAATCTTTTTATAGATTTTAAACAACACTTATCCTTTATTTCAAAACTCCCAAAAATACTTGAAAATATAGTTTAAACAACTTTTGAAGTGCAAAAATGCGACCAAAATTTTATTTTGTAAATAAAAGCATAAGTTCAACACACACAGGTTTAAGGAGATAATTTTTCATAAGTGTTGGTATAGCGAAAATGCTATAAATACACTTACACAAATTAGACAATATGTCACAAATACTTCAACCAAACATCAATATAAGCAATATAAGAATATAAGTAAATCAATATTGGCGAGAAACACCTTAGGGTCTATCTACAAAAGTCTCATGTAAATCACACATATTTATGTGTATTTCAAAGTGTTCCATAGCGACCTATTAGCTACGTATACACTTCGACTTCCTCTTGCTTTTGTTCCCTGCAAAACAATGGTTATTTATATCATCCACTTGCGAGCGGGAATCAAATCCAAACAAACAACCAAACAACATATATGAACTATCATCCAAGCATTCAACAATAATCTAGAGCAACACAAATATCATATAGTTTATTTAGAGGTGAGTAAGCTTACCAAAATTCTAGTTGACGTTTTCGCATTACTGTTTGATCTAAAAACAAACGACATTCGATTTTAGCTCAAAATTCACCTAGCTTCAAATTCAATGAATCCAACTCCAATGCATAAATAACATTGATACGAGTCTAATGCAAAGGATCGCGTCCAATTCCGACCTCGTATGAGGGAGATATTTAATTTATAAGATTAATCAAATTAATTAATTATTTAATTGAATATTAATTACCCAATTAAAACACTTTCTTCTCCAAATCAACTTCCCTCCCAAAATCAAACTCATGTACACGAATACACACAACACCCTTGTCGAGCACTTCCATCCTCCAGCGCACGAGCTTCGATCAACGAAACAACAGGCCGTCAACTCTGTCGAACCACTCTTCGTGAACTATACCTTCCTGACCCAATCACCTCAGGCTCGGCACCTCCCCCTCCATCATGACCTGATGGTTCCATAGGCAACAGTAGACAGACGTGATTCACCTCATAGGGACGCACGCCTCTAAATTTCCACCTCCGACTCTCCTTCGCACGAGAAGCACACCCGTACCCTCCAAATACACTAACTCCACCTCGAACTCCATCATGATCAAATCTTAGTTTTGGCTAGGAATGTAACATCCCGAGAATTTTCGACTTTCGAAAATTCAACATCGATACTCACTTTATCGACTGCTGAGCCATCGAATGCCGGAAACCCGAAAAGTTATGGTTTTAAGAAAAAAAGAAAAAGGTAGAAGAAGAAGATAGAAGAAAAAGAAAGAAGAACAACAACAACAGAACAAGAGCAGAAAACAGAAAACAATATCAGAATCTCACATATCGCAGCGGAACAATATATAATAGATAAATGAATAATCTTTAAAACAAAGAATTTTATCAGTTTATACATACATCAGTCATCAGAGTCAATATACAACAATGGACAGTTATATAAACTTGTCCTCATACAGAATACACAGCGGAATAAATACTATCAGATACAATTACTACGTCTCGTCATCCAGCTCATCTCCAAAGCTCCAGAATATCCAGAATATCCTGATAATATAACTCTAGGCTGCCCGTGTGGAAATTGGTGGGCACCCAGAGTTTAGAAGGGAACAATAAACTCCGAGTCAGTCATGGTGACTGGTGTGAGATCGTAAAACAGTTATTCTTTAAAATAAACAACAGGAAACTTTAATGTCAATTCACAATGTTTTTGGAAAATGAAACTACCATAAGACCTCCCACCACACACACAATGCAAACGCAGAATTGGAGGAGATTTCTTCTTATGATAGTCAAAGATGCTTACTACGCAAGATCAAATCATTTTTGATATTATTATTAGTGCATAGTGTAGAAAACATTTCGAAAGTACAATATAAATCTTAGCCAGCATAGACATTTCGAACTATGCCTACTATAGCTACCATCCAAACAGTGGGGCGCCACCATAAGTGAATGATAGGTTCTACAACTAAAACCGTACAAGTCACGTATTGTTTCTTTGGATTTCCAACAAATGGTCAGGCTAAGGAACTTCCTATCCACGATGGGTACGTCCCTGGAATAGACGACCCGAGAACCTAACCGGATCTCTGCCAACACAAGGCCGGGTTACCTCTGCAAAAATAGGTAACTACTGACACGCGTATGCCATCCCCCGATCGTCACCGATCTTCCCGAGGATCCCCGATTTCCAACAAACCACATAGATAATAATAATGTAGTAACCACAGAGGTTAAGTATCTGGGCTCCATACCATGATACCACCTTTATCCAGAAGGAATGACATACACTAAGGGGCGCTACTCCCTAGAACCTTGCTGCATCCTTCCTGTTTTGACCATTTTCGGGGTGTGAGGCTCGACGAAGTCTCGTCCACAAAGCTACGCTTTCTACAAAAAGCCCTGCTTCGGGTCAAACAAAATGATCAACCTATGATCATAAAGATATAAGATCAAACAATGATCATATCACAAATGATCAAACACTGATCATTTCACAGCAACACTCAGTATGCCACGTTACCAAATTGGGATATATCGCTGATAAATTTCAACTACATAACCTCTGAGCTCATACGTCTCAAAGAAGGGTGTTAAGCTAAGAGAATAAATTCTTCGCCACCAACAGAAATGTATTTGAAAGAAATCAGCTTTATATCTCAAATTGTAACGTCAGACACACAATCCATACAAGTCTGTTCCGGGATCGAACAGAACCGAAGGCACTTCTCACGAAGCCCTTGCATATCCGGATAAATTTCTAATCACGTCCGGACTTCCCGTCACTAAGGGTGATAAAACCTCTAAACCGGAGATCAGCCGATGTAGAGTAACTCGACGGTAATCCTTCCGTTTTCAAAAATATCCGGTCTTCAACACCGGTCTTCGAATGCAATTCATAACGACGTATCACATATTCGGAATGGGTTATACGACCCCATGGTCCTTTCCCGGTTAACCCGAATAGTGAGCGTTTATTTAAAAACAAGTGTGGCATTCAAATTCATCCAATCACAAAAAATACCTACTCAAGGTAATTATTGATAGTCGGTTATTTAACTATCAATAAAGATGCGCGACATCATCAGATTCCAAATAATTTTCCAAATTATTTCATCTTCAAAAATATCTTTACTAGATATATTATTTCCACACTTAACCGTTTGAAAACAATTTCAAATCAACTTCCACATTTCATTTTATCTTTGAAGATAAAATCTCAAAACAGTTCATTTCATATTGGAAAAGCATTTCCATACTTATTTAAAAATAAGTATTTCACAAATCTATTTATTTTCAACATTTGAAAATATTCAATATACTTAAATCAATATTAAGTATACATTTCATTCTTTAAGGAAATCATTCTTTAAACACATTTTATTTGAGTCAAAACGAATGTTACGTAAAACATCGTTACGACGACTCAAAATCACTAGTATAGGGATTCGGAATTTAGATAGATATATGAATCCCAATACTACATCAAAACATTTCCTTTCGGAAATCATTTACTATAACAACAGTGTTATAGTCCATCATTTCCTTATTCCTCGAAAACGTCTATTTCAACAATGGATGTTGAAATCTATGGTTTCGATATTTAACACATTTTAAAACATCTTTTAAAACAATTAACTTCATTTTCAATGTCACTTTCCCAAAACAATATCCATTTTACTTAACAATATATTCACTGTCCAAAATCGTGAATATACTTCACTAACCACATTTCAATATTTTCTACACATTCATTTTAAGGATAATTCGCTATCCAAAATCGCGAATATATTTCCTTTAATAACCTTCTACATTTAATTTATCAAATTCAATTGATTTCGAATTTATAACAAAACGCTTATAAATTCTATTCCTACTTTATAACAACTTTGATTTATAAACCTTCCTTTATTAACTTCTATAATTCACTTATCAAAATAAGTGATTTCGGATTTATAAACAACGTTTATAAATTGCATTTATACTTTATAACCATTTCAACTTATAAAATCATTTCATTTTGCAATTTCTATTTATATCCCATCTAAGTGCAAAAGTCAAATTTATAAGTAAATTTCTTATAAATCTTTTATTCTACAATATCTATTTACTTTATAACTTCACGTTATAAATCTATTAATTTCATTCACTTATGAAATCCATTTATACTTCTTTCTAACACTTATAAAAATTCGTTTTATAAGTCCAATATTTCGATTTATAAAATATCAATTTTACAAATCTTTTTATACAAATCGTTTATAGTTGTTCAAAAATCCCAACTTAAACCATTTTATAAATAAATCGACTTTTATTTCAAAAATGACACTTTGGTTATATTTCACTAGAAATTATGACTTTTATAACTTTAAAATTTTAACGTTTATAAATCAATTCAAAAATTCCATAAAACGTATATTTTCAAAAATCACTTTAAAAACCCTTTTAAAATAAAAGTCGTTATTTTTAAACTTCAAAAGCTGAATCCGATGATGCAACGCATCAATTAGTCCATCACAACAACAACATCATATATCAACATATGATAACAGAATATACATCAATATCTGTAAATAAATAACTACTGGTGAGGAATCCAGTTGGATCCCTCCAACCTGTTTCCCTGCATCCAAAGACGTTAGCACAATACCAATTCCGCTCCAGTACGGAATTATCACGGTATATGGGTTTTATAAAAATCCGCTTACTAACGGCGCAATAGGGTCTCATCCGCTATACGAGGCGGGAAATCATCAATCCAATATATACATATGCCAATATGTATATATTGCTATATATAGATATATATCCTACTATATCTAATATCACATACAAACAGTCAATCATCCATCAATAACTGTAAAAGAAAATCCACTTTCATTTGAGTGAGAAGATCTCACCTTGATTTTAAATTCCGTTCCAGCGTTTATTTCGAATGAAATTAAACGGACGTTTAATCTCACTCAAAATTTTCACTGACCCCGATCGTTTCCAATCCAGTTCCATCGCGAAGAATTCGACGATACGATTCCAATGCAACTGATTTCGCCTTTTTTCGATCTCGTATGAAAAAGTTAGAGCATTTTGAAGTTAATACAAATTTAAATACAAATTAATATACAATTTCCTTTATAAATTTTAAACCTAACTTCAGATCCACCGTTCGTTCTTTGTTGCTTACATCTGGGCCGTTGTGTGAAGCTTCTCCCCTACCAGGTAAACACGCACGCGAATGAACCCAACGAGCCACCTCTAAACCCTAAAGCTCGAGGCCACTACGCTCGCCTTTGCATCGATCAGCACCCACCACAACGCTCGCCTTTGCCGACATCATCAACGGCTGGAAGGAGGCGAAGCTCGGTCGAGCCATTAGCACGAAAAACGTGCTCGAACGCGCCTAGAACGCGAGCAAATCTCTTCCATCATGTTGCGTTTTACAGTGGTTCATCCGTATGGATTTAAAGTTCGTGATATACTCTACAATATTATAGTTGGTGATTCCCTCTAAATGTTTGTGGATTGGGAGTAATTGAAGGAAGAAATTCGAACATCTCTGGCCATTAAAACTGATAGTGGCGGCTGGCTCTCAATACCCTAGGGTTTCATCTTGTTTGCAAATGAGAGAATAGAGGTGCTTTTATAGAAAATTGCCCAATTTACTATTCATCGAAATTTTCCGAACTCCGAATCGAACGTGCCGGCTGACGTTCCTAAGGTTTACCCCGCGTTCCGAACGCAATGGAATAGGTTTCGGAAGCTAATTCGGTCGTCTGTGCAAGATATGCAATTAAACGATCAATTTAAATTAAACCGATTTAAATCGATTTCGAGGCGTTTTAATTTGTACCGGACAAACGGTAAATCCAAAAATTACGGAATTTGAAATCTTACAATAATATCACATTACGGATCCGATGAAA
Organism: Allium fistulosum; assembly: GCA_030737815.1. Taxonomy (NCBI): domain Eukaryota; kingdom Viridiplantae; phylum Streptophyta; class Magnoliopsida; order Asparagales; family Amaryllidaceae; genus Allium; species Allium fistulosum. The sequence goes on from CM060902.1 coordinate 1,431,579,448, forward strand.
CTGGTTTCGTCGAAATCCGAGACTTTTTGAAAAATGACTATTTTAACTTGCCGAATAAAAATTAAAACGATATCGATGCGTTTCGAGTTGCCACGGTCAAACGATAACTTCGATTGCTACGAAAATTGAAATCCGATAATAACTAACTATTACGGATCCAATGGAACTGGTCTCGTTTAATTCTGAGACTGTTCGAAAATTGGCTATTTTTACAGTCGATAATTAAATATTAAAATATTCAATTTTCACAATTTAACTCTAAATTCGATTTTAAAAGTTCTATAACCTTTCTATAACTCCAGTATGATTAACTAAAATTGTACAAATCATTTTCAATCATTTTAAACTCGATTTTCAATTATCTCTGGAATTTCACTATTAATTTATCGATTTAATTGTCAAATAAAACCCAATATTCGAAAAATAAATCATTCGACCTATTAAATTCATTTATTAATATTTAAAATCAATTAAATATTCGAATTTTAATTATCAAAAATTCTGGGTCGTTACAGACTTCCCCCCTTAAAAGAATTTCGTCCTCGAAATTACAAGTTAGGGAAAATGTCCTTAACTCGTCTACTATTTTTCACAATCTAATAGTTTTATCAATTTATCAAAACAAATTTTTCTATTAAAGATTCATTATCATTCAATCTCGTTTTCCAACTTCAATTATAAGTTTCAAACAACATTGTTTAACTTCTCAATTCAAATTCGAGTTTAAATTCAAATTTTAAACTCTAAAAATTGATCAAAATTTTTCTAACACTCGAAATTTTCGAAAAATTTCGCCAGCGTCTCCTTTGCGCGGCTAATACGGCACGACTACAAAACGTCCCTACGGACTCTCAGATTTCAAAAAGAAAAAGAAAAAGCCAATCGGCTAGAGAAGAAATCATCAAATCTCATATTGAAATTCAAATACTTACCTTTTGTCGAGCAATTCAAATTTATCTTTGAAATCAAATTCCAATTCCTTTATACACCTGTATGTCCTACTAGCCGTAATATCTAGTTGCATATATTCAAACCATTTCGTACATTCAATTACAAAATTTTCAATATAACTGCTTATATCATCTTTAAGTTCGCTATTGAAGTTATATATCCATTATGATTCAATTTTACATTTCAGATTCATTTGAATTCAATTCACCATTCCGATCTAATTTGGATTCAGTTTATCTTCTAAATATTGAATTTTTATCAATTATCTTTCATTCATATCTGCACTATTCTAAATTAGTTTTAGTTACTAACTCATTAAAAATTCCAATTTTTATTTATTCAAATTCGGTTTCAATATTCAGTTTCAATTTTATTCACTTTCAATTTCAGTTTCATTTAATTGATTCACTTGCACTTACTTTAATTTAACTCCATTCTTTAAGTTAAATTTATTCTATCAATATTCAAATTCTATGAGTTATCAACTTAATAATATTTCATAAATATCTTTATATATATAATATTCCAGAGTCTTTTCAACCTTTCAAAACCATTTTTGAAAACAATTCAATTTATCTTTTGAATTTTCAAAAACAATACCCAAATTTCCAAACAACCTCCATTTAAAACAATTTGGCAGCAATTTCTCTTTTGGAAACCCGAAAATGAACACCAACGATGCCGCGGTCATCATCGAAGTTATTTTCCAGCGACCTAAAAGAGTTTAGAGCTTTCAACTCTCCAAAATACTTTTCAAAACCTTCGAAATTCATTTTCAAATCAAAAAGGAATTAAACTTTTCAAATCTCCAAAACTTTCAAATCATTTTCAAAACATTTCCAAATACTTCTCTGGAATTCCGTTTTAAATTACAATTCACATTTATAATTTACCTTCTTAAATTTCATTTGTAAATGGATTTATTTCTTAACTTTTGGAGTTACGATTTCAATTTCTTATTCAATTTCAGTGATGATAATTCACTATTATTACTTCCTAACATCCATGCAACCATATACTATAGTATTTTATAGAAAAACATTTATTTTCTATACAAAAATAGCTTTGGGCAAAATTATCTCATTTACCCTATTTAAAACAATACTGTGCCGAATTGTTCTATTCGAGTGTTTAGAGATCCCTATCGATAGAGTTGTACGGACAATACCGACCAGAATCCATATACCACTCAACAAACCAATCATCACAATATAAAACAATTTTATATTCACTAACAAATACGCACTCGTATCTATTATTACACTCAAACTCATTCTAGAGTACTACTGACTCTATCTCTAATGAGTAACACCCAACAGAGCAGGGTTGTCGCTTAACCATATGCTCTGATACCAAATGTAACATCCCGAGAATTTTCGACTTTCGAAAATTCAACATCGATACTCACTTTATCGACTGCTGAGCCATCGAATGCCGGAAACCCGAAAAGTTATGGTTTCAAGAAAAAAAGAAAAAGGTAGAAGAAGAAGATAGAAGAAAAAGAAAGAATAACAACAACAGAACAAGAGCAGAAAACAGAAAACAATATCAGAATCTCACATATCGCAGCGGAACAATATATAATAGATAAATGAATAATCTTTAAAACAAAGAATTTTATCAGTTTATACATACATCAGTCATCAGAGTCAATATACAACAATGGACAGTTATATAAACTTGTCCTCATACAGAATACACAGCGGAATAAATACTATCAGATACAATTACTACGTCTCGTCATCCAGCTCATCTCCAAAGCTCCAGAATATCCAGAATATCCTGATAATATAACTCTAGGTTGCCCGTGTGGAAATTGGTGGGCACCCAGAGTTTAGAAGGGAACAATAAACTCCGAGTCAGTCATGGTGACTGGTGTGAGATCGTAAAACAGTTATTCTTTAAAATAAACAACAGGAAACTTTAATGTCAATTCGCAATGTTTTTGGAAAATGAAACTACCATAAGACCTCCCACCACACACACAATGCAAACGCAGAATTGGAGGAGATTTCTTCTTATGATAGTCAAAGATGCTTACTACGCAAAATCAAATCATTTTTGATATTATTATTAGTGCATAGTGTAGAAAACATTTCGAAAGTACAATATAAATCTTAGCCAGCATAGACATTTCGAACTATGCCTACTATAGCTACCATCCAAACAGTGGGGCGCCACCATAAGTGAATGATAGGTTCTACAACTAAAACCGTACAAGTCACGTATTGTTTCTTTGGATTTCCAACAAATGGTCAGGCTAAGGAACTTCCTATCCACGATGGGTACGTCCCTGGAATAGATGACCCGAGAACCTAACCGGATCTCTGCCAACACAAGGCCGGGTTACCTCTGCAAAAATAGGTAACTACTGACACGCGTATGCCATCCCCCGATCGTCACCGATCTTCCCGAGGATCCCCGATTTCCAACAAACCACATAGATAATAATAATGCAGTAACCACAGAGGTTAAGTATCTGGGCTCCATACCATGATACCACCTTTATCCAGAAGGAATGACATACACTAAGGGGCGCTACTCCCTAGAACCTTGCTGCATCCTTCCTGTTTTGACCATTTCCGGGGTGTGAGGCTCGACGAAGTCTCGTCCACAAAGCTACGCTTTCTACAAAAAGCCCTGCTTCGGGTCAAACAAAATGATCAACCTATGATCATAAAGATATAAGATCAAACAATGATCATATCACAAATGATCAAACACTGATCATTTCACAGCAACACTCAGTATGCCACGTTACCAAATTGGGATATATCGCTGATAAATTTCAACTACATAACCTCTGAGCTCGTACGTCTCAGAGAAGGGTGTTAAGCTAAGAGAATAAATTCTCCGCCACCAACAGAAATGTATTTGAAAGAAATCAGCTTTATATCTCAAATTGTAACATCAGACACACAATCCATACAAGTCTGTTCCGGGATCGAACAGAACCGAAGGCACTTCTCACGAAGCCCTTGCATATCCGGATAAATTTCTAATCACGTCCGGACTTCCCGTCACTAAGGGTGATAAAACCTCTAAACCGGAGATCAGCCGATGTAGAGTAACTCGACGGTAATCCTTCCGTTTTCAAAAATATCCGGTCTTCAACACCGGTCTTCGAATGCAATTCATAACGACGTATCACATATTCAGAATGGGTTATACGACCCCATGGTCCTTTCCCGGTTAACCCGAATAGTGAGCGTTTATTTAAAAACAAGTGTGGCATTCAAATTCATCCAATCACAACAAATACCTACTCAAGGTAATTATTGATAGTCGGTTATTTAACTATCAATAAAGATGCGCGACATCATCAGATTCCAAATAATTTTCCAAATTATTTCATCTTCAAAAATATCTTTACTAGATATATTATTTCCACACTTAACCGTTTGAAAACAATTTCAAATCAACTTCCACATTTCATTTTATCTTTGAAGATAAAATCTCAAAACAGTTCATTTCATATTGGAAAGGCATTTCCATACTTATTTAAAAATAAGTATTTCACAAATCTATTTATTTTCAACATTTGAAAATATTCAATATACTTAAATCAATATTAAGTATACATTTCATTCTTTAAGGAAATCATTCTTTAAACACATTTTATTTGAGTCAAAACGAATGTTACGTAAAACATCGTTACGACGACTCAAAATCACTAGTATAGGGATTCGGAATTTAGATAGATATATGAATCCCAATACTACATCAAAACATTTCCTTTCGGAAATCATTTACTATAACAACAGTGTTATAGTCCATCATTTCCTTATTCCTCGAAAACGTCTATTTCAACAATGGATGTTGAAATCTATGGTTTCGATATTTAACACATTTTAAAACATCTTTTAAAACAATTAACTTCATTTTCAATGTCACTTTCCCAAAACAATATCCATTTTACTTAACAATATATTCACTGTCCAAAATCATGAATATACTTCACTAACCACATTTCAATATTTTCTACACATTCATTTTAAGGATAATTCGCTATCCAAAATCGCGAATATATTTCCTTTAATAACCTTCTACATTTAATTTATCAAATTCAATTGATTTCGAATTTATAACACAACGCTTATAAATTCTATTCCTACTTTATAACAACTTTGATTTATAAACCTTCCTTTATTAACTTCTATAATTCACTTATCAAAATAAGTGATTTCGGATTTATAAACAACGTTTATAAATTGCATTTATACTTTATAACCATTTCAACTTATAAAATCATTTCATTTTGCAATTTCTATTTATATCCCATCTAAGTGCAAAAGTCAAATTTATAAGTAAATTTCTTATAAATCTTTTATTCTACAATATCTATTTACTTTATAACTTCACGTTATAAATCTATTAATTTCATTCACTTATGAAATCCATTTATACTTCTTTCTAACACTTATAAAAATTCGTTTTATAAGTCCAATATTTCGATTTATAAAATATCAATTTTACAAATCTTTTTATACAAATCGTTTATAGTTGTTCAAAAATCCCAACTTAAACCATTTTATAAATAAATCGACTTTTATTTCAAAAATGACACTTTGGTTATATTTCACTAGAAATTATGACTTTTATAACTTTAAAATTTTAACGTTTATAAATCAATTCAAAAATTCCATAAAACGTATATTTTCAAAAATCACTTTAAAAACCCTTTTAAAATAAAAGTCGTTATTTTTTAAACTTCAAAAGCTGAATCCGATGATGCAACGCATCAATTAGTCCATCACAACAACAACATCATATATCAACATATGATAACAGAATATACATCAATATCTGTAAATAAATAACTACTGGTGAGGAATCCAGTTGGATCCCTCCAACCTGTTTCCCTGCATCCAAAGACGTTAGCACAATACCAATTCCGCTCCAGTACGGAATTATCGCGGTATATGGGTTTTATAAAAATCCGCTTACTAACGGCGCAATAGGGTCTCATCCGCTATACGAGGCGGGAAATCATCAATCCAATATATACATATGCCAATATGTATATATTGCTATATATAGATATATATCCTACTATATCTAATATCACATCCAAACAGTCAATCATCCATCAATAACTGTAAAAGAAAATCCACTTTCATTTGAGTGAGAAGATCTCACCTTGATTTTAAATTCCGTTCCAGCGTTTATTTCGAATGAAATTAAACGGACGTTTAATCTCACTCAAAATTTTCACTGACCCCGATCGTTTCCAATCCAGTTCCATCGCGAAGAATTCGACGATACGATTCCAATGCAACTGATTTCGCCTTTTTTCGATCTCGTATGAAAAAGTTAGAGCATTTTGAAGTTAATACAAATTTAAATACAAATTAATATACAATTTCCTTTATAAATTTTAAACCTAACTTCAGATCCACCGTTCGTTCTTTGTTGCTTACATCTGGGCCGTTGTGTGAAGCTTCTCCCCTACCAGGTAAACACGCACGTGAATGAACCCAACGAGCCGCCTCTAAACCCTAAAGCTCGAGGCCACTACGCTCGCCTTTGCATCGATCAGCACCCACCACAACGCTCGCCTTTGTCGACATCATCAACGGCTGGAAGGAGGCGAAGCTCGGTCGAGCCATTAGCACGAAAAACGTGCTCGAACGCGCCTAGAACGCGAGCAAATCTCTTCCATCACGTTGCGTTTTACAGTGGTTCATCCGTATGGATTTAAAGTTCGTGATATACTCTACAATATTATAGTTGGTGATTCCCTCTAAATGTTTGTGGATTGGGAGTAATTGAAGGAAGAAATTCGAACATCTCTGGCCATTAAAACTGATAGTGGCGGCTGGCTCTCAATACCCTAGGGTTTCATCTTGTTTGCAAATGAGAGAATAGAGGTGCTTTTATAGAAAATTGCCCAATTTACTATTCATCGAAATTTTCCGAACTCCGAATCGAACGTGCCGGCTGACGTTCCTAAGGTTTACCCCACATTCTGAACGCAATGGAATAGGTTTCGGAAGCTAATTCGGTCGTCTGTGCAAGATATGCAATTAAACGATCAAGTTAAATTAAACCGATTTAAATCGATTTCGAGGCGTTTTAATTTGTACCGGACAAACGGTAAATCCAAAAATTACGGAATTTGAAATCTTACAATAATATCACATTACGGATCCGATGAAACTGGTTTCGTCGAAATCCGAGACTTTTTGAAAAATGACTATTTTAACTCGCCGAATAAAAATTAAAACGATATCGATGCGTTTCGAGTTGCCACGGTTAAACGATAACTTCGATTGCTACGAAAATTGAAATCCGATAATAACTAACTATTACGGATCCAATGGAACTGGTCTTGTTCAATTCTGAGACTGTTCGAAAATTGGCTATTTTTACAGTCGATAATTAAATATTAAAATATTCAATTTTCACAATTTAACTCTAAATTCGATTTTAAAAGTTCTATAACCTTTCTATAACTCCAGTATGATTAACTAAAATTGTACAAATCATTTTCAATCATTTTAAACTCGATTTTCAATTATCTCTGGAATTTCACTATTAATTTATCGATTTAATTGTCAAATAAAACCCAATATTCGAAAAATAAATCATTCGACCTATTAAATTCATTTATTAATATTTAAAATCAATTAAATATTCGAATTTTAATTATCAAAAATTCTGGGTCGTTACAAGGAATGTCAACCAAACCCAAATCATGTTGCACTCAAAACAACACAAACCAAAACGAACATCTCACACACACAATCCCAACGGATCCACTTACGTTCAATTTCGTTAATTATAGCACCCAATTTAATTATAGCACCCGATTTAATTTCAAAACAACAAAGGGGGCGACTACTACTTTCTTCCTATAGGCAAAGGATATAAGAGAAATAAAATGTGAAAAGTGAAGAATATGTCAAGTTTAAGGTTTGGTTTATTTTACAATTTCCGGTACGACGCTGCACATAACTTCGTTCACGTACAAACTACGAACGACAAAATAAAAAATATGATCGCATATAACAATGTAACACAATCACAAAACAACAATAAAATACATTAGTAATCTTATTCTGTGAAATTTAAAAAATACCATCGTTTGTCAAAAAATACATCAAACAAAAATTTAAATATTTTCCAAGTAAAAAAATAATGGAAAAATCCTATAAATTTGTAACAACCCGCATATTTATCGACTTTATATTTAAATATTTTATCGTTAATCGGATTTTGGTTCGAAAAGCTACTTTTTGCATACGGTCGAGACCACCTCCCTTGAGTTCAAAATGACGTTTGCGATCTTTTTAAGTGTAAACTTCGATATGTTTGGAGATAGTGAAATTTTTGTCACTTTTTGCTTTGGACCTTTAGTTTGGGCTGAACCACTTATTAACTCAACCCAACCCCTTCCTTCTCTTCACCACTTCATTCTTCATTTCTAAAACATCAAAGCTTCTTCAAAAATGGTGGAGGGAATGGGAAATTAAAATTCCAAGCTCAAGTCTTCATTACTAATCCAACATCAACTCCAAATTCAAAGTGAAGAACATAGATTCAAGCTTGTGGTTGATTCTTGCTTTTCTCTTAAGCTCTCCATCATCAATTTCGTGGAAAAGGTGAGATTTTTAATCTCACATCTTGCCTATAACTATCATTGGACTGTTGGGAGTGATTCCCTATCACTTTAGCATGTATATTTGCTTTTGGTTTGGATTGGATTGGCGAAAAGCTCCAAATTTTAGTGTTTTGGTGAATTTCCTGGAGTTAGGTCGTTCTGCCTCGGAACTGGCTCGTTCCTCCTTAGGTCGTTGGGCCATAGGTTGCTCTGGCGTGGAGAAGACTCCGCCTGCATTTAGCTTGTCCTGGACTTAGGTCGTTCGTCCCTAGGTCGTAGGTCGTGTACCATCTTAGGTCGCGAGTATCTAGGTCTCTCGCCAAAGAACGTTCCACACTTAGGTCGCTCGCCTGCAGTTAGGTCGTTCCTCTTTAGGTCGTTGGACCTTAAATCGTTCGCATGTTATAGGTCATTCGACTTTAGGTCGTTAACTGCATTAGGTCGTTGACTTCATTAAGTCGCGTACCCCTTAAGTCATGTACCCCTTAGGTCGCGTACTCCTTAGGTCGTGTACCCTTTGGGTCGCACCACCTCGGCCTTATGTCCACTCCGTTAGGTCGCTCGACCAGTCTGCCTTTTAAGTCGCTCGCCTAGTTAGGTCGTCCGGACATTTTAGGTCACACCACGTGTTAGGTAGCTTCCCTAAGTCGCTCAGCATGACATACTTAGGTCGTTCGACCTATCCTACTTTAACTCGTAAACCACTAGGTCGTTCGCCCAGACTCATTTGCATCATTTGTTTAGCTCGAGCGTGCTAGGTCGCTCACCCTGCTAGGTCGCGCCATTTGGTCGCGTTGTTCTTTTTAGTTCGCTCGACCTATTTTCTGCCTAGTTGTTAACTGTTAGGTCGTTTGACCTGTATTTTTGTTAGGTCGTTCGGCATGCTTGGCCGCACCATCAACTTTCACTTTGATGCATTTTGGAGCTGCTTTTCTTGGATTTCATTCACGTCTTCGATTGTGAATTTTTGTGACTGATTGTTTCTGCAATCGTTTTGTGACTTGTCACTCTAAAAACATGAAGGTTTCAATACTAGTAGTAATTCAACTCTATTTTTATTACAAAGCTCTTTTTCCTAAACCGTTTTCCAATCTATTAGTATATTCAAGCCTTTACTTCACTCGAATGAGAAATCGAATTAAACGACTTAGTAAAACGAGTGGTATGAAACGCTTGCGTTCACTTCGTCGGTTAGCTCTTGGACTTGTTCGATTGAACCCTTTTGTGACAATTTTCTAGTGAAGACCTACAACTTGTTCGTAAATATTTAAGTTAAGCAAGTGGTTGTGGGACATGAAGCTAAACTCATATATTTACTAGCTTGGTGTGATTGACACTTCTTGATGATCATGATGATCATTTTTGTGATTTAGACTAGCAATTGTGCGATATCTCTTTGTCTACGAGGGAGACTAAACCCTGTTTGTGTGATGTTTCACCATCACATATGTGGGGTAGCACCCCATGGTCTTCGGGCCGTTCATGTGTTAAAATTTAATGGATAGCTTCCATGAGATAGCTTCTCATTCATGTGTTACACGCGTTGGTGAGTTTTCATGCTCCCGTTCTTGTGATAGGCCTCCCCCTTATTTATGTGATTTCTGGATTTCTTGTGTTGATTTCTGGAATTTGTGCTTCACCAATTTTCATGATTTTCATTGATATGATATCAATTTTTGTGCATTGGTGAATTTGTGTGTCATTGACTTGTTATGAATACAAGATTAGGGTATCATACCTAATTTTATCTTTGAGAAGATTCTTGTGATATTAATTAATCTCTTGTTGATTTTCAATTATATACTTCTAGTAGTATGCCACGATGGTTATAACATGTTCATGCCATGTCTTTTACTTTATACATATCATCTGATATTTATAGCTAGACTGATCCGTTTATTATTTTCTTATAAATAATACTCGGGTCAGACCGAGATGTTACAGGTGCTTCTGCTTGACTTCTCTTCAGGATTATTCTGACTTTTGGCACTGCTTAGATTAGTAGTTTTTAGATGTACGCATTTGAGATATAGACTCTATGTTGTGTACTTATTCTTTTGTATAGCACGTGGTTCTATTCTTTTGTATTAGCGTGGATCTTTCTGACCACTACTCTGTTGTACACTTTCACGTGTTATATACATATTCATATCTTCTTCCGTCTTTGTGATATGGATGTCTGTGACTGATTTATGTTATGATTACTTCTATGTTTGTTTCCGAAGATTATATATATCCTTCGTGTGATAGCTTTGAGTTTGTATCGGTATGTCGGATTTCCTCCTTAAAAGATATGCATTCTATTCTATCTGACATATCGGTGCTCGCACAAAGAAGTTACATGGATGGTCGCTCCTCCACAGCCTTATTCTCCGTGCTAATTGACAGCACTACCTCGTAGTGTTCTTGGTTAGCATGGGTATAGAGGTGGGGCGTCACAGCTTGGTATCAGAGCCAAACTTCGGAACAATGTAGAATAACTTAACAAGGATCATCGTCCTAAGTCCAACTTAGGAGTCGTGCCTTAGGAATTAATTCGGGTCTTCGTACCGATTTATCCTATTTTCTCTTATGAATCCTTGTTTTATCTATCAAGACTTGCTTGATATTTATTTGGAGAATAACTTTTCTTCTTTTCTCTTCTTTAAGAAAGAGAATGTCTAGACCAGGCCGTCCCAGAGCTGGACCATCTACTATTACTCCCCAGGATGGAGTTTTTATGACTGCTCAACAGCTTCTTGATTTAGTAAAGAATGCTCAGGCAGCTGGTCCTAATCAGGAACCTACCCATCCTAAGTCTGGATTTGCACGTTTGTGCAACGATTATACCAACTTGGGTGGGAAACCATTCAAAGGTTCCGAAACTATTATTGAGGTCCAGGCTTGGTTAAGAACATGCGATCGAATCTTTTCTCGCATGAATCTTATCGATCTTCACCGTGTTCAGGTGGCTTCCAGTATGCTCCAAGAGAGAGCATTGGATTGGTACGAACTTTTTATTTCTGAAATCAATGAAGCGGATCTCACCTGGGAGCAATTCCGGGAACGCTTCGAATTAAAATTTGTACCAGAAGCAGAGAAAGTGACTTTGGCTCGACGTTTCATAGACCTTCTTCAAGGTGAATCCTCTGTGACAGATTATGTCGCATCCTTCGAGTCACTGTCTAAATATGGGGTTGAATACATCAACACCCCATTGAAGAAGAACCAGAGGTTCGTCTATGGCTTAAACAAGAATCTCAAGAAGCCATTACTTCTAAAATTAGAAGTTTCTTTCGATCAACTCATTGATATCGCTCTTCGTCTTGAAGAGGCTGATAAGGACAGTGATGTTGAAGTGGTGGTTGCCAAACCAAACTTCAACAACAAGAAAAGGCCTAACAAGTTCAAAGGTCCTTACCCCAACAAAAAGGGTAAACTAGCAACTCCTGCTGCAAAGACATTTTCCCCCAGTGATAGGAAATGCTTCAACTGTGGTGCTAAGGGCCATTTTGCAAACAAATGTTCAAAGCCCCGCTCTTGTCACTATTGTTAAAGTCCAGATCATTTTATGCATCTATGCCCTAGGCTTCAAGGCAAGGAGGGAACGTTAAACGTTGCTCAAGCCCCTGGCAACACATCTCGCACTCAAAGTATGTCTCATTCTGTCCTTGATGGCATTATTATATTTCATGATCAACCTATTAGAGTTCTCTTTGATACGGGTGCATCCCATTCTTTTATATCAAAGGAACTTGTCGATACTTTTTCTTTAAGTGTTGTTGCTTTAATGACTTCTTTAAGAATTGCGAATCCAGTTGGTGGATCCGCAACTCATATTCTGCTTTGTAGAGACGTGGAGATTATTTTGTGTGATTTTTCTTTCCTAGCCGATTTGCATATCATGCGTTATTTAGGCTTTGGTATGATTTTGGGTATGGATTGGCTTAATCGTTATGAAGCTCATATCCTATGTCCTGAGCGGACTATTTATCTTCGACATCCACTATCTGTTAAGCAGATTTCTATTATTCTTAAAGATTCAGATTCCGCTTTGGTTGCATCTTTATATTCTTTAAATCCTCGTGATGATGACAATGATGATGAAGAGGATGTCATTTCTCTTATTCACATCATTCATGAATTTTCTGACATATTCGAGCCCGTCTTAGGATTACCACCTAAGCGAGCAATTGAGTTCAAAATTAATCTTATACCTGGAGCTCAACCTATTACCCGTCCTCCTTATCGCATGTCCAATAAGGAGAATGAGGAGATGCGCAAACAATTATCCGAGTTGGAGACGAAGCAACTTATTCGCTCTAGTTCCTCGCCTTGGGGAGCTTCAGCTATTTTCGTAAATAAGTCCGACGGTACACTTAGGCTTTGCGTCGACTACCGCAAGCTTAATGATCTTACTATTAAGAATAAATATCCTTTACCTCGGATTGATGATATGTTTGATCAACTTAGTGGTGCTAGAGTCTTTTCACAATTGGACTTGGCCACTGGTTTTCATCAACTTCGTATTGTAGAGGATAGTATTCCTTTAACTTCTTTCCGTACTCGTTATGGATCTTATGAGTGGCTAGTTGTGCCATTTGGGTTAACAAATGCTCCGGCTTATTTCGTTGACCTCATTAATCGAGTTTTCAAAGATTTTCTCGATCGGTTTGTTCTCATCTTTATTGATGATATTCTTGTGTATTCCAAAACCGAAGAGGAACATGAAAAGCATCTTCGGATTGTATTCGAAACTCTTAGGAGCAATCAATTAAGGGCAAAATTTTCTAAATGCCATTTTTGGCAATCTTGTGTGAAGTTTCTCGGTCATATTATTTCCGAATCCCGAATATCAGTGGATCCTTCAAAGATTGAGGCGATTCAAAATTGGAAGAGACCGGAGAGCGTGACTGAAATCCGTAGCTTTCTCGGATTGGCCGGTTATTACCGCTGTTTCATAAAATACTTTTCTAAGATTGCCGTGCCTCTTACTGGCTTAACAAAGAAAGGTGTTAAATACATTTGGTCGGACAAATATGAAACTTCTTTTCAGAAATTAAAAGAACTCCTTTCTGATGCTCCTGTTCTTGTTATTCCCGAAGGGAATCAAGATTTTGTCGTTTATACCGATGCTAGTCGCGTTGGTTTGGGTGCCGTTCTTATGCAAAAAGAACGTGTTATTGCTTATTCTTCTAGGCAATTGAAGCCGGCTGAGACTAGATATGCCACACATGATTTAGAACTCGCGGCTATCGTTTTCGCCCTTCGAATTTGGCGACATTATCTTTTGGGAGAAAAGTTTATACTTTATACTGATCATAAGTCTTTAAATATTTATTTTCTCAAAAGGAACTTAATTTGCGTCAACAGCGTTGGCTCGAATTCCTTGCCTCTTATGATCTTGATATCCTTTATACTCCCGGAAAGGGAAATCGAGTTGCCGATGCACTTAGTCGCAAGAAACAAGCGGTTGTTTCCAGATGATATCTGAATGGAACGATCTCGAGGTTTTATCTGCTTGTGAGATTAGAGATCGTGTCTCTGATTTATGTTCATCTCTGGTTTTATGTAGCCTTGAGGCTCATCCTTCTCTTTTAGACCGCATTCTTGAAGCTTAGAGGCTAGATCCCGAATTGGCTCTTCTTAGCCAGAACATTAGGGATAAAACCAATATTGAAGGTTTGAAAGACTTTGATATCGATTCTCGAGGCGGCATTCGAAAATTTGGTAGACTTCGCGTGCCAAATATTAGAGATCTTCGTAAAGATATTTTAGAAGATTCTCATCGTTCCAAATTTTCCATTCATCCCGGTAGCAGTAAAATGTACGCTGATATGAAATTACTGGGAGGGAATGAAATCTGATATTGCTAACGTTGTTAAGTGTTGCATGACTTGCCAACTTGTTAAGGCCGAACATCAAAGGCCCGGTGGGTTATTGCAACCGTTGGAAATTCCAGTTTGGAAGTGGGATCAAATTTCCATGGATTTTATTGATGGCCTTCCCCGTTCTCGTTCCGGTCATAACAGCTTGTGGGTGATTGTTGATAGACTTACTAAATCCACCCATTTTATTCCCGTTCGGTCGAACTGAACCGTTCCTCTTCTGGCCAAGCTCTTTATCAAAGAAATTGTTAAACTGCATGGAGTTCCTTCTTCCATTGTTAGTGATCGTGATCCATTGTTTACTAGTGGATTCTGGAAGAGTCTTCAAAAAGCTTTGGGAACGAAGCTTAATTTTAGCACCGCTTATCACCCCCAGTCTGATGGACAAACTGAGCGTGTGAATCAAACACTTGAAGATCTTCTTCGTTCTTGTGTGCTTGATTTCGGTGGAAGTTGGGAAGATCATATTTCACTTGTTGAGTTTTCCTATAATAACAGCTTCCAATCTAGTATTGGTATGGCTCCTTTCGAGGCACTCTATGGAAGGCCATGCCGATCTCCTTCTTGTTGGCTTGAGGCCGGTGAGAAGCTAGTTTTATGTCCAGATTTTATTCATGATTCCACAGAAAAGATTGAACTTATTCGACATAGGATGACAGAAGCCCAGAGTAGACAAAAATCCTATGCCGATAACCGAAGAAGGAAATTAGAATTTTCTGTTGGAGATCTTGTATTTATTCGTGTTTCACCAATGAAGGGTGTTGTACGCTTCAGTCGGTCGGGAAAGTTAGCGCCTCGATATATTGGGTTGTTTCCTATCACTAAACGTATTGGTTCCATGGCTTATCGCCTTTCGTTATCGGCTCAGGTTTCTGCCATGCATGACGTGTTTCACGTTTCTCAACTACGGAAGTGCCTTCGGGATTCCGATACTATTCTTGAGCCCGGTGTTGTGGAAGAGATTAAAGTTTCGCCTAACTTAACTTATGAGCAGCATCCTATTCGAATTATTGCTTCGAAGATCAAACGACTTCGAAATAAAGAAGTTCCGCTTGTTAAAGTTCAATGGTCCTCAAATCCTAAAGATTGTTCTTGGGAAACTAGAGAATTCATCGAGCGAACACATCCGGACTTACTTTCTCATGCACTTTGAGGTAAACTTCTTATTTCAAATTTCTTTTGTGTTAATATGATTTTATGGTTGTTACTTTTTATATCCATCTTATATATTGCGAGGACACAATTTATTTAAGGAGGGGAGTCTGTAACAACCCGCATATTTATCGACTTTATATTTAAATATTTTATTTAAATATTTTATCGTTAATCAGATTTTGGTCCGAAAAACTACTTTTTGCATACGGTCGAGACCACCTCCCTTGAGTTCAAAATGACGTTTGCGATCTTTTTAAGTGTAAACTTCGATATGTTTGGAGATAGTGAAATTTTTGTCACTTTTTGCTTTGGACCTTTAGTTTGGGCTGAACCACTTGTTAACTCAGCCCAACCCCTTCCTTCTCTTCACCACTTCATTCTTCATTTCTAAAACATCAAAGCTTCTTCAAAAATGGTGGAGGGAATGGGAAATTAAAATTCCAAGCTCAAGTCTTCATTACTAATCCAACATCAACTCCAAATTCAAAGTGAAGAACATAGATTCAAGCTTGTGGTTGATTCTTGCTTTGCTCTTAAGCTCTCCATCATCAATTTCGTGGAAAAGGTGAGATTTTTAATCTCACATCTTGCCTATAACTATCATTGGACTGTTGGGAGTGATTCCCTATCACTTTAGCATGTATATTTGCTTTTGGTTTGGATTGGATTGGCGAAAAGCTCCAAATTTTAGTGTTTTGGTGAATTTCCTGGAGTTAGGTCGTTCTGCCTCGGAACTGGCTCGTTCCTCCTTAGGTCGTTGGGCCATAGGTTGCTCTGGCGTGGAGAAGACTCCGCCTGCATTTAGCTTGTCCTGGACTTAGGTCGTTCGTCCCTAGGTCGTAGGTCGCGTACCATCTTAGGTCGCGAGTATCTAGGTCTCTCGCCAAAGAACGTTTCACACTTAGGTCGCTCGCCTGCAGTTAGGTCGTTCCTCTTTAGGTCGTTGGACCTTAAATCGTTCGCATGTTATAGGTCATTCGACTTTAGGTCGTTAACTGCATTAGGTCGTTGACTTCATTAAGTCGCGTACCCCTTAAGTCATGTACCCCTTAGGTCGCGTACTCCTTAGGTCGTGTACCCTTTGGGTCGCACCACCTCGGCCTTATGTCCACTCCGTTAGGTCGCTCGACCAGTCTGCCTTTTAAGTCGCTCGCCTAGTTAGGTCGTCTGGACATTTTAGGTCACGCCATGTGTTAGGTAGCTTCCCTAAGTCGCTCAGCATGACATACTTAGGTCGTTCGACCTATCCTACTTTAACTCGTAAACCACTAGGTCGTTCGCCCAGACTCATTTGCATCATTTGTTTAGCTCGAGCGTGCTAGGTCGCTCACACTGCTAGGTCGCGCCATTTGGTCGCGTTGTTCTTTTTAGTTCACTCGACCTATTTTCTGCCTAGTTGTTAACTGTTAGGTTGTTTGACCTGTATTTTTGTTAGGTCGTTCGGCATGCTTGGCCGCACCATCAACTTTCACTTTGATGCATTTTGGAGCTGCTTTTCTTGGATTTCATTCACGTCTTCGATTGTGAATTTTTGTGACTGATTGTTTCGTCAATCGTTTTGTGACTTGTCACTCTAAAAACATGAAGGTTTCAATACTAGTAGTAATTCAACTCTATTTTTATTACAAAGCTCTTTTTCTAAACCGTTTTCCAATCTATTAGTATATTCAAGCCTTTACTTCACTCGAATGAGAAATCGAATTAAACGACTTAGTAAAACGAGTGGTATGAAACGCTTGCGTTCACTTCGTCGGTTAGCTCTTGGACTTGTTCGATTGAACCCTTTTGTGACAATTTTCTAGTGAAGACCTACAACTTGTTCGTAAATATTTAAGTTAAGCAAGTGGTTGTGGGACATGAAGCTAAACTCATATATTTACTAGCTTGGTGTGATTGACACTTCTTGATGATCATGATGATCATTTTTGTGATTTAGACTAGCAATTGTGTGATGTCTCTTTGTCTACGAGGGAGACTAAACCCCGTTTGTGTGATGTTTCACCATCACATATGTGGGGTAGCGCCCCATGGTCTTCGGGCCGTTCATGTGTTAAAATTTAATGGATAGCTTCCATGAGATAGCTTCTCGTTCATGTGTTACATGCGTTGGTGAGTTTTCATGCTCCCGTTCTTGTGATAGGCCTCCCCCATATTTATGTGATTTCTGGATTTCTTGTGTTGATTTCTGGAATTTGTGCTTCACCAATTTTCATGATTTTCATTGATATGATATCAATTTTTGTGCATTGGTGAATTTGTGTGTCATTGACTTGTTATGAATACAACATTAGGGTATGATACCCTATTTTATCTTTGAGAAGATTCTTGTGATATTGATTAATCTCTTGTTGATTTTCAATTATATACTTCTAGGAGTATGCCACGATGGTTATTACATGTTCATGCCATGTCTTTTACTTTATACATATCATCTGATATTTATAGCTAGACTGATCCGTTTATTATTTTCTTATAAATAATACTCGGGTCAGACCGAGATGTTACAGGTGCTTCTGCTTGACTTCTCTTCAGGATTATTCTGACTTTTGGCACTGCTTAGATTAGTAGTTTTTGGATGTACGCATTTGAGATATAGACTCTATGTTGTGTACTTATTCTTTTGTATAGCACGTGTTGCTATTCTTTTGTATTAGCGTGGATCTTTCTGACCACTACTCTGTTGTACACTTTCACGTGTTATATACATATTCATATCTTTTTCCGTCTTTGTGATATGGATGTCTGTGACTGATTTATGTTATGATTACTTCTATGTTTGTTTCCAAAGATTATATATAGCCACCGTGTGATAGCTTTGAGTTTGTATCGGTATGTCGGATTTCCTCCTTAAAAGATATGCATTCTATTCTATCTGACATATCGGTGCTCGCACAAAGAAGTTACATGGATGGTCGCTCCTCCACAGCCTTATTCTCCGTGCTAATTGACAGCACTACCTCGTAGTGTTCTTGGTTAGCGTGGGTATAGAGGTGGGGCGTCACAAAATTCATTAAAAATCAAGTCATTTTATTAACAATAGATTTTCTTGTTATTTATTCGAACTGTTTATTATTTTAAATAAATTTAAAAAATGAGTTCATCATCATTATTTATTAATTAAAAGGGGTTAAATAGGGCTATTATCCATTTAATTAATATTTAATTCATAATTCAAATATTTAAATAATCCATATGTCTGAATATAAGTTATTTGTATTTTTCCAGGATGTTACATTCTCTCCCCTTAAAAGAATTTCGTCCTCGAAATTCCCAAAGGAAGAAACTGTCCTCTCACCCTTAGGTTATTTAATGTTCCATATATTACGGAAAATTTCGATAGCACCTCCTTTGCGCGGCTAGATCCAGAAAAACTACAACTCGCCACAACTATGCCAAATCGACAAAGATAACAAAAGCTTAAAAGTGGCCTCCCATATTTTGGACATAAAATCATCAATCAATTACCAATCTCTAAATCTACTACTTACGACTTTTGCGTTTGATTTTTAGCAAGCAACTTGCTATCTCGATGTGAATGCAGGTGCATAAGCTAACAAACGACTTTCGATTTTAGCTCAAAATTCAACTAGCTTCAAATTCAACAAATCAATTCCAATGCATATATAATATTGATACGAGTCCAATGTAAAAGACCATGTCCAAATTAAGTAAAGAGTTAATTAATTATTAATTTTTATTTAATTAAGCTTGATTATTAATTAATTAGGGTTTAAATATTAATTAATTGCTAATCAGGTAGGGTTTAATTATTTAATTAATTAATTAATAAAGATTTAACTACAATCTAATTAAGTTTTAATTATTATTAAAAAAGGTTTAAACTTATTTTAAATTAATTTAATAAAGGTTTTAATTTTGATTGCTTTATTTCCAAGGATCGGTTTTTATTTAAAAAGCAGTTTCCTTTTATAAGCAAATGGGTTTAAAGTAAGGGATTCTCTTTTCCTATGCCGTTAAGTAGCCAAACAAATATGAATACTTTATTAATAACACCCGTTTAGCATAATAAATCCCCATTATGCTATAACTAAATTAAGTAGATTATTTGGGCGACATCATATTTAGCAGAATAAATCCCCGTTCTGCTATTATATTGATTTGGACATTAAATTGTATGCTAGTTAATCAATATTGGATAAGTGATGGATTAGCTAGTGATTTCTAATTGATTTTATTTAGATATTTGTTGGCTTATGTAAATACCAGTTATATGACTTGAAAAGTCAAATTTAATAAAATGGTAACTTGATTTAGCACCATCGTGGGCACTAAGCCTCTTTCCGATTTTGGAAGTTATGAATTTAAATTAACTTTAACTGTATTCATAATTTGAGGTTAAGTGTTTGTATAATTATAAAAGAAGTTTAAAAGTTAGTTAATTAACTATTCTATTGCAAATGTTTTAAAGTAATTTGAATTATATTAGTAAGGATATTTTAAAGTTAATTAATTATTTGGTTAATGATGTTCAAAGTTAACTACTTACTTTAAAAATGATGGTTTAAAGTTAATTAATTATTTAATTATGATGTTTAAAGGAAATTAACTATATAAAGGAATGAGATTTGTTTTGACTATTTAATCCTTCTTAATTATGGTAGTATGGAAACATTCTTTGCCTACTTAACACCGAAGGATAGTGGTTTGGTATATAGTAATAAATATTTCAAATAATATTTGTTTTGGACCATTTAAATATGATTTTGAAAAAGAGGAAATCTCCCTTAAGTTTTGTTAATATACTTCTACCGTTGAGATAAGTATATGGATATTTTCTAAGTATTGAAAATATAATGGTTTGAAATATACTTATACTACTGAGATAAGTATATGAATGTTTTTCCAAGTATTGAAAGAGTATAAGGGGTTAGTGAATATTACCTTTTGTAAAGGTATTTTGAATCAAACAATTGAAAGAGATTTTAATTAATGGAATATTTATTATTTGAGTCTTAGTGAATCCCATATGGAATTAAATCTATGTTTGATTTTAGTTTATTTGATCGTTAAATAACCTACTATCAAAATCTTGACTAAATCTAACTCTAGAAATATCTAGGAGAAGTACGATGGTTATATGGCACAATCATCTTCTATGATGATGTATTATACATATAAAAAAAATTTTGTTCTCTTAAGATAAATGATAAGGAAATCTGTCCGGTTAAACGATTAGAAAGCGTTGTCCGCTCTTATGTATTGTTTGATTATTTTCAAAAGAATCGAGGTTGAGTTTACCATAACCATCATTATCAGTTTGGAGAGACCGAAATCAGATATATTATCTGAAAACTACTTTGAATCGGCATTAGCGTTCAAATTGGAGATATCTTGAAGATGATCGAAGATGGAATTCTTTGAAGTGCAAGGGCTGCTGCTCCTAATCCCGATGGTGATTCCAAAATGGATGTAGTAAAAGTAGGGCCTTTGGTTTTGTTCAGTCCCAAAACAAACTTGTATGGATGAATGCTGGTATTACATTGTTGCCTGGAGGGCAGTGTTAGCATTCCAAGTGGGATTTGCTATAAAAGGTAAAACATAGTCTCAGGCCTCACAACCGGTAAATGACTAAAGAAAGGATGTGTAATAATGCTATGCGGCTCGCTCCCATCAAGGTATATTCATCACCTATATCTAGATCGAAATTTATTTATGGATTATGTATATTTTTTTGCCATAGAGACGGTTTGTCAAGGACAATCGGAGGGGGGTGATCATATTCGGTACTATCCAGTAAGGGTAGGTCGTTCCTGAGTAGCAAAGGTGCAAATTAAGGTACCATCGGTACATTTTCTCTAGAGGTGTATTATATAGAAGGTAGACCCTTACCTTGTCATGTTTGAATCCATTCTCCAATAAGTGCCTTCGGATTTAGTTGTATACCTATTATGCTGGAATTTAATTAATGTAACAATTTCGGCTATGATTAATATTTATTTTACCCTAGACATTATTATAATATCACTTGATTTTCTATAGAAAATGTTTTGATCATCGGGCTCAAAATTGCCAGAGAACTAGGAGTGAAAACTTTACAAATCTTTCATGATCCCCAGTTAGAAGTATGCCAAGTCAGGGGAGATTATTAGACTATGGGGCAGCGACTTGCTCCTTATATCAGCCGGGTCCAAGAGCAACTGGCCAACTTTGAGTATTACACCATTACACACACCCCCAGAGAACAGAACGAGGAAGCCAACTCACTGGCCAAGCTGGCTAGTTCCAGGAATGCGCAGCAAATAGACTTTGCCCCAATTAAAGTACTAGATGCTTCGAGCATCGACCAGATGGAGATTGGTTGGGTTCTGGAGATGGGCCCAAGAAGGGAGTCGTAGGTGACTTCTATCAAAGGTAATCTGCAACGAGGGATCCTTCTCGGATAGAGGAATGGAAAATGACAGATCTTCTACAAAGCTTCACATTATACCATCCAAGGAGTCATGTATAAAATAGGTTTCTCCATTCCCCTACTTGGGTGTATCGCACATGAAAGAATAAAATGAGTCTCGAGAGAAACCCAAGAAGGAGAATGTGATGATCACACTTAGGGGCAAACCCTAACAAAGAAAATACTCTGCTACGGGTATTACTAGCCAACTATCAAACGAGATGTAGCTGATCACACTAGACAATGCGATGAGTGCTGGATGTTTGCAAAAAATTCCGAGAGCTCCGCCGATGGAAGCTACAAAAATGGTTAGTACATGGCCATTTGCCACTTAGGGCATTGATATTATCGATTCCTTACCGATCTCTAAAGACGGAGCGAAGTACTCCATCGTAACAGTAAATTACTTCACCAAATGGCCGAAGCTGAACCTTTAACCACGATCACGACGAAGAAAGTGATCAACTTAATTGTCCGGAGCATCATCTGTCATATTGGCCTTCAACGAACCATTGTAACTGATAGTGGAACCTAATACGACAGCGTTAAATTCAAAGACTTCTGCCATTGGCACCATATTGAGAAAAGATTCACGGTAGTTGCTCACCCTCAAGCTAATGGACAAGTCGAAGCTGTTTACAAAATCATAAAGTCCATTTTGAAGAAACGTTTGGAATAAGCTAGAGGCAAGTGGATGGATAAACTCCCATCAGCACTATGGGCATACCGAACCACTCACAAATTTGTGACTGGCCATAATCCATTCGCCCTTGCTTACGGCTCCGAGGCCGTCATCCCTGTTGAACTTGTAGTCCATTCCCATCGAGTGACTTATTACGACCCCTATTTCATTATAAAAAAATATAAGCAAGGAATTGCAATCCAATTGCAATTAAACTATAAGGAATTGGTGACGACCCATGAGCGTTCAAACACATCCGGGAGCCAATGACAAGAACATGTACTTGAACGTGCACGTATATATTCTAAAAATTCGATTTCTTGAAACCGATAAAAATTGAATTTTCACCTGGAGTTATTGGAGAAAAGACTAGGTCAGCTAGCCAAAGCTTACTAGCCGCGTAGAACTGGATACATATGGCAATTGATAGAATACAATCCTGAATTTATACTATTGGAAATCGACCAACAGTCATGACGAACAGAAAGAAATGCAACTATCAGTAAAGGCGACTCAAGGGAAGGATGGCGACCATTCAATAAACAGAATGGAATCCTCTTCGACGATTGAGGCTTGCGACGATACAAAGCACGCCATGTGAGGCTACATTTTGGCAAGGCCATGATACCATAGATTTGGCTAAAAGGGGTGGTTACCAACCTTGAGAATCAATGATATACAAGATTATGGACGATGGTCGAGCAGATTCAGACCCGGCCACGATCAAGGTGCAAACAATATGAAGTGACAAGGAAGGCCCCGTGAGGCTACATTTCAAATTTAAAGTCAATTGGAGTTCGTACGCTCGAGTTATGGACAAATGAAGAATTTATATGGATCGATCTAAAATGATCCATAAAACGGCATAAATCGACGAAGATCGATCAATATCTCAAGATCTACAACTCCATTACCCATGAAACTTTCAAAGCATCAATATATTGAAGAGTGAAGCCCATAAAAATGATCGTGGGTCAAAACTCTGAGGTTATGCCGATCGTTCCTAACAATTGGTATAATTCAGCAAGCAACCCAAATGCGACCAAGATTGATCCATATCTCAAAATGACTTCATAATTTAGGAGCAAGGTCTAGAGGCATATAGGACCCCCACAAACGATCGCATGGCAATCGAAGGCAAAAATAGCGATCGGTATAATTTATACTGAACGTTCCAAAACAATAAGTTATGTCCACCAATCATTATGGTGTGCCATTAGGATCTAGAGAATCTTCTGGTGAATTTTCAGCCCAATCTGTGCACATCTTCCCCTATAAATACAACAACCATTCTCCATAAAGAGGATCCTTCTTTCTACCGTCTACGCTCTGCCATTTTTATTCTTCACTCTTGTACTAATGGATCCCAATTGATCCAAACACTCTTGTAATCATAATCAAGTGCAAGATCAATAAAAATACAAAGTGGAGGTAGGCCAAGATTGCCGAACTACTATAAAAATCAGTGTGTTCATCTACTTTTTCTGCTATGTTTTATTTTCATTCATCGTTTTATCTTTATAAGATTCTTTTGGATGTTAATGCCCATTTTTGGCGTCAACGGGTATTATTAAAATAAAACTTAAGTTTAGTTTTTATGAAATGTTTTCATAAATAATTTTAACAGTAAAATAAACTGGTATTAGTGAGAACCAATAAAAAAAGTATGTAGGTTAAACGTAGATCATTTCACTTTTCATATAGTTTTGATCCAAGATTCGAGTATATGACTTTGAGGTGTTTCACACCATTCCAAATGAGGATCCATCAATCAATTTTTGACGACGAACACTTGGAGAGGGTTCTTGATATGGAACCAAAGTGTTCTATTATAGAATATGACTATATAAGGAGAGCAGAGGTTTCTAATCAAGGTGCCTGTTCGAAGTCCGCACTAGGAAATCGGGTGAGTGATACTAGTTCGGAAGTAAAGTTATGTATTCGAGTAGTGATCGAATCAAATTTTGCATATGGATGATCTATGAATATCATACTGACTTATTAATAATATAGAGTACTCATGTGGTGAAATTTTGTGATTGAAATTTTTTTAAGGAGGGAGAATGTAATGACCCAGAGTTTTATCGCTTTGGTTTTAGAATATTTGATTTATTTTAAACATTCAATTAATGGTTTTATTAATTAAAATACCCTCCTTTAATTAATAACTAATGATGGTAAAATGGTTTTCAAAATGTGTTTACAAAAATATTCAGTTCAAAAAAAATAAAAAATGTGACCGAAAATCGTTTTTCAAACTTTCGGTGTCTAAGAGTTGTCGGAAACATTGTGTACATTTTAGTTAACACATATACACACATTTATATTAATAATATAAGTTTGGTTAGTAATATAATAAGGTAGAAATGTATATACTTAAATAAATATAAAAAGAGATGTGACATTTAACTAAATATTTAAATAAATATTTAATAAGAATGATATGTCACATTATCTCTCACATTATAAGTACAAGGAAGTGTTTTATTTGGTGGACAAAGGGGGGCTCTTGTGCTTGCGTGTGGAGTGGGGAAAAGAGATGGATGGTGAAGATGTGGTACTAAATGAAAGGAGGGTATGTACTTCAAGGCTAATTTGGTTATTTCAAATTATATAAAAATAATTTCAATTTTTCTTTCTCACTTCCATTTCATTTCTTACTTTTCAAAATTTTATCTTCTTCTTCCTTAAGTTCAAAACACATTTTAATGGCTTCCCTTGTTTTAAAAAAATTAAAAACCAAGTCTTTTTCTACTTCTAAACTCTTTTAAAAAATCCTTTCTTTTCTTCCTGCACCCCTCTTCTTTCAAAAACAAGCCACACCACCCTTAAACACCAAAGGTTGAGCCCTCTAACCCCCTAGGCCAAGCCTATTTTTCACTTCCCTAGGCCGAAAATCAAGTTTTTACAAAGTAGGAGCCACGATCTAAGGCAATATAAATTCGACTGGTGATTTAGTGTGTTTCCGTAAACTTTTGGAGAGTAAAACTCAATTATTTTAGGGAAAGTTTTATCCTTCAATTATGTGGTTTATTATTGTTGTATAATATCAGCTGTTGGATAGACTATATTGGTGATTTGGTTTGGTATATATGTGTTTATATGAGATGTTGAATTTAGACTTAAAAAAGAAATCTAATGTTGAGATTAGTTAGAAAGTTATGATCATGCTTTTATTTTATTATTATAGCATGCAAATATATGATTTTGTTCATATATGTGTTGTATATGCTAAAGGAAATAGCATTTGTGCTTGTATAAGTGACTTAGAGATCCCTTGGTTCTAAATCAGTTTTACTTTTATAATTTCGTAACACCCTTAATTTTTGAAAACATTATTCAAGAGATTTAATTAGATAAATTAAATAGAATAATTTAAATGTTAAGTGATAAGGGGATTGAGATCTGAATAAATACTTAAGGGGTCGTGCTCAATTTATTTAATTAAATGGGCTTAAGAATGGTTATTAAGTTAATTAATTTACATATGGGCACAATGGGAATTAGCCGCACATAACCTCTTATCCTTATATATTCTCGTTCCTACACCATTCACGTTCCATTTCCAATTCACGTTCAAAAACAAAACACAAACGTAAAGAGGAGCCGGCCATTGCTGTGAAAAAAAAGAGAAGAGAAATCAAAGTAAAGCTAAGGATTAAAGCTAGGGGAATAAATCTCAATCTCAATCCAATCTCTTTATCTTAATCAAGGTGAATAATAATTTATACCATCTCTATTTTGTTTTATGATCATATGTTAATAGATTTAAGATTAAATTCATTTTTATGATGATTTGGATGATGATATGCTTGAATTATAATTTTTTTAATTTAGACAAGACTGTTTAAATGAGGATTTATGCGGTTTTAGGGCAAAACCAATTGTAAATGATCTTTGAATGTTGTGGAAAAATTTTATGTTATGTAAAGCATAATTTTGGAGTTGGGTTTTAATTTTGATAATTTTCCAAGCTATGAAAATATTATTATGAATTTTCAAAGGAAATTATGGTTAATTTGGTTTAGAAATTTATTCCAAAAATTATATTGAGAATTTGGGTCTGAAATTTTATATTTTGTATAACATGATGAAAGTGAATTTCTGTAATTTTTAGGGATTTTTCCTAAGTGATTTGCTATGAAAATTAAATTATTTTAGAAGAAGGACTTATTTGCAATTTTGGTTTTACTTAATGGTAGGGCTTATTTGCTAAAATTAACCTTGGTTTAAATCTAAAATTAAGCGGCGGTTATTTTGGTAAAGAATTTGAAAAGTTAAGGCAACCAATCACATGCTTACATGTGGGTAGGTTAGTTAGAAAGTGTTTGCTTCAATTGCTATTAAATCAAGTTAACCTAGAAAAGTGGGTTATGCCTCTATTCAGAAGCACCTTTTGACTCCAATGCTTCCGCTCCATCTTAGTTGAAACCAACCCAGGCTGAAACCAATACACAAGGTATCACTTAGATGGTACGTAGTGGATTGGAGAAAGGCGAAAGGCTTGGTATCGAAAGCATTGCTTCCGATGGGATCGATACCATTGTTTGTTTTAAAAAGTTAAGCGCCTTCCTTTGTTTTATTAAAGCTTTCGAAGGAGATGAAACATATGCTTTCGACAGGGATTTTCTAATAGCTTTCGAAGGGGGTTGCCATCTTATGTTTTAAAGTAAAAGCTTTCGAATGGGTTTCTTTACTTATATAAAATGATGCTTTCTAAAGTAGCGTTTCCGACTAGGTCGAAACCCAACCGTTGTTCTTTTGCCTTTCGAGTGTATTGAAGTCATCTGCTTTCGAAGGGTAGCCTTTGTTTTAAAGTTAAACTAAGCCACTTCCTAAATGCTTTCGAAAGGGTTTAAGGGTTTCGATGGCAATGACTTTGAAAGGGGGTTTCCGATGCTAACCTTCAATGTTTTACTTTAGTGTTTTGAAGGTTTCGAAAGGGATAGTACCGACGCCATCAAGTTTTTCTCAATACTTTTATATGATAAAGAATGGTTTCGAAAGAGTTACTTTCGTTAATATTTACTTTGACCCAAAATGATCTTTTTAAATATAAACCCAATGGTTTCAGAAGGGATACTTCCAAAGGTTTCGAAAGGGGTACTTTTAGTGGTTTCGAAGCTATGCTTCCAAGAGATAATAAGTAATATTTTATTACATTCGAAAGGTTTCGAAAGAGAGGTTTTAAAGTGTTTCGAAAGGCAAGGGCCTAATGTTTTGAAAAGAGATTCATATGCTTTCGAAGGAGGTTATCCAGTGAGGTCGAAAGCAAGGTTTTGAAGGTTTCGAAAGCCTTAGTTTTTCAAAACAAATAACCCAATCTCATTTTAAAAGAAAACCATGACATAAACAAATAAAGTGTTCTAAAAAGGAGTTTTTGAAGAAGTTTTCTTTGATTAAAAGGTTAAAGGGATTAATCAAGTTATTGTGTTTGCTACTTCATATATGTATATATTCACATTATAATGGACCCATAACTGTATTTTGGGAAAGGGCAGAATAACCAGATAGGTTGACCCCGTAATGAATATAAATTAACTCCTGAACGAGTAGAATTCATCCAGAAGGTCAGGAAGACCAGAATGTAGGATGCTAAAATATTAAAGAAAGATATTGGCAGGGGCCAATAGGTTCACAGTAAGCCTATCAAAACTGTATATTGGAAAAGATATTGGCAGGGGCCAATAGGTTCATAGTAAGCTCATGAAAACTATGTATAAATAAAGATGTCAGAAAGACAGGTTCATAGTTAGCCCGTGAAAACTATCATTTTATCTTGGCAGGGGCCAATAGGTTTGTAGTTAGCCCATGAAAACTATATCCGGATTAAGATATTGACAGATGTCAATAGGTTCCTAGTCAGCCCATGAAAACTAGGATAAGAAGAAAAGATATTGGAGTTACCATTAGGTTCCTAGCCAGCCCATGAAAACTAGGATAACAGTAAGGATATTGGAGTTACCAATAGGTTCTTAGTGATCCCATGAAAACTATGTACCTGGACAGGGAATCCATAATCATTTTACCGGTTATTAGTCAGCCCATGAAAACTATTAGGTTAATAGTGACCCTAGAAACTATAACTATGATAGATTGTCAAAATGAATGGGGATGGGTAATCCAGAATTGATTCACTTGTTTTTCATATTACCATATCATACTATTTTGAATTGTTTTAACCATTGTGGATGCAGGAGCACAGTATATGGTTTTATAAAGGTTTTAAGATACTAGTGAGGGGAAAACCCATTCCGCTAAGTGGAATGGTCTCACTAGATATCTAAATGGTTTGAGATGGTAGATTATTATTCATACTAGGCTTTAGGTCTAACTAGAAGTTGATTTTTTCCCCTTAAACTCTCGGATACTCAATTGATTTTGAGTAGTTTGAGAGTTGAGGTTTTCAGGTACCTCTTTAGACGAATAAGCTTCCGGAGACTTGCAGGAGGCATGATAGCTACTTAGAGTTCTCTTTTATTTTGATTCCGCTATTTTGATGTAAAGGCAAAATTGTTAAATCGTCTATATATACTCTGATCATCTACGCGGGCATCTTCATATGTCGCTCTTGGCGTATGTTGTAATAAATATATTTTCTCTGAACATGGTTAACAATTGTGGGATTATGTAATTAATTTGAAATGTTTTGAAATGGAATGTGGATCATGTTTGATGTTTTAAATTTTTTCCATGTTCATGTGTTTATGTGTATCAATGTATCTAACATTGTCGTATTTGGTCGTCGAGGATTAATAACTATGGATGACCGCAGCATCCATAGCCGTTAGTTTTGGGTCTCCAAGTAGAGGGATGTTACAAGTTGGTATCAGAGCACAAGTTTATGAAAACTTAAAAGAAAAGTTAAACCTAAAATCTTTTTGAAACATAATCCAATGAATCAGAAATATGATCGGGGTTTGGGATAACGCTATAGTAACGTACTTGTATTTGATATATAGATATAAGTATGTATTCCCCTCTCTCTTGGACCATTCTTCTGTATCTTACTAAGGAACGTATGCAGATTTACGAGAAAGATGAAATGGAAGCGGAAACATAAGAGGAAATCTCTATGAAGGAAGCACCACAACTAATGGAAATGCTCGACCTAATACCAGAAGGAATCAATGTCGACATGCTAATGCTAATCAAAATGCTGATGCCAATATATGTGCTGAAAATACACCAGTTGATATAGGGGCGATGTATCAGTTCTTCATCAATATGATGCAAGCAGGAGTTGCTGCTGGTGTTGATGGAAATCTTGAAGGAGCTAATCTTGTGGCTCCAGTTGGGAATAATTATGCTAAGCCAAGCAGAGATTACACCAGTCTAGGCGGGAAACCATTTTTGGGAACGGAGGATGCCATAGAAGTTGAGAATTGGTTGTTGCATTGTGAGCGTATCTTTGTTGATCTAGGTTTAGATGATGAGCATAAGAGAAGGTTGGCTTCTAGGCAGTTTCAAGGGTCGGTACTTAATTGGTGGAATAGTGTTACTGCCGGAGTTCCGGAGGAAGGGTTGACATGGGCTGAATTCAGAAGGAGATTTGAATAGAGGTTTTTATCTGAGCTTGCTAAGTCAGCATTGATGAGAAATTTTATAGATCTAGTTTAGGGAGAGATGTCGGTTATCGAGTATGCCACTAAGTTTGATGAGCTATCTCGATATAGGTATGCTACTGTAGACATTGATATCAGGAGGACCGAGAGGCTCATTTGGGGATTGAGGCCCGAGCTTGATAGGGCAACCCCGACACATATCCGTGATCCTTGTAATGTGGTTATGGAAATGGCAATTCGCTATGAGGAGATGCTTGCTGTTAGTGCTAGAGAGAAGCCAGTTGAAACCCAGGGTTCTCAGGGAAAGAAAAGAAAGTTCTTTAAGAAGAAGGGAGCCCAGAAGGGAGAAGCTGCCAAGAAGGCATAGGCTGATTTAATTTGTTACAAGTGTGACAAGAATGGTCATTATGCAAATGAGTGTCGGTCAAGCAAGGGGAAGAAGGCTGCACATAAGAAGAATGTGAAGTGCTTCAACTGTGATCAGGTTCGGTATTATAAGATTTAGTGTCAGAATCAGTTAGGGTAAACAAGGGAAAGGTTTTTGCTGTTGGACCATCATCTGCTAAGTCGACTGCAGCTGAAAAAGGGAAGACTATGATTGAAGGTACGTTTTTTATTCAGAGTATACCAGTTAGGATACTATTTGATACTGGTGCATCACATTCATTTATATCCAGTGTTTGGTTGATAGGTGATGCTTAGAACCCACAAACCTTGTTACTTCCTTAAGGGTTGCGAATCTAATATGAGGGTATGCAACACTAGGGATGAGATGTGACTAGTTATAACTTGATTTGTTAGGTCATAAATTTGCATGCAGTCTGTATGTTTTCGATTTCGTAGATTTCAGAATCATTTTGGGTATGAATTGGTTGAGAAGGTATGAGGCTAGGATATTTTTCCAGGATGGGGAGATATCACTAAGACACCCTGATAGTCATAACCGAATTATATTCTCAGTAGAGAATTCTAATCGGAGTATTTGTGCTTTGTTAAGTGCAATGGAAGTGGGAGAAGAGTTAAGTCGGGTTCAAGTAGCAAAAGATTTTGCAGATGTCTTTAAGCCAGTCACAGGACTACCACTGAAACGAGCCATTTAGTTTCGGATAGATCTTGTGCTAGGAGCTGAACCTGTAAGCAGACCACCTAGCAGGATGACACTGACCGAGATGGAGAAATTGAAGGTGCGGCTAGTGGATCTAGAAGAATGGAATTTTATTAGACCAAGCAGTTCGCCTTGCGGAGCGACCGCGGTGTTCGTGAAAAAATCAAATGGGTCGTTAAGGATGTGTATCGACTATCGTAAGTTGAACAAAAGGACGATAAGGAATAAGTATCATTTGCCGAGAATTAATGATCTATTTGATCAGTTGAGTGGAACTAGAGTGTTTTACCAATTGGATTTGGCGACATGTTTCCATTAGTTAAGAGTGGCAGAGGACAATATTCCTTTGACTGCATTTCGTACTAGGTATGGTTCATACGAGTGGTTAGTAATGCCATTCGGGTTAACGAATGCACCTGCTTTCTTCGTAGATTTGATGAACCGAGTCTTCCGAGAGTATTTGGATAGATTCGTGTTGGTGTTTATAGATGACATTTTGATATACTCTAAGGATGAAAGAAAGTATGAAGATCATCTTAGAGTTGTGCTTGAGACGCTGAGGCAGCATCAACTAAAGGCGAAGTTCTCCAAGTGTCATTTTTGGAAGAAAGAGGTTAAGTTTCTTGGTCACGTGGTTTCAGAGAAGGGGTTGTTAGTCGATCCAGAAAAGATCGAAGCTGTTAATAATTGGAAGAGACCAGAGACGGTGACTGAGATTAGAAGTTTTCTTGGACTTGCTGGCTATTACCGGAGATTCATTAAGGATTTCTCGTGGATAGCAGTACCTTTGACTATGCTAACCAGAAAGGAGGTGGGGTTTGTTTGGTCCAACAAATGTGAGGAAACATTCCTTAAGTTAAAGCATTTATTGACCAATGCACCAGTGTTAGTAGTCCCAGACGGAAACCTAGGGTAAGTAGTATATACTGATGCCTGCGGAACTGGATTAGGAGCGGTATTAATGTAGAAGGGTAAAGTTATTGCCTACGCTTCACGATAGCTTAGGCCACATGAAGTGAGATATCCTACTCATGATTTGGAGTTGGCTGCAGTGATCTTTGCATTAAAGATTTATAGACATTATCTCTTATGGGAGTGGTTTGAGCTTTATACCAATCATAAGTCTTTACGGTATTTATTCTCTCAGAAGGATTTGAATATGAGACAGCAGAGGTGGCTGGAGTTTTTGACTGCTTATGATTTTGGAATAGAGTATACAGCAGGAAAAGGTAATAAAGTAGTGGATGCTCTTAGCAGAAGACGTCAGAGTGTGGTGTTAGCTATGTTGGCAGAATGGAAGGATTTAGAAGCTTTGACTACCTGTAGTGTGCAGTTAAAATCGACTACTAGTTCTAGTCAAAGTACTGTCATGCTGTCCTGTTTGTAAGTTTGACCAGTGTTGATCAAAAGAATAGCTTCTAAGCAGAAGGAGGATCCAGCATTAGCCGAGAAGATTAGAAGGCTTGAGGTTGGAACTGTGATCGATGATCTTAATAATTTTAGTTTTGACCAGAGAGGATGGTTAAGGAAGAAGGGATGGTTGTGTGTTCCAAATGTTGAGAACTTGAGGAAAGAAGTTCTTGGAGAATGTCATCGATCAAAGTTTACAATTCATCCTAGAGGGACCAAGATGTATCAAAATATGAAGAGGAGTTTCTATTTGGAAGGTATGAAGAGGGATGTTGGCTTGTGTGTTAGGTAGTGTGCAAACTATCAATAATTGAAAGCCAAACATCAGAAGTCGAGTGGGTTGCTTTAGCCTTTACAGATTTTAGTTTGGAAATATGATTCGATATCCATGGATTTTATAGATGGGTTGCCAAGGTAAAATAGAGGAAATGAAAGTATATGGGTTGTAGTAGACAGGTTGACCAAGTGTGCCCATTTCATTCTAGTTAAGTCTACCAGGACGGCACCTATTTTAGCTAAGTTATCCATGAAGAACATAGTTAGACTACATGGAGTTCCTAGTAGCATAGTCAGTGACATAGATGCTTTATTCACTAGCGAATTCTAGAAGAGTCTACAAGATGTGTTAGGCACTAAGCTCAAGATGAGTACAACATATCACCCTCAAACGGATGGGCAGACAAAGAAAATCAATAAGGTACTCGTGGATTTATTAAGAGCTTGTGTGTTGGACTTTGGTGGATCTTGGAAAGATCACCTACATTTAGTTGATTTTTCCTATAATAATATTTATCAGACTAGTATAGGGATGGCACCTTTTGAAGCTTTGTATGGAAGGCCATGCAAATCACCAACATGTTGGTTGGAGAATGGAGACAGATTTGTCTTAGGTCCAGATTTGGTTAGGGAGGTGTTAGAGAAGATTGAGTTGATCCGAGAAAGGATGAAGGAAGCTCAGTCCAGACAGAAAAGTTACGCAAATAAGATGCGTAAAGACCTAGAGTTCTCAGTTGGAGACAGAGTTTTCATTAAGGTATCACCGATGAAGGGTGTGGTACAGTTCGGAAAATTAGGGAAACTGGCATCGAGATATGTTGGTCCATTCCAGATTATGAGAGGATTGGAAAGCTCGAATACAGAGTAGAGTTGCTGAGCAGTATGGCAGGTTTCCATAATGTATTCCATGTGTCTCATCTTCGCAAGTATTTGCATGTTCCAGAGACTAATATTCCTCCGACGGAGTTGGAAGATTTAGTAGTAGAGCCTAATTTTACTTTTGTTAGACAACTAGTTCGGGTAGTAGCGAGAGATGAGAAAAGATCGAGGAATAAGACAGTCAAGTTGGTGAAAGTTCAGTGGAGCGACAACGAGAAGGACTGTACTTGGAAGACAGAGGACATGATTCGAGGTACTTATCCTGATCTGCTTTGAGGGTATGTCCATATTAGATTTATATATATAATTGCTAGTCAGGTAGACTAGTATGTTTGTTAGGAGTCATTACAGATGATTTCTATGTTTAGTACTTCGTCCTTACTGAATTTCGAGGACGAAATTCTTTAAGGAGGGGAGCATGTAACACCCCTAATTTTTGATAACATTATTCAGGAGATTTAATTAGATAAATTAAATAAAATAATGTAATTGTTAACTGATAAGGGGATTGAGATCTGAATAAATACTTAAGGGGTCGTGGTCAATTAATTTAATTAAATGGGCTTAAGAATGGTTTTGAAGTTAATTAATTTACATAAGGGCACAATGGGAATTAGCCACACATAACCTATTACCCTTATATATTCTTGTTCCTACACCATTCACGTTTCATTTCTCATTCACGTTCAAAAAAAACACAAATGTAAAGAGGAGCCGGGCATTGCTAGGAAAAAAAGAGAAGAGAAATCAAAGTAAAGATAAGGATTAAAGCTAGGAGAATAAATCTCAATCTCAATCCAATCTCCTTATCTTAATCAAGGTGAATAATAATTTATACCATCTCTATTTTGTTTTTTGATCATATGTTTTCGAATTTAAGATTAAATTCGTTTTTATGATGATTTCGTTTTTATAATGATTTGGATGATGATATGCTTGAAATTTATTGTTTAATTTAAATAAGATTGTTTAAATGAGGATTTATGCCGTTTTAGGGCAAAACCGATTGTAAATGATCTTTGAATTCCATGAAAAAAAATTATGTTATGTAATACATGATTTTGGAGTTGGGTTTTAATTTTGATAATTTTCCAAGCTATGGAAAGATTATTGTGAATTTTCAAAGGAAATTATAGTTAATTGGGTTTAGAAATTTATTTCAGAAATTATATTGAGAATTTGGGTCTGAAATTTTGATATGTTAGATAACGTGATGAAAGTGAATTTCTATAATTTTTGGGAATTCTTCCTAAGTAATTTGTTATGGAAATTAAAGTATTTTAGAATAAGGATTTATTTGCAATATTGGTTTTGCTTAATGGAAGGGCTTATTTGCTAAAATTAACCTTGGTTTAAATCTAAAATTAAGCAGCAGTTATGTTGGTAAAGAATTTGAAAAGTTAAGGCAACCAATCACAAGCTTACATGTGGGCAGGTTAGTTAGAAAATGTTTGCTTTAATCGGTATTAAATCAGGTTTACCCAGAAAAGTGGGTTCTGCCTCTATTTAGAAGCACATTTCAACTCCATCTCAGTCGAAACCAACCCTGGCCGAAACCAATACACAAGGTACCACTTAGATGGTACGTAGTGGATTGGAGAAAGGCGGAAGGCTTGGTATCGAAAGCATCGCTTCCGATGGGGTCGATACCTTTGTTTGTTTTAAAAAGTTAAGCACCTGCCTTTGTTTTATTAAAGCTTTCGAAGGAGACGAAACATATGCTTTCGAAAGGGGTATTCTAATAGCTTTCGATGGGGGTTGCCATCTTATGTTTTAAAGTATAAGCTTTCGAATGGGTTTCTTTACTTATAAAAATAATGCTTTCGAAAGTAGTGGTTCCGACTAGGTCGAAACTCAGCCGTTGTTTTTTTTGCCTTTTGAGTGTATTGAAGTCATCAATGCTTTCAAAGGGTAGCCTTTGTTTTAAACTTATACTGCCACTTCCTAAATGCTTTTGAAAGGGTCCAAGGGTTTCGATGGCAATGGCTTCGAAAGGGCGTTTCGATGCTAACCTTCAATGTTAAGTGTTTTGAAGGTTTCGAAAGGGATAGTGCCAACGCCATCAAGTTTTCCCCAATACTCTTATATGATAAAGAATGGTTTCGAAAGAGATACTATCATTTATATTCACTTTGACCCAAAATGATATTTTTAAATATAAACCCAATGGTTTCGGAAGGGATACTTCCAAAGGTTTTGAAAGGGGTACTTTCAGTGGTTTCGAAGCTATGCTTCCAAGTGATAATAAGTAATATTTTATTACATTCGAAAGGTTTCGAAAGTCAGGGGCCTAATGTTTTGAAAAGAGATTCATATGCTTTCAAAAGAGGTTATCCAGTGAGGTCAAAGCAAAGTTTTGAAGGTTTCGAAAGTCTTAGTTTTTCAAAACAAATAACCCAACCTCATTTTAAAAGAAAACCATGGCATAAATAAATAAAGTGTTTTGAAAAGGAGTTTTAGAAGAAGTTTTCTTTGATTAAAAGGTTAAAGGGATTAATCAAGTTATTGTGTTTGTGTCTTCATATATGTATAGATTCACATTGTAATGGACCCATAACTATATTTTGGAGAAGGGCGGAATAACCAGCTAGGTTGACCTAGTAGTGAATATAAATTAAGTTAACTCCTGAATGAGTAGAATTGCATCCAGGAGGTCAGGAAGATCAGCATATAGGATGCTTAAATATTAAAGAAAGCTATGGCAGGGGCCAATAGGTTCACAATAAGCCTATGAAAACTGTGTATTGGAAAAGATATTAGCAGAGGCCAATAGGTTCATAGTAAGCCCACGAAAACTATGTATAAATGAAGATGTCAAAAAGACAGGTTCATAGTTAGCCCATGAAAACTATGATTTAATATTGGGAGGGGCCAATAGGTTTGTAGTTAGCCCATGAAAACTATATCTGGATTAAGATATTGACATATGTCATTAGGTTCCTTGTCAGCCCATGAAAACTACAATAAGAAGAAAAGATATTGGAGTTACCAATAGGTTCCTAATCAGCCCATGAAAACTAGGATAACAGTAAAGATATTGGAGTTACCAATAGGTTCTTAGTGATCCCATGAAAACTATGTAACTGGACAGGGAGTCCATAATCATTTTATCGGTTATTAGTAAGCCCATGAAAACTATTAGGTTAATAGTGACCCTAGAAACTATAACTGTGACAGATTGTCAAAATGAACGGGGATGGGTAATCCAGAATTGATTCACTTGTTTTGCATATCATCATATCATACTGTTTTGAGTTCATTAAACCATTGTGGATGCAGGAGCACAGTATATGGTTTTATAAAGGTTTTAAAACAGAAATGAGGGAAAAACCTCGTTCCGCTAAGTGGTGTGGTCTCACTAGATATCTAAATGGTTTGAGATGGTAGATTATTATTCATACCAGGCTTTATGTCCGACTCAATATGTTTTCCCCTTAAACTCTCGGGTACTCAATTGATTTTGAGTTGTTTGAGAGTTAAGGTTTTCAGGTATCTCTTTAGATGAATAAGCTTCCGGACACGTGCAGGAGGCATGATAGCTACTTAGAGTTCTCTTTTATTTCGATTCTGCTATGTTGATGTAAAGGCAAAATTGTTAAATCGCCAATATATACTCTGATCATCCAAGGAGGCATCTTCATATGTCGCTCTTGGCGTATGTTGTAATAAATATATTTTCTCTGAACGTGGTTAACAATTGTGGGACTATGTAATGAATTTGAAATGTTTTGAAATGGAATGTGGATCTTGTTTGATGTTTTAAATTTCTTCCATATTCACGTGCTTCAGTGTATCAATGTATCTAACATTGCCATATTTGGTCGCCGAGGATTAATAACCATGGATGACTGCAGCATCTGTAGCCGTTAGTTTTGGGCCTCCAAGTAGGGCGATGTTACAAATTTACTAGGAAAGTTATAAAGTTTTAAAATTTGTTTTTAGTTTTAAAAACTTCATACTATTTTTTATAAAGTCAATCAAAAGCAAAGGTTTGAAAAGTATTAGACTAGTAAAACTAGTTTAAACAAAAAGTTATGGTATCTATAGCGGTAGTCGCTATGGATGCAGTTCGAAATATCGAACATTTTTCTAAACTAAAAGTATATTATCTTAATTTTTTTTTGGAAAAGACCTTCTAAATCATAATTTAAGTATAAAAGGTAATTATTATTTAATTAAGTATGATTTTTAATGATTATTTATTTATTTTATTAAATAAAAATGATTATTATTTAATTATTGATTAAGTAAAGAGTAATTATTACTTAAGTATTAATTAAGTAAGATAATTATAATCAATTAATTAAGAGAGTTTTAATTAATAATTATTTAAGTAAAGAGTTAATTAAGTATTAATTTTTATTTAATTAAGGTTTAATTATTTAATTAATTACTAATCAGGTTGGGTTTAATTATTAAGTAATTGCTAATCAAGTAGGGTTTAATTATTAATTAACTAATTAATTGATAAAGATTTAATTAAGTTCTACTAATTTTTAATTATTATTAAATATGGGTTTATACTTATTTTAAATTAATTTAATAACGGTTTTAATCAAGCACCCGAACCCGTGTCGCAGCGCAGTGCCCCTGCATTATGAATTCGAAACTCAATTTAAGATGGTGCATTTTATTCACTTCCCTTATGTCTTGTGACTGATCGAGGCATAGAGGATCAAGCGGGGGCTTCTGAATTACAACCAAGGAATGACAAGCAACCGCTACTCAAACGATACTCCTAAAGGTTGGAGAACTAAGGTGATATGACACGACCAAGGTGATGTGACTCTAAGCAAACCCTATAAACTTTGGCCCAAAGCCAAACTCGGGTAAAACTAAGATTTTCTCCAAGAAAACGCTAATATGAGTCCAAGCACCATTCTTCACTAACCCAACACTTCGAATTCAGCTACTCCAAGCAAACCAGTTGCTGAAACCAAGCAAATAGCAGATTTTCTCAGATCCGACTTCAAGTAAATTAGCACCAATTGGTCAATACCGGTCCATCTTGTTTTGCTCATATCTCAGGCATACTAACTCCAAATGACTTGAAACTTGGTGTGCAACCTCAAGAGGCTCTCCTTACTGCCTTATATGGATCGCGCCCCATTTGGGTGAAAGTTTGGGGATTATCACCGATCAACGACCTCATCCTAACTGCTTCGTCGTTCAACTAGCATTCTCAACCATTCAAGCGTTCGACAATCATGCATACATCATTCATAAGCAGCTATAACTTGAAAATGGACCGGATTGATAATGACATAAGCATCTGCCCTAGTCGAAACCTATTCATTGAAGCTGTTCAGTGTGCAGAATATCCGAGGAGATTCAATGTTTCAATCATATCGGCTTACCCAGGGAAAACTGACCCTTGACTACATCTCATGAAATTCGAGTAGCATATGAATTCTGCCAGAGCGATAGATGCCATCGAATGGAGACACTTTCCTATATTCCTCGAAGGTGTAGCGATATGGTTTATCCGATTATTACCCATACCCATCTCCTCATTCAATCATTTGGCTAAGATGTTTGTCGAGCAATTTAGAATGCATGTGAATCGACCCCAGGAAAGACTTTGGCGACTGGTAAGCTAGAGAGCCTTCTACGACCTTGGATCGTTTCAGTTACAAATTGAATCAGAATCTAAGCAAGGAGGAGGTAAAGCAGACTAGGAGAAAGAATAATGCAGGCCCGTTGGCTGAAGGAATTCAAAGCGAGGGCATCACCGAGGCCTTAGATGAGGACTCAGATTCTAGGAGACAACCCAAAATCTCAAAATTCGATTCATATACTCGTTTGAACGATTCAATCAAAAATATCTACTTGGAAACTCACGAGTCGAAGTAGTACTGGAAACCAGCCTCGAGAGAGTCCGTGGAAATGCAGAAGAAATCTAGGAAACATTGTATATTTCAACATACACACGGTTATAATACCAGCGTTTGTAGACACCTCCGAGATATGATCGAAAAGCTGATCTGAAAAGGAAAGGTTTAACAATATATGCAAGCGTCGTAGAATGGTAGGCAGGGAACATCCGATCAATAAAGAACTTTGATTATCAATTAGCCGCCTACGGTCGACTTCCAACTGAGAAAGGCTAGGGCGAAGTGGAATAGCGAGCATATGGCGCTGCTTTACTTATCAATAAGATTTATTTCAATTTCAATTATGTTATGAACAATGACCAACTTGAACTAAACTACTTCCAAACGATGCAGGTGACCAAGTACTTAGAGTTGGGTGCCAACCAATCTCCATGGACCATGATCGAACCTTTGGAGTTTCATTAAGACGAGTGTCATTCAACCGTTCATCAGCTACCATATGCCCCAAATTTAGGGGTAAGGACTCGAAATGGAAAGTGGGTATGACTTGAACATCCACTTCCTGCTCTGTGCTTCAATTCTGATAGAACATCCATGCCTTACTTAGAGCCCGACAAGGTCATAATCAAGTACAAAGTGGACACGACTGACCGTCCACTCATCAACTTCCGTGGACTTGAAGTTCGCCAAAGTACATATGCCTCTCTTGAAGCTCAACAAGACCGAGGCCCAACTAAGGTCAATGTGATTTGACCGTCTACACAATAACTCCTGCCCTAGACATAGGAGGCAGTCAGGGAGCTCGACTAAAAGTAGGCGCGACCGACTGTCTACTCATCAATCACCACCCACGACATAAGGAAACGATTGCAGCTTGAGGTGGATGCGACTTGACTGTCCACACAATAACTCTTTACCTTGACTTTTTAGGAAGAATCTGACCGTCCAACTCAAGCATGGATATGATCTGACCATCCATCGCCTACTCTCTTCCTTAACTTGACAAGGGGAGCTACAATCACCAAGTGGACGTGAATCGACTGTCTCACTTTCCAAGTTCTGTCCTCGATGTTGGGGGCAGAATTCCATTCCACGAATGAACGTGATTCGACCATTTATTCGACAACTCTTACCTTGACTTGACAGGTGGAGAATAAATCAAAAATGGGTGTGATTGACCACCAGTCATATAACTCTAGTTCCCGGAGTGCAGACTAGAGTATAAACACAAAAAATGGACACGGTCCGACCATCCATCGATCAACTCTAGTTCCTAGAGTGCAAACTGGAGTATAAACACAAAAAGATGGACGCAGTCCAACCGTCCATCGATTAACTCTAGTTCCCAGAGTGCAAACTGGAGTATAAACACAAAAAGATGGACGCAGTCCAACCGTCCATCGATCAACTCTAGTTCCCAGAGTGCGGACTGGAGTATAAACAAAAAAAGATGGACGCAGTCCGACCACCCATCGAACAACTCTAGTTCCCAGAGTGCGGACTGGAGTATAAACACAAAAAGATGGACGCGGTTCGATCATCCACCAACCAACTCCAGTCTCTTGAGCTTGATCAGGAGTATAAATACCATAAGAAAGTGGATGCGGTTCTACCGTCCGCTTTCCAACTCTTCCCCTAGCTTGGGGGCAAAGACACAACTCAAAGTGGATGCGATCCGATTATCCACTCCCCTGCTCGAGCATGGAGTTTGCCAAAACACTTATCTCACTCCCAAGGTTCGGTAGATGCAAGATCTAAATGAAAATGGATGCGGTACGACCATCCATGCATCGACTCCTGCCCCGTATGCAAGGGGCAGTTTGAGAGCCCAAGTTCCGCAAATCGGCTTCTTCCCATGATTCGACATAAAAAACTCCAAGTAAGAGTGAACGTGATACGACCGACCACACTTCGACTGCTGCCCCTCACTTGGGAGCAGAAGAAATGATTAAGGAAAATGTGGTTCGACCATTATTTGGAATAACTCTAAGTCCTCAGAGTGTGGACATGAGTATAAACACAAGTTTGGTGTGATTCGACCACCCGCCAACAAACTCTTATCCCCAGAGTGCAGATATGAGTAAATGAATAGATGAGTGTGGTTTGACCACTCACTATTCCATAAACTACGACTTGAACTCGGCAAGAGGAGTATAAACTCACTATGGATGGAATTCGACCATCCATGAACTAACTATAGTAACCCAAGACTGGGGGCAGGAGTACAAATTACTGAAAGTTGAATACGATAGCTCACTATAGCTCCAGCTTAGTGTTCTTTACGACTCAAGGCAGTGACTGTAGGGAGGCCTTGACACAAAACCAATCGAATAACTCCAGTCACTAGAGCATGGATAGGACAATAAACCATGAATGAGTGCAACTTGACCATTCATTATCCCTCACCTTCCTTTGATCCGTCAGGAGGAGTACGAAACCAGATGAGCATGACTCGACCACTCTTGAGCTAATTCTATCCTTTGGCCTGACAGGATAACATAAATCAAGAGAGACGTGACTGACCGTCCAGCTCCGAATGAATGCGACGTGACCATCCATTCACTAGCTCTGACCATGATTCAACTATAAGAGCAGTTCAAAATGGATGTGACTTAATCATCTGCATACTGATCATTGCCCTTTGTTCGATCGAGGGAGCAATAGTCACAGATTGAGTGTGACTTAACCATCCATTCTTTGGTCCTTTCCTAGAGTATGGCGACATTTGCATCAAAAGAGAACGTGATTAACCATCCTGTATTCAACTCATACTCGAAATCCGATAAGGAATTGAAGTTTTGCCCTTGGAAGGAAAAGCCAGAATATAATCCAGAATAGGTGCGACTCATCCTTCCATCAAATAACTCGATCCCATAATTCAACGGGAAAGAGTATAATTCTAAAGTGGACATAACTTGCCTTCCTACTTATCGATGTATGCCCCAGACTTGGGGGCACGAGCGAGAAGTAAAATGAATGTGAACCGACCATTCAACGATCAACTCTACGTCTTTAGAGCTTAAGTGGGAGTATAAATACGACTAGGACGAGACTCGACCGCCCATGCAGTACATTTACCAACCCGAGGTCAGGGGTAGAAGCGTGATCATCCAAAGACTGACTGTGATAGGTCAATACTATGACTCATACCTAGTGTTTACAACGACTCGAAGCTATGTCCAAAAGGATGCCTACAGATAGAATCGTCGAATCGATGCCCAAGCTCATGGACAACTGAGCATCACTCCAACCCGAACGACAAGTAACGGATTATGAGCATATTGAATGGAAAGCGTGTTACTCATTATACAAGCAGATTCAAACTCAAAGCAAGATCTAGTTATGCAATTGCATGCAACACGAGGCTGAACCCTACTTAACATTTGATTCAGCATGCTTCTAAGCCCGATCTTTGGCCATTTGTAGATAATCGCTCAAATCATTTAGAGCCCTTCACTATCAGACTCAATAACTCATGACAAGAATCTGGGATTCGATAGAAGTAACCATCATCATTGACCGTCCCAACCGGATTTCACGTTGATTGTTATGCGAAACAGTTATGTTTGAACTCAAGGAATCCAAGGCTGCATCCGTTGAGCTAACGATCGAAATTACAGTCAGCCATGGCGACCCATCACGGGTACTGAATATCAGATCATAGCTTAGTGCAACGATGATGAAGGAATTACCTGGCTTTCTCCGAATGAATCTTGATGTTTTCGCTTGGACCCATTCTGACATGTGTGTTATGTCATCGACTATCGCGAGCCATGCATTGAATATCGACCTGAGGCATGTCCCAGTGAAACAAAAGCGACATGGAGAAAGCAGCGCGACATGGATCCAGAGAGATCTGCTGCACTTAAGGTAGAAGTGGATAAACTCAAAAACAATAGGTTTACAGACAACACCCTCTACCCAAAATGGGTATCCAATCCAGTTCTTATGAGAAAAGCTATTGGAATTTGGAAAGTAGCGAATACTCTTACCTAAACAAAGCATGCCCGAAAGACAGCTTTCCACTTTCGAGGATCGACCAACTGGTAGACTCAACCGCTAGATATGAACTGCTTTCATTTATGAATGTGTACTCCGGATACAACCAGATCCTGATGTATGTCCTCAACCAGGAGCACACCAACTTCATTACCGATTTAGGGCTATATTG
Source organism: Allium fistulosum (assembly GCA_030737815.1). Lineage (NCBI taxonomy): Eukaryota > Viridiplantae > Streptophyta > Magnoliopsida > Asparagales > Amaryllidaceae > Allium > Allium fistulosum. Next base: position 1,431,623,355 of record CM060902.1, read on the forward strand.
TTATGTTGTGATGCCGTTTGAACTAAATAATGTTGAAGCTACTTACCAGAGACTGGTCAACAGGATATTCAAAGACCAGATCTGGCGATCGATGGAAGAATATGTAGATGATGTGCTCGTGAAGTCACGACGATCAAACGACTACATCGATGACTTAGCGGAGATGTTCAGTGTTCTACAAAAATATGGAATGAAACTAAAGCCCTTGAAATGCTCTTTCGACGTTGCGTCAGGGAAATTTCGAGATTTCATCGTCAACTCTCGTGGAATCAAAGCCAATCCTATGAAGATTCAAGTAATCAGAGACATCCAGGTACTGAAAACAATCAAGCAGGTACAGAGCCTAAATGGGAAGGTCGCCACCCTAAGTCGATTCATCTCTAGGGCCATCGACAAGTGGATTCTCTTCTTCGACCTAATCAGGAGAGGGAAGAGAAAATTTGAATAGATGCAGGACTGCGTTGACGCGTTTCAATCCCTGGTAGATCACTTAGAGCGACCTCCCATCCTATCCAAGCCACTGGATCGTGAAGACTTATACATCTATTTAGCGGTGTCGATATACGCCATAAGCACCGCACTATTACGCGAAGAGGATCAGATCCAAAGACTGACATATTATGTAAGCAAGTAGTTGGCAGTTGCTGAGAGAAACTACATGAAGCTGGAAAAGCTCATGTACTGCCTTTTAATTACATAACAAAAGCTTTGCCCTTACTTCCAGACTCACCTCATTGACTTCTACAACAACCAGCCATTAAGATGGGTCCTACAGTGACCTGAGATGTCTGGAAGGTTGCTTAAATGGAATATCAAGCTGAGCCAATTTGACATTACCTATCTCCCTCGAAAAGCCATCCAAGGACATGCACTGGCAGACTTTACAGCTGAATTCACTGCACCAAACGACTCTCCAAAGAGAAGTGGAGAACGAACTAACCGATGGAAAATGTACAGGGATAGAGATCCAATGATTGGTATTTTGGCACCAGAGTTGTGTTTGTTACTCCTAAGGGAACAATCGATCTGCTACATCTTGAAAATAGACTTCCCTGTAATAAGTAATGAATCTGAGTATGAAGCTTTGATCGCCAGGATCAAAGTTGCCAGAGAACTAGGAGTGAAAACTTTACAAATCTTTTGTGATTCCCAGTTAGTAGTATGCTAAGTCATGGGAGATTATTAGGCTAGAGGGCAATGACTTGCTCGTTATCTCAGCCGGGTTCAAGAGCTAGTGGTCGACTTCGAGTATTACACCATTACATACAACCCCAAAGAACAAATTAAGAAAGCCAACTCACTAGCTAAGCTGTCCAGTTCTAGGAATGCACAACAAATAGACTTTATCCCGATTAAAGTACTATATGCTCCGAGCATCGACCAGATGGAGATTGGTTGGGTTCTGGAGACGGGCCCGGGAAAGGAGTCGTGGATGACTTCTATCAAAGGATATCTGCAATGAGGGATCCTTTGAGATATCTTAAAGATGATCAAAGATGGAGTTCTTTGAAGTGCAAGGGCTGCTGCTCCTAATCCTTACGGTGATTCCAAAAAGGATGTAGTAGAAGTAGGTCCTTCAGTTTTGTTCGGTCCTAGAACAAACTTGTATGGACGAATGCTAGCATTACATTGTTGCTTGGAGGGCAATGTTAGCATTCCAAGTGGGATTTTCTATAATAGGTAAAACATCGTCTCAGGACTCACAACCGGTAAATGACTAAAACAAGGATGTGCAGCAAGGCTATGCGGGTCACTCCCATCAGGGTATGTTCATCACCTGTATCTATATCGACATTTATTTATGGATTATGTATATTTTTTTCCATAGAGACGGTTTGTCAAGGACAACGGAGGGAGTGATCATATTCAGTATTATTCAGTAAGGGGTAGGTCGGTCTTGAGTACCAGAGGTGCAAATTAAGGCAGCCGCAGTACATTTTCTCTAGAGATGTACTGTACAAAAGGTAGACCCTTACCTTGTCATGTTGGAATCTATTCTCCAATAAGTGTCTACGGATTTAGTTGTATACCTATTATGCTGGAATTTAATTAAGATAACAATTTCGGCTATGATTAATATTTATTTTACCCTAGACATTATTATAATATCACTTGATTTTCTATAGAAAATGTTTTGATCACCCGGCTCAAAATTGCTAGAGAACTAGGAATGAAAACTTTACAAATCTTTTGTGATCCCCAATTAGTAGTATGCCAAGTCAGGGGAGATGATTAGACTAGTGGGCCACGACTTTCTCCTTATCTTAGCCAGGTCCAAGAGCCGACTTCGAGTATTACACCATTACACACACCCCAGAGAACAAAATGAGAAAGCTGACTCATTGGCCAAGCTGGCCAGTTCCGGGAATGCGCAGCAAATAGACTTTGTCCCGATTAAAGTACTAGTTGCTCTGAGCAGCTACTAGATGGAGATTGGTTTGGTTTCGGAGACGGGCCTGGGAAGGGAGTCGTGGGTGACTTCTATCAAAGGTTATCTACAACGAGGGATCCTTCCCATATGGAGGAATGAAAAACAACACATCTTCAACAAAGCTTCACGTTCTATCATCCAAGAAGGATTCATGTATAGAAAAGGTTTCTCCATTCTCTTGCTTGGGTGTATCGCACATGAAGGAATAAAATGAGTCTTGAGAGAAGTCCATAAAGGAGAATGCTACGATCACACCGAGGGGCAAACCCTGACAAAGAAAATACTCCGCTATGGGTATTATTAGCCAACTATCAAATGAGATGCAGGCAATCACACTAGACAATGCGACGAGTGCTAGATGTTTGCAAAAAATTCCGAGAGCTCCGCCGATGGAAGTTACACAAATGGTCAGTACATGGTCGTTTTCCACTTGGGGGATTGATATTATCGGTTCCTTATCGATCTCTAAAGACATATCGAAGTACGCCATCATAGAAGTAGCTTACTACACCAAATGGGCTGAAGCTGAACCTTTAGCCACGATCACGATGAAGAAAGTAATCAACTTAATTGTCCGGAGCATCATCTGTCATTTTGGCCTTCCATGAACCATTGTAACTGAAAATGGAACCCAATTGGACAGCGCTAAATTCAAAGACTTCTGCCGTTAGCACCATATTGATAAAAGATTTGCGGTAGTTGCTCACCCTTAAGCTAATGTACAAGTCGAAGCTGTTAACAAAATTATAAAGTCTATTCTGAAGAAACATTTGGAATAACCTAGATTCAAGTGGGTGGATAAACTCCCATCAGCACTATGGGCATACCGAACCACCCACTAGTTCACGACTGCCCATAATCCATTCGCCCTTGCTTACGGCTTCGAGGTCGTCATCCCTATAGAACTTGAAGTCCCTTCCCATCAAGTGACTTATTACAACCCCTATTTCATTATAAAAAAATATAAGTAAGGAATTTCAATCCAATTGCAATTAAACTATAAGGAATTGGTGATGACTTGTGAGTGTACAAACGAATCCGGAGCCAATGACAAGAACGTGTACTTGAACGTGCACATTCTAAAAATTCGATTTCTTAAAACCGGCAGAAATTGAATTTTCACCTGGAGTTATTAGAGAAAAGACTAGGTCAGATAGCCAAATCTTACTAGCCTCGTAGAACCAGATACGGATAGCAACTGATAGAATACAATCCTGAATTTATACTATTGAAAATTGACCAATAGTCATGGCGAATAGAAAGAAATGTAACTATCAGTAAAGGCGACTCAACGGAAGGATAGTGACCATTCAATAAACTAAATGGTATCCTTTATGACGATTGAGGCTTACGGTGATTCAAAGCACGTCATGTTCGAACAAGATGTACTTTGGGGGACAAAATGTTATACTGTCTTTTGGCAAGGCCTTGATACCGTAGATTTGGCTAAAACGGGTGGTTACCAACCATGAGAATTAATGATATACAAGATTATGGACGATGGTCGAGCAAATTCAGACTAGGCCCCGATCAAGGTGCAATCAATATGAAGTGACAAGGAAGGACCCGTGAGGCTACATTTCAAATTTTCAGTCAATCGGAGTTCGTACGCTCGAGTTATGGACAAATGAAGAATTTATATGGATCGATCTAGAACGATCCATAAAACGGTGTAAATCGACGAAGATCGATCAATATCTCAAGATCTACAACTTCTTTACCCATGAAACTTTTAGAGCATCAATATATTGAAGAGTGGAGCCCAAAAAACAATCGTAGGTCAAAACTCTGAGGTTTAAGAAATGCCTATTGTTTTATGCTGATCGTTCCTAACGATCGGTATAATTCTGCAAGCAACCCAAATGCGACCAAGATTGATCCATGTCTCATAATTTACAACTCAGAATGACTTCATATTTCCAAAACAAGGTCCAGAGGCATATATGACCCTTACAAACGATCGCATGGCAATCGGAGGCAAAAATAACGAACGGTGTAATCTATACCGATCATTCCAAAACAATAAGTTATGTCAACCGATCGTTATGGTCAGCCCTTACGGACCAAGTGATTCTTCTGGCGAATTTTCATCCCGATCCATGCACATCTTCCCCTATAATTATAGCTACTATTCTTCATAAAGAGGATCCTTCAACTGCCGCCTAGGCTTTGTCATTTTTGTACTAATAGGTCCCAACTGATCCAAACATTCTTGTAATCATAATCAAGTGCAACATTAATAAAAATATGAAGTGGACATAGGCCAAGATTGTCGAACCACTATAAAAATCTGTGTGTTCATTTATTTTTTCTGCTATGTTTTAATTTCATTCATCGTTTAATCTTTACGAGATTCATTTGGTTGTTGATGCCCATTTTTGGCATCAACAGGTATTATACAAATAAAACTTAGGTTTAGTTTCTATGAAATGTTTCCATAAATAATTTTAACAGAAAAGGAAATTGGTATTGGTGATAACTAATAAAAAAATAAGTATGTAGGTTAAATTTAGATCATTTCACTTTTCATATAGTTTTGAACCAAGATTCGTGTACATGACTTTGAGGTGTTTCACACCATTCCAAATGAGGATCCATCGGTCGATTTTTAACGACAAACACTTGGTGAGGGTTCTTGATATGAAACCAAAGTTTTCTATCATAGAATATGGCTATATAAGGAGAACAGATGTTTCTAATCAGGGAGCCTGTTCGAAGTCCACATTAGGAAATCGGGTGAATGATACAAGTTTGAAAGTGAAGTTATGTATTTTAAGAGGGGAGAATGTAATGACCCAGAATTTTATCACTTTGGTTTGAGAATATTTATTCTATTTTAAAAATTCAATTAATGGTTTTATTAATTAAAATACCCTCCTTTAATTAATAACTAATGGTGGTGAAATGGTTTTCAAAATGTGTTTACAAAAATATTTAGTTCAAAAAAAATAGAAAATGTGACCAGCAATCGTTTTTCGAATTTTCGAATTTTTGGTGTCTAAAAGTTGTCTGAAACGTTATGACATTTTATTTAACACACACACATATATATATATATATATATTAATAATATAAGTTTGGTTAGTGATATAATAGGTTAAAATTGTATTTACTTAAGTAAATATAAAAAGACATATGACATTTAACTTAAAATTTAAACAAATATTTAATAAGAATGATATGTCACATTATCTCTTACATCATAAGTACAAGGAAGTGTTTTATTTGGAGGACAAAGGGGGGCTCTTGTGCTTGTATGTGGAGTGGGGAAAAGAGATGGATGGTGATGATGTGACACTAAATGAAAGGAGGGTATGTACTTTAAGGCTAATTTGGTTATTTCAAATTATATAAAAACACTTCAAAATTTTCTTTCTCACTTCCATTTCATTTCTTACTTTTCAAAATCTTATCTTCTTCTTTCTTAAGTTCAAAACACATTTTAATGGCTTCCCTTGTTTTAAAAAAATTAACAACCAAGTCTTTTTGTACTTCTAAATTCTTTAAAATCTTTTGAAAATCCTTTCTTTTCTTCCTACACCATTCTTCTTTCAAAAAAAAACTACACCATCCTTAAACACCAAAGGTCGAGCCCTATAACCCCATAGGTCGAGCCCAGTTTTCACTTTCCTAGGTCGAAAATCAAGTTTTTACAAAGTAGGAGCCATGATCTAGGCAATCTAAGTTTGACTGGTGATTTATTGTGTTTCCATAAACTTTTGATGAGTAAAACTCATTTATTTTAGGGAAATTTTTAACCTTCAATTATGCGGTTTGTTATTGTTGTATAATATCAGCTATTGGATGGATTATAGTGGTGATTTGGTTTGGTATATATTTGTTTGTATGAGATGTTGAATGTAGACTTAGAAATGAAGTCCAATGTTGAGATTAGTTAGAAAGTTATGATCTTGCTTGTATTTTATTGTTATGGCATGCAAATATATGATTTTGTTCATGTATGTGGTGTATATGCTAAAGGAAGTAGCATTTGTGCTTATATAAGTGACTTAGAGGTCCCTTGGTTTTAAATCGGGTTTACTTTTATAATTTACTAGGAAAGTTATAAAGTCTTAAAATTTGTTTTTAGTTTTCAAAACTTCATACTATTTTTTATAAAGTAAGTCAAAAACAAAGGTCTTAAATTATTAGACTAGTAAAACTAGTTTAAACAAAAAGTTATGGTATCCATTGCGGTAGTCGTTATGGATGCAGTTCGGAAAATCGAACATTTTTCTACACTAAAAGTATTTTATCTTAAATATTTTTGGAAAACCCTTTCAATCATAATTTAAGTATAAAAGGTAATTATTATTTAATCAAGTATGATTTTTAATGGTTATTTGTTTATTTAATTAAATAAAATAATTATTATTTAATTATTAATTAAGTAAAGAGTAATTAGTACTTAAGTATTAATTATGTAAGATAATTATAGTCAATTAATTAAAAGATTTTTAATTAATTATTAATAAAGTAAAGAGTTAATTAAGTATTAATTTTTATTTAATTAAGGTTTAATTATTTAATTAGTGGAAATTAGCCACAAGGGCCTCTTTAGCAAGTGGAATTAGTTTCTAGGACACACAACTGAAATAATTATTTTCAAGGACAAAAGGTAAAATAATTAGTTTCTAGGGCCTAAAAACCTATGAAATTACGTCCTTGAAAGTAATTGGACTGCTGACTTTGTCCTTGAAAGTAATTATTCTGCTGACTTTGGCCTTGAAAGTAATTTCTTTGAATGTGTGTCCTAGAAACTAATTGGACTGCAAAGTTTGTCCTTCTGGTGAAATGCCCCATTTAATTAATTACTAATCAGGCAGGGTTTAATTATTAATAATTTCTAATCAAGTAGGGTTTAAGTATTAATTAATTGATTGATTGATTGATAAAGATTTAATTAAGTTCTAATTAATTTTTAATTATTATTAAATCAAGGTTTAAACTTATTTTAAATTAATTTAATAAAGGTTTTAATTTTGATTGCTTTAGTAGTTTTCTTTTATATGTAAATGGGTTTAAAACAAGGGATTCTCTTTGTCTGTGCCATTAAGTAGCTAAACAAATATGAATACTTTATTGATGATACTTATTTAGCAGAATAAATCTCCATTCTACTATAATTAAATTAAGTAGATTATTTGGACATCCATTTAGAATAATAAATTCTCATTCTGCTATTAAATTGATTTGGACATTGAATTGTATGTCAGTTAATTAATATTGAATAAGTGATGGATTAGCTAGTGATTGCTAGTTGATTTTATTTACATATATGTTGGCTTATGTAAATACCAGTTATATAACTTGAAAATTCAAATTTAATTAAATGGTAACTTGATTTAGAACCATTGTGGTCGCTAAGCCTCTTCAAGTTTTGAAAGTTATGAATTTAAATTAACTTCAATTTTATTAATAATTTGAGGTTAGGTGTTTATATAATTATAAAAGATGTTTAGAAGTTAGTTAATTAACTATTCTATTGCAAAGGTTTTAAAGTAAGTTGATTAATTATATTATTAAGGATATTTTAAAGTTAATTAATTATTTGGTTAACGATGTTTAAAGTTAATTACTTATTTAAAAATGATGGTTTAAAGTTAATTAATATTTAATTATGATATTTAAAGGAAATCGATTAATTTTATAAAGGAATGATATTTGTTTTAACTGTTTAATCCTTCTTAATTATGGTGGTATGGAAACATTCTTTCCTTACTTAACACCAAAGGACAGTGGTTTAATTTATAGTAAGAAATATTTTAAATAATATTTGTTTTTGGCGCATTTAAATATGATTTTGGAAAATAGGAAATCTTCCTCAAGTTTTGTTAATATACTAATACCGTTGAGATAAATATATGGATATTTTCTGAGTATTGAAAATATAATGGTTTGAAATATACTTATACCGCTGAGATAAGTATATGAATGTTTTTCCAAGTATTGAAAGAGTATAAGGGTTTACTTGTGAAGGTATTTTGAATCAAATAATTGAAAGAGATTTTAATTAATGGAATATTTATTAATTGAGGCTTAGTAAATCCTACATGGAATTAAATATATGTTTAATTGTTAGTTTATTTAATAGTTAAATAACCGACTATCAAAATCTCTACCAAATCTAACTCTGGAAATATCTAGGAGAACCATGGGGGTTATATGGCATGTTAGTGTTGTACTATGATGTATGTATGTATATTAAAGTCGCTTTCTTTTTGTAAAGACTTGTTTAGTCTTATATATTACTCATCACATTTATGAGATTTTGTTCTCTCCTTTTCCTTTTCTTTCTCCCCGACAATCTGTCTTTCCCACATTTGGATGCTCGGCAAGTTAATACCATGGATGTATTAGTATCGACTTCTGAGGGTCGAAAAGGCAGGTCATTATAATTTCCCTTCCAAAATCAAACTCATGTACTCGAATATGCACAGCACCCTTGCCGTGCACTTCCATCCTCCATCGCACGAGCTCCGGTAAACGGAACAACACGCCGCCAACTCCATCGAACCGCTCTTCGCGAACTCTACCTCCCCGACCTAATACTATCAGGCTCGGCACCTCCCCCTCCATCGCGACCTAATGGCTCCATAAGCGACAGTAGAAAGTCACGATTCACCTCATAAAGATGCACGCCTCTAAATTTCCACCTTCGACTCCCTTTAGCAAGAGAAGCACACCCATACCCTCCAAATTCACTAACTCCACCTCAAACGCCATCATGACCAGAACCTAGCTTCAGCTAGGAATGTCGACCAAACCCAAATCATGCCGCACTCAAAATGACACACACAAAAATGAAGATCTCACACACACGATCCCAACGGATCCACTCTCGCTCGATTTCATTGATTATAGCACTTGATTTAATCTAAAAGGGGCGCGGCTACTACTTTCTTCCTATAGGCAAAGGAAATATGAAAAATAAAAGAGGAAAAGTCAAGAATAGGCTAAGTTTTAGGTTTGGTTTATGTTATAATTTTTGGCACGACGTTACCTAGAATTTCGTTCTCTTACGAACCGCGAACGACAGAAATAAAGATCATGCACAACAATGCGACATGATCACAAAACAATAATAAAATACACTAGTTATCTTATTCTGTGAAATTTCAAAAATACCATTGTTTGCCGAAAAATACGTCAAACGAAAATTTAAATATTTTTCAAATTAAAAATTATGAAAATATCATATAACTTCATTTAAAAATACGTCATTAAAAATTAATTCGTTTTATTAACAATTGATTTTCTTGTTAATTTTTTAAACTATTTATTATTGTAAATAAATTTACAAAATGAGTTTACCATTGTTATTTATTAATTAGAAGGATTTAAATTAGGCTATTAAATCCATTTATTTAATATTTAATTCACAATTCAAATATTTAAATAATCTTTATATGTGAATATAAGTTATTTATATTTTTCCGGGATGTTACATCAATCATGGATGTGTAGTATGGAAATTACATGAATTGTAATCTATACATGTTTGTTTCCAACTGGCCTAACTTTAGTGAGATCGAAAAAAAGTTCAATATTTGAATTTCATAGACTGCAAAGATAACTTTATTACCTTATTTATGATTAAAAAAATTAATATATCTGTAACAGCAGTATAGAACACTGTGTCATATGACTATGCCAAATACAAACTCCCCTGAACAAAAATATCCTTACATAAGATTATACCAATTTAGCAACATGCTCATGAAAGACCATGGATGATAATCATGTTGTAAGTGGATCTTCCATAATGGAATTTATCATAATATGCTCTATGAATTACAATCTATTTTGCATTCTCCCCTTATTGAAAAATAATTTGTCATTTATTGTTACAATATTACTTTAATGGTCTTTCAAAAATAATATTACTTTAATGGTACGAATAAAATTACCTTTTCTTTTTTTTCATGGCAGCTCCCACCCATCCCTATACCCATTTCCCATCTTTTCAAACTGTTCATCCCTCCTCCTCTTCTGTCCTCCCTCCTCCTCCCCGTACTGCTTCCCTGCCTATCCATACCCCATCTTTTCAAACTGTTCCTCCTTCCTCATCTTCTGTCCTCCCACCTCCGCCCCGTGCTGCTACCATGCCTAACTCTCCTCCCACCTTACCTCCTCCTGTTCCTCCTCCTCTAGGACCAATTCAGCCTTCGGATCCATCTTCGTGGTCCTCTCTATTCAAAACGAAGTCGCGCAATGCATGTCATTATTGCCCCGTGGATATTCCACTTGAATTCAATGGTTTTGCTCTTATCCCTCCGAGTGCTGTCATACAAGCAGGCAATGTTGTTTGGGGTGACTGGTTGGTTGGCTTCTTTCTCGATAAGCCTCTATCCTACTTAACTGTAATTAATCATTTGAAGAAATCTTGGAAGCTAAAAGGAGACATAACAGTGAAATCTGATGGAATCTTGTTCCTTTTCCATCTGGCTTGTTCTGAAGACAGAAGGAGAATTCTTGAATCTGACCCAATTTTCATCAGGAACAAGATCTTCATTGTGAAGGCTTGGGATCCATCTATTGGAAACAGCTGCAGCACGATCAAATCTGTCCCTGTTTGGCTAAAATTAACCAATATTCCAATTTTTGCCTGGTCATTGGTAGGCATTAATTGGCTGGCCTCGAGAATTGGAAGGTTATTGTGTTTGGATTCTTCAACTGAAAGAATGGAAAGGATTGGTTTTGCTAAGTGCTTGGTGGATGTTACGCCGGATGTTGATTTGGTGGATGAGTTCCCTGTGCAGCTGCTTGATGGATCTACTCAAATGGTGCGGGTAAGTTACCTATGGAGACCTGACATTTGCACTGTTTGCAAGGAATTTGGTCATACCACTAGTAACTGCCTTTTGCAATGTGAGGACAGTGGGAGGAATAATGTTGTTACTGCTACAGTGGGGGAAAACATGAAGGGAAAACAGGAAACATGGGAATAGGTAAGGAAATAATGAAGAACAAGCAGACCTGGAGGAAGGTTCCAGAAAGAAAAACTAAGCTAGTCGTTAAAAAATCAAACATAATGGCAGAGCATGTTGGGAATGGTGATTTTGTTGGGCCAGAGGGGCAGTCCTCTTCTGATCAGCAACAACTAATAAATGGGAAAAATGAGGTCAGTAGTTTAAATGAAAATAATGACATTGTTGGTATGGTTGGGAATCAGCAACACTCAATTCTTTCATATAATAAATATGATGTTCTTCAAAACATGAATGATGCCATTGGAGTGGAGTCTGAACAAATAAATATTGATGGTGATGATGATGTGGTGGATGATGATGTAGTGAATGAAATGTGTGTGCTGGATGTCAAACCAAATAGTGGATGCATGAATGAAAAGAAAAATGAAGTTGAGAATATTCAATGTACAGATGAGGAATGTCTGGTAATGCACTGTCAAGCAGAAGTAATTGCAATTGATTTAAATCTTGATACTGATAAGAAGCAGTTGCATGCTAACCAAACTGATATTAATCTCCACTTGCATGCTCAGCAACCAAACAATGCTCACTCTTTGCAATTGCATGCTCAACAACCAAGCAATTCCCACCCCATCCAAACTGCACATGCCACATTACAAACTCATCCCTCATCCCCTCTGGATCCTGTTTGTAATGCTCATACCATCCAAACTGCACATGCCTCATTTCAATCTCTTCCCACTTCCCCTCTGGATCCTACATGTAACCATTTCTGTGCTCAACTACAACAGCAGATAACTGCCCTTATCTTAAGTGACCATCATGCTACTCTATCTTCTATTCCTTGTACCCCTCCTCCTTCAGAATCTTTTCCATCACTTCAACCTTATGCCTTTTCACGTTCGATTCCTGGTTGGATATCTCCACCTACCTCTCCAAAACAATCAACCACTGACTGCATCTCTGCCATGACTGATGAGCTCAAAAGGAAAACAAAGCCAAAGAAACACAAATTTGATAAACCCAGAACCGAGTCTCCAATCACGAGGAGCATGTCAGAAGCAGCTATACACTCACTAGTTTAATCCATGTCTCACAATTTTGGAGCATGGAATATAAGGGGATCCCATAACCACCTCAAACTCGATCAAGTCAAGCTTTTAATTGCCTCCCATAACCTATCAATCATTGCTATCCTTGAAACTAAGTTAAATCTTCCTCTAACTATAAATGCTGCTAAGTATATTAACCCTACGTGGCTCCTTAATCACAATTTGCCTGAGGCCAGCTATGGCCGCATCATGGTTCTACACAATCCATCTGAGCTTACCCTTGATCTGCTTCATGCAACGCCTCAAATAATGCATTTTCATGCTAAGTACAATAGCCCCCCCCCCCCATCTCTTTTTATATTTCTTTTGTTTATGCTTCAAATGCTGCTACCTCAAGATAATCTCTCTTCAATCTTATACCTGCTCTCAGGCAAGAAACTCATCCCTGGGTTATCTTGGGTGATTTCAACAGCTGCTTTTGCTTGTCTGACAAGAATGGTGGCCTTTCGCTTACACTAAGACATATTCAGCCTATTAATACTGCCATTTCGGATTCATCTTTGATTCCTATTCCTAAGACTGGTGCTCTTTTCTCGTGGAACAATCGGTCTCGAAGAGGAACCAGAACTTTTTGCAACATTGATCACTCCTTTATCAACTATAAAGCCCTTTCCTTCTGGCCTAATATTACCGCCTTCCTTCCCCATCCTGTTCTTTCTGACCATTCTCCCCTCATCATATCCACTGGGTTGCTGCCCCAGGAAAAAAAAGAGGTTTTAAAATTTTCAATTCTTGGACTAATGACCCAGAATTCATACCTATTATTCAGACAGCGTGGAAGAAAAAAAAATTTGACAATCCCATGTATATTTTTTGCAGAAAGCTTAGGGCTGCTAAGGTTGCATTAAGGGCATGGGCTAGGAACAAGTATGGCAATGGCACTCTTAAATCAACTATTCTTGGGGACCAGCTGAAGGAAGCTCAGAAAAGGATGATGGCTAATCCTGGTAGTTCTGATCTTGCTGAAGAAGAATATGCGCTTTACAATGAGCTCAATAAGGCACTGGAAACTGAAAGTGATATGAAGAGGCAGCAACTGCGAAACAAGTGGGCTGCTGTTGGGGACAGGAACACCTCTTTCTTTCATGCTTCTCTTAAGATAAAGCAATCAAAAAATAACATCGCATCCATTTACGATGAAGAAGGAATCTTGCACACTTCTCCTGAAAAGGTTGACAATGCAACTCTGAAGTACTACACTTCTTTGTTTGGCAATCACAGTAATTTTGATCCTGATCTCGACCAACTCTCTGCTATAAATTTACCAAAGCTAAATAATGATGAAGCTCTAAAATTAGTGGAAAGGGTGACTAATGAGGAAATCAAGAACACTCTATTTGCAATGAAGAGGAGCTCGTGTGGGGGACCTGATGGTTTTAATGTGGTTTTCTTCACTTCTACTTGGGATATAGTTGGAGTCGATTTCTGCAAAGCAGTCAACAACTTCTTTGATAAATGTAAGCTCCTCAAATCTGTTAATGCTACGAACTTGGTCCTTATTCCTAAGAGCTTGCCTGCCAATGCTGTAACTTCTTATAGACCCATCTCCTATTGCAACGTTGTCTACATGTGTATATCAAAAATCATTGCTTCGAGACTGGTCACTGTTTTGGATAGAATTATATCTGATAACCAAGCGGCTTTTTTGCCTAAAAGAAGCATTCTCGATAACGTTATGCTTGCCCATGAGTTGTTGACGGGTTATAGTCGTGTCAATGCTTCCCCTGGTGCTATGTTGAAGCTTGATCTTCGTAAAGCTTATGATAGTATTCAGTGGAAATCTATTGTTAGAGTTATGGCACTTATGGGCTTTCCTAAAATCTTTGTCGCTTGGATTTATGAGTGCATATCCTCGCCCTCCTTCTCTCTGATCCTTAATGGTGCTAACAATGGCTTCTTTTCATCTGCACAGGGCATTAGGTAAGGAGACCCTCTATCTTCCTATGTTTTTCTTTTAATTATGGAGGTCTTTACGTGTATGCTATGGCCTTTGTACCAAAGTAAACAAATTCTCTATCATTCCAAGTGTAAGGACCTTCAAATCACCTCCCTCCTTTTTGCTGATGATATCATGATTTTTACAAAACCAAATCTTCCTTCCATACAATGCATTTTTGAAGCAATTCATAACTTTTACCTAATGACAGGCCTAAGGCTAAATATTTCTAAATCCAGTATTATATTCGCTAGGATTTCTGACTTGCAGCGGATTAGTCTTGCCTCCTCTGCTGGATTGCAAGCCATGAATCATGACATGAATTACCTGGGGTTGCCCTTATGTACTTCTAGAGTGACTCATGCGGATTGCCTTCCTCTCTATCAAAGAATAATGGATGTTATGGATTGTTGGGCGAACAAATTCCTATCCCAAGCTGGCAGGTTAGTACTTGTGAAGTCGGTTAGTTTCTCCATGATGGTCTATTAGGCTCGTGCTTACATTCTTCCTATTAAGCTTTTGAGAAAGATAAGAAGGGAAATGATGAGATTTTTCTGGTTTGGATCCATACATTCCAGGAAACCAGTTCCCTGTTCATTTTCAATTTTTGAGAAACCAAAGAATAAAGGGGGTTTAGGTCTGTGCAACATTGAAGTGTGGAATAAGGCAGCCTATAGTTATCACCTTGATACTCTACTCACGAGGAGAAATACCTTATGGGTACGGTGGGTCCTCATACACAATGTTGGAGCTAGGAAATTCTGGTTTATGGATGCTGCCCAGTCTTCAAGTTGGATTTAGAGGAGCATATTGAAGCTGAGAAGCTCCCTGCTTCCATATGTTCAAATAATGCTAAGTGGCACTAGCACTTGCAGCTTTTGGCATGATCCATGGATAAGTAAGGGAATCATTATTAGGAAGCTGTTCACTCCCCAACAAATATTTCAATCTGGTGTTGGATTGAATGCGATGGCTGTGGATTACATACACAATGGTGTTCTTGTAATGCCCTATTCTAGTAACCAAATGGTTAGGGCCTTCTGGCATCAACACGCTGTGAACATTTTTGATATGCATGATGAATGCACTGTTATTTGGAATGGTAAAAACCATGCAGTCACCAGAATTTACAATGATATATCGGAATTGGATGCAATGCTTGACTGCAAGTGGAGCAAAGTAACTTGGACTGCTATCTCTCCTAGTTCTGATAATCTAATGCTCTGGAAAGTTAGAAACATGGCTTTGTTAACTAGGGATAGATTGATTGGTTTTGGGATGACTGTTCCTTCTAGGTGTGAATTATGCTTTACACAGGAAGAGAGTGTCAACCACTTATTTTTGGAATGTGATTATGTGATGCAACTATGGAAAAAAATCTTAAATTGCAATGGTCTCTACTGCTAATTCTGTTGATGATCAGTGGGGCTTCATTGAATAGGCTTTAAGATGGAGGGAGGAGGAGGGTTTTGCATTTTTCTTCAGCCTGACGAAGATGCTGAAAATAATATGGGAGGAAAGAAACATTAGGTGTTTCAAAGGAATAAACCGGAGCCATTCTGTGCTATGGTTTGCATTGAGGCGCAACATTATGATGGGAATGAGGGAAAGTGTGCATTCTTTTCATGAGAATATGATTGATCCTTGGATCAGTTAGCTTTTTGGTTTCTTTGTTTTCTTTTTTTCTCTGTACTCTAGTTCATCCTTGTGCTGTCTTCTCTTGTTTTGTTTTGTTTTCTATTTAATAAATCTGGTAGGGGACCAGTTTAACCCCGCTTGCTCTGCAAAAAAAAATTACTTCAATGGTCTTTCTATTTCTTTTTCAATATTCCATAACTTTGTGATAAAATTTGCCATTATTTTCCATCGTTGGATGCCCCATGATAGAAAATAAATGTTAGTTGCATAGTAGAGGAGACTATAAGAGTCTGTATGACAACATTCTTTATATAGCTCCACCAAAAAATATTATTACTTAAAATGGATCTTTGCACTGTTGGCATCCAAAATATTTGAATCGAAATGATTTATGATCTCCAACCAATCTGAATTTTTATCTATAAGCATATAATCTTTGTGTTCCTTAAAGAAATCTCATAACCATTTTGGTTACTAACCAGTGATCCGCTTTAAATGGCAATAAGATATCTGCCAAATAATGCACGCACTATACATATTTGTATATGCCTTAGCATGCAGTAGGCTCTACACCGCAAATGTACGAGGAATCTTCTATAGTTCTTTAGCTTCAAGGATGTTCTTATATAACTATATAAGACAACATTTGTCCCTTTTGGCAAAATAGAATCAATTGATTCGTAGTTTGCATACCAACCCTTCTTAAGCACTTATATACCTAGCTCTTTTGTGATATTACAAATACCATCCTATGAATAATAATGGTGTATTTGAATCCTTAGTACAAAGAGTAATCCATAAGTGGGTTTCTTAAATTTTTTCATAAATGTCTCTATTGAGAAACATGACTTTAGTATCCTGTCGATATTGCTCAAAATTATAATTTACAACAAGTTACAAAATTATTGTAATAAGTCTTTCAGTAAAACAAAAGAGAGAGTTTCTTTTAAAAAGACATTGATTTCCTTTTGAGTGTATTCTTTTCTATAATAACCCATATACCCTTCCATATTACCACTTAATCCCTTTTGCTTTTGAATAGTTATTCATAACCAATGATCTTGTTACCATAAGATAGGGGGAATGGTTTAAACTTATTGTCGTTTATAGATTTACACTATATGTTCATACCTTAAATCCACATTCCAAATTAATATATTGCATGGATTGATGTAAGCCAACAGAAACATCTTCACCAATCCATTATTTATCTTTATGGAGAAATATTACATAGTCATTTGAAATAGTAATTCTTCCTTCTCAAATCGATTTCCTTAGTGATTGTGCATCTTAAGGTTGTTGAGTTTAATTTCTTGAAACATTAACCTTAACTTAAAGAAAATTTTGTTTAACATTATCTTATTATGGTTCATAATTTACTTCTTGTCAATGAAAGAAAACAAATCTTATACATTATTCAAAGAAGTAACTATAGTTGAATCAAAGTTAATGATTCTCTTTAAAGACAATGATCCATACTTTATTTCTCTCCCAAATTCAAAATCCTCAAAAACTATTGCATTTCTCGTCTTAAATTTTTTCCTTAGTGTGGGTTTATAAAACTTATAGCTTTTAATCCGCTTAGAATATCAATAAAGTATTTCATATCTTCAGCGACTCAATCTAGAATTATATAGTAAGATGAAATAAATAATTACATTAATCACCATATCCAAATTCAAGGCTTCAATATAGGAGGTATTTATCATGAATTTCAAGATATTCAATTTCAATAATGTATGAATTTATTGATAGATTAATCTTATTACTTCTGAAGGAACAATAATAACCAAATTTGTTCATATCAAAATTAGTAATTAAAATCTCTCTAAGTGACAGTTGTAACGATCGCCTATTCGACCCTGAATATCGATACTAAATACATCAACCATATTCGTATGTCAAGTATCCAAGTGCCGAAAGATAGAAAGTTAGGATAAGAAAAGAAAACGACAAAGAAAGAGGAGAACAAAAACATCAAATCTCACAACGAAATGATAACATATAATATCAAAATGATCTTTACAAAAGAAAACTGTATGGGTATAATAATCAGAGAAAACTATCATATCATCAGCTTGGACAGTTATTAACAGCTTGTCCTTATAATTGCATATACACACACATAATGCAATGCAATGGAAATAAATACTATGCTAGGTAATCATTCAGCTCCTCTCCAAGGGCCTAAAGCATCCATAACTAAATCGAGAAATGTACTTGGGGCTGACCTGAGCATTATAAGAAAATAACACTCTGATCAGTCTGGTAAGCTAGCGTGAGAAACTAAATCATATGGATTTCTATATTTATAAAACCCTTCAAAATAAAGGTATCTCTTAAGACCATGCCCAAATAAACACGGACAAGTTTTACCTTATGATAGCCAAACCATTTCATAAAAAAACTAGTGATATTATAATCACATCTAAGGTGATGAATATAAGTAAGAAAATAGCTATGGTGCACGAAGTGTACACCGCAACAATAATAGTTATACAATCAAAACCGCTAAGGCGCATTCGCTAATTGTGTAAGCTTTCCATGGAGATGCCCTCAGTACTTCAAGGTGGATCTCCTACGACAAGGGTCAGAGAATTCCCTTTCGAGCCACGTAAATCTCTAGATAAAATGTACCATTAGGTCAAAATAGCTGGGCCACACAGAGAACATGAACCCGAATACCCCCAGCCTCTAGGGCCCATAATCGAAAGCATCTCTAGATATGGAGCTGTTGTACCCTTCCAGGTTAGCTAAACCAACTGGCTATGCCCTTAATCTGTGTTTAGTCATTTCATCAATGTTGAGGTTATGTTCGGCATCCTCTACCAGCCATCATTACTCTAACAGATCGCGAATCCTCAATCGGATTCCAGTATCTCGAATAGATCCATTTCCAAGAGATAGAACACATATCTCAGTCTTGAAGTGGTTTCGATAAGTAAAACACTTACCGATCACGGTCTCTTCAAGACTGAATCGACAAATTTGGTCGTATTCAACAATAATGAGAATGATCCCATAAGGGAACTAAGTCCCATATACTTACCATAAGAAAGTAGACACACAAGCACTATCAATTCATATAAAACTCAGTCACCTAAACGAATTTTAACCTCTTTTTAATTAATTTATCCTTTATTACTTAAAACCATTTTTATTAGTAAAACTCCTTTTTATTTAATAAAACTTCTTTCATTAATCAAAATTTCATTTATTAATTAATACTCCTTTATTAATTAATACTTCCTTCATATACTTATGTGTGTGTGTATATATTTAATTTCTCTTTATAAAAGGTATATACTTATATCATGTTGTTTCACTATTCATTTATACTCTTTAATACTTCAAAAGTATTCATATACTTATCTCGATGGCATAAGTATATTCATAAATCATTTAACAAATTTTACTTACTTTAAAAATATATTCAAAGAGGTTAAAAACAAATGTTACTCAAACATTGTTACTATAAACCCCTTCTCTCTTTTATATTTTAAAACATATACTTTTCTCTATCTTTATTCCAAATGATTCCATACTTATTCTTATCTTTAAAATTCCATTACTAAAGATCTAAATATATTCATAATCATTTATCTATATTTTTCCACTTTAAATATAATTCAAGGGTTTAAAAACAAATGTTATTGAAACATTGTTTACTACAAACCCAAAACATTTCACTTTTCATGATTATCTTTAAAATTCTCTTTTAAAGGGTTTAATTACATTTATAAGAGTAAGTGTTACTCAAACATTGTCACAACAAACCCAAGTCATTTCATACTATAAAATATTCTCGAACAGAATATCCCATATAGTGGTTTTGAAGTGGTATTCGGCAAGTAAAACACTTACCAATCCCAATCTCTTTAAATCCAATCGATGAATTTTTGGTTAATGTAATTCATGTTCTTTTAAAAGTAAACGATATCTAGAGGCGTTTCGTATCAATGCCCCTCCCCAGGGGTTCTCATTGGTATAAATCCACGAAGCCTTTCGTATACTTCCTAAGTTAAGTTTGGTCAAGACCAGTAGTCAACTAATCGACTATCAAGTCTTAAGTGCTTGCTTATAGAAATCAAGGTTCGTATACGCATTTCTGACATTCCAGCTTAACTATTCCCCGATCAAGAAGGAAGTCAATAGGTTAGAGCTCTATTGCTCCATCCCAACTCGAACATCAGTTTTGACTCTCACAAATAGAGAAGCCTGCCTCGTTCGGTTTTAGTGTTAAGTATAGTAATACCAACATTCCATAAACAATCAAACGACATGTTCAATTTACAAGTGTTACTATTCGTCCCTTCTTCTAAAACAATAGTCTTCTGAAATTACTTGCATAAATAAGTTAGAAATCCTTTTAATCATGATATATATATATAATAGATTTATTTAACAGGGTAATAGAATTTAAAATAAGTTAAGGAAGGAAAGTGTATAAAAAACTCTTACTTTAATAAAAGATTAAAAATAGTTTTAAAAACTATATATGAATAAAATACTTATAATTAGGATATAAATAGTTACAAAAAATATTACTTTAAAAATAGTTACTTAATATTAATTTGAAAAATCTTACTACTTTAACAAAATATACAAGTTTTATATATATGAAATAAGAATAACCTTTACTTTAAATCTTCAAAACAGTTATTTAAAAATATATTTAAACTTCAAACTTCTTTTAAAATACTTATATATCTTTTATAAAAACCGTTTAAAAATATTTCATAAATATATTTAAGTTATAACATTTTACAGGTTACAAAAAAAGATGTTTTTCCAAAGTGCATCCATGGCGCCTATTACTATTTGGACCCTAACTTTACTAACTTTATTTTATAAGCTTTTAAACTTCATTTCTTACTATCATTTATACTTCTATAAGTACAAAAAACATTTCATTCAAAATAAACAAAAATGGGTTTTAAAAAGTGACATAGAAGAGAAGGATCCAAAGTGTGTTTTTAACGACCATCGTTATACGGACAATTCCACATCCAAATCAATATTCAGACTTCAATTAATCACATACAAATATATGATTCTCATATCCATATTACATCGCAAAGATGCATAGTATAACATGTGTACAAAATACATAAGGAAGAAATATATTCCAAATATTACAAGTCCAAGTCTATGTCCAAACTTCCAATTACATATGCCATTACATATGCTCATTCAAACAACATAAACTAAGGCCTTCCAAGGCACAACAAGTACACAAATAATATGCTATTCAAAGCATATAAATATGGGTTTATAAATTTACTTAGTTAGGGTCTAATATTATTATTAGTAGCAAGCAATATATTTAGAGTTATACAGATTCATTTAAGGTGAGATAACTCACCCTAAACCAAGGAAACAACTAAGCTAATGCCAACACCAAGCCTCCATCTTCCAACCTCAACCAAAGAAAGCTCCAAAATCGGCAACCATTCAACTAAAGCCCACATCCAAGCTTCCTCCTCCCATTGTTGCCTACGGCCAAGCCTAGGGAGACATTATTACTCATGGTCGTGAAGGGGTTCTCCCTTTTCTCCATCATTCTTCGACTTTTGAGATGCTATTGTGTGTTCTAAAGATGTTCTAAGACTTTGGTGAAGTTTAGTGCAGAGAGGATTTGATTTGATATATTTTACAAGAATTGAAGAGGAGAAGAGAAAGGAGTGAAGACATTGATTTCTTTTGAAGTAAATTAGCAAACTAAAATGAGAACCACGAATATGTATTTATAGACTTCAGAAAAGTGGCAAAAGACCTCCTATATCCCCATATGGGATTCTATAAACTTACACCCTACACATACCTCTTACACACCATACTACCCTTGAATTAGGTGTAACAACTTAGGATTTTCGACCCTTGAAAATCAACACTAATACGTCCACTATATTGCATGCCAAGCAATCAAATGCAGGAAAACTCGATTGTTAGAGGAAAAGAAAGAATAAAGAATCAAGAAGAAAGAAGAGAGAAAGAAAACAAACAACACAGAATCTCATAGTGGAACGAATAATCTATAATATACAATAAATCTTTACCCAAAGAAGAAATATAATATACATACATCAATCAGAGTACACTGACATATCTCACCCTGGACAGTCATAATAGCCCGTCCTTACAATTTGCTGATAAATACAACAATGAATACAGCGGAAAAACAACCATATACGTGAATACGTTTCTAGCCTCCAGCTCGTCTCTTGAAGCTCCAAAGCATCCAAACCAAATCTGTAATATGCTCGGTCTGACCCGAGCATTATAATAAAATAACACCCAAGTCAGTCTGGAAAACCAGCGTGAGAAAACACACCCAACTGGATTTTAAAGTTATAAAAAGCCTTTGAAATCAAAAGTATCTCGTAAGACCATGCCGCACATAAACACGGACGGGTTTTTACCTTACGATAACCAAATCATTCATTATGAAATTCTCTGATATTATAATAGTGTCTAAGATACAAATAGTTATTAATCATAGCCAAAATTGTTACATTAATTAAACTCCATCATAATAGGTATACAACTAAAACCGTAAAGGCACGTATTGGAGAATGGATTCCATACAATGACTGGGCTACTGGGGTATCGCCCGTCATGGTGCATCACTAGATAAAATAACACCGAGGACCTCGTCGGGATCCCTACCAACATAGAACCGGACTACCACTTGAATAGTAGTATCAAATATGATCACCCCTCCGTTAATGGGCCACGAAGCATACAAATGAGAGATAATATCGACTCTAGATAGGGGTGATCATACACTACTTGGGAGCAACCCACTTAGCCCCGCTACATCTCCCAAGTTCTAGTCATTCCCGGTTGATGAGGCTTGAGGCAACGTTTTACCTTTTAAATAGCACTTCCACTTGGAATGCTAACACTGCCCTCCAAGCAACAAATGCAATGTCAGTATTTATCTATACAAATTTGTATTCGGATAACATATCCGATCCTAGTCTCTTCGAAACAACATTTGATAATTTCCAGTAAACTCAACCCGGTTCTTTAGGAAATAAACAGTCAAAGATAAAAACGGAGATCGCCTCCTAACCGTTAGTGGACGAATTTCTTTATATTTGTCCTAGGAGAACGAAACGAGATTTATACGCACGGTACAACATCATCGAAGATGATTGTGCCATATAACTCATGTGTTTCTCCTAGATATTTCCAAAGTTACGTTTTAGGTCCATATTTGATAGTCGGTTATTTAACTATCAACAAAACAAACATTCAAATCAGGGATTTAATTCCATAGGGAAAACCAACATTGGTTAAACACATGAGCATCCACTAGTCTCTTAAATAATCTTTTCATTATTTGAAATCACTCTGTAAATTATTTATATAAAAACACCTTTTA
The DNA here is from genome assembly GCA_030737815.1 of Allium fistulosum. Taxonomy (NCBI): domain Eukaryota; kingdom Viridiplantae; phylum Streptophyta; class Magnoliopsida; order Asparagales; family Amaryllidaceae; genus Allium; species Allium fistulosum. The sequence continues at coordinate 1,431,646,795 of CM060902.1, forward strand.
AAAGATATACCCACAAATCCCTATATTTTCAATACTTGGAAAAATATTCATATACTCAATGGTATAAGTATATGCACAAATCAGAGGAAGATTTCCTTTTTTATGATTCTAAAATCATTTATAATCTCCATTATAATTTCTAAAACCATTTATAAATTATTTATAAATCTCTGGAACCATTTATAAAACTCTTTTATATATTCCTAAACTCACTTATCATTTAGGACCCCTTTATTAATCCATAAACCTATTTATAAAACTCTTTTTATAAATCTATAACCCCTTTCTAAAATTCTTTTATAAATATCTAAGAATTTATAAAACTCCTTTACCCTGTAAATAATCTTCCTTTGAACCCTTAAACATTTTATAAAACTCCCCTTATAAACCCAAGTCCTATAAAACTCTATTTATGAATCTCGATAACATTTATAAACCAATAAAAATCATTTACTTCTAAAATCTATTATATAATAAAAATTACTAATAATAAACATTATAGATAATTAATTAATTATTATTAACCTTAGAAACATCTTAAAACAATAATTAATAATTTCAAAGACATTATTAATAAAACACTAATAATCAATTTTCAACATTATTATGAATAATAATAATAAATTTCTAAACAGTATTGATAAATCATTATTATTAATTTCAAACCATATTAATTATTTAAATAATCAATCTTCAAAATATTAACATATTGATAGATAACCTTAAAACAATATTAATTATAAATAAATAACTTTAAAACAATGTTAAATATAAATAAAAAAAATTTAAAACAATATTTAATAAATAACCTTTAAAACAACATTATAAATAAATATCTTAGAAAAGGATAAATAAAAAGGTTGGAATAAAATAGAAATTAAATCTTTTAAAACAAAATATTTTCGAAACCCAATTTCAAAATTTTAAATCAGTTCCTGTCTCAAAAACAAATTCCAACTCAAATGGCAATTTATAGCATTTTAAAATACTAATTTGAGGCTAATAGCTACCCGACGTTTACAATATCAATATTGATTTTCTATCACTACTGGGTTTTAGTTTTTGAACACAAACAATGTCATAACCAATACTGTTCATAAATCAGATTTCATATCCAATAATTCATAAAAGAGGAATTTTATTGGAAATAAATCAACAATATCGAGGAATCCCATTGGATCACTCCAACATGTCCCCTTGCATCACAGCTCATATATATATATATATATATATATATATATATATATATATATTTAAATGAAAATCAACAGTGGTGAGAAATCCTATTGGATCCCTCCAACCTGTCCCCGGCAAATGATTTCATATATTAATTTCTTTCTAAAGCGACAATTCATCAAAACCAAACGATCAACATATAAATACCCAAACATCCAATCAATAATTTTTATCGACTATATAATATTTCTGGTTAATCCAAAAAGGTGAGTTTAACTCACCGAAATTTCTATTGTTGTCGAAGCATTTTGTTTTGGAACTAAAATCGAACGACGTCCGATTTTAGCCTAAATTTCAATGGTCTCCAAATTTGACCAAACCGGTTCCATCACGAAGCTTTCATTGTTACAAGCGCAATACAAAAATCTGCATCTCGATTGGACCTTGTATGCAAAAGTTATTCAATTTGATAAGATTACGATTTTGATTTAAAAATTAATTAAACTAATTATTAGTATAATTACATTCTAATCTCCTCCTCCTTTTTAATCCTCCTTCTTGTTCTATCAACCAGCAGCTCCACCACCATTCTCGTTTCTTTCCTCCACCCCTTTCCTCCTTCGATTCACCAATAAAAGCCACAAAACCGAAACCAAGCTCCTTCTCTTCGCGAGAGCAACACCTCCATACCAATCACCTTCCACCCGAGCTACCCAAACAAAATGCATCCAGAGTCTCCTTCCCTCCGCACTGCCGCATTGCCCCCCCTCTCTCCCCTTCCACCCACAACTAGTGTCGAGCAACCCCATTTTCCACCTACAAGTGTCAAACTTTACCATAGATCCAAAAGCAAACTCAAAACGAACTGATACTCCACTAATTCAAAGTATTTGTAAACCCTAGTTGCTAACTTCAACCTTCCCTTTACTACTGCATTGACTACCCCCTCAACAGCACAGCCGCACCTCATCATATCATGACCTATGATAGATCTATCCCTTTGCAAGCCAAAGATACGAGCTTTCTATTTTTTAAAATTTATTTGAATTATTTTTTTGAATTTTGAAGCTCTCTTTCCTTTTTTTAATCTTGCTTTGAAAACATACTGGAGAAAATTAATGGAACCATACTTTCAAAGGGGAAGAGAAAAGTGGGCTGTGTTATTAAGTGTTGAGATATTATGTGTGTGTGTCTATATATATATAATGCATTTATATCGGCATCCCGCGGCACTGGATTTCGTTCTGTGTATGGACTCCGATCGACCAAACAAAAATACAGTCGCGCTCAGAACATTGACGTGATAACAAAAAAAAATATACACTGGTTATGGGTTCTGTAAAGTCACAAAAACACTGCTATTCGACGATAAAACGTCAACAGATAATTTAAAAATTATGGAAAAATCAAATAAATGTAATTAACAATACGTGAATAAAAATCGAGTCGTAAAAATAATAATTTAGTTTTTAAAAATTCATTTGAACTGTTATTACTGCAAATAAATTATAATTGAATTTACCGTTATAGTTTATTACATCAAAATAAGTTAATAAGCCCATTAAATTAATTGAATTAATAGTCAATTTAGAACCCAATTATTTGAAACACTATTCAAATATTCATTCATAGTTCAAATGTTTTAAACAGTCATTGTAATTGAATTCAAATTATTAACTATAATTAAATCATCATATTTGGATTTTGAGTTATTTACATTTTAAACCAATATTTTACTATTTAAATCAATTAAATATTTCAAAAATCCAACTAGTAAAATTCTGGCTCGTTACATTCTCCCCCCTCAAAAGGATTTCATCTATGAAATTAGCAAGTACGAAAAATGCCACAAATCCATTAACTTTCAAACCCAATTGGTTGAAATGGACTACCAAATCCTTTAAGCTTTTAACTTTCAAAAATCAGTTTGTCTAAACTTTACTATTACATTTTCTACGTCTTTAAATTCATTCATAATTAATAACTAATACCATTCCAAGTTATAACATAAACATCAAATTTTAATTATCAAAATTTGTTCCAAAATTCTCAAAAAATTTCTAACGCCTTAAATTTACGAAAAATTTCGCCGTCTCCTTTGCGCGATTCGATCGGAAAAATTCAATATATCTATATATATATAATCCCAAATATACATCTCATCTTCAAGGATGAGGCATCCCGTAGGAAAAATATAAAAATATGATATGTAATCCGAGATGTGTACCTTTTATTAGCATTAGTAAGCATATACAATCACTATAATGCGAAAGCGAGCTTCAAGTGCGAGGCATACGCCATCCGCACCTACTAACCACTCAACGACCAATGAGAACAAGTATAGAGAAGGTAATATCAATATATAACATGTACTAATACAGTAACTGTATGCAAATGTAATAAATGTAACAAAGAAACCATCTAACAAATAATATCCATCTAATTAATTCATAACCATATCAATTTACATTTTCCAATATCAACATTTAATTTATTAGAGCCCATACGATGTAGGTATACCATCTGTACGCAAAACCATACTTGATCGCTTGCTCGATCACAAAATGTCACATTCGAGCTAGTATCGTCCATACGACAACTCTAGTGCAGATTCAGATCCGGTTCCTTGATTAGAAAACCATCATCCTTCTTGCATAGCCATATACTATGATAGAGCACTCCAGAATCAATCAAGAATCCATATCCAGTATTTGCAGTCGAGAATCGAGTGAAAAATCCTAACTCGGACCGATGTAAATCATCTCGAAATCATGTACTTGAAACCGAATTAAATAGTTATACGAATAATATAATATACATACAACTTGCGTATTTACTGCAGTTGGTTTCTCATTATTCAGATTCTTTTATTTACATTCATTTATTACTTAGAATATTTCTTTCAATACTAATATCACTTAAGAACCATTCCATCAAAGTTTACTTAAGTTTATTATAAACATTTTTATACAACCATTTCTCATGTTTATTTTCACTCTACAACTTAAGTTCATATCCATTTCTAATCAAATCCAATTTCATTTACCTCATTTCATTATTCAATTCTATCAAACGACATTCCAAAACCATATTCAATTCACTAATTTATTTCATTAGTTCATTTCATTAATTCATTTCAAACCACAACCAATTTCATTTCAAAAATCATTTCATTCGCCTTTACTTGAGTCAAAATTCTTTTTCAAAATTCATCTTTTTTAACTTAAGTTAAATTTTATTTCATAATTCAATTTCAAATTTTCTTTACTTAACATTTATATTCAACAAATTAAATTTTTTTGTTTTAACCTACTAATTCTCAAAATTTATAAGTTAGAAAACTTATTTTCTCATATTTTCATAAAACACTTAAATGAAAATTTTCAGAGTTTAAACACCCTGTTCCTATTTCAAATTATTTTGAAATAATACTATTATTAATTTCTTTGTATTTCAAATCATACTTTTGAATTTTGAATCAAAACTAGTTTTACCAAAACAAAACTCCAATGGTAGCAATTCTTCTCTTGGAAACCCAAAAATGAACGTCGATGATGCTGCAGTCATCACGGAAATTATTTTCCAGCGTTCGAAGTGAGTTAAGTGCTTTCTATCTTCTTTAAATCCTTTTAAAATATTTCTAATCAAAATATTTTCAAAATAATACTATTATTATTCTTCCAAATCCATTGAAAAACAATTTTCAAAATCAACGGGATTTAAATTTCTCAAATTCTCAGCTTTTAAATCCTTTTTATTTACAAATCATATTTATAAATTTCCCTTATATATATAATTTCACTAGTGTTATATAAAACCATTCCTTACTTGTTTATCTTTATTTACAGTATAATAATAACAACCGTTATTAGAACACAAACAACAAACAACAAATGATAATGACCAAATATTATCATTCACTAACAGCCAAACACACCATATATATTATAATAATTTCTAAAAAATTATTCCTTTTTATATAAAATATAATCAAGGTAAAGTTATTTCATTTACCCAAATTTCAAAACAGTACTATGTTGAATTGCTTTGTTCAAGTGTTCAGAGACCTCTATCAATAACGTTAATTACTCGTATTAACCAGAATCTTATAAGCCACTCAACAGATCAATCAACACAATAGAAAACATTTTTATATCACTAACAAATATGCACTCATACACACACACACACTCAAACTCATTCTAGGGTGCTACTGACCCTATCTATAATGAGTACCCCACCAAAGCCATGGTTCTCGCTTCATCTTCAGCTCTGATACCAAGTGTAACAACTCAGGATTTTTGACCCTCGAAAATTGACACTAATACGACCACTGTATTGCGTGCCAAGCAATCGAATGCCAGAAAAATCGATTGTTAGGGGAGAAGAAAGAAGAGAGAAAGAAAACAAACAACACATAATCTCACAGCGGAATGAATAATCTATAATATACAATAAATCTTTACACAAAGAAGAAATGTAATATACATACATCAATCAGAGCACACTAACCTAGCTCACCCTGGACAGTTATAACAGCCTGTCCTTACAATTTGCTGATAAATATAACAATGAATGCAGCGGAAAAATAACCATATATATGTATACGTTTTTGGCCTCCAGCTCGTCTCTTGAAGCTCCAAAGCATCCAAACTAAATATGTAATATGCTCGATCTGACCCAAGAATTATAATAAAATAACACCCGAGTCAGTTTGGAAAAGCAACATGAGAAAACACACCCAACTGGATTTCAAACTTATAAAAAACCTTTGAAATCAAAAGTATCTCGTAAGACCACGCCACACATAAACACGGACTAGTTTTTACCTTACGATAACCAAACCATTTCTTATGAAATTAGCGGATATTATAATAGTGCCTAAGATACAAATACATATTAATCATAGCCAAAATTGTTACATTAATTAAACTCCATCATAATAGGTATACAACTAAAACCGTAAAGGCACGTATTGGAAAATGGATTCCATACAATGACTTGGCTACTGGGTACCGCCTATCACGGTGCTTCTCTAGATAAAATAACATCGAGGACCTCGTCGAGATCCCCTGCCAACACAGAACCGGCCTACTATTTGACTAGTAGTACCGAATATGATTATCCCTCCATTAATGGGCCCCAAAGCATGCAAATGAGAGATAATATGGACTCTAGATTGGGATGATCATACCCTACTTGGGAGCGACCCACTTAGCCATGCTACATCTCCCTTGTTTTAGTCATTCTCGGTTGATGGGGCTTGAGGCTACGTTTTACCTTTTAGGTAGCACTTCCCACTTGGAATGCTAACGCTGCCTTTCAAGCAACAAATGCAATGCCAGCATTCATCTATACAAGTTCATTCTAGGACTGAACGAAACGCTTGAGAGCCCTGTCTTCAATTTCGTCATCTTCAAGATGTCTTCACTTCAAAACACTTGAGTTAGATTGAAGTGGTTTTCGAATAACATATCTGATCCCAGTCTCTTCGAAACAACATTCGATAATTTTTGGTAAACTCAACCCTGATTCTCTAGGAAATAAACAATCAAAGATAAGAGCGGAGATCACCTTCTAACCATAGTTGACGAATTTCTTTATCATTTGTCCTAGGAGAACGAAACGAGATTTATACGCACATTACAGCATCATCGGATGATTGTGCCATATAACTCATATATTTCTCCTAGATATTTCCAAAGTTACATTTTGGGTCCATATTTGATAGTTGGTTATTTAACCATCAACAAAACACACATTCAAATCAGAGATTTAATTCCATAGTGAAAACCAACATTGGTTAAACACATAAGCATCCACTAGCCTCTTAAATTAATCTTTTCATTATTTGAAATCACTTTTTAATTACTTGTGTAAAAATACCTTTTAAAAGATATACCCACAAATTCCTATATTTTAAATACTTGGAAAAATATTCATATACTCAACGGTATAAGTATATTCGCAAATCAAAGGAAGATTTCCTTTTTACGATTCTAAAATCATTTATAATCTCCATTATAATTTCTAAAACCATTTATAAATTATTTTATAAATCTCTGGAATCATTTATAAAACTCTTTTATACATTCCTAAAATCATTTAGGGCCCCTTTATTAATCCATAAACCTGTTTATAAAACTCTTTTTATAAATCTATAACCCCTTGCTAAAAATTCTTTTATAAATATCCAATAGTTTATAAAACTCCTTTACCTTGTAAATAATCTTCCTTTGAACACTTAAACCATTTTATATAACTCCCCTTATAAACCCAAGTCCGTTATAAAACTCTATTTATGAATTTCAGAAACATTTATAAACAAATAAAAATCATTTACTTCTAAAAAATATTATATAATAAAATATTATTAATAAACATTATAAATAAATAAATAATTATTATTAACCATAAAAACATCTTAAAACAATAATTAATAATTTCAAAGACATTATTAATAAAACACTAATAATTAATTTTCAACCTTATTATAAATAATACTAATAAATTTCTAAGACAGTATAAATAAATCATTATTATTAATTTAAAACCATATTAATTATTTAAATAATCAATCTTCAAAATATTAACATATTGATAAATAACCTTAAAACAACATTAATTATAAATAAATAATTTTAAAACAATTTTAAATATAAATAAATAATTTAAAAAAATATTAAATATAAATAATACCTTAGAAAAAGATAGATAAAAGGGTTTGAATAAAATAAAAATTAAATCTTTTAAAACAAAATATTTCTAAAACCAAATTTTGGATTTTAAAATCATTTCCAGTCTCAAAAACCAATTCCAACTCAAATGGCAATTTATAGCATTTTTAAAATACTAATTTAAGGCTAATAGCTACTCGACGTTTAACCAATTTCGATATTGATTTTCTATCACTACTAGGTTTAGTTTTTAAATACAAACAATGTCATAACCAGTAGTGTTCATAAATCAAGTTTCATACCCAACAATTCATATAATAGGAATTTTATTGGAAATAAATCAACAATATCGAGGAATCCCATTGGATCCCTCCAACATATCCCCCTGCATCACAGCTCATATATATCAGCACATATATATATATATATATATATATATATATATATAAATAAAAATCAACAGTGGTGAGGAATCCTATTGGATACCTCCAACCTGTCCCCCGGCAATTGATTTCATATATTAACTTCTTTCTAAAGCGATAATTCATCGAAACCAAACAATCAACATATAAATACCCAAACATCCAATCAATAATTTTTATCGACTATATAATATTTTTGATTAATCCAAAAGGTGAGTTTAACTCAACGAAATTTCTGTTGTTGCTGAAGCGTTCTGGTTTGGAACTAAAATCAAACGACACCCGATTTTAGCCTAAATATCAACGGTCTCCAAATTTGATCAAACCAGTTCCAGCATGAAGCTTTCATTATTACGAGCATAGCACAAAAATCTGCGTCTCGATTGGACCTCGTATGCAAAAGTTATTCAATTTTATAAGATTATGCTTTTGATTTAAAAATTAATTAAACTAATTATTAGTATAATTACATTCTAATCTCCTCCTCCTTTTTAATTCTCCTTCCCGCTTTATCAACTAGCAGCTCCACCACCATTCTCATTTCTTTCCTCTACCCCTTCCTCCTTCGATTCACCACTAAAAGCTACAAAATCGAAACCAAGCTCCTTCTCTTCGCGAGAGCAACACCAATCGCCTTCCATCCAATCTACCCAAACGAAACGCGTCCAGAGCCTCCTTCCCTCCGTACTGCCGCGTTTCCCCCTCCCCTACAACCTGCGTCAAGTAACCCCATTTTCCGCCTACAATTGCCAAACTCAGCCATAGATCCAAAACAAACTCAAAATGAACCAATACTCCACTATTTCAAAGTATTTGTAAACCCTAATTGCTAACTTCAACCTTCCCTTTACTACTGCCTCGACTAACCCCTCAATAGCACAACTGCATCTCATCATATCATGATTCATGATAGATCTTTCCCTTTGCAAGCCAAAGATACGAGCTTTCTTTTTTTTTGGAATTTATTTGAATTGTTATTTTTTAAAATTTTGAAGCTCTCTTTCCTTTTTTTATTCTTGCTTTGAAAACGTACCGGAGAAAATTAATGGAACCATAATTTCAAAGGGGAAGAGAAAAGTGAGCTGTGTTATTAAGTGTTGAGATATTATATATATATATAATGCGTTAATATCTACATCCCGCGGCACTGCATTCTGTTCTGTGTATGGACTCTTATCAACCAAACAGAAATACGGTCGGGCTCAGAACATCGACATGATTACAAAACGAAAATAATATACATTGGTTATTGGATTCTGGAAAATCATAAAAACACAACTATTCAACGATAAAATTTCAACAAATAATTTAAAAATTCTCCAAATTAAAAATTATGGCAAAATCAAATAAATTTAATTAAAAATACATCAATAAAAATCGAGTCGTAGAAATAATAATTTAGTTTCTAAAATTTATTTGAACTGTTATTACTGCAAATAAATTAAAATTGAATTTACCGTTATTGTTTATTACGTCAGAATAAGTTAATAAACCCATTTAATCAATTGAATTAATTGTCAATTTAAAACCCAATTATTTGAAACACTATTCAAATATTCATTCACGGTTCGAATATTTTAAACAGTCATTGTAATTGAATTCAAATTATTAACTTTAATCAAATCATTATATTTGGATTTTGAGTTATTTACATTTTTAAACCAATATTTTATTATTTAAATCAATTAAATATTTCAAAAATCCTAGTAAAATTCCGGGTCGTTACATTAGGTGTCCTTTTGTACTTCTTCTAGAAGCTATTAGCTGAATTAATTTTTCTTATGAAATAAGCTGTATTTAATACTTATTAATATGTTCACATGTTAACATACAAGTTCCAAAAGAGTTCGAACAATTTTTTATGATTAAAAAGTCATTAATTGATAAAACGATTTTCAGTTTCATTATCAATATTTCTTCGAACTATTTATTTTTGTAAATTAATTTCAAAAATGAATTTCCTATCATTAGTTAATTATTAAAAAGTGGCTAATAAGGTTAAAAAAATCATATTTATTCACATTAAATCCTAGAAAAAAATATTTAAATAATTCAGATATTTAAATATGAAGTGTTCGAAATTCTAGGTCGTTGCAATAGTATAGCAAAAATATCAAGCAAATCCAAACAATATGCATATCTTTTTAGAATCGTCACATGTGATATCTAGTAAAATTCATTTTATATGTCCATAGATTTCATAAAAGAAACAACTACATATATCTGTATGTTATTTCTTTTCTTATAAATCGTTAGTGACTTCTTATCCTTGTTTATACATCTATACCATGTACGTTAAATGGTACTTTCTATCTTAGCATGCTTCAATCTCTCTTCTTCTTAACATAGTGTGAAATTACCTCAATAAGAGGTCATTTTATCCTAAAAAAATTAATAATAATCTTAAAAATGGTTATACTATGAATAAAAGATATTACCAAAAAAATAACTTGAGTGTCTTTAACTTATGATGCAACATTTATTCATATAGTACTCATTTATATTTTCCTTACTTTGACTATATGGAATCAAGCATTATAAAGAGTGCTTGTTCCCCTTATCGTTTTTGGCAAAACGCTTTTCATTTTATAAAGAACTCCTTAAGATTGATTATCCTTATGGATATCACACCCTTGAAAGCTTTTGAAATATTCTACCTTATGATCATTTGACTCTTGCATCTGGATTATCTCACCTCTCAATGTTCTTTATAACACTATAACATCATTCAACCATAATAGGGGTCGGTGTGATTCTCCTAAATGCAAGAACTAGATCCACATAGTTTAGAACAAACAACATGTTCTCTTATTAATCCTTAGAGTTAGTCCCAAATAAGATGAGAATATTGTTAAAACTAGATCCACATAGTTCATAACAAACAATATGCTCATGTCCAAAAATCATCCATAGTAAATTCAAATGATTGTTAAGTCTCTTCTCAAGATACCTAACACAATATTAATATCAAGTCCTTGGATGGTAATATTGACCGTAAGTGGTACTCTTGTTGTAATGATAAACACTGATGATAAATTCAAGTCGAATAATAATCTTCCTTTGGGCCGATTTGTTATTCACTTGTAAAACCTTATAATTGTTACATATTTATCATCCCACGTGTATAACGACCCCGGATTTTAATTAAATTTAAATTGATAATTAATTGAATTTTTGAATTAAAATTGTGAAATGTATCGATGAATTGATGCGAGTTTCCCCGGGTTCAAATAAAAAATGTGTTAAATTATTTAAATTTAAAATCTTAAATATAAATGGTTTGAAAATAAATATAAAAGTATAAATCAAATATATGATATTAACATAAGTATGAAAATAAAATAATAAGTAAATTAAGTGTTTTATAGTTTAAATTTGAAAATAAAAGAAAGATAAAAGTGTAAATTGTTTAAGTATAAAAGTATATATTTATACTTAAGTTAAAATTTTATAACAAAGGACTAAAACAACTTTATAATATATGTACAAAAAGTGAATGCTGCCAGATAAGTAAAATATGAAGGTAGCCTGTAAGTAGTTATGCAAGAACAAAGTGAAACAAGAAATAAATAAATGGCTGAAGTAAACAAATACATTCATATCTATGAAACAAGAAACATATACATTCAAGTAACAAATCTGTTAGTCAAACAAATATATATTCACCAGTATGAAACCAGACAAAGGCAGGTAAGATATAATGTAGACTGTAAAGTAGATATGCAGGCAAGTGCAAGAACATAGACAAAGTAAAGAAAAGAAAGTAACCAGGCAAGAACAAGTAAAAGGAAAATAAGCTGTACAAGAAGAAAAATATATATATATAGGTAAGTAAAGACCTGAGAAAGAAGACAAAGACAATAAAATATATAAGTATGTACTTATGAAAATAAGGACAATGCTATATATTCAAGTACAATTTAAAATTTGAATAAGTATAGATTTGTAAAAAGCAATAAATGAAAATCTCCTTAGCCACCAAAAACAACATACCAGCCAACAAGAAAAGAAAAATCTATGATGATTTGTACAAATATACATAACATCACTTGTACAAATAATAACATCAACCTGTAGACTCCATTTTATACACATTAACTTCTCATTCCAATACGCTCCTTCAAACTGAAGCAAGTATCATTTTAAAACTTAAACCAAACTTTTCTTTCAAATGTATGTATCTTTTTAGTTCTTGTTCGTTCAAACCAGACATAGCAAAGCTCAAAAATCTGTTGAAACAAACAGCAATTAAATTCATGAAGTAAAACAAATCATTATAGACCAAAAGCATTTCCAGATTTTGGTTCAAAGCTCCTCTGTTTCAACATTCCAGTTTTCTGTCTTCATCTCTCTATGAGTAAACAATTTAAATTTAAGCTAAGTATATATATATATATATCTGTTGCTTGTGAAGTCTGAGATTGAAGTTGCTTTGTTATGCATATATATATATATGAATTTTTCTCTGTGTTTATAATTACTGGTATGTGTGTTTGCCTAGTTATATTTGATATCACCTCTGTTTTCAGAACATAAAAGTTTGAACAAGAAAGAAAAAACCCCAGAAAAATCAAATCTTTGATCTTTTTTAGGCTGGAAAATGTGAACACAATATGTTTATTTGATTATAAATGAAAGTAAAAAACTTATTTCCAGCAAAATAAATGTAGGACGAGTCTGATATTTCATAGAACAGATGAACTTGTATAAACATGATAAAATCAAATATGATAAATTGTTGAATCAAGTATAAAAGTGGAATCATCAGTTAAAGATATGATTTTTAAAACAAAAATTTTGATTTTTCATTAAGTATGTTGAGAGCAGTTCCTAGTTGAACAGGAAATGCCTTCCTACCAATTTCCAGCGATCGGAAAATTATTTGATGTTGAAACTTTGCATGAAGCAAGTCTGGTAATCAATTATATTAGGAAAAATGTTAAATAATTTTCTATTGAAGGAGATGTTGGAGAGAGGCAGCTTTAGGGTTTAACGTTCGAATTTATCGTGGACGGAAAAATGGTGGTCGCGCCACTGTGGAGTCGCTGGAGGCAATCGGAGCTAAGGGAACCGAAGCAGGGGACTACGGCGGAGGTTCATGCGGAGTTGCGAGGTTTCTGGCATTGTGATGTGGCGGCGCGAGGCATTTTGGTCGATCGAAGTTGTGTTCCAGGGGAGTCGTATAGCTCGATTTCAAATTCGTCAACAGTTTGGGAATCTGGATGTTCGTGGGCTCGCGGAGATCATCGGGGGGATGTGTGGATGACCATGGCGACGGCCGGCGATCGCTTTGGTGATCGTGCACGTGCACGGTGCACCTTGTTCTGGTAATGATGGTTGTTGGTTTGAGCAGGGATTTTGTCTTGAGAAATTCTCGAGTAATGGAGTGTTTTTGCTCGAAGTTGGGGTGGATAAAACTCGAAGCAAATTCTCGTGTGTGCAGAGGGGTTTAATACTTAAACAAATTTAAGTTGAAAAAATTTCACACGGGTAAGTTTTTGATAAAACTCGAAGCAAATAGTAAATTCTCTCGGGTAACACTCGAAGATGTCTCGGGTTTTATAAATTCCAGTTTTAAAAACTTTAACAATCTAAGTTAAATTGATTTCTAAATTTATTCTTTATTGAATAATGATTGTTTGTGAAGCTAAAATGTGTAGTTAAAGGTTTAATTTAATTAATTAATGATTTGGATCAATTAAATAAGTAATTAGAGGTTTAAATTAATTAATCAAGGTTTAAAGATTAATTAAGTAAGGAATAATTAATTTGTAAATTAAGGATAATTAATTAAATGGTGAATTAAATAATTAAAGATTAATTATTTAATAATTAAAGGTTGATGAATTATAAGTAAATGTTAATTAATTTATAATTAAAGGTTGATTTATTTAATTAATAAATGATTAAAGGACAATCAATCAAATGATTTGAAATTAATTAATGTTGATTAGCCATGATTTTTGACTTACCTGATTAATCAGATAATTAATTGAGCTTACTTATGGATGTTTGAATTCTATTGATTGTCGAATGGTTTGATATTTCCGATAAGTGATGTTTTGTGATATATCCTGATTTATGTTGTGATCTGTAATGTAATTAATTATCTATGAATGTAATTTTATTATCTGCAATATATATATGTGATCTGTGATCTGTAAATGAAAGATAAGCGTTATAGTTATACCGCTTATCAACTATATTTCTGTATTCTGATCTGTGATGATTGAATGATGTTGCACTACTGTGTCAAACCCCTGGACTACACCATACTAACACAAATATGGATTTCACGAGGAAATCGGTTAAGTCACAGATGATTTAAATTTAATATTTTTGAAATTGAAATTTTAATTTCAATTGATTTTGGAAATAGATTTGGGTTAAATGTTAAAGCTTTTGAAAAGGAGTTTTTTAGATAAAAGTTATTTTGAATAACTTGGTAAAGTTTTCAATTTAAATAATTCAATTTGAATTTGAATTCAAAATTTGGAATTGAATTCTATGTTTGGAAATTACGGTTAAAGATGTTATAAATGTGTTTATATGAATTTAAACCATTTTAAAATATTGGTTTGAGAATTTGAATCTAACCCAAAGACTTTAACTCGTATAAATGAATCAGATTTTCCGAAATGAAAACTGTTTGTTTTCAAAGAATAAAAGCTTTCATTTAAGAAATGAAATTCCAATTTAAGTTAAAGGAAATTTCAAGTTTGAATTGAAAAATGGTTTTCCAAGTTATGAGTGAATTCTTTTTGAAAGCTATTAATTGAATCTGTTTATTTTTAACAGATTTAAAATGGTGATTTGTTTAAACCATTCGAAATGAAATTGTTTTGAAAGCTATGAGTTAAATCTTTGATTTAAAGATTTAACGAGTTAATCAAATTGAAATGGAAATTGATTTGGAAAATCTATGAATGAATCTTTATGAAACTGGGTGAACTTTGTGAATTGAATCTGTTTATTTTTAACAGATTAAAATGGTAATGTGTTTAAACCATTTGAAGAAAAGTTTTGGGTAATAAATTGTGACTTAACTGAAATTCCAATATCCATATGTTTTAAAATATTACGCTCACTATTCGGTTTAGCCGGGAGAGGACCTTTGTGTCACATAACCCATTCTGAATAAGTGATACGTCGTATATGGATAGCATTTGAAGACTGGTGTTGAAGACCGGGTGTTTGCGAGAACGATAGGATAACCTATCGATTGTCTCTACACTGGGTAGCTCCCGGTATAGAGATTCCCTAAGTGATGGGAAGTCCGATCGGGATTGTGAATACCCGGATTGTAAGGGCTTCTTCGGAAGTGCCTTTGGTTCTGTTCGAACCCGGAACAGACTTGTTTGGTTACATGTCTGACATTACACTTTGAGATATAAAGCTGATTTCTTTCAAATACATTTCTGTTAGTGGCGGAGAATTTATTCTTTTAGCTTAACACCCTTCTCTGAGACGTACGAGCTCAGAGGTTATGTAGTTGAAGGTTATCAGCGATATACTCCCATTTTGGTAATGTGGCATGCTGAGTGTTGCTGTGTGTTGATCATTTATTGATCATTTGTTGATCAAAGCATGGCTTTCGTGTAAAGCGTAGCTTTGTGGACGAGACCTCTTCGGACCTCACAACCCGGAAATGGTCGAAACAGGAAAGATGCGGCAAGGTTATGAGGGTCGCGCCCTTTAGGGTATGTCATTTCCTTATGGAAAAGGGTGGTATCAGGTATGGAGCCCTGGTATTTAACCTATGTGATTGCTCCAATCTCATTCTTTGTGGTTGTTGCTTTGCGAGGCGCCTCGGATAAAGGTCCCAAAGGACCGGGGGATGGTATACTCGAGAAGTTGTTACCTAGTTACAGAGGTAACCCGGCCTTGTGTTGGCAGAGAGCCGGGTAAGTTCTCGGGAGGTCCCGCCAGAGGAGATCCCATGTGGCATAGGAAGTTCCTTAGCCTGACCATTTGTTGGAAATCCAAAGAAACAATACGAACCTTGTACGGTTTTAGTTGTATAACCTGCTATGGAATGTGGTGGTAACCTGCTATTGAACATAGTAGCTATAATAGGCATAGTGTGAAATGCCTATGTTGGCTAAGATTAATATTGTATTTTCGAAAGGTTTTCTTACACTATGCACTAGTAATAATATCAAAAGAGTTTTTCTTTTGCGTAGTAAGCATGTTTGACTATCATAAGAAGAAATCTCCTCCAATTATGCGTTTGCATTGTGTGTGTGACGGGAGGTCTTATGGTAGTTTCATTTTCCAAAAGTATTGCGGACTTCAATGTTTAAAAATTGCCTTGTTGTTTGTTTTAAAGATAAACTGTTTTTGTTTGCTCACACCAGTCCCACGACTGACTCGGAGTTTATTGTTCCCTTCCTAAACTCTGGGTGCCCACCATTTTCCACACGGGCAGTCTAGAGTTGGGGTTTTCAGATATTCAGGTTTAGTAGACTATTGGAGCTAGTTCAGTTCTTGGAGTTCATGGACTGACATTGCTTATCTTGGAGCATCGTGTTGGTGTTTCAAGCTTGATATTGGAGTTGGTGACTCATACTCTTTTTCAGATCATTTGGAGTTATCTCTTCTGTTATTTCCGCTGTATCATTATTTATCTCTGATATTGTTGTATCATATTGATATCATTGTTGTATATCATTCTGGATATTGTATTCATTGGAGTTATATATGATATCATTGTTTTCTCTCTTCCGCTGTGTTGTTATGCTTAATGATGTTATAAGCTCCGGCACGATTCGAATTTCAACGGCTGAATCTGCGGCATTCAGGTACGATTGGAGTACGGATGTCGATTTTCGAACGCTGAAATTTGGAATGTGACAAAGTGGTATCAGAGCTGAGGGTAAAACTTTAGCTCAGGAGTATAACACATTAAGTAACTCATTAGAGATAGGGTGAATTATACCCTAGAATGAGTATTCCTCAAATATCCGTTCGAATGCCTCAGTAAATTTTCTTGCTATCCACTGATAGTAATTATGAGTGCAAGAAGAGGATGAGATAGGGGACAGGGGAGTACGACTATAATTGGTCGATACCCTGTAACAACAAGGAAACAATCTTTTCTCTATCAATCTCTTTTGTTCAACATCTCTTCTCAATTCTTCGATAGTTCCTGGTAGTTCCAGGAAGGAGATTCGATATATTAATATGGGACATAAACTCCAAATAAGCCAAAATTGTTGTTTGAATGAATTGATTGCTTTGTTTGTTATGGTTGATAGGTATACTTTAGTTTTTAAATTAAAAGTTTTGAAATTGTATCCATATATCTATCTATTATTTGGGTCCCAATATATTCTACGAATGGTTAGTTATCCCTTTGAACTGTAACAACCCTAGATTTTGCATATATTTTAATTTTGACTTTATTTTAATTTTAAATTATTTAAACTTGTTCTATTTCAAACATTTCATTTTTAAAATAAAACTTAATTATTAGGTGAATTATAATTTCAAAATGGTGTAATTTGGATATTTTACTGAAAAATGGATTTCTAGTCAAACTGGTCAAACTTTGACTTTTAACTTTTAAATTTAAATATTAAAATTCTTAAATTTTATCTTTTATTATGAAAATAGATTTAATAACTTGAATACAGCTTTTCGTTTCGTTGGAAACGGAGTTAAATTGTAGAAGTTATGTAATTTTCAATTTTGTGTATAAACTGTTTATTTTGCAATATTATTTATTTTAAATCATATAAATTATATTTTTATTGTCATATTTTGTTTTAATATGTGTTAATAGGTTATTTAATGTCTTTTAATATTTTTAAAATGATAATATAATTTTTCTAAAGTATACTTGAATTTATTTCAATTTATAAAGCCTAGTTTCCATTTTTTTGCTATTTTCTTCATTAAATTATATTTAATTAAATTTTATTTATTTATTTTTGTGAATTAATTTTTATTGTGTGTTCTTATCTTTATTTATAAATATTTTTCAAGTACATAAAGATTGTATAAAGTTCATTTGAATTTGTTTCAAATTTATAAAGCCTAGTTATGTATATATTGCCATTTTCTTTATTTATTTGATTTTTATTTAAATTTATTTATTTTCTTTTCTTATTTATTTTATTTTCTGAGTTTATTTATCTTTATTATCAGCCTTGTTATGTATTTATAAAATTAAAATGAATTTGTGGAAATTTGAAAAGACTTGAAACTCTTAGATTTCCAAAGTCTTTTCCTCTTCCGACCTTTCATTTTCCCAACTCCTCTCTTTATTGATTTTGGCCGTATACTTCAATTCTCTTCAGCCTCATCTTCATTTTCACGTGAATTACACTTCCTCAAACATTCCTCAACAAAAAAAATACGGCCATCTCCTTGTTATTCAAAAATTTGGTAAAAAACATCTTTTCTTTTCATGTTTTCTTTGTTTTCTTTTGTGATTTGCACTTGCCTTCTTCATCTCTATTGGATCGGCCTCCTTCCTCCTCCACCTTGGCCACCTCCACCACCACCCCCTCTGAACAACAGCACCTCCAGCACCTTCCCATGCCATAGCCAAGCCCCTATGTGATGAAACTCCACCAAAGTTGCACAAACATCACCTATATGCATACAAGCCGAGCCATCCACCTTCCATCACCTCTCTCCACCACATGGCTGACCATATATCACCACCACCTCCTGTTCCAGACCTGACACATCATGCCACATCACCACCTGACCCCCTGAGCCATGGCCATGCCCCTCCATGCCTTGCCCGAGCCTTGTAGTGGCCTTGAACTCATGCTTTTGCCTTGTATTGGTAGTTTCTACATCACCAAATGTTGCACCACTTTCTCTAGGTTACGCCGACCCATACACCACCACCACCAGCCTTTTCCTGACCCATACACCTCTGCCACACCTGTAGTTGACCACCTGAAGACTGTCCGTGACTTGGAGTGCCTTGGCTGTGACCTTTAGTTCCTTGAAAACAGTGCGTGTTGCCTTGTAGTTGTTGTTTCGTGCTCACAAACCTTTGCTCCATCATTTTCCCATGCTATGACCGACCTTTAGGAACACAAACCTGATCTAAAACCATGATGTAGCCGTGCCATTTCAGATCATAACTGAAGCATAGATGGTAGAAAGCAAGTGCAAACACTTTGACTTTGTTTTATGCATCCAATTCTAGCATTGTTAATGGTATCTTGTGTTGAAACTTATATATTGTTTTATTGTTTGTTCAAATGTATCCAAGGAGATTCATCTTTGGCTCTCTCACTCAAATCATATTCGAGTTGTCGTGCCTTCGTAGTCTTTGTATTGTGTGCTTTGGTGGCTATCTCCAACTTTTAACAAGTGAGTAATTCTCACTAGACGATGTGTACTTATATAACTAGTAAACTGACATCTTTTGAATCTGTAAATTTATATCATCCTGTTATAACTATTATATTATGATCATATAATGTTCACCCCTGTTTATACACATGATATATCATCTGTTACTTTTATATATTATATACTGTTCATTTTATCAGTTTATCACACTGCAAGTTCCCTGTAGATTAGAATCACTATGGGTTGAAATGATACATACCCGAATGGACTTTAGAATAAGGAAAAATCGTTATGGGCTGAAATGATAGGCCTGAACGGTTTTTATTTATTTATTTATATTACTTGGGATTGCGGGTTTGAAATGATAAAACCCGGTTTTCTTTGTAAACTGCGGATTGAAATGATACATATCCGTATCACTTGACCTAGGCTAGAAAATTATATATATAGACCCGTGGTTTATATATTTTTCTGAAATTTTTAAAATACTTTTTTTAATGTAAATATTATGGTATTTTGATTTAAATTTCATTAAAATGATTTCTATAAAGTATTTGTGTTTTTCTACAAATTAAATAAGTGAATTAAGTAAATGGTGAAGTAGAATTTGAAATATAAGTTAATTTTGGAATTTATGATTTTGTTTATAAATGGAATTTTTGTAAAGTAAGAAAATATGACAAATTTGATTTAAAGATGAATTTAATGATTTTTATTAAGTAATAATAATGTTTTAAAGGTGTTAGTGATTTTGTATAAATTAAAATATGGAATAAATGAACATTTAAGCTGAATTTGGAAATATAACTTAAATTGAATTTTGTGAAATTTGTTTAAAAGTGAAATTTTAATTAAGTAAAATAAATGGAAATAAGCTATATTTTGGAAATTTAAACTTAGTTGTTAAGTTAATAATTTAATTAAAGAAATGAAAATTTAATTGTTGTTAAATTTGATTTTTGTATGGAAATTTGACTTTATAAAATCATAGAAATAAAGGTATTTAAATGATTGTGTTAAATGTGAAATATATGATTTTATAAGTTAAAATGATTTATATTAAAAGTTAATTATTTGTGGAATTGTAAATAAGACTCTGAATATGATTTAACAGCATTTTGAAATGTAATGTAAAGGATATTACAGCATTTTGTAAATGTTGTAGTGTTTTAAATGAACTAAAAGGTTAATTTGAAATAAAGGCTATTAGAGCACTTTGTAAGTGCTATAGTGGTTAAACTTAACATGTAAGTTAATTGAAACTTAAAAGAAATCTATTACAGCATTTAACGCTGTCTTTTGTTAATTAACTGTTTTAAACTATAACTTTACGTAGCATTTTATAAGTGCTACGGAAACTATATTTTGTTGTTTTAAATTAATTTTAATGAAAAATAATCTCTAGAAAATGATATAATTTTGGGAAATTAAATGTTAAATTTCTAAAGATAATGAAGAGATATTTAAGTGGAAGAATTTGATTTCTAATGTGAGTTTAAAATGGTATTTAAATTTAATAAAATGAATGGATTTAAATGGTATTTAAATGAATAAAAATGAATGGTGTTTTGAATAATATTTTGATATTGTGAAATGAGTTTGAAATGATACTTGATTTCTGACTTATTTAATTTATTTGATAAATGAATATTTGAAGTATATATTAATTGAGTTTATTTAAATGATATTGGATTTATGAAATGTGGGAGATTTAAAGTTTTGAAATATACTAAAGATTGAATATTATATTTTGTGGATTTAATCTGTATTGGGAATTGATAAGATTTGAAACGGTTTGTTGGTAAACTGTAATTGAATTGAAATTTGATGGTTTGAATTTAATAAGTTTGTAAATATATAGAATTAAAAGATGATTTTAAATATATGATTTCGAAATGCTGTGATTTTCAAAGTATAATGATTTCAAATGTTTTGTTTCAAAAGAGTTATAACTTTGAAAGTATAGACTATTTGAAAGGTGAATATATGTTTGAAATGGAAATGATGTTGTTTTTAAATGAACATAGTTTTGAAATAAAATGATTTTGGTTTCGAAGTATAACTATCAAAGGTATGATATTTTGATATATAAAAATGATTTGAAATAAAGTTTGAAAAGATATAATATTTTGATGTATTAAAATGATTTGAAAAGAAGTTTGAAAGGATACGATATTTTAGAATATTGAAATGATTTGGAAATGATAAATCTTTTTTTTTTGGATAAAGACATGATTTTGAAATGATATCTTATTTTAAAGTAAAGTATTGTTTTAAAAGTTATAACCACGGGTTATAATAATGATTGGTTGGCAAAGAGACCGGGATCGGATATGGACATACTCTCTGTTGATACCGAAAACCACTTTGACAACCGTGTACGCGGTGGAGATTCCAGAATGAAGTAGGATGGTGGCGACGTTCTTAAGGTATGTTACGTGGACCCAACTCCCGTGAGTTGGCATAAGGTGGCTAAAACAGGAGCGATTGACGGACCAAGGAGGTAGCACCTCTTATCGGACACACTTCTTCGATACCATTCTATTACTTGTGATTGATTTGGTGGCCACCCTTGATTGGGAGTGTTGTTCGAGGTGGGCGGTAGTGGCTTCTATGCGTCACCACTAGTCCGGATGCGTAATTGGTATATCTACCCTGGCATTGCCTAGTTGTGCCGTGTCACCTACCATATCGAGCTTTACTACGATTATGATTTTAAGATCCGACCGCGTTAAGGTTCTCCATCCCCTTAACGCTATTTTCTATATGATTATACTTTACTGAT
Organism: Allium fistulosum; assembly: GCA_030737815.1. Classification (NCBI taxonomy): domain Eukaryota; kingdom Viridiplantae; phylum Streptophyta; class Magnoliopsida; order Asparagales; family Amaryllidaceae; genus Allium; species Allium fistulosum. The sequence continues at coordinate 1,431,669,174 of CM060902.1, forward strand.
TAGACATTATTATAATAGCGAATATTACTACATAGTAGATAGTTTAACGGATCCTTAAAGAATGGGCGGTCCCAAGCATTCTTTAAGTTACTTGTACCTTATTACAGTTCACTTGAGTTGGTTTATATTATATAAGTATATATTGTCCTGACTCGAGTGTTTGTGTTTTGCTTTACGCTCGGGTCAGCCTGAGTATTCACAGATTTGGATTTCCACCTTCTGGAGATTTGAATCGCTGGAGATTATCTGCTAGTCTTGTTCTATCGACTTCAGTTGTGTTGCTCTGTTCAGCTTGTACTTGGTTATCTTATTTATACTTCCGTTGTACTCTATTTCTTCTATTGTATCTTATGTACTCCGATATATTTATATAGTAGCTTCATGAACTACTATTTCTTTTACTTCCGCTGCATTATTTTACTCTGTGTCCGTGATCTGTGATTATATTTATTTACTGTATATTCTGAGATTTGCCAAATTTTAATTACAACGCGGTATTTTGAGCAATTCAACTCTGGCATGAGTGTCTACCTATACACTTATAATGGATGCGAATGGTTGAAAATATCGGGTCGTTACAGTTGGTATCAGAGCTTTGGCTTTGAGGCAAAACTCAGCATATGGAGTAGATTTATTTACAGAATCACTTTCGTTCGAGTTTAAATCTTTTCCTCTTGATTCGAATTTCCTTTGAATTTTTGGAACGTTCCCTGCGGTTCCAAAATTCATTCTTGTCCCTCACTATTCATCTTCTTTTGATTCTAGAGTATTCCAAAACTCCACTTCGAATGATCTTTATAGTGAATTGGCGGTCTCGCCAATATTCTAATTTTCTTGTAAAAGGGTGAAACTCCTTTACAATTAGCATCGATTCACCAGAGATTTATATTTATCCTTGGTTTAGATGCTAATATCTTTTGTTATTCCAAACTCTATCTCTTGAGATCGGATGTAGATTTACCCCAGAAAAATCCACATTTTGATCTTATTCATTAAGTCACGGTTGACCCGGTTAAGGTTGCCCGTGATTTATCTAAGCTTATCCATCTTCCTATTTTGTTATTAAATCATCTTGTCTTTGTTTCCAAAATATCTCCAAACATTTTTAATTGTACCAGTAAATCTATGTTTTGTTTTATATATTATGTTGTTTGAGTTGTTGATGTTGATTTGGGCTTCCGATCGATTCGTCTGATCAACGCTATCGATAGGATTTCTAAAACACTTTGACAGAACAAACTGACACAATATTATTTTAAAATTTTGGTTAATGAAATAAATTTTGATATAAGTAAATATTATGGAACTTAATAAATTAATTTAAATTGATTATTTAAAATTATAATACTTGATTTATCATTCTATAAATGAATTTATAAATAGCTGTTTATAAAGTTGATTTGGGAACTGAAATGAATTTAAATCAAGAATTTGAGAATTTAATTTCCGATGGTTTCAAACTTTGTGTTTAAAGATTTAAAAGGATATATTATTTAAAGTATTTTTGAATAGAATTTGTTTCCAAAGAATTTTAAAGTTTAAAAAAAATCAGTGCTCTTCTCTTTGTCGCTGGAAAATAATTTCGGTGATGACTGCAGCATCATCGACTTTCATTTTCGAGTTTCAAAGTGAAGAAACCATTCTGTAGTTTTGCTACAGCTTTGTTTTGGGAAACTTGATTGATATGAATTTCTAAAAGATGATTTGATTTATAATACATATAGATATATGATTTAAAATTTGATTTGACAAATTTTGTGCATACATTTATTTATCTCTAAATGGTTTGAAAAGAATCGGAAATTTTATTCTTAAATTCTATCTTAAATAATAACTTCAAGTATAAAAAGAAAATCAAAATTTTGAATAAATATTCAAGCTTGAAATGATTGAATTAGAATGTTTATAGTGTATATTAATTTTAGAAAGTTTATTTGTATAATTCTCAATTGCATTCCAATATAACTTACCTTAATTTTTAGAAGTTAATAATGTAATTGGATAATATACAATATAAAAAAATTATAAATAAAATTTAAGTGGTTATAATAAATATTATACACTTAAATTTTAGTTATAAAAAGAATAACAGAGGTAAATAGACTAAAAGGTTAATTGAATAATTTACAATATAAATGATGTTAAGGGAATTAGGAATAAATTAAAATGGTTATAATAAGTGTAAGTATATTTAACATAGGTGATAAAATATTGAAAGTGATAAATTTAATTATAATTAGGAATAGAGAAGAATTAAATTTATTAAGTACATTATGAGTATAATAATGATTTTTCCAATCCATGATTTCTGAAATTGTTAGTTTAAGAAAATTGGATGATAAGATAATGTAATTAGAGGTAGTTAAGATTTATTTAACTTGTGTAAAATTAATTATCAGTTTAAGCTGAAACCATGGAAATTTCAAACCTATTATCTTATTTTGTTTTCAAACTGTCTTTTGGTTATTCTTATTTTCCTCATCTTGCTACAGACTGGTATAGGCATCTTTTTATAATCTTTCTGTTAAGAAATCTTTCTATAATCTTTAATAATCTTTGGTACTTATTTTAATCTGAGCTTTGCTTGCCATCCACCTTGTTAAACTTACCTATAACAATAGTTGTCAGGTATAATCTCAATCTCCTTGTCATCTTGTCTTAATCTTATTTCACTCTATTTTTTCTGTGCTTTCCCGTACTTCATTCCTTTTCGGGGACGAAAAGTTTTGAGTGGGGGAGAGTGTAACAACCCTAGATTTTGCATATATTTTAATTTTGACTTTATTTTAATTTTAAATTATTTAAACTTGTTCTATTTCAAACATTTCATTTTTAAAATAAAACTTAATTATTAGGTGAATTATAATTTCAAAATGGTGTAATTTGGATATTTTACTGAAAAATGGATTTCTAGTCAAACTGGTCAAACTTTGACTTTTAACTTTTAAATTTAAATATTAAAATTCTTAAATTTTATCTTTTATTATGAAAATAGATTTAATAACTTGAATACAGCTTTTCGTTTCGTTGGAAACGGAGTTAAATTGTAGAAGTTATGTAATTTTCAATTTTGTGTATAAACTGTTTATTTTGCAATATTATTTATTTTAAATCATATAAATTATATTTTTATTGTCATATTTTGTTTTAATATGTGTTAATAGGTTATTTAATGTCTTTTAATATTTTTAAAATGATAATATAATTTTTCTAAAGTATACTTGAATTTATTTCAATTTATAAAGCCTAGTTTCCATTTTTTTGCTATTTTCTTCATTAAATTATATTTAATTAAATTTTATTTATTTATTTTTGTGAATTAATTTTTATTGTGTGTTCTTATCTTTATTTATAAATATTTTTCAAGTACATAAAGATTGTATAAAGTTCATTTGAATTTGTTTCAAATTTATAAAGCCTAGTTATGTATATATTGCCATTTTCTTTATTTATTTGATTTTTATTTAAATTTATTTATTTTCTTTTCTTATTTATTTTATTTTCTGAGTTTATTTATCTTTATTATCAGCCTTGTTATGTATTTATAAAATTAAAATGAATTTGTGGAAATTTGAAAAGACTTGAAACTCTTAGATTTCCAAAGTCTTTTCCTCTTCCGACCTTTCATTTTCCCAACTCCTCTCTTTATTGATTTTGGCCGTATACTTCAATTCTCTTCAGCCTCATCTTCATTTTCACGTGAATTACACTTCCTCAAACATTCCTCAACAAAAAAAATACGGCCATCTCCTTGTTATTCAAAAATTTGGTAAAAAACATCTTTTCTTTTCATGTTTTCTTTGTTTTCTTTTGTGATTTGCACTTGCCTTCTTCATCTCTATTGGATCGGCCTCCTTCCTCCTCCACCTTGGCCACCTCCACCACCACCCCCTCTGAACAACAGCACCTCCAGCACCTTCCCATGCCATAGCCAAGCCCCTATGTGATGAAACTCCACCAAAGTTGCACAAACATCACCTATATGCATACAAGCCGAGCCATCCACCTTCCATCACCTCTCTCCACCACATGGCTGACCATATATCACCACCACCTCCTGTTCCAGACCTGACACATCATGCCACATCACCACCTGACCCCCTGAGCCATGGCCATGCCCCTCCATGCCTTGCCCGAGCCTTGTAGTGGCCTTGAACTCATGCTTTTGCCTTGTATTGGTAGTTTCTACATCACCAAATGTTGCACCACTTTCTCTAGGTTACGCCGACCCATACACCACCACCACCAGCCTTTTCCTGACCCATACACCTCTGCCACACCTGTAGTTGACCACCTGAAGACTGTCCGTGACTTGGAGTGCCTTGGCTGTGACCTTTAGTTCCTTGAAAACAGTGCGTGTTGCCTTGTAGTTGTTGTTTCGTGCTCACAAACCTTTGCTCCATCATTTTCCCATGCTATGACCGACCTTTAGGAACACAAACCTGATCTAAAACCATGATGTAGCCGTGCCATTTCAGATCATAACTGAAGCATAGATGGTAGAAAGCAAGTGCAAACACTTTGGCTTTGTTTTATGCATCCAATTCTAGCATTGTTAATGGTATCTTGTGTTGAAACTTATATATTGTTTTATTGTTTGTTCAAATGTATCCAAGGAGATTCATCTTTGGCTCTCTCACTCAAATCATATTCGAGTTGTCGTGCCTTCGTAGTCTTTGTATTGTGTGCTTTGGTGGCTATCTCCAACTTTTAACAAGTGAGTAATTCTCACTAGACGATGTGTACTTATATAACTAGTAAACTGACATCTTTTGAATCTGTAAATTTATATCATCCTGTTATAACTATTATATTATGATCATATAATGTTCACCCCTGTTTATACACATGATATATCATCTGTTACTGTTATATATTATATACTGTTCATTTTATCAGTTTATCACACTGCAAGTTCCCTGTAGATTAGAATCACTATGGGTTGAAATGATACATACCCGAATGGACTTTAGAATAAGGAAAAATCGTTATGGGCTGAAATGATAGGCCTGAACGGTTTTTATTTATTTATTTATATTACTTGGGATTGCGGGTTTGAAATGATAAAACCCGGTTTTCTTTGTAAACTGCGGATTGAAATGATACATATCCGTATCCCTTGACCTAGGCTAGAAAATTATATATATAGACCCGTGGTTTATATATTTTTCTGAAATTTTTAAAATACTTTTTTAAATGTAAATATTATGGTATTTTGATTTAAATTTCATTAAAATGATTTCTATAAAGTATTTGTGTTTTTCTACAAATTAAATAAGTGAATTAAGTAAATGGTGAAGTAGAATTTGAAATATAAGTTAATTTTGGAATTTATGATTTTGTTTATAAATGGAATTTTTGTAAAGTAAGAAAATATGACAAATTTGATTTAAAGATGAATTTAATGATTTTTTTTAAGTAATAATAATGTTTTAAAGGTGTTAGTGATTTTGTATAAATTAAAATATGGAATAAATGAACATTTAAGCTGAATTTGGAAATATAACTTAAATTGAATTTTGTGAAATTTGTTTAAAAGTGAAATTTTAATTAAGTAAAATAAATGGAAATAAGCTATATTTTGGAAATTTAAACTTAGTTGTTAAGTTAATAATTTAATTAAAGAAATGAAAATTTAATTGTTGTTAAATTTGATTTTTGTATGGAAATTTGACTTTATAAAATCATAGAAATAAAGGTATTTAAATGATTGTGTTAAATGTGAAATATATGATTTTATAAGTTAAAATGATTTATATTAAAAGTTAATTATTTGTGGAATTGTAAATAAGACTCTGAATATGATTTAACAGCATTTTGAAATGTAATGTAAAGGATATTACAGCATTTTGTAAATGTTGTAGTGTTTTAAATGAACTAAAAGGTTAATTTGAAATAAAGGCTATTAGAGCACTTTGTAAGTGCTATAGTGGTTAAACTTAACATGTAAGTTAATTGAAACTTAAAAGAAATCTATTACAGCATTTAACGCTGTCTTTTGTTAATTAACTGTTTTAAACTATAACTTTACGTAGCATTTTATAAGTGCTACGGAAACTATATTTTGTTGTTTTAAATTAATTTTAATGAAAAATAATCTCTAGAAAATGATATAATTTTGGGAAATTAAATGTTAAATTTCTAAAGATAATGAAGAGATATTTAAGTGGAAGAATTTGATTTCTAATGTGAGTTTAAAATGGTATTTAAATTTAATAAAATGAATGGATTTAAATGGTATTTAAATGAATAAAAATGAATGGTGTTTTGAATAATATTTTGATATTGTGAAATGAGTTTGAAATGATACTTGATTTCTGACTTATTTAATTTATTTGATAAATGAATATTTGAAGTATATATTAATTGAGTTTATTTAAATGATATTGGATTTATGAAATGTGGGAGATTTAAAGTTTTGAAATATACTAAAGATTGAATATTATATTTTGTGGATTTAATCTGTATTGGGAATTGATAAGATTTGAAACGGTTTGTTGGTAAACTGTAATTGAATTGAAATTTGATGGTTTGAATTTAATAAGTTTGTAAATATATAGAATTAAAAGATGATTTTAAATATATGATTTCGAAATGCTGTGATTTTCAAAGTATAATGATTTCAAATGTTTTGTTTCAAAAGAGTTATAACTTTGAAAGTATAGACTATTTGAAAGGTGAATATATGTTTGAAATGGAAATGATGTTGTTTTTAAATGAACATAGTTTTGAAATAAAATGATTTTGGTTTCGAAGTATAACTATCAAAGGTATGATATTTTGATATATAAAAATGATTTGAAATAAAGTTTGAAAAGATATAATATTTTGATGTATTAAAATGATTTGAAAAGAAGTTTGAAAGGATACGATATTTTAGAATATTGAAATGATTTGGAAATGATAAATCTTTTTTTTTTGGATAAAGACATGATTTTGAAATGATATCTTATTTTAAAGTAAAGTATTGTTTTAAAAGTTATAACCACGGGTTATAATAATGATTGGTTGGCAAAGAGACCGGGATCGGATATGGACATACTCTCTGTTGATACCGAAAACCACTTTGACAACCGTGTACGCGGTGGAGATTCCAGAATGAAGTAGGATGGTGGCGACGTTCTTAAGGTATGTTACGTGGACCCAACTCCCGTGAGTTGGCATAAGGTGGCTAAAACAGGAGCGATTGACGGACCAAGGAGGTAGCACCTCTTATCGGACACACTTCTTCGATACCATTCTATTACTTGTGATTGATTTGGTGGCCACCCTTGATTGGGAGTGTTGTTCGAGGTGGGCGGTAGTGGCTTCTATGCGTCACCACTAGTCCGGATGCGTAATTGGTATATCTACCCTGGCATTGCCTAGTTGTGCCGTGTCACCTACCATATCGAGCTTTACTACGATTATGATTTTAAGATCCGACCGCGTTAAGGTTCTCCATCCCCTTAACGCTATTTTCTATATGATTATACTTTACTGATTAGACATTATTATAATAGCGAATATTACTACATAGTAGATAGTTTAACGGATCCTTAAAGAATGGGCGGTCCCAAGCATTCTTTAAGTTACTTGTACCTTATTACAGTTCACTTGAGTTGGTTTATATTATATAAGTATATATTGTCCTGACTCGAGTGTTTGTGTTTTGCTTTACGCTCGGGTCAGCCTGAGTATTCACAGATTTGGATTTCCACCTTCTGGAGATTTGAATCGCTGGAGATTATCTGCTAGTCTTGTTCTATCGACTTCAGTTGTGTTGCTCTGTTCAGCTTGTACTTGGTTATCTTATTTATACTTCCGTTGTACTCTATTTCTTCTATTGTATCTTATGTACTCCGATATATTTATATAGTAGCTTCATGAACTACTATTTCTTTTACTTCCGCTGCATTATTTTACTCTGTGTCCGTGATCTGTGATTATATTTATTTACTGTATATTCTGAGATTTGCCAAATTTTAATTACAACGCGGTATTTTGAGCAATTCAACTCTGGCATGAGTGTCTACCTATACACTTATAATGGATGCGAATGGTTGAAAATATCGGGTCGTTACAGTGAACTGACCAATGCCATTGTATACTTCGTAGATCTGGATAACCCGAGTATCTTGTAAGGTGTTAAAACAGATTCGTTCTTGTATCTATTATTGATATTCTGATTTGGTAATCCAAATGCAGAATAGATGTTCAGTTTGATTTGATGAAATACTTTTCATCTATCTTTCTGTCTCCTTGGCAATTTCGAGGACGAAATTCTTTTAAGGGGGGAAGTCTGTAACGACCCTGGATTTTAATTAAATTTAAATTAATAATTAATTGAATTTTTGAATTAAAATTGTGAAATGTATCGATGAATTGATGCGAGTTTCCCCGAGTTCAAATAAAAAATGTGTTAAATTATTTGAATTTAAAATCTTAAATATAAATGGTTTGAAAATAAATATAAAAGTATAAATCAAATATATGATATTAACATAAGTATGAAAATAAAATAATAAGTAAATTAAGTGTTTTATAGTTTAAATTTGAAAATAAAAGAAAGATAAAAGTGTAAATTGTTTAAGTATAAAAGTATATATTTATACTTAAGTTAAAATTTTATAACAAAGGACTAAAACAACTTTATAATATGTACATAAAGTGAATGCTGCCAGATAAGTAAAATATGAAGGTAGCCTGTAAGTAGTTATGCAAGAACAAAGTGAAACAAGAAATAAAATAAATGGCTGAAGTAAACAAATACATTCATATCTATGAAACAAGAAACATATACATTCAAGTAACAAATCTGTTAGTCAAACAAATATATATTCACCAGTATGAAACCAGACAAAGGCAGGTAAGATATAATGTAGACTGTAAAGTAGATATGCAGGCAAGTGCAAGAACATAGACAAAGTAAAGAAAAGAAAGTAACCAGGCAAGAACAAGTAAAAGGAAAATAAGCTGTACAAGAAGACAAATATATATATATGTAAGTAAAGACCTGAGAAAGAAGACAAAGACAATAAAATATATAAGTATGTACTTATGAAAATAAGGACAATGCTATATATTCAAGTATGATTTAAAATTTGAACAAGTATAGATTTGTACAAAGCAATAAATGCAAATCTCCTTAGCCACCAAAAACAACGTACCAGCCAACAAGAAAAGAAAAATCTATGATGATTTGTACAAATATACATAACATCACTTGTACAAATAATAACATCAACCTGTAGACTCCATTTTATACACATTAACTTCTCATTCCAATTCGTTCCTTCAAACTGAAGCAAGTATCATTTTAAAACTTAAACCAAACTTTTCTTTCAAATGTATGTATGTATCTTTTTAGTTCTTGTTCGTTCAAACCAGACATAGCAAAGCTCAGAAATCTATAGAAACAAACAACAATTAAATTCATGAAGTAAAACAAATCATTGTAGACCAAAAGCATTTCCAGATTTTGGTTCAAAGCTCCTCTGTTTCAACATTCCAGTTTTCTGTCTTCATCTCTCTGTGAGTAAACAATTTAAATTTAAGCTAAGTATATTATATATATATATATATTTGTTGCTTGTGAAGTTTGAGATTGAAGTTGCTTTGTTATGCATATATATATATATATGAATTTTTCTCTGTGTTTATAATTACTGGTATGTGTGTTTGCCTAGTTATATTTGATATCACCTCTGTTTTCAGAACATAAAAGTTTGAACAAGAAAGAAAAAAACCCAGAAAAATCAAATCTTTGATCTTTGTTAGGCTGGAAAATGTGAACACAATATGCTTATTTGATTATAAATGAAAGTAAAAAACTTATTTCCAGCAAAATAAATGTAGGACGAGTCTGATATTTCATAGAACAGATGAACTTGTATAAAACATGATAAAATTAAATATGATAAATTGTTGAATCAAGTATATAAGTGGAATCATCAGTTAAAGATATGATTTTTAAAACAAAAATTTTGATTTTTCATTAAGTATGTTGAGAGCGGTTCCTAGTTGAACAGGAAATGCCTTCCTACCAATTTCCAGCGATCGGAAAATTATTTGATGTTGAAACTTTGCATGAAGCAAGTCTGGTAATCAATTATATTAGGAAAAATGTTAAATAATTTTTCTATTGAAGGAGATGTTGGAGAGAGGCAGCTTTAGGGTTTAACTTTCGAATTTATCGTGGATGGAAAAATGGTGGTCGCGCCACCGTGGAGTCGCTGGAGGCAATCGAACCTAAGGGAACCGAAGCAGGGGACTACGGCGGAGGTTCAGGCGGAGTTGCGAGGTTTCTGGCATCGTGACGTGGCGGCGTGAGGCATTTTGGTCGATCGAAGTTGTGTTCCAGGGGAGTCGTATAGCTCGATTTCAAATTCGTCAACAGTTTGGGTATCTGGATGTTCGTGGGCTCGTGGAGATCATCGGGGGGATGTGTGGATGACCACGGCGATGGCCGGCGATCGCTCAGGCGATCGTGCACGTGCACGGTGCACCTTGTTCGGGTAATGATGGTTGTTGGTTTGAGCAGGGATTTTGTCTCGAGAAATTCTCGAGTAATGGAGTGTTTTTGCTCGAAGTTGGGGTGGATAAAACTCGAAGCCAATTCTCGTGTGTGCAGGGCGGTTTAATACTTAAACAAATTTAAGTTGAAAAAATTTCACACGGGTAAGTTTTTGATAAAACTCGAAGCAAACAGGAAATTCTCTCGGGTAACACTCGAAGATGTCTCGGGTTTTATAAATTCCAGTTTTATAAACTTTAACAATCTAAGTTAAATTGATTTCTAAATTTATTCTTTATCGAATAATGATTGTTTGTGAAGCTAAAATGTGTAGTTAAAGGTTTAATTTAATTAATTAATGATTTGGATTAATTAAATAAGTAATTAGAGGTTTAAATTAATTAATCAAGGTTTAAAGATTAATTAAGTAAGGAATAATTAATTTGTAAATTAAGGATAATTAATTAAATTGTAATTAATTAAGGGTTAATTTATTAATTAAAGATAATTAAATGGTGAATTAAATAATTAAAGATTAATTATTTAATAATTAAAGGTTGATGAATTATAAGTAAATGTTAATTAATTTATAATTAAAGGTTGATTTATTTTATTAATAAATGATTAAAGGATAATCAATCAAATGATTTGAAATTAATTAATGTTGATTAGCCATGATTTTTGACTTACCTGATTAATCAGATAATTAATTGAGCTTACTTATGGATGTTTTAATTCTATTAATTGTCGAATGGTTTGATATTTTCGATGAGTGATGTTTTGTGATATATCCTAATTTATGTTGTGATCTGTAATGTAACTAATTATCTATGAATGTAATTTTATTATCTTCAATATATATATCTGTGATCGGTGATCTGTAAATGAAAGATAAGCGTTATAGTTATACCACTTATCAACTATATTTCTATATTCTGATCTGTGATGATTGAATGATGTTGCACTACTGTGTCAAACCCCTGGACTACACCATACACACACAAATATGGATTTCATAAGGAAATCGGTTAAGTCACAGATGATTTAAATTTAATATTTTTGAAATTGAAATTTTAATTTCAATTGATTTTGGAAATAGATTTGGGTTAAATGTTAAAGCTTTTGAAAAGGAGTTTTTTAGATAAAAGTTATTTTGAATAACTTGGTAAAGTTTTCAATTTAAATAATTCAATTTGAATTTGAATTCAAAATTTGGAATTGAATTCTATGTTTGGAAATTACGGTTAAAGATGTTATAAATGTGTTTATATGAATTTAAACCATTTTAAAATATTGGTTTGAGAATTTGAATCTAACCCAAAGACTTTAACTCGTATAAATGAATCAGATTTTCCGAAATGAAAATTGTTTGTTTTCAAAGAATAAAAGCTTTCATTTAAGAGATGAAATTCCAATTTAAGTTAAAGGAAATTTCAAGTTTGAATTGAAAAATGGTTTTCCAAGTTACGAGTGAATTCTTTTTGAAAGCTATGAATTGAATCTATTTATTTTTAACAGATTTAAATGGTGATTTGTTTAAACCATTCTAAATGAAATTGTTTTGAAAGCTATGAGTTAAATCTTTGATTTAAAGATTTAACGAGTTAATCAAATTGAAATGGAAATTGATTTGGAAAATCTGTGAATGAATCTTTGTGAAACTGGGTGAACTTTGTGAATTGAATATGTTTATTTTTAACAGATTAAAATGGTAATGTGTTTAAACCATTTGAAGAAAAGTTTTGGGTAATAAGTTGTGACTTAACTGAAATCCCAATATCCATATGTTTTAAAATATTACGCTCGCTATTCGGTTTAGCCGGGAGAGGACCTTCGTGTCACATAACCCATTCCGAATAAGTGATACGTCGTATATGGATAGCATTTGAAGACCGGTGTTGAAGACCGGGTGTTTGCGAGAATGATAGGATAACCTATCGATTGTCTCTACACTGGGTAGCTCCCGGTATAGAGATTCCCTAAGTGATGGGAAGTTCGATCGGGATTGTGAATACCCGGATTACAAGGGCTTCTTTGGAAGTGCTTCGGTTCTGTTCAAACCCGGAATAGACTTGTATGGTTACATGTCTAACATTACACTTTGAGATATAAAGCTGATTTCTTTCAAATACATTTCTGTTGGTGGCGGAGAATTTATTCTCTTAGCTTAACACCCTTCTCTGAGACGTACGAGCTCAGAGGTTATGTAGTTGAAGGTTATCAGCGATATACTCCCATTTTGGTAATGTGGCATGCTGAGTGTTGCTGTGTGTTGATCATTTATTGATCATTTGTTGATCAAAGCATGGCTTTCGTGTAAAGCGTAGCTTTGTGGACGAGACCTCTTCGGACCTCACAACCCGGAAATGGTCGAAACAGGAAAGAAGCGGCAAGGTTATGAGGGTCGTGCCCTTTAGGGTATGTCATTTCCTTCTGGAAAAGGGTGGTATCAGGTATGGAGCCCTGGTATTTAACCTATGTGGTTGCTCCAATATCATTCTTTGTGGTTGTTGCTTTGCGAGGCGCCTCGGATAACGGTCCCAAAGGACCGGGGGATGGCATACTCGAGAAGTAGTTACCTAGTTACAGAGGTAACCCGGCCTTGTGTTGGCAGAGAGCCGGGTAGGTTCTCGGGATGTCCCGCCAGAGGTGATCCCATGTGGCATAGGAAGTTCCTTAGCCTGACCATTTGTTGGAAATCCAAAGAAACAATACGAACCTTGTACGGTTTTAGTTGTATAACCTGCTATGGAATGTGGCGGTAACATGCTATTGAACATAGTAGCTATAGTAGGCATAGTGTGAAATGCCTATGTTGGCTAAGATTAATATTGTATTTTCGAAAGGTTTTCTTACACTATGCACTAGTAATAATATCAAAAGAGTTTTTCTTTTGCGTAGTAAGCATGTTTGACTATCATAAGAAGAAATCTCCTCCAATTATGCGTTTGCATTGTGTGTGTGACGGGAGGTCTTATGGTAGTTTCATTTTCCAAAAGTATTGCGGACTTCAATATTTAAAAATTCCCTTGTTGTTTGTTTTATAGATAAACTGTTTTTGTTTGCTCACACCAGTCCCACGACTGACTCGGAGTTTATTGTTCCCTTCCTAAACTCTGGGTGCCCACCATTTTCCACACGGGCAGTCTAGAGTTGGGGTTTTCAGATATTTAGGTTTAGTAGACTATTGGAGCTAGTTCAGTTCTTGGAGTTCATGGACTGACGTTGCTTATCTTGGAGCATCGTGTTGGTGTTTCAAGCTTGATATTGGAGTTGGTGACTCATACTCTTTTTCAGATCATTTGGAGTTATCTCTTCTGTTATTTCCGCTATATCGTTATTTATCTCTGATATTGTTGTATCATATTGATATCATTGTTGTATATCATTCTGGATATTGTATTCATTGGAGTTGTATATGATATCATTGTTTTCTCTCTTCCGCTATGTTGTTATGCTTAATGATGTTATAAGCTCCGGCACGATTCGAATTTCAACGGTTGAATCTGCGGCATTCAGGTACGATTGGAGTACGGATGTCGATTTTCGAACGCTGAAATTTGGAACGTGACAACGTGTCTATGTGATTTGGCCAAATATTAGTCTTCCTTTGGGCTGGCTAATATCCACATGAATAAATACACACAAATATGAAATATTTTCTTGAACAACTAAAATAAAAGAGACCACTTTGGTGACATGTTATTTCAATTAGCTCTCTTAGAATGTAAGATAGTTAAAATTAGTTTGCAAAGAGACACAAAAAATATATTTGAATTTATTTCTTAGTGTATGCATAATATATTTAGAGCACTACAAAACACTCCCAAAAAATGCTTCAGGTCTATATGACACCTGAAAATCTCAAAAGTATAACTGTGGTACAACATATTTTAATCTAATCCTTTACTTTAAGTATGTGGTTATATTCATAACATTCCCTAAATAAATATGATACATGGCATCATAATTAAATCATATAACAAATCAGAGATGAATGCTAGAATTAATGCCATATAAAATTATATATAAATGACATAGTAAATGTCGTACTAAATAATATGAATAAATGTAGTAGTTATGATTTATGTCTAAATCATAATATAGCTATACATAATGCTACTGTGTCACTTTATCTTTAGTTTATCATTTGTATATTACCTTAACTCGTTCATTTCTATATTTTTCATAAATATTAATATTAAATTCCAATACGTGTACATAAAAGAAACACATAAAATAAAATATGATTTTCATAACCAAAAATTTTGACATTAATTAAAATATATTAATACATAATATTTGCAATAAATATCGACTTTAAAAAAATCCATATCTTATTAATTGCTACTCGATCCAAGGCGTGAAAATGAAACATATTTTATATAGAGTAGATCATATACATACAAAAAAATAACTAACATATGTACAAAACCATACATCAAAAACTCTACTGGTAGAAAATGTAGAATCACTGAAGTAACAAATATTCATAATATATATGATGTTACTAGTGCAATAAATGACCTTCATTGAATCTAAATAAGTTTGAAAGCGGGAATAAAAAGTGTCCATAATATATATTAACATGCAACATACCTATGTGTATGTGTGTATGAACTCATTATGACATTTGCATTCACAGTAAGTGCAAGCATGTCATAGTTTTAGGTGTAGGCGTGTGATAGTTTTTGGTGCAGGCTTATTTGAACAACGTCAGTTTTCATGATTATTTTATACGTGAATTCATGATAAGAGATCCATACATGATGTGATGACCCACTATTTTGAACGATTTAAATTGACAATAAACCACACATGTCTAACCCAAACAGTCCGAAAGACATATTATCAATGGGGTTTGTAAAAAGAATCAAAGAAGAGAAGAGAAAAAATAGAGAATCTCATAGCGGAATGATAAAATATAATAATTACATAAACAGTTCATGAAGCTATTTTACAATATACATTTGTTTTCATTTATAATATAACCAGAGTTATACATTAACAGACAAACAAAATAATGCAGCGGAATAATACTAATAAATAGGGTCTTTCAAACTCCGCCGTCATCTTCAAGAATAAACATCTTTGAAACACTAAACAACTCAGACTAACCTGAGCATAAAGAAAAACAATATACTCGAGTCAGGACTATAAATTCTTATGTAAGTAAATTCAAATCAAGCAATAAAGGTACAATAACTTAAGAGGTGTTACAGGATTTTCCATCTCCTAAGGACCCCATTAAACCATCCATATGTAGTAAGATACGATATATATATGTAATTTTTATCAGTAATGTAAATATTAAAGTAGTGTTAAGGCTTTACATTAATCTCCCTTTAACACATTTTTAAGTATGTAGTCTATGTAGGTCCATCAGTAACGTCGGTAGCCGTTAGTGAGTCCCTACAGGTAAAATACAAAACAAAATCATAGTGGTCCCATATAGAATAATCATATGACAAGGCACATGAGGCAATGCCCAAGGATGGATTCTACCAGTTTACCCTTTCTGGCTGGTCGTAATCCCTAACGGCCGACCGCGTCCATCAATCCAAAATCAAAGGTGTGCACCAATCGAGTTCAAAATCAAGATGGTAATACGAGGGAAAGATGTTCACTAAAGGTAGCTAACCTATTGGTGAGACATGGGTTTATATTTTAGTCATTTCAAATTTGACACAAGTGTCGGGGTCATCCATAATCATTTTTTTACTTCATTCTAGTATATGTTCATCAATTTAACCTCTACATTCTGGATAACATCCACCACGTACGTAGTTATTAAAGTGGTTTCGATATTGGTAGAGAGTATGCCAATATCCAACCATGGTCTCTTTAATAACCAATCGTTCAATTTATAAAAGTATGTCGTTTTATCCAATTAATTTTTATAGTAAAATCTATTAAGAATTTCAAAAGGTGTTAACATAAAAAGTCCTTCATTTTACTTTAGGAATTCACAGAAAATATTTCAAAATTACCAGAAACTTTTATTATTTTCCATAGTTGAAAAACATCAAATTTTACACTAATTAAATTATAAAAATCTTGAGCAGAAAAATTCCAAATTAAATTTAAAATTTCTTAAAACACTTTTTTAGAATTTATAATAAAGTTTTAGATTTTTCCAAATCGATTTAATAATGTTCCCAATTTCCAAATGGATAATTCCAAAGATTAAATTATTAAATTAATAGATGGCTTAAATAAATATATGTCCCTTTATTAAATATTCTCCAAAAAATATTAAGGTGCTACAGAAAAATATTCAGGTCATTTTAATGTTTTTACAAAATTTCAAAATCCAATAATCCTATTTTCAAAGTATAAAATATATAAATTATTAAGTGATAGAATTTGGTGTAAGTTCTTTATAAAATATTTTTAATTTGTTGAGATGGAGTTACAGAAAAAATTTCAAGTTAAAATGATATCATTTTACAAAACGCCTATTTATTCAAATTTAATTAAATAACTTATTCTGAAAATTTTACACGTAAACTTCCTACCCAATTTTAGACTATCCTAATCAAAATATCATTTGTTATAAAATATAAAAAATTTAGAATTAAACACATTCAGTTGTGAAAAAATTTCAAATAAGGACAAAATAGCGTTTAATTAGATTTTTTTTATTCTAAGGCCAAAACAGTAAAATTTCAATTTCAGATCTTTCTATTTCAATAGCAAATGTCAATGTTGTTTAAATTATACTATTTAGCAATGCAGTTAATCAACATAACATTCATAAAATCAATGATGATAGGGTGTCATAATAATCAATTAAATGGAATGGCACGTGATAGTAAATTTAAAATCAACAATACATTCATGGTAACCATTCAACCATACAACCGTATCAACCAACATTCAATTCAATTCATTTCAGATCTTAATCAATATAACTTCATATCTAATTTCCAAACAATGAAAACACTACAAGAGAAACCGGCTATTCCAACGGCTCCAAGCCGTTGGAATAGCGTTCACACTTTCCAACGGCTTCCAACGGAAGCAACGGGGATATTCCAACGGCTTCAAATGGCGTCTAGCCGATGGAGGCCATTGGAAGCTGTTGGTTTAAAATGACCAAAGAGCCGTTGGTAGCCGTTGCTAATCTGGGTGAAATTTTTTTTATAACAGCAAGCCATTCACCTTCCAGCCACACACAATCAATATATATCAATTTCCATTCCATTTCCACTTCATTTCACATATATATCACATATCCAACACATTATACCACAAACAATATAAACAACCAAAAATCAACATCAAACATTACATTTTCAAACCAAACTCCAAGTTAATATGTACATAAACAACAAAACCCTCACCAACACCAACTCCAACTCCATATTCAAGTCAATATATACAATGCAAACACTTAAACCTCACCACCTCAAAGTCAATATATACACAATAACCATCAAACACAATCCTCACCACCTCAAAGTCAATATATACAATAACCAACCACAAAGACAATAATCATCATACCTCTCAAGCATCATCATCACCTCCGAAAGCACCAGACGACGAAGGGAAGGAACCATGCCTCTACGCGTACTCCGCTAAACGTTGATTCAGCTGCTCCATTTGTATAGCGCGAAGATGGTCCTGCTCTTGCAGCTGCTCAACCATGGCTCTAAGCTCTTTTATTTTAGCTTTGTCACATGCCTTTTGAGCTGCCCGAACCTGCAAATAGAATGTGAGATGTTCACATTTGTATTATAATCATTTTCTTAAGCAATGCATATTTTAAAATATAGAAACGTAAATGACGTGATCTTAAGCAATGCATATACCACAAGGAAATGCATATTTTTAATACAATATATAGGTGTTAAAAGTATTCTTATATTTTTTTTTGGTTCATCCATTTTCATCACATATCTTTGTATATTTTTCCTTTTTTACTTATCTAATATTTATAAATCACGTATATGTTAGATTTAACTCGGGTAGAAATCATCATATGTATACTGTATCTATAGGTTAATTTATTAAATATAATATTGCAATGTTTATAAGATTACCGCTTGGTTTCCATAGCCATAGGGCCTATTCCGCTACGTCGGATCCATAATAACGTCGAAAATATTATCTTGCTCCTTTACCGTCAACTCATCGCGATCTGATTCTGAAAGCAGCTCTGCCCGTGCCTCCTGAAACTTTGCCTAAAATAAAAAACAATTACAGGTTAAAATTAGTAGAATATGATTTAAACATATCGATATTAATAAAATAAGATTTAAAATATGCGTACATATGCAGCTGTCGCCTTATCATCATCATCCCACTGATATGTAATATTGCTAGCATTGTCTGCTTGTCTTGATGCGTGGGTGCGGGTAAATACCTCCATCATAGACACGGGACGTCCAAGCGATCTTTCCTGCAATAAATAATTTATATATTTTAATTTTTCATAGCTAATTACTGAACCGATTAATATACAAAAATGTAATAACGGTTTAGATTCGTAATTGATAAATTTACCAAGTCCTCACGGTGATGCTGAAAAGACTTGGATCCGCCACGATGCGTTACAGGATTCCTACTTCTATTGGAAGAGTTCCTCTTCGAATCCATCTGCAATTTAAATTGAATATTATATTTAATAATTGCGAAATAATTAACTATATATTTGGTAGATTTACCTTGAACTCGTCGGCCTCCCACCAAATCATCCAAGAATCCAGCGCCCATCCAGTTCGGTTTCTTCCCCGATTTTTTAAGAGCTGACATTACCTCCCTGTAATTTTTGGCGACCTTCGAATTCCAGTGGTTGTAAAGTCTCATGTCTATTAGCTATGAAGTTTTTTTTGTCTCTTCTAAAAGTATGATTAATATGGAGAAAACGTCGATGACAATCAAACCATGAAATTTTCTTCCCATGTCGTAAAGAAAATGCTCGTGTTTCTTCCATACAGTAAGGACAAGCAAAACGACCGGCCGTACTCCAACCCGAAAGCATTGCATATGTAGGAAAATCGCTAATAGTCCATAACAAAGAAGCGAACATCCGAATTTTTTTTCTTTTTGATATGTTGTATGTTTCAACTCCTTTATACCACAATGTTTTCAACTCTTCGATTAGCGGTTGTAAGTAAACATCGATACCCTGTGTCGGATCATCAGGGCCAGGGATGACAATTGTGAGAAACATATATGGAGTTTTCATACACATCCACGGGGGTAGATTGTAAGGTGTAACAATTATAGGCCAAGATGAATATTTAGAACCAAACTGAGAAAACGGTGAAAATCCATCAGTACACAAACCTAGTCTAACGTTACGGCTCTCCGCTGCGAAATCGGGATATTTCTTATCAAAATACTTCCATGCTTCTCCATCAGATGGGTGTGTTAACGTACCTTCTTCAGGTGTTCTCACACTGTGCCATCTCATATGATGCGCTGTTACAGATGATGCATATAACCTTTGAAGTCTAGGAGTGGTAGGTAAATAATGCATACGCTTGTATGGAACTTCTTTTTCCTTTTTTTCCTTGGTTTGTATCTTTCTTGATTACATATTTTACAATTCCGAAGACTGACATCATCTTTCCAAAACAACATGCAACCATTTAGACATGTATCAATTTTTTGATACGGCAAACCGAAAGATGACATTAGTTTTTTCACTTCATAATAATTTTCGCACATTAAATTATCTGATGGCATATGGCGTTTAGCAGCTTGTACAACAGCCGTAAATCCGGCTTCTGTGAGGTTGTACTTTGATTTCATTGCAATGTACTCTGCAGTTGCCGATAATTGAGTGCCGCTAGTACATCCATTCCAAAGAGGTTTCTTAGCAGCATCCAATAAATCGTATATTTTTTCGCTCCAACATTTGGTTCCTCTTCGACGTTAATATCGTCGTTATTAATTTCAACAATAGGGAACATTGATCGTGCTGCATCTTCAACCATATGTTCTATGAGATTCGTCGTACTAACTTCATCACTAATGACCTCTATTGACTGTTCTTCGTTACGTGTTATAATTTCTCCATGACGATCCCACACCAAATAATTGGTTACGAAACCATATTGGTGCAAATGAATCCTAACCATATTCGGTACTAAATGCTTCAACAATTTGCACCTACTACATGGACAACGAATTTCTACGTTCCAATATTACTTAAAGAAAATTCGACAAACACATTTACCCCGTTAAGAAAATGTTTACTTATTGAGCCTCACATTTCTCTTCTTTGATACATCCAGCTCCGATCAATAAAATAATTGACCATTTTTCCTACTGTAAAACCTATGATCAATAGTAAAAAAATTATTAATCAAATTCGATAAACACATTTAGATTTTACTGTTTTTTATAATCCATTTTCGTTTATATACAAAGTTATATTTCTTGCTATTTTTTTTACATTTTTGTACCTTTTGTGATGGTCGGTTATCCTACTTCCCATTACAAACACAATAGTAATTACATTTCTTAAATCATATCATTATAAACGATTTCCCAAAATTTCGGCAGCACTTCCCCTGTGTTCCTTGTATCATACACATATGCATGTACACAAGGAACGAAAAGGAAATGCCGTCGAAATTTTGTGAACCGTTTATAACGATATGATTTACGAAACGTAATTACTTTATAGTGTTTGTAACTTGTCCAATACAGGGACAAATCCAACAAATATCGTATGAGATGAATATGAATATCCGTTTTGCAATAAAAACGAATATTCATACAACGATCATATACAACACTTGTCAGACGAGGCCGAAAATTCACTAAGAGATTTAAATTTGGTTTATATGTTACCGTTTTATTAAATATATAAAATAAAGCATATTATGCATTATTTTATTTATATTCTACTATTTTATTAAATATATAGTAAATTATATGATTTTTACTATTTCACAAAATATATAATTCTTGTGTGTATATATACTAAATTATATACTTATCTAATGCTAATATATTTTGTAAAAGATATAATTCATGTTCGTAAAATATTCGACTAATTCATGTTTGCCTAATATTTTACAAAACATACACAAAATAAGTTAAATCAATCCTAACTAATCTAACGCTAACTCAAATGTGCATTTACACTAAATTATCAACATATGTATATATGTGCATAATATATATACACAAACAATTTGGACATTTGGATGATAATAATTGTAATTAGCACTTAGTTTGGTATAATAAACAATCAATAGGCCATTAGATATAACTATAACAACAAATTAAACACAATATAAGCAAAATTTAAAATTTTAGGGTTTTAGGCAAAACCTGATTATGGAGTGGAATTGGATGGAGAGAGGCCACTGGTGTTGATTGATGGCGTCGGAGTGGCTGTCGGTTGCATGGGGAGGCTTGGAGCAAGAAAAGAGGAGGAGTGGAGGAAGAGGGAGGAGGATTTGGGGTTATTTGTTAGAGGAGGGGGGAATGATTGTTGCTCTCGGCTTGCTGCAGGTTTACACAATTACTTCCAACGGCCGCAAACGGCATTTTTACAACAGTTACCAATGGCTATAAACGGCTTGTTAAAAAATAACGAGCCGTTGGTAGCCGTTGGAAATTACCGTTGGCGGCCGTTGGAACCATGTTGTGGCTATATACTGTAGTTCTAGTAGTGAAATTCTATCTTATTTTCATTGAAATTTCATTTCAACTTTGTTTTTATCATAAAATGTTAAATTCGACTATTTATTCCAAACATATAGATTTCAAGTTTTTTCCATTAAATTCATTTCAATTCATTACTATATGTCAACATTAAATTCAAATCCAATATTTCAACAGTGTGACACAATATTTAATTCAGATTCAATTCAATAGTATAATGTCAACATTAATTTCACATTCAATTAAATTATCAAAATATGACAATAATGATAAATTAGCATTCAATTCAATCAAACCAGATTTAAATTTAATTGCATAAGAATAGATAGATCGTGAATTATAAAACTCACCTTTGATTTAGTGCATTAGAAATTTATAAAACAAGAGTGCGACAATCACGACAACTATCAACATAGGAACCAACGCGCCTTTTCCATCCGCATCCAAACTCATCCAAACATGTTCTAAGTCGTCCGAAATTTCACCACGCATCCAACGAATGAAAGCGCGTGTAAATCGGAGTCTGTACATGAAAGATATTCAAGTTATAAGAATAATTATTAATAAAATAATAAAGCGGGTTCACATTTTATTATAAAATATTCAAATATTAATACTCACGTTGATAAATCAATGCTCCAGGCAAATGAAGAATGGGGGTGGTAGGCGGCGGGGGTGCTGACGTTGGTGGGGTATGGGAGGCGGTTGTGAAGGGAGGTGAAGGCAGGGTGGTGTAGGAGCTGGCGGATGTGAAGGGGCATGAGCAGGCGGGGAGAGGTTGAAGGCTTCATGAAAGATAAAAGAATGCTTCAGGAAACTCACGTTATATAAAAAAAAACTTGGATCTCACGTTTGGGAAAAATAAAAGAATGCTCCGGCGGAGGAAACTCTTGAAATTCAAGTTTGGAAAAGAGATTGGAAATGAAGATCTGACACTAGAAAATGAAGAGGCATGAAACGTTTGAAATGGCTTTCAGCATTTGAATTTGTAAAAATGAAAAAGATGTTATAAACTAAAAAGAGATAAGAAGTCATTAGAAAAGAGGAGAGGGAAGAAAATGTTATTCACACTGATATCAGTTACATCAAGATTGATTACATTACATAGGCTCCTTTATATATAGAGCATGAGATTGAATATATCTCATGGTGTGGGACTAAATAGAAAAACACAAAAGCATATTCACTTTTATATTTACATATATTATAACACTCCCCCTTGAATATGCGTCTTCAAAATCTTGGATGCTCATATGGTAGCTAGAAATTGTTCCTTTTGAAACGTCCATGACAATTGCTCCCCCTCATTATTATCTTGCTTTCATACATCCATTCAGTCGTTATGAATATTGTCTGTTGCCTCATTAAAAACCTCTGTTAGGAAAACCTAATGGAAAAACCTTGAATGAGGAAAAGTGTGCAACTTGAAATCATAGATATCATAAAATGATATTCCTTTTAAAGAGGTTGATACTTCGGGATCAAAATAATTAAGATCTTACTAAGAAAACCCAATGGGAAAAATCTTAGTGAAGGAAAAAAGAGTACAACGACATATTTTATTTTCTTATTTCTTCAAATGAAGCTTGATACTTCTGGATCAAACTAATGCCTTGTTAAAACCTTACTAAGAACAACCCTATGGGAAAAATCTTAGTCAAGGATAAAAAAACAATTTAACTTAAATAACATATTTGAGATGTTATATCTTGAAAAGACGTTTGATTCTTCTAGATCAAGATAATGCCTCGTTAAAACCTTAGTAAGCAAAACCCAGTGGGGAAAATCTTAAACAAGGAAAAAGAGTACATTATAACTTATTTTCAAATATTACTGGGGAGTTGATACTTCTGGATCAAGATAATGTCTCACTAAAACCTTACTAATAAAAACCCAGTGGGAAAAATCTTAGTTAAGGAAAAAGAGTGCATTATAAATACTTATGGATGCTCCCCCTGATTTAAAAATTTTCCTCTGAATTCATATTCGTCTTTCGATAACTCAAATTAGTTATAGATACTTCTGGATCCATAAATATGAATCTCATTAATAATACAATTTATTAATAGTTTCATTCGATACAATCAAATTTTCTAAGATTGTTTCTTATAAATATAATTTGCATTTTATGCATTTTGTATGCTACTTTTATGAAAAACACTTCATGTGCTTTCATTTCTGTGCTTCAAATCAGTTTTGCGTATTGCAACTATACATCTTTCATGAGTATTAAAATTTTCACAACAACATTACTAAAAAGCAAGAAGTAATCTACTCATCTTGAAGTATATCAAGATTTTCATTACAACAATACTTAGAAGAAGGTTGTAATTTACACTTCATGTCTTTCGCATTCTTTATAACTATAAAAGTTATATATATTCTTCAGGAATTTGTGTGCTTTAATATGTATTTGCATATCGCAACTACCACTTCAATGGATATTAAGAGTTTCATTACAATAATACTTAAAAATAGTAAGTAATCTACTCATCATGAATTATATCAAGATTTTTATTACAACAATACTTAAAAGAAGTTGTAATCTACGCTCCTTGTTCTTTACCTTCTTTATAACCACCAAAGTTGTTTATATTCTTCAGGAATTTGTGTACATTCATTGTTTATTATGATTTAAACAATATTTACACCTTCAGGGTAATTTAAGTGTTTCAAACACTTTCACTGCTTCAATCAATTCAACTATCTCTAAAAACAACATGACCATGTCACTTAACCTGTTGTTGATACTGTTGCTTTAATAATTTTAGTGTGCTTTTGCCACTTTATATACATGTTTCTAATTTTATTTTGCGGACTACAGGTCCACATTTCTTATTTAGGAGAATTTCATGATGGCCAATCATGTTTTTCTCTAATTCAGGATTTTTAATCCATTTATAAACATAAGCGCTTTATTATTTATAAATTTATAATCAATGATTATTTATTGTCGGTTCTAAATATGATTTATTGAGATCTCTTTATTTATCATATTTTAGGTACCTAAACCACTTCTAGGGTTATTTGACAATCATGTCATGGATCTCTTTCAGAGCACCCTTAAGTGTTTCTTCAAGAACACTCACCTCCTTTATTTGGCATCTTTATTACTTACTCCAAAAATATTTTGAACTGACTTTTGAACTACATTTCAGATATGGTTTACACATTTTGATCCTTCAGGGATTCAAATCTATATTGGAGAAAGTCTACTAGGGATATTATTGATAATTTATTCAAGTTACTTAATATTTTGCATCATTGCATATTTTAACAAATATTTAACACTAATGATCAAAATGAGCTTGTATCCCTTTATCCTCCCCCTCAATGTTAACAAACATTGTCACATTAAATAATAATCATCTTTGGATTCTCATTTTGATCCATTATGATATTGCAACTAGAAAATACACCATACATGTTAATAATAGGAGGATAATTCTTTTGTCAGTTGATAAAATGCATTCAATTGATATTTCTTACTAGAGTTTGTTCTCATTCATTGATCTAGCCAATTGGAGGAATTTACTTATTGTGTAGATCATTTGAATCATACATGACTTCAGGTCATTCAACATTTATGTTGATTGAATTTTAAATCACTAAATAATATCTATGCATAATCTATAAGATGAGCTTATAACAAACTTCAGGTTGTTAGCTAAATATTTACATATATGGATGTATACGTGCATCCACGTATTACACATATATTATAAAATTTCATATTCTTTCTTATTTGAATTAGTGATTTTTTTTAGAACAAATTACTGCAGGGATCCAAACTATTAATTTCAATTTATAAATCAATGTCAATGTGAATCCATCAAAACCACATGATAATGTCCAAAACATTTGGTTTGGAACCATATCAAACTTTTGGTTCGAATAAAATATACACACAACTTCAAGTTGTTATATTTTTATTCCTCAATTATATTTCAAATATCAGTTTTGAATATTAATTATGATTACTTATCAAAGAATAATTTATAATTGCATATAGACATTTCTACACATCACTTTTGAGAGTACTGCAAAAAAATACAACAAAAATAATAATAAGAGTATCTTCTGGATACTTGGAATGTTACAGATATAGATCTCCACAAGACCGTATGTATAGTTTGCATGAAAATTATGATATGAAATATAGACTATCTCTTCAGGAGAATATTTAAAGATATTTCTTCAAGAAATGATTATGCATGTAATATTTCTTATGAAATAATAACTAGGAACATGACCTTTATGATATAATTAGACATATGAACATAGAACAATATATTCTAGAGATAATTTAATTTCTTACCTATTTGGGAGGTTTGATATAATTATAATGAAATATATGATACATGTTGCATAGCTCTCAAACTTTTAGGATCTAATCTAAACTAAATTAGGATCCTTCATAATCAAATTTCTATGCATTTATTTGGTTTAATAAAATTACCAAATATATAAAAAAATCTCTTCTAGAGATATGTTATCATTTCCTAATTTATTACTCTTTTCGGAATATTTTATTATCACCACTTCTGGAGTGAATTTATCTCTTCTAGAGATATATATGCACTATTGAAATGCCATATCGATGTACAATATTTCTTTTATAGAAATTACATAATTACTACCTTTACAATAATATAAAACATCCCTACTGGATATTTTTGTTGTAACTATCTTTGAAATGACATATCAAACTTTAAACACAGTAACAAAATTAGATGCACCGAATGAAAGTAAGATGCGAAGATAAAACCACTACTTCTGAAGTGTAATATTGGTATACAATTCCCTTTTTTTAGGGATAAATTTTTGTTATTACTTCGAAACTTTTATATGATATTCCTTCAGGGAATATAGTGTTTCCTTTTAAGGAATTGCAATGTAATAAAAATAAAACTCCTACAACATCTCTTCTACGATGTTGGATTTTGCAATATAAATATAAATGAAGCTCTACAAAAATCTCTTTAGGAGATTAATACACACACACATCCGTGTATATAGATAGTATGGCATATAAATTATCTATTATAGAGAATGTTAAAATGTATTTCTATAACTAAGTAGCTAGCCATATATATATATACATAGAAGTAATTTGTCAAAACGTCGGGATTTTTGTTTTCATGATTAGGAAAAAACCAGATCTACTAATTATTTTATAGTACTTATCAAACTTCAAGTTTGAGTTATCGTAGTGTGATATTCCGGAAATTTTAAGCAATATCAATTTAATAATCTATGATTAAATTAAATTGATTTGATAATAATTGTTAATAATATTTGAATTGATTTAATAATCTTCTTCTGAATAAATATTTGACTGATAATTTATCTTCTAAAAGCTAATAAATTGTTTTCTATTTATAATGTATATATATATTTGTATATATTGTAAATAGACAAGATCTGTTTTAAAAGTTAATAAATAAAGATATGTTTTCAAATTCTAATATTTTTTATAATTTGGAAATTTGATTTAATTTAATATTAAATAAATAACTGTATGGTTTAAAATACTTAAGAAAAATATTAATTGTTTTAAATTTATTTTAGTTTAAGTTTGAATTTAAATAAGATTAACAAAAGGGTTGTTTTGTTCTTTTTAAATATAGCTTGATGAAAATAAGTAATAAAGTGATAATTTCTTTTATAAATTATTTTATTTTAATAATGAACTTTATTAATAATATAATGTAATATATAGTAGATTCTTAATATAAATAGAAATTGTTATATATATTTTAGAAGAAATTATGGTTTTAAAATTTTAAATAAATCTTTCAGAAATATATATAATAAAATATACCTTATAAATATTTAAAATAAGTATAAAAGGAAATAATAATATATAAATGTAATATTTGATAGTTTAAGTTTTTGAATAAATAGGACTAAATACTTAGGCTTAAAATTCATAGCAAAGACTAAAACAACTTTATATATATATTTGGACATAAGTAAAAACATGACCAGGCAAGAAATAAACAAAACAAAGTAAAGTAAATATCTATGTATCTAAAGAGTAAAGCAAACCAGGCTTTGTATATTTGTATGATGACTGTAAAGCTTAGGAATGAAGGCAAGATCAAAGTAAAGAAATATCTATGTACATAATAAGCTAAGTAGGACACAAAGTACTCAAGCATTTAATGCTCCCATTTCTTAACAGCATACAAGGTCATTCGAAAGTTATAACATATCATTTCAGCCTCCAATATTCAAAAAAAATCTCTGATCAGAAAATAAAATAAGAAGATGTACCTGTATACAAACCCAGTAAACATCACCCTTCTGTACAACCCCTCTATATCTATCCTTATCTTCATTTCGTTCAGCATAACAAAACTAAAGTAATAACAAATACTTCCATCTCTACAAACTTAAATAATGTCTGCCTTACAACAACAAGCAAGAAGATGGTGGGAGGAAAATCAAAGAAGCCATTTCCAGTTTTTAAAAGTCCAAACCTTTGCAAACAATTGTGCTCTGTCCCTTTTCTAAAATCATAGGTGAGTAACTTAAATTTAAAATCTGTTTAAGTATGTTCACTTATGTTCTTATGTCTGAAATAGTGTGTTTATATGAATATATATTTATGCAATTCTTTGAATGTATTGATGCCTGACTGTTTAATAGTCTGAAAAACATCTCTGTTATAAAATTTGAAGCTCAGGTTTAAAACAAAAATCAACCCTGCTTAATCTGTTGATTGTTAGGACTTAGTATCTAAACAAGATAGGTTTGTTTGATCATAAAACAAATTTTAAAATTTGGATTTGAGTTTACCAAGTAGAACTGCTCTGTAAAAACTTAAAGAACAGTCAATATTTAATATAAGTAAAATTTCAAACATTTTAAAATATCAATTCAAGTCTACAACTTGAATTCTTGCCTGTAATTAGGATTTTTAAAGATATAATCACATTTTTGTGATTTGTATTTAAAGAGTTTACCTGTGTTGTTTGTTTTGGGGTTTTTAGGGGATCTTTGGTGATCCCAGCATTTTGGGTGGCCGGATTTGTGGTTGGAGATAGTGGAGTGACTAGGGTGTTTGGAAAAATTGAGTGGTGGATGATCAGAAACAGGTGGAGGTAGTGGTCGTGAATTTTAGTTGCTAAACCTAATTTTGGACTGGGTTGAATTTTTGGGCAGATCGATCACTCTGGTGGATCGAGTGTGAAGGGGTCTTGAGTGATGGAAGGTTGGTCAATGGTGAGTAGATGGCCAGGGTTCTTGGGTTTCTGATCGTCGAGGTTGGGCGAACGACGTGATGTTCCAGGTTTGGTGATGAGGCAGATCAAGTTCCAGGTTTTCGAATTCATACTCGAACTCGAATTTGTGTGGAGAATGGGTTTGCTGAGGATCGGAGATGGTTTGTAGGTGGTTGTCGATGTGCTCGATGAAGTGGCGACTGGAGTTGGTCGCTAGCGATGCGCACGTGCACCGTGCACTTTGAATGTCAGGTGAAGTTTGTGTTGAAGGATTTGAACTTGGGGAAATACTCGAGTTATTCGAGTAAATGACTCAAAGCAGGAGAACGAATGTCTCGAAGCAATCTGGGTACCACTCGAGACAGTGTTTGTTCAGGCATTAGCAAACCTGACTGTTCCAGGTTTTTAAACTTAGTTCAAAATTCAAAAACAGGATTTAAACGGTGTTTTAAATTAAAAGTCTTAAGTATAGATTCAAATGGAACTTTTGAACCTTAAGGTTTAAAAATGAATTTGGATTTTTAAATCAAGAATTTAAAACCAAGTTAAAAGCAAGTAAATAGAATTTAAATCAAAGTTAAATTTATAGATTCAAGTTTCTTGAATTCAAATCTGAAATTTTAAATCAATTTTTAAATCTGAATGTTTTAAATTAAGTAGTTAGTTTAAAAGCTTTTTCTTATATAAGTAATAAATGTTATTTACATTTATTTTTAAGGATTTTTGATTGAACTTTAAATTGGATCAATGTTTAAAAGAATGATCGTTTTGAATCTTAAATTCAAAATGTAATTTAAATTTAAATTCAAAAGTGTAATGTTTTACACTTTAATGATAATGAAATCATTTATAAAGGAATAATTTATCTTAGAGATAATTAAGATATTGAAGTGGGTTAATTACTAAGATAATTAAGGAATGACTTATGTATTTAATTTATAAATTAATAATTTAGATTTATTTATGATTAGAGATTAATTAAGAAGTAAATTAGGAAATGTTATTAGTTAATAAAGATAATTAACTAAGGATTATTTAAATAATTAATTAATGTGATTAATTTTGATAATTAATTAGATTAATTAATTTAGATAATCTATTATAAATTGTTAAGTGTAATTACTTAATAAAGTAATTAAGGGATTAATTACTTATTGTAATTAATTTTGATGATATGATTAATTTAAGTTAATTAATTTAGTTTAATTAATTTAAGATAGTCATTTGATAAATTGAAAGTGAAATTACTTAGTGTAATTAATGAAGCAAAATTACTTAGGAAAGTAATTAAATGGTAATTACTTAATGTAATTAATATAAGATGATTTGTAAGTAAGTAATTTGGGTAATTACTTTGGTAATTAATCAAGGGATTAATTGATGGAGATAATTAATTATGGAATAATTAATTTATATGAGTAATTAAGGATAGTTAATTACTAGTTTGTTATTAATCAAGGGGATTAATAATTGTGTTTAATTAAAGATTAAATTACTTAATGTAATTAAATTAAAGGAAGTAGTTTAATTTAAATATTAATTAGAGATCATTAATTAATATAGTTAATGATGTAATTATGAATTGTTTAATTAAGGAATAATTAATAATGAGGTGATTAATTAATGTAATTAATTAAGGATAAATGTAATTAATTATATTTAATTAATAAATGAAGTAATTAAATGTTAATTACTATGAATGATTTAGAATAATTAATTTGTGGAATTAATTAAAAGACTAATTACTTATTGTAATTAGAGAATTAGTAATCAAAGGTGTTTAATAAAGATGAATATTTAGAGATTGATTAATTAAATTGATTTCTATTTTATTAATGGTTGTATAAGCAGGATTTATAAATACAGTAATTAATTTATTTTACTTTAAATTAATTAAAGATGGAAGTAATTAATTTAATTCATTTTAAACTAATTACAATTGTGAATGATAAATCATTGCTTATGGATGAATGATATTGATATCCCATTGATTGATTGTGATCTCAGATATGAGATGAGTAATATCTATGTGATATGGATGCTTGTTTTAAGTATGATAATATTGATTATCTGTTTGAGTTGATGATATGGATTATCTGTTTATGATGATGATGTTGGTTATCCATTGTTATATTGTGATTTATGTATCTGTGTGTATATAGATAATTGAATTGAATTGTTTTAACTTTAAAACAACTTGGCCTTAAAAGATACGATTTGGATTTCGATGAGACCGGGATCGGGTTTCCAGATTTGGATATCTGAATACCACATCGATCCAAATTAACGATAGGTCGTGAATCTCAAGTGAAGATGAAGATTCAGAGTGCAAGGGTTATTGTCGTTAACTCTGAGGATGATTCCAAAATGAGTATAACGAGATAATGCCTTCGGTTTCGTTCGAACCCAGAACGAACTTGTATGGATTGAATGCTTTCAAAACATCGTCAGGTGGAC
Source organism: Allium fistulosum (assembly GCA_030737815.1). Taxonomy (NCBI): domain Eukaryota; kingdom Viridiplantae; phylum Streptophyta; class Magnoliopsida; order Asparagales; family Amaryllidaceae; genus Allium; species Allium fistulosum. Next base: position 1,431,700,989 of record CM060902.1, read on the forward strand.
GATGAGCATTCTAAGAGATGTGTTCTCTAAAGGTAATCGTGACCTCAAGCCTCATCAACCGGGAATAGCTAAAACAGGGGAGGTGCAGCAAGGCTTCGTGGGTAGCTCCCACTGGAGAGCGAGATATACCCCTGTCTAGATGTCCCTTTTTATTTCGGTTGTGTGGGCAGTTGATTGCAACAACTGCTGGGGTTGTCTTGTTTGGGACTGTCCAGTAAGGGATGGTTCCGGCTTTGTGTTGCAGGGAACTTAGGGTGGGTTCTCGGTACACTGATCTAGGCTAGGTACTGTGACGGGCGGTACCCCGGTAGCCCTGCCATTGTATGGAATCCAATCTACAATAAGTGCCAACGGATTTGATTGTAAACCTAGTTAGCTGGAATTTAATGAATGTAATAATTTCGGCTATTTTCAATTTACTTGAAAACCCTAGACACTATTATAATATCACTGAATTTCCTATCAAATGTTTGGTTAGCGTAAGGTAAAAACTTTTCCATGTTTATGTGTGGAAAGTCTTACGTGATACCTTTTGTTTTCAAAGGTTTTTCAAAGTTAAGCAACTTTAACCTGTTACTCATACCAGACCCATGTCTGACTCGGAGTTTATTTCTGTTTTCTTAAACTCTCGGGTACTCAAATTTTTACGAGTAGCCAAGGGATTCAGGTTAGCTTTGACGAATTGTGGAGGAGCAATGGAGCAGGAGGCTTCAACGTTATAGATATATAGTTTTCCGCTGTGTTGGTATCTCTGTGTGGTTTCTCTGTATTATATCGAGTTTGTATTAACTAGACAGGTGTTTATAACTGTCTAGTATGTGATGTATTACCTATGTAACTCTGATGTATTTGATACTATGTATTATCTGATGTGATATATTATATTTTGTTCGTTCCACTGTTGAGATTCTGATGTTGTTTCTTCTTTCTTCTTTATCTTTTCTGTTTTCTATCCCTTTCTTTCTTCATAGTGATACGACTTTCTGGAGGTAGAAAGTTTGGTTGCTACACGTAGATTTATCAATGAGAAAGCAACAAAGAGAATAATTAAATTACAGTAACTCATCGAAATGAAATTAGACTTTGTATTGTGCAAAACCTATTAATTGATCATGTATACTTTTCCATAATTGGAAGTAAATAATTGGAAAAAATAATTTAAACTGGCTACAACAGATAAATTGAAATGTTATTTGAATCCATACCAAATAATAAACATCATTTTCCAAGACTAAATTAATAGTTACTTTTTCAATCCGATGATGTTTGAAATATCATATAATGTAACTGTGAAGATATAAGGTAAGGTATAACTCATTTGGAGATTTTTGTAATCTCTTGAATGCAGCATCATTATCTTATATGATGATTTATTAATTTCCTTTAACTTCTTCAAGAAGTGCAACCTTATCATTTTACACAATTTCAATAGAGCTTCGGGCTTTTAATTCATGAACTTCAAGTTCATTAATTTATTATGAACTTCAGGTTCTCAAATTTTGTGTAAACTTCTCCTTTTTTTGGAAGCTTGTACATTTTGACAAATTGAAAAAAATACTGATAAGAATTCGAACTTGTAAACTTTATCAGAAAGTCTTTTCATAATTCAAGACTTCAGGTCTTGGACTTTGAGTTATACAACTTCTATTAAAATAATGTCTTTGCACAATTTTAGGTTGTTGTCAAAACCTATTTCCGTTTGACGATTAAATTTTCTGATCCTCTTTTTCTTTTTTTAGAACTTCTGGTTCTTTATTTTGAGGAAACTTGTAATTCACTGATTTATGGAAACTCAACCTTTATCATTATAGAAACTGCAGGTTCTCAATTCTTATTTTCTTTTAAAGAAATATTGGAGGATATTAAGCTTATCATGTAAGCTTTTATTAATGTTTCCATTCACTTCAGATGTGCTAAATCAAAATCAATGTTAGATCTAAATTTAATTCGATCTTCTAGATACGTATTATCTTTATATTTGTTTCTCTAAGAAACAATAAAATATTTCTTCTGGAAAATATAAATCATATATCAAAATAATTTTCAAAGCCTTCATTCAAATCTAAATCAAATCAAAAGGTTTTCAAAATGAAAACTTCATTTACCAACCATGTTTGATTTCTCAAATCCATGTCCAAACTAAATACAATCAAATTCAATAAATTTGCTTGAATCAACAATATCAAATTTTGTCAAGTTCAAACTTGCATTCCAAAATAAATGAACTCAAAAAACATAAAAATAAGCATGATATTGAGATCTACAATATAATAAGATCAGAAAAATAACAACAACAAAAAAAATTAGATCTGAGATATAATAACTAATAAGAATGAGATCTCAAAGTTTAGATCTATATAAGATCTAAAATTACAAGACTAATATAATAAAATCTAAAAGATAAAACAATAGATTCAGATCTGAAGAAGTAGATCTAGAATGGAATGAGATCTTCAAAAAATATATTTGGAAGATTAAATCAATCAGATCAGAAAAATGACTTACCGTTTTGAGATCTATAATTGGATCTGGAAAAGAATAGATCTGATTTCATAGATGATCATAATTGTAGATCTATAATGTTTTTTGTAGAGATCGTGCTGATAACGTGTTATAAACTAAAAAGAGATAAGAAGCCATTAGAAATAAGGAGAGAGAAGAAAATGTTATTCACACTGATATCAGTTACATCAAGATTGATTACATTACATAGGCTCCTTTATATATAGGCCTTGGAGCATGAGATTGAATATATCTCATGGTGTGGGACTAAATAGAAAAACACAAAAGCATATTCACTTTTATATTTACATATATTATAACAAAAGAGAATTGAGGGTAAACATCGACATATAAAAATAAATATACAGATATGAAGGTACCTTCTGAAAACTGTAAACCAAGTTTGGGATTCAAATTTCAAACCGTTTGCACCACTCTATTAAATTCATTAACCTCAAATATACACAATTTTATGTCCATTTACATTTTATTAACACACAATAAATAAAAATGAACGCACCAATTAACGCAAATTAAATTTAAAAAGGGTGTTTTTTCGCAGCGCTCAATCACGAACTCAAATAATAAATTTATTTTAAAATCTAAGATTAGCGTAGAAATCACTTCTGCACTGCCTCAGGCTAATGTGGAACGGCTGTAAAAAAGTTGTTTCAAAATTCAATTTTTTCTTTTTATAAATTTATACTTACCTTCAAGATGAAAACGTTAGAATTATTTCTCTCGAAATGATCCTTTATTTTAATTAAAATGGAAAAGAGAAAATAACAATCCCAGCAACGATTTACATCCAAATTCAAACCACGACGTCTGTCCGTTGGACGTTCAAGCACAGATATAAAAATACTGTGGCAATCAGTTAAAGGAGATGAAAAATATTACAAGCCAAGATTTGTGCTACGACAAACACGTCAAAAATTCACCGTTGTGGCCATTTACACTACCGTAAAACGTAAAAACAATTTTCAAATCGCGATAAACGGAGCTAGAATCATCGGAATTTGACGAAACGGACTTTGACATTTTACTTAAAAAAAATCTCTAGAATACTTTTATGTAAAATATTTACATTTTAAAGTAATATGTTGAATTAAAATTGAAAATGGAATAGATTTTCGAAATAAACAAAATAAATTCTTTTTCATTTGTTTTCTTTTTATTTTAAATTATATTAAACTTATTAAAATACATTTTTAATCATAAAATATTAAATTTTAAATAATTTTACCCAAAACCATTATTTAATTCAATATTTTTAAATGATTAAAAATATGGTTCATTGCCATAAACTCGGTTTCATTAAAAAGAAAGAAACTTCAAAGTTCAACGCACTACATGAAGAAAAGCACACAGTCTAAGAGAAACATTTCCTAGACTACTTATCTATAGGGCTATATTCATTGCACGGAAGGTGCAGAGTGTACTCTTTTTTACCGAATCAAAATTATTTGATGATTATATTTCATTTCAACGGTCTGACAATATCAGCATAATAAAATTCAATTTGAACTGCTTATGCTCCTATGACACCATGTGATAATAAATAATTAGTATTACACATGCCATCATATCAATACCATATTCTCCATCATAGTTCCCAGTTTTGTACAAATAAATCCACATGAACTGATTACGAACTTATCACTATTAAACACAAGTACATATGCACACCCAGCTGGGCCTGCATTTAATCACAACGTTCATGCATTTTTAGTTGTATCTGTAAGGGTAAATTTGATAGTAGCATCCCTATATTTGAACTCCGCCTAGACTGAAGCCGCTATTTTTTTGTTCAGACTGCAATAACTTCTTCATACCAACTCGGAATCAGGAGAGGCTTCGACCGATGAACTCTCATCTAAATTACAAACAATAAGGAACACTCGGATACTTCATTCAGTGAACGTATACTGTAGTTCTCCATGGTGACTAACAATTGTACTTAGAAAATAACAAGCTACATTCCTGTATTTGAACTCCTCCTAAACAGAAGCCGCTATTTTTTTCATACTGTAATAACTTCTTCATACTAATTCGGACGAAACTATGACCGATGAACTCCCACCTAAATTACGGATAATATAGAACACTCGGATAGTTCAGCTTATGAACGTATACCGTAGTTCTCCATGGTGATTAACAGTTGTACTTAGAAAATAACAGGCTATATCCCCACTTCAACGCTCACTGTAGTTCTTCATGTGACTAATAGTTGTACTTAGAAAATAACAGCTACATCCTCATATTTGAACTCCGCCTAGACAGAAGCCGCTATTTTTTTCTTCAGACTGCAATAACTTCTTCATACTAACTCGGAATCAGGCAAAACTTCGACCAACGAACTCCCACCTAAATTACAAACAATATGGTACACTCGGATACTTCATCTAGTGAACGTATACTGTAGTTCTCTATGGTGAATAACAGTTGTACTTCGAAAATAACAGGTACATCCTCATATTAGAACTCCGCCTAGATAGAAGTCGCTATTTTTTTCTTCAGACTGCAATAACTTCTTCATATTAACTCAGAATCAGGAAAAACTTCGATCGATGAACTCCCACCTAAATTACAGAAAATATGGTACACTTGGATACTTCATCTAGTGAACGTATACCATAGTTCTCCATGATGAATAACAGTTGTAATTAGAAAATAACAGGCTACATCCCCGTATTTGAACTCCGCCTAGGCAGCAGCCACTATTTTTTTATTCATACTGCAATAACTTCTTCATACTAACTCGGAATCGGACGAAACTTTGACTGATGAACTCTTACCTAAATTACGGACAATAAGGTACACTCGGATACTTTATCTTGTGAATGCACATTGTAGTTCTCTTTGGTGACTAACAGTTGTACTTAGAAAATAACAGGCTATATCCCCACTTCAACGCTCACTGTAGTTCTCCATGGTGACTAATAGTTGTACATAGAAAATAACATGCTACATCCTCATATTTGAGCTCTGCCTAGGCAGATGCTGCTATTTTTTCTTCAAACTACAATAACTTCTTCATGCTAACTCGGAATCAGGCAAAACTTCGACCGATGAACTCCCACCTAAATTATGGACAATATGGTACACTCGGATAGTTCATCTTATGAACGGACACTGTAGTTTTCCATGGAGACTGACAATTTACTTAGAAAATAACATGCTATCACATCCCCATATTTGAACTCTGCATAGGCAGAAGCCGCTATTTTTTTGTTCAGACTGCAATAACTTCTTCATACCAACTCGGAATCAGGAGAGGCTTCGACCGATGAACTCTCATCTAAATTACAAACAATAAGGAACACTCGGATACTTCATTCAGTGAACGTATACCTTAGTTCTCCATGGTGACTAACAATTGTACTTAGAAAATAACAAGCTACATCCCTGTATTTGAACTCCGCCTAAACAGAAGCCGCTATTTTTTTCATACTGCAATAACTTCTTCATACTAATTCGGACGAAACTACGACCGATGAACTCCCACCTAAATTACGGATAATATAGAACACTCGGATAGTTCAGCTTATGAACGTATACCGTAGTTCTCCATGGTGATTAACAGTTGTATTTAGAAAATAACAGGCTATATCCCCACTTCAACGCTCACTGTAGTTCTCCATGTGACTAATAGTTGTACTTAGAAAATAACAGCTACATCCTCATATTTGAACTCCGCCTAGACAGAAGCCGCTATTTTTTTTCTTCAGACTGCAATAACTTCTTCATACTAACTCGGAATCAGGCAAAACTTCGACCAACGAACTCCCACCTAAATTACAGACAATATGGTACACTCGGATACTTCATCTAGTGAACGTATACTGTAGTTCTCCATGGGGACTGATAGTGTACTTAGAAAATAACATGCTACCACATCTTCATATTTTAACTCCGCCAAGTGTAGAAGTCGCTATTTTTTTGTTCAGACTGCAATAACTTCTTCTTACTAATTCGGAATCTGGTGAGACTTCAACCTATTAACTCCCACCTAAATTACGGACAATATGGAACACTCGGATACTTTATCTTGTGAATGCACACTTTAGTTCTTAATGGGGACTGATAGTTGTACTTAGAAAATAATAGGCTACTGCATCCCCATATTTGAACTCCGCCTAGTGCAAAAGCCGCTATTTTTTTGTTCAGACTGCAATAACTTCTTCATACTAACTCAGAGTTAGGCAAAAGTTCGATCGATGAACTCCCACCTAAATTACAGATAATATGGTATACTCAGATACTTCGTTTTGTGAACGCGCACTGTAGTTCTCCATGGTGACTAACAGTTATACTTAGAAAATAACATGCTATATCCCCACTTCAACGCTCACTGTAATTCTCCATAGTGACTGATAATTGTACTTAGAAAATAACATGCTACATCCTCATATTTGAACTCCGCCTAGACAGAAGCCGCTATTTTTTCTTCAGACTACAATAACTTCTTCAGGCTAACTCGAAATCAGGCAAAACTTCGACCGATGAACTCCCACCTAAATTATGGACAATATGGTACACTCGGATAGTTCATCTTATGAACGCACACTGTAGTTCTCCATGGAGACTGACAGTTTACTTAGAAAATAACATGCTATCACATCCCCATATTTGAACTCTGCATAGGCAGAAGCCGCTATTTTTTCTTCTTCAGGCTGCAATAACTTCTTCATACTAACTTGGAATCAGGCAAAACTTCTACCGATGAACTCCTACCTAAATTACGGACAATGTGGTACACTCAGATACTTCACCTTTTGAACGCACACTGTAGTTCTCCATGGTGACTAACAGTTGTACTTAGAAAATAACAGGCTATATCCTCATTTGAATTTGTAAAAATGAAAAAGATGTTATAAACTAAAAAGAGATAAGAAGTCATTAGAAAAGAGGAGAGAGAAGAAAATGTTATTCACACTGATATCAGTTACATCAAGATTGTTTACATTACATAGGCTCCTTTATATATAGGCCTTGGAGCATGAGATTGAATATATCTCATGGTGTGGGACTAAATAGAAAAACACAAAAGCATATTCACTTTTATATTTACATATATTATAACACTCCCCCTTGAATATGCGTATTCAAAATCTTGGATGCTCATATGGTAGCTAGAAATTATTCCTTTTGAAACGTCCATGACAATTGCTCCCCCTCATTATTATCTTGCTTTCATACATCCATTCAGTCATTATGAATATTGTCCGTTGCCTCATTAAAAACCTCTGTTAGGAAAACCTAATGGAAAAACCTTGAATGAGGAAAAGAGTGCAACTTGAAATCATAGATATCATAAAATGATATTCCTTTTAAAGAGGTTGATACTTCGGGATCAAAATAATTAAGATCTTACTAAGAAAACCCAATGGGAAAAATCTTACTGAAGGAAAAAGAGTACAATGACATATTTTATTTTCTTATTTCTTCAAATGAAGCTTGATACTTCTGGATCAAACTAATGCCTTGTTAAAACCTTACTAAGAACAACCCTATGGGAAAAATCTTAGTCAAGGATAAAAAATAAATTTAACTTAAATAACATATTTGAGATGTTATATCTTGAAAAGACGTTTGATTCTTCTAGATCAAGATAATGGCTCGTTAAAACCTTAGTAAGCAAAACCCAGTGGGGAAAATCTTAAACAATGAAAAAGAGTACATTATAACTTATTTTCAAATGTTACTGGGGAGTTGATACTTCTATATCAAGATAATGCCTCATTAAAACCTTACTAATAAAAACTCAGTGAGAAAAATCTTAGTTAAGGAAAAAGAATGCATTATAAAATACTTATGGATGCTCCCCCGGATTTAAAAATTTTCCTCTGAATTCATATTCGTCTTTCGATAACTCAAATTGGTTATAGATACTTCTGGATCCATAAATATGAATCTCATTAATAATACAATTTATTAATAGTTTCATTCGATGCAATCAAATTTTCTAAGATTGTTTCTTCCAAATATAATTTGCATTTTATGCATTTTGTATGCTACTTTTATGAAAAACACTTCATGTGCTTTCATTTTTGTGCTTCAAATCAGTTTTGCGTATTGCAACTATACATCTTTCATGAGTATTAAAATTTTCACAACAACATTACTAAAAAGCAAGAAGTAATCTACTCATCTTGAAGTATATCAAGATTTTCATTACAACAATACTTAGAAGAAGGTTGTAATTTACACTTCATGTCTTTCGCATTCTTTATAACTATAAAAGTTATATATATTCTTCAGGAATTTGTGTGCTTTAATAAGTATTTGCGTATCGCAACTACCACTTCAATGGATATTAAGAGTTTCATTACAATAATACTTAAAAAAAGGAAGTAATCTACTCATCATGAATTATATCAAGATTTTTATTACAACAATACTTAAAAGAAGTTGTAATCTACGCTCCTTGTTCTTTACCTTCTTTATAACCACCAAAGTTATTTATATTCTTCAGGAATTTGTGTACATTCATTGTTTATTATGATTTAAACAATATTTACACCTTTAGGGTATTTTAAGTGTTTCAAACACTTTCACTGCTTCAATCAATTCAACTATCTCTAAAAACAACATGCCAATGTCACTTAACCTGTTGTTGATACTGTATGTGCTTTAATAATTTTAGTGTGCTTTTCCCACTTTATATACATGTTTTTAATTTTATTTTGCGGACTACAGGTCCACATTTCTTATTTAGGAGAATTTCATGATGGCCAATCATGTTTTTCTCTAATTCAGGATTTTTAATCCATTTATAAACATAAGCGCTTTATTATTTATAAATGTATAATCAATGATTATTTATTGTTAGTTCTAAATATGATTTATTGAGATCTCTTGATTTATCATATTTTAGGTACCTAAACCACTTCTAGGGTTATTTGACAACCATGTCATGGATCTCTTTCAGAGCACCCTTAAGTGTTTCTTCAAGAAAACTCACCTTTTTTATTTGGCATCTTTATTACTTACTCCAAAAATATTTTGAATTGACTTTTGAACCACATTTCAGATATGGTTTACACATTTTGATCCTTCAGGGATTCAAATCTATATTGGAGAAAGTCTACTAGGGATATTATTGATAATTTATTCAAGTTACTTAATATTTTGCATCATTGCATATTTTAAGAAATATTTAACACTAATGATCAAAATGAGCTTGTATCCCTTTATCCTCCCCCTCAATGTTGACAAACATTGTCACATTAAATAATAATCATCTTTGGATTCTCATTTTGATCCAATATGATATTGCTACTAGCAAATACACCATACATATTAATAATAGGAGGATAATTCTTTTGTCAGTTGATAAAATGCATTCAATTGATATTTCTTATTAGAGTTTGTTCTCATTCATTGATCTAGCCAATTGGAGGAATTTACTTATTGTGTAGATCATTTGAATACATACATGACTTCAGGTCATTTAACATTTATGTTGATTGAATTTTAAATCACTAAATAATATCTATGCATAATCTATAAGATGAGCTTATAACAAACTTCAGGTTGTTAGCTAAATATTTACATATATGGATGTATACGTGCATCCACGTATTACACATATATTATAAAATTTCATATTCTTTCTTATTTGAATTAGTGATTTTTTTAGAACAAATTAATGCAAGGATCCAAACTATTAATTTCAATTTATAAATCAATGTCAATGTGAATCCATCAAAACCGCATGATAATGTCCAAAACATTTGGTTTGGAACCATATCGAACTTTTGGTTCGAACAAAATATACACACAACTTCAAGTTGTTAAATTTTTATTCCTCAATTATATTTCAAATATCAGTTTTGAATATTAATTATGATTACTTATCAAAGAATAATTTATAATTGCATATAGACATTTCTACACATCTCTTTTGAGAGTACTGCAAAAAAAATACAACAAAAATAATAATAAGAGTATCTTCTGGATACTTGGAATGTTACAGATACAGATCTCCACAAGACCGTATGTATAGTTTGCATGAAAATTATGATATGAAATATAGACTATCTCTTCAGGAGAATATTCAAAGATATTTCTTCAAGAAATGATTATGCATGTAATATTTCTTATGAAATAATAACTAGGAACATGACCTTTATGATATAATTAGACATATGAACATAGAACAATATATTCTAGAGATAATTTAATTTCTTACCTATTTGGGAGGTTTGATATAATTATAATGAAATATATGATACATGTTGCATAGCTCTCAAACTTTTAGGATCTAATCTAAACTAAATTAGGATCCTTCATAATCAAATTTCTATGCATTTATTTGGTTTAATAAAATTACCAAATATATAAACAAATCTCTTCTAGAGATATGTTATCATTTCCTAATTTATTACTCTTTTCGGAATATTTTACTATCACCACTTCTGGAGTGAATTTATCTCTTCTAGAGATATATATGCACTATTGAAATGCCATATCGATGTACAATGTTTCTTTTGTAGAAATTACATAATTACTACCTTTACAATATAAAACATCCCTACTGGATATTTTTGTTGTAACTATCTGTGAAATGACATATCAAACTTTAAACACAGTAACAAAATTAGATGCACCGAATGAAAGTAAGATGCGAAGATAAAACCACTACTTCTGAAGTGTAATATTGGTATACAATTCCCTTTTTTTAGGGATAAATTATTGTTATTACTTCGAAACTTTTATATGATATTCCTTCAGGGAATATAGTGTTTCCTTTTAAGGAATTGCAATGTAATAAAAATAAAATTCCTACAACATCTCTTCTACGATGTTGGATTTTGCAATATAAATATAAATAAAGCTCTAAAAAAATCTCTTTAAGAGATTAATACACACACACATCCGTGTATATAGATAGTATGGCATATAAATTATCTATTATAGAGAATGTTAAAATGTATTTCTATAACTAAATAGCTAGCCATATATATATATATATATACATAGAAGTAATTTGTCAAAACGTCGGGATTTTTGTTTTCATGATTAGGAAAAACCAGATCTACTAATTATTTTATAGTACTTATCAAACTTCAAGTTTGAGTTATCGTAGATTTATCAATGAGAAAGCAACAAAGAGAATAATTAAATTACAGTAACTCATTGAAATGAAATTAGACTTTGTATTGTGCAAAACCTATTAATTGATCATGTATACTTTTCCATAATTGGAAGTAAATAATTGGAAAAAAATAATTTAAACTGACTACAACATATAAATTGAAATGTTATTTGAATTCATACCAAATAATAAACATCCTTTTCCAAGACTAAATTAATAGTTACTTTTTCAATCCGATGGTGTTTGAAATATCATGTAATGTAACTGTGAAGATATAAGGTAAGGTATAACTCATTCGGAGATTTTTGTAATCTCTTGAATGCAGCATCATTATCTTATATGATGATTTATTAATTTCCTTTATCTTCTTCAAGAAGTACAACCTTATCATTTTACACAATTTCAATATAGCTTCGGGCATTTAATTCATGAACTTCAAGTTCATTAATTTGTTATGAACTTCAGGTTCTCAAATTTTGTGTAAACTTCTCCTTTTTTTGGAAGCTTGTACATTTTGACAAATTTAAAAAAATACTGATAAGAATTCGAACTTGTAAACTTTATTAGAAAGTCTTTTCATAATTCAAGACTTCAGGTCTTGGACTTTGAGTTATACAACTTCTATTAAAATAATGTCTTTGCACAACTTTAGGTTGTTGTCAAAACCTATTTCCGTTTGACGATTAAATTTTCTGATCCTCTTTTTTTTTAGAACTTCTGGTTCTTTATTTTGAGGAAACTTGTAATTCACTGATTTATGGAAACTCAACCTTTATCATTATAGAAACTGCAGGTTCTCAATTCTTATTTTCTTTTAAAGAAATATTGGAAGATATTAAGCTTATCATGTAAGCTTTTATTAATGTTTCCATTCACTTCAGATGTGCTAAATCAAAATCAATGTTAGATCAAAATTTAATTCGATCTTCTAGATAAGTATTATTTTTATATTTGTTTCTCTAAGAAACAATAAAATATTTGTTCTGGAAAATATAAATCATATATCAAAATAATTTTCAAAGCCTTCATTCAAATCTAAATCAAATCAAAAGGTTTTCAAAACGAAAACTCCATTTACCAACCATGTTTGATTTCTCAAATCCATGTCCAAACTAAATACAATCAAATTCAATAAATTTGCTTGAATCAACAATATCAAATTTTGTCAAGTTCAAACTTGCATTCCAAAATAAATGAACTCAAAAAACATAAAAATAAGCATGATATTGAGATCTACAATATAATAAGATCAGAAAAATAACAACAACAAAAAAATTAGATCTTAGATATAATAACTAATAAGAATGAGATCTCAAAGTTTAGATCTATATAAGATCTAAAATTACAAGACTAATATAATAAAATCTAAAAGATAAAACAATAGATTCAGATCTGAAGAAGTAGATCTAGAATGGAATGAGATCTTAAAAAAAATTTGGAAGATTAAATCAATCAGATCAGAAAAATGACTTACCGTTTTGAGATCTATAATTGGATCTGGAAAAGAATAGATCTGATTTCATAGATTATCATAATTGTAGATCTATAATATTTTTTGTAGAGATCGTGCTGATAACGTGTTATAAACTAAAAAGAGATAAGAAGTCATTAGAAAAGAGGAGAGAGAAGAAAATGTTATTCACACTAATATCAGTTACATCAAGATTGATTACATTACATAGGCTCCTTTATATATAGGCCTTGGAGCATGAGATTGAATATATCTTATGGTGTGGAACTAAATAGAAAAACACAAAAGCATATTCACTTTTATATTTACATATATTATAACAAAAGAGAATTGAGGGTAAACATCGACATATAAAAATAAATATACAGATATGAAGGTACCTTCCGAAAACTGTAAACCAAGTTTGGGATTCAAATTTCAAACCGTTTGCACCACTCTATTAAATTCATTAACCTCAAATATACACAATTTTACGTCCATTTACATTTTATTAACACACAATAAATAAAAATGAACGCACCAATTAACGCAAATTAAATTTAAAAAGGGCGTTTTTTCGCAGCGCTCAATCACGAACTCAAATAATAAATTTATTTTAAAATCTAAGATTAGCGTAGAAATCACTTCTGCACTGCCTCAGGCTAATGTAGAACGGCTGTAAATAAGTTGTTTCAAAATTCAATTTTTTCTTTTTATAAATTTATACTTACCTTCAAGATGAAAACATTAGAATTATTTCTCTTGAAATGATCCTTTATTTTAATTAAAATGGAAAAGAGAAAATAACAATCCCAGCAACGATTTACATCCAAATTCAAACCACGACGTCTGTCCGTTGGACGTTCAAGCACAGATATAAAAATACTGTGGCAATCAGTTAAAGGAGATGAAAAATATTACAAGCTAAGATCTGCGCTACGACAAACACGTCAAAAATTCACCGTTGCCGCCATTTACACTACCGTAAAACGTAAAAACAATTTTCAAATCGCAATAAACTGAGCTAGAATCATCGGAATTTGACGAAACGGACTTTGACATTTTACTTAAAAAATCTCTAGAATACTTTTATGTAAAATATTTACATTTTAAAGTAATATGTTGAATTAAAATTGAAAATGGAATAGATTTTCGAAATAAACAAAATAAATTCTTTTTCATTTGTTTTCTTTTTATTTTAAATTATATTAAACTTATTAAAATACATTTTTAATCATAAAATATTAAATTTTAAATAATTTTACCCAAAACCATTATTTAATTCAATATTTTTAAATGATTAAAAATACGGTTCGTTACCATAAACTCGGTTTCATTAAAAAGAAAGAAACTTCAAAGTTCAACGCACTACATGAAGAAAAGCACACAGTCTAAGAGAAACATTTCCTAGACTACTTATCTATAGGGCTATATTCATTGCACGGAAGGTGCAGAGTGTACTCTCTTTTTACCGAATCAAAATTATTTGATGATTATATTTCATTTCAACGGTCTGACAATATCAGCATAATAAAATTCAATTTGAACTGCTTATGCTCCTATGACACCATGTGATAATAAATAATTAGTATTACACATGCCATCATATCAATACCATATTCTCCATCATAGTTCCCAGTTTTGTACAAATAAATCCACATGAACTGATTACGAACTTATCACTATTAAACACAAGTACATATGCACACCCAGCTGGGCCTGCATTTAATCACAACGTGCATGCATTTTTAGTTGTATCTGTAAGGGTAAATTTGATAGTAGCATCCCTATATTTGAACTCCGCCTAGACTGAAGCCGCTATTTTTTTGTTCAGACTGCAATAACTTCTTCATACCAACTCGGAATCAGGAGAGGCTTCGACCGATGAACTCTCATCTAAATTACAAACAATAAGGAACACTCGGATACTTCATTCAGTGAACGTATACTATAGTTCTCCATGGTGACTAACAATTGTACTTAGAAAATAACAAGCTACATTCCTGTATTTGAACTCATCCTAAACAGAAGCCACTATTTTTTTCATACTGCAATAACTTCTTCATACTAATTCGGACGAAACTACGACCGATGAACTCCCACCTAAATTACGGATAATATAGAACACTCGGATAGTTCAGCTTATGAACGTATACCGTAGTTCTCCATGGTGATTAACAGTTGTACTTAGAAAATAACAGGCTATATCCCCACTTCAACGCTCACTGTAGTTCTCCATGTGACTAATAGTTGTACTTAGAAAATAACAGCTACATCCTCATATTTGAACTCCGCCTAGACAGAAGCCGCTATTTTTTTTCTTCAGACTGCAATAACTTCTTCATACTAACTCGGAATCAGGCAAAACTTCGACCAACGAACTCCCACCTAAATTACAGACAATATGGTACACTCGGATACTTCATCTAGTGAACGTATACTGTAGTTCTCCATGGGGACTGATAGTGTACTTAGAAAATAACATGCTACCACATCCCCATATTTTAACTCCGCCTAGTGTAGAAGTCGCTATTTTTTTGTTCAGACTGCAATAACTTCTTCTTACTAATTCGGAATCCGGTGAGACTTCAGCCGATTAACTCCCACCTAAATTACGGACAATATGGAACGCTCGGATACTTCATCTTGTGAACGCACACTTTAGTTCTTCATGGGGACTGATAGTTGTACTTAGAAAATAATAGGCTACCGCATCCCCATATTTGAACTCCGCTTAGTGCAAAAGCCGCTATTTTTTTTGTTCAGACTGCAATAACTTCTTCATACTAACTCAGAGTTAGGCAAAAGTTCGATCGATGAACTCCCACCAAAATTAAAGATAATATGGTACACTCAGATACTTCATCTTGTGAACGCACACTGTAGTTCTCCATGGTGACTAACAGTTGTACTTAGAAAATAACAGGCTATATCCCCACTTCAACGCTCACTGTAATTCTCCATGGTGACTGACAATTGTACTTAGAAAATAACATGCTACGTCCTCATATTTGAACTCCACCTAGGCAGAAGCCGCTATTTTTTTTATTCAAACTGTAATAACTTCTTCATACTAACTCGGAATCAGACAAAACTTCGACCGATGAACTCCCACCTAAATTACAGACAATATGGTACACTCGAATTGTGAATGCACATTGTAGTTCTCCATGGTGACTAACAGTTGTACTTAGAAAATAACATGCTATATCCCTATATTTGAATACTATTTCTCTATGAGATGTAAAATGGTATATTTGGAATTTGAAAAAGACACAGAGTAAATCTATTTAATGAATTCTCTTTATTAGTAGTAAAGATGATACAGGTTAACCATAGTAGAAAAAGTAACGCATATCTGGGAAACCGATTTATATAGAATATTTATGTTAAATCATTTTAATTTTAAAAAAAATTAACCAAATCCACTTTATTTTTCGGTCAATTGAATTAAAAGTAGATGGATTACATATATAGTTATGTCAGTCTATGCATCCGCTATAATACTTTATATGTGATAAAGCAATAAACAAGTAATTTAAATCAATAATATTCAAGATACTAAATCCGTACAAAAAAATAAAAAAATCATATTGAATGTATATTTAGATCATTCTGATTTCATATCAATGATCTCAAAACAAAAAATTTAGAATCTCATAAATAATGATTGCAATTGAAATAATTTTTCTCAAACAAATCAATAATGGATTGCTATGATGTTACGGTTTTTTAGGATCCCTACACAATTAGATTTTAGAAGAGATATGAAATATTACAAAAATGATTTTTTTCCTTCGAACAAAACCTTTATCAATTCACCAAAAGATTACAAGAATAACCTAAAAATTGAGAGCCAATCTCAATACCAAAATCCTTAGTCAAAAAATAGCTCTCCTAACATACATATTTATAGCAACTACCAACTAATAGAAACATAAAGATATATTTGCTAATATATCTCTCATAATCGGTCAAATGAATAAATATATTTGATCATATAGTTATTTATTTGATTTCCATAAAAATGAAGATATTTGATAGAATTACATGCATAAATATCTCTTACTAAGCAAAATCCAGCACTTTCATAGTTAATTAGTCAACAAAAAAATTAACTAATATATAAAACAAATATCATGTCGCATATCTTCAACACTCCACTTCGACATGATATTCTTCAGGTGCTCTACCTTTGTTCGAAAACAAACTTAATCAACCTTCAAACCACATATTTATGCATGCTCCCATTGAACATGCATATCATCAATAAATCAAATTTCTTGTAATACCACAAAGGTCTCCAAGCAGACTTTGTGGTTTTTCGTTGCATGCCCCACCTTGATTCAGATAAATTTGCCTCTCCAACTCCAATTTGAGAACACTACATTCTCGACCATTTTTTCAAGCAATATGTATATGTTATTGTTTTCTTGTTTTATGCGTAGAACCTCCCTATTACCCCTCCAAACACTTATGTCTCCACCTCGACTTGAAAAGTTGCAGCATTTTTTTCCAACTGTCCTACTGAAGCAGGAATCTTCTTAATTTCTAGGATGTGCCTAACTCCTGTTAGCTTCATCATTCTTACATTATACATCTTCAACCTAACTGAACCTATACCTTTAACATGAAAATATCCATCTGTAGATCCCACCTTATCACTTTGCTCTTTGTAGTCAATAAACACTTCCTTCGATTACATATGTGAAAACAAGCACCTGAATTAAATATCCAATCATTGCTTTTGCCTTTATCCACATATAGGATGTTGTCATCAAATTTTTAACTGAAGTTTACCTCTTCGTCGCCGCTTTCATCAAGCTTGACTTGCCTTCATCCAATGCTTTCATCCTTTCTTTGTCTTTTTTAAGCTTGTTGCAAAATCTCAACTGGTAACCGGGTTTTTCACAGTAGTAGCATATGAAATCTCTTTTCATATTCGATTTATTTGATCGTCTTTCCATATTTGGACGATTATTCTTCCTAGCAAGATTGACTTCTTCAGACGAATTTCTACTTTCTCTTTCTTTCCTATCATTTTCTTCTATTAGGCTCATCCTCTGCACCTCCTTGTTAAGCAAGCTACTAACCACCGACCCTATTGAAACAACTATATCCAAATTTGAGTTGTTTAGTGCAACCACAAGCGTTTCCCAACACTCCGGTAATGAACTCATCAACATGAAAGCTTGTGTCTCATCGTCCACCTTGTAATTCACGGCAGCCAATTGGTTCACAATTGCCTGAAAATCATTAAGATGCTCTCCAATTGACCCACCTTGCTTAAGCTTTAGATTCATTAATCTTCTCATAAAAAGAGCCTTGTTTGTTGCAGATTTCTTTGCATAGATTCCTTCTAATTTCTTTCATATTGCATAAGCAGATGTTTTCAATAACAACAATATGAAACACTGAATTCTCCAAAAAACACCGAATAGCCGCTGCTAGGGGTGGGCATAACCGCACCGCTATACGGAAACCACCCGCACCGAACCGCAAAAACGATGCGGAAAACCGCACCGAATCTTCTAACTAAAGAAAATATCTCAAACCGCAACGAATCTTCTAACTAAAGAAAATATCTCAAACCGGACCGACCTGCATCGATACGGTTCGGTTGCGGTTTGGACGATTGAACCAACCATATTAAACCGGACCGAACCGAATATTTACACTAGTAATCTTATGATAAAAATATAAGCAACTCCCATCTTATTTTAGATTCTAATGATGTATATTCTATTTTTAGCGTATGGTGTTATATTAATAATATTCGCTGTCATAAAGGAAGAAGTTATAGTTTGATATAATATTTTTCATCTCGTTTTTTTTTATAAATGCAAATTATAATCTTATTCTAGTCATTTTTCTTGATGATTATGCATTGATTAATGTTGATGTTTGGTTAATCTGCCAACAAAATCTCACTTATAGCTAAATGTCAAATTGAAATATTCATACAATTAAGAACCAAACTTTCATTTCAGTATAACATTGTGTGTTTTAACCTTTAAGTGTAAAAGCTTCACACAGTTGCCTTCGTAAATTGATTGTTTATGGAAGTAATTCTCTTATTTCATATTTAATGTGGGTTCAAACCAGACCGAACAGAAACCGAACCGTCTTACATTCAAACCGAACCGAAACCAAACCGTTTAAAAGAATTAGTATAATGGTTTGTATTTTTGATTAACCGTTTGATGCGGTGCGGAAGCGGTTTGAACTCCAAACCGCACCAAACCGACCCGCGCCCACCCCTAGCCGCTGCAACCTTCCTATCCAAAGTCTCCCATTTTGCTCTAGATAAATTGCTAGGTTTCACCCTTTTGTTTTCTAATGGTTGATGTAGATCATTGAGATATAGAAAATCCTCCATCTTCGCCTTCCATAATTCCCAATTTCCCCCATTAACTTTTTCCACGCTTATCTTCTCCACAGCCAAACTCTCTTCAAAAAAATTGTGTAGTAGGCTCCGATACCAACTGTTAGGATTTTTTCTAGGATCTCCACACAATTAGATTTTAAAAGAGATCTAAAATAAAAAAAAATGATTTTTTGCTCTAAACAAAACATTTATTAATTCACCAAAAGATTAGAAGAAAAACCTAAAATTGAGAGCCAATTTCAATACCAAAACCCTTAGTCAAAAAATGACTCTCCTAACATACATATTTATGGCTACTACCAACCAATAGAAACGTAGAGATATATTTGCTAATATATCTCTCATAATCAGTCAAATAAATAAATATATTTGACCATATATTTATTTATTTGATTTCCATAAAAATGAAGATATTTGAGAGAATTACAAGCATAAATATCTCTTACTAAGTCAGATCCAATACTTTCCATAGTTAATTAGTCAACCAACAAATTAACTAATATATAAAACAAATATCGTGTCGCATATCTTAAACAGCTGATATCACTTGTTAGGATTCCAATATACATTAGGATCGATTAATCATGAAACCCTAGATCTGGATATGTGATCCATATTGATTTGATTGAGAAGAAATCAAAGAAAGGCAAATGTTAATCGACGGAAATTCTATCGGTTTAGAAAACCGTCGAAAATTTTCAAATTAAAAATAACCGCAAGCGCACGGCATACACTTGTAGTACGTGGCGAATACGGGTCGATCCGTAGGGAATTGATGATTTTAAAAATCTATTCAATCAAATTAAACCAAAGTCGAGTGAAATTTAAGCTAGAGAATTAGAAAATTAGCCAACTAACTAAAAGAAAAGAGATGCAAATATAAGAGTTAAATGATAATTTAGAGAATAAATCCACTCACTTGATCAAGTAGTTCAACACATATGAAATCATAATCTCTCTTTTATGGTCATTAATGCTTTAATTGATGTGCTTATCATAAGTATGGCATTTTTGTGCTATTGATTAGCCAACATAAGCCATCAAACTTTAACACACCCTTTAAACCACTTACTAACTTTCATGAAATTTGACAATGAAAATGAAAATGAAATCTATTTTAAGTATGGCCTATTAACTATTGATTAGAAATATAGACCATCAAATTTTAATTTCAAATCACTTTCTTTTGCCATAATCATATTTTGATGAAGAGGCAATTAGTGTTAGTGATTGTTTAAGCATAGCCTATTTGGTGTCAACAATATAGTGAAATGACCCTCCTATTTCTACCCTAATTTCATAAGGATTTTTTTTTACTTCATCAAAGGGAATTTAAATCAAATAGAAATCAAAATGCCATACAAGCTATTGACATAGCCACTTGTTTCTTTTTAAATAGGCAAATAGGCAAAATCAGCAGTTCAGACGTCTAAATAATTATGACAGGCGTCTAAACTTAATCCCAGACGTCTAACTAATTATGACAGACGGCTCAGAGATCTAAAATTGAAACAGAGAGAAAAAGACATTTTGAACTGAATTCAGACATCTAATTTTTTTGTGACAGACGTCTACATTTAACCTCAGACGTCTAAATTATTATGACTGACGTCTAAGTTTAATCTCAGACGTCTAAATTATTTAGACTGGCGTCTAAATTCGATTTCTATGTACATGCATATGCACATTCAATTTATATGTGTCTGGATGTCCACCTACATTCATTTACACTTTTAAGTTTGATTTAAACTTCCTTTGAACTATCAGAGATGATATATAGATTGATCATTCATTACAAATACATTTCCCAAGGTCATTTTCTTTTTCCAATAAACAAAATATATCCAGGATCAAAACAATTAACCAATATAAACATATCAGTACATTCACAAAGATAAGCACATACATGTGAGGATGTATATGCCTCTCTTGTTTGAATCAGAGTTCTGGAAAACAAGAGGATATTGGATTGATTGAATTTAATCATTCCACACATAGTACAGTGTTATATGCAATAAGATCTGAGTGAAATTCAGATTCCTATTACAAATACAAAGGAAAAGGTGTGTTAATATTTGCACAAAACATGTTTATGTGCGTATATAACTGCAACTATTTGGATCTGGCTTTCAACTCCCTTATTACAGATCCTTTCTTTATTTAAAAATAAGACATGAAACATTTGTATGAAACAAGTTAAATTATGGGAACCTTGCAGTCATATAAAAACATTCAACCTATGCCTATTATCTTTTGTATACATATGCCATGATAGAAAGATAAAACCATTTAATTTTTCTGAGAATCAACTATCCAGATTTTCCAAAACTAAAATCCTTTCTAAAGACTCAAGATTGACTAATACATTTATAAAATATAATCATTTAATTTAAACATGGTGTTCTTACTAAATCCACTTACAATATTTTGATTAACTTCTTTAATATCAGATATTAACTAGATTTATAAATTCCAGATACAAGTCAATCTCTTAATAAAATACTTAACAAAATATCCATCCCATCTCCAACACTTAATACAAGTAACAATTTAAATCGTTAATACATGCGGATTTTTATCATTTAGGCTCTTATCTAACTAAGTTTAGCATGCTATAATCTTCTTCTCAAAGCCTTGCTCCTACTCCTACTTAGTTGCTGCAATCCCTGAAAAAGCATTTGAAACTGCCTCATTTTAAATGAGACACCCCAGATGCCATTAGCACACTAGGGTCAGACACATGTCTGGTATGAGAAAATTCACAAAAGCAATTAGTTAGTTAGGTTAAAATCAAATTAAATACATATACATAAAGTTCTGCCCTTTGGAATCAGATCATACTTGTGTGCATGCTCTGTGTCATTGTGCATGTGCACACTTTAATTTTTCTTTCCAGAGACTACATATATAAATATGGCACATACATTCAAGCATACAATTCAGTCATAGTCAAACAATCATTCATACCAAACAGGAAAATAACCAATATGAGTTAAATCATTTATTCAATCCTCATATTTCAATTCTGGGAAAAACTCTAGTTTTCTCATCATCTCAAATATTATTCCCTTGGTATATTTATCTATCCTGGTCTCATCTGCAATATTTATGAATCAATGGACACACTGTAATGAACTAATTCACTCCATTACACAAAGATCTCAGGACTTAAACAAGCCGTGTGTCAACTTGTATTACTCAAGAAAACAAGTCATTCCTGCAGTGTTCTTGACCCCAATTTCCTAATCAGGTTTGAGTTAATAATACTCTTTTGATTTTTCATGACAAAACCATTCAGTGATCCATTTTACTAACTAAAAACATCCATATCATGGCATCTCATATTATTCATAACCATACAGAGACAAACAAGAAAACAACCATTGGTGACTAAATAAATAAGGTTCTGTATGTATATATATATATTCTGGTATTTTTAAAAGGGGTATAGGCAACTAACATTAGCTTATGGATTCTGAGAGAGTTTTTCCTTTTTGCAAACATTTGTGCTTGAGTTAAACTCAGAATGATCTGGTTTCACTGAATCACAAAATTTTGTTTGCTATGTGTATATATCTTTATGCATTTTTATAAAATTAGGAGCATCAGCTCATAGGCAACCCTATTGCACCCCTAATTCCTCTTTGTCTCAAGCCTCAGCACTTATACATGAGTATATTGCAGCTCAATTTGTTTTCATTTCTCTGAGTTAAGCCAAAACCAATACTACTTGCCTATATTCAACATTTATTTTCTGGGTATTTGTTTATGTTCCTAAACATTAACATATCATAGATCTGGGTTCATAAAACATATATGTATACTAACAACACATAAAGCTTTCTTATAATAAAACAAGTGAACAACCAAAGAGAATCAAAACATTTTTTTAGTTTTAAAATCACAGATAAGCATTCTCATATGAAAATATATTTTTAAGAAAATTACTATAACTGGCTGCCTACATCAGGACTTATTGCCTTAGATTTTTGAGTGAGTTTTCTCACCTAGCTCTCTTCTTTGCTTCCTTAATTAATTGATGAACTTCTGCCTTTAGCCTCAAGCTCTCCTCCTTCCCTTGTCTTATGATTTCTATGGTGTTGTTTTCTTTTCTTTTTCAAAGTTCTTTTTCTGAGAAGGAGAGGAGGCTGCTGCATATACATGTATATATACAGGGTCTTCCTTAGGGTTTTGGGTATTGGCTAAAGCCATTTTTGCCCACCAGAAAAATCATGTTATCTGTATTTTATTTGAACCCAAAGTTCTACCCTTCCCGGCTTAATTTAGGTGAAGAGAAAAAGTGGTTACATTCTTTTTGGCTAATTTCAGAATTTTCTTTTCAGAAAATACTTTTTCCTTTGTCTACAATCATGCTAAAAATGTGACTTGATTTTATTATTTATCAAATACTCTTCCTAATTCTGCCTATACCAAGCATTTCCCTGTTTTGTCTTATTTTTCCTATTTTTAGCTTTCATGTAAATGGTATGTACCTCCTTTATTTATTTACAAGAGGAATACTCCTTTTTATATCTTCAGTTTTTCTTTCTTTCTTCCTATATACTAAAATATGTCTGTATATTTTATCTTACTAATTTGAACTCTAGTATTTTATTAACACATATATATTTATATAAGTCTTACTGAAATAATTAGTACACCTATATATATATATTTATACATCATTCTGTATTGACACACACATGCACATGTACACTCAAAAATATTCAGTAGCATCCATATATGTATATTTACTTATGCATACAGTCTTTTAAGGATTTAACCTATATATATATATATATATATTCCCATACATATCAATATGTATTTATTCTTAGAGTTCAGGGATTTTAGCTTTAGTTCATGTGCATTTCCTGTGCACACATGTACACACATACTGATACACTATCAAGCTATATCAATTCCCTTTCAAGATTTAATTCAAAAATCATTTTGAATTTATTTATATTTTTCAGAATAGATTCCTAAAATCTTGGGTCATTACATACACCCCTCCTTTTAGGAATTGTGTCCCACAATTTTCCTAAGCTTAAAATAAATTTTAAACTTAATTCAGAGAACAAGTACATTCTCAACCAAATAAATTTTTAGTTCTATAATAACTAAAAACATATGCATCTAAAAAAACAATCAAAAATCAGAATTACCTTTAATCTGAAAATAGCTTAGGATAATTCATCCTAACTTTATCTTCTAATTCCCATGTGCAGTCACTAGGATCAAGACTCCACTGTACCTTCACAAGTTTCAGAGATTTATTTCTCAACTTCTTCACATCTTTTGCCAAAATCCCCACTGGATCCTTTTCATAAATCAAATTAGAATTTATCTGCACTTGGGTTGGGGTCTCAAGAATTTCTGCCTTGTCATGGACCCACCTTCTCAGTTGTGATACATGAAAAACATCATGTATACCTTGCATGTTTTCTGGTAATTCCAACTTATATGCCAAGGGACCAATTCCTTCCGGAATTTTGTATGGTCCAATATATCTCGGGGTTAACTTGCCTTGTTTTCCAAATCTCAGCACATTTTTCATAGGTGAGATTTTGATGAAAACAAAATTTCCCACTTCATATTCTACCTGCCTCCTTCTCATGTCTGCATATTTCTTTTGCCTATCTTGAGCTGCTGCCATTCTTCTTCTTATCAACTCAATTTTCTCCTTAGTTTCTTGTATGTACTCAGGTCCTAAAATAGACCTTTCTCCTGCTTCTACCCAACAAACAGGTGACAAACAGGGTTTTCCATATAAGGCTTCAAATGGAGCCATTCCTATGGTGCTTTGGTAGCTGTTGTTGTATGTAAATTCAACTAGATGAAGATAATCTTCCCAGTTGCCCCCAAAATCCAGTATACATGCCCTCAACATGTCCTCCAAAACTTTGTTTACTACCTCTGTCTGCCCATTTGATTGAGGATGGTAGGCAGTACTTAAACATAGTTCACTTCCCATTGCTTCCTGAAAGCTTCTCCAGAATTTTGAAGTGAAGATGGTATCCCTATCACTCACAATGGTTTTGGGAATGCCATGTAACTTTACCACTTCCTTTATAAAAATTTGAGCTAATTTTGGTGCTGTTCTTTCTGACTTGACTGGGATGAAGTGTGCTACCTTGGTTAGCCTATCAACTATCACCCATATACTTGTATTACCTCTCTTAGATCTAGGCAGTCCATCTATGAAGTCCATAGATATGTCTTCCCACTTCCACTGTGGTACACTAAGAGGCTGCATCAACCCTGATGGCCTTTGGGTTTCAGCCTTGACTTGTTGGCAAGTCATACATTTGGCAATGTATTTAGCTACATCAGATTTCATCCCCTTCCACCAGAAGTCTCTTTTCAAATTTTGGTACATTTTTGTGTTGCCTGGGTGTATGGAGTATTTACTTCTGTGATATTCATTCAATATCTCTTTCTTCAATTCTGTGTCCTCTGGTACACACATCCTATTCTGGTATCTCATATAACCATTTTTATCAATATGGTGATTCATCACTTCCTCCCCTCTTGAGAGGAGCATTTTCTTCTCTAATAAGTTGGCATCTTGTTCTTGCATTTTTCCTACCTTCAAAATTAAATCTGCTTGAAGTGTCACTAAGCTTAACTTCCCTTTATCTTCTTGTGCACCATGCATCTGCTCATCAATGTGCACACAACCATTCTCCCCAATTTCCAACTCAGTCAGCAAAGACAAGCCCTTAAATTCTTCTATCATCAGCATGGCCAATTTAGCATGCTGTCTACTTAGAGCATCTGCAACTTTGTTTGCTTTGCCTGGTGTATAGAGTATGTCAAAGTCATAGGCAGCTAAGAACTCCACCCATCTATGTTGCCTCATGTTCAAATCTTTTTGTGAAAATAAATATTTTAGAGATTTATGGTCAGTGTATAGTTCAAACTTTGTGCCTAACAAATAATGTCTCCAAAGTTTTAAAGCATAGATCACAGCTGCTAATTCGAGATCATGTGTGGCATACCTTACTTCATGGGGTTTAAGTTGTCTGGATGCATATGCAATGACTTGGCCTTGTTGCATCAACACTGCACCCAAGCCAAATCCACTAGCATCAGTGTATACAACTAATTCTTCATTTCCATGAGGTACCTTTAAAATTGGAGCATTTACCAATGCCTCCTTCAACTGTTCAAAAGACTTTTCACATTTTTCTGACCAAACAAAAGATTGGTTCTTCCTGGTTAGGTTAGTGAGTGGTGTAGAAATTTTTGAAAAATCTTTTATAAACCTCCTATAATACCCTACCATCCCCATAAATGACCTCACTTCACTCACAGTGCTTGGCTCTTCCATGCTTGGATAGCCACTACTTTATTGGGGTTCACTGAAATTCCTTGAGCAGATATAACATGGCCAAGGAAATGTACTTCCTCTTTCCAAAATACACATTTTGAAAATTTTGCTTTTAAATCTTTTTCCCTTAATCTAGACAAAACCAGGTGCAAATGATGCTTATGTTCTTCCACTGTTTTGGAATAAATCAAAATGTCATCTATAAAAATAAGCACAAACTTGTCTAAATAATCTCTAAAGGTTCTGTTCATTAGATCTACAAAGTATGATGGTGCATTGGTCAAGCCAAATGGCATAACCAAAAATTCATACAACCCATACCTAGTGTTAAAGGCAGTGTACTTGATGCTTGATTCTTCCACCTTCATTTGATGAAAACCAAATGCTAAATCTAGTCTAGAAAATACTTTTGCCCCTGCTAATTGATCAAAAAGATCATCTATTCTTGGCAATGGGTATTTATTTTTAATGGTTACCTTGTTTAATTCCCTATAATCTATGCAGAGTCTCAAAGTTCCATCTTGTTTCTTAACAAATACCACTGGTGCTCCCCAGCAAGAATTACTGGGTCTTATAAAACCCTTTTCTTCCAATTCTTCTAACTGTTTCTTTAATTCCTTTAGTTCATTTGGCCCCATTCTTGTTGGCTTTTTAATCACTGGGCTTGCTCCTGGAACTAGATTGATCTGGAACTCTACTGGTCTATGGTGTGGAACACCCTTGACCTCACCAAACACATCCAAATATTCATTGACTATGGGAATTTCTTCAATGGTTAGTTCACTAAAATCTTTTTCTGAGTCAACTAAATGATATAGTTTTCCTTCCTTAGCTACTTCACATAAAACTGTGATTCTCTGACCTCTAGAATTTTGCAATGATATGGTGGATGAGTCTAAATTAATTATGGCTTTAAATTGCCTTAACCAGTCTACCCCCAATATAACACCTATATTTGGGTAATTCAAAACATATAAATTGGAAATAAAAATATTTCCTCCTATGTTTAATTCCACATCCACACAAATCATATTTAAAACACTAGAACTCCCCAGTGGACTTTGTATATGTAATGGGGTTCCAACCAATATGCAATTCAGTTTTAGCATTTTAACTAGTTCATAAGAAATTAAAGAGTGAGTTGCCCCAGTATCATATACTACTGCTATGGGTATGGTACAAATAAGTATTGTACCTTCCACTTGGCTATGATTTTCAGTGTTACTCTCCACTGTGGCTTTGCCTTTTCCTTCCAAATTTGCCAATTTTCCTTGTTGTTTGTACTCAGGACAATTCCTCTTCATATGCCCCTCTTTCCCACATAGATAGCACTTGAAGGCTCCTCCCTTCAATTCTGGACATCTTGGTTTGATGTGTCCTTCTTTTCCACACTAATGGCACACAATTTTCTTCTTAGTTTCCTTAGCTTTGACATCTCCAGTGCTTTTGTTACTGGCCTCTTCCTTCTTCTTATCATAAGGGTGATACCTCCCCTTACCTTTCTTGGTGTTATTGTTCTTAAAATTTCTGAACTTCTCCCTTTCCTTGTCATGCTGCTCCAACCTCAAAGCTAAGTCTATCACATGGTCAAAAGTCCTGTCTGCATAGGGTAACATGGCTCTGCTAAGTCCTGGGTTCAACCCTTTTATGTACCTATCATTTTTGGATGCCTCGTCTGCCACAAGCATTGCTCCATATGTGGAAAGCCCCTCAAACCTTTGAGTGTATTCTGTGACAGTCATGGTTCCTTGTCTAAGTCTAATAAATTCTTCTAGCAAGGTAGTCTTTGCTGATGCTGGTACAAACCTTGCTTCCAACATCTCTTTGAATTGATTCCAAGTGATTTCATTCTCATTCCTTCCTGCAATGATTACTTCCCACCAGCCTAAAGCTACTCCTTTTAGCTGTCTTGAAGCCACTTGCCTCTTTCTTTGATCATCAAGTTGCATGTCATTGAAAATTCTTTCCAATGTTCTCAACCATGTTTGAATTTCCATAATACTCTCTGTCCCTTCAAAGCTTTTGCCTCCTAAATGAGTATATGTCTTAAGTAATTTTGAGAGTTCTTCATAGGGATTTTCTTGCCTTTGTCCTGCCCCATCCCTAAATGCTCTCACCAAGTCTTGCAGATTGACCATTGGTGGTGCATGGGAAGATCCTGCTCCCTGATTTGGTGGTTTCCCTACCATAGTTTGCTAATAATAATTTACATAGCTGGTTAGTTTGATTGGTAATTTTATTATTTCAGTGGGTTTTTTTTCCACACTGAAAACATTGATATATATATTCAGTTCCTTTAAATTTTATTTCTATCTAAGAACTTGATCTTTACTTCTACTATGTTGAATAACATAGCTCTGATACCAAATGAAATGACCCTCCTATTTCTACCCTAATTTCATAAGGGTTTTTTTTTACTTCATCAAAGGGAATTTAAATCAAATAGAAATCAAAATGCCATACAAGCTATTGACATAGCCACTTGTTTCTTTTTAAATAGGCAAATAGGCAAAATCAGCAGTTCAGACGACTAAATAATTATGACAGGCGTCTAAACTTAATCCCAGACGTCTAACTAATTATGACAGAAGGCTCAAAGATCTAAAATTGAAATAGAGAGAAAAAGACATTTTGAACTGAATTCAGACATCTAATTTTTTTGTGACAGACGTCTACATTTAACCTCAGACGTCTAAATTATTATGACTGACGTCTAAGTTTAATCTCAGACATCTAAATTATTTAGACTGGCGTCTAAATTCGATTTCTATGTACATGCATATGCACATTCAATTTATATGTGTCTGGATGTCCACCTACATTCATTTACACTTTTAAGTTTGATTTAAACTTCCTTTGAACTATCAGAGATGATATATAGATTGATCATTCATTACAAATACATTTCCCAGGGTCATTTTCTTTTTCCAATAAACAAAATATATCCAGGATCAAAACAATTAACCAATATAAACATATCAGTACATTCACAAAGATAAGCACATACATGTGAGGATGTATATGCCTCTCTTGTTTGAATCAGAGTTCTGGAAAACAAGTGGATATTGGATTGATTGAATTTAATCAATCCACACATAGTACAGTGTTATATGCAATAAGATCTGAGTGAAATTCAGATTCCTATTACAAATACAAAGGAAAAGGTGTGTTAATATTTGCACAAAACATGTTTATGTGCGTATATAACTGCAACTATTTGGATCTGGCTTTCAACTCCCTTATTACAGATCCTTTCTTTATTTAAAAATAAGACATGAAACATTTGTATGAAACAAGTTAAATTATGGGAACCTTGCAGTCATATAAAAACATTCAACCTATGCCTATTATCTTTTGTATACATATGCCATGATAGAAGATAAAACCATTTAATTTTTCTGAGAATCAACTATCCAGATTTTCCAAAACTAAAATCCTTTCTAAAGACTCAAGATTGACTAATACATTTATAAAATATAATCATTTAATTTAAACATGGTGTTCTTACTAAATCCACTTACAATATTTTGATTAACTTCTTTAATATCAGATATTAACTAGATTTATAAATTCCAGATACAAGTCAATCTCTTAATAAAATACTTAACAAAATATCCATCCCATCTCCAACACTTAATACAAGTAACAATTTAAATCGTTAATACATGCGGATTTTTATCATTTAGGCTCTTATCTAACTAAGTTTAGCATGCTATAATCTTCTTCTCAAAGCCTTGCTCCTACTCCTACTTAGTTGCTGCAATCCCTGAAAAAGCATTTGAAACTGCCTCATTTTAAATGAGACATCCCAGATGCCATTAGCACACTAGGGTCAGACACATGTCTGGTATGAGAAAATTCACAAAAGCAATTAGTTAGTTAGGTTAAAATCAAATTAAATACATATACATAAAGTTCTGCCCTTTGGAATCAGATCATACTTGTGTGCATGCTCTGTGTCATTGTGCATGTGCACACTTTAATTTTTCTTTCCAGAGACTACATATATAAATATGGCACATACATTCAAGCATACAATTCAGTCATAGTCAAACAATCATTCATACCAAACAGGAAAATAACCAATATGAGTTAAATCATTTATTCAATCCTCATATTTCAATTCTGGAAAAAACTCTAGTTTTCTCATCATCTCAAATATTATTCCCTTGGTATATTTATCTATCCTGGTCTCATCTGCAATATTTATGAATCAATGGACACACTGTAATGAACAAATTCACTCCATTACACAAAGATCTCAGGACTTAAACAAGCCGTGTGTCAACTTGTATTACTCAAGAAAACAAGTCATTCCTGCAGTGTTCTTGACCCCAATTTCCTAATCAGGTTTAAGTTAATAATACTCTTTTGATTTTTCATGACTAAACCATTCAGTGATCCATTTTACTAACTAAAAACATCCATATCATGGCATCTCATATTATTCATAACCATACAGAGACAAACAAGCAAACAACCATTGGTGACTAAATAAATAAGGTTCTGTATGTATATATATATATTCTGGTATTTTTAAAAGGGGTATAGGCAACTAACATTAGCTTATGGCTTCTGAGAGAGTTTTTCCTTTTTGCAAACATTTGTGCTTGAGTTAAACTCAGAATGATCTGGTTTCACTGAATCACAAAATTTTGTTTGCTATGTGTATATATCTTTATGCATTTTTATAAAATTAGGAGCATCAGCACATAGGCAACCCTATTGCACCCCTAATTCCTCTTTGTCTCAAGCCTCAGCACTTATACATGAGTATATTGCAGCTCAATTTGTTTTCATTTCTCTGAGTTAAGCCAAAACCAATACTACTTGCCTATATTCAACATTTATTTTCTGGGTATTTGTTTATGTTCCTAAACATTAACATATCATAGATCTGGGTTCATAAAACATATATGTATACTAACAACACATAAAGCTTTCTTATAATAAAACAAGTGAACAACCAAAGAGAATCAAAACATTTTTTTAGTTTTAAAATCACAGATAAGCATTCTCATATGAAAATATATTTTTAAGAAAATTACTATAACTGGCTGCCTACATCAGGACTTATTGCGTTAGATTTTTGAGTGAGTTTTCTCACCTAGCTCTCTTCTTTGCTTCCTTAATTAATTGATGAACTTCTGCCTTTAGCCTCAAGCTCTCCTCCTTCCCTTGTCTTATGATTTCTATGGTGTTGTTTTCTTTTCTTTTTTCAAAGTTCTTTTTCTGAGAAGGAGAGGAGGCTGCTGCCTATACATGTATATATACAGGGTCTTCCTTAGGGTTTTGGGTATTGGCTAAAGCCATTTTTGCCCACCAGAAAAATCATGTTATCTGTATTTTATTTGAACCCAAAGTTCTACCCTTCCCGGCTTAATTTAGGTGAAGAGAAAAAGTGGTTACATTCTTTTTGGCTAATTTCAGAATTTTCTTTTCAGAAAATACTTTTTCCTTTGTCTACAATCATGCTAAAAATGTGACTTGATTTTATTATTTATCAAATACTCTTCCTAATTCTGCCTATACCAAGCATTTCCCTGTTTTGTCTTATTTTTCCTATTTTTAGCTTTCATGTAAATGGTATGTACCTCCTTTATTTATTTACAAGAGGAATACTCCTTTTTATATCTTCAGTTTTTCTTTCTTTCTTCCTATATACTAAAATATGTCTGTATATTTTATCTTACTAATTTGAACTCTAGTATTTTATTAACACATATATATTTATATAAGTCTTACTGAAATAATTAGTACACCTATATATATATATATATTTATACATCATTCTGTATTGACACACACATGCACATGTACACTCAAAAATATTCAGTAGCATCCATATATGTATATTTACTTATGCATACAGTCTTTTAAGGATTTAACCTATATATATATATTCCCATACATATCAATATGTATTTATTCTTAGAGTTCAGGGATTTTAGCTTTAGTTCATGTGCATTTCCTGTGCACACATGTACACACATACTGATACACTATCAAGCTATATCAATTCCCTTTCAAGATTTAATTCAAAAATCATTTTGAATTTATTTATATTTTTCAGAATAGATTCCTAAAATCTTGGGTCATTACATATAGGCTATCAAATTCAAAGCAAAAACAACTAGTAAACCATTTCTATCATCATCATTAAGCACAAAAAGAGAGCATGAATTAACAAATAGTTAAAGCTACATAATTAGAGAGCTTCATTACCCCTAAATTGAAGGGGTTTAGCCTCTCATATTTGTCATTTGATTAACAAATGTAGCTTGCAACATGAAAGCAAAAAGAAAGCAAAATGAAAGCTAAATGAAAGAAAACTATTCTAATTGCATAAAATAAAAGAGATCTACACTACAACATGAAAGGAAATAAACAAGAAAAGGAGAAGATCATGTATTAAATTGCATAAAAAAGAAAAATTACATGAAGATAAAAATGGCTAAGTAGCCATGAAAGAGAAAGAGAAGAGCTTGTTTATTTGTGAGCCTAAACTAAACTAAGAGAGACTAAGGAAGGAAGAGAGTTACATGAAACATAAGGGGTCTTTATACATGTATGAAACCCTAATTCATATTTTTGAGGAATGCCCAAATTGCCCTTGAGGTAGTGTGGTGGAAAAGTAATCATTAGCATCCCCTAATCCCCCACTTAAATGTACATGAAGCTTTAATGTCCTTTTATCATGTGCTTAGTTCCTAATTGAAAATCAAGGCAAGTGGGTGAGGTCCTCCATGATCATCACTTTGAATTATTTCCATCTTCATTTGTTCTCTTCACTCTTGTGCATGCATATATCATCATGAAACCACTTGTATATGAATTTAAATTCCTACAAAACAATATAGAAATTTTCAATTAAATTTTAGAGAATTAATATATGCACAAAAATGACCATTTTGCCCTTGGATGAAGATGAATATGTGACAATTTGAAATAATTTGAATTTTGGTTTAAATGAGTTAAAATACCCATTATGATCATTTATTTAATTTAAATAGAATAAATATGGTGGTAAAAATATGCACATTTACGTGCACATCAAATACCCCCACACTTATTATTTTATTCGTCCTCGAATAAAGAAAAACTAAGATAAATCTGTTTTCGTAGGGAGCACGATTGCATTGAGTGTATGCAACAAGCCGTTAAACCTCTAGGTGTCCCCAGTAGGACGAGTGTTGTCTCGTGAGGGTTTTCAGCGGATACTACCCACAAAATCCAAATGCAGGATGAAAATATTTACAAAATGCAAGATTTATTTACAAAGAGATGAATGCGAGCTTTTGGAAATATTTACTTTTAAATAGACACAAATAAGTTAAATATAAGTTTTGGTCATTATCTTGAAAAATTAAGTCATTTACTTGTCAAAATTTCCAACAAAAATTAAGTTATCAAAGCAAATATACTATAGTTTAACTCGTTGTTTCGGTTGACAACAAAGTGTAACTATGAAATGGATCCTTAGTTGATTATCAAAGTTTATCAAAGTGGTATTTTCATTTCTTTTCAATAACAAGCCAAATCAAATAAGTTAAAATAGTGCTTGGATTTCATTTGCTTACTCTCTCCATTTTTTTCTTTTGAAAATTTTATTTATATTAACAATATTTACATATGCCTAACTCAGATAAACTATGGCCAGATATATTACCCATGCACTACCTTGCGGACTGATGTGAGGGGAATACAGAGCGTGGCGAGTGAACACACAAGTGTGAACATTTATTGACTGTAGGCGTTATTAGTAAAATAATTTTTATATACACACACCTAACTCAGATAAACTGAGGCCAGATATACCGATCGTGCACTGCCTTTTGGGGTTACGTGAGAAGGGTACAGAGCATGGCGAGTGAACACACGAGTGTGAACACATGACACTAGGTGTTAAAAATATATACATATATACAAATATTTTTTTTCTTTTTTTTTCTAAGAAAGAGAGAGTTTTGCAAAATCATCTTAGAACCATTTAACTTAAAAGACAAAAAAAAATGTTATATCCTTTTATTTGAATTCACCACTTTTTAAAACAAAGATTTTCAATTAGGATATATTTCATAATTAACACGTATGAATCTTCCTATATACTAGTTAAACCATTGTTATTTGTAATCAAACTTCATTTTTATTTTTGTTAAGACAAATAAATTTTTCAAAAATTTCAATTTTATAAACCAAAACCATATATTTATCCTATAGTGTTTCTTTAAAAATAAATCAAATTTTTTTTTTGAGATTTTTTTTTAAATTTCGGAAAGAAAAATAAAAATAAATAAACCATGAAAAATCAAAAATGATGATGAGTCTACCCCCCACACTTGATTTTGATTGTGTCCCCACAGTCAACCCAAGTGGAAGGAGAAAAATAAAAATAAAAACATGACCTTTATTTAAATGAAAATTAACGTTATTTACACGAGATCGGAAAGTATATCATCAAAAAGTAAATGAAACGGTCTTCCAAAAACCGATTCATTTGTCTCGTCAAATGTGCAAGACCATATTAAGCTCGGATAACCAAACCGTAAAATATTTCAAAGTTGAATGTTGATTTGGAAAAACGAATATCGTTTAAAAATCGTACGAGTTGTTTTATTTTCAATGGTTTTTGGGGTTGATAAAACAATTGATTGAAACTCAAGTTTATTTTCACCAAGTTGAAGTTCAAACTTATCATCGAAAACTTCTTCAAAATTATCAATTTCAAAATCAAATTGGTGATGTAAATTTTCCCCGTTGAAATTTAACAACTCGTTATCCAAAAGTCCAAAAAATTTGTGTTCAATAAATTCATCTTCCTTGGTTGGATTATCAACAACTTCATTGCGTATCTCAAGTTCAAAATCCAAAGTTGTTGTATTCAAATTTTCGAAATCGAGAAAAGGAAGATCGAATTTTAAATTTGGTTCCACACCCTCAAAATAATTGAAATCCAGCTCAATTACCGTGTTTTCAACAACTTCATTAAGATTATTATTTTCAATTTCAAAAGTTGTTATTTGAAAATCGTCGATTTGGGTAAAAGATGGATTATCACTTGACTCGTAACACATTGAGATATGATTTTGTTTATCACGTTGTTTCATATATGTTTCAAACAACGAATCTGTGTGATCATCGTATATTTCGTTCATTTGCTCAACAAAATCGAATTTATAGTTATTAACTTGAGAATTTTCGATATGGATTTGTTGAGGACAAAGATTGTCAATCGTAACATGGTTAAGATTATTCCCATTGCCAAAGTCGTTTGAAAAGTTGTTTCCATTTTCATTTTGAGTTTGAAATTCATTTTGGAGTTTGAAATTGAATTGGCATGGGTTATAATCGAAATCGTTTGAATTTTGAATTGAATTCAAATTTTGAAATCCTTGACTCGAGTTGTTACACAAATATGAATTACACAAATCATTTATCATTTGATTTTGTTGTGTAGAGATTTCAAGTAAAGACGAAATGCTATTTTCAAGATTTGAGGGTTGCTCGTTATTTTGAAAACTTTGTTGTTCGAAATTCGAATTATTTACATAATAGTTGTTGTTAAAATATCCATACAAATTTGGAGTGAAATCATATGGATTATATTGATTTTCACAACTATTGTATTTAAGTAAATATGGAAATTCAGACATTTTCAAGAATGTTTTTGGTTTTTTTTATAAAGGAACAATATTTACAAATAAAATTTATTTTTCAAAAGGGAAATTGATTTTTGTTTTGTTTTTTGGTTTTTCAATTTTTTCTTTATTTTTGAGAAGGTTTTAAAAAAAATTGGATTTTGGTTTTTTTTCTAAATTTTTTTTGGATTTTTAAAATTTCAAAGAAAAAGGATTTAAAAATTTCAAAGGAAAAGGAATATATACAATTTTTTTTTATTTCAGATTTTTCTTTTTTTTTCTTTTTTAAATATGCATGAACTAATGCAACTAAATGAATGCAAGGATTAATTACAAATGATTTATCCTAAGTTAACCCAAAATTGTATAATCACAAATTGTCTTAAATCAACAAGATAGTTCTCAGCCATGTAACAGGCAGGAGTTATCGGTGCACCACGAACCACCGTAGCAATGCAGCCGAAGGTTTAAGTACCTTCAGAGGAACAACCACTATAATATTTATGAATCACCGTAATATTTATAACTGATTATTGCTCTGTCGTAGCCTAGACACCGAGAAATTAAATTGTTCAAAGAAAACAAATTGTCAATATACAATTAAGTGTTATTGATGTCTAACCGTTATTATTAATCAAAATTCTAAAATGAAATGCAAAGCAGAAATTAAACGTGTATTAACACTGCAACTACAAATGAATTTTTGTTTTCGGTTTTTGAAATTTTTTGATTTTTTTTAAATGCAAGCAATCAGTAATGCAAAGCAATAAAACAATAGATAAGGGTGCAAAAAAAAATTTATAAGCAAGCAAGCAGTTTTTTTTTGCCAAGCTTAGCAGCGCAATCCCCTTATTCTTCCTTATTTGCTTCTGCAACTTGAAAATAAAAACACGATATATACAAATTTATTATATATATCAAAGAAAAATGAAAAACTAGAACAAACTAAATGAAAATAAATTCAAAACAACCCCTTTATTTTGAAATTGTAAAAAAAAATTGAAAAGGAAACAAAATGTAAAAGTGAAGTTTTACTTAAAAAAAAAATTGAAAGAAAAACCTAAACCAAACAAATGAAAACAACACCAACAAATTAATGTTAAAACAGATATATACAAATTAAAGTTAAAGAAAAAAAAGAGTGACAACTAATTCCACAAAACTAATAAACTCCTTTTTTCGAATTTTTTTTTAACTAATTCAACAAAACAATAAAAAAAAAATTAAAACTTAAAAAACAAAACAACAATTTTAAAATTAACTAGACAAAACAAATTCTTAATCCGGCATTCGATCCAAACCCGGCCCGCTAAACAAATATACCACTCTTTATTAAAACGTGTAATTCAAAATCAAACAAAGAAATTGTCGTTTGTATATCCCAAAAATCAAACAAAGAAACAAAAACTGCTTATCCCAAATTCTCGTCTCAATCCAAAATCACACACAGAAATTATCCTGGAATAAAAAACAAACCACAATTCAAAATAAAATCAACGTTGTAGAGGTATTTTCATGATTGTTTGAACTTCGTTCGCGGTTAGCAGGTGGTTGCGATGTGATTCACGAGGTCGTTCGAGTGAAGCGCGGAGATGGTTGCTCGATCGTTGATTGATGATGTTGTAGCAGGTCGTGTTGTAGTGGTTGTCGAGGCGATTGGGTGTTCGATTTGGCGAATTGGGGATTCTGGTGTGGTCGAGGTTGAATTGAAGGAGTATGGTTCGCGAGTTGAACTTGGAGGCAGTGCAGTTGTATGGAGGACTGTGGAGTTGTTGGTGAATGAAGGCAAGTGCTTGGAATTGTGAGGTTGTGGCTGTATGTGGCGAAGGATTATCGGTTGGTGTTTGAGCCAAGGCAGCAAGAAGGCGGTGGTTCTGTTCTCTTTTTTTTTGCTGGTGGCAGAGTTGCAGTTTCTCTGGTGGTTGATGGCTGGAACAGGGGGCTCAATGTGTAGCAGTTTCGTGTTGGTGGTAGCCGGTTTGTATGTAGACTGATGTGAGTCTATATTGCAGTGTGTATTGCTTGATGATGTAGGTGATGAGCGCTGTGAAGTTGATCAGGAAGAAAAGTCAATGGGCATAGATTGGAGGATGGTGGTGATAAATGTGATTGTTAATGCGTGATTCTGTGAGGAGGTAAGTGCACTGATATGTGCAGTGCAGGATAAATGGCAGTGAGGTTACAGAAGAGGATGTGCAGTTATTTGTGATGTTGTAAGGAGTCTAGAGGTTGTCAGAAGTGTTTTGAGTTGATAGAGATGAAGGCAGGTGAACTTGTTGTTGTACACAGTGGGTTGTACAGTGAGGAATGTGGAATGGTGATCTGTAAAGGCAGAGGTGGATGGTTTGTGGGTGATTTCAGGTGAAGGTTGAGTGGAAGTGTTGATGGTAGTGGGTTATCTTGTGTCAGCAGTTGTAGTGATATGTTATGTTGTGGTCTGCTGTAGGTCAGGGTGGTGATTTGCAGAGAAGTTGTTGGGTAGGATGTGGTGACAGAAAATGTGGTTGCAACAGTGCAGCAGTGTATATGCAAGTGTGCACTGTGAGGATGTTTTGAAATGTGTAATTAGTTATTGGTCGACTAGGAGGATGACGTGAACGGTAAGGCGGTGAATTGTATGATTTGATGGTGGATGAAGTGTGATGTTGTCACTGCTTTGTGCAGTTGTATGATGGTGAACTGAAATGATATGAAGGATGGTATGTCAGGTATGTGCAGTGGCTGTTTGGAGAAATTTGTGGTGAAATGGTTGTATGTGCAGTTGATGTAGTTGAGGAGCAATAACTAACTGGTGGCGTTTGAATGTAGATGGTATGAAGGGGCAGGTGGTTGTAGCTGAAGGTAGAGTGTGATGATGTGGTCTGGAAGGTAGTTTGAATGTAGATGTGTTTTTGGTGTCAGAGACAAGGATGTGCAGTGGTTACTGTGGCAATGCTGTGGGGAGGAACAAGAGTGGTTGTGGCGTTTTCTAGTGGGTAAGTGCAGTGTTGAATTGGTTCGACACTTTGATGTTTACAGTCTCTTTTTTTCGATGATAGCAGAGTTGTGTTTGAATGTGAGGAGAGTGGTTGTTTGCAAAGGGAAGATGGTGGAGTTTTGTGGAATTGTAGAATGAAAGGGGTATGGTGTTGTTATGGTATGAAGTTGTTTTGTTAGCAGAGCTATGATATTGCACAGTAGCACAGTGTATGTGTTTGAATGGTTGTGGCCAGAAGTGATGGTTGAATGGTTGTGGGTGGACTGTTGTATAAAGTGAAGTGCTGCTCTGTAGTGACAGAGAGTTATGGTATGGCTGAAGGATTAAGATGTGTTGAAGGCAGGTGCAAGGCAGTAGTATGAATTTAATGGTAGGCAGTGGAGAATATGGAGTTGCTGCTGCAGTTTTCGGCAAGACAGTGGGGGAGAAGGATGTGGTTGGAGAAGTATGGATTGATGGTAGCAGATGTTTGAAGTTAGAATTTGTATGATGTTGGCAAAGCAGTGTATGTGGTGGAAATGGTTTGTGATAGGGGTATGACAGTTGAGGTGGTAGAAGTGGAAATGGAGTGAAGTTTGTGAAGTTTCTCTGGTGATGACAATGCACAGAAATGTGCACAGTGCACTGAAAAATGACTGCACAGAAAATTGGCTGTATGACAGTTTTTTTTCTTTGTAAAAGCAATGTAAAAAAATGTAAAAGGAAAAAAAGGAATGGAATAGAAGATTTTTTTTTCTTTTTGAATGATATTGTGTATGTTTTTTTTCTTTTTTTATATGCAAATGCAAATGAACTAAACAACTAGAAAGCAACAACCAACACATAAACAAAATGCCACAAAAAATCACACACAAACACACAAACTTTTTTTAAAAAAAAAAATGCAATATACACGAGATAAAAACACACAAAAATCAAACGAAAATAATTTGAAGAATAGAAAATCAAAATCAAAGCAAATTCCCCGGCAACGGCGCCAAAAACTTGTTAATCGACGAAAATTCTATCGGTTTAGAAAACCATCGAAAAATTTCAAATTAAAAATAACTGCAAGCGCACGGCATACACTTGTAGTACGTGGCGAATACGGATCGATCCGCGGGGAATTGATGATTTTAAAAATCTATTCAATCAAATTAAACGAAAGTCAAGTGAAAGTTAAGCTAGAGAATTAGAAAATTAGCTAACTAACTAAAAGAAAAGAGATGCAAATATAAGAGTTAAATGACAATTTAGAGAATAAATCCACTCTCTAGATCATGTAGTTCAACACATATGAAATCATAATCTCTCTTTTATGATCATTAGTGCTTTAATTGATGTGCTTATCATAAGTATGGCATATTTGTGCTATTGATTAGCCAACGTAAGCCATCAAACTATAACACACCCCTTAAACCACTTACTAACTTTCATGAAATTTGACAATGAAAATGAAAATGAAATCTATTTTAAGTATGGCCTATTAACTATTGATTAGAAATATAGACCATCAAATTTTAATTTCAAATCACTTTCTTTTGCCATAATCATATTTTGATGAAGAGGCAATTAGTGTTAATGATTGTTTAAGCATAGCCTATTTAGTATCAACAATATAGACTATCAAATTCAAAGCAAAAACAACTAGTAAACCATTTCTATCATCATCATTAAGCACAAAAAGAGAGCATGAATTAACAAATAGTTGAAGCTACATAATTAGAGAGCTTCATTACCCCTAAATTGAAGGGGTTTAGCCTCTCATATTTGTCATTTGATTAACAAATGTAGCTTGCAACATGAAAGCAAAAAAGAAAGCAAAATAAAAGCTAAATGAAAGAAAACTATTCTAATTGCATAAAATAAAAGAGATCTACACTACAACATGAAAGGAAATAAACAAGAAAAGGAGAAGATCATGTATTAAATTGCATAAAAAAGAAAAATTACATGAAGATAAAAATGGCTAAGTAGCCATGAAATGAGAAAGAGAAGAGCTTGTTTATTTGTGAGCCTAAACTAAACTAAGAGAGACTAAGGAAGGAGGAGTGTTACATGAAACATAAGGAGTCTTTATACATGTATGAAACCCTAATTCATATTTTTGGGGAATGCCCAAATTGCCCTTGAGGTAGTATGGTGGCCAAGTAATCATTAGCATCCCCTAATCCCCAACTTAAATGTACATGAAGCTTTAATGTCCTTTTATCATGTGCTTAGTTCCTGACGCAGCGGATTAATCAAAAACAATGTCGATCGTTGAGAGTAGCAATCGATGGATTAGAAGATACTGAAATGCCCGAATTCGTTGATCCGAAGATACCGAATTCTAGCTATCCCGAACTCGTTGATCGCGCACGATACCGGGTTCAAAGATCTGCGATTCTTCACACGTTGATCTAGCGCACTAGATTCCGTGAATCGGCTTCTGCAGTCGTTGAATCGAGCGCACTCGATTATCCGAAAGAGGAGATAGGAGATTACACTCGACTACCAATTGGGTGAAAGCACAAAGCTAACAAAACAAGAGTTTTGTTTCAAATCAACTAAACTTTTACAAATGACCAAACCTGTCTATTTATAGGCTACAACTCAACACGCCAAAACAGGACAAAATTTCCACAACACTTAGGTCGTGAACGACCTACGACCTAAAAATGGTGCGACCTATAAAACCCAGCGACTTAGTATAGGTCGTTAACGACCTAACAGTTCACATTACAATACACCCACATATTACAAACCAACATACAAGACAACATAACGACTTTACAACACTTAGGTCGTACACGACCTAACTACTCACGACTTAAGAACTATACAATCATACGACTTAACATCTGTATCCATCTGCGACCTAAGGAATCAACGGCAGAGATTAAAGCGGCTTAAAGAATCTACGTCTTCAAAC
The DNA here is from genome assembly GCA_030737815.1 of Allium fistulosum. Taxonomy (NCBI): domain Eukaryota; kingdom Viridiplantae; phylum Streptophyta; class Magnoliopsida; order Asparagales; family Amaryllidaceae; genus Allium; species Allium fistulosum. The sequence goes on from CM060902.1 coordinate 1,431,743,276, forward strand.
TTCAGCGACCTAAAATAAAGCGGCATCCAACTCAACGACTTAACAAGTTCGCGACCTAAGGATTTCCTGCGAACTAACTAGGTTGTAGGTCGTAGAGCGACTTAACTTAGGTCGTGAGCGACCTAAACTCCTTCCTTTGAATAACTCCGCGCGCACCCCTTTGTTAGATCGTTCGCGACCTATCATAGGTCGTTGGTTACCTTCTTCTGCATAACCCGCTTCTTCGCCTTGCTCTGGTACCTCGTTAACTCGGAGGCGATCTTCTATAGGTCGTTGGTGCGACTTAAGGGCCTCGTTAGGTCGTCCGCGACCTAACACTTTACCAACATGTGCTTTATTCACCAGTATCGACTTAAAGGATTCGTTAGGTCGTACGCGACCTAACTCTTCAACATTCTGGGCATCATTCTGGGATGCATCGTCCTCCCCAGGTTGGGAAAAATTCGTCCTCGAATTTGTAAATTCTTCCACATCATATTGTTCGTTCCATAATATGGTACAAGATGCTTAACGTTGAACACATCAGAAGTGTACACATCCTCCGGCAGCTTCAATTTATAAGCATTTTCATTGATCCGTTGGACAATTTTTACGGGGCCAATTTTTCTGGCTTTCAACTTATTATAAGCGCCCACTGGAAAACGGTCCTTTGTTAACACAGCATACACCATATCTCCTTCATTAAACTCAACATTTCTTCGCTTCAAGTCTGCAGAACGTTTATACTTCTTATTCGCCTTTTCCATTCGTTCTTGAACGATTTTATGACATTCAGTCAACTCATCAACAAATTCAGCAGCCTTTTTAACTATCTTCTTTGATTGTGGCACTACCGTTAAATCCAACGGTCCCTTTGGTAAACTAGAATATACAATCTGAAATGGACTGAAACCCGTACTATGGTTCACAGCATGATTATGAGCAAACTCCGCTTGACATAACTTCACATCCCAACTCTTCAGATTGTCTTGCACCAGACATCTCAACAAATTTCCCAATGATCTGTTCACAACCTCGGTCTGTCCATCCGTTTGTGGATGATAAGCGCTGCTAAAGTTCAACTTTGTTCCCACCATCTTCCACAAACTTAGCCAAAAATGACTCAGAAAACGAGTATCTCTATCCGACACAATAGATTCTGGCAATCCATGAAGTCGATATATCTCTTTGAAAAACAACTGAGCAACATGAACAGCATCCGCTGTCTTCTTACAAGCAATAAAATGTGCCATTTTCGAAAATCGGTCAACCACCACATAAATGGAATCATTACCACGCTGTGTTCTCGGCAACCCCAACACAAAGTCCATACTCACGTCAACCCATGGTTTAGTTGGTACAGGTAACGGCATATATAATCCAGCGTTAGTCGCAGTTCCTTTAGAAACCTGACAGATATGACATCTCTCCACAAACCTTTCCACTTCTTTCCTCATCGATGGCCAAAAATAAGATTGAGTAATAAACTGTAATGTACGGTCTCTACCCACGTGGCCTTCCTCATGCAGTTCTTTCACAATCTTCATTCTCAAACTACAATCAGGTATGCACAATCGATTTCCTTTGAACAGAAAACCGTCTACCATCATAAACTCATCCGTCTTCCCCTCCTTGACTTTTTCAACAAACTTTGCAAAGTAAGGATCATCGACAAATAATTCTGGTAGCACATCAAATCCGGTTACTTCAACTTTCATCGTAGTTAACAAGTGATTCCTTCGGCTCAAAGCATCAGCCACACGATTCGTCACTCCTGACTTGTGTTTAACAACAAAAGTAAACTGTTGCAGATATGCAATCCATGATGCATGTCTCGCTGAAATCTTGTCTTGCCCTTGTAAATGCTTCAATGCCTCATGATTAGTGTAAAGAACAAACTCTTTCTGAAATAGATAGTGTCTCCAGTGTTTAATAGATTGCACAACAGCATAAAATTCCACATCATATGTACTATATCTCATCTTCGCTCTTGATAACTTCTCACTGAAATATGCAATCAGACGTCCCCTCTGACTCAACACTCCTCCAATCCCAACCTTGGATGCATCAGTGTGTAGTTCAAACAATAACTGAAAGTCTGGTAATACTAGAATTGGTGCAGACGTCAAAAGTCCTTTGATTCGCTCAAAAGCAACCCCGGCTTCCTCCGTCCATGCAAACTGTTTACCCTTCATACAACCAGTCACAGGCGCCATCACACTACTAAAGTGTGGAATAAACCTTCGATAAAATGAAGCCAACCTGTGAAAACTACGAACTTCCATTATCGTCTTGGGTTGCGGCCAATCTCTGATAGCTTCGACTTTACTTTGATCAACCTGTATTCCTTCTTCCGACACAACATATCCCAGAAATAAAACAATCCTCGCCATAAAAACACACTTCTTTGTAGCAGCATAGAATTGTTCTTCACGAAGAATAATTAACACTTTCTTCAAATGCTGAACATGCTCTTCTGTACTAGCACTGTAGATCAGAATATCATCAAAGTAAACCACCACAAATTTCCCAATGTATGGCCTGAAAATTTGGTTCATCACCCTCATGAATGTACTTGGTGCATTCGATAGACCAAACGGCATTACCAGCCATTCATACAATCCTTCCCTTGTCTTGAACGCTGTCTTCCATTCGACCCCTGGTCTAATGCGAATCTGATGATAACCGCTCTTCAAGTCAATCTTTGAAAATATTACGGACCCACTGATTTGATCTAATAAATCATCAAGCCTCGACATCGGAAATCTGTATCTGACTGTGATCTTATTCAATGCTCTACTATCTGTGCACATCCTCCATGTTCCATCCTTTTTGGGTACCAATAAAGCTGGTACAGCACAAGGACTTAAACTCTCCTGCACACGCCCCTGTTCAAGCAATTCTTCCACTTGCCTCCTCAATTCTTCATGTTCCTTTGGACTCATTCGATAATGTGGTCTGTATGGAAACACAGCACCTGGAACAAGATCTATCTGATGTTGTACATCCCTCAACGGTGGCAACTCCGTTGGTAACTCCTCTGGAAATACATCGTCAAATTCTTTCAAAACTGGCTTCGCTTCTTCCGGAATTTCAACCTCTTCACTGCTCTCTCGCCCAATCAACAAAAACACTTCAGGCTCCTCCTCTACTTCCTTCACAAACTCCTTCAAAGATAACAAAGTTTTAAGCTCTTCAATCTCCTCCAACTTGTTTTCCTCCTGTTGTTGCTTCTTTGGAACTAGAGTAATCTTTGTGCCTTCAAACATGAAACTGTAACTGTTGGTACGCCCATCATGTTGCACCGCCCTATCATACTGCCATGGTCTCCCCAGCAACAAATGACAGACATCCATATCTACCACATCGCACCAGATTTCATCCTTGTATTTCTTTCCAATTGAAAACTTCACACAAGCCCTTCGTCCAACCTTCACCTCCCCGCCTTTCCTCAACCAAGCTAGCTTGTACGGTTTCGGATGTTTCTCAGTCTTCAACGCCAACTTCCTCACAGCTTCTGAAGAAATTATATTATCACAGCTTCCAGCATCAATAACAAATTTGCAAACCTTCCCTAGAATGGTACATGTTGACTGAAAAATATTGCTCCTTAACCAACTACAATCCTCCTCTTGCTTTGGTGTTAAACAGGACCTCTTCATCATTAGATTATAACCTTCGTCTCCCGACACTTCTTCCTCCTCCTCATCAGGTGGTGAATTGGAACATTCAGCTTCTTCATTCTCATCCTCAACCTCCGCTATCATAGCTCTCTTCTTCGGCTTTGGACATTCGCTACTTTTGTGGCCCATTTCTTGGCAATTATAACACTTGAAACCATTACTGACTTTCATCTTTCCAACCTCATTCACAACTGGTTTCGCAACAGCTTTTGAAACATTAGAACTCCCACTAACACCCTTCACTGGATTGTTGGAATTTGTAAACATACCACCTCCTCGTCTTCCCTGTTTCTCCCAGGCTAACGCTTTCTGGTGTGCTTCCGCTACAGATCTAGGATCAAACATGTTAACCATATCCTGAATCTGCATTCGCAACCCTCCAACAAATCTAGACGTCAGTTGTTCTTCCGTTTCCATAATATCATTCCTCGCAATAAGCTGATAAAACTCATCCGCGTAATCATTAACATTCTTTGTGCCCTGCCTCAAATTATGCAAACGTTGATACATCAAAGATTGATAATTGTAAGGTAAGAACGTTGCTTTCATCAATTTCTTCATCTTCTCCCAAGACTCAACTTTTGACTTCCCCATCCGTTCATGTGTAAGTTTGGTTTGCTGCCACCATGCCAAAGCTCTACCCCTCAACCTCGTAGCAACCAACTTCACTCTATGATGTTCTGGAACTTCTTTGAAGTCAAAAATCTCTTCAACATTAGCCACCCAATCTAGAAACTCCTCCGCTTGCATACCACCTTTGAATTCAGGAATTTCAGTCTTCATCCCCGACTCCCACTTGTGATCATATTCAGAGTGATTTCTTCCTTGTCCTCGTCCTTGTCCTCGAACACTACCACCATCATACTCCTCTTCAAAATCAGATGTATATCGATGTCGATCCTGACCACCAACATCTCTACTCCCTTCGCGTCTTCCTCCAACATCCCTTCTATCTATATTCCTCCGATTACGATCATTCACGTTTCTATCTCGACTTCGATCATCATCAACACTTCTGTCTCGATTGGAATGTGGCGAGACTCTACTTCCCCCATGATTAGATTCAGGTGATACCCTTCTCCGATTCTGATTCATCTCATCAGCTTCTTCTCTTCGATACAATGCTTCAACGTTTTGATGTCGATTTGCTCTCCTTGGTGGCATTGTCAAAACTTCACAAATGCTTCAACTCTAGCTCGGAAATGGTGGTTCGTGACTTAACTCCTCTCGGCCAAAACTCAAACACCTTTCGAATTTTGATCCAAAACGAAATGGATCGAAATCTTCACACTTGTTGCAAATTGTGACGAACACGATGAACAACAAGCTCTCGGCCGTGAATGATATAGCTCGTCTTGACTTGAACTCTTCAAACTTCTTCAAAATAATTGGCTCCAAGGACTTGATTTAGCTATGATTGGCTAAAACAAGCTCTGATACCAAAACTGACGCAGCGGATTAATCAAAAACAATGTCGATCGTTGAGAGTAGCAATCGATGGATTGGAAGATACTGAAATGCCTGAATTCGTTGATCCGAAGATACCGAATTCTAGCTATCCCGAACTCGTTGATCGCGCACGATACCGGGTTCAAAGATCTGCGATTCTTCACACGTTGATCTAGCGCACTAGATTCCGTGAATCGGCTTCTGCAGTCGTTGAATCGAGCGCACTCGATTATCCGAAAGAGGAGATAGGAGATTACACTCAACTACCAATTGGGTGAAAGCACAAAGCTAACAAAACAAGAGTTTTATTTCAAATCAACTAAACTTTTACAAATGACCAAACCTGCCTATTTATAGGCTACAACTCAACACGCCAAAACAGGACAAAATTTCCACAACACTTAGGTCGTGAACGACCTACGACCTAAAAATGGTGCGACCTATAAAACCCAGCGACTTAGTATAGGTCGTTAACGACCTAACAGTTCACATTACAATACACCCACATATTACAAACCAACATACAAGACAACATAACGACTTTACAACACTTAGGTCGTACACGACCTAACTACTCACGACTTAAGAACTATACAATCATACGACTTAACATCTGTATCCATCTGCGACCTAAGGAATCAACGGCAGAGATTAAAGCGGCTTAAAGAATCTACATCTTCAAACTTCAACGACCTAAAATAAAGCGGCATCCAACTCAACAACTTAACAAGTTCGCGACCTAAGGATTTCCTGCGACCTAACTAGGTCGTAGGTCGTAGAGCGACTTAACTTAGGTGGGAGCGACCTAAACTCCTTCCTTTGAATAACTCCGCACGCACCCCTTTTGTTAGATCGTTCGCGACCTATCATAGGTCGTTGGTTACCTTCTTCTGCATAACCCGCTTCTTCGCCTTGCTCTGGTACCTCGTTAACTCGGAGGCGATCTTCTATAGGTCGTTGGTGCGACTTAAGGGCCTCGTTAGGTCGTCCGCGACCTAACACTTTACCAACATGTGCTTTATTCACCAGTGTCGACTTAAAGGATTCGTTAGGTCGTACGCGACCTAACTCTTCAACATTCTGGGCATCATTCTGGGCTGCATCAGTTCCTAATTGAAAATAAAGGCAAGTGGATGGGGTCCTCCATGATCATCACTTTGAATTATTTCCATCTTCATTTGTTCTCTTCACCCTTGTGCATGCATATATCATCATGAAACCACTTGAATATGAATTTAAATTCCTACAAAATAATATAGAAATTTTCAATTAAATTTTAGAGAATTAATATATGCACAAAAATGACCATTTTGCCCTTGGATGAAGATGAATATGTGACAATTTGAAATAATTTGAATTTTGGTTTAAACAAGTTAAAATACCCGATATGATCGTTTATTTAATTTAAATAGAATAAATATGGTGGTAAAAATATGCACATTTACGTGCACATCAGTAAATAAATTAGTGATAGTCATACTTGAATCCATAATTGCTAATTGAAAGGGATTTGATCTTTCGAATTGACACAAACCTAGATCTGGATTATTTCTATAGAAGAGATTAGGAGAATAACTGAGCTTCTATAATTTATGGACCATAACCCCTTATTTATAATGCTAGCATTTTCTAATTTGGCCTTTCAACAAATTAAAATTGCACTGCTATCTACACATTAGTACCATGACAGTTATATCTTTAAACCTTTTAGCTTTAATTCAAATTTAATAACTAAAGAAAAAATTCAAACCAATCTTAAACTTAAAATTAACGAGTTTTTGACTCCCGAATACCCAACTGGTTAATCAATTTCTTATAACGTACTCGATTTTTCTTTGACAAATAATCCAACAGCCGTTGACGTTTTCCCAGAATTTTTCGTAGACCTCTTTGTGATAAAAAATCTTTTTTATGTAATTTTAAATGTGTGAATTATTTACATTCAATATCAAATCACGAAAAAATAGAATTATGGAGGGAATCATATATTTAGGCGAAATCCCCAATAGTTTCATTTTCGATCGCTACAAGATCAACAATGCCATGAGCTTGGGCTTCTGTTGCTGACATAAAAACAATTAAAATTTGACCAGATTTTTTTATATGTGTCCCATATTTAACTAGACATAGATTTTCACAAATAAATTGTCCAATGCTAATTATTGTGGATGTTTCTTCACAATAATTGTGATGTAAAAAGCACCAATTCAAATGGGATGGATTCAAAATGATGGTATTGCATGGGTTGGGATTATAAATCCTTCTATTTTCATCTATTAAACAGTATTTAAGTACTTCAAGTACTTGGAAAGTCGCTTTCAAATTATCAAGTATCCAATATTTGTTTACCAAGATCTGATTATGAGTTATTAAATAGTGAACTTTTATTAATCACTTTAATTAGGCTTTACACCAAAATAACACAACACGTTTATTTTACATATGTGGCCTAAATCATTGAAATATTCCAATAGTAATTGCTTTGAGCATGGTTGATATAATAATCTCTAATGGACATACAAATAAATTGTGAGCTAACTTTGTTTTAGTTACAAAATATTATAAAAAGTCGAAAACTTAGATCATATTTTTTGCATCTTTCTGGTTATTGTATGCATATTTTGATATTGTATACGGTAGAATGACAGCAACCACTTATGCTATATTCTTCTTTATGTAGCATTACTTGAACAACAACAATTTCACAAACATTCCAAAAATGGCAATTTTTAATTTTCCAAAAGAAGCATAATGTTCAATATTTTTGTCAATTGTGGATTATGATAAATCATGCAAAAGAAAAATGAGATAATAAAAAATGTTGGTTGAAGAAACCCTTATAGGTGCACAAAAATATATATAATAAAAAAATTAAACATACGAAAATAAATTGTTGAATATACAGATTCATAATTTTACCTTATCATATAATTTATAGAAAATGCATAAACATAATAGTAATGTTGCTTCCACGTCATGATGACAAATTTATTTATTTCTTTCTTTGATCTCCTCTACAATAAGCATTATAATATATAGATGAGATGGGTTAAATAACCATAATGAAATGTAAATGAAGGAAGAATGTCAAAGATGTGCAGAAAAAGGGAAAGTTCGTGAATGACCAATCTACTGCAAATTGATACGGGTGATGGTTGTAATATAGATGGCATATTTTGATTTATCATGTCGCAACTAATTTTGGACCTCGTAAGTATGTATATTAGTTGTTTTCTTTTCTCATATGTTCTAGATTGTGTATATATTTTTATTGTACAAAATGTCAGAATTCCATTTCGAAGATAGTGATATAGTACTGGGGCGGCTAAAACTATGATATTTATGACTTTATTTATTGATATACCTATCAACGGTTGTACTTTTTTTGTAGAAAAGAAAATGGTTTAAAAGTAAGAGATGGTACGAAGTCTCAAGGTGTATTCTGGATCATCTTCATCCTTTGGTTATGTTTGGTGTTCAGTTAACTTTACTGTCATTAATAGTTTGACTTGATCACTCATTACACATTAACTCTAAGTTGAACTATTTGTAAAACTTTGCATCATGTGTAAACTCATGCTACATGAGTGTTTCATACTCCCTTGCCTTATTATACTGTACAACTTTATGTGCTTGATGTCATAGCATCTTATTACCCATTGATATATCTTTACAACATATCAAACATAGTTTTCCACTCCATATGCCTTATTTAAGTAGAATTCATGTTTTCCACTTCATATGCCTTATTTTTACAGCAAACATTATACTTCATCATGCATATTCATGTGTATTCCACACCTATTACATTTCTCCATTTATATAAGGGACTTTTAATATAACCATAAGTGGGTAAGACTTGCACTAACACTGTTTTCTGCATTTCAATGTTTTTTCTCTAGATTTTCAACCAATACTTTTATAAATTACATCATTAAGTCAATTATACATCATTAAGTCAACTATATTATAAATATATGAAAAACAACTCAAAGTTTTCTACTCGTATAAATTGTGGTTACATAAAACTATCCCTTATACAATGTATTTAACTCCGTCGTTTACATATTACCAATGTCGGTCTCAAGCCTAGGAAAAGGATGGGAGAAAACGATCGCTACAATTGTACTTCAGTTGTTACAATTTTTTTTTATAATCTGCATTATTGATATTGTTAACGATTAAATTCGTCAACCCTAAAGTATGTGGTAAGCAGAACAACTTCAAAGAGAGGCCTTATCAAGGCAGGTTGAGGTCGTCGAATATGCATTCATTTTGGCTTTTGGTTTTGTCATCGACGTCATTGAGGGTTCGAGGTAGTATGCAAGTCAATATGAAGGTCGATGTCCAATTCAATATGCACGGCAATAGTCAAATCACAAGTTCAAGGAAATTCAGTATGCTATGCAAGTCACAAGTCCAAGTAAATCAATGTGCAAAGTCAAACAAATATGCAAGTCATAGTTCAAATCAAATCAAAAGGCTATGTCCTTATTTAATTTCCAAATCATTATGCGTACAATTGTTCAAGTGTTACAATAGGCAAAATTCCTAATTTAATTTAGGGTTTACAAAGTTTAAAAAGGTAAGAAATGAGAAGAGTGCATTCGGGCCCCTCCATGAAGTCCCCAAGTCAATATTTATAGGGTTCGACAAGTGGTAGGCTTCGGCAACCATTGGCTTCAGCATTAGCAGCGTCGTTGATCATCAAGATTGGTACTTTATCGACTTTAACATTATCAGCGTCATCGAACATCAAGGCCAGCATTCTTGTGTTCACATAGTTAAACTTCGACATTGGTTCAATAGGATCAATACTTGGCATCTCTAAACTCACGTTGATAATCTCTTCTTTGTTGCTTTACTTTTATTACCGTCTCATATTAACATTGATGAAAGGCGGCATTAATAAAAGAGACTTCGACAAACTCCTTTGGATGTATTGATGGTTCTCGGAATAGGTAATGAATATCGATGACGACAACTTCATATCTTGAGACCTTCTTTAATTGATGGTTGGCGGCATTGTGGACATTGAACAACAACGACATTAATGATCCTCGATGTTGACATTCAGTAGCTAACAAAATGCGGCATTAACAACACTTGTGGATATTGACGACGACAATCATCAACAACGCATATGTAGATTTGCGGCATCTTCTGAGGGAATATATGAGAGTCGATATTATAACAACATTGACCTTCGGTGACATCATACCTAGTGGTTCCTCTTTCAAAATGACTTTAATGAACGACGACGTCTCAATGAATATACTATCATTATGTAACAACTTCGATCGCACGCAGTTCTAAGCATGGATGACACTGACGGCATCAGCGTTGATAGGAGATGGCTATATTCAAAATTGCCTTCGAAATCATGATTCTTGACGTTAATCATAGTTCTATTCGGTAGTCATCATGATTCAAGGAAGATGGTATTCATGCTTCTTAATTCAGGGCTTTATCGAGACTAATGGATTTCATGCGATGTAGTCATTCTTCGGCACTATTTCTTCGAACATCTTCGACGACGGTGATAATAGTAACATTTTCCCACTAGTTTGAAAGAATCATTGAATTTTCAAGTCAATAATCTCGGCATCATCCTTTTTCCCGCCTTTTGCTCTTCTTATGCCGATCTATCTTTATATTTAAATTAAATCCAATGCACCAATTTGCTTACTTCTTCCTATGAATATGTAAGCTCCTCTTCCTTTCCACTTTTACCTGCGATTTTGAAAACTTGAACAAACAATTAAATTCTCAAAATTAGTTGCAAGCCCAAGCTCTTTTAATAGCAACTTTCCATCCCGGGTATAGATTTTGTTCAATTAACTCATAAATTAGATTTTACAAATTTTATATTGAAATCGCGACTAGGGTTTTGCTCGGATTTTATTGCTTTTGAAATCAGCAATTGGATTCAATTATCTGGTCCTAATAACTCAAATTTTGTTGTGAACTGTTATTATTAACCTTTCACAATATTTGATACTTGCTTAGTGGTGTTGATTTGGGAATTTGAGCATTTTCTATTTTATGACGAAATAGATAGCATATCAAACCCCGACCCGTTACTACTTAGACTTGTGTCGGCGTCGTCGCTCATGACGTAGTTGACAAACTCGAACTTGGTTGATTAACCTTATAGTTGTTAATTCATTAGCTTAATGTTTCTATGTTGCATAAATAGACCTCGATATCAATCGATGTCTGTTGGAAAATTGGTATGTTCTGAGTTTTACTCACCAACAAAAGCTGCAAGTTTGCGGAATAGTGAACTTAAGGCTAATTTAACACTAGAGAGGGGTGAATAGTGTTTTCTAATTTTTATAATTCTTTTTGAATTCTTTTAAGATTATAGTTTAAACAATGCAATTAACAATTACAGATAAATATAAATGCAGTAAAAGTAAAATGAAAAGAACACACCAGGATTTATACTGGTTCAGAGTTACCCTACATCCAGTCTCATACAATTTCTTATACAGGTTTCTTTTCAAATATCAAAGCAAATAAAATCTTGATTTCAAGGCTATGTGACACATCCTCCAGACTTTCCGAGCTCTGGGTAGGCTCACTTGATTTACACGGGCCACAAGCACACCCACTTGAATTTTTGGGTCACCAAGCACCAAATTGATTTACACGGGCTACAATCACACCCACTAATATTTTATGGACACCAAGCATACCATAAAGTATAAGAGTATGATTTGATAGAGTTTACAGACTCAGTTTCTTAATCTTGAGTACAAATGATCATATAACCTCTTGAATAGCACTTTGATCTTGATTTGAGTAAGAGAGTAGAAAGAGATCAATGAGTAAACAACAGAGAATCAAATCAATGGAGTTTGGATTTGATTGTGATTGAATTTGAGAAGAGTTTGAGTAGAATTTCATTTAGAAAAAAAGAGTAAAAAGAGGAGAGAAATATAAGAAAGTAATTAATAAAAATTCGTTGGTTTAACCCATATTTATAGAGAAACAGCAGTCATGTCCATTCACGAAGAGATACGATGGAAAGACACTTCCATTCTAAATTTGAATTTTGAAATTTTCGGTCTATATGTCGACATACATGGATAGGATATGTCGACATATCCCTTTGTATTTTGAAAAACACTTTATTTTAAATTGTTTTGAATATCTTAAGTTTTGTAAAATATTTTGATACTTTGTAAACCATTTAAGCATTGGTTATACACATTTTAATCATAATAAAACTTAAGAAATAATTATAAAATAATTTTCAAATATTTTAATATATAAAGGATTAAATATAAATTTCTTTTGAGAAATAATATACAAAAACAATATATATGAAGTATAAATGAATAGATATTAAAATCAAGGCATTAATAAATGTTAAAATATATTTTGAAATAGTAAAACATGAAACCAAAAACTATATCTAAATATAATAAATTAAAAGTATATTAAAATATAAAATACTTAAAAACTTAAAAACTCAAAATATGATAATTTTGTAAATAAATAATTGAAAAGTTAGAATTCTTTTGAAGCTATGTGAAAAGATGTTTGAAAAATCATTTTTGGAAACAGGGATTACTTTTGAAAACAAGGACATTTTTTTTTGAGATCATGGGGAACCTTAAGATCATGGTATTCATTGATACTCACTTAAGTAAACCTCACGCCGTGTGTCTATCCCGCTTTTATTTAGTCGTCACACACGGATGCTTAACGTTGAAACTCCCACTGATGGTTTGGCGCTGGGATTCGAACCTGCCCGGACACAGTCCTTTGGTTCCCATCTCCCAGCTCTCAAACCAACCGAGCTACGAACGGCGGGTGAAAACAAGGACATTTGAAAATCATTTAAAATCAAAGAATAGATTTTAAAAACCTTTTTGAAAAATGAAGAGAGATCAAAGAAATTCTATTAGGTTTTAACAACATAATCTATGACTTTGTAACTTATCTGCATATCTTGAATCTTCAATACTCATGAGCCTTCAATCTCCAACTCTTGAATCTCTATATCGACCTCTTGAATCTTCTCTTAATACCGTATAGTCTTCTTAATCAATACTTGTCTAATATCATGCACTATATACTATATATAACTTGATAAAATAAACATTAGTATCTATATTTTATATAATCATATATGGTTGTTGTCATCAAAACCAATACCTAAGTTACTAACAAAAGCAACATATTTTATATAATCGTTACAGTGATGTCGACATTGACATTCAGCGACGTTGTTGTTACACTCAAATCGACAAAACGTTATATTATCTTGTTATTTTATTAGGTATCATTTTCGACTCAAAGCTTTTATATTGTGAGTAATCCATCCAGAATTACAAATGTCACCGTTATTAAGATATTTAAATCAATTAGATGCAACATCGACAATTTTGGTTTTAATTAACGTCGATGTTACAGTACTGACATGACCTTCGACGTCAACAAGACTCTTCATTAACCTTCTATTGATCAAGATATGATGCGGTAACTTTTTATTGTCGAAAGATAATGTATACCAATTAGTTGCATATTTGTTTAATTATAGTTGACGTCATCACTCACTGATTTATATTAACTCATGTTGTCACCATTCACTGATATATGTTATCCCTCGTCGTCGTCATTCATTGATGTCGACGATTTTCGTTACTTCAATTTTACCTATAGTAGCAGTGCTTATTAATGCTTTCTGATACTTTTCGTCCTTATAACTCTTGACTTAGATTTATTAATGTCGCCTAATCACTATTACTTCTGGCATAATTTTTGTTCATTAATTCTTGTCTTCGTTACATATTAATGCAGATGATCCACACAGAAGTATAAGCGTCGTCATTATTAGAATGAAACATCAATGGTCTTTGTATTAATTAAAGTCGATGTTGCGGCACTAGCATGTTCCACGACGTCGATAATATCCTTTGTTAACCAATTATTTTGATAACTTACCATATTTATAGTGTTAGTAATTAAGGTAAGACATGATAACCTTCCATTATTAAAAGAAAACGTATACCAATTAAAGGCGATGGATTCAATCATAATCGACGCCGCTTGCTTTTGACATCGGTTCGTAAAGCCTTAATTTAACATCGGCGAGAATTTTTGCTTATCATTATTGTTTCGTAAGTACTTTCATGTCATGAATTAAGCTTCATTCAACACATTTATCTACAGCCTATCTTTCTTAACACATTATGAGCTATTTAACCGGTTAACTTGCTGACAATCTATGTTGCCGTTACTCATTAATGTCGACGACATTTATTACTTCATTGTTGATTATAGTTGCAAAGCTTATTAACATTTTAAATCATAGGTTACACGGCGTGGTTGAAATGAGTTTATTATTGTTGCATGTCCATTCCTACTCAACTTTTGTATTGTTGTCTCATGGGGCTCCTCTTATTAAGATATAAAATTAGATTTATTAACAAATTTATCATATGCCATCTAAGGACTGCTTCCTCATAGCTAGTTCAAACTTTATCGTTTAGACTATAATAAATTATTTAGACAACAATGTATTAAATTTTTCTATAACACGAACATGATCATTTCTCAAATTTAGAATAATATCACCTAGAAGGTTAATGGAATGTCAACAAGTTAGCATGAAGCCTACTAAGAAGCTCGGCAAGGGATCAAAACCTTTACCCTCAGTTGGCAAGAAAAAAGACAATCTTTTGGATCCATCGTATATAACGACTCAGGAAGAAGTGGATTCTATTCTTGCACAGTTTGGAATTACTAGAATAGAAGTCATTCCCGCAGGTCCTTTAGGTAGTATTACCAATCCACCTAAGGGATACTTTGCCTTTACCGCAGTTCATATCTGGCACACTGGTTATCTTCCATTTCCAGGTTTCTTCAAAGATATCTAGAGCGCTTAGACATTGCTCTCATCTAATTTTTGACCAACTCATACACATATCTGACCTGCTTAGAGGTTCTGGCTCAGGAAGCAAGGCTCCCTTCCCTCAATGCTGAAATCCTCATTCCATAGCAATCCTTGCTAAAGATGGTGACCAACCGGATCGTCAACTATACAACATTCATCCTTACCCAAAAAGCATGATCTTTGAAGGTGTTTACAAAGCAAGGGAATGGAGACTCAATAATTTTTCATCAAATGGTTTTCTAACATTAGATGGTCATTCTCTACTCCGAGCAAGTTGTTATTGCTGCTTTTTCTTATACCATGTTCACTCATTATCTTTTACTAATGGATGCTTCTTTTTAGATTTTGCTCCTAAACAACTAAAACTTGAAGACCAAGAAATCATGCTTTCCTTAACTAAAGCGGCAGAAAGCATGGGGAACAGACTTAGATTACTGACTCCGGCTAAACTTCATAAGTATTCCATCATTTTGGATTGTCATAAGGTCTTGGGAGAGCCCCTGAAGGTCAGACTCAATGTTAGAGGAGGATGCTCATTGATGATGGGAAAATCAGAATCCTTCACCTCCAACTCTCCAGTTCGGCATGCTGCTGATAAGTTTTAATATATCTAAAAATGGAATTCAAACATTATCGACTTACTAATTTCAATTTCATTAGGTTCATCTGCTCTTGCTATCGTTCCCAAGGAAACAAAAGTCAAAGAAAAAGTTTCCAAAAAGAGAAAAAGAAAAGTTCCGACTTCGTCTCAACCAACCAAGTCTGTCTCCTTTAAAGATTCCATTGTCCAAGCTATTGAAGAATTAGATGAAGATGAAACGAGTGATGACATTACACCAAAAGGCCATTTCGCAACGGCTTTGAGGTGTTGCTAAAGCATTTTGCAACGGCCCTGGACCATTGCAAATTGAGGAGTGGCTGATAATTCACAACAGCTCAAAGCCATTGTGAATTTCAATTTCACAATGACTCGTCCGTTGCAAATTTCTTTTTCGCTCTAGGCGTTGCAAATTTTGTGTTTGCAGCGGCTTTTACTGATCACTTTTCTAAAACGGTAGTATCCATCTGACCCTCAATGACCAATCATTAATAGTAAGAGATTATACAACGTACGTCAGTGGCCAGATGAATGATAGAAATACATTACACGTCATAAAATGCACATTACAAAATGACAGATATACAAACACAGATTATGCATTCTTTATAAGCAGGTATGCATACACATAATTGAATCGAAAGTACAAACCACAATAAAATATTTGAGGGAATCTCAATGATCTTCACGTTCATCCACATCATCGTTTTGACCCACTAGCGTCGAATTCTTCCTCCAAACTCTAAAGACCAAGGTCGTAGTATTGCAATCCTAAAGTCAGAAACTCCATTTGCAAACCTACTCGTTTTAGTCATTTGATTAGGAACCACTAGCCTTCCGTTTTCATACACACTACTGCTGACATTCTGTTCAATGTGAGTCATACGTTCACTCAATGCACGTAAAACCTGTCTCGTAAGGCAAGAGTAATTTAGATAAGCAGTTCCGAGTGTAGATTCACCGGGAACATGAAGGTTTGGATCACAAGCGGTGTATTTACATATTTCATCATTGCACTGCACACATTAAAGTGATATAAATGGTTAACAAAACTATATCACAATTAAAAACAGACTAAATGAATTTAGAAGAAAAAATATAATTAGCGACGAATGTTCAAAATTAGCACCACTTTGATATTCAGTGTGACAATAAAACAGGCTAATGTTGCCATACCTCGGCTGTAGGACTCGCACCTGCAACCCCAGCAACTATGTTTCATGATCCCAAGGTAGTCCTCAACCAGCTGAACTATGTCGCAGACATTGAATTTTAAGGCTTACCACCATATAATACTTATCTAATTAACCAAACACAAGCTTACCTCAAATTATGAAAGTGTCTAATACTGTGGATTTCTAATCCCTTTCCATATTTCGTTTCACCGTGGTCATCATATGGGAAAGGTCTTGAAAAGTTAGTGATAAAGCTAACATGAAACATACACCATTTTTGGTTGCTATGAACATGCAAGCAAGTTAAAAACTTGATGCTCGATTAACGGAGAAAATTCATGAAACAAGGGCGACATGTTAAAAGGATATAATTTATCGCTCAATAGATTGCATACTTATGCAAAAATATATGTTTTCTGGTTTCTATTAAAATTTATTAATATATATAAGCACGGTACATAAAATATAATATATTTCACCAACTCTACCAATAAGCCTAAAGCCATCAAGGACAAAATTTCAATGACGTGGACCAAAATGCTTTGTCGAATAATGCATCTCCCAATTTCAATGTGAAACAAAAGAAAACAATGAAACAACAGGTAACTAGCATACTCATTCACCAAATTTTTTTTGAAATTTATTAAGTAGACTGACTATAAATCTACAGCTGCAAATAGGTAGCTCAAAGTTGTGATGATTTTCCTTTATCAACAAATAATCATACCCTACCACGGTGTTATGTTAATATCTAATTATTATTATCATCAAGTGTGGGTATTATTCACCTTTCATTGTCATCTACTACTGTTAAATGCATGCACAAGGTGTCTTTAGTAGCTGAATAAATTGTTCGTTGGAACTAATAACAAAATGTACTAGCGCAAGAAATATTTTACCTGCACATTAGGTTGGTTCTTAGCATCAGGGTAATCTTCAGGAGTTTTAGTTAAGGTCTTTTGTTATAACATACTTTTCAAGCTAAATTTCACTATTCCTCGTTCCATCCTTGACGTGATTTTTTTTAAAAAGAAAGTTACCAATAAAGCATGCAACGGTATCAAGTTAATGGGTAACTAAAATATTGTAGACATATATGAATTAGGGTTTTTTTTTTTTGTTCGTACTGCAATAATTTCTTCATACTAACTCGGAATCAAACGTGACTTCGACCGATTAACTCCCACCTGAATTACGGACAATATGAAACACTCAGATAATTTATATTATTGACGCACACTGTAGTTCTCCATGGAGACTGACAGTTGAACTTAGAAAATAACATGCTACCAATCCTCATATTTGACTGATTAACTCATACCTAAATTACGGACAATACAGAACACTTGGATACTTCATATTGTTAACGCACGCTGTAATTCTCTATAGAGACTGACATTTGTACTTAGAAAATAACAGACTACCACATCCCCATATTTGAACTCCGCCTAGTGCAGAAGCCGCTATATATTTTGTTCAGACTGCAATAACTTCTTCTTACTAACTCAGAATCAGGCGAGACTTTGACCGATTAACTCCTACCTAAATTACGGACAATAAGGAACACTTGGATACTTCATATTGTTAACGCACATTGTAGTTCTCCATGGAGACTGACAATTGTACTTAGAAAATAATAGACTACCACATCCCTATATTTGAACTCCGCCTAGTGCAGAAGCCGCTATTTTTTTTGTTCAGACTGCAATAACTTCTTCTTACTAACTCAGAATCAGGCGAGACTTCGACCGATTAACTCCCACCTAAATTACGGAAAATATGGAATACTCGGATACTTCATATTGTTAACGCACACTGTAGTTCTCCATGGAGATTGACAATTGTACTTAGAAAATAACTGAGGACCACATCCCCACATTTGAATTTTGATGAAAATTAGAATTAAAATTTTACATTTTTAAATTTTGATTTTTATCGAAATTCTAAACGTAAAAATTGAAATTAGAATTAGTTTATATTTATTTGTTTTTTATTAGTCAAATCAAATTTAAATCTTTAAATGGATTAAATGGATAACCCGCTTATTAAATGGATTAAAAAGAACGGATCATAAATGGATTGGGTCAAACTTGATCCAACTCATTTTGACCCAATCCAACCCAATCCGTTTGACAGGTCTAAGCAAGATGAAGCAATGGAAAGCTGTGGCAAATCGGTCTGGTATCATTGTGTAAAATTAGTTGTGCAAGTCTAAAGTAAGTGAGCGTAAGTAAGATTAAGGGTCTCGGTTGCGTAGTCATATGTCATGTTAATGCCAATCTAATCGCAACTGTGACATATATTATGTGCATAATTGTAGACATATATGCCTACCTAATTTCGATTATTTGATTTCTAAACGCCTAAATATTTTTACTGAATGTGATTGATTAAAACATTCTTCGGTTTTAACGATTACTACAGGTTTCCGAAAATTTATATAAAAACTATTCTACAAGCACCTTCGATAAATAAATCAAAAACAGTACATGCAAAAATAAAAGGGTAACTAATTACTGGCACAATAGACTAGCAATAAATCTCACGAAGTTCACAGAATTAAAAACAAATAAATCAGAGTAGAGAATATCATGATACTAACTTACCAAATGAGCAACTGCACTAAGATTATAAACTGAGCAACCATATCGTATTCTTGCAATTAACATTCACTTCATGATGAGTTAATAAAAATGTGATTTTGATTAAAAGAATATATTCAGTTGTGTCCCCAACTTGTACGCTTGATATAGGTAGTAATACGACAAAAATAAACAAAACACCATGAGGCATATTTCCACAAATTAATAACTACAGCAGAGTTATAAGCCAAGTATTGTCCCAAGTCATCACATTCATCGAATATATCAAATATCCAGTGTACAATAAGCATTTAAATATAACAAGTCCACCAAGTGTAGTATAAAAAAAGGACAGAAGTAAAGTTAGTGCATTACTTATTCTTCTGATGCCAAACAATGTTGTTCAAACACAAATAAGTTGCAGCAATACTACAAAAAAATTAATCATAACCTTTTGCAAATCAGAAAAATAAAAAGAAATAAATAAAAACTCAATGGGATCAGATGAAGAATTAGAGGTAGTCCCAGCAAAATCACAAGCTTGTTTAGTCTGACCCATCTTCATGTAATAACTATTAACAGCATAAGAACAATGAGCTCCAATATTGTCAGGATTATAGCAGGCCGCTCCTTGTTAAATGCTTTTGCAATCAGCCCCTGCTCCATACGTGTAGTCTACTGTCTTCTGCGGAGATTCCTCACTCACATCTGTTTTGCACACACACCATGCTCCATCTTCCATCCAAACCCCAAACAATTTTTTAATTAATTACAAAACATTTTGCAAAATTAATTTTCAAAGTTTACTAGGAAAGGAGAAAAAAATCATGAACAAACTTGAACATTTTCTATGGTGAGTACGAGCACTGTTAGTGTATAAATGAGAGCAGCCATGGATGGTTTTAGGAAGAGAGTTCTTGGGAGAGATGTGTAATAATGCTGTATAGCTGTGATTCCTGACGAATTTCAATAAGCTTTTTTATTGTTTTTTCCCCTTCAGAAATGATGAGTGTTGCTCTTTTTTTTCCTTCTTTCTGATAGGCATCAAGGCAATCAAAGGTTCTCATACCATGAATATATAAGCAAATTTCTTCACAAATGGTCATGATAACTCCCAAATGTAAATAATGTTGCGGGTATGGTCATTATAAAAGTAATAATAGAAAATGTAAATATCTTATAATGTTTAGAGTTACCTTACAGTAGCCTTTCCACGATGTAAAAAAAATCAAATTAAATATTACTGAATTAGGAACTAAAATAGAGAAGCACATTTAATAGAAAGAGTAAAAAAAAAACTAGGATCGACTATATTACATTTAAAAAGGGTACTTGGAAATTGGAATTCTCAAACACTGTTATAGAGGTGCTTATTCATAAACTGAGTAACAGTCAAAATTCGGTACCAAGCTTCTCGAGATTTGCCAACAACATAAAATAGATAAACATTGGTAAATAAAAATCAAAACGATGCCTATGGAAGCTGTTCCACGCGAGAATCAATAATCCGTTCGTTAGTCAATCAAACATGAGAAGAGCCAGTCCATGATCGATCATCAATCAAATATGAGAACGTTCGATAAAAATAAAAATTAAATAGATACCTATCATATACCACTTACAAAATTTGATGATTGATGAGAAAAAGCCAATCCTGAGATTTCTTCTAAACTGTGAGCGAGAGGGAGAAAGGGCGCAAAACGAGCGAGAGAGAGATGGGGGCAGAATTAAGGCACGGTGTATTCTTTTGGAAAAGTAATTTGAGCGTAGCGTATTATTTTGTAACGGGCATAGCATAATTTGAGGGAGGCGTATACAAGGAGTCAAAAATTACGAAATTTTTTTTGGAGTATGCTAGAACGACTTAATAAAAAGCGGTGAAAAAGTTCGGATCTGAAATTGGACGGGGTGGAAATCGGGGACCAAATAATCCTAGGGTTGAACTTTCGTGTCAAATGGCATGGAGTTTTCCCGTTGAACGGCCGTTGCAAATTTGTAACAGTCAGCAGCCGTTCCCAAGAAATTTGCAACGCGTCGGATCTGTTGCAATACTGAAATGGCTGGAAACCATGCACATTTTCTGCATGGGGCCTAGCAAATTTGCCCATATGGTGTGGTGTGATATATCTATTGACGCCCCTTTTCCTCCCCAAAATAAAAGGTCTAAATTTACGGGTGACTTCACTCCTGTTATCATAGATGAGATGGGGTATGTAAAGAAAATACAGAAAAATGAGCACAGGGAAGAAGTTGTTAAAAAATTTAGTCTAAGGGACAACAAGTTTGCTTTTTAGTCTGAAGGACATTTTTTAGTGTAAACAGAAAATGATAGTTACAACTATCATTCTGTGATTTGCATTAGAAAGTGTCATTCAGCCTAAAAGCAAACTTGTTGTCCCTGAGACTAAATTTGTTTTCAACTTTTTCCTTGAGCCTAAAAACCCACCCAAAGAGGCTCAAATTTCCAAACCCCTTCTTAATATTACATTTCCTTCTTCCCCAACATCAATCAGCCTCAAGTGCGCTGAACTCGGTGTAATTCTCTCCATAGGATCCCCTTCCCTTAAGAGTTCAAACTCAGACTTCGGCATTGAATTTTGAAGATCTTGCACAATTGGCTATTCAATCTCCTTCCCTTTCTTCTCTTGGATCACCGCAGCCTTCAGTTTATTCTGACAACCACCTCTTCCTTATTCTCAAACAGCTCATATCAGTGCGTTTTCCTGTTCATTAGGTTAGCTTTAATTTTATGGATTTTGTTTTAACTTATACGGAATACATATTTTAGGTAGGAAATCATATGTTCCCTCTACGAGGCACATCCTATGGGCCTTCTAATGAAGTAATTGAGCTTAAAGGGAAAGTTTCTTCGCTCCAAAGTGAAATGATCGACATTATTGTGGCAAGAGACGAGACGATCTTAGAAAAAGGCAAACTTGCTTTTTCTCTTGATGAAAAAAGGAAAGCCAAGACAGCTGTTGGAAGAGAAAATGAAAAATCTAGAAGCTGGTCTTGAGTCGTTCAACAGACTCAAAGCTAATATGGTGAATATGACCAAAGAAATCTCTGAGCTTGCCTTGGAAAACTCAGAACACTACTACAAATCCGCGGTTTTCTCATGCGCATTGGACGTCGCTAATTTCTTTAGCAATACTATAGCGATGCCAAAAGTGCCGTCTGAAAAATTTACATTAGTAAATCGTTTGTTGTCGCTAAGGCGTCATAAAATTGACGTCGCTAAGGCGTCGTTAAATTTTTCCGACGCCGTAGCGACGCATGTTTATTTCAAAAAAATAGTGTCACAACGGCAGCGCTAAATTTTAACGACGCCATTGCTATATCAATGATCTAAAATGGTATTTACAGAATCGTGATCATTCAGTTCAGTTTTTTTTAGTCAAAATAGGCTAAAGTACACTTTGTTGTCCAGAAATTTTAAAGATGCATACCACTTGCATTTGAAACCAAATTTTATACAGAACAAAAGCTCAATTAACACACGGGAGATCTTATTTGTTTTATATAGAATAGAGACTATTCAGACCATATTTTGGCTTGAAATGTATAAACAGAATGGACTTAGTATATAAGTAGTATGTCAGTCAGAATACAAATAAACTTACAAATTTAATTAACATATACAAAACTAGTTCTTTTTATTTTTCTTCATTTCTAATCCACCTTAATCCTATTTTTTTCAGCTTCTGCCATTAGTGGTTCAACAGGGAAATACTTGATGCCATTTTCATCACCAATTCTGCTGATGACCTGCAATTAATCCCAAACATCAAAACAAAAACTCAATATATTACAAGAATCTGACCCTTTAATAGCATTTTAAAATCACTATAAAAGGCTATTATCGTAACATTAGTTACTACGCATGTGTATACTCGAATTGAATGCATATGAAAACAAGATCATTTTGGATATAGTAACGATGGTGCCCTGAGCCGTACATCAAAAAGGTCATCTTAGGTAACATGAATTGCATTATTTTCATTCCATGTACGATGTTGTCATATTGAAGCCAACTAACTTGTTTAATGGAGTTGAGCATATGTATAATAACAAAACAATTTAAATACATAAAAAGGGCATATTAAATTGTTTGATGCGTTGCAAACTTTGGGTACCAATACAAACAGGGGAAAAAGGGTAAGGGTGGAGGCAGCAAGTACAAACCCGTTTAACTGGAACATTCAAAAGGCATGCCATGCCTTTTGATGCTA
Source organism: Allium fistulosum (assembly GCA_030737815.1). Lineage (NCBI taxonomy): Eukaryota > Viridiplantae > Streptophyta > Magnoliopsida > Asparagales > Amaryllidaceae > Allium > Allium fistulosum. The sequence goes on from CM060902.1 coordinate 1,431,766,884, forward strand.
TCAGAGTTTCCTTAAATAACAAAGAAACCTATGAAACAACGTACTGTACTCAATTTCAAGTCGTGATTTTGAACTGAGTAGCAGTAAACTGTGCCTAGACAATAATTTGAGAGGGAGAAAATAACTGCAAAACACTTCTTTGGTTCAGAGGGCTGTCAGAATTATCCAAAAATCTTAAAGTAATTACAGGAAAAAAGACGCCAATTTCTCCTTACAAATAACATGCAGACAAAATAAATTGATTACACTTGGTGGATTCTATTTTAAACTCATAGTTGTTGTTTACATACCTTCAGTCTTTCCCTAAATCTTTGTAAGAGAAAAGTAAAGATTCCAGTAGCATGCTGCAGTGATAAACAACAATTAATCACAGGATTTTGAGTAGAGTTTGCATCGGGAAACTAAAACTAAATACATAAATTATAGAAGGTTAGCTTGGCACGGGACAAAAATCTTCAAGTTGAAGGAAAGTTCATAAAGGATAATTAACATTTTATAAATAATCTAATAACTAGAAAGACAACTGGAAAGACGAAACAGATGCCCACAACAATGCTGATATTCTGAAATTGTTTATGTTTCATAGTAACATAATTGCCTGATTGAACAGATTAATTTAGTAACTGGATATATTTTAACCTCCAAATCCATTATATGTTAGAGAAATAAGAAAAGAATACTAGTACTAGACACTTGAAATGCTAGTCAATTTCTGCAAACTCAATAGCTTTATATGTTACTTTAAATTAAAACGTGTAATCTACACAAACATAGCGTAAGTCTTGCAAGTTAGTTTTTCCTCTAATATAAGTTAATTTGACAGAAATTTCATATATGTATAAATATACATGTATAGTGAAGTGTCATTATCATAAAAGGTAAGCAGACGATGGAATCAAATAAAGAACAAGACTAATGACCTTGACCAAATCAGCTTGTCGAATTGTTCTCCAGATTCAAAGTTTTAACGTATATGTCATTTCGAATTGAAGCAGAAATAGAAAACCTACTACTACCATGTTAAGCAGCAAAAATCAGAAACAATAGACTATCAAATTAACCATTGGTCATGAGTACATCTCAACCCATCAAACATAAAATAATTAACCAACGATGATTTCCCAACAATCAAAAATCAGTACAAAATTAAAATACACACAATACATAACCAAAATGACAGTTGTTCATACTTAGCTGTATGAGTATGGGGATGATATCGACTGCGTAAACTTTCAGTTCTATGCCTACAATTCCAGCACTACAGTTTCCCAGTTTTTGAATTATTTTGAGATGCAGAGTACAAACTACAATGGAGGAAAGTTGATGGCAAGTTTTGCTACGGATAACAGTAGGGGACTGGCACCTAGTAATGGGTTTTTCACAGCATGTGGTAAGTTGAGATCGGAAGAAAGGTGCGACTATTTATGTTTATGGCTTACACCAAATATATTGATTACCGTTGACAGTGGTGAACAATGGTTCATCATGCATTGTGTTCGAAATAAGTAACGAACATCAGTTACAAGATAAAATAAATCAATTATAGGGATACTATCTTTTTAAAGACATAAACAGCTTGATACTATGTAGCTAAGTGGTAAGCTAGCAGTCACCTTCAGTATCCTAAAATAAATTATTTGAAAAAAATACCTCGAAACCTCAAAGAACCCACAACAGTAAGAAACACCTTTAAGAATTGTAGGACAGTAATTCAATCCTCGTTTTTGTCAGTTTTAGTCAGAGAATTAAATGATTATCTTTGATGACTAGTATGATTATCTCTGCCAATCGATCCCATTCACCAAACTGATCAAGTTGCAATTTTAGGGAAATTTTAGTCAAAAAATAACTTATGAGAGATTATGATGACCGAAAGAAGAGTAGTACGATTATACATGAGGAAAAACTAGGGTTTTTGTAGAAGATGCTGGGGATCTGAGAAAGAGGAATGCAAATCGTAAGAGGGAAGAGGGAAAAGGGAAAAGGCAAACACCTAAATGACAGCTCCGCCGCCTGATTAATCATCCTATGATCTCGAAATTAATTTCACACCCCAATTCAAATCGCTAGCTATTGCGGCCGCTGTAGATCCAATCGCCATTGCCATGTTTAATTTGGGGATTTTAAAAATTAGGGTTGGAGGAGAGTGCTGTGATGGCAAAACTTGGGATTGTGAGAACGTATACTGGTAGACCGGGCATTGGTACAACCAATCAAAATAGACCACACGGATCATAATATTAGCCGTTGATTCAAGAATTAATGAAGAGTTGGAATTTTTTATGGATTGGTTGTAGGCCTGTCAACGGATACAATCGAATACGGATAGTGCTGTATCTGAATCCGTATTCGAAAATAAAAATCCGTATCCGAATCCGTATCCGATATCTGCGGATACCAGTTGAAGAATATCCGTATCCGTATCCGCGGATATTTTCGGCCGTATCCGGCTCAGCGAATACGGATATTTTCGAATATCCGAAAATATCTGTATCTGAATTTCAAAATGCATATCCAAAAATGCATAATGCATAAATTGCAGCAAATACAACATATAATTGTAGCAAATTCATCATAAAAGCAAATACATAAATTGCAGCAAATACAGTAGCAAATTCATCACAAAAGCAAATACATAAATTACAGCAAATACATCATACATGTAATAAAAGCAAATACATCATACATGTCATAACTTAAAAAACATAAATCATAAAAGCAAATACATCATACATGTCATAAATTGTAGCAAATACCAAAAATCATCTACAAAGCACACATATAATTTAATATATTGCATTCTTTTTCCATTTTTCCACGAAGTAGCGGCTAGTCGATGCTTCAAAAGCTTACCCCTGTAAATTGTAATAGACTCAGTTAGTAATAAAACAAAACTAAAATGAAGTACTTGTGCACTCATTCATCACCATTATCTTCACTTGCAATCAAGCTACCCGTATTTTGAACTAACTTTATCATTGACAATTAACAGCTAACTTGTCATTACATCATACCGTTTGTATCTTCATTTTTAATGACATCTCTTCTAGCATTTACTTTGAAGATTCGTTAGCTCCAGCAAAGTTTTCTTTCTTTCTTCTTTTCCTTTTTAATACAGCAATATCATTTTTAAGATTCAAAATTAAAATATTTAAATAACATTTCTATGCTTTGATCAAACCAGCTAACTTCTGACAGTCAATGTCTCGTTATAAAAGTTCTATAAGGATTATATATCAAAAATACAAGTTTACATTGACTGCTTAACCATTTCAAGATTTCTACTATGATGTGAAATGTAAATCTAATTGGATTATTGATATACCAGGCTTACTTACAAGTTTTTCTTGTTTAAACCATTGAAACATGCATGTGCACCACTGAACTGTAGGTATGCTAACTAATATGTAGTACATGTACAGTTCAAAGTCCTAATTTAATCCTTACATTTAATATGTAGTACATGTACAAACTAATGTATATAGATTGAAACAGCGGTCATGCTCATGCAAATAAAATATCACATTAGTTTAATAGTACCGTACTTTATATAATGGAGTATAGTCAAATGTAAACAATAAAGACAAGTTGAATGCAAGTAACTTTCGAATATGTATATAAATCATAATTATTGGCTGGAATATGCAAGCAAACACTGAACATTGAAGTCTTATGTACATTGTTCTACATAGAGTCTGAATGCAAGCAATTGAAGCTTAATGTCTGAAAGTATGAATCATCAAATTTAATACCTGAATAACTAAGGATAGCACACACATACAAGGTAATATAAGTGTGAATGGTAAGCTAATCTAAGTTAATCACTGAAACATGTAAAGTCATATGTAAATTGAATTCATCCTAAAGCCTAAATGCAAGAAAAATGAAAACGTCCGAGGCTTAATGCCTAAGTACCAGAATGAATGAATCATTAAAATTAATGCCTGACCAACTAAGGATTGTACACTAACTAAAGACTAACAACATTATTCAAATTCTTATGTATTTCTGAAGTTGAGATGACCATGGCAAGGTAGCATAACTGAAGCTTAGCTCAGATGAACCGGATAAAATTTTTTTGCATTCAACATAAAAACAGTCCAATTATTTTTGCATTCAAAATAAGAAAACAGTTCAATAAATTATATTTGCATTCAACATAAAACAATTCAATAAATTATTTTTGCATTCAACGTAAAAACAGCTCAATTATTTTTGCATTCAACATTAAAAACAGTTCAATAAATTATTTATGCATTCAACATAAAAAACAGTTCAATAAATTATTTTTGCTTCCAATATAAAAATTAAAAACAGTTCAATTATTTTTGCATTCAAGATAAAAATACAGTTCAATAATTTATTTTTGCATTCAACATAAAAACAGTTCAATTACTTTTGCATTCAACATAAAAATACAGTTCGATAAATTATTTTTGCATTAAACATAAAAATAGTTCAATAATTTTTGCATTCAAAACAAGAAAACAGTTCAATAAATTATATTTGCATTCAAAACAAAAAAAGTTCAATAGATTATTTTTGCATTCAACGTAAAAGCAGCTCAATTATTTTTTCATTCAACATAAAAAACAATTAAACTGCAAATCAAGTAATCAACTAATAAAAACAGTTCAGTTCAATGTTTTTTGCATAGGGTATTAAATTGCAAATCAAGTAATCAAGTAATCAACTAATAAAAATAGTTCAGCTCAATGTTTTTTGCATAAGGTATTAAACTGCAAATCAAGTAATCAACTAACTAGTTAAAATCCTAAATTAACTAACTGCAAATTAACTGACTGAAAATGAGTATCTTCTAACTGCAAATCAACTAACTGGTTAATTTCTTAAATCAACTAAATGCAAATCAGTTTTCAAAAATCACCTAATTAAGTTTAGAAATTATACCGAGTTAAGATTTCCAAGCTATCATTCAAATCGAGAGAAAGAGCGTGATCCAATCAAGCGATTGATTGATAGGCGCTGCCTCGCCGCGACTCGCGAGAGATGGAGCTTCCAATCGAGGGACGAACTTCAAATCGAGAGACCAACGTTCGATCGATCTCCAATTTCCATGAAGATGAAGTGATGGCGGCTGGAAATTTTTGCTTCCGTAAAATGTAAGGGTTTTGGTGCGTGGTGTGTTGCGTGTGTTGTGTATAGGTAAAGGTAATTAGGTATACGTATATACTGTAGAGAGAAATGCAGACTGTCAACTGTGTAATTGGTAAGTATAAATCAAGTGCGGCCCAAACCCTATTTGTTCTCAAGGCCCATTTCCCTAATAGTTTAATTAAAAAATTTATATATGTGTGTGTATATATGTATGTATGTATTTTCATGTCAAACCATCGGACGGATATTTTTCGGATACGGATACCACTATAACCATATCCGTATCCGGAAAGATTTTCGGATATCGGATATCCGTATCCGCTTTTCGGATAACGGATATATTTCATATTTTCGGATACGGATGCGGATGGATGTCGGATTTTTCGGGTACCCATTGCCAGGCCTAGTTGGTTGGATTGCTTTTCCAACACGGCGTCGCTAAATTTGCATGGCGTCGCAAAGGCATAGTTGATTTCCAACGCAATTGCGACATCAGTTTGAAAATACAGTAATATTCATGGTGTCGCTAAAGCGTAGCTAATTAGCAACACCGTTGTGAATCTTAAATGACATTTTATCGATGGAATTAAATTTAGCGACACTGGCGTCGCTAATGTACATCAGAAAACAGCCTTTCCTCTTGTAGTGGAACTAGCGAAGACGAACAAATCATTAGAAGATCAACTGCAAAGAAAATCTAGCCTCGTAGATTATTCAAATAACATCATCGGTGATGCCAAGAAAAAGGTTGCTTCATTTCTTAACGTCGTTCTTCCTAAGGTCACCGAGAGATATTATGAAGACGCTCTATATGTGGCATACACCAACCACATCAGGAAATGCCCAGATCTGGATTCTACATCTCTTTTTGCCTTGAATGAAAAACGCAATAGGAAATTCAGTCTTAGAATAAAGAAAGACAAGAAGGCACTTGAGGCAGAGTTCCCTATCGATGAAGAAATTAATGCTGGAGAATGGCTAACATTTGACGATGCTCCCAGTGATGAAGAGCCAAAACTTGATGAAGAGGAAGACGACGACGACGATGATGACAATGACGATCATGATGATGGAGATGATCATGATGATGATAATGATAATGGTGATGGAGCGGGATTTTCTGGAGCGCCAGGTGACAATGATGGATCTCGTAAAGCTAATTTGTACTCAGCTCTCCAGGATGCTGAAGCTACCAATTTATCGGATTTTCCAAAAAATGACTCTCCTAAGATAGGCTGCATTTCTCTAGACCAAAGGCCTAAGAAAAAAGGGAAAATCTCCTCGCCATCGGTTCTGCTTTCTAGGTATAGGTCATTCTATTCAAATGTGTTAAGTTATGAAATAACCTTTTAGTTAACATATCAAATATTTTAGTTAGGAAGAAAATCAAAATGCTGCTATGAAACTATACTTGAAAAGAAACAAGCAGAAATTGATCGATTGACTGGAGAATTGGACAATCAAATGAAAAATTATAATGAGCTATTCGGAAAATATAAGAAACTTACTGAACGTGCATCGAAGTTAAGATTCTTCAAAGAAAGAGAAATTTCCCCTCAGATGAATAAAGCCCGTCATCACCAGGAAATATTCGTGAAGGAGAATTCCAAATAGAAGACTCTCTCTTAGATGCTAATTGATGAAAAAATGCCCTGGTAGAGTTTTTGTACAAAGCTTGTTGTAGGGGTAAATTTGTCGATTTCTCATACTTAGGTGACAACTATGGGGGTTTGCTCCGACACTTCCATCGCATATATTTGGACGAGTATGGGTCTGATCCCTACCCCAGGATGTGTTGGAAACTTCCCAGAGTGGTATCCATTCCACTTTCTTCTAGCTCTCTTCACACAAAAAACTCAAATATAATAAGAAGAGATTTATTTCTGAAATGTATAAAAAAATTGATTTTTTATGAACCTGAATGATTATTCAATAGTGATATGCTCTTTGTTTTACTTGTACTTTTCACCATTTTGGTTCTCTTGTCTTTAGTTTAATTCTAATGTGTTGTATAGAATAAAGATATCTCAAACAGTCTAATCTTTAGGGATCTCTTGAATAAATTTTTCAGCTAAGAAAAGACTTTAAGGAAAAGATTTCAATTCTCAAAATATTACAATTGGCAAAACATTGCTTCCTTAGATTTACAAGAATTCTACATGCATTACCCTCATTTTTGCTTTGACTTTCTAGGTGATGAAAATGACAAGTTGCTCAGCGAAATCCGATCTTATCGGACCAAAATAATATGTGGTCGTGATAGTACTCCAGTTGGGGAATGGGATTATCATCGGTTCCTTCTTGTTTATACCTCGGAAGAAATTAAGGCCTCATTCAATTCTATACTTACATTGTCTGCTAAGTCATTTGAAAAGGCCAAAACCGCAGTCTCAAAACTTTGTATGCTAATTAAATGTTCTTGAAAATAGAATTGTAATGCAACCTTAATTTTTGTATTACTTGTGAACTCCTCTTATTATCAATAGAAAAGTTTGCTTTTTATATATTATTCTTGTCTTCCTCATTCTTAATAGGAGACTCAATTAGCACTTACATCTGATTCCCTAGATGCTTCGCGAATCATTGAGAGTAAGGACAGGTTGCTCACTTGCATAGAAGAAAAACGATCATCCTAAGACGGCTCAACTTTGCGATTCCCGAATAATCCTGTAGCACAAGAGTGGCATAGGAACTACTTTATATTGAAATCGACGTTTATGACATACAAGAAAATGACTGCTCGCATTGAGGCATAGCTTAAAGAAAGGGAGAAAGAGCTTCAAGCATTAAAAGAGAAAACTAACTCAAATCGTGAGTCTGGTCCTTCAATCGAAGCTGATGTAGAGATAGCTAAATTACATCAGAGAATAAATGATCTTGAAGTAGACTTAATGTAACGACCCTGAAATTTTGATGTTGGAAATCAGGATATTTAATTGATTTTAAATATCTGGAATTCAATTTAATTTGAAATTCAAATATCAAAGTGAATTTGGTAAATTAATTATTGAATTTAATCGTTAAATCTGGATAAAAATTTGAATCTTCAATTTTAAGCCTGTTAAAAATAATTTCAAGGCTTAGGAAATTTATATTGATAATTCTGAAGATAATAAAAGTTTCAGGATCGAATTTGAAACTGTTAATGTAACGAACGCGATTTTTCGTCGCTCGACAATCGACATTAATACATTCACTGTATCAACTGCCGAGCAATCGAATGCCGAAAAACCGAATTGTTATGGAGAAAAAGAAGAGGTAGAAGAAAACAGAAGAAAAAGAAAGAAAAGAACACAGAAACAATATCAGAATCTCACATTCGCAGCGAAACAACATATAATAGATAAATGAATAATCTTTAAATCAAAGAACTATATCATTTTATACATTACATCATCATCAGAGTTTACAGCAACAATACAACACTGGACAGTTATATAAACTTGTCCTCATACAGAATACACAGCGGAATAAATAATATCATATACAAGTGATACGTCTCGCCATCCAACCGAGCCACTGAGCTCCATAACATCTCCTGAATCCAGAATGACCTGTTAACCTGACTCTAAACTGCCCGTGTGGAAATTGGTGGGCACCCAGAGTTTAGGAAGGAAACAATAAACTCCAGGTCAGTCATGGTGACTGGTGTGAGAACTAAAACAGTTATTATCTTTAAAACAACAACAACAAAGCAAGTGGAAAATATTCGCAATGCTTTTGGAAAATGAAACTACCATAAGACCTCCCGCCACACACACAATGCAAACGCAGAATTGGAGGAGATTTCTTCTTATGATAGTCAAAGATGCTTACTACGCAAATCATTGGATTATTATTATTAATGTCTAGTGTAGAAAACATTTCGAAAGTATAATATTAATCTTAGCCAACATACGACCAATATCGTATGCCTACTATAGCTACCATCTAAACAGTGGTGACCACCATAAGTAAATGGCGGGTTCTACAACTAAAACCGTACAAGGAACTTCCTTTCCTACTGCCGAATGGGATCGCCTCTGGCTGGACGTCCCGAGAGACAAACTGCTCTCTGCCAACACAAGGCCGGGTTACCCCTGTAACTAGGTAACTCACGAATATGTCATCCCCCGGTCCTTTGGGACCTTTATCCGAGCGCTCGGTAACCAACATCACACATAATAAATAAAGTGTGTCCACACGAGTAAGTATCTGGGCTCCATACCATGATACCACCCCTTTCCAGAAGGAAATGACATACCCTAAAGGGCGCGACCCTCATAACCTTGCCGCAACATTCCTGTTTTGATCATTTCCGGATTGTGAGGCCCTGACGAAGTCTCGTCCACAAAGCTACGCTTTTTTACAAAGCCACGATTTGATCACAAATGATCAAATAAATGATCATCATCACAGCAACACTCAGCATGCCACATTACCAAATTGGGAATATATCGCTGATAAATTTCAACTACATAACCTCTGAGCTCGTACGTCTCAGAGAAGGGTGTTAAGCTAAGAGAATAAATTCTCCGCCACCAACAGAAATGTATTTGAAAGAAATCAGCTCTATATCTCAAAATGTAATGTTAGACACGTAACCATACAAGTCTGTTCCGGGTTCGAACAGAACCGAAGGCACTTCCGAAGAAGCCCTTGCAATCCGGATAGTCACAATCCCGATAAAACTTCCCATCACAAAGGAAATCTCCATACCGTAGCTAACGGTGCAGAGACAATCGATAGGTCATCCTATCGTTTCCACAAATACCCGGTCTTCATCACCGATCTTCAATACGATACATATCGTCGTATTATTATTCGGAATGGGTTATCTGACACAAAGGTCCTTTCCCGGCTAAACCGAATAATAAGCGTTTGTTTTAAAAACAAATTCAAGTGCCATTTCAAAGGCAATATTGATAGTCGGTGATTTAACTATCAACAATATTCACAACAATCATCATATTTAAATAATTTTCCCAAATTATTTAATTTCAAAATATCTTCACGAGATATATATTTCCCCACACTTAACATTTGAAAACCAATTTCAAATCACATTTCACCTTTCAACTTTTGAAAATAAATTTCAAATCAATTTCCTTACGCGGAATACATTTCCAAATATTTCTTTTAAAAAATCCACTTAGAACTTTTAATTTATATTTTAAAAGCCACTTTGGAAAATATACTCGGCTTTATAGTGAAAATACACTTTCACTTCAAAACGGTCCATTTAAACTAATTAAATAAATCCTTATCGATTTATTTCAAATTTACGTTCAAAATCCGTAAATTTACTTTCACACTTAAAAATAAATCAGCGTTTATTTTTAAAACAAATTCCCCTTTCATTTCATAATTTCCATTTTGAATTTGCATTCCCAAATATTCACTTTTAACCCCAAAATCAAATTCCAAATTATTTTCTAAGTTTTATTTCAATAGAACAAAACATTGCAATTTATTTCTGAATTTATCTCCAAATAACAAATCATTTGTAAATAGATTTCCAGATTTATTTTACAAATACTAAATCAATTTCAAGCAAAATTTCCAATGATTTTATTTCCATCACCAAATTCATTACAAATTTGATTTCTAAATTTATTTCAACTCCAAATAAATTTCCAAATCGATTTCCCAAAGATTCATTTTCAAATACCAAATCAATTACAAATTGATTTCTAAAAGTTTATCACTTTTAGATAAATTCCTTTGTTCTTTCCAAATTATTCAAAATTCCATTTTTTAAATGAATTCTTCAACTTTTAAAACAATATTATTCAAAACTCGTTTATTAATATCTTTTCCCATATTTTGGAATTTATTCGGTAAGATTTCGAAAAATCAATTTTTTAATACTTTAAAATTCCTTCTTTCAAATAAATTCAATTCTCAAAAATAAATTCACTTAAAGTTTTCCACTTTAATTTTAAATCCAATTTATTTTTCATTTCTGGTATCCAACGATACCAAAAATACATTCAGCTAAATTTTAGCCTTCAACAATTTCAATTATCAATAAATCATTCACAGATTATCAATAAATCACATCATTCATATATGAAATAATATTCAAACAATTTGAGGAATCCAGTTGGATCCCTCCAACATGTTTCCATGCATCCATAGATGTTAGCACAATACCAATTCCACTTCGAGGTGGAATATCGCGGTATATGGGATTTATAAAAATATCATCCGCTATTATGCGGCGCAATAGGGTCTCATCCGCTATATAATGTGGGAAATCAATCACCAATATATACATATGCCAATATATATATATATATTGTTATATATATATATATATCCTACTATATCTAATATCACATCCAAACAGTAATCAATCAATAACTGCAAAAATCAAATTTTCCTTTTGAGTGAGAAGATCTCACCTTTGCTTTTTTATTTTGCAATCCATTTTCATTTCAGACTGTTTTCTCCACTGGATTAGACCTTACTGAGAAAATCGAACACTGCAGTCGAAACCATTTGCTTTTCGAGCCTCGCAATGCCTCCACGATCGAGTTGCCCCTTAAGTCGCAGCCCACGTGCTCCGTTCTGACCTGCATCGATCTGGCCAAGCGTCTCGAGCTCGAGTTCATCGCGAATCCCCCATCTGACTACTGTCGCTCGATGAACTGCCTATCCCCCACCTGACTTGCGTATGAAGACGAGCAGCCCTAGCTTGTAGAGCTCCCCACTATGTCGCCACAAATCTGAACTCGAGTACAAATTCGTCGTCGCTTCCAGCTTTCCCTTCCTCCGGCCTCCTTTGAAATCGTCGAAGCCACTCAATCACGCGACTTTTGATTTTGAAATCGAACGAGGATTTCGTTCTGAAGGGTAGGGTTTCGAATACAAATTCGACTTCGAGCTTGAAAATTCCTTATACTCGAACGAAGAATAGAATTTCGTTCGAATGCACTGAGTTCCCCATTTTTCTGCTTTGATTTGAATTGGAGATGCTCGACAATTATTATTTTATGGCGACTTGAAATCAACTGAAGGAGAAAGTATTTTGTTCTGCCATTTGTTTTATTTTTCTGAACGAGATAGTTTTCTTTTGAACGAAGAAATTGTTTTGTTTGTTTTGAACGAATGGAGAGGAGACAAGAAAACGTGATTAAGCAGAGAAAAAGTAAGTCGGCTGATGGAAAAGAAACAATAGTTGTGGGGATTTGACCAGCTTTTTGGACCGACTATTTAAATTAAATTTCGATATAAATTCAGAGCGTTTACCTATCGTATGCTCACACGACAACTCCAATCACTACAAAAATTGAAATCCGATAATAATACAATATTACGGATCCAATGGGACTGGTTTCGTCGAATTCCGAGACTGTGCCTCGGAACGCTATTTTTAAATATCGATCAAACAATACAATTTCAAAACTGAACAAAACAGTTTCAAATTCGATCCTGAAACTTTTATTATCTTCAGAATTATCAATATAAATTTCCTAAGCCTTGAAATTATTTTTAACAGGCTTAAAATTGAAGATTCAAATTTTTATCCAGATTTAACGATTAAATTCAATAATTAATTTACCAAATTCACTTTGATATTTGAATTTCAAATTAAATTGAATTCCAGATATTTAAAATCAATTAAATATCCTAATTTCCAATATCAAAATTTCAGGGTCGTTACACTTAATAAAGAGTCAAGTTCACCGTCAATCATTAGAGCTCATTGCAAGTGAGGACGAAGCCGGCCTTCCTACCCTTACTCCTGGAAGAATTACTAGATCTCGTTCTTCGGCGAGCCAAGAATTCCATATATTGATAAACCCACCTCTGGGCTTAAGCAATGAAGCAATCTCATTATCGAACAAAAAGGTCAAATTTGAGGTCATATAAAATTTTGGTAAGAAATGGGATGAGAAAGTTTCTCAGCATATAAGCAAATACGAGAGAAAACTTCAAAAGCTCGAGCATGAGATATATACTTTCAAACAAAAGATCGAAGATTTGAATAGCATAGTTCAAACTTTACGAAGAGCCAATAAGACTCTCCAACGTGCTTTGAATATTCAGATTTCTTCAATTGACGATGCAAATACAGTACGGAAAAAGGAAAAGAAATTCAAAAACACTTGGATGTTACTATTTGCTATGTTGTTGATCCCATAATTGCCAATGATTTAGAGGAGACTACGCAAAACCTCGAACTTTAATGATGATTTTCTTTAAACTAGCTTTCTTTTCTGTTTAACTTTTGTACCTACCATTGTGCACATAATGTATTAGATTGTAAGTAAATTTACGATTGAATAAATGTTACCTCGAATGTAGGGTACATAATCGTGAATTGAATTTCAATTTTGATCTGAAATTGCTTGATGATTAGTATTTTACATTTCCATATTTGAGCTTTCTAATGTGTAGATTAACTCTTCGCTTGCTTAGAGAATTAAGAATCTTACTAACTGAGCTCGATTTAAATATCTGGTAGCTTGCTTTATTAACAGAAAATCTCGTTAATTGAATTTGACTTGAAAACTGACTTAAAGAAGCCCTGAAACTTAATTTGGAAATTGAAGAAGACTAGATTCCTAAATTTGGTAATAATATAAGCAGACTAGAAATGCATATCTGAAAGAAGACCAGAAATTCATAGTTGGCAATAATAGAAGTCCAGAAATCCATATCTGAAAGAAGACCAGAAATTCATATCTGGCAATTATAATTGAAGACCAGAAATCTTTATTTGGAAATAATAGAAGACCAGAAATCCATATCTAAAAGAAGATCAGAAATCCACATCTGGCAATTATAATTGAAGACCATAAATCTTTATCTGGTAACTGGACGTTACATATGCTTGGGAGCGTGTTTAGCTCATATATGATAGACCTTCCTCTAGAAGATAGATTAATAGGAAGCACTACCTAGCTCTGTTCTTGATAGGCTAGGAGAACTACTTGGCTCTAATTTTGATAGTCTCATTTGGCACCATCTTAGGTGATGTTCTTTGCTTGGATCGGAACCCATGTCACCGTCATAGATAACGACTTGGGTATCTTGTCCGGTGCATTTGGTTAGCTATTTTAAGTAGAACTAAAGACTTATCCGGCCTCCCCCTAGAAGGTGCTTTAGTGAATCCTTTGATGATGACACTGAAGGCTAAGTTCGGGGCTTTAGTGAGGCCATTAATGATGGCACTAATGGCTTACTTCGTCCTCTCTGTAAAAGGCGCTTCAACCAAGCCATGTAGGTAGGGATTGATGGCTTTCCCAGTGCTTTAGCGAGGCTTTTGATGGCAACACTAAAGGCTTATTCCGACCTGCCTCTAGGAGGCGCTTCAGTGAGGCCTTTGATGATGGCACTAAAGGCTTAGGGACTTTGATGGCCAGTGACCTCTTGTGGTGATATCCTTTGATGGTTGGGGCTTTTGATGACAGGGACCTCTTGCGGTTATGAGCCTTTGATGGCTACACTTATTTTGTTTAGAAAACCTTTATTAATAATTGATTTAACATCTTTGCACAAACTGGTTGAGTTTTCCTTGCCTTAGAAAATTGATTGTCATTCCTTCTAAGCTCCTCTGACATTAATTGGTATCATGACCATTTACAAGGTGATAGTGACAATATGATTTTCCATGATTCCTCTCGAGCTTGGGTCTCCTCTTTTGTGAAGGCCAAAGTTAAGCTCATCCTTAGTCCGGAAATAGATATTTTCAATAGAAATGGTGAGAATGCAATCTTTTGGAAGTCGTGATTTAGAGGCTAGCCCTTTTGGATGATGCTTAGCCCTTTTCCTGCTTGTTATAGGTATCTCATCTTCTACGATTAGTTTTCTCTTTGACGTCCTTTGAACTTCACTCGGGGTCAATGAATGACTCATGACCTTATGCCATTTCCGAGCGAACGTGTCAAAATCACTTGTTATCTCTTTCTCAAATACAGTTCTCTTGGCTTGGAATTAAATGGCCCTCCTTATCTTTAAGAACAAATTATCCTTCTTCGGGCTTTCTCTTTCCAAGGAAAAAATTGGAGAAGGGCCTATATAAAAGGGATTTATGCTCCAATTGTCCGGATCATAAAGGGCCGCTTGCTTCTTTTCATTTATAATTTGCAAGGCTGTTAATCTCAACACTTGTTTTTTATGAAGTTGAAGGTCACTAGTAACTTGATAGGTAGGACTAATAATTCAAGGTTTAGAAGTCCCTTATTTAGAAATCTTAACATAATTAAATGGCATGGTGTAAAGGATTAAAGTTGGTTATCTTGGAATGGGATATACTTGGTTAGGAAAGTTCTTTATGCCCTAAGTATGTAGGCTAGGGAAGTTCCACTTAGGATTTTAATGAAGTTGGAGGTTCGAGCCCTCCTTCTAGTGCCAAAAGTTAACGAATAAATTCGACAACCCCAAAAGCATGTGGTAAGCAGAACAACTTCAAAGAGAGGCCTTGTCGAGGGAAGTTGTGGTCGTCGAATATGCACTCATATCGACTCTTGGTTTAGTCATCAATGTCATTGAGGGTTTGAGGCAGTATGCAAGTCAATATGTAGGTCGATGTTCAAGTCAATATGCATGGCAATAGTAATATCATAAGTTTAAAGAAATTCAATATGCTATGCAAGTCACAAGTCTAAGTAAATCAATGTGCAAAGTCGGACGAATATGCAAGTCATAGTTCAAATCGAGTCAAAAGGCTATGTCCTTGTTTAGTTTCCAAATCCTTATATGTACAATTGTTCAAGTGTTGCAATAGGGAAAATCCCCAATTCAATTTAGGGTTTACAAAGTTTAAAAAGGTAAGAAATGAGAAGGTAGAATTCCGCCCCATTCACGAAGTCCTTAGGCCCATATTTATAGGGTTTGGCAAGTGGCAGGCTTCAGCATTAACAGCGTCGTTGATCATCAAGGTTGATATTTTATTGGCTTTGACATTAGCAGTGTCGTCGAACATCAAGGCCAGCATTCTTATGTTCACATAACTATACTTCGGTATTGGTTCAATAGGATCGATACGCGACATCTCTATACTTGACGTTGATAATCTCTTCTTCATTGATTGACTTTCATTACCACCTTATATTAACATTGATGAAAGGTGGCATTAATAAAAGCGGCTTCGACGACCTCTTTTGGATTTATTGATGTTTCTCGGCATCTCTAATGAATATCGACGATGACAACTTCATATCTTGATACCTTCTTTAATTGATGGTTGGTTGCATTGTGGGCATTGAACAATGACAACATTAATGATCCACTATGTTGCCATTTAGTAGCTGACAAAATGCGGCATTAACAGCACTTGTGGATATTGACGACGACGACAACAACATCACATATGTAGATTTGCAAGTCTTCTAAGGGCATATATGAGAGTCGATGCTATAATAACATTGACCTTCGGTGACATTCATACCTAGTGGTTCCTCTTTCAAAATGACTTTAATAAATGACGACGTCTCAATGAATATACTATCATTATTTAATAACTTCAATCATACGTGGTGCTAAGCATGGATGATTGATAGCATCAGCATTGATATGAGATGGCTTTATTCAACATTACCTTTGAAATCATGATTCTCGAAGTTAATCATAGTTCCACTCGGTAGTCTTTGTGATTCATGGATGACGGTATTCACGCTTCATAGTTCTGGGCTTTATCGAGGCTAATGGATTTCATGTGATGTCGCCATTCTTTGGCATTATTTCTTTGAACATCTTCGACGATGGTGATGGTAGTAACATATATTAAGCTTGGAAAAAAAACGGAGAACAACAATTATAGCAATTTAGGTCTTACAAATTGTCATAATGATATTAATCTAACGGAAAATTCAACATTTACACACTACTGTCAAGGAGTTTTATACTTCAACAAGTATTGCGGTTTGTGAAAAAGAGAGTATCATGGGAAGTGCGATCAGTATGATAAACAAGAAAAATTCTCCATATATTAACATGGTGGTTGATTACTTTTTAAAAGAGAGATACGTAAGTTTTCCTAGTTCCAAGCTACAGGAAGTGCTCATTTTAATGTTCGTTGCACTTTTAAAGATAATGATATAATATTAATTACTTTCTTTACCTTGTTTTCTTATTTCCTAAAATAATGTGCTCTCATTAGTGTTTCTACAAACAGTTGATTTGTAAATGTACATACATAAAAACATAAAACATTACGTATACTTCAAAGGGGGAATTAATTTAAAGGACAAAAATTTGTATATTTTTAGCCTCAAGGACACGACCTCAATATTTTACCCACAAGGACAAACATTCTCCTAAAATTTATTCATAAGGACAAACATTCTTTCAAAATTATTCATAAGGACAAACATTTTTCCAAAACTGCTACCGAACTAAAAACTGATACCTATAAACTGCTACCGATAACTACAAACTGATACCTAAAAACTTAAAAACTGATGTCTAAAGAAAGTTTACCTTCAGGCTAAAATACTGAAGGTATGTCCTTAAGGCTAAAATGCTGAGAAATTTTGTCCTTGACAATAATTTCATGTACTTCAAATTCATATTGTAAGATCGAAGAAAGCTTATAAACGATGGTTTTTAATACCAGTTACTCTTATGAATTTTCTAAAGTACTCGTTCGAATAGATTTATTTCATAACTAATATCCAAACAATCATTAATAATATTTAGTATTATTAGGAAAATAATTTTTCACATCTAATGCGTCCACTGATAAGTATTATATGGCATGCTCCTACTATTTTCGCCATTACTATAACAGCGCATGAAATGGTAAGCTCCATTTAACTACTTATTATGGGCTATTTAGTTCTTTATTGTAACTTTTTTATAGTCGAGAGTTTTTGATCAAATATCTTAAACTCATAGAAATTACATTTATATAAAACAATTTTCTATATGAAAAACTCATTTGGAATAAAAATTAAATTTCTCATTCCATATTAACTATGTACTAGTATTTTATACAATTCGCGTTTCTGATATCACTTCATAAAGCAGAGTTGACTATTCACTCTCTTCTTTCCGATCACACCTAAGTTACATCCACTCTTATATGTTCGCATTCCTTTTCTAAATGATTTATTCATTTGAAAGAAATCATTGTTGCAATCAATCATATTGAATACACGATATCACTTTACACTTTATTTGCTTATTTTCAATTAACTAATTTCGTTGAAATTTCATACATTATGAACTTTGTTGCAGCCGAACCTAAATATGTCTCTCTTCCTTACATCTTACCTACCCCCATACCTTCCACTGTTCCACCCCTGTCGTCTGTGTCCAAACCCCTACCCCCGCCTTCTCCCGATCCTCCTCCTCCAGTTCCACCTGATTACCGCAATCGTCCCTCTCCCCCAACTGCTCCAGTTTTATCTCCTCCCTCCCTTCCTCTCTGGAACTCGCTCTTCAAATCTAAACCAAGAAATTCCGGCAGCTACGTTCCAACGCTCATTCCCGTTTCTTTTGAGGGTGATGTTCTTGTCCCTCCTCCTGAAGTCATCCGCGTTGGCAACGCGGTTTGGGGAGAGCATCTGGTGGGTTTTTTTCTTGACAAACCTTTGTCTTATACCTCGGTCATCATGCACTTGAAAAAAGTATGGAAACTCAAAGGCTCCATCACTGTTAAATCTGACGGTACATTGTTCCTTTTCAATCTTTCGTCTGCGGACGATAGAAGGAAAATTATTGAGGCCGATCCCTTGATAATCCGGAACAAGTTGTTCATCGTTAAGCCTTGGGATCCGACAATTGGGAATAGTTGTAGCACAATAAAGGCTGTCCCCATTTGGTTAAAATTATCTGATATTCCTATATTTGCTTGGTCACATATTGGGATTAACTGGCTTTCTTCCAGAATTGGAAAACTTCTCTGCTTAGATGAGTCAACCGAAAAAATGCAGAGAATTGGTTTTGCAAAATGCATGGTTGAAGTTTCTCCTGACCAATGTCTTCCTGATGAATTCCCTGTTCGAATGTTGGATGGGAGCATTCAATATGTCAAAGTGAGTTACCTCTGGAAGCCCTCTATTTGCTCTACTTGCAATGAATTTGGTCATGATTGCACTAGTTGCTCGAGGCAGGGGCATGAAGAATCCGTGCCATTTGATAAATTGAGTACTGTCCCCCTTGAAATAACTAAAATCCCTGCCCTAAAGGTCATTTCTAAGGGAGTAGCAAACCAGAAAAGTAGTTGGCAAAAAATTAAGAACTCTAAAGCAAAGGAAAATACTGGGAAGCTTCTTGCTAATTCAATGAATAAAACTGTTATTAATATTGTTGGCTCTGAAAAGAGTGGCTCGGTTATTAATCAACAGGCCGTGCTTGATATGGTGGATTTAGATTCTTGTAATAAGTTTTCCATTCTTTCTGATGTGAATGACACAGTTTTTGAAGAACGTGGTAACAATCTAATTCAGGAATCACTCGAGGAAGGAGAAATTGCGCCTGAATGTGTTGGTGTTATGGATCAAGTCAGTGAGAAATCCCCTGGCACCAATTGTATCTCACTTGTTGGGTATGACCTGCCTCAAACTGATGTTAATGTTGAACAAAGTATTGTTATCCCAGCAGTTGCTGCTTGTAGTGATATTGGTAATGAAGTAGCTTCTAACCCTGTAGATACAGAGGTAAACATTAATGATGGTGATCAGGAAATGATACAACTCAATGAACAAAGTGGTCTCAACTGTATCGAATATGAATCTGGTGCTAATGAAGATTGTAAAACTCATGAAAGTGCATCTCCCATTTCTAATTCCCATGTGAACACTCTCAACGGACCTCCTTTTGCAGATAAAATGCTTCAGCCTTCAAATTCATTCGGTGTGCACGTGCACACTGACGCTGTGCATGTCCCATTCTCTCTCCCCGTATCTTCCCCCTCTATCCCCCCACTGACACTGCTTTCAATTCCTCTTTTTCCTCCTCCTCCGCTCCTCATCCAGTCGCCTCTTTCTCTAATCAATTGCAATCGACTCCTTCTCCCTACTTTTTTGCTGGTACGCTTCCTGGGTGGAAAGACAAACAATTTACTCCAGTAACTACCTCGTGTTCTTCGATCACTATTAACCCTAACCCATCTTCCATTCATATTGGCCCCACCTTTATCGATGAAAGGTTATCTAAAGGTTCTCCTTCAACAAGGAGCAAGCAAGGTACTATCCACGTCTCGCTTAATCTTTAATGAATTCCCATCATTTAGCTTCCTGGAATATTCGCGGAGCTCATCGCAAGGAAAAATTGGATCACATCAAATCCCTTATTCGAAATCACAATCTGGATCTAGTTGCATTAATTGAAACCAAGCTTAATCTGCAACTTACCATTTCAGCTAGCAATTACATCAACAATAACTGGGCTTTGCATCACAATCTTCTTGAAGCCTCGTATGGGAGAATTATGGTTCTCTCTAACCCTAAAAAATTCTCTCTTTCTCCTATCCTTACCTCCCCTCAATTCATTCATTTTCATGCTACTTTCATTCCTGATTCCATATCCTTTTATCTCACCATTGTCTACGCTGCTAACTCTCCCTCCAGCAGACATTCTTTCCTTCGTCAGTTGCCTGCTTTCAGGCAAGAATCCCATCCCTGGTTAATACTAGGTGATTTCAACTGTGGTCTGAACCTTAATGACAAAGTGGGTGGTGTGCCTCTAATCCCTAGAGATATTCAACCCCTGAACTCTGCCGTTGAGGATGCCAATCTGATTTCAATAAACAAATCTGGTTCGAAATACTCTTGGAACAACCGTAGTCGATCTGGGCGCAGAATTATGTCCACCATTGATCACTCCTTTTGTAACTTCAAAGCTTTATCCTTCTAGCCTGCTCTTTCTGCCCACCTTCCTTTTCCTATCCTGTCTGACCACTCCCCCATCATCCTTTCCACTGCCCCCCCCCGCTATGTATGAGAAAAGATGCTTCAAATACTATAATATCTGGGCTAATGAACCAGGCTATACTGACATTATTAAAGAAGCTTGGTCCACCTCTTGTTTTGGTAACCCCACTTTTAAATTTTGCAGGAAATTAAAGCATGTCAAACAATCCCTTAGAAGTTGGTCCAAGATCAAGTTTGGAAATGGTACTTTGAAGTCTGAGACTATTAAGAAGCAACTCGAAGATATTCAAATTCAATTGCAGAATAATCCTAATGATGACGAGATTACAACACACGAAAGTGCCCTATTTTTATCCCTTTCTGATGCTCTCAAGATGGAATGCTCTATGAGGTGGCAACAACTTCATTATAAATGGATGACTGAGGGTGACAACAATACTGCTTTCTTCCATGCTGCGATAAAGGCGAAACAGGTTCACGAGCAGATTTATCGTATCCAGGATGTCAATGGTGATATGCTTTCCACTCCTCTTGACATTGATAATGCCCTGATTAAATACTTCTCTAGCCTGCTCGGAAATTCCGATAACTTCTCGGCTAATCTCCACCACATCGATAGCACCGACCTTCCATTCATTGATCAGTCTCAAGCTAATTACCTTATATCTATTGTCTCTGATAATGAAATAAAACACACTCTATTTAGTATGAACAAGAAATCTTGCGGGGGTCCCGATGGATTCAATGTTCAGTTCTTCACTCACAACTGGGAAATAATCAAATCTGATTTCTGCGGAGCTATTCACAACTTCTTCTCCAAATTCAAACTCCTTAACGAAGTCAACGCTACTAATTTGGTTCTCATTCCCAAAACCAGTCCTCCTACTGATGTCTCTTCGTTCAAACCCATAGCCTGCTGTAATGTGATTTACAAATGCATTGCTAAGAGTATTGCTTCCAGACTTATTACTGTGTTGCATGTTCTTATATCATCAAATCAGACTGCTTTCCTGCCTGGAAGAAATTCCTTAAATAATGTGATGATGGTGCATGAACTTTTAAAGGGATATGGTCATGCTAACTCATCCCCGAGAGCTATGCTAAAAATTGATCTATCCAAGGCCTATGACTCTCTCCAATGGTCGTCTATTGTTAGAGTTATGGCACGGATGGGATTCCCGAAACCATTTGTTGCTTGGATCTACACCTGTATTTCCAATCCTTCCTTCTCTCTAAATTTTAATGGTAAAGCTACTGGGTATTTTAAAAGTAAACAAGGCATTCGCCAAGGAGATCCATTATCTCCTTACATTTTCCTCCTCATCATGGAAATTTTAACTAGAATGCTGAATGCTAGATATCGTGCTAAAGAGATAAAATTCCATCCCAAATGTAAACAGCCTATGATCACCTCCCTCCTCTTTGCAGACGACATAATGATTTTCACCTACCCTTCTCATGAATCCATAGATAAAATTAAACAACCTGTGATGCCCCACCTCTATGCTCACAATAACAAAGAGTATTAAAAGAAATACTGTCTATTATTACGAAGAATAAGGCTGGATTGGAGCGGTCATCCGTAGTTGGCCTTACACTAGTATTGGTTACCTTGATAGGAGTGGTATTATTTACTCCCATCGACATACCCAATTCCAGTATAAAATGAAATACGATGGTTCATAATAGTTTAGGACAATATATATAATAATAACACATATATAAAAAGAATGCAGAACACAGATAACAAAAGTTTCATATATATATATATATATATATAACTGATGTCAGTTACAATACATTTGACACGATACATATGATACAACTACAACTGTCGACTCCAGAAGTTATATACACAAGTACATTATCAACTAATATACATGAATACATATCATCCTATATAATGACACGACTACCACAAAATGATGAAGACTACTTCAGAAGATATGAAAAGACTTCATAGCTCAAGCAGCAACCCAAAGCAGGAAATCTACAACCTGAAATAACTCGGGTCTGACCCGAGTATTAAATTCAAAAGAAAATAATACATGGGTCAGTCTAATTCAAACTCAGTTATTAATGCACAGAAGCAATAATAATCAATATCAAATAGACGACAGTCACAGAAATCTCGTATATCCGACTCCTCGATAAGAGAATCGGATAACGACATATATAACACTAAACAGTGTTAAACATCAAATCATCTAATCCAAATCACCAACAAAGATAGATAAAAGATTACCAATGCAGATAATTTAGAAAACAACAGAATTGCCTAAACAGCAATTTAACAACAAAATCCAATTATTAAATAAATAATTAGAAAATCAGAATCTAATTATCTAGAAGATAATTAGACACCAACAAAATAATCAATTTAAAACATCAATTCTGGTAGGGCTGCAGTATACGCACGCGTATACTGCCTCGCCACTACAACCTGAAATACCCAAAAGATCAACGAACCAGAACCAAATGGCATCAACTCAATCAAAATGAAACTCAAGTGCAATAGAAATGCATAGTGACATGCACAAGTGACTCGAACCAGTGAGTCAAGTACAAGTCAAGACAGTGCACCCAAATCTAGTGAAACTTCAGAGTATGCACCAGCAATTTAGGCCACTATATATCAAAACTCAAATGAATAACAAAGAGGCACATAAATGTACAACAGCAAACCCCTGGCTCAAAGGTAAAGCACAATGCAGTACACAAGTCAAAACCAACTGCAGTTCAAAGCAAAGAGCAAGTGATAGTGAAGTACATCTATGTAGTGTTCATGACTGAAGCCACAATTGAACAAAGTATAAATCGAATGAGTAAAGACACCAAAGATACGGCATCACAGTAACAAATTCCAGTGAAGTTACAGATGAAAATCAAGACATCAAGTATGCATAAAGTTAATGCAACCCAGTACAGTTCAGTGAACTGAAGTGAGGCCACAATTGTACAACTACAGACCAATTTCCATCAAGTAAAGAAGACTCAAGTCGGTGCACATGATCTGGCAACCAATATACAAGATCAATGGTAAAGACAAGCAACATATTATCGAGTCCAACTACCAACAAAAATAAATGGACCAAGTCAAAGCCAGTTCCAAAATCAAGTGAAACCAATATAGCAATGAACTCGACCAGTTCAAAACGAAACAATAAGAATAATTCCAAGAAAAGCAGAGCAATTCATAGCAGAGAACAAAGTAGCAGTGACCAAGTCAAGTGGCAAAGAATACAAAGCAATAAACACTTGGCCAGAGAAATCAACGTGGTTCACCAAAAAACAATACTGTGATGATCAAGCAAATCGAACAACTCAGAATTAAACACGAGAGTATTTCAAAGAATATATACTACGAATATACGAGCAAGACAAAGTCAGGCAAAATCTCAAGCATAGTTCAATATGGTAATCACAGGAGACAAAAACACATATATATGAAACAGTGTGACAGACAGTCAGATATATATAACATGAATGCATATATATATATGAAGTTATACCACGGTATGCCACAGAGGTAATGGAACTACAGAGTGCATAAAAGTGTTGCAAAACCAGTTTCAATAAAGAAAGGTGCACACATGAATCAAACAATGTACATAAGTATGTACATAAGTATGTACATATGTAAATGCACATAACTATATACATATATGTATGAAATGCATAGGTACAAACTGTCACAAAATGCACAAGACAAAAATGAATTCCTGAAGACGCTTCACAAATCAAAGACCAGAGACTCAAATGTAATAACATTTTAATACTAAGGCAATGTCGACAAGTTCAAATGAAACTGCAAGGATGATTCAAAGAACAGTGAGGCAATTCAAGAAAAATCCAGACTGGGCAACAAAAATACACAAATCAAATTCGAGCTTATAGGAGGCTCAGTGCTATGCACATAACAACATATAGACCACCAATTCCACAACAAAATCAACAGCAGCATACTCGAACATGTAGCCGAGATCTACACAGTAAGTGTCGAAGTATTGGTAGCTTACTCAAGTCAGGAATTGTCACGAAATCAAAAAATCAATAATCACCACATATACGAATTTACAAAGTCAAGAAACCAATACGAAACAGAGATGCCCACGAAAACGAACAATTCAAAGTCGCCTCAAACATCTAAACACAACCGAATGACAGAGAAATCGACATACAAGTTCAAACATGGAAACTAGATGTGAGTAATTAAATTACTCACCTTTGGACGCAATCGAAGGAGCCGTGAGCGAAGTAGCGTTCGATCGAGCAGTTGATGTTGGCGCCTTCGATTTCACGAAGCCCTAGTTTTCAATTTGGGACGAAGAGGAACGAACGAGCTTGAAGCCGCCACCATTTTTATTTCTTTGTCGTTCGATTGCTTAGGGTTAAGAAAATGAATCAAGGGAACGGGTTTTTGAATCAATAAAAGAGAATGGCACCAAAGCAATGTAGACGTGGGCTAGATTCGAAATGTAAAGCCCATTTCACTCATTTAACAAATTATAAAAGAATCTCAACTTGATTAAAATTCCAATAGCAACTAGATAGCAATTTTAATCGTCCAATGACGATAACCGACTGGGGTAAAACCCCGGGTTGTTATAGACTTCCCTCCTTATAAAAATTGCATCCCCGCAATTTTCATAATTAAAGTCGTCAGTAACAATTATTTTTCTAACATAAACTGGTTAAGCTATAAAAATAAAGTCGAGAATTAAAATGCTAAAGAAATCTTTTAATTTCATAAAAGAAATTTACAAATTCTCAACAAAGTCTAACTATCAATAGATAATCAGAAAACAGCAAAACTGAATAAATACTATTATCAGCAATATTCAATTATCAACTAGATAATTAAAATACAGAAAGTCATAAAACAACAATATCTAATTATCGACACGATAATTAGAAAACAGCAAAATCTAATTATTAACAAAGACAATTAGAAAACAAAATCACAAATCGCCAAACTGCAATTATCTAGTTATCCAACAATTAACCAGAAAACACAAACTTCATAGTCATCAAAACTAGCAAATGTCCGATTATCAAAAACGATAATCAGGAAACACAATTATCTAATTAACAAAACGATACTCAGAAAACATCAGATAATCACAAATCACAAATCAACAAATATCTAATTATCAAAAACGATAATCAAATTTCAAATCAACAAATATTCGATTATCAAAAACGATAATCAAATCTCAAGTCAACAAATATTCGATTATCAAAACAATAATCAAATCAGAAATCAACAAATATTCAATTATCAAAAACGATAATCAAATTTCAAATCAACAAATATTCAATTATCAAAAACGATAATCAAATCTCAAGTCAACAAATATTCGATTATCAAAAACGACAATCAAATTTCAAATCAACAAATATTCGATTATCAAAAACGATAATCAAATCTCAAATCATCAAATATTCGATTATCAAAACGATAATCAAATTTCAATCAACAAATATTCGATTATCAAAAACGATAATCAAATTTCAAATCAACAAATATTCGATTATCAAAAACGATAATCAAATCTCAAGTCAACAAATATTCGATTATCAAAACGATAACCAAATCTCAAATCAACAAATATTCGATTATCAAAAACGATAATCAAATTTCAAATCAACAAATATTCGATTATCAAAACGATAATCAAATCTCAAATATCTAATTATCACAAGCGATAATCAGAAACAACAAATATCCAATTATCAAAAACGATAATCAGAAACATCAATTATCTAATGATCAAAAATGATAATCAGAAACAACAAATATCTAATTATCACAAGCGATAATTAGAAACAACAAATATCCGATTATCAAAAACGATAATCAGAAACAACAAATATCTGATTATCAAAAACGATAATCAGAACTCATATCAACAAATATTCGATTATCAAAAACGATAATCAAATCTCAAGTCAACAAATATTCGATTATCAAAACGATAATCAAATCTCAAATCAACAAATATTCAATTATCAAAAACGATAATCAAATTTCAAATCAACAAATATTCGATTATCAAAAACGATAATCAAATCTCAAATCAACAAATATTCAATTATCAAAAACGATAATCAAATTTCAAATCAACAAATATTCGATTATCAAAAATGATAATCAAATCTCAAATCATCAAATATTCGATTATCAAAACGATAATCAAATTTCAAATCAACAAATATTCGATTATCAAAAACGATAATCAAATTTCAAATCAACAAATATTCGATTATCAAAAACGATAATCAAATCTCAAGTCAACAAATATTCGATTATCAAAATGATAATCAAATCTCAAATCAACAAATATTCGATTATCAAAAACGATAATCAAATTTCAAATCAACAAATATTCGATTATCAAAACGATAATCAAATCTCAAATATCTAATTATCACAAGCGATAATCAGAAACAACAAATATCCAATTATCAAAAACGATAATCAGAAACATCAATTATCTAATTATCAAAAACGATAATCAGAAACAACAAATATCTAATTATCACAAGCGATAATTAGAAACAACAAATATCCGATTATCAAAAACGATAATCAGAAACAACAAATATCTGATTATCAAAAACGATAATCAGAACTCATATCAACAAATATTCGATTATCAAAAACGATAATCAAATCTCAAATCATCAAATATTCGATTATCAAAACGATAATCAAATTTCAAATCAACAAATATTCGATTATCAAAAACGATAATCAAATTTCAAATCAACAAATATTCGATTATCAAAAACGATAATCAACTTTCAAATCAACAAATATTCGATTATCAAAAACGATAATCAAATCTCAAATCATCAAATATTCGATTATCAAAACGATAATCAAATTTCAAATCAACAAATATTCGATTATCAAAAACGATAATCAAATTTCAAATCAACAAATATTCGATTATCAAAAACGATAATCAAATCTCAAGTCAACAAATATTCGATTATCAAAACGATAATCAAATCTCAAATCAACAAATATTCGATTATCAAAAACGATAATCAAATTTCAAATCAACAAATATTCGATTATCAAAACGATAATCAAATCTCAAATATCTAATTATCACAAGCGATAATCAGAAACAACAAATATCCAATTATCAAAAACGATAATCAGAAACATCAATTATCTAATTATCAAAAACGATAATCAGAAACAACAAATATCTAATTATCACAAGCGATAATTAGAAACAACAAATATCCGATTATCAAAAACGATAATCAGAAACAACAAATATCCGATTATCAAAAACGATAATCAGAACTCATATCAACAAATATTCGATTATCAAAAACGATAATCAAATCTCAAGTCAACAAATATTCGATTATCAAAACGATAATCAAATCTCAAATAAACAAATATTCAATTATCAAAAACGATAATCAAATCTCAAGTCAACAAATATTCGATTATCAAAAACGATAATCAAATCTCAAGTCAACAAATATTCGATTATCAAAACGATAATCAAATTTCAAATCAACAAATATTCGATTATCAAAAACGATAATCAAATCTCAAATCATCAAATATTCGATTATCAAAACGATAATCAAATTTCAAATCAACAAATATTCGATTATCAAAAATGATAATCAAATCTCAAGTCAACAAATATTCGATTATCAAAACGATAATCAAATCTCAAAATCAACAAATATTCGATTATAAAAAACGATAATCAAATTTCAAATCAACAAATATTCGATTATCAAAACGATAATCAAATCTCAAATATCTAATTATCACAAGCGATAATCAGAAACAACAAATATCCAATTATCAAAAACGATAATCAGAAACATCAATTATCTAATTATCAAAAACGATAATCAGAAACAACAAATATCTAATTATCACAAGCGATAATTAGAAACAACAATTATCCGATTATCAAAAACGATAATCAAAAACCACAAATATCCGATTATCAAAAACGATAATCAGAACTCATATCAACAAATATTCGATTATCAAAAACGATAATCAAATCTCAAGTCAACAAATATTCGATTATCAAAACGATAATCAATTCAGAAATCAACAAATATTCAATTATCAAAAACGATAATCAAATTTCAAATCAACAAATATTCAATTATCAAAAACGATAATCAAATCTCAAGTCAACAAATATTCGATTATCAAAAACGATAATCAAATTTCAAATCAACAAATATTCGATTATCAAAAACGATAATCAAATCTCAAATCATCAAATATTCGATTATCAAAACGATAATCAAATTTCAATCAACAAATATTCGATTATCAAAAACGATAATCAAATTTCAAATCAACAAATATTCGATTATCAAAAACGATAATCAAATCTCAAGTCAACAAATATTCGATTATCAAAACGATAACCAAATCTCAAATCAACAAATATTCGATTATCAAAAACGATAATCAAATTTCAAATCAACAAATATTCGATTATCAAAACGATAATCAAATCTCAAATATCTAATTATCACAAGCGATAATCAGAAACAACAAATATCCAATTATCAAAAACGATAATCAGAAACATCAATTATCTAATGATCAAAAACGATAATCAGAAACAACAAATATCTAATTATCACAAGCGATAATTAGAAACAACAAATATCTGATTATCAAAAATGATAATCATAAACAACAAATATCTGATTATCAAAAACGATAATCAGAACTCATATCAACAAATATTCGATTATCAAAAACGATAATCAAATCTCAAATCATCAAATATTCGATTATCAAAACAATAATCAAATTTCAAATCAACAAATATTCGATTATCAAAAACGATAATCAAATTTCAAATCAACAAATATTCGATTATCAAAAACGATAATCAAATCTCAAGTCAACAAATATTCGATTATCAAAAACGATAATCAAATCTCAAATCAACAAATATTCGATTATCAAAAACGATAATCAAATCTCAAATCATCAAATATTCGATTATCAAAACGATAATCAAATTTCAAATCAACAAATATTCGATTATCAAAAACGATAATCAAATTTCAAATCAACAAATATTCGATTATCAAAAACAATAATCAAATCTCAATTCAACAAATATTCGATTATCAAAACGATAATCAAATCTCAAATCAACAAATATTCGATTATCAAAAACGATAATCAAATTTCAAATCAACAAATATTCGATTATCAAAACGATAATCAAATCTCAAATATCTAATTATCACAAGCGATAATCAGAAACAACAAATATCCAATTATCAAAAACGATAATCAGAAACATCAATTATCTAATTATCAAAAACGATAATCAGAAACAACAAATATCTAATTATCACAAGCGATAATTAGAAACAACAAATATCCGATTATCAAAAACGATAATCAGAAACAACAAATATCCGATTATCAAAAACGATAATCAGAACTCATATCAACAAATATTCGATTATCAAAAACGATAATCAAATCTCAAGTCAACAAATATTCGATTATCAAAACGATAATCAAATCTCAAATCAACAAATATTCAATTATCAAAAACGATAATCAAATCTCAAGTCAACAAATATTCGATTATCAAAAACGATAATCAAATCTCAAGTCAACAAATATTCAATTATCAAAAACGATAATCAAATTAAAAATCAACAAATATTCGATTATCAAAAACGAAAATCAAATCTCAAATCATAAAAATTTCGATTATCAAAACGATAATCAAATTTCAAATAAACAAATATTCGATTATCAAAAACGATAATCAAATCTCAAGTCAACAAATATTCGATTATCAAAACGATAACCAAATCTCAAATCAACAAATATTCGATTATCAAAAACGATAATCAAATTTCAAATAAACAAATATTCGATTATCAAAACGATAATCAAATCTCAAATATCTAATTATCACAAGCGATAATCAGAAATCAAATCAACAAATATCCAATTACCTGCAGATAATTGGAAACAACAAATATCTAGAAATCAATTAAGAAGACTAGAAAATCAACATAAAATCTTAGATCGATCCCATCAGATGGCGAGTTTTTAGTTCGCCGCACGTGCATCAACAAATGGCCGAAGCCTGCCAAGTACTCAACATAATTTTGGCGCCCAACAAATGACCCGAAGGTCCGCAGAGTGACCCGAAGGTCCAGTACTGGTATTTGACCTGAAGGTCCATCAGAGTGACCCGAAAGCCCAACAAATGACCCGAAGGTCCAACAAATGACCCAAAGGTCCAACATAGTGGCTCGAAAGCACACAAATCATCAGAATCATCAAAACATCAAATATTTCAATTAACGAGTCCGGAATTAACCGAAATAGCAAACGCACATGTCCCATACCACGTGTTTTACTAAATCGTTTGATTCTCTTCATCGTTTCCTTGAAAGTGCAAAATTGTGTATTTTGTAAAAATACATTTTACATTCTCAAACGGACAAGTCCGGAATTAAGCGAATCAGTAAAAGAAAAGGGTCATAGTCCTCGATTTTGCTGAAACGTTTAAATCGCTTCCTCATTCTTTTGAAAGCGCAAACTGTAAAATTCCTGAAAACAATTTTATTTATTTTATAAAATAACAATTTACATTCTCAAACGGACAAGTCCGGAATTAAGCGAATCAGTAAAAGAAAGGGGTCATAGTCCTCGATTTTGCTGAAACGTTTAAATCTCTTTCTCATTCTTTTGAAAACGTAAACTGAAAAATTTTGAAAACAATTTTTATTTTTATTTTTTAAAAACGATTTTCAATCCACATGCTTAAAACAGCAACATCAGTAGCAATTTCAACAAGGAAATTGTACTTCTCAAAACACCGTAAAATCGGATCTCAAAATCAGCATTGCGGAATAACCGCTTGAAAATCCACTTTTAAAATTTCGACGGTTACTGAAGTCAAAGCGACAGTAATTTTTATACGTTAAAATCTCATCCAAATAATTTACATCAAAATGTAATACTAGTGAATTTTCATTCTTTAAAATACCAACAGAACACCGTACTTCAAAAATTTAGCATCGATGTAAAAACCCCGTTATAAAGATAACGGCAACAAAATACGTTCAAACCAAACATCGGTTCAACGTAAAATAAATGCAGTAACGTGCAACTCAAATTTGCACGTACTATAAAATGAACACAGAAGTCATTCGAATGTATCTTCAATGAAGATAATTCAAAACAGCAAATCTAATCAATAATGATTAGCATAAAAGAAACCAGCAAAAATCTCAACAAAAATCACATAATTGCAATCGCTTCGAATCCTCAATTCGGATTCGAAATTCTCAAAGAAACAAAATAAATACAGCTATGCAAACAACAAATGAAATTTATTTCAATTGTCATATTTTGATCTTTAAATCAAAAAGATTATCAGCCGTATTCAGCGAAGACAGTTTCACTGTTTCCGCTGCGCACTCTGATAAACAGTCATAAATCAATCAATCAACAAAACACAGTTTCACTATTATTTTTAAATATAAATATTTAAAAATTTCATCAAAATTTCAAAACTTTAGTTTTTGACTCAGCACAAATAAAACATCGACAAATAGTTGTAACACATGTTCCATCTAAGTTATGTTTTATATTATGTCCATAAACCCCAAGCTCTGATACCAACTGTGACGCCCCACCTCTATGCTCACAATAACAAAGAGTATTAACAGAAATACTGTCTATTATTACAAAGAATAAGGCTGGATAGGAGCGGCCATCCGTAGTTGGTCTTACACTAGTATTGGTTACCTCGATAGCAGTGGTATTATTTACTCCCATCGACATACCCAATTCCAGTATAAAACGAACTACGATGGTTCATAATAGTTTAGGACAATATATATAATAATAACACAGATATAAAAAGAATGCGGAACACAGATAACAAAAGTCTCATATATATATAACTGATGTCAGTTACAATACATTTGACACGATACATATGATACAGCTACAACTGTCGACTCTGGAAGTTATATACACAAGTACATTATCAACTAATATACATGAATACATATCATCCTATATAATGACACGACTACTACAAAATGACGAAGACTACTTCAGAAGATATGAAAAGACTTCATAGCTCAAGCAGCAACCCAAAGCAGGAAATCTACAACCTAAAATAACTCGGGTCTGACCCGAGTATTAAATTCAAAAGAAAATAATACACGGGTCAGTCTAATTCAAACTCAGTTATTAATGCACAGAAGCAATAATAATCAATATCAAATAGACGACAGTCATAGAAATCTCGTATATCCGACTCCTCGATAAGAGAATCAGATAACGACAGATATAACACTAAACAGTGTTAAACAACAAATCAGCTAATCCAAATCACCAACAAAGATAGATAAAAGATTACCAATGCAGATAATTTAGAAAACAACAGAATTGCCTAAACATCAATTTAACAACAAAATCCAATTATTAAATAAATAATTAGAAAATCAGAATCTAATTATCTAGAAGATAATTAAACACCAACAAAATAATCAATTTAAAACATCAATTCTGGTAGGGCTGCAGTATACGCACGCGTATACTGCCTCGCCACTACAACCTGAAATACCCAAAAGATCAACGAACCAGAACCAAATGGCATCAACTCAATCAAAATGAAACTCAAGTGCAATAGAAATGCATAATGACATGCACAAGTGACTCGAACCAGTGAGTCAAGTACAAGTCAAGACAGTGCACCCAAATCCAGTGCAACTTCAGAGTATGCACCAACAATTTAGGCCACTATATATCAAAACTCAAATGAATAACAAAGAGGCACATAAATGTACAACAACAAACCCCTGGCTCAAAGGTAAAGCACAATGCAGTACACAAGTCAAAACCAACTGCAGTTCAAAGCAAAGAGCAAGTGATAGTGAAGTACATCTATGCAGTGTTCATGACTGAAGCCACAAATGAACAAAGTATAAAATCGAATGAGTGAAGACACCAAAGATACGACATCACAGTAACAAATTCCAGTGAAGTTACAGATGAAAATCAAGACATCAAGTATGCATAAAGTTAATGCAACCTAGTACAATTCAGTGAACTGAAGTGAGGCCATAATTGTACAACTACACCAGACCAATTTCCATCAAGTAAACAAGACTCAAGTCAGTGCACATGATCTGGCAACCAATAAACAAGATCAATGGCAAAGACAAGCAACATAGTATCGAGTCCAACTACCAACAAAAATAAATGGACCAACTCAAAGCCAGTTCCAAAATCAAGTGAAAACAATATAGCAATGAACTCGACCAGTTCAAAACGAAACAATAAGAATAATTCCAAGAAAAGCAGAGCAATTCATAGCAGAGAACAAAGTAGCAGTGACCAAGTCAAGTGGCAAAGAATACAAAGCAATAAACACTTGGCCAGAGAAATCAACGTGGTTCACCAGAAAACAATACTGTGATGATTAAGCAAATCGAACAACTCAGAATTAAACACGAGAGTATTTCAAAGAATATATACTACGAATATACGAGCAAGACAAAGTCAGGCAAAATCTCAAGCATAGTTCAATATGGTAATCACAGGAGACAAAAACACATATATATGAAACAGTGTGACAGACAGTCAGATATATATAACATGAATGCATATATATATGAAGTTATACCACGGTATGCCACAGAGGTAATGGAACTACAGAGTGTATAAAAGTGTTGCAAAACCAGTTTCAATAAAGAAAGGTGCACACATGAATCAAACAATGTACATAAGTATGTACATATGTAAATGCACATAACTATATACATATATGTATGAAATGCACAGGTACAAACTGTCACAAAATGCACAAGACAAAAATGAATTCCTGAAGACGCTTCACAAATCAAAGACCAGAGACTCAAATGTAATAACATTTTAATACCAAGGCAATGTCGACAAGTTCAAATGAAACTGCAAGGATGATTCAAAGAACAGCGAGGCAATTCAAGAAAAATCCAGACTGGGCAACAAAAATACACAAATCAAATTGGAGCTTATAGGAGGCTCAGTGCTATGCACATAACAACATATAGACCACCAATTCCACAACAAAATCAACAGCAGCATACTCGAACATGTAGCCGAGATCTACACAGTAAGTGTCGAAGTATTGGTAGCTTACTCAAGTCAGGAATTGTCACGAAATCAAAAAATCAATAATCACCACATATACGAATTTACAAAGTCAAGAAACCAATACGAAATAGAGATGCCACGAAAACGAACAATTCAAAGTCGCCTCAAACATCTAAACACAACCAAATGACAGAGAAATCGACAGACAAGTTCAAACATGGAAACTAGATGTGAGTAATTAAATTACTCACCTTTGGACGCAATCGAAGGAGCCGTGAGCGAAGTAGCGTTCGATCGAGCAGTTGATGTTGGCGCCTTCGATTTCACGAAACCCTAGTTTTCAATTTGGGACGAAGAAGAACGATCGAGGTTGAAGCCGCCACCATTTTTATTTCTTTGTCGTTCGATTGCTTAGGGTTAAGAAAATGAATCAAGGGAACGGGTTTTCGAATCAATAAAAGAGAATGGCACCAAAGCAATGTAGACGTGGGCTAGATTCGAAATGTAAAGCCCACTTCACTCATTTAACAAATTATAAAAGAATCTCAACTTGATTAAAATTCCAATAGCAACTAGATAGCAATTTTAATCGTCTAATGATGATAACCGACTGGGGTAAAATCCCGGGTTGTTACACAAACACTCGACATCTTTTATTCCTGCACTGGTCTAAAGCTCAATCTTTCTAAATCATCTATCTTGTTCGGTGGTATTTCTCCTCCAGTTTCTTCTGCCTTGACTGCTTATTCTGGTCTTCTTCCCATGCAAAGTGACATGGTCTACCTTGGTATCCCTCTCTGGACTTCGAGAGTCACCTTATCCAACTACCATATGCTCTACTCTAAAATCACTAAAACTCTTACTAATTGGGCCAATCGATTTCTTTCTCAGGCTGGTAGACTCGTCTTGATTAAATCTATATGTTTTTCCATTATTGTGTATTGGGCTAGAACTTTTATTCTACCCAAAAAACTGCTCCGACTTGTCAGACGTGCTATGCTCCGTTTCTTCTGGACTGGTAGCATTCACAATAGGAAGACTATTCCAATCTCATTTGATAGCATTGAACAACCACTATCGTGTGGTGGCTTGGGAATATTAAATATTGAGCGTTGGAATGTTGCTGCAATCAGTCATCAATTTGACTCGTTACTCACGAACAAAAATAGCCTTTGGGTTCAATGGTCAGTTACTCATAACTTTAAAAATAGAAGCATTTGGGTTTTAGACCCCCCTAGCGGTTGCAGTTGGATATGGCGTAAGATCCTTTCTCTGCGTTCAGTTTTCCTACCATATCTCCAATTCTCCCTCTCAAGTCATAGCATTAAGAATTTTTGGAATGATCCTTGGTTAAGTAGGGGTCTCATCCTTTCATCTGCTTTAACTACTCAGCAAATCTATCAATCTGGCATTAGTACTTCTGCGAAAGCTATTGATTTCATTATCGACAACATACTTTCCCTTCCATATACTAGCAATCACAATTTGAGAGCTTTTTAGGCTAGCTTCAGTAATTATCATAATAACTTCCTTGAAACTGATTTGCTCTGCTGGGATGGTAAACCTCACTCTATAAATCATGTCTATAACTTACTCTCTAATACTCGAAATAAACCGATGTTCCCATGGCATAAAGTAGTTTGGAATAAGCAATCTGCTCTAGCTGATAATCTTTTGTTATGGAAAGTTATCATGAATGCTATCATGACTAAAGATAGGATGACAGGGTTTGCTTCTGTTTCTGATCAACTGTGTGTCTTCTGCAAAAGCCATATTGAGAGTAGTAAGCATCTGTTCTTTGATTGCAGCTACTTGCATCAAATTTGGGAGAGGTTGATGGACAAGCTCGGAAGGTCCAGGTTGACTGTTCAATCCTTTTGTCAGTGGGACTTGATTCTAAAAGCTACTCGTAAGAAGGATGATCCTAGTGATATCCTTAGTTTCTGTCTAAAGAAATATGTGCGTTCAATTTGGAACGAGAGGAATCAGCGTTGTTTTAATAATATTGAGCAGTCCCAACTTCAATTATGGTTAATCTTAAAACACTCCATCATGAATGAGTTACTGGATCGTAATTCTGTTCTTCTACCTCTTCTTCGGGATTGGTAATTCATATCCATCTGCTGGCTTCGGGATTCTTCTCCGCTGCCATCTGTGGTACCTCGTGTCATTGCATACATGGTAGCTGCTTGGTGTCTTCGGGGTTTACTTCAGGTAGTTGCCTTCAACTTCGAGTTCTCCCTGCACACTTCTCTTTTTCCTTGTCTTGCAGTTCTTTTCTCTTTTCTTTTTTTTTCTACTCGAAGCATGTTTCGAGTAGTTCTTTCCTTTTCTTTTTTAATAAAATCTGGTAGGGGACCAGCCAACCTCGTTAGCTTTGCTAAAATAAATAAATAAAAAAATAAAAAATATGAATCAAATATCTATATTATTATATTACTTAAGAGTTCAACTTCATAGAAACAATACAATGTCTTGGATGAATAAATACTTAAGCGAATGTGTTTAGTACTGTATACTTTACATGGTTCTCGAAGTAACAACATGCAAAAAGATTCGAAGGTAAGTACATTTTATATTTCTTTACCAATCTTTAATTTAGTTCATTTATATTCTTAGCTAATAAAATTTTTATCAATTTTTATTAGTTGCATAAATTTATCGAACTAGATTAATTTAATTTTATATAGCATATTTTCTTACAATACCAGAAAGGCTAAATGTTATCATTTCATTTTTCTAATAAGGTTCATGCTAGATTTGTATATTTCTCAAAACCCTATGAATAACATAGAAATCTTTTAATTTCTGTAGTGGGTGCTAGAATTCGCTTTCCTTGGGATTCTGACCTTGAGGAAGGCTCAACAAATAATAGGCCCATAAGCAATGGATAACACCTTATTGGTTGCATCATATACAACTCTTAACCCCTGATCTATAACTTATTTTCATTTTGACCTTAAGGAAAGCTCAACAAATCAAGATAGATTATTCACTTGGACCCACCATTTCATGACGGCCTAAGTATAACGTGCATACCTTGGGGAAAGCTAAACAAATACGTACATGTATCTTACCTCATCTAGTCAATATATTAATAGTACTACACATAACATCTCTAGCTTAAGGAAAGCTCGATAATTAAAGAGTACGTAAGTAATCTATTAAGATATAAATGGTAGATGACAACTTATATATATATATATATTAGATTCATAATCATTAATGTATTTATTTTAAGTGATATCGATTTAGGAAACAATATATTTCCTATGAACTACCATCGTGATTCAAGTATCGGACATATCATAAATCACGTTATACATACAATATGAATGTATTTGTTCTTTAAATCTAATTTTGGCACTTAATTTTTATATGTATATAGTTATATAAGTATTGATTTATTTATAACTTTTATAATTTAATTTACTCGTATAATATATACATGTATCTCATTAATTAAACCTTATTTAATTAATTGTAAGTTTTTCTTATTAATTAATTATTTAATTACAATTTTAATTAATTTAACTTAAAATCAACTATTGAATTTTAAATTATTCATCCTTAAAAATTTAAAGATAAAGTCAGACTATAGCATTTATAGTAATTATATACACTTATCATTATACATGTGTATAATTTATGAACTAATTTTTATTAATTTAATTAATTGAAAAATTTTTTTAATTAAAATAATATTAATTACTCAAAAATTTATCTTCATTTACCTCAAACATTCTAAGATAGATATACACATGTCATTGTATATGTTTTAATTTAATTAACTTGTAATTAACTATATATTTAATTATTTATTTAATCTTATTAATTAAACAAATAGAATAAAAAAGTTTGAAGTTAATATATTAACTTTCAATACCAATTTTGAAAAGTTTATAACAATTATAACATGTCATATTTTAAACTTAACTTTTAACTTTAAAATATAATTTGTATTTAAATTTTCAAAACATATTTTGAAAAATTAGTCCAAGGCCCAAAATCAATTTCGGCCTTTATATTGGAGATAACCTTTAGGCTTACTTCGTCCTTCATGTCAAGCCAGTAGCTAGGTAAGGCAGAATACTTAAATACCCAAACCTAATCCTTCGACACTACCTTTCTAGACATTCTACTAAATGGGCAGACTTTAATCAGTTAGCACTAACATTACTAATTCAGACCGCATAGACAATTTGGTATGGTAATATTAAAGGAACCGGACCAATCGAAAGTGGGTGAAGTAGGTAAATTTTAGAAGGGAAAAAATGCATTTTGATCTTAGTTAAGTCTATGAAGCCTAAATGGATTTATATCCATTCAAAAATTTTAAATAAAATCTTTATTTTATTTGTTTAAAATAGTTAGAGTTTAATTTAAGCTGAATGCATGTTGTAATGGATGCATTAAATACACCCATGTGTAAAGTGCAAGTGCAATATATATGAAGTGTACATAGTTAATGTGTACATGTTTAGGTGTTGCAATTTACACCACAACAGACACATTCTCTCTTTATATATGCCTTTGTTGTCCAAAATCTATTTTTTAAACAAAATAAGATTTATTACACACATATATGCATATATGTACACACGCACGCACGTACGCACACACAGATATATATATATATATATATATATATATATATGTATGTATGTATGTGTGTATGTGTGTGTGTGTATGTATGTATATATATGTATGTATATATGTGTGTGTGTATGTGCGTATGTATGTATGTTTTATTTTTTGTTAACATTAAGCTTGATTTTTATTGTTTGATATGAATTAATGTAAAAGTAAACAATTTAAAGTTGGTTTAATTAAGGAATAGTTTGAAATCAAAATTATCACTTTACATAAAAGTCCATTTGGTAAACCTTGAATTAAGAACACATACAC
This sequence comes from Allium fistulosum, assembly GCA_030737815.1. Lineage (NCBI taxonomy): Eukaryota > Viridiplantae > Streptophyta > Magnoliopsida > Asparagales > Amaryllidaceae > Allium > Allium fistulosum. The sequence goes on from CM060902.1 coordinate 1,431,806,871, forward strand.
ATACATACAGACACACACGTACATACATATATACATACATACATATATATACGTATATACATATATACATACATATGTACATACATATATATAATTGAATCAATGTTTTAAATTCAAAACATGTAACATATGTGTTCAATTAGTTCGTATTTTAAAAGACATACCTTCAAAAAATAAAATTAATGAAACTTAGATCCAATTGTTAACTTACGAAAGAAATCAAATATTTTAGGTTTATCTTATAGAAAAGTCACTTGTAAATTTTAAATTGACTTAACTGTTATTCTCATGTAAATAATAACCAAAATTGTTTAAAACAACTTGTAATATATGTATTTAATTCTCAAACTTAAAACTTAAACTTAAATGAGTTGATCAAAATATTTTCCAATAATTTTTTTTCAAACAATAGTTTCTAAAACAGAAAAGAAGAGAACTTAGGCACATTAAATCCATGATAATGAGATTTAAATCCAAATTAAACACACAATATGAACATTTAAATAAAAGCAGTGATGGATCGAAAACTATCAACATAAATAACATATGAACAATTGAAGAGATGGACAAAAAGGTGTTAAATCATATTAACAACGTAAGTACAAAACTGATTCAAGGGAGGAAAATAGGGATCTAAATTATATTGCAAAATTCATACAGATAAAAGAGATATAGGAAGTGGGACATTCAAATATAAACATGAGGAATTTGTATTTAAATAAAATAGAAAGTTACGTTGAGATGCAACCAAAAGAAGCACCTTGAATGATGGAAGGATTCCTAAATTCAATAAATCGATCTCTGGATCTTGTAAGAATTGAGAGATAACCACCTTTTGCTTTTATTTTGTTTGATATTTTATTTTGGAATTCTAAGCCTTAGAGGCCATGAAAATTTCAGCTATAGATAATGGGAGAGGCAGAGGAATAATAACCGAATCAAATCTCTTAAAGGAGGAAATAAAAATATAGTTAAAGATAGGGCGATTCACCTTCATATTTTCCCCTTCATTTCAGCTCTCTCCCTTATTCTTAGCCGGCCAAAGCATGAGTTCTGGGCCTCAAAACATTTCAAAATCCAATTAGCATTAATCACATTAAACCCAGTTTAAACGTTCTACTGATATCATATATCGCTACGCGTGTTTATAACTTATATATGTGCACTTAATGAAATACTAATGGTACTCAAACATCAAATAAAATCTAATAATAATTAAAATTTCACAACTATTGGTTCATTTAATTGAATACACTTAGTATTTATTCTGTTTAAATCCAGTTTAAATATTTTACCGATATAATATATCGATACGCACGTTTATAACCTTTATATACATACATTATTAAATACTAATGGTATTTAAACAGATCAAGCAAAATTTAATAATAAATATTAATTAATTTACAATGATTATAAACTAATTAAATCATGTGTTCATTCGAAATATTCACCATTTAGGTTGTGTAACTCAAATGTCTAAATTCAGTCAATGATCAATATCGAACAATTCAAATATTAACATCTATATGTCACCATAGCTAGTGGTGTGACATTTTGGTTGAATTTATCACTTACACATTATTAAACCAAAATTTGGTTTAACACTCATGGATCCATGCTGAACCAAAACTTGGTTTTACACCCTTGGTTTCATTAAGGCGTTATTGTTTGATAAGTCACAAGGGCGTCGATAAACTTGGGATTAGTTTAATGTCCAAGATTAACTACAAAATGAAGTTATTCAAAATGATTCCATGCTACCCATGAACTTTTTATTAAGTTATAGAATTGCTCAAAAGTTTATGTTACATATCTAAGGGTAAAATAGGTAAGATTGCATAGATGTGCAGTAGTCCATTAATCATTTGTTAATGAGCAAAACAGGAAATATATTAGCCATAATCCATTATTCATACGAGCATAGGCTAGATGGTTATTATGCAAAATAAACATTCATTTGGACAAGGGCTTAAGTGGCCTTGTTCAAGAGGAAGGCCCAAAAGTCAAGTCCAAGTTCAAAAAATTAGTTATATGCATGTTCATGTTCAATAAGAATCAAATTTTCATTATCGAGGTAATTAGGCTATGCTAAGTCGATTATCCATGTCTTTGTTCATAAGTTTTAAAAGTTACAAATCAACTCTTGATTTTTCCCTATATCGATTTAGGGTTACAACTCTTAATTTGAGAAGTAGAGAAAGAAATTAATCGCCCCCACAATATGGCTACAAGGTCCGTATTTATAGAGGTGAAAGTGGATGGCACGATTGGCACGCAAAGTTTGACATCATTGCGGTTCAACATCATTGGCATATAGCCACCCTTTGTCCATTGTTGACTTTCGGCATCCTTGATAATTTGCGAGTTCCTTGGCATATTGATTATTCACAACATCTCCGCTTATTGCTGATTTACGACATCCCCTGTTTTTCGGCATTGTTTTGATAGCATGCGGCAACCTTCTGCAGAAACCTACTATTGATATGCAGCAACACATATGCCTCTTGAAACTCGAAACTCTTCATAGACTAATGAATACGATATCCCCTTGCATTTTTATCATACAACATCTTCCCTTACGTTGATGACCTTTGATACCACTGTCGTATTGCTGATTTATGATATCCTTATTATACTGCAGTTACTTGACATCTTTGTTGCCTTGATAACATGCGACATCCTACACCACATGTTAAAGTCCAAAACCGGTTGAAATTTGTGAGTGTTTGGTAAAGGTTTGGTATCTAACACTGGTTCAATATCTCCTCATATGTTTGAAGATTCAACATCCTCCCTACCTTTGTAGGAGCTTTCTAACCTTTCCTTTATTGGCTTGAAATGCTTTATTTTATAAATTCGGCTTCTTCATAAATTAGATATCGCCTTTTTCTTTGAACCTGATTCTACGCTTATAGTTTCGACACTATCTCTCAGATTACAGAGTTTTGATATTCCTCTTTTCTTCGACATCAGTATCATTTATGGGTTGATATATTCACTTTGGACACAACTTGCTTCCTTTTATCACTTAGTGCACATATTTGTAGTAACATCGTCTTTCATTATTTCCATATCTTCCTCCTCATTCTCTTAGAAAAATATATGGATAAAATTTGCCTCCCCTACTTGTATAAAATAAGCTTTTTACACTTTAGTGTAAAATCAAGAATTTTCTTACTTTTCCAACTTTCTGCAAAATTTTCTCTACAATCTTGTTTTTCTTGAAAAGCATAAAATGAAGGATAATAATTTTCATTATTAACTTTATATTTAACTCTAACCAATGCCTTTTGAATTTGATAAGATATGAGTTAGTTTATCCACTTCTTCATACGAAGAAGTTTCCGTATTTCGATGCAAAGCTAAGTTTAGTTGAGAAAGGAAAAGATTTGTTCAATGGAAGGATCATATTTGAATAAAAAGTTAGAAATCCATTTGTAAATCACAACTTTCCAAATAGTAGGTTAGAAATCCATATGGTAATAATATTTGAACAGAAGACCGAAAATCCATCTGGTAATAATATCTAAATAGAAGACCAAAAATCCATTTGGTAATAATATCTGAATAGTAGACCAGAAATCCATCTGGTAATAATATTTGAATGGAAGACCAGAAATCCATCTGGTAATAATATCTGAATAATATCTGAATGGAAGACTAGAAATCCATCTGGTAGTAGATTGTTCTTGACCTTCCTTTGAATGTTACTTTAACTTTGTCTTGATGTGAAATTGAATGTTTTTTACCGTTCTTCCTCTAGAAGATTGGTTTGATCCATTCTTAGGGTAGATTTGAACTTTCTCGATTAAATTCTTTTGCTCCTTACCGCTATTTGGTTGGTGATTTAAGCTTTGATTCTCTTTGCCCCTTATCACTCTTTAAGTGATGATTTAGGCTTTAATTCTCTTTGCCCCTCACCACTCTTTAGTAATGATTTAAGCTTGAGCCCCTTATTACCTTATAGGTAATGGTTTATGCTTGTCGGTGCGTTGGTTAGTTATATTAAGCAGAACCAAAGTCTTACCCCGTCCTCCCTCTAGGAGGTGCTCCAATCAGGCCTTATAGGTGGAACCGAAGGCTGGTTCGATGCTTTGGTCAGGTCATCATAGACAAGACTAAAGGCTTACCTCGTCCTCCCTTTAGGAGGCGCTCGACCAGGCCACGTAGGCGGGACGAAGGCGTGCAATGCTTTGGCTAGGCCATCTTAGGCCGGACAAAAGGCTTACTTTGACCTTCCTCTATGAGGTACTTTGACCAGACCCTTGTGGCAGGATCAAAGGCTTTTTTTCCACCCCTTACTACCATCTTAGGTAGTGATTTAGGCTTTTCCTTTTAGTTCCTTTCTTTCATTTGATTATCCATTATGTAGGTATGCTTGTCTCAATCCTTTTTATTCATCCATTGTAGGAAAGAAGGCCTCAAATGTTCGGTGTTCCAAGTTCTTGATATTATATTGCCATCAAGTCGGCATAATTGATAAGTCCCTAGTGGAATTACTTCATGAATAACAAATGGACCTTCCCAATTTTGTCCAAGCGGTCTGTCTGATGGATTTTTGCTATTTGCCATGACTTTTCGGAGTAATGGATCTCCTTTTTGGAACGATCTTCCTTTAACTTTGGTGTTACAATACCTCTATATTCTTTTTTGATATTCGACCATTTGTATGGTCCTTTCATCCCTTAGCTCATTTATCAAATCTAAGGATTCTTTCCTCAATTCTTTAAAAGCATATGCAACTCCTCGATGAGATGGAACCTACACTTCGCTTGGAAGCATTGCTCCAAATCCATAAGTTAAGGAAGAAGGGGTATGTCCCGTTGCAGTCTTAGTAGAACTTCTATATGCCCAGAGTATTTACGGCAGTTCTTCGACCCAATTTCCTTTTGCTTTGTCCACTCATTTCTTAAGAATGGTTTTAATGGTTTTGTTGGCAAATTCAACGGCTCCATTAGCCATTGGGTGAGCTACAGATGAAAAGCTTTTGATATTCCCTTCTTATCGCAAAATCCAATGAATTCTTCACTTTCAAATTGAGTTCCATTATCGGATATTATCTTATACGATATTCCAAACCGGGTAACTAGGTTTTTAATCACAAACTTTAACACTTTTCCCGATGTTATTGTTTGATGTGTGTTTAGTGTTTGATGATAACAAAATATATATATCGAATTATAGATGTGTTTGCAGATTTTATTTTACACATTTACAGATGTTATTTTACACATACAGGAATAAATATATATTGAATAATAATGCTATTGTACAGAATTTAACAGATTCAAACAGTAATTTTATTCAATATAATATTTTATTCAGTAAAATGTTTACAGTACACTGATTTCCTATTACAGTTCACTCTCACTCATACAATTATTGTTACAATGATTTCCTCACTACAACACTCATACACTCAGTTGTTTTTCTGAATCTGCATTGTCCAGCTCCAGTATTTGTCTTGTCTCCTGTGTACCTGTATAATTAACAATCTACAGCAGTAATCTGAACAGAAACGAATTTAATTTGCAAAAATATAAAATTTGTTTTTAAAGTTGTCTCAGATATATGGGTTAAACGTCATCATCTTTGATTGTGTAATATCTGTGCATATCAGTATTCATATCAAGGACAGGTAGTTACGAGTGGTTGCAGTTCACATGTATACACGTGTGCACTTCCTCGCCAACTCGAGTGCACAAGGTCAAATCAATATCAGATTCAACACAAGTGCAAATGGCCTCGAACAAAATTCAATGATCACTGCAACAATGAACTGTGCATGTACACAGTGAAATTCAAAATCAAGGCATGTACACAACAAATCAAGATGAACCAGATCAGTGTTCACAATGCAACAATGAAGTGTAACTCAACATGACCAAAGATCAATCAAATATCAACAAAAGCAATGCAATACAAGTATACACAAGCAACTCAGTGATGTTCAAATTACCAAACTTAAAGACCAGGTGAACAAGATGATATCAAGTTCAATGTGCACAGCAGCAACATTATAAATAGTGAAGATCAAAGTCAGATATACAAATGTTCAAGCAACTGGAAATGACCAGTGCAACCAAAACTGGCAACAGGGAAGTAAAGCAATATCATAGGTGAAACAAAGATGATATGAAACAATACTTCAATGTAAAAGACCAGACTTATGAACATGTACAAGATCAATAGTTGAATGTACAGACAAATGCAACTACAGGTTAAAGTGAGTCTACAACAGTATTGCATACAGCAGTGAAGATCATCAAAGAAGAAGATCATCAAAGTCAGGTTCAAGTGACTCAAGATCAAAAACCATAGTGCAGACTTATGAATGAACCATGAACCAATATCTAGTGAACATCAAGCAATCATAGTTCGAATACAACAGTTCAACAAGACAAGTGCAGACAGACAAGGCACAAAGTGCACAAGAGATACAAGTGCAGACACAACAATGCACATATACAAAGCAACTACAAACAGTGGAAACGTGATAGCAGTATACACAGTGAACACAAATGGTCAAGCTACACGTGAAGAATGTACACAGTGGCTACAGGGAAATACAGTGGCAACTGCAGATGACCAGACCAGCTACTACAGTGTTGAACAAATGATCAAAGAATGACAACATACATGAATACAATGGAACAATGCAGAAACTACTCCAAACAGGGATGGACAAGGTAATAACACATATGCAAGCAATCAAGTCAGAACTCAAGTCGAAGTCATGAGAAATTGAACAAGTCAGAACCAACAGTAGCAAGTTCAACGAACACAATGGCCGAAGTATATTTACAGCATAGTGGCATGATCGAACAAAGTCAAAACAAGTCAAAAAGAAAGTCAAAGCCATATGTTTAAAATAGTCAAGAATTGAAAAATTCAAAACTTTATAATTTAGGAAAGTTTCAGAAAGCTTCTGGAATGCCAGTTTAAAAATCACAAGATCGCACGTTCAAAATTGAAACCGTGGGCATAAAGGAATTTCCAGAAATATCAAAACATAATAAAGGAAAGAATCGGCAACGTGGATAACACGTTTAAACAAATCAGACGCATATATAAAGAGACCCAAAATCATCATCAACTTCGTGGTGATTAAAAGCAACAGAATAGAAACCCAACAAATCATCACTGACAAGTTCTCAAGCATTCAAGTTCAAATCAGAGAACAAAAAGCAGAAGTACATACCAATTTCAGAAACGAAGCCGAAGCTCTAAATTGCAACAGGGTAAAACCCTAATTCCAGAGTCGCCACAAAAGAAGACGAAGCAGAAGCTTCAATTCGCCAGCAAAACGAACAAGGGCAAAGCCCTAATTCAGTCGAGCAAGCAAAGAAGAGTCGGAGCCTCGATTCTAGAATCGCCAGAGATAAGAGAAGCCATTGCCACAGAATCGCCGAAGCCCTAAATTCTTTTAATCGCCATTTCTTTCATTAAGGGATCGGGCCGAAGCATAGACAGGGGATCGAAGAAAATAAATTAGGGGTCGGGCCTTATTAATTCACTAAGGGTTTTATTTTATTTGTTGGGCCGGGTTAAATGTTTTAGTTATGGGCCTAGTTCATTTGAGGGCAAAATTGTCTTAAATTGTCGATTTAAATTTTGCCCTAGGTTTTAAATCTGTATCTTGTTTTTCAGTTTGTATTTTCAAAGTCCAGTCAGGGTAAATCACCACCTAGGGTTTAGGTAGTGTCAGATTGTCTAGTTAGGGTTAGTTCAGTGAGCAGGGTGTGCGAGTTTACAAAGCTCTATAGGCGGAGCAGGGTGTGCGAGTCTGTAGGAGTGTTTGTAAGCGGGATACTATTTAATCCTAATAGAAATCTGGGAATGCAGCAGTAGGTAGGGGTTGCCGAAGTTGGGTAAATTTTGTGTGTGATTTACTTTTCTGCATATTTATTTATCTGCAGTTTGATTTCGCTTTTAATTCAAGAAAATTGCGATAACCCTATTCACCCCCCCTCTAGGGTTAATCTAGATCCTACAAGTGGTATCAGAGCCAGGTTATTTTTTCTTTAACTCTAGAGTCATGAATCCACCAAATAATGCTTTTTCTGAGGGACAATCTATTGCTAGGCCACTAATGTTTAATGGGAATGATTATGCATACTGGAAAGCTAGGATGAGTATTTATCTTAGTTCTGTTGATTATGATGTTTGGGATATTTTGAAACTGGCTATACACCTCCCACTATAACTATTGGTGATACTGAGATTACTAAACCTAAGGAGAGGTGGGATGCTAACGATAAGAAGTTAAAAACTACTAATGCTAAAGCCATGAATGCTTTGATCTATGCTCTTGATAAAACTGAATTTAATAGAATTTCTCATTGTAAAATAGCACAGGAAATCTGGCATACTTTGGAGATGACACACGAAGGAACTTCTCAAGTCAAGGAGTCTCGTCTAGCATTGTTCAGCAATGAATACGAGAATTTTGTGATGGACAAAGGCGAGAGCATAAAGGACATGTTTGGACGCTTCTCAACCCTGGTATACAATGCTAGAGCGCTTGGAAATGTATTCTCTGAAGTAGAGCTAGTAAGGAAGATATTACGAGTCTTACCGATGAACTTTGAGGCAAAAGTCACGGCAATACAAGAATCGAAAGATTTGAGCAAACTGAGCATGGAGGATTTGATCGGAAATCTGATGACGTATGAGCTTGAGTTAAAAGCAAAGGAGGAACGCATCAATTCCGAATCAAAGAAAAAGACGATTGCCTTAAAGAGCAAAGAAGAGAGCGATGATGAAGAAGAAGATCCAATTGAAGTGCTTGCAATGGCTGTCAATAATTTTAGAAGATGGTCGAAATTCAAGCCACGTAAGAAGAAATCAAGTGGTAATAGGTCAAAAGACTCTGACAACTCTGAAAACGAATTAACCTGCTATAACTGCAATAAGCCTGGCCACTTCAAACAAAATTTTCCACTTCTCAAAATCAAAAAAGGAAAGAAAAAGAAGAAGAAGGCATTTGCAGTGACTTGGGATGATGAGGAAGGAGAGGAAGCTTCGAGTGATAGCTCCGAGGAGGCTAACTTGTGTCTTATGGGAAAATCAGATTCAGAAGCAAGCTCAGAGGAATATAATGAGGTAAAAAACTATTCTTATAAAGACCTTGTTTATTTGTGCCTCGATCTTACTAAAACAGTTGAAGCTCTTGATTCTAAAAATGAAAAACTGAAATCTGATAGAAAAAAACTTGTTCATGAAAATTTTAGGTTAGAAACTAAACTTGAAAAAATTCAAAACCTAGAATGTAAAAACTGTAAAACTTTAGATTCAGAATTATCAAAACTGAAGAATAGCTTCGAGGATCTTGAAAAAGAAAACTTGAATCTAAAAGAGACCATTGAAGCTAGGAAAAAGGATTTTATAAATAGATGCACCTCACTTGTGTTTGAAAACTCAACACTGAAAACCAGAGTCCAAGATCTTGAGAAATCACTAAATAACTTTTCAAGAGGAGAAAAATCATTCAATATGTTATTGGGAAATCAATTGTTTGCCAACAATAGAAAAGGACTAGGTTTTGGGAAAACACAAGTTGATAATAGTGCAAAAGGTAAGGGTATCTTTACTGAATGTGAAATAATTGGACATCATGTTGAAAATTGTAGTCATAGGAACAAGAACACGAAATTTATAAAAGTTTGGGTTCCTAAAAATTCTACAAACAAATTTCATGTCTATTGGAACAAAAATGAAAAGACAAAACAAGTTTGGGTTCCAAAGGGATTGTTTATTCACAATTATTCTGCCACTAACAACCATGGACCTATAAAAACAAATAGGTCACATAAATCTTTAACCGTGTAGGTGGGGTGGCAGGCTAAGGAACAACATTAGTGTTATCTGGATTCTGGCTGTTCCAGATACACAACGGGCGACAAATCAACGTTCCTTAGCCCAGTATAAAGGTGACAGATTCACTATGGGCAAACAACTAAAGATTATCGTACAGGTAAAACAGGTAGTTGTATTTACTTCCAAACGATAGATAACCGGTAAGAATCTGCATCATAATCTGAATTAAATCAGCCAGTTATGATTGATGGTGTTAATTCTGATTTTTAACCAATCATCTTACTCGAAGTAATTGTGATGGTTGATAGAATCTAGCTTGCTTGATTTATGATCTTATATGACTTGACTCTGTGCTTAAAAATTGATCAACCATTTTTCTTGAATTTAATCCGTTTGGTCAAATTATGATGTTGATTGATTGCTGAGTACTCATGCTATAAAAGTGTTTTTAGAAACTGTTGAAACTAATGAAACTTCACTGGTGAAAACTTCAAATTGTCTTGAGATAATAATGATGCTTTAACTATGATCCTATGAAAGGAATAAGCACTCGCTCTTCATTTGATAAAAATCTGTGTGCGTTGTGTTGTCACATTAGCTTTACTTCTGATTCTGTTGAAATGATCCTTAATAATGAAAGTTGGATTTGAGAGATGCAAAGTTGAGCTTAATCAATTTGATCAGAAGAAATATCGAGGGATAATCGGTTCACTTCTATATCTTACTGCTTCAGACCTGATATTATGTTTTCTGTGTGTTTGTGTGCACGTTTCCAATCTAACCCTAAAGAATCACATTTGAAAGCCACTAAACGAATTTTAAGATATCTTTCACACACACAAATTTGGACTATGGTATTCTTCTTGTGAAAATTTGATTTAGTTGGTTATTCTGATGCTGATTATGCGGGTTCACTAGATGACAGGAAAAGTACTAATGGGACATGTTTCATGCTAGGACATTCATTAATTTCATGGTCTAATAATCCTGTTCATCATTCACGCACGAAACACATTGATGTGAGACACCACTTTCTGAGAGATCACATTGCTAGTGAAGACATTTGCATTGAATTCATTTCAACTGAGAATCAACTTGCTGATATTTTCACAAAACCCCTCCCCGAAGACAGATTTTCCAGATTACGTTTGGATTTGGGGATTATGGAAATTGACTAATCATTTTTCAATTTTTGGTTGAAATATTCTTGGATATTTATTTTCAACTCCAATTTCTAGAATTCAAACCTGTTTTTGGATATCATTCAAAGATTGATTCGAATATGGTATTCAGTAGTGGAAATATGTTTGGTTTATGAAATTTCATAATATGATTAATTTGGTAACTTATTCCACGACCATTTCTATTTCTACCATCTTTCTATCATTCATAATGGTTTTGAAAAATGAGAAGAGTGAATTGCTTTTTAAATTAAAAAAGGAAAATAAAGAAAAAATTTAAAAATATTTCTCATGCATCCATTCTCATTTAAAAGTCCTTATGGTTATGCATGGATGGATCATGTGAGGTTATCATCACTCCATTCTCATTTAAAAGTCCTTATGGTTATGCATGGATGGAGCTTGATAACTAATGAGTAACTGCTAATCCCATTTAAAAGTCCTTATGGTTATGCGTGGTTAGTAAGTGCTTATTTCTTTTGTGCTTAAATGTCAAATCTTTTTAAAATTATAATAAATAGAATAAAACATCTCTCTTCTCATTATAAATACCAAATCATCGATCCATTCTCTAAAATGTGGAAATTGTTATCTTGTTATGATATATTATGGTTTTTCCTTGTTTTTTCCATTTGTTTTCCCCTACGGTTTCATTATTTTTTGTCAGTCTTTTGATGATAACAAAAGGGGGAGAAGAAAGAGATTTTGATAAGAAAATAAGTATTTTTGGAATACTAAACCAAATTTGTTAAATGTTGTTAGTTATTTTCTATAGTTCTTTTATTCGTCTGTAATTTCCTAAATCTTCTAAATAGGGAGTGGTCTCAGTTGTAGGGGGAGCATACATATAGAGGGAGCTAAAATTTTTCATGATTAAACACATCTACTGGAATTTCAAAATCTTTAATATATGTTTGTCATCATCAAAAGGGGGAGATTGTTTGATGTGTGTTTAGTGTTTGATGATAACAAAATATATATATCGAATTATAGATGTGTTTGCAGATTTTATTTTACACATTTACAGATGTTATTTTACACATACAGGAATAAATATAAATATTGAATAATAATGCTATTGCACAGAATTTAACAGATTCAAACAGTAATTTTATTCAATATAATATTTTATTTAGTAAAATGTTTACAGTACACTGATTTCCTATTACAGTTCACTCTCACTCATACAATTATTGTTACAATGGTTTCCTCACTACATCACTCATACACTCAGTTGTTTTTCTGAATCTGCATTGTCCAGCTCCAGTATTTGTCTTGTCTCCTATGTACCTGTATAATTAACAATCTACAGCAGTAATTTGAACAGAAACGAATTTAATTTGCAAAAATATAAAATTTGTTTTTAAAGCTGTCTCAGATATATGGGTTAAACGTCATCATCTTTGATTGTGTAATATCTGTGCATATCAGTATTCATATCAGGGACAGGTAATTACGAGTGGCTGCAGTACACACGTATACACGTGTGCACTGCCTCGCCAACTCGAGTGCACAAGGTCAAATCAATATCAGATTCAACACAAGTGCAAATGGCCTCGAACAAAATTCAATGATCACTGCAACAATGAACTGTGCATGTACACAGTGAAATTCAAAATCAAGGCATGTACACAACAAATCAAGATGAACCAGATCAATGTTCACAATGCAACAATGAAGTGTAACTCAACATGACCAAAGATCAAACAAATATCAACAAAAGCAATGCAATACAAGTATACACAAGCAACTCAGTGATGTTCAAATTACCAAACTTAAAGACCAGGTGAACAAGATGATATCAAGTTCAATGTGCACAGCAGCAACGTTATAAATAGTGAAGATCAAAGTCAGATATACAAATGTTCAAGCAACTGGAAATGACCAGTGCAACCAAAACTGGCAACAGGGAAGTAAAGCAATATCATAGGTGAAACAGAGATGATATGAAACAATACTTCAATGTAAAAGTCCAGACTTATGAACATGTACAAGATCAATAGTTGAATGTACAGACAAATGCAACTACAGGTTAAAGTGAGTCTACAACAGTATTGCATACAGCAGTGAAGATCATCAAAGAAGAAGATCATCAAAGTCAGGTTCAAGTGATTCAAGATCAAAAACCATAGTGCAGACTTATGAATGAACCATGAACCAATATCTAGTGAACATCAAGCAATCACAGTTCGAATACAACAGTTCAACAAGACAAGTGCAGACAGACAAGGCACAAAGTGCACAAGAGATACAAGTGCAGACACAACAATGCACATATACAAAGCAACTACAAACAGTGGAAACGTGATAGCAGTATACACAGTGAACACAAATGGTCAAGCTACACGTGAAGAATGTACACAGTGGCTACAGGGAAATACAGTGGCAACTGCAGATGACCAGACCAGCTACTACAGTGTTGAACAAATGACCAAAGAATGACAGCATACATGAATACAATGGAACAATGCAGAAACTACTCCAGACAGGGATGGACAAGGTGATAACACATATGCAAGCAATCAAGTCAGAACTCAAGTCGAAGTCATGAGAAATTGAACAAGTCAGAACCAACAGTAGCAAGTTCAACGAACACAATGGCCGAAGTATATTTACAGCATAGTGACATGATCGAACAAAGTCAAAACAAGTCAAAAAGAAAGTCAAAGCCATATGTTTAAAATAGTCAAGAATTGAAAAAGTCAAAACTTTATAATTTAGGAAAGTTTCAGAAAGCTTCTGGAACGACAGTTTAAAAATCACAAGATCGCACGTTCAAAATCGAAACTGTGGGCATAAAGGAATTTCCAGAAATATCAAAACATAATAAAGGAAAGAATCGGCAACGTGGATAACACGTTTAAACAAATCAGACGCATATATAAAGAGACCCAAAATCATCATCAACTTCGTGGTGATTAAAAGCAACAGAATAGAAACCCAACAAATCATCACTGACAAGTTCTCAAGCATTCAAGTTCAAATCAGAGAACAAAAAGCAGAAGTACATACCAATTTCAGAAACGAAGCCGAAGCTCTAAATTGCAACAGGGTAAAACCCTAATTCCATAGTCTCCACAAAAGAAGACGAAGCAGAAGCTTCAATTCGCCAGCAAAACGAACAAGGGCAAAGCCCTAATTCAGTCGAGCAAGCAAAGAGGAGTCGGAGCCTTGATTCCATAATCGCCAGAGATAAGAGAAGCCATTGCCACAGAATCGCCGAAGCCCTAAATTCTTTTAATCGCCATTTCTTTCATTAAGGGATCGGGCCGAAGCATAGACATGGGATCGAAGAAAATAAATTAGGGGCCGGGCCTTATTAATTCACTAAGGGTTTTATTTTATTTGTTGGGCCGAGTTAAATGTTTTAGTTATGGGCCTAGTTCATTTGAGGGCAAAATTGTCTTAAATTGTCGATTTAAATTTTGCCCTAGGTTTTAAATCTGTATCTTGTTTTCGGTTTGTATTTTCAAAGTCCAATCAGGGTAAATCACCACCTAGGGTTTAGGTAGTGTCAGATTGTCTAGTTAGGGTTAGTTCAGTGAGCAGGGTGTGCGAGTTTACAAAGCTCTATAGGCGGAGCAGGGTGTGTGAGTCTGTAGGAGTGTTTGTAAGCGGGATACTGTTTAATCCTAATAGAAATCTGGGAATGCAGCAGTAGGCAGGGGTTGCCGAAGCTGGGTAAATTTTGTGTGTGATTTACTTTTCTGCATATTTATTTATCTGCAGTTTGATTTTGCTTTTAATTCAAGAAAATTGCGATAACCCTATTCACCCCCCCTCTAGGGTTAATCTAGATCCTACAGTTATGTTTGGTAACGATTCTGCTTCTACCCATTCGGTAAAATTATCAATGGCAACTATCGCGAATTTAGCTCCAACTTTGGATATAGGTAATGGCCCAATTAAATCAATTCCTCATACATTAAAGAGCCATGGACTTGAAATTAGGGTCAGTTCACTTAGGGGAATATGTGGAATTGTAGAAAGTTTTTGACACTTCTCGCACCCCTTTACATGATTTTCTCATCATTACTCTTTTGGGGCCAATAAACGCCTTGCCTCATGACCTTTTTTGCTAATTTTATTCCCTTAGAATGATCTCCACATAATCCTTCATGTGCTTCTCTTAATAGTCCTAATCCATTTTTCGGACTAACACACCTTAGGTAAGGGAGTGAATATCCTTTCTTATAAAGGATTCAATTCATCATGGTTAAAGTTGGGCATGACGCTTTATCTTTCTAGCTTCACTCTTGTCTTTTGGTAGTTTTCCTTCCACCATAGACTCAACAAAGGGTGTCATCCAATTATTTTTGCATTGATTATTTATTTCTTCATGAATGATTCCTCCTTGGTTTTCTTTATTGCCATTTCTCGATATATTTCCTTTATCTACTTGTATTATGGCTTGAGATGTAGTAAATACCATGACTCCACTTTCAGATTCAGGAGCCTTTTCCTGATACTGGGATTTTCTTGAAAACCTACAAGCATAATTCGAGTTTCTGTTGCTCCTCATGAGCTAGCTAGTTTTGCTAAAGAATCGGCTTGAGAATTATTTCCTCTAGGAACTTGGTGTATGGAAAAGTCCTTAAATTAGGCTAACATATTTAATATCTTCTTGGCATAAAGGATTAATTTAGCGTCTTTTGTTTGATATGTCTGGTTTAACCAATTAACCATTAACTGACAATTGCTGAAAACTTCTATCCTTGGAACTTTTAATTGAAGGGCTAGGGTTAGTCCTACTACCATTGACTCGCATTCTGCCACATTATTAGTTGTGGAAAAACCTAATTTCATGGCATAATGCAATCGGTGTCCGTTGGACGTAATGATTACGTATCATGCACCTGCCCCCTATTCATTTGACGCTCCATCAACAAACAATTGCCATATAAGATTCTTATCCTTTTCCTTTTCTTATTGTTTTTTGATGAATCCTGTGCATTCATTTACGAAGTCAGCCAAAGCTTGCCTTTATATTGCAACCCAGGGTTGGAACTCAATATCATACTGGCTAAGCTCAATCCCCCATTTTATTAGTCTTCAGTTATTTTAGGTTTACTAAAAAATTGTTTGAGCGGGAATTTGGTCAGGACTTTGATTGGATGTGCTTGGAAATAGGCTCTTAGTTTCGAGCGGTGAGCATTAAACAGTATGCCAACTTTTCTATGACCGGATACCTGACCTCTACATCCTTGAGCCTTTTGTAAACATAATATATTAGAAGCTAAGTTTTATTTTCTTCCCTTATTAGTATGAAGCTTACTGCATGCTTGGAAACTTCCATGTAAAGATAAGGATTTCCCCCTTTTAACGAGAAAGGTAGAATAGGAGGCTTTTCAAGAGGATCTTTTAGTTCTTCGAAGGATCTTTAGCAATCCTCCCCCACTCAAAGTTTTTATTCTTTTTGATCATATCAAAGAATGGTATGCATTTATTAAGGGCTTTAGAGATGAATCTGTTCAAGGCTGCTACTCTTCCGTTTAAGCTCATCGCATCTTTCGTTGTTTTTGGTTCTGCCATGTCCCTAATCGCCTTAATTTGGTCTGGATTGGCCTCAATTACTCTGGCACTAACAATATACCCTAGGAACTTCCCAGATTGTATCTCGAAAGAGCATTTTTGTAGATTCAATTTCATCATATACTTTCTTAGTACTTCAAACATTTCTTCAAGATCTTTCAAATGATCGGCTTCCTCATGAGATTTGACTAGCATGTCATCTACATATACTTCCATGTTTCAACCAATTTACTCTTTAAACATTTTATTTACCAGTCTTTGATATATAGCCCTTACATTCTTCGGACCGAAAGGCATAACTTTGTAGCAGTATATTCCACAAGCTATTAAGAAACTTGTGTGTTCTTCATCCGGCCTGAACATGGGAATATAATTATACCCTAAGTATGCATCCATAAAAGACAATAATTTATATCCACTTGTTGCGTCAACTAATTGGTCCATTTGAAGTAAGCGATAATAATCTTTGGGGAATGTTTTATTCAAATCAGTATAGTCGACACAGGTTGTCCATTTTCCATTGGGCATTTTGACTAGTATGGTATTGGCCAACCATTTTGGGTAGAAAACTTCTCTAATGAATCCTTTTTCAAGTAGCCTTTTGACTTCCTCTTTTAGCGCATTAGCTTGAACGTTATCGAACTGCCTTTTCTTTTATCGAATAGGAGTGATATTTGGATATATGTTCAGGGCATGGCTCATGATCACTGGATCTTGTAGGATCGTTTTCACCCTAGAGGGGGGAATAGGGTGATACTAAAAAATTAATGTGGAAATAATAACAGAAAGTAATGCAGTAGAGATCACACACAGATTTACCCGGCTTCGGCAAAAACCTGCCTACGTGTTGCCCCTAAGGTTTCTACTAAAGATTAAGTAATCAAACGCTTACAAACACAAGTAAACTCGCGATACCCGCTAACTTGATTAACCTAACTCTAAACTCAAAACCATGCCACAACTTAGCCACTGAGTTGCGAATTCTCAAACTACGCCCCGTAGTTTGTACCTAGTTACACAACTAGAAGATTACACAAATTTAAAAGGAAATTACAAATAAAAAATTAAAACTAACAAAAATAAACCCTATTATTCTCAAGCCCAATATAAAATTAAATAGAGCCGGCCCAACAAAAAATTTATAGTGTGATAACATGAAGAAGTTCATTCCCTTTTCTCTTTTATTTTGCGGCCGCTTGTTTCTCTTCGTTCTGGAATTAGGTTTTAGTGATAAATTGAAGTCGCCGATTCAATTGATCGATTGCAGTGATTATTTCAATTTGATTGACTTCGTCAATCGATTCCTGTCTTTGTTCGCTTACGGATGCTCCAATTGTGTCGAGCTCGAATGATAAGAAAAATGGTATGCGATTTACTTAACTTTCTCTTGTCGATATGCTTGAACTCGATGATCTACAAGTGATGATTTTGGGTTCAATTTATAGGGAACGAAACCCTATTTTATTGTTCATATAATTTAGTTTGAATTTGTCGACATATGCACTTGTCCATTCGATTTTTGCTTGAGCGATTGTGATTATTCTGACTTGTTCATCTTATCATCATTTGAATTTTGTTCCGTTCTTTTTTGCTATGACTTTGTCATTTGAATTTAATCCTCTCTTTACTGCTATGACTTGTTCATCATGCTCCGTTGTATTCTTTGCTGGCAATTTATGATTTTTTTAATAATTCAATGACCTTGACTTTGTTCGAAATGCAACTTTTTGATCATTTCTTTTGTAAACTGCTTCACTATTTTTTGAAACATGACTTAACCTTGACTTTGCTATTGCTCTATTGCTTATGCTTTTTTGTCCATATGTTGCATGTTGTATGCATTCATGTTGACTTTGTTCATGTCTGAAGCTGAGCTTGCATATCCATTTTGCATATGTACATTTTTGAAGCTTGTTGTTTTGAATTGCCTCGAGTTAAACTTGTGTACTTCATGTTGTTATCATCCTTGTACTTGTGTATGCACATTCATGCTAGTCTGGTCTGTGTTGCATTGTGTGGTGGTCTCTTTTATTCTCTGTCCTTGAACTTGTCTGGTTTCATGTGATGTTCATCATGTGTATACATACATACATACATACATATATGTATGTATATATGTGTATGTCCTGAGTATGTTTGGTTACATTGAACTGTCGTCTGCATTTGCTCTATCTGGTTTTGTTCCTCTTGAAGTCTGGTCATTATTTGTGCATGTCTGGTAGTCTTGTTGTATAGTTGCACTTGAGTCGAGCTGGTGCACTGCCCTGGTCTGGTTGCATGTGATGTTTGATCTGGTGCACTTTGTATTTATTCATGTGTCTTTGCATTATGATTCTCTGGAGTATGGGTTATGATGACTGGTCATATGTTTTTGTGTATATTCACTTCATTCTTGGTTAGTTTTGGTTTGGTTATGGTCATGCTGCTTTGCATCCATTTAACATGTCGATCTGGTTTGAATTTGCTCATTTGAGCTGCTATCTGGTTTCATTTGAGTCTTGTTGTAGCCCTTGTGTTCATGTGCATACTTGTCCGTGTGCACTTGTATTATGAATTGTTGTCGCTGTTTTGTTTTGCTCGAGTCATACTTGCTTTATCCTTGTGCACATTTTGTGGTCTGGGTTCATTGATGACCTGCTCTGTTCTGGTCTGGTCTGGTTCACCACTTTGTCATGTTGTAACTGAACTTGTACTTGACTATTCTGTGATGTTTTTGTATTGCACCTGAGTTGAATCCAGCCTAGGCTTGGGTTTGACCTTGTCCCACCTGTCCCTGCAATTTTAACAAGCTAGTGTATATCAGTGTGCACGACCTTGTAGCTTGTACAGTGATACATTGTGCATGTCACAAGTTGTTCGTGTAAGATGAAAAAGAAAATGAGGACGAATAATCCAAATAACCGAGGCAAATAATATTTTCAAAACACACACTTTATTGTGCACTGCAAAATAATTTCTTTTTCAATTTTACTACATCAGTTTTTATTTTGCAGATAGTTCAGATGTTGGATACAGACTGAAATGGAGTTGAAGATCAAATACGAGCGAAGAGTGAATATGTAGTGAGGTGAATGTATGAAAAACTGTAAAGTGAAAATGTGTTGTAATTGAAGTTGTATTGTAATTAAAAATGTATAAATGTAGCGAGAGCTTAAATTTGTACTATTTGAATTTGTAATAAAATATTTGTTTAAATATGAATTCCGAGTTATTTATTTTATCCAACAAATATTTATTTAATTATGTGGAAAAATAAAATAGTAAATAACAAATACATTTAAACGAATATATATATATATATGTTTATTATCATCAAACTAAAATAATAGGCTATTGTATTTTACAGATATATCCCAACCTGTCTGAGTGGTTCCAAGCAAATACATCCTTGCTAGGTTGAAGAAACCGAATAAGTTCCCCTTTGAGCTTGATGTCAGCTCCCTTATGATCTTTACTGATTTTGTTGGATCAAGTGAATCCAGGCTTACTTCTTCTAGATCTTAAGTTAGTTTTATCCTTTCCTGCTCATTTTTGCAATCTAATTCAGTGATAATTTCTTCACCACCTATTTTCTCGTCTATCAGGTTTGTCTCTTTCCTTTTTATTTTCGTCTCGGAAAAGTTAAATTTTTTTAACACATTTTTGACTTTCTCAATTGTCCTCATCTTCTCGCTTGCCTTGAATGTTGGCTTACAGGACCACCATCCATGGGCGTTTTGATTTTAATTCCGATTGATTCGTCTCTCTCCGAATCATAACAAGAAAAATTATTCCTATTGCATTGATCAAGGGTAGCAAAATACAATTCTCGAAGCTAATTTTCTCTCCCCTTATCGTTCCCCATCCATTATTGGTTAGAAATTTCACCATCAGATATTTTGTTGACACAAAAGCATCCACCTCATCCAGGGCTGGTCTTCCAAAGAAAGCATTGTAGTAGGAAGTTTGATCCATTATAACGAATAAGGTTTCGAAAGTTCACGAATAAGATGGAATCCCTATTTGCACTAGAAGCTTAATCTGCTCCATTGGGTTGGATCCTTTGTTATTAAACCCAAAGATGGGCTCAAAGCTTGGCTCTAATTTTTCTTCTAAAATTCTCATTTGATTGAAGGCATGCTTGAAAATAACATTTACCATGCTTTCTGTATCAACTAGAATTTTGGTTACCATGGAAAGTCTGAACCGTGCGGTTATCATTAGAGATTTATTGTGCAGATGGCGAACCTCTCTTAACTCTTGTGAAGTTATCATCAGACTATGCATCTGAAGCTGATATTTGTAGTTTTTGAGTGGTGGATCCTCCTGAATAGAAAATACTCCATCTCTAGCTTCTCTTATGTACCTTCTTCTGGTTCTCTTGCTGCTTTCGGTTAAATATGGACCTCCATGGATAACGTTTATTCGATTAATCAGTGGGATAAATCATGCTGAGAATTATTTTCCACAAAATTTGTGGCATTGCTTGGTGGCCTCTAATTGCTTTCCTTGAGATGGGTAGGTTTCTGATTTTCTTTGACAAATTCCTTTAGGAGCCCTGATCAAATCATAGTTTGAATGATTCCAACTAAAACATGATACTCGAAAGTTTTGTATCCGTTCGCTTTGTGATAAGCACAATAATCACCTACCTTTCTTGGCTCGGAGTTATTCGTTGCCCTGTAAGAAGTTGGGAAGTTGCCTTCATCTTTAGCTGTAGAAAAATATAGGAGATTGGTTTGTTTGCGGCCACGTAGTTGGATTTCAGGATCTCCTCCTATCTTCCTCTCTTGTTGTCCTCCCACCTTGGCTTCTTATTGGGGTGATCAAAGCCAGATCTTTCTGCTTCATTCTTTATCTGAGACTTTTTCTTAGTATGATACATCTCATCCATATGGATAAATTTGTCAGCTTAGAAGTTAAAATCTTGAAGATCTCTACACCCATGGATATAAAGTTCCTCCCAAAAGGAGGTTTGCTCAATCAATCCTAAGCATACTACCATTAACTTTTCTCTATCTATCATGTTCTCTACTTTCAATGCCTCTGTTTGAATCTTTTCAAGTATTCACCAAGTAGCTCTCCCGGTCTCTGCATAACATTGGCCAGCACAGTAAAACCAATAGTAGGTCCTTGCATATATAGAACTGTGTTGAGAATTCATAGGAGAAATGTTTCCAAGGACAAATGGTTTCTCCCAGTAATGTCTTTACCACTTAGCAGCTGCCCCTTGAAAAGTGGTCGGAAAGAGCCTATAGCGTACGGCTCTACAAGCATTGCTACCATTTGCTGCGATAAGTCTTTAATTTTTGCTTCACTATTTGTTGGCTTTGCTGGTTCTAAAGGTTGATCAGGTTTTACATTTTTTGGATTAAAGCACGGAGTGATGTTGACTCCCAATGTTGTTTATTGTATTATCCCCTAAAGCATAATATGAATTCTTTTGGTTCTTGCCATTTTCTTGAAACAAAACTTCAAGTACTTAGTTTCACGATAAAATTATAATGCCTCGAAGGTTCGAGCCCTTCTTCTAGTGCCAAAAATGTTAACCTAAAATTTGGCTTAACACCCATGGAGCCATGCTAAACCAAAACTTAGTTTTACACTCATGGTTTCATCAAGGCGATATTGTTTGGTAAGTCATAAGGGCATCGATAAACCAGGGATTAGTTCAACGTCCAAGATTAAGTACAAAATAAAGTTATTCAAAATGATTCCATGCTGCCTATGGGCTTTTAATTAAGTTATACAGTTTCTCAAAAGTGCATGTTACATATCCAAGGGTAAGTTAGGCAAGGTTGCATAGATGAGCAATAATCCATTAATCGTTTGTTAATGGGCAAAATAGGAAATATATTAACCATAATCCATTGTTTATATGAGAATAGGCAAGATGGTTATTATGCAAAATAAACATTCATTTGGACATAAGCTTGAGTGGCCTTGTTCAAGAGGGAGGCTCATAAGTCAAGTCTAAGTACAAAAAATTAGTTATATGCATGTTCATGTTCAATAAGAATCAAATTTGCATAATCGAGGTAATTAGGCCATGCTAAGTCAATTGTCCATGTCTTTGTTCATAAGTTTCAAAAGTTATAAATCAACCCTTGATTTTTCCCTAAATCGATTCAAGGTTACAATTTATAATTTTGGGAAGTAGAGAAAGAAATTAATCACCCTCAAAAAATGGCTATGAGGACCGTATTTATAGAGGTGGAAGTGGATGGCATGGATGCCGCGTAACCTTTGACATCATTGCAGTTCGGCATCGTTGGCATGCGGCCACCCTTTGTTCATCATTGATTTTTGGCATCCTCGATAATTTGCGAAATCATTGGCATATTGATTATTCACATCATCTCCACTTATTGCTGATTTATGACATCCCCTGTTTTTTGGCATCATTTTGATAGTATGTGCCAACCTTCTGCGATAACCTATTGTTGATCTACAGTAAAATGTATGCCTCTTGAAGCTCAAAACTCTTTATAGACTAATGATGATATCCCCTTACCTTATTGTCTTACGACATCTTCCCTCACGTTGATGATATTCGACACCCCTGCCGTATTGTTGATTTACAATATCCTTATTATACTACAACTAATTGACATCTTTGCTGCCTTGATAACATGCGATATCCTACGCTGATGTTAAAGTCCGACACCGGTTGCCGTAAGTGAGTGTTTGGTAAGGATTTGGTATCTGACACTAGTTCAATATCCCCCTATATGTTTAAAGATTCGGCATCCTCCTTGCCTCTGAAGGAGCTTGCTAACCATTCCTTTATAGGCTTGAAATGCTTTATTTTATAAATTCGGCTTATTTATAAATTATATATTGCCTTTTTCTTTGAACCTGCTTCTACGCTTATAGGTTCGACACCATCTCTTAGATTGTAGAGTTTCGATATTCCTCTTTTCTTCGACTTCGGTATCCTTTGTAGGATTATATCTTTACATTGGGCACGACATGCTTCCTTTTACCACTTGATGTATATATTTGTAGTAACATCGTCTTTCATTATTTCCATGTCTTCGTGCTCATTCTCTTAGAAAAATATGTGGATAACACACATCTTTCGGTAAAATCTAATTTTACATATTATAAGTGGTACTTGGTAATAAAAATTATTTACACCAATTCCCTTCGTCAAAAATATATCCCAGTAGGACTTACGGAATTTAATTTTGGTCAAAATTCCAACATCGTCCACATTCAACTTTGTAAGTCCAGACAGAAAATCCTTAATTTAATAATAATTATTATTATTAGTCGTATTGCTCTAGCTAGAAACTTTGATTTTGAGTTGACTACAGTTGACCATGATACATACCTCATATAACTAAAGAAAGAAATTCTCCATTGACTAGTGTTTTCAATTCCAATACTTCAACTTAGACCCAAATATAGTCATTCGATGGACGATATACCAAGATTTAACTATAATCAAAGTGGAGGGTCCATATTTAAGTTCCACAGTATTCTCAAACCGATGGAACTATGCAATAACGTCACTTCGAGATTGTCTGTTTGACCTTAGTTATATTAACCAATGGAGAACTCTCAAGCGAGTCATTCTGTAGTTATCCAATAATTACCGGTACATAACCCCTTGGCGTCCCAACAGCCATAAGTAATACACTGCCCAACATTTGGAGAGCATTACATACTCTAGTCTAAATGAATAGATCGATATTTTTTCTCAAAACATTTTGGCTAGGAATATTTAAAACAATATATATTATTTTTCAATGTGATAACATTCTCATGATTACAACACTTTATAATTGTTATCACATAACATATCATTTAAGGGTTTTCTATTTAATATACTTTAAATTAATTACTTGATAAATTATATCATAATATAACATGTATATAATAGAAATAAAACATTTTTTATTTTGAACGAGATTGGTTATCGAGTTAGATATATGTAACAAATTACATAATTACCCCTTGGGCACTCCTAACTGTATCAATTTTTTTTTAAAAATATAATCTCTTTATGAATTGTTGAATTGGATGAGATTTATGAATTTTCTGCATAATGAGAATATTGAATGAACAAAGTTATATTCTGAGCGGTATAGGATGTTCAATAGTCTTTTTCTTTATTTATTCAATTGACTTGTCGTATAGAATACTATTCGAGGCTGTGTCGAATTTACAAACATTTAGTAAACAAGTGAATAGTGTTGGGTGGTATGGAACACTTGAGTGACTATTTATTTGGTTACTTCATGAATGTGAACGTCACTCATTAAAAGGATATATGGGTAGTGTCAAGAGGTACTATTTGTTGGGTGCTCACCACGACTTGCTATGCGCTTGTGTGATGATAGCCCTACACCTCATGTACCTGATATATGTGTAAAGTGCGTTGCATTGGTACACGGCTGATGTAGGGCAATAGTCAAGAGTAAAGTAGCTATAACTCTGAAGCGTAAACTATCGTATATATAACAGTGCATAACATTACATATAATAATCACATAGATATAAAAAAAGGCAAGATAGTAATATGACTAAAATAAACCATAAAATTGGAGCTTACTAGGTTCATCACAGTTAGAAAAAAGAGTAAAGTTTATACATCAAATAATAAACTTAAATAATAATTATCTCTAGGTAATAATGGCGTAGCACTAATAAAAATTTATAGTGAAAATAAAGCAGATAAGCTTTGAAAGTAAATATATGAAAAGTGTAGCTTCTTGCTCGTCCTCTGAATAGCTCCATGCTCTATCTCATACCTACTATTTAGTCTACTCATTTAAGAGTACCCAAGATAATAAGAAGTAAAGCATAAAACCTTGAGTCAGACAATTGTTCGGTATGAGTAATCTACAATCTCAAAGCACTATAAAAGTCGATAGGTAAAATAGGAATACCAGGTATGAAGGATCAAACCTTACATGTCCTTACATCCAAAGATTTAGCATATAACAATATATGATAATCTACTATCATCATCTGGGTGTACTACAACTCAAAGTATAGTATGGGGTGTCGAGGCATCCAAATCAATAGTACCTACATCATGTAGCATCCATATAGAATAAACAAACATAGAAAATTTCAAATCACTCAAGTGCATTGGATATATGATAACTCGTATGACTATGTCAACAGTTAGAGATTACTCAGTATTTCGGCTCCTTGGTACTCGACTCTATGCCAATTTGAAGGCTATAAAACTTGAACCAACATTAAAAAGTCCAAGGTACATAGATCTACAATCAAAGATCCGAGATATGATCAAATCCAAGTGAGCGTCCTTGCATACCCTCCATATATGAGTATATATCGACACCTCTAAGTATCAATGATTCCTTAACATAAGTCTCCATAGTAGAACGCATCAACGTCCCACTTCAAGAGTTCACATCAACGAACGTGTCTTTATGGATCACCAACACAACTCCCATTATCGGGTCAGCGAAGTCCATGTAGGAACTGGGTCGGCTAAAAGCAGGTGAAATGGGTAGATTTCAAAAAAAATCTTATTTTGGATCATATTGAGCCTATAAAGTCTAATGGTTGTATTAGATCCAATCTAATTAATTTAAATAAAATCATATTTTATTTAATTTTCTAATTTAATGAATTATCGAATTTAATATATTAATAATTAATGAGTATAACAGTACAGTCATATGTGTTTAACGTTTAAGTGCAATATAATGAAGTGTACATGGGTAATATTTATGTATATAAATGTTGGGATTTGCATCTATAACGTATGCATTCCCCGTTTATATATGTGATGTTTTTTCAAAATAATGTTTAATATATTCATAAAATATATAAAATATTATAAAAATCCAAATTTATTTTTATAGGATAAATATAAAATATTTAATCTAATTTTGACTAAGTCATTAAATTTAAAATTCAAATTTTGTAGTTAAAATATGTAGTTAAGACTTGGTAAAACATTTCAATTCAAATTTGAATCTGAAGATTATAGTTTAAAATATCATTATTAAATTTGAAGATATGATAATATTAAACTAAATGTCTAGCCAAAATTAGTTTTATTAATATATATTTATACATTTTTCCTTTTTGATTAAAATATAAAGCAATTTAACATGTAAAAGAATTTACAGATATAGTTATCTATTATAAGATAAATTTTAAAATTCATAAAATATATGTAAAATATGTTTAGCTAAAAAAAGAATAATTTTTAAAATGTTAAAATTACATTTATGAATTGGATATATATAATATTTTAATAGTAAACAATGTATTAAATAATAAATTAATATATGTAAATATATAATAATTACATATAAATTACCATGACAAAAAAATCAACAGTCGAATGTTTTAAATTTAATTATTTCATAATTTTATAATGTTTAACAATATTATCTGCAATATTGTAATAAACGATTGTTAATAAATATATATTAATTTACCAAAAGATACTCAATGCTTTAATATACATGTGTGTGTGTGTATTAAAATTGGATTAAAGTACTTTGGTGTTTAAAAATAGTAAATATACATTTAAAAAAGAACAAAAAATATTTATAATATTTAGAAAATATTATATGCATGTATTAAATATATACATATATGATTGAAAATTAATTTACACACAATTTTTTTAATGTTTCTTTGAATTTTAAACCTCAGATTCATATAGATTAATTGTTTAAAATTTATTTAATGCCTTAGATTATGGGAGACATTTATTACACATGTAAAATTGATTTAATGATATTAGTAACATATAAATATGTAAAATGAAGGTTACCTTAAAAGGGATTTCCTAGAAACCACATCTTGATCATTCGATCTTCTGGTTTCTGAATCCGCACCTCTACTGCAACAGTCGATGCTTCACCACTAGCTCTAGTTATATTTTAGTTGATTGGATTTGACGTAGCAAGAGAAATGGAGGTGGGGTCTGATGGGATTTGTGGCCATGAATAGGAAGAGAGGATGCAAAAAGTAGGCCAAATAAAGTGGATGCCAGGGCGCTTGATTTTGTAGAGTGAGTTAGAGATAAATATCTGCATGTTTCTCTCTTACAAATTCAAACACCAAGCTTTTCCTCCCATTAAAGGTTAGCCATATACAAGTTCAAATATGGAAAAAATCTCCATAAACCCTTTATTAATTTATTTAATTTAAATCTAATTTGAATCCTTATTGATATCTTATATTGATACACACATATATAACTTTTCTATAAGCACCCAATAAACTACTAATGACACGCCGAAAAATTCTAAAGGTCACCCCATTTTACTAAATATACCCCATAGAATAAATACAATAATAATTAATATTGCATAAATTTTAATTAATTTAATTAGTTTATAACTATCATAAATCAATTAAATCAGGTGGTGTTTTAAAGACTGATTAGATTCAGTTGTGCAACTCGTAGGTGTAAATTCAATCGGTGATTAATTTCAAACTATTCAAATACTAACGTTCACTCCCCACCTTAACCACTAAAGGCCAGTTTGGCCAAATTTATCACTTATACATCATTACCAGTCAAATACATTTTTACAATTTAAGTGGGCCTTTGAGTATCGATTGTTTACACCAATTCTCTTCTTTAATACTATACCACTTTTGGTTTTAGTCCAAATTCCAATATCATCCACATTAGACTCGGTTGGCCCTTAAATAAAGTCTCTGGTTAAGTAATAACATTTATTATTAACCGTATTGCTCTGGCCAAACGAGTTAACTACAGTTGACTGTGATACTAACCTCGTATGACTAAGAAGATGAATTCTCTATTGAATAGCGTTTCACTTCCAATAGTTCAACTCAGACCCAACTATAATCGTTATATGGATACCTTACCATGATTTAACTATAATCAAAGTGGAGCATACAAATTAAAGTTCCTTCTTAAGTCAAGAGAATTATGTAATACCGTCGCTTTAAGAGTTCCTTCTTGACCTTTGTTATTATTAACCAATAGTAAACTTTCAAATGAGTTATTCCATAGTTATCCAATAACCATCAGTACGTAACCACTTAGTGCCCCCATGCAGCTATAAATAATACACTGTCCAATATTTGGAGAGAATTACATACTCTGGTCTCTATGGATGTATTGATCTCCATTCTTGAAACATCTTGACTAGGAATATCTAAAATATTATGTTATTTTATATTGTGATAATTTTTCATGATTAAAACTCCTTGTAGTTATTATGACATAACATATTATCTAAGGATTTTTCTATTTTAATATACTTTAAATTAATTTATTATATCACAATATAATAAAGTATATAAAAGAAAATAAATACATTTATTATGAATGAGATTGATTATAAAGTCAAATATACGTAAAAAATAACATAATTGCCCATAGGGCATACTCCTAACTCTTTCAGTCTCCCATTTGTACTTGGCATTAATTATGGAATCTTGTTCCTTTCATTTCAATCGGTTTTCTCAAAACAATCGAGCTAGTCCCTTAGTGAACGAGTATGTTATATTGTTTTTATTATGTACTTTGTCAATCAACTCCCTCCAATGATGATAAACTACCTTTATCACATGGAACCGTTCAGCATATGTTTCTCGACTTCTAGTGAGCTCTAGGCTCTTTCGTGTGATGCCCCACCTCTATACCCACGCTAACCAAGAACACTACGATGTAGTGCTGTCAATTAGCACGGAGAATAAGGCTGTGGAGGAGCGATCATCCATGTAACTTCTTTGTGCGAGCACCGATATGTCAGATATAATAGAATGCATATCATTTAAGGAGGAAATCCAACATACCGATACAAACTCAAAGCTATCACACGGTGGCTATATATATCTTCGGAAATAAACATAGAAATAATCATAACATAAATCAGTCACAGACATCCATATCACAAAGGCGGAAGAAGATATGAATAAATATATAACACATGAAAGTGTACATCAGAGTAGTGGTCGGAAAGATCCACGATAATACAAAAGAATAGCAATACGTGCTATACAAAAGAATAAGTACACAACATAGAGTCTATATCTCAAATGTGTACACCCAAAAACTACAATCTATGTAGTTAGCCAAAAGTCAGAATAATCCTGAAGAGAAGTCAAGCAGAAGCACCTGTAACATCTCGGTCTGACCCGAGTATTATTTATAAGAAAATAATAAACGGATCAGTCTAGCTATAAATATCAGATGATATGGTATAAAGTAAAAGACATGGCATGAACATGTAATAACCATCGTAGCATACTACTATAAGTATGTAAATGATAATCAACAAAAGATTAACCAATATCACAAGAATCTTCTCAAAGATAAAATAGGGTATCATACCCTAAACTTGTATTCATAACAAGTCAATAACACATGAATTCACCAATGCACAAAAACTGATATCATGTCAATGAAAATCATGAAAATTGGTGAAGCACAAATTCCAGAAATCAACACACGAAATCCAGGAAAACACATAAAAAGGGGGAGGCCTAACACATGAACGGGAGCATGAAAACTCACCAACGCGTATAACACATGAACGAGAAGCTATCTTATGGAAGCTATCCATTAAATTTTAACACATGAACGGCCTGAAGACCATGGGGTGCTACCCCATATATGTGATGGTGAAACATCACAAAAGCGGGGTCTAGTCTCCCTCGCAGACAAAGAGACATCGCTCAATCGCTAGTCTAAATCACAAAAATGATCGTCATGATCATAAGGAAGTGTCAATTACACTAAGTTAGTAAATATATGAGTTTAGCTTCATGTCCCATAACCACTAGCTTAACTTAAATATTTACGAACAAACTGTAGATCTTCACTAGGAAATTGTCACAAAAGGGTTCAATCGAACAAGTCCAAGAGCTAAGCGACGAAGTGAACACAAGCGTTTCATACCACTCGTTTTACTAAGTCGTTTAATTCGATTTCTCATCCGAGTGAAGTAAAGGCTTGTATATACTAGTAGATTGAAAAAAGGTTTGAGCAAACGAGCTTTATATTTAAAACAGTGTTGAAATCGCTTTGATGAAAGAGTTATGATATTTACTACTAGTATTGAAGCCTTCACATTTTTGAAGTGACAAGTCATAAAACGATTGTTGAAACAAATCGCATCACAAAATTTCACATTCGAAGACGTGAGAAAAATCCAAGGAAATCAGCTCAAAATACATCAAAGTAGAAGTAGGTAGTGCGACCAAGAATGCCGAGCGACCTAACATGATACAGGTCAAACGACCTAGTGGTATCAAGGGCTGAGCGACCTAGTGGTGTCTAGGACCGAGCGACTTAAAGAAATCAAGGCCATGCGACCTAACAACATTAAGGTGCGAGCGACCTAGCGACTTAACGAAGCCACGCGATCTAGCATGAAACAGGTCAAACGACCTAACAAGGTTGAGGCCATACGACCTAAGACCTAACTGTCCAAACGACCTAAGAAGTAAAGGCCTTGCGACCTACAGAAATAAAGGTTGCTTGTTGGTCAAGCGACCTAAGGGGAAAACAAGGTCAGGCGACCTAAAGGGGTTTTGCGACCTAACTCTAAGCGACCTAAGGTAGAACGAGTCGAGCGACCTAACGGTGAGGAGCCGAGCGACCTAACATAAAACAAGGTCATGCGACCTAAAGGGGTACGCGACCTAAAGAGTTCGCGACCTAACTGGGCACGCGACCTAAAGGGGTACGCGACCTAGAGAGTCAAAGGTCTAACGACCTAGTGGCCTTGCGACCTAAGTAGGATGGCCACACGACCTAAAGTATTAACACGCGAGCGACCTAACGTTATAAAGGCCAAACGACCTAAGGCTTAACTCGCGTGCGACCTAGGTGACGAACGACCTAAGCTGCAGAGAGGATTTTAAGGCCAGACGAGTTAATTCCCACCGACCTATCATACGAGCGACCTAGCGACCTAACTCCAGGCGAGCGACCTAGCGACCTAACTCCAGGCGAGCGACCTAAGGCCAGAGCGAAAATCTGCAGACAGAGGCTTCGAGACAGTGCGACCTAAGGCCCAGATTTTTGCCAAAACACTGAAAATTGGAGTTTTTCGCCGATTCGATCCAAACCAAAAGCAATCATGTATGCTAAAATGATAGGAAATCATTCCCAACAGTCCAATGACAGTTATAGGCAAGATGTGAGATAAAAATCTCACCTTTTCACTAAAATGGATGAAGATGAAGCTTGAAAGCAAGGAGAAGCAATCCAAAGCTTGAATCCAATATCTTCTACTTGAATTTGGAGTTGAAAGTTGGATTTGCAATTGAATTTGAGTTTGGAGTTTTAATTTCCCTTTCCCTCCTCCATTTTTGATGAAGCTTGAATGTTTTGTGTAGAGATGGAGTTATGAAGAGAGAGGGTTGGGCTGAGCTAAAGAAGGTGCAGTCCAACCCAAAGTCACAAGCAGGAAAAAGTAGCGAAAATTCCACTATCTCCAAACATATCGAAGTTTACACTCAAAAAGATCGCAAACGTCATTTTGAACTCAATGGGAGTGGTCTCGAGTCCTAATTTGACCGTATGCAAAAAGTAGATTTTTGGACTAACATCCAGTTAACGATAAAAATTTTAAATAAAATTTTTAAGTATAAAATCGATAAATATGCGGGTTGTTACAGACTCCCCTCCTTAAAGAAATTGCGTCCTCGCAATAAGTGAGATGGAAATATAAAGTAACAACCATAAAAGCATATTAACATAAAAGAGATTTGAAATAAGAAGTTTACCTCAAAGAGCATGAGAAAGTAAGTCCGGATGTGTTCGCTCGATGAATTCTCTAGTTTCCCAAGAGCAATCCTTAGGATTTGAGGACCGTTGAACTTTAACAAGCGGAACATCTTTATTTCGAAGTCGTTTGACTTCCGAAGCAATAATTCGAATAGGATTCTGCTCATAAGTTAAATTAGGTGAAACTTCAATCTCTTCCACAACACCGGGCTCGAGAATAGAATCGGAATCCCGAAGGCACTTCCGTAATTGAGAAACGTGAAACACGTCATGCATGGCAGAAAACTGAGCCGGTAATGAAAGGCGATAAGCCATGGAACCAATACGTTCAGTGATGGGAAATGGCCCAATGTATCGAGGTGCTAGTTTTCCCGATCGACTGAAACGTACGACACCTTTCACAGGTGAAACACGAATAAACATAAGGTCTCCCACAGAAAATTCTAACTTCCTTCTTCGATTATCGGCATAGGATTTTTGTCTACTCTGAGCTTCTTTCATCCTATGACGAATAAGTTCAATCTTTTCTGGGGAATCACAAATAAGATCTGGACCTAAAACCAGCTTCTCACCGGCCTCAAGCCAACAAGAAGGAGATCGGCATGGCCTTCCATAGAGTGCCTCGAAAGGAGCCATACCAATACTAGCTTGGAAGCTGTTATTATAGGAAAATTCGACAAGTGAAATATGATCTTCCCAACTTCCACCAAAGTCAAGAACACAAGCACGAAGAAGATCTTCAAGAGTTTGATTCACACGCTCAGTTTGTCCATCGGACTAGGGGTGATAAGCGGTGCTAAAATTAAGCTTCGTTCCCAAAGCTTTTTGAAGACTCTTCCAAAATCCACTACTAAACAATGGATCTCGATCACTAACAATGGAAGAAGGAACTCAATGCAGTTTAACAATTTCTTTGATAAAAAGTTTGGCCAGAAGAGGAACGGATCGGTTCGACCGAACAGGAATAAAATGGGCAGATTTAGTAAGTCTGTCAATGATCACCCATAAACTATTATGACCCGAACGAGAACGGGGAAGGCCATCAATAAAATCCATGGAAATTTGATCCCACTTCCAAACTAGAATTTCCAACGGTTGCAATAATGTAACGACCCACTATTTACGGGTCGTTACACTCTCCCCCACTCAAAACTTTTCGTCCCCGAAAAGGAACGAGGTAGGAGAATAGAAACAACCAGAAATAAAAACAGATTTGAAATACAAAATAACAATTAATTTAAACCATATAAATTCAAATTTTAAGTTAATTGATATTCAATAATTGATTAATCCATTTGATTTCACTAAAATCAATCTCAACTATTTCTAAATTCATTATCTTATTATCCAATTATCTTCAATTTACAATTTCTAAAACCATAAATTTGAATAGTCTTTTATTATAATTATATTTTTTCAGCAATTTAAATTCTTCTTTATTCCAAATTATTGTTAAATTTATTATACTTAATATATCTAATCACATATATTTAACCCATATAAATTAATTTAAACCATAAAAGTTTCGATTTAAATTAAATTTTTTTTTTCAATTTGGTTAAATCCATTTATATTAAATCAATAAATAGTCATTCGATTTAAATTTGTTAGTTCAACTGTTAATTCTAATCATATAAATTTCGTTTTAAATCAATTAATATTCAATAATTGATCTTAATTCAAGGTATTTCATTAAGCTAATTCAATTCAATTTGTTAATTCTTCCAGAACAAAATTTACTTTATTTATCTCATTCAATTAACTTATTATTCTCTCATCTTTATTAGCATTTTTTATAATTAAAATCTAAGTGCATAACATTTATTATAAACACTCAAATTTTATTTATAAAATTATTTTATATTGTATAGTATCCAATTACATTTTAACTTATGAATAATTTAGGTAAGTTATATTGAAATGCAATTTAGTACTATACAAATAAAATTTTCAAATTCAATTATTTCAAGTTTAAAGATTTATCCAAAATTTAGCTTTATTTATAATTGAAACATCCTTTAACATAATTTTAAGAATTAAATTTCCATTTAATTTCAAACCCTTTAGAGATAATAATGTATATACTATATATATTAAATCCAATTAAATTTAAAATAATATACCCATATATATATATATAAATCAAGTCATACTTAAGAAATTCAAATTAAAATATATTTCCAAACAAAACCGTAGCAAAGCTACAAAATGGTTTCTCCACTTCGAAACTCGAAAATGAATGTCGATGATGCGGCCGCCATCACCGAGATTATTTTCCAGCGACAAAGAGAAGAGCACTGATTTCAATATTTTAAAATTCTTTGAAAACGGTTTCTATTTGAAAATACGTTCAATAATATACATTTTAAAATTTTAAAACCAAAGCTTGAAATTTTAGGAAATTAAATTCTCAAATTCTTACTTTAAATTCATTTAAATTTCTAAATAAATCTATAAACCAACTTTTATAATTCCATTTATTTTTATGTTGGAATAATCAATGATTTACAAAACAAATAGTGAAAATCAAATATTACCTTTCTGACAACCAATTCAGTTAACAATTCAATTTCAGAAAATTTATACTTATATATAATATCATCCTACAAGATTATTTTATTTACCAAATTTTGAAAATACTATTGTGTCAGTTTGCTCTGTTCAAGTGTTTTGGAAATCCTATCGATAGTGTTGATCAGACGAATCGATCGGAAACCCAAATCAACATCAACAACTCAAACAACACAGTATATATTAAAACATTTATACATTAGTTTACAAATACATTTCTTTGCTCGACGATACAGGAATGAATTTTCAAAATAAGGATAAGGTTTCAAATTTGATGGACTCAAACCAAAGAGAATTTTGATTCGAAGATAAGTTCGAAACAAAGATACGATGATTACATAACAAAGTAGGAAGATTGATACTTTGTATAAATCGCGGGCAACCTTAACCGGGTCGACCGTGACTTCAAGAATAAGATCGATGCAGAATTTCGAGGCAAATCTACATTCGATCTCAAGAAATAGAATTCAGGTATAGCGGGAGATAGATAGCATCGTAAACCGAGGATACAGAAATCTCCGGTGAATTGATGCCAATTGTAAAGGAGCTGAGTTTCACCCATTTACAAAATTTCGAAGATTGGCGAGACCGCCGATCCATTATAAAGATCATTCAAAGTGGAGTTAAGGGATGCACCAAAATTGAAAGAAGACGAATAGTGAGGGACACGAATGAAATTTGGAATTGCAGGGAACGTTCCAAAACTCAAAGGAATCGAGTCAAAAGGAAGAGATTGAAACTCGAATGAAAGTGTTTCTGTAAATACATTTACCCTATATGCTGAGTTTTGCCTAGAGCTACCAAAGCTCTGATACCAACTGAAACGACCCAGTATTTTGGACCATTCGCATCCGCACATGTCGGACTTGAATAATTCAAAATACCGCGTTGTTAATTTAAATTTGGCAAAACTGAACATATACAGTAAATAAATAATCACAGATCACAGACACAGCGTAATAATTGCAGCGGAAATAAAAGAGATAGTAGTTCATGAAGCTACTATATACATATCAGAGTTAAATAAGGTACAACAAATGTCTCGAATACAATGATCAAATACAATATCAGAATACATCACTGGAATCAACTGAATATCTGAAACTGGATAGATAGCTGGATCTCTAAGCGAAGCTCCAACTCCAAAGGTGAGTCTTGAATACTGGTACACTCAGTCTGACCCGAGCGTAAAGCAAAACACAAAACACTCGAGTCAGGATTAACATTCTTATATCAATAAATCCAACTCAAGTGAAATAGCAATTGAAATACAAGTAACTCAAAGGATGTTTGGAATAACCATCCTTTAAGGATCCGTTAAACTATCTACTATGTAGTAGTGTACGATAAGTAGATAATGTCTATCAGTAATATAAAGTATCAAAATAGTGTTAAGGCGTTACCATTATCCCCCTTAACACATTTTATATAAGCGTTATAGTCTATACAGCACTGTAAACTCCACCGTAAACTAGTGGGATATCAGGGAGTACTCCATAGGTATAACACAAAACAAATCGTAGTGGTCGCGTATATAGGGATCCAAGTATGACAAGGCACATGAGGCAATACCCAAGGTAGTGAAACTACCATTTGCCTGATCCGGACTGGTGAGAACGCATCACTGCAATGATCGCAACACCGCGAAACAACACTCCCAAAATCAAGGGTGCACCAATCGACAACAAGTAATGAGTAGTTTTCGAAGAAGTGTGTTCGCTCGAGGCAGCTAACCCCCATTTGGCCCGGCACGGCTCCTATTTTAGTCATTTCCAATTTGACACAAGTGTCAAGGCTATCCATTATCGTTCTCTTTCTTCAGTCAACACGTACATCATTCCAACCACTTCATTCTGGATCACACTCCGCGTAGAGTTATTAAAGTGGTTTTCGGTTTAGACAGTGAGTATGTCCCTAACCGATTCCGGTCTCTTTAATAACTTTTGTGATTATTACACCGATTGGTCGTTTAATAACTTTCAAAACCAAATCAATTACAATTTCAATTAGAATTTGTAAATCAACATTTCCTTTGTCTTTCTAAAACAATGTCCATAATTTATGTTTCAAAACTTCCAAATTATCATTTCAAAATCTTATAATTCAATTTTAATCTTTATTTACAACAATTCAAATATCGATTTAAATTCGTATATAAGTTTCATTCCGAAATCATTTAAATTGATTTAATTTAACATTCAAATCAATTTAAATCCATTTATCGATTTCATTCAATATTCGTTAAGTAAATTTTCATTTAAAACAATTTCTATTTAATTTCCAATTCATTAAATCAATTACTTAAGTTCAACTTCATTAAATCAAAACTTACAATTTTGAATTAAATTAAATTCGTCAAAACAATTTCTTTAAATTTCAAGTCTTACATTAATTTCAATAAATCACATTTTTATTTCTTGTTAAAGAAATCCAATTTCATTTATTTATTTACTTAATTACAAATTTGAAAACTTAATTATTTCATAACTCAACTTTACTTATTAAAGAAGTTCAATTCCACTTATTACGAAGTTGAATTTCACATATCAAGAATTCAATTTCATTTAATTATTAAATAATTCAATCTTATTTAATTATTAAATAATTTCAAAACTTAATTATTAACTAATTTCAAAACTTAATTATTAATAATTCCAAATTTAATTATCAAATAATTAATTTTAAAACAACGTTCTTTCATCAACTACTATGTTAATATTTTGATTCGGATTATTAAACATTAACCTTTCCTTTCATAAAAATTCAAATTCCAACTTCATTTTTAAACCTTAGTATTTATTCAAATAAAATCTTTATTTTATTTTTAAATTAAATTTATTGACCAATCGGTTTTTATTTAATTCTCTATCCTAGGTCAAAGTTCAATTTGGGTATTTATCATTTCAACCTGATTCCAATTCAATTCAAAATCAAAGCATAGCAAAAGGGAACTTGCAGTGTGATAACTGTGATAGTGTCAAAGTAAATAAACAAGCAATAACAACAATCAATATCAATCCAATAATCAATTCAAATAATCCCGAAATAATCGTATTAATTCACATTGTTATTTGTGTAAATTAATATAATTATTTCTAGAATCTACACTATCATTTCATGTAGATTAAAGATTATTACACTAATATTTATGTGGTTCTACACTTGGCATCAATTATTCGATTTCATACCATAAATTCAAAGGGTTCAAGGGTAATTAACCATTTCTATGTGTCAAATAATTAAACATTTAAGGGGTCATATTTTACAAATTTAACTAATCAAATCCAACACATATATCAATTCAAACTTTAACTATCCTACGACAAATTTAGTTGCATGTTATTTATCACTTATACATTTACAATTTAATGACCAATGCAAACATCAACAATCAATCAATTAACAGCCAAACTGTATTATCATCGCATAAATAATTAACAGATAGTGGTGTCAGATGTCACAGGTGAACTGATACAGGTAATAACATAAATAATAGTATAAATAACTGATAGCAGCAATATTTCAATTGTCGTTTCAATTGAAATCAAATTTAATAAATAAAAGAACATTAATCGTGAGTGATTGCTCACCTTTCGAGGTTAGAGAGGATAGACCCTGAAATTGAGTTACGACTCCAAACACGAATTCCAAAGCAAAGTGAGATTTGCACGAGTTCGACGGATAGAGCTGATAATAGAAATCGATGAGATGATTAGAATCGGCTTGATAGAGATAGAAATATATATTTTATTATTTCCTTGAAATCAATATTTCAATTTAAGATAAATATTAAAATAAAATAAATATACAACCATCAAATATGTATCATATTATTTATAATATACTAAACACAATATATATTAACATACGTAACATATATATATTAATAAAACAACAATCTATAAACTTTATATACATTAAACTGCATAAACTAAAAATCAACATCTTGATATGTAAAATCTGTATAACTGCTAACTGAAAATATAAATATATTATAACATATATAAGCTAACATATACGTAGGGAAAAAATTCTCATAGACTAAAACAGACTGCAATATAATCATTTATAAACACGTCAAAACTGCATTGTCAACATATAGTAAGTACTGTATATATGAAACGATATAGGACAAAAATGTACACATATAAACTATCTTTCTTTATAAAATATATATATTACTAAATCAGGTCATATAGATAAATAAACTAACATATGTATAACTTATATTGTTTTATAAGCAACAGATATTTTTAATATAACCTATATATACATCACCGTAAGAAATTGTACCACAATTATATATATGGGTATACCCATCAAATTGACCACGAAACACGAATTTTGAAATCTGTACATACATAAAATATACATATACAAGTTATATTAACCCAACATACATAATATACACATTTATGTACATATAAAATTACATGTATATATGCGCCGGAAAAAAAATCAGTATTATCTAAATACGTATATAACTCTATACGAAACAATTGCAAGCTTATGTATATTCTAACCCATATCCTATTAATAGTATGTATACAAAATTAGTCAATATAAACTTTGAACACATGTATATTCTAACACATATCCTATTAACAGTATGTTTAGTCAATATAAACTTTGAACACATATATATGTATATAGTATAACATATTGAAATTTACTTTTTATACATACAACAATCAAAATAAAATAATATATACAATACTCCTTTATATAACTCAATTCTTTCCTATATATGAAAAACAATACACACCTAAATTTCCAGGTAAATTTAGTACTTACATATGTTTTAAGGGTCACTACAAAATTCACTTCAAAGCCATAAAATATGCAGACTTATATAACTTTTCAGAAAAGTAACAGGAGTATAAAACATAACATGTATACTAGCTGTTGCTAAAAACAAACCTAATTAAAATATGAATATAAACCTATATGTGCAACCAACAGCCTATACCAGCTTTATATATATTAAAGTAACGTATCTATGTAACATATCACACATATTATATATGTGTATAAAATTATACGTAAGGCTATGTATCACTTTATTTATATATAACATATAAATAAACAATTATATATGAGTAAACTGGTACCTATATGTCTCACAGCCCGAAGAGAAGGTGAAGGCCAGGCTTGGTAGAGGTGGAATCCGGTTGCTTGGGCAGAGGCAGTGGTGGGCTGTTAGGCATGTGGTGAGGTGGAGCAAAAGAGGCGGAGCACTGTGTGGAGAAGGTGATGCCCGCTCGGCCATGACAGCTGTGCTCAGAGGGAAGAGCGTGGTGAGCGTTTTTGGTCGGCTGTTGGAGGGCAGAGGGAAGTCACGTGGGAAGAAGCAGGTCACGGCATGAAAGAAATTTTTTTTTAGAAGAGAATGGTCGGAGTGAAAAATGAAAGGAATCGAGAAAAATGTTTGTGAAGGGACGGTCCAGAGAACAATATATTGCAACACGGGTAATAGCAAAAGCCTATAGCTGAATTTCAGGAATATTAATGGCACAAAGGCTGTTGGTTTCTGAGATTATTAATACCAAGTAATTGTTTGATTTCAGCTGTTAGACAAATGAAAGGCCACAGACATCAAAAATTTCGAAAACGGTTACCGTACGGTAATCGTTTTACTGATTTCGTGGTGTACCGGAGTTCAAAAAACAGAAATGAATATACCGCAGAGATCAGCACAACGAAACGATCAATATGGTATATAAATATCAGTGGTATGATTGAATTATAAAAATTCGAATTTTCTACCAGCGGAAAATGCAGCAAAAACGCAGAAAAATAAGATCGACGGAGCTAAAGAAATCCGAATTTGGAAAAATGAAAAATGACGTTTGCTCAGAAGATGGTTTAGAATTTTTTTATGTAAAAATATTTAGGTTCCGAAAACATTTTATTTTCATCGCTTTTTAACTGATTAAATTGAAGTAAATTTACGCGCGAATTAAACTTTCATATTTTCGGACGAAAATTTACCAGTTGCTATGTTTAACTAGATGCATTCCAAATATTAAATTTATATTTCAAAATTTTATCGTTTAAAATTTCGCAAAATTTCAATTAATAACGTTATTAAAACCAGTTAAATTTACGGGTCGTTACAAATAATCCACCAGGCCTTTGATGTTCGGCCTTAACAAGTTGGCAAGTCATGCAACACTTAACAAAGTTAGCGATATTAGATTTCATTCCCTCCCAGTAATAAAGTCGCTTCATATCTGCGTACATTTTACTGCTACCGGAATGAATGGAATATTTGGAACGGTGAGAATCTTCTAGAATATCTTTACGAAGATCTCTAGTGTTTGGTACGATAAGTCTACCAAATTTTTGAATGCCGCCACGAAAATCGATATCAAAGTCTTTCAAACCTTCAATATCGGTTTTATCCCTAATATTCTGGCTAAGAAGAGCCAATTCAGGATCTAGCTGTTGAGCTTCAAGAATGCGGTTGAAAAGAGAAGGACGAGCCTCAAGGCTACATAAGACAAAAGATGAACATAAATTGGAGACACGATCTCGAATTTCACAAGTGGATAAAACCTCGAGATCCCTCCATTCGGATATCATCATGGAAACAACCGCTTGTTGCTTGCGACTTAGTGCATCGGCAACATGATTTCCCTTTCCGGGAGTATAAAGGATATCAAGGTCGTAAGAGGCAAGGAACTCGAGCCAACGCTGTTGACGCAAATTAAGTTTCTTTTGAGAGAATAAATATTTCAAGGACTTATGATCAGTATAAAGTATAAATTTCTCTCCCAAAAGATAGTGTCGCCAAGTTCAAAGGGCGAAAACGATAGTCGCGAGTTCTAAATCATGTGTGGCATATCTAGTCTCAGCTGGTTTCAATTGCCTAGAAGCGTAAGCAATAACACGTTCTTTTTGCATAAGAACGGCACTCAAACCAACGCGACTAGCATCGGTATAGACAACAAAATCTTGATTCCCTTCGGGAATAACGAGAATGGGAGCATCTGAAAGGAGTTCTTTTAATTTCTGAAAAGAAGTTTCACATTTGTCCGACCAAATGTATTTAACACCTTTCTTTGTTAAGCCAGTAAGAGGCACGACAATCTTAGAAAAGTCTTTTATGAAACGGCGGTAATAACCAGCCAATCCGAGGAAGCTACGGATTTCAGTCATGCTCTCCGGTCTTTTCCAATTTTGAATCGCTTCAATCTTTGAAGGATCCACTGATATTCCGGATTCGAAAATAATATGACCGAGAAACTTCACACTAGATTGCCAAAAATGGCATTTAGAAAATTTTGCCTTTAATTGATTGCTCCTAAGAGTTTCCAATACAATCCGAAGATGCTTTTCATGTTCCTCCTCGGTTTTAGAATACATAAGAATATCACCAATAAAGATGAGAACAAACCGATCGAGAAAATCTTTGAAAACTCGATTCATAAGGTCAACGAAATAAGCCGGAGCATTCGTTAAACCAAATGGCATAACTAGCCATTCATAAGATCCATAACGAGTACGGAACGAAGTCAAAGGAATACTATCCTCTGCAATATGAAGCTGATGAAAACCGGTGGCCAAGTCCAATTGTGAAAAGACTAGCACCACTAAGTTGATCAAACAGATCATCAATCCAAGGTAAATGATATTTATTCTTAATAGTAAGATCATTAAGCTTGCGGTAGTCAACGCAAAGCCTAAGTGTACCATCGGATTTATTCACGAAAATAGCAGAAGCTCCCTAAGGCGAGGAACTAGAGCGAATAAGTTGCTTCATCTCTAACTCGGATAATTGTTTGCGCATCTCTTCATTCTCTTTATTGGACATGCGATAAGGAGTACGGGTAATAAGTTGAGCTCCAGGTATAAGATTAATTTTGAACTCAATTGCCTGCTTAGGTGGTAATCCTAAAACGGGCTCAAAGATGTCGGAAAATTCACGAACGACGCGAATAAGAGAAATGACATCCTCCTCATCATCATTATCATCATCACGAGGATTTAAAGAATATAAAGATGCAACCAAAGCGGAATCCGAATCTTTAAGAATAATAGAAATCTGCTTAACAGATAGTGGATGTCGAAGACAAATAGTCCGCTTAGGACATAGGATATGAGCTTCATAACGATTAAGCCAATCCATACCCAAAATCATTCCAAAGCCTAGGTAACGCATGACATGCAAATCGGCTAGGAAAGAATAATCACACAAAATGATCTCGACATCTTTACAAAGCAGACTAAGAGTTGCAGATCCACCAACCGGATTCGCAATTCTTAAAGAAGTAATTAAAGCAACAACACTTAAAGAAAAATTATCGACAAGTTCCTTTGATATAAAAGAATGGGATGCACCCGTATCAAAGAGAACTCTAATAGGTTGATCATGAAATATAATAATGCCATCAAGGACAGAATGAGACATACCTTGTCCGCGAGATGTGTTGCCAGGGGCTTGAGCAACGTTTAACTTTCCCTCCTTGTCTTGAAGCTTAGGGCATAGATGCATAAAATG
This sequence comes from Allium fistulosum, assembly GCA_030737815.1. Classification (NCBI taxonomy): domain Eukaryota; kingdom Viridiplantae; phylum Streptophyta; class Magnoliopsida; order Asparagales; family Amaryllidaceae; genus Allium; species Allium fistulosum. Next base: position 1,431,850,180 of record CM060902.1, read on the forward strand.
ATCTGGACTTTTACAATAGCGACAAGAGCGGGGCTTTGAACACTTGTTCGAAAAATGGCCTTTAGCACCATAGTTGAAGCATTTCCTATCACTGGGGGAAAATGCCTTTGCAGCATGAGTTTCTTGCTTACCCTTTTTGTTGGGATAAGGACCTTTGAATTTGTTTGGCCTCTTCTTGTTGTTGAAGTTTGGTTTGGAAGCCACCACTTCAACATCACTGTCCTTATCAGCCTCTTCAAGACGAAGAGCAATATCAATGAGTTGGTCGAAAGAAACTTCTAATTTTAGAAGTAATGGCTTCTTGAGATTCTTGTTTAAGCCATAAACGAACCTATGGTTCTTCTTCAATGGGGTGTTGATGTATTCAACCCCATATTTGGACAGTGACTCGAAGGATGCGACATAATCTGTCACAGAGGATTCACCTTGAACAAGGTCTATAAAACGTCGAGCCAATGTCACCTTCTCTGCTTCTGGTACGAATTTCAACTTGAAGCGTTCCCGGAATTGCTCCCAGGTGAGATCTGCTTCGTTAATTTCAGAAATAAGAAGTTTGTACCAATCCAATGTCCTTTCTTGGAGCATGCTGGAGGCCATATGAACACGGTGAAGATCGACAAGATTCATGCGAGAAAAGATTCGATCGCATGTTCTTAACCAAGCCTGGACCTCGATAATAGTTTCGGAACCTTTGAATGGTTTCCCACCCAAGTTGGTATAATCATTGCACAAACGTGCAAATCCAGACTTAGGATGAGTTGGTTCCAGATTAAGACCAGCTGCCTGAGCATTCTTTACTAAGTCAAGAAGCTATTGAGCAGTCATAAAAACTCCATCCTGGGGAGTGACAGTAGATGGTCCAGCTCTGGGACGACCTGGTCTAGACATTCTCTTCCTTAAAGAAGAGAAAAGAAGAAAAGTTATTCTCCAAACAAATATCAAGCAAGTCTTGATAGATAAAACAAGGATTCATAAGAGGAAATAGGATAAATCGGTACGAAGACCCGAATTAAATCCTAAGGCACGATTCCTAAGTTGGACTTAGGACGATGATCCTTGTTAAGTTATTCTACATTGTTCCGAAGTTTCGCTCTGATACCAAGCTGTGACGCCCCACCTCTATACCCACGCTAACCAAGAACACTATGATGTAGTGCTGTCAATTAGCACGGAGAATAAGGCTGTGGAGGAGCGACCATCCATGTAACTTCTTTGTGCGAGCACCGATATGTCAGATAGAATAGAATGCATATCATTTAAGGAGGAAATCCAACATATCGATACAAACTCAAAGCTATCACACGGTGGCTATATATATCTTCGGAAACAAACATAGAAATAATCATAACATAAATCAGTCACAGACATCCATATCACAAAGGCGGAAGAAGATATGAATAAATATATAACACATGAAAGTGTACATCTGAGTAGTGGTCGGAAAGATCCACGATAATACAAAAGAATAGCAATACGTGCTATACAAAATAATAAGTACACAACATAGAGTCTATATCTCAAATGCGTACACCCAAAAACTACAATCTATGTAGTTAGCCAAAAGTCAGAATAATCCTAAAGAGAAGTCAAGCAGAAGCACCTGTAACATCTCGGTCTGACCCGAGTATTATTTATAAGAAAATAATAAACGGATCAGTCTAGCTATAAATATCAGATGATATGGTATAAAGTAAAAGACATGGCATGAACATGTAATAACCATCGTAGCATACTACTATAAGTATGTAAATGATAATCAACAAAAGATTAACCAATATCACAAGAATCTTCTCAAAGATAAAATAGGGTATCATACCCTAAACTTGTATTCATAACAAGTCAATAACACATGAATTTCACCAATGCACAAAAACAGATATCATGTCAATGAAAATCATGAAAATTGGTGAAGCACAAATTCCAGAAATCAACACACGAAATCCAGGAAAACACATAAAAAGGGGGAGGCCTAACACATGAACGGGAGCATGAAAACTCACCAACGCGTATAACACATGAACGAGAAGCTATCTCATGGAAGCTATCCATTAAATTTTAACACATGAACGGCCCGAAGACCATGGGGTGCTACCCCATATATGTGATGGTGAAACATCACAAAAGCGGGGTCTAGTCTCCCTCGCAGACAAAGAGACATCGCTCAATCGCTAGTCTAAATCACAAAAATGATCGTCATGATCATAAGGAAGTGTCAATTACACTAAGTTAGTAAATACATGAGTTTAGCTTCATGTCCCATAACCACTAGCTTAACTTAAATATTTACGAACAAACTGTAGATCTTCACTAGGAAATTGTCATAAAAGGGTTCAATCGAACAAGTCCAAGAGCTAAGCGACGAAGTGAATGCAGCGTTTCATACCACTCGTTTTACTAAGTCGTTTAATTCGATTTCTCATCCGAGTGAAGTAAAGGCTTGTATATACTAGTAGATTGAAAAACGGTTTGAGAAAACGAGCTTTATATTTAAAACAGTGTTGAAATCGCTTTGATGAAAGAGTTATGATATTTACTACTAGTATTGAAGCCTTCACATTTTTGAAGTGACAAGTGACAAAACGATTGTTGAAACAAATCGCATCACAAAATTTCACATTCGAAGACGTGAGAAAAATCCAAGGAAATCAGCTCAAAATACATCAAAGTAGAAGTAGGTAGTGCGGCCAAGAATGCCGAGCGACCTAACATGATATAGGTCAAACGACCTAGTGGTATCAAGGGCTGAGCGACCTAGTGGTGTCCAGGACCGAGCGACTTAAAGAAATCAAGGCCATGCGACCTAACAACATTAAGGTGCGAACGACCTAGCGACTTAACGAAGCCACGCGATCTAGCATGAAACAGGTCAAACGACCTAACAAGGTTGAGGCCATACGACCTAAGACCTAACTGTCCAAACGACCTAAGAAGTAAAGGCCTTGCGACCTACAGAAATAAAGGTTGCTTGTTGGTCAAGCGACCTAAGGGGAAAACAAGGTCAGGCGACCTAAAGGGGTTTTGCGACCTAACTCTAAGCGACCTAAGGTAGAACGAGTCGAGCGACCTAACGGTGAGGAGCCGAGCGACCTAACATAAAACAAGGTCATGCGACCTAAAGGGGTACGCGACCTAAAGAGTTCGCGACCTAACTGGGCACGCGACCTAAAGGGGTACGCGACCTAGAGAGTCAAAGGTCTAACGACCTAGTGGCCTTGCCACCTAAGTAGGATGGCCACGCGACCTAAAGTATTAACACGCGAGCGACCTAACGTTATAAAGGCCAAACGACCTAAGGCTTAACTCGCGTGCGACCTAGGTGACGAACGACCTAAGCTGCAGAGAGGATTTTAAGGCCAGACGAGTTAATTCCCACCGACCTATCATACGAGCGACCTAGCGACCTAACTCCAGGCGAGCGACCTAGCGACCTAACTCCAGGTGAGCAACCTAAGGCCAGAGCGAAAATCTGCAGACAGAGGCTTCGAGACAGTGCGACCTAAGGCCCAGATTTTTGCCAAAACACTGAAAATTGGAGTTTTTCGCCGATTCGATCCAAACCAAAAGCAATCGTGTATGCTAAAATGATAGGGAATAATTCCCAACAGTCCAATGACAGTTATAGGCAAGATAGGAGATAAAAATTTCACCTTTTCACTAAAATGGATGAAGATGAAGCTTGAAAGCAAGGAGAAGCAATCCAAAGCTTGAATCTAATATCTTCTACTTGAATTTGGAGTTGAAAGTTGGATTTGCAATTGAATTTGAGTTTGGAGTTTTAATTTCCCTTTCCCTCCTCCATTTTTGATGAAGCTTGAATGTTTTGTGTAGAGATGGAGTTATGAAGAGAAGAGGGTTGGGCTGAGCTAAAGAAGGTGCAGTCCAAACCAAAGTCACAAGCGAGAAAAAGTAGCGAAAATTCCACTATCTCCAAACATATCGAAGTTTACACTCAAAAAGATCGCAAACATCATTTTGAACTCAATGATAGTGGTCTTGAGTCCTAATTTGACCATATGCAAAAAGTAGCTTTTTGGACTAACATCCGGCTAACGATAAAATATTTAAATAAAATTTTTAAGTATAAAATCGATAAATATGCGGGTTGTTACATTTCGCGATCTGTATTACAACATTTTTATCACATAACAATGTTATGTGTTTCTCAATAATTGGAATCGTTTCTAGCTCAGTTATAAATTTGTGCATTGTTTATATACAGTTTAGTTACACTGATATTTAAGGAGATTTACTTATCCTTATCCTTTTGATTGAATTAGCCACAACCTTTTGTTTGGAACATTTCCAATTAAAGTTCCTAGACTAGGTTGAACATGAATTTCGAATTGACATACTATACTTAAAATCATTTATGAAGTTCAAGTCCGAATACTTTTTTATAAGGAGTTCATTATTTCTATAAACAATTCTCTAACATTTCGTAAACATTCGAGTATACCCTTTATTACCATTTAGTGATCATAATTTGGATTTGATGCTCGCTCAGTACACCAATTACATAAGCAATTAGCAATAACGTAAGCAACAAGCATATATGATATTCTTTATTACTGATGCATAAGAATTTATTTTTAATGCTCCTTTTTAAAAATTTTAACATGATGTCTATGTATATCGATTGTAATTTTCCCAACATCCTTTTATACTGATTATAAAAGATGTCATTTTCAAATCTAATGTCGAGTATCAAACAGCCAAACTAAAATGACTTTAACATGGGTACATCATTACAATCATAAGTTTACCATTTACTTATAGTTTAGATAGGTTTTATTGCATTTAATGCTCTTTCTTATAGATGCATGCTTCCTTTGCATTTTGATTTAAAATAAGACTATTTGATATTTCTATCAAAATACTTGTTCAACTCCGATGCTTGTCAAACGATACTTTTGTATCAGTTCCTGGATCATATTTAAAATCCACAAGCTCAGTATCGCTCCCATTGACTTCATGAAACTTTGGTTGTTATATGCAAACAGTTTATTCAAAATCATTGTTTAGAATTTTCTATTTCAACATATATGTACCAAGGTTGAAAATTATACCAAGCGATGATTTTGTGAGTAAAATCTAAATTAACTTAAGCGCATTGGATGATGAATCAGATATGCTAATTTAAACAATTGAATATGATGTTATCCTTATCAACTTTGCTTACTATATTCCAACCGAATCAGTCTTCTACTTGGGACACATTTGCAATCGGTGGATTATATCACTTCCAGTACAACTATCAAAGTCTTATTTTGATATTGTACTTGGAATCTATTCAGGAATTGTGCATTATGTTATGTGGTAGAGTCAACACTCTTAATGGCTTTATTGACAACGAGGTAATTCTATTCTCGACGTTGATTAGAAAATCATAGTTTTTCTTTAATGTGCAAGAATAATTATTAGACATTCTAATGTATTGTGTCCATTCAGGTTTGGTAAATTTCATTTTATCCCTCATAATCAATTTTACTGTTGGATCGTATCCAAATCCATTTTACTACCAATAATTTCTAAAAGAAATCTCCTTCACCAAGAAGTTGGTGTTTCTTGAAACAACAATTGTTTCTCAGTGCAATAGATATGCATAAACATTATATGAACTGGCTTTATATATAAAAATGATTTGATTTTGGTTTACAAAATTTATGTTCATAACATAAATTGGTCAATCAATATTGATCGATCCCAAATTTCTTTGGGGTGACCTACACAAGAACTCTCACAAGCAAGTATTACGTGTAGTCTTTCGACTCACATAACCCGCCAACTTCTTAACCTTGGCTATGTAAGGGTTTCTTATAAACTCTTATCTTGTATGATCCCATAAACTATGCTTTAGATGAAATTAATTTTAACCTTATGTGTTTGCTCTTAAGTACACAACCTTATAGTAAGAGTCAACTTAACTTCACCCATTATAAGTCATACTTTGTTCAACAAATTTTGGTTACTCCTTATCGATACATTGTTATGTATCATAGGGAATAGTGACTTTTGAGATAGAATCTTATTCGTTTTAGGTACATTTAGAACACTTTTCCAATATTAATCAAGTCAAATCATTTTATCTTCTTTTGCGTGTTATGTTAATTACTTTGGTTTTTCATTCTATAAGCTTATCATAGATAATAGACATACCATATGTGTATCAAATACACATGTTAATGTCTGTGATAATTCACCTATGATTTTAACGAAGTGTATGGGACCGTTTTGCTATCATTAGACTTACAATTGCATAAATCTATATGTATCAATCCGAAGAGTTCATTTACTCCTTTTTCACTTATAAATGGGTGCATTTCCCTTAATCATTTGAGATACAATTCATCAGTACCATATGATTTCTAATCTTATTATTAAAGAGTTCATTCTCAAATCTATGGCTTAGTCTATAATTCTAAAATAATTGTAAAAATTTCATGTACTTCTCTACTTTCTAATGCATCACTTTTGTTATGAAAACAAATACCATTATTATAGTTTTATCTTATAACAAATATCCATAATATTCATATTGAAATAAAACTACGTGTATTTTTTCAGTTAATACCGAAACAACTACATTTCATAAATTGTATTTGAAGTGTTTATGAAAACAATTTTTCATAACTTTATGCATCCACTGAACGGTGTTATACGATATGCTCCCACTATTTCTACAATTAATATAATAGCGTATGAAATATAAAGCTCTATTTAACCATTAATTAAGGAGTTTTATTTCATACACTATAAATAGTTTATGGTCAAGGTCTCAGATCAAATATCATGAAATTAAAGAAATAAATCTCATAAAAAACAATTTTCTACATGAGAAAACAATTTGGGATAGAAATCATATTTCTCATTCCATGTTACTATCTTATACAATTCTCATTTCTAATGTCTCTTTATGAAGCGGAAATGAACATTCACTCTTTTCACCCCAATTGTGCCTTAAGTTACATCAACTAAACTTATCAATTCTGAACGTTGTTTGTCACTTAAATTCTTTCCAATCTTCACCACCATCATAGGGTCTGAGGGGTCTAGTTAACATCTTCTAAATCATCTACTTGTTTTAGGTCTTTTTCCTTCATTCTGAGTCTAGGGTTCACCTCATTCTCTACTTCAATCCATTTAGATGAAACAATGCTTCCCTCACAAAGAGCAGTTTCAAAAGGATACTATGTATATACTAAATCATATTCATCTGTCTTTATCATATGTAGATAGTCTCTTTTTTATTTCTTACAGATACTATGGTCGTAGGTTGGTCTATTTTAGTATCTACCTTGGTACTAAGTACCAGTGCAGTTTGCTTGCTTCTTATTATATTTTCATTATTACAAGAATTAGAGGAGACAATAGTATAATTTTGAACAACTTTATTGCTTGGATTCTGAGTTACATTATACAGTTCCCTAGCTAATAATTGTTCTCCCCTTATTATACCAACCCTGCTAGGTTGTGGAACTTCATAAGTAAATCATTCTGAGTAATAATAACACCCAATCTATCAATATGGGTCTTCACATAAAAGAATTGTATGAAGAATATTGTTCTGTTATCAAGGATCTTGCATAAAAGGACTTAGGCATTGAGGCAGCTCCTACTATGACCAAAAGTCTAGCCACCCTTAAGGGTACGACTGTAGTGTTGCTGAAACTATAGATCAGTTTTGGGCTAGGCTTTAACATTTCAGTTTGAAGCTTCATCTTGTCGTATGATGATTTAAAAATGACATTACTAAGCTTCCCAAGTCTATAAAGAATTTCTTTATAAGGTAGTTTGAGATTTTCACAGTTATCACCATAAGACCTTGATGTGGGAAAGTGTCTCCATTATAGTCCGTGGAAGTAAACATAATATATAGAGTGGATTTTTGCTTAATGTGATACACAGTTCTATTCTTAGTTCGAGCTTCCAGGACATACCTTTCTTGCACTTTCCTACAAGATGAGGTCCTCCATGAATATAAGCAATGAGGGTATTGGGATTTCCTGCTAGATCAGCATGTGGATCCGGTGATTGACTCTGTGTAAGGATTATTGTATTGTCCTTTTGGAATGTACATAAGTAATCCTTTCGGATTAGCCTTTCAATATCATTTTTAGGCGGTAGCAGTTGTCAGTGAGGTGGTCGTTTACCCTATGAAAATGGAAGTAAGCGTTGACTTTGTTCTGTTCTGGCTTTTTTCCCTTGTTCGGAACATTGTATGTTAGCTTAGTCCAGGTTATCTCGTAGATTTGCCCATGAGTGTGTATGAGGGGGTTTTTGTTGTGAAATTAAATTAATTTTATCTAGTAATAGTGTGGTTATAATTTTCTACTCGGCACTTTCTAACATTCTATGCTAGAGCTGCTCCCTCAAGTGAGAGGCCTTCAGCTTCTCTAGCCTCCTCCATTCGAATATACCCACCAGCTCTCTCATAGAAGGCTTATATACTCCTACACAGTTTCCTTCCATTTTTATCCCACATATCAGTATTTTTTTAATCCCATCAAGTGCCTCCATGAATAAAACTTCTTCGCTAGTTACCCAAATCCTCAGGGATTCTAACTTGAAATATTTGAAAAAATTCATATGCTTTCATTATCCCATTATTTGACGTAGGACAATGTGTTTAGATCCGAGGAGACTCCTCTCATTGAGTTGAATTTCCTGCGAAAGTCTACCGAAGGTTGTGCCCAAGATTGAATCTCCCTAAGTAAGTATCTATTTAACTATCTAGAAGTTGCTCCAACAAGTTATACTAGGAACATCTTACATTGAGCTAGTCTTCCTATCTTCAATATGTCTATGTAATATTCAAATGTGTAGGGCTGATCATCTGGATTGGATGGCCAATCATACTTCTCGATCATAAGAGCCTTGAAACTACCAGGAAATCCGATTCGATTATTGCTTCACTAAATGAAGAAGAACTCTCCTCCCTTCTCCCCCCTTGGTTATTTTGCTAACATAGCTATGCCAGCTATTCTATACGAGCTTTTAGCTCTCGTGCCTCTTCATCCTTAGCACTTACTTGCGATGATTCACCCTTACAAATTACGGTGGCCTCATTATTGAGCGGCGTAGGTTGCTTACTGCATTTTGCTAGCCGTAGTGAGTTGATGTTTCTGGTTTGGTTTTCATGTTAAGGTTGTTTTTGGATTTTGTCTTTAGATTTTGTCCCCAGGTCCATAAAGCCAGATTGGGGTGTTTGTTAGCCACCTATGCAGTTCGCATAGCAGGGGAACATTGGCACCGAGTTGTCGAGTTATTACAATTGGCTGGTTTAGATGGGGTATTGGACTACCGGCTTCTCAATCCTAACGATTCTATTATCGATATGGGTTTCAAATGTGTTGATGACATCAAGTATGGGTTCGGTATTAATTTTATATGGCAGGCTCACTGTCTAGGATAAGGAAGTGAGGTATTTGTTACTGGTTTAGCAGCAAAATGATTAGCTTCTACTATGAGGGAGGTAGATGAATTTATAAGTTGAATTTTTGGAATAGAAGTGCGGTGCTTTTAGGTATAGGGAAGTTTTACTAAAAAGGTAATTTTCTTGGGGCTCACCCTTCTTCCAGTGCCAAAATGTTGGTGAGAATTTTCATTCTCACAACACTAACTTAAATGTGAAGTGATTACGGTATTGAATGCTTATGTAATTATGAATTAGAAAATTTAAGTAATATTAAATTTTCCTTAAAAGGAGTAATTATGTTGCGAAAGATTATCTAATTAGGTAGATGAACTTTAACTATTTGTTAAAATGCCAAGTTCAATTTAACAATAAGTCCAATCAAATCCAATAGAATTAAACATAGAAAATATGGTAACAAATGCATAAAAGTAAAAGACACAAAGATCTTCCATGGTTTCGATGCTAAGGAATCCTCATCCCTGGGTCAATCCATTTTTTCTTAAATTCCATTCCAGTACAAGTTTTTTGGATTTTAATACTAGAAGTACAATTTTTTATAGTATCAAATTCAAAAATAATAAGTTGTTATCGCATTTTCTGCTACAGTGCATTTCCCTTTATAGTAAGTTCGATGTCATCCGGATTGCTAATATCATTACTTTATTTCCTTCCTCCACCGTTAGATCTTAGCATGTGTTGCCCATTTGTAAGCTTAATTAACGGTATGTGGATTGATGACGTGGACATAGATAGGAGAATTCACTTTAGGTAGGAGAATTTGGAAGTAGGTAGGAGAATTTGGCTTTAGTTAGCAACTTTGAATTTTGAAATGTTGTTCTCATGGATGGAATTGTAAGTTGTACATTATGTGGGTGGAATGAGCGCAGCATGCGAACATTGAGATAAACTTGCTTTGCACACCTTTGAATTTTCCAAGCTTCGTGCCCATCTTTATATGAAAGGAGTAACTAGAATTTGCTCTGCGCTGACCTTTGAGATATGATGTTACTCGATTTAATCATTTCGACGCAGTTTATATGTAGACATATATTTAGCATGGGATGCGGTGACATTTGAGTTGGCTATGATGGCAAACACTTTTACCCCCTAGTGTAGTGTCGACATAGCTTATCCTATTGTTATGGTGGAGCATGTGCCTTTCGAACTAGGTTAATTTTCCTTTATGAGTTTTGACTTGTTATAGTTTGTTGCGTGTGAGATTTGCAATTGAATTTTTTGAACGCATGAATATAGCACATTTCACCCGGCCTCTACTTTGACTATGGCAGTGCAATTCTTTTTTGAAGGTAGTGGATAGTTTATCTAGCGGATGGCGATGCTATTTATTTTGAGGATGGCAACGCAAATTGCCCTAACCATGGTGGTGCAGTTTTTGCTTATGAGTGTTGATGCGACTTACAAAGGGAGTCTTTGCGACTTTTTCGGTATATATTTTGACTCATTCCAATCTTTCATTGATAATGATAATGATGTAGTTTGTCATATTGGGTCATTTTGTCCCTTGTTGTATCTTCATTGTGTGCATGACGCTGCGCTGATTTTTGTGTATGAACTTGTAAGCTATGCAGTTTTGGGTAAGAGTAATTAGGCTTACGCAATTCCTTTTTAGTGTAAAGCATGACCTATTTAACTTCCTTATTTCTTTGTATGTTCCATTGATTTAATTCATTTGTGTCTAGGCTCAACATATTATAAGAGAAAAAACGGGTGTAACACTTATCAACACATATCTTGTATGATCTTATAATATATGCTTTATATGAAATTAAATTTAACTTTATGTCCTTACTATTAAGTATCATCGTTATAGAAAGAAGTTAACTCAACTTCACAAATCATCAATCGTACTTTGTCCAACAAAGTGATTACTCCTTATCGATACATCATTATGGATCATAGGAAGGTTTGACTTTTGAGATTAAATCTAATTCATTTTTAGGTACTTTTGAAACCTTTTGCTCATACAGTCACTTATTTGATCAGGTCAAATTCTTTAATTTTCTTTGCATGTTATATTTTCTACTTCTGCTTTATATTCTTATCAATGCACTATATACGTATCAAATACACATGTTTGCTTTTATGGTAATTCATCTTTGAATTTAACAAAGTGGATCCATTTTGGTATCATTAGACCTTGAACTGCATACATTTATATGTACCAATCTAAAGAGTTCATCAACTCTTTTATTGCTCCCACTAAATGGGTGCTATGTCCTTTATCATTTGAGATACAATTCACTAGTATCATATGGTTCGTAATCACACGATTATTGGATTATTTCTCAAAGATATGGCTTAGTCCATAATTGTGGAAATTCCAAATGTTTCTATATTTTCTATAGCTAATGCATCAATTTTGTTATAAAAATACCATTATTATAGATTTATTTTATAACAAACAATTTAAAATAAAATTATACCTATTTTTACTCAATACTGAAAAATAGTTAATATTTCACAAATACTAAATGATATATTTATGAAGAAATTTTTTCTAACTTGATGAACCACTAATAAGTGTCATATAGTATGCTTCCACTATTTCTATCATTATAATAACAACATATGAAATATGAAGCTTCGTTTAACCACTTATTATGTGTAATTTATTTCATCTATTGTGACTAATTTACAGTCGAGAATTTCAGATCAAATATTTGGAATTAAAAGAAACAAATCTTATATAAAACGATTTTCTATATGAAGATGCATTTGAAATAGAAATCATATTTCTCATTCCATATTAAGTATCTACTAATATTTTATACAATTCTCATTTCCAATGGCTCTTCGTGAAGTAGAGGTGACCATTCACCCTCTTCATTCCAATTGTGCCTACCTTACATCTACTCTCAAACATTCGACTTCCTTTCCAAATAGAAACTGCTTAAATTGACATTATCGATACTGAATTCCTAGGTCCATCTTGTAGCCCTTGGTCTAGATTTACATCTAAACCAACAAGATCCTTACTGTAATCAATCGTATTGAATTCATGATCTTATATCATGGGGTGCTTTCACATTTCAATTGAACTAATGTTGTCAAGGTTTCGTATATTATGAATTGCGGTTGTTCACCATATAACATTTATATGTGATCATATATAGATAAAATATCCATATTCAATACACGGTCTCCGACAAATAAACACCAAAGTGACCAAGGTCGAATGTATTTAGTAGTTTTATAGTTTGGCTCTTGCATGGGTCTTGAAGTGACAACATGCCTAAGGATTTATTGGTAAGTATATATTATATTTATTTGTCAATCCTTAATTTAGTTCATTTGCGTATTTTAGTTTATAAACATTTTATCAATTACAGTTGCTCAAATTTATCGAAGTGGATTATTTAAATTTTTATAGCATATGTTCTTACAATATTAGAATTGTTAAATGTTATCATTTATCTAATTAGGCTCCCATTAGATTTTTACATTCCTTAGAATGCTCAAAGGAATATAGAAATCTTTTGATTTCTCTATAGAGTGTTAAAGCTCACATGTTGTAAAGGTCCTATCTCCATACCCTTTGAGTCGACAATAAATCACACGTGTCCAACTCAAATTGAATGGAAATATGAATCTTTAGGGGTGAAGAAGAAAGAGATAGAAGAAACAGAAACAACACATAGAATCTCACAAATCGCGGCAGAACAATATATAATAAATAATCGCATATTTTATACAAAAGAATCTATAGCTGTTAATATTCACAAAATCATCAGAGTACAACAATCAACAATCAATCTGAACAGTTATAATAACTTATCCTCACAAATGCTGAATATACAACATGACTCACACATCGGAAATAACCAAGTACGTATAATACGCTTGAGAATCCTTTAGCTCGTCTCCTAAGCTCCATAGCATCCTAACCTGAATTTGTAATACTCGGTCAGACCCGAGCATTATAATAAAATAACACCCAAGTCAGTCTGGAAAACCAACGTGAGAAAACACACTCAATTTGAATTATTACTGTTATCAAAATCCTTTTGAAAACAAAGGTATCTCGTAAGACCACGCCACACATAAATACGACGGGTTTTTACCTTACAATAACCAAAACATTTAATATCAAAATCATCTAATATTATAATAGTGTCTATAGAAATAAACTATAAAATAGAGGAAATGCTTGCATCTCACGTTTTAGCATATTTGGTATATAACTAAAACCGTACGTCTCGTAGTGGATATTGGATTCCATACAATGACAAGGTAAGGAACTACCTTCCGAAGGTACATCTCTAGATAAATGCACCAAGGTCTGACAAGAACATATTGTACCCCTACCACACAGGACTGGCCTACCACTTGACTAGTAGTACCAAAAATGATCACCCCGCTTGGGCCCCGAAGCATACAAGAATAGATAGCAACCGATCTATGACCATACCTTACTTAGGAGCTACCCACTTGGCCTTGCTGCATGCCTGATTTTTGTCATTTCCCAGTTGATGAGGTTCGAGGCTACATTTTACCATTTGAATAAAAATCCCACTTGGAATGCTAATCGCTACCTTTCAGGCAACAATGCAATGATAGCATTCATCCATACAAGTTGTTCTGTGTCTGAACAAACCGAATCTCCTTCAAGATCACCATCTCCATTATCTTCGAGATATCATAATTCGTAACGCACAAATCGGATCGAAGTGGTTTTCGGATAATTAAATCTGATCGTTGTCTCTTCGAAACGATCAACGAATTTGGCCAGATTTGATAGTCGGTTATTTAATTATCAAATTACACACATAAGCAGTCACTAGGCCCAATTTAATAAATATTTCAAAACATTCATTTCAAAACTAGCTTTACAAAGATATATATTCAACTCTCTTCCAGCATTTCAACATTTGAAAAACAATTTCAAATACTTATCCATAATAGGATATTTTTAAACCATTTCAACACTTAGAAATATTTCCGAATTCAATTTATAACACTTAAAAAAATATTTCCATATAATTCATTTCACACTTAAAATATTTCCAAAACCCTCTTTTCAATACTTAGGAAACTATTTATAAACATATTCTCCAAAATCATTTTAATATCAACTTAGGAAATATTTCATAACTTATCTCATAAATCTCTGGAATTTATATTAATTCATTTTACAAGTTCCAAAACCGATTATACTCACTTATAATCTCGTCTAACTATTTATATATTCTTTATGAATTCAGATTCATTCTCGAAGTTCTTGTTTCTAACATCGTGGAAATTTCCTCAAGTTTCCAAAATTCTGTTATAAGATTTCTCTTATAAAATCACATCTGTTCAATAAAATCTGGTCACAAATCTCGAGAGTATTTATAAATAAAATTCAATCACCTATTTTTAAATTCTATATATATACATAATAATAATAATAATAATAATAATAAGTATTTTAAGTAAATAATTATTTTTCAAAAAGGCGTTTAAGTAATTATTTAAAAGATCAAAACACTTCCCAAATAAACAATGGAACCTGATTCCCAATTCATCATAAGTAATATTTTTTGGCTTACAAGGGTTATTTATAATAAATTAAATCTATTCGAATAGTTAACTTTTTTGAAATATTTTAAATACAAATAACGGTTTTAAAACAACACTGTTTAATAAATAATCTCTTTTTAAACAAATTTTACTTCTTGATTTCAAGAATCTATTTTTAAAATTCCGATATAACCAATTTCAATTTATAATCTCTCTCGATTTATACACCTCGATTTACAATTCAAATTCCATAACCATTTCCAGTTTCCAAAAATAGAATCATCTATTTTTCCTAAACCAAATTCCCATATCTCGTTTTAAATCCATATTGCGACATATCCTCCCAAACTTTATCCATTTATAACTATTTCACTTCATTTATAAATATCGATTATAAATTCATAACTCATTCTTGTTTTATCTATTAATAACATATCCATATTTCAAAAGCCCATTTAATTCAATATCTATTTAAAATCCCATTTGGAAATCTCTTTTCAATAAATCCAATTATATTCCAAATCCCTTCGAAAACTCGATTTCAACTTCTAATTATAATCTAAGAAATATTATTGAAATCCTTTGTTTCAATTTCCTTATATATATAAATTTCAAAAATATATTTATTTTTGAAAACTCCTTACGAAATAATTAAGTATATTCCAAAATCAAATCTTTTATTTAATCCAAACCATTCCTTATTCAATATTCCAATTTCCATATAAATATTTTTATTTCCAAAAATCACCTATGAATTTCTTTTTAAGATTCAAAAATATTATTATGGTATTTAAAATACCAAAATAGGGCCAGTGCTACTATAACATCCAATATATCAAATCACACAACAATCCATAACAGATTATTCAATCACATCATATATTACTATATATGGAACAATCAATATATTTTTTGAGAAATCCAGTTGGATCCCTCCAACCTGTTTCCCTACATCCCCAGATATTATATAACATAAAATACCAATCCCGCTTCAAGACGGGATATCACGGTAATATAGGGTCATCCGCTGTTCTGCGAGGCACATAGTGTCTCATCCGCTCCAATCGGCGGGAAATATACCCAACTGCTAATATATATACTAATATATACAATATAACATACAACTGATAAATTTTTATCAATCTATCCAATCAACCAATAAATAATTTTTAACACTTTAAAATAAACTAGTTATCCAAATGAGTGAGATTTACTCACCTTGCTAGTAGTTTCCAAAACGTTTCATTTTTGAATTAAAATTGAACTGGCATTCAATTTTAACCCAAAATTTTGACAAGCTCTAAATCCATCCAAACCAGTTTCATTTCGGACCTCTCGTCATCACGATCGCAACGCAAAAAGGTTTTGTCCTAATTGAACCTCGTATGAGAGAGTTATAAATTTTATAAGTTATCGGACATTGTTAAATTAATTAAAATAAACTAATTATAAGTTTAAAATATTTACATTACTGCCATCCTTCTTCTTCCCTAATATAAAAAGCCCGTGCACGACATTACAGTGCACAATCGTGCACCGTGCACCTCCCTCCCCTCGACAATCCTCCGAAACGACCCCGCCATCAAATTACACTCGGCTTCCTCTTCTCCCTGGACCCCTTATCAATACCTCCAACTCCCCTTACAAAAAGCGACAATAGCCACTCTCCACCCTCAAGCGCCAGGTCGCGAACCCCAATCGTGCATCACACTTCGAGGATTCATGGTCGCCGATGCTATTTCACTCACCAAACCTAAGTACAAGCTCGAAATTGCCTAATTCCATCTCTAGTTCCTAAAAATCAAAACCCTAATTCGCTGCTCACCAACGGTCGTGCCATGGCAGTGAACGAACATCACCAAATCTACCTCAGCGCGAAGCCTCCATCGCCAGAAGAATCTTAAAGTTAGTTTTGTATTTTTTATTAAGTATATTTTGAGAAGTTAATTTTTGAATTAAACTCTTTCTTTTTCTTTCCTCCACGTTTAAAAATGAAGAGAGAACGCATTTTAAAAGAAAGAGGTAGGCACGAGTAGGGTGGCCGAGAATGGTAGGTCGGCTGAAACGAAGGAATAGCAGCTGTGGGGTCAAATCAATTTAAAATACATTATTTAAAAATTAAATATTTCTAACTATAAATTACGGACTCCAATCGAGGCGTGTCTAGAGGGTTCATAACTACTCCTCTTACTACAGGCCGCTTACCTATCCAATACTTTGATCCGGCTCTACCCAAACTTTGTTGATTCACCCCAACATTACCCACTTGTCGCCTGGCGTTCCAATGTTATACCCCTATTTCGAACGGAATGGAACAAGTCTCGAGCCCCAACTCGATCGTATGTGGAAGATAGCTTTTTAAATCGATGATTTTAAATTAAATTAATTCTGTGCATTTTTAGTTCAAACGACCAAATAGTGAATTCAATCACCACAAAATTTGAAATCCGATAATAATACACAGTTACGGATCCAATGGAGTTGGTTTCACCGAATTCTAAGACTATGTCCCGGATCGCTATTTTAACGCATCGATTAAATCGACAATTTCAAAAATTGGCGAAATCACTTGAAAATTCAGTTTTAAAAACTTACTAACTCAATTTTAATTCAAATAGAATTTATATCAACATTAGAAATCATTTCGATTCATATTCAACTCAAATTTCAATTATTCAACATTTTGTATTACGATAAATCGCTATATTTGAAATTTAAATCCATTCCTCGAATTCAACTAATTAATTCCACATTCGAAATCAATTGTATTTCGAGTTCAACATTTAAAATAATTTAAATATTCAAAATCAAATGACTGAAAAATCTGGGTCGTTACATTCCTCCCCCTTAAAAGAATTTCGTCCCCGAAATTGCTAAAGTAGGAAAAATGCTCCAAACCCATTAACTTATCAAAACCAACTTAGTTAAAACTCGATATTTCACTTTTCTATATCCTTTATTTTTATACAAAATATTTAGGTTTCATTCCAAAATCAAAATCCTTTATTTCAAGTTAAAGTTGCAAATCTGATTTTAGTTAGCAAAATTTTTCTAACACCCTAAATTTCCAGAAAATTTTGGTAGAGTCTCCCTTGTACGGAGAGCCTTTTGCAATATGAAAAATATGATAAAAAGATATACATCGGCTCTCATGGCCGGAAAACGCAATATATATCAATATTTTTATTTTTCACGCGCTAAATTCGTAAGCGTATCTTATTTTAGTGTTATTAAGTAAGCTCGCTTAATTTATATGCAATTTCGCAACCCAAATCTAGCCCAATAGCCTCCTTGTACCTGTACTTACTTAAATAAATCCCATCAGTTTCATATATATGAAATTTAATAGCATTACATTCATTTCTACTAGTTAAACACATTAGTTTCATAAACAAACATGTTATATCATGGATGTATAACCAATTTTACAAACAAAACACGCTATAATATGTATATCTAGCATGTACATGCAAATACAAGGTTCCAACATTTAATCATTCACTTCCAAATTGATTTGCATACCATTTATTCGATTTGAAATTCATTCACAACAATTCATTTGCATCTAATCTATATTTACACATATTACATTCATATCCATTTCAAATTGATTCTAATCAATTTATCAATTTCTATTCATTCACATTCAATTTATTTATGAAATCTTGTTCTTTTCGTTTTATATTAACGGTGTTTCATTCCATGTCAATTTATTTATGAATCACTTCATAAAATTAATATTAAGGTGTATTATAACCTTTTATACGTCATTTATATTCATTTCCACTTCAAAATTTAATTCCATACTCAATTTCATTTACATAACATCTCAAAACCATATTCAATTTATTTACACTTACACCAAGCTCATTTTTAACTTATGTCAATGCTATTTCAATCCATTTCCATTTATAAATCAAGTCCCATTTCAATATTCAACTTACTAATTAATTTATCAAATTAGTTCTCTTTCATTTTACAATTCACAATTTGAATTTCATTTCAAAAAAATCACTCCATTTGGTTGGCTTGAGTTCAAATTCATTTTATAATTCAAATTTGGGATTTTCATTTCTTTACCAAAATATCAAACCACTTCCATTTTGGTTTTACCATTCCACTTTTCCAATTTATAAGTTACATAACTTCTTTTTCACATTTTTATCAATTCTATACTTGAGTTGATTCCATTCAAAATTTATAACTTATATTTATATAACTATTTCACAACTCAAATTTTATATTTAATTCATTTCGATATAATTCCAATTCAATTTTTATATAACTTAAGTTAAATTTCAATCCATACAATCCATTTTAACTTACTTAAGTTAAAATTCAATTTCAAAATTCAAAATTTACACTTACCTTTCTCAATTTCTAATTATAAGTTTTATCTTATCCCCTGATATTATCTAAAACATTTAGATAAGGATTCCAGAATTCAAACACCCGGTTTTTACTTCAAATCATTTTGTAGTCATAAATATATATAGCTCTTTTGGTTTAACAAACCACTCCTTTGAAATTTTCAAAATCAACTTGGTTTTATCCAAAACAATTCTTTTGGAATTTTCAAAACAACACTTATTTACCAAACAAAAATCTCCATATCAAATTACTATGGTAGCAATCCATCAGTAAGAAACTCGAAAATGAATACTGATGATGTTGTAGTCATCACCAGAATTATTTTTCAGCGACTGTAGTTAGTTCAGTGCCTCATCACTTCCAAAATCCATTTAAAAACATTTTCTATTCAAATACATTTCCACAATAATATTAGCATTATTTATTTCAAAACGCTATGGAAAACATTTCCAAATATCTTCAGGATTTAAACTTCCAAATCCTGGTTTGAATCAAATTTTAGTTTTAACTCATTTGTATAATTCATACTTATACCTTTTAATTTGGTTATATATGACCATCTCAATTTATAATCTTGTTTTGATTATAATAACAACAACCAAACACATCGACATACTATAATAATTTCAGAAAATTATTCCTTTTATATCAAAATATAATTTAGGTAAAATTATTTCATTTACCCATTTCAAAACAATACTATGTCGATTTAACTTGTTCAGAGTTAAGAAACCCCTATCGATACAGTTGTCCAGACTATGCCGACCAAAGTTCATAAACACTCAACCGATAAGTCAATACAATATAAAACAATTTATATTCACTAACAAATACGCGCTCATTTCTATAATACACTCAGATTCATTCTAGGGTACTTCTAACCCTATTTCTAATGAGTAATCCCCACCTAAGCCTTGGTATCACTCAACCTAAGCTCTGATACAAAATGTAAAGGCCCGTATCTCCATACCCTTTGAGTCGACAATAAATCACACGTGTCCAACACAAATTGAATGGAAATACGAATCTTTAGGGGTGAAGAAGAACGAGATAGAAGAAACAAAAACAACACATAGAATCTCACAAATCGTAGCGGAACAATATATAATAGATAATAGCAGACTTTTATACAAAGAATCTATAGCTATTAATATTCACACAAGCATCAGACTACAACAATCAACAATCAATCTGGACAGTTACAATAACTTGTCCTCACATATACTGAATATACAGCATGACTCACACAAGGGAAATAACCAAGTACATATAATACGCCTGAGAAACTTCCAGCTCGTCTCTTGAAATCCATAGCATCCTAACCTGAATTTGTAATACTCGGTCTGACCCGAACATTATAATAAAATAACACCCGAGTCAGTCTGAAAAACCAGCATGAGAAAACACACTCAATTTGAATTATTACTGTTATCAAAATCCTTTTGAAAACAAAGGTATCTAGTAAGACCACGCCATACATAAATACGACGGGTTTTTACCTTACGCTAAACAAAACATTTCATATCAAAATCATCTGATATTATGATAGTGTCTATAGAAAATAAAGTATAAAATAGCTGAAATGCTTGCATCTCATGTTTTAACATATGTGGTATACAACTAAAACCGTATGGCTCGTAGTGGATATTGGATTCCATACAATGACAAGGTAAGGAACTACCTTCCGAAGGTACATCTTTAGATAAATGCACCGGGGTCTGACAAGAACATCTTGTACTCCTGCCACACAGGACTGGCCTACCACTTAACTAGTAGTACTGAATATGATCACCCCGCTTGGGCCCTGAAGCATACAATAATAGATAGTAACCGATCAAGATTTGGGATGACCATACCCTACTTGGGTGCTACCCACTTGGCCCTGCTGCATGCTCGATTTTTGTCATTTCCCAGTTGATGAGGTTCGAGGCTACGTTTTACCTTTTGAATAGCAATCCCACTTGGAATGCTAATCACTGCCTTCCAGGCAACAATGCAATGATAGCATTCATCCATACAAGTTGTTTTGGGTCTGAACAAACCGAATCTCCTTCAAGGTCACCATCTTCATTATCTTCGAGAGATCACAATTCGTAACGCACAAATCAGATCGAAGTGGTTTTTGGATAATTAAATCTGATCTCAGTCTCTTCGAAACGATCAACGAATTTAGCCAGATTTGATAGTCGGTTATTTAACTATCAAATTACACACATAAGCAGTCACTAGGCCCAATTTTATAAATCTTTCAAAACATTCATTTCAAAACTATCTTTACAAAGATATATATTCAACTCTCTTCCAGCATTCCAACATTTGAAAAACAATTTCAAATACTTATCCATAATAGGATATTTTTAAACCATTTCAACACTTAGAAATATTTCTGAATTCAATTTATAACACTTAGAAAAATATTTCTATATAATTCAATTCACACTTAAAATATTTCCAAAACCCTCTTTTTAATACTTAGGAAACTATTTATAAACATATTCTCCAAAATCATTTTAGTATCAACTTATGAAATATTTCATAACTTATCTCATAAATCTCTGGAATTTATATTAATTCCTTTTACAAGTTCCAAAACCGATTATACTCGCTTATAATCTTGTCTAACTATTTATATCTTCTTTATGAATTCAGATTCATTCTCGAAGTTCTTGTTTCTAACATCTCAGAAATTTCCTTAAGTTTCCAAAATTCCATTATAAGATTTCTCTTAAAAAATCACTTTTGATCAATAAAATCTGGTCACAAATCTCGAGAGTATTTATAAATAAAACTCAATCACCTACTTTTAAATTCTATATATAATAATAATAATAGTAAGTATTTTAAGGAAATAATTATTTTCCAAAAAGGCGTTTAAGTAATTATTTAAAAGATCAAAACACTTTCCAAATAAACCATGGAAACCGATTCCCAATTCATTATAAATAATATTTATTGGCTTACAATGGTTATTTATAATAAATTAAATCTATTCGAATAGTTAACTTTTTCGAAATATTTTAAATACAAATAACAGTTTTAAAATAACACTGTTTAATAAATAATCTCTTTTTAAACAAATTTTACTTCTTGATTCCAAGAATCTATTTTTAAATTTCCAATATAACCGATTTCAATTTATAATATCTCTCGATTTATACACCTCGATTTACAATTCAAATTCCATAACCATTTCCAGTTCCAAAAATAGAATCATCTATTTTTCCTAAACAAAATTCCCATATCTTGTTTTAAATCCTTACTATGACATATCCTCCCAAATTTTATACATTTATAACTATTTCATTTCATTTATAAATATCGATTATAAATTCATAACTCATTCTTATTTTATCTACTAATAACATATCCATATTTCAAAAGCCCTTTTAATTCAATTTCTATTTAAAATCTCGTTTGGAAATCTCTTTTTAATAAATCCAATTATATTCCAAATCCCTTCAAAAACTTGATTTCAACTTCAAATTATAATTTAAGAAATATTATTAAAATCCTTTGTTTCAATCTCCTTATATGTATATAAATTTCAAAAATATATTTATTTTTGAAAACTCCTTACGAAATAGTTAAGTATATTTCCAAAATCAAATCTTTTATTTAATCCAAACCATTCCTTATTCAATATTCCAATTTCCATATAAATAATTTTATTTCCAAAAATCACCTTTGAATTTCTTTCTGAGATTCAAAAATATTATTATGGTATTTAAAATACCAAATTAGGGCCAGTGCTACTATAGCATCCAATATATCAAATCACACAGTAATCCATAATAGATTATTCAATCACATCATATATCATTATATATGGAACAATCAATATATTTTTGAGGAATCCAGTTGGATCCCTCCAACCTATTTCCATGCATCCACAAATGTTATATAACATAAAATACTAATCCCGCTTCGACGTGGGATATCGTGGTAATATAGGGTCATCGCTATTATGGGGGGTGCATAGTGTCTCATCCGCTCCAATCGGCGGGAAATATACCCAACTACTAATATATATACTAATATATACAATATAACATCCAACTAATAAATTATTATCAATCCATTCAATCAACCAATAAATTATTTTTAACACTTTAAAATAAAACTAGTTATCCAAATGAGTGAGATTTACTCACCTTGATTTTAGTAGTCGCTAAAACGTTTCGTTTTTGAATTAAAATTGAGCTGGCATTCAATTTTAACCCAAAATTTTGACAAGGTCCAAATCCGTCCAAACCAGTTTCATTTCGGAGCTCTCGTCATCACGATCGCAACGCAAAATGTTTCTTCCTAATCGGACCTCGTATGAGAGAGTTATAAATTTTATAATTATCGAACATTGTTAAATTAATAAAATAAACTAATTATAAGTTTAAAATATTTACATTACCGCCAAAAAGCCTGTGCATGACATTACAGTGCTCAATCGTGCACTATGCACATCCCTCCCCTCGATAATCCTCTTAAATGACCCCGCCATCGAATTCCACTCGGCTTCCTCTTCTCCCCGGATCACTTATCAATGCCTCCGATTCCCCCCTACAAAAAAGCAACAGTAGCCACTCTCCTCCCTCAAGCGCCAGGTCGCGAACCCCAATCGTGCATCGCACTTCGAGGATTCATGGTCCCCAATGCTATTTCACTCGCCAAACCCAAATACAAGCTCAAAATTGCCTAATTCCATCTCTAGTTCCCAAAAATCAAAACCCTACTTCGCTGCTCACCAACGGTCGTTCCAAGGCAATGAATGAACATCACCAAATCTACCTCAGCGCGAAGCCCCCATCGTCGGAAGAATCTTAAAGTTAGTTTCGTATTTTTTATTAAGTATATTTTGGGAAATTAAATATCGAATTCAAACTCTTTCTTTTTCTTTCCTCTAAATTTAAAAATGAAGAGAGAATGCATTTTGTCACAACCCGTTTTTCCATACCCTTTGAATCGACAATAAACCACACATGTCCAACTCAAATTGCATGAAAATACGGAACATGAAGGATAATAAAGAAAAATAGACAGAACTGAATCTCACACGAATGGAATAACATATAATATTGAAAAAATATCTCTACAGTTGAAAATTTTAAAATACAACATCAGAGTCTAACCTAGATTCAGCCTGGACAGTTATAACACCTGCTCCTACAAATGCTGACAAACAACAAAACAAATACAATAGATGCAGCGGATAATATAATACGTCCATACGATGATGAAGATCTCCAGCTCTCCTATGGAAACTCCAACCGTCTTCGACTAAACCTGAAACTACTCGGATCTGACCCGAGTATTGAAAATACCCGTATCAGGCTTGATAAACCAGCGTGACAATAATAGATGACAGTGTCATATATCAGCCTTTAAATAAAATCCTTTGAAAACAAGAGTATCTCATAAGACCACGCCCACACATAAACACGGACGGGTTTTTATCTTATGATAACTAAAACACTTTTATATATCAAAACATTTGATATTATTTCTAATGTCATCTCTTTGAAAACATTTGCAAATATACTTATTAATCTTATCCGAAATGGTTACCCATATAGCATTTCGAGACTATTCATTACGCCAATATAAACAAAACTGCAGGTTCTTATTGGAGAATGGATTTCCATACAAATGACCAGGTGAAGGATCTACCTTCCGAAATGGATACACCTCTAGATGGATGCCCCGAGGAACAGCATAAAGGAACCCCTACCAACACAAGACCGACCTACCTCTGTAACTAGATAGTACCGAATATATCATCCCCCAGTCGTTACCGACCATTACTCGAGTGCTCATTTTCCATACACCACATTAATTTACATCCCAAACGTCATAGCAGAAAGAAATATATCTAGAAGGGGATGATCATACCCTACTTAGGAATGACCCAATTAGCCTTGCTGCATCTAATCTTGTTTCGGTCATTTCCGAGTTGATGAGGCTTAAGGCAACGATTACCTTTTCACATAGCACATATCACATCTTTGAATGCCACATTTTCCATTTCCGTTGACTACTAATTGCCTTCCACAAAAATACAACCCTTGAGCTCGTACGTCTCAAGGAAGGGTGTTAAGCTAAGAGAAGTTGCCTTCTCCGCCACCAAACAGATGTACGTTTGTAAAAACCAATGTTCGTAATCATTAGAAATGCAATGTCAGATAAACGTCCATACAAATTGTCCAGGAACAGGACAAACCAAAGGCACTCTCCAACTACCACTAGTAGCGAGTAGTCCTTGCAATCCGAAAAATCTCCACAACGAGGAGACCACTGCTATATATAACTCGGGAGCTACCCAGAGCAAGTCAACAAGCAGTCCTCACGCTATAAAGATCCACGGTCTTCAATAATCATCATCTTCAACATGTCTTCACTTTCGAACGTATACATTGGTTCGAAGTGGTTTTCGGATAGGGATTACCCAAATCCGACCCCGGTTCCTTCGAAATCCAATTATTGCTTTAAAAGATTTTAAGTTCATATGTGGATATCAATCATCAACCAATCACTTCATCTTTTATTTAAATCAAATATATTCCTTAGATATATTCTCTTCAATTTATTCTATTTTACTTTCAAGAGTATAGGGAATCATTAAACCTCATTTATCAAATCATTTGGTTTATTTAAACCTTTCTTAAGTCTTGGAATAATTCCAAATCATCTTCTCTTTTACTTAGGGAAAACCTTTCCAAATCATTCTTTTAAATCTTAATCAAAGATTTCTTTCTTAACTTCAAATCATATTCTTGCAAATCGAAGGTTTTCATAACAGAGCACTACTGCCATCTTAAATATGGTAAATTTCACCTCCAAGGGCTAATGGCAAGTAATCCTACTCCTACATCATGAATATCTTTTTCTTCAACGATCATTGTCTTCAATATGTTTTATTTCGAAAATTAGTCTGAAGGGGTTTTCGGATAGGAATCACCCAAATCTGATCCCGGTTTTTCGAATAGGAATCACCTAAATCCGATCCCGGTTCCTTCGTACCAATCATCGAAAAAAAAAATGTTAAGTGGTTAAATAACATTCAAAGAATCTGTTTCTTTTCTTTTATTTTGGAAAACCTTAAATATGATCTTTTTAGAGCATCCGGGCTTTCCTTTCGATCTATTCCACCCCTCGCCTAAGAAAAGAAAACATAGGCCAGGTAAGTTCAGGGCACTGGTTGCTCCATCCCTAACCTTAGTTAAACACCTTGTTTTATCTTCCTAGATCTCACAGGCAGGACAAATGTACTAGTCGTTTCCGCATACTCAGTTATTAATCTTCATTTTAGAAATGATTTATTAAACTTCCAAATCATCATTTAAAACACTTAATTATTCTTTTAAAATCATTCACAAAAGATTTAGGAAAGAATTGTTAAGTTTAAAACTACATTCAAAAGGTTATAGAATTTGCAGCATAAAAGTGCTGCAGAAAGTGTTATATAAGCTTATTTGATTTAAACAACCTATTAATATTTGAAAATTCATATTTTTCATTCCAAATCATTTTTAAACCATTTTAATAGATTTATAAAAATTATTACATATTTTTAAAACATTTAAAAATATCATTTATAAAGAAATCCCTTTTTGGATTCCGAACTGCAAAACCACGATGTTTTTAGAAAATTGTTTTGGACATATTTCAAAATATACAAGATGAAATATTGATTTTCTTTCTTTATTTATTTAAACATATTTAAATGTTTATAAAACATTTCTAACTCATTTTAAATCTATTTCCAAAAGGTTTAAGCATTCCATATACACCCTTTCATTTTCAAAAGGAAAGTGATTCCCTTTGTGCTTATCGACGTGTATTAACATGACTTGGTAAAACAATTTAACAATCATATCAAGCAATCAATACTTGATGATAAAATCATATATAAGCATCCATAGCAATCATAACGCATCATCAAACATGTATATATAAAAGTAGAGATGTTAAATAGAGTTTCTTACCATAAACCAAAGCGATAAACTTCCTACCAACATTCTATTCAACCAACACTTCACTAACTACTTCCTACTCCATTAAACACTAGAAAAAAACATCCTCTTCCTTCCAATAGCTTAGTCGAGGCTTGAGATGGAGGTTGGCCGAAAGTATAAAGAAGAAGCGGTAGAGCTTTGAACTTGAATTTCCAAGATTTTGATTCGAAAAATAGGTCATCTTATCTCTTGTTTTTGACTCTCTTACTCTCAAAATTTGAAAAACTTGTTAACTGAAAAATTATTGAAAATTATTTTCTCTTGAATGAGAAAAAAAGAATAACTCAAATCCAAGTTGTTTTGAGGAAGATATGCTAGAATGAAGAAGAGGTATTGTCGGATTAACAAAAATAAAGCCCAAAAATGCACTTCAAAGAATTGAGTTTCAGATATAGCAAACCTCAAAACTGGAAAAAGTGATCAACATAAAAGTTGTAGAAACTGGAATTTCATATGGTTTGAAAAAAGTAATTTCTTAATTTGGATCAGTTATGATCAAGTTATGATCAAAACAAAATGGCATATTCTCTGTCTTAAAAACCGAGCCAGAAATTACACTGGAAAGAAGTGGATTTTTGACCTAGTTACTTTTAGAATGAGACAAAGTGATTAACGAGAAAGTTGTAGCCACTGGAAAAATACATGATTTGAAAAGACTATTTTTGTATTTTGTATCATTTTTGAAGAAGTTATGGCCGAGAGAAAAGAGGTAAAATGTTGAGAAAAGAGGAGTTTGATTTGAAGAGGATGAACATTGATTTCTTTTGAATATTTTGTAAATATTTTGACATTATCTCTTTCTAAATTTTTTTATGTCATGGAAGCCATTAAAGAGGAGAGGAAGAAGATAAAGAAGCTTGAGAAACGAAGTAGAAAAAATGTGAATGAAAGTGAAGAAGGAGGTGGGTATTTATAGAAAAAGAAAGGAGTGGTAATTTACCAAAATAACCTATTACCAAATTACCAAAATAACCTTACTTCAATCTAAAGTAATCTCTACTTTTTCAATACTTAACATCACCTTTCACATCCTTACTTTATGTCTTAATCCCTTAAGAACTAAGCTAAGTAAAATAATAATTATGTTGGCTTTTGATGTGATATTGATTTGATGTTTACTTTTGACTTTTTTACTTACTTTTGTTAATTCTTACTTACTTTTCTTAATGACTTCTAGAAGTTTTCTAATTTTATTTAGTAAAAGTAAACTTAATTAGCATTAAAATGTGTACATTTATATGTTTCAAATATGTTAACAAAGGTGCGATAACGTTGCGACAACTTTTAATCGATCAAACATTGATTTTCGACAAAACGTTTTCCGGTCACATTTTGACGTTTCTGTTAAACTATTTATTCATGCAAACCAAACTTTAAAATAAATTTTTTATTATCTTTAAATAATTAAAACAAGCATATTTGACTTATAAAATAATATAAAACAATATCCAAATCTTCTTATAAAATTACGACATCGATTTATCGATATGCGACGAAATTTGTCAATTTTGTAAAACAAGTTTTATATATCTATGAAACCATTATAAATTAAATTACTATTATTATCAAATGAGTTTGATATCGATTATATATATATATATATATATATTTAAAATGAATTGTTTATCCTTTAAAGAAATTTCACGAATATTTATCCTACTTTATCGGAATCCGACTTTTGTCAATTTTACAATGGAAATCCAAAATCTTTATTCAATATCAAAAATAAGTTTACCATTCTTATTTATTATATAAAACATGATTGTTTAAGTTTGAAAATTCTACATTTGAATATTTAAAATAATTAAATATCCTATTTTCAAAGTGTTAAAATTATGGGTCGTTACACATTTTAAAAAAAAGAGGTAAGCACGAGTAGGGTTGTTGAGAATGGTAGGTTGGCTCAAATGAAGGAATAGCGGCTGTGGGGTCAAATCAATTTAAATATTATTTAAAAATAAAAAATATCTAGCTATAAATTATGGACTCCAATCGAGGCATGCCGCCTGGCGTTCATAATGTTATACCCTTATTCCAAATGCAATGGAACAAGTCTCTAGCCCCAACTCGATCGTATGTGGTAGATAGCCTTTTAAATCGACGATTTTAAATTAAATTAATTTTGTGCGTTTTTAACTCGAACAACCAAACGGTGAATCCAATTAAAATTTGAAATTCGATAATAATATACTATTATGGATCCAATGGAACTAGTTTCTTCGAATTCCGAGACTGTGTCCCGAATCACTATTTTAACGTGTCGATTAAATCGACGATTTCAAAAATTGGTAAAATCACTTGAAAATTCAGTTTTAAAAACTTACTAACTCAATTTTAATTTAAATAGAATTTATATCAACATTAGAAATCGTTTCGATTCATATTCAACTCAAAATTTCAATTATTCAGCATTCTGTATTACGCTAAATCGCTATATTTAAAATTTAAATCCATTCCTCGAATTCAACCAATTAATTCCACATTCAAAATCAATTATATTTCGAATTCAACATTTAAAACAATTTAAATATTCAAAATCAAATGACTGAAAAATCTGGGTCGTTACACATGCTTTGTAATTCTGACCTTAAATTTGCTCAACAAATCATAGGTCTGCATGTTATGGATAACTCCTTATCGGTTGTATCACATATCACTCCCAACCCATGGTCTTTGTCCTAATCCCATCTCGACCTTGAGTTTTCTCAACTAATTGAGATTATTCATTCTACCTACTATTCCATGATCGCCTAAGTATAATGCATGTACCCTGAGTTTTCTTAACAAATACATGCATGTACCTTACCTCTTCTAGTCAGTATATTAATAGTACTACACATAACATCCCTAACTTGAATTTGCTCAACAAATAAAGAGTATGCAAGTAATTTATTAATATATATAGTAGATGACAACTTTGTATATTAGAGATTCATAATGTTTAATATGTAAATTTTTGAGTGATATTGATTTAAGGAATAATGTATTTCTTATAGCATACCATCGTGGTTCAAGTGTCGAGCACATTTGAAAATACGGTATACGTACCATATGTATGTATTTACTTCAAAAATCTATTATGATTTATGTCAGTTCCACTTATATTATACATTTCTATAATACAAGTTAAATTTATTTATAACTGTTTATAATTTAGTTAACTTATATAATAGTCATATGTATATTATTAATTAAATCATATTTAATTAATTTTAATTTATCAATTTAATTAACTAATCTATTAAATTATTTTAAAATTCAATTATTTTATTTTATTCATCTTTAACAATTTAAGAGAAATATTAACTATAACATCTATAGTTTCATTTATATATATCATTATATATATATATATATTTCATTAATTAACATGTAATCAATTAATTTGTTAAATAAGTATTTTATTTAATTACAATAATTTCAATTAAATTTTATAATAAATTCGAATATTATTTCAACACCACAATCAATTGAAGATATATATATATATATCGAACTATAACATTTTATAGTTATATATATAATATATATGTTTATTTTAGCTAATTAACTTTGATTTATTTGTTTATTTAATTAATCCAGCTAATTAAATATTAAATAATTTTTAAAAATATTAATTTATTTTCAAAGCAATTTCGAGAAATATGTTATAACTTTTATAAAATTAATTTTATAGTTTAAACTTAACTTTTAAATTTGAAATATAATTTAAGTTTTAAACTAAAATTTGAAAATTAGCACAAGGCCCAAATACAATTTAGGCCTTTACATCGGGCTAATCTTTTGGACTTACTCCATCCATTGGTTTAGGCTAGTAGCTAAGGAGGGGAGAATACTTGATTATTCAACCCCAAGCTTAAATACTTCTATTTTAGATACCCATCAGATAAGTAGGCTTTATTAGTTTGTTTTAAAGTCGCTAATTTAGACCACATAGACCATTTGGGCTTTGATATTATTGTTGTTTCCGAGTTGGTCTGCAATGGGTGAAATAGGTGGATTTCAATTTTTTTTCCTATTTTGAATCATAGTAGACCTATGAAGTCAAATGGTTTTGACAAGATCCAATTTAGTTAATTTGAATAAAATCCAATTTTATTAAAGTTTCCGATTTAATTAATTTACGTATTTAATTTATTCAATATTTATATGTTTTAAATATATCAGTATATACTCATGTGTATATATAAGTGTAATGTGTAACATAGCAAGGTGTACATGGTTAATGAATACATAAGTAGATATTGTGATTTATATCCACTATACATACATTAGCTAATGAAGACTTAGTAAAACATTTTAAAATTCAAAACTAGATCCTAAAAATATTAGCTAAAATATCTTTAATTAAATTCAAGCATGCATATTTATATAAAAATTCTGACAATTGAAAATACATTAATTTTTTTATATTATACATACATATACATATATATATATATATTATTTATTTAAAATACACAACACTGTTTTAATATGTACAATAATTTTTATATATATATGTAATTCTTACTCGGCCAGTAAAAATATTTTAAACAAAAAATAATTTTATTAAAAGAATATATATATATATATAATATTAAAAGTGAACATTGTATTGAATAATATATATATTATATAATTATATAAAATGATGTTTTCTGCCAATGAATTTTTTAGTTGAACAGTTGGAATAATCTATATAATCTTTTAAAAGTAAAAATAAACATTTATAATACTTAGAAAATTATATATATATATATAATATATTCATGGCCGAATTTAAATTGTTTACATATTTTTTTGATTTTAAACTTTGAATTTAAATTATTAGTTTCATATAGATTAGTTATTTAATATAATTTAATATATTAATATTTATTGGGAGGTAATATCACATATGTAAAATTGTTATAATAATATGAGCAATATATATATAAGAATATACCTAAGAGAAGTAGCCTTTTATTAACACATCGATTCAAATCGTATCCTAGATCTTTGTCCAAAGGTGCAAACTTCGGAGTGCCACCACTTGGAAAAGTTTTATATTTGATTTGGAGTAAATCTACTCTCTTCTAAGAAATTTTGTTTTAATGGTGGCAAAGAGTTAAAGAGATTGAGGAAAAGAAAAATCAATCCAAAAAGTGGAAGCTTAGGCTCACTTAATTAGGGGATCTAGTAGAAATATCTTCCATCGTATCCTCTTACTTAGTCATGCCTTAAGACCCTTTTTTTCTTATTTTTGGATGGCTATAACTTTGGTCCACAATGGACCAGATAGGCTTCAAACCCAATAGCAATTAACTCTATTTAAATCCAATTTAAATTCTTATCGATATTGTATATTGGTGCGCTTGCGTGCACACACACATACCCAATTAATTACTAATAGCACCTAGAACATTTCTAGAGGATACCCCATTTACTAAAATACCGTAAATATTAAATATAACAATAATTGATATTTCTTTAAATATTAATTAATTTAGTTAATTTAGAATACTTAATAAATTAATTAAATCGAGTGGTGATTTGGAGACTGAAATGAATTCAGAGTTGCGACTCATCGATGTGAATTCAGCCGGTAATTAATATTTGGACAATTCAAATACTAATGTTCATTCGTCACTTAGCTAGTAGTGTGACAGTTTGACTAAATTCATCACTTACAAACTCATCGGTAAAATCCAATTTAACAAATTTAAACAATACATATAGTAACGATTGTTTACATCAATTCTCTTCGTCAATAATATATTACATTAGGACGTACATAATTGGGTTTTCTCAAAATTCTAATACCATCCTTTTTCTACTCAGTTAGTCCACTAAAAAGTCCTTAATTCAATAATAACATTTGTTATTAACCGTACTACTCTATTCGAGACTCTAACTTTAGGTTGACTAAAGTTGAACGTGGTGCTAACTTCATACAACCAAGGAGATGAATTCTCTATTGAATCATGTTTTACTTCCTATGCTTCAACTCAAACCTGACTATAATCGCTTAATGGTCATTGTTCCATGGTTTAACTATAATCAAAGTAGAGTATCCACAACGAAGGTTAATAGTATTCTCAAGTCGAGAGAACTATGCAACATTGTTATTATGAGATTTCCCATTTGACTTAGTTATTATTAACCAACTTGAAAATATTAGGTGAGTTATTTTGTGATGACGGCCCTATAACTCCAGTACCCAGTATACCTGTATAGTGCGTTGCAGCCATGCCTGGTCGATGTAAGATGATTATCAAGGGCTGTCAAGTGAATAAAACAATCACAGAATCTATCGTATATCCCACAACGCATCGAATAAAATATAATATCAATTACAGATATAAAATAGGTGAGACATTAATAACTACATAAACCATAGAATCAGAGTGCATAGGTTCATATAGTTACACAAAAAAGTAATAGAGTTTACACAACTGATAAATAAAATCAAATGATAAACTATCTCTAAAGAAATAAATAAACACCGTCAAGGCTCCATAGTGTTGCATAGTGCAATATTCAATAATAAGCCCAAATATAAGTACGAGAAAGCATGGCCTCCTACTAGCCCATCTGCACAACTCCACATGCTGTCTACATCTACTAAACAGTGTACTTATTTAAGAGTACCCGAGATAATAATAAGCGAAGCATAAAACCTCAAGTCAGAAAACAGTCTGCCATGAGTGATAAATAATCACAAAATACTATGAAAGTCGATATATTATAAGGGAATAGGGTATGGAGAATCATATCTGACCTGTCCCTGCATCTAAAGAGTTAGCACATAATAATATATGCTAATTTACCATCTATTATCATCATAAATGTGTACTGCATCCTAAGTACAATATCATGTGTCTAGGTATCCCATCCATAATACCTATATCCTGTGACATTCCTAGAGTGATAAACAAAGCACGACAAACATAGAAACCATCAAACAATCCTCATGATCGGTCATGTTCTTTAGATATATGACAACTCGTGTGGCCATTCCTCTTCCGAGGATTAATGGAAAAATCCTGTTTCTAAGTGCTCGAACACCAACCACATGGATGTGGACACTAGATCCCTTCCTTGATCTAGGTTAAACAGGCCTTTTCCTCGATCCGGGATAACCGACTAAGCACCCAGTGAGCGTCCTCACATACCCCTACATTATGAGAACACTAGAAACACTCCAAGTATCAATGATCCCTTTACACGCATCCCGAGCACTTCATCGCTCTATTTTTTCAATTTTCCTTAATATAACCCTTCCTTGTTCTATTTTCTATTAGTAGAACCTTCCTCGTTCTACCCACGAGTTCCCTTCCTCGAACTCGTCTTTATGGATCATCATGGCGATTCGATCAACATCGAGCCATCATTATCAGAACAACACTCCATCACCATTGAGTCATCGTCACCAAGTCCCAAAGTCATCACATCGAAGCCTCATGTCGTTGCTTCACCATCAAAATCTCTTGTCATAGAGCAATAACATCAAAATCAAGAGTCGGTCACATGAATAAACCACCGCATCACACTCCTCGAAGCCTCCTCATCGTCTACATAGAAGACTGGCCAAATCGGCTATAAACAATAGTGGTAGATACCAACCACTCCATAGTGGTCGATTTCGACCACTTTGGTCATCTCCTGAGCCAAAATGGCTAAGTAAAAGCCAAGTGGAAACATCCAGCATCCATCTTGAAGGCCCAAGCATATACCCAAGTCCATTATCTTCTATCTTCATATCGGTAGGTACGCATGCCAGTATTTTTCCACATACTGATCTCATCCATTCGATTTTCCATCATGTGTGCATTCAATTGATATGCATGTAGCTCTTTTCATCTATAAGTTCCCATCCTATGTGCATTCAACCAATATATAAGGAACTCTATCTTATGGGATATTCTCTAGCACTATATCACTAGTGGATCAGCATTTTCAACAAAAATAAGCAAATAAAATACATACAACAACATAACATACATAAAACATGTATAACACATCTATATCAACCAATTTGAGATTCATATCAAAAACATCCAAAATATGGCAATTTTCAAAAAGTATTATGTCTATAAGAACATGTCTGATATCAATTTTAAAACCGTTTTAAAATTCATTTATGAAATTAGGTGTGGGTTTAGATATATTCAAAATCATGTTTTGAAGTTTGAAATCGTTTCAAAAACATCGTTTCTACACTGTAATGACAATTATAGTATGGTGAGAGACAATATCCCTTACCTTAATAAAAAATACCAATCCTATTCCAAGTCGTAGAGGGCTGCAATACAAGTGGAACACAAGTAACCGCGTCCAAATCAGACCTCATATGCAAAAGATAAGGATAATATAAGAAATATATATATAATCAACTAATTAGTGAATCTAATTAATTATTAATCTTTACTAATTATCTTTAGTAATCATCTTCATAGTTCTTTTCTTCTTCCCTATTACTCACGAACCCACGCTAGCATCCAAGTTCCTGCCCTACCGCATCACACACATAACCACTTTGTCACCTCGCTTTGCCAACCACCGCACACCACTTGCACCTCCTACCACTGTCGCACCATCGGCACCACTGCCGCCTACCTCGGCCACCACTCCATCCACCAACATCCAACCAACTCGTGAATATATTTTGCTTTTTTCCTTTTTACATAAGCACTGGCCGCCACACCACAGAGCACACCAACTTCCATCACCTAATACTACTAGCACCACTGCATGACCCAGCGCCCCACTGCCACTGATTCTGGCACACACCAACAACCACGATGGCTTGCAATGGCCAAAAAACATGAACAAACCCAAAAGCTTTTCCAACCTTTTTACCTTCCTGCCATCACTACATCCGCTTTCAGCTCAAACCATCTACATTTTCAAACCTCTATGCCTAGATGAGCAAACTATTATAAATGGTTTCTGTAACAACCCAAAATTTAAGCTCTAGTAATTAATTAATGAATTGATTAAATGATAAAATAACTTTGTGAAATTATCAGAAATGAGCCACGGGAGTTGCACCATTGTGTCCGTGTTAATTTTTTGGTCAATTTCCATATATAGAACGTCAAAATCCGAGCTAGTATGAAGAAGATATGAATTAAAGTAGAAACGAGAAAAAGGAAAAAAAAATATATGGGGCTAGGTCGACCCTAAGGTTGACCCTCACAATGGCAAGGTCGACCTATAGGTCGACCTTTGCTAGTGAAAGTCAACAGGTAGGTCGACCCTCCTACCCAAGGAATGCATTCTTTTACATTGCTTCGTCGAGAATGATTTTAACACGTCATTTTGCAACTTTTGTCCAATCCTATGCGTCTGTGCTTCCATCCGACGGTTCCTATCGAGCCTATGACGTGGTTGCACCAGATTTAATTTCCAAATCCAACGGTCTGAGATCCACAAGTGACACTATAAATAAGACTCTAGGCCTAGCTATTTTTCTCGTTTAGATTTTCTCCATCTGGGTTCATTGCCTGAGGCTGGACCCTAAAAGGAATATTTTTCCGATGAGAAGATCTTTTTAATTAAAATATTTTATACCCCTTAAGTGGATCCGGGAAGGCCGAAGGAAAGAGCTAAGGACCACATGTGGGTGTTTAGTAATTATTTTAGATTCTTAAGTAATTTAAAATAATAGGGTTTCCAATAGTTGTAGTTTTTCTACAATTTTGGGATAACCTTTATACAAGTTTATTTACAGTTTAATTTAAGTAAGTTTTAGACTTGTTTTTCAGCCCATTTTCTTTTAGCTATTCTATTTCAGTCATTTGCAATTATTTATTTTTAATTATAGCTTTTCCAATTATTTACAATTATTTACGTTTTATTTACATCTATTCTACGTTGGGATTTCTTCTGTAATTGCCAGTTTCTTTTTAATTTCCTTTTTACGCGAATGGAATAAATTGAATAGAATAAATCGCGAATATTAACTAAATTATAAGAACACTGATTTTACAGAAAATGGGATGTAAAAAAAGAAGCACTGTAATAAATTGGACTTAGACTGAAATAGGTAAATTTAAGATATTTGCAAGCTTAGTTATAACATATAATTATAACTAAAAAGAGAAAATAGAAGAAATGGCAGAAGTAGCTTATTCTTAAACTTAGATCTTGGGTTAAGTAAATAAGCAAAGTCATAACACACAGGTTATAATTAGAGACAGAACAGAAAAGGCTTATCTTTAAGACTTAGAATAAGTTAATAAGTAAAGATAAAAGTAGGACCCGTACCAACAACATTCCTTTTTTTAGTTAGGTCTCACTATAGATTAGGTGAGGCTAGGGCACGCTTATGCTGGAGTAGTGGTAAATAAGAGGTCAATAAATAGAAGTTCAAATCATGGGGATTTGGACAAGAGGCGCAACTAGATTTTGTTTGTTAGATAAGACCCGTACCAACAGCATTCCCTTTTAGTCAAACATAGGTGGTCTCACAATAGCACATGTGAGGCAAGGGCACGCTTATGCTAGAGCAGTGGTAAATAAGAGGTCAACAGAAGGGAGCAACAGATAGTGCGAGCCTAATGGTGGTCGAGCGTGCGACCTCAGTGCTGGCTGATAAGTCGTTATTGAGTTATAAGCGCTTGGTAGGTGTCTTCTGCGTAGGGACCAATATGGTCTAGTCCGCAGTAGGCATAGGTGTCTTTTGCATAGGGGCCAACAGGGTCTAGTCCGCATCTTTTGCATAGGGACCAACGGGTCTAGTCCGTGTCTTTTGCGTAGGGGCCAATAGGGTCTAGTCCGCATCTTTTGTGTAGGGACCAATGGGTCTAGTCCGCAATAGGCACAGTAGAGATAGAGGCCGATCAAAGGGTAGAATTAAGATTTCTGCCTAATTAAAGTAGGATTAGGGTTTCAGCCTAATCAAAGCAGTTATCTAAGAAAAGTGCAAACAATCTAATCGAGCTATTTAAGCAAAGCAAACAGTTAAACCATGTTTTATTCCAGCTTTATCTTTCCTTTATTTCCTTTTATACTAGAACTGTTGCAAAGTCTATTATCTTTACCTTGCTTAAGAATACCAGTAATTACTTTCATTCATCGGACTTTTAGTCTGACCCACTTCTTTATTTCCCTTTTTTCCCCCATAAGCCAGTAGAGGTAGGGATAGTAGATTTCAGATTCCTTTAGAGGTTCAGCTGCGGAGATTTATCTTCATGTATTCTTCTTCTTTTTTAGTTTTCTTTTTTTGGATTTCGGATTTACTGGTACTGTTGAGAGGGATGGTTTTGTTTATGTACTCTAATATGACTAAGATGGTATTTTCTTTTCATAAGACATACATTGGGTATTTTGAGACACCTTGTATATTTGGTTTTATGACTCTACTTTATGAAGTTTGATTTTGAATAATAAGATTTCTAGTTAAATGTTTCCGCTGTTTTATTTATTTTGTCTTTTGAATCTTAATCTTTGTAAGTTTTTAGCTATACCTACAATGCACCACACCTTTTAGTGTGCCTTTTTGGGTATACTAAGGGATGTGGGGTGTTCCAGTTTCCAATACAGTTAGAGTTCGCCGTTGGTGATCTATCCATTCAACGTCGATATCTCACTCATCGTAGCACAAAACATGACCATTCCAATGTCATTTTGATCCTCTTTCTTCTATGAACACAACAATATCATCCAAATCCATAACGGTTCACCCCTAAAATGACTAGTCGCTAAATTCGTATTTTCCGACAGCTATAATCGGAGTTGGGTCAAACCAAGGCCATTGCTGCATAGCTCTCAGATAAATAAATAGAGCTAAGTTTTATTTAGGCCAAAATGGTATTCATTTGTAGAGGAGAAAGGAAATAGAAACAGGTTCCATGATGAAGAAGATGAAATTATGTGAAATAAAATTGATAGAATGTAACTACAGTAGATGAGTGGTATTTATAGAGTAGTGGGTAGGGTAAGGGTTTGGAAATCCATTATTTTCTTTTATTTCCAAAATTTTAATGCATGTTTTGTGGTCGTACGACTTACAAAAATGTCAAATTGCAATGTTTTTTCGACCGCGAGACTCATTGTATTTTTCTCGTTCGAACGATACAAATTTCATCAAAATCCAAGACCGTGCCCCGAGAGGCCATTTTTGGGCTCTTAAGTAGTACAGCCCGTCGAAATGCCCGATCTCAAAAATTCTTCAACTTCACGGCTCGTACACTTTTTCTTGACCTAGGGACATATTCTGCTCGTCCAAATTCCCCAGTGCCTATCAGTGCATGTATATTCCTAAACTACGTATAACCATCGAAAATGAAGAAAAATATAAATCTGGGTCAAAATCGTCCAGTAAAATTACCGAGGATCAAAAGTGTCGTGTAACATCCCCTATCTAAAGGCCTAAAGCTAAGCGCTACAGATGCTGCAGTCATCTATAGTATTAACTTCCAGCAACTAAATACGGTTATGTTAATGGTATCTATAATATCAGAAGCACTTGAATATGAAACAAATCACAAATTTCAAAACAACATTTTTCTATTACATTTAAAACAGATGTTCCATATTCAGATTACATAATCCCAAATGTTTCCCAGGCAATGATAAAATATACTTATTACAAAATATGCCAAGAGTGACATATGAAGATGCGCCCCTTGGATGATCAGAGTCATATAGTCAAATTGACTTAATACATACACAGTGGAAATAAACACAAAACAAAGAACTGCAACTCCTAAATAGCTATCCATTAGCCTCCTGCTCGCCCCCAGTAGCTTTATTCGTCATCCTACTAAAAACCTAAAAGAACCTCGGCCCTCGGTTTACTCAAATCAATTTTGAGCACCCAAGAGTTTAAGGGAAAAACATAAACTTCGAGTCAGACATAAAGCCTGGTGTGAATAATACTATACATCCCGGTTATTGATGTTAAGTGAGACCACGCTGCTTAGCAGAACGGGTTTCCCCTCACTAACATCCTTTTAAAACATATCTTTTGCAAATCTTTTCCTGCAACCAAAACTGGTTAAATACTGTAAAGCGTCATTATGTAAACATACATATCAGGTAATAAAAGAACTATTTGTTCAAACACTTAGTTTTGTTTGACTAACTATTAACCTTTGACTGACTCGGGCCTACCAAACAAAATAACAAAATAATCTAATATTGTTAGACACACCTCTTCTTGACGGTCTGTCCTTAACTATCTGTTAAATACTTCTCTTCTGGACGGTCTGTCCCTAACTTCACATCTCTCAGTGTCACCTGATTCTAATGGTTTTGCGGGCTCACCAATAACCTATCTGTATACAAATATATATTCTCTTCTGTGTGTAATCATAATTTTAATCTTACCTGTGACAAAGCCCTACACACTGGAATTTTAGATAAAATTAGCTAGGGCTAATAGCTAATGTATAGGGCGCAACCCTATACCAGTCCCATCTGGTATTCTAATATCTGAGTCATTTTACTTAGGGATTCCTTCCCATAATTTTTCCTTGAAAATATTTTCATCTGAAATTGATTTAAAACCTTTTAAAACAGACTTAAACAAGGAAAACATTTATACTTTATGCTTTACTCAAAATCACCTTGCCATGTTATATATATATATATACACTTTACTTAAACCTTAGTTGATGAAAACATTTAGACACTTGAAAGTACCCCTTTCGATCCTATTGAAAGTACCCCTTTCGATCCTATTGAAAGTACCCCTTTCGACCATGTAAAACCCTTTCCTTTATCTAGGCCGAAAGGCCAAAATCTTCCTTTCGAAACCATCCATATACCTGTCGAAACCATTGAAATCTCTTTTCCATCGAAAGCTAAAAACCTTAGACATCCCTCTTTAAAACCAATAAACATTGCCTTTCAAAACTATAGGAAAACCCTTTCCTTTAAACTTATTCAAAACCATTGGAAAAACCTTTCCTTTAGAACTTTTGAAAACGTAGGGAAACCAACCCTTCGAAACCTTCTTTAAAACCTTCCGAAGATATTAAAACCTCAAAACCTTCAAAAGCACTTGGGTTCAATTTAAAACATGCGGAAAAATACCTTTCAAAATTATTCAACGCTAACTAGTCAAAACCTTTGGGTTGTTCTTTTAAAATCACTAAGGGTCACAAGTAACAGGGTCGAAAGCTTACTCTTTCGAAAGCTATAACTAAGTAGAGAAGTTGTCACGACCCAAAATTCATCGTTCGAAAATAGACATCAAATACTTCACTTGTATTCGACTGCCAAATTTCAAACGTCAAATTTTAGTTCGGATGGAGCTTATAACAACAATTAGATGAATATAAAACAGCGGAACAGAATCAATATCATAAATATCATCACAGATACAACATCGACATAATCCATACTTCATCAGAGTATTTAATACATATACTACAACTCCAAATACAACATCATGATAATACAATAGTAATCATATATCCAAAAGTCTCCAGATGAAAGAAGTGATAACGGACTCCCAAAAGCTAAACACCTGATATCTCCAAAAAGCTCCTAAGAATATCTCCAAGATAAGAGCTCCAAAATACAGCTAACTCCAGAATACGGAAAACCTACTACTAGGCTGCCCGTGTGGAAATAATGGGCACCCAGAGTTTAGGAAAGAAAACAATAAACTCCGGATCAGTCATGGGACTGGTGTGAGTAAACAAAAACAGTTGTATTTAGATGGAACAAACAACAAGAGAGTTTTTTTTTTAAAGTAAATTCGAAATGCTTTTGGAAAATGAAACTACCATAAGACCTCCCGCCACACACACAATGCAAACGCAGACTTGGAGGAGATTTCTTCTTATGATAGTCAAAGATGCTTACTACGCAAAATCAAATCCTTTTTGATATTATTATTAGTGCATAGTGTGGAAAAACATTTCGAAAGTAGAATATAAATCTTAGCCAACATAAACATTCCGAACTATGCCTACTATAGCTACCATCTAAACAGTGGTGACCACCATAAGTAAATGGCAGGTTCTACAACTAAAACCGTACAGGGTTTCGTATTGGTAATTGGATTTCCAACAAATGGTCAGGCCAAGGAACTTCCCATTGCCACATGGAAACGCCTCTGGAAGGACGTCCCGAGAACCTAACCAGATCTCTGCCAACACAAGGCCGGGTTACCTCTGCAAAAATAGGTAACTACTGACACGAGTATGCCATCTCCCGGTTGTAACCAACCTTTAACCGGGGCCCCAGCAACAAATCACAAAGATAATAAATGTATATCTGCGATATCCACATAAGTAAAGTATCTGGGCTCCATACCATGATACCACTTCTATCCGGAAGGAAATGAACATACCCTAAGTGGCGCTACTCCCTATAACCTTGCGGCATCTTTCCTGTTTTGACCATTCCGGGGTGTGAGGTTCGACGAAGTCTCGTCCACAAAGCTACGCTTTGTCACAAAGCCATGCTTTGGGTCAACAGATGATCAACCTATGATCACAAAGATAAATGATCAAACAAATGATCATATCACAAATGATCAAACACTGATCATC
The DNA here is from genome assembly GCA_030737815.1 of Allium fistulosum. Classification (NCBI taxonomy): domain Eukaryota; kingdom Viridiplantae; phylum Streptophyta; class Magnoliopsida; order Asparagales; family Amaryllidaceae; genus Allium; species Allium fistulosum. The sequence continues at coordinate 1,431,892,968 of CM060902.1, forward strand.
ACACAGCAACACTCAGCATGTCACATTACCAAATTGGGATATATCGCTGATAAATTTCAACTACATAACCTCTGAGCTCATACGTCTCAGAGAAGGGTGTTAAGCTAAGAGAATAAATTCTCCGCCACCAACAGAAATGTATTTGAAAGAAATCGGCTTTATATCTCAAAGTGTAATGTCAGACATGTAACCATACAAGTCTGTTCCGGGTTCGAACATAACCGAAGGCACTTCCAAAGAAGCCCTTGCAATCCGGATAATTTTCTAATCACGTCCGGACTTCCCATCACAAAAGAGTGATATAAATCTCTATACCGGAGCAACTCGGTGCAAAGACATTCGACAGGTTGTCCTTTCATTTTTGAAAATATCCGGTCTTCAACACCGGTCTTCAAATGCCATCCATATACGACGTATCACTATATCGGAACGGGTAACCCGAATAGTGAGCGTTAATTTCAAAAACATGTGGATATGTTATTCATAACAATTCATAGATTCGATGTGGGCTTCGGATAACAAACTGAAATCCGATCCCCTGTCGCATTGAGGTTTAAATGTCGTTTTACGGCAAACAAGGTTTTTCACATCAATACAGAACAAATCACAATCACAGTGCAGTACTTGACAATTTACATCACATAGTATCATAAACAGAACAGACATCAAGGTAGTGCATAACAATAGATAGTTATTTAACAAATCAGAGTGAATGTGATTTAATAAATTACCCATGTAATTATTCTTATTAACTATTTCAAGATCAATGATAAACTTGGATAAAATAAATTAAATCTTAATTGACTCGATTTATTAAATTAGTTATTTTAATTAACTTCCAACTTAAATTTATTAACTTAATTGTTCATTAATCAATCTTAATTACAACCTTGTATATCATCCTTAATCTCTTTTCAAATCTTTAATTAATAAAAATTATTTACCTTAATTATTATTTGAAAATCTTCGTTATACTTTAGAAATCAATTTATTATAGTTAGAAAAAGTTTTTATTTTAGTTTACTTTAACCCTCAACTTCACACTAATGTACTAATTAACCTGTTTAACATTATAACTTGACCTTTGTTTGGGCTTAAACCCATGTTACAAAAATCCGAGTAAAATGATAATTGACTCGAGTAAAACTCGAGTGTTTCCAGCAACATTTCCGCGTCTTCCTCTTCTCTCCTCGTCCCTGTTTCCTTTCTCTTTTTTTTTCTTAGTTTAAATTAAGTTAAAACTTAGATCTGCAGCACTATACCACAAACCCACGCAGGCACCCAGTCTACTCGAAGCATCCCCTCCATTTCCTCGAGTTTCATTCGAGTCGAAGCCCCCTCCAATATCGCTGACACACTCACGCCACCGTGCACGTGCACGGTGGTTCGTCGCGACTCCGATGATCATCACGATCATCGGCAAGTCAGAATTCCTAAGCCCACTCGAAATCAAACTTCGATTTGACCAAAAAAAATCGAAATCAGAAATTCACAGTTCGAACAAAATTGGCAAATATCCTTACTAACTCAAATCGCTTCGCCCACCATCGCACTGACCATCTGAGGCGCCACAAATTCGTCCATACCTCGACAACACTCCCAGCAACCCTTCCCCAAGACCTCGTAAAGCTCGATCAAATCGTGGTGACGAAATCACCACGTTTACCCAACACTGCAAAAACTCAGGTTTTACCCTAAATCGAACTCGTCCTCCTAATCCACGCGATAAAATATTCTTTGATAATTTTCTATGAAGTCACTGGTGTTCAATCTAGCTTCGAACCAAATTTTAGCATTTATAATTGAATCGATTGCTAGAAATTTGTAAAAGTTAAATTTTTATTCAAATACAAATCTCTCTGAGAATACCAAACTAAAAATCTAAATTTTTGTTTTAAAATTCATGGATTTAAGTATTGGTTCAGCTTATAATCTTGAATTAATATTTCACAACCTTTTATCTTTATCAATATTAGTGAGATACCTGTAAACCAAAGTTACAGTGACAATAATCCTCTGCATATTTAGATAAGCTTTGAAAAATCTTGTTTAAGGATTAAAACATCTTGATTAAACTGAAAAACCAAAGCTTTACAATGTTTAACAGCAAATGACCTTTGGGTTTTAAAACAAATATACACCCTGTATAAATTTTGGCAGAGAACACTGAACATCCAACATCATATGCAAACTGAAGCATATTCAAAACAATTAATAGATGAAGTTTGAACTGGTTTCAAATAAATTTAAAACTGTCCAAAGATTAAGTTTACTCACCTGTATATATTTGAAAACAGAGACACTTTTTCTTTTGTTTGAAAGCCTGCAGATTTGGATCTTCCCCTTTGAAACTTCTTGTTTGTTTTTGTAAATTGAACTTGAGTTTGAAAATATAGTGAAGTTTATGTTTTTTTTTCTTTCTTCCTGGCTTTACTTTATTTCTTTGCTTTTGAACGAACTGGAATGAGATATATTGATGTATAAAAGAAAACCCTGCAGGCTGAACAAGATATAAGTTGTACCTTTTTTTCTTTTTATTCATTTGTACATTTGCAACCAGAGATTTTTATAAATATGGTGGCTAATACTCTTTCTTTTGCGTGCTAGAACTGATGGCATTAAATGCCCATGTTTCAATTCTTGTTTACATGCAGTCCTATTCTCTTATGCAAGTACAAATCTTGTTTTATCAAAAGATATCTTCTTACATGCTTCTATCTTCCTACTACCTTTCTTATCCTCATATACTCACGGCAAGCATATGGTTTGAATTTGTAATTGTTTCTATCTTCTATATGTACTTACTTTTTTTATTTGGTTACTTTATTCCCTTAGCTTATTTTGTTTACAGCAATTTCCTTTTAGTTATCAACATTTTATACTATGTAAATTTATTACAAAATTTGTTTTAGTTCTATTTAAAAGTTTTAACTAAAGAGATTAAATTTTTCATATTTTATTTTATAACTCATATAATTTTTTATAATATAAATCTTAACAATATCTTCATTTCTTTCGGAATCCTCAAATTTAAATCCAAAAATTCAAACAATTTAACGAATTAAATTATTTCAAAATTTCGGGATGTTACAATATCCCCTCCTTAAGAAAATTTCGTCCTCGAAATTGAAAGAGAGAGAATGCAACAAAGAATACGCGAATTCAGAAACAAGGAAATGACTTACAGTTTAAGCCGAGATGTCAATTCTGCAGTTGGGATATGATTTCTTCATATTATCTTCAGTCTCCCAAGTACAGTCCTTTGGATTGCCACTCCATTGAACTTTGACTAGCTTCACAACTTTGTTTCGCAATCGCTTTTCCTCACGATCAACAATTTTTATCGGTTCCCTCTTTACTGCCAAATTAGGAGTGATTTCTAGATCCTGCTGAGCAGCTTCTTCAATAATATCATCTGGGTCATGCACACACTTCCGAAGATTAGAAATGTGAAACATATTATGGACGCCAGACAACCAGTCGGGTAGCTGGACTCGATATGCTAGAGGACCAATCCTTTCCAGAATAGGAAAAGGACCAATATAACGCGGTGCTAGCTTTCCAGTTTTCCCGAATCTCAATACACCCCTCATCGGAGATACTTTCAGAAATACAGAATCTCCAACTTGAAATTCTAAAAATCTTCTTCGGCGGTCATAATAACTCTTATGACGGCTTTGGGCAGTTAATAATTTCTTGCGAATAAAGTCTCAGTGGCTTCTTTGATCATATCCGGTCCTAAGACGAGTCTGTCACCTGATTCAATCCAGCATGCTGGTGATCGACACGGACGACCATATAAAGCTTCGAAAGGAGCCATTTCTAGACTGGCCTGATAGCTGTTATTATATGAGAATTAAACCAGATGTATATGGTCCTCCCATGAACCACCAAAATCATGAACGCAAGAACGTAATAGGTCTTCTAGAATTCGATTAACCCTTTCAGTCTGTCCATCAGATTGCGGGTGATAAGCAGTACTGAAATTTAATTTCATTCCCAAAGCATCCTGAAATGCCTCGCAAAATCTGCTAGTGAAGATCGGGTCACGATCACTCACTATACTGCTGGGAATACCATGGAGGCGAACAATTTCCTTTACGTATATACCTGCTAAGCTTTCTGCAGTTCGAGTGGATTTCACTGGAATAAAGTGAGCAGTTTTGGTTAGACGGTCCACTATAACCCAAATCGCTTCATTACCCTTCTTGATTCGTGGCAATCCGTCGATGAAATCCATCGATACCTGATCCCACTTCCATTTCGGTACTTCCAAAGGTTGAAGTAAACCGGCCACTTTCCTTTGATCGCTTTTGATTTGCTAACAAGTAGCACAGCGACTCACATATATCGATATGTCTCTCTTCATCGTCTTCCACCAAAATGTTCTTTTAATATCTCGATACATTTTGTTGATTCCTGGATGGATACTGAATTTGGACTTATGACATTCATCTAAAACTTCACGCTTCAGATCAGGGGAATCTGGAACACAAATCCTGCCTTTCAATCTTATAACTCCTCTATCATCCATCCCAAAACTTGTATCTTCTCCTTGGCAAATTCTTTTATAAATTCCCCGAAGAAACTCATCCTCGTATTGCTTGCTCGCGATCTTCTTAAGAAGAGTAGGAGTGATAATTAGATGAGCAAGAATAGCGTGCTTTCTACTTAAGGCATCAGCAACTACATTGGCTTTTCCCGGAGTGTATAGAATATCCAAGTCATAGGATGCCAGAAATTCCAACCAACGTTGTTGTCGCAGATTCAGATCCTTCTGGGAAAAGAGATATTTCAAGGATTTATGGTCGGTGAATAATTCAAATTTTTCACCTAAAACAAGAAGAGTTTATTAGGTATATTTATTTAGTTAATTTCGTAAATTGTTAAGAAGCAGAAAAGATTCTTACCCAGAAGATAGTGTCACCAGATTTTTAAAGCGAAAACAATAGCCAAAAGCTCCAAATCATGGGTTGGGTAGTTCTTCTCATGCGGACGTAATTGTCTACTCGCGTAGGCAACTACCTTTCCATTTTGCATTAATACTGCACCTACCCCGTCACCACACGCATCAGTATAGACAGATAAGCCTTGGTTCCCATTAATAATAACGAGAACAGGAGCAGTAGTCAATCTCTTTTTCAATTCCTGGAAAACTTCATCACATCTTGCAGTCCAATCAAATTTAGCATTCTTCATTGTCAGCTTAGTCAATGGGCTAGCCAACTTAGAAAAATCCTGTACAAACTTTCTATAATATCCCGCTAAACCGAGAAAACTTCGAACTTCTCTAGAAGTAGTGGGTTGCTTCCAGTCCATAATTGCAGAAATCTTGCTTGGATCAACAGAAATTCCTTCTTCATTAATAATATGACCGAGAAATTTGACTTCTTTGACCCAAAAGTGACACTTAGAAAATTTAGCGAATAAGACATTCGTCCTCAATATCTCCAAAACAATTCTGAGATGTTCATAATGCTCCTCTTCAGTTTTGGAGAAAATTAAGATATCATCAATAAATACAAGGACAAATTTGTTCAACACTTCTCGAAATACTCGGGTCATTAAATCCACGAAATACGCAGGAGCGTTGGTCAGTCCGAAAGGCATAACTAACCACTCGTAGAACATATCTGGACCTCTAAAAGCAGTAAAATGAACACAATCCTCAGCTATTCGCAGTTGATGGAATCCTTGAGCTAGATCCATCTTAGAAAAGAATCGAGCGCCATGAAGTTGATCAAATAGATCGTCAATTCTAGGCAAAGGGAATTTGTTCTTGAGAGTTTGTTTATTGAGATCACGGTAATCTACACACAATCTCAAAGATCCGTCTGATTTAGCTACAAATACGACGGCTGAACCCCATTCGGAAATACTAGGGCGAATCAATCCCTTCTTCAGCAAATCTCGAGTTTGATTGACTAATTCAATTTTCTCCCTAGGTGCCATCCTGCGACTCGCGTGAACAACAGGACGGGCATTGGATATTAAGTCAATTCGGAACGCTATTTCTCTGTGCGGAGGTAAGGAATTTACTTCTTCAAATACGTCGGAAAATTCCCGAACAATAGGTATAGACTGCAAACTGGGTTCAGGATATCCCAAAGTATACATCAATCTATCCCTTCTTGGATTCGGATTCTCACAAGAGATTTCAACAAAATTTCCAAGGTTCGTTTTGACCAAAGCGGTTCGATTATTACAATCCAATATAGCTTCGTATTTCGATAACCAATTCATTCTGAGTATGATTTCAAATTCATTAAATTCGAGGATATAAAGGTTGATAGGAAATCGATAACTATCATATGAAATAGGAACTTTCTTGCAATATAAACAAAGATTTGCGGGACCTCCAACCGGATTTTTCACGCAAATAGGATCGGTAGAAAATCTAGCTTTAAGTCCTAATTCTCTTACGGTTTGTTGGGAGATAAAACTATGGGAAGCTCCCGAGTCAAATAAAACTCTAACAGTTCTACCATTAATAGTAAGGTTACCTTCCAGAACACCTTTTCCTTTATCAGCTTTCGAAGTTGAAGGATCTTTCTTTATCGCGTAAACATTTGCCACCTGTGCTTGCTTCATCATTGGGCAGTTTTTGATAACATGTCCCTCTCCCTGACAGGCGTAACATTTTCTGGGCTTATATTGCTCATTCTTCACCGGTTGTTCCTTGTTAACTTGCTTCTTTGGTTTTGTGCAGCTGTTTGAATAATGGCCCTTCTCATTGCAATTGTAACAAGTTATGTTGCTAGCCGAATTTCCTTGATTGCTCTTTTTATCATTGCCTTGCTGTGGCTTCTTGCCCCCAAACTTTCTTTTCTTCTAGTTCTGATTATTTGAATTTCCTCCTTCCTTTGGAATCTCCTGCATATCCAATGTGGCATACCTGTATCCCATATCAATAAGATCCGAAAAAGATTCCTTGACGTGAGCTGTCATCCTTTCGTGATATTTCTGGTTCATTCCCCGGATAAACCTTTCATTCTTCTTAAGAGGTGTGCTTAACAATTCTGGACCAAAACGGGATAGTTCGTTGAACTTGTTTAAGTACTCTTCAAATGTCAGGCTTCCTTGCTTTAAATCCAAAAATTCTTGATACATTCTAGAAATTCCCACCGACGGCATATAACGCTTTTCGAACACCTCCTTAAAACGATCCCAAGAAAACTCCTCCTCGGATTCATCAACAATGACAGTTTCCCACCAGGCTGAAGCTTCTTCTTGGAGTTGCCAAGAAGCTATAAGTCTCTTCTGCTCGTCTTGCAGCTTAAGCCCTTTAAAAATTTTCTCACATGATCTGACCCAAGCTTGAGCCTCAATAATTGACTCCTTGCCGGTGAATGGTTTGCCACCAAGCCTTTCGAATTTCTTATTCAAATCAGCCAGATCCGGTTGCTGCGGATATCCATTGCTGCGACTACTGCTGGAGGACCTTGATTTGGTGCTGCGGCATTTACTTGACCCCTTGATCTTCCTCTGCGTCCGCTCATTCTTACTTATCTGAAATTAGTAAGAAAATTGATTTAGATATACGGACGAATATCTTAAGGAATATCAGCAGTAAAAGAAATAGACTAACAAATTTTTGAGTTACAGTCTTGGTTATACTCATTCTAGGATATACTTCACCCTATCTCTAATGAGCCATCTAATGTGTTATACTCCGTAGCTTAAGTTCTTACTCAACCAAAAGCTCCGATACCAATTTGTCACGACCCAAAATTCATCGTTCGAAAATAGACATCAAATACTTCACTTGTATTCGACTGCCAAATTTCAAACGTCGAATTTTAGTTCGGATGGAGCTTATAACAACAATTAGATGAATATAAAACAGCGGAACAGAACCAATATCATAAATATCATCACAGATACAACATCGACATAATCCATACTTCATCAGAGTATTTAATACATATACTACAACTCCAAATACAACATCATGATAATACAATAGTAATCATATATCCAAAAGTCTCCAGATGAAAGAAGTGATAACGGACTCCCAAAAGCTAAACACCTGATATCTCCAAAAAGCTCCTAAGAATATCTCCAAGATAAGAGCTCCAAAATACAGCTAACTCCAGAATACGGAAAACCTGCTACTAGGCTGCCCGTGTGGAAATAATGGGCACCCAGAGTTTAGGAAAGAAAACAATAAACTCCGGATCAGTCATGGGACTGGTGTGAGTAAACAAAAACAGTTGTATTTAAATGGAACAAACAACAAGAGAGTTTTTTTTTAAAGTAAATTCGAAATGCTTTTGGAAAATGAAACTACCATAAGACCTCCCGCCACACACACAATGCTAACGCAGACTTGGAGGAGATTTCTTCTTATGATAGTCAAAGATGCTTACTACGCAAAATCAAATCCTTTTTGATATTATTATTAGTGCATAGTGTGGAAAAACATTTCGAAAGTAGAATATAAATCTTAGCCAACATAGACATTCCGAACTATGCCTACTATAGCTACCATCTAAACAGTGGTGACCACCATAAGTAAATGGCAGGTTCTACAACTAAAACCGTACAGGGTTTCATATTGGTAATTGGATTTCCAACAAATGGTCAGGCCAAGGAACTTCCCATTGCCACATGGAAACGCCTCTGGAAGGGCGTCCCGAGAACCTAACCGGATCTCTGCCAACACAAGGCCGGGTTACCTCTGCAAAAATAGGTAACTACTGACACGAGTATGCCATCTCCCGGTTGTAACCAACCTTTAACCGGGGCCCCAGCAACAAATCACAAAGATAATAAATGTATATCTGCGATATCCACATAAGTAAAGTATCTGGGCTCCATACCATGATACCACTTCTATCCAGAAGGAAATGAACATACCCTAAGGGGCGCTACTCCCTATAACATTGCTGCATCTTTCCTGTTTTGACCATTCCGGGGTGTGAGGTTCGACGAAGTCTCGTCCACAAAGCTACGCTTTGTCACAAAGCCATGCTTTGGGTCAACAGATGATCAACCTATGATCACAAAGATAAATGATCAAACAAATGATCATATCACAAATGATCAAACATTGATCATCACACAGCAACACTCAGCATGTCACATTACCAAATTGGGATATATCGCTGATAAATTTCAACTACATAACCTCTGAGCTCATACGTCTCAGAGAAGGGTGTTAAGCTAAGAGAATAAATTCTCCGCCACCAACAGAAATGTATTTGAAAGAAATCGGCTTTATATCTCAAAGTGTAATGTCAGACATGTAACCATACAAGTCTGTTCCGGGTTCGAACAGAACCGAAGGCACTTCCAAAGAAGCCCTTGCAATCCGGATAATTTTCTAATCACGTCCGGACTTCCCATCACAAAAGAGTGATATAAATCTCTATACCGGAGCAACTCGGTGTAGAGACATTCGACAGGTTGTCCTTTCATTTTTGAAAATATCCGGTCTTCAACACCGGTCTTCAAATGCCATCCATATACGACGTATCACTATATCGGAACGAGTAACCCGAATAGTGAGCGTTAATTTCAAAAACATGTGGATATGTTATTCACAACAATTCATAGATTCGATGTGGGCTTCGGATAACAAACTGAAATCCGATCCCCTGTCGCATCGAGGTTTAAATGTCGTTTTACGGCAAACAAGGTTTTTCACATCAATACAGAACAAATCACAATCACAGTGCAGTACTTGACAATTTACATCACATAGTATCATAAACAGAACAGACATCAAGGTAGTGCATAACAATAGATAGTTATTTAACAAATCAGAGTGAATGTGATTTAATAAATTACCCATGTAATTATTCTTATTAACTATTTCAAGATCAATGATAAACTTGGATAAAATAAATTAAATCTTAATTGACTCGATTTATTAAATTAGTTATTTTAATTAACTTCCAACTTAAATTTATTAACTTAATTGTTCATTAATCAATCTTAATTACAACCTTGTATATCATCCTTAATCTCTTTTCAAATCTTTAATTAATAAAAATTATTTACCTTAATTATTATTTGAAAATCTTCGTTATACTTTAGAAATCAATTTATTGTAGTTAGAAAAAGTTTTTATTTTAGTTTACTTTAACCCTCAACTTCACACTAATGTACTAATTAACCTGTTTAACATTATAACTTGACCTTTGTTTGGGCTTAAACCCATGTTACAAAAATCCGAGTAAAATGATAATTGACTCGAGTAAAACTCGAGTGTTTCCAGCAACATTTCCGCGTCTTCCTCTTCTCCCCTCGTCCCTGTTTCCTTTCTCTCTTTTTTTTCTTAGTTTAAATTAAGTTAAAACTTAGATCTGCAGCACTATACCACAAACCCACGCAAGCACCCAGTCTACTCGAAGCATCCCCTCCATTTCCTCGAGTTTCATTCGAGTCGAAGCCCCCTCCAATATCGCTGACACACTCACGCCACCGTGCACGTGCACGGTGGTTCGTCGCGACTCCGATGATCATCACGATCATCGGCAAGTCAGAATTCCTAAGCCCACTCGAAATCAAACTTCGATTTGACCAAAAAAAAATCGAAATCAGAAATTCACAGTTCGAACAAAATCGGCAAATATCCTTACTAACTCAAATCGCTTCGCCCACCATCGCACTGACCATCTGAGGCGCCACAAATTCGTCCATACCTCGACAACACTCCCAGCAACCCTTCCCCAAGACCTCGTAAAGCTCGATCAAATCGTGGTGACGAAATCACCACGTTTACCCAACACTGCAAAAACTCAGGTTTTACCCTAAATCGAACTCGTCCTCCTAATCCACGCGATAAAATATTCTTTGATAATTTTCTATGAAGTCACTGGTGTTCAATCTAGCTTCGAACCAAATTTTAGCATTTATAATTGAATCGATTGCTAGAAATTTGTAAAAGTTAAATTTTTATTCAAATACAAATCTCTTTGAGAATACCAAACTAAAAATCTAAATTTTTGTTTTAAAATTCATGGATTTAAGTATTGGTTCAGCTTATAATCTTGAATTAATATTTCACAACCTTTTATCTTTATCAATATTAGTGAGATACCTGTAAACCAAAGTTACAGTGACAATAATCCTCTGCATATTTAGATAAGCTTTGAAAAATCTTGTTTAAGGATTAAAACATCTTGATTAAACTGAAAAACCAAAGCTTTACAATGTTTAACAGCAAATGACCTTTGGGTTTTAAAACAAATATACACCCTGTATAAATTTTGGCAGAGAACACTGAACATCCAACATCATATGCAAACTGAAGCATATTCAAAACAATTAATAGATGAAGTTTGAACTGGTTTCAAATAAATTAAAACTGTCCAAAGATTAAGTTTACTCACCTGTATATATTTGAAAACAGAGACACTTTTTCTTTTGTTTGAAAGCCTGCAGATTTGGATCTTCCCCTTTGAAACTTCTTGTTTGTTTTTGTAAATTGAACTTGAGTTTGAAAATATAGTGAAGTTTATTTTTTTTCTTTCTTCCTGGCTTTACTTTATTTCTTTGCTTTTGAACGAACTGGAATGAGATATATTGATGTATAAAAGAAAACCCTGCAGGCTGAACAAGATATAAGTTGTACCTTTTTTTCTTTTTATTCATTTGTACATTTGCAACCAGAGATTTTTATAAATATGGTGGCTAATACTCTTTCTTTTGCGTGCTAGAACTGATGGCATTAAATGCCCATGTTTCAATTCTTGTTTACATGCAGTCCTATTCTCTTATGCAAGTACAAATCTTGTTTTATCAAAAGATATCTTCTTACATGCTTCTATCTTCCTACTACCTTTCTTATCCTCATATACTCACGGCAAGCATATGGTTTGAATTTGTAATTGTTTCTATCTTCTATATGTACTTACTTTTTTTATTTGGTTACTTTATTCCCTTAGCTTATTTTGTTTACAGCAATTTCCTTTTAGTTATCAACATTTTATACTATGTAAATTTATTACAAAATTTGTTTTAGTTCTATTTAAAAGTTTTAACTAAAGAGATTAAATTTATTCATATTTTATTTTATAACTCATATAATTTTTTATAATATAAATCTTAACAATATCTTCATTTCTTTCGGAATCCTCAAATTTAAATCCAAAAATTCAAACAATTTAACGAATTAAATTATTTCAAAATTCCGGGATGTTACAGAAGTGATGGTATCGAAACTATCCCTTTCGAAAGCATAGGAGAAACGGCAGGGTTTTTATAAAACAAAGCAACCCCTTCGAAAGCTCTGTTTCGAAAGGTGGAAGGCGGCAGTAAAGGCTTAGACATAGTCGGAAGCTATTATTTAAAAACAAAGGTGTAACTATTTCGAAATCAACCTTTAAACCATTGACTTAGTCGAAAGCAAACTTAGTCGAAAGCTATTTCTTACAACAAAGGCGCAGCCTTTTAAAAACCTTTCTTTTAAATCAATTGACTTAGTCGGAAGCCAACTAAGTCGAAAGCTACTTAGTCGAAAGCAAGTATGCGCTTTTCTCATTTAAAACAAAAAAGGCGCTTCGACCCTTTCGGAACCCCTTAGTCTCGACCCAGTACCTTCCGCCTTTGTCCAATTCACCGTGTACCAAGATGTTGATACTATGTGCATTGGTTTGTGGAAGGAGGCGGAGGGTCTTAGTCGAAAGCTACCTGGGCGAAACCAAAATAGGCGAAAGATTCTTTTGGCATGAATTTCTGATTTTAAACCTTTTTAAGTAAACTTTTTAACTAACCTGCCTTGTTTGCCAAACTATTATTGGTTGCTAATTTTTCCTTTCTAAAAGTACTGCCATAATTTCAGAGTTAATTAATTTAAATCATTTGCAAAACACCCCTTCTCCTTAATTAAATATATAAAACATTTAAGTCCTATATCTTAATTAATTTTATATATTCATCGAAACTCTTTGGAAAATTCTACAAAAATTCCAGAAAATCCTTTTTCAATATGTTTTCTAACATATATAAATTTCAGACCCAAATAATTATTTATTTAGCCGTAAATAATTTATGACCCAATAAATCATTTTCTTCACTAGAAAATTAATATAAAATCCACATTAATTCAGTAAATTATGAAAATTGAAACCCATCTTTAAAATATTATTTTTGATCTACATTTAAATTCGCAAGGCATTTAGATGTCATTTAATAGGGTTTTCATGTCAAACATATCATAAAAATAAATATAAATATGCATAAATCGTCAAAAAGTATATATAAACATTTTGCTCTTCTAAAACATGGCTAAATCATGCAAGATAAATTCCGGTTTCATTTTAAAACCGAAAACATATAGAAAAGTGAGATGTAGTCATTATTCACCATAGCTTTGTGATTAAAGATGTGAGATTTGATCTTGATTAAGTTGATTTAATTTTCCTCTTAAAAACTTTATCTTTCTCTTCTTCTCCTTTGCTAATGGTGGCCGACCTTAGTGTGGTTATTTTCGTTTGTGATAAAATGAAATGAAGGTGTGTTTATTTTCCTAAGGGTTTAGAATATAAGTTTAATCATTTTCCTATTTTTCCCTCCTTTATTTCCTAACACTTAAGTCCATTTTACTTCATTTATCCATTCATTAATATGGCATGGCTACCCTTTAATTTAATCAAAAATCTCAATCCATTAATCAACACATTACTTTATTTTATTTAACTAATTAAATTTTCTAAATAATGTCACTAAAAATATGGGGTGTTACAATCTTCCCTCCTTAAAGAATTTCGTCCTCGAAATTACGATAAGAAACACCTCAAACCAATCAAAGGTAAAACATACCATCAAAACAAATCAGGATAAGCGTCTCTAATCCTGCTCTCGGTCTCCCAAGTATAGTCTCTCTCATCGTCACTCCACTGAACTTTCACTAGTCTGCCTGTCTTGTTCCTCAACTTCTTCTCATCTCTCTCGACTATCCGGATAGGCTTCCTAACTATAGCCATGTTTGGTTCCACTACTAAATCTTCTAACACAGTCGGTGCTATAGTAGTGTCTGGATCCCTAACACATTTCCTTAGATGAGATACATGGAAAACATCATGGACTCCTGTCAAAATACTCAGTAACTCTACTCTATATGCAAGTTTCCCGATCCTCTCTAAAAGAGGAAATGGTCCTATGAACCTCGGTGCTAACCTCCCCATCTTCTCGAACCTGATAACACCTTTCATCGACGATACTCTGATGAAACATGATCCCCAGCAGAGAACTCTAAATCTTTTCGTCTTCTATCTGCATAGCTTTTCTGCCTAGACTGAGCTTCCTTCATTCTCGCCCTTATTAGCTCAATATTTTCTGCTGCTTCTTTTACTAAATCAAGATCAAGGACTAATCTATCTCTGGTCTCTAACCAACATGCAGAGGATTTGCATGGTCTTTCATACAAAGCCTCAAATAGTGCCATCCCTATACTAGTCTGATAACTATTATTATACAAAAACTCGACTAGATGTAGATGGTCTTCCCATGATCCTCCAAAATCCAATACACAAGCTCTTAACAAGTCCTCCAAGATCTTGTTAACCCTTTCTGTTTGCCCATCTGCTTGCGGATGGTAGGCGGTACTCATCTTAAGCATGGTTCCTAAACATTCCTATAGACACCAAAATTCGCTAGTAAATAAAGAATCTATATCGCTAACAATACTACTAGGAATTCCATGAAGTTTGACTACATTCATCATAAACAACTTAGCCAATACAGGTGCTGTCCTATTTGACTTAACTGGAATGAAATGGGCACTCTTGGTCAACCTATCCACTATAACCCATATACTTTCATTTCCTCTATTAGATCTCGGCAACCCGTCTATGAAATCCATAGAAATAGAATCCCACTTCCATACTGGAATATCCAATGGCTAAAGCAATCCACTTGGCTTCTGATGCTCGGCTTTCACTTGTTGACAGTTCAAACACTGTTTCACCCATAAGCCAACATCCCTCTTCATTCCTTCACAGAAGAAACTTCTCTTCATATCCTGATACATCTTCGTTCCTCCTGGATGAATAGTGAACTTTACACGATGACATTCCTCCAAAATTTCCTTCCTTATGTATCCCACATTGGGAACACATAATCTACCCTTCTTTCTCAACCATCCACTTTGGTTAAGACCAAAATCCGTTAAGTCATCGCTTTCCATTCCATCCCTTAATTTCCTGATCCTTTCAGCTAACACTGGATCCTCTTCCTGTTTAGAAGCAATCTTCTCAATCCATTAATCAACACATTATTTTATTTTATTTAACTAATCAAATTTCCTAAATAATGTCACTAAAAATATGGGGTGTTACATGTCGGTACTCAACAACACCTAAAGTTATAGCAAAATACGACCCAATATGAATTTAAAAATAATATTTTACGATCCTCTGATACATAAAATGCGGGTAGTTACACATTTTCCGTGGTTATCCAATAACTATCAGTACATAACACCTTCAATCCCCTAATAGCCATGAGTAATACATTTTCCAGCATTTGGAGAGCATTGCGTACTCTGGCCTTAGCGGATGTATCAATATTTTTCTCGAAACATCTTGACGAGGAATATTTAAAATAATATGTTATTTTATATTATGATAATTTTCTCATGATTATAACTCTTCTGTAATTATTATCACATAACACATCATTTAATGATATTCTATTTTAATAAACTTAAATTAATAACTTAAGTAATAATATATCACAATATAACAAATATATAAAGAAAATTAAACATCTTTATTATGAACAAAATTGGATGTAGAGTTAAATATATGTAACAAAATACGTAATTGCATCTAGGGAATACCCTTAAATCTCTCAACCTCCCACTTGCACTGGGGGTCATTTATGGAATCTTATTTCTATTCCTCTTACTAGTTTTCTCAAAACTGATTAAGCTAGTCCCTTAGTAAACAAATATGCTATATTGTCTTAATTATCTACTCCGTCAACCAACTCTATCTGTTGCCGATAAACAGCCTTTATCATGTGTAACTTTTGGGGTATGTTCCTAGACCTCTAGTGTGCTCTAGGTTCTTTTGTGATATGTATCGTGGCACTAATATCGCATAACAATGTTATAGAATTTCCAACATTTGGGATCACTCCCACCTCAGTTGTAATTTTCTTTTGTATGTCTGTATGTGTGTATGTGTGTATACACATAAACACACATAACTTTTGTTATGGTGACAAGCCGATGTAAATAGCCTTTTGTTTGAATCAGTCACAACCGTTCGTTTGGAGCAATTCCAGCCAAAAGAACTGTTTGCACAAAAAATGGACAAACACCTCCAAGTCGTATGATTTAGTTGATTTTATGTTGTTTTTCGTGTTCTGGATGATTTATGCAAATATGTAAAAAGTAGGGACTAAACTGTAAAAGACACACAGATTTATAGTGGTTCAGCCAGAATGTGCCTACGTCCACTTTATATATTATTTCTCCTTTCTTGTTCAAATTACAAGTACAAAGCTTTGATACAAGTATATGAAAGTTGTTTGAAAGTTCTATCCATGCTTGAGCTCTCAAACTTGTCCCCCATTGTTGTACCCCTGCCCCTCTATTATAGAGTGAGGCTGGGGGTAGGGGTCTTGGATGTGTATAGCTGCTGGTGGGCCTGGGCTGATGTGATCTGGCCTGGTACGTCTTGGTCCGGTAGCACTTGGTCCGGTGATGGGTGATCCGGTCGTGTCCTCCTTTGCCTTTGTTTCGGCAGTGGATGGAGATAGCTGGTTCGGTAGCCTTCTGGTTCGGCTATGTATGGAAGTGGGGTTTGGACCGGTAGTGCTTGGAGAGGAGATGGTTCGGTGGTTGGTTGGCTGGTGGGGACGTGGAGAGGAGATGGTTCGGTAGTTGGTTGGCTGGTTCGGTTGTGATGTTGGTTCGGTGGTTGGTTGGCTCGGTAGGGACGTGGAGAGGAGATGGTTCGGTAGTTGGTTGGCTGGTTCGGTTGTGATGTTGGTTCGGTGGTTGGTTGGCTCGGTGGGGACGTGGAGAGGAGATGGTTCGGTAGTTGGTTGGCTGGTTTGGTGGTGATGTTGGTTCGGTGGTTCGTCCCTTGCTTCCTCGTGTTGGTTCGGTGGTGGTAGAAACGTACCCAACATTTGCCCCCCAAAGTAGGGCATATGTTAACATATGTCGTGCTTTGTTTCAGTTTGAACAGCCATATTCGGCCCGAGAACCGATCCGGCTGGTCCGGCAATCCAACTTTCCTCTATAAGTAGGAGCCCCGGGCCTTCGTTTTTCCTTACTGAACGAGATAGCCGAATCAATCTCTAAACTGTCGAATCAATACGTGCCGAACCAATCTTAGCTGCCGGACCAGGCAAGCTCTCTTCTGCCGAATGACTTCTTAAAGTCCTTTATTTTACCGAATGAACATAATACCGAATGGACTTGACACCGAATGGACTTGATACCGAATGGTCTTGATACCGAATGTTTTTGATACCGAATGAACCTGAAAAACTTGCTTGTTTTATATTTCTACATCCTTTGTCTTAAACAACGTGTCTTTTTTGTGTTTGCAGATAATGTCTCATAAAGTTGAAACCCGATCAGAGAAGAAGAAATCTACGGAGAGAAGAGAATCTCCCATCGTGCCCCCAGTCCAGCCGAATCCAGAACGACATGGGCCCACCCCGAGATCGCTAGTGGACGGGTACGGTCCTCAAGAGCTTCTGAACTCACCTCCCGATTGCTTCCCTAGCTCCCTCAAAGACGAGCAGCTTGATGTCATTTCTCGCTCTTTCGGGATTGACAGAGCGCGTATGCTGTTGCCGGGGGAAGTGATGCCATATGACCCCCCTCAAGGCTACTTTGCTTACAGCAGGTATCACTGTATGTTTGGTGCCATTCCGCCTCTCAATGCCTGGATAGTCAGCTTCGTCACATACCTGAAGGTGGCTCCACTTCAGCTTCAGCCTAACTCCTATGCCATCCTGGTGAGCCTTTTTGTCATCATTCAGAGGAGATACGGGCGTCCTCCTTCCAACCGGGAGATTTGGTATTTGTACAACTTGAGGGGCTATAAGAAGGGATCTCCATACATCAGCTTGGAATCGGCCGTATCCTTCAAGCCAGTCCTGGACTTGTACTCGAAGTACAGCATGTTTAAAAAGGAATGGTTTATTGTCAGGGACTACTCTGTTTCTATCCGTCGCTTCACCTCCGGATGTAAGTCCAAGCTTATTTACAATTTCCGCTTTGGTTGCAATGCGTGTTTTTATTTCTTGCTAGCGACAGGTGGTTTTGCAGTCGTGGAGAATGATCGCCTGGTTCAGATGGCAGCGGAGATAGGAGCTATTTCAGGAAGAGATAGGTCGGCTGCTTACTTGATCAGGAACGCTACACTTCTAGGGCATAACCTGATCTTACCACATCAGTCTGTAGTCAAGCAGAGGGATACCGCGGAAGAGAAGGTTGCCCAAGCTAAAGGAGGGGCTGCGTCGAAGAGTAGCAAAAGGAGACCCTTTTCGATATCTCCAGCTGTCGGGGGAAAGAAACTTAAGAAGTCTGATGGTCCCTCTCCCAGTACATGTCCCGACATTCCGGAGGAGGGAGATGTGGATGAGGGGAAAGGCGGAGATGAAGGAGGTGAGAGCGGAAGTAAAGGAGGAGGTGATGGTGGTGGTGATGGCACCGGGGCTTTGTCTTCCGGGCAAGTAGGCGAGATGCAAGAGTGGACGGATGGCGCTTTTCGCCAAGCCTTCAAAGGTTTAGAGGAAGAACCGGCTTTGGCAGAGAATCCCAAGAAAGTCGACAAGGCTGGAACTGGTGCCGATTTACCTTCCGGGAGTGCTTCGGCTGAGGCGACTTCTGCGACTCCAGGTGAATTCTTATTCTCCCTATCTCGATACATTTCCTGAGTTATGGTTCAACGTATGCTTGTGACACTTAGTTTCTATTCCAGGAGCGGTCAAAACTGCCAAGACTTTGGATTTTCGGCACAGGCTTGAACAATATAGACTTCTTAAAGCTTCTGCCAAACCGAAACCCCATACTACCCGCCCTGGAGACGTAGTCGGTTATCGTCCTCTTCTCGGAGTTATTGAAGAAGACATTCAAAAGAGGAAGAGGCGCCGATCTGCTTTCGAATCTTTGCCTGGCCCTCAACCCCCACTCCAGCCTGTTCATGATATTACGGAGGAGGATACTGAGTTTAGGCCTTCCCCCCATCCGTATGAGAATCCAACCGTCATCCCGATAGATCACCCTGGCTTAGCTCGTAATCCGTTTGCGGGTCATCCAGATCTGGACCCGGCCTCTCATGACATTTCCTTCGATGAGGTTACTGGTGAGCATCTTCTCCCTCGCAATCCTATGGTTCGGATGCTTGATGAGGCTAAGTCCCCGGACCTCAATTTGCTTACTAACCGAGTTGTGACTCCGGGGGATGAGGCTAAGGCGAACATCGACCGGGTTGCCGAGGAGACCAGGAAATTGATGGGGCACCACGCCCGACTGGTCAAGGCTGGGGAAGAGATAGGAAGCGCCAACATTCAGCTACGGTTGATGGTTTCCGACCAGGCTAAACAACTTGCCGACCAAGCCATCCAAATCTCTCAGCATGAGGCCGCATCCAGACAATTGAGGAAGGCTATGGAAGAGGCCAGTAGGGTAGAGTTGCGGAAGATGGAGGCTGTCTGTAAGGAGCGGGTTGACATGGTCATTGCCACGGTGGATGAGGTTCGGCAAGCGGACCTCGAGCGGGTAGAGGAACTATCGGGGAGACTTGAGGCCGCGGAGCTTGCTCAGGCCAAGTTGAAGGAGGAGATGGAGACGATGAGGAGGTCCCTCCAGGCTGACCGTTTATGATATCGATCGGAGAGGGATGCTGTCGTTGCAAAGCTGCAGGCTTCCGAGGTCCGAATGAGGGAGTTTGAGGAGAACGAGAGGATGATGGATGAGATGCTCCAGGATATGTACTTCCGCACTTGGAGGCAGGGTAACTTGTCCTGGATGGACGATTACCCCCGGTTATGGCCAGGATCTATCTCAGGGCTCTAGAGGAGGCCAAGGCTGAGGCGGATAAGGAGGGCGGCGTGGCCTTCAGTATGGATGTGGTTACTGCCCAGTTTACCGAGGAGGAGAAGGTGGCGGTGAAGGAGGGTATGCGGCTGCTTGCTGCTGAGGAGGCAGGTGTGCAAGTAGAGGATGATGACCAGGATGGTCAGGAAGCAAGTGCTGGTAAGTCTTCCTTTCTATTCTTTCCGTTAACTTGGTTGCTTATCATTAATGAATTCTTTCTTTGACCGCACAGGTGGGCAACAGGACAAGGATAAAACTCCGAAGCAGCCGGCTCCTTGATTTGACCTGGATATCTTTTTGTGAACTTGACATTGTTGTGTATGTTAGTCTCAGAACAGTAACGTAACTCTTAGGTTGTAATTATGCTACTTGTAATAAACAACATTATTCTTGACGTGTAATTTTTTAACTTAAGCTGATTCTGTCGTTTTTGAATATTTTTGCTATTTTGACATGTTGTATGAGAAATATAGCTATGCATATTCCTGTAATTCAGTTGTGTTTGACGTCAAGTTCTTGTTTAAAACATAATTTCATGTTTTGCAATGTTAGTGTGATGTGTGAATAAATTATAGCCACGTGTTTATACATGAAAGAAGAAAATACCGCCCTTCATATTTCACTTGTAGATGGCAGCTTTGAATGTCTTACGTGACTGAGTGTGGAATGCGGTCCAGTGTCTTGCTGTGAGTATCCGCTTCCATTAGCGAATGTCTCCTATTCTGTGTCATGTACTTTAGGGATTGTTACAGAGGATAGGAGAAAAGTTTTTTAAATAAAATTGAAATATGAGAAACAGTAAAACTTCCAATCACGGAAGGCCTTCGATGTGCTTAAGTTCGTGGCAAACGGGCTTTGTAGTCACTTTCCCTAGCTGTGGGTCTTGGAGACATTTGTCACCCATCTTACGCCTCCGCGGGTAGTTAATCTTTTTTACAACAGCCGTACTTAAGACACATCGGAGCCGAGATCGCGCACAATAACTACCCGGGCCATTATGGACCGTAATCGTGGGTATTATTCGATTCACTGTGGTCGGCTAGCGTGGGTGCCGATCGTCAACCGTGAACTACCCCTGGCTGGCCACACCTTATGTTGGGGCTTAAAGTAGGTTCACAGTTGTCGACGAGCCGAACGCCGTAATGAGCTGCCTTGACTATAGTCGTCCTTCTCGGTGGCTTATAATCGGCTCATTACAGTTGGCTTTAAGGGCCGTCGCGAGCAATGAGTTAACCCGCAGCAGAGGGATGCCGGAGCAAACGTGTCTCATTGGCGAGGGCATATATTCGCATAGTACCTATTAGGTCTTGTCCAGGTGAAGTCGCGCTGTGGAGTGCTTGAATGGAAATGCTATATGCACAGGATTTTGTTCAACAGAAAAGGATAAAGTTAACAAGTAGCCAAGATATAAAGGAACAAGTTAAAAAAGAGACAAGGTTTTTAAAGTGGTTCGGCACGAAAATGCCTACGTCCACTGATTCTCTTTGTTAATTCACTTCATATGGGCAGTACAAGTTAAGAAAAGTATCGACGGAGGTGTTGGATGTTCCATGCCCTCTGGAACACCTCTCCGTCCACTGTTGACAAAATATAAGCTCCATTGTGGAGATCTTTATGAATTACCTATGGTCCATCCCAGATTGGATCTAGTGCTCCGGGGCGAGGAAAGATTCGCTTGAGGACAAGATCTCCTTCTTGTAAGGTACGATGCTTGACTTTGGAGTTGTAGTGTGCTGCCACTTTTTGCTTGTGGGCTGCTGCTTTGAGGGCTGCATCATTTCTTCTCTCCTCGATTAGATCCAAAGACATGTGAAGGAGTTCTTCGTTCTCTTCTGGGTTATAGTGGATCCTACGGTGGGAAGGCACGATGGTTTCAACTAGGAGCATAGCCTCCGATCCGTATGCCAAAGAGAAAGGAGTATGCCCTGCTGATGTTCTGAAAGATGTGCAATAGGCCCACAGTGCCGTAGGGAGTTCATCCACCCAAGCACCCTTTGACTTCTCGAGCTTCTTTTTTATTAGAGTTTTCAGAATTTTGTTGATGGCTTCGATTTGTCCGTTTGCCTGGGGATAAGCTACGGATGAGAAGCTCTTGTGAATTCCGTGCTCTTGGCACCAGTTGGCGAACTCCTCGCTGTCAAACTGAAGTCCATTGTCCGATATAATTTTGAATGGGACTCTGTACCTGCATAGAACATTCTTGATCAAGAAGTTAATAACTTTCGCTGATGACACTTTATTTAGGGGTTTTGCTTCCACCCATTTAGTGAAATAGTCGACTGCCACTATAGCATATTTGGCCCCGCCTCGACCCATTGGCAGTTCGCCAATTAAGTCAATTCCCCATACTGCAAAGGGCCAAGGGTTGGTCATCTGAGTAATCTCAGTTGTTGGTAGCCGCGGAATCTTAGCAAACTTCTGACATCTGTCACATTTTCTAACGAAATCTAAGGCGTCCTTGCTTAAGGTGGGCCAGAAATATCCATATCGGAGTATCTTTTTGGCCAAAGTCTGCCCTCCAGTGTGATCTCCACAACTCCCTTGATGGATGTTGGATAAGATTTCCTTGGCTTCCCTTTCAGTGACACACCTTAATAAGGGGTTAGAGAAGTCGCGTCGATAGAGGGTGCCATCTTGTATTGTGTAGCGGGAAGCTTTCCTCAAGATTTTCTTGACTTCGTTATGCCCATTGGGTAGTGTGCCACTTTGTAAGTAGTCTCGGATGGGAGTCATCCAAGTTGCTTCTTCGGTTGCAGCTATCAGATTCACTTGCTCGAAACTTGGGGTCAGTTGCTTTGAGATGGCTACTGCTCCGGAAATAGCGCCGTCTCTCATGCTGGCTTGCTTCGCCAATTCGTCGGCCTCTTGGTTCTCTTCCCGAGGGATGTGTTTGACTAAGTAGTGGTCCAATCGACTGAGAAGTAACTTGGTCTTCTTTAAATATGCTATGAGTCGTTCTTCTCGAGCCTGGAATTCTCCTAGTATTTGATTAACAATAAGTTGAGAATCGCTATGAAGACACAAAGAATTGGCTCCGATTTCTAAGGCAAGTTCTAATCCAGCTATCACTGCTTCATACTCTGCATCGTTGTTGGTGGCAGCGAATTCCAACCTTATAGCATAGTGCAGCTTATTTCGTCTGGGAGTGATTATTACCACACCTGCCCCCGAGCCTTGTACGTTTGATGCACCATCCACAAAGAGGTTCCACTTGATATCTTCTGCTATTTCTGATTGCTCCTTACCTTCGTTGGTAGTGAATTCGGCAATGAAATCGGCCATGGCTTGCCCCTTGATGGCGATGCGAGGATGGTAGGTAATATCATATTGACTTAGTTCAATGCACCATTTAAGTAGTCGCCCAGAAGTGTCGGGACGATGGAGTACCTGCCTCAGCGGTTGATCGGTCAGAACTCTGATGGAATAGGATTGAAAATAGTGTCGCAGTTTTCGTGATGCGATTAGTAGACAGTATGCTAGCTTCTCAAGTTTAGGATATCTGACTTCTGCCCCCGTAAACCTCTTACTTACAAAGTATACTGGCCGCTGCGTGCGGTTGTCTTCTCTTACCAAAGCAGCGCTTAGAGCATGAGATGATACAGCAAGGTATAGGTATAACTCTTCGCCTTCGTTTGGAGTCGAGAGTACCGGCGGTTTCTGGAGGTGCTCGATTAAGTTAAGGAAAGCTGTTAAGCATTCGTCAGTCCATTCGAACTTTCCTTTGTCTTTCTTTAGAGCTTCGAAGAAGGGGACGCATTTGTCCGTTTCTTTGGAGATGAATCGGCTTAGGGCGGCCACTTTCCCACTCAGGCTTTGCATTTCCTTTCAAGTGGAAGGTATTTTGATATCTTTTAGAGCTCGGACTTGTTCAGGGTTTGCTTCAATCCCTCTGGCATGGACGATGAATCCCAAGAACTTTCCTGATGAAACTCCGAAGGAGCATTTTAGAGGATTAAGTTTCATTCCATATTAGCGAAGTACTCGAAACATCTCGCCCAGGTGGCTTACGTGATCGTCGGCTTTCCTTGACTTTACCAGCATGTCATCCACATACACTTCCATAGTTTGTCCTATTAGCCCTGCAAACATCTTGTTGACGAGGCGCTGGTAGGTGGCTCCTGCGTTTTTGAGTCCAAAAGGCATTACCTTGTAGCAGTACAATCCCCGGTCAGTGATGAAACTAGTGTGGTCTTGATTGGGAGCATGCATGGGAATTTGGTTGTATCCTGAGTATGCGTCCATAAAAGATAAGAGTTCGTGCATGGCTGTGTTGTCTACAAGTTGATCGATTCGGGGAAGTGGGAAGCAATCCTTCGGGCAGGCGTCATTTAAGTTGGAGAAGTCAATGCATGTTCGCCACTTCCCATTAGCCTTCTTTTCCAGCACCGGGTTGGCGATCCACTCTGGGTAGATGGCTTCTCGTATGAAGTCATTGGCAAGTAGATTCTTTACTTCTTCATCGAGGGCTGCTGATCGTTCTGCACCCATACTTCTCTTTCTTTGTTTTACGGGCGCCTTGGTAGGATCAATGTTTAGTACGTGGCATGCTATGTTAGGGGAGATTCCGGTCATGTCAGCATGTGACCATGCAAATACATCCAAGTTGTGGCGGAGAAAGTCAATGAGTTGTTCCTTCAACTCTGCTTTTAGTTGGGATTCGATTTTCAATAGTCTACTCGAGTCATGTTTGTCTATAGATACAAATTCCATAGCCTCTGCAGGCTCGGCTATGGCCTCCTCCTCTTTGTCCCTATAGTCTAATTCATTGAAAGGGTCGCTGGTATATCGAAGAGGAGGGGCTTTCTTTAGTTGCTATGCTTCCAGACTTTTCGTGCAGAGGGCAACTTCTACACTCTTCCCTTTATCCTTCCTGTGGTTGTTGCGAAGTTCAGTTACATAGCAGTCTCGAGCAACGTCCTGGTCTCCTTCTATTTCCCCTACTCCATTGTCCATTGGAAATTTCATCTTTAGGCACCATGGGGCCAGGACAATTTGGAAGTCAGACAAGGCTGGCCTTCCTAAGAAGGCGTTTTAGGCCGAGTGGTTTTCTATTAGCACAAATGTTTGTTTCCGCACAACGGAGCGGGGATGACTTCCGATTTCAACAAAGAGGTCCAGTTGCCCGAGGGGCATCTTCGCATCTCCAGTGAAACCGTGTAGTGGTTTGTTGCAGGGAGAAATGTCCTTTATTGATAGTTTCATTTTGTCGAATGCATGCTTGAATAAGATATTTACTGAGCTTCCGGTGTCTACTAGAATTCGGAAAACTTCGGCTGGACCGAGCCGGGCAGAGATAACCATGGGATCCATGTGAGGGTACTGCCTTCCCTCTAGGTCACGCCTACTGAATATGATATCATCACTCTCTTTCCGCTTTGGGTGGCGTTCTCCTATAACAGAATTAACGCAGTCTTCATTGTTTCTAAGTGACTTCCCATATCTTTCCATCTCTGCCCAGCTTCTGTCGGCGATGTGTGGTCCTCCCAAGATGGTATGGACCACTATCTTCTCTTGACTGGAGCCGCTGGTGTTGCGATTTCCTCTGCCTATTTCTGGGGAGGGTAGCCTCGGGTTCTCATTGGCAGGAACTGGAGTCCTGTTCTGACCTTTTACATAGCGTTCCAGTCTCCTTCTTCTGATGTGTTCTTCAATCAAGTCCCGGAGATGATGGCATTCATTGGTATCATGCCCATGGGATTCGTGGAAGCGGCAGAATTTTCCAGACTTAATCGTGTTATCTGATTCCTTCTTGTGCGGGGGGCGTTTGTATTTAACTTTGTCTTGAGTGGCCAGGAAGATGTTTTCGATCGTTTCATTCAGAAGGGTGTAAGCGTCAAATCTCGGTCCCGGCCGATATAGATGCTTTTCTCCCTTCTTGCCCCCAGCATTATCCCTAGAGTCATATCTTCGAACGTCCTTTGCTACAGTGGGCGTATTGCCGTGAGCTGCCTTATTTTGTTGCCCTAACTTCCCCTCAGTGGCAGCGTCTTCAAGTCTCATATATTTTCCAGCTTCATGGAAGAAATCGGGTAAAGTAGCTGGTTTTTCTTTTGTCAACCTTCTGGCAAATTTAGTATCCGGATGCACATCACTACAGAGGGCCATTAAGATAAGCTTCTCATCGGCATCTTGGACTGCGGCCGCTGCGGCATTGAATCGGGTTAGGTATTGCTGCAGCTTCTTTCCAGGTTTCTGTTTGACACTGGATAAGGAATAAGCGTCCTTGGGTTGTTCCACATGAATGCGGAACTGGCTGATAAACTTTTCTTTCAGCATCTCCCACGAGCTGATGGATCCTTGGGGTAGATCACAGAACCAGGAGGTAGCTAGATCTGCTAAGAATAGTGGGAAGCATTTGCACAGTACTCCCTCTGTTGCTCCACTCATGAGCATATGCTGTGTGTATCTCTACAAGTGTACAACGGGGTCAGAGGTTCCTTTGTAAGGTTCCATTATTGGCATTTTCCATTCTCGGGGGGTGATGGCAATTTCGATATTGCGGGCGAAAGGGCTGGTTACCCTAGCGCCTATCCCTCGATCTCTTTGATCCCGTTGGATGCACTCTCTGAACAAGCGTGCCATCCTTTCATCAGAATTTGGAGCAGATAGGAATGAGTCCGGTTCTGCTCTGTGGGACTGATTCCGTCCGGATGGCCTGTAGGGATGGTATCGTCTATCATTCTTGATATTTTCCAGTGGCTGTCTTTGGTCTTCTGGGAGCATGCTAGGATCAGCTACAGTTGGCC
Source organism: Allium fistulosum (assembly GCA_030737815.1). Classification (NCBI taxonomy): domain Eukaryota; kingdom Viridiplantae; phylum Streptophyta; class Magnoliopsida; order Asparagales; family Amaryllidaceae; genus Allium; species Allium fistulosum. Next base: position 1,431,919,731 of record CM060902.1, read on the forward strand.
CTTGCCTCGATCTTCCCCTGAAGGGTTCTGATCTAAGCACTTCCTCGGGTCCAACTTCGGGCTGGACTCTAGCTCGGCCCCGTTCACTGGTGTTTCTGTGGTTAGGCAGTACAACAGGCTCAGCTACAGTTGACCTCCGCCCGGTACCTCCCCCGTTGGGTTCGGTTCCAAGCGTCTCCTCAGTCCTAACTTCGGGCTGTGCTCGGTCTCGGCTCCTACCATGGTCGCTTCTGTCATTAGCTCATTCGAAGAAGGAAGATCTTTGCCGTCTCTGGGATCCTCCAGACTGGGACTCACCCCATGATTCAGCGTTACGGTTGGACTCTTCAGCATCCCTTAAGCGTGACATGAGATGGTCCACCAAGGCTTCCTGCTGGGATGTGAAGCGGTTAGTCACTTCAGCCACAACTCTGTCTAGATCTGCCCTAGTAATTGCTGCAGGCTGTTCTGTGGCAGGGGTTATCGCATTTGCCTGATCTTCATTTGGTACTGCTGCTGGAAGGGGACGACTTACTTGATCTGTGACCACTGGATCTGGAAGACTGCTGGTTGCGATGTTTTTTCCTTTGTTAGCATCCTTCTTCTACTTGGGAGGCATGTTTTCCAAGCAATGAACGACGCTGTTAGGAAGAAGGTTAAGTGGAAGAAGCTGAAGCTTCGATCTTTCAGCTCTCAATGAAAGCACAAAAAATGTTTGCACAAAAAATGGACAAACACCTTCAAGTCGTATGATTTATTTGATTTTATGTTGTTTTTCGTGTTCTGGATGATTTATGCAAATATGTAAAAAGTAGGGACTAAACTGTAAAAGACACACAGATTTATAATGGTTCAGCCAGAATGTGCCTACGTCCACTTTATATATTATTTCTCCTTTCTTGTTCAGAATACAAGTACAAAGCTTTGATACAAGTATATGAAAGTTGTTTGAAAGTTTTATTCGTGCTTGAGCTCTCAAACTTGTCCCCCATTGTTGTACCCCTGCCCCTCTATTTATAGAGTGAGGCTGTGGGTAGGGGTCTTGGATGTGTATAGCTGCTGGTGGGCCTGGGCTGATGTGATCTGGCCTGGTACGTCTTGGTCCGGTAGCACTTGGTCCGGTGATGGGTGATCCGGTCGTGTCCTCCTTTGCCTTTGTTTCGGCAGTGGATGGAGATAGCTGGTTCGGTAGCCTTCTGGTTCGGCTATGTATGGAAGTGGGGTTTGGACCGGTAGTGCTTGGAGAGGAGGTGGTTTGGTGGTTGGTTGGCTGGTGGGGACGTGGAGAGGAGATGGTTCGGTAGTTGGTTGGCTGGTTCGGTTGTGATGTTGGTTCGGTGGTTGGTTGGCTCGGTGGGGACGTGGAGAGGAGATGGTTCGGTAGTTGGTTGGCTGGTTCGGTTGTGATGTTGGTTCGGTGGTTGGTTGGCTCAGTAGGGATGTGGAGAGGAGATGGTTCGGTAGTTGGTTGGCTGGTTCGGTGGTGATGTTGGTTCGGTGGTTCGTCCCTTGCTTCCTCGTGTTGGTCCGGTGGTGGTAGAAACGTACCCAATAAGAACTTTAACTAAAATTGAACAAGAATTCAGGATTGACACACTAAATTCGATATTACTTTTGGAGTTCAAGTCTAAATACTCTTTCATAAGGAGTTTGTTTTTTCCATGAATAATTCTCTAGTATTTCGTTAAATACTCAAGAATACTCTTATATACCATTTTGGCAATATTAATTTGATTTTGATACTTGCTCGATGTATCAATACATAAGAAAAATGTGATATTGTAGGAAATACAATATGCATGATAATTCATGTTGCCAATGCATTGGATTCCATCTTACATGCTCCATATTAAACATTTTAATATGGTGTCTGTGTATATCATTTGGGACATTCTCAAAATCCTTTATATTGATTATAAAAGATGACTTTTCAAATCCTATATCGAGAAATTAACAACCAAAATAGAACTGATTTTAACATAGGTACATCGTTAACAATCAATAGTATGTTGTATAATTTAGAAAAATCTTAGTACATTTTAATATTATTTCTTATAGACATATGTTTCCTCTGCATCTTGACTGAAAATCAAACTGTTTGATTTCTCTTTCAATATGCATGCTCACTTCTTATGCTAGTCGAAATATACTTCCGTATCAGTTTAGATTGTATTCGAAAACCACAGACTCAATATTGCTCCTACCGACTTCGAGACAATTCGGTTATTATTTCAAACTATCTATTCTAAATTATTATTTAGAACTTCTATTTCAACATATATATACCAAAATTCAAAGTCATAATAAGAGATAATTTTGTGAGTAAAATCCAAACTATCTTAAGCACGTTAAATGATTAACCCGTTACATTAATTTCAACAATTGAAATTTAGAATGCTATTTTTATCAACGTAGCTTGCTATATTCCAACTGCATGGATCTTTTTCCCAAGACACATTTGCAACCGATGGATCATATCCTTTAGGATACAACTATCAGAATCATATTTTGATAATGTATTTGGAATCCATTTCGAATTTGTGCATCATGTCATATGGCAATGTAAATATGCTTAATGGCTAACTGAGGAAAGTCTTATCTCGACACTGATATGAAACTCATAGTTTCTCATTAATGCGTGGACATTCATTACTAGAAAACAGGTCATTTGCTTCGTTCGTTACCCCCTGTTGCTTCGGTTGTATGACCGAAGCAAATGAAGATGATGTAACATGTCGTTTTCTATTATGTCGGTTGTACGACCAAAGCAAATGATTGTCGTTTGCTTCGATCGTTTGGTAACGACCGAAGCAAATGAGTGTGTTCATTAAAGCAAATGATGGTCATTCACTTCGGTCATTTCCAAATGATTGAAGCAAATGATGTTCATTTGCTTCAGTCATTATCAGACAACCGAAGCAAATGCCAGTTGAAGCAAAAAAAAATGATGTCGTTTTAGGTTTTAAAACATGAAATGGTATCAAATTGCATTTAAGAAATATTATACAACAAAGATAAAGCAAATAAAAATACATTATAGTGGATATAAAGTTCAATGGTAGAATAATCAAGTAATAACCTTGTACAGGTAGACTTGTAAACTTTTCAATAATATACCAAAAATAACTACACATCTTTTTTTTGATAGAAACATAGAATAACACCATAAATTACAAAACCATAGATAATGACTTTAATCTATTAATAAATTAGAGTACCAACTTCCTAGTATTAATATTGAGAGTGAATTTGATAAGCTTTTAGTTTCTTGTTCTCTTTTTATACACCATTTGTGTTTGCAGTGCTGCTTGATCCTCTTCTATTCACAGTAGTATTCTTAAGTATCTACACCAAAGACAAAAGAAGAATTAGAAAGCCATTAGAAGAAAATATTTATCCGAGTGATCAGTAGAAAATATTATGGCAAAATAGATCCAGAACATATGAATATTTATAATCTTTAACCTCTTCTTAAATATACCACCTAAAGTTGTTGCAACCAGTAAAATTTTATTGTATGTTGTATGTTTATGAATAGAAAATAGAAGAAATTATCATCGAGGCAAAGGTTTCAAATTTCATTATTTTTCCATAGTTCTAGATTACATACAAACCGTCCAATGCCGCTAATGCAATTGATTGATCATAAGCAAAAAGTTTGCTCCCTATAAGTACCTTTATTGAGGCTTTCTATTGAAACAAAACAATTGAATGAAACCATGATAGTACTAATCAAACCAAAATCAGTTTTAAATTGAACACACTATTGAATCTTGAACAAAAACCATCGCTCTACAATCTATTGCTTGAACATGCACAAGATATTTATGGATAAGAAAAAGAGTCATAATATTGCTTCCAAGCAATCCATGAACTGTCCTCAGTCCGCGATTTATGTGTTGTTCCATAAAACCTTAGTAGAAAACAAATTAAAAAATCCATATAATGACAAAATAAACAAATATTTGCAAAATTTCTTAATCAAATACAAAAATAGAATAAAATAATGAACATGTAATTGGTTGCTTAGTTACTTTATAAATGGAATTGAATTTTCCTCTATAAAATAAGATTCTGATTAACGAGAAAACCATCACAGCACCAGTCGGATTACATCAAACATTATAAAATTATCAAATATCAATAAAGGAGAAACAAAATAGTAGAGGGATCCAATCAATGATTTTGTACCTCGGTTTTGAAATTAATAGACAAAGACAAACCTTTATATCCATGGCAGCTATAATTAACAAAAGATTACAATGGTTGGAAGCCTTGGATATAAATGTTTTCATACTATGCAAGAGCTTGTAAAAACCGGCACATACATAAATCAGAAGTTATGGTTATTCAAAACCATCATCAACAATTCATCATATATTATTTGTGGGTAGAAATAAAATAGAAAAATAGCAGAAAGAGGAGAAGAAAATATGGTGCTCTTTTACATCGCAGTGATTATAAAAATAAAACAGAACAAATTATAATCGCAGATTAAGCTTAGAGAGTGAACAGAGAAAATGAGAAGCAGAGAAAAAGATGTGGCGGCTATAGAAGTGGGGAAAAAGATGTGAAGCAGAGAAGGTGTGATGGCTATTGTAGTGAAGATTAGGGTTAGAATGAATGCACGATGACCGTGAGTGTTCCACATTATAAAGAATGATGCGAGAGTAGTGGAGGGATAGAAAAGTTAAAGGGGAAACCAAAAGATAAGCAGGAATAAAAAGCTAAGAGTAGGGAAACGAAAAGATAAGAGGCGAGAACAAAAAGTTAAGAGGAGGGAAACTATTAATTATTAATCAACAATTAAATATATTTACCAATTATTACTTATTTACTTCTAACTTATCAATTATATTTATTAACTATTACTTATTTACAAAAACAAAATATAATTAACAATTAAATATATTTATTAATTATTACTTATTTATTTTTAGTATTTATTATTAATTATCAATTATTAATTATATTTATTAACCACTAAAAATAATTAATAAATATTAATAATTAACAATAATAAATTATATATAAATTATTAAATCTGATAGAATTTTAAATTTCTAAAAGTTTTAATTTTATTTCACTATGGAATTTTATGAAAATTAATTTTTTTTTTGAATTTATAAATTTTTTTAAATTTATTATAGAAAATTTCAAATTTTATTGAATATTACTTATTGTTAATTATTTAATAGTACTTCTTAATTATTAATTATTACATATTACATCTTAATTATAATTAAATATTAACTATTAATTATTTGATATTAATTATTTGATATTGATTATTTAATAAGTTATTAATTATAAATTATTAATCATATTTATTAATTATTAAATGTAATTAATAAATTTTAACTATAATTTATTAATTATTAATAATTAACAATAATAAATTATTAAATAAAAATAATAATTGTTGATTATTTATAATAGTTAGTAATGATAAATTATTTATTGTAATCTTAAATTATAATAAATTATCTATTTAATTATTTATTGCTTTGGTGCATTTGCTTCGATTCCTAAAGAACCAAATCTAATAGCACTATTTGCTTCGGTCATAAGGACAACCGAAGCAAACAACACTATTTGCTTTGGTGCATTTGCTTCAGTTGTTAACAAAACCGAAGTAAATGGTACTATTTGCTTCGGTTGTGAGCACAACCGAAGCAAATGAGGGGAGGCAACAAGCATTTTTTTATACTAGTGATTCTTATGAGTCGTGTTTATTTTAGCTCGGTTAATTTCATTTCATTTTACGTAACCAATTTAACTTTGGATTATATCTAAACTCATTTTAGTACAAATACTTTCCAAAAGAAATTCTTTTAATGAAGTTGGTAGTTCTTGAAATAATGGTTGTTTCTCAATACAACAAAATCGGTATTCATAAACATTTTATGAACTGCCTTTATATATGTATAAAACTAATTTAGTTTTGAATTTATGAAAATTTTTATGTTCATAATATAATTAATCAACCAATGTTAGTCGGTCCCAAACTCCTTTGGGGTGGTCCATACAAGATCCCTCACAAGCAAGTTTTACATGCAGCCCCTTGACCCACACAATATGTCAACTCTTGGACCTAGGATATGTAGGGGTTTCTTACTAACACTTATCTTGCATGATCTCGTAAACTATGCTTTAGATGAAATTAAACTTAACTTTATGTACTTCTTCTTAAGTACACATCGTTATTGAAATAAGTTAACTCAACTTCACTCATCATCAACCGTACTTTGTCCAACAAGTCTGATTACTCCTTGACGATACACTGTTATGTATCACTGGGAGAAGTGACTTTTGAGATTGAATCTAATCCGTTTTTAGGTACTTTTGAAACCATTTTCCAATACACTCAACTATTTGATCAAATAGAATTATTTAATTTCCTTTGCGTGTTATATTTTCTACTTCCATTTTATATTCAAGGAACTTATCATAAATAGGCTACTTGTATTTCAAATATACATGTTCACTTCTATGATAATTCATCTGCGAATTTAATGAAGTAAGTGGATCTGTATTGGTATCATAGACCTCAAATTTTTTGTGTGTATATATCATTTTGAAGAGTTCACCAACTCTTTTTTTTGCTCCTATTGAATGAGTGTTATGCACTTAATCATTTGAGACAACTTCTACTTGTACCATATGATTTGTAATTACATGATTATTTAGACATTTGTCAAAGATATGACTTAGTCTATAATTCCAAAATAACTGTAAAATTATAGATACTCCTGTTTTATATAGCTAATGCTTCGGCTTTGTTATAAAAACAAATACCATTATTATATATTTATTTTATAAGAAACATTCATAATTTTCATTTAAAATAAAACTATACCTATTTTAAGTTAATACTCAAAAATAATTATCATTTGATAAATAATAGTTGATATATTTAGGAAGATAATTTTTCATAACTTTATGTAACCACTAATAAGTGTCATATAATATGCTCCTACGATTTCTGCCATTACAATAATAATATATGAAATATAAAGCTCCATTTAATCACTTATTACGTGTATTTATTTCGTCCGTTATTTTTTTTATGAAAGTGTGGTCCTTAATTTGAGGAGAGCATTCCTTATTTCATCTATTGTAAATAGTTTATAGTCGAGGGTTTCAGATCAAATACCTTGAACTCAAAGAAATAACTTTTATATAAAATAATTTTATATATGAAAATACATTTGAAACGTAAATCATATTTCTCATTCCATATTGAGTATCTACTAATATTTTATGTGATTCTGGTTTCCAATATACCTTCATGAAGTAGAGGTAACCATTCACTATCTTTATCCCAAATGTGTCTATCGTACATCTACTTTTGGACATTCGCTTTCCTTTCTAAATGATCAAGCCATTCAAAAGAAAACTTTACTACAAGATTGCACTGAACTCTTTACAAAGTGCATTGGGTCATTCTTAACATTTAAGGATATCAAATAAGTTGCACTTTGCATAAATTGGTAATACTGACATTTCAGTTATTGAATTTTTGGGTCCATCTTGTAGCTCTTAGTCTAGTATTACATCTAACACAACAAGATCCTTATTTTAATCAATCAATGGAATGCATGATCATGTATCATGATTTGCTTGCTTATTTCGATTAAACTAATTTCATCGAGGTTTCATACACTACAAATCGTGACTGTTCACCATATAACATTTATTAATGATCAAATAAGAATCAAATATCCATATTATTATATTAATTAAGAGTTCAAAATTCATAGAAGACAATACATAGCCCCGGGCAAATAAACACCAAACTGATCAAGTTATGAATGTATTTAGTAGTTGTATAGTTTGGCTCTTGTATGGGTCTTAAATGACAACATGCCCAAGTATTTAATAGTAAGTGTATATTATATTTCACTGTCAATCATTAATTTTGTTAATTTCTATATTTAAACTAATAAACATTTTATTAATTACATTCGTTGTACAAATTTATCAAAGATGTTCTTACAATATTATAATGACTAAATGTTATCATTATATAATATAAGGCTTCTACAATTTTTTATATTCCTTAAAACGCTAACAGAAATATAGAAATCTTTTGATTTCTCGCGAGTGTTAGGACTCGCTTGCTTTGTGCTTTTGATCTTGAGTTTGCTTAACAAATTATGGGTCTACAAGCGATGGATAATTCCTTGTCGATTGTATCACATACAATTACTAACCCATGGACTTTGTCCTAATCTCGTCTCGACTATGAGTTTTGTTAATAAACCGAAAGAGATTATTCACTCGTACCTACCATTTCACGATTGCTTAAATATAATGAATGTACCTTGAATTTTCTCAACAAATACATGCATGTAACTTACCTCAACTAGTCAACATATTAATAGTACTGCACATAACATCCTTAGCTTACCCGTCGTTCGTAGCTCGGTTGGTTTGGGAGATGGGAACCAAAGGACTGTGTCCGGGCAGGTTCGAATCCCAACGCCAAACCATCAGTGGGAGTTTCAACGTTAAGCATCTGTGTACGACGACTAAATAAAAGCGGGGTTGACACACGGCGTGGGGTTTACTTAAGTGAGTATCAATGAATACCATGATCTTAAGGTTCCCCATGATCTCAAAAAAAAAATAACATCCTTAGCTTGAGTTTCCTTAACAACTAAAGAGTATGAAAGCAATCTATTAATATATAAATGATATATGCAACTTTATATATTAGAGATTCATAGTCTTTAACATATATATTTTTGAGTTATATCGACTTAAGGATACCCTCATGATTCAAGTGTTGGACACATCTGAAATCACGGCATATGTACCATACATATGTAGTTACTCCAAAAATCTATTTTGGGTTTATTTCTGTTTCACTTATATTATACATTTATACTATGCATATAATTTCAATTTATTTATAACTGTTTATAATATAATTAACTTACATAATATTCATTGTATATTATTAATTAAATCATATTTAGTTTATTTTAATTAATTAATTTTAAAATTCAAAAATTTTATTTTATTTATCCTAAACGATTTAATAAGAATATTAAATATAACATTTATAATTTCATATACATATATCATTATATATATAATTATATCTTTATTAATTAACATTTAATTAACAAATTTATTAAATTAATATTTTATTTAATTAAAACAACTTAATAAATTCAAATATTATTTTAATTTACCTTGAACAATTTAAGATTTTAAATAATTTTCAAAAATATTTAATTACTTTCGAAACAACTTTGAAATATTTTATAATTTTTATAAAAAAATATATTTTAATCTTAACTTCTAAATTTCAAATATATTTTAAAATTTTAAACTTAATTTTGAAATTAGCACGAGGCATAAATCAATTTGAGCCTTTAAAATTGGGCTAACCTTTTGGACTTGCTCCACACATTGAGTCAGGCTAGTGGCCAGGGAGGGGAGAATACCTAATTATTCAACCCCACGCCTTGGCACTACTGTTCTAGACTGTGCGGATAAAGCCCCACTAAAACCTCGTAAATTCCCCGCTATAGCACACGGTGCTATTCGACCGCTGCAAATTTTTAATTTAGCGCTATTAAACAGTAGATGCGGTTTAAGCCCTACTATTTTTCGTTATACCCGCTAAATCAAGGCTTTGTAACACCCTTTTAGCTGTATTAATATAAAAAGGTTGATTATACTAGTTCTATTTTAAACCAGCTCAATAATGATAAGGTAAAGACCTAATTTTCAAGCTAAGCGCTTTAACTACACAAGTCCTATATACCCATCGAATAAGTAGGCTTAATTATTTGACCTCTAAAGCTACTAATTTAGATCGCATAGACCATGTAGGCTCTAATACTCTCCAGCCCAGTTTGTAGAAGGTGAAATATGTGGATTTCAAAATTTTCCCTATTTTGGGTCTAGTGGGCTTATGAAGTCTAATGGATTGGACTAAATTCAGTCTAGTTAATTTAAACAAAATCCAATGTCATTTAATTTTCTACTTTAATTAATGTATTTTAATTAATTCAATATCTATATGTTTTTAGTATATCAATTTATACTCATGTGTGTGTGTCTAAGTGTAACGTGCAACATAGCAAGGTGTACATGGTTAATATATACATCAACAGGTATAGGGATTATATCCATTATGTATACATTAGCCATTTATATATGTGTCAATTGTCTCTAAACATTTTTTAATATATTTATAAAGTATATAAATATAAATATATATTTTAAAATTATTTATATATAATAAAATATAAAATATATAATCTAATATTAACTAAGTAAATAAACTATGAATTAAAATTTTGCATTTAAAATATCTAATTAAGACTAAGTAACACATTTTAAAATTCTAAACTACATCTTAAAAGTATTAGCTAAAACATCCTTAATGAAATTTATATATGTATATTTATATAAAATAATTATTACAATCAGAAATATTTATTATTTGTATTTATATATATATTATTTATTTATTTAAAATACACAACACTATTTAATATGTGTAAACAATTTATATACATATATATTTACTATAAACAAATATTTAAAAATTATATAGACATATATGTAAATCTTATCTAACCGGTAAAACTATTTTTAAACGAAAACTAATTTTATTAAAAGGATATATATGTACATTAATATTAAAATTAAATCTTTAATAATAGTTGTAATAGCTTTGGTGTCACATTTTTTTGGTGTTAGCGTAAACTACCAAAAATGACCTTTACAAATATTATTAAATATTAATATCACTTAAAAATAGGATCTAACAGATAAGTTTCATTTACCAATTCAAAATGCTCCTCTACGAACATTATTGAAATCTTAATATCACTTAAAAAAAGGATCTAATAAATAATTTTTTTTCAAAGTCGTCTTTTATTAATTAATAATAGAAATAAAATTAAAACTAATTAAAAATTAAATTCATTCTTTAGTAATTAATAATAAAAATAAAAATTAAACCAACAAAAAATTAGACATTGCAATTTAGAAAGAAAAATTAGAACTAACTGAATATCATTTCAGCGCAAAAATATGGAAAAATATCTATGCAGATCATATTTTTCCGAACGAGTTAAACATATACAATTTGCAAAAAAAACACTTAATGCATGAAGTACGTGTCATCGTCACGCGCGAAGCACGTGCAATAAAGCCCGTAATATATTAAATATTATATATATATTATAAAATTTTAGTTTTGGTTAGAGAATATATTTATTTTCAAATTTTAACAGCTAAAAATAATTGAAATAACATAATTAAATATGTGTGTGTGTATTTTTAAGGTATTTTATGTTTCTAAAATTAGTAAATAATCATTTAAAATTAAAAATAAATATTTAAAATACTAAGAAATATATATATATATATATATATATATATATATATTATAATCATGGCCGAATTTAAAATATTTACATATTTTTTATTTTAAACTTTGAATATAAATTGACAGTTTTATGTAGATTAATTATTTAACATAAATTAATGTATTAACATTAATGGGGAGACAATGTCACATATACAAAATTGTATAATGATAGGAACAACATATAATGAACAATATATAAGTAACAACCCACCCTGAACTGGACCCAAATTCCAGCCTAGAAAAGGCCCATTGAAACTTAGACCTACTCCAAAGCTGGCTGTTGGTTGGTACAAAGAACAATATAGAGCTTTTAAACTACACATTCGGAATTCACAGTGGAATGATAAAATATAATAATAGAAATAGTACCCATTTTATTTAAAATCCAAATGTCATAAAATCCATAGCACAAAACCAATAACAACCGTCATATATCCGTAATACAACATTTTCAAAATTTAACATTGTTTTCAATGGGTACATCAGAAAATAACACGAATAGATAAATAGATAACTACCACAAGTTTCCTCCTCGCGTCCACCTTCAGCATCTTCTTTCCTAACCTATGTTATAATGAGGAGGGAGTCAGAACAAGATATGACTAGTGAATAAAAATCTCAAGCTTTACTATTATATTACTTGGACAGTATAATTTAAATAGGAATACGTCTTTTGTATATCAAGATTATTCTAAGACTTTTAGACTTTAAGCTCTAAGGCTTTCCCAATCCAATTCTATAGCCATTTGCTTTCAGCCCAATAACCCATATCCATCTTCAATAATGTCCTCCTACCAATGTAAGAGAAGGTACCAAAGTCACTTGGCACCTTTTAATGGAAACTAGACAAACTCTGACCATTTAATACCTTTATTTAAGGCAAGTCCCCTGTCATTTAATACATATTCTAAGGCAGACTCCTCACTGGTAGTTATCTAGCTAACATTGTACGGAATCTCTTCAGCCACTTAATACTTCATATCAAAGAAGGCCCTTTCTCGAGATATCCTTTACCGTGCCTAACCCTTAAGCTTAACCCCGACCATTTACTACTTCCTAACTAGGGAAGAGGCATGCCCTCACATAGCCACTTAATACTTTCAATCCCCAAAGCAGGTCCTTCATATTATGATCTGTACTCCACAGTGACATCTCACATTAGGTACTGGTAGCCAGATTAGCTGTGCGGATTTGCCCTACAGAATTTGCAACTAACCTCACGTCATCCATAGTTACTTATTATAGGCGATATCTCACATCAACCCCAAGGTCACACTACTGGTAGCCAAATCAACTGGGCAGACTTTCGTGTGCTTTTGACTAACCTCGCATCCCTATAACTTAATCGTAATTTATAACACTCTCTACATATATTATCACACATCTCACCGCATTCAATATTTCGAACCTGACTTAACTCTTCTCCGGCTTCCATTGCACTTAACAAAGCACAACTACTCCAGTCGGAATTCTCAACCGAGAATATAATTCGGTTACGACTATCAGGGTGTCTCAAAGATATCTCCCCATCTTGGTAAAATATCCTAGCCTCATACCTCCTCAACCAATCCACACCCAAAATGATTCTGAACAATCATAAACATACAAACTGCATGCAAACTTATGACCTAAAAAATCAAGTTCCAACTGGTCACATCTTATCCCTAGAGTTGCATACCCTCCTATTGGATCCGCAACCCTTAAGAAAGTAACAAGGTATGTGGGTTCTAAGCATAACCTATCAACCAAACACTGTGATATAAATGAATGTGATGCACTAGTATCAAAAAGTATCCTAACTGGTATACTCTGAATCAAAAACGTACCTTCCATCACAGTCTTTCCTTTATCAGCTGCAGTGGGCTTAGCTAATGACCCAACAACAAAAACTTTCCCCTTGTCCGCCTTGGCTGGCTCTGTACACTGGTTCTTGTAATGCCCCACTTGATCACAATTAAAGAATTTCACATTCTTCTTGTCTGCAGCCTTCTTCTCCTTTCCTGACCGGCACTCATTTGCATAATGACCCTTCTTGTCACATTTATAACAAACCAAATTAGCCTTTGCCTTCTTGGCAGCATCCCCTTTCTGGGCTTCTTTCTTCTTAAAGAACTTCCTCTTCTTTTCCCTGAGGACCCTGTGATTCAACTGGCTTCTCTCTAGCAAAAATAGCAAGCATCTCCTCATGGCGAATGGCCATCTCCACCACCACATTAGAAGGTTCTCGGATATGGGTCATGGTCATTCTGGAAAGCTTAGGTCTCAGTCCTCTAATGAACCTTTCGTTCCTTCTAACATCAGTGTCAACCAAAGCATATCCATATCGAGACAGCTCATCAAACTTAGTAGCGTACTCGACCACTGACATCTCACCCTGGACAAGATCCTTAAACTTTCTCATCAATGCAGACTTAGCAACCTCAGACAAAAACCTTTGTTCAAACCTTCTCCTGAAATCAGCCCATGTCAGCTCTTCCTCCAGAACTCCGGCGGTCACACTATTCTACCAATAAAGCACTGTCCCTTGCAACTGCCTAGAGGCTAGCCTTCTCTTTTTCCCATTATCCAAGCCTAGATCAGTACAGATCCTATCACAACTCAGTAGCCAATTCTCAACTTCAACACGATCTTCCGTTCCAACAAATGGCTTTTCACCTAGACTGGTGTAGTCTCTGCTTAGCTTAGCATAGTTATTCCCAGTTGGAGCCATAGGATTAGCTCCTCCAACATTAGCAGAAACTCCAGCTTGCAAAAGATTGTCCAACAACTGATACACGATCCCCGCATCTACTGGCAGATTTCCAACACCTATATTGGCTTCAGCATTTGGGTTAGCATTAACCTGTCGACCTTGATTCCTCCTGGTGTTAGGTCGAGCATTTCCATTGGTTGTGGTACTTCCTCCACCTAGATTTCCTCTTCCGTTTCCTGCTTCCATATCCTCTTTCTTGTAATCTGCATATGAGCCTTAGTAAGATAAATAAGAACGGTCTAAGAGAGAGGGCAACACGTACTTATATATATATATATATCAAATACAAGTACGTTACTATAGCGTTAGCCCAAACCCCGATCATATTTTCAAATTCATTGGATTATGTTTGAAAATCTTTTAGGTTTAACTTTCTTTTAAAGTTTCATAAACCTATGCTCTGATACCAACTTGTAACATCCCCCTACTTGGAGGCCCAAAACTAACGGCTACGGATGCTGCAGTCATCCATAGTTATTAATCTTCAACGATTAAATACGGCGGTGTTAGATTCATTGATACACAAAAACACATGAATATGAAAAAAATTTAAACTTCAAAAAAAATCACATTTCATCTCAAAACATTTCCAATTCATTACATAATCCCAAATTCGCAAATCACGTTCAGAGAAAATATGTTTATTACAACATACGCCAAGAGCGACATATGAAGATTCCCCATTAGATGATCAGAGAATATATAGGCAATATAACAACTTTGCCATTGCAATCAACACGGCGGAATCGAAAGAAAAGAGAACTCTAAATAGCTATCAAGCCTCCTACACATCTCCGGAAGCTTATTCGTCTTATGAGGTAGCTGAAAACCTCAACTCACAAACTACTCAAAATCAATTGAGTATCAGAGAGTTTAAGGGGAAAACATAAACTTCGAGTCAGACATAAAGCCTGGTATGAATAATAATCCACCATATTAGATCATTTAGATATCTAGTGAGACCACCCCGCTTAGCGGAACGGGTTTCCCCTCACTAGTCTCTCGAAACCTTTTATAAAATCATATATTGTGCTCCTGCATTCACAATGGTTAAAATAATTCAAAACAGTATAATATGATGATATGCAAAACAGATGAATCAATTCTAGATTATCCATCCCCATTCATTTTAGACTATTTGTCTCAAGCATAGTTTCTAGGATTACTATTAACCTATTAGTTTTCATGGGCTGACTAATAACCGATTAAACATTTAAGGACCCCCTGTCCAATTACATAGTTTTCATGGGATCACTATGAACCTATTGGTAACTCCAATATTGCTCTTATCCCAGTTTTCATGGGTTGACTAGGAATCTATTGGTAACCCCAATATCCTTTCTTCTTACCCTAGTTTTCATGGGTTGACTAGGAACCTATTGACATCTATCAATATTTCATCTGGACATAGTTTTCATGGGCTAACTACAAACCTACTGGCTCTGCCAGTATCCTATCATAGTTTTCATGGGCTTACTATGAACCTGTCTATCTGACATTTTCCTTTACACATAGTTTTCATGGACTTACTATGAACCTGTCTATTTGACATCTTCCTTTATACATAGTTTTCATGGGCTTACTATGAACCTATTGGCCCCTGCCAATATCTTTTCCTTTACAGATTAGCATCCAATATTCTGGTCTTCCTAACCTCCTGGATAAAATTCTACTCATTTAGGAGTTTTATCCATTTATATTCACTACTGGGTTAACCTAACTGGTTCTTTTACCCTTTATCCCCAAAATGCAGTTATAAGTCCATTTTAAAGTGAATATATGTTCATATTAGAAGAAGCAACATAACAACATAGCAATACCACTCCTGCGGGTTTAAATTTATCAAAGATAACTTCTTCTTAAAACCATTATAAAAACTCCTTTAAAATATAGCCATGAGTTTTTCCTTTAAAAATAGAGTTTGGGTTATAAAACCTTTCGATAACTTCGAAACCTAGCTTCCTACTTCATAGGATGACCTCCTTCGAAAGCTCTTAAAAACATTAGGCTCATGCCTTATAATACTTTAAAAGCCACCTTTCAAAAACTTTTGAATACATTAAAGTATTATCATTCATCTTTAGAAGCTTAGCTTCAAAACCAGTTGAAAGTACCCCTTCCGACACTAATGGAAGTAACCCTTCCGAAACATTGAAAGTGCCTCTTTTAAAAGCATTGGATTTATACTTAAAATATACTTTGGGTCAAAGTGAATATAGGCGAAAGCATTTGTTTCGAAACCATCCTTTATCATATAAAAATATTGGGGAAAACTTGATGGCGTCGGCACCATCTCTTTCGAAAGCATAAAACATCTGGGTAAAAACATTAGAAGGTAAGTGTCGAAACCCCTTTCGAAACCATCACCTTCGAAACTCCTAACCCCTTTCGAAAGCTTTAGGAAGTGACTTATACTTTATAAAACAAAGTATCCTTTCGACAGCATTGATATCTTCAACACCATCGAAAGGTCAAAGAACGGCAGCAGGGTATCGACTAGGTCGAAACCTCTTCTTTTAAAACATTCTTTAATAAGTAAAGGAACACAGTCGAAAGAAATCTTGAGTTAATGGAAACCCTTTCGAAACCTTTATAAAACCTCTTTCGAAACCATCTGCTTCGAATATGTGAAGGCTAAAACAAAACAAAGGCATGCGCTTTTCTTTTAAAAACAAACCAAGGTTACGACTCATTCGGAAGCGGCTTTCGACAGCTTACCTTCCGCCTTCCTCCAATCCACTACGTACCATCTTAGTGATACCTTGTGTATTGGTTTCGGCGTAATAGGTTTCAACTAAGATAAAAGGCAGAAGCTCTGTGTCAAAAGGTGCTTTCCTAAACAAGCGAAACCAGTTTTTCTGATGTAAACCAGGTTTTACAATACTTTAAGCAACTTTTGTCTAACTAACCTGCCACGTGTCAACTCCATATTGGTTGCCTTAACCTTTTCAAATTCTTTTCAAAAATTAACTACCGCTAATTAGATCTAAACCATGGTTAAGTTAATCAATTAAGCACTTCCTTTAGACAAAACCAATTTGGCAAAGAAGTCCCCCTTCTAAAATAATTTATTTTGCATAGCAAATCACATTGGAAAAATCCCCAAAATTTTTAGAAATTCTCTTTAATTATGTTATTTAACATATCAAAATTCCAGACCCAAATTCTCAATATATTTTTTCAAAATAAATTTATAAACCCAAATAACCATATTTTCCTTTGAAAATTCATAATAATCTTTCCATAGCTTGGAAAATTCTCAAAATTGAAACCCAACTCCAAAATCATGTTTTTCATAACATAAAATTTTCCCTTGGCATTTAAACATCAATAGATCTTGGTTTTAACCTAAAACCGTGCAAAGACTTCTTTAACAATCTTGTTTAAATCAAATAAATCATGAATTAAACATATCATCATTCAATTCATCTTAAAAACGAATTTATCCCTTAAATTCAAAACATAAGGTTCAAACCAAAATAGAGATGGAATTATTATTCACCTTGCTCTAGATAAGGAGATTAGATTGAGATTGATTCTCCTAAGCTTGAATTTCTAGCTTTAATTTGAATTTCCTCTTCTTTAATGGTCGACCATTCCTTCTCTTTTGATTTGCGTTTTAGTTTTAAAATGACGTGAATGAGAAGAAATGGTAGGAACGAAAATATATATAAGGGCATGAACCATTGAGCCGCAATTTCCAATAATACCCTTATGTAATTTGTTTAACCTAAAAACCCTTCTTTAGCCCATTTATTAGTTCATTAGGCACGACCCTTATTTAATTAATTCAAGTCTTAATCCCCTTATCACTTACATTTACATTATTATATTTAATTTATCTAATTAAATCTTCTGAATAATGTTATCAAAAATTAGGGGTGTTACATAAGATTACTCATGTAATTTGATCAATAGATGAAGTTAAAGCAAACTAGTGAAAGAGAATTAAGTAGACTTTTATACATAAATGTATAAATTATAAAATGTTGGTATTGGAGCATGTGTTGTTGAAAAAGAATCAGTTAAGCCTTTTAAATAGTTGTAAATAAGGCTGACAATTAGAACCGAGAATTGAAAATCCAAACTGAACCAACCCGAGAATACTCGAATCGAACCGAACCGACGTGGGATGTTTCGAACCAGAATCGAACCGAACCGAACCCAATGGGTCTCGGATCGGGTCCGAATGATGAAAAATACCATAAAGACCCAATTAAATCTGACCTAAATTGACTCGGTCAGAAAAACCCGACCAAGAAATATTGAAATATATATACTTTCAGTGTCATTACCAACCCAAATCCGAACCGACCCGATCCGAACCGAAACTCGGGTTAGATCTAGATTTTAAAATGTATATTCTGGACCCGACAAAACCCGACCCGTTTAGAGCTGAGACCCATCGGATCGGTCTGGGTCCGTTGGGTCGGGTCTATTTGACACTCTTGGTTGTAAACACAATAAAACATAGGAATTTCAAAGTAAAATTTCACGAAGAAGTGGGATTTTCTTTTTTCGGAACTAATTATTGAGTACATTGATAGATTAATGGACAATAGATTAGATACATTATAAAAAATGCTCTGGATGCATGTACCAAAGGACGCATACTTTCTCTCTATATATAAGTTGAATTTTCTGAATTTTAGGACGAAGCATACCCAAATCACTCTATTTTGTTTCAGAATATTTTTGGACAGAGCATTCACTTATTTTGTTTCCTAAATATTTTACTCGACTTGACTATTTTGGCCAATCTGAAAAGTTGAACTTCATTCTAATCTTCTCCACATTCTTCTCCGACTCTTGATCGGTATCACAAATCAGTAATTAGGGCAATTTTTTTTATAGTGAATATAAAGAGGAATGCTGATCAAATTCCCATGGAGGAGTTGGAGGCAGAAAGCTACATCCTTTTCACTCATTTCAATTCTCTCTACTTCGATGGCGCTTTGGAATTTTGTGTTCTAAAATGGAGCTCAAATAAAAGCATGCATCAGTGAGCATTCTTCTTCACTCCTTTGTTTTTCTGTACTATACTGTAATTTTGTTATTGTAGAAAATCAACTTTTTATAATGCCGTCTGTTGGTTTGTCACTAGTAAGCAAGAAGCATTTTTAATAAAGTTTGAATCTTTTTTAGTTAAACAATTATATTTCTGAAAGAAGGGAAAAAAAAATACCATTGTAGTTCTTACTCTGAATTATGAAGCAATTCGCTCAGGCAAAAACGCAGTGACTGGATCTGTGAATCAGTTTCTGATAGTTAAGTTGGAAAGTTGAAACTATACATGGAACTTTTTGCTTGTAAGCAGCAGCGGAGACAGATAAGAATGTTGGAGTGATCACTTGACTTCCCCAACTACACCATAGCTCTGTCCCTGCTTGAAATTGTGAAATTACTCACATGAACATTCCGAATGGAGTGAAGGAATGTTGTTTTAGGCTTTTAACATGCAAGTTTTAACATTGTTATGTTTCTGAATTGTGCTACGAAGTTGTCCGTCTAGTCTGCATATAATAGAAAGGATTGTTTAATTACTGAAGGAAAAAAAAAAGAAATGTACTTAAGTTGCTTGTTTTGTGTCGCAGCAATGCTATTTGTCTAAAGTTGCATAAATACATTATTTATTTATTTTTCAAGCTCTATCGTATCTCTATATCACATGCATGTGTGCAAGAACTTACTTGCTTATACATAGTGGGGTCGATTGCCCTCGCTAGATATTTTTCTAATAAACTTTTTAATGGTTTCTAAATACAAGCACATTGTTTAAAGCATCTCTAATTTAATATTGTCTTGTTAAACTTAATTTTTGTTTTGTTTTTTATCGTCTAATCAAGCTTCTATATATGATGTGGCACAAAATACAAACAATTTATAGCATTGGAGATGCCCTAATTCTTGCAAAGTATTGCCAACATTTAGTAAGTTCAAATCATGATTAACATTTTAATTTCCTTGGTCAATATATACAATTAGGATATATTGTAACAATTTCCTTTTTGTTCAATCTCTTAAGTTTCTTTCTAAGTTATGTGTCCATTGTCCATTATAACCAAAAATACCAATCTCCCTTGTAAAAATGGATATCGCCTTATTTTCACCAATATTATGTATAAGCTCCTATAAAGATGGAGAAATTGAACCACTAAACCGTTGGGGAAAAATTCCAATAATCCAAATTGATGCAGCAGAAATAACAGAAATGAATACAACGATGAAAATAGCAATTGGTGGATTGAAAATACCAAACGCCCAAATCAGTTGATCTCAAGAGATACCGGATTCTAGCAATCTTCGACACGTTGATCGCGCACGATACCGTGAGAGAAGATCTACAATTCTTCGAACGTTGATCAAGCGCACTTGATTCCGTGAATTGGCTTCAACAATCGTTGATTCGAGCGCACTCGAATGCCGAAAGTGGAGATAGGAGATAACACTCAACTACCAATTTAAGAAGAGGCAAAAAGCACTCAAACAAAGTTTTATTCCAAAATCAACTACCTTACAAATGACCAACACATCCCTATTTATAGGGTTACAACTCACACTAGGTCGCACACGACCTAACACTGATACCAACCTACGACCTACCATACAACACAACCCTTACATCACAAAGCCTTCACGATCTAAAACAAACAGCGACTCACGACCTATACAACACAAACGACCTACGACCTACTGGTCGCGACTTACAACACAATGCGAGTTAACAAATATGTACAACACAACAAGCGTCTTAACACAATACACGAGTTAACATACTACAACATCATGCGACTCAGTATATACAAGCGGCATACGACCTAGGACTTCTCAGCATTGGATCTTCTTCACGCGACCTAACATTTGAGCGATATAAGCAACCTTGCGACCTAATCTTTACGCGACCTTGAGCATCATAAGAAAAGTACGACATACTGAGTGAGCTAACTCGCTAGGTCGCTCACGACTTATCATAGGTCGTTAGCTTGCTTGAGCGACCTAAGGAACCTGGGTGATATGAGGTTTGCTTTAACTCGCTAGGTCGTTCCATCGACTTATCCCACTGATTTAGTTTGTTAGGTCGTTCCAACGACTTATCCCACTGATTTAGCTCGTTAGGTCGTTCCAACGACTTATCCCACTGATTTAGCTCGTTAGGTTGCTCGTGACCTAAGACTTTATCAGGCTGGGCTGCATCACAAATCAACCCTAACACAGTGGAACGCAGCGAAATAGTAATAGTAATAGGAATGTGTTGATGGTGAGATAGAATAAATAGAAGACTAATATTCCAAAATAGTAAACAAAGATCACAGATGCAACAAAGAGAAATGAATCACACACAAGATTTATAATGGTTCCACTATCGCAAGATAGTTTGCGTCCCACTTTTGGGAAGAGGAGATCTTTATTGTCTTATCAAGCTTCAAAAAAGCTTCAAAAAAAAGTATGACGTGACACAAAATTCAAACAATTTTAGCATTGGTGAAGCCCTAACTCTTGCAAAGTATTGGCAAAATTTAGTGATTCCAAATCATGATTAATATTTTAATTTCCTTGGTTAATATATATACTTGGGGTATATTGTAACAATTTCCTTTTTGTTTTATCTCCTAAGTTTCCTTCTGTGTTGTGTCCATTGTCCATTATCACAAAAATATCAGTCTTCCTTGTTAAAATGGATTGCGTCAAATCTACGTCTTATTTTCACAAATAAAATGGGTAAGCTCTTATAAAAATGGATAAATTGAACCGCTAAACTAACTGATAGTTAAGAAACACCGAATGTTCAATGTATACAATGTATTACACAACTCGACGATTCAAGGTTTCAGAAATAGAAAGCAGCCATTAGCGGTCACATCACTTGTTTTATGCATCACTTGTTTCAGAAATATTTGTTATGCTTAAAATATTAATGTACTATATTTAGGTCTAATATGTTTAGATACATTGACCATTGTTGTCCATCCCAACTACGTAAAATTTCAACGTTCCATATTTTTCGCTGGTCATATTTAATGGAATTCCTTGTTTTGTTATGATGTTAGTTAGAACAAATTTACTGTAAATGCTTTCATAACATAGTTCAATTAAAAGACTTTACGTCAATAATGTGATGCATATTCATTTCCAGTTCCTTTTACTAATTTTGTATTGTGCAATATTTATTTTCTATAATGTGAATTATTTGTTCTCATAATTTACTCCAACTGATCTCCAAGTCCATGAAGTGAAACTAGTTATTACTAAGTTTTAGAGTTAATTGGAAAGTTTTATGTAATCAAATGAAGGGGAAGACTATGAAGTATAAATAAATGCAAACTTTTTTATATGGGTGTTGGTTAGCCCTTTTTTTTATGGGGGTTGGGTTTTTTTTTTTTGGGGGGGGGGGGGGGTAGTGGAAGAGACAAAAACCTCTTAATTTGCCTAATTTTTCTTTTTTCCTAACTTAACAATGTTGTATTTAGATGCACACCCATTAATAGTTTTGAAACAGAAAGTGATATCCATTTACATTAGTGTTAATTTCTTATCTGTAAGTGGCAGTTACTACAGATCATGACAAATACTTCTGTGATCAGTGACTGTTGCATTGAATGTTGGGCGTGCAATTGCCTAATAACTACTGCTTTAGATCAATTGCGTTTTCTTGGGTGTATTCAGTATACTTCAGGATGATAAAGCAAAACAAGTAGCTCTGAAACTTACGAGGGTGTATATTATTATATTTCAATAAGGTAAACCAAAATAAGTAGCTCAAACCTGTACTGTCAAGGGTACCATTTAGGTGCTACTTTTCATTTTTGGCATCCAATATTTTTTTACTTTGGCACTTTATTCCATCTCTTGCTTGAGACACCTCCGGAACCTTATGTTTTCTTTGGAACGTTAACCAAATAAGCTTTGATTAAATTAAATATAATTACAATAAAAGCACTCAATTACTTTGTTTTTTATTGGACTTCATCTTCTATTAGTATTTCATTACTTAATTCCACTTTATATATCTTATTTTAAATTATATAGACAATCAATCAATAAATTTTCTTTTTTTATAATTCAAAATTTGATTTTGATGGGTTCTTTATCTTCTTTCTTATTTCCAGTTATTTTTTGAATTCTATTTTATAATATTTTTGTATTATAACATATTTAAAGTAATTTATTACAAATATAAACCGAATTATCCACTATTATTGTACTTAATTTTTATGCTGTAGTTTTCTTAATTATTTGGTATACAAATATTCAATTATAGTCATGACGTAAAATTTATTATGTTTAAATTTTGTTATATTTGTAAACTATAATAATGTTTGATTTATTTTATAAATTTATTAACCAATAAACTAAAAGTACATATATAACACTCATCGTACGTAAAACAATAAATAGTGAGAATATATTATATTCGTACAATTTGTAGTTATTTAATGCAAAACTTATTTTATATGTGGTCAGCGCTTATTTTTTGTCCAGGCTCCATCTGGACTAAGGCCCTTTTCAGCATGCAGCGCTTCGCTTCACCTCGAACAACAGACAAATATAAATATGAGGGTGCGATGATATCAAACGATGACAAAGTAAAACAAGTAGCTCAAATATAAAATCTTTTTCCTATTATTATGTAACGATTGTTTTCTTATTTATGTTATTAATCATTATATTCACACATACATGACTAATCTTGCAGAACAAGTAGCTCAAAATTTAACTATAGTACTTGCACATACTTAAATGGCCATACAAGACTATCTTGCATCGTCTCTAAGTATGATTTCACAATCTAACATTTTTCATGTTATGAAATTATGCCTGTATGTAGGTTTGATTTTCAAAAATAATAACATAATCAGATAATAGAAGATAAGTGAATTAGTGAAATATGCATGTTTATATGGTTTTGCCTGCCCAACAAAGAATTCTGGTTTGGTCAGTATCTGTGATTTATTCACTATATGGAGTATATTCATTTTGTTTTGAAACTCTAATATATGAAGCATATGGATAAATAGTATAGATATCTGGCATTAGAAAAAGATGCAGAGATATACGATGGAAGAGGAATGCGGAAGGATCATTGTCGAGTCCTTTTTTTAATTTAATTTGGTTTTATTTTATATTTTATTATTTGTTTTTATTTTTTAGAAAAAAGGAAGGAGAATGAAATGAAGATGAGTGATCTTTTTTGTTATGCAATCTTATTTCTTATACCAAATAACATAAATTTTCTATTTCCAGCTCTTTAATTAACTGATAAAACTCACTCATGATCTGATGAAAATAATAAACATTAAAGGTAAAGTCTATTGGAGAGAGGTCAGCATAAGGCTACACTGAAGTATCTCAACTAGATTTAGGAAACTGAATTGAGCAATTTTTTTGTTCAACCAAGGATGAAGATATGGGGGGTATATTTTGTTCCACTATTAAGATATGAAATATATACACTAGGCCCAAGTCCAACATAGCACCTAAATAGTAGAATACATACAAAGAAAATTTTCTTATTTTGAATATGATTATTTCCTTTACAATCCATAATTTGTTTTATTATATTAACATAAATTTTAAAGTATGTAATCTCTTGATAAGAGTTAAATTGTATATATGTATAGATAAATGACAATAGAGAACAATCATCAAATGAGGCTTTTTTCATTCCTTTATTTTGACACATTATTATCTTGATGCCGTCTTTTATGGTACTAGAGCCACTTAACAACAATCTTCGAGGAAAATTTAACTACCACGCCTATAAACGTTACTTACAAGTTACAAGCCACTATCATTGTTGTTGTTACCACCAATGAGAAGCCATCAGGCATCTCCATATCTCAAGTATGACATATGAGCTACCAAGTCAAGATTTTTCATCCAATTAACTTTAGAGCATCTCCAACGGTTGTTGGGTCACTTATTACATTTTGGTAGGTTATCAAATGTAACTTCTTAAATTTTCCAAGAAAAATTGATTTGGGCGCTTGTTGAACAAGTGCTTAAGAATGAGGTGCTTGTTCAACCAGCACCTAATAAAAGCAGCTCAAAATTACAACTCCAAGAATTTGAAAACAAAACACATTTGTCCTGCTGATGTAAAAGTGGAGTCATGCCAATACAAATAGAAAACAAAGTGAAAATAGCTGATCCCTACTACCTACAATTGTTTATGTTTTTTTATTAGGTGCTTGTTTAACAAGCGTCCAAATTTTCAGGCTCTTTTTCAACAAGCGTCTATTACCAGACCCTTATTGAAAAAACGCTTGATATGTAACCATTTTCATTGAATTTGTAACCAATTATAATTTCTACACTCTGTTGGACAACAGTTTGGGGTTACATATTACAAAATGTGATTTGTGACCTACTGTTGGAGATGCTCTTATAATTTACTACAGTTTATCACAACTGAATGGATGTGAGAAAACTATCTTTTGGCCTGCACAAATTGCTTCATGTTTGCGTAGTTATGGATTTTTTTGGCTATATTAATGGGTCCATTCCACGTTCTCATCCACTTTTAGTTAGCTCATTAGGACAAACAATGTCAAAACATTTTTCTTTTTGGCTTTAACCTCTTCCCTGTCTAAACTTTCTTTGGGATCGTCTTCCGTTTTGTGTTAAGACAATATTTTTTTTCAACATCAAGTTTGTGTTCTCCAGTATAAATGAGATCTCGCTTTCATCCACAAAACCACTCAATCTATGACCACATATCTTGAAAAAATCAAAAAATTGGCCGACAGTCTTGTACATGTTGGTCACCCTCTTTTTGAAGGTAAGCCTATTGACTATCTTCTCTCTTCTTGGTCCTGAGTATGATATTGTCATCAATACTTGCTGTTCAATTAACCCTCAGTCTTTAGATGTTATGTTCGTTCACCTTCGTTCAACAGACCACATCTTGAAATTTTTTGTCATAATAATTCGCTTCATGCTCGCTTAATACAAATAGAACCTTTACATGTTAGTCAATTCATTAAGATGATAATTTTTTTGTGGAATTCTTCCTAACCTTTTTTATCAAGGATCTACGGAAGTTTATCTTCTTCTGCATGAGAGTAAGAATTGCTTATACTAGTGACCAGTGGCCATACTTGAGGAATATCATTTGCACATCTAAAGCATAAAACTGCAACAATTCTTTGGCATGAATGTCTAGGTTATCCAACTTTTCGTATTGTTTGACAAATAATTTTCGCATTTAAATTACATCATGCATGGAGTTATGGATCTGTCATGTCATGCTTGTCAACAAAAGAAGGGTCACAGACTTCATCTTCGTATTCATGATTGTAAAGCATGTTTTCCATTAGATTTAGTTTTTACCAATCTTTGAGGGCACAACAACGGTTCCAAGTGTGGCATTATGTGTTTTTAGATTCTATCAAAATTTAGTATTGCATTCTTGGGTATTTGAAACACACCATCCATCATGGCTTGCTCATTCGTCATGCTTCATCATCCCATCTTCGAGCATATTCAAATGTAGATTAAACAAGTTTCCTTGAATATATACACTGACACTAGTACTACTGGGGCGATCATTTGGCTTCAATATCTTCTCCGTGAATTTAGCATAACTGTCCCTTCTACTCAGGTCTTACGCTGTGTTAATTGGGATTACCACTTTGCTCGTAATCGTATGGACGTGGCTTTTATATGTCAACAATTTATACACTTAAGACTAGCTGAAGGGCTTACCAAACCTTCGGTTGCTTCCAAATTTTATAATATGTTTTTTTACCTCAAGGTCCTTGCATGAACTCCTATTGTGATGGCGGGAGAATATTAAAACACATGAAAAAGATTTGATAGGCCTAACATAGCTACGAGATAATGTGGATATGTATTAGGAAATTTTTCATAGTTTGAATTTGATCACCTTCTTTATGATTCATTATGTTATTTGTTTTTTTTAAAATTATATTTCTATATATTTAGAATATGCAATCCCTTGTTTTCATTGATTTTCTATACAAAGACGAGAAAATAATCATCAAGTGTGGCTATTATCATTCATGTACTCTCATATATATATATATATATATATATATATATATATATATATATATATTTGTTTTGCTCCTCTCTTATATATCCATTGCATTACTCTTGATTGTTTGTATGCATGTATAATAATATTCAATCTTCTAAATATTCAAGCTTCTAAATGCTATTTAGGTCTACGGGGATATGTATTTATGTTTCACCAGGAGAATGTGAAATATTTCTTTCTAAACCTCTATTACAATCATGCTCTATCAACGACTTGAAGAATTCGCTTTTGCATCAGATGATTCATGCATTTTTGTGGATCAAATACGAGAATAAGAACTGCAGGTAACAAATATGTTTAAATTTAAAACATATGCTACATACATACTTTAACATATCAAAGGGTTATATAGCTTATCCTTTTCATGCAGTGATCACGGCTTGAACTTCCAAAACATGCGAAACGCAATCAATTCATCTTCAGTTGATGATCATCAGGTTTGAACTTACTAGTTGATATTATGTATAATCTTCATAAAAAGTAGATAAGTATAATCATCAATTCATGGATAATCAATCAGCTGGGTTTTTACTATTTTTCAGAGACCACGCAGTGGCTATAATGTACCGTTGGACCATAAACTTAGCTCCTTATCTAACTGTATGTTTAGCAAGACATATAGTCATGTTCAGTGGATGGTATTATTCTCAACCCTTCATATGGCTTTTAAATTCTATTCGTAGTTTTTTGAAATATAATCGTATATGCGATTTTTTTTTCCTTTCTTTCTTAATTATCGTTATTTTGGTCTAGTGTGATACTTGTGGGCTCAGGACCAGAAAATCAAGAGCACCAT
Organism: Allium fistulosum; assembly: GCA_030737815.1. Lineage (NCBI taxonomy): Eukaryota > Viridiplantae > Streptophyta > Magnoliopsida > Asparagales > Amaryllidaceae > Allium > Allium fistulosum. The sequence goes on from CM060902.1 coordinate 1,431,947,719, forward strand.
CAGATAAAGACTGTGTTGTTAAAGTGGGTCCTGCTATGCCCTGCAACAACCCAAAATGCATGTGGCATAAGTAAGATTTATGTTCATTTCAGTGTTTTCTTTTATAAATAACTAGTTCAGAGAATCATGGTCTTAATTTTACAACCATATCACTTGTTGATGTTAATTTCTATTACTCGTAGAAAATTCTATGTGCATTTTGCTTACAAATACTTTGAATAACCAGCCACAAGAGCAAGTGTGCTGGAACATTCACTGTTGCAGAATTGCAAGGTTACAAAGCTAAAAAAGTGAAGTCAGACAAAGTAGTGGCTTCAAATGGTACACAAGACAATAATGCTAAGAAGATGAATTCGGAGAAAACAGTTGTTTCAGATGCGGCATCAGTTCAGGACAGGACAGTTAAACGTAATCAAGGAAAAACAGTGTTGCTCTTGCCTTTTGTGAATGCTACAAAAATATGCAAAGGTCCACGTACTAGGCGTACCAAGAGAAGGGAAATATATAAAAAAGATTTGCAGCAAAGATTGAAAAATTTGGTGCATGAGGATGAAGATGAAGAGGAAGAGGAAGACGAAAGCATACCACCATTGACAAACAAGAGAACTGAGCGGAGGAAGAAGATGAAGCTGATGCAGATGGCCATGAAAGAAAATTATGAAAATATGAGGAAAGAAGAAGGGAATGAGGATGGAAGAGATGAAGCAAATGAGGTTTGATGCCTAAAGTTTTCCTATCGTAGCGTTTTTCCTATGCTATATTAGAGTCTTTGCAGTGGTTTTACCTATGTCACATTAGATTTCAGGTAGAGTTTTATAAACTCTATAAAAACTTTTCACAGCTTATGAAAAAATACTGCATAACAAATAACGTTTTATAAATGCTGTAAAATATTTTGCAGCATTCTAATCTTTGTCATGTTGAGTTTACATAGCATTTCTAAATATTAGAATATCTAAAATAAAATCTATTCAAATGCAGATCAGTCAATTCAAACTAACCTAATAGAAATTTTTTATAATCTAAACAGATTACATATTATCAACCATAATAGGAGTTACACCAAGTTCATACACCAAACAATTAATAGTTGTATATAATATTTCGTAGAAAATACTTTAAACACACATGATAGTACCATAAAGATTCTACAAAAAAACTTATCCAAGTAGCGACATGTCGTGATCATTGAGCTTGCCCTCTTTAACAATCCATGCCCTACAAGAAAGAAAAATCCGGAGTAATAACATAAGCAGAAGCTAGCTAGCAAACCGAGTTAAAAAAAAATCAGATTATTATTATTAGTAATAGTATTACTACTACTACTATTATTTATACCATTGAGTTTTATGAAATTATTTAAACTTTACAAGACTTGGTTAATTTTTAGAAACTTTGTTAACTCGGTTACCTTAGTCAAATATCTATAAAACTTAGTAAAGTTTTGGAAACTTAGTTTGCTTAGTAAAAAAATTATAATATATAGTTTATTTTATGAACTTATTTAACTTTTATAAAATGAAGCCTACTTTTATAAAATTATAAACTTAGTAATTTTTATCATAAATTTTATAAATTTAATTAATTTTTATAAATTAATCTAATTTTTACAAACTTAACTTTTGTAAAACGAAGTCTAATTTTATAAACTTAGTTATTTTTGTAAACTTAATTAATTTTTTTATAACTTAATTAATTTTTATAAACTTATTTATTTTTATAATAATTTTTATATACTTAATAATTTTTATAAACTTAGCTATTTTTATGAATTAATCTCATTTTTATTAATTTATTTAATTTATATAAAACTTAGTTAACTTAATTAGTCAATTTTATAAACTTGGTTAATTTTTTTTAATACTTAACTAATTTTTATAAACTTAGTTATTTTTTGTAAATATATTAAATTTTCATTAAACTTGGTTAAATTAGTTAATTTTTATAAATTTAGTTAATTTTTGTAAAATGTAGCCAACGTAGTTTAATTTTTATAAAATATAGTTAATTTTTATGTAATTTAGTTAATTTGGTTAATTTTTATAAATTAAGTTTTGTTTTTAAAAAATTAATTATTTTTATATACTCAGTTATTTTTATAAACTTTTTTAATTTTTTAGGACTTTGTTAACTTAGTTAATTTTTAAATTTAGTTAATTTTTATATAACTTAGTCAACTTAGTTAACTTCCTTAATTTTTTAAAACTTAGTTAACTTCATTAATTTTTGTAAACTTGCTTAATTTATTAATTATTTATAAAACCGTGTTATCTTAGTTAATTTTTATAAACTTAGTTAAATTTTTTAAAACTTAATTAGTTTTTATAAACTTAGTTATTTTTATAAACTTATTTAATTTTTATAAAACTTATTTAACTTAATCAATTTTTATAAAATTTAGTCAACTTAGTCAATTTATTTAATTTTTATAAAACCTAGCTAACTTGGTTAATATTTATAAATTTATTTAATTTTTATAAAACTTAGTTGATATATTTAATTAATTTTTATAAAACTTATTTAACTTGATTAAATTTTATAAACTTAGTTAATATTTGTAAATCTAGTCCACTTTTATAAAAGTTAGTCAACTTAGTTAAATTTTTATAAAACTTAATTTGTTTAATTTTTATAAAATGCAGTGAACTTAGTTAATTTTCATAAATTATTTACTTTGTCATATAAATGTTTACTGCCATTTCAATTTAAAATGATGCAAAGGAGATACCTAAACATTTAAAATGACTTCCCAAGAGCTTATGCAAGTGTACAATTCATACATAACTTATACATGTTTGAATATGATGTCAGTAGTTAAAAGGAAGGCGGCCGAAGTAGGTTCGTTGATTGGTTGGAAAGTTTTTCTTTTCATTAACGTCTAAGTTGGTTCTATAGCAAATTTGTAGATTGACAATGAAGTATGATTTTTGTATTAAATACAGTAAGCAATAAGGCATGACTCGCCATCAAAATTTCGTCTCAATTCAATTCAATCCATCCATCTTGTATGAAAGAAAATCTAAATAAAATCAATTATTACCATAGTAAAAAATTAGATAGTGTCTAGGTTCTCAATAAGACTGGTTCTTTATAGAGAAGTTTACAACAGAAACAGCAGCAACACAAGGAGACTGAGTGACTGCGATCATCCCAGATTTTGTGTATCCTCTTTTGTGCAGGATTTGAGAAAGATGGTTAATTATGAAACTTTATCCTTGGACAGTTCTAGAAGACATCAAGGATTTATTTACTAGTTCATTGCAAATTGTTTGTATTAACATCACTTCATGTACCCTGTTTATGTAACCATTATGTTAAGTCAATTTTGGGCTAAGGCTAAGTTATGGTAGAAATCTAACAATATAGTTGGACTTTGGACTTCTTATTTCCCCATTAAAATAAGGATAAGGTTTACTAAATATGGGTCAATAACGCTACCAAAATAATAAGCAATTCGGGGATACAAAATTTTCAAGGTGACGCGAACACATGAGAGTAATGATTATTAATAGGCACTAATCAGTGAAAAATGCAAGTTACACACCCAAATCATTTTTATACGCACATTGTTGGTTCTCTTTATTCTGGTAAACACTGAGACGCAATCAATTCATCTTCAGTTGATGATCATCAGGTTTGAACCTACTAGTTGGTACTATGTACAATCTTCATAAAGAGTGGATAAGTATAACCATCAATTCATGTATAATCAATACGAGACACCTTTTAACAAAAAGAATCATTTGTTGTTACATGCGACCAAACTCATACATATACCATTCCACCTTCATTATTTTTTACGGTGTGAGACTATTTTTTTCCAATGTGCGCCTATTATCCACACACAATGTGAGACACCTCAACAATAGTCATGTTCAGTGGATGGTATTATTCTCAACCCTTCATATGGCTTTTAATTTATAGTCATAGTTAGTTATTTGAAATATAATCGTACATGTTCTTTCTTAATTATCGTTATTTTGGTCTAGTGCGATACCTGTGGGCTCAGGACCAGAAAATCGAGAGCATCATCAGATAAAGACTGTGTTAGTAAAGTCGGTCCTGCTATGTCTTGCAATAACCAAAAATGCATATGGCATAAGTAAGATTTTTCTTCACTTCAGTATTTTCTTTTATAAATAATTAGTGCAGAGAATCATGGTCTTAATTTTACAGCCATATCACTTGTTGATGTTAATATATATTACTCGTAGAAAATTCTATGTGCATTTTGCTTACAAATACTTTAAATTTGCAGCCACAAGAGCAAGTGTGCTGGAACCTTCACTGTTGCAAAATTGCAAGCTTGCAAAGCTAAGAAAGTGAATTCAGACAAAGTAGCGGCTTCAAATGGTACACAAGACCATAATGCTAAGAAAATGAATTCGGAGAAAACAGTTGTTCCAAATGCAGCATCAGTTCAGGACAGGACAGTTAAACGTAATCAAGGAAAAATAGTATTGCTCTTACCTTTTGCGAATACTACAAAAATATGCAAAGGTCCACGTACTAGGCATACCAAGAGAAGGGAAATATATAAAAAAGATTTGCAGCAAAGATCGGAAAATGTGGTGCATCAAGATGAAGATGAAGATGAAGAGGAAGATGAAAGCATACCGCCATTGGTAAACAAGAGAACTGAGCGGAGGAAGAGGATGAAGCTGATGCAGATGGCCATGAAAGAAGCTTATGAAAAGATGAGGGAAGAAGAAGAAAATGAGGATGAAAGTGATGAAGGAAATGAGGTTAGAGGTACCTGAGTCAAGCAGTTGCATACATTTATACAGATTAAACTGAAAGTAAAGATGACAGTAAGTCATAGAGTATGAACTGAGGTTATAATCATATAACACAAATACAAATACAAAATACAAATTGCGATGTTGAAAATTGGTAGTTTGTGATTGAACGCAATAATTCTGAGATGGGACCAATGTTTCTTAAGCTAACATGCTTCTTTGAGTAATTTTATGGTGCTAAACTTTTTAAACCTGTGCTGATTGTCCATGTTTGTAGAATTATTGTCTTCTATACAACAACAACAACTAAGCCACTATTCCCAAACAAGTTGGGGTCGGCTAGAGATGAAACCTAAAACTAAATAAAAAAATCAATTTAAAAGTTATAATAATAACAATAACAATAACAATAATAAAATAAAATCAAATAAGTAAATTAATAATAATAACTAAGTAAAGTAAAATAAAAATACGTGTGTGTGTATAAATAAGAGGAATGATAATAATAATACTAATAGCGATAATGATACTAATAGTAATATTGGTCAAAGACCAAACCTACATCTTAGGCTCATGTTTTCTAGTCCTATAATCTAAAACTTATAAAACTCAACGCTCATGGTTCTGCTACGTGAATCGCTAACTTTCACTCGCTCCGATCCGTCACCAGCTCTTTGGATATACCCCAATCCTTCAAATCCCTTTTTACTACTTCTCTCATGTCAACCTTGGTCGACCTCTACCTCTCTTTGAGCATTCAACACGGCCTATAATTCCAACATGCACAGGTGCCTCGGGCGGCCTTCGTTGAAGATGTCCAAACTATCTTAAGCGGTGTTGAATTAGCTTCTCCTCAATTGGTGCTACTTCAAGTTTATCACGTATATCATCATTTCTAATTCGGTCTCTTCTTGTATGACCGCAGCTCCATCGTAGCATACGCATCTCTGCTACGCTTATCTTTTGGACGTGTTGGCTTGACAGGGTAAAAATAATTAGAAATTTGGATGTTTGTCGTTGGTTGTTTATTTTGTTTTACATATCTGTAAATGTATTGGGTTACAAAATTGTTATAGATTAGGCAGAGAAAGCTGTAATTGTTTACAGCATAAGTAACAAAGAAAGCTGTGAGCGGTTAGTGATTTAGGTGTTTGTTATAAATTATATCATACAATATGTAAACTCCATTTGATTACTAGAGGAACTTTTTTTTCCTTTTCAATAAATGGATGGAAGAGTTGAAGAAATTTCTCATAATTGTGCAGTATCCTTGATTTTTTGGTTAACTTTACCCCATTTAAATTAAATAGACAAAAAAAAAGCTCTTTTATATATAACAAATTCTTATCAAGTACGGTAACTTATTTTACTTCCCTAAATATAGCTTTTAAATTTAGAGTAAACATCCGAATTTTTAATCAAAACTAATGGATTTTTATTAGATTAATGGATAGTTAAAAAATATTGGAGGTTTATCTATTCTTTTTTGTTTTTGTTTTTAATTTAATTGGGAAACTCTAATCTCATCCTAAATCAACCATAAATTAACACAAAAGGAGTGTGAAGGACAAATTTGGTCACATTTGTAGCTCTTAGGACCGATTCTAAATTTTTTAGCGCGGGGGACAAAATTTGTAATCAAATTTGCAGAAGGACAAAACCATTCGTGAGAAGGACAATGCGTGATATTGAGTTTGAATGATGGAGGAGGTTGGGGATCGCTTTATTGAAATCACGGCAGATCCCGGCGCCTCGATGATGATGTACGTTCGTGCAGCGGTGGCGACAATGTGATTGGAGTGGCGGTAGATCTCGACGATTGCCAGGGTTCTGTAGGAGCGCGAGCTGAAATACTTTGACGATGTGGTGACGGTGAGGACGGATGGAGCAGGGGGCGGCTCTGTGGCAGTAACAATGCAGTGAAGTAGTTGTGTTGGAGAAGAAGCGGCAACTCGACAAAGAAGAAACAACAAATTAGAAAAGAAGAAGATAATATGTGCTAATGCTACTGTGTAGCATCATTTTTTGTTTTGTTTTTAAAAAATAAATTAACCATGTATGTTTCTATTCATAATGCTATGTTATAGTAGTTGCTTCTAAATTGTGATAGCATTTTTAAAAAAATTGCTGTAGCAGATTATAAACAGTTGTATCATCTTTTTGTGATATGTGTAGTAATGATACTGTATAGTTTCATTTTTTTTAATAAATATAATTATGTATATCGTTGTTCATACTGCTGTTTTATAGTAATAGTTTCTGAATTGTGGTAACAGTTGCTTAATTGTATTAGTTTCTTTAAATTGTAATAACAATTTATAAACAATTGTAGCATCTTTGTAGATGTGTATTGTAATGATACTACATAGTATCATTTTATTAATAAATATAATTATGTATATTTTTGATTATAATGTTATTTTATAGTAGCATTTTATGAATTGTAATAGCAATTTTTGAATTGTAGTAGCTTTTTTGGCTATTTCTATAAGGGTATATTTTTAGAAGTGTGTAGCAATGATACCATATAATATCATTTTTAGTTTCTTTAAATAAATATAGTTATGCATATCTCTATTCATAATGCTATTTTATAGTAACATTTTATGAATTGTAGTAGCAGTTTCTGAATTATATTAACTTTTTAAAATTATAGTAGCAGTTTATAAACAATTGTAACTTTTTTAAAGATGTATGTAGTAATGATACTGTGTAATATCATCTCTTGTTTATTTAAATAAAAATAGTTATGTATATTTCTGTTCATAATGCTATTATATAGTATCAATTTTAGATTGGTTTACATATGTACCCGATTAGGTTGTGTATCCGATTAGCTTTTGCATCCATATGTACCCGATTAGGTTGTGCATTCGGTTTGCTTTTGCACCTATATGTATCTGATTAAGTTATGAATCCGGTTTGTTTTTGCTTCCATATGTACCTGATTAGGTTGTGCATCTGGTTTGCTTTTGCACCCATATGTACTCGATTATGTTGTGCATCCGATTTGCTTTTTTATTTAATGGCAAGCTCGGTTAACCAATCTATCTCGGTTATAGATTGGTTTCTATACGTACCCGATTAGGTTGTGCAACCGGTTAGCTTTGCATTCACATGTACCCGATTAGGTTGTGAATCCAGTTTTCTTTTGCATCCATATGTACCCGATTAGGTTGTGCATCCGATTAGCTTTTACATTCAGTGGTGCTCGGTTAACCAATCTATCTCGGTTATAGATTGGTTTCCATATGTACCCGATTAGGTGGTGCATCCGGCTAGCTTTTGTGTAACATCCCGAAAATTTTCGACTTTCGAAAATTCAACATCGATACTCACTTTATCGACTGCTGAGCCATCGAATGCCGGAAACCCGAAAAGTTATGGTTTTAAGAAAGAAGAAAAAGGTAGAAGAAGAAGATAGAAGAAAAAGAAAGAAGAACAACAGAACAGCAACAGAAACAGAACAATAACAGAATCTTACACATCGCAGCGGAACAATATATAATAGATAAACACTAGTCTTTTAAAACAAAGAACTATACCAGTTTATACATACATCAATCAGAGTCAATATACAACAATGGACAGTTATATAAACTTGTCCTCATACAGAATACACAGCGGAATAAATATATCAGATACAAATACTACGTCTCGCCATCCAGCTTATCTCCAAAGCTCCAGAATATCCAGAATATCCTGATAATCTAACTCTAGACTGCCCGTGTGGAAATTGGTGGGCACCCAGAGTTTAGAAGGGAAACAATAAACTCCGAGTCAGTCATGGTGACTGGTGTGAGATCGTAAAACAGTTATTCTTTAAAATAAACAACAGGATAATTTTAAAGTAAATTTCGCAATGCTTTTGGAAAATGAAACTACCATAAGACCTCCCGCCACACACACAATGCAAACGCAGACTTGGAGGAGATTTCTTCTTATGATAGTCAAAGATGCTTACTACGCAAAAATCAAATTCTTTTTGATATTATTATTAGTGCATAGTGTAGAAAACATTTCGAAAGTAGAATATAAATCTTAGCCAGCATAGGTACCATTATAGTATGCTTGCTATAGCTGCCATATTAGATGGCAGGTTCTACAACTAAAACCGTACAAGTCGCGTATTGTTTCTTTGGATTTCCAATAAATGGTCAGGCTAAGGAACTTCCTATCCACGATGGGTACGTCCCTGGAATAGACGACCCGAGAACCTAACCGGATCTCTGCCAACACAAGGCCGGGTTACCTCTGCAAAAATAGGTAACTACTGACACGCGTATGCCATCCCCCGATCGTCACCGATCTTCCCGAGGATCCCCGATTCGCAACAAACCACATAGAAAAATAATGCAGTAACCACAGAGGTTAAGTATCTGGGCTCCATACCATGATACCACCTTTATCCAGAAGGAATGACATACACTAAGGGGCGCTACTCCCTAGAACCTTGCCGCATTCGTCCTGTTTCGACCATTTCCGGGGTGTGAGGCTCGACGAAGTCTCGTCCACAAAGCTACGCTTTCTCGAAAAGCCCTGCTTCGGGTCAAACAAAATGATCAACCTATGATCACAAAGATATAAGATCAACAAATGATCATATCACAAATGATCAAACACTGATCATTTCTCAGCAACACTCAGTATGCCACGTTACCAAATTGGGATATATCGCTGATAAATTTCAACTACATAACCTCTGAGCTCGTACGTCTCAGAGAAGGGTGTTAAGCTAAGAGAATAAATTCTCCGCCACCAACAGAAATGTATTTGAAAGAAATCAGCTTTATATCTCAAATTGTAACGTCAGACACACAATCCATACAAGTCTGTTCCGGGATCGAACAGAACCGAAGGCACTTCTCACGAAGCCCTTGCATTTCCGGATAATTTTCTAATCACGTCAGGACTTCCCGTCACTAAGGGTGATAAAACCTCTAAATCGAAGATCAGTCGATGTAGAGTAACTCGACGGTAATCCTTCCGTTTTCAAAAATATCCGGTCTTCAACACCGGTCTTCAATTGCGATTCATAACGACGTATCACATATTCGGAATGGGTTATACGACCCCATGGTCCTTTCCCGGCTAACCCGAATAGTGAGCGATTATTCAAAAATAAGTGTGGCATTCAAATTCATCCAATTCACAACAGATACCTATCTAAAGGTAATTATTGATAGTCGGTTATTTAACTATCAATAAAGATGCGCAACACCACCAGATTCCAAATAATTTTCCAAATTATTTTATCTTCCAAAATATCTTTACTAGATATAAAATTCCCACACTTAACCATTTGAAAACAATTTCAAATCAAATTTCCACACTTCAAAAATAAATCAATATTTATTTTTAAACAACTTCGCTTTCTTTTATAAATTCCGTATTGAATTTATACTTTCGAATATCTACTGATATTCGATTTTTCAAATCGTTTTCAATATTCAATTTCAATTTATCTTTAAGAAGATAAATTCTCAAAACATTTCATTTCATTTTGGAAAACATTTCCATACTTATTTAAAAATAAGTCAGCAATTCACAATTCATTTATTTTCAACACTTGGAAAATATTCGATATACTTAAATCAAATTAAGTATAATTTCATTCTTTAAGGAAAATATTCTTTTAACACATTTATTTGAGTCAAAACGAATGTTGCGTAAAACATCGTTACGACGACTCGAAATCACTAGTATAGGGATTCGGAATTTAGGTAGATATATAAATCCCAATACTATATAAAACATTTCCTTTCGGAAATCATTTACTATAACAACAGTGTTATAGTCCATCATCTCCTTGTTTTCTCGAAAACGTCTATTTCAACAATAAATGTTGAAATCTATGATTTCGATTCATAACACATTTTAAAACACCTTTAAAATGTTTAACTTCATTTTTAAAATATTACTTCTTCAAAAATGAATCCATTTTACTTAACAATATATTCACTGTCCAAAATCGTGAATAAAATTTACTTAACCCCATTTCAATCATTTCTACACATTTTTATCACATTCAATCTATTTCGAATTTGTAAGCACGTTTATAAATTCTATTTCTCTTTTAAATAACAACTTCGACTTATAAACTTCTTTTATCAACTTCTATATTTAATTTATCAAAATAAGTGACTTTGGGTTTATAAACAATTTTTATAAATTTTAATTCTGTTTATAAAAGCTTCAATACCAAATCAATTTCAATATTGATTTCTAATTTTATTTTCAATGTTTGAATAAAATTTCCATATTGATTTCTCAAAATTCATTTCTAAATATTAAATCAATTACAGATTGATTTCAAATTTTATTTATCTCTACTAAAATAAATTCCTTTATCTTTTTTTCAAACTATTTAGAAATCCAATTTTAATTAAATTCTTCAATTTAAAAATCACTATTATACGAAATTCATTTATTTAACATCTTCACTTTATTCTGGAATTTATTCAATATGATTATGAAAAATTACTTTTTATACTTTAAAAATTCCTTTCTTCAAAATTTCTTCAATTTCAAAAATTTATTCACTTAGAAATTTTCTACTTGAATTTCAAAAATTCAATTTCGTTTATCTTTGAAATCCAATGATGTCAAAACATCCATTCAGCTAAATTTTAGCTTTCAAACAATTTCCCAGATATCAATATGATTAATAGCATCACTATAATCATTCACAGATTCATATCACAATAGAAATAAATTCAATCAAAGTGAGGGGTCCAGTTGGATCCCTCCAACCTGTTTCCCTGCATCCAAAGATGTTAGCACAATACCAATTCCGCTCCAGTACGGAATTATCGCGGTATATAGGTTTTTTATAAATCCGCTTACTAACGGCGCAATAGGGTCTCATCCGCTATACGAGGCGGGAAATCAACAATCCAGTATATACATATGCCAATATGTATATACTGCTATATATATAGATATATCCTATCATATCTAATATCACAATCAACATAACAATCAGTCAATCAATAAATAACTGAAAATTCCACTTCATTTTTGAGTGAGAAAAATCTCACCTTAGCTTTTAATTGCAATCCGTTTCCATTTCAGTTTTGTTTTCTCGATTTTTAACCTGGTATAAATATTTTACACAATTTGTAAATATTCGAATCCATCGAATAATTTATTCTAAACCAATTTCTTTATAAATAGATTTATTTAACCAACATTCCAGTTTCAACCTAATATTCTCTAACCATTTCTAAAACAATTAAATTAAACAAATCTTCTTTCAACAAATTTATTTAACTAACAATTTTACTTTAAATTAATATCTTTAAAATAAATTTGTTTAACTAAAAATTTAATTTTTCAAACTAAATCCCCTTATAAATTTCCATTGTTTAAAATAGTAAATTCTTTTTAACACATTTATTTAACCCGAAATTTTATTTCAACTAATTCTTTTCACTTGAAACTATATATTATTATTATTATTATTTTATATAAGATAAGCTAATAGATTTTTCAAAATCAAATATATATACATAAACCCTTCAATCATTTCTAATATCCTTATATTTATATATATTTTATTTAAATTAAATAAAATGGGAACAAATACCTCACTGCTCCGACGACCACCGCTACTCGCCAGCGCCATCCCCATCCAGCGAGCATCGCGACGAACACGCGAATCAGCTAGCGCGTGCGACTCCTCCACGCTTGCTTGCGACTGACCGCGACCCCATTTCATTGCCTAAATCACTGCCCTAGCTGCCTCGAGTTTGACTACCCGTTCACCTCAACGTCGCAGCTTCGCCTCGTCCTCCACGTCGATGCCAGTCGACGAACGAGATGCTCGAGTAGGCCATTGTCTTCGCTTCAATTCCCAAGTACCACTGCATCCTCGAACGCCATCGACTTTCCACGTGAATCCCTCCGCTTCGAGTCGAAGTTCGCCGCCTCTGACATCGCGCTGCGAGTCGCCTCCAATGCCTCGCGTGCGCGAGTCGCTCGAACTCGAGCCACGAGTTCAATCCCTAACTCCCTCATGAGCTTGATTTCGGTAAATTGAATCTGAGGGGAGAGGAAATAAAAGTAGCGGCCCCTTTGAGTTTAATCGAAGAGGACATTTTTTTTTCTTTGCGTTTGATTTGAATCTGAACAGAGGGAATGGGGTATTTTAAAACGTAAGGGATGGGTTGCGTGATTTTCGTATCGTGATTGCAGGCGTGTTTTAAGGCTGAGACTAAGGGAAGAAAAGTTTTTAAACGTAAATGTTTAAATAAAATTTTAAATTTAAATCTCGATAAAAACTTCAATGCATTTTCGTGTCGTATTCTCACATACGAACTCCGAAAAATACGAAACTTGAAATCTGACAATAATTCGACGTTACGGACCCAATGGAACTGGTTTCGTCGAATTCCTAGACTGTTTGAAAAATGACTATTTTTGAATATCGATTCGAACAATTTAATTTCAAAACTAAACAGAACAGTTCGAAAATAAATTCTGAAGCTTCTATCATCTTCAGTATTATCAATACGAATTTTAAAAGCCTTCGAAATATTTTTCTTCAACTTAAATTTGAATATTCAAATTTTTATTCAACTTCAATTGATTAAATTTTATAATTTAATCGTCAAATTCAAAGTTATATTCGGATTCAAATTAAATCATCGTTCAAATATTTAAAATTAATTAAATATTCTCAATTTAATTTGTTCAAAATTCTGGGTCGTTACATTTTGCATCCATATGTACCCAATTTGGTTGTGGTATGATTTATGATTTGTAGCACCATTTCGAATAAATATTTTTAAATTCCACTTTCTAATATCATTTTATGATATTTCTTTTGTAAAGGTGATATCATTTTTATTTTATTTTTTGAACGTTTGTAATATTATTTTCATAAATTAATTTATAATGCTACTACATAACTTTGTAAATGTGATATCATTTTTGTTTAATTTTTTGAATATTTATCATACTATTTTTCATAAATTATTTTATAATGCTACCGCGTAGTATCAGTTTTGTATTTACCAAACTAAAAAAAAGAATACAACAATTATATTTCATTTTTATCATGTAATGGTTGACATTACATTGTGATATCATTTTTTGGTTAAATGATACGCCTTAGTAGCAGTTTGTACTCGCTTTAATCATTTGCTCATTTTATGATATCGCACAGTATCATTTTTTACATGTTGGTATTTTTTCAGTAATTGATGATCGACGAGAAAGATGAGCTAAGCAATGATGTTGTTACGTTCTAGAAACTATAGGCGGTACGATAGACGACGCACAAATGTGTGATTTTGTTTTTTAGGGTTAGGTTTTAAGGAGGCGACGACTAGGGAGGTGGCGGCTAAAGTAACGACGATTATGAGCAACGGTGGAGTGGAGGTCTAAGGTGGCGCAAAGAGTGCGCGGGCTTGGGGTGCGGTGATGTATGATGCAGCGACGTGACGTGTGGTGATTGTAGGATCGATTTCACCTTAGAGGAAGGGTGAATAGGGTGATACTAACAATTATAAAAATTAATGCAGAAATATATAAAATAATTGCAGCACAGATAATAGCAAAATAATAAAAGCAGAAATAGAACAACACAGATTTACCCAGCTTCGGCAAAACCCTGCCTACGTGCTGCCCCCAAGGTTTCTACGAGAAAGTAAGTAGTCAGACGCTTACACACGTAAACTTGCGATACCCGCTATCGACTAACCTAACTCTACGCTCAAAACCCTGTCACAACTCAGCCACTGAGTTGCGAATTCTCAAACTACATCACCGTAGTTCGTCCCCTAGTCACACGACTAGAAAATTACAAAAGTTTAAAAATAAATTACAAATAAAAACAACTTAAAATAATGAAACCCTAATTTTAAAATTTAAAGCCCAAAGGAGATTATAAGCCGGTCCAAAAAAAACGTGGTAAACAATTATTTCCTCTTTTTTCTTTTTATTTCTTCGGCCCGTATTCTTTTCTTTGTGAAAATGGCAGCCTCGTTTCTTCTTCGATCTATCTTCGTTCCTCTTCAAGAAATTAGGGCTTCTGGAAATTGAGCACGCCGATTCAATTGATTGATCGAAAAAATAATCTCTCGTTGCTTTGTTTACCGATCGTCTTACTTTTACTATACTCGGCTGCTTCAGTTTGTCGAGTTCGATTTGGATAATCCTGGTATGTAATTTCTTTTATGACTCACGTTGATATGCTTGAACTCGATTTGATTGAGTTATTGATTTTAAACTTTTCTCTGTGATATTGCTTGAACTCGAATGATTTAGTAGCCGATGATGAGATTGGGTTTTATAGGGTTGAAAACCCTAAATTAACGTTTGTATTTTTTGAGTTGAATTCTTCAATTAATTCTGCTCCGCCGTTCGATTTTTGATCGACCGATGGTGATGATATTGACTTGTTCAATTCGTATATTTTTTTGATGTCCTTGCTTGATTACCACGGCTTGTTTGATTTTCTGATTTTTCGTTCATACGTGTTATCATCGGGTTTTGGATTTGGTTCCGTTCTTTATGCTATTGACTTCGGCCATTTGAAATGCTTTCTACTGTGACTTTGACACTTTGATTTGTTCAATTCTTTGTTATTATCTTGGTCACACGGCTTTGATTCTAGCATGATCATTGACTTTGTTTAAATCTGCTACTTAAACATGTCTTGATTTTCTGACTTGCTTGTTGCATTACTCCATGTAAATCATGACATTGTTACAATTTTGTGTTGACTTCTTCGACTTGATCAATTTGTGAAATAAAGACAGCTGCTTTTCTTTGAATAGTGTCTTGCAACTGTGCTTACTATAACCATGTATATACATACATATATGTATGTATATATGTGTAGGATTGTTGCCTATCCACTTGGTTTCATGTGAACTTGTTGTTGTGATGTTTTGTGTACTTGTAGTCTTTGGTATCAGCGTTGCTTTGTATTCTATTTGCACTTTGATATTGCAGTCTTGTTTGTTACTGCATATATGTATACATGTGCGTTTGCATATGTATATATATGTATGTTTGTTGTATCATGTAGTTTGCTTGAAGTTGTAGTCTGTTGCTTCAAGCCCCTGTGCATGACTCTTGTTCATCTGTGTTCATGTTACATGTTTTTGTTCATTGGTCTGCACTGCTTTATCGATATATATATATATGCATGTGTATACATATATATGCATATATGTATACATGTGTTTATGTACTGTTAATTTGTATTGCTTTGACTGAAAATGTGCGACCACTGCTTTGATTCTTTGGCATTTTGACTTAACTTGGTTATTTTGAAATCCCCTGCGACATTTGAACTGCTGCATGCTTGAATATGCATTGTTCTGTAGATTTGAGCCTTATTGTTTTCACAGTTGCATATATGTATGGTGCATCAATATTTCTCTTTCCATATGACCATATACATTGCCATATTTACTGACCATATGTATATGTTTTGTTATACTGGTGCACTTGATATCTTCACTTGTATACTTGATTGCCTCCATGCCTGGTGATTCTCTTGTCATGTTGTATATGATTTTTTCAATCTGGTAGCTGCAGTGTCTTGTAATCTAGGCCTGCTTGATTCGAAGTCTGGTCTCATGATCACCTTACTGTTCACTGGTCTTTGATCTGTTGGTCTTTCCAGTCAAGTAGTTGCTTGCATATTGAATTGCTTCCATTGTATTCATGTTCTTATGTCTGACCATATGTGTGCTTCGAGCCTCTGTTTCACTGGTGGTTGTTTTGCATTGAGTTGTATTCATGTGTACACAATTGTGTTTTTGGTCGAGGCTTGTTCCAGTCATTAAAACTTGACCATTCTATTTTGTTTTTGTATTGCACCTGAGTTGAACCTAGCTTTGGCTCGGGTTTGACCTTATGCTCATATCGTGACTTTATTTGTATTGCACTTGAGTTGAACCTAGCTTTTGGTTGGGTTTGACCTTGTGCTCACCTGTCCCTGCAGTTTTATCAAGTGTATATCGGTGTGCACGGCCTTGTGGCATGTACAGTGATACACTGTGCATGTCACAAGCTGTTCGTGTAAGATGAATTCAAAATAAATATGATGACGAACAACCCAAATAACTGAGGCAAATAACATTTTCAAAATACACATTTTATTTTACACTGCACAAATATTTCTTTTTCAATTTTACTGCGTCAGTGTTTATTTTGCAAATAATTCAAATGCTGGATTTAATCTGGAATAGAGTTGAAGATAAATACAAGTGAATGACTGATATGTAGTGAGGTGAAAATGTATGTAAACATTGTATAGTGAAAAATTGTGATGTAATCGAAATTGTATTGTGATTGAAAATTGTATATATATAGTGAGAGCTCAAATTTGTACTATACAAAATTGTAATAAAATATTTGTTTGAATAAAATATTTGTTTGAATTTAAATTCTATGTTATTTATTTTATTCAGCAAATATTTATTTAATTATGTGAAAAATAAAATAGTATATTAGCAAATACATTTAAATGAATATATATATGTTTATTATCATCAAACAAAAATCATATACTAGCATATTCAACAGTGATGTGAGAAAGTACGGTTTGTCCTTTGGGTAAAAATTTGTCATTGCGGCTAATTTTTGAAGTTGCGTCCTAGGAGCTAAAAGGTTTGGAATTTTGCTTTTAAACAAAATATCTCTTAACACAAAAACAGCTAGAGAAGAAGATACTAATATGATGTTGTCGCTCACATGGAAAAAGAAAGAGTTGGGAGGATTGGTATTTGCATTTGGATTAGGATTTATGTGGTTAGAAGAGACAACTATCTTGGCTTGTATGTATAGTGTTGAAATAGTTAGATTGTTTTGCTGGTATACTTAGTAATAATGTGGGTATATTGGTGTTGGAATGTTTTGGAGGATTAACTGGCATTTTTATGAGTTGAACTATAGTTAGCGTGTTTTCTATCATTTCTTTCATACTACTTTTTTCCAAAAAAGAAAGGAAGCGAGGAAGTATCATTTTTTTTATTAAAATGACACATATAACTAGACTTACTTTACAATAAAACTATAATTTGCTTTGACTAGATATTAAAAACATATCTTTAAATTCGCTAGGGCATAAAATTTGACAAAAAATTAAAAGTGTTTTATAAATATAGCTAATACCCCCTCAACGTCATACCTCATTCTTCTCTCAGTTTGTGTTGGATCAGATGCATCGGACAGCAGGATAAAATGGGCAAATTGCAAAAGTTTCTTTTTAATTCATTATGCACTAAATACTTTATAGTGTTATTATGAATATCATGAATAATGGTGTCAACGTTAAATCATATTTAAAGTTTTATTAGATGATTTTGGAAGAAGCATGTTCATGATTTATTTTAAACTTATTTAAAATATCATTTACTGTATAAACTTAAATTTAAAATTTAATAATACGTTATTGTCAAAATAATGTAAAGTTCAAGAACACCATAAGTTTTAAGACCAATTAGCATGATATGTGCACATCTACTATTCTTTTGTTAAAAAATATATACACGTCGGAATTTTAAACCACATTTACTCGAATTTAATATTTAACAAAATATTTTATGTTCATAATTAATTTGTTTTAACTGAATTTTCACATATTAGAAATTATACACACACACACAAACATTTAGTCATATGAATGAACTGGTATTCAAATTGCTGTATTGAACTAAGGTATATAATTTATGTTAAAAGGTGTCAGTGTGTCCATAGTTTCAATACGAACTCAATGATGTAAGTCATGCGTAAAATGGAGTTCATATGTGAGAGTCATACTAGTTTGAATAATCTAGGGCTAGTTTGTAAAATAAAAATTATCAAGGACTGAATTAAATTTAAGCATATCTGATCAAAACGCATAACTCTAATCCTAACCGCCTCTTGTCCAAACTTTTTCATTTTTCTTTGCTGCTAGGGATAGCCCTATCGTCAACCAAAGTGCCATGGTCCTCTGATCGAGCTGGTCCTTCCAATACCGATAACATCAAACTCGACTCCACTATGCAGAGACCCAAATTTTCATAACTCCTACCATTGTCACCCTATCGAGTTCGTCGTCACTGAGTAGGTCACCATTCCAGTGCTCATCGATTATAATGTGAGACTGCATACTCCAACCAACCTTGTTGCTGAATAACGTCATGCACGATGCACAGTGATGTGTATGGTCGTGAAGAAGTTGGGTAAATTTTGAATTTTTTATTTAACAAAACGAATTAATTAAAAAAATATTCAAAACAATTTTAAAATCCGATTTTGCTTACAATAATTTGGAAATTTTCCTCAATAATCTTGCTAGTCAAATACACCTTAAACCGTCAGTTTCTCCTTTGAGGGATCCATTCTCTAACTCAATGGTGGAGTTGCAGTGTCCACCATTAAGATCTAATTTATTTTCTATGCAGAGAATGTATTTTTATTTATGTGAATAGATACATCTAGGTCTATTTATAGGTGCATTAACAGTACTAAAAAAATATTGAGTTAAAGATTGAAAAATTCAGTCTTTAACTAGAATTTCAGTCTCTGAATAATGTTTAAAGACCAACTAAAGACTGAAAGTTTTCAAATATTAATTCTCTAGTCGCAAAAAATATTTAAGAATGAATAGAGATAGAAATTCAATTATTTCAAATATTTTTAGTGACTGAATTTTAGAGACTAAAATATGATATCAATTCGGTCTTAGATTACAAACAATTTAAATATTAACAACCCTACATATACATATGTGTGTATTTTAACTTCATATGCATATGCACATATATTAACTTCATATACATATGTGCATATATCAACATAATGCGTGTAAATTTCCATGTACATATGTGTTTTTTTAATGGGTAAATTTTCACTTTTCAAAGATGAAGTAGATGAAGATTGTACAAACTTTCATAAAAAGATATCGTATTGAAGAAACATGAACACAACCTCTATTACATATGTAAACAACCATGCATTTATTAAATATAAAAAATTATGCCTTTTGTAGGCTAATTAACCTAATAAACTTGGTCCAGGAAGATCCCTCTTCTTCATAAACTTCGTAATACCGTCAATCATTGATTACTTAATTAGTAACTTCCAATAAACAACCTCCATATAGAATTAGTTTACTCATTTACTCTCATACGAGTATCTCAGGTGGTGCTCTGTCTTGACATGAAGAAAGTTGAGATTCTAACCCATATTTGAGAGCACCCAAAAAATTACATAAAGCACGACCATGTAGAGCTTTCGGAACATAGTATGTCCATCATAGAACAACCGATGGAACATCACCTGACCATTTTGGTCTCCTCGCCTCCTTTGAAATAATCCATGGAATCAAAGTTTGAAATCTAATTATAAGAAAAATATTGAGGAATTATAAATGAAGGCTTCAGATTTTTTCCCAAACAACAAATATATTCAAAATAAATCAAGGAAAAAAGCTATTAAAATTTGGTCAAAACACTTTATTTTGAAATAAAAAGGTGCTGATTTTATTTTTGTTCAAAGAATTCTGATGTCTATAGAATATGAGGCAAGAGTGACGGTTTATCCTAAAAGAAAGCATTTTGATGAAGAAAGTGGAGAAAGAATGCGTGAATGAGGACCATAAATTAAGCAAGCAATGCACGTTCCATTTGTGTATAAAAAAAAAATATTTTAACTATGTAACTTAAAAAATATGCCATGGATCGCTAGATCTAGCCATTGGACTGGGATTTAAATATAAAATCTCAACCATTAATTATTGAAGTACTTAAATAATGGCTAGGGACTGAAGTTCGGTTTTTAAATAGTTTCAGATTATATAGACCAATCAAAGTCTATTTTTCACTAAAAGTTAAAGACATAAATTTTTAGTAATTAATTAGTTTTTGATTATAGATCAAAAAAATTCAATCTTTGATTTTCAGTTACTAATTAAATATATTTTGTAGTGTAATGAGCTATGTAAATATCTTATCTAGATCCGTTATTCAGAGTATGACCCATTATGAATTAGATTTTATCTCACTTAATTAATTAAACTTATTTAATTAAGAGTGAATTAGTTAAAATGACAAAGTTGGGAAATTTTTTTAATCAAGGACACCGTCTCAGAAGTTAAGTCTGAAAGAAAAACTTTTTTTTCCGCTGCCTACCTGGACTTCATTGTGTGACACTATTCAACGCTTACACTTCATCGCCATCGCGACCTACACTTCATCGTTATCGCCATCATAGCTTCACCTTAAATTCTATCAAGCGCCCTAAAAGCCATTATTGCTCAAAGCTCAATCTCATCACCATCGGTCCACCTCAAGTCAAAACCCCACATAACCCAAAATCCTAACCACCAGGAACTGCATCCTAAACTCTAGCCACAAGCATGACCGCATCACTAATCGATATATGTCCCTAACATAGCAAAAATAAAAACAAATAAGCGAAATGTTATATTAATATAACATTTTCTGTGTTATTCATTTATATAGCGTGTAAATGCTAAATTAAATTAACACTATACCAATGTAATACTATACTCATATATAAGAAATAAAAATGATAATTACAAATAACATTTACACATTAAAAATATACCAAATGTTAGTATTATAGGGGTTATTCATTTATATAGTGTATAAATGATATACAAAATATCAGTATGTCAATGTTATACTATATTAATATATAAAGAATAAGAATGATAATTACAATTAGCATTTACACATTTAATGTTGTATTCATAGAAAACGATAATATTATATAGTATTACTATGTTCACATATAAAAAATACAAATATGAGAAATGTTAAACTGAATTGGCATTATTTAAATAAATTGCTATTCAATCCTACAGTTTAAACTAAAATATCATTATACCAATGTAATGTCATATACATGCATACATAACAAACACGCTATATTTACAACAAATTATATATATCATTACTGATGTATACATCAATAAAAATGAGCGTCACTCCTCCATTATCACCGTTGTCCAATTGTTGTTGGCTTGTTGCCACTTCCACCATCATCGTTATCTAGTCTCCATCAAAAATCAAATCTCATGCTCGATCTCAAGCTTGGATTCTCAAAGCCCACAAATGTTGTCACTAACAAAAAGCCGCAGTCACTAACCATTCTACCGTCGTCGCCTATCACGCAGCTGAAGCCGTCGTTATTGAAGAAAAACCAAGTCTCGTTTGAGTTTTGAAGCTTGTCCTTGTACCTAAATTTTTTGGCCTTTGTCCATAGTAAAAGAGTTATGAGTATGCCCTACGGGCAGTTAGGTAATTTGTATACATATACTATTATTAATATGTGTTTGCAAACCATATACATGTACTATAGTGTGTGTGTATATATACACTTAGGTATTTATATTTCCAATATGCATATGAATTTGTTACATGCATATGTAAGTATAATTTATATGTATATACAATAAATATAATCCTAATATATGTAAGTATATATATACTTATGCACATGCTTATATGTCGTTACGTTGTCATGTGATGTTATATGTACGTATGCATATATGTATATGATATATCCAAATAAACATTAAATTAAATTAATTAATATGATTAATCAAATAAATAAATCTAAACAAAATATGATTTTATTTAAATAGATAGATTGGATCTAATTCAAGTTAATAGATCTCATTGGCCCAATAAGATCAAAATAGGGAAAAGTTTTGAAATCTACTTATTTCACCCACTATAGACTGGCCCGATTCCAACAATGGTATCATATCCCAATTAGTCCATGCGATCTATTTTGCAACTTTATGGCCAACTAATTAGGCTTACCTATCTGATGGATGTTTAGAAAAGCAATGTCTAAGCTTGGGGTTGAATAATCAAGTATTCTCCCCTTCTTGGCTATCGCCTTGGTCCAAGGATGGAGTAAGCCTAAAAGGATGACCCAATTGTAAAGGCCAAATTAATTTGGGTCTTGGACTAATTTCAAAATTAAGTTTGAAAAATTAAAATATATTTTAAATTTAAAATTGAGTTTAAAATATAAAAGGAACATTTTATTAAGTTAAAAAATGCATTTAAATTTTTTAATTTGTTTTGAGAAATTAAAATAATTAATTTTGAAATTTTAATATATTTATTTACTTTGATTAATTAAGTTAAATTAAATAAATATTTAAAAGTTAATTAACTAAAACACACACACACACAGATATATATATATATACACACACATGTGCGTGCCGTGCGTGTGTGTGTGTAAATGTAATTATGTATCTACCTTAAATTTTTTTAAGGTAAACTAAATTAAAATTTTCAAATTAATTGAATTTTTAATTAAATAAATGAATTTATAAGAATTAGAAATAATTAAAGCTTAATTAATTAAAATGTATACATATATTGATATACATACATACATACATACATACATATATATATATATATATATATATATATTAACGAACTATGAAAATTATAGTTGATATTTATCTTGAATAATTTAAGATGAATAGTATAAAATTTCAGAAATTACATGTAAAATTAAATTAATTAAGTATGATTTAATTAATAAAGTAAAAAATAAAATTAATTAAACATGATTTAATCATGTATAATTAAAATTAATTGAATATGATTTAATTAATATGGTACATACGTACATACATAGAGATATATATTATATAAGTTGAATCAACTATAAAGTTATAAATAAGTTTAAACTCATATAACTATATATGTATAAATATAAGTGGAACTAAGATAAACCCAAAATAGATTTTGTAATAAGAACATATGCATTGTGCGTATACCGTGATTTCATATGTGTCCGACACTTGAATCGTGAGGGTATTTCAAATAAAATATGTTATTCCTTAAATTCATATCACTCTTATGTTTATATAAGAGATTATGAATCTTTAACGTGTAAAGTTTTCATCTACTATTTATATATTAATAGCTACTCTATATAATTACGAGTAGGCCTAATATCATGCATAGTGTTTGTCTCTGTTGCAAGATACCAATCTCAACCCAAAGAAACCCATTTAAAAGCTGTTAAACGTATCCTAAGATATGTTAAACACACTTTAGACTATGGCCTACTTTACCCTAAAAATGATTCATTTGATTTAATCTCATATTGTGATGCTGACTATGCTGGTTGTAAATCAGACCGAAAAAGTACATGTGGAACTTGTCACTTTTTAGGACATTCTCTGGTTTTCTGGTTTAGTAAAAAGCAAAATACGGTCTCACTATCAACAACTGAAGCAGAATATATCTCTGCTGCTTTGGCTTGTTCTCAAGTTATCTATATGCAACAGACCCTAAGGGATTTTGGATTAAATATTTTAAAATCACCAATTTATTGTGACAATATAACTGCAATAAATTTATCCAAAAATCCTACTCATCATGCCAGAACCAAACATATTGATATCAAACATCATTTTCTCAGAGATAATATAAGTAAAGAGATTATTTCTCTTGAATTTATCAACACTGAGAATCAAATAGCTGATATTCTGACCAAACCCTTGAATCAATCAACCTTTACTAAATTAAGAAGGGAACTAGGTATTTGTTCTATAACTGAGATATAAAATATAGATATAGTAACATATATATTTAAATAAATAGAGAAAAAACAAAATTGTCAAATTTTTCAAAGGGATGGACATGCCCCTACCCCCATGTCGAGATACAACGGTCAAATTTAAAATTTTGATTTTCCCTCTAAAATAAGTTTGGTGGTTATATAACCACAATAATTCGAATTCATCTGTCTTCCCACTTTATTTTCTCTGTAATAAACTTCTAGAAATACAAAGTAATGGCCTCCTCTTCTAAATCAAACCAAATGCAACCATTTCCTTTCCTTCTCCTAATTCTAGTCCATTCCAATGTATTATATTGGCTCGAGTAATGAAGATCGAGGAAATTATGAAGGATTCTCTGCAAATGCCGACTGAATTACAAGTCATGCAAATAAGGATGGCAAAGGAACAAGAGAAACAAGGCAAGATTCTTAGAAATTTGCAAAAATTTCTAATGAATAATCATGGAGACCCTATTGTGATTGAAGATGATTCTTCTAACATACGTATTCATAATCCATTAGAGGACGATAAAGAAGAAGAAGAAGACGAGGAATAAGCGCAAATGGACGAGGACGATAATGTTGTTTGAGTTAGAGAAGTCTATTTTGACAAAAATGGTAATTTGGTCGAACAACATGGAAACTTTTGTCTCCATTACCCTAATTGTTTGATTCACAAGTCACCAATTGTCAAGGACTCTTGTTAGATTGTTATTATATTAATGTTTTTATATTTTGTGTACTTGTATATATTTGTGTCTATGTTTCGTATATATGTGTAATGTAACATCATATATAATAAAATTAGATTTATGTTTCGCTTATAATACTTCATTATTAGCATTTGGTTCCATAGTATTAGTTTAAGAGGGAGTTATGTAGTTTAGGTTTAGTTTTTGTTGATGAAAAAGGGGGAGAATTATAAAATAGGATAGTTAGGTTGTTAGTTATGCTTAGATTAAGGGGGAGTTGTTGGAATAAAGGGGAGTCAGAGTAGAATCAGAGTTTGGTGGAGTATATTTTATGAAAGCTGCTATGGAGCCCGAAAAAAGGAAGGTGCGAATTGTGCGAAATGGAATCAAACGGCTGAATTCAGGGGGTTTATTATTATCCAATGGTCTACATATTTTCGGGCCTCAATCCTGACCTACTTTTCGGGCCTTATAGCATTAACGATATTTTATAAACATAGGTTGTCATCATCAAAAAGGGGGAGATTGTTAGTTCCCGAGATGATGGTTTTGATGACAACAACCTTAGGACATGTTATAAAATATAAATACTAATATCTTTGTCTAGATATATATATGTATATGCAAGATATATATATGCAGGTACTGAGAATGAAGACTGTACAATATAAAGATTTAAGACCGATGAATTCAAGATTGAAGAAATCAAGACTGAAGACTCATGAGTATCAAGATTATCAAGAGTTCAAGGGTTTAAGATATCGAGGTAAGTAATAGAGTCTAGATTTATGTTAAAACTTCATAATAGCACTAAAATCTTTATTCTGATTTTAACTGTGGAATGGAATCCACCTTCTCGCTTTAATAGTGGGATGGAACCCACGACCTTCTCTAGTTGAATGGAATCCACGAAATATTCAAAATAATTTATTTTAACTATTTTTTCCAAAAACTATCTTTTTGACAGTCATCTCTATCAATTTAAATATTTTAGCCTTAATTCAAAAACTATTCTTATCATCTTTTAATATTTTGATCGCAAAATCATCTCTTGTTTTTTAAAACTATCTCTTGCTTTTAATATTTTAGCTTTAAATCTAAAAAATATATTTTAAAGAAGTCTATACTTAGTTTTTAATATTACTTTTATATTATAGTTTATATATTTTAAGTTTACTTTCTAAAACTCTTTTATAAGTTTAAACTATATTCAAAATGGTTTACAAAGTTTAGAAATTGTTTTGACAAGTTTTAGAATAGAAATCATTTTAAAGCAAAATCAATTTTCAAAAAATACTAGGGGATGTCGACATGCCTATACCCCCCATGTCGACATGGAAGCCGTAGATTTTAAATTTCGAATTTTCAAAAGAAGTGTCTATTCGTCATAACCTTTCAGGAATGGACATGACCTTTATTCTCCTATATATAACAGTAGTTTTCAATGAATTTTCACTTAAAATTTCTTTGTTTTCTCTCCTCTTTCTCTTCCATTCTTATTTTCAAACATTCTTAACAAAACTCTGCCGAAATCCTAAGTGCAAACTCAATCGTCTCTAGTTTGATTCTGTGCCACTCTCTCTCAAAGATCTCAGTGCTATTTAGAGTTATAGGATCATTTGTAATCAAAGATCGAAGTGTATCGAGTTTTTCTCTATAAAAGTGTGATTGGAAATGGTGTGATTGTGGCCCGTAAATTAATTGGGTGTGATTGTAGCCCGTAAATCAATTAAGTGATCTTGTAACCTGGTTAAATCAAGAGAGTTTGCCTTGGACTCGGAGACATAAGGGTGATCTTGTGGCCTTGAAATCGAGGTTGTAATATCGACATTATATTTGAAAAGAAATCTACACAAGAAATTATGTGGGACTGGATGTAGGGTAACTCCGAACCAGTATAAAATTCCGGTGTATTGTTTCCTTTACTGCTTTTATTTACTATTTTCATCTGTGTTTGATTCTGTGAGTGTCTCTGTGTTTGTGAATTGCATATGTTTGGGTTTAATTTGAAAATATTTCAAAAAGATTCATAAAATTAATTAAACACCATTCACCCCCCCTCTAGTGTTAATTCTGCCTTAAGATCCATAATTCGCATTTCCTATATTTGGTATTAGAGCATTGGTTTTCAAAGTTATCATAATCCGAATTTTGAAAAAGTTTAAAATGGCAATTTTTGGAGATTTTGTTAACACTAATCAAAACTATCCAAATCATCATTGTCTCATAAGTCTGCATATTGTTATTATAGATAATCAACTTATCTACTGAATTTGCGTGTTGTGCAGGAACAGATGTGTTATATGGCTCTTGAAGAATTGGCACTCAATGGACAAATGGTGCAAATCAAGAAAAACAAATAGATACTTGATAGTGGATGTTCAAGACACATGACTGGTAATCCGGAGATACTGAATGACATAATTTATGAAGATGGAGGACTAGTCAACTTTGGAGACAATTCAAAAGGATATGTGATTGGCATCAGCAATGTCGGTAACTCTAAAACTCCTACCATTTCTGATGTTTTGTTAGCTAGGAATCTAAAACACAACTTACTTAGTATAAGTTACCTATGTGACAAGGGCTACAAAATTAAATTTGAAAAGGATAAGTGTCACATCGAAGATAATAAATCAAATATTATCTTTAAAGGAATTAGGAAGAAAAATATTTATATTCTCAGTATGAAAATCTCAAATGATAACCTTTGACTTTTTGCTAATACAAGTGACCCTTGGATTTGGCATAAAAGATTTGGGAATTTGAATTTCAAACTCTTATCTAGACTTTCAAAACTTGATCTAGTAAGAGATCTACCTAAAATAGATTTTAAAGTAGATAGTATATGTGATGCTTGTCAATTAGGAAAACTTATGAAGAGTTCATTCAAATTGAAAGATAAGATTTCAACTTCAAAACCACTTGAGTTACTTCATTTAGATATGTTTGTTCCATCTCAAATTCAGTCAATAAATCACTGTAAATATGTTTTTGTAATTGTAGATGATTATTTTAGATTTACATGGACAATTTTTCTAAAACATAAAAGTGATGCTTTTGATTTATTTAAAAATTTTGCAAAAAGAATTCAAAATCAACTTTCTTTAAAAATTAAAACTATTCGTAGTGATCACGATGGAGAATTTGAAAATGAAAATTTTGAGAATTTCTGTATTAAAAAAAGAATAACTCATAATTTTCCTTTTTCTAAGAACTCCACAATAAAATGGAGTGGTAGAGCGTAAAAATAGGACGATTCAAGAGTGTGCAAGAACTATGCTTTTAGATAGTAAATTACCATGAAATTTTTGGGCTGAAGCAGTCGCTACAGCTTGTTACTTTTTGAATAAGATTTTAATTAGACCTCTAACAAATAAAACATCATATGAACTTCTTTTCAATAAAAAACCAATTATATCTTATTTTAAAGTTTTTGGAAGTAAATGCTTTATTCTGAATATAAAGGACAATTTGGATAGATTTGATCCTAAATCCGACAAAAGAATCTTTATCGGATATTCTAATAGAAGTAAAGCATATAGAGTTTTCAATTTAAAAACTAACACAATTGAAGAAACAATGCATGTATCTTTTGATGAAAATTTCAATGATTTTGTTCAAATAAACGTGAAGATGATTTTGTTACTTTAAACAATGAATCAAATGAAACAAATTGTGAAACTGTTCATCCTAATAAAAGGACCAGGCTTTTAAAAGATCATCTTATAGAAAATATACTAGGAAATATTGAATCTGTTGTTAGAACTAGAAATCAACTAAACAAGATGAGTAATGTAGCTTTTATATCAACTATTGAACCCAAAAATCCAAAGGAAGCATCATCTGATGATTCATGGATTCTTGCTATGCAAGAAGAACTGAATCAATTCATCAGAAATGATGTATGAGAACTTATTCCTAGACCCGAGGACAAAACTATAATAAGAACTAAATGGGTTTATAAAAATAAAATGAATGAACAAGGTGAGGTCATTAGAAATAAAGCTCGGTTAGTCGCGCAAGGTTATTGTCAAGAAGAAGGAATAGATTTTGATGAAACCTTTGCACCCGTAGCAAGATTAGAAGCCATTAGAATTCTACTTGCTTTCGCAAACCAAAAAAAGTTCAAATTATTTCAAATGGATGTCAAAAGTGCCTTTTTAAATGGTTTTGTTAAAGAGGATGTTTATGTAGAACAACCTCCACTTTTTGAAGAAGAAAAGTTTCCAAATCATGTTTGCAAATTAAAGAAAGCTTTATATGGTCTGAAACAAGCTCCTAGAGCCTGGTATGATAGACTAAGATCTTACCCATTACAATCAAAATTTGAAATTTGTAAAGTGGATAATACTCTTTTTATTAAAAGAAACAAAAATGATATCCAATTAGTACAGATTTATGTAGATGACATCATTTTTGGATCAACAAACAATGAAATGAACAAAGAGTTTTCTGAAATAATGTCAAAAGAGTTTGAAATGAGTCATATGGGTGAACTTACTTTCTTTTTAGGATTGAAAATAAAACAATTAGATAGTGGTATTTTCATTAGTTAAGAAAAGTATGCTAGGGATTTAGTTAGTAAGTTTGGTATGACCACTACGAGTGGAAAACCCACACCTATGGCAACCAATGAAGCCTTGAATAAAGAAGACATGTCAAAAGATGTGGGTAAAAAACTATATAGGGGAATGATTGGATCGCTACTCTATATAATTGCGAGTAGGCCTGATATCATGCATAATGTCTGTCTGTGTGCAAGATACCAATCTCAACCCAAAGAAATCCATTTAAAAGCTGTTAACGTATCCTAAGATATGTTAAACACACTTTAGACTATGGCCTCTTTTACCCTAAAAATGATTCATTCAATTTAATCTCATATTGTGATGCTGGTTGTAAATCAGACCGAAAAAGTACATATGGAACTTGTCACTTTTTAGGACATTCTTAGGATTCCTGGTTTAGTAAAAAGCAAAATACTGTCTCACTATCAACAATTGAAGCAGAATATATCTCTACTGCTTTGGCTTGTTCTCAAGTTATCTATATGCAACAGACCCTAAGGGATTTTGGATTAAATATTTTAAAATCACCAATTTATTGTGATAATACAAGTGCAATAAATTTATCCAAATATCCTACTCATCATGCCATAACCAAACATATTGATATCAAACATCATTTTCTCAGAGATAATATAAGTAAATAGATTATTTCTCTTGAATTTATCAACACTGAGAATCAAATAGCTGATATTCTGACCAAACCCTTGAATCAATCAACCTTTACTAAATTAAGAAGAGAACTAGGTATTTGTTCTATAATTGAGATATAGAATATAGACATAGTAACATATATATTTAAATAAATAGAGAAAAAAACAAAATTGTCAAAATTTTCAAAGGGATGGACATGCCCCTACCCCCATGTCGACAAACAACGGTCAAATTTAAAATTTTGATTTTCCTTCTAAAATAAGTTTGGTGGTTATATAACCACAATAATTCGAATTCATCTGTCTTCCCACTTTATTTTCTCTGTAATAAACTTCTGAAAATACAAAGTAATGGCCTCCGCTTCTAAATCAAACCAAAATGCAACCATTTCCTTTCCTTCTCCTAATTTTGGTCCATTCCAATGTACTATATTGGCTCGAGTAATGAAGATCAAGGAAATTATGAAGGATTCTCTGCAAATGTTGACTGAATTACAAGTCATGCAAATAAGGATGGCAAAGGAACATGAGAAACAAGGCAAGATTCTTAAAATTTTGCAAAAATTTCTAATGAATAATCATGGAGACCCTATTGTGATTGAAGATGATTCTTCTAACATACGTATTCATAATCCATTAGAGGATGATGAAGAAGAAGAAGAAGAGGAAGAAGCGAAAATGGACGAGGACGATAATGTTGTTTGAGTTGGAGAAGTCATTTTTGACAAAAATGGTAATTTGGTCGAACAACATGGTAACTTTTGTCTCCATTACCCTAATTGTTTGATTCACAAGTCACCAATTGTCAAGGACTCTCGTTAGATTGTTATTATATTAATGTTTTTATATTTTGTGTACTTGTATATATATTTGTGTCTATGTTTCTTATATATGTGTAATGTAACATCATATATAATAAAATTAGCTTTGTGTTTCGCTTATAATACTTCATTATTAGCATTTAGTTCCATAGTATTAGTTTGAGGGGGAGTTATGTAGTTTAGGCTTAGTTTTTGTTGATGACAAAGGGGGAGAATTATAAACTAGGATAGTTAAGTTGTTAGTTAGGCTTAGATTAAGGGGGAGTTGTTGGAATAAGGGGGAGTCAGAGTAGAATCAGAGTTTGGTGGAGTATATTTTATAAACATAGGTTGTCATCATAAAAAAGGGGGAGATTGTTAGTTCCTGAGATGATGGTTTTGATGACAACAACCTTAGGACTTGTTATAAAATATAAATACTAATATCTTTGTCTAGATATATATGTATATGCAAGATATATATATATATATATATATATATATTTGCAAGTACTGAGAATGAAGACTGTACAGTATAGAGATATAAGAGTGATGAATTCAAGATTGTAGAAATCAAGACTGAAGACTCATGAGTATCAAGATTATCAAGAGTTCAAGAGTTTAAGATATCAAGATAAGTAATAGAGTCTAGATTTATGTTAAAACTTCATAATAGCACTAAAATCTTTATTCTGATTTTAACTGTGGAATGGAATCCACCTTCTCGCTTTAATAGTGGGATGGAACCCACGACCTTCTCTAGTGGAATGGAATCCACGAAATATTCAAAATAATTTATTTTAACTATTTTTTCCAAAAACTATCTTTTTAAAAGTCATCTCTATCAATTTAAATATTTTAGCCTTAATTCAAAAACTATTCTTATCATCTTTTAATATTTTGATCTCAAAATCATCTCTTGTTTTTTAAAACTATCTCTTGATTTTAATATTTTAGCTTTAAATCTAAAAAATATATTTTAAAGAAGTCTATACTTAGTTTTTAATATTACTTTTATACTATAGATTATATATTTTAAGATTACTTTCTAAAACTCTTTTATAAGTTTAAACTATATTCAAAATGGTTTACAAAGTTTAGAAATTGTTTTGACAAGTTTTAGAATAGAAATCATTTTAAAGAAAAATCAATTTACAAAAAATACTAGGGGATTTCGACATGACTATACCCCCTTGTCGACATGGTAGCCGTAGATTTTAAAATTCGAATTTTCAAAAGAAGTGTCTATTCGTTATAACCTTTCACGAATGGACATGACCTTTATTCTCCTATATATACCAGTAGCTTTAAACGAATTTTCACTTAAGATTTCCTTGTTTTTTCTCCTCTTTCTCTTCCATTCTTATTTTCAAACATTCTTAACAAAACTCTGCCAAAATCCTAAGTGCAAACTCGATCGTCTATAGTTTGATTCTATGCCACTCTCTCTCAAAGATCTCAGTGCTATTCAGAGTTATAGGATCATATGTAATCAAAGATCGAAAGATTGAAGTGTATCAAGTCTTTCTCTATCAAAGTGTGATTGGAAACGGTGTGATTGTTGCCCGTAAATCAATTGGGTGTGATTGTAGCCCATAAATCAATTAGGTGATCTTATAACCTGGTTAAATCAAGAGAGTTTGCCCTGGACTCGGAGATAGAAGGGTATTTCTTGTGGCCTTGAAATCGAGGTTGTAATATCGATATTATATTTGAAAAGAAATTTGCACAAGAAATTATGTGGGACTGGATGTTGGGTAACTTCGTACCAGTATAAAATTCTGGTATGTTCTTTCCTTTACTGCTTTTATTTACTATTTGCATCTGTGTCTGATTTTGTGCTTATCTCTGTGTTTGTGAATTGCATCTGTTTGGGTTTAATTTGAAAAGATTTCAAAAAGATTCATAAAATTAATTAAACACTATTCACCCCCCTCTAGTGTTAATTCTGCCTTAAGATCCGTAATCCGCATTTCCTACAGTCCTAACACCCACTAGAGAAATCGAAAGATTTTCATTCTCTTAGGGTTTTGAGAAACATAAAAGTCTTGTGGGGGCCTTTTTAGAAAATAAAATGATAACATTTAACCTTTCTAATATTGTAAGAACATTTGCTATATAAAGTTGAAAAATTTTACATCGATAAATTTGTGCTACTAATAAAAATGATAAATATTTATCAATTAAAATACATAAAACTAAACTAAGAATTGACATATATGTAAAAATATACTTACCAATAAATCTTTTGGCATGCCATCTCTTCTAAATACATGCAAGAGCCAAATTGTAAAATTACTAAAAACATTCATACCTCAGTTACTTAGATGTTTATTTGCACGAGACTGTGTGTTGTCTTTTATGAGTTTTCAAATCTAAAGCAATACAAGAATATGTGTAACGACCCTTCCTTTCGACCTTTGAAAAGTTGACACTAATACATCCATGGTATTCACATGCCGAGCATCCAAATGCCGAAAAAACAGTTCGTTAGGGAAAAGAAAAGGAAAGAAAGAACAAAATCTCAAAACACAACGAATAATCTATAATATAAAATGATCTTTACACAAGAAAAACTTTAGACACACAATCAGAGCAAACTATCCTATAATCAGCATGGACAGTTATAACAGCCTGTCCTTACAAATGCTGAGAAATACAACAAAAAAGTGCAGTGGAAATAAAAAGGAATATACGGGAGATACGTCTTGGGCATACAGCTCGTCTCCTGAGCTTCAAAGCATCTAAAGCTAAATCTGGAAACATGCTCGGTCTGAGCCGAGCATTATAAGAAAACAATGCCTGGATTAGTCCGGTAAAACCAGACTAAGAAACACAATTATATGAATTATTAATGTTATGAAAACCTTTGAAAATAAAAGTATCTCTTAAGACCACACCGCACATAAACACAGATGAGTTTTTACCTTACGATATTCAAAACATTTTATAGAAAACACAGTGATATTATAATAATATCTAGGATTTAAAATAAATTAAATATGGTTGGAATGATTGCATCTCATGTTCTAGCATAGTTTGGCACGACTAAGTCCGTACGGCGTTTATTGGATTTGGGTTCCTTCAATGACAGGGCTACTGGGGTACCGTCCGTCACAGTTAACCTCTAGATAAAATATACCGAGGTTGAAAACGTTTCGACCCCTACATGGCAAGAATAATCTACCCCTTACTGGATAGTACCGAATTTTTCATCACCTCCGTTGCTTTGCAACCTTATCCCGAGAGCTCTCATACACAACCAAATCCATAAATAATAATCTAGAAGGGTGATGACAATACCTAATAGGTGCGATCCACATAGCCTTGCGGCATATCCCCCATTTTAGTCATTCTCGGTTGATGAGGCATGAGGCTATGTTTTACCTTTTAGATAGCAATCCCACTTGGAATGATAACACTGCCCTCCAGGCGATAATATAATGCCGGCATTCATCCATATAATTGTTTAAGATATGAACAAACTGAAGGAACTACTTCTACCACATCCATTTTGGAATCACTCATAGAATTAGTAGCAAGTAACCCTTGCACTTCAAAGAGCTCCATCTTCAATCCCATCATCTTCAAGATGTCTTCCACTTCGAATGCTTAAGTTGGTTCGAAGTGGTTTTTGGATAATTCATACTTATCCGATCCTGGTCTCTTCGAACCAACATTCAACAGTTTCCGATAAACTCAATTCTATTTCTTTTGGAAATAAACAGACAATGCATAAGAGCGAGGATCACACCCTAACTGTTAAAGTGGACGTATCTCCTTATCATTTGTCCTAGAAAAATAAAATGACATTTATACGTACAGTACAACATCAGCGAAGATGACTATGCCATATTATCCTCTTGTTTCTCCTAGATATTTCCAGAGTTAAAAATAGATCCAGGTTTGATAATCGGTTATTTAACTATCACATAAAACAAACAATCCAAACATAGATTTATTTCCATATGGGATCCACTAAGCCTCTTAAAAATAATATTCAATATTTAAACTATTTTATTATTTTTGAAAATATTTACATACTTATCTCACCGGTACAAGTATATTCTCAAAAAAAATTAGGAAAGATTTCTTATTTCAAAGTCATATTAAATGGGTCAAAAACGAATGTCATTTAAAACATTATTTACTATAAACCCAAGCCACTTATCCTTCGGTGTTAAGTATGGAAGAAGCATTTCCATACCACCATAATTAAGAAGGATTATTTATTAATTCGTAAACTTGACTTTCTTAAGTAAAAAAAATCATATATTTAAATAATACTTGAATTCATAAGTTCCATATAAAATTCATTTACATAACACCCTTTTATAAAACAAATTTATAAGCTTTAAGCCCTTTATAAACAATATTATTAATATTTAAAGTACATTCTTAAATTAATTAAATTAACTAAAACTCCGTTATTAAATTAACTAATTAACTTTAAATACAATTAACAAAATGATTCACAAGTTCTATTAATAATGCTTAAAGTAATGGTGAAAGAAGTGTGGAAAGAAAGAAATGAAAGAATTTTTAATCAAAAAAGAAGAACCTGTCTACAGCTATACCAAACTGTATGCCGTGAGATCCATGATTCAATTCGGGTATCTGGTCTGCAAGATGCAAGAGCATGTTTGGTGAAATGGAGCTAACTCTTTGCTGTACTTTTTCCTTGTTTTTTAATTCTGTGTCTTCTGGTTCTTTATTTTGTCTTCCTTCCTTGTTTCTATGTTTTCTCTTTTCCTCATTTATATTTGTAAGAATTTTCTTATTTATATAAATATATGGTAGGGGCCATTAATCCCCGCTAGCTTTGCCAAAAAAATGATTAATTAATTTTAAGCATCATTATTTAAATAATTAATCGGTCTTAAATACCTTTTAATAAAGTAATTAATTAATCTAAACCTTGTTAACAAAGTAATTAATTAACCTTAAATACCCTTTATAAAATTAATTAACTTATAAACATTATTAATTGAAAGATTAATTAACTTAAAACAATAATTAATTAAATGATAATAGCTTAATCATTATTAATTAAATTAATAATTTACTTTAACATTACTAATTAAATAATAATTAGCTTAAACCATCATTAATTAATTTAATAATTTACTTTAACTTATTATAAAATTTAAGTTGATTTCAAATCCATACTTGTCCAATTTGGAAAGAGGCTTAGCAATCTCAATAGTACTTAAAATAGCTACCACTATACTTGATATCCACATTCAAGTCATCACTCAGATATTTACATAAACAAGATATGTTAATGAAATACATAATTAACAATTGATGGATAGCAACTCAATATAATTCAACTGGCATATAAATAAATGTCCAAACTAACATAATAGCAGAATTGTGATTTATTCTGCTAAATGAATGTCCAAAATAATCTACTCGCTTAAATATAGTATAATGGTGTTTATTTACGCTAAATAGGTGTCAGGAATAAATTATAATTACTGAATAATGTAAGTATACATAGTATGTATTAATTTGCCATTAAATTTCACTACAATATATGGGTCAAATGATTTTATGAGTGTATTCTAAATGTCAATACATATCCAATGTCAGAAACCACATGTCAAATGGATTTCGTACGAAAGAGTTATGATTTTTCAAAGTTAACTAAATTAAATTAAACTTGAATTAATCAAACTCTTTGTATAAACTAACACACCCTTAGATGGCCTAACAGGCCCAACCCAGTACACTAACCCAGCTTGCATACCATACCTGCTTCTTCTCCAACTAAGATACTCAAGCACATACCTGGTTAACAAACATGGAAACAATAAATCACCAGTGCATATACGTGCACACGTGCACGCACACTCGAGGCCATAAGCCACCTCATCGGCACCCCCCTCCAGTCTGCCCCATAAAGCTCACCTCGACCCACCCATCGTCGAACACTCGGGTGCCCCAGGACAAGATCGACCCCCTCACCCCATCCAAAGTCGCGACCTAGTAAACCAACGAAGTCAAACTTCCACTCTTTCGATCGCTCCAAGCACTCGCAGGCTACGCCACCACTGCCAGCTGCTTCCCTACGTTCCCATGCACCTACGACTGAAGCCTCGTGAAGCTCGCACTTCCCTAAGCCACTGCGACCGAATCAAAGATAAACTCAAACATCACACCCTTAAACCGTAGTTCTATCTATCCCTATCAACTCCGACCACTGCTCCACTGTCGTTCACCACCACATCTCCCCCTCGACCCAAGGTTGCTCCAAAATCCATCGGTTCCACTCCTCGACCACCGGTTTGCCGAAATTTGATTCTTAACCTAATTTCGATCACCTAGCTATATTGACTCAACCACACCACTAAAAACCACAAGGCAACCACTAAAAATAATGATTATCCTAGACAAACATGACTATGAACTTCATTCGTCGATTTGTGATCGATGAAAAACCAAAAAAATTAACCCACTTGCTGTTAGTTTACAATTCCTCACAAAATAATCACATAAAAATCCGACAACTATTTTTAAAATGTACTACGGACCAAAACTAACAAATTTGTAGTTGACTGCATAAGCTAATTCATTATGGTTTTGGAGATGTTGATTTTTGAAAGTGTGAAGGAGAAGTTTGCAATAACTAAGAGCAGGGAATGAACAGTAAGCTTAATTTCAAATTTTATATCGAATACAAACATGATTTTAAACAAATTTTATACACATAAGTATTATGTCCAAACCCAACCAATATTATCAAAAACTCAACAAAATAGACAACATTCAAATATTTTGAACAAGGTGTATAGATCTCACCTTCACCATTATTTATTTGCAAATGCCAATCCAAGTCTCTTAAACTTTTAAAACTTTGATCTTAAAATAAATCAACCATTTTTGAG
Source organism: Allium fistulosum (assembly GCA_030737815.1). Taxonomy (NCBI): domain Eukaryota; kingdom Viridiplantae; phylum Streptophyta; class Magnoliopsida; order Asparagales; family Amaryllidaceae; genus Allium; species Allium fistulosum. Next base: position 1,431,985,636 of record CM060902.1, read on the forward strand.
TTTTAAAGATGGGATTTTTATTTTGAGAATCTAAAAAGAAGAGGTGATGAAAAAAATGGAGTTGAGAAGGAACGATGGAATGAGCTAGAAAATGAAAAATGTGAATATAAGTATAAGATAAAGTAAATAAATAAAATAAGGGAAGCAAAATCCAAAAATGCCCTTAAATCATATTTTTTTAAACTCTTAAATAACTTCACAAGCCACCAATGTGTCACCCATTCGAAAGCATGGTGGTTAATAAGGTGAATCATGTACTTAGTTGATTTTTACACTTAAGATTCATATCATGACACATCTTTCCATGTTTTCACATTTAAATACATTTTTGCATTTTTAAATTCTTATTTTTATTATATTATTCATTTTCAAAATAAAAGTGTGTTACACTTTATATATTGTTTAAAGCATAATCAAAATATTACAAGTTATAATAAATTGTTCGGGTAAAAGCTGGAAATTCGAAAAATGTGTTTATGTCACATTTCCAGTTTTCGGTCGAACTATTTATTTATGTAAACAGAATTTAAAAAATAAATTTTCCATTATTATTTATAATTTAAAATAGGATTATTTAAATTAATAAAACCATTAACTAAATATTTAAATTAAATTAAATATCCACAACTTAAAATGATAAAATTCTAGGTCAATACATTCTTCCCCTTAAAAAAATTTCGACCCCGAAATTTCACCACATGAATACCCAATATTATTCACAAGTCTACATGATGTTGATAGACCATCCTTATGAAAAATCAAATTCAATCTCTACTCGAATACATAAATTCACTTTCGAACTAGTATCACTCACCTGATTCCCTAGAGCGGACTCCAACCAGGCTTCTTGATTAGAAACCTATGTTCTCCTTACATAGCCATATACTATGATAGAACACTTTGGTTCCATATTCAGAACCCTCACTAGGTGTTCGCCATCAAGAATCGAGTAATAGGTCCACATTTGGAACAATGTGAAACACCTTAAAGTCTTGTACTCAAATCTTGGATCAAAACTGTAATGACTTGCTATTTCGAACCATCCGCATCCGCACATGTCGGACTTGAATTGTTCAAAACAACAGATTGTTAATTTATATTTTGCAAAACTTAGCATATACAGTAAATATATCAATCATAGAATCACAGACACAGAGTTTTACAACAATAAGCAACGGAATAGAATAAATAGTAGTTCATGAAGCTACTATATAAACATCAGAGTTTGAAATAAAATACAACAGAATATCTCAAATACAATATAGTTTCGAATACAAACATATGACAAGTCTGGACAAAACAACTGGATAGCTGAAAGCTGAATAGATATATATGGATCTCCAAGCGAAGCTCCAAACTCCAAAGGTGAGTCTCAAATGCTGTGACACTCAGTCTGACCCGAGCGTAAAGCAAAACACAAAACACTCGAGTCAGGATTAACATTCTTATATTAGTAAATTCAACTCACGTGAAATGTCAACTGAAATACAAGTAACTTAAAGGATGTTTGGGATTCCCATCCTCTAAGGATCAGTGGAACTATCTACTATGTAGTATTATACGCTATTATAATATGTCTATAGTAAAGTAAACTATTAAAATAGCATTAAAGCGTTACCCATATCCCCCTTAACACATTTTTATAATGCCGTAGTCTATACAGATACTGTAAACTCCACTCGCAAGTGGGCTATCAGGGAGCACTCCATAGGTACGACACAAAACAAACTCGTAGAAGGCGTGATAGGGCATGTGACAAGGCACGCGAGGCAATGCCAGGGTAGATATACCGTTTGCGGATCCGGAATGGTGGTAACGCATAGCAGCTGCTACCGCCCACCTCGTGACATACTCCCAAATCAAAGGGTGCACCGAATCAAATCACAAAAGTAATAAAATGGTATCGAAGAAATGTGTCCGATCGGAGGAATGACCTCACTTGGCCCAGCATGGCTCTTGTTTTAGCCACATCAAGCTGACTCACGAGAGTCAGGGCTACGTAAATACCATATAGAATCGTCACCAAACCATCCTACTTCATTATGTAATCTCCACCACGTACATAGTTGTTAAAGTGGTTTTCGGTATTAGCAGAGAGTATGACAATATCCGATCCCGGTCTCTTTAACAACCAAACGTTTATTTCACATCATGGTATTTTCAAATATTTCATACTCCAAATCAAAATATCATATTCATTTAAAAATCATATCAATTTGATATCATTATTCACTTTAAATAATATGCAGTTCCAGAATCGTAGCACTTTCAAAATTATAACACTTTCGAAATCATAGCACTTTTGAAATCGTAACACTTTGAAATCATAACAATTTTAAAATCGTAACACTTCCAACTTAACGGTTTAAATATTTAAAACAGTATATATATTAAAATAGTTATAAATTAAAATCGTTTATATATATTAAAAATACTTTATATAATAAAATTAGTTTCTCCAATTTCGCAAATCGATTCAAATCATCTTAAATTCCAAAATTCAATTTAAATCAATTCTAGTTTAACCATTTCAAATTTAAAGGTCAAGATTCAAATTAAATTCTCAATTAAACTATTTCAATTTTATTCGATTTCAAATCCGGGTTCGAACTATCTCTTCAATTCCAATAAGATTCAAGTTTAAATATTCAAACATTCACAATATAAGTTTCATTTATTTTCAATATTTAACTTTTACCTTTACTCCAATTGGAAAGTATCCACTTAATCATTTTAATAACAATTTATTAAAATCCTAATTTATAAATTTAAATCGATATTAAATATTCTATCTCAATTTTATTTAAAAATTGAAAATATTCATTTAATCACCTTTTTATCACATTAAGTTATAAATCATATTTTATAATCATATCTTTTCAAAATCTCAAAACCAATAAGTTTAAATCCTTTCTTAAATTCAACTATTAACCAATTTAAATTCCAAGTCAACATTTATTTACCTTTCCAACCTTTATTATTAAAGTTATAAATCTATTTTAAAATATTAATATAAATTTTAATAAATATTTTAAAACATATTATATACTAAAATTAAATTTTATTAAATTAAATTTTATTATATATATATATATATTTTAAGAAAATAAAATTATTAGAAAAATCTTAAAATTTATAATTTCAAAACTAACTTATAAATTTAAAATTCCACAACATATAATTTTTTTAAAATCTACAATTTAGACATATATAAAATAACATTTATATATATTATATTTTAAAAATCAATATTTATTTAAAACCATATATCTCCTTTTAAAACTTTGGAAGTCATTTTCAAAATATAGACCAACGGTGTCCGTATATAATTTTCTATCCTATAGTCAAGTGATATGGATATTTATCATTTCAATCCGCAATTTAAATATTTACAGGTATATATCATTTCAACCCGCAATCCCAAATTCAATTCAATGAAAATCGCTTGGGTTTATCATTTCAACCCATAACAATTTTCTCCTATTCTACAAAATCGTTCGGGTATGTATCATTTCAACCCATAGGGAATTCTAAACTAACAGGGAACTTGCAGAGTGAGAACAAATATGATAATAATAATAATATCAACAACAAACATATATCATTAGTAACAAATTTAAATATATAATACAGGATATGGTGTCATATCACAGGTGAGCAGATACAGATAATGGCATATCATATATAGCAATTATAAAATTAACAGTTCAATTTAGCAGCATATTTCAATTGTCGTTTCAAGTGAAATCAAATTTAATAAATATAAGAACGTTAATCGTGAGTGATTGCTCACCTTTCGAGGTTAGAGAAGATAGACAACAAAACAAGCTACGTGAGAAGATAGACAACAAAACGAACTTAACGATCGACCAATCCAAACGAAAATCCCCAAGCAAAGCACGATGGGTTCGAGATTGATGAAACAAAGCTAAAAATTTGGGATCGATGAAAAAGAAAAAAAACAAGTCAAAAATTAACGTGATAAAATTGGAAACAAAATATACATAATATTATAATTTAAAACAATACGCACACGCAACAATTAGAAACAAATACATATGCGATGTGTGTGTGTGTCTATATATATATATATATATATAAGTAAGATTAAATACAAGGAATCGACACGCATAGGATACTACAATGTATCCAATACAACTTAATATATATAAAAATCCAAATATAACATATTATACATATTTTCCCATAGAACAGAATACAATATAGTAAAATATTTATAATACTTCTTTATACCAGCTTCTTAATATATACTGTAATCATACGTATACTACTGTAAGCATATGCACTCTTTATACATTGTCTTAGAGATCATTATTTCTCTAACACGAAAAAAATTTGAAGCAAAGTTAAAAAATCTAATTTGAAAACATTAACACAAATTCAACTAAACACTTTAAAACATGACGATATCAATAGACTTACTTTACTATTATATATATACTAATCAGCCAATGCCTCAGCAACTTACTATATATATACTTACTTTTTTTTTTCAAAAAAGAAATGTATATACCACAATCAAGGGGAGGAATTAACCTTCCTCCAAAGGTTTACACAAGAAGGCGAAGCATATGGATGACATATGCCTCCCAAAAGGAAACCACAAAAAAGGAAAAAAGAAGCGAAAAAAAAAAGAGCTCAAAGCTGCCAGGAAGGGACAGCCGAAAGCCTAATAACAAAGAAACAGCCTGCAAAACCACTCTCCCGCCACAACCCAAAGGTGTGGGCCAGTCCACCCAACGCGCCAACAGGCATAAGCAAGATGAAAAAAACCGGCAAAAGCAGCAGAACCACGCCGAAATGAAACAAAGGAACCACTAATCTGCCAACACCACCGAGCCCCAGAAGGCCACCGCCCAATGGTATGACCAGGAAATGAAAAAGAGCCTACAAATAAGGCAGCAATAAAGCCCCTATCAAGAGTGAAAGATCGACTGCTGATAGAGCTGACGAAAACCTCAGCGAGAAACCCGAGATGAGAACAGATAACACAAGCAACTCCAGCATAGACGAGAACCCGGTCCAAGCAGTCAGTAAAGAAACCTGAAACTAAAAACAAGACGCGCAATTAAAAATAAAAGGGGGGGAGGGAACGGGAGGAGGACGCCACCAACCAATATCAGAGGCCTATCCAACACCCAATCTGGCGACGGTAGGAGAACGGGAAATTGACAGAAGTTCCACAAGCCGCTCGGAACGGAGGCTCATTGGACCTCTGAACGGTCTACCCCGGAAAGCCAGGTAAACGTCATTCCTCACTCGAAGGATTATGGATGGCGGGTCCATAGAGCTGCTCTCGAAAGTAGCCTTATTCCACGCACACCAAACGTGCCAGCAGATCAGACAAGGAATCAAACGGAAAATGATAGAACGTAGCGATTTCCCAGAATTCCCGGCCCACCAGGAATTCAGCATCGCAGAAAGAGAACTCGCAGTACTTCTAATACCGACGAGATTTCCGAAGTAGTTCCAGCACGCACTGGCCGAGAAACCACCGAAAAACAAATGGTTCAAGGATTCTATATCCCCGTTTCCGCAGCATCTACAGCGGGAAACAGTAGGAATTACGATCCTTTGAAAACTCTCGTCCAGTGGCAATCCATCATGTAGCAACCGCCACATAAATAGAGAGACCTTAGGAGGAATGCGAGAATCCCAAATAAAGGAAAATTCAGGGCGGATGTTAGAAGGGGATCTGATGGAGGACCAGGCTTTCAGGATCGAAAAGGACGATCCATCCCATCCTGCCAAACCGCCGTGAGAATCAGAAAACAGTTTCACAGACTGCATGTGCTTCCAGGTCTCGCTAGCGTAGGAAGGAGTACCCGTAAAATTCGCACCCGTGAGTCTGTGGTACTTAGCTCGAAGGAAAGTGGCCCATAACGAGTTGTTGGCGCCAAACCGGAACCACAGCTTACAAGCAAAGGCCGCGCAAAGGCCGCGCAAAGGTCGGAGGGCTTACGAAGACCCAACCCACCTTCATTTTTGGGCCGACAAATCGCCTCCCAAGACACCCAGTGGTGTCGACGACCGTTGTCCTTGTTTCCCCAGAAGAAGGACGAAGCCAGAGACCGATAAGAACGGAAGAAGGAGGAGGTAGGGGTCATAGTCGCAAAAATATGAGATCCCATCGAATCAAGAACTTACTTGATAAGAACAAGTCTACCAGCCTGAGAGAGAATGGAAGAGTTCCAGCGAAGAATCTTCCCTCTTACTTTGTCGGTCAAGGGGTCGAAAAGAGCGTTAAGTTTTCTACCCCGGTACAAAGCAATACCTAGGTAGGGAAGGGGAAGAGAAGCTTCCTTGAAACCGGTTATAGTCTCGATCCAAGAAGCGTGAAATTGGGACATGTCCTTCGAATGAACGAAACAACATTTGGAAGAGTTAACGAGCTGGCCCGAAGACCTCTCATATTGATGGATGAAGCGAAGAAACCACCGAACAGAGGAGCGACTGCCATTAGAGAAAATGACTATGTCATCTGCAAAGGATAAAGAAGAAATAAGAGGGCAACCCCTTGGAGTACCAAAACGTTGGATTTGACCGTAAATAGTTAAGGATTGGAGCCCACGAATAAAAGCCTCTGCCGTAATCACAAAAAGCGAAGGTGAGAGAGGGTCACCTTGACGTAAGCCCCTCCCGGCTTTGCAATAGCCATGGGCCGATACGTTTATGAGGACGGAGAACCAGCAGTTGGAGACAAGCCTCCACACCAAGTCTATCAGAGCCTCCGGAAAACCGAAAGTCCTTAAAAACTTGATGATGAAGAACCAGGACATACGATCGTAGGCCTTAGCCATGTCCAGTTTGAAGACAACATTTGATCCCCAAACTTTCCGATCAATTTGGGAGATCAGTTCTTGGGCAAGAAGGACGTTATCAGAGATAAGACGCCCCTTGACAAACCCCGCTTGAGACGGAGAAATGATCCGCTCAAGAAAGGGAGCCAACCGGGAGGCCATAATTTTAGAAATGACCTTGTTAGAGAAATTGCAGAGACTTATAGGTCGGAAATCCGTGCAAGCCTTAGGATTTTCGCTCTTAGGAATAAGAATCAGGTTGGTGGAAGTCTAACCGGCTGGAAGATTTCCACCAGAGAAGAAAGATTGAATGGCAAGACACAAATCAGCCTGGATGATTGGCCAAGAGCACCTATAAAAATCCCCATTGAATCCATCAGGGCCACTGGCACTATCCTTGCTAAGAGCAAAGACACAGGCACGGATCTCCTCTGTGGAAGGAAGATCCGCAATCATGGCACCTTCCGAAGGAAGGATGATCGGAGGGATAAAAGCTAAAAGGGCCGGATCTGAAACCGAGACAGAAGGAGATCCCAAGAAAGATTGGAAGTGGGCCAGGATGATGTCTTTGACTTCCTCTGGCGACGAAGTCGAAGACAGATCAGGCCTCAAAATCTCTCGAATCGAAAGAAGGTTATTCTTCTTGTGAATAGATGAGTGGAAGAATTTGGAGTTAGCATCACCCTCGACTACCCACTTAACCCTCGCCTTTTGACGGAGGTAGTCATTTTCGACACGCAGCTCCGAAGAGAACGAAATTTGGGCTAGGGCCCACGCCTCCTTGTTGGCAGCGGTCGGATCCTCGTCTAACAAGGATTCGGCTAAGATAAGCGACTCTTCGGCCAAACGGACGTGATCGAAAATGTTCTTGAAAGTCTGAACGTTCCAAACCTTAAGGCAAGCCTTAAGACGCGAAAGCTTTCTCCCGAAAGTAGCACAGGGGGAACCAGAAATAGGATAGCTCCAAGAGTCAGAAACCACCTGTTGGAAAGAGTGATGAGATTTCCACATGCTTTGGAAACGGAAAGAGGAGGGCCTCGAGAGCGATAGAGGAGTGCAACGAACAAGCAGAGGGGCATGGTCTGAGAAGGACCGATGTAGGTGGGCGATAGAGAAGGAGAACGGAAGGCGAAACCATTCCTCCGACCCGAACACACGGTCAAGTCTAGAGAGAATGCGATTTGGGCCATCTTGGTTGTTAGACCAAGTGAACGCCGATCCGACAAAGGGGAGCTCGGAGAGGCCAGAGGAGGCTATGAAGGAATTGAAATCCGCCATTGCCCCTCTGTTGATGGACGCACCTCCCCGTTTTTCCGCATGGCAAGCGACGATATTGAAATCGCCACCAAGTACCGAAGATGAGAATTCCTGAGAATCCAGAGCAAGAATATCCGACCACAAAACTAGCCTTTCCGCACGGTCACATTTGGCATAGACTGCTGAGAAAAGAAACGGTGCTGCAAAGGAAGGAGACGAGCATACCACCGAAAAAAGCTGAGGAGAGTCGAAGAAAGGACGAATCGCGATAGATTTGGACCATAAGATCCAAATCTTACCCGAGACATTAGCTAAGCCACCGCCAAATCCTAAGGATAAGACAATCTTGGGGAATTCGGCTCGATCAATAAGGGGTTCCAGGAGAGCGATCAAGCCAACAGAGTGTTTCCTGACAATGCGTTTGAGCCTGGCCATAGACGCATCATTACCAATACCGCGGACATTCCAGAAGAGAAAGTTCGCCATTAAAAGAGAATAGACGAAGACAAGAAGGAACAAAAGAAAACAACGCCCTCTGATAGGAACCAAAAAAAGCACAAACTCAATCCAGATACAGCGAGTAGCGAGCAGATCTGTCGATCAGCTCTGACGCCTCTATAGAGCGTGTGTGAATGGTGCGAGGTGTAGAAGGGGCTCTCCGGCGACTACGCCTCGTCGATCGAATAGGACGGTCGGGAGGCTCAGAGAGCACCTCACCCTCGGACCCTACCGAAGAGGAGCCAGCCGACGACAACGAAGCATCAGAGTTCCTAGCTAAACAATCAAGACACTCATTTAGGAGCGCAATCTCTGCCTTACTCATCAGCGGAATGGAGATAGACATAGGACACGCTGAGGATGGGCGCGAGCACTCCGAAGAGCACCGCGAGTCCGTGAGGGCCAAACGGTCTGAAGGAAACTCCGAACGTCCATCGGGGAAACGAAGAGAAGGAGAGATACGAGTCAGTTGCAATCTAATCAGCCGACTGAAACCGATAGATGGGGGAGGAGAAAGATCGCTAGTGATGACAGAAAGGACCAAAGTGGAACAAACATCGGAAAAGACCACAGAACCAATCACGGAAGGACAGAGACTGGAGAGCGGGAGAAATAAAGACAGAATAACCAGACGGACGACTGAACAAGCAACTAAAAAATGTGGAAAGGCAAACACTTTGCTTCCCAAATTGCTGTGGGATTCCTACCGCTGCCGAGCTGTCACTAATCAAACAGACCCGCGCTGAGGATAGGAGTCGCGGCTCAGGGATAGCATCAGGGCAGAACAAAGAAAGTTGGCGATGAACTAAACTGCCCGTATAACTGTCCAATATGACCGCTATACGGCCAGGGCTGGGATATCGCCCAAACCAACCGCTCCAGGCCCGATGGAACCCCCCTAAGACCCGAAGGACCAACGACAAATCAGAAATGCTAGTCACGAAATAGGACACTGACGGCAAAAAATACTGAACGTAGTGCCCCAAAACTAAAACCCAGCAAAAGGGTGCCAGGCTTTCTCCTCCACCCATGAAAGGAGCAAAAAAGCCAACGAAAAGGTTACAGGTCGCAAGCCAAGCAGCCCGAGATCAAAGTCTCTGGAGTCTGTTTCTAGACAGCAGAACCTGGCTGCACCAAGCAGTGAGAAAAGAGCAAAAGGAACAAGACGAACTGCCCGCCTGAGGCAAGCATCCAGGACCAAGGACAGGGAGCACCCACTGTCGAGTGACAGTGGTCAAGCAACCAAAGTCAAACTCAAACGTCGACAACCAACCAACAGAAAGAAATTCAAAACTAGCTACTGAAAAAGAAAAGGAACAAGGGACGCTCACCTGCCTGCGAATAAGCACTCCAGGGCCTTGGACAGGCGGTTGCCTTAGCAAGGCAAAACTGCCCTTTCGATAAGCCCACAAAGGCAACAACATAACCGAACAAGGCACAGCCAACTCAACCGAAATCCAAGCAACGGACAACCAACCACCAGCAACAGCAGCAGCAGCCAAAGGCTTCACGCCCGGGAGGCTAGTCCTAGACTCCAAAACTGAAGTACCAGAGAGGATACTTGGCTGCAATTGATCAACACGCGAGGCAAAGGCGGTCAATTCCTCTACCCCACGAACTGCATTCTTACCAACCAAACCAACAGACCCAAAAACGCAAGAGATGGCCATCATCCCAACGGGAGCCTCAGGCTCTACAAATGATAGGCGTGGGAAGAAACAAGAACTGACGACACTCCTGCCAGCCAAGCTAGAGACAGATTCATCCACACAGCCCCCAGAATTACATACAGAGCTAGCGTCGAACAACCCAAACTGCAAACCAACAACCGGCGGCGCCAAACTTCCCACCGCTTCTCCGAAGCGAAGACTCGGTTTGAACCGAGTGATGAAATCTCAATTGCTAACCGGCTTCGCCATGCAGGGGCAGGAAGGCGTAATAATATACTTACTTTATTATTACTATTATTATAAACATTACTATTATTATAAACACACACACATATATATAAAACTAGAATCGACAGGCAAAGGGGTACAATATATATCACAGACTTAATGTGTATATATATGTTCACAAATCCAACATAATATATTACTCATGCTTTTATATGAAATCTTCTTATATAGTACATGCTATAGTCATGTATACATTTCTGTAAACCTATATACTATTGTACATATACCTTACTGTAAATATATATAAGCTGTAATAGAAATCATAAAACAAAAGAACCCAAAGCTTAGCAACTTACATGCAAACAACAGAACCCGATACGGTGTGTGTGTGTGTGTATATATATATACACACACAAACATATATATACTATCTTCTTCAACGAGGGGGATAGCCTTCAAGCTATGATGGTGGAAGAAAGGGGTCGGTAGGCTATGGGTAGTGGTGGCGTTTAAGGTGGCCGGTCATGGTGGAGTTGGAGGTCGGATTGGTGGATGGGGGAAAAGGCCGAACAGAGGAGAGGCCGAGCGGTGCGATGGGTTCGGCAAACGGGGCATGTAGGAGGGTGATGCGGGTGTAAGTGGAGCACGGTGAGCAGGGGAAAGAGAAGTGGATCGGTAAGGCTGTCAGGGCTTGGGTCACTTGATGGCTGTCATGCGGCTGCGGGTTAGGGGTACTGGCGTGTTGAGCGACGGTGGGAAGGTAGCGGGGTCCGGTATTGCCACTGGGTGTCGGGTGGCGGAGGGAATGAAGGAGTGGTGCTTCGGGGAGGAGTGGGAAACAATGGTGGCTGGGTGAGTCTTGCTTGAAAAGAAAGAGGTTTGCATGGGTGGAGTTTGGATCTGGGAGGAGGAAGGGCTCGGCAAACCAAAATGAAAAGGAAAGAAGGAGAGGAAAAAGAAAAAAAAAACATAAAAGGGGAAAGGCAAGTTACAGGGGAAGAGAAAGCAAGTAAAGAACGTATCTTCTCTGAAACGCCAAAAGTGATAAGGCACAAATATAAATAGAATAAATAAATGGCAATGGTCACGGTAAGACTTAGCTGAGAAATAATTAAAGCAATTAATTTTGTTTGGGCAGACGTTTCAAATTTGAAAAGCGAAGGAAAGCTAACGGTCACAATTTTGGTACCGTTACAACGGACCGTTATTATCGTTTTCGTCACCTACCGGACCTCTAAATACAGAAATAAATATACTGTAGAAATCAGCACGATGAGATGAATAGAACGGTACATAGGTATCAGCGATACGATCGAATTATAAAAACTTGAATTTTCGCTACCGAAAATGTTGCAAAAATGCAGAAAATAAGATAAACGGAGCTATAGTGGTCCCAATTTGACGAAATGAAATATGACGTCTCACTCAGAAGATGATTTACAAATTTATTATATAAAAATATTTAGATTTGGAAAATATTTTATTATCATCAAATATTAACTGATTTAAATTGAAATAGAATTACACAATAAAATAAACTTCCATATTATCTGATGAAAAATTACCATTTGCTATGTTTAAGTGGATGTATTTCAAATATAAAAAATTTATTTCCAAATTTGATTATTTAAAATCTCACAAAAATTCAGTTAATTACGTTATTAAAACTATTAAAATTTACGGGTCGTTACAAAAACTATGTGAAAAGAGAAATGAACTATATACAACTTACATACTTATTTTTATTGGTTCTCACTAATACTAATTTCTTCTTCTGTTAAAATTATTTACAAAAATATTTCATAAAACTAACACTATCAGATTCAATCTTTTTACTTAGAATTTAACTTGAGAACCAAATATGTGGTTTTTAATTCAAAATCTTTTTGAAATAATACAATATATTTAAATCCATAAAAATACATACTCAAGTAACCCTAAAATTATACTATGGGACTGGATACTACCAAATAGTATCATATATTCCCTGACCAAGAAGGATAATAGTTAAGAAAAGTGATTACCATCTGAACACATCTCTTTCTGCTTTTTTAGTTATTTTCGAGCCACTTGAGTTAGTTATCATAAAAATACTTTTTCTATTTCAAAATTCTCCCTTTTAAAACAATACTTTCCAAATTTCCAAACAAATAGTTTTACAGAATATCAATTCCCAACTTATTTTGGTTTTGTTCATATTCGAACTCTTTTCGATCATACAATGATAAAAAGAATAATTTACTAAGTGCACTACAACGTTCGTTTAGGAAAACATCCATTTGTCACTTAGAAGATTATTTAAATCAATAGAAAATAAATTGAGACGTTTTCCAAAACTATCTAAAGAAGATATTCAATTAAGATTTCATGCAAAACTTATACTTATAAAAACTATCAAATAGTACCATTATTATTTTTTCTCAAAATTTATTGAAATCTTTTTAAAACACCAGCATTTAAAATTTAAAAAATCGTCTTTATTTTATAGGATACATCTTATAACCCAAATTTATACTAAATCAACTTTATACAATAACTTCCTTTATTATAGAAATATCTTTTAACAAAGTAAACTTATTAAACCTGCATTATTTAACGAACGCCTTATAGTCAAATCATGAAACTGAATTCCCAAGGTGTTCGTATCTAACTTTTAAATTAAATCAACCAATAAATGCTCATAACTAACTAAGCAGAAGCAAACAAACAAATGATGATGAATAAATATCAACATTTCCTAATAAACAATCACAAAAAAACTATAATTATCATTTGAAAATTATTCCTTTGTATATAATATAATCCTAGGTAAACTTATTCCATTTACCAATTTTCAAAATAATACACTATCGATTTTGCTTGGTTTAAGTGTTCAGAAACCTCTATCGACACCATGGCATCCCACGTCTTGACCAGAATTCATAAACCAATCAACCGATAAATCAAATAAATATAAAATACTTTTATAACACTAACAAATATGCGCTTTCATATTCATACACTCAAACTCACCCTAGGGTCTCACATTCCCTATCACAAATGAGTCAACCCCACCAAAGCCTAGGTGTTCGCTCAACCTAAGCTCTGATACCAACTATAACGACCCGCACTTTCGATCTTCGAAAAGTCGATACTAATACATCCATGGTATTCACGTGCCGAGCATCCGAGTGCCGGAAAGACTATTCGTTACGGAAAAGAAAAGGAAAGAAAGAATAGAATCTCACAATGCAACGAATAATCTATAAAATAAAATGATCTTTACACAAGAAAATTTTTATACACACAATTAGAGCAAACTATCCTATGTCTGGATAGTTATAATAGCCTGTCCTTACAAATGCTGAGAAATACAACAAAATAGTGCAGCAGAAATAAAAATGAATATACGAGAGATACGTCTTGGGCATCCAGCTCGTCTCCTAAGGTCTAAAGCATCCAAAGCTAAATCTGGAAACATGCTCAATCTGACCCGAGCATTATAAGAAAACAACGTCTGGTAAAACCAGTGCGAGAAACACAGTCATATGGATTATTAATGTTATGAAAACCTTTGAAAATAAAAGTATCTCGTAAGACCACGCCGCAAATAACACGGACGGGTTTTATCTTGCGATAACCAAAATGTTTTTATAGAAAATCCAGTGATATTATAATAATGTCTAGGGTTTAAAATAAATTAAAATTATAGCTGGAAAGCTTACATCTCATCTTCCAGCATAGTTTGGCACAACTAAGTCCGTACGGCGCTTATTGGAGGTTGAGTTCCATCAATGATAGGGCAACTGGGGTACCGTCCATCACAATACACTTCTAGAAAAAATGTACCGAGGTCGAAAACATTTCGACCCCTGCATAGCAAGACCGACATACCCCTTACTGGATAGTACCTAATATTTAATCACATCAGTTTCTTTGCAACCTTATCTCGAGAGCTCTCATGCACAACCAAATCCATAAATAATAATCTAGAAGGGTGATGAGAATACCCTAATGGATGCGAATCACATAGCCTTGCAACATATCCTCTGTTTTAGTCATTCCTTGTTGATGAGGATTGAGGCTACTTTTTTACCTTTTAGATAGAAATCTCACTTGGAATGCTAACAATGCCCTCCAGGCAACAATACAATGCCAACATTCATCCATATAAGTTTTTCAGGATATAAACAAATCAAAGGCACGACTTCTACCACATCCATTTTAGAATCACCCTCAGGATTAGTAGCAACTAGCCGTTGCACTTTAAAGAGCACCATCTTTGATCCCATCATCTTTAAAATGTCTTCCATTTCGAACGCTTGAGTTGGATCGAAGTTATTTTCAGATAATTCATACTTATCCGATCCCTGTCTCTTCGAACCAACTTTTGATAGTTTCTAGTAAACTCAACTCCGGTTCTTTTTGAAATAAACAGATAATGCATAAGAGTGGGGACCACCCACTAACCATTAAAGTGGACGGATCTTCTTATCATTTTCCTAGAAGAACAAAATGAGGTTTATACGCACAGTACAACATCATTAAAGATGACTATGCCATATAATTCTCGTGTTTCTCCTAGAAATTTCCAGAATTAAAAATAGGTCTAGATTGGATAGTAGGTTATTTAACTATAAAATTAAAAAAACAATCCAAATATATATCTATTTCCATATGCGATCCACTAAGCCTCTTTAAAATAATCTTCAATAATTAAATCCTTTTACTTATTTTCAAAAATATTTATATACTTATCTCACCGGTATAAGTATATTCTTGAAAATATATAAGAAAGATTTCTTATTTCAAAGTCATATTAAACGGGTCAAAAATGAATGTCATTTAAAACATTGTTTACTAAACCCAAGCCACTTATCCTTCGGTGTTAAGAATGGAAGGAGCATTTCCATACCACCATAATTAAGAAGAATTATTTATTCATTCATAAACTTGACTTTTAAAAAAATCGTATATGGAAATAATACTTGAATTCACAAGTTCCATATATAATTCATTTAAACAAGTATCTATAAACCCATTCTTTTCCAAATTTCAAAATCTCTTTCGAATTTATAAACTATTTTACTGAATTCTTCTTTATTATGTAAAGCCCTTTTATAAAACATACTTATAAGCTTTAACCCCTTTATAAACAACATTATTAATATTTAAAGTACATTTTTAAATTAATTAAATTAACTGAAACTCCATTATTAAATTAATTAATTAGCTTTAAATACAATTAACAAAATGATTAGTTAAGTTCAAACATCATTATTTAAATAATTAATCAACTTTAAATACCTTTTAATAAAGTAATTAATTAATCTAAACCTTGTTAATTGAATAATTAATTAACCTTAAATACCTTTACAAAATTAATTAACTTATAAACATTATTAATTAAAAGGTTAATTAACTTAATAATATCATTAATTAAATGATAACAGCTTAATCATTATTAATTAAAATAATAATTTACTTCAACATTATTAGTTAAATAATAATTAACTTAAACCATCATTAGTTAATTCAATAATTTACTTTAAATTGTTTAAAATTTAAGTTGATTTCAAATCCATACTTGTCCAATTTGGAAATAGACTTGGCAATCTCAATAGTACTTAAATAAGCTACCACCATACTTCATATCTACATTCAAGTCATAACTCAGATATTTACATAAAAACATATATGTAAATGAACTCCATAATTAACAATCGATGGATAATAACTCAATATAATTCAACTGGCACGTAAATAAATGTCCAAACTAACATAACGGTAGAATGGCGATTTATTCTGCTAAATAGATGTTCAAAATAATCTACTCACTTAAATATAACACAATGATGTTTATTTCTGCTATATAGATATGAGGATAAATTATAATTCATAAACAACGTAATTATACACACTCCGTATTAATGTGCCATTAAATTTCACTATAACATATACGTGTCAAATGATTTTATGAATTCTAAATGTCAATACGGACCCAAGGCCAAAAACCGCATGTCAAAAGGATTTTGTACGAAAGAGTTATGATTTTTCAAAGTTAACTAAATTAAACTTAAATTAATAAAACTCTCTATATAAACTAACACACCCTTAAATGGCCTAACAGGCACAACCCGGTAAACCAACCCAGCCTGCATACCCTGCCTGCTTCTTCTCTAACTAAGACACTCAAGCACATACCAGGTTAACAAACCTGAAAATAATCATTCACCAGTGCATATACATGCACGCATGCACGCGCATGCACACCTGAGGCCACATGCCGCCTCACCGGCACCCCCTCTCTGGTCTGCCTCACAAAGTTCACCTCGACCCACACCTTGTCGAACACTCCACTGCCCAAGGACAAGATTCGACCCTTTCACCCCATCCAAAGTCGCGACCCAGTAAACCAACCGACCCAAACTTCCACTTCCCTCGAAAGCTCCAAGCACTCGCAGGCCATGCCACCACTACCAGTCGCTTCCCTATATTCCCATGCACCTATTGCCGATGCCTCGCCAAGCTCGGCGCTTCCTTGTAATGCTATGACCGAATCAAAGATGAACCCAAACATCACTCCCTTAAACCCTACTTCTAGCTATCCCCATCAACTCCGACCACTACTCCATTACCGATCACCACCACATCTGCCTCGACCTAAGGTTGCTCCAGAATCCATCGGCTCCACCCCTCGACCACCGGTTCACTAGAATTTGTTTTTTAACCCAATTCCAATCAACTAGCTATATCGACCTAACCACATGACTTAAAACCATGAGACAATTGCTAAAATCATGATTCACCTAGACGAACATGACTATGACCTCCATTCCTCGATTTGTGATCGATGAAAAACCAGCATAATTAACCCACTTACTGTTACTTTTCAATTTCTCACAAAATACTCCCCTAAAAATCAAAAATTATTTTTTTAAATGTAATATAGACCAAAACTAACAATTTTGTAGTTGACGGTATAAGGTAATTCATTGCGGTTTTGGAGATATTGATTTTTGAAAGTGCGAAGGAGAAGTTTACAAATAACAGAGGGCAAGGAAGGACAGTAAGCTTAATTTTAAATTTTTAAATCTAATATAAACATGATTTTAAACAAATTTTATACACATAAGTAATATGTCCAAACCCAACCAATATTATCAACAAATAAACAAAATAGACAACATTAAAATATTTTGAACAAGGTGTAGATATCTCACTTTCACCATTATTAGCTTGCAAATGCCAATCCAAGTCTCTTAAGCTTTTAAAATTTTGATCTTAAGATAAATCAACAATTATTGAGTTTTAAAGATGAGATTTTTATTTTAAGAATTTAGAAAGAAGAGGAGATGAAAAAATGAAGTCGAGAAAGAAAGATGGAATAAGTTAGAAAATGAAAAGGTGAATATAATTATAAGATGAAGTAAATAAATAAAATAAGGGAAGCAAAACCCAAAAATACCCTTAAATCATATTTTTTCAACTCTTAAATCACTTCACAAGCCACCAATGTGTCACCCGCTTGAAAGCATGTTGGTAAATAAGGTGAATCATGTACTTAGTTGATTTTTACATTTAAGATTTCATATCATAACACATCTTTCCATATTTTCACATTTAAATACATTTTATCATTTTTAAATTCTTACTTTTAGTATATTATTCATTTTCAAATAAAAGTGTGTTACACTTTAAATATTGTTTAAAGCATAATCAAAATATTACAACTTATAATAACTTGTTCGGTAAAAGCTAGAAATCCAAAAAATGTGTTTCAGTCACATTTCCAGTTTTCCATCGAACTATTTATTTATGTAAACAGAATTTAAAAAAAAAATTCCATTGTTAGTTATAATTTAAAATATTTAATAAAACCATTAACTGACTATTTAAATTAAATTAAAACGATAAAATTCTGGGTCGTTACCATATGTATATTTGATTCATATTCAAACACATATAAATGTTATATTGTGAATAGTGGTGACTGGTAATGTACGAAACTTCAATGACATTAATTTATTCGAAACAAGCAATTAAACCCTAATGTGATATCATGTACTCAATACGATTGATTACAATAAGGATCTTATTGTGTTAGATGTAGCGCTAGACCAAGTGATACAAGATATACCTAGAAATTCGATAGCTTAATTTTCAATTTACGTAAAGTATAACTTATTCGATATCCTTAAATGGATGATCGAATTCATTTTTTCGTACAGAATTTGTTATAGACTTGTAGTAAGGGCTTTCCTTTGACCATTTAGAGAGGAAAGTGAATGAACTAGAGTGCATGTAATTTATGCACGGTTGGGGGTAAAGAGGATGAATGATAACCTCTGCTTCATAAAGTAACATCAGAAATGAGACCTGTATAAAATAGTAGTAGATACTTAATGTGGAATAAGAAATGTGATTTCTATTCCAAATGTCAACCAAAACCAGCATAAATATTCCAGTTTAAACAAATAGGTGCTCAGTGTCAACCAAAATGGCTTGTTATCATTTCATAAATCCCATGAGCAACCGATCCAAACTATTCTTAGACTGAGGGACGAAGGTTGCTTAAAGCTGGTCGGCCAATAGACGAAAGAGAATCAACAAGTTGAGTTCTGATCTGAGTAGGCTCAACATAGGGAATACCCTAACCATAAGAACTGGGGCCTGGCCATCCCGGTCGACGTTCTAGCTAAGTTTGTCCGTCCAGCGGAATGGTTCGATTCATGGTCGCATCTGCAAACGTTTTACCAGGGGGCACAGTACTTGTGATTACTATAAAGAAATTTATTTCAATGATTTCAAGACATTAATTGAAATTTTTGACTATAAACTAGTTACAATGAATGAAATAAAATCCAAAAATAAGTGACTGGATGGAGCCTCATATTACATGCGCTATTATTGTAATGGCAGATATATTGGGAACATACCAAATGATACTTACTAATGACTACATTCAATTATGAAAGATTGTCTTTGTGAAAATATATACCAAGTATTATTTATGAAATAATAACGGTTTTTTAATATTGACTATAAAAAAAAGTTGTAGGTTTATCTTAATATGAATATACATTATAAGATAAATTTGTGGCTTTTGTTTTCATAAGAAAAGCGATGCATAAATTATGGAAATAAAGAAGTATATAAAACTTTGTACAATTAATTTGGACTTATGGACTAGGCAATACCTTTGAGAAATAATTCTTTAATCATATGATGATGAATCATACGAAACCGGTGAATTGCATCTCCATCGATTAAGGGCAAAAACACCCATTTAGTAGGAGCGACAAAAGAGTTGGTGATCTCTTAAGATTGATACATATAGTTATATGCATTTGAGGGTCTAATGATACCAAAGTGTATCCACTTACTTCGTTAAATTCACAATTGAATTATCAGAAGAAATGAACATGTGTATTTGATACACAAGTAGTGTATCTATGATAAATTCTTGGAATATAATATGAAAGTAGAAAATATTACATGTGAAAGAAATAACAATTTGATCGAATATGTGAGTATATTCGAAAGAGGTTCCAAATGTACCAAAAAACAAATATATCTAATAAGTCACTCCTTGTAATAAATAATAATGTACCGATAAGGAGTAATCAGACTTTGTTAAATAAAATACGATTAACGATTAGCGATGAGTGAAGTTGAGTTAACTTCTTTTTGTAAGGACTAGTACTTAAGAGTAAGTACATAAGTTAAATTCACTTTCATCTGAAGCGTAGTTTATGAGATCATATTCATGTAAGATATGAATTGATATAAAACCCGGTTCTTAAATAATTTAAGTTGTTTGATTGTCTAATTTATGTTATGAACAAATGTTTCGTAAACTTAAAATTAAATTAGTTTTATACATATATAAAAGGTAGTTCATAAAATATTCGGAATGCCTATTCCATTGTACTGAGAAACAATCGTTGTTTCAAGAACCACCACATTCATGGTTGAAGGAATTTCTTTTAGAAATTAGTGATAGTACAATGGACTTGGACATGATCTAGAGACACAAATGTAGAAACTGATTACATACGGTAAAGAAAATTAACCAAGCCTAAAACGGACACATAACACATTGCAATGTCTACTAATAATTCTCATACACAAAAGACAAACTATGAGTTTCTCGTCAATGTCAAGAAAAGGAATTATTAGAAGTAACAATTTTCTTAGTTGTCAATAAGTCATAAAGGGTATAGACTCTACCATATGGCATGATGCTTTAGACCTTAAATGGATTTTAAATGCATTGTCAAATATGATTTTGGTAGTTATGCTCAAAGGGATATGATCCACCGGCTATAAGTATATCTTCAAAAAGATCGATGTAGTTGAATTTATGTAAAGCAGTGTTAATAAGAAATCATTTCATTGATTTCAAATGTTGAAATTAGTGATGTAATTTTGCCAGTCAAGATACTCAAAACATTCGAATTATGCATGCAATTATCACACAATTTGAATTTTAGTTTTGGCACTTTGGTATTGAAATTGAACTTCTCAATAATGATTTAGAAGAGACTGTTTGCACAAAATGATCAAAATGTTTCGAAATCAATGGAAGCGCTAATATAATTTGTATATTTTGGATATGATCCAAAAGTGGATACAATGATGACGTACCATAAGCATTATAGTTGAACAAGTATTTTGACAAAGAAATCAAATAGTTTGGTTTTCGATCAAAATGCAGAGGAAGCATATCTATAAGAAAGAACATTAAAGGTACTAAAACGGTTCTTAAACTATAAGTAAACAACAAAATTATGATTTTGAAATGATGTGCCCATGTCAAAATCATTTTAGTTTTGTTTTTTAATCCTGGATTTAAAATGAAATTTTTATAATCTGTATAAAAGGATATTGGGATAGTCCCATATGATATACCGTGACATCATATTAAAATGTTTAATGTGGAGCAAATGAGATGGATTCCTTATAGCAAATGGAATTATGACATATGATGTGTAGTCTACTATACCATATTTCGCTTATGTACTTGATACATTGAGTGAATATCAAATCCAAATTAATATCACTAAACGATTGTTAAGAGTATTCTCAAATATTTGAGAAATGCTAGAGAATTGTTTATGGAAACAAAAAAACTCCTTATGAAGGAGTATTCAGACCAAACTACATAAGTAATATCGAGTATAATATGTCAATCCTAAATTTATGCCCAATCTTAGTTGAGGAGCTTTATGTTGGAATTGTTCCAAACGAAAAGTTATGGACATTTCAAACACAAGGGTAAGCACATCGCCTTGAATAACGTTATAGCAAAAGCTCTCTCTAAATGTGTGTGTAATGCACAAATTTATAATAAGCTAAAGTTAACTCTAGTACGACTTTGTTTTGTTAAAACAATGTCGTGATAAGGATCATCAAAGAAAATAGAACCCGCTAGAGGTTGAGAAACTTACTCCAAAAGGTTTCACATGATAAAGGCAATTCATCGGCATCAGAGATAGTTGATTAACATAATATGTAATCAAGACAATATAACATTTTCGTTCAATAAAGGACTAACTTAATCATTTTGAGGAAACTAACCAAAGGGATGAGATTGAGGTTCCATAATTGACCTTGGTGCAAGTGGGGGATTGAGAGGGTTAGGGGTATTACCTAGAGGCAACTAGGTAATTTGTTACATATATCTAACTCTATAGATAATCGTGTTCATAATAAAGGTGTTTAATTTATATTATATACTTTGTTATATCGTGATATATAATTAATTAAGTAATTAATATAAAGTATATAAATAATAAAATCCTTAAGTAAAATATTATGTGATGTAGCTGCAAATAGTTACAATTGTGAGTAATGAATCAAAATATAAAACAACATTTTATTTTAAATATTTTTTGGTCAATATGTTTTGAGAAAGGGTATCAACACATCCTTTAAGACCAGAGTACGTAATGCTCTCCAAATGTTGGGCATAGTATTAATCATGACTACTAGAGGCACCAAGTAGTTATGTACTAATAGTTATTTGATAACTATGAAATGACTCATTCATGAGTTTCCTATTGGTTAACAATAATTAAGGTCAAACATGAATTTTGAAGTGACAATATCACATGGTTCTCTCGACTACAATGTGAACACTCTAATTCAATTATAGATAAATCTTGGCATTACGTCCATTCAATGAACATAGTTGGGTCTGAGTTGAAATATTGAAAGTGAAACATTATTCAATAAAGAATCCATCTTCTTAGTTATATGAGGTTAGTATCATAATCCACCGTAGAACTCAAAGTCAAAATCTCTGGCTAGAGTAGTACGGTTAATGATAAATGTTATTATTAAACTAAGGACTATGTTTATGAACTAAACAAGTTGAATGTGGATGATAGAGGAATTTGGACCAAAACCAAATTCCATAAGTCCTAATGTGATGTAGCGTTGACGAAGAGAATTGGTGTAAATAATTGTTACTAATTAGTATCGCTTAAGAAATTATAAAACATGATTTTAAGGGTCTATAAGCAATGAATTTGGCCAAACTATCAACCACTAGCCAGGGTGATATGTAAACGTTAATATTTGAATTGTTCAATATTAATTGCTGACTGAATTCGTACCTTTGAGTATCAAAATCGTATTTTTGAATTCCCCGAAAAACACATGATTTAATTAATATATAAAATATTATAAATTAATTTAATTAATTAATATTTAAGAAATATTGATTATTATATAGGTTATTTAGTATTTTGGTGTTATTAGTAATTATTTGGATGTATATATAAGAGTTACATATGCACATATCGATATACAATATCATTATGATTTAAACGGGCTTTAAATATAGTCAATTGTCTAAAAACTTTTGGAAATAATTATCCATGTGATGGAATAATGTGGCATGCCATATTAAAGATAGAGGAAGGGATATGGATGAAGATTTGAGAAAATTAATTGAGTATTAATAGTGGAAGTAGGCCTGTCAACGGATACAATCGAATACGGATAGTGCTGTATCCGAATCCGTATCCGAAAATAAAAATCCGTATCCGAATCCGTATCCGATATCCGCGGATACCAGTTGAAGAATATCCGTATCCGTATCCGCGGATATTTTCGGATATCCGAAAATATCCGTATCCGGCTCAACGAATACGGATATTTTCGAATATCCGAAAATATCCGTATTCGAATTTCAAAATGCATATCTGAAAATGCATAATGCATAAATTCAGCAAATACAACATATAATTGTAGCAAATTCATCATAAAAGCAAATACATAAATTGCAGCAAATACAATAGCAAATTCATCACAAAAGCAAATACATAAATTACAGCAAATACATCATAAAAGCAAATACATCATACATGTAATAAAAGCAAATACATCATACATGTCATAACTTAAAACAACATAAATCATAAAAGCAAATACATCATACATATCATAAATTGTAGAAAATACCAAAAATCATCTACAAAGCACACATATAATTTAATATATTGCATTCTTTTTCCATTTTTCCACGAAGTAGCGGCTAGTCGATGCTTCAAAAGTTTACCCCTGTAAATTGTAATAGACTCAGTTAGTAATAAAACAAAACTAAAATGAAGTACTTTTGCACTCATTCATCACCATTATCTTCACTTGCAATCAAGCTACCCGTATTTTGAACTAACTTTATCATTGACAATTAACAGCTAACTTGTCATTACATCATACCGTTTGTATCTTCATTTTTAATGACATCTCTTCTAGCATTTACTTTGAAGATTCGTTAGCTCCAGCAAAGTTTTCTTTCTTTCTTCTTTTCTTTTTTAATACAGCAATATCATTTTTAAGATTCAAAATTAAAATATTTAAATAACATTTCTATGCTTTGATCAAACCAGCTAACTTCTGACAGTCAATGTCTCGTTATAAAAGTTCTAGAAGGATTATATATCAAAAATACAAGTTTACATTGACTGCTTAACCATTTCAAGATTTCTACTATGATGTGAAATGTAAATCTAATTGGATTATTAATATACCAGGCTTACTTACAAGTTTTTCTTGTTTAAACCATTGAAACATGCATGTGCAACACTGAACTGTAGGTATGCTAACTAATATGTAGTACATGTACAGTTCAAAGTCCTAATTTAATCCTTACATTTAATATGTAGTGCATGTACAAACTAATGTATATAGATTGAAACAGCGGTCATGCTCATGCAAATAAAATATCACATTAGTTTAATAGTACCGTACTTTATATAATGGAGTATAGTCAAATGTAAACAATAAAGACAGGTTGAATGCAAGTAACTTTCGAATATGTATATAAATCATAATTATTGGCTGGAATATGCAAGCAAACACTGAACATTGAAGTCTTATGTACATTGTTCTACATAGAGTCTGAATGCAAGCAATTGAAGCTTAATGTCTGAAAGTATGAATCATCAAATTTAATACCTGAACAACTAAGGATAGCACACACATACAAGGTAATATAAGTGTGAATGGTAAGCTAATCTAAGTTAATCACTGAAACATGTAAAGTCATATGTAAATTGAATTCATCCTAAAGCCTAAATGCAAGAAAAATGAAAACGTCCGAGGCTTAATGCCTAAGTACCAGAATGAATGAATCATTAAAATTAATGCCTGACCAACTAAGGATTGTACACTAACTAAAGACTAACAACATTATTCAAATTCTTATGTATTTGAAGTTGAGATGACCATGGCAAGGTAGCATAACTGAAGCTTAGCTCAGATGAACCAGATAAATTTTTTTTGCATTCAACATAAAAACAGTCCAATTATTTTTGCATTCAAAATAAGAAAACAGTTCAATAAATTATATTTGCATTCAACATAAAACAATTCAATAAATTATTTTTGCATTCAACGTAAAAACAGCTCAATTATTTTTGCATTCAACATTAAAAACAGTTCAATAAATTATTTATGCATTCAACATAAAAAACAGTTCAATAAATTATTTTTGCTTTCAACATAAAAATTAAAAACAGTTCAATTATTTTTGCATTCAAGATAAAAATACAGTTCAATAATTTATTTTTGCATTCAACATAAAAACAGTTCAATTACTTTTGCATTCAACATAAAAATACAGTTCGATAAATTATTTTTGCATTAAACATAAAAACAGTTCAATAATTTTTGCATTCAAAACAAGAAAACAGTTCAATAAATTATATTTGCATTCAAAACAAAAAAAGTTCAATAGATTATTTTTGCATTCAATGTAAAAGCAGCTCAATTATTTTTTCATTCAACATAAAAAACAATTAAACTGAAAATCAAGTAATCAACTAATAAAAACAGTTCAGTTCAATGTTTTTTGCATAGGGTATTAAATTGCAAATCAAGTAATCAAGTAATCAACTAATAAAAACAGTTCAGCTCAATGTTTTTTGCATAAGGTATTAAACTGCAAATCAAGTAATCAACTAACTAGTTAAAACCCTAAATTAACTAACTGCAAATTAACTGACTGAAAATGAGTATCTTCTAACTGCAAATCAACTAACTGGTTAATTTCTTAAATCAACTAAATGCAAATCAGTTTTCAAAAATCACCTAATTAAGTTTAGAAATTATACCGAGTTAAGATTTCCAAGCTATCATTCAAATCGAGAGAAAGAGCGTGATCCAATCGAGCGATTGATTGATAGGCGCTGCCTCGCCGCGACTCGCGAGAGATGGAGCTTCCAATCGAGGGACGAACTTCAAATCGAGAGACCAACGTTCGATCGATCTCCAATTTCCATGAAGATGAAGTGATGGCGGCTGGAAATTTTTGCTTCAGTAAAATGTAAGGGTTTTGGTGCGTGGTGTGTTGCGTGTGTTGTGTATAGGTAAAGGTAATTAGGTATACGTATATACTGTAGAGAGAAATGCAGACTGTCAACTGTGTAATTGGTAAGTATAAATCAAGTGCGGCCCAAACCCTATTTGTTCTCAAGGCCCATTTCCCTAATAGTTTAATTAAAAAATTTATATATGTGTGTGTATATATGTATGTATGTATTTTCATGTCAAACCATCAGACGGATATTTTTCGGATACGGATACCACTATAACCATATCCGTATCCGGAAAGCTTTTCGGATATCAGATATCCGTATCCGCTTTTCGGATAACGGATATATTTCATATTTTCGGATACGGATGCGGACGGATGTCGGATTTTTCGGGTACCCATTGCCAGGCCTAAGTGGAAGTTTTAAAGATAGAATAAGTAATGTTTTCGTTCTCTCATTAAAATATTTTGGTACTTTCATCGAGAGGATACGAAGTTCTCACTCGTAGATATATCTTGAAACTTTAGATTTAAACTATCCACATGCTAGATTTAGAAAGTTGTTAAAAGATTCTTGATCACTTAGATTTGAGAGGACTCTATCATTGGATCTAGAAGAGTCATGGCACCTAGGAAGGACAAAGAGAAGTCAACCACCTTAGGACCCACCAATAACCTTGAGAATGAAGGTTCTCAATATGGGAAAGTGATAAATCAACCCTCTCCTACAGAATTTCAAAGTGCACCATAAATGGTGACTAGGGTGGATTTGGATCGGATGGTGACCAAGATAAATAAAAAGGTGCTGGAGAGTTAAACTACAATCCTAAAGGAAAATGGAGAAAAGTATTTCCATGATGTCTCAACTACCCCCAAAGGAAAATAAAAGTTATAGAGAATCATCATCTTCTAACTCAAAGGAAGAGAGTTCTTCTTCATTAGACAAAAATAGGAGAGATGGAAAGCATAAGATGAAAAAGGGAGAAGCTAGGACATCAAAAATGGGACTTGGGAAAGTCCCTGTTGAAAATTCATAACTTGGTACCGAACCATGACGACTCGGTATGAGTGTCAAACCGAGTTGTGATTGATGGATCTATTGGTGAATTCCAAGAGGCAACTGGTGTGAGTCCTAGGAGAGTTGCTGGAGGCTAGAGTGGTTGTGTTTAAGTAAATGCCACTGAGTCATCGAACATATAACATAGACAATAAAGAGATGGACGAACGATTCTCCCAAAGACAAGCAAGCCCAAATGTCATAGAACTAATTGAAAGTGTTTGCGAAGCCAAACACTCGGTAAAGTCCCTGATGATTAATGTCCAGTCGACCTGACTAGCCTAGAATATATAACAGATATGGTAAGAAGGCTGATGAATGAGAATCAATAGAAAAATAATGACGTTTAGGGTTCATCGCTAGTAGACCCCATTCACTGATGATGTGCTGTAGGAAAATTATCCCAAAAGGTTTGTTATGTCGGCGATGCTATCTTATAATGGAATGACAGATCTGAGACATCATCTTTTGAAATATGAGTGGCACATGGATGGTGCCAGAGCTACTGACACAGTAAGATGTAGATATTTCCCTATATTCCTTGAAGGGGTGGCCATGATGTAGTTCACTCGACTGACGTTGAGACCAATATCTTCCTCTAATCAATTAGAAAGAAATTTATGGAGTAGTTCAAGCTCCACATGGCTCGACCAAAGGATGTAATGTCATTGTCAAACATTTATCAGAGGTTCGAAGAGACTTTTAAAGATTTTCTAATGCGATTCAACATTACTGTAACTGAATTCATTAATACAAAGGAAGATATAGTTTTGATGGTATTGATTCGAGGAGTCGACCTTTGTACGGAATTTGGCTTAAGAGAAAGAAGCCTCCCACCATGGAAGAATTCTATCGAAGAACATCCCGGCATCTGTGCTCGAAAGAGGCAGACCTAGCCACTAGAACGATTGGAGGTAGAATATTGAATAATGTAGTGCAAAGCAATGTCACCATTAAGAAAACAGGTGATATCATTAGGAACGTTGCATTCAATTTTAGAAATTATAATAACCATCAGAAAAGAAGGAACTAAGGCGCTGATGGAAAGAGCCAAACTTCAAGAAGTGTCCGAGTTATATGGAACTCGAAGATTATACCCCATTAAATGAATTTGTTAAAAATATTTACCTTGCGATGCAAGGAACTGAAAATTATAGGAAGCTACCTCGGAGGGAGACAACTGAACAAAAAAGGTGCTTAGGGAAGTATTTTCACTTCCTCGATATCCATGGGCATAATACCGACGAGTGCCGCCATCTGAGGGATATAATCGAAGACCTGATCAAGAAAAAGAAACTGCAGCAGTATGTGAGAGAACCACAGGTTGGCAGGTAGATGGATAGTAGACCCTAACGGTAGATGGCCCAACGAAATCAGGTTGGACCTAGTAGTGATGGACCTAGACAACATGAAAAGATAATTATGATTAACACTGTCACTAGAGGACCTCATCCGATCTAGAAAATCCGGTATGAGATGGAGAGGCATGGTATTTCTTTGAGGCATTTCATGCAGGAGACATGTTTTTCTGCGGAAGATGGAACTCCAACGAAACAACAAAAGACAATATGTGATGATATTGTGTTTATAGGTAAGGATGCGAACAGGGTAGAATGCCAACGCTCGAACTTATGGTGATTTTGGCTGTTGTAGGGTCGTCGACGATGCACCGAGTCCTGATTGATTATGGCAGCTCGGTTAATATTCTATTTAAAAAAACATTTAACCATATGAGGAATAATGGAAGGACCCAAAGCCATATAAATCCCATATTTAGGGGTTTACTAAAGAGTCTAAGGAGCCTATCAGTTGTATTGATTTATCAGTCGAGCTGGATGAAGGAGACCACAAGATAGTGTAGGTGTGGACATTTATGGTGATTGATATGTTCTCAGCTTACAATGCTTTTTTACGCCAAATGAACCTAACCAGTTTTAGGGTGGCCCTTGGACTGTGGTGTCTAATGACAAAATTTCCCACCATGAATGGGGTAGGAGCTACCCAACTAGATCAAAGTACTGATTGTGAGTGCTATGTCGTAGAACTTACGAAAGCGAAGCGACATGAGATGGAAAGGGGTGCAGAGAAGACTCTCTGCATCAAAATAGTTGATGCATAGAAACCACTACCTAAACCCTGACATACGCTCCATAGTAAATTTCAAGAATATATGAATCCTTAGAAAGAGCCAGTGGATGCGAGGGCGAAACTAGCGGAGCTGACGATCAACATCTCGGTCGATGAGGATGACCCCAAAACTTGAGTCCTAAAGATCGGTTCTTAGCTTGGCATGACGATGAAAAAGGAGTTGGTAGGGTTTCTCCGAGCATACCTGGGTGTGTTTTCTATTAAACCAAAAATAGGTATAACACCCATGATGCCATGCATGAGAGCCAAAATTCGGTTTGTAACACTGTGACCTCATGACTAGGCATAACCTAGTCTATAAAATCAAATTGTGATAAAATATCAAGAGTTGGCCCAACATTCATGGATCAGAACAAGATTATGCCATTCAGAAATGGCTTCATGATGCCCATGGACTTTCGATGTAGCTATTCAAAAGCCTATGTCGTATGTTTAAAGGCGAGAAAGAATAAGTTACAAAAATGTGCAATAGTCCATTAGGCATTCGCTAATGAACTAAGTTGATCATATGTAGTAAGCAAAATAGAGGCTACACATATAAACACTAGATTTAGCCGAAACTCATGTGGCTTTATGCGAGATAAAGTCAAAATGAAACTTTGGGCCCAAAGAGCCTTATTATACGCATATTCATGTCAAAATTTCCCAATCAAGAACAATCGAGGTAGGTGACTATATTAATCATTTGTCCATGGCCTTGCTCATATATAATTGCAAGGTTTACAATTAATTCAAGATTTTCCCCAATTTGATTTAGGGTTACAATTGTTTAATTTTGAAAAGAGTGAAAAGAAATGACAACCCCTTCCTCCATGCCCCTAGGTCCATATTTATAAGGCTTGAGAGGTGCAGCATGACTGCCACGTGTCACTTCTGGTATGCTTGGCTTTCGGCATCATCGACCATATCAATAGCATTCGATATCAGGTCTTAATTTGATGATCTTCGGCATTTCTTTGTATGATGATGAGTTACGACATCATGCCAGGCATTCGGCATTCACACTTGCATTAGTAACCTCCAATATCACTTCAAAAAGGAGAGGCATACAATATTATTTATAGACTGATGATTTACGACATGCTCTTATATACTATCAGTGTGCAGCAATCTCCTCCTACTATAGCTATTCCATATGCGATATCCATTTTATATTGATGGGTTTCGACATTCAACCATCTTATACTTTGGATTAATAACATGTGATATCAAAGGGAGGCAGCATCGATGAGAGGTGGTATTGAAGAGAGGCGGCATCACATAGAATTTGATATCAATCCTTGTCTTGATGAAGTATAGCGCTAGTATTATTTGTTGGTGACATGCGACATCAATGAGATGCAACATTGATGAAGCGCGGCATGGATGATATGCGGTGTTGATAAAATGTGGTATGGATGATATGTGGTGTTGATAAAATGTAGCATTGATTAAGTGTGTCATGGATGACAAGTGGTATCCTCTTTTAAGTTTATTGATGAAGCACGACATCACTATGGCTATAGGTTTTTGATATTTTTCCACTTGCTAGTCTTCGATATTGATTTTCGTACTGATGAGGTGCGGCATTCCATGCCGCATTGATCATGCACGATATCCCTTAAGGCGTGGCATTGCTTGCAATAAGTTCGACATCAACTGCTCTTGTACTGATGTGAAATGCTTTTGCCTGTGTGAGATACTTTATGCTTTCAAGTCTAATATATTCATTTGTCAATAAGTTTGACATTACTTTACGTTCATAAGTTTGATAATCCTTGTTGCCTTTGATTCGATATCACTTCAACTTTGACATTCTTATGCCTGTTATGGTATCATCATGGAAGCCCAATTGTAGACTCATTGATTCAACATCATATTCTCTTGCCTTCATTTTTATTCCCTTTGAAAAATATGTGGATAACATTTGCCCTATCCTTGTATAAAAGATGTTTACTACACTTGTGTAAAATCAAGAATTTCCTCACTTTTATAGTTCTTTGCAAGGTTTCCTTTCCAACCATTTTTTCCTATAGAACACAAACCAAGATATGATTTTCATTATTAACTTTTAAATTTGATTTTGGGCAAACCTTTCTAGATTTAGACAAGATCATAAAGGATTTTTCATTTGGAACTCAATATTACTTTCAGAAGTTTTGGATTTGCTTAAGGAGATCAAAAATCTATTTGGCAGCAATTTTACATAAATAGAATCACATAAAATCAAGATTAAAAAATTATCTGGCAATAATGATTTATAGAAAACCAAAAATTCATTTAAGAATTATATTTCTTGAATATAAAATCATTTGGAAATGTCATAAGAGGGACGGCCAGAAAATCTTTTGTCGATATCATGAATAAAAGATTAGAAATCCATCTCTTGATTAGAAGACTAGAAATTCATATAAATAGAAGACAAAAAAATCCATTTAGTTAGAATAATTTCTGAATAGAAGACAAGAAAACCTTCCGGCAATAATAATTTCAAAATAGAAGACCAAAAAACCATTTGACTAGAATAATTTCTGAATAGAAGACCAGAAAACCTTCTAGAAATAGTAATTTTTGGATAGAAGACTAGAAAACCTTCTGGCAATAATATTTACTTTTTCGTTAATGGAAAATTTCATTTTCTTTGAATTATGACAGCTTGTATTTGATAGATCTTCCTCCAGAAGATTGTTGGATTTCTACTTTGAAGCACAAATGGCTCATTTTTGATTGATCATCCTCTAGAAGATTGATTTTCTTTGGGGCATGAATGACTCGTTTTCAATTGATCTTCCTCTAGAAGACTGCCTCAATCCTTCATTAGGATTGAGTTTTATTTGCTTTTTTATTTGATCTTCCTCTAGAAGACTACGTCAATCCTTCTTTAGGATCGAATTTGATTTGCTTTTGGATTTGATCTTCCTCTAGAAGATTGCCTCTTACTATTCTTCGGGTAGCGATTTAGGCTTTGATTGATTTCTTTGTTACCATCTTTAACTAATGATCTTAACTTGGATCACCCCTTATCACTGTCTTAGGTGATTATTTAGGTCTTTCATTTGGTGTGTTTAGTTAGCTATCTTAAGCAGAACCAAAGACTTACCCGATCTCCCTCTAGAAGGGGCTTCAGTCACACCTTACAGGCGGTACTGAAGGCTGGTTTGGTGCTTTGGCTAGGCCATCTAAGGCAAGACCAAAGGTTTACTCTGTCCTCCCTCTGGGAGGCACTCTAGCCAGGCCACGTATGCGGGACCGAAGGCTTGCAGATGCTTTAGCCGGGCCATTTCTGATGGGATCAAAGACTTACTCTGACCTTCCTCTAGGAAATGCTTTGACCAGGCCCTTATGGATGGATCAAAGGCTTTGTTCGCCCCTTATTACCTTATAGGTAATGATTTAGGCTTTTCCTTTATTTTAGGAGATTCTTGCCCTTTTCTATGATTGATCTAGTAGATATAATTGTTTCAACTTCTTTATTCATCCATTGTAGGAAAATATGGTCTTAAATGTTTTGTATTCCAAGTTCCCATTATGACGTTACCATTTGGTCGGCATAATCGATAGGTCCCTGGTAGGATTACTTCTTGGATAACAAGGGGTCGTTCCCAATTTGGCCCAAGCGGTCCATCCGCTGAATTTTTAGTATCTGCCACGATTTTGCGGAGTACCAAATCTCCTTTTCGAAATGATCTTTCCTTGAGTTTGGAATTGTAGTACTTAGTTATTCGGCACTGATATTCAGCTATTCGTACGAACGCTTCGTCTTTTAGCTTGATTATGTCTAAGGATTCTCTTTTCAATTCCTGATTTGGATTAAATGCATATGCAATCCGTCAATGTGAGGGTACCTCAACCTTAATTAAAAGCATGGCTTCACATCCATATGTTAATGAAAATGAGGTATGTCCCATTATAGTTTAGGAAGAAGTTCTATATGCCTCTAATACAAGAGGTAGTTCTGCTACCCAATGGTTTTATTGGCAGCTTCAACGGCTCCTTTAGCCTTGGGGTGTGCTTTAGATGAAAAGCTCTTGATATCCCTATTTCTATTGCAGAATCGAGTAAATTCCTTGCCTTCAAACCGAGTTCCATTAACGAAAATTATCTTATGTTGAATTTAAAACCTGGTGATAATATTCTTGATTACGAATTTAAGCAATTTTCCCGATGTGATATTCGGTGGTGATTTCGCTTCTACCCATTTGGTAAAAAAATTAATGGCTACCACTGCAAATTTAGCTCCTCCTTTGGATATAGGTAGTGGCCCTATCAAATATAATCCTACACATCGAAAGGCCATGGACTAAAAATCGAAGTTAATCACTTGGTGGCAAGTATGTGATCTTAGAGAACTTTTGGCATTTTTTGCATCTCTTCACATAATATATAGCATGGTTTATCATCTGAGGCTTTTGGCTTTCTTTGTGCCATTAGAATGGTCCCCACAGAATCCTTCGTGAGCTTCTCTTAATAATTTTGCTCCTTTCTCCGGACTAACACATCTTTATTAAGGGAGTGAATACCCTTTCTTATAAAGTATCATGTTTACCATAATGAAGATTTAGGCTTGATGTTTTATCCTTCTTGCTTCCTTTTTATCTGTTGGCAAATTCTCTTTTGTCAGATATTCGATGACAGACGTCGTCCAATTATCCTCATATTGATCATTATTTTCTGCATAAGAGGATTTTTTATGAAGAATTTCATTTCTATTTTCCTTTTCCTTGTGCGTTAAGGCTTGAGGTCTGGTCAATACCAAAGACTCTTTTTCTGGCTCAGGGTCTTTTTCTTCTATACTAGGATTTGATTGGTAGCCTAGTGGCATAATTTGGGTTTCTGGTGCTCCTCTTGAGCTAGCCTACTTGACCAAGAAATCGGCTTGGGAATTCTTTCCTCACGTACATAGTGTATCGAGAAATCCTCAAATTGGGTCAACATCTTCAACACCTTCTTGATATATAAGACGAACTTGGCATCCTTTGTTTGATACATTTGGTTCAACTGATTTACCATTAATTGGGAATCACTAAAAATCTCAATCCTAGGGATTTTCAATTGTAGGGCCAAGGTGAGTCCTACCACCATCGACTCGTATTCTACTACATCATTAGTGGTCAGAAATCCTAATTTCTTTGCATAATACAAATGGTGTCCATCGGGGGTAATAATCACATATCCCGCTCCAAGCCCTTGTTTGTTTGAAGCTCCATCTACGAACAATATCCACTTAGGCTTTAGATCTTTTTTCCTTCTCTGATTGCTCTTTGATGAATCCCATACATCCATTAACAAAATCGGCTAGAGCTTGTCCTTTAATTACCACTTGTGGTAGAAATTCAATATCATACTGGCTAAGTTCTATTCTCCATTCTACTAATATTCCCAAAGCTTTGGATTTGCTAAAGACTTTCTTGAGTGGAAAATTTGTTAGAATCTTATCGGATGTGCTTGAAAGTAAGCTCTCAATTTTCGTGTTGTAAGCATCACGTAGTATGCCAGTTTTCTATGACCGGATATTTGGCTTCTGCATCTTTAAGCCTTCTACTTGTATAATACACTAGAAGCTGAGTTCCCTTCTCTTCTCTTATTAGAACAGAGCTAACTGCGTGTTCTGAAACTGCCATATAAAGGTAAAGGATTTCCCTTTCTACAGGGCGGGATATAATTGGTGGTTTCTCGAGATGATCTTTTAGTTCTTTAAAGGATTTCTGATAATCCTCTCCCTATTCGAAGTTTTTCTTCTTCTTAACACACCGAAGAATGAGATGCATTTATCGATGGCCTTGGAAATGAATGTATTCAATGCTGTCACTTTTCCACTTAAGCTCATTACATCCTTGCTTGTCTTAGGCTCCTCCATTCTTTAATAGCTTGAATCTGGTCAGGGTTGGCTTCTATTCCCTGAGCACTAATAATATATCCTAAGAATTTTCCAGATTGGATTCCGAAAGAACATTTCTATGGGTTGAGCTTCATCTGATATTTTCACAGTACCCCGAACATTTCTTCAAGATCACTTAGATGATTGCTTTCCTCTTGAGACTTGAACAACATATCATCCATGTATACTTCCATGTAATGGCCGATCTATTCTCTAAATATTCTATTTACCAACCTTTGGTAGATGGCTCATGCATACTTTAATCTAAATGGCATAACTTTGTAACAAAATGTTCCCCATTCTGTTATGAAGCTTAAGTTCTCTTTATCTGGTTGGAACATTGGAATTTGACTATATCCGGAGTATGCATCCATGAAAGGTAAGAGTTTGTGTCCACTTGTTGCATCGTCCAAGTGGTCTATTCTTGGAAGGGGATAGCAATCTTTTGGGCATGCCTGGTTCAAATCAGTATAATCAACACATGTCCTTCATTTCTTGTTAGGCTTTTTGACTGTTACTAGATTGGCCTACCATTTTGAATAAAATACTTCTCCGATGAACCCATTCTCGAGCAACCTCTTGACATCCTCTTTCAAAGTTGTAGCTCAAACTTTAACAAATTGTCTCTTCTTTCGTCAGATGGGTGTAATACTTGGGTCTATATTTAAGGCATGACATATGATGGTTGGTGTAACATCCCCTATCTTGAGGCCCAAAGTTAAGCGCTACAGATGCCACAGTAATTTATAGTTCCGGCAACAAAATACGGTAATGTTAATGGTATC
Organism: Allium fistulosum; assembly: GCA_030737815.1. Lineage (NCBI taxonomy): Eukaryota > Viridiplantae > Streptophyta > Magnoliopsida > Asparagales > Amaryllidaceae > Allium > Allium fistulosum. The sequence goes on from CM060902.1 coordinate 1,432,021,762, forward strand.
CATAATATCAGAAGCACATGAGTATAAAAAAATCACAGATTCAAAAAAAATAATTTTTTTGATTACATTTCACAAAACATGTTTCATATCCAATTACATAATCCCAATTGTTTTTCCAGGTTCAGATCAAATATAATTATTACAAAATACGCCTAGAGCGATATATGAAGATGCCCCCTTGGTTGATCAAAGTACTAAATAGTCATAACAGACATAATACAACACAGCGGAAATAAAGCGAAACAACTCCGAAATATAGCTAACATCAGCTTCCTTCTCATCTCCGGAAGCTTTATTCGCCTTCCTACTAAACCTGTAAACCCAAACTCTTAATCTACACAAATTGATTTTGAGCACCCGAGAGTTTAAGGGGAAAAACATAAACTTCGAGTCAGACATAAAGCCTGATGTGAATAATACTATTACATCTCAGTTTACTGATATTAAGTGAGACCATGCCGCTTAGCGGAACGAGTTTCACCTCATTAATATCCCTTTAAAACATATCCTTTTGCAAATCAAAATCCTACAACCAAACTAGCTAATCAAATTGATTATATCAATAATAGCAAATATCATATATGCTTAAAAACAGGTAATAAATGGACCATCTATCCGAAAAAATGTAGTTTTGTTTGGCTAACTACTAACCTTTGGCTGACTCGGGCCTACCAGACAAACTAAACAAATTATCTAACAACTGTTAGACATACTTCTGAATGGTCTGTCCTTAACTTACTTCTCCAAGGGTCACTTGTTCCTAATGGTTTTTCGAGCTTACCAATAACCTATCCTTCTTCTCTATACATATATATTCCTTTCTGTGTATAACCATCATTTAAGTCTTACCTATGACTAATCCCTACCTGTGCAGTTAAAGCGCTCGGCAGATTTAAAGCGGTGGAGGTGCAAAAAGTCATAGCGGGGATACAACGAGGATATAGTGGGATATAGCGGATGGCTCTAAAATAGCATATAAAACTCGTACTTAATGTTTTTACAAATATATAAATGGTAATTAAATGAAAAATTATCATTCAATTGAATTATAATTAATACATAAATAATTTTAAACAAAAAACATGTGCGAATATACGTTAAATAAGCATAAAAATGTTATATAACATAATTGAATTTAGTAGAATATTAGAGTATTTTCATTTCTGAAAATATATTAAAAATTAAATCAAATAAATTAGTTCCATAATTTTTATAATGTATAAATGCAATTTTTAATTCATTTTATCAAAGAAGATATAGCGGAAATAGCGGAATATAGCGGGAATAATGGGATATAGCGGAAATAGCGGGGCTTAAAGCGAAAAGGCTATATTTTGGGGCTACATGGAAAAATCGTAGCGGTAGAAATCCGCTATTAGATATAGTGGGGTTATAGCGGGGTAATAGCGGGGCATTAACTACACAGAATTCACTACACACTGGAATTTTGGACTAAATTAGCTAGGGGCTAATAGCAAATGTATAGGGTGCGACCCTATACCAGTCCAATCTGGTATACAAATATCCAAGTCATTTTATTTAGGGTTAACTACCCTTTAAATGTTCCTTGAAAACATTTTCAAAATGATTTAACCCTTTAAATCATACTCATATAAGGACAATATACTATTTGCTTTACTCAATTCTCTTTGCCATGATATATGCTTTACTCAAAACATTGTTGATGAAAACATTTAAAACCTTTTTTTAAAACCTTTAAACAATCTCTTTCGAAACCATTGAAAGTACCCATTTCAAAACCATTGAAAACTTCTTCAAAAGCTTTATAAACCTTAAACATCCTCTTCTAAACACTTTAAATATGCCTTTTGAAATCATTAGAAACCTTCCATTTAAACACTAAGGTAAACCTTTCGAAAACACTAGGGAATCACCCCTTCAAAACCTTATATAGACATACCTTTCGAAAATACTGGGGAACCTCCCTTTCGAAACCTTTACTTGATACCTTTCGAAAGTATAAAATTTTACTGCTTAAAACAAACCTTTCGAAAGCATTGGGCTCAAGTTAAAATATGTGGAACAACCTTTCAAAACTATTGGAAACCATTCCTTTCGAAACCTTTGGGTTTAATTTTAAAAATATCAAAAGGGTCTTAATTAACTAAATCGAAAGCAACTCTTTCGAAAGCAATTTCCTAAGTAAAGAAGTGGATGGTGTCGAAACCCATCCCTTCGAAAGCATTGGAGAAGCGACTCTAATTTTTAAAACAAAGGGACCCTTTCGGAGGCGCTGCTTCGAAAGATAAAAAGGCGACGGTAGGGATTTTGACCCCTTCGAAAGCATTTACTTAAAACAAAAGCGCAAACTATTTCGAACGCCTCTTTCTTTAAAACAATTTGTCCAAGTCGAAAGTTGACCAAGTCGAAATCCATCTTATTCGAAAGCATAGCTGGTGCGTTTCCTTTAGAAAGCAAAGCAAGGCTTCGACCCTTTCGGAACCCCTAGTTTCGACCCAATACCTTTCGCTTTTGTCCAATTCACTACGTACCAAGTCTTTGATACGATGTGCATTGGTTTCGATGGAGATGGAGGCGGAAGTATATGGTCGAAAGCTAGGTGCCAAAAGTGGCGAAACAGCAGAAATAAAGTAAAACAGATTATTTTAATCTTTTAAAAGTAATTCTTTTCAACTAACCTGCTTATTTGCCTTTATGCAATTGGTTGCCAGTTTCTTTTCTAAAACCTTTTCTAAAAGTGCTGCCGAATTTCATAGATTAATAATTAAAACATTTGCAAATTGCCCCTTCTCTTTTTATAAACATATAAAACATTTAAGTCCCATACCTTAAATAATTTTATATACTTATTAAAACACTTAAGAAAAATTCTCCGAAAATTCCCATAAATCACTTTTAATATGTTTTCCAACATAATTAAATTTCTGACCCAAAGCTAATATAAACTAGCCATAATTAATTTTTAAACCTAATTAACCATTTTATTCACTAGAAAATCAATAATAAATCGACATTAATTCAAAAAATTATGAAACTTGACACCTATCTCTGTAATATCATTTTTGACCATATAACAAAATTGCAAGGCATTTGGATGTAATTTGATAGGTTTTCCATATCAAAACTTGTCATAAAATCAATATGAATAAGCATAATTCATCAACAAGCATATATATATATATATATACTAACATTCTAAACATGTCAATATACTTGCAAAAACATTCAGATCTGATTCTAGAAGCCGAAACATCAAAATTATGAGAGTAACAATTATTCACCTTTAGCTTTGTTAGAGAGTTGAGATTTGATCTTGAATAAGTTTGATTAAGCTTTCTTCTTTTGATTTTTAGCTTCCCTTCTTCTTGCTTCCCTTAATGGTGGCTGACCCTACTAGGTTTAGATTTTAATTTGTGAACGTGTAAAATGAAATGGTATGAAGGCTTAGGGTATATGAATATGACTCATTCATATTTTACCCTTATCTAATTTCCCCTTCCTAATTCATTCTAATTCCATTTACTTCATTAGTTTAAATAGGCACGACTACCCTTTAAATTATACAAATCTCAATCCTTTAACCAACTTACATTATTTCATTTGATTTAACTAATTAAATGTCCTAAATAATGTAACTCAAAATTAGGGTCGTTACAGACTCCCCTCCTTAAAGAATTTCGTTCTCGAAATTAAGATAAGGCACTCATCAAAATCAATCAAAAATGGTAAAACATACCATGAAACAAGTCAGGATAGGTATCTCGAATCCTGCTTTCAGTTTCCCAAGTACAGTCTCTCTCATCGTCACTCCACTGGACCTTGACTAATCTGACTATTTTGTTCCTTAGCCTCTTCTCATCTCTCGCTACTATACTAACTGGTTTTCTAACTATAGTCAAATTCGGTTCCACTACTAAGTCCTCTAACACAGTCGGTGCTATAGTAGTCTCTGGATCTCGAATATACTTCCTTAGATGAGAAACATGAAGAACATTGTGGACTTCCACCAAACTGTTCGGTAACTCAACTCTATTTGCGAGTTTCTCAATCCTCACTACAATGGGAAATGGTCCAATGAACCTTGGAGCCAACTTTCCCAATTTCCCAAATCGAATTACACCTTTCATCAGTGACACTTTGATGAAAACATGGTCTCTGACTGAGAACTCTAAGTATTTCTTTCTTCTATCGGCATAGCTCTTCTGCCTAGACTGAGCTTTCTTCATCCTAGCTGGAATGATCTCAATCTTTTATGCAGCTTCTCTAACTAAATCCAACCCAAGAACCAACCTATCCCCGGTCTCTAACCAACAAACGGGAGATTTGCATGGCCTTCCATACAAAGCTTCGAACGGTGCCATCCCTATACTAACCTGATAACTGTTGTTATACGAAAACTCGACTAAGTGTAGATGGTCTTCCCATGATCCCCTAAAATCTAGCATACAAGCTCGTAACAAATCTTCTAAGACTTTGTTAACTCTTTCCGTTTCCCCATCTGTTTGCGGATGGTAAGCGGTACTCATCTTGAGCCGGGTACCCAAAATCTCCTGTAGACTCTTCCAAAAATTGCTAGTGAATAAGGAATCTCTATCACTTACTGTACTACTAGAAATTCCATGCATTCTAAATATATTCTTCATAAATAACTTAGCTAAAATAGTTGCCGTTCTGGTTTACTTAACTGGAATGAAATGGGAACTCTTGGTTAACTTGTCCACTATGACCCGTATACTCTCATTTCCTCTATTTTATCATGGCAACCCTTCTATAAAATCCATAGAAATAGAATCCCACTTCTAAACTGGAATATCTAAAGGCTAAAGTAACCCACTTGGTTTCTGATGTTCGGCTTTTACTTGTTGACAGTTCAGACACTGCTTTGCCCATAAGCCTACATCCCTCTTCATACCTTCCCAGAAGAAACTCCTCTTCATGTACAAATACATCTTAGTTCCTCTTGGATAAATAGTGAAATTTGAACAATGGCATTCTTCTAAAACTTCCTTCCTAATGCTTCCTACATTCGGAACACATAACCTTCCTTTCTTTCTTAACCACCCATTCTGGTCAAGACTAAAATCTTTCAAGTCATCGCTCTCTGTTCGATCCCTTAACTTCCTGAACCATTCAACTAACAATGGATCCTCCATCTGTTTAGAAGCAATCTTTTCGATCATCATCGGTCGAACTTCAAAACATGACAACATAGCAGTCTCCTTACTAGATCTAGCTTCAGATCTCTACTGTATACTGCATGTAGTTAACGCTTCTAAAAATTTTCACTCGGCTATCATTGCCAACACTACATTCTGATGTTTTATGCTAAGTGCATCTGTAACCTTATTTCCCTTTCCCGGTGTGTATTCAATACCAAAGTCATAAGCGACTATAAATTCCAACCACCTCTGCTATCTCATATTCAACTTCTTCTAAGAGAATAAATACTTCAGCAACTTATGATCCGTGTACAACTCGAATCTTTCTCCTAAAAGATAATGTCTCCACACCTTCAACACAAAAATTTCCGGAGCTAACTCGAAACCATGAGTCAGGTGCCTAACCTCATGCGGTCTAAGCTGTCGAGATGCATAGGCAATTGCTTTACCACTTTGCATTTACACAACTCCTAATCCTGTTCCGCATGCGTCTGCGTATACTACTAAATCCTGGTTACCTTCTGGAACAACTAACACATGTGCATTAGTCAATAAGTGTTTCAGCTTCTGGAATGCCTCCTCACACTTATTGGTCCGAAGAAACTTCACATCCTTTCGCGTTAGCTTGGTCATTGGTGCTGCTATCCGTGAAAAATCCTTTATGAATCTTCGATAGTAACCAGCTAATCCAAGAAAAATCTTTATCTCGGTCACTATCTCGGGTCTCTTCTAACCGTTCACCGTTTCGATCTTAGTTGGATCTACAGACAACCCTTTCTCTGAGACTACATGACCAAGAAACTTCACTTCTCTCTTCTAGAAATGACACTTCAAAAATTTCACCTTCAGTTGATGCTGCATCAACGTCTCAAGCACCACTCTAAGATGAACTTCATGCTCTCTTTCATCCTTAGAGTATATCATAATATCATCTATGGATACCAACACGAACCTATCTATGTGCCCTCGGAAAACTCGTTTCATCAAGTCTACCAAGAATGTCGGTGCATTAGTTAGTCCGAACGACATTACTAACCATTAGTACGATCCATATCTTCTTCTAAACGCCGTCAAAGGAATACTATCTTCTACTACTCTAAGTTGATGGAACCCGATCGCTAAATCAAACTGGGAAAATACCTTGGCTCCACTCAACTGGTCAAACAAATCGTCAATTCTAGGCAACGGGCATCGAATCTTTATCGTCTTCTCATTCAACTTATGATAATCGATACATAACCTTAACGATCCGTCCATTTTCTTAGCAAACACTATGGCTGCTCCCTAAGGCAGACTGCTTGGCCTGATAAAATTCTTGCCTTCTAAATCCACCAATTGCACCTTCAGCTCCCTCATCTCGGTAGGTGTCATCCTACTTGGAGGTCTACTCACTGGTTCTGCTCATGGTACCAAATCTATCCGAAACTCAATGGCTTGTTTCGGCGGTAATCCTACTACTGGTTCAAAGACATCTACAAATTCTTTAACAACGAAAACACGATTCAACTCATCTTCTACCTCCACATCACCCAACAAAGCATTAACCTCACAGCTAGGGTTTTTTATGGAGTATATAATCTGGTCACTACAATCAGGGTGTCTAAGCGATATTTTCCTATCATGGAAAAATATGCTAGCATCGTATTTACTTAACTAATCCATACCCAAAATAATCCCGAACCCTACGAAATCAAACACATGCAAACTGCAAACAAAGGTATGACCTAACAAATCAAACTCTAGGTGGTCACATCTCATCCCAAGAGTCGCATACCCTCCTATCGGATTTACAAACCTTAAAAAAGTAACTAGGTATGCGGTTCTAGGTTAAGCTTATCTACTGAACAATGAGATATAAAAGAATATGATGCACCAGTATCAAACAGAACTCTAACTGACATACCATTAATCAAAAGCGTACCTCCTAACACAGCTTTTCCCTTATCCTCTGATGTTGGTCTCGAGGTAGCTGGTTCTAATGCAAACATCTTACCTTTCCCATCCTTGGCTGGCTTCTTGCATTGGTTCTTATAGCGTCTAATCTAATCACAGTTGAAATACTTTATCCCTTTCTTCTCAACAGCTTTCCTTCCCTTGCCTGTCCGGCACTCATGGGCATAGTGTCCTTTCTTGTCACACTTGTAACAGACCACTTCTGCCTTTCCCTTCTTAGCAGCTTCACCCTTTTTAGCTCCTTTCTTATAGAAAAACTTCCTCTTCTGACTCTACCCTCCTTGAGCTTCCTTGGCCTTATTTCTTTCAAGAAAAGCCTGCAACTCTTCATTCCTTAAGGCCATCTCAACAACAACATCACTTGGATCCCTAATATGCGGTAACATGGCCTTAGCAAGCTCAGGCTCCAACCCCCTAATGAACTTCTCATTCCTCTTAGTCATAGTATCAATCGTAGCATAGCCATATCTTGCTATCTCTTAAAACCTCATCGCATACTCGAGCACAGTCATATCCCCCTACTCCAACTCGACAAACTTCCTGAGCAGAGTGGACTTACTAATCTCTGACATAAACCTTTCCTCGAACCTCCTCCTGAACTCAGCCCAATTCATATTCTCCTTGTTGAATCCAATTGTCACACTATTCCACCAATACAGAGCTGCCTCTTGTAGCTGTCTAGAGGCGAGTCTCCTTTTCTGCTCATCATTGAGCCCTAAGTCAACGAAAATCCTCTTGCAATGAAGTAACTAGTTCTCCACTTCGATTGCGTCTTCAGTACCAATAAACAGCTTTCCTCCCAACCGAGCATAATCTCTACTCAGATTAGCATAGTTATTCACCACTGGAGATTCTTGGTTCCCTCCTCCAACATTTCCTCCAAAAAATCCAACATCAGTTCCTGCCTGCATCATGTTGACAAAGAACTGATACATTGCTCCCATGTCTACATGCGGGACTCCAGCACCCACATTTCCAGCTTCTGCCTGACCTTGGTTTCTCCTGGTATTTGGTCTGGTATTTCCATTAGTTGTGGTGCTTCCCCCACCAAGGTTAACTCTTCCACCTCTAGCAACTATATCTGAATTCGTGCCTTCGTAAGATACAGAAGAATAGCCTAAGAGAGATAAGAGAATGGAGATATAACGTATACTTATATATAGCAAATATAAGTATGTTACTATAGCGTTATCCCATACCCCGATCTTTTCTCTAATTCCTTAGGATTATGTTTTCAAAATCATTTTAAGTTTAATTTTTTTTTCATAAAAATTTAACACTAGAGGAGGGTGAATAGTGTTTTATAATTTTGGTGAATCCTTTTGAATTCTTTTAAGATTATAGTTTAAAATTTAAATAATGCAATTAACAATCACAGATTCAAACACAGATAAATATAAATGTAGTAAAAGTAAAAATGAAAGAATACACCAGGATTTTATACTGGTTCGGAGTTACCCTATATCCGGTCCTGTACAATTCCTTGTACAGATTCTTTTCAAGTAGCAATGCAAATACAATCTCGATTTCAAGGCAACGAGACACAACCTTCAAACTTTCCGACCTCTGGGTAGAGTCACTTGACTTACACAGGCCACAAGCACACCTACCAGATTTTCGGGCTACTAAGAACTCCCAATTGATTTACACGGACTACAATCTCACCCACTTATATACGAGTATGATTTGATAGAGTTTTACAGACTCGGATTACAAATGATCCGATAACCACTTGAATAGCTCTTTGATCATGTTTGAATGAGAGAGATCAGAGAGATCAGAGAGTAATTAATAGAGAATCAAATCAATGGAGTTTGAATTTGATTCTGATTGAATTTAAGAATATTTTGAGTAGATTTTCTTTTAAAATTCAAGAGAGTGAAAGAGGAGAGAAAATATGAGAAAGTAATTAATGAAATTCATTGGTTTAACCCCTATTTATATAGAAACAACAATCATGCCCATTTGCGAAGAGATACGACGAAAAGACACCTCCATTCAAAATTTGAATTTTGAAAATTACGGTCACTATGTCGACATATAGGAATTGGATATGTCGACATATCCTTCACAAAATTGAAAAACACTTTATAAAAATAATTTTGAAAATATTAAGGTTTGTGAAATATTTTAATACTTTGTAAAATCATCTAAACATAGTTTATATATGTTTTAATCATAGTAGAACTAAATAAAACTTTATAGAAATATATTTAAATATATAAAGGAATTAAATGTAAATTTCTTTTCAAAATAATAAATATTGAGTAAAAGTGAATATATTTTGAAACCAAAGTAATAATGAATATTATAATAAACTTAAAGATATTTAGAAATCTTTAAAAAGTAAAATTATAACATAGCATAATATTCAAAGTATATTAAAAATACTTAAAATGTTAAAATATAATAAAAAGATAGAAATAATTTGAATGCTATTTTGAAAAATTATTTTGAAAACAAGAATCCTTTTAAAACCATTTTAAAAATATTTGAAAATCATTAGAAAAAGAGAAATAGAGAGAGAGATCAAAGAAGTGCTATCAGGGTTTCAACAAAAATTTTAAGAGTCTATAACTTATCTCGAAAATCTTGAGTTTGTCGATACTCATGATCTTCAACCTCTAACTCTTGGATCTTTATATCAGCCTCTTGAATCTTCACTTGATATTGTACAGTCTTCTTAATCAATACCTATCTAATATCCTGCTGTTTGCGCCAAAAATGGTCACAAACCCCAAATATTATGAAATCACCAGTGTATGAACACAAATCGGCAGTATATAATCACATATCACAGATCTAAGTAAGGTAGAGGATAAAAAGTGAAGAATAATAAACTTAAAAAGGGAAGAAATAGACAGAGACACAAGGTTTATAGTGGTTCGGCGATCTTGCCTACGTCCACTTGGAAGTTGATTACTTTATTGATGTTCACTTGTCGATTACGATTGATTACAATGGGTTGTAGTGAGTTATAGTTCTAAAACTCGAGTACAACAGCAGTGGAATTCGTTTATAGCATCAGCAGTGGAGTTTGGAACTGGATCCGGCAGAGTCTGGGCGTTCCAGCATTTAAAGAAGAAGCAGATCCCCTTTCTCTATGCCCTAGGGCTCTATTTATAGGTGTAGGAGGCTGATATTTCGCTCAGATCTTGGGAGACCCTCTCTGGCACGTGACTAGGCCCACGCGCCCAAGCCCGCGAAGTTTCGGTCCAATCCGTGATCGATACAAACGGATTTCGTATCGATCAAGATTTTATCCAATGGAGTCGAAATTTGGCGTGGACATTCTTTAGCATGCACGTAGTCTTCTGTGAAAATTTCATAGCATTTGGACTTGTAGATTAGGAGATATGATCGATACGAAATAGGAATCTTGGTTGGTTGTTTCATTCGATTCCCTTATTTCGACTCGCTCTTGTTCGACTCGCTCTCGTTCGCATCGCTGTTCGACTCGGTCTTGTTCGAGTCGCTGCTCGACTCGATGACATGGCGTTTGAACCTTTGGATCACTCCGCCTTTGATGCCGCTTTGATCGAGTCGTTCTTGGACCTTGCCTTGTTCGTATTGATAGAAACTCAACTCCAGTCGATTGATTCGAATATGGCAACTCGATGGATTCGATCAGAAGATCCACGATGGATACGAACTGCATAGGAGACGGAGTCGAAGGTGATCGATACGAACTGTGGTTTCGTATCGATGGAGTCGAACTGTTGTTTTCTGAAGGATGCGGAGCGAGTCGAACAGAGGCTCTGCGATGGAGTCGAACAGTGGTTCTGAGATGGATGCGAAGCGGAGCGAGTCAAAGTAGGCACTCCTGATGGATTCGAACTGAGCGAGTCGAACGCGAGGCTGTTTTTATTCAATTTTGCATCGGTTGTAACTTGAGAATACAAACTCAGATTGACTTGAGATTTGGAACGTTGGCTCTCATAGCTTCGCTCGTCGTGTCAAACCAGTTTTAGCTCGATCCGGACTCGGACAAAATTCGTCGAATTCCATAGTGAGCCTGTGTATAACCGATCTCTAGGACGGACCGTCATTGGTTACTAGTCAGTTCCTTGGTGTTACGGTCTTGCCAATAAGCGGGATAACACATGCATTATGTACTACTATAATTTGATAAAAAACATTAGTATCTATATTTTATATATAATTTCATATGGTTGTTATCATCAGAACTAATGCCTAAGGTATTAACAATCTCCCCATTTTTTATGATGACATCTATGTATATAAAATAGGAGCATTTCACCAGAAGGACAAACTTTGCAGTCCAATTAATTTCTAGGACACACATCTGAAATAATTACTTTCAAGGCCAAAGTCAGCAGAATAATTACTTTCAATGACAAAGTCAGCTGTCCAATTACTTTCAAGGACATAATTTCATAGGTTTTTAGGCCCTAGAAACTAATTATTTTGCGCATTGTCCTTAAAAGTAATTATTTTAGTTGTGTGTCCTAGAAATTAATTTCACTTGCTAAAGAGGCCCTTATGGCTAATTCCCACTATAAAATATGTTATAACTTCCCCTGAGTTACAAAACCCCCCTTATTTTATGCCTAGATTCCAAGATTTTATATCTTTCCACCCTTTGACATCAACAAAAAAATCTCCCCTTAACTACGGTACTATGTGATGTATATAAGGTAATAAGAAAAGCAATAACAAATGATATATAAGAGCAACAACAATAATATAAATGTTCACACAAATTATTTGTATTTAATCATGTTAATTAAATACATTCAATTTGAAATCAAACCAGTAAATAAACCCAATCAAACAATCCAAACAAATCAAATTCAAGCAATCCACATAAAGTCAATCAAATATGTAAAACCTATTTGACTAGACATTTCGAGGAACTTCAACCCAACCACCAGCGCTAAAGATTGGATCTGCTTTGATACATCCCAATCTTCATCTCTTTGTTGATGGCACATTCTGGATTGTTGGTTGGTCTTCTTTAGTAAAGGAAGAAATCATCATCGAGTAACATCAAAATACTTCTCTTTCTCTTTAATCATCTACATTTGGCTTAGTTCTAAGTGCCTTTGATTTTTGAGAATGAAAGCAAAAATATTGGTGAACGATTCGAGGATTTGTTTAATATTTTTGCAAAGTTTTTTATGTAGAGAAGCCATTATTGAAATGATAGGTTTATATATGAAAGAGAGTAAAGATACAGATTGAAAATAATGATTTTCTGGAGTGAATAGGTATATATAGAGGTAAGAAGTCATTTGAAATGAATTGGTGTTTGGTAGTTATTTTATTTTAAATTTTAAATTTTTTCGAAAACTGACTATTATATGTCAACATACATGATTTGCGTATGTCGACATATATTTTTCAAAACTACTACATTTTACAATTCTATTGTATTTGGCCTATACATTACACTTATATGACTTTACAGAGATAATCGACAATGTATAACAGCAAGAAATAGAATATTCATTGATAATAAGGATGAGTACAAGGAATAATGTAGAAATAAAAGAAAGATACATGAGATTCAACATAAACTTAAAACAAAAAAATCCAAATACAAAGATAGATAGCTTAAACAAACAACTAGAAAGATGTGGATGAAGATAAAGACGAACCACCAAGTTTGTGGATGATCTTTCCAAAGAATTTATCCATTTTGTTAGAAATTGAGGTAAATTTCTTTGAGAATGATTTCTAAAGCTTCCTTTGGTTGTAAATGACCTTCTCTTGATTTTTGAGAAGATCTTTGTCGGATGGATTAGGTGGCACATTAATACTTTCCAAGGAAGTATCCTCCTCCTCTTCATGTTCTTCCTCCTCGACTTTCATTTCCTCTCCTTCCTCTTTATTTCCCTCCTCTCCTCTTATTTATTGCTTCTCTTCCCAAGCCAACCTTTGTTCCTTTTTCGCAAGCATTTCATAAGGATCGAAAAAGGGTAAAATATGCATAAGTGAAATGTTGGCCTTTGTCAAATATTTTTTGAGGAATTGTTTACTTCCTTTAAGGTCAATACCAAAATAATTGAAAACTCGAGTAAGATACACACTATGAAATAGTGTATTTTCATGTTTAGAAAGATTTTTAGGAAAAAGTTCATCCAAAATGATTTGGGACCAATTTATGTCGTATTGACCATAAAACTTGAAAGGTGCTTTGAAATTTTTTTATGTCGGGTTTTATAGTTACCCGTTCTACAAGTGATACTTTGTTGCAAAAGAAGGCTTAAAATTCTTGCTTTTGGATGCAAGTATTTGTTTTTAAATGAAAAATAATCATCACTTTCAAAAATGTCGTGAATCACTTCATAGTTTTGAAAATCAATTTGAAAAGTTAAAGGTCCATTCCACTAGATTTGCATCCAAGAATGTGATCCAAAAGTTCACAATTTAAAGCGATTTGTGCCCCCTTTACACTACCCCAAACTTCTCCTTCTCTTCCATAATAAAACCTTCCTTTTAAATTTGCATAAAACATGTTCACCAATTTTGGATTATAAACAAAATCATTTTGGGAAGCATCAATTAAACCAAGAATTTCATTTTGCAAACAACGATTAAAAAGATCATAAGTAGGAAAATCTTCAAAAATAGAAAATCTTCCGGGAAAGACTTTTTCGAAAGGTATATACTCAATATAGGGTTGCATAGCTTCTTGATCATTAAAAAGATATTCTTTTATTTTCTTAGAAAGCCTCATTGTTGCCTTAGTGTTGTTTGAGGATACCATTGAAGAGTAGTTTGAAGGGATAAGAGAGTTTATGGTTTTTGAATTTGAAATGAAAGTGAAAAATGAATGGGTGGAGATAGAGTAAATAAATGGAGAATCAAATGACATGTTCTCTGGCCAAAAAACATTCTTTCAGAACATAGGAATTTATGAAAAGGTGAAGGAAAATTCAAAATTTGAATTTGAAATTGAAATTCAAAATCTGCCTACATATGTCGACATATGAATGTAGGGTATGTCGACATAGAGGTCGAAATTTTCAAAAAAGGAAATTCAATAAATAATTCCTATTTATGTATACTTGTAATTATCTTATAATTATTATTTAATATATACACTAAATAATTTACAAAAATTTTAGAATATATTTTATATTATTTTTATTTAATATTTTATTAAAAAATATATGTATATATATAATATTTAAAATATATGAACACATTATTCAACCAATATTATTATTAATCTATAGGTTATTCCTAGCAATCAAAATATATCAACAACAAAAAATTTAAACTTTTATTTAAATTTATGCCAATTTTAGTTTTGTTTCTCCAGACTTCTCATTAAATGTCACTGTGAAGCACATATTAGCATTCTCTGTATCTGGTTCGCTATCACTTGAGGAAGTATCTGAATCGTCTAATGTTGTAGCATAACCTCTTCTCCCTTTTCTAGATGAATTAGTATTTGGTGTATTTTTCAGTTTCTCAGGATGTGGATACTCTTTTTATATGGCCAGGTTCATCACAGTTAAAGCATCTAGTGCCACTTTCAATACTATTTCCACTTGGATTTTTATTATCATATCTCCTGCGCTTATTCGTCTTTCTATACTTTAGAAATTTTCAGAATTTTCTTTTCATGAAAGTGATTTCCTCATCATCATCATCGTCTGAATCCAGATCATCTGTTGTAGCGTTGAAAGGGATGGATTTCTTCTCTATTGCCTTGTTGGCTCTCCTGCCTTGTATTTGTGCTTCAAATGACATTTAATTGCCAATTAACTCTTTAATTTTCAGAGTAATAATGTCATTAGCCTTTTCAATCGCAAGACCCTTTTGGTCTCATTCAGGAGAAGTGAATTTAGGATTTTTCTAACTTGATCCTCTTCAGAAAAACTTTTGCCAAGTGCAATTAGTGAATGAACTATATCTTGAAATCTACTATACATATCAGAAATTGACTCATTTTAAATAATTGAAACTGATTTGTTAACATAGAAATTTTGATCTGTTTGACTTTACTTGTGCCCTCATGTGTAACTTGCAATGTTCTCCATACTTCAAATGCAGACCTACATATATACACTCTATTAAATTCATTTCTATCCAATGAACAAAACAAAATATTCATTGCTTTAAAGTTACTTTGTGTAACTGCCTTTTGGTCAGCAGTCCAAATTGAAAAATTAGTCTCAGCTCAGTGTACTCATTTTATGTGATGTTCCAAATATCTAAACTAATTGATTGTAAATATGTTTTCATTCTACATAACCAATATGTGTTACTATTGCCATTAAAAAGTGGGGGTCTAGCAGTAGATTGTCCTTCTACAAATGAAAAACTGACAAGTGGATTAACAATGCTACTAATAGTATTACTAAAAGTGTTGTTAGCCATTAAAACTTTTCAAAAATCAAAATTATGAATACTTTGAAAACCAATGCTCTAATACCAAATGTTAGTTTGGCGAAAGATGGATCTTAAGGCTAACTTCACACTAGAGGGGGGGTGAATAGTGTTTTATAGTTTTTGTGTAACCTTTTGAATTCTTTTAAGATTATAGTTTAAATAATGCAATTAACAATAACAGATTCAAACGTTGATAAATATAAATGCAGTAAAAGTAAAAAGGAAAGAATACACTAGGATTTTATAGTGGTTTTGGGTTACCCTACATCCAATCTTGTACAAGTTTGTATACATAATTCTTTTCAAATAGCAAAGCAAATACAATCTCGATTTCAAGGCAATGAGACACACTCTCCAGACTTTCCGACCTCTAGGTAGAGTCACTTGATTTACACGGGCCATAAGCACACCCACTAGATTTCCAAGCTACTAAGCACACCCAATTGATTTACACGAGCTACAATCTCACCCACTTATATACGAATATGATTTGATAGAGTTACAGACTCAAATTACAAATGATCCTATAACCTCTTGAATATCACTTTGATCTTGTTTGAGTGAGAGATGAGAGAGACCAGAGAGTAATCAATAGAGAATCAAATCGATAGAGTTTGAATTTGATTCTGATTGAATTTTATATTATTTTGAGTAGATTTTCTTTTATAATTCAAGAGAGTAAAAGAGGACAGAAAATATAAGAAAGTAGTTAACATAAATTCATTGGTTTAACCCCTATTTATAGACAAACAACAGTTATGTCCATTCGTAGAGAAAAACGATGAAAAGACACTTCCATTTAAAATTTGTATTTTGAAAATTACGATCACTATATCGACATATAGGAATTAGATATGTCGACATATCCTTCACAAAATTAAAAAACACTTTCTAAAAATTATTTTTAAAATATTAAGGTTTGTGAAATATTTTGTTACTTTGTAAAATCTTCTAAACATAGTTTATACGTATTTTAATCATATCAAAACTAAAGAAAACTTTACAGAAATATATTTAAATATATAAAGGATGTAAATGTGAATTCCTTTTGAAAATAATAAATATAAATCAAAAGTAAATATATTTGAAATCAAAGTAATAACAAATATTATAATAAACTTAAAAATATTTAGAAATCTTTAAAAAGTGAAATTATAACATAGCATAATATTCAAAGTATATTAAAAATAGTCAAAAGCTTAAAATAAAATAAAATCAAAAGAAAGAAATAATTTGAAGGCTATTTTGGAAAAATTATTTTGAAAACAAGAATTCTTTTAAAACATTTTTAAGATATTTGAAAATAATTTAGAAAAGAGAAATAGAGAGAGAGAGAGGTCAAAGAAGTGATATCGGAGGTTCAACAAAAATTCTAAGACTCTATAACCTATCCTGAAAATCTTGAGTTCTTTAATACTCATGAGTCTTCAAATTCTAACTCTTGAACCTCTATATTAGCCTCTTGAATCTTCACTTGATACTGTATAGTCTTCTTAATCAATATCCGTCTAATATCCTACACTATATACTAATATAACTTGATAAAAAAACATTAGTATCTATATTTTATATATAATGTCATATGGTTTTTATCATTAAAACTAATTCCTAAGGTACTAACAATAAATGCTGATTTTGAATTTAATGAAATGGGTTTATTTGTATAAAAATAGTTTGTTTAAAATTATTTTGTATGTAACTAAAATTCTGGTTTAATAAAGAATAGTGAAAACCAAATTTTTATGGAGTAGATAAGGATCACTACATAGGACAAAGTAAGGTTTTTAGGATGTAAATAAAAGGAGAATAGGGTGTACAACCTGATCTAGAAATTTGAAATCAGTCCCAAACCGCTATTTGAAGAAGTTGGCAAAGTGTAAAGATATTCCATATTTATAATTGGGTTGTAAATTAGGTTGCACTAGATAACTTAGGATGTAAATTACTATGTTTAAATTTATTTGGATAATTTCCATAAATTACCATATTTCAAAATATGTATAAAAGCGCGTTGTTTGAATTAATAAAGGATGCACCAAAAAGGGAAAGAGATATGTAGGATATGGATATCCTTTCCATTATTTACGATATCTCTTTCAATAAAAGAATAGAAATAATCCTTTGTAAATTCAAACAAAGCAAGTATTTTATTAGTGTTTAATTTATGGGAGATTATAGCGGTAGTCCTTCTTAAGGATAGCTCTAAAAAATTAAAAATGTGAAGATAAGCGTTCTAGTTTAGAAATTAGTATAACATAAATTACGATTATATGCATATTAATTAGTAAATAACGGATTATGATTTATGGATATTAATTACAAATTTAATGGGCAATAAATTTGTAATTAATGAAAGGAAAAAGGAATTAAGTGGGGACTGGTTAGGAAAACTTAATGTGGCATTTATGGAAGAAATTGTTCTAAGTAATGGATAGATTTTGGAACCTGAAGGTTAAAGGGATTAAATAAGGTTTAACTGGGGATGGTCCAATATTGACGGTGATGATCAACTGCTATGGATGGACCTTATTTGTTAGAAAGCAAAAAGGAAGATTAAGGAAAATGGGTAATAATGTAATGACATATTGTGAAATACCCATCTTAATTTAGCAAGGAGTGTTAGGACCTCAACACCATTTATACCACTTGATAATAAATGACAGAGCAGAATTTTCTTTTAGAGTTTTTGGGTTGTAATCGCTAGATGTCTCCATTAGTTATTGGAAAAGTGAATGATGTGGTGTAAGATATATCCTTATTTTATTCCTATGTTGATTTTATGAATTGGATTAAACCACTTATACATATTGAGAAGCAATGTAAGTAAGGGAATGTTATGTATACATTTAACTAGCGATAAACCATAAGTAAGACTTGAAGTTAATGAGGAATTAGGTCAGCAACCTGAAGTAAATGAATGTTTCAATCCCAAAACTTTAGGATTTTGGAAAAAATAAAATTTAGCTCACAGAATGTCACCACTCAACAAAGAGATAAAATATATAGATATATGAAGAGAATTTTCTATTGGATAAGGATGGAAAAGAAATTAGAAAAAAATCTTGCTAGGAAAGAGAGATCTTTTTATTCCCATTTAGGACGATAGGACTGTAGCGTCTCCAATGCACTATATATGACTGGTATACTTGTCTTTTTCTCTTAAGTCTGTTTCACTGGTGCACTATAGCTTATTCTAGATTGTTGCACCTGCATTGAGCATTTGTTTACGGCTGCAACTTTGTACATCATTCTGGTTTGAAGTCTTTTGTTAGTCCGTGTCTGGACATTGGGACTCTTTGGGTCATTTGCTGGTCCTAGTTCAATTAATATAGATGTGTATGTGTATATATATTTATATGCATACATGTTTAATTTTATTTGCTCGGCATCGAGTTACATTTTGTGACAATAGAGACTTTGACTTGTTCAGTTCTTTTTCTCGAGTGACTTCACTATGACAGACAGTGTTCGATTCTTTTTTAATACTGTAACACTGATGTGGTTGTTTAAATAATTTGAAACTGCACTTGATTTTCATGTGCAATGAATGGCTCTTTTTGAACTGAACTTTGATTCCTTTATGACTTCTGACTTGTTTTAGTTATGGCTTGATTTCTTATACCTTGGGTATTTTGTCTCTTTGACCATTGGCCTGTAGTTTTCATATATGTAAAATTGTTCAGTTTGGATTTCTGTTCATTTGAGCTGGTTCAGGTTGGCACTGAATTCATTTGTCTTGTGATCTATTTTGTTGGTTTTTGATTATTTCAGGTTGATTGATGAAATCACACTTGAGTTGAACCCGATTTCGGGGTTTGACCTTGTGATCATTTGTGTCTTTCACTGTGCTTTTGTGTATCTCCTGCGATAGTGGCGAGGCAGTACATGCGTGCGTGTACTGCAGCCCTATCAGATTTGACAGTTTCAAATTGACGTTTCGATTGTTGAATTGTTTCGTTGGTTAATTTCAAATGGTTTGGGGTTGTATTCTGATTTGGTGTTGATTTGTCGTTTAACACTGCTTAGTGTTATATCTGCCGTTATCCAATTCTCGCATCGAGAGTTGGATATATGAGATTCTGTGACTGTCGTCTAGTTGATATTTGATTATTATTGCTTCTGTGCACTAATAACTGAGTTTGAATTAGACTGACCCGTGTATTATTTTCTTTTGAATTTAATACTCGGGTCAGACCCGAGTTATTTCAGGTTGTAGATTTCCTTCTTTGAGTTGCTGTTGAGCTTTGAAGACTTTTCACATCTTTTGAAGTTGTCTCTGTTATTTTGTAGAAGTCGTGTCGTTGAATAGGATGATATGTATTCATGTATATTAGTTGATAATGTACTTGTATATATAACTTCCAGAGTCGACAGTTGTAGTTGTATCATATGTATCGTGTCAACTATATTGTAACTGACATCAGTTATATATATATATATGAGACTTTTGTTTTATCTGTGTTCCGCATTTATATTCTCTGTGTTATTATTATATCTAATGTCCTAAACTATTATGAACCGTCGTAGTTCGTTTTGTACTAGAATTGGTGTGTCGATGGGAGTAAATAAATAATAGATGAAAAATAAAAAGTATATACCACTCCTATCGAGATAACCAATATTAGTGTAAGGCCAACTACGGATGGTCGCTCCTATCCAGCCTTATTCTTCGTAATAATAGACAGTATTTCTTTTAATACTCTTTGTTATTATGAGCATAGAGGTGGGGCGTCACAGTTGGTATCAGAGCTTGGGGTTTATGGACATAATATAAAACTTAACTCGAATGGAACATATGTTACAACTATTGGTCGATGTTTTATTGTGATTTGAGTCAAAACTAAAGTTTTGAAATTTAGATGTAAATTTTTAAATATCTTTATTAAAAAAATAAAAGTGAAACTGTGTTTTGTTGATTGATTAAATTGTGTTCTGATGATTTGATTGATTTGAACTATTTATCAGAGCGCGCAGCGGAAACAGTGAAACTGTCTTCGCTGAGAACAACTGATAATCTATTTGACTTAAGAAATTGAAATATGAAATTGAAATGAATTTCATTTGTTGTTTGCATAGCTGTAATTATTTTGTTTCTTTGAACATTTCGAATCCGAATTGAGGATTCGAAGAAATTGCAGATATGTGATTTTTGTTGAAATTTCCGCTGGCTTTCTTTTGTACTAATCATATATTGATTAGATTTTTGCTGTTTTGAATTATCTTCATTGAAGATACATTCGAATGATTTCTTTGTTCATTTTGTAGTACGTGCAAAATTTGAATTGCACGTTACTGCATTTATTTTACGTTGAACCGATGCTTGGTTATGAAACGTATTTTGTTGCCGTTATTTTTATAACGGGATTTTACACCAATGCTATATTTGAAGCACGGTGTTTTGTGGCATTTTGATGAATGAGAATTCACTGATATTACATTTTGATGTAGATTGTTTTGATGTGATTTTGACGTTTTAAAACTACTGTCGCTTTGGCTTCAGTAACCGCCAAATTTTAAAAGTGGATTTTCAAGCGGTTATTCCGCAATACCGATTTGTGACCGTTTTTACGGTATTTTGAGAAGTACAATTTCCTTATCGAAATTGTTACTGATTTGCTGTTTTAATCACGTGATTAGAAAATTGTTTTAAAAATGAAAATTGTTTTATAAAATTTTAGAAGTTTGCGTTTTCAAAAGAATGAGAAAGCGACTTAAATGATTCAGCAAAATCGAGGATTATGACCCCTTTCTTTTACTGTTTCGCTTAACTCCGGACTTGTCCAGTTGAGAATGTGAATTGTTATATTTATAAAATAAATAAAATTGTTTTCAGGAATTTTTACAGTTTGCGCTTTCAAAAGAATGAGGAAGCGATTTAAACGTTTCAGCAAAATCGAGGACTATGACCCCTTTCTTTTACTGATTCGCTTAATTCCGGACTTGTCCGTTTGAGAATGTAAAGTGTATTTTTACAAAATACACAATTTTGCACTTTCAAGGAAACGATGAAGAGATTTAAACGATTTAGCAAAAGTGCGGAGTATGGAACCACACTTTTACTATTTCGGTCAATTCCGGACCCATTAATTGAAATATCTGTTGTTTTGATGATTTTGATGACTTTACACTTTCAAGGAAACGATGAAGAGAATTAAACAATTTAGTAAAACTCGTGGTTATGGGACATGTGCGTTTGCTATTTTGGTTAATTCTGGACTCGTTAATTGAAATATTTTGATGCTTTTGTGTGCTTTCGAGCCACTATGAGGACCTTCGGGTCATTTGTTGGACCTTCGGGTCATTTGTTGGGCTTTCGGGCCACTCTGATGGACCTTCGGGTCAAATACCGGTACTAGACCTTCGGGTCACTCTGCGGACCTTCGGGTCATTTGTTGGGCGCCAAAAATTATGTTGAGTACTTGGTAGGCTTCGGCCATTTGTTGATGCACGTGCGGCGAATTAAAAACTCGCCATCTGATGGGATCAATCCAAGCTTTTATGTTGATTTTCTAGTCTTCTTAATTGATTTCTAGATATTTGTTGTTTCCAATTATCTGCATGTAATTGGATATTTGTTGATATGAGTTCTGATTATCGTTTTTGATAATCGAATATTTGTTGAGATTTAATTATCGCTTTGGATAATTAAATATTTGTTTAGTTGAGATTTAATTATCGCTTTAGATAATTAAATATTTGTTGATTTGAGATTTAATTATCGCTTGAGATAATTAAATATTTGTTGATTTGAGATTTAATTATCGCTTTAGATAATTAAATATTTGTTGATTTGAAATTTGATTATCGCTTTTGATAATCGAATATTTGTTGAATTTGAAATTTAATTATCGCTTTTGATAATTAAATATTTGTTGATTTGAATTTGATTATCGTTTTTGATAATTGAATATTTGTTGATTTGAATTTGATTATCGTTTTTGATAATCGAATATTTGTTGATTTAGAAATTTGATTATCGCTTTTGATAATCGAATATTTGTTGAATTTGAAATTTAATTATCGCTTTTGATAATTAAATATTTGTTGATTTGAATTTGATTATCGTTTTTGATAATCAAATATTTGTTGAATTTGAAATTTGATCATCGCTTGTGATAATCGAATATTTGTTGATTTGGAAATTTGATTATCGTTTTTGATAATCGAATATTTGTTGAATTGGAAATTTGATTATCGCTTGTGATAATCGAATATTTGTTGATTTGAAAATTTTGATTATCGTTTTTGATAATCGAATATTTGTTGAATTTGAAATTTGATTATCGTTTTTGATAATTTGACATTTGTTGATTTGTTTTCTAAGTATCGTTTGGATAATTGGATGTTTGCTGATTTTATTGATATAAGATTTTCTAGTCTCCAATTGATTCTAGAGTATGCTGATTTTATTAAATTGCTGTTTTCTTTCTATCTCTGTTGATAGTTAGAGTTTGCTGATACGAAGTTTGTGTTTTCTAGTTAATTGTTGGATAACTAGATATTTGCGATTTTGCGATTTGTGATTTGTGTTTTCTAATTATCTTTGTTGATGATTAGATTTGTTGTTTTCTAATTATCGTATCGATAATTAGGTATTGCTGTTTTGTGATTTCTATATTCTAATTATTTATTGGTAATTGAATATTGCTGATGTTTGCATTTATTCAGCTTTGCTGTTTTCTGATTATCTATTGATAGTTAGATTTTGTTGAAAATTTGTGAATTTCTTTTATTGAAATTAAAAGATTTCTTTGTCGTTTGTATTCCCGACTTTATTTTCTGGCTTAACCAGTTTATGTTAGAAAATTTATTGTTAATGACGACCTAGATTATGAAAATTGCGGGGACGCAATTTTTATAAGGAGGGAAGTCTGTAACAACCCGAGATTTTGCTGTTAATTAAATATCGTCATTAAACGATTAAAATGCCAGCTAATTACTGTTTGAAGTTTTTAACCCCCGGTTTAAATTCTTTTGAATAATTGTTAAGGTAAGTGGGCTTTAAAAAAATCAACTTGGCCCATTTACTTTTGATGCCGTGATGATATCTAACCCGACCCCCCTCTCATTTGTCATTCACTCGAACCCTAAACAAAATAAACGAAAACAAAATAATGGCGGCCTTCGTTTTCTTTCTTTCTCGTTCGATCTGAAATAGGGAGTCGGCTTTGTTTTGATGCTCCTAGCTATTGCTCGATCTTTGTTGCCCTGGGATTCACGGCCTAGCTGTCTTGTGGTACTGTGATTTAGGGTTTCCAAATTCGGGGCTTTGTTCTCTTGATTGCTCGGCGTTGCTTGAGAATTTGATTCATGCTTGGCCTCGACCGCTCCAATCAAAAAGGTGAGTAATCTTATTACTCACATCTAGTTCATTCGTCTTATGATGCTTCTATAATTCGAGTTGGATTCGACCTTGTTTAATCTCGGCCATTTGTTTTCATTTGGTATTGGTAATCGATGTTGCTTGAATTTACTGCTCCGTGAATTTCTCGTTTTGATTTGTTCGACTCACGACTTGTTTTCGTGATGACCACGGCTTTGATTTTTAACTTAGTTGATTCCTTGATTTTCTCGGCTCTGTCTTTTTGATATTGAACTAGTTTTGTGAAATTCTGATGACTTTGGCTTTGCATTTTCTTTGTGTATCGTCACTATACCTTATTGAGATAGTTGCATTCCAGTTGCGCAGTTGCTTTCATATACATATAAATTTGTAGTTGTTGAGGCAGGGTTGTACTGTCCACTTCCTTTCACCGTTGTATTGTATGCAGTAGCTTCTGATTTGTTGTACACTGATTTGAATTCGAGCCTAGTGCCTGTCGATGTTTACACTGCAGTACTATATTGGTACATTTGTTTCTATTTGAGTTTGCACTGTCCATTTTCAGTAGATGTTACTGGTATCCTATTTGGTGCATGTTGCATTTACTTGCATACCTGTTCATCATGTAGTTCCCTGTTTTGGGTTTCAAACAAGGCTATTACATTATTGAGGCTGCTGCACATGTGATCCATACATGCATATATGTGTCGGTTGAAAGTGTTAGGTTCATCGTGCAGTATTTGTTCCGAGGTAGTCTGGTTGTACTTGAGTTATTCGAAGTGATCTATTTCTTTATGATCAGGCATCATCTAATTGCATGTATATATGAAATCTAATTCCTGTATACTTGATTGGTGCATGTCTACATGGTATATATAGATCCTGTTGGGTTCACACTGGTTCCTATGTTCATTATGATTGGCTATCACTGGCTTCATCGTGTCTGCACTTTGTTATGCCCTATATACATACCAGTGTGCCTTTGTATATGACTGGTATACTTGTCTTTTTCTCTTAAGTCTATTTCACTGGTGCACTATAGCTTATTCAAGATTGTTGCACCTGCATTGAGCATTTGTTTATGGCTGCAACTTTGTACATCATTCTGGTTTGAAGTCTTTTGTCAGTCCATGTCTGGACATTGGGACTCTTTGGGTTGAAGTTCATTTGCTGGTCCTAGTTCAATTAATATAGATGTGTATGTGTATATATATTTATATGCATACATGTTTAATTTTATTTGCTCGGCATCGAGTTACATTTTGTGACAATAGAGACTTTGACTTGTTCAGTTCTTTTTCTCGAGTGACTTCACTATGACAGACAGTGTTCGATTCTTTTTTAATATTGTAACACTGATGTGGTTGTTTAAATAATTTGAAACTGCACTTGATTTTCATGTGCAATGAATGGCTCTTTTTGAACTGAACTTTGATTCCTTTATGACTTCTGACTTGTTTTAGTTATGGCTCGATTTCTTGTACCTTGGGTATTTTGTCTCTTTGACCATTGGCCTATAGTTTTCATATATGTACAATTGTTCAGTTTGGATTTCTGTTCATTTGAGCTGGTTCAGGTTGGCACTGAATTCATTTGTCTTGTGATCTATTTTGTTGGTTTTTGATTATTTCAGGTTGATTGATGAAATCACACTTGAGTTGAACCCGATTTCGGGGTTTGACCTTGTGATCATTTGTGTCTTTCACTGTGCTTTTGTGTATCTCCTGCGATAGTGGCGAGGCAGTACACGCGTGCGTGTAATGCAGCCCTATCAGATTTGACAGTTTCAAATTGACGTTTCGATTGTTGAATTGTTTCATTGGTTAATTTCAAATGGTTTGGGGTTGTATTCTGATTTGGTGTTGATTTGTCGTTTAACACTGCTTAGTGTTATATCTGCCGTTATCCAATTCTCGCATCGAGAGTTGGATATACAAGATTCTGTGACTGTCGTCTAGTTGATATTTGATTATTATTGCTTCTGTGCACTAATAACTGAGTTTGAATTAGACTGACCCGTGTATTATTTTCTTTTGAATTTAATACTCGGGTCAGACCCGAGTTATTTCAGGTTGTAGATTTCCTGCTTTGAGTTGCTGTTGAGCTTTGAAGACTTTTCACATCTTTTGAAGTTGTCTTTGTTATTTTGTAGAAGTCGTGTCATTGAATAGGATGATATGTATTCATGTATATTAGTTGATAATGTACTTGTATATATAACTTCCAGAGTCGACAGTTGTAGTTTTATCATATGTATCGTGTCAACTATATTGTAACTGACATCAGTTATATATATATATATGAGACTTTTGTTTTATCTGTGTTCCGCATTTATATTCTCTGTGTTATTATTATATCTAATGTCCTAAACTATTATGAACCGTCGTAGTTCGTTTTGTACTAGAATTGGGTGTGTCGATGGGAGTAAATAAATAATAGATGAAAAATAAAAAGTATATACCACTCCTATCGAGATAACCAATATTAGTGTAAGGCCAACTACGGATGGTCGCTCCTATCCAGCCTTATTCTTCGTAATAATAGACAGTATTTCTTTTAATACTCTTTGTTATTATGAGCATAGAGGTGGGGCATCACACCATACAAATCGCTAAATTATGGGTGGGAAACCACAGACAAAATTCTACTTAGACCATATTTGAATTTAGAGACCTCGGAAAGTTAAATTTGGTAAGGCAGCGTGTGAAGGTCATAAGGTTTGTAAAGTTGAAAAAGTTGGCACCAAGATCTATTGAGCCTTTCCTAATATTGGAAAAAATAAGAAAACTTGTAAGTTGGCTGGAGTCTATGATGTTTTTCACGTTTTTCATTTGAGGAAATACCTTCGTAACATAGCAATTGTGGTAGACCCTAATCAATTAAGGGATATAGAGATGGAGCGAAAAGCGTTTCGTGCCATTACATACATTGTGGAGCATAGAACTAGGAAGCTCTGTAATAAAGAAATTAGATTGGTCCGAGTACAATGGGGATAAAATCCAATGAAATGCATGACGACTTCTTGTCCTAAACTTTTCTCTCTAGATTTGGGATTTAGGTTGCATTGTGTTTGCTAGATTGGATGGTAGGAAATGGTTGCTACACTTTTTCACAATCACTTTACACTTGTGCGGTAATTTTATGCATGTTTAAGGTATCTGCATACATACTTGCATGACATAATTACACACTTGTGCTAGGACTGAGCTCATTTATAGCATATCTACAATACGTAATCACATTGTACTTCGGTTGAGTAGATGGTTGTGTAGATAATTTGGTTGTATAACATGGATATTATTGCACGTTACGTTGTTCGCCCCTTGAAAGATTTCAGAGACACAATCCTTTTAAGTGGTAGAATGTAACACACTGTAAAATCAGTAAGAAATAGATACGTAAAATCAGTAAGAATTAAACAAGTAAATTAAATTAAATTAAATAGGGCTAAAATGGAAATTTTGTAAAAGTTGGAATTTTTCCATGAAAGTTGTACCATTGCATTTGTGGTGAATTCCAATCTACTTTCATATATAATATTCTGAAAACGGAGCTCAAACAAAGAAGTTATGGGTATTTGAAGTTTTCAGGTTTAAAATAATCTAATTCAAAGTCAAATTCAAATAAATAATTAAATTTTAAATTATAAATTTGAAAATTAACTGAGATTATACTTGGGTGTTAAGGAATCATTAACATTAAAAGTATAATAAAGGAATTAAATAAAACCAACGGTACAAAAATAATTACCTTTCCAAAATAGGCGGAGGGGTCGATCGCCGACAGTCGACAAGTGCGTAAAGAGTAATCAACTGATCTTGTTGGTGGAGGCTAGGGTTTTCCTATCAACTAACTTTCCAAATTTATCTATTTTTAACCTATTTTCATCCTATGGTTCTGGTACGTTTCAACCTCTATAAACAAGACCCAAAACCCCTCACTTTTATTCACAAATATTTTGGGAACATCAACGAAACTCTACCAGTTCATCTCTTCTTAGATTCAGAAAACTCCATTAAGTTTCATGTAAGTAATCTTATATACCTATCTTTGTTTATTATTTAATTTATATTCCTCTTCTCATCGAACCTGTCTGAATTTAATATATGTACAAATCCCTTATTGTATATGTCAATAAGAAGAGATCTAAAGGACACTATAATGGGCATTCAACTCTAAAGAGAAGCAAAGCTGAGGACCAATTGTGAGTGGAAATCTTAGCATTTTTATTTCAGTGATCGACTAGTATATTATGGATTTGAATATGCTATAGAGGCTTTAGGTTTACAAAAATAAAACAAAATGAAACCCCCCAAAACTACTAAAATTCAAAGCGTCAATTCTTGTTGAAATTCTCAAATATTTACATTAAATTGCTAGAATGTGTAGTATTTGCAGTTTTTGATGATTTAAATTTCTATTACACTCCTCTTTAATTCTAATTTGATTATGAAGTTTTGATTAAGGAATATGGTGTCAAGTATGAATTTATTTGTAGTTACACATTTATCCCATATGAAAATAAAAGTTTAATGTTTAAATTTTTTGTAAAAATGGGGCTGAATAGAGATTGAAACTAGAATTGCAATTTCTATTTTTGAGATTGTTCCATGATTTGATGTGATAGATTGAGTTAAAAAAATTATTATGTACAAGTCTATTTATTATAATTTTTGGATATGAATGTTGAATCCTTTATTAAGGATATTGAACTTCCTTGTTATGGATATTGGAAATATGGAACCATTAATAATATGGAAAAAGCACTTGTATTATTGTTGTTAGAAAGGAATTGACATTTAACGTTAGTTAGGGTGTAATTTGCGCACGCATAGAAAATAATAAGTGTGTATTTATTTATATATTAATTACCGTAAATAGCGTACAATTATAACGTATAATTGTATGGTTAATTAGGTAATAATTATCATTAAATCCCCTTTAGGAAGCTAATTGATTTGTTAAGGGAAAATAAGAAGAAATTCTTATACAACTTAATCAATTGACTTTGTGACGTGCATGATAATATATTAAGAATGTTATAAAATATGACTAGTCATAAGTGGTGCGAGGTGAGTCAAAAGACATAGGTATTCTACCCAACTAATCTGGCTACCAGCAGTGTGACCTTGGGGTTGATGTAAGACATCACCTGTGATAAGCAACTACGATGACGTGCAGTTAGTCCCAATTCTATAGGGTAAATCTACCCAGTTAATTTGGCTACTAGTACCCACGAATAGTCAGGCTAATGTGAGACGTCACTGTGATTACAAGTCAAAAGATGAAGGATCTGCTTCAGGGTTTTGGAGGTATTAAGTGGTTGTTTGAGGGCCCACCTTCTTCCTTAAATGAAGTATTAAATGGTTAATGCTGGGTTTAGGCATGGTTAAGGATATCTCGGAAAGGTCCGCTTTAATATGAGGTATTAAGTGTCCGAAGTGATTTCCATGCAATGTCAGCTAGATAGGTGCCTCTGTGGAGTCCGCCTTAGGAATATGTATTAAATGATGGAGGCCTACCTTAATCGAGGTCTTAAATTGTCGGAGTGCGCTATTTTCCATTGAAGTTATTAAGTGGTTTGAGTTCTATCTCTCGCATCGTTTGACATTTATGACATTGGTTATGGTTTATGGGAATGGGAAACCTGCTTCGGGAATGGAAGGTGTTAAGTGGTTGTTTGAGGACCCACATCCTTTCCTCATATGAAGTATTAAATGGTTTAAATACGTAAGACAAATTCTTATTTAAATTATATCATCCAAGTACTGAAAGGCTCAAGGTTTTTATTCACTGGACACTTATTGTTCTGACTTCCTCCTTATTACAACACAGGTTAGAAAAGGAGTCGATGATGCTTGAAGATGGCGAGAGTGAAGCTTATGGCGGTCATAATATATATTTTCATGTTATTTTCAGTTGTATCCATAAAATGTACTTTTGAACAAATTGATTGTATGGTTGTTGTTAACATTATGATATGTTTTGTGACATTTGAAATGTTTTGAAATAAATGAGTACTATTATTGCTATTATATTTTATTACTTCTGTTGTGAGTTCTGAAAGAATAGATAGATAACTCTGTATTGTTTTTATTTTACCAACCAATGGCCTGCTTTGGAGTGGGTCTAAGTTTCGATGGGCCTTTTCCATGTAGTAATTTAGGCATGTTTCGAGGCGGGTTGTTACAAATCTTCTATATGTCGTGCTCATGCTCTTCTTGGTCAATGCCTACGGTACATCATACAATCTATGGGGTAATCGGGGTACGTGCAAAAATTTAACTTTGTCTATTGGCCCAACTCATAGTTGCCTCATCAATCCTTTCGGAATTTGGTCGCAACTACTTCTATAGTTTTTATAGAGTTTGGCGTATAACATATATATATATATATAATTATAGGTAAAAATATAAATACGTACTCTCAGCATATCCTAATTTCTATGATCAACTAACCAAGACACCGATACCAAATGTAACAACCCACAAATTTCAACTAAATCCAAACTCAAGTCTATTAGGGTACGGGTTGTTCGTTTTGTAACTTGTAATAAACACAAGCATATCAGAGAGCGATCAATATAAACTTACAACTGAATTGAAAAATATAATAGAACATACATACTGATTAAGGCTACTACATTGGAATTAATATTATTCCTTAGATGTTTAATTGCCTCATCAGCGCCGAGCAATAATAGGTAGACTTCTTCATCTACCATTCCCGTCTTGCTCCAGTACTTGTCTCTCTAAATCTATCTTGTGGGTTGTTGTAACAACTCAGCTTAAAACGAGCCTAATTTTTAAATCTAGAAAAGGCCCATCGAACATTAGACCATTTCCAAAGCTAGTTGTTAATTGGTAAAATTGAACAATACATGGAGCTATCCACAAATCCTATCAGAATCTCACAGCAGAAATGATAAAATATAATATCAGATATAGTACCATTTTATAAAAATTCAAATATCATAACAAATCATAACATCTCAATATCTGTGGTACAATATCTCAAAATATAATAACATCATGTCTAAATGGGTACATTAAAAATATAACAAAAACCTAAGTAGATAGATAGCTGCCACGAGACTCCGTCTACGCCTTCATCTCCTAGATCTGCATCGTCTTCCTTAAATTGTGTTGTAATGAGGAAGGAGCCAAAACAACAATGTCTTGTGAATAAAATCTCAAGTCTTTCCATAATAGCATTTTGAAGTATAATTTAGATAAAAATATGTCTTATGTATCCTAACAATATTTGAAAAAAATATCACCAACTGTAAGGTCGAAGGTTCTTCCAGTCCAATCCTATAACTTACCCTTTTCTAACCCAACTCTATAACTCACCTTCTCTATAAGCCCAAGGCTATTCCCAGTCCCACGCATCTATCCTCAATCATGTCCTAACAATGTGAGATAAAGTACCTAGGTCACTTAATACCTTTTTAATAGGAATTAGGAAGACTGGGATTATTTAATACCTATATCTTAGGTAGGTCCCGTCATTTAATACCTAACCCAAGGCGGTCCCTTTTATGGTACTATCTAGCTGAAATCGCATGGAATCTCAATCAGACCACTTAATACTTCTTTTTGAAAGAGGCAGACCCTATATTTTAACCATTTAATACCTTAAACGCGAAGCGGACCCTTCTTGAAATTTCCATCTAATGTGCCTAGACGCTATCCCCGATCATTTAGTATTTCCTAATTAGGAAGGAGGTGGACCCTACAACAACCACTTACTACCTCCGATCCCTGAAGCAGGTCTTACATATTATAACCCATAACCCAACTATGACATTTCACATTAGTCTGACCATTCGTAGGCACTGGTAGCCAGATTAACTGGGTAGATTTACCCCATAGAATTGGGACTAACCTCTCGTCCTCCATGGGTACTTATTTATCTCACATCAGCCCTAAAGTCACATTATTGGTAGCCCGATTAACTGATCAGACTTCCGCATGCATGCTTTTAAATGACCTCGCATCCCTATAACTTAGTCATAATTTACACTCTGCTAATCATACTACCACATAACTCACTGTATTCCATTAAGACTATAAAGAAAGATTCTTTATTCCGCCACTAATCATAATCATCATTAACTTCCATCCTATGGGGTTTTAATGCAAATTACTAACATATTTGTTACGTGATTAACACGTTATTAATTATACATTATTCATACGCTAATATATATTTATAAATACGTAACTAAGATATTCCTAAGCATATGAATTTACCCTATACTAATAGTTAAATGTCAAAACTTCTAGTTTATACAAGTCTAATTTCATACCATAACATACAAATTAGCTTAGCCCA
The DNA here is from genome assembly GCA_030737815.1 of Allium fistulosum. NCBI lineage: Eukaryota > Viridiplantae > Streptophyta > Magnoliopsida > Asparagales > Amaryllidaceae > Allium > Allium fistulosum. The sequence goes on from CM060902.1 coordinate 1,432,053,883, forward strand.
ACAATAGACCGGTATAAGAAACTAGAATCATACCAAACTTATTTTATACTAAAATAGTAGAATCAATATCAATAGAATTTACAATTTAAATCCTTTTACACTCTATTCAACTTCTGCATATAAAATGGAAAGGGATTCATATTTAATTTCTAACCCTTAATCACATCAAAAGAGAAAAGTGAGGAGTGGATAAAATTTAAAATATTAAAATTGCAATAATTGCACAAATTCAATTATTTTAATATAGTATAATTGAGATTTCAAAACATAAGAATTATCATTTTATTTTGGGGGAATTTTGGGGTTTTAGTTTGATGTTTTCGTGAACAAAATTCCCCAGGGCATACATTAAAACCAACATATACTATACAATTACTAAAATGAAAAAAAAAATAAGATTTCCACTCATAGATAATTCCCAGCTTTCTCCTTTGGATTTGATTACACCTTCTTCTTCTTCTCTTTTCAGACCTCTTCCTTTTGAAATATACAATAATCAGATTGTGTATTAATTAGAGTCAGAATTTCAAGAATTGGGGGTGAATAATAGAATTGAAATATTAATATCTAACATCTCATACTTGAAGACCTTAAGACATTCTAATCGTGTGGAAGAAAGAAACTGATAGAGCTCCCCTTACATTCCCAAATAATTTGTGAATCAAAGGTGAAGGGGCAAGGCTCTTATTTATAGTGATTATAGGTCACCATAACCGTCAAATTTAAGTCGGTTTAAAATAATAAAATTTGAGCCATTCTTGGCTTAAAATAACCCTCGTCGCAATAACTGTACCTATCGTGTAACAACCATGAATTTAATCACTTTAAATATGAATATTTAAATATATTTTTAATAATTAATTATTGGGATTTGTAACCCAAAATAAAGCTATTTTAAATAATAACTAATGATAGTGAAATAGTTTTCAAAATTTGTTTACAAAAATAATTAGTTCAAAGTAAAATAAAAAAGTGACGGAAAATCATTTTTCGAATTTTCGAATTTTCGACGTTTAAAATTTGTCGGAAATGCTATACACATTTTAGTAAAACATATACACACATTTATAAATGTATTAGGATGTGTAATGTGTGTGTATATATATATATATATATATATATTTAACTTAAGTAATATAATAAGATATGATGTGACTTATTATGAAAATTTAAAAACAAAATATACGTGTAGAATAAAGTGATATAAAATGTCATTTCTCTAATAACACTAAGTACATGAAGTGATTAGACATGTTGGCTCAAACAAGTGAGAAAGGGAAGAAGGATTTTCGTGAGCAAGAGAGAGGGAGACAAGGTGGGTGGTGTGGCAATCATATAGTGGAGGTTATGTACCATGAGGCTAGTTTGGTAATTTAATTTTTCACTTTGTATAAAAAACAAATTTTCATAATTTTTCCAAACTTTTATCACTTCATTCTCATTTTCTAAAACCTCTACAAGCTTTCATGTTCACTTTAGTGGCTTCCAAAGAAAATTCTTAAGTTTAAAACGCTAGCTTTTATCACTTTTAAATTCTTGTTTAAAGCTTCCTTCTTCTATTTCAACACTCTTCCTTCACAAAACAAGCCAACACACTCCTCATCCCATTAAGGCCGAGCACTAACTTCCTCTAGGTCGAACCCTTTTGCTCACTAAAGCCCACAAAGACTTTATTTTTCCAAAGATAACCAAAGATCTAGGGTGTGTTCAAGTTCTAGGGAAGGTTCTGGTGGAGTTAGTAAGATTTTGGTGAGTAAAGATTTAACCTTAGCTAATTTTTATAAACTTAAATTATATGCTTGACCTGTTGTAATATATGATGTTTTTTTTGGATATAAATTGTATCGACTTGGATGTATGTGTATGTGTTGTGATGAAACGACATATAGTTTGAATATTGAAGTTAAATAGTCAAGTTAGTTGAAAATTATAATATTGCATGAATAGGTTGGTTATAACATGCTTATATGTGATTGTGATATGATTATGTATGTTGTGAACATGAATACACGGATGTATGCTAAGAAGTTAGCAGCTTTACTTGTTGAAGCGACATAGAATCCCTTGTGTGAAATTATGGTCTTTGGTTTCTAAAGGTTTCATTTTTTTTTTAAGTTTATTAACTTGTTTGGTTCCAAAAACATGTCTTAATGTTTTACAAAGTGGTTAAGTTTCAAAGAGTTAAAGTTTTAAAGACTTTGAAAACCAAAGTTCAAGTTTTGAAAATTTCAGGTCATATAGCGATAGTCGCTATGAATATAGTTCGTGAAAACGAACTCTTTTGGAAATTCTGAATTTGTTTTCACTTAAGTACCTTTTTGAAAACAGTTTTAAAACATATATTAAGTAATAATAAGTAATTATAAATTATTCATTTATTTAATAAATGATTAATTAATTAAGTAATTAAGTAAGGTAATTAGTACTTAATCATTAGTTAACAAAGGTAATTAGTATTTAAGTGTTAATCAAGTAAGTTAATTATAATTAGTGAATTAATTAAAGGTTAATCATTATATAATTATTAATTAGGAATTAATTATTATTTAATTATCTATTTAAAGATTAACTATTAATTATTTATTTATTTATAAAAGGTTTAATTATTAATTAATTAATAATAAAGTTAGGACTTAATTAAGATTAAAATTTGGACTTAATTAAGATTTAATTATTATTTAATAAAGGTTTAATTTGTTATTTAATTAATTAATAAAGGTTTTTAAATTTTAAAATCACTTTATTTCTAAATATTGGGTTTTGTTTAAAAGCAGCTTTTTTTGCAAAAGTTTTTTTCGATCATGGAATTTCTTTATCGATTACCTTTAAGTAACCTCAAACAAATATGAACCTTAATTATAATATAGTGATCATTTACGGGAAGTAAGCCATCTCATATGTAGCATAAAAGCCAATGAGTAGGCTGATCCTATATCTGTGAGATCTAGAATTTATTTCTAAGCAAGGGATAGAGTAAGGTCGAAATACCGAAAACGTGATAAATATGGGAGGGTTAATTTTTGTCAATGGATCATGTTTAATTAGGTATATGGACATCCATATGCAAACTCTGTATAATTACCCTAGATAGCGGTGAGGACTCGAATACTAGTTGCATACTTCCAAAGAACTGGAATTGAATTAGTCAGGAATTACTGCTTAGTTTGGAGACACCGGTTTTCGGATAAGTTTGATTTATCCAAAATCAACAAACTAATAACGCTTGTGATGGATCGCTATGAAGTATGTTATGAAGCTATACTATTCTTTCTAAGGGTGATTCCGAAATGGAAGATAGTAAATGTGGAATGTTTATTCGATGCTGGAACAACTTGCATATATGAATGCTATCATTGCATTGTTTCCTAGAGGGCATTGGTAGAATTTCAAGATGGTCTGCTAGAAGGAAAGGTAAACGTAATCTCAAGTCTCACACTCATGAATGACCAAAATCAAGGGATATGCTTCAAGACTATGTGTTTTGCTACCATTAGTATATGGTCATCACCCAATCTAGATCGATACTATAGATTATATATGCTCAAGGCCCATTTAGGTTGTTGATCCCAACCTAGTTGATGACATATTCAGCGCTATCTAGTAAGGGTTAGGGCCGGTCTTGACTTTCAAAGAGTCCATGTGTGGCTCTCGATGTATTTTATTTAGAGATGCACTGTGATAGGTGGTACTCGGTGCCTTGTCATTGATGGAATCCATTTTCCAATACACGTGCCCAACTATTGGAATGTGAGATGTAAGCATTTCGGTTATGATTCCATACTTATTTTAAACCTAGACATCATGGTAATATCAGAGGATTTTAAATAGAAATGTTTTGGTTATCGTAAGGTAAAAACATGTCAGTGTTTATGTGTGGCATAGTCTTACAAGATTCCTTTGGTTTAAAGATTTTTATAAAGTCAACTTATGCTTTACTCACACTAAACCCATATCTGACCCAAAATTTTTATTTTTCTCCTAAACTCTTGGATACTCAAATTTTTATGAGTAGTCAATTAGTCGGATTTTTATGGAGCATTTGGAAAGGAGTATGGAGCAGAAGTCTTTATCCTTATCTAGTATTATATCTAGCTCCGCTATGTTTGTATATTATGTATTAGCATTATGTGGACATTTGGTTATGACTGTTCTTGGTTGGAGTAGTACTTGTTGAAACTCTAATGTAATATTTTGGAAGTAACTACATGTACTATTTTGTGTTGATGCATATGATATTCCAACCATTGTGAGTAGTATTTATTTTGTCTTTATTTTATTTATCCCATGGCATGTCTTTCAAACACTTAGATGACCGGTATATGAATACCGAGGATGTATTAAGTGTCATCTTTAGGTGTAAGAAAAGCGGATCATCACACTTGGTATTAGAGCTTAGATTAAGCGAACACCTAGGCCTTGGTTGGGGTCAACTCATTAGAGATAGGGTTAGTAGTACCATAGAATGAGTTCAGTCTTTCAGAGTGCATTGCCAAGTTGTTCTAATCAGCAATTCTATGTTTGATTCTATGCTCTTTTTCCCTAAGATAATCTCATCTATGCATTCTAAAGATATCTTACTTTATTCGGGTAGTAAGAATGAGTATGAGAAAGGGAAACAGTAGCATAACAACCATAAATGGAAGAACCCCAAATGTTGGAAGGGGGAATAGCTGTTAAGGCAGTAGCTCTAGCAAAGCCCTAAGTAAACTTTGCAATTTTGTACACAGACTTCACAAACTTAGGAGGAAAACCTTTTAAGGGTATAGAATCCATCATTGAAGTACAAGCTTAGCTATGGTCATGTGAGAAGATTTTCAAAGTTTGGACATTTCTGATGATCAGAAATGCTTCTTGGCATCATGGCGATTGCAAGAGGGTGTAGCTGCATGTTGGGGTTCTATCACTGCAAATGTTTCAGAAGATGAGCACTCGTGGACTAGATTTAAAGAAGTGTTCGAAGATCAATTCATTCCAACTACAGGCAGGAAAAACTCAACTATATAGAAGTTTCATGGATCACAAGAAGGAAGACTTGTCGGTGGCGGAATATGAGATGAAGTTTAATGAGTTATCTTGTTTAGGCCCTGGACTTATTGACACACCGCTAAAGAAAAACAAGATATTCGTATTAGGTATGAGAGAAGAGTTTCATGAAAAGATGACTGCTCGTATGAAGGAATCATTTGTAGATTTGGTGGACATGGCCATAAGGTATAAAGTGCTTTTGAAGAAGAAGCCATCAGCAGTAGCAGCACCCAGTGGTGGTACCGTTAACCCAAATAAAAGGAAGTTTAACCAGAGTTAGAAAACGAAGCAGGGTAAGGGAAAACCAACAGGAGGAGATCGAGGAAAGAAGTATAAAGATGTTGTTTGTAAAAATTGTAAGAAAAAGGGGCATATTTCAACATACTGTCAGCAGGGGAAGGCTATCTCCGTAATGGTCCAGAAAACGCTTTGCTATAATTTCCACCAGCCTAGACACATGGTTATGGACTGCCCACTATTGAAGAAGGGTCAGCAGATTAAGGTTTACGCTATTAAGGACGAGTCCTCAATTTTTGAAGATGTTAAAGGGAATGGAGTCTTGGAAGGTACTTTACTGATTAATGGTATTTCAGTTCATGTTTTGTTTGATACCGAAGCTTCTCATAATTTATCTCTAAAGAATTAGTAGATAGATTAGGTCTTAACCAGGATCTGGTAGAAACCCTTATTTGTGTGTCAAACCCCATTGGTGGTATGACTAGTCTATGTTTAATTTGTGAGAATGTACAAATTTCCTACATTACCCATCGTTTCCCATGGAACATGTTCGTGCTTGATTTTAAAGGTTTTGAAGTTTTGCTTGGAATAGCTAGCTAAGTATAGTGTTATCCCTAACTGCGTTAATCATAGTGTAGTATTGAAAGCCAAGACCAAAAGGGTATTGGAAAAAATATCGTGTGAGGACCCAGATAATCATATGAGTAGTTTCCATTATTCCTTAGAATCATCCTAAGAATAGGTAGACTCTATATTAACAGTTAAAGATTTCCCAGATATTTTTGAGTCGGTTAGCAGTTTGCCTCCCCATCGGGAAACTGAATTCCGTATTGATCTAGTTCCTGATGCGAGACCTGTTATTCAACCCTTACGTAGAATGACCTCGAGAGAGAGAGAGCAGGAGCTAATAAGTCAAACCGATGATTTGTTAAGAAGAGGGCTGATTAGATCGAGTTGTTCGAGTTGGAGATCGACGGTAGTTTTTGTGGCTAAGTCGAATGGTTCTTTAAGATTGTGTGTGGACTATATGGAGTTGAATAAGCAGACCATTCGAAATAAGTATTCGTTACCCGCATAGATGATACGTTTGACCAACTCCATGGAGCTAAAGTATTTTCCCAAATGGACCTTGCTACAGGATTTCACCAGTTAAGGGTAGCAGAGGATAATATACCCTTAACTACTTTTAGAGGGCCCAATTTTTTCTTTGAGTGGTTGGTTATGCCTTTTGGGCTGATCAATGCTCCTGCATTTTTCATTGATCTTATGAATCAAGTTTTTAGGGAGGTCCTCAACAAGTTCATGTTGGTTTTCGTTGAAAACATTCTTATCTATTCCAAGACAGGAAGAGCACAAACACCATTTGGAAGTGATGTTAGAAACGTTAACGAAAAATGTTCTTAAGGCTAAGTTTTCTAAGTTCCACTTTTGGCAAACTAAAGTAAGATGCTTAGGACATGTTGTGTCAGGAGATGGAATTTTAGTTGATCTGGCTAAGGTAGCTGCTATTTAAGATTTCAAAAGACCCTAAACTCCCATAGAAGTGAGAAGCTTTTTAGGGATGGTAGGATATTATTGAAAGTTTATAAAGGATTACTCTAAGATTTCCTCTCACCTAACCAGCTAACAAAGAAGGAAGTTAAGTTCGAATGGACTCCGAATTATGATGATGCATTCCTCGAGTTGAAGGAAAGATTGACCAATGCCCCTGTTTTGGCTATTATTGATGAGGGTGAAGTGTTGACTATTTATACGGACACGTATAGAGTTAGTTTGGGTGTAGTGTTGATGCAGCATGGGAAGGTTATAGCATATGCAAGTTGACAGTTGAAGCCCCACAAGAAAAATTATGCAACACATTACTTGGAGTTGTTGGCAGTAGTATTTGCCTTGAAAATGTGGAAGCATTACTTGCTAGGTAAGAATCCTTATTTTCCACTTTTGTTTATTTCTAATCTTTAAGGATCCTAGTTAGTAATTTCCTTCTTCAAATAGGTGAAAAGTTCAAGCTCTTCACGGATCATAAGTCCCTAAAGTATCTTTTAACTCAGAAGGATTTGAACCAGAGGTAGCAATGATGGTTGGGGTTTCTTACAGCTTTCGGTTTGGACATTCTCTATACGCCAGGAAAAGCAAATGTGGTGGCAGATGCTTTAAGCAGAAATGCAGCTTTAGCTCTCTTGGAAGTTGCACTGACTCTATTAGAAATGATTGCGAGCAAACAAAGGGAAAATAGTCTTCTATTAGAATTTATTCAAGGAATTGAGGAGGGTTGGAGTTCAAGTTTCGAGATGGATAGCCTTGGTATTTTAAGGATGAATGGAAGATTATGCATTCCTGATGTGGATAGTCTTAGATAAGAAGTTTTGATGGAATGCCATAAATTTTAAGTTAAGTATCCACCCTGGAGTTATTAAGATGTATAAGGATATGAAACGAGTATTTTGGTGGCCCGAAATGAAGAAGGATGTCTTAACCTTTGTCGGCAGCTGTTTGAACTATCTACAGAAAAAAGGCGATTGCCAGAAGACGGTTGGTTAACTTTAACCCTTGTAGATCCTAAATTGGAAATGGGAGATAATATCAATAGATTTTATTAATGGATTACCCAGAACCAGATAAGGAATGAAGGTGTGTGGGTCATTATAGATTGGCTATCGAGGAGTGCTCATTTTATTTCGGTAATGCCGACAAGAACTACAGCTTCATTTGCAGATATTTATATGAAAAAGATTGTCAGATTGCATGGGGTCCTAGTATGTATTGTAAGTGATCGAGATCCCATCTTTATTAGTCAGTTTTGGAAGGCGTTGCAAGTAGCTTTAGGATCAAAGCTAAGCTTGAGCACAAATACTACCCCTAAATGGATGAACAAATGGAAAGGGTAAATCAGATCTTAGAAGATCTTCTAAGGGTATTTATTTTGGATTTTGAAGGATCACGGGAATATCATCTTCACTTAGTGGAATTTTCCAACAACAATAGTTATCAAGCAAGCATAGGCATGGCACCTTACGAAGCACTTTATGGACATCCATGTAAGTCACCGACATGTTGGGTTGAGACTGGAGATCGGCTAGTACTTGGACCAGATTCGGGTAGCTACGGAAAAGGTTGTGGTGATCAAGAGAAGGATGAAGAAATCTCAAGATCGACAAAAGAGTTATGCCAATAAAAGGAGAAGAGATTTGGAATTTGCTGTCGGAGACTTTGTATTTTGAAGATTTCCTCGATCAGAGGAGTGGTTCTATTTGAAAGGGCTGGATAGCACCAAGGTATGTTGGGCCTTTTAAGATTATTGAAAGGATTGGACCACTTGCTTACAAAGTTGAATTCCTAGAAAGATTATCAGGGTTCATAATGTTTTCCATGTGTCTAATTTGAGAAAGTATGTTCATGACCCATCGTCGATTGTGGAGCCGTCGAGTCAATAGGGTTTGAAAATAGAACCGAACTTAACAATGATCAGGCATCCGGTTCGTATTGTGGATCAGGATGAAAAGAGGTTGTGTAATAAGGTGGTGAAATTAGTTAAGATTCAGTGTAGTGATGATCCCAAAGATTGTACTTAGGAGATTGTGGATCATATGAGGGAATCATATCCTGAGTTGACGTTGGATAGTTGTTTATTTGATGTATGTGTTGTGTATGCACTATTGTGTTATGTATGCTTAGTGGATGTCTTTTGTATGGAGTATATAATAAATAGTATATTCCCTTTGTGTCATTTTGAGTTATCATCTTGTTTGCTAATTTCGAGATGAAATTCTCTTAAGGAGGGAGAGTGTAGCAACCCAGAATTTAATCACTTTAAATATGGATATTTAAATATATTTTTAATAATTAATTAATAGGTTTTATGACTTAAAATAAAAATATTTTAAAAAATAACTAATGATGATGAAATATTTTTCAAAATTTGTTTACAAAAATAACGAATTCAAAGAAAAATAGAAAATGTGACCAAAAATCTTTTTTCGAATTTTCGATGTTTAAAAGTTGTCGAAAATGTTGTGCACATTTGAGTTAAACATATACATACATTTATAAATGATTTAGGATTTTGTAATATGTGTGTGTGTAACTTAAGCAACATAATAAGATATGATGTGATATATTATGAAATTTAAAACAAAATATATATGTAGAATAAAGTGACATAAAATGTCATTTCTCTAATAACACTAAGTACATGAAGTGATTAGTCATGTTGGTTCAAACAAGTGAAAAGGGGGACAAGGATTTTTGTGAGCAAGAGGGAGGGAGACAAGGTGGGTGATGTGGCAATCATATAATGGAGGGTATATACCATGAGGCTAGTTTGGTAATTTAGTTTTTCACTTTGTATAAAAAGAAAATCTTCATAATTTTTCCTTATTTTTATCACGTCATTCTCATGTTCTAAAACCTCTACCGGCGTTCATGTTTACTTTAATGGCTTCCAATGAAAATTCTTAAGTTTAAAAACCTAGCTTTTATCACTTTTAAAACTTTTAAATCCTTATTTAAAACTTCCTTCTTCCATTTCAACACTCCTCCTTCGCAAAAAAAGCCAAACACACCCCTTATCCCATCAAGGCCGAGCATTAACTTCCCCTAGGCCAAACCCTTTTGCTCACTAAAACCCACAAAGACTTTATTTTTCCAAAGAAAATCAAAGATCTAAGGCATGTTCAAGTTCTAGGGAAGGTTCAAGTGGAGTTAATAAGCTTTTGGTGAGTAAAGATCTAACCTTAGCTAAGTTTTCTAAACTTAAAATATATGCTTGACTTGTTGTAATATATGACGTTTGTTTGGATACAAATTGTGTTGACTTGGATGTATGTGTATATGTTGTGATGAAACGACCAATAGTTTGAATATTGAAGTTAAATAGTCAAGTTAGTTGCAAATTATAATCTTACTTGTATAGGTTGGTTATAGCATGCTTATATGTGATTGTGTATGTTGTGAACATGAATACATGAATGTATGCCAAGAAGTTAGTATCTTTACTTGTTGAAGCGACTTAGAATCCCTTGTGTAAAATTATGATCTTTGGTTTCTAAAAATTTCAAAATGTTTTTTAAGTTTAATAACTTGTTTAGTTCCAAAAACATGCCATTATGTTTTACAAAGTGATAAATTTTCCAATAGTTAAAGTTTTAAAGACCTAGAAAATGAAAATTCAAGTTTTGAAAATTTCGGGTTGTATAGCGATAGTCGCTATAAATACAGTTCGTGAAAACGAACTCTTTTTGAAATTCTAAATTTGTTTTCACATAAGTACCTTTTGAAAAGCGTTTTTAAAAATATATTAAGTAATAAAAAGTTTATTCACTTAATTAATGATTATTTAATTTAGTAATTAAGTAAGATAATTAGTACTTAATCATTAGTTAACAAAGGTAATTAGTATTTTAAGTGTTAATCAAGTAAGTTAATTATAATTAGTTAATTAATTAAAGGTTAATCATTATTTAATTATTTATTATTTATTATTTAAAAATTTATATAAAAATTTATTATTAATTATTTATTTATTTATAGAAGGTTTAATTATTAATTAATTTAGGACTTAATTAACATTTAAATTTGGACTTAATTAAGATTTAATTATCATTTAATAAAGGTTTAATTTATTATTTAATTAATTAATAAAGGTTTTTAAATTTCAAAATTACTTTATTTCTAAATATCGGGTTTTGTTTAGAAGCAGCTTTCTTTTGAAAAAGTGTTTTGGATCATGGGGTTTCTTTGTTGGTTACCTTTAAGTAACCTCAAACAAATGTGAACCTTATGCTAATACGGTGACTCGTTATATGAAGCAAGTCATCTCATATGTAGCGCTTAAAACCGATGAGTAGGCTGATCCTCTATTTGTGAGATCTAGAATTTATTTCTAGACGAGGGATAGAGTAAGATCGAAATATCAGAAATGTGATAGGTATGGGAGGGTTAATTTCTATCAATAGGTCATGTTTAATTAAGTATGTGGTTATCCATATGTGAAATCTGTATCATTACCCTAGATAGTGGTTTGTCCGCCATCGATAACTTAACTTGTTTTAACTTAAGAAGTATGTTGTGCATATTCGAGTTCCTCATTGAGGACTCGGACACTTGTTGCATACTTCCAAAGAACCGGAATTGAGTTAGCCGGGAATTACCACTTAGTTTGGAGACAACAGTTTCTGGATAAGGTTGATTTATCTGAACCACTCCAAACTAATAATGGTCGTGATGGACCGTTATGGAGTATGCTATGAAGTTGTACTATTCTTCCTAAGGGTGATTCCAAAGTGGAACATAGTAAATGTGGAAAGTTTGTTCGATCCTAAAACAACTTGTATGGATGAATGCTATCATTGCATTGTTGCCGAGGGTATTGGTAGCATTCCAAATGGTCTGCTAGAAAGAAAGGTAAACGTAACCTCAAGTCTCACACCATGGAATGACTAAAATCAAGGGATATGCTCCAAGGCTATGTGGTTCGCTACTATTAGGGTATGGTCATCACCCAATCTAGATTGATAGTATAAAATATGTATGCTCGGGGACCATTTAGGTTGTTGATCCTAAACTGCTTGATGACACATTCGGCGTTGTCCAGTAAGGGGTAAGGCCGGTCTTGATTCGCAAGGAGTCCATGTGTGGCTCTCGATGTATTTTATCTAGAGATGCACTATGACAAGTGGTACCCTAGTGCCTTGTCATTAATGGAATCCATTTTTCAATATGAGTCTTTGCAGACTTAGTTGTGCCCAACTACTGGAATATGAGATGCAAGCATTTCAGCTATGATTCCATATTTATTTTAAACCTAGACATTATGATAATATCATAGGATTTTATATAGAAATTTTTTGGTTATCGTAAGGTAAAAACCGGTCCGTGTTTTTGTGCGACGTGGTCTTACGAGATACCTTTGGTTTGAAAATTTTCATAAAGTTAAACTGCTATTTTACTCTCACTAGACCCATGTCTAACCCAGAGTTTTTATTTTTCCCTTAAACTCTTGGGTAATCAATATTTTATGAGTAGCCAGGTAGTTAGGTTTCTATGGAGAATTTTGGATAAGAGTATGGAGCAGAAGTATTCATCCTTATCTAGTATTATATCTAGTTCTGCTGTGTTTGTATATTATGTATTAGCATTATGTAGACAAATGGTTATGACTGTTCTTGGTTGGAGTAGTACTTGCTGAAACTCTTATGTAATATTTTGGAAGTAATTGCATGTACTATTTTGTATTGATGTATACGATATTCCAGCCATTGTGAGATTCCGTGTTTTATTTTCTTTTGTCTTCATTTTCTTTACCTCACGACCTGTCTTTCGGACACTTAGATAATCGACACATGAATGTCGATGATGTATTAAGTCTCGCCTTTAGATGTTAGAAAGGTGGATCGTCACAAGTTGACCGCCCTTCCTCAAGAGGTTGACCACTAGCGGTTGATTGGCCCAAGGAAGGCGGTTGACCGGTAGCGTATATTTGGGATGCTTTTATTTTTGCCATTTAATTTTTATTTAATTCCTTAATTAACGTTAACGTTAACGTTCATTTTAACATTTTCTCTAGCCTCATTTCTAATCAATGCTAAATTTAAAATTTAAAATTCTTAACATTAATTATAAATTTGAATTTTAATTCCATTTGAATTATTTTAAATTCTAAAACTTAAAACGTCATAACTTTTCCGTTTGAGCTCCGATTTCAAAATTTTATGTATGGAAATTGATAAGAAAATCGTCACGAACGCAATGTCACAACTTTCATGACCACATTCCGACATTTACAAAATTTCATTTTTAGTCTTATTATTAATTTATTTCTTATTAATTTTTTATTAATTCTAACGGGGTGTTACATTCACCCCCTTAAAAGGATTTCGTCCCCGAAACCCTAAGGGATAGAAGGTGCAACGCGCCTAAGCATCCCTGTTATATAACCAATTTATCTATACAACCATCTACTCAACCAAAAGTGAAATGTGATTATTTATGCAGACATACTTTGTGAAATATAGGCATGTATGCAAAACATTCTAAATATGCATAGAATTTCTATATGAGTGCAAAAGTGATAGTAAAAAGTGTGGCAACCAATCCTACCATCTAATCTAGCAATCACGAAGCAACCAAAACCTAATTTTGAAGAGAAAAAGTTTACCAGAGAAAAACTCAGGATGAGAAGTCCTCATCTTCTCTTCAGTTTCCCATGTGCTTTCCGCCAGATTATCTCCCTATTGTTCTCAAACTAGCCTAATTTCTTAGTTGTAGAGCTTCCTAGTTTCGTACTCCACTATGCCCATGGTGACACAGGGTGCTATCGGCTCCGTCTTAATGTCTACCAACTAATCAGGCTCTACTATGGTGGTGGTGCTACAAAGGCATTTCCTCAAGTGCGAAACGTGAAATACGTCATGGACTCCTACCATTTTATCTGATAGCTCTACCTGATATGCAAGTTTCCCTATTCTTTCCAAGATCGGGAAAGACCCAACAAACCTTGGTGTTAACTTCCCCAAGTTACCAAATCTCATAACCTTCCTAAGAGGAGAAACTTTAACGAACACCATGTCTCCTACGTCAAATTCTAATTCCTTCACTTGTCTACGGAGGACTTATGGTGATCTTTGCGGCCTTCATTCGCTGCCTAATTAACTCTATATTTTATGAGGTCTCACGAATCAAATCTGCTCTGAGTAGAATTTTGTCAGTGGCTTCCCACTAACAATTAGATGACTTGCATGGCCTCCCGTATAACGCTTCAAAGGTTGTCATGCCAATTATCGCTTGGTGACTATTATTGTACGTAAATTCTACTAAAGGTAATGTTGCTCTCAATGTCCTCCAAAGTCCATGATACTAGCTCTCGACAAGTCTTCCAAAATCCTATTCACCTATTCAGTTTGACCATCGGTTTGTTGGTGCTAAGCAGTGCTAAGATTCAAGGAGGTTCCTAAAGCTGAGTGTAAACTCCTCCAAAATTCGTTAGTGAATAAGGGGTCCCTATCACTAACAATGCTAACTGGGATTCCATGAAGTCGAACCACCTCCTTAATATATATTTGCACTAAAGATGATGCGGTCATATTACTTCTAACGGGAATAAAATAGGCGCTTTTAGTGAGCCTATTTACTATAACCCAAATAGATTTATTGTCCTTTTGACTCCTAGACAACCCATCAAAAAAGTCTATTGATATATGCTTTAATTTCCAAGTCGGCACCTCCAACGGCAATAACAATTCTTCGGGCTTTCCTTGTTCAACCTTTATCCTTTGGCATGTCAAACACCTAGAGACAAATTCAGCTACTCTCTTCTGTATCCCTAGCCAATATAAAATTCGCTTTATATCCCTATGCATCTTATCTTCTACGAGGTAAATGGTCATCCTAGAAGCGTGACATTTTGCTAACACTTCTTCTAAAACATCCTCAACCATAGGGACACAAAGGCATCCATCTTTCCTCAAACATTATTTTTTGTTAATTACATATCTACTAACATAGTGAAAATGTTCTCCTCTACTTAGCTTGCCCAAAATGTCTACTATCGTTATATCCTTCTTCTGCTTTAGCCCAATGCGGTCCATCAATGTTGGCCTAACTTCCATTGCTGCAAAATAGCCTAGAGTAGGTTCTATTAGCGGTTGGAAATTGAAATTGGAGAGGAACTCCAACTGCCACCACTCATATATAGCACCTAGAGTACCATGCCTCCAACTAAGGGCATCGACGATGACATTCCCATTTCTAGGTTTATACTGTATTCCAAAGTCGTATGATGTTATAAACTTCATCCACCTCTACGGCCTAAGATTCAATTTTTTTTGGAAAAATAGGTATTTGAGTGACTTGTAGTCAGTGAACAACTCAAACCTTTCGTCCAAAAGACAATGCCTCCACAACTTTAAGGAAAAATGATGGCTGCTAACTCCAAGTCCTGAGTTTGGTATCTCTTCTTATGGTCCTCTAATTGTCTACTAGCATAAGCTATCGTCGTTCCTTCGTGCATCAGAACATCTCCTAATCTCGTACCACATACATCGTTGTAAACTATGAAAAGCTTCGTCCCATCAGGTATAGTTAATACAGGCATGCTCGTCAACAGCTCCTTCAGCTTTTCAAATGCTTCCGTGCATTTCTCATCCCATGCAAAAACCAGATTCTTCTTGATTAAGCAAGTTAGTAGGACCATTATCTTTGTACAATCCTTGATGAATTTCCTATAATAACCCACCAACCCAAGAAAACTGCTAACCTCCATGGCACTCTTCGAAATCTTCCAATCTTGAATAACTTCCACTATTGTGGGGTCTACAGACAATCCCTTCTCGGAAACAATGTGTCCAAGAAATCTTACATCCTTCTTCCAAAAGTGACATTTTGAGAATTTGGCTTTAAATTGGTTCCTTCTCAAACTCCCTAGTATCTCCCTTAATTGATATGCATGCTCACCTTCACTCTTAGATAATACTAAGATATCATCCAAAAATATTACGATGAATTTATTCAGCTGTCCCCTCAAAACTCTACTCATCAAATCTACAAAGTACGCGGGGGGCATTCGTCAATCCAAAAGGCATCACTTCCCACTCATACAGTCCATCTGGAGTGCGGAATGCGGCATTCTGCTTGCTATCCTTAGTTATGCTTAATTGATTAAATCTAGTGGCTATATCCAATAGGGAAAATATTTTGGCTCCAATAAGCTGATCAAACAAATCATTTATTCTATGTAATGGATACCAATTCTTCTTAGTTAACTTGTTGTGTTCTCTATAGTCGATGCATAGCCATAATGAGCCATCTTCCTTAATGGCAAAGACAATAGGTGCTCCCCATTTAGAAGCAATTTGACAAATGCATCCTTTCTGAAACAACTCTGAAATCTTCTTATCCAACTCTCGTCTTTCTTTGGAAGCCGTGTGCCTTAATGGAGAGCGACATGTCTGGCGTCCTTCTCCAAATCAATCCTAAACCAATCTCCCTTCGAGGTGGGAGACTCGAGACTTCTTTAAAAACGTCGAAAAATTCTCGAACTACGGGTACAGATAATAGCTTATCTTGTGACAAGCTCAATGAATATAAGTAGCTTAACTCGACTAAGTTTTGGGTTGTACAATAAACATCTATATCATCCCTCTTATAACTCCTTAACCACACAATTCTCCTATCGCAATCTAAAATAGCTCTGTAGTAAGATAACCAATCCATTCCTAGGATAAGTCCTTACCCCTCAAAATTAAGAACATACATGTTACATGTGAAATTAACATTACATATGTCCACAACTAGGTCTTTGTAAATTAAGAAAAGATGCATGGACCCCCGAATAGGATTTGATACTACTATTGGGTCATTGATAACGAGGATTTTTAGACTCAAAGAGGAAACTACATTTTTAGCTATGAATGAATGTGACGCTCCCGAGTCAAATAGGATACAAATAGTATACCCAAAGATAATAGTTGTACCTTTCATTGTAGCCTTTCTTTGATCTCCAAGAGCAATTAATATGAAAATTGAATAATCTCTAATGATATTTATTTACCTGTTTAAAAATCCACTTATTATGCCTATTTAATTTCCCTATAAATGCCATATTAAATTCTCTAATAAGTGACCATTCAATTCTTTTAACTCTCTGTTAACTACAGATTTATTGTCCATATATTTTGGAATTACTATACCTTCCTTTTTCAACCTCCTAATGTATAATTAGTATGTTATTAATAATTAATACGAATATCATCGTAAATTACGCTACGTATGTATATCTTTATTTTTAATCGTTAAGTGCGTTTATATATTCCTATTTCTAACTATTAATTCCTAATAAGAACATTCATTTCCACGTTTTAATTTATTTGAAGCATGGAATAATTTAATTATATCAATTTCCATGTAATTTCTATAAATTATCCAATTCCAAAAATATGTATAAAATATGGTCGCAACTATTTCTATTGTTGAAATTTATAGATTTTGGCGTATAATATATATATATATATATATATATAATTATAGGTAAAAATACAAATACAAATATGTTCTCTCAGCGTATCATAATTCCTATAATCGACTAACCTAGGCTCTGATACCAAATGCACAACTTGCATAGTAATAGGCTTGAATTTTGACTAAATCGAAACTCGAGTCCATTAAGGTACAGATCTTTAGTTTTGGTAACATGTAATAAACATAAGCATATCAGGGAGCGATCAATATAAACTCACAACGGAATTGAAAAATATAATAGAAGTTATGTAAAGACTAAGGCTACTACCTTGGAATCAATATTAATCCTTTGATGTTTAATTTCCTCATCAGCACCGAGCATGAATAAGAAGAATTCTCCATCTATCATTCCTGTCTTGCTCTAGTATCATGTCTCTCTAAATTTATCCCGTGGGATGTAATGAGAAGGGAGGGTTAGAACAATATTATGGTGAATGGAAAATTACATACTTTACCCATACCATTAATTTATGCTGATTGATTTCCATTTAAGTGTTTACGTCTAGTAATTACAACTAATCTATTTAATTTTATGTGCACATACGATATACCTAACCTAACCTTCTCCAAGGTATAACCATAAATGTTAGCTACCGAAACCCTGGCTACTTAATACTTCTTTAATAGGTAGGAGATAGACCCAATGGCCATTAAATACTTCAATCACCAAAGCGGGCCCTCCTCAACGCAAATGCTAGTAAATTGGTTCTAGCTATAGTAACCATGATCCCAATATATGGCTCTATAATTTCTAATTTAATTATCGTACTACTAACGCATCTCAAAGATTCATCAAAGGGTTAACTAACCCACCTTCGATAAATAAATTTTTGCCTAGCCATCTACTTTGAGGTTTATGCATCTCTCATGCGGATTCTACACTAGTAGAAAGCAAAATCCATCAGGGCATAACCCAAATCTTTGCTACCGCTCAGCTTATATGCCAGACCTACTACTAATACCGATACAAAATACTAACATAGCCTGCCAACCTTCCACAACTCATATCCTATTTAGACTAACATACGTAAGTCAAGGAAAATGCCCATTTCGATTACTTATTACCTATTATTAGAAGTGGAGTGGACCCCATTTCCTTAAAAGTACTGAACCATTTAATCTTCAAATCTAAGGCGAACCCTTGGTATATTTTACCCCACCTATCTGCAATGCATATACCTTCCCCATGAGTCTTACAGTAAGAGATATCTCACATCAGTAGTAAGTATACACAAATGCTAGTAGCCTTTAGGTAAAGGGCAGACTTCTGTTGTATAACTCTATTGATCTTGCATCCTAACGCACTAAACAAAACCAATTACCCAAAGCCTAAGTATTGGGCTAGGCCCGCTAATTCATGCTTGTTCTAAACGTATAATTGAAGATTATAATTATAATTTCCTACTATAAAAATTATATTGCCTTCTAGGTATATTTAATAGTATTAATACTTACTTGTTCGTTACGTAATTATTCATATTTTATACGCTTAGGCTTTGGTTTCCTCATTTCCTTCTTATGTCTAATAAATGTCCATTATCCATAATAGCTGGTCATTAATGTCCAAATTGGATAATCTTTAATGATTTTTATTTACGCGTTTCAAAATACACTTATTATGCATGTTCAATTTCCTCATAAACGCAATATTAAATTCTCTAATTAGCACCCGTTTAATTCTTTTAACTCTCTATTAGCTACAAATTTATTGCCCGTTAAATTTGTAGTTACTATCCATAAATTTTTGAATTACTATTCCTTCCTTTTTCAACCTCCCAATCCAACAATTATTACATTATTAATAACTAATACAGTATTGTTGTAAATTATGCTTTGTATGTATATTTTTATTTTTAATTGTTAAGTGCAGTTATATGTATGTATGTGTGTGTGTATCTATATATATATATGTGTGTGTGTGTGTGTGTGTATGTATATATATTACTATTTCCAACTATCATTCTTAAACAAGAACATTCTTTTCTACGTTTTAATTTATCAGAGCTACCCTTTCAAAAAGGATTACCGTTATAACTTTCCATAAACCAAAAGGAAGGCCTTGCTTCATTTGAAATTACAAGGAATTATTTCTCCTCTTTTATTAAAATAGACAATGTAAACTACTAAAAATAATATCTATACTTTACACATGTCTATACATTTTGGTATATTCCTTGTTAATTCAAAAGATGAACTTCTATATATATTTTTGGAATTGGATAATTTATGGAAATTGCATGAAAATATATATAATAAATTATACCCTAATCCAAATAAATTAAAATATAGAAATTCACATTCCAAGTTAACCAAGGAAACCTAATTTACAACCATATTATATAATTAAGTAAACTCTACAACTTATAAACATTCTTTAATAATAATTATTCAGGACTAATTTCAAATTTCCAGATTATGTTGTACATAATATTCCTATTTTATTTACCTATTTTATAGAATATGTAGGTGATAATCCTATATTTTTGTTTTAAGCCTATAACTCATAAGATCTTATACATTCATAATGATTAAATAAAATTCAAAAAAATAAATTTCAATGTTAAATAAACTATATAATTTCCCACTCACATTTTAAGCTTTTCAAATCTCCCAAATCTGAATACCTTCCTTTACTTGACTCCTTTTCCATTCTAACCCAAAAGAAAATGTATACCAAGGTATATACAAACTATTAGAATTACAGATTTGAGAAGAGATTTGGGGTTAAGAAGAATAAAGGTTTATAATAATTGAAATTACCATTTCTTTTGCAATGTTGATTCACTTCTTCTCTTCTTCTCTTTTATTTTCTTACCTTCTCCAATTTCTCTAATTTCTCTCTGTGTGTGTATACAATATTTTATAATTAATAGAAATAGTAGAGAAGGGAAAATGGCAGAGCTTCGCTGCTTAAATTAGAAAATATGAGAAGAGGAGTGATGGGTTAAATCTGTATTTATAGGCTCTCGAATCAACCGTAACCGTTATATTAAAATAATAAAATCTGGGTCGTTTGGCCAAGGTTCAAACCATAGCCGCCACCCCCAACCGGTTGACTGCCCCCTATAAGTGGTCAACCGACCCAAGTAAGGTGGTCGACCATGGGGTCTCGCATTTTTTATAATTTATTTCCTTTTCTGTTTTAAATTATTTTTGCTCCGAAAACTTCAAACGCTAATAACTTTTTCGTTTGAGCTAAAATCACGAAATTCCAAATATGAGAATTGCTCAGAAAATCACCACGAACACAACGGTGTAAGTTTGATAGCCAAATTTCATCATTTGCTCAAATTCTATTTTTGAAACCTAATTATCATAAATTTTACGGGATGTTACAAAGCTCGCGCCAATGTTGAGCCTATGGCCATTTGTAGTTTAGGAACTTGACATAATCAATGCACTACATATGTCGAAATATGGAATGAAATATGACATCGTTGCAGTGGGCTATTTCACAAAGTGGACTAAAGAGAAACCACTTGCCATGTCAATATGAAGAAGGTGACCAATTTTGTGGTGAAGAACATTATATGTCATATTGGAGTTCCATAAATGATTATCACCGACAATGGAACCCAATTCAAATGTGCCAAATTCAAAGATTCTGCAGTCAATACTGAATTGAAAAGAAATTCACGTTAGTAATATGTAAACCTATATTACCGAAGAGTATTACTAAGTAACACAGTCTAATAATACAAAGAACGAGGTTTGTTAAGAGCGACCTTACGTAAATCGACTTCTAATTTGTCTTTCTTACCGTAATATGAACCAACCAAAATTTGATATATGTGATATGCGAAGTAGCACTTACATAGGTTTATATTAGCAACACCGTGACGCCCCACCTCTATACTCACGCTAGCCAAGGACACTACTGAGTAATGTCATCGACTAGCACGAAGAATAAGGCTGTTGAGGAGCGACTATCTGTGTAATTGCTTTGTGCAAGTACCGATATGTCAGATAATATAACTTACATTTCATTTCAAGAGGAATCCGACATATCGAATACAAACTCAAAGCTACCACACAGTGGCTATGTGGACTTTGGAAACAAATATAGAAATAAACATAACACAAATCAATCACAGATATTCATATCACAAAGGTGGAAACAGATATGAATATAACACATAGAAGTGTACATCAAAGTAGTGGTCAAACTAGATCCACTACATCACAAAAGAATAGATACAAGTGCTAGACAAAAGAATAAGTATACATCAAGGAGTCTCTATCTCAAATGTATACTAACAAAACTACTATGCTAAAGTAGTTAGCCAAAAGTCAGGTGACGGACCCTGATAAGAAGTCAAGCAGGAGCACCTAAAATACCTCGGTCTGACCCGAGTATTATTTAAGAAGAAAATAATAAACGGATCAGTCCAGCTATAAATATCAGATAAAATGAGATAGGATAAGAGATATCACAAAAACGTATGATAACAATAATGCCATACTGTGACAAGTATACATCAGATAACAACAAAAATCATACAATATCTCAAATATTCTCAAACACCAAAAAAATGTCATATTCTTTAAATTATTCACCAAAACACAAATATTGATAGAGCTTATCAATTCAATTCACGAAATTGGTGAAACACAAATACTAGAAATCAACCACCAGAAATCCAGAAAACACAAAAGGGGGAAGGCCTATCACAAACGGGAGCATGAAAACTCACCAACACGTGTATCACAAATGGAACGCTATTCCATGGTTGCTAACCATCAATTTTGGAGCCGAAGCTCCACAAACGGCCTGAAGACCATGGGTCGCTACCCCACCAATTTTGAGTTGAAACTCCACAAACGTGGATTAACCCCCACACAGACAAAGAGACGTCGCACATCGCTAGTCTAAATCACAAAATGATCATCATCGATCAATAAAAAGTGTCAATTTCACTAAGCTAGTAAATAAATGAGTTTAGCTTCATGTCCCATAACCACTGGCTTAACTTAAATATTTACGAACAAATTGTAGATTTCCACTCAAAAATTGTCACAAGAGTTCAATCGAACAAGTCCAAGAATTAACCAACAAAGTAAACGCAAGCGTTTCATACCACTTGTTTTGCTAAGCCGTTTAATTAGATTTCTCATACGAATGAAGTAAAGGTTTGTATATACTAACAGATTGGAAAACGGTTTTATAAACGAGATTTGTATTAAAAATAGAGTTGGAATCATCTTTGTGAAAGAGTTTGAATATTTACTACTAGTATAGAAACCTTTGTATTTTAAAGTGATAAATCACAGAAATGATTGTAGAAACAATCAATCATCAAAATCCACATTCGACGACGTGAATTAAACCATAAGAATCGATACTGAATCCATCAAAATGGATATTCCCAGAAATCCTAAAAAAAGAAGTCATCAAAGTCGATAAATGATAACAACAAATCGGATCATCAAGAATCGATAAAAATCGAAAACCCACACAAAACTGCCCAAAATAGGCAAAAAGCACATCTCCCAGATTCACTCGACTGAACCAGAAGGTCAGTCGACTTATACAAGGCCAGAAACTCTCGGGTTCCTGGTTCAGTCGACTGACCTTCTGGTTCAGTCGACTGATACAGGGACAGGAACATTCGGTTCCCAGTTTTAGTCGACTGAACCAGAAGGTCAGTCGACTGATACAAGGCCAGAGAATTCTCTGGTCCCAGATTCAGTCGACTGACCTTCTGGTTCAGTCGACTGACCTTCTGGTTCAGTCGACTGAACTGCTATTTGCAGTATTTTCAGTCTAGCCCCATGAAGGGCAAAAATCCAACGGAAGTGATCCGACGAGCAACGGAGACTAGGGATTCATGCCAAGCGACAACCCAGCCTTATAGGCTCATCGATACACCTCAACAACATGTTCAAACGTCAAAGATAGGATTTTTAAAGATTTGACTTCAAAACACCAAAAATTGGAATATTCATCAAACCAATTCAATTCAAAGGCAAATGAACAAGGAATAGATGTTAGGGATTACTGCCTAACAACTATCAAAGATATAGACATAGATGTGAGTTCAAAAACTCACCTTTTAAACCTAAAACAACAAATGAGAAGCTCTAGAACAAGCAAAGATTGATTTCTCTTCAACAACACCTCTAGAATCTTGAATCTATTATCAAAGGTGAAGTTTTTCCTAAGTTAGGTTATAGGAATTTATGAAAATTGAAGAGGGATTGAGATGGAGAAGATGGAGAGGATGCTTACCTAAGCTTCTCCTTGATTTTGGATTTGAATTTGTATTTCCTAAACAAACTAGGGTTTTGGAATTCTAATTTCCAATATCTTCCCTCATTTTTCTCTAGAGCTTGAATGTGATAGGAAATGAGGAGTGGAATGAATGAAGAGGAGTGGAGTTGGGTTATTTGATAGGTTGGTGGGCTGAAACCCTAACCCAAAGCCCTAAATGAAAATATCAAAATTTTACTCAACTCCAAACATATCGATGTTTATACTCAAAAAGGTTGCAAACGCCATTTTGGACTCAATGGAAGTGGTCTCGAGTCCTAATTCGACTGTTTTCAAAAAGTGACATTTCGGACTTAAATCCGATTAACGATGCTATATTTAAATAAAACATTTAAATATACAATCGTAAAATATGTGGGTTATTACAGACTCCCCTCCTTAAAGAAATTGCATCCTCGCAACACTTAAGAAAAAGAAAATAAAAAGTAACAACCATACAAAGGCATAACAACACAAAAAGAAGAAATTTTGAAATGAGAAGTTCACCCTAAGGAGCACGAGAGAGTAAGTCTAGATGTGTTCGCTCGATGAATTCTCTGGATTCCTAAGAGCAATCCTTAGGATTTGTGGACCATTGAACTTTCACAAGAGGAACATCTTTATTTCGAAGGCGTTTAACCTCCGTAGCAATGATACGAATAGGATGTTGCTCGTAAGTCAAATCAATTTCTTAAATAACACCGGGCTCAAGAATAGAATCAGAATCCTGAAGGCATTTCCGTAATTGAGAGACGTGGAATACGTCATGAATAGCATAAAATTGAGCCGGTAATAAAAGGCGATAATCCACGGAACCAATGCGTTCGGTGATAGAAAATGGACCAATATATCGAGGTGCTAATTTTCCCGATCGACTAAAACGCACAACACCCTTCATAGGTGAAACACAAATAAACACAAAATCTCCCACAGAAAATTCTAATTTCCTTCTTCGATTATCGGCATAGGATTTTTGTCTACTTTGAGCTTCTTTCATCCTATGACGAATAAGGTCAATCTTTTCTGTGGCATCATGAATAAAATATGGACCTAAAACCAGCTTCTCACCGGCTTCAAGCCAACACGAAGGAGATCGG
This sequence comes from Allium fistulosum, assembly GCA_030737815.1. Taxonomy (NCBI): domain Eukaryota; kingdom Viridiplantae; phylum Streptophyta; class Magnoliopsida; order Asparagales; family Amaryllidaceae; genus Allium; species Allium fistulosum. The sequence goes on from CM060902.1 coordinate 1,432,078,504, forward strand.
CATGGCCTTCCGTAGAGTGCCTCGAAAGGTGCCATACCAATACTAGATTGGAAGCTATTATTATAGGAAAACTCAACAAGAGAAATATGATCTTCCCAACTTTCACCAAAATCAAGAACACAAGCACGAAGGAGACCTTCAAGAGTTTGATTCACACGCTCTGTTTGTCCATCGGACTGAGGATGATAAGCGGTGCTAAAATTAAGCTTTGTTCCCAAAGATTTTTGAAGACCCTTCCAAAATCCACTGGTAAACAATGGATCACGATCGCTAATAATAGAAGTAGGAACTCCATGCAATTTAACAATTTCCTTGACATAGAGTTTAGCCAAAATAGGTACGGTCCGATTGGACCGAACGGGAATAAAATGGGCAGATTTTGTAAGTCTATCTACTATCACCCATAGGCTATCATGACCCGAACGAGAACGGGGAAGACCGTCAATAAAGTCCATGGAAATTTGATCCCACTTCCAAACTGGAATGTCCAAAGGTTGCAATAACCCATCGGGCCTTTGATGCTCGACCTTTACGTGTTGGCAAGTCATGCAACACTTAATAAAGTTAGCAATATCAGATTTCATTCCATCCCAATAATAAAGTCGCTTCATATTCGTGTACATTTTACTACTACCGGGATGAATGGTAAATTTAGAACGATGAGAATCTTCTAAAATGTCTTTACGAAGATCACAAATATTTGGCACAATAAGTCTACTAAATTTTCGAATACCGCCACGAGTATCAACATCAAAGTCTTTCAAACCTTCAATATCAATTTTATCCCTACAACTTTGGCTAAGAAGAATCAATTCGGGATCATGCTTTTGAGCTTCAAGAATGCGGTCTAAAAGAGAAGGATGAGCCTCAAGGCTATACAAAACAAGAGATGAACATGAATTGGATTCACGATCTCGAATCTCACTAGTGGATAAAGTCGCGAGATCATTCCATTCGGATATCATCTTGGAAACAACCGCTTGTTGCTTACGACTAAGGGCATCGGAAAATCGATTTCCCATTCCTGGAGTATAAAGAATATCAAGATCATAAGATGCAAGGAACTCGAGCCAACGTTGTTGACGCAAATTAAGTTTCTTTTGGGAAAATAAATACTTCAAAGATTTATGATTGGTATAGAGAACAAATTTCTCTCCCAAAAGATAATGACGCCAAATTCTAAGGGCGAAAACAATAGCCGCGAGCTCCAAATCATGAGTGGAATATCTAGTCTCGGCAAGCTTTAATTTCCTAGAAGCATAAGCAATAACACGTTCCCTTTGCATGAGAACGGTACCCAAACCAACACGACTAGCATCGGTATAAACAATAAAATCTTGGTTCCCTTCGGGAATCACAAGAATAGGAACATCGGAAAGGAGTTCTTTTAATTTCTGAAACGAAGCTTCACATTTGTCTGACCAAATGTATTTAACTCCCTTCTTTGTCAAACTTGTGAGAGGTACGGAAATTTTAGAAAAGTCTGTTATGAATCGACGATAATAGCCCACCAATCCGAGAAAGCTACGAATTTCCATCACACTCTCCGATCTCTTCCAATTTTGAATCGCTTCAATAAAGGATCCACGGAAATTCCGGATTCAGAAATAATATGCCCCAAAATTTCACACGATATTGCCAAAAGTGGCATTTAGAAAATTTTGCTTTCAATTGGTTGCTCCTAAGAGTTTCCAGCACAATCTGAAGATGATTTTCATGCTCTTCCTCGGTTTTAGAATAAACAAGAATATCATCGATGAAGATGAGAACAAATCGATTAAGGAAGTCTTTGAAAACTCGATTCATAAGGTCAACGAAATAAGCTGGAGCATTTGTTAAACCAAATGGCATAACAAGCCATTCATAAGATCCATAAAGAGTACAGAACGATGTCAAAGGAATGCTATCCTCTGCAATACGGAGCTGATGAAAACCGGTTGCTAAGTCTAACCGTGAAAAGACTCTAGCACCACTAAGTTGATCGAATAGATTATCAATCCGAGGCAAGGGATATTTATTCTTGATGGTGAGATCATTAAGCTTGCGGTAGTCAACACAAAACCTGAGTGTACCACCGGATTTCTTCATAAAAATAGCTGAAGCTCCCCATGGAGAGGAACTAGAACGAACAAACTGTTTTGCTTCCAATTCGGATAATTGTTTACGCATCTCCTCATTTTCCTTATTAGACATACGATAAGGAGGACGAGTGATCGGTAGAGCTCCAGGGATTAGATTAATTCTGAACTCAATTGCTCGCTTAGGTGGTAATCCTAATACGGGCTCAAATATGTCAGGAAATTCACGAACAATGTGAATGAGAGAAATAACATCTTCCTCATCATCATTATTGTCATCATGAGGATTTAGAGAATGCAAGGATGCTCCCGAATTGGAATCTGAATCTTTAAGAACAAGAGAAATCTACTTAACATATTATGGATGTCGAAGATATATAGTCCGCTCAGGACATAGGATATAGACTTCATATCGGTTAAGCCAATCCATTCCCAAAATCATTCTGAAGCCTAAGTAACGCATAATATGCAAATCGGCTCGGAAAGCATAATCACATAAAATAATTTCGACATCTTTACAAAGTAAACTGAGTGTTGCAGATCACCCAACTGGATTCGCAATTATCAATGAAGTCATCAAGCCAATAACATCCAAAGACAAAGCATCAACAAGTTATTTTGATATAAAAGAGTGAGATGCACTCGTATCAAAAAGAACTCGAATAGGAAGATCACAAAATATAATAATGCCATCAAGGATAGAATGAGAAATACCTTGACCAAGAGAAGTGTTAGTAGGGGCTTGCACAACATTTAGCTTGCCTTCCTTCTTGCTTTGGAGTTTGGGACATAAAGATATAGTATGACCTGAACTTTTGCAATAGCGACAAGTAAGAGACTTCGGACACTTGTTTGCATAATGGTCCTTAGAACCACAATTGTAACATTCTCCATGACTAGAGGTAGGAGTCTTTGCTACCGAAGTTGCTTGCTTCCCTTTCTTATTGGGATAAGGCTTGAACTTAAAAGGCCTCTTCTTATTGATGTTTTGTTTGGCTCCCATAACTTCAACATCACTTTCTTTATTGGCCTCTTCGAGTCGAAGAGCGATATCAACAAGCTGATCGAAAGGAACTTCTAGTTTCAGAAGTAATGGCATTTTGAGGTTCTTATTCAACCCATAAGCAAATCTCTGATTTTTCTTCAATAGGGTATTAATATACTCGACCCCATATTTAGATAGAGATTCGAAAGATGAGACGTAGTCGGTTACAGAAGATTCACCTTGAACAAGGTCGATAAAGCATCGAGCTAAAGATACTTTTTCAGCTTCTGGCACAAATTTTAACTCGAACCTTTCCCGAAATTGCTCCCAAGTAAGATCCGCTTCAATAATCTCCAAGATCAGAAGCTCATACCAATCTAATGCTCTCTCCTGGAGCATGCTAGAAGCCACTTGGACTCGATGTAGATCAATAAGATTCATGCGGGAAAAGATGCGATCGCATGTTCTAAGCCAAGCTCGGACTTCTATAACGCTTTCGGAACCCTTGAAAGGCCTTCCACCCAAGTTGGTGTAATCACTGCACAAGCGTGCAAACCCAGATTTAGGATGAGTAGGCTTTGGAATGGGTACGATAGCTTGAGCATTTTTAACAAGATCTAGAAGTTACTAAGCAGACATAAATACTCCATCCTAAGGAGTAGCACTGGATTGACCGGCGCTGGGACGGCCTGGTCTAACCATTTCTCTTCTTTAAGAAAGAAAAAAGAGGAAAAAGGTTATTCACAGAATGAATATCAAACAAACTTGATTGATAAAACAAGGCATCATAAAAAGAAATAGGATAGAACGGTACGAAGACTCGAATTAAATCCTATGGCACGATTCCTAAGAAAGACTTAGGACAATGATCCTTGCTAGATTATTTTACATTATTCCAAAGTTTGGCTCTGATACCAAGCTGTGACGCCCCACTTCTATACTCATGCTAGCCAAAGACACTACTGAGTAATGCCGTCGACTAGCATGAAGAATAAGGCTGTTGAGGAGCGACCATCTGTGTAATTGCTTTGTGCGAGTACCGATATGTTAGATAATACAACTTACATTTCATTTCAAGAGGAAATCCGACATATCGAATACAAAATCAAAGCTACCACACAGTGGCTATGTGGACTTCGGAAACAAATATAGAAATAAACATAACACAAATCAGTCACAAATACTCATATCCCAAAGGCGGAAACAGATATGAATATAACACATAGAAGTGTACATCAAAGTATTGGTCAAACTAGATCCACTACATCACAAAAGAATAGATACAAGTGCTAGACAAAAGAATAAGTATACATCAAGGAGTCTCTATCTCAAATGTATACTAACAAAACTACTATGCTAAAGTAGTTAGCCAAAAGTCAAGTGACGGAACCTGATAAGAAATCAAGCAGGAGCACCTGAAATACCTAGGTCTGACCCGAGTATTATTTAAGAAGAAAATAATAAATGGATCAGTTTAGCTATAAATATGAGATAAAATGAGATAGGATAAGAGATATCACAAAAACGTATGATAACAATAATGCCATAATATGACAAGTATACATCAGATAATAACAAAAATCATACAATATCTCAAATATTCTCAAACACCAAAAAAATGTCATATTCTTTAAATTATTCACCAGAACACAAATATTGATAGAGCTTATCAATTCAATCCATGAAAATTGGTGAAACACAAATACTAGAAATCAACCACCATAAATCCAGAAAACACAAAAGGGGGAAGGCCTATCACAAACGGGAGCATGAAAACTCACCAACACGTGTATCACAAACGGAACGCTATTCCATGGTTGCTAACCATCAATTTTGGAGCCGAAACTCCACAAACGACCCAAATACTATGGGTCGCTACCCCACTAATTTTGAGTTGAAACTCCACAAACGGGGTTTAACCCCTACACAAACAAAGAGACGTCGCACATTGCTAGTCTAAATCACAAAATGATCATCACCGATCAATAAAAAGTGTCAATTTCACTAAGCTAGTAAATAAATGAGTTTAGCTTCATGTCCCATAACCACTGGCTTAACTTAAATATTTACGAACAAATTGTAGATTTCCACTCGAAAATTGTCACAAGAGTTCAATCGAACAAGTCCAAGAATTAACCGACGAAGTAAACGCAAGCGTTTCATATTATTTGTTTTGCTAAGCCGTTTAATTAGATTTCTCATACGAAGGAGGTAAAGGTTTGTATATACTAATAGATTGAAAAACGATTTTATAAACGAGATTTGTATTAAAAATAGAGTTGGAATCATCTTTGTGAAAGAGTTTGAATATATACTACTAGTATAGAAACCTTTGTATTTTAAAGTGACAAATCACAAAAATGATTGTAGAAACAATCAATCACCAAAATCCACATTCGACGACGTGAATTAAAACACTAAGAATCGATACCGAATCCATCAAAATGGATATTCCAAGAAATCCCAAAAAAAGAAGTCATCAAAGTCGATAAATGATAACAACAAATCGAATCATCAAGAATCGATTAAAAATCGGAAACCCACACAAAACTGCCTAAAATAGGCAAAAAGCACATCTCCCAGATTCAATCGACTAAACTAGAAGGTCAGTCGACTGATACAAGGCCAGAAACTCTCGGGTTCCTGGTTCAGTCGATTGATACAGAGACAGGAACATTCGGTTCCCAGTTTCAGTCGACTGAACCAGAAGGTCAGTCGACTGATATAAGGCCAGAGAATTCTCTGGTCCCAGATTCAGTCGACTGACCTTCTGGTTCAGTTGACTGAACTGCTATTTGCAATATTTTCAGTCTAGCCCCATGAAAGGCAAAAATCCAACGGAAGTGATCGGACGAGCAACGGAGACTAGGGATTTATGCCAAGCGACAACCCAGCCTTATAGGCTCATCGATACACCCCAACAACATGTTCAAACGTCAAAGATAGGATTTATAAAGATTTGACTTCAAAACACCAAAAATTGGAATATTTATCAAACCAATTCAATTCAAAGGCAAATGAACAAGGAATAGATGTTAGGAATTACTGCCTAATAACTATCAAAGATATAGACATAGATGTGAGTTCAAAAACTCACCTTTTAAACCCAAAACAACAAATGAGAAGCTCTAGAACAAGCAAAGATTGATTTCTCTTCAACAACACCTCTAGAATCTTCAATCTATTATCAAAGGTGAAGTTTTTCCTAAGTTAGGTTATAGGAATTTCTGAAAATTGAAGAGGGGTTGAGATGGAGAAGATGAAGAGGATGCTTACCTAAGCTTCTACTTGATTTCGGACTTGAATTTGTATTTCCTAAACAAACTAGGGTTTTGGAATTCTAATTTCCAATATCTTCCCCTATTTTTCTCTAGAGCTTGAATGTGTTAGGAAATGAGGAGTGGAATGAATGAAGAGGAGTGGAGTTGGGTTATTTGATAGGTTGGTGGGCTGAAACCCTAACCCAAAGCCCTAAATGAAAATATCAAAATTTTACCCAACTCCAAACATATCGATGTTTATACTCAAAAAGGTCGCAAACGCCATTTTGGACTCAATGGAAGTGGTCTTGAGTCCTAATTCGACTATTTGCAAAAAGTGACATTTCGGACTTAAATCCGACTAACGATGCTATATTTAAATAAAACATTTAAATATACAATCGTAAAATATGCAGGTTATTACAAAAACAATGTATAATAAATATACACAGACACATAATTACATCGTAGCGGAACAAATATGATACACATCACATAATAGAAAGTGGGTCTCAGAATAGAGTACAAAGCTCACTACCCAAAAATATACATCATAGTATCATCACTACCTGAATCCAAAATATCATACACACACACATGTACATATCCATTGGACACATACTAACTGAAGAGATAACAGATGCAAATCTTGTAAAGCCAAATGAAGAGATAACAAAAAGCTGCATACTGCAAAATCCCCTTAAACTCTAGACATGCACATGAATCCATGGTCAATATCCCTGAACCTGAAATGTCTTGGCCCGACCCGAGCATTATAATAAAATAACATCCAAATCAGACTATCTCTAAATATCAAAAGTTGAGATCTCAATACTAAAGATATCAATCGGATATCAATGGCAACAAGATATAATAACTAATAAATAGTATACAAAGGATCTTAATAGACAAATATGTCCTGAATAATATTCACTATTTCATAAAAACACTTTATTTCCATTATAGAGTATTATACACAATTATAGATATTCACATATTGCCATTTAAAATCAATGAAACTAAAATAAATCCATACAATGATATTGCTAATCAAAGTTATTGTCCCCTTTTGGACAAACATAGAGGTACGGTCCCCTCCTGGACAATCATAAAAACGCAACCAAATCAACATCATACACAATGTCACAAAATCACATCAAATCTCTCATGGACTATCATCTTAAATATGGTGCTAACATATCGAAATCTTTGAAGCACAAAAAGGGAATTCATAATTGAACATAAATGCTACGAAGAACATGCGGGAATGGATACCCGAGTACACTAATAATAATCACTAGCAATTTGTCCAGTCGCTAACACCATACTAAATATCTTGACCAATAGGATACTCTTAGTGCGAATTGCTTTCTTCCAAGGGGAGACTGATAAGAAATGCTCTAGGAGTTTAGCCCGCTAAACTTCTACAGTCGAAAGGTACCGGATATCCATAACATATGTTCAACCTAATATCGCACTACTAAGGTGTCCGCCTACTCACGAATGGCGCTATTGTTATGATATCGAATATAGCATGCGGTATAGATTGTTGGCCCGGTGGTATAGGACTGGAAACTAAAACGAATACCATGACTCGGGGTGCCATCTCCGTCGTCAAGCCACTAGGTCGAACAACTAGCCTACAAGGTCAAGCTACCGAATGCACTGATGAATATAACGAGTTATTGTATAACTCGCGTCCCTAAGATACTATTGATCATGAAGTGTTATAAACTTATCGAACGGTAATAACTAATGTAACATTGTGTGTGCCATAACCACTCGGTGTTTCTAAAATATTTACTATTAGTTAGTGAATTCCACAACCAAATACTCTACGCAAACAAATCATATAATTAAACAATGGAGTGATAACTAATGTCCTATAACCACTTGTTATAACTGAAGTGTTTAAGTATATTTCTCATTTCATGGAAAAGATTAATCAAATAAGAATAGTCATATGTTTATGGAAGTAACCTTCAAAACTATTTCCTTAGAAAATATAATGATTTTCCAAATGCCTTAAAACCTCACTTTTGGTTTCAAATATTACTATATATTGATTTTATAAAATATTATTACTAAAATCTGATAATTCAAATTTCTTTATCTAAAATTCTAGAAATCGAATTCATAAACAAAACAATATTTCATTTGAAGACACTTCTATATTTTCATAAGCAGTTATTTTAACCTAAACAAGGAGTTAAAATCAACTTAATTCTGGATTTAAACCACTTAATGTTAACCCGCCTTTTGGCAAGGCTGTAGGCAAGCGGATTTAACTAAGTCGACTTCACGATTATCGAGGCAGGAACATGATGGATTCAGTTTAAAAGGATGAAGTTCACCTGGATATGTCGTTCGGTCGAGAAATGGAGAAGTTGCATGGCTCGGTCTGGAAGATATGCGTCGCTCGGCATTTTTCCTCGCTCGGCACAAAAGCCCCGCTCGGCACAAGTACTTCGTTCGGCCTACACTCCTCGCTCGGCATTTCTTCTCATTCGGCATCATAGGTCGCTCGGCATCATGGGTCGTTCGGCATTAGACGTCGCTCGGCATCGTGGGTCGCTCGGCATCGTGAGTCGCTCGGCACCAAGCCTCGTTCGGCATACGAATGCTGTTCAGCATGAACTCCTCGTTCGGCATGGCAACCTCGTTCGGCATATGAATGCTGTTTGGCATGAACTCCTCGTTCGGCATGGCAACCTCGCTCGGCATTCTCTGTTTGGACCAACCTCGTTCGGCATGCGTGGGTCGGCATCAAGTGGCTCGGCATTGATGGGATACGGCTCGGCCTAGGTGGCTCGGCGAATGCCGCTCAATCGAGGACGAAGGGTATACATGGCTCGGCAATGGCCTTTGTGGGCCCAAACTATTCAGGAGGCCCAACAACCTGGTTTTGCCTATAAATACATCATATGGGGGTTCATAAAAGGGGATCTTCTTTCTGCTCTCTGGCTTTCTCTTTTCTAAGGCTACTCTGCCATTTTTGTAACTGTAATCGATTATTACAACAATAAAAAGGAAACTTCTAAGTGGATGTAGGTCAGAGTTAGCAGAACCGCTATAAAATATATTGTCCTTTACTGCTTTCATTTTAATTTTTACTGTTCTTCACATTATTACTCTCTACATATATTCTGTATGTGAGCTATGACTGGTATTTGGTGCTTTCAACTAGATTTGAGTGTTAGTGACCAATTTAGGCGCTAACATTTTGGTGCTTTCACTGAGAGTTAAACCCAGGGATTTCGAAGTTAGGATTTTGGATTCAAAAGCTTAGGAACTTGGATCCTAGGAAGTAATGCTAGGCCACCAACAAGGAAGCAAGTGATAGAAAGGAGCAATCAAGAGGGAAGTCAAGAGGCTTCCTCTGGAGCTGGAGCAAGTCAAGCATCCATCTACATCACCAGAAATGAGATGGAAGCGATGATGAAAAGACAAGAGGAGATGATGCAGGCTCTTCTCAAACAATTTGCACAAGTAGGAAATGCAGGAGCTCAGGTCCGTGGAGCTGAATCAGAAGCGCTCAACCGGTAAGCAGAGGGAGTGGTTCATTAGGGGGCAGCCCCCAATCAGCAGACGGCTATCAATCTGGATGGACCTAGACTCGGGGGGACACCACCAAGAAATGCTGGACCAATCCATGGAGGGACACCAGATGACCCAGTGCAACCCGACACCAACATGAGTGCAGGAGTACATGATGAGGAGTATGCGCCAGGATTCCCTCGTGAACTCGGGGGACAGATCAGAGGTAGTGGACAAGGATTGCAGTTTGGTGACAATGACAGATTAGCAGAGATGGTCAGACGAGCTATGAGAGGCGGACTGGTAAATAAAGACTTGAAGGATGTGAAAGGAGTCCCTTTACTCCTGCTATCAGGCAAGCTAGGAACCCACCGGATTTTAAGCTACCAATGTTGGAGATGTATGATGGGAGAACGGATCCTGCCGTTCACCTGACAAAGTACATGAGGCATATGGAGGTACTGGGGGCATCAGATGAGGTCATGGCTCGATGCTTCCCTTTGTACTTGTCGGATATCGCAACTATGTGGTTCAGACAGCTAGAGAGTGGTTCTATTGACACTTGGATAGAGCTGATTGAGAGGTTTATGAGGCAATTTCGGGTCCATATAGTCAGACCCAAGAACGTAATGACTGTGACATCGATGAAACAATGGAAGGGAGAGTCCCTCAGGGATTTTTTAACTAGATTCAACGCAGTGGTAGCTTCAGTGGATTAGCCCGATCCGTTAATGGTTTTAATGGCAGCAGTCTCAGGAATCGCGGATAATTCGGATTTCAAGATATCATTGGAATGGGACCCACCGAGGGATCTCGGGGAGTTCTACCATGAGGCGGAAAGGTTCCTGAGACAGGAGGATGCACAGGCTGAGAGAGTAGGGAGAGAGGATGAAGCTTATGCAGTGAGGTGTGGAGGTCCACCCAGGGAGGATCCAAGTAAAGACGATAAAGGAAAAAGGAAAACAAATGGCAACAGTGGCACTTCGAAGAGGCCTCGAAGGGAGTCAAAGTTTTCTTCTTACACAAATTTAACTGAGACTCTAGAAAAGACTTACTTGGATACTCGGGGGCACCTCCAGTATCGAAGACCGGCTAGGAAGGAACCATCAGAATACGAGCGGGCGTCAGGAAAGCATTGCCTATTCCATGAGCTGGATGGGCACAACATGAATGATTGCAGGCATTTAAAGGATATCATTGAAGAGCATTTAAGGAATGGTCACCTGCAACAATACATAAGGAATCGAGCTGTAGTAGTGGAACGGGAGCGGCCACCGCCTACCTCGAACGAAGGTGGCACTGGATCTAGTCACCGCCGGCTTGTTATCAACTGAATGGATTTATGGTTCTGAATAAGTAATAGAACTCAAAGTAAAACAGTTAGGTCACTTACACACGTACGGGACCGAGGATGGTCCCTAGGAGTGCTCGGAGATGATGAAAAACTGTACTGCTTGGATCTATGAAATCCGGTTTTCTTTTTGTTTTTCTGCAAACTTTGGTTTCTTCTTTGTTACTTCGGACATTTAATCCCCTTTGTTGTACGAACTTTCACTTTGATAACTGAATTCTGTAATGATTGGGATTAGACTAATTCAATAAATAATACAGGCCAAGCGATTACCGTTCCGACCGGAGAGACGGGACAGTAATCGCGAATTACGAGTCCCTTTGTCGGAGAGCAACGGAATGGACTCGAACAAAATGAACAAAGTCCTCCGTCGAAGAGCCGAGGCCGGAGAATATAAGAAGTCCTCGACCGGAGAGTCGAGGCCGGAGAATACAAAGTCCTCGGTCGGAGAGCCGAGGCCAGAGAATTGCTCTCTTCTAAGGGGAGTCTGACAAGAAAAGCTCTAGGAGTTTAGCCCGCTAAACTTCTACAGTCCGAAGGTACCGAATATCCATAACATATGTTCAACCTAATATAGCCCTACTAAGGTGCCCGCCTACTCACTAATGGCGCTAGTGTTATGATATTGAATATAGCTTGCTATACAGACTACTGGCTCGGTAGTATATGGCTAGAAACTAAAACGAATACCACGACTTGAGGTGCGACCTCCGCCATCAAGCCGCTAGGTCGAACAACTAGTCTACAAGGTTAAGCTACCGAATGCACCGACGGATATAACGAGTTATACAATAACTCGCATCCCCAAGATAATATTGTTCACGAAGTGTTATAAACTTATCGAATGGTAATTACTAAAGTAACACTATGTGTCCCATAACCACTCGGTATTTCTAAATTATTTAATATTAGTTAGTAAATAACATTACCAAATACTCTATGCAAACAAGTCATATAATTAAACAATGGAGTGATAACTAGTCTCTCGTAACCACTTGTTACTACTGAATTGTTTGAGTGTATTTCTCATTTCATAGAAAAGAGTAATCAAATCAGAATAGTTATATGTTTATGGAAGTAACCTTCAAAACTCTTTCCTTAGAAACTACAATGATTTTACAAATGCCTTAAAACCCCACTTTTGGTTTCAAATATTACTATATATATTTCATAAATACTATTACTAAAATCCGATAATTAAAATTTCTTTATCTAAAATTCTAGAAATCGAACTTATAAAAAATATATTTTCATTTCAAGAAACTTCTTTATTTTTATAAGAAATTATTTTAAACTAAACAAGGAGCTAAAATCAATTTAATTCCGGCTTTAAAACAACTTAAAATCTTCCATAAACACACGATTAAACACCTTCCGTAAACACTATTTAAAACACACCATTTGATTCAATAATTAAACAATAGAATCATTTTATCAAGTAGTTATTTTTGCTCCATAAATCTCAGCGCTAATACACAAAAAAGGAGCAAGAAATATCACAAATAAACACATAGAAGAATTGCTAAAATAGATAACCAAAACTGATCTAACTTGAAGCATTACCGCTCCAGGTTTTCGACCACCGATCGACCAACCATTGAATTCCTGGAGCAGTAATGCTCTAGGTCGTGACCAATTTTCTCAGCGGTAAATTTTCGGTGACCTGATCGATTTCTAACTTATTCCTAAAATTTTAAAACATGCATAAACACTAATTCAAGTCTATATTATTGTCCGGAGAGAATCAAGCAGCACCACCTTTGTATTTGTTCATCTTTTGCAATTTACAGTAAATGAATTTAGCACAATGAAGCACATATGTTGACAAGAAAACTTGTCAACACCTCAAATTGAAGCTTGGGGTATGAGTAATGCTTTCGAAACCTCCTTTCAAAGGAGTGCAGGTTACTAACACTTTTCAAGATGGTAAAGATGATTAAAAACACGTCCTTCGAACCTTTCGATGCAGTCGAAAGGCTGACTTCTATTTTGGAAAGTCCTTTTGAATTGGTTGGATTAGAACTCAGTTGGAACTGCCTTTCAACGCAGACGAGGTAGCTCAAGTTAGCGAATCTATGGATTTTGGAGAAAGTAAGGCCGGATGGGTTTCGACTTGGTCGAAAGGGTAGACCTCTCTTGTATTACGGGTTTAGGCTAAAACTCTTAAGATATATGTGAACAAGGGGTTTCGACCCAATCGAAAAGATTCCTTTCGACTAGATCGATAGCAGTTTGAATTAAATGTTTGAAACAAGAGTCGCGGGTCTACTATCTAATTAAGAATATCACTATCTTTCTTTTCATTGAACTAAATTGTACGAATTGGCTGAATCCCCAATTTGATATGGGAATTAGGGATTATAAGCCTTTTAGAAAATACAAGTTAGAAGTGATGAAATTAGATCCACTTACAACTGACTCCTTGGGTCTTATTTATAGGCGTGAGTTAGCACCTTCCGACTCTAAGCTTTCAACACGATCGAAAGGTTAACCGCTCTACTTTCGTGAGTGTCCACCGAATCCTACCTTTCGACCTAGTCGAAAGGGTTTTAGTCAATCCTGTTGTCATTGGAGGCTAGGCCTCTCTCTCTCTCTTGCTTTGTTTCTTTTTGACTTCACCGAAAGGTGTTGCTTGATAGCCTTCGACCTCGTCGAAAGGTCTATTGATGGGCTTTTAACTTGAATGTTGATGTGTCAAATGAGTTGGCCTGAGTGCTGGCCTTCGATACTGTCGAAACATGTTCTTTTTTGGTTTCGAATGAGTCGAAACACCTTTTGCTGTAAGTATCTCTCCTAGTGAGTGCAGAACCTCAGCTTTTGGTGTTGACGTAGGCTTGATTTTCCCTTCATTGATGAGTGTGACTTTAACCAATTCGAAAGGTTGTCAAATGCTTTCGAAAGGGTTATTTTTGTCGGAAATTCTTCTGATGAACATAGACAAAGATGAAACCATTCATTTTGAATGGTCTGGTGCATGTGGAGAAAGTATGGTACTCATTGCCTTCGAAAGGTAGTTTTCAACCTTGTCGAAAGCTTTTCGCCTATTGACTTTAGAAGGTAGCCTTTGATCTCATCGAAAGGTGCTGTTGGCATTTGTATCTTCTTGGTGAAAGCTTCACTTAATGTTTGAATGGACCACCCTGGTGCTTTCGAATCTTTATCAATACTTTTGCTCATTCTTTCATACCTTTTCTTTTATGAATATTTATGGATAACATTTAGCCCCCAGTATGAAAGAAGCTTTTTTTCTTTAGGAAAAAAACTCTAATGATCTTTTCTCTTTATTCCCTACATAAAAGTTAATAACTATCATTAGAATCATAACCTTATTATGAGCCCTTAATGAATAATCTTAGACTTATGAAGTCAATGCTCTAAGTAACATTTGGTAGCATCTTTGGACAAATTATTCCGAGTATTACACGATCAAGCCCCTTTTAAGAATGTGGAATAATATCAACTGATCACCAGGCATCGGCTCAAGTAAAGGAACCTTTGGAGAAAATCTACCATGTAATCTTGATATTCCTTTCTTGAATTAGGTTTCTCTCAATCATTAGATATGAATTTTATGCTCGAAGAAATTTTTCCTTGAAATCTCATTATAATTTACTTTCATCCCTACATTTATTTGTAATTATCATTTAGTGAGAAAGTAGAAAGTAGTTTAGTACTGATGCCATTTGGCGATATGAAGATCTTGTATCGAAACTAAACTTTAGATTTAATGAAAAAATTCATAAATCATCATAAAACTTAATTGTAGAATCTAGAATTCACAAAGTTAAGAATCCAATATGAGACCCATAAGGAAATCAAGAATATGAATTTCATAAATTACCATCGAAATCCACAAGGAAGTTTAAAATCCATAAAATCAGAAAACTAACAAGAGATCATCAAAAATCCAATAAGGACATCAAGCATACAAAATCCATAAATCATCATGGAAACCCACAAGGAAATTTTAGAATTCACTAGACCAGAAATTCAATAACTAATCATCAAAAAATTTAATACGAAAATCAGGGATATGAAATTCACGAATCATCATGAAAATGAATAAGGAAATTCAGGATTCACAAAATAAGAAATAAAATATGAGATCATCAACGATCTAATAAGGAAATCAAGAATCACATATCATTATGAAAATTAATAAAGAAATTTGAATTTTATCAAAACAGAAGATCATAAGAAACCAAAAAACTCAAGAATTCAAGGATATAATTAGAAACTTGTTAGGATCACATCCGTCAAGCAATCTACTCGAAATTTATTCTAATTCAAACTCAGAAAATCAATGGAAAGTTCATGAATCATCATGGAAACTCAACAAAAGAGTTAAGAAATTGAGACGTCATAGAAAGAAAAAATCAATAGGAAATCATCATGAAAATCCACATATGTAAAGTCCATAAGTTATCATGAAAGCCAATGAGGGAATTGAGAATTCACAAAACCATGAATTCAGCAAGGAATTACTATAGTAATTCGCTAATGAAGTTAAGAATATGGAACCAACAAATCATTATAAAAGTCAATATAGGAGTTTGGGATTGGCAGAACCCGAAATAAAATCTTTATGACAAGAAACTAAGATTTTATGAAACTAGGAATTTAACAAAAATCTTGTCAGGATCCCATCTGACAAATAAATTTGTTAGAAATTTAATATAAGCACAAAATCAGAAATTTGTCCAACAAAGGTAAACTTAGTAAGTTTAAGCCAAAGATTTCTAGACATATAAGTTAGTAATGAATAGTTCTGTAGAGCCATGCAGTTATTTGGAATAGTAGTCCCATATATAATATATAGTTTCTTCTACCCTTAGGGGTTATCATATTTCTAGGGATTCAAGAATGATGTTCTCAATCCATCCCTGATATGGAATCACTTTCACTTTTGTTGTGAGAACTCGCTATCTATTCAATTCCTTTAACTTTTGTATAGATTTTCGCTTTTGAAATCATGTTATGGATTTCTTTATCCACTTCCTTGCCTCATTCCTCCTTATAGTATGAAAGTTTCTTAATCCTTTGGCATGAAAACCATTTTCCAAGGATTGGATGTTCTGAAATTTGTTATATCATATTTTTCCTTTTCTGATTATGATTTTGGACTCTTTGTCCGTTTTGATTATGACATTGGATATTTGCCTTTGTTTATTTCCCTCTCTTAGGTTTCAACTTTGTCTTAGATAAAGGATAGATCTCTTTTTTTAACCCATTATTCTCTTGGGTTTTGTCTTAGATAGTAGATAGATTTCTTTCTTTAACCCTTTATTCTCTTGGGTTTTGTCTTAGATAGTAGATAGATTTCTTTCTTTAACCCTTTATTCTCTTGGGTTTTGACTTTTGCTCTGAGCTGTAGACATCTTTATCTTTCTTCATTTGTTTGGTGCCTCTTCTGGGCTTCCCTTGGCTCTAAGAGATGTAGTGTATGATGAGCTGACCTTCCTCCAGAAGGTTACTAATCAGTGCTTATCCCGACCCTCCCCTAAGAGGTGATATGGACGTTAGGGGTTTTTACCCTCCCTCCAGGAGGTGCTATGGATTAGCCGTAGGCTTTTGTCCCTCTATCTTAGGAGGAGCTGTGGATTGGCCATACGCTTTTGTCTCTCCATCTTAGGAGGTGCTGCGGATTGGCCGTAGGCTTTTGGTGGGTACAAGACCACCCTCCTTTTAGGAGGTGCTACGGATTGGCCATAGGCTAAAACTTTTGTGTGAAAATCATTTTTGACCAATTAAAATATTTATGAACATCCTTTTGCATACCAAATGATTCTTGTAAATGAACCCCTATAATACATCGGGGGGTTATCATTATTATTATTTTGAAAAGAGAGTTTGATCACAGAAGTACCTTTTTACATTGCTGCCCTTAGCAAAGGTCTTTAAATCATTCTCATTGTAGAGACACAGATCTTAAATAGGAGACTAGGGGGTCATGATTCATGAACCAATAGTATTTTAGCCGAGAATATGATTCTCCAATCTGAGTTTTGTTGATGATCTTTTGATAACCCTAAAACTCTCTCTTGAAAAAGTAAGATTAGGCTTTCCTTTGCCAATAGTCTTTTTAGAAAACTTTGAGACATTGAAATCATTTAGTTAGAAGTCTTTGACATGTATTTCCCAATACTGAATAGTACTCTTTTAAAGATCATGCAAGTTTGTCTTTCGAAATAGACAAATACTTAATTCCCTTTACTTATAGGGTATTTAAGAAATTTTTTTTTGATCTTTTAAAAATTAACTTTCCTGAAAACGTATTTGAGAAAATTCTCTCCAAATGGTAGAGTAACAGAGTCAATGTGTATAACATATATGGTAGTGCTCCTTCAGGTCTTGCTTAACAAAAGATATGTTCTGCTCGTGGGTCCGAAAAACCATGATTCATGGTCTAATAGATTTACATGAGTAAGGACACGTCTTTTCTAAGAATCACTTCTTTTAGGAGAGTTTTAGATATTTACCCCTCTTGGTCTTGCAGTTGAAATTTGACTATGATCTTGGGTTTCATGGAAGTAGCTCTATATACCACATTGATTCAAACTTTGAGAAGGGGATGAATCGTCTCGCTCACATAATTTGAGTGGTTTCTCTTCAGTAGGTAGAAGTTTGTCATACCTTCATAGCTTGTTGAGTGCCATGGACTGATTTTGTTTTTACATGTAAAGACACTCAAATATTGTATTAATATATGACTAATTCAAAGTACAATCGAATTTAAAAAGTTATAAGCAAAGGAAATTTATAATAGACAATGGCTGCAGAGTTTCATAGCCTGATCAAAGTTTGAAGATGAAGATGTGAGAGAGATTCCCTATCAGGATTTTAAATGATTGAATTGCTCCCTTAAAGGTAGAGGATCTTCTAATCCTTTTTGGTAAATTCTTTTAAGAATCCAGACTTGATTAGGTTCTGTACTATCTTTACCAAAACACTGCAATTGTTAGTTTCATGTCCATTCACTTTATGATAAGCACAATAATTCCTTCCTTTTCTGGGCTCTGGTGGAGTCCTTGCCTTATATGAAATGGAAAAATTCTCATCATCTTTTATCATTTCAAAGATATAGGAAAGAGGCTTGCTCAATTCCATTGGTTTGTACTTAGGTGTTACTGTCTGACTGTCTTTTTTGTTTTTCTTCCACCTAGGTTTTTTGCTAGAATGGTTGAAATCAGACTTTTCTTTCTTTTGTTTTTGCTAAGATTTTGTCATGGCATGATGCATTTTGTCCATTCAAATAAACTTTTCCGCTTGGAGATTGAAATGTTGTAGATCCTTACATCCATTAATGCAAAGGTCCTTCCAAAAAGGTGTATGTTCAATCAATCTTGATCGAACTGCCATAAGCTTGTCTCTATCGCTTGTACTTTCTGTTCTTAATGCCTCTGTATTAAATCTTCTTATATACTCGTCAAGTGGCTCTTCTGGCCCTTGTTTGATAGTAGCTAACAAGCTAAAATCCCTAGTTGGATCTTTGAATGCATGAAATTGGGTTATAAATTCATTGGAGAGTTGTTCCCAGGAATGGATAGTTCCTTGTTTGTAATGTCTAAACCATTTGACAGCTATTCCTTGAAAAGTAATCAGGAAGAGTTTGCAGAGAATGGGTCCTGAAGCATTATATAATTTCATCCAATTTTCAAAAACTACAAGATGATCATCTGAATCAGTAGTCCCATCATATTTTAGTGAAGGAATTTGGATGTGAGGAGGGAGACTTACTGCCATTATTTCTTTTGAAAATGGGGTCTTTTGCAGGATAACATATTTCTCCAACTCAAGGAGTACATCTTTAGCTATATCCTTTGTGATTTGGTTGAGAATGTTGTTGTAGTAACTTTCCTTGTCTTCTAAGGTTAGACTATTTGATTGCTCAAGGAACTTTTCTGCTTTACTCTCTTGGTTTAGCTTCTCAACTTTTTCCCATTTTGAAGATTTCACCTCATTTTCCCCTTCGACGGTCCTTAATGATGCTTGAGATGAAGCGCTTTCAAGAAGTCCGTGCATAGCCATCATTTGTTGTTGTTGATTCTGGATTGTAACTTCATTTTTTTTCGATTCTTATTAAAGTTGACGGCTGCCCAATTTCTTTATTCTCTAAGTTGAAATTAGGGACTATATTGTTTTCCAAAGTTGATTGCGGCATTGCATCTTCATTTGAGATACCAATATCATTTCCTGCTTCCTCTACCTTCTTCTTATGGACGAAGTACTCTTTGCAATTAATCTGTGATGAGAGTGGTTAAGGAACGGAGGTTCGAGCCCTCCTTCTAGTGCCAAAAATGTTGACAAAAAAACTTGTCAACACCTCAAATTGAAGCTTGGGGTATGAGTGATGCTTTTGAAACCTCCTTTCGAAGGAGTGCAGGTTACTAACCCTTTTCAGGTTGGTAAAGATGATCAAAAACACGTCCTTCGAACATTTCGATGCAATCGAAAGGCTAACTTCTATTTTGGAAAGTCCTTTCGAATTGGTTGGATTAGAACTTAGTTGGAACTGCCTTTCGACACAGACGAGGCGGCTCAAGTTAGTGACTCTACGGATTCTAGAGAAAGTAAGGCTGGATGGGTTTCGACTTGGTCGAAAGGGTAGACCTCTCTTGTATTATGGGTTTAGGCTAAAACTCTTAAGATATATGTGAACTAGGGGTTTCAACCCAATTGAAAAGATTCCTTTCGACTAGATCGATAGCAGATTGAATTAACTATCTGAAATAAGAGTCGTAGATCTACTATCCAATTAAGAATATCACCATCTTTCTTTTTATTGAACTAAATTTTACGAATTGGCCAAATCCCCAATTTGATTTGGGAATTAGGGATTATAAGCCTTTTAGAAAATAAAAGTAAGAAGTGAAGAAATCAGATCCACTTACAACTGACCACTGGGGTCTTATTTATAGGCGCAGGTTGGCACCATCCGACTACAAGCTTTCGACGCGGTCGAAAGGTTAACCTCTCTACTTTTGTGATCGTCCACCGAATCCTACCTTTCGACCTAGTCGAAAGGGTTTTAGTCAATCTTCCGTTGTCGTTGGAGGCTATGTCTCTCTCTCTCTTGCTTTGTTTCTTTTTAACTTCGTCGAAAGGTGTTGCTTGATAGCCTTCGACCTCGTCGAAAGGTCTATTGATGTGCTTTTAACTTGAATATTGATGTGTCGAATGAGTTGGCCTATGTGCCGGCCTTCGATGCTGTCAAAACATGCTCTCTTTTGGTTTTGGATGAGCACCTTTTGATGTAAGTATCTCTCCTAGCTAATGCGGAACCTCGGCTTTTGGTGTTGACGTATGCTTAATTTTCCCTTTATTGATGAGTGTGACTTTAACCAATTCGAAAGGTTGTCAAATGCTTTCGGAAGGGTTTTTTGTCGGAAATTCTTCTGATGAACATAGACGAAGACGAAACCATTCGTTTCGAATGGTTTGGTGCATGTGGAGAAAGTATGATACTCATTGCCTTCGAAAGGTAGCTTTCAACCTTGTCGAAAGCTCTATGCTTATTGACTTTGGAAGGTAGCCTTTGATCTCATCGAAAGGTGCTGCTGGCATTTGCATCTTCTTGTTGAAAGCTTCGCTTAATGTTTGAATGGACCACCCTGGTGCTTTTGAATCTTTATCAATACTTTTGCTCCTTCTTTCATACCTTTTCTTTTATGAATATTTTATGGATAACAACATACAACAAAAACTACTCAAACATCACATGCAACCTATAAATAGATAAAGTTGTGAGTTTGACTCACCTTATAGCCTTACTTTACTCCTGCCATGCCTTTATTTTCAAGCTAGAACTCAATTTCCCCAATTTTAAACTTAAAACTTATTTTTTACAAAAATACAAAAATATGATATTATACCAGTAACTACACAAACGATTTTAAACATAGGTGTAGTTAGGGTTAAGGAGCTTACTTTAATTTTTCCAGATTTTATTTGATTTTAATTTAAGATTAGGTTTTGAGAATAAGGAAGGAGGCGATTCTCTGTTTACTATAATGAGGGGAGAATGAACGTATTCTCATTTTACCCACTTCAAAAAAGAGAAAACTATCTCTTTAACAAACAAATAGGATGAAATCAATTTAAGCTCAAACCCACTAATTAAATCAATTTCTACACTCTTTTTTTTCTCAACTTTAAACACTGGTTTACCTATTGATTTTTACTTCTAAAATTTTACACAAAACATTAAAATATATTTCAATCTCTTACATTTCATTAAAAAGAAAGAAATATAATTTAAACAATTATTTTAACCTCCTTTTTAATATTTAAAACATAACAATGTTTTATTTTCAATAAAAGGTCAATTATAACACTTTTATCGTTTTAATACAATTAAAAATACATAAAACACATTTTTCACAATGTTTAGAAAAAACTAACACATTCCCTAATAAGTTTTAACATAAGAATTTACATTATTAAATTCCATTTATAAAAATATTTTCCCACCATTCTTCCCCGAATAATTATTATTAAATTCAAATCAAGGTACGGAATAAAGTAGGTTGTTACAAAATGGACAGGTGGAGGAGGCGAAGAAGATCATTAAATCCATCCCAAAGAAGCGATTGACGAAGGCCAAGAGCAATCAGGTTGATGAACTACCACTAGCATTGCGGGCCTACCAAACCACCCACAAGTTTGCAACCGGCCATACTCCATTCGTTTTGGCCTATGGATCCAAGGACATGATTCCAATTGGGTTAGAAGTCCCTTCTCATTAAAGAATTCAATATGATCCTAAGAAGAATGAGGAGCTATTGCTCGATTCCTTCGACTTGGTCGATGAGAAGCGAGAAATGCTTGGAGAGAGAACTTTCAAGCACCAGTACACAATTTGTCTGTTGCGTCACTTTATTTGGGTCGGTTTAGTAAAAAACCGTAGTAAATAGTATAATTTGCATTGGTTCTTCTTAACAATCGTAGCAATCTGTCTATGAAAAACATTAGAAAATTTAAAAAAAAAATTGCGACCGTTGTCATCTACGCCCGTAGAGAATACATATGCAAATAGTTTTATTTGTGACTGTTATATGGATAACCGTAGCAGCAACTAGCGTAAAGCAAATACAACTTTATACCAAACCCTAGTCTAATTCAGCTACTAGCCGCATCATTTTTTCTTTCAATTCATTTCAGCTGCAGGCGAAAAAAATTCAATCGCCTCATTTTTCTCTAGTCTCCACTTCGATTGTTTAATCACGTTCTTCGACCCCGATTTGAAACAAAGTCTGATTATCGTGCCCACGTCGATCGTTCTAGAGCTGAGCCGCCGATTTTTGGTGTTACAAAAGGTGATATTTCTCCATTTCGAGTTCGAGACTAAGACGTCGATTTTTGGTGTTAAAAAGCCGATGCTTCTCCATCTAGAGTTCGAGGCAGAGCCGACGTTCACGCTAGATAACAATTCAGGCTGATTCTATTTTGTAGCCGCCAATTTGTGAGGATCCTTATTGCGAGCAACTTGAGCTCTGGTGTTGGCCATGGCACTGACATACAATTACAGTTTTGTGGGGAATAAGTTGCAGATAAAGGTCAGGAAGCAGAATGACAGAGAGAAGAATGTTGTTTGCAACTGAGAAGTTGATGAAGGAACAGATAACAGAAAATATAAGAAAATGGTGAAGCAGGAAGGAATTCAAGAAATGCTCAGAAATAAGAATGCACAGAAATAATAGAGGTACAGAAGTAAGAACTGAGATTTAATTTTATTCATTTCATATCTTTTTACATTCTCCTTCTCACATATACTCATGAATATGGACCTATTCAACTGACCCAGTCCATGACAACTCATCATAACACATTACAAATTACAATTCATAAATGAAATCTGCAATGACACACGGATACACTGTGCACGTGCACAACATGTCCACCCTTCCACTTAACTCTCCGTGATTGTCTTTAGCTTTTGTCCCTATTGTCTTGTATCTGCATCATCTCTAAGTCATCAAGAAGTTTTTTAGCCATTGTAGATAAGGTAGACGCCTTGGGTAGCCTGCTGTGCATGAGTGTTTGTTGAAATGATTCTTCAGGTTGGTGCACGGCATATGTTTGATGAAATGTCTGAGCGTAACAACTCCCCTCCCCTTTAAAGAGAGACCTTGTCTCAAGGTCTAATGTGGGGAACTTTCGAATTAGATCCCAATAATCTTCCCATGTGGCATCTGAACCCGGTTTGTTTTTCCATTTGACTAAGGCTTGAACAACTGGTTTATTATTTCGTGGAACCAACCTTCTATCCAAAATAGTTTTGGGCTCCTCTACTAATTCCTCTGTGTAGGAAGGCAAGTCCTGTTGTAAAACAATAGTAGAGCCTATTTTCTTTTTTAGCTGGGAGATATGAAAAACTGGATGTATTTGAGCTGTGTCTGGTAATTCCAGTTTGTAAGCCACCGAACCTATTTTTTCAATAATTTTGAATGGACCATAGTATTTTGGTGATAATTTATTTGTTTTTGTTGTGCTCACTGAAACTTGCCTATAGGGTTGTAATTTCAAATAAACCCAATCTCCAATAGAATAATATCTCTCTGTTCGTTTTCGATCTGCAAATTTCTTCATCCTTTCTTGAGCAAGCTTTAAACTGTCTTTCAAAATTGAAGTGTTATGTCTCTTGAGAATAAATGTTGCTCTACTTGTTGTACTTTTGCAGTGTTTGGCACATAAGACAGGAGAGTTGGTGGCTGTCTTCCATAGAGTGCTTCATATGGTGTCATTCGAGTGGATTCCTTCCATGTTGTATTGAACCAAAATTCTGCTAATGTTAGCCAATTGTTCCATTCATGAGGCTGATGGCAGACAAAACATCTCAGATAAGTTTCCAATGCCTTATTTGTTATTTCAGTTTGGCCATCTGTTTGAGGATGGTATGAAGAACTAAATTTTAGAATAGATCCTTGTAATCGAAATAGCTCTTGCCAAAATGTACTAAGGAATATAGAATCTCTGTCACTTATAATGGTCTTTGGCATGCCGTATAATTTGTAAATGCCATCAAAAAATACTCTGGCCACTGTCTTTGCTGTGTATGGGTGATGAAGAGAGAAAAAATGAGCGTACTTTGATAGCCTGTCAACGACCACAAAAATAACTGTTGCATTATTACTTTTTGGTAAGTGAGTTATAAAATCAATTGATATGTCAGACCAAACATATTCTGGAATTGGTAGTGGTTGTAGTAGACCAGGATGTGAGATATTCTCTGTTTTGGCTCGCTGGCAAATATCACATTGTAAAATATATTGCTCCACTGACTTTTTTATATGTTTCCAAAAGAAGACCTTTTGTATTTTCTTCAATGTCCTTTTTACACCAGAATGTCCTCCCAGTGGAGAAGAGTGAAATTCAAACAGAATTGTGTTGATGAGATCTGACTTGGAATGATCCAATAAAATTTTCCCTTTATAAAATATTAAATCATCAATTATTTGATACTTTGTGGAGTCTAATTTTCCTTGTAGAATATTTTCTTTCTTTATGTGAAAAAATGGATTGTTCTTGATTTGATTTCTGAGTTCAATAACCCAATCAGGCTGAAGTACTGATATTGCGAAAAGGTTGGAATCATCATGTATTCTGGATAAGCTGTCTGCTACAATGTTTTCTTTCCCCTTTTTGTATTGAACTTCATATTCATATCCATGTAATTTTGCTAACCATTTCCCTTAAATTCCTGTAGTTAGTTTCTGAGATAGAAGATGTTGTAAGCTCTGATGGTCTGTACGAACTATGAATTTCCTTCCAAGTAAGTATTGTGACCACTTCTTTGTTGCATGTATTAAAGCAAGTAGTTCTTTCTCGTAAGTTGATAAATGTAGATTCTTCCCTTGTAATGCTTGGCTAATATATGCTAGTGGTTTATTGTCTTGTAGTAAAACTGTACCTATACCAGATCCACTTGCATCGCACTCAACAACAAATTCTTTGTTAAAATTAGGCATAGCTAATATAGGAGGGTTGATAAGGCAAGACTTTAGCTTATAAAATGCCTCAGTAGCTTCAGTTGTCCAAAAGAAAGAATTTTTCTTCAACATTGTGGTAAGTGATTTTGCAATTATCCCATATCCTTTGATAAATTTTCTGTAATACCCAGAAAGTCCTAGAAAGCCACGTAAAGCCTTGATGTTGTGTGGTTGAGGCCAGTCTAGAATTGCTTTAATTTTATCTTTATCCACTGAAATTCCCTGAGCTGAAATAATATGTCCCAAATAATTCAATTTATTTTCTACAAAGGAGCACTTGGAAAGTTTGATGACTAGATGATTGTCTTTGAGCAGTTGCAATGCAATTCTGAGATGTTGTAGATGATCATTCCAACATGTGCTGTAGATTAAGATATCATCAAAGAAAACCAAAATAAATTGTCTCAGAAAACATTTAAATATAGAGTTCATAAGGGATTGAAATGTTGATGGTGCATTGGACAATCCAAATGGCATTACTAAAAATTCATAATGACCTTCATGTGTCCTAAAAGCAGTTTTATGCACATCATCCTCATTCATTCTTATTTGGTGATAGCCAGATTTGAGATCAAGCTTAGTAAAATATTTTGAACCATGAAGTTCATCTAATAAATCATCTATCAGATGAATGGGAGATCTATCTTTAATTGTAATTTTGTTTAATCCTCTATAATCAATACAAAACCTCCAAGAGCCATCTTTCTTTTTAACCATTACAACAGGGGCTGCAAAAGCACTATGACTATTTCTGATAATACCAGAATCTAACATTTCCTTAATTAATTTTTCGAGTTCATTTTTTATATGATATATGTGAATGTCTATATGGCTTTAAACAAATTGGCTTTGAACCATGTAAAAGTTGTATTTTATGGTCACAGTCCCTTTTTGGTGGCAATGTAGTTAGTGAACTAGTGACAGAGGGAAATTCTTCTAATAATTGTTGAATATCAGTGTGAATATTTGTGTGATAGTGTGGAAGTGGATGAAGAAAGAAGCATGAATTTTAATTGTGCTAAGTTTAATTCCTTAGAAATTTTATCTTCATTAAAATGTTGTATATCAGAACTTGTAAGACCTTGCCATTTATATTCTTTGCCATTGTAATAAAATCGAACCTGAAGCTTTTTGAAATTAAAACAAATTTCATCAAGTTCTCTCATCCATTGTGTATCCAAAACAATATCACAACCTTCCATAGGTAGAACTAGCAGATCTATAGGCATTTTACAACCTTGACATGTTAATAAAATTTGATAGCAAAGTTCATTACCTTGAAGCTTTTGGCCATTGGCAACCTGTACTTCATAAGTTTTTATTAGATTTTTCTTCAAGTTTAATTTCTGAGCTAATGTGCTGTCAATAAAACTGTGAGTTGAACCAGAATCAATAAGAAAAATAACAGTTTTGTTATTGATTTTCCCTCTAATTTTAATAGTATGTAATGTTGGAATTCCTAGTAGTGCATTTATAGAAATAGATAGCAGTGTATTTTCCGAATCTTGATTATCTGATTCATGCAGGTCCAACAAATTATCAGATGAATCATCTTGATCTGATAAGTCATCTAAATTAATAATTCCTTCTAAAATGTATACTTGCTTGGTTTTACATTTGTGACCAGAATGATATCTTTCATTACACCCAAAGCAAAGATTTTTTCTTTTCTTATCTAAAATTTCTTCTGGTGTCAAACTTTTTAATTTCGACTGTTTGTCTGCATATTCGGACCAGAAGCCTTAGAGGGAGATGCTTTTGTATTGGGTATTGAATTAACTTTAAAAGAATTAATTTTAGAAAATTTATTTGCTGCTAACCACTTTGTTTCATAAGTTTTCGCAAGAACCACTGCTGAATCAAAATCAGAAGGGTTAGCAGCAATAACATCAAATTTAATTTCTTCTTTTAAACCTCCTAATTTTTTTTGTAAAAGATGTGTAGGGGTGATTTGTTCTATCATTCCTTCTAATTGTTCAAATTGATTAACATATTGCATAACAGAAGTTGTTTGTTTTAATGAAGAAAATGTATCATATGGCCTCTCTAATTCATTTGGTTTAAAACGTACCTGAATTGCCTTGTGAAATGTAGACCAGTTGTCATAATCGAGTACCTGATGGGAGTATATGTAAAACCACTGCAGAGCTTCTTTCTTGAGATGAAAAGAGCAGATATGAACCCATTCATGTATATCAGTGTTGTTATAAGTAAAGAATTGCTCAGCTTGTCTCAACCAATCAATAACTCTGTCTTCACCAGTGAATGTAGGGAATTCTATTTTGATGTTGAGTTTTGCAGAGTCTCTGTTGTGATGTTCAGAGTTTCTCCAAGGTAGTTGCTGGTCTCTGTCCAAGGGAATGTTATCTGGTCTGGGCAGAATTGGTGATCTATGATTGGGAGGAATGTAAATATTGGATCTGTTATTGTGTGGAAAAGAATTGGATCTGTTGATATCAGGTCTGACATCTGGTGTTTGTTGATTCTTGATATCCTTTAACTCAGAAAAAAGTTTACTCATCATTTCTTGCATCTTGTCCAACTTAGTATTGACTTCTTGACTGTTCTTGGACAAGGTTGTGGTTGTGGAAGACAATTCTTGAGTAACCCTTTTCAATTTCTTAAGAGAAAGTGTATTTCTGTTGTTGATAAGATCTTGATTGTGCCACCTATCTGATTGTGACAGTTGGTCAAGAGTAACCGAGCCAACGAGTGAAGTCGTGTCAGGTTCTTCATTGTTGCCAACTGT
The DNA here is from genome assembly GCA_030737815.1 of Allium fistulosum. Lineage (NCBI taxonomy): Eukaryota > Viridiplantae > Streptophyta > Magnoliopsida > Asparagales > Amaryllidaceae > Allium > Allium fistulosum. The sequence continues at coordinate 1,432,106,452 of CM060902.1, forward strand.
TGAAGGGTCTTCATGGTGAGGGTCTGAATCTTGCTCACCAACAGGCTCTGATACCATATTGTGAGGATCCTTATTGCGAGCAACTTGAGCTCTGGTGTTGGCCATGGCACTGACATACAATTACAGTTTTGTGGGGAATAAGTTGCAGATAAAGGTCAGGAAGCAGAATGACAGAGAGAAGAATGTTGTTTGCAACTGAGAAGTTGATGAAGGAACATATAACAGAAAATATAAGAAAATGGTGAAGCGGGAAGGAATTCAAGAAATGCTCAGAAATAAGAATGCACAGAAATAATAGAGGTACATAAGTAAGAACTGAGATTTAATTTTATTCATTTCATATCTTTTTACATTCTCCTTCTCACATATATATACTCATGAATATGGACCTATTCAACTGACCCAGTCCATGACAACTCATCATAACACATTACAAATTACAATTCATAAATGAAATCTGCAATGACACACGGATACACTGTGCACGTGCACAACATGCACACCCTTCCACTTAACTCTCCGTGATCGTCTTTAGCTTTTGTCCCTATTGTCTTGTATCTGCATCATCTCTAAGTCATCAGGAAGTCTTTTAGCCATTGTAGATAAGGTAGATGCCTTGGGTAGCCTGCTGTGCATGAGTGTTTGTTGAAATGATTCTTCAGGTTGGTGCACGGCATATGTTTGATGAAATGTCTGAGCGTAACACAATTCTTTGTGCTATAACAACCGATCTTCCTATAGCTAGTGGTATGAGATTATTTCCCTGAAGTTTTAATGATTTTTCTTGAGTTACAGAGTACAGAAAAATAGTTCCAGTGTAGATACATATACAACATTTTTATTTAGGAGAGATAGAATTGGTGGGATGAAGTATACATTGTTTGAATGGTAGATTTAATGTCATTACTATTTGTGGAAATCTGAAATTTATGTTGATGGCATATAGAAATGCACAATGATTGTCTATTGGCTGTTTAAAAATTTATGTGTTAAATCTTGAACTTGCTGAATGTTAAAAAATTTATGTGTTAAATCTTGAACTTTATTGGACAATCAGTTAGTACGATCACATAGATTCCTTTGTTTGCTTTAATAGGGTAATAATGGTCATAAATTTGCTGATTTTTTTTCTCATGGGCATATAATTTCATGCGTAAAGAAGGTTTTCGTTTTATCTCAACCTTTGTCTGGCCAATAGGGAACCTAACAAAATGCAAATTTTCAATTTTATCAGACTTATTTTTAATAAGAAGATGGAACCCATGATATAAAATTGTTTGCACTTATTACCCATATTAATCACAACATTAAAAAACAACATGTGCTGGAGAATGGAAAGCCTCATGAACGATCTACAATCATCAAAAAGTTAGCTGGGAAGATAATTCAAATGAGTCAACAAAAATTTTCTTCAAATGCTGTTGAGAAATGTTTAGCATTTGGTGGGCCTGAGGAATGCCAATTTTTGGTAAATGAGATACTTGGTACCACAGATGAAAATGAACCTCTTTAAGTAAGTTTATTTGTATGCTTATCTTTGTATCTTTTCACAACTATAACATTTTTAGTCATGGGATTGAAATTTCCCTTGACAATAACATGCATGGAATCATTTTTTTGGGAGCTCATTCTTAAAATATAATACATCAAACTACTTGTCTGTACGATGCAGGCTATGATGAAGGATCAATTTGCAAATTATGTAGTTCAAAAAGTTTTGGAAACTTGTGATGATCAGCAAAGAGAGTTGATTCTCTCACGCATAAAAGTTCATCTTAATGCACTGAAGAAGTACACTTACGGAAAGCACATAGTCGCTCGTGTAGAAAAACTTGTTGCTGCTGGAGGTATTATTGCTAACTAATTCTACTACCTAAGATTTCATAATCTCCATCTTAACTTCAGTTAATATTTGCCTTACGCTATATTTATAGTTCTACAAGCATAATATTTTGGCTCTTATCAGGTTGTCATTGTGTAATGTTTGCAGAGAGGACAAGCGCGCTACAATCATCTTGTAATACTGCTTAGAAGTCAAAATGAGAGAAAGTTGTACAGCTAACATGCTAGTGTGAGCTCCTTTTTACATCACTTTATATATATATATATATATATATATATATATATATATATATATATATATATATATATATATATTAGTATTTAGTCAAGTGCAAGCTATTTGAAAATAAACATAGTTGCTTGTACGTTTAAAAAGAGAATTGTATATTTCTGTAGTTTGAGTTGTATATCATATATTAGCCGAGGCTCATAATGTTTGATAGGTCAAAAAGATGTCTGTATGTACAAGTTTCTAATATGTTCTTTGTTATGGGTTGTGTGAAGAAAGAGAAAAGAGAGAGAGGGATATGGTACTCAGAGAGGCATGTATCTTTTATATTTGTCAAGAGGCTGTACAAAAATGCTATGGTGTTTCAGGCACAAGTTTAGAATTGTTGCCAAAGCAACTGACTCATCAGTTGTCATTTTTTACTATCAAAACAAGTATTAAATTTTTAACTTGTGGTTACTGGAAAGAAAATTTCTTCTGGCAGCATATGTTCATAGCATACTCAATATAATGCAGAGAGTATTTTATTCATTGAACCGATATACAAAATTTTCCTTCCAGGTTTATGCATTTGCTGGATTTATGGTGATGAAGTGGGTATGGGCCAAATGGAAGGCAAGAAACAATAATCGATATCGGGGTGAAGATCTAACTTTGTAGATAAATGTGGTTTGCTCTGCAATTTACTGTTTATTTATGGTTTAAATACTTTACTGACTTGTTTAATATAGTGCGTCCATATACTAGTGCCATGACGGTTCATTTTCAACGTAAAGCATCATATTTCTTGTTTGGACTGGTGACAACTATTAACCTGGGAGCTTAACAGCATTTAATGTTTATTCTATAATGAAATAAATTCCAAACATGCATTGCACTAGTGTCTGGATATTTTTCTATAAACTTGTATTCTTTCAACTTTGTTGTTTTTTTCCTCTCATTTAACCAACCACGTGTTCTTCTTTAACCCAAAAGGTGGTTTTCTTTAAAGACCGCATGAACAAATTTGATGAATACAGGTTTAAAACCTTATCATGACATTAAATTGCAAGTCAACGGGTAGTGTGAATTTTCCAAACTAAGAAACTACTGTAATTTTTGTTGAATTTTAATGCCAGACGAAGCTTTGGCTGTTTGGCTGCATGGGAATGCTGGCCACTTTATTTTGGTAATGGCTATGACTATTTTAGCATTTAGAGGTTTTAAATAAATATTGAACCTAATTTTTAAATTAAAATGTAAACATAATATGAACTTTGGTACTGAAGCACATTGTATTCATTTATAAGTGTTCTTATTGTTTTTTTTTGAAAGTACTGACGATCACACTTGGTTTCGTTCCATTTATGAACAGGCAATGTTGTCATTTTGGATTTAGATACTTTCCAAGTGCCAAGCATCACAGTTATACAAAAGAAAAAGGTATTATAATGAATACTTAATGTTCATATACATCGCACAAACACTTGATGATATTAATAACATAATAGACAAGTGTTAAATCTATGTGTTAGCGCTCACTTTTGAACTTCCTGTCTGATCTTATAGAAAAGGAAAATCTCATGGGATGGAAGCTTAAATAACACTGGGTTCCACATTGGTACATTTGGCTCATCTGCCACGACAGGAGGTCGCCATCTACCATTCTGCAGTCAGAATTAAATCAAAATTCAGGTACAATATGACTATACTCATACTATATGAATGAACACTTTATGTTTGTTTTGGTCATATTCATTGCCAAAATTAACAACTAATTATCCATGTCAACTCCCACTTTTTCTTAATCTTCTTTTTAAATAACTTAAACTTTGGGATATCAGCGATTTATGGAGAATTTTCCATCTACCATGCTTATGCATTTCATATTTAACATGAAATGTAGCATTTAAAAATAAATCATAGCTATAAAGGATGAAATAATTTATGAAATTAATTAAAGTTCTGAGGAACTAACAGTGTAAGTCTGAAGCCAGATTTTGACATCAGGAGCATCTACTGCTGCTCCTCCAAAATAAGCTATAAGATAATGACCTTTACCAACCTAGTTACCAAATGAATGTAAACAAACAGTCATTTACAAAAAAAAATAGTGGCTTATTTTACAATAAATACCTTTTGTTTTGGGTCAAATGGCTTATAAACAAATTATGTAGTCTTTAACTAAACAATTGTAGAAGCATGGCAACTAGTGAAAGGAACACTGCCTACTTCAAAAGTATACCTCTTTTTTACTGCTTCCCATCCTTTTTTACCGCTAGCAACCATGTCTGCAAAGTTTTTACCTTCTTCTATTTTTCCACCTCCCCTTGCTCTTTCACTATTATTTTCATTCTTAGAATCTCATTCGTATATGTTTGTATGTTCGTTAATACACGAATGCTATGCTTATTCAATTTTTATATATGAGGCTTATTTATTTAATTTGGTTAAACACAAGTAAATGAAGATTATGGGGATTCGTTTTGGCGCGTAATTTGCATATAAATTAAGCGAATTCACTTAAGAAACGCAAAACAAGGTATGTTTTATTTTAAAAAAAAATAAAAATATTGTGAATTATATGCCGCGTGGCAAATTTGATTATATATGTTGTTTCCGACCATGTTTTGGTCGATGTATATCTTATTTATCATATTGTCACTGTTCAAAATTCTCTCCGTTGCTGAAATTTTTCAAAAATGTTGGGATTTAGAAAATTTCACAAGATTTTATTGTTTGCGGAAAAAAAATAAAAGATGTTAAAATAAATCTATTTAAATTTTAGCATACAAAAAAATAATTGGAATATGAGCCACAAAGATGATTTTCCTTCCTGTACATGGAAATGAGTGTGTAATTAAGGGATATGAGATTCTTAATCAGCCTCTTCCAGGTGAATTTATTTAATTTCTTTTTTGTTACTATCATTGTCGTTTTAATTAACAAGCATTGGTCATTGTTGCTAGTTTACATTCAGTTGTGGCGAAGGTAACACTTTTAGCCATTTAGACAAGAGTAAAATATTCACTACTAAATCTTGGCCAAACATAACAAACTAAGTGTACCTGTGTTATTATTAATGTTTAATTAAAAATCATACTGTTTTCATTCATAAGTGAATCAATATTCTAATGAAATAACCTGAAAATGATATTTGTTCTCTATTAAGTGCTAATTTTAGTTAATGGAAGTGTATCTGCATTTGTATTTTGCACTCTGAATAATACTTTATCAAACTATCAGTATGTTCAGCAGACCAAACATTTTCAAGTTCTTATAAAGATAATATTGTTGCACAGCACTGTCTTTTACAAGGCAGTGCATAACACTGCTGTTCGTTACCTTGAACGGCAGTGCTGAAGCTAAGCCAGAATATGATATGTTAAATATATTTTATAATAATCTAGAATATTATTACTTGCTTGCTTGTCCACAACCTTCAACCACCTTACTTACTCATAACTCTCCACAATTTTGAGATTGTTTGTTGATAATATTGTTTGAGTAATGTAGTATTGTTTTCAGATTCTAGTACCTTGTCACGTTGACAGTTTTGAGGTATTCTTAGTGTAGTATTGTTGTTCATCTTCAGATTATTTGTTGACAGTAGTCACAAACCTTAGGTTGCTTTGATGTATTCTGTACGTTATAATGTTGATAGTTTTGAGGTTGCTTTGATGTAATTTTGTACCTTATCACGTTGATGTATTATGTACCTTGTCCATTGTAATATATGTTTGATTCTATTTAGTCTCAACACAGTTTAATCTACATGTGCAGTCGAGCATTGTAATTGGGTTTACACTAAAAAGGCGATTAAGGTGATGGGCTTTTGATAGTGAAGGTTGCTCAAGAGATTGAAGGATGACTGAATCAATTTGTGCATCATTTTGTTAGATTCGATTTCCTGAGGAATATTTGACATAGTTAAAATATGACTTGACACTGAAGGCATATATGTTACTATTGTGTTAGTTTGTAATCATTTGCTTGTATATGAGTTACTATTGTAACTATTTGACTTAGATAAATTATGCTTCATTTCAAAATTATGAATTGTATTGATTAAAGAATTATCTTTTGATTGACATTTGATTTGATACTGAAGTCAGAGATGAAACGTGACTAGGCTAACTCCTTTGAATCTGAAGGTAGATTTTCTGCGTCAGTTCTAATAAATAACCGTAGCAGAAGGCCACACTTTTGAAGCCAAATGTCAGTCTATTGTGATGGTGGTTATAAAGAATTGTAGCAAAAAATAGGTATGTTGCGTCGGTTGTAATAAACAACCGTAGCAACATGCCACACTTTTGAAGCTAAGTGCCAGTCTATTACGACGGTTGTTATGAAGAATTATAGCAAAAAATAAGTGTATTGCGACGGTTGTTATAAACAACAGTCGTAAAAAGTCGTTTTTAGCGACAGTTTAAAAACTGTAGCAATATGTTTATGCTTATTGCGATGTCTACATTTGCTACAGTTGTTGAACCGACGCAACTGGAGGTAAACAACCGACGCAAATGACCTGTTTAGTAGTGAAGTTAGCGACTATTGATGGAGTCTTAATTCCAAGAGTACGGAATTGCGAGTACTAGATACACTATTTACTTTGTAAATAGTTGACTAGGTTCTGATGTAATAAGGCAAAGTCTACAATTCTTATGTTTATAAATAGAGTTGGCATTGAGGATCGATGGAATTGTATTCTTAGCAGCTTGACTTCGTGTTGCACGAATAACGACATAATTGAACATCCTAAGTTTTGAAAACACTAATATATAGGTACCTGGAGATAGGTACTGATAAACTCCTTGATCCATGGTAGGGTCATGGGAGTATGATCATATAGAGGTCTATCGGACGATTTGGTCCATACATCTTATCTTTGACCGATGCCCGGAGATAAGCAAGGTCCAGGACTGATGCCTAGAGATAGGCATCCAAAACACTAGATCCAGGAGATAGGAACTAGTGTATAATTGACCTTTTGCAAGTATGAGCACATCTATACATAGCGAGACCCACTTGGCTGATGATAAGTGATGAAGGTTAATGAATTTGCTTTAACCAACACCTAGAGATAAGCGAGGTTGAGAATGGATGTCCATAAATAGACATCCAAAAAGCATCGTTTGCTAAAGATACGAGCGATGCGATGCTATAACCTTGTCTATGGTCAAACAGAACCTAACCGAAGAGAAACAAGATAAGCCACAGAGTTGGCCAAGCAATTGTTTTTTTTTTGCAAAGAAAGAAGTGTATTGGCAGTAATAAATATAATGAAATAACGAGGTACCATTAAGCAATTGCAAAGACTTCTTCGTATATATAGAGTTATGGTGAATAACAACATTGCACAGATTTAAATGCAATTGTCATAAAATTTATTAAGCCAAGTATATAGGCGCACTGATACAAAAACAGAAAAGAAAAATAAGACGAAAATTTGGATGAATAACAACTTTATTCACATCTAACCTTTCGAAAGCGAAAGCAGGGCTGTACCTGTAACAAACCACCTCGAAATAGGTCTAATTTTCGATCCAGTAAAGGCCCATCGCACCTTAAACCCATTTCAAAGCTGGCTGTTGGTTGGCAAAATGGATAGAGTGAATGATACACAGAGCTATCTATGTACACTATCAGAATCTCATAGCGGAAAGGATAAAACATAATATAAAAAACAATACCCATTTTATAAAAATTCAAATCCCATAACAAAAGATAACATCCTAATATCTGCAGTACAATATCTTAAATGGGTACATCAAAATACATAAAAACTTAAGTAGATAGCTAACTACTACAAGACTCTGCTTCTGCTTTCTTCTTCTAAATATGCATCGTCTTCTCTAACCTATGTTGTAATGAGGAGGGAGTTAGAACAATAATGTCTGGTGAATAAAATCTCGAGTCTTTTCGTAACATTTTTTGGGCAGTATAATATAGATAAGACTGTGTCTCGTGCATCCTAAATATATTTTGTATGAAATACTTCCAATTATAAGCCCTAAGGCCTTTCCAGTCCAATTATATAACCTACACTTTTCCAATCTAGTTCTATAACTCTCTTTCAACTATAGGCCAAAGGCCCTTCCCAATCCCATGTATCTACCATGAATCGTGCCCCAACAATGTGAGAGAAAGTACCTAAGCCACTTAATACCTTTTCAGTAGGAATTAGGCAGATTCTGACCATTTAATACCTATATCTTAGGCAAGTCCCCATCATTTAATACGTAACCTAAGACGGACCCCTTTCTGGTAATTTCTAGCTGACATCGCAGGCCACTAAATATTTCTTCATGGGAGGAGCGGACCCTACAATATCCGCTTAAAACTTCAAAGCCGAAGCGAACCCTTCTCGAGATTTCCCACTACCATGCCTAAACGCCACCTCGACTTTAATACTTCTTAAAGAGGGAGGAGGCCGACCCCACAACAACCATTTAATACCCTTATCCCTGAAGTAGGTCCTATCATTATGACCCATAACCCAAACTATGACATCTCACATTAGTTCGTCTATTCGTAGGCACCGGTAGCCAGATTAACTAGGAAGACTTATCCTACAGAATTGGGACTAACCTCGCATCCTCCGTGGGTACTTATTATAGGTGATGTCTCTCATCAGCCCTAAATTCATACTGCTAGTAACTAGATTAGCTGGCCAGATTTTCGTGTACTTTTGACTGACCCTGCATCCCTATAACTTAGTCATAATTTCCACTCTCCCAACATACTTCCATACATACCTCACCATATTTTGCATTAAGGCCTTATAATGAAATCTTCTTATTCTGCCTTTAATTCTAAATTATTTTCCATAATTATATCAACTTCTTTCCTAAGGGGTTTTAATGCTAATTCTAACATATTTACACTATTGTGATTAATACATTATTAATTATATGTTTTTTATACGTTAATATATATGTAAATACATGACTAAATAATCCTAAGCGTGTGAAGATTGCGTTCTATGCTAATCGTTTAAATGTCAAAACTTTCAATTTTTACAAGTCCAACTCCATACCATAACATACAAGTTAGCTAATATCTTTAGCCCAACAAAAGACTTGTATAAGAAAATAGAACCAACTACTAACTTATTTTATATTAAAATAGTAGAATCGACACCAATAAAACTTACAATTCAAACCCTTTTACGTTCTATTCAACTTTTACATGAAAATGAAAATGGGATTTATATTTTAAGTTATGAAAATAGGCAATGCAAACAACGAATAGGGGAATCTGTACTTAACACACCATTTCCTAACTTAATTTTTTTAGAACCCTAAATCACATTAAGAGAAAAGTGAGAAGTGGAGTAGAATGTAAAATATTCAAATTGCAATAATTAAAAATTCCACTATTTTAATATATAGAATAATTGTGATTCCAATAAGGATTAACATTTCTCTTTGGGAGAATTTTGGGGTTTTAGTCTGCTGTTTTCATGAACAAAATTCCCCAAGGCGTAAATCAAATCCAACTTATACTATACAAATACTATAAATGAGAAAAACTAAGATTTCCACTCACAGATGATTCCTAGCTTTCCCTTGGTTTTGATTATGCCTGCTCCTATTCTCTTTTTAGACTTTTTCTTTTTTGTAATATACAATAATTGAATTGTATATGAATTAGATTCAGAATTTCATGGATAGGAGAAAAATAGAATTAAAAATTGAATACCTAAAATCCTTTACTGGAAAATCCTAAGAATTTCTGAATCGTATAGAAGAAACTGACAGAGCTCCGCTTGCATTTCCAAATAATTTGTGAATAAAAGTGATGACGCTAACTTCATATTTGTAGTGGTTAGAAGGCACAAGAACCATTGGATTTAAGTCGATTTAAAATAATAAAATTCGGTCCATTCGCGCCTCACGAAACCCTAGCCACCTCAATATTCACTAATCGACCGCCCTTCCTCAAGTAGTCAACCGCTAGTGATCGACCGGCCCAAGGAAGGCAGTTAACCAATCCTTATTTATTTTGAATGTTAAAATAACTATTGTTTTTGTTTTATTTAATACCTTATTTATTTTTAACGTTAATGTTGTTTTAACGCTTCCTTAAACCCCAAGTTTACTAATCAACGTTAACCTTTTAAATTTCAAATTTTAACATTAATAACATTTTCAAATTTGAATTCACTTTGAATTATTTTAAATTCAAAAACTTCAAACGTCAATAACTTTTCTATTTGAGCTTCGATTACAAAACTTTATATATGAAAGTTGACAAGAAAATCGCTACGAACGCAATACTGTAACTTCCATGGCCAAATTCCAACATTTATAAAATTTTCATTTTTAGTCTTATTATTAATTAATTTCTTATTAATTTTTACATGGTCTTACATTCTCCTCCTTTAAAAGGATTTCGTCCCCGAAATCTCTAAGGGACAGACAGTGTAACGCACACACAACATCCATGTTATATAATCAAGTTATCTACACAACCATCTACCCAAACAAAAGTGCAATGTGATTATGTATGCAAACATACTATATGTGAGCTCGGTTCTAGCATAAATGCAAGGTCGTGACATATATGCATGTATGCAAGCATCCTAAATATGAAATAGATTCTACATGAGTGCAAAAATGACAGTAAAAAGTGTGGCAACCATCCCCTACCATAAAATTCAGTAACCATGAAGCAACTAAAAACCTAATTTTGAAGAGAAAAAAATTATCAGAGAAAAGCCGAGGATGAGAAGCTTTCATTCTCTCTTCAGTTTCCCATGTGCTTTCCATTAGATTATCTCTCCATTGTACTCAGGCCAACCTAATTTCTTTGTTACAGAGCTTCCTAGTTCTATGCTCCAATATGCATACAGTGGCACGAAGTGCTATTGGATCCGTCTTAATATACACTAACCGATCAAGCTCTACTATAGTGGCGGTGTTGTGAAGGCATCTCCTTAAATGCGAAACATGAAAGATGTCATGGACTTCGGCCAGCTTATCCTGTAGTTCTACTCGTATACAAGTTTCCCAATTCTTTCTAAGATCGAGAAGGGCCCAAAACCTTAGCACCAACTTCCCTGACTTAGCAAACCTCATAGCCTTCCTAAGGGGGAAATCTTAACGAACACTATGTCTCCTACCGCAAACTTCAATTCATTCCTTCGCTTGTCCGCATAGGACTTCTAAAGATCGTATGCGGCCTTCATTCGCTGCTTAATCATCTTTATCCTTTTCGAGATCTTGCAAATGAAGTCAAGTCCAAGTAAAATTTTGTCGTGGTTTCCCACCAACAATTAGGCAATTTGCACGACCTCCCGTATAACACTTCAAAGGGCGTCATGCCAATCGTCGCTTGTTGACTGCTATTATACACAAATTCTGTTAAAGGTAAGTATTGCTCCCAATGTCCTACAAGGTCCATGATGCAAGCTCTCAACTAGTCATCCAAAATCATATTCATCCTTTCAATCTGACTATTGATCTGTGGGTGGTAAACAGTGCTAAGATTCAATGTGATTCCTAAAGCTGACGACAAACTCATCCAAAATTCGTTAGTGAATAAGGGATCCATATCACTAGCAATGCTAACTGGGATTCTCTCTCGCTATTTTTTCTTTTGATTTCTCCTTGTTTTATTTGTTTTTTGTTTAGAAAATTTTCTTTAAGAGAAAAGAAGTTTTGTTTAGATTGAGAATTTTTTGAGGAAGAGAAAGAAGAAATATACGTACAAAGCGACAACTAGGGTTTTGAGTGAGAAAAGATGACGGTTGAGGTCTTATTTATAGTTAAAATATAAGGTTTTCCGAGTTAGACCTGAAATCCATATTTACGAAAATGTCACTGATAATATTTTCCATTATTTTTGACTCGGTTTATCATATTTAACAAGTTATATATGTTTCTTAACGGTAAATGCCATTTCAGATACAATGGAATAGGTCCGGTGGTCTAATTTCAACATTTGTAAAAAAAAAATTTTACTTAATGTAAAATTACATTCTTACCCTTATTTTAATTTTAGTTTTTTGTTAAAATTTCCAGTGCTATACTATACATATTAAACGATCATTTTCTAAGATTTATTTGATGAGTTAATAAATATTAGTAACCAAATTCATTTAAATAGTTTAAATTTAGAGTTACACGGCTAATGTGAATATACAAAGTTGAATGCAAAAATAATCAAACCGACCATTAGGGAAGTTTGACTATTGCAGCCTTGTAAAATCAAATTGTGTGAAGCCAAAAAAACAATAAACATGTTTTAAACATGTCTACTTAAATCTCTTCAATATTATTTACTTTGTTTCCTTCACTAATGTATCCTTAGATTTTTTTTCAACTCTATTTTTTCTAATATATTATCACTATATTATCATTTGATGTCTGGTTAAATGAAAAAATGGCGATCGTTCTCTTACTGGCATCTCTCTTGCCATTTTTCGTCATTTCGTTCGCCTGAGTTTCTCCTATCTCGTCTTCTTCCTCCATTTCTTTTTGCTTCCGCCTCGTCACTCTCCATGTCGCATAAGAAAAAAGCTAAGCCTCCATCTTTTCCAGATCTGGTTTCCACTACTAGGTCAGATGTTGTGTTTCAATCGCCGATGGTCTGTGCTTCGGGGCCTTCTGTTTCTTCAGCCCCTGATTTCGTCGTCGTTGGCAATTCTGGTCCCCAGGTCGTATTAGTTCATGCATTGGGTAAATCGCCTGAAGCTAATCCTTTTGCATCTCTGATTAACGACATTAACTCTCCCATTTTTGCTGCCAAGCATGATTCAGCCAGTCCGTTGGTCGATGGAGAGCACTCGCTCTCGCCTCTTTTAGCTTCAGCAAGTAATACATCTTGGACTCAATCTGTTGTTGGTTTGAATGGGGGTTCTACAATTGGTTCTGATGATAATGAGCTCATGGAAGTTGATAATGTTTCATTATCTGATGTTGAAGTGGTCAGAATTGAACGTGCAGTTTGTTTGAATGAGACTGAATGTGCAGTTGGTTTGAATAAGGCTGTTGGCTCCATGTCTATATGCAATGCTGACGTTGCTGTGCAAAATTTTTGTGAGTTGGGATCTGTTGCGGCAGCCATTGTTGGCAATGTCGATCTTGTTTCTGGGTGTGACGCAGGTGGGTCAGATAAACTTGGCAGTGGCATTGAGCTAACTTGTAAAACAAGGTGTTCGTTTAAATGCCGAACACGAAATTCCCAATATGCCTGCTAGTGGTTGTTCGCCTGTACCTGTTGGTGGGTGTTCGCCTGCTGCTATTCAAGGAAACCAGGTGGATCCCTCTCTGCCAATGGCTTCCCCTTCGTGGTCGTCATTGTTTTCTAAAATGCTGAAAAATGCTGGTGTTCACGCTCCTCGTACTTTTGATAATGTTGAGATTGATGGTGTAATGGTTCCTCCGAAGGAAGTGATTGGCGCCGGGGTTGTTTATTGGAAAGATTTCTTAGTTGGATTTTTTCTTGACTCTAATCCTTCCTATCACCTTGTTAAAGCTAGATGCAACCAGGTGTGGAAGCCTAGAGGGGGTCCGAGTGTTCATCATGGTAATGAAATGTTCTACTTTAAATTCATGTGAGATGATGAAAGACAACGTATTCTGAAAGCTGATCCTATTCTCATTGATGGGAAACCTTTTATTATTACTTTCTGGAGTCCGTTTGTGGATCGGGCTAGAGCTAAGGTTTTTATCCATTCCTGTTTGGGCCCATTTTTCTCACATACCTTTTGTCCTACAGCCGCTAATCGGTATAGACTGGCTTGCAGGTCTTGTTGGTAAGGTAATATGTTATGATTCTAACACTATGGCCAGAAAGAGATTAGTTTATACTAAAGCTTTAATTGAAATCACTCCTGCCAAACCTCTTTCATCGGTTCTAAAGGTTAGGCTCGATGAGGGACTTTTTGCTGAGGTCAGGGTACGTTACTCTTGGAAACCTGATATACATACGACTTGTCACTCCTTTGGGCATCTTTCCGAGGTGTGCTCTGCCCCGGAAGTTCCTCTTCCTGCTCGGATTCCTCTTCCCCGCCCTCCTTTCCGGAAATGGGTTCCATAGGTTGTTTCTCCTATTTTTTTGCTCCGGTTTGTGCTGCTCCTACTGTTGTTCCACCGGTTGTTCCTCCCCCACCAATTTATCACCTGTTGTTTCTCTTGTTGTTGTGCCCCCTGCTGGTATGGCCCAGAGTAAGCATGATTCTGAGATTTTGTCTGATTCCATTTCTTGGAATTCTGAGGAAAGAGCCTGGGTTCACGCTCCTTCTGATATGCGTTACTCGCCTGAGTCTGATTGTTATTTTTCCTATATCAGTGATGTTGTGGGGGAGAGTCATTTTCTCATTTATCACATTGAGGGCGATGGCCTAACTCTTACCCGAGAAGGAGAGATTGGTGAGAGGAATAAGAGTAAGTTTTATGATGTCGGTTGGGATAGGAAATTTATTTACTCACCCACTTCGAAGGATTTTGTTCCGAATCTGGCAACTCTGTTCTCTGGGTATGTTCTTGTTATTGGCCCCTCGTCTGAAGTTGGTTGTGGGACATCCTCTTCGGAGGCCGCGTAGTCAGGTTTTGTTAGTAGTTTAGGCGCTTTTGCCTAACTCGTGTGCTTTTCCCTTTATTTTTGTGGGCTATTGCTCCCATGTAGCTGTTCTGTGCATGTATAGAGCACCTGTTTTCCCATTATTTATATAGTGGCACGACCCACTTTAAAGCCGGCCAGCTTTGCCAAAAAACACTTTATATTTAATTATTTAATCGAAAAGTCGGTTCCTACCATTATGCACTTGTACTAGTATAAAAGAATATAACAGAACTTTGCATATCTATCTATTCTATTATATATAAAGTTCAATATGTGACTATTTATATTCTTGCTTCTCATTCGTTCTTACTTCCAATCCTCTTTTCTGATTGATTTGAGAGAAAAAGTTTCACTTACCCCTCTAATAATTATTACTTACTATTTCAAGCTCCAAATTAAATTTCCATCGTATATTAATAACAGTATGCCCTTTCATTTTCTATTTCAACCATTCGGAAATGTTTCATACTCATTCTCTCTTCTTACTTTCATTTTCTCAACTTCTTACCTAAAATAAATCATTTTCTATTTTAGCTATTCAGAAATGTCCCATGCTGGTTTTCACTTCTTACTTTCATTTTCTCAATTCTTAGCTAAAATAAATTTTTAAATCAATAAATACTATCATATCCAATGTTTTTCCCTTTGGAACCAAGTGGAGAATTCACTCCTTTGGCTGTAATCATAAAATTCCCTCTTCCATGTTTTATGTTATACTTCATGCTTTTGGGTATGTAATATTTCTTTTATTTCATTCTATGTTGATTAAATGAATTAGAGTGGCTTGGTGTTGGCAATAAAAGAAATTAATATGTTAAATAAAATATCACTTAATCTTCAAGAAATGGTATTTTTTATAGATCATGTTTGGAAAAATCAGGTTATAGAAATCATTCTTCCAGAACACAAGTTTTGATCGGTCTTTAGAACTTTTTTACTCTACCTAGAATTTGATTTAATTCACCTTAAATTATTTATGATTTTATTGATGTATTACATTGTATTTCTACTTTACTTTCAATGTTACCGACTGAAAGAGCCCCAAAAATCTTGGCTGACTGGATCGATCAAGCTCGATTTAAAGGTTTGAATTGTATTTTGTTATTTTTCTTTTTATTTAATTTGATGTTGAATTTATTATTTTTGTTCAAAATTGCTGATATTTTCTTTGAGTTTTATGCCTAAAGTTATTTCTTCGTATGATTTTTATTTCGATTTGTAGGATTATGAGTTTGGTTATTTATTTGCAGTAGGTTACTGGATTTATAGATGCTATTTTAAGAATTAGATCTTATTTTTATAGAATATAACTCTTTATTTCATATGTTTCCTTTGTAATATTGATTTTTATTTCTTTTATTTCGATTAGGATTCAATTTAATTCACTAACAATTCTTCAGTTTGCCTTTATCATAAATTATTTTGAATATATACATATATTTTATAGTGATTGTGTTTTACCTTACTTTCAATGTTACTGTTTTTATGGAAATGTTATACCTTCAAAAAAATCGTTAATTCGATTGAGATCGATTAATAAGTTTAATTTTTTATTTATTTTTCATTTAATTCAGCGTTCAATTTGTTGTTTTGTTTGATTCGATTGAGATCGATTAAAATTTTGACTTTTATTTTGCTATATTTCTTTTCATTTGATTTGATATTAAATTTGTTGCTTTTGTTCTAAATTACTAATTTTATATCTTTGCTTAGGGTTTTTTGCCTCAAATTGGGCCTTCTTTTGATTTTTTTTCCATTTCATAAGATTATGAGTATGTTTTCTTCGTTTGTTTTATAGCAGGTTACTTGATTTATAAATAAGTGGACACCATAATATCTTTTGTTATTTCAAAAATCTATTATAGGTAAATCTGAATTATTTTGTACTCTCAAAATTTATACATAAACCAAATTTCATTTTATTTTTATTTGTCGAGTAAGAATATAAACTTTGTTTCTATATTTGTTTTGTATGTTATAACTAGTTTATTGCTTTGTAGACATCAAATAATCTTCAGTTTTGTATAATCTATTAAATGTAAGATTGATCTTTATTCAATTCTTAATGATCTTACATGAGGTAATTATCTATAATTTTCTATAGAGTTAGTTAGAAATTATGCCATTTTAAATTTCACTCTGGTTTATTATAGATAATATTGGATTGAAGATGTGAATAAGAACAACGTTTATAAGTAAACTAACTTGAAATATAAACGTTTATATCACGTGATATTACTATGCAATTAACAAAAAGAATAAATAGTTATCAATTTTATTTAATTTGAATTTAAATTATTTAGAGAACTAATTACAATTAAATTACTTTTATTGAAATCCAATTTAATGGGAAAATCGACTACATAAGTTCAAATAACCTTTTGATTTTGTGATACACTAAGATTGCTTTTTAATTTTACTTAATTACAAATTTTATGCACCTTTATTATACCATGTTGTGTAATTCATACTCATATTATTTGCATATTATAGAATATGCAATTGGAAATATTGAAGTTGTACAATGCAGAGTTGATGTTTGAGTTTCCATAACTCTAGGAGATTTTGTTGGTAGGACATTGGTTTGTTGTTTGATGATATTATTCTTTTCATTTGTAACCATTATATTTCATTTTCTTAGAAAATTCATCGCAACTGGTAATAAGAATATCCATGTTCAATGGAATAGTACATCAGAACACTATGTTTTGAAAAAAATTATGAATGTTTTGGTTGTTATTGTTGAGACTTCGTATTTACGATATTTCGTAATTACGATATTTTGATAATGACAACTATACAAGTCATTATTATATACTAACTTGTTTTTGCAGGAATTAATCAAGACCGGATTCAAATAAGCTTCAAATCTTATATAAGTATGTATCGAGTCTGTGTTTAGAGTTTACTCATGTTAAAATCTCTCATATATGATATATATTTCGACACGTTTTTCATTTCATTAGCTTACACTCATAATCTTGGCTTATTCACATTTTTGGTTTACATCGGACGTCTGAATGTACCAAATCAGACATCTGAATCTGGAAAAATGAATATTGTTTAGTACAATATTCAGACGTCTGAAAATGGTTATATTTAGCCTATTTCCTTTCTGGTTTGAGCTAGTGCAATTTCAGAAGTCTGAATTATTCAATTCAGAAGTCTGAATATCTATAACGGCTATATTTTCAAATATGCACTTCCATTCGTGAAGAGATGTGTTCTTCATTTCAATAGATATGACCATATCTCTTCATGATAACTCTTCACGAACTTATGCACCTATTTATAATCTATATAAACACATTAGAATCATGTTTCCATAACTTAATTCAATCTATTCTTACTCTACTCTCATATTCTTTGATTCTAATACTCTTGTGCATTCAATTTCATACAAATTCATTCTATTACTTCTTTATTCTTCACGTATTTATATATATATATATATATATATATCATAAAGGAGAAGATTATAGGAAGAGTGTACTATAATTTACAAATTCGTGTTATTAAAGAACACATAGAGTCAAGAAAACTTTATTTGTAAAAGACCTGTTCTGCTGCTCAGGCAAAGTGAAATCCTCTTCTACTGCTGAGGTGCAAAATCCTGTTCCGTTGCTCAGGTGTTGTAAACCTATTCCTTCAGGTTAAGTGAGGGTTATAGTTAGTTGAAATTCCAAAAGGAGTCTGGGACTGGACGTAGAACGGGAAGTTCGAACCAGTATAACAATTCCTAGCGTGCTTGTTTTATTTTACTTATTCATATTGCTATAGTATCTTAGTTTATTTCCGCACTATTATAATACAATTCCATATAGCACGATCCGCACTGTCTTTTCAGTTATAATTGTTAGTATAATCAAATATAACATATGACATTTTATATATGTACACATTAAATATATGTCCTTTTGTTATAATATCTAACCATCCATTCTATAATATAAGTAATTTAATGTTTAACCATTTTTCTTCTTTTTTCTCATAAGTTGGAGAGTTAAATCCCATTTTTTCGGCTATTAAAATTTTTGTTTTACAGATTTCCTGTTCTTATATTAACTACCACATTTACAATTACTTTGTAACCTACTCGCTTCATTTTATCTTCCTGTCTCTTTCCTAATATGTTTTTATTACATATTATCAAAAGTACATTTTACTTTTCCATATTCATCTTTCCTTTTACTTTCCTTAACTCTTTGAATTAATGTCATTTTATCACTCTAAGTATTTTTTACACCTTTTCAAATCCAATTCTCCATTATTTTAATTTCATATCTTCTGTATTCATCTTCATTCTCCGTTACTGTACTATCCTTCTTTACATTGATCCAAACTTTAATTTATACCTTATTTAACTAATTTTCTTATCTTCTAATTTATTTATCCAATATATAATTATGATGAAAGGCTTTATTCTATTTACGTTGTTAATTGCTTAACATCTATTTAGACACTCTAATAATTTTTTTTATCGATCCTACTAATAGACCTAACCTAACTATTGCGCCAAAGCTCCACCTCTTATTGATCCTACTACTATTGCAAAATTATTACTTATGAGTATGTTTCTACATTATGATAAATATTTACTTTTATGTTTCATAAGTCTGAATCTTATATTATTTACTTCTGAATTTTTTATCATAACTACATATTAATTGCCCATAATGGTTCGATGTTTTTCTTCTTCTTTCAAGGTATTTAATTTCAAGATTATCCATGGTGATTCAATGATGCACAGAAGGTACAAAGCTTATGAGCATGGTTTAGTGGTTATATAACTTATTTTAATAATACTAAAGCATTTTAATTATTGTTAAAAAATTATCCATGGTGGATGAATGTCGTGCTAATGGTAAAAAATTGCATGCATTGTTAGTAGTAGATATTGATTTAAATCCTCACTTTTTATTTATAAGTTGAGTGAATTGTAATTTTACTAAATATGATTGATAAAAGTAACAATTCCTTACGTTGGTAGAAGGAGCAACAATTATTTAAAGTGACTTGTTAAATGGTGAATCATTTTGACTAAGAGGAATGGAAATAGTCAATTTCTAAATTAAAAAGGTTTTACCGAGGGAAGAATCAAACAAAACATTCTCCTCTTATAAAGTCTTATTAAAATTACTAAATTGTCATTTATATAATCAGTCTTTCTCTTTCTTCTTAGTTTCCAATTCATATCATTATTGCACCATAAAATTTGTCTTTTCATCTCCAAACCATAAAGCTTAAATATTTAATTGTGACTATGGAGGAAAACTTATCTCAATCTTAATCTTAATTTTCTCAATCTCATCAAAATCTAAAATAGACAAAATAACATTGATATTAATTTCTTTCCTTCTATTCAAGGTTCTACTTATGTTTTTTGAGGAATTTTAGTATCTTTCATTTTGAGTGAATCAAATTAATGATGTTTGATATTAAATTAAGGTATGAGATTTTGAAATGGTAGAGAGATATTATTGATATAAAGAGTTATAACTTTATACTAAAAATGACTGTAGGTTTGGAGATTCTCTATTTGACAATTCCTTTCTTATATCATTTTCTTTTTTTTACGGATAATATGTCAAAAGAAATTGATTTGGTAATATAGCTAAATTCAGTGGATGAATCGAAATAATAAGTAACTATTTTTCTAAAAAAAAGGAAAGGATTTGTATTTTATTCTTATTCTTTTTTGATAATATATTACTTTTTAGTAGATGATTATATTACTTTTTAGCAGATGATTATATAAGAACTATCTAAAAAAATATGATTATTATTTGAGAAAATTAAGCATAATTTTTAATATTTAAGCCAAAATTGATTTAGTGTGAGTTGTCACTAATTTAAATTCAATCAAAGTGAATTCATGGTATAAATACAATTGATAAATTCACTAATAAATGCAATTAATATGGAAACTAATAAGGTATTAATATCAAAATGAGTTACTTCTCCATTTATTTTGATTTAACTTGATCTTTTACAAAGTATTTTGAATAAACAAAACAAAATAAGTAAAAGACATAAACTTTGTATGTGAACAAAATGAATAATGCTCGAAAAATATATATTCAATTTGGTTCGATGACCTTGATTTGCATAATGCTATAAGAAACTAAATTTATTCCTTCTTAAATTACCTTTAACATGGCAGACATATATATATATATATATATGTGTGTGTGTGTGTGTGTGTGTGTGTGTGTATTTATGTATATAAAATTCAAAATATTACTTGATTTTGTTTTTTTTGCTTTGGGACATGTACACATATGTTCAAAGTGACTTTTAAACTCAAATCATAATATATAATTGTAAAATAAAATAGTTTACTCTTCTCCTTCTATTCTCTCATTATATTTTCATTTACATCGTCCATATTCTCAAATTTTTTTGCATGTTTTCTTGGTCCACTCATTAATTATTTTAAACTAAGATTTTCATATCCTAAATTCTTATCCAATCAATTTAAAATTAGTACAAATATTTTCACTTAAGTATTTTTCAAATTTGAAACTTTAACTTAAATAATAATATTTCAACTACAAATGTGTCACTCATTTATCCAAACAAATTTGTTATGCATAGCAAAGAAACCTAAAATTTATCGAAATAATTATTTACTTTAGCAAAAAATAATAATTTTGGATTCAAATAGAATAATAACATGATAACATTCACATAATAAATCAAAGCTTACAAAAATAATAACAAATTCAAATAATATCTTACTTACCTAACAAAATTTATTTCAAGTACACAATCTTAACAAAAACTAAGCCTCTAAATAAATATATAAATTCTAGATTATATTCTACATTCTATCCATGTTAAACCTTTGTTAGACACGGGAATTCCTCAAAAACCCGTATAAATCAAGTCTATTATTTACACACTTTTTTTTAGACTTTCATATAAAATTATGATGAATTTTATAAATTTTGAATATTGAATAACTTTCTTGATCCAGTAATTGTTTTTTTCTAATTCTTTTGTTGTTTACTTGATACTATTAAAGACAAGGAAGTAATAAAGGAGAAATGAGAGATTGATCCAATTTAAGGATTTGGCAAGTTCCAGTGTTATTATTTTCCATTTAATTTGTTCTTTCATATTTTAATGTTCCCAACACATTATATTGTAATAACAATCTTTGTCACGTAGTTTCATCTTGGTGACTAGCAATATTAGTTTGCTTAGTAACTGAAATTGTGGGATATGAAACTATGCTTGGAAGAGTAAATGGATAAGTGTATTATCATTGGACACTCCTAAGATTTTTAGTTTTGTTGTAATATGTTTTATGGCTCAAATTTTTTGAGTGTTTGACATTATTTCTTTTATGTCTACTAATCACCCGACTAATTTATAATTTTTTTCATTACTGTACAATGATAGCATATATGTGATGCAATTTTTTCTTCTGTTTTTCATATGTGCACATAGTTACTTGAATTGAGTCATTGTGTGAGTTATTTGATTAGTAATGATCTCTTAAATTAACATTTTAGCCCAACAACTTAAAATTTGATGTGTGCATCTGTATAATTATTTATAGGTGTATTATGTAAGTATTTTAATCTTTTTTTTGTATGGTGCATAAATGTAGTTGTACAGACGTTCATAGTAACATACAATGTTTTTTGAATAAATAATTTTGAATATTCAAGAATAAAGAATATTTAATGTAAAATATATCTTGGATCAATAATGACTTTACTTGAGTTAATCATAATAAGTAAGCTCACCTAGATTTGCAAAAAAATATAGTTATAATCCTTGTGCGTAGTACACGTTAGTAATTATATAAATGATAAAATATTGTTATTTGAGTGTAAAATGGTGGAAAAGAATTAGTACTTAGCTATACATGGAGATTAAGGAAATAAAATTTCACAAGAGAAGAAAGAGATATTATTCTTCTATTGAACCACTATTGAGTAGATGATTAAAATAGATTAATTAATAATTAAGGATAATCGACCATATAAAAATGCTCTAAAGGTGCTACATGTACAAGAAGACGGATTTTTCTCCCCGTATGTAAGTTGAATTTTCTGGATTTTTGGACGAAGCATACCGAAATCATTCTGCTTTGTTTCAAAATATTCTAGGACAGAGCTCGCTTATTCCGTTTCCTAAATATTTTACCCGACATGACTTATTTTGGACAATCCGAAAAGTTGAACTTAATTCTAGTTCTCTCCACCTTCTCCGACACTTGATCAGTAATTAGGGCAAATTTTTTTAGTGAACATGAAAAGGAATGCTGATCAAATTTCGATGGAGGAGTGGGAAGCAGAAAGCTACTACCTTTTCACTCATTTCGATTCTCTCTACTTCGATGGCGCTTTGGAATTTTGTATTCTGAAATGGAGCTCAAACAAAAGCATGCATCAGTGAGCATTCTTCTTCACTCCTATGTTTTTCTGTACTATGCTGTATTTTTGTTGTTGTAGAAAATCAACTCTTTATAATGCTGTTTGTTGGTTTGTGACTGGTATTTAGGGAAGCAAGAAGCATTTTTGATAAAATTTGAATCTTTTCGAGTTAAACAATCATATTTCTGAAAGAAGAAAAAAGAAAAAGAAAAAGGCTCCGTCTATTAACACCCCGGTATTTTCTCTTCACGCCCCGATTAAAATTTTAAAATTTTAATTCCAATTATACCCTAACATGATATAAGAATGATAACAATAAAACATGATAAACGATGGTAGATTGATGATAAACGAGAAAAAAATGATGCAAGCAATCTGTATTGCAAAAGAATTTTAGAGAAAAAATATTGCAGGCGTAAGAAAAATCGATCACGGACATGGTGATATAGTTCTTCGTCGACCACGTGTGCGACAAACGAGGTTATGGCAGCAACCTCGTCTGCCACGAACGTGGTTGTAGTAACAACCTCGTTTGCGGCAAACGTGGTTGTGACTACAACCACGTTCGTGGCAGACGAGGTTGGTGTCACAACCTTGTTTGCGACAAACGTATCTCAACTATGGATTTCATCAACCTGCGTGTTATTAAATTTTTTTTAACCACGTTCGTTTAACTTTTTTTTTTAATAAGGCGAGGGTAGTTTTGGAAGTGGATGGGGTGGGAAGAGCAAAATAAAGGGTGGATATTTTTTTTTTAAAACAGCGGGGTGGGAAAGGCAATAAGCGGGGTGGGAATAGACGGAGCCAAATAAAAATACCAGTGTAGTTCTTGCTCTGAATTATGAAGCAATTTGCTCAGGCAAAAAAACGCAGCGACTAGATCTGTTGATCAGTTTCAGATAGTTAAGTTGGAAAGATGAAACTATATATGAAATTTTTTGCTTGTAAACAGCAGCGGAGACAGATAAGAATGTCGTAGTGATCACTCCATACAAAAATACAATTATTTGGGTGGTCACTTGACTTCCCCAACTACACTATAGCTCCGTCCCTGCTTGAAATTGTTATAATACTCACTTGAACATTCCGAATGGAGTAAAGGAATGTTTAAGGCTTTAAGCATACAAATTTTAAACATCTTTATGTTTCTGTGCCCCCACTGGATATTTTGTTAATATAAACTTTTTAATGGTTCCCATATAACAAAAAAACAAAAAACAAAAAACAAAAACGTATGGCGTGACCCAAAATACAAACAACATATAGCATTGGTGATACCCTAATTCTTGCAAAGTATTGGAAAATTTAGTGATTCCAAATCAGGATTAATATTTTAATTTCCTTGGTTAACATATACACTAAGGGTATATTGTAACAATTTCCTTTTTGTTATATCTCCTAAGTTTCCTTCTACGTTGTGTCCGTTTGTCCATTATCACAAAAAAATACCAATCTTCCTTGTAAAAAGGAATATAATCGAATCTACGTCTTATTTTCACAAATATAATGGATAAGCTCCTACAAAAAGGGGTGGCGCGGACATTTATACATTCCTAGCCTAAGAAAGTAGGCTTTTAAGAAAAATGGATAAATTGAACCACTAAACCAACCAATAGTTAAGAAACACCGAATATTCAATGTATACAATTTATTACGCAATTCAGCGATCTACGTGCATCACTTGTTTCAGAAATATTTGTTATGCTTAAAACATTAATGCAGTATATTTAGTTCTAATATGTTTAGATACATTGACCATTGTCGTGCACCCCAACTACGTAAAATTTCTACGTGTGCCTATCATGCGTGTTTTTCGGTGGTCATATTTAATGGAATTTCTTGTTTTGTTATGATTGTTATGATGTTAATTAGAACAAATTAACTATAAATGTTTTCATAACATAGTTCAATTAAAAGACTTTACTCAATAATGTGATGCATATTCATTTCCACTTCCTTATACTAATTTTGTATTGTGCAATATTTATTTTCTTTAAAATGTGAAATATTTTTCACATAATTTACTCCAACCGATCTCCGAATCCATGAAGCGAAACTAGTTATTACTAAGTTTTAGAGTTAATTGGATAAAGTTAAGTAATCAAATGAAGGGGAAGACTGTGAAGTATATATAAATGTAAACTTTCTTACATGGGTATTTGTTTGCTTTTGTGGAAGTGGAAGTTGAAAAGATAAAAAGCTCTTAATTTGCCTAATTTTACCCTTTTCCTAACTTAACAATGTTGTTTTTAGATGCACACTCGTTAATAATTTTGAATCCTTGTTCAGAAAGTGACATCCATTTACATCATAGTGTGAATTTCTTATCTATAAGTAGCAGTTAATAAAGAAATCGTGACAAATACTTCTGTGATCAGTGATGATGTTGCGTTGAATGTTGGGTGGGCAATTGCCTAATAACTACTGCTTTAGATCAATTGTGTTATAAGTACAACTCAAAGGAACAGTTATTATTTACTTGGGTGTATTCATTATACTTCAAGATGATAAAGCAAAACAAGTAGCTCTGAAACTTGAGGGTGTATATCGTTATATTTCAAATTTTCAATATTACAAACCAAAATAAGTAGCTCATGTAGTGAAAAATTGGTGATTGATAACAATTCAACACCACGGTGCGCTGCGAAAGCGATTTCAAATCAAGACCTAGTATTGTCTATTTGAATACCAATGCAACTTAAAATATCAATTATGAGAACACAATCAACAATATGAAAAACAAGAGACACAGAAGATCTAACGTGGTTCAGATCTGAAGATCCTACGTCCACGGAGACTCAATAACCCTTTTATTATTATCACCAGAGATTACAAGCCAATACAATGATTAGAGAGATACAATAGGTGGAGACTCTCTCTAATCAATTACTCAATTGAAGAGATTAATAATAGAGCACTCAAAATAGAAAACCCCCAATTTGATTTCGTTAGGGTTTCTATTAATTATAATTATTGGAAATCTGATTAAAACCTAATCTCTTGATTTGGAAGATGATTAGGAGACAATATATAGATAACCTAAATGATCTAGATCATCCATCCACGTCAAAAGAATCTGCACCATCAGTTTAGAGAACCAAGCTCTGGAATTAACAAAATTGCCCTTCAGAATTCGGAACTGGAAGAATAACTTTCGTCGCCTCAGACGTCTGACCAGGGGGGTCAGACGTCTGCAGAATGTTTTAGGAAAGATTCTGAAATAGGGTCAGACTTCTGACCTAGATAGGTCAGACGTCTGCAGTATGTTTCAGGTTACAACATGCAGGAACTCCACCTCTTCTGACAACTCCTCTTCCTCCAACTAACTCCAATGCTTTCCAATGCATAGCTCTACCGAATCTTCACATCAAACACATATATGAATCACATAACACTCCACCTCGATTCAATATATGTATGCCTCATCAACAAAGTATCATTGGGGTTATTGGATCTCGCGCCCAATGACACCTAAGCAGCTGGAATCAAATGGATCAAGTTTGAGCAATGCTCAAACTTATCCTTGGGAAGTGGCTTCGTCATCATATCTGAGGGGTTATCTGAAGTATTCACTTTCAACAACTTGATCTTACTCCGTTCTTTCTCCAGCCTAAGAAAGAAACCTCTAACATCAATATGCTTCGTTCGTGAACTATAAGCCTGATTATGAACAAGATGAATTGCACTTTGACTGTCTGAAAATAGCTCCACGGTCTTCTGCACCATAAAAAGATCATCCAACAACTGAAGTAAATACAAACCCTCCTTAGTTGCTTCAACAATCGATATCAATTCTTCTTCGGTAGTTGACAGAGCTACAATAGATTGCAGCTTTGATCTCCATGAAATCGAGCCTATGCCAAGTGTAAAAACATAGCCCGACACTGACTTCCGTGCATCTCTATCCCCAGCATAATCTGAATCACAGTATCCTCTAAGTGAGATGTCGCCATCCACTCCACCATATAACAAGCCAACAGATGAAGTGCCTCTAAGATACCCAAGTATCCACTTTACTGCTTACCAATGTTCCTTGCCTGGGTTAGACATATATCGACTTATAACACCCACTGCGTGGGCCAAATCTGGTCTAGTGCATACCATGACATACATAAGACTACCAATAGCACCAGAATAAGGTATATCAGCCATATACCTTTTATCTTCTTTCGATGTGGGAGATTGGTCTTTTGACAATTTAAAATGAGAGCCTAATGGAGTACCAACCGGTTTGGCTTTCTCCATTCCAAATCGAGTGAGGACCTTCTCGATGTATTGCGCCTGAGTGAGTCTCAACTCTCTCCGCTTTCTATCTCTACAAATCTCTATACCCAATATTCTTTGTGCTTTTCCCAAATTCTTCATATTAAACTCCTTGCTAAGTTCAGTTTTCAACTCCAAAATTCTTACCATACTCCGAGATGCAATTAATATATCATCAACATATAACAACAGATATATTAAATCATTATCACATCTCTTGAAATAAACACACTGGTCTTTGAAGTTTTTAGAATATCCTTGTGAAAGCATAAACTTATCAAATCTCTTATACCATAGTCTAGGTGACTGTTTTTGTCCATATAGAGATTTGTTAAGTTACAAACATAGTCAGGCCTGCTACTATCAATAAACCCCTCCGGCTGCCGTAAATAAATTCCTTCATCCAGTTCACCATGCAAGAATGCAGTTTTGACATCTAGTTGCTCCAACTCCATATCATAATGAGCCACTAATGCCAATAGAATGCGAATGGAGGTATGCCTAACAACTGGAGCAAAAATGTCATGATACTCAACTCCCTTCTTTTGAACATACCCCTTTGCTACTAACCTTGCTTTATATCTGAAATTTCCATTGCCGCCATCTTTTACTCTATAGATCCACTTACAACCAATAGCTCTCTTGTTGGTGGGAAGAGGCACCAAATCCCAAGTATAATTTTTCTGCAAAGATTCAATCTCCTCTTCCATAACAACTAACCAACTGGAACTGTCAACTGAAGCTATAACGTCTCTATAATCTCTGGGTTCGTCATGGACAACATTCAAAGCATATGTTGTCATGTCATCAAAGTCAATGTCTTCGATGCTCAATCCAACAAAATCATTAAGCCAATTAGGCTTCTTCTTCTGTCTAACAGGTCCGATCTCTGAACTAGCTCCACCTTGAGTCTGATCCTCTGTACTAATCTCTGTACTTTCCTCATCAACCACGGTGTCATCGGAAACACCTTCAGAACTTCTATGAAAAGGAACAGTAGATGACTTACTTTGTGTTTGGTATTCTTCATTTGTCCTCTCATTGTCATCTGACGAGGAAGGCTCCACCTTCAACATAGCTTTCTCATCAAAAGTCACATGCCTGCTGGTAACAATCTTCCTGCTAATAGGACACCATAATCTATATCCCTTCACTCCTCTTCTATAACCTAGAAAGATACACTTGCGAGCTCTAGGTTCCAACTTCCCTCTGCTCTCATGTACGTAAGCTGGACAACCAAACACTTTGAGGAATGAATAGCTAACAGGCTCTCCTTTCCATACTTCTTCTGGGATCTTCATGTCTATGGCGGTAGAAGGTGTGCGGTTGTAGAGGAAAGCCGCCATAGATAAAGCTTCTGCCCAAAATCCCTTTTTCAACTTTGCAGTCAATCTGAGACAACGAGTTCTCTCCAATAATGTCCGATTCATTCTTTCAGCAACTCCATTGGACTGAGGGTCGCTAGGTGTGGTGTAATGCATCTTGATACCTTCAGAATCACAATAATCGATGAATTCATGTGACACAAATTCACCGCCGTTATCTGAACAGAAAACTTTCAATTTCTTTCCTGACTGCTTCTCAATTGTAGATTTCCACTTTCGAAACCTGTCAAAAGTTTCACTCTTCGACTGTAGAAAATATACCCAAACTTTACGAGAGAAATCATCTATAAATGAAACGAAATACCTGGCTCCACCTACGGAGGGGCAAGGGGAAGGTCCCCAAACATCTGTGTGAACATACTCTAAGACAGCCTTTGCCTTATGCTCTCCAGTACCAAAAGAAATCTTCGTCTGCTTCCCAAGAACACACTCTTCACAAAAGCCAAGCTTTGAATGATAAACACCATCAATCAAACCTCGCTTTCTCAACTCATCCATGCTGCACTCACCAATGTGACCCATCCGTAAATGCCATAATCTGGAAGAGTCCGAATCAACAGAAGTAACAGATGCTGATTCGCCAACTACAGTAGTGCCCTTCAAAAGATAAAGATTTCCTGCCCTTACTCCTTTCATAACTATCATAGAACCCTTTGATATTTTCATCTTCTTTCCTTCAACTACAATCTTCAAACCAAACCTACTCAAAGCCCCAATAGATATCAAACTTCTTCTCAAATCAGGTACATGTCTAACATCTGTAATAGTACGAATAACACCGTCAAACATTCTAACCTTCACACTACCAACACCAATCATACGGCAAGAAACATCATTGCCCATCAGAACTTCTCCTCCATCAATCTCACGGTAAGTGGAGAAACAGTTCCTATCAGGTGTCATATGATAGGATGCGCCAGAATCGATCAGCCATAGGTTGCTCTTCCCAGAAGAGCCAGAAGCTGTAAACACATCGGTATCACTCTCTGTATCTGACTTCTCAGCGGTAGATGCTGAAGTTTGCTTTGGGTCTCTTCTTCTACCTTCAAGCTTGGGATAAGTTGCTACAAAGTGGCCTGGCCTTTTACAATAATTGCAAGTTAATTTATTAGGCCCCCTAGACTGAGACCTTGATTTATTTCGACCTCCACCATATTTTGACTTGCTTTGGCTTCTACCTCTCTGAACAGATAAACCCTCCGTATCACTGTCTAAACTAGTGCTTGCTAATCTACCCATCAACACTTCATTATGAAGTCCGGCTTTAACATCAGATAGGCTAATTTTACTACGACCATAAATCATAGAATTAACAAAAGCAGTGTACTCCTTAGGCAAGGAACATAAAAGGATTACAGCTTGAGCCTCATCTGTAATTTCAACTTCCGCTGCCTTCAAATTCATTACTAAGGTGGTTAGGGCATCCACATGCCCCATGAGATCAGCTCCAGGCTTCATCTTGTACGAATAGAGTTGTTGTTGCAGAATTATTCTGTTAGTGAGAGACTTGTCCTGATATGCATCAGATAATGCATCCCATAATTCCTTTGCCGTTTTCTTTTGAGAAAATTCTCTAAGAACTTCATCTGAAAGACTTAACTGGAGGGTAGTTAGGGCTTCATCTTCCATCTCTTCTAAAGTTTCACTATCTAACTCTTTCAGCTTCTCAGGCGTAGAAACTATCTTAAAAGTCTTCTCCTTCTTTAATACGGCCTCCATCTTCATCTTCCAAGTTCCAAAGTCTCCTTTTCCATCAAAACGAGTAAGTCCATAATTGACCCCAGATCTACCAATAGATTTACTTGAAGTAACCATTAATATCCAAACGGAACAATAACACCAGCTCTGATACCAAACTGTAGTGAAAAATTGGTGATTGATAACAATTCAACACCACGGTGCGCTGCGGAAGCGATTTCAAATCAAGACTTAGTATTGTCTATTTGAATACCAATGCAACTTAAAATATCAATTATGAGAACACAATCAACAATATGAAAAACAAGAGACACAGAAGATTTAACGTGGTTCGGATCTGAAGATCCTACGTCCACGGAGACCCAATAACCCTTTTATTATTATCACCAGAGATTACAAGCCAATATATAGATTACAAGCCAATATGATTAGAGAGATACAATAGGTGGAGACTCTCTCTAATCAATTACTCAATTGAAGAGATTAATAATAGAGCACTCAAAATAGAAAACCCCCAATTTGATTTCGTTAGGGTTTCTATTAATTACAATTATTGGAAATCTGATTAAAACCTAATCTCTTGATTTGGAAGATGATTAGGAGATAATATATAGATGACCTAAATGATCTAGATCATCCATCCACGTCAAAAGAATATGCACCATCAGTTTAGAGAACCAAGCTTCGGAATTAACAAAATTGCTCTTCAGAATTCGGAACTGAAAGAATAACTTTCGTCGCCTCAGACGTCTGACCAGAGGGGTCAGACGTTTGCAGAATGTTTCAGGAAACATTCTGAAACAGGGTCAGACGTCTGCAGTATGTTTCAGGTTACAACATGCAGGAACTCCATCTCTTCTGACAACTCTTCTTCCTCCAACTAACTCCAATGCTTTCCAATGCATAGCTCTACCGAATCTTCACATCAAACACATATATGAATCGCATAAATTCAACAGCTCAAATATGTGCTGTCAAGGGCGCCAGTTTGGTGCTATTTTCTTTTTTGGCATCCTGCCTATTTCCTTTGGCGCTTTATTCCACCTCTCGTTTGAGACGCCTCCTGAACGCTCTATTTTCTTTGGGATGTTAACAAAATAAGCAGTTTTAGTATGATTTTTTTCTTTGGGATGTTAACAAAATAAGCAGTTTTAGTATGATTTTGTTTTTTTGTATTGACTAAAATAAATACAATTACAATAAAAGCACTCAATTACTTTGTTTATTTATTGGAAATCTTCATCTTCTATTAGTATTTCATAATTTAATTCCACTTTATATATCTTATTTTAAATTATATAGATGATCAATCAGTAAATAATCTTTTTCATAATTTGATTTTTTTATTTCTTTATCTTCTTTTTTATTTCTAGTTATTTTTAAGTTATATTTTGAAATATTTTTGTAATATAACATATTTAAAGTAATCTATTATAAATAAAAAACCGGATCGTCCACTATTTTGTACTTTTTATGTTGTAATTTTCTTAATCATTTTGGTATACAAATATTCAATTATAGTCACATGACTCACATGACATAAAATTGATTATGTTTACATTTTGTTATATTTTTAAACTATAATAGTGTTTGATTTATTTTTTAAATTTATTAACAATAAACAAAAAGTATATATATATATAACACTCATAGTAAACTAATAAATAGTGACAATATATCAGAACTAATCGAACTTCATACATTTTGTAGTTATTTAGTGCAAAACTTATTTTGTATGTGGCGACCGCTTATTTTTTGTCCGTGCTCCATTCGGACTAAGGCTATTTCTAACACGTAGCGCTTCGCTCCACCACGAATGAGAGACACAAATATAAATACGTGGGTGTACTCATTATATTTAACGATGACAAAGCCAAACGAGTGGCTCAAATATAAAGAATATTTATCCTATTATTACGTAATGATTATTTTCTAATTTATGCAAGTAATCATTATATTCACACATACATGAATAATCTTGCAAAACAAGTTGCTCAAAATTTAACTATGGTTGCACATACTTGAATGGCAATGCAATGTTAGGTGTGGCTCGCATTGTAAATGGAGTGGGTGCGTGGATTGAACAGGTTAAAAGTCCCACATCGCAGAATATTTAAAATAATCGTGGTATATATATGAGATTGGTGGCACGTAACATTGGGGATTCCTTTTGTTACAATGTGTTGCCAAGACCAGATTATATGCTCGATGGAGGCGATGAAGGGATGTTCAATCGGGACGCCGGCATGAGAGATTTCAACCGTTGACCCCGGCTAGACACGGTGAAGCGAACGCGTACGGTACGCGGGAATGCCGAAACTCAACATGGTATCAGAGCTCCATGGTTCGATGGGAACGGTACGATGCAGCGTGACCGAAGCATGGCTCCTAAGGGGCTTGAGCATGGGATGCTCGTCAAGGTGGAGATATGGTTAAGCAACCGCTCCCCCTGCTTATGAGAACTCAGAATAGCAACTTGACTCCACTGTGACTTGAGCAATGCTCGCCAAGGTGGAGATTGTTAGGTGTGGCTCGCATTGTAAATGGAGTGGGTACGTAAATTGAACAGGTTAAAAGTCCCAAATCGCATGATATTTAGAATAATTGTGGTATATATATGAGATTGGTGGCACGTAACATTGAGGATTCCTTTTGTTACAATGTGTTGCCAAGACCATATTATATGCTCGATGGAGGCGATGTAGGGATGTTCAATCGGGACGCTGGCATGGGAGACTTCGACCGTTGACCTCGGCTAGACACGGTGAAGCAAACGCGTACGGTACGCGGGAATGTCGAAACTCAACATGCAAGACTATCTTGCATTGTCTTTAAGTATGATTTCACATCTAACATTTTTCATGTTATGAAATTGTGTCTGTGCGTAGGTTTGTTTTTCAAAAATAATAGTGACAATCAGATAATAGAAGACAAGTGAAATATGTTTGTTTATATGGTTTTGACCATCCCAACAAAGAATTCTGATTTGGTCAGTATCTGTGATGTATTCACTATATGGAGTATATTCATTTTGCTTTGAAACTCTAATATATGAAGTGTGTGGATAAATATTATAGATATATGGTATTAGAAAATGATGCATAGATATTGGATGGAAGAGGAATGAAACTTTACCTGCGGAAGGGTCATGGTCAAGTCCTCCTTGTTTTCAAATTTATTTTATTTATTTATTTGAAAAAAGGAAGAAGAATGAAATGAAGATGAGGGATCTTTTTATATTAAGCAATCTTATTTCTTATACTAAATAACATAATTTTTTCTATTTCCAGCTCTTTAATTATCTAATAAAATTTACTCATGATCCGAAGAAAATAATAAACAATAAAGGTAAAGTCTAATGGGTAGAGGCTAGCATATGGCTGTTAGTGTAAATTTTAATAAATTTTCTGTGTGTGGTTTCTCTTTTAGAGAAGAAGAAAGAAAGGGTAGAGGAAGAATGAGAAAAGAGAATAGTCCTGCATTGGACACTATATTTGTTTAGATATAGGATCCACAAAGAATGGTTGGGCTCTTTGAACAACTAAATATTTTCTCTTGGTTGAAGAGGACGTCACAAACGAAACTCTTATCCTTCCTGTCATCCATACGATAGTTTAAATTGATTTCAGTAATGCAACTACAATCGATTAGAGAGAGTCAATTTTGGCTCCATTGTATCTTGGGAGACGATTGGCTGCAACTTCGAGACTCATTTGCTTACTTAAACGAGTGGAGAGGGCAAATAACATATTAAGGAAAGAGTTATTGACATGCCTTGAAGCGGTCCTTACAGATTTGATTACAACTGCTGTTGTGCCAACCAGAATTACCATCATCAATTGCTACGCTAAAGTATCTCAACTAAGATTTAAGAAACTGAATTGATTAATTTTTTGTTCAACTAAGGATGAAGAAATGGGGACAAAATGTTGTCCCAATGTTAAGACATGAAATATATAAGCTAGGCCCAACATAGCAACTAAATAATAGAAGGGATACAAGGAAATGTTTCATATTTTGAATTTGATTATTTCCCTTACAATCCATTATTTGCTTTATTATATTAACATAAATTTTAAAGTATGTAATCTCTTGATGATAGTGTACATCAACTGTATCTGTGTATAGATAATGTTGGAAAATGTTTTAAATAATAAGTGAATTATTAAAAAAATTGACTAAGTGTGAATGAGTGGCTCCTATATGTGAATAGTCCCACATTGCAGGATTATATGAAAGAATCAAGTATTTATACTTGATTCTTAAAAGCTAAGTTGGGCCCTTTGGGCATCCAATGATGCTCTTTTTTGAGGAGAGAGACCATACTTGATCAGCACCACACGCGCGCGCTGACCGACCCGGGTCGGGCTCGAGTTCGGATTCGGACTTGTAGTGGTGTAACACTTATATTTTTGGTACAAAATTCTTTAACCGTCTTTAGAACGGGTTGGAACGGTCAAATCATATCAGACCCGTATTGGATAACGTTCATTGTTTTTGACTCGTTATTTTCTCAGATCCGTTTTTCGAGACCACGTTTTCCCCAACCAGCAACGTTCTTTTTCCTATTCCGCATTCTTAACTGATAAGGAGACAAAACAGAAAGAACAACACCTCATTCAAATTCGTTTTTTTTAAATCCACGAATTTGAGCAACGTTTTTTGATTGCAAACAGAATCGTTTCGTATGTGCAAACGAATCGATACCGCAAAAATATTGAGAGGCTGTTTTATCCTAGAGGCGGCGGCGATTGATCCGAACTGCTTTGCAAGAAATGACAAGAAACGTCTTTAAGAGAGTGACGTAGTCCACGGCTTAGCGGAGGATCAACATTGTTTTCAACAGATAATGACAAGAGAGAACAACCATCCAAGTGAGACTGTTGTCGTTCCTTTGTTTTCATATATTTTTATCTCGATGCCCTCTTTTATGGTAATAGAGCCACTTACGACTATCTTTAAGGTAAATTTAACCACCACACCTATAAACGTTAATTTACAAGGAATTGTCATTGCTGTTGTTATCACCAAAGAGAAGCCATCAGGCATCTCCATATCTCAAGTTCGACTACTTTATAATTTACAACAGTTTATCACAATTAAATAGACACGAGGAAACTATCTTCTTTGGCGTGCACAAAATTCTTCATATTTATGCTGTTATGGAATTTTTGGCTATATCAATGGGCCCATTCCATGCTCTCATCCGCCTTTAGCTCATTAGGATGAACAGTATTAAAACAATTTTTTTGACTTTAATCTCTTCCCTTTCTAAACTTGTTTCGGATTTTGTCTTTCGTTTTGTGTTAAGACATTATTTTCTTTTCAATATCAAGCTTGTGTTCTCCAATATAAATGGGATTTCGCTTCCATCCACAAAACCACTCAATCTATGACCACATATCTTGAAAAAATCAAAAAATTAGTTGACAATCTTGTACATGTAGGTCACCCTCTTAGAAGTAAGCCATTGACGATCTTCTCTCTGTTCTTGGTCCTGAGTACGGTAGTGGCATTGCAACTCACTGTTCAAGTTAACCCTATGTCTTTAGATGTTGTGTTTCCTCACCTTCGTTCAACATATCATATCTTGAAATTTTTTTGTCATAATAATTTGCCTCGTACTCACTTAATACAAAAGGAATCTTTACATGTTAGTCAATTCATTGAGGTGATAGTGTTTTTGTGGAATTCTTCCTAACATTTTTTATCAAGGATCTACGGAAAGGTTTATCTTCATTTTGCATGGGACTAAGTCACTAAGAACTGCTTATACTACTTACCAATGGCTATATATATTTGAGAAATATCATTTGCACATCGAAAACATAAAGCTGCAACTATTCTCTTTGGCTTGAATGACTAGGTTATCCAGCTTTTCATACCATTTGACAAATAATTTTCGCATTTAAATTACATCATGCATTGAGTTCCAATATGGATCTGTCATGTCATTCTTGTCAACAAACTAAGGGTCACAGATTTCTTCTACATATTCATGATTGTAAAGCTTGTTTTCCATTAGATTTAATTTTTACCAATCTTTGAGGGCACAACTGCATTTCCAAGTGTGGCTATTATGTGTTTTTGGATTCCATTAAATTTAGTTTTGCATTCTTGGGTATTTGATATTAGAATTAATTCAAATTGTTTTTTGGATTAATTAGAAGTTCCTAATGTTTAGGAACCAGTTGTTGCATTTCTGTTTTTTGCTTTCCTGCATTTTAGTAGTTGACAGAGTGGTGATCCTATTGTCTAGGCATTACTTCAGTCGTGGTTTAAGGCATCAGTTGCTACCACATTATTTTCTATTTAAGCATTGTATTTTCCATTTTCAATTAATATAAGAAATCTTTTCCTTTTCTCATATTTGTTTTTTTTACAAAAAACCTCAAAAGATTCACAACAAATTGGTATCAGAGCCTTAGGTTTCGTATCCTAGGACTTGTCATGGCTTCAAATGGAGCAAGCTCAAATGGTTACTCTCAATTGCCAATATTTAAGGGTGTCAACTATCAATTCTGGGAATTGAAGATGAAGACTCTGTTCAGATCACAAGAGCTCTGGGAACTGGTTGAAAATGGGTTTGAAGATACCAAACCAGCAGAACCAGATGCAGCTCTTAGGGAGAAGAGAAAGAAAGATGCCAAGGCTTTGTTTATCATTCAGCAGGCCTTGGAGGAGGAGTTCTTTTCTCAGATTGCTTCTGCTACTACATCAAAGGAGGCCTGGGATATTCTGAAATCAGAATATCTAGGTGACAAGAAGGTAATCAAGGTGAGATTACAAACTTTAAGGAGAGAGTTTGAGACTTCTCTCATGAGTGACAAAGAGTCTGCACAAGACTATTTGTCCAGGGTATCAAGAGTAGTGCAGCAGAAGAGGGCATATGGAGAGAAAATATCAGATGAGCAGGTTGTTGGGAAGGTGCTGAGGAGCCTGACAAAGAGGTATGATTACATTGTGACTGCCATTGAGGAATCAAATGATTTAGAAAAATATTCATTTGATGACTTGATGGGATCACTTCTTGCACATGAAGAAAGAGTGAACAGATCTTCAGAAAAGAAGGAGGAGCAGGCATTTGTCTCCAAAGGTGATTCTTCAGGAAGATCAAATAAGTCAGGAAGAGGTAGAGGAAGGGGAGGCTTCAGAGGGAGAGGACGTGGCAGGTCATCTGGCCAATCCTCATCTGAAGCTCAGTCTAAAGAGGCTCAAGTTTCAAGAGGTCCCATGAAGTGTTACTACTGTAACAAGCCAGGACATAAAGAAGTCAACTGCTGGCAGAAAGCAAAAGATCAGAATGAGCAAAATTCTGATCAGAAAGTGAATGTTGCTGAACAGGAAGAAAGGCTTTTCTTGACTAGAGAAGAGTCAAGTGAAGTCAAAAGTAATGTTTGGTATATTGACAGTGGTTGCTCTAATCACATGTCAAGTACCAAGTCCATGTTCAGGGATTTGGATGAGGCAATGAAGAGCAAAGTCAGACTTGGTGATGACAAGTTATTGGCTGTTGAGGGTGTTGGCACTGTTGCTATAAAATCTGAGCAAGGTAACACTAAGCTACTGCATAATGTCCAATATGTTCCTTTTTTAGCCTATAACTTACTGAGTGTAGGACAATTATTAGGCAGTGGATATTCTTTGCTATTTGATAATGACTCAGTTGAGATCAGGGATAAAAAATCAAATGAAATTGTAGCTATTTCTTCCATGGGTAGAAATAAAATGTTTTCCCTAGATCTAGTGAAGTCTGTAAGTACTGCATTGACAGTAAAAAAGGATGACAAATCAAGACTTTGGCATCTTAGATATGGGCATTTAAATATGCAGAGTTTAAGGTATCTGAGTAGCAAAGAACTTGTGAATGGGTTGCCTGTAATTGGTGAGCTTGGGACTTGTGAGGGCTGTATTTATGGGAAGCAGACTAGAGGTTCTTTCCCATCTGGAAAAGCTTGGAGAGCTAGTGAATGTTTGGAATTAGTCCATGCAGATCTCTGTGGACCGATGCAGACGGAATCTTTAGGAGGGAGTAAATATTTTCTGATGTTTACTGATGATTGCAGTAGGATGAGTTGGGCTTACTTCCTTAAAACCAAATCTGAGTCATTTGAACATTTCAAAAAATTTAAGGCTATGGTAGAAAATCAGAGTGGTAAAAAATTGAAGTGTTTGAGGACTGACAGGGGGGGTGAGTTCACATCTAATGAGTTCTCAAATTTCTGTGAGAATCATGGCATAAATAGAGAGTTGACAGCCCCATACACACCAGAGCAGAATGGTGTTGCAGAGAGAAAGAATAGAACTGTTGTTGAAATGGCTAGGTGCATGCTGTGGCAAAAGAGATTGCCAAATGACTTGTGGAGTGAGGCTGTGTCCACTGCTATTTATATTCTGAATATCTCACCAACAAGAGCTATTCAAGATAAAATTCCTTATGAAATATGGAGTGGAAGAAGGCCAAATGTTGATCATCTCAGAGTATTTGGGTGCATAGCATATTCTCTAATTAATTTGAGATCAAAACTTGATGAGAAATCAATTAAATGTATTTTCATTGGGTATGCTACCCAGTCTAAAGCATATAGGCTGTACAATCCTGAAAATGGGAGTATTATTATCAGTAGAAATGTGGTTTTTGCTGAAGAAGAAATTTGGGATTGGTCAAGGCAGGGTAATAATCACAGGGAGTTCACTTTTGAGTGGGAATCAGAATCACAGCCTGCTCAACATGAGCAAAATGGATCAGCTGCAGCATCACCCATAACATCTCCTGCAGCATCTGAAACAAAATCAGAAAACTTATCTTCATCTGATGAGTCTCCTCCAAGGAAGATGAGGTCCTTAAAAGAAATTTATGAGACATGTGGCTTTGCACTTGTTACTGCAGAACCAGTAAACTTTGATCATGCAGTAAAAGAAGCAGAATGGCAAATAGCCATGGAAGAGGAGATCGGGTCCATTCAGAAGAACAAGACTTGGGAATTGGTTGATTTACCAGTCAATAAAAATGTTATTGGATTGAAGTGGGTATTTAGAACCAAGTTCAACACTGATGGAACCATACAAAAGCATAAGGCCAGGCTAGTTGCAAAGGGATATGCTCAAAAGGAGGGGATTGATTATGAGGAAACTTACTCTCCAGTGGCAAGGTTTGAGACAGTCAGGGTAATCTTAGCCTTGGCTGCTCAACTGAAACTGACAGTGCATCAATTTGATGTAAAGTCAGCATTCCTGAATGGAGATCTTCAGGAAGAGGTTTATGTTGAGCAACCAGTGGGTTTTGTCAAAGAGAACGAGGAAGAAAAGGTCTACAAATTGAAGAAGGCCTTATATGGATTGAAACAGGCCCCCAGAGCATGGTACAGCAGATTAGATGGTTTCTTTGAAAGGAGTGGGTTTACTAGAAGTGAAAATGAGCCAACCCTGTACATTAAGAAGGCAGCTAACAATTTTCTGGTGGTATGTGTCTATGTGGATGACATAATTTATATGAGTTCATCACAGGAAATGCTAGCTGGGTTTAGAGAGGCTATGATGAGTGAATTTGAGATGACTGATCTGGGAAAGTTGAAATACTTCCTTGGATTAGAAGTAAATCAGACAAAAGATGGGATTTTTGTCTCTCAAACCAAATATGCCAGAGATATGTTGAAGAAATTCAAGATGGATGAATGTGAAAGTGCTGTCACACCAATGAACACAAATGAGAAGTTACAAAGGGAAGATGGAACAGGAAAAGCTGATGAGAAGCTGTTTAGAAGTATTGTGGGTGGGTTAAATTATCTCACTCACACAAGACCAGACATAGCATTTAGTGTGAGTATGATCTCGAGGTTTCTGCACAGTCCATCCAAGCAGCACCTTGGAGCAGCAAAACGTATCCTAAGATATGTGGCAGGAACAAGTGACAAAGGAATCTGG
This sequence comes from Allium fistulosum, assembly GCA_030737815.1. NCBI lineage: Eukaryota > Viridiplantae > Streptophyta > Magnoliopsida > Asparagales > Amaryllidaceae > Allium > Allium fistulosum. The sequence continues at coordinate 1,432,146,735 of CM060902.1, forward strand.
TATGAGGTGGTTGATGATTTCAGTTTGGTTGGATTCACTGACAGTGATTGGGGTGGCAGTTTAGATGACAGGAAGAGCACATCTGGCTCTATATTCTCACTAGGGTCAGGTGCTGTCACTTGGAGTTCCAAGAAACAAGATACAGTTGCATTGTCATCTAGTGAGGCAGAGTATGTAGCCTCAGGTTCAGCTGCAAGACAAGCCATTTGGTTGAGGAAATTGCTGGTAGATTTGGGGAATGAACAAGAGAAAGCTACTGTGCTGTGGTGTGACAACAAATCAGCCATTGCAATGACAAAGAACCCTGCATATCACGCAAGGACTAAGCACATTGAGGTTCAACACCATTTCATTAGAGGCTTAGTAAGTGAAGGAAAGGTTGAGCTGATGTTCTGTGGAACCAATGATCAGAATGCTGATCTATTTACCAAGAGTCTGTCCCAAGCCAAGCATCAAATGTTCATGGAAAGGATTGGAGTTCGTAGCATTTGAATTAAGGGGAGGTATTAGAATTAATTCAAATTGTTTTTTGGATTAATTAGAAGTTCCTAATGTTTAGGAACCAGTTGTTGCATTTCTGTTTTTTGCTTTCCTGCATTTTAGTAGTTGACAGAGTGGTGATCCTATTGTCTAGGCATTACTTCAGTCGTGGTTTAAGGCATCAGTTGCTACCACATTATTTTCTATTTAAGCATTGTATTTTCCATTTTCAATTAATATAAGAAATCTTTTCCCTTTCTCATATTTGTTTTTTTTACAAAAAACCTCAAAAGATTCACAACATTTGAAACACACCGTCCATCATGGCTTGCTCATTCGTCATGCTTCATCATCCCATCTTCGAGCATATTTAAATGTAGATTAAACAAGTTTCTTTGATGTTCGTCGCTCTATCACATGTTATTGTGTTTTTTTGGGTTCCAAATTTATTTCATGCCCTTCTAAGATACAGCACTGTAGCATAGTATGTACACTGACACTAGTATTACTGGGGAGATAATTTGGTTTTATTATCTTATTCGTGAATTTAGCTTAACTATCCCCTATACTCAGGTCTTATACTGTGTTAATATTGGGACTACCACTTTGCTCGTAATCGTGTGGAGGCAAGGCTTTTATATGTCCACATTTATACACTTAGGACTAGCTGAAGGGCTTACCAAACCTCTAGTTGCTTCCGATTTGGTTTTTTACCTCAAGCTCGTGAACTCCTAGTGCGATTGCGGGAGATTATGAAGACACATGAAAAAGATTTGATAGGCCTGACGTAGTTACGAAATAATGTGGATATTTGTTAGGAAATGTGATATTATAAATTTGATCACTTTCTTACGATTCATTATGTTATTTGTTTTTTTAATTACATTTCCGTATATTTAGAATATGCAATCCCTTGTTTTTATTGATTGAATACAAAGACGAGAAAATAATCATCAAGTGTGGTTATTATCATTCATTTTGCTCTCATATATTATTATTTTACTCTTCTCTAATATGTCCATTTCATTACTCTTGATTGTTTGTTTGTATGCATGCATAATAATATTCAAGCTTCTAAATACTATGTAGGTCCACGGGGATATGTAATTATGTTTCACCTGGAGAATGTGAAATATTTCTTTCTAAACCTTTATTACAATCATGCTCTAATGATTTGAAGAATTCGCTTTTGCACCAGATGATTCACGCATTTTTGTGGATTAAGTACGAGAATAAGAACCCGAGGTAACAAATATGTTAAAATTTTAAACACATGCTACATACATACCTTAACATATATAAAGGTTTATATGCTTTATCCTTTTCATGCAGTGATCACAGCTTGAACTTCCAAAACATGAGGAACGTAATCAATTCATCTTTTTTGACGATCATCAGGTTTGAACCTACTAGTTGGTACCATGTTAAATCTTCATACAAAGTAGATAAGTATAATCATCAATTCTTGGATACTCAATCAACCAGGTTTTTACTATTTTACAGAGACCATTGAGTGGTTATAATGTACCGCTCGACCATAAACTTAGCTCCTTATCTAACTGTATGTTTAGCAAGACATATAGTCATGTTCAGTGGATGGTATTATTCTCAATGCTTTATATGGCTTGTGAATACCTTTTATAGTTTTTTGGGGGAAAAAAAAATCTTATAAGTGATATTTTTGTTATAATTATTGTTATTTTGTCTAGTGCGATACTTGTGGGCTCAGGACCAGAAAATTGAGAGCACCATCGGATAAAAACTGTGTTAGTAAAGTTGGTCCTGCTGTGTCCAGTAACAATCCAAAATGCATGTGGCATAGGTAAGATTTCTTCATTTCAGTTTTTTCTTTATGAATTACTAAAGCAGAAAATCATGGTCCTAGTTTTACAACCACAACCATATCACTTGTTGATGATAGTTTCTGTTACTCTTAGAAAATTCTATGTGCATTATGCATACAAGTATTTCGAATATGCAGCCATAAGAAAAAGTGTGCTGGGACTTTCACTGTTGCTGAATTGCAAGCTTATAAAGCTAAGATAGTGAATTCAGACAAAGTAGTGGCTTCAAATGGTACACAAGATCGTAATGCTAAGAAAATGAATTTGGAGAAAACAGTTGCTTCTAATGCTGCGTCAGTTCAGAACAGGATGATTAAACGCTATGAGGGAAAAACAGTATTGCTCTTGCCTTCTGCGAATACTACAAAAATATGCAAAGGTCCACGTACTAGGCGTACCAAGAGAAAGGAAATATATAAAAAGGATTTGCAGCAAAGACCTGAAAATGTGGTGCATGTGGATGAAGATGATGAGGAAGTGGAAGAGGAAAACATGCCGCCATTGATAAATAAGAGAACTGTGCGGAGGAAGAGAATGAAGCTGATGTAGATGGCCATGAAAGAAGCTTATGAAAAGATGAAGAAAGAAGAAGAAAATGAAGATGGAAGTGATGAAGGAAATGAGGTTAGATGTCTAAAGTTTTTCTATCGCGGCGCTTTTAGCTATGCTATATTAGAGTTTTTGGAGCGGTTTTACCTATGTCGTGTTAGATTTCAGGTAGCGTTTTAAAAACACTATAAAAACTTTTCACAGCATATGCAAAACACTGCGTAACAAATCCTATAATCAGCAACTTTTGAAACGCTGCCTAAAGGTAGTTAACAGCGTTTTATAAATGCTGTAAAATCTTTTGCAGCATTCTAATTCTTGTTAGAGTTTACATAGCATTTCTAAACATTAGAATATCTAAAAGAAAATTTATTCAAATGCAGATGATCAATCAATTCAAACTACACTAATAGAAAACATATGATAATCTAAATAGATTATATCTTAAATATAATAGAAGTTACATCAAGTTCATACACCAAACAATTAATAGTTGTATATAATATTTCGTAGGAAATACTTTAAACGTACATGATAGTACCATAAAGATTCTAAAAAAACTTGTCAAAGTAGCAAAAGGTCATGATTATCGAGCTTGCCCTCTTTAACAATCCATGCCCTACAAGAAAATAAATGGAACAATAACATAAGTAGTAATAGTATTACTACTACTATTATTATTTATACCATTGAGTTTTATGAAATTATTTAGGTACTCGGTTCGACCTTCCCAGAGCCCGCTATCATGCGGGAGCCTCGTGCATTGGGTTCCACCTTTTATTGAGTTTTATGAAATTATTTGAATTATATAAAACTTGATTAATTTTTAGAAACTTTGTTAACTTAGTTGCTTTAAACTAATATCTATAAAACTCAGTAAATTTTTAGAAACTTTGTTAGCTTAGTAATTTTTATATAAAACATAGTTTGTTTTATGAATTTATTTAATTTTTATATAACTTGATTGATTTAGGTACTATTTGTCTGCAATAAGCAATCACTTGTTTGATTACTTATTCGAACTTTGGAGTTGTTTGTTTTGAATAAGTGTTCATATCTAAAACACTTATTTAGTGAAAAAGTGTTGAGCACTTTTATAATGCCTTTTCTAGTTCTGAATACTTAATGATAATTCTTTCCATATATACCCTTAGTTACGTTTGTTACATTACTTAAAAAAATAACTAAAAATTCAAATATTTTAAAATTAAAAATTTTGAAAATTCATTTTACTTAAGATTTCAAACTTTTTATGTTATATTTTGGTTATTTTCTAAATTCAGATTCTTTTTTCAAAAATTAAAGAAAGAAAACCAAATAAAATAATATTTTAATTTTCAAAATAAAAAATCTGAAAATATAAATTTCTAAGCTATATAATTTTGATAATTATTTTTTAAAATTACCTTTTTAGTTAAATTTTTGAGAACTTATGAAAATTTAACTTTGGAAATCTAAAATTTGAAATATAAAAAATTGAAAATTAAATCTGTCAAAATAAAAAACTTTCAAATACTTATTCATTATTCTAGTTTTTGCAAACCTAAGTATTTCCAAAATTAAAAAAATTAAAATTTTAAGATTCTAAAATTTTTAATGTATGGTTTAGAGGTTTCGTTTTCATAGTTACCATGCAAATAGTTAAAATACAAAGGGCAATATTGTCAAAATAATCATTTTCATTAGTTCCAATCAGAAGTTATACAAATATAAACAAAACAACCTTTCTTAATTCAACATTTAGCGATAAGTATTAAGCTTTTAGAATTTTAATCAAACGGAGCCTTAGTTAAATTTTATAAAGCAAAGTTAAATTTTACAAGCTTGGTTAACTTAGTTAAATGTTTATAAAACTCATTTAACTTCTATAAAATGAAGTCTAATTTTATCAACTTAGTTATTTTAATTATTTTTTATAACTTAATTATTTTTTATAAACTTAGTAATTTTTATAAACTGTCATTTTATAAAATTAATTAATTTTTATGAATCAATCCAATTTTTATAAACTTAATTAATTTTTTGTAAAACGAAGTCTAATTTTGTAAACTTAGTTATTTTTATAAGCTTAATTAATTTTTTATAAAGGTGGAACCCAATGCACGAGGCTTCCGTACGATAACGGGCTTTGGGAGGTTGTAATGTACACAACTTTTCTCTCGCATTATGAAGAGGCTGTTTTCGAACTCAAACTTGGACGCCCAGATCACCATGCGAGTGACCTAACCGTTACGTTAAGGCTCCACCTCTTAATTAATTAATTTTTTATAACTTGATTAATTTCTATTAACTTAGTAATTTTTATAATAATTTCTATATACTTGATGATTTTTACAAAATTAGTTATTTTTTATGAATTAATCTAATTTTTAATAATTTATTAATTTCTTTATTTTTATAAAACTTAGTTAACTTGGTTAATTTTTTCAAAGGCTTGAATAATTTTTATTAACTTAATTATTTTTATAAACATTTTAAATTTACATTAAAATTTGTTTAAATTTTTTAATTTTTATAAATTTAGTTGATTTTTATAAAATATAGCCAACTTAGTTAAATTTTTATAAAACTGTTAATTTTTATAAAATTAGTTTTTTTAAAACTTAATTATTTTTTGTATACTTAGTTATTTTATAAACTTGTTTAATTTTATAAGACTTAGTTATCTTAGTTAATTTTTACATAACTTAGTTAGATTTTTATAAAACTTAGTTAACTTCGACGATTTTTATAAAACTTAGTTAACTTTGTTAATTTTTGTTAACTTCGTTGATTTTTATAAAACTTAGTTTAATATATTAATTATTTACAAAACTTTGTTATCTTAGTTAAAAAAAATTTCATCTGTTTCTTGTGCATTCGGTCAATGATCACGCACAATTTCTCATTGGTTTCTCCACGACGTCTTCTCCTACCACCACGTGCTTTATTAGTATCAGAAGATGAACCAACTTGTGGAGTTTGTTGCAATGAAGGATTGTTTGGTGAATTCAAATTTGAAATTTGTCCATAGTAAGTATTTGTTTCATCAAATTAAATATAAAATCCATCAAAAGTCCATGTTCTACGGCTTAGTTGAATTTTTCTACTACAGATTTGTGCACTCTTTTTTTATTACTGTCACAAGCAACATACGCTTTTATTGCACATTTTAACAAAATCTGAATAGCTTCGGACGACCAATTGTGTGGAGTCTTTCGGTCGTTATGCGACATTATGAGAATTTAAAATTACAAATTATGCAAAAAAATCCCAAAAAATATATATTATAGAAACGAAAAAAACATACACAGAAATGTAAAAATATAGCTGAAAAGATATTTGGATCGACGGGTAAAAATTGTTGATTTCTCGAATTGAAAGTGTGGAGTTGAAGGTGATGAAGGAGGAAACATATAGGGGAAGGGAGGAGGAAGGTGGAGCCGTTTGGGAGGAGGGGGGAGGGAACGGCTTTACGCGTCCGACGCCAACGTATCATTCCCCCCCCCCCCCCAACTCACCAAATAGGCTTTTGGGGGAAGGAACTTTGCCACGTTGGATGCGTGGTGAGCAGGAACGTGTTAAACATAACCTGCGAACGGTATCTTAATTATTTTTTATAAGCTTAGTTATTTTTATAAACTTATTTTTTTTATAAATTTAGTCAATTATTATAAAATTTAGTCAACTTGGTTAATTTTTATAAAGTGGAAATTAGCCACAAGGGCCTCTTTAGCAAATGCAATTAGTTTTTAGGACACACAACTGAAATATTTTTTTTTAAGGACAAAATGAAAAATAATTAGTTTCTAAGGTCTAAAAACCTATGAAATTATATCATTGAAAATAATTGGACCGTTGACTTTGTCTTTAAAAGTAATTATTCTGCTGACTTTGACCTTGAAATGACTTTCTGTGGATTTGTGTCCTAGAAACTAATTGGACTGCAAAGTTTGTACTTCTATTGAAATGCCCCATTTATAAATTTATTTAATTTTTGTAAAACTTAGTTGATATATTTAATTTTTATAAAACTTATTCAACTTAGTTAACTTTTTTAAAACTTAATTAATTTTTGTAAATTTAGTTCACTTCTATAAAACTTAGTCAACTTAGTTAAATGTTATAAAACTTAATTTGTTTAATTTTCATAAAACGTAGCGAACTTAGTTAATTTTTATAAATAATTTACTTTGTTATACATAAATGTTTGCTGCCATTTCAATATATTTAATTTGTTTTTTATTTTAAATAAAGAAAATAAAGAAAAATCCAATATGATACAAACTCCTAATAAACACAAGAAAATAAAGAAAAATCCAATATGACACAAACTCCTAATAAACACAAGAAAATAAAGAAAAATCCAATATGACACAAACTCCAAATCCTTGGACGGTTCTAGAAGACATCATGGATTTATCTACTAGTTCATTGCAAATTGTTTGTATTAACATCACTTCATATACCCTATTTATGTTACTATTATGTTAAGCCAATTTCGAGCTAAGGCTAAGTTATGGTAGGAAACTAACATACAGTTGGATCTTGGACTTCTTATTACCCCCTTAAAATAAGGATAAGGCTTACTAAATATGGTTCAATAACGCTACCAAAATAATAAGCAATTCGGGGATATAAAATTTTCAAATTAATGTGGACACTATTGAAATTTTCAACGCCCCTTCGCATCTCCATTATGCATAAGTTAGTGTAGAAGATGCAAGGCCATTGAACGAAGCTCTTTTGGTGCCGGCGTTGTGATTAGATATCCCAACATCCCCTTTAGAGTACATATATTTTCATGGGAATATTTATTGTAACAAAAGGAATTCTTTGTTTGTTACACGCTATCAATCTCATATATATTTTATCTCTTTTTTAGGATATCTTGCGATGTAAAACCAATCATAATCCAATTTATGCACACACTTTAATACAATGCAAGCCACACATAACATATATTTACCTTGGTGAGCATTTTCTCAATTCAACTTAAAGTTATACGGAATCCTCAAACACTTGGATAAGGTCGCTAACATCTCCAGTAGTTTTAGATTAGGCCACTACCACCTCTTCGCGGTTGGGCCAAGTTATTTTTACAACGAGTTCTCTTTTCCACAGTTGGAGTAGGTCGCGTTTTAACTTAAAACTCCACCTTAATGAGAATCCCGAGCTCAAGCTACGTACTGGAGCATACTTAGGTCAATGCTGCATCATATTGGTCTCCTCAAACCATTGGCTCTGATACCATGTTGAAATTTTTGGCACCCATTCGCATCTCTACCATGCGCGCACTTCATTTAGTGTAGAATAGGCAAGACCATTGAACGAAACTCTTTTGATGTCAGCGACATGATTGGATATCCCTACATCTCTCTTAGAGCGCATATATTTTCATGGGAACATTTATTGTAACAAAATGAATTCTTTTTTTTGTTACATGCTACCAATCTCATATATATGTTTATCTCTTTTTTAGGATATCCTACGATATAGGATGAATCATAATCCAATATACGCATCCACTTTAATACAATGCGAATCTCATATATATGTTTATCTCTTTTTAGGATATCATGCGATATAGGATGAATCATAATTCAATATACGCACTCACTTTAATACAATGCGAGCCATATTTAACAGGGTTACTCTCTTTGTTGGATTGGAATTGTTGGGTTGTCCACAGACTAGATTTTTGGGTGTTCTGCTTCCACTGTCCAAAACTTTGAATTTGCACTACAGTTTGGTCTCAAAGCTTGTTGTTCTGTTTGAATACTATTTCAGCTATGTCTAATTCTACAAAGAATAACACCGGTAGAAGCTCTACAAATTATGGAGTCGTTAGATTTGATGGAAAGAGAGATTTGACACATGGAAGATGAAGATGGAAGCGGTGTTGAAAAAAGAGAAGACTTTCAAGGTTGTCTCAGATCTAGAGAAACCGAAGAAATCAGCGCCTGAAGAGATTGAGAAATTGGAAGAGGATGCTCTAACTACCATACAACTTAGCTTTTCAAATGAAGTATTTAGAGACTTTTCTCATGTGAAAACTGCTAAGGAAAAGGAATTATGAGATTCTTCAGAAAAAGTTCTACGACAAGTCTCTCACTAACCGCATCATCCTACAACAACTTTACTCGTTTAAGATGAAGCCTGAAACCGATGTATTAGCTCACGTGTATGCTCTAAACACACTTGTTATGAATTTTCGAGCAGCTGAAGTAAAAATTGAGGATGAAGCGCAAACTATCATTATTTTATGTTATTTGCCTACGGACTATACCACTTTTGTTAAATCTATGATCTATGGACGCTCTTCTATTTTCTTGGAGGATGCGAAGACGAATTTGCATGACAAGATGTTAAGGGGAAAGTTAGCAAACATGAGCATGAATGATTCCAAAGGCTTTATTGTGCAAAGAGGAAGAAAGTAAGAGTAGACCCAAATATGGTGGAATAGAGCCAAGTCAAAATCTCAATCAAGGGAGCTCCGAAGGGAGTTTGTCATTATTGTAGAAGGCTTGGATATTTTATTGCAAGTTGGAGAATAAAGACAAAGTCGTTGCCCAAAAGGCTTCAGCTTTTACAGCAGAGTTATCAGATTCAAAGAGTGATCCTGACATTTTTACAGCTTCTACCTCTTTTATGAAGAGCATTATTTGGATTATTGACTTTGGAGCATTCTATCACATGACACCCGATACACTCTTTTTTCACTTATCGTCAGTTTGATGAAGGAGAGGTTCACATGAGAAATAGTGTTACTGGTTGCATGATTGGTATTGAAACGGTGAAGGCCATGGTGTTTGATGGTGTTGTTCGTACTTTGTGTGATGTCAGACACGTGCTTAATTTGAGGCGTAATTTGATCTCCGTTGGAGCGTTGTGCAATTTTGGCTTAAAGTGTAATAGAAAAAGATTCATTGAAAATTACAAATGGCTCATTGATAGCGATGAAAGAGGTAAAAGCTGGAAATATATATTTACTGGAGGGTACCGCTGTTATTGCAGTCTTCTTCGGTTGTTGATTTTGTTGATTCCAAATCTATCAGATTGTGGCATTTTCATATGGGACACATTGGAGAGCGTATTTTGAAAGTGTTGAGAAAGCGTTGTTTGATTGATGGTATTTATCATCCAAAGCTTGGCTTTTGCGAGGGATGTATACTTGAAAAGCAGGCGAAGGTTTCTTTTGGCATTGCAGAGCATAAGTCTAAAGATGTTTTGAAGTATGTTCACACTGATGTTTGGGGCCCCGCACCATGCCTATCTTTTGGAGGAGCCATGTATTTTGTTTCATTTGTTGATGATTTTTCTAAAAATGTATGAGTTTACTTTATGAAGTCCAAGGACAAAACTTTTGATAAGTTTCATGGTTGGAAATCTCTTGTTAAGAAGCGGCTGGAAAGAAAGTGAAGGTTTTTCATTTAGATAATGGTAGTGAATTCACTTCTCAAGGATTCATCAAATTTTGTGAGTCTGATGAAATCAAAAGGCACCACACCACACCACGGGACCCTCAATCAAATGAGGTTGTGGAGAGGATGAATCAGACATTGTTAGAAAGAACTTGCTGCTTACGTCTGACTGCTGGATTAAAGAAAAGATTTTAGGCAAAAACATTGCCTTCGACGGTTTTCCTCATCAACCGTGCACCTTCTACCGCCATAGATATGAAGATTCCTAAAGAAGTATGAAAGTGAGAGCCTGTTTCATATTCCTTTCTCAGAGTGTTTGGTTGTCCAGCTTATATGTATGAGAGCAAAGAGAAGTTGGATCCAACATCGAGCAAGTTTATTTTTCTTGGCTATAGGAGAGGAGTTAAGGGTTATAGGTTGTGGTGTCCTACTACCCAAAAGATTGTTACTTGCTGGCATGTTAAATTTGATGAAAAAGCTATGTTGAAAGTATAGTCTTCTTCTTCTTTTAATGATGATGTTGAGAGGACAAATTCATAATACCAAACATAAAGTAGATCATTAGACTTCCATAGAAGTAAAAATGGTGTTTCCGATGACACTGGTTGATGAGGAGAGGACAGAGGATCAATCTCAAAGTGGAGCTCAAATTCAAATTCGACCAATCAAAGAGAGGAAAAGACCTAGATTGCTTGATGATTTTATGGGATTGAGCATTGCAGATATTGACTTTGATGACATGGCAGCCTATGCATTAAACATAGTTCATGATGAGTCCAGAGACTATAGAGATGTCATTAGTTCCAGTTGATAGTACTACTATCTTCCGGCAAGAGAGCAATTGGGTGCAAGTGAATCTATAGGGTGACAAACGACACCAATGGTGACTTGAGGTATAAGGAGAGATTAGTGGCGAAGAGTTATGTTCAGAGGAAAGGTGTGGAGTTCCATGATATTTTTTCTCCAGTCGTCAGACACACTTCCATTCTCATTCTTCTGGTATTGGTTGCCCACTTCGATATGGAGTTGGAACAATTAGATGTTAAGACAACATTCTTGCATGGTGAAATTGAGGAGGACATTTACCTACTGCAACCAGAGAGGTTCATTGACAGTAGCAGACCCAGTCATGTTTGTAAGTTTAACAAATTTCTTTATGGTTTAAAACAGTCTCCTAGACAGTGGTATAAGAAATTTGATAAGTTTATGATCTCACATGGTTACTATAGAAGCTTTAAGGACCAAGGCGTATATTTTAAGAAGTGTAATGAATATATCATTTATTTGTTGCTTTATGTTGATGATATGTTGATATTTTCTAAGAGTATGACTAGAATTTCAGAGTTGAAGACGGAGCTCAGCAAGGAGTTTGTTATGAAAGATTTTGGAAATGGAAATTCAGAGGGATAGAAAACAAAGAGTTTTAAGGCTTACCCCAACTCAATATATCGAGAAAGTCTTATCTCGATTTGGTATGGAGAAAGCTAACCTGGTGGCTACTCCGTTAGGCTTTCAATTTCAACCATCCAGAGATTTATGTTTCACATCGGATGAAGACAAAGAATATGGCTACTATTCCTTGCTCCAGTGCAGTTGGAAGCCTTTTGTATGCTATGGTATGCACAAGGCCTGATTTAGTTCATGCAGTTGGTGTTGTTAGCAGATGCATTTCTAACCCATACAAGACTCATTGGCAAACAATGAAGTGGATTCTATGATATTTGAGAGGCACTTCTGATATTGTCTTGTTGTTTGGAGGTAGCGATATAACTCTAAAGGGTTATTGTGATTCAGATTATGCTGGGGACAGAGATGGTAGAAAATCGATTTCGGACTATTTTATACAATTGGCATAGGTCCGATTTCTTGAAGATCCAAGCTATAATCCATTATAGCTTTAATAGCTATAGAGGCATAACTTATTTCTGTTATTGAAACGATCAAGGAAGGATTGTATTTGTTGCAGCTTTTGGAGGATTCATCAATTATGCAAAAGACGGTGGAGTTGTTTTCAGATAGTCAAAGTGTCATTTATCTTGTTGAGAATTAAATCTACAGCTTACGAACAAAGCACGTTGATGTTAGAAGTTTCTTTCACATGCTTGAAGAAGAGAGAAATAAGATATAGCTATCGAAGATACACGCAAAGGACAATCCACATTATATGTTAACAAAGTCGATTCCAAAGGAGAAGTTTGAGCGTTGCTCAAACTTGATTAATGTGGAACGAGCTACCTAGCGCTATGGGGCACTGACTCAACAACCAGTTTAGTTGATTGATGGATATATTTAAATCGAGGTGGAGTGTTAATTTTGAACGATTTGAATATGTTTCAAATATTAAAAGAGAGAAGATATTAATTGATTTCTGCAATCAATCAAATATGTGAAACAAATAAGAAAGATGATCAATTAATATCAGAAGATATATTAATGATATTAATTGATTTGAGGAATCAATCAAATAAGAATATACGTGGAAACAAATACCGATATGCTAAATTTATGTGAAATCAAACTAAGTAAATCCGAAAATATTTTATCATTATTTCTAAGACAGTCTTCATCATCACACCTACATATATTTCAACATTTGTTCATCTTTTCAACACAAGACGATAAGAGAGTTCTCCACCAAAATATCTTCAATATGATCTATATTTTTGTATCTATTTTAGAATGAGTGATTCATTCTCTTATCATATTATACTCCGTCTTGAAGTGAAGAAATAATAAAGGTTGTTGGGTCCGAGGATGCAGGTATAGCCGAACATCGTAATATAAGTGTATTTTGTTGAGATTATCCACGGACTAAATTATTGGGTGTTCTGTTTCTGCTGTACAAAACTCTGAATTTGCACTACAAACACATGAGAGTAAAGATTATTAATAGGCACTGATCAGTGGAAAATGCAAGTTACACACTTAAATCATTTTTACAGGCACCTTGTTGGTTCTTGCTATTCTTATTTGGGGACACACTATGGCTTCCTTATTCTTATTTACACCTCTGATAAACGCTGAAAGAAAATATCTGTACTAAATGCATAAACTATAACATAACTCCAACTAAAATATTATTATACCACTTCAAATTACCGTGATACCTTTATTATTATTATTCTTACTTGCTCGTCTTACCTTGTATCTTTTTTCTGAGAATATTAATAGCATAAAAAGTGTAAAGGCTGGAGTTTGATGGCAACTGAACTAAAAAGGTTGAATACTTCTACTTTGCACTTCCCTTTCCCAAATATGTTCAAGCAGCTTTGGTACTGTCTATTGACAGGAAACAGAAGTGTGTTGCTTAAGAGGTAGAAGTGTACAGCTTAAGAGGTTGAAACTGCACTGTTTCAGGAGCTATAGTCTTGGCAAGGAGTGTTTTGGTTTAAAAGCTCAATCCCCTATATATAATACCCACATTCCATATGAAATTCTATCAAATTTTAATCATAATGAAATGAATATCAGTAGTGTGACGGCCCGTCTTTTTCGAACAACTTAAGCAGACAATAAATCAAACCCGTCCAACTTAAACCATTCAAATTAGACAGATTATCAATCAATTTGGGGTTTTTATATAGAATCAGATACAGAATCACACACAGAATAATACCAAATCTCACAGCGGAAATAAATAATATACATAGTTCATGAAGCTACTACACCAAATACATCAGAGTTTCAGACTTTAATTATACAATACTAGAGATACATAGAAGTTTACTAATACATACCCAAAATGAAATAGATAACTAATACTAGATAGAGTGGAGTCTTCGACCAATTCTTCGACTTTCAAAATAAGCACTGTTCACAACTGCAATACTCAGGCTGACCCGGGCATAAAGTAAACAATACACTCGAGTCGGAACTAAAAGTTCTCATGTAAGTAGTTCTACTCAAGTGAAGTTGTACAAGTAACTCAAGAGATGTTACGGGATTTTACATCTCTTAAGGATCCGTTAAACTATATATATATATATATATAATAGAATACACAATATATGTAGTGTCTATTAGTAATATAAAAATATCAAAATAGCGTTAAGGCTTTACATTGATCCCCATTAACACGTTTTTAAGCGTTGTCATACAGTTTGCATATAAAACACTAGTAAACGGTCGGTGGATAGGGATGCGCCGTGATACGACAACACTAAACCGAAATCGTATGGGTCTCGTTTAGGGATAAAAGTATGACAATGCACGTGAGGCAATGCCCAAGGTATGGTACTACCAGTTTGGGTCGTAGGGCTGGTGGTGACGCATCATAGCTATGATCGTCCACCGCGTCCAACACTCCCATAATCGGAGGGTGATCACCAATAACAATCAATATAGTATGTTTAAACAAAGAAGTGTGTCCGCTCGTGGTAGCTAGCCCATTTGGTTCTGTCAAGCCGTCCTGTTTTAGTCATTTCAAATTGGCACAAGTGTCGGAGTCTATCCATCATTGTTCTCTTTCTTCAAATCCAGCAATCGTACGCCAAGTCCAACCACTTCGTTCTGGATCATCACTCCACGTATACAGTTATTAAAGTGGTTCCGGTATCGACAGAGGGTATGCCCATATCCGACCTCGGTCTCTTTAGTAATCAGCGTCATTTTCATATCGATTGGATATTTTATTTAATAAAAATATCTTTTGTTTTCAAATAACTTCTCATCATTTGACTTCAGCAAATTTGGATTTAAAATCAAAAGATTCGAATTTTAAACAATATTTCATTTTTACTAAATTATCCAAATTTAATAACCTTTCAAATTAACCAAGTTAATTAGGTCTTAAGTACAAAAGTTAAATATTCAATTTAATTACACTCCGGAATTAATTAAACTTAAATTCAAACAATTCAGTTTAACCTTTATATTAAATTAATAAAATCAATTAAATTTCTCTTTTTTTTAAATCAAATATAATTCCATTATTATATTTTAATTTAATCAAATCAAATTAAAATTAAATTAAATATTTATTTTAAAATTTAATTACATATATAATATTAACACTTCATTAAATTTCAAATGATCAACTTAACGAGTTTTGAAAACGTTAACATTTAAAGACAACCATTATTAATTAATTTCATAATTTAAAATAGTTCAATTAATTTTCATTTTAAAATCTAAATTAACTTAATAGATTTCAAAATTTAATATTAACTTTAACATAAAATTTAAATTATAAATTCACATTAAATTTCCAAACCATTTCTTAATTTCAAATTCCCTAAACCCTTTTGATGTATTTTGCATTCAAGTTGTATTTTGTTCTGATAGATCCTATAGCCACCTATGGCTTTGTATTAAGTATTTATTGGATATGTCGATCCACTTGAGAGAAAAAAATGCAATTGCCGACGTATTCAATAGATATTTAAGACAATGCTACAGATGGTCGTTCCTATCCAGTCCTATTCTCTGCATTAGTAGACAGTATTACCCAGTAATACTCTTTGTTAATGTGGATCTTGGGGTGGGGCGTCATTAAATATCCGAAATAATTCTCAATTGACCAATTGGTGTTTATTATCAAATTTTCTATCCTAGGCCAAGTAATTTAAATTTGGGTATTTATCATTTCAACCCATATTCCGATTCAAATTTCAATGTCCAAATCAATGCGTACAACAACAATATAACAGTGACAGATATCAATAAATCAATCCTCGTCCAATATTCAAATTCTACATAGTTAATGGGTTTTCATGCAATTTGGGTTCCGATCAATAATTTCAACTATTTTAACCAAATCATATATATCATAATATTAACCATCAACGATTTCCAATCCAAATATATAAATCATAGTCAACCATCAATTATATATAACCTAACATGATACTTGCAATACGAAATTCTATTCGTGAGCTTAGAATCGCTCACCTTCGCGGCTTTGAAAACGGATACGGACATGACGATACAGTGATACAGACACGCTGCTTCATTAATGTTTCACTTATGCAAGCACAAACCAACACCGCTTTGTTTCTATATTCTTCACAGACCACTTTAGCAAGCACACAACACTTCTCTTTTTTTTCATGTGAAACAAGGCTGTTGCTTTTTTTTTCTCTTTTTTTTCCCGCAGCAACCTTCTTATGATATATTTTCTTCTTCTTTCTTTTCAAACAAACACACGCACACAGAGGAGGGTTCGACTTCGCAGCAGAAGCGTGGTGGTGGGGAAGTGCGGCACGGTCAGTGGGAGTTTAGGCAAGGGGAGGGAGTAGTGGCGCTCTCGGTTGGGTAGCGGGAGGTAGAGGACTGGAGCAGTTCGTGGTTGTGAGGAGGGACTCGGGGAGGCGGTGGACTCGGGTTGGCCGAAGGAGATGGGTAGGGCGGAGCTAGGCTTGGAGGCGGGTGAGGATGCAGGCCGATGGGGCGGAGGTGCAAGAACGGTGGGTACTGGGTGGATTAGGTAGTCGGGACGGTTGCGTGAGGCCTGGTAGGTGGATGAGTTCGACTTTCAGGTGGTAGGAGGTGGAGGTTTGTGCGGTGGTGCAGGGGTAGTGCAAGGTGAGTGGGGAGGTGTTCTTAGGAGGGGATGACGCTGGGTTTTTGTAACAAGGAGGTGGTGGCGGTCGACTGTTGAAGGGCTGGGCGGTGAGGTGGCTTGGGCCGCAGGTGGGAGGAGGCAAGAGTGGAGCTGGAACGCTGGTCGCGAGTCGAGGGTCAGTGGTGTGGTTCACGAGGAGGGAGGAGCGAGCGCACGGGTAAGGGGGAGAAGACGTGGGTCGTGGGTGAGAAGGGAGGGTAGGAGGAAGAAGAAGGTTACGCTCACTTAGGGGTGTTACGGTTGCGGCAACCGTCGTTATTACCACCAACCGTAACCGTTGTTGATGGTTATAAATTTTTATAACCGTTACCGCAACCGTCTATGATGGTTAACCGTCGTATTTTCAATATTGAAGCATGTCGTACATATATTTTCAATTATATGCATTATTGATGATAAATTAATATAGCTTTAACTATTTTTTGCAAATTTATTTATTTTTTATAAAACAATCAATATGCATGCACATCTTATTAGTTCATTAAGGCACATGTTATTAATGTACAAGCTATTCCTTTAACTTAAATTACTAATTTTTGTACTTTAATGTTAAATATTACATAAAACAATCATGTATGGTTGGTATGGTTAACCGTGGTTTTCAAATTCTTCAACCGTTACCGTTATAGATGGTAACCGTATGAACGGTTGGTACGGTTGAACGGTTGAGCGATTCAACCGTAACAGCCCTATGCTCACTATATTTTTTTATTTTTTTATATGCATTGCTACTATTTATTTTTCTCAAACTAAATTCTAACGCTCGTGAACAAGAAAATTGAGCAGAGGGATGAGCACACCAATATATGGATGGAAAACGTACGAAGGCCAACTAATGCAGCATTAATTATGCATGGCTGCACACGCAAGCTCATGCAGGTTGAAAAGAATGAATGTGGACTGAAAAGAATGAGAGGAATGTGAGTAATTATGACTCCTGCAGGGTCATAGACCTATTTCTCAACCATGCATCGTTTTGCCACGGAAGCCAAAACACGAAAACAAATATACCACGGAGATCAACGCGACGAGACGATTCTAACGATGTAATCAAATCTGTGCTAAGACGTTCGTAGCAAAATCTTGTCTATTGCCGCTGTTACCGCTTCGAAATTGAACGACAATGACAATTCCAGATAAACAGAACTACAAAGGTCGGAATTGGACGGAATGAATTATGGCGTTTTAATCAGAAATTTTTTTAGAACATTTCTATGTAAAAATATTCATACTTCAAAATTTGATAATTCGCCTGGAAAAATTTGTGCTGACCGGGTTTCGGATGAATTTTGACGCGAAACAAATTTTATTGGTTCTATTTAAATGGACGTATTTCAAACATCCAGTTTTCGTTATAAAATTATCATTTTATAAAAACAATTTTATTTTAAAATCTTCGTTAACTTCATAAATCGTCGTTACAAGTAGAAATTTCATGAGCCCATTATAAACTGTTTCCCAATCATTAAAGACAATGTAGACCAAAAATATTAAGAAACAATTACTGTGTTTAGTTTTGATGCAAGCATCATGATTCATGCAACATATATTCATGTAGTCACATGGCTTCCCAATAGGACATCTATTATATGAAATTTGTTTCAAGGAACGACTAACAAGTCCCTAGAATTGAAAGATGATGAAAGAAAAGTCCCTTTCAAAAAAGTTATGAAAATTTGGTCCCTATTTTTAGTTTTTGACTAATTTATGCCACTTTTGCCCCTGATTTTAATGCTGGGCTGATTTTCTAAAAATGGACAATTTGGTAAAAAATAACAAAACAGGGACCTAATTTACATGGGTTTATTAACAGGGACTTTTTGTACATGAACTTTAAGAATAGGGACCTTTGGTCCAAAACCCCAATTTGTTTTCCGTATCCTTAAAAAAAGGAAAATGGTGCATTGCAGTAAATGCAAAATAACAGTAATCAATGGAATATAACATATAAATAACATATAATCGTTATCCATTATGAACGCGCATCTAATGGGGGCGTGTGACGGTAAAAAATAGGAAATTTTTGATTGGTTTAATATTTTGATATGAATCATTATGACGATAGAAATATGCCTAAGATGGCCACATGATTGTTATGGTGCAACATAGAAAGAGGAAGAACCATTCATTATTCATGTAGCAAAAAAAAAGAGAAATAATTAAAGAGAGTATCTCTATAGACATTTATACATGACCGTTTTGTCACGGTTTCCTTTTAATATCGTGGTTCAAAATTAATATTATAGCAACAGCACAATGCATAATCGTTAATGTCTTCACATTCTCTCACCACCTCCAACTCCACTCACACAGCCTTATGCCTACATCTTTTCATATTACCTCCTTTTTACAATTAATTCTTTATTTCAAGAAATAATAAAATGTGGCAATTTACTATTTACTACAGATGAGTACATCTATAACGATGCATATTCATTTCATAGTGAGGTAGTTACCAAATACAGTAACTTACTGTTACCAAATAGCCACGCCCACACTCACACACACAGAACTAAAATGGAGGATTTTTAGCTAAACATGGTTATACATGAAATGGATAAAGTTGTGCATCTTGATCTTACTTGTGTATACCTCCCTTCAAAAGCTGTTCTATCCTTCTTCACAGCTTCAGAATCCAAGAAAATTCATTTACTAATCAACTATTCAGATCTGCCTGTAGCGGAAATGTTAAAGGAGAGTAATTTTCTGCAACCATACGTATATTTTATTTACCCATGTGAACATATAAATATTGATAATTTACTTACGTAAGTCCAAAAAAAAAAAAAAACAGTCAAGATATAATAGTATGTGGCCACACAAATATACATTTAAGAGGGGAAACTAATTTCCAGTTAGAAATTTGCTCAAATCAATATGTTTATGGTTCATGTTAATGGACTACGGCCTGATTCCTAATTAACACGGCCGTAATGAAGTTAATTACCGTATGTAGTTCTTCGTATGGGCACATCATAGTCAACACACACTAAAAAAATCTTTGTGCATTTACTTACAAGTATATATAGCAGTACCAAACGACACAATTTGGAAACATGTCACAACAAAATATAATCATAGCGGTGAAGTAAACATTACCCTGTATTTGTATTGATTATCACTGTCTTTCAAAAAACCAACTGAAAAAATAAGAATTTTTCAAAATTTAGATACTGTAGCATAGATTACTGCAAAAAATATTCATCACTAGAAATATGGAGACTGCATAGCATGGTTTTCCATTAGTAGATATGGTGGTCCGTGATTTATCTATTTCTTTCTGAAATTTACCTGTTGTTTGTTCCTCTTCACATTTTTTGGAACTGATGTCTTTGAGTTACAATGAGATATGCATGAACATTTTAGTACAGACTAACCAAGTGAAAATTGAAATGCACTGAAGATCAGTTTAATTTACCATCAATTAAATTGCCTATCAGTCAGTTTTTAGTAGAAATTAGAAATAAATGAAGATCGGTTGGCATTCTTGACTCATTACATTAACTTAGTTTGCACCGGACAATAATAATTATATCTTTATTAATAGTTGGTTTAGAAGTGCAAACTTTTGGTTCGACCGCAAACTTTCGAAAATACCCTTTACTCATATATAATTTAACGCTCATCTATATATATTATCAAATCTCTTAAAAATTAGATCTAACAAATAAACTCACATTACAAATTAAATACGTGCCTTTACAAATATTAATAAACAGTAATATCACTTTAAAATAGGACTTGATAAATAGTTTTTTTTATACAAATTCAGAACGCCCAAATATAATCAAATATTAATGTCACTTTAAAATATGATATAACAAATGAAATACCTTTACAAATTCTTTCTTTATTAACTAATAACAAAAATATGAATACAAACTACAAAAAAAAAATTAGATACTGAAACTTAAAAATAAAAATTCAAACAAACTATGCATGAGTTCAACGCAAAATACGACTAAATATATTTGAAAATTATGTTTTTGGGTGTTTTGAAACATATACAATTTGTAGAGCAACTCACGTACCGTAACGCTCGTATGGTATAGTCAGAGTTGATTATCAGAATAAAGACATAATCTCATTCAATACTAAATTTAGCTAAAAAGATTGGCAAAATTAAAGTGGATTATAAATATACTGTCATAAATGTCATACAAAACGAAACATTAATCTCTCATTACATTTTTTTAAGCCACTAGAATTAACGTCTACATAGTAAAATATGGATCTATTAGAATTGAGAGATGTACAAAAATAACTATTGTTATGTCATCTTGAAGTAACTTAAGAGAAATAAGATAACATCTATTATCTAATAAAGCTCAAAAATGGCCTAAATCATTCCTCTCCATCAGCAAAACAAAAGACAATGTAAAAGAAACACGCATATCAATAACTTTTAGCCATGATATAGAAGTACGTACACTACAGTAGATGCAATTTGAATATCCAAAATGATGACCTATTATATAACTTCTGCATCAACTTCTTCCTCCTGCGTTATTATTACATAATCAGAAGCAATAGATGTGGAGAAGAACCTGAAAACCTTCTTTTTAATTTGGCCTCTTTTAGGAAGTCCTTTTCTCTTCTCCATGCCACTTTAGTAAGCTTCTACTTCTACTTACACGAGTAATTTGAAACGACATGTTGTGTTACAAAGTTAGCTATTTATGTTGCTTCTTCAGAACTGAACATTGTCAGTTGAACTTTCGTCTGTACAGATACATGATCATACACAGCTTTATTCATAAATAGTGGTCCGTGTATATATTGAGAGTGTCACTTGCAAATTTCTAAAATGGTCTGCATATTTTCTGTACATATGTATATGTACACACACATAGGAAGAAGACTACTTTCAAGAGTAATGTTATTCCACCGAATTCATGATTCTATGTGTGTGGGGTTGTACGCCCCCACACACAGAATCATGAATTCGGTGGAATAAACTCTTGAAAGTAGTCTTCTTCCTAAATAAATTATGATTTTATCATAATATTCATGCAAAAGTGGCACCGCTTTAAATATTATGTTTCACTCTTATTTGTGTTATGGATTCATGATATTAAACATATCAACAACAAATGTATGAATTATTGCAGTGTACTAAATAAATAGTAAAAGGGATGACTAGGTGTAGATTACTTTAAACTCTTGTCATTCTTATTCTTACGATCCTGTGTTTTACAGATGTTTGAACTTTAAACTGTGATAAGTTTCATAGTCATATAATACTAGCTAATACGTTGAGCATCGAAAAGACAAATAATTACATCAGATAAATAATGTGGTGTCGATTGTTAACAAACTGATATAAACTGAAAAATGCTTTTGTATTTCATAAGCAGAATAGTGTACATCATGCGATATTTATACATATGAAATAATATGCGGTCATATTGATGATAGGTCGGGTCAGTAGCCCAAGATACTATTTGCAATACGAAAGAAAATAAAAGTGTAGTGCGACTGCCACATATCCCATTTCTCTCGATACCGCCCCTCAATTAGATCTAGGGTTTCCATGTCCTCTCGAATCGCCTTTGCCGATTTCAATTTCAGAGAAAAATTCTCATGAATAAAGTGAATCTATGATACTTCATAAGTTTCTACTACTTTAATTTCTCTACTTCGACAGCAGGCTTTTCGATTTCTTTGAAGAGTGGTTCACAATTTGTGTTGCATGCTGCTAAGCTTTTGTCGCCTTCATTGAGATGCTTGCAGCTGGTATTTCCAGTGATTTTGAGATGTTTGTCACTGGTATCATTTGTTGTTTCTTCAATCTTCAGCCACTTTCTCTGCTGTGCAAAAATTTTCGCGGACAGCGGTTTGGTTAACACATCCGCATGTTGCTAAGTAGTAGGTAAGTGGTTTACCTCCAACTGTTGCTTTAGAACTTGCTCTCTGACGATGTATAGATCTAGTTCCATGTGTTTGGTCCTTGAGTGTAGTATTAGATTAGCGGTTAGTGAAACCGTGCTTAAATTATCGCACCATATTGTAGATTTTCTGCTTGTTTTGATGCGAAGTTCACCGAGTAAAGATTCAATCCACATAACCTCTGCAGTTGCACTTGCTACACTTCTAAATTCGGCTTCAGTACTAGACCTTGATATTGTAGATTGTTTTTTTGAACACTAAGATATGAGATTTTCACCAAGATAAACACAGTAACCCGATGTTGACTTTCTGTCATCTAAATCTGTGGTCCAGTTAGCATCTGCATATGCATTGATGTTGAAACTTTTGCTTGTTTTGAGAATCAAACTGTAATTTATTGTTCCTCTTAAGTATCTTAAAATCCTTTTGACTGCTTTCCAATGTGAATCTAGTGGTGCTTGCATGAATTGACACACTTTATTCACACTGTATGCTATGTCTGGCCTTGTAATGGTGACATACCGTAGAGCACCAACTATACTTCTATATTGCTTTTCATTTTCAATTGGTTCACCCTGATGCTTTGATAAATTGTTGCTGCTAACCATAGATGTAGGAAGAGATTTGGCTTGATTCATCTTTGACTTGTTGAGAATTTCAGCTATGTATTTTTTCTGACCTGGTTGAATTTCAGAATCTGATGGTCTTTTGACTTCTATGCCTAAGAAATAACTGAGATTCCCCAGGTCTTTGATTGAAAATTGCTAATCCAACTGCTGTATTAACTTGTTGATCTCATCTTCATTATTGTCTGTAATCATAAAGTCATCAACATATATAAGAATGTATATTATTGAATTGTTATGAAATTTAGTAAAAAGAGAATTATCAGACTTAGTTGGATGATAATCCAACTTAATCAATGCTGATTTGAGTTTGTCAAACCACACTCTTGGTGCCTGTTTTAAGCCATATATAGCTTTATTCAATTTGCACACCATACTGCTGTCATCTTGACTGAAACCACACGGTTGCTGCATATAGACTTCCTCTTGTAGTTCACCATTTAAGAATGCATTGTTCACATCCAGTTGTCTAATTTTTCAATTATTGTACAATGCTATTGTTAGTATAACTCTGATTGTTGTTGGTTTGACTACTGGTGAGAAAGTTTCAGTGAAATCAAATCCATGCCGTTAAGTGTATCCTTTGGGTACAAGTCTGGCTTTATGCTTATGTATTGTACCATCAGCATTCTTCTTAAGTCTGTATGTCCACTTGCATCCTATTATGTTCTTGTTTTTGGGTATTGGAACAAGTTGCCATGTTTTATTTCTGATGAGTGCATTGTATTCTTCTTTCATAGCATTTCTCCACTTGCTGCTCTTTACTGCTTGATCATATGTTTTTGGTTCCACTTGATCTAAGTTTGCTGTATATGTTTTTGGTTTGAATATCCCACTTTTTGATCTTGTGACCATGTGATGCTGAGTGTGTGCAGGAGGTGGTTGACTTGATGGATTCTCAGTGGTCCTCTTTTGTTGAGAACTGGATGAAACTGTTTCTTTCAATCCTTGACATGGATCTTGATACTGAGTTTCATCATGATGATAAAACATACTGGTATGTTCATGACCTGGTCTGATGGTGGACACAGTGTGTTGTGAACAACCTTCACGCTGACTTGTTTCTACCTGTCTTTTTGCAAGACTGCATGGTGACAAAGGTATAGCGGGCATAGAAATTCTTGGATTGTATACCTTTTGAGATGTTTTAAATTCAGAGTTTGAAAAAGGGAACACTTGCTCATTAAACATTACATGTCTAGATACTATGATTTTTCCATTGCTAGTCAAACACTTATAACCCTTCTGATGTGTAGCATAACCTAGAAAGGTACATGGAGAAGATCTAAAATCTAGCTTATGTGTATTGTATGCTCTTAGGCAAGGGAAACATAAGCATCCAAAAGTTTTTAAATGATGATAATCTGGCTTGACATTGAACAGCTTTTCAATTGGGGTTTTATCAGCTAGAGTTTTAGTTGGAATCTATTTATTAGATAGACAGTGGTGCTAAAAGAATCTGGTCAGAACTTTAATGGCATTAAAGCATGAGCAAGTAAAGTTAATCCAGTTTTAACTATATGTCTATGCTTTCTTTCAACTAAACCATTTTGTTCAGAAGTGTGAGGACAAGTGATCCTATGTATTATTCCTTTATCACTGAAATAATCCTTGAGTGGTTTAAATTCAGCTCCACCATCTGTTTGTATTATTTTAACTTCATGATTTGTTTGCTTTTCAGCTTGAGTAATAAAATGCATAACAATTTTGCAAGTTTCAGACTCGGTTTTGAGAAAGTAAATCCAGGTATATCTAGAGTATGCATCTACAAAGGACAAATAATATTTATAACCATAATCTGAACTAATAGGTGTAGGGCCCAACAAGTCAGTAGCTACCATCTCTAAAGGTTTGGTATAGTTATATTGTGAGTTTTGAAATGGTAGCTTGTGACTTTTGCCCATTTGACATGAAGTGCATGTATAAGGTAAAGCAGTGCTTTTAAAAGAAATTTTATTATCAACTAAAGTCTTTCTTACAACATTAGCATTGGGATGACATAATTTCCAATGCCATATATTAAAGATACTTTTATAGCTTTCACTTTGTAACATTTCAGAAATATTGCAATGTTTTTTCCTAATCTCATAATTCTTGAAACTGACAAGATTGAACTTATATAGTCCTTTATGTGCTTCACCCTGCAAAAGAATTTCATCAGTTAGAATGTCTCTAACTAAACAATATTTAGGGTAAAATTCAAAGTACACACTGTTGCACTTGCAAATTGTGATACACTTATCAGATTTTTCTTGATATTTGGCACTCTTAATAAATTATTAAGATAGAGTTGTCTTTCACCTTTTATGCAGGCAATACCAGTGTGAGTTATTTTGACCGACTCACCATTCCCCATGTGAATGGTTTGATTACCTCTGTACTCTTTGTTGCCAAGGTTGAGATTGTCTAAGTTGCTTGTCACATGATTTATGGCACTTGAATCTGGGTACCAGCATTCATCTAGAACATCTTCTGGCTTTGCAATATCATTCTGGTGAGAACTTGAACTTTCTGATGTGCCTTTTGATTCTGGCTGAATGCTTGCAAGATTTGCAGTAGGGTTGTAGTTTCTTTGATTATTGTTGGGTGTGTAGTTGAGGTCAAGTTTGAAATAACATTTTGTTGTAGTGTGTCCATACTTTTCATAGATTTGACATCTTGATCTATTATTGTTATCGTTTCTTCCTCTGTCTCTGCCTCTAGTATTTTGGCCACCCCTTTGGTAGTTTTGATTTGTAGTACCTGTAACGACCCAGAATTTCTGTCAATTGAAATTCAGATATTTAATTGATTTTAAATATTAACAAGTGAAATTTATAAGCCGAATGAATTTTAATTCGAATATAGTGATTTAATTGGACAATTAAATTATTAATTTAATATTTGAAATTGCAGAAATAATTGATAATTGAATCAAATGTGTATAAAAATGATTTGTAAAGTTATATTAAATCATATTGGAGTTAGAATGATATTTATAAACTTTTAAAATTGAATTAGAAGTTAAATTGTGAAAATTGAATATTTTAATATTTAATTGGCGAGTAAAAATGACCATTTTTCAAACAGTCTCGGATTTCGACGAAACCAGTTTCATCGGATCCGTAATGTGATATTATTGTATGATTTCAAATTTCGTAGCAATCAGAGTTGTTGTTTGTCCGGGGCAAGCCAAAACGCATCGAAATCGTTTAAATCGATTTAATTTAAATCTGATCGTTTATTTCTGTAACTCGCACATATAACCAAATTAGCTCCCGAAACACGTTCCATTGTGTTCGGAACGCGGGTAAAATCTTAGGAACGCCAGTCGGCACGCTTGATTTCGAGTTCGAGAATTTTCGAGTGAATAGTGTTCGTCAATTTTCTATAAAAGGACATTAATTTTCACATTTGCAAAACTATTAGGGTTTCAAACCCTGGCCGCCAGTTCCAAACATTTCAATGGCCAGAATTTTCGTTCTTTCTCCCTCATTTACCTCCTCATCCACGCCCCTATAACTTTCGACGTCAACTAAGAAAATGGAGATGGTGGAGAGATCTATCGACTGGACGGAGGAGATCGAAAATAACGCGATGGTTTAACGACAATCTTCGTTCAAAGGTCACGCGTTCACACGCGAATTCCAAGGCAATGAAGCAACCGAGTGCCACGTCGTTCGAGGGGGAAGTGAGGCTCGCGTGGGCGCACGTGTTGGTGGCCTCCGATCAAATTCCGATCGAGTAAAGGGGGAACGACGTTCGAATTTTTGAACGTGGAGGATGGGTTCTTTGCGCGCGTGATTGCCTGGAACGGGGAAGAAAAACAGTGCGGCCACGACTATTTTCTTTGAAATCAACGGTGAGGATGGGTAGGGTTTTTAAATTAAAAGAAAAATTGAAATCATTTATATAATAAAATCGTATAAACTTTAAAAGGTGATATCTTTGCCAAACGATATCAGATTTCGACGAAACTGGCGGCGCCTTAATCGAAGCAACGAGCAGCTCGCTGTGGTGCAGACGTGGAATCATTTCGAGCAAGTAAAAATTTTGCGTTAAATCAAACGTGTTCGATTTAATGTAAAAAAATTGAACGCTCGACATTTTGAAACCAAGGTGAGAACTTCTCACTCAATCGAAATTGTTTCGATTTAAATTTTAAATAGTTGTATTTAAAATTGCTTGATTGTGTGAATTGGATGATATTTGTTATCTGTTGTGTTAAATAGACCCTATACGCCGTATATTAAGCGGATGTTATTTATTAAAAACATATACCGCGATAATTCCACCGTGAAGTGGAATTGGTATTATATATGTATTTGGAGTTGATTTCTCGCATTATATAGCGGATGAGACCCTATTGCGCCGCATAATAGCGGATAATATTTATAAATCCCATATATAAATGCAGGGAAACAGGTTGGAGGGATCCAACTGGATTCTTCAAACATTTGAATTTATTTCAATGTTGTGTGTTGATTTATTTATAATCGCCGTGTGATTATATTGTGATTGAAATCGTTGACGGCTATAATTTAGCCAAATATATTTTTGGTATCGATGGATACCAAAAATAAGTAAAATTGAATTTTTGAAAATATAAGTTGAAAATTGATCGAAAAATTTATTTTTGATAATTGGATAAATTTAAAAGGAGTTTAAAAGATAAAGTCTTATTTTTGAACTGTATTGAATTAAATTTCAAATTTGGAAAAAAGGCTTAATAAATGGATTTCGGAAATATTATCTATAAACTGAAGAATTTATCTAAATTTTGGATTTTTAAATAGATTTGAAGAGATAAAGAAATTTATTTTTAAAAGGAAATAATTTTGAAAATGTTGGAAATTGATTTGGTGTCTTGAAATAAATTTGAAAATCAATTTGAAATTAATTTATTATTAATTTACCATAACTAGTAAAATTGATTTATAGAAATTTATTTGATTTAAATTAATCAGATAATTTAATTAATCCTATCTATGGATGTTTGGATTATATTGGATGTTGAATTGTTCGACATCTTTGATGTGTGATGCTTTATGATATATTCTGATTTATGTGTGATTTGTGATCTATTTATCTGTGATATATATATCTGTGATATGTGAATGAAGATAAGCGTTATAATTTATACCGCTTATCAATTATATTGTTATATTTGATCTGTGATGGTTGAATGTTGTTGCACTATTGTGTTAAACCCGTGGACTACACAATACACACACAAATGTAGATTTCACGTGGAAATCGGTTAAGTCACAAATTTTTATCAATTTTGGAAAAATTGAGTTTTTGAATCCAAAATAGTTTTGGAATTTGAATTGAAAGTTTTTGAAATGAGTTTCAAAAATAAAAGTTATTTTAAATAACTTAATAGAATTGGAATTTAAATCATTTGATTTAAATTTTGAATTCAGTATTTTGAAATTGAATTCAATGATTTGGGAATTTTGGTTTAAAAGATTTTATAAGTATAAAAGGTGTTTATATGGGTTTTTAACCATTTAAAATATGGTTTTGGAAATTTAAATGTATATTCAAGTTTTATACTTGAATGGATTTAACTTGTGTAATTGTAACCAGTTTTTCCCAAAACGAAAACTATCTGTTTTCAAATGATAATAGCTTCCATAAAGTGAAAGGATTTCCAACTTGTATCGAAACAACTCAAGTTAAAATGAAATTGTAAATAGTTTGGAAAAAAAACTATGAATTAACCTTTGTGAAAATGATTAAGCTTTATTTTGGAATCAAAGACGATTTTAAAAAGGTGTATCTTTTATATTATAAAAGACTTGAATTGTGAATAGTTTTGAAAGCTATAAATTAAATCTTAATTTAAAGATTTAATGGGTTAATCCAATTGAAATGGAAATTAATTTGGAAATCTGTGAATGAATCTTTGTGAAACTGGGTAAACTTTGTGAAGTAAATCTTTTTGTTTAAAGATTTAAAATGGTAATTTGTTAAACCATTTAAAGGAAAGGATTTGGGTAATAAGTTGTGACTTAATTGAAATCCCTATATCCATATGTTTTAAATATTGTGCTCACTATTCGGGTTAGCCGGGAAAAGACCTTTGTGTCATATAACCCATTCCGAATTAGTGATACGACGATACGGATCGTATTGAAGACCGGTGGTGAAGACCGGGTATTTGTGAAAATGATAGGATGACCTATCGATTGTCTCTGCACCGTTAGTTACGGTATAGAGATTTCCTTTGTGATGGGAAGTTTTATCGGGATTGTGAATACCCGGATTGCAAGGGCTTCTTTTGAAGTGCCTTCGGTTCTGTTCGAATCCGGAACAAACTTGTATGGTTACATGTCTGACATTACATTTTGAGATATAAAGCTGATTCCTTTCAAATACATTTCTGTTGGTGGCGGAGAATTTATTCTCTTAGCTTAACACCCTTCTCTGAGACGTACGAGCCTAGAGGTTATGTAGTTGAAATTTATCAGTGATATACTCCCAATTTGGTAGTGTGGCATGCTGAGTGTTGCTGTGTGATGATCATTTATTGATCATTTGTGATCAAAGCGTGGCTTTGTAAAAAAGCGTAGCTTTGTGGACGAGACTTCGTCAGACCTCACAACCCGGAAATGGTCGAAACAGGAAAGATGCGGCAAGGTTTCCGGGGTAGCTTTCCTAGGGTATGACCATTCCTTCTGTAAAAGGGTAGTATCATGGTATGGAGCCCAGATACTTATGTGGACACACTTTATTTATTATGTGTGATGTTGGTTACCGAGCGCTCGGATAAAGGTCCCAAAGGACCGGGGGTGGTATATCTCAGGTTTACTACCCGGGAAGGAGGTAACCGACCTTGTGTTGGCAGAGAGCAGGTTGTCTCTTGGGGCATCCCGCCAGAGGCGTTCCTACGTGGCATAGGAAGTTCCTTAGCCTGACCATTTGTTGGAAATCCATCTTCCAATACGAACCATGTACGGTTTTAGTTGTAGAACCTGCCATTTACTTATGGTGGCGCTCCACTGTTTAGATGGTAGCTATAGTAGGCATAGTGTGAAATGCCTATGTTGGCTAAGATTAATATTATACTTTCGAAATGTTTTCTGCACTATGCACTAATAATAATAATCCAATGATTTGCGTAGTAAGCATGTTTGACTATCATAAGAAGAAATATCCTCCAATTTTGCGTTTGCATTGTGTGTGTGGCGGGAGGTCTTATGGTAGTTTCATTTTCCAAAAGCATTGCGGATATTTTCCACTTCCTTTGTTGTTGTTGTTTTAAAGATAAATAACTGTTTAAAGTTCTCACACCAGTCACCATGACTGACTTGGAGTTTATTGTTTCCTTCCTAAACTTTGGATGCCCATCATTTTCCACACGGGCAGTCTAGAGTCAGGTTATCAGGTCATTCTGGATTCAGGAGATGCTGTGGAGCTCAGTGGCGAGCTGGATGGCGAGACGTATCATTTGTATATGATAGTATTATTCCGTTGTATATTCTGTATGAGGACAAGTTTGTATAACTGTCCAGTTGTGTTGTATATTGTTGCTGTAAACTCTGATGATGATGTAATGTATAAAATGATATAGTTCTTTGTTTTAAAGATTTTTCATTTATCTATTATATATTATTCCGCTGCGAATGTGAGATTCTGATATTGTTTCTGTGTTCTTTTTCTTTCGTTTTCTTCTGTCTTCTTCTACCTCTTCTTTTTCTCCATAACAATTCGGTTTTCCGGCATTCGATTGCTCGACAGTTGATACAGTGAATGTATTAATGTCGATTTTCGAGCGTCGAAAAATCGCGTTCGTTACATTTGGTATCAGAGCATATGGTTAAGTGATAACCATGGTTCTGTTGGGTGTTACTCATTAGAGATAGAGTCAGTAGTACTCTAGAATGAGTGTGAGTGTAATAATAGATACGAGTGCGTATTTGTTAGTGAATATAAAATTGTTTTATATTGAGCTGTTTATGAATTCTGGTCGGTATGTGGGACGCCATATTATCGATAGATGTTTCTAAACACTTAAACGAGGCAAGTCGACATAGTATCATTTTAAATTAGGTAAATGAAATAATTTTACATCGATTATATTTTTGTATATAAAAGAAATAATTTTTCAGAATTATTAAAGTGTATACAATAAATTGATTGTTTGGTTGTTGAAAATGTAAGAGTATATATGAATTAATGAAAGTTGTTTGAATAATCTAAATAAAAACAACAATTGTAAAAGAATGAAGTATATAAGCAAATGAATTATTAAGTATGGAATTATAATTAATATGATTTGCAGTTGTGAAATAATCTTGTATAAGAAAAGTAAAATAGTGAAATTATATGAAAAAGATTTATAAATGTGATTTATAAATAAAAGGAAATTTTTGAAAGAATATTAAGCACTGAATTCACTAGTGTTGCTGGGAAATAATAAGGGTGATGACTGCAGCATCATCGGTATCATTTTTGAGTTTCTATGTGATGAATTTGCTACCATAATGAATTGAAATTTTAAGTTTTGTTGTGATAACCAAATTTGAAATAAAAATCCAAGTTGTAATTGATAATTATAAGTGAAATGAGTTTTATACTTATAAAATGATTTGGGAAATTAAAAGCTAATAAGTTGTGTAACTTACAGAATGAGCGAATGTAAGCAAAACCAATTGTAGAAGAAATGGTTAAACAATTTTGTTAAGGACAACAAAATCTGAATTGGATTTATAAGTGGAAATTTGAAATGGAATATAACTTAAGTGATGTTAAATGAAATTGATTTTAGTATCAAAATGAATTAATGAAATGAAGTCATTAAATGGATTTGAACTTGAGTTATATAAATGAAATTCAACCTTATTTGTAAAATGAATTAGCAATTGACTTAATAAATGGATTGAATATTAATCAATCGAATGTAAATGAATTGATATGGAATAATGGATATAAGTGTTAATTCATTAAAGTTAATAAATTGGAAATTGAATGGAAGTCAATTTAAAAGTGTTGAACCAAATTGAAGTAAAGTAAATTGAATGAATTTGGTTATGTTGATTTTGATTTGATTGTTATATGATTGTTGGTTGATTGTATATAGTATAAATTCATTAAGTGTTAATGGAATTGAATTTATAAATGAAAGCTATGTAATTGAATTTAAATTGAAAGTGAAGTAAATTTATAGAAATTGATTTGAATTGAAAGTGAACCAACTTGAATTTAAATTAGTGAATGTAAACTAATTGAAAATGAACAATTGAATGTTGTTATATATGAATTGGTTGTAAACAATTACAAGTGATGTTGAAATTTTATAAGTGCTTATAAAACTGGTTTAGTATGCATTTCTTTTAATATGCATATGTTGTAGTTGTTTAAAAGAGTAAAATGTTAATAGCTTTATATATATGCCACTTACGTGTTTAAACTGAGTAAGTATAGGTACCGGGGCTACCGTTCGGTTGGATTTGGTTGCGCTAAAATGCTAATAAATAACTGTTTTGCTTAAAAATGCTAAAAAGGTATGCCTACGCAATAAAAAATAGGAAATATGAACTGTTTTTCTGCTTTTCCGACCGTGTGGGTCGATGTATACATATTTATGTCTATTGTGATCCTACTACGATCGAACCGCGCAAAGGAGACGCTGGCGAATTTTTCTGAAAATTTAAGACGTTAGAATTTTTTTTGAAAATTTTGGAATTTTTTGTTAAAAGTCAATTTCTAAATTGAAATGAAAGAGTAGGAATTGAACTAGAAAATGAAAACCATTGTTTTGGTTGAAGTTAAAGGTTTTGGAAAAGTGAATATAAAATTTTCACTAAGTGGATTTTTGAAAAGTTAATGAATTTTGGGGCATTTTTTTACTTGGCAATTTCGAGGACGAAATTCTTTTAAGGGGGGAAGATTGTAACGACCCAGAATTTCTATCAATTGAAATTCAGATATTTAATTGATTTTAAATATTAACAAGTGAAATTTATAAGCCGAATGAATTTTAATTTGAATATAGTGATTTAATTGGACAATTAAATTATTAATTTAATATTTGAAATTGCAGAAATAATTGATAATTGAATCAAATGTGTATAAAAATGATTTGTAAAGTTATATTAAATCATATTGGAGTTAGAATGATGTTTATAAACTTTTAAAATTGAATTAGAAGTTAAATTGTGAAAATTGAATATTTTAATATTTAATTGGCGAGTAAAAATGACCATTTTTCAAACAGTCTTGGATTTCGACGAAACCAGTTTCATCGGATCCATAATGTGATATTATTGTAAGATTTCAAATTTCGTAGCAATCGGAGTTGTCGTTTGTCCGGGGCAAGCCAAAACGCATCGAAATCGTTTAAATCGATTTAATTTAAATCTGATCGTTTATTTCCGTAACTCACACATATGATCGAATTAGCTCCCAAAACACGTTCCATTGTGTTTGGAACGCGGGTAAAACCTTAGAAACGCCAGTCGGCATGCTTGATTTCGAGAATTTTCGAGTGAATAGTGTTCGTCAATTTTCTATAAAAGGACATTAGTTTTCACATTTGCAAAACTATTAGGTTTCAAACCCTGGCCGCCAGTTCCAAACATTTCAATGGCCAGAGTTTTCGTTCTTTCTCCCTCATTTACCTCCTCATCCATGCCCCTATAGCTTTCGACGTCAACTAAGAAAATGGAGATGGTGGAGAGATCTATCGACTGGACGGAGGAGATCAAAAATAACGCGATGGTTTAACGGCAATCTTCGTTCAAAGGTCACGCGTTCACATGCGAATTCCAAGGCAATGAAGCAACCGAGTGCCATGTCGTTCGAGGGGGAAGTGAGGCTCGCGTGGGCGCACGTGTTGGTGGCCTCCGATCAAATTCCGATCGAGTAAAGGGGGAACGACGTTCGAATTTTTGAACGTGGAGGATGGGTTCTTTGCGCGCGTGATTGCCTGGAACGGGGAAGAAAAACAGTGCGGCCACGATCTATTTTCTTTGAAATCAACGGTGTGGATGGGTAGGGTTTTAAATTAAAAGAAAAATTGAAATCATTTATATAATAAAATCGTATAAACTTTAAAAGGTGATATCTTTGCCATATGATATCAGATTTCGACGAAACTGGCGGCGCCGGAATCACAGCGACGAGCAGCTCGTTGTGGTGCAGACGTGGAATCATTTCGAGCAAGTGAAAATTTTGCATTAAATCGAAAGTGTTCGATTTAATGTAAAAAAATTGAACGCTCGACATTTTGAAAGCAAGGTAAGAACTTCTCACTCAATCGAAATTGTTTCGATTTAAATTTTAAATAGTTGTATTTAAAATTGCTTGATTGTGTGAATTGGATGATATTTGTTATCTGTTGTGTTAAATAGACCCTATACACCGTATATTAAGCGGATGTTATTTATTAAAAACATATACCGCGATAATTTCACCGTGAAGTGGAATTGGTATTATATATGTATTTGGAGTTGATTTCCTGCATTATATAGCGGATGAGACCCTATTGCGCCGCATAATAGCGGATAATATTTATAAATACCATGTACCGCGATATTTCACCTCGATGTGGAATTGATATTGTGCTAATATCTGTGGATGCAGGGAAACAGTTTGGAGGGATCCAACTGGATTCCTCAAACATTTGAATTTATTTCAATGTTGTGTGTTGATTTATTTATAATCACCGTGTGATTATATTGTGATTGAAATTGTTGACGGCTATAATTTAGCCAAATATATTTTGGTATCGATGGATACCAGAAATAAGTAAAATTGGATTTTTGAAAATATAAGTTGAAAATTGATCGAAAAATTAATTTTTGATAATTGGATAAATTTAAAAGGAGTTTAAAAGATAAAGTCTTATTTTTGAACTGTATTGAATTAAATTTCAAATTTGGAAAAAAGGATTAATAAATGGATTTCGGAAATATTATCTATAAACTGAAGAATTTATCTAAATTTGGGACTTTTAAAAAGATTTGAAGAGATAAAGGAATTTATTTTTAAAAGGAAATAATTTTGAAAATGTTGGAAATTGATTTGGTGTCTTGAAATAATTTTGAAAATCAATTTGAAATTAATTTATTATTAATTTACCATAACTAGTAAAATTGATTTATAGAAATTTATTTGATTTAAATTAATTAGATAATTTAATTAATCCTATCTATGGATGTTTGGATTATATTGGATGTTGAATTGTTTGACATCTTTGATGTGTGATGCTTTGTGATATATTCTGATTTGTGTGTGATTTGTGATCTATTTATCTGTGATATATATATCTGTGATATGTGAATGAAGATAAGCGTTATAATTTATACCGCTTATCAATTATATTGTTATATTTGATCTGTGATGGTTGAATGTTGTTGCACTATTGTGTTAAACCCGTGGACTACACAATACACACACAAATGTGGATTTCACGTGGAAATCGGTTAAGTCACAAATTTTTATCAATTTTGGAAAAATTGAGTTTTTGAATCCAAAATAGTTTTGGAATTGGAATTGAAAGTTTTTGAAATGAGTTTCAAAAATAAAAGTTATTTTAAATAACTTAATAGAATTGGAATTTAAATCATTTGATTTAAATTTTGAATTCAATATTTTGAAATTGAATTCAATGATTTGTGAATTTTGATTTAAAAGATTTTATAAGTATAAAAGGTGTTTATATGGGGTTTTAACCATTAAAAATATGGTTTTGGAAATTTAAATGTATATTCAAGTTTTATACTTGAATGGATTTAACTTGTGTAATTGTAACCAGTTTTTCCCAAAACGAAAACTATCTGTTTTCAAATGATAATAGCTTCCATAAAGTGAAAGGATTTCCAACTTGTATCGAAACAACTCAAGTTAAAATGAAATTGTAAATAGTTTGAAAAAAAAAACTATGAATTAACCTTTGTGAAAATGATTAAGCTTTATTTTGGAATCAAAGACGATTTTAAAAAGGTGTATCTTTTATATTATAAAAGACTTGAATTGTGAATAGTTTTGAAAGCTATAAATTAAATCTTAATTTAAAGATTTAATGGGTTAATCCAATTGAAATGGAAATTAATTTGGAAATCTGTGAATGAATCTTTGTGAAACTGGGTAAACTTTGTGAAGTAAATCTTTTTGTTTAAAGATTTAAAATGGTAATTTGTTAAACCATTTAAAGGAAAGGATTTGGGTAATAAGCTGTGACTTAATTGAAATCCCTATATCCATATGTTTTAAATATTGTGCTCACTATTCGGGTTAGCCGGGAAAAGACCTTTGTGTCATATAACCCATTCCGAATTAGTGATACGACGATATGGATCGTATTGAAGACCGGTGGTGAAGACAGGGTATTTGTGAAAACGATAGGATGACCTATCGATTGTCTCTGCACCGTTAGTTACGGTATAGAGATTTCCTTTGTGATGGGAAGTTTTATCGGGATTGTGAATACCCGCGACCTCCATCAATGCTACTTGAACCCACCAAATTCCCGAAATACGCAACCTCAACCTCCTCTCAGCAAGCAACCATTGATTCACCGAACCACTTCAACAGAACATTCATATACTCAAAGAAATCAAAGCAGATATCCCAACAGATCATTGCAATTAGGGTTAAATCAACCATTTCAGTAATAGTTTAGGAAAAAATACGAAAATAAGATGCATTCAAATTCATATAAAATCCAAATAGAATCACATAGTCGATTTAAAAGATTCATACCTAAATATACCTAATCGATTTAAAAGATTCATACCTAAATATACCTAGAACTGCTGGCTGCCGCGACTCGATGTTGAGTAAGGGGGAAACGACGGAGTTGACGATGATACTTGAGTGCGATGAAAATTTAACACGATTAAAAGGGGAAATTTTTTTTCTGAAGAAGAAAGCAAATTAGGGACGAGAATTTTGTTAAGTACGAGAGTAAAATGATAGGTTACGTTTATTTAGTTCGCGCGGACTCTTTTTTTTAGAAGCGGGAAACGTGAATTATTTTTTGCCACGTTTATATTATTTGGTAATCTATTTTTTGTTGCATTTACAATAAAACGCCACCGATTTTTGCAACTATAAATGATTTTTCTTGTAGTGTAGCTTGTGATAAAGTATAACATTTAAAATTAGGAAAAATATTGTAGGATCTAGATTAACCCTAGAGGGGGGGTGAATAGGGTTATCACAAATTTTTTTTCAAATTAAACGCGGAAGTAAACAGCAGATAAATAAATATGCAGTAAAGTAAATCACACACAAAATTTACCCAGCTTCGGCAACCCCTGCTTACTGCTGCATTCCCAGATTTCTAGTAGAGTTAAACAGTATCCCGCTTACAAACACTCTGACAGACTCGCAGACACTCGCTCCCGCTCACAAACACTCCTACAGACTCGCACACCCTGCTCCGCCTATAGAGTTTCGTTTACTCGCAAACTCTGCTCCCGCCTATAGAGCTTTGCAAACTCGCAGCCTCCCTGCTCACTGAACTAACCCTAACTAGACAATCTGACAACACCTAAACCCTAGGTGGTGATTCACTCTGACTGGACTTTGACAATACAAACTGAAAATACAGAATACAGTTTGAATCCCAGGGCAAAGTTTAAATCGACAGTTAAAAATACCTTTGCCCTTAAATGAATTTGGCCTAAATATTAAATCAATAAAACTGGCCCAAATAAAACTTTAAAACTGAAATTTAAACCCCTAATTAAAACTAGACCGGCCCACTTCCCTTTTTTTTATTTCAATAATGTCGGCCCTATTAAAATTGCTTCAGCCCGCTTCTTCTATCTTATATTAGCCCGTTCCCTTGAGAAAAATATGGCGACGCAATAATTAGGGTTTTCGGCGATTCTCGTATGAATTGGAGCTTCGGCTTCTTCAACAATTGTTCGACTAATTTAGGGCTTTGCCCTTGTTTAATCCACTGGCGACTTTCTGTAGCTTTGGAGTTTTGGGTTTTTCCCTACTGCAATTTGGGGCTTCGGCTTTGTCGATCTTTGTAGCTCTGGCTTGACGTCTTCGTTTAGTCTGGAATTGAAGCTTTGGCTTCTCGACGAATTTCTCTAAATTAGGATTTCGGCTTGTCGTCTCTGGCGATTCTAGTTTGTAGCTACGGCTTCTTCAATCTGAAATTGGTATGAGATTCTTGCTCGATTCTTCTTTGATTGCTTGAGTCTTATGTTGGTGATGATTGGTGGTGATGATTGGGTTTATTTTCTCTGCTCTTCACCACACCTTCGTCAATGATGATTTTGGGTCCTTTATATAGACGTCTGATTTGATCAACGTGTTCTTCACGTTGTTGAAACTTTCCTGTTTTATTTCTTGAATTTTTCAACTGATTATTACTTGGCCACTTGATTTTTCTTGAACGTTTGAGATGATTTTGACTTTTTCCAAAATACGTATATATGTAATTTTATTTCGTGATAGTCACGGCTTTGAGTTTGAAACGTTCGATCACACTTGATTCTCACGGCAACAAAACTTTCCTCTTTTGATTACTTTGACTATTTCGAAGAATACAGATACGCGCTTGATTTCTGACTTGGTCATCTCTGCACTGTTGAATTTCGTTCATCCCTGTAGCATTGACTTTCGTCTGCATTTTTATTCTTCGACTTCTGTAATCTTCTCTGATCATCTGACATTGGCCATTCGCGACTGTTTATTATGCTGCATCACTTGTAGTTCTGTATATGCTTGTTTTGATGTACTTTGGTCATTTTGTTCGTTGAACTTGCTACTGTTCATGGTGATGTTTGGTCTTTGTAGTCTGGTTCACCCTTCACTTGAGCATTCTTGAATTTGTTTGGTGATTGTTTGTTGTAGTTGCCTGTTCCATGTTGTGGTCTGGCTCATTTTGAGATGTCTCCTTTGCTCCATGCATATGTGCTCTGAAGTTTGTTATGTTGCTACTATCTGTACATGCTCCACTGTATCTTCATCTATATTAAATCATACATGCTTGCATCCATGTAGATGATTTAGTAGACATTTTCATGTAGCTGTAGTCTTTGTATATATGCATGATGTTGTGCACTTGAATGCACATGCCTGGATTTCTGGATTGTTGTAGTTACTGTTGTATTTGAACTGTGAATTGTTGCCTTGATTTTCCAGTAGCCACCGTGTACATTCTTGTACATTTGTCTGTAACTTGCTTTCCCTTACTTGGTGACATTTGTGTTGGTTCACTTGGTAGCTTTTGTTGTTGTCCAGTTTGTACTTGTCTTGTTGAACTTGTACATGCATTTGCCTTGTTGCAGTTACACTTTGAATTTTGATCGAGGCCATTTGCATTTGTGTTGAATCTAATTTTGAGTTGACCTTGTGCACTCGAGTTAGCGAGGCAGTGCACACGTGCATACGTGTGTACTGCAGCCACTCGTAGTTACTTGTCCCTGATATGAATACTGATATGCACAGATATTACACAATCAAAGATGATGACGTTTAACCCATATATCTGAGACAGCTTTAAAAAACAAATTTTATATTTTTGCAAATTAAATTCGTTTCTGTTCAGATTACTGCTGTAGTTTGTCAATTATACAGGTACACAGGAAACAAGACAGATACTGGAACTGGACAGTGCAAATGCAGACAAACAACTGATTGTATGAGTGATGTAGTGAGGACTGTTACTGTAAAATCAAATTGTGATGTATTCAGAAATTGTACAGTTATAGTGAGTCAGAATTTGTACCATTCAAAATTTGTAATAAACAGATTGTTTGAATAAAATTTCAGTTTGAATTCAAATTCTGTGTTGATAAAATTTCTGTTATTCCTGTATGTGTATAATCTGTAAACACATCTAAAATACGATATATATAGTTTGTTATCATCAAACACTAAACACACATCAAACAATCTCCCCCTTTTGATGATGACAAACATATATATATATTAGAGATTTTGAAAATCAGTAGATGTGTTTAAACATGACTATATATAGCTCCCTCTACATGTATGCTCCCCCTACATGACTACTCCCCCTACAACTGAGACCACTCCCTATTAGAAGATTTAGGAAATTACAAACGAATAAAAGAACTATAGAAAATAACCAACAACATTTAACAAATTTGGAGTAGTATTCCAAAAATACTTATTTTCTTATCAAAATCTCTTCCTTCTCCCCCTTTTGTTATCATCAAAAGACTGACAAAAAAATAATGAAACAGTAGGGGAAAACAAATGGAAAAAACAGGGAAAAACCATAATATATCATAACAAGATAACAATTTCCACATTTTAGAGAATGGATCGATGATTTGGTTTTTATAATGAGAAGAGAGATGTTTTATTCTATTTATTATAATTTTTAAAAGATTTGACATTTAAGCACAAAAAATAATAATAAGCACTTACTAACCACGCATAACCATAAGGACTTTTAAATGGGATTAGCAGTTACTCATTAGTACTTATCAAGCTCCATCCATGCATAACCATAAGGACTTTTAAATGAGAATGGAGTGATGATAACCTCTAATGATCCATCCATGCATAACCATAAGGACTTTTAAATGAGAATGGATGCATAAGGAATATTTTAAGATTTTCTTTGATTTTTCCTTTTTAATTTAAAGAGCAATTCACTCTTCTCATTTTTCAAAACCATTATGAATGATAGAAAGATGGTAGAAATAGAAATGGTCGTGGAATAAGTTACCAAATTAATTATATTATGAAATTTCATAAACCAAACATATTTCCACTATTGAATACCATATTCGAATCAATCTTTGAATGATATCCAAAACAGGTTTGAATTCTAAAAATTGAAGTTGAAAATAAATATCTAAGAATATTTCAACCAAAAATTGAAAAATGATTAGTCAATTTCCATAATCCCCAAATCCAAACGTAATCTGGAAAATCTGTCTTCGGGAAGGGGTTTTGTGAAAATATCAGCAAGTTGATTCTCAGTTGAAATGAATTCAATGCAAATGTTTTCCCTAGCAATGTGATCTCTAAGAAAGTGGTGTCTCACATCAATATGTTTCGTGCGTAAATGATGAACAGGATTATTAGACAAGTCTATTGCACTTTTACTATCACATTTTACTGGAACTAGTTTAAAAACTAAGCCAAAATCAGAAAGAGTTTGCATCATCCATAAAATTTGAGCACAACAACTTCCTAATGCGATATATTCTGCTTCAGTGGTGGATAATGCAACACAATGCTGTTTTCGACTTGACCATGAAACTAATGAATGTCCTAGCATGAAACATGTCCCACTTGTGCTTTTCCTATCAACTAGTGAACCCGCATAATCAGCATCAGAATAACCAACTAAATCAAAATTTTCACAAGAAGGATACCATAGTCCAAATTTGTGTGTGTGTGAAAGATATCTCAAAATTTGTTTAGTGGCTTTCAAATGTGATTCTTTAGGGTTAGATTGAAAACGTGCTCACAAACACACAGAAAACATAATATCGGGTCTAGAAGCAGTAAGATAGAGAAGTGAACCGATTATCCCTCGATATTTCTTTTGATCAACCGAAACTCCTTTCTCGTCCTTATCTAACTTTGTTGATGGGCTCATAGGAGTTTTCATCGGTTTAGAGTTCTCTACTCCAAATTTCTTCAACAGTTCCAATACATACTTGGATTGTGAAATGAAGATACCATCACTGCTTTGCTTGATTTGAAATCCAAGGAAATATTTCAATTCTCCAACCAAGCTCATCTCGAATTTAGCCTGCATGACTTGTTCAAATTTCTCACACAAGAGTTCATTAGTAGCACCATAAATGATATCATCCACATAAATTTGAACAATCAACAAATCACTTTCTTTATGTAATAAAAACAGTGTCGTGTCAGCACTTCCCTTTTTAAAGCCGTTTTCCAAAAGATATGTACAAAGACAGTCATACCAAGCTCTAGGAGCTTGCTTAAGACCATATAATGCTTTTTCTAGCTTATACACATGATTTGGAAAATCGTGATTTTCAAAACCAGGGGGTTGTTCAACAAATACTTCTTCTTTCAAATCACCATTTAGAAAGGCACTTTTTACATCCATTTGTTTAAGTTTGAAACCTTTATAACATGCAAAGCTCAGCAAAATCCTAATGGCTTCTAACCTAGCAACTGGAGCAAATGTTTCATCAAAATCTATGCCTTCTATCTGGTTATATCCTTTTGCGACCAACCTAGCTTTGTTTCTAATTACATTTCCAGATTCATCAAGTTTATTTTTAAACACCCATTTAGTTCCAACAACTGGATATTCATCTGGCCTAGGAACTAATTTCCAAACTTTATTTCTCTCAAATTGATTAAGTTCATCTTGCATTGCTAAAATCCAACTTTCGTCATTAAGGGCCATTTCAACAGAATCAGGTTCAATTTCAGAAATAAAACCACTATGGCAACAGAATGCACACAAATTTTTATCAAATGAAGAGCGAGTACGTATACCTTCCGTAGGGTCGCCAATAACTAATTCAGGAGGATGATTGGATTTGAATTTTAATTTATCAACAGTCCTATTTTCAGCTTTCTCACGAGATGTTCCATCTTCAATGCCTTCTTGATCTACCCCATCGTCAGTAGCTTTTTCAGTTGTCCTTTCCAGATCCGATTCATCGAATTTCACATTGATTGATTCAACAATTGTCTTTGTTCGTTTGTTGTAAATCCTGTAAGCCTTACTCCTTGTTGAGTAGCCCATAAAGATTCCTTCATCAGCCTTTGATTCAAATTTACCAAGTTGATCACCTGTGTTAAGAATAAAACAAGGACATCCAAATACTCGAAAATAAGAAATGTTAGGTTTCCGCTCATGCCACAATTCATAAGACGTTTTGCCAAGTATTGGTCTAATCATCACTCTATTCATTATGTAGCATGAAGTATTTACTGCCTCTGCCCAAAAAGTTAGAGGTAGTTTATACTTATTCAACATGGATCTAGCCAATTCTTGCAAAGTACGATTTTTCCTTTCAACTACCCCATTTTGTTGAGGCGTTTGTGGAGCAGAAAATTCATGTTTTAAACCATTTTCATCACAGAAAATTTCAAATTCCAAATTTTCAAATTCGCCTCCATGATCACTTCTTATAGTTTTAATTGAAACTCCTTTTTCATTTTGAACAAGTTTTGCGAACTTTGAAAAATAATCAAAAGATTCAGACTTTTTGGCTAAGAAATAGACCCATGTAAATCTAGAGTAATCATCAACCAATACATAACAATAACGTTTTCTATTTAAGCTAGCAATTTCATTTGGACCAAATAAATCCATGTGAATTAATTCAAGGACCCTAGAAGTGCTAACAATGTTTTTAGGGTGAAATGACGATCGACTAAGTTTGCCTAAGGAACATGCTTTACACATTTTATCGTTTTTAAATTTTTGATGTGGTAACCCTCTGACTAATTCTTTTGTTTCAAGTTTTTTTAAGAGGCCCATGCTAGCATGTCCAAGTCTCCTATGCCATAAAGATGCCTCTTCATCAGTGGCTACCAAACATCTAGAAATATTTAGATTATCGAACGAAAGCGAGTAAACATTTCCTTTTCTTTTGCCCGTAA
Source organism: Allium fistulosum (assembly GCA_030737815.1). NCBI lineage: Eukaryota > Viridiplantae > Streptophyta > Magnoliopsida > Asparagales > Amaryllidaceae > Allium > Allium fistulosum. The sequence continues at coordinate 1,432,190,623 of CM060902.1, forward strand.
AAATAATGCTATCAGAAGATTTATCAATGATTTTGCAAGTATCACTATCAAAAGCTACATTCATGCCTTTGTCACATAGTTGACTAATAGAAATAAGATTGTGACGTAGATTATCAACGTATAAAACATTAGTCAAGAAAAAAGTTCCGTTACCTACTTCACCTTTACCGATAATCTTACACTTGCGATTGTCTCCCATGATCACATTTCCACCTTTGAAATTTTCTAGGTTAAGGAACTTTGATTTATCACCTGTCATATGTCTAGAACAGCCAGAATCTAGAAACCATTCTTGTTGTTCCTTAGCCCGCCAACAGATCTCACTAGATTCCTCTGAGCTTGCTTCTGAATCTGATTTTCCCATAAGACACAAGTTAGTCTCCTCTGGGCTATCACTCGAAGCTTCCTCTTCTTTGTGTGTCACCTTCAAAGTATGCCAGATTTCCTGTGCTGTTTTACAATGAGAAATTTTATTAAATTCATTTTTATCAAGAGCACAGATCAGAGCATTCATGGCCTTAGCATTCGTAGTTTTTAATTTCTTATCGTTAGCATCCCACCTATCCTTTGGTTTAGGAATCTCAATATCACTAATAGTTATAGTGGGAGATGTATAGCCAGTTTCAATAATATCCCAAACATCATAATCAACAGAACTAAGATAAATACTCATCCTAACTTTCCAGTAAGCATAATCATTACCATTAAACATTGGTGGCCTAGCAATAGATTGCCCCTAAAAAAAAGCATTATTTGATAGATTCATGACTCTAGAGTTAAAAAAAAATTAACCTGGCTCTGATACCACTTGTAGGATCTAGATTAACCCTAGAGGGGGGGGGGGTGAATAGGGTTATCGCAAATTTTTTTTCAAATTAAACGCGGAAGTAAACAGCAAATAAATAAATATGCAGTAAAGTAAATCACACACAGAATTTACCCAGCTTCGGCAACCCCTGCCTACTGCTGCATTCCCAGATTTCTATTAGAGTTAAACAGTATCCCGCTTACAAACACTCTGACAGACTCGCAGACACTCGCTCCCGCTCACAAACACTCCTACAGACTCGCACACCCTGCTCCGCCTATAGAGTTTCGTTTACTCGCAAACTCTGCTCCCGCCTATAGATCTTTGCAAACTCGCAGCCTCCCTGCTCACTGAACTAACCCTAACTAGACAATCTGACAACACCTAAACCCTAGGTGGTGATTCACTCTGACTGGACTTTGACAATACAAACTGAAAATACAGAATACAGTTTGAATCCCAGGGCAAAGTTTAAATCGACAGTTAAAAATACCTTTGCCCTTAAATGAATTTGGCCTAAATATTAAATCAATAAAACTGGCCCAAATAAAACTTTAAAACTGAAATTTAAACCCCTAATTAAAACTAGACCGGCCCACTTCCCCTTTTTTTATTTCAATAATGTCGGCCCTATTAAAATTGCTTCAGCCCGCTTCTTCTATCTTGTATTAGCCCGTTCCTTTGAGAAAAATATGGCGACTCAATAATTAGGGTTTTCGGCGATTCTCGTATGAATTGGAGCTTCGGCTTCTTCAACAATTGTTCGACTAATTTAGGGCTTTGCCCTTGTTTAATCCACTGGCGACTTTCTGTAGCTTTGGAGTTTTGGGTTTTTCCCTACTGCAATTTGGGGCTTCGGCTTTGTCGATCTTTGTAGCTCTGGCTTGACGTCTTCGTTTAGTCTGGAATTGAAGCTTTGGCTTCTCGATGAATTTCTCTAAATTAGGATTTCGGCTTGTCGTCTCTGGCGATTCTAGTTTGTAGCTACGGCTTCTTCAATCTGAAATTGGTATGAGATTCTTGCTCGATTCTTCTTTGATTGCTTGAGTCTTATGTTGGTGATGATTGGTGGTGATGATTGGGTTTATTTTCTCTGCTCTTCACCACACCTTCGTCAATGATGATTTTGGGTCCTTTATATAGACGTCTGATTTGATCAACGTGTTCTTCACGTTGTTGAAACTTTCCTGTTTTATTTCTTGAATTTGTCAACTGATTATTACTTGGCCACTTGATTTTTCTTGAACGTTTGAGATGATTCTGACTTTTTCCAAAATACGTATATATGTAATTTTATTTCGTGATAGTCACGGCTTTGAGTTTGAAACGTTCGATCACACTTGATTCTCACGGCAACAAAACTTTCCTCTTTTGATTACTTTGACTATTTCGAAGAATACAGATACGCGCTTGATTTCTGACTTGGTCATCTCTGCACTGTTGAATTTCGTTCATCCCTGTAGCATTGACTTTCGTCTGCATTTTTATTCTTCGACTTCTGTAATCTTCTCTGATCATCTGACATTGGTCATTCGCGACTGTTTATTATGCTGCATCACTTGTAGTTCTGTATATGCTTGTTTTGATGTACTTTGGTCATTTTGTTCGTTGAACTTGCTACTGTTCATGGTGATGTTTGGTCTTTGTAGTCTGGTTCACCCTTCACTTGAGCATTCTTGAATTTGTTTTGTGATTGTTTGTTGTAGTTGCTTGTTCCATGTTGTGGTCTGGCTCATTTTGAGATGTCTCCTTTGCTCCATGCATATGTGCTCTGAAGTTTGTTATGTTGCTACTGTCTGTACATGCTCCACTGTATCTTCATCTATATTAAATCATACATGCTTGCATCCATGTAGATGATTTATTGGACATTTTCATGTAGCTGTAGTCTTTGTATATATGCATGATGTTGTGCACTTGAATGCACATGCCTGGATTTCTGGATTGTTGTAGTTACTGTTGTATTTGAACTGTGAATTGTTGCCTTGATTTTCCAGTAGCCACCGTGTACATTCTTGTACATTTGTCTGTAACTTGCTTTCCCTTACTTGGTGACATTTGTGTTGGTTCACTTGGTAGCTTTTGTTGTTGTCCAGTTTGTACTTGTCTTGTTGAACTTGTACATGCATTTGCCTTGTTGCAGTTACACTTTGAATTTTGATCGAGGCCATTTGCATTTGTGTTGAATCTAATTTTGAGTTGACCTTGTGCACTCGAGTTGGCGAGGCAGTGCACACGTGCATACGTGTGTACTGCAGCCACTCGTAGTTACTTGTCCCTGATATGAATACTGATATGCACAGATATTACACAATCAAAGATGATGACGTTTAACCCATATATCTGAGACAGCTTTAAAAAACAAATTTTATATTTTTGCAAATTAAATTCGTTTCTGTTCAGATTACTGCTGTAGTTTGTCAATTATACAGGTACACAGGAAACAAGACAGATACTGGAACTGGACAGTGCAAATGCAGACAAACAACTGAGTGTATGAGTGATGTAGTGAGGACTGTTACTGTAAAATCAAATTGTGATGTATTCAGAAATTGTACAGTTATAGTGAGTCAGAATTTGTACCATTCAAAATTTGTAATAAACAGATTGTTTGAATAAAATTTCAGTTTGAATTCAAATTCTGTGTTGATAAAATTTCTGTTATTCCTGTATGTGTATAATCTGTAAACACATCTAAAATACGATATATATAGTTTGTTATCATCAAACACTAAACACACATCAAACAAATATAAGCAAATACTTAATTAATCAGGATTCTATCTAGCTTACAATGTATGTTTTTAAATTCCCCCGACTTCCAAGTAAACTTATTTCCCATTATTGAGGGTTCTATTAACCTAGTTTTTACATGAAATTGTTGAAGAATTTCAATTTTTTCAAAAGGAATTGGAATTCCGTCCCTTTTCTCTGAAACATACATCACTGTGTTAAACTCCCTAATTAAAACCCATGAGTTATTAGTTATATGATTGAATTATTCTAAATGATTCCAAAGCAAAAGCCTATCTTTTTCAATATTAAATGCATTAACAAAGGTTATATCAAGGTGTAACCCCCCTTTATTTTTAAATTTACAATGTATATGTTATAAATTTATAAAATGTTGATATAATTCCCAAACATTGGGATCCCAAATTACAATTATTTTGCCATTGCCACCCATAGAGTTATTGTTGACCATATTCCAATTATTTACTTGCCTATTTTGAAAGTCAGTAAGACATTGATCATCAAGTTTGTGTTCTAAAATACCAACAATACAAGGTTTATAGGTAACTAGTAAATTAGAAAGATCATGTTTCCTTTCGGGGGAATGTAGTCCCCTAACATTCCATGCAATAATTGACATAATTAAAATATTTATAAAGGATATCTCTGTAGCTACAATAAGAGATTAGTGTTGCTGACTTCCATGCTTTCAGAAGTTTTTCCCTTCTTTTCTTGCAATCTTTCCTGTCTTGAACTTTCAGATATTTATCTCATTCAGGGTTTTTAGTAATGCACTTTTCTTCAAAGCCCTTTGAGTCGACAATGACATTATTGTTCATGTCCATAATTTCATGTATACTTTTCTTCATGTTCTTCTTTCTTTTGTTGTTGACAGGTAAGGAAGAAAAGTATAGAAGGATTGCTGCATTCTCTATCAGCAGCTCAGGGTTGGATGTAGTAGCTTTATGCAGATCAATATTTTCTATATTTACTGAATTTATCCTTTCATATGGGCTACTACTGTTTGTAATTAAACTTGGCTCTTCCTACAAAAGGGGAGGAGTCATGAACTGTATATTATAAACCCTTGAACTCCTTTGCTTGATCTCTGAGACATCATTATTCATTTCGCCATTGGAAACATTACCCTCAGCAATTTTTCCATTAAGTCTTTCTGATTGGTTTTAATGGCTACATTAATGTGATTTCTTGATTCTTGTTGAAATTTGATGCAGCTTATGAAAGGGTATTCTCAGTTTTCTCATCATCGCTAATGATTTCCATACTATCAATTGTTTTTTTCAAATCCGAGTCATTGTTCCTTTCTTCGAAAAATTGAATTTTTTTCTTCTGAAAATGAATTGTTTTCAAGAACAATCGGATCCTCTGTATGAACATTATTTTCAACGTTTGTAGAATTGCAAACCTATTCAGCCGTTTCTTGATTAAAAGAATTTTATTCTTTATTCGAGTTCTCTGAAACTTGCGATTTTTCTGAAGCCAAATTAGGATTTACTTTTGGGGTTTTGGACCAAAGGTCCCTATTTTTAAAGCTCATGCACAAAAAGTCCCTACCCATAAATCCATGTAAATTTGATCCCTGTTTTGTTAATTTTTACCAAACTATCCCCTTCCAGAAAATCTGCCCAGCATGGAAATCAGGGGCAAAAGTGACATAAATTAGCCAAAAACTAAAAATATGGACTTAATTTTTATAACTTTTTCGGGAGCGACTTTTCTTCCATCATCTTTCAATTCTGGGGACTAGGCAGCCATTCCTTGTTTACTTTTTCTTTCCAAACTTGCTTTAACAAACATGATTCTATGAGATGTCCAAAACAAGCACACTTCATACATCTGGGTTGTATCTATTCATATTCTATTTTCTAAATTATAGTTTCTCCATCACGCATTGTGATATAAGCCTCCTTTGACAGTTCTTTATCAAATTTAACTTTACAAGAATTCTTGCATAATTGAGTCTTGTCTCTTGACTATAGGATCATTGGCTCATTAGAAAGGGGCTTGATCTTCTTCTCTCTTGACTACACTCTGCCATTTTTATTACTCGAATTCAAATCATTATAACTGTAATTAGCAGTATACATAAAAGAAAAATCTTTGGAGTGGATGTATGCCGAAGTCAACCGAAGCACTATAAAACACCCTGTGTTCATTTCTTTCTATTTTAATTTTCTATTCTTCATATTTTATTCTCTACTTCACTCTGTTTGGAATTAGTTATTGGATTTGTGATGCTTTCACATTGTTTGGGTGTTGACGGCTGTTAACCTAAAAAATGGATCAACAACTTGGGTTGAGCGTGAAAGCACCGGTCCTATTTATCAAGGCAAATAAAATAGAAAATATAGATAGTAACATACAAATAAAGTAAAGAGACTGATGATTTTTATAGTGGTTCGGTTGTTAACGAAGCCTACGTCCACTTTATAACTTTTGTTATTGACTGACTGTAATTACAAGTTGAATCTGATTACAATTTGATTGGATTTTGTAAGTTAGATCAAGTCACCAGTGTTAGAGTTCACTAGAGAATCATGATGAACCCTTTAGATGACTTTTGTAGGGGAGGAGAAAAGTGAAGAGTAGTTTCTGTAGAGTTTCAGCAGCCAGTCCAAAAGATCCTATTTATGTTGCAAGTAGGATTTTATTTATAGGGGTTGGAGAGCACTTGGGCAAAAAGTTTAAGTGCAGAAGAGTCTGGTTGTTATGCCAAGTCATCATCGAAAATCTCAAATCAATCTGAGTTATTTCAATGGATCACCGCTATCCATAGGGGATGGATCACGAGCTATCCATCAACTTAGCATATTTTTCTACTAGAAGCCTTTACTTAGTACTACGAAGGAGCTTGGAAAGTTTGAGGGCGATCTGACCTATCTTGATGGATCATTAGCTATCCATAGGGGATGGAACACTGGCTATCCATAGGGGATGGATCGCTACCTATCCATCCACTCAACGTATTTTTGAGTGATCTTAGGTTGGTTGTCTTCCTATCTTCTATTTAAGTGCCTTTTCCAAATATCAAGTCGTTCAGAGTTTGTTTGATCACCGTCTTCATGGGTCATCTGGTCTTGAAGAATCATCCATAACTCGCTCAAAACTTAACAAAATTAGACAAATCTTTTCAGGTACACTAAAGCGGGTGTTTGGAACCTACCCTAAAAATTTGAGGTGGTGGGGCCCACTCTACATAGATCGCTAGCGATCCATTTAGTTAGGTCGCTAGCGATCCATCTACCCTTATCCAATCAAGTTCATTTTTGGTGAGTGCCTTCTTTTATCTCTTCTAAGTGTTCTCCCAAAATTTCAATTCAATCCGACTCCGTATAAGTTATCTAGATCCATTTTAATTTAGCTGCTTTGGTCAAAAAACAGGTAAACAGCTTGAATCAGACGAGTCTTTACTTCTTGAACTACGCTGCTTGGAATGCTATGAAAATTGGTAAGTATTCTTAGAAGAGGTAGTAGATCATGATGCAAGAGGCTTTGACAACTCATGATGCTTCCTTTTGGATCGCTAGCGATCCATGGATGATGGATCGCCATCGATCCATCTACTTAGTGGATTTTTGGCTTGTTTCTCTAAAGTTCCATTACCTTGTTCTTTTAGATGTCTTGTTCAAGTTTCAAGTCATTCTAGCTTAGTATGGATGTTCTAACTTTTGTTGAATTCTGCTGAGTTAAAAAACCTAGTAACAACTGCCATTTTTGACGCTAACAATATGTAAACTCCATTTGCTTGATGTTTTGGGCGGCTCCTTGGATGCCCCCAGTCAGAGGTACGTTGTAGCTCCTATCTTTGGGAACTCGTGACTTAGATGTCTTAAATTTAGACATTTTGTACATTAACTTTGGTTAAAGATCAGAATTCTTTCTCGAGTTCCTGGTTCGTGAACTCCGTGGCACTACCGGAACAATGTCGGTTTTTCAAGTAGCGGGAGTTGATCCATGTTAATACTGCAATAGACAAGTTTCCCGGTGTTACAACACCGGTACTTAGAAAGTTTTAACGGTTTGCTGATGATGCCAAAGCAACATCACGCAATGCTTGCGCGGCTTATGCAATGCGCGGCTTTTATGAGTTCATGACTTATGAAGTGTGGTTTACGAAATGCGCAGCTTTTGAGAGTGCGCGGCTTATGAAATGTGTGGCTTTTAGACCGTACGGCTTACAATAATAGTGGCTTTTGAGAGTGCGCAGCTTACGGAATGCGTGGCTTTTGAAAGTGCATGGCTTACAAAATGTGCAGCTTTTGAGATTGCATGGCTTACGAAATGTGTAGCTTTTGAGAGTGCACGGCTTACGAAATTCATGGCTTTTGGGATCGATATGACCCGTCGATCCAGAACGATTTGGAACTTCTTGGCGTTGCCAATCTTCGGGTAACGTGAGGAGTTCGTGCTTCGAGAGTGTGGTTCCATGGCGCAAGAAGTGATGCGCGATGGAGTGCACGACTTACGAGATGGGCATAATGGTTTGGGTCTTCCTAGTGTTGGAGGAGCGATACCAGTTCTTAGAAGGTAAGGATCGAGTTTTCCCATCAATCTGGCGATTTGACTTCGTTGGAATGCGATTTCATCAATTCTAAGCGATAATTGGTTTTTGGATTGGGTAACCGTGGCTTGGAAAATCCTCCCGTATTTCGGGAAGATATGCATGGCCAAACAATTAAGGTTGCCATGGTGGAGAGATCTACAGCCGACCGCATGGAGATGGTTATGAAGAAAGAGCTTATGGGAGTTCGGGGCGAGACTCTTAGTTTTTGGTCCAAACTACCTTTAGAGAATTGGTCTTCAACTAGCATATAATCTAAGAGGAAATGGAACTGGTCACCAAGGGTGGTAAATGAGGAGTTGGGAAGAAGTAAGCAAGTGTTATGCTTCTATTTCGTTTGTTGCGCTAGCTAGATCATTAAATCCGTAGTTGCCAGAATGCCAGATTTTTGATCGGGCATAAAAAAACTGTGGTATGATTAGTCTCGGCCTTCCTTGTGGCTATTCAAGTGTGCGCGGTTCCCCCTACCACAGGTCTATTGGCGCACTTGAACTGTACCCAGGGTCTCTCCACAACTCGTCTGGGTGTCCTCAGCCCAGTGGGTGTGGTTCTCCCGAGTTCTAAGTCTTGACTTGATTCGAGTCAGCCTCTGATTGACCACAAGGTTGGTTCAGTTTTGGCTTAGTTCCTTTGAGCGACTTTGAAGCTCTGGAGTTCATCACTGTTTGTTTCATCGGTCGTTGGATGTGATTCCGTGTCGATTTGTGGCCCCGGAGCGTGACTTCTTTGACTTCAAGGGGCTCTGGATCAGATGACTACTGATCTCCAGTTCACCTTCATGGATTTCAGTCGTACATAAATTTCGCCGATCTACCGGTTTGCCTTCACGATGCTTTAGTTCTTGAAAGACCTTCCCGTTCGCGAAGGGTATTTTGGATTAGATGACCGCTGATCTACCGATTCACCTTCATGACGCTTTAGTACATAAAAGACCTTCAGGTTCATGAAGGGTATTTTGGATCAGATGACCGCTGATCTACCGGTTCGCCTTTATGAAGCTTTAGGTCATGGAAGACCTTCATGATGCTTTAGTTCGTGAAGGAGTTTTTCTGGTCGGATGTATGGCAACCAGACGGCCTTGGAATGATAATTTATCGATACCGAGAGGAATTTTGGTTGGATGTCCAACGACCAGACGACCTTGGAGTGATAATTCATCGACTTCAAGAGGAGTTTTGGGTCGTGTGTCCGACGGCTGGGCGGTCTTAAAGCGATGATTCATTGACTTCAAAAGAAATTTTGGTTGGATGTCCGACTACTAGACGGCCTTGGAACGATAATTCATCGTCTCCAAGAAGAGTTCTGGGTCGTGTGTTCGACGGCCCAACGATACTAAGGCGACCATTTAATGACTTCAAGAGGAATTTTTGGGATTCAACTTGCGGGAACACAGTTTTATCAGTTCCTAGAGACTAAAGGGTTGGATCTATTTGTTCGACGATCCTTTGGAAAGGACTTCTCGACACTACCAAAGCAACGTCGGTTCTCAAAAGGGGGATCGACATGACTCGTCGAGGGCATAGAAGCATTTTTTCATTGTGCCGTCTGCAATGCCCCCAGTGTCTTGGTATGACTCATTTGGAAAAGGAAAGTAAACAAGCATGGATGAGAAGGCATCGCTTTAGGTTGCTGCCACATTCCTTAGTTGCTAGCTAGCTAGAGTGTTATTTGATAATCATCCTTTCATCTTATTTCACCAGTTAACTGGGGCGCTTTTCTACAGGGTCTTAGTAGCCTTGCTTGGGTAGAAGGTTCCTGAGGTCCTATAGCTCCTTCATCATTTGGTATGTTCTTTGGAAATTGTTGGGTTTGCCTTCTGCCAATTGCACTACCTCTAGTCTTTAGAACCGGTTTACCATCCCATAGAATTCTTCCAAGGTAGTAGGTTGTTTCATCCTTTACTGATTCCTGAGGGCGTTGCAGTAGACTTCATCCGTCTCCCTCACTTCATCCATATGCTAGTCATACCTGTAAAAAAGAAATTTCAAATCAGTTGTACAGTTGTAAAAATGTATAGTTGGCATGATAAACTTCTTTGGATATTCTGCATGTTGAATGGCTTTGGTGAATGAATTTTGATTAGGGGAGATGCTCTAATCATTGTCAGACCGGTCCGTTTTCAAGTTACGGTTGTTTATAATGCTTGAGAATGATATATGCATGATTGTCCTATGCTTAAATGATTGTAAATGCCGATTGAATGCAAATCACTTATGATAGGGTCACGGATCAGTGGCGATTCGCAAAAAATTTCAAACTAGGTGACATCGGTCTGGGGTGACAAAGAAGGCCCCATAAGGTTGCATTCCAAATTTCAAGGCATTTGGAGTTCGCATGTTCGAGTTATGGGCAAAAGAAGATGGATCGACATTGATGGATCGGTGGTATTTTTACTTGGAGTCCGACCCGAGAAAATTTTCCATTTCCTTGAAGTCAGCACATGGTTCGCTTGGAGTCATAGAATTTGAAGTGTTGGGTTGGTGACAAACGTTGCTTGGAGTCATTTGTATGTTTTCTTAGAGAAAATCTTGTTTTCACACGAGTCTGATTTCGGGCCAGAATTTCCTAGGTTTACTTCTAGTCAAATGGGTGATTACCCGAGTTCGACTTCGAGTCCGGACTTCCAGAATCTGCTTCTAGTCAAACAGGCGATTACCCGAGTTTGACTTTGAGTCAACCCTGAAGTGAGTTTTTCAACAACAATTTTAATGATTTTTTGATGATTTTCGATGACGGCTATTTGCACCAAAATTGGTCACAAACACCCAAATATAGTGAAAGCATCAAAATCTAGTCACAGATCATAGATAGTATATGATGTAGAGAATACAATATGAAGAATAATCAAATTAAAATGAAATCAAGTAAAAGAGACAAGATTTATAGTGGTTCGGCTGACTTCGGCCTACGTCCACTCCAGATAATCCTTTTTATTATGCTGAAATTTGATTACAGTTACAATCCAAAATTCTAGAATGAAAAATGGCAGAGTATCCCTTATGAAGAAGATGAAGAGGAACAGAATGAAGGTCCCCTTTTCTGAAGCCAAGCCATTTGTATTTATTGGTGAAACTTCGACTACAAGGCCTTCTCACCTACATGGGCCAACCATAACGATCAGCAAGCCCAATTCATCTAAAATAACGATCGGCATGGTCATACCGATCGTTATTCCTCCATTAAAATCAATACTGATCCCTCTTCCTCAAAGAAAATGTCAATCCCTCCTTTCCACGTTTCTATGCCGAATCATCTTCCTTCAATACCCTCGTGCCGATCCATTTCCTCCATGAAGAGATCACTACACCAAACATGTCTTTTTATAACACTTTTTTCATTTCAGTTTGTAACGGTTATAACCGTTACAAATTTCTAACGATTATTTCCGTAAGAAGCATTTACCACGGTTATTTCCGTTACCAAATCTGGTAATTTCGTAAATAGGTAAAAGTGGTATGGATAGGATTGTCATTTTTCCTATTATTATTAATCATCTCATCTCTCACGCTTCTCTCTTTTCTATTTTTCTGTAAGTCAAAATTCCATTCTAGGGTTTTCGCCTCCTCGCACCTTCGCCCCTTAACACACCCTCCACCCCGGACTTTCTTCCGTTGCTTGTAGATGCAAAAAAATAGCCGTGTTGCTAGTCTACATCCTGAGTGCTTTAGTGCTTGTGTCAGGTGGTCAATGGGTGGCTCGCCATCACAATATTCATCGATCTAATTGTTGAGATGCTACCTATGATTGATGAATGTGATGCGGTCGAAGTTGCTGGAACAAGACCCGAAACAATAGCCACTACTGTTAGCAAAAATCGCGATCTAGAACTCGAGTTTGCCTATCGCTTGGAGCTGTTGTTGAATCTGAAGCTAATCGTATAGCATAAGACTATCAGGCGGAAGTCGTCGAAAATTACAGGCATTGCTACTACCAAAAGAAAAGCTATAGATTGGGTAACAAGATGCTTAAGATGCTGCCAATCTGGATACTGATGTCGAATTCCCTTCCTCGGTCGCTGCTGCTATTTTGGTCCTGTCAAAGAATACCGATGCCTACAGCCTTTTCATAAGTAGGAATTGCTTTGTACACCTTCAGGTATAGCAATTTGATAAAAATTATACTTGAATAATCAATTTATTATGGGTATTGATTAAATACAGTGGTTCAAGAGTCACTACCAGGTCTAGCCATTTTTTTTCTCAATGGACTGGTTCGTGCCTCTCGGTCGGTTCATCAAGGAAAACCCCGTTTGCTGTATGACATTCAAAGCCTTTGCTTTCATACATTGATTTTTGTTTAACAATTTTTATTTTGGTTGATTTTAGAGGAAAATATGGAGTTGGATCGATTCAAAAGCTGAAATTGGTAATACAGTAAGTATTTTTGTACCGAGGGTAAAGATGTTTGGGCAATTGACTAGTGGACTTGAAGCAGCATGGTCCAAACTTAAAGGAGAAGATCATTTTATTTTGTTATTTTGGTATAGTTTCTGCAATTAGTATGTTTTTTTCATTCATGACAAGAAAATATATAGCATTGATGTTTGTTGAAATTACAATTCATGATGTCCACACAGTTGAAACTTTTGACGTAGTGTAGAATCAATGGCTACACGTTCAATTAACAAAATGTTTTTTGGACTTGATGTTTTTGAAGAAATCCACATTGTCCACATTCTAAGATAGGGTAATGGTTCTTGGGGTTCTACTTAATCTTAATGACAGCAATAATGCTATTTTTTTAGGTTTACTTTTATCCAGCAAATAGCATGGATAAAGATAAATAAAGGGGAGTGTTCCCACATAAACGGTTTCCACATTACTATTTCTATTTTTACCTATGCCGGTTTATCGAGTATAGATCTGGTAAGTTTAATAATGTTCTTAAAAGCCCCTATATAGTTACCTCGTTATTATGTGGTGTGAGCGCTGAGCGGAGTTATCTAAAATCTCGAGTTCAAGCTCCTATAACGGAGATGGGTATAAAACCATGTAAATAACCCGGATTATGTCTTGTGGGTTCATTGCGTACTCCTTAGAGTTTACAAACTATTGAGTTTTTTGGTATAAATAAATAACGTTCTACAAATAAGGCATTTTACCACTAAGAAAATTAGGCCGAACTTGGAAAATTTTCAATCTATATAAAATAATTTATACAAAGAAATGATATACTGCTCACTTGTATTCGATATGGCAATGTACATTTTTTTAAAAATATATTACACGAGATGGAATATCCACATGTCTAAACTAAAAACTAACTTTAAAAAATAGTACAATTTAAATGTTCACAATTTTTATTGATGTCCATCCGTTCCTTCAGCTTATTCGAATTTGAACGAGTGTTGTTTCAATCCAATCTTTTACAGCAGTCACCCTAAAAAATTAATTATATTAACCTCACGCTAAAGTAGGAGGCAAAATAGAATGGATTCCTAACTAGTAATAAAACGTCAAAATTGCACTGCCCCAAATCCCAAGGTGCTTGTGAAGATATTAGCAAGCTCGTTTGATAAAGAACTGTAAGTTGGACTAACATGAGTCATATGACTAGATGATATTTATTCACAAATCAATTGCAATGCGTTCTATACTATCAGAAGAAATCTCTTTATCTCTTTTTTTGCAATATACATTATACTTATATTATCTCTTATAAACTAGACTATAAAAATCATTAAATAGATAATGTAGCTATTGTAATTTAGCATTAAGCTTAGCAAGAGCCATGTAATCTGCCTTTGCAAAAGATCGAAAAGGAGCAGGTTGTTTTTACTATCACCTAGTGAAACAATTGGTTGTACAACGAGTAAAAGGGTAACCAACCCAATGTCATTTAGTATATCCTTGAAAGGAGAAAATATACTATTAGAAGATAAAAGAATTTCATGACCAATAGTTTGTTCTAAATAATGAATAATATGTAAGTCTAGTATGCGATAATGTAATGTATTTAGATTGTTTATCTAGAGGTAGTGAAATCAAATTTTAATTGCATCAATTTGCCATGTTCAAGATAATATAAAATAATAAATTTATTGTTCAAACTGAACCACAAAAAGTGCAAGTAAACAAAAACAAGCGGAAACCTGAAAACCCCGACAAAAAAGATTATATCACAATCTTTCAAATTTGTCAAATTTAAAATTAGTATTGAATTTATAATTTTCTATATTATCAAATTAGTTTGATATTAATGTTATAATGGTTGGTGAATATAAAGTTTATATGGTCTTTGTTTGTTTCATGAGTACTATTGATACTTGATTGTTGATACTGTTGTGTTATTTTATTTTGTAGAAACATTCAAAGTTTACTTGCTGTTGACCATGAGTTGGGTCAGAATGCTAATATCTTGGCCAACACCTTTATAAATTTTTGATAAATGCAAGCAATTGTCATGTTGAATAGTAATTTGTAATTGCATGTGTGAATGATGCATTCAATTTTATGGTGCACGTAATTTTGAACTGATAAAATTTTGCACACGTGATTTTTAACTGATAAAATCGCTTCAGTCAGCATGGGAAGTTGTATTAATTACAGATAGGGTAACATAAGATGACATCCAGTCAGTATCCTGTATTAATTATTCTTTAAAAATAAATATTTTGAAGGAAAAGAACTGCATTCATATTACAATTAATAAATGTTATATAGCAGACACTGAATTATTTTTACTTAGAACACACAATTCAAGAAATTATAACACACAACTTCTAATGCACATCAAAAGACATTATAACACACAACTTCAAGGTTAATCAAATTTATCATCCTTATAGACTAATGCAATGTGTTTTAAGCCACTATGTTAAGTTTTCTGTAATTTTTTGTTATTATGAATTGATTTGTGATCTGATCTCAATACCAGATGTGACTTTGTTTAATGCATCAAATTTTCAACAAGTTTTTTAATCCTGTGTATTTAGTGTTGTTTTTTTAATCAAACTAGGATGTTAAAGAGGAGAATGTGTGGCATCTTCGTAAATTTTGATGTGGCTAACACATGCTTGGTTCAATCGGTTTAGGTCAAAAAGGTACAATTGTAATTGTTCACTTCCTTATTCTTTGTATACACTTTAAACTTAATTTGATGTAACTTGTGGTGGTATTAAAAAATTGTAGTGGTTCTTATAGATTTCATCAGTTACTTAAATTTTAGAATTAGTTACTACATGTATTTGAAATAGGTATATTTTCTTTTCTATTTTAGCTCCTCTGTCAATACTACATGATATTCTTAATGCTTTCTATGTACCATAACTATAGTGCTGCAAAGGCAGAAGTGATTGGTCTAACCAAAACTATAACAAAGAATATGCAAACAGAAATACTACAGTAATTCCTACTACTACTTTCCCCATTTATCAAAAATGATTCTTAGATGAGTTACACTAAATATCTGTTTGTATTTACAGAGATACTTTCAAGATTTCGACTATCCCACAGCAACTTTCAGGTTCCAGTTCAATATGCAGCTCTCAATAGTTTGGAAAATGGCATTGTCCTATAGATGCTAAAATAGTAGTTTGTAACTCCTACCATTATGTCTAGGAGAACTGAAAATATTTATGGTCATGTTTTAATTAGTTCTTTTTAGCTGTTTTGTACGAGATTTATGTATTTACAAAAACTATCCATACTAATGCACATGTCAATTGCTATATGAAGTTTATTTGTTTGCATGTGCAATATTGACGTCCATATTAATGCATGTGTTGGTAGGTATATATGCATATTATAAAACATAGTGTGCTGATACGTATTATCAACGATATGGATGGTAGGTAATGATTCGTGAATGTTTTGAATACTCACGCTTATAACCGTGGTGAAACCCCATAAAACTCACGCTTATAACCGTTATACTTCAAATTACGATTAAATCCAGATTTAACACACTTATAAACGTGATAGATATGAAATTTCCCACGTTTTATAACCGTGATTCATCATTCTCACGTTTATAACCGTGAGACCATAACTCTCACGCTTATAACCGTGAGCAATACCCAAAATTATCACGGTTATAAGCGTTATTTTTTCTGTGATAATATTTGCCCACGCCACTTGGGACAATGCTTATAACCGTGGGGAATTTAATTTATCACGGTTATAAGTGTGATAAAATGGCCTTTTTGGTGTTGTGGATGCCGACCCATTGAGTGTCGATCCCTTCTTTCACATGCTACCCCAATCCACCCTTCATATGCTATGTCGATCCCTTGTCCAGCCTTTTATACCGATCCCTTACTTGAGAATTGATGTGTGTTGATCCCTTCTTTCCTACAGTGCCGATCCACCTTGCCTACAGTGCCGATCCGTCTCGCCTCAAACTATGCCGATCCAATTGCCTTTGCCAACGCCAATCCCTCTTTTGCTCCGACCACACCGACCCTTACCATGTCGACCCCAATCATGCCGACCTCCTCCTATACCGAGCCCAATCATACCGACCCCGACCTATACCGAGCCCAATCATGCCGACCGCTATTCCTTCTCACATACCGACCCCTACTATCCTGCTTCATATTACATCGATCCCTTCTTCTGCTGATCCTTTCTTATTAAGGCATGCCGAACCCTTCAACACAACTTCCCAAGCCAATCAAATATGCCGATCCAAACTATGTTGCTTCACGTCTTGCCGACCCCTTCCATGCCGATCCATCCATATGCCGAACCCTTCCTTTTTCAAGCCAAAATTCGCATTTCAAGCACTCTTCATCATTTACCTACCTACTATGTTTAATCCAAGCTTCATATTATTATCCGTAGTTGTCTATCCATCCATCCATCTGAACCAAATCCATGATATCCCAACCTCGATTACCATGAAGTTTATTTGGTTAAATCTGCCTGCGTACGACCTTACCAAAAGGCGGGTTAACACTTTGCCTCCCAAAACATGCCTTGCGATAGGAAGGCGTGTTTTGAATTTCCATAAGTCCAAAATCCGAAGTCCATAACCCTTTACTCGTTATATTACCCAACCTAGAATCCAATATGTTGCCCATCCATTTTCTTGATCTCTTCGGATCATTAGCGAAATCCATGACTGTTCTGAATCGATATCCAATTCTGAATCCATTCCAAATCCATTAACCAAATCCATGGTCTCTCCGGATCATTTTATCTAAGTTCGGGACCTCTCTAAATCCATATCCAAATCCTTAGACCTCTTCGGGTCATTTAATCCAAATCCAAGACCTCTCCGGGCCCATATCCAAATCCTTAGACCTCTCCGGGTCATTTAATCCAAATATTCGGGACCTCTCCAGGTCCATATGCAAATCTTTAGACCTCTCCGGGTCATTTAATCCAAATCCGGGGCCTCTCCGGGTCCATATCCAAATCCTTAGACCTCTCTGGGTCATTTTATCCTACTCCGGCCTCGACTCTTTGGTCGAGGGCTTATCCATGATTATCCTTCTCCGGCCTCGACTCTCCGGTCGAGGACTTAATCCATGGGGTATCCTACTCCGGCCTCGATCCCCCGCCGAGGACTTGATCCATTGGGTATCTTACTCCAGCCTCGATTCCCAGTTGAGGACTTATCCATGGGCTATCCTACTCTGGCCTCGATCCCCGGTCGAGGACTTATCCATGTTTGAGTCCATCCTGTCACTCTCCAACGAAGGGACTCGTAACTCGCGGTTATTTCCCCGTCTCTCCAGTCGGGGCCGTAACCATGACATGTGTTATTTATCACATCAATCCAGATTTAATCATTCCAGAGTCTAGTTGGTAAAATATAAAATAAAAACCCGTACAACCAAAAAAACTAAATAGCCATAGTATCAGACAAACCAGAGTTTGCAGTAAATAGAAAAAATAAAATTTCATAAACCCGAGCACCATGGTTCATTGTCATCTCAGAGCATTCCTAGGGACCGTCCCCGATCCCGTACAAGTGTAAGTGACTTAGCTCCATTACTGTAGGGTTTATTACTTATTCCATGCCATAAATCCAATCAATTGATGATAAAATGACGATGATGCCTTGATCCAGTGCCATCTTCATTCGAGGTGGGCGGTGGCTGCTCTTGTTCCACTGCTACAGCTTGATTCCTTATATATTGTTGCAACTAACCATTCCTCACGTGTTCCTCAATGATATCCTTCAAATGCCTGCAGTCATTCGTATTGTGCCCATCCAGCTCATGAAATAGGCAATGCTTTCCTGATGCCCGCTCATATTCATAGGGTTCCCTTTTTGCTGGTCTTCAATCCTGGAGGTGCCCTCGAGTATCCAAATAAATCATTTCCAAAGTTTCAGTCAAATCTGTGTAAGAAGAGAATTTCGGTTCTTTCCATTGCCTTTTCGACATATTACTGCCATCATTCACTTTCCATTTGCCTTTATAATTCTTGTTTGCATCTCCTGATGATCCTCCACTATGCAAAGCATTTACCTCCGGTTTGTTAGCTCATGCGTCTTCTTCTCGTAGGAACCTCTCTGCTTCATGGTAAATCTCCCCTAGATCAATGGGTGGATCCCATGCTAGTGAATCCTTGAACTACGTGCCATCAACAATGCCAGATACAGCTGCCATCAAAATCATGGATGGATTTGGATGATCTACCGATGCTGCCACAACATTAAACTGTGTCAGAAAACTCCTCGGGGACTCTCCGGTCCTTTGTTTCCATGTTGCCAAACTCATCACATTTTTGGATCTCGAGATGTGAATTCTAAACTGTCTCATAAACAATTCGATCAATTCTGTCCATGTACCAATAGAGCCACTTTCCAATTGTCTGACGCATAATGCTGCTATATCCGTCAAATACAAAGGGAAGCACCATGCCATGACCTCCTCTGATGCCCCAAGAACTTCCATGTGCCTCATGTACCTCGTTAGATGAACATCGAGATCCATTCTTCCATCATATGTCCCCAGCGTTGGTAGTTTGAATTCTGGTGGAATCCTAGCTTGCCTAATCATAGGAGCAAAGGGGCTCCTATTCACATCTTCCAAATCTCTATTTACCAATCCACCTCTTATGGCCCGTCTGATCATTTTCGCCAACCTATTGTTGTCATTAAGTGGCAGTCTTTGTCCGTTATCTCCAACCTACTCCCCGAGTCTGCGAGGGAATCCTGAAATTTGCCCTTCTGGATGAGCATTCATGTTCTAATCAAAGTCAAACTATATAGCACCACCTGGTATCCTGCCGGGAATCAAGCCAATACGATCTGGGGGTATGCCCCCAAGTGTGGAACGATCGACACCGATCGTTTTATAACGATCGGCATTGCTTTGACCGATCATTCTTGGTTGGCCAAGAGCTGCTCTCGGTGGCTCCACTCTATCCCATATCCTGGTTGTTCCATTTCCTTGGTTCTGATTCTGGATTTCCTCTGCACCTATGCTCCAACTTCATGATCCACATTTCTAGTATTCCCTGCTACTCCATTTCCTTGGTTCTGCGCTCCAGCTTGTCCAATCTATCAGAGTATGTTCTGCATCATTTCCTCATGTCTCTTCAACATCCTTTCCTGCATAGCATCCATCATCATTTCCATCTCATCCCTGGTAATGAAGATTGAGGTCTGATTAGCTCCTAAGGAAGCCACCTGACTTCCTTCATGATGGCTCCTATTTGTTCTTGGTCTCCTTATCGGTTGCTTAGCCATTGCTTCCTAAATCCAAGCTCCCAAGCTTTCAAATCCAAGATCCTAACTCCCAAATCCCTGAGTGCAAGCTTTCTCAGTGAAAGCACCAAAATGTTTGCACCAAAATTGGTCACAAACTGTTAGAAAATCAAATTCATGGTTTTAATGACAACAACTATATAATGGAAATCATATATATATATATATATATATCATACAACTATATAGATACGAATACAAAGCAAGACAAACCACTACCTTGATAGGACGATGACTAAGGCATTAAAGAAAGGGGCATTTCACCAGAAGGACAAACTTTGCAGTCCAATTAGTTTCTAGGACACACATTCAAAGAAATTACTTTCAAGGCCAAAATCAGCAGATTAATTACTTTCAAGGACAAAGTCAGCAGTCCAATTACTTTCAAGGACATAATTTCATAGGTTTTTAGGCCCTAGAAACTAATTATTTTACGTTTTGTCCTTGAAAGTAATTATTTTAGTCGTGTGTCCTAGAAACTAATTCCACTTGCTAAAGAGACCCTTGTGGCTAATTTCCACTTAAAGAAATTCATCTACAAAGTTGCACGAAGATCGAAGGAAGAAACACTCAAGAATGAACCTAGAAAAACCTCACTTGACAGGTTCAGACGTCTTAATGCAGAACTTCAGACGTCTGAACATAGATACTGGACAAAAAAAATTAGGTTCCAGATGTCTGAAAACACCATTCAGACGTCTGAAACTGGGCTCGGGGCAAAAATTCAAATAACAACTGTCATCTCCGAAGAGACACAACTCCATCTCTCCTCCACAACTCTTCACCAGTAAACAGTAACGACTCTATACTAAAAGGGAAGAGTTGCAACTACTAGAAGCAACACTCTACAACTATATAAATAAGAATCAAGAAGGATCAAAAAACAACTCGAATCTCTATCTTGATCATCTCTTGTTCTAATCACCTACTTGCTATCCAATTTGAAAATCTAAGATCATACACTTCTATATTCTCTCGAACAATGTTGTATTTAATCATTCAAGAGATATAGGAAGTTCATTTGTACTATATAGTCAAAATCCGTGTAATAGAGAACACACAGTTGACAAAGAAACTCTGCTATTGTAAACCTGTTCCTCCGGGTGAAGTGAGGGTTAGTTGGTGAAAGGAAATTCCGAAGAGGAGCTTCGGGACTGGACGTAGGACAGGAGGTCCGAACCAGTATAAAAACTCTGGTATGATTATTCTTATTTACATTCTTTACTATCGTTATACTATAGTGTAATTTAGTTATATACTTGTCATTTATATAATCGATCCACCATACTATAGACTTTCAATTGGTATCAGAGCCTGGGATTCTAGAGATCGTAACAACATCCTAGAATAAATGGCTATAAAGAGATATACTCAAGGCAATAGGAAGAGGAAGAGCAATAAAGAAGAATCAAAGGAGAAAACAAACAAATGCTTCATGGCTAAACTCAGATCACAATCGGTATGCTTAGATTCTTTATATAAAGATCTTCTGTTAGCACATAATGAATTATTAAAAGATTGTAAAACCTTGAATAAAGTTAATAGAATTTCTTTAGAAAAGTTAAAAGATTGTGAGCAAGAAATTTCCAGTTTAAAAGAGGAAAATAATTTTTTGATAAAACAAACTAAATGTTTTGAAAATACCATAGAAGAACTTGTTTCACAAAAAGATTTCCTACAAAAAGAAAATGAGCAGTTAGAAGATAAAAACAATGATCTATTAGAGGAAATCAATGTTTTGCAAAATAAAAATACTATCTTTGATAAAGAAAAGGAAACTTTTTCAAAAGAAATTACAGATTTGAAAAGACAAAATGATTTATTACAATCATCTTTAGATAATCTTGAATTTTTCTTCTCGAAAATGAGAACTGTACGATAAAAAGGGAGAATTCTGAATTAAAAAAGAAAATTGATATTTTGAAAGACAGTAATATTTCTTTTGAAAATAATAATTTTGACTTCAAAGCTAAATTTGATAAACTTAACACTGAAGTCACAAAATTTAATAAAGGTCAAAACGATTTAAACATGATTTTATCTAGTTCAAGACCTTTACATGACAAAAGTGGTTTAGGATATAATAAAACTGATCGTAGAAATAGCACTAGATACGCTTTCATGTATAGTAAAAATGTTAATACTAGTACTAAATTTCGAGTAAAGTCTAGATCAAATTCTTATAGAAATTCAAATACTGCTATGGCCAATAATATTTATAATTTCTCTAGAAGTACAAAATCATTGAACGGAAATATGAATAAAAATTATCTAAGTATTTGGGTTCCTGTTAATTGGAAAAATAGAGAAAAATACATTGATGATTATTTTGATATGGTAGTTAATAATTAAAATTATATTTATAAAGGTTCAACCACACCCAAATGGGTATGGTTTCCAAAGATCTAACCCCCCGGACCCTAACATAGTAAGTGGGTACCAAAAAAATGATTTTTATTTATTACAGGTACTCGGAGAAACAAAAGGCCCAACTATATGTGAAAGCACCGAAATCCAATCACAGATCACAAATAGTATATGATGTAAAGAATACAATATGAAGAATAATCAAATTAAAATGAAAGCAAGTAAAAGAGACAAGATTTATAGTGGTTCGGCCGACTCTGGCCTACGTCCACTCCAGAACAATCGTTTTTATTATACTGAAACTTGATTACAGTTACAGTCCAAAATTCCAGAATGAAAAATGGTAGAGTATCCCTTAGGAAGAAGATGAAGAGGAACGGAATGAAGGTCCCCTTTTCTGAAGCCAAGCCAGCTGTATTTATAGGTGAAACGTCGACTACAGGGCCATCTCACCTACATGGACCCATCATAACGATCGGTAATCCCAATTCATCTAAAATAACGATTGGCATGGTCATACTAATCGTAATTCCTCCATTAAAATCAATACCGACCCCTCTTCCTCCAAGAAAATGCTGATCCCTCCTTTCCATGTTTCTATGCCGACTCATCTTCCTTCAATACCCTCGTGCCGATCCATTTCCTCCATGAAGATATGCCGACCCATTGAGTGACGATCCCTTCTTTCACATGCTACCCCAATCCACCCTTCATATGATATGCCGATCCCTTGTCCAACCATCTATACCGATCCCTTACTTGAGAATTGATGCGTGTCGATCCCTTCTTGCCTACAGTGTCGATTCGTCTTGCCTCAAACTATGCCGATCCAATTGCCTTTGCCAACGCCAATCCCTCTTTTGCTCCGACCCGCCAACCCTTACCATTCCGACCCCGATCATTCCAACCTCCTCCTATGCCGAGCCCAATCATACCGACCCCGACCTATACCGAGCCCAATCATGCTGACCTTTATTCCTTCTCACATAGCGACCCCTACTATCCAACTCCATATTACACTGATCCTTTCTTATGCCGATCCTTTCTTATTGAAGCATGTCGGACCCTTCAACACAACTTCCCAAGCCAATCAAATATGCCGATCCAAACTATGTTGCTTCATGCCTTGCCGACCCCTTCCATGCTAATCCATCCATATGTCGAACCCTTTCTTTTTGAAGCCAAAATTTGCATTTCAAGCACCCTTCATCGTTTACCTACCTACTATGTTTAATCCTGGCTTCATATTATTATCCGTAGTTGACTGTCCATCCATCCATCTGAACCAAATCCATGATATCCCAGCCTTGATAACCGTGATGTCTATTGGGTTAAATCCGCTTGCGTACGGCCTTGCCAAAAGGTGGGTTAACAACGACCATTCGTGATTCAACGATGAGAGCTCCATGATGGGATTGGAAGCTGGTCAGTTGGGAGTGGTCACAATATGCCATGGGAGCTTGGCCGTGTAATCGATCTCGGTTTGTATCATATCTTCTTGATTCTCCTACCTTTAGGAGTACCGTTTGAGTAGTAGTTCCTCGTCCATTGCTTGGAACTATGCTTATGGCATGATTTTTAGAGCTTCTTCTAGCGTTTTGTACGTTGGCATTTTAATCCTATTTGTCTTCCTCAAATTGTTTGTCATCTTCAGAGCCAACGAGAGCCATCGTTATATCCTTCCTTGGGGTTTTCGCCTCTAAGTTCAGGTTTGTAGCAGGTGCTTTTGCAGTAGGTGGAGTGTTTTCTTCCATCATGATTCTTAGAGCCCCGCCCATTGCTTTATTTTGCTTTTGCCTTCTGTTTCTTCCGTTCAAGCCAGAAACAGAAGAATGCTCTTGCTCCAGAGCAGCCATGGCTTTAGGCACCGTTCTGAGAGTAGTTAGTGATTGGAGCGCTAAGAGAGCATCTATTTTTTCCATAAGAGCCTTTTGACTGTTTTCCATTTTATGGTTAATTTCATCAACCATCTTGTTCAATTCTCCCTTAGTCACAACTTCATGCTATGTGGAGGATCCTGGAACCTGATCTCCAGAGTTGGCTCCTAACAGCAGGTTGTTGGAATTGTTGACTTCAATTTGCTGAGGGTTTGTTTCTCCTCCAGCAATGGTAGCTCCTATGGATCTTCAAAGGTAGTTCTCTTTATTTCTGGTGCCATTGATTCTCAATAGAAAATCTTCTAAGCAGAGATTGAGGATCTAACTTCTGAACCTAACTGATCCAAAGTAGATAACTAGATCTAAGCCAGAGTTGGGTTCTCAGTGAAAGCACCAAAATGTTAACCCAAAAAATAGATCAACACCTTGGGTTGAGCGTGAAAGCACCAACCCTGTTTATCAAGGAAAATAAAATAGAAAAAAGAGATATTAACTTGCAAATAAAGTAAAGAGATAGGGGATTTTTATAGTGGTTCGGCTGTTAACGAAACATACGTCCACTTTATAACTTTTGTTATTGACTGACTGCAGTTACAAGTTGAATCTGATTACAATTTGATTGGATCTTGTAAATTAGATTAAGTCACCAGCGTTAGAGTTTACTAGAGAATCATAGTAAACCCTTTAGATGACTGTTGTGTGGGAGGAGAAGAGTGAAGAGAAGTTTATGCAGAGTTTTAGCAGCTAGTCCAGAAGATCATGTTTATGCTGCAGGTAGGATTGTATTTACAGGGGTTGAAGAGCACTTGGGCTAGAAGTTTAAGTGTAGAAGAGTCTAGTTTTTATGCCAAGTCATCACCGAAAATCTCAAATCAATTTGAATCATTTCTATTGATCGCTAGCTATCCATAAGGGATGGATAGCTAGCTATCCATCAACTTGACATATTTTTCTACCAGAAGCCTTTACTTAGTAATACGAAGGAGCTCGGAAAGTTTGATCTTGATGGATCGCTAGCTATCCATAAGGGATGGATCACTAGCTATCCATCTACTTAGCATATTTTTGAGTGATCTTAGATTGGTTGTCTTTCTATCTTCTATTTAAGTGCATTGTCCAAATATCAAGTCGTTCAGAGTTTGTTTGATCATCCATCTTCATGGGTCATCTGGTCTAGAAGAATCATCCATAACTCGCTCAAAACTTAACAAAATCAGACAAAACTTTTCAGGTACACTCAAGCGGCTGTCTGGGACCTGTCCTAAAAATTTAAGGTGGTGGGACCCACTCTACATAGATCGCTAGCGATCCATCTAGTTAGGTCGCTAGCGATCCATCTACCCTTATCCAATCAAGCTCATTTTTTGGTGAGTGCCTTCTTTTATCTCTTTTAAGTGTTCTCCCAAAATTTCAAGTCAATCCAACTCCGTATAATTTCTCTAGGTCCATTTTAATTTAGTTGCTTTGGTCAAAAAATAGGTAAATAGCTTGAATCATATGAGTCTTTACTTCTTGAACTACGCTACTTGGAATGCTATGAAACTTGGTAAGTATTCTTAGAAGAGGTAGTAGATTATGATGCAAGCGGCTTTGACAACTCATGATGCTTCCTTTTGGATCGCTAGCGATCCATGGATGATGGATCGCTAGCGATCCATCTACTTAGTGGATTTTTGGCTTGTTTCTCTTAAGTTCCATTACCTTGTTCTTTTAGATGCCTTGTTCAAGTTTCAAGTCATTCTAGCTTAGTCTGGATGTTCTAACTTCTGTTGAATTCTGTTGGGTTAAAAACCCAGTTAACAACGGCCATTTTTGACGCTAACAATATGTAAACTCCATTTGATTGCTAGAGGTAATTTATTTTCTTTTTCAAAAAATGGATGGAAGAGTTAAGAAATTTTATCATAATTGTGTGTATCCTTGATTTTTTTGTTAAATTTATCCAACACATTAAAAAGTTGATTTACCGTAACGACCCGGAATTTTATCAATTTGATATGTAAATATTTAATTTATTTTAGATATTCAATTAATGGTCTCAATAATTAAATAACCCTCCGTTAAATTATAACTAATGATAAAAAATTCATTTTCAAATTTTGTTTACAAAAATAAGTAGTTCGATGATAACAGAAAATATGACCGGAAATCGTTCTCCGAATTTTCGACTTTTAGTCATATAGAAGTTTTTAGGAATGTTATGTACATTTTAGTAAATATATACACATACATAAAATAATAACCTAAGTAAGGATAATAATAATATGGTAAAAATATATCCACTTAAGTAAATATAAAGGAGATGTGAAATTTAAAGTGATTCCTTAAGTGTAAAAGTGATTTAAGTACATAATTCACCCTATTATCCAACATGTAATCCAATGCTTAGTATTTTGATGTAATGATGGAATGTGCGAGGAGGGGTAGTTGCATGTGCAACATGGAAAGGGGGAGGGAGTGGTGATGTGGCCAGAGTTTAAGGAGGGTAAATGATAAGGGGCAAAAAGGTAATTTACCTTATACCATTTTATATAAAACACAATTTCATTTATTTGACATTTCTCATTTCATTTCACATTTTCCATTTTTTTTCAAAACCTTCTTCATCTTCATTTAAAAAACTCTATTTTCCATTTATGGCTTCTTTAAAAATTTTAAAATAAAAAATCCTTCTTTTTCCACTTTAAACTTTTAAAACTTATTTAAAAACACCTCTCTTTTCCTTCCTACAACCTCCTCTTCTCAAAACATGTTCAAAACCCCCTAAACACATCATAGTCGAGCCCCTATACCTCTAGGCATAGCTCAAAAACCCTCCTCCTTAAGTAAAAAGCCATTTTTCTTAAAGTAAATATAAGTTCAGGGTTGGTATAAGTTATAGTGCTTTGGTATGGATTTCCATTAACTTTTTATGAGTAAAATTCACTTCTTTTAGGGAAAGATTAAACCTTTATTATGTTGTTCATTATTATTGTGACTAATTTTTTTTATATGGATTATAGTGATTATTTGGTTACGTATATATGTGCTTGTGCGTGATGTTAAATTTAGACTTGAAAATGAAGTCTAATTTGGAGAATAGTTTGCAAGTTATGATCTTGTTTGTGGCTAGTTGGTTTGACATGTGAATAAATGATTATGCTCATGTATGTGATGTATATGCTAAAGAAAGTTAGCATTTAGCCTTGTATAAGTGACTTTGAGATCCCTTGAATTTAAAATCATATTTTAATTTACTAAATAAGTTTCAAAGTTTCAAACTTTAGTTTTAGTTTTCAAAACTTCATACTATGTTGTATAAAATAAGTTAAATCTAAGAGTTAAAGCTTGAGGGTGTTGGCTTGGTATACATAGCGATAGTCGCTATGGATACAGTTCGTAAAACGAACAGATTTTAAAAGCTAAAAGTATTTTCACTCTTATTATTTAGGAAAAATATTTTCAAACATATTTTAATTATTAATTATTAATTAAGTAAGAGTTTTAATTATTATCTAATTAGTTTATTTAATTAAGGAGTTAATGATTATTTAATTAATTAGTTAAGTAAATATAATTAGTACTTAATTACTAGTTAAGTAAATGTAGTTAGATATTAATTATTAATTAAGTAAGATAATTAAAATTAGTTAATTAAGAAAATTCTAATTTTTTTAATTAAGTAAAGGTTAATTATTTAATTCATTATAATTTAAGTAAGGTTTAATTATAGATTAACTGCTAATTAATCAAAGTTTAATTATTAATCTGGCATGATTAATTAATTAATTAAGTTAAGATTTAATTATTATCAAATAAAGGTTTAAGCTTACATTTTATTAATTAAACGAAGGTTTTAATTCTTAATTACTTTATGGTTTTGTTAAAATGCAATTTTCTTTTTATAAGTGAATGGGTTTATAAAAGGGATTCTCTTTGTTTGTGCCTTTAAGCAGCCAAACAAATATGACTAAGTTATACTAAATTTTGACATCTGTTTAGAAGAATAAAACACAGTTCTTCTATAATTTAATTGGATAGATTATTGATGACATCTGTCTAGCTGAATAAATCCTCGTTCCGCTATAATTAAATTGAGTCTGTTATTTGAACATCTATTTAGCAGAATAAAACCCCATTCTTCTATGGTATTAATTTGAACATTGAATTGTATGCCAGTTAATTAATTTGAGAAAGTAATATGTTAACTATTAATGGCTAATTATGGATTTTATTTACATATATGTTGGCTTATGTAAATACCAGTTATGTGACCTGGAAAGTCAAATTGAATTAAATGGTAACATGATTTAGTCCTATTTTGGTCGCCTAGCCTCTTCTTGGGTTTTTAAAGTTATGGATTTAAATTAACTTCAATTTTATATCAATTTAAGGTTAAGTGTTTATAAATGATGTTTTAAGTTAACTCATTATTTTATTAATGGTGATTTAAAGATAAGTAATTATGTACCTATGATGTTTAAAGGTAATTAATTAATTTAATAAAGGTATTTATAAATGATAATCTATTTATAAATGGGATTTTATTTAATAAAAGGATTTATTTAAAAGATATTTACTAATGATATTGTGTAAATGATATTTTATAAAGGATTTTATAAATTTATAAATAGAAAGGGATTTTATAAATCATTTTAGAGATTTATAAAAGAAGTTTTATAAATTAAATTGAAGATTTATAAAAGTATTTGTAAATATGAAATGAGCTAATAAAAAGGGAATTTCATAAAAGGAATGAGATTTATTTTTGACCATTTAATCCTTCTTAATTATGGTGGTATGGAAACATTCTCTTCATAGTTAACATCGAAAGATAGTGGTTTGGTTTATAGTAAGAGATGTTTTTAAATGATATTTGATTTGGCCCATTTAAATATGAATTTGGAAAAGAGAAAATCTTCCTTAAGTTTTGTAAATATACTTATACCGTTGAGATAAGTATTTGGATATATCCTCTATGTATTGAAAATATAATGGGTTATGAATATACTTATACCAGTGAGATAAGTATATGAACCTTTTTTCAAGTATTTGGAAGGAGTATAAAAGGTTTGTGACAATATATTTTGTGATGGAATTTTGAATCCTATATTTAAAAGAGATTTTAATTAATGAAAGATTAATTAATAGAGGCTTAGTGGAAACCATATAGAATTGAATCTATGTTTGATTGTTTGTTTATTTGATAGTCAAATAACCAACTATCAAATTTGGACCAATTTTTAACTCTGGAAATATCTAGGAGAAGCCACAAGAATTATATGGTACAGTTATCTTTGATGATGCTATACTGTAGTATAAACTCGTGTGTTCTTCTAGGACAAATGATAAGGAAATCTATCTATTTAAACGGTTAGGGGGTGGTCTCCGCTCTTATCTATCATCTGTTTATTGTCGAAAGAGCCGGAGTTGAGTTTATCGGAATCTATCGAATGTTGGTTCGAAGAGACCGGATCGGATTAGTATGAGTTATCCGAAAACCACTACGAACCAAATCAAGCGTTCGAATTGAAGACATCTTGAAGATTATGGTATTGAAGATGGAGATCTTTGAAGTGGAAGGGCCACTTGCTCCTATTCCTGTAGGTGATTCCAAATAGGATGTAGTAGAATAGTGCATTCGGTTTGTTCATATCCTTAACAACTTGTATGGACGAATGTTGGCACTCCATTGTCGTCTAGAGGGTGGTGTTTGCATTCCAAGTGAGATTGCTATATAAAAGGTATAACGTAGCGTCAAGCCTCATCAACTAGGAATGACTAAAACATGGGATATGCTTTAGAGTTATGCGAGTCGGACCAATTAGGGTATTGTCATCATTCCTTCTAGATATATATACCTTTATGGATTTTGGTGTGCATGAGAGTTCTCGGGAAAGGTTACAAAGCCACTGGAGTGATGAAATATTCGGTACTATCCAGTAAGGGGTAGGTCAGTCCTGATTTATAGATAGCCCATGTGACGCCCTCGGTATATTTTTCTAGATGTGTACTGTGGCTGGCGGTACCCCAGTAGCCTTGTCATTGTATGGAATCCATTCTTCAATAAGCGCCGTACGGACTTACTTGTGTCCAACTATGTTGGAACATAAGATGCAAGCATTCAAGCATTATTCATAATTTACTTTAAACCCTAGACATTATTATAATATCACCGAATTTCCTATAGAAATGTTTTGTTTATCATAAGGTAAAAACCCGTCCGTATTTATGTGCAGCATGGTCTTACGAGATACCTTTATTTTGAAAGGTTTTACAACCATTTAATTATGTTTTCCACGTTGATTTTACAAGACTGGTCTGAGCATCATTTTTCTTATAATGCTCGGGTCAGCCCAAACATATTTTCTAGATTTAGTTGGATATCTAGAGCTGCAGGAGACGAGCTAGATCTTCCAAGACGTATTCACGTATTTTATCTTCTGCTATTTTATTCTTGCTATATTTATCAGCAGTTGTAAGGACAGGTTGTTATAACTGTCCAGGGGTTGATGATGAGATAATTGTACACTGATAGATATATGTATATAAAAAATTCTTTTGTAAAGTTCATTAATATATTATAGATTACTCGTCATGTTGTGAGATTTTGTTATATATTTTTCTTTTCTATCTCCCAACGATCTGTCTTTTCGGTACTTGGATTTTCGGCACGTGAATACCATGGATGTATTAGTGTCGACTTTTGATGGTCGAAAAGGCGAGTTGTTACAGTTGGTATCAAAGCTGTTAAGCGAGAACCTTGGCTTTGGTGAGGTAAACTCATTAGAGATAGGGTTATTAACATCCTAGAATAAGTTTGAGTGTGTATATATAAGAGCCTGTAGTTGTTAATATTGCAAAAATGTTTTATATTGTGTGAACTGATCTGTTGAGTGGTTTATGCATTCTGGTCAATATGAGTAGCTAATGTTATTGATAAGGATCTCTAAACACTTGAACATGGCCAATCGATATAGTATTGTTTTAAAAAGGTAAATGAAATAATTTTACCTAGTAGTATATTTTATATATGAAAAGGATAAATTTCAAAAGTTAATATAGTTTTTGATGTGTTTGTCTGTTAGAAAATGTTAATATTTGATTTTATCATTTAGGATTTGATTAGTCATACTCGTCTGGTTTTAAGCATTGTCTATTGTTTGTTGATTTATCAGTAATTTCCCTTTTTAAACCTGGGTTGGATAGATAGAAATTGGGGAAACATTGAAATGGACACCTTGTGAATTAAGTTTCACAGTCTGACTATAAGGCGTTCAATGTTAATGTTGGATTAAAATTTGATTTTAATAAAAGATGTTAATTAAAAGCTAGAATATTTTGGGAATAAATATTTGAGAAATGATTTTGTATAAAGAAGCAATTTTATATAAATTTGGTTTATAAAAATGTGTTTTATAGATAAAAGGTTTTGAGGATTTAAATCCCGGAGTCTAGAAGAAGATTTCAAATGTTTTATGGAAAAGGTAGTAATATTTTTACTTGAAAATATTTTTTAAGTATATATATTTCAAAAAAGAATAGTTTTAAGTACGGAGTATTTTCTTAGGTTGATTCGAGGAACGAGTCTCAATTTTTTTGTGATGATCTGAATAATCTTCTAAGCGATTATCGGATGTTTGCTTAATCGAATGTTGTAGTGCACTTAGTAAATTATTCTTTTTACCATTTTACGATTGAAGTAAGTTAAAATCCGAACGAACTCAAAGCAGTTTGGCAATTGATTTTGTTAAAACTAATTTTTTTAGAAATATGTATTATTTCAAAAGAGGGAATTTTGAAAACAGAAGAAATATTTTTATGTTAACTAGTTTGAGTGACTCGAAAATAACTAAAAATAGGAAGAAGATGTGTTCGAAATGGTAAGCACCGCTCTTAAGTATTACCCTTCTTGGTTAGGGAATAAATGACACTATTTAGTAGTACCCAGTTCCTTAGTGTAATTTCAGGGTTACTCGAGCATATATGTATAATATATATATATAGTGGTTAAATATATATTTTCATTTCAGAAAGGATTTTGGAATAAGACTGTGTATTTGGATCTTGAGTTTACTTAGGGGATATAAATTCAAATGGAAAAGGCTAAACCGGATAATGGTATGTACTCTCAGGATGTAATAGAGTATTATACAAGTTAAACTTAAGATTAGTTTTTATAAATTTTTTCACAAATAATTTTAACAGGAAAAGAAATTGGCATTAGTGAGAACCAATAAAATAAGTATGTATGTTGATTGTCGATCACTTCTCTTTTCCACAAAGTTCTTAATCCAAGATTCGAGTACATGACATTGAGTTGTTCCAAACCATTCCAAATAAGAATCTACCACTCGATTTTTTATGGCGAACACTAGGTGAAGCTTCTTGTTACGTAACCAAAGTTTTCTATTGTAGTATATTGCTATGTAAGGGGAATGGAGGTTTTTAATCAAGAAGCCTGATCAGAGTCCGCACTAATGAATCAGGTGAGTGATACAAGTTGGGAAGTGAAGTTATGTATTCCAGTAAAGATCAAATCAAAATTTTCATATGGAGGATCTATGAACATCATGCAGACTTATGAATAATATTGGATATTCATGTGGTGAAATTTTGGGGTCTAAATTTTTTTAAGGGAGGGAGAATGTAACAACCCAGAATTTTATCACTTTGATTTAAGAATATTCAATTAATGGTCTTCATAATTAAATAACCCTCCATTAAATTCTAAATGCTTAAAAAATAAGTAGTTCGTTGAAAAACATAAAATGTGACCGTAAATCGTTTACCGAATTTTTGACTTTTCATCTTATAAAAGTTGTCGGGAATATTGTGTACATTTTGGTAAACATATACACATACATATAATAATAATATTGTAAAAGTATATTCACTTAAGTAAATATAAAGGAGATGTGAAATTTAAAGAGATTCCTTAAGTGTAAAAGTGATTTATGTACATATAATTCACCCTATTATCCGACATGTAATCCAATGCTTAGTCTTGTGATGTGATGATGGAATGTGTGAGTGGAGGGGGTTAGTTGCGTGTGCAACGTGGAAAGGGTAAAGGAGTGGTGATGTGGCAAGAGTTTGAGGACGATAAAAGACAAGGGGCATTCAAAACCTTCTTCATCATCATTTTAAAAACTCTCTGTTCCATTCATGGCTTCTTTAAAAATTTTAAAATAAAAAATCCTTCCTTTTCCACTTCAAATTTTGTTTCAAAACACATCTCTTTTCTTTCCTACAATCTCTTTTTCTCAAAACAAATTCAAAACCTCCCAAACACATCATGGTCGATTCCCTATACCTCTAGCCCGAGCCCAAAAACCCTCCTCCTTAAGCAAAAAGCTATTTTTCCTAAAGTAAATACAAGATCCAGGGTTGGTACAAGTTATACTGCTTTGGTTTGGATTTCCTTTAACTTTTTGTGAGTAAATTTCACTTTTTAGGGAAAGATTAAATCTTTATTATGTTGTTCATTGTTGCTGTAACTAATTGGTTGTTTGATGGATTATAGTGATGATTTGGTTATTTAATTATGTGCTTGTGTGTGATGTTGAATTTAGACTTGAAAATAAAGTCTAATTTGGAGAATAGTTTGAAAGTTATGATCTTATTTGTGGCTAATTGCTTTGACATGTGAATAAATGATTATGCTCATGTATATGATGTATATGCTAAAGAAGTTAGCACTTGGACTTATATATGTGACCTTGAGATCCCTTGAATTTAAAATCACGTTTACTATTTTAATTTACTAGAAAAGTTATAAAGTTCCAAAATTTATTTTTAGTTTTTAAAACTTCATACTATGTTTTATAAAATAAGTTAAATCTAAGAGTAAAAGCTTGAGGGTGTTGGCTTATAAACTAGTTTAAAATTTTGGTATCCATAGCGATAGTCGTTATGGATGTAGTTCGTAAAAACGAACACTTTTTAAAAACTAAAAGTGTTTTCACTCTTATTATTTATGAAAAGTATTTTCAAACATATTTTAAGTATTAAAAGGTAATTATTAATTAATTAAGAGTTTTAGTTATTATTTAATTGATTTATTTTATTAGGTAGTTGATAATTATTTATTTAATTAATTAAGTAAAAATAATTAGTACTTAATTACTAGTTAAGTAAAGGTAATTAGATATTAATTATTAATTAAGTAAGATAATTAAAATTAGTTTATTAAGAAAGGTTTATCTTTTTTAATTAAGTAAAGGTTAATTATATAATTATTTATTATATAAGTAAAGTTTAATTATTGATCAACTGCTAATTAATCAAGATTTAATTATTAATTAATTATTAATCAGGCAGGGTTAATTATTAATTAAGTTAAGATCTGATTAAATTTTAATTATGATCAAATAAAGGTTTAAACTTACTTTTAATTAATTGAACAAAGGTTTTAATTCTTAATTACTTTATTTCCGAGGATCGGTTTTGTTAAAATGCAGTTTTTATATAAAAGTGAATGGGTTTATACAAGGGATTCTATTTATTTATGTCTTTAAGTAGTCAAACAAATATGAATAAATTATGCTAAATCTTTGACATCTGTTTAATTGAATGAAACACTATTATGCTATAATTTAATTGGATATATTATTGACGACCTCTGTTTAGCAGAATAAATCCATGTTTTGCTATAATTAAATTGAGTAGGTTATTTGGACATCGATTTAGCATAATAAAACTCTGTTCTGCTATGTTATTAATTTGGACATTGAATTGTATGCTAGTTAGTTAATATTGAGAAAGTAACGTGTTAACTATTGATGGCTAATTATGGAGTTTATTTACATATATGTTGGCTTATGTAAATACCAGTTATGTGACTTGGAAAGTCAAATTAGATTAAATGGTAACTTGATTTAGTTCCATTATGGTCGCCTAGCCTCTTCCCAAGTTTGTAAAGTTATGGATTTAAATTAACTTCAATTTTAAATCAATTTGAGGTTAAGTGTTTATAAATAATGTTTTAAGTTAACTCATTATTTTATTAATGGTGAATTAAAGTTAACTAATTATTTACTTATGAAGTTTGAAGGTAATTATTTAATTTAATAAAGGTATTTATAAATGGTAATCTATTTATAAAAAGGATTTTACTTAATAAAAGGATTTATTTAAAAGAGATTTCCAAATGATATTATGTAAATGATATTTTATAAAGGATTTTATAAAGGAGTCATAAAGGAAGATTTAGGGGGTTTTATAAAGGAGTTGTAAAGGAATATTTAGTATTGTCCAATAAGGGGTAGGCCGGTTCAGATTTTAGAGGGTCCATGTGAGGCCCTCGATACATTGTTCTAGAGGTATACCATGGCAGGCGGTACTCCAAAAGCCTTGTCATTATATGGAATCCATTCTCCAATAAGCGTTGTATGGACTTAGTTGTGCCAAACTATGTTGGAACATGAGATGCAAGCATTCCCGCTATATTCATTATTTACTTCAAACCTTAAACGTTATTATAATATTCACTGAATTTCCTATAGAAATATTTTGGTTATCGTAAGGTAAAAACCCGTCCATGTTCATGTGCGGCGTGGTATTACAAGATGATTTTATTTTGAAAGGTTTTATAAAACATTAATAGTCCATTTGATTGTATTTCTCATGCTTGTTTTACCAGACTGATCCGGACGTTAGTTTTCTTATAATGCTCGGGTTTACCCGAGCATATTTTTCAGATTTAGCTGGAAACTTGGAGCTGCAGGAGACGAGTTGGATCCTCTAAGATGTATTCATGTATTTTACTTCCATTGTTTTGTTCTTGCTATATTTATCAGCAGTTGTAAAGACAGGTTGTTATACCTTTCCAAGGGTTGATGATATGATAATTGTACTCTGATAGATGTATGTATATAAAAAATTTCTTTTGTAAAGTTCATTGATATGTTATAGATTACTTGTCACGTTGTGAGATTATGTTTTGTCATTTTCTTTTCTTTTCCCCAACGATCTGTTTTTTCGGTACTTGGATGTTCAACACTTGAATATCATGGACGTATTAGTGTCGACTTCTGAGGGTCGAAAAGGTGGATTGTTACATTTACCCCACTTAATTTAAAAGACTTAAATATACAAAAAAGCACTTTTATACATAACAAATTCCTATCAAGTATAATAACTTATTCTTTTAGACTTAGGGTAAACATTCGATTTTTTATTCAAAACTAATGGATTTTTATAAGATTAATGGATAGTTAAAAGAAATTGAAGGTTGATCTATTTTTTTTAAATTTAATTGGAAAATCCTATTCCCATCCCAAATCAACCATAAATTAATACAAAAACAATTAGAAAAGAAAACCAGATGCACAATTATTCGATTAATTTAAATTCGCTTGAGTATAAAATTTGACAAAAAACTAAAAGTGTTTTATAAATATAGCTACTGCCCCCTCAACATCATACCCCACCCTTCTCCTAGTCCGTCTCGAGTCAGATGCATTGGACAGCAGGATAAAATAGGCAAACCGCAAAAGTTTCTTTTCAATTTATCATGCACTA
Organism: Allium fistulosum; assembly: GCA_030737815.1. Classification (NCBI taxonomy): domain Eukaryota; kingdom Viridiplantae; phylum Streptophyta; class Magnoliopsida; order Asparagales; family Amaryllidaceae; genus Allium; species Allium fistulosum. The sequence goes on from CM060902.1 coordinate 1,432,227,158, forward strand.
GATCTTTTATAGTGGTATCATATAATGTTATCAACGTTAAATCATATTTAATGTTTTATTAAATGATTTTGGAAGAAGCGTGTTCTTTATTTATTTTAAAACTTATTTAAAATATCATTTACTTTACAAATATAAATATAAAATTTAATAAAACATTATTGTCAAAATAATGTAAATTGAAGAACACCATAAGTTTTAAGACTAAGTAGAATGATATGCGCATATCTATTATTCTTTTGTTTAATTATATATATATATATATATATATATAGGAATTTTAAACCACACTTACTCAAATTTAATATTCAACAAAATATTTTGTGCTAATAATTAATTTTTTAAATTGAATTTTCATATAGTAGAAACTATATGCGCACACACACTCAATCATATGAATGCACCAATAGTCAAATTACTGTATTAAAGTAAGGCGTGTAATTTACGTTAAAAGATGTCAGTGTGTGCATAATTACAATATGAACTCAACGATCCACAAACTGGAGTTCGTATATGAGAATCATAGTAGATTGCATAGTCTGGGGGTAGTTTGTAAAATATAAATTATCAGTGATTTAATTAAATTTACACATATCTGATCAAAACGCATAACCTTAACCCTAACCGCCTCTTGTCCAAACTTCGCCATTTTCTTGCCGCTATGGATAGCCGTATGTGTCGTCAACCAAAGTGCCATGGTCCTCTAATCGAGCTGGTCCTTCCAATACCAATAACACTAAACTCAATGCCACCATATCGAGGCCCTAATTTTCATAACTCATGCCATTGTCGCACTACCGAATTCATCGTCGCTGAGTTGGTCATTATTTTGGTGCTCGTCGATTGTGATGTGAGACCGCATACTCTAGCCAACCATGTTGTTGAATCATGCATGATGCGCAGTGATGTGCATGTCGTGAATAAGATGGGTAAATTTTTAAACTTTTTATTTAACAAAATGAATTAAAAGATATTCAAAACAATTTTGAAATATGATTAGGCTTACAATAAATTATAAATTTTCCTTAATAATCTTGTCGGTCAAATACACCTTGAATCGTCAGTTTCTCCTTTGAGGTATTTAATCTCTAACTGAATGGTGGAGTTGCAAACTATGCCAATAAGATCTAATTTATTTTCTATGCTGAAAATGAATTTCTATATATGTGAATAGAGACATCTAGGTGTATTTATAACTGCATTAACACTACTAGAAAATATCGACTTAAAGATTGAAAAATCCTGTCTCTAAGTAGAAATTTCAGTCTCTGAATAACATTTAAAGACCAACTAAAGACTAAAACTTACTATCATTAATTCTCTAGTCACAAAAAATATTTAAGGCTGAAGTTTCAGCCCTTTAGATTTAGGGATAGAAATCCAGTGTCAAATATTTTTAGTAACTAAATTTTAGAGACTAAAATATGGTATCAATTCAGTCTTAGAATACAAACAATTTAAATGTTAACAACCCTACATATACATATGTGTGTATTTTAAGTTCATATACATATGCACATATATTAACTTCATGTACATATGTGCATATATTAGTATAAATGCATATAAATTTCTATGTATATTTTTATTTGTTTTTTTAATGGGTAAAATTATCACTTTTCAAAGATGAAGTAGATGGAGTTATACAAACTTTCATAAAAAGATATCACATTGAAGAAACACGAGCACAACTTGTTACATACATATACAACCACACATTTATTAAATATAAAAATTTGTTCCTTTATAAGCCAATTAACCTAATAAAATCAGTCTAGGAAGATCCCTCTTCTTCATAAACTTCATATCGAAACTGTCAATCATTGATTACTTAATTAGTAACTTCTACCGAACAACCTCCATATAGAATTTGAGTACTCATTTCACAAATCCTTCTCTCATACGAGTATCCCAGGTGGTTCTCTTTCTTTACATGAAGAAAGTTGAGATTCTAACCCATATTTGAGACCGCCCAAAAATTGCGTAAAGCACGACTATTAAAGCTTTCGAAATAAAGTATATCAATCAGAGAAAAACCGATGGAACATCACCTGACTATTTTGGTCACCCAACCTCCTTTGAAATAATCCACTGAATCAAAGTTTGAAATCTAATTATAAGAAAAATATTGAGGATTTACAAATGAAGGCTTCAGATTTTTATCCTCCAAACAACAAATGTACTCAAAATAAATCAAGGAAAAAAGCTATTACAATTCGGTGAAAACACTTATTTTGAAACAAAAAGGTGCTGATTTTATTTTGGTTCAAATAATTTTGATGTCTATAGAATGTGAGGCAAGTGTGATGGTTTATTCTGAAAGAAAGCATTTTGATGCAGAAAGTGGCAATAGAATACGTGAATGAGGGCCACAAATATATATGCCATTGATCGCTAGATCTAGCCATTGGACAGAGAAATAAATATAAAATCTTAACAATTATGTATTGAACTTCTTGCTAATATGTACACTCCAAGCTAATTTTGTACACAACAACAGTCGAGTGATAAAAGAAATTTAGGGTTTTCCTCAGCCATGGAGGAAATTCACTCTCCTCGCAATAATCAATCTCATCTTACATTTCCAAGGCATCAAAACAGACCATCTGAATCTCACATCAGAAAATCAAGTGATGTATCATCATCGAAGACGACGGCTTTCAATTGGTTCAGTCAAGATTACAAAGAAAACGTCAGCCCAGAAATACTCAGGAATTGCCACCGGCCAATAATGATGATTTGAAGAGAAAAGTGGGTCAGAAACCGACCATCCCTCATCAAAAGAATGGAAATCGACTGTTGCAATCTAGAAAACCAGTAGCTTTTTCTCTGAATAAAGAACAAGGACAGAGATCATGAGCTGATATCGTTTCTGAGCAATCTAAGGAACCAAAAGACGATGAATGCAATCTTGAAACTATTGCTCCTATCAAAATTAACAACAAGAAATACAGTTTGATAAAAGAAAATGTTTGCAAAAGAGGAATCCAAAGCTGAAATAATTCGATCTTGGTATATATTGTAGGTACCAAACCGTATTACATGTTTTTCAAACCGTACATTCAACGTGTTTGGAAACCCATCGGAGAATTCAAAATCTTTACCAGAGAAAATGGATTCTTCCTTGTTAAATTCAAAGAGTTTCAAGATTGCAATTCAGTTATTCAAAATGGACCATACTTCTACAATGGAAAAATCATTATAATGTGAAGATGGTCCGAATCCCTGAAAATGGACAGAGACCTTCTTACTACGATGCCGATATGGGTTAAGTTACCCAGTGTCAATCTTAAATTGTGGGATTGCGAGGCATTCAGCATGATGGCCAGCATTATTGGAAAACCCATAAAAATGGATGCAACCACAGCCGTGACGACGAGGTTGAATTACGCTCACCTTCTTGTGGAAGTGTCTGCAAATGATGAACTTCCTCAAGAAATCAATCTTACACTCTACAACGGTAAAAATATTACTCAAAAAAATGAACATGAATGGGTTTCACCAAAGTGTAGTATCTGTAAATGTTCCGGTCACACTAGAGAACAATGTAGTCCGAAACAAATGTGGATACCCAAAACCAATAATCAAAACAGAGAAAATTCTGAAGTTCAAGAAAATAATTCAGTTGATACATCTCAAGAACCAAATTTCAATGAAGAGTCACAAAATCAGCCAAGAATTCAAAGGAGCATTGATCGAATCAACCAAGATAGTATCATCTTCGATCAAGAAACATTCTCAAAGTCGCTCACTGATCAAGATGAGCAGATCCTTGCTATGGAAGTTCATCATTCAGATGGTTGCACAAAAAATTTGAATGATACTATACAACACAGTATAGAGGAGAGAAATAATAATAAAAAGGTCTTTAGCGCTGAAACCTTTCCTATTTAAGAGCAATGTTTAATTATAGACACTTATGGTATAGTTATAAACAAAATCCCTCATCAAAGAACCGGCTAGAGTCTGGAAAGTGATATGGAGAATGAACCTCCATCAGAAAATGCTGCAGAAGTTGAGGATAGGGTCGGCATCCACTCACCTTTGCCTCGCAATGTTGAGAAGTTTGACATCTCTCTCATTCGAATTCTAGACAACACTAATGTACCAGCTGCTAATTCTATTATGAATGAATCTGAAAAACAATTTGATATATCAGAATTACATATTGCCAAGGTTAAAGCAATTGGCAAGAATAAGAGTGAAATTAAAGAGAAGAAGGCTTTTAGGCAAAAATACATATCACACAATTCAGATTGGAATGAAATGACTACAAGGCTTAAAGCTAAAAGCATAGAGAAAAAGAAGAAGGGTAAGGGTATCAGTGCATCAGGTTCAATATGAAACCCTTTTTATGGTTTCCTCTATCATATTAATATATTTTATTATGTCGATCATTGCTTGGAATGTCAGGGTTATGAAATCCCCTGCAAAAAAACTGGTATTATGAATATGGTTAGGATTTATAAGCCATCTATTTTTACCCTCATTGAAAATAAGATGATGCTAATACCGAGAAATTCTATTTTAGACTTTCCAGTAAATGGAAATCTATCAACAACAATGATTGTGGAAGCAAAGGTAGAATTCTGGTTTTTTGGGACTCTAATGTTTGGGATATGGTTAATTATAATAAGGATATCCAATTTATTGATTGCAATTTAAGAAATATTAGTGGTTTCTCTATTCAAATTACTAGTATCTATGGTAGCAATTTTGAAAATGAAAGAAATAGTTTATGGTACAGGTTAAAAGCCTTAAGTCAAAGTTATGATTTCCCTTGGCTTATTATGGGAGATTGTAATACTATTTTCCATGCATCTGAGAAGTTTGGTGGTAATAAAATCCCCCATAGTAAATTAGATAAGATCAATAAATTTTTACTTGAAACTGGTCTTATGGAACCTAATATAAGTGGGGAAAAATACACTTGGAAATCTGGTAAAGAAAAGAATATCCATTGTAAACTTGATAGGGTGTTAATTAATAAAAACTTTGTGATGTTTTCCCGGATTTTGGTTGTTTTTCTATTGAGCAAAACACTAGTGATCATACCCCTTTACTTATAATTTTTTTCATAATCTGAATAATAATAATAAAGCTGTTCCTTTTAGATTTAAAAATGGGTGGGTGTCTAACAATGAATACAATGAGATGATTAAAGAGTGTTTCAATTTCTCTTGTACCGGTTCTTACCAGTTCCAGTTTAATATGTTTTAAAAAATGCAAAACATAGAATTAAAAACTGGAATAAGGTTAACTGTAATAAGAATAATATTCTAAACAAGCTGAGAGAGGAAGGTGAAATTTTGCAAAAGCTTGCTGATGATAATCCTGGTAATATTAACATTATTGATAAATTCTTTTCAAACCAAGAAAAACTTTCTCATGAGCTTTATATTGACACAGTCAACTATAAGCAAAAAGCTAAAGTGGACTGGCTTACTATGGGAGTCGACTGCACTACATTTTTTTCATGCTAAAATGAGTAGCAGAAAACACATTAATAACATAGAGAATATTATTGACAATAGGGGTACTTGTACTGAGGATTATGATAGGATTGTTAATGAAGCTATTGATTTTTATTCTCATTTATATTATTCCGACTCTATTGAAACTGATTTTCCTGATATTATTTGTAAAAATATGTTGAATGATAATGCAGCAGAAATCTTACTTTCTCCTGTGTGTCAGGATGAAATCAAATCCATTATCTTTAACGTTGGTGATAATAAAAGCCTTGGCCCAGATGGTTTTAATGCAAAAAATTTAAAACTCACTGGGAAAATATCAAGGACCAGATTATTAGAGTTGTCAATGAATTTTTGGACAAAGGGAAATTGCTTAAAAGTTTTAATCATACCTTCATTACTCTAATTCCCAAAAATAAAAATCCCACTTGTATCGGAGATTATAAACCAATTTCTTGTTGTAATTTTATTTACAAAATTATTGCTATTATTTTAAGCAATAGGATAAAACTTTTTCTTCCCTTTTTAATCTCTGAAAATCAGAGTGCATTTATACCTGGTAGACTTATCTATGAAAATTCTCTATTGGCCCATGAAATGGTCAGGAATTTTAATAATAAGAGTGGTGATAATATGTGTCTTAAAGTTGACTTATAGAAAGCCTATGATAAAGTGAACAGAAATTTCATATTTCATATTATGAAATGTATGAGATTCCCTACTAAATTATGTAAGTTAATTTTTGAGTGTATTAATACACCCACCTTCTCTATTCTATTCCATGGTAAGCCTGAGGGTTTTATCAAAAGTAATAAGGGTATTAGACAGGGTGATCCACTTTCTTCCTATCTTTTTACTATGGCTTTGGAATATCTTTCTATTCTTATTGATATAGAAACCATTAAAAATAACATTTCTCCAATTAATAGAGTCCAACCATCTATTACTCACCTTATTTATGTTGATGACCTTATGTTGTTTTCTATAGCCAATAAAAATAATTGAGATGCTATTAGTCAAGTTTTTGAGAATATGCACAAATATGCTGGACTTCAAATTAATGAATTTAAAAGCAAAGCATATTTCAGTAAGCATTGTAGGTATAAAAAAGAAGTTTTGGATGTTCTTAAAGTGGGTGAAGGTAATATCCCCATTAAGTATTTAGGTCTCCCTTTATCAGTCAATCAGACTAAGGACAGTGATTGTTCAAATCTGATTATGAAAATTCAAGGCGGAATGGAGACCTGGTCCTGTAAGCTTCTATCTATTGCTGGTAGAATTGAGCTTATAAAATTGTTGTGTATGTTATTATTCTATATTGGTTTCAAACTTATCATATCTCAGTGGCTGCAGTTAAAAAAATTGAGAGTAGGTGTGCTTATTTTCTATGGAGGGGTGGCTACCATAAAATTAGTTAGGATAAAGTATGCAGACCCAAAAAGAAGGTGGCCTTGGTATTAGAAATTTGAATGATCTTAGTCTAACATGTCAAATTAAACTTTTTTGGAGATTTGTTAGTGCTGACTCTTTATGGACTAAATGGATGACATGCAAATATCTTACAAACGGTAATTTTTGGACAGCTTGACCAAAAAATAATCAATCCAATGCTTGGAGTCAAATCTTAAAATGCAGAGATATAGGAAAATCTTTAGTATAGAGAAAATTCAAATATGGTAATGAAACCAGTTTATGGTTTGACCCTTGGTTTCAAAATGATTCTTTTATTAATAGGGTGGGATGGGATAATTTAGTTATTTGTGGTGGTGCTAATGCTATTGTGGATGTCATTATTAATAATAATCAATGGAAACCTCATCTACATTCAATTACTCAACCACACAAAGACAATATTACTAATATTCCTTTAGATCCTAATGCAGAATGTGATCATTGGGAGTGGTTAGCCAATAGCAAAGGGAAGTTTTCCTTTAAGAAAACTTGGGAACATATTAGAAATAAATAGCCTACTGTTGGTTGGCACAAATGCATTTGGAACAAGGTGAATAATCCAAAGATGGCTATTTGTACATTTTCGCAATTAATAACAGATTGCCAACTTTGGACAGAATCAATAAATGGGGGAGAAATACTTAACTTTGTTCCCTATGCAACTTAACTAATGAAAGTGCTAATCATCTATTTTTTGAATGCAATTATAGTTATTTCATATGGAGCCAGATTAGAACTACACTGAGCATTAACAATAAAAGCAGCTTGGATCTTAAACATGTTATAATGGATATCAACAACAAATTCAGAAGAAAATCACTGGAAAGGGACCTTGCACATGTTTTATTAACTACAGCGGTATATCATATTTGGAAATAGAGAAATAACCGTACTCATAACAATTCAAAACTTTCCAAAGAGAAAAGATCGCTTATTATTGAAAGCGACAACAGAATTATCCTTCATAAGTCAAAGAAAAAGGTTAAAGACCAAACTAGTTTTGACTTCCTTGCGGATTATTGGAGTAAAGAGGCTGGCAGCAAGCACATCGAACAATATCTCCGCCATTCGAAGGCCTACCAAATTGATTTGGACCTTCATCGAAGACATGATCAAGGTGCTAAGGAGCTTCAGACCAACAGCCAGCCCGGAATTGATGATATTAGCTATGGATCTACAGATCTGAGTTGCGATGACATCAAATCTGTCGATCTAGCTTCGAAGAGCCATAATCTTGCTTCGAAGAGCCACAATCGCATTGTTAAAGCCGATAGAAATATGAGAAGCAAATTTAATGAGTGTGTTTCATACTGGAAAAGAGGAGAAACTAGTATAAAGAGGCAGGTGAACATGATTTGAAGCATCACATTTGAGAAGATTTCACCGCCTCTCTCTTTTTTACTCCGCCATTATTTTGTTTTTGGTTGGGAGTTCTGCTTATGTCGGCAACCCTAATATGGTTATGGTTTTGTATTTGGTGGCTGTGGGTTTTTACCCATTTATTTGTACTTTGGGCTTGGCCCATTTACAATTCTTCAAAAATAAAGTATTGAACTTCTTAAATAATGGCTAGAGACTGAAGTTCTATTTTTAAATAGTTTTAGGTTATACAGACCAACCAAAGACTATTTTCACAAAAAGCTAAAGACTAAAGTTTTTAGTTATTAATTAGTTTTAAATTAGAGATCGAAAAAAAATTTAGCCTTCGATTATCAGTTACTAATTAAATGTTTTTTTTGTAGTGTAATGAGCTATGTAAATATCTTACCTAGATTCGTTATTCAGGGTATGGCCCATTACGAATGAGATCTCATCCAACTTAATTAATTAAACTTATTTAATTAAGAGTGAATTAGTTAAAATGACAAAGTTGAGGAAATTTTTTGAATCAAGGACACCGTTTCAAAAGTTTTGTATGTAAGAAAAACCCTTTTTTGCACTGCTTGCCTCGACTTCATCGTGTGTCACTATTCATCGCCTACACTTTCCTGCCATCGTAGCCTACACTTCATTGTCATCACTATCATAGCAGCACCTCAGATTCTATCGAGCACCCGAAAAGCCATTGTTGCTCAAAGCTCCAAATCATCGTTATCGATCTACCTCAAGTCAAAACCTACATTACCCAAACCCTAACCATCAGCAACTGCGTTCGAAACTTATGGTCAAGCATGACCGCAGCCCTAACTAATATATTTCGCCAGCATATCAAAAAATAAAAACAAATAAATGAAATGCTATATTAATATAACATTATCTGTGTTATTCATTTATGTAGTATGTACATGCTAAATTAAATTAGCACTATGCTAATGCAATAATATACTCAGGTATACGAAATAAAAATGATAATTACAAATAACATTTATACATTAAAGAAATACAAAATGCTAGGATTATCAGGGTTATTCATTTATGTAGTGTATAAATAGTATACAAAATAGCAGTATGCCAATGTAATGCTATATTCATACATATAAAGAATAAAAATGATAATTACAACTAGCATTGACATATTTAAAGATGTATTCATAGAAAACGATAATCTTATATAGTATTAATGTGTTCACATATAGAAAAAAAAATGAGAAATGTAAACTAAATTATCATTATTTGGATAAATTGCTAGTCAAACCTACTATTTAAACTAAAATACCATTATGCCAATGTAATGTCATATGCATGCATAGGGAACAAACGCACTATATTTACAGCAAATGTTATATACATATAGCATTAATGATTTACATTTCAATAAAAATGGGCGCTGCTCCTTCACCGTCGTCTAATCACTTCTGCCCCTTCCATAATCATCGTCGTCTAATTTCCATCAAAAGTCAAATCTCATGCTCGATCTCGAGCTTGGATTCTTATAACTCACAAATGTTGTTACCCACAAAAAGCCGCAGCCCCCGACCATTCTGCTGCCATCGCCTACCATGCAGCTAGTGCCATCGTCATTGAAGAAAACAAGTCGCATTCGAGTTTTGAAGCTTGTCCTTATACCTGAATTTTTTAGCCTTCATCCTTCGTAAAAGATTTATAGGTATGTCTTAGGGGCTGTTAAGTAATTTGTATACATATATTGTAGTATATATACTTAGGCATTTATATTCCCGATATGCATATGAATTTGTTACATGCATACGTAAGTATAATTTATATGTATATACAATAAATATAAATCATAATATCTAGATATATATATATATATACTTATACATATGCTTATATGTCGTTATGTTGTCATATTATATTATATATATATACACACACGTATATATAATGTATCCAAATAAACATTCAATTAATTAATTAATATGATTAATCAAATAAATAAATCTAAATAAAATATGATTTTATTTAATTAGATAGATTGGATTTAATTCAAGTTAATAGATCTCATTAGCCCATAAGATCCGCCCTATTAAGATCCAAATAGGAAAAAGTATTGAAATCTAGTTATTTCACCCATTGTAGACTGGCCCAGTTCCACCAATGGTATCAAAGCCCAAATGGTCTATGTGGTTTGATTTGCAACTTATGGATAGGCCCTACTTATCTGATGAATGTCTAAAAAAGAAGTGTCTATGTTTAGGGTTGAATAATCAAATATTCTCCTCTTCTTGGCTTCTGGCCTGGTCCAAGGGTGGAGTAAGCCCAAAAGGTTGGCTCAATTGTTAAGGAAAAACTAATTTGGGTCTTGGGCTACTTTTCAAAATTAAGTTTGAAAATTTAAAATATATTTTAAATTTAAAAGTTAAATTTAAAATATGAAAGGAACATTTTATTAAAGTTAGAAAATGCATTCAATTTTTTTAAATTTGTTTTAAGAAATTAAAATAATTAATTTCTAAATTTTAATATATTTAATTACATTGATTAATTAAGTTAAATTAAATAATTAATTAAAGGTTAATTAATAAAAACACACACATATATATATATATTGATATATGGTGTAAATGTAATTATGTATCTACTTTAAATTTGTTTAAGGTACATTAAATTAAACAATTAAAATTAATTAAATAGATGAATCTATAAGAATTAGAATTAATTAAAGATTAATTAATTAAAAGGTATACATATATTGATATGTATATATTAGAAAAATATGAAAGTTCCAATTGATATCTATCATAAAAGTTTAAGATGAATAGTATAAAATTTCAAAAAATTTATGTAAATTAAATTAATTAAGTATGATTTAATTAATAAAGTAAAAACTAAAATTAAAACTAATTAAACATGATTTAATTAATAAGAATTAAAATTAATTAAATATGATTTAATTAATAAGATACATATTTGTGTGTTATATAAGTTGAATTAACTGTAAAGTTATGAATAAATTAAAAATCATATAATTATATATGTATAAACATAAATGGAACTTAAATAAAGCTAAAATAGATTTTTACAATAAGAACATATGCATTGTATACCGTGATTTCAGATCTTCCTGATACTTGAATCATGATGGTAGTTCATAAGAAATACATTATTTCTTAAATTGATATCACTCTAATGTTTATATTAGAGATTAAGAATCTTTAATATAAGCCATCCTCTAGCATTTATATATTAACATCTTTCTTTCATACTCTTTAGTTGTTGATCTTCCTCAAGACAGGGATGTTATGTGTAGTGCTATTAATATATTGATTAAACGTGGTAAGATACGTGCACATATTTGTTGATCTTTCTCAATGTACGTGCATTATATTTAGGCTATTACAAAATGGTCGGTATGAGAAAATAATATCTCTTGATTTGTTGACCGTCCTCAAGCTCGAGATGAGATTAGGAAAAGGACCATAGGTTGGGAATTGTATATGATACAATCGGTAAACTATTATCAATCCTTCACGAGCCTATGATTTGTTGACCATCTCAAGGTCATAATCTCATGGAAACCCTGTCCTAACACCCACTAGATAAATCGAAAGATTTCCATGTCTTCTCTTAGGATTTATAGAAATATAAAAGTCACGTGGCGCCTTTTTAGAAAAATGAAATGATAACATTTAACCTTTCTAATATTGTAGGAACATTTGCTATATGAAGTTTAAATAATCTACATCTATAAATTTGTGCTACAAATAAAATTAATAACTATTTATTAGTTACGATATATAAAACTAAATTAAGAATTCACATAGATGTAAAATATACTTACCAATAAATCTTTTTGCATGCTATTACTTCTAGGTACATGCAAGAGCCAAATATTCAATTACCAAGAACATTCATGCCTTGGTTACTTAGGTGTTTATTTGCACAAGACTATGTATTGTCTTTTATGAGTTTTCAACTCTAAAGCAATACAAGAATTTGTACATTCGATTCATATTCAAACACATATAAATGTAATATGGAGAATAGCGGTGATTGGTAATGTACACAAATTCAATGACAATACATCATTTTAAATAAGCAAGTGAACATAATGCGAGATCGTGTATTCAATATAATTGATTACAATAAGGATCTTATTGTTCGATATAGACCTAGACCAAGAGCTATAAGATGTAACTAGAAATTAGATAACTTAATAACCAATTTGCGTAAAGTACAACTTATTTAGTATCTTTGAATGTTAAGGATGACCGAATGTACTTTTAGTAAAGAATTTATTACAAATTTGTAGTAAGGGCTTCCCTTTGACCATTTGGAGAGGAAAGCAAATAAATGCGAGTGAATGTAATTTAGGCATGGTTGGGGGTGAAGAGGATGAATGATCACCTCTGCTTCATAAAGAAACATCGAAAACGAGAATTGGATAAAATACTAGTAGATACTTAATATGGAATTGGAAATGTTATTTCTATTCCAAATGTATTATTATATAGAAATTATTTTCTATGAGCAGTATTTCAACGATTTCTAGATTAGAATAGAAACTCTCGACTATAAAATAGTTACAGTAAATGAAATAAAATCCCAAAATAAGTGAATGAATGGAGCCTCGTATTTCATGAGCTATTATTGTAATAGTGGATATATTGGGAGCATACCAAATGATACTTACTAGTGAATGCATTCAATTATGAAATAATTCCTTTATGTAAATATATACCAAGTGTTATTTATGAAATAATAATGGTTTTTCAATATTGATTGAAAATAGATATAGATTTATCTTAATATAAATATTATGAATATTCATTGTAAGATAAATCTGTGACATTTGTTTTCGTAACAAAAGTAATGCACTAATTATAGAAATACAAATAAATTTTTGTACAATTAATTTAGAGTTATGGACTATGCCTTATCTTTGAGAAATAATTCTTTAATCATATGATTATGAATCATATGATAAAGGACAAAAGCACCCATTCAGTGGGAATGACAAAAGAATTGGTGATCTCTTAAGATTGATACATATAGATGTATGCATTTGAAGGTCTAATGATACCAAAGCAGATACATTTACTTCATTAAATTTTCATATTAGTTATCATAAGAAAAGAATATGTGTATTTGATACACAAATAGTGTATCTATGATAAGCTGTTGGAATATAGTATGGAAGTAGAAAATATTACATGGATTTGATTTGATCGAATATGTGAGTATATTAGAATGGTGTTCTGAATGTACCTAAAAATGAATAAGATTAAATATGAAAAGTCACTCCTCCTTACGATAAATATTAATATATCGATAAAAAGTAATCGGGCTTTGTTGGAAAAATACGATTAATGATGAAAGAAGTTGAGTTATCTTCTTTTTGTAAGGACTAGTACTAAAGAGTAAGTACATAAGTTAAATTTACTTTCATATGAAGCGTAATTTATGTGATTATATTCATATAAGATATGAATTGATATGAAACTTGAATCTTAAATAGTTTAAGATGTTTGATTGTCTAATTTATGTTGGAACACAAGTTTCTTAAACTTAAAATTAGATCAGTTTTATACATATATAAAAGGCAGTTTCATAAAATATTTCTGAATGCCTATTCCGTCGTACTGAGAAACAATTATTGTTTCAAGAAACACAGCCTTCATGATTGAAGGGATTTCTTTTAGTAATTAATGATAGTACAATGGACTTTGGTATGATCTAGAGACACGAATATAGAAACTCTACATAAGGTGAAAGAAAATTAACCAAGCCTTAAACGGACATACAGTACATTAGAATGTCTATTAATAATCGTTGTACACTAAAGAGAACTATGAGTTTCACGTCAATGTTGAGAAAAAATTTATTAGCGATAACAATTTCCGTAATTGTCAATAATTCATAAAGGGAATAAACTCTGCCATATGGCACGGTGCTTTAAATCTTAAATAGATTCTAAATACATTGTCAAAATATGATTTTGATAGTTGTGCTCGAAGGGATATGATCCATCGGCTATAAATTTATCTTCAAGAAGATTAATGTAGTTGAAATTATATAAAGCAATGTTATTAGGAAATCATTTCATTCATTTGAAATGTTGAAATTAGTGATGTAATTTTGCTAGTCAAGATAATCAAAACCATTACCATTCTACACGTAATTATCACACAATTTGACTTTTAGTTTTGGCACTTTGATGTTGAAATCGAACTTCTAAATAATGATTTAGAAGTGACATTTTGCACAAAATGGCCAAACTGTCTCAAAATCAAAGGGAGCGCTAACATGATTTGTATGTTTTGGATATGATCCAAATGTGGATACACGATGACATACCATAAGCATTAGAGTTGAACAAGTATTTTGACAAAGAAATCAAATTGTTTGGTTTTCGATAAAAATGCAGAGAAAGCGTGCATCTGTAAGAAAGAACATTAAAGTTACTAAAATGTTCTTTAAACTATAAGTAAGCAACAAGATTATGATTGTTGAATCATGTACCCGTATCAAAATCATTTTAGTTTGGTTTTTAATCCTTGATTTAAAATGACATTTTTATAATCAGTATAAAATGATGTTGGGATAGTCCCATATGATATACATAGACACCATGTTAAAATAGTTAATATAGAGAAAATCACATGGATTTCTTATGCATTGGCAAATGAAATTTTGACATATTCCATGTAGTCTACTATATTATATTTTTCTTATGTACTTGGTACATTGAGTGAATATCAAAACCAAATTAATATCACTAAATGGTAGTTAAGAGTATTCTCAAGTATTTAAGAAATACTAGAGAATTGTTTGTTGAATGAAAAACTTCTTATGATGGAGTATTTGGACTCAAATTACATGAGTAATATCGATTATAATATGTCAATTCTAAATTCATCCTTAATCTTAGTTAAGGAGCATTAAGTTGGTATTGTTCCAAATGAAAAGTTATGGACGATTCAAACAAATGGTTAAGCACGTCACCTTGAATAATGCCATAGCAAAAGCTCTTTGAGTGTGTTTGCATATGTGTGTATGTGTTTATACTACAAAAATTTATAATAAGCTATGGTTGACTGTAGTATGACTTTTTTTGTTAAAACAATGTCGCGATAAGGACCGTGAAAGAAACTAGAGCCCACTAGAGGTTGAGAAACTTACGTCGAAAGGTTCCACATGATAAAAGCAATTTATCAGCGTCGGAGATAGTTAATTGACAAAATAGACAATTAAGACAATATAATATATTCGTTCAATAAAGGACTAACTCGATCGTTTTGAGAAAACTGATCAAAGGGATGAGGCCGAGATTCCATAATCAGCCCCCGTGCAATTGGGAGATTGAGAGGGTAGGGGTAGTACCTAGGGGAAATTAGGTAATTTGTTACATATATCTAACTCTATAACCAATCTCGTTCATAATAAAGGTCTTTAATTTCTATTATATACTTTGTTATATTATGATATATAATTAAATAAGCAATTAATTCAAAGTATATAAATAAGAAAATCCTTAAATGAATGCAATTGTGGTTGCAAATAATTAAAATTGTAAGTAATTAATCAGAATATAAAAAACATTTTATTTTATATATTTTTGATCAAGAGGTTTTGAGAAAGAATATCAACACACCTGCTGAGACCATAGTATATAATGCTCTCTAAATATTGGGTAGAGTATTACTGTTGCACCATAATTTCTACCAATTATAAATTGCGAATATTCGAGAGGAAAGTTCCTTGGCTTGTAATTCCAAGATCAGCTGTTTTGTTTCCAATGAGAGCTTAAGCACTGGAGTCAGTACCGATAGCACGAGTCAAAGCATCGACCGAGATCAAGATCATTGTCCAGCTGAGACAAAAGGGTTAGCCGATGGCAGCAATTGCCTGAACCAAAAGCATTTCAGCAAGTATCAACAATCAATGGCTTGGAAAGCTCAGGCCGACCAACGGTTGGGATAAACGAAAAATATCCAAGAAGCTATATATAAAAGCATCACGTTAGCAATCCGTGTCAAAATGCACTAAACCAGATGATGATAAACATTCAAATCTAAGCCACACATAGCAAGTCAGGTCATCAATCCAAAGAGGAGGCACTCTATCAATGGCGTTACGGCACATTGGTTTTAAATAAGCGGCAATCCCAAGGCACAAGGATCTTCTGGTATGAAAAAGATTGGAGACATAAAATAATATCGTACATTTCTATATTAGAGCTCTAGTTGAAAACTCATTAATGGCGGAAATGCAAAAACTCAATGTAATACGCCTTGGTGTTATTTACTTTCTGCACTTTACATTCTCTGGATTTGCTATCACGACTCTGTGGTCCAACATTCCATAACTTAAGCTTGATTAAATCGTACCTTGGTAATCCCTTCATTGGGTTCAATATTCTAACTCGCTTTCGAAGCTATACCTTCGGACCTCAGGATGTTGGTATGGATGAAAATTTGCACTATAGGAGGACTCGAACCTCCGAACATTGTTTCTTCTCGAAAATAATAAAGAAACGTTGCAGTCAATTCTGTCCAGTTTTGAAAACGATGAAGCCCTCTCAGAGCTACCCCTTAACTTTCGCATTCAGCTCATTGAAGAAGACAACACCAAAAGATCGGTCACCCTTATTTCAGAGAAAGAGAATGACAAATAATATGATCCTGTTTATGAGCTTCAAGCTTTTAAGATAAGGCAGCTTTTGGAATATCTTCAAGACTCCCTCCAGGAGTCGGTTCAACTATGGAAGATGGTTAAGACCCTGAATAATGAAGTTAGGAATCTTTCCACTGAGTTGTTGAAATATGAAGGTTTGGATTCTTCCAATAAGAGAACCTTCCAGGTCACTCAAAATGGTGAGTCTTAGAAGAAATTGAAGTAAGATCGGGTTCTTACTTCACTCAACCAAAGCTTGTCTTGTGTATTCCTGTAAACTCGTAAAGACTATTCTTATCCGGGTTACCCTCCATTAAAGAAAGAGGACCCAAAAAGTGAGAAAGATTATATCTATCATTTGACAAACGGTCACCAGACGGAAGAATACTGATAGCTCTCTTATGCGGTTTAGAAACTCATACAGAAAGGGAAGTTAACCAAATTTATTAAACATTAGTTCGAATATTTTGTTTCAGAATTATTTACTTTGTTCCGTATTTATGACTCTTGGAGAATTCCATATAACTCTTGCCAAATGAATAAGTATGTCGCTTTTCTATAAAAATGAAATTGTAAGAAGAATCCATTTTATCAAACTCCCACGGTTAAATGGAAGATACCAATTCTATTAACATGTTCTTCTCGATTATAACCTCTTTCGTTAAAGTTTCAACTCTAAGGGACACCTCATGGTCTTGAATTTCTTGAAGTTTAATAAGAAAGTCTCGACTTTTTCCCGATGCATTTTTCTTTGGCATGACCCTGTTTATTGAGCCTTTACTCGGAAGATGCTTTCAAGTCTCGGCATCTATGGAATCTCTTTCGGTATGTCTATCCTTCAAAACTTTTGCATATCATACTTGAATTTAGAATTCAAGGATTGAAACTCTTCCATTGATCTTACGAGATCGATGAAGAGTTTCACTTTTTCTTAAAATACTTTTTATATCAGTGGTTTTCTTTTCAAAGTCGGAACAAACTTTCTATCAAACAATGTGATTTATGAACTACATAATTTCAAGAATCTTATACGAAATAGTTTGAAAGCCCTCTTTTCAAAGGATTCATATTTCCTTTATCAACTTACAATTAGCGTTTTGTATGACCGTTAACTTAAAATAGTTTTCAATGGCTGGCATCCACCAAAAGTGGTTGTAGATGGTCGAAACCCGCCAAAAGTGGTTATAGATAACTGACACCCACCAAAAGTGGATGTTGATTTGGACCCAATGATAAGTTGGCAGACCTTGCCATAAGTGCATCCCCATAGTGATGCACCACAGAGTGTAAGACCATATCACTTGGGTTTAAAAAGACATCGAAAAGTAGAATGCATGCTGATAGTGAGTCATGGTCAAGTTGTACCAGCAATGGGTAGATTCCCAATTACATTTGAATATTGGGTAGATTTCCAATAGTAGTGAGCCATGGTCAAGTAGTACCATTCAATGGATAGATTCCCAATTAGATTAGAATATCGGGTAGATTCCCAATAGTAGTGAGCCATGGTCAAGTAGTACCATGCAATGGGTAGATTCCCAGTTAGATTAGAATATAGAGTAGATTCCCAATGGTAGTGAGCCATGGTAAAATAATTCATTGGGTAGATTCCCAATTGGATTAGAATGTTGGATAGGTTCCTAATAATAGTGAGCCAAGGACAAGTAGAACCATGCATAAGATTAGAAATGGGTAGATTCCTAATATGAATAGAAGGATAGGGAAAAGTTCCAAAGTTAAGGTATCGAGTAGATTCTCGATAAATGGAGAAGAGGTAAAGGTGAGCATAGAATCAGAACAAGATGAAACTCTTGATTATGCCATTAGGTTGGCTTCAGACAAGAATCCAATAATAAAATTCGGTTGGTTCCGAGACCTTGTTACGAATTTTATTGAACCTCCTCAAGCAAAGTGATAGCATAAAAAATAAAATCGAAAAGAGTAAAATTCCTTTACATATGGTTTATCCAAGAAAATGTTATAAGGAATAGGCTGAGAAGACCGCCTAAAGGAATAATATTATAGAAACTAGATTACATAATCGAGATCATTAGAGGATAAAATATAAAAATGAAAGGAGGAGATCCTCCCAAATGGGCAAGCCAAGATGGCAAGTCAGGGCCTTTCAAAACAACCTTAGTTTCATAATCTCGAAAGGAATTTTGTTACAACATCATCCTTTGTCTCTTTTCCTCCCTTCATTTAAAAGGAATGGCGATATTATCTCCCAAGGTCAGATATTGGTTTTGGGTTTACTCTTCTCCGAAGTAGGGCTGCTGTTGATTTTTAGATCTAGCTTTGACTCAAGGAAATTGCTCTTAATCTCAAAAGCTTTAAGAGTTACGTTTAGCTTCTGAAGTTCGGTACCTTGTACTCATAAGATTGGTAAAGAGAAGCATAGCATCACTAATTTATTAAGTAGTTCAAGCAGAGTACTCCCTAAGGAATGCCAATTGAAGATTAGAAAAAAGAAAGATAAAAAACTCCATGTTGGCTACTATAGCTTAGAATATTATATGACAATCGCATCATATAAAATCATAAGGTAATTCAAACATTATACAGTCATCAAGAAAGCTTTATTCATAAATTATACAAGCCAAAAGTTAAAAAAGTCATATCACTACAAGGACAAGTTACGGTATGTTTTCTTAAAGCGTATTATCAGGAGTGTCTTCTTGTACCTCCTCGTTAAAAGAAGCAGCTTCCTCCTCCCCCTCCTATATCGGGAGCTCGGCTTCATTCTCCACGATGGCCTCGGTCTCCTTTTCTTCTTATGTTCCTCATACTTTTTAGCAAAGTTGGCTTCTACTATGGAAACATTTTCCCCCAAATAGATTAGAGAAAAAGATATGTTTTGGTCTCGGTGGTGAGCGTAAGCATCAAATAAGACTTGGAAGGCTCATCTGCTGGCCTCCCTCTCATGCTCTTCTCTACCAATGTAATGTTCTTTATCAACCACCTAAGCCTTGGCTTTCTCTAACCTCTCGTCCCTTTCCTTTAAGGCTTTCTCAAGAATCTCAATCTTACGATCCCTCTCTCCAGCAGTCCTACCTAATTCTTCTACTTGAGCATCCACCTCCTGAACTTTAGCTTTAAATTCCACCAACTCTTTTTTCATAGCTTCGGCAATGGCCACTGTCTCCTCCATTTTTAGACATCCATCTTGAAGGGCAGGGATTTCCGCCACAGTCTAAAAAAGGTGATAGAGTAAGAACAAATGTTGGAATCATAAACCTACACATAAAAAAACTTCACTCCTACCTTGATGCTCTCCTGGAGGCTGTACTCGATTGCTCTTCGAATTCCTGGAGCAGAAGTTGGAGGTCTAGCATGCGCTTCGGTGATTACATAGAAAAGGTCACCTTCAAAGGCATCTCTTGTGATTTCTATCGCTTGCTTATTTTTCTCGACAAGCAGATACGAATCTTTTCCCTTGGAACTTTCGGCTTTAGAGGGTCTGGAGACCTTTTGCTTCTTCGACACGGGAATGTCTTTGCTAGAAAGTAACAACTTGGGCCTTTTCTTAGTCCCTTTTCCCTTATCAAGGGAGCTAACCTTCTTAGAAGAGGAAGTCACTGCAACAAGGAGGAAGATATAAGGCTAAAATCGAAATCAAGACTAACTTGTACCGAGAACATAAAATAAGCTAGTCTAATGGTTAAAAGGTGAAATGGTTTCTCCCGAATTAGATTCGATTTCTTCTCCGCTTTCAACAACTACGATAGAAGCTTTCTCGTACTTCTTAGAGAGTTTAAGTCTGGCAAATTTAGCAGAAGGAATTAGAAAACCTTGAGCTTTCAATGTGCTTTCAGTAAAAATCAAGTGTCGGTATTGCTATAAAGAAGGAATCTTCATGACTTCCTTATACCTATCCTTAAATTGATTGGTGATAGCCAGGTCATCACTCTTCTCAGGTCTCACAGCTTGAGATTTAATAAAATAAGAAAACACAACCTAGAATCGGATAAGACTAAGAGAAGGAGAAATATCTAAGAACATACCAGCATTGTTGAAAGAGGTGGTTATTCGATTGGAAGGGGTCTTAACAAAAAACCACTAACGCGGTGTTTCTTTGCTGAATGGATCCTTTAGAGGAGATGGCCTTAAGAATTTAAGGAAATACATGGGAAATTTCCCAATGGATTTAGACTCTAGCAGGTTGAACATGTAATTGACCTCGGTAATGGATATATCCCGGTAGCCTTTCTCGGAATATAGAATCGTCATAGCTGATAAAGTTGAATAGGAAGTAGCTAAGAGATGAAAGGGATTAATGCAATAAAATTCCAAGACATCAACAAACAAAGGGGCTAGTGGTAGGAATATTCTGTATCTAAATGTTCTAAGGACCATAAAAAATATCCAGCTGGAGGGTTGCTAAAATGCATCCCCGAGCCAGGAGCGATCATTTCGACTCCTGTAATCCCATAAGAAGACAAAATTTCATCTAGATTTTGTTGAATTTTGATAGGAGCATCCATTTTCAAGCTAAGAAAATGAGGGGCAAGGTATCCAATTACTAAAAGAAAACTGGCATTACCCCTAAAACCAACATTAAGCAGGTTAAAACAATAAAGAACTTATTGTAATAGCTGATTAAGAAATAAATGGAGGAGTATCGATGATGATATTGGCAATCTTAATAAGAATAATAAAATTGAAAATAACCTACTAGTTCAAGAGTAGATATCAAAGAAGGATAGAAGTGAGCTTGAAAATATCAATGGTGGTTTTAAAATTTGAACAAGCGAAAAGAGGAGAGAAAGAGGAAAGGTTGTTTATATTAAAATGGAACGGCGTAGATTGAAGAGAGAGAAGTTTTCCACGATATATTTAGTTTAACAGATGTCCATAAGAGGAATATCAAGAGATCACCTTATCAGATGCCATGTCATCCT
The DNA here is from genome assembly GCA_030737815.1 of Allium fistulosum. Taxonomy (NCBI): domain Eukaryota; kingdom Viridiplantae; phylum Streptophyta; class Magnoliopsida; order Asparagales; family Amaryllidaceae; genus Allium; species Allium fistulosum. The sequence continues at coordinate 1,432,248,999 of CM060902.1, forward strand.
TGCATAGGAAAAGAGAAACACTTTTTGAAGATAACTAATCAATTGCCAACATCTGGACCACATTTCATGCAAGATTAGAACCCATCCCTTCAAAGATCCAGTCCCGAATGATCACTTATGAATTCATACTACAAATACCATCTTGACCTCATGGTCCCAGATTAGATTTTGCTTCTTAGTGCTCAAACAAATTCTCTTAACACTTAGCTCAGATGGCTTCAAGTGACAAGCATGATTTCGATAGTTTTAACCTCATGGTCTCAAATTATATTTTGCCTCTAAGCGCTCAAACAATTTCTCTTATCACTTAGGCTAGATGGCTTCAAGTGGCAACCAAGATTTCAAAAAGTTTTGACCTCACGGTCTCAAATTAGATTTTGCCTCTCGGCGCTCAAACCATTTTGCTTATCACTTAGCTTAGATGGCTTCAAATGACAAGCACGACTTTAAAAAGTTTTGACCTCACGGTTTCAAATCAGATTTCATCTCTTGGTGCCCAAACAATTTCGCTTATCACTTAGCCTAGACGGCTTCAAGTGATAAGCACGATTTCAAAAAGATTTGACCTCATGGTCTCAAATCAGATTTTGCCTCTCAATGCTCAAACAATTTCACTTATCATTTAGCCTAGATGGCTTCAAGTGACAAGCACGATTTCAAAAGTTTTGACCTCACAATCTCAAATGTGATTTCGCCTCTTGTTGCTCAAACAATTTCCAAAAGCCTTTAGACGAGGTTAGGTTTTAAATTATTTTCAATATCCTCTAAACAAGGTTAGATCCCTATAATTTGTCTAGGTAAAGCATTTTTTTTGAAAGTTCTCATAATACTACTTTGCCCGAAAGCCCAAGATCAACTTCATAATGAATGAAACAAACAACCCAAATATTAAGCCTGATATGACGTTATTCTTTCCAAAGTCGACCTCATATCAACCATATGAGGTGAACTTTGTGGGGGCATGTGTTACACCATAAATTTTACCAAGTACAAATTATGAATATTCGAGAGTGAAGTTCCTTGACTTGTAATTCCAAGATCAACTGTTTGGTTTCCATCTAGAGCTTAAGCACTGGACTCAGTATCCAAGAGCATATCGTCCGATAGCACGAGTTAAAGCGTCGACCAAGACAATATCACTATCCAGCTGAGACAAAAGGCTTGGTGGAGGGCAGTAGTTGCCTGAACCAAAAACATTTTGGCAAGAAACAACAACCAATGGCTCGGATAGCCCATGCCGAGACCAATGGTTAGGATAAACGAAAAATATCCAAAAAGCTATATATAAAAAGCATCACATCAGCAATCCACGCCAAAATGCACTCGACCAGACGATGACAAGCATTCATAGGCTCTCCACCAATGGCGTTATGGCATATTGGCTATAAATAGGCAGTAATTCCAAGGTGGCAGAATCTTCTGGGGCAAAAAAGAATGGAGTCATAAGATAATAGTGTACTTTTCTATATTAGAGCTCTACTTGAAAACTCATTAATGGTGGAAATACAAAAACTCAATGTAATATGCCTCTTGGCTAGATAAGAGTGACCAAATAAGGAAAGGACAATGGGCGTAGGGACTTTTGTCCTGAACCATTATAAAAGTCTCGGTTTTATTTACTTTCTGCACTTTATCTTCTCTACATTTGCTATTGTAACTCTACAGTCCAACATTATGTAACTTAAGCTTGATTAAATCATATCTCGGCATTCTCTTCATTGGGTTCAATATTCCAACTCGCTTCCGAAGCTATACCTTCGGACCTTGGGGCGTTGGTGTAGACAAAAATTTGCACTGATAGTTACTCATAACTGTTGAGGGGCGCAAAGGGGTTATGTACTAATTGTTATTTGATAATTATGGAATGACTCATTTAAGTGTTTCATATCAGTTGATAATAACTAAGATTAAACAGGAATTTCAAAGTGATAATATTACACGGTTCTCTCTATATGAGAATACTGTTGAACTTAAATGTGGACACTCCACTTTAATTATAGTTAAATATTGGCATGACGTCCATCTCATAACTATGGTTAGGTCTGATTTGAAGTATTGAAATGAAACACTATTCAATAAAGAATTCGTCTCCTTGGTTAAATAAGGTTAGTATCATAGACCACTGTAGTCAACTCAAAATCAAAACCTCTAGCTAGAATAGTACGGTTAATCATAAATGTTATTATTGAATAGATAACTATGTTTATGGACTAACCAAGTTGAATGTGGATGATACTGGAATTTGGATCAAAACCAAATTCCATAAGTCCTAATGTGATGTAGTGCTAACGAAGAAAATTGATGTTAATAATCGTTACTAATTAACATCACTTAAGAAATTATAAAATGTGATTTTACAGAAGGGTATGTAAACGATGAATTTGGTCGAACAATCATACCACTAGCTAGAGTGATGTGTAAATGTTAATATTTAAATTGTTTAATATTAATTTTCGATCAAATTCACACCTCTAAGTTACACAATCGTATTTGTGAATTCTTCGAAAACCTGCAAGATTTAATTGATATATAAAATGTTGTAAATTAATTATAATATTTGAAAAATACTGATTATTATTTAAGTTATTTTATGTTTGGTGTTGATAGTAATAATTTGGATGCATATATAGAAGTTACATATGCACATATTGATATACGATATCAGTATGATTTAGACGAGCTTTAAATATAGTTAATTATTTAAAAAGCTTTTGGAAATAATTATCCATGTGATGAAATGATGTGGCCTGTCATATTAAAGAGAGAGAGAGTAAGGGATATGGGTTAAGAATTGATTGAAAATTAATTGAGAATTAAAAGTGGAAGTTTTAAAGAGAGAATAAGAAATGATTTTATTCTCTTATTAAAATATTTTGGTACTTTCATCGAGAGAATATGAAGTTCTCACTTGTAGATCTATCTTGAAACTTTGAATTTAACCTATCCACATGCTTGATTTAGAAAGTTGTTGTTAAAAGATCCTTGGTTACTTAGATTTGAAAGGAGTCTATCATTGGATCTAGAAGAGTCATGGCACCTAGGAAAGACATAGAGAAGTCAACCACCTCATGACCCACTAATAATCCTGAGAATGAAGACTCTCAACATGGAGAAGCGACAAATCAAGCCTCTCCTACCGAAGTTCCAAGTGCACTAGAAACGGTGACTAGGGTAAGTTTGATTGGATAATGATTGAGATGAATAAAAAGATGTTGGAGAGTCAAACTACTATCCTAAAGGAAATGGAGATAAGTATTGCTATGATGTCTCAGCTATCCTAAAGGCGAAAGAAGAGTTATAAAGAATCATCGTCTTTTGACTCAAAGGAAGAAAGTTCTTCTTCATTAGATAGGTACCGAAGAGACGGAAAGCAAAATATGAAAAGGGAAGAAGCCGGGACATCGAAAATGGAACTTAGGAAAGTCCTAATTGAAAAGTCATAACTCGTTAATGAACAATCATGACCCGGTATCGAGTGTCAAATTGAATTGTGATTGATAGGTCTGGTGGTGAATTCTAAGAAGAAGCTAGTGTGTGTCTTGGGAGAATCGTTGGAGGACAGAGTGGTGGTGTTCAAGCAAATGCCACTAAGACATTGAAGAGATAACATAAACAATGAAGAGCTGTATGAATGGTTCTCCTAGAGACAGACAAGCCCAAGCACCATGGAACAAATCAAGAGTGTTTGAGGAGCCAAACGCTCAGGGAAGTCCCTGATGATCACCATCCTATCGATCTGACGAGCCTAAAATATAGTAGACGTGGTACGAAGGCTGAACGAGAATCAACAAAGAAATAATGATGATTGAGGTCCATCGCCTAGTAGGACCTCGTTCACCGATGATGTGTTATAGGAAAACTATCCTAAGAGGTTTGTTATGCCAACGATGCCACCTTATGATGGAATGGCATATCTGAGACATCATCTTTGGAAATATGATTGATACATGGATGGTGCTATAGCTACTAACGTAGTAAGATGTAGATATTTTTCCATATTCCTTGAAGGGGAGGCCACAGTGTGGTTCACTCGGCTCACATTGAGGTTGATATCTTCCTCTAATAAATTAGTAAAAAAATTTATGGAGCAATTTAAGCTCCACATGGCTCAACCAATGGATGTAATGTCCTTGTCAAACATTTATTAGAGGTCCAAAGAGATTCTGAAAGATTTTTGTAACATCCCCCTACTTGGGAGCCCAAAACTAATGGCTATGGATGTTGTAGTCATCCATAGTTATTAATCCTCGATGACCAAATATGGAAATGTTAGATGCATTGATACATAGAAACACATGAATATGGAAAAATTCTCAAACAGCAAACAAAGTCAACATTCCATTTCAAAATATTTCAAATTCATTACATAATCCCATAGAGCAGACCACATTTAGACAAAATATACTTATTAGAAAATACGCCAAGAGCGACATATGAAGATGCCCCCTTGGATGATTAGAGTATATGATAAAGCACTAAAACAAATTTGCCTTTACAATCAAACGCAGTGGAAATAAAAGAACTCTAAGTAGCTAACATGCCTCCTGCTCGTCAGTGAAAGATTTATTCGTCTAAAAGAACACCTAGAAACCTTAACTTTCAACATAATCAAAATCAATTGAGTACCGAGAGTTCAAGGGGAAAGCAAAAAATTCGAGTCAGACATGAAGCCTGGTATGAATAATAATCTACCATCTCAAACTATTTAAATATCTAGTGAGACCACGCCGCTTAGCGGAACGGGTTTTCCCCTCACTAGTATCCTAAAACATTTATAAAACCATATACTGTGCTCCTGCGTCCACAATGGTTAAAACATAGTATTTCAAAACATTATGATGATATGCAAAATAAGTAAATCAAATCTGGATTACCCATCCCCATTTATTCCGATTATCTGTCTCAATTATAGTTTCTAGGGCTACTATTAACCTGTTTAATATTTATGGAAAATTTTTCCAATTTCATAGTTTTCATGGGATCACTAAGAACCTATTAGTAACTCCAATATCTTTTCTATTATCCTAGTTTTCATGGGCTAACTAGGAACTTATTAACTAACTGTCAGTATCTTGATCCAGATATAGTTTTCATGGGCTAACTAAAAACCTATTGGCTTCTGCCAATATCAAATCATAGTTCATAGGCTGATTATAAACCTATTGGCCCTTTCCAATATCTTTAGTTAAGATTTTAACATTTCTTAAGTTATATTCACTACTGGATCAACCTAGCCGGTTATTCTGCCCTTCCCCAAAGTACCGTTATGGGTTCATCATAATGTGAATAAATACACGAAGAAGTAATCATAATAATGTAGTAATACCAACACATGTGGTTAAATATCCTTGAAATCATTTCTTATAAAACTTGGTTAATCCCTTTAATCTATTAATCAAGTAAAGCTTCTCCCAAAACTTCATTTCAAAAATCTTTATTTATGCCATGGTTTTTCCTTTAAAATGAGATTGGGTTTATTTGTTTTGAAAACCTTAAAACATCTCTTTCGAAACTCCTGGATAACCTCCTTCGAAATCAAAGAAAACTCCTTTTCAAAACACTATGAATATCCCTCTTGAAACCCTTGTTCAATAATCTCTTTCAAAACCAAATATATACCTTTCGATGGTATTAAAACATTACTCAAATTTTTTAGAAACATAGCTTCAAAACAAGTGAAAGTACCCCTTTCGAAAGTATTGGGTTTTGCTCTTAAAATCATCTTTTAGGTCAAAGTGGTTATATACGAAAGTATCTCTTCGATACCCTTATAGTATGGGAAAAAGTTGATGGTGTTGGAACCTCCTATTTGAAAGCTCAAAACCTTTAAATTAAAACTTTAAAGGTAGCATCAAAACCCCTTTTTCAACTTCATTGCCTTTGGAACCCTCAAACCCTTTCGAAAATATTGAGGAAGTGGCTTAGCTTAGGTTAAAACAGAGGTAACCCTTCGAAAGCATTGATGTCTTTAATACACTCGGAAGGGAAAATAGCGGCTGGTTTTCGACATGGTCGAAACCATTACTTTCGAAGGTACTTATTCAAAAAAACAAAAAAAACTTCTTCGAAAGCGACAAGCACCATTGTCCAAGTGGTTAAGTGATTCGGCTTTGGTGCGAGAGATCACAAATTCAAAACTTGCGTAGGGTGATTTCAATACTAACCATCAAAGTACAAGCACATGGCCTTGTCCATAATGGAAGGGACTTGGACTATGCATTACAAGGAGAGAGGTGATGATGGTGGTGCATGTGAAGGTGATGAAGTTAATGATGTATATATAGATATTTTTATCCTCTTCCTTGCCTATAAATACCACATACTCTCCACTTCATCTCTACACTTCTTCTTCTTGATTTATAAGCTCTTTTCTCTCCTCTTTCATGGCTTCTCATGTTAAAAAAATAATGCCAAAATATTTCTCAAAAGAAATTTAATTATAATATACAGACACACATATATATATACTTAAGCACCTCAAAACTATTCCAAAACTCCACTCTTTCTTTCTACCATCCACAGTCTCCACTTCCTCCGTCAAAGGCCAAGCCCACCTTTTCTCTAACCCTAGGCCATGAGCACTCTACCTATCCCCAAGCAAGGCCGAGCCACCTAGTGGCTTAAGTCCAAGGGATCGTGAACTTTAAAATCCAAGTAGCGAAGCTATAGCAATTTTTAGGTTAATCGTTTAACCCAAGGTGAGAAACTCCTAAACTATAGTTATATATATATATATTATTGGATGATATATATGTTTGGATATGATTATTAATGATGGTCGTTTAATATGGTTGTTGAATTTATATACAAGTCACATTAATACACGTCGATAAGAACGAAGGGAATCACTTTCCTTTTTTGAATAAAATGGTGTATATGGAATGTTTAAAACTCTTTAAAATGGTTTAATATGATTTAAAAATGTTTTATGAACATTTAAAAGTGTTTTGGCAAAGTTTAAATGAATATTGAAAATTGAGCCAGAAATAGGCGCATCGCGTGACGGTAGTTCGCGATTTCCACCGTAAAAGTCAAACGAATATATAGAATGGAATATAGCTCGAAATTCTTCAAGATACGAATTTTCCAAACCATTATATACATAGTTTTCAATTAAATAAAGAAAATCGAGATTTCGATAAGTAGATCTTGAAATATTAATAAAAAAAGTTTTCGAAAAAATCACGATTTTGCAGTTCAGAATCCATAAAAGGATTTCTTTAAAAATGATATTTTAAAATTGTTTAAAAATATGAAATAAATTCTAAAAATCTTTTAAAATATTTTAAAAATAATTTTAGTAATAAAAATGAATTTCCAAATGATAGAAAAGTCGTTTTGATCAATATAGCTTAAAAGGCACCATTCGTAGCACTTTTCTATAACTTTTGAAATATAGTTTTAAACGCTACCATTCTTTTCCAAATATTTTGGAATTTTTTTTAAATGATTATTAAAGTAATTTAAAGGTGATTTTAAGGATTTATGAAGTGGTTAAATAAATAGTTAAAAGTAATTGAGTATGTTAAAAGATTTAGAGTCGATCAAATAACTTGACCATCTTATGGGTGACAGAGAGATATCGTCTAGGCTTGAGTTTGAAAAACTAGTTTCCTGCTCTCCTTGGCTATCTGGACTGGCCCGACAGAGGGAATAATAAATTTGATTTACTTGGATCAAAATTTTCTAAAGTATAAAGGATATAATTTTCTAAATATAAATAACTTGGATTTTATGGAGGTGATCTTCTTATACTTGGTGTTAAATTCCGAAAAGGAAACGCGTACTATTCGTGAAATTTAAAAGAAGATTTCATCATTATTTCTCCCATGTACTAGTTGAATATGGAAATTGATATTGAGTGAATTAGATGATTTCTATGGATTCTTTTCATTCAATATTTACTGGTTTTAGATTAACATCCTAGATAACATGGTTTCAACTCAATCAAATATTTGATTTTTGAATTAAGAAATCTCTGTTAAGATTTAAATAAATAATTTTCCAAAAAGGGGTTTAATAATTCCATATATACCGAAAAGAAATGTTTTAAAGATATATATCTCTAGAAGATATTTTTGATAAAAAGGACGTAATAAATCAAAAGAATAATTCCCTATTTACTTAACTTTTCTTTTATCGATGCTTGGTTCAAAGGAACCGAGGTCAGATTTGGGTGATTCCTATCTGAAATCCATTTCAAACCAATTTACGTGTTCGAAAATAAAAGACATGGAATGATATGAATTGGAAGATGGAATGTTGGGATGCCTGTCACTGAACCTCGGGGGAAATTTCCTATATCATATTTATGTGACAGTAGTTCTTTATTTGAGATCTTCAATGCAAGGGGTAATCCCCGACAGGATGTGGTAGGAGAGTTCCTTTGGTTTGTCATGTTCCTTGATAACTTGGATAGATGAATGTCTGACGTTACATTTCTAATTACATAAATTGATCTCTACGAACGTATCATCTATTTAGTGGCGGAGAAGGCAACTTCTCTTAGCCTAACACCCTTTCCTGAGATGCACGAGCCCAAGAGTTATACATTTGTAGAAATCAGCTGTGTGATCATGGAATGGCAGTGTGGCATTCAAAGTGGAATGTGCTATGTAAAAGGTAATCGCTACCTTAGGCCTCATCACCTGGTAATGGCTTAAACAGGGTACGCCGTAAGGCTATGTGGTTCACAACCATTAGGGTATGGTCATCACCTTTCTAGATTACTCTCTATATGTCGAGAATGTGGTGTATGCTATGGGATCCCGGATAGGTCGGTTACGATAAGGGTGATGTCATATTCGGTTTCTATCAAGGCCATGTACGAGTGCCAAATAGGGATAGACCAGTCTTACCAGATGTAGAGGATTGTTTGTGTATCCTTGGTACATTCCTCTAAAGATGTACTGTACGAAAGGTAATCCCTTACCTGCCATTGTATGGAAATTCATTCTCCAATAAGTGCCTTCAGACTTAGTTGTAAACCTATTATGTTGTCAAATTTAACCAATGTAATAATTTTGGCTATTTTAATATGTTTATTTGAAATGTTTTTCGATGAATGTCATTAAAAATAATATTCCTAGATTTCGCATAGCAAATGTTTGGGTTATAATAAGGTAAAAACTTATTCCGTGTTTATGTGCGGCGTGGTCTTATGAGATACCCTTTGTTTTCAAATATCCGTATTTCGAGTTTCTCACACAAATCCCATGACTGACCCGGAGTTAAATTTTCTTTTCCCTTAAACTCGGGATGCCTTAATTTTTCGGGCAGCTAAGTAGTTAGCTGATTTGGAGCATTTTGGAGTGGAGCATGGAGCATAGAGCATGGAGAATTTTGAATCTTTTTGTTGAAATTACCCATCATATATTGAACTGGATTGTCGCCCTGAAAAATCGACACTAATACGTCCATTAGATTACATTCCGAACATTCAAGCGCCGAAAATACCACTTTGTTAAGGTGAAAGAAGAAGGTAGAAGATAGAAGAAAACAACACAGAATCTCACAATGCAGTGAATACAACAACGACCTTTACAAAAAGGAAACATCTTTATTCATATACACAACATCAAAGTACACTAAACTTATCCTAAATTTGGACAGTTATAGAAACCTATCCTTATATTGACAAACATATAGACTTTATAATATAGTGGAAGAAAAATATACGTGAATACGTCTTGACCATCCAGCTCCTCTCCAACTCCAAAGTATCCACCTAAATCAAGGAAAACATGTTCGGTCTAACCCGAGCATTACATGGAATAATGCCTGGATTTGTCTGTTAAACCAGCGTGAGTAAAACTCGATAACAAGTAACAACCAAACCGATTTCTACATTTGAAAACTTTTCAAACAAAGGGTATCTCGTAAGACCACACCGCACATGAAAATGGATGGGTTTTTACCTTACGTTAACCAAAGCATTTTATTTCAAAATCCAGTGATATTATCATAGTGTCTAGGTTTAAAGTAAATAGATAAAATAGCTGAAATGCTTGCATCTCACATTCCAACTAGGCTCTACCATCGAAAACGTAAGGCACGCATTGGAGAATGGATTCCAACTATTGACTGGGCTACTGGGGTACCACCCGCCACATTACACCTATAGAAAAATGTACTGAGGTCGTACCTAACGACCCCTTCCAACACAGAACCAGCCTATCCCTTGCTGGATAGTACCGAATATATCATCACCTCGGTTGTTTTGCAACCTTTAACTGTGCGCTCTCAAGTACACGAATTCATTGATGATTGTGTATATATCTAGAAGGTGATGATATACCCTAATGGGTGCGACCCACATAGCCCTACTGCATATCCCCCGTTTTATTCATTCCCGGTTGATAAGCCTTGAGGCTACGTTTTACCTTCCTGAATAGAAATCCATCTTAGAATGCTAACACTGCCCTCCAGACGTCAATGCAATGACAGCATTCATCCATACAAGTTCGATCTAGGTCTGAACGAAACCGAAGGCACTAACTTACTACATCCATTTTGGAATCACCCTCAGGATTAGTAGAAGTAGCCCTTGCACTTCAAAGAGCACCATCTTCAATCACTATCAAGATGTCTTCCACTCGAATGTACATGTTGGTTCAAAGTGGTTTTCGGAGATATAAATCTGATCCCGGTCTCTCCATATCAACAACCGATAATTTCTATTTGACTCATTCCTAGTTTGGAAGCAAGTATTCAAGTCCTTGTCAGAAACTCAAATTTTACATTCATACTTCCTAAGTCAAATTAGGCCAACTTTGATAGTCGGTTATTTAGCTATCAAATAACAAACAACAAAATTAAGAGATTCAATTACCTAAAGCAATCACAAAGCCTCAAACCAATTTTCATTTATTAAATCTCTTTTCCCAAACATTTATCAACATTCATATACTTATCTCCATTACATAAGTATATTCATAAAACATTTGTACGATTTCCCATTACCAAATCTCTTAAAAAGGAATGAACTACATTATTTAAATTAGAGAAAAGGATAATCTAAGCATTATTCCTAGGGTGTAAAGTGTGGAACTAATGTTCCATACCACCATTTTTTAAAAGGTCAACCTCGATAAACTCAGACCTCGATTTGCTATTGTAATTATTTTCAATAAATTCTTTTATAAATTTCTTTATCCGTGAAATCATCTTTGCATTAATCCAAACCATTTACAAAACATTTATCAACTTCCATACTCATTTACGAAACTCTTTATAATTATTCAAACTCGGTTATATAACCTCTTTATAAATTTTCAAACCTTGTATAAAACTTCCCTTTGTAGATATTCAAATCCACTTATAAAATCTTTTTATAAACATTCAAAACCGTTTCTAAAACTCCTTTTATGAATACCCAAAATCATTTATAAAACTTCTCAAACCAATTGTCAAATCATTCTTCAGATATCTTGTTCAAAATAGAATAGCTTTGAAGGCCATTTCAAAAGAAAATGAAATATTTACTTTACAAAACCAAACAGAGGCTTAATGACTACAATGGATCATTAAATTTGGTTTTAACTTATCTAAGTTATATCATGGGTATTGCCTAACATCATATATGTAAGGATTCACACATAACATACAATCAATCATAGATAGATGTCCAAGTTACAAATATAGGTAAATCCATAATCGGGTGAAAAATGTACATATAGAAGTATATCTATATGCTTAAGTTATCATGACCCACTTATTGAAATTAACTTCCTTGTGTCTATCACGTTATCGATATTAGACATTTGTGCTAAACACAAGTCACTTACTTCCCATAAAACGTGTCAATATTTTATAATCACTACTTTAATTCATTTAGCTACTTAATGGTCCAGACGAGAGATTCTTTGATTTAAAATCAATTACTCTTGAAAAGAAAATTGATTTAAAACATAACCGATTAAGTTAAAAAATAGCTTTGAAAAGATTGAAGTATATTCAATTAGCTTAATCGCTAATTATATCTTAATTAAATTGAGACTAATTCACAATTAAACTTTAGTTAACTTAATGAACTTGGTTAAGTCCTAATTAACTTCCTAATTATCTTAGTTAAGGTTTAAACAATTCATTATCAGTTAAATCCTTATAAATTAAAAATTAATTAGATAATCACTTAACTAAATAATAACTAATCATTAAATTACTTCTTAACTTAATAAATCACTAATTAAAACCTTATGTGACGCCCCACCTCTATACCCACGCTAGCCAAGAACACTACGGTGTAGTGCTGTCAACTAGCACGGAGAATAAGGCTGTTGAGGAGCGACCATCCGTGTAATTGCTTTGTGCGAGCACCGATATGTCAGATAATAGAACATTGCATTTCATTTTTAGAGGAAATCCGACATACCGATTCTCACTCAAAGCTACTACACAGTGGCTATAATAGTTTAGGACAATAGATATAAAAATAACACAGATAACCTAAATGCGGAATACAGATGGAACGAAAAGTCTCATATATATAATAACTGATATCAGTTACAATACATTTGACACAATACAAATGATACAACTACAATTGTCGACTCAAGAAGTTATATATACAAGTACATTATCGACTAATATACATGAATACATTATCATCTTAAAACAGACACACTGACTACTACAACAAGACGAAGACCACTTCAAATGATATAAAAAGTCTTCATAGCTCTAGCAGCAACCCAAAGCTAAAAATCTACAACCTGTAAATACTCGGTCTGACCCGAGTATTACATTCAAAAGAAAATAATACCCGGATCAGTCTAATTCAAACTCAGTTATTAACGCAGAGAAGCAATAATAATCAATCTCAATATAGATGACAGTCACAGAAATCTCGTATATCCAACTCTCGATACGAGAATTGGATAACGGCAGATATAACACTAAACAGTGTTAATCCACAAAACAGAAATCCAAAGCAGTTTAAGCAACTGAAATGTCAATTTAAAAATATCAATGCTAATTGGCTGTAGTACACGCTAACGTGTACTGCCTCGCCAATACAGCCTACGAATTACGCAACAGGTCGATGAATCAAGAACAAAAGGAATATCGATTAAAATCTGTCAATTCAGTGTGGCTGCAGTGCACGCACGCGTGCACCGCCTCGCCACAACAGAATATAAAGTCATCACAAGGGGCAAGGGTAAAACTGCTACGAAAATGCAGCCACCACTTATATTTAAGGGCAAGGCTGCATCAGTGAAATGAAACAGTGTATCCAGTGAAGGAGGCAACAAGTGAAACAAGTTCAACATGTCGCAAAGCAAGGCACAGGGAAATAGCAAACTGAAGGCGAGAGCACCAAAGATATGGCACTACAACACTCAACAGAACAGACGCAGATCAGCCTCATTAGAAGATAAGGTCATCAGTGAAGCAAAATGACAAAAATGCAAATGATACAAGGCATCAATGCAATGTATCAGATTCGAGAGTCAGGTACTGTACAGAGAACATTGAATCAGTGTGTATGTATGGACACTTAAATGATCAAATTCAGGCCGAAACAGTACCCACAAAAATGTAAACAAGTGTCTGGGTAACCTCTTGTTCCAGATTGCATGTAAACTACTCACTAGTACCAAAGTATGTGATTTAGTCAAATTTGTAAATGTTCACATTAATAACCGTTATGCGCATGCTATACCTATACTAAATTCATGCAACTTAAAAGTGAAAATCCAACAGGAAACAGGGCTTAACAATGATATCCAACATATGATATCCAACTTAAATACACGTATGCAATATATTCAATTGCCTGCACCAAAAATTGTACACACGCAGTACCAAAATGATGTACACACGCCTGAAACAAAACTCACGCATGCATCAATTCTCACCACAATTGCAAAACAAAACAGAACTTAAAAATGTGAGCTATTACTCACGCATGCTATAGTATAACTCTAGTTAAGTTGATCAAAGATGCATGCCTGTGGTATGGATATGGGATGCTATTGTGCATCTTAGTGACGTGTCTTTTGGTAAAAACAAGGTGCCAAAAAAAATGATACTATTCCCAAAAGAAAGACTAACATATTGGTCCAATTTAATGTGTACAATTGCACACAATGAAGGGTGCTGGTTTCATTTCAAAGCAGGGTTACAACGACGAAACAAAAGAGAAACCATCAAAAGAAATAGGTGTGACGACCCGCCATCCTACGTCCAGGAAGACGCATCGTTTTGAAGAAAAGAAAGAGGTGAGAAAGTAGAAAAGAAAGAGAAGAAGAAGAACAACAACAGAATCTCAACAGCGGAACGAATAAATTATATTAATAACAAAAGTATTACATAATATACAATGACTATCAGAGTTACACAGATTATACAACACATACTAGACAGTTATAAACATCTGTCTAATTATTACAACTCAACACAAAACTCTATTCAGAGATTAACACAGCGGAACTACTATCTATATCTACAACGCCGAAGCCTCCTGCTCCATTGCTCCTCCGGATAACTCGTCAAAGCTAACCTGAATCTCTTGGCTACTCGTAAAAATTTGAGTACCCAAGAGTTTATAAAACAGAAATAAACAACTTGGGTCAGACATGGGTCTGGTGTGAGTAACAGGTTAAACTTGTTTAACTTCAAAAACCATTTCGAAAGAAAAGGTATCACGTAAGACTCCCCATAAATAAACATGGGTAAGTTTTTACCTTACGCTAACCAAAACATTTGATAGGAAATTCGATTGTATTATAATAGGTCTAGGGTTTTCAAATAAATATGAAATAGCTGAAATTGTTACATTATTAAATTCCAGCATACATAGGTATACAATCAAGTCCGTTATCACTTATTGGAAGTTGGGTTTCCATACAATGGCAGGGCTACCGGGGTACCGCCCGTCACAGTACGTGGCCTAGATCACCGTACCGAGGATCACTCCCAATCCCCTGCAACACAAGGCCGGAACATCCCTTACTGGATAATTCCCGCACAAGATATCCCAGCAGTTGTTGCAATCAACTGCCCACTCAATCGAATAATAAGAAGGGACCTCTAGACAGGGATAATCTTGTCCTACTTGGGTGCTACCCACTAACCTTGCTGCACCTCCCCTGTTTTAGCCATTCCCGGTTTGATGAGGCTTGAGGCTACGATTTACCTTTAAATCAGAACACACCACTTAGAATGCTCATCGTCCACCTGACGATGTTCTGAAAGCATTCAATCCATACAAGTTCGTTCCGGGTTCGAACGAAACCGAAGGCATTATCTCGTTACACTCGTATTGGAATCACCCTCAGAGTTAACGATCATAACCCTTGCACTCTGAATCTTCATCTCGAATCTGAAAGTACTATCTCCGTCAACTCATTACGGAATCACCCTCAGAGTTATATTGACAAAGAATAGTTCTTACACCTCGAGTCTTCACTTGCTCCATTTTGATTTCACGACCTAATCGTAAATTTGGATCGATGTGGTATTCAGGTCTCCAGACCTGGAATTCCGGTATACGGAAACCCGATCCCGGTCTCATCGAAATCCAAAACGTATCTTTTAAGGCCAAGTTGTTTTAAAGGTTAAAACAATTTAATTCTACTATCTATTAACACATAGATAGATAATTTACAGATTCATAATAGATAATCAACATTATCATTATAAGCAGATAATTCTTATCATCTTTACTATGCAACCAATGCATCCAAATCATACAGTATCAATTATCTCATATCTGAGATTTCAAACCATTCAAGGTACACAATATCATCCATTCATAAGCAATGATTTATTTATCACCATCTATAATTAATTTAAAATGAATTAAATTAATTATTTCATCTTTAATTAATTTAAAGTAAATTAATTTAATTACTACATCTATAAATCCTGCTTAAATCATTATTAATTAATTATCAATCAATTAATCAATCATCATCCAATTATTTAATTTAATTAATCATCCTTGATTAATTATTTAATTACATTCAAGTAATTAGTATTAAATTAATTATACAAATTTATTATTCTTAACCACTTATAGTAATTAACCTTTAATTACTTCTTTTATTAATTAACTATAATTAATTACATTACTCCTTAATTAATTACATTAATTAATCACTTCATTACTTAATTAATCAATTCTTAATTACATCATTAATTATATAAATTAATAATCCTTAATTACATTTTATCATTAATTACTTTATTTAAATTAATTACATTTAGTAATTAATCTTTAATTAAACCATAATTATTAATCACTATTGATTAATCACATTCAGTAATTAACTAACCTTAATTACTTCTTAAAATAAATTAATTATTCCTTAATTAATTTCTTAATTAACCCCTTGATTAACTTCCATTAAGTAATTAACTACCCTTAATTATTTTATTAATTACATCAGTAATTATCCATTAATTACTTCCTTAGTAATTATACCTCATTAAATTACATTTTAGTAATTACTTCACAAATCATTAAATGATTATCTTAAATTAATTAAACTTAATTAATTAACTTGACTAATCAAAAGAAACTTAATTAATTACAATGAGTAATTAATATCTTAATTACTTCCAGTAAGTAATTATATTTAATTAAACCAATTTCACAAATGATTAATCTTAATTAATTAATCTATTTAATTATCACAATTAATCACATTAATTAATTACTTATTTAACCCAAGTTAATGATCTACATTAACTATTCTTTAATTTTTTTTTTCTTAAATAATTAAACTTTAATTAATCATTATTAATTACAAATTAATTAATTCTAATTACAAATAAATTAATTTCTAATTTCTTAATTAATTAAGTACCTATCAATAACTTAATTAATCCTTAAATCATTAAAAACCTTAATTATCCTTTAAGGTAAACCATTATCTTATTTGATGACTTAATTATCATAAGAAAACATTTTTTTTTATCCTTATAATTGACTTCCTTAATTAAATCACTTAATTAAGTTTTGAAATAAAATAAACATTTAATTTGATAAATTGGAGTTACCAAATCATACTTCCTTTAAATACTTAAAACATTATCAAGTAATGGTTTAAACTAGTTCCAATTTAAATTTAAAAACTTGCATTTATAAAAAGCTTTAAAACTTTAAATCTGTTCACGTAAACACTCATGCTACCTCAAAGACAAACCCGAGTCAAAAGAACAAAAGCCCAAGCCCAACACTCATGATTTCCGAGCTCAAACTCGTGCCAACCCATCCCCTCAATAAACCACAGAACGACTCGATCAAAATCCTTATCTTCCCGAGTTCTCTCTCTCTCTCGAACCCGATCCTACCTCCATCACAAAACTACAACCCAGATGTACATACACGCGTGCACGTGTACGATCAAACAATGACGCTCCGACCATCATCACCATCGCCAACCAGTCGCCGATGACATGTTCGAACATCACGATCACCCATCGCCCACAACTTTGTCGGAAATCAGAATCGAGCATATCGGTGGACACTGGAACCCACCTGATCGACAAAAAAACACTTTGCGCCACAACCTCCGATCATCAGAGAACTCGCCCTTTCGCCCAAATGTTCGCCAGCGTTCCCTCTTCCTATTTCCCCCGGTCCGGCCTCGTCCGATCAGCCCACGACACCACATTCCTACCTCAAACCTCGACGAGTCAAACCAGGTTTTAAACCCTAAATCCACGTCGTGGCACTCCTACGATCATCTAAAAATTAACCAACCATTTTTCCTTCAATCTACATCACATCATCATCCTTCAGATTCAAACTCGAAACTCGATTGTTCTTTGATCGACGGAAATTGACTTTTTTGTCAATTCCGTTCATCTTGCAATTTCGCAATAAATACCGAACTAAAAATCTTGAAATCATTGTCTAATTTCATAAATTTTCAATACGATTCTGGCTATATATTCAAAACAAAATTTTGCAATCATAGATTTTATGACTTGATTTAATTTTACAATAATATAGTATAATTTGAAAAATATACTGAGTATTTTTACTTGCAAATATTTTTGAAAATGAAATTTCATTGTGGTGATCAACTTCCTTTTTAAAATTTTAGCCTAATATTGATTTTACAGAGAGAATTTTAATTTTTAACTTAAAACATGGATACCTGTAACTATAACAGGAACTTGTATATTAACAGAATGATAATATGTCTGTTGATACAGACAGGCACAGGCATTTTGTAATTTATATTCATGCATTTATTTTTATAACAAAAACATTTTCAAATCACCATTTACATCTATTATTACAGACAAATCAAGATTTACATATGTATTGGTTGAAGAGTTTGCTCACCAGGTTAAAAAGAAACAGAGAACAGTTCTGTTATATTTTGTTCAAGCCTTAAATCCAAACCAAGATTAAATCAAGAGAGAATGGTTTTTAAATCAAACGAAGCTTGAAATCAAAGAAATAGAAATGCTACAGGTAAACAAGCATGCACACATATATATATATTCACAGCAGATTTCATAATATATATTCATTTCAAATTACATAGCATGCAACCAAATTTACCTACTTTAAATTTTTAAAAATGAAGTTACTCACCGATTTAAAATAGAGACAGGGCTTTTCTGATTTTTGAAAACAGCACTTGAAATCTTTTGAATCCTTAAAACTGAAATGCTTTTGCTATTGAAACTTTAAACTTTGAACTTGAATGCTGCTCTGATTTAAATACTTGAGTCTTTTGTATTGTTAAGCTGATTTACTTGCTAGCTGAAATGATTTTGTCTTTTTAAAACAGAGAAGAAATTGCTTCCAGATTTTGAAATGCATTCAGATTGAAGAGAGGTTACAGGTTCTTGATTTCAGGTTGAAGAAGATTACAGGCTAATGAAAATTTGAATAGATATTTGTTTGAGGAGGAGGTAAATTACAGATTATAGAATTTATTTCTGGTTTGGAAGTATTGATTTCCAGATTTGTTGTTTTGAGGAATTTGTTTGAGGAAATAGGATTATCAGATTTTGGTTTGAGTTATTCTTGGCTTTGAATTGGAAAATATAGGAAAGAAATGAATTACAGATCTGTTTTGAGATTTTATACGGCTGAAACTTTTTCTTAGTTTTGGCAAAAGAAATAGAAAAAGAAAGGAAGGGTTGAAGCAATGTTTATATAAGCTGAAATTATAAAATAAATAAAAATAAAAGAAAAACAAAATTAAATGACACTTGTCATTATCCCTTACTCATAATTTAACACTTGTTTAAATGAGGTCTTAGGAAAATAACATGTGTCCTTTTTATTTAATGAGTATATATATATGTAAAATGTTAATAAGGATTTTTCACTTTAATAATTCTTATGTAAATGTATATATGTATTTCTCTGTTAAAGAAAATGTAAATAAACAAATTTAAAAGCTTATCCAAATATTTTTAAAATGTTTATTCTTTTAATTTCTATTATAAATCCAATTTCATATTTTAAATCCAAATAAAAATCAAGTTATATATATGCATATATAACTACCATTTATATTTAAAATAACCATTCTATTTTATTAAAGTCTATTCATATTTAAAAAAAACAAAGTATTATAATTATTATTTGAAAATATCAAATTTGACAATTTTAAATAATTTATAAAAGAGATTATAAATTACTTCTATTATTAAATCATATATCTCAAGTAATATTTAAAAAGAAATAAACAAACCTTTTATTTAAATTTGAACTTAAGCTAAAATCTATTTTTAAACAATTAAACATTTATATTATGTATTTTAAAACTATATAGTTATTTATTAAAAAGCATAATATTAAATTAAATCATGATTTCCAAATTACCCAAAATATATTAGAATTTGAAAACATAATTTCATTTGTTAAATCCAACCAACTCATCTATTTACAATATATACACTTATATATATATTATTAATAGAAATCATTCTATTAAAGTTTTAAAAGATAAATCACTAATTAAATATTTATTTTAATTAGATTATTAAATTTATTCAAATCTATTAACAAAGATCAACAAATCAATTTAATTCCCAATGCAGATTATTAAATTGATATTGTCCAAATTCCCGGGATATCACATTCCTTCCCCCTTAAAATAATTTCGTCCCCGAAATTTAAACAAAGGTAATTTAATAATCCATTTAAATCACAAGCATATACTATCATCCATATACTGACAACCATATCAACCAATCATCCAAACAAACAATTCTAATTATCCAGACAAAATTCTGGATAAAATTTCCTCGAGTTTCCCCAAGTATATATATACCGGGATACTCGCTTTACAAACAATCTAAACTACGAAGCTACAGAGTTCCTACTCATCTAGATCTACAAAACTAAACAGGATATCAGACTACAGACGAGTCTGACTCGACAACCAAGTCCTCCAAAACTGCTATTTCCAAAACCAAGAACACCAACTTCCCAATCATCAGAAGACTGAACTTACTCCTCCTATCCAGGAAACAAGATAGATGCACTCCCAAACTGCTTCTGCTGCACAACTCTGATCTGAAGTAGATAAGAATGCTGATGAAGAACACAAGCACTGACTGGACAACCTATCCCAGAAATATGGTTCAACTGATCCATAAAGAAAACTCAGGTACTCCATCAAAACTTGAGCTGCTTCACCCAACTCTATCTCTAGGGACCATCCTTCCACTAGGCTGAACCATCGGTACCACTCCTCGAATCCTGTCGATAAGAAAACTCATCTCCAGATGCGGACAAACTTCTGACTTCACTGAAGACATCTAGAAAACTCCGATAACCCAAGAGAATATTCAACTACCGCAAGTCACTTTTGCGATCAACCCAAACCAAACTCAAAGAAACTGCTCACTCTTTACCAATCAGAACAGCTTACGCTTATCTATCCAATTCATCGAAGAAATGGATCCACTTTGCTGCTTCTGAACTTCACCTTCAGAAAAACTGCTCAGCCAGAAAACTTCCTGCTAACACACAGAACACTCCGAACTGCACTGCTGACACTGATGCCAAAGACTTCCCAACCAAAGCTCTTCGAGAAACTCGAACCTCAAACAGAGACGTCATGCTGAACTCATCCACAACACCGAAGCAGACTTACTCCTTAAACTTGTTCCAAAGAAAACATCTTCGGAAACATCCATGGTCATTGTATCTCATCATACAACTACTTCTTCCAGAAGTTACCAAGATACCATCACTCGCTTCTACTTAACTGGTAGATCCAAACTCTACTCATCCAACTGCACTTCAAAGATTGACTCCGAACCTTAATCGTTTCTTTCGGAGATCAATGAAATCCTTCACCATAGCAAAGCTCACTCGAGACGGTATTAGGTCTACAGTCTCGACAAATACACTTCTAACTCCAAACATTCAAACTCCAATCAATGGTAGTCGTGTTACACACAACCTACCTCATCTACCCTTATAACTTAATTTGGAAAACCCGAACAGGTAACCCAAATAGGTAGAATTATATATATATATATAGTTATATAAAAATTACAAATACGCTCTCTCAAGATAGACACCATTCCAGAGCCTAGGTATTCACTCAACCTAATGCTCTGATACCCACTGTCACGACCCGCCATCCTACGTCCAGGAAGACGCATCGTTTTGAAGAAAAGAAAGAGGTGAGAAAGTAGAAAAGAAAGAGAAGAATAAGAACAACAACAGAATCTCAACAGCGGAACGAATAAATTATATTAATAACAAAAGTATTACATAATATACAATGACTATCAGAGTTACACAGATTATACAACACATACTAGACAGTTATAAACATCTGTCTAATTATTACAACTCAACACAAAACTCTATTCAGAGATTAACACAGCGGAACTACTATCTATATCTACAACGCCGAAGCCTCCTGCTCCATTGCTCCTCCAGATAACTCGTCAAAGCTAACCTGAATCTCTTGGCTACTCGTAAAAATTTGAGTACCCAAGAGTTTATAAAACAGAAATAAACAACTTGGGTCAGACATGGGTCTGGTGTGAGTAACAGGTTAAACTTGTTTAACTTCAAAAACCATTTCGAAAGAAAAGGTATCACGTAAGACTCCCCATAAATAAACATGGGTAAGTTTTTACCTTACGCTAACCAAAACATTTGATAGGAAATTCGATTGTATTATAATAGGTCTAGGGTTTTCAAATAAATATGAAATAGCTGAAATTGTTACATTATTAAATTCCAGCATACATAGGTATACAATCAAGTCCGTTATCACTTATTGGAAGTTGGGTTTCCATACAATGGCAGGGCTACCGGGGTACCGCCCGTCACAGTACGTGGCCTAGATCACCGTACCGAGGATCACTCCCAATCCCCTGCAACACAAGGCCGGAACATCCCTTACTGGATAATTCCCGCACAAGATATCCCAGCAGTTGTTGCAATCAACTGCCCACTCAATCGAATAATAAGAAGGGACCTCTAGACAGGGATAATCTTGTCCTACTTGGGTGCTACCCACTAACCTTGCTGCACCTCCCCTGTTTTAGCCATTCCCGGTTTGATGAGGCTTGAGGCTACGATTTACCTTTAAATCAGAACACACCACTTAGAATGCTCATCGTCCACCTGACGATGTTCTGAAAGCATTCAATCCATACAAGTTCGTTCCGGGTTCGAACGAAACCGAAGGCATTATCTCGTTACACTCGTATTGGAATCACCCTCAGAGTTAACGATCATAACCCTTGCACTCTGAATCTTCATCTCGAATCTGAAAGTACTATCTCCGTCAACTCATTACGGAATCACCCTCAGAGTTATATTGACAAAGAATAGTTCTTACACCTCGAGTCTTCACTTGCTCCATTTTGATTTCACGACCTAATCGTAAATTTGGATCGATGTGGTATTCAGGTCTCCAGACCTGGAATTCCGGTATACGGAAACCCGATCCCGGTCTCATCGAAATCCAAAACGTATCTTTTAAGGCCAAGTTGTTTTAAAGGTTAAAACAATTTAATTCTACTATCTATTAACACATAGATAGATAATTTACAGATTCATAATAGATAATCAACATTATCATTATAAGCAGATAATTCTTATCATCTTTACTATGCAACCAATGCATCCAAATCATACAGTATCAATTATCTCATATCTGAGATTTCAAACCATTCAAGGTACACAATATCATCCATTCATAAGCAATGATTTATTTATCACCATCTATAATTAATTTAAAATGAATTAAATTAATTATTTCATCTTTAATTAATTTAAAGTAAATTAATTTAATTACTACATCTATAAATCCTGCTTAAATCATTATTAATTAATTATCAATCAATTAATCAATCATCATCCAATTATTTAATTTAATTAATCATCCTTGATTAATTATTTAATTACATTCAAGTAATTAGTATTAAATTAATTATACAAATTTATTATTCTTAACCACTTATAGTAATTAACCTTTAATTACTTCTTTTATTAATTAACTATAATTAATTACATTACTCCTTAATTAATTACATTAATTAATCACTTCATTACTTAATTAATCAATTCTTAATTACATCATTAATTATATAAATTAATAATCCTTAATTACATTTTATCATTAATTACTTTATTTAAATTAATTACATTTAGTAATTAATCTTTAATTAAACCATAATTATTAATCACTATTGATTAATCACATTCAGTAATTAACTAACCTTAATTACTTCTTAAAATAAATTAATTATTCCTTAATTAATTTCTTAATTAACCCCTTGATTAACTTCCATTAAGTAATTAACTACCCTTAATTATTTTATTAATTACATCAGTAATTATCCATTAATTACTTCCTTAGTAATTATACCTCATTAAATTACATTTTAGTAATTACTTCACAAATCATTAAATGATTATCTTAAATTAATTAAACTTAATTAATTAACTTGACTAATCAAAAGAAACTTAATTAATTACAATGAGTAATTAATATCTTAATTACTTCCAGTAAGTAATTATATTTAATTAAACCAATTTCACAAATGATTAATCTTAATTAATTAATCTATTTAATTATCACAATTAATCACATTAATTAATTACTTATTTAACCCAAGTTAATGATCTACATTAACTATTCTTTAATTTTTTTTTTCTTAAATAATTAAACTTTAATTAATCATTATTAATTACAAATTAATTAATTCTAATTACAAATAAATTAATTTCTAATTTCTTAATTAATTAAGTACCTATCAATAACTTAATTAATCCTTAAATCATTAAAAACCTTAATTATCCTTTAAGGTAAACCATTATCTTATTTGATGACTTAATTATCATAAGAAAACATTTTTTTTATCCTTATAATTGACTTCCTTAATTAAATCACTTAATTAAGTTTTGAAATAAAATAAACATTTAATTTGATAAATTGGAGTTACCAAATCATACTTCCTTTAAATACTTAAAACATTATCAAGTAATGGTTTAAACTAGTTCCAATTTAAATTTAAAAACTTGCATTTATAAAAAGCTTTAAAACTTTAAATCTGTTCACGTAAACACTCATGCTACCTCAAAGACAAACCCGAGTCAAAAGAACAAAAGCCCAAGCCCAACACTCATGATTTCCGAGCTCAAACTCGTGCCAACCCATCCCCTCAATAAACCACAGAACGACTCGATCAAAATCCTTATCTTCCCGAGTTCTCTCTCTCTCTCGAACCCGATCCTACCTCCATCACAAAACTACAACCCAGATGTACATACACGCGTGCACGTGTACGATCAAACAATGACGCTCCGACCATCATCACCATCGCCAACCAGTCGCCGATGACATGTTCGAACATCACGATCACCCATCGCCCACAACTTTGTCGGAAATCAGAATCGAGCATATCGGTGGACACTGGAACCCACCTGATCGACAAAAAAACACTTTGCTCCACAACCTCCGATCATCAGAGAACTCGCCCTTTCGCCCAAATGTTCGCCAGCGTTCCCTCTTCCTATTTCCCCCGGTCCGGCCTCGTCCGATCAGCCCACGACACCACATTCCTACCTCAAACCTCGACGAGTCAAACCAGGTTTTAAACCCTAAATCCACGTCGTGGCACTCCTACGATCATCTAAAAATTAACCAACCATTTTTCCTTCAATCTACATCACATCATCATCCTTCAGATTCAAACTCGAAACTCGATTGTTCTTTGATCGACGGAAATTGACTTTTTTGTCAATTCCGTTCATCTTGCAATTTCGCAATAAATACCGAACTAAAAATCTTGAAATCATTGTCTAATTTCATAAATTTTCAATACGATTCTGGCTATATATTCAAAACAAAATTTTGCAATCATAGATTTTATGACTTGATTTAATTTTACAATAATATAGTATAATTTGAAAAATATACTGAGTATTTTTACTTGCAAATATTTTTGAAAATGAAATTTCATTGTGGTGATCAACTTCCTTTTTAAAATTTTAGCCTAATATTGATTTTACAGAGAGAATTTTAATTTTTAACTTAAAACATGGATACCTGTAACTATAACAGGAACCTGTATATTAACAGAATGATAATATGTCTGTTGATACAGACAGGCACAGGCATTTTGTAATTTATATTCATGCATTTATTTTTATAACAAAAACATTTTCAAATCACCATTTACATCTATTATTACAGACAAATCAAGATTTACATATGTATTGGTTGAAGAGTTTGCTCACCAGGTTAAAAAGAAACAGAGAACAGTTCTGTTATATTTTGTTCAAGCCTTAAATCCAAACCAAGATTAAATCAAGAGAGAATGGTTTTTAAATCAAACGAAGCTTGAAATCAAAGAAATAGAAATGCTACAGGTAAACAAGCATGCACACATATATATATATTCACAGCAGATTTCATAATATATATTCATTTCAAATTACATAGCATGCAACCAAATTTACCTACTTTAAATTTTTAAAAATGAAGTTACTCACCGATTTAAAATAGAGACAGGGCTTTTCTGATTTTTGAAAACAGCACTTGAAATCTTTTGAATCCTTAAAACTGAAATGCTTTTGCTATTGAAACTTTAAACTTTGAACTTGAATGCTGCTCTGATTTAAATACTTGAGTCTTTTGTATTGTTAAGCTGATTTACTTGCTAGCTGAAATGATTTTGTCTTTTTAAAACAGAGAAGAAATTGCTTCCAGATTTTGAAATGCATTCAGATTGAAGAGAGGTTACAGGTTCTTGATTTCAGGTTGAAGAAGATTACAGGCTAATGAAAATTTGAATAGATATTTGTTTGAGGAGGAGGTAAATTACAGATTATAGAATTTATTTCTGGTTTGGAAGTATTGATTTCCAGATTTGTTGTTTTGAGGAATTTGTTTGAGGAAATAGGATTATCAGATTTTGGTTTGAGTTATTCTTGGCTTTGAATTGGAAAATATAGGAAAGAAATGAATTACAGATCTGTTTTGAGATTTTATACGGCTGAAACTTTTTCTTAGTTTTGGCAAAAGAAATAGAAAAAGAAAGGAAGGGTTGAAGCAATGTTTATATAAGCTGAAATTATAAAATAAATAAAAATAAAAGAAAAACAAAATTAAATGACACTTGTCATTATCCCTTACTCATAATTTAACACTTGTTTAAATGAGGTCTTAGGAAAATAACATGTGTCCTTTTTATTTAATGAGTATATATATATGTAAAATGTTAATAAGGATTTTTCACTTTAATAATTCTTATGTAAATGTATATATGTATTTCTCTTTTAAAGAAAATGTAAATAAACAAATTTAAAAGCTTATCCAAATATTTTTAAAATGTTTATTCTTTTAATTTCTATTATAAATCCAATTTCATATTTTAAATCCAAATAAAAATCAAGTTATATATATGCATATATAACTACCATTTATATTTAAAATAACCATTCTATTTTATTAAAGTCTATTCATATTTAAAAAAAACAAAGTATTATAATTATTATTTGAAAATATCAAATTTGACAATTTTAAATAATTTATAAAAGAGATTATAAATTACTTCTATTATTAAATCATATATCTCAAGTAATATTTAAAAAGAAATAAACAAACCTTTTATTTAAATTTGAACTTAAGCTAAAATCTATTTTTAAACAATTAAACATTTATATTATGTATTTTAAAACTATATAGTTATTTATTAAAAAGCATAATATTAAATTAAATCATGATTTCCAAATTACCCAAAATATATTAGAATTTGAAAACATAATTTCATTTGTTAAATCCAACCAACTCATCTATTTACAATATATACACTTATATATATATTATTAATAGAAATCATTCTATTAAAGTTTTAAAAGATAAATCACTAATTAAATATTTATTTTAATTAGATTATTAAATTTATTCAAATCTATTAACAAAGATCAACAAATCAATTTAATTCCCAATGCAGATTATTAAATTGATATTGTCCAAATTCCCGGGATATCACAATAGGCAGGGACGTACGTAACTAATTCAAGACACTGGATTGCATATCTACCTGGAATGGCAGTTAAAACCGAACAGATCGAAAGTGCTTACAAATGAAGTGAATGAATATGAAATGAGCTACAGATCTGAAACCACAAGGGTAGTCATACTCAAAATCAGGGGCCAGACAAGCAACTCTCTACAATATGTACAAAAAGGGGGTACGTATCTACATGAAGTCAGATAACAAATGAACATCAAAATGCCACTTAAACTCACATACGAACAGGGTACAAGTTACAATGTCAACAAAGTATACAGGTGAAGCCAACTGACTCGAATGACTCAAGTGATACAAGGACAATGCTCAATGCACATCAATACAAAACTCAAACAATGCCAACATGATCAAGTTCAAAACAATGCCCCAATATCAGGTTAAAGTGAATCGAAAAAGAAACTGCAACATCAGGAAGTGCAGTCATGCCAATGACATTTAATATCATAATCAAAGTCAAGTGATATCAAGTGCAAGAGAAGTACACTATGCTGTGTTCAATACTGAAGCCACAAAATGCACATACAAATCGAAAACATTATGAAGTCAGAGCCGAGTTTGACAGTGTCAAACGTCGAAGTGAAGAACTCATAACGCGAACCACCTCAAGTTCATAGGGGCTTGATTAAGATAGTGGCCAAGCAAAATCAGAAGAAATCAAATATACGTATATGGAAAAGGTCAGAATTCACCACAATCATCCAAACAATATCGAACAGCCAAAGACGAATTCAACATAGAATATACGAACGAGAAAACAGGGTTTCGAACCCATATAAATTCGAACCCAAAATCATGCACTGGAGAGTTAAATTAGATGTGAGTACAAGATTACTCACCTATGCCATCGAAGCGCGAACGACTCACGCTCTCGATTGCTCCAAACCCTAGCCTTGAGCTCCGCCAGCGTCGCTGCGAACCCGAGCCTGCCGTTGAGGGCACCTCACGACTTGAGCACGCACCAGGAGGAGGAGGAGCGTTGGCTTCGAGAGGAGGAGGAGCCGCGAAACCCTAGTCGCCTTCTCCTCTCTGACTATTTTATTTCGTTCGTTTATTTTGAACGTGAATGACAAAATGAATAATAGGGAGAGGCCAAGGCATCGGCCTGAAGAAAACCACGGTTAAGGGAGATAATTTTAATGGGCCAAACAACAATATTAAGCCCACTGAATTGAAAAATAGCAAACCATGATGATCAAACACTTTGGTGATATTTAAAACACGATTTGAATCCATTAGAACAACGAATTCGACCACGATAAAAATTCATATTTAGGATTTTAAATACGAATAGACGATGTCATATTTAAATAAAATATTTAAATATATTATCGTATAAATGCGGGTTGTTACAGACTTCCCTCCTTAAAGAAATTGCGTCCTCGCAATCACAAGGAATAAATGGATAAACGGTAACAACCATAAGAGCATGGCAATGTCGAATGCATAAGCAAGGCAAAGGTCAACAGGGAAGTATTGGAATTATGGAAGTATCAGATATAGAATCAAAAGGTTCGACTGATTCAAATCAAAAGAATCAAAATCGTGGGGATCAAGGAATCAAAATCAGACGACTATCAAAAGCAAGAATTCAATCGAGTTCCAGCATCTAAAAGAGAAGGAAAAACAGAGCAGAAATCCCATACAGAGCACGAATTGAATGTGAGTAAATCAAATTACTCACCTGAATCGCCAAAGAAAAAGACGAAGCTCAAATCTCAAAAATCGCAAATATTCAATCATCAAAAACGATAATCAAATTTCTCAAATCAACAAATATTCGATTATCACAAGCGATAATCAAATTTAAAATTCAACAATTATTCGATTATCAAAAACGATAATCAAATTTCTCAAATCAACAATTATTCGATTATCACAAGCGATAATCAAATTTCAAATTCAACAAATATTTGATTATCACAAGCGATAATCAAATTTCAAATTCAACAAATATTTGATTATCACAAGCGATAATCAAACTTCTCAAATCAACAATTATTTAATTATCAAAAGCGATAATTAAATCTCAAATCAGCAAATATTTAATTATCAAAAGCGATAATTAAATCTCAAATCAGCAAATATTTAATTATCAAAAGCGATAATTAAATCTCAAATCAGCAAATATTTAATTATCAAAAGCGATAATTAAATCTCAAATCAGCAAATATTTAATTATCAAAAGCGATAATTAAATCTCAAATCAGCAAATATTTAATTATCAAAAGCGATAATTAAATCTCAAATCAGCAAATATTTAATTATCAAAAGCGATAATTAAATCTCAAATCAGCAAATATTTAATTATCAAAAGCGATAATTAAATCTCAAATCAGCAAATATTTAATTATCAAAAGCGATAATTAAATCTCAAATCAGCAAATATTTAATTATCAAAAGCGATAATTAAATCTCAAATCAGCAAATATTTAATTATCAAAAGCGATAATTAAATCTCAAATCAGCAAATATTTAATTATCTAAAGCGATAATTAAATCTCAAATCAGCAAATATTTAATTATCAAAAGCGATAATTAAATCTCAAATCAACAAATATTTAATTATCAAAAGTGATAATTAAATCTCAAATCAGCAAATATTTAATTATCAAAAGCGATAATTAAATCTCAAATCAGCAAATATTTAATTATCAAAAGCGATAATTAAATCTCAAACATGTCCCATACCACGTGTTTTACTAAACCGTTTGATTCTCTTCATCGTTTCCTTGAAAGTGCAAAATTGTGTATTTTGTAAAAATACATTTCACATTTTCAAACGGACAAGTCCGGAATTAAGCGAATCAGTAAAAGAAAGGGGTCATAGTCCTCGATTTTGCTGAAACGTTTAAATCGCTTCCTCATTCTTTTGAAAGCGCAAACTGTTAAAATTTCTGAAAACAATTTTATTTATTTTGTAAAAATAACAATTCACATTCTCAACTGGACAAGTCCGGAGTTAAGCGAAACAGTAAAAGAAAGGGGTCATAATCCTCGATTTTGCT
Organism: Allium fistulosum; assembly: GCA_030737815.1. NCBI lineage: Eukaryota > Viridiplantae > Streptophyta > Magnoliopsida > Asparagales > Amaryllidaceae > Allium > Allium fistulosum. The sequence goes on from CM060902.1 coordinate 1,432,279,505, forward strand.
GAATCGTTTAAGTCGCTTTCTCATTCTTTTGAAAGCGCAAACTGTTAAAATTTCTGAAAACAATTTTATTTATTTTGTAAAAATAACAATTCACATTCTCAACTGGACAAGTCCGGAGTTAAGCGAAACAGTAAAAGAAAGGGGTCATAATCCTCGATTTTGCTGAATCGTTTAAGTCGCTTTCTCATTCTTTTGAAAACGCAAACTGTTAAAAATTTATAAAACAATTTCCATTTTAAAATGATTTTCCAATCACGTGATTAAAGCTGCAAATCAGTAACAATTTTGATAAGGAAATTGTACTTCTTAAAATACCGTAAAAACGGTCACAAAACAGCATTGCGGAATAACCGCTAGAAAATCCACTTTTAAAACTTGACGGTTACTGAAGCCAAAGGAGCAGAATTTTTTTTTTTAACGTCAAAATTTCATCAAAATAATTTACATCAAAATGTAATATCAGTGAATTTTCACTCATCAGAAATGCCACAAAACACCGTGCTTCAAAATAGCACTGGTGTAAAAATCTCGTTATTAAAATAACGACAACCAAATACGTATCATAACCAAGCATCGGTTCAACGTAAAATAATTGCAATAACGTGCGATTCAAATTTTTGTACGTACTACAAAATGAACAAAGAAATTATTCGAATATATCTTCAATGAAGACAAATCAAAACAGTGAAATCTAATCAATAGATGATTAGTACAAAAGAAAGCCAGCGGAAATTTCAACAAAAATCACATAACTGTAATTTCTTCGAATTCTCAATTCGGATTCGAAATTCTCAAAGAAACAAAATAATTACAGCTATGTAAACAACAAATGAAATTCATTTCAATTTCTAAATCAAATAGATTATCAGTTGTACTCAACGAAGACAGTTTCACTGTTTCCGCTGCGCACTTTGATAATCAGTACTCAAATCAATCAAATCATCAGAACACAAATTCACTTTTATTTTTAAATAAGGATATTTAAAAAATTTCATCCAAATTTCAAAACTTTAGTTTTGACTCAAAATACAATTAAACCGTCGACCAATAGTTGTAACATATGTTCCATCTAAGTTATGTTTTATATTATGTCCATAAACCCCAAGCTCTGATACCAAGCTGTGACGCCCCACCTCTATACCCACGCTAGCCAAGAACACTACGGTGTAGTGCTGTCAACTAGCACGGAGAATAAGGCTGTTGAGGAGCGACCATCCGTGTAATTGCTTTGTGCGAGCACCGATATGTCAGATAATAGAACATTGCATTTCATTTTTAGAGGAAATCCGACATACCGATTCTCACTCAAAGCTACTACACAGTGGTTATAATAGTTTAGGACAATAGATATAAAAATAACACAGATAACCTAAATGCGGAATACAGATGGAACAAAAAGTCTCATATATATAATAACTGATATCAGTTACAATACATTTGACACAATACAAATGATACAACTACAATTGTCGACTCAAGAAGTTATATATACAAGTACATTATCGACTAATATACATGAATACATTATCATCTTAAAACAGACACACTGACTACTACAACAAGACGAAGACCACTTCAAATGATATAAAAAGTCTTCATAGCTCTAGCAGCAACCCAAAGCTAAAAATCTACAACCTGTAAATACTTGGTCTGACCCGAGTATTACATTCAAAAGAAAATAATACCCGGATCAGTCTAATTCAAACTCAGTTATTAACGCAGAGAAGCAATAATAATCAATCTCAATATAGATGACAGTCACAGAAATCTCGTATATCCAACTCTCGATACGAGAATTGGATAACGGCAGATATAACACTAAACAGTGTTAATCCACAAAACAGAAATCCAAAGCAGTTTAAGCAACTGAAATGTCAATTTAAAAATATCAATGCTAATTGGCTGCAGTACACGCTAACGTGTACTGCCTCGCCAATACAGCCTACGAATTACGCAACAGGTCGATGAATCAAGAACAAAAGGAATATCGATTAAAATCTGTCAATTCAGTGTGGCTGCAGTGCACGCACGCGTGCACCGCCTCGCCACAACAGAATATAAAGTCATCACAAGGGGCAAGGGTAAAACTGCTACGAAAATGCAGCCACCACTTATATTTAAGGGCAAGGCTGCATCAGTGAAATGAAACAGTGTATCCAGTGAAGGAGGCAACAAGTGAAACAAGTTCAACATGTCGCAAAGCAAGGCACAGGGAAATAGCAAACTGAAGGCGAGAGCACCAAAGATATGGCACTACAACACTCAACAGAACAGACGCAGATCAGCCTCATTAGAAGATAAGGTCATCAGTGAAGCAAAATGACAAAAATGCAAATGATACAAGGCATCAATGCAATGTATCAGATTCGAGAGTCAGGTACTGTACAGAGAACATTGAATCAGTGTGTATGTATGGACACTTAAATGATCAAATTCAGGCCGAAACAGTACCCACAAAAATGTAAACAAGTGTCTGGGTAACCTCTTGTTCCAGATTGCATGTAAACTACTCACTAGTACCAAAGTATGTGATTTAGTCAAATTTGTAAATGTTCACACTAATAACCATTATGCGCATGCTATACCTATACTAAATTCATGCAACTTAAAAGTGAAAATCCAACAGGAAACAGGGCTTAACAATGATATCCAACATATGATATCCAACTTAAATACACGTATGCAATATATTCAATTGCCTGCACCAAAAATTGTACACACGCAGTACCAAAATGATGTACACACGCCTGAAACAAAACTCACGCATGCATCAATTCTCACCACAATTGCAAAACAAAACAGAACTTAAAAATGTGAGCTATTACTCACGCATGCTATAGTATAACTCTAGTTAAGTTGATTAAAGATGCATGCCTGTGGTATGGATATGGGATGCTATTGTGCATCTTAGTGACGTGTCTTTTGGTAAAAACAAGGTGCCAAAAAAATGATACTATTCCCAAAAGAAAGACTAACATATTGGTCCAATTTAATGTGTACAATTGCACACAATGAAGGGTGCTGGTTTCATTTCAAAGCAGGGTTACAACGACGAAACAAAAGAGAAACCATCAAAAGAAATAGGCAGGGACGTACGTAACTAATTCAAGACACTGGATTGCATATCTACCTGGAACGGCAGTTAAAACCGAACAGATCGAAAGTGCTTACCAATGAAGTGAATGAATATGAAATGAGCTACAGATCTGAAACCACAAGGGTAGTCATACTCAAAATCAGGGGCCAGACAAGCAACTCTCTACAATATGTACAAAAAGGGGGTACGTATCTGTAACATTCCCCCTTCTGACCGCCTCCAGTCGGTGATTAAACCAACTTGAAACGTTCAAAAAGGCGAATTGTTATTTAGTTTATAAGGTTTAAACAGAATCAGCCACAGAAACACAGAATAATAACAATGAATTTAAAACAGATGAACCTTTATTTCATTACTATAAATCTTTTTATATACATCAGAGTTTTATACAATTTAATACTGATACAGCGAAATATCTTAAAATACAATTTTCTTCTGAAAACTAAAGTGATTCTTTACTCTCTCTCTAACTTCGCTGCTCGAAAATCTTCAAGCTGTAAAAATACTCGGTCTGACCCGAGTATTATATTCAAAAGAAAATAATACACAGGTCAGTCTAATTCAAACCAGTTTATTAGTGCATAGAGACAATAATAATCAAATAGACCATAGTCACAATAATTCTCGTCTATCCGACTCTTTAAACAAAGAAATCGGATAACGAAAATTTTAACACTAAACAGTGTTAAACAATAAATCAGCAGATTTAAATCATCAACAGAGATAGATGGAAAGATTTCTAAATGAAGATGATTTAGAAAAGAATGGGATTGCCGAAAACAGCGATTAACTACAAAGATTATCAATTTAAACCAAATCAAAATACGATTCAAAATATTTTGGATTTTCAACATTAAAACAATTTTTTGAAACAACAAAACATCAAGTTTTGATTGGCTGCCGTACACGCTAATGTGTACGGCCTCGCCAATACGACATACGAAATATGAAACGAATCAATGAATCAGAACAAAAGAAACATCAAGGATAGAGCAATCAGAGTACAAGAAGTACTACTACACTTGAACCAGTGATGACAGGTGAACATCAAAATGAATTTCTCGGTCCACAACATTGGCTCAACTACTAAATGCAGACCAACTTATGTCATACAATGAAACCAGGAGTATATATGAACATGCACAATTTCAACATGGCCACAACAACAAATGCAACAGTGAATCAAGGCTACAATGTAAAACTGCAAGTAACTACTATGAAATGGTCAAGCTACCATATACAGGACTTCAAGTAGATGCAAGATAACTGGGATATGAATAACTACAGCATGAAGTGGCAACAAAGTATCAACATATCAATGTCTAGGCCATAGTCAACAACAAACTGGCATTAATGCATACTGGAATAGATGCATCAAAGTGACAAAGGGGTCAGATTAAAATACATTATGAAAATCAGTGACTCAAGATCAAAGATTTAAACACATGTACAACACAGTGAACAGGTTCAGGTGAAACAGTGGACGAACAGTGTAACTCAATGTGAATCAGTACAAAATCCAATGAACAAGCAAAAGCAAACCAAACCAGACCAAGTCAAGCAATGCAGACTATATGATCTGAATATGAATGCAAGGGAGCAATGCACTAAGCAAATGAAGCAACTGACATGTAACGACCCGAAATTTTGGACCATTCGCATCCATTATAAGTGTATAGGTAGACACTCATGCCGGAGTTGAATTGCTCAAAATACCGCGTTGTTAATTTAAATTGGCAAAACTGAACATATACAGTAAATAAATAATCACAGATCACAGACACAGAGTAATAATTGCAGCGGAAATAAAAGAGATAGTAGTTCATGAAGCTACTATATGAATCTATAAAATACATCAGAGTTTACAACAGAAGAGTAATACGATACATCAGAGTTAAACTAGATACAACGGAAGAGTAACAGATACAAATCAGAATACATCACTGGAATCATCGAATATCTGAAAGCTGGATAGATAGCTGGATCTCCAAGCGAAGCTCCAACTCCAAAGGTGAGTCTCGAAAGCTGAACTACTCAGTCTGACCCGAGCGTAAAGCAAAATACAAAACACTCGAGTCAGGATTAACATTCTTATATTAATAAATCCAACTCAAGTGAAATAGCAATTGAAATACAAGTAACTCAAAGGATGTTTGGAATAACCATCCTTTAAGGATCCGTCAAACTATCTACTATATAGTAATGTACGATAAGTAGATAATGTCTATCAGTAATATAAAGATATCAAAGTAGGGTTAAGCAGGGCCCATACACCTCTTAACCTGTTTATTCCCAAAAGCATATACAAGACCGTAGTTTCCCCAAAACCGGAAGTCACCAGAGGGCAATCCATATACTAAAGGTACAAATCAAAATCGTAGTGGTCGCGAATAGGATAATCAGTATGACAAGGTACATGAGGCGATACCAACTAGGATACTAGTAGTTGCCTGATCCGGACTGATGTTGGGCATAGCAGCTACTACCCCAACACCGCGAACAACACTCCCATAATCGAGGGGTGCACCCAAATCGAATCACAAAAGTAATAGATATGGTAACGAAGAAGTGTGTCCGCTAGAGGTGGCGAACCTCAATGGCCCGGCGCGGCTCCTGTTTTAGTCATGTCAGGGGTCATCCAAAATCGTTCTCTTTCTTCAGTCAACACGTTCATCAAAACCATCCACTTCGTTCTGGATCAACACTCCGCGTATAGTTATTAAAGTGGTTTCGGTTCAGATAGAGAGTATATCCATTACCGATCCCGGTCTCTTTAATAACTTTCGTAATTATTACACCGATTGGTCGTTTATATATTTCAAAAACCAAATCAATTTCAATTTCAAATAGAATTCGTAAATCAACATTTCATTTGTCTTTCTAAAACGATTTCCAAATTTTCGTTTCAAAACTTCCAACTTACCATTTCAAAAATCTTATAATTCAATTTCAATTCCTATTTAAAACAATTCAAATATTGATTCAAGTTCGTATATAAGTTTCGTTCCGAAATCATTTAAATAAATTCTATTTAACATTCAAATCAATTTAAACTCATTTATCGATTTCATTCAATATTCGTTAAGATACTTTATCATTCAAAACAATTTCTATTAAATTTCCAAATCATTAAATCAATTTCTTAAATTCAACTTCATTAAATCAAAACTTACAAATTTAATTAAATTAAATTCATCAAATCAAATTCTTTACATTTCAAGTCTTACGTTAATTCCAAATATCACATTTTCATTTCTTGTTAAAGAAATGATTTTCCAAAACTGAATAATTTTCCAAATTCCATTTCACTTATTTACTTACTTAAATAATTTTCCAAAACTTAATTAATAAAGAAACTCAATTTCAGTTATTACGAAGTAAAATTCACTTATTCAAAAATTCAATTTCCCTTATTAAAGAATCCAAATCAATTTAATCATTAAATAATTCAATCTTATTTAATTATTAAATAATTCAAAACTTAATTATTAAATAATTTCAAAGTTTAATAATTTCAAACTTAATTATAATTTCAAACTTAATTATTAAATCATTTCAAACTTAATTCAATCATTTCTCAAATCAAACAACATTCTTTCATTGATTACATTGTTAATCTTTTGTTTCAGATTATTAAATATTACCATTTTCCTTTCATCAAAAATTCAAATTTCAACTTCATTTCAAAACCATATTCTTTATTCAAATAAAATCTTCGTTTATTTTCAAATCAAATTATTGACCAATCGGGTTTTTATTTAATTTTCTATCCTAAGTCAAAGTTCAGTTTGGGTATTTATCATTTCAACCCGATTCCAATTCAATTAAAAATCAAAGCATAACGGAGGGAACTTGCAGTGTGATAACTGGGATGGTGTCAAAGTAAATAAACAAGCAATAACAACAATCAATATCAATCCAATAATCAATTCAAATAATCCCGAAATAACCATATTAATTCGCATTGTTATTTGTACGAATTAATATAATTATTTCTAGAATCCACACTATCATTTCATGTAGATTAAAGATTATTACATTACGGTTTTCACTTGTCATCTATTTACAATTTCATACATCATCAGTTTAAGCAACATACAATTGATGGTTCAAGGTGTAGTTAACAATCCTACGTGTCAATAAATTTAACAGTTAAAGAGGTCATATTATACAAATGTCAGGTAATCAAATTTAACATTTTAATTATCCTATATCAAGTTCAATTTCATATTATTTATCAATTTACATTAACAGTTTAACGTCCAATATAAACATCAACAATCAATCAATTATCAGCCAAACCGTATTATCATTGTATAAATGATTAACAGATAATGGTGTCAGATGTCATAGGTGAACTGATACAGGTAATAGCATATATAACAGTGTAATTAACTAACAGCAGTATATTTCAATTGTCGTTTCAATTGAAATCAAATTTAATAAATAAAAGAACGTTAATCGCGAGTGAGTGCTCACCTTTAAAGGTTAGAGATGCACGAGAAGATGGCACGGATACACACACTCGTACGGACCTTGAAATTTAGTTACTAATCCAAGCAAAGCAAAGTAGAATTGGCACGAGTTCGACAACAAAGCTGGTAAAAGAAATTTAACGAAATCAAATCAGAACTGGATGATGATGATAATGGATAAGAGAACTCGTATATATAACTATATATAACTGTTTATATATATAAAAATCATTTTTTCTTTTTAAATTTCAAACGCACATTAAATTTTAAAGTTGTAAAACTCAAAATCAAAATATTTTATAATTTCAAAGACAATACTTAAAACACTATTTGTAAAATAATATTAATATGAAATCAAACTGAAGGTTGCCCATAGCAAAACAATGGCTAAACGAACAGAATTCAAACGAGTAGCTACATATACAATATATACTCCACCTTTCCCAAAGAAATCTATATGTATATAATAATAGAAAATGGGCTGCTATACTACAACATATATCTATAATGAAATCAAAGTGTACACATATTCACGCTATATTTTAAAGCCTGCTATATTTAAATCAAAGTACAAATGGTCTATGATCCAAACTAATATCCTTTGTATACACTTAAACAGGATTTTGATACCACAAAACACTAAACCAATTACATATAAAATTTTAACAATATTTGATTTAACAATACAACTTACTTTATAAAATAAACATAATCTAGCCCACTGCCGTACTTATGTATAAACCACAAAATATGTTGTTTAAGGAATCAATACCTATATAACAGCAACTCTAAATGTTCCAAAATATAACAGTAGTTGGTACAATATAAAATATATGTTTTGACAAAACAATACTTACAAGCTTAACCCATCATAAGAAAAATATAACTTTAACTGTAACTAATAAAACATATTTTAGCTAATGTAGTAAAACATATGTATAGGTTGTATAGGAAATTTATATATATAATAGATCCATACAACAACTCAATATACACACAGCAGAGTGAACCATCACTTATTATTATAAAGTGCAATTTAAAACCCGAGTTCATATAGTACTTAAATATTCAGTAGATCCATTATAAATATAGACACGATACAAACACTTATATATAAAGTTATATATTTTCTAACTTTTAAGTAATAAAACTGTTTGGACCATAAAGTTATAAGATTAAGTCTTATACACAGTAGTATACTATACATTTTTATATAACTATTTACGTATCACAACTAAAACTCAAATTCTAGAAACCATACCATGAGTAGGCTGCATGGTGCAAGTTTATGCGAATAGAGGAGAGGGAGATGTTCAAACAACAAATCAACAAGTGGTGTCTCAGCTCCACATACGTACATAAGAAATATACTTATGTACGTGTATAATTTCTGCTTCATGCGGCAAAGGCCCATGGGCTCGGTTGTGGGTGGTGAAACCGGAGGTGGGCGATTACAGGCAAGGCGGAGAGGGAGGCAATGGGTCACGGAGACGAGGTCTGGTAGGTGGGAAGGCTTGGCAACGGTGATGGGCGAACAGTGGGTTTATGTTTGGTGGAGGAGTTAGAGAATGGTGGTGGCTGGTCAGGCACGCGGAGGTTGGAATGGCGATGCTTGGCGGGTGGTGGGCTGGAGCGGCGATGGTGATGAGTTTCTCGGCTTCAGAGAGGAGGCGGAGTGAGGCCGGAGGGGAAGAAAGCGGTGGATGGCGGTGTCGCATGATGGTGGCTGGAGTTCGGTGGATGGGCGTTGCTCATGGTGGTGCGGCACGTGAGTGTCGCGTAGCGGGCCGCTGGGTTGCGGTGGCTCGGTGCAGTCGTGCGTGTTGATGGGTGGAACGGGTTGGAGTTGGGATCTGGTGGGTTCGTGTGGTTGGGAGGGTGTTAGGCTGGGATGAGAGAAAGTGAATGGTTTTGTTTATTTTTTTAGGCATAGGCTAAAGTTTAGAGAAGAGAAGGAACAGGGGAGAGAAATGTACTCAATGCAAATGAAACGATTGAATGGTTATAGGGAAGTGGGACAGCCTGGGGAATTATTAAAAGCAAACCACCGTTCAATTTTTGGACCAGTGGACACTGAATAGACACCAAAGATTCGTAACCGAGTACCGATACGGTAGGCATTACGCAAAGTGCAACGTACAACGGAACTCCGAATTTGACAATCGAATATACCGTAGAGATCAGCACGACGAGACGATCAAAATGGTATAAAGATATCAGTGGTACGATCATCCGATAAAAATCGATATCGGTACCAGAATGCTGCTATTTTGCAGAAAATAAGAACGACGGAGCAATAGATGTCCGAATTTGGAAAAACGACAAACTGAAATCTTGCTCAGAAGATGATTTAGAATTTTTCTATGTAAAAATATTTTGGTTTTGAAAACATTTTATTTTCATCGCTTTTTAACTGATTAAATTGAAGTGAATTTACGCGCGAAATAAACTTTCGTATTTTCGGACGAAAATTTACCAGTCGCTATGTTTAACTAGACGTATTCCAAATATCAAATTTTATTTCAAAATTTTATCGTTAAAATTTTACAAAATCTCAACTAATTACGTTATTAAAACAGTTGAAATTTACGGGTCGTTACACTCTCCCCCACTCAAAGCTTTTCGTCCCCGAAAAGGAACGAGGTAGGAGAATAGAAACAACCCAGAAGAAAATAGATTAAAAGACAAGATAAAACAATTAATTTAAACCATATAATTTCAAATTAAACTAATTAATATTTAACAATTTGGTTTAATCCACTTGGTTTCACTTAAGTTAAGTTAATCTATCTATTTCTAAATTCATTATCTTACTCTCTAGTCATCCTCAATTACAATTTCTAAAACCATAAATTTGAATAATCTTTTATTATAATCATATTTTATTTTCAACAGATTTAATTCTTTAATTCCAAATTATTATTAATTTTATTTCACTTAATATATCTTATTACATATTTTTAAACCATATAAATTAATTTAAACCATAAAAGTTTCGATTTAAATTAATTTATATTCAATAATTGGTTTAAATTTAAGGTACTTCCATAAGTTGATTTAATTTCAATTTTATTAATTAACCCTCAAGACAAAATTTGTTTTCAATTATCTTATTATACAATTTATCTCTATTAACATTTTATAATTAAAACTTAAGTGTATAACATTTGTTATAACCACTCAAATTTTATTTATAAATTCAATTTATATTATATATATTATCCAATTACATATTCAACTTCTGAATGATTTAGGTAAGTTGTATTAGAATGCAGTTGAACAATATACAAATAAAATTTTCTCAATTCAATTATTCAAGTTTAAATATTTATTCCAAATTTTGGTTTTATTTATAATTAAAATCATCCTTTAATAAAATTTAAGAATTAGATTTCCGATTAACTTTAAACAACTTAGAGATATATATAATATATTTATATCAAAACAAATTAAATTTTTAAAATAAGATACCTATATATATATATGTGAATCAAAATATACAGAAGAAATTCAAATCAAAATATATATTATTATTTTTTTTTTCAAAACAAAACCGTAGCAAAGCTACAGAATGGTTTCTCCACTTCGAAACTCGAAAATGAATGTCGATGATGCGGCCGCCATCACCGAAATTATTTTCCAGCGACAAAGAGAAGAGCACTGATATCCATATTTTAAAATTCTTTGAAAACGGTTTCTATTTGAAAATACGTTCAATAATATACATTTTAAAGTTTTAAAACCAAAGCTTGAAATTTTAGGAAATTAAATTCTCAAATTTCTGAATTAAATTCATTTCAAATTCCAAATCAATTTATAAACCGCATTTATAAATTTTTTTAGAACAATAAATGATAATCAAATATTATCATTTCAAACAAACAATTTAATTAACCTATTAAATTTTTAGAAAATTTTACTTATAAATATTTATAGTAAAATCATACAATTTCATTTATCAAATTTGAAAAATAATATTGTGTCAGTTTGCTCTGTTCAAGTGTTTTGGAAATCCTATCGATAGCGTTGATCAGACGAATCGATCGAAAACCCAAATCAGCATCAACAACTCAAACAACACAATATATTAAAACATTTTTAAATATAAATTTGCAAATGCACTTCCTCGCTCGACGATACAAGAATTGATTTCAAAGCAAGGATAAAGATTCAAATTTTGATAGACTCAAACCAAGGAGAATTCTGATTCGAAGATAAGTTCGAAACAAAGATATAATGATTAAATAACAAAATAGGAAGATTGATAAGTTTGTATAAATCGCGGGCAACCTTAACCGAGTCGACCGTGACTTCAAGAATAAGATCGATGCAGAATTCCGAGGTAAATCGACATTCGATCTCAAGAAATAGAATTCAGGTATAGCGGGGAATAGATAGCATCGTAAACCGAGGATACAGAAATCTCCGGTAAATCAATGCCTATTGTAGAGGAGTTTTACTCCTTTACGAATCATTCGAAGATTGGCGAGACCGCCGATCTATTATAGATAACATTCAGAATGGAGTTATGGGGTGCTCCAGAATTTGAAAGAAAACGAATAGTGAAAGACACGAATAAATTTCGGAACCGAGGGGAACGTTCCAAAATTCAAAGGAATTGAGTCAAAGGAAGAGATTGAAACTCGAATGAGAGTAATTCCGTAAATACATTTACCCTATATGTTGAGTTTTGCCTAGAGCTACCAAAGCTCTGATACCAACTGTAACGACCCGAAATTTTGGACCATTCGCATCCATTATAAGTGTATAGGTAGACACTCATGCCGGAGTTGAATTGCTCAAAATACCGCGTTGTTAATTTAAATTGGCAAAACTGAACATATACAGTAAATAAATAATCACAGATCACAGACACAGAGTAATAATTGCAGCGGAAATAAAAGAGATAGTAGTTCATGAAGCTACTATATGAATCTATAAAATACATCAGAGTTTACAACAGAAGAGTAATACGATACATCAGAGTTAAACTAGATACAACGGAAGAGTAACAGATACAAATCAGAATACATCACTGGAATCATCGAATATCTGAAAGCTGGATAGATAGCTGGATCTCCAAGCGAAGCTCCAACTCCAAAGGTGAGTCTCGAAAGCTGAACTACTCAGTCTGACCCGAGCGTAAAGCAAAATACAAAACACTCGAGTCAGGATTAACATTCTTATATTAATAAATCCAACTCAAGTGAAATAGCAATTGAAATACAAGTAACTCAAAGGATGTTTGGAATAACCATCCTTTAAGGATCCGTCAAACTATCTACTATATAGTAATGTACGATAAGTAGATAATGTCTATCAGTAATATAAAGATATCAAAGTAGGGTTAAGCAGGGCCCATACACCTCTTAACCTGTTTATTCCCAAAAGCATATACAAGACCGTAGTTTCCCCAAAACCGGAAGTCACCAGAGGGCAATCCATATACTAAAGGTACAAATCAAAATCGTAGTGGTCGCGAATAGGATAATCAGTATGACAAGGTACATGAGGCGATACCAACTAGGATACTAGTAGTTGCCTGATCCGGACTGATGTTGGGCATAGCAGCTACTACCCCAACACCGCGAACAACACTCCCATAATCGAGGGGTGCACCCAAATCGAATCACAAAAGTAATAGATATGGTAACGAAGAAGTGTGTCCGCTAGAGGTGGCGAACCTCAATGGCCCGGCGCGGCTCCTGTTTTAGTCATGTCAGGGGTCATCCAAAATCGTTCTCTTTCTTCAGTCAACACGTTCATCAAAACCATCCACTTCGTTCTGGATCAACACTCCGCGTATAGTTATTAAAGTGGTTTCGGTTCAGATAGAGAGTATATCCATTACCGATCCCGGTCTCTTTAATAACTTTCGTAATTATTACACCGATTGGTCGTTTATATATTTCAAAAACCAAATCAATTTCAAATAGAATTCGTAAATCAACATTTCATTTGTCTTTCTAAAACGATTTCCAAATTTTCGTTTCAAAACTTCCAACTTACCATTTCAAAAATCTTATAATTCAATTTCAATTCCTATTTAAAACAATTCAAATATTGATTCAAGTTCGTATATAAGTTTCGTTCCGAAATCATTTAAATAAATTCTATTTAACATTCAAATCAATTTAAACTCATTTATCGATTTCATTCAATATTCGTTAAGATACTTTATCATTCAAAACAATTTCTATTAAATTTCCAAATCATTAAATCAATTTCTTAAATTCAACTTCATTAAATCAAAACTTACAAATTTAATTAAATTAAATTCATCAAATCAAATTCTTTACATTTCAAGTCTTACGTTAATTCCAAATATCACATTTTCATTTCTTGTTAAAGAAATGATTTTCCAAAACTGAATAATTTTCCAAATTCCATTTCACTTATTTACTTACTTAAATAATTTTCCAAAACTTAATTAATAAAGAAACTCAATTTCAGTTATTACGAAGTAAAATTCACTTATTCAAAAATTCAATTTCCCTTATTAAAGAATCCAAATCAATTTAATCATTAAATAATTCAATCTTATTTAATTATTAAATAATTCAAAACTTAATTATTAAATAATTTCAAAGTTTAATAATTTCAAACTTAATTATAATTTTAAACTTAATTATTAAATCATTTCAAACTTAATTCAATCATTTCTCAAATCAAACAACATTCTTTCATTGATTACATTGTTAATCTTTTGTTTCAGATTATTAAATATTACCATTTTCCTTTCATCAAAAATTCAAATTTCAACTTCATTTCAAAACCATATTCTTTATTCAAATAAAATCTTCGTTTATTTTCAAATCAAATTATTGACCAATCGGGTTTTTATTTAATTTTCTATCCTAAGTCAAAGTTCAGTTTGGGTATTTATCATTTCAACCCGATTCCAATTCAATTAAAAATCAAAGCATAACGGAGGGAACTTGCAGTGTGATAACTGGGATGGTGTCAAAGTAAATAAACAAGCAATAACAACAATCAATATCAATCCAATAATCAATTCAAATAATCCCGAAATAACCATATTAATTCGCATTGTTATTTGTACGAATTAATATAATTATTTCTAGAATCCACACTATCATTTCATGTAGATTAAAGATTATTACATTACGGTTTTCACTTGTCATCTATTTACAATTTCATACATCATCAGTTTAAGCAACATACAATTGATGGTTCAAGGTGTAGTTAACAATCCTACGTGTCAATAAATTTAACAGTTAAAGAGGTCATATTATACAAATGTCAGGTAATCAAATTTAACATTTTAATTATCCTATATCAAGTTCAATTTCATATTATTTATCAATTTACATTAACAGTTTAACGTCCAATATAAACATCAACAATCAATCAATTATCAGCCAAACCGTATTATCATTGTATAAATGATTAACAGATAATGGTGTCAGATGTCATAGGTGAACTGATACAGGTAATAGCATATATAACAGTGTAATTAACTAACAGCAGTATATTTCAATTGTCGTTTCAATTGAAATCAAATTTAATAAATAAAAGAACGTTAATCGCGAGTGAGTGCTCACCTTTAAAGGTTAGAGATGCACGAGAAGATGGCACGGATACACACACTCGTACGGACCTTGAAATTTAGTTACTAATCCAAGCAAAGCAAAGTAGAATTGGCACGAGTTCGACAACAAAGCTGGTAAAAGAAATTTAACGAAATCAAATCAGAACTGGATGATGATGATAATGGATAAGAGAACTCGTATATATAACTATATATAACTGTTTATATATATAAAAATCATTTTTTCTTTTTAAATTTCAAACGCACATTAAATTTTAAAGTTGTAAAACTCAAAATCAAAATATTTTATAATTTCAAAGACAATACTTAAAACACTATTTGTAAAATAATATTAATATGAAATCAAACTGAAGGTTGCCCATAGCAAAACAATGGCTAAACGAACAGAATTCAAACGAGTAGCTACATATACAATATATACTCCACCTTTCCCAAAGAAATCTATATGTATATAATAATAGAAAATGGGCTGCTATACTACAACATATATCTATAATGAAATCAAAGTGTACACATATTCACGCTATATTTTAAAGCCTGCTATATTTAAATCAAAGTACAAATGGTCTATGATCCAAACTAATATCCTTTGTATACACTTAAACAGGATTTTGATACCACAAAACACTAAACCAATTACATATAAAATTTTAACAATATTTGATTTAACAATACAACTTACTTTATAAAATAAACATAATCTAGCCCACTGCCGTACTTATGTATAAACCACAAAATATGTTGTTTAAGGAATCAATACCTATATAACAGCAACTCTAAATGTTCCAAAATATAACAGTAGTTGGTACAATATAAAATATATGTTTTGACAAAACAATACTTACAAGCTTAACCCATCATAAGAAAAATATAACTTTAACTGTAACTAATAAAACATATTTTAGCTAATGTAGTAAAACATATGTATAGGTTGTATAGGAAATTTATATATATAATAGATCCATACAACAACTCAATATACACACAGCAGAGTGAACCATCACTTATTATTATAAAGTGCAATTTAAAACCCGAGTTCATATAGTACTTAAATATTCAGTAGATCCATTATAAATATAGACACGATACAAACACTTATATATAAAGTTATATATTTTCTAACTTTTAAGTAATAAAACTGTTTGGACCATAAAGTTATAAGATTAAGTCTTATACACAGTAGTACTATACATTTTTATATAACTATTTACGTATCACAACTAAAACTCAAATTCTAGAAACCATACCATGAGTAGGCTGCATGGTGCAAGTTTATGCGAATAGAGGAGAGGGAGATGTTCAAACAACAAATCAACAAGTGGTGTCTCAGCTCCACATACGTACATAAGAAATATACTTATGTACGTGTATAATTTCTGCTTCATGCGGCAAAGGCCCATGGGCTCGGTTGTGGGTGGTGAAACCGGAGGTGGGCGATTACAGGCAAGGCGGAGAGGGAGGCAATGGGTCACGGAGACGAGGTCTGGTAGGTGGGAAGGCTTGGCAACGGTGATGGGCGAACAGTGGGTTTATGTTTGGTGGAGGAGTTAGAGAATGGTGGTGGCTGGTCAGGCACGCGGAGGTTGGAATGGCGATGCTTGGCGGGTGGTGGGCTGGAGCGGCGATGGTGATGAGTTTCTCGGCTTCAGAGAGGAGGCGGAGTGAGGCCGGAGGGGAAGAAAGCGGTGGATGGCGGTGTCGCATGATGGTGGCTGGAGTTCGGTGGATGGGCGTTGCTCATGGTGGTGCGGCACGTGAGTGTCGCGTAGCGGGCCGCTGGGTTGCGGTGGCTCGGTGCAGTCGTGCGTGTTGATGGGTGGAACGGGTTGGAGTTGGGATCTGGTGGGTTCGTGTGGTTGGGAGGGTGTTAGGCTGGGATGAGAGAAAGTGAATGGTTTTGTTTATTTTTTTAGGCATAGGCTAAAGTTTAGAGAAGAGAAGGAACAGGGGAGAGAAATGTACTCAATGCAAATGAAACGATTGAATGGTTATAGGGAAGTGGGACAGCCTGGGGAATTATTAAAAGCAAACCACCGTTCAATTTTTGGACCAGTGGACACTGAATAGACACCAAAGATTCGTAACCGAGTACCGATACGGTAGGCATTACGCAAAGTGCAACGTACAACGGAACTCCGAATTTGACAATCGAATATACCGTAGAGATCAGCACGACGAGACGATCAAAATGGTATAAAGATATCAGTGGTACGATCATCCGATAAAAATCGATATCGGTACCAGAATGCTGCTATTTTGCAGAAAATAAGAACGACGGAGCAATAGATGTCCGAATTTGGAAAAACGACAAACTGAAATCTTGCTCAGAAGATGATTTAGAATTTTTCTATGTAAAAATATTTTGGTTTTGAAAACATTTTATTTTCATCGCTTTTTAACTGATTAAATTGAAGTGAATTTACGCGCGAAATAAACTTTCGTATTTTCGGACGAAAATTTACCAGTCGCTATGTTTAACTAGACGTATTCCAAATATCAAATTTTATTTCAAAATTTTATCGTTAAAATTTTACAAAATCTCAACTAATTACGTTATTAAAACAGTTGAAATTTACGGGTCGTTACATGACACAAACAACATCATCAACTACAGGCATAGTAAAAATGGCCAGAGACAAAGCTCACAGGGCCAGAGGATCAAAAATACACAAATGCAAAAATACCTCAACAATGAAGACTTCAGACAAACATGAATGCAAGCACTGAAAACAGAGATGGCCATAAGCTCACAAAGGATTTACAGAAATATCAAACAATGCCAACATCGATGAATATATGAAGTAACAAAGAAGCAAGTTTCAAAATTCACGAAACAGAAACAAAGAAATATCAAGTTCGTATATTTGAAATTGTCAAAGGTCAAAGATTTAAAAATAGGAAAGTTTTAAATGCCGTGAGAATCAAGGAGAATCGAAACTGTGGTACTCAAGTTAAAAATATATCAGGAAGATTGAGAAATAGGAAAGTACGAAACTCTGGAATCACAAAGTTTCAGATACCCTAAGGAGCAAGCGAAGTCGAAGCCAAGCAAGATCAAAGCAAAGACGAGCGCTCAAGGGAACAAAGCCCCAAAGTTATAGAGAAAATAATGAAACTATTATCAAAGCAATAATTTCAAACCGTGACCAAGAAATCAACTCAGAAAAACAAATACGACTGAAAATCATCAAATTCGAACGCAAATAAACTGGAGCTGGAATTAGATGTGAGCGGTTATCCACTCACCTTTTTCGATGCGTACTGAAGTAGCCGCGATCACCTCCAGAGATTCGAGCAAGCCCAAGAGTTCGAAACCCTAATTTGCGAAAAGTCGAAGCTCTAGCCAATCCCACAGAAGCGAACGCGAGGCCAAAGCCCTAGTTTGGACAAAGAGGAAGAAAGAAACTCGTGGCCGCCATTTTTATTTCTCTTCGATTTTTTTTTCTTAGGGTTACGAATGAGAAAAAGTAAAGGGGGAAACGGGTTTACTTAATCACGACATCAAAGAACCATGGGCCAGTATATATTTTTCAAAGCCCACTTAACCCTTAACCAATTTTTTCTTTTCTTCTTTTTTTCCAAAAGAATTTAACTGATTCAAAAATTTCAACAACAATTTTTATTAGACGAATTCCAATTCGAATCGAAACTCCTATAAGCAAATAGCTAGCAGAGAAATCGTTTAACGATGATATCTAATCGATGCAAAAATCCTGGTTATTACAGAAATTCAAATTGAATTCAATTAAATTTTATACGCGTTTATACGTCGTGTATTCGCAAAACAATTTTTGATAAATACGAAAATTGAAATCCGATAATAATTCAATATTACGGACCCAATGGAGTTGGTTTCGTCAAATCCCGAGACTGTGCCTCGGAAGGCTATTTTTAAATTCAATTTAAACGATACAATTTCAAACTGAACAAATCACTTTCAAATTCAATTCTGAAACTTCTATTATCTTCAGTATTATCAATATGAATTTTCTAAGCCTTTAAATTATTTTTAACCGGCTTAAAATTGAAGATTCAAATTTTATTCAACTTCAATAGATTAAATTCAAAAAATTAATCGCTAATTCATTCTGATAATTTGAAATTCAAGTCAAATCATCATTTAAATATTTAAAATTAATTAAACATCTTCAATTTAATTTGTTCAAAATTCAGGGTCGTTACAATCTCCCCTCCTTAAAAATTTTCGTCCACGAAAAGGAAAGGTTGTTAAAATTCCATTAATATTTATACCCTACTCAATTTTTTCTAATCTTGAAACTCAATACAAATAAATGAATATAGGATTCATTTCATTTGTTTAATCTCACTAGTTTTGTTTATTATCTCCTTTGTTTATTGGTTTCTAAAATCAAAACGCAAGTCTTTTACCAAATTTTCGACTTACAAAAATCAGATTTAAACTTTGAAATTCTTCACGTTAGAGATTTGCATAATATATATCTTCCAAAGCTGTGGACTTTCAAAACATTTCAAAGATCCTCTTCCTTAATTCATTAAGTAGGAATTATGTAATTCTAATTTCAAACTATTGATTTGCTATTTACAGTTTGAAAATACTTGCTAACTCGAAATTTAACAAGTTCATCTTCGTTCTCACAGACATTAGACATACGCTGGCCAGGCGCAGGTCTAAAAATCTCCAAGTACTAAACATACTTGCTTCAATTCCCAGTGAAAATACTTTTAAAAATGGATATGGAAAGCACGTTCCCCCATGGATCACAGTTTACCCGGCGGTTACGCTACTATCCCAGTAGAATCGCTTATAACCGTAGATTTCACATCTCTCTTGAATTTCGCCATGGTTGTTGCCATAGATCGCGGTCCACACGGCGGTTACGCTACTATCCCAGTAGAATCGCTTGTAACCGTAGGCATCTCGCCCCTCGAATTTCGCTTGGCATTTAGATTGCAGTTTACTCGGCGGTTACGCCATTATCCCAATGGAATCGCTTGTAATTATGGGCATCTCGCCCCTCAAATTACGCTAACATACATCATAATCGACATGATCCCATCACGAGGGATTCTAGTCCAAATGGACATTCCAACTTATGGAAAATTCTACGTAGCTACGAATTTCAAATAGACACTCTTCACGAGTTCCAATACCTTCTCCAATAATAAATGGAAGGTACTTTTCCATATCCTCAGTTTAGAAAACATAATATTATACATATATAGTACTTCATTTCACATTTCGTACATATCATACTCATGTAAACCTACATAAGATTTCCATAACAATGTCTTTCTAAACTAACAGTTTCAAATTTACCGTATTCATATATATAAGTTCTGAAACTTACATATCCATATTCATAACAAATAGAGGATTTCAAAAAATTTCCTCTAAGTCGATTTGGAAATTTTAAGGTTATCTCAAACCCAATTCATATTCATAATTCCATTTATTATCGACTTTCACATTCGATTTGGATTTCACGCTACATCGTCAATTCTCAACACAGAATTGATGTCTATCGATATATAACCTCTGAGCTCGTACGTCTCAGAGAAGGGTGTTAAGCTAAGAGAATAAATTCTCCGCCACCAACAGATATATATTTAATAGAGATCAATTGCTATGTCATCAATTCACAATGTTAGACATACAATCCAAATCATCATCTGAAATTCAAAGCTCAACTTATATTGTCTTTGATGTCGAAGTTAAACTCAATTTTAACTTAACGATTCAATCTTTTTGAAAAATTTCAAATTGAACTAATTGTTCAAATTTCTCATTTAACTTTTCAACTTCGACTTCAAAAATGAATTTCAAATCATTTATCCCTTACGGAATATATTCACAACATTTCATATTTGGAAAACATTTCCATACTTATTTAAAAATAAGTAATTCACAAATCTAATTTATTTTCAACATTTGAAAATATTCGATATACTTAAATCAAAATTAAGTATATATTTCATCTTTAAGGAAATCATTCTCTTTCACACATTTATTTGAGTTAAAACGAATGTTACGTAAAACATCGTTACGACAACTCAAAATCACTAGTATAGGGATTCGAAATTTAGATAGATGTATAAATCCCAATACTATACAAAACATTTCCTTTCGGAAATCATTTACTATAACAATAGTGTTATAGTCCACCATTTCCTTTTATCTCGAAAACGTCTATTTCAACAATGAATGTTGAAATCAATGGTTTCGATATTCAATGCCTTTGAAAACATCTTTTAAAATAATTTACTTCGTTTTAAAATATCACTTTCCCAAAACATGTCCATTTTATTCAATAATATATTCACTGTCCAAAATCGTGAATATACTTCATTTAACGGCTGTAAGAATTACTTATCAAAATAAGTCATTTTCAGATTTATAAACAACGTTAATAAATTCGGTTCCTATTTATAAAGACTTCAATTTATAAAAATCACTTTATTAACCATTCCTTTTATATACTCAGTTTTATATCAAAAATTTAATTTATAAGTAAATTACTTATAAATTCTTTTTATTTACAACATCGATTCATTTTATAACTTCACTTATGAAATCCATTAATATTTCATTTTTAACACTTATACAAACTCATTTTATAATTCCAATATAATATCAATTCTTTTCAAATCTTCAATTCAAACCGTTTATAATAATTCAAAATTTTCAATTTTTAAACTATTATATAAATTTATCAACTTTCCATTTCCAACATAATCAACTAGTTCTTTAGTAAATCATTCATCGAATTGATTTTCAATTAAATCACATTTGATTTATTCACATTGGATTTTTCTAACATTCATTCATATTCAATTAGTTTACTTTCACTAATTTATATCCAAGTTAGTTTGCTTTCAATTCAAATCAAAATTGATTCTATTTAGATTTACTTATCTTTCAATTTGAATTCAATTACTTAACTTCCAATTTCCATTAATTCAATTTCATTAACACTTAGTGAATTTCTATACAATCAACTAGCAACCAATGCACATTCAACTTAACCAAATTTATTTACTTTGCTTACATTCAATTTGGTTTAACACATATAATTTTAATTGGTTTATATTCTAATTCAGATTGAATTCTTATACTCACCATATTCACTAATTCACTTTTACAATTAAAGTTAAATTTCCTTTCTATAACTCAATTTCATATTCATTACTTCACTTTATTAATTCATTTTGATATCAAATTCAATTTGATTCAATATTACTTAAGCCATGTTTCATTTTATCTTCACTTGACTTATTTTCACTATACAGCTTAAGTTCGGCTCTAAGTTATTTGAAATTCTATTTTACTAAACTTAACTTAGATTTTATTTCAAAAATTCTCTTATTTAACTTTTGCTAAAGTCAAATTCATATCACTATCCAAAATTCAGATTTTGTTTTACTTAACAAAACTGTTTAACCATTTTAACAACTGGTTTTACTTAAATTTTCTCATTTTATAAGTTAAACAACTTATTAATTTAAACTTTCCAATTCATATCATATAATCACTTCTCTTTTAAGTTTAACTTTTCATCTCAATAATTTTTCAAATCAAGTTCAATTTATTTAACTTTCCTTTAGTTAAATTCCAAATCCATATATTTATTAATGCCTACTCAATTCAATTTAACTTTTCTTAAGTTAAAAATCTTTATTTTCAAAAACAATTTTATACTTCTTTGGATTTGAAAAACATTTTCTTTAAAGTGTTTCTAGTAACTATTCATATTAAACATCATAAACTAAGCTTTGTGTAAACCAAAGCTCTGATACCACTCTGTAACATTCCCCCTTCTGACCGCCTCCAGTCGGTGATTAAACCAACTTGAAACGTTCAAAAAGGCGAATTGTTATTTAGTTTATAAGGTTTAAACAGAATCAGCCACAGAAACACAGAATAATAACAATGAATTTAAAACAGATGAACCTTTATTTCATTACTATAAATCTTTACAATTTAATACTGATACAGCGGAATATCTTAAAATACAATTTTCTTCTGAAAACTAAAGTGATTCTTTACTCTCTCTCTAACTTCGCTGCTCGAAAATCTTCAAGCTGTAAAAATACTCGGTCTGACCCGAGTATTATATTCAAAAGAAAATAATACACAGGTCAGTCTAATTCAAACCAGTTTATTAGTGCATAGAGACAATAATAATCAAATAGACGATAGTCACAATAATTCTCGTCTATCCGACTCTTTAAACAAAGAAATCGGATAACGAAAATTTTAACACTAAACAGTGTTAAACAATAAATCAGCAGATTTAAATCATCAACAGAGATAGATGGAAATATTTCTAAATGAAGATGATTTAGAAAAGAATGGGATTGCCGAAAACGGCGATTAACTACAAAGATTATCAATTTAAACCAAATCAAAATACGATTCAAAATATTTTGGATTTTCAACATTAAAACAATTTTTTGAAACAACAAAACATCAAGTTTTGATTGGCTGCCGTACACGCTAATGTGTACGGCCTCGCCAATACGACATACGAAATATGAAACGAATCAATGAATCGGAACAAAAGAAACATCAAGGATAGAGCAATCAGAGTACAAGAAGTACTACTACACTTGAACCAGTGATGACAGGTGAACATCAAAATGAATTTCTCGGTCCACAACATTGGCTCAACTACTAAATGCAGACCAACTTATGTCATACAATGAAACCAGGAGTATATATGAACATGCACAATTTCAACATGGCCACAACAACAAATGCAACAGTGAATCAAGGCTACAATGTAAAACTGCAAGTAACTGCTATGAAATGGTCAAGCTACCATATACAGGACTTCAAGTAGATGCAAGTTAACTGGGATATGAATAACTACAGCATGCAGTGGCAACAAAGTATCAACATATCAATGTCTAGGCCATAGTCAACAACAAACTGGCATTAATGCATACTGGAATAGATGCATCAAAGTGACAAAGGGGTCAGATTAAAATACATTATGAAAATCAGTGACTCAAGATCAAAGATTTAAACACATGTACAACACAGTGAACAGGTTCAGGTGAAACAGTGGACGAACAGTGCAACTCAATGCGAATCAGTACAAAATCCAATGAACAAGCAAAAGCAAACCAAACCAGACCAAGTCAAGCAATGCAGACTATATGATCTGAATATGAATACAAGGGAGCAATGCACTAAGCAAATGAAGCAACTGACACAAACAACATCATCAACTACAGGCATAGTAAAAATGGCCAGAGACAAAGCTCACAGGGCCAGAGGATCAAAAATACACAAATGCAAAAATACCTCAACAATGAAGACTTCAGACAAACATGAATGCAAGCACTGAAAACAGAGATGGCCATAAGCTCACAAAGGATTTACAGAAATATCAAACAATGCCAACATCGATGAATATATGAAGTAACAAAGAAGCAAGTTTCAAAATTCACGAAACAGAAACAAAGAAATATCAAGTTCGTATATTTGAAATTGTCAAAGGTCAAAGATTTAAAAATAGGAAAGTTTTAAATGCCGTGAGAATCAAGGAGAATCAAAACTGTGGTACTCAAGTTAAAAATATATCAGGAAGATTGAGAAATAGGAAAGTACGAAACTCTGGAATCACAAAGTTTCAGATACCCTAAGGAGCAAGCGAAGTCGAAGCCAAGCAAGATCAAAGCAAAGACGAGCGCTCAAGGGAACAAAGCCCCAAAGTTAAAGAGAAAAGAACGAAACTATTATCAAAGCAATAATTTCAAACCGTGACCAAGAAATCAACTCAGAAAAACAAATACGACTGAAAATCATCAAATTCGAACGCAAATAAACTGGAGCTGGAATTAGATGTGAGCGGTTATCCACTCACCTTTTTCGACGCGTACTGAAGTAGCCGCGATCACCTCCAGAGATTCGAGCAAGCCCAAGAGTTCGAAACCCTAATTTGCGAAAAGTCGAAGCTCTAGCCAATCCCACAGAAGCGAACGCGAGGCCAAAGCCCTAGTTTGGACAAAGAGGAAGAAAGAAACTCGTGGCCGCCATTTTTATTTCTCTTCGATTTTTTTTTCTTAGGGTTACGAATGAGAAAAAGTAAAGGGGGAAACGGGTTTACTTAATCACGACATCAAAGAACCATGGGCCAGTATATATTTTTCAAAGCCCACTTAACCCTTAACCAATTTTTTCTTTTCTTCTTTTTTTCCAAAAGAATTTAACTGATTCAAAAATTTCAACAACAATTTTTATTAGACGAATTCCAATTCGAATCGAAACTCCTATAAGCAAATAGCTAGCAGAGAAATCGTTTAACGATGATATCTAATCGATGCAAAAATCCTGGTTATTACAGAAATTCAAATTGAATTCAATTAAATTTTATACGCGTTTATACGTCGTGTATTCGCAAAACAATTTTTGATAAATACGAAAATTGAAATCCGGTAATAATTCAATATTACGGACCCAATGGAGTTGGTTTCGTCAAATCCCGAGACTGTGCCTCGGAAGGCTATTTTTAAATTCAATTTAAACGATACAATTTCAAACTGAACAAATCGCTTTCAAATTCAATTCTAAAACTTCTATTATCTTCAGTATTATCAATATGAATTTTCTAAGACTTTAAATTATTTTTAACCGGCTTAAAATTGAAGATTCAAATTTTATTCAACTTCAATAGATTAAATTCAAAAAAATTAATCGCTAATTCATTCTGATAATTTGAAATTCAAGTCAAATCATCATTTAAATATTTAAAATTAATTAAACATCTTCAATTTAATTTGTTCAAAATTCAGGGTCGTTACAGTATCTACATGAAGTCAGATAACAAATGAACATCAAAATGCCACTTAAACTCACATACGAACAGGGTACAAGTTACAATGTCAACAAAGTATACAGGTGAAGCCAACTGACTCGAATGACTCAAGTGATACAAGGACAATGCTCAATGCACATCAATACAAAACTCAAACAATGCCAACATGATCAAGTTCAAAACAATGCCCCAATATCAGGTTAAAGTGAATCGAAAAAGAAACTGCAACATCAGGAAGTGCAGTCATGCCAATGACATTTAATATCATAATCAAAGTCAAGTGATATCAAGTGCAAGAGAAGTACACTATGCTGTGTTCAATACTGAAGCCACAAAATGCACATACAAATCGAAAACATTATGAAGTCAGAGCCGAGTTTGACAGTGTCAAACGTCGAAGTGAAGAACTCATAACGCGAACCACCTCAAGTTCATAGGGGCTTGATTAAGACAGTGGCCAAGCAAAATCAGAAGAAATCAAATATACGTATATGGAAAAGGTCAGAATTCACCACAATCATCCAAACAATATCGAACAGCCAAAGACGAATTCAACATAGAATATACGAACGAGAAAACAGGGTTTCGAACCCATATAAATTCGAACCCAAAATCATGCACTGGAGAGTTAAATTAGATGTGAGTACAAGATTACTCACCTATGCCATCGAAGCGCGAACGACTCACGCTCTCGATTGCTCCAAACCCTAGCCTTGAGCTCCGCCAGCGTCGCTGCGAACCCGAGCCTGCCGTTGAGGGCACCTCACGACTTGAGCACGCACCAGGAGGAGGAGGAGCGTTGGCTTCGAGAGGAGGAGGAGCCGCGAAACCCTAGTCGCCTTCTCCTCTCTGACTATTTTATTTTGTTCGTTTATTTTGAACGTGAATGACAAAATGAATAATAGGGAGAGGCCAAGGCATCAGCCTGAAGAAAACCACGGTTAAGGGAGATAATTTTAATGGGCCAAACAGCAATATTAAGCCCACTGAATTTAAAAATAGCAAACCATGATGATCAAACACTTTGGTGATATTTAAAACACGATTTGAATCCATTAGAATAACGGATTCGACCACGATAAAAATTCATATTTAGGATTTTAAATACGAATAGACGATGTCATATTTAAATAAAATATTTAATTATATTATCGTATAAATGCGGGTTGTTACACCTTATCAATCACTAATTAATCATTAACCTTCCTTAAGTGTTACTTAAACCTAAATCACTTACTTAATTACTAATTAAGTGCTAATTACTTTTAATTATTTTATTAAATAAATAAAATATTAATCTAACTAAACTAAATCTCTTTTTATATTACTTAATTTAGTTTAAAAATCATTTGCAAAATTATTTTAAAAGAAAACGTTTTAAAACGAAAATTGAAAATTTTGTCAAACTACGTCCACAACGACTATCGCTATGAGCACGATTCGCTTAAACATACTTTAAGCAAAAACACTTGCTTATTCTTTCCTATTTCATGTCTAGAAACATAACTTTTAAAGTTTTTGAGACTTAGAAACAAAGATAGAAACTTTGAATCAATTTCCAAACTTTAAAACAAGAAAACATAGTTTTTGTTTTCGAATCGGATCTCACGTCCGTCGCAACACACAAAGTTGTTAACTTTGGTTCAACTCAACATACTTTGGTTCTTAGATCACAATCGTACATCACATTACGTACCTTTAACATCACAATGAAACACATATATAAACATAAGGTTATATGCTTACTAACTCGACAACATCACATTCATATCTCAAATTCAACGCCAAACGCAAACATCCATCAAATCACCATCGACCAAAATAATAAGCATTCAATTTTCTCATTATATTATCACCACAATAACACATCATAGTAAAGTCGAAAACCTTTCCAAAATAAAGTAGTTTACTTACCTTTATGCTTACTAACTTCGCCTAAACTTCGACTATAACTCTACAACACCTCTACTCTCAACTCTAGCTTAAAATTTTAAAACTTTGGAGGGGCTAAGGCCTTAGAATGTGTTCGGCCGGAGGTGGTTTGGCTTGGCTAGGGCTTTTTGGAGTAGTGATGGTCTTAGTTTTTGGAAGAGAAGATGCTGAAATGAAAGTAAAAGAAGTATAGAAGGTATCGGAACAAGTTACAACGCAAAAAGCTAATTTTTTTGAACTATGGAAGCCATGGAATATTTTAGAGAAGAAAGTCTAGAAAAAATGAAGTTGGAATGTAAATGAAATTGTGTGTGTGAGGATGTGTATTTATAGACGAAAGAAAGTGGAAAATTACCATTTTAACCTTAGTTTTAAAATATCCTAACATGTCATTATTTTGACAAGACATATCACCACCTTCCTCCCCCTCATATGTCACATCACCCCCTCTCTAGTCACATCCTTTAGGTCATGATTGATAATGATGATAATATGGCAAGAGATAATGATATATACTTATATATATAAGTTATTATTTTTAAAACCATGACTTGTCACATCACTTGCTAAACAAATTAACATAAGATAATATACTATTAGTGTATTATTATTATTTGGTAATGAACTCTTATATATGTATATAGTGCGTAAAGACAAATAATGTTCCTGACAACTTTCCGATGTCGAAAAGTCAAAATTCCGAAAAACGTTTTCCTGTCACATTTTCTATTGTTCTACGAACTATCGATTTTGTTAAACGAATTTTAAATACTATTTTACCATCATTATTAAATAATTAAAATAGGTTTATTTGTAGATAAAAACCTATTTATTTAATATTTAAACGTAACTTGAATTTCTAAAGAAATATACAAAACCGATGATATCAACCGTCGATGTCATAAATACATTTTATTTTCCAAAACTAAAATAAATTATTTTATTTCATAATCTTGTTTGAAAACATATATTAGTGTGTGTATCCAGAGTCATGCACGATCCTTATTATTTAAAAGCAGTTTTATCGATAAAACGATTTCCGATTGTTTTATCGATATTTTACCTAGGACGATATTTACAAATTATCAATATTTTACCTCGGTAATTTGTCCATAAATATTTTTACCAAAAAAAATAAATATTATTATTTAACACTTAAAACATTATTATTTATTACTTTTAAACCCATATCCAAATATTTTAAAAATAAATATAATTTATCCAAGCGATAAATTTGCGGGTCGTTACATTCTTGCCCTCTTAAAAGAATTTCATCCCCGAAATTATACCACAACCTTATTCCCATAAATACTTAAAACTATTCATCAAATCATATGATATACATAGATCATTCCTATGTAAAAATTTGGTTTGATCTCTCATTTGAATACATAACTTCATTTCCGAAGTAGTATCGCTTACTCGACTTCCTAGTGCAGACTTTGATCAGGCTTCTTAATTAGAAACCTTTGTTCTCCTTGCATAGCCATAAACTATGATAGACAATCTTTAGTTCCATATAAGAACCCTCATCAATGCTCGCCGTAAAAAATCGAGCGATAAATCCCTATTCGGAATGGTGTGAAACACCTCGAGTCATGTACTCGAATCTTGGATCGAAAACTATATGAAAGGAGAAATGATCTACGTACAACCTACATACTAATCCCATTGGTTCCTACTTCCCAATATTATAATTACCCTTTTTAAAGAATCAACATTTTACTTAAGAACATTACTTAAGTTTATTAACATTCTATGACTCAAATTCATTTTAGTATGATACTCTTCTATATTTAGAAGAGTATATACAATTTCAAATCTTAAATTGGTTTTACTAAACCTAGGATGTTCAAAAAATTTAAAACTTTGTTTATTAACCCACTCTTAATCTAGACATCATTTTATTTTGAAAACTCTATTCTTTTAAGGGATTCGAGAACATAATACCCGGGTTTTATTTCACAAAACCTTGAAAGCATACATATAGCTCGAGTGTAACGACCCAGAATTTGACCACTTTAAAATATATTATTTAAATTTATTTTAAATATAAAATATATAACATTTTATGATTTAAGTAATACTAAATAGGGTTTGCAAAGAGAAATATACACAAAAATAGGAATAATTGCTTATATCGACAAATGTGACAAAAATCCTGATTTCAGAAAAGTAAGTTTCAGCGGTTAAATAAATTATTTTAATTAATTTATGAGTTTTTATATTTTTCAATAACATTATACAAATTTATTTTTAAATTTGGTTTACATAAATAAATAGTTTAACTAAAACGTCAAAATGTGTCCGTAAAACATTTTGTGAAAATAACGTTTTGTCGAATAAAAGTTGCCGCAACGTTGTTGCACCTTTATGTATATATACATGTACACATTTTTAAATATTTTAAGTATTAACAATTAACTAATCAAGTTTACTTTTGCTAATTAAGGTTAGAAATTTCTAGAAAATCATTAAGAAAAAGTAAACATAAAAGGACAAAATCATGTCAAATCAAATAAAATCTTTACTTTATTTTCCATATGCATTAAGGTACTAAGACATAAAGTAGTGATGTGACAAAGTGATGGTAAGTGTTGAAAAAGTAAGATAAAGTAAGGATATTTTGGTAATTTTGTAAAGGGTTAAATTTGTAATTCACCACTTCTTACTTTTCCTATAAATACCCATCCATTCTTCTCATTTTCTTCACACTTCTCATCCTTCTTCTTCTTCATTTTTGAGCTTTCTTTTGCTCATTAATAGTTTCTCTTCTTTAAGAGAGGTAGGAGGGTTAAAAATAGCGGAGTTCTTAAGCACCAATCCACTAATTACTCTCTAACCTCTTCTTAATTCACTTCTTCTTCTTCTCTTCTTTAAATGGCCTTAGGCCATGAGTATTGGGATGTGGATGCTATGGCCGTGAGCTATGGGGGAGGAAGGATGGTCGTGAACATCAGCAAGGTGGTGGAGTTGTTTATGGATGTATTAGTGAAGTATAGGTTAGTTTAGTGAAGTGTGGTTGGATAAGAATGCTGGTAGGAAGAATCGATTAAGTTAAAGGTGATTACTCAATGTTTATTAAATAATAATTAATCTCTATAAAAAAATTTAAGTATGATAATATGACCATTTAATCTCTTAATAATTTGTATGAATGGTTGGTAACTTGAATGATTTTATGGTTGATTATATGGATGTTGATATGATTGATAACTCGTTTGTGATAAATTATGAGAAATCATAATAAAATGGTTAATTAATAGAAATGAATTCAAATAATATGTGTATGGAGTTTATTTAGCCTCTTAATGGTTTAGAAAATAGAAAAAGGTTGAAAATGAATATTATAATAATGTAATATTATGAAATGATTTAAAAGTGAAAAAGATATTTAATATGAAAAAATATTGGTTTAAATGTTTGAAAATTATTTATAAATGTTTATAAACATATGAAATGAAAATTTAGTCAAAAACAGGCGCATCGTGTAATGGTAGTTCGCGATTTCGCGCCATAAAAGTTAAACAAGTATACAAAGTGGAATATAGCTCGGAATCCTTCGAGATAAGAATTTTCCGGACTATTACATCCATAGTTTTCCAACGAAGGAAGAAAATCAAGATTTAATTAAGTAGATTTTGAAATATTTCCAAAACAATTTTCTAAAAACATCATGGTTTTGCAGTTTAGAATCCAAGAAGAGATTTCTTTATAAATGATATTTTTAAATGATTAAAAATATGAAATAAATTTGATAAATCTATTAAAATAGTTTGAAAGAGATTTGAATTAGAAAATAATTGTAGGCTAACACCTTGTGATTTATTTTACGATTTGACTATAAGGTGTTTAGTGATAATAATGGTTCATTTAAATTGTTATAATTAGTTATAATAATTTGACGTCAATGGAATTGTTTTCAAAGTTGGTTTTCCTAAATAAAAGTTTATGAAATGTTTAAATAAATAGAAATATTTGGAAATGAATATTTTGAAGTTATATTAAATAAAAGTTGATTTGTATAATGGTTTTATAAGAATGTTTTATAAAACGGAAAGAATTTTAAGGACTAAACCCGATGGTTTTAAGATGATCTTTGTAAGGATTTGGAAATGGAAATTATTGTAGATTTGAAGTATTTGTAATTATTAGTTTAAATGATTTTGTCACTTCGAGATATAAAATGATTTGTTATGTTACCAAAGATTCGGGTAACCCATAACTAAAAATATGGGCAAGGCAGGTGTAGATGTTCTGTAGCCTCAGTATAGTCCGCTCTCGTTGAAGAGGGATATACATATCTATATTTATTTTTCAAAAGGCTGGGACTCAGTTGCCTTGTTATTCGGAGAAACCTCCCAATCTGGTTGCATATATTTTGATATTCTTTTACAATAGTATTTTGGGATCTTCAAATAAATATTTCAAAAGTGATTTGTTTTAAGATCCCGAAGTAAAGTATAGTTTGATACAAAGGATGTATATATTATTATTTCAAATAATTTGAAATGAAATCAGGAGTTTGGTCCAAAGAGATTATTTTCGAAAAGAATTATATTTTGAAAACAATAAAGTTAATTAGATTTTGGAAATCTAAAATTAAAGATTAATCCTAAGTGGGTAGTTTTGGGAATTGCATATTGTTTGTTGCATCTTAGGCTCCATGAGTCCTATTTGCAGTTGGAGAACTACATTGGCTTGATCCTGTATGTAATTGGGTAACCAATTAGATATGGGTACGTAGGCAGTCACAAGTGATAGTGATACAGCTCTAAAAATAACATAACAATTTTCTATTTATTGCTTTCCATATATAGTTATTATTGTATCTTTTCCCCTTACTATTTTATTACGCATTTACATTGTTTATGGAGTTCGCAGGTAAGGACATTGTTGTCTCTCTCATCATAGTGTGCATCGATAGATTTATTGCGTATGAGTTCGATATGCACACCTTATAGAATAAATAAATTAATTACTTTGATAACTTATATAACTAAAATTATATCCTATACATACATTTAATAGTGTTAATATTTATCAAATATTGTGTATTAAGTTGGTAGTTTTCATTCGTAGTTTTAGAACAGATGGATTTTTCGGCATTTTGACTAGTCCGAAAACCCGGATCGTTACATCGAGTAACTCAAAAATGATGCCAAGGAATTGGGTACTACCAAATAACATAATATATCCCTTTTACTAAGTAGGGAAATACTCAAGAGAAGTATTTACCATCTGAACACATCTCTTACCCATTTTTAGTCATTTCCAAGACACTCGAACTAGTTAATCATAAAAATACTTCTTTCTTCAAAAATTCCCTTTTGGAACAATACTATTTTAGATAAATAGTTCTTTAATAAAATCATCTACTAGCTTTGGATTCATTCGGATTCGAACTCGTTTCGATTGTACAATGACAAAAAGGATAATTTACTAAGTGCACTATCATATCTGCCTAAGCAAACATTCGATTGTCACTTAGAAGATTATTCCGATTATCACAAAACAGATCAAAACTCCTTCCCGAACTGTCCAAAGAAAACTTTGCTTCCAAATCCATTTTAAAATATTTATACCTTAAAATCTCTTTAAGTACAATTACTACAAGTTTTCCAAAATCATTTAAATCTTTATCAAAGCCACCAGGATTTAATATTCTCACAATCCTTTTCATATTTATAAGGTTATCCATAGATTTTCTTTTAACTAAACACATTATATTCTAATTCCAATTTTAACCTTACATCTCATCGATAACTTTATAGACTTTTGAAAATCATTCCTTTATATATAATATATATCCTAGGTAAAATTATTTCATTTACCAATTTTAAACAATATTATGTCAATTGGACTTGCTCAAGTGTTTATGAAATCTCTATCGATAACGGTTGCCAAACGCATCGACCAGAATTCTTAAGCCACTCAACAGATCAAACAACATAATATAAAACATTTTTACTCACTAACAAGTACGCACTCATATTAATAATACACTCAAGCTCATTATAAGGTCTCACTTACCCAATTCCAAATGAGTTTACCCTACCAGGGTCAAGGTTCGCGCTTAACCGTTAGCTCTGATACCAAATATAACGAACCAGGTTTTCGACCCTCAAAAATCGACACTAATACGTCCATTGTATTACATGCCGAACATTCAAGCGCCGGAAATACTGATTTGTTAGGGTTAAAGAATAAGGTAGAAGATAGAAGAAAATTACACAGAATCTCACAACGCAGTGAATAATATATAATATAATAATGATCTTTACAAAAAGGAAACATCTTTATTCATATATACAACATCAGAGTACACTAGACTTATCCTAAATTTGAACAGTTTTATAAACCTATCCTTACATTGACAAACATATAAACTCTATAATATAGAGGAAGAAAAATATACGTGAATACGTCTTGACCATCCAGCTCCTCTCCAACTCCAAAGTATCTAGGTAAACCTAGGAAAACATGTTCGGTCTGACCCGAGCATTACATGGAATAATGCTCGAGTCAGTCTAGTAAACCAGCGTGAGTAAAACTCGATAACAAGTAACAATAAAACCGATTTCTACATTTGAAAACTTTTCAAACAAAGGGTATCTCGTAAGACCACACCGTACATAAAAAACAGATGGGTTTTTACCTTACGTTAACCAAAGCATTTTATTTCAAAATCCAGTGATATTATCATAGTTTCTAGGTTTAAAGTAAATAGATAAAATAGCTGAAATGCTTGCATCTCACATTCTAACTAGTCTCTACCATCGAAAACGTAAGGCACACATCGGAGAATGGATTCCAACTAATGGTTGGGCTACTGGGGTACCGCCCGCCACAGTACACCTCTAGAAAAATGTACTGAAGTTTTACCTAACAACCCCTGCCAACACAAAACCAACCTATCCCTTGCTGAATAGTACCGAATATATCATCACCCCGGTTGCTTAGCTACCTTTAACCGCGTGCTCCCTACGTACATGAATTCATTGATGATTGTGTATATATCTAGAAGGGTGATGATATACCCTAAAGGGTGCGACCTACATAACCCTACTGCATATCCCATGTTTTAGTCATTCCTGGTTGATGAGGCATGAGGCTATGTTTTACCTTTCTGAATAGCAATCCATCTTGGAATGCTAACACTGCCCTCCAGGCGTCAATGCGTTGCCAGCATTCATCCATACAAGTTCGTTCTGGGTCTGAACGAAACCGAAGGCACTAACTCTAATACATCCATTTTGGAATCACCCTCAGGATTAGTAGCAGTAGCCCTTGCACTTCAAAGAGCACCATCTTCAATCATCATTGAGATGTCTTCCACTCAAATGTACATGTTGGTTCGGAGTGGTTTTCAGACATATAAATCCGATTCCGGTCTATCCGTGTCAACAACTGAAAATTTTCGTTTGACTCATTCTCGGTTCTTTTGGAAGTAAGTATTCGAGTCCTTGTCGAAAACTCGAATTTTACATTCATACTTCCTAAGTCAAATTAGGCCAAATTTGATAGTCAGTTATTTAACTATAAAATAACAAACAACAAAATCAAGAGATTTAATTACCCAAAGCAATCACAAAACCTCAAACCAATTTTCATTTATTAAATCTCTTTTCCCAAACATTTATGAAACATCCATATACTTATCTCCATTACATAAGTATATTCACAAAACATTTGTAAGATTTCCCATTACCAAATCTCTTAAAAAGGATTGACGAACTACATTATTTAAATTGGAGAAAAGGATAATCTAAGCACTATTCCTAGGGTGTAAAGTGTGGAACTGATGTTCCGTACCACCGTTTTTTTAAAAGGTCAACCTCGATAAACTCAGATGTAACGACCTTAGAATTTTATTTAATTTAAATTGATAATTAAATGAATTTTTGAATAAAAATTTGTAAAATTAATTTTAAATGGACGCGAGTTTCCCCGATTCAAATAGAAAATATATAAAGCCGTATACATTATTTAAATTTGTATTTGTTTTATATATATACGATATAAAAGTGATAAAATAAACGAATGAAAAATAAACAACACTTATTTATAAAACAAAGCAATTTATTTTATCCCAAACCATATCTCATTAACAAATAAAAACAAACAAAAGAAATAGGAATAAAACAAAGTAAACAAATCTATGTATATACAAACAAAAGAAATGAAGATAAAACTAGGCAAGCAAAAGATATAATATATTCAAGTATAAGTAAGTTATGTTATGTACATAAAGTAAAAGCCAACAAGTACATATAACCTCTTCAGCCAAAATCTTGTTTAATCAAACAAAGAAAAAAAAATATGAGGAAGAAGACATAAAGGACTTGAGCAATGAATGCATGAATCCTTAGTACACAACATAGATTTATACAAGCCACCTTTAAACAATTTCATTTTCTTTTGTACAGCCGAAAGAAAATAATAAGATGAGTGTATTGTACAATGCCAATTAATGCAAGCACACTAAAAATTCACATCAGCAACCTAAAGAAGAAATATCTCTGAAATAATGGTACAAAACAATATTAACTTGTACAAATAATAACATCAACCTGGTAACTTCATTTCTTTATATCAACATCCTTCTCATATCAGCTTCGTTCCATTCTAGCTGAGAAACTAAAGTAAATATCATTTAAACTAAAACAACAACTTAGATTAAAACAAATTGATGCATACAGAGAATCAGAAAGAAAAGTTCAGCTTGCAATCTTCACAGCTTGTTTCAAGAAAAGTGGAAGCTCTGTTCTTTCTCTGTTCAATTTTTGTTTCAGGTGAGCAATCTCACCCATCTATATGTTTTGATATCTGAGTTCATGCTTGAAGTTATTGTGGAACGTGATTGTTTGATTGATAATTCTGTCTGCATGTTTGTATATATATATATATATATATATATGTGCATCTGGTATCTTAACAGGGTAAGAACAACAGAAAAAAAAATGTATATCTTCCTTTTTAAACAAAATTAAGCTTTGATCTTTAAAAGGAAATTGTTAGAAACATTTTTAAATACATTTTTAAAAATAATTCCCAGTAGAAATTATTCAAGAATATTTATAAATTTGGGTATTACAGTAAAGATCTACATATGCCAAAAATAAATGTTATTAACTTCAATTTCGGACTATACAACTAGATTTGTATTGCAAATATATGATTTTTTGTAATTGTTTCAAGAATTTTAAGCATGAAATTAATGAGAAATCCTAGGTTGAACGGAAACTGTAGTTTTGCCAAAATCCGTCGAACGGCAAGTTTATCGGCGTCATGATCATGATGGAAGAAGGCCTGGGTGTTGTAGGTCAGGAAAAAAATGGGATCGTATTTTTTTAGTCACCATCGTTGGCGATCTTGCTGGGAATAGGGTTTAAGGTACCGTTCGACTTATCGAAGTTTGGGGTGGAGATTCGTGGTCGTAGGTAGACAAATGGCGATCAGACCGGGGGGAAGTGCTGCGGGGGTGGTCAACGAAGTTTATACTGGAGTCGCGATGATTCCGGTGTTGTAAGGTGGCAGAGTGAGGCGATTGAAGGTGATTCGTTCATCTTTGGTTTGGTTCAAAATCTCGAAGTTTTGATCTGGGTCGAATTCGAAAATATTGGGTGATCGGAATGATTGGGGAGGAAGTTCTCGACTTGGCGACGTGGTCAGGGTTGATCGGAGGAGCTCCAACTTGTCGTGCACGTGTATGCGTATCACTATGTATCAGTGGTGATTTTGTTTTGGGGAAGAAAGGTGGGAGCTCGAATTCAAGTACATGAAAACCCAGATTTGGCTCGAAGTAGATGAGATCGTGGTTTTGCCCAGGGGTAAGCTCGGGTAGAACGTGTTGTTGCTCGGGGTTATAGATGTATTTCAGAAAAACAGTTTCCAACATAAAGATAAAAATCAAGTTTTAAACTGAATTTGGTTAAATCAATTTTCTTTACATATTCAAGGCTATCTAAGTTTTGAAACAAGTTAAGAAAAGATTTCTAAATAAATTGTTTTAAATTTACCAAGTTTTGAAAGGGTTAAAAATAAATAAAACTTTTATTTTGAAAAGTCATTTTTACTTAATATTAAAAATTAGATAGTTGACGTTTTAATGGTTAATTAACTTTTAAAAGTTTAAAATTAATTTGTTGAAGGAAAATTAATTTCTTGAAGCGAATTACTGAATAAAAGTAATTAAGATAAATTTGTTAATAATTTAAGTTGATTTACCAAGTAATTTGAGAATAATTAATTAGGGTAAAATAAATTTATGTGATTTATTAATTAAGGTAATTAATTTGAGAATTTATAATTAAAGGTTAATTAATAGATGATAAAGAATAATTAATTAAAATGGGTTGTAATTAATTAACCAGGATTAGTAATTTATTCATAAGAAATTATCTGATTTAAATTTATCAGATAATAAAATTTGACCTTACTTATGAATGTTTTGATTCTGTTGATTGTCGAATTGTTTGATATCCCTGATATACGATGCTTTGTGATATACCCTGATTTATGTTATGATCTGTAATTTCTTTATTTGTGATATTTATACATCTGTGATCTGTATGTTAAAGATAAGCGTTATAGTTTATATCGCTTATCAACTATATTTCTGTATTCTGATCTGTGATGATTGAATGATGTTGCACTGTTGTGTAAAACCCCTAGACCACACTGTTACACACACAAATATGGATTTCACGTGGAAATCGGTTAAGTCACAGATAATCTAAATTTGATGTTTTTGAAATTGAAATTCTTAATTTCAATTGATTTTGAAATTGGAAATTTTGGGTTTAAAGTGAAAAGGTTTTGAAATAAGATTTCAAAGATAAAAGTTATTTTGAATAATTTGATAAAGTTTTGAAGTTTAAATAATTTGATTTAAACTTAAATTCAAGATTTGAAATTGAATTATATGATTTGAAACTAGGGATTAAAGATGTTATACCCGTTATATAAGGGTTCAACTATTTTAAAGGTATTTATTTTGGAATGTGAATATAATTCAAGGGCTTTAACTCGTGCAAATATAACTGGATTTTTCTGAAATAAAAACTATTTGTTTTCAAATAATAACAGCTTTCATATCAGAAGTGAACTTCCAATTTGTGTTGAAAGGTTTCAAATTTAAAATGAAATTGAAATGTTTTGAAAAGGCTATGAATGAATTCTTTTTTTGAAAGCTATGAATTGAATCTGTTTATTTTTAACAGATTTAGAATGATGATTTGTTTAATCCAATTGAAATGAAATTGTTTTGAAAGCTATAAGTTGAATCTTTGTTTTAAAGATTTAACGAGTTAATCCAATTGAAACGGAAATCGTTTTGAAATCTATGAATGGATTTTGTTGAAATTGAGTGAACTTTGTGAATTAAATCTTTTATTTAAAAGATTAAAATGGTAATTTGTTAAATCATTTGAAAAGAAGGGTTTTGGGTAATAAGTTGTGACTTAATTGAAATCCCAATATCCATATGTTTCTTGTAAATATTGCGCTCGTTATTCGGGTTAGCCGGGAAAAGACATTTGTGTCATATAACCCATTCCGAATAATGATACGTCGTATATGGATAGCATTTGAAGACCGGTGGTGAAGACCGGATATTTGCGAAAACGAAAGGACATGCGAAAATGAAAGGACAACTCGTCGAATGTCTCTGCATCGACTGGCCCCGATATAGAGATTTTATCACCCTTTGTGATGGGAAGTCCGGACGGGATTGTGAATACCTGGAATTGCAAGGGCTTCGTAAGAAGTGCCTTCGGTTCTGTTCGAACCCGAAACAGACTTGTATGGATACATGTCTGACATTACACTTTGAGATATAAAGCCGATTTCTTTCAAATACATTTCTGTTGGTGGCGAAGAATTTATTCTCTTAGCTTAACACCCTTCTTTGAGACGTACGAGCTTAGAGGTTATGTAGTTGAAGGTTATCAGCGATATACTCCCAATTTGGTAATGTGACATGCTGAGTGTTGCTACGAAATGATAATTGTTTGATCATTTGTGATATGATCATTTGTTTGATCATTTATCTTTGTGATCATTACTTTGATCATTTGTTTGACCCGAAGCATGGCTTTGTGAAAACCGTAGCTTTGTGGACGAGACTTCATCGGACCTCACACCCCGGAATGGTCGAAACAGGAAAGATGCAGCAAGGTTATTAGGGGGTAGCGCCCCTTTAGTGTATGTCATTCCTTCTGGATAGAGGTGGTATCATGGTATGGAGCCCAGATACTTAACCTATGTGGTTGCTGCAAATTTATTACTTTGTGGTTGTTGGAATCGAGGATCCTCGGATATAGATCGGTTACGATCGGGGGATGACATATTCGTGTTAGTAGTTACTCAGTTAGGGGTAACCCGGCCTTGTGTTGGCAGAGATCCGGTTAGGTTCTCGGGACGTCATTCCAGAGGCGTTTCCATGTGGTAATGGGAAGTTCCTTGGCCTGACCATTTGTTGGAAATCCAATCAAACAATACGAGCCCTGTATGGTTTTAGTTGTATTACCTGCCATGAAATGTGGTGGTAACCTGCTATTGAACATGGTAGCTATAGTAGGCATACGATACTGGTCGTATGTTGGCTAAGATTAATATTATACTTTCGAAAATGTTTTCTACACTATGCACTAATAATAATATCAAAAGGATTTGATTTTGCGTAGTAAGCATCTTTGACTATCATAAGAAGAAATCTCCTCCAATTCTGTGTTTGCATTGTGTGTGTGGTGGGAGGTCTTATGGTAGTTTCATTTTCCAAAAGCATTGCGAATTGACTTTAAATTTTCTACTATTTGTTTTAAAGATAAATTGTTTTTGTTGCTCACACCAGTCCCATGACTGATCCGGAGTTTATTGTTTCTTTCCTAAACTCTGGATGCTCAAAATATTTCTACACGAGTAGTCTAGAGTTGGGTTTTTCAGATAGTCAGATTAGTAGATTATCTGGAGCTAGTTCAGTCTTTGGATATGGACTGCACTTGCTTATCTTTGTGCATCGTTATTGAGAGTTCGAGCTATTTCTAGATTGGTGCTTTGAAGATGGAGATTATCCGCTGCTGATGTTATCGTTTTTCTTTTCCGCTGCTATTTGTTGTATCATATCTCTGATGTATATTGATATGCATTGTATCACTCTGTTGTATCAGATATTGTATCAGATATTGTATATCAATGTATAATTCTTTTTCCGCTGTGTTATTTACTTAATGTTGTTATAAGCTCCGGCGACTCGGATTTGAACGGTCGAATCTACGGCATTCGAGTACGATGTAAAGTATGGATGTCGATTTTCGAGCGGGCAAAATCCGCAGCCGTTACATCAGACCTCGATTTCCTATTGTAATTATTTTCAATAAATTCTTTTATAAATTTCTTTATCCGTGAAATCCTCTTTACTTTAACCCAAACCATTTACAAAACATTTATCAACTTCCATACTCTTTTATGAAACTATTTATATTTATTCAAACCCGGTTATATAACCTCTTTATAAACTTTCAAACTCTGTATAAAACTTCCCTTTATAGACAATCAAATCCACTTATAAAACTTTTTGTATACATTCAAAACCATTTCTAAAACTCCTTTTATGAATACCCAAAATCATTTATAAAACTTCTCAACCAATTGTCAAATCATTCTTCGGATATCTTGTTCAAAGTAGAATAGCTTTGAAGGCCATTTCAAAAGAAAATGAAATATTTACTTTACAAAACCAAATGGAGGCTCAACGACTACAATGGATCATTAAATGTGGTTTTAACTTATCTAAGTTATATCATGGGTATTGCCTAACATCATATATGTAAGGATTTGCACATAACATACAATCAATCATAGGTAGATGTCCAAGTTACAAATATAG
The DNA here is from genome assembly GCA_030737815.1 of Allium fistulosum. Classification (NCBI taxonomy): domain Eukaryota; kingdom Viridiplantae; phylum Streptophyta; class Magnoliopsida; order Asparagales; family Amaryllidaceae; genus Allium; species Allium fistulosum. The sequence goes on from CM060902.1 coordinate 1,432,321,275, forward strand.
GTAAATCCATAATTGGGTGAAAAATGTACATATAGAAGCATATCTATACGCTTTAGTTATCATGACCCACTTATTGAAATTAACTTCCTTGTGTCTATCACGTTATCGATATTCGGCATTTGTGCTAAACACAAATCACTTACTTCCCATAAAACGTGTCAACATTTTATAATCACTACTTTAATTCATTTAGCTACTTAATGGTCCAAATGAGAGATCCTTTGATTTAAAATCAATTAATCTTGAAAAGAAAATTGATTTAAAACATAACCGATTAAGTTTAAAAATAGCTTTGAAAAGATTAAAGTATGTTCAATTAGCTTAATCGCTAATTATATCCTATTAAATTAAGACTAATTCACAATTAAACTTTAGTTAAATTAATGAACTTAGTTAACTTAATGAACTTGGTTAAGTCCTAATTAACTTCCTAATGTATCTTAGTTAAGGTTTAAACAATTACTTATTAGTTAAATCCTGATTAATTAAAAATTAATTTGATAATCACTTAATTAAATAATAATTAATTAACTAATTAATTTAAGTAAAATAATAACTAATCATTAAATTACTTCTTAACTTCATAAATCACTAATTAAAACCTTATTAATCACTAATTAATCATTAACCTTCCTTAAGTGTTACTTAAACCTAAATCACTTACTTAATTACTAATTAAGTGCTAATTACTTTTAATTATTTTATTAAATAAATAAAATATTAATCTAACTAAACTAAATCTCTTTTTATATTACTTAATTTAGTTTTAAAATCATTTGTAAAATTGTTTCAAAAGAAAATGTTTTAAAACGAAAATTAGAAATTTTGTCAAACTACGTCCACAACGACTATCGCTATGAGCACGATTCGCTTAAACATACTTTAAGCAAAAACACTTGCTTATTCTTTCCTATTTCATGTTTAGAAACATAACTTTTAAAGTTTTTTAGACTTAGAAACAAAGATAGAAACTTTGAATCAATTTCCAAACTTTAAAACAAGAAAACATAGTTTTTGATTTCGAATCGGATCTCACGTCTGTCGCAACACACAAAGTTGTTAACTTTGGTTCAACTCAACATACTTTGGTTCTTAGATCACAACTATACATCACATTATCGTACTTTTAACATCACAATGAAACACATATATAAACATAAGGTTATACACTTACTAACTCGACAACATCACATTCATATCTCAAATTCAACGCCAAATGTAAACATCCATCAAATCATCATCGACCAACATAATAACCATTCAATTTTCTCACCATATTATCACCACAATAACACATCATAGTAAAGTCAAAAAACTTTCCAAAATAAAGTAGTTTACTCACCTTTATGCTAACTAACTTGGCCTAAACTTCGACTATAACTCGGCAACACCTCTATGCTCGACTGTAACTTAAAATTTGAAAATTTCGAGGAGCTAAGGCCTTAGAATGTGTTCGTCCAGAGGTGGTTTGGCTTGGCTAGCGATTTTTGGTGTAGTTATGGCCTTAGTTTTTGGAAGAGAGGATGCTAAAATGAAAGTAAAAGAAGTATAGAAGGTATGGAAGCAAGTTACAACACAAAAAGCTAAATTTTTCTAATTTTTTTGAACTATGGAAGCCATGGAATTTTTTAGAGAAGAAGGTTTAGAAAAAATGAAGTTGGAAGGTAAATGAAACTGTGATTGTGAGGGTGTCTATTTATAGATGAAAGAAAGTAGAAAATTTACCATTTTAACCTTAGTTTTAAAATATCCTAACATGTCATTATTTTGACAAGTCACATCACCACCTTCCTCCCCCTCATATGTCATATCCCCCCTCTCTAATCACATCCTCTAGGTCATAATTGATAATGATGATAATGCTAAGATATGACAAGAGATAATGATATATACTTATATATAAGTTATTATTTTTAAAACCATGACTTGTCACATCACTTGCTAAACATAATTAACATAAGATAATATAATATTAGTATACTATTATTATTTGGTAAGTAACTCTTATATATGTATGTATATAAAGCATAAAGAAGAACAACGTTCCCAACACTTTTCCGGTGTCGAAAAGTCAAAATTCCGTAAAAAAAAATTGGGTCACATTTTCTATTTTTCTACGAACTATATATTTTGGTAAAAAAATTTTAAAAAGTATTTTACCATCATTATTAAATAATTAAAATAGGTTTATTTGTAGATTAAAACCCATTTATTTAATATTTAAACTTAACTTAAATTTCCGAAGAAATATATATAACCGATGATATCAACCGTCGATGTCATAAATACATTTTATTTTCCAAAAATAAAATAAATTATTTTATTTCATAATCTTGTTTGAATACATATATTAGTGTGTGTATCCAGAGTCATGCATGATCCATATTGTTTAAAAGCAGTTTTATCGATAAAAACGATTTCTGGCTGTTTTATCGATATTTTACCTAGGACGAAATTTACAAATTATAAATATTTTACCTCGTTAATTTGTCCACAAATATTTTTACCAAACAAAATAACTATTATTACTTACCACTTTAAACATGATTATTTATAACTTTTAAACCCATATCTAAATATTTTAAAAATAAATTTAATTTATTCAAGTAATAAATTTACGGGTCCTTACACATCACTTTCCGTTGTGTCTGTATTATGTATAAGTATCTACCAGCACCTTTAGGGATAGGCCGTTATAGCTATCCTAGCCAGGTTAGTACTTGCTATGACTTTGATATCTCATTTTAAGAGTGATTGTATGTACTATCTATATGATTACAAGTTGTTTAATACGATGTGAGATTCTACATTGTTCTATCTTCTATCATTATTATCTTTTACCCCATGATAATATGCCTCTCTGTTACTTGGATTTGCGGCACTTGAATACTGAGGATGTATTAGTGTCGATTTCTGGAGATCGAGGAGGTGGGTCGTCTCGGTGTAATATAAAAATGCAGCTGATTATAAATAAGAGAGTTTAATAGGTTTGTAAATTAGTTTACTAAAGGTCCATTCATATATTATATTTAACAAACCAAGAATTGAAAACATAACAAGATTACAATGCACTAAACCACCGGAAATTATCACTAACCACCAAGAAGAAGGAGAACTAACAAAATGGAAATGAACAACAAGGTGGAGAACTGCCAATAAACAAAAAGAATTCAACAGTCTATAAATTCATTTACTAAATATTCAACATATATCACATATAACAACTCGATGGCTGAGAATATTACAAAGTTATGTTGCAAAATACCGCTAAGAATTATCACACACGACCACATACAAGAGGAGCACACGACCAAAGAAAACAAGGGAAAAGTGTATGTCTTCTTAGAGCTGAGCTTGCTCCATAAGTTCGCCCACCAGTGAATTGGTGGGCCACCATCGGTTGACCGATGGTGATGTTTTCTGGACAACACTGGTGGGCCACCATCGGTCGACCCATCAAAATCGATGCTTGTCGATTTCCAATGACAACATTTTAGGGTGATCGCATAAAATAGGATATACAAGCATGCAAGCTCAGGTTCATGAATAGCAAATCACTAACTCAATGATTTCAAGACCTAGATTACCAAATATACACATAATAGTAAAACTCAAATTTTCACTAAGCAATAGCTAGGGTTTTCAACATACAATAATCCAAAATTTAAAGAAATTACAACTGAAATTAACATAGTAACCATGCTTATAGATTTAGAGATAGATATACCTTGAATTCTCAACACAACTTGCTAACCATTCATACTTCAACCTTATATTTGATTTCCAGTGAACTCTTGAGTTTAACAAATTTTCTTCTAATTTAGAGGTGGAGATTTTGATTATATTTGCAAAAGGAAATAACACCCTAGTTTCTTCTTCAAAACTTAATACATATAGGATAAAAATGTGAGAAATGCATTAGTAGTCTCTTAATTTTGCTTAAGTATGGCCATGAGCTTTAATTAGGCCCACTCAAGAATATAAACAATTGCCACTATTTGTTTCTTAATGTTATTCTATTAAATTACAATTAATTTCTACTTTGTTTTAATATTAATATATCTCAGTATAATCACTATTAAATCATTATTTAACTTTCTAGTTTTTCTCTAATTTTAGATAATAATTTGAACTTATTCCAAAGAATTTCATTGTCTTTATAAAAAGACTACAAATTCCAAACCAACGATTTAAATTCTCCAATTTAAATCATTATTTATTTTATTTTATTATTAAAAAATCAAGGTTGTTATAGACTTTCCCTTTTAAAGAAATTACGCCCTCGCAATTTCAATTCAGCGAAGTCTATAATAGAAACGTAAATATTCAAAAGTTCATTCTTTAAAATTTAACCAACATTATAAAAATAAACATTGTTTTAACTCACACTTTAATTTAGAAATTTAATATATCCTCCTTCCTTATTTTCTAATTTGAAAATAAGTTCACATAAATATTTTTAACTTTAATCCTCAAAATTTCAATTATTACTCAAGTTAACTCTTTCCCAAAATATTCCACTTTCACCAATAATAATATCAAGTTCTAAATCATTTATTTAATAATATTATCAAAACTCAAATTTATATTTTCTTTCCAATACCATATAACTAACAATATTTATTTTAAAATATTATTTATATCCAAGATATTTACTTTTAAATTTATCACTTTTGTATATACTTTTTTTTTCACAAAATATCTTTCACTTCCGAAACTGATTTCATATGCATGTATGTAACGACCCGTCATTTCGAACCATTCAAATCGACAATAATCCACACATGTCAGACGTGAATTGCTCGAAACAATAGTTTGTTATTTATATTTGGCAAAACATAGCATATACAGTAAATAAATCAATCATAGAATCACAAACATAGAGCAATACAACAATACGCAGTGGCATAGATAAATTGTAGTTCATGAAGCTACTACAGAAACATCAGAGTCTAAAGCAAAATACAACAGAAATCTCAAATACATAGAAGTCTCTAATACAAAAGCAAATGACAAGTCTGAACATAAACAACTGGAAATAACTAAAATAACTGAAAAGCTGAATAGATAAACGATGGATCTCCAAGCAAAGCTCCAAGCTCCAAGGGTGAGTCTTAAATGCTATGATACTAAGGTGACCTGAACATAAATCAAAACACAAAACACTCGAGTCAGGAATAACATTCTTAACCAAGTAAATCAACTCAAGTGAAATGTCCAAGTGAAATGCAATATAACTTAAAGGATGTTTGGGATATCCATCCTTTAAGGATCTGTGGAACTAACTACATACATAATACAATACGCTACATATATAATGTCTACAGTAAAGTAAAGTATTAAAATAGCGTTAAGACGTTACCCATATCCCCCTTAACACATTTTATATAAATGTCGTATTCTATACAATACTGTAAACTCCACCAAACTGGTGGGCTATCAAGGAGCACTCCATAGGTACGACACAAACCAAACTCGTAATGGGTGCGATATGGCATATAACATGGCATGCGAGGCAATGCCCAGGGTAGGATACTACCATTTTGCCGATTCGGACTGGTGGTAACACATAGCAGCTACTGCCGCCCACCTCGAAAAACACTCCCATAATTAAAGGTGTGCACCAATCAAATCACAAAGTAATAGATATGGTTTCGAAGAAGCATGCTCGATCGGTGGAGCGACCTCACTAGGCCCGGCGTGGCACTTGTTTTAGTCATATCAAGCTGACCCGAGGGGGTCAGGGTTACGTTCATACCTCATACAGTAGCGTTGGCCAAACTATCCTACTTCGTTCTGGATTCTCCACCATATGCACAGTTGTTAAAGTGGTTTTCGGTATTGGCAGAGAGTATGACAATATCTGATCCCAGTCTCTTTAACAGCCAAACGCTTATTTCACACCGTGGTCATTTTATAAAATCACTTTATAAACATTTAAATAAAATCTCAAATCACAAATTAAATCAAAATCAAAATTTAAATATCTAACTTCAATTATATTTAATTTTGAAAATATACACTTACTCACCTCAAAATCAAAAATCAAGTTATAAAATCATGTCTTTTAAAATCTCAAAATCAATAAGTTTCTAATCCATTTTTTATTTAAATTCAATTCTTAAACAAATTAAATTTCAAATCAACTTTAATTTATCTTTCCAACTTTTATTTATTAAAGTTTTTACAAAATCTACCTTCAAATATTAATATAAATTCTAAATAAATAATTTTAAACACAAATATATATATATATACATATATATATATATCAAATTAAATTCTATTAAATTAAATTTTATTATATTAAATATTATTAGATTAAATCTTATTTTATTAAATTTATTTATATTAAACCTTATTTTATATATTTAGAAATAATAAAATTATAGGTAAAATCTTAAAATTTACATTTTTCGAAACTTAACTTATAAATTTAAAATTTCCAAACATATAATTTAAAAATCAAAATTTTACACACATATTAAAATTTAAAATAAAATGTTTATATTATATTTGAAATCAAAACACATATATTTTCTTTTCTCAAAAATTTGGAAATCATTTAGAAATAGACCAATGGTTTCCGTATATAGTTTTCTATCCTTGGTCAAGTGATATAGATATTTATCATTTCAACCCGCAATAATTTAAATTTACGGGTATATATCATTTCAACCCGCAATCCCAAAATTCAAAATCAATAAAATCGCTTGAGTTTATCATTTCAACCCATAACGATTTTCCCTAATCTATAAGATCATTCGGGTATGTATCATTTCAACCCATAGAGATTTCCTAAACTAATAGGGAATTTGCAGTGTGAGAACAATAAAATAATAACATAAAATGGCATACATATCAATGACGAGCCTATATCATAATTAACAATTTATATATAATATATATACCAACATGTTATGGTGTCATATGTCAATTAACATAGGTAAACAATTTTAAATATTAACATATCATATTCAACAATCAAATCACAAAGCAATTCAAATTTAACAACATATTTCTATCATCATTTCATGTGAAATAAATTTACTAAACACATGAATGTTAATCGTGAGTGATCGCTTACCTTTCGACGCTATGAAAACAACGACAGCGAAGAAAGTGACACGGACACGTGCACAGATAAGCGACAAAGCTAAAAACTGATGTTGTAATCTCTGGACAACAGCAAAACAAAGCAAACAACAACTGTACAACCAATCAGGACAGCAGAACCACATCAGACAGCGAAAAAAAAGTAAAATCGTTGCAATAAATTCCGGACTGTGGAGATTGGCGGTGCAAAGCTGGAATATTGTCGAGAAATGAAGAAGAAGGTGCAAGCTTTCTCAATTATATATATGCAAACTTATATATATATTTTCTTTTTTTTATAGAAGAGGGAAGGTTGCTTGGTTCGACACCTTGGTTTGAGTTCAGCCAGGCAGAGAGGAAAGGCAGGGTAGAGTGTGAGCAGCGAAGAGGGTTATATGGTGTTGGCTGTCGACACGGCGGAGAAGGAGTTGCGGTGTGGGCTGCTTCGGGTGGCTGGAAAAGCAAGGCTGAGGGGGTGTGCTTATTGGGCATTCGAGTTCATGTGCTGGAGGGATGGTGGAGTTCGAAGGCTGTGTTGTGTGGTGGGAAGAAGCGGAGGCGCGATGTGGAGAGGGAAGGGCTGCGACAGGCTGAGAGGAGAAGAAGGTGATGATGGATTAGAGTGTGGGTTGGTCGGCACAGGTGGGAGAGGAGGCGGGTGCTACGGTGGAAGAAGAGGAAGGATGCTACGGGAAGGGGAGGCGGAGCTGCTGTGGATCGAAGGGCGGAGGAAGCAAGGGTTGGGTTTGGCAAAAGCGGAGAGGACGAGCAGTGTTTGCAAAAGGAAGGGGATGCTGGTTTTAGAGAATATATATAAGAACTTATATATTATCATTTTTTTAGAGAATGCATAGCCACGAAGAGAAAAGGGAAAGAGGAAGAAATGAACCAGCAATATAAATCAAATAGTGGGAATAGTGAAAGCTAGTACATTGAATTCTGGAAAAATAAAAGCAAGTGGCCATTTATTTTCTCATGGTGGATAAATAAAAGGATATAGGGAAACCCAAAAGGCTCAAAATGGATACCGATACGGCTAACCATTTCACAGATTTCGCCATGTACCGGACGCCGAAATACACAAATGAATATACTACGGAGATCAGCGCGATAAGACAAACAAGATGGTACACAGATACGAGTGACACGACCTACCTATCAAAACTCAATTTTCGTTGCCAAAATGCTGCTAAGCCGCCGAAAATAATATAAATAGGCTAGCGAAATCCAAATTTGGCAAAACAAAATATGACGTCTCATTCGAAAAATGGTATACATTTTGTTATGTAAAAAAATTTAGATTTCAAAAAAATATTTTATTTCAATCAATTTAACAGATTTTAAATTGAAAAAATTCACAACCAAACAAACTTACATATTTTCCGATAAAAATCTATCACATGCTATGTTTAAAAAGATGTATCCTAAATATCAAATTTTCATTGCAAAATTTTAATTGTTCATTTTCATGAAAATTTTAGTTAATTACGTTATTTAAATCGTTAAAATTTTCAGCTCGTTACACTCTCCCGCATTCATAACTTTTCGTCCCCGAAAAGGAACGAAATAGGAGAATAGAAGCAAATAGAAAGATAAGATAAATTTAGTACCTGAGACAAACAATTCAGAATTTGAAGCACGCATGGCCTCCTCAGTTTTCCATGTGCAATCCTGATCATCTGTACTCCACTGTACTTTAACCAAACTGATAGATTTCCTCCTAAGTTGCTTCGTACCTCTGTCGACAATACGAAGTGGCTTCCTCTCGATAGTGAGATTTGGCTCGACATCCAAATTCTCTAATAAAACAGGCTGAACAATCAAAGATGGATCATGAAGATATTTCTGAAGGTGAGATACGTGAAACACGTTATGCACACCCAATAGCTTCTTCGGCAAATTCAGTCTATAAGCTAAAGGATCCACTCTTTCCCAGATGCGAAAAGGGCCAATGAATCTAGGAGCAAGCTTCCCTCTTTGACCAAAGCGAACCACATTCTTTAGTGGCAAGATCTTAAGAAAGACCTGATCACCCACTGAAAATTCCAAATCCCTTCTACGCCTATCATCATACTTCTTCTGCCTATCTTGAGCAATCCTCATCTTCCTCCTAATCTCCTCGACCTTCTCGGATGCTTCCAAAATCATACTAGGCCCAAGAACTAAGCGATCACCAGATTCAATCCAGCAAGATGGAGATTTGCAAGATCGTCCATAAAGAGTGGCAAACAGAGACATCTCGATACTTTCCTGAATTCAAAAGAATGGGATTTAATTGATTTAAGCTTAAGATGATTTAAATTTATAAAATCAGAGTTATACCTGATAGCTGTTATTATAAGTGAATTCAACGAGATGGAGATGGTCTTCCCAAGATCCTCCATAATCAAGAATACAGGCATGAGGAAGATCTTCCAGAATCCGATTCACCCTTTTCGTCTGACCATTAGTCTGGGGATGGTAAGCAGTACTAAGGTTCATATGAGTACCCAAAGCTTCCTGAAAAGCTTTCCAGAACTTGCTGGTAAAGATAGGATCACGATCACAAACAATGCTAGACGGAACTTTATGGAGTCGGACAATCTCTCTCATATAAACCTCAGTTAAGCTCGAAGCAGTTCGATTCAACTTGACCGGAATAAAATGAGCAGATTTGGTCAATCGATCAACAACTACCCATATACTCTCGTTACCCCTTGTAGTCCTTGGTAATCCATCAATAAAGTCCATAGAAACCTGATCCCACTTCCAAATGGGAATCTCAAGGGGCTGTAGCAATCCAGCGGTCTTCTGGTGATCAGCCTTAACCTATTGACAAGTGGCACATCTACTAACATAAATGGAGATATCCCGCTTCATACCACTCCACCAATGCAGCCTCTTCATATTCTGAAACATCTTCGTGACACCTAGATGGATAGAGAGTCTGGACTGATGATTCTCCCTAAGAACCTCTTGCCTCAATCCATCAACATTCGGAACACAAATTCGGTTATTAATCCTCAAAACTCCATTTTGATCAATTTGTGCTCCTAACTCACTCTGGTTATCACCTTCCCTATTGTTGATATTATCCTTCATGAGTTTAAGCATCTCATCTTCATCTTGCTTGGCTGCAATACGATCCATAAGAGTCGAAGAAGCTACAATCTGACATAACATGGCTCTCTTCCGACTTAAGGCATCGACCACAACATTGTCTTTCCCAGGAGTGTAGTTGATGTCGAGGTCATAAGATGCTAAGAACTCAAGCCATCTAACCTGCCTCTGGTTCAAATCCTTTTGGGTGAAAATATACTTAAGAGACTGATGATCCGTAAAAAGCTCAAACCTGGTTCCTAAAAGATGATGCATCCATAACTTCAAAGAAAACACAACAGCAAGCAATTTCAAATCATGAGTGGCATATTTAGCTTTATGGGGCTTCAACTAATGACTGCCATAAGCAATGACCTTCCCATCCTACATCAAGACAACACCCAAACCTTCTCCACTAGCATCGGTATAAACTAATAATCCTTTACTCCCATTCAAAATGGTGAGAACAGAAGCAAAGGTAAGCTTTTGCTTCAACTCATTAAATGCAGCTTCACACTTATCACTCCAAACAAACTTAGCATTCTTAAGAGTCAAAGCAGTGAGAGGTGCAGCTATTCGAGCAAAATTCTCACTGAATCTCCGATAATAACCGGCTAGGCCCAAAAAGCTACGAATATCGGAAGGAGTCTTAGGTGTCTCCCAATCTTGGAAATATAATAAGATGGATAAGTTCAAAGAAAGATAAGAAAATTAAATTACAAAAGAGGAAAGGTGGATAGACTTACATTAATCGCGGCGACCTAAACTGGGTCAACCGAGACTCCATTTTCAGAAACAATGTGCCCAAGAAAACAGACTTCATCCCTCTAGAAATGGCATTTAGAAAATTTGGCTTTCAACTAATGTCTCCTAAGAGTTTCTAGAACATAGCCCAAATATGACTCATGCTCCTTCTCTGACTTAGAAAAGAAGAGAATATCATCAACGAAAACCATGACAAACTTGTTGAGAACATCGCGGAAAACACGATTCATGAGATCGACAAAGAAGGCAGGAACATTGGCTAATCCAAAGGGAGTGACTAACCATTCATAGAAACCATTCTCTATTCGAAAAGCTATCTTGGGAATGCTCTCCTCAGCTACACGAAGCTGGTGAAAACTGGTAGTAAGATCAAGCTGAGAGAATACTTTATCTCAGTAGAGCTGATCGAACATATCATTGATACGAGGCGTATGATATCTGTTCTTAAGAGTAAGCTTTTTTAGCTCTCTATAATCAACACACATCCTCAAAGAACCATCAGATTTGGTGACAAAGACCACAACTGCTCCCCATTCAGGAAAACTCTACCTAATCAAACCCTTGGAAAGTAAGTCTTTAATCTACTTCTTTAACTCGGCTTTCTCTCTAGGTGCCATCCATTTGGAAGGAAGAACAACAGGTCGGGCTCCAGGAATAAGATCAATGCGGAATTCAATTTCTCACTTAGGTGGTAGAGAAGTGACTTCACCAAAAACATCAAGATAATCCCTGACTATAAGGGTGGAGTCAAGATCACTAGGCTGAGAATCAAGCGAAAAGATAAAACTGCCTGCATAATCCTGAGGCATTCGACATTCGATTACTAAAGACTCACCCAGCTCGCTTACTAAAGAAACAGTTCGAGCCTTACAAGAAATGACTGCATCATATCGCTTTAACCAATCGCCTCCATGTAAAATATCAAATGCATCGAAACCCAAAACATAGAAATTTCCGGTAAATCGACGCTTCTTGTAAAGGAATTTCACCTCTTTACAAATCATACGAAGGTTGGCGAGACAACCGATGGGATTAGTCACACATAAGGATGAAGTTGCCAATTGAGGTTGCAAGATGTGCTCAAATTTATTACAAAGATCAACGAAAATAAAGCTATAGGATGCTCCAGTATAAAAAAGAACACGAACAAGAAAATCATGCAAAGAAAAGGTGCCCTGAAGAGTACCTTGGGTATCACTGGCAGAAGGAGGAGTGGAAGAGGTCATGGCAAAGACTCTAGATGTGTTGCCTCTCTACTGAGTGGGACAATCCTTCTTGAAGTGGCATAGCTGTAAGCAAAGGTGGCAAAGGTTGTCCCTGGTCGTCTGGGCTGGAGGAATAGCGGCTCCGGCAGGAGATGGACATCTATTGGCATAATGACCCTTGTGGTCGCACTTGAAACAAGAGATGGAAGATAAATCAAGAGATCGCTTCTGAGAAGAATATCCAATATCCTGAGAATTTTGCCATTTCTTCTTCTACTGATGAAAGTTGGACTTCCTCTTCTTCGAACTGTTGGAGTTTCCCTGAGATGCCGACACAGCCTGCTTTACTATGGAATTAGGGTACTCAAATCTGGTGGCCATATCCATAAGAGAAGAGAAGGTGTCGTGAACATGACTAATCAAACGATTCTAATACTCCGAGCGAGCACCGTGGATAAACTTCTCATTCTTCTTGAGCGGGGTGTCTATCAAGCTAGGCCCAAACTTAGACAACTCATTAAACTTCCTCTCATACTTTTCAAAGTCATATTCCTTGCTCAAGGTCCATAAATGCCCTATAAAGCTGAGACTTCCTGGCTTTGGGCATCCACTTAGCCACAAAAGCATCCCTGAACTGCTGCCAAGTGATATTAGACTCGACAATCTAAGCAATAACTGACTCCCACCAATCCTAAGTAGACTCCTGCAACTGCCAAGTAGCAAACTGACGCATCTAAGCATCAGTGATCTCAAGTCCGGTGAAAATCCACTCTAAACTCTTCAGCCACCGCTGAGCCTCAATAATACTCTCTGCTCCGGTGAACTTGGTACCTCCAAGCTGAGAGTACTCCTTACAAAGAGTGGTGAACTTAACAGGCTGAGCTGGCGGAATGGGAGCAACAATTGGTGGTGCGGGGCATTTCCATGGCCCCTACCTCGAACATTCCTATGGTTACTCATCAGAAAAGGACAAGAATGGATTTTAGAACAAAGGTAAAGTTCCAAGATTCAAAAGAAATCCTAATCAAAGTGAATCCTAACTAAGAATTTCAAGCTCGAACAAAGATGATTCTATAATTAATTCTACTCATTCTAGGGTATCACTACCCTATCTCTAACGAGTTTTTACTCCGTAAGCTAAGTTTTTCCTAAACCAGAGCTCCGATACCAACTATAATGACCCGTCATTTCGAACCATTCAAATCGACAATAATCCACATATGTGAGACTTGAATTGCTCAAAACAACAATTGTTATTTATATTTGGCAAAACTTAGCATATACAGTAAATAAATCAATCACAGAATCACAGACATGGAGTAATACAACAATACGCAGTGGAATAGATAAATAGTAGTTCATGAAGCTACTATAGAAACATCAGAGTCTAAAGCAAAATACAACAGAAATCCCAAATACATAGAAGTCTCTAATACAAAAGCAAATGACAAATCTGAACATAAACAACCGGAAACAACTGGAAATAACTGAAAAGATGAATAGATAAACGATAGATCTCCAAGCAAAGCTCCAAGCTCTAAGGGTGAGTCTCAAAAGCTGTGATATTCAGGCTGACCCGAGCATAACGCAAAACACAAAACACTCGAGTTAGGATTAACATTCTTATGCAAGTAAATCAACTCAAGTGAAATGCAATATAACTTAAAGGATGTTTGGATTTCCATCCTTTAAGGATTCGTGGAACTATCTACATACATAATACAATACGCTACATAGATAATGTCTACAATAAAGTAAAGTATTAAAATAGCGTTAAGGCATTACCCATATCCCCCTTAACACATTTTATATAAATTATGTAGTCTATACAGTAATGTAAACTCCACCAAACTGGTGGGCTATCAAGGAGCACTCTATAGGTACGACACAAACCAAACTCGTAATGGGCGTGATACAGCATATGACAAGGCACACGAGGCAATGCCCAGGGTAGGATACTACCGTATTACGGATCTGGACTGGTGGTAAAGTATAGCAGCTACTACCGCCCACCTCGAGACACACTCCCATAATCAAAGGTGCGCATCAATCAAATCACAAAGTAATATATATGGTTTCGAACAAGCATGCTTGATTGGAGGAGCGACCTCACTTGGCCTGGCGAGGCTTATATTTTAGTCATATCAAGCTGACCGAGGGGGTTAGGGCTGCGTTCATACCTCATACAATAACGTTCACCAAACCATCTTACTTCGTTCTGGATTCTCCACCACGTGCACAGTTGTTAAAGTGGTTTTCGGTATTGGCAGAGAGTATGACCATATCCGATCCCAGTCTCTTTAACAGCCAAATGCTTATTTCACACCGTGGTCATTTTATAAAATCACTTTATAAACATTTAAATAAAATCTCAAATCACAAATTAAATCAAAATCAAAATTTAAATATCTAACTTCAATTATATTTAATTCTGAAAATATACACTTAATCACCTTAAATAAAAAATCAAATTAAAAAAATCATGTTTTTTAAAATCTCAAAATCAATAAGTTTCAAATCAATTTTTTATTAAATTCATTTCTTAAACAAATTAAATTTCAAATCAACTTTAATTTATCTTTCCAACTTTTATTTATTAAAGTTATTACAAAATCTATCTTCAAATATTAATATAAATTCTAAATAAATAATTTTAAACACAATATATATATAATTAAATTCTATTAAATTAAATTTTATTATATTAAATGTTATTAAATTAAATCTTATTTTATTAAATTTATTTTCATTAAACCTTATTTTATATATTTAGAAATAATAAAATTATAGATAAAATCTTAAAATTTACATTTTCCAAAACTTAACTTATAAATTTAAAATTTCCAAACATATAATTTAAAAAACTAAACTTTACACACATATTAAAATTTAAAATAAAATCTTTGTATTATATTTAGAATCAAAACACATTTTTTTTTCTCAAAAATTTAGAAATCATTTAAAATAGATCAACGGTGTTCGTATATAATTTTCTATCCTATGGTCAATTGATACGGATATTTATCATTTCAACCCACAATAATTTAAATTTACGGGTATATATCATTTCAACCCGCAATTCCAAAATTCAAAATCAATGAAATCGCTTGGGTTTATCATTTCAACCCATAACGATTTTCCTTAATCTATAAGATCATTCCGGTATGTATCATTTCAACTCATAAGGATTTCCTAAACTAACATGGGACTTGCAGTGTGAGAACAATAAAATAATAACTTAAAATGGCATACATATCAATGATGAGCATATATCATAATTAACAATTTAAATATAATATATATACCAACATGTTATGGTGTCATATGTCAATTAACATAGGTAAACAATTTTAAATATTAACATATCATATTCAACGATCAAATCAAAAATCAATTAAAATTTAACAACATATTTTAATCGTCATTTCATGTGAAATAAATTTACTAAACATATGAATGTAAATCGTGAGTGATCGCTCACCTTTCGAGGCTATGAAAACAACGACAGCGAAGAAAGTGACACGGACACGCACACGGATAAGCGACAAAGTTAGAAAACTGATGCTATAATCTCTGGACAGTGGCGAAACAAAGCAAACAACAGCTGTACAACCAATCGGGACAGTGGAACCACACCAGACAGCGACAAAACAAAAAAATCACTGCGACAAATTCCGGACAGCGGAGGTTGGCGGTGTAAAGTTGGAATATTGTCGAGCAATAAAGAAGAAGGTGCAGGCTTTCTCAATTATATATATGCAGACTTATATATATAATTTCTTTTTTTATAGAAGAGGGAAGTTTGCGTGGTTCGGCACCTTTGTTCGAGTTTGGCCAAGCAGAGAGGAAAGGCGGGGTGGAGTGTGAGCGGCGAAGAGTGTTGTGGGGTGTTGGTTGTCGGCACGGTGGAGAAGTAGTTGTGGCATGGGTTGCTTCGGGTAGCTGGAGAAGCAAGGCTGAGGGGGTGTGCTTGTTGGGCATTCGAGTTCGTGTGTTGGAGGGATGGTGCAGTTCGGCAACTGTGTTGTGTGGTGGGAAGAAGCGGAGACACGAGGTCGAGAGGGAAGGGCTGCGACACGGCCAAGAAAGGATGGAGAGGAAGGTAATGGTGGATTGGAGTGTAGGTTGGTTGGCACAGGTAGGAGAGGAGGCGGGTGCTGCGGTGGAAGAAGGGGAAGGATGCTACGGGAAGGGGAGGCAGAGCTACTGTGGATCGAAGGGCAGAGAAAGCAAGGGTTGGGTTTGGCAAAAGGGGAGAGGATGAGCAGTGTTTGCAAAAGGAAGAGGACACTGGTTTCAGAGAATATATATAGGAACTTATATATATATTTAGAGAATGCACGGCCACGAAGAGAAAAGGGAAAGAGGAAGAAACGAACCAGCAATATAAATCAAATAGTGGTTCTAGTGAAAGCCAGTACGTTGAATTCTGGAAAAAATTAAAAGCAAGTGGCCATTTGTTTTCTCATGGTGGATAAATAAAAGGACATAGGGAAACCCAAAAGGCTCAAAATGGGTACCGATACGGCTAACCATTTCGTAGATTTCGCCGTGTACCGGACGCCGAAATACATAAATGAATATACTGTGGAGATCAGCGCGATGAGAGGAACAAGATGGTACACAGATACGAGTGACATGACCTACCTATCAAAACTCCATTTTTGCTGCCAAAATGGTGCTAAGCCGCCGAAAATAATATAAACGGGCTAGCGAAATCCAAATTTGGCGAAACGAATTATGATGTCTCACTCAGAAAATGGTATACATTTTCTTATGTAAAAAATATTTAGATTTCAAAAAAAAATTATTTCAATCAAATTAACTGATTTTAAATTGAAAAAAATCACAACTGAACAAACTTACATATTTTCCGATAAAAATCTGTCACATGCTAGGTTTAAAAAGACGTATCCCAAATATCAAATTTTCATTGCAAAAATTTAATTGTTTGTTTTCATGAAAATTTTAGTTAATTATGTTATTTACATCGTTAAAATTTTTGGGTCGTTACAATGTATAAAGATTTTCCAAACATTTACTCATTTTAAAATAACATTTAGTTCACTTAAAACTTCATCTTCTCGATAATTATTATTTTCAACCTCTTTCTCAGTTATATATACTATTTTTTACATTATAACTCAAAATTTCTATGTCTGACTGTCTCGTCAAAGTGTATAGGAATCCCTATAGACACTATGGCAACCCATGTCTCGATCAGAATTCATGAAACACTCAACGGGCAATTTAATACAAAACAAATTTCAAAAATTTATAACTCTATATATTTTCATACAAAGGAAAATGTACTAACAACAATTCAACAATGCAACCAATCAACTATGCATACTTCATCCAACCAAATATATATAGACCACTAAATACTGTATTCAGCGGAAACAGTTTATCAACTTTCTCTGTTTTTGCTATGAAACTATAATCACTAACGGATCAGAATACTACCACACAATGTTAAACTATTAAAATCATTTTATCACGGCAATTTATAAAATAATTCAAAAAGTTCACAAATATGCCCCAATGTTTATTCCCATAATCATTTTATATTCCTATTCCTATATAGCTAATTAATATAACTATCTACCACATACCCCAGGGGACATGGCTCTAAGTCATCTAGGTCTCAGATATGTGATATTATATTCTATAATGTTCGGACTCAGCTCTAATACCAACTGTAATGACCCCACCATCATACGCATATTATTAAAAAACATTATAAATAATGTCCAATAATACGGAGAATACGGCTTGTTAAAGGCGACCAAATGAGAGTATATCCTTATACTAACACTGACATGTCATACTTACAGTTTTATGTAATGACCCGTAAATTCGTCACTTAGGAAAATGTGGTTTAATTTGAAAATATAAGGAAAAATCGCTATCGGTTTATCGATATAATAACACTTTTTGTGAACGATGGTTTAATATTGATTTATATGGTTTTATAATTCAAATGTGACCGTTTTAATTCATTTAAAATAATAAGAAAATAGTTACAAATATATGTACATTAACTAATAAGTAAAAATGTGACCGGGAATCAGTTTCTCGATTTTCAACGGTTTGACGTATATACAACGTCGTTCAAACGACTTATGCACCTTTGTGATATTTATCTACAAACATTAACACATGTATATACATTTAGTAAAGATAGAAAAGTAAAAAAATTCTTACTAATTTACATCGATAAATTACATATGGTAGAATTCAAAAATATCTAAGATATTTTAACAAACTTTAACCTTAAGCAACCAACTCTTACCATCATTTGTACATCCAAGAAGGCACATGGGGTTGTCCACACATGATAGGAACTTAAGACATCCTAGGTGGTGTAGGAGGGTGTAGGTAATGATGGAGAAGGATGAAGCAATGATGATGTGTTTAACAAATATATATATATATATACACACACACACACACACAAGTTACATATAATACACATAAGCAAAATATCTTAGTTAGCTTAATACTTAAGCCTCCTTAAGTCAAAAAAAGGACATGAACTGATATGAAATGATGGCGGCACATAGGGAAGTGATGCAAGGAGGAGGTGGTTGTATGTGGGTGATGTATGGGTGATGTAAAGGGGAGGTAGATTTGAGGAAGGTTTACTTGTTGAAAAATCCTATAAATACCACTTCATTTCCATCTTCTTCTTTCATCCATAACACTCTCTTCTCTACTACAAAACATGAAATTGTTTCTCTAAAACCTTGTAAAATTTCAATGGCTACAACTTTGTATTTTACACCTTCTTCCCATTCTAAACATTTCTATGTCAAAAACTCTATTTTTTCTAATGCGTTCTCTGGCCCGGTTTTTTGGCCGAGAATACCCCATATTGTATCGACCATATCTCCTTCAAAACTGATTCAGATGAAGTGATTCTTTTTTTAAAATCACCTGAAATTCTAGTGTCTACAACATTCCTTTTGTACACTTCTTCTATGTTTTAGTCTAGCTATGCCAAAATTCCACTTCTTTGAAGTGTATTTTCGGGTATGATTTTGATAAATCCAAGAATACCTTCTCTTCATTCGATCATAACTTCCTCAAAACAAATTGAAATCAAGCGTTTCTTTTTCTAAAACCATAGATAAAATAATTTTCTAAAACTTTGTAGTTTACTACTTTTCTAAATTCAGAGAGTAGAAAGTCCAAAACTAGAGAGGAAAAGACCTATTTTCGGGTCTATATTTTGAGATTTCAAGGTCATAGCTCTACTATTTTTCTTCCTCCTTCCCATAGCTTGGCCGTGAGCACCACAAGTCATAGTTGAGCTATCTAGAAGCTTCAAGTCTAGCATGTGAGAGCTTTTAGTTCGAGTTAGTGAAGATTGTTTGGGCTTTGGTAATGGGTTAGTTTAAATTGTTTTATTTATTTAAGTTTAAAATAGTTTAAACTAAGAAAATTTATATCTCACACATACGAGCTCCATTTTACAAGCGGTTTTCGATGTTCAAATCATATTGACGAATAGAATACATTAGTATGAAATATTGACATTTTTGGTTAAGTATAAATTTAGTGATAAATTATTAGATATTAAATTTAATTACGACGAACGTAATTAATAATTTATTAGTGATATTTAATTAGCAGAACAAATCCCCAGTCTGCTATTGTAAGTTGAATAAATGATTATGGACATTTATTGAGTAGAATAAAACACCGTCCGTACTTGTAAGTAAAATGACTGTTTTGAAGTTAATTGATAGGTTAATTAATTTTTATTGAATAAATGGATGTATGTTTACTATTGATTGATTTGATTGTTTGATTTACGCTCAACAAGTTTATGAGCAATTATGCTTTTTATTTAGCATGGGTTGGGTAGGAAATTATTGTAGGCTAACACCCTGTGATTTATTTCACAATTTGACTATAAGGTGTTTAGCAATAATATTAATTCACTTCAATTTAATGAACTATTTTGAAAGTGGGTTTTCATAAATGAATTTATTATGAAATATTTTCCCTTTAAAAGAAATAGAAATATTTGGAAATAAACATTTTAAAAGGTTTAGAGTCGATCAAATAACATGAGCGCCTTATGGGTGATGGAGAGATAGTGTCTAGGCTTGAGTTTGGAAAACCAGTTTTCTGCTCTTTCTGGCTATCCAGACTGGCTCGATGGATGGGATAGTGAATTTGATTTACTCGGACTGCATTTTCTTAATAATAAAAGAGACTTATATAGAAATGATTTATAAAATGTGTTTTATAATTGGAGAGGATTTCGAGGACTAAAACCCAATTTTTGAAAATGATTTCAAAAGGTTTTTGAAAATGACAACAATAAAAATTGAAAGTATTTGTGAATATTAGTGAAAAATGATTTATTACTTTGGGATATAAAATGATTTGTTATGTTACAAAAGATTCGGGTAACCCATAACTAAAAATGTGGGCAAGGCAGGTGCAGATGTTCTGTAGCCTTAGTATAGTCCGCTCTCGTTGAAGTGGGATATACATATCTATATTTATTTTTTGAAAGGATGGGACCTAATTGCCTTGTTATGGCTAGAAACCTCTCGATCAGGTTGCATATAGTTTTATATGCTTGTATATTGATATCGTTTTCAAAAAGTGATTTTTTTCAGATCCCGAAGTAAAGGAGTAGTTTGAATATAAAAGATATGTACATATATATATTTCAAAAGTTTTGAAATAAGAATTCGGGAATAAAGAGATAATTTCCGTAAAGGTAATTAGATTTGAAAATCTAACATTGAAGATTAAGCCTAAATGGGTAGTTTTGGGAATCACATATTGTTTTTGCATCGTAGGCTCTATGAGTCCTATTTACGGTAGGAGAACTACGTTGGCTTAATCCTGTATCTAATTGGGTCCCAATTAGATAGAGGTACGTAGGCAGTCACAGGTGGTAGTGATGCAGCCCCTAAAATAATATAACCCTTTCCTGTTTATATGTTATTGGTTGTTGTTTATCTTCTGTTCCTGTATCTTTCTTGCTTACTATTTTGTTCCACATTTACATTGTTTATTGAGTTCGTAGGTAAGGATAGTGTTGTCTCTCTCATCAAAGTTGTACAGCGATAGATTTATAGTCATTGTATTTGGTATGTATTAAAGCACACTTTGTAGAATTAGTAAATTAATTAATTACTCTGATAAGTTGGATAATTGAAATTGTATCTTATACATTTAGTAATGTTGAATATTTATCAAATATGGTGTATTAAGATGGTAGTTTTCATTAGTTGTTTTAGAACGGATGGATTTTTCGATGATTTTAACCGGTCCGAAAATCCGGGTCGTCACACAAGGTATCAGAGCTTAGGTTAGGTGCCAAAGTAAAATTCATCTAGGGTTAGTAAATCAACCTAGGAATTTTATAAAATGTAACTACCTTAGTTTGATAAACAAAATTGATAGGATAAGGCACCGTACCTCCGACCGGGGTTATGGGTGATATTACTATTTTTGGTGTGCATAACTTTCGTTAATTGTTTGTTTTTCGTTATATTTTTCATCCTTTTAATTTCGAGGGCGAAATTCTTTTACGTAGGGGAGTTTGTAATGACCCATAAATTCGTCACTTAGGAAAATGTGATTTAATTAGAAAATATACGGAAAAATCGCTATCGGTTTATCGATATAGTAACACTTTTTGTAAACGACGGTTTAATATTGATTTATATGGTTTTATAATTCAAATATGATCATTTTAATTCATTTAAAATGATAATAAAATAGCTTTTAAGTTTTTTTACAAATATATGTACGTTAACAAATAAGTAAAAATGTGACCGGAAATCGGTTTCTCGATTTTCAACGGTTTGACGTATATACAACGTCGTTCAAACGACTTATGCACCTTTGTGATATTTATCTACAAACATTAACACATGTATATACATTTAGTAAAGATAGAAAAGTAAAAAAATTCTTACTAATTTACATCGATAAATTACATATGGTAGAATTCAAAAATATCTAAGATATTTTAACAAACTTTAACCTTAAGCAACCAACTCTTACCATCATTTGTACATCCAAGAAGGCACATGGGGGTGTCTATACATGATAGAAACTTAAGACATCCTAGGTGGTGTAGGAGGGTGTAGGTAATGATGGAGAAGGATGAAGCAAGGATGATGTGTTTAACAAATATATATATATATATACACACACACACACACACACACAAGTTACATATAATACACATAAGCAAAATATCTTAGTTAGCTTAATACTTAAGCCTCCTTAAGTCAAAAAAAGGACATGAAATGATATGAAAAGATGGTGGCACATGGGGAAGTGATGCAAGGAGGAGGTGGTTGTATGTGGGTGATGTATGGGTGATGTAAAGGGGAGGTAGATTTGAGGAAGGTTTACTTGTTGAAAAATCCTATAAATACCACTGTTTCCATCTTCTTCTTTCATCCATAACTCTCTCTTATCTACTCCAAAACATGAAGAAAAAAATTTAAACGTTGTAAAATTTCAATGGTTAAAACTTGATAGTTTACCCCTTCTTCCCATTCTAAACATTTCTATATCAAAAATTCCATTTTTTCTAATGCGTTCTTTGGCCCAGTTTTTTGGCCGAGAATACCTCATATTGTATCGACCATATCTCCTTTAAAAATTATTCAAATAAAGTGATTGTTTTTTTTAAATCATGTGAAATTCTAGTGGCTACAACATTCTTGTTGAGCACTTCTTCTAGTTTTTAGTCTAGCTATGCCGAAATTCCACTTCTTTGAAGTGTATTTTCGGGTATGATTTTGATAAATCCGAGAATACCTTCTCTTCATTTGATCATAACTTCCTCAAAACAAATCGGAATCAAGTGTTTCTTTTTAAAAACAATATAGAAAATAATTTTCTACAACTTTGTAGTTTAACACTTTTCCAAATTCAGAGAGTAAAAAGTCCAGAAACTAGAGAGGAAAAGACCTATTTTCAGGTCTATATTTTGAGATTTCAAGGTCATATCTCTACTAATTTTCTTCCTCCTTCCCATAGCTTGGCCGTGAGCACCACAAGGCATAGTCGAGCTGTCTAGGAGCTTCGATTCGAGCATGTGAGAGATTTTAGTTTGAGTTAGTGAAGATTGGTTTGGGCTTTGGTAATGGGTTAGTTTAAATTGTTTTATTTATTTAAGTTTAAAATAGTTTAAACTTAGAAAATTTATATCTCACACATACGAGCACTGTTTTACAAGCGGTTTTCGACGTTGGAATCATATTGACGAATAAAATACATTGGTATGAAATATTGACACTTTTGGTTAAGTATAAATTTAGTGATAAATTATTAGCTATTAAATATAATTACGACGAACATAATTAATTAATTATTAGTGATATTTAATTAGCAGAACAAATCCCCAGTCTGCTATTATAAGTTGAATAAATAATTATGGACATTTATTGAGCAGAATAAAGCACTGTTCTTTGCTTGCAAGTAAAATGTCTGTTTTGAACTTAATTGCTAGGTTGATTAATTTTTATTGAATAAATGGATGTATGTTTACTATTGATTGATTTGATTGTTTGATTTACGGTCAACCAGTTTAAGAGCAATATCCTTTTTATTTAGCATGGGTTGGGTAGGAAATAATTGTAGGTTAACACCCTGTGATTTATTACACAATTTGACTATAAGATGTTTAGCAATAATATTAATTCACTTTAATTTAATGAATTGTTTGGAAAGTGGGTTTTCATAAATGGATTTATTATGAAATATTTTCCTTTTAAAAGAAATAGAAATATTTGGAAATAAACATTTATGAAGTTTAGAGTCGATCAAATAATTTGACCGCCTAGAGAAATAGTGTCTAGGATTGAGTTTGGAAAACCAGTTTCCTGCTCTTCCTGGCTATCTAGACAGGCTCGACGGATGGGATAGGGAATTGATTTACTCGGACCGCATTTTCTTAATAATAAAAGAGACAAATATAGAAATGATTTATAAAATGTGTTTTATAAATCGAGAGGATTTCGAGGACTAAAACCCGATGTTTGAAAATGATTTCAAAAGGTTTTTGAAAATGACAACGATATAAATTGAAAGTATTTGTGAATATTAGTGAAAAATGATTTATCACTTTGGGATATAAAATGATTTGTTATGTTACCAAAGATTCGGGTAACCCATAACTAAAAATGTGGGCAAGGCAGGTGCAGATGTTCTGTAGCCTTAGTATAGTCCACTCTCGTTGAAGAGGGATATACATATCTATATTTATTTTTCGAAAGGCTGGGACCCAATTTCCTTGTTATGGCTAGAAACCTCTCGATCAGGTAGCATATAGTTTTGTATGCTTGTATATTGATACCGTTTTAAAAAAGTGATTTTTTTTCACATACCGAAGTAAAGGAGTAGTTTGAATATAAAAGATATGTACATATATATATATTTCAAAAGTTTTGAAATAAGAATTTGGGAATAAAGCCCAAAGAGATAATTTCCGTAACGGTAATTAGATTTGAAAATCTAAAATTGAAGATTAAGCCTAAGTGGGTAGTTTTGGGAATTGCATATTATTAGTGCATCGCAGGCTCCACGAGTCCTATTTGCGGTAGAAGAACTACGTTGGCTTGATCCTATATCTATTTGGATAGCCAATTAATTCAATTCAATTCCAATTTGAACTAATTTCAATTCAATTCTCAATTTAAACCATTTCGATTTATATAAATTTCAAATTTTGTTTTTAAAATATCGATTTAAACACTTGAATCAAATTAACCTTCCACATTCAGTTTAAAATTCCAATCTTCAAATAAAATACAATTTCGAAATATCGTTTTATATCACTTTTACTTAGTAGTATTTAATGTTCGAATACAAATCCAATCTTTTTAAAACAAATCAATTTATGAAATTCAATCATATTTCGATTATAACATGAAAATCTCGACTTCAATTTTTAAACAATTTCGTTAAAAACAATCTAATCCCACAGTTTGGACTCAAGTTCGAAAAGAATTCAATTTCCATAAACTCGATTTTATTTCTTTAAATCCAAATCATTTAAAAAAAAATTCAAATCAAAAATTCTAAAATCATTTAATTTAACCAATCCGGTGTCCGTATATAATTTTCTATCATATGGCCAAGTGATCAGTTATTTCAATTTAATTTCAGGGATGGATATATATCATTTCAATCCAAATCACAGTGCCATAGGTATATATCATTTCAACCTATTCCTTAATTTATTCGAAGTAATTCAATTTACAGTTTTGTATACAGTAAATAATATAACAGGTGATAATAAGATTTATATAAAAATAAATAAACATCCAATCATCCAAATGTCAATCAATTGGTATCCATCACAATTAATCATCCAAACAGTCGGTAAATCACTATAATTACCAAATTATCAATAATCGATAATTTCACTAAAAAAATTAATTCAAATTCTATTTAACCTTCAATTTAATTTTTTTTTCAGTTAAATTAGATGTCAATTTAAATGTCGATTAAAATTATCAAACAATAATCAATCAATTCATATCACTTCATAATTTCAATTTAACTATCATAACAATATTTTAATATGTGTGAGTGTTATAAAACACTCACCTTGAGTTCTCAATTTTAAATCAAATCGAACGACATTCGATTTAACATAAAAATTTGACTAGCTCCAAATGACTCCAAATCTATTCCATGACGTAGTGCTCGTCGCCATGACTCCAATGCATCTTGTTTCATCTCAATCGGACCTCGCATGACCACGATATACATTTTATAATTTTTAATACAATTTATAAAACGATTTTTATTATTACAGAGCCCATACCCAAATTTCCAAACCCGGCCCAATAAGCTCTTCATTTCATCTTCTCCCTTCTTTGATTCTTCTTCCCAGACTTTTTTCTCTTTTCTTTTTTTTCTTTTTTTTTTATATGACCCAAGACCCAAACTATCTTTTCTTCTTCTCAAACGCTTTCTCCCATATAGAGAGAAAACCCATGGCCTCGATCGTGCCAGGCATGCACATGCACGAACCAACGCAGCCACCGCCAACCATTTCGACGTCACCCACGAGTTCGCCTCGCTGCCCTCGTCAATCAGGTACCACCGCCATGACCCTTAGCTTCCTCGTCCAAAACGCATCACTGTAGAGCCTCCCTTTGACATTCCCATGCCGCAACCAAAGAACCACCACCGCGACCCACATAATTCATCCCCAAGGTGCGCTACATCCCCACGATCCCGAATCCAATACCCGATTCGACGAGTTCATGCTTATATCCACAAAAATAAAAATCCTAATTCGAAAACCATATGCCTCTTTCAGTCGAGCAAACCAAACGACGACCGCATCTTGCTCTACGCATACCAGAGGGAAGCTCGATGCAAAATAGGATTTTTAAAATTGGTTTCATGATTTTTAGACGAGTAATTCATGAGATAAAGATTTTTGAAGTTGCCATTTTTTATATTTTTCACTATGCCATTTGCGTGCATAATAAAGGAGAGGGAGACGTGATGTTGGCGTATGGACGCGGGCTATAGTGTTTTGAAGTGAGAGAAAAGAAACTGATGTGAAAATATAGTCAAGTAAATCAAATATATATATTATTTAAATTTTCAAACTATCTCGATTCCGTAACTTAAAATCTCGAGCCCCTATCGAGGTGTGCCGCTAGGCATTCATAATGTTATACCCCTATTCCGAACGCAGTGGAAAAAGTTTTGAGTCCTAATTCGAACGTATGGAGAAAATAGCTTTTTGGACCTAATTATTATATTGAATTTTCGATATTAATTTCAACGCGTTTCTGTTCCGCATGACAAAACGGTAACTCCAAACGCTATGAAATTTGAAATCCAATAATAACACACTATTACGGATCCAATGGAATAGGTTTCGTTGAATTCGAGACTGTGCCTTGGATTGCTATTTTAATGTCTCGACTATAATATAAAATTTCCAATTTCTAATTAGTCACCTTTTAAATCCAATTTTAAATGTTAACAATCTTCATTGTTGTTTAAATAAAATTTACATCAACTTTTGATATTATTTTCAATCATATTAAATTCAGAATTCAATTGATCAATAATTTCCAATATTAAATTTAAACAATTTGATTGTTCAACATTCAACAAATTTAAATATTAGATTTTAAATGAATTTTTAGTTACCAATCAACTACTTTACTTACATCTAATGAATTCAACATTCATTATTTAATCCAACTATTGATTTTAAATGAAATCAATACATAGCATTACCTTTTAATACTTGATATTACTAAAATATTCGAAATTAGTTTATTCCAAAATATTATTCAAGTTCATGTCCAATATTTACATTCAAAATCATTAAATCCTTTTATTTTTAACCATTTTTATTCAATAACTACATTGATTTAATAATTTAAAAAAAGCTAAAAATACGGGTCGTTACAATCTCACCCACTCAAAACTTTTTGTCGTCGAAAAGACGTTAAGTAAAGAATTTAACATTTAATATATTTAAAAATATAATCAACTTATAAAACACAAAATCCATTAGAGAATTTTTACTACGTTTCTACTACGTTACTCCGATCGGCTTACGGAATTTACAATTTATTTATCAAAACAAGTTATAAAAATTTTAAAACTTCAAAAAGTTTCTAACACCTGGATTTACAGAAAATTTCGACAGAGTTTCCTTTGCGTGGCTCAATCGGACCTACTACAAAACGCCACTACAAGCCCTAAACCAACAAAAGAAAACAAAAGCCAAGTGGCTCCATCACAAAACCATCAAATCAAATGGCAAAATAAACACATACATTTTTGTCGGCCAACCTAAATTTTCTTGATTTTAAATACCTGCATCTTAATTACCAATGATATCCAATCATATAATTTAAAATCAATTTATAATTTGAATTTTCAATTTCCAACATTAGCTTTACTTAAGCTCGTACGATGTACATATATCATCGGTACGCAATATCAAATCTGATCGCTCGTTCGATCACACAATTTCACTTCCGAACCAATATCATTCACACGAATCTCTAGTGCGGACTCAGATCTGGTTCCTTGATCAGAAACTGTTATTCTCCTTGCATAGCCGTATACTATGATAAAGGATTCTAGAATCAAATCAAAAATCCATATCGATGGTTCACCGTCAAGAATCGAGTGAAAAATACTAACTCGGATCTGTAACGACCCGGAAATTTCGAACCCGAAATTTCCAGATAGTTACATTTGGTATCAGAGCTGAAGGTTAAGTGAGAACCTTGGCTCTGGTGGGTGTACTCGTTAAGGATAGGGTCAATGGTACCCTAGAACGAGTTGAGTGTATATATATATAAGAGCGTACTTGTTATTTTCTTATATAAAGATTTTAAAATAATTTTAAAATTGAATGATTTTTATATAAGTTTATCTTTTGATATATATAGAAATAATTTTCTAATTATTAAATATATTAAAGAAATTGGTTGTTGAATCATTGGAATTAAATAAAATAATAAGAATTAAGTGGTAAACAACCAAATTGAAATTGAATGAAGATAAGTTTGAAATGGATCCAAACTGAATTTAAAACCTTGAATTTGTAGAAGTGTTATCAGAATAAAGATGATAATGAATTGATTTCCAGATATGATAATCTTGGTTACTATCATAAATGGATGTTGTGTTTAATAATAAAATGTTGTTAATGATTAAGTAAAATGAAATGTTTTAAGGAAATAAACTTTTAGGTAAGTATGACATATAAATTGGAATTGAAGATAATTTAAAATCGTGAAATTTTAAATCTAAATCCAGAAAACTTGAAATTGTTTTAAAGAAATTGTTTTGAATTAAAACCAAAGGTGGTTTAAAAATTTAAAGTATAACTTGGTGTGTAAAGAAATTGTATATATGAGGGATATACATAATACCAATGATGATTTGAAATAAACACTTAGTGTTGAGTTTTAAATTGGAATGTGATGTACAACCCAAAGTAAAGTAAGTTTTTAAACTTAAAAGGGGAAAGTTAATCTGAAGTTTAAAATTTGAATAGGAATTCAAATTGTGAAAAGTTGACCGGATTAAGTAAATTTAACTTGAAGGAAGTTAAATAAGCTTGAATAAATAACTTGAATTGGAAATTTCAAGATGAAATTTAAATTTAACTTGGATAGTTAAATGGTTAATTTAAATGGGAGTTATGAGTGATCTCAAAATGGGTTTGAGATCTGGAAATTGAAAATGGATAATAAATTAGAATCTGAAGATTAAATTGTTTTTGAATTCTTATTTGAACTTTGTAATAAGTTAAGTAAAGATAATTTTAAAATGGAATTTTGAAATTTGAATTCAGAATTAAAAGGTTTAAAGATTTAATTTGTTAAAATTAAAAATAAAGGTTGAATTAATTTAAAAGTAAAGGAATTTGATTTAAGGAATTAAATCAATATTTAAAATTTTAACTCGAATTTATATAATTCGAGATAGTTTAAAATTGAGATTTAAATTGAATTAGTTCAAACTTAATTTGATTTGAATTAATTAGAATTGGGATTGAAGATGTATAAGTTTAAAAAAAAATTCAAATGGTAAATTTGAATTGAAATGATTTGAAATTGAAGCTGGTTCAATTGAAATTAATCCAAATTGATTTGAAATAATTTGGAATTGTGATTAAAGTTGAATAAGAAAAATCAAATGGAATTTGATTTTAATTTGGAAAGAAACTAAGGTTAATTCAACTTGAATTGGGATTAAATCAATATCAATGGAAATTGAAGTATTGAGTCAATTTAAATGAAAATGGAAATTTAAATTGAACTGATGGAAAATTAATTGGAAATGGAGATTGGGAAATTTAAACAGTTTGGCTCTGGATTATTTTCAAATTGTTTTAATACAAGTATATTTTTCCAAACTATTTACTATACAATCTTTCTTCTTAAACCCCAAACTATCTTATACTTATTTTACAATTATTTTGAAACTATTTAACTATTTTGAAACTGTCTTATAAACTAATTACTATTTCTCAGTTACTTATATCTAATCACTATTTTAAAAACTATTTTGCAATTATCTAACTATTTTATACCTACTTAACTATTTTACAGCTATTTTACAAACTAATAACTATTTTTCAACTACTTACCTATTTTAAACCTTTTCAAGCTATTTTTAAATTTAAATTGGTCAGAGTTCAAACTGTTTGTAATTAAAGTAATAACTCAATTGGAAATGGAAGCAATTGAGAATAAGTGAATGGAATTAAAGGAAATGTGAATAGAAAAGAGAATTGATTTGGCTAATAATCAATAAAGTTAAATACGTAGGATGTACGTATATTATTCTATTCGCATAGTGATTTGATCCAGATTCGAACACAGAATTTTGAGATAGTATTATCGATCCGAGTTGGGATTTTTCGCTCGATTTTCGACGGCGAACCTGGATATGGATTTTTGATTGGTTCTGGATATTCTCTATCATAGTTGTGACTATGCAAGGAGAATGACGGTTTCTAATCAAGAAACCAGATCTGAGTCCGCACTAGGAAGTCGAGTGGACGATACTAGTTCGGAAGTGAAATTGTGTGATCGATTGAGCGATCAGATTGATATTGTGTACGGATGATATGTGTACATCGTACGGATTTGAATGAAATTGATATTGAAGATTTGTGGATAAGAACTGTAAAATGGTTTTTGAAAAGAAATATGGTTAATAACTTTATAAAAGATTTATCAAATGTGAATATTTGATTTGGAATAAAATAAAGTTATATATCCTTATTATATAAGGTAAATCTTCCCTTGTTGAATCTATTGCTAAAAGAAAAGAGTTTTGAAATATTTGAAGTATAAAAGAGGTTTTATACAAAGTTGAAATGATCCAAAAGATTTTAAAAGTTATATATATCTATATCTATATATATATAAAGGATCTTATGAGAATGATTTTGGAAAAAGGTTTTGGGAACCTATATAATTTGGAAAAGGCTTTTGATTTTTGGGAAAATCAATTTTGGATTTTGGAAAGCCTAGTTTGAGAATTATCGATTTTGGTAATCGATTTTGTGTAAAGGAGATTTTGATAAATCATAAAGGGTATGATTTGAAGATACTATAAGTATATAGTATAAAGTATTTTGAGAATAGCTCTGGGGAAAAAGGTGCTTCCTTGAAATGAACTTCTCAGGAGTACCACTGGGTGGTACTGCCTTGAGCCCCAAGGGGGGTTTCTAAAGTTGATCCTGTGAGGAGTCCGGACAAAACTAGTTCCTGAGGATTATTTGTGTAGCGAAAGTCGAGGGGCTGGTGCCCACAGAGGCATTTGAGTTATGCTGTGACAACAATTTGACTCAATGTCACTGCGATCTACTGCAGACCATAGCGAAAGTCATGTGTGCCGCTGAGAGCCAACTGTCTACGTTTGATTTTATATCGGTAGACTGTGACACTATGGTAACATAGCGAAAGTCGTTTGTGCCGCTGAGAGCCAACAGTCTGCGTTTGATTTTATATCGGTAGACTGCGACCTATGTGGGAGAAGTTTCATTTTGACAGCGAAATCGTGTGTGCCGCTGAGAGCCAACAGTTACATGGACTTTTGCTGCGATGGCAACGTAACCCTGGAATGTAACTGCGATCTGTTGTGGGTTCATGGTGTAATCAGTTACATGGACTATTGCTGCGATGGCAACGTAACCCGTGATGTAACTGTGACCATGGATGGGGGTGATGATTTCCAGAGTATTCTTACCAAAGATATTTCCTCGATTTCAAAAATGTTTTCTATACTTTCAATAAATTATTTTCCATGTATTTTCACTGGATGTTGAAAACGGGTTTACCAAGTACTAATAGATTTTCAGTCTTACGCCTGATCAACGTATGACCGAATTTCTATGAGAACGAGGATGGACTTGTTGAAACATCGAGTTATAAAAAGTATTTTTATAAAAACTATTTTGATAATATTATGCAGATTTTTAAAATGTTTTGAAAAATTTAAATAAAAAGAGTTAAGAGTTAAGATGTCTAAGGAATAATTTAACTAATAATCAACATTATAATAAAATTCTTGCTTCGTTCCTTTTCGAGGACGAAAAGATTTAAAGGGGGGAGGAATGTGATAACCCGGATTTTTGGATATCTGTAATTGATAATTCATTGGGTTAATTAATAGAAATACTGAATTATAGGTTGAACAAATGAATCCGATCAAATAAATATTTATATTTGTAACTGTGTTGTATGTGTATATATATATATACAGATTTTAAATAAAATTATGTTTAAATTGAATTTGTGTTGTTAAATATATACATATATTTGAGCTGATTTCAAATTGGATTTTAATTGAATTTGAAATTTAATTTGAAATTTTAATTATTTAAATTGAAGTTCAAAAGATAGTTATTTATATCTTAAATCATACTTTGGTTTTAAAGTGTATTTTCATTATTTTACTTAGAATAAAAAATTGTTTTATATTAATTTCTTTTTAAAAGAGATTGATTTATATAAATTAAATTGTATTTATAAATTGGATAGTTAATTATGAAAGCTTTATTAAATATTTAAAAATCTAGTTTTGCATGAAAAGTACATGTGTTAACTTGTGAACACCTCTAATAAAATGTGTTAAAAGGTTAAGTGTGGTTAGTGACAAGTGTCCCATTTTTATATATTATTTTCTTAATTTTAATAAATCAAAAACTTAATCTAGAAAACTTTATTTTGATCTTCATTTTCAAAACTAACAAAAGCAAAGCCTGTAACATGCAAACCAGTAAATAAAAATCACTTAATTCAAAGTAATCTCTCCAAAATTTCGAAGTCTAAAACAAAAGTAAACATAGGAGCTCTCAAATTCAAGTACAACTCAGATCAATAAGCAAATCAAGTTAAGAAGCAAGATCAATTTCAGTTTCCAGTCTCAAAGATTTATCCAGCTTCCAGATTTCAAATTATTTCCAGTCTTCTCTGTTCTTAAGTTATAAAGGTGAGTAAGCTCTTAAATCTGATATATCTTGAACTAGCATGCGATGATTCTTAAAGTATGATTTGAGTTATGTTGTGCATGTTATTTAAAGTCATTTTTTTTATATGTGTGTGAATATTATATATACAATGACTGGAAAATATGGAAAACAAGTTCCTGTTTAAAACTGAATCTATGAGTAAACTTCACCTTCCATTTTTATATTGTTGTCTGTGATAAACAATCAAAAAAAAATGTTGTTTCCATGGATGAAAATGATGTTTGCATATGGGTGAATATGGATGGTTTGGGTGTGCATGCCTCTGTTATTATATAGCAGGCTTCAATTTTATAAAGAAATTCATATCTTCAAAACGAATCAATTTTGACTTTGATCTTTAAAGAGGAAATGATGCTAAGAATATAAGTTTAATTTTAAAAATAGTTTCAAATGAATATATGAAGTATTTATTTAAAAATAGAAGATTTTCAAGTCTGTTCAAAATATAGGCCCAAATCAATTGACTGGAATTCTTGATTTGATTTTATAATACGATTTGAAATTGTTAATGATGAATTTTGATATAAAAATCAAAATTTTTAAGTTTGTATTCATTGAGATGTATCGAGATGATTAAAATTGGGTTGATCGCCGATTGCCGGAGGTTGGCGAAGAGCTAGGCAACGTGGTCAATGCTGGAGGGAGAGGGTAGTCTGGTGGTCACCGGAAAAATGTTCGCCAGATTTTTAGGTGGCTGTCGTGATCAGGCGAAGTCGATCTAGGTTTCGAAGTCAGGATTTGGACTAGGGGTGAGTCGTGACGTTTTCATCGTCGATGGGGCACCAGAGTCGATCGGAACCGAGGGGATTGGTGCGTTGTCGTGCGGCGGAGCTGTGGACATGGTGGCGAGAGCCCCGGTGGCGTAGTTCGTCGTCACGGTGAGATTTCATTTATCTGGTTCGTTCCAGATTTTTCGTTCGAATACTCGATTTCTATTTGGCTATCGGATTCTTTCTTTTGGGTGGTTGGAATGCTCGGGGAGGTGGTCGGCGACTTGCTGGCGTTCGAAGCGTTGATCGGAGATGGTTGGATCAGCCGTACACGTGCACGCGTGTATGTTGATGTCTGGTTGTTCGTGGTATTGGGGAAGAAGAGTTTTTCTCGAGTCTGGGTCGATGGAAATGGCGAGTTGTCTCGAAGAAGAGAAGAGCGTGGATGACTCGAGTTTTAACTCGAGAAATTTGAGATGTGGCTCGAGTTTCATTTGGGTATCAGGATTTCTTTGGTTTTGTTTTAAAACGAAAAGAAAATTTGTAGTCAGTTTAGTAAATAGAAAGGAAAATGTTTTCAAGACTCTTATCAAACAGTTTTTCAAAATATAGGTATATTAGAAACTTTAATAAGGGATGTTTTGACTAAAATTAATTTCTTGGTATTAGTGATTAAGAGTAAATTACTAATATAATTAATTAGTGGATAGTTTAATAATTTAATGTAATTAATTAAAGGTAAATAAAATGAATATAATTAGTTAAAGATAATTAACTAATGAAAGCGATTAAGGATTAATTAATTAAATTAAGTGGTTATGGAGTAATTACTTGATGGAAATAAGTAAAAGATAATTAGAGACTAGTTGCTTAAATGATGATTACTTAATATAAGTAATTAAAAGATAAATTTGTTAAGGATTAATTAATTTAATTAGTAATTAAAGGTTAAATTAATTAATAGTTAGAGGTTAAATTAATTAAGAATAATTAACCTATAATATAATTACTTGATGAAGTAATTTATTGAAAGGTAAATTACTTAAGAAAATTTATTTAAGTTCTATTACTTAGTGTAGTTAATTTAATGGGTTAATTAATTAAAGATTAATTAATTAAGGGAATAAGTAAAGGGATAGTTAATAAATGAGTATGATTAAAAGAAAATTAATCAATGTAAGTAATTATAGAAATTAATGTGAGTAATTAATTAAGGATCATTGTAATTATTGTGAATGGTGAAGGTTAATTAATTTGTGAAATTAATTAAAGGTTAATTACTTAATGTAATTAAAGATGAAAAGTAAGGATGATTAATTAATGGTTTGAAATTAATGTTAAGTAAGTATGATTAAAAGTGATTAAAGTAATTAATTTAATTAATTAAATTAATTAGAGATGGTATGGTTGATTAATCTTGCTATAAATGATTAAATGATATTGTATGCCTTAGATTAGTTGATATCTCTGGTATGTGATGTGGAATGTTATGAGATATAATATGTTTGGGTTTAAAACAGGACATCCTATATTTTAAGTTTGCGTTGTATTTCACTTGAGTAACTTGAGTTAGGATGATATTGGATTCGAAGAGACAGGGGTCGGGTATCAGTAAATACCCGAAACCACTTCGATTCTTTATAAATTGAGTTTAGAACCAACAGGCTGGAATTGGAATAAATTAAGTAACTTGACCTTTAACTAAGTAATGGTTCGTGGACATTGTTGTAATAAGTGATGGACTTTTGGAACTCGTAGAAAGGTACGAGTTACCCTGGATTGCAAATAAGTTTATAACTTAGTATTTCATGTTATATGGGTTTACTCACGCTGGTTTCCAGCCTGACCCGGGTGTTACTTTGATGTAATACTCAGGTCAGACCGAGTATTACAGATTTTCAGGTTAAGACGTTCTGAAGCTCAGGTGGCGAGCTGGATGGCTGAAACGTATGGAGTATTTACCGCTGTGTATAGTATAGTTGGCTTGGACATGTTGTTTTGTCCAGTGTATTGTAATGGGTGTAACTCTGATGTATAAATATAAGTGTATTGATACAGTTTTCTTTGTATAACTGATATTATTATGTGATATTATATTTTATCCGCTGCGAATGTGAGGTTTCTGTGTCTTGTTTCTATTTTCTTCTTCTTCTATCTCTTTCTTTTTCTTCTAACTATCTGGAAATTTCGGGTTCGAAATTTCCGGGTCGTTACAGGATCGATATAAATTATCTCGAAATTCTATGCTCGAATCTGGATCAAATTGTTATGCGAATAAAATAATATACGTATAACTTATGTATTTATTTCTACGATTCTTTGTTACACCAAATTATTTTCATTCACATTCATTTTCATAATTTCCTTTAATAACAGATTTATTAGTGAAACATCTTATTAACCATCAATTTAGTTTATAATCATTCTATAAAAGTCCAACTTCTTCTATATGACTTTTCTAAGTTTATAATTATTATCTCAAAAGTTACAAATTCCATTTCATAATTTCTTTGCAAATTTATATTTAATTTTATAGCAAATTTACAAAGATATTATTTAATTCATTTGTCTACTTTCTTAAGTTCCACTTACTTATCTCATCTAGTCATTAATCATTTCATAATATGCTAATTAACTATATAACATTTATTATTACAACTAAATTTCCATTTACATACATTCTAATAACTTTTAAGTTTTGTTCAGTTGTATAATATCCCATTACATATCCATATCATCATTTTAACTTTTTAACATTTGGTAAGTCTTATTATATGTTATTAGAATGCAATTTGGTATTATACAAATTAATCTGATTCATTTTACTTAATTAGAATGTTCACTCTTTCAACTTGTTTAAATTTTCTTTACTTTCAATTCAAGAGTTGCAAACTTCAGCTCTAAAGTTTCTCAAAACATTTAGCTTAGATTTCTTAATTCTCTCATTTTACATAAGTTTTGGTTATTCAAATATTTCATTTCATTCAAATAATTTGAAGATTATTAATTAACAGAACTTAAAATTCTAAATACCCGGTTTTTTTCAAATCATTTAAAATAAGTATGCATACTTAAATCTTATATATATCAAATCAAACTTTTGGAGTTTAAACCAAAATCCATATATCGAAACAATTTCGAAGCAAAGCTTCTCAAAAATCTCCCCCACTTTAAGACTCGAAAATGAACGTCGATGATGTTGCGCAGTTATCATCAAAATTATTTTCCAGCGATAGAAGTGGGGAGTACTGAATTCATTCCTTTTAACAATCCCTTTTAAAAATATTTTTCATAATTATTTTTCAACTAACATCACTATATTTTTCCAAAACTTTGAAAACCATTTTAAAAAATTCCCATGTCTTAGATTCAAAAACTTCTCAAGTTAAATCCATTTTAAATCTATAAGTTACATTTATAAATTATACTTACAAAATTTCACTTTTTAAAACATTCCACAAATTGTTTTATCATTGTTTATTTTGTAATAAACCTCTTTTTATTAAACACAACAACCAATTAATGATAATAATCAATATTATCATTCCTAACAACCAAACAAGCTATATAAACCATAATAATTTTTGAAAATTATTTCTTTATCACAAAATATAATCAGGGTAAATTTATTTCATTTACCCAATTTCAAAACAATACTATGTCGAATTGTTCTGTTCAAGTGTTTAGAGATCCCTATCAATGATGTTAATTACTCGTATTGACCA
Source organism: Allium fistulosum (assembly GCA_030737815.1). Taxonomy (NCBI): domain Eukaryota; kingdom Viridiplantae; phylum Streptophyta; class Magnoliopsida; order Asparagales; family Amaryllidaceae; genus Allium; species Allium fistulosum. The sequence continues at coordinate 1,432,358,896 of CM060902.1, forward strand.
GAATCCATATGATACTCAATAGATCAACCAACACTATAAAACAATTTTATATCACTAACAAATACGTGCTTATATCTATTAATAAACTCAAACTCATTCTAGGGTACTACTGACCCTATCTCTAATGAGTTACCCCACAAAGCTAAGGTTATCGCTAAACCAAAGCTCTGATACCAACTGTGACGACCCACATTTCGGCAGGTTTAAATTGACAATAATCCACACATGTCCAATCCAAACAATCCGGAACATAGATAATCATTGGGGTTAATTAAGAAAAATAAGAATAGAAGAAGAAAACAAACACAAAATCTCGCAGCGGAACGATAAAATATAATAATCAAATAAAAGTTCATGAAGACGTTTATACAATACATTTAATATAATCTATACAACATTTATCAGAGTTATATATACATCAGGGATAAATAAATAATGCAGCAGACAACATGATGCGGGGATACTAATAGTAATAATATACCAAATCTTCGTCTTCGTCCTCCAGAGTAAATCTTCAATAAGCTGAAAAAACTCAGGACTGACCCGAGCGTAATGAAAAAGACAAAACACTCGAGTCAGGACTAAAATATACTTATGTGAGTCAAATCAATATCGCATATAAAGTATGAGCGCCATGGCGTCAGAGATGCTTATGGGTTTTCACATCTCCTATCCAATGTATAACGTGTGTGCAATAACTCAAGAGATGTTACAGGATTTTCCATCTCTTAAGGATCCGTCAAAGTATTTAAATGTAGTAGAATACGCTACATATATAATGTCTAATCAATAAAATAAATATTTTTCTTAGTGTTAAGGCTTTACATTGATCCCCCTTAACACGTTTTTAAGCATTGTCGTACAGTTTGCATAAACACTAGTTAAATGGTCGGTGGATAGGGATGCGCCGTGATATGACAACACTAAACCAAAATCATACGGGTCTCGTATAGGGATAAAAGTATGAAAAGGCACATGAGGCAATGCCCAAGGTAAGATACTACTAGTTCGGGTCACAGGGCTAGTGGTAACGCATCATAGCCATGACCATCCACCGCATCCATCTATCCCATATCGAGTCAAAGGGAGACTACCCCAATCAAGGTGCACCAATCGAAATCAACAACAAGAGTAATAATATGGACCAAGTCCAAGAAATCGAAGAACGGATGTCCGCTCGGGGTAATTAGCCCACTTGGCCCTGTCAAGCCGTCCTGTTTTAGTCATTTCAAATTGGCACAAGTGCCGGATTCTATCCATCATCGTTCTTTTTCTTCAAATCTAGTAATCGTCGCCAAATCCAACCACTTCGTTCTGGATTCTCCTCCGCGTACACAGTTGTTAAAGTGGTTCCGGTATCGACAAAGAGTATGCCCATATCCGGCCCCGATCTCTTTAACAACCAAATGTCTTTTTACACACCCGTTGGTACTTTTACATTTCGAAAATAGTTCATACTTGATATTAAAATATCATATTCGCTTCCAAAATCGTTTCGAATGCCAATATGGGTTATAACTTCATTTAACCCAATTCATATTTAAATCCATGATTTAAAAATAACATTCCACTCTTGACCGGTTTGAATTTTTTTTAAATAGTTTGAATAGTTTAAATCATTAAAATAGTTAAAAATTGTGTAAATGGTTAAAATAGTTAAAGATAGTTTAAATGGTTAAAAATAGTTAAAAATAGTTTAAATGGTTAAAAATAGTTTAATATAGTTTAAATGGTTAAAATAGTTTAATATAAAATAGTTTAAATATTAAAATGGTTTATATAGTAAAATAATTTGGAAAACCAAAATAATTTGAATATTTAAAGAATATAGATTTTAAACAGTTCATACTAAATAATTCATTTGAAAAATAGTTTCAAAGTCAAACTGATTCAATTTCCAAATCTTCTCAATTCAAATCAATCCAATTTCCATTTCCATTTATATCGATTCAATTCCGATTTCAATTCGAATTAACTTCGATTCTAGTTCATATTCAAATCAATTCCAATTCCATTTCCAATTAATTTAATTTCAGTCTCAATTCCTATTAATTCAATTCAATTCCAATTTAAACTAATTTCAATTCAATTCTCAATTTAAACCATTTCGATTTATATAAATTTCAAATTCGGTTTTCAAAATATCAATTTAAAACACTTGAATCAAATTAACCTTCCACGTTCAGTTTAAAATCCCAATCTTCTTATAAAATTCAATTTCGAGCTCAATTTCGAAATATCGTTTTATATCACTTTTACTTAGCAATATTTAATGGTCGAATATAAATCCAATCTTTTTAAAAGAAATCAATTTATGAAATTCAATCATATTTCGATTATAACTTGAAAATATCAACTTCAACTTTTAAACAATTTCGTTAAACACAATCTAATCCCACAATTTGGACTCAAGTTCTAAAAGAATTTAATTTCCATAAACTCGATTTTATTTCTTTAAATCCAAATCATTTTAAATAAATTTTAAATCAAAAATTCTAAAATCATTTAATTTAACCAATCCGGTGTCCGTACATAATTTCTATCATATGGCCAAGTGATCAGTTATTTCAATTTAATTTCAGGGATGTATATATATCATTTCAATCCAAATCACAGTGCCATAGGTATATATCATTTCAACCTATTTCTTAATTTATTTGAAGTAATTCAATTTACAGTTTTGTATACTGTGAATAATATAACAGGTGATAACATGATTTATATAAAAATAAATAAACATCCAATCATCCAAATGTCAATCAGTTGGTATCCATCACAATCAATCATCCAAATTGTTAGTAAATCACTACAATTACCCAATTATCAATAATCGAGAATGTTACTAAACAATTTAATTCAAATTCTATTTAACCGTCAATTAAATTTTTTTGAGTTAAATTAGATGTCAATTTAAAAGTCGATTAAAATTATCAAACAACAATCAATCAATTCATATCACTTCATAATTTCAATTTAACTAGCATAACAATATTTTAGTACATGTGAGTGTTATAAAACACTCACCTTGAGTTTTCAATTTTAAATCAAATCGAACGACGTTCGATTTAACCTAAAATTTTGACTAGCTCCAAACAACTACAAATCTGTTCCACGACGTAGTGCTCGTTGCCATGATTCCAATGCATCTTGTTTCGTCTCAATCGGACCTCGCATGACCACGATATACATTTTATAAGTTTTAGTACAATTTATAAAACAATTTTTTTTATTACAGAGCCCATACCCAAATTTCCAAACCTGGCCCAATAAGCTCCTCTCCTTCCTTTCATATTCTCCCTTCTCTAATTCTTCTTCCTAGACTTTTTTTTCTTTTTTTTCCTTTTCTTTTTTATACGTCCCAAGGCCTAAACTATCTTTTCTTCTTCTCAAACGCTTTCCCGCATACACGAGAGAAAATCCATGGCCTCGAACGTGCCAGGCGTGCACGTGCACGAACCAACACAGCCACCGTCGACAATTTCGACATCACCCACGAGTTCGAATCGCTGCCCTCGTCAATCAGGCACCACCGCCAAGGCCCATAGCTTCCTCGACCAAAATGCGTCACTGCAGAGCCTCCCTTTGACATCCCCAGGTCGCAACCAAAGAACCACCACCGCGACCCACGAAATTCATCCCCAAGGTGCGCTACATCCCCACGATCCCGAATCCAATACCCAATTCGACGAGTTCGTGCTTAGATCCACAAAAATCGAAACCCTAATTCGAAAACCATATGCCTCTTTCAGTCGAGCAAACCAAACGACGACCGCATCTTGCTCTACGCATACTAGAGGGAAGCTCGATGCAAAATAGGATTTTTTAAAATTGGTTTTGTTAGACCGTAATTCATGAGATAAAGATTTTTGAAGTTGCCATTTTTTTATATTTTTCACTGTGCCATTTGCATGCATAATAAAGGAGAGGGAGATGTGATGTTGGCGTGTAGGAGGCTGGCTATAGTGTTTTGAAGTGAGAGAAAAGAAACTGATGTGAAAATATAGTCAAGTCAATCAAATATATATATTATTTAAATTTTCAAACCGTCTCGATTTCGTAACTTAAAATCTCGAACCCCTATCGAGGTGTGCCGCTAGGCGTTCATAATGTTATACCCATATTCCGAACACAATGGAAAAGGTTTCGAGTCCTAATTCGATCGTATGGAGAAAATAGCTTTTTGGACCCATTTATTATTTTGAATTTTCTAGATTAATTTTAACGCGTTTCTATTCCGCACGACCAAACAATAACTCCAAACGCTATGAAATTTGAAATTCGATAATAACACACTATTACGGATCCAATGGAATTGGTTTCGTCGAATTCCAAGACTGTGCCTCGAATTGCTATTTTAACGCCTAGATTATAATATAAAATTTCCAATTTCTAATTATTCGCCTTTTAAATCCAATTTTAAATGTTAACAATCTGCATTGTTGTTTAAATAAAATTTACATCAACTTTTAATATTATTTTCAATCATATTAAATTTAGAATTCAATTGTTCAAATAATTTCCAATATTAAATTTAAACAATTTGATTGTTCAATATTCAACAAATTTAAATATTAGATTTTAAATGAATTTTTAGTTATCAATCAACTACTTTACTTACATCTAATGAATTCAGCCTTTTTTATTTAATCCAACTATTGATTTTAAACTAAATCAATACATAGCATTACCTTTCAATGCTTGATATTACTTAAATCTTTGAAATTAGTTTATTCCAAAATATTATTCAAGTTCATATCCAATACTTACATTCAAAATCATTAAATCTTTTTATTTTTAACCATTTTTATTCAATAATTACATTGATTTAATAATTTAAAAATAGCTAAAAATATGGGTCGTTGCAGAATTGATGAAGTAACACATTTGAAATCAACAACATACTTGTAAGAGAGAAAGTTTCAAAAATCTCAAAAGAAAAGCATCTCTCGAAAAACAACCGATGACTCCAAACTTTGGTTCCATTGGTGGGATCTGAGATTAATTCACCGTTGGACGGACAATCGGAAGATGCACCCATTCGGTTAATATTTGACCTTTTGTAGTGTGATTACTTATAAGAGTCCAAAAACTCAGCCTTCAAAAATCGGCACCTGTACTTCACTTGTACCCGAAATGCCGTAGATTCAAACGCCGAATCTGGTTCTCCGGAGCTTTTAACACCATTAAGTACAACAATACAGCGGAAGAAAAAAGAATATATCAATATATATAACATTGATACAATGACAGACACAAAAATCTGATACAATATTATACAACAGAATGATACAACAGATATCATTATACATCAGAGATATGATACAAGAAATAGCAGCGGAAAGAAAAGATAACATCAGCAGCGGAACAATATCAATAGAAGTGATAACTCCAAAATGATCTTCAGACAAAATGAATCCACAATTCCAAGATGAGCAACTCCGATGAATGAACTCCAAATACTGAACTAGCGCCAGATAATCTACTAACCTGAATATCTGAAAAAACCAACTCTAGACTGCCCATGTGGAAAATGGTGGGCACCCAGAGTTTAGGAAGGGAACAATAAACTCCAGGTCAGTCGTGGAACTAGTGTGAGCAACAAAAACAGTTTTTATCTTTAAAACAACAACAACAAGGAAGTAGAAAAAATATCCGCAATGCTTTTGGAAAATGAAACTACCATAAGACCTCCCGCCACACACACAATGCAAACGCAGAATTGGAGGAGATTTCTTCTTATGATAGTCAAACATGCTTACTATGCAAATCATTGGATTATTATTATTAGTGCATAGTGGAAAACATTTCGAAAGTATAATATTAATCTTAGCCAACATAGGCATTTCACACTATGCCTACTATAGCTACCATCTAAACAGTGGTGACCACCATAAGTAAATGGCAGGTTCTACAACTAAAACTGTACAATTCCGTATTAGGAAATGGATTGTCAACAAATGGGCAGGCTAAGGAACTTCCTACCGCCACATGAGATCGCCTCTGGCTGGACGTCCCGAGAGACAACTGCTCTCTGCCAACACAAGGCCGGGTTACCCCTGTAACAGGTAAATCACGAATATGCCATCCCCCGGTCCTTTGGGTAGGGGTGGGCATTTAACCGACTTAACCGACTTAACCGATTTAACCGACGTCGACCGAACCGACTTAACCGATAAATTCGGTTAACCGACATAATTGGTTAACCGACCGACCATAACCGAACATTTTCGGTTCGGTTAACGGTTGACAAAACTCGTTTGGTCGGTTAACCGTTAACCGATCTAAAAATTAAGTGTTTTTTCTTTCAAATCCGAGCCCAAAAGCAGCCCATTTGTAAATGAACCATACCCGAGCCAAACCATTACTTAGCCCTAGTATTCCCACTTCTTGATCGGTCCCAACTGTCATTTTCCAAATAAAATAAAAAAAAGATAAAACTGGTAACCTAGATCTAATCTACTTGCTAGTTTCATCTGCTAATCGCCGACTTTAGTCGCGGAAGTTCACAACGCCAGTGAAGACCACCACAACCATCGATCTGTTACAGTAACTAAAGGCGTCAAGAAGGAAACAGACTGTGAGTATACTTTTCTGGAAATAATTCTTAAGTTCTAAATTGGATTACCGGACCTAAGTTCTAAGCTAATTTATAGTTATAATTGTAGTAATTTACAGCAATCATATAATTAATTTGCTTTGATTTGATTCCTGTCTAATTTTGGTATATTAAAATTTGATTCATTTTCATTCTCTAGTTTCCTGTAACGAATTTTAATGGTAAACAAGTATATTGGTATTCTGTTGTTGGTAAGAAGGTGCTTAAGGGCTAAGCATGTATAAGCTACCCATAACATGATCTTGACTATATTTAACACACATCAAGTTATTCATATGCAAGTAACTCAGATCTACCAACTTTGAAGTCTAATTGTTGAATGGTAATTTTTGTTAAATATTTTTGTTTTACATATACTTGCTAACAAATTTATGTTTAAGCCTCTTTATTATAGAACAAACCTTTTGATTTATGAGATTGTTAGAACATTAATTATCTTGTCAGAACATCAAATATTTTGCCATAACATATTTTGTAGTTGTCAAAAAATACACCACTGTTACGGTAAAAGGAAGTTTGTGTAGCACATGTTGAAGATATCACTTAGTTGTTTTGAATTTTGATCATATAAACAACTTAGCTATTTACAATTTACAGTTACAGTTTAATTTCATTAACGTTATATATTAACATATGTATTACATTATAATATCGTATATACACCTTTTCAGCATTTACGGTTTATGGTTTACACTTTATAGTTAAAGTTTATAGTGTAATTTAATATATTACTACTGAATAAACAATTAAATTATTGTTGAAATGATGTGTCGCACACTGAATTAGGTACAGAGCTGAATGTGTTCTAGCTGAACAATAGATGAGCTGATGGAGTGTCAAAATTGACATACAACCTAACTGAAGTTGCTCTGGAAAGAAGGGCATGTTGAAGAGTGCAGTGACGTGGAGAATGGAACTGTTTGAACATGATGATGAACTGATGCGTAGGCCTGAACTGAAGTAATGCATCTTTGGAAATGTTTGAACATGGTGTTGGAGCAGAAATGTCTAAAGTAAGTTTATAAGCATATGTTCTTAGAATCTAAGTTCTTAGAATATAGTTCATGCATATATTGCATATATCAGTTAATTCAGTTCATGAATAATGAATATACTTATAGTTCATGCATAATTCACTTCATAGATATATGATAATGATATAGCTATAATATGTGTGTGTGAAAACCCGCCACATGTATCACTACATTGCTATGCTGTAATATATACATATATGCATTAGTTCTTGGTGTTTTCTTGCTGATTTTGGGCTAGAAACATGCGTGCATACACTTACTACACACCTCGTTGATTATCACTCGTTGCTATCTAGGAACTATGTCCTTGTTATCCTCTTCCTACTCTAACAATATAACTGATATGTTCTAGTTCAATAATTTTAAAACCAAAAACAAAATAAAAAATAGAAGTAATTGTTAGGTTGTTCCTCTTATTTTTTCACATTTCTTTGAATATGGAGATGCGTTTCACTATTGATGTAAGCACTAATTTCTACCTCAAATCAATTTGATGTTAAAAAAAAATGTACTCATGCTGCATTGCATTGCATTGAATGGTGGCCACTGCTTCGCTATTAGTGTAAGCACTAACATTGAAATGTTAGATAATATGCTAGTTGTTTTACATTTATTTTTATTGCAAGGTGACCACTGATCAGTCATTGACTTGGACCTTATTTTTTGACTTGAGTGGGTTGCACGACACTTTATTTATCATTCTTGCTATTTTTATTGCAGAAAACATGGCTATGAATTTGGTAGTTTGGCAACTTCGAAGCTTTGAGTTGCTGGCATGCTGTGGCGTGTGGATATTGGTTTGTAGTTTGACCATGAACTATGAATATCATGTATTAATATGAACTTTTATCTCCTTTCAGCTATGTAATCATGTAATGTTTAATGTTATGTGATATGTATTAATATGAATTCGTATGTAATATGTAATATTGGCTGCTGACATTGCTGAGGGATAATATGCATATATATATATATATATATTATGTGAAGCGTAAGCTGTATAAAGAATGAAATGGAATATGGTTAGTTTTTATGGTTTAATGTAGTTAATTTCCGGTTAACCACAGTTAACCATTTTACGGTTAATCGGTTAAGCTGAATCGGTTAACCGATAGATAAGTGCGGTTAACTACGGTTGAATTTGAGCGGTTCGGTCGGTACGAATAGCTTAAATTTAATTTCGGTTCGGTTAACCAAACCGTGTACTTTAGTCGGTTAAATCGGTTAATTAACCGATCGGTTCGGTTAACCGAACATGCCCACCCCTACCTTTGGGACCTTTATCCGAGGCACCTCGATAAACACACAATCACACAATAAAAGAGATCGGAGTATCCACATAAGTTAAATACCAGGGCTCCATACCTGATACCATCCTTTTCCAGAAGGAAATGACATACCCTAAAGGGCGCGACCCTCATAACCTTGCCGCATATTCCTGTTTCGACCATTTCTGGGTTGTGAGGTCCGAAGAGGTCTCGTCCACAAAGCTACGCTTTTTCACAAAGCCATGCTTTGATCACAAGTGGTCAATAAATGATCAACACACAGCAACACTCAGCATGCCACATTACCAAGTTGGGAGTATATCGTTGATAACCTTCAACTACATAACCTCTGAGCTCGTACGTCTCAGAGAAGGGTGTTAAGCTAAGAGAATAAATTCTCCGCCACCAACAGAAATGTATTTGAAAGAAATCGGCTTTATATCTCAAAATGTAATGTCAGACATGTAACCATACAAGTCTGTTCCGGGTTCGAACAGAACCGAAGGCACTTCCAAAGAAGCCCTTGCAAATCCGGGTATTCACAATCCCGATCGAACTTCCCATCACTTAGGGAATCTCTATACCGGGAGCTACCCAGTGCAGAGACAATCGATAGGTTATCCTATCATTCTCGCAAATACCCGGTCTTCAACACTGGTCTTCAAATGCTATCCATATATGACGTATCATTATTCGCAATGGGTTATGTGACACAAAGGTCCTCTCCCAGCTAAACCGAATAATGAGCGCAATATTTAAAAATATATGGATATTGGGATTTCAGTTAAGTCACAACTTAAACCCAAACTTTCTTTTCAAATGGTTTAACAAATTACCATTTTCAAATCTTTTAAACAAAAGATTCATTTTAACAACCTTCACGGTTTAAATAATTTCCACACTTTAATCTTTTAAACAAAAGATTCATTCACATATTTTCCAAATTAATTTCCATTTCAATTGGATTAACTCATTAAATCTTTAAATCAAAGATTTAACTCATAGCTTTCAAAACAATTCCATTTCGATTTTAAAACAAAGTTCAATAATCTTTCACAAAGATTTATTCATAACTCAGAAAACTATTTTCAATTCAAACTTGAAATTCCTTTAATTAAATTGGAATTTCATTTCTTATATGAAAGCTTTTATCATTTGAAAACAAACAGTTTTCATTTCGGAAAATTTGATTCCTTAATACAAGTTAAATTCCTTGGATTAAATTAAATTCTCAAAATCATACTTTTAAAATGGTTTAATTTCATATAAATACATTTATAACATAATTTCCAACATGGAATTCAATTCCAAATTTTTGAGTTCAAATTTAAATTTAATTATTTAAATTGAAAGCTTTATTAAGTTATTTAAAATAACTTTTATCTTACAAACTCCTTTTCTAAAGTTTTAACATTTAACCCAAATCCATTTCCCAAAATCAATTGAAATTAAAATTAAAATTTCAAAAATATTAAATTTAAATCATCTGTGACTTAACCGATTTCCTCGTGAAATCCATATTTGTGTGTACGGTGTAGTCCAGGGTTTTCACACACAATAGTGCAACATCATTCAATCATCACAGATCAAATACAGCAATGTAGTTGATAAGCTGTATAACGGTAACGCTTATCTTTTCATTCACCGATCACAGATCACAGATATATAAATATTACAGATAATAATTTACATTCATCCCAGATAAATAGCTACAGTACAGATCACACACAAATCAGAATATATCACACAGCATCACAGATCAGAACATCAACAATCCAACACCCAATATAATCCAAACATCCATAAGTAGGATCAATTTAGTTATCTGATTAATTTAAACCAGATTAATTACTTATGAATAAATTACTAATCTTGGTTAATTAACATTAATTAATTACAAACCATTTTAATTAATTATCCTTCAATAATAAATTAATTAATTAGCCTTAATTAATAAAAAAAATCAACCTTTAATCATTAAATAATTAACCCCTAATTATTTAATTATTCTTTAATCAATTAGCCTTAATTAATTAATCACATAAATTAATTATCCTTAATTAATTAATCACATAAATTAATTATCCTTGATTAATTATTCTTTAATCACTTGATAAATCAACTTTAATCGTTAATTAATTATCCTTAATTACTTATCTAATTGATCCAAATCATCAATTTATCCATTTTAATTAATTTAATAATTACAAAATCATTACATCTTCATTTATTTAAAGATAAAAAATATTCTTCTTATCAATGATCAAATTATCATTAACAAGGTATTTAAACACAGTTTACTTTCAAAATTTTTTTCTTAATTTCATTTTTTTAAATTTAAGATTTAAAATGAAACAAATTAACTAAAGTTTGAAACAATTTCTTAATTTCAATTCCCATTAGATCTTAAATTTCTGATAAAAAATTACTTGACATATTCTCAATTACTTTGTCATTGATTTAAGTCAAAACCTTAATCTTGTAAAAACTGTTTATATTTAATACTGTTAAAAATTTTAGCATTAAAATGAGCCCAGGTTAAAACCCAATTTACTCGAGTCAAACCCGAGTTACCTTGGCTATTTCCCCGGGTTCCATCCCTGTACTCCTTCTTCTTCCCCTTTTTTTTCAGTAAGTTAGTTTAAACTTAAGTATAGATTTAAACATCAGGAAACCCTCTCACGCACTCGATCACAATCCCGAAGCAATCAACCCCTTAACCCGAGTAATGACTCGAGTAACTTCCAACAATCAATACTGACACAAACGTGCAATCGTGCACGTGCACAGTTGCCGAAACCGCTTCCGACCATCGCCCATCCCCTCAGCCAATCCTCGACGACATCGCCACTCAGCCCGACCACCCAGATTGACAAGATCATCGGAGTATCAAAATCAAGTAACTTGAAACCACTGGAACCAAACTACTATCATCGGAAAACATCTCGCCTGATCACCACCATCCACCGATGACCATGCAACTTCGTCCCCCGCTGCTCCACTGACCTATGCTACTTCTCCTCTTGGACCGATCGTCTCAATTTCCTTGGTGATGAAGCAGAAGCCACACGAACTTAGTCTACAAAAACGCTAGTTAAACCCTAGTTCAACGCCATGGCACCACCACGGCACTTTAGAATTTCAATCTATATTTTTCCGAAGTTCCCCCACCACCAAGCGTGCTCCAGCTTCGATCACGAGATTTATCATTGCTCCAATCATCCGAATTTGACCAATCTACAATTTCCGATCAACTCGAAATTTCCCACGATCTACTACGCTAAAAATCTAAATTTTGATCTTAAAATTCGCGGTTTGTCTAAACGAACAGGATCAAGGAATCGAAACTCAAATTTTAATCAATCAAAATTTGAACAAAAAATGATTTTACTGTTCTTCTTCCTTCCAGTAAAACTTACCTTCTAATCATTCTAAAAAAAATATTTTTAAAACTAAGATTTTGTTAATTCAAACATGATTCCTTTATACAATGTAGCTTATAAGGGATTAGGGGAAGAGAATTTGAATTTTGATTAGGCTTTTGTATCTATAAAACAAGAACAGAGGCTCCTATATCCAAACACAAACATGCATACAAATATAGATATACCTCAACTATAACTGATATACTTTCATACCAACATTTCATAACATAACTATAAAGATTTATCACTTGCATCAGGTTATAAAACAGATTAGGATTTAAAAGTGATGTTTACTCACAGTGTTGTTTCCCGACATGAGCATAATTTATGATGAAACAGTCTTAAGATTGCTAGCTGAAGCCTCTTTTTGATTCTCTGGTTTTGAGTTGAATTTTGTTCTGTTTGTTCAAGTTGATATTATTTACTTCAGGTCTTAGCTTGGATGAACGAGACTGAAATGAGATTGTTTGAAGTATGGAAAGAAGCTACAAGTTGATATTATCTTGTACAGGTGAAATCATACTCTTGTACAGATGATTATATTGTTTTGTACAATATTAAAGATATTTTCCTTGGCATAAGGAGGCTGATATGATTTGTTGTAGTGGCCAAACATTAATTAGTTGTACCATATTTATATTTATATAGTATTCCTCTTCCCTCTCGGTTGTACAAAAAAATGAAATAGTTTAAATGTGGCTGAGGTGATATGTATTTTGTGTGCCAGAGAAGAAAGCATTTAATGCTTGTGTTCCCATTTTTTATTTACATACAAATTCATTTGAATTGTATATGCACAGCTTTGATTTGCAAGCTCCATATATATATTTGTTTAACTTAAATATCATTTGCTGTTTTTCCTTTGTCTTGTTTTGCAAGTTACATGAACATATTTTCTTTGTCTTCCTTTATCTCCATGTGTATATAATTATCTTACTTGTCCTTACATTACTCCTTACAGGCTACATATTTTACTTTGCCTGATTTGCTTTTGTACCTTATATACAAATATAAAGTTCTTATGGTTATTGTTTATACTTAAGTGTATATGTTGTTTCCTTTTTAACTTGTCTTCTTTGATAAGCTTCATAGATATTTATTTTTTTGTACATACTTATCTTTATATAGTTGAATATATTACATATTTACTTATTTCATATTTTATCTTATATATTTTTTTCTTAAATCTTGTTATCTTATAATATAAGTGAACTATAATTTTATTTTATTTTCTTTTATTATTTTTGTAGTCTATTCTATGTGTATTATTTTGTATTGATTTATTAACATGAGATTTAGATATATATATATATATATTTGTTTTTATTTCAACTTTTATCAATTATAAATTCAAATTTTTTTTTATGTTGTGTCAAATGTCTATATTTTATAATTATTTTCAAACCATCTGTTTGAGATTTTAAACTCAAATTCAATACATATATATTCAAATTATTATTAAACCATTCTCTTGAAATTTAAATCCAAATCACATATATACAATATTTAAATTCATATGATTTAATATATATTCTATTTGAATTGGGGAAACTCGCTTCAACTTACAATTAATTTTACAGAATTTAATTTAAAAATTCAATTAATTATCAAATTAAATATATATAAAATCCAGGGTCGTTACATTACTAAAACACCCCACCTCTATATCCATACTACCAAAGAGTATTACTCGGTAATACTGTCCGATAATACAGAGTGAGGCGATATTGGGCTATCATACGTGAATATTCCCTTGGACTAGTACTTATTTCAAATTACAAACACCTCACCTATACGTATACAGTATCGACACAAAAACGTGCATATCGGGATAGAACAATAAAGAATATAAAATAATCACAGAGAGTAAAATGTCATTATGCAGCGATAAGATATTATAATAATTATACACGAGTCGAAATGGGTTTATAAAATAGTTAAATGCCCACTATCATCAAAAATACACATAACATGCAATGAACCAGAATTCCTGTCATTTGAATTTGGAATATTTAATTGATTTTAAATATTGAAAAGTTAATTTTATAAGTTAAATAACTAAAATTTCAAATATAGAGATTTATTTGATAATTAAATTATTGAATTTAATATTTAGAATTGTTTAAATAATTAAATCTTGAATTTAATGTGAATAAAAATAATTTTGAAAGTTGATTTAAATTCTATTTAAACAAGAATGAAGATAGTAAACTTTTAATTTAGATTTAAAAGTGATTAATTTGGTTTTCATAATAATTCGTTTTAATTAACGTGTGAAAATAGCCGTCCAAGCCACTATCTCGAATTTCGACGAAACCAGTGTCATTGAATCCATAATAGTAAATTATTATATGTCGTTGAATTTCGTAGCGATTGGACGAATCGTTTGGTCGTGCGAGTTCAAAATGCTTAAAAATCAAATTTAGAAATTTGAATAATAATTAGGGTTGAAAAGCTATTTTGTGTATATGATTGAATAAAGCATCAAGACTAGTTCCTTTGTGTTCGAAATAGGGGTATTACATAGAACGCCAGACGGCAAACCATGTTTAGAGTTTGAGATTTTTGAGCGCTTAGAACGGGATAATATATATATATATATATATATATATATATATATACATACACACACACATACATACACACACAATTACCTTACTCTACCTATGCTTGTACACTCTAGCCCATACCTCTTGTAACACCCCACGCTTTAATGATAAATAAAATCAATTAAATTAACATAATTGCAAAATAGTGAAAAATATATATGTCAAATATACGCATTTAAAAATTAAGAGGTTACATAGGTATATGCAATCAATGAGTGTGTGATTAATTAACGAATCAATCAATTATAAGAGGAATTAATTAAGAGACATAGGCGTCAATTAGTCAGAGAATATATCACTTTTGTAACATTAATTAATTAATTAAGGGATCTTCTAATAAAGCGAAATGTATGTGGGGAATAAATTAAATAATAACATACATATATCAATTTATAATTGATGCAATCAATTAATTGAGAAATTAATTAAAGACATTAAGTAAGCGTCGATTAATAAAAGAGGGAAACTTATATATCAATTAATTGGGTAATGAATTGGCGTTTTAAAAATATACAACTAATATATCTATGATTGAGTGACACATAGGAATTAATTGGGATATCGATTAAATTGGGAAAACGTGTCAATTAATTAATTAACAATTATTTGAGCATTTTAAAAAGGGTGTCAATTAATCAAAGAATATGCCATCTTTACAGTAGATAATAATGTACATTAATTAGCTAGAAGAAAACGCCAGTTATAGGATTATTTGTTTCCAAGTTAAAAAAAATTGGAACATGTACAAAAATCAAACAAAGTAATTAGGTTTATGATGTAGGTAAATTAATAAGAATAAATTAAAAAGTATAACTTTTATATGCATTCAATTTATAGAGGTATTAATTGACGTGTTCAAATAGGTAAGAAATTATAACGTATAAGAATCAATTAATATTGGATACATACATACATACATACATATATATGATCTAATTAATTGGATAATTAATGGGAGAATCTTATTTAGAAGGAAACGTGAATTAATATGGTCATATAACAAAGGAACAAATGAATAACAATGGAGAGTTATACGTTATAAGCTAACGTAAACAAATCAAGTTTTGATGGTGAGGATTGTTTTTAGGGTTAATCGGATGGTTCCTAGTTGTTCACTACACCTATAAATTGAACGTAACTTAACCCTAGCCCACACTATTTTCTCTAAATCAGCTGCCGTCGTTTACAACAAACTCCTTTCTCTTCTCCCTCTTCCTTTCTCCTCTGTTAATCAAATCTTTCACCCAAAAAAACAAAATTAAGTAAGGAAATTCATACGAACAAATCAGAGAATTTACAGCGGATCAAAAAGGAGAAAAAGCGAAGAAAAGCGTAGAAAATTAAAAGGGATAGAGATTGAAGCTAAGGACGACATGTGAGTGGATTTAATTATATATCTTTTACGTTTATGATATATTATCGTTAGATTTCCGTTAAATAATTTTATTTAGTATTTATTTTAATAATTAATTCTGTTAATTAATTATGCTGAGACTGTAAATTGTATAAGAGAGCTTATATTTAATTAAATCCACTTTATGGCTAACCCAATAAAATGGAACTTATGAATTGAAAAGTTGAAAAATATAATTGTTAATATATTTGAGGAAGTAAATATTGGGTTTTTGAAAAAAAATAAGTGGTATGAAATTTAAATTGGTTTTTATAAGATGTAAATTTTGTTAAAAGTGAAATTCTTTTTGAAGAATTATAGAGTATGTATAGCTCGCTAGTTTCTTTGTAGGTAAATAAAGATTTTAAATATAAAAACCTAGAGTGTGTTAAGTATCGAAAACGTAGGTTACAACATTTATTATCGTAATAAATGTTTTCAGTATAAATAAAGGAAGCATAGACTATGAAACTATTGTTATAGTAGGTGACTCCAAAGTAAATGTTTTTACATAGCATACGAGATTTATTAATATTTATTTTAATTGAATCCATATATTAGTATTTTTGGGTTGTAGTAACGGTGTTTTACGCAGCATCTGTTTTGACCCAAATGAGTTCGAGAGATAATCTCTAAAGTGGTTTGTGTGTACACTTATTATTTAAATAAGTATATGAAAATATATTCTAGTTATAAAGAAGTTTTAAAAATGAGTTCTTTTGAAAAATAATGTACACTAAATTAATGAATTTAGT
Organism: Allium fistulosum; assembly: GCA_030737815.1. Classification (NCBI taxonomy): domain Eukaryota; kingdom Viridiplantae; phylum Streptophyta; class Magnoliopsida; order Asparagales; family Amaryllidaceae; genus Allium; species Allium fistulosum. Next base: position 1,432,375,996 of record CM060902.1, read on the forward strand.
AGGAAATATCTTATGTAAGTAAATATAGAGTAAACATACCTTAATCTATTGGAATGAAATGAATAATTATATAATTTTCTATGAATCACAAATAAAGATATTTTGTGCAAGTTATAAGGAATACGTAAAAGAGATGTACAAGGTATGGAAAGCAACATATTTTGTATAGCATATTTCGATAAAATATAAAATAAATTCCTTATAATTTCACATAAACATGAAATCTTCCTTTAAAGGATTTATAGAAGGTTTTAGCGTTAATGGTTTCTCATAGAGAAAGTAATTCCAATACATTAAGATATAAAACCATTAAGTGTAGTAAGTTAGTAACTCCTTTAAGGTTAAGTAATTGGAAGAGTAGGAAAGTTATGGGATTTTTGATAAAATAATCGTTCTTATTTACTCCAGTTTTAGTAAATTTGAAAATATATAAAAAAGAAGAAGGATATTTTTAAAACATGTGAGGACATTTTTTTAAAGTCAAGAAAAAAGAAAAATGTTTTAAGAACAAGTAAGACATGTTTTTTAAAAAATGGTTTGGTGGAAAAGTAAATAAGTTTTTTGAAAAGATAAAATTTAGAAGCTTTAATTTTTGAAGTAAAATGATAAATACCAAACTAAACCAGGCTTTTAAATATGGAGTAGATATGAATCATTTCCTAGGTATAACGGGAAAAGTATAAAGCTATAGTAGTAATTACTCCTAATAGTAATAATGAAATTTCCCGTTAGGTGTATAGAACACTAGTGAAAACCTAGAAATGTTGCTTCATGTGTGTAGACTATATAAGAATAGTGAAATGATATTAGTAAGATGATAAGACACACGTGGTTAAGATAGGTAGACCTTAGTTGGGGAAAGATGAAAGCCAAAGAGAGAATTTCCCCAAGCTTGGCTGCCTTTTTAGATAGAGACTACATAGATTGAAATCCTTATCCATTGCAGTAAATGAGACTTAATTATTCCTTTTTGAGCATGGAATAGAAGAGATGAATCGTCATGAGTAATACAGCGTAAGTTGGTAAGAAGTAATAGACGGTAGGAGGAGCATATGAGTTACATGGATTCCTAAAGTAGGACCATTCTATGTCAGAGTGGACATGGTCCTAGACCTCCGTGCCCTAGATGATAGCTGTTTTTAGTTGCTGTATTAAAAGAAGAGTAAAAGCAGATATAAGGTAACTAAAAGAAAACCAATAAGATCTAAAGAAAGCAACAGAAACGTCAATAGAAATAAATGAGAATTGCAAAAGAAAAATATATCTTTCCCATAAATTAAGCTTGGGAAAAAGTTTTAAAAGAAAAATCTTTCTTATGTAAACTGTGCTTGGGAAAGAAAATAGAGATTTTATAGGATAGCGACATAAATTCCAAGTACGGAGAGAGAGATACGCAAAAGTAAAACGAAGAAATTTGAAGTTTTTACATTTTCTACCTTCTTTCTGACGTAAGAAATCGAATTTGGAAAATTAGAATTTTCTAAAATTCAAAAATTAAAAGTTGTGTGGTAGGTTTGGACGTAAAATTTGTTGAACTATGCTCTTCTTCAATAGGAGTATGGGAAAAATTAGATGAAAAATGTTTTGAGCTTTCAAAAGATTGCATTCATATAGAAATTGCAAGTATATTTAGGATGTGTGCATCATGTTTTAAAAGGAATTTCTAAAAGAAAAAGCATTCATATAGGAGGTACCGCTTAGAAATTCTTGTACATGCATATATTTTATGATGTATTGCATTTTGCACTATGCACGGATTGCTGCAAAACTGGTTATACACTAAATGGTTGCTAGTGTAGAATGGATGCACGAAGGTTCGCATGATTGAACCCTTATCAAATTTCGGGGATGAAATTTTCTAAGGGGGAGAATGTAACACCCCATGCTTTAATGACAAATAAATCGATTAAATTAACATAATTGCAAAATAGTGAAAAATATAAATGTCAAATACACGCATTTAAAAATTAAGAGGTTACATAGGTATATGCAATCAATGAGTGTCTGATTAATTGACGCATCAATCGATTAAAAGAGGAATTAATTAAAAGACATAGAGGCGTCAATTAGTCAGAGAATATGTCGCTTTTATAACATTAATTAATTATGGGATCTTCTAATAAAGGGAAATGTATGTGGGGAATAAATTAAATGATAACATACATATATTAATTTATAATTGACGCAATCAATTAATTGAGAAATTAATTAAAGACATTAAGTAAGTATTAATTAACAAAAGAGGGAAAGTTATATGTCAATTAATTGGTTAATGAGTTGGCCGTTTAAATATGTACAACTAATAAATGTGTGATTGAGTGACGCATAGGAATTAATTTGGATATCGATTAGAATGGGAAAACGTGTCAATTAATTAATTGGCAATTAGTTGAGCGTTCTAAAAAAGGTGTCAATTAATCAAAGAATATGCCATGTTTACACTAGCTAATAATTTAAATTAATTAGCTAGAAGAAAACACCAGTTATAGGATTATTTGTTTCCAAGTTAAAAAAATTGGAACGTGTACAAAAATCAAAAAAGTAATTGGGTTTATGATGTAGGTAAATTAATAAGAATAAATTAAAAAGTATAACTTTTATACGCATTCAATTAATAGAGGTATTAATTGACGTGTTCAAATAGGTCAGAAATTATAACGTATAAGAATCAATTAATATTGGATATATATGTATGTATGTATGTATGTATGTATGTATGTATGATCTAACTAATTGGATAATTAATGGGAGAATCTTATCTAGAAGGAAACGTGAATTAATAGGGTCATATAACAAAGGAACAAATGAATAACGTTGGAGAGTTATACGTTATAAGCTAACGTAAACAAATCAAGTTCTGATGGTGAGGATTGTTTTTAGGGTTAATCGGATGGTTCCTAGTTGTTCACTGCACCTATAAATTGAACGTAACTTAACTCTAGCCCACACTATTTTCTCTGAATCATCTGCCGTCGTTTACAGCAAACTCCACTTCTCTTCTCCCTCTTCCTTTCTCCTCTGTTAATCAAATCTTTCCCCAAACCAAAAATAAAATTAAGCAAGGAAATACATACAAACAAATCAGAGAATTTACAACGAATCAAAAAGAGGAAAAAGCGGAGAAAAGCGTAGCAAATTAAAAGGGATAGAGATTGAAGCTAAGGACGACATGTGAGTGGATCTAATTATATATCTTTTACGTTTATGATATATTATCATTATATTCCCATTAAATAATTTTATTTAGTATTTATTTCAGTAATTAATTCTGTTAATTAGTTATGCTAAGACTGTAAATTGTATAAGAGAGCTTATATTTAATTAATATTAGGCTTGATAGTTAGAGAAAGACGTAGGCCTAAAAGTAAGAAGTTTACAGTTGATTACATCTATTTTAAAGTAGAAATTTAGCCTATAAATGCTAGCTTCTTTTTTATTCCTTTTTAGGCGAATAAAATAGTAAAGAAAAGTATTCACAAATACGAACTAAAATAGAAGAATACTAGATTTACAGAAATTAGATGTAAAATAAGAAAAGCTGAAATAAAAAGAGAGATAGAAATTTACAGTAATTATGCTAAAACAGGAGTAATAACTTAAAGAAAAAACTAATAAGTTGATTTGGAAGTATGTGACAGATTAATTGGTTGGTTTAGAAAATAGAATACATTTCTATAGTTTAATATTTAAAAAGATAACGATAAACGTAATTGCAAGAATAAAAGAAAGAAAAAGGGAAATAGTGTAAAATAGAGAAACCACTGTATTTTGCACTATCTAAAAAGTAAAGAGATAATAAATGAAATATCTTACAGTTACGGATTATTTTTTATAGCATTATTTAGTATAAAAATATGGAAATGAATTTTTAGCACATTTTTCGTAACCAATCAAATAGAATAGAACTACTTCCTATAATATAAGAAGATAAAACAAAGAATTGAAGGAATCAAGTTAATTATTAGATAAGACTAGAATCTATAAACAGAAATGTGCCTAGATCTGCATTTACTGCACAGATAATAGAATAAAAGTTAAGTAGTTATTATGATAAGTAAATTTGTGACAAGCGGTCGTAGTCCAAAGCTAAGCTTGTCATATAATATAAGAGAATTAAAGAGAATTCAGCATCATAATAAAAGAAGACAGACTAGAATAGAAAGGAGATGCTTGTAATTATATTTATAATGTATAGATTATAAAGGAAAATAAAAGCGACAAATACAAGTGAAATTATAACATAGGTTATAATTAAGTAGAAAGAACAGAAGAGGCTTATTTTAATAAACTTAAGACTTAAATTAAGTTAATAAGCAAGTTAATAGAAGTGGCTCATACCAACAGCATTCCCTTTCAGTCAGAAACTGATAGTCTAACAACAGTTAGGTGAGGCTGGGATAATTAGGGTAAATAAGTAGCCAACATAATAAGAAAAGTAAACTAAACGCAAATTAAAAGATTATACTTAAGGTCTAATGAAAGAGTGAGATGCGTTTGGAGCAGCCCAAAGGATGAAGAGGCTTACGAACCAGTTCATCACAGATTTCAACACAGAAGAAGCACATCCAACTTAGTTATTTTGGGCTAGAAGGAAGTACGAGACTTCAATGGGACGTGAGGGTACTCTAGGATGGCCCTCTGGGGTAGGCGTAGTGAAGTAGTCCTCCAGAGGCAGGTTTGTAGGTGTTCCATTAAAAGAGTATGCCTTGACTGCTTTTTGCATGGCAAGACCATTGTAGGCAGTCAAAAGGGGTTGATGTTTGGAGTAGGATATTCGTATGTCCCAGTACTTGCAAGTAAGTTTAGTGGGCAGGACCCAAAAGGATAGTCGCATGCAGATATCAAGCCATCATCAAAACCAAGAGCGAGTTCGGGAAAGACTAGAGTTAAACCAACAGTCCAATGATACTTTCACTATCGAGACATTGGATGAGGGGCACAACCAATTGGATGTTTATATTGTTTGCAGTAGGGCACAACCACTTAACTCTTTAGAAGTCTTTCGATTAGTTAAGGGGTGGCTGCGTAAGGCGATAGCCATGATAAGAAAAGAGACAGACCAAATAGAATATCTGTATTGTAGGCCTAACGAGGTAGTCCTTCATAGAAATAGAATATCTGTATTGTAGACCTAATGAGGCAGTCCTTTACAAAAACAGAAAATCCCCGACTGAATTCCATACAAGGTAGACCTTATTAAGCGGGATTCAGGGAGTAGACAGAATGATTACGTATAGTCCTTAAGGTACGTACTAGGTGGTGCATTGAGGATGTCGGAGCATTAGTATAGACTAGTGCGGATGTCGTTTTACGTTTTCATAGTAGACGACGGAACATCTCTATTGTAGGCCTTATGAGACAGTCCTTCATAGATGCAGTCACAGAACACCATGGTAGCAAGACGATGGAGTCCTTTGCGAGGAGGATACGGAAGGTACTATGGGTAGTACGTAGGACCAATGCGGTCATTGGGCATATATATATATATATATATATATATATATATATATATATATATATCAGTCATTAGGTTTTAAACTACTAGGGAGTAGATGGGCAGGATTCACATACAGAGGCGAGAGTATTATAAACCAATGAACTTAACATAACAGTAAATGGAACTAAAACGGTATATGTAGAATTAAGCTTAGAAGTGTATAATTTGTCCATTCACCAGAACTTTAGTTCTGATCCCCTCCCCATAACATTCTACAGGTTAGGTAGATGGCAGAGACTTCCCAGCTTTGAGACACTTGTTTAGAAAGTGTTATATATTTTATTGGTGAGGATTTACTTTCTATTATATTTTAGTCAGTTTTGTTGTGAGATATTTATCTGAGCTCTGATATATTTGTCTTTGCTTATTTGCAGGATACTAGAGACCCAACTCGGGGTTCAATGGGATTGGGTTTTAGCATTTTTTGCGAAAAATCAAGACCCATTGGAACCTGGGTTGTTACAACTCCATCATGTCCCTACCATACCGTGTCTTCTTATTTAAACGACCATCTCTTTCATTCTCCTTGGTTTTTCAAAAACGTGAAAACTAAATAAAATCATGCTCCATCCTACGGCTAAGGATGATTGGGACCATTTCGTGCGTTTTTAGGCTTCGACTTTAACTAGCAACTTGTTCCCAATGAGAATATGAAGTTATTCAACGGTGGGATTGAGCTATGATAACACATAGTGGCCAGGTAAGGGCTCCGTTCGTGGGTGGCTCAAATTGGGTTTTTGATCGATTCTGGCGATTTGGTGATCCTGGAGGTGATGACATGTGAAGAAGAAGTGTAGAGCGAGGCAAGGGCAAGGCGTTGGCCGAGTATCATGGCCACCAATCAACTACGGCGGCGGCAACTTGCAGTTGAACGGAAAATGAAGTTTGGGTTCGTGGGAGCAAACGACGGCGGAAGGCGATGCGAGGCTGGCGGCGTAGGGTGGAGGGAGGTCGAGCCTAGTTTGGGCAAGCAGGCAAGGGTGGCTCATGGCCAAAAGGGAGGCGGCGGCATCAATTTGAACGTGCACGAGACCTAGTTTCAAATAGAGAGGGCGAAGATGGTTTTAATGTTAATGACAGTATTAAGGGTAATTAGTGATATATATGCGTGTGTGTATATATATATATATATCGTACTTATATATTAAATAACTTCTTCATACGAGGTCAGAATCGAGCACGGGAAGTTGTGTTGCGTTCGTACCTGCGAATACTACGATATGGAGTTGGTTTAGCAGTGAATGGAGCTTGTTGAATTCTACGCTGAATTCGAATGTCGTTCAAATTCGAACAAAATCCGGAGTGTCTCGGTGGCAACTAAAATAAATTTGAGTTAAATCACCTTTTTGGTTAACTAAAAATATTATATAGTCGATAAAAAATGTTGATTGGATGTTTGGATGATTTATTGTTTTACCAGTTGGTTTGGATTTTATTTCCGCCTTTGGAGCAGATAACCTTTTATGTATACCCACCTAGTAGCGGGCGGCCTATATTATATAATTATATATTATTTGTGATGTAGGGGAATAGGTTGGAGGGATCCAACAGGATTCCTCATCACTGTTGATTTTATTCACATATATATATATGTTGATATATATATATATATATATGTGTGTGTGTGTGTATGAGCTGTGATGCAAGGGAACAGGTGGGAGATCCAACAAGATTCCTCGCTATTGTTGATTTACGTTCAATAAAATTCCCGTTATAAGAATTAGTGGATATGAAACTTGATTTATGGACACTATTGGTTATGACATTGTTTATGTTCAAAACTTAAACCCAGTAGTGATAGAATATCAATATAGATATTGGTTAAGCGTTCGTTAGCTATTGGCCTCAAATTGGTATTTTAAAATACCATAAATGGCCATTGGGGTTGAGATTGGTTTTTGAGACAAGAAATGATTTTAAAATCTGAATTTGGGTTTCAGAAATATTTTTGGTTAAAAGGGATTAAATTTCTATTTTACTCCAACCCTTTTATTTGTCCTTTCTAAATTATTAGAAATGATTTTAATATCAAACTATTATTTTAAAAGTTAGTTATATATTGTTTAAAAAGTGTTTTAAAGGATTATCTATTTATATTTAATATTGTTTTTAAAGGTTATCTATTTATATTTAAATATTTTGAAAGGTTAATTGTTTAAATAATTAATATGGTTTGAAATTAATAACAAGGATTTATTATTAATGTTTTGAAATAAGTTATTCATAAAGATGGTAAAAATTAATTATTATTGTTTTATTAACAATGTTTTGAAATTATTAACTATAATTTTTATGATGTTTTGAAGTTAATAATTGTTATTTATTTATGGTGTTTATTGTTAATAATTATTATTATATAATAGTGCTTTGAAGTAAATAATTTTAATTATTTATAAATATTTTCAAGACCCATAAATAGAGTTTTATAAACGGAATTGGATTTTATAAGGGGAGTTATAAAATGGTTTGAAGACTTAAGGGAGATTATTTACGAGGTGAAAGAGTTTTATAAACGGTTTGATATATATAAACAAATATGAGAAATGGGTTTATAGATATATATAAAAGGAGTTTTATAAATGGTTTTATGGATTTATAAAGGAGAAACACGTGATTTATATGGCATAGTCATCTCCGATGATGCTTTACTGTGCGTATAAATCTTGTTTCATTCTCCCAAGAAAAATGATAAGGAAACCCATCCACTAACGGTTAGGAGGTGAACTCCGCTCTTATCTTTGACTGTTTATTTCCTAAAGAACCGGGGTTGAGTTTACTAGAAACTATCGAATGTTATCCGAAGTGACCGGGATCGAATCTGTTATCCGAAAACCACTTCGATCCAACTCAAGCATTGCGAAGTGAGGACATCTTAAAGATGATAGAATTGAAGATGGAGCTCTCAAGTGCTTCGTTGTCGCGTTGCGAACTTGTATGGATGAATGACGGCATTGAATTGTTGCCGGGAGGGCAGTGTTAGCATTCCAAGTGGGAAGTGCTATATAAAGGTAAAATGTAGCCTCAGGCCTCACACCCAAGAAATGAATAAAGCAGGGACATGCGGCAGGGCTAAATGGGTCGAACCCAAGCAGGGTATGATCATCCCAAATCAAGAGCGATATTCATGTATGCTTCGGGATCCCATTGTATGGTTGTTGGTCACAATAAAGGGGTGATCATATTCGGTGCTACTCGAGAAGGGGGTAGTGCCGGTCCTGAGTAGTAGAGGTGCAACGTGTTGTAGCCTCCCGTACATTTTAACTAGAGGTGTACGGATTCGGTGGGTAGACCCTTACCCTTTCATAGTTGGAATCCATTATCCACTACGAACCTTCGGTTTTTGATTGTAGAGCCTAGTATGCTAGAATTTAATTAATGTAACAAATTCAGCTATGATTAATAAGTATTTGTATCTTAGACATTATTACAATATCATAGGATTTTCTATAAAAAAATGTTTTGGTTATCGTAAGGTAAAAATTCATCCGTGTTTATGTGCGGCGTGGTCTTACGAGATACTTTTGATTTCAAGGTTTTTATAACTTTAAAATCCAGTTGGATGTGTTTTCTCATGCTAGTTTCCCAGACTGATTCGGTTGTTATTTTATTATAATGCTCTGGTCAAACAAAGCATATTACAGATTTAATTTGGATGCTTTGGAGTTTCAGGAGACAAGTTGGAGGCCCAGAGACGTATTCACGTATATGGTTATTTTTCCGCTGCATTCATTGTTGTATTTATTAAAATTATGAGGATAGATTGTTATCACTATCCGGGCTAAAATAGGTTAGTATACTCTGATTGATGTCTGTATATACATATATTGCAGTTTGTTTTGTGTAAAGATTTGTTGTATAATATAGATTATTCGTTCCGTTGTGAGATTCTGTGTTGTTTGTTTTATTTCTATCTTCTTTCTTCTTTCTTTCCCCTAACTACCCGCCTTTTCGTTCAATTTGAGTGGATCATGTGTGGTTGATTGTCCTCTTAAATCGTTCGGAAAAGTGGGTCGTTACAACATGGTATCAGAGTGCAAGGGTAAGCAAGAACCTTGGCTTTGGTGGGGTAACTCATTAAGAGATAAGGTAATGGAATGCCTTATTATGAGTTTGAGTGTGTGTGTATGAGTGCATATTTGTAAGCGATATAAAAATATTTTATATTATGTTGGTTGATTTGTTGAGTGGCTTATGGATTCTGGTCAATACGAGTAATTAACATTATCAATAGGGATCTCTAAACACTTGAACAAAGCAATTCGACATGGTATTGTTTTAGAATTTGGTAAATGAAATAATTTTACCTTGATTATATTGTATATATAAAGGATTAATTTTTCAGAAATTATTACAGAATATGTAGGGTGTGTTTAGTTGTTAGTAAATGATAATATTAGTTTATTATCAATTGTTGTTTGTGTTCTAATAAAGGTTGTTATTATTATAATGTAAACAAAGATAAACAATTAAGAAATGGTTTTATATAACCAAAGTGAAATTATATACAAGGAAAATTTATAAATATGATTTGTAAATAAAAGGATTTAAAAGCTGAGAATTTAAAATCCCATTGATTTTGGAAATTGTTTTTCAAAGTTTTGGAAAAATAACGATAATATTTTTTGGAAAATGTTTTTGAATGGAAATATTTTAAAATGGAATTTAAAAGTGAAAAGAAAGCATTGAACTCACTTCAGCCGCTAAAAAATAATTTCGATGATGACTGCAGCATCATCGACATTTAATTTTCGGTTTCCAAGAGAGGAATTGCTACCATTGGAGTTTTGTTTTGGGTAAAATTATGATTTAAAATTCAAATAAATGACTTGATATACTAGGGGATTATGTAAATATATGATTTCAAAATGATTGAAATAAATAAGAGTAAGGTGTTTAAACTCTGAAATTTTTCATTCAAGAGTTTTATGAAAATATGAGAAAATAAGTATTATAACTTATAAATTGAGAAATAATAAATTAAAACAATGTTTAAAATTGTTAAATATGAATGTTAAGAAATTAAATTTGAAATTAAACTATGGAATGAAAGTTAACTTAACTTAAGTAGGTAAAATGAATTTTGAAAAGAAATTTGACTTGAGTAAAGGCAAATGAAGTGAATTAATGAAATGAGTTAAATGAAATTGAATTGATTTATAATGAATTAATGAAATGGATATGAACTTAAGTTAAAAAATGAAATTCAACTTAAGTATAAATAAATTGAATATCGTTTTGGAATGTCATTTGATAGAATTGAATATGAACTTAAGTTGTAGAGCAAAAATAAACATGTGAAGTGTGGTATAAGATGAACTTAAGTAAAAATTTATGAATTGATTCATAAACGAATTTAGTATAGAGTGAAATGTTGTTAAACATAAAATTTGATGGAATAGTTCTTAAGTGACATTAGTATTGGAAGGAATATACTAAGTAATGAATGAATATGAATAAAGCAATATGAATAATGATTATGAATAAATGAATGTAAATAAAAGACTCTGAATAATGAGAGACCAATTGAAATAAATACATAAATTGTATGTATATTATTTTATTCGCATAACTGTTTGATCTAGATTCGAGCACATGATTTCGAGATGGTTTACATTGGTCCGAGTTAGAATTTTTCACCTGATTCTCGACAGCAAACACTGGATATGAATTTTTGATTGATTCTAAGATTCTCTATCATAGTATATGGCTATGCAAGGAGAATGGCGGTTTCGAATCAAGGAACTAGATCTAAGTCCGCACTAGAGAAGTCGATTGGACGATACTAGTTCGAAAGTGAAATTGTGTGATCGAGCGAGCGATCAGGTATGGTTTTGCATACGGATGGTATATGTACATCGTATGGGCTTTAATAAATTAAATGTTGACAATTGAAAATACAAGATAATATGATTATGAAATATATGATTGGATATCATTGGTAAATAAGATGCAAGTATATAGAAGAAAAAGCTAATTTGATGCCTCTGGTTTCACAAGTAGAGTTTGTTGCCCGACAAATAGGTACATGTTTTTATTGTTTTCTGAATTTGATGGTTTTATGATTGAACCACTTGGCTTTTGTTTTCTTTTTTTGGTTTAAACCCGTAGGGGCGATTGTAGTTGTTTCGATCTAGCCGCAGAAAAGAAACACTGGTGAAATTTTCTATAAATTTAAGAATTAGAAATTTTTTGAGAATTTTGGAAAAAAATTTGATAACTAAAATTTGATTTTTAGTTAACTTGAAATGGTATTAGTTAGTACCTATAAATGAAATTTAAGACTTAAGAAAAGGTGGTAACAAAGTTTCAACAAATTGATTTTTGAAAGTAAAGGCTTAAAAGAATTTGGAGTCTATTTCAACTAATTGGTTTTAAAATGTTAATGGGTTTGCGCATTTTTCTTACTTGCTAATTTCGAGGACGAAATTCTTTTAAGGAGGGAAGAATGTAACGACCAAGAATTTCAGTCATTCGAATTTGAAATATTTAATTGATTTTAAATATTGAAAAGTTAATCTTATAAGTTAAATAACTTAAATTTCAAATATAGCGGTTTGTTTAATAATTAAATTGTTGAATTTAATATTTGGAATTGTTTAAATAATTAAATCCTGAATTTAATGTGAATAAAAATAATTTCGAAAGTTGATTTAAATTCTATTTAAACATGAATGAAGATAGTAAACTTTTAATTTAGATTTAAAAGTTATTAATTTGGTTTTCATAATAATTCATTTTAATTAACGTGTGAAAATAACCTTTCGGGGCACTGTCTCGGAATTCGACGAAATCAATGTCATTGGATCCGTAATAGTGAATTATTATATACCGTCAAATTTCGAGGCGATTGGACAAATCGTTTGGTCGTGCAAGTTCGAACGCTTAGAAATTAAATTCAGAAATTTATGTAATAATTGGGGTTGAAAAGCTATCTTCTATATATGATCAAATTAAGCCTCAAGACTAGTTCCTTTTTTGTACAAAATAGGGGTATAACATATAGAACGCCATGCGGCACACCATGTTTAGAGTTCGAGATTTTTGAGCGCTTAGAATGGGATAATATATATATATATATACACAATTACCATACTCTACCCATTTTTGTATAGTCCAGCTCATACCTCCATCACCTCCTTACCATCCTGTGCCTTCTTATTTAAATGACCGTCTCTTTCATTCTCCTGGTTTTTCAAAAACGTGAAAACCAAATAAAACCATGCTCCATCCTATGGCTAAGGATGATCGGGACCATTTCGTGTGTTTTTAGGCTTCGACCTTAACTAACAACTTGTTCACAATGACTTATACAAAGCTATTCAATGGTGGGATTTAGCTATAGCAGTGTGTGGTGGCCAGGAAGGGGCTCCGTTCGTCGACAGCTCGAATTGGGTTTTTTGATCGATTCCGACGATTTGGTGATCCTAGAGGTGATGGCATGTGAAGAAGAAGTGTAGAGCGAGGCAAGGGTGAGACGCTAGCTGAGTTTCATGGCCAACGATTAACTACGATGGCGGCAACTTGCAGTTGAATGGAAAATGAAGTTTCGGTTTGTGGGAGCAAACGACGGTGGAAGGCGATGCGAGGCCGGGACGTAGGGTGGAGGGAGGTCGAGGCTAGTTTGGGCGAGCAGGTTAGGGTGGCTTGTGGCCAGAACGGAGGCGGCGGTGTCGATTTGAACGCGCACACACATGACCTGGTTTCAAACAAGAGAGGGGGAAGATGGTTTTACTGTTAATGATGGTATTAAGTGTAATTAGTGAAATATATATATATATATATATATATATATATTTCGAACTTGTATATTTAATAACTTCTTCATACGAGTTCGGAATCGAGCACGGGAAGTTGCATTGCGTATCTGCGAATACTACGATATTTAGTTAGTTTGGCAATGAATGGAGCTTGTTGAATTTTACGTTGAATTCGAACGTCGTTCGGATGCGGACGGAATTCAAAGTGCCTCGGCGGCAATTGAAATAAATGTGAGTTAAACTCACCTTTTTGGTTAACCAACAATATTATATAGTCGATAAAAATTGTTGGTTGGATATTAGGATGATTTATTGTCTTATCGGTTGGTTTGGATTTATTCCCGCCCCTAGAGCGGGTGACCTTTTATATATACCCACCTAGTAGTGGATGACCCATATTATAGAATTATATATTGTTTGTGATGCAGAAGAACAGGTTGGAGGGATCCAGGATTCCTCACCACTGTTGATTTTATTTACATATATATATGCTGATATATATATGAGCTGTTATGCAGGGGAACAGGTTGGAGGGATCCAACGGGATTCCTCGTTATTGTTGATTTATTTCCATTAAAATTCCTGTTATATGAATTACTAGATATGAAACCTAATTTAGGGACACTATTGGTTATGACATTGTTTATGTTCAAAACTGAAACCCAGCAGTGATAGAAGATCAATATCGATATTAGTTAAGCGTTTGTTAGCTATTGGCCTCAAATTGGTATTTTAAAATACTATAAGTTGCTATTTAGGTTGGGATTGATTTTTGAGAAAGGAAATGATTTTAAAATCTGAATTTGGCTTTCAGAAATATTTTTGATGAAAAGGGATTAAATATCTATTTTACTCCAACCCTTTTATCTGTCCTTTTTGAATTATTAGAAATCATTTTAATGTCCAACTATTGTTTCAAAAGTTAGTTATATATTGTTTAAAAAGTGTTTTTAAGGATTATCTATTTATATTTAATATTGTTTTTAAAAGTTATCTATTTGTATTTAAATATTTTGAAAGTTTAATTATTTAAATAATTAATATGGTTTGAAATTAATAACAAGGATTTATTATTAATGTTTTGAAATAAGTTGTTCATAAAAATGGTAAAGATTAATTATTATTGTTTTATTAACAATGTTTTGAAATTATTAACTATTATTTTTAAGATGTTTTGAAGTTAATAATTATTATTTATTTATGGTTCTTATTGTTAATAATTATTATTATATAATGGTGTTTTGAAGTAAATGATTTTAATTATTTATAAATATTTCCGAGACCCATAAATAGAGTTTTATAAATGGAATTGGATTTTATAGGAGGAGTTATAAAATGGTTTGAAGACTTAAGGGAGATTATTTACAAGGTGAAAGAGTTTTATAAATGGTTAGATATTTTTAAACGAATATGAGAAATGGGTTTCTAGATATATAAGAGGAGTTTTATAAATGGTTTTATGGATTTATAAAGGATTTGTAAATAATTTTAGAAATGTACAATTTTTTTTATAAGTGATTGAATTTGTAAAAGATATTATAAATGATTTTCAAGGATGTATGAAATAGTTTATAAATGGTTTTTGAGATTTATAAGGGATTTATAAATGATTTTAGAATTGTATAGAAAGGAAATCTTTCTCAGATTTTGGGAATATACTTATACCGTTAAGATAAGTGTATGGATATACGCTAAGTACCGAAATATAAGGGTTTGTGAATGAACCTTTGTAAAACTATTTCGGTAAAAATATTTACAAAGTGATTTTAGTTAATGAAAAGAATTATTAAAAGAGGAAAGTGTTGCTTATGTGCTTAACCAATGCTGGTTTTCCCTATGGAATAAATTCCTGATTTGGATGTATGTTTATCGATTGTTAAATAACCGACTATCAAATATGGACCAAACGTAACTTTGGAAATATCTAGAAGAAACACGTGAGTTATATGTCATATTCATCTCTGATGATGTTGTACTGTGGGTATAAATCTCGTTTCGTTCTCCCTGGACAAATGTTAAGGAAATCCATCCACTAACAGTTAGGAGGTGATCTTTGCTCTTATCTTTGACTGTTTATTTCCTAAAGAACTAGGGTTAAGTTTACCGGAAGCTATCGAACGTTGTTCTAAAGAGATCGGGATCGAATCTATTATCCGAAATCTACTTCGATCTAACTCAAGCATTGCAAGGTGAAGACATCTTAAAGATGATGGAATTGAAGACAGAGCTCTCAAGCGTTTCGTTCAGTCCTAGAACGAACTTGTATGGATGACTGATGGCATTGCATTGTTGGCGAGAGGGCAGTGTTAGCATTCAAAGTGGGAAGTGCTATATAAAGGTAAAACGTAGCCTCAGGCCTCACACCCGGGTAATGAATAAAGCAGGGACATGCGGCAAGGCTAGGTGGGTCACACCCAAGTAGGGTATGATCAGCGATATTCATGTATGCTTCGGGATCCCATTGTATGGTTGTTGATCGCAATCAAAGGGTGATCATATTCGGCGCTACTTGAAAAGGGGGTAGTGCCGGTCCTGAGTAGCAGAGGTGCAACATGTTGTAGCCTCCCGTACATTTTATATAGAGGTGTACATATTCGATAGGTAGACCCTTACCCTTTCATAGTTGGAATCCATTACCCACTACGAGCCTTCGATTTTTGATTGTAGAGCCTAGTATGCTGGAATTTAATTAATGTAATAATTTCGGCTATGATTAATATGTATATGTATCTTAGACATTATTATAATATCATAGGTTTTTCTATAAAAAATGTTTTGGTTATTGTAAGGTAAAAACCCATCTGTGTTTATGTACGGAATGGTCTTACGAGATGCCTTTGATTTAAAAGTTTTTATAAAGTTAAAATGTATGCTTTACTCACACCAGACCCATGTCTAACCTAGAGTTTATTTTCCCTTTTCCTAAACTCTTGGATGCTCAAATTTGAATGGGCAGCCAAGTAGTTTAGATTTTTCGCAGATTCATCTTGTAGGAGCATGGAGCAGGTGGCTTCATCGATAGCTAGTTAATTATTATCTTGTTTTCCTTTGATTCGACCAATGAAAGATTCTATATTAATTTTCCCAGTGTCTCCCTCTAATTCGACAATAGAACTGTTCCTATAGACTTATTCCTAATGCGTTGTTCTAATTTGACCAATGGAATGTCTTATAATTTCATTCCAAGTGCATCCTTCTGATTCGATAAATGAAACTCCTATATTGACATTCCAAATGTCTCTATCTATTTGACCAATTAAATGTCTTATATTCTCATTCCAAGTGTCTCCTTTGATTAGACTAATTAATGATCCTATATTAATATTCCAAGTGTATTCTCTAATTCTACCAATGAATGGTCCTATAAATTCATTCCAACTGTATTCTTTTAATTCGACCAATGAAAGGTCGTGTAGTTCCTTCTAAGTGTTTCCTTATAATTTGACCATTGAAAGGTCTAATAGCAACATTTCATGTGTTTTCTTTTCAACAGACAAAGGGTAGGTCAAGTGTTACTTTGCTACAAGACCAACGTGAGATGTATAAAGTTCTATATTTCTTAGTAAAGGTTAAAAGGCTAATTACTACCCAAATAAATAATGCACATATTTTATGTAACGATCTGTAATTTTATCACTTTAAATTGGAATACTTAATTAATTTTAAAGATTCAAATATTGGACTATTAAACATAAATAATCATGTTTTATGTGATAAAAATTAATGGTGATCTTATTTTGAAAAAGTATTTACAAAAATATATTCTTCGGAAAAATATCGATAAAATGACAAAGAATCATTTAATCGATAAATAGCTTTTTAACCATCAGAAGTTGCTAATGAAACTGGATACATACACTTATTTTTCCACTTAAGCAAGAATATATAATAAAATTATTTATTTTATTTTGAAAATAAAATGACTTTATGACATCATCAAGGATGTCATCACTTTTATATATTTTTGAAATTTTAATTTAAGTTTAAATATTCAAATAATCGTTTTAAAATAATTTTTCATCTTAATTGGTTATATAATGATAATAAGTTATTTATCATGGTTTTATAAATATATAAACTTGTTTTATAAAGATATACAAAATTTGTCGTCTTTTGGTAAATCGACGTCATATTTTTATACATGGTTTTAATATTATTAATATGATTTTATATCATAAATAATCTCGTTTTAATATTTTTGAAATGATAAGAAATTGTTTTTCAAGTTCGGTTTACTTAAATAAATAGTTTAATTAAAAACTGAAAATATGACCAGAAATCGAATTCCGGATTCACTACGGTTTAACAAACGAAAGCTGTTTAAAGTCATTGCAACCTTGTTTTTGTGTCTTATGCATATATATACATGTCATACATGCACATACACATACAAATACACATACATACATGTATACATGTAAGAGAAAATATCATGATATTTCTTATACTTAAGACTTAGAAGTAAATAAAGCAACCATCCTTTCACCTTCCATCACATGGCAAGAGGACAATGGCACATGAATGACATGTGGAGGGGAGGTAGATGAGGGAAAGGTTTCACATGTTGGAAAATGCTCTAAATAGGGTGGCATACCTCTCATTCATTCACACATTCCTCTCCAAGCTCTCTTCTTCTCCATCCTAGCCTCTATTGGCTTCTCTTCATAAAGAAAAATATGAGAAAGTTATGATAAAATAGTATATAAATATATATATGTATACACGTATATCATCCATTCATCTTCAAACTAGTACCAAACTTTCCTTCATCCTCCCTTCCATTCATGGCCACCACCATTACCACCCTTTGGCCGAGCTCCGCCCTCATCAAGTCAAGGCCGAATTCAATAGGAGGCAAGGAGCAAGTTCGAGGAGCTCCGAGGCAAGTAAACAGGAAGGAAGTGCTGCCGGAGTGTCGTCGGAATCAGTTCAAGGAGCTTAAAAAAGTTTGGTGGAGTGGAAACCAATAGTGAGTATTCGACATTCGTAATTATCAAATAACATCTATAATTATTTTAAGTATGATAATATGACCATTTAATATCTTGGATGATTTATATGGATGTTTGAAATAACTTATATACGTGTTCAAAAGTCTATATAAACGATTTTGAGTTGATCAAATAACTTGACCGCCTTATGGGTGATAGAGAGATAGTCTCTAGACCCGAGCTTAGAGAACCACTATTTGGGTTCCGCTCTAGCTATCCGGGCTGGCCGGACGGAGGGGATATTTTATTTGATCTACTCGAATCACATTTTCTTAAGTTAAATGAAAAGAGATTTAGAATTTTTCAAAAGTTAAATAAGATTTT
Source organism: Allium fistulosum (assembly GCA_030737815.1). Classification (NCBI taxonomy): domain Eukaryota; kingdom Viridiplantae; phylum Streptophyta; class Magnoliopsida; order Asparagales; family Amaryllidaceae; genus Allium; species Allium fistulosum. The sequence goes on from CM060902.1 coordinate 1,432,394,565, forward strand.
AAAATATGATTTTGATGGTATAAAGAATACCCTAGTTAAACTCTGTATTAAATTTTGAGGAGGGAACTCGTATTATCTGTGTGAATTTAAAAGGCGATTTCAACGTCATTCGACGAATAGTACAAGTTGAATATGGAAATCGGTATTGAGTGTAATTAGTATAATCTCTATAGATCCTTATTTACTCAATACTAATTGATTTGGGTTTACACTAAATGATGTCTTAAATTACATCATTTTTGACCCATTTAAAAGTTATGATTTGAAGGTAAGAAATATTTGTTAAGATTTAAATAAATGATTTGAAAATGTTTTCCTAAGTAAAAGGTGAAATGATTTGGAATTATTACAAGATTAAAGAGGTTTAATCAACTAGAGAATTTGATAAATGGGGCTTAATGATTCCATATACTCTTAAAAGATAAAGGAATAGTTTAAAAGAATATATCTCCAAAAGATATTTGATTTGATAAAAAGATGAATTTATTGGATGTTGTTTGATAATCATCTATATACTTGACATCTTTTTATTGATGATTGGTTCGGAGAAACCAGGGTCGGATTTGGTAATTCCTATTCGAAAACCACTTCGAACCAATATACGTGTTCGAAAGTGAAGATATGTTGAAGACAATGATTTGAATATGGAGATCTTCGTGATGTAGGGCTGCTTGCCACTAACCTCTGGGTTAATCCCCATATCATATATACATATGGTGGCAGTAGTGCCTTCGTTATGAAAATCTTCGATTTTCAAGGACTACTCGCTACTAATCCTAGGAGCGATTCCCAAATAGGAAGTTGTAGGAGGAGTATCTTCGGTTTGTCCTTCACTTGGACAACTTGTATGGATGAGTATCTGACATTGCATTTTTATAACCACGTAAATTGATCTTTAAAACATACATCTGTTTGGTGGTGTAGGAGGTAACCCCTCCTATATTCAGTACCCTTATCTGAGACGTACAAGCTAAGAGGTTGTACTTTTTTGGAAGTCAATAATGTGTTGTTAGAAATGGTAATGTGGCATTCTAAGTGAAATTTGCTTAGTGAAAAGCGAAGCATGACTTTGTGGAAAGAAGAGCGTAGCTTCACGAACCTCACATCCCAAGAATGATATGGGATACTATATGGTGTGAAGATCCATCTCCTCAACTCTTGAAAATCAACACTAATACATCCACGGTATTCTTGTGCCATAAATCCAAGTGCCGGGGAGGCATATTTTCAGGGGTAAACTAAAGTAAAGATAAAAGATAGAAACACAAATTCTCACATTACGTTAAAATATATAGATAGTCAATACGACCACCCTCACTAGGGCACATCAGAGTTTTTTTGTATGAACTAACCCAGCCGGTAACAGTTAGAACTGCCTGCTTCCACACTTGTCGGTATTAACTAACTTAGATATAGCGGAAAATAAAAATAAATAGATAGATAGACATCCACATTGGGTGCTCCAGCTCCATGCTCCAAAAATCTCTTCTAACATGCTCTTCCCCAAAATACTCCAAACAAAATCATGACTACTTGGTTGCCTAGAAAAATAGGGCATCCAGAGTTTAACGGGAAAACAAAATAAACACCGGATTAGTCATGGAAGTGGTGTGAGAACTCAAAATACGTTGTTTGAAAACAAAATGGTATCTCATATGACCACGCCACACATAAACATGGAACGGGTCTTTACCTTATGATTACCAAAACATTCTTACGTAAAAATACTTGATATTATTTTTAATGACATATCTTTGAAAACATTTGGAAGTAAACTTATTAATCTTGGCCAAAATTGTTACATTATTAAATTCCAGCATAATAACCATAAACGCGGGTTCTACGAACAAAATGGTAGGCACTTATTGGAGAATAGATTTCCATACAAATGACCAGGTGAAGGGACTACCTTCTGGTAGTACATATCTAGAGGAATGTACCGAGGCCCAACTGATGGTCCTCTACCAACACAAGCCCGGCCTACCTCTTTCTAGATAGTACTGAATATGTCATCACCTCGTTCGTTACGACCTATCCGAGACATCTCTTAGCATACACCATAATAATTTAAACCCGAACGTCATGGCTGGTAGAAATATATCTAGAAGGGGATGATCATACCCTAATGGTTGCGAATGACATAGGCTTGCCGCATCTACCTTGTTCCAGCCATTTCCAGGTGTGAGGCCCGAGGTAACAATTACCTTTCATATAGCACATCATCTTCCTTTGAATGCTACACTGCCATTCCATGGTCACACAACTGATTTCTACAAACGTATAACTCTTGAGCTCATACGTCTGAGGAAAGGGTGTTATGCTAAGAGAAGTTTCCTTCTCCACCACCTAGCAGATAACACGTTCATAGAGATCACCTATGTAACTAGAAATGCAATGTCAGACATTCGTCCATACGAGTTCGTTATGGGATTGAACGAAACCGAAGGCACTCTCCTACCACATCCTTTCGGGAATTTACCCTAGGATTAATAGTGAGAATTCCTTGCATCGAAGATCTTAAATGAAGAGCTACTTCCACATAATATGATATGGGAAATTCTCCTCGAGGGTCGGTGACAAGTAGCCCTACATTCCATCTTCCACAATTATCTTTATGTCTTCACTTCGAATATGTAAATTGGTTCGAAGTGGTCTTCGGATAAGAATTATCCAAATTTGACCTCGGTTCCTCCGAACCAATCACCAATAAAAGAGTTCAAGTGAATAGAAAATCATTCTTTAAGTAATTAAGTTCTTTTATCAAAATCTCTTTTGGAGATATACATTTCTAAAATTATTTCCGGTACATACGAAGATATTAAACCTCTCTTATAAAATTGCTTGATAACTTTTAAACTCTTTTTTCTAAGAATAAATTCGAAATCGTTTATTTTCATTTAGGAAGATATTGATCCAAGTAAACCAAATTCACTATTTCCTCCATCGGGCCAGTCTGGATAGCCAGGGAGAACAGGAAACTGGTTTTCCAACCTTAAGCTTAGACATGATCTCTCTAATACCCATAAGGCGGTCAAGTTATTTGATCGACTCTAAATCTTTAATCATTTGAAAAATCCTTCAAATCATATTTAAAACATTTTATTAATCATTTAAAAACATTTATGAAATAACTGGAAAAAAATTGTTAAGTATAAAACTATATTTCAAAAGTTATAGAAAAGTGGTGCAAAAAAGTGCTGCGGAAAGTGCATTTTTAGCTATATTGATCAAAACAACTTTTTTATTATTTAAAAATTCATTTTTATTGCTCAAATAACTTTTAACACATTTTAAAACATTTATAAGATTTATTCCTTATTTTTAAACAAATTCAAAACATCGTTTCAAAAGAAATCCAGTTTTGGATTCCGAACTACAAAACCACGATTTTTCCAAAACTTGTTTACTGATATTTCAAAATCTACTTATCGAAATCTCGATTTTCTTTCTTTGTTGGAAAACTATGGATATAATAGTTCAAAAAATTCTTATCTCGAAAAATCCAAGCTATACTCCAACTTTTACACTCGTTTGACTTTAAAGTGATATATTTACGGGTCGTCAAAGACTCCCCTTCTTAAAAGAATTTCGTCCTCGAAATTAAGATAAGAAGAAATAGCTCAAAAGAAAATATATTCGATATAATGAATATATACAAAAATATGGATAAGTGACTGCACCACAGGCGGTGAGTACACTACAACGACATGATTTATACAGTTCATTCTTCCATCCTAAATTTGGGATATGCCTTTTTCATGCTATCCTCCGTTTTCCAAGTGTAATCCTTAGCATCTCCACTCCATTGAACATTGACTAACCTTACTACCTTCCCCCTTAATTGTTTCTCATCATGATCAACGATTCGAATAGGTCGTCTAATAACTGCCAAATTCGGTTCCACCTCCAAGTCTTCTTGAGCAGCTGTTTCTATGAGATACATGAAAAACATTGTGCACTCCTACTAACCTTTTTGGTAATTGCACTCGATATGCTAGTGGGCCGATTCGTTCAATAATGGGAAATGGTCCAGCATATCGAGGTGCTAACTTCCCAGCTCTTCCAAATCTCACTACTCCTCTCATTGGAGAGACGTTCAAAAAGGCTGAATCTCCAACTAAGAATTATAGATTTCAATGCCTTTGGTCTGCATGACTTTTCTGTCTACTTTGGGCTTCCTTTAGCTTCTTTCTAATCATATCGACCTTCTTTGAAGCTTCTCGTATCATATCAGGACCAAGTACTAATCAATCTCCGGTTTCGATCCAACATGCCGGTGACCTGCACGGACGACCATATAAGCTTCATACGGTGCCATGCCAATACTAGCTTGATAACTGTTGTTATAAGAGAACTCTACTAAATGAATTTTCTCAGGAGCTTGCAAAGTCTAGAATACATGCTCTGAGAAGATCTTCCAAAATGTGGTTGACTCTCTCCGTCTGTCCGTGATTTTAGGGGTGATAGGCAGTGCTTATATTGAGCCTTGTTCCTAAAGCAGTCTGTAATGCTTCCTAAAAATGACTAGTAAAGATTGGATTATGATCGCTTACTATACTGCTTGGAACTCCATGCAATCAGACAATCTCCTACATATATATCTCGACAAGGCTTGCAGCGGTCCCTGTTGGCTAACTAGAATGAAGTGTACACTTTAGTTAATCGGTCTATGATAACCCAAATGCCTTCGTTCACTTTCCTTGTTCGAGGTAAGCCATCAATGAAATTCATTGATATTTGATCCCACTTCCAAGTTGGAATCTCCAGAGGTTGAAGTAATCCTGCAATTTTCTGCTGGTCACTCTTGACTTGTTGACAATTGGCGCATCTGCTAACATAAATGGATATGTCCCTTTTCATGCTTTTCCACCAAAATGCGCGCTTCATATCTTTGTACATTTTGTTAATTCCCAAATGAATGTTAAGTTTGATTTTGTGACATTCAGTTAACACCTCTTACCTAAGATTTTCCACATCCGAAACACAAATTCGCCCATTCAATCGTAAAACTCTATGGCTATCAAGTTCAAAGCTTGAATTCTGCCCTTTGTATTTAGCTTTAAAAATCTTCTTTAGGAATTTATCTTCTTTTTTCTTAGTGGAAATTCTTTCCAAAGGAGATGGAGTTACTACCAAACAAGAAACAACGACATATTTTTTACTTAACGCATCAGCTACAACGTTGGCTTTCCCGGGTGTGTATAAAATATCTAGATCATAAGATGCGAGAAATTCCAACCGATGTTGTTGCCTCATGTTTAAATCTTTTTGAGTGAAAAGATACTTTAAAGATTTATGATCCATAAAGAGCTCAAACTTTTAACCCAGCAAATAGTGCCTCCATATTTTTAATGCAAAACCACGACTAATAATTCTAAGTCATGTGTTGCATAGTTCTTCTCATGAACCTTCAGTGTCTACTTGCATAAGCAATCACCTTCCCTTCTTGCATCAGAACTGCACTAACTTCTTCTCCTCAAGCATCTGTATAAATGGTTAATCCACTATTTCCATTTATAATTGCTAGAACTGGAGCGGTGGTTAACCTCTTTTTGAGTTCCTGGAATGCTGCTTCACATTTAGGAGTCCAGATAAATTTAGCATCTTTCATGGTCAATTTCGTTAGGTGGTAGGAAATCTTTGAGAAGTCTTGAATGAATCTTTTGTGATACCCGGCCAGACCTAAGAAGCTACGAATCTCTTTAGGAGTTTGTGGCTGCTTCCAATTTAGAACAGCTGCAACCTTTACAGGATCTACAGAAATCCCATCCCTTGGCACTATATGTCCAAGGAATCTTACCTCCTTTTTCTAAAAATGGCATTTTGAGAGTTTGGCTTTAAGCATATTATTTCTTAATATCTCCAACACAATTTCTGCTTTTTGTGTTCTTCTTCTGTCATAGAATAGATAAAGATATCATCAATAAAGACTAATGTGAATTTATTGAGTACATCTCTAAATACTTTATTCATATGGTCTACAAAATAAGCGGGCGCATTGTTTAGCCCAAAAGGCATAACCAACCACTCGAAGAAAGTGTTCGGACCTTTAAATGCATTTAGATGGATGCATTCTTCTGTGATTCTTCGCTGATGGAATCCCGTAGCTAGATCCATTTTCGAGAATACCCGAGCACCATGTAACTGATCAAACAAGTCATCTATTCAAGGTAGAGGATACTTGTTTTTAATCGATTGTTTATTTATCTCGGTAATCTACGCACAACCTTAGAGATCCATCCGATTTGGCAACAAAAACTACTGCCAATCCCCAACTTGAACGACTCGGTCTTATCAACCCTTTCTTTAATAGCTCTTGGGTTTGGTTATTTAACTCTTCCCTTTACTTCGGAGCCATCCTTCAGTCATGTTGTTTAATTGGTCTTAAATCAGAAATCAAATCAATATGAAGTTCGATTTCCGAACGCGGGGGTAAACTCTTCACTTCTTCAAAGAAATCTAGAAATTCTTTAACAACAAGTATTGTTTCTAATCCTTCATGGGATGAATCTAATGCATATAGGAAACTTCCCCTCCTTGGACTAGGATCTTCACAAGCTATTTCTATCAACTTCCTGAAACTGGTCTATAAGGTTATCGTCCTGCTAATGCAATCGAGAACATCTTTATACTTAGTTAACCAATCCATACCAAGCAAAATTTCGAATCCAATAAAATCTAAGACAAATAGATCGAAAGGAAATTGATGGGAAGAATAGGAAATTGGGACTTTTTCACAATTCATACAAAGGTTAGTGGTACCATCTATAGGATACGTTACGCAAATAGGGGTATCAACTATCTTAGGTTCAAGTTTTAATTCTTCTACGGTTTCCTTAGCAATAAAACTATGAGAAGCTCCTGTATCTAACAATACTCTAACTAAAACATCTTCGAAAAAAACATTACCTTCCAAAACTCCCTTGCCCTTCACATCTTGAGAGGTTGACGGCTCATCCTTCATTGCATAGACTCTGGCTTGTTCTCCCTTTCTCATGATCAGAAAATCCTTGACCATGTGCCATGGTTGATGACAATTATAGCAGTTTGGTGTTGGCCTATGAACCTTGGGGTTCTTGCAATGAGTTGCTAGGTTTCCCTTTTATTGGCAATTGTAACATGTAGCATCTTTCAAATAGTTACCTTGCACTCCTCCTCCAGATTTGCCTTGACTTGGTTTTTTCCCATTTTGATTAAACTTCCTCTTCTTCCAATTGTTAGTGTTATTGTTGTTGATCTAAGCTACTACTGGCTTCGACTTGTCCAATATTTCATCATGGAATCCCATATCCAGCAAATCTATAAATGACCCCTTAACATGGGCGGTCATCCTACTCTGGGACTTCTCGTTCATCCCGAAAATGAACTTCTCATTTTTCTTTAAAGGCATGTCAATTACACCAGGCCCAAAACAAAATAATTCTTTGCACTTATTTGCATACTCCTTAACAGTCATTTCGTCCTACTTCAAATCCATAAAGCTTCTGTAAAGACGAGATTTTTTGGACGCTGGCATGTATTGCTCCTCTAAAACCTCCTTAAACCTTTCCCAAGAGAAATTTTCCTCCAAATCATTTAGGGTAATGGACTCCCACCAAGCCAGAGCCCCTTCTTGGAGTTGCCAGGAGGCCAAAAATCTCTTTTGCTCATCACTGATGTTCAATGCTTTAAAGATCCTCTTGCATGATTTAATCCAAGCATGTACTTCAATGATAGCTTCTGTACCCTTGAATGGCTTTCCCCTTAAGCTGGTATAATTCTTGCATAAGGTGGAAAAATTAACCTAGGATTGTACGGGAGCTATTTCTTCTACAGCAGTGGTTGGAGCTCGATCATTGGTTGTTGTGGTGATGTATTTCCCCTCCTTCATCCTCTACGAGTACTCATGTCTTACTACCTGAATTTAGTAAGAAATCTTTCAAATACAAAGATGAAATTACCTTGGGGAATGGTATTAATCATAGCACAACTTGAGTTTATTCAGATAAGGATTCTAAACGCACACTCTTAAAGATTAAACTCATTCTAGGGTATTGCTAACCCTATCTCTAATAAGTTATACCCCACCAAAGCCAAGTTTCTCGCTTAACCTTCAGCTTTGATACCAAATATGAAGACCAGTCTCCTTGACTCTTGAAAATCGACACTAATACATCCACGGTATTCTCGTGCCGTAAATCCAAGTGTCGGGAAGGAAGATTTTCAGGGATAAAGTAAAGTAAAGATAAAACAAATTCTCACATTACATTAAAATAGATAGATAGTACATACAACCACCCTCACTAGGGTACATCAGAGTCTTTTGTATGAAATAACCCAGCCAGGAACAGTTATAATTGTCTGCTCCCGCACTTGCTGGCATTAACTAACTTAGACACGGCGGAAAATAAAAATAAATAGATAGATAGATAGACATCCACATCGGGTGCTCCAGCTCCGTGCTCCAAAAATCTCCTCCAGCATGATCTTTCCCAAAATACTCCAAACAAAATCCTGACTACTTGACTGCCCAGAAAAATAGGGCACCCAGAGTTTAAAGGGAAAACAAAATAGACTCTGAGTCAGTCATGGGACTAGTGTGAGAAATTAAAATACGTTGTTTGAAAACAAAAAGGTATTTCATAAGACCACGCCGTACATAAACACGGAACAGATTTCTACCTTATGGTAAACATTCTTAGGTAAAAATACTTGATATTATTGTTAATGACATATCTTTGAAAACATTTGCAAGTAAACTTATTAATCTTAGCCAAAATTGTTACATTATTAAATTTTAGCATACTAACCACAAACGTGGGTTCTAAAAACAAAATGGCAGGCAGTTATTGGAGAATGGATTTACATACAAATGACCAGGTGAAGGGATTACCTTCCGACAGTACATCTCTAGAGGAATGTATCGAGGCTCAACTACTGCCACATAACTTGATATGGGAAATTTGCCCCGTGGGTCAGTGATAAGTTGCCCTACATTCCATCTTCCACAATTATCTTCATGTCTTCACTTCGAATACGTAAATTGGTTCGAAGTGGTCTTCAGACAGGAATTATCCAAATCCGACCCTGGTTCCTTCGAACCAATCATCGATAAAAGAGGTCAAGTGATTAGGAAATCATTCTTTAATTAACTAAGTTCTTTTATCAAAATCTCTTTTGGAGATGCACATTTCTAAAACATTCTTTCCGGTACATACGGAGATATTAAACCTCTCTTATAAAATCCCTTGATAACTTTTAAACTCCTTTTTTCTAAGAATAAATTCAGAATCGTTTCATTTTCATTAAGGAAGATATTGATTCGAGTAAACCAAATTCAATATCCCCTCCGTCGGGCCAGTTCGGGTAGCCAGGGAGAGCAGAAAACTGGTTTTCCAAACTCAAGCCTAGACACTGTCTCTTTGACACCCATAAGGCGGTCAAGTTATTTGATCGACTCTAAATCTTTAATCATTCCAAAAATACTTCAAATCATCTTTAAAACACTTTATTGATCATTTAAAAACATTTAAAAAATAACTAGAAAAAAATTGTTAAGTTTAAAACAATATTTCAAAAGTTATAGAGAAGTGCTGTGGAAACATTTATAAGATTTATTCCATATTTTTAAACAAATTTAAAACACCATTTGCAAAGAAATCCAGTTTTGGATTCTGAACTACAAAATCATGATTTTTCTAGAACTTGTTTTACTCATATTTCAAAATCTACTTATCGAAATCTAAATTTTCTTTCTTCGTTGGAAGCCTATGGCTATAATAGTTTGGAAAAATTTTATCTCGAAGAATTCTGAGCTATACTCCAACTTTTACACTTGTTTGACTTTTATGGTGCGAAATCGCGAATTGTCGTTACGCGACGTGCCTATTTTTAACTAAATTTCCCATTTCTTTTCAAACTTCACCAAAAAACTTTTGAATGTTTATAAAACAATTCAAACTCAGTTTTAAACCATTTTTAAAGGGGTTTAACATTCCATACACACCATTTCATTAATTCAAGGAAAGTGATTTCCTTTGTGCTTACCAATGTGTATTTCCATGACTTGCATATATATTCGATATTCATATGAAAACATCCAAACTTGATGATCAAAGCATAATAAACATCCATTGCAAACATCATATCATCATCCAAAATATAATATAATAGTTTAGGAGTTCTCACCTTGAGTTTTCAACGATTAATTAAAAATTTGCTATAGCTCCGCTACTCGGTTTTCGAAGCTCACTATTCTTCGAATTTTAGCTCCTAGATGTCTTAACCAAAGCTTAGGGTGGCTTGGACGTGCACGGCCTAGGGTGGAGCAAGGAAGTGACTCAGCCTATGATGAAGTGGGGGTGGAGATTGTGAAGAAAAAAGAGAAAAAGTGGAGTTTCGGGTTTGTTTTGAGGTGTTTAAATATATAACTATATATTATAATTTAAATTCTTTTTGAAATAAATTTTGACATTATTTCTCTTAGGATGGAAGCCATTAAAGTGGAAGACAAAGCTTAGAAAATGAAGAAGATAATGAATGAAAATGGAGAGAAGAGGATAGGGTATTTATAGGAAAAGTGTAAAAGTATCCATGCATACATCTTCATCACCATTTTATGGCTTCACTAACACACCTCCCCCCTCCTTAGGCATGGAAAAAGCCTCCCCACATGTGCCCATCACTTCCATCTTCTCATGTATGCTTATGTTGACTTATGTATGCTTAAGGAGTAAGAAATCTTAAAATATATTATATATTTTATATTATACTTTTATACTTAATTATTTTTGTATATATATATATGTTTATATGCATGTTCTCATGTATGCATATGTACATGTGTATGTGTATGTTACATATTCCTACAACGTTGCACAACTTCCACAAGTTGTATCGTTACAAATCCCAATTCCGATTTTCGGTCATATTTACTCTTTTAAACTAATATGCATATTTTTCAAATTTTGAAAATAAATTTTCTTATCATTCTTAACTAATTAAAATGATCATATTTTATTTATAAAATCATATAAATTAATATAAATAATTAATTACAAAATTATTATTATATCAATAAAGCTAAACGATCATTTATTTAAAGTGATATTTATGGGTCGTTACATGTGGTCTATAGGACATAAATTTCAAGCTATCGGTTTTATTGATAATGAAGCTGTCCAGTAGTGTTTGGATCCTCAATAGTTTAAATGTGCAGATATTGGAGGCTTGATTGAGAAAGAGCAAAGCCATCGAAAACATTGTTCCATAGTAGTGTAATAATGTAGTATGGAGGCTTGCTTGAGAAAAGTGAATAGTCACCGGAGACTAGGATGTTATGCGTGAATTTCACATTAGAGGAAATGGCCACTAGTTCCCTATCATGTTGGAAATCCAATTCCAATACAAGCTTTACAATTTTGGTATTATTCCCAAAATAGCTGTAATGCTTTACAAACATTTCAGCTACCCCTTTAGCATCATATACACTGTTTAACATTATCTAGTTATTGATACCTACTTTATGTATATATTTATTCGAAAAGTGCTTTTAAACCAATGTCATCAATGATAATATCAAATTTGTTTTAGTATAAATTATTTTTGTTGTCGTAAAGTAAAAAAACCCATCTATGTTTATGTGCGGCGTCGTCTTATGAGATACCCTTCTTTTTAAAGGTTTTGATTGGTATCAATTTGATCTATGACACTATCATATACATTTATAGTTTGAGTTTTCTCATGCTGGTTTATCAAGCCTGATCCGTGTAATCTAATACTTGGGTCAGATCCGAGTAGTTTCATGTTTAGATAAAGACGCTTGGAGTTTCCAGAGGAGAGCCATAGATCTTCATCAACGTATGGAAGTATTTTATTTTCCATTGCATTTGTTTTATTGATTTCAGCATTTGTAAGACAAAGTATTTATAACTGTCCAGGCTGAATCTAGATTAGACTCTGATATATGTATTTCTAATTTTCCATGGTAAAGATTGTTGATATTATATATTATTCCATTCATGTGAGATTCTGATCTGTCTTTATTTTAATTTTCCCCTAACTATGCGCCTTTAGGCACTTGGATGCTCGATACGTGAATACCGTGGATGTATTAGTGTCAATTTCCAAGAGTCGAAAAGGCGGGTTGTTACATTTGTTATTAGAGCTTAGGTTGAGCGACCACCTGGGCTTTGGTGGGATAAATCTCATTATAGACAGGGTGAGTAATACCCTGGAATGAGTGACTATTAGAGATAGGGTTAGTAACACCCTAAAATGAGTTTGAGAGTATTTTACATATGAGTGCGTATTTGTTATTGGATACAAAAAATATTTTGTGCTGATTAATCTGTTGAGTGGTTTATGAATTATGGCCCTTGCACGAAGAGCTCCATGTAATCTATAGGAATTCCTAAATACTTCATCAAGGTGGATCGACACACTGTTTTCAAAAGGATTACATTTTATATACAAAAAGAATATAGATATTTGTGTGATTTCGGAAATTTATAAGATGTATTCCCTTTGGAAAGTTCAATGAATAAGGTCTTGATCTATTTGGTGATGATTGGAATAATCTTCTAAGTATCGATAAGTTGTTGGCATGGGCGAATGGTATCGTACGCATAGTAAATTATTATCCTCGTCGTTGAAGGATCAAGGCAATTTCAAATCCGAACAAGTTTAAATCAAGTTATTTGGATAAAAAGATTTTTGTAGTCAGGAAATAAATGGTATAAAACTTCTGATGATATTTTGGTATATCACTTAGGGGCGGAATGGCTTTTTATGTGCCAAATGATGAGTTATGGCTGAAACCAAAACAAGCACAAAGAGTACGTGCAGAAAGAGAAGCAGAAGAAAAATTAAGACTAATATCTTATGATGGCATCTACTGTTACAGATGCAGTAAAGAAGGACAATATGTAGTTTAGTGTAAGGAAAGGCAAAGAAGAATAGGAAAATAAAGGAAAAGAAGGACTGTCCAAAAAAAAAGGTGGGTTGACTTAGATACCAAGGATAAAGCACCATCAACCTCAGAAGGGGTCCAAGAATATGATGGTGGTGTATGATAGACTGTATTCCCTTGGAGTTATCCCTAAAAACTTGTAATACAGGTAAGGATTAGGACTGGGTGTATAAATATGATGTTAATTAATAAACCTCCTTTTGGATTATTCTCTTTATGCATTTCTTCTATCTTATATCAGATTGATTTAATAAAATATTTAGAAATAAAAAGATTAAAGGGATGTTATAAAGAAATGGCTTCATAAAAAGTGTTGAAATTAAGAAAATTATTTAATAATATATTTTATAAAAGTGTAATTTACAAAAATAAAATGATTTTGTAAAAGATAGGTTTGAAATATATTTTAATAAAAAAAGGGATTTTGGGAACTCATATCCTAGTGTTTTGAAAAAGTTTAAAAGTGATAATGGAAAAGTTATTTAATATAAATTAATTTTGGAATTAAATATATAAGGGAATTTATTAATAAAGAAATTTCAAAAGGATTTTGGAATAAAATTATAATAGTATTACTCCAAGTAAAGGATAGTTGATTTCTTTTGAAAAGGAGATAGAAATATTTTGGGTGAATATTTTGAAATGATTTTCAAAGAGTTAGAATAAAACTTAAAATTTCATGAAATGTTTTCATAAAATTTTGGAAATGTTAATAAGTATATATGTAATACGTAGATCATTAGTCACACGATTCTGATCTAAGGTTCGAGTATGGAACTTTGAGGTATTTGCACAGGTCCGAAAAAGGATTTATCACTCGATTCTTGATGACGAATATTGATGTGAGTTTGTAGTTGGATGCTTGCATTTTCTATCATAGTTGAGAGCTATGCAAGAAGAATTAAAATTCTGATCGGAAAGCTTGATCAGAATTCGCACTAGAAAATTGAGGGATCGATACTAGTTTGGAAGTAAAGTTGTGTATTCGAATAGGAGATCGAATCGAATATTCCATATGGATGATCTATGTATATCATACGGAATTGAGTTTAAGTACATATGTTGGATTTTGGGTTGTAATTTCAGGGATCGGGGATGAAATGCTTTTAAACGGGGAAGTCTATAACGACCTGTAATTTTGTCACTTTAAATTAGAATACTTAATTAATTTTAAATATTCAAATATAGGATTATTAAACATAAATAATCATTTTTATGTGATAAAAAATAATTGTAATCTTATTTTGAATAATTATTTACAAAAATATTTTCTTCGAAAAAATATCGATAAAATGGCCGAGAATCATGTTATCGATAAACAGCTTTTTAACCATCAGAAGTCACAAATGAAACTGGATACATACACTTATTTTTCCACTTAAGCAAGAATATGTAATAAAATTATTTATTTTGTTTTTGGAAATAAAATGTCTTTATGACATCATCATGGATGTCATCACTTTTATATATTTTCTGGAATTTTAATTTAAGTTTAAATATCCAGATAATTTTTTTAAAATAATTTTAATTCATTTTAATTGGTTATATAATGATAATAAGTGATTTATAATGTTTTCATAAATATATAAACTTTTTAATAAAGATACAAAAACTTTGTCATGTTTTGGCACATCAACGTCGTAATTTTATAAACGGATTTTATTAATATTATTTTAGCTTAAATAATCTTGTTTTAATTATTTTGAAATGATAAGAAATTTATTTTCAAGTCCTGCTTACTTAAATAAATAGTTTAATTAAAAACTGAAAATATGACCGGAAATCGAATTTGGGATTCACAATGGTTTAACAAACAAAAGTTGTTTATAGTTATTGCAAACTTGTTTTTGTGTCTTGTGCACATGTACACATGTCATACATATGCATACACATACAAATACACACACATACATACATGTATACATATAAGAGAAAATATCATGATATTTCTTATACTTAAGACTTAAAAGTCAATAAATCAACTATCCTTTCACCTTCCATCACATGGCAAGAGGACAATGGCACATGGATGGCATGGGGGGTTGATGCGTGCATGATAAAGGAGGAGGTAGATGAGGGGAAGGCTTGGCATGATGGAAATGTTATTAATAGGGAGGCATATCTCTCATTCATTCACACATTCCACTCCAAGATCTCTTCTTCTCCTTCCTAGCCTTTACTAGCTTCTCTTCATAAAGAAAAATATGAGAAAGTTATGATAAAATAGCGCACACACAAACGTATATCATCCATTCATCTTCAAACTAGCACCAAACTTCCCCTCATCCTCCCTTCCATTCATGGTCACCACCATTACTACCCTTTGGTCAAGCTCCACCCCCATACAAGTCAAGGCCGAACCCACTAGGAGGCAAGGAGCAAGTTCGAGGAGCTCTAAGGCAAGGAAACGAGAAGGAAGTGCTACCGGATTGCCGTCGAAATCCATTCAAGGAGCTTCGAAAAAAGTTTGGTGGAGTGAAAACCAACAGTAAGTACTCAACATTCGTAATTATTAATTAACATCTATAATTATTTTAATTATGATAATTTGACCGTTTAATATCTTGGATGATTTGTATGGATGTTTGAAAATTGGTTGATTATATGGTTGATAACTTGGTTGTGATAAATATAACCAATAATGGGAAAATCATAACTATCCAAAATAGAACTAGTTAATTGATTAAACGTAGTTAATTCATGGAAAAATAAATCCCTATTAACATGTGTATGTGAGTTAGTAAGCCTTTTTATGGTTTTGAATATAAAAAGGTTGAAAAATAAATAATATAATATTATAATATGGAATAGAGTGGAAAATGAGTTTTTAATGTAGTAAAAATAGTTTGAAATGATTTAAAATGGTTTATTATGGTACTTCAAGCATTTTAACTAGTTTCGACAAAGTTTAATGAAGTTAAATTTTTTTTAGCCAAATGGAGCTCATCGCGTAGCGGTAGCTCGTCATCTTCAGACCTGAAAAGTTAAATCAATGTGTAGGATACAATATAAGTCGGAATTCTTTGAAATAAGAATTCTCCGAACCCACTAGAATATAGTTCTCAAAAAAAAGAAGAAAATCAAGATTTTATTAAGTAGAGTTTGAAATATATCTAAATCAAATTTTCAAAAATATCGCGTTTTGGTAGTTCGAAAATCAAAGGGGTAAATTCTTCAAAATGAATATTTTTAAATCTTTAAAAATATAAAATAAATTCCATAAATATTTTAAAGAAGTTTTGAGTATAAAAATTGGACATATATGAGGCGGAATATATATTTAGAGTTGAGAAGCTCTAAAAACGCTATTCACAACGGTTTTTGCGATGGTTTTCGGTAACTTTTGCAAAGCATGGTTTCAACTTAATTATTCTTCCTCAATATCTTTAGTAATCTTTTCAAATGAATAATTGAGTATTTTAAAGAGGATTAGGAATTTCTATAATTATTTTAAAGGAGTTTAAAATAAATGGTTAAAGAAAAATTGTTTTAAACAATATTTGGAATAGTGTTAAGTAAATGAAAATCATCTCTAAAAAAGATCATATGAAGGATTTAGAGTTAATCAAATAACTTGACTGCCTTATGAGTGACAGAGAAATAGTCTCTTGACCAGAGCTTGGATAACCAATTTCTGGGTTTCGCCCTAGCTATCCGGACTGGCCCGACAGAGGGGATAGTTAATTTGATCTGCTCAGACCGCATTTTCTTAAGTTAAAAGAAAAAAGATTTGAAGTTTTTCAAAAGTTAAATAAGATTTTAAAATATTATTTTGGTAGTATAGAGAATGCCCTAGTTAAACACAATATTAAATTCCAAGGAGGGAACTCGTACTATCCGTGTGAATTTAAAAGGTGATTTCATCATTATTCGACGAATAGTACAGGTTGAATACGGAAATTGGTATTGAGTATAAATAGTCTAATCTCTATGGATCCTTTTCTACTCAATACTAATTGATTTTGGTTTACAGTAAATATATCCCAAATAACATATTTTTTGACTCATTTAAAAGTTATGATTTTAAAATAAGAAATCTTTGTTAAGATTTAAATAAATGATTTGAAAATGTTTTCCTAAGTAAAAGGTGAAATGATTTGGAATTCTTACAAGATTAAGGAGGTTTAATCAACCAGAGAATATCGTTAATGGGGCTTAATGATTCCATATACTCTTAAAAGATAAAGGAATAGTTTAAAAGAATATAGCTTCAAAAGATATTTGATTTTATAAAAAGATAAATTAATCGGATGTTGTTTGATAATCACCTATATACTTGACATCTTTTTATCGATGATTGGTTCGGAGAAACGGGGTCGAATTTGGGTAATTCCTATCCGAAAATCACATCAAACCAATATACTTGTTCGAAAGTGAAGACATATTGAAGACAATGATTTAAAGACGAAGATCTTCATGATGTTGGGCTGCTTTCTACTAACCTCTGGGTTAATCTCCATATCATATATATAGTGGCAGTAGTGCCTTAGTTCGGAAAATCTTTGATTTACAGGGACTACTCACTACTAATCCTAGGGGTGATTCCCAAACAAAAAGTAGTAGGAGGAGTGCCTTCGATTAGTCCTTCACTTGGACAACTTGTATGGATGAGTGTCTGACATTGCATTTCTAAAACCATGTACATTGATCTCTACAAACGTACAGCTGCTTGGTGGTGTAGGAGGTAACCCTTTATATACTTAACACCCTTCTCTAAGACATACGAGCTCAAAGGTTGTACTTTTGTGGAAATCAATAGCTTGTTGTTAGAAATGGAAATGTGGCATTCTAAGGGGAATTTGCTTTGGGAAAAGCAAAGTGTGGCTTTGTGAAAAGCGAAGCGTGGCATTGTGGAAAGAAGAGCATAGCTTCATGAGCCTCACGTCCCAGGAATGATATGGGATACTATGTGGTCTGCAGAACATATATTTCAAGCTATCGGTTTATTGATGATCGAGGAGTCTAGTAGTGTCTGGACCCTCAATGGTTTAAATGTGCAGGTATTGGAGGCTCGACTGAAAAAGAGTAAAGCCACCGAAATGTGTTGTTCCATAGTAGTGTAACAATGTAGTATGGAGGCT
The DNA here is from genome assembly GCA_030737815.1 of Allium fistulosum. Lineage (NCBI taxonomy): Eukaryota > Viridiplantae > Streptophyta > Magnoliopsida > Asparagales > Amaryllidaceae > Allium > Allium fistulosum. Next base: position 1,432,412,595 of record CM060902.1, read on the forward strand.
TGCTTGAGAAAACTGAATAGTCACCGGAGACTAGGATGTTATGCGTAGATTTCACATCGGAGGAAATGGCCACTAGTTCCCTATCATGTTGGAAATCCAATTCCAATACAAGCTTTACGGTTTTGTTTGTATTCCCAAAATAGCTGTAATGCTTTGCAAACATTCCTGCTACCCTTTTGGCATCATATACACTGTTTGACATTATGCGGGTATTGATACCTACTTTGTGTATATATTTATTTGAAAAGTTTTCAAACCAATTTCATTAGTGATAATATCAAAAAAAAATTGGTATAAACTATTTTGTTTATCGTAAGGTAAAAACCTATCCGTGTTTATGTGCGGCATGGTCTTACAAGATGCCCTTCTTTACAAAGGTTTTGATTGGAATCAGTCTGATTGATGATGTTGTCATATACGTTTATATTCGAGTTTTCCCACACTGGTTTATCAAGCCTGATCTGAATATTTTAATACTCGGATCAGATCCGAGTAGTTTCAGGTTTAGCTAAAGACGCTTGGAGTTTCCAGAGGAGAGCCGGAGATCTTCATCAATGTATGGACGTATTCTATTTTTTCGTTGCATTTGTTTTGTTGTTTTTCAGCATTTGTAAGGACAAAGGATTTATAACTGTCCAGGCTGAATCTAGATTTGAATCTGATATATGTATTTCAAATTTTCCATGGTAAAGATGATTGATATTATATATTATTGCATTCATGTGAGATTCTGTTCTATTTCTATTTTCAATTTCCCTGAACTATCCACCTTTCTGGTAGGATGCTCGGCACGTGAATAACGTGGATGTATTAGTGTTAGTTTCCAAGAGTCGAAAAGGCGGGTCATTATATTTGGTATCAGAGCTTGGGTTGAACGAACACCTAGGCTTTGGTGGGGTAAAACTCATTATAGATAGGGTTAGTAATACCGTAGAATGAGTGATTATTAGAGATAGGGTTAGTAACACCCTAAAATGAGTTTGAGAGTATTTTACATATGAGCGCATATTTTTCATTGGATATAAAAATATTTTGTGTTGATTAATCTGTTGAGTGGTTTATGAATTATGTTCGATGCACGAAGAGCTCCATGTAATCGATAAAGATTCCTAAATACTTAAATAAGGCAGATCGACACACTGTTTTCAAAAGGATTATATTTTATATACAAAAAGAATATAGATGTTTATGTGATTTCGGAAATTTATAAGATGCATTCCCTTTGGAAAGTTCAATGAATAAGGTCTTGATCTATTTGGTGATGATTGGAATAATCTTCTAAGTATCGATCAGATGTTGGGTTAGGCCAACAGTATCGTGCGCTTAGTAAATTATTCTCCTTATCGTAGAAGGATCAAGGCATGTTCAAATTCGAACAAGTTTAAATCAAGTTATTTGGATAAAAAGATTATTTAGTCAAGAAATAAATGATATAAAACTTCTAATGAAATTTTGGTATATCACTTAGGGGGAGAATGGTTTTTTATATACTGGATGATGAGCCATGGTTGAATCAAAACAAATACGAAGAGTACGTGCAAAAAGAGAAGTAGAAGAAAAATTAAGACTAGGATCTTATGTTGGCATCTACTATTACAGATGTAGTAAAGAAGGGCGTTATGTAGTTCAGTGTAAGGATAGGAAGATAAAGGAAAATAAAGGAAAAGTAAAATAGGAAAATAATTTAAGGATGATATATTCTATTCAAGTGTAACAGGCAAGGACATTTTCTACATGAGTGCCCTAAAACAAAGAAGAAACCCATAATTCGTTCAAGAAAGGCAAAGAGTTGCTACCGTTGCAAAGGACTAGAATATATAGCCAAAGAGTGTCCAAAACGGACTTGCAGTTGGTGGTATGAAGGAAGACATTTAATGAAGGACCGTTGAAAGAAAAGGTGAGTTGACTTAGGTAATAACGATAAAGCACTATCTACCTCAGAAGGGGTCCAAGAATAGTGTATGTAGTAGTTCAAGTGTATATATATATATATAATGGTGGTGTATGATAGACTGTATTCCCTAGGAGTTATCCCTAAAAACTTGTAATACAGGCTAGGATTAGCAGTGGGTGTATAAATATGATGTTAATTAATGAACCTATTTTTGGATTATTCTCTTTGTGCATTTCTTCTATCTTATATCAAATCGATTTAATAAGATATTTAGAAATAATTTTTTTAAAGGAATGTTATAAAGAAATGGCTTCATAAATAGTGTTGAAATCAAGAAAATTATGTAAGAATATATTTTATAAAAGTGTATTTTATTAAATAAAGTGAAATTTACAAAAAATAAAATGATTTTGTAAAAGACGAGTTTCAAATATATGTTTAATAAAAAAAGGGATTTTGGGAACTCATATCCTAGTGTTTTGAAAAAGTTTAAAAGTGATAAAGGGAAAGTTATTTAATATAAAATAATTTCGAAATTAAATATATAAGGGAATTTATTAACAAAGAAATTTCAAAAGGATTTTGGAATAAAATTATAATAGCATTATGCCAAGTAAAGGATGATTGATTTCTTTTGGAAAAGAGATAGAAATATTTTGGGTGAATATTTTGAAATGATTTTCAAAAAGCTAGAATAAAATTTAAAATTTCATGAAATGTTTTCATAAAAAATTTCGAAATGTTAATAAGTATATATGTTATATGTAGATCATTTCGTCACACGATTCTGATCTAAGATTCAAGTATGGAATTTTGAGGTATTTACGCAGGTTCGAAAAAGGATTTATCACTCGATTCTTGACGATGAACATTGATGTGGGTTTGTGGTTGGGTGCATGCATTTTGTATCATTGTTGAGAGCTATGCAAGTAAATTTCTTATTGGAAAGCCTTATCATAGTTCGCACTAGAGAATCGAGGGATCGATACTAGTTCGAAAGTAATGTTGTGTATTCGAATAGGAGATCAAATCAAATATTCCATATGGATGATCTATGTATATCATATAGAATTGAGTTTAAAATACATGTTTTAGGTTTTGGGCTGTAATTTCGGGGACGAAATTCATTTATGAAGGGAATTTTGTAACGACCCTTAATTTTATCACTTCAATTTGGAGTACTTAATTAATTTTAAGTATTCAAATATAGGATTATTAAACATAAATAATCATTTTTGATGTGATAAAAAAATAATTTGACATTATTTTTAACAAGTATTTACAAAAATATTTTCTTCGGAAAAATATCGATAAAATAGCCGAGAATCGTTCTATCAATAAACATCTTTTTAACCATCAGAATTCATGAACGAAACTGGATATATACACTTATTTTTCCACTTAAGCAAGAATATGTAATAAAATTATTTATTTTATTTTTGGAAATAAAATGTTTTTATAGCATCAAGGATGTCATGACCTTTATATATTTTCTAGAATTTTAATTTAAGTTTAAATATTCAAATAATTGTTTTAAAATAATTATAGTTCATTTTAATTGGTTATATAATGATAATAAATGATTTATAATGGTTTAACAAATATATAAACTTGTTTTATAAAGATATACAAACTTCGTCGTGTTTTGGTAAATCGACGTCGTATTTATATAAATGGATTTTTTTATTATTTAATATGATTTTATAGCTTAAATAATCTTGTTTTAATTAGTTTGAAATGATAAGAAATTTATTTTCAAGTTATGTTTACTTAAATAAATAATTTAATTAAAAACTAAAAATTTGACCGATAATCGAATTTCAGATTTACAGTGGTTTAAGAAACGAAAGTTGTTCAAAGTCATTGCAACCTATGTTATGTGTCTTGTGCATATGTATATATTTCATACATGCACATCCACCTACAAATACACATACATACGTACATGTATATATAAGAGAAAATATCATGATATTTCTTATACTTAAGACTTAAAAGTCCATAAAGCAACCATCATTTCACCTTCCATCACATGGCAAGAGGACAATGGCACATGGATGACATAGGGGAGTGATGTGTGCATGATGAAGTGGGAGGTAGATGAGGGGAAGGCTTGACATGATGGAAAATGCTACAAATAGGGAGGCACAACTCTCATTTATTCGCGCATTCCTCTTCAAGCTCTCTTCTTCTCCTTCCTTACCTCTAATGGCTTCTCTTTATAAAGAAATATATGCGAAAGTTATGATAAAATAATATATAAATACACACACACACACACACATATCATCCATTCATCTTCAAACTATTACCAAACTTCCCCTCATCCTCCTTTCCATTCATGGCCACCACCATTACCACCCTTTAGCCAAGCTCCACCCCCATACAAGTCAAGGGAGAACCCACTAGGAGGCAAGGAGTAAGTTTGAGGAGCTCCAAGGCAAGGAAAAGAGAAGGAAGTGTTGCTGGATTGTCGTTGGAATCAATTCAAGGAGCTTCGAAAAAAGTTTGGTGGAGTGAAAACCAATAGTGAGTACTCGACATTCGTAATTATTAAATAACATCTATAATTATTTCAAGTATGATAATATGACTATTTAATATATTGGATGATTTATATGGATGTTTGAATATTGGTTGATTATATAGTTGATAACTTGGTTGTGATCAATATAACCAATAATAGAAAAATCATAATTATCCAAAATAGAAATGGTTAATTAATTAAACATAGTTAATTCATGGAAAAATAAATCCTTATTAATATGTGTATGTGAGTTAGTAATCCTCTTTATGTTTTTGAATATAAAAAGGTTGAAAAATGAATGCTATAATAATATAATATTGAATAAAGTGGAAAATGGGTTTTTAATGTGGTAAAAATGGTTTGAAATGATAAAATGGCTTATTATAGTATTTTAAACATTTTAACAAGTTTCGGCAAAGTCTAATGAAGTTTGAAATTTTTTAGCCAAATCGAGCCATTGTGTAGCGGCAGTTCATCATTTTCTGAGCGGAAAGGTTAAATCAATGTATAGGATGCAATATAAGTCGGAATTCTTTAAAATAAGAATTTATTGAACTTATTAGAATATAGTTTTCAAATAAAAGAAGAAAATCAAGATTTCAACTAGTAGAGTTTGAAATATGTCCAAATCAAGTTTTCAAAAATATCGCGTTTTGACAGTTCGGAAATCAAAGGCGTAAATTCTTCAAAATGAATATTTTTAAATCTATAAAAATATAAAATAAATTCCATAAATATGATTAAATATTTTAAAAGTGTTTTGAGCAGAAAAATTGGACATATATGAGGCGGAATATATATATATATATATATATATATATATATATATATATATATATATAGCTGAGAAGCTTAAAAAACACTATTCACGGTAGTTTTTTCGATCGTTTTCGGTAACTTTGCAAAGCATGGTTTTAACTTAATTATTTTTCTCTAATCTTTTTTGTACTATTTTAAAATGAATAATTAATTATTTTTAAGATGGTCTGGAATTTTTATAATTATTTTAAAGAAGTTTAAAATAAATGGTTAATGGAAAATTGTTTTAAACGATATTTGGAATAGTGTTAAGTAAATGAAAATCATCTCTAAAAAAAGATCATATGTAGGATTTAGAGTTGATCAAATAACTTGACCGCCTTATGGGTAATAGAAAGATAGTCTCTAGACCCAGGCTTTGACAACCAGTGTTTGGGTTCCGCTCTAGCTATCCGGACTGGCCCGACGGAGGGGATAGTTAATTTGATCTACTCGAATCACATTTTCTTAAGTTAAAAGAAAAGAGGTTTGGAATTTTTCGAAAGTTATACAAGATCTTAAAATATAATTTTGGTGGTATAGAGAATACCTAAGTTAAACTCTGTATTAAATACTGAGAAAAGAACTCGTACTATCCATGTGAAATTCAAAGGTGATTTCACCATTATTCGATGAATAGTACAAGTTGAATATGGAAATTGGTATCGAGTATAATTAGTCTAATCTCTATGGATCCTTTTCTACTCAATACTAATTAATTTGGATATACAGTTAATCATGTCTCAAATAACATCTTTTTTGACCCATTTAAAAGTTATGATTTGAAAATAGGAAATCCTTCTTAAGATTTAAGTAAATGATTGGGAAATGTTTTCCTATGTAAAAGGTGAAATGATTTGGAATTATTCTACGATTTAAAAGGTTTAACAATTAGAGAATTTTCTAAAAGAGGCTTAATGATTCCATATACTCTTAAAATATAATGGAATAGTTTGAATGAATATATCTCCGAAAGATATTTGATTTGATAAAAAGATAAATTGATTGGATGTTGTTTGATAATCAACTATATACTTGACATCTTTTTATCGATGATTGGTTCCGAGAAACTGGGGTCGGATTTTGGTACTTCCTATCCGAAAATAACTACGAACCAATATACGTGTTCGAAAGTGAGACATGTTGAAGACAATGATTTAAAGACGGAGATCTTCATGATGTAGGGCTGCTTGCCACTAGCCTCTGGGTTAATCCCTGTATCATATTTATATGGTGGCTGTAATGTATTCATTCTGAAAATCTTCGATTTTTAAGGACTACTCATTACTAATCCTAGAATTGGATCCCAAATAGGAAGTAGTAGGAGGAGTACCTTTGGTTTGTCCTTCACCTGGACAAATTGTATGGATGAGTGTCTGACATTGCATTTCTAAAACCACGTACATTGATCTCTACAAATGTACATATATTTGGTGGTGTAGGAGGTAACCCCTCATATACTTAACACCCTTCTCCGAGACGTACAACCTCATAGGTTGTACTTTTGTGGAAATCAATAGTGTGTTGTTAAAAATGGCAATGTGGCATTCTAAGTGGAATTTGCTTTGTGAAAAGCAAAGCGTGGATTTGTAAAAAGCGAAGCGTGGCTTTGTGGAAAGAAGAGCATGGCTTAACGAGCCTCACATCCCAAGAATGATACGGGATACTATCTGGTCTGCAGGACATATATTTTAGGCTATCGGTTTTATTAATGATGGAGGAGTCCAGTAGTGTCTGGACCCTCAATGGTTTAAATGTGCAGGTATTGGAGGCTCGACAGAGAAAGAGCAAAGCCACTGAAATACGTTGTTCCATAGTAGTGTGACAATGTAGTACGGAGGCTTGCTTGAGAAAATTGAATAGTCACCGGAGACTAGGATTTTATGCGTGGATTTCGCATCGGAGGAAATGCCACTAGTTCATTATCATGTTGAAAATCCAATTCCAATACAAGCTTTACGGTTTTGGGTGCTTTCCTAAAATAGCTATAATGCTTTGCGAACATTTCAGCTATCCCTTTTGCGTAATATACACCTTTTGACATTATGCGGGTATTGATACCTACTTTGTGTATACATTTATTGAAAAGTGTTTTCTAACCAATGTCATTAATGATAATATCAAATTTGTTTTGGTACACAGTATTTTTGTTATCATAAGGTAAAAAATCGTCCGTGTTTATGTGCGACGTGGGCTTACGAGATACTCTTCTTTTCAAAGGTTTTGATTAGCATCAATCTGATCTATGACGCTGTCATATACATTTGTAATTCAAGTTTTCTCATGCTGGTTTATCAAACCTGATTCGGGTATTTTTAATACTCGGGTCAGATCAGAGTAGTTTCAGGTTTAGCTAAAGACGCTTGGAGTTTCCAGAGGAAAGTTGGAGATCTTAATCAACATATGGACGTATTCTATTTTCCCATTGCATATTTTTTGTTATTTTTCAGCATTGTAAGGACAAAGGATTTATAGCTGTCTAGGCTAAATCTAGGTTAGACTCTGATATATATATTTCAAATTTTCCACCGTAAAGATTATTGATACTATATATTATTCTATTCATGTGAGATTTTGTTCTATATTTATTTTCTTTTTCCCCTATTTTTCGCCTTTCCGGCACTTGGATGCTCAGTACGTGATTATCGTGAATGTATTAGTGTCGATTTCCAAGAGTCGAAAAGGTAGGCCATCACATTTTAGTACTTTAAATGAGTCCCTTACTTCTTGATACTCTAATGTTTCGAAGAATTATTCCCATATCCAGGCACATCCCAACATTTAAGGTATAACCTTTTTCTTCCTTATACATTCATTTTTTAGAACGACAAATCTTGTCCATTTTACTATATTACTTATCATAATAAATGGTCCAACGTACAAGAACACGGGGCCTCACACTGCCCTATCCTTTCCGATTCGAAAATAAACTCCTATATTTCCTGGATTTGGTAATTTTTATTCGTTCTCTATGCCTTGTCTTTTTATTAATTATTTTTTGGATAAAATAGATTGATTTTGATTAATGCCGATGGATATTTCAAGGTTGATAGAAAACGACAAAGATGAATTATGACAGCTGAAGGTAAACCTAATACCCTCCTATTCCTAAAATTAGGTAAGTAAGCCTAAACTTGGCTTTAATTGAATTTATTTATGCTGCACTGATACACTAGATTTTATACTTTTGTATATGAATGAAAAATCAATTTATCATTATTGTTAATATGAATATCCTATGTTATTTATCATTTAACCTGAAGTATTCACAAAAGTCACTACAGTTATTTCCCTATAGGTCAAGCTGTTGCCTAGCCTTATAGCATTACTATTGTGGATGCCTCCACCTCTCTTGCTCGGTTCCTACATGTTTAACATGCGACCAAGGTATCTTAGTTATAATAAGAGCTTCTAATTGTGTTACTAACACCCACTTTAACGAGTACCACACCATGTCCGCCATGAAGTGATACTACTAGTTGCACCTGTTCCATGAAGCTATGCAAACTCCTAATAGTATATACATTGGGACTCATTCCCACTATTCACCCTACTTGGCATGTATAAGGTCCAGGTTCAACTTGGGCTTGGTAATGCTATTCAGACATCTAAATTTCTACTTCAGATGTCCAGCTGCCTGATATTTTAATCATCTCCAAATGTTTAAATGTTTGACTTCCTTTTTCAGACATCTGACTTAATTTTCAGACGTCTAAAAAGGGTCCGAAATTCTAAAATAAGTCGAATTCAAACTACTAACTCTCTGATAGGAATTCCTAAAATCCAGCCGTTTGGTCATGTTTTCCAAGTTTTTATACTTTGTTTATTTCATTGTCGTTTTCATTCATCTTCTTCATGATTTTGAATATAGATATAAATTTCGATATATAATCTTTTCCTTTTTCAAAATTATTTAATTAAATTAACAAATAGGGTTTTCCATCATCACCGTTCAATTTAATTTATATCTAAAATTGTAATTCAAAAATAGATTCAAGTTGAAATAAGTACTCAAATTCAAAAACTTTTCTTTCAATTAATATAGAATTATAAAGGAATTCAAATACTTATATTCATCATGAACGCGGTAAGCAATTCACTCAGCTTATTGAAGTTTTCCTCTTCCTAACCTTGATTTTATTTAGATCTCCTTGATTGATTCGCATTCCTCCTCCTTTTCTCTTCTAATTTAGATTCTCTCTCGCTATATTTTCTTTTGATTTCTCATTGTTTTATTTTTATTTTTGTTTAGAAATATTTTTTGAGGAGAAAGGAGTTTTGTTTAGATGGAGAAGGTTTTGAGCAAGAGAAAGAAGAAATATACGTACAAAGTGACGACAAGGGTTTTCGGTGAGAAGAGATGAGGGTTGAGTTCTTATTTATAGTTCAAATCTAGGGTTTGCTGAGTTAGGCCCGAAATCCATATTTATGAAAATGTCACTGGGCATATTTTTTTCTATTTCCGATCCGATCAAATTTAACAAGTTATATATGTTTCTTAACGATAAACGATGTTCTGAATGTGTGACGACCCACCTTTCATTCCATAGAAAGACGCATCATTATTAAGAAAGAAAGGGATAGAAAAGAGAAAATATAGGAAAGAAAGAACTAAACAATATCAGAATCTCACAGCGGAACGAATAAATTATATTACATCACATAAGTTATTACATAATAGACATCATCTATCGGAGTTACATAGCTTATACATCACATTAGACTATCATACAACTCAAAATACAACACAGAGCTACTAACACAGCGGAACCTCAATACCTATATACGCTGAAGCCTCCTGCTCCAAGTCTCCTCCAAAATTCGTCAAAGCCAACCTGAATCCCTTGGCTACTCATAAAAAATTGAATACCCAAGAGTTTAAGAAAAATAGAAAATAAACGCTGGGTCAGACATGGGTCTGGTGTGAGTAAACGGTTTAATTTGTTTAACTTTGAAAATCATTTGAAAATAGAGGTATCTCGTAAGACCATGCCACAAATAAACATGTTAGGTTTTTACCTTACGATAGTCAAAACATTTGATAGGAAATCCAGTGATACTATAATAGTGTCTAGGGTTTTCAAGTAAAATAGGAAATAGCTGGAATGCTTACATCTCACGTTCCAACATAGTTGGGCACAATCAGATTTGGTAAGACTGGCAAGCTAGTTCCGAGATATATTGGACCTTTCCGTGTTCTCGAAAGGATCGGTATCTTTGGTCTACAGGATTGAATTGCCAGTTTGGATAGCTGGGATACACAGTTTATTTCATGTATTTCATCTGTGGAAGTACGTGCATGATCCATCACTGGTGTAGAACCAGTGAAAAATCCTAACCGGATCGATATAACTATCTCGACATTCTATGCTCGAATCTGGATCAAATCGTTATGCGAATAAAATAATATACGTACATCCTACGTATTTATCTCAATTGATTTTTAGCTATATCAATTCTCTTTTATTCACATTTATATTGATTTCTATCCAAAAATTTTCATTTCCCACACTTTTATTTACTCCATTCAAATACTTACTTAGTATATTTTTCCCAATTCTAGATTTTACTTAAGAATTTCACCATTTATTTCTTAAGTTTAATATAAGTATTTTATATACTTCTTATACTATTTTCTACTTCATCACTTTGGTTTTATATCCATTTATATTCACTTGCATTTCAATTTCATTAGAATCCAATTTATCTTAAAATTCTGAATATTGAATTTTTATCAACTATCCTTCATGCATATTTAATCCATATCATTATTTTAAATTAGTTTCATTTACTAATTCATTACAAATTCCAATGAATTCTAATTGTTCTTTTAGTCTAAAGATCAGTCATTTATCTATTATATATTGTTCCGCTGCGATTGTGAGATTCTGATATTGTTTTCTATTCTTCTTCTACCTCCTTCTTCTTTAACCCTAATGATTCAGTTTTCCAGCATCCGATTGTTCGGCATTTGATACAGTGAACGTATTGATGTCGATTTTCGGGCGTCGAAAAATTGGGTCGTTACAGTTGGAAAACTTGTTAACTTTGCTTTGGAAACCTTGTTTAAACTTCTCTTTGGAACTTATTCTATTCTCAAGCTTTTTAAAACTTATTAAATTAAATAAGTTTTCAAAAGGAATGATAACCAAGTTTCCAAAGTAAAGTTATTAAATAAGATTTTAAACAAGTTTTAAAGATTTAATTTTAAAGTTAAATGTTTTTAAAATTGTTTTGTTTAAAGTAAATTATATATTAGATTAATTTTGTAATTAAATTCCTAAGTGTTTTCAAATATAATAAGATGATGTAATTAAGAAGTAATTAAGGTAAGTGTGTTAATCGTTAATTACTCAAGAAGATCTTAAATGATTTTATATGTTAATGAATTTCAAGCATTTAATTAAATAAGATTTAAATGATGTGATTAAGCAATTAATTAGGATAAAGGGTTTATTTTTAAATTAATTAAGGTCTTAATTAATTAATTAAGGATAATTACCTAATGTAATTAATTAAAGGTTAATTACTTATTGTCATTAATTAAGGATAATCACTTAATGTAATTTAATTAAGGATAATTAATGAAAGTAATTAAAGTATAATTACTTAATATGATAAATTAAAGGATGATTACTGAATGTATATAATTTAAGGGTAATTAATTAATGTAAGTAATTAAAGGATAGTTAATTACTGAATGTGATTAATTTAAGAATAATTAATGAATGTGATTAATTAAAGAATAATTAACGAATGTGATTAATTAAAGGGTAATTAATGTGATTAATTATAGTATAATTAATTAATGTGATTAATTAAAGGATAATTAATGTAAGTAATTAAATGATAGTTAATTACTTAATGTAAGATTAATTAATGAAAGTAATTAAAGAAAAATTAATTAATGTAATTAATTAATTAAGGATCAATAATTAATGTGAGTAATTAAAGGTTAATTAATTAAGGTGAATAATTAAAGGATGATTAATTAATTTCATTAATTAATAATAAATGGTTTGTAATTAATTAATGTTAAGTAAGCAGGGTTTAATAGTAATTGAAGTAATTAATTTAATTTATTTGGAGATTATATAAATTTAATTAAGAATTGAATAACTGATTAATCTTGCTTATGGATGATTAAATTATATCGAATGCCTTGAATTGTTTGATATCTCTGATATGTGATGTTCAGTGATATGAAGTGAGTTGATTGAACTGTGATAATATAAGTTATCTATCTGTGATAGAATTGTTGTCTGAATATTTTACCCAGAATATAAATTAAATTGTTTAAACTTAAACAACTTGGACTTTAAGACGGCGTTTTGGATTTCGATGAGACCGGGATCAGATTCCAAATGGATATTCGAAAACCACATCGATCCAAATAAAACGATAGGTCGTGAAATCTCAAGTGAAGTTCAAGATGAAGATTCAGAATTCAAGGGCTATTTGTCGTTAACTCTGAGGGTGATTCCAAAACAAGTGTAACGGAGATAGTGCCTTCGGTCAAGATGAAGATTCAGAATGCAACACTACGCCATAGATGACCTTCTGCAACATTTTTGCAAGGTGTTGCCAGCTAAAATGTTGTGATAGATATAAAATTTTGGTCCTACTGCAACATTGTATTTTTGGTGTTACCTTAGCCATAAAAATGTGTTGCTCTAGCTAAACAAGTGTAACACGATGCAACATTTTTATATAGTGTTGCTATAGATGTATTCAAATTAAAAAATTAATAAAATTAGCAATCCGCGTGAATACGATCCAACGATCTATATTTAATCTGATTGTTAAAATGGATCACCGCTACAATTTGCCCCAAATTTTCGTTTTCCCGCTTGAACTCCAGTAGATCCCTTTCGGTTTTCATTTCTCAAATCAAAAAGCAAATAGAATACTTCAATGGAATTTCGAAAATCCTAAAATGATTACTCGCACTGTGTTCATCGATTTGAATCGCAAACATCACCGTTCAAATCATGGAATCTGTAGCCCTTTCCTCTTTCAACACCCTCTTCTTCCGCCGCCAGATTCGCCGTCCTTCCAAACTTGTTAAAATGACAAAGCGCGAAAAGAACGTGTATTTCTCAAATCGAAATAAAAAACACTCAATCCAAACTTGTTCGAACCCAGACAAAATTCTCAATCAAAATAAAATTGTTTGATTCAGGTGACTTAGGTGATTTAAGGTTTAGGGTTCGAAGAATTTGAGGTTGCGGTTTAAGAGTTTCTGGAATTAGAGGGCACACGGAGGTGGTTTTAGATTTGGAGATCGTGAATTGGGTTTGGTCGCGAATGCAATCGGCGATTTGTGGCTTGATGATTTGTGGTTTGAATGAAGTCGCTAATGGAATCCGGTTCAGGTTGTTTGGATTTTTTGTGTTTTTTTTGTTTTTTTTTTTGAATTGGTGGTCGGGATTGCTGAGAAGATGGTCGATGTAGACAGAGTGAAGGCTGTTGTGGTGGTAGACTGTGAATGTAGGTGTCGTGAATGCTATGAGGTGGTTTGGGGGTTTGGGTAGTTTCGGGTGGGATGAAGGAAGTGTTGAATGGTGATGTATGAAGGCAGTGCTGGTTTATTGTATGATATTCAACATGTCTGATCACACTGTCTTCTTATAGATTGTTGGTTTTGTCATTGGACTAATACCTCAAATCAGAAACACATTGATTGGTGAAAGTGCTCCTGTTCGTGTAATTCAAGACTCTGCTTTATTATTAAGGCATTTTCTACTGATTTAACCCAAAGTAAATGCTGATTATTATTCTAAAACTTAGCTGGTGTTGATTATTTTCCAAATTATTCAATGCAGTGATGGAGCAATTCCTGCTACCACTCTGATAATGGGAGGAAACCCTATCAAAGGTGAAGTTTTTATTAGTCAAGCAATGTTCCTTTTTTATAGAAAATGATGTGATAAAAATTATGTTTTTAATAATATGATTTTCAGGTTTAAGGGGATCAAACCTTTGCTTATCGCTCATATTTGGAGTTCTAGTTGTTCGTTATATTTTGCTGCCTTTATTCGGCATAGTTATAGTCAAGGGAGCAGTGCATATAGGACTTGTGCATGCTGATCCATTGTATCAGTTTATCCTACTGCTGCAGTACTGATTACCACCTGCAATGAACATAAGTAATGCTTAAGATTTATACATATATTAGTCATATTTCCCGAGATATAACAGTGATTTATAATCAAATTTTTTGATAATGGCAGGTACCATTACACAGTTATTTGGAGCTGGAGAAAGTGAGTGCTCAGTTATATTACTATGGACGTATGCCTTGGCTTCTGTTTCACTGACTTTGTGGTCTACCCTTTTCATGTGGCTTGTATCTTAAGTAGCTTATATCGGCCTCCTCGGTTTGTATTAAGTTATTGATATCTCATAGATTATTATTCTTTATTCCTTATAAGAACCACAAATACACAAGCTGAATCTATACTGCAATTTTGTGTTAGACCCATTGCATGTTTAAATGTAATATATTAGTAAGGTATTGTGTAACAGATTGAAAGTTATTTTGGAAGTGTTGATATCATACAGACAATATGTAATCATTCAAGACACGGCTATTGTTGATGGTGAAAGTTTTACGTAGGATATACCAGAAACTTCAACAAAGTAATGGCCCATCAGACCCCCGCCGGCGCTGCGCCCGGACCCGCTACTCGGCTCGCCTTCGGCTTGACACTTAGCTCGTCATATATTTGTCAGTGTCAGTGTCTGTATAAATTGAAACTGCATATGTAATGAGTGAACTGAGTGATGTAGTGAGGAATATCTGTATATGTGAATATCAGTGTTATATATCATTGAATTGTAAAATAGTGGAGTTAGGAATTTGTACTATTTCAAATGTTGAAATAAAATATTTATTTAAATAAATTACTGTTTAAATATAAAATTCTATGCAATAGCATTTAATTAAATAAATATTTATTTTTATTAAAAAATCAAATATGCTCTACATTGTGGGCCCCACAAATTCAGAAAGTTAATATCTATAGCAACATTTTGGAATGTTGCTACAGATACCTGTGGGTGTTGCTATAGACACAAATAGGGTTCTATTGCAACAATATTACTTATGTTTCCTTAGATAGTCAAAATGTTGCCTTTGAGGTCTAAGGCAACGGCAAAAATTGCATCACCCGAAAAGTGTTGCCATAGACCTATGGCAACATTTTTTGGGCCTGACCCAACATTTTTTTTGTGTTGCAAAAGGCCATTTATGGCGTAGTGCAAGGGCTATTTGTCGTTAACTCTGAGGGTGATTCCAAAATGAGTGTAACGGAGATAGTGCCTTCGGTTTCGTTCGAACGCGGAACAGACTTGTATGGATGAATGCTTTCAGGTCATCATCATTAGAGGACGGTGAGCATTCTAAGATATGTGTTCTAAAAAGGTAATCGTAGCCTCAAGCCTCATCAACCGGGAATGGATAAAACAGGGGAGGTGCAGCAAGGCTAAGTGGGTAGCACCCAAGTAGGATGAGATTTTCACCTGTCTAGAGGTCCTTTTTTCCGGCTTAGTGGGCGATTGGTCGCGACAACTGCAGGGTTGTCTTATTTGGGATTATCCAGTAAGGGGTAGTTCCGGTCTTGTGTTGCAGGAGATCAGGGTGGATCCTCGGTACTCTGATCTAGACCAGGTACTGTGACGGGCGGTACCCCAGTAGCCCTGCCATTGTATGGAATCCAATCTCCAATAAGTGCCGTACGTTTTGATTATGCCCAACTATGTTGGAACGTGAGATGTAAGCATTCCAGCTATTTCCTATTTTACTTGAAAACCCTAGACACTATTATAATATCACTGAATTTCCCATCAAATGTTTTGGTTATCGTAAGGTAAAAACTCGACATGTTTATTTGTGGCGTGGTCTTATGAGATACCTTTGTTTTCAAATGATTTTCAAAGTTAAACAACTTAAACCGTTTACTCACACCAGACCCATGTCTGACCTAGAGTTTATTTTCTGTTTTTCTTAAAATCTTGGGTACTCAAATTTTTATGGGTAGCCAAGGGATTCAGGTTGGCTTTGACGAATTTTGGAGGAGACTTGGAGTAGGAGGTTTCAGCGTGTATATATATATATATATATATATATATATATATTGAAGTTCCGCTGTGTTAGTAGCTCTGTGTTGTATTTTGAGTTGTATGATAGTCTAATGTGATGTATAAGCTATGTAACTCCGATAGATGATGTCTATTATGTAATAACTTATGTGATGTAATATAATTTATTCGTTCCGCTGTGAGATTCTGATATTGTTTAGTTCTTTCTTTCCTATATTTTCTCTTTTCTATCCCTTTCTTTCTTAATGATGATGCATCTTTCTATGGAATGAAAGGCGGGTCATCACAGAATGCAATGGAATAAATCCTGTGGCCTAATTCCAATAAAAGGTGGAATGCAGTGCACAAGGCTCCCACACGATAGTGGGCTCTAGGGAGATTGATAATGTACGCAGCATTTCCCTTGCAATGAAAATGTCACGTGGCCTTATTCCAATATTTATAAAAATTTATATTTTTACATTTTAATGTAAAATAACATTCTTACCCTTATTTTAATTTTGGTTTATTATTAAAATTTCCAGGGTGTTACACTACACATATTAAATGGCATTTTCTAAGATTTATTGCACAAATTAATGAATATTAGTAACCAAATTCAGTTTAATAGTTTAAATTTAGAGTTACATGGCTAATGTGAATATATGAAGTTGAATGTAAAATTATCAATTGATCTTTAAGACAGTTTTTCCACTATAGGCTTTACTACAAGAAATCGCAGTAATCTTGATGGTTATTTGCCATAGATGGCCATCAAACGTCAACGGAAATTGCCAACGAAATATGGTCCGCCGAGAAACTATTCTTCGACCGACTTTTCGATAGCTTGGACGATAACTTTTTGACGACTGTTGTCGACTTTTCGATGGCTTTCGTTGCCCCGTCGAGTACACGTGGCCAGTCAAGCGTTTATCAATTTGTTTTCACTGGCCACTACTAGCCGTCGGAAACCTCAACACCAGTAGGCTGTCGCTAGCCATCGAAAAATTGGACTTTTTTTATTGCAATAGCACTTCATGCCTCAAACAACACATATATAACAATATATGTCGAAGCCGAATTTCACACATATAAAGCATATATATCAAAGCCCAAATCACACATATCACATACATCACAAAATATATCACATTAATAATTAGAAAACATCAAGATATACAGTAAACCAACCTCAAACATCCATCAATATACCATAAATCACAAATAGCTGTCAATATCTCAAAGTATATCAAACATTACGTCAAATCAACCACACCGATCCAAAAATATCTCAAAATATATTATAAATATCAAATAACATCAACCTCATCCATCTCAAAGTATATATAACTCTCAAACAACCTCACACATCAAAGTGCATATAAATATATATACACACAATGTCTCAACATAAACAAAAAAATCATACCTAGTGATCCTTATCACCTCCAAATCCCGTCGATGAAGGAAATATACCATGTTATTACATATACGCATAAATGTGCTCATCCAACATTTGGTACACCTCCATAGACCGATGCCTTTCTCGTTCCTCCACTTTAGCAAAATTTAGCTCTCAACTCTGCAATCTCCTAATCATCCTAAGCTTTATAGCTGCCTTGCCTTCATCCAGCATGTAACATTGTTTACCAAAGTGTATGCGTTTAATATAGTGTGATTAATAAAATCAATCCGTTATACGCTATTCACAAATATATATTATACATAAACATTATCACTTGGTTCCTAAAACTACAGCATCTATTCCGCATTGGCAGTTCCATGATAGTGTCAAAAATCTAGTCCTCATCTTCAAGGGTCGGCACGTCCCGACCTATTCCCTCAAGCAGTTTCTCTCGTTCTTTCATGAATTTATCCTGCAATTAAAAATAGAATTACAATTAAAGTTCATACTACATTATTTCAATTATTTATAACTTATAATTTAAAGTGATTATTAATAACCTATAATTTAAAATATGCTTACCATAGCCTCTTGTGATTTCTTGTGATGTATATGTTCTTGAGCCATCTTTATTGACACACTTGATGGCGTGAGTACGAGCAAACACTTCCACGTTTGAGACGGGACAACCACACTCTCTTCCCTAAAATAATTATTATGTACTATTATTATTATATATATAAGGTTATACAATGTTATAAGTATTTACAATCGCAATTTATAAATTTACCAACTCATGATGGTAACGCTATATTGACTTGGAACCCCGTTTATGTGTGACAGGATTTTTATTCCTATTTGCAGAATTCCACTCAAATACTGCCTGTAAATTTAACATAAACATCGTATTTCATGTTTGTAAATTGATGCAATTATATATTATACTAACTTCTACTAAATTTTTAATAAATATACAAGACTAGTAAAGTTACAATCGCTTCTGGACCGTTCCAGTAATCATTCAAAGCTTCCCATATGCTTGCACTCATCCAATCAAGCTTTTTGTCCTTTTTTTTATGCTTGACATTATATCATAGTAATTTTTCTGCATTTTTTTAGTCCATTAATTTCTGCAAAGATCATAGTCGGCTTCCTGCAAATCTACCGCCCCATACACATTGAAAATAAAATAAGTTATACATTTATACTTAATCAACAAATTGCACAATGGTTATGTATAGAATAAAATACACATTTTGTAACGACCCGGAATTTTCGAACCCGAAAATTCCAGATAGTTAGAAGAAAAAGAAAGAGATATAAGAAAGAAACAGAAAGAAGAAAGGAGAACAGAGAACACAACATCTCACATTCGCAGCGGATCAAAATACAATATCAAATAATAATATCAGTTATACAAAGAAAACTGTATTTGTTAATTACATTTTAATACATCAGATTTACAACATTCACAAATATACTAGACAGTTAGAATTAACATGTCTCAGATTAACAACAATAATATGCTCAGCGGAATACACTCCATACGTTCCTGCCATCCAGCTCGCCTTCTGAGCTCCAGAACGTCCTTACTTGGAAATCTGTAATACTCAGTCTGACCCGAGCATTACATTCAAGTAACACCCGGGTCAGGCTGGAAACCAGCGTGAGTAAACTCATCTAACATGAAATTTCAATCCATAGAACTTATTTAAACCCGGGGTAACTCGTACTTTACTACAAGTAAACAACTTATATAATCAACACTTATTTTCACAAAACAATATCTAAGTATCCAACTTAGTTTAAATGGTCCATATTATCCTAAACCAGCCTATTGATTTCACATACCAAATCTATAAAGAATTATAGATTACTAATCGAAGTGGTTCCGGATATTGCTGATATCCGATCCCGGTCTCTTCGAATTCAATCTCATCTTTTTAAGCCAAGATGTTTAATTTAAATTCAGGATAACATATTCACATAGCAATTCTAACACAGATAGATAACTTATATTATCACAATTTGTTCAAAACATCTCATATCATGGAACATCACAATCACATATCAGGTATGTCAAATAATCCAAGGCATTCAATATTATTCAACCATTCATAAGCAAGATTGATCATCCATACTATTCCTAATTAATTTAAATAACCACCATTGAATTAAATTAATTACTTTAATTACTCTTAAATTTTGCTTACTTAACATTAATTAATTATAAGCCAATTGATTAATCAAATCTATAATTATCCACCTTAATTAATCTCCTTTGATTACTTGTTCTTTAATTTCATTAAGTAATTAGCCTCGAATTAATTACATAAATTAATTATCATTTAACCATTCTCATTAATTAACCTTTAATAATCCTCATTAATTAATTAACCTTTAATTTAATTAATTATCCTCAAATAAATTATCTTAATTAATTAATCTCATAAATTAAATATCATTTAATTAATTATTCTTAAAACACTTGATTAATCAACTTTAAACATTAATTAATTACCTTTAATTAAGTAATTATCTTTAAGTAATTAATTACCTTTAATTACTTACATTAATTAATCTTAATTGATTAATCATCCTAAATTAATTTCAATTTAAGTAATTATACCTTAATTACTTACACTAATTTATTAACCTTGATTCATCAAAGATAAATCATTATCTTAATTTATTTCTACAACTTTTAAAACTAATCTTCACTTTACTTTTAACTTGATTAAAATCTTATTCAAGCTTCAAACTAAAACCTGGTAACTTATTAAAATAACCCGAGCCAACTCTTGTTTACCCGAGCCCACCTCACTTTTCCTCGAGTCTACCCCGAGTCCACGCGAACATCCAACGTCTTCGAGTTATCACGCGAAAAAAACTTCGAGTCGAACCCGAAACCATACCTTCTCTCTTCTATTTTAACCACAGCAACAACTCAACCCAGACACGCCGAGATATGCGTGCACGTGCACACTGCATCGTCGTCGCTCCGATCATCGATGCCACCTCAGATCTATCGCCAACGACACACTCGAACGACTCGACCACCCAGAACCCTGAAACAAACCCAAAATCGAAATCGAGAGTGACGAGTACAACTGGAACAAAACCCAATCAGAACACCATCAATCGCCGACAAACTACACCTCGAGAACCCTCGCCGTTCCCACCGAAGCTTCGCTACGACTTCCAGCATCGATCCCCCCCTATGTGATCTACTCCGGTACACCATCCCTGCCGCATTCGCCTCGAACACACGGACTACCCAAACAGGCGACAAAACCCTAAAATGACGCCGACCAACCACCACGATCAACAAAAATTTTCTCGAGCATTTTTCCATGAATCCCCAGCCAACAACCCTTCTCTGGCCACAACCCCGAGGGCCCTGACCTCCGCGATCACCAGGAATTGACCCAATTACAATTTCCGTTCATCATTCATTTACACCCAAAATACCATCTTAAAAAATCCTCATTTTATTATTTAAAAATCATAGTTTTCCAAATCGAAACAGATAAGGTAGGTGAAACAAAGAATTATGAAATTCAAATTTGACATGTTTTCAAGTATCACTGTTATATTTTCTTTTCAGTCAAATTTAGCTTCTGGTTTATTCTAAAAATATTTTTAGAACTTATATCTTGATTTTATAAACATAATTTGTTTATATCTTTAAGCATGAAAAGGATGAGGGGAAAAGATCTTAGATTTTCTTTTAACAGGTTTTGAAACCTGTACTTTGAACAGAGTAGTTTATACATGGTACAAACATGCACATATAAACCTTCATACACACATGCGATCATAATTTATATCCATTCATCAATGACCATCACATGCAGATCAAGATACAGACAGATTTAAGATGTTAAAGGGTAGTTTACTCACCTATTTTGTTTGAACAGAGCAGCCCTTTTGAAATTGAAAACTGGAAACTGGTAAATTTGCTTAGTTGAGTTGATCTTGTTTTGATTTAGCTTGATGATTCAGGTTGAAAAAGTGGTTGCTTGATTCCAGTTGTATTTTTGTTTTACATTTGAGTTGAACATGAATTGCTTGAATCAGGTTGCAAACTTGAAAGAAGTTGTTGCTCAGATTTTCTTTAGTTTGATCTTTTTTTTTTAGAGAAGAAAGAAAAGGAAATGTCTGGTTTGTTAAAAATGAATATCCCTCCAACCTTGTTCTCCAATATGTTAATTATATTTTCTTTCCAATTAAAAGAAACAAATGCCACTTGTCTTTGCATGTAATCTTTAGGTTACAAATGTTTAATGCATATTATCCTTAGCTTCCACTTGTATTTTACATGCTTTATACATTTACAAATATTAAAAATTTATTTTAAATATTTCTTATGTGTATTTATATTAATATGTATTATCTATATATATATATATATATATGTATACAAAGTGCATAAATTTCAAATATAAAAGAAAGTGTATTTAAACCCTTGTTAAATCTTATTTTAGGCTATTATATTTTGAACTACTAAATATTTGTTTTTATTAATCTATGATGATATATATTTCTTTATATAAATCATAATTAAAACATGTATAAATTTTGCCAAATTGAATATTTATAAAAGAAGGTCATTAAACTAATATTGTCAAATTCAACAATTATATGAGGAGATTATCAAACAAATAATTATCCAAATATTTATTATAGTTCAAATTCATCTATGTACATATTTAGGTATATGTATCAGAATTTTATTTGTTCAAATTTACAAATTTAGTATTTAAAAAAAAATTAATCCTTTTAATTACCAATTAACAGGTATCCAAAAATCTGGGTTATCACATTCCTCCCGCCTTTAAATCTTTTCGTCCTCGAAAAGGAACGAAGCCAGAATTTATTTAATACTTAAAATCAGATAAATCATTCTCTTATCATTTTTTTCTTATTTTAAATCACTTTAAAATCTATATAATATTACTAAATTAGTTTTTATAAAAATACTTTTATAACTCGATGTTTCAACAAGTCCATTCTTGTTCTCACAGAAATTCGGTCATACGTTGATCAGGCGTAAGACTGAAAATCTATAAGTACTTAGCAGACCCATTTTCAACACCCACTGAAAATATTTTGGAAAATAATTTTATTGAAAATATAGAAAACAGTTTTGAAAATAGAGGAAATATCTTTGGTGAGAATGCTCTGGAAATCATCACTCCCATCCATGGTCGCAGTTAACCCGATGGTTACGTTGCCGTCCCGGCAAAATCCACAGATAACTGTAGGTCTCTGCGCTCCTCGATTACGCCATGGAACCTGCTACAGATCGCAGTTATACCCGGGCCTTACGTTGCTATCACAGCACAAACCCATATAACTGTAGGCATCAGCGCCACCGAATTTCGCTGCCAAATAATGAAACTTCTCCCACATAGGTCGCGGTCTACCGATATAAAATCAAACGTAGACAGTTGGCTCTCAGCGGCACACACGACTTTCGCTATGTTACCATAGTGTCACAGTCTACCGATATAAAATCAAACGTAGACAGTTGGCTCTCAACGGCACACATGACTTTCGCTATGGTCTGCAGTAGATCGCAGTGACATCGAGTTACATTGTCGTCACAGAATAACCCAAATGCCTCTGTGGGCACCAGCCCCTCGACTTTCGCTACACAAATAATCCTCAGGAACTAGTTTGTCCGGACTCCTCACAGGATCAACTTTAGAAACCCCCCTTGGGGCTCAAGGCAGTACCACCCTGTGGTACTCCTGAGAAGTTCATTTCAAGGAAGCACCTTTTTCCCCAGAGCTATTTTCAAAATACTTTATACTATATACTTATAGTATCTTCAAATCATACCCTTTATGATTTATCAAAATCTCCTTTACACAAAATCGATTACCAAAATCGATAATTCTCAAACTAGGCTTTCCAAAATCCAAAATTGATTTTCCCAAAAATCAAAAGCCTTTTCCAAATTCATAGGTTCCCAAGACCTTTTCCAAAATCATTCTCATAAGATCCTTTATATATATAGATATAGATATATATAACTTTGAAAATCTTTGGATCATTTCAAACTTGTATAAAACCTCTTTTATACTTCAAATATTTCAAAACCCTTTTTATTCTGGCTAGATTCAATAAGGGAAGTTTATCATATTACAAAATATAACTTTATTTATTGTCAAATCAAATATTCAAGTTTGATTTCTTTATAAAGTTATTTACCATTTACTTACCTCCATAAAGTAAATTTCAACCAAAGAAATACCCAATTCCATTATATTTAACATAATATACCTTTCATTTTCGAAAACCATTTCAAATTTCTTATCCTCAAATTTTAAATGCCAATTTCATTCACCCGTATGATGTACACATATCATCCGTACGCTATATCAATCTGATCGCTCAATCGATCACACAATTTCACTTCCGAACTAGTATTGTCCACCCGGCTTCCTAGTGCGGACTCAGATCTGGTTTCCTGATCAGAAACCGTCATTCTCCTTGCATAGTCACAACTATGATAGAGAATATCCAGAACCAATCAACAATCCATATCCAGGTTCGCCGTCGAAAATCGAGCGAAAAATCCTAACTCGGATCGATAATACTATCTCGAAATTCTGTGTTCGAATCTGGATCAAATCACTATGCGAATAGAATAATATACGTATATCCTACGTATTTATCTTTATTGGTTATTAGCCAAATCAATTCTCTTTTCTATTCACATTTTCTTTAATTCTATTCTCTTATTCTCAATTGCTTCCATTTACAATTGAGTTAATACTTCAATTATAAACAGTTTGAACTCTGACCCGTTTAAATTTAAAAATAGCTTGAAAAAGTTTTAAAATAGATAAGTAGTTGAAAAATAGTTATTAGTTTATAAAATAGCTGTAAAATAGTTAAGTAGGTACAAAATAGTTAGATAATTGCAAAATAGTTTTTAAAATAGTGATTAGATATAAATAACTGAAAAATAGTAATTAGTTTATAAGACAGTTTCAAAATAGTTAAATAATTCTAAAATAATTGTAAAATAAGTATAGATAGTTTGGGGTTTAAGAAGAAAGATTGTATAGTAAATAGTTTGGAAAAATTTATTTGTATTAAAACAATTTATTTTAAAAATTGTCCAGAGCCAAACTGTTTAATTTCCCAATCTACATTCCCAATTAATTTCCCTTTTATTCAATTTAAATTTCCTTTTCCATTTAAATTGACTCAACACTTCAATTTTCATTGAAATTTATTAAATCCCAATTTAAGTTGAATTAACCTTAATTCCTTTCCAAATTCAAATCAAATTTCATTTGATTTTTTAAACATATTCAATTTTAATCACAATTCCAAATTATTTCAAATCAATTTGGATTAATTTCAAATTGAACCAGCTTCAATTTTATTTCAAATTATTTTAATTCAAAATTTCCATTTAAATTTATGCTTATCCATCTTTAATCACAATTCTAATTAATTCAAATCAAATTCAATTTGAACTAATTCTATTCAAATCTCAACTTAAAATCATCTCGAATTATATAAATTCGAGTTAAATTTTAAATGTTGATTTAATCCCTTAAGTTAAATTTACCCTTACTTTTAAATTAAATCAACCTTTATTTTTAATTTAACAACTTAAATCTTTAAACCATTTAATTCTGTATCCAAATTCCAAAATTCCATTTTAAAATTATCTTAACTTATTACAAAGTTCAAATAAGAATTCAAAAACAATTTAATCTTCAGATTCTAATTTATTATCCATTTCTAACTTTAAAATAAATTCTTAGTTTCATAGATTATTTATAACAATAGAATGATATCAGGATAAATAAACATCCAAATTTATCCAAACACCAATTAACAACATCCCATTTCAATTTCCAGATCTCAAACCCATTTTGAGATTACTCATAACTCCCATTTAAACCCAACCATTTAACTTCTCAAGTTAAATTTTAATTTCATCTTGAAATTTCTAATTCAAGTTGTTCATTCTAAACTCATTTAACTTCCCTTAAGTTAAATTTAATTTAATTTAGTCAACTTGACCTAATTTGAATTCCCATTCAAATTTTTAAATCTTATAATAATAATCTTCCCATTTAAATTCAAAAACTTATCACTTTGGGTTTTCATATCACATTTCAATTTAAAACTTAACACTAAGAGTTATTTCAAATCAATTTTGATATTATGTATATCCTTATATATACATTTTCTTTACATACCAAGTTATACTTTAAATTTTAAACCATTCTTGGTTTTTAATTTCAAAACAAATTTCTTTAAAACGATCTCAAGTTTTCTGGACTTAGATTTAAAACTTCACAATTTTAAATTATCTTCAATTCCAATTTATAAGTTATACTCACTTAAATGTTTACTTCCCTAAACATTTCATTTTGCTAAATCATTAACAACATTCATTATTAAACACAATTACCATTTATGATAATAACCAAGATTATCATATCTGGAAACCAATTCATTATTATCTTTATTCTTGATAACATTTCTACAAATTCAAGATTTTAATTTTAGTTTGAATTCATTTCAAACTTATCTTCATTCAATTTTAATTTGGCTTTATTTCTATTACCACTTAATTTAATTCCAACATTTTAACAACCAATTACCTTAATATTTATTAGAAAGAAATATCATTTTATATATCAAAATATATTCTTATATAAAATCATTTAAAATCCTTATATTAGAAAATAACAATTACGCTCTCATATATATATATATATATATATATATATACACTCAACTCGTTCTAGGGTACCATTGACCCTATCCTTAACGAGTAATCTAAACAGAGCCAAGGTTCTCGCTTAACCTCTTGCTCTGATACCAACTGTAACGACCCGGAATTTTCGAACCCGAAAATTCCAGATAGTTAGAAGAAAAAGAAAGAGATAGAAGAAAGAAACAGAAAGAAGAAAGGAGAACAGAGAACACAACATCTCACATTCGTAGCGGATCAAAATACAATATCAAATAATAATATCAGTTATACAAAGAAAACTGTATTTGTTAATTACATTTTAATACATCAGATTTACAACATTCACAAATATACTAGACAGTTAGAATTAACATGTCTCAGATTAACAACAATAATATGCTCAGCGGAATACACTCCATACGTTCCTGCCATCCAGCTCGCCTTCTGAGCTCCAGAACGTCCTTGCCTGGAAATCTGTAATACTCGGTCTGACCCGAGCATTACATTCAAGTAACACCCAGGTCAGGCTGGAAACCAGCGTGAGTAAACTCATCTAACATGAAATTTCAATCCATAGAACTTATTTAAACCCGGGGTAACTCGTACTTTACTACAAGTAAACAACTTATATAATCAACACTTATTTTCACAAAACAATATCTAAGTATCCAACTTAGTTTAAATGGTCCATATTATCCTAAACCGGCCTATTGATTTCACATACCAAATCTATAAAGAATTATAGATTACTAATCGAAGTGGTTCCGGATATTGCTGATATCCGATCCCGGTCTCTTCGAATTCAATCTCATCTTTTTAAGCCAAGATGTTTAATTTAAATTCAGGATAACATATTCACATAGCAATTCTAACACAGATAGATAACTTATATTATCACAATTTGTTCAAAACATCTCATATCATGGAACATCACAATCACATATCAGGTATGTCAAATAATCCAAGGCATTCAATATTATTCAACCATTCATAAGCAAGATTGATCATCCATACTATTCCTAATTAATTTAAATAACCACCATTGAATTAAATTAATTACTTTAATTACTCTTAAATTTTGCTTACTTAACATTAATTAATTATAAGCCAATTGATTAATCAAATCTATAATTATCCACCTTAATTAATCTCCTTTGATTACTTGTTCTTTAATTTCATTAAGTAATTAGCCTCGAATTAATTACATAAATTAATTATCATTTAACCATTCTCATTAATTAACCTTTAATAATCCTCATTAATTAATTAACCTTTAATTTAATTAATTATCCTCAAATAAATTATCTTAATTAATTAATCTCATAAATTAAATATCATTTAATTAATTATTCTTAAAACACTTGATTAATCAACTTTAAACATTAATTAATTACCTTTAATTAAGTAATTATCTTTAAGTAATTAATTACCTTTAATTACTTACATTAATTAATCTTAATTGATTAATCATCCTAAATTAATTTCAATTTAAGTAATTATACCTTAATTACTTACACTAATTTATTAACCTTGATTCATCAAAGATAAATCATTATCTTAATTTATTTCTACAACTTTTAAAACTAATCTTCACTTTACTTTTAACTTGATTAAAATCTTATTCAAGCTTCAAACTAAAACCTGGTAACTTATTAAAATAACCCGAGCCAACTCTTGTTTACCCGAGCCCACCTCACTTTTCCTCGAGTCTACCCCGAGTCCACGCGAACATCCAACGTCTTCGAGTTATCACGCGAAAAAAACTTCGAGTCGAACCCGAAACCATACCTTCTCTCTTCTATTTTAACCACAGCAACAACTCAACCCAGACACGCCGAGATATGCGTGCACGTGCACACTGCATCGTCGTCGCTCCGATCATCGATGCCACCTCAGATCTATCGCCAACGACACACTCGAACGACTCGACCACCCAGAACCCTGAAACAAACCCAAAATCGAAATCGAGAGTGACGAGTACCACTGGAACAAAACCCAATCAGAACACCATCAATCGCCGACAAACTACACCTCGAGAACCCTCGCCGTTCCCACCGAAGCTTCGCTACGACTTCCAGCATCGATCCCCCCCTATGCGATCTACTCCGGTACACCATCCCTGCCGCATTCGCCTCGAACACACGGACTACCCAAACAGGCGACAAAACCCTAAAATGACGCCGACCAACCACCACGATCAACAAAAATTTTCTCGAGCATTTTTCCATGAATCCCCAGCCAACAACCCTTCTCTGGCCACAACCCCGAGGGCCCTGACCTCCGCGATCACCAGGAATTGACCCAATTACAATTTCCGTTCATCATTCATTTACACCCAAAATACCATTTTAAAAAATCCTCATTTTATTATTTAAAAATCATAGTTTTCCAAATCGAAACAGATAAGGTAGGTGAAACAAAGAATTATGAAATTCAAATTTGACATGTTTTCAAGTATCACTGTTATATTTTCTTTTCAGTCAAATTTAGCTTCTGGTTTATTCTAAAAATATTTTTAGAACTTATATCTTGATTTTATAAACATAATTTGTTTATATCTTTAAGCATGAAAAGGATGAGGGGAAAAGATCTTAGATTTTCTTTTAACAGGTTTTGAAACCTGTACTTTGAACAGAGTAGTTTATACATGGTACAAACATGCACATATAAACCTTCATACACACATGCGATCATAATTTATATCCATTCATCAATGACCATCACATGCAGATCAAGATACAGACAGATTTAAGATGTTAAAGGGTAGTTTACTCACCTATTTTGTTTGAACAGAGCAGCCCTTTTGAAATTGAAAACTGGAAACTGGTAAATTTGCTTAGTTGAGTTGATCTTGTTTTGATTTAGCTTGATGATTCAGGTTGAAAAAGTGGTTGCTTGATTCCAGTTGTATTTTTGTTTTACATTTGAGTTGAACATGAATTGCTTGAATCAGGTTGCAAACTTGAAAGAAGTTGTTGCTCAGATTTTCTTTAGTTTGATCTTTTTTTTTTAGAGAAGAAAGAAAAGGAAATGTCTGGTTTGTTAAAAATGAATATCCCTCCAACCTTGTTCTCCAATATGTTAATTATATTTTCTTTCCAATTAAAAGAAACAAATGCCACTTGTCTTTGCATGTAATCTTTAGCTTACAAATGTTTAATGCATATTATCCTTAGCTTCCACTTGTATTTTACATGCTTTATATATTTACAAATATTAAAAATTTATTTTAAATATTTCTTATGTGTATTTATATTAATATGTATTATCTATATATATATATATACAAAGTGCATAAATTTCAAATATAAAAGAAAGTGTATTTAAACCCTTGTTAAATCTTATTTTAGGCTATTATATTTTGAACTACTAAATATTTGTTTTTATTAATCTATGATGATATATATTTCTTTATATAAATCATAATTAAAACATGTATAAATTTTGCCAAATTGAATATTTATAAAAGAAGGTCATTAAACTAATATTGTCAAATTCAACAATTATATGAGGAGGTTATCAAACAAATAATTATCCAAATATTTATTATAGTTCAAATTCATCTATGTACATATTTAGGTATATGTATCAGAATTTTATTTGTTCAAATTTACAAATTTAGTATTTAAAAAAAAAATTTAATCCTTTTAATTACCAATTAACAGGTATCCAAAAATCTGGGTTATCACACATTTACACTTACGTACAAATTCTACCAAGTACACTCTACAATATAGAGTGGGATATTCTCCCACTTAGGCTAACATCCAGACATTTTGCTCTTATAAGATGCCTTAAAAACATTAAAAACAATATCCAAGGGCTCCAATTCAAAGCCATTGTATTAATTATGATATAGACATTTAATAAATAATGAATAATATATCATACATAAAATATTTATGATGTTGCAATAAATTTGATACTTATCCACTTGCTTTGCTTGCTAATATAACTATGGGATGATCTACCTACTGTGATGGGCCACCGACATCGCCTCTACGCCAGTTCATCTCTGACTAGAAGAGAGGGAACCTGATGAATATGAAGATCTCCAATGTGAAAGCATAATATCTATCATAGAATTTTATTTTATTATGCGAGAACATATCATTTTCTTATGGGAAAACATAACCTTTGTATGAGAAAACATGTAACATTAATAATCACATAAATTATCTTCTATCCAAACATACATTAATAATCTGTCTTTGTCATTTTCTGATTCTGACTTAGTCTCGTACTATATAATGTTTTCCTCTGTAGTCTCAAATTCTTCTACTAAAATGTTTGATCCATCGTTTAGAGACCAAAATTCAGCGTGATCGTCAGTTATTATTATTTCATTATTTTGCTCAAGATCTGCCTAATAAGCTTGCTCGTTTAGAATATTCTTTCCATCAAACATAAATCTTGCCTTTGTTTTAAAAACTACCGACCAATTTGCTTTATCTATTTTTAGGGATGGATATAGAGAAAAATAAAACTGTAGTGCCTATTTGGTTAGTACAAAAGAATCATACTTATGGTAATGCGAGGTATGTTTCATTTCAATCCAGAACATGGAGCATTGCTGAACCAATTGCATCTAAATAAAAAAAACTTTCTCTGTAGGTCGTATAAAATATATCAATTCAAAACTTGGGTTAAGACATCGTAAAAATCATTTATATGATCATATGGATCATCACTATCTTTAATAAATACACTAGTGTTGTTAGTTTATTTTTCAACACCATATTCTTTGGCATTGAATTTAAATCCATTGGCGAAGAATATTGGATATGTCTTGACATTTCTTTTTGGTCCCATTGCAGTTGTTTCGGTCCTTCATCAACTACATAATTTCTTGAATCATAAACGTAATTTGAAAACCAATTAGCAAATTCTTTACTAAGATTGCCACGTGGATGCTGTGAAATTAAAAATTCACATATTGAGAGTGTATAGTGCAAATATTATATATTGCACATATTCTTTGGGCATGGTTGAAATAAATATAAATTTAAAAATTAACATATCGAGAGTTATTAAGTAACAATACCAAACAAATGGTGCAACTTCAGCGAAATTAAGAAGTGCGTATATTTTTGGTACATGGTAAACTATGCCGTCTAACCATGTTTACGTACATTTTCCAACCGGTCAACCATGTTGTCTAAAAATAGATAACATTGCTTGAAAAGAATCATGTTCAATGCCTTCATCATTATGTGGAACACTTTTAAATGATAAGTTCACATGGTCACTAAAATAATGAGAGAGAATAAATGAAGCTTCTTCTTCGATCTATGATTTACAAATCGAACCTTCAACTCTTGATTTTTGTCTAACATTTTTCTTTAGATGATTTAAGTGCCTATTACAAAATTATTTCAAATTAAATTTACTTATGTAATTAAATTAATATTTAATATACTCAACATTATTGCCTCTCAAATTAAAACACCATACATATTGCACGTGACCTTAAAGAAGTGCTTCAAATGGAAGATGATAGTTAAATGCTCCATTACATTAAAGAAATCTGGTGCAAAGATTTTCTCTAATTTGCAGAGCAGTATAGGAATACCTACTTGAAGTTTACGTAGACGATCAACTTTTAATGTAGTTGAACAAAAACTCTTTACAAAACAAACTAAGTTTTGTTACAACCGTTCAAACTTTTACGGGTAATAGATCTATGAAAATTATGGGCAAAAAAATTTCCATCATTGCATGGAAATCATGACTTTTCATCCCACTCAGTTTATTGTTTTTAAATTCGGCACATCTACGAAAAAGAAGAAATCTCATCAGGAAATTTAATCTTCCACCCATTTTAACACAAGTTTTACTTGGTTATTGTCTAACTCATAGCATGCTTGGGGGTTTTAGTGTCATTTGGCTTAATATGACCACAAACAGTAATAAGCACTAAATTATGTTAAACTAATAACCATATACACTAACCAATCCAAATTAGCCCTAACTATACATTAATTTTCAAATTTGAATGCTAACAACCCTAATTAACATTTCCAAATCAACTAGTAGGCTATTATCAGCAAATCTTAGCATAAATTAATACTAATTTTATAATAATTCGAAATAATCAGTTTAGGGGAAGAATATACCTAATTTTTTAATGGATTGAAGGCATAGAAGCTTGGAGATTCCAATACGATGAAGATTGCAATGGATTTTGATGTATTATGGGGACTAGGGATGGTTTGGGATGGATTTGA
The DNA here is from genome assembly GCA_030737815.1 of Allium fistulosum. Lineage (NCBI taxonomy): Eukaryota > Viridiplantae > Streptophyta > Magnoliopsida > Asparagales > Amaryllidaceae > Allium > Allium fistulosum. Next base: position 1,432,445,265 of record CM060902.1, read on the forward strand.
GTGTAAAATTCATGGGTCTGGGAGTTTTGGAAGAGGATGAAATGAGGAAAACTGGCTCGGTTGAAGCCATATTCATGATATTCCAACGGCTGTCGACGGTTAATTTTTGTCGGCTTTCGACGGCTATTTATTATACTAAAGTAATTTTTCTCTCTATTTAAAATAAATTTAGTTTAATTTAATTATCTATTAAAATTTAATGTGTTATTAAAATTTTAAAAAGTTTACAATAACCTACTTTTGTTTTTAAATATTAAAATGGTTATTTTTATTCGTTACACAAATTTCTTTTATGATTTGATAATTAATTGTGAATTTTAAATATATTTAACATAATAAATTCATATAAAATAAAATCTTTAGTAAAAAATAAATTTGTTGAATCTTATGTCGATCCATGGTATTTTAGGCATACGGTTAAAATATAAAAGAAAAATAAACAGTTTTAAGGTATCAATCTTGATTTTCAAATTTATAGTCATTCGTCAACATTCAGATTTAAGCCTTTCGTTCAAAGGTCAAATGATCTTCAGATAAGGTGAAATTCAAATTACATATACTATATTATGTATTTATCCAATTCATATGGTTGGATTTAAAAAAAACAAACAGAAAATAATTTAAACTTTAAATAGGTCATTTTCATAGAAGTTGTCATAAGAATATATATTAAGTGCTATACAAATTCTTGGAAAACGATATATTTTGAGTCTAATTTTTTTTTCTTCCATTTTTTTTCAATTCTAGTAATAAGGATTGGATAAATACATTACAAAGTATATATGACCCGAATTTCATCTCGTTTGAAGATGGTTTGGCTTTTGAACGAAAGGTTTTTAGTCTGAATGTAGACAAATGACTATAAATTTAAGAATCAAGATAGGCATCCTAAATTTATTTACTTTTTTCTCATATTTTGAAAGTAGGTCCAAAATACTTTAAATCGACATAAGATTCAAAAAACAAATTATGCCGAATATTTTCTTTTATATGAATTTATAATGTTAAATACTTTTAAAAATTCATAATTAGTTACACAATGGTTAAAAAATATATTTAAATCCATAAAATTGTTATACTCATAAATTGCACCAAAGTTGTATAACGGACGAACTAAAAGTTACATAGATTGATCGTTTAAGTTCAATTTTCAATAAAGTTAAATACCGAATTACATAACAAAAGGTTATTGAAAAACTAATTTAATTAATAACAAACCATTGTAAAATTGAAGATTAAATAAAAATATCTTCTTAATTTTTAGGAATTAAATTAGTATTATTAAACAAATTTTAGTTTTATATAATTAATTAGTTACAATAATATGATAAAGTAAAATACTTAAAATAGCTAGCCATCAAAAGAGTCATGATAGAGCCGTCGACGGCCGTGGGAAATGTCTATTGCTATTTTAGCCATTTCTAGTAGTACTTGCAAAACCAAATTGTATAAAGCCAAAAAACAAGAAATATGCTTTTAACATGTCACCTTAAATCCCTTCAATGTTATTTACTTCGTTTCTTGCACTAATGTCCCATTAAATTTTTTATTTTTCAGTATATTCAATGCATTATCATTTGATGTTTAGCTAAATTAATGAAAAAAATATTTTTCAATTATTTAATCAAGCAATAGGTTCCCCGCCGTTATGTAGTTATACTAGTATAAACGAATATAAATGAACTTTGCATTTAGTTATATAAATGATAAAAATAAAATGTGAGTGTAAAATGGTGGAAAAGAATTAGTTCAGTATTGTAAATTTCTGTACATGCTAATTTGGAAGTAAATTTCATGGGAGAATGAAGAAAAAGCTTTAAATTGTCTAGAAATATGTGAATAACAAATTGTGCTATTGACCCATTTTTGAGTAGATGATTAGATAAATAGGTTAATAAATTAATTATTAGGTACAATCAACCATATAAAATGTGTTTAATAGCCCAAGCCATGCTGGCAAATTCTATTTAGACCTCTAGATATGCTGAGTTACCCCCCTTTTAAACTTCAAAAATTAGTCGATCAAAAATGCTCTCTGTTGAATACTATTTTTAAATGTTCTCGATCACCACATAGGGCGCCTAGGTGAATTATGAAATAACCACGCAGTATGGGTATGTGGTTTAGGTACATACCACGCACTTGCCCAAAGCATTACCTTGTAGGTGCTTTACAAGGTCAAAAGCTTTACCTCATAGACTCTTTATGTTGAAATTTTAAGTGAATAAATTAAATAATAATAATGGTAATAAAATTCATAATGAATGATGTTGTATAACGATAATATATTTATGAGCTATTATTATTGAGCCATTGCAGAAATTAATGGTAAAATTTGTAATGAATGATAATAATTTCAGATTCGTTCATAATCTATTATTTCGGTAACCCATACAATGTCCATTTTGCCCATTTAAATGATAGATAGGCAGACGGAAAAATAGAAGGCAACAGGCAATTTTCTTTCTTCTTCTTCTTCTCCCTTTTCCATTTCTCTCTCATAGAATTCTTTCAAGCAATTAAATTATAAAGTGCAAAATTCAAAAAGATTTGTTATCGTAGAAACAACAAATCGACCAAATTTTAAAGGCTATTTTGTCCCAAGGACCGAGCGGTTGATAACTACCCTTGCACCTTGGGACTAAGCCGTGAATCGTCTTAAAGAAAGGGACAAAGTACACGACTCTACGATTTACAGTAATCTGATCCAACATTTTAAGATGATTCCACTTACTGCAAATGGCTACAACCGTTAATTTTACTAGAATAGTACAGCCAGACACCAAGAGGCCCTTCATATTCGAGGGATTACACTTCAAAAGATGGAGATTCCTGACAATGAAAAATATGGTCTATGTTCTAACTGCTGATAAACCACCACTATCTAATCCACCTACCGAAGTAGAGAGCAAGGAGCAGTAATTCTGGATCGAGCATGACTACCTATGCAAAAACTTTATTCTGAATGGCCTCTACAATGACCTATATGACTACTACAACGTAGATGACAAATCGGTTTGGAGATCTGGTGTAACATCCCTAATTTTTGATAATATTATTCAGGAAATTTAATTAGATAAATTTAATAGAATAATGAAGATAAGGAGATTGAGATTTGAATAAAATATGTATATAGGGTCGTGCTTATTAACTTGATAAATGGGCTTAAAATTGGTTTATAAGATAATTAACTTACATAAGGCCTTATTAGTAAAAATAGCCGCACTTTCTATTCACGGCTATACATTTTCCTTTGTACATTCATGTTCATTTTATTTTCTCAAATCAAAACAAATGCAAATAACCCTTAGTCGGCCATTATCAAGGACGAAAAGAGGAATTTTAATCTAAAGCTAAGGATCAAAAGCTAGGGAGGATTAATCAACAACAAATCTCAAATTCCTTATTAAGTTTAAGGTGAATAATAATTCATTCCATCTCTTTTTGGTTTTATAATCATGTGATTTCAGAATTGAGTATTTATCTTGTTTCTAGGATATATTGGATGATGATATGCCTAATTTATGGATTGTTTGATTTAAACAATTTATCTATAAATGTAATGCGTACGGTTTTAGGGTCAAAACCATGGGTTATTGATTTTAAAACGCCATGGAAAATTTTATGTTGAGTAAAACATAATTTTGGAGATGGGTTTTAATTTTAGAATTTTCCAAGCTATGGAAATTTTATTATTAAATTTTATATGAACAATATGGTGTAATTGGATTTAAAATTTATTTTGAACATTTTAGGTAGAAATTGGGTATGAAATTTTAATATGTTTGATTACGTGATGAAACTGAATTTCTGTAATTTTTGAGGATTTTTCCCAATTGATTTACTAGGGGAAATAAATTATTTTAAAAGAACCGTTTTTGGTTATATGGAAAGGTTTTAACGTTAAAATCCTTTAATTTTGGATCTGAATAAATGCACCAGTTTTAGAAGTAAAGTATTTGAAATGTCTTATGGCAGCCAATCAGTGTTTTACAAATAGGCAAGTTGTTAAAAAGAAATTACTAAAAGTTGCTTCAGCCTTTAATCAGAAAAGGGTGTTCCGCCTCTGTTAGTAAGTACCTTTTGACTCCATTGATTCCGCCTCATACCAGTCGAAACCAACACAGTCAAATCCACTATAGTCGAAACCAATACACAAGATATCACTTAGATGGTATGCAGTGGATTGGAAGGAAGGTGGAAGCCTTGGTGTCGAAAGGGTAGCTTTTGATGGGGTCGAAACCCTACTTTGTTTTCAAAAGTTAAAGTCTTGCCTTTTTTTACTAAAAGCTTTTGACGTAGTCAAAAAACATGCTTTCAAAAAGTTTTTATGAATGGCTTTCAAAGAAGTTTACTATACTATGAAGTATAAAAAGGAGCTAGCTTTCGAAGGGTTACTTTTTCCATAAATAAGAGCTTTCGAAAGGACTGGTTTCGACCAAGCCGGAACCAAGCCTCTAATTTCCCTTTCGACTACATTGAAGTCATCTTTGTTGTCGAAGGGGTTACTATTGTTTTAACCTAAGCCTTTTTCCTAAATGCTTTCAAAGGGGTTTAGGTTTTGAAGATGATGGAGTCGAAAGGGGGTTTCGAATCTGTCCTTCAAAGTTTTGATTTTAAAGGATTTTTCTTTCGACTATGATGGTTTTGACACCATCAATTTTTCTCCAAATTAATTTTTATTGGTTTTGAAAGAGATACTTTCATATATAACCATTTTGACCCAAATGATGTTTTTAAAGAGTAAGCCCAATGCTTTCGAAAGGGTACTCGAAAGGGTACTTTATGTGTTTCAAAGCTATGTTTTAAAGATTGTTTTCTTGATACCTTCGAAAGGTATCATTAGTTTCGAAAGGTAAATACTTAGAGGTTTGAAAAGAGATTTTCTATGCATTCGAAGGAGGTCATCTAGGGGTTTCGTAGGTGATGTTTTAAGGTTTTAAAACAAATAACCCATTCTCATTTTTAAAGAAAAACCATGGCATAATTAAAGATTTTGGAAATATTATTCACATTGTTATTAATCCATAACTATATTTTGGGGAAGGGGCAGAATAACCAGTTAGGTTGACCCAATAGTGAATATAACTTAACAGCTATTAAATTCTTAATTAAAGATATTGGCAGGGGCCAATAGATTTATAGTAATCCCATGAAAACTGGGTAATATTGGTAGGGGCCAGTAGGTTCATAGTCAGTCCATGAAAACTATGATGTGATACTGGCATGGGCTAGTAGGTTTGTAGTTAGCCCATGAAAACTATATCCGAATTAAGATATTAGCAGTCAGCCAATAGGTTCCTAGTTAGCCCACGAAAACTCGGATAAGAAATAAGATATTGAAGTTACCAATAGGTTCTTATTGATCCTATGAAAACTAAGTAATTGGACAGATAGTCCTTAACATGTAACAGGTTAATAGTAACCCTAGAAACTATAACAGAATGAAAGAGGATGGGTAATCCAGAATTGATTTATTTGTTTTGCATATCATCATAACGTTTTGAAATACTATGTTTTAACCATTGTGGATGCAGTAGCAAAGTATATGGTTTTATAAATGTTTTAGGATATTAGTGAGAGGAAAACCCATTCCGCTAAGCGGCGTGTTCTCACTAGATATCTAAATGGTTTGATATGGTAAATTACTATTCATACCAGGCTTTATGTCTGAGTCGAAGTTTTTGTTTTTCCCTTAAACTCTCGGGTACTCAATTGATTTTGAGTAGGTTGAGAGTTAAGGTTTCCAAATGTTCTTTTAGATGAATAAAGCTTCCGAGGATGTGCAGGAGGCAAGATTGTTATTAGAGTTCTTTTATTCCGTTGTGTATTTTGTTTGTAAAGGCAAATTGTTTTCTTGCCTATCTATATACTCTGATCTACCAAGAGGGCATCTTCATATGTCGATCTTGGCGTATTTTGTAATAAATATATGTTAACTAAATGTGGTCTCCGAATTGGGATTATGTAATCAATTTGGAATATTTTGAAATGGAATGTGGAATTTGTTTTCTGTTTAATTATTTTCCATATTCTTATGTTTCATTGTATCAATGTATCTAATGTCGCCGTATTTTGTCGTCGAGGATTAATAACTATGGACAACTGCATCATCCGTAGCCGTTAGTTTTGGGCCTCCAAGTAAGAGGATGTTACAAGTTGGCATCAGAGCATAGGTTTATGAAACTTTAAAGAAAACTTAAACCTAAAAGATTTTCCAAACATAATCCAATGAATCAGATAATAAGATTGGGGTTTGGGTTAATGCTATAATAACGTACTTGTATTTGCTATATATAGTTATATATATATATATATATATAAATACGTATCCCTCGCTCTCTTAGACCGTTTTTCGGTATCTTACTAAAGCTCGTATGAAGATTTACAAGAAGGGAGATATGGAAGTAGGAAACGAAAAAGGAAATCTCGGTGGAGGAAGCACTACAACTAATGGAAATGCTCGACCCACTACTAGGAGAAACCCAGGTCGACCGACTAATGCTAGTAACCAAAATGCTGAAGCAAATATGTGTGCTGGAAATCCACTAGTAGATATGGGGATGATGTATCAGTTCTTTACTGGTTTGATGCAAGCAGGAGCTGCTGTTGGAGTTGCTAGAAATGCAGGAGGAGCTAATCCTATGGTTCCAGATGGGAATATTTGTTTGCTGAGTACATATTACACTAGTTTGGATGGGAAGCCATTCTTGGGAACGGAGAGTGTCGTAGAAGTTTAGAATTGGTTGTTGCATTGTGAGTGTATATTTACTGATTTAGGCCTGAATAATGGACAAAAGAGGAGGTTGGCCTCTAGATAGTTACAGGGGTCAGCACTACATTAGTGGAATAGTGTCACTACCGGAGTTTCGGAAGAGTAATTAAATTGGGCTGATTTTAAAATGAGATTTGAGCAGAAGTTTGTATCTGAGTTTGCTAAGTCGGAGCCGATGAGGAAGTTTATGGATTTAAAGCAAAGGGAGATGTCAGTAGTCGAGTATGCTACCAAGTTTGAAGAGCTGTCTCGATATGGATATGCTATTATAGATACCGATATCAAAAGGAACAAGAAGTTCGTTCGGGGACTGAGGCCCGAGCTTGCTAGGTTGACCATGACACATGTCCGTGATCCTTGTAATATAGTGGTGGATATGGTCATTCTCTATAGGGAGTTACTTGCTGATTTAGCTAAAGAGAAGTCAGTGGAAACCCAGGGTTCTCAGGGGAAGAAGAGGAAGTTCTTTAAAAAGAAGGGAGCCCAAAAGGGAGATATTGCTAAGAACCAATGACTGAGGTAGTTTGCTATAAGTGTGACAAGAAGGGTCACTTTGCTAATGAATGCCAATCATGGAATGGGAAGAAAGCTACAGGTAAGAAGAATGTGAAATGCTTCAACTGTGATCAAGTTGGGCATTACAAAAATCAATGTCCAGAGAAAGTGAGGGTGGACAAAGAAAAAGTTTTTGCTATAGGTCAGCTAGGCCTACTGCAGCAAATAAGGGAAAGACTGTGATAGAAGGTACGCTTTTGATATAGAGTATTCAGTTAGAGTACTTTTTGATACCGGCGCATCACATTCATTTATATCTCAGTGTTTGGTTGATATGCTTAGAACCCACCTACCTTGTTACTTCCTTGGAGGTTGCGAATCCAATAGGAGGGTATGCAACACTCGGGTTAAGATGTGACCAGTTAGAACTTGATTTATTGGGTCATAAATTTGCATGCAGTTTGTATGTTATTGATTTCGTAGATTTTGGGATCAATTTGGGTATGGATTGGTTGAGTAGGTATGAGGCTAGAATATTTTGCCAGGATAGGGAAATATCACTTAGACACCATGATAGTCATAACCGAGTGATATTCTTAGTAGAGAATACTGACTGGAGTATTACTTATGCTTAATGTTATGGAGGTAGGAAGTGAGTTAAGTTTGGTCTAGGTAGCAAGGGAGTTTGCAGATGTCTTTGAGCCAGTCACCGGACTACCCCCGAAAAGAGCCGTTGAGTTTAGAATAGATCTTGTTCCAGGAGCTGAGCCTGTAAGTAGACCACCTAGCAGGATGACACCAACTGAGATGAGGGAATCGAAGGTGCAGATAATGACTCTAGAAGGAAGAAATTTTATTATACAAATCGGTTCGCCTTGGGGAGCAGCCACGGTGTTCGTAAAGAAACCAAATGGGTCGTTGAGGATGTGCATCGACTATCGTAAGTTAAACGAAAGGACGATTAAGAATAAGTATCATTTTCCAAGAATAGATGATCTATTTGATCAATTGAGTGGAGCCAGAGTGTTTTCCCAGTTGGACTTGGCGACCGATTTTTATCAGTTAAAAGTGGCGGAGGACAATATTCCTTTGACAGCATTTTAGACTAGATACGGTTCATATGAGTGATTGGTGATGTCATTTGGATTGACAAATGCACCTGCTTTCTTTGTAGATTTGATGAACTGAGTTTTCTGAGAGTACTTAGATAGGTTTGTACTAGTGTTTATAGATGACATTCTAGTATACTCTAAGGATGAGAGAGAGCATGAAGTTCATCTTAGAGTAGTACTTGAGACGCTGTGGCAGAATCAGCTAAAGGCGAAATTTACCAAGTGTCATTTCTGGAAGAAAGAGGTAAAGTTTCTTGGTCAAATGGTTTCAGAGAAAGGTTTTTTAATCGATCCAAATAAGATCGAAGCTGTGAATAATTGGAAGAGACCAGGGACGGTGATTGAGATCAGGAGTTTTCTTGGACTTGCTGACTACTACCAAAGATTCATTAAGGATTTCTCATGGATAGCACCACCCTTAACTAAGCTAAGCAGGAAGGAAGTGAGATTTGTTTGGTCCGACAAATGTGAGGAGGCTCCTTAACTTAAAGCATTTGTTGACCAATGCACCCATGTTAGTAGTTTCAGACGGGAACCAAGGATTGGTGGTGTATACTGATGCATGTGGAACTGGATTAGGAGCGGTGTTGATGCAGAGTGGTAAAGTCATTGCCTATGCATCTAGGCAGCTTAGACCGTACGAGGTTAGATATCCTACTTATGATTTGGAGTTGGCAGTTGTGATCTTCGCATTGAAGATTTGGAGACATTATCTCTTAGGGGAGAGGTTTGAGTTATATACCGATCATAAGTCTTTATGGTATTTATTCTCTCAGAAGGAGTTGAATATGAGACAGCAGAGGTGGTGGAGTTTTTGGTTGTATATTATTTTGGTATAGAATATACACCAGGAAAAGGTAATAAAGTGGCGGATGCTCTTAGCGGGAAACATCAAAATGTGGTGTTAGCTATGTTGGTGGAGTGGAAGGATTTAGAAGCTTTAGTCAGTTGTGATATGCAGTTAAGATCGACTGCTAGTTCTAGCCAGAGTACCGCCAGGTTGTCTTGTTTAGAAGTTCGATCGGCATTGATTGAGAAAATTGCTTCTAAGCAGAAGGAGGATCCAGTTTTAGCTAAAAGGATCAGAAGACTTGAGGTTAGAACTGAGATCGATGATCTAAAGGATTTTAGCCTTGACCAGAAAGGATGACTAAGAAAGAAGGGACAGTTGTGTGTTCCGAATGTGGAGGACTTGAGGAAAGAAGTTCTTGGAGAATGTCATCGATCCAAGTTACGATTCATCTTGGAGGAACCAAGATGTATCAGGATATGAAGAGGAGCTTCTATTGGGAAGGCATGAAGAGGGACGTTGGCTTGTGGGTTAGGCAGTGTGCAAACTGTCAACAAGTGAAAGCTGAACATCAGAAACCAAGTGGGTTACTTCAACCTATAGATATTCCAATTTGAAAATGGGATTCGATATATGGATTTTATAGACGGGTTGCCAAGGTCAAATAGAGGTAATGAAAGTATATGCGTTATAGTGGACAGATTGACCAAGAGTGCCCATTTTATTCCAGTTAAGTCAACCAGAACGACACTTGTATTACCAAAGTTGTTCTTGAAGAACATAGTTAGACTGCATGTTGTTCCTAGTAGTATAGTCAGCAACGGAGATGCATTATTCACTAGTGAATTCTGGAAGAGTCTACAGGAAGTGATGGGTACCAAGCTTTATATAAGTACAGCGCATCACCCTCAGACAGATGGGCAGACAGAGAGAGTCAACAAAGTACTCGAGGATCTACTGAGAGCTTGTGTATTAGACTTTGGTAGATCTTGGGAGGATCACCTACATTTGGTTGATTTTTCCTACAATAATAGTTACTAGACTAGTATAGGAATGGCGCCGTTTGAATCTTTGTATGGAGGACCATTCAAATCACCAGCATGTTGGTTGGAGACTGGAGACAGATTAGTCTTAGGTCCAAATTTGGTTAGAGAGGCGTCAGAGAAGATTGAGTTAATCCGAGGAAGGATGAAGGAAGATTAGTCAAGACAGAAGAGTTATGCAGATAAGAGGTGTAAGGACCTAGAATTTTTCAATTGGAGATAAGGTTTTCATTAAGGTATCACATATGAAGGGTGTGATAGGATTTGGAAAGTCAGGGAAGTTAGCCCCAAGATATGTGGGACCGTTCCAGATTATAGAGAGGATTAGAAAGCTCGCATACAGAATAGAGTTGCCGAGCAGTTTGGTAGGTGTCCATAATGTATTTCATGTGGCTCATCTTTGCAAGTATGTGCATGATCCAGAGACTACTATTCCTCTGACAAGGTTGGATGACTTAGTGGTAGAGCCTAATTCGACTTTTGTTAGATAACTAGTTTGGGTTGAAGCTAGAGATGAGAAAAGATTAAGCAACAAGACAGTCGGGTTGGTGAAAGTTCAGTGGAGCGACAACGAGAAGGACTGTACTAGGGAGATAGAGGACATGATTAGAGATACATATCCTGATCTGCTTTGAGGGTATGTCTATATTAGACTTATATAGATAGTTGCTAGTTGGTTAGACTAGTATGGTTGTTAGGTGTTGTTACAGATGATTGCTAAATTTAGTATTTAGTCCTTACAGAATTTGAAGGACGAAATATTTTAAGGGAGGAACCTATACCATCCCTAATTTTTGATAACATTATTCAGGAAATATAACTAGATAAATTAAATCGAATAATGAAGATAAGGAGATTGAGATTTGAATAAATTATGTATATAGGGTCGTGCTTATTAACTAGATAAATGCGCTAAAAATTGGTTTATAAGATAATTAACTTACACAAGGCCTTACTAGTAAAAATAGCCGCACTTTATATTCACGGCTATACATTTGCCTTTATACATTCACGTTCATTTTATTTGTCAAATCAAAACAAATGCAAATAACCCTAAGATAGCCGGCCATTATCAAGGAGGAAAAGAGGAATTTTAATCTAAAGCTAAGGATCAAAAGCTAGGGAGGATTAATCAACAACAAATCTCAAATTCCTTTCAAATTTAAGGTGAATAATAATTCAATCCATCTCTTTTTGGTTTTATAATCATGTGATTTCAGAATTGAGTATTTATCTTGTTTCTATGATATATTGGATAATGATATGCCTAATTTATGGATTATTTGATTTAAAAAATTTATTTATAAATGTAATGCGTACGGTTTTAGGGTCAAAATCGTGGGTTATTGATTTTAAAATGCCATGGCAAATTTTTATGTTAAGTAAAACATGATTTTGGAGATGGGTTTTAATTTTCATAATTTTCCAAACTATGGAAATTTTATTATGAATTTTTGATGAAAAATATGATGTAATTGGGTTTAAAATTTATTTTGAACATTTCAGGTAGAAATTTGGTCTGAATTTTAATATGTTTGATTACATGATGAAATTGAATTTCTGTGATTTTTGGGGATTTTTCCCAATTGATTTACCAGGGGAAATAAATTATTTTAAAAGAAGGGTTTTTTTAGCAAATGTCCGTTTTTGGTCATATGGAAAAAATTTAACGTTAAAATCCTTTAATTTTGGATCTGAATAAATGCAACAGTTTTAGATGTAAAGTATTTGAAAAGTCTTATGGCAGCCAATCAGTTTTTTACATATAGGCAAGTTATTAAAAAGAAATTACTAAAAGTTGTTATAATTCAGCCTTTAATCAGAATAGGGTGTTCCGCCTCTGTTAGTAAGTACCTTTCGACTCTATTGACTCCACCTCGTCCCAGTCAAAACCAACACAGCAAAACTACGATAGTCAAAACCAATACACAAGATATCACTTAGATGGTATGATGTGGATTGGAAGGTAGGTGGAAGCCTCGGTGTCGAAAGGGTAGCTTCCGATGGGGTCGAAACCCTGTTTATTTTCAAATGTTAAAGTCTTGCCTTGTTTTACTAAAAGCTTTCGACATAGTCAAAACACATGCTTTCGAAAAGGTTTTATGAATGGCTTTCGAAGAAGGTTGTTGTACTATAAAAAGGAGCTGGCTTTCGAAGAGGTACTTTTTCCTTGAATAAGAGATTTCGAAAGGACTGGTTTCGACCAAGTCGAAACCAAGCCGCTAATTTCCCTTTCGACTACATTGAAGTCAGCTTTGTTTTCGAAGGGGTTACTTCGATTTTAACCTAAGCCTTTTTCCTGAATGCTTTCAAAAGGGTTGAGGGTTTCGAAGATGATAGAGTTGAAAGGGGGTTTCGACTATGTCCTTTGAAGTTTTGATTTTAAAGGACTTTGCTTTCGACTAAGATGGTTTCGACACCATCAATTTTTCCCCAAATTAATTTTTGTTGGTTTCGAAAGAGATACTTTCGTACATAACCATTTTGACCTAAATGATATTTTTAAAAAGTAAACTCAATGCTTTTGAAAGGGTACTTTATGTGTTTCATGGCTATGTTTTAAAGAATGCTTTCTTGATACCTTCGAAAGGTATCATTGGTTTCGAAAGGTAAATACTTAGAGTTTTGAAAAGAGATTTTCTATGCTTTCGAAGGAGGTCAGCCAGGGGTTTCGAAGGTGCTATTTTAAGGTTTTAAAACAAATAACTCATTCTCATTTTTAAAGGAAAAACCATGGCATAATTAAATATTTTGGAAATATTATTCCCACTGTTATTAACCCATAACTATATTTTGAGGAAAGGGCAGAATAACCAATTAGGTTGACCTAGTAGTGAATATAACTTAACAGATGTTAAATTCTTAATTAAATATATTGGCAGGGGCCAATAGGTTTACAGTAAGTCCATGAAAACTGTATGATATTGCAGAGGCAAATAGGTTCATAGTCAGCCCATAAAAACTATGATTTGATACTCGTAGGGGCCATTAGGTTTGTAGTTCGCACATGAAAACTATATTTGGATTAAGATATTGGCAGAGTTCCTAGTTAGTCCATGAAAACTAGGATAAAAAATAAGATATTGGAGTTACTAATAGGTTCTTAGTGATCCTATGAAAACTATGTAATTGGACAGATAGTCCTTAACATGTAACAGGTTAATAGTAACCCAAGAAACTATAATTGAGACGGATAATCAGAATGAATGAGAATGGGTATTTCAAAATTGATTTATTTGTTCTACATATCATCATAATGCTTTGAAATACTTTGTTTTAACCATTGTGGATGCATGAGCACAGTATATGATTTTATAAATGTTTTAGGATATTATTAAGGGGTAAACCCGTTTTGCTAAGCGACGTGGTCTCACTAGATATCTAAATGGTTTCCAAGTGTTCTTTTAGACGAATAAAGCTTCGGAGGACATGCAGGTGGCAAGATTATTATTAGAGTTCTTTTATTTCCGCTGTGTGTTTTGTTTGTAAAGGCAAATTGTTTTCTTCCCTATCTATATACTCTGATCTACCAAGGGGGCATCTTCATATGTCACTCTTGGCGTATTTTGTAATAATTATATGTTATCTGAATGTGGTCTGCGAATTAGGATTATGTAATCAATTTTGAATATTTCGAAATGGAATGTGGAATTTGTTTGATGTTTAATTTTTTTCCATATTCTTGTGTTTCTGTGTATCAATGTATCTAATGTTGTCGTATTTTATCGCCGAGGATTAATAACTGTGGATGACTGCAGCATCTGTAGTTGTTAGTTTTAGGCCTCCAAGTAGGGGGATGCTACATCTGGGAGGCACTAAAGAAGAAGTATACAGAGGAAGCTAGAGCGAAGAAATACACAGTTAGCCGCTTCCTCAAATATCAGATGTCCAATGATAGGTCAGTAGAGAAGCAGTCTCATGAGCTTCAGAAATTAGCTCATGAGATCGTCTCCGAAAGTATGACCATTGACAAACGTTTCAAGTTGCAGTACTTATTGATAAATTACCCCTGAATTGCAAAGAGTTGAAAAATAAAGAATTTTCACTTGAAAGTTTGATTACTAGCCTCCGAATTAAGGAGGAATCCCGAAAATAGGATATGAAAGAGGAAGTGCTAGCTGTTTCCAGCAACACTAAGAAAGCTGTAGTTCTTGTTTATGTGGTATATGCGATATTCTCTAAACAACCACGTGTGGAAGGAATCTTGTTTATTTTTTATTTTCAAGCTAAAGTTTTATTTGATCTGGGTGCCACACATTCTTTAATATCTGTGTTATTCGCAACTAAGTTAGGATTACCAATTTAGTAATTAACAAATACCCTAATAATAGATAACTTATTAGAAGGACAAACTGAACTTAAAAGCATACGTAAGAATTGTCCTCTTTACATCGAAGATAAGGAAATGCCTACGGATTTGTTCCTTTTCCCAATGATTCATTTTGATCTCATTCTTGGAATGGATTGGCTTTACAAACATTATGCCAAACTAGATTGTCATGACATGACTATAACCATTTCCATTTCGGGACATGAGGCATTCGTATATTCATGTCATAAATTTGGAAATGCATTCATATCTGGATAACTAGCACATGTAGACACTAAAGATGCAGGCCAACAACTAGACCAAATCAAAGTAGTCGATGAATTTGAAGAAGTATTTAGGGATATACCAGGATTACCACCAAAATGAGAAATTGGTTTTTGCAACGAATTGGTCCCTGATACAAACCCAATAGCAAAAACAACTTATCATATAGCTCTAGTAGAAAATCAAGAACTAAAGAAGCAAATACAAGAGGTAGAGGATTAGGGATTTATTAGACCAAGTAAATCACCTTAAAGAGCTTCAGTATTATTTGGGAAGAAGCATGACAGATCCTTACGGTTATGCATTGACTATCAAGAACTTAATAAGGTTACAATTAAGAATAAGCATCCGTTACCTCGGATTGATGATCTATTTGATCAACTCCAAGGAGCTACCATATTCTCAAAGATAGATTTGAGGTCTAGTTATCACCAGTTAAGGATAAAGGAAGAAGATATTCCAAAGACAGCTTTCCAAACATAGTATGGACATTATGAGTTTTTGGTCATGCCTTTTGGACTAACTAACACACCAGCAGTTTTCATAGACCTTATGAATCGTGTGCTCCATCCATACCTTGATCAATTTGTCATAGTATTTATTAATGATATCTTAATTTACTCTAAATCAAGAGAAGTGCATGAGAAATATTTGCATATAACCCTACAAACATTAAAGGAACACTAAATGTATGCCAAGTTAAGTAAGTGTGAGTTTTGGTTAGACGAAGTAAAATTTCTCTGGCATGTTATTTCAAAAGATGGGATAGGAGTAGACCCATCAAAAGTTGAAGCAGTTTTAAAATGGAGTCCTCCAAGAACACCATTGGAAATTCGAAGTTTTCTTGCACTAGCTGGTTATTATAGAAGATTTATTCAAAAAATTCAAAGTTGGCAGCTCCACTAACTAAGTTAACACAAAAGGACATAAAATTTGTATGGAATAAGAAATGCGAGGTGGCATTTCAAACATTAAAAAGAAAGTTAATCGAGGCACCAGTTCTAACATCACCAAGGAGTGGAAATAAAACAAAATATATTATGATGCATGTGGTCAGGGATTAGGAAGTGTACCGATGTAAGAAGATAAAGTTATTGCTTATGCCTCTCGATAATTAAAGAAGCATGAAGTAAATTATCCAACTCATGACTACAAGTCAGCAGCAATAGTGTTTGCATTAAAGATATGGAGACACTATCTTTACGATGAAAAATTTAATATTCATTCTTACCATAAGAGATTAAAGTATTTATTCTCTCAAAATGAACTTAATATGAGAATGAAGATGGATGGAAATTTTGATGGACTATGACACCATATTATATTATCATCCCAAAAAAGACAACGTGGTAGCAAATGCATTAAGTTGAAAGTCATATGAAATTATTGCTAACGATGATCATAGAATGGAGAGCTTTAGGTAGAAATGAATGCTCGACCTAAGATGGTCAATCAAATAAATAGTGAAATGAAGGCTCTTATGTGTAGTATGGTCATTCAACCTACTTTAGTTAGTATAATTATACAAGCCAAGGACAAAATAGGAAGTTAAAGGATTGGTTTATGAAAATAAAAGACAAGACCAAGTGATTGGATGGTAGGAAACGACGGGGGATATAGATATTAAAATAGACTTTGTGTACCAAATCAAGTAGAATTGAAGAATGAGATCTGAATGGGAACTCGTCGTTCAAAGCTCACTATACATCCTGGAAGCATGAAGATGTATATCGATTTAAAGCGTCGATTTAGGTGGAATGGAATGAAGAAGGATGTTGCCAGATTTGTTTCAAGGCACATGCCAACAAATTAAGGCTGAGTAACATTAACCATTTGGTCTGTTTCATTCGCTTCCTATAGCAGAATGGAAATGGGAACAAATTTCGATGGATTTTATTGTTGGACTCTAAGGTTGAACCAAGGACATGATGCAATATGGGGAGTGGTGGATTGCTTAACAAAGTTAGCTCATTTTACATCCTATAGAATGGGATACTCAATTGACAAACTACGTTGAATCTACTTGAAAAAAATTGTCAAATTGCATTGAGTCCTAGTTATAATTATTTCAGATGGAGACTCGCAATTTACTTCTAGATTTTGGAAAAGTTTTCTAAAGGCTCTGAGTACAAAGCTCAATATGAGTACTTCCTTTCATCGTCAAATAGATGGACAAACAGCCAGGGTAAATCGGGTAATAAAAGATATGCTAAGATCTTGTGTGATGGAATTTGAAAGTACTTGGGAAACACGTATACAATTAATTGAATTTGCATATAACAATAGTTACCACACAAGTATTGGTATGGCCTCATTTGAAGCTCTATTTGGAAGACCATGTCTTTCACCAATTTTTTGGGCAGAGGTAGGAGATAATAAACTATTCGGCGCAGATCTAGTGATAGAAACAACAAAGAAAATTACAACCATACGAGAATGATTAAAAGCTGCTAAATGTAGACAAAAGAGCTATGCAGATCAGAGGAGGAAACATTTAGAATTTGAATTAGGGGAACAGGTTCTTTTAAAGATTTCTCCAATAAAAGGTGTAATGCGATTTGGAAAGAAGAAGGCAAAATTATCACCAGATTTATATGACCATTTCAAATCATTGAAAGGATAGGTAAAGTTGCATATCGACTTGCATTACTGGAAAAATTATCAGATATTCATAATGTTTTACACATATCAATGCAACAAAAGTATATTCCAGACCCATTGCATGTGGTTGATTTGAGCAATATCGAAGTCAAGTAGGGTACCTCATACATTGAACGAACCATCCGAATTCTCGATAGGAAAGTCAAAAAATTATGAACAAAAGAAATCCCCTTTGTAAAATTTCAATGGAATAATCATGACGAAAATGAGGCATCATAGGAACTTGAATCAGAAATGTTTAAAGATTATCAAGAGTTGTTTGAAGTATAGATTTCGAGGATGAAATCTTCTTTTAAGGGGGTGGAATGTAAGAACCTAATCAACTTACTTTCTTCTATGTTCATAAATCCAAAAAGAAATGATATTATAATTGTTTGAAAGATGAAATAATAAGTTACAACTCTGTTACAAAGACCAAAAGACTCTTATGATCTGATAGACTAATTAAGTGTAACCATGTAATATCACCTTGAAGCATGATGTGGCGTTAAGTACGACATTTAAATGAGGTAGTGACACATATGCCGATTAGGTGTAACCTTGTAATATCACCTTGAAGTGTGACATGGCATTAAGTATGGCATTTAAAGGAGGTAGTGGCACATAGGCTAATTTGGTGTAAGCTTGTAATAACTTCTTAGCATTAAGCATGACACTTAAAATAAGAGAGTGATACATCGACTAATGATGTTTAAGTTTATAAGATCACTATGCTTATTAAGGTGCAAACAAGTAGGCAAGTGTCATTGCCCTAATATTTGCATGGAATAAAGATGGGAAGTGTCCCAAGTTGAAAAGACCAAAGTATCCTTTAATAAAGGCTATAAATAGGATGATAATTCCATTTTGTTTTCATATTTCCATAAATTTAAAGGCTAAACAAAAGTAAGAAAACAATGAAGATCTTAGGGAAAGCGAAGAAGCTAAACCATATGCCGAAACTACAATTGCTAAGGTGAGGAAAACTATCAAATTTTAAAATTTCAAATCATTCCATGAAGTAGTGTGCAACTTATAATATGTTTAATCTATATGTTGCACTATTTTAACCCTTTTGGTATTATAGAAACACCATTTTCTTATAATATTTTTGACCTCAACGAAATGTATGATGCTTCGGTTATTTATATTGGTTGATGATTATAAAGTATCTTGAAGAAAACTTATATATATGCTTATGATTTATGATGGTTTTTGGATGAATGTGGTAAAAGACAAAAGATCTAGGATAGTACATTATTACTATATTTCCATACTGTATGTTAGGAGATAGAGTACATCCATACTGCATGTTAGGATGCTAGCGGCGATGTAATAAAAGTTTCCAAGATCTAATTCCCTACTCCGTGTTCAGATTAGATCCATATGCGGCCAAATTTATTTTTACATGGATTTCAGAGTTTGTTATGTTCCTAGTTTACAAAAGATACCTATATATGTCGAATGAGTAGTGACAAATATGTTTGGAGAAAATTTACCTATTTTATTTAAGCAATATATGTTTGATACATTAATGTAATTTAAAAAATGGTTTGGTCATCTCAGAAATTTTTTTGATATGATTTGAGATTTAGATTAAATAGATTCCTCGCTGGGTCGGTGTTGCTCATGATGCTACACATAAACATTTCAGGATTGGATAATTAATGTTGGATTTTGGTACCTTTTATGGAAAACCGAAAGTGAAGAATTTTCTTAGCTTTTGTTTACTGTTGTAGAACATGTTGTATATATATATATATGTATGTATGTATGTATGTATGTATGAAGTCAAAGGTAAGACCTTATGTAAATTAACTAGTATTACAAGTATAAATGTATGATATTTCTTTCGATTAAAATCATTTACTCTAGATGATTTAATGTTCTGGCATTTCTCCTTGCAAACTTGTGGCACTAATATGTAGCACCATATTATGAGGATAGCACTCCCTAGTCCAGCTAAAGGGTGTCGGAGCGAGGTGTTACAAAATGGTATCACAGCCTAGGTTTAAGTAGTGATGGTTAGTAGAAAAATCTTTATTAAGTTACAAGAATGAAACCCTATAGTTTGGATTTTGTTAGAATCAGAAGTTTATACTATTCATTGACATGTTAATAATTGTTATAATTATAAACAATGACAAGTAAAAAGACATAGGATGCTAGAGGTTCATGAGGAGGGATTAAGTGTACAACTACTCTTTAAACATCGCACAGTTGGAGAATTTCTTAGAAGGCGATGTCAAATTCTAACACATGTAAGACCTATACGAAGGAAAATGTTTCCAAGGGTATACGGAAGATATTTGGATGAAGAGGAGTCAAAATCCCAAGGATCAAATGTGGTATCAAAAGAAGTTACGGGACTTTTTGATGCACCAATGGAAAATGAATTGAACAATGTTATGGGATTCTTTCCCGCACTGCGACTTCCATGGAGAACGTAATATAAAGAAACGAAGGGTTTCTTAATGTCTAGTGGTTTAATCTCCAATTTTTTACTTATAAATATTGTTAATACATCAATTATTGATTTTGATGATAAAATCTTAATACCAAAATACATTTATATATAAAATATAGATACTAATGTTTTGTCAAGTTATATAGTATATAGTGCAGGATATTATACAGGTATTGAACTGAAGGCTGTATAGTATAAAGACTAAGGAAAAGGACATGAAGACTTATGAGTATAAAGATCAAGATATAAAGATCTCAAGATTATAGTATAGTATATAGAGTCAAGAATATTGTTAAAGCCCCTGGTAGCATTCTTTGATCTCTATTTCCCATTTTCTTATCAAATTTTGATATAAAAAAATATAATTTAAAAATATATTTAAAAATATTTTATAAATGTTTTTCAAAGTTCAAAATGTTTGTAAACTATGTTTAAATTATTTTACAAAGTATCAAAATATTTTACAAAGCATAAGAGTTTCAAAAGTTTTTCAAAATAAAAGAGTTTTCAATTTTCAAAGTGATATGTTGACATATACCCTATGAGTATGTCGATATGCATGCCGCTAATTTGAAATTCAACTTTTGAAATGAAGTGTCTATTCGTCGTAACTCTTCGATGGACATGTCTGTTTATTCTCTATAAATAGGGGGTTTCAAATGAATTTTTTAACAACTAATTTCTTGTTTCTTCTCTCCTCTTACTTTGCCAAAATTTCTAGTGAAAATTATCCAAATCACTTCAAATTCAACCAGTTTCAATTCAATCTTCATTGTATTGATCCTCTACTATTTATTCTCTTATTTCAATCATCTCTCTCTCAATTCAAGATCAAAGTGCTACTCAAGTGGCTATAGGATCCATTGTAACCAAAGATCAAGAAATTGTCTTTAGAAAAACCATTAAACTCTAGTTGTAATTGCTTGGATGTGATTGTAGCCCGTTCAAATCAATTAGGTTGCTTGATAGCTTGGAAATCCGAGTGGGTGTGCTTGTAGCGCGTCCAAATCAAGTGGGTGCACCTTAAGCTCGAAAATCAGGAAGGTGAGTCTCATAGCCTTGAAATTGAGATTACATTGGGTTTGCCTTCTACCCGTTGAAAGATTGGCATTTTGAAAAGAAATCCGTACAAGAAATCATATGTGACTGGACGTAATGTAACTCTGAATTGGTATAAAAATTTCTGGTGTGATCTATCTAACTCTCTACCTTGCTTTTTTGTTTTTACTTTATCTGTGTTTGCATCTGTGATTGATAGTTGTTATCCGGGTTTTAACCCAACAGGATCCAGCAGAATACAGAATGTAACGACCCAAAATTTTCGACCCCGAAAATTCGACACTAATACGTTCACTGTAGAAGTGACGAACAATCGATCGTTGGAAATTCCAGATTGTTAGGGTAAGAATAAAAGAGGTAGAAGAAGAAATAGGAAACAAAACACAGAATCTCACATTCGCAGCGGATCAAAATATAATATACAAATAGCAGCATTTACACAAAGAAAGCTGTAAATGTCAAGTTACATACAATATATCAGAGTACAACCAAACTGAACAGTTGTAACAACTTGTCCCTGACTACTATCAATACAATCTCAATATATAGCGGAATATATTCCATACATCCCTGTTATCCAGCTCGTCTCCTGAGCTCCAGAACGTCCTAACTTGAAAATCTGTAATACTCGGTCTGACCCGAGCATTACAATAAAGTAACACCCAAGTCAGGCTGGAAACCAGCGTGAGTAAAACCCATTTAATTTGAAATACTAAGGTTGTAAAACTTCTTTGAAACCCAGGGTAACTCGTTCATCACTACGAGTTTTAATCAATCTGTAGCCAAACACTTATTTCACAAAATAATATCTAAGTACCGTTACTTAGTTCCAATGGTCCAGATTACTCAATTTATTCCATCCCAGCCTATTCGATTTACAAATCAAATCTATAAAGAATTATAGATTCCTAATCGAAGTGGTTTCGGATATCGCTGATATCCGATCCCGGTCTCTTCGAATTCAATACCATCTTTTTTTCCAAATTGTTTAAGTTAAATAATTCAATTAAACTTCAGAACAACATATTCACACAAAAATTCATCACAGATAGATAACTTACATTATCACAGTTCAACTAAAGAATTTCATATCACATAACATCATAGTTTATCAGACTAGAGATATTAATCAATCCAAACATTCAATACAATTTAATCATCCATAAGCAAGATTAATTAGTCCTATAATTATAGTTAATTTAATTAACTGAAATTGAATCAATTACTTATGAATTCATTATCAAATCATGCTTAATTCACATTAACAAATTACAAATCATTTGTTATTATTTTAATTAATTTAATGAAAATAATTAATCAACCTTTAATTACCCATCTTAATTAATTATCCTTAATTAATCCTTTAATTAATTACATTAAGTAATTATCCATTAATTAATCACCTTGATTAATGACATTAAGTAATTAACTATCCTTTAATTACTTACATTAAGTAATTATCCTTTAAGTAATTATCCTTTAATTACTTTCATTAATTAACCAACCCTTTAATTAATTACCTTAATAAATTAATCCTTTAAATTAATTATCCTTTAATTAATTACATTAATTAATTAACCTTTAATTATCTAATTATCCTTGAATTAATTAATTAACCTTTAATTATTCACATTAATTAATTATTACTATAATTAATTACATTAATTAATGACCCTTTATTGATTACATTTATTAATTATCCTTTAATTAATCACAATCATTAATTATTCATTAAGTAATTAACTATCCTTTAATTACTTACATTAAGTAATTATACTTTATTAATTACATTAAGTAATTATACTTTTGAAACATGTTAACAATTTTACTTACCTTTAAAAAACCTGAATATGATTCCTAAAAAGTTTAAAACCTGGAATTAAAATTTACTTTCACAATTAAACCTGTTAACATGTTCTTTGTTTAAAACTTCAAACTAGGTAACAATTCAAAACAAACCCGAGCCTAACAAAAGAAAACCCGGAGCAAAACACGAGTCACTCGCGTTCACTACCTACTTCGAGTCGACCCCACAAAAATCTCGAGCAATACACGAGAAGACTTCGTCTTCCCTAAAGCCCAAACCAACCCAGATACGAAAATGCACACGTGCACGTGCACGGCGGCTCCGACCACCTTCGATCAACGCCGCGACACTCTTCAAGTCGACGACCACCTCCTCGGACGGCCCGACCACCCAGTATCGTTTATCTCACTTGAAATCAAAAATGAACCACTCAGGAAACTACAGGAACTTAACACCTCGACTAAAATCGCCACTAGCCATCACCTCCGACCACCGGACTCACGCCGACCACACTAGAACTTCGGTTCGACTCGCTAAATCGATTCCACCCCTCGCGATCACCTCCGACCTTCTTACGGCGACGTCATCACCTCGAAAACATCGGCTACCCAGACTGACGACTAAACCCTACATCGCCGTCCCCTGGCCACCATGGTCATCTTAAAATCCCCTCACCATTTTTCCTGAGTTCCCCCACCTTCCATCCTCCTTCAGCCTCAATCTTGACACTTCCCTCGCCGTCGATCATCGAAAATCGACAAAATACCCAAAATCGATCAATTCCAGAATTCCCAACAAATACCATACTAAAAATCACGAAACCTATATCAAAATTCATGAATTTCTAATACTAACCAGATTCTATAATCAAATTCTGAAATTATGATGATTGATTTTTAGCTTATTTTTAGATCATCACTGTTATTCATTCTTTTGAAATAATTGCCAAATATAGATTCTTGAAACCATTTTTAACATTGACATTACACTGTTATAATCATACTTCATTTATAAATCTTAGCCTAACATTGATTACAGGGGAAGATATGAATTTTTTTGAAGGTAGTTTTTGATCCTGTAAAAACAATAGAGGCCAATATAAAAGTATATACACAAATATTTCCAGACATATCACCATATATACATACATCCACATTCATTTCATACATGCAAACTTCATTCACTACATCACATGCATCACATATAAACATAGATTAAACTGTTTTTAAAGAAAGTTTACTCACCTTTATAATGTTTGAACAGAGAACAGAGAACAGAGAAGGCTTTGAAAACTGGTAATTGATCCTGATCTACTTTTAGTTGAGCTTGAATTTGAACTTTGCTTTGCTTTGTTTCAGATGTAAGCTTGGTGAAGTTGTTTAGTTTGATTTTCTTTTTTAGTTTTAGTTTAGAAGAAGAGATTGAGAAATGAATATGAAAATGTTTGAACTGAACACAGCCTTGATCCCATATTATAATTGTTACCTTTCAATTTTAAAGAAAAGAATATGCCACATGTTATTATGCATGTCACCCTTAGCTTACAAGTGTTTTATGCATGCATTCTATATTTATTTATATCATATATTCTTATTTTACACTTTTTTTTTATTTATATATATATAAATCAAAGAAAACAATATAAAACTTATTTATTTATATTCACTTTAACCTTTAGTTATTTGTTCAACCAAATAAAATCAGTATCTCAATAGTTTAAAATCAGTTAATTATCCGATGTCCAAAAAACTGGGTTATCACACAGAACAATCCCATCACATCAGAATGGCTTAGAACTTAACCAGAAAGGCTAAGGCAAGGAGTTGACGAGAGCCAAATCATATTACTAAAGCAATGACCAAGTTCTACTGAACCAAGAAGCTAGCGCCTGTTCAGTCCAGTCAGCAATCAAAGCACAATCAGCCGGCAGATCGTCATCAAGACGAAGTAACGTCCAACGATACTATGCAAACAACTACGATAAAAGACTATGGAAACATCTCCAATTCCAAACTCCAGAAAAATCCTAAGTGTTTGGATCATCATCAACCCATACCTCTCCACAGACCTTCAAACAAACTAGCCAAAGAAACATACGAGAAGAGACCAAGACACTAGCTCGCAAAACGAGCCAAGTCTATGGGTCCCCAACGACCCATGGTTCTTCTTCGTTTTGCATGCCAAACTCTCCCTAGGTCATTTCCTACCTACCAGTGAGTTGATGAAGACGTAGCCTGGCCCAGAAGCTCTCCGACCCATATAAATACCATCCTACCTGCAACATAAACTGGGTCTTCTCCGGACTGGTTGCTGAAGCTCTGCTGGAATTATTCTTCACTCTCTACCTCCCTCACAATAATCTCCAAAGGAATTCACTGTGATTCTCCAGTGGATTCCAACTTTGGGGATTCAATCTAGCTAAAGATAATCAAAGCCTTGTAATCAAACATCTCTTGTAACAGTAATCAGTCTATAAGAAAAACAATAAAGTGGACATAGGCTTCATTAACAGCCAAACCGCAATAAAAATTCTCCGTCTTCTTTCTTTTAGTGTTCTTTTCTTATATTTGTGATCTGTGATATTGCTCTGTCAGAACAGGGCTAGTGCTTTCAAACTCTAACCATGGTGTTGATCCATTTTTGGGGTCAACATTTTGGTGCTTTCACTGAGAACCTTGAACGAGATCTGAAAAATTGAAGTTTGAATATGAGATTCAAAGAAAATAAAGAGGCCTAACACCAGATCTAAAACTGGAGCAAGTCAACCGGAGCTTGGGGGCAGCCAGGAAGTGTCCTTAAAGTCACATCAACCCAGTTATGTGATTAGAGAGGAGATGGAAAGGATGATGAAAGAGATGCAGGATGGACTCTTAGTTAGACAACAGGAGATGATATGGATGGATTCTTCCAGAGGATGGAGTAGTAAGGTATGGCTAGATCTGTAGGGAATAGGAATCAAACTCCAGGGAACAATACAGGGATTGCTGGATTTGGATTGGAGCAAGATGGAGCCTTGCCCCCACGCCCAGAGCAACCGACACATGGGGGCAGCGCTGGAATCAACATGGGAATCAATGCCAATGCCGGAGCGACTGTTGAAACACCAGGGACTGGTGGCACGGTAGCTGATCCGAATACTATGATGCGGCTGAAAGAAGGATATGTACCAGAATTTCCTCGAAAGAACGGAGGAATGAATGAAGCTAGAGTTGCAAATCAGAACATAGGTATGTTGCCGGAAGAGTCCATCCTGGGATACCCCCAACGGGGCAGGGGGAAAATTATTGCTTTAGGATAGAGACCTTCATTGAACGGTGAGGAACATAACTATGGTGGAATTGTAGGGACAACCACCATCTGTGGCATATGCATCAAGAAACGCCCGGGGACAAGCGCCAAGACAAATTAACCCATGATTGGGGTAAACAGGAGTCAGATTCGACTCCAATGCTTTGTTTTATCATTTCTTTTCCCGCACTTTTCTTTTGGTATGTAGACGATAATAATCGAAGGCCTCTTACATGTGTATGGGATCCCGAACGGTCTCTAGGCACGCTCTGAGTTGGATGCCTGAGAGAACATAGGACAATAACAATCGAGGGCCGCTTATATGTGTACGGGATCCCGAACGGTCCCTAGGCATGCTCTGAGTCGGATGCCTGAGATGAACATTTAGGACTCCTGCTTGTTTAATTTCTGTTTATTTATTTTGATTTGAATATTTGAATTTTGATAACTGATCTTGTTTGCCTAAGAGTCCCACCACGGGACCGGAGTGCAAGGTGCAAGTCCCTTTGCCAGAGAGTGAGTGGATGGATTTGTACGATATTGATCGCCTTAGAGTCCCACCATAGAGCCGGAGCGCAAGAAGTAAGTCCCCTCACCGGAGAGTGAGCGGATGGGCTTACTTAATCCCCCTTGACTGAACAAACAAACGATCTGGAAAGATCGTCCCCTTAACTTAAAACATTGAACGATCTGGGGAGATCGCACATTAAACTAAACATTAAACGATCCGGAGAGATCATGCGTTAAACTAAACATTAAATGATCCGAAGAGATCATGCATTAAACTTAAGCGGTCTAAAAAGATCAGACCTTAAACAGATTTGGTTATGCAAAAAAGGATCTGAATGCCTTATAAATAGAATAAAATGAATAAATCCTGGATGAACACATGATGACTTTGATATATGATGTGATATAATGTGATTTTGATATATGTTGTGACATGATGTGATATAATGTGGTTCTGATATATGATTTGATTTGGATATATGATGTAAAAACTCTAAATGATAAGCAAAAATTGATAGTGACGTAAATCCTGAATGAACGTGGAACGATTAGAGGTGTGTAATGTAATTAGAAACATGTGATATAATAACCCCGAATGAAATCAGAATGATTGTGATGTATAGATTACACTTAGGTAGAGTCTAGAGTCTTAGGCTGTAACAGGTTTGGAACGACTTGTGACTGGCAAGAGAATCCGAAGGAACTGGACGATTCACCAAGACTAAAGCTCAACAACCGAAGACTCTTTTCCATAACTTGTTCTAGAGCAAAGCACACCTTTCCTTTAAAAGGCATACTTTGGGGGGCAAATGTTATCCGGGTTTTTAATCCATCAGGATCTAGCAGAATATAGAACAATCCCATTACATCAGAATGGCTTTGAACTTAACCAGAAAGGATAAGGCAAGGAGTTTGACGAGAGACAAATCATAGTACTAAAGCAACGACCAAGTTCAACTGAACCAAGAAGCTAGCGCCAGTTCAGTCCAGTCAGCAATCAAAGCACAATCAGTCGGCAAATCGTTACAAAGATGAAGTAACATGCAATGATACCATCCAAACAACTACGATAAAAGACTATGGAAACATCTCCAATTCCAAACCCCAGAAAAATCCTAAGTGCTTGGATCATCAGCAACCCATACCTCTCTACAAACCTTCAAACAAACTAGCCAAAGAAACATACAAGAAGAGACTAAGACATTGGCTCGCAAAACGAGCCTAGTCTATGGGTCGCCAGCGACCCATGGTTCTTCCTCGTTTTGCATGCTAAACTCTCCCTAGGTCGTTTCTTACCTACTCGCGAGCTGATGAAGATGTAGCCTGGCCCCAAAGCTCTCCGACCCATATAATACCATCCTACCTGCAACATAAACTAGATCTTCTCCGGACTGGTTGTTGAAGCTCTGTTGGAATTATTCTTCACTCTCTAACTCCCTCACAACAATCTCCAAAGGAATTCACTATGATTCTTCAGTGGATTCCAACTCTGGGGATTCAATCTAGCTAAAGATAATCAAAGCCTTGTAATCAAACATCTCTTGTAACAGCAATCAGTCTATAAGAAAAATTATAAAGTGGACGTAGGCTTTATTAACAGCCGAACCACTATAAAAATTCTCTATCTTCTTTCTTTTACTGTTCTTTTCTTATATCTGTGATCTATGATATTGCTCTGTCAGAATATGGCGTTGATCCATTTTTTGTGTCAACAATTGTTGTTATAATTCTATGTTAAAATTTAGTGAGTTAATATTAAACTTGAAAGAAATTTAAAATGATTTATAAAAGTTAGAAAACACTATCCACCCTTCTCTGGTGTTTATTTAGCCTTAAAATCCTTACTTTTGTAACCCACATTTTGTATTAGAGCATTGGGTTTTTAAAAACCAGTAATTTGATTTTAAAAAGTTTTAATGGCTAGCAACACTATTAGTACATTTGTTAATACTTTTGTCGTAGGAAATTCTACTACTAGATCCCCATTTTTTAATGGCAGTAATTACACTTATTGGTCATATAGGATGAAGATTTACTTACAGTCGAATGGCTTAGATATTTGGAATGTCACATAAAATGAGTACACTGAACTTGAGACCAATTTTGCACAATGGACTGCTAACCAAAAGGCACTTGCACAAAAAAATTCTAAAGCCATGAATATTCTGTTCTGTTCACTAGATAAAAATAAATTTAATAGAAACTCTACTTGTAAGTTTGCAAATGAAATTTGGAGAACACTTCAAGTAACACGTGAGGGCACTAGTAAAGTGAAACAGACTAAAATTTCCATGTTAACTAATTAATTTCAATTATTTAAAATAAATCCAAATGAGTCTATTTCTGACTTGTATTGTAGATTTCAAAATATAGTGCATTCATTAGTTACATTAGGTAAAAACTTTTCTAAAGAGGACTAAGTTATAAAAATCCTCAATTTACTCTCTTCATAATGTGATCAAAAGACAATAGCAATTGAAGAATCTAATGATATTAGTACTATGAAAATTGAAGAGTTACTAGGGAATTTAATGCCCTATGAAGCACAATTGCATGGAAGAAGGGAAAGCAAGGCAACAGAAAAGAGTCCATTGCTTTCAATGCAATAACTGGCGATCAAGATTCAGACGATGATAATGATGAAGAAATTGCTTTCATGACCAGAAATTTCAGAAAGTTCCAGAAGTATAGAAAGATGAACAACTTTTGAAAACCTGAAAACAAGATGTCCGAAACCGCAACCGCAACTGGATGCTTCAGATGTGATGAACCCAGTCATTTTAAAAGAGATTGCTTGCATCTGAATAAATCAAAGATCTCACCAACAAATGATTCATCCATAAAAAGAAAAATGGATTATATGGCAATTTTGGATGATTCAGACACTTCCTTAAGCGATACCGAGAATGTGAATATGTGTTTTACGGTTACAACAGACTAGTCAGAACTGATCAACTAAAAGCTGCAAAAATGGTACCTTTTTTTTAATAATTTTTATTTTTGGATGATTTTTGTTCTTAGGAATAACATATAGATTAACAATAATATTGGATGAATATAAGTATATATATATAGGAATATATTAGCCTGGTTTTTATTTTTGAAAATTTCAGGCTATATGTCTACATATCCCCATGTCATATGTCGACATATATGTCATAAAACTGAAAGTTTAAATTTGAATTCAAAATTCCAACGTCAAACTTTTCTCTCTTTTTGCACTTACTACCATATTCTGAAAATGCACCTTTTGACCAGGAATATGACTCTTCACTTTCTATTAATTTAATCTATCTCTATCAATTCATTCACTCACTTTATTTCAAATATCTCTTCATTATCTTTTCTCCTCAAAAACTCAAAAATGGCTTCCTCTAGTCAAAATCATAAAACCTTAAGGCTCTTAAAGAAAACTAAAAGCTTTCTATTAAATGAGAAAGACGCCATTGAAGCCTATATGGAGTATACTACTTATGGAAAAGTTTCTCCCGGAAGATTTGCTAGATTCAAAGATATTTTCTCTTATGGTTTACATGATCTTTGTTTTGAAAATGAAATCCATGGTTTAATTGAATATTCTCAAAATGATTTTGTTTGTTATCCGGATTTGGTCAAAATATTTTATGCAAATTTAAACGGGAATTTTATTAAGGAGAAGAAGGTCGAGTTTGGAGTACTGTTAATGGTACTCAAATTGTTTTGAATTGTCAACTTTTGGTAATATTCTTGGTTGTAAATATAGTGGAATTGACCTCTCCACTTTTCAGAGTAATGAACAAAATCTTAAAAAATTTCATGATATTTTTTAAAGTGATAAAGAACTTGAATTTAAATACAATAATCTTCAACCAAAATCGAGACTTATGAGTCTCATTTTACAACAAAGAATCACTCCGAGGATGGGTAATTACAATAATCCTACTCAAAAAGTTTTTAAAGCTCTTTTCACTATTTATGGTCATTATAACATTAGTTGGACACGAGTCATTTTAGATGACTTTGTTCAAAAGAACATTTCTGGACATGAAAACACGGTATCGAGCTCTTAATAATGTTACAACTCATAATAACTATCCATTACCTCGATCGGATTGTTGATCTATTTCATCAACTCCAAGGAGCTACCATATTCTCAAAGATAGATTTAAGGTCCGGTTATCACCAATTAAGGATAAAGGAAAAAGATATTCCAAAGACGGCTTTCCAAACACGGTATGGACATTATGAGTTTTTGGTCATGCCTTTTGGACTAACTAAAGCACCAACAGTTTTAATGGACCTTATGAATCATATGTTCTATCCATACCTTGATCAATTTGTCATAGTATTTATTAATGATATCTTAATTTACTCTAAATCAAGAGAAGAGCATGAGAAAAATTTGGCATAACACTACAAACATTAAAGGAACACCAATTGTATGTTAAGTAAGTGTGAGTTTTGTTTAGATGAAGTAAAATTTCTTAGGAATGTTATTTCAAAAGATGAGATAGGAGTAGACCCATCAAAAGTTGAAGCAATCTTGAAATGGAGTCCTCTATGAACACTTTCGGAAATTCGAAGTTTTCTTAGACTAGCTGGTTATTATAGAAGATTTATTTAAAAAAATTCAAAGTTAGTAGCTCCACTAACTAAGTTGACATAAAAGGACATAAAATTTGTATGGAATAAGAAATGCGAGGTGGCATTTCAGACATTAAAAAGAAAGTTAACCGAGGAACTAGTTCTAACATCATTAAGGAGTGGAGAACAATACAAAATATATTGTGATGCATGTGGTCAGGGATTATGATGTGTATTGATGCAAGAAGATAAAGTTATTACTTATGCCTTTCGACAATTAAAGAAACATGAAGTACATTATCAAACTCATGACTTAGAGTTGGCAGCACTAGTGTTTGCATTAAAGATATGGAGACATTATCTTTACGGCGAAAAATTTCATATTTATTCTGACCATTAGAGTTTAAAGTATTTATTCTCTCAAAAGGAACTTAATATGAGACAACGAAGATGGATAGAGTTTTTGAAGGACTATGACTTCACATTACATTACCATCCTGTAAAAGCCAACGTGGTAGCAGATGTGTTAAGTTGAAAGTCATGGAATTATTTGCTAACCTGATGACTGTGCAGTTAAAGCCTTGCTAATGCCCTGTAAAATAACTGTTATAGTGAGTAGCGCTCTTCCACCACTATATTATTTCAGTAGGGTTGGTATGACTAGTTCTCTTTTAAACCAAATCAATGTACGAAGGGTAAAGACCTAATTTTAAGGCATAAGTATTCAGCATAAGTTAGAAATCTATTATAGACATCAAATCTGAACTGCATAAATCATGATATTCTTTAGTTTTTTTATATAAGACTAAATAACATTTCTTTTTCCTACACAAATGATGTGAGAATGAGAATAAATTAACTTTAAACATTTGGTTTTATATCTAACGAAGCTTTTGCACATTCGATATTTTCCGCTATATCCCCGTTATAACTTTTTGGACCTCCACTGATTTACAATAGCTAAGCGCTTTAACTGCACAGCCTGATGATCACGGAATGGAGAGCTTTGGAAACTTTAGTAGAAATGAATGCCTGACCTAAGATGATTAATCAAATAAATAGTGAGATGAAAGCTCTTATATGTAGTATGGTCATTCAGCCTGCTTTAGTTCGTAGAATTATACAAGCCCAAGGACAAAATGAAAAGTTAAAGGATTGGTTTATGAAAATAAAAGACAAGGACTCAATAGATTGGAAGGTAGGAAATGACGGAGGATATAGATATTGAAATTGACATTGCGTGCCAAATCAAGTAGAATTGAAGAATGAGATTCTGAATGGGGCTTATTGTTCAAGGCTCACTATACATCCTAGAAGCATGAAGATGTATATGGATTTAAAGCGTCAATTTTGGTGGAATGGAATAAAGAAGGAAGTTGCTAGAACTGTTCCAAGGTGCCTCACATGCCAACAAATTAAGGCTAAACAACAACGACAAACTAGTTTGTTGCATCTGCTTCCTATAGTGAAATGGAAGTGGGAACAAATTTCAATGGATTTTACTGTTGGACTACCAAGGTCGAACATGATGCAATATCGATAGTGGTGGATCGCTTAACAAAGTCAGATCATTTTACACCTTATAGTATGGGATACTCGATTGACAAACTAAGTTGAATCTACTTAAAAAAATTATCAGACTGCATGGAGTTCCAGTCATAATTGTTTCAAATAGAGACTCATGATTTACCTCTAGATTTTGGAAAAGTTTTCTAAAGGCTCTACCTACAAAACTCTATATGAGTAATTCCTTTCATCCTCAAATAGATGGACAAAAAGAAAGGGTAAATTGGGTAATAGAAGATATGCTAAGATCATGTGTGATAGAATTTGAAAGTATTTGGGAAACACATATACAACTGATTGAATTTGCATAGAATAATATTTACCACACAAGTACTGGTATGGCCTCATTTGAAGCTCTACATGGAAGACCATGTCGTTCACCAATTTGTTGGGCAAAGGTAGGAGATAATAAACTACTCGGCCTAGATCTAGTGATGGAAACAACAAAGAAAATTACAACCATACAAGAACGAATAAAAGCTTCTCAATGTAGAAAAAAGAGTTATGCATATCAAAAAAAGAAAGATTTAGAACTTGAAGCTGGGGAAGATGTTCTTTTAAAGATTTCCCCAATAAAGGCTGTAATGCGATTTGGAAAGTAGAAGGCAAAATATCGCCCAGTTTTATAGGACCATTCCAAATCATTGAAAGGATATGTAAAGTTATCGACTTGCATTACCAGAAAAATTATCAGATATTCATAATGTTTTCCATATATCAATGCTAAGAAAGTATATTCCGGATCCATTGCATATGGTTGATTTGAGTAACATCAAAGTTAAGAAGGGTACCTCATACATTGAACAACCCATCCGAATTCTCGTAGGAAAGTCAAAAAATTACAAACGAAAGAAATCCCCTTTGTAAAAGTTCAATGGAATAATCATGAAAAAAATAAGACATCATGGGAACTTGAATTAGAAATGCTTAAAGATTGTCCAGAGTTATTTGAAGTATATATTTCGAGGACAAAATTTCTTTTAAGGGGGTAGAATGTAAGAATCCGATCAACTTACTTTCTTGTGTGTTCATTAATCCAAAATGAAATGATGTTATAATTGTTTGAAAGAAGTCGGAAAAGGAAAAAATATAGTGATAGTTTTATTCTTCGTCGCCGTAAATAGGAATATTGAAAATATAATTTTTTGAATTTGAAATAATGTGATGGGCGAACGACGGGAATTGAACCCGCGCGTACTAAGTTACAACTCTGTTTCAAAGACCAAAAGATTATTATGATCTGATAGACTAATTAGATGTAACCTTTTAATATCACCTTGAAGCATGACGTGGTATTAAGTATGACATTTAAAGGAGGTAGTGACACATAGACCAATTATGTGTAACCTTATAATATCACCTTGAAGCATGACGTGACATTAAGTATGACATTTAAAGGAGGTAGTGACATAGCGGCTAATTATGTGACGCCCCCCTCTATACTCACGCTAGCCAAGGACACTACGGGGTAATGCCGTCAACTAGCACGAAGAATAAGGCTGTTAAGAGCGACCATCTATGTAATTGCTTTGTGCGAGTACCGATATGTCAGGTAATATAACTTACATTTCATTTCAAGAGGAAACCCGACATACCGATTCAAACTCAAAGCTACCACACAATGGCTATATGGACCTCGGAAACAAATATAGAAATAAACATAACACAAATCAGTCACAGACATTCATATCACAAAAGCGGAATCATATATGAATATATCACATAAAAGTGTACATCAAAGCAGTGGTCAAACTAGATCCACTACATCACAAAAGAATAAGTACAAGTGCTGGACAAAAGAATGATTATACATCAAGGAGCCTATATCTCAAATGTATAAAAACAAAAACTACTATGCTAAGTAGTTAGCCAATAGTCAGATTATAATCCCTGACAAGAAGTCAAGCAGGAGCACCTGAAATACCTCGGTCTGACCCGAGTATTATTTAAGAAGAAAATAATAAACGGATCAGTCTAGCTATAAATATCATGTAAAATGAGATAGGATAAGAGATATAACAAATACGTATGATAACCATAATGTCATACTGTGACAAGTATACATTTAATAACAACAAAGTAATACAATATCTCAAGAATCTCAAAGCACCAAAAAGAATGTCATATTCTTTATTTTATTCACCAAACCCCAATTATTGAAAAACATACCATCGCCAATCACAAAAAGAGGTGAAACATAAATTCTAGAATTCATCAACCAGAAATCCAGAAATCACAAAGGGGGAGGCCTATCACAAACGGGTGCATGAAAACTCACCAACACGTGTATCACAAATGGAACGCTATTCTGTGGTTGCTAACCATAACTTAGGAGCAACGACGTAGTACAATAACGGTACGTCCGATGAACCAAAAGCCGGGACATCGATATAGTACAATAACGGTACATCCGATGAACCAAAAGCCGGGACATCGATGTAGTACAATAACGGTACATCCTATGAACCGAACACCATGAAATAACATGGGTCGCTAGCCCATAAAGGAATGAGACGAAGCTCAATAAAACAAGGTATAGTCCCCTACGTGGACAAAGAGACATCGCACATTGCTAGTCTAAACCATAAAATGATCATCATCGATCATCAAGAAGTGTCGATTACACTAAGCTAGTAAATATAAGAGTTTAGCTTCATGTCCCATAACCACTTACTTAACTCAAATATTTACGAACAAATTGTAGATTTCCATTCGAAAGTTGTCACGAGAGTTCAATCGAATAAGTCCAAGAATTAACCGACGAAGTAAACGCAAACGTTTCATACCACTTGTTTTACTAATCCATTTAATTAGATTTCTCATACGAATGAGGGAAAGGTTTGTATATACTAATAGATTAGTAAACGGTTTTAAAAACGAGCTTTATATTTAAAATAGAATTGAAATCATCTTTGTGAAAGAGTTTGAGTATTTACTACTAGTATACAAACCTTTGTATTTGAAAGTGACAAATCATAAAAATGATTGTAGAAATAATCAATCACCAAAGATTCACATTCGAAGACGTGAATCAAATCCAAAGAAATCGATACCAAATCCATCGAAATGGATATTCCCAAAAATCCAAAGAAAGAAGTCATCAAAGCGATAAAAATGATGACAACTATCCGAAGCAACTAAAATTGATAAACAATGGAAATTCAATCAAGAAAAGCCTAAATAGGCAAAAATGCAAAGTTCCAGACGTTTGGGAGTCAATCCAGACGTCTGGATTTAGGTTTTGGAAAATCCAGAAAAAACCCTTCCAGACGTCTAGTCCGGCAAACCAGACGTCTGAACTAAAAAATCAGACGTCTGAATTTAGGTTCTGTCTTTATTTTTTTTATAATCTGTGTGCATCCATTTTTGCTCCAGGTCCAAACCAGACGTCTGGACTTGGTCACCAGACGTCTGGTCACCTGGTCTGGGCAACAATTTGCCTAGGCCAAAGTGGCCAAAACATATCGGAAGCGATCGGACGAGCAACGACGACTAAGGATTTACGCCAAGCGACAACCCGGCCTTATAGGCTCTTCGATACACCCCGAATATCAATGCCCAAATATCCATAGAAGGATTTTCATAAAATTGAACCAAAACACCAAATACTGGAAAATTCTCCAAATCAATTCAAATCAAAAGCAAATGAATATGCACAAGTGTTAGGAATTCATACCTAACAATAATGATAGCTATAGACGTAGATGTGAGTTAAAGAACTCACCTTTAAACCCAAAAACGAAGAAGGAGAAGCTTGAAAGCAAAGGAAGATCAACTACTCTTCAACATCAACTCTAGAAGCTTGAATCTAAGCTCAAAAGAAGAACATTTCCTATGTTAGGTTTAGGAAATCTCTGAAATTAAAGAGAGAATGAGTTGGAGAAGATGAAGAGGATGCTTACCCTATCTTCTCTTTGATGTTGGAGCTAGAATTTGTATTTCCTAATTAAAACTAGGGTTAGGAATTTTAATTTCCTTTCTCTTCCACCATTTCTGCTTTAGCTAGAGAGTATAAGGAGAATGAGAAGTAATGAAGGAGCTTGAGTTGAGTATAGGGTATTCAGTTGGGTTAAAGGGGCTGAAACCCAACCCAAAGCCCAATAGAAAAATAGCAAAATTCACCCAACTCCAAACATATCGATGTTTATACTCAAAAAATTCATAAACGCCATTTTGGACTTAATGGAAGTGGTCTCGAGTCCCAATTCGACTGTTTACAGAAAGTAGATTTTTAGACTTTCAATCCGATTAACGACACTATATTTAAATAAAACATTTAAATATTCAATCGTAAAATATGCGGGTTGTTACAAATTAGGTGTAAGTTTGTAATAACACCTTGTTTATTAATGCATGAGGAGGCATTAAGCATGACACTTAAAATAAGGGAGTGACACATTGGCTAATGATGTGTATAAGCTTATAAGATCACCATGCTTATTAAGGTGACAACCAAGAGGCAAGTGTCATTGCCCTAATATTTGCATGCAATAAAGATGGAAAGTGTCCCAATTTAAAAAAACAAAAGTATCTTTGAATAAAGTCTATAAATAGAATGCTAATTCCATTTGGTTTTCATATTTCCATAAATCTGAAGGCTAAACAAAAGTAAGAAAATAATGAAGATCTTATGAAATGCCTAGAAACTAAACCATAGGTCGAAACTATAATTGCTAAGGTGGGGAAAACTATCTAATTTTGAAAATTTCAAGTCATTCTATGAAGTAGTGTGTAACTTATAATGTGTTTAATTTATATATTGCACTATATTAACCCTTTTAGTATTATATACATACATTTTGCTTATAATATTTTTGACCTCAACCAAGTGAGTATGATTGATGCTTCGATTATTGGAAAGAAAGAATAATCTATATTGGTTGATGATTATAAAGTATCTTGAAGAATACTTATATATATATATTTATTTATTTATGATCTGTGATAGCTTTCGGATGAAAGCGGTAAAAGATAAAAGATCTAGGATAATGCTTTATTATTTTATTTCCATATTGTGTGTTAGGAAGTAGAGTACATCCATACTGTATGTTAAGATGCCAACTACGATGTGATAAATGTTTCTGGGATCTAATTCCCTACTCTATGTTTGGATTAGATCTATGTGTAGCCAAATTTATTTTAACATGGATTTCAGATTTGTTATGTTCCTAGTTTACAAAAGATATCTATATATATCGAATGAGTTTTGACAAATATGTTTGGAGAAAATTTACCTATTTTAATTAAGTAATATATGTTTGATACGTTAATATACTTCAAAATATGGTTTGGACATCTTGGGGAATTTTATGATATGACCTGAGATTTAGATTAAATAGATTCCTCACTAGGTCAGTGTTGCTCATAATGCTACACATAAACATTTCAGGTTCAGATAATTAAAGACGGATTTTGGGACTTTTCATGGAAAATCAAAAGTGAAGAATTTTTCTTAGCTTTTGTTTAGTATTCTAGATGCACATATATGAAGTCGAAGACAAGACTTTATGTAAATTAACTTGTATTGCAAGTATGAATGTATAATATTTCTTCCGCTTGAAATCATTTACCCTAGATGATTTAATGTTCTGGCATTTCTGCTTGCAAACTTGTGACGCTAATATATAGCACCATATTATGAGGGTAGCACTCACGAGTCTGGCCAAGAGTGTCGGAGCGGGGTGTTATAGATACAACAAAAACAACTAAGCCATTATTACTAAACAAGTTGGAGTCGGATAGAGATGAAACCCAAAAGTAAATGACAAAGTTAATTTAAAAGTCATAATAATAACAGTAAAAATAATATAATAAAAACCATGATAATAATAATAATATAAATTCAAATAAATAAACTAATAACAACAACAACAACTATGTAAAATAAAAATAAATATAAAAATAAAAATATATAAAGAAATTAAAAAAAATGATAATAATAATAATAAATACTAATAGTAATAATGGTGGTAATAATAATATTGGTCGAAGACCAAACACTACGTCTTAGGTTCTTATCCTCTAGTCTTATAATCTAAAACTTATAACACTACCCCTAAACCAACCCCAAGCAAAAAAACCTTTTAGCTCATGGTTGTGGTACGTGGATCGCTAACTTTCTTGCGCTCCTATCTGACACCAGCTCTTCGGATATATTCCAATCCTTCAAGTCTTTTTTTACTACTTTCTTCCATGTCAACCTTGATCGACCTCTACCTCTTTTTGAACATTCGACACAACCTATAA
Organism: Allium fistulosum; assembly: GCA_030737815.1. Taxonomy (NCBI): domain Eukaryota; kingdom Viridiplantae; phylum Streptophyta; class Magnoliopsida; order Asparagales; family Amaryllidaceae; genus Allium; species Allium fistulosum. The sequence continues at coordinate 1,432,484,220 of CM060902.1, forward strand.
TTCCAACGCGCGCAGGTGTCTCGAGAAGCCTCCGTTGGAGATGTCCAAACCATCTTATGTGATGTTATAGATATGTAGAAAAAATAGAAAGCAACAAACAATTTTCTTTCTTCTTCTTCTTTCTATGTTATTTCTTTTTCAGCAGAATTCTTACAAACAATTAAATTAGAAAGTGCTAAATTCAGAACGATTTTCTGTCGTGCAAACAGCAAATCAATCAAATTTCAGAGACTGTTTTATTCTGGAGATAGAGCGGTTGGTAGCTAGTCTTGTTCCATGGGGTTAAACCGTGAATCGTGCTAAAGAAAGCAAAGAAGTACGCAAATCAACCGTTTAGAGCAGTCAAACCCAACACTTTACGTGGTCGTGGGCGTTTTGATCCAATTAAATGTTTAACAAATTTGAAGGGCAACTCTACAATTTGATGGTTCAAATAGCCCCACCCATGCTCTAAAGGTGCTGCACAAGAAGACATATACTTTCTCCCCATATATAAGTGAATTTTCTGGATTTTTGGACGAAGCATACCGAAATAATTCTATTTTGTTTCAAAATATTTACAGAGCATTCACTTATTTTGTTTCCTAAATATTTTACTCGACACGACTATTTTGCAAATCCGAAAAGTTGAACTTCATTTTAATCTTCTCCACCGTCTTCTCCGACTCTTGATCAGTATCACAAATCAGTAATTAGGGCAAAAATTTGTTATTGAACATGAAGAGGAATGCTGATCAAATTCCGATGGAGGAGTTGGAAGCAGAAAGCTTCCACCTTTTCACTCATTTCAATTCTCTCTACTTCGATGGCGCTTTGGAATTTTGTATTGTAAAATGGAGCTCAAATAAAAGCATGCATCAGTGAGCATTCTTCTTCACTCCTATGTTTTTCTGTACTATGCTGTATTTTTGTTGTTGTAGAAAATCAACTCTTTATAATGCTGTTTGTTGGTTTGTGACTGGTATTTAGGGAAGCAAGAAGCATTTTTGATAAAATTTGAATCTTTTCGAGTTAAACAATCATATTTCTGAAAGAAGAAGAAAAAAATACCAGTGTAGTTATTGCTCTGAATATGAAATTTCAGATGGTTAAGTTGGAAGAAAACGCAGTGATTAGATCTGCGGATCAATTTCAGATAGTTAAGTTGGAAAGATGAAACTATATACGAAATTTTTTGCTTGTAAACAGCAGCGGAGACAGATAAGAATGTTGGAGTGATCGCTCCGTACAAAAATACAATTATTTGGGTGGTCAGTTGACTTCCCCAACTACTCTCCGTCCCTGCTTGAAATTGTTATAATACTGATCACCTCAACATTCCAAATGGAGTAAAGGAATGTTTAAGGCTTTAAGCACACAAATTTTAAATATTGTTATGTTTGAATGTTTCTGTGCCCCCACTGGATATTTAGTTAATATAAACGTTTTAATGGTTCCTAAATACAAGTACATTGTTCAAAACATCTCTAATTTCATATTGCCTTGTTAAACTTTAATTTTACTTTATATTATTTTGTCTTGTCAAGCTTCAAAAAATACGTATGACGTGACACAAAATACAAACAATATATAGCATTGGTGATGCCCTAATTCTTGCAAAGTATTGGCAAAATTTAGTGATTCCAAATCATGATTAATATTTTAATTTCCTTGGTTAATATATACACTTAGGGTATTTTGTAACGAGTTCCTTTTCGATATATCTCCTGAGTTTCCTTCTTGTCAATTATCACAAAAAATATCAATTTGCCTTCTAAAAATGAATATCGTCAAAGCTACGTCTTATAAAAACTCTACTCCGAAGAGTAGAGCCCAACCAGCTAGTCCGACCAGCGCCAGGAATGGGAGGTTAGCCTGCCCAGCAGGAACCATTCGTTTCCCAACCATTTTTGTTGGATTTAGTAGGAAACACAACTTCCCACCTTAAGGGAGTAGGGCAGATGGGTATCGAACTCGTGACCTCGTTAACAGGTTGAATATAATGGATAAGCTCCTACAAAAATGGATAAATTGAACCACTAAACTAACTGATGGTTAAGAAACACCGAATTTTCAATGTATACGACTTATTACACAGTCCGACAATTCAAGGTTTCATAAATAGAAAGCGATTAGTGGTCACATCACTTGTTTTATGCATCGCTTGTTTCAAATATGTTTGTCATGCTTAAAACATTAATGTACTATATTTAAGTGTAATATGTTTAGATACATTGCCCATTGTCGTCCACACCGACTACGTAAAATTTCAACATTGCGTGTTTTTCGCTGGTCATATTTAATTGAATTTCTTGTTTTGTTATGATTGTTATAATGTTAATTAGAACAAATTAACTGTAAATGCTTTCATAACATAGTTCAATTAAAAGACTTTACACAATAATGTGATGCATATTCATTTTCAGTTCCTTATACTAGCTAATTTCGTATTGTGCAATATTTATTTTCTTTAAAATATGAAATATTTGTTCACATAATTTACTCCAACCAATCTCCGATCCATTAAGTGAAACTTGTTTTTACTAAGTTTTAGAGTTAATTGGAAAAAGTTAAGTAATCAAATGAAGGAGTAGAATATAAAGTATAAATAAATGCAAACTTTTTTATATGGGTGTTTGTTTGCTTTTGTTTTGTCGAAGTTGAAGAGATACTAAGCTCTTAATTTGCCTAATTTTTCTTTTTCCTAACTTAACAATGTTGTATTTAGATGCACACTCATTAATAATTTTTAATTCCTATTCATAAAGTGACATCCATTTACATTACAGTGTGAATTTCTTATCTATAATTAAGTGGCAGTTAGTAAAGAAATCAGGACAATTACTTCCGGTGACTATATTGCATTGAATGTTGTGCGGGCAATTGCCTAATAACTACTGCTTTAGAACAATTGTGTCATGAGTACAACTTAAAGGAACATTTATTATTTACTGAGGTGTATTCATTGGGAGCAAATCACCTGGACCAGAATTTGATGGTCCGGTATGCCCACCCAATCAATTCAAGACACATAAACGTGTGTTTTCCAATAAACCTCAAACTAAAAGTTCTGTTGGATTTAATTGTAAAATTTCAAGCATCCTGATCGGTTGGGCATACAGGGACACCGATGCTTGGGTCCAGGTGATTTGCTCCCGTATTCATTTACTTCAAGACGATAAAGCAAAACAAGTAGCTCTGAAACTTACGAGGGTGTATATCATTATATTTCAATATGACAAACCAAAATAAGTAGCTCAAATCTGTGCTGTCAAGGCTGCCAATTAGGTGCTATTTTCATTTTTGGCACTTTATTCCACCTCTCGTTTGAGACGCCTCCTCAATGCTATATTTTCTTTGGGATGTTAACAAAATAACCATTTTTTTTTCCTTTGGGACGTTAACAAAATAAACAGTTTTAGTATGATATTTTTTTTTTACTTTGACTAAGATAAATAGAATTACAATAAAACAACTCAATTACTTTGTTTATTTATTGGAAATGTTCATCTTCTATCAGTATTTCATAATTTAAATCCACTTTATATATATCTTATTTTAAATTATATAAATAATCAATCAATAAATATTCTTTTTCATAACTCAAAATTTGATTTTGATGGTTTCTTTGTCTGCTTTCTTATTCTAGTTATTTTTAAATTCTATTTCCAAATATTTTTGTAATATAACATATTTAAAGTAGTCTGTTAATTATAAATAAAAAACCGAATTGTCCGTACTATTATTGTACTTTTTATGTTGTAATTTTCTTAATATTTGGTATACAAGTATTCAATTATAGCCATGACATAAAGTTTATTATGCTTAATTTTATTATATTTGTAAATATAATAGTGTTTGACTTATTTTTTAAATTTATTAACGAATGAATTAAAAGTTTATGCATAACACTCATAGTAGAACAATAAATAGTGACAATATATCAAAGCTAACTGAACTTGGACATTTTGTAGTTATTTAATGCAAAACTTATTTTATATGTGGTGAGCATTTACTTTTTATTTGGGCTCCACTCGGACTAAGGCTGTTTTTAACACATAGCGCTTCGCTGCACCGCGAACGACGGGCACAAATATAAATACTAGGGTGTAACATTATATTTAACAATGACAAAGCCAAACAAGTAGATCAAATATAAGAATCTTTATCCTATTACCACGTAACAATTATTTTCTGATTTATGTAGATAATCATTATATTCACACATACATGACTAATCTTGCAAAACAAGCAGCTCAAAATTTAACTATAGTTGCACATACTTGAATGGCAATGCAAGACTATCTTGCATTGTCTCTATGTATGATTTCACAATCTAACTTTTTTAATGTTATGAAATTGCATCTGTATGTAGGTTTGATTTTCAAAAATAATAATGATAATCGGATAATAGAAGACAAGTGAAATATGTTTGTTTATTTGGTTTTGCCCGTCCCAACAAAGAATTCTGGCTTGGTCTGTATCTGTGATGTATTCACTATATGGATTATATTCATATTGCTTTGAAACTCTAATATATGAAGTGTATGGATAAATAGTATAGATATCTAGTATTTGAAAACGATGCATGGATATTGGATGGAAGAGGAATGAAAGTTTGCCCGTGGAAGGATCATTGTGAGTCCTCCTTTTTTATATTTGATTTAATTTATTTTATGATTTATTATATTTTTTTAGAAGAAAGGAAGAAGAATGAAATGAAGATTAGGGATCTTTTTTATTATGCAATCTTATTTCTTATACCAAATAACATAATTTTTCTATTTCCGGCTCTTTGATTATCTGATATAATTCACTCATGATCTGAAGAAAATAATATACAATTAAAAGTAAAGTCTAATGGATAGAGGCCAGCATATGGCTGTTAGCGAAAATTTTAATAAATTTTGCATGTGTAGTTTTTACTTTAGAGGGGAAGAAACAAAGGTCAGATGAAGAATGGGGAAAGAGTAGTCCCAAATTGGACATTATCTTTGTTTAAATATAAGCTCCACAAGATAAGGTTTGACCCTTTGGATGTTCAAATGTTTTTTCTTGGGTTGAAGCGGAAGGTCACATACTTGAAACTTTTGTCTCTGGTGTCATTCGTATGATAGTTTGAATTGATTTCAGTGGTGCCACTACAATCAATTTGAGAAAATCAATTTTTAGCTCCTTTGTATTCTGGGAGATGACTTGCTGCAACTTTGAGTACCCATTCGTTTACTGTTGCTGTGCCACCAGAATTACCACCATCAATGGCTAAACTAACGTATCTCAACTAAGATTTAAGAAACTTAATTGAGCAATTTTTGTTCAACTAAGCATGAAGACATGGAGAACAAATGCTGTCCTTCTATTAAGACATCAAATATACACGCTAGGCCCAAGTCCAACATAGCAAAGAGATAAAAAGAAATATTTCATTTGTTGAATTTGATTATTTCCATTACAATCCATTTTTTTCTTTATTATATTAACATAAATTTTAAGGTATGTAATCTCTTGATAATAGTTACATCAATTGTATCTGTGTATAAATAATTACAACAGAGAACAACCATCAAATTAAATGGGGCTGTTGTCATTCCTTTATTTTTTATATTTTATTATCTTGATGCCCTCTTTTAGGGTAATAGAGCCATCTACGACAATCTTGTTGCTGTGATGTTACCACACCAAAGAGAAGCCATCATGCATCTCCGTATCTCAAGTACGACAGCTTAATGATTTACAACAGTTTATCACAATTAAATAGATATGAGAAAACTATCTTCTTTGGCATGCACAAATTCCATGCTCTAATCCACTTTTAATTCATTAGGGTAAACAATATCAAACAATTTTTTTTGTGCTTTAATCTCTTCCTTTCTAAACTTGTTTTGGATTGGATCTTGTCTTTCGTTTTGTTTTAGGACATTATTTTCTTTTCAATATCAAGCTTGTGTTCTCCAATATAAATGAGAGATCTCGCTTCCATCCACAACCACTCAATCTATGACCACATATCTTGAAAAAAAATCAAAAAATTAGTTGACAATCTTGTACATGTAGGTCACCCTCTCTTTGGAAGTAAGCCTATCCACTATCATCTCTCTGTTCTTGGTCCTGAGTATGGTAGTGTCATTACAATTCACTGTTCAAGTTAACCCTCTGTCTTTAATTGTGTTCGTTCACCTTCATTCAACAGATCATATCTTGAAATTTTTTGTGATAATAATTTGCCTCATGCTCGCTTAATAGAAAAAGCACCTTTACATGTTAGTCAATTCATTGAGATGATAATGTTTTCATGGAATTCTTCCTAACTTTTTTCTATCAGGGATCTACGGAAAGGTTTATCTTCTTTTGCACGTGACCAAGAATTGCTTATACTAGTGACCAGAGGCTATACTTGAGAAATATTATTTGCACATCTAAAACATAAAGCTGCAACTATTCTTTGACATGATTGAGTAGGTTATCCAGCTTTTCGTACCGTTGGACAAATATTTTCGGGTTTAAATTACATCATGCATTGAGTTCCAATATGGATCTGTCCTGTCATTCTTGTCAACAAACTATGGGTCACAGATTTCATCTTAATATTCATGATCATAAAGAATGATTTGTTAAATTTAGGTGATTCAAATATTTGACATAGAAGAAAAGAATTTAGCTAATTAATCTTGTCAATCAATTAGGTTACAGGTGGAAAAAAAAGGAAAGTTATGTGTGATTGCTTTTGAAGAAAGAAAACTAATTAACTAGCTAATCAATTAATTAGTCAAAAGATTTGTTATATGGAGATAGAAAAGTTTATATATGGAGATGTTAGAAACCATTGCATTGATGAATGAGATACAGTCCTACATTGCCAAAAATATGTACATTTTCATGTTTATATAGTAAATCTCTCAAATCTATATTGGTCCTTAGAGTCAGGTAATTTTGTGCGAGGGGGAGGACCTATATGGTCATGAACTAAAACACGCGCGCTGCCGTCCGCTCGTCCCGAACCGGGTGCGGGTCCAATAAGTGCGGACCGTGTTATATTTTTGCAGTATAAAAGTGAACAGTTTTTGGACAGTTTACTGTTTCTACTCAATATTGAAACTATAATTATCGTTGTAGTTTAGAACAGCAATTTGACGTTGTTGTTACTGCAATTTGTCGTTGTACATTTTTTTCGACTAGAAATTTGATTTGTAAACTTGTGTAAGGAGTTTATAACTTATTACTCTCTATTTTGGTATACTGGTCGGATAATAAGAGATTCAATGAATTGAGCTAAATTATGGAAATCAAGGTCATCATTATCCATTTGCGTAGAAATCAAATCATGAATACTTGAAAATGTTTCAAGACAATTGGACAATTAATTTTCTTAATTTCCAAGTAATCCTTCATTCTCAAGCAAGGTTTTAAATCTCGGATATCGGTCATGTTTCGTCTCGACGATTTTAGTCTCGGTATCGTATGGGGGGAGATCTCGGACGAGACGAGTGCATTTCGGATGCCAATATCGGATTTACATATCGAACTTAAAGTTCATCTCGGGACCATATCGGCGTATATTTCAATGTTTCAAATCATACAATACTAAAATATGATAAACAATATTAAAGAACCATATCCATGAAGTTTACACAACACTAAAAGTTTAAAACAAGTAAACAACACGTACATATCCATGGTTTTAAATCTCCTATATATCGTCCGAGATCTCCTTTTCACACTTAAACGAGACGGGACATCAAATCTCCTCCATATCTCCCTCGACACTCATCTCGTCCGAGATATTCAAATCTCACCCGAAATATGGATCAAAATCTCAATACAAGACCTCACCCGAATTTATACATTTTTCTTATTTTTCATAATATTTTTTTATTTTAATATTGATTCAAAAGAAACTACTCAATCCAATTATAATTTATCAACTTCTTGAACATATTCTTTACTTTTTATCTTAATAAGTCATAGCGAAAGGTTTCACTTCTTTATTATGTTCAAATAAAATGAATATTATTCAATCATTACCAAATCAATTAAGTTAATCAAGGCACCACTCTTCTAAAAATATTCCTTTTTCCATGTAAATCAAGTATGTTACCATTTTTATTTTTACTAAGAAAGTTATAACTGTTAAATAAATTTTTGACATATCAATTTTAGACATATAAGTAAATCCGAGATATTCCCGAAATGCATTATAAGACCCGAGATGTCAATCCAAGATGTACACCCGATATGTACTCATCTCGTTCGAGATCTTCCCCGATACGAGATAACCTGTGTAAAAACTCCGAGACGAAACGTGACCGAAATCCGATATTTAAAACCTTGTACATATCTAATTAAATATTACAAAAATATTGAATGAACATCACTTACATAATTAAAGTTCTAAACTGACATGAACCATTGTTATGTGAATACCCATATAAAAGCAGGAAACGCTACTCATCGTGCTTGCATTACTTCCTACCACATAAACAAGGAAATTCTACCCTTCATGCTTGCATTATTTCCTGCTGCAGAGCATTCACATCGCCACCGATATTCACAAAATAAATGTTTGAATAAACATATAATGTTTAAGCAAAGAAAGTAGTAGTCTTAACCATGAAATTATACTTGCATACCTTTTTTTAAAAAAAACAATATATCGGGGAGATCTCAGAATATCGTTTCGTTCCAAATTTCGACCGATATTTGTAAATTTCGGCCAATATATCCGAAACGAGATATCAACCGATATCTCATGTTTCGTTTCGCTCATTAATAGAATTTGTAATGAAAAACAGAAATGTATTATTATACTCAAATCAATACAGTACGAACAAGAGGTAGCGGTATTTATACAATAAAAGATAATGGGCTTTAGCCCAGGATCCTAAACAGAAAAAGAAATGAACGACAGCCGTTCAGATGAAGGGCTGAGATTGCTTGAGACTGATGAAGGGGATAAGTATCCTATGCCCGGTTTACCTTAACATCTTAACTCCCCCTTTCAATTGCGGCTAGGGTTTTCTTTTGTTCTTCTTCTATCTGATCTTCGCGAATGTCTTTAATACAGAGTTTATTCTTTAGATCTTCAAAGTATTTCCGAGATAAAGCCTTTGTAAATATGTCAGCTATTTGACTTGAGGCTGGAAGGTGATTAACTTCAAGCTTTCCATTTGCGATTTGGTCTCTGACAAAGTAGAGGTCAATCTCTATGTGTTTCGTTCGAGCATGAAGCACTGGGTTGGCAGAGATAGCTACCGTGCTGGAGTTGTCACACCAGATAATGGTCTTGCGAGATAGTCTTATCCCTAATTCTTTGATTAGGGCTTCTGTCCATATTATTTCGGCAGTTGCTGATGCGACGCTTCTGTATTCGGATTCGGTACTCGAGCGAGAGATAGTTGGTTGCTTCTTTGCACACCAGGAAATGAGATTTTGACCTAGGAAGATGCAATGTCCGGTTGTGGATCTTCGATCGTCACAATCTGAGGCCCAGTCTGCATCAGCAAACCCTTGAATAGATAAGTTTCTGCTTTTATGTAGTTTAATGCCTTGATTTGAAGTGCCTTTGAGATATCTGAGTATACGTTTTACGGCTTTCCAGTGTAGATCTAGAGGTCTCTGCATAAATTGACAAACTTTATTTACGGCAAATGATATATCGGGTCTAGTTACAGTTACATATTGAAGTGCTCCAACAATGCTTCTGTATTGCTTTACGTTATCAAATGGCTCTCCTTTATACTTAGATAAGTGTAAGTTACTTGTCATTGGTGTAGGCATTGGTTTAGCTTCATGCATTTTTGCTCTATTTAGGATTTCAGTGATGTATTTCTGTTGACTTAGGATGACTCCTTTGTCAGCAGTAGCAATTACCTCTATGCCTAGGAAGTAATGTAGTTTGCCTAAATCTTTAATAGAGAAAGTTTTGTCTAGCAAATTGATAACGTATTTTATTTCTTCATTGTTGTTGCCTGTAACTATGAAGTCATCAACATATACAAGAATGTAAGTGATATACCTTTCACTAAACTTTGTGTAAATAGAGTTGTCAGATTTGCATACCTGATATCCCATAGAAGTTAAGATAGTTTTTAGTTTTTCATACCACACTCTGGGAGCCTGCTTCAGACCGTATATTGCTTTATGAAGCTTGCAAACGAGATTCTTTTGGTTATTCTGAGTATAACCTTGGGGTTGCTGCATGTATACTTCCTCCTGTAACTCCCCATTTAAAAAGGCATTATTTACATCTAGCTGTCTTATGTCCCATTCATAATGTAAGGCTATAGTTAGAATAATTCTTATACTAGTTGGTTTGACTACTGGTGAAAAGGTTTCGGAGAAGTCAAATCCATATTGCTGAGAGTATCCTTTGGCTACAAGTCTTGCCTTGTATTTGATTTTGTTGCCATCTGGTAGAGTTTTTAATTTGTATGTCCATCTGCTGCCTATTATGTTCTTGTTTGTTGGTGCTGGGACTAAGCTCCATGTTTTGTTTTTGATTAATGCACTATATTCTTCATCCATGGCTTTTCTCCATTTGTTGTTCTTGACAGCTTCATCGAAATTGCTTGGTTCCTTGTAGCTTATGTTGGTAGTGTAGACTTTTGGTTTGAATATCCCATCTTTGGATCTTGTAATCATAGGGTGTCCTTCTTGTGCAGGTGCTGTATCACTGCTGTTTGGAAGTGGTCTGTCGTCTTGATCATTATTCTGATCTTCAGACTCACATTCATCAGACTCATTGTTATATGAGTTTCTGTCATCATCCTGACCTGGTCCTTCCGAGGGCACTGTGTGTTGGAGATTTGATGCTGGTTTCTTGCTATTCTTAGTGCTCTTTGATTTCTCCCATACAGGTATGGGTGGTAGATATTGCTTGGCACTGTAAATCTTTTGGGTGGTTTTTATGTCTTTACTAGTGAAGGGAAACACATTTTCATTAAATGCAACATGCCTTGATATAACTATTTTCCCTTCACTGGTAAGGCATTTGTATCCCTTCTGGCTAGTGGCATATCCAAGGAAAGTGCAAGGTAAAGATCTAAAACTTAGTTTATGTTGATTGTATGGTCTAATACATGGATAGCACAAGCATCCAAAGGTTTTGAGGAATGAGTAGTCTGGTTTTGTGTCAGACAATAACTCCAATGGTGTTTTGTTCCTCAAAACTTTTGTAGGCATTCTATTTATTAAAAACACAGCAGTTGTAAATGCATCTGGCCAGAATTTTAGAGGCATTGATGCATGTGCAAGCAGTGTTAGACCAGTGTCAACAATATGTCTGTGTTTCCTTTCGACAATACCATTTTGTTCAGAAGTGTGTGGACATGTAACTCTGTGATTAATGCCTTTCTCAGAGAAGAATTCTTTTAAAGTTTTAAATTCTGACCCACCATCTGTTTGTATGGTTTTGAGTTTTTGATTTGTTAAATTCTCAGCTTGCCTAATAAAGTGGATAACTGCATTCTTTGCATCAGATTTTGTTTTGAGTAATAATATCCAAGTATATCTAGAAAAAGCATCAACAAAAGATATGTAGTAGTTCATACCATAATCAGAATTAATAGGTGCAGGTCCCCATAGATCAACTGCAACCAATTCTAAGGGTCTGTTGTACTTTGTTAATGAACTGTTAAAGGGTATTTTATGACTTTTTCCTAGTTGACATGATTGACACATGTATGGTAAAGATGTTTCTTTATATTTGACATTGTTGTCTTTCAAATATTTTTAACAATAGCCATACTGGGGTGACCCAGTTTACAGTGCCAAGTATCAAGAACTCTGTTAAAAACTATTGTTTCATCAATTTCAGAGTGATTACACCATTTATCCTTCTCCTTTGATTCACTATTTTGCACTATATTGAACCTATATAATCCATTGTGCATTTTACCCTGTAAAAGAACATCTTTACTCAGTATATCTCTGACTAGACAAATTTTTGGGAAAAATTCAAAATATACTTGGTTGTCATTGGCAAACTGAGATACACTTATTAGATTTTTCTTGATTTGAGGGACTCTAAGAAGATTATTTAAGTATAACCCTCTTTTGCTAATTAGTTTAGCTTTGCCAGTGTGAGTGATTTTTAATGAGTTACCATTACCAACATAAATGGATTGCGTACCTTTATATTCCTTGTTTCCAAGATTCAGATTCTCTAAATTGCTTGTCACATGATTCGTTGCTCCAGAGTCTGGATACCACTCTTCATGTAGAATATCATCATTCTTGATTTGACTGTCTGGTTCACTCTGATTCTTTGAGTGACTGCCTTGATTTCTTGTCTCTGATTGAGTGAGATTGACACTTGGATTTTGATTTCTCTGGGTATTGTTTGCTTGCTGGGTTATGACAAAGTTCTGATCAAATCTGAAATAGCATTTGGATGCTATATGTCCTGTTCTTTCGCATATTTGACATTTGATTCTGTTGTTGCCAGTCCATCTTCCTCTACCTCTACCTCTGAAATTTTGGCTACTTCTTTGACCTGTTTGGGTTCTATCTTGCCCTTTTCCTTTAAGATTGGTGGTGTAGTTTACTGAGTAGTCAGTGTTGTTGGCTTTCTTTTGTTCGATTCTTCCTTTTTGAGATAGGAGTGTAGAGTGAACATACTGTAGGTCTGGTAGAGTTCTCTGAGATGATATAACAGTGACTAGTGATTCATAGTTTTCATCCAGACCACTTAGGATGGTCAGTACTTGTTCAGATTCTGAGATTCCATGTCCAGCTGAGGCAAGTTTGTCACAGTAGTTCTTTGCTTTGGTAAGATACTCTTGCATTGTCATATTGTCTTTCTTTAGATTTTGAAATTGTTTTCTGTAGTGCATGATTCTTGCAGCAGTTTGCGAGTTAAAGATTCGCTCAATAGCTTCCCATATGTCACTTGATGACTTACAACCAATTATTTGAGACAGTATGTTCACACTTAAAGAAGACATTATCCAGGAAGCAAGAAGACTATCTTGTTTTAGATAGTTTGAATATTCACTGTTGTGTATCATACTGTCTTTATCATCTTTAACCATTTTGGGTGGAATGACTAGTGTACCATTGATATATTCTTCTAAACCATAGCCTCTGATGGCTGTTTCAATTTGGTATTTCCATAGCAGGTAGTTATCTTCATCCAGTTGCACCGCTAAGTGTCCTTTTGGTTTGATGATTTGCAGGTTTTGATTGGAGCTGATGTTTCTGTTTGTTGGAGATGTGGTTCCTGAGTTTTCTTCATCTCCAGCCATGTCTTTCTGAGGCAATTGGGAATGAACAGAAGTCAAGAATTGATGTTTTTATTTCAAGAAAGAGGCAGGAATTGGTGTTGTTTATCAAGAACAGGTTTCTTGATAAATTTCACGCAGTGGTGATTGTTGACTGACTCGATGATGTTCAATAGAACTGAGAGATCTGCAGCCTGGCTCTTTATGAGTTTTAGGCGAGGCAGATAAATGGATTTGGCTTGATTGGGAGAAAGGTATAATCTCCAATGATGAGAATTTTCTGAGGAGATGATCAAAATACACTTTTTCTCTGCCGTTGGGCATTAAAAAGCTCTGATACCATAATAGAATTTGTAATGAAAAACAGAAATGTATTATTATACTCAAATCAATACAGTACGAACAAGAGGTAGCGGTATTTATACAATAAAAGATAATGGGCTTTAGCCCAGGATCCTAAACAGAAAAAGAAATGAACGACAGCCGTTCAGATGAAGGGCTGAGATTGCTTGAGACTGATGAAGGGGATAAGTATCCTATGCCCGGTTTACCTTAACATCTTAACTCTCATGCCTTCAACTGAGACCTCGGCCGAGATATCCGAGATTTAAAACAGTGTTCTCAAGTCTAGTTAACTAAAGGAAGTTCATCTTCATATGTGTGTGAGAAAGCATCCACTATTACTCTTTTCTTCAATAAACCCTAATTTATGTATTCAAATCAAATTAGGGGTTTTGAACGCAAACAAGTCTTTCGAGAAATTGATTATTCAATCTGTAATTATAGGTTAGTCTCTCCAATTTGCTACCTATAAATTTATAATTTCTCGTTTACTCTCTTTCTTCATTAAAATAAAGAGTAGTTGTTGGGTCCGTGGACGTAGACAATCTAGCCGAACCACGTTAAATCTTTATGTTTTCTACTCTTCTGTTTTTCTTTGTTTGGTGATTATTTTTCATTGAATTGGTGGGTGATAATTAATCGATAAGCTATATCCTTCTTTTGGTTGCTTTTGCGCCTTAGTATTCCGCTGCAATTTTGGAGTTAGTGCAAATTAATTAAAATTTTGCTCATGTTTTCCATTAGATTTGATTTTTACCAATCTTCGAGGACAACTACATTTGCAAGTGTGGCTATTCTGTGTTAATTTTTGGATTCCATTAAATTTAGTTTTGCATTCTTGTGTATTTGAAACATTTCATCCATCATGGCTTGCTCATTTGTCACGCTTCATCATCCCATCTTCGAGCATATTCAAATGTTTATTAAACAAGTTTCCTTGATGATCCTCGCTCCATCACAGGGTATTTTGTTCTTCTTCTTTTTTTATAGGTTCCAAATTTATTTTATGCCCTTCTAAGATAAAGCTCTGGAGCATAATATGTACACTGACACTAGTATTACTGGGGATATAATTTGGCTTTATTATCTTATTCGTGAATTTAGCTTAACTATCCCCTATACTCAGGTCTTATACTGTGTTAATACTGGGACTACCACTTTGCTCGTAATCGTGAGGAGGCAAAGCTTTTATATGTCGACATTTTATACAGTTGGGACTAGCCGAAAGGCTTACCAAATCTCCAGTTGCTTCCAATTTGGTTTTTTACCACAAGGTCGAGAACTCCTAGTGCGATTGCGGAAGAATATTAAGACACATGAAAACGATTTGATCGGCCTAACGTAGCTATGAAATAATGTGGACATTTGTTAGGAAATGTCATATTTTAAATTTGATCACTTTCTTACGATTCATTATGTTATTTGTTTTTTTTTAATTATTATATTTTCGTATATTTAGAATATGCAATCCCTTGTTTTTATTGATTGTATACAAAGACCAGAGAAAATAATCATCAAGCGTGCCTATTATCATTCATTTACTCCCATATATTATTATTTTACTCTTCTCTTATATGTCCATTGCATTACTCTTGATTGTTTGTTTGTATGCATGAAAAATAATATTCAAGCTTCTAAATACTATGTAGGTTTACGGGGATATGTAATTATGTTTCACCAGGAGAATGTGAAATATTTCTTTCTAAACCTTTACTACAATCATGCTCTATCAAGGACTTGAAGAATTCACTTTTGCATCAGATGATTCATGCATTTTTGTGGATTAAGTATGAGAATAAGAACCCCAGGTAACAAATTTGTTAAAATTTTAAACACATGCTACATACAGACCTTAACATATCAAAAGGTTATATGCTTTATCCTTTTCATGTAGTGATCACAGCTTGAACTTCCAAAACATGAGAAACGCAATCAATTCATCTATAATTGATGATCATCAGGTTTGCACCTACTAGTTGGTACTATGTAAAATATTCATACAAAGTAATAAGTATAATCATCAATTCTTGTATAATCAATCAACTGGGTTTTTACTATTTTTCAGAGACCATGCAGTGGCTATAATGTACCGCTCGACCATAAACTTAGCTCCTTATCTAACTGTATGTTTAGCAAGACATATAGTCATGTTCAGTGGATGGTATTATTCTCAACTCTTTATATGGTTTGTGGATTCTTTTCATAGTGTTTTGGGGGAAAAAATAACCTTATAAGTGATTTTTTTAATCATTGTTATTTTTTCTAGTGTGATACTTGTGGGCTCAGGACCAGAAAATTGAGAGCACCATCGGATAAAAACTGTGTTAGTAAAGTTGGTCCTGCTGTGTCCTGTAACGACCCAAAATGCATGTGGCATAGGCAAGATTTCTTCATTTCAGTTTTTTCGTTATGAATTACCAAAGCAGAAAATCATGGTCCTAGTTTTACAACCACAACCACATCACTTGTTGATGATAGTTTCTGTTACTCTTAGAAAATTCTATGTGCATTATGCTTACAAGTATTTTGAATATGCAGCCATAAGAGCAAGTGTGCTGGGACTTTCACTGTTGCAGAATTGCAAGCTTACAAAGCTAAGAAAGTGAATTCAGACAAATTGGTGGCTTCAAATGGTACACAGGATCGTAATGCTAAGAAAATGAATTTGGAGAAAACGGTTGTTTCAAATGCTGCATCAGTTCAGGACAGGACAGTTAATCGCGATCAGGGAAAAACAGTATTGCAGCAAAGACCTGAAAATGCGGTGCATGAAGATGAAGATGATGAGGAAGATGAAAGCATACCACCATTGATAAACAAGAGAACTGAGCGGAGGAAGAGGATGAAGGTGATGCAGATTGCCATGAAAGTAGCTTACGAAAAGTTTAGGAAAGAAGAGGAAAACGAGGATGGAAATGATGAAGGAAATGAGATTATAGGTGCCTGAGTCAAGCAGTTGCATACATTTATACAATTTAAACTAAAAGGAAAGTTGAAAGTCAAAGTTATAGAGTTTGACCTTAGGTTAAAATTATAATACAAATACAAATTGTGATGGTGAATTATGGTACTTTGTTATTGAACATAATTGTGAGCTAGGACCAATGTGTGTCTAAGCTAACATGCTTCTTTTGAGTGATCTTATGATGCTAAACTTTATAAACTTGTGTTGGTCGATGTTTGTTGAAATATTGTCTTCTATGACAGGGTAAAAATAATTTGAAATCCGAAGGTTGTTATGGGCTGTTTATTTGGTTTTACACATCTATAAATGTATTGGATTATCAAAAACGATAGAGATCAGGCAGAGAAAGCTGTAATTGTTTACAGCGTAAGAAACAAAGAAAGTCGTGGGCGGTTAGTGATTTAGGTGCTTAATATAATATGTAAACTCCATTGATTACTAGAGTAACTCTTTTTCTTCCAAATATTGATGGAAGAGATCAAAGCAATTCCCTCACAACTTTGTGCTTCCCTTAACTTCTTTCATCTCTTTCCCACGATTTTTTTCAAAAGGAAAACAGAAATTGGAAAGTGGCATTTTTGTTATTTGAATGATACAACTGTTGGTACTATTTGTTGATAGGGTTGGCTTCAAAGCACTCGATGATGCTTTTCTTAATGCATTATTTGCTTTCATCATTATCTGATTAGACAAATGACTGCGTTGGGTTATATCGCATCATCTCCCATTGTTAAATTTTGTGATATTATATTGATGAAAATATAGGAGAAAGTTTGAGCTTTCCAACTATTCGAACAGTTCGTGTGAAAGAGTTATCGCGGTTCGAAGGAGAGAGAAAGTTTCGGTACAACAAATCAGCGGATCAATCGAATTCTATCAATAGTTCGACTGCCTATAGCGAAAACTGTAGTTTTTTTTAGAGTTGCTGGATGAAAATAGTCAACTTGTTGGAACACACCCAGTCGACTGATTGAGGAGTTGACCGACTGATTGCTTCTAATCAGTCAACCATTTAGCCGATGTTACCTTTTGTTATGGATGATCAATCGACCGTTCGTTTGTGGTCAATCGACTGATCGGTTGAAGCGGAGACTTTCTAGAGAATTCCAAAGCTTGAAATTTAGGGCATTTTCGTCAATTTTATTGTATTTCTCTTGTACTATAAAAGAGAAGGTTGGATCAGAATTATGGAGGAGTTTGGCGGTAGAGTTTCATGAAATGCTCTACTTTATCTACCGTTACTATTTCTTCATCTCTTACCTCCAAAAAAATTAGTTTCTAGAAGAAAATTGTTGTAATCAATCTCACTTTCATCCGTATTAATAAAAAATTTCCCCAAAATAGATGTACACTAACACGACGTTGGTGTAACAACTATAAATCTTCGTGTTCGTTATTTATTACTAGTTTTTATTTTGTTCTATGTATTATTGTGATTGTTGGTTGTGTTGGATAGAGGAATTGTCTTATTGATTGTTTTGCATCACTTTGCCAATTCGTTTGGAGCTTCCGCTAACTATGGTGTTATTTTATGTTTGAAGATAGATTTAATTATTTATTGATTAGACATATAAGTTCCCTAACATTTGATATAAGAGGGTCAAGGTGCGCATAAGGTGTTTATTGAAATGTCGGAATTAGAGAGTGACTCTACTAATTCCACGAAGCGTAATGATAGTAGCAGTAATGCATCATCATATGTATGTGGATCGTATGTAGCTTATGGATCACAATTGACGATGGAGAAATACAATGGAGACAATAATTTTGAAAAATGACAATGGAAGATGAAGGGATTCTTAGGCGGAATCGAGCACATCTTGCTGTGTTTGATACTTATTTGACATTGATGAATATGCCGAAGGTTGAGAAGGAAGAGATGGAAGGATGGACATTCACCACGCTTCAATTTGCTACATATGGGGGATAATGTAATATGTGAGATTAGCGATGAGACCACACATAAGGGTATTTGGGACAAGTTGAAGCAACCATATATAAAGAAATCAATCATAAATCGTTTGATCTTGTTGTAGACATTATTAACTTATAAGATGAAGGATGGAACTTCACTAATTAAAAGCACATTTGAACACATTTGATGGATTGCCAATGAAGATGCAAGCAATAGACTTTATAATATCAGAAGAGCAGATGGCTATGATCATATTATGTTCGTTGCTGGAGAGGTATACGGGGTTCTGTAATAGTTTGATTTATAGTTGAGATACACTGACTCTAGGCGATGTCAAGTGGGTCTTCTTAGTGAAGAGTTGCATGATCAATGAAGGAGTTGAGTGGTGATGGTTATAGGACTAGCAGTAGTCATGGCTTATTTGTACAGAGAGGAAGATATGAGAAGTATAAGGGTAATAAGAGAAGATCAAATCTAGAAAGCCAGACAATCGCGGAAGAGGAAAATCAAGAGGTAGTAACTCAAAGTGCTTCAGATGTAAGCTACATGGTTAATGAAAAAATGAATGTTTGGAGAAGAAGAAGGAGGTAGCGACTTCATCAATGGCTTTGGAGCATGTTGGTACTGATGTGCACGTGAATGTGTATATTTTTACCACAACATTAAATTTATTTAAATTAAATAAATGATCATATCGGGTATTTTAACTTGTTTAAACCAAAATTCATATTATTTTCAAATCGTCACATATTCATCTTCATCCAAGGGCAAAAGGATCATTTTTGTGCATATATTAATTTGAGAAAATTTAATTAGAAATTTCTATATTTTTTATAGGAATTTGGCTTCATATACAAGTGGTTACATGATGATATATGCATGCACAAGAGTGAAGAGAACAACTAAAGATGGAAATAATTCAAAGTGAAGATAATGGAGGACCCCACCTACCCACTTACCTTAATGTACAAATTAGAGGCTAATGCACATGCTTATGGAATTAATGGCTTCATGTACACTTAAATGATGATTAGTAGAAGCTAATGATTACTTGGCCTCCACACTTTCTCAAGGGTATTTTGGGCATTCCCCAAAAATATGAATTAGGGTTTAACATATGTATAAGGACCCCTTATGTTTCATGTAACCTTTTTTTCTCCCTTAGTCTCTCTTAGTTTAGTTTAGGCTCACAAATAAACAAGCTCTTCTCTTTCTCTTTTCATGGCTACTTAGCCATTTTTATTTTCATGTAATTTTCTTTTCTTTTTTTATGCAATTTAATATATGATCTTTTCCCTTTCTTGTTTATTTCCTTTTATGTTGTAGTGTAGATTTACTTTCATGCAAGTAGAATAGTTTTTTTTTCTTTCATTTAGCTCTCCTTTTCTCTTTGCTTTGTTCTACGTTGGAAGCTATATTTGTTGATATGATAACAAATATGAGAAGTTAAACCCCTTCAATTTAGGGGTAATGAAGCTCTCTAATTATATAGCTTCAACATTTTGATAAATGTTATGCTCTCTTTTTGTGCTTCATGGAAAATGATGTTTATGTAATTTTGTGCTTATTATTGAGTTTGAAAGCTTATGTTGTTCAAAACAAATAGGCTATGCTTAGTCATATGAATCACAAATTGCCTCTTCGTCTATATATGATTATGGCAAAGAAGTGAATGTTTAAATCAAAATTTGATGGCCTATATTTCTAAACAACAGTTAATAGGCCATGCTTAAAATAGATTTTCATTTTCAACTTTGTTGTCATTTTCATGAGAATTAAAAGTGGTTTAAAGGTTGTCATTTTCATAAGCCATCAAACTATAACACAACCTTTAAACCACTTTTAATTCTCATGAAAATGACAACAAAGTTGAAAATGAAAATCTATTTTAAGCATGGCCTATTAGCTATTGTTTAGAAATATAGGCCATCAAATTTTGATTTAAACATTCACTTCTTTGCCATAATCATATATAGATGAAGAGGCAATTTGTGATTCATATGACTAAGCATAGCCTATTTGTTTTGAACAATATAAGCTTTCAAACTCAATAATAAGCACAAAATTACATAAACATCATTTTCCATGAAGCACAAAAAGAGAGCATAAAATTTATCAAAATGTTGAAGCTATATAATTAGAGAGCTTCATTACCCCTAAATTGAAGAG
Source organism: Allium fistulosum (assembly GCA_030737815.1). NCBI lineage: Eukaryota > Viridiplantae > Streptophyta > Magnoliopsida > Asparagales > Amaryllidaceae > Allium > Allium fistulosum. Next base: position 1,432,504,807 of record CM060902.1, read on the forward strand.
GTTTAGCTTCTCATATTTGTTATCATATCAACAAATATAGCTTGCAACGTAGAACAAAACAAAGAGAAAAAGAGAGCTAAATGAAAGAAAAAAAAACTATTCTACTTGCATGAAAGTAAATCTACACTACAACAAGAAAGGAAATAAACAAGAAAGGGAAAAGATCATATATTAAATTGCATAAAAAAAAGAAAAGAAAATTACATGAAAATAAAAATGGCTAAGTAGCCATGAAAAGAGAAAGAGAAGAGCTTGTTTATTTGTGAGCCTAAACTAAACTAAGAGAGACTAAGGAAGAAAAAAAGGTTACATGAAACATAAGGGGTCCTTATACATGTGTTAAACCCTAATTTATATTTTTGGGGAATGCCCAAAATACCCTTGAGAAAGTGTGGAGGCCAAGTAATCATTAGCTTCTACTAATCATCATTTAAGTGTACATGAAGCCATTAATTCCATAAGCATGTGCAATAGCCTCTAATTTTTGTACATTAAGGTAGGTGGGTAGGTGGGGTCCTCCATTATCTTCACTTTGAATTATTTCCATCTTCATTTGTTCTCTTCACTCTTGTGCATGCATATATCATCATGTAACCACTTGTATATAAAGCCAAATTCCTATAAAATACAGAAATTTCTAATTAAATTTTCTCAAATTAATATATGCACAAAAATGACCATTTTGTCCTTGGATGAAGATGAATATGTGACGATTTGAATAATATGAATTTTGGTTTAAACAAGTTAAAATACCCGATATGATCATTTATTTAATTTAAATATATTAAATATGGTGGTAACAATATACACATTCACGTGCACATCAGGTAGTGAGATAGAGTAGGATGTACTAACCATTGTAGCATCAGAGGTTTTGGACCATGATTGGATGCTCGATTCAGGGGTGTCTTGTCATATGACGCCTAAAATGAATTGTTTTTATTCTTATCTCGACAAAGAGGGAAATGCAATTTTTTTGTAAGATGGTGCTACTTGTAAATTAATGGGTGTTGGCTTCGTGTGGATTCGAATGTTTGATGGCGTAATTCGCACATTGACTATTGTACGCTATATTTCAGGACTGTGGAAGTCACTTATTTATTTAGGACAGTTGGATTCTCTTGGTTGCAAAATCACTATAGAGAATGATGTTTGAGGGTTTCTAGGGGAGCATTTGTATTGATTGAAAGGTGATAAGGTCCATAGAAAGGAATAACCATTGAAGGTGAAAATTCTTTTGGTATTGATAGTTCTCATGATTTGGATGTGAGTAGATTTTGGTGTTTGAGATTATGTCATATTTCGAAGAAAGGCTTAGATATTCGTTGGAAGAGGAAGATGATTGTAGGGAAGAGCTTCAACAAGTTGGAGTTTTGCGAAGAATGTCATGGGAAAGCAATCAATGGTTCCATTCGATGAAGGGAAGCATAATTCTGGAAGTTTTCTTGAGTATGTTCACATGCATGTATGTTGAACTGACACCTGTAGCTTCTTTGGATGAAACTAGGTATTGTGTACCTTTTATTAATGTTTTTTATTGAAAGGTTTGGGTGTATGTAATGAAAGCCAAGTTGGAGGCATTTGAGAAGTTAAAAGTGTAGAAAGCTCTTATTGAGAAATAGAGTGGGAAGATTTTGAAGGTATTGAGATTTGACAATGTTGGGGAGTGTGTTTCCAGAAATTTCTCAGATTATTGCAAACAATATGTAGTTAGAAGGTATTTTACTATAACAGGTGATCCATGATTAAATGGGGTTATCGAGAGGATGAATCGTGCTCTATCGAAAAAAGGCTCGATGCTTGAGATTGACATCGAGTTTTGCAAAGGGATTTTGGGTCGAAGCTTTGTCAACTCTAATTCATATTGTGAATCAAATTCCATGCTCATCTTTTAATGGAGAAATTCTAGAAGAATTGTTGAAATGGAAGAGTATATAGTTGGTTTTATCTTTGTGTATTTGACAATCCGAATTATGTGTACAATTCTGGAAATGATAAACTTGAGCCAAGGGATTTCAAGCAAGTTATGTTAGGCTACACAGACGGGGTGAAAGGATATCTTATTTCGAACTCAAAAATAAATAAGGTGATTAACTCGCATCATGTTACATTTGATGAGTCTGGTTTATTTAAGGAGAAGGAGAACTGCTTTGTTTAAAGAGAAGGAGAACTCATTTGATGTTGCAGATTTGATTAGTGACAAATCAAAAGAGATGGAGATTATTCTCACTTTTCAATGTAGTAGTAAAGTAGATGCTGTCGGTAAGACGTTTTATTTTACATCATATGGCGGTCCATAAGTTTCCACCAGTGATGGTGGCGTGAATGATATTAGAGAGTGTCTGATTCAAGATAGAACTGAAGTCGAAACGATACGAGGTGAAGCGGAAGGAAGTATGGGTGATGCAATTGCCAAGCGGGTGGGTTGTCGCACTTTAAGGCCGCCTGAGAGCTATGGTTGTAATGATTCATAACTTTGACAATAGAATATTTAAATAATGAATTTAAATATTAATACTAATTAATTGCAGATCCAAAAATATGATTCAAACGATCGAATTAGGACTCGAGACCACTTCCGTTGAATCAGAATTGACATTGCGAATTAAAATGAGTATAAATATCACTATATTTGAAGATCAACGATTAAAATGCCAAAACGATCTCGAAATGCACAAAATTATCATCCCTAAGCACTGTCTCAGATAGCAACAAAATTTATACCATTGTGATCGAAAAATTAGGTGTTGCACGCCGACGAGTTTGTTGCGATTGGGTGTGGTCATACGAGCTCAAAATGTACAACGGTTTATTTGAAAAATCAAATAAATAATGTATAATATTTATATAAATATATACTGCATAATCCATCTCTCTCACTAAAATATCGTTCTATTTCCTGTAGAAACAAAATGGCCGCCTCCTCTTCCTAAACCCTTCGATAACTTAAATCGAGAGTTTCGTTCAATGATAAATCATGAAACCAGGTCCGTTAAACTTTTATTGGAGAAGCTTCGCATCCATGTGGGTTTCTTAAGGTGAAGCAACGCCTGGCCGAGCTTGATATAGTGCACAACGAGCTAGGGTTTGGGCAGCAGAGGAGGAGGAATTAGGCGATGTGGATGGCACCGTCGAGTTTCTCTTCACGAGGCGCACCTTCTCATGTCATCCACTTGGACTCTGATCATCATAGTGGAATTGCGACATCAGGGGTCAACTTTAGGTCCTAAATGGCGGGGGTGGACAAGCTTGGATTCATGGTATTTGTCGCGAGCACGCATGTAGTGGAGCGCACTGCAATCGTCCGTTCGTCGTTTCATGGTGTGAACGAGGAGAAATTGGGGCTAAATGCACGGTGTGAATTGGTTCGCATGCATGTACAAGATTTGGGGAAGAAGAATTATTAAAGTAATTAAGGTAATTAATTTTTAATTAAGTTAATTAATAGTTTATTTAATCTTGATTAGTATTTAATTCATATCTTTTGCATATGAGGTCCGTTTTGGGTGCGTTTCTTACGTTGTGCTCATGATGGAGAGCTGTACAGATTTTACATTGGATTGGTCATCTTTTATTGAGGTGAGTGATATTGTCTTCCACCATACTATGATTGTTAGTATAGTAGAAAAACGGTGTTTTGAAATGATTTTTAACTTTAAAAACGTGAATTTAATATATTTAAACACACAACTAGTTTTTGTAAACAAAATTTAAAGTAGTTTAAAATGGTTTTAAATCGAATATCACATTTTCTCCATTGACGTGCTATTTTAGGAAATTGCTAGTTTTAGTCCGTTTTTGATATAATCTCACATTGGTTGATATAGATGCATTATACATGTTGTATGTATACTATATTAGATGTATGTAAATGACGATTAATCAGCATTCCAACGTTAGGGAATATTTCATACGTTGGGGTTTTGTGTATATTGATCAGAAACCTAAACGCATGGGATAAGTTGTAGAAGAGTATTCGGCTGCATGCCAACCGATTAGAAGATGGAAGACGATGGAGTTGGATGGGTTTTGGACTTCAGGAATGGACAGCGGACATTTTTATTTGGTTTTCACTTATACATTTTTGGCTAAGTACATGACCAAAGTGGTCAGTATTGACCACTATAGAGTGGTCGGTGCCCATCACTATTGATGATGGCCGATTTGACGGATCTTTGGCATGGATGATGAGGAGGCTTCGAGAAGCTCAATTGTGACGCCCCACCTCTATGCTCACAATAACAAAGGGTATTAAAAGAAATACTGTCTGTTATTACGAAGAATAAGGCTGGATAGGAGCGACCATCTGTAGTTAGGCCTTACACTAGTATTGGTTATCTCGATAGGAGTGGTATTTATATTTTTCATCTCTTTAATCTTTGTTTATTTTCTCCCATCGACATATCCAATTCCAGTATGAAACGAACTACGATGGTTCATAATAGTTTAGGATACATATATAATAATAACACAGGTAAGCTAAATGCGGAACATAGGTAATATAAAAATCTCATATATATAACTGAAGTTAGTTACAATACATGTGATACAACTACAACTGTCGACACTGGAAGTTACATATACAAGTACAATATTGTAAATAATATACATGAATACATATCATCCTATACTATGACAACGACTACTCCAAAAGGTATGAAGAGACTTCATAGCTCAAGCAGCAACCCAAAGCAAGATATCAACAACCTGAAATAACTCGGTCTGACCCGAGTATTAAATTCAAAAGAAAATAATACACGGGTCAGTCTGATTCAAACTCAGTTATTAATGCACGGAAGCAATAATAATTAAATAATCAAATAGACGACAGTCATAGAAATCCCGTCTATCCAATCCTTTAACAAGGAAATCGGATAACGGTAGATATAACAGTAAACAGTGTTAAACAAAAAATCAGCAAATTCAAATCATCAACAAAGATAAATAAAAAGATTATCAATGAAGATAATTTAGAAAACAACAAAATTGTCTAAACGACAATTAACAACAAAATCTAATTATTAAATAAATAATTAGAAACTCATAATCTAATTATCAAATAGATAATTAGACAACAACAAAAATGATCAAATCAAACCAAATCAGAATACAATTTCAAAATATTAAATTGAACACACAAAACAATTCAAACAATTGAAATAACACTTAAAAAGTCAATACTGTGTGGCTGCAGTACACGCTCGCGTGCACTACCTCGCCACTATAGTATATGATGTCATCATAACTCCAAATATTAACAACAAATCGAAACTGCAGAGGTCAAGTCACGGCTATCACGACTCAACACAACTGCAAATAAAATGAAACTGCTCCGAAGGAATGGCAATACGACATGGCAAGAATGCTCAAGCCAAAAGCTAATCCAAAAATCAACAAAGTCACCAATGAATCAGAAATTACAACCCAAAGGTTAACAGTTCAAAGAAATGCATATAATCATGCAACAGTGAAATGAAACAGTGCAGTGATATGCACAATGCACAGCAACTACACAGTGACAACAGAACAGGTCGAAATCGACCCATGAACAAAACTCAAATGTACAGTACTCCACTCGAATGACCAAGTGCACAAGGCAGTGGTACAAACATGAAATGAATCAGAGGAAGTCCATATAATGCAACAGCAGACTCAAAACAACACAAAAGTTCTCAAATTCAACATGACAGTAAGCATCAGTGCACAAGGGCAATGACACGTACATATACATGAACCAGCAGAAGCAAATGAATTGCAACAGTAGAACAACAAGACACAAAGGCTACAAGGATAAATGAATCTACAAAACAGCAAGTATTCAACTACATAGATATATGCAGTGATCAATATAAATGAAACAAAAACAACTGGCACTAATTCGAGATCAATTCGAAATGAACCAGAACACAAATCCAGACCAGGCCATAATGAAGCAAACCACTGACTCAAGTACACCATTGACACCAATGAAGTCAAGACAAAGCAATGCTATCTCAAATTAGAGCAAGATCACAAGAGGGCAGACAGAGGTTGTGGCTTAGACTGACGCAACCCAGACTCGCAAACCAAATGAACTCGACCCAGAATATATACAAAACATCAGAGTCAAAGTAAAACATGAAGCACAACAAAGCCAGGAACTCCTCAAAACTACAGACAACATATCACGGGTGAAGTACAAGTCAGGGAAGCAAGTATGAGCAACCCGAACCATTGGATGTCGACCACCAAACCAACAAGCCAACACTGCCACTGACTCAGATGAACACATGGACGAGGTCGAATATCAGAAACAAAATCAAGACCAACTCTAAGCAATACGCCGTAACAGTATAAATCAAGCAAATCCAAAGCAAAAATCGTCACAATTAATGAACGAGACAACCTTTATCACAAAGTAAAAATTCATATCCGGGGGTGACCAAGTCAACCAAAAATGATCGGAGCCGAAGCCGCGAGTCAAACAAGTCAAATTAAAATCGAAATCAACATCGAAAAATCTAGTCGAAGCCGAAGAATACGAAAACAAAACAAGAAGACGATTTAAACAATTCGAACGAGATGTGAGTGAAGAGATCACTTACCTTCTTCGACGAGCATAGAAGTAGCCGCGAGCAACGACAATTGGATCGAGCAAGCCAGAGTCGACGCCGTGGCATCACGAAGACGAGCGAACCCTAGCAGCCATTTTCACAAGCAAAGAGGACTAAGATCGAAAGCCCTAATTTCGAAAAGAGGAATGAACGAACGAAGCCGCCATTTTTATCGTTACTTTTGCTTAGGGTTTTAGATGAAAAAGAATAAAGGGGGAAGGTTATGAATTATCACGGCACAAAAAGAAACGTGGGCCAAATGAATTTTAAAGCCCGCATAACTGCTAACCAATTTTTCAAAGAATTTCAACTCGATTAAAAATTCCAATAGCAATTAACAACCAATTCAATAGTCATTTGTCGATAATTAATTGTTACAAAACCCCGGGTTGTTACAGACTCCCCTCCTTATAAAAATTGCGTCCCCGCAATTTTCATAATTAAAGTCGTCAATAACAATTATTTTTCTAACATAAACTGGTTTATCTAGAAAAATAAAGGTCAAGAACACAAACGTCAAAGAAATCTTTTAATTTCATAAAAGAAATTCACAAATTCTCAACAAAATCTAATTATCAAATAGATAATCAGAAAACAACAAAACTGAATAAATACAATTATCAGCAATTTTTAATTATCAATTAGATAATTAGAATACATAAATCACAAAACAGCAATATCTAATTATCGATACGATAATTAGAAAACAGCAAAAATCTAATTACCAACAAAGACAATTAGAAAACACAAATCACAAATCGGAAAACCGCAAATATCTAGTTATCCAACAAATAACTAGAAAACACAAACTTCATAATCAGCAAACTCTAACTATCAACAGAGATAGATAGAAAATAGCAATTCAATATGATCAACATAATCTAGAATCAATTAGAGACTAGAAAATCTGAAAATCAGCAAAATTAGCAAATATCCAATTATCAAAAACGATAATCAGAAAACACAATTATCTAATTATCAAAAACGATAATCAAAAAACAACAAATATCTAATTATCAAAACGATAATCAGAAATCTCAAATCAACACATATCTAATTATCAAAAACGATAATTAGAAAACACAAATATCTAATTATCAAAAACGATAATTTGAAAACACAAATCAACACATATCTAATTATCAAAAACGATAATTAGAAAACACAAATATCTAATTATCAAAAACGATAATCAGAAAACACAAATATCTAATTATCAAAAACGATAATTAGAAAACAGAAATATCTAATTATCAAAAATGATAATCAGAAAACAACAAATATCTAATTATCAAAAACGATAATCAGAAAACACAAATATCTAATCATCAAAAACGATAATTAGAAAACAACAAATATCTAATTATCAAAAACGATAATCAGAAAACAACAAATATCTAATTATCAAAAACGATAATCAGAAATTTCAAATCAACAAATATCTAATTATCAAAAACGATAATCAGAAAACATCAAATATCTAATTATCAAAAACGATAATCAGAAATCTCAAATCAACACATATCTAATTATCAAAAACGATAATCAGAAATTTCAAATCAACAAATATCTAATTATCAAAACGATAATCAGAAATCTCAAATCAACACATATCTAATTATCAAAAACGATAATTAGAAAACACAAATATCTAATTATCAAAAACGATAATTAGAAAACACAAATCAACACATATCTAATTATCAAAAATTATAATTAGAAAACACAAATATCTAATTATCAAAAACGATAATTAGAAAACACAAATATCTAATTATCAAAATGATAATTAGAAAACGCAAATATCTAATTATCAAAAACGATAATCAGAAAACACAAATATCTAATTATCAAAAACGATAATTAGAAAACACAAATATCTACTTATCAAAAACGATAATTAGAAAACACAAATCAACACATATCTAATTATCAAAACGATAATCAGAAATCAAATCAACAAATATCTAATTATCAACAAAGATAATGAGAACTCAAATCAGCAAATATCTAATTATCAACAAAGATAATTAGAACTCAAATCAGCAATTATCTAATTATCAACAAAGATAATTAGAACTCAAATCAGCAAATATCTAATTATCAACAAAGATAATTAGAACTCAAATCAGCAAATATCTAATTATCAACAAAGATAATTAGAACTCAAATCAGCAAATATCTAATTATCAACAAAGATAATTAGAACTCAAATAAGCAAATATCTAATTACCAACAAAGATAATTAGAACTCAAATCAGCAAATATCTAATTACCAACAAAGATAATTAGAACTCGAATCAGCAAATATCTAATTACCAACAAAGATAATTAGAACTCGAATCAGCAAATATCTAATTATCAACAAAGATAATTAGAAATCAAATCAGCAATTATCTAATTATCAACAAAGATAATTAGAACTCAAATCAGCAAATATCTAATTATCAACAAAGATAATTAGAACTCAAACCAGCAAATATCTAATTACCTGCAGATAATTAGAAACAACAAAGAAATCAATTAAGATGACTAGAAAATCAACATAAAAGGTGGATCGATCCCAGCATATGGCGAGTCTAAGCTACGCCGCACGTGCAACAACATATGGCCGAAGCCTACCAAATACTATAATTTTTTGGCGCCCATCAGATGACCCGAAGATCCGCAGAGTGACCCGAAGGTCTAGTACTGGTATTTGACCCGAAGGTCCAGCAGAGTGGCCCGAAAGCCCAACAAATGACCCGAAGGTCCAGCAGAGTGGCTCGAAAGCCCAACAAATCATCAGAATCATCAAACATCAGATGTTTCAATTAACGAGTCCGGAATTAACCAAAATAGCAAACGCACGTGTCTCATACCACGTGTTTTACTAAATCGTTTAATTCTCTTCATCGTTTCCTTAAAAGTGCAAAATTGTGTATTTTAAATAAATACATTTTTCGTTCTCAAACGGACAAGTCCGGAATTAAGAGAAACAGTAAAAGTGAGGGTTCATAGTCCTCAATTTTGCTGAAGCGTTTAAATCGCTTCCTCATTCTTTTGAAAGCGCAAACTGTAAAATTTTTAAAAACAATTTTATTTTAAAAACAATTTTCAAAACACGTGATTTAAAACAGCAACATCAGTAGCAATTTCAATAAGGAAATCGCACTTCTCAAAACATTGTAAAAACGGGTATCAAATCAGTATTGTGCAATAACCGCTTGAAAATCCAATTTAAAATTTGACGGTTACTGAAGCCAAAGCGACAGTAATTTTTATACGTCAAAATCTCATCAAAATAATTCACATCAAAATGTAATACCAGTGAATTTTCATTCATTAAAAATGTCAACAAAACACCATGCTTCAAAATTTTAGCAACGATGTAAAAATCCCGTTATAAAAATAACGGCAACAAAATACATTTAAATCTGTAACGACCCGTAAATTTCAACTGTTTTAATAACGTAATTAGTTGAAATTTTGCGAAATTTTAAAACGATAAAATTTTGAAATAAAATTTAATATTTGGAATACGTCTAGTTAAACATAGCAACTGGTAAATTTTCGTCCGAAAATATGAAAGTTTATTTCGTACGTAAATTCACTTCAATTTAATCAGTTAAAAAACGATGAAAATAAAATGTTTCCGAAACCTAAATATTTTTACATAGAAAAATTCTAAACCATCTTCTGAGCAAGATGTCAGTTTGTCGTTTTTCCAAATTCGGACATCTTTGGCTCCGTCGATCTTATTTTTCAGTGTTTTTCTTGCATTTTCCGCTGGTAGAAAAATTCGAATTTTATAATTCAAACCGTACCACTGATATCCATATACCGTTTTGATCGTCTCGTCGTGCTGATCTCTGCGTCATATTCAATTCTGTGTTTTGAAGTCCGATACACAGCGGAACCCATGAAAACAATTTCGTATCGATACCGGTTTTATAATCTTTTGGGTTCTTTTCAGTTACCCATGTGCATTGAAGAGCAGCCAAGCATTAAATGAACATCAATAATGACTTCTCAGCTCAATCAAAATGAAAAACTTAACCATTGACGTTTGCTTTTCCTTTACGTGCTGTCTTCTTTTTGAAGAAACCAAGATATATTAATACAAAGAAATAACATGTGTCAGTTTACATTCTGTCATCTCAACATGCTTTCTATTTTGTGTTTTGCTTACTCATTTATTTATATATATATATATATTTTATTTATACGTGCTGAAACCATTCCATATTGCTTTCCTCCTCACCTCAAATGAAACCCATTTTCTCACGCAACCACATCACCACCCGCTCCTCTCGCCTGCTCGCTTGAAACCGCTCCACCGGCCTAATCCTTCCACCATGACCATGCTTCGGCCTGCTCCTCTTCCTTTCTCCTTGCGCATGGCCCCGCACCGTCATGCAACAACAATCACAACCCTCCACTTCGGCATGGCCGCATGCAGCACGAGATCCCACACCTAGCACCCTCCTTTCCCAGCAAAGCCAAACAACGCCAACATGACGCGAGCAAGCACCTCGCCTGGCCGAGCTCGCCTGCACCCAGCGTGCAGCACCCGTTCTTTCAACCTCAGCCCGCAAGCACACTACGCCGAATCTCCCTCTCCATTGTAGCCGTTGCTACCACCAGCCAACTGCCATCAGCCTCTTCACCGAGCCACCATATCAGCCGCCGCACCACTAGCAGCTACAACCACCCGCCTACTGCCCTCCCTTTCATTTCGAAACCCATGCCCTTCCACGCACGCAAACCCATGCCGAGAACCACCTCCTTCGCCGCTCTTCTCACCAGTCATTTGTACGCATATTATAGGTTAGTATATTTTTCAGTTGTGTATATGTCCATATATATTAGTTATATAAGTTATAATATGTTAATGTATATATACATGTTAGTTTTGAAATTTTTATATCTAAATATATAGTGAAGTATACATGCTCTGTTGTCTATGTTCTGTTTTGTGTAAATAGTGCTACATATGTTATGTATTTTTTTGTTAGCTGTACATAAAGTTGTTTTAAGTTTAGTATTTAAAGTATAAGAAAATGCATAAAGTTGTTACAGCACATATGAAGTTGTACACGTGGGGTATATGTTTAAAAGTATATTATGTAAATTTATTTGTTACTATATATTATAAAGGCTGTACATTAGTTTATATACATCTGTTAGTTTTATTGGTTTATATATATGGGTTTATATGTATAGTTTTCGAAATAACAGCAGTTAGACTACATGTTCACGATATCATATCTCACTCATGTTTTATCGGAATGAGTTGATTCTATTTTTAAAAAAGAGTCTAAGTTACCTAGTTTATGCCTGTCAAATTTCAGTAAAATCCGACATCGTTTGATTAGTGGTCGAGGATCTGGAAGTTAGATCCAGGCAGCTGTTCTTTTGTACTTGAAATTATTTTACACTGCTGCAAACACGACTTGAGTTCATGTTTGACGCATCGTATCTCTTCCGTATTACGTCGAAATGGGTTAATTCTATTTTTAAAAAAGAGTTTAAGTTACCTAGTTTATGTCTGTCAAATTTCAGTAAAATCCGACATCGTTTGATTAGTGGTCGAGGATCTGGAATTAGACCCAGGCAGCTGTTCTTTTGTACTTGAAATTATTTTACACTGCTGCAAACACGACCTGAGTTCATGTTTGACGCATCGTCTCTCTCCCGTATTACGTCGGAATGGGTTGATTCTATTTTTAAAAAAGATTCTAAGTTACCTAGTTTATGCCTATCAAATTTCAGAAAAATCCGACATCGTTTGATTAGTGGTCGAGGATCTGGAAGTTAGACCCAAGCAGCTGTTCTTTTGTACTTAGAAATTACTTTACACTGCTGCAAACATGGCCTGAGTCTATGTTCGTATCATCGTAACTTTTCTCGTCTCTTGTCCAAATCAAGTGATTCTTTTGCAGTTTAAATTACAAGTTTTGATCTTTATTCACACCAAATTTCAGACCATTTCGATCTCGGTAGCACATAGAATTATATTGTTAAACTTTGACGCATGACATGTTTTATTTGTTGCTATGTTGAATGTTTTGATTTGATTTCATCGATTTCTGTTATCAGCTTTGATCGTTGAATTCGTGCCGATTTGTTTTGCTTGGATTCGTAACTCAATCTCTATGTCCGTATCAGTGTGCGTATCTGTGTCATCTTCTCGTGCATCTCTAGCCTCGAAAGGTGAGCAATCACTCACGATTAACGTTCTTATATTTATTAAATCTGATTTCAATTGAAACGACAATTGAAATATACTGCTGTTAGTTATTTATATTGCTATATCTATGACATCATCTGTATCTGTTCACCTGTGACACCTGACATCATTATCTGTTATTTATATTGACATATATATATGCCATCATCGGTATCTGTTCACTTGTGACATTTGACCCCCTTATCTGTTATTTATACTGATGATATATGCATGTTACTATTGTTATATTGTTATCATATCTGTTATCACTCTGCAAGTTCCCTGTTAGTATAGAATCACTATGGGTTGAAATGATACATACCCGAACGGACTTTAGAATAGGAGAAAATCGTTATGGGTTGAAATGATAAACCCAAGCGATTTTCAAATTAAATTGAATTTGGGATTTCAGGTTGAAAAGATATATACTCGAATATATTTTAAATTGCGGATTGAAATGATAGATATCCGTATCACTTGACCATAGGATAGAAAATTATATACAGACACCGTTGGTCTATATATAAATGTTTTTGAAAAACATTTCTACGGTTTTGAAAGATTAATAAATAATGATTTTAAAGATTTATTAAAGTTGATTTAATAAAGTTGATTTGAATCAATATGAAATATGTTTAAGTATTTATGTAAAAATTATATTTTTAAATATAGAATTTATAATGTTTCAGGTTGAAAGATAAATTTGAAGTGATTTGGAATTCTTAATTATTCAAGAATTATACTTAAATAAGTTGATTTGAAATTTTAAGATATGTTTTATAACTTGAATTAATTAAGAAGTGGCTTAATGAATATTTCAAACTTATATAAATTTAAATGGGATATTTTGTCTATATAAATTTGTAAATTGAAGTTGTATTTTTGATGTATTGAAATGATTAAAGAAATATTTCAGAAACTAAATGTAATGAAATTAAATTAGGGCATAAATTGAATTATCGAATTTAGTTTTGAAATGTCGAATATTTAAACTTTGAAATATATTGAAATTGAAATGGTTTATTTATGGTTCAAATAGGCATTTGAAATCGATAATTTGAAAGGGTTTATTGAAAAACTAAATTGAATTGAAATTGATGATTTGAGATTTAATTAAATTTTAATTTTGGAATTCGAGTTTATGTGAATTGATTTGTGAAATTTGAGGAAGCTATTTTTATATAGAGTATTTAAACTATATCAAAAACTATTTATATTTTAATATAAATTATTTTAATAAAAATCATTTTCAATATAAATTATTTTATTTTAACTTATAACTATTTTATATAAACTATTTTATTTTATAAACTATTTTTCTATATATACAAATTTTAATATCTAAACTGTTTAAGAGGAAAGTGTTAGGATTTCAAAGTGTTATGAATTTCAAGTTTTGATTTCCAAAGTGTTATGATTTTAAAAGACTTATGATTTCAAAAGCGATATAACTTTGGAAAGTGATAGGATTTTGGAAATGAATTTATTTGAAGTGAAAGTGATATCGTATTGATATGGTTTTGAAATAGCAATGACATGTCGGTTTTGAAATATAACTATTTTGAAATTTTATTTAATGACCATCGGTGTAATAATACGTAGTTATTAAAGAGACCGGGATCGTATATGGACATACTCTCTGTCGATACCGAAAACCACTTTAATAACTAATATACGCGGAGTGTTGATCCAGAACGAAGTGGATGGTTTTGATAAACGCGTTGACTGAAGAAAGAGAACGATTTTGGATGACCCCTGACATGACTAAAACGGGAGCCGCGCCGGGCCATTGAGGTTCGCCACCTCTAGCGGACACACTTCTTCGTTGCCACATCTATTACTTTTGTGATTCGATTTGGGTGCACCCCTCGATTTTAGGAGTGTTGTTTCGCGGTGTTGGGGTAGTAGCTGCTATGTCCAACATCAGTCTGGATCACGCAACTACTAGTATCCTAGTTGGTATCGCCTCATGTACCTTGTCATACTGATTATCCTATTCGCGACCACCACGTTTTGGTTTGTACCTTTAGTATATGGATTGCCCTCTGGTGACTTCCGGTTTTGGCGAAACTACGGTCTTGTATATGCTCTTGGGGAATAAAAATGTGTTAAGGGTGGAATGGGCCATGGCTTAACGCTAGTTTGATATTTTACTTTATGATAGACATTATTGTATATAGCGTATTCTATTATATAGTAGATAGTTTAATGGATCCTTAGAGGATGGAAATCCCGAACATCCTTTGAGTTACTTGTATTTCAGTCGTTATTTCACTTGAGTTGGATTTATTGATATAAGAATGTTAATCCTGACTCGAGTGTTTTGTGTTTTCTTTACGCTCGGGTCAGACTGAGTGATACAGTATTTGAGACTCACCTTTGGAGTTAGAGCTTCGCTTGGAGATCCAGCTATCTATCCAGCTTTCAGTTATTCAGTTGATTCCAGTGATGTATTCAGATCTTGTATTTGACTATTTTATTGAGATATCTATGTATTCGAGACCTCTGTTGTATCTTGTTAACTCTGTTATATATATAGTAGCTTCATGAACTACTATTCTTTTGTTTCCACTGCATTATTGTTATACTACTCTGTGTCTGTGATCTGTGATTATTTTATTTACTATATATGCTGAGTTTTGCCAATTTAAATTAACAATCTATTATTTTGAATTATTCAAGTCTGACATGTGTGGATTTATTGTCGACTTGAATGGTCCAAAATAGTGGGTCGTTACAGTTGGTATCAGAGCTTTGGTAGCTCTAGGCAAAACTTAGCATGTAGGGTAAATGTATATACAGAATCACTCTCATTCGAGTTTCAATCTCATCCTTTGACTCGATTCCTTTGAATTTTGGAACGTTCCCTGCGGTTCCAAATTTCATTCGTGTGTCTCACTATTCGTCTTCTTTCAATTCTGGAGCATCCAATAACTCCACTTTGAATCACCTTTATAATGGATCGGCGGTCTCGCCAATCTTCGGAATTTTGTAAATGGGTGAAACTCCTTTACAATTGGCATCGATTCACCGGAGATTTATATATCCTCGGTTTAGATGCTACTATCTCTTGTATGCCCTGATTATATCTTTGGTGGTCGAATATCGATTTACCTCGGAATTCTGCATCAGTCTTATTCGTGAAGTCACGGTCAATCCGGTTAAGGTTGCCCGTAAATTAAATAAGCTTACCCATCTCCCGATTCTGTTATTTAATCATCTTATCTTTTCTTTCGAGTTTGTCTTCTAATCAGAATTCTCTTTGATTTGAGTCCATCAAATTTGAATCTCTATCCTTGCTTTGAATCCATTCTTGTATCGTCGAGCGAGGAAGTGTATTTGTAAATCTATATTAAAAATGTTTTAAAATATATTGTGTTGTTTGAGTTGTTGATATTGATTTGGGTTTTCGATCGATTCGTCTGATCAACGCTATCGATAGGATTTCCAAAACACTTTAACAGAGCAAACCGACACAATATCATTTTCAAATTAGGTAAACAAAATAAAATTTTTGAATGATTATATTATATATAAATATAAGTTTTCTAAAATTAAATTGTTAATGAATTGGTTGTCAGAAATGATAATATTTGATTTTCAACTATTGTTCGATAAATGAATTTATAAACTTGGTTTATAAACTGATTTAGAATTTGAAATGAAATTAAATTAAGGATTTGAGAATTTAATTTCCAATGATTTCGAACTATGGTTCTAAAGGTTTAAAATGCACATTATTTAAAGGTATTTTGACTATAATTTGTTCCAAAGAATTTTCATGTATATTATTTAAAATATTTTCAAATAAAAACCGTTTTCAAAGAATTTTAAAATGTGGAAATTAGTGCTCTTCTCTTTGTCGCTGGAAAATAATTTCGGTGATGGCGGCCGCATCATCGACATTCATTTTCGAGTTTTGAAGTGGAGAAACCATTTTGTAGCTTTGCTACGGTTTTGTTTGGAAAAAAAATATATATTTTGATTTGAATTTCTTCAGTATATTTTGATTTAAATATATATAGGTATCTTATTTTAAAATTTAATTTGATTTGATATAAATATATTATATATATCTCTAAATTGTTTAAAGTTAATCGGAAGTTTAATTCTTAAATTTTGTTAAAGGATGATTTTAATTATAAATAAAACCAAAATTTGGAATAAATATTTAAACTTGAATAATTGAATTGGAAATTTTTTGTTTGTATATTGTTCAACTGCATTCTAATACAACTTACCTAAATCATACTGAAGTTGAATATGTAATTGGATAATATATAAGATAAATTGAATTTATAAATAAAATTGGAGTGTTTATAATAAATGTTATACACTAAATTTTGATTATAAAGATGTTAATAGAGTTAGATAGGATAATAAGTAAACTCAGTTAATAATGAAATAAATTTGTTTTGAAAGAATTAATAAATTTGTTTGAAAGAATTAATAAATTGAAATTTGATCAACATATGAAAATACCTTGAATTTAAAAGAAATTAATAGATGTAAATTAATTTAAATCGAAACTTTTATGTTTTAAATTAATTTATATGGGTTAAATATATGTGAGTAGATATATTAAGTAGAATAAATTTAACAGTAACTTGGAATAAAGAAGAATTTAAAATTGTTGAAGAAAATATGATTATAATAAAAGACTATCCAAATTTATGGTTTTAGAAATTGTAAATTGAAGAAAATGGGGTAATAAGATAATGAATTTAGAAATAGTTGAGATTGATTTTAGTGAAATCAAATGGATTAAATCAATTATTGAATATCAATTAATTTAAATTTGAATTTATGTGGTTTAAATTAATTGTTATTTGTATTTCAAATCTGTTTTTCTTTCTGGTTGTTTCTATTCTATTACATCGTTCCTTTTCGGGGATGAAAAGTTTTGAGTGGGGGAGAGTGTAAAGACCCGTAAATTTCAACTGTTTTAATAACGTAATTAGTTGAAATTTTGCGAAATTTTAAAACGATAAAATTTTGAAATAAAATTTAATATTTGGAATACGTCTAGTTAAACATAGCAATTGGTAAATTTTCGTCCGAAAATATGAAAGTTTATTTCGTACGTAAATTCACTTCAATTTAATCAGTTAAAAAGCGATGAAAATAAAATGTTTTCGAAACCTAAATATTTTTACTTAGAAAAATTCTAAACCATCTTCTGAGCAAGATGTCAGTTTGTCGTTTTTCCAAATTCGGACATCTTTGGCTCCGTCGATCTTATTTTTCAGTGTTTTTCTTGCATTTTCCGCTGGTAGAAAAATTCGAATTTTATAATTCAAACCGTACCACTGATATCCATATACCGTTTTGATCGTCTCGTCGTGCCGATCTCTGCGTCATATTCAATTCTGTGTTTTGAAGTCCGATACACAGCGGAACCCATGAAAACAATTTCGTATCGATACCGGTTTTATAATCTTTTGGGTTCTTTTCAGTTACCCATGTGCATTGAAGAGCAGCCAAGCATTAAATGAACAGCAATTATGACTTCTCAGCTCAATCAAAATGAAAAACTTGACCATTGACGTTTGCTTTTCCTTTACGTGCTGTCTTCTTTTTGAAGAAACCAAGATATATTAATACAAAGAAATAACATGTGTCAGTTTACATTCTGTCATCTCAACCTGCTTTCTATTTTGTGTTTTGCTTACTCATTTTTTTTTTTTTTTTTTTTTGAAAACTCAGGAGAACCCGGCGGGCCGGTAAACTCCTGAGGAGGATATAGTAAAGCCGTCCGCTGATCCAAGCCCCCATACCCCCGGGTAAATTTATATAGGATAGGGAAGCGCATGGTAGGAATCGAACCTAGGTCTTTTTACCAAAACCCAAGCCTCCTTTCCACTGCGCCGCACCCGCGGACTTACTCATTTATATATATATATATATATATATATATATATATTTTATTTATACGTGCTGAAACCATTCCATATTGCTTTCCTCCTCACCTCAAATGAAACCCATTTTCTCACGCAACCACATCACCACCCGCTCCTCTCGCCTGCTCGCGTGAAACCGCTCCACCAGCCTAATCCTTCCACCACGACCATGCTTCGGCCTGCTCCTCTTCCTTTCTCCTTGCGCATGGCCCCGCACCATCATGCAACAACAATCACAACCCTCCACTTCGGCATGGCCGCATGCAGCACGAGATCCCACACCTAGCACCCTCCTTTCCCAGCAAAGCCAAACAACGCCAACATGACGCGAGCAAGCACCTCGCCTGGCCGAGCTCGCCTGCACCCAGCGTGCAGCACCCGTTCTTTCAACCTCAGCCCGCAAGCACACTACGCCGAATCTCCCTCTCCACTGTAGTCGTTGCTACCACCAGCCAACCGCCATCAGCCTCTTCACCGAGCCACCATATCAGCCGCCGCACCACTAGCAGCTACAACCACCCGCCTACTGCCCTCCCTTTCATTTCGAAACCCATGCCCTTCCACGCACGCAAACCCATGCCGAGAACCACCTCCTTCGCCGCTTTTCTCACCAGTCATTTGTACGCATATTATAGGTTAGTATATTTTTCAGTTGTGTATATGTCCATATATATTAGTTATATAAGTTATAATATGTTAATGTATATATACAGGTTAGTTTTGAAATTTTATATCTAAATATATAGTGAAGTATACATGCTCTGTTGTCTATGTTCTGTTTTGTGTAAATAGTGCTACATATGTTATGTATTTTTTTGTTAGCTGTACATAAAGTTGTTTTAAGTTTAGTATTTAAAGTATAAGAAAATGCATAAAGTTGTTACAGCACATATGAAGTTGTACACGTGGGGTATATGTTTAAAAGTATATTATGTAAATTTATTTGTTACTATATATTATAAAGGCTGTACATTAGTTTATATACATCTGTTAGTTTTATTGGTTTATATATATGGGTTTATATGTATAGTTTTCGAAATAACAGCAGTTAGACTACATGTTCACGATATCATATCTCACTCATGTTTTATCGGAATGGCTTGATTCTATTTTTAAAAAAGAGTCTAAGTTACCTAGTTTATGCCTGTCAAATTTCAGTAAAATCCGACATCGTTTGATTAGTGGTCGAGGATCTGGAAGTTAGATCCAGGCAGCTGTTCTTTTGTACTTGAAATTATTTTACACTGCTGCAAACACGACTTGAGTTCATGTTTGACGCATCGTATCTCTTCCGTATTACGTCGAAATGGGTTGATTCTATTTTTAAAAAAGAGTTTAAGTTACCTAGTTTATGCCTGTCAAATTTCAGTAAAATCCGACATCGTTTGATTAGTGGTCGAGGATCTGGAAGTTAGACCCAGGCAGTTGTTCTTTTGTACTTGAAATTATTTTACACTGCTGCAAACACGACCTGAGTTCATGTTTGACGCATCGTATCTCTCCCGTATTACGTCGGAATGGGTTGATTATATTTTTAAAAAAGAGTCTAAGTTACCTAGTTTATGCCTATCAAATTTCAGTAAAATCCGACATCGTTTGATTAGTGGTCGAGGATCTGGAAGTTAGACCCAGGCAGCTGTTCTTTTGTACTTAGAAATTACTTTACACTGCTGCAAACATGGCCTGAGTCTATGTTCGTGACATCGTAATTTTTCTCGTCTCTTGTCCAAATCAAGTGATTCTTTTGCAGTTTAAATTACAAGTTTTGATCTTTATTCACACCAAATTTCAGACCATTTCGATCTCGGTAGCACATAGAATTATATTGTTAAACTTTGACGCATGACATGTTTTATTTGTTGCTATGTTGAATGTTTTGATTTGATTTCATCGATTTCTGTTATCAGCTTTGATCGTTGAATTCGTGCCGATTTGTTTTTCTTGGATTCGTAACTCAATCTCTATGTCCGTATCAGTGTGCGTATCTGTGTCATCTTCTCGTGCATCTCTAGCCTCGAAAGGTGAGCAATCACTCACGATTAACGTTCTTATATTTATTAAATCTGATTTCAATTGAAACGACAATTGAAATATACTGCTGTTAGTTATTTATATTGCTATATCTATGACATCATCTGTATCTGTTCACCTGTGACACCTGACATCATTATCTGTTATTTATATTGATATATATATATATATATATGCCATCATCTGTATCTGTTCACCTGTGACATTTGACCCCCTTATCTGTTATTTATACTGATGATATATGCATGTTACTGTTGTTATATTGTTATCATATCTGTTATCACTCTGCAAGTTCCCTGTTAGTATAGAATCACTATGGGTTGAAATGATACATACCCGAACGGACTTTAGAATAGGAGAAAATCGTTATGGGTTGAAATGATAAACCCAAGCGATTTTCAAATTAAATTGAATTTGGGATTTCGGGTTGAAAAGATATATACTCGAATATATTTTAAATTGCGGATTGAAATGATAGATATCCGTATCACTTGACCATAGGATAGAAAATTATATACAGACACCGTTGGTCTATATATAAATGTTTTTGAAAAACATTTCTACGGTTTTGAAAGATTAATAAATAATGATTTTAAAGATTTATTAAAGTTGATTTAATAAAGTTGATTTGAATCAATATGAAATATGTTTAAGTATTTATGTAAAAATTATATTTTTAAATATAGAATTTATAATGTTTCAGGTTGAAAGATAAATTTGAAGTGATTTGGAATTCTTAATTATTCAAGAATTATACTTAAATAAGTTGATTTGAAATTTTAAGATATGTTTTATAACTTGAATTAATTAAGAAGTGGCTTAATGAATATTTCAAACTTATATAAATTTAAATGGGATATTTTGTCTATATAAATTTGTAAATTGAAGTTGTATTTTTGATGTATTGAAATGATTAAAGAAATATTTCAGAAACTAAATGTAATGAAATTAAATTAGGGCATAAATTGAATTATCGAATTTAGTTTTGAAATGTCGAATATTTAAACTTTGAAATATATTGAAATTGAAATGGTTTATTTATGGTTCAAATAGGCATTTGAAATCGATAATTTGAAAGGGTTTATTGAAAAACTAAATTGAATTGAAATTGATGATTTGAGATTTAATTAAATTTTAATTTTGGAATTCGAGTTTATGTGAATTGATTTGTGAAATTTGAGGAAGCTATTTTTATATAGAGTATTTAAACTATATCAAAAACTATTTATATTTTAATATAAATTATTTTAATATAAATTATTTTAATAAAAATCATTTTCAATATAAATTATTTTATTTTAACTTATAACTATTTTATATAAACTATTTTATTTTATAAACTATTTTTCTATATATACAAATTTTAATATCTAAACTGTTTAAGAGGAAAGTGTTAGGATTTCAAAGTGTTATGAATTTCAAGTTTTGATTTCCAAAGTGTTATGATTTTAAAAGACTTATGATTTCAAAAGCGATATAACTTTGGAAAGTGATATGATTTTGGAAATGAATTTATTTGAAGTGAAAGTGATATTGTATTGATATGGTTTTGAAATAGCAATGATATGTCGGTTTTGAAATATAATTATTTTGAAATTTTATTTAATGACCATCGGTGTAATAATACGTAGTTATTAAAGAGACCGGGATCAGATATGGACATACTCTCTGTCGATACCAAAAACCACTTTAATAACTAATATACGCGGAGTGTTGATCCAGAACGAAGTGGATGGTTTTGATGAACGCGTTGACTGAAGAAAGAGAACGATTTTGGATGACCCCTGACATGACTAAAACAGGAGCCGCGCCGGGCTATTGAGGTTCGCCACCTCTAGCGGACACACTTCTTCGTTACCATATCTATTACTTTTGTGATTCGATTTGGGTGCACCCCTCGATTTTAGGAGTGTTGTTTCGCGGTGTTGGGGTAGTAGCTGCTATGCCCAACATCAGTCCGGATCACGCAACTACTAGTATCCTAGTTGGTATCGCCTCATGTACCTTGTCATACTGATTATCCTATTCGCAACCACCACGTTTTGGTTTGTACCTTTAGTATATGGATTGCCCTCTGGTGACTTCCGGTTTGGCGAAACTACGGTCTTGTATATGCTCTTGGGGAATAAAAATGTGTTAAGGGTGGAATGGGCCATGGCTTAACGCTAGTTTGATATTTTACTTTATGATAGACATTATTGTATATAGCGTATTCTATTATATAGTAGATAGTTTAACGGATCCTTAGAGGATGGAAATCCCGAACATCCTTTGAGTTACTTGTATTTCAGTCGTTATTTCACTTGAGTTGGATTTATTGATATAAGAATGTTAATCCTGACTCGAGTGTTTTGTGTTTTCTTTATGCTCGGGTCAGACTGAGTGATACAGTATTTGAGACTCACCTTTGGAGTTAGAGCTTCGCTTGGAGATCCAACTATCTATCCAGCTTTCAGTTATTCAGTTGATTCCAGTGATGTATTCAGATATTGTATTTGACTATTTTATTGAGATATCTATGTATTCGAGACCTCTGTTGTATCTTGTTAACTCTGTTATATATATAGTAGCTTCATGAACTACTATTCTTTTGTTTCCGCTGCATTATTGTTATACTACTCTGTGTTTGTGATCTGTGATTATTTTATTTACTATATATGCTGAGTTTTGCCAATTTAAATTAACAATCTATTATTTTGAATTATTCAAGTCTGACATGTGTGGATTTATTGTCGACTTGAATGGTCCAAAATAGTGGGTCGTTACAAAACCAAACACCGGTTCAACGTAAAATTTATGCAGTAACGTGCAACTCAAATTTGCACGCACACTACAAGATGAACAACAGAAATCACTCGATTATATCTTCAATGAAGATATATTTAAAACAGCAAAAATCTAATCAATATGCGATTAGCATAAAAGAAAACCAGCAAAAATCTCAACAAAATCAAGACCACTGGTTAAACAACACAATGAAGCTAATTTCATTTTCCTATTCTGATTTTTAAATCAAAAAGGTTATCAGCTGTACTCGGCGAAAACAGTCACTGTTTCCGCTGCGCAACCTGATAAACAGAACACAAATTACTCAATCATCAAAACACAATTTCACTTTTATTTTTAAATAAGGATATTTAAAAATTTCATCATAATTTCAAAACTTTAGTTTTTGACTCAAAGCACAAATAAAACATCAACAATTAGTTGTAACACATGTTCCATCTAAGTTATGTTTTATATTATGTCCATAAACCCCTCGCTCTGATACCAACTGTGACGCCCTACCTCTATGCTCACAATAACAAAGAGTATTAAAAGAAATACTGTCTGTTATTACGAAGAATAAGGCTAGATAGGAGCGGCCATCCGTAGTTAGGCCTTACACTAGTATTGGTTATCTCGATAGGAGTGGTATTTATATTTTTCATCTCTTTAATCTTTGTTTATTTACTCCCATCGACATATCCAATTCCAGTATGAAACGAACTACGATGGTTCATAATAGTTTAGGACACATATATAATAATAACACAGGTAAGATAAATGCGGAACACGGGTAATATAAATATCTCATATATATAACTGAAGTCAGTTACAATACATGTGATACAACTACAACTGTCGACACTGGAAGTTACATATACAAGAACATTATTGTAAATAATATACATGAATACATATCATCCTATACTATGACAACGACTACTCCAAAAGGTATGAAGAGACTTCATAGCTCAAGCAGCAACCCAAAGCAAGATATCAACAACCTGAAATAACTCGGTCTGACCCGAGTATTAAATTCAAAAGAAAATAATACACGGGTCAGTCTAATTCAAACTCAGTTATTAATGCACGGAAGCAATAATAATTAAATAATCAAATAGACGACAGTCATAGAAATCCCGTCTATCCAATCCTTTAACAAGGAAATCAGATAACAGTAGATATAACACTAAACAGTGTTAAACAACAAATCAGCAAATTCAAATCATCAACAAAGATAAATAAAAAGATTATCAATGAAGATAATTTAGAAAACAACAGAATTGTCTAAATGACAATTAACAACAAAATCTAATTATTAAATAAATAATTAGAAACTCATAATCTAATTATCAAATATATAATTAGACAACAACAAAAATGATCAAATCAAACCAAATCAGAATATAATTTCAAAATATTGAATTGAACACACAAAACAATTCAAACAATTGAAATAACACTTAAAAAGTCAATACTGTGTGGCTACAGTACTCGCTCACATGCACTGCCTCGCCACTACAGTATATGATGTCATCATAACTCCAAATATTAACAGCAAATCGAAACTGCAGAGGTCAAGTCACGGCTATCACGACTCAACACAACTGCAAATAAAATGAAACTGCTCCAAAGGAATGGCAATACGGCATGGCAAGAATGCTCAGGCCACAAGCTAATCCAAAAATCAACAAAGTCACCAATGAATCAGAAATTACAACCCAAAGGTTAACAATTCAAAGAAATGCATATAATCATGCAACAGTGAAATGAAACAGTGCAGTGATATGCACAATGCACAACAACTACACAGTGACAACAGAACAGGTCGAAATCGACCCATGAACAAAACTCAAATGTACAGTACTCCATTCGAATGATCAAGTGCACAAGGCAGTGGTACAAACATGAAATGAATCAGAGGAAGTCCAGATATAATGCAACAGCAAACTCAAAACAACACAAAAGTTCTCAAATTCAACATGTCAGTAAGCATCAGTGCACAAGGGCAATGACATGTACATATACATGAACCAGCAGAAGCAAATGAAATGCAACAGTGGAACAACAAGACACAAAGGCTACAAGGATAAATGAATCTACAAAACAGCAAGTATTCAACTATATAGATATATGCAGTGATCAATATAAATGAAACAAAAACAACTGGCACCAACTCGAGATCAATTCGAAATGAACCAGAACACAAATCCAGACCAGGCCATAATGAAGCAAACCACTGACTCAAGTACACCAGTGACACCAATGAAGTCAAGACAAAGCAATGCTAACTTAAAGTAGAGCAACATTGTAACGACCTCGGATTTTAATTAAATTTAAATTGATAATTAATTGGATTTTTGAAGACAATTTGTAAAAATTGATCGATTAAAGTGATGCGAGTTTCCCCGAATTAAAATAAATTTTGTATAAATCATTTAAATTTAAAATATTGTATATATGTGAATATATATGTATTTGAGCATATATGAGTAAATTTGAAATAATATATATATATATGTGATTTGAATTTAAATCTTAGATAAATGGTTTAAAATATAAATAATAATAAATAATTTTGAATTTATAATTGATGGTTTAATAAATATTTGAGTTTATAAATATATATATATATAGTTTTTATACAATATAAAGTCAATATATTAAAATAAATCTTAATATCATGTTAATAAGTTAATACAACTATATAAAATAAATTATGAAAAATATATATATAGTAACACATAAATAAAATTTAACAACATGTTAAAATAGAAGTTATTCATATTATAAAATAATATGACAAAGCAAAGAAAATATATTCAAGTATGTAAGCTTGCATAAGAAGACAGTTATATATACATTCAAACAAAGAAAAGAAATATATACATTCAAAATATGAAACAAGAAAAAATACATATGAAAGGCTTGCAAAGTAGAAGCCACCAGATATTCTCTCATGCAATGTACAAAAAGATAAAGATAAAGATAAAGCCAATAAAATAACTATCTATTGGTACAAAGTAATTAATGCAAGGTACCCTAGAACATAAAATAGATTCATTAGCCACCAAGTAGGAATCTGCATCGTCAAAAGAACAAACCAAAACACACAATTTTCTTCATGCATTGTACAAACGAAATGAAAGAAAATATATATTTTGTACATGTTAATTAATGCCATTATCTCTAGTACACAATACAACATCTTCAGCCCCCATTCGTTTGAAAAAACTCCCTGGCCAAACTTTAAACAAAGAAAATATCACTGATCAAATTGTACAAACAAGAAAATGTCAACCTGTACAAAATAATATCATCCCTTGTATGCTTCATTTTCACATATCAATCTCCTCATTTCAGTCTCGTTCCTTGAAGCTGAGAAAACTTGAAATAATATCATCTCATAACTCAGACAAGAATTCAACATAAAACAAACAATACATATATCAATACAAACCAGAGATCACAAGAAAAGATTTCAACTTGCAAGGTTCAGTCTGTTTCAAAATAAAAGAACTCTGTTTTTTTTTCTGGACGATCAGGTGAGTAAACATCTGTTTTAAAACTTGAATTCTGATCATATGCTGATGAATGTGATAAATTCTTGAAGTGATAATATTTGTATAGATGTGAAATATATCTGCATATCTATAGATAATTGGATGCCTGTCTGTGAACAAGTATATTTGCTTTGTTCTAAGATTACAGACTTAGATTTATTTCAAGATTCAATCTCTCTTCCTCTAATCTCTTATTGCTGATAATGTTTAAACAAAATGTGTTTAAATTGACAAGATCTTAGTTTTAAAAATATTATTAAAGTATATATAGTAAGAAATCTCACTGGAAGATGGAATGATCAGAGAAAATCAATTCATGTCAAAATTTTGGTGGTTTAGTTTCTAGTCTTCGATCATATAAACTAATTCGTGTTGCAAAAATATGAATTTAGGAAATCAATTCACGATTTTTAAGACGATAATCATTAAGATATCTTAAGTTGAACGGAAAGGTTAAATGCGTTGATTTCTGATGATCGCGTAATCGTAAAATCTTGGGATTGTTTCTGGAGGAAGATGGTGGTCTGGGGATTCATGGAAAAATAATAAGTGATTTTTTAATACGCCGTGGTGATCGATCGGCGTTGGTTTAGGGTTTAGGAGCAACTCTTGGTCGATTGGGTTTTACGAAGCTGTTCGCCGAAGTAGGCGAACTAGAGACAGTCGGCGGTGGGGGAAACAAAGCTCGAGTCAGTGACGTAGCTTCGGGAACGATGGCGAGGTGCCTGGTGGTCGCAGGCGGCGGCATGAGGCGTTTCTAGTTGATCAGATTGGTTCCAGTTTTAGTTCGAACATCTCGATTTCGAATCACGGCGAACTTGAGGGTGTTAGTTAGTCGGTGTGGCGAGAGGGTCACCAGTGACTTGTCGACGGTCTTTGCAATGATCGGAGTCGCTCCGATGTGGTGTACACGTGCACCTGGTATCTTCTATGTCTGGTGTGGTTGGAAATCTAGGAAGACGAAGGTGGCTCGGGTTCAACGCGAGGTTGTTTCATGATTTTCTCGAAGTAAAGGAAG
The DNA here is from genome assembly GCA_030737815.1 of Allium fistulosum. Classification (NCBI taxonomy): domain Eukaryota; kingdom Viridiplantae; phylum Streptophyta; class Magnoliopsida; order Asparagales; family Amaryllidaceae; genus Allium; species Allium fistulosum. The sequence continues at coordinate 1,432,532,889 of CM060902.1, forward strand.
TTCGTGAGTTTCTCGGGTTTGTACTCGAAAATCCTGGGCATCGGCCCGGTTTTTAAAAATTTGAAAATAAATTTGAATATAGGTTTTAAAATTTGGTAAGTAACCGTGTGCCAGGGTATTAAAGACAACCAGAAGATGAAATTTAAAATTTTAAAAGTAAATATGAATTAGTTTTCAAACTCAATTTATTTAAAACAAGTTTTAAAGGTTTAAATTTGAAGTTAAATGTTTTCAAAATGTTTTGGGGTATATAACTAAGTATTGGGTAAATTGGTGAATATGGTTAATTAGAAGATAATTAATCATTGTAATGATTATGGGATAATCGATTTATGTAATAAATTGTGGTATAATAAATTTATAAAAGTAATTAAGGATAATTACTTAAGTGAAAGTGATTAAAGAATAATTATTTAACGGAAGTAGTTATTGGATAATTAATCAACATAATTAATTAATTAATTAAGATTAATTAATGTAATTAATCAATTTAATGGTAATTTATTAAGGGTTAATTAATTAATTAATTAAGGGTAATTAATTTAAAGGATAATTAAATAATCGAAGATTAATTATTTAATGATTCAAGGTTGATTGATTTATTAATTAAGGTTAATTAATAAATGATTAAAGGATCTTTAATCAAATGATTTGAAATCAATTAATGTTAATTAACAATGATTGATGACCCATCTGATTTATATAAATCAGATAATTAATTGAGCTTATTTATGGATGACTATATTATATTGAATGCTGTGTATTGGATTGATAACTCTGTTATGTGATTGTGATGCCTTGTAATATGAATTGCCTTGTGCTGAACTGTGATTTGTGATTTGTTTCCATATTTATGTGAAAACCCTATTGCCCGTAAAACGGCATTTAAACTTCGATGCGACAGGGAGATGGATTCTAGTTGGTTATCCGAAACCCACATCGAATTGTAATGATGAATCTTTGTGACTGATAAATTTACTTTATCTATGAATCTGTGAATGAAGATAAGTGTTATGGGCTATATCGCTTATCGATATATTTGTGATGATTGATGTTGTGCACTATTGTGTGAAACCCCTGGACTACACTTTTACACACACAAATATGGATTTTACGTGGAAATCGGTTAAGTCACAGATGATTTAAATTCAATGTTTTTGAAATTGAAATTTTAAATTTCAATTGATTTTGAAATTGGAAATTGGGGTTTTATATGAAAAGCTTTTGAAAGGAGTTTTAAAGATATTTTGGATATCTTGAAATTTAAATAATTTGATTTAAATTTGAATTCAAGATTGAAATTTAATCCTATGATTTGAAACTAGGGATTGTAGATGTTGTACAAGTTATATATAGGTTAAACCATTTTAAAGGTATTGATTTGGAAATTTGAATTTAATTCAAGGGTTTTAACTCGTGTAAATATAACTGGATTTTTCAGAAAACGAAACTATTTGTTTTCAAATAGTAAAAGCTTTCACATAAGTAATGAACTTCCAATTTGTGTTGAAAGGTTTCAAGTTTTAAATGGAATTGAAATGTTTTGATAAACTATGACATGAGTCTTTGATTCAAAGACCGGATGAGTTAATCTAACTTGAAATAGAATTGTTTTGAAAGGCTATGAATGAATCTTTGGAAACCAATTTTGAAAGCTATAAGTTAAATCTTGACTTAAAGATTTAACGAGTTAATTCAAATCGAAATGGAATTGTTTTGAAAGCTATAAGTTAAATCTTTGATTTAAAGATTTAACGAGTTAATCAAATTGAAATGGAGATTGATTTGGAAAATCTATGAATGAATCTTTGTGAACTGGGTAAACTTTGTGAATTAAATCTTTTGTTTAAAAGATTAAAGTGTGGAAATTGTTTAAACCATTGAAGGTTGTTGAAATGAACCTTTTTGTTTAAAGATTTGGAAATGGTAATTTGTTTTAACCATTCGAATGAAAAGTTTGGGCTTTAAGCTATGATTTAACTGAGATCCCAGTATCCATATGATTTTTTAATTGTGCTCGTTATTCGGTTTAGCCGGGAAAGGACCTTTGTGTCATATAACCCATTCCGAATAGTGATACGACGATATGGATAGCATTTGAAGACCGGTGGTGAAGACCGGGTAGTTGCGAGAGCGATAGGATGACCTATCGATTGTCTATGCACTGAGTAGCTACGGTATAGAGATTCCCTAAGTGATGGGAAGTCCGATCGGGATTGTGAATACCCGGATTGCAAGGGCTTCTTCGGAAGTGCCTTCGGATCTGTTCGAACCCGGAACAGACTTGTATGGATGTGTGTCTGACGTTACACTTTGAGATGTAAAGCTGGTTTCTATCAAATACATTTCTGTTGGTGGCAGAGAATTTATTCTATTAGCTTAACACCCTTCTCTGAGACGTACGAGCTCAGAGGTTATGTAGTTGATGGTTACTAGTGATACATTCCCAATTTGGTAATGTGGCATACGAAGTGTTGTTGATCATTGTTGGTCAAAGCGTTGCTTTGTGAAAAAGCGTTGCTTTGTGGAAAAGCATGGCTTTGTGAAAAAGCGTGGCTTTGTGAAAAAGCGTAGCTTTGTGGACGAGACTTCGTCGAGCCTCACAACCCGGTAATGGTTGAAACAGGAATGTTGCGGCAAAGGTTTGTAGGGGTAGCGCCCCTAGGGTATGTCATTTCCTTCTGGATAAAAGGTGATATCATGGTATGGAGCCCAGATATTTTACCTATGATGATGCTGCAAATTTATTATACTTTGTGGTTGTTGCTTTGTGATCGAGGTACCTCGGATAAAGGTCGGTGACGACCGGGGGATGACATAGCTCGTGTGTTAGTTACCTAGTTACAGCTGTACAGCGTGAGGTAGCGTCAGTGTGTTAGTTACCTAGTTACAACTGTACAGCGTGAGGTAGCGTCGGCCTTGTGTTTGCAGAGATCCGGTTAGGTTCTCGAGGCGTCTTTCCAGAGGCGTTTTCCATTTCGGTGTAAGGAATTTCCTTTGCCTGACCATTTGTTGGAAATCCAAAGAAACAATACGAACCCAGTACGGTTTTAGTTGTAGAACCTGTCATTTACTTATGGTGGTCACCACTGTTTAGATGGCAGCTATAGTAGGCATACAATAATGGTTGTATGTTGGCTTAGATTAATATTGTATTTTCGAAATGGTTTTCTACACTATGCACTAGAAATAATATCAAAAGAGTTTTTCTTGCGTAGTAAGCATGTTTGACTATTATAAGAAGAAATCTCCTCCAATTCTGCGATTGCATTGTGTGTGTGGTGTGAGGTCTTATGGTAGTTTCATTTTTGAAAAGCATTGCGGATTTCAATGTTGAAAATTCTTTTGTTTAAAGATAAACTATTTTGTTTTCTCATACCAGTCCCATGACTGATACGGAGTTTATTGTTCCCTTCCTAAACTCTGGGTGCCCACCATTTTCCACACGGGCAGTCTAGAGTTGGGTTTCTCAGATATTCAGGTTTAGTAGATTATCTGGAGCTGGTTCAGTTCTTGGAGTTTAGGACTGCACTTGCTTCTCTTTATGGTTCGAGCTGGACATTGGAGTGGTTGGAGTCAGTCTCTCTGACAGATCATTTGGAGTTATCTGTTCTGTTTTCCGCTCTATCATTATTTATCTCTGATATTGTTGTATCATATTGATATCACTATTGTATATCATTCTAGATATTGTATTCATTGGAGTTGTATATGATATCATTTATTTCTTTATTCCGCTGTGTTGTTATACTTACTGTGTTATAAGCTCCGGTGAACCAGATTCGGCGTTTGAATCTACGACATTCGAGTACAAGTAAAGTACGGGTGTCGATTTTCGAAGGCCGATTTCAGGGTCATCACATTTGGTATCAGAGCTAAGGTTGAACTTTAGCTCAGGAGTATAACACATTAAGTAGCTCATTAGAGATAGGGTGAAGTATACCCTAGAATGAGTATTCCTCAAATATCTGTTCGTATGCCTCAGTAAATTCTCTTGCTATCTACTGATAGTGAGTATGAGTGCAAGAAAAGGATGAGATAGGGGACATGAGAATACGACTATAAATGGTCGATACTCTGTAACAACAAGGAAACAATCTTTTCTCTATCAATCTCTTTGTTCAGCATTTCTTTTCTCAATTCTTCGATAATTTCTGGTAGATCCAGGAAGAAATTCGATATATGAATATGGGACGTAAACTCCAAAAAGGCCAGAATTGTTTGTTTGGATGAATTGGTTGCTTTGTTTGCTATGGTTGATAGGTATACTTTAGTTTTAAACTAAAGGAAGTTTTGAAATTATATCCATATATTTATCTATTCTTTGGGTCCCAGTATATTATACGAATGGTTGGTTATCCCTTCGAACTGACCAATGCCACTGCATATTTCATAGATCTGAATAACCCAAGTATCTTGTGAAGTGTTAAACAGATTCGTTCTTGATATTCTGATTTGGTAAGCCAAATGCAGAATAGTCATTCAGTTTGATTTGATGAAATATTCTTCATCTATCTTTGTGTCTCCCTGGCAAATTTTGAGGACGAAATTCTTTTAAGGGGGGAAGTCTGTAACGACCCCGGATTTTAATTAAATTTAAATTGATAATTAATTGGATTTTTGAAGACAATTTGTAAAAATTGATCGATTAAAGTGATGCGAGTTTTCCCGAATTAAAATAAATTTTGTATAAATCATTTAAATTTAAAATATTGTATATATGTGAATATATATGTATTTGAGCATATATGAGTAAATTTGAAATAATATATATATGTATATATATGTGATTTGAATTTAAATCTTAGATAAATGGTTTAAAATATAAATAATAATAAATAATTTAGAATTTAGAATTGATGGTTTAATAAATATTTGAGTTTATATATATATATATATATATATATATATATAGTTTTTATACAATATAAAGTCAATATATTAAAATAAATCTTAATATCATGTTAATAAGTTAATACAACTATATAAAATAAATTATGAAAAATATATATATAGTAACACATAAATAAAATTTAACAACGTGTTAAAATAGAAGTTATTCATATTATAAAATAATATGACAAAGCAAAGAAAATATATTCAAGTATGTAAGCTTGCATAAGAAGACAGTTATATATACATTCAAACAAAGAAAAGAAATAGATACATTCAAAATATGAAACAAGAAAAAATACATATGAAAGGCTTGCAAAGTAGAAGCCACCAGATATTTTCACATGCAATGTACAAAAAGATAAAGATAAAGCCAATAAAATAACTATCTATTGGTACAAAGTAATTAATGCAAGGTACCCTAGCACATAAAATAGATTCATCAGCCACCAAGTAGGAATCTGCATAGTCAAAAGAACAAACCAGAACACACAATTTTCTTCATGCATTGTACAAACGAAATGAAAGAAAATATATATTTTGTACATGTTAATTAATGCCATTATCTCTAGTACACTATACAACATCTTCAGCCCCCATTCGTTTGAAAAAAATCCCTGGCCAAACTTTAAACAAAGAAAATATCACTGATCAAATTGTACAAACAAGAAAATGTCAACCTGTACAAAATAATATCATCCCCTGTATGCTTCATTTTCACATATCAATCTCCTCATTTCAGTCTCGTTCCTTGAAGCTGAGAAAACTTGAAATAATATCATCTCATAACTCAGACAAGAATTCAACATAAAACAAACAATACATATATCAATACAAACCAGAGATCACAAGAAAAGATTTCAACTTGCAAGGTTCAGCCTGTTTCAAAATAAAAGAACTCTGTTTTTTTTTCTGGACGATCAGGTGAGTAAACATCTGTTTTAAAACTTGAATTCTGATCATATGCTGATGAATGTGATAAATTCTTGAAGTGATAATATTTGTATAGATGTGAAATATATCTGCATATCTATAGATAATTGGATGCCTGTCTGTGAACAAGTATATTTGCTTTGTTCTAAGATTACAGACTTAGATTTATTTCAAGATTCAATCTCTCTTCCTCTAATCTCTTATTGCTCATAATGTTTAAACAAAATGTGTTTAAATTGACAAGATCTTAGTTTTAAAAATATTATTAAAGTATATATAGTAAGAAATCTCACTGGAAGATGGAATGATCAGAGAAAATCAATTCATGTCAAAAATTTGGTGGTTTAGTTTCCAGTCTTCGATCATATAAACTAATTCGTGTTGCAAAAATATGAATTTAGGAAATCAATTCACGATTTTTAAGACGATAATCATTAAGATATCTTAAGTTGAACGGAAAGGTTAAATGCGTTGATTTCTGATGATCGTGTAATCGTAAAATCTTGGGATTGTTTCTGGAGGAAGATGGTGGTCTGGGGATTCATGGAAAAATAATAAGTGATTTTTTAATACGCCGTGGTGATCGATCGGCGTTGGTTTAGGGTTTAGGAGCAACTCTTGGTCGATTGGGTTTTACGAAGCTGTTCGCCGAAGTAGGCGAACTAGAGACAGTCGGTGGTGGGGGAAACAAAGCTCGAGTCAGTGACGTAGCTTCGGGAACGATGGCGAGGTGCCTGGTGGTCGCAGGCGGCGGCATGAGGCGTTTCTAGTTGATCAGATTGGTTCCAGTTTTAGTTCGAACATCTCGATTTCGAATCACGGCGAACTTGAGGGTGTTAGTTGGTCGGTGTGGTCGAGAGGGTCACCAGTGACTTGTCGTGTCTTTGCGATGATCGGAGTCGCTCCGATGTGGTGTACACGTGCACCTGGTATCTTTTATGTCTGGTGTGGTTGGAAATCTAGGAAGACGAAGGTGGATCGGGTTCAACGCGAGGTTGTTTCATGATTTTCTCGAAGTAAAGGAAGTTCGTGAGTTTCTCGGGTTTGTACTCGAAAATCCTGGGCATCGGCCCGGTTTTTAAAAATTTGAAAATAAATTTGAATATAGGTTTTAAAATTTGGTAAGTAACCGTGTGCCAGGGTATTAAAGACAACCAGAAGATGAAATTTAAAATTTTAAAAGTAAATATGAATTAGTTTTCAAACTCAATTTATTTAAAACAAGTTTTAAAGGTTTAAATTTGAAGTTAAATGTTTTCAAAATGTTTTGGGGTATATAACTAAGTATTGGGTAAATTGGTGAATATGGTTAATTAGAAGATAATTAATCATTGTAATGATTATGGGATAATCGATTTATGTAATAAATTGTGGTATAATAAATTTATAAAAGTAATTAAGGATAATTACTTAAGTGAAAGTGATTAAAGAATAATTATTTAACGGAAGTAGTTATTGGATAATTAATCAACATAATTAATTAATTAATTAAGATTAATTAATGTAATTAATCAATTTAATGGTAATTTATTAAGGGTTAATTGATTAATTAATTAAGGGTGATTAATTTAAAGGATAATTAAATAATTGAAGATTAATTATTTAATGATTCAAGGTTGATTGATTTATTAATTAAGGTTAATTAATAAATGATTAAAGGATCTTTAATCAAATGATTTGAAATTAATTAATGTTAATTAACTATGATTGATGACCCATCTGATTTAAATAAATCAGATAATTAATTGAGCTTATTTATGGATGACTATATTCTATTGAATGCTGTGTATTGGATTGATAACTCTGTTATGTGATTGCGATGCCTTGTAATATGAATTGCCTTGTGCTGAACTGTGATTTGTGATTTGTTTCCATATTTATGTGAAAACCCTATTGCCCGTAAAACGGCATTTAAACTTCGATGCGACAGGGAGTCGGATTCTAGTTGGTTATCCGAAACCCACATCGAATTGTAATGATGAATCTTTGTGACTGATAAATTTACTTTATCTATGAATCTGTGAATGAAGATAAGCGTTATGGGCTATACTGCTTATCGATATATCTGTGATGACTGATGTTGTGCACTATTGTGTGAAACCCCTGGACTACACTTTTACACACACAAATATGGATTTCACGTGGAAATCGGTTAAGTCACAGATGATTTAAATTCAATGTTTTTGAAATTGAAATTTTAAATTTCAATTGATTTTGAAATTGGAAATTAGGGTTTTATATGAAAAGCTTTTGAAAGGAGTTTTAAAGATATTTTGGATATCTTGAAATTTAAACAATTTGATTTAAATTTGAATTCAAGATTGAAATTGAATCCTATGATTTGAAACTAGGGATTAAAGATGTTGTACAAGTTATATATGGGTTAAACCATTTTAAAGGTATTGATTTGGGAATTTGAATTTAATTCAAGGGTTTTAACTCGTGTAAATATAACTGGATTTTTCAGAAAACGAAACTATTTGTTTTCAAATAGTAAAAGCTTTCACATAAGTAATGAACTTCTAATTTGTGTTGAAAGGTTTCAAGTTTGAAATGGAATTGAAATGTTTTGATAAACTATGACATGAGTCTTTGATTCAAAGACCGGATGAGTTAATCTAACTTGAAATATAATTGTTTTGAAAGGCTATAAATGAATCTTTGGAAACCAATTTTGAAAGCTATAAGTTAAATCTTGACTTAAAGATTTAACGAGTTAATCCAAATCGAAATGGAATTGTTTTGAAAGCTATAAGTTAAATCTTTGATTTAAAGATTTAACGAGTTAATCAAATTGAAATGGAGATTGATTTGTAAAATCTGTGAATGAATCTTTGTGAACTGGGTAAACTTTGTGAATTAAATCTTTTGTTTAAATGATTAAAGTGTGGAAATTGTTTAAACCATTGAAGGTTGTTGAAATGAACCTTTTTGTTTAAAGATTTGGAAATGGTAATTTGTTTTAACCATTCGAATGAAAAGTTTGGCTTTAAGCTGTGATTTAATTGAGATCCCAGTATCCATATTATTTTTTAATTGCGCTCGTTATTCGGTTTAGCCGGGAAAGGACCTTTGTGTCATATAACCCATTCCGAATAGTGATACGATGATATGGATAGCATTTGAAGACCGGCGTTGAAGACCGGGTATTTGCGAGAGCGATAGGATGACCTATCGATTGTCTCTGCACTGAGTAGCTACGGTATAGAGATTCCCTAAGTGATGGGAAGTCCGATCGGGATTGTAAATACCCGGATTGCAAGGGCTTCTTCGGAAGTGCCTTCGGATCTGTTCGAACCCGGAACAGACTTGTATGGATGTGTGTCTGACGTTACACTTTGAGATGTAAAGCTGGTTTCTATCAAATACATTTCTGTTGGAGGCGGAGAATTTATTCTCTTAGCTTAACACCCTTCTCTGAGACGTACGAGTTCAGAGGTTATGTAGTTGATGGTTACTAGTGATACATTCCCAATTTGGTAATGTGGCATACGAAGTGCTGTTGATCATTGTTGGTCAAAGCGTTGCTTTGTGAAAAAGCGTTGCTTTATGGAAAAGCGTGGCTTTGTGAAAAAGCGTGGCTTTGTGAAAAAGCGTAGCTTTGTGGACGAGACTTCGTCGAGCCTCACAACCCGGTAATGGTCGAAACAGGAATGTTGCGGCAAAGGTTTGTAGGGGTAGCGCCCCTAGGGTATGTCATTTCCTTCTGGATAAAAGGTGATATCATGGTATGGAGCCCAGATATTTTACCTATGTTGATGCTGCAAATTTATTATACTTTGTGGTTGTTGCTTTGTGATCGAGGTACCTCGGATAAAGGTCGGTGATGACCGGGGGATGACATAGCTCGTGTGTTAGTTACCTAGTTACAGCTGTACAACGTGAGGTAGCGTCAGTGTGTTAGTTACCTAATTACAGCTGTACAGCGTGAGGTAGCGTCAGTGTGTTAGTTAACTAGTTACAGCTGTACAGTGTGAGGTAGCGTCGGCCTTGTGTTTGCAGAGATCCGGTTAGGTTCTCGGGGCATCTTTCCAGAGGCATTTTCCATTTTGGTGTAAGGAAGTTCCTTTGCCTGACCATTTGTTGGAAATCCAAAGAAACAATACGAACCTAGTACGGTTTTAGTTGTAGAACCTGCCATTTACTTATGGTGGTCACCACTGTTTAGATGGCAGCTATAGTAGGCATACAATAATGGTTATATGTTGGCTAAGATTAATATTGTATTTTTGAAATGGTTTTCTACACTATGCACTAGAAATAATATCAAAAGAGTTTTTCTTGCATAGTAAGCATGTTTGACTATTATAAGAAGAAATCTCCTCCAATTCTTCGATTGCATTGTGTGTGTGGCGGGAGGTCTTATGGTAGTTTCATTTTTCAAAAGCATTGCGGATTTCAATGTTGAAAATTCTTTTGTTTAAAGATAAACTGTTTTGTTTGCTCATACCAGTCCCATGACTGATCTGGAGTTTATTGTTCCCTTCCTAAACTCTAGGTGCCCACCATTTTCCACACGGGCTGTCTAGAGTTGGGTTTCTCAGATATTCAGGTTTAGTAGATTATCTGGAGCTGGTTCAGTTCTTGGAGTTTAGGACTGCACTTGCTTCTCTTTGTGGTTCGAGCTGGACATTGGAGTGGTTGGAGTCAGTCTCTCTGACAGATCATTTGGAGTTATCTGTTCTGTTTTCTGTTGTATCATTATTTATCTCTGATATTGTTGTATCATATTGATATCACTGTTGTATATCATTCTGGATATTGTATTCATTGGATTTGTATATGATATCATTTATTTCTTTATTCCACTGTGTTGTTATACTTACCGTGTTATAAGCTCCGTTGAACCAGATTCGGCGTTTGAATCTACGACATTCGAGTACAAGTAAAGTACGGGTGTCGATTTTCGAAGGCCGATTTCAGGGTCATCACAAACATCACAAGAGGGCAGACAGAGGTTGTGGCTTAGACTGACGCAACCCAGACTCGCAAACCAAATGAACTCGACCCAGAATATATACAAAACATCAGAGTCAAAGTTAAACATGAAGCACAACAAAGCCAGGAACTCCTCAAAACTACAGACAGCATATCACGGGTGAAGTACAAGTCAGGGTAGCAAGTATGAGCAACCTGAACCATTGGATGTCGACCACCAAACCAACAAGCCAACACTGCCACTACCTCAGATGAACACATGGACGAGGTCGAATATCAGAAACAAAATCAAGACCAACTCTAAGCAATAGGCCATAACAGTACAAATCAAGCAAATCCAAAGCAAAAATCGTCATAATTAATGAACGAGACAACCTTTATCACAAAGTAAAAATTCATAGCCGGGGGTGACCAAGTCAACCAAAAATGATCGGAGCCGAAGCCGCGAGTCAAACAAGTCAAATTAAAATCGAAATCAACATTGAAAAATCATGTCGAAGCCGAAGACAATGAAAACAAAACAAGAAGACGATTTAAACAATTCGAACGAGATGTGAGTGAAGAGATCACTCACCTTCTTCGACGAGCATAGAAGTAGCCGCGAGCAACGACTATTAGATCGAGCAAGCCAGAGTCGACGCCGTGGCATCACGAAGACGAGCGAACCCTAGCAGCCATTTTCACAAGCAAAGAGGACTAAGATCCAAAGCCCTAATTTCGAAAAGAGGAACGAACGAACGAAGCCGCCATTTTTATCGTTACTTTTGCTTAGGGTTTTAGATGAAAAAGAATAAAGGGGGACGGTTATGAATTATCACGGCACAAAAAGAAACGTGGGCCAAATGAATTTTAAAGCCCACATAACCGCTAACCAATTTTTCAAAGAATAACAACTCGATTAAAAATTCCAATAGCAATTAACAACCAATTCAATAGTCATTTGACGATAATTAATTGTTACAAAACCTCGGGTTGTTACAGACTCCCCTCCTTATAAAAATTGCGTCCCCGCAATTTTCATAATTAAAGTCGTCAATAACAATTATTTTTCTAACATAAACTGGTTAAGCTAGAAAAATAAAGGTCAAGAACACAAACGTCAAAGAAATCTTTTAATTTCATAAAAGAAATTCACAAATTCTCAACAAAATCTAATTATCAAATAGATAATCAGAAAAAAACAAAACTGAATAAATACAATTATCGGCAATTTTTAATTATCAATTAGATAATTAGAATACATAAATCACAAAACAGCAATATCTAATTATCGATACGATAATTAGAAAACAGCAAAATCTAATTACCAACAAAGACAATTAGAAAACACAAATCGCAAATCGCAAAACCGCAAATATCTAGTTATCCAACAAATAACTAGAAAACACAAACTTCATTAGGGAAAAGAAGAAAGAGGTAGAAGAAGAAAATAGAAATAACAACACAGAATCTCACAATCACAGCGGAACAACATATAATAGATAACAACCAATCTTTATACAAAAAGAACTATAAGTGTTTTTATACATTACATCATCAGAGTACAACACAAATCAATAAACACAATACTGGATAGTTATAATAACTCGTCCTCACAAATGCTGAATATACAGCGTACCATATACAACGGAATAAAATCAAATACGTATAATACGTCTTTGTCATCCAGCTCGCCTCCTGAGCTCTATAGCATCCTATCCTATATTTGTAATACTCGGTCTGACCCGAGCATTATAATAAAAAAACACTCGAGTCAATCTGGAAAACCAGCGTGAGAAAAACACACTCAATTTGAATTATTAAAGTTATCAAAATCCTTTGAAAATCAAAGGTATCTCGTAAGACCACACCATAAATAAACACGATGGGTTTTTATCTTACGATAACCAAAAACATTTCATATCAAATCCTTTGATATTATAATAATGTCTAAGTACAAATACTTATTCAAATAGCTGAAATGCTTGCATATCACATTCCAGCATAGTTGGGCACAATCAAAACCGTACGGCGCTTATTAGAGAATGGATTCCATCTGAATGACTAGGCTCTGAGGTACCACCTGTCATAGTACACGTCTAGAACAGCGTACCGAGGACCACGCCGGGATCCCCTGCAACACAAGACCGGACTATCCCTGACCTGGGTAGACCGAATATGCTATCACCCTGGGTGTTCCCACCCTTTCCGAGCTCCTTCCACACGTAGTGATAATATCCGAGGTTATCTAGAAAGGTGATAGGCATACCCTACTTGGGTGCTACCCACTTAGCCTTGCTACATCTCCCTTGCTTTTCAGTCATTCCCGGTTGATGAGGCTAGAGGCTACGATTACCTTTTTAGAAATATTCACTTAGAATGCTCATTGTCCTCCAATAACAATGTATCGATAGCATTCATCCATACAAGTTTGTTCCCGGTCCGAACGGAACCGAAGGCACTACTCCTACTACATCCATTTTGGAATCACCATCAGGATTAGTAGCGACTAACCCTTGCACTTCACTGCTCCATCTTCGACTCCATGCTCTTGTCTTCATTTCGAATACGTACTCGTTGGATCGAAGTGGTTTTTGGATAACAAATCTGATCCCGGTCTCTTCGAAACAACGTTCGATATTTCCGGCAAACTCAACCCCGGTTCTTTGGGAAATAAACAGACGAAAATAAGATTGGAGATCACCTCCTAACCGTTTGTGGACGGATTTCCTTAAAAACGTCCTAGAAGAACGAAACGAGTTTATACTTACAGTATAGCACCTCGAATAGTAACTGTACCATATAATTCCCACGCTTCTTCTAGATATTTCCAAAGTTATATTTAGGTCCAGATTTGATAGTCGGTTATTTAACTATCAAATAAACAATCAATTCAACCAAATTCTTCATTTTCATTGAAAAAAACTAAATCTCTTTTTAATTTAATTTTTTATAAATTAAATCTCTTTATCTAAATTATATACTTATCTTATCCAGTTAAGTAAATTCACCAAAGCTATTCTTTCAAAAATATTTAGAAAACCTTTAAAATAATTTGGAAAGTACCACTGCAGTATCAAACCATGGATCACAGCTCAATGGCTACGTCTCTATCCTAGAGAAATCCAAGACTTAACTGCAGGCACTCACGGCCTCTGATTTACGCCACACGAGTATACCAATACTCTCTGAAAACTTCATTTTAAAATTTTCAAAATAATACTTATGAAATTTCTATAAAAAATTTCCAAGTTAATTTTAGACAAAACTACTTTTTAAATAAAAGCTATTATATTAAATATAAATATTTAATAATTATTCTTTAAAATAAAAATGCTGATTAAACCTTTATAGTAATTAACTACTATAACTAACTTAATTTATATTTACTTTCACAATTTTTGAACAACTAAATAATAAACTTTCTGAAACATTCTTATAAACACTTTTAAATTTTCTAATTAATACTTTAAAATCTTTCCTTTTTAAAATAACTTAACTTCTCAGAAAAATACATTTTCAACTTCAATATAGCCAGTCTAATCATCTATAAATCCCTCTCGATTTATCTCCAGTTTAATTTACGTTCCAATCCCATAAATTTCCTTTCTCACATTTCTAAAAATAAAACTACTATTTATTTCTAAAACGATTTACCCATCCCCTTATAAACTCCCACCGTGAATTTATAATCTCAAATTATCCACTGATATCTTACTTCACTTTACATTATAAACTTCGTTTCTAATTCCATAATCTCATTTCCCGTTTCATCACTGTTTCACAACACTTAACCGATTTTTTTCATCGATTTTCGAATTAAATTCCATTTTTAAATTAATTTCTTAGTTAGCCCAAATTTATCCCAAAATCCACTAATTTCATATTTTATTTTCAAAATTCCCCTTTTATCTTTCCCAAACTATTTAAATATTAAACTTAAAAATACATTCTTTTATATTTAAAACAATATCGCTTAAGTTCTTATTTTTTAAAAACCCTTTTATTCACATTTATTCAAAAATCTCTATTTTTCCATATTCCGGGATTGTTAAATAGGATTTTAAAATCAAACTATTTATTTTTTTCCAAATTCATTACTTTTAATTTATCCAACAGTACTATAAATACTTTGCTTTAAAATTCCCTTTCTATTTTCCTCTAAAAAATTCACTATTCATACTTTTGATATTTTAAAATTCCAAGAATCTATCCAACAATACCATAACACCCAATAAATTCAATTTCCAATATAATCTATCACAGATTATTCAAATAAATCATATCACTGAATATAGAAATAATTTCGACATTTTTGAGGAATCTAGTTGGATCCCTCCAACCTGTTTCCCTGCATCCACAAATGTTAATACAATATAAAAATACCAATCCCACTTCGAGGGGGATATCGCGGTATATAGGGTCATTCGCTATTATACGGGACGCATAGGGTCTCATCCGCTATATAAATGCGGGAATATCAATCACTTCAATATACACACACACACACACACACTACTATATATAATATAACATCCAGACTGCTATTAATTATCAAATTCAATTAATCAACCAATAATTAATTTTAACTACTTAAAATTAACTGCAGAAATTCCAAATTTTGAGTGAGATTAACTCACCTTGATTTTCCAATTTGACGAACATCCAGATTTGAATTATCAAAAATTCCGGCTAACTCCAAAAAATTCCCAAATTGTTTCTATGCGTAGACCTTATTACTACAAATGTAAACGACAATCCGGATTCAATTTAAACCCTTTATTATGAGAGTTACGATTTTATAAACTATAAATTTTGAATTTATAACTAACATTTTAATTATAATTTCATTAACTAATTATTATGCTTAACATTAACTAACTACCGTTCTAATCTAATCTAGTTCCTATGCATATGTGTATATTTATCTAAAAGTGATTTTTTTTGAACTTGAATTTATTAACAATTTTAAATAAAACAAAATCAACATTTTTAAATATCCATACCTACTTAAAAAGAGAAGTCCGACCCAATGAAAATCGAACCCGATCGCCACCACGAGTACTCAACTTCCTCAAAGCCTGATGCATGCAGATGCTCCACCACCCCATAGCGAAAACTTCAAACTCGAGACATCCTTGCAACCGCAACCTGACATCTTGTCCTGCCGCCGTCGAAGTTGCGACCTCCAAAACGACGAGTCACTGCACACCATCACAGTCGTAAACGCCATCGACACGCGCACCATCCCGAATCGAAACTCGAACCTGCACGTGAGCGTGGCCCTCCTCCATCGATCTCCACTTCTTCAGGTCGCGAACTCGCTCGCGTTTTCCTTTTTTTTCCAAAACGAGGATCGACTTTGATTTTGTTTCAATTTGTTTTGAATTGAACTGATGGGAAGAGGATGCGATTTGGATTAGAAGAGAGGGAATGGGAATAAGCGGCCGATTTTAAAACGATAAAGGAGTAAGTGGCCGATTTAAAAAAAAATTAACTACTATCATCACAAATAATTTTTTTCTTCTGAGATTTGAAATTTGGGATGAAAGGCTCGGTTGTTTTTAAAAAGTGAAGAGAGAGATTGCGTGTTTTGAATATATTTGCGTGTCTGCATAAGCTTGCTATAGTGATTGAAATGAAGGAAGAAAAAAAAGTTAATGGGAATACAGATTTGAAGGATTGAAAATTATATACACACACACACACACACACACACATATATATATATTAAATTTAAATCGTCTCGAATTCGTAGTTTAAAATCTTGACCTCCTATCGAGGCATGCCGCTAGGCATTTATATGTTATACCCCTATCCCGAATGCAATGGAAAAGGTTTCTAGTCCTAAATCGGTCGTGTGGAGAAGATAGCTTTTGGACCCAATTATTATATTGAATTTTCGATATAAATTTCAGCGCGTTTATATTCCGTACGACCAAACGATAACTCCAAATGCTATGAAATTTGAAATTCGATAACAATACACTATTACTGATCCAATAGAACTAGTTTTGTCAAAATCCGAGACTGTGCCCCGGAAGGCTATTTTTAAAAGTCAATTTCACGATATATTTTTAAAACTGAACAAATCACTTTTAAATTCAAATTTAAAACTTTTATTATCTTCATTATTATCAGTATAAATTTTATAAGCCTTTAAATTATTTTTAACAAGCTTAAACTCCATATTATACAATTTACCCAATTTCCAATTATTCAATTCAATTATTAAATTGTCCAATAAATAGTTATATTTAAAATTCAAGTTAAAAATTAACTTTTAAATGTTTAAAATTAATTAAATATTTTAGTTTCAAATATCCAAAATTTCGGGTCGTTACAATGGCTTCGGAACTTTGATGATGATGATTCGATGGTAATGTAAGTTGTGTTCTGATGATGATGGCTCGATGGTGTAGGGTGTCGTGATGATTGTCCATAAAGACAGGTTCTAGGAAGGGTCACCTGTGGATAGAATAGTGTTAGATTCTATTGTGTAATGAAGGAACTTGGGAATGGTTCCTGGATAGAATGGTGTTTGATTCTATCGTGGAATGAAGGAATGTGGGAATGGTCCCTTGAGAATAATGGAAATTAAATGAAGCCAGGAAAGGGCTCGGAGATGCACACAAAGGGATCGTTGATACTCAGAGTGTTTTATGTTGTACTCAACGTAGGTTTATTGTGAGTGCACTTATGGGTACTTTGTTTAGCTACCCCAGATTGGTTGTTTGGATCCATATACCCTAGACCAGTGGATTTGGGTCTAGTATCAGCTTTGGGCTAAAGCGAGTACACTTGAGGCTATGCACGCGCATGCATACACATATGCATATATATATGTATGTGTGTGTGTGCATGCATTCATACATACTCGATTAATTATTTCACCTCCCCTGTTTACAGTTAATAACATTTCTTTATTTCCTTATGTGTTTATATCTTATTTAATTTAATGTCATTTACAGCTTCCTCTTTAAAAGATCTAAATGTCCTTTTCCCATTTATTTCCCTTTCTCTTACTATTACATTTTCTATCTCTACTCCCCTTTATTTTAAATTATCACTTGCCTACCTTTTCACTTCTTTTATTTAAATTCTATCTTGCTTATATTTTGCATATGTATATATGTTGTTACACCTGTATTTCTCAAGCTAAATTATAGAGGAATTAAATAAGGCACAGAGCTGAAAGAGCTACCCTCAGAATAAAAGTTAAAATGAAAAGAGAAAGATTGAAATGGTCCAGCTGGTACTACACAAAAAGTTGGTATGCGGTCACTATACTCGATCCGACCAAAAGGTAAGAAGTTGCAACAGAACAAAATACCCCCGGGCCGTGCCAGTATATTAATTGGGAATCCAACCGCTCATCATACGAGCCACAAAGATAACCGATCTGCGTCCCTCTCCTAGTTTTAATATTACATTGAGATACTAAAACTAAGATTCGATATAGTCACTAGAAACAAATGATGAGGTACTATGCCTGTAAACCATAATAAATGAATGACTGAACTGCGCTGCCAACACTCCTAGAACTCATACTTCATTAATGCCCTCAAGACGGATCTACATTGCGCATACCGAGGGCTACCTAAGTGGAACCGCATTGGGTCAAAAGCATCCCAAAGGGCTACACACATGGCCACTCAAGCAATGCTCAACCGTAGATCCACACTTAAAGGAAATAGTGAAAATATGAGATCACCTTTATCAATAACCCATGCAATAGCAGCAACCCAAAACCAATGAGTAACTCTTATTATCCTCCAAAGGACCCGTATGCAAGGACAATTCAAATTTGAGGTCTCCTGGAATGATTTCAAAAATTCCCGCACGATTTCAAGAGTTCCGGTTTCACATCAAACTTCTTGCAAAAACACATAAGCAATTCGGGATGTCAAACAACAACGTGAATAGATAACACCCGGTAGGATCCAAGGACTGAAACACAATGGCAAGAGAAATATTATGGCAATCCGCGTACGCCATCATACTATAAATAGAAAAGGCACTGTAGCAAGAAAAAGATTTTTACCTTATCAACTTTTTGATACTTTTAAGGGTTTATTATACTCTTTTCCATGAAAACCTGTACCAAAAAATATATAGGAAGAAAGATTTACCCTGTAGATGTAGGATTTCTTAACATCCAAACCACGTAAATTCCTTGTGTGCTTTACTATTTTTGCATTTTATTATTTACATACCTAGTTTTTAGTACCAAATCTTACCATTTCTGTATTAGAATTAAGTACTAGTTGGATTTATCATAATAACGAACAGTTAAAGTGAAATTACCTAATTGTGTAAGCATCCAACGACATAATTACTACTTAATGGAAAATTGAATACTACTTAACTTTACTAATTCAAAATCATTAAGGTAATTAGTATGATAATTAATTCCTCTTCAGTTGGAGTATTGTAAGATAAAAAATCTTACTGACATTTTTTGCGCTAAAAAGAGGGTTTGAACCTCCGTTTATTCCTTACATCCAATAAAACTTTAGGTACAATTATTCCATGCAACATTAATCCTACCGGTTTACCCATCCCACCTTTTCAAAGGAACTTTCACATAGCCTCCAAGACTACGAACAAATCGCTCATAACTTCGAAAGCCCAAAATGAAGCAGGAACTTCAACTGAAGTCCCTGTAGATCCCCTCCTGACCGCTTTCCAATCCTTCACAAACCAAATTAACCAACGGATGAAAGGGCTAGAGAAAATTATGGCCTAACATACTGCCCAAAGACCATCCTCTCCAACTCAGTCCACAGCTCATCGCCTTCGTTCACCTTGTGCGCTGACCATTCAACAAGGGAACGATAATGGCACTCTCAATTATGGGAACGGTGATTCTAGCTTGAGAATCAAAATCAATATGAAAGGAAAGACCCAAGCAAATCCACAAATTAAGACAAAACCAGCTAATATTAACCCTCTAATGCTTAAGAAACAGAATCGATCTGCGTTGGAGGAGGATGAGGTCACTTCACTGTTTAAGGAGGAATCGTCACAGTCAGAGCCCAAAGAAGACGAAATTTGTCAGTTAAAAGCCCGTGTAGAGCAGTTGTCTAAACTATGCTAACTGGGAACCAAGTAGAAGATGAGGAAGGAAGGACCTTCCCCATTCAGCAAGACCATCATCGAAACAGATTTCCTTGACCACTTCAAGGCCATGGTAATTGAAAATTTTGATGGGATTACAAATCCAGATGATCACCTCTGTATGTTTGAATATCACATGGACGTTCTGAAAGTGGGAAGGATGTGAAGGAACTAGGCTAGCCCACAGCGGAAGAAATAAGTGAATTCAAAAATAGCCATTTTGGATCTTTAATGGGCCTATGAAGCCTCAATTCAGTTGGAACTTTCCAATTTTCTTTTAAATAAAATCAATATTTTATTTAACTTCATACATAAAGTTTTACTTTAATTTAATGTGTATGTAAGTTAGAGTATATCAAATATACTCTTATATACAAATTTGTGTGTAACGTTTACTTTTCAAATTTATCCAGAGAAGGAAATATTTCATTTCCTTTCTCTTAACTTATTCAACTAATGAGGGGGCATAAATTTATTTAGAGAATGAAACTTTTCATTTCCTTTCTCTTAAATTATTCAATTAATGATGGATCATAAATTTAGTTAGAGAAGGAAACTTTTCATTTCCTTCTCTTAGTTAAAAATAATAATTGATTAATAAGATAAAATTAATGACTAATCTAAATATGACATGAATTGTAAATATATACAGTAAATATTATGCAAGTGCAACATATAGGGAGTGTGCATAGTCAGTGGTAATTGATATGTATACATAAAATAAACAAGTACAATTTGAATGGTTATTACATAGGAATTGAAATGGAAATAAATAAAGGATGACAATGGTGATTGATACAGTTTCCCTTTTAGTAAACTTAATTAATGGAACATATTAACGACAACCAATAGGTACAAAATTATAAGAATATAGAAGGTAAACAATGAATTGTATGTATACATTATTGTCTTAATTAAAAAGAGAAATGATTTCATATTATGACAATATATGTAAAGAAAAATAAATTTTATATGAATACATACAAGTAGATCAAAATATGCATATATGGAATTCAATCAAAGCTTTCTAATAATATAAATTAGATAGTTATTACAGTCAATTTCAAAACTTTGATTTGTTGTTAAAATTCCTTTTATTCATATGTAAATATCTAATGCAATGAAAAGTGTAAGTAATACGTGCATGCATACATACATTTATTAACATTCTAAACTAAAATTACACTTTGTTATGAAAGATTAAAACATAGATCTACAATTGAAACATTGTATTGATTCCATATAAATTTCATTGTTAACTTTAAATATAATTAAATCAATCAACATGAAATTGTAAATTTCCATATTTAAAGAAATGGAATTTAAATTAAATGTTAAACATAGAGTTAAAATAAAACATTGTATTTTAAAATATATAGATTTAGTTTCAATTTGACATTCAGATCTGAAGAATTACACTTTAATTAGAATGTTTAAAAACATAGATCTACACTTAAATATTGTTTTAAAATATAAACAAATTTAATTTTGTTCTATCAAATGAAAACTCAATCATATCATTCAATAAATAATTCAATCTTCATAAACAATTTTTAATCAAGCAAGGTATGACATAATACTAATTATGAAAGTCAAATTAAATTTCCATCAAACATTGCCAAATCACTTCTATATATAGAAAATGACATACCTTGCTACCCAATCCTTAAAACATAGCTTGTTGATGTTGCCTTTGATTTGCGCCTTGAATGAAGAATGCTTCAGATCCAATTGAATCACCTTAGGATGTTGCCTAGAAATCACACCTTGAATGATGATACCTCATCGGATCTTCAAGATCCACATCCTATCCTTGCAAGAGATGGATGAACCACTTTTATTTTATTTGATCTATTTATTTGGAGTTGAAAGATTTGAAAATTCTTTTTCCTTTTTTGTTTCTGCTATGAAAAGTTAGGAGAAGAGAAAGAAACAGACTGAATGAGAAAGAATAAACTGTACGTACAGAATGAATTAAAGAATATGTTTTATTTGAAAGATTGAAACCTTTTCCATTCTTTAATTAAAACTTCCCTAATTAATTTTCTTGATTGTTTCTCTCTCTCCAATTCATTCTTTATACGTATATCATCAAATGACATAAAATTTCCATAAATCATGTCATCAAATGACATGACATAAAATTTCCATAAATCATTTCATGCAATTATCTTTAAATTACATCAACATCGTATACCAATGCGCGCAAATATAACTTTTTTAAATGCATTAAAATAATTACAAAAAAACTTCCAAACATCAAATAAATATAATTAATATTTCTCAAATATCAATTAATTTAATCAATTTACAACATTTTATAAATTAATTAAATCATGTGGTTTTTCAAAGAATTCATCATTACGGTTGTGCCACTCAAAGGTGTAAATTCATTCAGCGATTAATATCGAACTATTCAAATATTAACATTCACACGTCACTTAGTAGGTGGTGTGACATTTTGGCCGAATTTATCGCTTGCACATCTTTTGCTAAAATTCAATTTTTCTTATTATAAGCGGAACCTAATAGTGACAATTATTTACACCGATTCTCTTCGTTAAAACTATATCACTTTAGATTTATGGAATTTGGTAATGGTCAAGATTCCAATAGCATCCATATTTAAATTTATAGTCCAAACACACCGTCCTTGGTTCAATAATAACAATTATTATTAACCGAAATGCTCTGGCCAGAGACTTTGACTTTGAGTTGACTTCAGTTTCCCGTGATACTAACCTCATATAACCGAGGAGACGAATCCTCTCTTGAATAGTGTTTCACTACCGATGCTTCCATTCGACCCAACTATAGCCATACGATGGACATCATGCCACGATTTAACTATAATCAAAGTGGAGCTTACACATTGAAGATCAACGGTATTCTCAAGTCGAGAGAACTATGTAAATTAATCACATCGATATTCTCTGCTTAACCTTAGTTATATTAACCAACAGAAAACTATCGAGTGAGTCATTCCATAGTTATCCAATAACTATTAGTACGTAACCCCTTGGAGCCCCCAGCAGTCATGAGTAATACACTGCCCAACATTTAGAGAGCGTTATGTACTCTAGTCTTAATGGATACATCGATATCCAGTCTCGATGCATCTTGACTAGGAACATTTAAAATGGTACATTTGTTTCATTATGATAAATTAGTCACGGTTACAACACTTTGTAACTACTATCACAAAACATACCATTTATGGATTTTCTATTAAATATACATTTAATTAAATTGATTAATTAATATAACCACATTATATCAAGTATATAATAGAAAGAAAATACCTTTATTTCGAACAAGATTGGTCAACGAGTTAGATATATGTAACAAATTACATAATTACCCCTAGGGCATACCCCTAACTCTATCAATCTCCCACTTGCACTTGGGGTCAATTATGGAATCTTATTCCAACTTCTCCAATCGGTTTTCTCAAAACCAATTAGGTCAATTCCTTTATGAACGGGTATGCTATTATGTTTTAATTGTCTACTCTATCAATCAACTCTCTCCGACGGTGATAAACTGCTTTATCATATGGAACAATTTAGAGTATGTCTCTCGACATCTAGTGAGCTATAAGTTCTTTTACAAACTATATCATGACATTGTTATCATATAACAACGTTATGAGATTCTTAACATTTGAAATCGGCTCAGTCATAAATATGTGTACTTATATTTTTATATACATTGTCTTTATTATGGCGCTATTCTAGTCGATGTACTTAGCCTTTTTCATTGAATTGCCCTTGTCTTTCATTTGGAACATTTCCAACTTAAAGATTCTTAACTTGAATTTATTATTGACATATTATACTTAATATCACTTATGAAGTTCGAGTTCGAACACTCCTTTATAAGGTGTTTTTGTTTCTGTAACTAATTCTCTAGTATTTCATAAATACATGAGAACACTTCAAACAAACTTTTAGTGATATCAATTTGGATTTGATATTTACTTCACTACACCAAAAAGCTGATTTAGCCACCCCTCCTACCGCCTCATTAGATACGGCTATTAGCCGTTTCAAATTTGATACAGCTATTAGCCGTATGTAAAAATTTAGACACGGTTAATAGCTGTATCAAATTTGATACGGCTAATGGCCGTATCTTATTTCGTGCCAATTTTTGGCGCAAATTTTCCACCCCAATACGCACTGCTTCCCTCCAGAAAATTGGCTTTCCCACTTATTTAGATATGGTTTTTAGCCGTATCTAATATGATACGTGTTTTAGCCGTATTTATTTTGTGTGCTACTTTTTACAATCAAACCAGGTACACGCCTTCTTTCATTCATTTCGTTCGTTTCCCCCAAATTTCTCGTACTCTTCTTCCGTTTCCACCGTCTTCAAATTGAACGCTTTATTTTTTGCTCTGCGCTGGAATCTTATATTTTTCTCAAGTAATCACTGAGCACACCTTTCCATTTGCTATCACAGAAGGTAAATTTCATCACTTGTTCCCCGATTATTCTTGACTCATCAAGATTGAATTTTGGTATGAAATTCCTATATGTTCTTGGTATAAAATCATCAATTTATTGATGATTAACAATTGGGATTTGCTTTGCTTTTTCTTATCAGTAAAATAAGTTATTTTAAGTTAAAATAACTTGGTCTGAATCATTTTATTCGTATATTCCTGCATTTATTTTGTAAGCAAACTAAATGGTAACTTCCATTCATCTTAATAAACCAGATGCAAAAGTAAGAAAAGGGAAAAAATATATCCATGAGTACTGTATTATTTACAATTCTCCTGTGCTCCAGGTGGCCTGTATTCACTTGCATTTTTATCAGGTTTCTAGGGATATGCTTTTTCTATCTAGTAAATTTTGAATCAACTTTCAGAACTCACCATTAATTGTGCATTTCTGTTTCCATGGTCAGCCAAAATGATATACACTTATATATTAAAGCCTACAATTGGTTAAAGAAATTGTCTCTGTGGCAATCTGCATGCAAACATGACACTCTGCCAATCTCAATTAGAGCATGAACTGAAACCATTTTCTTTGATTTTGATCTGTTTAATAAATTATTTGTAGTCAATTAGTCAAAATGTGATTGATAAAATTTAGCAGTTGTTATAGTCCATAATAACTAAAGTAGTGGTGATTTTGATCTGTTTAATAAATTATTGGTAGTTGATTGAGTTGATTGTTGTAGGATAATATCAACTAGTGATATTATTCGATTGGTAGTTGACTATGATTATTACTGTAATGATGCCTTGTAATGAGTGATGATTCATTTGCTTTTGGGATTAGTGGTGCTGGGAATATTAAATAGTTGGGATAAAACTATTTAAAAGGCGTTGTATATTCAAAAGGCGTTGTTGTATATGGTTCTGACATTGTTGTATAAGTGGATAAAATTGTTGTTAATGGTGCAAGCCAAGTCAGGAGAGGGGTAATGCATAGACGTTACTCCGGTGCTACAAAATAGCGTCGTTGTAATGGTAAAATTTTTGGAAACAGTTTGGTGCTAATGTTAACTTCTATAGAAATGCTATTTTTATAATTAAGAGTATCATAGAAAATAGTCTATATCAATATACTTCACACATCTGAAAACATGACCCTTACCTTACAATGTGGGACTATTCTCAAATAAGAGCTTATATGCTCTTCTCGTATTTTTAATAATTCATTTCAATTCAAAAAAATTCCAATAATTTCCCACTTGAATTTTTCAAAAATATTCTTTTCGAGCAATTGGAACGAGGACCCATTGAAGGGCAAGTCCCATGTTCTGTTATATATGATATAGGAGGGCAGTATGTCTTTCAGCATAGACAAACAATGGATAAATGAATCAGATCTAAGATCTACATACTATATAGATGGGGTGCAGAAGTTCATTAGTTTTGTTGAAGAAAACGGTGGTAAGAAAGGAGTGTATTTATGCCCTTGCACCCGGTGCAAAAATATGAAGGCGATCAAATTAGATGACATTCATTTTCATTTGCTTAGATGCGGTATTATCCAATCATATACAGTGTGGTATTTTCATGGGGAAAAAGGGCGGAGATGGAAAAACAACAACCAGATAGTCATGCCACAACTACTGATGAGTCTGAACATACTAGGATGGAAGATCTGGTCAATGATGCAGATAGATTTCATCATTTTCAACCTAATAATCCGTTGCCTGATCATGCTAATGTTGGAGAGTAGTCTACTGATTATCCAGATTGGTAGGCCAATGAAAGTAAGAAGTATAAATCACTTTTTGGTAGCGTAAAAGAGCCATTGTATCCTTCATGTTCAAAAGGGATTACGAAGCTGTATGCCATTTTGAAACTGAATAGGTTGAAGACCCAATACGGCTTTTCAGATAATGGTGTGACCGCACTCCTCGAACTAATAAAGGAGTTACTTCCCGAAGGTAACACGCTGCCGATAATGTACTACGACGTGAAGAAGATCATTAAGCAAGTTGGGATGAATTACAAAACTTATGATGCATGCATCAATGGTTGCATATTGTACTGGAAAGATGATGCAAACAAAGTTTCTTGTACAAATTGCAATGAACCAAGATATATAACATCATTCAACGAAGAGAGAAAAGGCACCAAAGTACCTCGAAAGACATTAAGACATTTCCCTTTAATTTCTAGATAGAAGAGACTGTATACTGTACCAAGGATAGCAGATGCGATGACCTGGCATGGTCGTGCCAAGTCTGATCCAACCGTAATGTGTCATCCATGCGACACTTCTCAATGGAAAGCTGTAGATTCTTTTGACCAAGCTTTCCTATAAATCACCTTTCCTGAAACACTATGCCTGAAAGTTTTTAGCAGTCTGGTTGGCTCACCTTTCCTACATCGAAGAATATATAAAAATTTATATGAGCATGCATTGTTACTGCTGCACTATATACACATATACATATGTGTATACATATGTATATATGTATGAAGCTGCCTTTTTATAGCTTGCTGTGCATCGAGTTGCTTCAGGATTTGATATCTTGAATTGGTTTTTCGTGTTTTGTCTTTTTGCAGAAAATTTATGAGCTCGATCCGCTTTCAAAAGTACTGTTTTTAAAGAGAATGTCAGAGGCTTTTAGGAGACACAAGCAACACTTAAGAACAACTTATTATGACACTTTCAACAATGACGAAGAACGGATGAAAAATTGTCCACCTACAATTGCTCAAGAAGATTGGGAAGATTTCTTAAAAAATGAAGCAACGCCTGAAGCAAGCGGAAGAAGAGAGTCAGGCAAAAAGAACAGATCATTGCCCAGTTATGCTCACCATGCAGGACGTAAAAGTCACGCTAAAGTAGAACAAGAAATGGTAATTTATATTCATTTTCTTTCAAAAATGGTAAAAATCACAACTAACATATTTTATATATTGCAGATCGCTGCTAGTCCATCAACAAATATCAATCGTCGTCAAGTATGGGAGAAGACACACACGAAAAAAGATGGTAGCATATCAAATGCCACTTCTTCATACTTCGTAAGTCAAACAAATACTAACTTGCATATTCTTTTCATTAAACATTTTTAGTGTACACTAATCTGCAAACTACAATCTCCACTATGTACTTAGGATTGATTATGAAGTTATTATGAACTTAGGAACCAAGATTGTAAGTTTGAACTATCTCCACTATGCCTGACATTGCTTTGCTAAAGATAAATATAATTTATCATTTTGTCAGTTTTCTGCACTTCTTTAGAATTTAGTATGCATTCAGATAACAAGGAGTTGGATAAATACTAATATGCATATATTAATAATCAGTTAACTTTCAGCAATATGATATATGGATTAAACAAATACTAATTGCTGTTATTTTATAAATATTTCAGGATCAAATTGCGAAAGCAAAGGAAAAGATCACTGATAGTGATAAAGAAAAATTGACAGTGGATGAAGACATCTTATCACAAGTGCTTGGTAAGGATGCAAGGGGTAGGAGCCGCGGTGTTGGGACCGTTGTACCAAAGACTAAAGTTAAGGCTTGTGCCATTGCACAAAAACGACTCAGACATGTTCGTGGAGACCATGATGAGTTGAAAATGAGGGTGGGAAGTTTGGAGGGTACAGTGGGAAGTATGTCTGGGCAATTGGAGGTTCTGATCAACATGGTGGGAAACATCGAACATGGAATTCGCGCACCGGGCAATTCTTCTGATGGAGGACGCGCCACACAATTCAATACTCCTGAATTCGTTGCTTCTCAGTTCCCGAATTCGACCGATGTAGCGAACAATCAAAGATGTGAAATCCTCAACTCTGATTTAGACATAATAGCAACAGGTATTTATTACAAGCTTTCTATTTTTAGTTGCTTCCGAGCAGATATTTTGTTGGATAGATCTAGACATCTTTATTGCAACAGGTACTATATGCCGAGATTCTACATCATCCAAAATCCATGGGAAATCTGTACCACCCACACATGAAAATGTCGTGTTGGACAACATACTGCTACCAAATCAGAGAACTAGCAAAATAAATCATCAATTTGTAGAGACCTTTGCTGAAGTTGGAGTGGGTGGGTATGTGTGCCATCCGAAGGGTCTTATTCAATATCTTTAGACGTTGGAGCAGGTATATTTTCTGTTTATGTTAATATTTTACTATGTATTGTTTTTTGAAACCTCTTCCACTATATACATGACATGTCACATTTAATTTCCTTAAATGTGATAAGGAAAAAAACACGTTTGTAATGCTTCATTCCTTTCTGTTTTGAAGTTGTTTGAAAAGCTTGTTCTTTAGATTCACTATGGCTAGATTTAAAACATATCTGTTTTCGAAATGCTTGATATAGGACTGTAACCAGATTCATTATTTTGAGAATAGTTGAGTCTTGTTTTTTTTGTGGTATGACTTGTTATACAGATTGAGTTATCTTCTAGCCTTGAACTTTACTTGTAGTTGTACCATGCTGTTTTGGCTTGAGATGTTGTTGTTTGGATATCTTGTCAGTGTTTCTATCAGTTTTGAAAGTTTGGCCATTTTCCTTTTCTGTTGATCACTTTGAAACTAGACACCAGATTTGATAATCTAGTTTAACTAACTTGAGTTGCACATGCTCTGTTAAGTCTGCATTATCATATATATATATATATACATGCATATATATACATATATATATATATGTATGCATATATGTGTGGATGTGAGATTCCATTCTTGCAACTTGCACTGGTTTTCACTTGCCTGTAAACTCCTTCTATATGGTCTTGATATGAACACTGTTTGGATATTGATGATTGTTCTTGTGAGTCATTTTGAAGCTTTGAGTCACTGCAATGATTTGCTAACTGTGTACATGTGAGGTATATACTGGTCCTGGCTTGTTATTGCATATTCATGCTTGGTGTACTTCTTGTAGCTATTCGATCTTCCACATTGCAGTTGCATGTATGCTTCACACAAATGCACACATATATAATTTCATTTTTCATCTCAATACACATGTCTATAACTGAGTCTAGACTCAGTCTATAACTGAGCCGCCATGACTCAGTTATAACTGAGTCTAAGACTCAGTTTACTGAGTCTAAGACTCAGTCTATAACTGAGCCTAGACTCAGTTAAAACTGAGTCGCCATGACTCAGTTAAAACTGAGTCGCCATGACTCAGTTAAAACCGAGTCTAAGACTTAGTTTACTGACTCTAAGACTCGGTTAAAAACGTCGTCGAGACTCAGTTTCAACTTCATATCAGTATTCATGTTCATTAATATGTTGTATTCATATTCAGTTGCAGTACATGCTTGCTAATACACACAATTATTTTTGTATGGATAGACTTGAAGAATAGAAAGTGGAGACTGAAGATTGAAGCAGTGAAGCTGACTGTGTAGTTGTTGACACTTGACATGTTGTATTAATGTAATGTAATAACTATGAACTATTTATAAATGAAGTAACTATGAAATGAGTGACTGTGTGGGAACCTAAGTAACCAAATATGTAAGGGTGGATTGGTAGTGATAATATGTATTGTAATTGAATGTATTTCTGTTTTAGAATGTAACAGAATGTATTTCAGTAATTTATTGTATAATATGCATCATTGCATTGTAATTGAATGTATTTCTGTAATGTATTGTATAATATGCAGCATTGCATTGGGTATTAGATATGAACTATTACTTTATGTGTGTGATTAAATAAATTGATTGTATATGTGCAGTGTCTAGTTGAAAAATGGGTGCAGATTAATTGTCAACTTAGGCACGGCTAAAAGCCGTATCTAATGAACAAGGCATAGTATCTAATGGGTCAATTAGCTACGGCTTAAAGCCGTATCTATGATGTCAATTAGCTACGGCTTTAAGCCGTATCTTATTGACCACTTAGATACGGCTATGAGCCGTATCTAATTTACCCTTTAGATACGGCTTAAAGCCGTATCTAACAATTAACGACGCCATATTTTGATACGACTTATAGCCGTGTCTAAGTTAATTAGATACGGCTTTTAGCCGTTTCTAATTATCGTTTATAGTGTAGTGCTTCATGTATCAAATACAAAAACAAATCAAGATATCGTAGACAACATAATATGTATGATAATTCCTATTGCCGATGCAAAGGAATCAATCTTACATGTTCCGTATTAAACATTTTAATAAGGTGTCCTCGCATATCATTTGGGACATTCCCAACATCATTTATACTTACTATAAAAGACATCATTTATTAATCCAATGTTGAGTATTAAACAACTAAGGCTGATTTTAACACAAGTATATCGTTAAAATCAACAACGTGTTGTTTACTTATAGTTTAGAAATATCAATGTACCTTTTAACGTTCTTTCTTATGAATACACGCTTCCTCTGCACTTTGATTGAAAATCAAACTATATGATATTTTTATCAAAATACTTATTAAATTTTTATGCTTATAATAAGATACTGTCGTATCATTTCTTGGATCATATCCAAAGACTCACAACTCAATATCGCTCCCACTTACTTCGAGACATTTTTGGTTAATATGTGTATACAGCTTGATCTAGATCGTTATTTAGTATTTTCTGTTTCAATACATATGTACCAAAACACTAAGTCTTATCAAGTAATAATTTTGTGAGTAAATCCGAATTAACTTGAGCATGTTGAATACCGAATCTATTATGTTAATTTCAACAACTAAAATTTACGATATTATTCTTATCAACATTGCTCATTTAATTCCAATTGCATTAATCTTTCTTATAAAGACAATCTCGGCCGGTGGATCACATCCCTTCGGTTATGACTACCAAAATCTATATTTGGATAGCGTACTTGGAATTATTTCGGATTTGCGCATCATATCATATAGAGTCAACACTCTTAATGGTTTAATCAAACAACTGAGAATTATATATTTTCGACATTATTAAGAAACTCATATTTTCTCTTCGATGTGTGAGAATGCTTATTAGACATTCTAAAGCTATGTGTTCATTTAGGTTAGTTAATTTCATTTCATCTCGTACAATTAGTTCTATCTATGGATCGTATCCAATTCCATTTAACTATCAATAATTCCTCAAAGAAATTCCTTCACAATAAAGTTGATATATCTTGAAATAACAATTGTTTCTCGATGTAAATAGAATAGGGATTTATAAACGCTTTATGAATTTCTTTATTTATAAAACTGATTTGGTTTTAGTTTACAAAAATTATGTTCAAAACATAAATATGTCATTCAATGACAGTCTTCTAAAAACTCTTTTGGGGAGATTCATACAAGATCCCTTACGAACAATTATTACATGCAATCTTTCAACTCGCACAACCTGCCAATTCCTTGGCCTAGGATATGTTGGAGTTTCTTATAAACCTTTATCTTGTAAAATTTTGTAAAGTGTTATTCATATGAAATAATATTAACCTTGTGTACTATCCTTAAGTACATTACCTTATGGAAAGAAACTAACTCAACTTCACTCACAATTACTCGTACATTGTCCAATAAAGTTCGATTACTCCATATCAACGCATCATTATGTATCACATGGAGGAGTAATTTTGAGATTGAATCTTTATTTATTTTAGGTACGTTCGGAATATTTCCAATATACTCACTCATTCGATCAAATCAAATCATTTCTATCGCATATTATTTTATTTACTTCTATTTTATATCCTATAAGTTTACCATTGACATACTACATGCGTATCAAATACACATGTCCATGTCGACGATAACTCATCGGTGAATATGACGAAGTACGTGGAACCGTTTTGGTATTTCTAGAATTACGATTGCATACGTCTATATGTATCAATCCAAAGAGTTCATCAACTCTTATGATACTCCTACTAAATGGGTGCATAGCCCTTTATTGTTTGAGAAATAATTAACAAGCATCATATGATCCAAAATCACATAATAAAATTATTTCTCAAAACTACGGCTTAGTCTATAATTCCAAAACAACTGTAATAATATTAGATACTTTTGTATTTTCCAATGCATCACTTTTTTTATAAAAAAATAATACCACATTATAGTTTTATTTCACAAATAATATTCATATTGAAATATAGCTATGTCTATTTTTTTCTTTCAGTCAATACCAAAAAATAATCGTCATTTCATAAAAAATGTATGGTAAGTTTTACGAAAACAATTTTCGTAATATGATGCAATTAATAAGTGCTATATTGCATGCTCCCATTATTTCCACCATTACTATAATAGTGTACTGAATTCGGAGGTCCATCATTCACCTAATACAATTTGTTTATTTCATACACTATAACTATTTATAGTGGAGAGTTTGTTGATCAAATATCTTGAGCTCAAAGAAATAAATCTCATAGAAAACAATTTTATAAATGAAAATGCATTACGGAATAGAAATCATATTTCTTATTATAATATTAAGTATCAATTATTATTACAATTCCCATTTCCAATGTTTCTCTATGAAGTAGAAGTGACTATTCATTCTCTTCATCCTAATTGTACCTTAAATTACATCTATTCTTATACATTCGTTTTCTTTTCAAATGGTCAAATTATTCAAAAGAAAACTGTTATCCAGGTTTTTAACCCAGTAGGATCCAAGAGAAGACAGAACAACTTGATGAAGTCAGAATGGCTCAGATTTCAACCAAAAGGACTAAAGCAACAAGCCATAGAGAGCTAAGAGAAAAAGGCGAGGAAATCCACTAAGGGCATGGATCGCTAGCGATCTATAGCCTATAGATCGCTAGTAATCCATAGATATAGGCCAGGGTTCAACCTTTTTTCTTGCATCATGATCTAATCCATATTGTAAAAGTAGTGACTGAGTTTGATGAGATTCCGAGTTAGCTAAACTAAGTGACAAGCATTCGTCCAGTCCAATCAGTGGCTAAATACAACTAGCAAGTAAATCGTCATCAAAACAAAGCGACGTGCAATAAGACTATACGAACAACGTCGACACAAGACAATGAAGAAAGCTCAAAAGCCAAAATCCAAAATCCAAAAACATGCTAAGTGTATGGATCCATACGCTATGGATTGCCAGCGATCCATACGTGAACATGGGATAAGTGCGACCCCGAACAGACTGAAGCAGAAAATGAGGCTAAGTAATTAGCTTGCACCCGAGCTAATACTATGGATCGCTAGCAATCAATAGACCATGGATCGCTAGCGATCCATGCTTTTGGCTCGGGTCGCGGGCTAAGCTTTACTGATTCCTTCTATGTCCATCTACAAGCAATTGGCGAATAGGCTCGGCCCGATAGCTCTTCGATCTCTATAAATACCATCCTATCTATAACATAAAGAAGAACTTCTTCTCCGGACTGGTTGCGAAAACTCTGTTGGAAGCTTTCTTCACTCTTTACCTCCCTCACAACAATCTCCAATGGGGTTCACTGTGATTCTCCAATGGATTCCAACCTTGGAGATTCAATCTAACTAAGGATAATCAAGAGCTTTATAACCAAACACTTCTTGTAACAGCAATTAGTCTATAATAAAAACTATAAAGTGGACGTGTGTAACGACCCGGTAATTTTAACGATTTTAATAACGTAATTAACTAAATTTTTCTTAAAATCAAACAATTAAAAATTGGAAATGAAAATTTGATATTTGGTGTGCATATATTGAAGTATAGCAAGTGTAAGATTTTCATTTGAAAATATGAATGTTAGTTCTGTGTGTAATTTTCAATTTAAATTTAAAATTGTTAAACTGATGAAATTTAAATATTTTCGAAATTTGAATATTTTTATATAATAAATTTGTTAATCATTTTCTGAGTGAGACGTCATAATTGAAGTTCTCTAGCTTCGTTTATCTTATTTTGGGCGAAATAGCAACAGTTTCGCAGCGAATATCGACTTTTTATAGGATGGTCGTATCGCTCATATCTGTGTACCATTCTTTTCGTCTCGTCGTGCTAATCTGCGTAGTATATTCATTTGTGTGTTTTAGAGTCTGGTACGCCGTGAAATCTGCAGAAACGGTAATTGTCCCCTTCAGACCGTCCCCGCTCCTCATCCCAAACAAACAGCCTGCAATCAGACTTTTGCCTCCCTTGGCTTCGTCGCAGCAGCCTTCCTCTAGCCGTGCCTTCAATTACTCCACTTTCTCATTCCCGAACCCCTCACAGTCATGACTACAGCAGCCAGAGACACCACCTCCTCCCACTCCATATGATTCACCACCTTATCCCCTCAGTTTTCCTATGACAGCCATCATCTGACAGCCCACAACTCCCATCCTCACCCCTAGCAGCGACTAACACCCGCTATCTCCACCACTGCCCCAGACTTTCGCCTCCGCAACTCCGAGCACCCATCCTACCTCCAACCTTTTCACAGCCAAAGCACCCGAGATGCAAACATAAGGGTTTTGTATATATATAATATCGTGAGTATAAATAAGCTTTTATAACTTGCATATATTTTTCTCTTTTGCATTATTATTTTTCATTCATTCCGTTTTGATTTTGGAAAGTGTAATTCATGATTTAAGTTTCATACCGAAGAACAAAATATATAAGTTTATATAAGTGAGATATGATCTGTTAGTATATATATATATATAAGTATATACATGAATTTTGGTTTTAAAATATAATGTAAGAGTTGATATATATATTAGTAGCTTCCTCTTTTATATATATAAAAAAAATTAAAAGCTTATATATATATATGTGTACTTATATATATATATTGATCTTGTCTAAGGTATTTATAATATGTTTCAAGTATTTTATATTATTCAATTTAAATTTATGTTTAAGTATTTATTTATATTTATGTTAATATTGTAAAATCGACTTTTATGATATTTAAAACACATATAGATATTTCATTTAAATATTTATTAAAGAATTTTGTAAAATTTGAGTTTTAATGATATTGATTTTTAAATACAATATAAAGACATTAAATTTTAAATATGTATTTTTAAAATTTCATATTGATTTTAAGAAAAAAAATATATAATATAATATACATTTCTGTTTCATGTTTATATCAAGCCAATTTTGATTTGTTTTCATCGGTTCCTAATTATCGGCTTTGTTCGTCGAATCCGTGTTCACCTTGCTTTGCTTTGAGAATTGTCGTTTGGATTGGTCGATTGTCGAGTTCGTAATTCAATTCGTAGCTTGTTGTGTGCCTAACTTTTCTATCCTCGAAAGGTTAGCAATCACTCATGATTAACATTCTTATATTTAGTAAATTTAATTCATATGAAATGACAATTGAAATATGCTGTTAAATTTGAATTGTTAAGTTATTTCATTGTTAAATATGATATGCCATTATCTACAATTGTTTACCTATGACATATAACACCATAACCTGTTGTATATATTATATTTAGATTTGTTACAGATTATATATGCCTGTTGTTGATATGTTATATTATTATCATATTGTTCTCACTCTGCAAGTTTACTGTTTGTTAGGAATTCCCTATGGGTTGAAATGATACATACCCGAACGATATTACAGATTAGGGAAAAATCGTTATGGGTTGAAATGATAAACCCAAGCGATTTTATTTGAATTTGGGATTGCGGGTTGAAATAATATATACCTGTAAATATTAAATTTAAATTGCTGATTGAAATGATAAATATTTGTATCACTTGACCATAGGTTAGAAAACTATATACGGACACTGTTGCTCTTTTTTTGAAAATGATTTCCGGAATTTTGAAAGGAAAATATATGGGTTTTTCTAAATATTTATTTTAATATTTATCAAATTTAGATTTTTTAATTTATGTGTTTTGGAAATTTTAAATTTATAAGTTAAGTTTTAAAATGTAAATTATAAAATTTTACTTATAACTTTATTATTCTTAAAAATATATAAAATAAGATTTAAAATAGATTTAATCATAATGATATTTAATTTAATAATAATAAA
This sequence comes from Allium fistulosum, assembly GCA_030737815.1. Classification (NCBI taxonomy): domain Eukaryota; kingdom Viridiplantae; phylum Streptophyta; class Magnoliopsida; order Asparagales; family Amaryllidaceae; genus Allium; species Allium fistulosum. Next base: position 1,432,569,154 of record CM060902.1, read on the forward strand.
TATAATAAAATTTATTAAGAATTTAATTTAACTAATAGTATATATAATATATTAAATGTTTATTTAAATTAGATTTTTGTAATAACTTTACGTAAATGGAGGTTGGAAAGACAAATTAAATAAGAATTGATTTATAATTAAATTTGTTTAGAATTGAATTTAAATATGGTTTGATTTGAACTTATAGATTTTGAGATTTTAAAGATATGTTTTATAACTTGATTTTGATTAAAAAGGACTTATTGAATATTTTAAATTTAAATAAAATTGAAATCGAATATTTAATTTTGATTTAAATTTTTAATTAGGGATTTTATTTAAATGGTTATTAAATTTATTAAGTGAATATTTCAAAATTAAAATATAATTAATGTTGAATTTGAAATATAAATGAAATTTATCAAATTAAGTCATCATAAAAGTTTGAATATTTAAAACTTTGAAACCTATTGAAATTGAAATGGTTTAATTTGTAGTCCAAATCTTGAATTCGATATAAATTAAAAATGACTTTATTGAGAATTTGAATTGAATTGTAATTGATGAACTGCGATTGATTTAAATTGAATTTTGGAACTAAAGTTGATTTGAATCGATTTATGGAATTGGACGAAACAATTCTAATTTGAAACTATTTTTGATATAAACTCTTTTAATATAAACTCTTTTAAAATAAAACTATTTTATCTATAACCTATTTTAAATATACACTATTTTATTATATATAAAAACTACTTTTAAATATTCAAATTTTTTAAGTGGGAACTATTATGATTTAGATTTAATGGATTTAAATGCAAATATTTAATAAGATGGTTTTACACTATTTTGTAGTTATGATTTCAAAAGTGAATACGATTTCGAAAGTGATATGATTTTGAAAGGATTAGGATATTTTTGATATGAAGTATAAACTGTCTGAAATATAAAATAACCGCGGTGTGAAATAAGCGTTTGACTGTTAAAGAGACCGGGATAAGATATTTTCATACTCTCTGCCAATACCGAAAACCACTTTAACAACTGTGTACGTGGTGGAGATTCCAGAACGAAGTAGGATGGTTTAGCAACGATTCTATATGAGGTATTAACGCAGCCCTGACTCCCGTGAGTAAGCTTGATGCAGCTAAAACAAGAGCCATGCCGGGCCAAGTGAGGTTGCTCCTCCGATCACATTTCTTCGATACCATTCTATTACTTTGTGATTTGATTGGGTGCACCTTTGATTTGGGATTGTGTCTCGTGGGCGGTAGTAGCTGCTATGCGTTACCACCAGTCCGGATTTGCAAAACGGTAGAATCCTACCCTAGGCATTGCCTCTCATGCCTTGTCACATGCCTTATCGCTCCCACTACGAGTTTTGTTTGTACTATGCCTATGGAGTGCCCTCTGATAGCCCTCCAGTTTACAGAGGAATTACGGTACTGTATAGACTACGTAAATATATAAAAATGTGTTAAGGGTGATATGGGTAACACCTTAACGCTATTTTAATAGTTTACTTTACTGTAGACATTATCTATGCAGCGTATTATACTATGTATGTAGATAGTTTAACGGATCCTTAGAGGATGTGAATCCCAAACATCCTTTAAGTTATTTGTATTTCACTTGAGTTGATTTACTTGTATAAGAATGTTAATCCTGACTCGAGTGTTTTGTGTTTTGCTTTATGCTCGGGTCAGACTGAGTGTCGTAGCATTTGACTCACCTTTGGAGCTTGAAGATCTGCTTGGAGTATCTATTCAACTTTTCAGTTGTTTCCAGTTGTTTGTGCCGACTTTTCAATTTTTTTGTACTGATACTTCTATTCATGGATATCTGTTGTATTTTGTTTAAGTCTCTATTGTTTATATAGTAGCTTTATGAACTACTATTTATCTATTCTGCTGCTTATTGTTATACTACTCTGTATCTGTGATTCTGTGATTGATTTATTTACTATATATTCTAAGTTTTGCCAAATATAAATTAACAATATGTTGTTTTGAGTAATTCAAGTCCGACATGAGTGGATGATTGTCGATTTGAATGGTTTGAAATAGCGGGTTGTTACAGTTGGTATCAGAGCTTTGGCTTGGGAAAAACTTAGCATATGGAGTAGAAACTCATTAGAGATACGGTAGTGATACCCTAGAATGAGTAGAATCAATTATAGAATCATATTCGTTCGAGCTTGAAATCTTCGTTAGAATTCTCCTAGATTAGGATTTCTTTCGGATTTTGGAACTTTACCTTTGTTCTGAAATCCATTCTTGTCTTGTCCTGTTCATGTTCTTCTTGATATTGGAGCATCCCATAGCTCTATTTTTGTTGATCTCTGTAATAAATTCGAGCACATCTTTCCACCTCAATTGGCAACTTTGTCCTTGGGTGTATCTAATCCCATTGGCGGTCCCGCTACCCCCGTATGATTTGTAAAGGGGTGAAACTACTTTACAACAGGCGTCTATTCACCGGAGATTTCTACGTTCTTGGTTTTGGATGCTGTTATTTCTTGAAAAGCCCTAATCATTTCTCTAATAGACGACCAGAGTAATTCTCTTGTAATCGAATGTCGATTGCCTCAGGATTTGCAGGCAGTTTTATATATTCTCTTGATTCCCAGCCTAGTGATCTCGACTTCACACTGATAGTCAGGGATTATCCTAATATCTTCGATGAAATTATTTCTCTCCCTCTCAAGTGGGAAATTTGAATTCCGCTTCGATCTTATTCCTGAAGTTCGACCAGTTGTCCTTCCTCCCAGCGAATGGTTTCCATGAATGGTTGGTCATGCCCTTTGGATTAACCAATGCTCCTCCCTTCTTCGTCGATCTCATGAATTCGCGTTCTCAACGATGTTCTTAACAGGTTTGTTTCCATTTTTGTTGATGAAATTCGCCTCTTTTCCGAGTCTCGGTTGACCCGGTTAAGGTTGCCGTGATTTATATAAGCCTATCCATCTTCCTTTTTTCTAATTTAATTTTCTAATCTTCTTTTCGAGCCTATCTTCTTAGTATAATTCTCTTTGATTAGTGTTCCTCTAAATTTGAATTTCTATTCTTGTTTTAAAACCCATTTTTTAATCATCCTATAAGAGAACGTATTAGTAACAGATATAAAATGTTTTATATCGTGTTGTTTGAGTTGTTAAGTTTGATTCGGGGTTTCGATCGATTCGTCTGGCCAACATATCGATAGGAATTCCAAAACACTTGAATAGAGCAAACTGACACAATATTGTTTTCGAAATTGGTAAATGAAATATTTTTATGTATGATTATATTTTATATATAAAAGTATGATTTTCTGAAATTAAATAGTTAAATGAATTGGTTGTTAGAAATGATAATGCTAGATTATCATTTATTATTTTGGTTAACATTTCTAAACCATTAACTATTTTTGCATGATATAAAGAAATGTAATTATAAAACATGGTTTATAAATTGATTTGAAATTGAAATGAATTTAAATTAAAGATTTGAGAATTTAAATTTTCAGTGTTTTTCAAAATTGGTTTTCAAAGTTTTAAAAAATATATTATTCGGAAGTATTTTCAAGTGGAAATTGTTTCAAAAGAATTTTAAAAGAAGTAAGTATGTACTCTTCTCTCTTTTGTAGCTGGAAAATAATTTCGATGATGACTGCAGCATCATCGACATTCATTTTCGAGTCTCGAAGTGGGGAGACCACTTAGTAGCTTTGCTACACTTTTGTTTTGGAAAATGAATTTGTGATTTGAATTTCTTGAGTATGATTTGATTATATATATACACATATATATTTATTTCAAAATGGTTTGAAGTGGAACCGAAATTTAACACTCAAATTTTATATACTTGAAATGAAACAGGATTTATAATAATTCGAGGGTCTCAATGAGAAATAAAATTAAAACAACATGAAACAGTTGAACTGGGATAAAATTAATTTGTATAATACTCAATTGCATTCTAAAACATATAACTTACCTGAAATATTCAAAAAGTTAAAAATGTAATACGAAAATGTAATCAAATAATATACAATATAAAATGTAAGTAATAAGATGTCCAATATGAATTTTGGATAAGGGAATTTATAGACAGAAATTGAGTTGTAATAATGAATGTTTATACAATGTTATAAGAAATGTAAATTGAGATAAATGGAATAATAAAAATAAAATGCTATTTAAGTAAATAAATATGAACTGAAGAATAGTTAAAATTGAATTTTTAGGTGGAATTAACTTAAGTAGAGTTAAATGGATTAAATAAATGAGTTAAATAAAATAATTTTTGTTTTGAAAGAAAATTTATGTACCAAATGTTAATAAATTGAAGCAAATCAATTGAATGAAATACATTGAATTGAAATAAACCAAATGTGAATATAATGAATATTTATTGAATAAAAATGGATTGAAACCAAATTAGTTGAATTAAAATCAATTTAAAAACTAATGAAATTTATATGGTTTTGAATTAATTGCTGTATTTTATATTTCGAATCTATCTTTCCTTCCTGTTGTTTCTAGTTTCTATTCTCCTATCTCGTTCCTTTTCAGGGACGAAAAGTTTTGAGTAGGGGAGAGTGTAACGACCCGGTAATTTTAACGATTTTTAATAACGTAATTAACTAATTTTTTCTCGAAATTAAAAAATGAAAATTTGGAAATGAAAATTTGATATTTGGTATGCGTATATTGAAGTATACAAGTGTCAGATTTTCATTTGAAAATATGAATGTTAGTTCTGGGTGTAATTTTCAATTTCAATTTAAAGCAGTTAAATTGATGAAATTTAAATATTTTCTAAATCTGAATATTTTTATATAATAAATTTGTAAATCATTTTCTGAGTGAGATGTCATAATTGGACTTCTCTAGCTTTGTTTATCTTATTTTGGGCGAAATAGCAACAGTTTGGTAGCGACGACTTTTTATAGGATGGACGTATCGCTCATATTGTGTACCAATCTGTTCGTCTCGTCGTGCTGATCTACATAGTATACTTATTTGTGTGTTCAGAGTCCGTACACGGCGAAATCTGCGAAAACGGTAACCGTATCAGTATCCATTTTGAGCCTTTTGGATTTCCTATATCCTTCCATTATCCACCATTAAATCAAGCAGTCATTGGCCTTTATTATTTTCAGCTTTTGACCTATCCTAACCCCAATGGTCAATATAACATGTTGGTTCATTTTCATTTCGGTCTGTTCCATGCTCTCTGTCTCTTTCATTCTTGCTTAAAGCAGAGAAAAACAAAATATAGGATAAACTATATATATTATATTGGGCCGCATGTATATGTTGTTGTAGTCTGACATAGCTCATCTTCTTCCCACAGAACTTTCTCCTCTCTTTCTCGACTGTCCGCCATTCCATCGCCTACCTCCACTCTCCAGCCTCCGCCCCTCTCTCCTCTACATCGCGCCACTTTGCTACACCACCCATCTCTCCGACCCCACATCATCTCACTGCCCAGATCCCACAGCCAACGCCAAGCCTCCGATCCCTGCCACAACATCACCGCCATACACAGAAACCGAGTAACCACCCTTCCATTTCCATCACCTTCCACAGCCTCTCCGAGATCACCTTCCTTCCACTGGCCACACAACAGATCCATAGCATGTAACTCCTCCACAAATGCCAACTGAACCCATCCCCTATGATCCACCAAGTCTCCAACCTCCGAGCATACCACCGTGAAACAACACCTCCAACATGTGCCATCAAACATAGCCCATCCTCACCTGATGGCCGCCGTCCCCTGGCCACCCTGAACACGTCTGACCGTCCCCGCTCCTCATCTCAAACAAACAGCCTACGATCAAACTCTTTCCTTCCTTGGCTTCGTCGTTGCAGCCTTCCTCTAGTCGTGCCTCCAATTACTCCACCTTCTTATTCCCGAACCCCTCACAGTCACGACTACAGCAACCAGAGACGCCACCTCCTCCCACTCTACATGATCTGCCACCTTATCCCCTCAAATTGCCTATGACAGCCATCATCAGACAGCCCACACCTCCCATCCTCACCCCCTAGCAACGACTGACAGCCGCTATCTCCACCACTGCCCTAGACTTCCACCTCCGCAACTCCGAGCACCCATCCTTCCTCCAGCCGTTTCACAGCCAAAGCACCCGAGATGCAAAATATGGGTTTTGTATATATATATATATAATATCGTGAGTATAAATAAGCTTTTATAACTTGCATATATTTTTCTCTTTTGCGTTACTATTTTTCTTTCATTCCGTTTTGATTTTGGAAAGTGTAATTCATGATTTAAGTTTCATACCGGAGAACAAAATATATAAGTTTATATAAGTGAGATATGATCTGTTAGTGTGTGTGTGTGTGTGTGTGTTTATATATATATATGTGTGTGTGTGTGTGTACTTATATATATATGTGTGCTTTTATATATATGTGTACTTATATATATATATTGATCTTGTTTAAGGTATTTATAATATGTTTTAAGTATTTATATTATTCAATTTCAATTTATATTTAAGTATTTATTTATATTTATCTTAATATTGTAAAATAGATTTTTATGATCTTTAAAACACATATAGATATTTCGTTTAAATATTTATTGAAGAATTTTGTAAACTATGGGTTTTAATGATATTGATTTTTAAATAGAGTATAAAGATATTAATTTTAAATATGTATTTTTAAAATTTCATATTGATTTTAAGAAAAATATATAATATAATATACATTTTTGTTTCAAGTTTATATCAAGCCGATTTTGATTTGTTTTCATCGATTCCTAATTATCAGCTTTGTTCGTCAAATCCGTGTTCACCTTGCTATGCTTTGAGATTTATCGTTAGGACTGGTCGATTGTCGAGTTCGTGATTCAATTCGTAGCTTGTTGTGCGTCTAACTTCTCTATCCTTAGAAGGTTAGAAATCACTCATGATTAACATTCTTATATTTAGTAAATTTAATTCACATGAAATGACGATTGAAATATGCTGTTAAATTTGAATTGTTAAGTTATTTAATGGTTAAATATGATATGTCATTATCTGCAATTGTTTACCTATGACATATGACACCATAACCTGTTAAATATATTATATTTAAATTTGTTGATGATATATGCATGTTGTTGATATGTTATATCATTATCATATTATTCTCACTCTGCAAGTTCCATGTTAGTTAGGAACTCCCTATGGGTTGAAATGATACATACTCGAACGATATTATAGATTAGGGAAAAATCGTTATAGGTTGAAATGATAAACCCAAGCGATTTTATTTGAATTTGGAATTACAGGTTGAAATGATATATACCCGTAAATATTAAATTTAAATTACAGATTGAAATGATAAATATCTGTATCACTTGACCATAGGTTAGAAAACTACATATGGACACCGTTGGTCTATTTTTGAAAATGATTTCCAGAATTTTGAAAGAGAAATATATGGGTTTTGATAAATATTGATTTTAAATTGTGATATTAATATTTATTTTAATATGTATAAAATTTAGATTTTTTTAATTTATGCGTTTTGGAAATTTTAAATTTATAAGTTAAGTTTTAAAATGTAAATTATAAAATCTTACTTATAACTTTATTATTCTTAAAATATATAAAATAAGGTTTAAAATAGATTTAATCATAATAAGATTTAATTTAATAATAATTAATATATAAAAAATTTTAAGAACTTAATTTAACAATAGTATATATAATATATTAAGTATTTATTTAAATTAGATTTTTGTAATAACTTTAAGTAAGTAGAGGTTGGAAAGACAAATTAAATAAGAATTGATTTATAATTAAATTTATTTAGAATTGAATTTAAATATGGTTTGATTTGAACTTATTGATTTTGAGTTTTTAAAGATATGTTTTATAACTTGATCACTTGATTTTGATTAAAATGACTTAATGAATATTTTAAATTTAAATAAAATTGAAATCGAATATTTAATTTTGATTTAAATTTGTAATCAGGGATTTTATTTAAATGGTTATTAAATTGATTAAGTGAATATTTCAAAATTAAAGTAAAATTAAAGTTGAATTTGAAATATAAATGAAATTTATCAAATTGAGTAATCAAGTTTGAATATTTAAAACTTTGAAACCTATTGAAATTGAAATGTTTTAATTTGTAGTTCAAATCTGTATTTGAAATCGATATAAATTAAAAATGGTTTTATTGAGAATTTGAATTGAATTGTAATTGATGAATTGAGATTGATTTAAATTAAATTTTGGAACTAAAGTTGATTTGAATCGATTTGTGGAATTGGACGAAATAATTCTAATTTGAAACTATTTTTGATATAAACTCTTTTAATATAAACTATTTTAATATAAAACTATTTTATCTATAACCTATTTTAAATATAAACTATTTTAATATATTTAAAAACTACTTTTTGACTTAGATCAATTAGGATTAATGGAGGCTCAGAGCTATTTTGAGAAAGGTAGAAACGACTTAGATCAGTTCCTACGGTCTCCCTTTAGCACAATTTTTAAGGTGGGTTAGTGGGTCTAAGCACGGGCGTAGTTCATTACCCACTAAAGCAAGCAAATATTAGCCAAAACTTAAAACAACTAGACTTTCAAGTGTAAGTCCGTTTTTCTATTATGATCACTCTATAGAATGGGAAACCATCATCTTGAAGAAATGCAAGTTGTCTAAGACCCTAACTTGGCTCCTATCAAAAAGTTATAGTACAAACAATATTTTCAAGATCAAAATGGTCACATAAAAATTCGAAAAAAATCATAGATATGGAAAATGTTCCTAAGAGTGACTTTCTAAAATTTTAGTGTCATACGACCTCATATGAATAAAATAAAAAATATTTTACGATCCTCCGATACGTAAATATTGGTCGTTACATAATACAACCTTGTCCTCTTCCTCTCATAAAAGTCCCATCTAGAAAAATCAAAGGACAAAAATAATCAAATCCATATTTGCATACTACAAACCCAATAAAAACCCTTTCAAATTCATGACTAATAGAATCACCTTGAAGTTCAACGGTACTACCAGGATTACACACATCCAACGGCTTCATAGAAAGATTTCAAATGATGATACAAAAGCAAATCATTCCCATGGATTTCTTCCAAAGCCAATCTTTTTCCCACATAAGCAAAATAGTAATTTAACACAATATTGTACTCGGTCTAAAATAAATGAACAATATCTTTCTTTTTTATAAGAGGATTTAAACGAATAAAATCAACCACCAACTTCTTAACTAATTTGCTAGAAACAGGTAACCAAAATACTAGCTCCACATGAATGATTAGGATGCATAGTTTTGATAACAAAAAAATCTAGTAGTTTAAACTTGCGAGAAGCATGAATACGAAAAGTACAACCTTCCCATGAACAAACAACTATAACTTGATATCCATCATTTTTAACAACATTAACTTTCTAACCATTCTTAATACAGTGTATTATAAGACACAATCGGAACTCCTCAACTCCACTAGCAAATCTTTGACCAACACCAGTAAATACTTGATTGTTAGAATCATTTTTTAACAACCCTTTCAAAGTAGAACTAGAATCAACCGAAGAAAAAACCATTGAAGAAGTAGATGAGTCACACTCACAAAAAGAACTAACAAATAAAAAACTATAAGAGCCAACATCATCCGAAATACTTTTGCACTACTGAGATATAATTAAAACAAGTAGAAAATCATCATGGATATGAGAAACAAGCAACAATATACTATGCAAATCAGAATTAGTTTCAATAACCCTTTTTTTCATCTCTTTCATAAACCAATTCAATAGAAACATGTGTTAATTCAAGCTAATGTTCACAAATATCATTTCTCAATCTCAACACACAATCGCTCAAACCAAGACACCTACTACTAGTATCATTACCTAACAGAAAAATGATGAGAACATCAATAGGATTAGACCTGAAAAAACACATATAATATCAAAATAAAAGTACTACAACATAAAATACAGAAAAAACTAGATTAAAAAATATTTTCCAAACAAATATTGGTATGAAAAATATTTGACATAACAATAATGTCCTGCATAAAACTTTACTGCCATATTCCATTAATATCATATAATTCAGTACCAACAACATACTTAAACTATAACAATAAAAACATGAGCATTATAAGCTATTACAATAATAACAAAAACAAACACAGTAAATTCAACATAGGCAAATATATACCATACAAATAATTGCCTTTATATCATAAATAATAACAACAAACTTCAACTATAAAAATAACAACATAATTAATAACAAATTACAGCTACAACAAAAAGAACAAAATTTAATTCAACGTGATGCTATAACAAAAATTAAACAAACAAAAATAACTACCACCTAAGAAAACTAACCTTGACCTCATATTTCTACCGCAGAATAGAAGAAGATGATTTCCACATCTAATGAAATTAATTAAGAAAGTTTCCAATCAGCAACAGATCGAGATGTAAAAGAATTGAAGATGCCAACTATAACCTGAGATGTATGCGCAATAGTTGAAAGCACAAAAATTCGAATGAAATTAGATATACGGAAATTTAGATGAAAATTAACATGAAAATTCGAAAGAGATTGGAAGTCGAAATTGTGATAAACGAAAATGGAAAGTCAAAATTTGAAAGAAATTAGGTATAAAGCAGCGGGGTCATTAACTTGAAATTAGGTATAGATACAAGGGTAAAAATGGGAAAACAGACTTAAAAAGGGATGTAAAACATAACACAAAATTAGTAAGGATATAATTTGTAAAATAATTTAAAATAAGGACCTATCACAAGTTTCCACTATTTATAATGTTGGCATTTTCTAAATTTGACCATTTAACAAATTAGAATTACCTCGGCATCTACAAATTAATACCATGACAATTATATATTTAAACCTTTTTGCTTTAATTCAAAATTTGATCACTTTAATTAGACTTCACACCAAAATAACATAACATATTTTTTTTTGCACATGTGGCCCAAATTATCGAAATATTCCACTAATCATTAGCAATGTATTAATGGACATCATAGTCACTTTATCCTTCTTTATTTTTTTTTACAGATATCAAGAGATAGGATTTGCATGTGAAACTGCACTTCAAAGAATGACCATTTCAAAAACGACAAAAGAGAAACTAGGTGCGTCTTAACCGCCTTTTCTAGTAAAATGCAGTTAAATTTATTAAGATTATCTATCTATACTATACTATTAAAGCCGACTTTGATTTTCTTAGTTTTCAATCCCCCTCTACTTTCTCTGTAGGAAGCATTCTTATGTTGCCACATGTATTCAGAATTTAAAGGTCTCCCATTTCCCCAAAACTTTCTCTCATTCTTTTAATGTTTTAAACCTATGGCCTAAATCTTTACTGACATAAATCACCGTTCTCTCCAATTTTCCAACCACAACCATAACCAAATCTCAATGAAGCACAATTTCTTAGTGAAGCGTGGAAAGGCAGTGCTACCCACTAGAGGCAGATAACCTATCTACATCGGGTACAATGGATGCAGTCGTTACTTCCATCGATCTGCTTTTGCTAGGAAAGGTTTCTTATGAAATTATGTTAATTTTTATTCCTAAATTATTTTATGGATTCATTTATGTCAGTTTAATCTTATGTAAGTTTGGAATCATGTATGCTGATTTGTGCCCTAAATTTACTTCTGATTTTAGTACTATAGATAACTATTTCTGGAATTGGGAGAAAAGATGATTTATCCTTTCCTGATTCACCCAATTGTTCTATTTATTTATTATGAATATGTTTTTATCAAATTTGGCTATTATATGATTTAGAGAAGATTTAGCTTGGGTAGTTTGAGTTCCTTTCCCACGCTTTTTTAGCTAGCTAATCCTTTTCGACATTGTTCATCAAGTTGATGAAATTTTTGCATGATGAATCTCTTATTCACTACCGTGTCATCATTAATTTGTCATTCATTTTATGATTATTTCTAAAAGAGTATGGATTCGTCCTTAAATCTTTTATTATTGGAAATGATTAGTTAGTTAAGTGAGACTGCCTCTTTTTCGAGGAAATATTTGCTACTGATTTTGAGAGGAGAAAGCGTCATTCATGCATATTACTAATATTTCAATTATTGATTTCTTCAAGTTCAAATTTGAAACCTTATTATAAATTCATAATTATTTAGCAAAATGATGGTTTTGCAGTTCCTTAGCTATTTTCAATTCTTTAAATATTTATCCTTCATAAAAGCATAATTTATTTATCCAAAGTTCTTCTTAATTATAAATTATTTGGATCTAACTTTTCTTTCTTTCAAGATATTAATTAATTCTATGGTTATACTAGGGTATTAAATTTTGTATTGAACTGATTTTCTAATTCATGATAGTATGATTATTACCAATTTTATGGTGTAGACAGCTAATATAGGATTAAGGAACAACTTATTAGGTCATATACATATGTTTGTTCCCTAAAGTCATTATCTTTCAAATTAGCATTTAGTTAATATTATCTTATTTTAAAACAAATTATTCTTGGGTCCATCATGGAAGCAAAGTTATGTGTCATTAGCCAAAAGTATTTGATTATTTTTAATTAAGGACATTTAGATTTACAAATCTCAACCATGTAATGAATTATGTAGGGAAATTATATTCACTGGTAAACACTGATTATTTAAAAATAGGTTATTTTAACAGAAGCATTGATCTGATGATTGAAGTGCTATTTCAGTATTTCATAAAATATTTAATACAATGGAAAAAATGGATTTAATAAAATCATCACAATATACTACAATTGTTAAATTTGAAAGAAAAGGAATATTCTCAAGAAACTATGAAAATTACAAAATAGATAATTTGACTTATTTACAAGAGTGACATAACCTTAGGTATTTCATAATGATTTGACAAAGGGTCTTGCCCATTTACGATAAATGTTATTAAGCATTTATTATCGTCTTGCTGTCATAATAGTAAAATAAATAATGCATGTTTCATGGATTTTTCCTTGAAATATCACATTCAATAATGTTGATAGTTATCTTGGTTTCTATCTTCGAAATAAAAAAGTCAAAAGTAGTTGACATCAGTCAGATTATACAATTATGGTAGCAACTAAGCTTCTTTGACCATATACTCTTATAAACGTTAGGTTAAACTTTACACCGTGATGTTGGAATAATATATTCAATAAGAGCGCATCTTAATTCATCCTCCAATCGATTATCTAGCTCCCATTGTTCTTTAACTTTATTTAACTGATATGGCCCTTCATATTGTTTTTAGCATGAAATTTGTGGATAAATTAATATATAACATGATCCACGTAATGTTTTTTTTGAAATGGTACTTTATATACAACATATCACTAGGACAACATATCACATATCAATAAAAGTTCGAATTATGCTACACAAGTTTTGAACTTGTGACCTCTCGCATCAAAGCCAAATCACTTAACCACTTAGACAATGATTCTTGTCCACATCATGTTTTTCTTGTATATACATGCATATAAGATGCTAGGCTTTGTTGAACATAGTTTATTTCCTCATATTTTTACAAATATTTTCCATTCACGGTAATCTTTTTTTCTATGAATTATGATCAATGTTTGATTTTACTGATTAAACGAAATGTCTTTATTGGCTTTTATATTCTAACTATACCTTATATATTAACTATTCGAAATAGCATGCAATTTTGCAAAGTTTTAGGCGGCAATTTGAAATACGTTATATCTAGGCGACGCTTTGAATCACTTTTATTCTCAAGATTTTATATGTAATATCACTATAGTTATCTCATTCATCAATTTTGAAAGTTCCTCTCCTATTGTAAAATTCTATAAAGGTGCTTTAAATAGCTCTTTTCAAATCTTTTTGGTTACGGTATACAATTAAGAATATGATTCTTATTATTTCGTATATATTTTCAATATGTCCGATGGATGAAAACATAGTGGAACTGTTAAATGAATATATATTAGATTAACGAAATATAATTAATGCCAACTTATAAACGTTAATTAAACTATCGTAATGTTAGGGTTAATCTTCTTAAGCGCATATAACCAAACAACGCAGATGCGGAAACAAATAGGATCAAAATATAGAATGATGAAGCAATCAAATAAAATTATTGGGGTTGTTCATGACAAAGATAAAATTAACCAAATAATTATAAATGAAAGGAATGCACACCAAAAAATATTTTAAAGTGGTTCCACTATCAATGTGATAGTGTATGTCTACTAAGGGGAGAAGAATTTTATTAATACTGAGAAAGAAGATTACAAAGCGAGGTACAATTATTTCCATTACATACTCCTTTAAACGTAGGCTTTGGAACGTGGGATTGAACTTAACCCGCGATGTGGGACTAAACAAAACATCAAAACCTAATATTGTATCACTTTTTTCAGCAGTCCACCTTGATACAATATGTATCTTTAAACAAATCCATCAACTCCATCTACACCTTCAGTCTCTGAGTAGTCTCAAGCACACAGATACTTTCCCAATGAGCTTCGGCAATGCCATCACCCATTACAATTTTCGACGAACTCCGACAATGCCACCGCCCGCCAACAAAGTGTTTAAACATATCCTTTCCGTGTAGGACCTATCAATCTTCTCAATGAAAACAAATGTATCATCTACCAATTCTCTCTTCCCCGTGCCATTATGTAGCACCTAGCAACTTGATAAGCGGATCATGTTCGAGCAATGCTCGAACTTTACAACAGGTAAGGACTTGGTGAACATGTCTATTGCACTCTTCTCTCTGTGAACCTTCTGAAGACGAATTAGCTTCTCTTCATTCATTGAGACAAGAAATGATTCTCTCGCTTTTATGTGCTTCGTCCTTGAGCTAAAAGCTGGATTTTTTGCTACGTGAATTGCACTTTGACTATCACAATTCACTTCTACTCCATCATACATGAAGCCCAAATCACGCATCGACCGTCTTAAATACAGTGCCTCCTTAACCGCTTCAACAACAATTATAAGCTCTACCTCTGTAGTAGACAAAGCAATAACAATCTGCAACCTCGCTCTCCAACTAATAGCTATCCCTCCAAGAGTGAACAAATAACCTGAGGTTGACTTCCTTCAATCTCTATCGTCGGCGCAGTCAGAATCATAAAATTCAACCAAGCTGAAACCTCTATCTCTACTGCCAAAAACAAGCTCGTGGTCTATAGTTCCTCTAAGATATGGAAAAATGTACTTTACTGCCTCCTAATATTTCTTTCCTGGATTTGCCATATATCTACTAACCATTCCAACATCCTGTACAATGTCAGACCTAGTGCAAACCATAACATATATCAATCTACCAACTGTGCTCGCTTATGGAACCTTCTCCATGTAAGCTTTGTCCTTCTCTAAGATCGAAGAGCCTTTATTAGAAAGATAAATGTGCAAAGTGATAGGTGTCATAATTGCTTTTGCTCCATCCATGCTAAACCGAGCAAGCACCTTCCTAAAATACTCTATTTGAGTGAACCTCAAAAGTCCTAACTTTCTATCTCTTCAAATTTCCATACCTATAATCTTCCTTACTTCCCCAAGGTCTTTCATCTCAAATTCCACCTTTAGCTTCATCTTTAAACTATTAATTTCAGCTTACATGTCATCCATATACAAGAGTAAATACACCCAACTACCACTCCCTAAATGCTTGAAGTACACACAAGCACCTTTGATACTACGATCAAAACCAAACGAAAGAATAAAAAAGTCAAACCTCTTGTACCATTGTTTAGGCGACTTCTTGAGTCCATACAGCGACTTCTTCAACTTGCAAACACATTTCTCTTTCCCACTTATAACAACTTCTGGATGCTTCATGTAAATGGTCTCCTCCAAGTCACCATGTAAGAAAGCGGTCTTCACATCAAGTTACTCCAACTCCAAGTCATGAGTACAACAATAGCAAGCAAAATGCGTATGGAGGTATGTCTTACTAAAGGAGAAAATATCTCATCATACTCCACTCCCTTCATATGTAAAAACCCTTTAGCAACTACTCTTGCCATGTATCTCCCATCATCCTTCATCTTGAATACCCACTTGCAACCTATGGCTCGGCTTCCTTGAGGAGGTGATACCAAATCCCAAGTCTTGTTCTTTCTCAACGACTCTAAATCCTCTTCCATAGCGCATATCCATTTTGGGCTATCATTCGACTTCATAGCTTCTTCAAGGTCAAATGGCTCATTATGAACCACATGTAGGGCATAATCAAAATGATCACGAAGGCTAAGGTTCGCATACTGTCAACACCATACCTCTCGATCGGCCTAACAGTACTCCTATGACTGGCCCAAAGAGGTAAAACTTCGCCTAAACTCCTTTCAACTCCACCTTGAACTGAAGTACCTCTAGTCTCATGCACATCACCAACACTACTAGAAGAAACCTGTGGACAACTCTGTGATGTTCCATCAACTGCATCTACATCTCTCACAGCAACAACTCTACTGCTAGGCTAAAATATGGGAAGCTATTCTAACTCCTTAGGCCTACCAGACTCATCTGATATGGTAGGTAACTCCTCCTTAGAATTGAACATTGCAGACTCATCAAAAATTACATATCTGGAATGCACAATTTCTTTCAACTGGGTTCCAAATGCGATACCCTTTAATACCATCTGTGTATTCCATAAATATGCCCGTGTACACTCTAGCCTCCAACTTATCATCACCTTTATGGTGAACATACACATGATAACCGAAAATACGAAAGTAACCAAGATACACTGCTTTACCTCTCCACTTCTCCTCTAGAATCTTCCCATCTATGGCTGAGCATGGAATTCAATTTATAATATGCACTGCATTCGATAAAGTTTCAGCTCAAAAACCTCTAGATAAGCCCACCGTCAATCTCAAGCAACGTGCCTTCTCAAGTAGAGTCTGATTCATCCTCTCAAATCCACATTGGATTGTAGATCTCCTGGTGTAGTGAAATGTCTCTGAATACAATATTGCTTACAAAAATTGAGGAACTCCTTAGAAACAAATTCATTACCGTTATCAGATCTAAGCACCTTCAACTTACAATCAGATTGATTCTCAACTAATACTTTCCAAGCTTTAAACTTCTCAAAGCTTTCTGATTTTGTCTTCATCACATACACCCAATCGAGAAAAGTCATCAATAAAAGTAATAAAATACTTCGCTCCCCCAATAGAAGCAGCAGCTACTAGTCCCCAAATATTTGTATGCACATAATCAAGCACTCTCTCCAATCTATGAAGTCCAACTCCAAAAGTTACCTTTGTCTGCTTTCGCAACACACACTTCTGGAAAAATTCCAACTTATAGAAGCTTCCTCCTTTGATCAACTTTCGACTGCGAAACAACTTTAAGCCCCTTCTTTGAAATATGACCCAATCTTATATGCCAAAGTATAGTGGCATACAAAGCATGAGAACTATCCACTCCAGTACAAGACTCTCTAAGAACTATGGTTCCCTTCAGTAGATACAGATTTCGTAACACATCTTCCTTCATCAAAACAAGTTCACCCCTAGAAACTTTTAAACCATCCTTCTCCACAGTGACCTTGCATCCTATGGATGCGAACTGCCATAAAGAAATCAATGGCTTCCGAAGACCCAGAACATAGTGGACGCCTGTTAAAGTGCGTACTACTCTGTCAAACATCCAAATCTGAATTGTATCCTCTGCCATGGCTCTACAACTAGCATCATTCCTCATAAGGATTGCACTTCTCTCTTTTCCAACAAAAGAGCTGAAATAATCCATGTTTGGCGTCATATGAAACGACGCCCCTAAGTCAAGCACCAGTGGTCTATTACATCAGATACCGCTGCAGTCAACACATCATCAGATACAGTCTTCTCCACTGCAATCGATGAAGATCCATCCTCAACCTTCTTCTTCAAATCTAGACAGTCTCTCTTCCAATGACATGGTTTCTTACAATAGTGACACTTACAATCTCTAGACTTTCTTCTCCAATCATTTTTGGGCTTCCTAGACTTGGAATGCCCCTTAGGATTCAAATTCTTCTTCTCCTCTCTTCCTCTCTCAAAGAATAGGCCCTAACTACTACTTCCTTCTCTTCCTTCACTAATCTCCTTCATTTGATTCCTTAAGTCTTTAGATATAAAACCCGACTTCACATCATCTACAGTCAAGGCGTCTCTCCCATAAATCAATCTATTAGCGAAACCTAAGTAACGCTCTAGAAGGGAACACAAAAGAATCATTGTCTTATGCTCTTCATACACCTTCAAATCCAGTCTTTATCCTCGTTACAAGATCATCAAAGAAATTAATATGCGCCTTCACTGAAGCACCCTCTCTCATCTTCATGGTGAATTTTTTTTCGGCAGAATCAAAGGATTAGCGGGTGATTTATTCAGATAGAGATTCTCTAGCTTGGTCCTTTAGCAGTGGTTTCCATGCTAATTTATGAGATAACATTTTCTCATTTGGCTAGCTGTAGAGTAGTAAATGTCCATTCTTTCATCTCTTTCTTCTCCACGGCAGAAATTTCGGCCGGTAACTCTTCAGTGTCAAAAACTACCTGATGAACCATATTCCTTTCCAGAATAGCCTTCATCCACCAATGCCACTTCTTAAAGTCTTAACTGTTCTATTGCCAATTGAGATCTAGATGCAATATAAGAACCTCTGACATAAGGTCTTGTTACAACAGGGGTAGCCCCATCTTCTTCCATACTTCCCTACACCCACTATAAATCTACCTAGATGCTCTAATACCAGATTGTTAGGGTTTATCCTCTTAAGTAGATATAACCGAACAACACAGATGTAGAAACAAATAGGATCAAAATATAGAATGGTGAAACAATCAAATAAAATTATTGGGGTTGTTCACAACAAAGGTGAAATTAACCAAATAATAAATGAAAGGGAAGCATACTAATTTTTTTTAAAGTGGTTCCACTATCAATGTGATAGTGTACATCCACTAAGGGAAAAAGAATTTTATTAATACTGAGAGAGAAGATTACAGAGGGAGGTACTATTATTTCCATAACATAGACTTCTTTAAATATAGGTTTTGGAACTTGGGATCGAACTTATCCCGCGATGTAGGACTAAACAAAACAAAAAACCTAATATTATATCACTTTTTTCAACACGTCCCACATAGATGGAACATGTTGTTTAATGTGAAGTTCCCATCATTTTAATCTTTTGCATCAATATTCAAATCAATCAATTAGAAGCTATTGTGGATGTGGAAAGACAAGCAAATTTAGAAACACTGTCATAACAACTAGCACAAACTCGGGATGGAGATAGAGACAACTGCAGCATAATCAGACATTCGAAGTGTATAACATGCACTGAAGGACATAATGAATATGCAAGCATTAGTCAAGGGACATTTGGTAAGAAGACAAACACATGTGGCCCTTCGCCCTACATGGAGCTAATTTTGTGCTAGGTGAAATCATTTGTTGTAAGTTTAATTTACTACATAACAATCTAAAAAAACTTATGCAGTTAAATAAATACAAAGTATTGTCAAGGAGGTAGCAACAGAGTGATTTCTATAATGGATTTCGAATAGTAAAGCTTAGGTTCATTTTTGATTAGAGTATTTTTCAATCTTAGTTGATTGAATTTTTATTTTCTTTAGCTTTGTTTACTAAGTTTCTTGATTGACTTAATATGTCATTGTGTACTAGAATTATTCATTTACTATTACCAAAAATAAATATTTGAAGATAAGGAAGAGGAGCACATTCATGACCATTAATATAACTATATGAATTTGAATCATAACATCCAAAAATGGTAAAAAGAACCTTCTCATTACTTCATTATTTGTTTAACAAGCGTTAACACCAAATTTTCATCACTTATATATACAATTTAATAATACCATTTTAAATTAATTAATGACAGGTAGAGAGCTAATTGATAGTCTACCTTCCAGTTCGATAACTGATTTTCTAATGACCATATAATAGAAAAGGAAACATTTTAATTCTTCTTACATATTCCTACTAATGACCACATAATGGGAAAGGAAACGTTTAATTTTCTTTACAGTCTTCCACTTGGTCAATAGGAAGATCCATTAGGTTTTCGCATTAAGATCATAAGGCGAGCATGATATGCTAAACACTTCTTTAGTTAGTTATCATAAGTACATTGGCTAAACTAGTAGTCAATGGGAGTCTTGGCGTGCACACATTATTTTACAACGTGCTTACTTCCATGTACTACGACATTGGCAACTTTGATAACTAGGCCGTAAATGAGATTAACTTAATGGTCACATAATGTCTTGAAGTAAAGACTATTTCAGTTGTCATTCATCTAAACATAAATTTGTATGTTAGAAAACAGAAGTAGTAGACGTTAAAAAAAATTAAGAGCTCAATAATTGTCACGCGTAAGTACAAAATCAAATGGCATAAAATAATAATAATTAGGAACTATCTACAAGACTAATGCTTTCAACATGTCTTTGAGCTAGTCCTTTCTTGAATACATCAGCCACTTGTAAGTCTATACTTATCAATTCAACAATAATTTTCTTTAGTTTAACATCTTACTTCAGCAATAGGTATTTTAGGTCCACATGTTTTGAACCCTTGGTTATCCTATCATGCTTGGAAAAAATGGTTGTAGCTTCATTGTCATAGTAGACAGTTGGTGGCTTAGAGATAAAACATAAAGCACCAAACTATGAGAAAAACTTACACAGCCATGTTCCTTGAATTGAAGCCTCATAACATGCCACGTATTCAGCCATCATGGTGGATTCGTAAAGCAACTCAGATTTCTGGCTACTTTATGATATTGCACCTTCATATAATAGATACACATAGCCAAGAGTGCAAACCCTGGTGTCAGGACATCCAGTAAGATCTGAATCTGAATAACCAGTCACCTGTAGGTGACTTGATTTTTTGTATGTGAGCATGTAATTCCTTGTTCCCTTTAGATATATTAGTACTTTCTTTGCAGCTTTCCAATGAGCAATTCTTGGGTTACTTTAAAATCTCCTGGTGCAAACCCGTGAATACATCAAACTCCCTATAAGAGATGTATAGAGATATTTGGTCATTTCTTTGTGTTCCACAGGAGTTGTTAACCCGCCTTTTTACAAGGCCGTGGACAGGCGGGTTTAACTTAATCGACTGCAGGTTCGTCGAGGCGGGTGTACGATGGATTCAGTCGACTGGATGGATGGATGACGCAACGTGCTTGGGAGATGGAAATATGATTGGATAAAGATAGATCAACTATAATTTGGGTCTAGGAAACATGGTTCGGCATGGTTCGGCATACATAGAGCGTCTGACATACATGAGTGGTTCGGCATTCCGGGAGCACTCGGCATTTAGTAGCGCTCGGCATTCCAGGAGCACTCGGCATTCAGTAGCGCTCGGCATCTAGGAGCGCTCGGCATTCCAGGAGCACTCGGCATTCAGTAGCGCTCGGCATCCAGGAGCGCTCGGCATTTAGAGGCGCTCGGCATTGGAGATCGTTCGGCATGATGGGCGCTCGGCATTTGAAACTGTTCGGCGTCATTTCTGGTTCGGCATTTCTAGATCGTCATTTCTGGTTCGTCATTTCTGGATCGTCATTTCTGGTTCGTCATTTCTGGTTCGTCATTTCTGGATCGTCATTTCTGGATCGTCATTTCTGGTTCGTCATTTCTAGTTCGTCATTTCTGGATCGTCATTTCTGGTTCGTCATTTCTGGTTCGTAATTTCTGGTTCGTCATTTGTGGTTCGTCATTTCTGGATCGTCATTTCTGGATCGTCATTTCTGGTTCGTCATTTCGGGTTCGTCATTTCTGGATCGTCTTTTCTGGATCGGCATTGGTATTGATGGGCCCGGATCATTCAGGAAGCCCGGTAACTCAGGTTTTGCCTATAAATACAGTATGTGGGGCTTCAGAAAAGGGATCGGATTATGTTCCCCTTCCTCTTCTCCACTAAGGCTACTCTGCCATTGTTGTTTTAAAAACTCTAGATTGTAACGGTGCTGGATTTTCATATCAATAAAAAGGAAATTTCTGGAGTGGACGTAGGCTGGAGTTAGCCGAACCACTATAAATCCTGTGTTATTACTGCTTTCTTTTTAATTTTCATTGTTCTTCACATTCATACTCTCTACATACATTCTATATGTGATTTGTGACCGTGATTTGGTGCTTTCATCTGGATTTGGGTGTCAATGACCAATTTTGGCGCTAACACTTTGGTGCTTTCACTGAGAACTGAACTCAGGGGTTTTGGAGCTAGGAACTTGGACTCTAGAAGGCAATGGCTAGGCCATCAACAAGAAAGCAAGTGACAGAAAGGAGCAATCAGGAGGGAATTCAAGAGGCTTCCTCTGGAGCTGGAGCAGGTCAAGCATCCATCTACATCACCAGAGAGGAAACGGAAGTCATGATGAAAAGATAAGAGGAGATGATGTAGGATCTTCTCAGACAATTTACGCAAGTAGGAAATGCGGGGGCTCAGATCCATGGAGCCAGATCAGAAGCGCTCAACCAGCAAGCAGAGGGAATGGTTCGGCAGGGGACAACCCCCAATCAAATACAACTAACAATCCATATGGAGCTGGACTCGGGGGCGCACCATCAGATAATGTTGAACCAGTTCATGGAGGGGTTCCAGCTAACACCACGCAACAGGATGCTGGCAGGAATGTAAGAGCAAGAGATGAAGAGTATGTACCAGAATTCCCTCGGGAACTCGGGGGGCATCCCTTGACAGACAATGCTGGATTAGCTAAGATTATTAGGCGAACCATGCGCGGGGGTTTGACCAATAGAGATCTGGAAGGAGTAAACAAGAGTCCGTTATCTTGTGAAATCAGGATAGCTCGGAATCCGCCAGATTTCAAGCTACCTAACGTGGGAATGTACAATGGCAAGGTCGATCCAACAGATCACTTGATGAGATATACCAGACACATGGAGGTGCTGGGGGCATCGGAAGAAGTTATGGCTCGATGTTTCCCTTTATTCTTAACGGACATAGCTGCTATGTGGTTCAGGCAGCTGGAAGAAGGATCTATCGGGACATGGACAGAGTTGGTGGATAGGTTTCTGAAGTAGTTTTGGGTACATATCAAAAGGCCAAAGAATGTAATGACGCTGACATTGGTAAAACAGAGGACAAACGAATCACTCAAAGCTTTCTTAACTCGGTTCAATGCAGAGGTTACTTTGGTGGATCGGACGGATCCATCGATGGTTTTAATGGCGGCAGTGTCAGGAGTTAGAGAAAATTCAGATTTCAAAGTGTCACTGATACGGGACCCTCCGATGGATCTCGGGGATTTCTTTCACGAAGCTGAGAAATTCCTTCGGCAGGAAGATGCATGCTCAGATATGAAGTTAAAGGAGGTGAACGCGGCTGAGGATGGAGGACCATCTAGCGGAGGCTTGGAAAAAGGAAAAAGGAATCTGGATGACGAGTTAGGAAAGGCTAGGAAGCGGGGGAGAGAGCAAAAATTCTCCACCTACATAGGGTTGAACGAGACGCTGGAACGGATTTATTTGGAGACTCGGAATCGCCTTCCCTACCGAAGGCCGGCTAGGAGAGAACTCTCCGAACGTGAGAGGGCATCAGGAAAACACTGCCTCTTCCACGATTTGGACGGGCACGATACCAACAGCTGCAGGCACTTAAAGGACATAATTGAGGAGCATGTAAGGAATGGACAGTTGCAACAATACGTCGAAACTCGGAATGCAGCGGTGGGGCAGGGGCAACCACCGTCTACCTCACACAGTGATGGTACGAGGCACAGGAATGATGGTCGATTGGTCATCAATTGATTGGGATATTATGAAATAAGTAGCAAACTACGGGAAAACGGCCAAGTCACTTACTCATGTACGGGGACGGAGATAGCCCCTAGGCATGCTCTAAGATGATGATAAACCGCGACGCTCTAGTTTGTGAAATCTGCTTTCTCTTTTTTGGCTTGGACATTTGCTTTTTTCTAATTTGGTTTGAACTTCTGGTTTTGTTTGTTTCTTGGTTTGGACTTATATTTGGATGATTGTTTTCTGGTTTGGATATCGGTTTGGATTTTCGATATGGATTTTTTGTTTTTTGATTTGCTCTGGATTATGGATTGGATTTCGACTGGATTTTTTATCTGGTTTTTGATAAATGGTCGTCAGGTATGGATTATACCTGGCAAGGGGTAGGTCGCTTTGTCCAAGCACGGCAAATCGACTTATTCAGGTCGTCGAGTATGGACTATGCTCGGCAAGGGTCCGGAGAGACCAGGATTCAGCCTAGGACTTAGGCCCCATATTATCGGTTACTATTTCAGGTCGTCGAGTATGGACTATGCTCGGCAAGGGTCCGGAGAGACTAGGATTCAGCCTAGGACTTAGGCCCCATATTATCGATTACTATTTCAGGTCGTCGAATATGGACTATGCTCGGCAAAGGTCCGGAGAGACCAGGACTCGGCCTAGGACTTAGGCCCCCATATTATCGGTTACTATTTCAGGTCGTCGAGTATGGACAATGCTCGGTAAGGGTCCGGAGTAACCAGGATTCGGCTTAGGACTTAAGCCATGCATTACTCAACGTTTAGGGACACTGAAGTACGGTCGTCAAGTGTGGATTGTGCTTGACAAGAACCCGGAGAGGTTACGGATATGAATATCGGCTATGGACGGCAGAGGATTTGGATATTGACCCAGAGAGGTCCCAAAGTCGGTTATTGGTTATTGGATATGGATAAAACATGGACTTTGGATATCGGATTTGAGGCTATTCAAAACACACCTACCAATAGCAAGGCATGTTTTGGGAGGCAAGTGTTAACCCGCCTTTTTACAAGGCCATGGACAGGCGGGTTTAACTTAATCGACTACACGTTCGTCGAGGCCGGTGTACGATGGATTCAATCGACTGGATGGATGGATGACGCAACGTGCTTGGGAGATGGAAATATGATTGGATAAAGATAGATCAACTATAATTTGGGTCTAGGAAACATGGTTCGGCATTAAACATGGTTCGGCATGGTTCGACATACATAAAGCATCCAACATACATGAGTGGTTCGGCATTCCAGGAGCACTCGGCATTCAATAGCACTCGGCATTCCAGGAGCACTCGGCATTCAGTAGCGCTCGGCATCCAAGAGCGCTCGGCATTCTTGGAGCACTCGACATTCAGTAGCGCTCGGCATCTAGGAGCGCTCGGTATTTAGAGGCGCTCGGCATTGGAGATCGATCGGCATGATGGGCGCTCGACATTAGAAACTGTTCGGCGTCATTTCTGGATCATCATTTCTAGTTCGTCATTTCTGGATCGTCATTTCTGGTTCGTCATTTCTGGTTCGTCATTTCTGGTTCGTCATTTCTGGATCGTCATTTCTGGATCGTCATTTCTGGTTCGTCATTTCTGGTTCGTCATTTCTGGATCGTCATTTCTGGTTCGTCATTTCTGGTTCGTCATTTCTGGTTCGTCATTTCTGGATCGTCATTTCTGGATCGTCATTTCTGGTTCGTCATTTCTGGATCGTCATTTCTGGTTCGTCATTTCTGGTTCGTCATTTCTGGATCGTCATTTCTGTATCGTCATTTCTGGATCGTCATTTCTGGATCGGCATTGGTGTTGATGGGCCCGGATCATTCAGGAAGCCCGGTAACTCAGGTTTTGCCTATAAATACAGTATGTGGGGCTTCAGAAAAGGGATCGGATTATGTTCCCCTTCCTCTTCTCCACTAAGGCTACTCTGCCATTGTTGTTTTAAAAACTCTAGATTGTAACGGTACTGGATTTTCATATCAATAAAAAGGAAATTTCTGGAGTGGACGTAGGCTGGAGTTAGCCGAACCACTATAAATCCTGTGTTATTACTGCTTTCTTTTTAATTTTCATTGTTCTTCACATTCATACTCTCTACATACATTCTATTTGTGATTTGTGACTGTGATTTGGTGCTTTCATCTGGATTTGGGTGTCAGTGACCAATTTTGGCGCTAACAGGAGTCTTTGGGCACTGCTCAAGAACAAGTTTGTCTCCTTTATGCATTTGGATAGGACTAGAGGAAAATTCTGCCATGCTAAATTTGTTAAGGACTTTATTAATATATGCATTTTGAGACAATCCTAGAAGTCCTTGTGATCTATCATGGAATATTTCTATTCCTATCACATAAGAAGCCTCACCCATATCTTTCATTTCAAAGTTCGTTAAGAGATAATCCTTATTTTCACGTAATAAACCAAGGTCGCTGCTAGCTAATAATATAACATCGATGTACATAACCAAAATTATGAACTTACTCCCATAGAACTTGAGATATATACAAGGGCCAACTATGTTTTCTGTAACGACTTGGAATTTTACCATTTGGATTTGCAAATATTCAATTAATTTTAAATATTCAAATATTTGATTTATAATTAAAATAAAATTCTTTTAAAAGTTAATGATGGTGAAATAGTTTTCAAAATTTGTTTACAAAAATATGTAGTCTAAAGAAAAATCGAAAATGTGATCGGAATTCGTTTTCTGAATTTTCAACTTTTCATTGAATAAAAGTTGTTTGAAACGTTGTAAACTCTATAGTATTAACATACACATACATTTACAAATTAGTTAGGATATGTTTTGATATAAATGTATATACTTAAGTATATTAAGTATGATATGATTTTTTTTATGAAATAAACAAAATAAAATTAAAAGGAAAAGTACGTATCACATCATGTATAAACATAAGTACTTATGTATTAAATACATGTTGGCTTATAGAAATGATAGGGGGGACAAAGGGGTGGCGTGAGTACCATAAGGGAGAGGGAGCAAGGTGAGGTGGCAAGTGGTTAAGGAGGGTAAAGTACAAAGGGTATTTAGGTAATTTTGATATTTCATTTTATATAAAAACTTTTTTCCATCTTTCTTTTCCATTTTCATTTCATTTTCCCTTTTTATTCCTAAAGCCTCTTCTTCTTTTCTAAGCTTTCTAAAACTCTTTCACGATTTCTTCTTATTTTTAATATTTAAAAAATTATTTTTACCACTTTTTATCTTATAAAAATACTAAAAAAACAAACTCCTCCTTTTCATTTCTAAACTCATCCATCTTCCTAAACAAAGCCCATACACCCCTACGTACATCACCTAGGCCGACCCCATCATTCCTAGGCCGAGCCTATGTGTGTCCATATTTGACTAAAATCAAGTTTGGTTTCAAAATGCAAGATCCAAGGCTTTTCCAAAAATCTAGTCCAACTTCGCTTTGTTATGGTTACTTTTGGTGAGTAAAAACTCACATATTTCTTTAAAAAGTTTTAATCTTATTTTTTTGTTAGTATTGATGTAAAATATTGGTTGATTTGATGGATTTTAATATTGTGTTGGTTTGGAATATATGTGCTTGTATGTAATAATGAAATTAGACTTGAAAGTGAAGTCTAGTGTAGCGATTAGTTCGAAGTCGTGATCTTGTCTACGTTCTGGTTGTGACATGTATGTTTATGTATGGTGTACTTGTGTTGTATATGCTAAAAAGTTAGCATCTTAGTGTTAAAGTGGAATGGAATCCCTTGTGTAACACTATGCTTACTAGTTTTAAATTATTAAAACATTTTAAGTTAAACCTTTTTTTTAGATTCAAAGACTTACTTTTTATGTTCATAATGTAAGTAAAGGGTCTCCGAGAGATAAGTTAAAGGTTGTTTTTCTAGTTATGGTATCCATAGCGGTAGTCGCTATGAATGCAGTTTCGATAAAAAGTCCAACTTTTGTAAAGTTAAGTTTTTATAAAAGGATTTTTGAAATGTTTTATAAACTTAATAATGATGTTTAAGAAAGTCAATTAAGAATTTAATAATTAATTATTAATTAATTAAGTATTGCAATTAATAATTAATTAAGTATAAACAAGATTTATTAATTATAATTAAGTGGATATTAATACTAATTGATTATTTTTTAAAGTAAGATCAATTTTAATTAATTATTGATTAAGTAAGATTAATTTTTAATTAATTATGAATTATGTATATGATTTTTTTAATTAATGTATAGATTTAACTATTAATTAATTATAAAACAAGTGTTTAATTATTTGTTATTATAAATTAATTAAGGGTTTTAATTTATAAATAAATTATTTATTAAAGGTTTGATTATTTCTCAGTTAGTAATTAAGTTAAGTGAAGACTTAATAAAGATTGATTTATGACTTAATAAAGGGTTTAACTTGTAATTAATTATTTAAAATGAGGTTTAAGTTTTTAATTTCTTTATTTTCCAATGATCAATTTGTTTAAAATGCAACTTTCTTTTACAAAGAATAGTTTTGAACACAAGGGAATTCTTTGTTGACTACCCTTAAATAACTCCAATTATATGAAACCCAATGACATCCGTTTAGCAGAATAAAACACCATTGTTCTATAATTTATCAAATAGATTATATTGACATCTATTAGGCAAAATAAAAACATATTTTGTCATTGTATTAACTTGGATATGTGTTTAGCAGAACAAATCCCCTTCTGCTATTAGGGTAACTTGGATATTTACCTATATGTTGATTAATTATTGTTTGTTGATCTCTTTTACATATCTGCCTGTTATGTAAATACCCATATTATAACTTAAAAAAACTCAACTAAATGAGAACCATTGTTGACACTAAGCCTCTTTCTGATTATTATGAAATTAAATACTTCCATTTTATCCTCTTGATATTGGTTTAAAGCTTATTCCATTTTGTTTTTAGCAAAGCTAAGTGGGGTTGGCTGGTCCCCTACCATTTTATCGCAAGCACAATAAGAGAAATATGCACCATAACAAGCTATGGCATAGATGAACGGGAAAAAAAGAAAAAGGCAAAACTAGGAAAGGATACAAAAGGGCAACAATGCCACAAATCAGTACCAATTTTAGAGCTGTAATTCACAAATCAGTACCACATCCTTGTTATATGTCTCCCATAACTATAAGAGCTGTAATTCACACCAACCCTGATAGTATTTACCCGTTGATTCCATATCTCAATTTCATTTTTATTCTTTCCATTGAAGATTCTGTCATTTCTTTCTGTCCATATCACCCGTATAAACTTTTTGAAGCAATTATTCCATATCTTAAATTATTCCATTTTAAGATATTTAAAGGATAATTTAGCAATTATTTTATTTAAAGGTGTTTTGAAGCAATTTAATATATTTTTTAAAATTATTATTTAAAAATCATTATTTTGTTAATGTGATTTAAAGATAATTTAATGAAGAATGTTTAAATAATAACTTGTTTATATAAAGGTGTATTAAATCATTGATTGTTTATCAAAGGAACTTTATTGATTAAAGTTTATTAAAGAAGTTTTGTTTTAGATAAAGAAAGTTTATAAATGAAGTTTTATAAATGATTTTTGATATTTATAAAAGAATTTTATAAATGATTTTGGATACTTATAAAAGATTTTTATAAATGATTTTGATATTTATAAAAGAGTTTATAAATGGTTTTGATATTTATAAAAGAGTTTATAAATTGACTTGGAGATTATATGGAAATTTTATAAATAGATTTGGAGTTTTGGAAAGGAGATTTCATAAATGAAAGAGATTTATTAAAAGATTTATTGAAGAAATTCATAAAAGAATATTGAGATTGGATTTCACTTAACTAACCTTCTTAATTATGGTGGCGTGGAACCTTCGTTTCATGCTTAACACCTAAGGAATAATGTTTGGGGTTATCTTTATCTCTATATTAAATAACATTGTTTTGATCCTTTAATATGATTTTGTTATAAGAAATCTTTCGCAAATATTATGTGAATATGCAAATATTATGTGAATATACTTATGCCAATTGTATAAGTATATGAATATTTTGATATATATTTTGGAAAGAGATTTAAATAAATGAAAGAATTATTTTGAGGCTTAGTGATTGTTATGGGTAATTAAATCTCTGAATCATTGTTGCTTGAATATTGATAGTTAAATAACCGACTATGAAATCTTGATTTGTTTTGACACTGGAAATATGATTGTATATTCGAGTTCCTGGGTGAGGACTCGAATACTTGTTGCATACTTTCAAAGAACCAGAATTGAGTTAGCCAAAAATTATTGCTTAGTTTAAAGACACTGGTTTTCCGAAATTATCCAAACCACTTCAAACTAATAACGTTCATGACGAAGTATGCTCTAGCTATACTATTCTTCTTGAGGGTGATTCCAAAATGAAAGATAGTAAATTTTGAATGTTTTTTCGATTCCGGAACAACTTGTATGGATAAATGGTGACATTGCATCTCTACCTGGAGGGCAGTGTTAGCAATCCAAAATGCTCTGCTAGTAGAAAAGGTAAAAACGTAGCCTCAAGCATCACAATCCGGAAAAATAGCTAAAACATGGTATGCAGTAGAGCTATGTGGCTAGCTACCACTAGGAGCCGTCATCCCATTTTAGTTTCTCCCTTTAAAGTTGTTTTGTGCGCTGGCCTTGAGGGTCAATGTTTGTAGCATCGGTGTCAAGGATATATGGGACGATCTCTCAAGACCTTCTTTACACCATTCTCATGAAAGATGACTCGGCTGCGAAAGCTTGGAAGAGATTAGAAAACATATTTCAGGATAACAAGCATTCTAGAGCCGTTCACCTTGAGAATGAATTTTCCACCACCAATTTCGAAGAATTTGCGGATGCGGATGCCTATTGCACTCGCCTGAAAATGCGGACCGACCAACTCGCCGACATTGATGCACCCCGGTCTCTAACAACCGTTTGTTTTAAAGATGATAGGGGGCTTAACTGATGAATATGCCGGGTATGTTACGATCATTTAAAATCAAGATCCCCTTCCTGAATTTGAAATGGGTCGTTCAAGACTTAAGATGGAAGAAATAACAATTAAGAAACAAGCAGCTCGTGAGTCCAGTGGTTCAACCAGTTCGACCGGCCTTATTGCCTCCTCCAATGACGGTTCAGACGGTGGTTATTCATCCCCAACTCAACAACAACAAAAAACGATAACACTAAAGGGAAGAAAAACAACCGTTGAAAAGGCGGAAACAACCGCGGAAAGGGTGGCGACGACCAAAAGACTGGCAGAAGCCACGGGCAACAGGGCAACAGCGGCGGTAGTCAGCAAACACCACAGCAATGGCAGCAGCGGCCTACCTTATGGGGTCCATGGTAGAAATGGCAACCGGTGCAATTTGGATAGTGGGATCCACAATAGACAGCCCCCTTGCCCATATCCCACCGTCACATAGCAGCAGGCCTAGCCAGTGTAGTCCCATCAACCAGGAGTTCTCGGTCCTCGACCATCTCAATCCAATATGGCAGCACCTTCATCAGTTGGTTATGCTCTGGATTATGCTCTGAGTTATGCTCCAACCGACATCAACGCCACCATGCACACCCTCACACTCTCCCAACCAGATGGAAACTGGTATATGGATACTGGCGCAATGTCTTACATGACTGCGGCTTAAGGTACACTCTCACCTTATTTTAATTCGATCAATAATAATCATAACATTGTTGTGGGCAATGGGCACATAATTCCAATTCAAGGCTATGGAAACACTAAACTTTCCCCATCATACCCCCCATTAAACCTAACCAATGTCTTACATGCACCAAAACTTATCAAAAACCTAATTTCTGTTCAAAAATTTACAACTGACAATTTGGTTTCTGTTAAGTTTGATTCGTTTGGGTTTTAAAGGATTTACGGACGGGGACCATTCTAATGAGGTGTGACATCACGGGGGATCTTTATCCTATCTTCACCAAAAATAGAGTCAATTCTCCTTCAGTTTCTCCTTTAATTCTTGTTGCTTTGTCTTCTGATTTGTGGCATAACTGCCTAGGGCATCCAGGAGTTAATATTCTTAGTTTTCTTTGCGGTAAAAACTTTATTGAATGTAATAAGGCTCGTACTTATTTTTGTTCATAGTGTCCTCTTGGAAAGCACATTAAATTGCCGTTTAAAAATTCCTTTTCTTTTACTGTTTTTCCATTCGATATTGTTCATAGTCATCTTTGGACTTTGTCCTAGCAAGCTCATCCGGGCATCGTTATTATGTGTTATTTCTTGATGATTTGACTAAATTCCTGTGGACTTTTCCGATCACTAGAAAATCACAATTCTTTTCTATATTTAAGTCCTTCAAAACTCTCATTAAAACTCAATTTGACAGAAACATCAAGACTATTCAATGTGATAATGGCATGGATTTTCTTAATGGTCCATTCCAAAAAATTTATGAACAAAATGGAATGCAATTCCGCCTTTCATATCCCCATACTTCCCCTCAAAATGGAAAAACAGAGTGGCATATCAAATCAATCAATAACACTGTTAGTACTTTACTTGCACATGCATCTATGCCACCCTCCTTTTGGCATCATGCACTCCAAACGGCCACCCACTCCTTAACATTCTTTCACCAAAGTTTTAGGATACTGGTCTCCCTCTCAAATTCTCTATCATAAAAATCTCGATTATTCACATCTTCGAGTCTTTGGCAGTCTTTGTTATCCGTTATTTCTTTCCACCACCATAAATAAATTGCAAGCAAGGTCTACTCCATGTGCTTTCCTAGGATATCCTTCCAATCACCGTGGTTATAATAAGTGTTATGACATGTCAAATGGGAAAATAATTATCTGTCGTTATGTACTTTTTGATGGAACGCAAGTTCCGTTCTAAAAAATACATGACCCTATTCCTCATACATATGATTTTTTGGATCATGGCATTTCTTCATATTTAATTAATTCCATGACCCAATCTGCTCACAACATCAACATCCTACCTCTCATGAGCCCTGGCCCACTTTGACTCCTTTACAATCTCCTCAAAGAACTGGCTCTCCAATCCCCTTGGTCTCGGCCCAGTCCCGTGTTGTCCGCCCTCAGCAGCCCACATCTCCTCCGACCCAAACCGCATCACCTCTCCTTCCCTACTAGCAGAAACCGCACGCTGCATCCCCAGGCCCAAATCAAACTGCCAAAACCCCTGCTAGAAACAGTGGCTCACAAACCAAAGTTTCCTCACTTACTCAACCTACCCAGTCCCCTCCACAGATGACTCACGGCCCACCAGACTCCCCCACAACCAGCCTTCGGACCCCCCTGACCTCCTCAGCCCAACCTTCTTATGCCTTACCTTAACCGACCATCACTTCCACAGCCCAAACACCCTAAAGCAGGCCAAGGCCCATTAATCCCATGCTTCATCGTATGACCACACGAAGCCAAAATGATATATTCAAGCCTAACCAAAAATACACTACCAATTTGAACACATCGACCACTATCTCCATTTCTCCACTACCTAAAAATCCCGTTAGTGCTCTTCACGATTCAAATTGGAAAAGTGCAATGTTAGATGAATATACTGCTCCTATTAAAAATAAGACATGGGAGTTAGTACCTCGTCCATCTAATGTGAATGTTATTTGGTCTATGTGGATTTTTCATCATAAAAGAAAATCCGGTGGTTCTTTTGAGTGGCATAAAGCCCGTCTTGTAGGTGATGGCAGGTCTCAGTGAAAAGGAATGGACTGCGATAAAACATTTTTCCCGATGGTCAAACCGACTACCATTCGGGCAGTTTTGAGCATAGCATTGTCTCATTCTTTGCTCATTCATCAGTTGGATGTCATGAACGCCTTCTTGCATGGTGATCTCAATGAAACAGTGTATATGCATCAGCCATTGGGTTTTAAAGATCTAGATCATCCTGATTATGTTTTCTTGCTGAAGAAATCTTTATGTGGCCTTAAACAAGCTCCTCGGTCTTGGTACAGTGATTTGCAGAATATGTTTCCACAATTGGTTTCTCTCATAGTAAATCTGATCACTCATTGTTTATTTATCGGAAAGGGTCTAATATTGCATATATTCTGCTTTATGTTGATGACGTCATTCTTCCAGCTTCATCTTATGCTCTGCGTAAGCTATTATGACACTCTTGGGTGTAGAGTTTGCTATGAAGGATCTTGGTCCACTCAATTACTTCTTGGGAATTGTTGTTACTCAAAATGCCAATGGTCTATTCATATCACAGAAACAGTATGCTGAAGAAATTATTGAACGGGCCAGCATGTCTAACTGCAACACTTTCCCAACTCCTGCCGATACTAAGCCAAAGCTTAGTGCCTCTAATGATGCCCCATATGAGGACTCGACTAAGTATCGACGACTTGCAGGAGCTTTGAATTACCTTACATTCGCTCCTCCTGATATTTCATATGCCATCCAGCAAGTGTGTCTTCACATGCATGATCTGAGGAACGAGCATATGAATGCTCTTAAGCGCATATTGCGCTATGCTCAGGGTATCTCTAATTTTGGTTTGCATCTTTATAAATCATCTGTTGGTAAACTCATCCCTTATACAGATGCAGATTGGGGTGGTTGTTCGGATACTAGAAGATCCACCTCTGGCTATTGCGTATTTCTCGGTGACAACTTGATTTCATGGTCTTCTTAACACCAACCCACTCTTTCTTGTTCTAGTGTCGAAGCTTAGTACAGAGGAGTTGTTAATGTTGTCTCTGAATCTCGCTGATTAGAAATCTTCTATTAGAGCTCCATTGTCCGATCCAGATAGCAATGCTAGTTTATTGTGATAATGTTAGTGCGATATATCTATCCAGAAATCCAATTCAACATCAGCGCACTAAACATATTGAAATGGACAACCACTTTGTTGGTGAAAAGGTGCAAAAAGGAGAAGTGTGTGTCCTACATGATCCATCTCGATACCAAATCGCATATATTTTTACAAAAGGGCTTCCACGCGTACTATTTTGATGATTTTCGGGACAATCTCATCGTCCGACAACCTCCTGCTAAGACTACGGGGGTGTGATAGCGTATAATTTTATTTATGTATATATTCTTAGTTATCTTTCGTAATTAATTATGTCCTAATTTGTAGCCTATAATATCTTGTAAATTAGGTAAATATAGATTCTGATTTGTAGCCTAGAAGGACGCTACTGAGTTTTGTACATAGGAACGCTTTGCTTAATTAATAAAGAGAGGGTTTAATTGTGTCGCACGTCACCATGAATGAATGTCCATGTGTTTGGAAGATGATGCGCCACACGTGTGGGGGCGTGTTGGGATTAGTCTCATATTGGGCAATTTACAATATAAATCCTGCATAAAAACTAAGAGACCGTCCTTCACATTACCAATTGGTTTTTTGATAATATGTGGTTCTTTGACATAAACATAGAATGATTATAGCTTTTTTGACTCAATTGTTTTTTTATTAGTATAGAAATTATTATAGGTTTTAGATTGAATTAATTCAATAATTTTTTAATCTCTATCAAATATTAACATATTTTCATGTTATACTCAATATGAATACTTTATCATCCTTAATTCAATAGTTAACTTTACTTTTAGTTGCATATAAAATCTAATACTTCCCTAAAGAATAGCTAGCAAATAATGTTATATGCATCTCTTATCTATAACAAAAAAGCTCTAAAGCCTCTTTATTCCAAAAAAGCCTCAATTATCATTAATCATTTCTTAATTTTTCGTGTCTTACTAAAATATCTTGAACTTCTTCCGGTTCTAGAGTTTGACATTTTTGGTAATGTAAATGTATTAACTTTTGCATTCTAATTTTAATTTGACTTATACATTCCGAATTATGCGTCTCTTAGAATTAAACTATGAGAGATTATAATTTTTTTTAATTCATCAGATAACTTGATATTACATGATAGGTTTTCTTAATTTTGTTACATGAACTTCCATTAGTTCACATATATTTATGGATTTTAAAAATATAATTATCTCTAGGACAGTGTAAACTACATACAAAAACCAAATAATTCCCTAAGTAATTGGGGAATCAATGTCATAATATACAAATATGTATGTCACAAATCATCTGCTATTTGATATTATAGCTATAAGCCAGAGGATATGTTCATACTGATTAATTCTTTAAAGTTAGCCGGGTTATAATTTTTATGTTCAAGCAAATTTTTGAAGTCCTCCCAAATTTGTAATGTAATTTATATCCTACAAAGTGTATTTCTTGTTATATTATTTTTGTGAACTTTGTCATAAATTGGTGAGTGATGGCAATGTTTGAATTTCACCAATGACGTTATTTTGCTCGGCGGGAAAACCGCTCATTAATTTCAGTTGATAAAATTATGCTTTATTGCCTTTAAATAAATAGTAAATGATGAAATGTAGTTGTAATATTAGAAGCAATAAATTGTTAGATGGATATATTTGAATTACATTGGTATTTGTAAGAACAAAAAGACACATCTTTAGTGATACATATAACTTATACATGAACTAGCTCCCAAGTTTAAAGGCCAAGTGGTTAAACTTTCAACTCTATGGTTGAATTTTCAAAAATAGCATTAAGTTTGACTCATTTATGCTTTTACTTTAAATACAAATTCTTAGATCATAAACAGTATTTTGTATGAATTTAATAGACAAAAAGTGTAAGTTAACTAAATTTAAAATTGTAGTAGCATGTTTATTCCTTCGTTTGGTCGTTGACGATAATTTTAAATGAATATATCTTATTTTCCATTTTTCATATTAAGTTATTTAATTGTTATTGAACGAATATGCCCATTAATGGTAATTAATTCATTTAATTAATATCAAAGAGTATTAATTCTAGAATTAATATGTAATTGGTTCTCTAATTCAAATAGGAATAAAGCTAGAAAGACATGAAAAATAATTTTCCAAAATTAATTGCATTTCATTTTCTATTTAGTATCAACTCAAATTTAATTAATATATCCAATTATCATAGTTTACTCACTTTGCACATAACAACTATAAATGTACATTCATTCTCACGTGGTCCTTATTTTACGTTGAATGGTATTCAAATTTTTGTTTACGTATCAGTAATCATCTACAAATTGAAGTGAATTTAATGTCATTTATTTACATTTTAAATTATTGTAAACCTATTCACCATTTAAATTTTAGTTGGAATAAAATACAATTATTTCCAATTAACTGTCGTTTTTGACTCTCTAATTTAATTCCAATTTAAATTAGTGTCATATGAAAAATATTATCATGCAATTGACAAAAAAGGACTTAACTACTAACCATTCAATTTTGGAAAGTGGAATTATTAGTAATGTAATACTTCCAAGTTAGAAATGACTTATAGTTGATATTAGTATTTGGTTGTGTAACACCATTGTACGCAAATATATTAGTTATACTTTTTGCATTTTGAAATTGTTTAATTTTATTTATCATTTAAGGTTTGTTTGTAGTATTCGATAAAAAGCCAATTTGCAAAAAAATTATAGTCTAGGAGCATATGTATCACCTTCATGTAATTGGTAAAATTTTGAAAATTGCCCGACGAAAAAATTATGTGGACCCGTTTGCGAAGCACGGGGTCGTATTAGCACTAGTTTCTATAGAAGTTAAATTTTCTACGTAAGAAAGTAAAACTTCCCACCGAAAGAAGTTAGACTATCGATACAAAACTAGATCAAAGAAACAGAGGATCATTGGATCATTTACGGAATAACAAAGTGCTTAATTGCTTAAATGAGAAAGAGCTGAAAGTTGTATAAAAAAAATGTTTCTTCCTAGCTTGCATCATGTTAGTATAATTATTAACTATTATAAAAAGATAAATGTAAATGTTTTTCATCAATTTTTTTGTCAAAAACTAATGACTACAGTGGACCAACATGGTCAACCTTCGATGGAGGTAAGTTTTACAAGGAAGCTAGTAGATGAAATGCTGAACCTGCAATATACAGGCATTTAGTTTAATTTGAAATGAAAGAAAGTTTAACTTACTCCATAGACTTAATAATCGGCAAAAAAATGATAAAGTTGATTTCGTCAGAAACATAAGGTAAGCTTCTTTTAAACGAAAAGGAAGTTATTCTTTTTCTTTTTAAGAAAATAAAAATAGACAAAAAGAAAAGAAAAGACAGTTAATTCTTGAACTGTAACTGCTTAATGCAGGACAAGGCAATCAACTATATTGTTTGGTAAAAGAAATGGGTTAAACCTCAGGTTGCAAATAAACTTGCTCGGATTGATAACTACTTTGCTAAGAATAGAGTTGCAGACGATGCAAGTAAAGCCTTTGGATGAACTGCTCAATGCTAGTTTTCACAAAATTTGCTTTATGTCAATGAAATCAAGATGTGATTTTCAGAAGTACGTTCTATTCTTTGTAATCTTAGCTTTTCATTTAGTTCCTTGCTAGTGAT
Source organism: Allium fistulosum (assembly GCA_030737815.1). Lineage (NCBI taxonomy): Eukaryota > Viridiplantae > Streptophyta > Magnoliopsida > Asparagales > Amaryllidaceae > Allium > Allium fistulosum. The sequence continues at coordinate 1,432,607,415 of CM060902.1, forward strand.
TTTGGTACGCACAATAAGTATAGTATATGCATACACATATAGTAATTTAAATTTGAAATATGTTTTGGTTCATGATTATTAGAAGCGGTATTCATCCACTCTATTTTCTCTTTATCTCTTCTAATAATATGAATCCGTGCTACGCACATGAAATCGTCAAATTATCATAAGCTTATTTTTTTTTGAAAATTTATCATAAGCTTATTTATGCGTACCGTGGCAACCGTATATGATTTTATTTTTTTATTTGGGTTGGTTTTAGAATCTTAGGATCCTCTGTAATATAAATACACATCTCTTATTTCTAAGTAAGGTGCGCCTTTTACTTATATTGAAAACATGTGTAAAAATATCCGTTTTGGTTTTATATTTTTAGTTGACATCATTCCTAGTGGCTCCCGCCTTCATTCTTGTTAAACTACTATCATTCTTAGTGTAAAAATAGATAGTTACATTTAACATAAATACCTGTAATAAATAATATTTATGTGTTACATTAAAATATTAGTACACATTACAGAAAAAGAAATACAATTGTTGTGTTCAAATATACATTAAAATAGACAATACACATCAAGATTGAGACGTGTTTTTCCTTTCGATAAAACTGAAAAATTCTTTCCTTATAGAGGTGAAAGATGGGATAAGATTGAAATATCTGGAGGACAACTCCTAAATATGGAAATAGTTAAAAATGTGCGGTATCAGTATTACCATGACTTTAGACAATAAAATTTGGTTACACGATAATCGACTGCTCAGAATTTATCCAACGCATAAAGCAAGCCAATGAAACATAAGAAAACAAATAAATAAAAGAAAGCTGAAAGTGAAAGCCGAATATGCATTTAATCTTCTTTAACTCTGTTTGTAATTTATATTTAATGATGTCAAAGTATCTTGAATTATTCTTTCATTTTTTTCTGCAAAGTAAACTCTTCATTCAGTTCCTTGTCTTCATCCTGTAAGAGATATTTGCCAAATTTGTTAAGAATGTCAGCATTAAATCTGCATATATCAGGTTTATAATTGAAACAATATTATATTTGGAACATTTAAAGAGAAGTTGCACAATTGGAACATTCAGTTTGTTCTCTTCATCTTTAGGTTTTTTTGGCACAATACATGAGAAATTGAAACTGGAACAATCTATAATTGGAATTGGAACTAAAAATAAATTTTATATAGAGATAGAACTGAGGAACTTAGCATTAATGAAAATCAAGGTCAGTTCATCTAAAAACTAATCTCATTCTTGATAGTGGACTCAAGCTTTAGGTAAAAACGTATAAGTTGCGAGTATCTTCCAAATATTCATACCTGACATGTTTACTTTAAATGGAAGGCACAAACAGTGTAGTATTTGAACTAAATTGGAGCAAAGAATGATTTTATAACATCCTAAAGTATTCATATAGCATTACTTGCTACTGGCTACCTATATATCATTGTTAAAAACATATTATTTGGCACATCCCATCTGACCTTTTAAGACATAATGAATATGATAATTAAATGGTAGCCATTCCTTGTAATTAATTTGTACAACTTACCCAAATGATCATTCCGTTGGTGTTGTTTGGTATTTAATATCAATTTTACTTTTAGTTATTTGATACCTTTATCTAATAAAAGATAAATGTTCCCTATTAATGTTTGTATGGTAGCCCAGACAATACAAATGAGAACACAACAATACTACAGAAAGTAATCTTTATCTCTATTAATAGTTGGAGTAAAATAACAATTTTGTTATTCGACCAAAAAGTGCCAAAAATACCTTAAATATTTAACAACACAAAATACTTTAATTTAAAACTCCAAAAGATAAAAAGATTCAAATGGATAAATATTTAGTAGTGCATCCCGCAGTTGTTTCTACATTTATTTCGCTATATATACATAAAGCTGCAACACACCGTTATTATTTTATTTTAGTTTTTATTTTATTTTTCTTATTTTTTTGTTTCAGCTACTGTACATTAGTACAAATGGAAGGTGATCCTCGGATAAATTGCAAAACAAATCCTGAAAATACATGCGTGTGAAAGACAATAATAAATAGTACAAAGGGTTCGCACTCCACATGTGAAAGATAAAATGTTACAATTTGAAATTTAGAAGCTTAAGTCAATTTTTAATACTATAACGGGAGTTCAATGTATGATTTTTTTTTGAGAAGTTTGATATTAATATATGATGGTGGTTTTACACATTAAATATCATTCTAACACTTGATTTTCTCCTTCTATTTCCGATATACACATAGATGTCGTCGGTAACAAAATGAGCACATACGGTAAAGTTTAAAATAGTTTCAAAGGGTGTTTTGATGTTATTTACAATGCCATTAAAACTATTTGACTAAACAATTATTTTCATTTTGTTAAAAATTAGCTCATAGTCTGTCATTGTTTACTAATTTGACTGGAAATTATTTACAAATGAGATTGAAAAGAATGTTAATATATTTTATTAGGTTCTGAGTTCTTTGACACATGCATCGAGCATATCTTCAAACAAAACATATATTTAGTTAAAATAATCAAAGATTTACCTATAGTTTAGTTGTTTTAATTAGTTTGATAAATTTTATATAAAAATATGTTGTCAGAAATGATTTCAAATATTCTATCTAGAATAAAATAATGTAAAAGTACAAATACACGCACATGCATAAATATATAAATACACACATGTATATATGTATGTATGTATATAATCTTAATGTTCCATTGTAACATATTTTTTCAAAAAAAATTTGGGTAAGAGAAAAAACCAAAGTTCGTGCAAATATTATCTAAAGAAAAGATTTGTTATATGATTAGGCAAAATAGTTTATTATTTTCAAATATTTAAAGAAATATTTGTTTTCATAAAGTATGGTAAAGTATTACAAAAATCAAAAAAAGTGCACTGGATTAATCTCTGAAATAAATGACAAAATGAATACATATTTATTAACACTTAAAGGAGGAAAACAATTTAAAAATGAAAATAGAAAGAGAAAATACGTGAAACATGGTTATGAACAGGGGCGGAGCCCAACTGTATATGGGGTAGGCACGTGCCTACCCCAGTATTTTAAAAAAAAAATCAAAAAAAAAAAATCAAAGCAAGTTGCAGAACAAAAGAAACAGTCGCCTTCTACATTTTAGATCCAGCAAAGGGGAAAAAAAATAAAAGAACGAACGAACGAGATGCTCGCCTGCTCCTTCAAGCTTCACCAAGCACGGACGGACCACGGCAGATTTCTTCTTCTCCATCAGCTAACAACGTCAACTACAGCTGAGTCTGCCGAGATATATTTTGTGAAAACAAATCCCTAGATCAGAAATTTTGTAAAATGGGTAACCTTCTTTTGGTTTTTCTTTGATTTCTTATGAGTTGTGATGTGCATATTTTAGGGATTAAGCTAGGTAGTTTAATTTGATTAATTTAGACACATTTCTGGCTGAAAAGATTTGATTTCATAATTGAATTAGTGGTGAACCATTGCTAACACATTTTGTGCCCACTCCAATATCATGTCCTGGCTACGCCACTGGTTATGAACCAACACTTCATTATGAATTACGTGACAATTATTCATTAGAAATCATATTTGGATCTACGTTAAAAAAAAATGAAGTATCATCTTTTATATTATTAAATTTTCCTTTTAGTTTATATGAAAACGATGGGAAAACTATTGTCAAAGGTGAAATTTTTTCTATTTAATTTAGTATTTACCATATAAATTCTTTTTAAATTGCAAATTTGGTTTAATCTGATCTTCTGCATTTTTGTATCTAGTTATTTGTACTTGACACTCATCTATGGATTTTCACATGGAGTAGGTTAACTATAGAATATAGAATACTTAATTAATTGTGGTTTTCCGATTCTTTTTTGTCTGACCTCTCGAGAAGGAATTGGTGCCAATAGTTATCACAGTAAAAGGGCTTTTGATCCCTACTCCTACTTGACTTAGGTGTGATGACAACACAAGTTAAGTTGTTGTCTCATACTTGATGTAATCTAGTATTCAAATTTGTACATTATAATTGACGTGACAATATAAGCTAAGATACCATAAAAAATATATTACCATTACTGAAATAAATATATTCATGACCCAATCATGTTTTCCATGCAAAAACCTACATGTCAAAATAAAATTAAAAAGGAAAAGGTAGCGATTTTTACAGCATATTGTATTGTTTTTTAACTGTAATAATACTGGGCTTTTATACCTAATTACAATATATATATTCCATCTAATTTTTGTTTTCACTTAAATAATTGTCAGCCAATTTTACACCATAAAAATGTCTTTTGCTTACCTTCTTCTGTATAAAAAATGCAAAATATAACTGCCATTTTTTGCAAACATTTACATACAATCTGTAATTTGACAAAACTTCAATGGAAATGAATAAATTACACAAAAATTAATACGTTAATGAAATTGACGTAAACGGGGTTCTAGCAAGAAATACGGGCGATTCTTATAATATGATCAACATTAGGATGCATTGTTTTGCCTTCATTTGGCCATGAATTAAATTTTAGTCTAGTATGAATATTTGTAGGAAGGCAACAAATTGATCAGGGAAAAAAAATCAAAGTCAACAATATATATACATATACATACATACATACATAGACATACACATACATATATATGCACACGCACATGCATACATATACAAATATATACATATATAACAATTCGTAGTAATAAAATCTTAGTACTGGAAAATTAACATATGTTTGAATAGGTTTGAAAGTGACTATGCTATACGATCGTGTAATATGGAATATATACTAAACTTATTAACTAGTGCGGAAAGTAACTATAAAATAAAATGACACCAGAGATTTTTATACTGGTTCAAACTTCTACGTCCAGTCGCAGACTCCTTCTAGAATTCAAACTAGCAGCCCACTCTTAACCCAAAGGAATAGATTTACACCGCCTGAGCAACCGAACACGACTTCTACTGCCTAGACAACTGAATATGACTTCTTCCGTTTAAGCAACCGAACAGGACTTTGAATACAAGTAAATTGATTGTCTTGACTATTTGTATTCTTTTAACAACACGGATTTATCAATTGATGTACACCCTTCCTATAATTTTTTCCTCAAGTATAATATGTGTAATTGTGTGTATATAAAGATTAGGAAGATTTAGATTGCTTAAGAAATGTAGAATTATAATCATGATTTCACAATCTTTAAGCAATAGATAGTTGAATATTCAAGAGAGCGGAAAATCAGAAATTAAGTTATTGTAAATTCAGAGAATTTAATTGAAGTACATTGATCTTGAAAATCATATTTATTTATAGTAGACAAAGAGTTACAACTTTCGAACATTAATGGATGTAATTCTCTACGGAGAAGAAATCTCTTCGTGAAGAGAAGTGGTTTTTCAGAAATATGACATTTATAATCAGGTCGGTCGACTGGTTGAAGAACTTCAGTCGACTGAATTTTAAAACATATATAGGCACAGAGTCAGTCGACGGCCTATGTGCATTCAGTTGACTGATCTTTGAATTTTTATAAAACCAGTTTGAAAAATAATTTAAATTCAATTTTAAATAATCGTCGTCGATATGTGAGTGAGTGTGAACTACTTGAGGATAGATTTTAACATATATGAATACTAACTTAGCCTCTAAAACAAAATTCATACTTGATATATGATCTTCGAGTCTAGTCGCCTTCGTAACTTGTAGTCGTAGAATTGTCGAATATTTTATCATTCTTATGTCGTCTTGATCGTCTTGGCATGAATCAAAACCTGAGATCCAACATTCTCTCCCTTTTTGATTCATGACAACTCTTTATGATACATTGAAATATGAGCAAAATCTCGACAAAAATCCTTATATAACTCCCTCTGAATCCGAGACGAAATTTTGTTAAACCTGCCAATTTTGTTAGTACAACATTTCTTCTCCCCCTTTGTCATCGACAAAAAAGAGATATGTGTATATATATATATAATTATGTAAGCAATATACCATCATTCATAATATACACAACATATATCATCATAAGAGCATATACAAATAATGACATAAACAACATGTAGTAATAATATGAAATATTAAAGTACAACATAGAACAAACTACGTAGATTTAAAGCATAAAAGCATACCATTGTTCCAGAATACTTAAAAATAAAAATTAGTAAACCACTTGCTCAACACCGTTTCCATCGGAGCTTTCCTCTCCTTCTTCATCATCTCCTTCGGTTTCTTCATCATCCCCACTAGAGTTTCTTCCTTTACCACCCACTTCTTCTCCTTCTCATCCTTCTTCGGAAGTTGACCAAGTGAAATGAGGTTGTGGACGCTTCCCTGGATCCATAGGCACATGGACGGACGTGGAGAAGGATGGACCACAAGATAGTACTTCCCAAATATTATTCAAAAAAAACTTTGATGTGATTTAGCTTTGATTTTACTTTGGTAACGGTTGTCTCAACACGAGATAGTCGCCTATCTAAATCTTTTGGTTTCTAGAGACAATTGTTAAAGCTTGTCGTGGTGGATCATCCGGTCCAATCTCTTCAATTTCATGGAATTCTCGTGGTGGTTGTGGTTGGGAAGAGGATCTGGCTTCGGTTTGTGGAGCTTGTTGTCTAGAAGGTTGAGGTTGTCCTACCGCTGGGTTTTCTAGCCAATGTTCAAAGGTTATAATAGTGTGGCTTTGGTATCGCTTTGGAAGTCCCATGAGGCTTAGGGTTTTGGTGTTAATGGAACCAATCGCAAAATAGTCCGAATCGGGGAGATTAATTTCGAAATAACTAATAATTCTCATGATATAAGCGCCGTAGTGTATGGTTTTCATACGGCCTTGGTTAAAAGTCAAAAATTCGTCGAGAATTACCGTTGCCCAATTAACGGAACGTTGTCCCCAAATAGCATATAGCGATTGAAAATCGCATCTATAAACCTTCTCGTAGCTACCGGTACGAGGATTAATGGAGTGAGTAAGAGCTCGATGCATGACCCTAGCCTTTGGTCGAAGCTCTATTGCCTTGAGTTCTGTTAAGTCATCGGAGAGAAAGAGATGGTTAGTTCTATCTCAGTTATCCATGTTAACTTCAATCTTGGTTAAATCTTCTCCTTCGGAAGGGCATTTGAGAATCCTTCCTAGTCGAGCAATGGGTAAGAATATCTTTACTCCGCATACGAGAGTCCATATACAATCGCCGGGGTTTTGAATATTGTGGTGATCCAAGTTGAGGTTTGTATAGAAAAGCTTGATAAGGAGATGATTTATCTTCAAGTTGTTGGCATTGTAATCGAGTAAGGATTCCAAACCACTTCTTCTAGCAAGGTCTTGGATTGCATAGGAGGCAAAATCGGGATATTTGACAAAACAACCTTCAAAGATTCTTGAGTTTTTCATCTTATTGAATCTTTGTACTGCCTTTTCGTTATGAAGCCATCCTCTAATTTGTGATTCAGAGGGTCCAGTAGAGGAGGAGGAGGGCCTTGCTCTTTTGGGTGGCATTTTGGTTTAGGGTTTGGAGAAGAAAAATTTAAATTGATGTAGGGTTTTGGGGTGTTTGGTGATGGATATATAAAGAGAGTGAAAGAGTAAACAAAATAATGAAGGATTATATGGTTTTATGAAGGTTATATTAGAAATTGAAGTGTCTATTTGCACTAAAAAACCTAGTTTTCAGAATCAATCGACTGGATAGTCAATTTCAATCTACTAAATGATGATCCGAGACCTATTATACTGTTGGGAAGCAGGTTTAGTCGACTGATCCTTATGTCCTTATGATTCAGTCGACTGAATCTTTCCCGAGAATAAATAGTTTGTTTCTGGGGAATTCAGTCGACTGAATTATTAAGTCAGTCGACTAAATTAAGGGAAATTTTATTTTTTAAAACAATATTCAGTCGATTGTTTGGGATTATCCAGTCGACTGAATTTCTTGAGAAAACAGACCATCAATCTTATTAGTCAAAGAAAATATACAATCATATTAAAAAATTAAAGTAGAGATAAACAATAGAAGGAAAACTATTTGGAGGATCCAGAAGACATGGGAGTTACACATTCCTCCGGCTTAATTTTGGTAATTTCTCGTGCCAGTTGAATAGTAGAGCGATCCCATGAATTCAGATAACAAGGTGATCGCTGGGGAGATGGGTTATGCACATAATTGTTTGACGGAGGGGAAGCACAAAATTTTAGAGAAAATTTTCCGAGTACACTAAGTCTCCTGCCATGATTCTTTTGTTCATAGAACATTTCTCTTTGCATGCTTAATGATTCTCTTTGATAATGGTGTATATCATCTATTTTTTCAACAATAAATGGAGAACCAAAACCAAGATTCCTTTGCACTCGCTTAGATTCAGGTGTATATCCGGTATGATAGTTAGAAGGGACTATAGGAACAGTCTCATAAATTGGAGTAGTAGTTGGTATGTTAATAGATCCAGAAATTGGAGAGGAATAATCTATGGAGGAATACTCTGAATTTTCTTGTAAAGCCATGATGATGAAAAAGCTTGTGTAATTACTTATAAAATGATATGAAAAGTATAGCAAATAAAGGTTTATATAAGACATAAACTTTCGGAAATAGCAATCAAACTAATGGTAAAATTGATTATGACCAGAAAAGAGATGATTGGTTAGAAAGTTAAGCTAATGTATGGTTTAAAATTTGAACTTTGAAAAAAATAAAAAAAAATAAAGAGAGGTGAAGTATAGCTTAGAAGAGGTGACCTCCCTGGCGATTGGATGCTTGCTCGATCTACGGTCGAGAGACTGCTTAGAGCTAGAAGAACCAAAGTGTTGCTCATGTGGTGTGGCGATTTGAGGGCCGTTGAGGGAGGCTGGCCTCTACTATAGATAAGAAAATTAGGCTGATCTCCCTGGCGAGATGTCCGAGATTGGGACTTACGCTTAGAAGAGGAGGATTCCCTTGAATGATAGCTTTTTTCCCATTTGTCGTCTTTTTCCCCGCGCCTGCTAGACTCTGAGTCGCGGCTAGATCGATAATATGTTGAAGAACCTCTTAAGCGATCGTAGACCCGAGACTGAGTCATTGCACCTGCAAAGACCAAATGAGAACATGTGAGTAACTACTGTGCAAAGGATAAGGAAGAGCGTGTAGTGAAGTGCATATGGTCATGAGTGTCCTAGTTTTCCCCCGACAAACCGGTGGTTGTAGCCTTACTTATGGGTGTTCTCTCTCCTTTATCAGTAGGATGAATGCCTTCACCGCTGCTAGTAGGAGAATTGATCCTTCGATATTGATATTGGGAAAGTCATAAGTCATAATATCTAAGTGTTGGGAAGATGATTCTTCTTCAATAGAAGTAATAACGAATTCTGGATCTGCACAGTTTTTCTTCTGCAAAGTTTATAGGCCAGCTTCTTTTTTCTCTAGGTTGGTGTTTGAGATTACACTCCATGTGGCGGTTCAACTGCAGGCGTCTTGCCTGAGCCCGCATTAGCGTCGCCGGGTCTATTAGCCTGGGAATCCCTAATCTCACCTTCTTCAATGTCATTCCGAGTCCCCTCGGCTGGGGGCACGACATGATTGATGGCATCCCTTTCTTGCTATGTGATGTTTCTTGGCAATGCTGCACTTCTGGGGAGTCCAATGCTTCGACCCTCTTCCAACAGCCCAAATAAAGATAGTAACTCATCAATAACAAGAAGTTTGATGTCCCTATCTTCGACAAGGGTAGTGCGAATAGCGGTGACCGCTCTTAAAAAACTAATTCCTTCAGGATGTTGGCAGAAACCTATAGGAATTCCGAATGTTAATAGATTCAAAAATATGACTTGGATTGACAGACTTAAAAATGAAATGAAAATAACATTTACGTCCTTCTAGCCATCGCCTTGCGAAGCCAGGTGGACATCGAACATAGAACTACTCGTGCTTGAATAGAGAGAGTTTATTCCAGGCACCTGTTAAGACTTGGCAGTTAGGTGAAGGTTCAAGAAAAACGTAGGAAGGACTTCCTGACCTCCTTTTGAAGTTGTAAATGAATCTTATGTCCTCGGGAGTCGGCATACGAAATAGAACGCTCATGAACAGCAGAAAGGTTCTATGTAGGAAGGTGTAGCTGTTCAGAAGGAGTTAAGTGGGAGCTATTCCAAGATATCTCAACATCTCTCGAATAAATGAATTAAAGGGCGGAACGCATCCGGCCCAGCATATAAATTTGTTACACGCTGTGTACCCCTCCGGGAGCAAGTGAGGCCTGTCATTTATTGAGGGAACCAAAATGTTTGTGATTGGAATTCCATGTATGAAACACAGCCTGCGAAGAGCAGCCTCACCAATTCGGGAAGCTTGAGAATCTATTGGGTTATCTAGAAGAATGGCACCCTCTACTACATTGGGAGCGGGACTTATATCCACTACCGAGACGACTGGAACATCTGAGAAAAGGTTGACCGATGGACCAGAAACTTCTGTCTGTTCTGCTTGATGACTAGGAGAAAGCCTGCCGGATATAGTCGTAGAGCTCGATTTTGCTTCAGGATCGATATGCTGCATGGCCGGTCGAAAGACATAGCAGATAAATGCTCTGAGCATCTGGAGTCCATATTAGCTATACTCAATAGATAATCGAGGTTTGAAAAGTTAACCTATTCCCCCTATGATAAATGTGAGCTAGTGCAGTGCAATGTATAACGGATATAAAAAGTTTAAAATCAGAAAAACGAAGTAAAACGACGACACTTTGGATTCCGACCAGAGTGACCGTCATCGCTGATCGTCTCAACTAGCAGAGAAATTGATCGGTTGTAAAAGCTTTGGGATTGACTATCGGTATATCGAAGTGTGAAGTTTATCGTTCTAGTCCATTAGTAAGTTTTTAGTATATGATGAAAGTTCCAAGGAATTGATTGTTCGATCTCGAGTTTAATTGTGAGTATGCAAGTTTTATTGTTCATCATCATCGTACCCCCAAGTTCGTTAAGGTGAATTAGTGATGATTGTCTGAACAAGTAAGGTTGGATTAGATTGCAAGTTCAAAGAGTTCTTTATGCCAATCCTTATTTTAGTGTCGATCCCTATGTTTATGATGATCCTTAACTTTATACTGATCCCTATGGTTATGTCGATCCCATTTCCAAAGCCTCACGACCGATTCCTCTCTTCAACCTAAAAACCACTGATCCCTTTACTTCCACATATTCCACTGATTCCTCTTTCATAGCAAACGTTGCCAAACCTAAAACATACCGACCACTTCTACTTCGTCCTCAACTCATCGAGCCTCTAAGCTGAGAAATCGGCATAGAACCAAACATCCAATACTGACCCCACCTCCATTCTATCTTCATCCTCCTTTATCCTCTTTTCTTTCCTTCTCCTTATTCCTTTAGCCGAACCCTATCCACTAATGGTTCATCTTCTCCAAGCTACTTCGATCAACATGCCATTCAGCCTCAAGCAAATCATTAACGACTCCTTTATCTCACCATGAAACCAAAAAAGGAAGTTGGCGAGGAGTTCAAAGGTGATGAATATAGAAAGTATAGGAAGTTAGTTTGTTCATGCGAGTTGAATCATGGAAGAATTTTGTTTCGAAGTCGAGGGGTAGAGAAGACAAGGAAAGTTCATTTTGAAAGGAGGAGCGAGAGGGTTCGGTGCTTAAGAGGGAAGCGAGAAAATGAAGTAAGTGAAAGTAAAGGAATAGAAAGTTGCTATTATATGGACGAAGGAATTGGTCCAAGTCCTTGGAACGAAGCATAGGGAGAGGGATCGGCATGAAAGCTCGCTGATCCCTGTTAGCATGAACCCAAAAAATGGGCCGGCATACATATATGCCGATCCCTAAAAAAAGCTTTAATAAAAAAAAGAAATAGAGAGAGGGATTAGCTAAATACATGTCGATCCCCACAAATATAAAAAATGATGATGAATGAATAAAAAAAAGGGAAAAATGAATGGTGAATGATGGGGATCGGTTATAGGTATGTACGCAAATAAATATAAGCATAGAAAATTTTGAAAGCATGTACATACAAAATGCTATGAAAATTGGTAATGACCCACGAGTGTTTGAACACGTCCGAGAGCCACAATAAAAAACATGAATATGAATGTGCACGTGAATGACTTGAAAGTTCAACTTTTTTGAAATCGACAAAAATTGGAGTTAAAACCTAAAACCTTCTAGTTCGAGGCTGGACCAGATAACAAAAGCTTATTAGTCTCGCAGAACCAAACTTATATGTTGACGGAATATAACACTAGATTTATATTATTGGAAATCGACCAAGCGTCATGGCAATCAATGAGGAATTCGACACCTTGGAAACATGATTCGATAAAGGAATAGCAACTGTTCAGAAAGCTAGATGGATCTCATTCTCAACAATTCAAAGCACGTCATGTTAACCACGGGACGTACTTTGGGGGGCAAGTGTTACCCGGCATTCTAACCCAGCTATATTGAACTAATGCCACGAGTTAGATCCGACTGCCATCAAGGCAGATGGTTCCAGAATGATGATTGTGGGGCCCGGAAGTCAAGTACAGATGGTTATATGAAGTCAGAATTGAACGGAATTGATAGATATGCGACGTAGGATGCTCGAAGCATGGAATATGGCTCTTTGGATGGAAGGGGTCGGCATAGCATGGCTCATTAAGAAGGTTCATCATACATCATGAAGGATGGGTTAGCAGGCTTCATGGAAGGGGGGTCGGTATACATCAAAATACTAGAACATCTATGTAGAAAACAATCAATAACTTGAGTTCTACAAGACCAATGCAAATAAAATTTATAGAGCAAGGTGTATGCACGCTAGGGAACTTACCCTAGGGATCGCACATCAAATGGAAAAAGTTGGAGGGATCGGTGTACACCCCTTGAGAGGGATCGGCAGAAGGCAGCACTCAAGTCATGCTAAGTCAAAGATCAAGCAATAACTCGAGTTTCAGTGGTCCAAATGACATGAAAATTGAAGGCTAAACATATGTTAGCATGGAGAAGCCACCATAGGGATCACTGCCCAAAAATTGACCAATGAAGGGATCGGTATCGATCCCTCCTCATTGGGAATTGGGCCTAGCGATCCCTTTAATGGGCCCATGTGGATTAGAAGGTCCTTCAGCCGAAATTTCAGAGAGATTGGAGGTCGTTTTCAACTATAAATACCGGCCTGATGGGTCATTCTGAGGATTTTTGCGCTGCTTGTTACTCTAGGCTCTATTGTAATCAAGTGTTTGCTATTTTTTATTGTTATAATCGGATTTATAAGTAACTAATAAAGGATAATCTTCGAAGTGGATGTAGGCACACAATCCCGAACCACTATAAATCTTTGTGTCTCTGATTATAGATGATTCTCCGTTACTTGTTGATTTATCTAATCAGTTTAATTTTGTTATTTCTTCATTTAATTCTCTACAAAAATCTATTCTTGGATGTTTGTGACCAATTTAGTTGCAAACAAATAGGAATGACAAACAAAGTAGAATTCTTGTTAACTTTTCAATAGATGCAGCAATATTTATACAATTTGAAAGCAACAGTCTCTTTTGTATTTAAAAAAAATACTACTTGTAAGGCAGCAGTGTAACGACCCAGAATTTTGAACGAATTAAATTGAGAATATTTAATTAATTTTAAATATTTGAACGATGATTTAATTTGAATCCCCGATATAACTTTGAATTTGGCGATTAAATTATAAAATTTAATCTATTGAAACTGGATAAAAATTTGAATCTTCAATTTTAAGCCGAAGAAAAATATTTCGAAAGCTTTGAAAATTCATATTGATAATACCGAAGATAATTGAATTTTCAGAATTGAATTTTAAACTGTTTTGCTCAGTTTTGAATTTATATCGCTTGAGTCGATATTTAAAAATAGCGTTCCGAGGCGCAGTCTCGGAATTCAACGAAACCAGTTCCATTGGGTCCGTAATATTGAATCATTATCGGATTTCAATTTGAATTTAAATCTGTAATTGGTCAACGAGAGCATGTTATCTCCCTTTAATCAAGCAGTTAATCACGCCTAGGGTTACGCCTAAATTCACGCAGGGAATCACGGGAGAACAACGTGAAAACCATACTCCTTCAATTTTTTAAAAAGAACCCTCTCCCTCTTCATAAAATCAAACGAAACAATCTCGTTCAAATTTTGAATGGCGACGCCGAACATCTCCAGGAAAATGAAAAAAAAATGCTAGAACGAAATCTCGTTTCCCACTTAAAATATAAATCACATGCTTTCTCGTTCGATTCGATTGGGATTGGGGCTCGCGAGGCATGGAGAAATCGGAGGAGGGGGATTTCGTGAGGTGAAGCTGGGGTTTCGCGAGTCAAATTCGCGACTGTCGCGTGCCAAGCTAGAGCAGACGTAGGGAGTCACGACAGCAGATGCCTGTTGGGGGAAGGTGTTTATCGAAGGCGACTTCGATTTTGTCAAGGCGTCGATGTCGCGTTAGCAACTGGAGGTGGGGATCGAGGGGTGTCATGCCGGCATCTCGAGCAGTGGGAAGGAACTGTGTGCAATGGAATCGAGCTCGAAGTCGATGGCAGTTCGAATTCATTCGAAGAAATTGGAATTCGCAAATTTGTAATCAATTTTGGGTTGCGTGTCTGGTATCTCGAGAACGAACGCTCGAATGCGAGTTTGAGGCGTCGTCGATCGACGTTAGAAATTTATCGCGGCAGGTATTTAACTTGTTTACTTGTTTTTTATTTATTTATTTTATTTACTTGATTTAATAAAAGCATATCTGAAATTTTTATGTAAGAAAACAAAACTGGAAAAAAATTTATATGAATGTACAGTAATGTGCAGTTCTACCCAAATTGATCTAATTTAATGTGTATATAAATTTAGCGAATTATAGTTTGTTATGACATATGTTTTTAGCAGTAAACTGAAAATTTATATTGGGGTTTATATAAAATAAATTTTTATCTATATAGGCTATTTCTTATAAACATATGTAGATATACGTATGCAGATTTATTTTTGCTTATTGAACAGAGATATTTTTTTTTTATTATGTGTAAAAGCTGGAAAAACAATAATAATATAAATACACATGCATATTTTAATACTAAGATAAAATTTTAAGGTGATTTATTTTGTTTAATTAATTTATTTAGTTACTAAAAATAATTGGTTAAAAGAACTTTAGTTTTAAAGTTAATTTTTAGTTAAACAGATTTATTAAAAGAAATCGGTTTAAAATAAAGTCATTGGATAATTAAAATTACCAAACACAAAAATAAAATAAAATTTGTCATTTGATTATTTCGAATATTAATGAATTGTATAAAATTATTTATACAAGGTGAAAGTTGCAAAGAAATCAAAGCAGAAATGGAAGATGGGAATGCAAAATTAAAAGCGAAGGTGAGATTTTTCTCACTCAAATGAAGTTGGATTTTGATTGATATGATTGCAATTTGGATGTGATATTAGATATAGTAGGATATATCTATATATATAGCAATATATACATATTGGCATATGTATATATTGGATTGATGATTTCCCGCCTCGTATAGCGGATGAGACCCTATTGCGCCGTTAGTAAGCAGATATTTTTATAAAACCCATATACCGCGATATTCCACCTCGAAGTGGAATTGGTATTGTGCTAACGTCTTTGGATGCAGGGAAACAGGTTGGAGGGATCCAACTGGATTCCTCACCAGTAGTTATTTATTTACAGATATTGATGTATATCCTGTTATCATATGTTGATATATGATGTTTGATGTTGTGATTGACTAATTGATGCTGTTGCATCATCGGATTCAAGTTTTGAAATTTAAAAATAACGACTTTTACTTTAAAAGGATTTTAAAGCGATTTTCGGAAATATACGTTTTATGGAATTTTTGAATTGATTTATAAACGTTAAAATTTTAAAGTTATAAAAGTTAAGATTTGTGAATTATAACCAAAAGGTAATTTCTTTTGAAATAAATAGTTGAGAAATTTATAAAATGGTTTTAATTGGAATTTTTGAATTACTATAAACGATGTATGTAAAAGATGTACAAGATTGATATTTATAACTTTAGAATGTTGGTATTATAAAACGAGTTTTTATAAGCGTTAAAACGAATTTTTAAGAATTTATAAATAAATGAAATTTATAAATTGTGAACTTATAAATGGAAATGATTTTGTAAAATAAAGGAATTATAAGTATTTAACTTATAATTATGGATTGTTGGTATAAGATTTGAGTTATGAATCGAATTGTTAATAAAGGAGATTTATTAAATTGAAGTTGTTAGAAAATAGAAATAGAATTTATAAACGTTGTTTTATAAATTCGAAATCAATTGAATTTGATAAATTAAATGTAGGAGGTTATTAAAGAAGATATATTCGCGATTTTGGATAGCGAATCTTTATTGAAATAAAATGTGTAGAGATGATTGAAATTTGGTTAAGTGAATTATATTCACGATTTTGGACAGTGAATATATTATTGGAAAAAATGGTTATGTTTGGGAAAGTGATATTATAAATGAAGTTAATCGTTTAAAAGATGTTTTAAAACGTGTGAACTATCGAAATCATAGATTTCAACATTTATTGTTGAAATAGACGTTTTCGAAAAATAAGGAAATAGTGGACTATAACACTGTTGTTATAGTAAATGATTCCCAAAAGGAAATGTTTTTATGTAGTATTGGGATTTATATATCTATCTAAATCCGAATCCCTATACTAGTGATTTTGAGTCGTCGTAACGATGTTTTACGCAACATTCGTTTTGACTCAAATAAATGTTGTCAAAGAAAATGGTTTCCTTAAAGAATGAAATTTATACTTAATTTTGATTTAAGTATATCGAATATTTTCAAATGTTGAAAATAAATTGATTTGTGAATTACTTATTTTAAATAAGTATGGAATTGCTTTTCCAATATGAAACGAAGGGTTTGAAACTTTATCTTTTAAAGATAAATTGAAAAGTGAATATTTGAAATTTGTTTTCAAACGGTTAAGTGTGGAAAGTTTATATCTAGTAAAGATATTTTTGGAAAATAAAATAATTTGGGAAATTATTTGGAATCTGATGATGTTGCGCATCTTTATTGATAGTTAAATAACCGACTATCAATAATTACCTTGAATGATATTTGTTGTGAATTGGATGAATTTGAATGCCACACTTATTTTTGAATAAGCGCTCACTATTCGGGTTAGCCGGGAAAGGACCATGGGGTCGTATAACCCATTCCGAATATGTGATACGTCGTTATGAATTGCATTCGAAGACCGGTGTTGAAGACCGGATATTTTTGAAAACGGAAGGATTACCGTCGAGTTACTCTACATCGGCTGATCTCCGGTTTAGAGGTTTTATCACCCTTAGTGACGGGAAGTCCGGACGTGATTAGAAAATTATCCGGATATGCAAGGGCTTCGTGAGAAGTGCCTTCGGTTCTGTTCGATCCCGGAACAGACTTGTATGGATTGTGTGTCTGACGTTACAATTTGAGATATAAAGCTGATTTCTTTCAAATACATTTCTGTTGGTGGCGGAGAATTTATTCTCTTAGCTTAACACCCTTCTCTGAGACGTACGAGCTCAGAGGTTATGTAGTTGAAATTTATCAGCGATATACTCCCAATTTGGTAACGTGGCATACTGAGTGTTGCTGTGAAATGATCAGTGTTTGATCATTTGCGATATGATCATTTGTTTGATCTTATATCTTTGTGATCATAGGTTGATCATTTTTGTTTGACCCGAAGCAGGGCTTTGTAGAAAGCGTAGCTTTGTGGACGAGACTTCGTCGAGCCTCACACCCCGGAAATGGTCGAAACAGGAAGGATGCAGCAAGGTTCTAGGGAGTAGCGCCCCTTAGTGTATGTCATTCCTTCTGGATAGAGGTGGTATCATGGTATGGAGCCCAGATACTTAACCTATGTGGTTGCTGCATTATTATTTATGTGGTTTGTTGCGAATCGGGGATCCTCGGGAAGATCGGTTACGATCGGGGGATGGCATACGCGTGTCAGTAGTTACCTATTTTTGTAGAGGTAACCCGGCCTTGTGTTGGCAGAGATCCGGTTAGGTTCTCGGGTCGTCTATTCCAGGGACGTACCCATCGTGGAGAAGGAAGTTCCTTAGCCTGACCATTTGTTGGAAATCCAAAGAAACAATACGAGCCTTGTACGGTATTAGTTGTAGAACCTATCATTCACTTATGGTGGCGCCCCACTGTTTGGATGGTAGCTATAGTAGGCATACGATACTAGTCGTATGTCGGCTAAGATTAATATTATACTTTCGAAATGTTTTCTACACTATGCACTAATAATAATATCAAAAAGAATTTGATTTTGTGTAGTAAGCATCTTTGACTATCATAAGAAGAAATCTCCTCCAATTCTGCGTTTGCATTGTGTGTGTGGCGGGAGGTCTTATGGTAGTTTCATTTTCCAAAAGCATTGCGAATTTGTTTAATTTTCTTTGTGAAGAATAACTGTTTTACGATCTCACACCAGTCACCATGACTGACTCGGAGTTTATTGTTCCCTTCTAAACTCTGGGTGCCCACAAATTTCCACACGAGCAGCCTAGAGTTATGTTATCAGGATATTCTGGATATTTTGGAGTTTTGGAAGCAAGCTGGATGGCGAGACGTAGTATTTGTATCTGATATTATTTATTCCGCTGTGTATTCTGTATGAGGACAAGTTTATATAACTGTCCATTGTTGTATATTGACTCTGATGATTGATGTATGTATAAACTGTTATAGCTCTTTGTTTTAAAAGACTAGTGTTTATTTATTATATATTGTTCCGCTGCGATGTGTAAGATTCTGATATTGTTTCTGCTTCTGATGTTGTTCTTCTATCTTCTTCCTCTTCTCCTTCTACCTTTTCTTCTATTTCTTTTTCTTAAAACCCCTCAGGGTTCGTATTTCCATGCATCTTGAGTTAATCAATGGAGATTAGTGTTTAATCAAGAGGTACGGATTTGCGGGTCTTGACAAGTGGTATCAGAGCATATGGTTAAGCGACAACCCTGCTCTGTTGGGTGTTACTCATTAGAGATAGAGTCAGTAGTACTCTAGAATGAGTTGAGTGTAATAATAGATATGAGTGCGTATTTGTTAGTGAATATAAAAATGTTTTATATTGTGTTTGCTTATCCGTTGAGATGTTTATGAATTTTGGTCGGTATGTGGGACGCCATATTATCGATAGGGATTTCTAAACACTTAAACGAGGCAAGACGACATAGTATTGTTTTAAAATAGGGTGAATGAAATAATTTTGCCCAAAACTATTTTTGTATAGAAAAGAAATGATTTTCTGTGAATTATTATGATATATGGATGTTTGGTTGCTAGGAAAGTGATAATATAGAATTATTATCATTATTATATGAAATTGGATAAGAAATTGAAATCGTAACTCCAAAGTTAAGAAAGTAATTCGCATCCAAATGAAATTTAAGAATGTAAATTATAAATGTGATTTGTAATTTGAAACGGAATTCCAGAGAAAGTATTTGGAAATGTTTTTGAAAGAATTTGAAAATTTTGGAGAATTGGAAAGTTAAATCCTTTTTGATTTGAAAATGAATTTCAAAGGTTTTGAAAAATATTTTGGAGAGATGAAAGCTCTAAACTCTTTTCGGTCGCTGGAAAATAACTTCGATGATGACCGCGGCATCATTGGTGTTCATTTTCGGGTTTCCAAAAGAGGAAATTGCTGCCAAATTATTTTAAATGGAAGTTGTTTGAAAAATTTGGATTTTGTTTTAGAAAATTCAAAAGATAAATTTGAATTGTTTTCAAAATAGTTTTGAAAAGGTTGGTAAGACTCTGGAATACTATATATATAAAAATATTTATGAAATATTGTAAGTTGATAACTTATACAATTTGAATTGTGATAGAATAAACTTAACTTAAAGGATGAAGTTAAATTAAATTAAGTATAAGTGAATCAATTAAATAAAGTGAAATGAATTAAATTCATATGGAATTTGAAATCCAGTTTAATATTAGTGGTTATAAACCAAAATAGTGAATTGAAAATAAATATAATGTGTATGGAATATTTATTGAACCTAAGAAATGAAGAGTGAAATTCTTAAGTAAAATTTGATATTGAAATTATTCTAAGTTGATGATTGAATGAAGATAAAACTGGAATTGAAACTGAATGTTGAAAACAAATTTGAATAAAGTGAATTAGAATTTGTAATGAATTAGTAATTGGAACTAATTTAAAATAGTGCAGTTATGAATGAAAGATAATTGATAAATTCAATATTCAGAAGTTAAATTGAATTGAAATGGTGAATTGAATTTAAATGAAATTTGAAATGTAAAATTGAATGATAATGAATATGTAACTTCAATAGTGAAGTAAGCTAAAGATGTATAAGCAGTTTATATTGAGAATTTTGTAATCAAATTTGCAAAATAGTTTGGATATGTAACTAGATATTATGGCTAGTAGGATATACAGGTATAAAGGAATTGGGATTTTAATTTTGAAGAGAATTTGAATTGCTCGACAAAAGGTATGTATTTAAATTTGAATATGAGTTTTTAATGATTTCTTGTCTAGCCGCTTGGCTGTTTCTTTTTCTTTTTGAAATCTGAGAGTCCGTAGGGACGTTTTGTAGTCGTACCGTATCAGCCGCGCAAAGGAGACGCTGGCAAAAATTTTCGGAAATTTAAGGCGTTAGAAAATTTTTGAGAAATTTTGAAAGTTAAAATTTGAATTTGAATTTAAAATTTGAATTTTGAAGTAAACAATGATGTTTGAAAACTATAGAAGGTTTAGAAATTTAGTTGAATGATAACGAATCTTTAGTAGGAAGATTTGTTTTGATAAATTGATAAAACTATTGAATGTTGAAAAATAGTAGACGAGTTAAGGACCATTTTTTCCTAACTTGTAATTTCGAGGACGAAATTCTTTTAAGGAGGGAAGTCTGTAACGACCCAGAATTTTGAACGAATTAAATTGAGAATATTTAATTAATTTTAAATATTTGAACGATGATTTAATTTGAATCCCCGATATAACTTTGAATTTGGCGATTAAATTATAAAATTTAATCTATTGAAACTGGATAAAAATTTGAATCTTCAATTTTAAGCCGAAGAAAAATATTTCGAAAGCTTTGAAAATTCATATTGATAATACCGAAGATAATTGAATTTTCAGAATTGAATTTTAAACTGTTTTGCTCAGTTTTGAATTTATATCGCTTGAGTCGATATTTAAAAATAGCGTTCCGAGGCGCAGTCTCGGAATTCAACGAAACCAGTTCCATTGGGTCTGTAATATTGAATCATTATCGGATTTCAATTTGAATTTAAATCTGTAATTGGTCAACGAGAGCATGTTATCTCCCTTTAATCAAGCAGTTAATCACGCCTAGGGTTACGCCTAAATTCACGCAGGGAATCACGGGAGAACAACGTGAAAACCATACTCCTTCAATTTTTTAAAAAGAACCCTCTCCCTCTTCATAAAATCAAACGAAACAATCTCGTTCAAATTTTGAATGGCGACGCCGAACATCTCCAGGAAAATGAAAAAAAAATGCTAGAACGAAATCTCGTTTCCCACTTAAAATATAAATCACATGCTTTCTCGTTCGATTCGATTGGGATTGGGGCTCGCGAGGCCTGGAGAAATCGGAGGAGGGGGATTTCGTGAGGCGAAGCTGGGGTTTCGCGAGTCAAATTTGCGACTGTCGCGTGCCAAACTAGAGCAGGCATAGGGAGTCACGACAGCAGATGCCTGTTGGGGGAAGGTGTTTATCGAAGGCGACTTCGATTTTGTCAAGGCGTCGATGTCGCGTTAGCAACTGGAGGTGGGATCGAGGGGTGTCATGCCGGCATCTCGAGCAGTGGGAAGGAACTGTGTGCAATGGAATCGAGCTCGAAGTCGATGGCAGTTCGAATTCATTCGAAGAAATTGGAATTCGCAAATTTGTAATCAATTTTGGGTTGCGTGTCTGGTATCTCGAGAACGAACGCTCGAATGCGAGTTTGAGGCATCGTCGATCGACGTTAGAAATTTATCGCGGTAGGTATTTAACTTGTTTACTTGTTTTTTTTATTTATTTTATTTACTTGATTTAATAAAAGCATATCTGAAATTTTTATGTAAGAAAACAAAACTGGAAAAAAATTTATATGAATGTACAGTAATGTGCCGTTCTACCCAAATTGATCTAATTTAATGTGTATATAAATTTAGCGAATTATAGTTTGTTATGACATATGTTTTTAGCAGTAAACTGAAAATTTATATTGGGGTTTATATAAAATAAATTTTTATCTATATAGGCTATTTCTTATAAACATATGTAGATATACGTATGCAGATTTATTTTTGCTTATTGAACAGAGATATTTTTTTTATTATGTGTAAAAGCTGGAAAAACAATAATAATATAAATACACATGCATATTTTAATACTAAGATAAAATTTTAAGGTGATTTATTTTGTTTAATTAATTTATTTAGTTACTAAAAATAATTGGTTAAAAGAACTTTAGTTTTAAAGTTAATTTTTAGTTAAACAGATTTATTAAAAGAAATCGGTTTAAAATAAAGTCATTGGATAATTAAAATTACTAAACACAAAAATAAAATAAAATTTGTCATTCGATTATTTCGAATATTAATGAATTGTATAAAATTATTTATACAAGGTGAAAGTTGCAAAGAAATCAAAGCAGAAATGGAAGATGGGAATGCAAAATTAAAAGCGAAGGTGAGATTTTTCTCACTCAAATGAAGTTGGATTTTGATTGATATGATTGCAATTTGGATGTGATATTAGATATAGTAGGATATATCTATATATATAGCAATATATACATATTGGCATATGTATATATTGGATTGATGATTTCCCGCCTCGTATAGCGGATGAGACCCTATTGCGCCGTTAGTAAGCAGATATTTTTATAAAACCCATATACCGCGATATTCCACCTCGAAGTGGAATTGGTATTGTGCTAACGTCTTTGGATGCAGGGAAACAGGTTGGAGGGATCCAACTGGATTCCTCACCAGTAGTTATTTATTTACAGATATTGATGTATATCCTGTTATCATATGTTGATATATGATGTTTGATGTTGTGATTGACTAATTGATGCTGTTGCATCATCGGATTCAAGTTTTGAAATTTAAAAATAACGACTTTTACTTTAAAAGGATTTTAAAGCGATTTTCGGAAATATACGTTTTATGGAATTTTTGAATTGATTTATAAACGTTAAAATTTTAAAGTTATAAAAGTTAAGATTTGTGAATTATAACCAAAAGGTAATTTCTTTTGAAATAAATAGTTGAGAAATTTATAAAATGGTTTTAATTGGAATTTTTGAATTACTATAAACGATGTATGTAAAAGATGTACAAGATTGATATTTATAACTTTAGAATGTTGGTATTATAAAACGAGTTTTTATAAGCGTTAAAACGAATTTTTAAGAATTTATAAATAAATGAAATTTATAAATTGTGAACTTATAAATGGAAATGATTTTGTAAAATAAAGGAATTATAAGTATTTAACTTATAATTATGGATTGTTGGTATAAGATTTGAGTTATGAATCGAATTGTTAATAAAGGAGATTTATTAAATTGAAGTTGTTAGAAAATAGAAATAGAATTTATAAACGTTGTTTTATAAATTCGAAATCAATTGAATTTGATAAATTAAATGTAGGAGGTTATTAAAGAAGATATATTCGCGATTTTGGATAGCGAATCTTTATTGAAATAAAATGTGTAGAGATGATTGAAATTTGGTTAAGTGAATTATATTCACGATTTTGGACAGTGAATATATTATTGGAAAAAATGGTTATGTTTGGGAAAGCGATATTATAAATGAAGTTAATCGTTTAAAAGATGTTTTAAAACGTGTGAACTATCGAAATCATAGATTTCAACATTTATTGTTGAAATAGACGTTTTCGAAAAATAAGGAAATAGTGGACTATAACACTGTTGTTATAGTAAATGATTCCCAAAAGGAAATGTTTTTATGTAGTATTGGGATTTATATATCTATCTAAATCCGAATCCCTATACTAGTGATTTTGAGTCGTCGTAACGATGTTTTACGCAACATTCGTTTTGACTCAAATAAATGTTGTCAAAGAAAATGGTTTCCTTAAAGAATGAAATTTATACTTAATTTTGATTTAAGTATATCGAATATTTTCAAATGTTGAAAATAAATTGATTTGTGAATTACTTATTTTAAATAAGTATGGAATTGCTTTTCCAATATGAAACGAAGGGTTTGAAACTTTATCTTTTAAAGATAAATTGAAAAGTGAATATTTGAAATTTGTTTTCAAACGGTTAAGTGTGGAAAGTTTATATCTAGTAAAGATATTTTTGGAAAATAAAATAATTTGGGAAATTATTTGGAATCTGATGATGTTGCGCATCTTTATTGATAGTTAAATAACCGACTATCAATAATTACCTTGAACGATATTTGTTGTGAATTGGATGAATTTGAATGCCACACTTATTTTTGAATAAGCGCTCACTATTCGGGTTAGCCGGGAAAGGACCATGGGGTCGTATAACCCATTCCGAATATGTGATACGTCGTTATGAATTGCATTCGAAGACCGGATATTTTGAAAACGGAAGGATTACCGTCGAGTTACTCTACATCGGTTGATCTCCGGTTTAGAGGTTTTATCACCCATAGTGACGGGAAGTCCGGACGTGATTAGAAAATTATCCGGATATGCAAGGGCTTCGTGAGAAGTGCCTTCGGTTCTGTTCGATCCCGGAACAGACTTGTATGGATTGTGTGTCTGACGTTACAATTGGAGATATAAAGCTGATTTCTTTCAAATACATTTCTGTTGGTGGCGAAAAATTTATTCTCTTAGCTTAACACCCTTCTCTGAGACGTACGAGCTCAGAGGTTATGTAGTTGAAATTTATCAGCGATATACTCCCAATTTGGTAACGTGGCATACTGAGTGTTGCTGTGAAATGATCAGTGTTTGATCATTTGCGATATGATCATTTGTTTGATCTTATATCTTTGTGATCATAGGTTGATCATTTTTGTTTGACCCGAAGCAGGGCTTTGTAGAAAGCGTAGCTTTGTGGACGAGACTTCGTCGAGCCTCACACCCCGGAAATGGTCGAAACAGGAAGGATGCAGCAAGGTTCTAGGGAGTAGCGCCCCATAGTGTATGTCATTCCTTCTGGATAGAGGTGGTATCATGGTATGGAGCCCAGATACTTAACCTATGTGGTTGCTGCATTATTATTTATGTGGTTTGTTGCGAATCGGGGATCCTCGGGAAGATCGGTTACGATCGAGGGATGGCATACGCGTGTCAGTAGTTACCTATTTTTGCAGAGGTAACCCGGCCTTGTGTTGGCAGAGATCCGGTTAGGTTTTCGGGTCGTCTATTCCAGGGACGTACCCATCGTGGAGAAGGAAGTTCCTTAGCCTGACCATTTGTTGGAAATCCAAAGAAACAATACGAGCCTTGTACGGTATTAGTTGTAGAACCTATCATTCACTTATGGTGGCTCCCCACTGTTTGGATGGTAGCTATAGTAGGCATACGATACTGGTCGTATGTCGGCTAAGATTAATATTATACTTTCGAAATGTTTTCTACACTATGCACTAATAATAATATCAAAAAGAATTTGATTTTGCGTAGTAAGCATCTTTGACTATCATAAGAAGAAATCTCCTCCAATTCTGCGTTTGCATTGTGTGTGTGGCGGGAGGTCTTATGGTAGTTTCATTTTCCAAAAGCATTGCGAATTTGTTTTATTTTCTTTGTGAAGAATAACTGTTTTACGATCTCACACCAGTCACCATGACTGACTCGGAGTTTATTGTTCCCTTCTAAACTCTGGGTGCCCACAAATTTCCACACGGGCAGCCTAGAGTTATGTTATCAGTATATTCTGGATATTTTGGAGTTTTGGAAGCAAGCTGGATGGCAAGACGTAGTATTTGTATTTGATATTATTTATTCCGCTGTGTATTCTGTATGAGGACAAGTTTATATAACTGTCCATTGTTGTATATTGACTCTGATGATTGATGTATGTATAAACTGTTATAGCTCTTTATTTTAAAAGACTAGTGTTTATTTATTATATATTGTTCCGCTGTGATGTGTAAGATTCTGATATTGTTTCTGCTTCTGATGTTGTTCTTCTATCTTCTTCCTCTTCTCCTTCTACCTTTTCTTCTATTTCTTTTTCTTAAAACCCCTCAGGGTTCGTATTTCCGTGCATCTTGAGTTAATCAATGGAGATTAGTGTTTAATCAAGAGGTACGGATTTGCGGGTCTTGACAAGCAGCGTCATGCTGCAACCCAACAACTGCAAATAGGCTATTGCAATATGCAGCAACATATACATTAGAAAAAAAGATGAAAGAAAAAAAGAAGAGAAAAATAAACCTATATACCCTACAGTTTTTGTTTATAGCCAGAGTGAGGAGTATGTTCTTGTAATTTACTTATGCCGTGAATCAGTGATCAACGAGTTCCAAAACCTTATGTATCCAATTTGTACCAATGAATTTAAACTTATAGGATGTGCATGAAACCAAAAATGCATATGTACCTTTAACATGTAAAGTTGTAAGCTAATTGAATAATAAAAGTGCATCGGACGAGAAAATTTATATATATGCACTCGCACACACATTTGCATTAAATAATTGTTTTATTAGATACTTAGAAAAAAATTCCACCTAAATGTAAAATAATGTAACATGACAAAAGGTGAATTATATATGATTATGAAAATTTTAGTTATGTGGAATTGATTAGAATATTAATTGTATGTAATTTACAACGACTACAAAATAACAATTATGTAATTTACAATAACAACCAATCATGAGTGCAACAACGAAACATAGTTATAGAGTTTGGTTTCTAACCCAACAATGGGGTTTATATTGCAACTTTTTCCCTTGTATAAAAGGCATGCACAAACAATGAAATACTTTGTAGTACGCGAACCATGGTTCCAAAACCTAATAAATGGGATTATTTTATTGAAATTGATAATTAATTAGGATAATCATCAAAATTTGGATATATAATATTTTATTATCATATTCATAATATTCATAATATTATTGCAAAGAAGGATAAATTATAGAAAGTGGAAATTGGTACGAAGGGCCTAATTATATGGCCCATTTTTTTTCCAGGACACGGGTTTGAAATTATTATTTTCGAGGACAATTATGTGCGGCGTGCGTCTTCATCTTCTCAAACATCTAAATATCTTCTGAAATCGATCGTGGAAATTAGGCGCGTTCGTCTTCATCTTCTCAAACAACTATGTATATTCTGAAATCTGCCGATCTTGGAAATTAGGCGCGTGCGTCTTCATCTTCTCAAACAAGTACGTATCTTCTGAAATCTACCAATCGTGAAAATTAGGCGCGTGCGTCTTCATCTTCTCAAAGAACTACGTACCTTCTGAAATCTACCGATCTTGCAAATTAGGCGGTCGTGAAAATTAGACGTATCTTGTTCAATCAAAGCGGTCGTTTCTTGTGCAATTGAAGCGGTCGTGAGGCGTTAGTTTCTTCTCAAATCAAAATCGACTTTAATTGTGGGAAATCGTGAGGCGATTTTCTTCATTTGGTGAGTCTCTTTTTTATTTGCTGTTTTTCATTCTCAATTCTATTTTTTATGATGTTACTGTATGTTTCTTTTCACAGGAGGCTGTTTTCATCTATTGGAGGAAGGTTTTGTTTGATGTAGTTGGAATAATGGCTTCTGAATGGTATTGTTTTATTCTTATAACACAATCACTGTGTATTTAGCTTCGTTTGTTCTTTAGTTTGCAATTAAACTCTGATTGTTTAGATGTTTAAGAATGGTGTATCAAAATTCCATTCTGGCTCTAGTAATAATTTGGCAGCCATTGAATGTGATTATGTGTTTTAAAGACCGTATTGATCTTAGTGTGTGTTTGTTATGATAATTTTTTAGCTCTTCTTTTTCACCATTAAGTATATTTTTGCAGATCATCTTTTTCACCTATGATTTTTCAACAATGTAAACTTGAATAGGTACAATCACAACGAATGTTTTTCTTCCACGTGTTCCACTGTTGTAATCAGGTTATCCCAAAGAGTGATAGTGATCTGTAAAAGATAAATTGTTTTATCTTTTTTCAAAAAGTGGTATATAAAATGATTTAAATGGTTTTATGCTATTAGTTTTTATTTAAGATCAGTTTTACATAGTTATATTTTCCACTGTTGTAATCAGGTTATCCCAAAGAGTGATAGTGATCTCTAAAAGATAAATTGTTTTATCTTTTTCAAAAAGTGGTATAAAAATGATTTAAATAGGCTTATGCTATTAGTTTTTATTTAAGATCAGTTTCACATAGTTATATTTTATTTTTATTTTTTTTACATTTTTTTTGCAGGTGTGATTCATCTGTTATAGTTGTGTTTGATTTCAATAACAATTGTTTTAGTGCTCGTTTTGGATTGGATGCTTCTATTTCTTATGTTAGGAATAGGATTTGGGAGCAGTGGAATAATTTTACTCCATTATGCTTTGATATTTTTTATATTCGAGAATCAAAGACTACCTTTATTGAAACGGATAGTGATCTTCAAGCTATATTGTGTTTGTCTTGGTTTAAAAAGGAAGAATTTTTGGTTTTTTTTCTACGGCTGAAGAATGATTCAATGGATAATTTTGTTGGTGAAAGTAGCAAGTCTGGTTCAGTTGTTGGTGTTGAGTCAAGTAATAATATGTTAGGTTATGATGATGATTTAGATTCTGGTTTTACTCAACAAAAGGATTTACATGAGTTGTTGAAGAAGAATTCAAATATGGAATTTTTTACTGGCGTTGGTCAACAGTTTGATTCTGCTATTGGATTCCATAGAACAGTTAGTGCTTATTGTTTGAAGAATGGATTTAAAGTACAGTATATTAAGAATTGTAAAGAACGATTGACAGTTCAATGTGCTGTAGCTAGCTGTCCTTTTAGGATTCATGCTTCTTGCAAACTGAAGCAATTGGACCAACTATTTGTTAAAAACATTAACTTGATTCATACTTGTGGTGGTGGATTTCGTTCCCTTAGTAGTCCAACCATTAATAGTGATCTTGTGAAAAGTTAATCGTCAATCAAATTCGTGATGAGCCAAAAAGAAAAACCGAGGATATCATTAAAAGTTTTAGAAGAGATTATGATATGGAGCTAAGCTATTACTTTGCTTATAAGGGTAAGAAATTGGCTATGAATGATATTTTTGGTGATGAAAAGAAATCTTACAATGAATTAGTTTGGTATTTGAAGGCATTGGAAAGAAATAACCCAAATAGTTATTCAAGTATGGATGTGGATTCTGAAAAAAATCAATTTGA
This sequence comes from Allium fistulosum, assembly GCA_030737815.1. Lineage (NCBI taxonomy): Eukaryota > Viridiplantae > Streptophyta > Magnoliopsida > Asparagales > Amaryllidaceae > Allium > Allium fistulosum. The sequence continues at coordinate 1,432,636,855 of CM060902.1, forward strand.
GAGAGTTTTTGTATGTTATGAGGCATGTATATTTGGATTTAACTATTGTCGTCCTATGGTGTTTTTGGATGCTACCTTTTTGAAAGGGCGAAGTGGTATTTTGATGGCTGCCACTGCGAAAAATGGGAATCAAGGTACTGAATTTTTTTTTGCTGTTGTATTTATGTTACATAGTACTGTTTCTTTAAGTTATTGTTCTACTGAATTTTATTGTGTACATACTTCATTTTGTTCAAGTGATTAGTCTACTGTTATATAGTACTGTTTCAAATATAGTGCATTTGGTTGTTTCAAAAATGAATTCAAACTGACAATTTAATTCAACTGAAAATTAATGATGATTAATGTTGGTTGTTTTTTTATTTTTATTTTGATAGATACATAATCTAGATGTTTTATTTTTTTCAGTTTATCATGATACCTACTGCTTATGCTGGATTTACCTGAATCTATCATATTTCAAACAATAAATGCATATATGTTTTTATCTCTAACATCTTCAATCTAGTTGCACTAGTTACAAAGTAGGTACAATTGTTCAATGGACAGTCATGCTCTTCTTATTGTAAATTTGATCCAAAACAAATACTGTAAAAGATATAATGTTCTTTAATTTGATATACAAAATGTTACTGTATACAGGAGTTAAAAAGGATAAATGCATTTATCTTTTAATATAAAGAATTAAATAACATATTAAGCCGTCATTATATATCATAGATACTACTACATGTTGAACATATTTATCATTTTTCTCTTTATTTGAAGTTCTTACATAAGGTATACAAATGATTTAAACAGCATATAGAAAAGATAAAAGCATATATGTTTTAGATGTTTGAATATTATTCTTTGTATTGTATGCATGAATTATGTATCATATCTTTGCAATTTCTACCCTTTCTGTGTAGACTACAGATGTGATTGTCTACTATTAGATAATACTGTTTCAAATATAATTTTTTTTTACACAAAAAGTGAATTAATTTTTTGTTGTTTCAAATGTAATACATAAACAGTGAATTATTTTTTTTTGTTTTTTTTCCAGGTTTTTTCCCATTAGCAATGGCTCTTGTTCCCAAAGAAAATGAAGAGTGTTGGAGTTGGTTTTTAAAACACCTAAAGAATGCTCTCAGTTGTGATAGAATATTAACTTTTTTAAGTGATAGACACTGGGGTTTATTGTTAAGTATTCCAAAAAAATTTCCAAATAGTCATCATTCTTATTGTTTGCATCATATGCAAAATAATATTGCTAGCATTGTGAAAAGTGGAAGGGGTGTTTGGGTAGCTCATTTACTTGAGCGTTGTGCTATAGCTTCTAATCATCATGAGTTTGAAAAAGCCATGTCCAAGTACAAAGAAATTGGAGGTGCCAAAGCTATACAGTACTTGAATGATAAACCATATGATCATTGGGCTGATTTGTTTTTTCCGGGGAAGCGATATGGCGAAAATAAGTCCAATGTAGCTGAGAGTTTTAATTCTTGGATTTTGGATGAAAGAAGTTTGCCTGTTACTGCTTGTCTTGATGGAATTAGGGTAAAACTGATGATGCAAATGTCTAATCGTAGAGAAGAGGCATCAAAGTGGACTAGTGTGCTATGTCCAAAAATGGAAGCTCGTTTGTTGAAATTGAAGGAAGAAGGATTTAGGTGGAGTGTTTCTAAATCATCTAGGTATTTATTTCTATATTTTTACATGATGTTCATAGTTTTTGAAAAAAATGATAAATGCATTTATCCTTTTTCAACTTGCTATGTAGCCTGTGTTATGATTTCATTTTGTTGGTATTTATAAATTTTAAACCCCTCTGGATCTTTTGAATCTTGACAGTCGCGGCATTGTAATTAACACTGTATGTAATTCTTAGCTCTTTCATTATTTTCGTCTGGATGAGTCTGTACATTTTACTTATGGTATATTAGTTCTTGACTTGGACAATCCTGTTGATATTTTTGGAAAAGTCAAATATGGTGCATCAAGGGAATGTTTTTAGTCAATTCCACTTAATCAGTGGATGCCTTACCCATTGAAATCACTGTCAAGGTTTACTGGTTTTAATTCTTACTATAACCTTTATGCTTTCTTTTTTCTAGATTGGTTATCATTTTTTTTAAAAAGAAAGTCAAAATCAAAATTTACATAAGATATACTTTCTCTAAAGAATATGAATAGTATGCCTGTTGTTATTTGTTTTGGTTTATGAGTCTTATTTTTCACTATTAGTTCTATGCACATGAATTGGGTCTTATTTATTAGATAGATTAGAGAGAATATATATAGTGCTAATAATCATTTTTTGGAAATGCAATCTGTGTACATATTTTAACTGTTTTTAATTTTACATTTTGTAGGTATATTTTTGAAGTTCATTCTCCAACATCTCAAAAGGTTGATCTTAAAAATCGCATTTGCAGTTGCAATCAATGGAAAGTGACAGGTTTTCCTTGTGCGCATGCTTTGAAGTGTATTTCTTTAACCAGAAATTCTGTTTATGAATATATTGAGAATTACTTTACTACTGAGTATTATCGAGCTTCATATTCACATTTGATAAATCCTATTCCAACTTTTGATAAGGAAGCAATTGAAGCTGAAGAATCATCTATTGTTCTTCCTCCTAAGCCTGTTCGTGGAGCTGGTAGGCCTAGGATGAATAGGATTGAAGGGGCTGACTTTCATGCTAAGCAAAACAGATGTGGAAAGTGTAAAAAACAAGGACATAATAGAAGAGGATGTTCTTTGAATATTTGAGTTGATTGTTTTAGTCCAATGTATTTGATTGGTTGTTCTATAAATACTCTGACTTGAATAATTGAGTTGATTGTATTAGTCCAGTGTATTTGATTGATTGGTTGTTCTATGAATACTTTGACTTGAATAATTGAGTTGATTGTATTAGTGCAGTGTATTTGATTGATTGGTTGTTCTATGAATACTTTGACTTGAATATTTGGATTATTGCATATGTTGAATTGGATATAATCTGATTTTGATTACTTTTGGTTGTATGCAATTGTTTATGAGTTTCTGCTTTTCTGGTAGGCACTGTGATGGTTGTCAGTAGGTAGTCAGTGTGGAATTGGTAAGATGATGGTTAGTGAAGAAGAATTGTGGGTTGTGGCTTCTCTGACAGTGTTGAGTGTGGAATGTTGCTGCAGTTTGTATTGAATGAAACAGTGGTGTAGTAGTATTTGCTTGTATGGTCAGAGAACTGTGAAGTTTATAGGTTGTGAATAGTTTGGGATGGAAGTATGGTTAGTAAGTGAAGTATGACAGAGTGGTATTTGGACTTTTGTAAAGGAGGAGGTGTTGTAGTTAAGAAGTGAGGCAGTGGAGGTTGGCAGTGAAGTAAGTAGTAGTCAGAGTCACTTGAAGTTGTGAATGATGAAGGTGGTAGTTACTCTTCTAACAGGAAATGGAAAGTATGGAAGAACTATTGTTTGCAATTGTTCTGTTTAAAAAGATAAATTGATATATCATTGGCCTCAAACAAGCTTAGGACCAAGTATATTTGCGGTCATTGATTTAAATTTTCTTTGTGCAGAAATATTTGTTCAATTTTGTTTGTGCAGAAATATTTGTTCAATTTTGTTTGTGCAGAAATATTTGTTGATTTTTCATAATGGTGGAATACCTATCCATCTCCAATAGTTATTTATCTTTTTGTAATAACTTCTTTTTTTCAAGAGAGCAGTATTCAACCAGCATTCCTTCTTCCAATTCTCACGCATCATCACTTTCATCATTCATTTCCACTAACATCTACCCTTCTGCCTACAACTGACCAACCTTGCACTTGCCACAACCTAAAATAGCTCACAGGACTTCCATCACCTCTCACTGCACTGCAACTCCAATCACTATCTTCAAACTTCTGTCATTTGACATAAAACATCCTCAACACCAACAGAAACGACCTTTATAACCTGAAATTCACAGCAACCATCAACACTAACTACATAGCACTTCCATCCACACTATCTTCCTCATCCTAGCAAATTACTTAACATCACAGTAACCTTCACATTACACAACACACTCTGTATTATACGGCCCAATTTTTTTCTAGGACACAACATGAATTTATAGTCAGATTAAAAGGTGACAGTGCAAACAAGTGCACATCATACACATAAACAAACTCAAGTCTACAACATCTGTAAGTAGGTTTTACAATTCAAATAATATGGCCTAAGTCAACCATTACAAATTCATCAGTCAAATAAAATTTTAACAAATGTATGATAAAAGGACTGTTAGACATCAAAGAATTTGTTGCTATCATTGTCAGTTCACATCTTTTGTTGCTGAAGCTGAACTGCAGAATTTTTCAATTGTCCAGCAGTATGGTTCATCAGAGAGAATTTGTGCAGTTATCTGTGCTCTAAATGCGTTTACTTGTTCTAGATTGATTTTTGATGTTGTGTCCATTCCTTGTGCTAACTTTTGGATAAACATCATTACGAAAATTCCACAGTCGAACCTGCATTTTTTAAAATTTTAGTTATTGTGTAACATTCATTGTTGTATAAAAATCTCTAGTATCAGTGATTATGAAAATATAACTAAACATGTACTTATATCCATTACATCAAAAGATAAATGCTTCTATCTTTTTTAATAGTTGAATAAAGTAAGATCTGACACTTAATATTTTATGAAGAACTCTTTAATTAATTTCATTTAACAATAAACCAGCTCCAAAACAAAAAACAACTTATATCATTTACATAAAAACATAAATGCTTTTATCTTTTCTATGTAATAACTAATATCATGAGAAAAACATCAAATACCTTGAATGCATTAGATAATGTACCATTTGTATCAGTGATTATGAAAATATAACTGAAAATGTACTTAAATCCTAGGTAAACATTTTTAATCAGTGATTATGAAAATTACCCGTTGCTTTGTTGAGCACAGTTAATATTTTAATCAATGAAGACTTTCCCAGAATTGTTTTCTCGCCTGCGTCCTGTAAGTCTTTATTGATTTTGTTTACCGCTGCTTTCTGCCAAATATATATATATATATATATATATATATATATATATAATTTTTTTTAATAATAATGATAAATCTATTTATCTTTTTTACTTTCAGTGTATTTTACTTACCACATTAATAGCAAACCTTGAATGTCCACTTCTTAATGTTTTAGATCTTGTGGTCAAGTGTAGAGAATCATAATGGTTCCATGAACATGATTCCACTACTAGCTCTAGCAAGCTCCAATGTCCGTTGCCATGTATAGGAAATAATATATTGCAACATAATGGATTTAGAAGTGCTTGTTTAATAAAAGGATTAAACATATTTTTTTTGATCTTTTCCAGGTTTCCATCTGTTGCGCTTTTCTGTTAAAAAATAATTTCAAAAAATTTATCTTAGAAACAAATTAAATTTTACATTATAGTACACTTACTGTCATTGTTGTGTTCACATATATAATGCTAGAACTTTGTTCTAAAAATTTTGTTTTTCTGAACCAAAACCAATCAATAACCTACATTTCCCAAAAAAAATATGGATTAAGAATAGATTTTATAATGAAGCAAAGAAAAGAATTTATAATGACGCAAAGTATAGTTTTTTGTACTTACTTGACCAGAAATATATTCTCCATAGAGAAGTTCTTCTATCATACTTTTTGTGATGGTGATGAAGTTTTCATCGTCACAAGTAAATGCTTCATCACTAAAAAATTAAGATTAGTATGTTCTGTGTTGTATGGCACTTACAGTATAAAAGAAAATTAATTAAGATTGGTATACTGAAAAAGTAAGATTAGTATGTAATGAAATATTTTTTAACAAAAGAAAATAACAATAGTACATACTGTACAGGAATTTTATGAATTGTCATACTGTCATACTGTACAGGAATTTTATGAATTGTACATAAAACAGCTGACAGTACATTAAAAAGATATTTTGTTTTATCTTTTTTTAGTTGTACTTGGATTATTAACTAAAATACAGTGCATTAAAAAAAGTAAGGTTGCAAATAAAAATACTTGGTGCTGACAATAATAGGTGCTTAAATAACTTTTTTTATCTTCATGAACATCAACCAGCAAACTATTCATCACCAAAAATTTCTTTTTTTTCTTCAGATTTTAATAAATTTCAACAGCCTTGGATTGTCGATGATACAACCCAACTACTTGATAGAATGACTCAATTTGGCAATTTTTAAGTTAAACTGAGTCAATCCATCAAGTCGTTGTGTAGTACACCAACAATACAAGGTTGTTTATTGAATGGCACAAGTGACAAATTGTTTATTAACTCTGATTAAACCATAACTTAAAAAGTTTACACATTATCGGATGTTTATTGAATGGCACTACCAAACATGACAATGTTAAAATGTTTGCATATTATGACATGGTTAAAATGGTTGACAAATTTGTGACTTGTACATTAAACATATGACAGTACATACAAAAGATAATCAGTTTTATCTTTTTTTAATTGTCACCTTCAATATTAACTAAAGGATGGTACAGATCTACCATAAGTTAACCAAATATTAATAACAGGTTTAAGAAAAATATATTGTCATACTCTACAGGAATTTTATGAATTGTACATAAAACAGCTGATAGTGCATTAAAAAGATATTTTGTTTTATCTTTTTTTAGTTGTCACTTGGATTATTAACTAAAGTACAGTGCATTAAAAAAAGTAAGGTTGCAAATAAAAATACTTGGTGCTGACAATAATAGGTGCTTAAATAACTTTTTTTATCTTCATGAACATCAACCAGCAAACTATTCATCACCAAAAATTTCTTTTTTTTCTTCAGATTTTAATAAATTTCAACAGCCTTGGATTGTCGATGATACAACCCAACTACTTGATAGAATGACTCAATTTGGCAATTTTTAAGTTAAACTGAGTCAATCCATCAAGTCGCTGTGTAGTACACCAACAATACAAGGTTGTTTATTGAATGGCACAAGTGACAAATTGTTTATTAACTCTGATTAAACCATAACTTAAAAAGTTTACACATTATCGGATGTTTATTGAATGGCACTACCAAACATGACAATGTTAAAATGTTTGCATATTATGACATGGTTAAAATGGTTGACAAATTTGTGACTTGTACATTAAACATATGACAGTACATACAAAAGATAATCAGTTTTATCTTTTTTTAATTGTCACCTTCAATATTAACTAAAGGATGGTACAGATCTACCATAAGTTAACCAAATATTAATAACAGGTTTAAGAAAAATATATTGTCATACTCTACAGGAATTTTATGAATTGTACATAAAACAGCTGACAGTGCATTAAAAAGAAAAGAGAAATGCTAATGGCCTAGTTTTGTCCTTAAAAATAATTAGTTTCAACTTGAGTCCCAGGTTCCCCAATTGATTGCCCCGCAATAATACCTACATCTTCCCCCAATTCAACCAGATCGCCGTGAGTGGAACTTCTACCATAACATAATTCAATTGAGTCAAAAGTAGTTTAGTTACTTACTTGTTTCGTCCAAGAATTTTGAAATTTTTTTTGACAATTTCTTTTTTTTCTTCGGTAAGATATTCGAGTAGTGGACATTTGTCAACATTCTTTGGATTCTTCTTCTTTTTTGGTTCTTTTAGGACAATATCTTCAACAACAATTGGATTTTCAGAAACATTTTCTTGAGCAGGCTCTTTCAGATTGTTAGATTTTAAACTATCTTGTGTCTGCTTTTCTACTATGAAATCTTGAGTTTGCATAATATCAAAAGTTGGAAAATTAGCAGAACTGTTTATGTGAATCATACCAACAATTTTTTTTGTTACCTTTTTGAGCTTCAGTTTTTTTGTTGAAATTATCTTTTTCCTCCACTTCATGCTTTTTTAAATTTTCCAATTTCTGAAGCTTCATTTCAAGAATTTGGATTCTATTTTCAGCTGCTTCTCTTAAACATCTTTCCTCCTTTAATTGTTCTTCAACATTTTTCATCTCAGAGCACAAAAAATTGACTTTTGATTGTAGCTCCATTATGTTATCAGCAGATTCCTTTTCAGATTTTCTCAAACTTGTGTCTTCCTGGTACTCATCTAATTTCCTTTTGTTGTTTCGGTCTACTTCCACTTCAATAGATTTTATTTTTTTGGAAAGAATTTTTTTTTCTTCTTTTGTTACATCTGCAAATTTTTTTAAAATCTGCAATGAATAAATTTAAAGTTAAGCTTTCATATATATTGTCATTGAAGTACTAGACAAGTTAAGCTTGCACATTAAACATATGACTACTAACATTCTACAAAATTGCTTTCGAAAAAATCAAAAAAAATGTACAGTTAAAAAATAGCATACTTTGTCATTGTCAACCTCAGTGAGGTCCAAATCTTTCAATTTCGATAAATCCCATTTTCCCATTCTTGGGATTTTTGTTTGCAGATTTTCCTTCTCAGCAACTATTTGTGTTCGTTCACAAATCCAATACTGCAAGAAAAAGATAAAAGCATTTATATTTTTGTATTAAATATAAATTTGAATATATTTACATTTAGTTAAAATTATGAAAGCATACCAGTAACACCATAGTGCAGCCTGGTGTACTTCTAGGGTCAGCATGATACTTTTTAACATTTTTCAACACATTTTCACATATCGCTCGCGGCCAAGAAATTGAATTTAATTTTTTTAAGTTCAGCAACTTCGGCAAGAATCCCCATTGCATGTAGCTTTGGTTGTTTGGAAATAGGAAAGTTATAACTAGCAGCAACAACAACAATTTCACTATATCTTCATTTCCTTTTTCTTCTTCTAACAGTGTATTCAGTCTTTTAGTTACTGTTTTTTGGCTAATTATGTCTTCTTCTTCAAAATTGGCAGTTAAAAAATTAGAGAAACTTTCCATGGCTAAGGCTTTGTTAGAAGCTCGTATAGGAAACAAGTCCTCTCCAGCTATTGGCATTCCAAAAATTAGACTGACTTCTTCAGGAGTAATTTTGAGTAATTTGTTTCCAATTGTGAAAGCATTTTCTTTTTCATTAAAAGAAGTAATGATATCATCTAAATTTGAAGCACTTTTCCTCAAATCTTGTCTTGTTATTGAATCACTAAGAAAAACGTTGAAGAAGTTTTCAAAAGGCGTTTTTTCTAAAAAAGCTTTTGCTTCCAGTGAAAGAATGTGTTTCTCCTTTATAATTGACATCACCTTATACACTGCATCCAAATTACATCTATAAGTACCTGTGTACTGCCTTTTTTGCTTCTTATCTATTTTCTTAATTTCATACTGATCTATATCATCCAAATCAGTATTGTCTTCTGCTAGTTGCTGTGAAAACGTTTTTTCATCATCAGATATGAAGTCTTCTTTTTCATTCACATCAGGTTATTCTTGTGTTGGTGCACTTTGATTCTATATTTAGGAAAATCAAAAAATAAATTAGAAGGTAAAAATAACAAGATTATCAAAAAAATATCTAACTACACAAAAATTTGAATAAAATGATAATATGTTTTATCATTTACATTATTTTGTATTTTTTTGAGGTTAAGATAATTTTTAGTACATAAAGTACCTCTATTTAAAAAAATAAAAGATAAAGCACTTTTTTAGTATATAAAGTTTTTTAAAAAAAAACAAAAGTATAAATTGAATACAATAGGTTTTGTTGTAAAGAACAAATGTTTGAATTTTTTTTAGACCTATTTCAATCATCACAGTTTGAAAATTTTGCATTCTCTAATTTATAATTTAGACCAATGAAAGATAAATGAACATTCACAACTGAAAACCAACAAGATTTATTTGATGAAATAAAAATTTACAATTAGAAAGTTTCAAAGTATATAAAGATAATGTGTTTTATCTTCATCATCACAATAGCCTTGAAGTAATTACATGTACAACATGTATGAATGCAATATGAAAGCTACAACATCAATGAATATTCAGATTCAAAAGTGACAGTGCAAACAAGTGCACAACATACACAAACAAATGCACCATAAAAACAACTCAACATCAATGAAAATGAAGTAACCAAACCTGACTGAAGTGTTCGAACATTACATATATACATGTATGAAACATCAAGTGAATTTGCAACATCATACACATTGAAACCAGAGTCCAATGCAGACATGTCGACAAGATGAGAATGCAAGTGCAGACAAGCTAGATGATAACTGACTGCAAATAAAGCAACAAGTCAAGTCAATGCACATCAACCCAATACAAAATATATGAAGTGAATGCAGAAACACACACACACACACACACCCGCATGTATACGTAAATGTAGTGACAGAATAGCAGACTAACCAAGGTAAACAATGTAAGCTCAAAAAATTTAGGTATTTTTTTATTTAAAATATGGAATCTAGATTCCAATTTATTACGTATATACAAAATGAAGATTAGAATTAAATATTATGGGAAACATAAGTATGAAAATAATTACCAATGGAGTTGTAAATGGTGATGGTCTTTGGTTGTGTTCATCACAAAATGGACTGGAAATAGGTCTTATATTTATGCATTGGGTTCCACCTTCGTTTATGAATATGCAAGTTGTTTTTCGAATGAATATCTTCGACTTAGAAGACCTTGTATGCATTTTTACACTGCATAAAAAATGTCATATATAATGAAATGTTAGACAGAGTGAAGAACTATTAATTAATATCATTTAACAATAAACCAGCTCCAAAACAACAAACAACTTAAACCATTTACATAAAAACATAAATGCTTTTATCTTTTTTACCTAGGGTTTAACATATCTGTATATTATATGTAGTAACTAATATCATGAGAAAAACATCAAATACCTTGAATGCATTAGATAATGTACCATTTGTATCAGTGATTATGAAAATATAACTCAATAATGTACGTAAATCCTTTACATCAGAAGATAAATGCTTCTATCTTTTTAAATAGTTGAATAAAGTAAGATCTGACGCTTACTATTTTACGAAGAACTCGTTAATTAATATCATTTAACAATAAACCAGCTCCAAAACAACAAACAACTTAAACCATTTACATAAAAACATAAATGCTTTTATCTTTTTTACCTAGGGTTTAACATATCTGTATATTATATGTAGTAACTAATATCATGAGAAAAACATCAAATACCTTGCATGCATTAGATAATGTACCATTTGTATCAATGATTATGAAAATATAACTCAAAAATGTACGTAAATCCTTTACATCAGAAGATAAATGCTTCTATCTTTTTAAATAGTTGAATAAAGTAAGATCTGACGCTTACTATTTTACGAAGAACTCGTTAATTAATATCATTTAACAATAAACCAGCTCCAAAACATGTACCTAAATCGTTTACATAAAAAAATAGTACGTACTTGTAGAGGAATCGATGAAGAAAAATTGATGTTTAACTGAATAATGGCAGAAATCTTCGATCACAAATTGTCTGGTCGTTTAGAAAACTCTACTTTTCGATTTTAGATTTTGATTTCGTTTTACTGGGTTCTGAAAAAGGAAAAGGAACGAGAGAAAAAGTAACGAAATGGAGGGATAAAGTAACAGACGTAACGTGTATTAACTTTGGTCCTAGAAATAATTATTTTAAACTTGTGTCCTAGAAACTTATTGTTTGATGGAAAGAGGCCCTTATGGTAAAATTTCCCTTATAGAAATTACTTGTACTGATAAAGTAGTACTAGTTCTAATATCTATGGAGTTACATAAGAAGTTTGACATTTTAATTTGTTACATTATATGCAATATTTGATGCTTATTAATCTTTATATATAGGATCTTATATGTTCATTTGAGTAAATATAGGTACATGAAGATCACATGGATAAAAATTAGCACATAGTTGCAGATAAATTAAGCAAACTCGCTTAATAACACTAAATAAGGCACGTTTTACTTAAAAGAGTGATATCTATTGTGAAATGTATGTCTTGTAGCAAGATTTTTGTGTATATATATATATATATATATATTGTTTCCAACCATATTTTGGTCAATGTATATATATTTTACCATATCGTAATTGTTCAGAATACTCTCCATACAAAGAAGACTCTGGCCAAATTTTCTGGAAAATCCGATGCTTAGAAATTTTCACAAGATTTTATCATATGCGAAATTAAAAAGTCATCGAATTGAATCTATTTAAATTGTAGCATACGAGGATAAAATTGAAATAAGAGCCACATAGAGGATTGTGTAGTTAAGTTTGATAGAATATCATAGATATGAAGAGGGGGCATTTCACCAGAAGGACAAACTTTGCAGTCCAATTAGTTTCTAGGACACACGTTCAAAGAAATTACTTTCAAGACCAAAGTTAGCAGAATAATTACTTTCAAGGACAAAGTCAGCAGTCCAATTACTTTCAAGGACATTATTTCGTAGGTTTTTAGGCCCTAGAAACTAATTATTTTACGTTTTGTCCTTGAAAGTAATTATTTCAGTTGTGTGTCCTAGAAACTAATTCCACTTGCTAAAGAGGCCCTTGTGGCTAATTTCCACTATGAAGAAAGTTGGGGTATAAGTTGTTTGATGTCTCCATATAAGAAATTACGAGGACGCAATTTTCTTAACGGAGGAGTATGCAACATCCCTATTTTCTATACCATAATAATAAATAAATTTAATTAAAATAAAATGTTCGAATTTGATTATTGGTTAATATTATTCCTGAAAGTAAATTATTATTTAATAAAATTCTATTTAATAAATGATTTTTGTTTTAATAAATTGAATTAAGCTATAAATTCTTTTCGAATGATATTTTTAACTCGAATAATATATTTTGACAAGTATTAAATTAACTAAAAATTATCCAATTATCGAAATACATCTTCTAAAATGAAGTATAAATTAATCTGAATTGAATTGAGGAAAACTTACAAATTCAAAAGAGTTGTAAAAACAAAAGGAAAAAAATAAAAACTAACTTAAACGAAGCCCAATCTAAACCAGCTCAAAACCCGCCTTCTATTCTAGAAAAACCCTCCCCTGCTTCATTTTCAAACCCATAACCACTTTCTCTGAGTGGGTGCCCTAACTCCCAATGGAACGCACGCGATTTTTTGAGAAAAAAAGAAGAAGAAGACGAAATTGCGTTCGAACAGCTTAGCACAACGAGCAATGACCAGCATCATTGTTGTCAGGGCGGAGGTGAGCCTCAGAATTCGTATGCAGGCTTGAACAGGGGTCGCGACTTTAGTCCTCGAGTGCTACTGTAGGGCATCTCGGAGTAGGGTGTGTTGTGCGGAAATTTCAATTGATGTGCACCAACTCCAAAAGCGCAGCGGAATGCTAAAGCGCAGAAATAATCAAAACAAGGATCTAGCTTGTCAATTAATTATCAACCGCCAATTCAATGAAAAATAATCACCAAAGAAAGAGAAACAGAAGAGTGGATAACATAGAGATTTAACGTGGTTCGGCTAGATTGCCTACGTCCACGGACCCAACAACTATTCTTTATTTCACTGAAGAAAGAGAGTACAAAAGAGAGAGTACAAAATTATAGGCAGTAGTGGAGAGACTAACCTATAATTACAAATTGAATAATCAATTTATCCAAAGACTTGTTTACGCTCAAAACCCCTAATTGATTGACTGCAGAAATTAGGGTTTACTGAAGAAGAGAATAATGGTGGATTCTCTCACACTCATACAAATATGAAGATGAACTTCCTTCATTTAAATAGGCATGAAAATGAAGGATGCTTGGGGATGAAGAAAATTAATTTCCAGATTATGTTTGAAACCTTTCCGAATATCCATGATTTGATTTCTATGTAAATGGATAATGGTGATCTTGGTTTCCATAATTTTCCTTTCTTGAATAAATCTCCATCAGCAATCTTTTCTTTCTTCATATAACAAATTATTTGACTAATTAATTGGTTAGCAATTAATTAGTTTCCTTTCTCTAAAAGATATCACATATCCTTCCTCTTTATCTTTCCATATATAGCCTAATTAATTGATTGAATCAATTAATTATTTTCTTGTCTTCTTTTAGAAAATATTTGAATCACATAAATTCAACACTCCACCTTGATTCAAATATAACAATCTCTCTGCATCACCACATCTCGACAAATTGTTGGGTCTACGTCAACAAGCTCAATGTGAACTATTTTGGGCAATATTGCCCAAACAGAGCTTCCAAATCTTTCCCAAGCATAAGAAAGATAGTATGCACATCAGCAAACATAATGCATACGAAAGAGTACCAAAATTCTTCAACGTATCCGACATAGGAGATGAAACTGTAGATACAAATCTTTGAGAGACCAATGAAGATTTAACAGCGCACTTCACCTTCTCCATTCCAAATTGAGTAAGGACATACTCAACATTATCTACTCCAATCTCCTCGACAAGAATTTTGCTAGACTTTCCTAAGTCAACATCAGCAGACTCACCAACAAGCTCCACAACATTCAAAGCATAAGATGAAGAATCATCGCTGCAAATATGCTTACAAATAGGGCCAACTGAACCAAAAGGCCTTTCCAGCAAGTGAGCTCCACCTAGAGTCTGAACCTCTGTATTCTTCTCATCAACAATGGTATCATCGGAAATACCAATATCTCTCCGAATATGGAAACAATCTGATGACTCCAAATGTGTTTGGCAATTTTCTGTCCTCCCAATGTCATCACTTGATAGAGGCTCCACCTTCAACAAAGACCTCTCATCAAATATCGCAGGCCTGCTAGTCACAATTCTCTTAGTTGTTTTACACCACAACCGATACCTCTTCACTCCTTCTCTATAGCCTAACAAAATGTGCTTGCTTTCTCTAGGCTTCGACTTATCATGTCTCTCATCTTCTAAATAAGCTGAACAACCAAACACTTTAAGGAATGAATAATCAACAGGCTCTCCTTTCCATATCTCTTCTGGGATCTTCATATCTATGGCAATAGAAGGTGTGCGGTTGATGAGAAATACTGCCATAGATATCGCTTCTGCCCAAAATCCCTCTTTTAGACCAGCAGTCGTTCTCAAGCTCATAGCTCTCTCCCACAATATCCGACACATGCTCTCCGCCACTCCATAACAATGTGGCTCAACAGAAATAGAAAAATCTCTAATTACATGCTTGGATGCACAATAGTTAGTGAATTCTTGTGACATAAATTCACTACTATTTCCAACTTTGAGAACCTTCAAACGCTTCCTCGACTGCTTCTCTACAAAGGTCTTCCACTTACAAAATTGGGCAAATATTCCATCTTTGGCCTTTAAGAAATAGACCCAGACCTTACGTGAGAAATCATCCACAAATAAGACGAAGTAACTGGCTCCACCAAAAGATGCAACTGGGGTGGGTCCCCGCACATAAGAATGAACATACTCTAGAAACTCTGTAGCTCTAGGTCTTCCAACATCAAATGTGACATGCTTCTTATTTCTAAAAGAACAATCTCCACAAGGGCTAGGCTTCAACTGAAAAACATCATCAATCAACCCACGCTTCTTTAATACTTCAAGACTCTCCTCATCAACATGACCTAAACGAAGATGCCATAATTGAGTGGAATCTAGAATACTAGAATCAGTAGAAACTACTAACTCTTCTAAGACTGTCTCTCCATGAAGCACATAAATATCATTCACTCGCACCCCTTTCATCACCACCAAGGAACCCTTCGCCACTCTTAAATTCTCTCCATCTATTATTATCCTCATACCAAGTCTACTCAAAGCTCCAACTGATAACAAACTTCTACGCAGCATCGGAACATGTCTAACATCTGTGATAGTCCTAACAACACCATCATGCATCCTAAACCTCACACTTCCAACGCCCACAACATGACAAGATACTGCTCCACCATCAATCTTCTTGTAACTGACAAAATAGCTCCTATCTGGCGTCATATGACAAGAGGCTCCAGAATCAATCACCCAACTAGTATGCTCTAAAGGTGAAATACTGGTTGAAAATAATGATGTATTACTATCACTTCTATCCGCATCCGATCTAACTGCTGACAAAACTGAAACTTTCTTCTTCTTCTCTCTCTTCTTTCTAAGAGCTGGACAATCCCGTATGAAATGTCCCTTCTTACAATAATAGCAAGCACCCCTCTAGGACCCATGAAATGAGACCTACGCATATCTCTTATACCTCCAAGGTGCTTCTGACTTTTATCTCTTCCTCTAGATGAACGAAGTTGTTGCTGAAGAACACCGTCATTAGTCTTCACCTTCCATGTCCCTAAAACTCACTTTCTAACATATTTGGTGATGCCATAATTTTTCATACCACCACTAAAAGAATTTTCCATTGATAACTAATCTAGAACAAGACAGCTAGCTCTGATACCAAACTGTTGTGAGGAAATTTCAATTGATTTGCACTAATTCCAAAAACGCAGCAGAATGCTAAAGCGCGGAAACAATCAAAAGAAGGATCTAGCTTGTCGATTAATTATCAACCGCCAATTCAATGAAAAATAATCAACAAAGAAAGAGAAACAGAAGAGTAGATAACATAGAGATTTAACGTGGTTCGGCTAGATTGCCTACGTCCACGGACCCAACAACTATTCTTTATTTCATTGAAGAAAGAGAGTACAAAAGAGAGAGTACAAAATTATAGGCAGTAGTGGAAAGACTAACCTATAATTACAAATTGAATAATCAATTTATCCAAAGACTTGTTTACGCTCAAAACCCCTAATTGATTGACTGCAGAAATTAGGGTTTACTGAAGAAGAGGATAATGGTGGATTCTCTCACACTCATACAAATATGAAGATGAACTTCCTTCATTTAAATAGGCATGAAAATGAAGGATGCTTGGGGATGAAGAAAATTAATTTCCAGATTATGTTTGAAACCTTTTCGAATATCCATGATTTGATTTCTATGTAAATGGATAATGGTGATCTTGGTTTCCATAATTTTCCTTTCTTGAATCAATCTCCATCAGCAATCTTTTCTTTCTTCATATAACAAATTATTTGACTAATTAATTGGTTAGCAATAGTTTCCTTTCTCTAAAAGATATCACATATCCTTCCTCTTTATCTTTCCATATATAGCCTAATTAATTGATTGAATCAATTAATTATTTTCTTGTCTTCTTTTGGAAAATATTTGAATCACATAAATTCAACAGGGTGTCTCGACCTTGGGAACAAGCATGACTTGGAGGTGCGGCACCTGGTCTGGGGAAATGGACGAGCGAATATTGAAGTCTGAAAGTATGCACGTGTTTAGGGCAGTGGAAGCGACATCTGGGTTAGGGTTGAGAGCAATTATTGATGTGTTGATTTGGTATTTCTAGTGTTTATTCTTGAGGAAGGGGCATCATTAAGGTGAGTTATTTTTATATAACTCACACTATAGTTCAGATTTTTTTATGACTCCCGTTGATTGTTGGATATGGGTTGAATTGGTTGATATTGATTAAATTAGTTGGAATGGTGGTATGGGAAAATTGTAATTGATCGTATATGCATTGGATTTAATGTTGAGAATGTGTGTATGTTTGAATTGTTTGTAATGCAAAGGAGAAGTCGTCCTTTTGAATTTTGATTAGTGTTATTTATTTATAGGTTGCATGTGCATCGTTTGGATGACTGAAATTCGATGTAATTCGATTCAGGCCACATGATAAAAATTTACCTTGATAATTGATGATTTTTGAAGGATTTTGCTCCATAATGTATAAATTTAGGTGTTTAATTTATTTACTAGTTTAAAACGATTTTTAAAAGAATTAGAAAATTAATTTAAGGGTTTAAATACTGTTAAAATTATTTTCACAACAAGAAAAGAGTCATAGGTCCCTGTTTTTGATGTTGTTATACAAAAAGTCCCTGTAGAAATGAATATGTAAATTTGGTCCCTATTTTTCAAAAATAAAAAAATGCAAAGTGTCTTGCGCTTTTTTGACAGAAAATGCAAGATAACTTGCACTTTTCTAATTTTGAAATATTTTTCGAAAATTTTCGAATTTTTCGAAAAGTTCTATCAGGAAGCGCAAACTAGTTTGCGCTTTCTAATTTTGAAATTTTTTTTGAAAATTTTAAAAATTTTGAAATTTTTGAAAAGCGCAAGGTAATTTGCGCTTTCTGATTTTTAAAATTTTAAAAAGCGCAAGCTAACTTGCGTTTTCTGATTTAGAAAAAACAAGGACTTAATTTACATACTTATTTCTACAGGGACTTCTCTTGTAACACCATCAGAAATAGGGACCTTTCGTGCAAAGCCCCTTTTCACAAATAATTTACTAAATTTGATTCAATTTAGTTATTTTCACATATATTTTTAATTATAAATATAAATATAGTTTTCTTTTGGTTATAAGATTCTATTTTAAATTAATATTATAATATATTATAAGTTTGGAATTGTTTTAAAATGCTATTTTGTAAAATGTATTATGAAAATTATAATATTACTTTTAAGTAATATTTTATTATAAAAGTTATTTAAATTTATAAGTAGAGATTTGGAAATGAATTTTGGTATTTAAAATTTATTTTGGAATTATATAAATAAAGTTAAAGTACTATTCATTATATAACATATTTTAAAGGTTTTTATTCATTTCAGACTATGAAATGGAGTAAAGAAGTGTTATGTAAATTTATTGGTTTATTGAAGAGAAACTTTTATATTATAGTTTTAATTAATTAATTAAAAGATTATTAAATTATGAAAATATGAAATATTTTCCGATTAATATTTTATATATTTTAAAGTGCATTTCACTAATAATATGATTACTCGTGAACTACTAAACTGTTTTATATATATACATATTTTGAATACTTGATCTAATTGTTTAAAAGAAAGAGTTTGTTGAAATTTATTAATATTACATTTCTGAATTAAATTGGGAATTCTATGGATGATTTTTATATTTTCTGATTTCTCATTTTCCTATATTGATTTCGATATCATGAATGACTTACCATTGATATTAATTTGAGTTATATTTTAAGATGATATGGTAATGACATCTTTTTATTTAATTTATTGATATTTATTATGTGTGACAAGAAATCTGAATAAACAGATTAGTAATACCGTTTGGGATGGGGCATTCGGTCATTCTTTAGACTCGTTATATAAAATATTGAAGGAGCGAGTGTTATATGTGAGCACTGAATAAACGGACTAATAACACGTGGTGATATGTGATGCCACTGTGATATTTATTCGATTATTCTATTGCTCGTGAATGACACACATACGGGGGTATGTCGTGTGTGATACTTCCAGCGTTGAGTATACTTAGAGCCATGTGATTGGCCTATATCTAGAGCCATATAATGGCCATTGTATATATACTATGTATCTGTCTACCTTTGTCTAGCTTCCTTTTTGTTTCGCAAGTAAACCAAATTGGTCAGTATTCACCCTGACTGCTTGATCTTGGGGTCGCACACCAGACCCGCGACAATGTTGTTGTATATTATATTTGACGCGCATCACAGGTTTTTGTAGGGTAGGTTCCCTATAGCCCCTTGTGTCACTTAGGCCAATAGTCTGTTACCTAGGGCCTGTAGGAACAGATCAGGCTACACGGCATGCAGCTATTTGACCCAGGGTTCCTGGAGCGGCATTATGCGACCATTAGTCTCCCGTCTGGTTTCGGTTTGCATGTGGTAGATAGGCATATATGAGATGAGATTATACCTGAGATTGTGTCCAGAGTATGGTCAACCCCTTATCCTTCTTTGACATGTGGATCATCTATCTATTTGGATAATGGCTCATTTTATTACTTTGATTATGGCAGACCTGTAAATGTCCATTATATATTTATATATCCACCTTAGGGCATTGTTGTGTGTTAGCTCGGTTTACTTGATGATTTCATTTTCTACGATGATGATTTATTTGTGAGGATGATTCACCCATTGGATATGATATTCTTGATTTTTACTGAATTGTTTTATATGGGTGATGACCTTTTTTTATACGGTTCATTGTGGATATGATTTTGAGATATTTTGAGGACGTTATGCCATTATCATTATACTTTTCATATTATCAACCTACTATTATAAACATTGTCTGACCCGTGTGTTATTTATAATACTCGAATCTGTCCGAGACATTTCAGGTTCAGGGGACGACATGATCGGTTTAATGGATGTTGGGCATAGCTAGGGATAGGATTTATAACGCCCCAACCTCTATAATTATACCATCAAAGAGTATTGCATAATAATATTGTCGGATAATACAAAGAATAAGGCGATATAAGGCACATATGTGAAGATTCCCTAGGACTAACACCAGTATGTATTAAAACATCAAATAAATAACTCATCTAAATGTACACAGTATCAGTACAAAGCAATAAAGACGCGTGCCTCTAGGACAGAACAACACATAATATACAGAACATAATAGAGAACACAGAGTTACTTGAAGCGATAACATATAATATAATATATGATACTGTTTAGATGCAATTATCTCCAATGTCAACTATCTCAATAATATTTGATGAATAATCAATATACAACTATGAATCAACTATATACGATAAATTCATAACATATAAACATTATATAACAATCCTTAATATAACTCCTCTAAGTCTAGTAACACAGATGCTGATCAAATCGTCCATGTATCTAAAATGTCTTGGACTGACTCGAGAATTATATAAATAACACACGGGTCAGAGCATGTGTAACGACCCGACTTTCTATGCCCAAAAAGTCGCATCATTATGAAGAAAGAAAGGGGTAGAAAATAGAAAAGAAGAGAAGAAAGAAAGAAACAACAACAACGATCTCACAGCGGAACGAATAAATTATATTAATAACATAAACTATTACATAGTATACAACAATTTACAGAGTTACACGGCATATACATCACTTACTAGACAGTTATAAACATCTGTCTAGTTATTACATCTCAATACAAACAAAGATCTAAACAAGATCAACACAGCGGAAACTACTATCTATATCTACAATGCTGAAGCCTCCTGCTCCATTGCTCCTCCACAATTCGTCAAGGCTAACCTGAATCCCTTGGCTACTCGTAAAAATTTGAGTACCCAAGAGTTTATAAAACAGAAATAAACAACTTGGGTCAGACATGGGTCTGGTGTGAGTAACAGGTTAAACTTGTTTAACTTCAAAACCTTTTGAAAGAAAAGGTATCACGTAAGACTCCCCACAAATAAACATGGGTAAGTTTTTACCTTACGCTAACCAAAACATTTGATAGGAAATCTGATTGTATTATAATAGGGTCTAGGGTTTTCAAGTAAAATACAGAAATAGCTGAAATGCTTACATCTCACATTCCAACATAGTTGGGCACAACTAATACGTACGGCACTTATTGGAGTTTGGATTCCATACAATGGCAGGGCTACTGGGGTACCGCCCGTCACAGTACGTGGCCTAGATCACCGTACCGAGGATCACTCCCAATCCCCTGCAACACAAGGTCGGAACATCCCTTACTGGATAATTCCCGCACAAGATACCTCACGGTTGGGATCAGCAACCGCACCACTAAGTCGAAAATAGAAAGGGACATCTAGACAGAGGTAACCTTGTCCTACTTGGGTGCTACCCACTAACCTTGCTGCACCTCCCCTGTTTTAGCCATTCCCGGTTTGTGAGGCTTGAGGTCACGATTACCTTTAAATAGAACACATCTATCTTAGAATGCTCATCGTCCACCTGACGATGTGCTGAAAGCATTCAATCCATACAAGTTCGTTCCGGGTTCGAACGAAACCGAAGGCATTATCTCGTTACACTCGTTTTGGAATCACCCTCAGAGTTAACGACAATAACCCTTGCACTCTGAATCTTCATCTTCACTTGATTCACGACCTATCGTTAATTTGGATCGATGTGGTATTCGGGTCTCCAGACCTGGAAATCCGGTATACGGAAACCCGATCCCGGTCTCATCGAAATCCAAAACGTATCTTTTAAGGCCAAGTTGTTTAAAGGTTTAAACAATTCAATTCAATTGAATTCACATAGCATTAACATAGATAAATATCACACATTTATCACAGATATATCATAGTATATCATCCAATAGATATCAACCAAATCAGACATTCTACTCAACCATCATTCATAAGCAACCATTTATTAATCTCTATTATAATTAATTTAATCAACTTAAATTAAATTAATTACTTAAGAATTAATTCCTAACCTTGCTTAATCAATCATTAATTAATTACAATACATTTTAATTAATTAATCATTAAATATTAATCACTCTTGATTAATTATTCATTAATTACACAAAGTAATTATCCTTTAATTAATTTTACAAATTAATTATCCTTAATCATTTATAGTAATTATTCTTTAATTACTCTCATTAATTATAATAATTAATGTCCTTAATTAATTACATTAATTAATTAATTAACTATAATTAATTACATTAATTAATCAACCTTAAATAATTATTAACAGTAATTAACTAATCTTAATTACTTCTTAATTATTTATCATTTACTTCATAAATCCTTTTTGATTAATTTTACCAATTATATCCAGTAATTCCTTTTACCAATTACTTACACTAAGTAATTACACTTAACCAATCTTATTAAGTAATTATACTTAATCAATTACTAAGTGACTATCCTTAATTAATTAACAAATTAATTAACTTAAATAAATCACATTCATTTCTTAAACTTGTTCTGAGTAACTCATCCTTAATTACCCTTTAAACAAATTAATTAATCCTTGATTAATTATTCTTTAACTATTAATTAATAAACCTTAATTATTAATCAATATTCTTTAATACAAAGTAATCAATCCTTAATTACTTTTATAATTAATTACTTAAACTTAATTAACTAATTAATTACTTCTTAATTATTAATTAATAAAACTTAATTATAAATTAACAACCTTAATTACCAATTTAATTAATCCATAATTATCTATTAATCAATCTTTAATGATAATTAACTAACCTTAATAACAGTTAATTAATCCTTAATTAACTTTAATTATAAATTAATAATTTCTTAATTATTAATTAAGAAAACTTAATTATTACTTAACAAAACTTATTAAGTACTTCTTAATTACCATTTTAATTAATCCTTAATCATTTAATTAATCCTTACCAATAATTAATTAAATAAATAAATTAATCTTAATTTCTTAATTAAAAAAAAAAATCTTAATTAATCTTAAGATAAAACATTATCAATAAAACATTTGATCTTAATAATTAACTTACTTAATTAAAATCATTAATTAAGTTTTAAAATCAATAATCATCCATTACTTATCTCTAATTATTAATCATCAATTAATTTAATAAATTAATCTTTATTTATCTCATTTACTATCAAACTTTAATTAAGTTTTAAAATGAAACTTTTCCTTATTAATTAACCTTATTTTCAAATTAAGTTTGAAAATAACTTAAAATTTAACTTAATATTATTTAAGTTAACCACTATACAAATTAAATCTAGTCAAAACATTTATTACAAAGAAAAGAATTTTCAAAACAATTGTTTTAACTTGATTATTTTAAATTTAAATCTTACCTTTATTTAAATTTAAAAACTGACTTAAACATCTTACTTTGGGTTTTAACCCATGTGTATTTGAATCTAAGCCAATACATCAGCATCTTTATTTAAAACAGAGATTTAATTTTAGATTTTAAAACTGTTTTGAATTTTAACAGTTTACTTAAAAAAAAATCTCTCGCGTACAATCCCGGAAACCAACCCGAGCCAAACCCTTATTTTCACGAGACCTCCTCGAGTAAAATTTTAAAAAAACTGTTTTGTTAAAATTTTAAACTGTTAAAACTTTAACAGTTTCACTCGAAACTCACGTACTACCTTAAACGACTTCGAGCAGAAACAACATCTACGCGAGATCCTCCCCGAGAACGCTCGAGTATCTTCATCTTCCCCAAACTAAAACCCACTGACACACACCCTTGCTCGTGCACGTGCACACACGATCAACCATCTCCGACCATCCATGGCACCCTCAACCAATCGACCATCGATGCAGCAGCTAAACCCAATTATCGATTCACACATTCCAGCCTTCGATCGAAATCGAGCAATGCAGATGGAAACGAGAAATCAACATCGCCAGAAAACACCTCGAAACCATGACGCCGTTCACCAGAACCCACTGCGATTCCGGCCACATCTCCGCGCATCATCCACGCAACTACCTACCAAAATTCATGCGACTCGATGCTTTAGAAACGACACAGCAACCCAATTACAGACCTCGATCAAACTTAGGTTTAAATCCTTCTCCGACCCAACGCCGCCGCCACGGTGGGTACATAAATCACCTGACATTTTTGCCGAGACCACCAAGCTTCACTCTTCCTCCAGCAAAGTTCCTGACCACCCCGAGCCCAAACATCACCAGAAATCGCTCAAAGACCATTTTCTGGTCATCCTCAAAATACACTCTCAATTCCAATCTAAATTTTTTGATTCATCTTTTAAAATTCATGATTTTAGATAACAAAACAAATTATAAACTTGAAATCATGAATTATTTAAGTCGAGGATTTGATAAGTTTACAATTTCCACTGTCTTTCTAAATTTCCAACTAGTTTCCAACTTATCATGCTTAAATATATTTTTAATACTTAGATTATGTAAAATCAAACATATTTTATTTAAATTTCACAACCTAAAGGAGAATGTTTGAAGAGAACCTGATCTTAGATCAAGATTTAGCCTGTTAGTTATAAAACAGAGATATGCACAGGATTACAGACATGCACCCAGTCATACATATATATAGAGACATACAAACATATCCATACAATCATTCTAGCCTAAGTCATATCCTACTTCAAATACACATCTAAATACTAAGAAATATAACAGAGTTAAGGGTTTTGCTCACCTATTAAAATGAACAGAGCATATTAACAATTTAAATCAGACATACACACTTCAATGCTCACATGCATACAGAATATATACATATAAATAAACATGCAAAGATACTTCATTTTAGAAATCATTCGAAAGCAAGTTTATATCTATTTTAGCTTTTGCAAAAGAATTGTTTACTCACCTTATTAATTAAATGCAGAGAGCTTGATTTTTGATGAGCAGAGCACCAGTTTTAAAAAGCTTTGTGAATCCTTTTGAAAACTTGCTTTTAAAAAACTTTAAACTTGAATGTTGCTGAGGTCTTTAACTTGCATGCAGAGGCTACTTTCCAGATTGAAATAAAAGTGCACAGCTTGAATTGAAATGCAGTTGCAATGCAGAAATGACTTCATCTCAGGTTTGAAGAAGTTCAGGCTTTTGGTTACATGATTGTTGAATTAGATTTCTGGTTTTAGGCAATGGTTCCGGGTTATGGTTTGATTTCAGATTTGTTTTTGAGAGAAGATTTTACAGGTTTTAATTTCTTAGTTTTAGAATTTGAGAATAGGAAAGAAATGAAGAGGAGGAAGAATAGGTTTGAACTGAAAAATGAGAAAACAGATTTTCTTCTAAATGAAATATTATTTTTAGTATAAATTTTTAAACAAAAGATTGCCACTTGTTAACTACAAGTGATCCTTAGCTTACAAATGTCCTAATACCTTTTAATACAAATTCCCTCATGCTTACAAGTGTCTTTAACCATGTTAATATGTTTACACATATTACTTAAGTGTTTTTAAATAAATTTCATTTAATTTAAATGTAAATATAAACTTACTTTTTAAGTTACTTAATTAATAAATGTTAGTTTACCTTTAAAAGAATATATGTTAAAACTAATTATAAATATAAATAAATTCCTTATACATGTATTTTAAAATCTAGAACATTTATATAACCATTTAAAATTTAACACTTTAAAGAAAACTAGAATAAAACTTTGATTAAACCCTTTTTTTTTTAAACTATCATATTTAAAATAAATAATTATCTTATATTTTGAAAACAATTGAATTAAACTTAAATTATGTTTTGAAAAATATTAATTTTAAAACAAAGCTTTAAATCACAATTCATACATATATATTACAAATTTGAAAATTCATCTTTAAAACAAAACAAAAGATATTTCCATTCACAATATATATCAAATATATATATTATAAATAGAATAAGATTTTATTAGCTTTAACAAACAAATCTTATTGATATTGCCAAATTAAATATTTATTATTTACCTTTAAAAGATTAAATTAACCAATTTAAATTTAATTACATAGGATAATTATCAATCCAATTAAATTATCAATACAGATTATTAAATTTATATTACCCAAAAACCCGGGATATCACATTCCTCCCCCCTTAAAATAATTTCGTCCTCGAAATTTAAACAAAGGTAATTTAATAATCTTATTAAAGATTTAAATTCAAAACACAAGCATCTACTATCATCCATATGCTAGCAACCATAGCAACCAAATCATCCAATCAAACAATCTAACTATCTAGACTAAATTCTAGATAAAATTCCTCGAGTTTCCCCAAGTATATATATATACCGGAATACTCGCTCTACAAACAATCTAAACTACTAAGCTATAGATCTCCTACTCATCTAGATCTACAGAACTAAACAGAATATCAGACTACAGACGAGTCTGACTCAACTACCCAACTTCCAGAACTGCTGATTTTACAACCAAAGATAGATCAAATACGTACTTCCTCAGAGATACGTGAAACTCAATGAATTCAAGTCATCCAAATTGACAATTTAACCAAGTAGACCAATTACTTATCCAAATCAGAACATAGACGAGATCCAAACATAACTCTACTTCACAACATCAGTAGATTCCAAACTTACTTCTCCCATCCAGAGATACACTCCAAACTGCTTTCGCTGCTCAACTCTGATCTGAGGTAGAACACAAGCACAGACTGGACAACTCATTCCAGAAATAAGGTTCACTGATCCATAAAGAAAACTCAGATACTCCAGCAAAACTTGAGCTGCTTCACCAAACTCTATCTCTAGGAAAAAATCCTTCAACTAGACTGAACCACTGGTATCACTCATGGAATCCAGTCGATAAGAAAACTCAATCTTCAGATGCGGACAAACTTCTGACTTCCCTGAAGACATCCAGAAAACTCTGATAACCCAAGAGAACATTTAGACAATCGCAAGTCACTTTTGCGATCAACCCAACCTAATTCCAAAGAAAACTGTTCTCTCTTTACCAATCAGAACAGCTTACACTTATTTATCCAATTTATCGAAGAAATGGATATACTCTGCTGCTTCTGAACTCCACTTCAGAAAAACTGCTCAGCCAGAAAAACTTCCTGCCAATCCAAGAATACTCCGAGCTGCAACGCTGCCACAATGCCAAAGACTTCCTAACCAAAGCTCTTCGAGAAACTCGGACTCCAAACCAATAGAAACACTGTGCTGAACTCAGCCACACTACCGAAACATACACACTTCCTTAATCTTGTTCCAAAGAAAACATCTTCGGGAACATCCATCGTCACTGTATCTCATCATACAGCTACTATTACCTGAGGTATCAAGGTACCATCACTCGCTTCTGCCTCATCGACAGATCCAATTCTACTCATCCAAACTTCAGAGATAAACTCCGAACCATTACAGTTTCCTTCGGAGATCGATGAAATCCTTCACCACAGCAAAGCTTACTCGAGACGGTATTGGGTCTACAGTCTCGACAGATACACTTCCAACCTCAACATTTAAATTCCAACCATTGGTAGTCGTGTTTCACACACCACTACCCCATCTACCTTTATAACTTATATTGGAAAACCCGAACAGGTAACCCAACAAATAGGTAGAAATATATATATATTTAAAATGATACTTTTTTTTTTATATAGAAATTATATTTGGGTAAAATTATTTCATCTACCTTTTTAAAACAATATTGTGTCTGTTGGCCTGGTCAAGTGTTTAGAGATCCCTATCAATAACGTTAGCTACTCGTATTGACCAGAATCCATATACCACTCAACCGATCAATTAACACAATATAAAACCATTTTATATAACTAACAAATACGCGCTCTCAAGATAGACACCACTTCAGAGCCTAGGTATTCACTCTACCTAC
Source organism: Allium fistulosum (assembly GCA_030737815.1). Taxonomy (NCBI): domain Eukaryota; kingdom Viridiplantae; phylum Streptophyta; class Magnoliopsida; order Asparagales; family Amaryllidaceae; genus Allium; species Allium fistulosum. The sequence continues at coordinate 1,432,664,915 of CM060902.1, forward strand.
TGCTCTGATATTCACTTAACCAAAAGCTTAGGCATTCGCTCAACCTATGCTCTGATACCATATGTAACGACCCGACTTTCTATGCCCAAAAAGTCGCATCATTATGAAGAAAGAAAGGGGTAGAAAATAGAAAAGAAGAGAAGAAAGAAAGAAACAACAACAACGATCTCACAGCGGAACGAATAAATTATATTAATAACATAAACTATTACATAGTATACAACAATTTACAGAGTTACACGGCATATACATCACTTACTAGACAGTTATAAACATCTGTCTAGTTATTACATCTCAATACAAACAAAGATCTAAACAAGATCAACACAGCGGAAACTACTATCTATATCTACAACGCTGAAGCCTCCTGCTCCATTGCTCCTCCACAATTCGTCAAGGCTAACCTGAATCCCTTGGCTACTCGTAAAAATTTGAGTACCCAAGAGTTTATAAAACAGAAATAAACAACTTGGGTCAGACATGGGTCTGGTGTGAGTAACAGGTTAAACTTGTTTAACTTCAAAACCTTTTGAAAGAAAAGGTATCACGTAAGACTCCCCACAAATAAACATGGGTAAGTTTTTACCTTACGCTAACCAAAACATTTGATAGGAAATCTGATTGTATTATAATAGGGTCTAGGGTTTTCAAGTAAAATACAGAAATAGCTGAAATGCTTACATCTCACATTCCAACATAGTTGGGCACAACTAATACGTACGGCACTTATTGGAGTTTGGATTCCATACAATGGCAGGGCTACTGGGGTACCGCCCGTCACAGTACGTGGCCTAGATCACCGTACCGAGGATCACTCCCAATCCCCTGCAACACAAGGTCGGAACATCCCTTACTGGATAATTCCCGCACAAGATACCTCACGGTTGGGATCAGCAACCGCACCACTAAGTCGAAAATAGAAAGGGACATCTAGACAGAGGTAACCTTGTCCTACTTGGGTGCTACCCACTAACCTTGCTGCACCTCCCCTGTTTTAGCCATTCCCGGTTTGTGAGGCTTGAGGTCACGATTACCTTTAAATAGAACACATCTATCTTAGAATGCTCATCGTCCACCTGACGATGTGCTGAAAGCATTCAATCCATACAAGTTCGTTCCGGGTTCGAACGAAACCGAAGGCATTATCTCGTTACACTCGTTTTGGAATCACCCTCAGAGTTAACGACAATAACCCTTGCACTCTGAATCTTCATCTTCACTTGATTCACGACCTATCTTTAATTTGGATCGATGTGGTATTCGGGTCTCCAGACCTGGAAATCCGGTATACGGAAACCCGATCCCGGTCTCATCGAAATCCAAAACGTATCTTTTAAGGCCAAGTTGTTTAAAGGTTTAAACAATTCAATTCAATTGAATTCACATAGCATTAACATAGATAAATATCACACATTTATCACAGATATATCATAGTATATCATCCAATAGATATCAACCAAATCAGACATTCTACTCAACCATCATTCATAAGCAACCATTTATTAATCTCTATTATAATTAATTTAATCAACTTAAATTAAATTAATTACTTAAGAATTAATTCCTAACCTTGCTTAATCAATCATTAATTAATTACAATACATTTTAATTAATTAATCATTAAATATTAATCACTCTTGATTAATTATTCATTAATTACACAAAGTAATTATCCTTTAATTAATTTTACAAATTAATTATCCTTAATCATTTATAGTAATTATTCTTTAATTACTCTCATTAATTATAATAATTAATGTCCTTAATTAATTACATTAATTAATTAATTAACTATAATTAATTACATTAATTAATCAACCTTAAATAATTATTAACAGTAATTAACTAATCTTAATTACTTCTTAATTATTTATCATTTACTTCATAAATCCTTTTTGATTAATTTTACCAATTATATCCAGTAATTCCTTTTACCAATTACTTACACTAAGTAATTACACTTAACCAATCTTATTAAGTAATTATACTTAATCAATTACTAAGTGACTATCCTTAATTAATTAACAAATTAATTAACTTAAATAAATCACATTCATTTCTTAAACTTGTTCTGAGTAACTCATCCTTAATTACCCTTTAAACAAATTAATTAATCCTTGATTAATTATTCTTTAACTATTAATTAATAAACCTTAATTATTAATCAATATTCTTTAATACAAAGTAATCAATCCTTAATTACTTTTATAATTAATTACTTAAACTTAATTAACTAATTAATTACTTCTTAATTATTGATTAATAAAACTTAATTATAAATTAACAACCTTAATTACCAATTTAATTAATCCATAATTATCTATTAATCAATCTTTAATGATAATTAACTAACCTTAATAACAGTTAATTAATCCTTAATTAACTTTAATTATAAATTAATAATTTCTTAATTATTAATTAAGAAAACTTAATTATTACTTAACAAAACTTATTAAGTACTTCTTAATTACCATTTTAATTAATCCTTAATCATTTAATTAATCCTTACCAATAATTAATTAAATAAATAAATTAATCTTAATTTCTTAATTAAAAAAAAATCTTAATTAATCTTAAGATAAAACATTATCAATAAAACATTTGATCTTAATAATTAACTTACTTAATTAAAATCATTAATTAAGTTTTAAAATCAATAATCATCCATTACTTATCTCTAATTATTAATCATCAATTAATTTAATAAATTAATCTTTATTTATCTCATTTACTATCAAACTTTAATTAAGTTTTAAAATGAAACTTTTCCTTATTAATTAACCTTATTTTCAAATTAAGTTTGAAAATAACTTAAAATTTAACTTAATATTATTTAAGTTAACCACTATACAAATTAAATCTAGTCAAAACATTTATTACAAAGAAAAGAATTTTCAAAACAATTGTTTTAACTTGATTATTTTAAATTTAAATCTTACCTTTATTTAAATTTAAAAATTGACTTAAACATCTTACTTTGGGTTTTAACCCATGTGTATTTGAATCTAAGCCAATACATCAGCATCTTTATTTAAAACAGAGATTTAATTTTAGATTTTAAAACTGTTTTGAATTTTAACAGTTTACTTAAAAAAAAAATCTCTCGCGTACAATCCCAGAAACCAACCCGAGCCAAACCCTTATTTTCACGAGACCTCCTCGAGTAAAATTTTAAAAAAACTGTTTTGTTAAAATTTTAAACTGTTAAAACTTTAACAGTTTCACTCGAAACTCACGTACTACCTTAAACGACTTCGAGCAGAAACAACATCTACGCGAGATCCTCCCCGAGAACGCTCGAGTATCTTCATCTTCCCCAAACTAAAACCCACTGACACACACCCTTGCTCGTGCACGTGCACACACGATCAACCATCTCCGACCATCCATGGCACCCTCAACCAATCGACCATCGATGCAGCAGCTAAACCCAATTATCGATTCACACATTCCAGCCTTCGATCGAAATCGAGCAATGCAGATGGAAACGAGAAATCAACATCGCCAGAAAACACCTCGAAACCATGACGCCGTTCACCAGAACCCACTGCGATTCCGGCCACATCTCCGCGCATCATCCACGCAACTACCTACCAAAATTCATGCGACTCGATGCTTTAGAAACGACACAGCAACCCAATTACAGACCTCGATCAAACTTAGGTTTAAATCCTTCTCCGACCCAACGCCGCCGCCACGGTGGGTACATAAATCACCTGACATTTTTGCCGAGACCACCAAGCTTCACTCTTCCTCCAGCAAAGTTCCTGACCACCCCGAGCCCAAACATCACCAGAAATCGCTCAAAGACCATTTTCTGGTCATCCTCGAAATACACTCTCGATTCCAATCTAAATTTTTTGATTCATCTTTTAAAATTCATGATTTTAGATAACAAAACAAATTATAAACTTGAAATCATGAATTATTTAAGTCGAGGATTTGATAAGTTTACAATTTCCACTGTCTTTCTAAATTTCCAACTAGTTTCCAACTTATCATGCTTAAATATATTTTTAATACTTAGATTATGTAAAATCAAACATATTTTATTTAAATTTCACAACCTAAAGGAGAATGTTTGAAGAGAACCTGATCTTAGATCAAGATTTAGCCTGTTAGTTATAAAACAGAGATATGCACAGGATTACAGACATGCACCCAGTCATACATATATATAGAGACATACAAACATATCCATACAATCATTCTAGCCTAAGTCATATCCTACTTCAAATACACATCTAAATACTAAGAAATATAACAGAGTTAAGGGTTTTGCTCACCTATTAAAATGAACAGAGCATATTAACAATTTAAATCAGACATACACACTTCAATGCTCACATGCATACAGAATATATACATATAAATAAACATGCAAAGATACTTCATTTTAGAAATCATTCGAAAGCAAGTTTATATCTATTTTAGCTTTTGCAAAAGAATTGTTTACTCACCTTATTAATTAAATGCAGAGAGCTTGATTTTTGATGAGCAGAGCACCAGTTTTAAAAAGCTTTGTGAATCCTTTTGAAAACTTGCTTTTAAAAAACTTTAAACTTGAATGTTGCTGAGGTCTTTAACTTGCATGCAGAGGCTACTTTCCAGATTGAAATAAAAGTGCACAGCTTGAATTGAAATGCAGTTGCAATGCAGAAATGACTTCATCTCAGGTTTGAAGAAGTTCAGGCTTTTGGTTACATGATTGTTGAATTAGATTTCTGGTTTTAGGCAATGGTTCCGGGTTATGGTTTGATTTCAGATTTGTTTTTGAGAGAAGATTTTACAGGTTTTAATTTCTTAGTTTTAGAATTTGAGAATAGGAAAGAAATGAAGAGGAGGAAGAATAGGTTTGAACTGAAAAATGAGAAAACAGATTTTCTTCTAAATGAAATATTATTTTTAGTATAAATTTTTAAACAAAAGATTGCCACTTGTTAACTACAAGTGATCCTTAGCTTACAAATGTCCTAATACCTTTTAATACAAATTCCCTCATGCTTACAAGTGTCTTTAACCATGTTAATATGTTTACACATATTACTTAAGTGTTTTTAAATAAATTTCATTTAATTTAAATGTAAATATAAACTTACTTTTTAAGTTACTTAATTAATAAATGTTAGTTTACCTTTAAAAGAATATATGTTAAAACTAATTATAAATATAAATAAATTCCTTATACATGTATTTTAAAATCTAGAACATTTATATAACCATTTAAAATTTAACACTTTAAAGAAAACTAGAATAAAACTTTGATTAAACCCTTTTTTTTTTTAAACTATCATATTTAAAATAAACAATTATCTTATATTTTGAAAACAATTGAATTAAACTTAAATTATCTTTTGAAAAATATTAATTTTAAAACAAAGCTTTAAATCACAATTCATACATATATATTACAAATTTGAAAATTCATCTTTAAAACAAAACAAAAGATATTTCCATTCACAATATATATCAAATATATATATTATAAATAGAATAAGATTTTATTAGCTTTAACAAACAAATCTTATTGATATTGCCAAATTAAATATTTATTATTTACCTTTAAAAGATTAAATTAACCAATTTAAATTTAATTACATAGGATAATTATCAATCCAATTAAATTATCAATACAGATTATTAAATTTATATTACCCAAAAACCCGGGATATCACAGCATGTCTAATTCATAGGTGAAATAGTACACACTAGGATAATAAATGGATAACATATCATAACACTCATGTCAATGATTACATAGCATAACAATCTTGTTAATGATTTCGATGTATTATAATATAAATAAAGAGGAAGATGTATGCATGGTTTATAATTGCTACAACTTAAAAGATCGCTGAAATATCTCATAATATAAATATCACTAAAACCATGAGTAAAGATGTCATCATCCATATAAAATAAATCAACAAAAATCAAGTATATTATATCTAATGGGTGAATCATACATACAATATAACATCATCATATGAAATGAAATCATCAAGTGAATCGGGCTAACACACACAATGCCCTAATATAATGTCATAAATCAAATAATCATTAGATAATGTGAGATAGCCCATCAAATCATTCGAGTGAACTCAATATCATACAAATTGCAAAGATAATCTATCACAATCAATACATGGAGGCTATCTCTAAAATATCACACCAGAAGAGTATAGACGTATGGGTTCTGACTACACTTTAGACACATGGTCTCTAGTATAGCCAACTCATTGAATAGTGAATAATATATGCCAATCCACAACACACACATAACCTGTAACGACCCGCCTTTTAGACCATCGAAAGTCGACACCGAATACATCCACGGTATTCAAATGTCGAACATCCAATCGTCGGAAAGGCAGATTGTTAGGGTAAAATAAAAGGAAAAGAACGGAGAACAAGGAAATCAAAATCTCACAACAGAATCGACAACATATAATATAACATAGGGCTATCAATGGATACCTGAAAAATCTGAAATCTGTCTGCATCCGCATCTAAAAAGCAGATAAATATCTGATATCTGGAAAAACGGATGCAGATACGAAGACATCCACATCCGAAAATTATCCATCCGGTTTTTGTCAAGATTATAGTTAAAATTATGTGTATTTTAGTACAGTGAAAGATATTTGTTTATTATTTTATTGTGTTAGTAGTTTATATTATATGCACTTAATGCTTTTTAACCGCTCGAAACTATTTATATCATCATATTTGTTAATTTTTAACACTTTTATAATCAATGGGATTGAAGATTATTTATGTTTGTAACGACCCGAACTCGATGTCCGACAATCAACATCAAATTCGTATCGCCGGAGCTTATAACAACATCAGATGAAAATAAACAGCGGAAATAAACTGAGTATCATACAACACGGATACAACATCATCATAATAACCATACTACATCAGAGTTCATAATACATCTGTCATCCATACTAGAGCACTACATATAGATACAATAACAGGAAGATAATAACTACACAACGGAACAACAGATACTCCAAAAGTTTCCAACATACTTCAACTTGATAAGGCCTTCAGAACGCCAAACACTTCGAAAGATATCCAAGACAAAAGCTTCCCCAAAATCTGATAGCTTCTAAACCCAAAAAGACTCCAAAATCCAGCTAACACCAAAGCACGGAAAACCTGCTACTAGGCTGCCCGTGTGGAAATTATGGGCACCCAGAGTTTAGGAAGGAAACAATAAACTCCGGGTTAGTCATGGGACTGGTATGAGTAAACAAAAGTAGTTGCTTTATATAAACAGATCTTTAAAAGGAATCGTTCATGCTTTTGGAAAATGAAACTACCATAAGGCCTCCCGCCACACACACAATGCAATCGCAGAATTGGAGGAGATTTCTCCTTATGATAGTCAAACATGCTTACTACGCAAAATCAATCGATATTATTATCATTAGTGCATAGTGTCGAAAACCATTTCGAAAATATAATATTAATCTTAGCCAGCATACAACATTATTGTATGCCTACTATAGCTACTACGTTCAATAGCAAGTTACCGCCACATTCCATAGCAGGTAATACAACTAAAAACCGTACAGGGTTCGTATTGTTTCTTTGGATTTCCAACAAATGATCAGGCTAAGGAACTTCCTTTCCGAAATAGAAACGCCTCTGGAAAGACGCCCCGAGAACCTAATCGGATCTCCGCAAACAAAAGGCCGACGCTACCTCACGCTCTAACTGAGCTGTAACTAGGTAACTAACACACGAGTCATGTCATCCCCCGGTCGTTACCGACCTTTATCCGAGGGGCCCCTCAACCAACAAAGCAACATCACAAAGTGATAAATGTATAGTGTCCACACAAGTTAAGTATCTAGGCTCCATACCATGATACCACCCTTTATCCAGAAGGAAATGACATACCCTAGGGGCGCTACCCCTACAAACCTTTGTCGCAACATTCCTGTTTCGACCATTACCGGGTTGTGAGGCTCGATGAAGTCTCGTTCACAAAACTACGCTTTTTCACAAAGCCACGCTTTTTCACAAAGCCACGCTTTGATCAACCAATGATCAGCAGCACTTCGTATGCCACATTACCAAATTGGGAATGTATCACTAGTAACCATCAACTACATAACCTCTGAGCTCGTACGTCTCAGAGAAGGGTGTTAAGCTAAGAGAATAAATTCTCCGCCACCAACAGAAATGTATTTGATAGAAACCAGCTTTACATCTCAAAGTGTAATGTCAGACACACATCCATACAAGTCTGTTCCGGGTTCGAACAGAACCGAAGGCACTTCCAAAGAAGCCCTTGCAAATCCGGGTATTCACAATCTCGATCGGACTTCCCATCACTTAGGAAATCTCTATACCGTAGCTACTCAGTGCAGAGACAATCGATAGGTCATCCTATCGCTCTCGCAAATACCCGGTCTTCACCACCGGTCTTCAAATGTTATCCATATCGTCGTATCACTATTCGGAATGGGTTATATGACACAAAGGTCCTCTCCCGGCTAAACCGAATAACGAGCGCAATTAAAAATCATATGGATACTGGGGTCTCAGTTAAATCACAGCTTAAAGCCCAAAAATTTTCATTCGAATGGTAAAACAAATTACCATTTCCAATCTTTTAAATAAAAGATTTATTTCAAAAACCTTCAATGGTTTAAACGATTTCCACACTTTTAATCTTTTAAACAAAAAGATTCAAATAACAAAGTTCACCCCGTTCACAAAGATCCATTTATGGATTTCAAAACAATTTCCATTTCAATTGAATTAACTCGTTAAATCCTTAAATCAAGATTTAACTTATAGCTTTTAAAACAATTCCATTTCAAGTTAGATTAACTCATCCGGTCTTTGAAATCAAAGACTCATTTAATAGCTTTCAAAATATTTCAATTCTATTTCAAACTTGAATTCAAATTTAAATCAAATTATTTAAATTTTCCAAACTCAATTAAGTTATTCAAAATAATTTTTATCTTTGAAACTCATTTACAAAAGCGTTGACATTTAACCCCGATTACCAATTTCAAAATCAATTGAAATTAAAATTTCAATTTCAAAAACATTAAAATTTAAATCATCTGTGATTTAACCGATTTCCACGTGAAATCCATATTTGTGTGTGTAAGAGTGTAGTCCAGGGGTTTTACACACAATAGTGCAACATCAATCATCACAGATATATCGATAAGCGGTATAATCGATAACGCTTATCTTCATTCACAGATTCATAGATAAAGTAAATTTATCGGTCACAAAGATTTACCATTACAATTCGATGTGGGTTTCGGATAACCAACGGGAATCCGACTCCCTGTCGCATCGAAGTTTAAATGCCGTTTTATGGGCCAAGGGTTTTCATATTCATATAGTAATATATCGCAGAAACAGAAATTATAGCTCAGCACGGAGTAATTTATATCACAAAGCATCACAATCACAAACAGGGATATCAAACTGCTCAAAGCATTTCAATAATAATCAATCATCTAACGATTAGGTGAATTAATTCAGTTACTTTAATTTCCTTTAAATCCTGCTTGTTAATTAATTATATATCAAGTAAATTTATCATAAAAAAAAATCATATATCTTAATTTATTCTTCTTGATAAATTATTTTTTAAATTTAATTAAGCCATTAACAACTTAATTAATTAAGTAATTAATCCTTAATTTTAAATAAATTAATCCTTAATTATTAATTTATTAAATCTCTAATCACAATTTAATTCATCATTAATTACTAAATAAATTAACCCTTAATTATAAATTAATTAATCTTAAACATTATTAAATTAACTAATTAAGTACTCTTGACTTAAAATTGAAATTCGAACACTTATTTAACATTATAACTGGAAAATTTGCCTGGGCTTAACCCATTTTTTAAAACAAACCCGAGCAACACAAGGTTTTACTCGAGTGTTACTCGAGCTTCTCTCGTTCCTTCCCCGAGCCTATCTCCTTTCCCCCATCTACTCTTCTTCTTCCTGTCCCTTTTCTTTCCAGTTTAAGTACCTAAACCAAGATAGCCAAAGGTATACTCGCGTACGCGAGTTCCTTCCCGAAGCCAAACGTGCTTTTCTTCGAGTCTCATCTCGTGTTGACCATCGACAACACCCAGATACTAAAGTGATGGCGTGCACGTGCACATCAACGCGTCGCCGTTCTGGCGAACGTCGCGACCCTCGTCAAGTCGAAAAGCTCATAGACACTCGAATTCAAACCTCAATTCGAAGCCATTGTCTCGAAATCAAAATGTAGCAATTCACTCGAAACTGAAACTCACACTCGCTGACACAAAACGCCTCGTTCTCCACGTCCCGATCATCAGAGGCGACGAAACTCCGGCCTCACCTCGCCGATACCCCACTCCAACATCCCCTAGGAGCTCGTGCAACTCGATCACGCAATGAAGACGAACATGCCTCGTTTACTGACAGGTCCAGAAATTTAAAACTAACCCTAAATCGATCTCGTATCCTAATTTCACGCAATAGAATAATTTTTTTGAAAATTTTCACGAAATCATAGATGTTTATACTTGCTTCATCCCAAATTTCAACATTTATTATTGGTTCATTCATCAGTAGTTGGTAAAAATGCATTTTTTGTTCAACTACAAACTGCTGTCAAAATCCTGAATTAAAAATCTTCGTTTCTGTTTTAAAAATCATAAATTTCAGTAAGGATTTAAGTTATTAACTTGGATTAGCTATTTATAATACTTGGATTCATCACATTTTTTCTTGATTGCCTGTAACCAAAGTTACAGTGATGATATCCTACAACCTGGTTTTAAATCATCTTTTAAAATCTAAATTTGAATGTCATCATCTTATTTGATTTAAAACTGAAAACTTTACTATGATTCAGTTAAAACTTCTTGAGTTTGAATGTTTATCAACCCTGTAATTTATACAGAGAAAAACAATATACAGAGTAACCTGTATATATATACATACACCAATTTATATTCAAAGATAAGCATATACAATGCCATGAAACAAAAGAATCATCTTTATAGTTAACTTAAAGCCTTTAAGTAGATGTTTACTCACCTGTATATATTTGAAGCAGAGAACTCCCCTTTAAGTTGGAACTGATTTGCTTTAAAATTGAAACAGCCTTTGAATTCTTGCTAAAATCTTCTCTGGTTTGATTTGTTTCAGATTGAAGTTTTGTTTAAGTATAAAATGATATTACTTCATTCATTTTTTTTTTCTTTCAGTTTTCATGGACGAAACTGTGATAGGAATATGGAAGTTGATATATAAAAGAAGTTTAAGGGATGTATCATTTTGTACAAGTGATAAAATATTGTTTGTACAATATTTAGCAGAGATTTTCTTGCCTATGGAGGCTGATGGGTAATATGTTGTGTACTAGAGATGCTTGCATTAATTGCTTTGCATTGTTTTGTCTCGGCTGATATAATTTTTCTTTTCTTTGCTATGCTAGAGATGCCAACATTAAATGTATATGTACCTTATGTCTCCTTTGCAAGCTATTTGAATTTTTGTATGTACTTTTATTTTTTTAATTTTTTGTTTGTAGAGATATTTCCTTGCATACGACTCCCAGCAAACATACTTATGCTATTGGATCTTGTATGTATTATTATTTCCTGGTTTGCATAATTTACATGCAACTTATGTTTTCTTGTTTATAAAATCTTCATACAACCATATATGTATTCTTGTATATGACTCTTTATAACTACATGATTGTATTACAAGCATACTCTTGAAATTTTTCTATTTAAAGTAAACTATCAATATTTAATTCATCACATATATTTTATTTTATAGTATAACACAATATCTTGTTTGTTATATATTTTTGTTTACAACCTTTTTAAAGAAAATTCATTTTGAATACATTTCGAATTTCCAATTAAAAATTCTATTTAGAAACAAATATCTGCTTACTTTGGAAAATAACAAGTAAATTCACAATTTAATTCCAAAAATTTAATTAATTACCAATTTGAATTTGTTTAAAAATCGGGATCGTTACAACCTTCCCTCCTTAAGAAATTTCGTCCCCGAAATTTGCCAAGGAGATAACAAAGAACTGATAAAAGATAGAGAAATATCTTTTCAGATCAAATCGGATATCAATTCTGCATTTGGTTTACCAAATCAGAATGATCAACAATAGATATGAGAACAAACTCAATCAACTATGCAACAATTGGGTTATCTGATCTACGAAGTATACGGGTATTGGTTAATTCGAAGGGATAACTAACCATTCGTAGATTATATCGAAACCCAATGAAACAGACAGAAATAGATTCGATTACGCTCTCAGATTCAAGATTTAACTCACTTACGATTTGCTGAGGAATAAAACTATGAATAGTTCCCGTGTTGGAAAAAATCCAAGACTTTTATCGTAAATGAGAAAGTTACCTTCCAAAATTCCTTTTCCCTTATCAGCCTTTGAGGTTGAAGGATCATCTTTGATTGCATACACCTTTGCTGCATGAGCTTGCTTCCTTTTCATGCAATCTTTAACTTCATGTCCTGGTTTGTGACAGTAATAGCATTCCTTAACTCCCGGACCAGTCTCCACAAGTTGTTCTTTCTTAACTTGTTTCCTTGGATTCTTGCAGTTGTTTGCATAGTGGCCCTTTTCTTAGCAATTGTAACAAGTTACATCTTTCGCCGGGTTTCCCTGACTGTCCTTCTTTTCCTTGCCTTGATATGGTTTCTTGTTCCCGAGCTTTCTTTTCTTCCAATTTTGATTGCTCGTATCTCCTTCTTCCCTTGGGGCTTCTTGCATATCAAGTGTAGCATATCTGTACCCCATATCAACCAAATCTGAAAAGGATTCCTTGACGTGGCCAATCATCCTTTCGTGGAATTTCTTATTCATCCCACGAATGAACCTTTCGTTCTTTTTCAAATGCGTGTTTACCAATTCGGGACCAAAACGAGACAATTCATTGAATTTGTTTAGATACTCCTCAAATGACAAACTTCCTTGCTTCAAGTCCATAAATTCCTGGTACATTCGAGAAATACCAGCCGATGGCATATAACGCTTCTCAAATACTTCTTTAAATTTATCCCAAGTAAACTCATCTTCTGGCTTATCCACAGTGGTTGTCTCCCACCATGCTAAGGCTTCTTCTTGAAGTTTCCAGGAAGCTATTAGTCGCATTTGATCATCTTCCAACTTTAGCCCTTTAAAAATCCTTTCACTCGATCTAATCCAAGCTTGGGCCTCAATAATAGACTCCTTGCCGGTGAACGGCTTACCACCAAGTTTCGAGAAATTTCTATATAAATCAGCCAGATTCGGCTGATGCTGAGTAGGCATTGCTGCTTCTGCTGTTGGGGGAATTTGATTAGCTGTTGTGGCATTTGCTTGACCCCTAGTTCTTCCTCTTCGTCCGCTCATTCTCACTATCTGTAATTAGTAAGAAAACTGGATTTAGACCCACGGACAAAATATCTCAAGGAATATCAGCAGTAAAAAGGAATAGACTAGAAAAATTCAAGATTTCAGTTTATACTCATTCTAGGGTATACTTCACCCTATCTCTAATGAGCCATCTAATGTGTTATACTCCTTAGCTAAAGTTCTTACTCAACCTTCAGCTCTGATACCACTTGTAACGACCCGAACTCGATGTCCGACAATCAACATCAAATTCGTATCGCCGGAGCTTATAACAACATCAGATGAAAATAAACAGCGGAAATAAACTGAGTATCATACAACACAGATACAACATCATCATAATAACCATACTACATCAGAGTTCATAATACATCTGTCATCCATACTAGAGCACTACATATAGATACAATAACAGGAAGATAATAACTACACAACGGAACAACAGATACTCCAAAAGTTTCCAACATACTTCAACTTGATAAGGCCTTCAGAACGCCAAACACTTCGAAAGATATCCAAGACAAAAGCTTCCCCAAAATCTGATAGCTTCTAAACCCAAAAAGACTCCAAAATCCAGCTAACACCAAAGCACGGAAAACCTGCTACTAGGCTGCCCGTGTGGAAATTATGGGCACCCAGAGTTTAGGAAGGAAACAATAAACTCCGGGTCAGTCATGGGACTGGTATGAGTAAACAAAAGTAGTTGCTTTATATAAACAGATCTTTAAAAGGAATCGTTCATGCTTTTGGAAAATGAAACTACCATAAGGCCTCCCGCCACACACACAATGCAATCGCAGAATTGGAGGAGATTTCTCCTTATGATAGTCAAACATGCTTACTACGCAAAATCAATCGATATTATTATCATTAGTGCATAGTGTCGAAAACCATTTCGAAAATATAATATTAATCTTAGCCAGCATACAACATTATTGTATGCCTACTATAGCTACTACGTTCAATAGCAGGTTACCGCCACATTCCATAGCAGGTAATACAACTAAAAACCGTACAGGGTTCGTATTGTTTCTTTGGATTTCCAACAAATGATCAGGCTAAGGAACTTCCTTTCCGAAATAGAAACGCCTCTGGAAAGACGCCCCGAGAACCTAATCGGATCTCCGCAAACAAAAGGCCGACGCTACCTCACGCTCTAACTGAGCTGTAACTAGGTAACTAACACACGAGTCATGTCATCCCCCGGTCGTTACCGACCTTTATCCGAGGGGCCCCTCAACCAACAAAGCAACATCACAAAGTGATAAATGTATAGTGTCCACACGAGTTAAGTATCTAGGCTCCATACCATGATACCACCCTTTATCCAGAAGGAAATGACATACCCTAGGGGCGCTACCCCTACAAACCTTTGTCGCAACATTCCTGTTTCGACCATTACCGGGTTGTGAGGCTCGATGAAGTCTCGTTCACAAAACTACGCTTTTTCACAAAGCCACGCTTTTTCACAAAGCCACGCTTTGATCAACCAATGATCAGCAGCACTTCGTATGCCACATTACCAAATTGGGAATGTATCACTAGTAACCATCAACTACATAACCTCTGAGCTCGTACGTCTCAGAGAAGGGTGTTAAGCTAAGAGAATAAATTCTCCGCCACCAACAGAAATGTATTTGATAGAAACCAGCTTTACATCTCAAAGTGTAATGTCAGACACACATCCATACAAGTCTGTTCCGGGTTCGAACAGAACCGAAGGCACTTCCAAAGAAGCCCTTGCAAATCCGGGTATTCACAATCTCGATCGGACTTCCCATCACTTAGGAAATCTCTATACCGTAGCTACTCAGTGCAGAGACAATCGATAGGTCATCCTATCGCTCTCGCAAATACCCGGTCTTCACCACCGGTCTTCAAATGTTATCCATATCGTCGTATCACTATTCGGAATGGGTTATATGACACAAAGGTCCTCTCCCGGCTAAACCGAATAACGAGCGCAATTAAAAATCATATGGATACTGGGGTCTCAGTTAAATCACAGCTTAAAGCCCAAAAATTTTCATTCGAATGGTAAAACAAATTACCATTTCCAATCTTTTAAATAAAAGATTTATTTCAAAAACCTTCAATGGTTTAAACGATTTCCACACTTTTAATCTTTTAAACAAAAAGATTCAATTAACAAAGTTCACCCCGTTCACAAAGATCCATTTATGGATTTCAAAACAATTTCCATTTCAATTGAATTAACTCGTTAAATCCTTAAATCAAGATTTAACTTATAGATTTTAAAACAATTCCATTTCAAGTTAGATTAACTCATCCGGTCTTTGAAATCAAAGACTCATTTCATAGCTTTCAAAATATTTCAATTCTATTTCAAACTTGAATTCAAATTTAAATCAAATTATTTAAATTTTCCAAACTCAATTAAGTTATTCAAAATAATTTTTATCTTTGAAACTCATTTACAAAAGCGTTGACATTTAACCCCGATTACCAATTTCAAAATCAATTGAAATTAAAATTTCAATTTCAAAAACATTAAAATTTAAATCATCTGTGATTTAACCGATTTCCACGTGAAATCCATATTTGTGTGTGTAAGAGTGTAGTCCAGGGGTTTTACACACAATAGTGCAACATCAATCATCACAGATATATCGATAAGCGGTATAATCGATAACGCTTATCTTCATTCACAGATTCATAGATAAAGTAAATTTATCGGTCACAAAGATTTGCCATTACAATTCGATGTGGGTTTCGGATAACCAACGGGAATCCGACTCCCTGTCGCATCGAAGTTTAAATGCCGTTTTATGGGCCAAGGGTTTTCATATTCATATAGTAATATATCGCAGAAACAGAAATTATAGCTCAGCACGGAGTAATTTATATCACAAAGCATCACAATCACAAACAGGGATATCAAACTGCTCAAAGCATTTCAATAATAATCAATCATCTAACGATTAGGTGAATTAATTCAGTTACTTTAATTTCCTTTAAATCCTGCTTGTTAATTAATTATATATCAAGTAAATTTATCATAAAAAAAAATCATATATCTTAATTTATTCTTCTTGATAAATTATTTTTTAAATTTCATTAAGCCATTAACAACTTAATTAATTAAGTAATTAATCCTTAATTTTAAATAAATTAATCCTTAATTATTAATTTATTAAATCTCTAATCACAATTTAATTCATCATTAATTACTAAATAAATTAACCCTTAATTATAAATTAATTAATCTTAAACATTATTAAATTAACTAATTAAGTACTCTTGACTTAAAATTGAAATTCGAACACTTATTTAACATTATAACTGGAAAATTTGCCTGGGCTTAACCCATTTTTTAAAACAAACCCGAGCAACACAAGGTTTTACTCGAGTGTTACTCGAGCTTCTCTCGTTCCTTCCCCGAGCCTATCTCCTTTCCCCCATCTACTCTTCTTCTTCCTGTCCCTTTTCTTTCCAGTTTAAGTACCTAAACCAAGATAGCCAAAGGTATACTCGCGTACGCGAGTTCCTTCCCGAAGCCAAACGTGCTTTTCTTCGAGTCTCATCTCGTGTTGACCATCGACAACACCCAGATACTAAAGTGATGGCGTGCACGTGCACATCAACGCGTCGCCGTTCTGGCGAACGTCGCGACCCTCGTCAAGTCGAAAAGCTCATAGACACTCGAATTCAAACCTCAATTCGAAGCCATTGTCTCGAAATCAAAATGTAGCAATTCACTCGAAACTGAAACTCACACTCGCTGACACAAAACGCCTCGTTCTCCACGTCCCGATCATCAGAGGCGACGAAACTCCGGCCTCACCTCGCCGATACCCCACTCCAACATCCCCTAGGAGCTCGTGCAACTCGATCACGCAATGAAGACGAACATGCCTCGTTTACTGACAGGTCCAGAAATTTAAAACTAACCCTAAATCGATCTCGTATCCTAATTTCACGCAATAGAATAATTTTTTTGAAAATTTTCACGAAATCATAGATGTTTATACTTGCTTCATCCCAAATTTCAACATTTATTATTGGGTCATTCATCAGTAGTTGGTAAAAATGCATTTTTTGTTCAACTACAAACTGCTGTCAAAATCCTGAATTAAAAATCTTCGTTTCTGTTTTAAAAATCATAAATTTCAGTAAGGATTTAAGTTATTAACTTGGATTAGCTATTTATAATACTTGGATTCATCACATTTTTTCTTGATTGCCTGTAACCAAAGTTACAGTGATGATATCCTACAACCTGGTTTTAAATCATCTTTTAAAATCTAAATTTGAATGTCATCATCTTATTTGATTTAAAACTGAAAACTTTACTATGATTCAGTTAAAACTTCTTGAGTTTGAATGTTTATCAACCCTGTAATTTATACAGAGAAAAACAATATACAGAGTAACCTGTATATATATACATACACCAATTTATATTCAAAGATAAGCATATACAATGCCATGAAACAAAAGAATCATCTTTATAGTTAACTTAAAGCCTTTAAGTAGATGTTTACTCACCTGTATATATTTGAAGCAGAGAACTCCCCTTTAAGTTGGAACTGATTTGCTTTAAAATTGAAACAGCCTTTGAATTCTTGCTAAAATCTTCTCTGGTTTGATTTGTTTCAGATTGAAGTTTTGTTTAAGTATAAAATGATATTACTTCATTCATTTTTTTTTTCTTTCAGTTTTCATGGACGAAACTGTGATAGGAATATGGAAGTTGATATATAAAAGAAGTTTAAGGGATGTATCATTTTGTACAAGTGATAAAATATTGTTTGTACAATATTTAGCAGAGATTTTCTTGCCTATGGAGGCTGATGGGTAATATGTTGTGTACTAGAGATGCTTGCATTAATTGCTTTGCATTGTTTTGTCTCGGCTGATATAATTTTTCTTTTCTTTGCTATGCTAGAGATGCCAACATTAAATGTATATGTACCTTATGTCTCCTTTGCAAGCTATTTGAATTTTTGTATGTACTTTTATTTTTTTAATTTTTTGTTTGTAGAGATATTTCCTTGCATACGACTCCCAGCAAACATACTTATGCTATTGGATCTTGTATGTATTATTATTTCCTGGTTTGCATAATTTACATGCAACTTATGTTTTCTTGTTTATAAAATCTTCATACAACCACCCGCCGTTCGTAGCTCGGTTGGTTTGGGAGATGGGAGATGGGAACCAAAGGACTGTGTCCGGGCAGGTTCGAATCCCAGCGCCAAACCATCAGTGGGAGTTTCAACGTTACGCATCCGTGTGCGACGACTAAATAAAAAGCGGGGTAGACACACGGCGTGGGGTTTACTTAAGTGAGTATCAATGAATACCATGATCTTAAGGTTCCCCATGATCTCAAAAAAAAAAAAAAAATCTTCATACAACCATATATGTATTCTTGTATATGACTCTTTATAACTACATGATTGTATTACAAGCATACTCTTGAAATTTTTCTATTTAAAGTAAACTATCAATATTTAATTCATCACATATATTTTATTTTATAGTATAACACAATATCTTGTTTGTTATATATTTTTGTTTACAACCTTTTTAAAGAAAATTCATTTTGAATACATTTCGAATTTCCAATTAAAAATTCTATTTAGAAACAAATATCTGCTTACTTTGGAAAATAACAAGTAAATTCACAATTTAATTCCAAAAATTTAATTAATTACCAATTTGAATTTGTTTAAAAATCGGGATCGTTACAATGTTGAACTAAAATTTTCTTTTTATAATTCTTGATTTATCGGTCGTTAGTGGATAGGATAATTATCCAATATCCTTCCGTATTCGCGGATGCAGATATGTGATATCCGAAAATAATTTCGAATGCGGATATGGCACTATCCGCATCTGAAAGCTTTCGTTGACATGCCTAATATAACTTGGACAGTTGTCACTCCAAAATATAGAGTACATCAGAGTAAAAATAAACTTTATCAGTTGGACTGACCTTACAATTGCTGATAGGTACACAATATAATACAGCGGAAAATAAAATACTATGATAGGTGAACATCCAGCTCTTCTCCAATAACTTCATATCACCAAAGCCAACCTATGAAAAACTTGGTCTGACCCGAGCATTATAATAAAATAACACCCGGATCAGTTTAGAATTCCAACTTGAGAAAAATCAAGTAATATGATGAACATATAAAAATTCTGTGAGACCATGCCGCTAATGTGGAATGGGTTTTTACCTCATAAGAATAACATCCATAAATGAAGAAATGGGAAATAAATCAGAACAACAATCCAATCAAGAAAGAATGGAAATAAACAATAGAAACAGTCCAAGTAAAAAGGTGGGTACTAGTGAGACCAAATCCCATACTGAATGAATGGGCATAAATAATATCAAATTCCAGACTTAAAAGAATGGTCACAAATAATTGAACATAGAGAAGAGCACAAGGTAGTTCTCCATGCAATTAAGGAAACAATTCCAAGATTTGAATTAATAACAATGGAAAAGAGAAGGTTTTCCAATAATGACTAAGAGTGTGCGCCCCCCTTACTGGAAGTATACCTCTAGAAATATACCTGAGAACTCCAATGGCTCTCGGAAACCTCCAAGCCGGACCCCACCAACTGTTACCGAGAATCTGAATATTTCACATCTCATTGCGCAGCACCGAATCCAATCTAGAGTGGATGTGAAAATACCCTAATGGAAGCAACCCCACATAGCTTGGCCCCCATCCGCTCTTTGGGTTTAGTCATTTCCAACAAAGGATAATAAGGCTCAGATGAGCAACACGTCGTCTTAGAGTGACAAAATATAAAGTAGAATCAAAGTTGATAGTCGATAAATCAACTATCAGGAATGAAAAGATGGTTGTTTCACTTACGCTTGATTTTCACATCGCAACACTTTTCAGACACTTCAAAATTACTCTTTAAAATATTCTTTTAAAGGGTCAAACTATATTTTCTAAGTGTATTATAACCAAGTTCAAAACAAATGTCAAAGCGTTGTTTATTATAAACCCAAACAATTTACACTTAGCTTTATTTGAAGCAATTCTTTATAAAAGATTTTTTGGTTTATATACTATTATTTATAAAATTTAAAATAATATTTATTATCCCAAAAGATAATAAATCAATTAAATTACTTTTATAAATTTTAAATCAAAGGTAATTGATCCCGAAAGATAATTTATATAACCTTTTTATAACTTTTAAAACCACATTAATTTTCCCAAACAAAATAAATCAAATTAAAAATCCCTTTTATAAATTTAAGCCAACATTAATTATCCCGAAAGATAATTAATCACATTTATGCTCTTTTATAATTTTTTAAAACAATATTAATTATCTCGAAAGATAATTAATCAAATTCATAATCTCTTTTAATAGATCAATCAATTATCTTTATTTAAACAGTTAATTTTCTAAAAAACTTTTATTAAATCAGTAAATTAACTTTGAAACCTTTATTAAATCAGATAATCAACTTTAAAACACTAAATCAGCTAATTAACTTTAAAACACTTTTATTAAATCAATTAATTTACTTTAAACTCTGTTATTAAATCTTAATTAACTTTTAAAAAACTATTAATTAAAAATATTAACTGAATTCAAATATCATTATTTAAAATAGTAAATTAGATTCAAACATCGTTAATTAAAACAATTTAACTAAATTTAGAACATCATTAATTAAAATAATTAATTAAACTCAAACATCATTATTTAAAATGATTAATTATTTTTAAACATCATTAATTAAAATGATTTATTAAACTCAAATATCATTAATTTATGATTAATTCTTTTAAATATCATTAATCAAAACGATTAATTAATTTTAAACATCTTTAGTTAAAATGATTTATTAACTTAAAACATCATTACTTAAAATGATTAATTAAATTCAAATATCATTAATTCAAATGATTAATTAATTTAAATATCATTAATCAAAATGATTAATTAAATTCAAATCTCGTTAATTAACATGATTATTTAATTTTGAAACATCATTAACCAAAACAATTTATTGAATTCAAATAATCATTAATTAAAATGATCAATTAGATTCAAACATCATTAGTTATAATGATTTGATAAATTTTAAACGTCATTAATTAAAATGATTAATTAACTTGAATATCATACATCAAAATGAGTAATGAATTTAAATATCTATTTTATGAAAATACAAGCTCAAGACAACCCATACGTAGGGTTTAGGAGATGATATTCACTAATTGGCGTTATAGCAAAAATTGCTATAACGATACCTAAACAAATTAAATTGAATATCACGAATAATTACAACTAAACATCAATTTAAGCAGCATAAGGAAATAAATAATTATTATTGGCAAGAAACCCCTAAGGGTCTCTCTACATATATTCCCGCAAAATAATGGTTACAGACAATATATAATCATATTGGTTCACAACAATTAAGTTAATATGTCATCCATTTTCTAGAACAGGATTTTCAACCAAACAATCGATTAAACAACAACAACAATGTCTAAAGTAGCAACCAAGCATTCAGTAATAGATTTATAGCATTACAGATATTATATAGCTAATTTAAAGGTGAGTAAACTTAGAGAAATTCCAATTATCGCTGAAGCGTTCCGGTTTGGACTAAAATTGAACGGTCTTTCGACTTTAGCATAAAATTCTACAAGCTCTGATCCCCTTCAATCCAACTCCAAAACGTAGATATCGTCATTACAATCCAACGCGGCTGACTGTATTAGATTTGGATTTAGTATGGACAAGTTACGAGTTAAATAAGGTCTACCAATTAAATAATATAATATAATTTATTAATTAATACGTTAATTAACCTTACTTACAAAGTTAACCCTAATCTCGTTAATCATCGAACCCGGGTCACGAACGAAAAACAACCACTGACATCAAACTCTCGATGCCGCCACCACGAAGCTCCTCCGGCCGCCGCACTACACTAGTAGGAAGCCTCGTCTTTGACGCTCCCAATGCAACCGATCCCGGCCTCCAAATCTCAGCCACCGCCATAAACGAACCAAATAACTTAACCCTATCTGCCGCCTTCAACTAGAGATCCACGGCAACGTGGGCCTCTAACCGCCAATCCACCACCACCGATGACCTTCCCTAGCCATGCCGTTCCTCTTTCATGTTGACAACTTCGACCAACTCGACCTCTATAGGTAGGAGCAATCCTAGCCGTTGGATTTGGCCATTTAGGGATAGGGTTCTTGAGAATGAAGGAAGGTAAGGGTCCTTATATAGGAAATCTAATCGGCACTATTCACAACCTAAAATTTACGAACTCTAATTGAAGCGTGCCAACTGGCGTTCTGTACTAAATGCCCAAATTCCGGACTCAATGGAACTATTTTCGGAACCTAATTCCATAATATATAGAAGTTAGCTTTTTAAATCCAATTATATTCTTTTAATTTTCTAAAATTAATCGCTACACATTTCGAGCTCGCATGACCAAATGGTACGTCGAATTGCTACGAAACTTGTCGTCGTACAATAATTTATTATTCTGGATCCAATGGCACTAGTTCGTCAAAATCTGAGACAGTGCCCCAAAGTGCTATTTTTCACACATTTATTTTATATTTTCAATCCAAAATTGATATCTATCCAATCTATTTATTTTTGTATTTAAATTTACAAATTCAATTCACCGATATTATCTATTCATTAAAAGGAGTTAAATAAAATTATTAAATCCAATTAATTAATATTCAATTCACAAATCAAATATTAAATAACCAACATATTTTAATTCAACTTATTAAATTCCAAAAACCCTATAATTTAAATATATGGAATTAATTAAACATTTAGAATTAAATGACCAAAATTCTGGGATGTAACATAACCCCGAACCAGAAAGGGAGACTGATAGCTCACAGCACGCTCCAGTAACCCAGGGTCTACTAGCCTCCCGCTAATAGCTGGATCTGTTCCTACAGTCTCGGTTACCTTGATGGACGTTGTGACCCCATTCACCAATGCCTCGACAACATGTAGCCACAGTCGCAACCTTGCACTTGCCCCTACTGGTAACAGATTGCTGGCCTATGCGACACAAGGGGCTATCAACTACCATTCCTGTGATGCGCATCGAATATCATAACATCAACAATGTTATGGATCTAAGGCGCGACCCTACGATCAGGCCACCAAGGTGGATACCAGCCAGTCTGGTTCACTCCCAAGCCAAAAAGGGAGCTAGACACAAGTGGACGACATACAGTATTCATATCCTGTATCTACATATAGCTCTAAATGTAAGCCGACACACGGTTCTAAATAAGTCAACACATGTTTGTAATATACTAGAGCTCTAAACCATCGCCGACACATGGCTCTAATTATTAGCCAACACATGATTATAATTTACGCATACCGCAATGAGTAACACAGGATGCACATGAGTGTATCCTCGTTCAAGTGACATTTACATACAATGAGTAACCAAAATATAACATAATGGCATCCCATACCACCGCATGTTATTCGAATAATTATTCAATGTTTATAAACTACGCTCGATCCATACTAGGTATCCCTATATGACAAGTCCAATGAATAACCGAAAAAGTACTACCGAAAGTCCCATACGAGACGGTATCACTAATAAGTTTATTCAAATTTCTCGTCGCACGGAAATGAAATCTCACAAATCAAATATAAAGAAGTTATTACCATATTATATTAAAATAATCAATTAAATTAATATCAACGATGAATCACTCACCTCATATAAATCAGTATAAATAAGAGAAAAATCAGAAATTAGAAGTTAATATAAATGGATTATTCATATAAATATAATTAAACAAATCGATATTTAATAATAAAACATTCAAAATATATTTTATATATATAATAAAATCAATGTATAGAAATGAATAATAAATAGATATTACAGAATTAATTAGATAATTGTTTAAACAACATAATAAGATTCTCTTTACCATAAATAATTAATTACGTTATCTTCTATTAAATTAAATAATTTAATATACGCTAATAACATTAGAAAACTCATTTCTTACTTTTAAAGCCTAGAAATAGTTTCTAAAACCAAATATCACTCATAACCATTACTTCATATATATTTTTTCTATAATTAAATGTTAAATATATATAATTTTATAACTTTCAAATCAATTTAAATAATAAATCAATCGTAATGTCTAACTTTGATATAATAAAATTCTAAACTTTGGGAATAAACTATAATTATCTTTTAAAATTAAATACATTATCAAAATCTGAATTGTATCTTAAAATTGCATAATATCACTTAGAAAACTGTAAAATAATAATTTAAGGCCATTTCATGCCTTTCATTTAAATAATACCATTAAATTCATTTTATTTATTTATTAAACTTATATTTTTATTCATCTATATATATCAAAGGACTTATATTTTATTGTTAATAATATGTACATCCTTAAAATATATAGGTCTATTTAAATATGTACAACTAACACGTGCAAACACACACCCAATCATAATTTATGTATATAGTACCAAAGCAATATTATCGAACATATTATGTAAATAAACTACAACGCATCTATATATTGATCAAATAAAGCAAAAAGTATATGAAAATTGAACCCGCTTACCTCGTTTAACACTATAAACTTACGTTTGCTGATCTCTCAAAATCCCACAACTTGTATATCCATTTATTATAAATAAACAAGGATATTTCCACGTACTATACTAAGAACAATCAGTACACCAATATTATTTATTCTACTTATGTAGAGATTTGCAGCAATTTAATTTACAATTGAGTAAGTAGTTATACCCTTATACTATTCCCTAAGACTAGTAATACAATTGAGACTGAAATTTCAATATCAGTATCGTATATATTCAAAAGAGATCCCCTATATGCTGACCTTCACAAATATATCCATACAAACAAAACTGATATCTAAATAGTGTATACTTATAAACATTCATCTCTATCAAGACAGTAATACTGAACTAAAATATAGGGTGATGGAGTTTTATATAGGAAAATAGATTAACTAATAGGGTCAAAATATTAGAGAAACAGTAACGCATAGTCCACTTCCTAAATCAGATACAACATCAAAGTAAAATAGAGGAGTTTGCAGACACACTTGTACACGTGTAACGACCCGTTTTTCCATATCCTTTGAATCGACAATAAACCACACATGTCCAACTCAAATTACACGAATAAGCGGATCATTAAGGGTAGAAAGAAAATAAAGACAGAACAGAATCTCACACGAATGGAATAACATTTATTATTTCAATAATAATCTTTATAGCGGAAAATTTTAAAATACAATATCGGAATCTAACCTAGATTCAGCCTGGACAGTTATAAACCCCTGTCCTTACAAATGCTGAAAACAACAAATAAATGCAATAGATGTAGCAGATAATAGAATACGTCCATACGATGATGAAGATCTCCAGCTCTCTTCTGGAAACTCCAATCATCTTCAGCTAAACCTGAAACTACTCGGATCTGACCCGAGCATTAAAAATACCCAGATCAAGCTTGATAAACCAGCGTGAGATACTCGAAGTTTAAAATGACTATGTTATCAAAACCTTTGAAAAGAAGGGTATCTCATAAGACCATGCCACACATAAATACAGATGGGTTTTTACCTTATGATAACCAAAACACTTTTATACCAAAATACACTTGATATTATTTTTAATGACATTCTTTTGAAAACACCTTTCAAATAAACTTATTCAAATAATGTATCAATATCTGGACTAAGTCTAAGGTAATATATCTGAATTAGGTCAACGGAATATACCGAACGGAATATATGATACTAGAAGGGGTAGCTGAAATGTTTGCAAGTCATTACAGCTATTTTGGGAATACAATCAAAACCGTAATCTCGTATTGGGATTGGATTTCCAACATGATAGGGAACTAGTGGAAAGATCAATCTGTATCCACGGCTTACGTCCAAGACTCAGATGCCGTTATACAACAACACAAATGGCTAAAAGTGGATACAATCTGCGAATAACATCCAAGGACTCGGACTTCGTGCATCCCTGCCATGAGGCCCAGACGTATCTGGTACCTAGGGCTCAGAACATCTGATAACCCAAATCACTACTATCTGAAATGCGAGCATACTTCTGACCACATAGAATCCCATCCTAACCGGGGTGTGAGGCTTGCGAGGCTACGCTCAATTTCTTCAAAGCCACGTTTTTCATACAAAACCACGCTTTGATCATAACAGGTTCCACTTTGAATGCCACATTGCCATTCCTTTGATCACTATTTGACTCCCACAAGCATACAACCTCTGAGCTCATATATCTCAGAGAAGGGTGTTAAGCTAAGAGAAGTTGTCTTCTCCGCCACCAAGCAGATGTACATTTGTAAAAGTCAAACGTTGTGTCTCAGAAATGCAATGTCAGACATTCGTCCATACAAGTTCGTTCCGAGACTGAACGAAACCAAAGGCACTTTCCTCGGCCATTAATAGGTGAGAAGCCCTTGCAATCAGAAAAAAAATCTCCATAACGAGGAGACCACTGCTATAAATAACTCTATAAAAGGAGCGACCCAGAGCATGTCAACAAGCAGTCCTCACGCTATGAAGATCCACGGTCTTCAATAATCATCATCTTCAACATGTCTTCACTTTCGAACGTATACATTGGTTCGAAGTGGTTTTCGGATAGGCATTATCCAAATCCGACCCCGGTTCCTTCGAAACCAATTATCGCTTAAAAAGATGTTAAGTTCATATATGGATAGCAATCATCAATCAATTACTTCATCTTTTATAAAATATCTTTCTTAGATATATTCTTTTCAATTTATTCCATTTTCTTTTCAAGAGTATATGGAATCATTAAGCCTCATTTATCAAATCATTTAGTTTATTTAAACCTTTATTAAATCTTGGAATAATTCCAAATCATTTTCTCTTTTACTTAGGAAAACCTTTCCAAACCATTCTTTTAATCTTAATCAAAGATTTATTATATTCAAGTTATAACTTTTAACTTAGGGAAATATTCCCAAATCATTTATTAAATCTCAATTAAAGATTTCTTTCTTAACTTCAAATCATATTCTTGCAAATCGAAGATTTTCATAACAGAGCACTACTGCCACCTTAAATATGGTAAATTTCACCTCCAGGGACTAATGACAAGTAATCCTAAATCATGAAGATCTTTGTCATCAATGATCATTGTCTTCAATATATTTTATTTCGAAAATTAGTTTGAAAGGGTTTTCGGATAGGAATCACCCAAATCTGATCCCGGTTCTTCGGATAGGAATCACCCAAATCCGATCCCGGTTCCTTCGTACTAATCATCGATAAAAAATGTTAAGTGGTTAGTTAACATTCAAAGAATTTGTTTCTTTTCTTTTATTTTGGAAAAACTTAAATATGATCTTTTTAGAGCATCCGGGCTTTCCTTTCGATCTGTTCCACCCCTCGCCTAAGAAGAGAAAATATAGGCCAGGTGAGTTCAAGGCACTGGTTGCTTCATCCCTAACCTTAGTTAAACACATTGTTTTATCTTCCCAGATCTCATAGGCGGGACAAATGTACTAGTCGTTTCCACATACTCAGTTTGTTATTATATTCAATCTTCTTCACTTTTCACTTAAGTGTTACAAACAATTTCTCTTAACCATTTATTCAAACTCTTATTAAAACTTCCAGATAATCTTTAAATTACTTAATTATTCTTTTAAAAACATTCATAATTGATTTTAGGAAATATCGTTAAGTTTAAACTCATATTCAAAAGGTTATAGAATTCGCAGCATAAAAGTGCTGCGGAAAGTGCTATATTAGCTTATTTGATTTAAACAACTTTTTAATATTTGAAAATTCATATTTTCCATTCCAAATCTCTTCTAAACCATTTTAATAGATTTATCAAATTTATTCCATATTTTTAATTATTTAAAAATATCATTTATAAAGAAATCCTATTTTGGATTCCGAACCGCAAAACCGCGATGTTTTTAGAAAATTGTTTTGGACATATTTCAAACTCTACTAATTGAAAATTTGATTTTCTTTCTTTGTTGGAAAACTATGGATATAATAGACCAGAAAATTCTTATCTCGAAGAATTCCGAGCTATATTCCACTTTGTACACTCATTTAGCTTTTATGGCGCGAAATCGTGAACTACCGTTACGCGACGCGCCTAGTTTTGACTTGTTTTTCAATTTATTTTCAAACTTCTTGAAAACACTTTTAAGTATTTATAAAACATTTCTAAACCATTTTAAACTCATTTTAAACAATATTTTTATATTTCAAACTCATATTCCATTTCATTTCATATTATAATATTATATTATTATAATATCATTTCTAACATTTTTTAGATTATTTAAAATCGTTAAGAGGCTAAATAATTTCCATACACACATTTATATGGATTTATTTTCATTAAATTAAATATGGTTAATTCCTAACCATTTCTCTTATCATTTATCAAACCAAGTTATCATCCACATAAACAATCATAAAATCAACCATAATATCAATCAAGTTATCATCCAATATCAACCAATATTCAACATATTAATTTCTAATTTAACATGTGTATTATCAACTTAAGTTTTATTAAAATAAAACTAAGATTTGAGTACTCACCTTTTACCAAAAGATTAACTTCCTACCAACATTCATTTAATCTAACACTTCACTAAATCCTCTTATCTTCGCCAAATCTTTTTCGTAGACTTTCCTTTTGATTCCGGGAGCACTTCCTTCTCTTTTTCTTACTTCGGAGCTCCTTGAACTTGCTCTTCCTCCTCCATAGGTTCGACCACACCTTGATCCTCCCCTTCCTCCATCATTTCTTCACTTTTTAGATGTTAAACCATGTTTTGGTGATATTCTAAGGTCTTTGGCGAAGTTTGATGGTGTTTTAACTTTGTTTGATATGGTTTTGAAAAAGTTAGTAAGGAAAAGAGAAGAGAAGAAGCCATTAGAGAGTGGAAGAAAAGCTTGAAAAGGGAAGAAGAAGAAGTGAAAAAAAGTGAGAAAGTGGATGCTAATTTATAGAAAAAGTTTTGGATTAAAATAATATTATGTAAAAAGACCGAAATACCCTTATTTACTTATAAAGTAATCTTATTTTTTTCAACACTTAACATCACATTTCAAATCATTACTTTATGTCATTTTACTTAAGTATTAAGTAAAGAATATAATAATTATGTTTGGTTTGATTTGATGATTTACTTTTTGACCTTTGTACTTTTTTTGTCTTTTTATGCTTACTTTTTGTTAATTATATTCTATAATTTTCTAAGTGTGTTTAGTAAAAGTAAACTTGATTAGTGAATTAATTAATACTTATACTATTTGAATATATGTTCCTATATAAGAAAATAAAGGTGCGACAACTTTGCGACAACTTTTAATCGACAAAACGTTGATTTTCGACGAAATGTTTTACGGTCACATTTTGACGTTTTAGTTAAACTATTTATTTATGTAAACCAAATTTAAAAATAAATTTGTATAATGTTATTTAAAATTATAAACACTCATAAATAAATTAAAATAATTTATTTAACCATTGAAACATACTTTTCCGAAATCAGCATTTAGTCACTTTTGTCGATATAGGCAAATGTTACTATTTTTGTGTATACTTCTCTTTCCAAATCCTATCTAATTGTATTTAAATCATAAAACCTTTTATATTTTATATTTAAAATCACTTTAAATAGTATATTTTAAAGTGGTCAAATTCTGGGTCGTTACAACACGAATGCCCACACACATATACATATACATAAATACACACGCACGTGCACGCGCGCGCGCACACACATATAGAAAATAGGTTCCTTTTATTGCTTTAATATAACTAGGATTACAAAGCACAACGCATAGTAGCCCAAGGAAACAAGGCTACAAATTTACTTAAAACCAAATATAAATATACACGTGAATACATAAAATATAAACTCTGGTCTTCTTTTCACTACATAAGTTAGCCAACACGTCTTTGCCTTAATACTTCGGCTCAATATCGGATGTAAACATTTTGGTGCGCTTTCTAAATATAGTATTCTCCAAACAAAATGGTATGCAAATATGAAAATTGCCTCATGTGCTTCCTCTAACCACAAACTCTTCACAACCACTTATACAAATCAGACAACCTCTCGACTGCTCCTTCATAGCCTGGGTTATAATCGAAATTCACAAAAGGGGTATGCGAATCCCAATCGTACCCTACCTGGATCTACAAATCGTGGTAAGGTCTAACTATCGTCATTAAGAATTGCACTCAGAAGAAACACGCATTAGATGTCGCCACCAACACATAACTTCTGCTTCTGCAATGGCAATTGCGATTTTATGAAATTAGTCATGAAAGTCATGCTAATTTTGGGATTTAAGCTATAAAGCAGATACCCATCAATATGAAGTTGGGGCGATTTCGTGATCTTAGGTTTTCCAAATTGTTTGCGTTTCAACATAGAGATATAAATGAACCGAATTTTACATGCAAATCCCAGGAATTGTTTTTGAACACTATCGTAAATATCAAAAATCAAACCATGATTTCAAATGCCAAAAAGAACCACATATATACTCTTTACATTAGGCATTGAAGATTTTGTTGTGCCTACCAATGTCAAACATGCCTAAAGACTATTGCTTTGAATCTCTGCGGGCTGCTAAACAAATAATCACCAAATCCAAAATCCAAAATCGATTGAAATGATCTTACCCAAATTGTGTATTAGATAGTCGGCATACGATTCATCGGTAAAACACACTGAGATTCCAGATCCCCAAATCTAAATCTAAATGAAGATGAATCAACATAAAATATTGGAAATTTGAGACTTAAATTCTGGACGCATCTCTCTTCTGTATCTCGATATGAATTGGATTGTATCAGCTAGGATTTCGTAACATCGTAAACGATTTCAGACTTTACTAGAAGGGATTTGAAATTGAAAGCATAAATCGCATGTTCATCCTCTCCCCATGGGAGAGAAAACCGTGTATATATATATATATTGACACACATACAATCACAGAACATTGTTACCCACAAATATATACACCTGACCACATAAAACACACGCACACAACACATGACCACACACATCTTCATGCAAAAACACAGTCACCTATCTACATTGATACAACATATATAAAACCCACACAGCATCAAAACTGACACACACAATATTATACACATTCTCACAACAATCCATCACACTCAAGTGCATTTATAAAACACACGCACTCATACAAAATTCACGCACATAACATATGCATACACACACATGCTTCAGATCACATACGTACACAACAAAATCACATACAACACCCCCACCAGATCACACACGCACACCACCAGCTTGCACACAAACACAAAAATACTCACTCACACACAAAGTATTACACGTACACACACTCCTACACTGCTTGCCCATACACAATTCGCGGGTGGACCGGTCGACCAATGCCTCAAGCAAAACGCTCCAAGTCGTGCGTCCCTTGCACCACTTTAATGGCTCCGACTGCCCAATTCCCTCCTTCAATGACTTCCACACTAGCATCATGTTCCAATATAGATGAAGTTATGTGAATATATATACTTAGAAGATGGGGTTTCTTTGTTTCGGTGAATGGGTTTAGCAATAATACTCAAGCATACATAGGGATTTCTATTCCTGATATTAAATTATACTTGATTTGACATAGTAATGAGTCAATTTACTCACATGAATTGAGGATTACGCTACTTCTTCAATGCTCCTTCTTCCTGCTCCTTCACTTATTCTTCACTGTAACCACTTTTCTTTTCAAATCAATGATCCAATCTTGATTACTAGATTGCAAATTAGTGTAAAACGTTGAAAAGCTAAGAGCTGAAGCTATTTTGGGTTTATTGATTTTAGTTTGAATTAAGTGTAGGGTTTGGAGATGGAAATGATTTTAATTTGAATTAAGTGTAGGGTTTGAATTAAGCTAAGAGAAAATACTTTCCAGGATATAATAAAGCTATGGTGGAATGCAGACATCAATTCTGAATTCCTTAAAAAAATATTATAGTTTGTAGGAGAAACTGTATATTTTGAGGAAGAAGTATGTGTTATTTATAGCATCTCTTTGTACAGTCACAAATTTTGAAAAGAAACCATTTTTTAGAATTTCAAAAAATTTGAAGAGTAATGACTGGTTAAAAATTCGACCGTTGCAAAGCCTAAGTTTAGAAATGAATCGTGCGGGTGCGTGCAAAGTTCGTGATAAGTGCGTTTGGAAAACACGCGCATTCATGTGCTTCCGGTCCAAGCCTATGTTAGCCTATTCCTTGCATTTTATCAAACTAATAGACAAATCAACATTTGGTATATATACCTTTATTTTTAACTCATATTTGGCGATGTGGAACAAAAGGAAATCCTTTGTACAATTAAATACCCAACAATCCCCCGCTTTAATTGTACAAATTGATCTTATATCTTTATGTTATCACCAAGCCTTAAAACAAGATACTACATGCATACATGAACGTGTTTATTTCCTTAAACCTTCAGTTAGTATAGATATGACAGGACATTATTAAAACAAATGGTAGCTTTAGCATTTAACCATATTACTTTTTATAATACTATCAGACATATTATATACACATGTTGTATCTTTCTTCAAAGAATTTCAAGTCTCATGTTCAACACTATTATGGACTTGTGTTGCTTTCCTGGTTTTCATGAATGATCCAAAGAGTAAACCTAAAAACTCTCTTTAGGAGTGGCACCACTCCTACATTCATACAGGTGAAGTTATCTTACATGCCCCCACTACTTAGGCACATTATAACATCATTAAGAGTAATCCTCAACCTCCTTATCGTAGTGTGTTAATACTAATTCCTAATTACTTGGCAAGATTAGGGCACTTCATGTGAATTAGCAGTTCTCAATCACTCTAAACAACTTGTTTTTACCCGTTAAACCTTTTACCAATTTTAGTTTATGATTGGGTTTCTGTTGTTTGTGATTTATTTCACTATAGGTTTAAGCCCCATATCTAGTGAAGTCCATTTTACTACATCTCTTGGTAAGCCTTTTGTGAAATGGTCGGCCAAGTTCTTACTCTTTCTTATGTACATTATTGTGATAATTCCTTCTTTTATTAACTGTCTCACATACTCATGCCTTAAGCTTATATGTCTAGATTTTCTATTGTAAGTATTACTATAAGCTCTAGAGAGAGTAGCTTGACTATCACAATGTATGGAAACATGAGGGATGGGTTTAGGCCATAACTTAATATTCAGTAATAGGTCCCTAATCCATTCATCCTCCTTACCAGCAACCGCTAATGCTATAAATTCTGATTCCATGGTCGAGTATGATATGCATGTTTGTTTCTTTGATGCCCATGATATGGCACCTCCTCCAAGTAGAAACACCCAACCAGATGTAAACATATTGTCTGTTGTGTCGGCTATCCGATTTGCATCCGTATATCCTTCAAGTGTGGCTGGAAAATCACGGTAAAAAGGGAAAGTTCTATGGTTCTTTTAACATAACCAAATACTTTATTTATTGCCCCAGTGTTTCTCGCTTGGATTGCTAGTGGATCTACTTAGTTTACATACTACAAATGCAATATCTGGTCTAGTACAATGAATAAGATACATTAGGATACCTATTGCACTAGCATATTTGAGTTGTGCAATCGATCTTCCATTGTTCTTTGTTAGTTTAACACCAGAGTCAAATGGAGCATTATACTCTTTAAATTTAAATGTCTAAATTTTGACGACATTTTTCCAATATAGTGTTTTTGGCATAGAGCATAACCATGATCATGTTTTGTGATTTTGATACCTAATATGGTATCAACTTCACCTAGATCTTTCATTTTAAAGATCGATGTTAAATAATCCTTGGTATCTACTATGACATACATAGCTGTTTCAATAATGAGCATGTCATCAACATAAAAAAAATTACATTATACTCCTTCGTGCATTTTGAATAAATACATATACCTGCATTATTATGAACAAACCCAAAGGATAATATGGATGAGTCAAATTTCTCGTGCCACTGTTTTGGAGCTTGTTTTAAACCATATAGTGATTTATTCAATTTACAAACTTTCTTTTCATTTCCAAGGAGTACGAACCCTTCTGGTTGCTTCATATATAACTCTTTATTCATATCCCCATTTAAGAATGTTGTTTTCACATCCATTTGATGAATGTGTAACTTGAAAATGGAAGATAATGATATTAGAGTTTGAATAGAACTTATTCGTGCAACTGGTGCATAAGTGTCAAAATAATTAATACCCTCCTTTTATCGGAATCCTTTGGCAACTAGTCTTGCCTTAAAGGTTTGTACAGTGTTGTCTGATCCATATTTTCTTTTGAAAATCCATTTACACGCAACTGGTTTAGAACCGGATGGTAGATCAACTACAATCCAAGTTTTATTAGACATAATAGAATCCATCTCATCATTGATTGCTTCCTTCCAAAATGCAGCATCTCATGACTTGATGGCCTCATCATAAGTTTTAGCATCTTCTTCGATATTCAGGACAATGAGAGTTTTACTGACTACTTTTTCTCTGCCTCCTTCGACTAAGAAAAGTAAAGCTTGTGAGGATATAAAATCAAGATGTGGTTCCTTTTCTTTTCTTTGTCGTTTGGACTTTCTTAGTCCGTTGTTGTTTGGGTTATTTTATGAGTCATTCTCTGTAGGAGAATGTGTTTCAATACTAGGAATAAGAGATTTCAGAAAATGCATCCACAAATTTTGAATCCTTGAAAAAATTATTTTCAAAAAACTCTACATCACGAGGTTCGACAATAGTAATAGAGTTTAGATCAAGGAGTCTATATGCTTTTCCATATCCAACATATCCAACAAATACACTTCTTATAGCACTTGGACCGAGTTTGTTTCTTTTAGGATCAATAACCCAATAGTAGGCTAAACATCCCCACACTTTTAAATATGAAAATTTTGATTTTCTATTTTTCCAAAGTTCATAAGGACATACATTTGTCTTTTGGGAGACAATCCTATTATGAAAATAACATGCTGTATTTAATGCTTCTCCCCATAAGTTTAGAGGCAACATTGATTTTACAAGCATGCAGTTTACCATTTCCACAAAAGTATGATTTTTTATTTCGGCCAAACAGTTCTGTTGAGGAGATATGGTGCAGTTCTATCTTGTATGATCCCATTTGATTCACATAAACTATCAAACTCATTAGAAAAATATTCCAAACCTCTATCACTTTACATAACCTTAATTCTTTTATTTATTTGCTTTTCGACCTCTACTTTGTAAATTTGAAATTTACTAAATGCTTCATTCTTATGTGTCATAAGATACACATAAGTATATTTTGAATAATCATAAATAAAAGTGATGAAGTATCTTCTTCCACCATGGGTCAAAACACCATTCAGTTCACATATGTCTGAATGTATTAGATCTAAAATTTCAGATTTCTTTTAATAGCAGGAAAATTTTTGTCGGTAATCTTGGTTGGCGCACAAATCTCACATTTATTATAGCCAGAAGCTTCAGTTTTAATTAGACCAAGTCGACACATATTTATAATGGATTTGGGATTTAGATGTGCTAATCTTTCATGCAATAAATTATAAGACTCAACAATATAACTAGAAACAATATTGTTATCAATATTTAGTTTGTACATCCCATTACAAACCTACCCTTTTCCTAAAAACATTCCATTTTTAGTTACAATGATTTTGTCAGATTCAAAGACAACATGAAATCCTTTTTTGCATATAAGATCGGCATAAACCAAAAAAATTCTTATATTTGATACATAAATAACATTGATGAGTGTGACAACTTTTCTAGAAGTAAAGTTTTAGACAACGCTTCCTTTTCTAGCAACTTCGGCATGGTTGTGATGTCCTATTTGAACCTCCTGACCATTACTGACGACTTCATAGGTTTTGAACAATGACTTGTCCTTGTAAACATGAACAGCCGCTCCAGAATCAAACCACCAACCATCAGATGTGTCAGCCATATTGATTTCCGTTACCATTGCCACAAGTTCTTCTTCTACCATTTGGAAGCTTTTTTTGGGGCTTGATATTCTCTAGCGTAATGTCCATTTTTTCCATAGGTTTAACACTTTTCATTTTTCTTCTTTTTGTTTGTATTGTTTGTACTGGGATTTCCGTTGTAACTACATTTTTTACCATTAGTGATGTTAGTACTATGTGCTCCTATTTTAAACACTTGGATATCAGTCTTGGACGAATTCTCTTTAATCCCACGATTTCGAGATTCTTCTTCGATACGAAGATGTTTTTGAATCTGTTCCCAACTGAAATCTTCTATTTTGTGAAACAACATCTTTCTGTAACTGCTCCAGAATGGAGGAGTTTTGCAATAAAAGACCAACTTGAAATAATTCAGGAAGTTTAATATTTAGAGCACTTAGTTTGTGAACAATCCCTTGTAACTCATGAACTTGACTGAATATTGGTTTCCCTTCAGCCATTTCGAAATCAAAGTATTTTGAGATAAGAATTTTTTGTACCTTCTTGCATCTTATATTTGTTCTCTATTGTGTTCCAGATTTCCAGCGGTGTCTTCATCTCTTTCTAAAAATCATACGGTCGATCAGAAAGCGCATTTAAGATGTGATCATGACGCAGTAGTATGTGCTCTTCACGTTTAGTGTGTGCCTTCTTTACATCATCAGAACCTGGCTATTGGTTCTAGCAGTGGAGGTCAGTTTGGGTTCAATAGATATGATAGGCCAAATGTAGTGAGTAAAAATATCATTTTGTCCTGCCAGCAGGTGAAGTTGTTGCCGTCAAACCGATCAAGTTTAATCATGTCTTGGTTCATAATTTGATAGAGGCCGTATTTATTTTCATTCTCCATGAATGCAAGATAACTTTTATAATTGTTGAGTAACTTGGAGTAGATTTACATATGGCTTTAAGGCATATCGAAATGGACACCTTTCTTTTTAAAATTATTCGCCCCTACTCGAAGAGAGTATGCTATAGAGTTCAAGAAAATACTTTCCAGGATACAATAAAGCCAAGGAGTAATGCGGACAACAACCTTGAATTCCTCAAAAAAATGAAATTATAGTTTGTAGGCCAAGCCCACACACTTCCAGCCCAAGCCCATGTTAGCCCATTCCTATCATTTTATCCATCTAGTAGACTAATCAACATTTGGTATATATACCCTTATTTTTAACTCATATTTGGCGAGGTGGGACAAAAGGAAATCCTTTGTACAATTAAATACTCAACATAGTATTAGCCTGAAATATAAAAGAAGTATATATTTGCATGGAGTATTATTAATTTGTATTTTAGAAAGATAGGCGCGTAAGACATTTCCATGTTACAATAAAAAAACTACAATCCTAGCAAACTTGGAAGAAAAAATCATTCCATCACAATCAATAAATTCTATGGTGCAAAATTTACATCATATAATCATTTACATGCGAACAAATCTAAATACAAATATGCATAAATGACATGCTACAAGAAGCACAAAAGAGACTATTCAAAAGCAAACCACTCATCAACCATACTCATACAAATCCATCCTAATCCACTCAAAAGAGACTATTCGAAGGCTGTATTCACACTTGCCTTCTGATATTAACTCGGAAACTATTAACCCCATGCAAATCCATCCTAATCAAACCATACTCCAATCTCCTCCAATCTTATCATCCTCTCTATCCAATCGCCAAAGTATGCATGATCAACCTCACTAATCTTTGACTGTGTCCTCCCTTAAATTTTTCATGATTTCCGACAAGTCAAACTCTACTATCCCGAATTCTATTGACATCCAAATGAACATGCATACTGATACAAACATGAACAACAGCATCATTCCTCTTGATGATACAAAAGACATTATCTCCTCTCCCATTAATGGTAAAGTACAAAACAAGACTAGATACATCTCCTCTCCTGATATTACATCATCCAGTTTGTACTCCAATCTCTAACCTCCTCCTCATATCATTCCTCTATCTCCTGTCAATGCTATTATCATCCATTAACTAATAGACTATTCAAAGTAATTCTTTTAGTGCTGTTTTTGATTCAATGCTTTAAAAATGATAATATAAAAAATTCACTTCTTATGTTAGTTATAAAATTAGAATATGAACTTAAACAGAATTACAAATTTAAGAACATAATGGAGACATAACTATATAAAAAGAAGAGTCTTGCAAAGGAGAAAGCATCAAATATTTTCATAATTTTCATCCTGAAGCTTGAAATACAATTTATTAATTGCAAACCTATACAGAAGAAAAGACTATGATATATATAAATTCCTTATTTGAATTAAAAGGTACTTAATTTATTATTGTTTTATATCAAAAGTACTAAGTACAAAATCTAAGATAACAATATTACAGAAATAGTAGCGGAGAATACATAAACTTGAGAATTCTTTTTCTAGCCAATTCACGCCCACATCATCCTTTGAGGATTTTTCAAAAGATTCATTTAGGTGTTCTCCTATTATTTTTCAATATTATATAGATAAAAGATTAGTGAATTTATGGGTCAACAACATAAGCATTTGATGTCAGTAATGAAAATTTTCTATTGATATATGCATGGTTTTATTTCATATACCATATATAAGGATTAAACAAATCCAAACATCAACGAAAGAGACAATTATCCAAATAGCAGCCATATAAAATTTCTTTTAAGAATATATAAATGGAAATTTGAACATCAAACATGATGGTATCAAACATAAAGAAGAGAGGCATTTATATATGAAGTGAATTTCATTTTCAACCAGATAGTTTTAAATTTTTCTCATAAAGGAGAAAGAATAAATTTAATCTAAAATCAAACAAATAAAATATACATCTCAATATATGATATGCATCTGATCATACAAAAGCAACATAATAAGTTCCAATAATCAAGTGAAAATAAAATGATACCTAACTAGTCGAAAAGTAATGGATCTTAAATCTTACATCATTCCTCTCAAGTCACTCCCACTATTATTTTTCATATTTTTACATGGCATAGGTAGAAATTAAGGTTGAAATTTGAAGCTCAAAGAAGAAATCAGGTAATTTAAAAGATATGAAATGAAATATTTGAAAGTAGCAAAGTTTAGAGAGATTTTTGTTCGTGGAAAAGTGAGCTTGAGATTGTCAAAATATCACTCATTTATCAAAAGCTATAAGGAACCACGAGAGCTTGCAATATATACAATATTTGAAACTTAATCTAAAAATAGAAAACAAAGGCAAAAGTTAATCGGCTACAACTTACTTTGAAACTTCGAGGACAAAGGGCTGCTAGCGAAGATGGCTATCGATTCACATCCATTGATTGCAGCGAGAACTAGGGCTAACAGCTGCTTCCACTAACGAGCCTACAACGGGGATGGGAAGGAGGGAAAACGAGAACGAGCCTGCAATGGGGACGACTGCAACGGGGATACAGGAACAAGCCTGCAAGGGGGACGACAACAACTGGGCCAATCGATTGTAGTAGGAAGGACGAAATTATTTTTCGGAGGAATGAATAATTAATTTGGATGGGGGAATTGAAATTTGGGGAAGTTTTTGTTTGATGGGATTTCGTAGAAATTGAGGGAAGGAGATAAATTTACATCCTTTAATTTCACACAATGTGCACGAACATTAGGTTAAAGTAATTTCCCATCAAATTATCATTTTTGATGGCAACCTACTCAAAAACATTGTATCCTTGTGCTAAGAAAATAAACTTTTCTTATAGTGGTCCCCTAAGAAGAACGCATAGGTTATATTTATAGGTAGGGTAGAAATGTCAAGAGAAAAGAATTGTTTGAAGTTTGGAAACCTCAGAAAACTCATTTTCAATGTTTTGATTTTGAGCATGTTAGGCTTTGGGCTTGGGTTATGCGAATACAAAATAAACTAAAGCGCACACGCACGAACCGATATATATATATATATATATATTCCAAAACCATATTATATTTAATTTAAAATAAATATAGGCTTTCATTTAAAAATCAATTCTTTTCAAAACTTATATTTTATTTCGTTACATCTCTTCTATAAAATATTACTTTCACAATTTTATCTTGTTTAAATTTTAAATCAATGTTTTCACAATTAAATTCTTTTTAATAATTTTAGTCAATTTCTCTATAAATCTCCAAATCCCAATTTAATTAATTAAATTACTATTATTAACATTAATTAGTTATTACTTAAAAATCGGGTTGTTACAGGATTTCATTATATACATTCATTGTACATTATTATATTGTATTTGGACCCATGTATTTGATGTTTGAATAGTTATATAGATATTTGATGTATAACTTGGATATATATATATAAACATTTATATTATATATTATCCTGCATATTGACACTGTATTCTTCTTGTTATTACAATATATTGTGTATTGTTCTGTCCTGGAGGCACCCGTGTTTATTGCTTTGTACTGAGACCATGTACGTATAGGTGAATTATGATTAAAAGTTTAAATAAGTACCGGTATTAGTCCAACATAATATTCATGTGTGTACCCCATATCGCCTCATTCTCCATATTATCCAACAGTATTACACTATTATACTCTTGGGTAGTATGGGTATAGAGATGAGGGTGTTACATTGTTGTTGATCCTACCACTATTGTAGTGATTGTAGTAATTCTGTAGGAAGGGATGATAAGTTCAAATGAGGGTGAGTAATATTCAGCTAGATACGAATTAACCGATCAAACCGATTCATTTTGGTCAGTTCGGTTCTATTATGGAATCAAATCGATTTGAATTCAGTTTGTAAAATAATTTCTTTTGTTATTGGTTTAACTGAATTAACCAAACTTTTACTATATTATCCAAATTTATAGTATCATGATAGTTTTAGTTATATTGTTTTATAATAAAAAATAAAGTTACACTATTGAAAATAGGTCAAATTTTCTTATAAAAAATACTCAATAAATTTCTTCAAGTATAAATTTAAGTTTTCCTTTGAGTAAATCAATCATTTGAATAATAACATATGATAATTTCTCTTACTAACCTTTTTAGTTTGGTAAAATCAGTTACTGATCAAATTAACCGAAATTGATTTGGTTCAGTACAAATTTTTTTTCGATTAATTCGGTTTTACATTTTTTACATCAAAGCTGACTGAATCGACTGAGTGCTCCCCTCTGGGGTCGGAAATAAGGACCCAGATGTGGAAGATGTGACAACACCAGTGTTGTTCATCGCTAAGTTAACATTCTCTAGTTGGGCTCCTTGGGAGATGGAAAAAGTGCTTTTCACCAAATCCTTTGAGTCGGATTCGAGGATGGCCCCAGCAGGCATTTGAACAAAGGTTGAGACCATAAAAGCTAGCTCTTCCTGACCTATAGCGAGAGCTTCCAAATCTTCGTCATTAAGAAGGTCGGCCTTTATTTCATCCTCATCAACCTTACCTACATGCTCTTGTTCCTATCAAAGAATTTCCTCCCAGGCCATATCTAGTGCCTTGGGGATGCTTATCACTGAGCCGCTTTAGATTGTTAGATTTGATCATGTTTGCATGAAGTAAACCTAAGTGGTCTTGATTTGATTAATGACCTATTCTTCCCTCTTTCCAGCTTTAACGGCTTGAGTCTCCAAAGACTTTTTCGCCTCTTTAACATCCAGCATTTTAGTCATATATTCCTCGGCTAGAGCAAGGGCATCATTTTTACTTTCTTCTCCTTTTCCACTTTGGCCTTCAAGTTGGAGATTATTAAAGTCTATATATTAACGGTGGTATGGAAAATGTCCTTTTTCTTGGCAAGTTCACCACTCTTTTGATGAGCATTCTAGAGTTGTTCATATTGTAATTTGTACTTGTCCTCGAAGGCCTTCTTCTCATCCAGAAGTTTCTTTTCGACCTCCTTAAGTAATTATTTCGCTTGATCTAGCTCCTTGGAATAGAATGTGATGATTCGCTCGCTATCCTTCTTTGCAATTTTGTTCTGTTGAATAGTTAGTTGTTAGCTCTATCAGTGTCGAATAGGGCATGAGCACAACTCTTCCATATATAATATTGTTCATAAACATTATAAACACATGCCTCTGTATGATTAGCAACCTCACGAGGAATGTTCTTTTAAATGATGATCGAATTTAACCTTAGTAAATCATAACCAAGGGAAAGCCTTTTGTATTTTAGTAAGGCGAGGGCTTATGACTGGAGCGAAGACTGAAGCCGAGATATGCGTTTAAATAAGTTCTTTGTTAGGCCTCTTTTAGATAGGCTCAAAAGTCGAAGAGTCAGCTGGCCGAAAGCCATGTTTGGATTTATGGGAAGAAACTAAGATTTAAGTACGAGGAGGTACTGATACAGGAGCAGTATAAGCTTTAGGGGCAGAAGGAGGACTGTTGGGCCTTAGAGAGTATTGGTCCATGGACTTAAGAAGTGGAGAACGCCAGCAATACGAGGAGCGAGACTATATAGTAGACCCAAACCGGTCGCGAGAGTCCCATTCATGTTCTATGCGATAGCATCTCTCCTCATCATCACTCCTTTCTCTTGCCTTCTTTGAAGCCTTGCAAAATCAAATTGCTATGATGAGCCGCATCCATGATGAAAAGAATCAAAAGGTTTGCGACCCAGATATTCGGTTGACTTGTCGTATAAGTCGCCAAGGAGTCTAAAATGCCTTATTGTACCTAAAAAGAAACATAATTGAATTAAGACTTGAAAGTCGAGAAATAATACGTGTAGAGTGAATGTATTACGACTTTGAGTGCTGTGTGAGGTGTTAGTGTGCCCAATTGACCCTACAAACCATACTCATGCAGTCGGTTAAGTGAGATTATTTCTCCCATAGAGATTAAAGGCACATTTGCAGTAGTACCAATATAAGAACCATTGTTCGAGACACTGAAGGTAGCAGGATCATATAAAGGGATATTATTAGGAATAGTCCTAAGTGAACCGATGATATCATCAATAGGAGAGGTTAGAGTTGTCTCACCAGCTGGGGTCTATTGTGGCTATGGAACCGAATGAGGCGATATTATTCTTATTCTTAGACGACGGGTGAGAGGTGAAACCCTTCATCATTGCTTGTCTCTCCCGTTGATTCATATTTGAGGTCTATGTCCTCGTCGTTGCCCCCATCCTCACTCTCATCATCATCGTTTTCATCCTTCCTTTGATCGACAATGGGATTATGTCCTATGGTTGGGGACTCTTGATTTTCAGCAACTAGGGATTCAACCTCAGCCTCTCGTGCGGGCTATGCACCCCTATGAATAGTTGGAGTATGCCAAGGCTATGACCATTGTATGAAAGCCAGAAACGTCGCATTTAAGAATCGATTAAAAGAAATTTCATTCTTTTCTCGTCGATGGGGATGTCTTTCAAAGCTTGTAGTGTGTGCACCAAAGTTGTGTTGGCTGGCCTCTTAGAAATGTCTATAAATTTAAGAGATAATGAAGTTGGTAATTTGAATGAAATGGTCTCCATGGAATTGAGAGGTATTGAAAGGACGTACATTCTAACAACCTTTTTTGAGCGAAGCCAGCATGGCGGTATTCATCCTTGAATTTGCTGAGCTTGTTCCAAAGGCCAGTAATTATGCGGCGGCCTTTGGAGGAATCCAAATAAGTCAAGGAAGGATGGCCATTCTGTTTCTTGAAACTCTAAAAGTATTTGATTTCTTCAAGAGAAGGCACCATGGACAAGTGTTTGAGGAAGGTCATATAGATATAATTCAATGTAGTATACCCATTTGGATAAAGCTAGGCATGGGCAAGCTTCCTGAGTTGAAGGACAAGTCGGAAAGTGATTAAATGGAGGAACATCTCTAAAAAGGAACATGTAATGGTTACACGATGTATAGTCCTATGTAAAAGCATGTTCCTATTAAAAAGGTTTTGTGGTTCGAGTCTCTTCAAAAGAAATCCTGTGGATCACAAATCCTTCTGACATTTGCCACGATTAAAGTTGAAGCTGTGGAATATGGAGGGTCATCGAGAATCATAACACTCTCTGGGTTAATATCGAAGGGAACTCCTATGTGGTATTCGTCTCCTACGACAAAGGAAATCATTTGTAAAGATCGCTTGAGAAGTTGACGAAATGGTCAATGCCTAGTAGGTGTCGAAAAAGATGTTAGGGAAGAAGTTGAACCTGCCGCTAGTGGAGTAAACTCTGAAGTAGAAGAACCTACACTCATGGAAAAGAGATGTGAGTAATGTCTATGATTCATAACT
Source organism: Allium fistulosum (assembly GCA_030737815.1). Classification (NCBI taxonomy): domain Eukaryota; kingdom Viridiplantae; phylum Streptophyta; class Magnoliopsida; order Asparagales; family Amaryllidaceae; genus Allium; species Allium fistulosum. Next base: position 1,432,709,664 of record CM060902.1, read on the forward strand.
TACTGAAAAACTCGATACATGAGCAATGTCAACTATGATTTAACTTTAATCTTTATGGTTTAACTAAGGATTGTGTAGCCGATATATAGGACATAATGGGTGCCAATGTACGTTGATCAACTAGGTCCTATACATTGACTAGGGGAGTGATGTGTTGTTCAGTCTGTTGTGTGTGTCTTGTGCTCATAGCACGGTATATGTGAACACTCTATGTATATATCTTGTCGGCAAACAAGCCTCGTCCTGCTATGGAATCGTGTGTCGGATTTCACCTGTTATCATAGAATATACGATAATGGAACCGTTGCCCAAAGCAACATGGAGTTTTCTTTGTAAGGACATAGAAGTGAAACGTTTGACTTGAATATTGGTGCAAGGTTCCATTGGGTGCCGAAACATGTTCGATGTAACCATTCCTTGAAACCGTCTCATCGGAACCAAACCACCAATCCATACTTGACTTAGAAGCGATGAAAATCGAATACTCCTTCTTCCCACTTAAAAAACTTGCCAAGAATTGGCAAATTCCATGGCCACATAGAAAATTAGAATTCGAGCCTTGAAAAATCCTATGCTAACACCAAGAAGTGAAAAGTGGAGAAAACTTGGGGTCTTGCCTATAGAAACTTGATTTCAACCTCGGCAATCCAAGAAACTCTAGTTTAACCTCTTTATTGTCCATGGAAAAAAGTAGGAGAAGGAAAAATACAAATGTCGGAGTTGAGTATGGGTCGGCAGCAACAACCAAGCATCAGTAGCCATGAAACAGTAGTAACAACCCACCTTAAATCAAGAATTGAACATGTAGGGGACACTGATATTGAAGAATTGGGTGGAAATCTGTATGAATCGGTAATAGGTTCTTAAGGTTCGAAGGTGATAGGCTATTTCAGATTGATGTAGACAATTGACTGAAGATGGTCGACGTTGGGATTAAAAATTATTGGTGGCGGTAGCAAGGCATGGAGGAAGTAAATTTGCAAGAGCATGAAGAAGATAGAAGTCTCGACTAGAAAATAAAGGTGAAAGTGTAAATTTTTCTAAGTGTTACTTAAATAGTAACATAAAAAACGACCAGTACCGATCCACAAGAATCGGTACCGACCCATGTGATAAAAAAGAAGAAGAAGAGATAATGATAATGCAAAAGAAAAATAAACAAGGATGAAAAGTGAAATCCTACCTAACCAAATAAAAGGAGGAGAAATTCTAGAGACGAGTAAAGAATCTAAGTGGGATACTTCTTATACTATCCAAGAGATGTGGATCCACAACTGTTTGAAGTGACATATTAATCCGGAAAGAATGCATTGCTTTATAGGGGCAGCCTAGAGAATAAGGACATTTCTTTAAATCAAAGTTTGGAGTTGATAACTTGTCTTGATCCAAAGCATGCTTTGTTAATACAAAGCATAATTTTAAAGGCTAGTGTTATCCCGCTTCTAAACCAAGCGATATCTCAATGAATCAGAACAGCTAAGCTCTCCTAACATCAATCAGAAGTTGGGGTTGCAAATGGAATGCCAAAGTTTAGATGAAATCCTCAAGGGTCGATACCGATCGTTGTTGAGTATAAGAAAGTACTTAGCTACTTTTTGGAGAATCCTAATGATAAGAAGCTAAAAAAGATGAAGATTCAAGTTCAATGCAAAACTCAGTATCGATCCTTCAAGATCACAACTCGGTACCGATCCATTTATGATATATGATGAGTCTGGGACTTAGTCAAAGGTGAAAGACAAAACCAAAGTAAAGCAAAAGATGAAAAAGCTTCATAACCCGGTACCGATCCTTAATGGTTGGTACCGATCCATTCTAATTCATGTTTTTTCTCACAATCTCTTGCCAGAGCTTCCGGCTTAAAGTGGACAAAATGGTTGAGCAATTTTAAGCGAATTACAAGGTTGATTTCATTTATAAATAAAGGAGAATGTGCATTAGAGGGGATCTGAGTCGAACTTTGTTATTTGATTCTTGCACTAACTCTGTCCAATTGTTATACGAGTTATTTGATATCGAGTTGTAAGATCCTCTTGGTAAGAGTAAAATATAATCAGTAACAACGTTAATAGTGGACATGGGTTATTGTTTTTGGTCAAATCATTCTAATTCTAATGTGATATTTACTCTTTTGATCTCTTTGCTTTAAAATTTCTATTTGTTGCTTGATTAGGCGATTGTCCCACTTTTGGTGAAAATAGAATCAGAGATTACTAAATCCATTTCTAAGGAGAAAACTTTAATGGTGTCTCCTACAAAGTGGTAAGCAAGCATATTTTATTTTCTAACATCACTTCTCAAATCTATCTGTATCCAGTATGGTCCATAAATCAGTATCACTTAGAAATATTGATATGGCTGGGTCATGGATAATATATATTCATATATATAGTTTGTAACGACCCGCTATTTTCAACCATTCGTATCCGCACATGCCGGACTTGAATTGCTCAAAATATCACATTGTTAATTTAAATTTGGCAAAACTCAGCATATACAGTAAATAAATCAATCACAGAATCATAGACACGTAGTAATATAATGATGACGCAGCGGAATAGATAAATAGTAGTTCATGAAGCTACTATATAAACATCAGAGTTAGAAATAAAATACAACAGAATATCTCAAATACAGTGAAGTCTCCAGTACAAACAGATGACCTCTCTGAACGAATCAACTGGAAAGGCTGAAAGCTGAATCGATAGTTGGATCCCCAAACGAAGCTCAAAACTCCAAAAGTGAGTCTCAAATGTTGTATCACTCAGTCTGACCCGAGCGTAAAGCAAAACACAAAACACTCGAGTCAGGATTAGCATTCTTATATCAATAAATCCAACTCAAGTGAAATATCAACTGAAATACAAGTAACTTAAAGGATGTTTGGGATAACCATCCTCAAAGGATCCGTGGAACTGTCTACAATGTAGAAATATACACGACAACACCGTGGCCATTTCAAAATAGTTTATACTTCAAAACCAAGCTATCATTTTCATTTCAAATATATCTATTTTTCTAAAATAGTATATTTATATTAAATAATTTATAAAGTAAAGTATTAGTAATTTCCTCAAATTTCACAAATCGCTTCAAAATCAACTCGACTTTCCCATTCAAATCAAATTCAATCTCAATTTATTAATTTCCATTCAATTCAGTTTTCTAAATAACAAATTCAAATTTTATTGATTTCAAATACAAATCTGAATCACAATAACCCATTTAGATTCCAGTATATTTCAAAGCTTTAATATTCAACATTTCAAAGTTCAATTTAACAATTTCATATAGGTCTCAATTTAACCTCATTATTATTTAGTCTTGAAATATTCACTTAATAAATTCAGTATTATTTAAATAGCCTAAATTTACCTTTAAACTAAATATTCCTTTCGATTTTTTTAAACTTGAAATATCCATTTAATTACTTTAAATAAAAAAATCAAGTTATAAAATCAAATTTTAAACTTCAAATTCAATAGTTCAAATCGATTTAATTAAGTAGAATTCTTAATTAGATACAATTTTACTTAATTCAACTTTATCTTACTTAACTTATACAAATCCTTGAAAATTCTGTTCAAAGATATAATACTTAGACATATTATATTAATTAAATCAACTTTATTATATTTAAAGTTTATTATTAAATCTACTTTATATTAAAACTTAAAATATTTACATATAGACCAACGGTCAAGTGATACAGATATTTATCATTTCAATCCATAATTTAAATATATACAGGTAGATATCATTTTGACCCGCAATCCCAAATTCAATTCAAATGAAAATCGCTTGGGTCTATCATTTCAACCCATAACGATTTTCTCCTATTCTAAAGTCCGTTCGGGTATGTATCATTTCAACCCATAGTGAATTCTATACTAACAGGGAACTTGCAGAGTGATAACAGATATGATAATAATATAACAGACATATATCATCAATAACAATATAATATATAAACAACAGGATATGGTGTCATATCCCACAGGTGAACAATTTCAGATAATAGCATATATAGCAATTTAAATAACTACGGTGGCATATTTCAATTGTCATTTCAATTGAAATCAAATTTAATAAATAAAAGAACGTTAATCGTGAGTGATTGCTCACCTTTCGAGGTTAGAGAGAGAGATTCGACGATAGAGTGAGTTACGATTCCAGACACGGATTTCAAAACAAAGCAAGATTGAACGTGAAATGGACGAACAAGGCTGATAATCAAGAATTGATAAAACGAATCAGAACTGGATCGATGATGATAAATGACATAAGTGAATTCATATATATATATATAACTATACATATCTATATATATATAAATCATATGCTATATTTAACATATATTAAATTAAATTATATATATATGGCTTTCAAAATCATAGTTTTAAAACAAACTATAGACCACAAAATATATTATTCTAATATATTATTTTCTTAACCAATATATATTTTGAAACTCATTAAAATGATACATACATACGTTTTCAAAACAAAGTATAGATATACATTTCAAATTGTCAACAGTTAATAAAACATACATATGGATTAATATATATTAGTACTATATATATAGGCTTTAGATACAAACAGACTTACCTATAAGACTTTATATTCAAAACAACAGAACAAAACGCAATTTAAATGTCTAAACTTTATAACTGTATAACATATACAACTGTAAACTTATAAAACTAACAAATGTAAAGCTAGTATATGAATAGATATATTTTTATAACAATTATATGTTTCAAGCTCTGAACATTATTTGCAAAACGGATATATATATATACATATAAACATCAATATATATCAACACTGAGATAAAATATATATATATATATAGCCAAATCTTTTAACTTATATAACTAAACATATAACTGACCCAAACTATATATACTATATGTTCACTTCAAAATCATTAACAGAAAATATATTGAACTACTACAAAACCATTTTAAAGATCTAAACACAAAATATATAATACTATAAACTTGTGCAGGCAGAAAGTATAAGTTTAAATGTAAAATACACATACAATATATATATATATAAACAGCAATAAATATAAACTCAAAAATATACACAACACATGAAAGAAATTTCTATCGGTACATACTGTAACAACAATATATACCTTCATACTTTCAAATAACCAACATAGTATAAATCCAATAACAAATATCCTTTATAAACTAATATAATTTATACATTAAACAAAGATACAAAAATTCTTATACAATATATATATATATACAAACTGAAGATATCCTACTAGAAAATTGTAACGACCCTGAATTTTGAACAAATTAAATTGAGAATATTTAATAAATTTTATATATTTGAACGATAATTTAATTTGAATCCCCGATATAACTTTGAATTTGGCGATTAAATTTTTAAATTTAATCTGTTGAGTGTTGAATAAAGATTTGAAACTTCAATTCTGAGCTGAAGAAAAATATTTCAAAAGCTTTTAAAATTTATATTGATAATACTGGAAGTAATAGAACTTTCAGAATTGAATTTGAAACTGTTCTGTTCAGTTTTGAATTTTAATCATTCGAATCGATATTTAAAAATAGTCATTTTTCAAACAGTCTCGGAATTCGACGAAACCAGTTCCAGTGGGTCCGTAATGTCGAATTATTACCGGATTTCCAATTTCGTATTTTTCGGAGCTGTTATGTGACCGTGCGGTGAGTAAATGCGTTGAAAGTAAATCAAATTTAATTTAAATTTAAAATTTAAAAATTAGTCAACACACACACGTTCTCTCCTTCATCGACGCCTAAATTCACGCTACCTTTTCTTTTCTTAGTCTCGTCTGTTCCCTCTCCTCCATTCCTCAGTTTAAACGAAGAAACAAAAGAAAGAAAAAAATGGCAACGTATCATTTCGAAGTCGAAAATTAGTTCCGTTCTTCCCCCTTCACTCAAAAGCAAAGCGAAATCCCTCTTCTTGTATATAACCGAAAACAAAATCGAACAGTTAAAAATGGCCGTGTTCAGATAAATTCGGAAAGGGGAAACTCGCGTTCAGGTGACGAATCGTCGAGGAAGCGGTGGTCTCGGGTCGCGATGTTCGCATGGTCGGCAGGAGGAGGAGTGGCGAACGTCGAGGCAGCGACCCGGGATTCAGCTGGTAGGAGATCGTCGCGCGTTCGCCAGGTGATGGAGGCAGCAATTCGCGAAGGCGTGAGGTGGCGATGAAGTGTGGGGTTGTTCGAGAGGCGTTGTCAAGTCGCGTAGTTGTCAACGCAAGGGTTCTCGCGTGCGCGAGCGCGACTGCAGTTTCGGGGATGGAAGCAATCGATTTGGGATCGATGCAGTGGATCTCGAGTTCGAGTGAGCCAATGTCTGGAAGCAGTGAGCTAGGGCATGGGGGGAGGCGCGTGCGTGGGAGGTGTAGTTTTGCACTCGGCGGCGATGTCGATTTGGGGCGGTGGTGGTGGTGCTCACGTAGGGGTGGGCTGTTCGTCAAATTTCTGGTAGCAGTAAGGTATAACGTATTTATTTAATTTAGTAAAAATATATATATGCAGATTGAAATGGATTTACATATATGTATAAGTGAATAAATTTACAGTAATGGGAATGTTTATAAAAAAGGAGAAAACAATCGTTAAAGAAAATTTAGTTAAACCCATTTATTTAAGAAGAAATTGACTTAAAGATATTTATTTAAAAGAAGTTTAGTTTTAAATTTAAATTGGTTAGTTAAATAAATTATTAAGGGAAATTTAGTTCTAGATTTGTTTTTGTTAAGTAAATTTATTAAGTAAGAAATTAGTTTAAACTGGGAATTTGATATAGCTTTAAATTGTTTAAATTGAATTGTTAGTAAAAATTTAAACTTGCCAAATGGTTAGACAATTTGATTATTTAAGGAAAAATAGTTCAAATTTTAATTTTAATTTTTAAAGTTTAAAATAAAAATTTTTGGTAATTAAATTTATAAATAAAAAAATTTAATGGTTTGATTTATTTCGAATATTAATAAATCGTATAAATGTTTATACAGTTGAAATCGAAAAGGGAACAAGACGAAAAGAAAATGGATTGCGAATTAAAAGCAAAGGTGAGATTTTTCTCACTCAAAAATGAAGTGGAATTTTCAGTTATTTATTGATTGATTTGATTGCTATATTGGATGTGCTATTAGATATAGTAGGATATATCTATTATATATATAGCAATATATACATATTGGCATATGTATATATTGGATTGATGATTTCCCGCCTCGTATAGCGGATGAGACCCTATTGCGCCGTTAGTAAGCGGATTTTTATAAAACCCATATACCGCGGTAATTCCGTACTGGAGCGGAATTGGTATTGTGCTAACATCTTTGGATGCAGGGAAATAGGTTGGAGGGATCCAACTGGACCCCTCACATTGATTGAATTTATTTCTATTATGATATGAATCTGTGAATGATTATAGTGATGCTATTAATCATATTGATATCTGGAAATTGTTCGAAAGCTAAAATTTAGCTGAATGGATGTTTGACATCATTGGATTCCAAAGATAAACGAAATTGAAATTTTGAAATTCAAGTAGAAAATTTCTAAGTGAATCAATTTTTGAAATTGAAGAAATTTTGAAGAAAGGAATTTTTTAAGTATAAAAAGTAAATTTTTATAATCGTATTGAATAAATTCCAGGATAAAGTGAAAATGCTAAATAAATGGATTTCATAAAACAGTGATTATAAATTGAAGAATTTAATTTAAAATTTGGATTTTTAAATAGATTGAAAGGAACGATTGAAATTTATTTTCTTAAAAAGGAATTTATTTAAAAAGAAGATAAGTTGGAAATCCAGTTAGGAATTTAATTGATAAATTGAAATAAGCTGTGAAATCAATGTAAAATGATTTCAATTTGAAGAATCCATTTAAAAACAGAATATTGAATAATTTGAGAAAAATAAGGAATTTATTTAGTAGTGATAAATAAAATTAGAAATCAATATTGAAATTGATTTGGTATTGAAGTTTTACAAATAGAAGTTAATAAAAAGAAGATTTGTAAGTTGAAGTTGTTATTAAAAATAGAAATAGAATTTATAAACTTCGTTTTATAAATTCAAAATCGATTGAATTTGATAAATTATATATAGGAGATTATTGAAGAAGATATATTCGCGATTTTTGAATAGCGAATTTTATTTGAAATAAAATGTGTAGAGATTTTTGAAATGTGGTTAGTGAAGTATATTCACGATTTTGGACAGTGAATATATTTTAAGTAAAATGGATATGGTTTTGGGAAAGTGATATTTGAAATGAAGTTAATTATTTTAAAAGATGTTTTAAAACGTGTGAACTATCAAAATCATAGATTTCAACATTTATTGTTGAAATAGACGTTTTCGAGAAATATAAGGAAATGGTGGACTATAACACTGTTGTTATAGTAAATGATTTCCGAAAGGAAATGTTTTTAATATAGTATTGGGATTTATATATCTATCTAAATCCGAATCCCTATACTAGTGATTTTGAGTCGTCGTAACGATGTTTTACGTAACATTCGTTTTGACTCAAATAAATGTTGTTATAGTAAATGATTTCCTTAAAGAATGAATTTATACTTAATTTGATTTAAGTATATCGAATATTTTCAAATGTTGAAAATAAATAGATTTGTGAAATACTTATTTTTAAATAAGTATAGAAATGTTTTCCAAAATGAAATGAAACGTTTTGAGAATTTATCTTTGAAAAGATAAATTGAAATTGAACATTGAAAACGATTTGAAAATCGTATATCAGTAGATATTTTTGAAATATAAATTCACTATGGAATTTATAAAAGAAAGGGAAACTGTTTAGAAAAATAAACGTTGATTTATTTTTGAAGTGTGGAAAATTTTATATCTAGTAAAGATATTTTTGAAGATGAAATAATTTGGAAAATTATTTGGAATCTGATGATGTTGCGCATCTTTATTGATAGTTAAATAACCGACTATCAATAATTACCTTGAATGGTATTTGTTGTGAATTGGATGAAATTGAATGCCACACTTATTTTTGAATAATCGCTCACTATTCGGGTTAGCCGGGAAAGGACCATGGGGTCGTATAACCCATTCCGAATATGTGATACGTCGTTATGAATCGCATTTGAAGACCGGTGTTGAAGACCGGATATTTTTGAAAACGGAAGGATTACCGTCGAGTTACTCTACATTGGCTGATCTCCGATTTAGAGGTTTTATCACCCTTAGTGACGGGAAGTCCCGACGTGATTGAAATTTATCCGGATATGCAAGGGCTTCGTGAGAAGTGCCTTCGATTCTGTTCGATCCCGGAACAGACTTGTATGGATTGTGTGTCTGACGTTACAATTTGAGATATAAAGCTGATTTCTTTCAAATACATTTCTGTTGGTGGCGGAGAATTTATTCTCTTAGCTTAACACCCTTCTCTGAGACGTACGAGCTCAGAGGTTATGTAGTTGAAATTTATCAGCGATATATCCCAATTTGGTAACGTGGCATACTGAGTGTTGCTGTGAAATGATCAGTGTTTGATCATTTGTGATATGATCATTTGTTTGATCTTATATCTTTGTGATCATAGGTTGATCATTTTGTTTGACCCGAAGCAGGGCTTTTTGAGAAAGCGTAGCTTTGTGGACGAGACTTCGTCGAGCCTCACACCCCGGAAATGGTCGAAACAGGAAGAATGCGGCAAGGTTCTAGGGAGTAGCGCCCCTTAGTGTATGTCATTCCTTCTGGATAGAGGTGGTATCATGGTATGGAGCCCAGATACTTAACCTATGTGGTTGCTGCATTATTATCTATGTGGTTTGTTGGAAATCGGGGATCCTCGGGAAGATCGGTTACGATCGGGGGATGGCATACGCGTGTCAGTAGTTACCTATTTTTGCAGAGGTAACCCGGCCTTGTGTTGGCAGAGATCCGGTTAGGTTCTCGGGTCGTCTATTCCAGGGACGTAACCATCGTGGATAGGAAGTTCCTTAGCCTGACCATTTGTTGGAAATCCAAAGAAACAATACGATCTGGTACGGTTTTAGTTGTAGAACCTATCATTCACTTATGGTGGTCACCACTGTTTGGATGGTAGCTATAGTAGGCATAAGTGCGGAATGCCTATGCTGGCTAAGATTAATATTATACTTTCGAAATGTTTTCTACACTATGCACTAATAATAATATCAAAAATGATTTGATTTTGCGTATCAAGCATCTTTGACTATCATAAGAAGAAATCTCCTCCAATTCTGCGTTTGCATTGTGTGTGTGGTGGGAGGTCTTATGGTAGTTTCATTTTCCAAAAGCATTTCGAATTGACTTTAAAAATTATTTTGTTGTTATAAAGAATAACTGTTTTACGATCTCACACCAGTCACCATGACTGACTCGGAGTTTATTGTTCCCTTCTAAACTCTGGGTGCCCACCAATTTCCACACGGGCAGTCTAGAGTTAGATTATTAGGTTATCTGGATATTCTGGAGCTTTGGAGATAAGCTGGATGGCGAGACGTATTATTTGTATCTGATAGTATTTATTCCGCTGTATATTCTGTATGAGGACAAGTTATATAACTGTCCATTGTTGTACTGAGTTGTATATTGACTCTGATGATTGATGTATGTATAAAATGATATAGTTCTTTATTTAAAGATTATTCATTTATCTATTATATATTGTTCCGCTGCGATATGTGAGATTCTGATATTGTTTTCTGTTTCTGTTGTTGTTCTGTTGTTCTTCTTCTTTCTTTCTTCTCTTTTTCTTCTATCTTCTTCTTCTTCTAATTTTTTTCTTTTTCTTAAAACCCTCACTATTGGAGTTTCCGGCACTCGATTGCTCGGCAGTCGATAAAGTGAGTATCGATGTCGAATTTTCGAAAGTCGAAAATTCCCGTACGTGACAGCGTGGTATCAGAGCATATGGTTAAGCGACAACCCTGCTCTGTTGGGTGTTACTCATTAGAGATAGAGTCAGTAGTACTCTAGAATGAGTTGAGTCTAATAATAGATATGAGCGCGTATTTGTTAGTTAATATAAAATTGTTTTGTATTGTGATGATTGGTTTATTGAGTGGTATATGAACCTTCGTCGGCACAGTCTTGCAAAACTGTATCGAAGGGGTTTCTAAACACTTGAATAGAACAATTCGGCACAGTATTGTTTTAAAATAGGGTGGATGAAATAATTTTACCCAAAACTATTTTGTATAGAAAAGAAATGATTTTCTGTAAATTATTACAGTATATGGTTGCATGGTTGCTAGAAGTGATAATATTAAAATGTTATCATTATATTGAAAATTGGATAAGAAATTGAAATCATAACTCCAAAGTTAAGAAATTAATCCATGTACAAATGAAATTTAAGAATGTAAATTATAAATGTGACTTATAATTTGAAACGGAATTCCAACGAATATATGTATATTATCTTATATAAACCAATATAACAATAACATATAATATATACACAGTACCTTATATAACAAGTGGAAGTACAAGTAAGGTAGATTAGGCGAGCGACAAGTTGAGCTTGGGAAGGAAATGCTCAGGTCGAGTGGTAGGCTGTGGTGGAAGGCAATGGTCGATCACGTGGAGGAGGAAGGCACGCGTCCAAAGCGCAGGGCGGAGATTAGGGAGGTGGTGTTTTTGCGTAGGAGGTCGGGTTGTCAGGGTTCGGTGACTGTGGGGTCGAGGTGGGCGAGGCTGAGCGGTTTCTAAAGGTCGGTGTTCAGTGGCACTGGAAGATCGGACGGTCGCTGGCGATTTCACGTGAGGTCGAAGCATGGGGAGAAGGGAGGAACGGGTTCGAGTAGGATTGGAGGAAGAAAACACAAAAGGAAAAATGGTAGAGGCTGTGACAGAGCAAATAAAGAATATTGAAGCGGAATAGGCTAAAGTATAGGGAGTGGGTGAAATGGCAACGGTCATTTCAAGGTGGAATGTAAATAATTAAAAGCAATTAATCGTAGCTTGGCAAGCACGGTTCTAATTTTTGAAACCGAAGGAAAAGGGAAAAGTAAGGTCACAGCTTAGGGTACTATTTAAAACGAACGGTTTATTGTTCCTGTCGCGTACCGGACCTCAAGATACATAAATAAATATACCACTGAGATCAGCACGACTAGACGATCAAACCGGTATACAGATACCAGTGGTACGATCATCTGATCAAAAGTCGATAATCGGTACCGAAAATGCTGCTATTTTGTACGGAAAAATCCAAACGGAGCTAGAAACGTCTGAATTTCGCTAAACGAATTTCGCAGTCTGATGCAGAGTGTACTAAATAAATTTTCTCATGTTGACATCTTTAGGTTTCGGAATATTTTTAAATTCAACTGTTATTCACCGATTTAAATTGAAATAGAATTACACACTAAAATAAACTTCCATATTATCCGATGAAAATTTACCAGTTGCTATGCTTAATTAGACGTATTCTAAATATTAAATTTTTATTTCAAAATTCAATTATTTAAATTTCACAAAATTCAGTTAAATACGTTATTAAAACCAATCAAAATTTATGGGTCGTTACATAGTTTCTGTTTTTATCTATTTATACATCAGCAACTATAGACGTATATATTAGTAGGGTTAGATTTTATAGCCAAGGATAAATTCTAATATGATTTATCGCTTAAAAAGCATTTTTCCTTAACATTAATGTTCACTATATTGGTTGCATCAAAGTCTATCCTTTGAAGTTTCTCAAATAAGAGAAAGTTTGAATCATGTTATAGCGTACTACTATTGTGGTCTCACTTAAGGAAATGTGACGATAAAGTTTTAGTTTTAGTTTTTTTGCTTTGAAACCATGTTCACCCATGAATTATATAGAACTATGATGATGGTTTAATACATATTACTCCAACCAATAATATTTTAACATGGACTTGATTTAAATATATATATATTTCAAATTGTAACATTTAAATTTTAAACCAACCAAATGTTATATGCTTTTGCATAAATAGCAAAATAGTTTATTCACAAATTATTGCCAAGATAAATTCCTTCATACCTATTCAAATTTGCTTGAGTTTAGTAAACTCATAAGATCTTCCGTACTCCACGTTGATGGAGTGTTTGTGACCTTTAAAATGTCGTGTGGTTTTGTTTCAAAAGGATTAATCAACTTATTCGGTTTATCTTTCCAACTTTTGATTACATGATAAATTATACATTACTAATGTATATTGTTTAAGAGAATGATGTTGTAAGTAATGGTCTTCTTTGAAGTCATTGTACATGGCTAACATGAAACTTGGTTTACCATGTTTCTAGCTATTCCTATGTTTGTTGCATTTAGCATCTATGTGTTTGTTCCTTTAGAAATATGCAAAAATATGCAACATTTTCCATAGCATAAAGCTCAACCTTTATTTATTTTTAGGGCCAGAATTATTTTTTTACACTTGCAATTTGCTAGTATCTGCTGTTAAAATCATCTTATTGTTTGTGTAAAATGATATATATATATATATATAATATGATAATGATACTATTACAAGTGAATAATTGATTTTATATTTTTGTCACTTGTTGATGGAAAAGGTTGTGTCGTGTAATAGTTTTACAACAACACCCGAGAACATATGTACTAGTAAAAAGGCATTTAAATAGCTTACAACACGGTTAAAATCTCAAGTTCATCGTACCTCCTCAATTACTTCGAACCCAAGAGCATTTTAGGATATTTTTGACAATACATAATTTCTTCAGAAACTTGCTCCATACTTTCATGTGTTTTAAGTTTTAACCTTTATATGGTTGTACATTTTTTTTATTCAGGGTTATTTTTTCACTTATATGCCAATGAGCCTATTATATTTTTATGTGACATTATCGCTTATAATTATTATCGTTCTCTTTGTCATTTCTTACTTCAAAGGATTAATTGGTAACAACTTTTATGTTATAATTATCAAATCTTTGAAAATTTTATGGAATTATACATATGATATTCTTATGAGTATTCTTCTAATAAACTAAACTAATATAGTTTACCAAGACTTAAGTTGTTAGAGTTATATGAGGTTTCTATAAGTGCATTAAAACATAAAAACTAATCCATTTTATTATCATATTTACCATCATAAAACTGTATTTAGGTTATATGGTTTTAGGTTGAAATGTAAATTTATCAAGCATATGGTGAAGTAGACTAATTTTATAACAACTCGGGATTGTTTATATCAACATATGTTGAAATAAGCATATACTGTATTTTCTTCAGTTTAATTTATAGTTATTCTTCACATATTTACTGGCAGGATCAATTTCTCTACCAGCCTACTTAAGAAAGCAAGTCATTTTGAATTGGAAATGCAATTTATATGTTGATTAACAGTAGTTGTTTATGTAATAGTCATTGCTCCTTCCATTTAGTTTTTTCGTATATTTTTTTACATTAAGGACCACTAGCTTAGTCTAAATTGTTAATCACTCTACTTTTCAAAAAATCATCTAGAAAATCATATGAAATAGATGCATAAGTGTTCCTCTACCTTCTTGGGGTCAAAATCAAGTGTGTAGAACTAGTCAAAGTATTTAAGTATGATGATATATTAATGGAATTATAACTGAGATATTAGTGTCAATAATGTTTGAGAACATTTAAAATTGTTTCCACTTTAGGTTAGGATTAATATACACTAAGTGTAACGACCCATTATTTTGGACCATTCAAATCGACAATAATCCACACATGTCAGACTTGAATAATGCAAAATAAAAGATTGTAATAAAATTTGGAGCAAATAAAATCATTCATAGAATCACAGACACAGAAATATCAGAATAACTCGCAGCGGAATTTAAAATAACCATAGTGGTTCATGAAGCCACTAAAATACATAGTCTCAAATCAAATACAAAATACATAGTCTGAAACCCAATACAGTTCTGAAACAAGTACAATAGAAATCCCAAATACACAAGTCTCTAAAACAAAAGCTGAAATAAGCCAACTGAAACCGAAATAGGAAGATAACTAGATAAGCAGAATCTCCAGCGATTCCGAGCTCCAGAAAAGTGAATCCAAGCTGTGAATACTCAGGCTGATCCGAGCGTAAAATAAAACATAAACACTCGAGTCAGGATATACATACTTATACAATGTAAACCAACTCAAATGAACTGTAGTAAAGGTACAAGTAACTTAGAAGATGCTTGGGACCGCCCATCCTCTAAGGATCCGTTAAAATATCTACTATGTAGTAATATTCGCTATTATAATAGTGTCTAAATAAGTAAAATATAATCATATCGGAAAATAGCGTTAAGGGGATGGAGAACCTTAACGCGGTCGGATCTTAAAATCATAATCGTAGTGAAGCTCGATATGGTAGGTGATACGGCACAACTAGGCAATGCCAAGGTAGATATACCAATTACGCATCCGGACTAGTGGTGACGCATAGTAGCCACTACCGCCCACCTCGAACAACACTCCCAAATCAAGGGTGGCCACCAAATCAATCACAAGTAATAGAATGGTATCGAAGAAGTGTGTCCGATAAGAGGTGCTACCTCATTGGTCCGTCAATCGCTCCTGTTTTAGCCACCTTATGCCAACTCACAGGAGTTGGGTCCACGTAACATACCTTAAGAACGTCGCCACCATCCTACTTCATTCTGGAATCTCCACCGCATACATGGTTGTCACAGTGGTTTTCGGTATCGACAGAGAGTATGTCCATATCTGATCCCGGTCTCTTTGCCAACCAATCGTTATTATAACCCGTGGTTATAGATTTAAAACAATTTATCAATTATACTTCGAATTAAACCATTTAAAAACAAAGTCATTGTTATTTTAAATCAAATCTTAAATTCCCAAAGTTTAACCTTTTTAGAGCTCATTTATTCACTTAAAACAATAGCATTAAAATTCTCAGCTTTCACAACATTTAAAAGAGTGTTGCGGTAAGTTATAATTGAAAAACAATTTATTTAGAAAAGACAGCATTTATAAACTACTATAACAGTTCAGTTTTAAACAAATCATATTTCAGCTTACTGCAACTCTTAACAAGTGCTACAGTAGCCCTTTTATTAGTTCATGTTCAATTTCAGTTTCTGCCACAACAGCACTTACCAAGTGCTATCATAACCTTAGTTCATTTTAGTCTTTTGATTCGTATATATAACCGCAGTACTTAACAAGTGCTGCAGATTCCACTTAGTTTAGAATTGGTTCATTTAATCTAAACCATTTAAATTTATAAAATCATAAATTTTCACATTTAAAAAGTTCATTTAAATCCTTTAACTGATTTATTTAAAAGGAAATTTTTACAAAATAAAACCAAAACTTACAAATTCGCTTATTAAATTCAAGTGTGTAAATCCCATTTTCAATTAAACAATTCATTTCAATATTTAAACTCAAACTCCATTTTCCACCATTTTAAAACTAAATTTTTATTTCAATTTAATTAACCTAAGTTTCCAACTTTCCTTTTTATCAAATTTCCAAATTAAGTTACAATTTAAAATCAATATTTTATTTTATTTTTTCCTTTTTCTTTCCATTTATCACATAGAAAAATCATTTCTATTCTAAATAAATCATTTTAAAAATTCAATTTAAATCAATTTAATATTATTACAATTAATAAGATATTTAAAGGTATCCAGAAAATATAGAAAAATAACCACGGGTCTGTATAATATTTTCTAGCCTAAGTCAAGTGATACGGATACTATATCATTTCAATCCGTAATTTACAAAGAAAAATCCGGGTTTTTTCATTTCAAACCCGCAATCCCAAGTAAATAAAATTTTATTGAAAATCGTTCAGGCCTATCATTTCAGCCCATAACGACCTTCCCTTATTCTAAAGTCCGTTCGGGTATGTATCATTTCAACCCATAGTGATTCTATTCTACAGGGAACTTGCAGTGTGATTTAACAGAAATAGAATAACAGTAAATAGGAACAAAATATAACAGATGATACGATATGCAGTTTTAACAATTAACATCAACTATAAATAAATCACAGGTAATTAACATCATTTATTTATTTATTTATTTCTACACATTCAGTTGCGGTCGCCTCACAATCATATAGGTATGAATATTCGTGTGAGATTTACTCACCTCTACAGAGCTGGAGATTCAGAAAGAAAGAAGTACACTATCAGTCGAAAGCACGCGGAAAGCACGATTTGTTGTTAGCGGATTCGCCGACTAGATTCAAATCTAAAGTCAAAAGAATAAAGCGAATAAATAGACAAATCTAAAAATGCACGAATAACAAATTTTCCAAATTGAAGCAAACGATCGAAAAATAAATCAAGTTGAAAAATAGAAGGAATTGGCTCGACCACTTTTATTGGAGATTATAACTTAAAATTTTCAAAGTGAAAAAAATGCATTTTTCTCTAATTCCTTTTTCCCACAACAAAGGCCAGTGGGAAATACAACATCAAAAATAAAATATGAAGTGGAATCTTTGTTCACCATTTCATTTCAAACAAGACAGGGCAATATACAAATTCATGGCTGCAAAACGAAAAAGACTGAAATAAATTTTAGTTCATTTTTTTTCTTCAAAACAAAAGTCAGTGGAAAGATCAATAGACTAAGATATCAATCATGGTGACAAGGCACAACTCTCATTCCTTTCCTCTGTTCGGATACAAGGCAGAGGCAAATATTTGTTCACTTAATAATTCAGAACCAAGGCCAGAGGACGTGGCAGAGGGAGGCACGGCATGGGTGGGTCAGTCTGGGTCAGAGGCAGTCTCGGCCTGGGTCTGGTGACTGGTGGGGTTCGGTGGTGACATGGTGGGGTAGGAGGCTCGGTCTGGTGGTGGTAGGTTGGACTCGGTCTCGGTTGGGCTGCCTGGGTGGAGGCGTGGCTGTCATTGGGACGTGGGGTGGTGGCTGGCAGGGCGTGGGGTGGTTTCTGGCGGAGCACGGCATGGGGTTGGAGGCGTGGTGGCAAATGGGTGGTCTGGCGTTGGCGACGTGGTGGGGTTCGGTGGTGGTGGGCTGATTCTCGGTCGTGAGGTGGTGGCTGGTAGGCTGGCGAATGGATTATGGCGTGGGCTCGGCATGGTGGTGGGCTGGGGTAGGAGGCTCTGTCTGGTGGCAAGTAGGTAGGGCGTGGGTCATGCTAGTGGGCGAATGGTATGAAGTGGGTCAAGGAATAAAGCCAAACTGCAAATCAGACAAACGAAACAAAAATAAAAAAAAAAGGGAGGAGAGGGCATGCGTGGTGGCAGGCAAAAGAGCAGGGGACAACAACAAAACAAAGGCAAACAAAAGAAGAAAAAGAGATGCAGCCAAAAACAAAAATAAATAAAAGAAGAAGGCATGTGCTTACCTTTTTGCACTGCTCACGAGATTTTCAAACGAAAGTTGCAGAGAGCTTTTGTGAAATGGAGATTTTGAACGAAAGAAAATGAACAGCTGTCTATACTTTTGTAGAAAGAAGGCAACGAAAAGTTTTTGAACTGTAGGCAATTAAAGCAGTAAATAAAGTTGAACGGTAGGCAATCAATTTTATTCAATTGGTGGAAACGTTTGGAATAAGTAAAATATAACAAACACTAAAGATTGGAACGGTAAAGGAATGGAATAAAATTTTCAGTAAAATGATAAGGCACGAAATTTTAAATTCTCAAAAGCAAAGTACGGTTGAAGCAACCATTGCTAACGCAAGAAATCAAATGGACAGACGAAAGCAGCGAACGTAAAGTGTAACGCCCAAAGTAACGTACAACCGTTATTTGTTTCTAAAAAATATAACGTTTCTTTAAATAAATAACGTATCCTTTAAACCAAAAATTTAAATAGCTATTACCAAAAATAAATAAAATTTGATTTTTAAATATAAGATAAAACGGATGTAAATATACGGAACGAAATGTAAAGTTTAAAATTTCCGTTTCACCCAAATTATTACACTTAAATTTAAATCGATATTTCAAAATGTTTATTTTTATTTAAAATTTCGTTTAAAAATATCGGGCTGTTACACTAAGAGCATAATAAAATTAAAGTTTAACGATACCAACTAGACCCAGGGCTGGCCCTTTGGTAAAGCCGACAAAGCAATGTCTCTAGGCCACACAATTTCTAGTGCGTCATCTCCAGCTCCTTTATCAAACACACAACTAGAAGAAAAAAGGGAAAATTATCCCAATCCATAGTGCAGCCAAAAAGAAAAAAATCGCAATTGATTTCGCGAATCACGCCTTGGATTCGTGGTTCCCGGGAATAGCAGCACGCCGACATCGAGGCATAAGAGAAAACTATTGACGGCGAGTGATACAGAGCCACAGCACGTCGAGGTACAGCATTCCAAATCTCTAATACTCCAACAAGCGACGAATCTGACAGCAACATGAAATAGGACAAAAGGATACTTATTTTAAGTTAGTTAATTACTAATTAGTTGTAGAACAAAAGTAAGTGTTTCTTTGACTTTCTTGAATCAATTTTACATTGTATGTTTACAGAATTGAGGGTACAATTTCATAAACGATGTGCATCACTTGTATGCTATAGGTTGAAATTAGCTCAATGCTGGAAGATGCAGTTCCATGTGTTACTATATATATGTGTTAGTTTTAGTTTGGAAATTAGCAACTGCCAATTGGCATATTTCAAATTGATGAAAAAATTATATTATGCGCAATGTTACTATACATGTGTGTTTGTTTCAATTTTAAGTTAGTTAATTGTATATTAAAATTGATTTGTACAATAAGGACTAAATAAAATTTGGCATTTTAATCATGTTATTTGGAATAGCTGTATAATAAGGATTAATATGCTTAATTTCATAAATTCTTGTCCGAGAGAGTTAAATTTTCCTAATGTTTAAATTGCATATCAAATCATTCTGACTATATCGATTACAGTTGTCTCAGTCAGAAGAAGTTTTTCAAAGCTAAAGTTGATAAAGTCTTATTCTTGTTCCACTACGTCACAAGAAAGATCGAATGGTTTAGCACTTCTATCGATTGAACAAGATATAGTCAATGAACTTGAATATGAAAATATTATTGGTAATTTTGCAAATCAGAAGGCTAGAAAAATGTTCAAAATCAAATAATATTATTTTTGTTGTATAACTTGAATTATTGTTCTGAATAAACTTATTTCCTTTTGTTCCTCTTCTCATTATTTATAAACAATATAAATTATTTTGATGATTTAATTAACGATAATAGCATTAGTTTTTGTATAAGGGCTATGGTTTTGCAATTGGCTTTAGGCACTAAAACTCCTAGGACCAGCCCTGACTAGACCAAGTACTAAATGCTAAAATCTTATGGATCTTCATCCTAACATATTTAAACTTGAACAACATATAGGGGTAAATTCAGAAAAATGATTGTAAATTAACCCAAACGTATGTGAAAGCAAATGATTGTATTGTAGCACGATAAAACAAAAAATATCCGAAAAATATACAACAAAAGATCATAAATGCACAAATAAAAAAGAAGATCACATATAGGATTTATAATGGTTTCATTATCGCGAGATAGTGTACGTGCACTTTTGGGAGGGAATATTTTATTACTTTTTGAGAAAGAAAAATTATAAGATTGATAATGGAGGTTAAGAAGAAGAATATGAATAAAATACTACTTGAGAGGATTCTACTAATCTCTAAATAATGACTATGTTTATATAGAGATTATTACTTAGGATTGAAGTAATTGATTTATGGTTATAAATCAATGCCTCATCAATTTCTTATTCATATGAGAAACGGTTATCTACTTGATTTTTCCAGTTTTCTTCTATATGCATGCGCCTAATAAAATACCTTCTTTAAACAGCCGATTAGGGAATTAATTGATTACTTCATTCTCCAAAAATTAATTCTCCTTCTCATGTAGATAATTCATTGTCATATTTAATGCAATAAAAGAGGCAATATATTTGAGTCATTATTTCATGTTAACTCAAATATCTTCCAAATCTTCTGTAATCGGAAATATTGTATCATCGAAATCAATAATATCTTCCAAATCTTCTTAATATGAAAATATTATATCATTAAAATCTAACAATCTCCACCTTGATATTATATTTCCATGCAAGCCTACCAACCCCACCCACATCATGTTACTCCAAGCAACTCTGGATAAGGCACTATGGATACTTCTCTAATGAGATTTGACATGGCCATCATCCATTGCACTTAGTCAACAAACTTCGGCAAGTTCATTGCCCTACTACAAAGTGTTGAAAGTACCCTCTCCATGCACCTATCAATCTCTACGATGAAAACAAACGTATCCATCTACCAACTCACTCTCCCCATTGTGCCACCATATGACACCTAGCACCTCAACAAGCAGATCAAGTTCGAGCAATGCTTGAACTTTGCAATAGGCAACGAATTATTGAACATGTCTGTTGTGTTCTCCACGATGTGAATCTTCTGAAGATGTACCTACTTTTCTTCATTCATAGAGACAAGGAAAGACTCTCTTACCTCTATATGCTTTGTCCTCGAACTATATGTCAGATTCTCAGCTAGATATATTGTGTTTTGACTGTCGTAATTCACTACTATACTCTCATGAACAAAGCCCAAATTACACAGCAACCGCTTTAAGTAAAGTGCCTCTTTAGGTTCTTCAACAGTAGTTATCAATTCCACCTCTATAGTAGACAAGGCGACTATAGTCTTCAACCTCGCTCTCCAACTAATAGTTGTCTTTCCAAGCGTAAATACATAACCTGAGGTAGATTTACTTCGATATCCAGCTCCAGCATAATCAGAATCACAAAATCTGATCAAGTTGGAATCTTTCTCCCTGTCGTAAAAAACAAGCCTATAATCTGTTATTTCTTTAAGATGCCTCAAAATGTACTTCACTGCTTCCCAATGATGTTTCCCTAGATTAGCCATATAGCGACTAACCAAACCAACCGTTTGTGCAATATCTGATCTCGTACAAACCATAACATACATCATGTTTCCAACTGCACTAGCATAAGGTACCTTCTCCAGATAATATTTGTCTTTGTTTGAGATTAGAGGGCCCTTCTTTGAAAGCTGAATGTGCAAAGGCATGGGAGTACTGATCGCCTTTGCCTTCTCCATGTTGAACCGAGCAAGGACTTTCTGAATATATTATTTCTATGGCAATCTCAACACCTTCGGCTTTCTCTCTCTGGATTTCCAACCCTAAAATCTTTTTGCTTCTCCAAGGTCGTTCATCTCGAATTCCGCCTTTAGCTTCAATTTTAACTTGTCGACAGCTTTTTCCTTGAAAGCGATTAGCATATCGTTCACATACAAGAGTAAATATATCCAATTACCATCGTCCATGTGCTTAAAATAAACCAAGCATATTTAATGCTTCTATCAAAACCAAGAGTAAGCATAAAAGAGTCAAACCTTTCATATCATTGCCTAGACGACTGCTTCAAACTATATAGAGACTTCTTCATCTTGCAAACCCATTACTTTTTCCCATCCTCTACAAATCCTTCTGACTGCTTCATATAGACGGTCTCCTCTAAGTCTTTGTGCAAAAAGGCCGTTTTTACGTCTAATTGTTCCAACTCCATGTCGTGATTTGCAACTATAGCTAGCAATATCCGAATAGAAGTATGTCTAACAATCGTAGCAAACACCTCTATCATCGTTAATGGCCCTCCTCAAGGTTTTATAAAGGGTAATCGAGGAATTAAACAAGTGATCCCCTTTCCCCATAATTATTTGCAATAGCCATGGAGTTCTTATCCATCAATCTGGACATTGAGTTTCGACAAGGTAATTTAAGCCCTTCATATAACATAGACCCAACTCACTTGATCTATGCTGATGATCTATTAATTTTTTTCTAAAGCAAACATTTTAAGTGCAAATTCAATTAAGATAGCTTTAGATGACAAGGAAAATTTTGTTGGACTAACTGTTAACACCTCCAAAACTAAGATTTTTGGGAAAGGTGTAACAGTTAAGAACTAGATATCTCAAATTCTTGGGGTTGAAAGTGGAAGTCTACCCATTAAATATCAAGGAATTCCCTTATCAACAAATAAACTTTCAGATTTTGGGGAATCACTAGATAAGATTAACGGTGGCTTAACCTGTGGAGTTGTAAGTTCTTAAACACAAGTGGTAGATTGGAGTTTATCAAGACTACAATCTATCCCATCATCCAATTTTGGATGAAAATTTTCCAAATTCCAAAAACAATTCTTCATAAAATAGTGCAAAAATGCTCTATTTTCATTTGGAAAGGGAAACATTATTAAATAAATTGTGATCATATATGTAAACCAAAAAATGAAGGTGGCCTAGTTTTGAGAAACCTCAAAGAATTGGAACAATCTTATGCTATCAAGTTAGTATGGAACTTTTTTAATCAAAATTCTCTATAGGCTAAGTGGATTCACAACAGATATTGCATGAAAAAGAATTTTTGGACAGCTAAGATTGACAATAATGCTTCATGTACATGGAAACTTATGTTACAAACAAGAGAAAATTGCATTAAAATGATAAATAGAAAAATTGCAAATGGGAGGAACACTGATATGTGGTTTGACCCCTGGATAAAGGGGGAATCTCTTAAAAATTTAGTCGGTTGGTTGTATATGGCACTTTTCAATTCGCAATTAAGGGAAAATAGCAGCATAATTAATCAAAGGGAATGAGAGTTCATTGGATCAAATTTTCCAACTAATATTTGCAATTTAATTTAGAATATTAAAATACACAGTAACATCAATAGCGATGAGCGGGAGTCGAGGTTTAATGGGGGAAAATTTTCATTAAAATCGGCATGGAAATTTTCTAAGATACAGGGTGAATAATATATGTGGTGCAATAAGGTTTGGAATCACTGTTGTGCACCAAAAATGTCTCTTATAACATATTTTGCGATTCGGAATCGCCTTCCTACCAAAGACAGAATTCAACCATGGACTATATTGGCAATCCTATTTGTTGTTTGTGTAATTCAGAGATAGAATCAAGTAAACATTTGTTCATATTTGAAAACGATTTGGGACAGGCTATATTCTAGTCTGAATATTCATTTAGTAAACTCCAACAATCATGACTTAATCACTACAATTAAAGTTTACGTAAAAACAAATCAAGCAAGCAATTTACGAAATGATTTGAGGGACATTATAATTACAACAGTAGTTTGGTACATTTGGCAGGAACATAACCAGAGAGTTTTTCAGTCGAGAAGCATACCAGAGAAGACTAGATTCAAGCTATTTCTCATGGATGTTAACCTGTTAGTGTGAAAGTCGAAATTCATGCAGCAACAGTCATCACTTCGAGAACACTTTACTGTTGTTATTGAATCAGAGCTAGAATCCATCTCCTCCTCCATAGCATGCATCCAGTTCGAGCTGGCACTCGAACTCATAGCTTCTTCAAGGTCGAAAGGCTCGTCTTGCACTATATGTAGTGCGTAGTCAAACTGATCATCAAGATCAACATTTGCATTATTCCACTCTCCAAACTTATTTGGTGCCTTCTAACTTAGGAGCTAGCCCGAATAGGTATAACTTCGCCAAAGCTTCTGTCAACTCCACCTTGAGCTAAATCATCTCTAGCTTCACGACCATCGCCATCATTACTAGAGAAATTATAGAGTCCTTCATTTAATGTGTCAACTACTGTAGTTTCTCTATCTTCTTTTGCAGTTTTGACTCTTCTAATAGGCTGATATGTAGGTATAGTTTCCATCTCCTTAGGCCTTTCAGCTTCTGAATCTACCAAATTAGGTGGATTCTTCTTTGGCTTAAACATAGCGGAATCATCAAATGTGATATGTCTTGAGTGCACTACCTTCCTATCAACAGGGTTATGGATGAGATACCTTTTGATGCCTTCCGTATAGCCCAAAAAATGCCTTGATAGGATTTAGCCCCCAACTTGTCATTTCATGTATGGTGAACATACAAAGGGCTACCAAATATGCGAAATTAACTGATATATATTGATGTACCTTTACGCCTTTCCCATGGAATCTTCCCATCAATAGCTAAGCATGTAATATACGTCGTAGTCAATAATGCATTAGCCCAAAGCCTCTAGATAAACCCGCTGTTAATCTCAAACAAGGAGCTTTCTCCAATAAAGTCCTATTCATTATTTCAGCGACTTTGTTTCATTGCGGATCTCCGGGTGTAGTGAAGTATCTCTAAATTTGTAGCAACCTAGAATTTTGGTTATTTGAAATTAGAATATTAAATTGATTTTAAATATTTAAAAGTTAATTTTTAACTTGAATCTCAAATATAATGATTTATTGGATAATTTAATAATTGGAAATTACTTAAATAATTGAATCTTGGGTTTTAAGCTTGTTAAAAATAATTTAAAGGCTTATTAAATTTATATTAATAAGAATGAAGTTAATAAAAAGTTTAAATTTGATTTAAAAGCGATTTACTCGATTTTAAAAATATCTCGTTTGAATTAACAAATAAAAATAGCCTTCCGGGGGGATAGTCTCGGATTTCAATGAAACCTGTACTATTGGATTCGTAATAGCGTATTATTATCGGATTTCAAATTTCGTAGCATTTGGAGTTACCATTTGGTCATACGAGATGGAAACACGCTAAAATTTATATCGCAAATTTAATATTATAATTGGGTTCAAAAAGCTATCTTCTCCATACGATCTTGGAACTCAAAACTTGTTCCATTGCGATCGGAATAGGGGTATAACATTATAAACGCCTAGCGGCATGCCTCGATAGGGGTTCAAAATTTTGAGTTACTTGCATCAAGATATTTTCAAAATTTAAATAATATATATATATATATATATTGACTTGGCCATATTCACATCAGCTTCTTTTCTCTCACTTCAAGCTACTGTAGACAGCACCCTACACACAACCATCTTGTTCTTCCCTCTCTATATAAAATTGAACACGCAACGGTTAGAAGCAAAAATAAAATCAAACTTTAAAAATCTCCATCTCTTAATCCACTCGACTAAAAATCCCAAACCAGTTTTAAAATTCATTTTTCACCACAAGCTTTAATCTGATATGCTTATTTATGGGTGCGGCCATGATGATGGGGTTCAAATATGTTGTCGCAAGCAGGTCTTAGACTAGGGCTTATGTTTTCTGGCATTAGGGGCATCGAGGGGAAGGTTAGCCATCGTGTTCGAGTTCGTGATGCATAATTGCATCTAGGTGGCGAGTTTGGTGATGCGCGGCACTGTGTGGGAAATCGCGACAACGTACTATAGCAAGGGTGGTCTCGAGCGGTCGCTTGTCGATCTGGGTAGACGGAGCTGTGGTGAAGGGGTTCGACTGAGTGGGGGCGGTGAGACGAACTCGTGGGCGATGTCAGGATGGTCGATGGTTGTTGGTGGATCGTGCACGTGCACGATGTTTTCGTGCATATGGGTTTGCAGGGTAGCAAACGATTTGGGGATGAAAAGGCACTATTCTCTTGGATCGGGTATGAGCAGTGGTGGGCCGAACTTAGTGATTTAGGGGTAATGAAAATTAAATTTGAAATTAGTAATATAATTTGTTTTATAAAATTCAATTTCTTATAAATATTATAACTCGCTCATTCTAGGTCGGTTTCAGATGCAACTTTTTGCGTTGCGTTCGTAATAACGTATTCTACGTATAGGAATTGGATTGGAACAATTTAAAGCTTCCAAATTTTTTAGCTAAATTCGAACACTATTCGAATTAGGTCGGAACCGAAACGGGTGACTACTAAAATCAAAGTGAGTAAATCTCACTCATTTGGATTACTGTAATTAATTTTAAATTACACGCTCATATCTATTAATACACTCAACTCATTCAAGAGTACTACTGACTCTATCTCTAATGAGTAATTCCCAACAGAGCCAAGGTTATCGCTTAACCAAATGCTCTGATACCACATGTAACGACTCCGATCTTTCGACGCTCGAAAGTCGACATCAATACGTCCACTGTATCAACTACTGCACAATCGAATGCCGGAAAACTGAATCATTATAAAAAGAAGAGGTAGAAGAAGGTAGAAGAAAAAGAGAACAGAAAACAGAAACAAAACAATATCAGAATCTCACATTCGCAGCGGAACAATATATAATAGATAATCACTAATCTTTTAAAGAAGGAACTATATCAGTTTATACAATACAACAATGAGAGTCAATATACAACTCAATACAACAATGGACAGTTATTTAAACTTGTCCTCATATAGAATACACAGCGGGATAAATAAACAAGTACGGGAGTACGTCTCACCATCCAGCTTGCCTCCAAAGCTCCGAATATCCAGAATATCCTGATAACATAACTCTAGGTTGTCCGTGTGGAAAATTATGGGCACCTAGAGTTTAGAAAGGGAACAATAAACTCTGAGTCAGTCATGGTGACTGGTGTGAGATCGTAAAACAGTTATTTTCACAAAAAAAATAAAATTAATTCGCAATGTTTTTGGAAAATGAAACTACCATAAGACCTCCCACCACACACACAATGCAATCGCAAACTTGGAGGAGATTTCTTCTTATGATAGTCAAATATGCTTACTACGCAAAATCATTGGATTATTATTATTAATGTCTAGTGTGGAAAACATTTCGAAAGTAATAATATTAATCTTAGCCAGTATAGGTACCATTATATTATGCATGCTATAGCTGTCATTTTAAATGGCAGGTTATACAACCAAAACCGTAAAGGGCTCGTATTGTTTCTTTGGATTTTCCAACAAATGGTCAGGCTAAGGAACTTCCTACTGCCATATGGGTACGCCTCTGGATGGACGTCCCGAGAACCAACCTAGCTCTCTGCCAACACAAGGCCGGTTACCCCCTTCCCGGGTAGTAAACCTGAGATATGCCACCCCCGGTCCTTTGGGACCTTTATCCGAGGCGCCTCGATCACAAAGCAACAATCACATAGAGTAAATGAGATTGGAGCAACCACATAGGTTAAATACCAGGGCTCCATATCTGATACCACCTTTTTCCAGAAGGAATGGTCATACCCTAGGGGAGCTACCCCTGAAACCTTGCCGCATCTTTCCTGTTTCGACCATTTCCGGTCTGTGAGGCTCGATGAGGTCTCGTCCACAAAGCTACGCTTTTTCACAAAGCCACGCTTTGATCAACAAATGATCAATAAATAATCACCACACAACAACACTCAGCATGCCACACTACCAAATTAGGACTATATCGCTGATAACCTTCAACTGCATAACCTCTGAGCTCGTACGTCTCAAAGAAGGGTGTTAAGCTAAGAGAATAAATTCTCCGCCACCAACAGAAATGTATTTGAAAGAAATCTGCTTTATATCTCAAAATGTAATGTCAGACATGTAACCATACAAGTCTGTTCCGGGTTCGAACAGAACCGAAGGCACTTCCAAAGAAGCCCTTGCAATCCGGGTATTCACTAATCACGTCCGGACTTCCCATCACAAGAAGAGTGATATAAATCTCTATACCGGAGCAACTCGGTGCAGAGACATTCGACAGGTTGTCCTTTCATTTTCGAAAATACCCGGTCTTCACATCGGTCTTTAAATGTTATCCATTCACGTCGTATCATTATTCGGAATGGGTTATATGACACAAAGTCCTCTCCCGGCTAAACCGAATAATGAGCGTTTGTTTTTAAAAACAAATTCAAGTGCCATTTCAAAGGCAAATATTGATAGTCGGTTATTTAACTATCAAACAACATTCACAACAATCAACCAATTTAAATATATTTTTTCCAAATTATTAAATTTCAAATATCTTTGTAAGATATATATATTTTCCACACTTCATCACTTTGAAAACAAATTTCAAATCATTTTTCACTCTTGGAATAAAAATTCCAGATATTATTTATTTCCCTATTTCTTTATAAATTCCATTTGTGAATTTAAATTTCCAAATATTCACTTATACACGATTTTCAAATCGTTTTCCAAATATTCACTTTCAAACACCAAATCAAATTCCAAATTGATTTCAAAATTTACTTCAACACCAAATCAATTACAAATTGATTTCAAAATTCATTTTAACACAAATCAATTTTTTTTCCATTCAAACACCAAATCAATTTTCATATTGATTTCCCAAAGATTTATTTTCAAATACTAAATCAATTATCAATTGGATTTCAAACAAATTTATCACCTTTTTAAATAAACCCCTTTACTCTTTCCAAATTATTTAAAATTTCTTTTTCAATAAATTCTTCAACTTATAAACAATATTACTCGAAATCCACTTATTAAACCTCTTTCCCATATTTTGGAAATAATTCGATAAGATTTCAAAAATCAACTTTATACTTTTTAAAATTCCTCCTTTTTAAATTTATTCAATTCTCTAAAATAAATTTACTTAAAGTTCCAAAATCCTAATTTATTTATTTCTGGTATCCAACGATACCAAAAATATATTCGGCTAAATTATAGCCTTCAACAATTCCAATCACAAATATAATCACACACAGATTATAAACAATCACATCACAATATATGAAACAAATTCACATAATTTGAGGAATCCAGTTGGATCCCTCCAACCTGTTTCCCTGCATCCACAGATGTTAGCACAATACCAATTCCACTTCGAGGTGGAATATCGCGGTATATGGGATTTATAAATATCATCCGCTATTATGCGGCGCATAGGGTCCCATCCGCTATATAATGCGGGAAATCAACAACTCCAATATATATATATATATATATATATTCCAATATATATATATTGCTATATACTACTATATATACTATCACAATTAGGCAATCAATCAATAACTGCAATTCAAATTTTGATTTGAGTGAGAAGATCTCACCTTTGCCTTTTATTTTGCAATCCATTTCCATTCCGACTTATCTTCTTTGCAATTTTGACCTTGTATAACAATTTTATACAATTTATTAATATTTGAACTAATCGAACAATTTATTTTCCATTTTATAATTTTAATTAACCAATGATTTTATTTTAAACTAATTTTCTTCTTTTAATAAATTATTCTTAGTAACTCAAAAACAAATTTAGATTTAATTAACTAGTGATTAAATTTTTAAACTAGAAATTTTCCATTTTGAAATTATATATACTCTTATAAAAATAGATTATAGATTTCCAAATAATCTAACTTTTATAAATTCTTCAAAAATTTTAAAAATCCCTATATATTTTTCAAAGTCTTTTCTATATATATAAATTTTTCCTGTTTTATTTATATACATATACTTAAAAGAAATAGGATTAATTTATATCTAACAGTAAATATTTTAACAAAAATAGGCATGTATGTATATTTTCATACATCTTCCTTACTGTATATATGTGAGCATATATAAATATAAATTGTAAAAACATATAGCAATTATTCTTTCCTTTAACTTATATTTTCTTATCTCCTAACTCATATACATACGTATATATATAAATTAAAAATAGAAAGAAAAAATCAAAAAGTTAATACCTAACAGAAAGAAACCCGACCTTCCTTACTCACGACTTTGACATCGGCTTTGCCACAGCGAAACCCTAGATAACTTGACAGCGCTGCCGCCATCCTCACGCGTACGCGACCCCAAGCGCGCGCGCAACCACGAAACACTCCACCGCGATGCTGAGCATGAATCGACATCGCGGCCTCGATTACGAGCCCACGACCCACCAGAATGCCTCGACGTGAATCACCACTTCGACCATCACCACGCGACACCACAACGATGCTGGAATCGCCTTGCCTGCCTCGCGACCTCAAGCCCTACATCACGATGAAGTCGCCTCTCCCATTGCCCTTCCAATTCACGAGATTCGAATTCGAGTATTTAAGAGGAAGGTTGCGTTTATATATATTTTTTTCATTGGCAAATTCGATTTAATTGGGGAGGACGAGATTTGATTTCGAACTGCTTGATTTTGTTTGAAAAGGGAAGGCCGCGAGCTTGAATTGAAATGAGGATGGGAGTGAATTAAACTGGAGATAAAATTTCAAAGCTCGGCCATTTATTTTCTCGTGAGTTTTACTTTTTCTTTTGCCACTGTGAAGAGAAGATGCGTGAATTATGAAGGAAGAGGAACGGGGGACATGATGGACTGGTTGCGTGTACGAGTGGGAGACAGTGATTTGAAGGCAAAAAGCATTGATGTGAAATAAATTCAACTGGTTAAACAATGTATTAATTTATTTAAATTTAAATTCGAATCGACTCGAAAACGAAGCCAAAAATCTCGACCTCCTATCGAGGCGTGCCGCTAGGCGTTTATAATGTTATACGCCTATTCCAAACGCAATGGAAAAGGTTCCGAGTCCAAATTCGATCGTATGGAGAAGATAGCTTTTTGGACCAGTTATTAAATTAAATTTTCGATTTAATTTCAGCGCGTTTGCTTATCGTACGGCCAAACGATCACTCCAAACATTAAGAAAATTGAAATCTGATAATAATACACTATTACGGATCCAATGGAACTAGTTTTGTCGAATTCCGAGACTGTGCCTCGGAAGGCTATTTTTAAATTCAATTTAAACAATAAAATTCAAAACTGAACAAAACAGTTTCAAATTCAATTCTTAAAGTTCCATCACCTTTAGTATTATCAATATGAATTTTCTAAGCCTTGAAATCATTTTTAACAAGCTTGAAATTCCAATTTCAAAATTTTACCCAATTTCATACAATTAAATTCACTAATTAAATTGCCCAATTCATTCTGATATCTCGAATTTCAAATTAAACTGACTTCTAGATATTTAAAATCAATTAAATATCCTGATTTCAAATGTCAAAAATTCTGGGTCGTTACAAATTTCATATATAGTGATATATAATATGTTTGAATAATCTGTGATAGATTATAGTGTGATTAATTTATTGGATGCCATGGTAGCACTGGCCTAGATTTTGGTATTTAAAATACCATAAATATATTTTTTTTAATTTGAAAAGAAATTAAAAAGGGACTTTTGAAGTGAAACATTTATATAGAATTTTGGATTAGTTAAAAAGGAATTGAGTTGGAAAATAAATGGTTTGACTTTAAATTGTACTTAACTATTCCGTGATATTTTAAGTAGAGACTTTGGAATAATATATATAAAGGATTTTAAATAATAATACTTAAGTGATACTTGTTTAAATATAAAAGGGTTTCGATACGATCATCCTATCAAAAGTCGATATTCGGTACCGAAAATGCTGCTAATTTGCCGAAAATAAGATAAACGGAGCAATAGCAGTCCAAATTTGATGAAATGAAATATGACGCCTCACTCAGAAGATGATTTACAAATTTATTATATAAAAATATTCAGGTTTGAGAAATATTTTATTATCATCAAATATTAACTGATTTAAATTTTAAATAAAATTAAAATTTGAGATTTTAAATAGATTGGGAAAATAGAAGGGAATTTGGAAGTAAATATAAAATTGGCTATATTGGATCTTAAATAAGATTTCTAAATTACGAAATGGAAGTAGAATCGAGATTTGGTTGGTTTTGGAATATAGTTTGGGTTATTTAAGAAATTGATTTACAAATGGAATTTAAATTAGAAATCGATTTATAATGGATTTAAGTGATGTGAAACCGTTGTAAACTAGAAATGAGACCATGGGATTTATAAACAATGTTTATAAATAAAGTGAAATGATTATCAGTTGATAAATTGAAGATATAAATTCACAGTGAGAATTTATAATGAGATAGGTAAATCGGTTTAAAAAGAAAGGATAGATTTTACTTTTGGAAATGTGAAAAAGGGATTTATGAAATTTGAGACGTAAATCGATTGGTGATAAATCGAGAGAGATTTATAAATATTAGATTGGTTAATTTGGAATTTGGAAAATATATTTTTATCGAGAAGTTGAGTTTGTTTTAAAAAGAGGATTTTTAATTATTAAACTAGGTAATTTAAAAGTGTTTAAAAATATTTCAAGAAGTTAGTTATTTAAATATTTTTAAATTGTCAAAAAGAATTATAAGTTTTATAAACAAGTCTTGTAAATCGATTAGAATTTTATTAATAAATCAGGATTTATTTATTGTTTCAAAGTTATGTGATTATTTTAATTTTTTAAAAGTATATTTAATTATTAAATAAGGTTTTCGGAAAGTAATTGTATACTTTCATGGCGGAAATCAGAGGCAGAGATTGCCTACAGTTAAGTTTGGATTTCTCTGGGATAGAGAGTAATCATTGAGCTGTGAATCCATGGTTGATACCGCATGGTGCTTTCCATAATTATTTTTAAAAGTTTTCAAATATTTTTGATGGGAATGATTTGTGAATATATTTATTTCGGTGAGATAAGTATATACTTTTGAATAAAGAGATTTAATTTATTTAAAAATTAAAATTAAATAAGGCTTAGTGATTTTAGTGGAAAATGAAATCTTTGGTTAAATGATTGTTTATTTGATAGTTAAATAACCGACTATCAAATCTGGACTAAAAACATAACTTTGGAAATATCTAGAAGAAACACAGGGATTATATGGTGCAGTTGCCATCGAAGGTGCTATACTGTACGTATAAACTCGTTCCGTTCTTCTAGGACGACGATAAGGAAATCCGTCCACTAACGGTTAGGAGATGATCTCCGATCTTATTTTCGTCAGTTTATTTCTTAAAGAGTCGGATTTGAATTTACCGAAAATATCGGACGTTGTTTCGAAGAGACCGGGATCAGATAAGTTATTCGAAAACCACTTCGATCCAAAGAATACATTTTCGAAGTGAAGACAAGAGCATGGAATCGATGTTGGAGCATTAAAGTGCAAGGGCTAATCGCTACTAATCTTAAGGATGGTTCCAAAATGGATGTAGTAGGAATAGTGCCTTCGGTTTCGTTCAGACCCAGAACGGACTTGTATGGATGAATGCTTTCAGCACATTGTCATTGGAAGATAATGAGCATTCTAAGTATAAATTCCTTGAAAAGGTAATCGTAGCCTCGAGCCTCATCAACCGGAATGATTGAAAATCAAGGGAGATGTAGCAAGACAAAGTGGGTCGCACCCAATCAGGGTATGTTATCACCTTTCTAGATACCCTCGGATGTATTATTAATTATGGATACGGATGGTGCATGGAAAAAGAGCTCTCGATAAGGGTGGGAACATCCATGGTGGTAACATATTCGATTCTATCCAGGTTAGGGGTAGGGCCGGTCTTGTGTTGTAGGGGATCCTAGTGAGGTCCTCGGTACATTTTTCTAGAAGTGTACTGTGATAGGTAGTACCCTAGTGCCTAGTCATTGTATGGAATCCATTTTCCAATACGTACCTTCACGGTTTTGGTTGTAGAGCCTAGTATGCTGGAATTTAATTAATGTAACAATTTCGGCTATTTGAATAAGTATTTGTACTTAGACACTATTATAATATCAGATGATTTTGATATAAAGTGTTTTGGTTATCGTAAGGTAAAAACCTGTCGTGTTTATGTGTGACGCGGTCTTACGAGATACCTTTGTTTTTCAAAGAATTTTGATAACTTTAAAAATTCAAATTGAGTGTGTTTTCTTCACGCTGGTTTTCCAGACTAACTCGGGTGTTATTTTATTATAATGCTCGGGGCAGACCGAGTATTTACAGATTCAGGGTAGAATGCTATGGAGCTCAGGAGACAAGCTGGATGATAGGGACGTATTCCACATACTTGATTATATTCCATTGTGTGTGTTAGGCTATATAGTTAGCATTGGTGAGGACAAGTTACTATAACTGTCCAGTATTCATTTGTAAATTATTGTACTCTGATGATGATATGTATAAATAACAGTTATAGTTCTTTTAGTATAAAGACATGTTAGTATCTATTATATATTGTTCCGTTATGATTGTGAGATTCTGTGTTGTTGTTTCTGTTTTCTTCTACCTCTTCCTTTTCTTTTCCCTTAACTATTGGGTTTTCTGGCGTTCGATTGTATGGCATGTAATACAGTGGACGTATTAGTGTCGATTTTCGAGGGTCGAAAATCCTGGTTTGTTACAAAATTCCATTATGCTCATAAAAATCTGAACTCCATAGAAATAAACTCACTGCCATTGTCGTATCTCAACATCCTTCCTACTTCATTCCCTACCACAACTTTCCAAGTTTTAAAATTTTCAAACGAAAACTTAGCTTTCATCATAAACACCCAGACCTTTCGAGAGTAGTCATCAATAAAAGAGATAAAATACTTAGCTCCTCTAATAGAAGCTATAGCTATTGGTCCCCAAACATTCGTATAGACATACTCTAGTACTCCTTTGGACTCATGTCTACCAACACAAAAAGAAACCTTTGTCTACTTCCCCAACACTCGCTCCTGGAAGAATTCCAAAGGGTAGAAGGTTTCACCATTGATCATCTTTCTTCTATGAAGTAGCTCTAAGCTCTTCTTCGGAATATGACCCAATCTAAGATGCCAAAGTCTGGTGGCATCCAAAGCTTGTGAACTATCAACTCCAACACACGACTCTCTAAGAACTGTAGATCCTTTAGTAGATAAAGATTCCAGACCATCACTCCTTCCATCAATACAAGAGCACCATGTATCACCTTCAAGCTATCCGACTCTATCACAATCCTATAACCCAAAGATGCTAGCTGGTCCAAAGACTGAAGAGATTTCCTTAAACCTGGAACACAGCGGACTCTAGTGATAGTGCACACCACACTACTGTGCATGCGAATACGCACCGATCCTTCTCATAATGACTTGCAAGTAGCACTTTTCTCCATCAATATGGCACTTCCCTCCTTACTTTTGTAAGAAAAGAAAGACTCCTTCCTAGGCATCATGTGGAAAGTCGTCCCTGAATCCAACATCCAATAGTCTAATACATCGAAAACGAATGCAACCAACACATCATCATAAACAGCCTTTTCCACCGCAATAGATGAAGAACCATCCGCTTAATTTCTCATCCTCAAATTTGGACAATCCTTCTTCTAGTGTACATGCTTCTTACAATGATGACACATGTTGTCTCTCGACTTGCCTCTCCAACCACTTTCGGGCTTCCTCAACTTGGAACGGCCTTTGATTCTCCTTCTTATCCTTTCTTCCTCTCTCTATGAACATCCCATGACTACTGGCAGTTTCACCACTTTCGTTCATATGTTTCATCGGATCTCTCATCTCTTCACTCAAGAGTCCGGTCTTCACATCTTCTAATGTCAATGTGCTTCTACCATAGATCAAGCTATTAGTGAATATCGTGGTTCGCTTTAGAACAGAGCATGGTACCACCATAGACTTTTGCTCTTCGTCCACATTCAAATCAATAGCTTTCATCTTCATCACTAAGTAATCGAAAAGTTAAGACCTGCTTTCAACGACGTACCTTCTCGCATCTTATAAGTGAAGAAAGTCTTCAACAAAATTAGCATATTCGTGAGCGACTTCTTCATGTAGAGGTCCTCTTATTTCTACCACAAGTCTCTAATGGTAGTTTTACTACCAATCTCTGGACAATGTTCTCACCCATGGCCAATTAGAGGGTAGTAAAAGCCTATTCATCTCTTTTCTTACCAATTCTGAGATGTTCGCTAATAACGATTCTATGTCAAACACAACCTGGTGAACACGATTTTTTCTCAACACCACTTCATCTTCCACTGTCACTTCTCAAATCATTATCTTTGTTCCATTTCTTTATAACCAACTATGAATCGGATGCTGCACATGAACCCTTAGTGTAGGGTGCGTACTCCTGGGTAGGTTTAACCTCCTGACTTGGTTCTCCAGATACTTCTATTTTATCGAACACCATCTAGCACTAGGCTTCAACAACAACCTCCTATACTCTAATACCAAATTGTAATGGTGAAGACAAATGATTGTAAACTAACCCAAATGCATGCAGACCCAATAAGGTCGTGTTGTAGTGCGATAAAACAAACAACACATATCCGAAAAATAGGGCAATAACAAATCATAGATGCACAAATAGAAAAGAAGATCACACATAATATGCATTTGGTTATGAAGAAAATACTACTGGAGAGTATTCTACTAATCTCTAAATAATGACTATCTTTATAAAGACATTATTACTTAGGATCGAAGTAATTGATTTATGGTTATAAATC
Organism: Allium fistulosum; assembly: GCA_030737815.1. Lineage (NCBI taxonomy): Eukaryota > Viridiplantae > Streptophyta > Magnoliopsida > Asparagales > Amaryllidaceae > Allium > Allium fistulosum. The sequence continues at coordinate 1,432,746,765 of CM060902.1, forward strand.
AATGTCTTATGAATTCTCATATTCATATGGGAAACAACTATCTATTTAATTTTACCAATTTTCTACAATATGCATGTGCTTGATAAAATGTCTTCTTTAATTAAGAATTAATTGATTATTTCATTCTTCCAAAAATAATTATTCTTCTCATATAGATAATTCATTGCCTTCTTTAACGCAACAAAAGAGGTAATATATTTGAGTCATTCTTTCACATTAACAAAAATATTTTTCAAAACTTCTGTAATTGGAAAATTGTATCATCGAAATCAACGATATCTTTCAAATATTCTTTAATATGGAAATATTTTATCATCGAAATCTAACATAGCAAACACCATTGATCTTCAATCGCATCCTATTTTTTACATTTCATCTTTACACATTTCTTAGATCCAAATGCTCAAACTGTAACTCTTTAATATCTAACTCAAAGTTTATTTTATTATTCAACATGTTCTTTTTTTAAATAAACTGTAACTAATATTAGGAGCAATTTCAAAAGTGTGACAACAGTATACAATTTATAATAAAGCTATTTGCATCTTAACTTTTCAAGTTTACGATTTATTTTTTAATACTTATCACATATATTTATTTGGTCATATAGATATTGTTATCAAATTTATGCTAAATGTTTACCATAAGTTAGTATAAGTTGCTTAGATATAGTGTATATAAATTTTTTACACAAGATAAGATATTATAACATACTTTGATAAAAATATATTTATCTTTTATGTTTTCTTCTTCCTTTTGGGTTATCATAATAGTTTGTTATAAATGTTGCATATAGATTAGAAAGCAGATTTTGAATTACTTACCAAAAAGTAATTGACCGGATAAAAGCTAGTAGTGAACAGGTGTAACACCCATAATTTTTAATAACATTATTCAGTAGATTTAATTAGATAAATTAAATAGAAAAATGTAAATAATTAGAGTGATAAGGTGATTGAGATTTGAAAATAAAATTAAGGGTCGTGCTTAATTGTTTAAATGGGCTTAAGAATGGTTTATAGGATAATTAATTTACACAAGGGCATATTGGGAAATAGCTGCACCTTATTGCCATAACCCGTATATATCCACGGCTATACCATCCATACACGTTCATTTTCATTTTTCACCAAAACGTAAACAAAAAAGAAAAATAGCTGGTCATTGCTAAGGAAGAAAAGAGAAGAAAATTCAAGTAAAGCTTAGGATTCAAGCTAGGGGAAATTAATCTCAATTCAATCTTCTTATTCTAATCCAGGTGAATAATAATCTATATCATCTCTATTTTGTGTTTATGATCATTTTTTTTTTGATTTAAGATTAAATCCATTTTAATGATGATTTGGATGATGATATATGCTTGGATTATAACATGTTTAATTTAAACAATAATTGTTTAAATACGATTTTATACGGTTTTAAAGGTAAAACCGATTATAATGATTTTCAAATGCCATGAGGAATTTATATGTTATGTAAAACATGATTTTGAAGTTGGGTTTTAATTTTCATAATTTTCCAAGTTATGGAGAATTTATTATGAATTTTCAAAGGAAAATATGGTTAATTGGGTTTAAAATTTTATTTTGGAAATTATATTGAGAATTTGGGTCTGAAATTTAGATATGTTAGATAACATATTAAAAGTGAATTTCTATGATTTCTGGGGATTTTTCCTAAGTGATTTACTATGAGAATTAAATTATTATGAAAGGAGGACCTAAATGATTTAATTGTTTTGCTTAATGGAAGAGCTTATTTGTTAAATTAATCTTGGTTTAGATCTAAAATTATGCGGCAGTTATTTTTGTAAAGAATTTGAAAAGTTAAGGCAACCAATCACATATTTACAAGTAGGCAGGTTAGTTAGAAACAATTTGCTTTAATTGGCGCTAAATCAGTTTTACCCGGAAAAGTGGGTTCCACCCCTTTTAAAAGCATCTTTTGACTCATAGCTTCCGCCTTCAATCAAGTCGAAACCTACCAGGTCGAAACCTACGAAGCCTAAACCAATACACAAGATATCAACATTGATACGTAGTGGATTGGAGATAGGCGGAAGGCATGGTATCAAAATTTAGCTTTCGATGGGAATGAAACCTTTGTTTTGTTTTCTAAAGAAATGTTCTTGCCTGTTTTACTAAATGCTTTCGAAGGTGTCGAAATATATGCTTTCAAAGGGGTCTTTGGAATAACTTTCGAAAGAGGGTTGCCTCTTTATCATTTAAAGTATAGCTTTCGAATGAGTTACTTAGTTTCCAAACTAATGATTTCAAAAGGGGTAGTTTTGACCTAGTCGAAACCCTTCTGCCGACCTTATGCCTTTCGAAGGAATTGAAGATATCAATGCTTTCAAAAGATAATCTTTTTTTGTAAATATGAGCCACTTCCTAAATCTTTCGAAAGGGGTTAATAGTTTCGAAGGCAACGGATTCGAAAGGGGTTTCGAAGCTAACCTTCAAACGTTTTACTTATATGGTTTAAGCTTTCGAAAGGATGGTTCCGACGCCATCAAGTTTGTTTCCCAAACACTTTTATATGATAAATAATGGTTTCGAAATGGATACCTTTGTTTATGTTCACTTTGACCTAAAAGATATTTTAAGGAATAACTCAATGGTTTCGAAATGGGCACTTTCATATGACTTCGAGGCTATGCTTCTAAAATTGAATGGTTTCACTTTAATACATTCGAAAGGTTTCGAAAGAAAGGTTTTAGAGTGTTTCGAAAGGCAGGTGCCTAGAGCTTTGAAAAGAAGATTTTAGTGCTTTCAAAAGCAGGTTTTCCAATGGTTTCGGAAGTAATGATTAAAGGTTTCCAAAGCCTTAGTTTTCAAAACAAATAATGCAATCTCATTTTAAAGGAAACCAATGGCATAATAAAAGAGTTTGGAAATGACTTTAAGTATGGAGTTTGAAGAAGTTTTCCTTTATTAATAGGTTAAAGGGATTAACCAAGTTTTATATAAAATGATTTCAAGGATATTAAACCACATGTGTTGGTATTATTATGATATTATGTTTACTTCTTCACATATATATATATATTCACATTGTAATGGACCCATAGCTGTATTTTAGGGAGAAAGGGCAGAATAACCAGCTAGGTTGACCCAATAGTGAATATAATTAACTCCTGAATGAGTAGAATTGCATCCAGGAGGTCAGATAGACCAGAATGTAGGATGCCTAAATATTAAAGTTGTCAGATAGACAGGTTCATAGTAAACCCATGAAAACTATGTTTAGGAAAAGTTATTGGCAGAGGCCAATTGGTTCATAGTAAACCCATGAATACTATGATTAGATTGAGTTATTGGTAGGGGCTAATAGGTTTGTAGTGAACCCATGATAACTATATCTAGATTCAGTTATTGACAGATGTCAATAGGTTCCTAGTCAACCCATGAAAACTAGGATAAGAGGGAAGTTATTGGAATTACCAATAGGTTCAGGGAGGACCCATCAAAAAATGATGTTATTGGCAGGGACCAATAGGTTCTTAGTGATCCCATGAAAACTACGAAATAGGATAGGGAGTCCATAAATTTAAACATGTTAATAGTAAGCCATTGAAAACTATGAAAAAGGACAGGGAGTCCATATGTATTGAATAGGTTATTAGTCAGCCCATGAAAGCTATTATGTTAATAGCGACCCTAGAAACTATAAATAAGACAGTTAGTCAAAATGAAATGGGGATGGGGATGGGTAATCCAGAATTGATTTACTTGTTTACATATCATCATATTATTTTGAACTATTATGTTTTGACCATTGTGGATGCAGGAGCACAGTATATGGTTTTATAAAGTTTTAGGATACTAGTGAGGGGAAAACCCGTTTCACTAAGCGGCGTGGTCTCACTAGATATCTAAATAATTTGAAATGGTGGATTATTATTCATACCAGCCTTTATGTCTGACTCGAAGTTTATGTTTTCCCCTTAAACTCTTGGGTGCTCAATTGATTTTGAGTAGTTTGAGAGTTGAGGTTTTCATGTACCTCTTTAGACGAATAAGCTTCCGGAGACATGCATGAGGAATGATAGCTATTTAGAGTTTTCTTTTATTTTGATTCCGCTGTGTTGAAGATGTTTAATTGCCTAGTTATATACTCTGATCATCCAAGAGGGCATCTTCATATGTCGCTCTTGGCATATGTTGTAATAATTATATTTTCTTTGAACGTGGTTCTCATATTGGGATTATGTAATGAATTTGAAATGCTTTGAAATGGAATGAGAAAGTGGTTTGTTGATTTTAAAAAATATCCATATCCATGTGTTTCTGTTATATCAATGTATCTAACATTACCGTATTTGGTCGCTAAGGATTAATAACTATGGATGACTGCAGCATCCGTAGCCGTTAGTTTTGGACCTCCAAGTGGGGGATGTTACAACAAGCTTGAATTCGATCAAATTTGTGCTTGAATTTGAAGTAGTATAATAAAATATTTCTGAATTCTATATATTGTACAAATTTATCTACATTATTAGCAGATTTGTGCAGATTAATAATATAAAGTCATTAAGCAAGTTCGTTGAGTTTATGAAAGCATTTTTTTATTTCTCCTTGTACTCTATTATACAGTAGAGCTAGGAAAAATATAAAAGACTACTCGATATAAGTTGGGGTGAGCATTTATTGGTTAAAACTGAATAAACCAACCAAACCAATTAAGTTTGGTCGGTTTGGTTCGGTTTTTAAAGTTAATTGGTTGGTTTCAGTTTCAGTTTCTGTATTAATATTTCTTTAGCTTATTGGTCGGGTTTGGTTTTCAATATTTGAAAACCAAACCAACCAATTAAACCAAATTTAAAAATTAAGTTATTTTAAAATAACAATGTTTCTCATGACAATGCTATTATTTACAATTTTTTCATAACAATTTTTTTCAGTTCATATTAATATTTTTAGAAGAGGAGTTTTTTTTCAAAATGTTTGCATCATATGGACCCAATTAATTGATTTAATCTTATATTATATCAACAAGTAGAAGATCTAATTCATTTTAAGATAAACCAACCAAACCAAACCAAATATTATTGGTTTGGTTGGTTTTGGTATTAAAAAATAATGGTTCAGTTTATATTTCTTGAATGATTATTTTGGTTTTAAACCGAACCAACCATTTGCTCATCCTTATATACTAGTATATAACTTAAAGATGACAAAAAACTATATACGGTAGTGCTAAAGGAGCGAAGATAAATAAATTTGGTAAGCACATAAATAAACTAGATAAGCACATAAATAACAAGGATTTGTGAGTTGGGTTTATAAGGCATACATAAACATTGATTTAATGTTCATTGACAGGTAAAAATCCATATATGTATATAATTTCTTCAGTACATATATTGGCACATTCTGTTTTTAAGCCAGTTGCATACATTACACTTTATGGTCAAGGGCGTACCTTCATTTTATCATCTATGCCCTATTACGTGTTCTGTTTTTTCCTATCATTATTTTCTTTTTTACACTGTCATATCTTCTCCATTGACTAATATTTATGGTGGATGCATGGTGAATCTCCATACCCATTAGTTTCATCACTTAATCTTAACAATGCAGTCGATGTTACTAAAGTTGTCCTGCAAAGTAAAAAGCAAATAAACAATGGAAGAGAACAACATGGACTTCAAAATGTATCTTTTCTTCAGCAATCACCTCCCAATCAGTTGGCTTCAATTTTCTTTAGAAATGAATGAGACATGTTGCTCTATTTGACTTATGATTTTGGAAATTCATTATCTAATTTTAATGAATAGTTGTGGTGGAAATGATTTCATTTCATAATCCCTTATTTATTATAGATGGAAATGAATTTACCCCTTGATTCTGAACTATAGCTATCATGCTTCTTTTTTGGTGATTTTTCCCTCGGTTCCAATTTACAGTTGTGATGTTTCTTTGTTGGTGACTTATTTTTCCTTTAACTTGATCACTTTCTTCTATGGATTAAATATATTAAAGTTGAATATAATGAAAGTTTTGGTTTCTTGTTGTCCGTTGTGCATTTCAGTGTTTAATTTAGAAAACTTTGACATTTATTTAAAAAAGGATTAAACTAAGATGTAACAAAATTGCAGTGGTTCTGTGCATATTTTTAATTATTTTTTGCCTACGAAATTTGTTTTCCACCATATGCATATCTATCTTGTTAATTTATTGTATTGAATAATCAATAATAACGTTGTTAGTGAAAATTTTATAAAATATTAGTGTGAGTTATTTTGTTTTTAAAATGAGAAGAAGTGATAGAGAAGATGAAGAATGTGAGACATCTTAGAATATAAGTAATTATATATACATATATATATTCTTTTCAAATATATATATATATATATTGAAAATGGGTCAATACTAGGACCAAAGCCCAAAAGAAAGAAATAAAGGTCGGGTAAATTGGGTATGAATACCTTAGCCGATACATTATACACTGATATTACAACATCCACAACAACAACGAAGCCCTAGTCGCATTTTTTTTCTTCCTTTCGTATTCTCTTCAGAGAAAAGTGATACCGAGAAAATTAGGTTTCTGCTATTTTGGAACGATTACTTCTAATTTCCAACTTTAAATCCTTTCAAATTCTTCAAGGAGGCTTCAACGATAACTTCTTATTGTTATTTGCTCCCAAGCGGTTTGAATTTGAGTAGAAAGTGCTCGAATCCATGGTTTCATTACTAATGCGGTTTGAACAGTCCTCTTTGTTGTTATTTTTACCCTTAAGCTTCAGATCTGGGTGATTGGTAACAATATTACTTGAATCTGAAGTCCTTTTTACGCTGACTGCTGACTCCTTTTACTCCTGAAACATGTTGTTTTCTTTGATGACGGCTTGATTTCCAAGCTCTTGAAGCTTACTACTTTCACCATGACTCCAAATAGATAAGTGGTATATTTGATTGTTGAGATTACTTCTATGGTGGTTGTTTCATAATCTTTGATCTCTTATTGCTAGTTGGAATTTTTTATCTTGGTTAAGATCGCAATTGAGTGCACGGTATTTCCTATTCAATCCAGGTAATAGTGACATATGGTTAGTATCAGAACTTAAATTATTTACCGATTTATTAATGATGATAACCTATTTACTTCCCTTGCAGGAATCGCTCCTATATTGAATTTTGGAATGACTGCCTTAAATTATATTATGAGCTAATTTGTTGCCATAATATCCCCCTCCAGCTTGATATGTTTGCTCTTCAAGTTTGTTGCTTTCATCTTGTCTCCAAGTAGATAGGTGATAATCATTATTGTTGAGCTTACATCTGCAATGATTAGCTCTTTAACCTTTATCACTGTTTATCAATTGCAAATTATTGTCTTTCCCAAGCACATATTTGTATGAGCGGTAGCTTCTATTCAAATCAGGTAACAAAAACAAATTGTTATATTCAATATTTATACTATTATTGATATACATATTAATAACCTGTTTACTTCCCTTGCAGGAAATGTTCCTGGTTCGAATTCTGGAATGGCCGCCTTCAGTTATGTTGCGAGTGCAATTGTTGCCATAATAAGCTTCTATCTTTGGCCAGTGGTGATCACTATGTTGAAGGGGATTCTCATAAGAGAATTTCCCCTTTTGTAAGTACTCTTCTACTTTTTCTTCATACTTGTCTAGATCGCATATGTTATGGCTTTCGTTGTTAATGTTGGTTGTCTTACCAGCTTTTAGAAACAGAATATTGTATTCTGTTTCTATGGCTTTCCATAGTTGTAAGCTATCAGTTTCAATGTTTTTGTGCAATCAGTTGGTCCTTTCCTTCCATATAAAGTAGATTACAGTGGTTAAGACTATACATGCTTTGTTGAATTCTTTTTTCTTTCCTTTGAACACCTTTTGAATGTTCTGAATGCTTTCTCTGATGTTTTGAAGAACCAGCTTTTGATTGGGATTTAGCTTGTTTTTGGCTATACACCATATATGCCTTGAGTATGAACAATCAAAGAAAAGATGATCAATATTTTCTGCCTCACTTTACATAAGAGACAGTTGATATTTACTTTATTTTTGCTTCACTTTGCACACCTGTCTCTTGTTGGCGGTTGGTTTAAAACAACAAAATAGGCACGGTAGGCATTTTTAAGCAATTAGTTGTATTTCAGATTATTTTGTTCCATTCCACTTCCATTTCTTCACCTTTGATGAAATCCCAAGTATTTTTAAATGAAAATTTCCCTTTGAATGAAAGTTTCCAATTCCAACAGCCCACTTTTATGAATGTATCTATTTCCATTTTACTTATTGTTGTACTGAATATTGTTGCCGCTGGTTGCATTTGGGCGTTACACATTGAATTTTGTATGATGCTTTCCACTTTAGTAGTAGCTCCTCCAAATTGATAAAGGTTACTCCAGCCTAGTAAATTGATCAAGGATGTTCCATTAATCCATGGATCAAACCAGAAACTGGTTTGCTTACCTTCTTTGAATTTTCTTTCAATTAATTTTGAGCGGTTTCTCTGTATTTTAAAATTCTTTTCCATGTATGTGAGTAATGATTTTCCATTGGCATGGTTCAAAAATTTATATTTTTGATATATCTGGCTTTCATTCATCTAGTACAAAGAGATTTACCTTCAATGAATTTCCAAAACAATTTGTAGTTGCATACTTTATTCGCATCAGCAAAATTTCTTATACCAAAACAACCTGCTTTCTTTGTTTTTGTGACCGTACTCCATGAAACTTTATGATATTTCCCTCCCCATATGAAGTTTGCACATAGTCTTTCTATTTTTTCCATTGCTTTTTTGGAATGTTGAGAGATTGCTTCTAATACATGATTATAGCTGTGATGACTATATGGTTGAGTTCTATTCTACCTGCAATAGATAGTAACTTACTAGACCAATTGTCTAACTTGTTTTGAGTAATATCATGCAATATAGCACAGTCCCTATCCTTTATTTGATTAGAACCGAGAGGGAGTCCCAAGTACTTGACTGGAAGACCACTTTCTTGAAATTTTAACATATTAAGTATCTCCTTCTTACTCTTGCATGCTTTACTGAAGTATACCTTGTTGTTACTTTCATTTATTTGCAGACCAGCATATTGTTTGAGGCTGTCAAAGATTTTTCCAATATTCTCAGCATTCTGAATATCTACATTCAAAGAGATTAGTAAATCATCTGCATAGAGTAAATGTGTAATGCAAGGAACAGTTGAGTTAATGGGTTTTAAATTTTTGTGCAACTATTCCTTCTCCATTTATAATATAAATATTCCATGGCTACAGAGAATAAGTAAGGAGATAAGGGGTCTCCCTATCTTATTCCTCTATTACTATGTATGAACCCACAAGGGGAACCAATTATAAGGATAGAATATGCTATGTTACAAATGCATTCTTTCACTAGGTTGCAAAATTTTCATTGAAACCTATTGTCATGTTATGTATATAATAAAATTTCTATTTATTTTATCATAATGCCTTATGTAAATCCACTTTGATACACATTTTGTTTTTCCCACCTTGGTTTTGGTTTCTTAACATTTCATGTGCCAATAAGGTATTTTCAACAATAAATCTGCCTGGAATAAAAGAACTTTGATTTTCAAAAATTAAATTTTAGAAATACTTTTATTCTACTACTCATATTGTAGCTATAATTTTGTATAAGAAATTACAACATGCAATAGGCATGTAATGTCCTAGGTAGTTTGACACCTTTATTTTTTGCACAAAGGGTAATAAAAGTTTGGTTAAGATTTTTCAAAAGTTTTCCAATGGTAAAAAATTCATTAATTGCATCAAATAGGATATATTTTAATCCCTCCCAATGAGTTTTGTAAAATTTAGCCCCAAAGCCATCTGGCCCTGGCCTTTTATCATCTTTAGCATTAAAAATGATATTTTTGATATCCTCTAAACAAACTTGAGCAAGTAAAATTTCTTCACTATTAGCATGCAATAAGTATTTAGGAGTGATGTTTGGAAAAGCACTTGGGTTCCCTTCAGAATTATAAAATCAGTGAAGTGTTCGATTGTCTCCCCCTCTAATTGAGAGGCTTCATTGATGATAATCCCATTATCATTAAGTAATATTTCCATGTCATTACAATATTTTCAACTAGACATCTTGGCATAGAAAAATTTACTTGGCATATCAACACTAGTAAGCCAATCAACTTTGGCTTCCTATCTTAAGTTGACAACTTCAAAATGTAATGCATTGCCTAACTTCTTTTTCATATGAAAAAAACTATCAATTTCCATGATGTATGAGCTATCTAGATTAATATTATCTTGCAATCTCACATATTCCTCTCTAATTTGATTGATTTCATTGTTGTTTTTATTTTTGTTCCGCTTTTTTTATTTTTTCTTTAGTTTGTTGCAAAAGCTTTCTTAATTTGTATTGAGCTGAACCTTCTATTTGAATTTGAAAACAATTTTTTGCAACCAGTCTATATTCTTTGTCATAAACCCATCCATTTTTTAATCTAAAAGGAAAATTATACTTAACTAAATTCTTTTGAGAGAAAGGTAATTGTGGTGGGGTATGATCACTGGTTGCTTGAGGTAATGTATAACATTTGAGTTTGGGAAAAGATCGATAAAAACTCGATTGACCATATTTCTGTCCAATTTATAATGTATGTTTTAAAACTCCCCAAATTTCCAAGTAAAATTATTTCCTTTTATACGGGGCTCTATTAGTCCAGTTTTTAACATAAAGTTAGAGAGGAATTTTAGTTTCTTAATAGGAATTAAAATTCATCCTTTTTTTCAAAAGCATTCATTACTGTGTTGAAATCACCAATTAAAATCCATAAATTGTTAATATTAAGGTTTAACTATTCCAAGTGATTCCATAATAGAATTCTATCTTTTTCAAAGTAAGATGCATAAAAAAATGTTACATCAAAATACAAACCCCCTTTATTGTTAAAAAGTACAATGAATATACTATAGGTTAGGAGTATACTGACATAGTTATCAAATATTGGGATCCTAGATTACAATTATCCTACCATTGCCTCCATAGAATTATTATTAATAACACTCCATTTAGTCAAATATCTATTTTGAAAGTTTGCTATACTACCGTCATCAAGTTTATGCTCTATTATACTAACAATACTAGGCTTGTGAGACACAAGTAATTTAAATAAAATCTCATTTCCTTTCAGGAGAATTCAGTCCCCTAAAATTTCAAGCAATTATTGACATATTAAATAATTATTATAAAGGATATCACTACAGCTATATAGATATGTTGCTGCTAACTTCTATGTTTTCAAAAGTTTTTCCCACTCTTTTCTTACAAGACTTTTTCCCTTTGACTTTCAGAAACTCTTCCCAATCTGGGTTTTTAATAATATACTTTTCCTTAAAACTTTTATGGTATGTAATATTATCATTATCATTATCCATAATTTCTTACATGCTCTTTTGTCTGTTCTTTTTCCTATTATTGCTGACAGGTGAAGAAGAAAAAGATAGAAGAAGACCTGCATTCTCTATCAGTGACTCAAAGTTGATAGAAGATGCCTTATGTGAGCTGATATTTGCCATATTGACTGGATTCTTCTTTTGTTTTTCATTTGAGATGAAATTTTATCTAACTAAACTTTGTTCTTCCTGCTGAAGGGATGAACCATGAACTATACACTTTGATCCCCTGAACTCTTTTGCATGATCTCTGAATTCCTATACAAACTGCCATCAGGAACTTAATCTACAGCAGAATTATCTTTCTAGTTCTGTTGTGTAGTTTCAGTGGCTATATTAATGTTCATTTCTTTATCTTTGATGCTTTTTGATGTTTCTTATAATATAGTATTCTCTATTTTCTCATCATCAGTAATGATTTCCATGTCATCTGTTTTATTCAAACCAGAAACTTTTTTCTTCTTTTCAAAGAAATGAATTTTCTCTGAAACTGAATTATTATCAAGATTGACAAGGTCTTCAGAATGGACATTATTTTTTAGTGTTTTCAGTGTTATTTACTTGTTCATTCCTTTCTTGATTTACTGAAACTTGCTCTTTTCTTGAATTATTTGAATGTTGAGATTTTGCCGAAAAAACATTAGCATTTACATTAACCTTTTCTTTCCAAACTGGCTTTGATGAGCAAGCTTCTGTGAGATGTCTGAAATAAACACATTTCATACATTTAGGAGGAATCCATTCGTATTTGATTTTATGAATAATGTTTTCTCCATCATGCATAGTGATGTAGGCTTCCTTTGGTAGATCTTCATTGGCTTTATTCTCTACTAAAATTCTAGCATAGCTGAACCTCGTCTCATTGGTCGTAGGCTCATATAACTTTATCGAAATGCCTACAACACTAGCAATTGCTCAAAATGCTTCTCTGTCCCAAAGCCTGAGATTTAATTCTTGCAGTCTTATTTAGATTGGATAAGTTGATAACAAATCTCCATCAAGAATCATTTTCTTTTCCCATTTCTTTGAGATTATAAGCTTACCATTAATAAAGAAAGGACTACCTTTAATAACCTTACTACAGTCAGCTGCATTAGAAAATCTGATAATGAAGAAAACGTTGTTTCTTGTATAAATATCGAATTTATCTATAGGATTCCAAGTTCTAACAACAAAATCTCTGAAGTGATGATAATAAGGGCATGTTCCAAACACGTAAGTTACTATAGAATTGCCACATTTGTCTTTGGTTCTTTTACTATCCGCCTCCTTAACAACAACTATTTTTTGTCACATAATTTGATAGGAGCAGCATAATCCAAATCAACATTAGAATGAGCCTTCCTTTTCTAATCAAGTCCGCCCAAGTTGATGATGGTTTTTATATATTGATTGTACCAGATGTAGAATTTATTAGGTTTCTTGAGGCATTGTAGGCCTGCTTGTTCCATATCGGTTGTTGATTAGATCTTTTCTAATTGTTGCTCGGCCTATTGGGTGATGTTCTTGTCGGAATATAAGCGGCGGGTCTTTGAACTTGCCTATGAATTCTTGCTTAAGGATTCTTACGGCGGTTTTCTTACAGTTGAAACCTATCATCGTCCTGGTCGTGGGGCTTATCCTTTTGATTTGAGAAAGAAGGAAGATTAGGGGATGTTAAAGAATCGGAGAGGGGGACTGAAGAACCCTTAGTATTCAGATTAGAGGAGGCCATGATCAACTTTTTTTCTACATTTATTTTTGTATAAGTAATTATATTTGTTTAAATATAGGTTCCTCAAGAGAAGGTTGGACCTTTTGGGCACCAAATGCTTACTCCTTTGTAAGGAGAGAGGTCATGCATAACCACCACATGTGCGTTGCCGCCACTGTTTGAAACCAAATTATAAACTCGACGTGACTTTTTGAAAATGGCGGGACTTTGACTTCAAACGAAAGGATGCAACTTTTCATTGACAAAAATACACATCTTCGCAACTATAAATAAAAACTAATTTCATTTTTTAACTCTTTCTCACTTCGAATCTCATTCTCTTCTCCTCTTGTTCCATTTAGTACTTTTTTGGTTTGTGATACTGCAGATCACAAACTCGATACTCTTGTCACTGCAGCAGTCAGTTTAGAAGATAGTTTGAGTCGATTTAGACAGTCCTATCGCAATTGATTGATGAGATTAATCATCTCGGCTCTATTGTATCTTACGAGGCGATTTACCTTAACTTACAACACTCATTCGTTTGTTAAAAAGAATGGTGGAGGCAAATAATGTCCTAAGGAGAGCGTCATCGACTTGCCTTTAAGCGGTCTTTATGGATTTGATTCTACCACTGCCGTGCCACTTCACCAAAAATCCAGGAATACAATTCAACACACGTTTGCTAACCCTAGCTAGTATGTTGTAAATGATGATAAGTATCCATTGTTTTAATTAAAATTTATGTTTTGGTGATTTTGTTTGTTAGGCAGGGCCGGCACAAGGACATTTAATGCCCTTGACGAGCTTTATTTTTTCATTTCTTTTCGCCCTTTTTCTTAAAAGAGAACGATAATTTTAAATGTAGAAATAAAATGAATTTTTTTAACGTAGAAATAATATGAAAAATCTTTCATATATAGAACGATAATTACAAAATGTTAGTCTACTAAGCCATTTAAAGTACATATCAAAAACCAAAATGTCAACATGATATCATAACATACTAGTGCAATTAACGGAAACAACTCCTTCTCGCATTCTTTGAAGCAAACTCGTCTATTATCTCTTCATAGTTAAGAATATCCAAGTACTCATTTTCAATTAAAATCATAGATAATCAGCTTAACCTTTTTTGCGACATAGTAGTCCGAAGATATGTTTTAATCAATTTCAATTTTGAGAAACTTCTTTCCGCCGAAGCACCCGTTACCGAAATAGTCAACAAAATTCGATAAGCAAGCCAAACATTCAAAAATCCACTTACATCTCGATAAGACCTCAAAAAATTTAAAATATCAAAGGATTTAGTTACTTTTGATGGTAGAATCCTTCTTAATTGTCAAAGATCGTAGAATAATTCTTTACCACAAATATCTTGCTCTTTATTGTGTTCCAAAAAATCTTCTAATTTCATGCAATGGTTCTTTAACTCGTCATTGTCAATATTTTTAAACTTCAAATTTAACAAGAAACCAAAAGTTCCTTCATAAAGCATAAATTGCTCAAACCGGTCTCTAAGTGAAGTTAAAGCTTGATCTATTACATGAAGAAAACAAGTAACTTGAAAATTATCTTCGGGAGATTGCATATCAATATTCTCTTCGATATCTTCATCAAAATGTTTTTTCTACGCACAACTCTCTTTTCCAAAAAGATTGGATCAATACCGAGTTCAATTGCAATTTCTTTAGCTTCATTCATCATGGTTTCAAATCCATCTTCTCTAAGTTTTTCAAAAAATGCTACAAGCTCCTTATTATTTGTAATTGCATCTTTGATATCCATTTCCTCTCGTTGAAGTATTTTATTTACTCGATTGATATTTGTCTAATATTGTGTACCAAATACACAAACTAATCAAGAATTCAAAATTTTCCAAAGCATTTTGGAATAATCCTTTAGCCTCCATCATCACAACATCATCTTTAGAATTATTTGCAATATCAATTAAAGCATCTCTTAGTTTCGATGTTTGCGTTCTTATTGCTTTAACACTTTCAATGTGACTTTTTCACCGGGTTGCCGATAATGGTTTTGGAGTCAAACCTTTCACATAGCTTCGAAGTATTTCCCATCGATGAGTTGAGCTTTCATACATAATTTTGTAGCTTTCATACATAATCTTTTGCATATATGCAAAAAAGTTTGTAGCTTTCATACATAATTTTGCCATATCACATATGCAAAAAAGTTTGTAGCTTTTATACATAATCTTCGAAGTATAAATCTTTTGCACATATGCAAAAAAGTTTGTAGCTTTCATACATAATTTTGCCATATCACATAAAGCAAGATTAAGACTATGACACCCACATGAAATGTAGAAGGCTCTAAGATTTATATCAAGTAGCATTTTTGCACACCTTGATGTTTACCTACATTAAGTTCAATTAAGTATTTAATATTATTATCAATAAATTAAAATCAAGTTTAGGAAAAAAAAGTTATTTACTATTGTTACCTTTCATGTTTGAACCATTGTCATACCCTTTTCCTCTCACATCATTAATATCAAGTTTAAGCTCAACCAAAACATTTTCAAGCTCATTAAAAAGACCAAGCCGGGATGTATCATCCATCATTATGAATCCAAGAAAATATACTTCTACCTTGATGTCATTTGCATCATCATAATTCACACATCTTATAATAATGGACATTTACTCCTTATGGCTCAAATCCGGAGTGCAATCAAGAATAATAGAGAAGTATTTTTCTTTCTTAATCTTTGTAAGCATTGCTACTTTGATCTTGTTAGCCAACAAACTTATCAATTCATTTTGAATTTTGTGACTTAAATAATGGTTATTGATTTCATTATTTACCACCCGTCTAAGATGACCTTCCATAATTGGATCAAACTCGGCTATAAATTCTATAAGTTGACAAAAAAGCCCATCATTTTTCTCATAAATTTTCTCATTTGATCCACGAAATGGTAAATTATTTTTAGAAAGTGTTTTGACAACATCAATTATGCGCACAAGTACTTTTTTCCAACGTTGTTTCTCTTGATCAATTTGCGTTTCAATTGCTTTTTCGATTGTTGCTTTTAGTTGAAGCCCTCTACGCAAATCCACCCATTTGATTAGATTTTCGTTGTGCAATGAATTACCTTCATGCTCTCTTAATTTAGTAGATAAATTATGCCAATCATTAATTCCTTCATTGGCTAATTTGGATGTTTTTTGTATGCTTAAATAGCTTACAACAAAACAATAAACTTGATCTTACTCATCCAAGTACACAAACCATTTTCTTTCATGCTCTTCTCTCCATGGATAACGGCCGTTGTAATGTTTAAATGAGAAGTGTTTACCATCAATCTTATTTCTTGGGAACATACCATTTTCTTTCACTATATTTTGATGGGACCATGTTGAATTATCATAATTCATTTGGTATCGGTAATTTTTCCCCCTAATTCCGGATCTCAATTTATATCAACATCCTTTTCAATATCAAGTATAGCTACATCCCCAACATCTTCATCATCAACATCAACGTGTACATGTACATTATTATCCTTGTTTACAACTTCTACAACATGTTGATCTTCAATTTCTACTTCAACATACTCATTTGTAGGCACTTCATCTTCATTTATCTCGATATTGGCATCAATATCCTCATGCTCAAAATTAATTTCTTCAACTTGACTTGACTTTGAAGTTTGAGATTTCTTTTGTCTTGCTTCAAATAAATTTAAAATTGATCCTACCAATGATTTTGCTTCTTCATCTTTGTGTTGTTTTTTCTTCCTATTTTAGTACCCGGAATTTTGTTTTCGAATCTTATCTCAAATTAAAATACGGCACAATATTATTAATGAAAAAAATATCAGCATTTCATGAATCATGCATTTTAATTCTTTTGAACTCAATTCTAGTAACTAATCATAATTTAATTTATTCAAATAAAGTATGAAATCAATGTTATTCATTTTCAAATTCATTCACAAAAAGAACGTCTGTCCATTTTCAAAAAAAAAATTCATTAACAAAAAGAAATAAAACAACTAAATTCACTTTCAATTAGCCAATTTGCAAACTAAGCCTACTACAACTTCTTGCACTATTTCAATAGACAATAGCATTAGCAATGATTCATATTTATAAAAAACTTAATAACAAACTGGAAATCCAACAACAATCTTATTTTCAATAGCATTAGCAATCAAAATTCTTATTAGAAAATTAGCAATCAAAATTCCTTTTAGACAACAGCAACTCATATTTTCAATCGACCCTAACAATAATCATATTTTCAACAGCATTCAAAACAGCAATCAAGTTTAGCTTTAAAACTAAAATTAATAAAAAACTTACATTTTAGAAAATCAACAAAGTCTATTGCACAGGTAGGGCAGCAGAGCACTGAGCACAAAACAAGGCAGACCATAGAGTAGCAGCAAAACTGAAAATTGAAATTAGGGAAAAATTGGATTTGGCGTTGCAATCGTTTGTCACTTCCGTTCTGGTGGCGTGCGAGTGGGTCTGGTGGCATGCAGGAGGTTCTAGTGGTGGTGGGCTGCCAGGCTGGTGGCGTGTGACACTGCGACTATGCGAGAGATTCTGGGCAGCGAACGATATTTCTTTTTTCTTTTTCTTGTTGCCCCTTGCTTGCCCGTTGCCCTAGACATTAGTCTTGTTTGCCTTGGGCTTGGGCCGGGCCTGTTGTTAGGCATGCATGTTAGGCCGGTTTTGATGATACTGATAAGAACTGGCCTTAGAGCAACTCCAACTGTTGGTAGGATGTTAGAAATGCTGAGATCTACACTAGAAGCTTGGTCCAACTGGGTGCAGATATCTGTATAGTGTGGATTTGGGGTGTGAAAGTGTGGATTTTTTGGATTTATTGGGGCACTTGTTTAACAGGCACCTGGGTATCAAGCGCCTGCTAAACAAGCGCCTCTCTCTCCCCCAACTCCACCGCCCAACGGCTATCTACAACGGCTATATTCAACCCCTTCAAATACAACCCCCTCCATCTTCTTTCCTTCACACCAAATTTCCTTCAACAATCCTAATTTTTTACTCTCCCTTATCGGTAATAAACATGTATTCCGATTTCGACGTTGATGCTGCAAGGTGCGGTTTTGAAGACTACGATTTACAAGACATTACGATTCCGATTGGCGGAGCAGTAACTAATGTAAGTTGGAGCGTTGGGGAAGACTACGATCTTTGCTACATTTACTGTGCACTCTCAGTCGATCCTATTCGAGGTGCCGATCAAAGTGGTGAGACTTTTTGGGGCGAAATTACTAATTGCTACAATCGGAAGAACATCGATCGGAAAAAAACGTTATCTTCAATCAAAGGTCACTATGGAAAAATCAATCGTCAAACACAAACATTCGATTCTCAAATTTTCAAGCTAAAGTAAACGAATCCTATTGTATTTGGAAACGAAACGCATTTGGTAAGATTTAATATAATATCATTGTTCTCATTTTAATCATAGTTCTCTAATTGTACCACTGTTTTTATTTATTACAGAGAATGACCGCAAACAAGTTGTTCAAACAAATCTATAAACCTGATAGTAAACAAGCAACAATTTTACCAGTTCATGCATGTTTATGACATGTTGGTTGAGCATGTTAAATTGAAATCATCGCTTTAGAAAACAGTTCAAGAAGTTCAATCAAACAGTGGTCGTGGTAAAACGCCTAGAGTTGTAGAAAGCTCTAATCCTAGGGAATCACTGGGCAGCTATGGTTTAGGATCAGAAGAAGACCTAACCCCTACCGAATATCATTTTGTTAGGCCATAGGAGCAAAAGCGGAAAAAAAGAAGCAGGCTGCTGCAGCGGATCAGGTAGAAATTAAAAAACTCCTACTTGAATCTGAAGATAGATATAACCGTGCAATGGAGACTCGAGCAATTCAACACCAAGAAAAGTTGTCAAGAATGGATCAACTTCTTGTTTGAAACCTCCAAAGAGGTGAAGATGCAATAATGTTCATGGATACATCGCATATGTCTGCAGAACAACTTGAGTATACGGAGCATAGAAGGAGAGAAATTATGAGACGTAGACGTGAAGAGGGTCATTAACTGTTTCTGTTTTTCAAGAACCTTTGTATCTTTGAATTTCCATTAGTTGTATTGTATTATGAACGTAAGCAATTATTTATATAAGTAATTTCATTGAAATTGCATTACATTTACAAAAGATTGGAACAACATTACGTTAATTAAACATAAACAGATTACAATAGCAATAATAAGTAACAACAACATAAACAACAGTAGCAAATGTAGCAATAGAAATATAGTTTCACTGTTTTCCAGAAAAGTTCCAACGATGATCTATGAGATCGTTTTGCAGTCTTCAATGCAGTTGAACACTGCGGTAGGACAGTTATCTTTCTACATGAAACTCGAGTTCTAGTGTGCTTCCAATCATATCGTTGCACCAAACAGGCGGTGGTGTTGGAGCACCCTCGTAAAAGTAATCTTCTTCCATGTCTCCTTTATCCTCTATAATCATATTATATAAAATAACACAAGTGTACATTATTTTGGTCATTTTAACCGGTGACCAAAGTTTGCATGGATTACCGACTATGGTAAATCTAGACTGAAGAACCCCAAATGCTCTTTCAACGTCCTTCCTCTGGCCTTCTTGCATCGCTGTAAACTTTGATTATTTATTGTTTTGTGGGTTAGGAATTGTCTTGAAAATGGTACTCCATTTAGGATATATACCATCGCCAAAATAATATCCATGATCGTACGTGTTACCTCCTAAAGTAAAGGTACAAGGAGTTGATCTACCATTTACTAAATCATTGAACAACGTAGATCGTTCGACTACGTTAAGGTCATTATTCGAACTAGGCATTCCAAAAAATGCATGTCATATCCATAAGTCATACGACGCTATGGATTCAAGAATAATAGTGGACTTACAAGACTTACCCTGATAAGCTACGGCATATGCCTTTGGACAATTCTTCCACTCCCAATGCATGTAGTCTATACTACCTAACATTTCTGGCCATCCTCGACTATCATACATATTCAATAACATTGCTATATCCGCCTTGTTTGGTCTGCGTAAGTATTGATCACCGTAAATGTCTACGATAGCTTGACAGAAATGCTCCAAACATTCTAATACTGTGCTTTTCGCCACTTTCAAATTTTCATCAAGCGCGTCTGTTGGTCCTGCATATGCAAGCATTCTTAGTGCAGCTGTTATTTTCTAAATTTTAGTCAATCCCATCGTACGAGATGATTGGGTTTTAAGACAAATAACAGAGGTCACCGCATGCAGAATCTTCTCCTAAAATCAGCATATGTGTAAGTTGGATTTAGAACAAAATAGTCTTCCATCAGTCTGTCATTGTGCCATGAATGTCTACGATTTTTATACCGACGAGCAACAACTGATCCACCTTGTTGCGCTCTGGATTGATCAACATGTAGTTCATTCATACTTATTAGCTCCTTTTCGCGACAAAAATGATCTTCCATCATTTCATCAAATTCGTCGTTGCTATCATCGAAAAAAATGTAATTTTCGGCAGCTATTTTTTATCTTTGAAATTGTTTGAGATATGAATGAGCAATAAAACTTCTAGCATTTAACAAACTTTTTATAGCTTAGATCACATTGATGGCCTTCAGAACAAAACAATGCAATGATGACTAGTTGGCAGGTATCATTAATTCAATTCAACCACTATGTATAAAGCATATTCCATTTATGTCACGTCTACAGTGTCCCGTCCCATCTACACACTGTTGACTATTTTTGCAGTGTCTTGTCCCATCTAAACACTGTAGTCGCGTCCTCACAAGCCAATAAGGAGATATGACTGAGTAGATCACATGCTGGCCTTCAGAACAAAACAATGCAATCATGACTAGTTGACAGGTAGCGTTAATTCAATTCAACCACTATGTATAAAGCAGATTTCATTTATGTCATGTATGCAGTGTCCCATCCCATCTACACATTGTTGACTGTTTTTGCAATGTATTGTCCCATCTAAACAGTGTAGCCACGTCCTCACAAGCCAACAAGGAGATATGACTTACTAGATCACAAGGTGGCCTTCATAACAAAACAAGCAATCGGGAATAGTTGGCAGATAGCATTAATTCACTTCAAACACTATGTATAAAGTAGATTCCATTTATGTCACGTTTGTAGGGTCCCGTCCCATCTACACACTGTTGACTGTTGGTGTAGTGTCTCGTCCCATCTAAACACCGTTGACACTACCAAACAATAAAACACTAGAAACTCTCTACGGCAAAAATACAGAAAGAAACAAGACAAAATTACTGAAACACGCTAATATTAATACAGTCAACAATAATACATAAACAAATAAACATGCAGTCAACAATAATACACTCCACAATAATACAACCAACAATAATACTCTCAATAGTACTTAGGTCTGACACAAAGAAACTACTGGTTACGGTCAAATTGCAGGTTTTGTAGGACATTTCTGAGACGTCTTATTTCTTATTCCAGTTCGTTGGCATACGTTATTGCCCTTGGGCTTAGACATTCATCAACCCATTCTGCGTAATTGCACCCTTCAGGCCAGAAGGGACACAACTGAATTCGACGACCAATATCTTCGCTATCAGCTCTAACCACAACTTCAACCTTATCACCACAATGGCAGCAAACTGCATAAGAGTCATCATGTTGTTCAACTGAAGGTTGAAAATTTTGCACTTGATCAACCTTCTATTCTTGTGGTCGTTGATGAACCAACTGTTTATGCAGAGGTTGGACAACCGCATCTTCATACTGTGGTTGAACGTCTTCCTGAAGTGTGAGTTGGTCAAGATTTGGGAATTCACGAGCAATGTCCTCGTAATGCTGTTCTTGGTAATTAATATTCCAATCTTCATCGGTGTGTTCGCTTTCCATTGGAACGTAGCCGAAATCAGAGTCAATAGATGATGGCCAGGAAAGCATTGGTATGAGGAACAGAAGAATGAAGGAGTGGAGGACTGAATTGTGTGTTTGGAAAGAAAAGCTCTTATCTATATATAGATGTCTGTGAATGCTTAAAATTTATTATGTTGAAATGTGATCATTGTATTTTGATTTGACGGTACACTAGAATCTGAGTACTGTTTTTGATATGTCTGTGAAATCTGAGCATTGATTTTGATTTGACATTACAATGAAATTGTTTTTATTAGACACAAACAAACATGACAATAATACACATGCATACACAAAAACAATAATATACTTAACAATAATACACTCACCATAAGCCTTATTACATAACTCAAATAAAGGTTATAACTAAACATGTTATTATAGAACTCACATTATGGATATCCAAATGGTTCTAACCAATTTTGACGTATGATATAAGCCTCATGTCCAGTGAATGTGGTGTGATATTTGAGAAAGTAATGACCTTCAAATGTGGAACGGGTGGTGCGAACAAATTTTCAAATATAACCTCATTGATGACCGTACTGTACCGCGTACAGGCGTTGCAGAAGTTACCATAAGCAGTCCTCAACTCTTCCTTCGTCCGTCTACTGTTACGCTCAACATTGCTATTGTAAAATTGAGCAATAGTGTCCCAAAACTGAGTTACCATTATCTCGCAATCGTCGCACATCTGATCAGTTTGTATAAAAGAATTTACTAGCAGTTTCAATTCGTTATCCGAAAATATTACGTTGGACATTTGACTGAATTTACCGAAGTTTTAAATGTTGTGACCTATGAATATAACACTTTCTCTTAAATAGAGAGGTCGTAATCCGTGTCAAAAAAATGAAGCATGAGATGAACGTCCACGTGTCAAACATCCATTAACTTTTCGACAAACAAACACAACTGTGTTTGTTACTCCAATAGTTTCGCAGCATAAATTATAATCAACACAATGTCATACTCACCGCAAATACTATACACAATGTCATACTTAACATAAAAGTATAATCAACACAATGCCATCAAATATAAACCACACACTGCTATACTCAACAAAAATATAGACAAGAACATATGACAAAAGCATCATCCCCAACATAATATGCAACCAACTAACGTAATACAAGTAAAATAGTAACAAAAACTGAAACATCAACATGCAGCACATCAGTCTATGTGATGGAACAGCTATCAATCTCCTCGTCGTCGCCACTGTCGTCGTCACTATCGTCATGACATCATCAAAGTCGTGAGGCGCAGGTCCCGCCTGGAGCTGCTCCTGAAGCTGCTGAATCTGGGTTTGTAATCCCTGTATTTGCGCATCATACCGAGTCTACTGCTGCTGGACCGCTGTCTGGTAACTCTGATACATCATCTGTGTATAATCAAGCGTCATACGCTCAAATGCAGCAATCATCCGTCTATTATAATCCATGTACCGAGAAAACTGATATGTGCACAAGAAAAATTATACACAGGTGCAGAATATTAGGACAAGTAATTTAAACGAAATTTAAAATTCGTACAAACCTGATGAGGCTGATACAATCCGGTGGATGGTACACCCATAATAGCGTCATCTGGAGGATACTGCAAGGGATACTCCACTACCTGACCATGTACATCATACGCTCTAAATGAATGAGGAGGTGGGTCGAACGTAGGACTACGTGTACTGAGACGATGTAGGCTCAAAGGTGGCAGGCGGTAATGGAACTCTACCAGAAGAGGTACGTGGACCAATATGATCAGAGTTCAAATCTCGAATATAATCAGGTAATGCCTGAGACATGGGGCTACTCGAGCCCAATATGAATCAAAGTCTCCCGGAACTGTAAAAGGCTCATCATCCACCCATCCCGCACTCCTCATCGCAAGAATATAAGCTGGTTCAACCCTAATATCACCATATATCATCCCATGGTTGCGGATCTGATGGAATGCGAACTATACCATACAACTGTAGCCAACACCGCTCCTCTAAATACCATATGAATGGACATGTAGGAACCTGAAAGCAAACCCTGCGTCGCGACATCGAAAACTGAAAAGTGAGTGGATGATCAGGACCCGGCTCTAAGAACTGTAAGTACTGATCCCAGGGACGAACGATAATGTTGCCATGCCGCCTCATATCCATCTACTATCCAGCCGCCATCAGCTCGTTGTGCACCCCTTGTGCAACACGAGACAAATTCATAGGAGGACCTCAACGACGTAATCTAGGGAAGTAAATATATGGTGTAGCATTCGCTTCTGCAATACGTCGGGGGTGCATATTGGTGGTATACTCGTACTACCAAAACGGAAGAATGTACCAAAATCCGTACATCTGTCTAAACTGCTGTAGCGCATAAGTATCCAATGCTACGTACAAATAACCAAGAATAGTAGTACCGTAATCATATATATGCAGTCCATCCACATCTACTAATCCAGCCAAAAAGCCAAGTCTAATAGTACCTTTATTATTAAAAAATGTGGATCCAAAAAGGTATAATATAAAAGCATGGATAACCGGAGTGTGCATATCCTCGACGGCCATGTACTCTACTATATATCACTACAGACAATGGAGAGTAATAGCACCTCCTATAACCTCCTCATCGGCCAAAGTCGGTAAATAAGCTGAATATGACTCGAACTCCTCAAATGAACTATCAAATGGAACATGGAGACGGTCCGATCGACCAACCTTTATGCCAGTGAGCATATAAAAATATAAAGAAATTGGTCCTAGCTCAAAATCGGGGAAATGAAATGTGTGAGTGGTAGGCCACCATCTCTCAATGAGGACCTCTACATGGCAGCGATCTACTGTGCAAATCTAAGTAAATCTAGAAATTCACCAAAAGGTGACGCATGTAGCCTATCCAAAATCGGCTGTGGTAACTGATCAAAATACTCATACACCTATACCAACTACCTCGTATCACTACGTGACGAATCTAAATATATGATTATTTAATGTTAAAATAAACAAACAATTAACATTCATATACACTTATATGGTTGTTCATCAAACAATAAAGAATTAAACGTATTCAGTCGCTATAGCTGCTGTATGTCGATGCGAAACAGTGGAGGGTAAGTCATGCAACGATCGAAGAACGTCTGCAGTCACGGTAACATCAGGAGGGGCATGAGCATGATCGATATTAGCATCGGTCGCATATCGAATGGTCCGTCTACCAGTTTTGACCGGATGGGGCGGCATTTCAACGCAAAGTTGATTAAAAAAAATTAAAAGAAAGATTGAATGGAGGAAAATATGAGAGAAGACAGAAATTTGCGCCTCATATAGGCGCGTAGGCTAGGCGCTTGTTCAACAGGCGTCTGAGGTGAACAGGCGTCCAACCTAGTTTTTCGTTGGGAACTTCGGGCCTTCAACAATTCGGAGTGTGGAAAATCGTATTTCCACACTCGGAACGGTTGGAGATGCTCTTAGAGCCGGAGCTAGAATTTGTGTTGACCGAACCTAATAACAGCCGTTGGTATTTTAAAATAAACATATATAGTTAAACAGTTACAGTTGGTATTTTAAAATAATCAAAAATAGGGAATCACAGTCTATCTTTACTATTCCTAAAGAAATTGGTTGTATATCATTTAAAGACTTAAACCAATCTCCACATGACTATTCAGTCGCCTTCTTGCTATTATTCTCTTCACAACGATCTATGAATTGCTGTGCAAACTTTTTTCAAAATTTCCAAATATTATTTGTGCTTTTGCAATGTGATATTTGAGGAAGTGTGTGTTTAAATTTCAACATGTGTTTGTGTCAGAAGTTCACTAAGATGAAAACTGAAATGCATGCATGAAATTTGCGTGTCACGTAAGTTCTGCTGTCGTAACATCAATCGGATTGTTTTAAAGTGGAATTCATAAATGAGTTATGATGTAAATGTTTAGCTTGTAGGCTTGAAGAAGTTGCAAAGACATAATTACCTTAAGTCTACAACAACAAAAACTTAGAATTATGTTTGCGATACGTTTTGCTTTATTTGTTCATTTATTGGTCATGGGCTTTTTGCGCTTTTCATGTATCTCGAGCACAGCCTGTGACTTGGGCTGTTAGAAGGCCTTTTGCCGAGGCAGGTGCTTTGATAATATTGATTTCAATGGTCTCCATATATAAATATTATTTTACCAACAAGACTAGCATTGTTTGTTTTGTCACGGAACCTTCCGTATAGAAAAGGAGAAAGGGGGAGAGAAATAAAAGAGGAAAAGAGATAGAAAGTTGAAGATACTTTCATTGGGGTAATAATAGCCGACTAACCATTTTAAGAGAGGAAACGAGAGAGAAGCATTGTTTGTGTATATAATGGTATGAACTGATCATATAAATCATTTTAACTATCAACTATGGATAATTTGGCTAAATAATACTTATATTATGGACAAATAAATCAACTCAAATATCGGACGACTAACCATTCTAATTAATGTCGAATACAAAAAACGCGACTTAATTAATCTACTTGCATGGTATATTTGTGTAGATTTGATATATACCCGTGAATATCATAATTAGCTTAAACTATAACCAACTGACAAAGGATCATGCTTTACTTAATTCAGATATGTAATGTCAATTCACACCCCTGCTAGCACTTAATGTGAACTCTTATCATTCAAAGAATGGCTAACAGATGCAGTTACCAGCAGGCTTGTTCTATACCTGCACGTGTTTGATTTAGATGTAGTAGTGTGGATGTTTAGTTGCCATGGGTAAAACTGAATGCTTGTTTGCTTGAGTAAACTTGACTATATATAGAACAACAACAAACTTTCGTTTTAGGACTGACAATAGTTGGCAGCCATTCCTTGAATAAATATTTTATCAGTTTTATTAGATACACAGCTAATTTCAAGTAGCAGACCAGACATCACACGCATTTAGTACTTAGTACTGAGTACTGCCCCTACGACATGGTAGAAATTATATGTACTTGGATATCATTTAAGACACTGAAAAGCCGGAGGATTTAGAACTATTCTGATGTCATTTAAAACATTAATTGGCCAACCCCAACCAACTTTGATAGGCATTTAGCAATTTGATTTCATTGAAACTTGAAAGCGTTGGTAGGTCAACCGATATATCATAACTACATTACTATTTAGGTCTACTTAGACGAACCATATTCTGTCCATCAATTATGAGGTAGAATTATCCAGATTACCATTTTTTGTACATGATATCATGAGAGTTCAGGTAACTTCTTTTTTGTTGCATCTCCAAATTTAACTTGGGGGCGCTCATTCATTCATTAGGTATTGAGCAACGGATGCATAATATATACATGATTAAACCAAATGTGCTGCTTAGACCAGAGCATGGTTTTCCCATCAATTAGATTTGTATCTACAACGATTGATTAGGTTAAGGGGCTTGGGTATGAAGTTCATATAAAATTTTACAAAAATCCTATAAAATTTGATAATAAAAAACATATTAAAAAATACATATTTATAGAAAGCATGCACGGCTTGATCTTTGCGTTTAAAAATGCTGTGTGAAAATTCAAACTAGTCTGCACTTTTTAAAACATAAATGTTACACTAAAATTATTCTTAGAAATTTACTAAAATTCAAGGAAAATATATAATAAAAACTGAGTTTAAAAACGCAAGTAAGTTTGCATTATAAATAGTACAATAAAGAAAATGCAAACTGGCCGGGCCGGGCTTGTTATGATGTAATGCTTATATTTTTAGACGAAAATTATTTTGTATTTTCATATCGTTATTTTTTGAAACGGTAAATTCAATGTCCGTTTTTTGAGCCGGCGTCACCCTACTATCCAGCAATGTTCCTTTTTTGTATTCCGTCTATTTAATCGATGTTTAGACAAGATAAAAAAATGAAGGACATCTATCCTACCAAACCATATCTTCTTCTCCATGAAATTTTTTAAACAAAGAGGTATGCAGTAATTTTTGAGTGCATCAGAGTCGATTTTGTTTGTGCAGACAAGTCTATACCGCAAAGAAAGAGATCCTGTATTATTCTCGAGGCGGCAACGTTTGTCTAGACTATTTTGCACCATTTAGTAGAACGCCGAAACAGCTTCAAGATAGTGACGACGCACACGAATCAACCGAAGTGCATTGTTTTCCAACAATTTGAAGACGATTACGCAAACAATGACTTATGCTGCACCCTTGGATGATGCTGCCCCAACGTCAATGTTTTAGGTGCCAATAGTCTCTGCTACGCCGTTCAGATTCGAGGGTCTGCATTTTAAGCGATGGGGCCAGAAGATGGAGTTTTCTAACTATGCGGAAGGTGGTCGTTGTACTGATAATGGATAAACCGTAGTTGCCAGACAGACCCAACAAAACTGAGACAGAGCAGACACTACAAGAAAACACTGCAGTTTCCTACGTAAAATTTCCTACGCCTTTCCTACGCCATGAGGCGGAACGTAGGGAAGACGTAGGAAATAGGTAGGAAGTGGTAAAGGCGTAGATAAAATAACCAAGGCGTAGAAAAGACGTAGCAAATCTTCTACGCTAAAATTTTAAACGTAGATAATCTCTTACGACATTTCAACGCATTCGTTAATTTTCTACAAATCTAGACCGACGTAGGAAAGACGTAGAAAAGTTCCTACGCCATCCCTACAACGGGTTGGGCAAGAATTTTCTACGCTTTTCTACGTCACTACTAAAAAGCATTTCAGTTTCATATATAAAATTTCCTACGTCTTTCTTACGCCATCAGTTGAAGCGTAGGAAATATGTAAAAATAGGAAACCCCGTACAAACTCTCTTACGACATAAATATAGTTAAAATACATAGATCCTCGGCCATCCCACTCTGTTTTGATACATATATACAGATTAAGGTTTCTTTTTTAACATTTGATTTGCAAGTTGGTTTGTTTTGTATAATTTAGTGGGAGCACACATAAATATAGTTAAAATATAGAATATATGCAACAAAACTTTATATGGCGTATGCAATTAGTCTAAATTATTTGATGATCCAGTAACATGTTTTCAAAGATTTTAATTGTAAAGTTTATGAAGCCAACCCCAAACAGTTTTAGGTTGACAAAACATTAACATGTTACTGAATTTTCAATAATATGGCGTATGCAATTAGGTAGCTTTATTGGGTCCACAAAATTAAGAAAGGGTTCACAAAACAGAAAAACAGTTTCAGCTAGCCAACTCCAAACATTTAACCGTTGAAAAAAGATAAACCCTAGCTCCCAAATTAATATCGCCACATTTAACCATTCAAATCCGATGTCGCTCTCTTCAAATCGCCACAAATCCATCTCATGCCTTTGGCATCTGAACGTAATTCAGATAAAGGGGAAGTACGAGGACGCCGTGGCAGTGCATCTCGTAATGGAGGTGTGCGTGGGAGGGGAGATGTTCGATCAGATAGTGAAGAAGGGGCATTACACGGAGAAGAAGGCGGCGGAGCTGGCTTGGGTAATCGTCGGGGTAGTGGAGGTGCGCCATTGTTTGAGAGTGATGCATCGGGATCTGAAGCCGGAGAACTTTTTGTTTGTGGATGGGAGTGAGGAGGCGATGTGGAGTGATGCATCGGGAGCTGAAGCTGGAGAACTTTTTGTTCGTGGATGGAGTGAGGAGGCGGCGTTGAAGACTATTGATTCTGGATTGTCTGTTTTCTTCAAGCCGGGTATTCAATCTATCGAATCTGTTGTGTCTATTTTTCATTTTTTAGTCATGTATCGGAGTCGTAGAACTTTTAAGGAGAAAATATAACATGGGTCCATAATAACAACCATCTCTTGATATATGTTGATAACTTATGCTTACAAATCTCCTTTGATATTCTATTTAAATAATATTTATTTAATTTTATTTGATGTGTTGGATCAGGATTGATAAACTGAATTGATTTAGTGAAGCTTGTATTTGTTCTTGAAATTTTAGGTATGGCTGTTAAACTTATATGCATTCTTCTATTGTATTTGTAGATGTTTTGCTTGTGTATTTGTAGGTGTTTTTTGGTGCATGTATAGGTTAAACAGACTATGAATCCATTATCAAACCATAGTTTTTGGGGTACTGCCTATGTCCCCAACGAGCTTCTGTCAAGTTTTAATTTCCTGATCCATTATAGACATATATTGCATTCACCCACATTTGAATGCATTCCTTTCCTGTGTTGAGCATAATTTCTTTGTAGAAGATAATTGTTTGGCTATTGCTATTGTGCTGTTGTAATTAATTGCACTTGTTTTATTGTGTCTTTGTTCTATTGACTAATTTCAATTTTGAGTTCGTTTCATCAATGCATGCACCATAATAATATGATCTTAGGCTTGGTAAAGAGGAAACAATTGATAAAAGGTATTTTATGTTGACAAATAAATTGATGATTATTATTTTTATTTCATTATGTGTTGTGCCATTACAATAGAGACTTTTATTTGATAGTCTATTTAAGTCAATCATATAATTGTCAAATAAATTTGGCAAATATAAAAGAGTTCATGACTTGGGTGACTGAGTATTGCATTGTGGACCTGTGGTGACTTATTGTTGTCCGGTCATGAGTTTAGTCAGGGTAGCTTCAACTTTTTTATATTCTCAAAAAAATAATCATTAAAATATCCCATTTGGTTATGCGGAGTGACCTCTTCATTTTTGTTGTATAGTTCCTTTTGTTGTATGACGGTCTTCATTACATGCTTTATAATTATGATGTGTTGCTACATACTTGGATATTTTCCTTAATGGTAAAAGAGCTTACAACAAATATTCAATGGCGCCTTCTAAATTTTGTAACTAAATTAGTGTACAATTATGCAGCCAAGACCTTACGCCTAGAACATTTACTTATTTTTGTTACCATAAAATTTGGTTGGTTTGTTTTGTTAATTTTTTTGGTATTTACATCAAGTTATTATATATTTTTTCATTGCACTTCATTAAAATTTTGTTTAACATTTACATCAAGTTATTATATATGTTTTCTATTTATTGTTTTTATTATTTAGACCGATAAACTCAATAGGGAGCCAACTACTTGGCAAGTGTATTGTAGAACTCACAAGGTCGCGTCAGACAACAGATCGAGCACTAATGGATGGATTGATGAAGCATCGATGGAATTTGCAGTAAGTGTTTCCTATACATTGGTTTAAATAAATATGTACATATTTAATTAAACTTTTATTAATTTGGAAAAATAAAAATACAGGCACGATATCAAGCTAGAATCGAAGAATTGTAAAGCCAAGGAACAGACATTACCTATGAAGTCAAGGAAGAAGTATTAGATATGCTTATCAATGCTATAGCTAAAAGGAAGATCGTAGGTCCTACCATGGCAATATCCCTAGGGTAAATATTTACAATGTTTTTGTTTCCACTACTTGTTGATTGCATTATTAGAGTCTGAAAGAAAAAAAAAAGGAAAAAGGACAAAAGTTAGAATACCAATTAAAATGTAACAATCCTGTTCATAGTGAAAGTTCCTTTAGCAGCTAAAATAAACCCTACTGCTCTAATAAATATGAACAGTTTTGTACTTGTGAATATTAGAGTTTGCATTTTTTCCCCTATGATACAGCAACATGTGAATATATTATGACTTGTAAAATTTTATAAATTTGAATTGGAAGTAGTAACTTCATATGAATTGTTTTTCATTGCTGGATAAGCAAAAGTTTTTCCTTTTAAATGTATTTTGTGGTCATTTCATTTTGATATACCCAATTTGCAAAAGAAGAATAAAAACAAACGGTAAAAAAAGTGAATTATAATAAAAGCATATTGTTGTGAAGTTTGCAGCTAGGATATACATTATGATTTTGGACTCTTAGAGTGTACTAATCTTCCTACTTCAATGAATCACAGAATTGTTATTCTGATGACTAACAAGGTTGATGAGTTAAGATTAGTAACTCGGTCATAGGTAAATGTTAAAACTTCTTTTTATAAAACAGACAAATGCCATTATAATTTATAATACGATTCTTCCATTACAGGTTAAACATATTAATATTCAAGAAAGACAACTATTAATAGTCTTAAGGATATTAATGACGGTTTACAATAACATGACATTAGTGTGATTTAATTAGTTTGAAATTTAGAACTTTTAGTAAAACATTATTTTAATTATTTTGAAATTTAGAAATTAATGCAATATTTGATAAAATGTAGAATATAAAGATGCCACTTATAGCGTCAACAAGAGCGAAGCACTGACTAGAGCCAAACTGGAGGAGAATGTGGAGCGTCAAGAAGAAGAGATTCAAATGTTAAAGACGCGGTATGAACAACTATGTGAGATTCTACGACAACGATTTGATGGAGAGTCGAATAGTCGTCGAGACGAGGGTTGATGGTATTTTTCTTATTCTTGTATCCATATGATGTTATGTATTATGAACATATTATCGTACTTTTTAAACATATGAGAGCTTGATTGATGTTGATTTGATTGTGTAATATGGAGATATTTGAACTTGATTGATGATGAATGATTAAAAATTACGTCTTTTTTGTTGATTAATTTGATAATGGTGTTTGTTTGATGTTGGAAGAGTGTTGCGGATTAATATTGTGTTTGATGGAAAGAAACGTAATAATAATATGGAAAAATGACTTCAGAATAAGCGTAGGAAAGACGTAGGTAAATCTAATTTTACAATAGTAAAAAAAGTTGTGTGGATGACGTAGGAAAAACATAGGCAACAAAGGCGTAAGGAAGTCGTAGGTAAATTGATGGCGTAGGAATGACGTGGGGAATGTAAGATGTGTAAATGTCGTAGGAAAGACGCAAGAAAACAATAGCGTAGGAAAACAATGACGTAGGGAAGGCGTAGAAAACAACCCCACGAATGGCGTAGGTAAGGAGTGGGTGTTTTATTACCTACGCAGGTTTTACCCATGCCAACATTAGCGTAGGGGTTACGTAGTTATCGCGTTACCTACGCCCCGCCTATGCCATTTTGGCATAGGTAAACTGCAGTTTTCTTGTAGTGAGATGCAAGCTTGGACAGAAAAATCAAAAGAGCTGCAGACTTGGATGGAGCAGGATTCTGTGCAAGAATTTCATCCTTAAAAGACTCAGCGACGATCTGTAGGACTAACTATAATTCAGACAAAACAGCAAAGAAGATTTGGGAAGCGCTGTAGAAAAAAGTATGACATAGAGGAGGTAGGAGCAAAGAAGTATGCGGTCAGCCGCTACCTTAAGCATAAAATGACGGATGAAAGGTCAATAAAGATGCAGTCTCATGAGCTTCAGAAAATAGCTAATGGGATCCTCTCCAAAAGTTTGAGTTTGGATAAACAATTTTAGATTGTTGTTATAATCAACAAATTGCCCCAGGTTAGAAGGATTTTAAGAATGTGCTTAGGCACAAGACTAAGGAATTTTCCTTAGAGACCTCAATCACTCGCCTTCGCATTGAGAAGGAGGCTCGTAAATAGGAACAGAAGAGGAAGTGCTCGTTGTCACCAACAACTATAAAGACCAAGCCTGCAGTTCTGAAACTAAATCCAAAAACCTTTAAGGATCATAACTGCAACCGCAACACGTAGAATTGAAAGTTATAAGGGAACCAAAAGAGACAGCAGAAACCAACCTAAAAGAATGACGCTAGACAGTTGTTTCTGTGTTACAACTGTGGAAAACCAAGTCATATGGCACGCAAGTGACGGAAAAGGCCAAGCTCTGCACCATAGGCTAACCTGACTGAGGAGCCTCTTACGGCTATGATTTCTGAGATTCATCTTATTGATGGATCAAAGGGTTGGTAAGTAGATACTAGTGCTTCCCGCCGTGTATGCTATGATAGTGCTATATTCAGTACATACATTGCTGTTGAGGATCAGAAAGTGCTACTGGGAGATTCTCACACCATTACAGTTGCTGGCGCTGGAAATGTGGAAATCAAGTTTACCTCTAGAAAGACGGAACTTTTGAAAGACCTGATGCATGCTCCAGAGATGAGAAAGAATTTGGTTTTTTGTTTTTTCCTTAATAAGGCTGGTTTTACTCAAGTTATTGGAGTTGATTTGTACACTTTGACTTATAAGGGCATGTTTGTGGAGAAGGGTTATGCTTATGAGGGTATGTTTAGACTTAATGTTGAATCTAATAAAGTAACCAGTTCTGCTTATATGTTGTGTGATTTTTGTATCTTGCATAATAGACTCTGTCATGTTAATAAACGTATAATTCATAACGTAAGCACCTTAGATCAAATTCCTAAAATGCCATAAACTGATTTTGATAAATGTGAATCGTGTATTCAAGCAAAAATTATTAAGAAACCTCATAAATTAGCTGATAGAATTTTTGAACCCTTAGACCTGATTGATTCTAATATATGTGAGCTTAATGGCACTTTGACTAGAAATGGACACCGCTACTTTATCACTTTCATTGAATGATTGCTCTGATTTTACTTATGTATACCTCATGAAAAATAAAAGTGATGCATTTGAGATGTTTAAATCTTTTACAATTAAAATTGAAAATCAATCTAGTAAGAAAGTTAAAAGATTGCATATTGATAGAGAAACTGAATATGAATGAAGTTTGTTTATTGAATTTTACAACTTACATGGAATAATACATGAACGAACTACACCATATTCACCTGAAATGAATGGTAAAGCTGAAAGGAAAAATAGAACTTTAACTAAATTAGTTGTTGCCGTTTTACTTAATTCTGGTGCATCATCACATTGGTGGGGGGAAATTTTATTGACTGTATGTAATGTATTGAATAGAATCCCTAAGTCAAAAAGCAAAATTTCACCTTTTGAAATATTGAGAAATTATAAACCGAATGTGACTTATTTTAAAATTTGGGGATGTTTAGCATATGTTCGTATGCCTGACCTTAAGAAATTAAATTAGCAATTATAGCATACAAATGTGTATATATTGGCTATGCTATTAATA
Organism: Allium fistulosum; assembly: GCA_030737815.1. NCBI lineage: Eukaryota > Viridiplantae > Streptophyta > Magnoliopsida > Asparagales > Amaryllidaceae > Allium > Allium fistulosum. The sequence goes on from CM060902.1 coordinate 1,432,781,754, forward strand.
GCAAAACATTTAGATTTTATGACCTGAATGCACATAATATAATAGAATCTAATGATGTTGATTTTTATGAATTGAGATTTCCACTTAAATTGAGGAATAGTAGGGGCACATCTAGTAGCACTATGTCTATTAGAACAGAACCTAATGAATCTTTTGATAACAAACGTAGAAGAAGTACAAGAGCAAGAATTGCAAAAGATTAAGTTCAAATTTTTGTGGTTTTACTATAGAGGAGGATCCGTTAAACCTCCAAGAAGCCTTATCTTCATTAGACGTCGATTTTTGGCAAGAGGCAATAATTGATGAGATGGATTCTTTGGAATCCAATAAGATTTGACACTTAGTAGATTTACCAACTGGTTGTAAGTCTATAGGCTGTAAACGTGTACTTAAAAAGAAATTAAAACCTGATGGCACAGTTGATAAATATAAAGCCCATTTAGTATCTAATGGGTTTAGGCAAAGAGAAAATATAGACGTTTTCAATACTTTTTCACCTGTAACTAGAATTACATCCATTAAAGTACTAATTTCACTTGCATCTATTCATAATTTGATAATACACCAAATGGATGTTAAAACTGCTTTTTAAATGGTGAATTAGAAGAGGAAATTTATATGGACCAACCCGAAGGTTTTGTAATTCATGGTCAAGAACATAAAGTTTGCAAGTTAGATAAATCTTTATATGCTTTAAAACAAGCACCTAAGCATTTACATGAAAAATTTGATAACTTAATAATCACATGGTTTCAAAGTTAATAAAAGTGACAAATGGATTTATTATAAACCCGAGAACTATATTTGCACTACTCTATGTTTGTATGTAGATGACCTGCTTATATTTGGGTCAAACATTCATTCCATAAACATTGTTAAGTCTTTGTTAAGTGCCAACTTTGATACGAAAAATTTAGGTGAAGCGAGTGTAATCCTTGATATAAAGATTACTAGGTCAGAAAAGGGAATTTCTTTGGATCAATCTCATTACATTGAGAAGATACTAAAGAAATACAATTACATTGACTGTAACCTGCATGTACAATATATAATCTCAGTGTAAAACTATTTAAGCACACTGGAGAATGTATAAGACAGTCTGATTATGCGAGCATCATTGGTAGCTTCGGTATGCCACTAATTGTACTAGATCAGACATTGCTTATGTTGTGAGATTATTATGCAGGTTTACTAGTAGATCTAGTATAGAGCACTGACATGCTATCAAAATGGTCATGAGATACCTAAAATGAACCATGAACCTTGGGTTACATTATGAAAAGTTTCCGACCGTCCTTGAAGGATACACCGATGTAGACTGGCACACTTTATTTAATGATTCAAAAGCAACCAATGGCTATATCTTTAGCATAGCTGGTGGAGTGTTTCTTAGCAATCCAAGAAACGGACTATTTTTTCTCAGTCCACTATGGAGTCTGAAATGATAGCACTAGCCACAACTAGTGAAGAGGCAGATTACTTAAGAAATCTGCTAGTTGAGATTCCTTTATGGAAAAAACAAATACCAGCTGTGTTGATTCATTGCGGTAGTACCGCGGCTATACAAAGTACATAACTGTTATTACAACGGTGAAAGATGACAGATACGCCATAAGCACAACACCGTTAGAGAGCAACTCTCTTTAAGAGCTGTTAGAGTGTATCACATACGTAGTGATGAGAATTTTGCAGATCTTTTGATGAAAGGATTAGCCAGAGAGAAAGTCCTTAGAACTTCTAAAAGAATAAGACTATTGCCCTTAGATTATTGAGTCATGCACAATGGTAACCCGACCTAATGACTGGAGATCCGAAGAACTAGGCTCAATGGGTAAGAACAATTTGTGAAGTGATATGAGTTGAACATGCTATTTTTACATATTTAGAAGCACGTATTCCTGAAGTGATTAGAGGATGATTTAATAGAAACTCTTAATAAGATGTATACTCTATATGGAGTGGAGTACCTACCTTCAGGACTACTCTCGATAGACTCGTGCTATATGGATGTGGAAATGTGGTCATTTCCTATGGAATTTCGGACAAAATTCCTACAACATTCACTAAGCTGGGATAAACATGCGTGACTATAAATGCACGAGCTTATTTGATTACACTCTAGGAAGATTGTGTGTGGTTTGATGCCAGAGTTCAAGACTAAGTATCACAGTAGTAAAAAGTGAATCTTATCCACTATGCAAAGGTTCAAGTCGAAAGACACCTTTGTTTTTGAACAATCTCATGTTTTCAGAAATTGCTGGAAAAATATTTTTAAAAATTATAGTGTTGGATTGTTGAAAATGTTTTGATATCAAGTGGATTATCAAAAATTGGAATAAGTGTATATGGCTCTCCAATGAATAGTCCCATATTGTAGGACTATAAAAAAAATCAAGTATTTATACTTGATTATTAGAATCTTAGTAAGACCTTTGGGAACCCAAAAATGCTCTTTTGTGAGAAGGGATGTCATGCTTGACCACCAAACATGCGCGTGCAGTGCAGACCCGAATCATCCCGAGCCTGGCTCGGGCTTGTTGCAGTGTAACGCTTATATTTTTAGATGAAAATTGTTTTGTATTTTCAGACCGTTATTTTTTTGCAATGGTACATTCAAGATCCATTTTTGAGCCGACGTCACCCCGCTATCCAATAATGTTCCTTTTTGTATTCCGTCTATTTAATTAATGTTTAGACAAGACAGAAAAGAACAACATCTATCCTTTCAAACCCCATCTTCTTGTCCACGAAATTTCTTAAACAAAAAGGCGAGCATTAATTTTTAAGTGCATCAAAGTTGATTTCGTTTGTATAGATGAGTCAATACCGCAAAGAAAGAGAGGATGTTTTATCCTAGAGGTGGCGACGTTTATCTAGACTGCTTTGCACCATTGAACAGAACACCGAAACGTCTTTAGGAGAGTAACGACGTACACAACTCAGGCGAAGTGCATTATTTTCCAACAATTTAAAGACAATTATGCAAACAATGACTTATGCACCCTTGGACGATGCTGTCCTGACGTAAATTTTAGGTTTTGACGGTCTCTGCTGCGCCATTCAGATTCGAGGACCTGCATTTCAAGTGATGGCGCTAGAAGATGAAGTTTTTTTACTATGCGGAAGGTGGTCGTTGTACTGACCACAGAAAAACCATAGCTGCGAAACAAACCCAACGAAACTGAGACATAACAGATGTGAGCCTGGATAGACAAATCAAAAGAGCTGCTGATCTAATGGAGTAGGGTTATCTATGCAAGAATTTCATCCTCAATGGACTCAGTGACGATCTATATAACTACTACAATTCATACAAGATAGGAAAGAAGATTTGGGAACCGCTTTAGAAAAAGTATAACACAGAGGAGGCAGGAGCAAAGAAGTATGCCGTTAGTCGCTACCTCAAGTATCAAACGATGGATGATAGGTCAGTAGAGATGCAGTTTCATAAGATTTAGAAAATAGCCCATGAGATCATCTTCGAAAGTATGAGTTTGGACGAACAATTTTATATTGTTGTTATAATTGACAAATTGCCCCTAGGTTGGAAGGATTTTAGGAACGTGCTTAGGCATAAGACTAAGGAATTTTCCTTAGAGAGATTGATTACTCGCCTCTGCATTGAGGATGAGGAGAAGGCTCGTAAATAGGACCAAAAAGAGAAAGTGCTTGTTGTCACCAACAGCACTAAAAAGACCAAGCCTGGAGTTCTAAAACCAAATCCAAAAACGTTTAAGAATCATAACCGCAACAGCAATAAACAAAATTGGAACTCGCAAGGGAACCAAAAGGGACAGCATAAACTAAACTATAAGAGTGACTCCATATAGTTGTTTTTGTGTTACAACTATGGAAAACCATGTCATATGGCACGCAAATGTTGGAACAGGCCAAGTTCTGTACCGTAGGCTAATCTGACCGAGGAGCCTCTTACGTCTATGATTTTTGAGATTCACCTTGTTGGTGGATCAGAGGGTTGGTGGGTAGATACTAGCGCTTCCCACCATATCTGCTATGTTCAATATACATACACTACTGCTGAGGATCAGAAAGTGCTGCTGGGAGATTCTCACACCACAATAGTTGCTAGCATTTGGAATGTAGAAATCAAGTTTACCTCTTCAAAGGCAGTTCTTCTAAAAGCTGTGATGCATACTTCAAAGATGAGAAAGAATCTGGTTTCTAGTTTTCTCCTTTATAAGGCTAGTTTTACTCAAGTTATTGGAGCTTATTTGTACACTTTGACTTATATGGGAATGTTTGTGGTGAAGGGTTATGCCTATGAGGGTATGTTTAGACATAATGTTGAATCTAATAAAGTAACCAGATCTACTTATATGTTGTGTGATTTCAATATCCGGCATAATAGATTATGTCATGTTAATAAACGTATAATTCATAACATGAGCACCTTAGATCTAATTCCTAAATGTCACTAACTAATTTTGATATATGTGAATCACGTAGTCAAGCAAAAATTACTAGAAATCCTCATTAATCAGTTGATAGAATTTCAGAACCCTTAGACTTGATTCGTTCTGATATATGTAAGCTTAATAGCACTTTGACTAGAAATGGACACCGCTACTTTATCACTTTCATTGATGCTTGCTCTGAGTTTACTTATGTATAACTCACGAAAAATAAAAGTGATGCATTTGAGATATTTAAATCATTTATAACAGAAATTGAAAATCAATCTTGTAATAAAGTTAAAAGACTGCGTAGTGATAGAGAAACTGAATATGGATCAAGTTTGTTTATTAAATTGTACAACTCACATGTAATAATACATGAATGAGAAACACCATATTCACCTAAAATGAATGGTAAAGCTGAAAGTAGAAGTAGAACTTTAACTAAATTAGTTGTTGTTATTTTACTTAATCCTGGTGCATCATCACATTGGTGAGGGAATTTTATTGACGGTATTTTGTGTATTTAATAGAATCCCTAAGTTAAAAGCAAATTTCATCTTTTGAAATCTTAAGAAATTATAAACCGAATGTGTCTTATTTTAGAACTTGAGGATGTTTAGCATATGTTCGTATACCTGGCCCTAAGAGACCTAAATTAGCAAGTAGAGCATAAGAATTTATATTTATTGGCTATGCTATTAATTGCAAAGCATATAGACTTTATTACCCGATTACAAATAATATAATAGAATCTAATGATGATGGTTTTTATGAATTGAGATATCCATTTAAATTGAGGAATAGTGGGAGCACATATAGTAACACTATCTATTAGAACAGAACCTAATGAATCTTATGATAACGAACCTAGAAGAAGTAAAAGAACAAGAATTGCAAAAGATTATTCTTCAGATTTTTGTGCTTTTACTATAGAGGAGGATGCCTTAAACCTCCAAGAAGTCTTACCTTCATTTGATGCTGATTTTTGGCAAGAGACTAAAATGATGAGATGGATTCTTTGGAATCCAATAAGACTTGACACTTGGTTGATTTACCACCTGGTTGTAAGTCAATAGGCTGTAAATGGGTACTTAAAAAGAAATTAAAACCTGATGGCACAGTTGATAAATATAAAGCTCGTTTAATAGCTAAAAGGTTTAGGAAAAGAGAAAATGTAGACTTTTTTGACACTATTTCGTCTGTAACTAGAATTACATCCATTCGAGTACTAATTTCACTTGCATTTAAAACTAAGTACTTTTTTAAATGGTGAATTAGAAGAGGAAATTTATCTGGACTAGCTTGAAGGTTTTGTAATTCATGGTCAAGAACATAAAGTTTGCAAGCTAGATAAATCTTTATATGGTTTAAAACAAACACCTAAGCAATGGCATGAAAAATATGATAACTTAGTAATCTCACATGGTTTCAAAGTTAATGAAAGTGACAAAGTATTTATTATAAATCTGAGAACGACATTTGCACCATTATATGTCTGTATGTAGATGAGCAACTTATTGTTAGGTCAAACATTCATGCCATAAACACTGTTAAATCTTTATAAAATGCCAACTTGGAGATGAAAGACATAGGCGAAGCGAGTGTGGTCCTTGGTATTAAGGTTACTAGGTCTGTAAAGGGAATTTATGTGGATCAATCTCATTACATTGAGAAGAAACAAAGAAATACAATTACTTTGACTGTAAACCTGCATGTACATCATATGATCCCCGTATAAAACTATTTAAGCACATTGGAGAATGTGTATGACAGTCTGATTATGCGAGCATCATTGGCAACCTTCGATATGCTACTGATTGTACTATACCCGACATTTCCTATGCCTTGAGATTATTTTGCAGGTTTACTAGTAGACCTAATATAGAGCATTGCTGTCGAAAGGGTTATGAGATGCCTAAACGAACCATGAACCTTGTGTTACATTATGAAAAGTTTCCAGTTGTCTTTAAAGGATACACCGATGCAGACTGGAATACTTTGTCTGATGATTCAAAAGCAACCCGTGGCTATATCTTTAGCATTACTTATGGAGCTATTTCTTGGAAATCCAACAAACAGACTATTTTGGCTTAGTCCGCTATGGAGTCTGAAATAATAGGACAAGCCACAGCTAGATAAGAAGTAGATTGCTTAAGAAATCTGCTAGCTGAGATTCCTTTATGGAAAAACCGATACTAGCTGTGTTGATCCAGTACGATAGTACGACAGCTATCACAAAAGTACAGAACCGTTATTACAAAGGTTACAGAGGATAGATACGTCGTAAGCACAACACAGTTAGAAAGCTACTCTCTTTAGACGCTATTAGAGTGGATCACATATGTAGTGATGAGAATGGATCGCAAAAGGACAAGCCGGAGAGAAAGTTCTTAGAACTTATAAAAGAATGAGACTATTGCCCTTAGATTGTTGAACCACGCACAATGGTAACTCGACCTAATGACTGGAGATCCCAAGAACTAGGTTTGATGGGTAAGAATAAGTTGTGAAGTGATATGAGTTGAACATGCTATTTTTATGTATTTTGAAGCATATATTCCTGAAGTGATTAGAGGATGAGTTGATAGAAACTCTTAATGAGATCTATACTCTATATGGAGTGGAGTACCTACCTTCAAAAGTACTCTTGATAGACTCACTTATGTGGATGTGAAAATGTAGCCATTTCTTGTGGAATTTCAAGCAAAACTCCTACAACATTCACTAAACTGGGATAGATGTGCATGACCATAAATGCACGGGCTTATTTGATTGCACTCTAAGGTTGTGTGTGGTCTATTGTCAGAAATAGAGTTCTAGACTACGTGTCACTCTAGTAAAAACTGAATCTTATCCACTATACAATGGTTCAAGTCGAAAGACACCGTTGTTTATGCACAATCTTATGTTTTTAGAAATTGCTCAAAAAATATTTTTTTTTAAATTCAAGTGGGAGATTGTTGGAAAGTTTTGATATTAAGTGAATTATTAATAATTGGAATAAGTGTATATGGCTCTCTAATGAATAGTCCCACATTGTAGGACTATAGAAAAGAATCAAGTATTTATACTTGATTCTTAAAAACTTAGTTGGGCCCTTTGGGCACCCAATGATGCTCTTTGTGAGGAGAAGGCCATGCCTGATCACCACACGTGCTCGTGCATGCGTAGACCGACCGACTCAACTCAACTAGACCCAACGTGGGCCGGGCTTGTTGTGGTGTAACGTTTATATTTTTAGACGAAAATTGTTTTGTATTTTTCAGACCGTTATTTTTTTAAACGGTAAATTCATGATCCGATTTTTGAGCCGACGTCACCCCACTATCCAGTAATGTTCCTTTTTGTATTATGTCTATTTGATTGATGTTTCGACAAGACAAAAAAAGAATGACATATATCCTTTCAAACCCTATCTTCTTCTCCACGAAATTTCTTAAACAAAAAGGCGAGCGGTAATTTTTGAGTGCATCAGAGTCAATTTCGTTTGTGCAAATGACTCGATACCACAAAGAAGGAGCGGTTGTTTTATCCTATAGGCGGCGGCATTTGTCTAGACTGCTTTACATCACTGAGCAGAACGTCAAAACGTCTTCAAGAGAGTGACGACGTACATAACTCAGTCGAAGTGCATCGTTTTCTTACGATTTGAAGATGATTACGCAAACAATGACTTTTGCTGTACCCTTGGACGATGCTACCCCGACGTCAATGTTCTAGGTTTCGATGGTCTCTGCTGCGTCATTCAGATTCGAGGGCTTGCATTTCAAGCGATGGCCCTAGAAGATTGATTTTTTTAATATGTGGAAGATGGTCACTGTACTGACAACGGACAAACCACAGCTGCTAGACTGACCCAACAAAACCGAGACAGAGTAGATGCAAGCCTGGATAGATGTAGCTTGCAACATGAAACTAAAAAAAGAAAGGAAAAAGAAAGCAAAATGTAAGGAAAACTATTCTAATTTCATAAAAGAAAATCTACACTACTAGCATGAAAGGAAATGAACATGTAATTAAAAGGAAATAATAATTACATTGCATAAAAAAAAGGAAAGTTACATGAAAAGAAGAAATGGCTAAGTAGCCATGAAAAAAAAGAGAATAGCTTGTTTATTTGTGAGCCTAAACTAAACTAAAGAGAGACTAAGGAAGAAGGGTTACATGAAACATAAGGGGATTTTATACATGTGTTAAACCCTAATTCATATTTTTGGGGGATGCCCAAAATACCCTCTTAGGAAGTATGAAGGCCAAGTAATCATTAGCTTCAAATAATCCTCATTGAGATGTGCATGAAGCTTTTAAACTCTATTAGCATGTGCATTAGCCTCTAATTTGTACATGAAGGTATGTGGTAGGTGGGGTCCTCCATTATCATGCCTTTGAATTATTTCCATCTTCGTTTCTTTATCTTCACTCTTGTGCATGCATACATCTTCATGAAACCACTTGTATATGAAGCCAAATTCCTATAAAATAATATAGAAATTTCTAATTAAATTTTCTCAAATTAATATATGCATAAAAATGACCATTTTGCCCTTGGATGAAGATGAATATGTGACGATTTGAAAATAATATGAATTTTGGTTTAAATAAGTTAAAATACCCGATATGATCATTTATTTAATTTAAATAGATTAAATATGGTGGTAAAAATATGCACATTTACGTGCACATCAAATATCCCCACACTTATCTTTTTATTCGTCCTCGAATAAAGGAAAACTAAGATAAATCCATTTCCGTAGGGAGCACGATTGCATTGAGCGAATGCAACAAGCCGTTAAACCTCTGGGTGTCCCCTATAGGATGAGTGTTGTCTCGTGAGGGTTTTCAGCGGATACTACTCACAAAATCCGAATGCGATATGAAAATATTTACAAAATGCAAGATTTATTTACAAAGACATGAATGCGGGTTTTTGAAAATATTTACGAATGAAGGATTTACTTTTAAATTAACACAATTAAGTTAAATATAGGTTTGGTTATTATCTTGAAAATTTATGTCATTTACTCGTTAAAATTTCCAACAAAAATCAAGTTATCATAACAAATAGACAATAGTTTAACTCGTTGTTTTGGTTGATAACAAAGTGTAACTATGAAATGGATCCTTATTTGATTATCAAAGTTTATCAAAGTGGTAATTTTATTTCTTTTCAATAACAAGTCAAATCAAATAAGTTAAAATAGTGCTTGGATTTCAATTGCTTACTCTCTCTAATTTTTTATTTGAAATTGTATTGATATTAACAATATTTACATATGCCTTGCGGACTGATGTGAGGGGAATACAGAGCGTGGCGAGTGAACACACGAGTGTGAACACCTATTGACTGTAGGAATTATTAAAAAGAATTTATATATATACACCTAACTCAGATAAACTGAGGCCAGATATACCGATCGTGCACTGCCTTTCGGGCTTACGTGAGAAGGGTACAGAGCATGGCAAGTGAACACACAAGTGTGAACACATGACTCTATGCGTTTATTAAAAATATATACATATATACAAGAAATATTTTTTTGTTTTTTGTTTGTTTTTTTAGAAGAGAGAGTTTTGCGCTATCATCTTAGCACCATTTAACTTAGAAGACAAAAAAAATGTTATATCTTTACTTTAAATCAACCACTTTTTAAAACAAAGATTTTCAATTAGGATGTATTTCAAAATTAACACGTATGAAACTTCTTATATACTAGTTAAACCATTGTTATTTGTAATCAAAATTCATTTTTATTTCTGTTAAGACAAATAAATTTTCAAAAATTTCAATTTAATAAACCAAAACCATATATTTATCCTATAGCGTTTCTTTAAAAATAAATCAAAAGAAAATTTGTTTTTGGGATTTTTTATGTATATATATTTTTGTTTTGTTTGTTTTTCAAAAGAAAAAGCAAAAATGCACCACGAAAATTAAAAAATGAAGATGATTCTCCCCCCACACTTGATTTTGACTGTGTCCCCACAGTCAACCCAAGTGGAAGGAGAAAAATAAAATTAAAAATGGCCTTTATTTATATGAAAATGAACGGTATTTACACGAGATCAGAAAGTATATCGTCAAAGCGTAAATGAAACGGTCTTCCAAAAACCGATTCATTTTCCTCGTCAAGTATACGAGACACAACTTAAGCTCGAAAAACCAAATCGTAAAAGATTTCAAAGTTGAATGTTGATTTGGAAAAACAAATGTCGTTTTATTGAAAACCGTACGAGTTGTTTTATTTTGGATGATTTTCGGGGTTGATAAAACAATTGGTTGAAAATCAAGTTTATTATCACCAAATTGAAATTCAAGCTCTTCATTGAAAAATTCTTCAGAATTATTGATTTCAAAATCAAAGTGATGATTTAAATCTTCCCCGTCGGAATTTAACAACTCGTCATCGAAAAGTCCAAAAAATGTGTTTATTAAATTCGTCTTCCTTTGTTGGATTATCAACAACTTCATTGCGTATCTCAAGTTCAAAATCCAAAGTTGTTGTATTTAAATTTTCGAAATCGAGAAAAGTAAGATCGAATTTTAAATTTGGTTCCACATCCTCAAAAGAATTGAAATCCAACTCAATTACCGTGTTTTCAACAACTTCATTAAGATTATTATTTTCAATTTCAAAAGTTGTTATTTGAAAATCATCTATTTGGGTAAAAGATGGATTATTACTTAACTCGTCACACGTTGGGATTTGGTTTTGTTGTTCACGTTGTTTCATATAAGTTTCAAACAACGAATTCATATGATCATCGTAAATTTCGTTCACTTGTTCAACAAAATCCAATTTATAATTATTAGCTTTTCGATTTGGGTTTGTTGAGAACAAAAATTTTCACTCATATCGTAATCGATATTATTCCCATTGCCAAAATTATTTGAAAAGTGGATCACATTTTTGTTTTGATTTTGAAATTCATTTTGGAGTTCAAAATTGAATTGGCATGGGTTATAATCGAATTCATTTGAATTTGGAAGTGAATTCAAATTTTGAAATCCTTGAAAATTTTGACTTGAGTTATCAGATAAATAAGAATTACACAAATCATTTATCATTTGATTTTGTTGTGTAGAGATTTCAAGTAGAGACTAAATGCTCTTTTCAAGACTTGAGGGTTGGTCATCGTTTTGAAAATTTTGTGGTTCAAAATTTGAATCATTTAAGCAATAGTTGTTGTTAAAATATCCATACGAATTTGGAGTGAAATCATATGGATTATATTGATTTTCACAACTATTGTAAAATTCACGTAAGTGAGGAAACTCGGACATTTTCAAGAATGTTTTTGTTTTTTTTGTAAAGGAAAAATATTTACAAATAAAATTTATTTTTCAAAAGGAAAATTGAATTTTGTTTTGTTTTTTGGTTTTTCAATTTTTTCTTTGTTTTTGAGAAGGTTTTAATTATTTTTTTTGGATTTTGGTTTTTTTTTTCTAAATTTTTTGGATTTTTAAAATTTCAAAGAAAAAGGATTTAAAAATTTCAAAGGAAAAGGAATATATACAATTTTTTTTAGTTTTGGATTTTGAATTTTTTTTTAAAATATGCATGAACTAATGCAACTAAATGAATGCAAGGATTAATTACAAATTATTTATCCTAAGGTAACCCAAAATTGTATGATTACAAATTGTCTTAAATCAACAAGATAGTTCTCAGCCAGGTAACGGGCAGGATTTATCGGTGCACCACGAATCACCGTAGCAATGCAGCCGAAGGTTTAAGTACCTTCAGAGGAACAACCACTATAATATTTATGAATCACCGTAATATTTATGAATGGTTATTACTCTGCCGTAGCCTAGACACCAAGAAATTAAATTGTTCAAAGAAGACAAATTGTCAATATACAATTAAAGTTATCGATGTCTAATCATTATTATTAATCAAAATCTAGGATGAAATGCAAAGCAGAAATTAAACGTGTATTAACAATGGAACTACGAATGGATTTTTTTTTTTTTGGATTTTTGGATTTTTTTTTATATACAAATGCAATTGCAAGCAATCAACAATGCAAGGAAAAACTAGAGATGAAAGCACAATAGATAGGGATTTAAAGCAGCAATATTTTTATAAGCAGGCAAGCAATTAATTTTTTTGGCAGCAATTCTTCTCTTGAATTTCCCCTTCTGCAACCTGAAAGATAAAACAAAGATATATACAAAGATTATTTCTGTATATATATATATATATACATATATATATATATATATATATATATATATCAAAGAAGAAAGTAAGAAAAATGAAAACAGAAAAGAAGTGAACCTAAAAAAACGAATGAAACTATACAAATGAAAACAAAATTAAATCTAACTTGTTTTTTTGTTCTTTTTTTTAAGGAAGAAGCAAAACAAATTAAAATGAAACAACTTGGGTTTTTTTATTAAGACATAAAACAAACAAAACTAAAAAAACTTTTTTTTTCTTTTTTTAGGGGGAGACTCTTTGTTTTTTTTCTTAAAAGGAAACAAAATTTTAAACTGAAGTTTTACTTTTAATTTTTTTATATATATCAAGCAACTTGAAACAAATGAAACCAAATTGACTAAACAAATGAAACCTAAAAAAATTTGTTTTTTTTCTTAACAAAAAGAACTCAAAATTTTATTTCTTTTTGTTTATTTTAAGATCGAAGCACAAAACCAAAAAAAAAGAATAAAACCCAGCCCAACTTGATAACAAACCCCACCCGTACCACAAACACAGTTTTAATAACAAAATTTTCCTTTAATTCACGTAATCACAGCCTCAATTGATTCTCACTTTAAAATCAAAGTCGAACCAGGCGACAAAATAAAAATCAAACCAAATTTGTTCAATGAATTAATGGTTCGCAGCTGTTCGATTTTGGGTTCGAAGTATTGGGGACTTTGTCGAGAGGTGATTGTAGGCGGTGTGACGCGATTCTAATGAGGTGTTCGATTGGGGAATTGCGGTGTGGTTGTTATTTGGGGATTGGTAGATGGTCGAGGCGAACGTAGGTGATCGAGGATATGCGGGGTTGCGGTTGAGGTTGATTTCGGTTGCTAGCTGGTTGGTGGCTAGTGTTCGAAATGGATTCAAGGTGATCGATGGAGGATTGGAGAAGGCGATTGCGATGATTGCTGTGGGTTGTCGAATTGGAAATTGGCGAGGGAGTTGGGTGGCGACTGTTTTGACGGTGGTCAGAGATGAAAAAGGCGAGATTTTTTTTTCTTTTTTTTGTTTCTTTTGGTCTGCAGTGGTTGATGAACTGCAAGCAGTGGATGGGAATGAAAATAGGGGCAGTGATGGTGGTTGTTTGTCGTTTCAGACAATGGGAAGTGTAGCTGTCGGGGTGCAGTAGTTTGATGCTGTGTTGTTTTGTAGTGGGGGAGTTGAACTGTCAACGTTCAGTGTTTTGTTGAACTGGTAGTGGTGTGATATGATGAAGCAAGGCAGTGTAGTAACTATGCCGAGGCAGTGTGTTGTGAAGAGTTGGTTGATGGCTGCCATGATGTAATCTCTGTCAGAGGGATGTGAATGATGAATGAAGTGATGTGGCCAAGGAGATGTAGGTCTGAGGGAAGGTGGTCGTAATGTAGCAGTTTGATATGGATGGTAGAAGGTGGCATGGCTTATGTACAAGCAATGATGGTGTCAGAAGTGAATTATAGAGGAAAGTGGAAGCTCTGGTGAAGTGGCAGTAATGTCAGATGGAGATGAATTGTAGCTTGGATGACAGTGAATGTCAGTAAGTAAGGAGAATGGCAGGTTTTTTTTGATGTGCACAGACATGCAGTGGCACTTGTTTGAATTGAAGTGTGGTATGAGGCACAGTGATGATGTGGATGAGAAATGGTGATGTGCAGCAGTTTTGTAATTGCAGAGTGAAACTGTTGTTCAAGACAAGTATAAGTCAATGAAGTGGCAAGGCGAAGAATGGTTGGTGGACTGGTGTTATGATGTTTGAATGGCTTGGTGTGTGCACTACACAAGTTGTAGAAAAGCAGAGAATGTGGAGTGGTCAGTTTGTAAAGTGGTTTTGTGGAATGGTGATAAGGAGAGAGTGCAGCAATGGGGTGAGTGTTTAGGTTGAAGTGAGTGAGTGCACAGAGGTCAGCGGGTGTTTGACTGGTTTGAAAGCAGTAGGGTTTGCTGTTGGAGGTCAGTAGTAGTAGTAATGAACTGAAGTAGATGTGGAAGAGAAGTGAAAGCACTGTTGGAGTTTTGGTTATTAAATGTGTGGATGGTTGGAAGGTTTGTCTGCAGAGGAAGATGTAGTCAGTGTGTTATGTAGGAAGTAGAAGGAAAGGAGGACAGAAGTGGGTTTTGTGCAAGCAAGTATGTATGGTGAGAAGATACGTTGGTTGATGAAAAGTGGTATATGAGAGGCTGTTGGTCACTGGTGGAGAGAAGTGTGGCTGTAGTGTTTTCTCTAGTAATGTTTGATGTCTGCAGCAGAGTTGGTCAAAAAGGTGAAATGTGCATAAGGCAGAGGATGGTGATGATGTTGGTTGTTTTGTGAAGGTAGCAGATTGTTTTGAAAGTAGAATGATGTATGAAGGAAGTAAGTGTAGTTGAGGATGATGTACACTATGTAACAGTGGGTTGTATTTGCCAAAATCTTTGTGTTTGATGTGCAATGAACAGTATGCACAGAGCAAAGCAAATGTAAAACTGTGAATTCAATTTGAAATGAAATATATAAAAAAATTAGCCGTGTATGATTTTTTTAAAAATAATATATATATGCAAATGCAAATGGACAAAACACTAGAAAACAATAACACACAAACAAAAATGTAAACGAAAATCAAACAACAAACACAATATTTTTATTTTTAAATGCAAACACACAAAACAAACACACACAAAAATAATTCGAAGAATAGAAAACCAAAATCAAAACAAATCCCCGGCAACGGCGCCAAAAACTTGTTAATCGACGGAAATTCTTTCGAATTAGAAAGCCGTCGAAAAATTTCAAAATAAAAATAACCGCAAGCGCATGGCGTACACTTGTAGTACGTGACGAATACGGGTCAATCCGCAGGGAATTGATGATTTTAAAAATCTATTCAATCAAATTAAACTAAAGTCGAGTGAAAGTTAAGCTAGAGAATTAGAGAATTAACTAACTAAAAGAAAAGAGAAGCAAATATAAGAGTTAAATGACAATTTAGAGAATAAATCCACTCTCTAGATCACATAGTTCAACACATGAAATCATGATCTCTCTTTTATGGTCATTAGTGCTTTAATTGATGTGTTTATCATAAGTATGGCTCATTTGTGCTATTAATTAGCTCAACATAAGCCATCAAACACCCGCCGTTCGTAGCTCGGTTGGTTTGGGAGCTGGGAGATGGGAACCAAAGGACTGCGTCCGGGCAGGTTCGAATCCCAGCGCCAAACCATCAGTGGGAGTTTCAACGTTAAGCATCCGTGTGCGACGACTAAATAAAAGCGGGGTAGACACACGGCGTGGTTTACTTAAGTGAGTATCAATGAATACCATGATCTTAAGGTTTCCCATGAACTCAAAAAAAAAAACATAAGCCATCAAACTTTAACACACCCCTTAAACCACATACTAACTTTCATGAAATTTGCAATGAAAATGAAAGTGAAATCTATTTTAAGTATGGCCCATTAACTATTGATTAGAAATATAGACCATCAAATTTTAATTTCAAATCACTTTCTTTTGCCATAATCATATTTTGATGAAGAGGCATTTTTGTTAGTGATTGTTTAAGCATAGCCTATTTGGTGTCAACAATATAGGTTATCAAATTCAAAGCAAGAAAAACAAATAAAACACTTCATTGATCATCATTAAGCACAAAAAGAGAGCATGAATTAACAAATAGTTGAAGCTACATAATTAGAGAGCTTCATTACCCCTAAATTGAAGGGGTTTAGCCTCTCATATTTGTCATTTGATTAACAAATGTAGCTTGCAACATGAAACTAAAAAAAGAAAGGAAAAAGAAAGCAAAATGTAAGGAAAACTATTCTAATTACATAAAAGAAAATCTACACTACTAGCATGAAAGGAAATGAACTTGTAATTAAAAGGAAACAATAATTACATTGCATAAAAAAAGGAAAGTTACATGAAAAGAAGAAATGGCTAAGTAGCCATGAAAAGAAAGAGAAGAGCTTGTTTATTTGTGAGCCTAAACTAAACTAAAGAGAGACTAAGGAAGAAGGGTTACATGAAACATAAGGGGATTTTATACATGTGTTAAACCCTAATACCCTCTTAGGAAGTGTGAAGGCCAAGTAATCATTAGCTTCATATAATCCTTATTGAGATGTGCATGAAGCTTTTAAACTCTATTAGCATGTGCATTAGCCTCTAATTTGTACATAAAGGTATGTGGGTAGGTGGGGTCCTCCATTATCATGCCTTTGAATTATTTCCATCTTCATTTCTTTATCTTCACTCTTGTGCATGCATACATCTTCATGAAACCACTTGTATATGAAGCCAAATTCCTATAAAATAATATAGAAATTTCTAATTAAATGTTCTCAAATTAATATATGCACAAAAATGACCATTTTGCCCTTGGATGAAGATGAATATGTGACGATTTGAAAATAATATGAATTTTGGTTTAAACAAGTTAAAACACCCGATATGATCATTTATTTAATTTAAATAGATTAAATATGGTGGTAAAAATATGCACATTTACGTACACATCAATAGACAAATCAAAAGGGCTGTAAACCAGGACGAAGCAGGATTATTTGTACAAGAATTTCATCCCCAACGGACTCAGCGATGAACTGTACTACTATTGCAATTAAAACAAGACATCGAAGGAGATTTGGGAAGCGCTGCAGAAAAAGTATGACACAAAGAAGGCAGGAGCAAAGAAGTATGCCGTCAGCCGCAACCTCAAGTATCAGATGATGGATGACAGATCAGTAGAGATGTAGTCTTATGAGCTTCTGAAAATAGCTTATGAGATCATCTCCGAAGGTATGAGTTTGGACGAACAATTTCATATTGCTGTTATAATTCACAAATTACCCCTAGGTTGGAAGGATTTTAAGAATGTTCTTAGGCACAATACTAAGGAATTTTCCTTAGAGAGCTTGATCACTCGCATCTGCATTGAGGAGGAGGCTCGTAAACAGGACCAGAAAGAGGAACTGCTTGTTGTCACCAACAACAACACTAAAAAGACCAAGCCTGCAGTTCTGAAACCAAATCCATAAACATTTAAGAATCATAACCGCAGCCGCAACAAACAAAATTAGAACTCGCAAGCGAACCGTGAGGGACAGTAGAAACCAACATAAAAGAGTGACTCTGGAAAAATAATTTTTGTTACAAGTATGGAAAACCAGGTCATATGGCACGCATGTGTCATAACAGGCCACGCTCTGCACCATAGGCTAACCTGACCAAGGAGCCTTCTTATGGCTATGATTTCTGAGATTCACCATGTTGGTGGATCAAAGGGTTTGTGGGTAGATACTGGTACTTCTCGCCATGTCTACTACGAATCATGCTATGTTCAGTGCATACACTACTGCTGAGGATCAGAAAATGCTGCTGGGAGATTCTCACACCACCATAGTTGCTGGCGTTGGAAATGTGGAAATCAAGTTTATCTTTGGAAAGACAGTTCTTCTAAAAGATGTTATGCATACTCCAAAGATGAGAAAGAATTCGGTTTCTAATTTTCTCCATAATAAGGCTGGTTTTACTCAAGTTATTGAGGATGATTTGTACACTTTAACTTATAAGGGCATGTTTGTGGGGAAGGGATACGCTTGTGGGGTATGTTTAGACTTAATGTTTAATCTAATAAAGTAACCAGTTCTGCTTATATGTTATGGGATTTTAATTTCTGGCATAATAGGCTCTGTCATGTTAATAAACGTATAATTAATAACATGAGCACCTTAGATCTAATTCCTAAAATGTCACTAACTGATTTTGATAAATGTGAATCATGTAGTCAAGCAAAAAATTACTATGAAACCTCATAAATTAGTTAATAAAATTTCTAAACCCTTAGACTTGATTCGTTCTGATATATGTATTGAATAGAAATCCTAAGTCAAAAAACAAAATTTCACCTTTTAAAATCTTAAGAAATTATAAACATAATGTGTCTTATGTTAGAACTTGGGGATGTTTAGCATATGTTCGTATATCTGACCCTAAGAGAATTAAATTAGCAAGTAGATCATACGAATGTGTATTAATTGGCTATGCTATTAATAGCAATACCATATAGATTCTATGACCTTAGTGCACATAATATAATAGAATCTAACGATGTTGATTTTTATGAATTGAGATTTCCATTTAAATTGAGAAATAGCGGGGGCACATCTAGTAACACTATGCCTATTAGAATCAAGCCTAATGAATCTTTTGATAACGAACCTAGAAGAAGTTAAAGAGCACGAATTGCAAAAAGATTATGGTTTAAATTTTTGTGATTTTACTACAGAGGAGGACCCCTTAAACCTCCAAGAAGCCTTATCTTCATTAGATGCCGATTTTTGGCAAGATGTTATAAATGATGACATGGATTCTATGGAATACAATAAGACTTCGCACTTAGTAGATTTACCACATAGTTGTAAGTCTATAGGCTGTAAATGGATATTTAAAAAGAAACTAAAACCTGACGACATAGTTGATAAATATAAAGCCCGTTTAGTAGCTAAAGGGTTTGGGCAAGGAGAAAATGTAGGATTTTTTGACACTTTTTTGCCAGTAACTAGAATTAAATCCATTCGAGTACTAATTCCACTTGCATTTATTCATGATTTAATAATACACCAAATGAATGTTAAAACTGCTTTTTTAAATGGTGAACTAGAAGAGGAAATTTATATGGACCAACCTGAAGGTTTTGTAATTCATAGTCAAAAACATAAAGTTTGCAAGTTAGATAAATCTTTATATGGTTTAAAACAAGCACTTAAGCAATGATATGAAAATTTTGATAACTTAGTAATCTCACATGTTTTTAAAGTTAGTGAAAGCGACAAATGTATTTATTATAAATCTGAGAACGACATTTGCACTATTATATGTCTTATCTACTTATTTTTGGATCAAACATTCATGCCATAAACACTGTTAAATCTTTGTTAAGTGCCAACTTTGGTATGAAAGATCTAGATAAAGCAAGTGTAATCTTTGGTATTAAGATTACTAGGTCAGAAATGAGAATTTCTTTGGATCTTTCTCACTACATTGAGAAGATACTAAAGAAATACAATTATTTTGACTGTAAACTTGCATATGCACATATGATCCCAGTGTAAAACTATTTAAGAACACTGGTGAAGGTGTAAGACAGTCTGATTATGCGAGCATCATTGACAGCCTTCGATATGCCACCGATTGTACTAGATCTGACATTGCCTATGTCATGGGATTATTATACCGGTTCACTAGTAGACCTAGTATAGAGCACCGACATGCTATCGAAAGGATCATGAGATACCTGAAATGAACATGAACATTGGGTTGTATTATGAAAAGTTTCCAGCTGTCCTTGAAGGATACACTAATACAGATTGGAATACTCTAACTACTGCTTTAAAAGTAACCTATGGCTATATCTTTAGTATTGCTGGTGGAGCTATTTCTTGAAAATCCAACAAACATACTATTTTGGCTCAGTCCACTATGGAGTCTGAAATGATAGCACTAGCCACAGCTAGTGAAGAAGTAGATTACTTAAGAAATCTGCTAGTTGAGACTCTTTCATGGAAAAAACCGATACCAGCTGTGTTGATCCATTGCGATAGTACGGCGGCTATTGCAAAAGTACAGAACCGTTATTATAACGGTTAGCGATGGAAGGTGTGTCGTATGCACAACACCGTTAGAGAGCTACTCTCTTCAGGAGCTGTTAGAGTGGATCGCATACGTATGATGAGAATTTGGCAGATCCTTTGATAAAAAGACTAGCTAGAGAGAAAGCCCTTAGAACTTCTAAAAGAATGGGACTATTACCCTTAGATCATTGAGTCACGCACAATGGTAACCCGACCTAATGATTGGTGATCCCAAGAACTAGGTTCAATGGGTAAGAACAAGTTGTGAAGTGATATGAGTTGAACATGCTATTTTTATATATTTAGAAGCATATACTCCTGAAGTGATTAGAGGATGAGTTTATAGAAACTCTTAATGAGATCTATACTCTATATGGAGTTGAGTTCCAACCTTCAGGAGTAATCTTGATAGACTCACCTGTGTGGATGGGAAAATATGGATGTTTCCTATGGAATGGAAAAATTCCTACAGCATTCACTAAATTAGGATAGACATGCATGGACATAAATACACGGGCTTATTTGATTGCGCTCTAGAAAGATTTTATCGACTATGCAAAGGTTCAAGTCAAAAGACACCTTTGTTTATGCACAATCTTATGTTTTCAGAATTGCTCGAAAATGTTTAAAAAAATCAACTGGGGATTGTTGGAATTGTTTTAATATTAAGTGAATTATTAAAAATTGGAATAAGTGTATATGACTTCCTAGTGAATAGTCTCACATTGTAGTACTATAGAAAAGATTCAAGTATTTATTCTTAGAAGCTTAGTTGGGCCCTTTGAGCACCTAATGATGCTTTTCTGTAAGGAGGGAGGCCATGCTTGACCACCACACACACAAACGTGCGCCGACTAACCGATTCGACCCGGGCTTGGGCTCGGGCTTGTTGTGGTGTAGCACTTATATTTTTAAACGAAAATTGTTTTGTATTTTCAGACCGTTATTTTTTTGAAACGGTAAATTCAAGATCCGTTTTTTGAGCCGACGTCACCCCACTATCAATTAACGCTCCATTTTGTATTTCGTCTATTTAATTGTTGTTTAGACGAGACAAAAAAAGAACGACATATATCCTTTCAAACTCTATCTTCTTCTCCACGAAATTTCTTAAACAACACGGCGAGCAGTAATTTTTGAATGCATCTGAGTCGATTTCGTTTATGTAGACGAGTCGATACCGCAAGGAAAGAGAGGCTATTTTATATTAGAGGCGGCGGCGTTTGTGTAACACCCCTAAGTTTAAATAACATTATTCAAGAGATTTAATTAGATAAATTAAATAGAATAATGTAGAAAGTAGAGTGATAAGGGAATTGGGATTTGAAAACTAATGGAGGCTGTGCCTTAACTAAATTAATTCATAAGAATGGTTTATAAGATAAAAACCAAGTTAAGTAAGGCAAGGGTAAAATGGGGAATAGCCGAACCCCAAAACCCCTAAAACCCCTAAAACCATTCCATTCTCATTTCATTCTTACAAAAAACAAAAAAATAAGCTAAGAAAAAAAGGCCGGCCATTACCCTAAGAAGAGGAAGAGCAAAATCAAAATTTAAAGCTTAGATTTAAGCTAGGAAGATTAAAGCAAGAGCAAATCTCATGTTCCTTATCCAAACAAGGTGAATAATAATCTAAATCATCTCATATATGTTTTGTTGAACATTTTAAATTTCAGGTTTAAGGTTTGAAGCCGTTTGGATGGATTGAATGATGATATGCTTTGATTATATGCCATGTTTGATTTAAATAAGGATTTTTATGTAAATGTATAATTCAATTTTAAGGTAAAAATCGTATAAAATGGGTTTCAAATGCCATGATGGTTGAATATGTTATGTAAAACATTATATTGGAGATGAGTTTAAATTTTCATAATATTCCAAGCTATGGATAATTTATTATGAATTTTGAATGGAAAAAATAGTTATTTTGGGTTTAAATTGCTTAAGGAAATAATGTAATGTTTTCGGGTTTGAAAATTTATGTATGTTAGAAAACATATTAAAAGTGAATTATTATAATTTTTGAGAATTTTTCCTAAGTGATTTACTATGGAAATTAAATTAGTAAAGTTTGGAGACTTAAACGTTTTAATTGTTTTATTAAGAAGAAGGGCTTATTGCTAAAGCAATTTTCAATTATTAATTGATGAATTCAATAGCCTTTTTAGAAAGATATCTTGATAAATGATTGGAAACCAATCATATTTTGACAAATTAGGCAAGTTAGATGAAAAGGAATTTCTTTTAAAGGCATAAATATTAGTTTTGTTTCGAATTACATCCTTGCCACTTCCAATTGCTTGCTTTCGAAACCATGCCCAGATGGCCCTTCGAACCCATTCGAAACCAATGCACCTGGTATCAAGTAATTGGTACGTAGTGTATTGGAGAAAGGGGTCTAAGGCTTGCTTTCGAAGGGGTTGAGGCTACTTTTTAAATAGCTTTCGAATCAATCCACGTGCCTTTGTTTGAATGGAAACTTTTGAATGAACCGCCGCTTGCCTTTGTTTTAAGAGAAGCTTTCGAATGAGTTGCCGCTTATTTAGTTTTGAAAAGGAGCTTTCGAAAGGATAGCCGCTTTTGGAACCTATTCGAAACCTAGCTGCCGCATTCATGCCTTTTGAATTAGTTGAAGGCCGCTTTCTTTATAACTTTAAATCAATGCTTTCGAAAGGGAAGCTTTCGTCCATGTAAAATTTGAAGCCACCTTCTCAACGCTTTCGAAAGGGTAGTTCGAGCCGCTTTTATTAAGGGTTTTGAAGGCAATGGTTTCAAAAGGATGGTTTCAAAACTATCATCTTCCCTAAATTCTTTTACTTAAAAATCAAGGCTTTCGAAAGTGATACTTTCACTTCTGTTCTTCTTGACCCAATAGTTATATTAAGTGTCAAACCCAATGGCTTCGAAAGGAACACTTTTGAATGGTTTCTATGATGTTTTCGAAGGGTATGTTTTAAGTATTTCAAAAGGTAAGCCTTAAGTATTTCGAATGGTAAGCTTTGAATATTTCGAAAGGAAGGTTTTAACGCTTTCGAAAGGAATGTTTTGAGTATCTCTAAAAGTATATCTTTAAGTGTTTTGAAAGGAAGGTGTGAATACTTTCGAGACGTATGTTTTAATGATGTCGAAAGAGAAGGCTAAGATCATGAAAGCCTTAGTTTTTAAACAAGAAACCCAATCTCAATTTTAAAAGTAAACTCGTGGCTATATGAAAGAATTTTGAAATGGGATTTAACTTTGGTGTTTTTGAAGAAGCTTGTTTCATTTGAAAATGATTACAAGGATATTAAACCATAAATTTTTAATTATATTATCATGTTATGATCAGTTATCATGTGTGCTTCTTCTTTAGACATATTCACTTTATAATTAACTCGTATTTGCATTTTTGGGGTGTTAAGGGTAGAATAACCAGCTAGGTTGACCCAATAGTGAATATACATTGAGTAAACTCCTGTGTGAGTAGAATTGCATCCAGGAGGTCAGACAGACCAGAGTATAGGATGCCCAAGGACGAATCAAATAATTATTAGTTTAGACAAGTTCATAGTAAGCCCATGATAACTATGTATGTAAATTGTTATTAGTGTGGGCCAATAGGTTCTTAGTGATCTCATGAAAACTATGTCTGGAATGAGTTATTGACATGGATCAATATGTTTATAGTCAACCATGAAAACTATGACATGAGAGAAGTTATTGGAAAACCCAATAGGTTCATAGTGAGTCCATGAAAACTATATTTGGATTATGTTATCGGTAGATACCAATAGGTTCTTAGTGATCCATGAAAACTATGAAATCAGACAGGTAGTCTGTAAGCGTAGAACATGTTATTAGTTAGCCCATGAAAACACCCTAGAAACTATAGCTTGAGACAAATAGTCAGATGAATGGGAATTGGAAATCTAGAACATATTGCATGTTTGCATATCATCATGCTACATTTTATTATGTTATGTCTAAACCATTGTGGATGCACGTGTACAGTATATGGTTATTGAAAATTGGATTTAGATACTAGTGAGGGGAAAACCTGTTCCGCTAAGCGGCGTGGTCTCACTAGATTCTATATGGTTCGAGGTGGTAGGTTATTATTCATACCCGACGTTTTGTTTGACTCGAAATTTATGTTTTCCCCTTAAACTCTTAGGTGCTCAATTGATTTTGAGTCGTTTGAAAGTTAAGGTTTTCAGGTTCCCCTTTAGATGAATAAGCTTCCGGAGACGTGCAGGAGGCAAGCTAGCTATTAGGAGTTCTTTCTGTTTGATTCCGCTGTGTTTTGGATGTAATGGCAAAGTTGTTTATTTGCCTATATTTAGATTATGATCAACCAAGTGGGCATCTTCATATGTCGTTCTAGGCGTATTTTGTAATAATTATATTTTTCTAAACTTGGTTTACGAATCGGGATTATGTAATGAATTTGAAATATGATTTGAAGTGGAATGAGAAATTTATTTTATGATTTTAATTTTTTTCATATCCATGTGTTTCTGTTATATCAATGTATCCAACATTACCGCATTTGGTCACCGAGAATTAATAACTATGGTTGACTGCAGCATCCGTAGCAGTTAGTTTTGGACCTCCAAGTGGGGGATGTTACAGTTTGTCTAGACTGCTTTACACCACTGAGCAGAAAGCCGAAACGTCTTCAAAAGAGTGACGGCGTACCCGACTCAGCCGAAGCGCATTGTTTTCCAACAAAAAGGATAACAAGGTGTTCTTATTCTACGCAATTAAATTATATTTTTGCTGTTTCTGTCCTTTTGTCAATAAATAAGTTGTATATGTTACTGATTGGGGCCTTAATGGATAGTTTTTCAATCTATACATCAGTTAATTAGAAGTCCTAGGACTGGAGCACTAATATCAAGAAAATAACCATATGATTGTGCACCATCAGGCACTGGCGATGTTGCACACTTACCTCTTTTGTTCTATTACAGTTTGATGAAGTTATTGTGGATGTTTATGAAGTATGGGTAGAACACCTTGTTGTGTAGGGTTCAATTTTTGTGTCCCCATATTACATGTCTCTGTGTACTACAAGAAACACAGCTACTCATCATAATTGTTAACGCTAAAAATGTACGCTAACACCTCGGTGTGAGTTGTGATATAGCGAAAGAACCACCCGTTAGTACGGGAACTAAAAGTAAGCAGAAAATAGCAGAAAACAGTAAAAGGACAACAGTTTTATAGTGGTTCGGCTCAAAGTCAAGCCTACGTCCACTTAATCTCTTCTATCACTGACTTGATTACAGATTTTACAATGATTCTTCGTTTACAACACAATCAAGACAAGTAATCAAAACTTTGATGCAGAAAAGCTCTTCGAATTCACGTTGAATGAACTTGATCTTTTCTGAAGGTTCTTTGGAGTGACTTTTGCCTTTCAAGTGTTGGAGTCAGTAGAGAAAACAGCAGAGTCTTGGCGTTTCAGAAAAATCGACCCCCTTCAAGTGCGGAGTAGGCAGGGTATTTATAGAAGAAACTGGGCTTAGGTCAATAGGTCTTAGGTCGTGAGCGACCTAAGAGGTTGCGAGGTAGCTTAAGTCGTTGGCGACTTAATGGAATCATTCTGGGCGAGATAAAGCCTGTGAGTAACCTAGTATGAGTAGTGCAGAAGTTATCTCGGCAAGATTAGGTCGTAAGCGACCTAACAGAAGAGGCAAGGCATGCGGCTTAACTCTGGAGTTCCTTAGGTCGTTAAGTCGCTCTTTCTTTAGCTCGCTAGGTCGCTGTCTTCATTGAATAACTAGGTCGTTAGATCGTTAACCTGTTAGGTCGTAGGAGTCTTTGGGTTACTAAGTCGCTGTTTCCTTATCTCGTTAGGTCGCGCCGTATTGAGTCGCTTTGTGCTATAGGTCGCTAGGTCGCTGCCTTGTTGTAGGTCGTTAAGTCGCATATGCCTTGTTTAGTTTGAGTCGCTTATTCCCTGAAGTCGTTAAGTCGAGTAGGTCGCTAGGTCGCTGAATAAAAGAGGGTTAACACTTGCCCCTCTAAGTATACGCATAGGAGTTAGGTCGTGCGCTTCGATATCTCTTAACTCGTGCCATCCTGAATCGCTAAGTCATGAGCGACTTATAAGTGAGTTAGGTCGTTCTTGCCGATTCATGTTCCACTGCCCCTGTATATAAGTCGCTGAGATCACTCCTTCTTCTCTTTACCTGCTCTAACACTCTAACCTGCCTTTGAAGAATTCCCGAGCTCTCGAAGAAGAATTCGAATTAACCAGTCGTCGATCATCTCTACAATCACACTACGTAAGTGAATTCCGACCATTATCCAACCACGGCCATCACCGAATCATGAATCCCTAATTTTTCAACCCTAATCCGATTTCACATGCCGCATTTTTCCACGAATCATGTTACGATTGATTTTTGATCGTTATTGGACATGTTGTCGCTGTAATTCATGAGAGCACAGCAGTGCATCGGGTTTATGGTGGATCCGAGGCGATTTGAATCTGTTTTGGGTGATCTAGTGGTGTGGAGAGATGGTAAATTTTATTATAGAGAGGCTAACGGGTTATTGGGTTAACGGGTTAGTGGATTAGGCGATTTGTGGAAAGAAGAGGAGTTAGCGAGTTAAGGAGAGTTAGGAAGTGCTCGACTTAGGAGCTTTGAACGACCTAGGGCTTAGCAGTTTGGACACGAATCGCACGACCTAACTTAGTGAACGACCTAGCGACTTATCATCGAACTCTGAACGACATAAGGGACTGCGACTTAACTTGCCAGATTAGCATACGACTTAAAGCTGAACGACTTAAAGAATCAACGACTTAACTTAACACGCAGCATAGTTTTAACTTGTAGGAACATAACTGATGAACTTCATAACTTGAGCAGAGCGACTTAGGGAAGCCCGACCTATGTTAGGTCGCTTGGACATGAACTGGACGACCTAAAGGAGTCTCGAGCTAACTTAAGTCGTTCCTGCGACTTAAGGAATGAACTGCATTTGAACACTTGTAAAATTAGCCAGAACTTGACTGAATTTCTAATTCGAACTGCCAGAACGAACTGCTTGAACTTGTTGCACTCTTTCACGGACTTCTAAACTAACAACCTGTTAAATACAACATTTGCAGAAAACTGGGACGAATATACTCATCATCGACTGCCCACATCGAGTGATGGATTAGAACAAAGAGCTAATTTTTTACTTAAGTAAAATAATATGAATCTAATTAAAAGTGAAATGCTGTGAATCAACTGACTTAAATAGAGCATCAACACAAAATTCATATAGCTATAACTGCTTATCGCTGAATGTTATCTGCATTGATACTACACTTAATTTTGATACAATAACAAGCCTTGAATCTTCCTGAATTGACGTGCGCCAACCAGTATTCTTTCAAGTTTTACTTTATTTACTTGTTATTTCAGTAGCTTTGCACAACACTTCACACACTTTTTAGGAAACGTGCACCTTCATATTTGAATATCCAGTTCCTTGTGTAGAATGACTTCTCAACAAGTACAGGAAGAGATAGTAGATCGGACCGATGAAGTCTTTCTGATTGCTGCTCCTTTGGATAACCCTCCGGAAAGAGTTCCAACTACACTGAACCAACGAACCTTCAACCAGCTATGTATGCAATTTGGTATTGCTGAAGCGGATGCTCTACTCCCAGGGGTAAATGGCACTGCCGATAGGCCGCCACATGGCTTCATTGCAGTCAATTGTCAAATGTGCCTGAATGGAGCTATCCCCCCCTTCAACGACTTTCTTAGAACACTTCTCCTCCGATTAACTATTTCTCCATTCCAGTTGCACCCTAATGGCTATGCCATTTTGATGGGGTTGTGCATACTATTCATGAGGACGCTTGATCGCCTCCCAAGCTTCAAGGAGATCTGTTATCTTTGTACATTTGGGAGGAACAAAGATCACCCCTCCATTACTCTTGTTAGAAGCGCAAGGAACCGCAAGCTAATTACGGATCTGCCTGAGAGCGCTCACGGGTTTTTAAACCAATTCTTCTATGTCCATTGTCCCCCGGGATTCTACGGTATCTGGAGTAGGAAGTAAGACTAGGCCTATAAACGGATGCAATCGGATACGAATAGTGTTGTATCCGTATCCGTATCCGAAAAAAAATCTGTATCTGAATCTGTATCCGATATCCGCGAATATTTATTAAATAATATCCGTATCCGTATCCGCGGATATTTTCGGATATCCGAAAATATCCGTATCCGGCTTAACGAATACGGATATTTCCGGATATTGAAATATCCGCATTCAAACTTCAAAATATAACTGAAATTTAACTCAATATACTGCATATTTAATTTGGCTTTAAACAAAAGATGAAAAATTGTAATAATACATCAAACTAACAATAGCTAATTCGATCACATAAAATCCATACGAATACGATAATGTTTCATAATTCATCATATAATCAATAGCCTAATTCAATCACACAAAATCATAAAAAACATAAAGCAAATGCATCATACATGTTTTAAATTGTAGCAAATACCATAATTTATCTTAATAGCACACATATAAACTAAAATATTGCGTTCTTTCTCCATGGAGTGGTTGAAGCTTCAAAAGATAACCCTGCAGAAAAATATAAATAATTCAGTAAGTAGAGGATAACTGCAGAAAATATCCATTATAACTTTCATGATACTATTTGTATGATACTATTAACTGTCCTCTGTATAAGGGTATGGTTCCAAATAGAAAGAAAATACAAATGAAAATATGTTTGAACAAAACTAAAAACATACCTGATTAGCAGAAACCCACTAGTCCTCTGCACGCTTTCTTATATGGCTATAATCAAAATATTAGATGGCACTGATTTGATGTTCTCAGGCATACCTGATTTGAAATTTACAATGAAAACAATGAAAACAAATGAACTAGTTACAAATGAAATTTACAATGAAAACATACCTGATTTGATGAAATCTCACTTTTATGATCTATATATCCTGCTTTTCGTTTATACATGCACTAGTTATATTACCTTTGTTTAATTTTATTTAAGAGCTTGATTATAGATTCTACCACGGTGATTATTTTTTTGTTTTTCTTTCTGTACGCTACTGATAATTTCTACATGATACACTAATGAGCCATTATGGCGTCAAATTTTCACATATATGACCAAAAGTTGGGGGTTTGAAAGTCTATTAGTTTCTTCACGTAACTGAGAAATTGACACTACTATTCATAAAAGAAAAAATCCAACTGTTTTAAAAATTATTAAACGTGTACCAAATGATATACTGATTGTATTTTTTTAATGCAAGTATTTTAAGCATCATAGTTCATAAATTATAAACATATTTTAAATCATATGCAAGGTTCAATTTTGACATGGAAATGATTAAAAAACTAAGATATATCAAGAACACTTACCATTACCCTTTGCGAAGCATGTTTATAACGTAACCATAACATCGTCAACAAACTCGACATTGTGACCTATTAAAAGTTTAAAAACAAAAGAATTAAATCATATATGGGATGGTTATTGTGTTGAAAACATGTAGAAAAATATAATAGTTTTACCAATATCGGATGGCAACCAATCCTTTATACAACTCAAAGCTTCTACAATATCCGAAGATAATGAAGATCTACTCTCGGAAATCAATCTTCCTCCACTACTAAACGATGATTCGGATGCTACGGTTGATATCGGAACGGCTAAAATATCACGAGCGATCCTTGCAAGTATTGGAAAAGTTGGCCCATTGGTTTTCCACCATGTCAAAATATCAAAATTTTCCTCATCTTCACCCATTGGTAACAATTCATCTTCTAAATACTTATCAAGTTTCGTTTTCAAATCTTGTGAGCTACCAACTTTTTTCTCAACATAATTTCTCCATTTTAAATCCATTTTTGTTCTCTTCTTAGAACCAAAATTAGAAGAATCAAACGTATCACACGAAGAATTGTTAGATTGCCCCTTAGAAGAAGTCCATTCCATTTCATATAAAGTAAATAGAGATTTCAAAGATTCATGAATTTTTGCAACATGAACTTGTGCACGATCACCATAAACCACATCAAAGAAAAATTCAATATAAGCCAATCTATAACGGGGATCTAAAACCATACCAATACTCATCATTAGATTGCAACTGCTCCAATACTTGTCAAACTTAATTCTCATCTTTTAGGCCATACATTAAATATACTCATGTTCATGTAGCTCCCAAGTTAAAATACTTTCATAGACATCGCAAATGCTTTTAAAATATAAATTAGCCGTAGGATATTTAACACCCGAAAACTTAAGTGTAACTTCATAAAATATTTTCAAACATTCACATATTTCTTTTCCTATTTCCCATTCTTCGTTTGATGGCAACCATTTGTAATCGTGCGTTAAATCAACCAATCGCTCAAATGCCGGACGCACTTCAAGAGCACTTTCAAGCATTAGATATGTTGAATTCCAACGTGTTGAAACATCATAAGACACTCCTTTCCCAATTAATCGAGTTTGAGCCAATGCATTTTCCCAATTTTGTTTTCTCATATGTGATGATTTTGTATAATTGACGCTTTCTCTAATTTTTTCAATAAGACCTTGCACCATTTTTAATCCATCTTGAACAATCAAATTTAGTATGTGCGTGCAACAACGCATATGAAATAATTCACCACCAAGAGGCACCGCATTTTTACCAACTAACCATTCTTTTAAATCTCTTATCATTACATCATTATTTGACGCATTATCAACCGTAAGTGCAAATAACTTCTTATAAATATTCCATTGCAATAATTTTGATTTAAGAGAAGCGCTAAGTGCGGACCCGGTGTGTGGAGGGGGCAAATCATAATAAGCGATGACTTTTTTTTGTAGTTTCCAATCATCATCAATAAAATGACAAGTTATGCAACAATAGCCTATGTTCTGGTGTTCAGAGGTCCACAAATCTGTAGTGAGGCTAACATGGGTTGACAAGCAATCAAATATCTCTTGTAATTTGTCTCTCATATCATTATAGACTTTTAAAACATCACATCGAACTGTATTTCTAGAAAAGAATTTAACTGTTGGATTAATACTTCTAATATACTCTTGAAAATACGCATGTTCAGTCATGTTAAATGGGCAATCATGCTTAGCAACCATACGTGCAAAACACATTCGGCTTCTATATTGATCAAACTTTCAACTCGATAATTTAATTGGTTTGTTGGGAGAACTTTTGGTAGTCAATAGTTGTTGTCCAGATATTCTTAGACGAGTGTGATTTTTTGGACATGATTTTAGATGATTTTTCAAGTGGGTTGTTCCCATTGAAGTAGCTCCATTAAATAATCTAGAACAATGTTTACAAGTGGCTTTAATAGCACCTTCCACTACTTCTGTATTAAAATCTTTCCATATATTGGATTTCAATATTCTTACATTTGAAGGTGTGGATTTGTCTACATCCATAGAAAGGTTTTCAGATACTTGTGTGTTTGGAAAACTAGAGTCTGTAACCATGTTTGAACTGTTTCGATTTTCTTCCACGATTACAACGTCATTACCACAAATATCCTTGTTACTACAGCTTGACGAGGCGTTCGTCATTTTCAAAACTCTACAATACCAAATAAAATATATGTCATTACTGTCTAAGTTTATCACAAATACGTCATTTTATCAAACAAGTCATTTTATCACAAATAAATAAAATTCATTGTGCCTAAAATTCATTTCCAAAACAAATACTATCAAATTTTTTAACGTCTTCAAAAGTTTGACCAAATTTTTGTAAATAAAATGTATTGTTTTATGAAACTAAATTAGTATATTTTTTGTTTGGAGTGACAATAATTCAACTATTTGTTTTCTTAATCTGACGCTTTATATTTAAGATCTTTCAAAATGTATTAAAAGTTCATTTTAATATATTTATCATCTTTCACATTAAAACAATAAAAATATAAAAAAAATCGTTTTCTTTTTGATTGAAACTTGTTAATTTATATCACAACTTATAGCAAATCTTTTACATGTATAATTCATTGGATACAAGTGTTATATTGTGTAATTAAAGAATACAATATTGTAGCCATTTGACTAACATATATGATAACATCTTGTACTGCCAGCAGCGGAAGCTATCTAGCAATTGTATATGTTCGAATCATGATCATATTTATTAGACAATATCATTCTAAAATGGTTGTTCAGAGTTGCATCTGATTATGGGAAAAATTAATTATGTTTTTTGGATTATTTAGCAGACATTACAAGACATTTGATTTTATCTTTACTCCATTTTATTCATTACCTTCACTACATGTAGTAAGCTGAAAATGATACAATTTTTAGTTCTTTTCTCCACAACAGTTTTTGTAGCTATGACAGACCTTCTTCCCATGCAAATAAATATTTTCGTTTTGTGTAAAATAAAACAAAAATGTCATATCTAACATGATGTGGAACAAGATGGGAGCATGTGCTTTAATTTACAGATTAGATATTTGTTCATCCTTGAACTACAAAAAGATTGAGGATGTTCATTCAAATGGAAACCCAACATGTGTCAAAATTGCAATTGTTTTGGTCACATCTTATCACAGTTTGCCTATTTGAAAAAGCATGTGTACCCAAAGCAAATGTAAACAGTAACACTAGAGACGGTGAAATAGAAAGCCAACAGAACGCAACACGACCACAACAACATGACAAGGGAACTAAAAGTGCAGACAACGAAACAAACAATGGACAACAAAATTCATTGGATGCAGCTAGAACGGTGGAAAATTCAGTTGTCAAAGATAATACAGGGATAAATACAGTGAACTCATTATCAGACCCAAGTCCAAGTAGCATGGAAACACAACAAAACGACCATAACATTGATATGATGCACACAAATGCAAATCAGCTTAATTATGAAACAGTCCATAATGATAACAACTCAGAGAATTTGTAACGTAATCATACAACAGAAATTGACAACACAATATTCAATTGTTGAACATACCAGCGCATCTTCCTTAGCAGCGCGTCTCTTCCTTAGTAGCGCGTCTCTTCCTTAGCAGCAATGAAGGAGATGTCTTCCTTAGCAGCGATGAGGAGAGGCGATGAAGGCGATGTCGAGTCGATTGTGTGGAAATGGAATCGCGAGTGCGGTTTTAATCGCGAGTGTGGAAATGGAATCGCGATGTCGGCTGAAGTTTTAGTTGTTAGAGTTTTGTTTTACTTTTAATACGGGTAGGGTTTTAATACGGGTAGGGTATTTGGTATAGATATGGGCCAAAATACAATCAGGCTTGTTTATTTGGAAATTTAAATGGAAAGGAATTGGATATTTGGATGGATGGATATTTATTATGGATATAAAATAACATATTAAAATAATAATAAAATAACTTCGAACCGGACGGATATTTATCTGATACGAATATAGCCATATCCGTATCCGAAATATGTTTCGGATATCGGATATCCGCATCCGCTTTTCGGATATCGGATAATTATCCGCTTTTCGGATATGGATGCGGACGGATTTCGGATATTTCGGGTATTCATTGACAGGCCTAAGTAAGAATACCTATTTCCGTTTACTTTACTTCTGAGCTTTTCAAAATTCGAGTTGTCAAGTGCTAACTTCATTCTTTACTTTTGCAGCACTTCCTCCTCTCTCTAAAGATTCTAGTCACAAACTGACTTTCGAGAGGTTGAGTGCCGTAGCTGCCAATGAAAGAAGTACTAAATTTCTACAGAGGAACGAATTTTTGCACCAATTCGGACTCCTGCACTCTTCTTGATCCATCCAATCCCGTGATGCCCCCAGTTCTCATGCAGAAACGTCAAATGCCCCAGTCTCCGCAGAGGAATCTGCACCGAAAGAACTTATTGTAGAGACTTCATTAGTGAAATGCTCCAGTTCTGCTGACGGTGCAGGGTTATCTGGCAAATCTAAACTTCCCCCAGTTATTGAAGAAGAGGAATTTCCTCAACACTCTGGGAAGTCTGATACTTTTGGAGGACTGAGTGATCTCATGGTGACTTCTCAGGAGCTCTTTAAAGATGACACCACCACTCCTAAACTTGCTTCTCCAGCAATTGAAGCGACATCCGCCTTGCGATCAATTCCATCGGCCCAAGAATTGACTCCTGCTGCAAAAGCTGACGTCACTCCTAAGCCAAAGAGTGGTTTGTAGCTTGACGCACGTAGTTCGCACGCCACACACACACTTAGGATTTTTGGAAATTATGCACACTTAGCTTCTTTATTTCGAAGATTTCTAAATTTGGTTTCTTCTTTGCTTTCAGGTTCTCCCATGGGACGCAGCGGCTCTTATTACGATGACTTTCAACGCTA
Source organism: Allium fistulosum (assembly GCA_030737815.1). Lineage (NCBI taxonomy): Eukaryota > Viridiplantae > Streptophyta > Magnoliopsida > Asparagales > Amaryllidaceae > Allium > Allium fistulosum. The sequence goes on from CM060902.1 coordinate 1,432,816,317, forward strand.
TGCAAGGCGTGACTCTTATGATCCCAGACGCTATCTTCCTGCCCCTAGGGAGACTGATGAGGAGAGAGCGGCTAGGAAAGCCCGTGAAAGGTAGGCTTATGAGGAGCGGTATGGAAGAAGGGATGACCATCATGACTCTTACCAAAGGGATGATGATTCCCATAAAATAAAGTCTCACGATGATAAAGGGAAGAGTCATATAGCTGAAGATCCAAGCAAGTGGGCCAGGCTCAGCGAAAAGTTTACATCTGAAATTTCTCAAGTGCCCGCTGCTTCTATCTCTTTAGACATCCCTTCCAGCTCTCCTGCCCTTAAAGGAGCTGACATTCAATCAATCATTAATAGGCCTCCTTATCAAGTTGAGAAACCTCCGACTGCACTCCAAAGCCGATTTCCGCATTGGTGCTTGAAAGGAGTGCGCTTCGATCTGGACTTAGTTCCAATTGATAAACAAGCCATGCTGAGAAATCTTGATGCCGTCAAGCTCGATATTGAAAGAATGTCCGGCTGGCAAAAACTAGTCGATGAGCTTCAGAGAGTAAATCGCTTAAATCTTGAGGCTATGCTGACCATGGAGAACGACAAGTCTGAGTGGCAAAAAGTTCTTGATCAGCATGATACGGAGATGAAGAACATCGCTGCTGATAACGAGAGACTTGAGGCTGAAGTCGAGAAACTTAAAGATGAGCTCGCCACCTCTTCCACTTCTTATACACAAAAGGAAGAGGTTCTCCAAAAGCAAGTAAGAGACGCCCACGCTGCTCAGCGAGATGTTGAGGCTAAACTTGAGGCAGAGCGGAAAATTGTAAAAATGTACCGCAAAGATGCTGCTCAGCTGCGGGAAAAGACTAGCTCTCAAGACTTGGAGATTGCAATGCTGAAGGCCCAGCTTTCTAAGGCTAAAAAAGAGCGTGATGAGGCCATTGCTTAAAAAGCAGTAGCTGAACATTCTCATGAGGCGACCAAGGCCAACATTAGCTCCACTCTTTTTGAGTTTTACGTTCTCAGCGTCTTGGGGCGTGGCAGTCTCTCTTTCTTGGGCCCAAAGTATGAGGTTACATTGGTTGAAGTGTGTGAGGCAGCAGTCGAAGTGCTTAAAGATGCCGGCTACACTGAGGAGGATTTTGAGGCTAATTATCTGGATGATGAGGGTCGTGTCGCCCTTGCGAGAGGGAAAGAGCAACTTGCGAAAGAGCGAGCCGAAGCAGTGGAAGGAGAGCGTCTAGGGAAGGTACCTTTGACCGACCCAACTCGTCCTTCGTCTTCGGTCGACGTTGATATTATTGGCTCCAGTTCCCATTCTCCGCCTCCTGCTAAAGCCGAAGTCGAAGCTAAAACTGCTCACACCGAAGATGAGGCCCAAGAGAGCACCGAAGCCCATGACTATGAAATTGACGTGATAAAGCCGATCTCTCCAGGTAACTTCAACATTGATCTAACTCAAGTGGACTACTCGTTTGCTTCACATGAGCTCGATGAATTTCTTGCTTATTACTTAAGCCTCGACGTGCCACTATCTCCTCTCTTTTGTGAGGAATACTGATGTTTAACTTTTCTTCTTCTGTAGTGAAATCAATAAGTGTTGTACAGGCTTCGCCTCCTCCCGCTGTTACCCCTCCACCTCTTCAAGTTACTCCTCCTTCTGCTTCTCAACCGAGATCACAAGAAGAACAAATAGAAGCTCTTCAAGGTTTAGATGCGGCTTCACAAGAGCAGAAAGCTGAAGAACTTGAGGAGGGTGAGAGGACCCCGGAGAAATTTACTTCCGATGATACAAAGCTTTCTGATCTTATCTCTCTGGGAAGCGAATCTTCTTCAAAGAAGAGGGGAAAGCGCGGAATTTCAAGGAAAAAGGAGGACGCTCCTGTTGGCGATGAGAAAGCAGAAGAGGACCCAATTGCACCTCTTTCTCCTTCTTCCCCGAAGAGTTCAAACCGACCTAAGAAGTTAACCATTAGGCCAGGTGAGGGCTCAAAAGGCGGCGGGAAGAAGAAGAAATGAGTCTGGCTTCATCCTTCTTGCTCTCCTTTTTTGGTTGTATCTAAAGATTTGTATCGACCGGAGATTGTGCGGGTACCGGCCCCCGCTTTTTGAAATCTGCACATGTATAAAAACTTTTTATAGTATGGAATAAAATGATTCTTTTTACTTGTACAATCTTTTGTCTGTATTTGTGAATGCATTTATTCCCTATTTTAGCACAAGTTTCTTTATTTTCTTTGCATGATATTGCAGTGAGCTCGTGGTATGCTGTTTGAGCGTTTTTTTGTTAATGTAGCTATATTGCCCCCATACCACGGCTTATTTCAATATTCTCCATTTTGAAAAGACTTGTACTCTTATTATAGAGAATAATTCTTCCGTTTTGAGGAAATATAATTCTACTTTAGTAGAGTGTGCTTTGTATCGGAGAAGTTTTCTCTCTTCTTTTTTAACACTTCAACTTTCGGAGATGGTCACTTTTATTTTTGAAAAGTGGATTCCCCTACGCGGTAAAGCGGGCCACCATAGAGGGCTTTGATTTGTTGTTTCAACTTGTGGAAGTGTGCCTCCGGAGAGGGCTTTATTTGGCACTTCAACTTTTTTGGGGAAGAATGTTCCCATGAGAGTAGAAGTGTGCCTCCGAAGAGGGCTTCATTTGTTTGCCTGAAAGTCATTTCTCCCAGTTAAATGGATCCACGGGGCGGACGCAAGCAACCTAATTGGATGTTCGTTTGCACAAACGATCACAATTAACTAGCAAGGGCCTGGTGCCTTCACTTTGGAAAGGTGCCCCTTCGGTGGTACCACCAACCTTTTTGGTTGAGAAAAACATTTCATTTTACGGCGTGCCTCGTTAGAGGGCTTTATTTGGCACTTCAACTTTTTTGGAGAAGAATGTTCCCATGAGAGTAGAAGTGTTCCTCCGAAGAGGGCTTTATTTGTTTGCCTGAAAGTTATTTCTCACAGTTAAATGGATCCACGGGGCGGACGCAAGCAACCTAATTGGATGTTCGTTTGCACAAACGATCGCAATTAACTAGCAAGGGCCCGGTGCCTTCACTTTGGGAAGGTGCCCCTTCGGTGGTACCACCAACCTTGTTGTTTGAGAAAAACATTTCATTTTACAGCGTGCCTCGTTGGAGGGCTTTCAATTGTGCCTCCGGAGAGGGCTTTGAATTGTGCCTCCGGAGAAGGCTTTACTTGTTTCGTTTGCCAGGAAGGTTGTATCTCACAGTTAAGTGGATCCACGGAGCAGACACAAACTACCTAACTGGATGTTTGTTTGCACAAACGATCGCAATTAACTAGTAAGGGCCTGGAACCTTCACTTTGGGAAGGTGCCCCTTCGGTGGTTCCACCAACCTTTTTTGTTGAGAGACAAGATCCCATTTTGGCTGTTTTTGACTGCTTGCCCATGTCTTTTCACCATCTGTTTCTTAGCGATTCCTCGTTATCATTCCTAAGTATATGTTCCTTTCTTTTGCAGGTTGTTTGATTCTTCCAGAGAAGCATACTTCATTGTTAAGTGAATCCACGGGGCAGACGCAAGCTACTTAACCGGATGTCTGTTTGCACAAACGATCGCAATCAGTCATCAAGGGACTGGAACCTTCACTTTGGGAAGGTGCCCCTTCGGTGGTATCACCAACTGTTTATGAGAAGCACTTCTTATGTAGGATCTACTTCTTCTTTTAATGCTGTCGACCTTTCAGGACCTTGGGTTCTTCTTTTCTGTTTTACGGGTGTGAATTTTGGATCAATATTCAAAGCATGCACTGCGATTTCTGGAGATATTCCACACATGTTGGCATGACTCCAAGCGAATACATCCAGGTATGCTTTCAAGAATGATATAAGCATATTTTGAACCGTCATACCAAGTTGTGAACCCACATTCAGCACCTTGTTTGGATCACTCGGGTCAACAGGTATTGGCACCGTCACTTCCACCGGCACCACTCTACTTTCCCCTGCACTGGTTTTTCTGGGATCAGTCTCTTTTCATGCACCACTATGCTCACCAATGCAGGGTCCACCCCGTAATTGCTACAAGGTGGGTTCTTTGATGCAGAGCGGAGCTGCTGCACCTTTACCCATTTCTCTTTTCCTTCTTTCCCGTAATTCTATGAAATAGGATTCTCGCCCGGCATTTTGGTCTCCCTTCACAACACCGACGCCATTATCAGTGGGGAACTTCATAGTCAGGCACCATGGGGCGAGAATGGCCTTGAATGCGGCAAGAGTTGGTCAACCCAAGAAGGCATTGTAAACGGAGAATTCATCAACAATCACAAAAATTTGCTTTCGGACCACCTTCTTTTCCCCTTCTCCAAGTTCTACAAATAAATCAACAGTCCCAATAGGCTGTTTTGGTTCTCCAGTGAACCCAACAATCTTCTGTGAGGAAGCTTGGACATCATCCATGGGAATTTTCATCTGATCAAATGTCTTTCTGAAGAGAATATTGCAAGAGGCGCCGCAGTCAACAAGCACCCTTCTTACAATGGTTGATCCGATGCCAGCAAATATTACCAAAGGATCCATGGTGGGAGCCTCGATGCCAACAGAGTCTCTAGCCCGGAATATGATGTCATCGTTTAAAGTTCTTTGCTGTTTTAAAGGCGCAGCACCTTCCAAAACAAAAACATTTTCTTCAGCTGGGACATATCTCAAAGCGTGTGCATATCTCTCCATCTCACCCCAACTTCTGCACGCTGGGTGAGGACCCCCTGTGATAACATTGATGATGGGCCTCTCAGATTCCTGCGCTGCAGTCCTCTCACCTGAGTTGGATTGATGAGCAGGAACTTGTTGCCCCTGAGTAGATGAAGTCGGGTCACTTCTGTTTCTCTTCACATATTGTTGTAGTTTATTCTGTCTCAGCAGCTCTTCAATCAAATTCTTTAAATGGCGACATTCATTAGTGTCGTGGCCAGGTTGATTGTGAAACCGACAGAATCTCCCATTATGCATAGCATTTTTCCCAAGCTTCATCTCAGGTGGTTTGGGGTATCCGACAGCATCCTTGGTTGCGAAAAAGATAATTTCTGGAGTATCAGTTAAGGGAGTAAAATCTGAAGGTTTAAAGTAGCGAAGTTTCTTCATATCTTTCTGTCCTTTCCTACCGTCATTCTCCCTCTTCTGACCACCAGATTCTTTTTTGTTAGTAGCAACATTATTATTCTTGACTTCAGCCATGTCTACTTTTGCTGGCACATGAAGGCTTTCTAAGCGCATGAATTCATCGGCCTTCTTGTAAAACTTATCAAGTGAATTTGGCTCTTTCATCTTTAGCCATTTTCCGAATTCACTTGATTTGTCAATAGCTCGCATCAAGTAAGTCAGGATCATCCAAGGCTCTGCATTATCAACCTCGGCCAAGGCTATATTGAAGCGGTTTAAGAAAGATTTGATGGGCTCTCCTGGGCTTTGTTCGAGGCTGGATAGTGACATTATGTCCTTGGCCTTCGAAGCATATAACCTGAACTGATCTTTGAATTTCCGAGTTAGGTCGGAGAACTGATCCACGGATCAAACTGGCAGCTTCGTGAACCAAAGCAAGGCCACTCCCTCCAAGTACACAGGAAAGTATCTGCATTTGATCTCATCTGTTGCTCTGGCACCTGTCATATGCCAGTCGTACTTGTATAAGAACTGGTTAGGATCCTTGTCCCCCGATAAGCTGGAATAGTGGGGGGAACAAACTTCTTCGGAAATTCAGCCTTTAGAATTCTTTCAGTAAAAGGAGTTTTGCTTGGAGCAAACCCCCAGTCACTTTCATCTTCCTCCCTTCGCATGCTATCTTTCATAATTTGTCGAATCATTCCCGAGAGGTACTCCTCATCGTTTAGAGGCCCCGCGGGACAGACGTCAGCTACTTTTTCAGAAGTTTGCTTGGACAAACGTTCACGAAGAGTTGACTGCGGCCTTGAACCTCCAGCTTGGGGAGGTGCCCCTTCGGCGATGCCAGCTGTCCTTTGAGGAATACTTTTTCCTTCGGAATCATGAACATCTTCAGCGAAGGTTTCTTCATTATTTTCTGGTGGCTGGTTAACCCCAAGCAAAGCATTCTGCTTGTCCAACATCAAAGTGTTCTGGACTTCCATTTGTTGATACAACCCAGACACTACAGCATCCAATTCCGCCCTTGTGACTCCAACACTAGGAGCCGCTTGATTTGACACGGGAGAAGTGGCGGTATTGTCATGAGCAATTCCAGATCTAGTAGATTTACTTTTCCCTCCAGGAGCCGTAATTTCAGATAGACTTCTGGTTCTTAGGGAGTGTCTTTCCATAAATCTTTGTGAAGCAATGATGAAATCACTTCTGAGTTGGGTTCTCAGTGAAAGCACCAAAAATGTTAATGCTAAAAATGTACGCTAACACCCCGGTGTGAGTTGTGATATAGCGAAAGCACCACCCGTTGGTACGGGAACTAAAAGTAAGCAGAAAATAGCAGAAAACAGTAAAAGGACAACAATTTTATAGTGGTTCGGCTCAAAGTCAAGCCTACGTCCACTTAATCTCTTCTATCACTGACTTGATTACAGATTTTACAATGATTCTTCGTTTACAACACAATCAAGACAAGTAATCAGAACTTTGATGCAGAAAAGCTCTTCGAATTCATGTTGAATGAACTTGATCTTTTCTGAAGGTTCTTTGGAGTGACCTTTGCCTTTCAAGTGTTGGAGTCAGTAGAGAAAACAACAAAGTCTTGGCGTTTCAGAAAAATCGTCCCCCTTCAAGTGCGGAGTAGGCGGGGTATTTATAGAAGAAGCAGAGCTTAGGTCGTTAGGTCTTAGGTCGTGAGCGACCTAAGAGGTTGCAAGGTAGCTTAAGTCGTTGGCGACTTAATGGAATCATTCTGGGCGAGATAAAGGCTGTGAGCGACCTAGTATGAGTAGTGCAGAAGTTATCTCGGCAAGATTAGGTCGTAAGCGACCTAACAGAAGAGGCAGGGCATGCGGCTTAACTCTGGAGTTCCTTAGGTCGTTAAGTCGCTCTTTCTTTAGCTCGCTAGGTCGTTGTCTTCATTGAATAGCTAGGTCGTTAGATCGTTAACCTGTTAGGTCGTAGGAGTCTTTGGGTTACTAAGTCGTTGTTTCCTTATCTCGTTAGGTCGCGCCGTATTGAGTCGCTTTGTGCTATAGGTCGCTAGTCGCTGCCTTGTTGTAGGTCGTTAAGTCGCATATGCTTTGTTTAGTTTAAGTCGCTTATTCCCTGAAGTCGTTAAGTCGAGTAGGTCGCTTGGTCGCTGAATAAAAGAGGGTTAACAATAACAAAACCAATAAATCGGTGAGACGTACCATATCATATGAACGAGTGATGATGAAAAATCAATGGTTGAAATATGCATATTCAAAGTTTTTAATGTTATCCGGTTTAGAATAAAGCGATTTGAACAGACCATATGTATGACTGTATCCATGTTTACAAGATGCAACTTACAATTACAAATATTGTAGCAGCTTTCTCTCTCTATTAGATACATTCTTAATACCAAGTAGCAGACATACGCTTAGCATATGCTATGGTACTGAGCATACAACAATCTAGAAATCATAACTAAATTTAGATCCCATTTAAAACATAGAAAAGTCGACGAATTTCGGACTAAGTCCCTATGCAGCTAATTCAAGCACACGGTGAAACTCAACTTCGAGTTAAAAAACCATATGCTTGAAAGAAAATGAAAGAACAGCTGCAAAACCTGTCCTTCTACTGCTGTAAAACATAATAGAGGACCAATGGTTCGGTCATGCATAAGGAAAGCCATTAGACCCAGCAGCTGCATTAGCAGCAGCTGGCAAAGAAGTCCTTTTAACGAATCGCCCTTTCATCCTTGGCCTCTTCTCCGCGTTAAGCTTCCTCACTTCATACCTGATTTTCTTCGAAAACAGCCTTGTCCTTCTCTTCTCTCGGTACCTCGAAACCCTAGCCTCTCTCCCTCCATCAAAGTTGCCAACTTGCCCTATCCCTAACCCGTAACTAGCTCCTTGCATCTCTCCTATTGGCGCTCCCCATGCTCCCTAAACATCAAGAAAGATACTTATAATGCTAATGCTGTAAAAGCCTTCACTATAAAAAATAATGCTATAAAAGCCTTCGCCATAAAAAGTTTATGCTATAAAAGTTAGTGTTATAATCATGTACAGTTGGTAAGTAGAATAACTAGCTCACCAGAGGTCTGGTCACAAATTTGAACTTGGTGTATACTTGCTTAGAGTTTACGATAGTAAGCTTGATACGGTTAGACTTTTCTTTTTCTGAAAAAAAATTGAAAATAAAAATAAAAAGGTGCTATAAAAGTGAAGTTACCATGATGTTTGACCAGCAATCATCTGCACTGAGCTGTGGTCTGACCCCGTCAGCCCAAGGCGAGCCGCCATGGCATGACCATGCATTGATCACTGAATCGTAGTTCATCTTCAATCCTATACCCATCGATGCATTCTGTTTATTATGCACTTCAGCCTCTGTCATGTGGGACCCGCCGCCCTCCAATTTGAAGTCGAGCGACTCTCTAGACATCTCCATTTCAATATCTTCCATACTAACCAGAAAGTTCATATCTTCGTTATGTTCATCTATGTGCTCATGCTTCACTTGTCCCTGACCTTCTTTCCCTTCCAGCAAGCCTAGCCCATCCATACAGAAAGAGTCCACGTCATCCAGCCCATGCCCTAGCATGTTCTCCACGTCAGCGGCAAACTCCGCCAACTCCACATCCGTAGGATCGAACCCTCCAGCACCTACATCTCCATCATCCACCGTTAAATCAAACTGCCTTGCTGGCTTCACCTCTTCAGTCGATCCATCCACACACTCGAAATCCAACGGTGTGCAGAACTCCACGATGGAATCGAACACCGGCACCTCATACAAAAACCGCTGCTGCTCCTCCTCTTCCTCAAACTCATTAAACACTTCGACATCTGGGACCAGAAGCATGGGCTTGGGCCTGGAACCCTTCCCATGACGCGGGGTCCGGGCGCGCTGCCTGTCTCCCCTGTGCCAGGTTGGCAGTTCGGAGTCCAGCTCAGCGAGCGGGGACCTCATCGACGAAGTCTTAAGTCGAACCCTGTCATGTCTGTTCGCCAAAAGGTTAGCAGAGTGAACGGAGGAGTCGCAAGACTGACACAGAAAGGCGTCGTCGGCTGCGCAGTACCAGCGTGCCCGTCTGCGCACACACCCATCGCAGGCACGGGCTGTTTTCCCACTTATGGCGTTTGCAGTCTGATCCATTGTTTTATGTTTTGGGGTTCTGTAGCTGTGCCGTTGTTACTGTCATGTTTGTTATGCAACCGAGGTCTAATGTATGATTTATCTGATTTCGACGGGGAGGGACCATTGCATTGCACTTTTTGCCCGACGTAGCGTGCATGGGGAGATATCTGAAACCTGATTGGTTGGGAAGGGAAGTGTTATCAATTTACGTGAGATGCTATTGGTTGAAGGTCAATGGAGTGAGATTTCTAGTGGGACCTGAAGGAATGAGAAGTGGACAAGGATGTCGGCATTGAGGTATGGCCCGATGTTGTTTTCGGTAAAGTTCTTGGTTATATTTGCTCGAGTTGGTACCACAGGTATGGTACGTATCTTTCATTTGTTCGGTTTTGTTTTTACAGGTTGGTTTCAACTTGATTGATATGTGGCGAGTAGAGTTGAATTTTTTTGCCTGCATATTTGATGGAAGGGGTATCCAGGTTAGTTGTGAGTAAAGGTGATGGTAAGTTGATCGTTTTCCAGTTTCTAATTTTATCTTATATGACTTGGATGTTTTGACTCGGTTTCAGTGGATTTCTTTGATATTTTATGTAGGATAGATTGATGTTTTGCCCAGATTCCCAGTATGTATGTTTTTTACGTTTAAAAATCAGCTGTGAATCCAAGAATTACTACTGTTTTGTAGCTGAGCATGTTTTTGAAGCTTGCTTATCTTAGAGCGATTGTGAAAAGGAGCTCCGCATTATACTGTCAAATGAATTAAATTTTTCTTTTTTTAAACTAAAATCATTCGGCAGTATACTGCAAAGTATTTAGCACCACCTTATTTTATGTGAGAGTAAGCCAAGATCAATTATAAAAAATTATTTTTATTTCTCACAATAAATATTACGTACGGTAGTATCATAAAAAATAGTTACATAAAAAGATCTTTTTTTTTAGGTTATTATGTATGAAATGCTGCTACACACAAGGAAAAATGTTCAATTTTTTTAAAAGGTAGTTTTCAAAGCTCGAAAAAAATACAAATTAAAAACAATGTAACAAACATGTGAAATATGCAACATGTGAGCTAAAATAGATACTTCATCTCGAAAATGTTATTATTGTTCATGAACTACTACTGCAAGTCATAAACTACTACTAGATCACAATAAAATGATACTATAGTATCATTATGTACATGCCTACGTCTGACTATAAAAATGATATCGTACGGTGACCTCATAAAAAAATAGTTCAACAAAGTAATCATTTCTTTAAAAAGTAACATGTACAAAATACTACTACACGACAATCAAAAATAGTCCAACCTCTAAGTACTGCTACAAAAATGCTAATTTAAAATAACATCGTGAGTTGAAATATACACACTTCATATACAAATACCACAACAATATACATAGATCGCTAATACAAACCATAAAATGCTACTACAAAATAGCGCCACAAGCAGAAATTTACATAACTATTTTTAAAAAAAACATAAAATGACACCACATAGTATCATTATTGGCTGTTACTTTCATCTTCCTCAATTTGTTGTTGCTCCTCCACAAAGCACATCTACCTCTAATCAGCACTCCTTCACATATGACAAAACTCTCATTCGTCACCACCACCAGAATCATCCCTTCTTTAGCCTTAGTCGTCATAATCAAATTCGTCCTTTTCAAATATCGCAATGTTCTTCTGTGCAATAGCCACTCCTCCATCGATGACGTTGACTGCAAACCCTAGTCGTCGCTCAATTCCATCCGCTCAATTCATAAGACTCAATGAAGAAAACACGCAATGAAGAAACCTAAAGAAATTTAGATGTTTATCCTTCAAACATATAAAATAGCGGACCGAACTTTTGAACTAACCCTTCGAACTAATTACTTTTGTGTGTGTGTATCAAAATGGGTTAACTTGTTTATTGTTTAACAGGCTTTGCGGTCCAAAAACATACATTTGCGGTACAAAATTTACAAAAGGCAACTTTTCAGTTCATTCAGAATATTCTCTACTTTTACACAACTTTCCCAAATTAGGTCAACTCGAGAAAAATCATGGCAGCCGTAAATCATTTAATGGATCTTCTGAGCACACTTCCTTCCAATTCTAGTTCGCCAATAGTTTTTGTTCTTGTGCCTTTAAGCTGATGAGTTTACTCTTTGAAATTCTACTTAAAATCACTATAATATCTCTGGCTATAAGATTTTATAGATCTAACTCATTCTTTTCCTTGTTGTTGAAATCTCTGGCGTGTCTTTCCCTCCAGAGATGCCATACAACAGCTGTCAAGAAAAATTTGATGATCTGTGTAACATCCTCTACTCCGAGACCCGAAAATAGATGTCAATTATGCTGCAGTCATCATCAAAATCATTTTCAAGCGACAAAGTGAATTTAGTATTACTTTGCTCAACATTAAGTAAACAGAGCGGCTAAATAAATTTCCATTACACAAATTTGTTTTACAACATTCATTACATCATCATTAACCCTTTTCTTTCCCGCATATGGGTAACTACAATAAGAATATAAGAGTAGCGTCATGTCCGACATATAATAATGCCAACACGACCCATAACCAGTCATAATTCCTGGTTTTACATAGCGGAATTTTCAAAAATACCTTTATTCATCATTCCAAAAGATGTCTATATAATCCATAAAATCAGCCTACTCGAATGAGTACCGTGAGTTTATAAGAGATAATAAAAGCACAGATCAGACTAGGGGTGAGCACTATTTGGTTAAACCAAATAAACCAACCAAACCAATTTATTACGGCTGGTTTGGTTTGGTTTTGAAACTAGATTGGTTTCTAATCGGCCCATAAAAAATAAGTTTGGTTATTGGTTTAACCAAACCAACCGAACATTTATTATATTGTCAAAATTACTAATGGCATAGATTTTTTTAGATTAATTTAGTGGTTTAAATAAATTTTATTTATCATATATGTGTCAGAATTACAATTAAAAAGTATAAAAATACCAAATAAGAATACTTTTATCTTATATTTATGTTTTATTTTAAAGTACAATGAATATTTTAGACATTAAATATAAATAATTTTAGTTTGGTTAATTCGGATAACCAACCAAACTTAATTCGGTTGGTTTGATTTGGTTTACATTTTTATTGGTTTTAGTTCGGTGTAACAACTTTCATCATCGGACCAACTGAACCAACCAAACGCTCACCCCTAGATCAGACATAAAGCCTAGTATGAGTAAAATCTTACTTTAAACAATTATAGTGAGACCACGTCGCTGTACTAACACGGAGCAGGTTTTTCTCTTATTTTCTTATCTTAAAAATCACATCAAAATATTGTAAATAAACATTAACTCCTAAGCAAACATGTGCATTACATTCAATCCATATGTACCCAACACTTGTCATCCAATTACAAACCATGTTATATCTACATTTTTAATTCACATTAAGTATACCCTATATTTAACATACATTCATGAATAAAGTCATCTAATCATCCATCATCTATTCAAACATCACCTAATCTTTTATTTTAGATGTTCATTTTTAAGTTATCATTAACTTATTTTAGTGATTACCTCCCTAGGTCCATCCATCACTAGTTTATCTTTTTTCGAACAACGTCACCGGATGAAATGGCCACTCCTTCCACCAATGGAAGCCACCCTGATTAGATCCACCCTGGTTCTCCTAAAAGGTTAAATGCAAACATCCTGAATACATTCTAATAAGCGTCCTTACTGAACGTCAATAGCCCTCCCTGGACCGCTATAGTTCATGTTGTTGGTTTATTTTATTTATTTACAACACCACCCTGATATTTGGGCACCCTGCCATGCCACCCTGCCATAACTCCTCTTTAAAGTTTAAACTGTTCTTGGGTTGAATCATCATGGCATGCTATCATGTACTATTGGAATTTAGACTAATAGTTAAGGCACACCACCATCCAATAGCTTTCCCAAGCTATTGCATGTTAAGCCCTAAATAGCTATCGCACATCAACACTTCTCCTAGCTAACTCAGATCGATGGCTCCACTAGCTACCGAATGTTGAGCCATAAGTAGCTGTGTCAAGTTGACTTCCCCAAGCCTTCGCACGTTGAACTCCCATCAAGCTATCACATGTTGATCTGCTTCCAAGTCATCACAAGATAAGGCACGCTTAGCTATCATAAGTTGATAGCTATCAAACTTGAGCTCTTTAAAAGCTATCACATATTGGCTTTCCCAAAGCTATCGTAGGTTGATAGCCTTAATGCTATTACAGGTTGAAAATTTATAGACTATCATCGTAATTAATTTAAAAACTATTTTCTTACCTTATTAAGTAGTTACTTTACGCTAAATCTCATATGGTGTCGAATTCTTATTGTTTAATGGGTTTCTTTACCGTTTCATTTTGAAAACTTGTTGATTACAATTTCAATTAATTAGTTAATTATCTTTAATCAATTGATTCCTCCCTTTACCGAATAATTTATATAAAATCAAAAATTACTTGAAAAAATCAAAAACTTCAGCAAAAATCCAATTTAGCGTAAGAATATTATTTTAATAATTAATTTTTCCAAAATTAACCATTTTCTCAATTTAGGAAATTCATAGAATTTCCAAATAAATTTCGTAAATCATGAAACATGAAATACATAGCTTTGAATATGCTTTAGAATTTAAATAAAGGGAATTTATTCATGCTTTAGAGTAAAACATGATTTAATCATTGTTAGTGTAGAGTTTCATCTACACCAACACCCAACAATTCAAAGGTAGGGCTCCAGAATTTATTAATTGTCAGGTATCGGTCAGGAGGTTGCCGAGATGTGATGTAGTAAGTTTGAATAATGAAGTGATGAATTATAGAGTCACAATATGAGCGCCGAGCAGAAATAGAGTAGAAAGTAAATAACATCGAGAATTTTATAGTGGTTCAGACCGAAAGTCCCTACGTCCACTGTCCTTTCCTTATTTAGTCACTCTAGTTTAGCCAAGAGGCTTATTACATTAGGCTCAGATATTTCGGCCTTTAAAGCATTTCTAGGAGAGCTTTAATATAGGAAAATACAATATATTTTCTGTTATTTTTCTATGTGTCAACCGACCCTTGTGCCCTGGGATTGCCGCCTATTTATAGCTAGTATGTCGTGGTGCCATTGGTGGAGAGTTTCCTTCATGGATTGCTGAAGCTGCTTATTGCGCAACTATGATTTGAGCTTATGCTATTCATCCAAGGGGGCTACTTAAGAGGCCCTGATTAATGACTTGCCTCCCGCTTAAATGGTCTTTAACATCTGAGTCGTGTGTTTTCTTTGTTGTCCATCTCGACCGTAGATCCCTAATTTTATAAACTAATGCCTTGGGCTTCGGACTTGCTATTGGGCTGTTCCTTTCAACTTGTGGCACTATTCTTTCGATGTGACCATACTCCATTAGGTCCTTATACATCAGGGTAAAGCAACTTTTGTATCATACATAAATGGAGAATGCATGACTTTCCTCAGGAAGATAATCGTTGTTTTTTCCATTTGAGAATTTTTTATGTAACACATGCCCCTCAAAGTTTACTTCATATGTGAAATATGGAGTGAACTTTGAAGTAAGTGGGTTTGGTTTTCTTCACCTGATTATATCTTGAGCTCAACCTTCGTCATATGTATCAAAGAAGTTATGGTACTTAGTTTTGGTTGGAGTAATAGGTGATATCAAGAGAACATAATGTTTGAGGTTTTGAAAACCGAAAGGAGGAGATTTAACTTGGACCAAATGGCCAAAATCAAATTTGTCATTTGGAACCATCTAGGTAGGGTAAAAATGACTGAACTCCGAGAGGTAAAAATTTGAATTGGGACTGCGAGGTCAATACATTTGAAAACGATGCTTGACACTTGAAGTTATCTAGACTAAGTGACAAACGAATCGGTTTCAATGCTGAGAGGCAAAATTTAACTTGGGACTGTAAGGTCAAATCTTTTCGAAATCATGCTTGACATTTGAAGTCATCTAGACTAAGTGACAAGCGAAACTGGACCATGAGGAGATACTTGTGTTATCCCGCCTTTTGGCGAAGTCGTGATATCATCAATTCGACCACGAACGAATAGTCGGTAGCTTGAGGAGCCAACTATATATAGTACTATAGACGATGGTTGAACAGATTCAAACCAAAACCAAGTCGAAGTATGGCAAACATGAAGTCACTAGCCTGGCCCCGTGAAGTTATATCTCAAGTTTGGAATTGACTGAAGTCCGTGTACACAAACTATGGGTGAGACAATGACTTGTTTGGATCGACCAGAGTGATCAAGGAAGATAGCTCAAATCATTGGAGAACAGCTACTATCTTGAGAACCATGAAGCCAATCCATGTAAGACTCCCAGGGCATCAACAGAGGGGTAAGTAATGCATCCTGTGACGATCACACATCCTAAAATGAAGATAAAAGGAAGGTTGATCGATATAGGCCGCTCGTTATTGATGGGTACAACCTAACAAACGGCATATTTTGATGTATATTCTGCCTTCGAGTTAAAACAACCTATAGCTTGCAATCTGCGACCCAGTATGATCCCACATTCTAGAAGTAATATCAGAAAGACTATAAGATCCTCCAAAAACGATTGGGAGTTGTTGAGAGCAAGTAAGAACGATCGGTCATGTATGTGCCGATCGTCATGGATCATGGAGTGGACACTGTTGATCGATAGGTGGGCTCTACTGGGCCTAAGGAATTTCCTTTTAAAGTTTTAGCCCAATCCGTGTGTGCCTCCTGCTTAAAATACTACAGTCATGGCTTCAAAAAAGGGGACTTCATCTTCTTCTTCCCATTCAGGAGGTTCTGCCTTTTTTATTTCTTAGAAACTTATGTCAATGGATTCTAGCTGATCCAACTGTTCTTGTAATTGTAATCTAGTGAAGGATCAATAAAAGTATGAAGTGGATGTAGGCCAAGATTACCGAACCACTATAAAATCTGCATTTTCATTTACTTTTATGCTTTTCTCTTAAGTTTCAGTCATTGCTTGATATTCATAAGATTCTATGGGTGTTAATGCCCATTTTTGGCATCAACATTTTGGTGCTTTCACTGAGAAATGGATGCTCAATTCAATTTGGATCTCGTCTTCTACTGGCGAATTTCCATGTTCGCGAGATAGATCCAGCTTTTGATTGATAGGTTTCCTACTCTACTTAGATTTGAAGAAAGTCTAGGTGGAAATTACTTTACAAGGTCGTGAATCATGTCTACTACCTTGTCTAAAGGAGGAAATGATGAGATCAATGACCAAGTAGCCATGTGGTTCAAAAGTATCTTAGCATTCTCAAGTTTTAATGCAAGGAGACAATCGGCAATTGGCTATATCTCCCCACCGATTGATTCCATACATTCATTCCTCGTACGATCGTCCTTGATTAGCCTTCCAACCAATCGTTCCATTCCCATCCTTATAATTTCTCCATGAATTCATATGCCCCATCACCATATCCGATCGTTTTTTACGATGGGCAGCATCAATCGCTCCACCCACGTGAATGTGGCCACTCGCATTCTTACACGATCGTTTATCTCCGGTCGTTCCTATGCAATCATTCTTTGAACGATCGTCCCAGCTTCGTCTTTGGGAAACGATCGTTTTAGCTCGAGTATGACCGGCCGTATCATATTAATAATTTTTCTTACTAAAGACAATCCATCATCTTTATACGATCGCTTTTATACGATCATTCCAAACAGACCTCCAGCAACTGATTATGTGCGAAGATTCCAATATGATCATTTTAGTATGATCGTTCCTCTCTCGTCCTTGTGGCCAATCGTTTCCTATCAGCCTCTCTACCAATCTGCAATGGAACTATGGTTGCTCCTATACGATTGATTCTAGTACGATCGTTCTAAGGTCATTGAGTTCAGCCGATCGTTCTTATCTACATGCCCCTCTACAAAACTTTTTTATGTGGCCTTATGCTCCGAGGCCGATCCAGCAATATTGGGAACTTCCTTCACCTCTTCAAGCTAGCAGATTTAGCACCTCCTTAAACAGAATGCTCCGAGTTATTGAATGCTAGAAATGATATGTTTGAGGCAGGCATGGATGATTGGCATGTAAATTTCGACAAGTACAAGAGAGGTTTTATAACTTTGGTTATGACTCGAAGCAAGATTAGGGTTAAACGGGGTTTTTCCCGAAGCAAATCCCGAAGAAGACCCTAGGTGCCTATCGCCAAGCCTTCCAATTTTCTGACTCCAAGTGATTCAGTGTACGACCTCCAAGCGATCCAAAGTGAGACTCCAAGAAACTATCAGATTTCCCCGAGTCTGACCCCAAGTGATTGAGCACTACCCATCAATTCCGAACCACATAGCCTTGCACACATCTTGGACATGCAGATGGTCTTGGCAATCGAAAAGAGTAGCTGTAGCCGAAGAACATATCGGCTCGATGGTGACAGAAACATCGTATCCCTATCAATAAAGAACCCCGATCATCAACTAGACCGATGATGGTCGATGCCCCGCTAAAAGAAGCTAAGGGCAAAGTAGAATGGCGAGCGCAGAATGCTGTTTCGCTTATTGATGAGATTTATTCTGAATTTCTTTTTATTAGTTTACTACAATTTCAATCTCAATTATGTTGAAAGTTGTGATCGACTTGAATTAAACTACGTGCGTACAATGCATGTATCCGAGTGCTTAGAGTTGGGCGTTGACCAATCTCCACAGATCATGACAGAACATGTAGAGCTTTTTATCTAGACGAGCGTGATTTGACCGTTCGTCAGCTACCGTCTGCCCCAGATTTGGGACGCCGAGCCACAAAATAAAGGACCCGACAAGTTCAGAGTCCAATAGAACGTAGATATAGCTGACCGTCTGTTCAACCACCTTCATGTTAGACTTGAAGTAGCCAAGATTTGCTGTCTACTTAGTAATTACAGATTTCAACAAATGAACACGATTGCAGCCCAAAGCGGATGCGACTTAATTTGTCTGCTCAATAATCCATTATCCTCATTTGCTAGAAAGAAATACGAAGCAAATTGTGCAAGACTCGATCATCCGACCCCAGCATGGATATTATCCAATCATTCATCACCTTCTTTTTTCCTCGATTTTATGGGAAGAGCCACAGCTACCAAGTGGATAACAATCGACCGTCTGATTGCCCAGTTTAGTCCTGAATGATGGAGGTAGAATCCCATTCTATGAACGAACGTGGTTCGACCATTCATTTGACAGCTTTTTCCTCGACATAAATGGAGTACAAATCAAATGGGTGGAAATACGACTTCTCTCAACAAAAATATCCAAGTCCCCAAAGCGCAGACTAGAGTATAAAAGATTCAACAAAAATCTCTAAGTCCCCGAAGCACGGACTAGAGTACTCTAAGTCTCCGGAGTGCGGACTAGAGTATAAATGATTCAACAAAAATCTCCAAGTCCCTAGAGCACGGATTAGAGTACTCTAAGTCCCCGAAGCGCGGACTAGAGTATAAATGATTCCACAAAAATCTCTAAGCCCTCGGAGCGCAGACTAGAGTACTCTAAGTCACCGGAGCACAAACTAGAGTATAAACGATTCAAAAAAAATCTCTAAGTCCCCGGAGCATGGACTAGAATACTCTAAATCCCTGGAGCGTGGACTAGAGTATAAATGATTCAACAAAAATATCTAAGTCCCCGGAGCACGGACTATAGTACTCTATATCCCCGAGCGCGGACTAGAGTATAAACGATTCAACAAAAATCTCTAAGTCCCAGAGCGCGGATTAGAGTACTCTAAGTCCCCGGAGCGTGGACTAGAGTATAAACGATTCAACAAAAATCTCTAAGTCCCCGGAGCGCGAATTAGAGTACTCTAAGTCCCCGGAGCGCGTACTAGAGTATAAACTATTCATCAAAAATATATAAGTCCCCAGAGCGTGGACTAGAGTATAAACTATTCAACAAAAATCTCTAAGTCCCCGGAGCATGGACTAGAGTACTCTAAGTCCCCGAAGCACGGACTAGAGTATTAACGATTCAACAAAAATCTCTAAGTCCCTGGAGCGCGGACTAGAGTATAAATGATTCAACAAAAATCTCAAAGTCCCCAGAGCGCGGATTAGAGTACTCTAAGTCCCCGGAGCATGGACTAGAGTATAAATGATTCAACAAAAATCTCTAAGTCCCCGTAGCGCGGACTAGAGTATTCTAAGTCCCCGAAGCACGGACTAGAGTATAAACGATTCAAAAAAAATCTCTAAGTCCCTAGAGCGCGGATTAAAGTACTCTAGGTCCCCGGAGCGTGGACTAGAGTATAAAAGGTTCAACAAAAACCTCTAAGCCCCTGACTGCGGACTAGAGTACTCTAAATCCCTGACTGCGATTTAGAGTATAAACGGTTCGACTAAAATCTCTAAGTCCCCAATTGCGGAATAGGGTTTAAACCATTCGACAAAAACTCTTAGTCCTCGACTACGAACTGGGATACAAACAATTCGGCGAAAGTGCGACTGCCCACAAAAAAACTCAAAGTCCACGGAGCGCAGACCGAAGTATGAACACAAATTGAGCGCGAGTCGACCATTCACAGAATGACTCCAAGTTCCTAGAATGCGGGCTAGAATGCAAACTCCATGAACCGATGAGTGGTTTTCAACCATTCCCTATTCCAGTAATTCCAATCTAAAATCGACAAAAGAAGTGCGAACCGTCAAAGACCAGAATATGCACGACTTAGTTCACTATCCACTAGCTCGATCCTACAGTTTGACAGGACAGAGCATGAAGTCAAAGCAAGTATAACTTGCCCTCTTACTTATTGAAGTATACCCCGGACTTGGGGGCACAAGAAAAAGATGATGACTGTGAATTGACCATCCATCGACCGACCTTAAATCTCTTAGAGGTTATGTCAGAATTATTGACACCACTGGGATGAGACTCGACCATCCATACAGTGCATTTACCAACCCTAAAGCCGGGGATAGAAATGTAGATGTCCTAGGAATGATTGTGATAGCTTAACACTGCGGTTCATATTCCACGTTTACAACGACTCGAGGCCATGACCATAAAGAGGCCTTAAGACAAATTAATCAAATTAATGTTCGATTTGACAACCAGCAAGTTGCAAGTACACGAAGTTAGAAATGCTGTTGTTTATACTTTTAAACAAGTGAATGTAGGAATCATAAACAAGAACAAAAGAGTTTTTATTCACATTAAACCAGTTGTACAAGATACAAGACAGAATCGAAGGGCCATGCTCAAACAAATACAACCGGCAAAGGGAAGCAATTATCTAAATTATTGGCATGTCCAAAAATTACCCTTTAGATTTCTTGTCCCTCTTTCGCTTCTTCGGAGTGGCTCCCTCTGAACTACTGCTAGCTCCCCTTTTCAATCACTTACCACCTCGGCCTTTCTTGGAAGGAGTTTCCCAAGCTGTATGAACCGCGGTGATATCATCTTTGGAAGTTAGAGGGATATGAGCATCTTCAGCACTAGAAGTGTGAGGAACATCTTCTGAAAAGGTCGCCCCTTCGGGAGGGATCATCTGGAGAGGGGAAGGTATCGGCTCATCTGGGACATGTTCAACTGGCTCACCCTTCACCTTCTTTTTCTCGAGCTCCTCTTGCTCAATCCTTTCTTTCATACTAGGTCCTCAGGCAGGATAAAAGGAGCCTGTGATCACCACTTCTACGTCAAAGGGGATTTCATGATGTGGGCCTCCTCCCTCCTTGAATAGCTCCTCCATGAGTTTATCGTCAAAAAATAAGGCCTCTTCATGAGCACTCTGAGTGGCGGCCGAAGTTGTAACTGTGAAAGACTCTGTTGCGGCCGTTTGTAACTCCAGTTAAGGTCCGCCAGGAGGGAAAGAAGCAATATTTGATGAGTCTAAGGCCGAGAAAGAAAAAGGTGAAAAGATTAGAAAGAATTATTAATAACATCCCAACTTTACAAGATAAAGGAAAAATCGACGAAATACCTTCTGTGGTGTGGATTTTAGGCTCGACCGAAGCATCCTCAAACCCACGCTCAAGGATCAAAGATAGTCGTGGTTTATTTGGATCGTACCCGGGGATGGTCAAGGAGCTAGTCGCAGAACTGGTCATGATTTGAGACACCAGGGGCAGCTCAGTTGTAATAACAAAATGCACCGACCCAGATCCTTCGCTCACCTCATGTGAAGGAGCAGCCATAAACTCTTTTTGGAGAGAAAACTGAATGTCATGTAATATTTTGGGTTCATCGCCCAATAGCACTTCGATTTCGATTTTGATTGCATCGACATTTTCTGAGCCGTGAAGTCTTTTCTCCTTCGAGACAAGAAATTCCCAGGCACGATGAAGCTGATAGGGTTAGTCTTCGCCAAGCCACGCTAAATTCCTATGTTTAGGTACATTGGTGTTGTAGAGAATGAGAAGCGGGTCGAGCTCATTCATCACGTCTTCTCTCACCTTGTTCGTGAGTGTTTCTGTCTCACGTTGAATGAGCGTGTCGATGTTTTTAGCTTTTTCAATGGCCTCATCTCTCTCAAGTCTAACACGAACCAGCTCTTCGCAAGAACCTTGAGCGGTCTTTTGAGCTTCATCCCTGTCTTTTATCGCATCTTCAAGCTTGGCCTTGAGTTCGGCTATTTCCTTCAAGGCCGCAGATTCTTTGTTTCGAGCTGCGTCTCACTCAAGCGTTATCTCTTGGTTCCGGTGATGCAGTACTTGAACCATATCGAGATGGTTGGCTTTCATCTCCTCCATAGATTTTAAAGCAGCATCGGCTTTTTCTTTAGCTTCGGTTAAGGCAGTTCTAGAGGCCTCCTGTTCGTTTGTCAGAGCTTCGATAATTCTTTTATCTTGGGCCTCTTGTCGTTTTAGTTTCTCGATTTCTGCCGTGCACTCGAAGGAAACCTTTGATATTTTTTCCGTGGCTTTCATCCATTCCTGGTATTGCATGTGGATGTCGGTGGTGCAATTGATGGTCATTATTTGAACATATTCCAGAACCTTTTTTAGATTGAGGAGAAAATAGAACCCATCAAAGCATAAGTTTGGGAATTCCGCTTGAAGTTCTGCCATGCAAATATTTGGGTCAACAGGGGGATCCTCAGAAATAGTTTCAACCCCAGCACTTTCCTTCCCAGGCCTGTGCACAGCCGCTTGTTCGCCATAGCGGCGGCGATCGCGCGGCCGCTGAGACTGAGATGGGACCAAGGATCTTGGAGGCATGGGAGCTGTGGGAGGGCCATGGGGAGGATCGGTGGGCAAGTCCCTGCATTATGCTGATCTTTCATGACCTTTTTGAGGAGGAGATCTTGATCTCGATTTGTGAGTGTCCTGAGCAGGCATATCCTTGTTGTCCCTCTCTTGGTAACTACGACCACGGCTGGGGCGGTGGCTAATGTCATAGTATTCACGACTGACGCGATAAGAGCCAGATGGCAACCCAGAAGATTGATGTTGTATGTCCCGTAGGGAATCAAACGTGCTCCTTTTCCTCACCATCGTTTCTCCAAAGAAAAGTGGATAATAATCAACTTTGAGTACTAGGAAGTAAAAGTTAAGTACAATGCAGTGTTAGACGTGCGAATGTGTGTGAGTGTCCTAGTGCACCCCCTCGACAGACCAGGTGCAGGAGCTTTGCTCATCGGTGTAACATCCCCTTTGGAAGTAAGGATCTACTAACTAGTTCTGACAAGAGACTCTGATCCTCCAATACTCACGTCAGTGAAGTGATAAGCATCGAGACCGGGTGGAATTGGTAGATCGGACAAAGGGTCTAGTGGTAGGTTCATCGGTGGCTTAGTTGGGTTGAAACCATGACTTCTTGGAGGCTTGTGTGCAATCGCTTTCCCCTTTCTTTTAATCATGGCCGGGGCTTGAGGAACTTATGAGGGTCCGACACCGACCCCAGGATCAGGACTATCATCATGATGACCAGGTGCATCTTCACTAAGTCCTCCGGTGCCGATATCAACACTCTTAGGTGCTCGTGACTGGGGGCACCACGCGGCCGAATTGAATATTTTTTGACCGGTTGCAGCCTGTAATCTGATCCTAACCGGTCGGGCAGTTTTGGTCAGCCCCACACTAAGGCCCTCCTCTATCAAGCCAAAGTGATGAGACGTTCGTCCTTGAGCTAGAATTTTTCTATCTTCAGCCGAAGGTTTCTTCAAAATAGAGACTGCCTCTTCATAAAAATTGCCACTGGGTCGGGTACCGACACATAAAAATGAATAACATCATCGAAACACAGTCTAGATATGTTTTTCTCATCTTACTATGAAGTTAGTGAGGAAGACTTACGTCTCTCTAGCCATAATCGAGTGAAGTCGGGTGGACAACGAATGAAGAACCATTCGCTCTTAAAAGCATATAATTTGTTCCAAGTATCGGACAAAATCTGGCATTTCTTCACCGATTCAAGAAAAGTGAATGAAAGACTCCATGTCCGCCGTTTAAAAGTAAAAAGAAATCGGATGTCTTCGATAGTAGGCGGACGGTGTAGAAACTCTATGAATATCATATATGTACAGTTGAGGAGCACATAACCATTTGGGTGGAGTTGTGCAGGAGCAATTCTTAGATAATGAAGGTTCCCTTGGATATACGAATTGAATGACGGGATGTATCCAGCCATTCACATGAATATATTGCATGATGTGTACCCTTTAGGAGGTCTATGAGCCCTATCGTCTTGTGACGGAACTAATACGTTGCCAAAAGGAATCCCGTGCATTGTGCAGATCCTCTGGAGAGCGTCTTCTTTAATCTTTAAAGCTACTGAATCAAGAGGATATTCAAGGACGATTGCATCTTCTAAAGTATCAGGCGCCGGTTCGATGACTTTCGGCAGAAAGATGGGAACAATCTCGAAAAGACCAAGCTAGAAACCCGAGCCTTTGGGCTGACCTGAATTATGACTAAGTGGCAGGCTGTCAGATTCGGTTGTTGAACTAGATTCTACGTCCGAATTAGTCCTATGAGAGGAAGATCCGGCTGGCATGATTGCGGAGTATCCGGAACACCTAGATTCCCTTGCTATCAAACTTAGTAAAAACCATAATTAGAAAAAATGACTTGTACCCCCCAGTGCATTGTGTATGTGATGCTGTGTGATAAAGCGCTAATCAATATAATAACGGGTTATGCAAAACTGAAGACAAGAAGAGACGATAAGACATAGAAATGTGTTCAAATGACAGTTATTAGCCAACGGAAATCAAACTATTGTCTGAGCTACGAATAAGTTTTAACATGGTAGTTAAAGTTCTTCATTTATGACACTTGTTCTAAGGCGGCCTTTTATTAGTCGTGGAGGTCATGATGGTCATGTTTATGTTTAAATATGTACAAGAAACCATAACTAGTTACTTGATTCGAGTTCATATTCAAGCTATGGGTATATTCTTATGAGCGGGTAAAAACACTAAGTCCAAGTGTAAATAGATCGTTGTGATATTGTTTAGTTCGATCATTCCAATACCTTAAGGGCCGAATGTTCTAGAAGCAAGTATATGTCGAATGATTCATGGAACAGCTCTGGCCAATCGTCCTACCTACTGATCATCTTTGCCTTAAGCTAACATATCCGATTGTTCACAGGCCATTCTCAAACTCCCTCATCTTCGAACTAAAGCTCCACTGATCATCCGCGAACGATCGTAAGAATCGTTCATCTCCACCACTCCAAACCCTTCGTCTTCTCGTCATCGTCTCACTCTAAGAATGATCGGCCTGATAACAGTAGGTCACAAACTTCTTCCAGGCGAGTCACCTCGCCTTCATTGAGCACATTTACAAAAACAAAAAGAGAACTTAACCCATGCCAACTATCCTAGATTCAAAGTCGTTTCGAGAGTTATGCAACAAGTTCAGGTAATGCTTTACCTATGTTTGAGATCTAAAAAAAATTAAGGATTCGAGGTCGATTAGAAGTCTGGATATAAAGGAAGATGGATATTGTTGTGAGGATCGGTAATGAGAAGGCAGAAGGCACTCGTTTTGTTTCAGAGCTTAAAGATAAAAGTGAAAAGTAAAGTGAAGGAAGCGGCTTAGTGTCGAGCTTTATATAGGGGGCAGGTTCAACCGATCGTTTTCATCTTGAAGGGTTAGGCCGACCGTATGACACGTAGGGATTATGCCGACCCTCCCTAAATAATATGTCTACCGATCCATTCTTAACCTAATCTGCCAAGTGTGCCGACCCATCCCAATGCTGATCGACCTTTTCACTCATTTATTTAAGCCTGCAAATGACCGTTTCATTTCCTAACCTACA
This sequence comes from Allium fistulosum, assembly GCA_030737815.1. NCBI lineage: Eukaryota > Viridiplantae > Streptophyta > Magnoliopsida > Asparagales > Amaryllidaceae > Allium > Allium fistulosum. The sequence continues at coordinate 1,432,841,783 of CM060902.1, forward strand.
ACACTCAGTTCCATGATCGAAGACAATTTAAAATTAAAAAAAATGTGGTGATGAATGGAAATATGATGAAGTTAAAAATGTGGTGAATGAGAAGAAGGATGACAAATGATCGTAGAAATTTGAATACGTATGTGAACAGTTAGAATATCATAAAAGTTGGCAACGACCTGTGGACATGAGCATAACCTAAAGCCAACAACATGAACACATGTATGAATATGCATGAAAACCGTTCAAAAATCAAACCTCTTGAAATCAATAAAAGATTGTGATCGAACCTGGACCAGGCAAGCTATAGATTGAATCAGGTAAAGAGGGTTTGTAGGTCCCACGTGACCAAATTTGTACATGCAAACAGGCTACGTCCTCGGATTTACACTATCGACAAACGATAGAGGAATAGTAATCAATCAAGGAGTCGAATGGATTCCATCACGGTAATTCAGACTTGTTGCAATTCAAAGAACGTCATGTTATTCACAAAACGTACTTTGGGGGTCAAATGTTATCCCGCCTTTTGGCGAAGTCATGATATCATCGATTCGACCCAAGAACGAATAGTCGGTAGCTTGAAGAGCTAGCTATATATAGTACTCTAGACGATGGTCGAACAGATTCAAACCAAAAACAAGTCGAAGAATGGCAAACATGAAGTCACTAGCCTGGCCCTATGAGTTATATCTTAAGGTTGGAATTGATTGAAGTCCGTGTACACATGCTATGGGTGAGGCAACGACTTGTTTGGATCGACCAGAGAACAATCAAGGAAGATAGCTCAAATCATTGGAGAACAGCTAATACCTTGAGAACCATGAAGCCAATCCATGTAAGACTCCCAGGGCATCAACAGAGGGGTAAGTGAAGCATCTCGTGACGATCACACATCCTAAAATGAAGATAAGAGGAAGGCCGATCGATATAAGCCAATCGTTATTGATGGGTACAACCTAACGATCGGCATATTTTGATGTATATTCTGCCTTTGAGTAAAAACAACCTATAGCTTGCAATCTGTGACCCGGTATGATCCCGCATTCTAGAAGCAATATTAGAAAGCCTATAAGATCCTCCAAAAATGATCAGGAGTTGTTGAGAGCAAGTAAGAATGACCGGTCATGTATGTGTCGATCGTTATGGATCATGGAGTGGACACAGCCGATTGATATGGTGGGCTCTACTGGGCCTAAGGAATTTCCTTGTAAATTTTTAGCCCGGTCTGTGTGCATCTCCTGCTATAAATACTACAGTTATGGCTTCAGAAAAGGGGACTTCATCTTCTTCTTCCCACTCATGAGGCGCTGCCATTTTTATTTCTTAGAAACTTATGTCAATGGATTCTAGCTGATCCAACCGTTCTTGTAATTGTAATCTAGTGAAAGATCAATAAAAGTATGAAGTGGATGTAGGCTAAGATTGCCGAACCACTATAAAATCTGCTTGTTCATTTAGTTTTATGCTTTGTTCTTAAGATTTCACTCATTGTTTGATATCTATAAGATTCTACGAGTGTTGATGCCCATTTTTGGCGTCAACAACTGGTCTTGTGGGACCTATAAGAAAAGGAAAGTTGAGATTTGATCCTGAAGGGATGGGTCCTAAACTCGCATTAAATGTCTTTGCCAACTGTCACGATTGGCCTCCTTGAAAAGTGCGTTCCTTTTCTTTGTCCTAGGATGATTTTCCTTTTTATTTTGCCACATGTAATCTATAGTTAAGGTTTATTTGACCGGGTAATCTCTGCCGTTAATTTCGATGATTTGATAAACCCTTTCTTTCTTCTTCTTCTTTACTCGCATTTCTAACAGCTGCATCTATCATTGATGCTTGGAATCTTTCTCAGATTATTGCAAATCCTTGATTGAAATATTAAGTTTTCGATTTTTCTTTATTATTTATTAGTTTTTATTACTGCTATTAATATCCTCATGCATTCCCTTTTTTGAACTTATAAAAATTCTATTTTGATTTCCATTATCATGTTGGCGATTGATTTTGAGTTGGTGTATTATCTGACTGGTTAGTCCATGATGCCTATTACCTCATAACTAGGGTTTTTTCCTTAGATTAGATTTTTCATTGTTCTAGATTGATAACTGCTTTGGGGTTTTTCCTCTTTTTTATGTGAATCTTGAATCATTGAGCCTGGGCTGTATAATACAATTTTAGACCCAATCCCTTTTTGAACCATAAGACATTAAACCTTCCCAGTAGGAGTTCTTGGGGTTCTTGTTGAATTGCTAGCCTAACATTGGTTCTTTTAGACCTTGCCATGGATAAATCAATAACTGACCAGGGAGAGCTAGAGGATTGGATTAATAGTTATGGGATCGAGGGAGTTAAGGTTAAGGCTCCTAGTTATGAAGATGGCTGGAGTGATCCCCCTGAAGGATTCTTTACTTGGACGTTGGAGCATTTGGCAAATGGGATATTGCTTTCCCTAGCCCCTCTGTTCGTTGATGTTTTGGAATTCTATGGTCTTAACCAAATTCAGCTTGGGGTGGTCTTATATAGCACTTTGTCTGCTCTAGCGATCTTATACCAGAAGAATGGGTATCAAAATATGACTGCCTTCGAGATCCCTTACTTATATAATCTGCATAGGTCAGATGGTAGTTCATCGATTCCTTTATATTTTCTTCGTTTTTGAAAGAAGATGCCTCTGTTTAAACTATTCATTAAGGTTACACCTACACATTGGTTTTTTGTAAAGACAGAGGACCCCCAAACTTTCACTGTTCTTCTGGAGACCTGTAAGCATTTCGAATTGTTTTTGTCTTAGAAGGCTCTTATTTTTTATCACATCTTTCTTTAATATTTTTTATAATCTCCTTAGCTAAGTTTGAAAGGGATAAGGTTCCAACCTTCAAGGACTTCTTCGACTCTAGATACGAGGGGCTAACTAAAATACCAGAGGCAGAGAGACTTAGACATGTAGCCCTTACCAAGGCTAATCTTAACGTTTGCTGGCTATTGTCGCCCTCGGTCAAATTTTTTGGTTATGATCCCCTTTCAGCCGAAACTATGCCTTCGGACGTGATTGACCTAAGTCAATTTGATGAACCCACTGGGTCTAACCAGAAACCGCCGAGGCCGAAAGAAAAGATGTCGCTCGTGACGGTGGACCTCGGTCTTAAATAATTAATAGTAAGTATTCTAAGAATTTATTTTCATAAAACATAAATTTTCTTAACTTACATGTCCGCTCTTTTTATGTTGCAGTGGCTTCTGACAATATGCTTTCAATAGGTGAAATGCTCTTGAACAAGTCTTCTTCTACTTCTACTTCTACATGACAAAAGTTAGTCTTAAAGGAACCGTCATATAAAATACCTGGAAAGGAATTTCTCTCTTCCAAAATCAAGTCTGCCCCGGACGCCCTTGCTGTGACCTCCCCAAATAACCATGTGGATCTAGATATTTAAGTGACCCATTTTTGCTATTGATGCCCATCTTTCTAAGATCATGGAAAGCTCCCGTGTGGAGATAGCAGATGATATGGGCAGCTTCAAGAGGATTTTGAGTTTAGGGATGGAAGACCAGCTCAGGGTAGTGTTTTTTTGTTTTACTGATGAAAACCCATCCTTTAGCCATTACCAAAGGGAGGACTCCTGAAAGTGAACATGTTTTAGAATTTGTTCCCCAATATGTTCCGAAAGCTAACTTTAGACTGCCCCTATTTAATTCTTCTCTTCGAAACTTTCTACACCGAAAGGTGGCTTTGAGAAAGACATCACATTTTCCAATAAGGTAAGACCCTCGGGGTCCTTAGCTGATACTAAGAGTAAAGGTCTTAAGATTATTTTAGCTACTAAGGAGATGATTTCTTATCTCCAAAAACCATGAATTATGTAACTCTTTCCCTTTTTCTCTTTCTCCTTTTTATACTATATGTACTAATCTTTTATGGAATGAAATAGAAATCTTTTCTGGTCTTAACTTGAATCTCTTTTAGGGAAAACCATGTCTCAACTGCTTAAAACTAGAGAGGGATTGTGCCTCCTTGCAACTAAGTCTCGACAATAAAATAGCTGAATTAACAAAATACAACCCTAATCTCGGTATCAGCATTCATGTTGTCCTGGAAGACAATGAATCTTTAAAGCGGACTGCTGAAGATGTTTCCAAGAAGATGTCTTTTATCCCAAAGGTCGTGCCGGTCACTGGTAAAGCTTTGGAATCTGTCGTTTCTAGCCTATGGGAATCTACTCTTGCTCTTAGATAGCAACTGGATAAAGCCCACCGAGAGCTTTAAGTAATCAAACTTTGAGAGCTTTAAATTGAGAACACATGTACCAACGAAGTTACATTTGCTGCTCATGGAAGGTGTAGAGGTAGAGGTCGCATTGCTATGGGACTTCCTTCTTCTCATAGAACTACCATTGTCCCTTCTGGACCTCATCCTTAATCCGAGAGGAGTTCTCCCATAGTTCTAGAACCCACTACATCAGATGTTCTTATTTGCTTCCAAGATGGTCGAAAGATTTCATTCATAGAATATAGGAAAGAATGAGTATCCAGGGCATAGGACAAGATGGAGAAACACTTCGAATCTCGTAAGGAGGAAGCTGTGAAGGAGCCCAAGACTAGGATTAGAAAATTAAACAAAGGCTTATAAAATATTTTATTTTCATCTGTACATATTGTATTCTCAATATCCTGATAATTATTCGGATAATCTTTCTATAACTTTGAGATCCCTTTATCCTTTCGGTTGACCTATTCTTTCAATTCATGCCATCTTGCTTGTTCTTTTAATTCTATCTCGGGATGCTTTTGGACCTTGATGCCTTTTTGTATCGATATCTCTGATATTCTTATTCACTGATCTTGATGACATCCTTTCGGCCTTGATTGGGATTGTTATTCAATGCTCATTCTGGCTTAAGAACTTTCCTCCTTAGGTTTCGGTATTAATATGAATCTACTCGTCACTCTTCTAAATGGGAATCTGCACAACACTCTAATCTACTTGGGAATCTACCCAATACTATAATCTAGTTAGGAATCTACCCAACATTCTAATTTAGTTGGGAATCTACCCAATGCATGGTACTACTTGATCACAGCCCACTATTATTGAGAATCTACTTAAAATTCTAATCTAATTGGGAATCTACCCAACATACTAATCTAACTGGAAATCAACCCAACATCCTAATCTAATTGGGAATCTACCCAATGTATGGTACTACTTGACCATGGTTCACTACTATTGGGAATCTACCTAATATTCTAATTTAACTAGGAATCTACCCAGTGCATGATTCCACTGACCATGACACACTATCAACTTGCATTCTACTTTTCGACGTCTTTATAAACCCAGGTGGTATTGGCCTTACACTTTGTTTCGCATCACTACGAGGGTGCTCTTATGGTAAGGTCTACTAATTTTATCATTCTGTCCCAATCTACAACCACTTGTGGTTGGTATCGGCTATTATACAACCATTTTTGGCTGGTGTTGGCCATTCTACAACTGCTTTTGGTTGCTATCAGCCATTTAAAGCTACTTTGGCCGGTGTTGGCCATCTAAAATTATTTTAAGTTAATAGTTATAATTAATGCTAGTTGTAACTTGATAAAGAAAAATATAAATTCTTTGAAAAGTGTGCTCTTGGATTATTTTGTAAAACAATTTTGAAATCGAATAGTTAGTATGTTATATTACTTAGTACGAAACATATTTACTTTAAATTTGTGAAAGATAATTGTTAAGAGAATTAATATTTTTAAGAAAAAATTGAAACTTATTATTGACCTCGTTGGATCAATAAAAGAGTTTTGGCCCTTGGACTCTGAATGCAGACACAACGATTAAAAATAACTAAAATAACTGATGTACTAGATTAAATTTTATGGAGACCGAGATTAAAATGCACTTACGGAGAGAGGAAATAGCTAAACCTAAAAGGAGGGCTAATGAGATATTTCTTCAAATATAAAGATCAATATAGTATTCTTTGTCTTCAACAAGGGATATATAATGTATATGTGTATATATGTATATGTATATGTATATATATCTATATATATTCGTTGAATGAGTCTATACGGATTTCTCTTAAAACATAGAAACAACGTTAGACATTTATAAAGATGAGATATTTAAGTAACTATTTAATAAACTCAGTCAATCTCCCTTTATATATGAAGTTTTATATGGCTTGAAAAAGTCTTTGACACTCGTCTGCATGCCCATTCGCTTGATGATAAACACAATTACCCTTTCCTTTCAGGTTTTCTTGAGTGGATGGGGGATAGTTTGGGTAGTGAAGATTTCCATGAGTTTCTATAAAGATCCGAGACAGGCTTTGATTAAGACGAGTAAGGATTCAATCTCGTTTGATCTTGTTTCGAGGTAGAAGAGCCGGGACAACTGGGAAGGCTCTTTTAGTTAGAAGTGATGAACCTTTATTTGCCATTACATGATAGTCAAATTCTTGATTTTGTTTGCCATAGCTTTAACTGTCTCTCTGATTTGAGCAGACTCTTAGAGGGATTCCTGGAGATACTCTGAAAGTTGCCTGATCAGGAGAGCTTGAATCTCATAAATGGGGTCATATTCCTAGCCATTCTCTTTTTCTTGAGACAAGGGTGATCAATCTCTCATTGTTATCTTCTTCAATAAGCTGAATGTGGAGGTTGAGGGGTAATTCTGAGGTCAGTTTCTCATTCTCTAGGTTAGTCATGGCCGAAAGGATGATGTCATTGGAATTTCCAAGAGGGAACAAATGATGGAGTTTCAGCCCTCCTTTTAGCGCCAAAAATGTTAGTGCAGAATTTCATCTGCACCAACACCCCACACTTCGAAGATAAGGCTCCATGAATCTATTAATTGTTAGGTATTAGTTAGGATTTGCCGAGATGTGATGTAATAAGTTGGAGTAATGAGGTGATCAATTATAGAGTCATAATAATGAGTGCCGAGAGGAAACAGTGCAGAAATTAAATAACATCGAGACTTTTATGGTGGTTCGGGCCGAAAGTACCTACGTCCATTGTCCTTTCCTTATTTAGTCACTTTAGTTTTGCCGAGAGGCTTATTACATTAGGCTCAGATATTTCCGCCTTCAAAGAGTTTCTAGGGGAGCTCTAATATAGGAAAGTATAATATATTTTCTATTATTTTTCTATGTGTTAACTAACCATTGTGCCTTAGGATTGGCACCTATTTATAGCTAGTATGTCGTGGCGCCATTAGTGGAGAGTTTCCTTTATGGATTGTTAAAGTTGCTTACAGGACGGCTATGATTTGAGCATGTACTGCACATCCAGGGGCAACTTAAGGCATGGATTGATGACTTGCCTCCCGCTTAAATGATCTTTAACATCTGAACCGTGTGTTATCTTTTCTTTCCATCATAGTTGTAGATTCCTTTTTTATAAACTAATGTCTTGGGCTTCGGATTTGCTACGGGGCTATTCCTTTTGACCCGTGGCACTGTTCTTTCGATATGACCTTACTCCATTAGGTCCTTATACATCAGGGTAAAGTGCCTTTTGTATCACACATAAATGGAGAAAGCATGACTTTCCTCAGGAAGATAATCGTCGTTTTTATGGTTGAGAATTTTTGGTGTAAAACATGCCCGTCATGGTTTACTTCATATGTGAAATATGGAGTGAACTTTGAAGTGAGTGGGTTTGGTTTTCTTCTCCTAATTATCTCTTGAGTTCAGCCTTCATCATATGTATGGAAGAAGTTAAGGTACTTAGTTTTGGATGGGGTAATAGAGGATATCGAGAGAAGAATGTTTGATGTTTTGAAAACTGAAAGGAGGAGATTTAACTTGGACCGAGCGGCCAAAACCAGATTTGTCAATTGAAACCATCTAGGCAAGGTAAAAATGACAGAACACCAAGAGGTAAAAATTTGAGTTGGAACCGTGAGGTCAAAACTTTTTGAAAATGATGCTTGCACTTGAAGTCATGTAGACTAAGTGACAAGCCAAACTGTTCCAGTGCCGAGAGGCAAAATATAACTTGGGACCGTAAGGTCAAATATTTTGGAAATCATGCTTGACACTTGAAGTTATCTAGACTAAGCGACAAGCAAAACTCTTTCGATGCTGAGAGGTGAAATATAACTTTGGACCGTGAGGAGATACTGGTCTTGTGAGACCTATAAGAAGTGGAAAGTTGAGATTTGATCCTAAAGGGATGGGTCTTGAATGCCAACTATCATAATTTCATTGGCCTCCATGAAAGGTGCGTTACTTTTCTCTGTCCTAGGATGATTTTCCTTTTTATTTTGCCACATGTAATATATGGTTAAGGTTTATTTGGCTAGGTAATCTCTGCGATTAATTCCAAGATTTTGATAAACCCTTTCTTTCTTCTTCTTCTTTACTTGCATTTCTAATAGCTAATTCTATCACTGATGTTTAGGATCTTTCTCAGATCATTGCAAATTCTAGATTGAAACGGTAAGTTTTCTATTTTTCTCTATTCTTTATCAGTTTTTATTACCGCTATTAATATCCACATGCATTCCCTTTTTCAAATTTATGAAAAATTCGATTTTGATTTTCATTATCATATTGGCGATTGATTTTGAATTGGGGTAATATCTGACTGGTTAGTCCATGATGTCTATTACCTTGTAGATTAGGGTTTTTGTCCTTAGATTGAACTTTTCATTGTTCCAGGTTGATAGCTACTTTGGGATTTTTCCCTTTTTTGTGAATCTCGAATCTTTGAGTCCGGGCTGTAAATTCCAATTTTAGGTCCAATCCCTTTTTAAACCATAAGACATTAAACCTTCCCAATAGGAGTTCTTGATGTTCTTGTTGAGTTGCTAGCCTAACACTGGTTCTTCTAGACCTTGCCATTGATAAATCAATAACTGACCAGGGGGAGCTAGAGAATTGGATTAATAGTTATGGAATCGAGGGAGTTGAGGTTAAGGCTCCCAGTTATGAAGAGGACTGGAGTGATCCCCTTGAAGGATTCTTTACTTGGATGTTGGAGCATTTAGCAAATGGGATATTGCTTCCCCTTGCCACTCTATTTGTTGATATCCTTGAATTATACGGTCTTAACCCAATTCAGTTTGGGGTGGTCTCATACAGCACTTTGTCTGCTCTGGCGATCTTATACCAGAAGAAAGGGTACCAAAATATGACTGCCTTCGAGATCCATTACTTATATAATCTACATAGGTCAGTTGACAGTTCATCGATTCCTTTGTATTTTCTTCATTTTTGGAAGAAGATGCCTTTGATTAAACCACGCAATAAAGTTACACCTACATAATGGTATTTTGTAAATACAGAGGACCCCTGAATTGTCACTGATCTTTTGGAGACCTGTAAGCATTTCAAACTTTTGCAATTGAGAATGGTACCCAAAAGATCACAATTCAAAACAATTTGAGTGCCTTTGATATTACTCCAAATTTCATTCTCATTTCCAATATAAAAACCATAGTTTAAATTAGCATAGAAGATTTTGAAAAGATTAGGATAGCAAACAAAATCATTTTGAGACGAGTCAATAAGACTTAAAACACCATTGTTTGCAAAAAGAGAGTCAATTTCATAAGAAGAAAAATCTTGAAAAATAGCAAATTTTCCAGGATGGACTTTGGCATAATTAGCATAATTGATGTATGCTTTAATTGCCTCCGGATCATTTAATAATTGCACTTTGATTTTTCTGGAAATTCTCATGGTTGAGGGGTTGCTTGAAGGAGCCATTAGAGTAGAGAGTAGAGAGCTTGAAGATATGAAGAGAGAGTTTGAATTTGAAAATGAAAGTGAAAAGATATGATAAAAGATAGTGAATAAATAGACTTTCAAAGGACATATTCTCTGGTCAAAAGGTATCTTTTCAGAGACATAAATGAAGTGAAAAGGTGGAGGGAAATTCAAACATTTGAATTCAAAATTTGAAATTCAAATTCAGATAGTCATATCGACATCATGGTAGGGGCCATGTCGACATGTGGCTTTGAATTTTCATGACATGAATTTTCCTAAGTTATCTAATATACATATATATAAATATTATTATTAATGTCTATATTTCTGAAATATTAATATATTTTAGAATGTGTCAAAAATAATAATAAAATAATAGTAAAAAATAGAAAATAAATTTTAAAATTCAAACAACATATCAATTAAAAATCAATCAATCAATCAATTCAAAAACAACCAATCAAACAACCAATTCAAGCATGCAATTTCAGCCAATGTATTGTAAACGTGTACCTTTTTCAGAGTCCGTGTCTTTGGTATCGTCTAAATCGAGAATTGCTGTGAAACACAGATTTGAATTATCTTTTTTCTGTTCATCATCGCTGGAGGATGAGTCAGAGTCATCTAGAGTAGCAGTGAATGCGCGTTTCCGTTTCTTTGTAGAATCATTGTTTGTAGGAGAGTTTTGCTTATCTGGATGCGGACAGTCTCTTTTGATATGACCTGGTTCGTCACAATTGAAGCATTTGATAAAGTTTGGTATTGTAGTCTGATTACCGGAATTCTTAAAGTTGTTTCTCTTGGAACTATTCAATTTTCTGTACTTCAGGAATTTCCGAAAATTCCTGGTCATAAATGCTATCTCTTCATCATTATCATTGTTTGAGTCTGATCCGTCGATTAATGCATTGAATGCCATTGATTTCTTTTCAGATGCTTTGCTTTCTCTTCTCCCGATCATTTGAACTTCAAACGACATTAGATTTCCAATCAATTCTTCTATCTTTAAAGTACTGATGTCATTTGCCTCTTCAATTGCAAGTGTCTTTTGATCCAATTCTGGAGTGAGAGAATTTAAAAAATTTCTGACTTGATCTTCTTCCGAAAATTCCTTTCCCAAAGATATTAAAGAATGCACAATATCTTGAAATCGACTGTACATATCTGAAAAAGAATCATTAGTACTCATTTTAAATAATTGAAACTGATTTGTGAGCAAGGAAATTTTGGTATGTTTAACTTTGCTTGTTCCTTCGTGAGTTACTTGCAAAGTTTTCCAGATTTCATATGCAGACTTAGAAACTGACACTCTATTAAATTCATTTCTTTCAAGTGAACAAAACAGAATATTCATTGCTTTAGAATTATTTTGTGCAACAGTCTTTTGCTCAGTGGTCCACTGTGCAAAATTAGTTGTGGGTTCAGAATATTCAGTTTGTGTGATATTCCAAGTTTCTAATCCTACAGATTGTAAATATATTTTCATCCTACATGCCCAATATGCATAGTTACTGCCATTAAAAAGTGGTGGTCTAGTAGTAGACTGACCTTCTACAAATGAACTAGTGTTGGTGGTAATAGCAGTACTAGTGTTAGTAGCCATTTTGAAATTTTTCAAAATTCAGATAATGAAACTTTTGAAAACAAGGCTCCGATACCAAATGTGAGAAATGTGGATTAAGGATCTTAAGGCTAGAATTAACACTAGAGGGGGGGTGAATAGTGTTTAAAGAAATTTGTTAATCTTTTTGAGTTTATCTTAATTTGTTAACAATGTATACACTAATCAGACACAGAAATGAACACAGAATCAAACACGGATGCAAATATAAAGTAAAAGCAGTAAAGGAAAGAACACACCAGATTTTATACTGGTTCGGAGTTACCCTACATCCAGTCTCGCACAACTAAGTACGGATTTTCTTTCAAACTCAATTCAACAATTACAACCCTCGGTTTCAAGGCTACGAGGTACACCCTCCAGAATAACAATCCTCTGGGTAGAGATACTTGATTTCCGGGGCAACAAGTTCACCCAATTGATTTCCAAGGCTACAATCACACCTTCTCTCGCTCGATTGATTACAAAAAGTCTATAACTCAGATTAGCACTTGGATCTTGTAGAGATAGTGATGGAGAATCACACTAGAAGTAATCGAGTATGATTCGATGTTGATTTCGGCAAGTAATGGTATGATTTTGTATTAAGAAATGTGGAAGAAGAAGAGGAGTGAAAACCAGAAAAAAGTGATTAAAAATTCGTTGAAACTGACCCCTATTTATAGAAGAGCAACAGCCATGACCATTCATGAAGAGTTATGGCGAATAGACACTTCTTTTGAAATTTGAATTTTGAAACCAACTGACACTATGTCGACATGGGGTACTTGGGCATGTCGACATTCCAAAGGGATTTTTGGTGTTTTGATTTTCTTTGAAAATAACCTCTATCTTATATTAAAATTATTTAAAACTTTATAAATATACTTAACTATAGTTAAAATACATAAGTAAATATAAAGAATAATATATACATAATTTACCTATAATTTTATATTTAAATCTAAGTATAAATATTTAAAAGTTAAATATATTATTTGAAGATAGTTTAAAATCAGGAGTAATTTGACTTTGAAATTAAAGATGTTTTTGAGGCTAAAATTATTTAAAATCAGGATAGAGAGTTTTGAATCTTTTAAAAGGAAAGTTTTGAAATCATTTTGAAAACAAGATAATTTTGTAAAATCATTTGAATTAAAATTAGTGGATACAAAACAATGTCCCACTAGATTTTTGTAGGTTCCATCCTACTTAGGGTTCCATCCCTTTAACGGGCTCGAAGTGGATTCCATTCCACGAATAAATTGGATATTAAGATGTCAGTTCCTTTCTATGAGTTTTAACAATATTCCTAATAAAACAAACTTAACCTTGAAATCTTGAACTCTTGATAATCTTGATACTCATGAGTCTTCTATCTCTATATCTTGAATCTCTATACTGTACAGTCTTCATTCTTGATACCTGCATGGTTAGATCCTGCATATACATATATATCTAAACTTGTAATGTTAGTATTTATATTTTATAATCTATTCTAAAGTTGTTGTCATGAAAACCAACTCCTCAAGGACTAACAATCTCCCCCTTTTGATTATGACAACCTTTGTTTATAAAATATTCCTTCTATCCTAATAACTCCCCCTAAAACTAACAACTCCCCCTTAATCTATGCCTAACTACCCTATTTTATATTTCTCCCCCTTTGTCATCAACAAAAACTCACTCCCCCTTATTCTTTGGACTTCAGTACCTGCATTGATAAACTATACAACGAAATATATAATATATAGATTAAGAAATAATGATACTTATGAGCATAATAACTTAATTAAAGCCTATATTCATTTCAGTGTGTATATATATATATATATGTGTTTCACACACCAAACTTCAAACCAAATAAAATCAATCCACACAAAGTATAAAATCAAACCAAATTAAATCAAACAAATTAATTCAAACAAATCAAACAAAGAAAGAAAATTAAACGTCACGAGGAACATCTACCCATCCATCTTCTCCAAATATAGGGTCTGCTTTAATTGCATCCCAATTCTCATTGTCATTGGTGAGAGAGACAAGAGGATGTGCTTCATTATCATCCTTGTGTAGAGAGGAGATCATCCATCGTATTGCATCAAAATGCCTTTCTTGCTCCTTGATAATCTACATTTGACTCAACTCTAAGTGACGCTGGTTTCGTAGAATGAAAGAGAGAATATTCTTGAATGAATTGAGTGTTTCTTCAAGATTTTCAGATAGATTTTGAATAGGATTGCCATAATTGAATTAGAGAAAGAAATGAAGGATATAGATAATGAGAAATAAATTTCAGTGAAGATTTCTGGAAGAAAAAGGTATATATAGGTGTAGAAATTCGTTTGAAATGAATAGACATTTGGTACTTATTCATATTTCAAATTCAAAATAAATAATCACTTCTGACCAGTATATGTCAACATGGTCTTCTAGGGGATGTCGACATGGGTTAGTGAAAATTTATGACAACTTTGATTTTGTGAATAATTGTGTATATGTATATATTTATATAATATACTAACATTTATTCTAGAGATAAGATAAGACAGATAACAGAAAGGAAATTTCATTTCATTACGATAATACGAAGATTAAGCATAATGAACTATACGAACATTCGAAAAAAAACAAACTAAGACAAATACAATAAGATACTAAAAGATAAAACTAGTTAGAAGATGAAGATGATGAAGATAGTCCAAGTTTCTTGCTGACTTTTGAAAAGAACTTGTTCATCTTCGAAGAAATGTTATCCAACTTCTTACTAACGGATCGTTTTAAAATCCGTTGATTCTCCACAATTATCTTTTGGTTTTTGAGAAGGGTTTTGTTGGAAGGATTGGATGGATATTCAATACTTTCTAGAGATGTTTCACCTTCTTCTTCTTCTTCTTCTATTTCCATTTCATCCCTTTCTTCTTCTTCTTCCTCTTCCATTTCTTCATGACCCAAACGCTCTTCCTTTTCGGTAAGGGTTTCATAAGGTTGAAAAACATATGGGATTTTCATGAGAGAAATGTTTGAGATATTAAAAAAATTTCTTGAAATAAATTCTTCTCCTTTGAAATTTACTCCAAAATAGTTGAAAATCCGAGTAAGGTAAATTCCATGATATAAAGTGTTTTCTCCCATTTCAAAATTTTTAGGACGAAGTTCATCCAAAATAACTTGCGCCCAATTGATATCATAATTTCCGAAACTAGCAAAGAGTGCTTTGCACACTTTTGAAGTAGGATTGTTAAAATTTCCCGATCTTGGGGTCAAAGTATGTTGTAAAAGAAGATTGACAATTCTTGCTTTAGGACGGAATTTTCGATTCTTAAATTCAAAGTTTTCATCTCCTTCAAAAATATGATGAAATGTCTCACGATCATGTTCATCGATTTGAAAACTAGAAAGATCCATTCCCGTGCTTTTGCAATTGAGAATGGTACCCAAATGATCACAATTCAAAACAATTTGAGTGCCTTTGATATTACTCCAAATTTCATTCTCATTTCCAATATAAAAACCACGGTTTAAATTAGCATAGAAGATTTTGACAAGATTAGGATAGCGAACAAAATCATTTTGAGATGAGTCAATAAGACTTAAAACACCATTGTTTGCAAAAAGAGAGTCAATTTCATAAGAAGAAAAATCTTGAAAAATAGTAAATTTTCCGGGATGGACTTTGGCATAATTAGCATAATTGATGTATGCTTTAATTTCCTCCGGATCATTGAATAATTACTCTTTGATTTTTTTGGAAATTCTCATGGTTGAGGGGTTGCTTGAAGAAGCCATTAGAGTAGAGAGTAGAGAGCTTGAAGATATGAAGAGAGAGTTTGAATTTGAAAATGAAAGTGAAAAGATATGATAAAAGATAGTGAGTAAATAGACTTTCAAAGGACATATTCTCTGGTCAAAAGGTATCTTTTCAGAGACATAAATAAAGTGAAAAGGTGGAGGGAAATTCAAACATTTGAATTCAAAATTTGAAATTCAAATTCAGATAGTCATGTCGACATCATGGTAAGGGCCATGTCGACATGTGGCTTTGAATTTTCATGACATGATTTTTCCTAAGTTATCTAATATACATATATATAAATATTATTATTAATGTCTATATTTCTGAAATATTAATATATTTCAGAACGTGTCAAAAATAATAATAAAATAATAAAATAATAGTAAAAAATAGAAAATAAATTTTAAAATTTAAACAACATATCAATTCAAAATCAATCAATCAATCAATTCAAAAACAACCAATCAATCAATCAATTCAAGCATGCAAGTTTAGCCAATTTATTGTAAACGTGTACCTTTTTCAGAGTCCATGTCTTTGGTATCGACTAAATCGAGAATTGCTATGAAACACAGATTTGAATTATCTTTCTTCTGTTCATCGTCGCTGGAGGATGAGTCAGAGTCATCTAGAGTAGCAGTGAATGCACGTTTCCGTTTCTTTGCAGAATCATTATTTGTAGGAGAGTTTTGCTTATCTGGATGTGGACAGTCTCTTTTGATATGACATGGTTCGTCACAATTGAATCATTTGATAAAGTTTGGTACTGTAGTCTGATTACCGGAATTCTTAAAGTTGTTTCTCTTGGAACTATTCAATTTTCTGTACTTCAGGAATTTCCGAAAATTCCTGGTCATAAATGCTATCTCTTCATCATTATCATTGTTTGAGTCTGATCCGTCGATTAATGCATTGAATGCCATTGATTTCTTTTCAGATGCTTTGCTTTCTCTTCTCCCGATCATTTGAACTTCAAACGACATTAGATTTCCAATCAATTCTTCTATCTTTAAAGTACTGATGTCATTTGACTCTTCAATTGCAAGTGTCTTTTGATCCCATTCTGGAGTGAGAGAATTTAAAATTTTTCTGACTTGATCTTCTTCCGAAAATTCCTTTCCCAAAGATATTAAAGAATGCACAATATCTTGAAATCGACTATACATATCTGAAATAGACTCATTAGTACTCATTTTAAATAATTGAAACTGATTTGTGAGCATGGAAATTTTGGTCTGTTTAACTTTGCTTGTTCCTTCGTGAGTTACTTGCAAAGTTTTCCAGATTTCATATGCAGACTTACAAACTGACACTCTATTAAATTCATTTCTTTCAAGTGAACAAAACAGAATATTCATTGCTTTAGAATTATTTTGTGCAACAGTATTTTGTGCCTTCAGACATGATTGACCTAAGTCAACCTTATGATCCCACCGGTTTTAACCCAAAAACCGCTGAAGCTGAAAGAAAAGATGTCGCTCCCGAGGATATACCTCCGTTATAAATACCTAATAGCATGTATTTTAAGACTTTATTTTCAAGAAACAAAAATTTTCTTAACTGACCTGTCTTCTCTTACTATATTACAGTAGCTTCTCATGATATGCTTTCGGTAGGGGAAACGCACTTGAACAAGTCCTCTTCTACTTTACTTCTACTCGACAAAAGCCAGTCTTAAAAGAACCGCTATATAAAAGACCTGGAAAGGACCTTCTCTCTTCCAAAACCAAGTTTGCCCTGGATATCATTGCTCTGAGCTCCCTAAATGACCATGTGGATTGGGTTATTGAAGTGACCCGTTCTGCTATTGATGCCCATCTTTCTATGGTCGTACGAAGCTCCCGAGTGGAGATAGCCAATGATATGGACAACTTCAAGAGGATGTTGAGTTTAGGGATGGAAGACTGGCTTAGGGTAGTGTTATTTTGTTTTTACTTTACCGATGAGGTATTTATTCCTTTAGTTTCCATAATAATTTCTTTCCTTCAGGTCTTGGTTGACTTCTCGGTTTTGCACCGGGATTTTGAAAAGTTGGAAAGGGAAGTGAAGAAGGTCGAAGCTTTGAGGAAAGAGTTTGCCGAGTTTAAGAAGGAGGGCCAGGATGAAAGGGAGAAAACACTTCGGGACTTGAGGTCTTCTGAGAGGAAGGTTGTTGATTTGGAGAAAGCTTAAGAGATCTGGTGGCCAAGCATAAGATGGCCGAGGATGAGCTTGCACAGGTTAAGAAGGAGAACTTGGGTTGTATCCCTAAGGAGGAGGCCGAGAAGGTGGCTGCCACTGAAGCCTTCAAGATACACTATAGTGATTATGTATACAACTGGGTCAACGGCATGATTATTTCCATGGGCTTCAACCCTAACGGTGAGAGGATTAAGGAGAGTTTCTTCCTGAATTACGAGAAATCTCGGGCCTCGGCACGTGTTGAACAATCAGCCCCGGCAGAGAAATGTGACAAAGGTGGAGAGGTAAGTCATGGTTCTGAACTCTATGAATCTCCTACTCATGACGCTTGAACTCTGGTCTGTAATAATTCCGATACAATTTCTATTTGTTATTGTTTATGATGGATGTGGACCTTGGTGGAATTTTTATTTAGGTTTTTGTTGAATTTCTTCCTTATTACCTCCATTGTGTCTATTCGGAAATACCTTTTCCCTTTATCATGTTTAAACAGAAAAAATCCAACTTCATTTCTCATTATGAAGTATTACGGAAGAGGAGTCAAACTAGAATTTTTAAACCGCTAGCAACCATAGGCACCCTTAAAACCCAAAAAAATACAGTAGATTAAGGAATGTAGAGTTGTTTAGTAAGATCGAAGAGGTATCGAAAACACACGACAAAACCTATGCCGAATCCATTAAGTCCCTTAGGCTTAGGGGTACAAGGTTAACTAATCAGATCTTAGAACTTAAGGGTCAATTAAAACTTGCTTTAGGAGACTGAGACGAAGTCTTTCAAGAATTTGCTCGTTTTTCTAAACTGCATTCGGGGGAACCACAGTTGAAAAACAAAAGGTTATCCTTCCTGCGAAGATTCTATGATACAAATCTAACTATAACTCCAGAGGCTCTTCCAGGTTACTAAAGTGTAACTCCACCTCCTTTAACGATTACCAAAGGGAGGACTCCTGAAAGTGAACATGTTTTAGAATATGTCCCCCAATATGTTCCGGAAGCTAACTTTAGACTGCTCCTAGTATATTTTTCTCCTTGGAACTTTCTACACCGAAAGGTGCTTAGGGAAGGATGTCACCTTTTCCAATAAGGCAAGACCCTCGTGTTCCTTAGCTGATACTAAGAGTAAAGGTCTTAAGATTATTTTAGCTACTAAGGAGATGTTTTCTTATCTCCAAAGACCATAAATTATGTACCTCTTTCCCCTTTTTCTTTCTCTTTTTTATACTATATGTACTAATCTTCCATGGAATGAAACAGAATTACCTATATGACGTTCTATCTTTTTTGGTCTTAACTTGAATCTCTTTTAGGGGAAACCATGTCTCAATTGCTTAAAACTAGAGAGGGATTGCGCCTCCTTGCAACGAAATCTCAACGATAAAATACCTGAATTAATAAAATATAACTCTGATCTCGGTTCAGCATTCATGCTTTCCTGAAAGACAATAAATCTTTAAAGCGGACTCTCAAAGATGTTTCCAAGAAGATGTTTGTTACCCGAAGGCCATGTCGGTCACTGGTAAAGCTTTCGAATCTGTCGTTTCTAGCCTATGGGAATCTTCTCTTGCTCTTAGATAGCAGCTGGACGAAGCCCACCGACAGCTTTAAGTAATCAAACTTTGAGAGCTTGAAACTGAGAACACATGTACTTACGAAGTTACAGTTGCTACTCGTGGAAGGTGTAGAGGTAGAGGTCGCATTGCTATGGGACTTCCTTCTTCTCATAGAACTACCATTGTCCCTTCTGGACCTCATCCTTAATCCGAGAGGAGTTCTCCCTCAGTTCTAGTACCCACTACATCAGATGTTCATATTTACTTCCAAGATGGTCGAATGATTTCATTCGTAGAATATAGGAAAGAATGGGTATCCAGGATATATGATAAGACAGAGAAACACTTCAAATCTTGTAAGGAGGAGGCTATGAAGGAGGCTGAGACTAGGATTAGAAACTTGTACAAAGGCTTATGAAACATTTTCTCTTTCTTCTGTATATATTGTATTATGAATATCATGATAATTATTTGGATAATCTTTCTATAACTTTGAGATCCTTTTATCCCTTCGATTGTCCAATTCTTTTGATTTAGGCCATCTTGCTTGTTCTTTTAATTTCCCGGGGTGCTTTTGCTCCTTGATGCCTTTTTGTATCGATATCTCTGATATTCTTATTCACTGATCTTGATGCCATCCTTTCGACCTTGATTGAGAGTCTTATCCAATGCTCATTCTAACTTAGGAATCCTTAGGTTCTGGTATTATTATGCATCTATTCGTCGCTCTTCTAACTGACAACACTCTTTTCTAGTTGGGAATCTATCCAATGCTCTAATCTTGTTGGGAATCTACCCGACACTCTAATTTAATTAGCAATCTACCTAATGCATGGTACTACTTAACCGTTGCTCACTATTATTGTGAATTTATCCAATATTCCAATCTAGTTGGGAATCTACTCCACATGCTTATTTAGTTGAGAATCTATCTAATGCATGGTAGTACTTGATCATGACTCACTTTTATTGAGAATCTACCCAATATTCTAATCTAATTGGGAATCTACCCAACATTCTAATCTAATTAGAAATCTACCCAATATATTAATTTAACTGAGAATCTACCCAATGTACGGTACAACTTGACCATGGTTCACTATTATTGGGATCTACCCAATATTCTAATCTAACTGGAAATCTACCTAGTGCTCGATTCCATTCACCATGACTCACTATCAGCGTACATTCTACTTTTCGACGTCTTTTTAAACCCAGGTGATATTGGCCTTACACTTTGTTGTGCATCAATATAGGGGTGCTCTTATGGTGAGGTCTACCAATTTTATCAATTAGTCCTAATCTACAACCACTTGTGGCTGGTGTCGGCCATCTATAACCACTTTTGGCTGGTGTCGTCCATTCTACAACCACTTTTGGCTGATGTCGGGCATCTAAAGCTTCTTTTGGCCGACGTCGGCTATCTAAAATTATTTAGGTTAATAGTTATACTTAATGCTAGTTGTAACTTGATAAAGAAAATTATAAATTCCTTGAAAAGAGTGCTCTTGAATTATTTTGTAAAAAAAATTTGAAATTGAATAGTTGGTATATTCTATTGCTTCGTAGGAAACATATTTACTTTAAGTTTGAGAAAGAGAATTGTTAAGAGAATTAATATTTTTAAGACAAAAGTGAAACTCTTTATTGACCTCATCAGATCAATAAAAGAGTTTCGGCCCTTGGACTCTAAATGTAGACACAACAATTGAAAATAACTAAAAAGGGGGTGTACAAGATTAAATTTTATGGTTGCTGAGACTAGATTGCACTTATCGATAGAGGAAAGAGCTAAACCTGAAAGGAGCACCGATGAGAGATCTCTTTAAATATAAAGATCCATATAGCATTCTTTGTCTTCAGAAAGGGATATATATATATATATATGGTCGAATGAGTCTAAATGGATTTCTCCTGAAACTTAGAAACAAAGTTAAACATTTATACAGATGAGATATTTAAGTAACTATTTAATAAACTCAGTCAATCTCCCTTTCTATATGAAGTTTTCTATGCCTCGAGAAAGTCTTCGATGCTCGTCTGCATGCCCATTCACTTGATGATACACACAATAACCCTTTCCTTTCGGGTTTTCTTGAGTGGATGGGGAATAGTTTGGGTAGTGAATCTTTCCACGAGTTTCCAAAAAGATCAGAGACATGCTTTGATTAAAAGGAGTAAGGATTCGGTCTTGTTTGATCTTCTTTCGAGGTAGAAGAGCTGGGACAACTGGGAAGGCTCTTTTAGTTGGAAGAGATGAACCTTTATTTAACATTACCATGATACTCAAATCCTTGATTTTGTTTGCCATAGCTTAACCTTCCCTTTGAGTTGAGCGGACTCTTAGAGGGATTCCTAGAGATACTCTGAAAGCTGCCTAATCTGGAAAGCTTAAAGTTCATAAATGGAGTTATATTCCTGGCCATTCTCTTTTTCTGAGACGAGGGTGATCAATCTCTCATTGTTATCTTCTACAATAAGTAGAATGCAGAGGTTGAGGGGTAATTCCAAGGTTAGTTTCTCATTCTCTAGGTTAGTCATGGTCGAAAAGATGATGTCACTGGACTTTCCAAGCGGGGACAAATGACGAAGATTTGGCGCTTCTTCTAGCGCCAAAAATGTTAGTGCAGAATTTCGTCTACACCAGCACCCCATAATTCAAACGTAGGGCTCCGAGAATTTATTAATTATCAGGTATCAGTTAGCAAGTTGCCGAGATATGATGTAGTAAGTTAGAGTAATGAAGTGATGAAAGTAAATAATGAGTGCCGAGAGGAAACAGTGTAGAAAGTAAATAACATCGAGACTTCTATAGTAGTTCAGGCCGTAAGTCCCTATGTCCACTATCCTTTCCTTATTTAGTCACTCTAGTTCAGTTGAGAGGCTTATTACACTAGGCTCAAATATTTCTACCATTAAAGAGTTTCTAGAAGAGCTCTAATATAGGAAGTACAATATTTTCTGTTATTTTTCTATGTGTCAACCACCCTTATGCCATGGGTTGCCGTCTATTTATAGCTAGTATGTCGTGGCACCATTAGTGGAGAGTTTCCTTCATGCATTACTAAAGTTGCTTATTGGGTGGCTACAATTTGAGCTTGTGTTGTTCATCCAAGGGGGCTACTTATGGGGCACGGATTGATGACTTGGCTCTTGCTTAAATGGTCTTTAACATCTGAGCCACGTGTTGTCTTTGTTGTCCATCTCAACCGTAGATTCCTGCTTTTATAAACTAATGTCTTGTGCTTCGGACTTGCTACTGGGCTATTCCTTTAGGCTCGTGGCACTGTTCTTTGGAAATGACCTTACTCCATTAGGTCCTTATACATCATGGTAAAGCGATTTTTTTATCATACATAAATGGAGAATGCATGACTTTCCTTAGAAAGATAATCATCGTTTTTACTATTGAGAATTTTTGGTATAACAATCATACATTTACCCTAAAATATGTGTTTGAAGTTTTCGAAATGGAACTAATTAAAAAGGATTAAAAAGCAATAAATTATGTCTGACTTATGGCTGAATCATAAAACCATGGTCGATTTATTGGGATGACACAGACTTATGCTATGTCCAAATGCTAATTCTACTGTAAATTGCATTATTTCAGAGGGATTTCTACAACCTCAAATTCTACCCTCTACCAGATAAATTCAAGCATTAATACAAAGCATCAACCTAGCGATTGATCAAAATTGTGACTACTGGAAGATTACAGGTGAAACTAATTTTTAATTTTCATCTGTTTGCCATAATATCAGACAAGTCTCACCTAAAGTTGATTGGGGAAAGGTTATATGGCATCAAACTATAGCACGAAAATTTAGTTTCACATAATGCAAAGCATGTTTGGGTAGAGTGGCTACAAAAGAAAGATAAAATCATGGGTAATGAACACGACATATTGTGTATTATGTAATCATGTAGAAGAATCTTATACACATTTATTTTTTACATGCGAATATAGTACTAATCTTTGGAATCAAATTTGTAGATGATTTTCACTTCCAACAGATACTGAACCGCGGCTTATCGATGAACTGGGACCCATTCACAATCGTTTTTTTGCAGAAAAGGGCAGACTCGAGACATAACTTTCACCACTGCTTTGGCCATCATTCACAAAATATGGCTCAAGTGGAATCGAAGACTATTTGAGAGGAAGACTTATTCCATGGAGTAGAGATTAAAATGTTTGATTTGGAAATGCGTGCTTGATTTCACAGAAGAATTAAAGTAGGGAATGAAGAAGACATAACTTTGTTACAAAGCTGGAATTTGAGTCATAATCCACGATAGATGCGATGTTGATATTTTGTTTAGGGTTTGTGGTGGTGTTATTTCGTTTGGGCCAAGTTAGATTGTTGTAAGTGGGAGGAGTTTATGTTTTTTATTTGTTTCTTGTGTATTTATTTTCTGGAAATGCTTAAAGGTTGTCGTTATCTTTTTACTTGCTACTTTGGCAAGCTTTTTTTAATAAGACAAAATCTTTAGTGTTCTTTTCGTCATTAATAAAGAATCCATTTTCATATATATATAACATAAATTAAATAAAACTATATCAATTTATGAATTTAAATAAAATAAAAGATTTTATTTAAATAAATTTAGATATGTTCTAAATAAACTAGACTTCGTAGGCCCAATAAAGATCCAACGGTGTAAAGAAATTTGAAATCCATTCATATCTTCCACTACGGGTTAGCCTAGTTCCAATATATTTGATACACATGTATAAGTCTATGATAATATCATAGAATATAAACGGAAATGAATAAAATAACATGCGAGAGAAATGATTCGATTTGATCGAATGGATGAGTATATTGGAAAGAGTTCTGTATGTACCTATTATGAATAAGGGTTCAGTCTCAAAGGTTACTCCTCCCTATAAAATAATGATATATTGATAAGGTAAGGAGAAATCAAACTTTGTTGGACAAAGCACAATTAATGATGAGTGAACTTGAGTTAAATTCTTTCTATAAGGTGTGTACTTAAGAGTAGTACACAAGGTTAAAATTAATATCATCCAAAAAATAGTTTACAAAACCATACGAGATAATGGTTTATAAGAAACCCCTACAAATCCTAGGCCAGGGAGTTGGCGGGTTGTGCGAAGAAGACTACACGTATTAATTGTACATACGGGATCTTGTATGAATCGTCCAAAGAGATTTTTGGGAACGATAATCATTCGATAACTAATTTATGTTGTGAACATATCTATATTGTAAACTAATGCAAAATCATTTTTATATATGGCAATTCAGAAAATGTTTATGAATGCCCATTTCATTGTAGAGAGAAACAACTATTATTTCAAGAAATACCAACTTCATTGCGAAGAAATTTCCTTAGGAAATCATTGGTATAAAATGAGTTTGGATATGATCCAAGGATAAAACTGATAGCAAGGGATGAAATGAAATTGACTGAACCTAATGAACACAATGAATTAGAACGTCTAATGAGTATTCTTGTACATTAAAGAGAATCTGTGAGTCTCTTATCAATTTCAAGAATAAATAATCCTCGATCATTTAATTAAACCATTAAGATTGTTGACTCTAAGATATGGTACGATGCACAGATCTAAAATAGCTTCCAAGTACATTATCAAAATATGATTTTGATAATTATACCCGAAGGGATATGATCCATCGGCAGCAAATGTGCCTTTAAAACAAAGACAAATGCAGTTGGAATATAGTGAGCCACATTGCTAAGAATAATACCGTGAATTTCAATTGTTGAAATAACGTATCAGATTCACCGTTCAATATGCTCAAGTTGTTTCGGATTTTACTCGCAAAAGTATCGCCTAGTATGACTTTATGTTTTGGTAGATATGTGTTGAAAAGGAAAGTTCTGAATATAGATTTAGACTAATATGCTTGCACATAACAACCAAAGTGTCTCAAAGTCAGTGGGAGCGATATTGAATATGTGGGTTTTAGGATACGATCCGAGAATATATTAGAAAGTATCATTCTGAAAAGCATCAAAACTTAACAAGTGTTTTGGTAGATGTAAAAAATATTTTGATTATCAATCAAAATGCCAAGGAAGCATGTGTTCATAAGAAAGAATGTTAAAAGGTACATAGATATTTTTAAATCATAAGTAGACAACACACTACTGATTATTAACAATGTACTTGTGTTAAAATCAGCTCTAGTTGTTTTAATACTCGACGTTAGATTTGTGAATGATGTCATTTATAGTAAGTACAAAAAATATTGGGAATGTCCAAAAACAATATGCAAGGACACCTTATTAAAATGTTTAATGTGAAAGATATAAGACGGATTCCTTATGCATTAGAAATAGGAATTATTATACATGTTATGTTGTCTACAATATCGTGATTTGTTTATGTATTTGATACATGAAGCAAATATCAAATCTAATGTAACACCTTGGGATTTTGATCATATTAATTTTAAATATTTAATTAAATTTAAATATTTAAATAATTGGATTTTAGGATTTAATAGCTTATATTCAAATATAGTGATTTTCTAAATATTTAGATGATGAAATAAATATTAATTAAATGGATTTGATAGCCTTATTTAACTCCTTTTAATTAATAAATAATAACGGTGAATTCATTTGTAAATTTGTTTGCAGAAATAAATGGTTCGAACAAATAATAAGAAGATCAAATTGTAATAAAACGACTTGATTTCCGATGTGTATTTTAATTTAATTTATAGAATTTTTTGATAATTTTCAATTTGAAATATTTAAATTTATCATTTGACGATTTATCGGCAAAACAAGGGTGTTTTTGTGATTTTGCAGAATGCGATAACCAATATATATTATTTTTGTTTTAGAGCACGTTGTTATTTCGAGCATGGCCGTATTTTTGTTTTATCGTTTGGGGTTCATACGCGATCAGAAATCTATGCGGCGAGATGCCGAAAATTACAAATAAATTAGAGTCAACACTTAACTTCAACCAACATTTCTCTAATTCTCTTTTCTTTTGTCTACCTCATGCTCTTCTACGTATTTACGTTCTGAGAAAGAAAAAGAAAAGAAAATCCACTTTGAAAAATCATAACAAATCAAAGAAAAACCGAAATAATATAAAGCTTGCTTCTTTGTTCATGTTTAATCTAGCTCTATAAGTTGAAGCATGTTTGAGAGGGTGCAACAATCTTTTAAGGGGTTTGATAGTGGAGCCATGAACCATGGGTGAGCTAGGGTTTAGGGTAGAGGAGGTTGTGGTCGATGGGAGGCTAATTGGAGACCGGATTTGGAGTCATCGCGTTGAGTAGCACCTTGGGAAAAAACTTAAAGGCGGGCGGTACTCTTATTGATCCTATGGGGTTTGAAACAACTATATGGTCTACTACTAGAGAAATATCTAAGTGCAAATAATAAACCAAGGAACTAGAAATGAAAGAATGCGATGCTCCAGAGTCAAAAAGAGTCCGAATAGGAAGGTCCAAAATAGAGATCAAACCTTCTACAGAGACTTTCCTACCTTGATCTGGTCCACTACTAGAAGGTGCTGCATCCAAAGCCTGTACCTATGTTGTAGGTGCACCTGCTCTCTGCCTTGTCCTCTAAGGACAAGCTCTACTAAGGTGTCCAGGCTGCCCACAATTGTAACACCTCCCCTTCATCGAGCCATTCTTACAGTCCTTTGTGAAATGCCCAACTAATCCACAATTATGACATCTCCCGCCTTTCGTGATCTACTTTTGAGGTCCTCCTTTTTTTCTCTTGTCCTTATCCTTCTTATTCTTCCACCACTACTTCTTAGAGTTTTTTGATTTAGGGGACCTCCTTAACCTTTCCCTTCAGCTGCTCAGATGCAAGCTGAACTCTCTATCGGTCCTCCAATCCTAACATCCCAAATATCCGCTTTGTATCCCTTCACCAAGCTCGTGCCCCCATGAAATCCACCGTGCCAGAAAACGTCTTGCCTCCTAGATTAGCAAAGTCCTTACATAGCTTAGAGAAATTGGCTACTACAGGTGGATTAATGGGATCTCCACCTGCTAGTGCTGTATTGGGCGATTGCCCTTGCACCTCTGGTACCGTAGCTCTATGGAACCAGTCAGCCATACTATGCAAAGAAAAAAAATTAGGCTCGAAAGAATCAAAAGAAGGTTGAACTGGACTTTTAAGGGATTTTTTTATAAAACTCTTTAATACACGAAAACCATTTCTATAATAAGAGTTTCTTTCTGAAAAATAATTTTAGTTTGAAGATAAGTTATTTTTGAAAAATATTTCTTTTAAAACAAGTTTTTAGGAATCCTGTAACCTTAGGCTCTGATACCAAGTGAAATACCCCATACCCCTTAGTATACACAAAAAGGGCACACTAAAAGATATGGTACGTTATAGGTATAGCTAAAGTATCACAGAGACTAAGATTCATAAGACAAATAAATATAAACAACGGAAACATTTAAATGGTAACTCATTATTAAAAATAAAACTTCATAAATAAGTCTGAAAAACATCACGTGTTTCAAATACCAAATACACATGTCTTATGAAAAATACATCTTGGTTTCAAAAAATAAAAGTATAATAAAATAATCATCCCTCTCATAAGTACCAGTACATCAAAAACCAAATGAAAAGAAAACTGAAAAGAAGAAGAATACATGAAGAACTCCAGGAATGTATCTCCAAGGAATCTGAATCAACTATCCTTGCCTCTGCTGGCCTATGGGGGAAAAGGAGAAATAGAGGAGTTGGTCAGACTATAAGTCTGGTGAGTGAAAGTAACTACTAGTATTTTTGAGAAAGATAAAGATAATAGGCTTGGCAACAGTTCTAGTATAAAAGGAAATAAAGGAAAGATATAACTGGGATAAAATACTGTTTAACTGTTTGCTTTGATTATGATTGTTTGCACTTGTCTTAGATTGCTGTGATTAGGCTGAAAACCTAATCCTATTTTAATTAGGCCGAATCCTAATTCCACCCATTGATCAGCCTTCTATCTCTGTTGTGCCACTATAAGCTAGTCCCATCCTATGGGTCCCATAACAAAAGACACCCGTTTAGTGCTTGGAATGCAGTAGCAACTTATCTACCCTAATCAATGCCACACGCACGGTCATCGCTGGTACACGCTAACTGTCGCCCCCTTTTGTGACCTCTTACTTACCCTAATCAGCATAAGCGTGCCCAGCCTCCCCTAATCTGTTGTGAGAAGATCAACCCTAGTCTGAAAGGGTCCTGCCCAGCCTCACCTATGTGTTTTGTGAGACCATCGGTCCTAGTCTGAAAGGGAATGCTACCGGTACAGGTCCTAACAAACAAAATCTAGTTGCGCCCCTTGCCCAAATCCCCCGATTTGAGCTTATATCTATTGGCCACTTATTTACCCTATGTCCCAGCCTCACATAACTATTGTGAGACCATCAGTCCTAGTCTGAAAGAGTCCTGTCCGGCCTCACCTAATCTGTTGTGAGACCATTAGTCCTAGTCTGAAAGGGAATGCTGTTGGTACGGGCCCTGCTTCTATCTTTGCTTATTAACTTAGTGTAAGTTTTTAAAATAAGCCTCTTATGTTATTTCTACTCTATTTGCTTATTAACTTAATCTAAGTCTTAAAATAAGCCTTTTTCTGTTATCTCTGCTATATTTGCTTATTAACTTAATGTAAGTTTTAAAATAAGCCTTTGCTGTTCTTTCTGCTTAATTATAACCTACATTATAATTGTTATTCTTCTTTTCTATCTTTTTAGTTATAACCACTAGTTATAAACATGCTTGCAAATGTCTCAAATTTGCCTATTTCAGTCTATCTTATTTTTATTACAGGCTTTCTTATTTTACATCTAATTTCTATAAATTTAGTGTTTAGTTCTAATTAATCAATATTTGTGAATTATTCTCTTTTTAATGTTTTATTCGCGTAAAAAGGAATAAAAGAAACTAACATTTACAGGCTGAATTCTAACGTAAAACAGATGTAAATAAATGCAAATAATAGTAAATAACTATAAATAAATGAATAAAATAGCTGAATAAAAATAACTGAATAAAATAGATTGAAAAGAACTTTTAAAACTAGTTGTAAATAACTTATATAGAAATTGTCTGAAAATTGCAGAAACTACAACTATTGAGAACCCTATTATTTTAAATTACATAAAAATCTAAAATAATTACAAAACACTCACCTGTGGTCCTTAGCTCTAGTCCTTGGTCTTCCTTGATCCACTTCTAGAGCGTAGAATATTTTTATCAAAAAGATTTCCTCCTTAGAAATATTTTCTATTTAGGGTCTAGCCTCTGGCAGTGAATCCAAATAGGAGAAAATATGAATGAGAAAAATAGCTAGGCCTAGGGTTTTATTTATAGTGTAGTCTAAGGATCTCAGACCGTTGGATTTGAAGATTAAATCTGGTGCAACCATGTCATAGGCTCACTGGGAACCGTCGGATGGAAGCACGAACGCACAGGATTGAAGAAAAGTGGAAAAACACGTCACGCTTGGATCTGGAGAAAACAACGACCAAATACAGGGGCGGGTCGACCTTCATGTCGACCTGTATATGCTGGGGGTCGACCTATAGGTCGACCTGTGCATATTAGGGGTCGACCCTAAGATCGACCTGACCTTATATATATTTCGTTTTCTTCGTTTCTTGTTTATTTCGTAACTTCTTCATATTAGCTCGAATTTTGACAAACTATATACGGAAATTACCACGGACACCATAATGCAACTTCCATGGCTCAATTCTTACAATTTCACAAACTTATTTTATTATTTAATTAATTCGTTAATTAATTATTATAGCTTGAATTTTGGGTTGTTACACTCTTCTTCCTCTTGTACTCATTTTTCAATAACATGGATAGTGACAAGTATCATTAGAATACAAAGATAGGGCTAAAGATGATAAAACAGAAATTTGCAATAAAGGATCTAAAACCAGACTTTTAGGGGAGAAAAGGAAGCGCTCTCTCAAGATGAACTCATTTTAGGGCTCTACTCACCCTATCTCTAACGAGTTATACCCCAAGCAGGCTAAGGTGTTTGCTCAACCGAAGTTCTGATACCAACTGTGACGACCCACCTTTCTGACCCCTAGGAACGACACTTAACACATCCTCGGTGTTCGTGTGTCGTTGCCCAAACATCAGAAAGATGAATAGTCGTGGGGTAAAATAAAGAACGGAATAGAAAACCTCACAATGAAACTGTTAAATATAACATAATAGTAAATAGTACATCTGGTTACTCCTTAACAGGGAGTTAACAGAGTTTCACAAAAGTACTACAAAATCAGCTTAGGCAGTTATAACATCCTGCCTTTACAAGTGCTGAAAACAAAATACACTTACACAAACTAAGTAGTACAGCAGAATAGATAAATAAGAAGATGAAACGCCTCCTGCTTGGACGCCATCTTCAAAGGAGCCCAACACAAACCTGCTACTCTCGGACTATTCAAATAAAATGAGTACCCAAGAGTTTATGGAAACAAACAACTCAGGTCAAACGATATGTCTGGTATGAGTAAAACTTTAAACAAAGGTATGTAATTAAACAAGAACATGTGAGACCACGCCGCTGAAAACGGAACGGGTTTACTCTTACATGAATCAATATCCAAATATGAAGAATGGATAAATAATTAAACACCACGAAGACTGGTTGACTCTTTCCGGTGAAAGTAAGGAGATGAAATTTGAAGGTTCGAATCAAATAAGAAAAGGAAAATCTCCAACAAATGACTAGGAAGGTGCACCACCCTTGAAGTATACCTCTAGTAATATACTTTTGAGAAGCTCATTTACTCTGTGACACTTCTTGGACAATAACAAGCCAGACCCCGCCAAACCTTACCGAGTATCCGAATATTTCACATCTAATAGAGCCACCGAATCTAATCTAGATGTGATGTGAAACTATCCTGATGGGAGCAACCCCACATTGCTTGGCTTCCTCTCGCGATTTGGATTTAGTCATTACCGACAAAGGATATCAACGCTCAATGGAGCAATAAATCATTTTAGAATGACGATAATAAAAAAGCTGAAATAACCAATAGCTAAGGAACCAACTATCGAGGATATAAATCGATCGTATATGGAAATTAAGTCATGTATACTTACTGCCACTCATCGAATTAAACTTGTATTATTTCTTGGTTAACAATAATATCGGACAAGTCAAGGTAGTGTTATCTCAAAGTCATGTCTCACGATTATTCTTATCTTTCGAAATAACAACAAGTCTACTTCCGATGTTTAGTGCTAATTATACAAATAAATCGTCTCCATACAAATGAATCGCTTTACGGAAATTAATTCATTTCCATAAACAATTCAAACCTTTTCTTTTAAAAACTCGAATTCATACATGGCTTCACATTACAAGTATTAGCTTTAAAATACTTTGTTAAAAGAGATTAATGGTTTTTGAACATCATATAAAAAGGATTTATCCACTTAAAACGTCCTTATTATATTTACTAAACAACTTTTAAAACTTCATTAATTAAGTTGATAAATTCACTTCAATGCCCTTTAATTAAAAAGGGTAAATTACCTTCAAAACATTATTAATTCAATTTATTAATAATATATTAATTAAATTAAATTAAATAATAATTAAATATCATTATTTAAAAGTGATTAATTAATTTAAACTTTATTTTAAAAAAATATTTAAGGTTAAACAAATTTATTAACTTTTTAAAAATCCTTAATTAAAAAGGGTTAATTAATTATTGAAATATCATTAATTAATAAATAAATTAAACTTAATCAATCATTATCCAAAGATTAATTAGTCTTTAACATCATTAAATAAAATGATTAATTAAAATTAAATCATAATTAACTAAGTAATTAGTTAAGTTTAAAACACATCATTAATTAGTTAACTTTAATCCTTATTAATTAAATAATTAATTAAATTAAATAATCATTATTAAAATAATTAATTATTTTTTGAAACATCATTAGTCAAAAACTTTCGTAACTTGTAAAATAATTCCAAGCACGATAATGAAACCAAACGATTTCGATAAATGGTGATTTTCCGAAAGTGCCGATTACTAACTTTCAAATGCGACTGTTTTTAAAGCAACAAACCAAAGATTGACCAAACCATCATTACAACCATAGGATAAACATTCAATAGCTACAAGTATAGGCACGGATATAGTTTAAACTTGGTGGTTCAAAGATGGAAGCTTTACTCACCGTAACGCTTACTAACTTGAATGGAAATCACACTACTCTTCGAAAATCGCTTGGACTAAGATTTGACTTGATCTAGTGGACATCTAATGGGCTTTTGGGCTCGGCCTAGAGCGTGTGGGGCTTGGCCAAGGTGAGTATGTGGAGTGTAGTGTCTTTTTTATAGAGAATGGTTTTGTTTTGGCAAGTGGAGGGTTTGTAGATGAGCATGTGAAGTTTTGTAGTGAAGAAACTTATATTTTGTCAACTTTAAACATGGACTTGGATGCCATGGATGTTCATGAACATGAAGAAGATGGAAGTGAGGATGTAAGTGAATGTATAAGCTGAGAACAAAGTGAGATAAGGAGTTAGGGTAGAGGTATTTATAGATATGAATATAGGATTTAATTAAATTTAAATTAAACATAAAAAACATTATAAGTTGTCATGAGAAGTGAAGGCCATGCCTCCCCCATCCCCTTAGGTGCACACACACCACATCCCCCCCGGTGCCATGCCTTGTCCTCTCCTAGCTTGTTTAGATAATGGCATACAGTCCTTTATGTTACTTAGGTTTTATTTTATATTTTTTTAAAGTCTAATCTTGTTTTTATTTATTTCTAACGTGGTTTATTAATATTAACTCATCATTAACCCATTACATGACATATGTGCATGTGTGTGCATGTGTATATGAGTGATACAAAAATGTGCACAACGTTTCTGATGACTTTCCGAAGCCGAGAAGTCGAAATTTCAAAAAACGCATTTTGGTCATTTTCTATTTTTATTTGAACTATTTATTTTTATAAACAAAAGTTAAAAATGATTTTAATATCATTAATTAATATTTAAAATATGTTTATTTGCTTCTTAAAATCCATTATTTAAATATTTAAAAATTATTTAAATATTCAAATATAAAACGATTAATTTATGAGTCGTTACAGTAACATTTTGATACAATAGTTAATTAGTTTCCAAAATTTCCTTAATAAAATAATTAATTTACTTAAACCAATCAAATACCTTAAGTTAAAAATAAAAGTATAACTCAAACATCCCTTAAATAAATAATTAACTTCAAATCATTATTAAACAATTCTTAGTCATCTTTAAAACATTTTAAATTTAATAATTTACTTTCAAATTGAAGGGCTTAGCGATCACAATGGTACTTAACAAGCTATATACCATATCATTCAACTTAACTTTCCTAGTTAATACTGATATCTACATAATCAACAACTCTTTAAATAAATTCAACATGTAACCATTTCGGGTTAACAGATTCTTATTCAAAGTGCCATATCCATTAACGATATATAAATGGATGTCCAAATCTATAAAATAAAAGAACGGAAATTATTCTGCTAATTTCAATATCCAATTAAATTATATTAGCGGAAAGGTGTTTTATTCCGCTACAGATGTCGAAATTATCCTATCCACTTTACTTTAACAGTTCGGTGTTTATTTGGCTAGATAGATAACACCCATAAATTTTAATTAATTAATTTACGTTATTATCCAAATTAACATAATTATACCGGGACAGTATTAATTTATCATTAAATTACACTACTTCAGAATAGCCAACAATTTATACTATCGCGTAGTACTCGTCAACACGAGTACAACGCAATAAAAATCCGTGTGTCAATCGGATTTAAAATGAACAAGATATCAAATTTTAAACTTATCCACATTATATATATATATATATATATATATATATATATATATATATATATAACAAATTAAATTTCTCACCCAAATTCTAGAAAGCCCAGCCCAATATCATACCCGAACCTGCTCCACTCCACAACTCCCTTCCTTCCACTATTCCTCTCTCCGCCTGCTATTCTTTCTTTTCGTTCTTTATTATTAATTTTTTTCCTAACATATAATACACCCCAAGCCCAAGCAATGAAACCCGCCTCCTTCCACTTCTTTCTTATATCAAATAGTGCTCCTTCTACTGTGTATTTCCCTGCTAATAACTTCCGCCTCCCCTCCTCATCCATGAACACCATCTCTGGCCACCCAATCTTCGCACACCCTATGTTCACCTCGTCCCTGAACTGACGTGGACCCTCCATGCTCCTAATGCAGCTACACCTTCCCCCATATTCACCTGTACTTCAAGCACATCCTCCCCGATATTGTGCTGGAATGAAAGTCAAGATCACCACACACTACAACATCTCCTTCACACTGCCACCTCCTCACTCACACACGACCACCTCCCCTTTACTGACACACACAGCAGCACCCCACCAAATCACATACACGAACACACACCTCATCACAAGAACACAGAGCCACCACTTCATGTAACCCACGTATACAAGTGTATATACACATGTACATAATATATACACCATCACATGCACATGTATGAAACACACACCAGCACACGTACGTATACAACACAATGATACATGAAATATACATACGCGAAAATATACACATGTATATATATTAGTATATATGTATAAGCTTCTGCAAGGAGGAAAGAAAGAAAAAGAGGAAGGGAAAAAGAATGAAGAAGAATGGGGTTGCTGTGTAGTATATAGACGAATGGTTATTTAGGGCGTGACATAAAATGAAACGTTCCATCCATTTAATGTAAGCCATCATATTCCTTGACAAAACTACACACAAGAGTACGCAGGAAAAGAACTGAAAAGATATATGATTTGTTTGAAAAGTTATTTAAGTTTTGGGGTATAATGCTGCACCATACAACGTTCGCGTAAGGACCGCGAATTGATCGAAATAAAAATATGATCGTGCAAAACAACGTTACACGATCACAAAACAGCAATAAAATAGACTGATTATTAAATTCTGTAAAGTTTCAAAAGAACCAACGTTTTGCGCAAAACGCATCAAATGAAAATATTATTATTATTTTCCAAATTAAAAATCATGGAAAAATTCTAAAAATTAAATTAAAAATACACCATAAAAAATCGAACCATTATTCGAAATATATATTTTATTATAATTTGAATTCAAATCTGGCTACTTAAATAAACTAAATATTCAAATCGAATGCTCAAAAATACGGGTCGATAGATAAGGTGTGTTTTTAACTTTGATGTACTCTGTATTTTAGAGTAACAGTTTTATTAACATTATTATATTATATGTTGTCGATAATGCTGTGAGATTCTGATTTCCATGTTCTCTGTTCTTTTCTTTTTAGTTTACCCTAACAATCTGCCTTTCCGACGATGGGATGTTCGGCATTTGAATACCGTGAATGTCACCATTGTTGATTTTCGATGGTCAAAACGGCGGGTCGTTACAATTTGGTATCACAGCTGAAGGTTAAGCGAGAACCTTGGCTTTGGTAGGATATGGCTCATTAGAGATAGGGTAAGTGGCAACCTAGAATGAGTTTGAGAGTATTATATATATACGAGCATGTATTTGTTATTGTTATAAAAATGTATTATGTTAATTGATCTATTGAGTTGTTTATGAATTCTGGTCGAGATGTGGGATGCCACGGTATCGATAGGGATTTCTAAACACTTGAACAAGGCAAACAGACACGATATTGACTTTTGAAAATTTGGTAAATGAAATTTTTTACCTAGGATTATATATTTTATATATATAAAGGAATAATTTTCAAACTTTATATAGTTATAGAGTGTTTTTTTGTTTATTTGAAAGTGATAATATTTATTTATTATCACTATTGTTTGGTCTGTCATGCTTGATTAAAATTAGGAGCGTTGCTTGCTATTTATTGATTGCCGATTAATTATGTTTAGCTTATGTATAAGCATTTGTTGTTTGAATTTATAAACGAACCCCTTGTGAATTAAGTTTCACAATTTGACTATAAAGTGTTCGATTATAAAGTTGGGCTAAAAGTAAACTTTTAATAAAAGTTATTTGAAATAATCTAAATGATAGGATAAGACATTTAGAGAATAAAATACTTAGGAAATTTTTATTATAATAAAGGAGAATTATTATAATATGAAATAATTTTATATAAAGGCAATATATATAATAAATTTGGTTTATAAAAAAATGTGTTTTAAAAGAGTTTTGAAAATTTAAATCCCGTAGTCGTTTGAAATAATTTCGGAAGGTTTTTGAAAATAAGTCTAATAGTACTACTTGGGAGTATTTCTGAACTATAAATATTTTGGAAGAGAAATTTTAAACGGAATGCATTTTCTTAGGGGTAATTCGGGGAAGACATCTTAATTAGTTTTGTGGTAATCTCAATAATCTTCTAAATGATGATCGAATGTTTTCTTAGGCGAACGCTGTGGAATACTTAGTAAATTATTCTCTTTGTTATTGTGTGATCGAAATGAGTACAAATCCAAACGAACCCAAAATGAGTTTTAGAAAATAAATGTTGAAGTAATTTCATAAAAGAAATATATGTAGTATGTTCTCAAAAATGAGTTTTGAAGTAATAAACCTAGGTAATTAGTCTTAAGTTTTCTTAAAGGAAATCGGTTTAAAATAAAAGTTATTTTGAATAATAATTTGATAAACGAAAATTTTAAAACTCTTGGATAGAAAAGAATTAATTTAACTCAAGTTTTGAATGGGTTAAATTAAACAGAAATGTTTTAGTAAATTTATTTAATTAAGACCATAGATTTTGCTAATCATATAAGTTGTGTGAATTAACTAGTGATATTGAGCAAACCCAAAAACATTTTTCCTTAGAGCACTCTAAGGTAAAGAGGTCGAAGGGTTGACTCGGTTTTAAAGACCCATATTTTGTTTGGACTTCCAACTAAATTTTGAGAAAAATAAAAGTAAATAACAAATAAATAAAATAAGTTTTTTGTTTTGTATATATTCTTAGGATCTATAGGGGTATTATACAAGTAAGTAAAATAAAGTAAGTTTTAATTTGTTATTTCAAAAAGAATTGTCTTTGTAAAATGTTTCTAAACTTAAATGGAAATTTATGAAATAATTCATGGATAATTATAGTATTGATGAAATGCTATTATTGAGAATGTAAGGGATTTAGAAAGAGATTGGTATAATTAAGAAACCAGTCGAATTAAGTACGTAAATTATACATAGATCATTTTATTCACACGGTTCTTGATCTAGGATTCAAATACATAAATTCAGGTAATTCACACTAGTCAAAAAAAGGATTTCTCACTTGATTCTTGTCAGTGAATGCTTGATTCAGATTTTTAATATGACACTAAGGGTTTCTATCATAGTATATGGGTATGCAAGGAGAACATAAGTTTCTAACCAGAAACCTGATCGGAGTCCGCTCTAAGGGAGGTCGAGTAAGTAACACTAGTTCGAAAGTAGAAGTCTATGTATCTAAGCAAGCGATCAGATTAAATATAGCGTATAGATGATTTATGTATATCATATGGACTTAAGTATAATTGTATACTTAGTATGTGACTTAAGAAAATTTATGAACTTAAGCAAACTTCTAAATCTGGTTGTTAGTCATTTGATATTTTAATGTTAAGTGTTAGATTTTTTGCTATGGAATTTGATTGATTAATAGTGTTAGCTTATTCCTTTGCGGAATTTGATTAGATTCGATTGGTTGGTTATGTGATTTTATATACCATTGTTTATAAAGTTTGTCTTTATAAATAAAGGTTTTTTCTTGTTGTTTGTTAGGACTTAAATTCCGATGCTTTTGAAAAGTGATTTCGAAAGAATTTGTGAAAGAAATAGTGTTATTATTTTAGAACGTTTGAAAAGAATATTTTTGTTGTGGTTTTTCAAAAAAAAATTTATGAATAAATTTGAGCAATTGAGGTTTCTCGATTTGGGAGACTCACCAGGTATATTTATTTACTCTAGTTGTTGTTTGAGGAAGAACCGAAATACCAATGGATGCTCCATGTTGTTTGATTCTAGAGCTATACCATGCTATAGTAGGCGGAGCCCTCTCTTTGTCATAATTGGTTTTGATTTTGGTTTAATTCTCTACGAAATAAATTTGTAAATATATTTTGAATATAAAATCCGGGCATTTAGTTCTAAAAATTTTCTTTTGGAAAGATTGGATGTGTAGTTTTTATTTCAGAGTATTCTCTTTGTTTTGTTGCATATGGTTGATATGTTGCTTTTTGGTTGCATGTAGTTTTATTCCATACTAGAGTTGTATGTAGATTATATCATGCTAGTTTTTACATGTAGGGTTGCCTCATTATTATTAGATGCACCATATTGCCTTGTTGTCCATGAATGTTATATTGCTTATGCCAATTGAATTTATGATAGAGATAGCTAGTATATTTCTCTTTTATCAGTATGACTCTCTTTTGGATTATATAAGTATAGGAAAGCAAGAGATTTCTACTTGACTTCTTGCGCACCTGGATTTGCATCCAGATAATAAAATGCTTGCAAAAATATAAATCAAACACTAAAAGGTACGTAATATCTTTAAAAATTTAAATTGGTTGATGATTTTATGTCCCAGATATGGGAGGCCACTTGGCTTTTGTTTTCTTTTGATTCATTTGGGGCCCGTAGAGGCAATTTGTAGCTTTTCCGATCGAGCTGCGTAAAGGAGATACTGCCGAATTTTTTCATAATATATGGGAATTAGTTAAGTAATAACTTGATAACTCATTTTAATTAATAAGTTCTTAAACCTTAAGGGTTTGGTGACATTTTCTTCCTTAGGAATTTCAGGGCCAAAATTTTATTAAGAGGGGAGAATGTAACATCACGAAAATTTGATCATATTGATTTTGAATATTTAATTAAATTTAAATATTTAAATAATTGAATTTTGGGATTTAATAGCTTATATTCAAATATGGTGATTTTCTAAATACGTGGATGGTGAATTAAATATTAATTAAATGGGTTTGATAGTCTTATTTAACTCCTTTTATTTGATAAATAATAACACTGAATTCATTTCTAAATTTGTTTACAGAAATAAATGGTTCGAACTAATAATAAGAAAATCAAATTGTAATAAAACGACTTGATTTCTGATGGTGTATTTTTAATCTAATTTATAGGTTTTTTACCATAATTTTCAATTTTAAAATATTTAAATTTATCGTTCGATGATTTACTGGTAAACGACGGTGCTTTTGTGATTTTGTAGAATGCGATAATCAGTATAGATTATTTTTGTTTTAGAGTCGCGTCACTATTCCGAGCGTGGCCGTATTTTTATTTTATCGTTTGGGGTTCATACACGATCAAATATCTATGTGGCGAGAAGCCGAAAATTGCAAATAAATTAAAGTCAACACTTAATTTCAACCAGAATTTCTCTTATTCTCTTTTCTTTTGTCTACCCCGTACTCTTTTACCTATTTATGTTCTGAGAAATTAAAATAAAAGAAAACCGACTTTGAAAAATCATAACAAATCAAAGAAAAATAAAAAATATATAAATCTTGCTTCTTTTCTCATGTTTAAGCTAGCTCTATAGGTTGATGCATGTTTGATAGGGTGCGACGCTCTTTTAAGGGGTTCGACAGTGAATCCGTGAACCATGGGTGAGCTAGGGTTTAGGGTAGAGGAGGCTGTGGTCGACGGGAGGCTAATTGGAGATCGAATTTGGAGTCGTCGAGTCGAGTAGCACCTTGGGCAAAAACTTGGAGGCGGGTGGTGCTCTTATTGAAGTCGCGACCTGGTACGATCGACAAGAGAAAAGTGGCAGTTGCCATATTCAAAGAGGCTCTAGAGTGGTCGTGGTGGGTGTTGTTAAATCCGGCATGGGATAAGAAGTTCGATTATGAGGTCAGGTTGGAGGATCGTCGATCGTGGTGGCATGTCAATTACATGATTGTGCATGGTGAAGTGTCAGGTGGTTTGATTGGGTTTTGAGAGGAGAAGTAATTAGTTGTTTGAGGGAGAAGAGGTTAAGATTGGTGATTAGATTTAAATAGCAATTAAAGTAATTGTTGTTTAAATTAAATCGAAATCTTGCAAATTTAATAACATGTTCATACAAGGTCCAAATCGAACGCGGTCAATCGCGCTGCACTTGTATAAGTGATGTCTACATTTTGTAATTAGTTTGGACGTATTTGGAGCTAGTGAAATTTTGTGCCAAAATCGAATGCCCGTTCGATTTTAGTTCAAGAACGGAACACTTCGGCGATAACTGGAATTTCTGTGAGTTTACTCACTTCTAAATTAGTTATATAATATCTATGATGCAATAAATTTATTATTGGATGCTTGGTTAATAGTTTAAATATTGTTGTTGTTATTTGATTGATTTTTTGGTTGAAAATCTTGTTTTGAAAAATGGATGGCATATTAATTTAATTGCTGTGAACCCATATGATTATATAAATTATCCATAACCATTGTTTTGCAGGGAACATTTGTTGAGAGCCCCTAAGCGGTTTCTCGCCAATAATTATTATTTATTTCCTTATCCTGCTTAAATTAATTTTTAGTTGTAATTAACCGTGATATTCTATTTAAATTGTTTAAGTGTCGTTATAGCAATTTTCGTTATATCGTCAATTATTGAATATCACCTCCTAAACCCTTTGTGTATGTTGAACTTGAGCTTGTATTTTCACAAAATTTGATGTTTAAAATTCATTAATCATTTTAATTAATGATATTTTAATTTAATTACTCATTTTAATTGATGATTATTTGAATTTAATAAATTGTTTTAATTAATGATGTTTAAAATTAATTAATCATTTTAATCAATGATATTTGAATTTAGTTAATCATTTTAAGTAATGATGTTTTAAGTTAATAAATCATTTTAACCAAAGATGTTTAAATTTAGTTAATCATTTTAATTGATGATATTTAAAATTAATAAATCATTTTAATTAATGATTTTTGATTTTAATTAATCATTATAATTAATGATGTTTTAAATGTAGTAAATTAGTTTAATTAATAATGTTTAAATCTAATTTATCATTTTAATTAATGATATTTGAATTTAGCTAATTATTTTAAGTAATGATATTTGAAATTTAAGTAGTCATTCTAGTTGATGATATTTGAATGTAATTAATCATTTTAACTAATAATATTTACAATGATATTTAAAGTTAATTAATTAATTTAACAAAGATATTTAAGTTAATTAATTTATTTAATAAAAGTGATTTAAGTTAATTTAATGAAAGTGTTTTAAAGTGAATTGACTGATTTAGTGTTTTAAAAGTTAATTTACTGATTAAGTAAAAGTGTTTAGAAATAATTAACTATTTAAATAAATATAATTGATCAATTTATTAAAAGGGATAATAGATTTGATTTATTTTCTTTCGGCATAATAAATATTGTTTTAAAATTTATATATAATAGTTTATACATAAGAAGATCTTTTAAAAAGAAGTGTTTCAAAATAAAGCTAAGTGTAAATTGTTTAGGTTTATAATAAATAATGTTTTGACATTTGTTTTGACCTTGGTTTTAATACACCTAGAAAATATAATTTGCCCCTTTAAAAGAATATTTTAAACGGTAATTTTAAAGTGTCTTTAAAAGTCTTGTAATGTGAAAATCAAGCGCAAGTGAAAATAACCATCTTATCACTCCCGATATTGGATTTATCAACTGTCGACTTTGATTCTGCTTTCTTCTTTATATTTCATCACTCTAAGACGATTTGTTACTCATTTGGGCCTTGTTATCCTTTGTTGGAAATGACTAAACCTAAAGAGAAAAGTGGGGCCAAGCTATGTAGCGTTGCTCCCACTAGGGTATTTTCACATCCACTCTAGACTGAATTTGGTGTTGCGAATTGAGATGTGAAATACTCAGATTCTCGGTTACAGTTGGCGGGGTCTGGCTTGGAGGTTTCCAAGAGCCATTGAAGTTCTCAAGTATATTTATAGAGGTATACTTTTAATAAAGGGGGCGCATCCTCCTAGTCATTATTGGAAAAACTTCTATTTTTCCTTGTTGTTAATTCAAATCTTTGAATTGTTTCCTCAATTGCATTGAGAACTGCCATGTGCTCTTCTCTATGTTTAATTATTTGCGTCAATTCTTTTAAGTCAGGAATTCAATATTAGTTATGCCCATTCACTAACTATGAGATTTGTTCTTACTAGTACCCACCCTTTTTATTTGGATTGTTTTTGTTGTTTATTTCCATTTTTTCTTGATTGGATTGTTGTTCTGAATTGTTTCCCATTTCTTCATTTATGGATATTGTTCTTGTGAAGTAAAAACTCATTCCGCATTAGTGGCATGGTCTCATAGAATTTTTATATGTTCATTGTATTACTTGAGTTTTCTCACGCTGGTTTTCCAGACTGATCTGGGTGTTATTTTATCATAATGCCCGGGTCAGACCAAGTTTTTCCTAGGTTGGCTTTAGTGATATGGAGTTATTGGAGAAGAGCTAGATGTTCACCTATCATAGTATTTTATTTTCCGTTGTATTATATTGTAAACCTATCAGCAATTGTAAAGTCAGAATTTTATAACTGTGCATATAAGGTTTGTTTTTAACTCTGACGTATTAGGTATTTTGGAGTGATAGTTTTTACTGTCTTTGTTATATTATATGTTGTCGATTCCACTGTGAGATTCTGATTTCCCTGTTCCCTTTTCTTTTCTTATTAGTATATACCCTAACAATCTGCCTTTTCGACAATTGAATGTTTGGTATTTGAATACCATGGATGTATTCGGTGTTGACTTTTGATGGTCGAAAAGGCAGGTCATAACATGTAACAACCCGGTTTTTCGCGTCAGTTTTTAAATGACGATTAAACCATTGTTAATTGCTAATGTAGATTTTAATAGAGTCGGAATCCTTTTTGTAAAAGTTTGTTATCGTCACTAGACGATTGAAATTGGTAACAAATTTCTATCAGCAGTTTTAATCATATTGAAATACTTTTTAGGCTGTAAAATTCTTTTATAAAAGTGTTAAGTGACTTAATCTGTAGTAAATTCCTTTACAAATTGTTAAAGGATTATGCGGGCTTCAATATTGATTCTAGCACACGTTTTATTTTTGGAGCTGAGATTTACAAGAGTGTACTCGTTCCTCTTTGACTCATTTTATTCGCAAGCCCATCTAAGAAAACAAAAAACACGTCCCTGTTGTCCCCTTTATCTATTGTGTCAATGTCGGCCCGTTCCTGGGATCATCTTTTCATTTTTTTGCGTGCCCTAACCCAAAGCGATAGCGAAAGAACGAAGAATGGCGGCTCAATGTTTCGTTCGTCCCCCTTCTTCCAATTACCCGCTGCGAAGTTGAAGTTGGGGTTTGATTATAGAAGACGCCAGCTTCGCTTTTCTCGATAGGAAGGAAGAAAGGCAACCGCATCAATTAGGGCTTCCGATTAATTCAATCGAGTCGACGTTGCTTCTGCGACTGTCTCTTCTACGTCAAAGCAAGGTGAGTACTTACTCACATCTAATTCATGCCTTCATTTCGAGATTTGGGTTTGAGCCCCTTTGTTTTGTTCGTATTCGATTGTTAGTTCGTGGTTGTTGAGCTTTGAATTTCTGAAGGCTTCGATTATTCTCTCGTGAATTTTTTTGGTTGGCTTTACTGTCTACGTTCATATGTCCACATTTGTTTGTTTATCACGTTCCATCCAGTTGCACTGTGAAGTAGATTGTTGGTGTTGTTTCAGTACTTCATTGTTTCACTGTGTTCATCCTGTAGTTGATGACACTTGAGTTGATCTGGTCTTTGATGTTGTGGCCATGTTGAATTTGTGCACGTTCATATATCTGGTCTAGCTTGCTTGCATATCCATCACTGTGCCTTTTTGAACTAGTGCTCTTGACTTGTTGCCCTGTTGCAGTGTTGTAGTTGATTTTTGAACTTCCTGTTTTGTTTTTCATCCATATACTTGAGTCCTTTTCTTGTTGACATTTGCTTAGCTTGTTCAAGTTTGCTTGTTATTGAACATCTAGATGCTATAACCAGGCTTCAACATTGTTTTGATGCTTTGTATATCATTACTTTGAAACTGTTAATGTGATGTACCTCTGTAAGCATTTGGTTCAACTGATTCATCACAGTTTGAACTATCATTTTGGTTCTTTGGGATTGAACTTGTTTGTTTTACATTGATGCACTATTTTTGATTTCCCTGTGCACCCAGTTCCCTCTGTTCACTGGTTGTACATGTCGCATTGATTATATTGCATATAGTAGGCTGGTCTTTGATCATCACTGTTTTGGTGGTTGAAGTTGTAGTGTATCAAGTCTGATACACCTTGGTTACTACTGATCATTTCTATCTAGGTTGTTGTCATTTGCAGTTCCACTTTAACATCCGGACTTGAATTTATTCATATTGACCCTTGCCTTGTTGAGTCAGTGAAGAAAGTGTAGCTTTGAACTAGTTGGTCTGCATGTGTAGTCTTGGTAATTGTTGGTTGCATTTTCTAGTTCATGTAGTTTGAACTATCCCATTACACTGGGTTGAGTCTGGTGATCTTTGCCATCTTCACTTGCATATTGTTCATCATTTAGTTCACGTGCGCTTCATGTAGCCTCCACTCTTGCCTCTTGACTTCATGTAGCATTTTTGTTGTTGTTATGGGTCGCAGTCGTTTTACTGCATATATCGGGGACTGTATATTTGAGTTATTTCACTGATGCGTTACCAACATCATTTGGTTGAATTTGTGGTAGTTGCAGCTTCTTTTGTGCCGTGTGCCCGTGTGTACATGGGGTGGCTGTAGTTTATCCCAGTCTCTATTTTCTGTCGTTTGACTTGATCTTAAGTTG
The DNA here is from genome assembly GCA_030737815.1 of Allium fistulosum. NCBI lineage: Eukaryota > Viridiplantae > Streptophyta > Magnoliopsida > Asparagales > Amaryllidaceae > Allium > Allium fistulosum. The sequence goes on from CM060902.1 coordinate 1,432,886,513, forward strand.
AATCCAGCTGAAATGCTTGGGTTTGACTTTATGCCGTGTGTGAACATGTTCTTTTGCATAGTTAGTATGTTGTATTGGCGAGGCAGTGCACGCGTGCGTGCACTGCAGCCACCTAGAATTGACAGTTTTGAATTGATATTTCTTTTTCTTTGCGTCGTGATGCATTGATGTTTTATGCCGTATTGGCGAGGCCGCACACGCGTGCGTGTACGGCAGCCAATCGAATTTTGATGGTTTTAAAGTGGCAATTTCAATTGTTTTAAATTGATTTAGTCGATTTGATGAATTGTTTATTTATCTCTGTTGATGATTTAAATCTGCTGATTTTGTTAAACACTGTTAAGTGTTATATTGACCGTTATCCGGTTTCTTCGTTTAAAGAATCGGATAGACGGGAATCATTGTGACTGTCGTCTAATTAAATTATTACTACCTATATGCACTAATAAACTGGTTTGAATTAGACTGACCTGGGTATTATTTTCTTTTGAATATAATACTCGGGTCAGACCCGAGTTATTTCAGGTTGTAGATTTTCTTCTTTGAGTTGCTGTTCAGGATTTGAAGACTTTTCACCTCTTCTGAAGTTGTCAGTGTCATTTTGTAGTAGTCGTGTCATTATATAGAACGATATGTATTCATGTATATTAGTTGATAATGTACTTGTATATATAACTTCTAGAGTCGACAGTTGTAGTTGTATCATATGTATTGTGTCAATTATGTATCAACTGACATCAGTTATATATATATGAGACTTTTGTTTTTATCTGTGTTCCGCATTTATATTATCTGTGTTATTGATATATCTAATGTCCTAAACTATTATGAACTATCGTAGTTTGTTTTATACTGATAATTGGATATGTCGATGGGAGTAAATAAATAATAGATGAAAAATAAAAAGTATATACCACTCCTACCGAGATAACCAATATTAGTGTAAGGCCAATTACGGATGATCGCTCCTATCCAGCCTTATTCTTCGTAATAATAGACAGTATTTCTTTTAATACTCTTTGTTATTATGAGCATAGAGGTGGGGCGTCACATAACATCTAAATCGAAATCACATAATGGTAAGTTTGGAGCGTTCTCGTTTATTTACAAAATATTAGAGAATTATTTACAGAAACAATGAACTCCTTATGAAGAAGACACAAAATTCATAAGTGATATTGAGTATAATGTGTCGATAATAAATGCATGTTAAGAATCTTTAAGTTGGAAACGTTCCTAATGAAAGACTGTGGCTGATTCGATGAAAAAGGCTAAGTATATCGCCTTGAATATCGCTGCAATGAAAGCAATGTATATAAATACAAATGCACAAATTTATAACTGAGCCGAGGGTGATTCTAAATGTTGAGAATCCCATGACATTGTTATATAATAACAATGTCACGATATAGTTCATAAAAGAACTTATAGCCCATCAGAAGTTGAGAGACATGATCCAAATTGTTCCACATGATAAATGTACTTTATTAACGTCGGAGAGAGTTGATTGACAGTGCAGATGATTAAAACATAATGGCGTACTCATTCACTAAGGGACTGACCCAATTGGTTTTGAGAAAATCAATTGGAGAAGTTGGAATAAGATTTCATAATTGAACCAAAGCATAAATGTGAGATTGATAGAGTTAGGGGTATGGCAATTATGTAATTTGTTACATATATCTAGCTCGATAACCATCTTGTTCAAAATAAAAGGTGTTTACTTTCTGTTATAGACTTGATATAATGTGTTATATTAATTAGTTAATTTAACTAAAAGTATATTTAATAGAAAATTCATAAATGGTATGTTTTGTGGCAATAGTTACAAAGTGTTGTAATCGTGAGTAATTTATCACAATGAAAATAAATGTATCATTTTAAATATTCCTTGTCCAAAGCGATATAGTCTCGACGAAGAAAATTGGTGTAAATAAAAGTCAAAATTGGGTAACGCTTAAGAAAGTAGAACTGAATTTTACCAAAACCAAGTAAGTGATAAATTTGGACAAAATGTCATACCTCATGCTAAGTGATGTGTGAATGTTAATATTCGAATAATGCGATATTAATCGCTGACCAAATTTACACCTAATGAGTCACACAACCGAAAATGATGAATTCTCCTTTGACCAAATGATTTAATTACTTTATAATTGCTATCAATTAATCAAATAAAATATTATTTATGAAATATTATTTATAAATTTAATTTTGATTTGATAAATGAATATTAATTGTATTTATAAAAGTTATAAACATATTAATCGATATCCGATATCGATAAGCGTTTTAAATTAGATTTAAAATGCAAAATATTCATTCGATCTCAAATGGTTTTAAGGCCCATTATGTGGGTATATAGGATTAGCTGCGACATGGGGTATAGGCGGCTCAAATATAGGTTAGAGGGCTTCATAATGGATGGCTCAGAGTGAATGAGATAAAATAAAAGATAAGATCCTAAATTCTCTCCTTTCTATCCTTTATTTAAGCATCGCCTTTTCCATTTGAGGGCATTTTGGAGCCTCCATCTCATTCATTTGCTGGCCAATTTTCATCCTCCATCTCTTTAGTCTTCCAAGTTTAAATCAAATCAATTTAGCTGTTATCCGATGGCCGGTGATCGACGGTTCAAGGAATAACACTCTATTGGATTGAAAATCATTTCTAAGAGCATATAACATCATTTTAAGGTATGCTTAAGGGATTTGGCTGCAAGGTACATTTATAATTTAATTACAAACATTAGTTTATAATTATAATGTTCATTTAACTGTACCTAATATTGTAAGTTAGGTGACGATTCGAATATGTAGATATATTGTCACAAATTTAGTTGTTGGTATGTATATGTATATATGATTATAAAAAAAATATTATTTATGATTATTCACTAATGTATACCACAGCTCAAAATTATAAAAACATTTTTTGATTATTTAATTAACTTAGTTATAATATATACATATATTTGTATAGTTTATAATTTAAACACTATATAATATGCGTAAAATATGAATATAAAATTTCATATATTATGTTTAATAAATATAATAATTTTGACAGAATTTTATTATTATTTATTTATATATAATTAAAATAATATTTAAATCAGTTTATCAAATAGATAATTATATAAATTTATATATCTATTATAAAATATATTTATATTTTACAAAATTTATTGATAGATATTAAGCTCATGGTAGAAAGCAAAAAAACATCTTTTTTTATTTTTAAATGTTTAAGTTAAAAATCAGTAATCTAAAATTGAATTTTAAAATTGTTTAAAATTATAAAATTATATGTTAAATTTCCAAATTATAAAATTTCATTTTAAATTTGCTGGAAACTTTAAATTGAAATTTAGTTTTAAAAAATAATATATTTTTATTTTAAATAATTTTATACTATTTTATTAATATATATATATATGCTTGAAATTTAAAAAAACCCGGTCTATGCACAAGACCAATTCAATAAATATATTTAAATAAAAAATTATTTTATAACTTTATCTATATTTATATGTATATTTATACATATTTATATATAAGTACATTTTGTTAATATTAAATATTTGTATTCATATATAAATATTTATATGTACATTTTATTTATATTATATATTTATATTCATATATAAATATTTATATGTACATTTTGTTAATATTATATATTTATATGCATATATAAATATTTATATTCATATATAAATATTTATATGTGTTTTCAAAAAAAATTATATGTTTATACAAAATTTAAAATAGATAAATTTTGATTTATATATATATTAAATATTTTATTATAAAAGCAAAAGTATATAAACTTTATACATATGTTTGAATAATACATTTATACTTTTGATGAGCTAATACGTCCGTTGTGCTATAAATCTCGGCATTTATATATGGGCATGTTATACTTTACACGGATTGATATGTTATACATGCACACACTTATATCTGTATGTGATACACAAATATATTTAATATAACATAAAATTAAATAATACAATATCATTTTATAAATTTAAATAAAATAAAAGATTTTATTTAAATAAAATAAAAGATTTTATTTAAATAAAACTTAGAAATGTTCTAAATAAATTAGACTTCATAGGCCAAATAAAGAACCAATATGGTAAAAAAAATTGAAATTCACCCGTAATTTCTGCTGTATGCTGGCCTAGTTCCAACATAATGATTCTTCACTATCAACTCATTCATCTTCTGATAATCAATGCACATCCATAAAGATTTATCCCACTTCTTTCTGAATACGATGGACACTCCCCACGGTGAATTACTCGGGCTAGTGAAACTTTTAACCTCAATTTCCACTATCTGCTTCTTCGATTCTTATGTCTCCTTGGACGACATTCTACTAGGTAGTCTACTAATAGGCTACGCCCCCGATATCAAGTCTGCTTGGAACTAGATTGCCCGTCTTGGCGGTAATCTCGTCATGGGTTCGAAAATATCTGTGAATTTACTAACCACTTATACTCAACTGATCTCATCGTCATCTTCTATAGCACATAACATCAAGTCTGACTTCTCCTTCATTACTTCCATTGCTATCATAATTCTCTCTCCACCACTAGGATCCCATAAGGCAATAATCCTATCCGCACAATAGATTCTAGCATCATTTCGCACTAACCAATCCACATCCAAAATTACCCCGTACTTTACGAAGTCAAACACAAATGGATCGCAACCAAGCAAGAGCCCACACAGATCAAACTCAAGGTCAGTGCCTCTTAATCCGAGAGTGGCATACCACCGATCAGATTAACCACACGCAAGGACATAATCAAATAGGTAATGTCTAATTCTAACCTATCAAACAAATCTCTTGAAATGAAAGAGTAAGTAGCACCGGTATCAAATAAAACTATAACTGATATATTAGAAATCAAAATCATACCTCCCAGCATGCTCTTTCATTTTTGCTCAATATTCTATCTAGATAAAGGTCCTTCATGAGCATAAACCTTTGCTTTCTTTGCCTTTGGGAAATCTCCCTTCTTATGACCTGGCCTAGGATGAAGCATTTGGCCTTGTCCTTGTTACCCGATTAGGTAAACTTAGTGGAATAGTGTCTCTTTTGTCCACAGTTAAAGCAAGTAACACTTGCTATATTTGGTCATAAAGCTACCCCCTCTAAAAGCCTTTCCTTCTCTCTGATTCTTTCCTCCTTTCTGATACATATTGAACCTCTTCGTTTGCCCTCTCTTGGGCCTAACATTAGCTTTCGTCTCTTCTTAAAACAAACAGTCATACCTTCTCGATGTTTCCATCACCATATCAAAAGGAGCCAACATATGAGCCATCATTTGAGATTCATCCCCTTCCTCGGACCTTCTATGAATTTCCCATTATTCTTTAGTGGAGTTAGTATTAATATGCTCCCTTCCGCACTTCGAAAACACAATAAAACGTTGAATGCACTCTGCCAAAGTCATCTCTCCCTTCTTCATGTCGATGAATTCCCTACACGGTGCATGTAACACCCCATAAAATGAACCATAAATAAATGAAGTAAATTAAATATGATATGGTGGAAAGTGAAAATTTTATAAAAGTTGGAATTTGACCACAAAAGTATTACCATAGCGTTCGTTGTGAAACTCTAATATGTTTCCATATATAATATGCTGAAAACGGAGCTCAAACAAGGAAGTTATGAGCGTTTAAAGTTTTCAAATTCAAATGAATATCTAAATTTAGGGTTTGAATTTCAAATTTTGCTTGGGGGCTAAGTAAACGTTTTAATTAACGTTTAACATTAAAGTTAAATAGGTTAAGAAATTAATTAAAAAGCAACGGAATAAATAAATACCCAGAATAACCAACCAACCAACACCTTTACTGTGACCGATTGGGGAAGGGCGGTCAACCGGTCAAAGCCAAATTTTGGCAGTGGCAGTTAGGGTTTGAAGGGTTGTGCTACTTATTTGTACGCTCCATATTTCTCCGTTTTAAACTATTTTCATCCTACGGTTCTGGTGCATTTCAACCCCTATAAATAGAACTCTATCCTCTCCACTTTTTATTCATATTATTTTGGGGAATTTAACGAAACTTTGCTGTTATTATCTCTCCAAATTAGATTCAGAAACTCCATAGGGAATTCAGGTAAGGATCCAATATATTTTCTTTTCATTTCTTCTTCCTCCAACCTATTCTTATTCTATTCTCCTCCAACTATTCTTAATCTAATAAATATATATACCTCTTCCCTATTGTGTGTATATACATATCAAAGAGAGAGGTCCTAGAAGAGATTGTGAGGCATGCAAATCCAAGGAAGGCAAAGCTAAAGCTATTCTATAAGTGGAAATCTTAGTATTTCTTTTCAGCAATTGTTTAGTGTGTTTCTTTTGGATTTGACCATGCCTTACGGATTTCGATAATATGGTAGATAAAATCCCCCAAAATTCCTTTTTATTTTGAAGTGTCAATTCTATGTTGAGATTCTCAATTATTTACATTAATTTGATGGGATTCGTTTCGTTTTGCAATTTTTGATAATTCATAGTCTATTCCACTTCTCCTTCTTTGGGTCAAATTGTGTTCCTCAATAAAATAAGGGGTTTAGATTACGAATTCTATTCGTAGTTTACATCACTTATTCTTATTTATTTCTTTGTAAAAGAGGAGTTGAATAGAATATGAGGTTTAGATTGCAATTCTTATTGTTTAAGATATTCCATTGAATTGGTGTAATAAATTGAGTTTCTATTTTATTTACAAGTCTGTTATTGCAATTTTGATTATGAATATTTATTCCCTATTTTGGACATTAGCATTCCATGAAATCTTGGAAAATTGAAGAAAAAGGAATTGTAATAATAATTGGTTAGGGAATTTGCATTCAACGCTAGTTTAGGGCGTAAAACCTGTAGGTTTAGAACTTATTAAGCATGAATATTTATTTATTTCTATTTTTGTAATTAACGCATAACCATTGCGTCTATGGCGCAGTTAATTAGGCATTTATTTACATTTATTTTCCCCCATTAGGAAGAAAATTGATTTTGAGGTGAAAATAAGAGGAAACTCTTATATAGCCTAATTATTATTTTAAGGCGTAATAAGGAAGATTCCTTATAAGGCCTTATTTATGAAACGGTGAGATGAGTGTATGTATATAGTAATTAATTTATGGCTAAGTCAAAGGGATGTAAGGTCAACAGAGTTACTTTATGGAAGTCCGCCCTTCACTTTGAGGCTACCAGCAGTTGTGTACACTTTTATTGATTTGAGATATCCTTATGATAAATATTTGTAATGACGCGAGGTTAGCACCAAATTATGTAGGGGAAATCTGCCCAACTAATATGGCTACCAGTTTCTACGAACAAAGAACTAATGTGAGATGTCATTATGGGTTTGGGCCATAAGATGAAAGGCTTGCTTCGGGGTTTGAGGTATTGAGTGGTTGGACCCGCCTTTTTTCCCAGATAAAGTATTAAATGGCCAAGGGGTTACATTATGTGGTATCATTATAGGGGTCCGCTTTTGGAAATAGGCCTTAAATGACGGGTCTGCCTATTTTCCACTTGGAAGTATTAAGTGGCCTATGAGATTCCATATAACGTCGGCTAGATAGTACCATTGAGGAGCACGCTTCTGGAATTAGGCCTTAAATGACGGGGTCTACCTATTTTCCACTAGGAAGTATTAAGTGGCTTAGGTACCGTCCCTTACATTATTATCTATTTATAATGTATGATTGGGATATGAGATCTACTTCTCGAACGTAAGGTATTAAGTGGTTAGACCAGCCTCCTTTCCTTATAAAGAAGTATTAAATAATTTTAATGTTTTTATATTCATAGACATATTCTTATTTTGAAATATACTACCCAAGTACTGAAGAGGTAAGGCTCGAGGTTTTTATTCACCAGACACTTGTTGTTCTGACTCCCTCCTCATTACAACACAGGTTACGAGTGGAGTGATGGCAGTGACGATGCTTAGAGATAGAGAAGCTTAGCTTGTGGCGGTATTTGTTAGTATTATTACTTGCTTTTATATGTACCCATGTATTTAGACAATTGTTGTAACAGATATTATGTTACGGTTTTTATGGAATTTTGTATTATGATATTTTTATGGTTTTGAAATTGATGGGTACACTTTGCCATTATATTTTGTTCCATCTGTTGTGAGTTATGAAAGTTTAGTTATGGCTCTATACTGTTATTTTCTTTTTACTACCAATAGCTTGCCTTAGAACGGATCTAAGTTTCGATGGGCCTTTTCTGGGTTGAAATTTAGGCCTGTTCCGGGATGGGTTGTTACATTTGGTATCTGAGACCTAGGTTACCCGATCAATGGGGAAAGTATATTATATGTATGAGTGGCGTACTTGTTATTTTTTTAAAGGTTTTTCAAAAGATTTTTCTAAAACTCATACTACATATATATATATACTTATTTTGAATTTACGCTTAACTCTATAAATTCCGACTATAGAAGTAGTTGTGACCATATTCCAAAAGGATGGGCGAGGTAACTATGAATTGGAAGAATAAATAGAGGTAATTTCTACTCTTACTCTGATTACCCATGGAGTGGAGATTATATCTTTTGGAGAAAATTAGGAAGAACATGACCTCAACTTATGGAAGCACCCTAGAAGCGGATAGTAATTGACTCCTTGATAGGACCTAATCTTCCTTATTATTGTGGACCATATTGACATATTTAATAATAGGGGTGACCGTAGATGGAAAGGTTGATAGAAAATAAATAACCTTAAGGGAACGTCCGTTATGCTGACAATTAATGTGGACAAATTAACATTTATGGAGGTAACAAATGAAGGTGTTATGTACGGAAGTAGGGAAAGGAGCAAACTTCCATAAGAAGGAATACATTTATCACCGCAAGGAGGAAATTAGATTTTTAAAGGGTAGAGTACAAAGGTTTAAAAGAAAGAACAAATTTTAATCCTACCTTTTGGAACATAATTTGATAAAAAGCTTTCTTTGAAAACCCCTTGAAAATTTTGAAAGTGCCTTTCAAAAGATTTTGAAATGAAAATCTTGTAATTTAGAAATTTTGATAAAAAGTGATTTTATATGACTTTTAAATTATACCACCGTTTGTTTTGTAAGAAGTTTGAAAAGAGGTTGTAAATTTAAAAAAGGTGGTGAACATTTTTGGTAGGTGGTTTTAGTTTTAGAAGTTGAAAAAAAATTCCATTTATTAACTTCTCAATTCAAAATTTGATTGGACCAAAAAAGCCTTCAAATTCCTTATTTTTGTATTGTTCAATTTTTCTATGTTATATTTCCTATGCAATAAATTTGAAAGTTCTTTCCTTTATAACTTCTTAGAGGCTGTATTAGTTGGAAATTTTTAGAAATATAATTATGGTTTTAGACAACTTTGGAAATATACCACCATTAGTTTTGGAAAATTTTGGAAAGGTTATGCAATTTTTAAAAGCGGTGAATTTCTTTAAGACAAAATGGTGGATGGTTTTAATTGTAAATTAATTCCTTGAAAAGTTTTCACTTGTTAACCTTTTTAATTTGATTAAAAAGATTTCAATTTTTGGTTCTTTGATTCTTCTATTTTTCCTTGTTTATAAACCTAAAAGTTCTTTCTTTAGAACTCTTTTTAGGGGTTTATAGATAGAAATAACACCTATTTAGGATAGAGAAATAGAAAATAGAAAGAAAAGAGTGTCTGATAGTATAGGAAGGGGAGCATTCCCATATAAGGTGATGAAGAGAATGATGGGTGGAATTTAGGTAATAATAGAATTGTGAATTCTGGTATATGATATATTGAAAGGAGTAATAGAGTAAGATAGAATTTATCCTTGTCTACTCCATCTATTTTTCTATCATATAAAGTTATAAAAGGTATCTTTGACAATTGATTGGATTTAAATGGTGATTGATAAATAAGTTAGATGTTTTTGTATAAGGAGAAGCATTTATGTAAAGATGATAATTTTATATGTTTTTCATAATTTGAATACAAAAGTTATTTGAATAATAATAATATTAGATTTGATAAAGTAAAGTGTTGCAAGATATTTTAAGAGTTTTTGAGCAAAGTTACGAGATATATTTCATCAAATAACTGTATATTTTGAGTAATAAGGTAATAGATATTATTGCATGCTTTAGAAGAAAGGAACTGTTAAAATGATGATTGTGAAAAATTTACTATTTCGTAAATGATAATTCTTGTAGATAGAAAACTCTTTGAAATAAAAATGGTCTAACATATTATTTTAGAAAGAATTAAGTCTTGAATCTTTTGTGTTAAAATTTCTATTTTTAAAAAGGAGTAAATCCTTATTTTAGTAAGCTATTAAAAAGGAAAGTTTTTCATAAGTTCCTTTTTTAAAAACTAAGAGAATTTTCAATGCCACAAATTAGAAAGTCTAACTTTTAAGAAAAAATTTTGATAAGAAAAGTTTCATAAAGGGAGATTATTTTATTCCTATTTGGAAACAAAGAAATGTTTAATCTTTGATAAAGGTTTTTATTACATTTTAAATTTTCAAAGATGGAGATATTGAATCTGATACTTTGTGTTTTAAGTATTGCAAGAAATGAATTAATAGATGCTTATTTTTAAATAAGTTTATTTGTATGAGGATATTTTATGTGCGTGCGAAAGTTATGATTTTATAAAAATTTATGGAGTAAATACGAATCATGACCTAGGGGGATAGACTAAGGTTTTTTTAGGATATGAGTAAAATAGAAATGGAATGTACACCCTGATCTGGAAAGTTGAAGTCTGTCCCAAACCCCTATTTGAAGAAGTTAGTAAAGTGTAAAGATATTCCAGATCTAAAATTGGGTTGTGAACTAGGTTGCCCATAGAATATGAATTTCTATATTTTAATTTTGGAGCAATTTCCACGTAATTTCCATAAATTATCCAATTCCAAATACATGTAAAAGTACATTGTTTGAAGTAACAGGGAATACACTAAAAAGGAAAGAGATGTGTAAGAGATGGATATTCCTTTCCATAGTTTACACCGTCTATTTCAATAATAAGAAAAGAAATGATTCCTTGTAATTTCAAACAAAAAAAAATCTTAATTGTGGTTAATTTATTATAGTAATCTTTATGGAAGGATAGCTTCGATGAATTAAAATATGGAAATAAGTATTCTGGTTGTAGAATTAGTAGTTAGATACAAATATCGTACAGCTACACTAAACGACTAGAATAAGAATATATATAGATAGCATAGACTATGACTATATGCATATTAGTTAGTAATTGATGGATTAGGATTTATGGATGTTAATTACAAATTTAACAGGCAATAAATTTGTAATTAATGAGAAGAAAAGTAATCTAAATGGGGACCGATTAAGGAAACTTGATATTGCATTTGTAGAAAGAAATTTGAGTAAAGAATGGCTTTTGGAAACATGAAGAAGGTTAAAAATATTGAAGAAGGATTAATGGGAAATGGTCCAATTCTGACAGTAATGATCAACTGATATGGATATTAATTGAAGCAATAAATGGACCAAATTTATTAAAGATTAAAGAAAAAAAAGAACGGGAAATTAATAAAATGGGTAGCAATGGAATGAAATATTAAAGATAGCCCATCTTAATTTTGAAAGGAGTGTTAGGACCTCAATACTATTTATATTAACTGATAATAAATGGCAACTTCCGGTAAAAAATTATTTTGAAGTTCTTGGATTATAGTCGCTAGTTATCTTCCTTAATTATTGGAAAAGTGGATGGTGTGGTATAAGATATATTCCCATTTTATTCCTCTGTAGCCTTTATGAATGGGATTTAAACCACTTGATATATATTGGAAAGCAAAGTAAATAAGAAAATTTTATGGGAACACTTAATTAGCATAGACCATAGGTAAAACTGGAAGTTAATGAGAAAATTAGGTTAGTAGCTAAAGTGAGTAAATGTTTCAATTTTAGAACTTTAAATTTTGGAAACCTAAAGGATTTAGCTCACAAAATGCCACCATGCAAGGAAAAGAGAAAATGTATAGGAATGGGAATGGAATTTTCTATTGGTCAAGGATTAAGAAGAAGGTGGCAGAAGTTTTCTGTTAGAAGCAGTGGAACTACAGCACTCCAACACAGCTTTATGGAGTTGTACTCTGCATCGTTAGTGATAGGGACCCTTAGTTTACTAGAAAATTTGGAGGGGTTTTCTAGTAGCTTTAGGAACTGGTTTTAGGGACTTCGTTGAATCGGAGCATCGCTTACTGACTGAAGACCGATGGACAAACTAAAGGAGTGGATGAGAACTTAAAGGATTTTTGAGAGCTTGCATCTTGGACTTTGGAGTACTGTAGGAATAGTGCTTACCCACAGTAGAATTCAATAGGATCATAGTCATCAATGGACGATTAATATGGCACCTTTGAAGCACTTTTTTTGGGAGGCCATGCAAATCGTCAAACTGTGGGTAGTAAACCACCAATAAATTCTACTTGGACCAGATTTGTATTGTGAGACTTTGAAAGGTTAGAATTGATTAGGCAAGATTTGGATAGTTAGAAAGTAGGCAACAAATTTATTGGGCCTTTTCCCAATATGGGAAAAAACAAGAAAATTTTTATGTTGGCTGGAGTCCATGATGTTTTTGCATTTGAGGAAATACCTTCATAGCATAACAATTGTTGTAGAGCCTAATCACTTGGGGGATTTTAAGACGGAGCCAATAGTGTCCCAGCCACTGCAGGCATCGTAGAGTACGGAACTCGAAAGCTCCGCAACAAAGAATTAGATTGGTTCGAGTACAATGGTGAGAAAACCTGATGGGAGGCATGAGGACTCTTCATCCAAAACCTTTCTCTGGAAATTTCTCTATCCAAAAGTAGGATTTTGGTTGCATCATGGTTGCTAGATTGGATGGTTGGAGATGGTTGTTACACTTATTCACAACCACTTTACACTTGTGTAGAAATTTTAATGCATGTTTAGGGTATTTGCATACATAATTTCATGATATGATTACACACTCAAGCTAGGATTGACTAGGATTGAGCTTATTTTAATATGTTTACAGTACATAATCACATTGCATTATTGGTTGAGTAGATGGTTGTGTAGATAACTTGGTTGTATAACATGGATGTTATTGCACGTTACGATGTTCTCCCCTTGGAAGATTTCGGCATAAAATCCTTTTTAAGGGGGAAAGAATGTAACATCCTGTAAAATGAACCATAAATAAATGAAGTAAATTAAATTAAATGTAATATGGTAGAAAATGGAAATTTTATAAAAATTGGAATTTGACCATGAAAGTTATACCGTTGCGTCCGTGGTGAAATCCTGATCTGTTTCCAAATATAATATGCTAAAAACGGAGCTCAAACAAGGAAGTTATGAGCGTTTGAAGTTTTTGTATTTAAATTAATTTAATTTGAATTCAAATTCAAATGAATACCTAAATTTAGGGTTTGAATTTAAAAAAATTCTTGGGGGCTAAGTAAACGATTTATTTAATGTTTAACGTTAAAGTTAAATAGGTTAAGAAATTAATTAAAAAGCAACGAAATAAATAAATACCCAAAATAACCAACCGGTCGACACCTTTATTGTGACCGGTCGACCCCCAACGGTCGACTGGTTGGGAAGGGGCGGTCGACCGATCAAAGCCAAATTTTGGCAGTGGCGGTTAGGGTTTGAAGGGTTATGTTATTTATTTGTACGCTCGGGATTTCTCCATTTTAAACTATTTTTATCCTATGGTTCTGGTGCATTTCAACCCCAATAAATAGAACCCTATCTTCTTCACTTTTTATTCATATTATTTTGATGAATTCAACGAAACTCTGCCATTGTTATCTCTCCGAATTAGATTCAAAAACTCCGAAGAGATTTCAGGTAAGAATCCAATCTATTTTATATTCATTTCTTCTTCCTCCAACCTATTCTTATTCTATTCTCCTCTAACTATTCTGAATCTAATAAATATATATACCTCTTCCCTATTATGCATATATATATATATATCAAAAGAGAGAAATCCTGAAAGAGATTACAAATCCAAGGAAGGCGAAGCTAAGGCTATTCTATGAGTGGAAACCTTAGTGTTTCTTTTCAGCAATTGTTTAGTGTGTTTCTTTTGGATTTGACTATGCCTTAAGGATTTTGGGATTTCGATAATACGATAGATAAAATCCCCTAAAATTCCTTTTTATTTCAAAGTGTCAATTCTATGTTGAGATTCTCAATTATTTACATTAATTTGATGAGATTTATTTTGTTTATGCAATTTTTGATAATTTCATAGTCTATTCCACTTCTCCTTCTTCTTTGGGTCAAATTGTGATCTTTCAATAAAATAAGGGGTTTAGATTACGAATTCTATTCGTACCACTTATTCTTATCTATTTCTTTGTAAAGAGGAGTTGAATAGAATATGGGGTTTATATTGCAATTCTTATTGTTTAAGATATTCAATTGAATTAGTGTAATAAATTGAGTTTCTATTTTGTTTACAAGTCTGTTATTGCAGTTTTGATTATGAATATTTATTCCCTATTTTGGATATTAGAATTCCATGAAATCTTGGGAAATTGAAGAAAAAGGACTTGTATTAATAATTGGATAGGGAATTGACATTGAACGCTAGTTTAGGGCGTAAAATCCATGCGTTTAGAACTTATTAAGCACAAATATTTATTTATTTCTATTTACGTAATTAATGTATAACTATTGCGTATATGGCGTAGTTAATTAGGCATTTATTTACATTTATTTTTCCCCATTAGGAAGAAAATTGATTTTGAGATGAAAATAAGAGGAACACTTATAGCCTAATTATTATTTTAAGGCATAATAAGGAAGATTCCTTATAAGGCCTTATTTATGAAACAGTGAGATGAGTGTGTGTGATTGTGTGTGTGTGTTTGTGTATGTATGTGTGTGTATAGAGTAATTAATTTATGGCTAAGTCATAGGGATGCGAGGTTAATAGAGTTACATTACGGAAGTCTACCCTTCACTTTGAGGCTACCAGTAGTTGTGTACACTTTTATTGATGTAAGATATCTTTATGATAAATATTTGTAATGACGCGAGGTTGGTTCCAAATTCTGTATGGGAAATCTGTCCAGCTAATCTAGCTACCAATTCCTACGAACAGAGGACTAATGTGAGACGTCATCATGGGTATGGGCCATAAGACAAAGGGCCTGCTTCGGGGTTTTAAGTGGTTGGACCTACCTTTTTCTTCATATGAAGTATTAAATGACCAAGGGGTTACATTAGGTTGTATCTCTACAGGGATCCGCTTCTGGAAATAGGCCTTAAATGATGGGGTCTGCCTATTTTCCACTTGGAAGTATTAAATGACCTATGAGATTCCATATGATGTCAGCTACATAGTACCATTGAAGAGCACGCTTCTGGAATTAGGCCTTAAATGACAAGGTCTTCCTATTTCCCACTGGGAAGTATTAAGTGGCTTGGGTACCGTCTCTTACATCATTAACTATTTATGACGTATGATTGGGATATGGGATCTACTTCTGGAATGGAAGGTATTAAGTAAATGGACCCGCCTCCTTTCCTTATAAAGAAGTATTAAATGATTTTAATGGTTTTATATTTATAGACATATTCTTATTTTGAAATATACTACCCAAGTGCTGAAAAGGTAAGACTCGAGGTTTTTATTCATCGGACACTTGTTATTCTGACTCACTCCTCATTACAACACAGGTTAAGGGCTGAGTGATGGCGGCAACGATGCTTAGAGATTGAGAAACTTCGCTTGTGGTAGTATTTTTTATTATTATTATTTGCTTTTATATGTATCTATGTATTTAGACAATTGTTGTAATGGATATTATGTTACGTTTTTTATGGAATTTTGTATTATGACATTTTTATGGTTTTGAAATAAATGGGTACACTTTGCTATTATATTTTATTCCATCCGCTGTGAGTTCTGAAAGTCTAGTTATGGCTCTATACTATTATTTTCTTTTTACTACCAACAGCTTGCCTTAGAATGGATCTAAGTTTCGATGGTCCTTTTCTGGATGGAAATTTAGGCCTGTTCCGGGGTGGGTTGTTAGAGTGCACTTTTCTACCATTAGGGGATAAAATTATCCTTGAATCGCTCCTTAAACTACTCCTAGATTATCTCCTACTCCGAGACCTCAGCAACTATGACCTCCCTCTAATCCAATGCCCTCTTGAAGCCGACAAGAAGCCAACTTCCTTTTTTGAGCATTGTCATACCCCAAGTCTCCAAAGATACGTTCACACACTTTCAACCAGTTCAATACTTTCAAAGCAGACTCCTTTCCTGTGAACTCTTTGTTCGAATTGGGCCAACCCGCGGTGAAGTAATTGGGTTTCATAAAATTTAACCTTTTTAGATCTTTATTGGGCATGTAGTCGAAATTTATTTAGAACTTTTCTAAATTTTCTTTTTAAATAAAATCAATATTTTATTTAATTCATAAATAATGTTTTATTTTGTATAGTTTGTATTATATATCATATATGTGTATCATATACACATATGTATATAAGAGCACGTGCAACAAAATAAAGTGTACATGGTTTGACATGCTCGTATATATATGTTGGGATTTACACCACAACGGACATATTAGCCCCTTTTGCATAAAAATGTGTTTTATGTGTATATATATATGCATCAAAATATTATACAAATAAATATATGTATATAAATATAATTACACATATATTATGAAATGCTTGTTATAAATAAACTTATATAAAATATTTATAATGTATATATTATATATGTGTGTGTGTGTGTAAGTGTATATACATTAAATTAAATTACAAAATTATTTTTAATATTAGTTTGTAAAATATTTTGAATAAATACATAAAATATCATATGTAATCTGTGTAGAATTTTTTTTAAATAAATTCAAATTTTATATAGAATATATATATATATGTGTGTGTGTGAGTGTGTATTAATGTAAATAATAATAATAAAATTATAAGTATATAAATTTGCAACATTGCTCTCGGCCTAGATTTTTCTCGGTTTTATATATTTTTTAACGAGTGTTACAGAATGCGCTTCGCATGTTAATTGTTTTCTACAAATTTTATATGTATAATCATATTTTTGCATTGAAATAATATGTAGTTAGTTTTAGTATTTATTTCTAGGTTGTTACATCTGATTTTTTTGTTTCAATTTTTATTTCTGTTGTTAATTAATAAAGAATGAATTTCTAAAGGAAATTATTTGCTAGATCCTATTATTAAGTGATATGATTTGATTTGGTAGTATTTGTAGATGGGCGTTTTGACCCCTTGATCTGTCTTCGTTGGGTCCTTCTCTTACCAGATCGGGCTGTAGCTTTTCTTTGCCACGCCTGCTTTCTGAACCCTACTTCCCTCCTTTGACCCCTTCCTCACCTTGTAAACCTATCGCCTTTGTCTCCACTGGTTCTAAAGTAGATATCTCGTATGCCAGTCCTCTTACTGCCCTGCCTGCTTCGACCGTAGGTCTGCAATCGTTTATTTCTCCTTATTCTGGATTCGGTTTGCAAACATCTCTTGCCGCAATTAGCTGTAGTCATCGGTCGACAATTGAGTTGTCGACTGTTGGGATTGTCTCATCCATCGGGGTTCGTGAGGAGGGTGTCTTGTCTGATAGTATGGGTAGTGTATCATAGGCATATAAAACTGGAACTGGAATGTGCACTAATGTTGTTTGTGATAATGCCAAGGAGTTACCTGTAGTGAATAACAATGAATTGGAATTGGGAGACTGTGTTAGTGGCGCCTATGTTGGAATATTACCGTCTCCTGCTGTGCAAATATGCGGGAGCCTACAATCCTATTAACTTTGAAATCATGGAGGAAAATGGCATTATGATTCCTCCTCCTATTGTGATGCAAGCTGGTTTGGACTATTGGTCGGATTATTTGGTTGGATTCTTTTTGGATCCTTCTCATAACCTTCATGAAGCGACTAAGGTATGCCATATGGCTTTGAAGCTTCGTGGTGAATTATGTGTTATGTTGATTGACTCCATGTATTTTCTTAAGTTTTCCTCCTCCGAGGAACGCCGGCGTGTTCTTGAGGCCGAGCCTTACTTTTTTGATGGAAAACCGTTTATTGTTACTCCTTGGACTCCAACGGTAGCTAGTGCTCGTGAACAGGTTCTTTCTATTCCTGTATGGGTTTACTTTTCACATATTCCTTCTGCTTTACAGTCGTTGCTTGGTTTGAATTGGCTAGCTTGTAATGTAGGCAAATTGAAATGTTTTGACTCTAATACTGTGGCTTGTGAGAAATTGGTGTATGCTAAGGCACTTACCGAAATTACCCCAGATAAGCCCCTTCCTTCCTCTATCTCTGTTCAGCTAGCTGTTGGGCATGTTGTTGATGTCCGTGTTCGCTATGGATGGTTGCTTGACATTTGTTCAGCCCGTCACACCTTTGGCCACCTTGCCATCGCTTTCAAGCATTCTTTCGTCTCCATAGCGCCTCCTAAGATTCCTCTACCTCGCCCCCCTCTTAGGAAATGGGTTCCTAAGGCTTCTTCATCTGCTTCTCAGTCTGTCTGCCCTGATGTGCCTTTTCCGGGGCCGGTTCCATCTCTTGCATGTCTTGCCTCCCTGTTTGTCCCTGTTTTAGTGGTTCCTTCTGACGATTCAGTAATTCCTCTTGCTGCTCCCGACCCTATGCCTAAGCGGTTGGTATGGGATGAGTCCAAAAGGTGTTGGATTGGTCTCAAATCTGATGTGATATATAACCCCATGGAGGATTCCTATTTTAGATTTGTTTTCGATGATCTACACGACCTCAGATGCCTTCGTTATAGTAGATCTGGTGATCCTTTAGTGCTTGTCAGATGGTCAACATGCAAATTGGAATGCTGTCCTGTTAGCTGATGCGACCTAGGATCGATCCTTTATTTACTCCCTTGATTATGTGGATTATGACCCTTGTCTTGTTGTGCAATTTCGCCCATATGCTTGTATTGTTGGGAATGTTCCCGTTGTATCTGCCCAGGAAATAGCGTACGATGGTGCTTCATCCTCTTCTGAGGAGACCTAGTCGTAGGTTAATTTGTAGTAGTTGTGACACCTCTGTCACAATCCTGTGCTATATTTTCCTTTTTTATTAGTAGTTAAGGTGCTTCTACCTTACTCCTGTTTTAAAATATTTATTACGTTTGTAATAAAAAGTGAACGGTCCACTATAAAACTGGCTGGCCTTGCCAAAAGAAAGGAAATATACCTTTCATCAAAGCCTAGAGTTTGCATCTTGAAACGATGAACAAAAATCCTTGAATCCAATTCCAAGTTCAGAAGTTGCTAGCTCCCAAACTGCTTTACCACCGACGATACAATTGACTTTTAATTTAATTCTTTAGTGTTTGAATTTAGGGGCTTGAAGGGGGTACAGTGGGCCTTCGTATGCAGCAATAGGAGAGCGAAAAGGATCAAGAGAAAAGTGAATGTTATAGGGAATAAATAAATGAGAGATAAGAGAGTAAAAGAAGGATCATGATTCTTGTTTTTTCTTTTACTAGTTCTTTCCTTTTATTAATTCAAAATACCTCTTACCGACCATCTTATGGCCAGCTTTACCATGCTCTCCAATAGCCAATTAAACCAAGATCCAATTGGGCCTTATAACCATTTCAAGCTCGAACAATATTTGTTGCATTTAAATCCAATTTAAATAGGTATCGATATTGTATATCAATTAGTGTTTATGTAACTATTATATGCACACTATTTAAAATTATTCAACACACTTCAAATAAAATTTTATAACCAATATTTCATAAATATTAATTAATTTAATTAACTAATAATGATTATAATTTAATTAAATCAGGTAGTAACAGGAGTATTCAACATTTCGATTATGTGACTCTTAGGTGTAAATTTGGTCAACGATTAATATCGAATAATTCGAATATTAACGTTCATACTTCATTTAGTAGGTGGTGTGATTACAACTAAATTTATCGTTTACTTGATATCGGTATAGTCCAATTTTACTTTATTAAGTGTTATCCAGTAGTGACAATTATTTACACCAATTCTCTTCGTCTAAACTATATCACTTGGGACTTATGGAATTTGGTAATGGTCAAAATTTCAATAACGTCCATATTAAATTCTATAGTCCAAACACAAAATCCTTGGATCAATAATAATAATTGTTATTAACCAAAAACTACTCTGGCCAACGATTTCGATTTTGAGTTGACTTCAATTAAATGTGATATTAACCTTGTATAACTGAGGAAACAAATCCTCTCTTGAAATAGTGTTTCATATCCAATATTTCCACTCAAACCAACTATAGTCATTCGATCGATGTCGTGCCATGATTTAAGTATAATCAAAGCAGAGCTTTCATATTGAAGACCAACAGTGTTCTCAAGTCAAGAGAACTATGTGAATTAGTCACATCGAGGTTTTCTGTTTGACTTAAGTTATATTAACCAACAGAAAACTATCGAGTGAGTCATTCCATAGTTATCCAAATACTATCAGTACGTAACCCCTTGGTGCCCAAGCAGCCATGAGTAATATGTTGCCCAACACTTGGAGAGTGTTACATACTCTAGTCTCCACGGATGCATCGATATCCGATCTCGATATATCTTGACTAGGAATATTTAAATGATGTGTTTATTATATTGTGATATAATATTCATGATTACAACTATTTGTAATTACTATCACAAACACACCATTTATGGATTTTCTATTAGATATACTTTAATTAACATTTAATTATTTATAACATATTATAACAAGTATATAACAGAAATAAAACATATTTTATTACAAATAAGAAATGATTACATGGTTAATAATTTACAATAAATTATAGAATTACCCCTAGGGCATACCCCCAACTCTATCAATCTCCCACTTGCACTTGGTGCCAATTATGGAATTTCAATCTCATTCTTTCGATCAGCTTCTTGAGAATCGACTGACTTAAACACTTAATGAAGAGATCTACTAAGGTTTCCTTGGTATCTACCCTCTGTATCACAACCTCTTTCTTTTCAACGAATTCTCTGATGAGGTAGAACTTGCGAAGAATTGTATTGACTTTGTGTGTGCTCTGGGATCTTTTCCGGTATGTATCACCGCATTGTTGTCATAGAACAATGCCATTGAATTCTTGGTATCGATAATCACTCTGAGTTTCAGAACTTACACATCCAAACTACCTCTTTAGTTGCTTTATTAAGGGCAATATACTCGGCCTCTATAGTTGAATCAGCTACTATTTCTTTCTTGGAACTTTTCTAGCTGACGGCCTAGCCATTAAGCAAAAGAACATAAGCAGACATAGATTTATTATCATCAACTTCACTCTAAAAGCTATAGTCGGTATAACCCTTCATAAGGAGGTCTTCATTCTCATATATGAGGAATAAGTCTTGGGTATATCTTAAATACTTCAATATACATTTTATAGCCGCCCAATGCTTTCTCTAGGATTAGATTGATATCGGCTTACGCATCCTAATGCGTATGCGACATTCGGTCTAGCACATAACTTAGCATACATTATGGATCCTGTGGCTGAAGCATATGGGATCATCTTCGTACGCTATTTCTTCTCATTAGTATGAGGGGCATCCATTTTAGACATAACAATTCCATATTACATTAAAACATTTCCATGCTTGGAATTCTCCATACTGAATCTTTTCAGTATGGTGTCTATGTACTGAGATTGGGACAATCCTAATCGCCTATTAAATCTATCTCTATAGATATTTATATCTAGTATATAGGCGGCTTATCCCAAATACTTTATGGAGAAGTTCGCGGAAAGACATCCTTTCATTGATTGCAATAATGAAGTGTCATTTCCAACCAACAAAATATCATCGACATATAGCACTAATAATCCGATAGCATTGTCATGTTCTTTTCTATATACGCATGCTTCCACTGTGTTCTAATAGAAACCAAACCATTTAATTACCTTATCAAAACACTTGTTCTAACTCCTTGAAGCTTGTTTAAGTCCATTTATGGACTTTAACTTCTTGTAAGCCTTGTCGTCACTCTCACTGACTAGAAAACCCTCCGGTTGTGACATATAGACGGTCTCTTCTAAATCACCATTTATGAATATCGTCCTTACATTCATTTGCCATATTTCATAGTCATACAATGCAACAATGGCCAGCATAATCCAAATGGATTTAAGCATGACTACGGGTGAAAAGGTTTCGTCATAATCAACGTGAATTTGACGAAATCCTTTTGCAACTAGCCAACTTAAATTCTCAGCTTGCTTATCTGCATTTGGCTTTTCTTAAAAATATATCTGCAGTCGATGGGTTTTATTCCTTCTAGTACGTCAGACAAAGTCAACACTTTGTTTTCGTACATGGAATCCATCTCGGATTTCATCGCTCAAGCTAGATGCGGAGTCTTTACTCTGTAGTGCTTGTTGGAAAGACAAAGGAGTGTCATCATCTAAGACATGGTCCTTCTTTACACCATCCATGAGAAAACCATAGTATCTATGGTGCACGAGGTTCCCTCTAGACCTTCTAATAGGTGGCATGTTTTCGTATGCGTGTGAACTCGATTATCCCATTGGGTCAGCCTTAATGTTAAATTCTTGGATCTGATTTAAGTCTACAACCTCATTGTTAATTTCCTTTGATAGACATTCCTTTTCTAATAAGACAGCATGTCAAGAAATAATAACCTTTTGTTCCTTGGTATTGTAGAATATCTATCTCATTGGATTTTTGGGATATCCTATAATTTTACACGGTATGGATCTTGCCTCTTGTTTATTTGGACCAATGTTCTTAATGTAGGCCAGATAACCCCACACTTTAAAGTACTTAAGTTGTGGTTTCTTAGCATGCCATATCTCATATGGTGTTTCAGACATAGATTCAGTGGGTAACAAGTTCAATATATATGATGTAGTTCCAGCACATATCCCCAATATGACAGAGGTAATTAAGCCTTACTCATAATGGAATGAACCATATCTAATAGAGTTCGGTTCCTTCGCTCTGACACACTGTTGTGCTATGGAGTATACAGTGAAGTAACCTAAAAGATAATCCCATTATCTTTTAAGTACTGTTGGAGTTCCTGTCCAACGTACTCACCTCCTCGATTGAATCGAAGAATCTTTATCTTTTGGTTCATCTGATTTTCAACTACATTCTTATACTCAACAAATTCTCATGAACATCGGATTTGTTCTTCATAAGATACACATTCCTAATATTGAGAAATCATCAGGGAAGGTAACAAACTAAGAACTATTATCGTTGGTGATTACAAGCATCGGGCCACATATATCACTATGTACTAACCCTAAAAGTTCTTCAACTCTTTCACTGCTCCCACTGAAGGGGGCTTGGTCATTACCTTTGAGACATGACTCACACATGTCAAATACTTCAGAATAAAGTGACAAGAGAAAACCTTTGGTTTTTAGTTCCTAGCTACGTAAAGAGTTAGGGGTATGCCCTAGGGGCAATTCTATAATTTATTGTAAATTATTAACTCTATCAATTCTCATTCCTAATAAAAATGTGTTTTCTTTATGTTATATATATTTTTTATAAATAATTAAATGTTTAAAAAAATATTTAATAGAAAATCTATAAATGATGTGCTTGTTATAGTAATTACAAACAGTTGTAATCATGAGTGTTTTATCTCAATATATAATAAACACATCATTTTAAGTATTCCTAGTCAAAATGTATTACTATTGGATATCGATGCATCCGTTGAGACTAGAGTATATTATGCTCTCTAAAAGTTGGGCAGTGTATTACTCAAAATTGCTGAGGGTACCAAAGGGTTATGTACTAATGGTTATTAGATAACTATAGAATGACTCACTCGATAGTTTTCTATGGTTATATAACTAAGGTCAAATAGAAAATATCGATGTGACTAATTTACATAGTTCTTGATTTGAGAATACTATTGATCTTCAATATGAAATCTTTGCTTTGATGATAGTCAAATTGTAGCACGACGTCCATCGAATAACTATAGTTAGATTGAGTGTAAGCATTGGAAGTGAAATACTATTTAAGAGAATATTCGTCTTTTCGGTTATATGAGGTTAGTATCACAGCCAACTGAAGTCAATTCAAAGCCAAAATCTCTGGATTGAGTAGTTTGTTTCATAATTATTGTTATTATTGAACCAAAGGACTTTGTGTATGGACTATAGAGTTGAATATGGATGATATTAGAATTTTGACCATTACCAAATTCCATAAGTCCAAAGTGATATAGTTTTGACAAAGAGAATTGGTGTAAATAATTATCACTATTGGGTAACACTTAATAAAGTAAAATTGGATTTCACCTAAACAAAGTAAATGATAAATTTAGCTATAATGCCACACCACCTACTAAGTGAAGTGTGAACGTTAATGTTCTAACTGTTCGATATTAACCGCTGACCAAATTTATACCTAAGAGTCACATAACCAAAATATTGAATACTCCTATTTACCACCCGATTTAATTAATTTGTAATTGCTATAAATTAATTAATTTAATTAATATTTATAACATATGAATTACAAATTTTTATTTAATGTGAACTAAACAATATTAAATAGTGTCCATATAATAGTTATATAAACACTAATCAATATATGATATCGATACGCGTTTTAATTGGATTTAAATGCAGCAAATATTGTTTGAGCTTAAAATATTTTTGAAGCCCAAATTAGGGCTTGGTATATGCAGTTATATGGTAGCATATTAGGGTCAACCATATGATGGTAGAGAGGGAAGGAATTTTTGAATTCAAAACAGAAAGAAATGGTAAGAGAAAAGGTGGATGTTGATTCTTATTTCACTACCTATTCTCTCTCTTATATGATCCCTCCAACCCTCAATTTGCAAATAATTTTGCACTCACTCATTTTCTACTCATATCAGGCCGGCCTCACCTCATAACTACCCCAAAAATCCAAGCACTAATTCACATTAATTTGTTTTGACTCGATCATCACGGGTAAGGCAATTCAAAGGCCAACAACTTCGGGATGAGAATACGGTTCAAGGATTCCATTTCATCGCTCCAAAGTGTGAGCTCTAAGCCTTGGTGAGAGATACACTTCTGGTCTATTAGTATACTTAATTGTTTAATTGATCATTCCATCATCTGTTAGCTAGAAAGATTTTATAACAAATAGGTATATCGATGCATTGTCACATGCCTATAATTATACATACATGTGCATAAAAAATTATTATTATTGGTATGCGTATTTGCTTGTATGCTTACGGGTTGATAAACAAAAACAAATTGATTAGAATTATATTATTATATGATTTTATCGATTAAATCAAAATAAAAAATGCTAAATCTATAAAAAAAAATTAAAAAAATTATAAAATTTTATTCATACCTAAAAAGCATTTGACGGTTTAAAAAATTATTTATTTTCATATACATAAATATTTATATATATATATATATTAATTATTGGTTTGATTTAAAATTATTTAAATAAATAAAATACATGTATACGCATTTATAAATAATATAAAATTATGCAAAAAAATTATATAATATAAAATATATATTATGATTTTGAAAATGATTTTTAAATATATTTTTCCTATTAAATCCATACGTATATTAATTAATTAAAAAGTATTTATTAAATAATATTAAGACCGAAAGGAAAATAAAAAATATTTTATCATCTAGTCGAGTGCAACATTAAAAATATATTCAATTATTTTTAAATTTTATTATGTATATGTATATATATATATATATTTATTTATTTATAATTAGTGATATGTTTATATATTATAGATATATGAATTAATTAAAAAATTAGTTTGGATTTCATAATATATGATAAATACTCACAATTAATTTACAAATTAATATTTGAAATAATTTTGTAATTTAATTATATGTATATACATACATACATATACATATATATATATATAATTCATAAATGCTTTGTACATATAATTTACAACTAATATTTTATTATAATTATATAATTATATTTATACATATACACATTTAATTATACAATAATTTGATGCACATATATGTATATTTAGATAATACATTTGTATACACGAGGGGCTAACATGTCCGTTGCGGTGTAAATCCTAGCACCTATACACGGGCATGTCAAACCATATACACATTATCATGTTAAACGTGCACGTATACACATATATGTATATGGTATACATATATGAAATGTAATACGAATTACATATAATAAAACTATATTTATAAACTTAAATAAAATATTGATTTTAGTTAAAAGAATTTTAGAAAAGTTTTAAATGAATTTAAACTGCATAGGACAATTGAAGATTCATTAATGTATGATTTTTTTGAAATTTACCCAATTACCCCATTATGGGCTGTCCTAGATCCAACAATGGTATCCGAGCCCAATAGCCTATGAGGTCTAAACTAGTCATGTTATGGAAAACTAATTAATCACACAACCTAAGTAGTAGTTTGTCTAGAAAGGTAGTGTCAAAGGATTGAGTTTGGATAATCAAGTACCCTACCCTACCTGGCTAAAAGAGAGGCTTGAATAAATATATGAGTCCAAAGGTTTCCCCTAATAGAAAAGATCCAATTTGAATTTGGTCTTGAGCTAACTTTCAAAATTGTTTAGACAATTAAATAAATTTAAAATAAGGCATATATTACAAAAGCTATTATATACTGAAATTTTTTAAGTGTTTGAAAATATAAATATAGTTTAATTTTGAAATAAATTTTATTAATAAGATTGAAGTTAATTATATATATATATATATATGCATGTATAATATATAGTGATATATGTTACATTGTCTTGAAATGTTTAAGACAATATAATAATGTTATAGAATATGAATGTATAAACTAAAGGTGGAACATTAAAAAAACCCAAAATGGACTTAAGGAATAAATACATACGTAAATGTATGTATACTGTGATTCCCGATGTGTCCGACACTTGAATCATGAGGGTATTTGTAAGAAATACATTATTACATAAGTCAATATCGCTCAATATAGGATATTAAAGATTATGAATCTTTAATATAATGTTGTCCTCTACCATTGTATACTAATAAATTACTGGCATACTCCTTAGTTGTTGAACAAACTCAACCTAGGGTTGTTATTTGTAGTATTATTAATATACTGAATAGACGAGGTAAGATAACTATAGATATTTGTTGAGAAAACTCAAGATACATATATTATACTTAGGCCGTCGTGATATGGTAGGTACGAGTGAATGTTTCATTTCGATTTGTTGAGCAAACGCAAGGTCGAAGTGAAAGTAGGACATGGTACTATAGGTTAGGAGTTGTATATGTTACAACCGATAAGGATTATCCATCGTCTATCGATCTATGACTTGTTGAGCAAACTCAAGGTCAAAATTCCAAGATGGACGAGTCCTAACACCTACTAGTGAAGTCGAAAGATTTCTATGTTTTGACTTAGGGTTTAGCGAAACATAAAAGACTAGTGGTGGCTTATTAGTAAAATTAAACATAAAGTTTATCCTTACTAATATTATAAGAACATCTACAATGATATTGTCCTTATAATCGACCAATTAAAACTTGTAGAAAATATAAACTCCAAGACTGTTTAGTGAAAACGGCAAATTAACTGGACCAAACAACTATGTTGATTGGCTAAGTGCTATCAAGATAGCGTTGACATATGAGCATCTTTGGTCATCTGTTACTTGTACTCCTATGATGAGACCCGCTGAACACGCTGACCCTGAACTGGATGTTGCTTATAATAAGTGGGTTGCTAACCTCGAATATCACCTAAGTTTTTATGCTATCTACATTAGACAAGCTGTTGCAAAGGTAGCATGAAACCACGTCTGTCCATTAGATATTCGATAATCTGAAGGCACTATTTGGTGAGCAATCTCGTTCAACGAGGTATGAGATTACTAAGAAACTGTTCAACACCAAAATGCAAAAGGGACAAGAAGGTGGACAATTATGTCCTAATGATGATGGATTGTATTGATAGGCTTTCACAATTAGACGTGATGATAAGCAACGAGTTGCAGTTAGACTTGATACTTGATTCACTTACCCCTTAGTATGAACCGTTTATACCAAATTATAATATGAACCAACTGAAAGTGAATCTAGTGGAGCTCCTTAATATTTTAAGGTCGACCGAGTCACGATCAAAGAATCAAAGGGCTATGCTTGCTATTAAAGGTGGGTTGTCATCTTTGAACAGTTCAAAGAAGAAGAAAAGAGAAGTAAGAAGAATAAGAAGAGTAAGAAGACTAATGACAAGGGTGAATGTCACCATTGTTATAAGAAAGGCTATTGTAAAAGGAATTGTCCTCTGTATCTAAAGATTATTAAAGAAAGAAAACATAATGGTTCTTTAGCTCCGTGAGGTACATTTATGAATCGAAATTGTTTTGCAATCAATAAAATGTCTTGAGTTTTAGATATTAGATCTTGAACACATATATTTAATTCATTACAGGGGCTTAGGAACTGGCGTTGCATGGTAAAATAAGAGATAAGGCTCTAGGTTACTAATGGATTTATTGTAGATGCAACGACAGTAGGAAATTATCATTTATGTTTGCCTAGTGGAGTGGTATTGATATTAAATAATTGCTATTTTGTAAAAGAATTTATGTGACGACCCGCTCTTCGTAGTACCCTGAATCAGCATTGACTGATAACGTCTGACTCTTGTATCACAAAAGATAAGTTGGTCAAGGTAAAATTTAAAACTAAACATCATACCAAGGTTCATCGATGCAATCACACAATAGGAAGATAACATATAATATACTGATACATGAATAGAACAGAATAAACAATATATAAGAGAGTGCACTAGCAAAAGCAACTGATAAATAAATATCAATATAGAAAGTCTGAATACAATACATGATATCACAAGTTTCATATACAAAATATCATGACTGCTATACTACATCAACAATAAGTATACATATCCAATATATCGACTTCACGCCTCCAAAATGCTCCAACTTTTTTGCATGCCTATCCCTAAAGCACCTAACTCCCAAACTGCTCAATTGAGTACCCGAGAGTTGTCATGACATAAACAGACAAAGAAAAAACATGGGTCAGACATAAAGCCTCGTGTGAGAGGAACTATCTCAAAATATTGTATACCAAAACTATAGACATATATAAAACATGAAACTACTAAGGCACAGTCGGTCCTCTCCACAAACGTGGCTCAGAAGTAATCTGGACTGGCCATAAATAATTAAAGTAAACGCATCCCAAAGGATAGGGAATTATACCTTACTCTACTCTCCTTCTGTATCTCTTAGGTCAGCCCATCATAAATAATATGTTATGACTATACACCGGTATGCACAATAATAAAATGTAAGTTACATCTTAATATATGAATGTAATGTCAAAACAACACACTCTCTAGACTAATGGTGATATAGGCATTCTGCTAGAGGTCTACCTCTAATGGAAAGTAATAATACAAGCGTATGGGAACTTCACAAATGAAACGTACCACCCACAATCTATCATTAATCGTCTACTCAAACGGTACATCATAAATCGCCTCAAATATGATATACTACTGATCGTCTCCTTTACGATAAACTATTAATCGTCAACTGCACGATGTACCCACCAATCGGTAGTAGGTGGAGCCCTTAAGACCCTTACGTAATCAGTCTTTCATTGACTACCCATTGAAGAATAAACCAAAATAAGTCAGTATCTAAATATACTATAGAGCGTGAGTCGCATTACATTGCAGTAGACTCGTATGGATCTCACCTCGACCTCTACTAAAAGCATGGGTGATATATTATCTATCCTAGATAGTCGTCTCCATCTCTCTCCAAACATGCTTTGAAATCTCGTATGCAAGTCATGCCATTCTCCCGTGGTATCATGGATTATCTACTTAATCACTATGCATCAATACTATATGGATAACGGGCATACCCCAAATAACATTCTCACGGTAGCTAAAGTCAGCCCATCGAAGTCGTACAAAACGTATGGTCTCTTTAACGTACGTATCACACAATAAGAGTTAATATATAACTCTAGTTCGGCCAAAATGAATCGTACTATCATCACGTCTCATGGATAACATCTCGTTCGCATCGAGTGAAAACGTCACGCAAGTTCCACCTCGTTTTGAGCATCGCTTCTTTCATTCAAGACCACACAAGGGTCTCACATTGCCTGATGGTTACAGGTCCTCGTAGAGGTCTCCTAGAGCCTATACATCAAGTATTTAAAGGATTGGATCGAGGGTACAAGCCACCTCGGACCTGGGCTTATTGCCTATTTGAGCCAACAACCAGTTATTAACCAAATGTTGTCTTGACTATATTCAGTATGTCGTCTTGCTACCATAACACGATACTTGATCCTCGACAACTAGAATACAATCTATGACATATCTATCCTTTAATTAATTAGCTTGTCCAAACGTATTTCTTGAATTATAGTTTCAACTAAATATGTTTCTATGAGCTTACATTAAATCTATACATACTACGTATAAATGTATACATTCTTTCTCTTAGTTTGCACAATCAACTTATTTAATTGCTTAATATAATGCATACATACATCCCATACAATTATATAGACTAATCAATCGATTCAGACCTTTAAGCAATTTCTATAAATCCAAACATCCAATCCACTCAAATGCATCTTATATGAGTAATTAATCGAACAATCATATCATCTATTTATTTACCCAAATCATATCTTTTTCGTAAATTTTATAGAAGTCTCAAACTCATTTTATAAAATAATATACTTGAATATCAATCATATTATAACTTAATTTTACTTAATTCTCCTATTAAAATTAAGATTAGCTATCAACAAGGCCCTAAATTATATAGCTCATGTATAATTTCTATATATATGCACACACATATATCTCAAACCATTTCTTATGGACTAAAGTTAATAAATCAGATTATAACAATATTCGAGATTTTATAACCTTAATCAAACCTCATTAAGTAAAAAAAAATATTTCTTTTGTAATTTCTAATTTCTCAATCACCTTTATAGAAATTCACAAATTATTTAATTATTGGTTTTTACTATAAATAACCAATATCAGGACCAGATAAACTTCAAAGTCATTTTAACTTAAGTTTGACCTACCTAAATAATTATTTTAGCCTTACATCTTTAAAAGTCATACTTCAAACTTCTGATTAGTAATAAAATATATAGTAATATTTCTATCACTAATATAATTACAAATTAGAGTTTAATTAATTTATAACTATGTTATAAATTAATATTAACACCATCTAACTCTATTCAATACGAATAGAACACAATACATATACATACATACATGTATACATACATACATGTGTGTGTGTGTGTGTGTATATAGATCGGGTTATCATCAATTATCATAAAATATATAATGATATTTCCATCGTTAATATTACTACAAATTAGAGTTTTTAATTAATTTATTACCATGTTAAAATTAATGTCAATTTCATCTAACTCTATTTAATATGAGTAGAACACAATATCTATATATACTGCATCTCAATCAATCTTCTGGAATATCTTGCCAAACCAATCCAATCAAACTGGAAAAAGATATATATATATATATATATAATTCTACCTCTTATAGGTAATATTTTTCAATATAAATAATTTGGAAGATTTATACTGAAATATAAATTCAGAGTTATAATTTCAAAGATTTATACTGAAATATAAATTTAATTATAATCATCCGTGGTTAATCGTCCTCCATTTTGCAGTTGTTATGCTGCAGTAGCAATAAATTACTTGCAAAAACAATGTTATTTTGGGCTGTAAGCTAGAAAATAGGATTTGATACGCATTTCGAACATTGTAAATTACTCCATCACTGTTATAGATACTTATTCTTACTTGGACTATCAGCATAAGTCCTCATTTTAACTAAAAAAAGAATGACAAGATTTACCAGAAATCCGTTCATCTAAGAAAACAAATATGATAACGTTTCTACAAGATTATTTGGTAAAGAGATACGACAAAGACAATTCAAAAAGGTTGAAAGTGCTGCAATTTACATGTCGTCAAACTGTTAATAGAAAGATGCACAAACAGTGCAGTGCATTCAATTTCACAAACAGTGCAGTATCTACTTCAATCTCTTGTCCAAATTAGGCGCAGCAAATTGTTTGCTTCAGCCTTTCTTTTCTACAGAAATATCAAACGCAAATAAAAATCTAAAATTAGTTAAAATAACAAATAAAAATTTGGTAAGAATCAAAGTCAGATGAATTCAAAATGCCGTGCAACTTGTATAATAAAAATATACACAGTCAACATCAATCACAAATGAAGAGGAATATGAGGTGATTAGCAAGAAAGAATGAAA
The DNA here is from genome assembly GCA_030737815.1 of Allium fistulosum. Lineage (NCBI taxonomy): Eukaryota > Viridiplantae > Streptophyta > Magnoliopsida > Asparagales > Amaryllidaceae > Allium > Allium fistulosum. The sequence goes on from CM060902.1 coordinate 1,432,918,960, forward strand.
GAGTCTTAATGGACGTATTCATTTTATTCCTTTGTGGGAAGAAACCACACGGTGCAGCAAGGCAATCAAACTTACACGTAGCTAATAGACATGTGAATTGGAGCATCTTCATATACATTAGCACACTGGTCTTTTCAAGCCAGAGCTAACTTTCATAATTATGGACTGTTCATGGACAATGATACCTGTACGATTTAGTATTCCCACATTAATACCTATATAGTATATGGCTATATGGGAACCACTTAAACTGTTTTTGTGTCATGTGAACCCAACAATATATTATATACTATAGATGCAAATTCTCACCTTGGAAAAAAATGGTGCACTCTGATTTGTAAACTGTCCATACACATTATTGAAGGTTAACCAAAAAACTAAGAGATCGTAACCATAGATTATTAAATTCACTCTAAGCCACATATACAATTATAATGTTATATGCACACAAAAGAGAGAAGTGTGTATAAATTTGTTCCTATATAAATATCTCTACTTAAGTTCTGTGTCCACGTCTAAAACTCCAACTGTACCTAATTGATTTCAAAATAGAAAAATGTTTTCACATGTAAAGCCAAATAAGTAGAGATCTAACTAAAAATCGATGGTTGGACGTATAAGGAATAACGTTTTAATGCTCTGAGTAGCAACATGATCCTCAAATATCCTAGAAATATACGATTGGTGTTACACCTTTAATTGTAAGATACAATTTTAATTTAGCATGTTTACAAACTAATACACAGTATGAAATAGATTAGAAGCAGGTAGGCGAAATCGACAATATATCACAAGCTTCGGTCTTCTTTTCATAATGCACCATGTTATAGGCTTTGATATTATCATACTGCATTATTTGAAAATATCTATACGGTAGATTATGGTCTTAATGTACTATGAAACATGTCAGCATGGCCCTATGTTGAATCGAACAAAAAAAAGCCTTTCAGGCGCATGAATGTAATGGTCCTACATATGTTTTCAATGCTACTGTGTTAAACCAACTTGAGAGGTTATTTATAAAGACATCTACTTGTGTTGGTTTCATTAATATTAAGAAGGTACTCCATGAATTGTCAAACTTCTTCTGCTTGTAACTGCTAAATTTATCCTTTCCCCTTGTGATTTTCAGATTGATAATTAGTCCCTAATTATAATTCTCAGATTAGCAATTAACATATGGGCAACATTGCAAGGAATATAAAATCACTTCTTAAGTGCTGTACAGTAATATTAACAAGAATCTGAAATAATACTAAAAACTTTGAATACCTGGAAGAAGAAAAATCTACTTTCATGTATGGATATAAATGGAGATAATGGTTGCACCACCCTCTTCTAAGCTTTTGATGAATAATGAACATATCATGTTTATGACTTCCCATTAGTCAACAGAAGTAGTCAAATCAGCCATGTTGTTTTACTTTTTCGTCCTACAAAAGAATGAATAACATTACTAACTTATAAGTAATCAGCTAGCATTGGCGAATTTAATTACAAATACAAACATGACATATCACAAGACAGCGTTAAAGAGAAAATTCATAATGCAAAGAAACATGATACTTGATAGGGCTGTTATGGTAACGGTAAATTTACCGTTACCATACCATTAACATACCATTACCAACCAATCGGTTATCATTTTCGAGTGAAATCGGTATACCAGTTTAATCGGTATGGTAACGGTAAATTTATCATTTTCTATGATAAATCATCGGTAACATTTCTTCAATACCAGCGGTAACGGTAATTTTACCAGTCAATTTATAATACATGTATATTCATGTAACATGTTTTACTATAGGCATTTAGAACCAAACAAATGATTAAATTTAGTTTATTAACCAGGTGAAATAATGTTAAATACACTTCACTTCTTTCTCATTTACGTCTTTTATTAAGTAACACTATAAATTGTATAATGAAGCACCGTTATGGTGTGAATACGTGTTATGTTACGAATATTTTTTAGACAAACGGTAATTTACCATTACCAATGTAACGGTTACCAGATTATTGATATACCGGTCTTCGGTATACCAGCCTATCGGTAACGGTAACGGTAAGCAATTTTCGCTTACCAGTAAAAATGGTACGGTAACGGTATTTGTGAAATGGTAACGGTAACCATTACCATAACAGCCATAATACTTGAGATCAGTACAATCTAACAATTAAGCAATTTAATTATCCATAATTTGATTTATTCGATGAATTCAAAATTATGCAATTAATCAAGCGGATTATCATAATAATGCTGAGGTGGCAGCATTGCATCCTAGAGGATGCAGCAAGGCAGATACAGCAACACCATAGGAGACAGCAAAGGTAACAACTAATTTTAAAAATCCATCTAGTACTTTGCTAGAAGTTTACCCTAAAATGTTTATGAGTATAGTAGCTGTGCTCTTTATTAGCCTCTGCTATTTTGTAGTCGAAGCCCAAAGTCACAGCAGACTTGGGCTAGGGCCTGCTTGGAAAAAGCATTACTGTAAGCCTTCTTGTATTAGAAATAACTTTATAACAAGTCATGACACTCACACATGATTCATTACACATGAGAATTAAGGCTGCCCCTTCTATGACGACTAAGTCCAACATAAAAACAATTAAAACAAATTAACCCGTCCTTCATAATCACTATGTACATGTATACATGAAGCTATACGCATGATGAAAGTATTAATCAGGTTGACGTACGGAGGTAATGCTAAATTGCCAATAATACTATCATGTCAAGACATAAATAGCATCAGGGACAAAGATTTATTGCCATGTGGACATTACATCCATCAGAAACTAGACTTTAGGTTGTTTCTGCAAATGATTATCAAGAATTCAGAATACTTATAGCGAAAATAAATTAACTCTTTTGTATCTCATTTGTGTAAATTAAATACACTGTACGAAGAACTATGTTCTACAGGAAAATAAATAAATACTATACCTGATCTTATGCATTATTTATCACTGAAGTAATCAAGCATTACTGCAATCAATCCCTGGCAGTTGAAATACACTGTTCTTACAAATTACACCAACAGTTATGAAAACTTTTCTGAAGGCCTCCGTATGACAAAAAAAATTGTCAAAAACTAAGTGTGGAAAATTATTAAAGAAGTTTCTTAACAAATAAGTCATTTTGGGGGATACAAGAAAATAAGAGAAATGCTCTAATCGTTAAAAAAAAAAAAGTCTTTTGAAAAGGAGGTTATAAAACCACAAAAGTGCAAAAAAGAGTGGACATATTATGTTTTGTAACCTGTGTTAATAGTCCCTATTGTTTGATCTTAATTACACTTTTTTTTAAAACCTCCTTGGCTCCTTGGTTTTGAAATAAAATCTATATCCATACCTTTTTTTTGTTATCATTGCTTGATTCTGCATAATATGTGTGTGTATGCACGTATGTATGTGTCATAAGTTAGCAAATAGATTTGATTTTAAAAGAAGATAGATAGATTGAAGAAGGAAAAAAACGATTTTTTGTCTTATAACGAGAAAATAAAACTTTATTGCTAAACTTATTATAAAAATTCATACTTTTTTTAGATCCAAACAGAGTAAATCCACCTCTATTTATAAGAGTTCACATTTCAAATAAATGAAGGATATTCACTTAATCTAATGGTTCTTCATAAATATCTCATAAATATTCTCAAATATATTATTTCATACATATCTACATATATTCTAGATTCTAAATATTTCCTATATGCAAAACATCTAAATTACAAAATCAAGTTTATTTCAAACATTCCTCGTAAACTTGATTTTGCTACTCCAGGCAGATTCCTCAACTTGACAAAATCTTCGTGCATGATAGGCTTGGTGAAGATATCAGCTTCTTGATCATGTACCTTCATGTACTCTAACTGTACATCCTTTTTGACGACACACTCAGCATCAGATAGCGTAGATCAATGTGCTTGCTTCGATCATGGAAGACTGAGTTCTTGATCAAAGCAAATTCTGACTTGTTATCCACGGAAATCTTGGTCAACTCCTCTTGTGGCAAATTCAACTTTTTTAACAGGTTTAGTAACCAAATAGCATGGCAAACACATGAAGTAGCAGCTACGTACTCCGCTTGGCATATGGAAAGAGTGACAACTGACTGCTTATTTGACATCTATGTGAAGGCGTGCCCCCTATGTAGAACACGAAGCCACTTATGCTCTTTCGATAATCCATATCTCCACTCCAATCGCTATTGCTGTTACCCCGCTATTTTGGTCAAGGCCGGAATATCAACAAATCAGATAAAAAAAGACGGATATCAAGATTGGAGATCGATTGGAAACGAGGCTATGATTGATACCGTCAAAATTGGACCAAGCTCCAATCAAGGTGAGGTCGATTAGGAATGATGAACAAGACTAGGAAAGGCTGGATTTCAAATTTCAGGTCAAACGGAGTTCGTTTGCTCAAGATATGGATAGATCAATATTCACGGGAAATAAGTTCAAATCGATATGGTTCGTATCGATCAACATAGGCTCGGCTATTTATTTCAGATCGATGCTTTCGTATCGATTAGCATAGGTATGGATATGGAAAATGCACTTTGCTTCAGATCGATCACGGTACATATCGATCCAAGTTAGGGATCGATACGAAGAAAAGAGTGGGATATGGACACGAAGGGCGGCAGTTGTTGGATATAGAGGCACACTTCGTATCTGATGCAGCAGCGGATAACTGAAATGGATGTAACGGTGAAAGTAGCAATCGGTGGATTGAAAGATACCAAATCCGTTGATCCAAAGATACCGGATTCTAGCTATCTTCGTCACGTTGATCGCGCACGATGCCGTGAAAGAAGATCTATGATTCTTCGTACGTTGATCTAGCGCACTAGATTCCATGAATCGGCTTCAGCAGTTGTTGATTCGAACGCACTCGAATGCCGAAAGTGGAGATAGGAGATCACACTCAACTACCAATTTGAAAAGTGGCACAAAGCACACAAACAAAATTTTTATTCAAAATCAACTCATTTACAAATGACACCACCATCCCTATTTATAGGGTTACAACAACACACTTACACGACTCAACACATTGAAACACATAGGTCGTGAACGACCTAACACCCGGCGACCTAAAACAGACGACCTACGACCTAACATAGGTCGTTAACGACCTAACAGACGCGACTTAAAAGGAAACAAACAAATACAATACAACACATCACAAAGCCTTCACGACCTAAACAAACAGCGACTTATGACTTAACATATTTACAACACAACATATGCGAGTTACAAACACAACGACCTAAGAATACAACTCACGCGACCTAAGGACTCAGCGACTTAAGAAATCCAGCTTCATGCGATATAGGCTTCATGCGACCTAAAACTTGAGTGACATATGGTCGAGCGACCTAAAATTCAGTAGCTGCAAAGAAGAGACGCGGCATAAGATCGAGCGACTTATAATCAATGCGACTTATCAAGCCTTGCGACCTAAACATGTATCGACCTAACATAGCTTCAGCGACATAGGAATCTTCGACTTAGGAATTTCAATGCAGTTGCTCGCGACCTATGGAGTAACGACCTATCAACTTGAGCGACCTAAGTTGGTCGCTTGCGACTTAAGTCTGGTCCGGTAATGTTAGGTCGCTTCGTACCTTGCCACGCTTCAATTCCCCTTTGTTCCTCGTTAGGTCGTATAACCCCACTTGTTAGGTCGCTTGGTCGACCTACCATCACACTAGGTCGCGGCCGACCTAAATCCAATGTTTTGGTGCTTAAAGTGTTACCTTGCGAGCGACCTTCACTAGGTCGTGAGCGACCTAAGTTCTGCAACTTATGGAATTTCATGAATTCTGGAGCAGCTTTGATCTCGTGACATTGGTGCGCTGCATCATACTCCCTGATTGAAAAGAATTCGTCCCGAATTCATTTTCTTTCCTTCTTCGAGACGCTGTCTTCCATTCATTATCTGGTCTGATGTGGCTCTGGTGATAACCACTCTTGTGATTGATCTTGTCTTGACTCTTTGATGATATAGCTCGACATAAGGCACGCATGGCAATAAGCAGACGCGGCATTAGACAAGCGGCATAAGAAAGTGATCTGAGGGAGATGACCTTATGATGCTTGTGCCAATAGGAAGGTGTGATATAGAACCAAATCGTGATAAAAATGCCAAAAGGAAGGTGTGATATAAGGAAATTTAAAATCGCGAAACGACTTAGGAAGTTACGACTGAAAAAATGTGATGACTCATGGCCATATTCTTGCTTCTCCTTATTTCGTTCAGATGAATCATTATTTAGAATCTTTACTTGATGTGTTGCAACAATTTTCCCTGATTGAAATAAATTCCCACTTGCTTCTTCTTTGACACACTTATTTTCATGAAATGGTTCCAAGCAATTGACGTTGATAACATCAGTAGTGTGGACATGATCAGATAACTCCCACTAACAATCATTTTCTTCCTCTTGTCTTTTCAACTCTTCATGTTCTTTTAGATTCACAAGATCATATGATCCCTGCAGTAAAATAGCATCAGGTACTAGTTCAGTTTGATGCTGAATGTCTTGTAGTGATGGTAACTCTTCGGTTAATTCCTCAGGATATTCGTCTTTAGATTCATCGAATTCTGATCCAACTTCCTCAAAAACATCAAGATCTTTACTCGTTCCTTGCCCGGTTAATACAAACAATTCATTACTATTTTTCACCTTTTCGACAGACTCTTCCAAAAATACAAGACTAGTTTCTTCAGACAGTTCCTCAGAAATCTCATCCTCAAACTCTTCAAAGGCTTCAACCTCTTCAAGTGTCTCAAAATCAAAACTTTCCCCAGATTCAATCAAAGTTGATAATTCATCACTATCTTTCATTTTATTGACGAGCTTTTTCAAAGATAATAAACTCTCTGATTCTGCCTTCTCTTCTGTTTCGCTTTCACTTTGTTCGGGCTTCTCGGAGATTATGGAATTAACACTTAGCGGCCTCTCGTCCATAAGCTCAGGTGTTAAACAAGAATCCTCCATCATCAAGTTATTTCCCTCAACTCCGAACACAATTTCTTCTTCCATACTATCGACATCCATCTTTGGCGGTGAAGAGTAATCAACTTCTACATCCACATACTTTGACGTTGAATAAAATTTCATCAACAAATTACATTCATCGTTCTCTAACTCGATCTCTTCATCTTCGTTGTCAAACTTTGGTGGTAATTCTTCGAACGATTCCATAGGATCGACCTCTTCAAACTCTTCTAACATTGGTTTAACCTCCTCAGGAGTTTTAAGCTTTTCACTTGCCTCATACCTAACCAACAATTCAGCACTACCTTCCGCCTCTTTAACACTTTTGCTGAAAGATAATGGACTAATCGGTTCCTCTTCCTTTTCCGGCTCGCTTTCAGTAGAATCATCCACATCCTCGTTTTCACATTCTTCGACAACTAATGCTTTCATCTTGGGCTCCGTACATTCAATACTTCTATGGCCAGACTCCTGATAATGATAGCGCTTAATTCGGTCATCAACATTTGTCTTAGTGATTCCATGTACAACTGATTCGTTGACTCTCTTAGAAACATTTATACTGCAATTAACGCCTTTATTCTGATTGCTGGGGTTTGTAACCACACCCTTTCCTCGACTCCCTTGACTCAACTTCTGCAACTGTTGGTTCACATGAGTTTGATAATTGCAGGGTAAGAAATTTGCCTTCATCAACCTTTTCATCTTATCCCATGTGACAACTTTGGATTTCCTCATTCTCTCTTTGGTTGATTTAGTTTGTTGCCACCAATCCATAGCTCGTCCTTTCAATCTTGTAGCAACTAACTTAACTTGACGATCCTCAGACACGTTGTTGAGTTTAAAAATCTTTTCAATCTTTGATAACCAATCCAAGAATTCCTCTGCTTGTAGACCACCTCGGAATTCTGGAATTTCCGTATCCTTCCTTGATTCCCGTGTATGACCATCCCCGTCAACATTCCTATATCAATTTTGCCTTTGACCTGGATATCGAAAGTGAACACTATCACCATAACTATCTTCTTCAAAATTAGATGAGCTTCGATGTCGATTCTGAACATTGACTCTTCTATGATCATGCACGTCCTCTCTACTTCTTCTATCATAACGTGGCGACACTCTCCTTTGATTTCGATTCATGTCAGACTTCATTCTCTCCACTCTCTCGAAACCCTTATTGAATCTTTCATCGATACATTGTTCCATCTGTTCAGGATCTTCACTCCCATACAAATCTGCAACACTATGATGATGATTAACACGTCTCGGAGGCATGATCAAATTGTCAACAGATCTAAACACAAACTTCACTTTGATCCAAAAATTCTTGAATCAAACTTCCCCACTTGTTTGAAATCTCACGAACACTCCAAATAAACAAACAACTTAATTCGAACTCCGAAAACTTCAAATCTCAAATTGATGCCCAACGAACTTGGATAAGTTCGTCTCCTAGCTCACGACTTGAACAAAATTTCACACAAACTTGAACAAGCTCGCTTCTAGCTCCAACACTTGGCTCTACTCTTCTCCTTGGCTCGGCTAAAATTGAACAAACACTTCTCCTTGGTCCAACATGCTCGTCTTAGCTATGATTGGCTAAGTCTTGCTTTGATACCAAATAATGCAGCAACGAATAACTGAAATGGATGTAACAGTGAAAGTAGTAATCGGTGGATTGAAAGATACCAAAGGCCCAAATCCGTTGATCCAAAGATACCGGATTCTAGCTATCTTCGTCACGTTGATCGCGCGCGATGCCGTGAAAGAAGATCTACGATTCTTCATACGTTGATCTAGCGCACTAGATTCCATGAATCGGCTTCAGCAGTCGTTGATTCGAGCGCACTCGAATGCCGAAAGTGGAGATAGGAGATCACACTCAACTACCAATTTGAGAAGTGGCACAAAGCACACAAACAAAGTTTTTATTCAAAATCAACTCCTTTACAAATGACACCACCATCCCTATTTATAGGGTTACAACAACACACTTACACGACTCAACACATTACAACACATAGGTCATGAACGACCTAACACCCGGCGACCTAAAACAGACGACCTACGACCTAACATAGGTCGTTAACGACCTAACAGACGCGACTTAAAAGGAAACAAACAAATACAATACAACACATCACAAAGCCTTCACGACCTAAACAAACAGCGACTTATGACTTAACATATTTACAACACAACATATGCGAGTTACAAACACAACGACCTAAGAATACAACTCACGCGACCTAAGGACTCAGCGACTTAAGAAATCCAAGCTTCATGCGATATAGGCTTCATGCGACCTAAAACTTGAGTGACATATGGTCGAGCGACCTAAAATTTAGTAGCTGCAAAGAAGAGACGCGGCATAAGATCGAGCGACTTATAATCAATGCGACTTATCAAACCTTGCGACCTAAACATGTATCGATCTAACATAGCTTCAGCGACATAGGAATCTTCGACTTAGGAATTTCAATGCAGTTGCTCGCGACCTATGGAGTAACAACCTATCAACTTGAGCGACCTAAGTTGGTCGCTTGCGACTTAAGTCTGGTCCGGTAATGTTAGGTCGCTTCGTACCTTGCCACGCTTCAGTTCCCCTTTGTTCCTCGTTAGGTCGTATAACCCCACTTGTTAGGTCGCTTGGTCGACCTACCATCATACTAGGTCGCGGCCGACCTAAATCCAATGTTTTGGTGCTTAAAGTGTTACCTTGCGAGCGACCTTCACTAGGTCGTGAGCGACCTAAGTTCCGCAACTTATGGAATTTCATGAATTATGGAGCAGCTTCGATCTCGTGACATTGGTGCGCTGCATCAGTATCGATCGTGTTCGTATCGATCAATACGAAGCAGTCAAGATGGAATGTAGAGCAGGGGATCGATACGAACAACATGGACACTTGGGATCGATACAAAGAAGGGATGGATACGAAGGGCAGCGATCATTCAGGGATCAATACGAAATGATGGACATGAAGCAATGGAATGTGATGGATATGAAGCTACCAGCCTACATTGAAAAATACAAACTTGGATCGATCATAACTCTCATTCTACGAGTCCAAATGCTATAGAATTTTCATAGGAGCTTGCTTATTCACTCAAGAACGTCCATGATCGATCTCAGTTTCATTGGACTATTTTTGGATCAATACGAATTATACTTCGATCGGTTAGGATCGATCCCAAACGACTCCAGATCGATCTGGTGGGCCCACCTGCGCATGAGAAGAGGTATTCCAGGTTTTGGGGTGGATATTTTCAGATCCGCACCTATAAATGGCAGCTCAATGGCAACTAAAAAGTGATCTTCTGCTTTTCTAGGTGAAACTCTACCATTTTGTTTACTGATTTCAAAGGCTTGTAACTGTAATCTCAATATAAAAAGAATAAAAGGATCAATTCAAAGTGGACGTAGGCCGGCGATATCCGAACCACTATAAATCTCGTGTCTTTTCCCATTTTCTTTCATTTTTATTTGGTTATTTTCTTCATTTTTATTCTCTACTCTATCTGGATCTGAGATATGTTCTTGGATATCGAGGATTTATGTGCAAACCCTGGTGCTTTCACTATTTTTGGGGTTTGTGATCAATTTTGGCGCACACTTTGGTGCTTTCATTGAGAACGCTAGTGCTCAGGGATTCTGAAGCTTGGATTTTGGATTTGGAGGTTTAGGAGCTTGGATCTGGGAAACAGTGACTAAGCATTCAACAAGGAAACAGAGAACGGAGAGGATCCATCATGAAGGAAGTCAGGAGGCTTCCTCAGGAGCTAATCAGACCTCAGTTTTCATCACCAGAGATGAGATGGAGATGATGATGGATGCTATGCAGGAAGGAATGCTGGAAAGGAAGGAGGAGATGATGTAGAACCTACTCCGACAAGTTGGACAAGCTAGAGTGCAAAATCAAGAGAACATAACTGCAAGAAATGCTAGAAATATGGATCGTGAAGCTGGAGCAACAGGAGCAGAGACAGTCCGGAATCAGGATCAGGACCATAGAGCAACCGGGATTCAGGATAGAGTGGGACCATCAGGAATGGTCCCTGAGCTACGGGGCATGCCGCCGAATCATGTTGGCTCAATTCCAAGAAGGGTACCAAGCAGTGCTGCGCAGTTTGACGTTGATCGGGATATGGATGCTCGTCCAGAAGGACAGGTTTCGTGATTCCCTCGCGGACTCGAGGGATAGGTTGGAGATCGCAGAAAGAAGCTACCACTTGATGACAACGAGGTTAGGAGACATGATCATACGGGCTATGAGGGGAGGATTGGTGAATAGAGATTTGGAGGATGTGAATAAGAGCCCCTTTACTCCTACGATCAAGCAAGCTAGGAATCCACCGGACTTCAAACTACCAACGCTGGAGATGTATGATGGGAGAACGGATCCCGCTGTTCACTTAACAAGGTACATGAGACACATGGAAGTACTGGGGGCATCAGAGGAAGTCATGGTGCGGTGCTTCCCTTTGTATTTGATGGATATAGCAGCATTATGGTTCAGACAGCTGGAAAGCGGCTCTATTGGCACATGGATGGAGTTGATTGAGAGATTTATGAGGCAATTTCGAGTCCACATCGTGAGACCCAAGAATGTGATGACTTTAACATCGATGAAACAGTGGAAGAGAGAGTCACTCAGGGATTTCTTAACCAGATTCAATGCGGTAGTGGCTTCGATGGATTGACCTGATCTGTCGATGATTTTGATGGCAGCAGTCTCAGGAATTGCGGATGATTTAGATTTTATGATATCATTGGAACAGGATCCGCCAATGGATCTCGAGGGTGTTTTATCAGGAAGCAGAAATGTTTTTACGAATGGAAGATGCAAAGGCTGAAAGAGAGGGGAAAGAGGCTGAAGTTTATGCGGTAAAAGGTGGAGGTCCGCCTAGGGAGGATTCATACAAGGACGATAGAGGCAAAAAGAAAATGAACGACAACGGTAGCACATCGAAAAGGCAACGGAGGGAATCTAAATTCTCTTCTTACACGGATTTAACTAAAACTCTAGAAAGGATTTACTTGGATACTCGAGGGTGCCTCCAATATCGAAGCCGGAAAAAAGGGAAACTCTCTGAGTACGAACGGGCATCGGGAAAGCATTTCCTATTCCATGAGCTGGATAGGCACGACACGAACGACTGCAGGCATTTGAAGGATATCGTTGAGGAGCATGTAAGGAATGGTCATCTACAACAGTACATAAGGAATCGAGCTGTGGCAGTGGGACAAGAGCAGTCACCGCTCACCTCAGACGAAGATGGCACTGGATATAGGCATCGTCAGCTTATTATCACCTGAATGGATTTATGGCTTTGAATAAGTAATAAACCCCGAAGTGATGCGGCTAAGTCACTTACACATGTACGGGATTGAGGATGGTCCCTAGGCATGCTCTGAGATGATGATAAACCGTGATGCTCGGGTCTATGAAATCTTATTTTCTTTCTGTTTTCTGTGGACTCTGGTTTCTTTCTTGGTACTATGGACATTTGATTTTCTTGGTTGTACGGACTTTTATTTTGTCAATTGGACTTTGTGTTGATTGGATTTGGATTAATGTAATAAATAATATAGGTCACGTGATTACCGTCCCGATCGGAGAGACGGGTCAGTAATCGCAAGTTACGAGTCCCTTAGTCGGAGAGTGATGGAATGGACTCGAACGCAATATAAAAGTTCTCGACCAGAGAGTCAAGGCCGGAGAATATAAAAGTACTCGATCGGAGAGTCAAGACCGGAGAATATAAAAGTCCTCGATCGGAGAGTCAAGGCCGGAGAATACAAAAGTCCTCGGCAGGAAAGTCGAGGCCGGAGAATATAAAAGCCCCTGGCAGGAAAGTCGAGGTCGGAGCAGGATAAAATGACCCGGAAAGGTCCCTGCTTTGGATTTGTACCCGACGAGATCCCGGACTTGGTCAAAGAAACCCGTAGGGGTCATGGATTTGGTTATTGGATTCTAGATATGAATGGATTAAAACTTAGTTGACGAGTTCGGATGGATATGGAATTGGCTAAGGATTTGGTTACTAAATTCGAAATCGGATATCGACTCGGAGCAGTCGCGGATTTGGATAAGGATATGGCTATGGCACTTGGATAGAATGGCTTGGTAATGGATTGGATTATGGATCAGAAGGTATGGCTATGGATGGAATATGGACTTCGAATGACGGATTTAAAGCTATTCAAAACACGCCTTCCTATCGCAAGACATGTTTTGGGGGGCAAATGTTACCCCGCCTTTCGGTCAAGGCCGGGATATCAACAAATCGATTAAAAAGGACGGATATTAAGATTGGAGATCGATTGGAGACGAGGTTATGATCGATACCGTCAAAATTGGACCAAGCTCCAACAAGATGAGATCATTGGAAATGATGAACAAGGCTAGGAAAGGCTGCATTTAAATTTCAGGTCAAACGGAGTTCGTATGCTCAAGATATGGATGGATCAATATTCATGGGAAATCAGTTCGTATCGATATATCGATATGGTTCATATCGATCAACATGGGCTCGGCTATTTACTTCGGATCGATGCTTTCGTATCGATCAACATGGGTATGGATATGGAAAATGCATTTTGCTTCGGATCGATCACAGTACGTATCGATCCAAGTTAGGGATCGATACGAAGAAGAGAGTGGGAGATGGACACGAAGGGCGGCAGTTGTTGGATATGGAGGCACACTTCGTATCGATTGTGTTTGTATCGATCGATATGAAGCGGTCAAGATGGAATGCAGAGCAGGGGATCGATACGAACAGCATGGACACTTGGGATCGATACGAAGAAGGGATGGATACGAAGGGCAGCGAGCGTTCATGGATCGATACAAAATGACGGACACGAGGCAATGGAATGTGATGGATACGAAGCTACCAGCCTCATTGAAAAATACAAATTTGGATCGATCATAACTCTCATTCTACGAGTCCAAATGCTATGAAATTTTCACAGAAGCTTGCTTATTCACTCAAGAACGTCCATGATCGATCTTAGCTTTATTGGACTATTTTTGGATCGATACGAATTATACTTGGATCGATGAGGATCGATCCCAAACGACTCCAGATCGATCTAGTGGGCCCATCTACGCATGAGAAGAGGTATTCCAGGTTTTGGGGTGGATATTTTCAGATCTGCACCTATAAATGGCAGCTCAATGGCAACTAAAAAGGGATCTTCTTCTACTTTTCTAGGTGAAACTTTGCCATTTTGTTTACTGATTTCAAAGGCTTGTAACTGTAATCTCAATATAAAAGGAATAAAAGGATCAATTCAAAGTGAACGTAGGCCGGAGATAGCCGAACCACTATAAATCTCGTGTCTTTTTCCATTTTCTTTCATTTTCATTTGGTTATTTTCTTCATTTTATTCTCTACTTTATCTGGATCTGAGATCTGTGCTTGGATATCGAGGATTTGTGTGCAAACGCTGGTGCTTTCACTACTTCTGGGGTTTATGACCAATTTTGGCGCAAACAATCGCCATATCCAACAAGCTTGTAATCATCAGAAACTGAGTAGTACAAGCCAAAGTTTGTTGTCCCTTTTACATAACGATTGAAGAATCCTCTTTGTTGCCTTCAAATGAATAGTTGTTGGATTCTTCATGTATCGACTGACAACTCCTACCTCATATAGAATGTCGGGTCTTGTGCACGTTAAGTATTGCAAGCTTCCAACCAAGCTCTTAAAGAGTGTTGGATCCATTTTTTCTCCTTTCTCGTGCCTTGACAGCTTGATTCCATATTCCATTGGCATGCAGACCGAGTTAGAGTCATCCATCTTGAACTTCCTCAGCACTTCCTTGGCATAGCCTTCTTGAGTGATTAGGATGTCTTCGTCTTCTTATTTTACTTCAATGCCAACATAGTAAGACATAAGCTCAATATTGGTCATCTTGAACTCCTTCGTCATCTCTTTCTTAAACTCATTGAACATACTTTGATGTACACTTCTTCTTCAAGAACTCCATTTAGGAAGGCAGATTTCACATCTATTTGATGTATCTTCCAATTGTTTTGAGCTGCCAATGAAATTATTAATCTAATAGTTTCTAGTCGAGCGATTGAAGCAAATACCTCATCATAGTCAATGTCGACTCTTTGACTGTAGCCTTTTGCCACCAATCTCGCCTTGTATATTTCAACTTTTTTTTGAATATACTAAGAGAACCCGATGGACCGATAAACTCTTAAAGAAAATTAAGTTGTGCATGTCCGTTTCAACTCATGGCACGACAAGGCTCGAACCTGGATCCCTTACCAGACATAAGCACCCATTTTCCATTGCGCTACTCCTACGGACTTGTATCTTTCAACTTCTCCTTTAGCGATCTTTTTTACTTTGTATACCCACTTCACAACGATTGCTTGTGCCCTTGTGGAAGTGAAGTGAACTCCCATGTGTCATTCTTCTTGATCGCCTTTATCTCCTCATCTATAATATTTCTCCAATTCTTTTGTCATGCTTCTTGGAAGTTTATAAGCTCACAATCCACAAATAGACAAAAAGAGTACGATTGTCTTGATTTTTAGTTTCTCGTATATTTCTTGATTGCTTCTAAAGCATAGAGCCTTTTCACTTGAGCTTTCGTCTTCTTTACAACTCACGGTCGATGAAGCTGGTGGAGAAGTAGTCTCCTCTCTTGATTGTTTCATCCTTGGTTGTTGCATGTCATCTTCTTCAAAATATAGAAAGAAATTGTAGTCTTTGTTATGTGAACTCCAATCTCATTTTCCTTCTTCATCGAACACGACATCTCGACTAATGATTATCTTCCCCTTATCAGCATTGCGGAGCTTGTATCCTTTAGTGTTGGTGTCGTAACCAATAAAGATGCACTTCTCGCTTTTGTCATCTAACTTGCTTTGCTTCTCGTCCGGTACGAGTACATAAGCTATGCTTCCAAACACTCTTAGATGGAAAATATCGGGCTTCTTCCACTCCATGCTTCTTGTGGTGTTTTTCCCTACACACTTCTTAGGAGATCGGTTTGATGGATAAACCGCACATGCAACTGCTTCCATCGAAAACTCCTTTGGCAGTCTCTTACTTTTAAGTATGCTCCTCGACATCTAAAGGATTGTCATATACTTTCTTTTTGATACTCCATTTTATTGGGAGATCTAAGCACCGTCAGTTGTCGTCGAATTTCATTATCTTCACAATACTTCGGCAATTCTTTGGATGTGAACTCTCCTCTACGATCAGATCTCATGGCTTTAATCACAAGGCCATTTTCCTTCTCAACATAGGCTTTGAACTTCTTAAAGTTCTCCAATACCTTTGGTTTCTCCTTCAAAAAATATACCTACGTTTTTCTTGAAAAATCATCGATGAAAAGAAGGAGATAGTTACTCTTACCAAGCGAACTTGGCTTGATCGGACCACACACATCCGTGTGTAGGAGTTCCAATGGTTTTTTAGCTCTTGAGTATGACTCCTTCGGAAAGCTCATTTTAAATTGTTTTCCAAGTAGACATCCTTCGCACATTTGATTGAGATGGCTGATGCAAAGAATCCTCTTACCATTTCCTTCTTGAAGAGCAACTCTAATCCTCTGAAATTGAGATGTCCAAACCGAATATACCAAAGTTAAGAAGTATTTTTGTAGCATATCTTAAGATATCGTGCGACATCATTTTGAATGTTGAGAATGAAAATTTTATTTTTTATCATCGGCACCTTAGCAATGAAGTTACTTGCATCGTCTGTTATGGAAAAGTTATTATCTGTTAATAGAATATCATAACATTTCTCTAAGAGTTTTCCTATGCTCAAGATGTCGCTCTTCATGTTTGGTACATAGTAAACATTGAAAATGAATTGGTGTTCTCCATTCTTCAATCGAACGAGAACATTTCTTTTACCTTTCACCTCTACTTTGGATTCATCTTCAAATGTCATGTTGCCCATCAACAATTCATCAAGCTCCACGAACATGCTTCTTCTTCAGCACATATGGTTGCTTGTATCGCTATCTAGATATCATTGATTATCCCCACCTCTTTCATTTTTCTTGTAATCCAGTAGTAAGTGTTGAAATTGATACCGAAATCCCCAAATTGAGAAGCCCTAACCATCGGAGATGAAGAAGAAGGAGTTGCATAGGAAGAGACGCAGGCGAAACCCTAGAGCAGAAACTAAAATCATGTTGCGGTAGAGAAAGAAGAAGTGTTCGGTGATGGTTTTGGAAGCTAGGGCTTTGTTCGTTCGGTGAAGTAGTTTGGAGCAGCTGCCGCTCTAAATTGTCGAGCGATGGAGGAAGGCAGAACGAGATTTCTCATTCGGTGGTGAGTTCGTTCGGAGGATGTACTTCAATTTGGAGCAGTGAAGAAGGCCGAACGAAAGCATGGCGTTGGAGCTGTGAAGAAGACTGAACGAAATATTTCGTTCGGTAATTTGGTAATGCCGAATGAAATATTTTATTCGGTATTTGCCGATCCAATTAGGAAGATGCAGATGCCGTTCCAAATTTTTCGCCCGGCGTTTTGCCGAACCAAATACCAATGATGCATGCCGAACCAGGACTGCCGAACCAAATTGTGCCGGACCAAATGCATGCCGAACCAAACCCTAGGGATGCTATATAGCAGTTACCCCTCCTCATTTATTCACTCTATAAATAGAGGAGCTTCTGGACAATAACGGCAGCCGAAATTGAGAACTAATTCCAGCTAATTTCAGAGCCATCCTAGAGAGCTGATACTCTGTAGAATTTTGTATGTATTGTAAATTCTTCTTATGTATAGCCTCCAAAAGTGAATCAATCTTGTAACTCTAATCTTTCAGTGATTAATAAAACTTCCTCTCCCTAAGTGGACGTACACTGCCTCGCGGTAGTGGAACCACTATAAATACTAGTGTTATTTATTTTTTCTGCATTGCATAGATCTGTGACTGTCTGTTCTGGTGTTTATCTCTGTTTGTATCATCTCACTATAATCACGATCCAGTTGTTTTCCACTACGTTGGGTTTTTTATTCCCTTAGACTGATCATCTGAAGGGATTTTCCCCAACAGTCTGGTATCAGAGCTGTAAGGTTGATTGAGGAGTGTTAGACGCTATGGCAGGAAATGAAACAACTCCAGTTGTTACATGACCCTATACTAGAGGGATGTATATCGCGTCAGGATCATAGTTGGCAATTGAGAAATGGAATGGGGATAAAGACTTAGAGAAGTGGCAATGAAGGATGAAGGCTGTTCTAATGAGGAATGAAGTCCATCCAGTAGTATTTGCTCCCGAGGAGTTGACGACTGACATCTTAGTCGCGGAAAGGAAGGAGATGGAGAAATAGGAATTTACTACTTTACAGCTAGCTATGGGAGAGAATGTCATCTCAGAGATTAGCAGTGAGACCACTGCTAGGGGCATTTGGACCAAGCTAGAAAATCTCTACTTGAAGAAATCTCTGACTAATCGTCTGATATTGCTGAAGACATTTTTCACCATGTAGATGAGAGAGGATAAATCAGTGAAGGAACATCTTAATTTCATTGATGGTCCTGTGATGAAGATGAAGACTGTTGACTTGAAGATGGATGAGGATCAAATGGCAATGATTCTTTTGTGTTCTCTTTCGGAGCATTACACAGGTTTCGCTAACAACTTATCTTCGCTGGAGACACATTGACAATGGAAGATGTAAAGTCAGGTCTTCTATCTGAGGGCTTGAGAGATTAGATGAAGGAGATAAGTGAAGGAAGTAGAGGTGGAAGTAGTAGTCACGACCTATTTAATGAAAGAGGTAGAGATGATAAGAAGAATTGGCACTCTAGAGGGCGTTCCAAGTCCAGGAAGCCCGGTAATGGTAGGAGAGGAAAGTCTAAGGACGGAAAGTGCTTTATCTGTAAGAAACCTGGTCATTGGAAAAAGGATTGTCCAAATTTGAAGAAGAAGGAAGAAGACGGATCTTCATCATTTGCGGTGGAGAAGTCTGTATCTGACGACGTGTTATCTGCAGCAGTATCAGATGTCTCAGACCATTGGGTGCTGGACTCGGGGGCGTCTTTCCATATGACGCCTAATAAGGATTACTTCAGTTTATTCGTTGGACGAGAGGGAAGCTCTATTCTTATGGGTAACGATGCTAGCTGTAGAGCAGTGGGTGAAGGTGCGGTGAAAATCAGGATGTTTGATGGAGTGATACGCACTTTGACAGGTGTTCGGTATGTTCCAGATCTTCGAAAGTCCTTAATTTCTTTAGGACAATTGACATCTTTGGGATACAAGGTAACTATCGAGAAGGATAGTCTGAAGGTTTCAAGAGGTGCACTAGTTCTTATGAAAGGAGATGTGTTTCGAAATCTGTATTTGCTGAAAGGAACCATAGTTCTTGGAGAGTCGTATGTTGGAGTAGATAGTTCTCGTGCATTGGATGCCACAAAGCTTTGGCATCTTAGGTTGGGTCATATTTCAGAGAAGAGCTTAGAGTTGCTTCGGAGACGAAAGATGATCAAAGGAGAAAAATTCGACAAGATGGACTTTTGCCAGGAGTGTGTGTTAGGCAAGCAAACTAAAGTATCTTTTGGAGTTGGACTCCATAGATCAAGGCGAGTACTTGAGTATGTGCATACAGATGTCTGGGGACCAGTTGCTACTTCTTCTCTTGGAGGAGCAAAGTATTTTATCTTTTTCATTGATGATTTTTCTCGCAAAGTATGGGTGTATGTAATGAAGGCCAAATCAGAGAGTTTTGAGAAGTTCAAAGACTGAAAAGTGCTTGTTGAGAATTAATCTTGTTCTAGGTTGAAGGTACTGAGATCTGATAATGGGGGTGAATTTGTCTCCAGGGAGTTCCTCGACTTTTGTAGATAGCATGGAATTCAGAGACATTTCACTACATTCGGCGATCCACAATCCAATGGGGCTGCAGAAAGGATGAACATGACTCTACTGGAGAAGGCTTGTTGCTTGAGATTGACGATGGGCTTGTCTAGAGGCTTTTGGGCTGAGGCATTATCCACTGCGGCGCATATCATAAATCGAATTCCGTGCTCAGCCATAGATGGGAAGATTCCAGAGGAGAAGTGGAGAGGTAAAGCAGTGTATCTTGGTTACTTCCGAATTTTTGGTTATCCTGTGTACGTTCACCATACAGGTGATGACAAGTTGGAGGCTAGAGCATACAAGGGCATACTAATGGGATACACGGATGGTATCAAAGGGTATCGAATTTGGAACACGGTTGATCAGAAGATTGTTCATTCTAGACATGTTACTTTTGATGAGTCTGCTATGTTCAATCCGAAGGAGAAGCTACCTACCACATCAGAAGATTCTAATAGGCCTAAGGAGATGGAAGAAGTTCCCGTGTTCCAGCTAAGAAGTAGAGTTGTTGTTGATGCTGTCGAGGAAAACGCAATTGATGAAACATCATAGGATAGTCCACAGGTACCTTCTAGTAGTGCTGGTGATGTGCATGAATCTAGAGGAAGTTCATTTCAAGGTGGAGCTGAAAGGAGTTTAGACGAAGCAGTACCTACCCGGGTCAGTCGTAGGACTATTAAGCCGCCCGAAAGGTATGGTGGTTGGCAGTTTGCGAACCTTAGTCTTGGTGATCAGTTTGACTATGCCCTACATATGGTTCTTGAGGAGCCTCTTGACCTTGATGAAGCTTTGAAGTCATGTGACAGTTCGAAGTGGATGTGTGCTATGGAAGAGGAGTTAGAGTCGTTGAAGAAGAACACGACTTGGGATTTGATACCACCTTCTCAAGGAAGCCGAGCCATAGGTTGCAAGTGGGTGTGCAAGGGAAGGATGATGGAAGATACAAGGCTAGACTAGTTGCTAAAGGGTTTTCACAAAGAAAGAGATTGGAGTATGATGAGATATTCTCTCCAGTAGTGAGGCATACGTCCATCCGCATTTTGCTCGCTATCGTCGCAGTTCATGACTTGGAGCTGGAGCAACTGGACGTGAAAACCTCTTTCTTGCATGGAGACTTGGATGAGACCATCTTCATGAAGCGGTCAGAGGGATTTGTTGTAGATGGGAAAGAAAATTGAGTTTGCAAATTGAAAAAGTCTTTGTACGGACTTAAGCAGTCGCCTAGACAATGGTACAAGAGGTTTGACTCTTTTATGCTTTCACTTGGTTTTGATCGTAGCATCAAAGACGCTTGTGTGTACTTCAAGCATTTAAAGAATGGTAGATGGATGTACCTACTCTTATACGTGGATGATATGTTGATTGCTTCCAAGGATAAGGCTAAAATCGATAGTTTGAAGCTAAAGCTAAAAGCGGAATTCGAAATGAAGAACCTTGGAGGAGCAAAGAAAATTTTGGTATGGAAATCCAAAGAGATAGAAAGCTAGGACTTTTGAGCCTCACTCAAAAGGAGTACATTCGAAAGGTGCTTGCTCGGTTTAGCATGGAAGGGGCAAAGGCAATCAGCACATCCATGCCTTTGCACATACAGCGTTCTAGTAAAGGCTCTCCGATCTCGGAAAAGAACAAGACTTATATGATGAAGGTCTCATATGCAAGTGCAGTTGGCAGCTTGATGTATGTCATGGTCTGCACTAGGCCTGACATTGCACAGGCTGTTGGATTGGTGGGTAGATTCATGGCGAATCCAGGGAAGACGCATTGGGAAGTAGTGAAGTGTATCTTCAGATACCTTAGAGGAACTCCAAACCATGGACTTATTTTTGGCGGCAAAGGAAGAGATTTCAGCTTGGTTGGATTTTGTACTTTCGACTATCCCAGTGATAGAGATCGAAGGAAGTTAACCTCCGGATATGTGTGCACCATTGGTGGGACAGCGATCAGTTGGAGAGCGAAGTTGTAGACGATTGTGGCTTTCTCTACTACAGAGGCAAAGTTCATAGCTGCGGTTGAAGCAGCTAAGGAGGCGCTTTATTTGAGGCGATTGTTGTATGACTTGGGCTTCATATATGAAGGCATGGATGTGTACTGTGATAGTCAAAGTGCAATTCACCTAGCTGAAAATCTGGCATTCAACTCGAGGACGAAGCATATTGAGGTGAGAGAGTCGTTCCTTGTCTCGATGAGTGAAGAGAAGCTAGTTCGTCTTTAGAAAGTTCACACAAAGGAGAACGCAGCAGACATGTTTACCAAGTCGTTGCCTGTTGCTAAGTTCGAGCATTGCTCGGACTTGATTCGCTTAATGAAGTGCAAGGTGCCACGGGGGAGGCACGGGGGGAGAGTTGAGAGGGTTTATGGAGACGTTTGTTTCCATGGTAGAGATTATATGTTCTACACGGACTGGGTACTTCGAACACTTTGTTGATGGGCGGTGGCCTTGCTGGAGTTCATTGACAGAGTGTAATGGGTGATGGCATTGCCGAAGCTCATTGGGTAAGTATCCATTGCCTGGAGCATAAAGGTGTAGATGGAGTTAGAAGGCTTGTATGGAATTCGGTATCAAGGTGGAAATTGTTGAAATTGATACCGAAATCCCCAAATTGAGAAGCCCTAACCATTGGAGATGAAGAAGAAGGAGTTGCAGAGGAAGAGACGCAGGCGAAACCCTAGAGCAGAAACTAAAATCATGTTACGGTAGAGGAAGAAGAAGTGTTCGGTGATGATTTTGGAAGCTAGGGCTTCGTTCATTCGGTGAAGTAGTTTGGAGCAGCTGCCGCTCTAAATTGCCGAGCAATGGAGGAAGGCCGAATGAGATTTCTCGTTCGGTGGTGAGTTCGTTCGGAGGAAGTACTTTAATTTGGAGCGGTGAAGAAGACCGAACGAAAGCATGGCGTTGGAGCGGTGAAGAAGACCGAACGAAATATTTCGTTCGGTAATTTGGTAATGTCGAACGAAATATTTTGTTCGGTATTTGCCGATCCAATTAGGAAGATGCAGATGCCGATTTAAATTTTTCGCTCGGCGTTTTGCCAAACCGCGGGTGCGGCGCAGTGGAAAGGAGGTTTGAGTTTTCTGGTAAAAAGACCCGGGTTCGATTCCTACCATGCGCTTCCCTATCCTATATAAATTTACCCGGGGGTATGGGGGCTTGGATCAGTGGACGGCTTTACTATACCCTCCTCAGGAGTTTACCGGTCTGCCGGGTTCTCCTGGGTTTTCAAAAAAAAAATACCAAGTGATGCATGTCGAACCAGGACTGTCGAACCAGGACTGCCGAACCAAATTGTGCCGGACCAGATGCATGCCGAACCAAACCCCAGGGCTGCTATATAGCAGTTACCCATCCCCATTTCTTCACTCTATAAATAGATGAGCTTCTGGACAATAATGGCAGCCGAAATTGAGAACTAATTTCAGCCAATTTCAGAGTCATCCTAGAGAGCTGAAACTCTGCAGAATTTTGTCTGTATTGTAAATTCTTCTTATGTATAGCCTCCAAAAGTGAATCAATCTTGTAACTCTAATCTTTCAGTGATTAATAATCTCATCTCCTCAAGTGGACGTACACTGCGTCGCAGTAGTGGAACCACTATAAATACTGATGTTATTTATTTTTTCTGCATTGCATAGATCTGTGACTGTCTGTTCTGGTATTTATCTCTGTTTGTATCGTCTCACTATAATCACGATCCAGTTGTTTTCCACTACGTTGGGTTTTTTATTCCCTTAGACTGGTCATCTGAAGGGATTTTCCCCAACAGTAAGGTGTTATCTTCTTGACTTCTTCAACGTATTTGGCATTCTCTTCAACTTTATTATTGCTTGGAGTTCTACATTCAGAAGCATAATGTCAAATTTTTTTACAATTGAAGCATTTTACATGTGACTTGTCATACCTTGATTTTGAAATTTCTCTCCCACGACCTCTTGTTGATCTTTCTCATCTTTGGTGTTGATGTCATTGTTGTTGTCGTTATTGGACCTCCAAACTCGTCCGTGTTCATATCCACGACCTTGTCCTCGTTCTTGACCACAACTTCATCTTTGTTGGTTTCGATTGCTTTCTTCATTCTTTTTTTGACTGAATTCGTGTCTCGAGTACTTGCTCCACAACATCTTCCTTCTTCGTTTTCTTTTTTTTATAAATTTGCAATGAACTGAGAAGTTCCTCTATTGCCATGACCTTCAAGTTTTTTGTCCCTTCGATGATGGTGATAATATGTTCGAACTTTGGATCTAATGATCTAAAAAATCTTCTCCATAATTCTTACATCATCTGATTTTTCATCGTTTCTTTTTAGGTTATTAGTAACCATTAAAACCCTTAAGAAGTAATTAGAAATAAGTTCATCTTCTTTCATATGCAAAGTTTCAAACACTCCTCTTACTGTGTGAAGACGTGCCTTTTTTACTTGATTGACTCCTTTATAAGATGTTCGAAGCTTCTCCCATGTTTTTTTGGTTGATTTTGATTCCGAAACCTTCACGGAAGGATCTTCAAGCTTTAGTATCAATTTGTTGGAAGTTTTCTTTAATAGCAAATATATTTGATTTTAAAAGAAGATGGATTAGAGATTGAAGAAAGAAAAAAATGGTTTTTTTTCGTATAAGGAGAAAATAAAACTTTATTGCTAAACTTTATTACAGAAGTCCATGCTTTTTTTTTTACATCCAAATGAATGAATCCACCTTTGTTTTATAGGAGTTCACATCTCAAATAAACGGTGAAGATTTAATTAATCTAATGGTTTTCTAAAAATATTTCCTAAATATATTATTCCATGAATAGCATGCATATTTCTAGACTCTAGATATTTTTTTTATGGAAAAATCTAAATAACAAAACCGAGTTTAATTCCAACGAAATGATCATTTTGAAATTTCTAGCATGCTTAAAATTTAGATTAATATTAACTCTGAATTTGACATTCGGTTTGAAATATTATTTTGAATATGTTAGCATTTTCCGGACTAACTAAATTTTGTGTAGATATCTTAAAGCATGAACGGTTCTTCACGTACATAAACATTGCTTATTGATCAAAGGTACTCGATTTGCACAAAAGGAAACATTTACAGAAAAAAAACCTACTTGAGCGTGTCAGTGTTTATGAATAATGTGTGATTGTGACACTGTGCAGTTAAAGAAATTGTTGAGTATATTTCTCCATATATAATCGATTAGTCTATAACAAGGAAGTGACAAACCCTTACCCAAATTTCTGTTCCCATTAGCACTGATTATTATAACGCCAATATTTCAATTTTTCTCCTAGTGTTACACCTTGACAAATTAAGTACGTATTTGTCAACAAGAAGTGCTTACACTATACATCGTATTAAATATATGGATAGTATATCACTTTCCAATGTTATTTTCAATTATTATTTTCTATTGAAAAAAATAGAAAGAAAGAAAATATTGGTGTGCTTTATGTGGTTAAGGATCACAGAAGGTCCCTGCCTCGCGAGCAAGTTCATCAAACTATCTTGGCATTCAAAATACTGTTGTAGCATGAAAGAGATCAGATATAAATTTTAGGGCTCCTTATGCTAGATTGCAGTTAGACTTATCTTCTCTTGCAGTCAATCCCTTTCCCCTAGTATGTTTGAAGTAAATGCTTGATTAGCATAGCCAACACACCTGGCAAATATTATTAAAATATTTAGTCATCTTAGATACACCTCATATTATTTCATTTTCAAACCCTTCGATTTCTTGCATGGCAACAACTGAAATTTCTATGTTTTGTGCACCAAACGGTACCACAAGAAGTGTGCATGCATCTATGTATGTGTCAGGCCAGAAAATAATGTCACTGGTACCATAGTTTAAAATTAAAATTAAAACTCTACTAAGAAGATTCTAGTCGCTGATTTCTTAATCACACATCCTAACAGTGTTTCTTTGTCATCTTATTTAATCAGAAGCAAGATTAGTGACTGATTCCAGCTTACCATTTTAGGTGAAGTGTTGTAGAACTTTTCCAGACTTGCGTCAACTAATTCATCTGCCATTTTTTTAGATCAATTTCATTGAATAGTCCCTTCAATTATTACTCTTTGATATCAGTCCTTGAAGTTTGTCATTAGGAGTTAGGACAGTATCTGACACAAATAATGTAGCCAGGGATTGAATAACCATAAAGATATATGCTATAAAGTGGACATGATAAGAGGATTTCTTTTCCCATCGTCAAACAATGTTATTTTCTTATATTCCTGAATAGCATAAAAGTCTTGGGCATTAATAGCTAGATGGAAGTAACTAAAAGCAGGCTGAATAATAAGTTGCATATAAGCATCATATTATTTAATGGTTGTTGAGGGAGTTGTGCTAAATTACATCCAGAGTAATCTATGACAGACTTTTTCTAAAACATGGAGTGATTTGCATGGAAATAGTAATGTTTCTTGTCAAACCATAAATTGGGTCCATGAAAACCATAGCTCATCACCCATTGTCAAATTTAAATTAAAAAATATTTTTTTACTTGTTTGTCTCTATTATAATCATTTCTTCTAAACCCCCATACCAAACTGATTACAATCACACTTGCGTGTATAAATTAACAAATTATGTATATGAAATACTTATAATTTATATATTAGTCTAAAGTCTATGTAAATATAAGAATTTGGACCTCCTACTCAGATGATAAAACAAAAAACATCATCAACTCATCTGTACCGTTGAATCATGACATCTACTGACCCAAACAAACAAAGAGTATATTTGCAATAATCATGTTTTACAAATATTATATTCTTGGTCTGGATCGTCAAAATTCATGATCCTAGGTACAGACGAATGAACAAATTCCTTTTGTTTTCAGAGGAGATTATCCAATTTAATACATAAAGATAATATATGTTTACACTTGTCTGATTATTTAATAATATTAGAGAAAACACTCATTTTCCAACTGTCCTAACTCCCAACACCCTCCTAAGTACTTATTACAGTAATCAAAACCAACTGTCTACATTGACTCATTTTTTCCCTAATCATATCACACACAACCCATGTCTTCACATTCACGATAAAGACTTAAATCTACATGATTTAAATATTTAATACACCAACTTGTGTGCCCTCTATTTCATGCTCTTTAAATTCCCCTGCATTTTCAGCTAGTCAGTTGAATAAAAGAAAGAACAACAAAAAACCAATACTTGGTGGAAGAAGGAAAAGAAAAAGAAAAAGAAAATGCCGTCTAGGCCATTACCGGAGTTTCAGAGTTCAGTAAAGCTCAAATATGTGAAACTAGGATACCAATACCTAGTGAATCACATACTCTCATTCATTCTAATTCCAGTCATAGCCATGGTAGCATTACAGATATTTCAAAAGGGTCCGGATGAGATCATATCCCTGTGGAAGTCTCTGAACTTGAGCACTGTTCATATTCTTTGTTCTTCATTTGTGATGATCATACTAGGTACAATTTACTTCATGTCCAGGCCAAGGCCTGTATATCTTGTTGACTACGCATGTTTCAAGCCTCCTATAAGCTGTCGGGTGCCATTTGCAACATTTATGGAGCATATACGACTTATAAGCCCTGAACCAAAAAGCGTGCAGTTTCAAACCAGGATTCTAGAAAGGTCTGGTCTAGGTGAAGAGACTTGTCTTCCCCCGGCTAATCATTACCTACCTCCTAGTCCAACCATGGAAGCTGCACGTGCTGAAGCCAAGCTAGTAATTTTTTCAGCCATAGATAACTTGATTAAGAAAACAGGACTTAAGCCTAAGGACATCGATATCCTTGTCCTCAACTGTAGTTTATTTTCTCCTACCCCATCTTTAACTGCTATGATTGTTAATAACTATAAGCTAAGAAGCAATATTCGGAGTTTTAATCTGTCGGGCATGGGATGCAGTGCTGGGCCAATATCAATTGATCTTGCTCGTGATCTGCTTCAAGTACACCCGAATTCTAATGCTCTTGTGATTTCTACTGAGATCATCACTCCAAATTATTACCGTGGAAATGAACGTGCTATGTTGTTGCCAAACTGCTTGTTCAGAATGGGGGCTGCAGCAATGCTACTCTCAAACCGAAGAAGAGATAGGCGTCGGGCAAAGTATAGGCTACTTCATGTAGTCCGTACACACAAAGGTAAGAAATTAGATATATATACTTAACCAGTGGCCACATGAGAATGAATGAATGGAACCATTTTGACTAATTATCTGATTATCTGCATCGGTATATAGAGAATGCATGTTTTTTGCACTTCTACATACTTGATCAGTGGTGACAGGAGAATGGATAAGACAGTCAACTCCACCAAATTCTTACTATGTTTCTCCACTTATACGTACTAAACTACTGACCACATGAGAATTTCAGAAGAACTCACCTCTATTAATGTTTGACTATATAATATATAGAGAAAACTTTTATTTTATTTTGCTCCGCGTATGAGAATGAACGAAGCAGACACCTTCACTAACTTTCTGAACATTTAGCATGTTACAAATTATATAAGAAAAGCATGTTTTTTGTACTATTATATATGGAAAAAAACTAAACTTTTCTGGCTATATTCCAAGCATCCCATTATTATAAACTTATTGTTATATCGCATTTAGTGAAATAACGAATCATTTTCACTAGGAGCTGATGACAAAGCATACCGATGCGTGTACCAAGAAGAGGATTCAGAAGGACACACAGGAATCTCACTATCTAAAGATCTCATGGCAATAGCCGGAGATGCCCTGAAAGCAAACATAACCACCATGGGCCCATTGGTCCTTCCTGCATCAGAACAGCTTCTGTTCTTATTCAGTCTAATAGGAAGGAAACTCATAAACCCAAAATGGAAGCCCTACATTCCAGATTTCAAACTAGCGTTCCAGCATTTCTGCATTCATGCTGGAGGTCGAGCAGTGATCGATGAACTCCAAAAGAACCTGCAGCTCTCAGCAGAACACGTAGAGGCATCAAGAATGTCACTTCATAGATTCGGAAACACATCAAGCAGCTCTCTATGGTACGAGCTCAACTACATTGAATCTAAAGGAAGGATGAAAAAAGGCGATAAAGTTTGGCAGATTGGCTTCGGTAGCGGGTTCAAGTGTAACAGTGCAGTGTGGAAGTGCCTTCGAACTATTAAAACTCCGGTTGATGGACCTTGGAATGATTGCATTGATAGGTATCCTGTTGAAATTCCAGACGTTGTTAACCTCTGAGGAAATCGCCAAAAAAAATAAACGTTGGATATGGATATAATTAAGTACAGTTATACTTGGAATGTTCTATTTTGTTCAGTTTGTGAAAAGATCTATGTTGTTTGTTTGCTACCATAGTACCGTAGTTTCCTGAAAATGATAGGGGAAAAAGGAACTTAGGTAAGGATTTTTACACAAAATCTTTATGGTAAAGTTAATACTTGTAAATCAAGATATCAATGTATTTCCTTTATAATAACTTTACTGGAACAAGTTAAATTTGAGCATCTGATTGTTAGACCTGCTTAACAGGCTCAATCAATATAAGCATTTGTTGCAGGCCACTGCAATGTGGACCAAAAGAATACAGAGAAATTGTTGGCAACCTCCAGTGATGAATGGCATCAATTATCGCATTTATTTCTCTACAACTCATAGGACGGACACATCATACATATATAAATGTCGATCCAGGTATAGGTTGGATATTAAATATTGCGTACGACATTGACCTACTAAGCTTAGGACAGTTGTAAATTGTGAAATGTGTCAAGCGAACGTTAAGTTGTAAGTTTTGTGCACTGATGTCTTTGTTTCTAAGTTGCTTACTCTGGGCGATATACTGTGAATATGGACACCACAGCTAGGCTGGAAGTAGTAGTTCATTACACTCTGGGCGATATACTGTTAGTCTATTTAGGGAGTTGGCATTAATGATGAGCATTGTTAATGACACTCCAAAAATGGTTAAGGGGGTCTTTTTTTATTCTCACTCCACTCAAAAATAAACTACTGTGGGGAGGACATTTGTATTACAAAGAAAAACAAAGATTTCATATTCTACCCCCACACAATTTTAACCCTACCGTTTTAACTCCGCTCAGATTTTAACCGAGCCTCTTTAAACCCTGTCGTCCTTCTCTTCTCTTCTTTTTTCCAAATTTCGCGATTTTCAAAAGTTTTATACAATGGTTCGTACGAAAATTTGCGCTCGATCCAAAAACCCAGACCCGAAGCTGATTGAGAAGATATTGGCAAGGTGAGTGGTCACTAATAATCAATTCTTGCTTCACGATTTGGAATTTGAATTTGTAGATGAAAGGTTTATATGTTAGGGTTTAGTTGTTTGCAGTTATTCGATGATGATAAATTGAAACTTTTATTTTTTTCGGCTTTCTATTATGGTTTTGGGGTTATTCAGTAATAGTTGGACGAACTAATTATATATTTTCGATGTTGTAGTGACGAATTTCAACAAGCGTAGTGTTTTGATGCAATTCGGTTTATGATTGTCGAATTATTTTTTTTCGTT
Organism: Allium fistulosum; assembly: GCA_030737815.1. NCBI lineage: Eukaryota > Viridiplantae > Streptophyta > Magnoliopsida > Asparagales > Amaryllidaceae > Allium > Allium fistulosum. The sequence continues at coordinate 1,432,949,335 of CM060902.1, forward strand.
GTTGTGGTGTCGAGTTCTTAACAAGCTTAGTGTCTTGATGCATTCATTGTAGGTGGTCGAAATTGTTATATTTTTTCGACGTTGAATTGTCAAATTTGAACCAATAAAATGCTTGAATGCTATTCGATGATTAATGGTCGAAATTTTGAATTTTGTTCGATATTTCGCTGTTGATTTAAAGTAATAAAGTGTTTGATATGGCATATAAATCTGGAATGGTGTCGAAATTGCATTGTTAAACAACATGCACTTACTTGTAGCAGGAACGGCAAGCTATTATCGACTTTTGGAATTTTAAACGATGAATCTACATCGTATATGTGATGAACTCTCGAGAACGATAATGCGGGGTCGAAATTAAATATTTCAGTCGATGGTAGCTTATCGAATTGGCCATAGTATTATTTGTTAGCTGTCCATAGAGCCCATACGACACCATTTTGTCGAATTCAGTTTACAAATTCGGAAACCAATTTTCGTTTTGTTTCCAAACTCTCGGGAACGATTGCACTTGGTCGAAAAATTGCTATGCAGTCGACGCTGAACCTTCGTATCAATAGCAATGGAGTTTTAGTAATATAAAACGACAACGTCTCAACGTTTTTTGCATTTTTATTCGGAGTCGTGTCACCGAACTTGCTTTTGTTTATTGCTTTCATACTGCCGACTTGTTTATTGCTTCCATTACATAATATTGTCGACCGTTTTAATTTTTTTCGATATATTGCTGTCGATTTAACACAGAATCACATGTTCATTGCTGATTTTCATCTTTTTTGTTTTTATATGTCTACTGTTGGGTTTTAAACATATATTGATGAACAATTTTTTGTTTTTACAGCAAAAAATCTTCAACTTCGTCTTCAACCATCCGCATTCCTCAAATTGCTTCAAATCGCAAGAGATTAGCTAGAGTTGGAGCGAATGAGAAAAATTATTGACGAGGCTACTGTAGACGACGAGGACACTAGCAATGTAAACAGAAGTTCGAGTGAGGAGGAAGGAAGGCAAGAGGATCACATTGTTGAAGCAAACAAACGAGGTCAGGATCAAGTAGAAGAGGTCGAAAAGAAAGTTGACCCATCTCACGACACCGAAGAGGAGACTGATACAGAGATACAACAATTAAAGAGGAAAAACAAAGGAAAACAATTGATGGCACAACCAAGTCAATCGACGGAATGTGAAGAACAATCAACATTATTGTTTGCGTTTAAAGATCATATAGCTTCTACATGGAATTCTTTGGTATATCAATACGTTCATTATTCTTTGTTTTGTTGTGAAATATTTAATTGTAGACAATATAAGTATATGTTTTGAATGTTGAATCCATATGAAATAGCATATTTAATTGTAGACAATATAAGTAGGCAATATAAGTATATGTTTTGAATATTGAATCCATATGGAATAACATATTTAATTGTAGAGAATATAAGTATAGGTTTTGAATATTGTGTTGGTAATGTAGGCACCAAAGGAAGAAGCAAGAATTGTTAAGCTTCACAGTCATGTAGGTACTCATAGACGGTGGGATTTAAACAATGAGTGTGATTTTGTTAAGGATGCGGTAGCCGAATCGGAATTCTTTAATATAATATATAAAACATGCACATGACAAAGTTGATAGGGTACTGATCAACGCCTTTATTGAGCGATTCTATCCAGAAACCAACACTTTTCATCTTCCGTTTGGGGAGATGACAATAAGTATAGATGAAGCGTTTCACATCACTGGTCTTCCCGTCGAAGGAAAAGCGGTTACGGGGCCGCTTGGAGGATCAAGGGGAATAAGTGATGATGATGTTTATGAGTTGTTAGATAAGTGTCTTGGCATCAAAGAACTAGCGGCTGACGAATTGTTGGGAGGTGAGAAAAAAGTGCGTCTGGAATGGTTGAGAACAACATTTTCTGGCAATCAAGATTCTGATACCATGGAACGTAAACGGCAATGTGCAATTGCATATTTACTATACACCATTGGTGTGCTAGTTTGTGGTGATAAATCTGAAAACAAGGTCTTTGTACATTTTTTGCAATGTTTGCGGGTGTTAAGGCAATGAACACGTATTCTTGGGGCACAGCATGCTTGAGTTGGTTGTTTTATAATTTGGCGTAGGACACAAGAAAAGGTGTACGTCAAATTGCTAGTTGTATGACTTTGCTTCAGGTTTGAATCAAATTATAAAAATAAAATTACTTGCAATGTTTGTGTATATAATTGATATTTCTTGTCTAGGTTTGGGTATTTGAGCACTTCCCGGTGTTAAGACGACACAATCGAAATGCACGGGCACAGCTTGGAGATTCTAGGTTAGCCTTTTACTTTGCTATGGAAACGACCACCAACTTGTCTTATGATTTGGTGACTCTCAGGGAGAAATTAGATGACTTTCAAGTCACTGATGTTGTTTGGGAGTGTTTGAAAGATATGAGAGATCACTACCCGTTTCAACAATGTGCCTTGTATAATGGACCAATTGTGTGTTTTGAAGCAGTAGAGTTGTATCTTCCACAACGAATCCTTCGTCAGTTTGGCTATGTTCAACCAGTACACATAACGACTTTCGCTTTGGAGACGAAAAAAATGAAGTCGTCGGAAAAATCATACAAGGCAGCATATTCAAATTTAGGAGATTTCAGCTGGAGCGAGTGGCAAAACCATCTTCTGAATCAAAGTCTAACATCAACCCGTGTCACACAGCCTGGGGAATGCGATCCAACGTACATGCAGTGGTATATGTCTGTTTCACATCCTGTTGTTGCCAATCCACGAGCACGATTTACAGAGCCAATGCAAGTTAGTGAAAATAATTCATCTGTTGTTCGCATTGTAAGTGCCTACTTTTATTCAACTTATTGTTGGCTTACAGTTTCTTTGATCATTCCTTCAAATTTTTTTAAATTTGCAGAAACGGAGACTTCGACACATTGCGGACTTCATTAAGTCTTGTGCTCCTACCAAGTCAATGGCGCAAGTGCTCGAAAGGATAGAACGCATTGACGAAGATGAACCACTTGATATTTTTGGCGAACAAGTGAACGTACAAGAAGAAGAAGGCGAACAAGTTGAAAGATCAAAGACGAAGAAGAGCAGGAACAAAAAGGACATTATTGTTTGAACTTGTGTATTCTGACTTTTATGTTAATGACTATGGTATCGATGTTTTGTGGTACTGATATTTATCGTATTGTTGTTGTTTGATATGGTTTGCTATAGTTTCATATGGTCTTGATATTTTTTGATGTGGTATTATTATGGTAATCATGTGATTTGATATGTTATTCATATGGTCCTATATGGTACTCAGATGGCGTTTGATATTATATTCATGTAGTTTGATATGGTATAGAGAAGTTATTGATATGGTGTTGATATATTTTGATATGATATTCATGTAGTTTGATATGGTATAAAGATGGTATTGATATGGTGTTGATATTCTTTGATATGGTATTTATGTAGTTTGATAAGGTATAGAGAAGGTTGTATTGATATGCAATGTTGTACGATTGAAGTATAGTAGTATGGTTGATATGGAGGAGTGATATATAGTAGTATGGTTGTATTTAAGTATAGTAGTGAATCAGACAGTGACAAGGGATGGTTGGAATGTGGTGTGATGATATTAGATAGATTTGAAGGATGTATTGTGAAGTGAGGAAGTAAAATGAAGTTGCACTAATGTACAGGCAAGTAGAGGAGGGGAGACTGCAGTGATGGTGGAATGCAGTGACAGTGTTTGACCATAGAGTGGTGAAGGCAGTTAAGATGTTTGTGTGGTCTGGTGAATTGCAGTGGGTAGTGTTGGGATGTTCAATGTTTTTTGTTGCACTGATGTGAATAGTGGGATGATCAGTAGTATAACAGTGATGTAGTGAATGTTGGTAATGACTATGGCAGAGATGTTTGGCGCAAGTGATGTATATATGGCAGTGGGATTGTAGCAGTTTTGATAGTAGAGTGTTGTTGGAGAACTTATAGTGAATGTTAAGGTAGATGAATGTGGAGATGGAAGTTTTGTGCAGAGGCAAAGGTGAATGAAGTGGGAAGTTTGGCTGATAATGGTCAGTTGTGACTGGATATTGATAATGGTTAGTTGTAACTGGAAACTGGTAAGTGATGGTTTAAGGCTTGTGTAGTAAAGGCTGCTGTGGGGTTATGCATTGAAGGGGGGGTGGCGGCAGTTATCAGAGGGGTAGGGATGTGTCAGAGGCAGTTTAGTAATGTGGTGACAGATTTTTTGGTTAGTTTAGTAATGTGTCAGTAGCAGGAACGGCAACCTATTGTCGAAAAAAGGGAGGACAACGATGCTGAATTTTCGAAAGTAGGCAAAATTCTCGGGAACGGCGTATGTATGTCGAAACTGTACACCGCAGTCGACAAGTAGCCATCGAATTAATTTTACTATAGTTCGTACTAGCATTAACGACAACGAGAAAACGAACATGAGCAAAAATATCGATGGAATGGTGTCGACATTGCGTTCCTAAACAACATGCACTTACTTATAGCAGGAACGACAAGCTATTATCGACTTTGGAAATTAAAACGATGAATCTACGTCGTATATGTGATGAACTCTCGGGAACGATAATGTGGGGTCGAAATTAAATATTTTAGTCGATGGTAGCTTGTCGAATTGACCATAGTATTAGTTGTTAGCTGTCCATAGATCGTATACGACACCATTTCGTCGAATTAAGTTTACAAATTCGAAAACCAATTATCGTATTGTTTCCAAACTCTCGGGAACGATTGCACGTGGTCAAAAAATTATTATGCAGTCGATGCTGAACCATCATATCAATAGAAATAGAGTTTTAACAATATAAAACGGCAACGTCTCATCGTTTTTTGGATTTTTATTCGGTGTCGTGTCACCGAACCTGCTTTTGTTTATTGCTTTCATACTGCCGACTTGTTTATTGCTTCCATTACATAATATTGCATTTGTGCTCAAATTCTAACAACTATGACGTAATTAAAAACAACAAAGTTTTCATATTTCATATTACATCCATATTCAACCAATTTTTATCCATATTCAACCAAGTTTTATCCATATTTCATATTTCATATTGCATTTGTACATTCCATATTTCATATTACATCCATATTCAACCAAGTTTTATCAACTTCTAACAACCACGACGTAATTAAAAACAACATATTCAAATAAATTTTTATAAAGCAAAATTGATGCTTGTCAACTCAAACATATATCTTAAAGTCAGAACAATCCATATAAGCTAAGCAATTACATTTAGTTCAAACACAGTAATAAGTCTACTCTACTTTAATTACACTGCCTTCATCATCATGGTCTTCTGAAGAAGGTAAGTACTTATTCACTCTTTCCGTATACGGTCTGATCTAATCTTCCGCGTTGATATTATAAAACTGTTGAAAATACGAAAAGTGAGGTATATGAGGCAAAGGAGAGCCGGAACTAAGTTTAATACCAACAAAATGAGAGCTGTTCACATGCCTCATAACTACCATCCTGTCACGGTTTAACATGGTCGCACGTACTGTAGTAGGAACAAAAGTACAACTTATATGCTTGCTTAACAAAACAACCACAGTGCCAAATGTTTCAGCTATAATAAATCCTAATTCTGACATCTACATCCATTCACTAAACCCTACTTGTGACGCCCCACTCCGAGAGCCTCATTAACAAAGAGTATTATATGGATAATACCGTCTGCTAATGCGGACAATAGAGTATAATGGAAGCGACCATGTGTAGTCTTACTTTAACTATCTACTGAACACGCCGAAAAGTGGTTTTTATCATCTCATGTGGTTCGACAAGTTCAATAAATACTTAAAGCAAAACTACAATGGCTATAGGATCTATCAGAACAAAATGTAACAACTCAATGTAATATACATCACAGAACAGCAAATCATCATAAACACATTAATTGATACAAAGTAGAGTATACAAAATGATACATGTCAAGTGGTATAGCAAACCACAATATACAGACGAGTTCACAGAATACATATCAGAGTTACAACAGATAAGGACTAAACAAAAAGCTAAGACAAAAAGGAGCTAGCGGAATAGTCCATGCGGAAGCAAAAGAGGCTAAGTCCAAAAGCACCTAACTTGAAACAACTCGGTCTGACCCGAGTATAAAATACACGGGTCAGTCTAGCTAAACAAATCAGTTAGATAAACTGAACGATAATGAACCTACAAGATCATATAGTATAACAATTATCTCTAAAGGAGATAATTCAATCATCTAACATAAGATGAATCATAACAAAACAAGCCTCATATCATCGGCATCTCAACAAGCAAAGGATATCATATCCCAAATCAAGCCAAAAGGCAAATAACAAATACCAATGAAGGTACACAAGTTCCACTAGATGATCGCTACATATCATGCGGCTCAAAAAGACCAACACTGAAAGACGATGCACTAGGGAATATACATATCAATCAAAACAACAGAAAATTCCAACTGCAACAAACCAAATATCTCTTGAGCGGTGGTGAAGAAACCACTCCAATATCTCTAGAGCGGTGGTGAAGAAACCACTCCAATATCTCTCGAGCGGTGGTGAAGAAACCACTCCGAAAGCGATACAAAAGCACAAGCCAAAAGGAGACAGTCCGTAGACACTATCCTAAAGGCAACAACAATCCCAAATATCTCTCGAGCTGGGGCAAAGGACCAACTCCAAAAGCGATATTAAAGGCAACAAGCCAGAAGGAGACAGTCCGAAGACACTATCCCAAAGGCATCATGTGTCACAAACTTCCAGAAAGGAACCCGAAAAGTGTTAACGTGAGTCCCATAACCACCCGTTCGCACTAAACGGTTTACTATCCGTTAGTCAATTTCACACTCAAAGCAGTACAAAGTTCACCTCATCTCATCGGTAAACCAGACTAAAGGTCAAAACGATCAATCGAATAGGTCGGGGATTAATCGGAAAGGTGAACGTGCGGATTCATGGTCCGTGTTTTACCTAACCATTTAATCTCCTTTCCACTTCGTTCGAAGTGCAAAATTGTGAGTGTTTAAATAGAAATTTATAAAGCGAAGAAGGGAGCTTTTAATATGATTTAGAGGGATTATTTATAAAAACCGTGAATGAAGTCAAAGGTAAGTTATCAAAGCCAAAGATGCAATATCAACCACTAAGAACCAACTTGGATCGATAAAATTTGGAAAACCAATCAAAATGAGCAAAAATAGGCAAAACAGGGAAAATAGGAGCAGGTCAGTCGGCCGTTATCAGAGCTTGGTCGACCGGACACTGTTCTGAAAAATTCTCGGGAAGCAGGTCGGTCGACCGGACTTCCTGGGTCGGTCAGCCGGAGCCTGAATTCCTGCACTTCCAAAACAGAGGCAGGGAATAGCTCAGGTAGCAGGTCGGTCGACCGGACCCTGGGTTCGGTCGGCCGGACCTGAACCTGGGCTGTTTCCAGCCTATTCAAATGATGATCAAACTCTCCCAACTTTCAATCAGTCGAGCACGGACGCTAGGGGTTCACGCCTAACGGCTGCCCGGTCCTATAAGCACATCGATTCATTACCAAAACAAGATCAAAACATCCATAAAGGAATGTTCATAAAAATTAGACTTTGAAACCCAAGAATTGGAATGTACATAAAACCGATCCAAACAAAGATCAAATGCATATGAACAAGTAATAGGAATCCATACCTATCACTCAAAGATGATTATAGTCATAGATGTGAGATAAAATCTCACCTTTTTACACAAAACTAAGAAGAAGAAGGAGCTCAAATGCAAAGAAACAACCAACCACACTCCACTTCAACTCTACAAACTTCAATCTAAGAATAAACACATATTTCCCAAATTAGGGTTAGGAAATTTCTGAAATTGAAGAGGAGAAGAACTGGAGAAGATGAAGAGGAGGCTTACCTATCATTCTCTTTGATTTTTGGAGCAAGAATTCGAGTTGCAAGAAGAAACTAGGGTTTGCAATTTCTATTTCCTCTTCCTTCCCCCATTTCAGTTTTTACTTAAGTTTGGAGAGTGGGAATGAGAGAATGAAGAGGAGAGGGCTGAGTTAGAGGGTTAAGTGAGTTTAGTTAGCTAGTGGGCTGAACCCAAACCCAAACCCAACTAGAAAAAGTAGCAAATTTCAACTTACTCCAAATATATCAAAGTTTATACTCAAACAAATCGCAAACGCCATTTTGGACTTAATGGAAGTGGTCTCGAGTCTCAATTCGACTGTTTGCAAAAAGTAGCTTTTCGGACTATAATCCGACGAACGATGTCATATTTAAATAAAATATTTAAATATACAACCGATAAATATGCGGGTTGTTACACTACTACATTCGTACACTGTATCCTTGTCTTCATTTCTTCATAACCACATTCATCCCACATTCTTTTATACATTGCAGAATGTACCACTAAATTGTCAACCATAGACTCACGTACAAACTTACAAGGATTATCTGGTCTTCGATTATGGAGATTCAATTGATTAACCACAACCCAATAACCGCAATTATCATCACTAGGCATATCGTCTATACCAACTATGTAGGGTCTCATACATTTGGGCATTTGCAACAAATATTCATCGTCAACTTGATTGTTCTCACATGCCTTACTTTTGACGCCAAGCTTCTTTAAGTAACGACCAACCGGAGTAAGATTTGAGCTACACGACAATGAGGCTTCAACATGTTCAAAATAAGACGGCTCTCGTTTAGTTGACTTCTCTTTTTTAGATGGTCTACCCTTTTTAATAGTTGCTACGGGGGGTTCTAAAATAGTGGTTGTTTGAGGGAATGCTAACAATTTCAAATCTTGTTGTATAACAAGTCTCACATTATCAGGCGATTCATCATACCTACCGTTCAATGCTTTTATTTCGGGCAAGTCATCAAAAGCAAGAGTTGAACGATGCAATGTAGGAGGAGTGCAAGATAATTGCTTCCAATAAGAATCTATAACGTTTAACGGTATGAAATCTTGTGAATGTCTAAAGTCTGCCAACATGTGTGCCCATGGTAGTCCATTAACTTGCCACAAAACACAACCACAAATTTCGATAGTCAAGCCGACGTTTGAAATGTTACCTAATTCATGTACTAGTAAATCTAGTGCTTTGTGAGATACAAATCCCAAAAGTTCTCTAAACATTGGCTCACTTCGAAATCTATGCATTGTCCTAGATGTACTCATTTCAAACGCATGTTCGATTGCAACTAATTCATTCTCACAACAAAGATGTGCACTAGTCCAACATTGCACAAAGCTACCTGCAGCTGAATCGAAATATAATTTCAAACGATGGTGTGCACTTTCAACTACGCTAGTAGAGACATTATCATAGTGTTTTATTTTGTTGGTCCAAGCCAAAACAAACATTTCCTTGTACTTACTAAGCCAATTTTTCATTACATGTGTGAGAGATTTTTTCTGTTTCGCAACCCATGCATCACGAAATAATTTTAAGTTCCGATGGTACTCTTCTTCGGACAATGAGTTAATCACATTAATCCAACCATCCCAAAATAGTTCATACTCCTTTTTTCCTTCCTCATCCTCCAACACTACCTCTTTATCCCCAATCAAAACACGTTTCTTTTTTATAAAATTGGGTTTACAATTTGCTTGAACATTCTTCGAAATATGCCAAGCGCATAGAATATGACGTGCCGATGGAAACACTGTAGCTACTGCATTCGTAAGAGCAATTTCGGCATATGTGGTGATAACACCTAGAATTTCTTTATCTCTTTAACACTTTCTAACACAATCAATCGCCCATGTATAGGATTCCGTAGTCTCACGACTGATAAAAGCAAGTGCCACAGTAAAAGATGCCCACGTTGATGTTTGCGACACCATATGAAAACACGGTAACTTATATCTATTTGTTTTGAACGTGCAATCCAAGAACAATATTTGATGAAAACATTGCGCAAGACCAACGCATCTAGGATGACTAAAGAATAAGTCGGAAACTTCATTAGTTGTACCATCAACTCTATGGTGAACCGTGTAATGATGACTAGAAGCCATTTTCATAAACTGCTGTATAATCGATCTACCTTCCGTTTTATGTAGTTTAAGCTTAACTTTTGCATTGTAAACATTTCGTATGGTTGACTGATTGTTCGGGTTGTCAATTTTAATAGCAGTTAAAATATTTCGAGGCCTAACACCACTATTTGTCATTGTTTCAACGGTCTTAACTTTATGACCTTTCAACCTCGCCATATACGGATGCCTTGTTAATACATTACCAAGCATGTGATTGTGGCGTCCATTCTTCACACTCAATACCCATCTTCCATCATTTGTACAACGAGCGCTTAACTCAAATGGACATCCACATTTTCTACTTCCTGACCTTCGCCGTTTTTTTTGAGTTTTTGAAACTTAAGTCTTTGCTTTATGGTCAACATACTCTCCGCTTCTTTCACAAACAAGGACCATCCAAGGTCCTTTTCCATTGCATAGAACATTTCTCATTCTTGTTCTTTTAGTCACAACAATGCAATTTAGACTTATCCCGCGTTCCATGCACCAATCTCGTACACTTTCCTTCGATTCAAACAACTGCATCATAAATTAGTAACACACATCAAAACAAAAAAATTGAACATATATTTAAATATTTTATCGTACCACATCAGTAGTGAAATGAGACGTTAAATCGGGGTAATCGAAGGGCGACATGGCGATTTCCTCATTTTGGTCGTTAGTGCCATCATCGGTTGCTGATTGATTGCAATTGTCCACTTCATTTGATTCAGTGCAATAACCGCTTTCATCGTTTTTCAATGCTTTGCATTTATCCACTTCATTCGTCCAATCATGCTCGGGTATCTATTACGAAAAAAATCAAAATCTCAAATTTTTAAAAAAAAATTGAGGCAACTATAAATATTCGGCAAAAGCCCACCGAATTTATTCAATAATAATGCGGCATCGATTTATATATTCACCTTGTATTTCGTAAACTCGACACCGAAATGCCGAACATTTTCCTTTATTTCGGCCCGTAAGCTCCGAAATCAAGTGGGATCAATAGTTTGCTAATTTCGAAGGAACAAATTGAATTTCAACTCTAAAATCAGCAAGTACCCACCCATAATCAAATATAAATCTTAAAACGGCAAGTATACGTTAAACCCTAAATAAACTCTAACCAATAAGAAAAAATTACCTCCTCATTGTTTGGTTGAATAAATTCAACGTACCGTTCACTTTCTTGAGTCAGAATCATATTGTTTTCTTTCTCTTGTGAAGAAATTTCATTAACGTTTACTTTCTTCATAATCTTAGCCTAATGATTTTGATTAAAGAGGAAGAAGAGAGTACCGTAGTTAGAGCTAGGGTTTAACGGGTAATTTGATCATATTATATTAATTTGTTATGGGGGTAATCTTTTATTTGTACCCCTCTTAATATAACTTTAAAAAAAAAATAGAACCCCGCTTAACCATTTTTGAAGTGTCATTAACAATGCTCTTAATGATGACCTTGTTCATATAGATTTGTGATAACACATAGGCTATCCACAGTCGCTCAAAAACCCACTGTAACTCCCATTGCTTAAACATTGGACGATAATGTGTCTGTGGGACTCAACTGCAATCAATATAACAAAATAAAAATAAAAATGGAATACCCAATCACTGCGCAAGTATCAAATCACTCATTCAAACGCGAGTAGCCTCAGAACAGCTCTCAACGCAATCTTCTTCTTGGAAGAAGTGATTGACATGTAACATGACATCAGTTTATCGGAAAAACTCAATTATTACAAAATTTTAGGAGCAATGTATGAACTACTACATAAAATTAGATGTTGTACTCTTTGACGCTCTTTGGAGGTGAACTAAGTTACATAGAAGTTGATAAATTTTAAGCAATAAATACTTGCTTATAACTTATTTCAGCTTATACAGCTAAAGTTTTGTTACAATTTCAACTTGTTTACCCAAATGCGTTTATGTTTTACATTTAAAACTACTTAAAGTTGTTATTCAAAACTATCTTCTTTTATAAATACTTATGAAACAAGTTCTTCCCAAATGGGCTCTTCTTTATGATTAAAAAAAACCAGCAAATAAGCAAAGCGTTCTATTCCTATAATAAATCCTAAATTTGGATTATAGTGAAGGAAAACCAGCTGATATCAGTCCTCAAACCCTACTTGGACAAAACAATCAATGTAATTTGCAGGAAAAGCAACAGAATTTTACCTCTTCCGTTAATTAGCTACAAAACAAAACAAAATGAGAACTGTAAATAGAACAAAAAAGGTAATGCGAGTAAAAATTTATGTCTTTTTATGCACTGTGTCCGCCGCCACAGTATTAATACTGCTTATTAATCTCGAAGAGAGTAGATCAAGTAAAACAACCAAAGATTGTTTGACTCAAATACTATTTTTCTACCTGTTTTTCTGAAATTTGATATGCGCTATTTTCAGATAAATTTTATCTAGTGGCCCAATTGTACGTTGGTCCATGAATTTTAGTTGGGCTTGGACTCATTTAATTTGGACCGAAGAAAAGATGAATTTTTTTTCTCTTTCCTTCGTTCCTTCCCTCCTTCCCCCACCCCACATCCACACACACACCCTCCCCCTCTCGGTCTCTTTTTCTTCTTCTCAAAATGTAACATGGAAACATGTTAGCTAACATTATTATGGCCTATTTTCTCAACGTGCAAACCTACAATTATGGAGATTTGCCTATCATAAGGCTTGATAAAAGCAAACCTTTTGAATCCAAAATAATATTCCATATTTTGATTATACAAATAATATTTCTTCCTTTAGTCTTCTGCTTTCTCCTTAAAAATTTCTATCTAAACTTAAAACGAGAGATCCACTTCTGGTTTTGAACTCAACATCTTCCTAAATCTTCCAAATACTACTTTTTTCCTCTCCACAAATGTCTCTTTAAATCTTTTCAATTCTAAATTTTTTCCAACGTATTATCATTTGATATTTAACTAAAATTAATAAAAAAAACTATATTAAATATTTGTTTTTCCGAAGTTATATAATCGAACAGTCGATTTCCTGTCATTACGTGGTTGTTATAGTATAAGTAGCTAATTAAGTGCAACCATTTGCTTTTTTTATGAAGTGGTGTGGTTTATATTTGAAGGTAAGCTAGTAATAATAATCATGTTAATCACCCCTACTTCCCACATGGCGACAATGGTAGAAGTTTTTTCAAAATGTTTGCCAATTAGGGAAGGTCCGGGGGTGGCAACCTAGGTGGGGAGTAGGGGCAAAGTCCTCGCTGACGACGATCGATTTGGTTGATCAAGTCATGGGAGTCTAGGGTGCAGAGTGCCTTAGCGAGATGCTGGGCAGCAACCATCCAAAAAAAGGTACCGGTTAGGAATGGATGCAACTGTTATAACTGTCATAATTTTTTATCAGATTTGACCGCTCATTCAAACAGTCATATCCATTCGTGAATTGTCGCCTTCTTCGTTTGTATATACACACCCATGTTACATTAAACTTTAACCAGAGCCGGTTCAAGGGTCTACCATGTGCAGTGCGATTTATTAAATGATGTCTCATGTTGTAAAATTTTGCACAATCGTATTGAATAAAATTCTTATTTGTAGGGAATCATAATTAATTTTTAAAAACTCAATACTGCTATAATTATTTTCACTTGCAAACAAGGCAAATGAAAATAACATGGTTATAATGCCAAAGATTATCAATAAGTCCTAATATGAAGAGATTTTACATACAAGACTTGAAGTGTTCAAACTACTAGAAATCATCACTTGCTTCCTTTGTACCATAAGATATGCTTAGCACTTCATATACCTACAAATTAAGATATGGACAACATGGTTAGTTGTGAAAAGTGTAATTATAAAATAAATGACATGGGATACCATTATTTTTATAATAAATAGTAGAAGTAAATAGCATGTGACGTGCGTGACCTACCTTTTTATCTTCTTTGTACCATGACCAGTTCAAAATATACCATTTAAAATGTTTTCTCTTGCATTTTTAAAAACAAATCATCAATGATGTCTTGATATTCAATGGTTTTTAAGATATATTTTTCAATGCATATGATTGCTAATCCATTAAGTCCGTCTTGACTGATTGTTGTTCGCAAATATGACTTTAATAATTTCAGTTTGAAAAATTTTGTATTGCAGATGTGATTGTCATGGGAAGAATTAACAAAGTCCTATATAAAATCATCACATTTGGAAACATATCCATACATTTCAAAATTCCAAAATTTTGATAGTCGTCCATAGCCGGTCTTACATCATATAATTTACTAGGCAATGTAAGTTGTAGTATTTGTAGCTCCAAAAGTAAATCTTTTACATCAACATCGTAGGCACTTCCATTTTTCAAAACCAAATCAAGTTTTTCACAACAATCTTTTAATTCATCATCATCTAATGATTTTAATTTCAATGCATCGAACAAAAAACCAAAAATTGGCTGAAATGAATACAATTGCTCAAATCTCTCTCTTAATTTTGAAAGAGCGATATCTACTATCATAATAAAATAATCGGATCTAAATGATTCTTTAGCAGATTGTCACTCCCTTTTAGAATTCGCAATTTCATCTAATTGATGTATTCAATGAACTTGATGTTTCAAAGAAAAAATTGGATTAATATTCATTTTAGAAGCAATTTCTCTGGCCTCACTCTTAGCAGAATCAAATCCATTTTTTCTATAGTTATAAAAAAAAGGCCTTGGAAAGATTTTACTGCGACATTAATGCTCATATCTTCAAATTGTATTTTTTTACGGATCATGTTAACTTTACTATAATTTCATACCAAATAACTAAACTTAAAATGAACTCGAAACTAGATAGCTCTTGATTCGCTAAAATTACAACATCTCCACATTTTTGCACTGTGTGGTTAAAGCGCTTTTATAGTGGTGGAGGTGCAAAGTTATAGCAGGGATATAGTAAAAATTAGCGGAGGTGGAAAAAGCTTCATTAGATATTAAACTAAATATTTAAAGTTAATTTATTCTCATTCTTACATCATTTATGTGAGAAAAAGAAATATTGTTTAATCTTATATAACAAATCCAAAGAATAACATGATTTACGCAGACTAGTTTGGTGACTACAATAAATTTCTAACTTGTATCGAGCACTTATGCTTTAAGACTAGGTCTTTGCTCTAACTTTGTTGGTTTGGTTTAAAAGATAACTAATCAAATCAACCTTTGTATATTAATATTGCTAAAACGGGTGCTAAAAAGTCTAGATTTAGCGGGTGTAGTAGAAAATAGCAGAGTTTAAAGCGGATCTAATGTTTAATAGCGGTAAATTAAAATAGAATAACGGTGAGCATTATGCGCGATAGCGGCGATTTTGTAGGGCTTTAGCTAAGCGCTAACGACACAGATTTTGCATCATCATTTATCTTTGCTAATTTAAACAATGCATCTCTAATTTTAGAAACTTAATGCAATATAGCTTTGACACTTTCTACATGACTTTCCCAACCACTACAAGACACACACAATTTAGCGACGGCAATTTTCCATCGACGACCGTCGCTAGCCGTTGCTAGTTAACGGAAACAGCCTTCGCTATTTTGCTCGTCGACCAAAGAAAGAGTGACGGCCTTAACAATGGCCACTTCGACACCTTTTCAACGGCTATCAACAATGCAGTCGTCGCTAGCCGAAGGACACGTGTCAAGATTCTACGCATCACGAGTTTGTCATTGAGCCATCGCTAACCCGCTACCATTAAGCTGTAGCTAGCCTGTAAGTACTGTGTTATAAAACAACTGTTGTTTCATCCATCAAATCACACATGTAGATTCATTCGTCTATCCACCTCATATACAACACATATAAATCCAATTTAACAAGTACAAACATCACATTGTATCATACATATCACAAAAACCAAATTATATCACAATAATCCATATTTACATCAACATTCCATCAAAAAACACAATCATACCTACTAATTCTCATTTCTATCAACCAACACAACCATCAAACATCCACAAAAACCAAGTTTAACCTACATAATCCAAGTTTAAACTACACAAACAATCGAACTTTCCATCAAAAAACACAACCACACCTACTCATCTTTATTTCCATCATTTCCCGACCCTTGGGAAGGAAATATCACATGCTCTGCCATGTATTCCATAATCCGCTCATCTAGTAGCATAGTCAATCCTCCACTCTTTCGCCAATTGTTCAATTCTGTTGTCTCGGCTCTCAGCTGTGCTATGTCCTCCTCATGCTGTGATTTTTTATAATTAGTCTGAGAAGTCCTCGCTAGTAAATTAGTTAATAGCTAGTTATAATTCATACGTAATATTAAATAAAATTTATAAATTAGTTAATCAATTAGTTAAAATCGATAAAATTACCTTCTAATCACCGTAACCATAGCGTCTGTTCCACGTCGACCTATCGGTTACAACATCAAATATCATATCATCTTCCTCAACAATCAACTCCTCTTGGCCAGTCGCCTCCAACACTCGAGCTCGCTCCATATCAAACTTTTCTTGCAATTAGAAATAGAATTTTTCCAAAATAAATATTCAAATTATAATTTATGTAATGTGAAATAAGAGAAAAAATTTAAAGCTTGTTTACCATGATAGCTTGTGATTTGGAGTATGTCCAAGTAAATGATAGCGAGTCATCTTCATTTATTGTGCTTGATAGTGTATGTGAGAGTGAAGACCTCCAAATATGTAGGGTCGCGACCCTTCACCTTCCTGAAATTATATATGATTCAACATTGCATTTATATGATTAAACAATGTTATAAGTATTTTATAATCACAATTTATAAATTTATCATTTCATTTTGATATCGTTGGAAGGATTTTGATCTGCCGCATTGTGTAATAGGATTTTTAATCTTGTTTGTCAAGTGCCACTTAGATACTTCCTGTAAATTTAACATAGAAACTATATTTACCATTTGTAACTACTTAAATATATGATTGACTAAATTAATGCAATTATTATACAAACTTTGAACAAATTATAATAAGCATATGAAACTAGAAAACTTACTTTCACAGTGGGAGTTTGTCAGTACTGAAGAAAATCCGTCCAAACAATAGCACTCATTCAATCAGGGTTTTTATTTTTGTATTTTACGTCCGAAAGGGTGTCCTGTAGTTTTTCCTCATCTCTTATTCCAGTGGTTCCTAAACAGCTCTCGATCTTCCTCCTCTACAACAACTTCAACCTACACATTGAAATTAAAATGAATTATACATAATATATAAATTTTCAAAGATCAAATATGTCGTGGAGAAAACATCGATGATAATCAAGCCATGTAATTTTCCTTCCTTTCGATAATGAAAATTCTCGTGTTTCTTCCATGTAATAAGGACAACATAGAGACCAGCCATACTCCAACCTAAAAGCATTGCATAAGTCAGAAAATCACCAATAGTCCATAATAAAGGTGCAAACATACGAAAATTCTTCTTCTTAGAAACGCCGTATGTATCGACCCCTTCATGCCATAATGTTTTCAACTCTTCAATCAATGGCTGCAAATAAACATCGATTCCTTGTGTTAGATCATCAGGACCAGGGACGACCATAGTGAGAAACATATATGGAGTTTTCATACACATCCAGGAGGTAAATTATATGGTGTAATGATAATACGCCAAGATGAATATTCGATACCAAATTGAGAGATGTGAAAATCCATCCGTACATAATCCAAGCCTGACATTACAGCTTTGTGCAGCAAATGCGGGATAAGTCTTATCGAAATGTTTCTATGCTTCTCCATTAGATGGATGCGTCAAAGTTCCATTTTCCTGTGTTATCACATTGTGCCATCTCATATGAGATGCAGTAGCAAAATACGCATATAACCTTTGAAGTCTAGGAATGATGGGTTGTAACGTCCCCCATTTTGAGGCTCGAAACTAAGTGCTACGGATGCAATAGTCATCCATAATGTTAATTTCTGATGATAAAATGTGGCTACGTTAATCATAACGATAATATCAGAAGCACATGAATATAAAACTTTTCAAACATAATTTACTAATAAACTTTCATATTTCATTTTGCAAATAAGATTTCATATTTATTACATAATCTCAACCGATCCCACGTTCTGAGAAAATAAAATTATTACAAAATACTCCAAAAGTGACATATGAAGATGCCCTCTTAGTTGATCAGAGTCTAATGCTTGACAATTATACAATTTTCCATTACATCTATTCAAGCAGATAAAAAAACATAGCGGAAAGTAAAAGCTCCTAATAATAGCTAGCTTGCCTCCTGCACGTCTCAAGAAGCTTATTCGTCTAACAAAAAAATTGAAAACCCTACTCCCAACCTACTCAAATGAGCATCCCAGAGTTTAAGGAAAAAACAAAAACTTTGGGTTAGACAAACAATCTGATGTGAATTATAACCTACCATCTCAAACCAAAATAGGTATCTAGTGAGAACACGCCATTGAGCGGAACTAGTTTTCCCCTCACCAGTATCTTAACTAAAACATATCAACCATATATTGTGCTCCTACATCCACAATAGTTAGAACATAATAAATAAACATTTGCACTCATGCAACATACAATGGGCTACCCATCCTACTTTATTTAACTATTTATCTCAATTTCATCTGACTATCTATCTTAACTTCAAATGAATATCCGTCTTATATTTATGTGCACTATCCATCTCATATGTGTAAACTATATGGATTATCTATCCCCTACCATATGGACTACCCATCACACATGATTTAACTATCAAAAATTATGTGGACTATCCATCACACATGTTTCATTCATTTTAAACTATGCAGACTATCCATCACACATATAAGAGTTTTTCTAAGATGACTATGAACCCTTCATTAACCATATAGAGGCTATCAATCTCTGTCACCATGTGGACTATCCATCACACATTCCATAGTTTTTCTAGGATGACTATGAACCCATCACTTATCGATTTAATTCATAATTAATTTTATTCACCCTAGTGCCCAACCTATGTCTATTGGTATCCTCAATTAGGTTGACAAACCCATATACTTATAGCATATCATAATAATACACATTGGTATCCCCAATATATGTGATGTCGGAATCGTAAAATAAATGGAAAGTCAAATATAATATACATTAGTGTCCCCAATGAATAATGACAAATTCATAAACTTATGGCATATAGAAATATAAAACATTGGTGTCCCCAATGAATAATGTTGAAATCATGAAGCATATGGCTTACCACCATTAATATAGCAAAATAGAAGACTTATAACATTCATGTCGTTAAAATAATAATAAACTTCTATTCATGATTAGAAAACAAAATTCTAGTTTTATAGATCATAAGGCTAACTGTCGAAATCATAAGATTGCTGACTTCCTTAAAACATAGGATATCCCGCCTTTTAAAACATACTTTTAGTTTGAATAAAACAAGGTCTCACTGGCATTGAAATAGAGAGTTGCAGCATCAATGCCGCATAACATAGTTATTGAAAACAATTAAACAAAGAATGACGACATTGATAAACCTTGGTATCAAAACCTTATGTCAGAAAAAATATTTGCGGTATTTATTTAAGAATACCGAAAACATGGCACTTCGGCTATTATGCGTATACATAGAAAAATTAACGCCATCATTGTCGCAAATGGATCGATATCGAAATTGATGACTTGTAGCATTAGCTTAAGAATGCCAAAAACCATCGGCATTGATAACTTACGACATCAATATCTCATATACCCACGAGATGCGGGAATCGACAATGTCGTACGCATGACCCAATGCATCACATACTTATGGTATAAATATTACACGCATTGCTTCATGTCAATGCCGCCTATTCCAATATCGCTTACAACTGTAAAGTGATACCGTATATTATTAATGTTGGACGTTATGGGAATGCCGCATATCAGTGGCATTATCATAATTATTAAAAAACTATTTTATTTATAGTAAAAGCAATCTCTTTTTATCAACTCTTATTCCTTGTCAAATTTCTATCGGTTGAAAACAAACTTTACCTATTTTTTTCAGAAAACTGCTGCAAATCAGTTTTATACTTCTAAAAACTTTAATCAACTTAATTAATTAATACCCTTAATGAATATTAATTTAAATGCTTTTCTAGCATAATAAATTTATAGAAATTCATAATCACTTGGAAAAAATCCCCAAGATTCACCAAAAATCTGAATTAACATATTCTTTCATCCATAAAGGTTTCAAGGCCAAAATAATTATTTAATTATTTTTAATAATTAAAACCCGAAATAAGCACTTTTACCTCAGAAAATTTATAAAATATTCGTTTCAACTTGGAAAATTATGACATTAAAGGCCCATCTCCAAAATAATGTCTTATAACATATCAGAAAATCTAATCAAATGGAGATCAAAAACTTAGGTTTTACCCTTAAAACTAATCTAAATAATTTTATAAAAATTCCATAAATCATTATTCTGTCCAAATAATGACATAAACAATCATAGCGTGATAATAGCATCATAACCAGTTCAGAAATTATCCATAACTGAAATCAAACATAAGCGATAGAGATGGTTAGCTATTATTCACCTTAAATTGGATGATGGAGTTGAGATTTGATGGAGTTTAGTTTCCCTAAGCTTTTTCCCTTTTGAATCCCTTGGTTTCCCCTTCTTTCTTCCTTAGTAATGCCGGCCTTGATTGTTGTTTTCACTTAGTATATTTTGAAAATGAGAATGGATGAGAAGGATGAAAGGTTTAGAGTATGAACTAGGATTCTATTCCTAGTTTTCCCTTCTCATTCATTCTTTTCTTTTATGAGTTTAAAACAATCTTATCACTTGATTTATTAAGACACGATCTAATTAAGTTATCAAATCTAATTCTCTTTATCCCTCTATATTTTTCTATTTAATATATCCAGTTAAATTTTTTAAATAATGTTAAACTAAAATTAGGGGTGCTACATGGGTAAATAATGCATTCTCTTGTATGGAACTTCATGTCCTTTCTTTTTCTTTGTCTGTATCTTTTCCCATTACATATTCTACATTTTCTAAGCTTAATGTCATCTTTTCGATACAATATGCAACCTTTTATACATATATCTATCTTTTGATACGGCAAATTGAAAGCGGACATAAGTTTTTTCACTTTATAATGACCCTCGCACATCAGATTATTGGGTGGCATATGTCATTTTGCAGTTTGTACAACTGCTATAAATCCAGCTTCTGTAAAGTCAAATTTTGATTTGATAGTAATGTATTCAACAGTAACTGATAATTCGATTCCACTTTTACAACCATCCCACAATGGATCTTAGCAACATCCAATAAATCATAAAAAAAATTCGCTTTCATAGTCGGTTCTTCTTCGACATGTACATCTTCATCATCAACTTGAACGATCGGAAATATTGATCGTGCTACATCTTCCGTCATATCTTCCATTGGATTCGCCATAACACAATCGTTATTTACCTTGTCCTTTAACAATACAAGAAATTGCAACAAGTTCTCTATGACGATCTCATAAACAATAATCTGGCACAAAACTAACTTGACACAAATGTACTGTAACAATATCTGGTTTCCAATGCTTCAAATGATTGTAGTTACTACAAGGGCAATGAATTTCTACGTCATTTCCATTATTAGATTTAGAGAATCAAATAAATTTCTACACCATTGTAGAAATGTTCCTTCACCAAACTTTTCATACCCGTTCCGTCTTCATACATGTTGGATCATAGGTTTTGATTGCTGACATGAAACAACAATTCACGAATCTACGACTACGACAACATCTGGACTCAACGACTCAAAGTATGGTTCGTGTAGTTATATATTTTAACAAGAGTCATCAAATGTGTATATAGAGTCTAGTTTAGTACTTTGTTAAAATCTTTCCTTCAGAATCATCATTCACATTCAAATAAACTTGCATGCATATTTTAATCGAATTCAAAATACACACACATATTCTTTAATGTACTAAACTGCACTATTCAGTCGACTGACCAGGTATATTCAGTCGACTGAATCAGTAGTTGTATTTTTATATATAACATGGACCAGTCGACTAAACACACCTTCTCAGTCGAGTGAGTTTGTGTATATGACCTGTGCACTTTTTGAATTTAGTCGACTGACCAAGCACTTTCAGTCGACTGAATCCTGTAACAGTCAAAATTATGAATAGACACTTCTATTTCTCAAAGGTTATCTCCTTTCCCAAGTGTTGCATCCATTAGCTTTTCACAAAGAACTATTAACAGAGGTTGTAACTCTTGATACACTATAAAAGCACTCAAGTTTCATTAATCAAATAACCGAATTTTTTTATCTTTCTTGATCTATAGTGCATAGCTTTCTTGATTCTATTGCTTACAAAATTCTATACAATCATTGCTTACAATTCCACTTCCATATTCTATAAGCAATTCTAATCTTCCTATTCTTCATACACACACAATTATACACATCATTCTTGAGGAAAAGATTATAGGAATGGTGTACTACAAGTGATAAATCCGTGTTATTCAGAACACACAAAGTCAAGTTAATCTAGTTTGTAAGAAAGTCATGTTCGGTTGCTTAGGCGGTCAAGTACTTTTCTATTGCTCAGGCGATCAAGTCCTGTTCGGTTGCTCAGACGGTGTAATACATGTTACTTCGGGTTAAGTGAGGGTTGCTACTGGATGTAGAATGAGAGTTCGAACCAGTATAAAAATTCCTGGTGTCATTTTACTTTACTGCTATTATTTTCCGCATTAGTTATTTATTATATTCCATATTACTCGATCCTATAGCACGATCACTTTCATTTGGTATCGGAGCAAGGTCATCATTTAACCGTAACATAGTTGTATGATTTTTTTTTTAATATGGAAAACAACACCAGCACTACTACTAACACTATCTTTCTTGAAGGTCAATCTACCACGACCACCTCTATTTAATGGAATGAACTATAACTATTGGGCTACTAGAATGAGAATTTATATACAAGCAAGTAGTTATGAAACCTGGAACATTATGCAATCTGAATATACTATACCTACCACTGAATATTCAGCATGGTCTAACACACAAAAATTGAATGTTGCTGCAAATGCTAAAGCTATGAATATGTAATATTATGCATTAGACAAAAATGAGTTTAATAGAATAAGCATGTGTAAAACTGCTCATGAAATTTGGCGTACACTTAAAGTTACACATGAAGGTACAAACAAAGTAAAACAGAGTAAAATTTCTATGCTCAAAAATCAGTTCCAGAATTTTAAAATGAAGCAAGATGAGACTATAAATGAAATGTACTCTAAATTTCAAGATATATATCATTCTTTGATAGCATTAGGAGAAACTTATACAGATTTTGATATTGTTTCAAAATTACTCAACTCTTTAACGGATGAGCGGGAACAAAAATTCTTAGCAATCAAAGAAGCTAACGACATTTCAACCATAAAACTAGAAGAGTTGATAAAAAAATCTAATGTCTTATGAAGTTAATCTCTAGGCAAAACGAGTATAGGCTCAAGATAAGAAGAATATAATATTCCAGGAAGAAAAAGATGAATCAGATTTAGATGAAGAAGATATGGCATTCATTGCTAAAAATTTCAAAAAGTTTTTGAAATTTAGAAAGAGCAACAAATTTAGAAATAACAAGAACAGCTCCAGCAACAATAACAACACCAACAAACCATCATCATCTGCTATAGAATGTTATGAATGTCACAAGAAAGGCCACATCAAGAAAGACTGTCCTGAGAAAAAGAAAGACAAACATAAGCACAAGAAAGACAGATTCAAGAAGAAAGCTTTCTCTCTCACTTAGGACGATTCAGAATCATCTTCATCATCAGATAGTGACTTAGACAGTGATGCAGAACAAGCAAACATATGTTTTATGGCCACAAAAGATGAGGTGAGTGATCTAACTTTTGATGATCTATTGGAAATAAGCTAAGAATTACTTGATAAGCTAAAAGACCTCAAAAGAAAATTCAAAGAATCTCTTGAAAAACTGAATAGAACTGAAATTGAAGTAGATATGCTAAGAGATGAGAAACAAATCTTAGAAGAAGAACTCGAAGCTACTCAAGAATCTTGTTCTAATATGACATCTCAACTCTCTATGTTAAGTCAAGAGATAGAAACTTAGAAAGAAACTAATGATGCTCTACTAATTGAAAATCATGATCTTAAAGCTAATGTCAAGATTTTAGAATTAGATAACTCTAGCCTTAAAACAAAGTTAGATGATATTACTAAAAATGTCTCTAATTTTAATAAAGGCAGGGAAAATCTTTCCAAAATTATAGAAAATTCTCAAAATGCTTCAAAAAAAGAGGACTAGGATATAAGCAATCTTCTAAAGTTATTCCAAAGAAAAAGAATTTTTCATATAAAAGGAATAATAATAAAGTTGAAAAACCAAGTTCAAAAGTTTCAAAATTTTCTAAATCAATTAAAATTTGGGTTCCTAAATCAAATAATTCTTTGATTAGAGATAAGTATATAAAATCATTTATAAAAAATGTTCATAAAAACAAAGATTTTATTTTCAAAAGGAATTCTGAACCCTCTTGGGTTTGGTTTCCAAAGACCTAACTCTTAGGACCCTAACAAAAGGTGGGTACCAATGTTCATTCTATATTTTTTTGCAGGTACCACTTAAAAAGAGAGAAAAATGGATATTGGACAGTGGTTTATCATTGATATTGTTATAAGCTATATTATCTGTTTTGAAAACTCTCCATTTTGTCAATGACAAAGGGGGAGAAAAGATATCGCTCGATTATTATTTACAGGAATTTATAGCATAGATTCAGGGGGAGAAAACAATAGCACATTTGCAGGAATATATTCAGGGGGAGAGATAAGTCAACAAATCTTGTCGAAGATTCGTCCGTAGCAAATGGAGTTGTCATCATCAAAAAGGGGGAGAATGTTGGATCATAGATTTTGATTGCTGACATGAAACAACAATTCACGAATCTACGACTACGACAACATCCGGACTTAACGACTCAAAGTATGGTTCGTATAGTTATATATTTTAACAAGAGTCATCAAATATGTATATAGAGTCTAGTTTAGTGCTTTGTTAAAATCTTTCCTCCAATATCATCATTCACATTCAAATAAACTTGCATGCATATTTTAATCGAATTCAAAATACACACACATATTCTTTAATGTACTGAACTGCAGTATTCAGTCGACTGACCAGGTATATTCAGTCGACTAAATCAATAGTTATATTTTTATATATAACATGGACCGGTCGACTAAACACACCTGGTCAGTCGACTGAGTCTGTGTATATGACCTGTGCACTTTTTGAATTCAGTCGACTGACCAAGCACTTTCAGTCGACTGAATCCTGTAACAGTCAAAATTATGAATAGACACTTCTATTTCTCAAAGGTTATCTCCTTTCCCAAGTGTTGCATCCATTAGCGTCTCACAGAGAACTATTACCAGAGGTTGTAACCCTTGATACACTATAAAAACACTCAAGTTTCATTAATCAAATAACCGATTTTTCTTATCTTTCTTGATCTATAGTGCATAGCTTTCTTGATTCTATTGCTTACAAAATTATATACAATCATTGCTTACAATTCTACTTCCATATTCTATAAGCAATTCTAATCTTCCTATTCTTCATCCATACACAATTATACGCATCATTATTGAGGAAAAGATTATAGGAAGGTTGTACTACAAGTGACAAATCCGTGTTATTCAAAACACACAAAGTCAAGTTAATCCAGTTTGTAAGAAAGTCTTGTTTGGTTGCTCAGACGGTCAAGTTCTGTTCTGTTGCTCAGGTGGTCAAGTCATGTTCGGTTGCTCAGGCGGTGTAATACATGTTCCTCCGGGTTAAGTGAGGATTGCTAGCTTTAATTCCAGAAGGAGTCTTGGATTGGACGTAGAACGGGAGTTCGAACTAGTATAAAAATTCGTGGTGTCATTTTACTTTACTGCTATTATTTTCCGCACTAGTTATTTGTTATATTCCATATTACTCGATCATATAGCATAATCACTTTCAATACATCCAACTACGGTCGAAAAATAATTGAACATTTTTCCTAATATAAAAATATATGTTAGAAATTTCGACAGCACTTCACTTCTTTGTATTGTACGTATAACTTTGCATCCAAGGGGTTTATTGTTGTTGTTGTACTTGCTAAAATAAATTAAAGTCTTTTAGGACAAAAGGCTTTAATTTGTTGTTGTATTTGTTAAAATATTATTTTTCCCTTATTTTCCAATGAACACTATATTTGTTTCTTGTTTTTTTGCAAATTGATTTTAGTAGAACATTTGTTTCAAAAAAAATTATTATTTAATACTACTTCCAAAAAGATATACACATAAAGTGGTTAAGGCACAAAAAAGCACAAGCCTTAAGCCTTGGGCTTTTTTGAGCCATGGGCCTTTTTGCCTTCCTTTTATACAAGTTTGACCTAATTTTACTACCTACAAAATAAATTTTAAACCATATTTTATAATTCATTCAACTATTTAAATATTTTATTAACTAAATTTTAAAATTTAAACCATATTTTATAATTCATTTAACTATTTGAATTTTTTATTAACTATTTTGTAAACTAAAATTTGAAGTTTGGAAAAAGGCGCACTCAAACTACAAAAAGGAGCACAACATACGCCTGTGCCTTTTTTGAACCTACGCATGCGTCTTGATAACACTGCATACACGTGTATGAACTAAAAATAATTAATTACAAAAAATAGCTTTATTTTATAATTACCACTTACGCTTATAATAATCGCACACTAATTAATTAACATAAAATTATGTTTAACCATAAGTTTTATATTTAACATATTCACTATTCAACCATGAATATTAGCCCTAAAATTATTCTAAACTATAATAAATAATCGGGTACACTAATCAACATACATATTAATTATATGATCGCCAACTATTACAAAATAAACAATTACATCACTAAATAATATCCCCAAATCAAGTACTACACTATTATCACCGACTAATACGCAATATTCATTATATTTAAACCCATAATCATACAAAATTAGCCCTAAATCTTAAATTAAGGTTAAAGATTTGTCAAATTTTAGATGAAAATAGGGAGGAAGGAGATTTTGATGAGTTGCATCAGCCTATGGCGACGGCGATGAGTGGCGGCATGTTCCGAGGGTAGCGGCGGGTAGGGATGTGGTTATTTTCATTTTAGAGCGTAAGAGAGTTGGGGAAGAATGAAGAAGATGGTGAGTTTGGGTGCTTTGTATACTCGACATGCCGTCGGCAACCGACGGCCTTTCAATTTTGTATTTTTTTATTCATATTATGTTTTAAAAAATGTTTAAAAATACTAATTTAGTTCCTAAAAAATAAAAATGATATTTTAGCATAACCATTTAACCTAACGACTTTTTGTGATCATTTAAATTAGTATTTTTGATAATTTATCGTCGTGTAATTCGAATATTTATCGTTATTGAAAATCTAACTCGCACGATCAATCCATGCGACTTTCAATCGGTCCATTATCTAACTTCAATAAAGTTGATGGTGTGTAATATTTTTACGAATTAAAATATATTTTTAAACCGTTGGGTAATTAATTATGAATTATTAAATGTATTTAGTATAATAAAATTACATAATATAAAATAATCGGTTGAAAATTAAATTTATTGGATCTTATCTCGATCTAACGTACTTTGGACCTATTTCCAAAAGATGGTTAAAAAATAAACAACTTCAGTGTATCGATTTTGAATTTTAAATTTATAGCCGTTCGTCGACAATCAGACCAAAATATCTTCATTCAAAGGCCAGACGATCAAACAAGACCAAATTCGAACTATGACACTTTGTAATGTGTTTGTCGAATCCACACGGTTGGATTCATAAAAATTGACCGAAAAAAAAATTAAGCTCGAAATAGGTCATTTGGCTGGGAATACTAATTTAACTGATCACAAGCCGTCTTTAGGTTGAAAGGCTAAACTAAAATATCATTCTTAATTTTTGAAATTAAATAGTTTTTTTAATAATTTTTTAAATGTGATGAGGATTTAGAAGAAATAATTATTTACTTAGTTAATTAGAATAATACTAGCCATCGCTAGCCGTAAGCAATTATCAACGAGTCATTATCATATCATTGCCCTCTCACATTATCAATGTCAAGATCAAGTGAGTTTAAAGCATTTTTCAGTTCTGTAAAATGTCCTAACTCGGTTATTTCTTGAACATTTAAAAACTCTAAAAAAAACTCTTCGATTTTAATTGGACTATTTGTCACATCTACCATCGTATGATCAAAGTTGTTTACTGCGTATTACTTGCATCATGAGTGCAGTCAAGTATAACAGAAAAATACTTTGCTTCTTTTATTTTTGAAACGATTGCATTTCTTACTTTAGATCCTATAATCTCAATCAATTCATTTTGTATTCTATGCTAAGATAATAATAATGAATTTGTTTATCTTAAATGAGACAGAAATGATGTTGCATTACTGAATCAAATTCAGCAATCATTTCAAGCAAGCCTAAAAAATTACCATTAAAGTTCTCAATTTTTTTTTCATATGATCCACGGAATGCTAAATTTTTAACATCAAGACCTTTGAAAACATCAATTATTCTAAGCATAACATGTTTCCAATGTTCCTTTTGTTTTTAAATAAGACCTTGCATATTTTTGTCAATTGTTTGATTACACCATAACCTTTTTTTCAACTCACCTAGGCAGCATAGTTAAGACTGTGTTCTTTACTTCTTTCATGTTGCATAAGTTTCTCATTAATATGCCTCCAATCTATAATTCCATCTTTTGCTAATTTGCTTTTAGAAGTCATTACATTAAACAGCTTACAGTAAAAACAAAATATTCTATCTATTAATCTAAAACAAGTCATCTCCTATCATGATACTCTCCATTACTCATTTGCCTCTTGTAATAACTTGTGGAGAAATGTCTAAAAATTTCATCTTGAGGGTAAGTTAAATCAAATTCCTCAAAAGGACCCTTCTCCACAAGTAAATCTCTTTAATTCCCATCAATATTATCCCAAAACTCCTATATAACTTGTTCCGAAGATACGACTTTTGTTTCATTCAAATGATCTAAACATTGGATGTCACTTTCATTTACTACTTGTTGCAGTGAAATTTCAGTATCATGTGCATTTTCTTCTATATCATTAATTTGTTCATTCGCTGTAGTCTCATTTTTATTATATCATTAAAACCAATTCCTTATTCAAAATCATAAGGTTGATCTGAATTTCAACAAAAATTTTCCTTTGAAAAAATATTTGTTAAGAGATCCTCTTAATGATTTGACTATCTCTTCATTTCTTTTTCCTGTTAGGACTTCCAAATGGCTGTTTTCATAGAAATATTATAACTAGCTTTTATTTTCTTCAATTTGATAATATGAAAAATTAATATTTTTAGCAAGATAAATCATATGATTTGTTAAAACGCTGCCGATAAACAAAATTATAGCAAAATATAAACAAAAATTGCATTTTTTGACATAATTAACATTTATAAATACTAATATTTGCAGCTAAATTCATATTCTTCTCCAAATTCCTAATTTCAAGAAAATTAATTGTTTTCTCTCTTTTCTTATTTGAAATCAAGTAGAAGACAACAAATTAGTGTTCTATACTTACACAATTTTTTTCTTTTTTTCCAAAATTACTAATAGAAAAAAAAATTGATGTAAAACTAAAATAGAACAATTTAGAAATAGGATTACTTATTTTAAAAGCCCTCAAATTCCACCTTCTTCTTCACAACACAAGACCATAATTTCTGTTAATTTCCTTCTTCCCTCTCAACCAATTCGATCACAATGCCCTTGCCCTCCTTCCTTGAATGTGCGCGATTTTCCCTGTACGCGATTTTATTTTTGTACGCGACCTGTATGCGATTCCTCCTCAAGCAATTCGATCGGCAGCATTTTTTTGATGTCCCATGCGATGGCCTGTTTAGCGCAGAGCCAGGGCCGGCTCTGACTTTAACTTTAGATTTCCTAATAAATATTGCAACTTCTTCTTCCTCCCATCGTCAAAAACAGTTATGTGTTGTTTTCAGTTTGATTCAAATAATCACAAACTTAAGTCAAACAACTCTAGTATTCAAAAAGAGAGTTTTTTCTAATTCAATCCCGTTATAAAAGAGGAAGGTAAGTGTTTCTTGGAGATTTGACCAGGCAACTAGTGCTCGGCATCAGGTAGTACTCGGCATCAGTTAGCACTCGGCATCAGGTAGTACTCGGCATCAGTTAGCACTCGGCATCAGGTAGTACTCGGCATCAGATAGTACTCGGCATCAGGTAGTACTCGGCATCAGGTAGTACTCGGCACCCAGTAGAACTCGGCGACAGGAGTACTCGGCACCCAGTAGAACTCGGCGACAGGAGTACTCGGCATCCAGAAGACGTTCGGTGTACATGACTACTCAACATGACAGTATCGTTCGGCCAAAGGAATCGCTCGGCCAGAATGCATTGTTCGGCCAGAGAGCATTGTTCGGTCAAGAGCTTCGGACAGAAGCACGTTCGGCTTCGACTGACAACCATTCTGCACTTCCCACACATCCAACATACCGTTCGGCATGGAAAGGATGGTTCGGCATCATGGTGTTCGGCATACCTGGTTCGGCATGCAGCGACCACTATACTTGGGCTAGAGTGTTCGGCTACCGAGCCTACCTAGGAAGTCCAGCCCATCTTTGTCTATAAATAGAGGGGCAGGGTCACAGTGAAGAGGGATCTTTTGGAAGAACACTGGGGAGACTCTGCCATTTTTTAGACTCATCTTCTCCACTTAGCAATTGCATTCAAGTGTTCGATCTACGAATTGTATTTGTAATCAATCATTAAGAAGATCAGTAAAGTTTAACCTCAAAGTGGACGTAGGCAATTACGCTGAACCACTATAAATTTGGTGTTCTTACTTTCTGCATTTAAATTAGCATTGTCTTCTCTGTTTCATTTACCTTCATCACTTATTTCTCTACATAATCTTTCTTCATGAGGTTAGTGACCAATCTTGGTGCTAACACTTTGGTGCTTTCACTGAGAGTTGAATTCTCAGACCTCAAGGATCTGCTTTGAAGCTACTGGATTAAACAAATCTCCCAAAGAAGATCTGACTCATTGATAGGACATCCGTTGATTCTACTCAGAGTTCCAACCAATAACTCTACAATGGCGAGACCACGTACTAGGTCAGCTTCTCATAATGCGGATGCCCATGAAACTGCTAGCGTACAACAAGCAGGACCTTGCAATCAACCAGCGATTCCGGGTGTAGGAACTGCCACCCAGGACCAAACCCCAGTTGTCACCAGAATAGAGTTCAACGACTTGATGAGAGAACTCAGGGAAAGCAGGAGACAACTAGGAGAGCAGATGCAAGCTAACGCCAACCTGATGGCACAACTCACTCAACAGCAGCAATAGAATGCTGGGGGCAATCCCGCCCCTTATTCCTCATCTGACAGCTCTACTTCCTCTGATGAGCCTCCCAGGTGCAGACGCCGTAAGACTGAAGCTGCGCGAGCAGATGTTGTTGTTCAAACAGCTGGAGACCGTGACCAGGCAGGAGCTGGAAACTTCGAAACCGGAGTGCGGGTGGAGGCTAGAGGCCCAGACCATCAAAACGCTGACGATGTCGAACCTCAAGACGCACGATTGGCAGATCGCCAGGAGAGGAGGCATCAGCATGGACAGTCGCGTAGAACAGACTCTAACCTTCCGCCTTCTATACAGACACCAGATCTGACAGCCATGGTCAGGAAATTGATGAAAGAAAATCAGGTTTTATCGAACGATGATTGGGGAGTATCAAGAAGTCATACTCCATTCACAGATGTTGTGCTGCATGCGGCGTACCCCAGGAAGTTTAGTATGCCTACTATCCCTGCGTATGAGGGAAAGACCGACCCCAGACAGCATGTCATGAGGTACGAATGGATGATGGATTCAGCTAGAGCAAATGATGCCACCAAGTGTAGATGCTTTCCAATTACTCTATCTGGGATTGCTACTATGTGGTTCACCCGACTTCCTCCGCGGTCCGTATCCAATTTCGAGGAGTTGGCAAAGAAGTTTATTGAGCAGTTCAGGATACACACTACTCGTCCGAAGGATGTAATGTCTCTGTCAAGTGTAATCCAAAGTCCTGGGGAGTCATTGAAAGAATATTTGCAAAGGTTCCATGTTGCGGCAACTGAAGTCAGCAATCCCAATGATCATGCTATTCTAATGGCTGTAATGAGAGGTGTGGACCTAGATTCTGAGTTTGGAGACTGGTTGGCGAGAAAACCTCCGACTATGCTAGAGCGTTTTTACTCAAAGGCACACCAGTTCATAAGGAGAGAGGAAGCTAGGTGGGTAAGGCGAGATAAGGCACCAGGGCCTGTCCAAGAGTCTATGAAAAGCAACGTTGCTGTGAAGCAGTCCGGAGACAACTCGGGAAAGGTCCAAGTCAATGTCCAGAACAAGCCTGGGCAGCCTAAGGAATTCGGAGGAAGAAATCAAGGGAAGAAGAGAGAAGTGGGGAAGTGGAAATCAAGAATTCCAAGCTACAACGAGTATACCCCGCTGAATGCGTCTTTTGAGAACATTTACCTATCTACCTGCAATACTTTTCAGTACAGAAAGCCACGTCCAAAAGAATCAACCGAGGAGCAGAAGCGAACCGAAAAATATTATCGCTTCCATGAGACTTATGGGCACAGTACGGAAGAGTGCAGACACCTGCACGACGCTATCGAGAAGTTGATCAGGCAAAAGAATTTGCAAGAATTTATGAAGGATCCACAGGAAGGAGGACAGGGAACGACCAACCCAGGTCGCGCACCAGCTCCGCGTCATCCCGAGGAGCCTGCCCGAACTGTGGGTAGACTAGTTATAAATACAATTATCGGCGGACCTCACCCCGCGGATAAAATTGGCAAGAGATGGAGCGGTATGCAAGTTCCCTGAAGCATGCAGATTTTGAGTGCTGTTCGAACGTGGAGGATGGGACCCCTTCTAAGCAGCAGTGCATAATGACAGACGATATAGTGTTCAGAAACAGAGATGCTGATCAGATAGAGGCTCCAACCATCGACCCGATGGTCATATCTGCGACGATCGGACCGGCATATGTAAAAAGAATTCTGATTGATTGCGGAAGTTCTGTCAACATAATCTTCAAGAAGGCTTATGACCAAATGAAAATGGAAACGAAGGACTTGAAACCGCCCAAGGCTCGCATACATGGCTTTAACGGCGCAGCGACCGATGCAGTGGGGTATATTGAGTTACCAGTTGAACTGGGACAAGGCGAGCGTCGGAGGGTGCGAATTCTACCCTTCGTAGTTTTGGATGTGGATTCTCTATATAACGTTTTCTTGGGCCGGCCGGCCCTGGCTGAATTTAGGGCAGCATTAGCCCCGTGGTGTTTAACCTTGAAGTTCCCAACTGACAAAGGAGTGGGTATTGTTCACGGCGACCAAGCAGCTGGTCGTTCCTGTTATGGACTGAGCTCCGAGAGGCCCATCGGAGGGAGAAAGGGAAGGTTGCGGACAATCCCGTCTGCATCCTTAATATGGATAATTGACAAGTAGTGCCCGAGCCCTGGCTCGGGCATAATTCTCGGATCTTCAGAGACATAGATCCGAGAGACGACGATGAGAAACCCAGGGAAGAGAAGGCAGCGCCGGCTGAATTAACGGTTGACATTTCAGTCAGCCGAGACGACCCTTCGCGAATACTAAAGATCGGATCACAGCTTGACCCCGCGATGGCTGAAGACCTTAGTGACTTCCTCCGGGCGAATCTTGATGTCTTCGCCTAGACGCATTCTGATATGTGTGGGATTTCACCCGCCATCACGAGTCATATGTTGAACATAAACCCGAAATACGTCCCAATTAAACAAAAAAGGAGAGGAATGGACCCGGAGAGGTCCGCTGCTCTCAGAGAGGAGGTGGACAAACTCAAAGCTAATGGGTTCGTCCGCGACGCCCTCTACCCTGAATGGGTATCCAACCCCGTGTTGGTGAAGAAGGCAAATGGGAAATGGAGGACTTGCGTAGACTATTCCGACTTGAACAAAGCATGCCCCAAGGACAGTTTCCCTTTGCCTAGGATCGATCAGTTGGTCGACTCCACCGCAGGACATGAACTGTTATCATTCATGGACGCATACTCAGGATACAACCAAATCCCGATGCATATCCCGGACCAAGAACACACCAGCTTCGTTACAAATGTCGGGCTATATTGCTATGTAGTAATGCCCTTCGGATTGAAGAACGCAGGAGCAACCTACCAGCGTTTGGTGAATCGAATGTTCAAGGACCAGCTTGGTAGAACGATGGAAGTCTATGTGGATGACATGCTCGTGAAGTCACGACGGTCAAACGACCACATTCGAGACTTGGCTGAAATGTTCGGCATACTCAGGTTTTACGGGATGAAGATCAACCCTCTAAAGTGTTCCTTCGGTGTTGCGTTCGGGGAAGTTTTTGGGATTCATCGTCAATGCTAGAGGAATTGAAGCTAACCCAGAAAAGATCCAAGCTATTCGAGATGTGCAATTGCCCAGGACTATAAAGCAGGTACAGAGCTTGAACGGAAAAGTAGCTGCGCCAAGTCGATTCATATCCAGGGCAACCGACAAGTGCATCCCGTTCTTTGATATAATAAAGAAAGGAAAGAGGAATTTTGAATGGACGTCTAGTTGTGAGGAAGCGTTTCGGGATCTGGTGAGGCATCTGGAGAGTCCACCAGTGCTGTCAAAACCAGTAGACCACGAGATGTTGTACGTATACTTGGCTGTATCCCCGCATGCGATAAGTGCGGCTTTAGTTCGTGAGGAGGATCGAGTCCAGAAGCCGGTATATTATGTTAGCAAGCGTTTAACGGGGGCAGAGAGAAATTACCCTAAAATCGAGAAATTGGCCTATTGCTTGGTGATTGCATCACGTAAGCTACGCCCATACTTTCAAGCACACTCAATCAGTGTTTATACCGATCAACCCCTGCGGCAGGTACTCCAACGACCAGAAACTTCTGGAAGATTGCTAAAATGGAACATCGAGTTGAGCCAATTCGATATCGCTTACTTACCACGAAGAGCCATACAAGGGCAAGCATTAGCAGATTTCATCGCTGAGTTTACCATACCCGTCGAACCAGATAATCACGACGTCATCCCCCCCGTTCGGTGGAAATTATACACTGATGGGGCCTCAAACGACCGTTGCTCCGGCACGGGTGTAGTTCTTATAACTCCGGAAAACCGATCAGTCTGTTATGCTTTGAAGCTCGATTTCCCAGCTACGAATAACGAGGCAGAATATGAAGCATTGATTGCTGGCTTGAAGCTCATCGGAGAACTCGAGATCAAATCAATTGAAATCTTTTGTGACTCACAGTTGGTGGTTTACCAAGTACGGGGAGATTACCTAGCAAAGGGACAAAAGCTTGCTCCGTACCTTGTTTAGGTCCAGGAACTACTCTCGAATCTTGAGCGTTATGACATCTCGCATGTCCCGCACGAACATAATAAAGAAGCCGACTTGTTGGCTAAGTTTGCGAGTACAGGTGATGCGCAGCAAATGGGATTGTATCCCGTTGAAGCCTTGCATGCCCCGAGCATAGACAAGATGAAAGTCGATCGTGTGTTGGAAACGGAAATCGAGAAGGAATCATGGATGACCCCACTAAACTTGTACCTGACGACCGGGACTTTACCAGAAGAAAGGAGCAAAAGACGCCAGGTCCTTCGAAAGGCCGCGCGATACGTGATGCAGGATGGATTAATGTACCGAAAAGGATTCTTAGTCCCATTATTACGGTGCATCGCTCATGACGAGACAAAGCGGGTCTTAAGAGAGGTTCACGAAGGGGAATGTGGCGACCATACTGGGGGGCAAACGCTGGCAAAGAAGATCCTCTGCTATGGATATTACTGGCCGACCATAAATCGGGACGCTGCAGACTACGCAAGAAAATGTGACAAGTGCCAAAGATATGCGAAAATCCCGAGGACTCCATCAACGGAACTCACGCAAATGGTTAGTCCCTGGCCGTTTGCGATCTGGGAAATCGACATAATCGGCTCTTTGCCTATATCCAAAGGTGGTGCGAAATACGCGATAGTTGCAGTCGACTATTTCACGAAATGGGCTGAGGCAGAACCTTTGGCCACAATCACCTCTAAGAAGGTCATTAACTTCGTTGTACGAAACATTATATGCCGCTTCGGCCTTCCTCGCACCATCATTACGGACAACGGGATGCAATTCGAAAGCAGAGAGTTCAAAGAGTTCTGTTTAAAGTATGGCATCGAGAAGAAGTTCGCCGCCGTCGCACACCCGAAAGCTAATGGACAAGTCGAGGCCGTTAACAAAATAATCAAGTCCATACTAAAGAAGCGTCTGGAGAAGGTTGGAGGCAAGTGGGTAGATGAGCTCCCGACAGCACTATGGGCTTATAGAACTACCCACAAGTCCGCGACCGGCCACACCCCATTCGCCTTGGCATACGGCTCTGAAGCAGTTATACCCGTGGAACTTGAAGTTCCATCACACCGAGTGACATACTATGATCCCAAGACAAACCAGGACCTCTTGTTGGAATCGCTGGACTGCATCGAGGAAAAGCGTGAAGAGGCCGAATTAAGGGTGGCAGCGCATAGACACTGAGTCAAGCGGTACTACGACAGCAGAGTCCGCCCAAGGATTTTTGATGTGGGTGATCTCGTTTTGAAACGAGTTTTCCCAGTACCATCACGTATGAATCCCAGCTGGGAAGGTCCATACGTCATTGAACGGAAGCTTGGAGAGGGAACATCCAAGCTAGCGACCGTTGATGGCACGACACTCCCCCGAGCATGGAACAGTGAACATCTACAACACTATTACATTTAGCATGTTTTCTTTCTTGTTTTAGGCACTGTTATTTCCTGTATGTTTTCGTTCAGTCGTTGCTTAGTTTCTTTTTAACTATGTAATCGAGCAGTTTAGTTGATTTTCATTAATAAAGGCTTGAAGCCGTATTTTCCATGAATCACTAATGTTTCTATATCTCATAATCGGATGACGAACTACATTATCCTGTACGACGTACGGACTCGTATGAACAACCTCAAATCTCCGAATCCCCAGAGCGCGGATCGGAGTACTCTAAGTCCCCAGAGTGCGGACTAGAGTATAAACGATTCCAAATCTCCGAACCCCCAGAGCGCGGATCGGAGTACTCTAAGTCCCCAGAGCGTGGACTAGAGTATAAACGATTTCAAATCTCCGAATCCCCAGGGCGCGGATCGGAGTACTCTAAGTCCCCGGAGCGCGGACTAGAGTATAAACGATTTCAAATCTCCGAATCCCCAGAGCGCGGATCGGGGTACTCTAAGTTCTCGGAGCGCGGACTAGAGTATAAACGATTTCAAATCTCCGAATCCCCAGAGCGCGGATCGGGGTACTCTAAGTCCCCAGAGCGCGGACTAGAGGATAAACGATTTCAAATCTCTGAATCCCTATAGCGCGGATCGAAGTACTCTAAGTCCCCAGAGCGCGGACTAGAGTATAAACGATTTCAAATCTCTGAATCCCCAGAGCGCGGATCGGAGTACTCTAAATCCCCGGAGCGCAGACTAGAGTATAAACGAATTTCAAATCTCTGAATCCCCAGAGCGCGGATCGGGGTACTCTAAGTCCCCAGAGTGCGGGCTAGAGTATAAACGATGCGAACCTCCGAATCCCCTGAACGCGGATCAACTTACTCTAAATCCCCGGAACGCGGATTTAGAAAAAGGTCCAAGTACTCGAGAAATGTGGAACGAGAAGTATGCCACGTCTGGAAATGTTTGAACAACACGAGAATGGACTGGGAGATAATGCAACTCATAAGAACTTGAGTTATGACTACAGTTAGTCGGCAAACCAAAGAAAAGCAAGAGAATCATTCAAACAAGAAAGAAACTAAACTTCATTCAATAGTTCAAAATGGGGTTACACAGTTACTCCTACAAAACTCAGAGTTAAGAACCTATCTATACAAACTACGAGCTACAAAAGATAAAAGCAACTACAAGACTTAAGCAAGAAGCTCGTTGAACGAGTGTATCGATTATTTCTTCGGTTTCTTCTTCTTGTCTTC
This sequence comes from Allium fistulosum, assembly GCA_030737815.1. Taxonomy (NCBI): domain Eukaryota; kingdom Viridiplantae; phylum Streptophyta; class Magnoliopsida; order Asparagales; family Amaryllidaceae; genus Allium; species Allium fistulosum. The sequence continues at coordinate 1,432,987,594 of CM060902.1, forward strand.
CTTTGTTTTTTCCGACGACTCCTCTCCTTCATGCTTTTTCTTGGATTTCTTGCTTGCTAAAGAAGCGGAGTCAGGAGTAGGAGACGGAACATCCAGTGGTTTGGACCTGCCCGGGAGAATGATTTTCAAAGGTCTGTTCCGCGGGTCGGTAAGCTCCAGTATTTCAGGTTCAACTTTGACCTCGACCTTTTTCTTCTCCTCTTCGGTGAGGCGGTCCTTCATGCTCATCTTTGAAGTATGCTCAAAGGCGCCAGTGATTTCGATTTCATCACTCCCTTCAGCAGGAGATGAGCGTCAAGCTTATCATCATCTAGCGCCCCGATCACTTGAGCATCGGGACCAGGAATTACTCCCGCGTGAACAGCGTCGCTTGTTTTCTCTGCCTCCTCCTTGGCGTCATCGCTCCTCGGAGTTGGCTCGGGGCCAGAGTAGCCTGCACGAAAACATAAAGAATGAACATTGAAACGAATAACCACTGCTGGAAAATGACAGATCTTTCAACTTCTAGAGAAGAAAAGTTTCCTACCAGGTTCCGGTTGGCTATCGGTCGCGCGTGGGGTTTCACCCTCCAGGATAGGGGATAGCACATGAGCGCCGAGCCCAGGATCTTCAGGATCATAACCGGCATGCTGCTCGAATGGATCAAGTGTCGACCGACCGGCCGGTTGAGCAGCGAAAGAAGCAGCAATATGAGGAGCAGTAGTCTCAGCCCCAGATGGGCCAGCTTCATCACTTTTCTCTTTTGAAAGAGGAGAGCCTTTGCTATAAAGCGCCAAAGCTGCGGATAGATCTGCTGGCTCATTTCCCCTAAGAAACTCCTTCACCAAGGCCTCCTCATCGACCTCTTCAAAGCCCGACTCGATTTTCCTGATCTTTACTAAGGTTTCCCAGGCCTCAGCTAGGGATTCGAGATAGCCATCGCCCAAGAATGTTAAGTCACGATGCATAAGGATGCAGGCTCTGTACTCAGCAATCAACGGGTCAAACATGCATTTGACTTCTTCCTTGCCGGCTTCTGCGGCCGCCTCGAGGCGAGAGTCAATCTCCTCCGCAGCTTTTCTTTTGCCCTCCTCACGGGCTTCGTCCTTCATTTTCTCAACCCCAGCAAGTTCGTCATCGAGCTTCGTTTTCAGGAGCCGAGTAGCAACGATTTCATCACAATATCGTTGTGATTCTTCTTGAGCAGCTACTTTGTCCTCTTTCTCCTTGGAGAGTAATTCTTTCAGCTCTCTGACTTGGACGGCGAGCGTGTCCCTTTCTTTTTGGACAGAGTCTTTTTCTAGAGCGAGGGCACCGCTGCGCTGGACTGCTTCATCAAGCTCCTTCTTGTGAGCCATCTCTAAACGAGTAACTGCCTCAGCAGTATCTTTTGCGCTTTGTTCAGCGACTTCCAGCTTTGACTTATACGAAGCAAGCTCTTCGTCTTGATGCTTGATGATGTTCTTGTCGTAGCCAGCCTCCAATTTCAGGCGATCAATCTCATATTGACGCTCAACGGACACCTCCGATATCTTTTCAACCAAGTGTACAAACGCGTCATGTTGAACATAGACGTCGTTATTGCAGGCAAGGGCACTCTGCTTCACATGCCCAGGGATACGGTGAATAGCCGGGAGGAATTTCAAACCATCAAAGCAAATTTTTGGAAACTTGGCCTTAAGATCGACCATCTTTTCCGCTACAGTGGGATCGACCGCGGGAGTAGGGGGAGGAGGCTTTGGAAGTTCTGCTCTTTTTCGTTGCTCCCGAATTTGCCTTGTGCTCGATGAACCGGAGTGCTGTTCTCGAGGAGCATCAGTTTGGTAATCCTTCTGTGAAGACTTCTCTCTATCCGGCTCAGTTGGAGAAAGAGGATCACGGGACTGTGAAGATTGAGAATATGCCTTCTTACGATGAGACGAATCGCGGGGACGATTGTCTCTATCTTCATAATCGTCTCTGTCCCTGCGTCTGCCTGAACCTGAGTCCCGTTCGGAGTGATGAAATATGGAAGAGCCATGAAGGCGATCGAGTCCGTGAGAGCGCCCCATGTCACCTGCAAAGAATGGAGATAACAACGAGTTATGAAAAACCCGGGAAATAAAAAAGAAACTTGAAGTGTATGATGGAATGCGTATGTGCGTGTGTGTCCTAGTGTTCCCCCCGACGGACCAGTTCTTTTATCTTTACTAATCGGAGTATCGTCTCCCTGGACTGGGAGTTGAACTCCCGCATTGCCTCTAGCGGGCGAAGAAAGCTCGAGGGCTTCAAGATCGTCAAACCCGTAATTAAGTATATCATCAGGGATAGAGAGATTCGACAAACCCCTTAGAGAACTTTCCAGGTGCTGTGAGGAAGCCTCTTTCTCGGGCGGGATAGGCATAACTTTTGAAGTGCCACCAACTTTCTCTTTCCGAATTTTGTATTTTTAACCTCTTCTTTCCCTTCGAAAGGGGAGGATGACGTTTCAATGTCGTGAACTTCGACAGCCGGATTCCAAGCAGGACCCACATTCTCGCCTTGGGTCTCAGGAGCTTCATCCTCTTTGTGCTCGCCTTCTTCGTGCACATCGGGAGTGCGGCGTGATGACGATCCGGCCTGTTTTTTCCCTTTACCGGATGCTGGCTTGGGAATAGAAACGCCCTCCGGAAGGCTAATCCGGCGACCAGGGGCAAGCAAGCCAAACCTCGACAATGACTCGTTTGAAATGATGGTCCGAATGTCTCGTTCCTCGGCAGGAAGAGCTCTAATGGCCTCAACGGTCTCAGAATATCCTCGGCCCTCCGGACGCGGGTTGATACCTAAAAAAGATGAAACGAGGAGTTAGAAAAAGCATGACTTTGCTTAATCGCGAATGATGACTCAGCGAAGAGACTTACTGCCTTTAACCCATCTCCTCGCAAAACCAGGAGGGCAATGCACGTAGAACCATTCCTGTTTGTACAGGGCGAATTTACTGCATGCTCCTGTCAAGATTTGGCATTTGTGGTACGGCTCGAGGAACATGAAGGAAGGGTTGTCTTTCCGTTTCTTGATCATATAGATATATCTGATGTCGCCAGAGGTTGGAGGTCTAGAGAAGACGGCCATAAAGAGTAGATAGGTCCCATATAGAAACGCGTGACCGTTCGGATGTAGCTGCGATGGAGCAATGTCGATGTACTGCAACACGTCCCGAAGGAACAAGTTAAACGGAGGCACGCTGCCCATCCAACACATGAATTTGTTGCAAGTGGTATATCCGACTGGGGGCAGGTGAGGACGATCGTGTCGCGAAGGGACTAACACATCGGCGAAAGGAATCCCATGGATGGAACATATCCGTCGGAGTGCGGCTTCATTGATCTTCGAAGCTTGTGAATCAATCGGATTGTCCAGTAGAATTGTTGCTTCCAGGGCATCGGGTGCTAAGTTATGAGCAGGGGAAGTCGACGGATTAGAAGTATCAGCGGCTTCTTGCCTTGATGACGGCCCAGGCCTGTCGGATATAGTGGCGGAGCTAGACTTTCTCGACATCCCCAATAAATAATGAATCTGGCTAAGTGCCCGAGAAAACTATACTTAAAAAACGTTGAACGTTAGAATTAACAACACGAATTTTCCCCCCGCGTGATGTATGAACTAGTGCAAGCAATCGTGTACAAGCAATAAGAATCTAGAGATTTCAAAGATATAAAAATGAGCTTCGAATCGTCGCCTTCGAAGACCGTCATCGCTGACCGTCTCAAAAAGCCCGCCTTGTGGTGACTACAGTTTCAAATTCAGAAAACGAATGTTAATCTAAGTTCAGATTTATGTCTACTAAAGCTAGGGAATTAATGATCCGGGTCAGTTTCATGTGATAGTGTGCTTAGGTCCTAGTCCTTGTTTTGCTATATGAATAGGCAAGGTTAATAAGTGTTCGGCCTAGTTCCTGCTCAGCTAAAGGTATTGTTCGGCATTTGTATTGTTCGGCATTTATGATGTTCAGCATTTGTATTGTTCGGCATTTATGATGTTCGGCATTTGTATTGTTCGGCATTTATGATGTTCGGCATTTGTATTGTTCGGCATTTATGATGTTCGGCATTTGTATTGTTCGGCATTTGTGACTGTTTGGAAAAACGTCATTCGGCTGAAATCTTGTTCGGCCGGGACAACATTCGACATCCTATTTGGCTCATACTCGCTCCACATCTTTCCGTTGCACTACCCGGCATATGGCGAATCGTGCCGAGACAAGGTTACGTCGAGCGCCAACGCTCGACACACCATCCTCTACAGCGAGCTCATTTCCCCTTATCTTCTTCCATCCACACCGAACCACGAGGACGAATCGTCCGGTGAGTCGCACCGAACCATCCTGTTCGGCATTCTAACCAACTCCTACCTTCCTCCACATCGTCTGGCCCTAAAAATCCGCACAACATTTACGAACTCGAGCTTCATGTTGAAACCCCTTTATGGATTTAGTTAGAGGGATTGTTACCTAGTTAGTAGAGCACGACTTGGAGAAATTTGGAGTTGGGGCCGCGGTTTTGATTAGTGCCGAATAGGTTAGGAAGAGTTGTTAAGTCTTTGAAGGTTGTTAACAGGCGAGTTTCTCGAAAACAAGATAGGAGAAGTGAGTGTGAAAAGAGAAGGAGGAAGAAGGTATCGACTTTTATAGGACAGAAGGAGAAGTCGAAAAGGCTATATCCAGTGGAACCGGTCAAAGCCATAGTGTTCGGCATCGGAATACAAAGTCGTTCGGCATGGGGAGTGTTCGGTTTCGACTGCTTCGTTCGGCATCTATACCACGCTCGTCATGCACCTCCACCATTGATATTCTCAAGAAAACGTCTCCAAGGAGAGTTAACCTAGATTCGAAGCAAAGTACGGGGGATACGCAATCCAAAGCGTATCACGATTCAGTCACGTAATACACTTTGGAGGGCAAGTGTTTCCTGGAGATTTGACCAGGCAACTAGTGCTCGGCATCAACTAGTGCTCGGCATCAGGTAGTACTCGGCATCAGGTAGAACTCGGCATCAGGTAGTACTCGGCATCAGTTAGCACTCGGCATCAGTTAGCACTCGGCATCAGATATTACTCGGCATCAGTTAGTACTCGGCATCAGGTAGTACTCGGCACCCAGTAGAACTCGGCGACAGGAGTACTCGGCACCCAGTAGAACTCGGCGATAGGAGTACTCGGCATCCAGAAGACATTCGGTGTACATGACTACCCAACATGACAGTATCGTTCGGCCAAAGGAATCGCTCGGCCAGAATGCATCGTTCGGCCAGAGAGCATTGTTCGGTCAAGAGCTTCGGACAGAAGCACGTTCGGCTTCGACTGACAACCATTCTGCACTTCCCACACATCCAACATACCGTTCGGCATGGAAAGGATGGTTCGGCATCATGGTGTTCGGCATACCTGGTTCGGCATGCAGCGGCCACTATACTTGGGCTAGAGTGTTCGGCTACCGAGCCCACCTGGGAAGTCCAGCCCATCTTTGTCTATAAATAGAGGGGCAGGGTCACAGTGAAGAGGGATCTTTTGGAAGAACACTGGGGAGACTCTGCCATTTTTTAGACTCATCTTCTCCACTTAGCAATTGCATTCAAGTATTCGATCTACGAATTGTATTTGTAATCAATCATTAAGAAGATCAATAAAGTTTAACCTCAAAGTGGACGTAGGCAATTACGCTGAACCACTATAAATTTGGTGTTCTTACTTTCTGCATTTAAATTAGCATTGTCTTCTCTGTTTCATTTACCTTCATCACTTATTTCTCTACATAATCTTTCTTCACGAGGTTAGTGACCAATCTTGGTGCTAACAGTAACATATCTTAAATGACAGTGATTCAAATCTTTCCTTAGAATTTAGTATCAGAGATAATCGCCAAAATCATTCTCTAACAAATAGCATGCACTTGGCATTTATTATCCTTCTACTCTATTGAAACTTAATTTAACAATAAGTTACTATACAACTAATTGCTTATTACACTTTTCTTTGAAGTGTGTGCCACATAGAGAAATTAACTATATTTAACCTTGTGAAATCATTTAATCAAAATCATTCCCAATCCGAGTTCAATAAGAATCATATATAATGAAGTTATATTCATTGCTTCATTTTTCTTAAATTAGTGTTCAGTTTTGGAAACCGTTGTATATTCATCCATGTATACAAATAGAGGGAAACGCCACATTGATTGATGCAAATTAATATGTGAAGGAGGTCTAAATTATCTTCTAATGAAATGATTGTTAATAATGTAGTTTAGTAAAAGGACTTCTACAGTTAATTTTACGACAAATTCAGTATCAAGTTTGATGCTAATTAATAATCTTGTAGGTAGCTGCTACAATTGTTATAATTCAAGTTAAAGCAATTATGTTATATTTTCAGTTTATCTATGGTTATGAGATGATCTCTAAGACATAATATTGGTTTAAAAAAACTGTAATAGGTAAAAAGGAACCCACATAAGAGTATTACCATAATTATATCACTGTCTAATCATGGTTTCAAAAAAACCATGAGTTAAAGTATTGTTGTATATAAATCTAAACATGAGACGATAATGTTGTATATGAAATTCAAATAACATATTTACTGAAAATTTTGATTTTGAGTTAGAAATAAATATGCAATCAACATCTTCAAATGATTGACAACAAACTTTTTTATCACGATATTACTTTATAAAGGAACTCACATTAGTGTGATGTATATTAATTTTAGCGTATAGTGTATATGTTATCTAAATTATTGGTCGTTCCATTTTCAAAAACGGTTTGTGTGAACATGCATGAAATATAAGGAAAATAATTGAGCATCAATGAGTAGAAATACATAGCAAATACCAAGTGGTGAAAATGGACAAATACAGAAGTAACATATTTTTGAATTCCTACTAACACAATAAATACCCACGTTTAATTCTTTCTCCTTAATTTTGCTTGAAGGAGGACATAATTTCCTATTATAATAATAATATAATTGTTATTCTATAGAGAGCATCATGTATTCATATAATCTCAAGCAAACAACATAAGAAAGCCCATTGTACAAATATAACTTTTAGAAAGACGGATCACATTTTCAAAATCTTACATCATGTAAGCATGGAATCCATCATCTTGCGATTCCAAAGCTCCATAACTCAATTCAACTAATCATGAATTGATCGCAAATCAATCAAATAAAAATCTTCTCAAAACAATGGATTGTCATTTTAACTCAAAGGTCAACTTAGAGCATCATAGATCATTAGTCAACTTCAGTCCTTAAAAAAGTATTTTAGGCAATAGTCTAGAGTGAGTACCTGTGATAATAAGAAGCAAAGCATAAAACCTTGAGACAAACAAAGTCTAGTGTGAGTGATAAACGGTCTCAAAATACTATAAAAGTCAATATAGTAAAACAGAGACACTGAGTATAAAGAATCATACCTGACATGTTCTTGCATCTAACAGGTTAGCACATAACATTATATATGCTACACTATCCACTACATCATATAGGAATACTATGCTAAATATAATATGGGTGTCTGGGTACCTAACTCGGGAATACCTACATCATAAGACATCCATCCATCGCACAACAGTCACACTAATCATAACAAATACACAGTAAACATGCAATGACAACCACCCTCAAGATCTTGTATCGCCATGACTATCACCAAGGTCTTAGGTCACTACATATCACCATAACCATCACCAGTATCTTGCATCATCATAAACATTCCCAAGGTCTCGCGCTACCACGATCATCACCAGAGTCCTGTTTCACCATAACCATCATTAAGGTCTCCCAGATACATGATAACTTACTCAACGACCTCCCAGGCCAACAACCTATCTAGTTAATAATAGATAATATAACCAATATATCTCATATCGCTCCTTAATCGATATTTTTTCCAAAATATCGCTTAAAATATTATTACCGATATATCGTCCGATATTTGTCGATATCACTCCAATATTTAGTGTAAAATCCCCGATATTTTTAATAATATCATTCATTATTGTATGTCACTGAGAAAATAAATTTACAGATAAATATTTCACATTCTCAATGTTTGTTTTTAATATACGGTGAATGAAAATATATTGAAATCACAATGCACAAATTCTTTAGTTATAACCATAATTTTTTTAGCTTATTTCCTTCGTCTTTTGATAAAGAAAACTCTATTTACTCCATTATTTTATTTGTTTTATTTCATGTAAAGAATTTACCACTAAAAACTAGATTGTTTAAGTTCTACTTATTTTTTTAGTTATATTTTGGTTCACCATTTCTAACTGGTTCGTTAGGTTATGAAAATTGATTTTGTTAGTTATTGTCATGCACCAAGAACTAAAACTTTGAAGAGTAATATTGTTATATATTTGAAAATCGATAAAGAACATGCTAGAAGTTGTAATCAATGTCAAACCAATATTACTTATTTGATTAATTAAGTGAAAATGGAAACGAAGAAACTATAAATATGGAAAAAAAATTGTAAATTAATATAGATGATTAGATGAATATAGTATAAAAATGAAAAAACAATAAAGACGTAGATTATACGAATTTATTGACTTTTATAAGTTTATTCCATGACTTGTATTAAATAGAATATCCCGGTAAACATATTGTAATCTGTAAACTATATGCAATCACTATTTAATAGTAATTTGGAAATATTGATCCAAATATTTAAAAACATAACATCACTATAACATTATCAAATAGTAGAATATGGTTTATAACATGTTCCACACATGTCTGATAAATCACCGATATTATCCGATGTTATCACGATATTTTAGAATCTTTCATATTGGTACTTAATCGATACGTACCTGATACCGATATTAACTACTTAGCCGACAACATCTCATATCGCAATCAGATTCGGTGTTCGATCACATACATATCTCATAGGTACTACTCTTTAAGGGCAGGACCAACCATCCCATGGTTCAAGGTAGACTGGTGAACGTCCTCACATAACCTTGCCCTATGAAATACATATCACATCCCGAGTTATCAATGATCCCTTTAGCACACAACTTGATTCGAGACATCCTATGTCACATCACATCCTTCCTTGTCGACCATGCCTCCTTAGACTACTCTAGTCTCATACATACAATTACCATTAGAAGTACCCAGTCACACGTTTTATGTCACGGAAGATCTCTAGACATCCATTATAAGGTGTAGAGACAATATCATCAAGTTCTGAAGTCACTAAATCAAAGCATCGCACCAATGCTTCACCATCAAAATCACTCGTCATAGAGTCATACCATTGAAATCGAATGTCGAACGAACAAATAAACGAACACTGCATAATCCCCGAAATCTTTGCATTGACTCTCCTCGAACACCACATGTCGTCATGTTGGAACTGGGCCAGCACGCGGTGGGATAAATGAGGAAATTTCAAAAAAATTGTTCCATTTTGGATCTTATTAAGCAAATGAAGTCTAAATTTATTTACATATTATCTAAATTTATTTTAAATAAAATTAATGTTTTACTTAATTTATTATAAAGTATTATTATATTAATGTTATAATCAATATATAATATAATATGTGCATTGTATACGCATATTTATGTACATATACGTGCAACATAAAAGGTGTACATAATTTAAAATGTTCATGTATAGATTATGGGATTTATACCGCAACGTGCATATTAGCCTCTCCATATACGTATGTGTTGTTTGTTATGTAAATACACACACACATAAATGTGTGTGTTTTATCAGATATATAAGTTTATATAAATATATGTATCTATGTATATAAGTAGTTAACATTATAATATGTAGTGATTTCAATTTAATATAGTAAATATAAATTCAAATTAAAGTTTAAAATTCAAATGCTCGATCTTAGATCTAGTTCTACGTAGTAAATATCTAGCAATTCAAATTTAAATTAGTATATTAATTCTATATATATATATATGTTATATTATTTTTTTCAAACTTACAAAAATTATTATATTTTTAGGTACATGTGTATACATTATCATATAAGCACATATTAAATTGATGGTATGAAATCTGTATATTATATATATATATATATGTATGAAATATATTTCATGTAAATATGTGATTATATACACACACACAAACACGTCCAACCAAAATAAAAAATTTATTTTAAGTTTGCGATTTAAAATTTGGTTTTTATTTTTTTATTGATTTCCGCACGGAAATCATTTAAATATATTTATATACACACACATATATATCGAAAGCAATTTAAAACATGTACAAATTTTATCAAATAAATATTTTCATATATATATATATATATATTATTGATATGTAAATATGGTATTTAGGTTTTATGTTTAAATATATAATATAATATATATACGGCTTAAAGAAACTAATTTGAAATCATATTATGTGTACTGATAAATTTATATGTAAATTAAAATATAATATATATGTATATATTTTAAAATTAAGCTTGTTTAAAAATTATTAAATTATTATTTTTGAAAACAAGAATAAACAATGTAAAAATTTCTTTGTTCGTTGCTGAATTATATATGAGCATATATATATATATATAATTTAATCAACACATAACTAAATAAACATGTACATCCGACTTTGACGACATTAACATATATGGATTTGTGATAGTATACATATAACTAAAGGCAAAATAATGATATGATAAATGATATATATATATATATGAATATAAATTAGATTATTACCTTTATATGGCCTACAAGTAACACCTTGTAATGCTAAATCTGATCACTTCTTAAATTAGTATCCAAATCTTCAGATAGAGTACCAATCTGAGTGCAGTAACCACTGGTCTTTGATTTTAATTTTAAATTTTAAATTTGGAAGCTTGAATTTGAGGAGGATGGAGGAAATACGATCGGCCTTGGCTAGTTGAAAGTGGAGAGAGGGAGAGAGAGATAAAAGATGGGGTTAGATCTAAAGAGTGAAAGGAGGATCTGGATCCTAATTTCTCTCGTACCAATTCACCTCCTTTTTAATCAAAATTTAAGCCTTCCTTTAGCCTCCTATAGCTGACCATGATAAGCTTCCTTATGGGCCTCAAATCACTTCAAGCCCCATCAATAAAAACACATTTGAATCTAATTCAGATGCATATCGATATCGTATATCAATACGTGTGTTTATAACTATTATATACACGTTAATTAATATTGATAAACATAAATTAAATAAATTTTTATATTTGATAAATATTAATTAATTTGTAACAATTATAATCAATCAAATCAGGTGCTAATATGAGTTCAACATTTCGATCGTGTGACTCTTAAGTGGAAATTCGGTCAGCAATTAATGTTGAACAATTCAAATATTAATGTTCATACGTCACTTAGCAGGTGGTGTGATATTATGACCAATTTTATCGCATACATAGCTTTAGTAAAATCCGATTTTACCTTTTTTAATGTTACCCGACAGTGAAGATTATTTACACCAATTCTCCTTGCCAAAACTATATCACATTATGACTTGTGGAATTTAGTAATTGTCAAAATTCCATTATTATCCATATTCAATTTTATAGTCCAAACACAAAGTCCTTGGTTCAATAATAACAAGTATTATTAACTGAATTGCTTTGGCGAGTGTCTTTGACTTTGAGTTGACTTCAGTTTACCGTGATACTATCCTCATATAACCGAGGAGACGAATTCTCTCTTAAATAGCGTCTCACATCCAATGCTTCCACTCGACCCAACTTTAATCGTATAGTGGACGCCATGCCAATATTTAACTATAATCAAAGTGGATTTTCCACATTGAAGCTCGACGGTATTCTTAAGTTGAGGGAATTAAGTAATATTACCACATCGATATTTTCCATTTGGCCTTAGTTATATCAACCAACAGAAAACTATTGAGTGAGCCATTCCATAGTTATCCAATAACCATCAGTACGTATCCCCTTGGTTCCCTCAGCAGCCATTAGTACACTTCCTAACATTTCGAGAGCGTTGTGTATCTAGTCTCAATGGATGTATCGATATCTAATCTCGATACATCTTGACTTAGAATATCTAAAATGGTATGTTTTTTGTGGTAATAAATCATTCATGCTTACAACACATTGTAACTATTATCACAAAACATACAATTTATGGATTTTCTATTAATTATACTTTTAATTAAATTAATTGATTAATATAACATATTATATCAAGTATATAATAGAAAAAAAACACCTTTTATTTTGAACAAAATTGTTCATCGAGTTAGATATAGGTAACAATTACATAATTGCCCCTAGGATGTACCTCTAACTCTATCACGTCTCCCCTACCATGATCATGCCGGCACCGACATGATCGTATCGGGTCCAACATGATATACTTTAATGGTTAAGTCTTTCCTCAAATCAAAACTCATCTTCCATGGGCTCCCGGTAGTCTCTCCTTCCACACCTCGAAGTTTCTACATTTTCGCCTTAAAGTCCATCAAGTCAATGCCGACTTCTTTCCTTAGCCGTAATTTTTCTAGGTCTAGAAATTGAAACCTCTCGTTGCCATACCTGGTCCTAAAGTTCCCCAACCTAAAACCCTGAAGCAACAGTAAAATGGCCTGGAGCAATCATGTCGGTGCCGACATGTTTCCTTACCCAAATTTTGTAACTCTAAAAACACAAATCCTCTCATCATTTGCCCCATTTCTGAAGCCAAGCCTTCATCATCTCGAAGATCTTTGCAATAGGCCTGAAGTCAAGCTCTAGAATCCACAAAGTGCCTCTACCACCTACTTGTTCTTTAATCACTACCTACTTGTTCTTTATTCACCACCCACTTAATTTAGGTTTCACCAAAACACGAACGAATCTCGTCCAAACTATAGGAACTGGGCTAGCCCACAGTGGAAGAAATGAGTGAATATCAATTTTTTTACCATTTTGTATTTTTATTGGGTCTACAAAGTCTAATTCATTTGGAATATTTCTGAATTTCTTTTAAATAAAATCGTTATTTTATTTAAATTTATAGTATAATCTTATATTATGTAATTAATATTATATTATATACATACTCATGTTATATACACATATATTTGTGCATGCGCACATGTTTAACATAACAATCATGTAAGGTTTGACATTGCCTGTGTAACATAGCAATAATTAACAGAATGTAACACATTAGTTATATTTTATATTTTATTACATAATATTATCAGTAAAGATACTCCCGGTAAAAAATAAAAAACAACTTTTTTAAATTAATTTTAAATTTGCAGCCGATAATAGAAAAATTAATTTTAAATCGAAAAATTGTGCAAAAAAAATTCGAAGCATAAAATACCACTTAGGATTTACTGAAATTTAAAAACAAAATTTCGTAATTAATTTTTTAATAATTTTTAAATGGATGTTTAAATAAAAAATTATATAAAAAAATATTTATATTTAAATATGTCTATTATATAATATGTATATTCAATATTATTACTTTATTCGTATGATTGCATATAAATATATGTGTGTGTGTGTGTGTGTGTGTTTATGCTTATATACTTAATTAAAATTATTTAAACAAAACAATAATATACATACACACACACATATATATATACATATATATTTAAATATTTGTATATAAATAATAGTATGTATATACATACATACATATATATATATTGATATATTTGCATGTTAGATGAGATAACATGTCTGTCGCGATGTCAATCCCAGCATTTATACATGGGCATGTTATACCTTGCATGGATTGATATGTTACACATGCGCGCACTCACGCACACACACACATACATATATATGTGTGTACGTGCGCGCGTGTGTGCGCGTGCATATGACACACACACACAGAGATATTCATGTATATATCATAACATAAATTAAATAATACTATATAATATATCAATTTAAATAAAATAAAAGATTTTATTTAAATGAAATTTAGAAATGTTCTAAATAAATTAGACTTTATAGACCCAATAAAGATCTAATATGGTAAAAAAATTGAAATTCATCTATAACATATGCTAGGGGCTGGCTTAGTCCCATGAATGGTATCGGAGCCCAATAGCTTATGCGGTCTAAATTAGTCATGTTAGGATTAATTAATTAAGCTCACAGCCAAGTTAGTAAGGTGCTTATAAAAGTAGTAGGATTGGGTCTGAATAATCTAGTACTCTGCCCTACCTACCAGCCTACCGCGAATAGATATGTAAGACCTAAGGTTGTCCCTAATTGAAAATGCCCAATTTGAATTTGGTCTTGGGCTAATTTTCAACAATTGTTTGAAAATTAAAAATATAAGATTTTCAATTTAAAAGTAAAATTCAAACTAAAAGAGATACATATAGTATAAATGTAATAATATAATATATTTTTTCAAAATGTTTAAAAAATAATATAAATTCATTTCTGATATCCGGCATTTTAACCCGGCTATATTGAACTGATTGCACAAGTTAGATTCGACTGCTATCAAGGCCGATGAGTCCAGAGTGATGGTTGTGGGGTCCAGAAGTCAAGACAGATGATAACACAAAGTCAAGGTTGAATGGAATTGATAGTTATGCAAGACAAAATGTTCGAAGTATGTAATATGGTTCAATATATATGAGGGATCGGCATGAATTAACATCCATAATAGGGATCCGTATGTTTTAGGGAGCAAGTGCATTTCAATAGAAAACAATTAATACCTTAAGATCCACAAGTCCAATGCATATGAAATTTTACGAGCAAGGTATGGGGACCCTAGGGAGCCTACCCTAGGGATCGCACCTCAAGAAGATGAAGTCGGAGTGATCGGCACTCTTCCCTTGGTAGGGATCGACAGGAATCAACGGGCAACCTATGTTGAAGCAAAGATCAAGTAATAACTCAAGTTCTACTAATCCAATTGGCATGAAATTTGGAGGCTAAGTATATTTTCGCATAAGGAATCTATCATAGGGATCGCACCCTGAAATTCCACCAAAGTAAGGATCGGTACCGATCCCTTTTCTTTGGGAATTTGGTCATGCGACCCCTCTTGTGTGTTTATATGGTTCTGAAGGTCCTTCTATCGAATTTTCAAGGAGATATTTGCCAACTTCATCTATAAATACAGGCTTGGTTGTTCATTTTTGGGACTTTATGCTGCTAGTTGCTTTATACTCTTTTGTAACTGAGGATTTTCATCCAATTCCGATTGTACTCAATTTATGAAGTGATTAATAACGCAATATGTTCAAAGTGGATGTTGGCAAACAACGCCGAACCACTATAAATTGTTGTGTGCGTGTTATTATTTCAATTTTCTACTATTTCTTTATTATTATCCTCCATTTTTATTTTATATTCTTCATTTATTTCTCTTCAAAACTTCTATTGGGTGTTTGTGCCAATTTTTGGTGCTTTCACTGAGAACCTTGATTCTCAGCTTATTAGGATCCCTTTGTGCTACTGGATTGTATAAATTCCCCGAAGGAGATCCACATTTATCTTCAAGAAGTTTGCTTGTTCTATTCAAATTTGCAAAAATCTAAGCACAACTATCAACAACGTTGAGGAACACTAGATCTACTTCTCAGAACGCATAAGTAAATGACAATTCTAGCATCCAACAAGGAGGCCCGAGCAGTCAACCGATGGATGTGAATGCTAATCCAGATGAAGTTTGGAATCTAGCTGCTTCCATTACAAGAGCTAAATTCCAAAATCCGATGAGAGAGCTAGTGGATAGCCGTCGACAATTGAATCAGCAGATTCAAGCCAATATCAACCTAATGAACTAGCTTAGTTAGCAACGGTGAGGGAAAGCTAGGAGGGAACCTACCCCTTACTCAACATCGAAGAGTTCTAGTTCATCGGATGAGTATCACAGCCACAGGTGTCACAGAATTGATAGGTATCACACAGAAGCTGCAGGGCATCAACAGGCAAACCTACTTGGTCTGCTAAGGCCGATCGGTGCAGATCCCTCAGTAGGGATCGGTACTGATCCCTCCTCCTGAGGAGGGAACTTACCTACACATACTGGGATTCAAGCTGGAGCTGCTGCGACTGATTTGGATGATGGAGTTTAGTTAAATGTTGACCAGTTGCTTCCCCGGAATTATGATGAAGTGAATGTGCGTGGTATACATCGGGAGGATGGTGAACCAAAAAGCGTGGAATGACCCATAGACATCGACCTAACCATTCACGTGAGGAGGAACATGACCATCGCATGGCACCAACTATTTAAACGCCTAAATTGTCGGCTATGGTTAGACAATTAGTGAAAGAGAGCCAAGGCTTGACCAATGACGTCTAGGGAATCTCGAGAAGCCATACCCCATTCACTGACAATGTCCTATATACAGAGTACCCAAGGAGGTTCAACATGCCGTCGATGCCTTCCTATGAGGGAAATACCGACCCTAGGCAGCACATCATGAGATATGAATGGATGATGGATTCCACATGAGCAGATGATGCAACCAACTGTAGATATTTTCCTATAACTCTCTCTGGAATAGCAACAATGTGGTTTACAAGGTTACCCCTACGGTTGATCTCTAAATTTGATGATTTGGCAATAATGTTCATGGAGTAGTTCCATATGCACGCAACTTGCCCCAAAGATGTAATGTCCATATCCAGCATGATCTAAGCTTCGAGAGAATCGTTGAAAGATTTCTTGGTGAGATTCCATACAGCTATCATAGAAATTAGTAATCTGAATGACTATGCAATATTGATGGCTATAACAAGATGGATTAATCTAGAGTCTGAGTTTGGCGATTGGTTAGTTGGCAAGCCACCCTCAACGTTGGAGCGCTTTTATGCAAAGGTGGCTCGGTATTTGAGGAAGGAGGAAGCCAGATGCTCTAGGAAGAAGAATGTTGTAGGATCAAGTGGAGAGAGAGTACAGAGTAATATGTAGTGAAGCGGTCCGATGATAGCTTTGGAAAAGTTCAAGTGAATGTCCAGAACAAACCGAATCAACAAAAGAAAGGCGAAGATAGGAGCCGAGAATGGAAGAGGGATTTTGGAAGAGGAAAGCCTAGGATTCCAATGTACGATACTTACACGTCGCTGAATACATCTCTAGAGAATACCTATTTGTCTATCTGCAATACCATGCAGTACAGAAAGCCTCCTCCGAAAGAATCAACGGAGAAGCAGAAACAGACTGGAAAATATTATCGATTTCACAAATGTTATGGTCATAACACAAATGAATGCAGGTATCTCCAGAATATTGTCAAAAAGCTGATTCGAGAAAGAAAGTTACAGCAGTTTGTAAAATCCTCGTAGGATGGCGAGCAGGGGACACCGACCCCAACCAAGGACAAGCACCGCACAGGGCTGAGGAGCCTGCGCGGACTGGTGGAAGATTTGTAATCAATACAATAGTCGGAGGACCACATCCGGCTGATAAGAGTTGGCATGAGATGGAGCTCTATGCTAGCATGATTAAGCATGTGAGTTTTGAATGTTGTTCGAGCACGGAAGATGGAGCTCTATAAAAATAGCAACGTACAATGGTAGATGATACTGTTTTTAGAAACAGAGATGCAGACAAAGTGGAGGCTCCGACGATCGACTAAATGGTCATTTCGGCCATGATCGGCCCCACTTTAGTGAGAAAGATATTGGTTGATTGGGGAAGTCTGTAAATATAATTTTCAAAAAGCTTATGATCAGATGAGGATGGAAGCCAAGGACTTGAAACTGTCTAAAGCCCGCATTCATGGCTTTAATGGTGCTGCAACCAAAGCTATTATTTATGTTGAATTGCCCGTGGAGTAGGGAGAAGGTGACCGTAGGAGAGTGCGAATTCTGCCTTTTGTTGTTTTGGATGTTGACTCTCCATACAACGCCTTTCTAGGCCGACCGGCCCTAGTTGAGTTCTGGGCAGCTCTTGTCCCATGGTGTTTGACTTTGAAGTTTCTGACAGATAATGGTATTGGAGTTGTTCATGGTGATCAGGCAACCGGATGTGCCTATATGTAGTTGAATTGAGGGATGCTCAAAGAAGGGAAAGGGTAAGGGTGTGGACAAGTCTATTCGCATCCAAGCTATTGAAGATTGAAAACCAGTGACCGAGCCTTGGCTCGGGCGCCACGGTCAGTTCTATAGAGACATAGATCTGAGAGATGACTAGGAGGAGCCCAAAGAGACCAAGGCTACACCGGCTACGCTGACAATTGACATCATAGTCAGCCACGACGACCCATCATGGGTCCTACATATTAGATCACAGCTCAACCCCCGATGATGAAGGAGCTTGCTAGATTTCTCTTAGCGAACCTCGATGTGTTCGCTTGGACTCACTCTGACATGTGTGGGATCTCGCCTGCCATCGCGAGCCATGCATTGAATATCGACCTGAGGCATGTCCCGATGAAATAAAAAAGGCATGGCATGGATCCGTGGAGATTTGCCGCTCTTAAAGAGGAGATGGATAGGCTCAAAGATAATGGGTTTATTCATGATTCCCTCTACCCTAAGTGGGTATCAAATCCTGTACTTGTGAGAAAGGCAAATGGGAAATGGAGAACATGCGTTGATTACTCGAACATGAACAAGGCATGCCCAAAAGATAGCTTTCCCCTTCCAACGATCGATCAGCTGGTAGAATCAACCGCGGGGCATGAATTGATATCTCTTATGGATGCATACTCAGGATATAACCAAATCCCGATGCATATTCCTAATCAAGTGCACACCAGTTTTATTACCGATGTTGGATTATATTGTTATGTGGTGATGCCGTTTGGACTAAAGAATGCAGGAGCGACCTACCAACGCCTAGTCAACATAATGTTTAAAGATCGGGTTGGAAAAATGATGGAGGTATATGTGGAAGATATGCTCTCAACGGTCTAGTGACAACATTAGAGACCTGGAAGAAATGTTTGATATCCTCCGATACTACAAAATGAAGATTAACCCTCTAAAGTTTTCTTTTGGCATAGCATCAGGAAAGTTCTTAGGTTTCATTGTTAATGCCCGCAGAACCGAAGCTAATCTCGAGAAGATCCAAGCTATTCGCAATATCAAAGCACCAAAGACTATCAAACAAGTACAGAGCCTAAATGGGAAGGTTGCTGCCCTAAGCTGATTTAATTCCAAAGCTATTGATAAATGCATTCCTTTCTTTGACTTGATTAGGAGAGGGAAAAGGAAATTTGAATGGACACAAGATTGTAAAGACGCATTCCAAGCTTTGTGAACCACTTAGAGAGACCTCTAATTTTGTCCAAGCCGGTGGATCATGAAGATTTATATATTTACATGGTCGTGTCGGTACATGCTATAAGTGTCGCGCTGCTTTGCGAAGAGCATCGAACCTAGAGACCGGTCTATTATGTTAGCAAGCGATTAACTAGAGCCGAAAGGAACTATCCGAAGATATAGAAACTGGCATACTGACTGTTGATTGCATCACGAAATCTCCGCCCTCACTTTCAGGCACGTCCTATCAATGTTTACACCGACCAGCCGTTACGATAGGTCCTGCAACGACCTAAGACGTCTGGAAGGTTACTCAAGTGGAATATTGAACTTAGCTTATTTGACATTAGTTTTCTTCCTCAGATGGCTATACAGGGTCAGGCACTGGCAGACTTTATAGCAGAATTCACTACGCATGATGATTTTCCAAAGAGCAGTGAAATCCCTACCATATGGTGAAGTTATATACAAATGGAGAATCCAATTATTGTTGTTCTAGAGCTAGAATTATGCTTGTAACTCCTGAAAATCGGTCAATTTTCTATGCTTTAAAGCTCGATTTCCCTGCAACAAATAACAAAGTTGAGTATGAGGCTCTGATTGCCAAACTTAAACTCGCCAAAGAACTGGGGATAAAGTCTCTTGAAATCTTTTGTGACTCATAGTTGGTAGTATACCAA
Organism: Allium fistulosum; assembly: GCA_030737815.1. Classification (NCBI taxonomy): domain Eukaryota; kingdom Viridiplantae; phylum Streptophyta; class Magnoliopsida; order Asparagales; family Amaryllidaceae; genus Allium; species Allium fistulosum. Next base: position 1,433,007,470 of record CM060902.1, read on the forward strand.
GTTAGGCGAGATTACCAAGCTAAAGGACAACGACTTGCTCTGTACCTTACCCCAATTCCAAAAGATGTTGACTGACTTTGAGTACTCTGATATTATGCACATTCCTCGGGATCACAACAAAGAGACTGGTTCATTGGCAAAGTTTGCTAGCACCGGGGATGCACAACATATGTGCTTGGTTCCAGTCGAAGTATTAAATGCTTTGAGCATAAGCCCAATGGAAATTGACCGGGTACTAGAGACGAAGCCTGAGAAGGAGTCATGGATGACTTCGATTAAAGACTATTTGCTATAGGGAGTACTTCCCAAACGAAGGAATGAAAAATGACAAGTCCTTCATAAAGCTTCACGATATATCATACAGGAAGGAGTTACGTACAGAAAGGGTTTTTCCATTCCCCCGATCTAGTGTATTGCTCATGATGAAATAAAACGAGTCCTAAAGGAAGTTCATGAAGATGAATGTGGAGATCACACTGGGGGGCAAATTCTAACAAAGAAAATACTCTATTACGGGTATTATTGGTCGACTGTCAATCGAGATCCTACTGATTATGTAAGGCGACGCGATAAGTGCAAGATATATGCAAAAGTTATAAGAGCTCCGCTGACGGAAATTGCGAAAGTGGTCAGTCCATGGCCGTTTGCCATACGGAGCATAGATACTATCGGTTCCTTACCGATCTCTAAAGGTGGTGCGAAGTACGCCATCCTCGTAGTTGATTAATTCACCAAATGAGCCGAAGCAGAACCATTTTCCACGATCAAAACAAATAAAGAAATCAACTTCATCATCTGAAACATAATCTGTCGGTTTGGTCTTCCATGAACTATTGTAACAGATAATAGGACTCAATTCGACGGTGCTGAGTTCAAAGACTTCTACCGTGTGTCATATTGAAAAGAGACTTGCAGCAGTCACTCACCCTCAAGCAATGGACAAGTTGAAGCTATGAACAAAATCATAAAGTCCATTCTGAATAAGCGTTTGGAAAATCCTAGAGGTAAGTGGGTGGATGAACTCTCGATAGCACTACGGGCTTATAGGACCAGTCACAAGTCCGCGACTGGCTATACTCCGTTCGCCCATGCTTACAGTTCGAAAACCGTTATTCTTATTGAGCTCGAGTTCCTTCTCATCAAGTGACCCACTATGATCCGAGAACGAATAAGATCCCCTCTTGGAATCTCTACACTTTGTAGATGAGAATTGCGAAGAAGCTGATTTGAGGGCAGCTGCGCACCGACACCGAGTCGCCTGATACTACAACACTAAAGTCCTGCCTAGAACATTTGAAATCGGCGGTCTCATCTTAAAACGGGTTTTTTCTTCCTCGTCACATATGCATCCTACTTGGGAAGGATCATATGTCATTGAACAGAGGCTTAGGGAGGGAACTTTCAAGCTAGCGAGTGTTGATGGCATCACACTCCCAAGGGCGTGGAATAGCGAGCATTTGCGATGCTATTTCACTTAGTTTATTTCCTTTTCATTCGGTTTTATTTCATTTCAGGATTTAATTTAGCATTTTATTTTCAAAGGTATGTAATAAGAAAAATTATGTCATTTCTTTCCGTTTGGAAAATAAAGTTTTGAATTTCCTTTATGTTTGTGTTTGTTGTACCATTACATATTAGTTACGAGACCAAACTAACTAGTATTGACATGTCCGAGCAGGTTCCTAGAGTTTGGAGCTAGTCGATTACATAAGTTCGTGACTGAACTAAACGAAATGAGAATGGTCTAACCGTTCATTTTTGATTCGCGCTCATCGCCCGATGGATGGAATGCCTAACAAGGAATGGATGTGATTCGACCATCCAATGACCAACTTAATCCTATCAAATGATGGGACAAATATGAATCAAAAGTGATCATGACACGACCGATCGCTCGCTAAGTTAAACCCCGGACTTGGGGGCAAGTCAATCAATTAAGGAAAGTACGATCCGACTATTTTTCGAAATAACTCTAAGTCCTTAGAGTATGGACTGGAGTATAAACATAAGCCAGGAGCGATTCGACCACCCATTAACTAACTCTTATCCCCAGAGTGCGGATATGAGTATAAACAAATAGACGAGTGTGGTTCAACCACTCACTATTCCATTAATTCCGACCTGAAACCGACGAGTGTGGTTATGAGTACCCGCACAATCACGGCCAACAAAAGTGAAAATAGTTATGCAAATTATATACAAACTAAGCCAGAGTAATGACAGTTTCTTCTGCACTTTCTCCTTTCTGAATCTCTTAGGAGTGCCACCGCTTGAACTTCCGCTTATCCTTTTCCTTGATCCTTTTCCACCCTTGGCAGGGGAGCTTTCAGAGGTTGGAGGGAGTTCTTAGGGAACAGACCCACCAGGTGGGATGACTTGTAATGGAGCAAGATTTGGGTCGTCAATGTCTGTATCGATGGGTTCAACCTTAGCTTTTTTCTTTAACAATTCCTCCCTCTCGATGTGCTCTTTTAATCTGAGCTCATCGGTATGTTCAGTGGTGCCAGTAATTACAACATCATCTAGCTCAGGCAACGGCGGATCTTCAGCTTTATCATCATCAAGTGCTCTGATAATTTGAGCATCGGGTCCTGGAGCGTCGGCGGTCACCGAAATCTCAGTAAATGTCGATTGTTGCTCCACGACGGCACCACCTTTTGGAGTTTGGCTGGGACCCGGAAGACCTGTAGATTCGTGGGAACAAGAAGATAAGCCCATGACTATTGGACATAAAGAACGAAATCTCTCGAAAAGTGGAGAATATAGTGGAATACCTGCATCCGGCTGACTCTCAGTTGCGTTAGAGTGCCCCCTTCCAGAATAGGGGTTAGCACCTTAGATTGATAACCGGGTTTGTTCGGATCGTAGCTTAGATCCTGTCCCGGGCCAAGAGAAACTGACACTCCTACTGCTTGAAGAGAAGAGGGGCCTTTGGGACTGGACTCCGAAGACTCAGTAATGTTTTTCCCTTTGCTGGAGGGTGCTAAAATATCAAAATATCGAAGTCTCGCAGTGTAAGGTCAAGAGGTTCATCCCCATGAAGAATATCCCGTACTAGTTTCTCTTCGTCTAAATCAGCTTCGCCGAGAGTTCTCTTTTTCATTTCAATAATGTATTCCCAAGCCTCGGTGACTCGAGATAACCTTCGCCAAGAAAGCTCAGATCGCGATGGACAAGGGCTTTAGCATTGTATTCAATGATTAGGGGATCGAACATGTCCTTAATTTCATTTCGACCGGCTTCTTTGGCATCCTCTACCTAGGCCTCGATCTATTATCTTATCTCATTGCAGCCTGCTTCTCTCGCCTCTTCTTTGAGGACTTCAATTTGAGCAAGTTACTTATCAAGATTAATCTTCAAATTCTGGGCTTCAACAGCCTCTTCGCAATATCTTTGTGATTCCTCTTGAGCTTCAATTTTCTCTTCCCTCTCCTTCTCAAGAAGTTCTTCAAGCTCCTCAACACGACGGGCCAAAATATTTTTCTCCTTTTGTAAGGTGTCTTTTTCCAGGGTGAGTGCACCGCTGTGGTTGTGGGCAGCATCGAGTTCCTTTTTGTGGGCAGCTTCTAGACGACTCACCACGTCAGATGTTTCCTTAGCACTTTTTCTGCCTCGGTCAACTTCCTCGTCAAATCCAATATCTCAGTGCCTTGATGTTTAATTATATCTTTATCATGGATCGCCTCTAGCTTGAGTCGATTTCATGCTGTCTCTCGATAGACACCTCGGAGATCTTCTCTATTAAGGGCTGGAATGATTCATGTTGCACAAAAATGTCGTTGATGCATGCGAGAGAACTTGCCTTAGCATTCCTTGGAATTGTATGAATGGTGGGGAAGAACTTAAGCCCGTTAAAACAAATCTTTGGAAAATTGACCTTAAGTTCGGCGAATTTTTCTGCTGTGGAAGCTCAGGAGCTGCAGTCGACAAAGATGGATCAGAAGCAACAATTGGATGTTTGCTCGAACTGCGGTCATGGGACTGCTTGGACCTAGATGAACCGGAATGCTACACAGGCGGTACGACAACTTAAGGATCATGGAAAGAAGTCCAATCGCCACTGTGCACAGGAAGATTAGGTTGAACTTCCTGATGGAATGACCGAGACTGGGACTTATGTTTGGAAGATGAAGATTCCCTCAAACGATGGCTTCTTTCTCGACCTTCATCCCTCTCCCTACGCCTACCCAATTCTGAATCACGGTTGGATCTGTATTGCGTCGAGGAGCCCTTCAAGCAATAAAAACTCGAGATTGAGACATCGCACCTGCAAAATCCATACAAAAATATATAGGTGACCATTATAAAAAAGGTAGATGGAGATCATGTGGTGAACTGAACATGATTGTGAGTGCCTAGTGTTCTCTAGACGGACCAGTAGCTGCAGCCTTTCTCATAGGAGTTTTCTCTCCTTTGCCAGTGGGAAGGATGCCATCACCACTTTTGGTGGGTGAATTGAGCCCTTTAATACTGATGTTGGGGAAGTCATAAGTCATGATGTCATCGGGGATTTGGAGATTTGAAATCCCTTTTATCGAGCTTTCTAAACGTTGGGTGGATGACTCTTCATCGATGGAAGTGATAACAAACTTAGGCTCCTTAGAATTTTTTCTCCTACAGAAGTTATATGTAAGCTTCTTTCTTCTCCTAGCTGGGGTGTGAGGTTGTGCATCTTATGATGGTTCGACCATAGGTGCATTGCCCGAACCTGCATCAGCATCGCCAGGCTCATTGGTCTTGGCACCCCTAATTTTGCCCTCTTCGGCGTCATCCTGAGTCCCCTCGACTGGAAGCACGATAGAGTTAATGATATCATCTTCTTGTTCTGTAGCATATCCTGGTAGTGCAGCGCTTCCTCGAATCCTAATGCTGCGACCTTCCTCCAGCAACCCGAACAGAGATAACCATTCATCGGTTACAAGAAGTCTAATGTCCCTATCTTCAACCAAAGTGACACGAATCGTAGAAATTTCCCTTGAAAAATTATCGCCCTGTAGACGTGGATGAAACCTGTAGATTTTTAGAATATTAGTTGATTCAGCATATGACCTGGGTTAAAGAATCTGATAGTAGAGCAAAGACAACACTTACGTCCTTCCAACCATTGCCTTGCAAAGCCAGGCGAACATCGAGCATAAAACCATTCGATGTTTGAAGAGGGCGAGCTTGTTCCAAGCACCCGTTAAGACTTGACAATTGGGCGAAGGCTCGAGGAAAATGTAGAAAAGGCTCCATGTTCAATTTTTGAAGTTGTGAATAAACCCGATGTCCTCAGGAGTTGGAGGGTGGAACAGAATGTTCATAAATAGTAAGAAAGTGTTGTGGAGAAAGCCATAGTTGTTCGGGTGTAGTTAAGTAGGAGCTATTCTGAGATATTTTAGCATCTCATGGATAAAAGAATTGAAGGGCGGCACGCATCTGGCCCAGCACATGAACTTATTAAATGCTGTATACCCCTCCATGGACGAATGAGCCCTGTCGTTCATCGAAGGAACTGGAACGTCTTCGAAGGGAATCCCGTGTCCATAGTCTACGAAAAGTGACCTCACCAATTCTGGAGGCTTAAGAATTTGTCAGGTTATTTAAAAATATAGCGCCTTCCACAGTGTCAGGAGCAGGACTTATATCTTCCGCCGGGAAGAGGGGAGTCAAAGAAAAGGTTGATCGACGGGCCGGAAACCTCCGTTTCTTTAGTTTGACGACCAAGGGAAAGCCTACCAGATATAGTTGCGCAACTCGATTCAGCTTCGGGATTACTACGTTGTAAAGTTGGTCTGGAAGACATCGCAACTAGATGCTCTGAACATTTGAACTCCATGTGAACTATACTCAGTAGATAATCGAGATTAGAAATGATTGCCTATCCCCCCATGCTGAGTGTAAGCTAGTGTGGTGCAGTGTCATGTAGTGCAGAGATAAGCAGCTTAAAATAAAACAAAACAAAGAAAATGATGAGACTTTGGATTCTGACTAGAGTGACCATCATCGCTTACTGTCTCAACTTGCCAAAAGATTGATCGGTTGTGTGAGCTTTGGGATCGACCATCGATATATCGAAGTGTGAAATTCGTTATTAAAGTCCATATATTAAGTTTTAGTTCATGTTCTAAGTCTCATGGTGTGACGCCCCACTCCGAAACCCACATTAGCAAAGAGTATTACTAGGTAACACCGTCTGCTAATACGGAGAATAGAGCTGGATAAGAGCGACCATCTATAACCTTGTCTTAATTATCTATTGAATACACCGACAATTGCCACTTCTTACTTAAATGGATCGACATACCCAATAAATACTTAATACAAAGCCATAGGTGGCTGAAGGATCTATCAGAATAAAATATAACAACTCAAATGTAATACACATCACAGAACAGTAGATCATCACATACATTTACACATATACAGATACATTACAAAGTTTACAAAATGATACTCGACAAGTGGTAAAGCAAACCACAATATACAGGCGAGTCAAAATAATACATATCAGAGTTACAGCCAAAAAGGACTACACAGAAAGCTATAACAAAAGGGAACTAGCGGAATAGTCCATGCGGAAGAAAAATAGGCTAAGTCCAATGTACCTAACCTGAAACATCTTGGTCTGACCCGAGTATAAAATACACGGGTCAGTCTAGCTAAACAAATCAGTTAGATAAACTAAATGATAATGAACATACAAGGTCATAAAATACCACAAATATCTCCAAAAGTGATAACCAAATCATCTAACAAAAGATGAATCATAACAAGCCTCATATCATAGGAAACTCAAATAAACAAAGGATACCATATCCCAAAACAAGCCAAAAAGGCAAATAACAAATACCAATAAAAATAACACAAGTTTACACAAGGTAATCGCTATATATCGTGTGGTTCAAAGAACCAACACCGAAGGGCGATACACTAGGAAAATATAATTGTCAAAGAAACAAAAGATGCTCGAGCTCAGTACTGTATAACAAGGATCCACAAACCCGAAGGCAACAAACCCAAATATCACTTGAGCGGTGACGAAGGACCAACTCCAAAAGCGATACTATAGGGCAACAAACCCGAAGGCACAAACCTGAAGGTACAAGCCCGAAGGCAACATACCCGAAGACAACATACCCGAAGGCAAGAAACCCAATATCACTCGAGCGGTGACGATGGACCAACTCCAAAAGTGATACTATAGGGCAACAAACCGTAGTGGCGAAGGTCCGGAGACCCAGTACTGGACACCACTAACTGGCAGAATGTGTCACAACTCTCAGAAAGGAACCCGAAAAATGTTAACGTGGGTCCCATACCACACGTTCGCACTAAACGGTTTACTAACCATTAGTCAATTTCACACTCAAAGCAGTACAAAGTTCACCTCATATCATCGATAAACCAGACCCAAAGGTCAAAACGGTCAAACGAATAGATTAGGAATTAACTGGAAAGATAAACCCACGTGTTCATATCATGTGTTTTATTTAATCATTTAATTCTCCTCCCTCTTCGCTCGAAGTGCAAAACTGTGTGTGTGTTTTAAATAGAAATTATAAATTGGAAAAACGAGCTTTTAATACAATTTAAAAAGATCATTTTATAAAAACCCATGTACGAAATCAAAAAGGAATCATCAAGGTCAAAAGTGCGATAACAACTGATTGGATTGACACGAATCGATAAAAATTGGAAATCAAAGCAAAATAAACAATCTGGGCTGAGACAAGCAGGTCAGTCGACTGACTGCAGAGGCCAGTCGACTGATCCAGAAACCTAAAAGTTTCGGTTCCTGCAGTCAGTCGACTGACTGCAGAGGCCAGTCGACTGACTGGCACTGGAACAGATTTTCCAACCTATCAAATGAAGAGCAAACTCTCACGATTTGCAACCGGACGAGCAATGGGCGCTAGGGGTTTATGCCAATCGACAACCCAGCCCTATAAGCTCTTCAATACACCACCAAAAGCATGTTTATACATCAAAGCTAGGATTTTAGAGTTTTTGACTTCAAAACACCAAAAATTGAAATGTTCACCAAATCAATTCAAATCAAAAGAAAATGAACATGAATAAGTGTTAGGAATTCATACCTAACATCAATGATAGAAATAGACAAAGATGTGAGTTAAAAAACTCACCTATTTAACTCAAAACAATGATGAGAAGCTCAAACACAAAGAAAAGATCAACCAATCTTCACTTCTACTCTACAAGCTCCAATCTAAGATCAAAACAAGTATTTCCTAAATTAGGTTATAGGAAATTTCTGAAATTGGATAGAGATTGAGATGGAGAAGGTGAAAAGAAGGCTTACCTAAGCTTCTCTTTGATTTTGGAGCAAGAATTGAGTTTGCAAAAGGAAACTAGGGCTTGGAATTTCTATTTCCCATTCTCTTCCCCCATTTTCAATTGAGCTTGACTTTTTAGGAAATGAATTGAGTGAATGGATGAAGAGAGGGGGCTGAGTTAGGATATAGGATGAGTTGGGTGAAACCCAAACCCAAAAGCCCACTTAGAAAATAGCAAAATTCAACTTACTCCAAACATATCGATGCTTATACTCAAAAAAGTCGCAAATTCCATTTTGGACTCAATGGAAGTGGTCCCGAGTCCTAATTAGAGCGTTTGCAAAAAGTGACATTTCGGACTTAAATCCGACTAACGATGCTATATTTAAATAAAACATTTAAATATACCATCGTAAAATATGCGGGTTGTTACAGATCTCCCCCCTTAACAAAATTGCGTCCGCGCAATTCCTAGAGAAGAATTTGTAACAACTACATACTTACACCCAAAAAGGAAAGAAAATAAGCTTGAGATAAAAAGATATTCTCACCATTGCTAACCAAAGATAGAAAACCCAGATAGGATCGCTCGATAAACTCTCTGGTTTCCCAAGTACAGTCATTGGGATTAGCGGACCATTGAACTTTAATGAGCGGCACGTCCTTGTTTCGAAGGTGTCTCACCTCCGAGGCAAGTACGCGAATAGGCTGTTGTACAATAGATAAGTCTGGTGAGATCTCAAGCCCTTGCAAATCAGGAGCATCGATAACAGAATCCGATTCTCGAAGACACTTCCGAAGCTGAGAGACGTGAAACACGTTGTGAACACTGGATAGATGAGCTGGAAGTGAAACTCTATAAGCCACAGGGCCAATATGTTCAGTCATAGGAAATGGTCCTACAAAGCGAGGAGCCAATTTCCCTGTCATACTGAAGCGCATAACCCCTTTCAAAGGAGAAACGCGAATAAAGACAAGATCATCAACCGAGAACTCGAGAGGCTTCCTACGGTTATCCGCGTAGGATTTCTGGCGGCTCTGTGCCTCTTTCATTCTCTGACAAATAAGATCAATCTTCTCAGAAGAATCATGAACAAACTCCGGGCCAAGAATAAGCTTCTCCCCATATTCCAACCAACATGAAGGTGATCGACATGGCCTTCCGTATAAGGCTTCGAAAGGAGCCATATCGATACTGGACTGAAAACTATTGTTGTAGGAGAACTCTACAAGGGGTAGATGATCCTCCCAACTACCTCTGAAATCAAGAATACAAATACGGAGGAGATCCTCTAAGATACGATTCACCCGTTCAGTCTATCCATCAGACTGTGGATGGTAAGTTGTGCTAAAATTAAGCTTTGTTCCCAAAGCTTGCTGAAGACTCTGCCAGAAATGACTGGTGAATAAAGGATCACAGTCACTCACAATCGAACTAGGAACACCGTGAAGTCTCACGATTTCCTTGATATATAACTTAGCCAAAAGAGAAGCAACCCTATTAGATTTAATAGGAACAAAATGAGCTGATTTGGTGAGGCGATCAACAAGAACCCAAATGCTAGAATGGCCCGATCTCGTATGAGGTAGGCCATCAACGAAATCCATCAAAATCTGATCCCATTTCCACAATGGAATATCTAGAGGCTGAAGGAGACCAGAAGGGCGCTGATGTTCGGCTTTAATACGTTGACAAGTCATGCAATTACTCACATAACTCGCTACATCGTGCTTCATGCCTTCCCAATAATAAAGGCGATGCATATCGGCATACATCTTACTACTGCCAGGATGAATGGTATACTTAGAACGATGACAGTCATCAAGAATGTCATGCCTAAGTGCAGAATCAGAAGGCACAACAAGACAGTTCTTCTTGCGAAGACACCCATGAAAATCAATGCTGAAATCCCGCAACACCTCATCCTGGGATTCAGTCTCACAAAGCTGAATAAGATGCACAAGATCAGGCTCACGCCGCTGAGCTTTGGCAATACGATCCAATAGAGAGGGTCGAGCTTCCAAACTTAATAATACTATCGGAGAATCAGAGGATGGAGCTCGATCACGAATATCACAAAAAGGTAGAGTCTCAAGAATATCCCATTCGGCAAGCATCATAGAAACGACAGCCAAATGTCTGCGACTAAGCGCATCAGCAACACGATTACCCTTACCAGGGGTATACAGGATATCAAAGTCATAGGAGGCAAGAAACTCGAGCCAACGCTATTGCCTCATATTGAGTTCCTTCTGAGTGGCGCTCGCCTAATAAATAGTGTTGCCAAATCTTCAAGGCAAAGACAATGGCGGCTAACTCAAGATCATGAGTGGCATAGCGAACTCCATTCGGGCATAGTTTCCTAGAAGCATAAGCAACTACACGATCCTTCTGCATAATCACGGCACCGAGACCACTACCACAAGCATCGGTGTAGACAACAAGATCATGATTCCCCTCGGGAACCACAAGAATAGGAGCATTAGTGAGAAGTTCCTTTAATGTCTGAAAGGAAGCTTCACACTTATTGGACCAAATATAACGAATGCCTTTCCGAGTAAGGCTGGTGAGAGGAAGCACAACACGGGAAAAATCCTTAATGAACCGACGGTAATAACCCGCCAATCCAAGGAAACTACGAATCTCATGAACATTCTTAGGCCTCTTCCAATTCTGGATAGCTTCGATCTTTGAGGGATCGACCGAAATGCCGTCGGAAGATACAACATGGCCTAAGAACTTAACCTTATTCTCCCAAAAATGGCACTTGGAGAATTTGGCTTTAAGCTGATGGTGACGAAGTGTACTCAAGACAATTCTCAAGTGATTAGCATGCTCGGCTTCATACTTAGAATAAACAAGAATGTCGTCAATGAATACAAGGATGAACTTATCGAGGTACTCCCGGAATACTCGATTCATAAGATCAACAAAGAAAGCAGGGGCATTCGTCAAACCAAACGGCATAACGAGCCACTCGAAAGAACCATATCGAGTGCGGAAAGCTATAAGAGGTATGCTATCTTCCGCGACTCGGAGCTGGTGAAAACCAGTGGCAAGGTCGAGCTGAGAGAAGACCTTAGTGCCACTCAATAGATTAAACATATCATCGATCCTAGGCAAAGGATACCTATTCTTGATGGTCAACTCGTTAAGCTTGCGATAGTCGATGCAGAGCCTAAGAGTTCCATCGGACTTCTTCACGAAGATAACCGCGCCACCCCACGGTGAAAAACTGGACTGAATCAATTGTTTGGACTCAAGCTCTAAAAGTTGCTTCTTGAGTTCCTCATTTTCTTTTGTAGACATCCTCGTGGGAGGACGGCCAACTGGCTGCGCGTCTGGAATGAGATCAATGCGGAACTCGATCGCCCGCTTGGGTGGCAAACCCGAAACCGGCTCAAAAACATCAGAGAGTCACAAACAATAAGAATACGAGATATATCATCATCATCTCGTGAGTCAAGAGAATATAAAGCCATTTCGGAATTATCCACATTCCGAAGAACAAGTGATAGCTGAGTAGACGAATCTGGGTGTCGAAGATATAAAATTCTTTCAGAACAAATAATCCTGGCATTGTATCTCACTAGCCAGTCCATACCCAAAATCATATCAAATTCCAGATAAGAAATAACGTGAAGATTCACACGAAAAGAAAAGCCACATAAAACAATCTCAACATCATCACAAAGCATGCTAAGGGTTGCAGATCCCCCAATAGGATTCGCAATCCTCAACGAAGTAACCATACAAGAAACATCCAAAGACAAATCTTCGATGAGCTTTTTCAGTACGAAAGAATGCGAAGCTCCCGTATCGAAAAGAACTCGAATACTACGGTCATGAAATAAAATAGAACCTTCCAAAATAGATGGAGATATACCTCTAGGCTGAGAAGAACCTCCAAAAGCCTTAGCAACATAAAGCTTGCTAGACTTGGCATTAGGAACAGTAGGGCAGGAGAAAACATGATGACCTTCATTCTTGCAATAACGGCAGAAGAGAGGCTTAGTACAAGCTCGAATCATATGATCAGGAGAACCACAATTGAAACACTTCTGAATGGAAGGTGTTCCAGCAGATTGAGAGTTAGAACCAGATTCAATAGGCTTTTTCTTCTTGGAAGGGAGAAAACCCTGCTTATGAAATGGAAACTTCTTCTTATTGGGGTTCTTGCGAACCTCAACATCATCACCACTATCACACTCCTTCTCGATGGCCTCGAGATGAAGTGCCGAATCAACCAACTCCTCAAAAGAAAGCTTAAGCTGGAGCATTAAAGAGTTCTTAAGATATTTCTTAAGACCAGAGACAAACTTCATATTCTTCTTATAAGAAGTGCTAATGAATTCAAGACCATACTTAGATAAGGCCTCGAATGATGCAACATACTCAGAGACGGAGGACTTCCCTTGCTTCAACTCAAGAAAGCGACGGGCCAATAAAACCTTCTCAGATTCAGGAACGAATTTGAGTTCGAATCGTTCCCGGAACTGAGTCCAAGAAAGAACAGACCCATCAAGTTCAGCTACAAGAAGATCGTACCAATCAAGTGCACGCTCTTGCAATAAGCTAGAAGTTACAAGAACTCGATCGTGGTCAGAAAGATCCATGCGAGAGAAGATACATTCGCATGTGTGAATCCAAGCTTGGACCTCAAGAATGGACTCGGAGCCTTTGAATGGCTTTCCTCCAAGATGAGAAAAATCACTGCACGGGCGTGCAAAGGCGGACTTGCATGGAGGAGATGCACGAATAGGAGTTGGAGGCTGAGTGCTCCTAAATAACTCCAAAAACTGATCGGCAGACATATAAACGCCGTCTGGATGCGAGCCGCTGGATTGCCCAGCATCTGAGCATCGTCCTCTGCCTCTTCCGGCCATTAGCTGAAAGATAAGATAAGATAAAGATTATTCACAAGGTAGATATCATTAATTCAAATATGGAATACTATGGAATAAAATGCATTCCTAGACGTATTCCCAAAATTCTATCTACCCCGAAGGCACGGAAAGAAATAAGGCACGACGATTCAAAGATTTGTAACATTCGTACTACCCTTTGATGTACCGTAATATGTGTCTCTGTTCTATGTTTATCATATTTTGTTTTGAACTTAGCTCTGATACCAAGCTGTGACGCCTCACTCTGAGACACACGTTAGCAAAGAGTATTACTAGGTAACACCGTCTGCTAATACGGAGAATAGAGCTGGATAGGAGCGACCATCTATAACCTTGTTTTAATTATCTATTGAATACGCCGACAATTGCCACTTCTTACTTAAATGGATCGACATACCCAATAAATACTTAATACAAAGCCATAGGTGGCTGAAGGATCTATCAGAATAAAATATAACAACTCAAATGTAATACACATCACAGAACAGTAGATCATCACATACATTAACGCATATACAGATACATTACAGAGTTTACAAAATGATACTCGACAAGTGGTAAAGAAAACCACAATATACAGGCGATTCAAAAGAATACATATCAGAGTTACAGCCAAAAAGGACTACACAGAATGCTATAACAAAAAGGAACTAGCGGAATAGTCCATGCGGAAGCAAAATAGGCTAAGTCCAATGTACCTAACCTGAAACATCTCAGTCTGACCCGAGTATAAAATACACGGGTCGGTCTAGCTAAACAAATCAGTTAGATAAACTAAATGATAATGAACATACAAGGTCATAAAATACCACAAATATCTCCAAAAGAGATAACCAAATCATCTAACAAAAGATGAATCATAACAAGCCTCATATCATAGGCAACTCAAATAAACAAAGGATACCATATCCCAAAACAAGCCAAAAAGGCAAATAACAAATACCAATAAAGGTAACACAAGTTTCCACAAGGTAATCGCTATATATTGTGTGGTTCAAAGAACCTACACCGAAGGGCGATACACTAGGGAAATATAATTGTCAAAGAAACAAAAGATGCTCGAGCTCAGTACTGTATAACAAGGATCCACAAACCCGAAGGCAACAAACCCAAATATCACTCGAGCGGTGACGAAGGACCAACTCCAAAAGCGATACTATAGGGCAACAAACCCGAAGGCACAAACCTGAAGGTACAAGCCCGAAGGCAACATACCTGAAGGCAACAAACCCAATATCACTCGAGCGGTGACGATGGACGAACTTCAAAAGTGATACTATAGAGCAACAAACCGTAGCGGCGAAGGTCCGGAGACCCAGTACTGGACACCACTAATTGGCAGAATGTGTCACAACTTGTAGAAAGGAACCCGAAAAATGTTAATGTGAGTCCCATACCCACGTTCGCACTAAACGGTGTACTAACCATTATTCAATTTCACACTCAAAGCAGTACAAAGTTCACCTCATATCATCGATAAACCAAACCCAAAGGTCAAAATGGTCAAACGAATAGATTAGGAATTAACTTGAAAGATAAACCCACGTGTTCATAGCATGCATTTTATTTAATCATTTAATTCTCCTCCCTCTTCGCTCGAAGTGCAAAATTATGTGTATGTTTTAAATAGAAATTATAAATTGGAGAAACGAGCTTTTAATACAATTTAAAAAGGTCATTTTATAAAAACCCATGTACGAAATCAAAAAGGAATCATCAAGGTCAAAAGTGCGATAACAACTGATTGGATTGACACGAATCGATAAAAATTGGAAATCAAAGCAAAATAAACAATCTGGGCTGAGACAAGCAGGTCAGTCGACTGACTGCAGAGGCCAGTCGACTGATCTAGAAACCTGAAAGTTTCGGTTCTTGTAGTCAGTCGACTGACTGCAGAGGCCAGTCAACTGACTGGCACTGGAACAGATTTTCCAGCCTATCAAATGAAGAGCAAACTCTCATGATTTGCAACCGGACGAGCAATGGGCGCTAGGGGTTTATGCCAATCGACAACCCAGCCCTATAAGCTCTTCAATACACCACCAAAAGCATGTTCATACATCAAAGCTAGGATTTTAGAGTTTTTGACTTCAAAACACCAAAAATTGAAATGTTCACCAAATCAATTCAAATCAAAAGCAAATGAACATGAATAAGTGTTAGGAATTCATACCTAACATCAATGACAGAAATAGACAAAGATGTGAGTTCAAAAACTCACCTATTTAACTCAAAACAATGATGAGAAGCTCAAACACAAAGAAAAGATCAACCACTCTTCACTTCTACTCTACAAGCTCCAATCTAAGATCAAAACAAGTATTTCCTAAATTAGGTTATAGGACATTTCTGAAATTGGATAGAGATTGAGATGGAGAAGGTGAAAAGAAGGCTTACCTAAGCTTCTCTTTGATTTTGGAGCAAGAATTGAGTTTGCAAAAGGAAACTAGGGCTTGGAATTTCTATTTCCCATTCTCTTCCTCCATTTTCAGTTGAGCTTGAGTTTTTAGGAAATGAATTGAGTGAATGGATGAAGGGAGGGGGCTGAGTTAGGGTATAGGATGAGTTGGGTGAAACCCAAACCCAAAAGCCCACTTAGAAAATAGCAAAATTCAACTTACTCCAAACATATCGATGCTTATACTCAAAAATGTCGCAAACACCATTTTGGACTCAATGGAAGTGGTCCCGAGTCCTAATTCGACCGTTTGCAAAATGTGACATTTTGGACTTAAATCCGACTAATGACGCTATATTTAAATAAAACATTTAAATATACCATCATAAAATATGCGGGTTGTTACACATGGATTTGGTCGTTCAATTTCGAGTTCATTAGTGGATATGCAAGTTCTGCTGTTCATCATCGTCAACTGTTAAAGTTCATTAAGATGAGATCGGTTATAATTGCTTAAACAAGTTATTATGGATTGGCTTTCGAGTTCAATCCAAAGCCTAGAATTAGCCAAGTACATATATGCCGATCCCTATATAGCCAATCCCTATCCCAGAGCAAAAAACAACCGATCCCTTTCCTCACATGATCCTTGCTGATCCCTCTATGCAAGCCAAAACTACCAATCCCTCCATGCTAACTAACACTACCGATCCCTTCCCTTCACCATACCACCGATCCCTCCATGCAAGCCAAAAAATACCGACCCCTCTGCATGAATCAAAGACGACCGATCCCTCTCCTTCCATGTCTTCGTGCTATCCTTCAAACTTTTTCACTGAACCCTATGTCATATGATCCTTTCTTATTCCTTCTTCATTATTCTGCCGACCCCTACTCCATCCCATATCTCATCTCCCCCAAGCAGCTTCGGCCATCATCTCTCCAACACGTTGAACTCCAATTCATCGCTAATGGAATAGAATCCATCGTCTCGTCATAAAATCGAAAATTAAAGGTA
Source organism: Allium fistulosum (assembly GCA_030737815.1). Lineage (NCBI taxonomy): Eukaryota > Viridiplantae > Streptophyta > Magnoliopsida > Asparagales > Amaryllidaceae > Allium > Allium fistulosum. The sequence continues at coordinate 1,433,024,070 of CM060902.1, forward strand.
AATAAACCTACATAAATATATCAAAGATGGGCTATACGAGGAGAAAGATTGGATTATGATTTGAACGGAAGGCAAAATGATAATCTAAAGCCAAATAGGAAAGCAGATTTATAGATGAAGGCGATGTTTGAGTGGAAAGGAAGGGATCGGGTTTTTTCAAGGCAAGGGAGGGTTCGGTCGTGAGAAAGTAAATGGGAAGAAGATGGATATGTGAAGGTTGGAAGGGAGGAGCTTTAGTTTATATATGAGGGCGAGGGTTCGGCCCATGGTTGCGACTCGAAGAAATGGGGATAGGGATCAACTAAACATATGCTGGTCCCTATAAGTATGCATATGAAAAGAGAGAGAGAGAGAGAGGGATCGGTTGGGAATATGCCGATCCTTGTAAACAAAAAAGAAGGAGGAGGGATCGGCTAAACATATGCTGATCCCTACAAATTCTAAAAAAAGAGAGGAAGGATCGGCTATGAGCATGAGTGCATACAAACTTGGATATGAAGATTATGTAAAGTAAATACACCCTAATTGCATGAAATTGTATCTAATTCAATGAAAATTGGCAACAACCCATGAGAGTACTAATGCGTTTGGGAGCCAACGACAAGAACATGTATTTGGACGTGTACGCGTATGGTCTAAAAGTTCAATTTTTAAAATTGACAGAAATTGAAGTCAAATCTGAAGCTTTCAAGTTCGAGGCTGGACCAGATAACCAAAGCTTATTAGTCTCATGGAATCAGACTTATATATTAACTGACGGAGTATAACCCTGGATTTATACTATTGGAAATCGATCAAGCGTCATGACAATCAAAGAGAGATACAACACTTTAGGAAAATTAATTCGACAGTAGGATAGCGACTATTTAGAAAACTGGATGGGTTTCTTTCTGACGACTCTAACTTGCTTCGGTTCAAAGCATGTCGTGTTCAGCACAAGAAATACTTTAGGGGGCAAATGTTATTCAGCATTTTGACCCGGCTATATTGAACTGATTGCACAAGTTAGATTCGACTGCTATCAAGGCCGACGAGTCTAGAGTGATGATTGTAGGGCCCAAAAGTCAAGTACAGATGATAACATGAAGTAAAGGTTGAATGGAATTGATAGATATGCAAGGCAGAATGTTCGAAGTATGAAATATGGTTCAACATGTAGGAGGGATCGGCATAAATTAACTTCCATAATAGGGTTCGGTATGTTTCAGGGAGCAAGTGCATTTCAATAGAATACAATTAATATCTCAAGATCCACAAGTTCAATGCATATGAAATTTTGTGAGCAAGATATAGGGACCCTAGGGAGCCTACCCTAGGGATCACACCTCAAGAAAATGAAGTCAAAGGGATCGGCACATTTCCCTTGGTAGGGATCGGCAGGAATCAGCAGGAAACCTATGTTGAAGCAAAGATCAAGCAATAACTCAAGTTCTACCGATCCAATTGGCATGAAATTTAGAGGCTAAGCATATTTTAGCATGAGGAAGCTACCATAAGGATCGCACCTCAAAATTTCACCAAAGTAGGGATCGGTACAAATCCCTCTTCTTTGGGAATTGGGCCATGCTACCCCATTTGTGGGTCCATATGGTTCTGAAGGTCCTTCTGTCGAATTTTCAAGGAGATATTTGGCCATCTTCATCTATAAATATAGACTAGGTTGTTCATTTTCAGGACTTTACGCTGCTTGTTCCTTTATACTCTTTTGTAACGAAGGATTTTCATCCGATTTTTATTGTAATCAGTTTATAAAGTGATTAATAAAGCATCAGTTCAAAGTGGACTTAGGCAAACAACGCAGAACCACTATAAATCATTGTGTGTGTGTTATTATTTCAATTTACCGCTATTTCTTTGTTATTATCCTCTGTTTTCATTTTATATTCTTCATTTATTTCTCTTCAAAACTTATATTGGGTGTTTGTGCCAATTTTTGTTGCAAACAATTTCAAAATTTTAAATTTATTAATGGGATTAATGAAAAAATTAATTAATTAAATAAGTTAATGAATGAAAAATATATACTTGTATTATATATTGATATATGTTATGATATTTTAAAATGTTTAAGATATCATAAGTATACATGTATGTGCATAATATGAGTTTTCAAAAGTAATATAATTTAGTTAAAATTGTTTAATTAAATAAGTTAATTAAAGGTTAATTAATTAAGTAAATCGATTTAAAGGTTATCTAATTAAATAAGACACACACACACAGATATATATATATATATATGTATGTATGTATGTATGTGTGTGATATACTGTAAAGGTTGTAATATGTAATAAATATTAAATATAAATGTTATATTAATATAAAATTAATAAAAATGTTAATTAACTAAAATTAATTAAATAATACTTAATTAATGTATATTATACATAAGACTACTATATAAGTAATATGAAATATAAAAGTTATACAATAATAAAACTTATATAATATGAATGTACAAATTAAAGGTGGAACATCAAAGAAACTCTAAATAGACTTAAGCAATAAAGACATATGTACACGTATACCATGATTATTGACGTGTCCGATACTTGAATCACTTGGGTATTTCATAAGAAATACATTATTCCATAAGATCACTCAATATAATATATTAAAGATTATGATTCTTTAATATAAAGTTGTCCTCTATCATTTATATATTAATAGATTACTTGCAAACTTTTTAGTTGTTGAGCTTTCCTCAAGCTAGGGATGTTATGTATAGTGTTATTAATATATTGAATAGACAAGATAAGATAACTGCATGTATTTGTTGAGCTTTCTTTAAGGTATATGCATTATACTTAGGCCGTCGTGAAACGATAGGTTCGAGTGAATAGTCCCACTTCACTTGTTAAGCTTTCCTCAAGGTAAAGGAAAGATTAGGACAATGAACCATGAGTTAGGAGTTATATGTGATACAATCGATAAGGAGTTATCCATCGTGTGCGGGCCTATGACTTGTTGAGCTTTCCTCGAGATTAGAATCCTAAGGCATCTAAGTCATAACACCCATTGGTGAAGTCAAAAGACTTCTATGTTTCACTTAGGGTTTGGTGAAACATAAAAAACTAGTGAGAGCCTTATTAGAAAAATGAAATAATAATATTTAACCTTTCGAATATTGTAAGAACAAATGCTATATAAAAATCTACATTGATAAATTTGTGCATTTAATACGATTGATAAAATATTTATCAATTAAGATATACAAATGAACCAGACTAAAGATTGAAAAATAGAAATATAACATATACCTACTATTAAATACTCCTTGTATGTTAATGTTTTCTATACCAATGCAAACGCTTAATTTTACAACCACTTAATACATTCGTAATTTGGCCGCTTATGTATTTATTTGGTCAAGACCATGTATTTCTATGAGTTTTGAAGTCTAAAAGCATATAAGACTATGGATATTTGATCCATATACCATCGTATGCGTAATAGGAGAACGGTAATAGTTCATAATGTACGATACTTCGATGAAGTTAGTTCGTTCGAAATAAGCCAATAAACAATATATGAGATCGAGTATTCAATTCGATTGATTACAAAACGATCATATTGTGTTAAATGTACCACTAGACCAAAACTACAAGAAAGGTCTTAGAATTCGATCATTGGACTGTCAGTTTGATCAGTTTACGTAAAGTGCAACATATTCGACATCCTTAAATATTAAAGAAAATTGAATGCGATTTTGTAAAAAAGTTCGTTATGATATTGTAGTAAGGGTTTTCTTTTGAATGGTTTGACCATTTAATAAGAAAAACGAATGTATAAGAGTAGATGCAATTTAAGGTACAGTTTGGATGAAGAGAGCGAGTGGTCACTTTTGTTTCATAAAGAAACATCGAAAATGAGAATTGTAATAATAGTAATTGATACTTAACATTGAAATAAGAAATATGATTTCTATTCTGAAATGTTTTTTCATATATAAAATTATTTTCTGTGCGATTTATTTCTTGACTTCAAGGTATTTTGATCAAAGAACTCTCGCTGTAAACTAGTCGCGGTATATGAGATAAATAATCTATATTAAGCGAACGGTGGACCTTTGAATTTTGTACGCTAGTATAGTAATGGTGGAAATAGTAGGAGCATGCCATATAGCATTTATTGATTGCATCAAATTACGAAAATTGTTTTTGTAAAACATACCGAAAATAATTTATGAAATAACCACTATTTTTCGGTGTCGACTAAAAAATAGACATGGTTATATTTCAATGTGAATACTGTGATTCATTATGAAATAAAACAACAATGTAGTATTTGTTTTCACAACAAAAATGATGCCTTAGAAAATACTGAAGTTTCTAAAATTATTTACAAATATTTGTAAACATAGATCAAGCCATAGTTTTGAGAAATAATTTTAGTTATATGATTATGAATCATATGATGCTAGTTGATTATATCTCAAACAATGAAATGCTATGCACCCATTTGGTGGGAGCGTCATATAAGTTGATGAACTCTTCGGATTGATACATAAATACATACATACATACATACATATATGCAATCGCAAGTCTATTAATACCAAAACGGTTCCATGTACTTCGTCATATTCACCGATGAGTTGTCATAGACATGAATATGTGTATTCGATCCGCATGTTTAAGTCTATGATAAGCTCATAGAATATAAAATGGAAGTAAATAAAATAACATGCGACATAAATGATCTGATTTGATCGAATGGGTGAGTATACTGGAAAGAGTTCTGTATGTACCTAATATGAATAAAAATGTAGTCACAAAGGACATTCCTCCCTATAATAAGGAGTAATCGAACTTTATTGGATAAAGCACGATTAATGATGAGTGAAGTTGAGTTAAACTCTTTCTATAAGGTGTGTACTTAAGAGTAGTACACAAGGTTAAAATTAATATCATTCAAAGAATAGTTTACAAAACCATACAAGATAAGGGTTTATAAGAAGCCTAAACATATCCTAGGCTAAGAAATTAGCAGGTTGTGCAAGTTGAAAGACCACATGTAATAATTTTACGTAAGGGATCTTGTATGAATCGTCCCAAGAAAATCTTGGGAACGATAGTCAGTAGATGACTAATTTATGTTGTGAACATAAACATATCGTGAACTAATGCAAAATCAGTTTTGTATAAGGCAATTTATAAAATGTTAATGAATGCACATTCTGTTGCATTGAGATACAACCGTTGTTTCAAGAAATACCAACTTTGTAACGAAGGAATTTCTTTAGCAAATTATTGGTATAAAATTAATTTGGATACGATCCAAAGAAAAATTGATTACAAGGGATGAAATGAAACTGACAGAACAGAAATGAACACAAATACATTAGAACATCTAATGAGTACTCTTGTACATTAAAGAGAAATAATATTGTACGATGCGCTAATCCAAAATAAATTTCAAGTACATTTATCAAAATATGATTTTGATAGTTGTATCTAATAAGATATGTTCACTGGGCCGCAAATGTGTCTTTAAGAGAAAGACAAATGCAGTTGCAATATAGTGAGCCACATGGGTAAGAACATTGAATTTCAATTGTTGAAATTAATGTAACAAATTCATCATTCAATGTGCTCAAGTTGGTTCGGATTTTACTCGTAAACTTATCGCATAGTATTACTTTATGTTTTGGTGTATATGTGTTGAAATAGAAAGTTCTGAATATAGATTTAGACTAGTCTGTTTGCATGTAATAACCAAAGTATCTCGAAGTCAGTGGAAGCGATATTGAGTTTGTGGATTTTCGGATATGATCTGAGAATGGATATGAAAGTATCTTTCTTAAAAGTATTAAAGTTGAACAAGTGTTTTGATATCAATATCAAATAGTTTGATTATCAATCAAAATTCATAGGAAGCATGTGTTCATAAAAAAGAACGTTGGAAGATACATAGATGTTTCTAAACCGTAAGTAATGAACAGATTGCTGATCGCACTCGTATTAAAATCAGTTTTTAGTTGTTTTAAAACTCAACATTGGATTTGAATATGATGTCTTTTATAGTGAGTACAAAAGATTTTATGAATGTCCCAAACTATTTGAAAAGACACCTTATTAAAATATTTAATACAAAACTTGTAAAATGGAATCTTTATGCATTGGCAAAAAGAATTATCATATATGTTATGTTGTCTACGACAACGTGATTTGTTTATATATTTGATACATGAAGCAAATATCAAATCCAAATAGTTATCACTAAAGGGTTGTTTGATGTGTTCTCATGTATTTATGAAATACTAGTGAACTGTTTACATAAATAATGAACTTCTTATGAAAGTGTGTTCGGACTCATACTTCTTAAGAGATATTGAGTATAATATGTCAATAATAAATTCAAGTTAAGAGTCTTTAAGTTGGAAATGTTCCAATTAGAAGATATTATGAATGATTCAATGAAAGTGCTATGTACATTGACTTGAATAGCACCACAATAAAAGTAATGTATATATAATAAATGTGAAAGGGAGTGCGGATTAAGGATCTTAAGGCTAATTTAACACTAGAGGGAGGGTGAATAGTGTTTAATGGATTCTAAGACTTATATGGACTAATTTAAAAATTATGATATAAACAAATGCAGAACTTAATCACAGAACAATCACAGAATCAAACACAGATGCAGAAAGTAAATAAAAAGCAGTAATTGGTGATTTAGTTATAGTCAATCCAAAATCTTTTAAAGTTTGTTGCATATATATAATTTGAGAACAAGCCAAAGCTGCAGATATATATTCTGCTTCAGTTGTTGACAAGGATACAGTGTTTTGCTTCTTACTAAACCAGGAAACCAAAGAATGTCCTAGAAAGTGACAAGTTTCACTTGTACCTTTTCGGTTGGATTTACAACCAGCGTAATCAGCATCACAATATGAAATTAAATCAAATACATCATTTTTAGGGTAAAATAAACCATAATCTAAAGTATGTTTTACATATCTTAAAATTCTTTTAACAGCTTTTAAGTGAGTTTCTTTATGTTGAGATTGGTATCTTGCACAGAGACGGACACTATGCATGATGTCCGGACGACTTGTTGTTATATAAAGCAGCGAACCAATCATTCCCCTATATAATTTTTGATCAACATCTTTTGATTTATCTTCTTTACTTAAAGCTACATTAGTTGTCATTGGAGTTGGGTTCCCACTAGAAGTGCTCCATCCAAATTTATTAATTAAATCCTTAGCATATTTTTCTTGACTAATGAAAATTCCTTTATCTAATTGTTTGATTTGAAGTCCAAAAAAGAAACTTAGTTCTCCCATATGACTCATTTCAAATTCTTTAGTCATTATATCTGAGAATTCTTTATTCATTATGTTATTAGTTGATCCAAATATTATATCATCTACATATATTTGTACTAATTGAATATCATTTTTGTTTCTTTTAATAAAAAGAGTTGTATCTATTTTACCAATTTCAAAACCAGATTGTAGTAAATAAGATCTTAGTCTTTCATACCAGGCTCTAGGAGCTTGTTTCAGACCATATAAAGCTTTCTTTAATTTATATACATGATTTGGAAATTTATTATCTTCAAAAAGTGGAGGTTGTTCAACATAAACATCTTCTTTTACAAAACCATTTAGAAAAGCACTTTTAACATCCATTTGATATAACTTGAAATTATTGTTGTTTGCGAAAGCAAGTAGAATCCTGATAGCTTCTAGTCTTGCTACGGGTGCAAAGGTTTCGTCATAATCAATTCCTTCTTCTTGACAATAACCTTGTGCGACTAAACGATCTTTATTTCTCACGACCTCACCAAGTTCATTCATTTTATTTTTATAAACTCATTTTGTTCCAATTATACTTTTACCCTCAGGTCTAGGAACAAGTTCCCAAACATTATTTCTGGTGAACTGATTCAATTCTTCTTGCATAGCAAGAATCCATGAATCATCAGATGATGCTTCCTTTGGATTTTTAGGTTCAATAGTTGATATAAAAGCTACATTACTCATACTATTTAGTTGATTTCTTGTTTTAACTATAGATTCAATATTTCCTAGTATATTTTCTACAGGATGATCTTTTAATAGCCTAACCCTTTTATTAGGTTGAATGATTTCACAATTAGTTTCATTAGGTTCATTATTTAAAGTTACAAAATTTTCTTCATCTTCTATTTGTACAGTATCTTTAAAATTTTCATCAAAAGATACATGCATTGTTTATTTAATAGTGTTAGTTCTTAAATTATAAACTCTAAATTCTTTACTTCTATTAGAATATCCGATAAAGATACCTTTGTCCGATTTAGGTTCAAATTTATCTAAATTATCTTTTGTATTAAGAATAAAACACTTACTACCAAAAACTTTAAAATTAGCTACTATGGGTTTCTTATTGTAAAGTAATTCATATGGTGTTTTATTAGTTAATGGTCTAATTAAAATCCTATTTAATATATAACAAGCTGTAGCGACTGCTTCAGCCCAAAAGTTTTTAGGTAAGTTACTATCAGAAAGCATTGTTCTAGCACACTCTTGAATCATTCTATTCTTACATTCTACCACTCCGTTTTGTTGTGGAGATCTTGAAAAAGAGAAATTATGAGTAATTCCTTTTTGATTACAGAAATTCTCAAAATTTTCATTTTCAAATTCTCCACCGTGATCACTACGAATAGTTTTTATTTTTAAAGAAAGTTGATTTTGAATTCTTTTAGCAAAATTCTTAAATAATTCAAAAGCATCGCTTTTAAGTTTAAGAAAAATTGTCCAAGTATATCTAGAATAATCATCTACAATTTCAAAAACATATTTATTGTGATTAATTGATTGAACTTGAGATGGACCAAATAAATCTAAATGAAGTAATTCTAGAGGTTTAGAAGTAGAAATCATATCTTTTAATTTAAATGAACTTTTCTTAAGTTTTCCTAATTGTCAAGCATCACATATACTATCTATTTTAAAATTTAACTTGGGAAGACCTCTAACTAAGTCAAGTAACCTAGATAACAGTTTGAAATTTAAATGACCAAATCTTTTATGCCAAATCTAAGGGTCACTTGTATTAGCCAAAAGACATAAGTTATCATTTGAAACTTTCATACTAAAGATGTAAATGTTTTTCTTCCTAATTCCTTCAAAGATAATATTTGACTTATTATCTTCGATGTCACACTTATCTTTTCCAAATTTAATTTTAAATCCTTTATCACATAGTTGACTTATACTAAGCAAATTATGTTTTAAATTCCTAACTAGCAAAACATCAGAAATAAGAGGAGTTTTAGAATTACCGACATTACTGATGCCAATCACATATACTTTTGAGTTATCTCCAAAGTTGACCAATCCACCATCTTGACATATAATGTCATTGAGGATCTCGGGATTTCCAGTCATATGCCTTGAACAGCCACTATCAAGTATCCATTTATCTTTCTCAATTTGCACAGTTTGTCCATTGGTTGTTCATTCTTCAAAAGCCATGTAACATGTCTGTTCCTGCATAATAAACCAATTCGGTAGATAACTTGATTTTCTATAAAAACTATATGCATACTTATGATACTTTGATGAAATGCATAAATTCAAACTATTATTAACAAAATTTCCTAAAAATGCCATTTTTAACTTTTCAAGTTTCATATTATGAAAACTATGAAAACCTATGCTCTGATACCAATTGAAAGGGAGTGCGGATTAAGGATCTTAAGGCTAATTTAACACTAGAGAGGTAGTGAATAGTGTTTAATGGATTCTAAGACTTATATGGTCTAATTTAAAAATTGTGATATAAACAAATGCAGAACTTAATCACAGAACAATCACAGAATCAAACACAGATGTAGTAAGTAAATAAAAAGCAGTAAAAGGAAAGAACACACCGGATTTTATACTGGTTCGGAGTTACCTTACGTCCAGTCGTGCACCAAGGAAAACACCTCGTACAGATTTTTATTATACCAATGTCGAGATTACAATCCTCAATTTCTAAAGGCCTTGAGGTACCCTCCTGTCTTCGAGTCCGGGGCAAACTCTCTTGATTTACAAGACACTAGATCACCCAATTGATTTCCAGGCACAACGACACCTTATAGAGAGACTCGATAAACTTTTGATTACAAATTGATCCTATAACTCTGAATAGCACTTTGATCTTCAAGAGAGGGCAGAGAATCAAACAAGAATGAGATTCTAATTTGATTCACTTGAGAATTCAGCAGAATTTTGGCACGATCTTAAAAATATGAAAATTTTAGAATATGGATTTGTGGAGAAGGAGTGAAGAAAATAAGAAAAAAGTTAGTTAAAAAATTCGTTTATGAAGGCTATTTATAACTAGTAACGGTCATAACCATTCGTGAAGAGATTTAAACGAATAGACGCTTCTTTTGAAAATTGAAACTTTTGAATTTAACGGCCACCATGTCAAATGGGGTATCCCATGATGTCGACATCCCTTAGTTAAAAACAATGTAAAATTTGTTTTGAAAATGGTATTGAAAGGAAAACAAGATGAAATGATTCTGGAGTAAAATAAACTAATTTTCCTATGATTTAAAATAAAGAAGAGTAGAAAAATATATATTTAGAATGTATATATAAATTTGATTTTAAATCTCAAGTATATATATATATTATAAAAGAATATTTAAAAATCAGAAGATAGTTTTAAAAACAAACGAAGTTTAAAACAAGAGTTTATTTAAAAACAAAAACAAAGAATATTTTAAGGCTAAAACATCTTTTTGAAAATCATTTGAAAAGATAATTTTTATGGCTAAAACATTTTGAAAAGCAGTTTTGAAAATCATTTTGAAAAACCATTTTGAAGTAGTTTTGCAAGCTTCTTCCTGTAGAATATTTCATCACATCAGGACTCGAGAACTTGTACAAAACGAGGATGTTCGTGGGTTTGTAAGCCACTTGTCGTAGATTTGTAAGCTACTTGTCGTGGGTTTGTATGCCACTAAGAAAGTAGAAATGGGTTCAATCCCAAATGAAATTTGGAATGAAGATTTCCATGCTATTATGAAGTTTTAACAAAACTAGACACTTATCTTGAAATCTTGATCTTGATACTCATGAGTCTTCAAACTTGATTTCTTCATTCTTGATCTTTATATTGTACAGTCTTCAATAATCAGTACCTGCCTTATATATATCCTACATAATAACATTCATATATATCTAGACAATAGTGTTAGTATATAAGTTATAATAAAATAAGTTACAAAGGTTGTTGTCATCAAAACCACTATCTCCAGTTTCTAACAAAATGCACAAATTTATAACCGAGCCGAGGGTGATTACAAATGTTGAGAATCTCATAACATTGTTATATGATAACAATGCCACGATATAGTTTGTAACAGAACTTAGAGCTCACTAGAAGTCAAGAGACATGCTCTAAATTGTTCTACATGATAAACCAGTTTATCAGCACCGAGGAGAGTTGATAGACAGAGTAGATAATTAAATCATAATAGCATACCCATTAATTGAGGGACTGAAACCGATTATAAAAGTTATGATAAAATTCCATAATCGACCCCAAGTGCAAGTAGGGGATTGATAGAGTTAAGAGTATGTACTAGGGGCAATTATGTAATTTGTTATATATATCTAATTCGATAATCAATCTTGTTTGAAATAAAAGGTGTTTTCCTTCTATTATATACTTGATATAATGTGTTGTATTAATTAATTAATTTAATTAAAAGTATATTTAATAGAAAATTAATAAGTGGTATGTTTTGTGTTAGTAGTTACAAAGTGTTGTAACTGCGAGTAATTTATCACAATAAAAATAAATATACCATTTAAAATATTCGTAGTCAAGATGTATCGAGACTGGATATCGATACATCCGTTGAGACTAAAGTATGTAACGCTCTTCAAATGTTGGGCAATGTTTTACTTATGGCTGCTAGGTGTATCTGCATATTATAAAAAATTATAAAACTATTCAAATATTAACATTCACACGTCACTTGGAAGGTGGTGTGATATTTTAGCCATATCGATTGCTTACTTGTTTTCGGTAAAATCAAATTTTACTTTGTTAAGCGTTACCCGATTGTGACTATTGTTTACACCAATTCTCTTCGTCAAAACTATATCAATTTGGACTTATGGAATTTGGTAATGGTTGGAGTTGCAATATCATCTACATTGAACTCCAAAGCCCAAACACAAAGTCCTTGGTTTAATAGTAACATTATTATCAAACAAAATGCTCTAGTCAGAGACTTTGACTTTGAGTTGACTTCAGTTGATCGTGATACTAACCCCATATAACTGAGAAGATGAATCCTCTCTTGAATAGTGTTTCACTTCCAATACTTCCACTCGACCCAACTATAGTCACTCGATGGACGTCATTCCATGATCTGACTATAATCAAAGCAGGGCTTTCATATTGAAAATTAATAGTATTCTCAAGTCGCAGAACTGTGTATATCGGTCACATTGATATTTTTTGTTTGATCGTGGTTATATTAACCAATAGAAATCTATCAAGTGAGTCATTCCATAGTTATCCAATAACTATCAGTATAACCTCTTCGTGCCCTAGCAGCCATGAGTAATACACTGCCCAAAATTTGGAGAATGTTACACACTCTTGTCTCAATAGATGCATCGATATCCAATCTCGATACATCTTGACTAGGAATATTTAAAATAGTATATTTATTTTTAAGGTGGAACCCAGTGCATGAGGTTTCCGCATGATAGCGGGCTTTGGGGAGGTCAATAATATACACAGTCTTTCCCTCGCATTGCAAAGATGCTATTTCTGGACTCGAACCTGAGTGCCCAGATCACCATGCGGGTGACCTAACCATTGCGCCAAGGCTCCACCTCGGTATATTTATTTTTATTGTGATAAATTACTTATGGTTACAACACTTTGTAACTACTATCACAAAACATATCATTAATGGATTTTCTATTAAATATACTTTTAAGTAAATTAATTAATATAACACATTATATCAAGTATATAATAGAAAGAAAACACCTTTTATTTCGAACAAAATTGGTTATCAAGTTACATAATTTCTCTTAGGGCATACCCCTAACTCTATCAGAATTCTCGATACTAAACCACTTTAGTATGGTATCTATGTACAGGAATTGGGACAAACCTAACAGCTTCTCAGATTTATCTCTATGGATCTTTAACCTAATATATAAGTTTATTCACACAAATCCTTCATGGAGAAGTTCATGGAAAGCCAAGATTTCACTGATTGCAACAACGAAATGTCATTGCCTATCAATAGAAGATCATCGACTTACAACACTAAGCATACGATAGCCCTGTTCCTTTCTGTATACGGGCGCTTCCTCCGTGTTCTCATAAAAACCAAACTAGTTTATTACCTTATCAAAACACATGTTCCAACTTCTTGAAGCTTGTATTAGTCCATAAATGGACTTTAACAACTTGCAAGCCCTGCCCTCACTCCTATTGACCACAAATCCCTCGGGCTGCGGCATATAGACGGTTCCTTCTAAATCACTGTTTAGAAATGCCATCTTTACATCCATTTTCCATATTTCATAGTCATAGAATACAACAATGGCTAGTTAATTCGAATGGACTTAAGCGTGGCTATAGATGAAAAGGTCTCGTCAAAATCAACACCTTGAATTTAACGAAATCCTTTCGCAACTAGCCTCGCCTTATAAGTATATAAATCTTCATCTTCATCTAGATTTTTCTGAAAAGTCTATTTGCAGTCAATGGGTTTTATCCCTTCAGGTACGTCCGACAAAGTCCATACTTTATTTTCGTATATGGAACCTATCTTAGATTTCATTGCTCCATGCCAGAGTGCAGAGTCTTTACTCTACAGTGTTTGTTGGAAAGATAGAGGAGGGTCATCATCTAAGACATAGTCCTTCTCCACACCATCCACGAGAAAATCGTACTATCACTCTGGTGTGCGAGATTCCCTACTAGACATTCTAATAGGTTGCGTGTTTTTGTATATGGGTGAACTTGGTTCTCCCACTGGTTCGGCCTGAGTGTTAGCTTCTTGGATATCAACCAAGTCTACAACTTTGCTGTTAATTTTCTTTAACAAAAATTCCTTTTCTAAAAAGTCAGCGTGTCGAGAAACAATAATCTTTTGTTCCTCGGTATTCAAGAATATATATGCCATTGAGTTTTTGGGATATCCTATACATTTACATAGTACCTATCTTGCAAATAGTTTATTCAGATCAATGTTGTTAACATGGGCCGGATAACCCCACATCTTCAAATACTTGGGTGGAGGTTTCTTACCATACCACATCTCATATGGTGTTTTAGGCACGGATTTAGTGGGCAACAAGTTCAACATATGTGCTGCAATTTCTAGCGCATATCCCCAATAGGACAGTGGTAACTCAACTTTAGTCATCATAGAACAAACCACATCTAATAGGGTTCGGTTCCTTCGCTCTGACACACCGTTGTGTTGCATAGTATAAGTTGGAGTAATCTGAGAGATAATCTCGTTATCTTTTAAGTACTATTGGAATTCTTGTCCAACGTATATACCTCCTCGATCAGATCGAAGAATTTTTTACGGTCCGTTTGGTTTTCTACTACATTTTAATACTCGATAAATTTTTCACAGACATCGGCTTTGTTCTTAATAAAATACACATATCTTAGTCTCGAGAAATCATCAGCGAAGGTAATAAAGTAAGAACTATTATCCTTGGTGATTATAGGCATCGTGCTACATACATCATTATGCACTAACCTTAAGAGTTCATCAACCTTTCATTGCTTCAAGTGAATGGGTAGTTGGTCATTTTACATTTGAAAAATGACTCACACATGTCAAATGATCCAGGATCAAGTGACGGGAGAAAACCTTTGGTTTTCAGTTTGTTCGTTTCTCACTTATATGACCTAGCCTACAATGCCAAAGATAACCATTATTTATATTTTTAGAAGAATTATTCACAAAACACACAAAATTAGTATTGATAACATAAATGTCATTTTCAAGAACACCATCGCAGACTTTATTTCCATTCAAACTAATGTTTATAACATTATTCATACGATGAAATATATATCCAGTCTCAAACAATCTAGAAACATAAATAATCCCATAGATAAAGTTTTTACAAAATAGCAATTTTTTAAAATCGATACTACACCACTAGAAAAATATAAATGATAATCTCTTACTACCATTGCATCTACAATAGATCCATCGGCAACTTGGAGCATCATATCTCCTTTTACCATGCGGCACCAGTTTCTAAAACCCTGTAATGAATTACATATATAAGTTTCAAATCCAGTATTTGAAAACCAAGACATTTTATTGATTACAAAACAATTTTGAATCATAAATTTACCGCGGAGCTATAGAACCATTCTGCTTTCTTTCTCTAACAAGCTTTAAGTAATTAGGATAGTTCCTTTTCCAATGACCTTTCTTGTGGCAGTGGTGGCATTCACTCTTGTCGTCGATCTTCTTACTTTTCTTGTTCTTCTTACCTTCTCTTTTCCGCTTCTTCAAACCTTTGAAAGATGATGCACGACCCTTTACAGCAAGCACAACCCCTTGATCCTTAGATGCAGACTCGGTCGACCTCAATATATTGAGGAGCTCGACAAGATTCAAATTCAATGGGTTCGTATTTTAATTCAGTTTGAACGATTCATACCGAGGTGTAAAAGAACCAAGGATCAAATTAACTTGTACTTCATTGCTTATATGCACATCCAATTGTGAAAGCCTATCAATATAGCCCTTTATCATTAGTACATAATCGTCTACCTTCTATCCATTAGTCATTTTGGTATTGTATAGCTTCTTCGTAAGCTCGTACCTTGCGGAATGTGACTGTTAACCAAACAGGGCCTGAGACTATAAAATATCTCATGAACATTAACGTTTTCGTGCTGCCTCAGCAACGGCTTGTCCAATATAGATAGCACGAAAATTAGGCAATCTTTAGGTCTGAAATCCATTTCTCATAAGAAAGTCTAAGGTCGGGGTCTGCAACATCAGCGGGTTGTTCGCATGTAATAGCCGACCAAAGATGCTCGTAAGTCAACGCTCTCTTATTCACTCTTAGCCAATCGATATAGTTTGGTTCGGTAAGCTTGTCACTTTCAGGAAACAGTTTTGAAGTTGATATTTTCTATAGGTTTTAATTGATAGACTATTAGGAAAATAACATAGTAGATATTCTTATAATATCAGTAAGGTTAAACTTTATATTTCATTTTACTAATAAGCTCCCACTAGCCTTTTAAGTCTCGCTGAATCCTAAGTTGAAACATAGAAGTCTTTCAACTTCACTAGTAGGTGTTAGGACTTGTCCATCTTGGAATTCTGACCTTCCGTTTGCTCAACAAGTCATAGCTCCATGGACGATGGATAATTCCTTATAGGTTGTATCATATACAACTCCAAACCCATGGTACCTTGTCCCAATTCCACTTTGACCTTGAGTTTCCTTAACAAATCTAAATGAAATTATTCACTCGTACCTACAATATCGCAACAACTGAAATATAATATATATATATATATACCTTGAGTTTGCTCAACAAATACATATGGTTATCTTATCTCGTCTATTCAATATATTAATAATACTACACTCAACATCTCTATCTTGAGTATGCTTAACAATTGAGTATGCAAGTAATTTATTAATATGTATATATATAATAGGTAACAACATTATATTGAAGATTCATAATCTTCAATATATTATGTTGAGTGATATCGACTTGTGCAATAATGTATTTCTTATGAAATACCCTCGTGATTCAAGTGTCGGATACATCGGAAAGCACGGTATACGTACATTTACATATGAATTTATTGCTTAAGTCTATTTAAGGTTTCTATAATGTTCCACCTTTAGTTTACACATTCATTTTATGTAAGTTTCATTATTATATAATAACATTTATATTTTAACTTACTTATATAATGTTATCCCGCCTTTTGGCAAGGCCGTGACATCAAGGACCTGACTAGAAACTAAAGACAATTCGTCCTGGAGATCGGTTTATGCACAGGTCTACTATGGATACTGGCAAATTTGGTCTAAGTCTGGATCGGACTATAATTAGCATGGTACGATAAACAAAGCTATGAAAGGCAACGTTCAAAATTTCAGGTCAATCGGAGTTCGTATGATCAAGTTATGGATCGATCAAGTTTCATGAGAAACACGTTTACTTCGTATCCATCCGGTTTGTATCCATCCCTTTGCAACCACTTCCTTCGTATCCATCAGCCAATATCATTGATCCAAATCCATCTGATCAACTGCTGCCCACTTCGTATCGATCCGCTTCCATCTATTTCCTGTATCGATCAGACAGGCATCGATACGAAACTAGTAGCCATCGATTGATACGAAGGAAGTAACATACAGGCATCGATACGAAGGCGTGCCCAGGCATTGATACGAAACCAGCATTCAGGCATCGATACGAAATCCATAACCAAGTATCGATATGAAATCCATAACCGGGCATCGATACGAAGACGACCTCCAAGCATCGATACGAAGGCAAGGATGTGGTATCGATACAAAGAAGGCATGGTCAACCAAGGAAAGCGGTCTACTGGCATGAAACTCGGATCTCCACGTGATTTCCGCTCCACATGAAACTCGGATCTCCACATGAAACTCGGATCCGTGCCAACACAGAGCTCGCAAACCAGCTGAACGAGGAAAGACGAAGGAGATCTAGAAGGGATTATGACTCTCATTCCACGATCGAAAGCTCGGATTCATCTGACTTCAACCACAGATCTACATGCCGTCGGCTGGATGGAAATTATGCAGAAGCCTCCGGGCATCATCGTGCTATGAATCTCGGACAAGCCAGGGTTGGTCCTTCTACAGGGCACCAAGCTAGACCCTCCTCCCGAGGAGGGGCGCTTCCTTATCACACTATCCATGCCTATGCAACTGCTACCGCTATAGATCTGGAAGCCGAGATCTAGAACCAGCCAAATCCAGCCCTTCATCAATACATCCATGCTCATGAACCCTACGTTCCCGAAGACCGGGAGCCAAGGAGGCGAGGAATGGACCGTCGACAGCGCCCGGACCGTCCCCGCAACATGGAACCCGACCATGCCTTGGCCCCGAACATCCAGATGCCTGACATTCCAACCATGATCCGCCATATGATCCGAGAAAGTCAAGGTCTTACGAACAACGATTGGGGAATCTCCCGAAGTTATACTCCGTTCACCAACGACATTCTTTACGCTGAGCCACCCCATCGATTCAGGATGCCGACTTTGCCGGTGTACGAAGGAAATTCGGATCCTAACCAACATATCCTAAAGTATGAATGGCTCATGAACACCGCTCGATTTGATGATGCGGTTAAGTGTAGGAGTATCCCTATCTCCTTAGGAGGCATTACAACCATATGGTTCACTCATCTGCCACCCAGATCCATTTCATGTTTCGATCAGTTGGCTACAAAGTTTGTCGAACAATTCTGTATGCACGTTACAAGATCGAAGGATGTCAACACCTTGTCCAGTGTCACTCAAGCTCCGGGAAAGACTCTTAGGCATTATCTGGAAAGGTTTCATGCCGCCTGTGCTGAGGTCGGCAACTCCAATGATAATTCTATTTTGATGGCATTGACTAAAGGGATCGATCCCGATTCCGAGTTTGGCAATTGGTTGGCTGGGAAACCCCCCGCTTCGTTGGATCGTTTCTATGCTAAGGCAGCCCAGTTTTTGAGGAGAGAAGACGCTAGACGATCTAGAAAGTAGGACGACGCAGGGCCCAGTGTTGAAGGCATTCAAAGTAATGTTGCTGTGAAACAGACCGACGAGAGTTCTGGCAAGGAACAATTGGATATTCAGAACAAATAAGGTCAACCGAAGGGTAACGGAGGTCAGTAAAAAAAAGAGACTCAATTCGTGAACTGAGACCCAGAACTCCAATGTTCGACCGATATACCCCTTTAAACACATCGCTGGAAAATGTTTACCTTCAGACTTGTAATATCGGACAGTATAAGAAGCCAGCTCTGAAACCATCATATGAGAAACAAATTCAGACTGGAAAATTCTGCAGATTCCACGATTGTTATGGCCATAACATGAATGTGTGCCGTCATTTACAAGACATCATTGAGAAGTTGATTAGAGAGAGGAAGTTGGAACAATTTGTGCGGATTCTGCAGGATGGAAGTGCGAGCCCATCTAACCCGAATCAAGGTCAAGGCCAAGCTAGGCCCGAAGAACCCGTGCGTACTAGCGGGAGATTAGTAATAAATACAGTGAGTGGTGGTCCTCATCCAGCTGATCGGAGCTGGAGTCATATGCCAGTTCGATTAGGCATGTGGACTTCAAGTGTTGTAGTAATTCTGACGATGGGGCCCCGGCGAAACAACAAAGAACGATGACAGACGACATCGTTTTTAGAAACTGAGATGCTGATAGAGTCGAGGCCCCACTATTGATTCGTTAGTCATTTCAGCCCTAATAGGTCCTTCTTGGATGAAGAGGATCTTGGTCGATAGCAGAAGCTCACTGAACATTCTTTTTAAGCGAGCTTACGACCAAATGAGAATGAAGGCAAAAGATCTAAAACCGTGTTAGTCACGTATACATGGTTTTAACGGAAGCGCAACTATACCAGCTGGGATGGTGGAGTTGCCAGTTGAGTTGGGTATTAAAGACCATCGGAGAGTTCGGATGCTGCAGTTTGTTGTGTTAGACATTCATTCACCCTACAATGCTTTCTTGGGCCTACCGGCCCTCGCAGAATTCAGGGCAGCAATTTCCCCATGGTGTTAGACTCTGAAGTTCCCCACTGATAATGGGGTTGGAGTAGTACATGGTGATCAGGAGGCTGGATGCACCTGTTATGTTGCTGAGCTACAGGATGTGCAGTGTAAGGAGAAAGGCAAAGGCGTAGAGTAATCTCTCTGCTTCCGTTTTTCAGAGAATTGACATCTAACGCTTGGGCCTAGGCCCGGGCACCAAAACCAGTTCCTTAAAAATCTTGATCCCCGAGACAATAGCGATGAAGAAGAAGTCAAAGACAATCAGACTTCCCCGACAGAGTTGACGATCGATGTCCCGATCCACGACAATGATGACTCCAGAATGATAAAGGTCGGATCTCAACTCAGTCCCCAGATGAGACAGGAATTGGTTGATTTCTTCGGGCAAACCTTGATGTGTTTGCCTGGACTCATTCAAACACGTGTGGGATCTCGCCGGACATTGCGAGCCATGCATTAAATATTGACCCGCGGCATGTCCCGGTCAAACAAAAAAGGTGCGGTATGGATCCAGAGAGATCTACCGCCCTTAAGGAAGAAGTAAATAAACTTAAGTCGAATGGGTTTATTCGTGATGCGTTATACCCGGAGTGGGTATCAAATCTAGTGCTTGTTAGGAAATCGATTGGGAAATGGCAAACATGTGTGATTTACTCAGATTTAAACAAAGCTGCCCAAAGATAGTTTTCCAATTCCCAGAATTGATCAACTTGTGGATTCAACAGCCGAACACAAGCTCTTATCTTTCATGGACGCGTATTCTGGCTATAATCAAATCCCAATGCACCTTCCCAACCAAGAGCATACTAGCTTTGTCACTGATCTGGGACTTTACTGCTACAAGGTGATGTCGTTTGGACTTAAAAACGCTGGAGCAACTTATTAGAGGCTCATGAATCGAATGTTCGCTGACCAGATCGGAAAGTCCATGGAGGTGTATGTGGTTGACATGCTTGTGAAGTCGCGACTGTCCATCAACCATGTTAGTGATTTGGAAACGATGTTTATCATACTCCGACAGTACAGAATGAACCTCAATATATTGAAGTGTCATTTCGGAGTTGCATCAGGAAAATTCCTTAGATCCATCGTCAATGCCAGAGGAATTGAAGCCAATCCTGAGAAAATCTGGGCGATTCGGAATCTCAAAACTCCCAGAACCATAAAGCAAGTGCAAAGCCTCAATGGGAAGGTGGCGGCCTTAAGCAGGTTCATCTCCAAATCTACAGACAAGTGCATCCCTTTCTTCGATCTGATTAGAAAAGGAAAGCGAATTTCGAATGGACAAAGGAGTGTGAAGGCGAATTCCAAGCACTAGTTCAATATCTGGCGACACCTCCTATTTTGTCGAAGCCGGTTGATCATGAGAAATTATACATCTATCTGGCAGTTTCAACAAACACGATCAGTGCTGTGCTAATTCGGGAAGAGGATCGGATCCAACGACTGGTCTATTATATCAGCAAGCGACTAATAGGGGCGAAAAGAATCTACCCGAAGTTAGAATAGCTGGCTTATTGTCTCGTCATGGCCTCGAGAAAGCTCCATCCATATTTCCAGGCTCACCCGATCACAGTCTACACTGACCAGTCGTTACGACAGATCCTAACACAACCTGAGACGTCTGGTAGATTGCTCAAGTGGAACATCGAGTTGAGTCAATTTGATATCACTTATACACCGAGGAGAGCCATCCAAGGACAAGTTTTGGAAGACTTCTGTTTGTACCAAAAATGGGCACAACACTCTTCGGAAGTTTTTGAAGAGATAAAAGTGAAGAAAGAAAATTAAAACTAAGGATTATCTAACAAAAACTCCAAATAAAAGAAAGTAAATTGCACAGAAGACAACAATTTAGAGTGGTTCGGCGTTTCGCCTACGTCCACTATGAAGTTTGATGATTTTATTGCTCGGTACTTGAAGATTACAATTTCTTATAATGTAGTACAAGTGATTTTATGATCAAAGTCTGAATCTAAGGTAGCAGTGGTGATTTGGAGTAAATCTGGCAGAGTCTGGGCGTCCTTTAGCTCATAAAATTGTCCGACCCCTTTTCTGAATGACCAGGGGCTCTATTTATATGTGTAGGAGGCTGATATTTCGCCTAAATTTAGGGAGACCAGTTCTGGCATGTGAGGGGGCCCACATGCCCGCTTTCAGGAAATCCGGGCCCACTTTGGGATCGATTTGAAGTCCATTCGAATCGATCAAGAAAACATCCAATCGAGCTGAAATTTGATGTGGACATTCTTCAACATGTGCTTAAGCTCCTGTTAAAATTTCATGGCATTTGGACTTGTAGATTGTGAGATATGGTCGATTCGAAGGTGTTTTTCCGGTTGCTGTGCTCTGTTCGAATCGATCCTCTTCAAATCGATAGGGTCGAATCGATGGCCTGGTGAGCGAAGGCGTTGACGTGGCACGTGCTTCTCGGGTTGATCCAATTTTTGCTCCGAGTTTTACTGGGTCGACTCTGTGTTCTTCGCCGCCTTGACTTAGTGGGTTCGAGGGAATGGATTCGAGCAGATGTTCGTTCGTATCGATCGTGATATACAATAGTTGATCGATACGAAGTCGCTGCAAAAGGATGGATTCGAAGCAGGGTCACTGGATGGATACGAAGTGGAGTGACTTCATGGATTCGAAGCAGGGTCACTGGATGGATACGAAGTGGAGTGACTTCATGGATTCGAAGTGGCTTATCCGGTTCAATTAGAACGAATGCTTGTTGGTGGTTGCGAACTATATGGAGTCGAACTGATGGATTCAAACAGAGGTTGCACTGATGGATTCGAATAGAATCTCTGCCTATGGATTCAAACTTAGGGTTATTTCCTCCATCTTGTATCGATGATATCTTGGGCGTACGAACTCGGATTGACTTGAAACTTGGAACGTTGCTTTTCCTGACCTTGCTTGATGTGTCTTATCAATTATAGCCCGATCCGGACTTGAGTAAAATTCATCGATATCTGTGGTCACCCAGTAGCTACCCGATGCTGAGGATGTATGATCCATATTCCCCAGTCAGTTTCCTGATATCTCGGCCTTGCCAAATGGCGTGATAACATTTGCCCCCCAAAGTACATCTTGTGTAAACATGACGTGCTTTGAAAAGCTGCAGATTCATGTTGGACAGCTATTGCATGTTTCGTTGAAAGCCGTATTCTATATTGTCGTAACTTACTGTCGTACAGTAGTGATTAACTGTTTGTCGCTGCAGTCGTTATTGGATGAATGTTCAATTCGAGTTTTTGTTAACTTTCTTGTATTGCATTTCATATCGATCCTCTCCTGAATCGATGTGAAACTTGAGTCGTAACAATGTCTGTCAGTTGTTTTAGGGAGTCCCTTCGTATCAATCCTCTCCTGAATCAATATAGAAGGTCGAAGGACCGACATCGTACTGGTGAATTTAGAATTCATTAGATACGAAACGCTTGTTAAATTAGATATGCAGTGGATGGAGTTGAACAAAAGCTTCGAATCGATGGAACTCATTTGTGATGGATTCGAAAGCGTCGTTCGACTCGATGCGATGATGGACCCTGATTCGTATCGATGACAATTGACGGATACGAATCGATCGCTTGTACCGATAGACCACGTATCTTTGCGAATCGATGAACACCTCGAATTGCTAGTGTCGAACGCTCTTTTAGTCTTTCTAATCGTCTGTGCTTCGAATCATTTTGATGGACTCGAGGGAATGGATTCGAAGCGTGGCTCAGTACCAATGCATGCGGGAGTCTGAGTCGATTCTAGCGCTCTGGCTTATGGATTCGAATTCGCCGCTTCGAATCGATCTGGTGGCTTCACCTACTGCTACCGGTTTTGTTCACCGGGATGCGAATCGGCACAAAGCCCCTATAAATATTGGGACCTCATTCACTTTTTCACTTTTTACTTTTATCTTCGTCTTCCTGCGCCTTCTCCTTCGCATCAATCCTTCAGACTTGAGAGAGACTTCTCAGAATCGATCGAAAACCTTCAATCCTTCAATCGTAACAAATCAGGTAACTAATGCATACGGCCATGCCAAGAACGATGGAACTGGAAATCTTCGCCATCATTCTTGAATTCTTCTGAGATCAATTTCGAAGGGTTTTGAGATCTGAGCGAAATTGATCGAATCGAGGGATGGTGCGCGACAAAGTGTTGAGGTTTTCTTGGAAAAGAAGGAGAGATCTTGAGGAATTGCTTTTCTCTTTGCCTCGTATCGATCCGGGATGGAGTAGTTCGAATCGGTCCCGATTGTGTGGCCTCGGATTGATGCTCGTGAGGTGAAGTGGTTCGTATCGATCGATTCGAACCCATAACCCTACGATCGATTCGAAGGTATCGAGTTTGATCGATACGAAGCCGTTTTCCTTGGTTGGTATGAATGCTCTCCCGGTCGATTCGAAATGCCCCTCCAATTGAGACTATAGACATCGCTCCAAGGGCCGTATCGATACGAAGCGCATGGAGTCAACCCTTATCGATTCGAAGCACAACGAGTCGACCTGTATCGATTCGAGATGATCGATTTGATCGTCCTCAGTTCAAAGAATGCAATATTTCTGACTTGCTCAAACACCTGAACCACGACTGATTTCGAGTTGACATTTGACGAACTTGATGAATTTTAGCACACTCGAACATTTGATTCCGACGAGCTTCGGCCTTGCATAATTGAACTTGACTGTAGGACTACACATTTGACTGCCTTTTGAAGCTCGTCGATGGAACTGTGGCCTAACCAAAAATATAACGGACTTATGCTTGAATCGACCAGTATCATCTGGATGGCGTGGTTGTGACGGTCAGCGATGACGGTCATTTCCAGTCTGATTTTCAGAGTTCTGTCATTCGCACATTTCGTTTCATTCCGTAAAATTTGCTTAAGTAATGCACTGCACTTGCACTGCACTTGCACTGCACGACACATTCATACGCACTTCACTGGGGAATGCACGAGTTTTTTATGAACTTAACGTTGCTTTCTGATAAGTTAGTCAGTTATGGAGTCTTTGAGCTCTCAGCAGCAGGAGATTCAGAGTTCTCCTCCTTCGGTCCTTGTAATTCCAGATATCCCAGCGGATATAGTAGATCCAGCTCCGGACGAGCTACAAGACGCAATATTTATCGAGGATCCTATAGATTCCGTTCAATCTAACATCTCCGAAAACTTGTTGGGTAGGATATGCACACGACATCATATTTCTTTAGACGATGTGTTATTGCCGAGTTCCAGTGACAGACCTCGCTGTCCGCCCGAAGGGTAGACATCCTTTTACCGACATGCTTGTGCGGCCGGAACATTCCCTCCATTCAATCAATACATTAGGGAGATGCTATCATTTCTTGGAATCGCTCTTTCTCAATTACACCCTAACGGGCACGCGCTACTGAACCGTGCGTTTATTGTATTTATGGAACATCTTTTCCGCCCTCCAAGGCCGACGGAAATCAGATATCTATTTAACTTCAAGAGCAGAGGCGATAGTCCGTCTTTTACATTTTTGGAGGCAGTGAGAAATTGTCAAGTTATTACCGAAGCCTGGACCAGACTTAGTTACTTTAAGAATGAATGGTTTTATGTCCGGTGTCCTCCAGGTTTTGCTAGGCGATGGTTGTCTAGACGTAAGTGTCGTAACCTGTTGACGTTTTTTCTTGACTAATAGCTTTCTGGTATCGGTATTAACATCCTGTTTTTCTTATAGCCATTATCTCCAGACCCGATGGCGGGTATTACAAGGGCATAGTTCGAAGCCTCCAAGAAATTCCGAGCGAGCTGAGACACATCGACTCGGTGCTGACTGACTATAACTTAAGGACTCTCGGCTTGATTGAAAGGAATCAGAGCATAGTCATCGAAGGGATGTTAAAGCCCGTCTCAAAGAAGAAGAAAAACAAGAAGAAGAAGAAAAAGAAAATGGCGAAGAAAACACTCGGCGTCGTAATTATTGAAGTGAGCGACGAATAAAGAACCCACACAGACGTAGAGCCGATGGCGGATCTTTCGGGAAATTTTGAAGAATTGGGAGAAAGACGGAAAAGCAAGACCGTCATTTCTAAAAAACTTAAATCTAAGGGGTGGAAGTCTGTAGATGTGTCTTCTCCCACTTCCGGAGCTATAATTTCTAAGGCCGCCCCTTCTCATTCGAGAGATACTTTCAAAGGGCTTGATGATATTCCCATCCCGGATTATATATCGATTCATCACAATTCCGGGTTGGAGGAATTTCAAGATGTTTTAAATATGAGCGAGCCCTTCCCTTTGAATGCGGTCAACACTTCCGGTTGGTCTGGGGGTTTACACATTTACACACACTTCCACAGCACTACATGATTTCTCCATATTGAATGTGCCTTTTGTAGGATTCTAAACTGTAGTTTCTTCTTATCGCAGGTGAGATGTCAGGCCGTGGATCCACTTTGGATAGGCTCCATAATGTATGCCGATCTTCCTCATACCATGAGTCCCGCTGGAGGGAATCAGATAGGGATCAGGGACGAGGCTATACCAATCAGGATCGCTATGATAGAGATCGAGATTATTGGCGTAGCCACTCTGGTCAAGATCGTACTGACAGAGATAGGAGCTATCTGTACCGACCGCGATCTCGTTCTCCTCCGCCTCCTAGGGTCCCTATAAATCCTCCTGAGTCTTCGCATCAACAACCACCTTCTCAATCTTCCAGGCCCGAAACTCAGAGGTAAAGGGTTGAACCGCCGGCAGCTGCCATTGTTGAACAGGCTCCGGCTGAATTGACAAGTGAAGGAGCCATCCAGCTTGCTCAAATGAAAAAGGACTTTCCAGAAATCTGCATGGATGCATATGTCTTCCCTCCCCATCTCAAGAGGATTCCTTCGGATGCCGAAAATATTGCGCATAGCTATATCCGCGACTTTTATGCTAAATACAAGGAGTGATACAAAGCAGCCGTGAAAGCTTCAAAGGTAGCTTTTGACCGGGCAAAGGTTATTCAGGAGCGTGATGCTGAGATTGTCAAGAAAGATCGCATCATCCAGGTTCTTCAATCTGAGATGGAGTCATCTCGAAACTCTGAACTCCAAGCGCTTAAAAAGCATGATGATGCTGTGGCAAAGATGGCGAGGATGCAGCAGGCACACTGTGCCTTGGTAGAAGGGATGGGCCACCGTTATACCACTGTCGTAGCTGAGCGAGACATAGCCGTTAAAGAGCTGAATGAGCTCAAGGCCAAATTTGCTGAGGTGGTGAAAGAAAAAGATGATGCTAATACCACCGCTCAGGAGGCATGCGACCAAGCTGTGTCACTTCGAGCCAAACTTGCTGCGGCGGTGGCCAAGACCAAGTCTGTGGAGGCAGAAATCCAGGAAAAGATTATGGCGGAGCAGTCCAGGATGGACGCTGATTTCGATGATCTCCTGGTCACATACAACGCCAACGTGCTGGAGCACAGAAATTTATCATGGCTGGGAGATGACTCTATGATTCTGTACAACGCCTAGACTAGGTTGGTGGAGGAGAAGAAAGCAGCGCATCCGGATGAAATGCTGGATGATTTCGAGCTTGAGATGCGCTTGCTTACTGAGGAAGAGAGGAAAGTTCACCACGAGGCGGTGATTTCCGTGGCGAAAGAGAGGCTTGGTGCTCAACAGATAGAGACAGGTGAGGGCTCGGGGATTGAGCATCACGAAACAAGTGTTGGAGCTGTAATTCCGACATTGCCTGAAACCATTGGTGCGGTCGATCCCCAGTCCGTCACCGCTTATAATCCTGACCAGCCGCAATTGTCTTTCGCTGATGCTCCTGCCTCTGTATCTTCCCATACTTCGGGCCAGGCTAAGGAAGGTACTTGAACGCCTCTTCGTATACACTTAGTGTGGTGAATCTGAATCAATACTCTTAGCTAATAATCTTCGTTTTTTCGCATTTCAGTGACTGAAGCCGTTATCTCTGCGCCTCCTGCATCTCAAGCCTCTTATCAAGCGCAGGGGGCTATCGTCACCGAAGCTATTATGACATCTACCGTGGTTGGCAAAGAAGGGGAAGCGAGCATGTTATCTTTCGATGCTCAGATGATTGAGGAACTCCTCAGTCAACCCAACGATCCCTTCGTCGATCCATCCTTTGCTATGAGCGAGACCACTCCGGCTGTTAGTTCTTTTACGCCAGTCACTAGCATATCCAGCGCGGCCCAAGCACCTCGTGAAGATGAAATTTTGGCTGAGATCGATGCTGAGATGACAGCAGTGACTGCCGGCATGAATCCGTCTGCCCCTGCCCCGCTAATGATGATATCGCCGGGCGGCACTGTGGTCATTGCGAGTGCTCTTGTCCCACTTCCTGTTATAGCCCCTATGCCTCCAGTTCAACCCTCCAAGAGAATCTCCGTTGCCTCAAGCTCCGAGGAAGATGTTGACATTATGTCGCCATCGGAGGATAAATCAGAGAAGAGTAAGAGAGTGAGGAGGAAGTCAGGTAGCGGATCCAGTGGGACTACTCCGAAGAAGAAGCTAAGGAAGAAGAAAGATTGAACTCCTTCTTTAGTTTGCTCTAGTGTTTTGTTTTGTCTTTTGGTTTTTTCTATAGCCGTGTATAAATGTGGACTCGGCTCCCACTAGTAGAAATTTTTTGAACCATCTTGTAATCGGATTCTTTTTGTTGATAATGGAAATGAAAGTATATTTTCTTTCGCCTTCAATTCGATATTTGTTTTGGTTCTGCCCCCACTCTTGGGGATTAATATGGAGTTGATGTATGTTTATACTCCGTCTCACACTTTGGAAGTACGGAGTTAAGTAAATGTTTACACTCCGTCTCGCACTCTAAGAGTTCGGAGTTAAATAAATGTTTATACTCCGTCTCGCACTCTGGAAGTACGGAGTTAAGTAAATGTTTACACTCCGTCTCGCACTCTGGAAGTACGGAGTTAAGTAAATGTTTATACTCCGTCTCGCACTCTGGAAGTTCGAAGTTAAGTAAATGTTTATACTCCGTCTCACACTTTGGAAGTACGGAGTTAAGTAAATGTTTACACTCCGTCTCGCACTCTGGAAGTACGGAGTTAAGTAAATGTTTATACTCCGTCTCGCACTCTGGAAGTTCGGAGTTAAGTGAATGTTTATACTCCGTCTTGCACTCTGGAAGTACGGAGTTAAGTGAATGTTTATACTCCGTCTCGCACTCTGGGAGTACGGAGTTTAGTTAATGTTTATACTCCATCTCGCACTCTGGGAGTACGGAGTTGAGTGATGTTTATACTCCGTCTCGCACTCTAGGAGTACGGAGTTAAGTGAAGGATCGTCGTGTACCAACCCATTTTTAGCCTGACGTGATGGCTTGCCCCTGAGCTTGGGTTTCATTTAGTGAGTGGCCGATCGTATCACGGCCACACCCTTCTTGAATAAATTCCACTGCATGATGGAATTTAGCTCTCCGTGCATCATGATGTTGTACATTGTATTTAATGAATCACAGCTCTGGCTCGAAGAGATGGCATTTTATTGCTGAAATAAGAAAATATGGCAAAGTCAGTTGCCTTATTACAAATTCTAATTTCGAAATGCAAAAGTAAATTGCTAAATGAAAAAATATAATAAAATAAATAAAGCCTGTTATGTGTAGTAGCGACGGAGACTCTCGCTGTTCCAGGCCCTTGGCAAATCAAGACCGTCAACGGTCGATAGTTTGAATGTGCCATCTCCGAGTCTTTGCGTAATCACGTATGGTCCTTCCCAATTTGGTTTCATGTGTGAAGGAACCGGATAGATTCTCTTGAGGATGAGATCGCCGAGTTCAAATGTTCGAGGTCAAACTTTGGTATTGTACAACCGGGCGACTCGACTTCGACATGCGGCCGCTCTCAAATCAGCATCTTCCCGTTTCTCATCCAATAGATCCAAAGATTCAGCAAGTAATATAGCATTTGTTTTCGGATCATAATAAGTCACGCGATGGGAAAACACTTCCGTCTCGACTGGAATAACGGCTTCCGAGCCATAAGATAAGGAAAACGGGGTGTGTCCGGTTGCGGTCTTGTGAGTTGTTCGATAAGCCCATAATGCCATAGGAAGTTCATCAACCCATTTGCCCCCAGCTTTTTCCAGTCGTTTCTTTAGGATGGATTTTATAACTTTGTTGACAGCTTCGACCTGACCGTTTGCCTGTGGATGTGCAACCGCCGAGAATTTTTTATGGATATGAAACCGTTGATAGAAATTCTTGAATTCTGCACTGTCAAATTGGGCCCCATTATCGGTGATGATGGTATGCGGGAGTCCAAATCGACAGATGATGTTGCAAACTACGAAATTTATTACTTTCTTCGTCGTAATTATTGCGAGAGCTTCGGCTTCAGCCCACTTTGTAAAGTAGTCAACGGCGACAATGGCGTACTTCACACCACCTTTTGCTAGGGGTAGAGCACCGATGATATCGATGCCCCACATAGAGAATGGCCAGGGACTGACCATTTGAGTTATCTCGGTAGGTGGGGCTCTTCGAATTAGGGCGTGTTTCTGGCACCTATCGCACTTTCTGGCATAGTTTGCTGCATCTCGGTTCATTGTCGGCTAGTAGTATCCGTATCGGAGTATTTTCTTAGCAAGATCTTGTCCACCGGTGTGATCGCCACATTCTCCTTCGTGTACGTCATGTAACACTCGTTTGATTTCATCGTGCGCGATACACCGGAGGAGAGGAACAGAATAACCTCTTCTATACATGACTCCATCCTGAATGACGAACCGTGAAGCTTTTCGTAGAATTTGCCTTTTCTCATTTCTATGCTCAGGCAATGTCCCATTCTCAATGTAATTTCGATATGGAGTCATCCACGACTCTCTACTGGGAGCGGTTTCAAACACAAAATTTGTCTCTATATGATCGATGCTTGGGGAGGACAAAGTTTCGACGGGGACAAGCCCCATTTGCTGTGCTTCACCTGTGCTGGCTAACTTTGCCAATGAATCGGCTTTTTGATTGCGTTCTCGAGGTATATAATAAATGGCATAATAATCAAACTGATTCAGTACTTCCTGAACTCGAGCCAAGTAAGCAGCCAACCTTCGATCCCTTGCTTGATACTCTCCCCGTACTTGGCACACAACTAATTGTGAATCACAATAAATTTCCACAGCGATAATTCTCAAATCTCTGGCCAATTTCAGCCCAGTTAAGAGGGCTTCATATTCAACTTCATTATTGGTTGCGTGAAAATCGAATCTCAAAGCATAACATATAGATCGGCCTTCGGGAGTTTCAAGTATAACACCAGCGCCTGAACACCGGTCGTTTGATGCACCATCAGTATACAGCTTCTAGATATATTCGGGGGATTCGCTGGTTTCGGGCAAGTCTTCTGGAATGGTAAATTCAGCTATGAAATCGGCTAGGACTTGTCCTTGAATGGATCGTCTTGGAGAGTAAGTAATATCAAACTGGCTCAGTTCGATGTTCCACTTGAGTAACCTACCAGACGTCTCAGGCCGCGTGAGGACCTGTCGTAACGGCTGATCGGTATACACAGTAAGAGGATGGGCTTGGAAATAAGGGCGAAGCTTTCTTGAGGCGATGACCAGGCAATAAGCCAATTTTTCTAGCCTTGGGTAATTTCTTTCAGCTCCCGTTAACTGTTTACTAACATAGTAGACCGGTTTCTGCACTCGGTCTTCTTCCCGAACCAGAGCAGCGCTGATTGCATGCTCTGACACTGCTAGATAAAGATACAATTGTTCATGATCGACCGGCTTTGACAGGATCGGTGGTGTGGAAAGATGTTGAACCAGCGATCGGAATGCACCTTCGCACTCCATGGTCCATTCAAAGTTTCGCTTTCCTTTCCGGATCAGATCAAAGAAAGGAATGCATTTATCAGTGGATTTTGAAATGAACCTGCTTAGTGCCGCTACCTTCCCGTTGAGACTCTGGACTTGTTTTATGGTTCTTGGAGTTTGTAAGTTCCTTATTGCCCAGATCTTTTCGGGGTTTGCTTCTATCCCTCGAGCGTTAACGATGAACCCGAGGAACTTTCCGGAGGCGACACCGAAGTGACACTTTAATAGATTGAGCTTCATTCCGTATTCTCGAAGGATGCAGAACATTGAATCTAAATCTCTGACGTGATCAGTAGAGAATCGAGACTTTACTAGCATGTCGTCGACATAGACCTCCATGGTCTTCCCGATCTGGTTGGCGAACATTCGGTTGACCAAGCGTTGATATGTTGCTCCGGCATTTTTTAAGCCAAAAGGCATGACTCTATAGCAGTAGAGTCCTAGATCGGTCACGAAACTGGTATGTTCTTGATCAGGAAAATGCATAGGTATTTGATTGTAGCCAGAATAAGCATCCATGAAAGATAATAATTCGTGTCCAGCCGTGGAATCTACGAGCTGGTCAATTCGGGGAAGTGGAAAACTATCCTTTGGACAAGCCTTGTTTAAGTCAGAATAGTCGACGCAAGTTCTCCATTTCCCGTTCGGTTTTCGAACCAATACTGGATTTGACACCCATTCTGGATACAAAGCATCTCAGATGAACCCATTTGATTGTAACTTATCGACCTCCTCTTTAAGGGCGGCAGATCTCTCCGGATCCATACCGCGCCTTTTCTGTTTAACCGGGACATGCCGCGGGTCAATACTCAGAGTGTGGCTCGCGATGTCCGGCGAGATCCCACACATGTCGGAATGCGTCCAGGCGAACACATCAAGATTTGCCCGTAGAAATTCAACCAATTCCTATTGTGTCTGTCTTCCCAGTTGAGATCCAACTTTTAGTACCTTCGAATCATCATCCTCACTGACTGGGACGTCCATAGTCAGTTCGGCCAGGGAAGCTTGATTCTCTTTAGATTCGTCTTCATCTTTGCTGTCTCTAGGGTTAAGATCTTTAAGGAATTGGTCGTGGTGCCCAGGCCGGGGCCCAGGCACTAATTGTCAATCATCAGCAAAACGGACGCAGAGAGATTCTTCTATGCCCTTTCCTTTCTCCTTTCTTTGCGCCTCGCACAGTTCAGCAACATAACAGGCTCTTTCGGTTGCCTGATCTCCTTGAATGACTCCAATTCCGTGATCAGTAGGGAATTTCAGAATTAAACACCATGGGGCAATGGCTGCCCTAAACTCAGCAAGGGCCGATCGGCCCAAAAACGCATTGTAAGGTGAATCAATATCTAAAACGACAAACTGCAACATCCAGACTCTCCGGCGTTCTCCAACTCCCAACTCCACTGGCGGTTCCACCACTCCAGTGGGTATTGTAGCACTTCCATTGAAGCCGTGGACTCGAGATTGGCAAGGTTTTAAGTCCTTTGCTTCCATTTTCATTAAATCATAGGCTCGTTTAAGCAAGATGTTTACAGAGCTCCCACTGTCAACCAGGATCCTCTTCATCCAAGCAGGACCTACCTGGGAAGATATGACCAGTGGGTCAATTGTTGGGGCTTCGATCTTATCAGCGTCTCTGCTTCTAAATATGATATCATCAGACATTGTTTTTTGTTATTTAGCTAGAGTTCCATCTTCACAATTACTACAGCATTCGAAGTCCGCATGCCTGATAGAGCTGGCATATGACTCCATTTCCCTCTAGCTTTTGTCTGCTGGATGGGGACCACCACTTATTGTATTGATAACTAGCCTTCCGCCATACGAGCGGGTTCTTCTTGCCTTTCCTGATTTTGTGCATGGTTCTGATTCGACGGGCCCGCACCACCAGGCTGTGGCGCTCGCACAAACTGATCTAACTTTCTTTCCCTGATCAACTTCTCGATAAGGTCCTGCAAATGTCGACACTCATTGGTATTGTGGCCATAACTCTCGTGGAATCTACAGAACTTCCCTGTTTGAATCTGCCTCTCCGACGATTGCTTCGGAGCAGGCTTCTTATATTGCACAGTGTTGCAAGTTTATAGATATACATTCTCCAATGATGTATTCAATGGCGTGTAATTATCGAACATTGGAGCCCTACGTCGTGGGCCTCGGTTCTGATCTCTCTTTTTATCCTGACCATTGTTGCCTCGCGGCTGAGTCTGTTTGTTCTGTATATTCAACTGAACTTTTCTGGAACTCTCACCGGACTGCTTAACTGCCACATTACTTTGTATTCCTTCAGTTCTGGGCATCGCATCGTCCTGCTTCCTAGACTGTTTTGCGTCCTCTTGCCGTAAGAATTGAGCGGCTTTGGAGTAGAAACGGTCCAACGATGCGGGTGGTTTCCCAGCTAGCCAATTTCCAAACTCAGAATCGGGATCGATTCCTTTGGTTAATGCCATCAAGATTGAGTTATCGTTAGGATTACTGATCTCTACACATGCCGCATGGAATCTTTCTAAATAACATCCGAGTGTCTCTCCCTTAGCTTGGGTGACGCTAGATAGGGTGTTAACGTCTTTAGGTCTGGCGACATGCATACGGAACTGTTCGACAAATTTCTTAGCCAGTTGATCGAACGAAGAGATAGATCTAGGTGGCAACCTTGTGAACCACATTGTTGCGATTCCCACCAAAGAGATGGGGAAACTTTGGCATTTTATTGCATCATCAGCCCTTGCGGCGCTCATTGACCACTCATACTTCAAAATATGTTGATTGGGATCGGAATTTCCTTCGTACATAGGGAGAGTTGGCATTCTGAATTGCCGAGGAGGATCAGCGTATAATATCTCGTCTGTGAAAGGAGTATGACTACGGGAGATTCCCCAATCGTCATTGGTAAGCCCTTGGCTTTCGCGAATCATCTAACGTATCATGGTTGAAATATCGGGCATAGCCACATTCTATGCATGCTGAGCTAAGGTGTGGTCGGGTTCCACAGTGCGAGTTTGGACCGGACGCTGTCGACGGCCTATGTCTCGCCTCCTTGGCTCCACATCTTCTGGGACTTATGGTTCACGAGTACGCCCACGTTGTTGATTATTCAAATCTGACAGATTCCGGGTATCAACCCTTGTTTCTACCGCGGCGGTTGCAGTGCGATTGTCTGTGGTATGCTGTGGAACAACACCTCCTCGTGACGAGGGCCCGGCCTGGAAGCTAGTTGACGGTCCGACCCTCAATTGTCCTACAGTCAAGGCAGGTTGATATCCGGTAGCTTGTGTATGACTTGCGTCCAATCGAGGACGTGTAGATCTGCCATGGTAGTCAGATGAAGCAGAACTTTCTATGGACGAGTGGGAAGCATCATCCCTCCTGGTCCTCCTACGCCTTCGGCAGTTTAATTGATTGGTCAATTCAACATTAGCACGCAACTGTTCGG
This sequence comes from Allium fistulosum, assembly GCA_030737815.1. Taxonomy (NCBI): domain Eukaryota; kingdom Viridiplantae; phylum Streptophyta; class Magnoliopsida; order Asparagales; family Amaryllidaceae; genus Allium; species Allium fistulosum. The sequence goes on from CM060902.1 coordinate 1,433,059,104, forward strand.
CCAGCTGTTGCCGACTTTGAGCCAATTCCTGGAGCAATACATGGAACTCTTGTCTGGTTACTGGCCCAGACGGATCTGAGTGAGCAGTGTTATCTTGATTGGATTGTAGCTGCTGCGTAGGATTCTGTCTATCCCGACCTTCTTGATCAGCAGCCGTAGAGGTAGTTCTTGTACTAACCATCTTAAGTAGTGGATTCCTTTCCTAGGTTTTATGCAAATCTGAATAGAATGGAAGGATTCTGGATTAGAGATCTGGATCTTCCTCTTGGATTTATGCAATCCGGTATCGATGGTAGATCCAAGGAGCAGGAGAAAAAGCTGGTTTTTCTCAGTGAAAGCACCAAAGTGTTTGTACCAAAAATGGGCACAACACTCTTCAGAAGTTTTTGAAGAGATAAAAGTGAAGAAAGAAAATTAAAACTGAGGATTATCTAACAAAAACTCCAAATAAAAGAAAGTAAATTGCACAGAAGACAACAATTTAGAGTGGTTCGGCGTTTCGCCTACGTCCACTATGAAGTTTGATGATTTTATTGCTCGGTACTTGAAGATTACAATTTCTTATAATGTAGTACAAGTGATTTTATGATCAAAGTCTGAATCTAAGGTAGCAGTGGTGATTTGGAGTAAATCTGGCAGAGTCTGGGCGCCCTTTAGCTCTTAAAATTGTCCGACCCCTTTTCTGAATGACCAGGGGCTCTATTTATAGGTGTAGGAGGCTGATATTTCGCCTAAATTTTGGGAGACCAGTTCTGGCATGTGAGGGGGCCCACATGCCCACTTTCAGGAAATCCGGGCCCACTTTAGGATCGATTCGAAGTCCATTCGAATAGATCAAGAAAACATCCAATCGAGCTGAAATTTGATGTGGACATTCTTCAACAAGTGCTTAAGCTCCTGTTAAAATTTCATGGCATTTGGACTTGTAGATTGTGAGATATGGTCGATTCGAAGGTGTTTTTCCGGTTGCTGTGCTCTGTTTGATTCGATCCTCTTCGAATCGATAGGGTCGAATCGATGGCCTGGTGAGCGAAGGCGTTGACGTGGCGCGTGCTTCTCGGGTTGATCCAGTTTTTGCTCCGAGTTTTACTAGGTCGACTCCGTGTTCTTCGCCGCCTTGACTTAGTGGGTTCGAGGGAATGGATTCGAGCAGATATTCGTTCGTATCGATCGTGATATACAATAGTCGATAGATACGAAGTCGCTGCAAAAGGATGGATTCGAAGCAGGGTCACTGGATGGATACGAAGTGGAGTGACTTCATGGATTCGAAGCAGGGTCACTGGATGGATACGAAGTGGAGTGACTTCATGGATTCGAAGTGGCTTATCCGGTTCGATTCGAACGAATGCTTGTTGGTGGTTGCGAACTATATAGAGTCGAACTGATGGATTCGAATAGAGGTTGCACTGATGGATTCGAATAGAATCTCTGCCTATGGATTCGAACTTAGGGTTAGTTCCTCCATCTTGTATCGATGATATCTTGGGCGTACGAACTCGGATTGACTTGAAACTTGGAACGTTGCTTTTCCTGACCTTGCTTGATGTGTCTTATCAATTGTAGCCCGATCCAGACTTGAGTAAAATTCATCGATATCTGTGGTCACCCGGTAGCTACCCGATGCTGAGGATGTATGATCCATATTCCCCAGTCAGTTTCCTGATATCTCGGCCTTGCCAAAAGGCGGGATAACAACTTCATAGCCGAATTCACCATACCAGAAGACTTGCTCGAAGCCAGTGAATCTCCTAAGCATGTGTGGAAGTTATACACCGATGGTGCATCAAACGATCATTGCTCAGGCGCTGGAGTGGTACTCGAAACCTCAGAAGGCTGATCCATATGTTATGCTTTGAAGTTTGACTTCCATGCAACTAACAACGACGCCGAGTACGAAGTTTTACTTGCTGGACTTAGGCTTGCCGAAGACTTGGGAATTATTGCTGTGGAAATTTACTGTGATTCTCAATTGGTCGTATGCCAGGTTCGAGGAGAGTATCAAGCCAGAGACCGGAGGTTGGCTACCTACCTTACTCGGGTCCAAGAAGTGTTGAATCAGTTCGACTACTATGCTATCCATTGTATACCCCGAGTGCAAAATCAGAAAGCCGATTCTTTAGCAAAACTGGCTAGCACTGGCGAAGCACAACAAATGGGACTCGTCCCCATTGAGACACTTACCGCTCCGAGTATCGATCAATTAGGGACAGACTGGGTGCACGAGGCAACGCCCGAGAAGGAGTCATGGATGACTCCATTCAAAAACTATCTTGATCATGGAGCTTTACCCGAGCACAAAAGCGAGAAAAGACAGATTCTCCGGAAAGCTTCACGATTTATTAACCAGAATTGAGTCCTGTACAAGAGGGGATACTCCGTTCCATTACTCTGGTGTATCGCCCACGACGAGATCAAACGAGTGTTGCATGATGTGCATGAGGGAGAGTGTGGTGATCACACTGGGGGACAAGCCCTTGCCAAAAAGATACTCAGATACAGATATTACTGGCCGACAATGAACCGAGATGCATCAGATTATGCCAAGAAATGTTATAGGTGCCAAAAGCATGCCAGAATTCCGAGAGTCCCGCATACCAAATTATTCAGATGGTCAGTCCATTGCCATTTGCCACATGGGGCATCGATGCAATAGGGACTTTACCTCTGGCCAAAGGTGGTGCGAAGTACGCCATCGTTGCAGTTGACTACTTTATTAAATGGGCGGAAGCCGAGCCCCTTGATACTTTCACGACGAAGAAAGTAATCAACTTTGTTGTGCATAACATCATCTGTCGTTTTGGCCTCCCACACACAATTGTAACTGATAATGGGACCAAATTCGATAGCGTTGAGTTCAAAGATTTCTATTAACGCTACCGCTCCAGAAGAAGTTCTTAACAGTAGCTCACCCTCAAACGAATGGACAAGTCAAAGATGTCAACAAAGTTATCAAGTCCATTCTAAAGAAACGATTGGAGAAGGCTGGAGGCAAGTGGGTCAATGAGCTTCCCATAGCCCTATGGGCATATCGAACTACCCACAAGTCCACGACCGGCCACACTCCGTTTGCACTTTCCTACGGCTCCGAAGCCATTATTCCAGTTGAACTAGAAGTACCTTCTCACAGTGCGACCTATTATGATCCAGAGACAAATGCCATAGCAGAATCTCTGGATTTGCTGGATGAGAAGCGTGGAGAGGCTGATTTGAGGGCAGTCGCACACCGTAGTCGAGTCGTCCGATTATACAATGCTAAGGTCCGACCCAGAACCTTCGAAGTTGGCGATCTTATACTCAAACGAATTTATCTGGTTCTTTCACACATGAAATCGACATGGGAGGGACCATATGTCATCGAGTGGAGACTTGGAGACGACACATTCAAACTATCAACTGTTGACGGCCTCACTTTGCCCTAAACATGGAATAGCGAGAGTCTCCATCGTTATTATACATAACTAGCTTTTATTCATTTTAGTCTGCTTTTCCTTTGAAATTTGTTTATGAATTTTTTAAATTTGAACTTGTAATAAGGCAACTGATTTTGCCATACTTTCTTATTCCAATAATAAAATGCAGGCTCATCAAGGCAAAGTAGCGATCCTTGACATGCACCATGCGACCGTCACAATGTACGAAGAGCTAAGTCCCATCCCATGGTGGGACTCATTCAAATAAGGAGTGGTCATGATCTGACTGGTCACTCACTAAGTGAAACCCCGAGCATGGGGGCAAACAGCTATAAAGAAAAGAAGGATTGAAACACGAAAATCCTCTAACGAACTCCAGCTCCCGGAGTGCGAGTTGGGGTACAGAATCCAAATCCAAACTCATAGAGGATGGATCCATCCATCCACGACTTCGATTGCCAAATTAAGATGGATGTGATCTGACCATCCTCAACCTTGATCAACTCCTTACTCCCAGAGTGCGAACAAGATTCCAATGCCTAAACAGGTGTGATTGACCATATGTCAACTAACTCTGGTCCCGAGAGCACGGACTGGAGTATAAACACCAAATGGGTGTGACTGACCACCCATCAACTAACTCCAGATTCTCGGAGTGCGAACTGGAGTATAAACATTAAACGGGCGTGACTAACCACCCACCAACTAACTCTGGTCCCGAGAGAGAAGACTGGAGTATAACCACCAAATAGGTGTGACTGACCACCCATCAACTAATCCTGGTCCCGAGAGCGCGGACTAGAGCATAAACATTAAACGGGTGCGATTGACCACCCGTAAAACAACTTATGTCCCCAGTGTGTGGACATAATCAAAAACATTAAATGGGTGTGACTTACCATCCATCGACTAACTCTAGCCCCGAGAGCGTAGACTGGAGTATGAACACCAAACGGGTGTGACTGACCGCCCGTAAAATAACTTTTGTCCCCGGAGTGTGGACATAATTCTGAATACCGAAAGAGTGTGATCCGACCACTCAAACTCGTTTTACTTTAACTTTGTTCCGACTTAGTTAAATTAAAATTAGCAAATGCGGAAGAAAACCGCCGACCAACTACTTTAATTTATCCCCAAGACTGGGGGCATAACTCAAGTACCAGCCTCTGACCGAGACAACACAATGTTGGGACTCGACTCGACGTCTGGCTATGACCCGAGGCCATGACTTCGGGACTTAACGACCAGACTCAAGTTCGACTCAAAAAACTAAAGCCTCACAAGTACATTGAATGGAAACGCGAGTGCTGAAATACTTAAACAAATAAACACAGAGTTGGGCTGAAAAAACAAAAGGAAGTTTTATTACCACTATTCTTTGAAGAAGATAAGTACAAAAACTTATTCGAAGAATTCCTATAAGCAGGGGCCGAACCCGCGTCTATACACGGCCTACAAAAAGCAAAAGAGGAGCCTATTCTAGCTATCTACAAAAAGGAAAAGCAAAAGTGCAAGTCTACGCCTTTGATTTTTTATCCTTCTTGCTCTTCTTTGGCGTAGACCCGCTTGTACTGCCACCCGGTCCTCTCTTCGAGCCTTTCTCTCCCCGGCCTGTTCTAGTTGGCTAGTCTCTGGCTGGGGGAATCAGAGCAGTCTCTTCCTCAGAACTCATAGGGATTGGAATGTCCTCTGTGTGCGGAACTGGAGGAATGGTGGCACTCTCGATGTTAGAAGACGGAGGAGCGCCCGTATCAATGACTATTCCACCAGGAGAAATGACAAGTATCGGGACCGGGCCAGGACCCTCCATGCCACCAACTCAACGATTCAGCTCAGCCTGCTCCATCTCGGCCTTAATCTCCTCCATTATTCGATCTGCCTGCTCTGCGCGAATTCCCATTGGAATACCGCTGGTTGGACCAGAGGAGCCAGTTATGATCAGGTCTTCGTTTAAGTTGAAAGGCATTTCAATGTTCGGGTCGCGTTCATGACTAAGGAGCGCTTCTAGCATTTATTCATCAAGCATGCAACTGCTTTCATGCGTCTCTCCAGCCGACGTAGCGACCGTTGTAGTTGTGGCCTCTGTCACTATCGCCTCCAGCTCATGGTGCATTTCTTAGGTTGCAGAAGGATCGATTGATGCAGAATCTATAACTGAATAAAGATAGGAGAAAATGTTAGTGACATATTCTGATAGTGCTCCTGCATTTGGATGAATAGAAGAAGTGTTCAGAATACCTTCCTCAGATTGACTCACATGCTGAGCCGATGTCCCTTCAGAGCCACGTTCATGTACCAGAGATAGGTGCGGTTGGTCAGGGTCATATCCCGGAACAGCTGGAAGATTAATAGAAGAAGTAGGCTCAGACTGAGAGACTTGAAGCGCTTCAGAGCCTGCTTCATGATGTTCAACTCCAGATCCTTCTCCAGCGTCCGGATACTTAGCAGCAAGCTTTTCCTTTTCAAGAGCAATGGTAGTATCGTAGAGGACTTTCGGTTCATCTCCAACAAGTATTTGATTTTCCAGTTTGAATTCGTCGATGGTTGTAGTGTTACGAGTCACCTTCTCGTCCTCCACCAAACGACTCCAAGCCTTGTACAATTGAAAAGGATAATCTTCATCGAGCCAGGTTAGATTGTGGTTTCTTAAAACGTTGACATTGTATGTGACCAGGAGGTCATCAAATTCATTCTCCATCCTGGCCTCCACCACTTTAATTTCATTCTCAATTCTGGCCTCGGCTTCCAGAGCCTTTAAGTTCGCCGCATCCTTTTCATTCTTGAGTACCACCGCTTGTTCGCACGCCTCCTAGGCGGATTTGTTGGCCTCATCCTTTTCCTTTATGGCCTCGGCAAGTTTTGCCTTTAGCTCATTGAGCTCTTTCACTGCAGCATCTCTCTCCTCCGTGATAAGGGTATTCTGGTGGTTCGTCTCCTGAACCAAGTCCATATGAGACTGTCGCATTTTTTCCATGGACTGTTTTGCCTCTTCGGCTCTCTTATCAGCCTCCATCTCTGATTTCCGTGAAGACACGGCTTCATTATTGAGCACTTCTATTTTCTGATTTTTTTGAGCAAGATTGGTATCCATTTTCTCAATTATCTTGGCTCGCTCGAAAGCTACCGCCGAAGCCTTTTCTGTAGTTTTGACCCACTCCCGGTACTGGCTGTAAACATCATGCACGTAGTCATTTACCAGTTTTTCTACATCATTGGGAATTCTTTTCAAGTTCAGAGGGAAATGGAAGCCATCAAAGCAGATGTTTGGGAAGTCTTTCTTTAGTTTGGCAATTCTAATGGCTCCATCTCCGGTGGGTTCTATAGCGGCCGGTTCTGTAACGATAGGAGCTTCTGCCTCAGTCCTACGGCATTGTTCGCCGGATTTCGAAGCTTGAGGCGGCACTGCTTGGCGTGCAATTTCAGAAGGTTGCCTGCCAGAGCCGGATGGTTTTGAGGGTGGAGATCGCGACCGGGAGCGACGCTATATTGATGTGGCCTCTCCCTCTCCCTTTCATAATGCTCACGCTCCTGGCTGGAGTGATGGCCACAGTCGTAATCTCTTTTAGATTCGCGCCTATAAGATTCGGAGTGAGAGATGGATGTGTGGCGTTTAGAATGAAGACTGCTAAGCATCGACCCCTGCCTCACCATTGTGTCTATAAAATGAAAAGAGAAGCAGAATTAGTTATCTCCTGAAACTAGAAAACATGTGATTAGAAGTTGTGTGATGCCATGAAATGTGTGTATGCATGTGCAAACCCCCTCACCAACCGATTATGGTGGCCTTGCTCGCAGGAGTTGGCTCCCCTGCATCTAAAGAACTTAAGCTTGCATCGGTTTGCGACGGAGAGTGAAGTCCCTCTAATCCAAAATCTTGAAATGAAGCCAAGTCATTTGGAATAGGGATATCTTCCACTCCTTTCAAATAACTCTCCATTTGCGGAGGAGAAGTCTCCCGACTTATAGCAGTTGAAGAAGGTAGAGATACCACAACAGTTTTATGCCTCTGGGATTTATAGGCGAAAGTCTTGCCTTATCTTTTCGACTCAGATGATCGAAGACTCTGTGAAGGTGCAACTACGGGCTCATCCATGGCTGGCGTGTTCTCGTCATCGCCTTGTTCAACGATTACGACCCCAAGAGCACTCTGAACTCCCCCAACTGGGGGCAAAATGGGAGCTTTCCTTCTTACTTGCCTCACCGGAGCCACCCTGGGCACTACTACTAGCCCGATGCTTTGATCTCCCTCTATCAGCCCTACGACGATTAAGTTTTCATCGGTAACGACTTCATCAATTTCTCTGAGCTTGGCTGGCACCGATTGGAGAATCCTTAATATCTCCTTAAATTGCACTCCTTCGGGCCGCGGAATTGAAGCTGTAAAAGAAACATAGTGTTAGACTCAGCATCAACTTAAATAACCCAGTTAATCGACAAAGAAACTGGATCACTTACGTCTAACTAGCCACAGTCTGGCGAATCCTGGTGGACACCAAACGAAGAACCATTCGGTCTTGAAGTAGTTCAACTTGCTCCAAACCCTTGCCACTACTTGGCAGTTTCTGACTGCTTCTAAAAAGGTAAACGAAGGGTTGACCCTGCAACTTTTGACATTAAATAGATATCAGATTTACTTGATAATCGGGGTCGAAAAAGGTGCTCCATGAAGATATATAATGTATAAACTGTTGAGCAGGGCATACCCATTCGGATGCAATTGAGAAGGCGCAATCCTCAAAAAGAGCAGCACTTTCCGAATAAATTGGTTGAACGGGGGCAACGTCCCGGCTATGCACATGAACCTATTGCAGGCGGTATACCCTTTTGAGGGATTGTGGGCTCTGTCTTCCGGCCCCGGTAACAAAACGTCTTCTAGAGATAGACCATGTCTGAGGCAGATTCTGCCTAGCATATCTTCAGAGATTTTAGAATGTACCGAGTCCTCCGGATTCAAAACTAACACTACGCCCGGCAGTTCATCGGGAGCAGGACTGACTACATCTACCACAATGTCTGGCACTTCGATTCTAGGAAGTGTCGGACTCTGAATATCCTGCGGCTCGGAGCTCCCGGGATCCATAGCTATTGAACTCAGTAAAAATCTTCTTTAGATGAAAATAAACCCATGTTCCCCCCGGTGTAAAGTGAGTGATCGTATTGTGTAGTGTAGTGCTACATAATACTTTATGTTTCCACAAGTTTGAAAGATGGTAAAACGACAAGACTTCGAGATTCGACCGGAGTGACCGTCATCGCTGACCGTCCCAACCATGCCATCCTGACTTCGAAGAATGATTCGTGTTAAAGTTCGTTATGTTTGTCAAAGTACAGTTCCATTGATGAGCTTCAAGGGATAGTCAAATATGCAGTTTAATAGTTAAGTCCAGATATGCAAAGCTGAAGCTCGTCGGAGTCAAGTGTTCAAATATGCAAAAGTTTCCTAGCCATTAAGGTTCAACTTGGATCGTTCCTCAAAAGTCTATCTTCGTATCGATTCAAGGGAGTAGAGTTTGTATCGATCGATCCGCTATCACCGCATTTCGTATCTATCCCAAAACTCTGGCATCGTATCGATCAACCTAAACCGGTGCTCTTCATACCGATCCTAGGCGAGCAGTTTCGTATCCATCATCCTGGATCGATACGAACTCCTATAATTCCATATCGATACGAAGCTACCTTGCTATCCTCCATCTATACAAGCCACTCCACAACATTCCAGATCGATACGAAACTGCTTCGTCCATCCACAATCGATACGAGTAACTCCATCGTCCTAATTGACAGCTCATCTTCTCCCCAAAGCTGCCAGAACTCCATTACTACTTCCTCGACCTCACTCCAGCCCAATTCCGACATCAACGACACCGGAATCGACCACGGCCTTGGATGAAATAGCATCGAGCTTTAAGTCTTGTCAGTTTTAGATGGATTTAATTAGTTAATTACCTAGTTTAAAAGAGTCGGTTTGAAGGATTAATAGGTTATTTGATTTGGAGACGAAGGCGTTCTTTTTTCTCGTGTTCTCGATCGATATGAAGGAAGGTTAAAAGCTAGAGAAAGTAAGAAAATTTGGCTAAGTACAAATGGTATATATACGACTTCGTAACCTATGTAGTCAATTCCCCGATATATCCCTGATATATCCCGTAGCGGACTTTTGGCGCAATATTTCTATAAAGCGGCCCAATATAGCGGATTCGCTATTATCCCCGATATTGTGGCAATATTCCGCTATATCCTCGATTTTGTTGCCCCGCTATATCCCCCTTTCCTATAAATAAGCATTTTGCTTGATGTCTTGCTTTTGAGTTTTATGGTAACTTCAAAGTTGATGTAACAATGATATACGTTGTTGGTTATTATAACTAGTTCTAACTTTTTAAGTGTCAACTTTGTTTATCTTTACTTTATTATAATTTGTTTTGCTTGGTGGGAAATAATAAGTTATACTTGTTCCTTCTTTTAATGTAGAATTTTCATCATTCCCCCTTTTAAAGTCGTCCGCTATATCCTGATATATCCTCTATATATCTCCGCTACAACTTTTCGCACCTCAAACGCTATGGAGCGGTAGGGTGCTTTAACTACACAGTTCGTAACAAAGGAAGAAAACGCTTCGTATCCCAATAGCCAAAACCGATTGAAGCGGTCAAAATTTTATCGATAGGAAAGACGTTGTGCAAACAAACCTGGAACGATCACTTGCATCGATTCATAGACACTGATTCGTATCCATCAGCTTAGAGCGATCAATAGTTTAATATTTCGGAACCATCGATAGGCAGCCCTTTACTTTGTATCCATCGATACAAAGCAAATACTCCAGGATCATACCATCACGTATCGATGACCATCGATACGAAAGTCACAGCAGGATCACATTTGAACCATCCCACTCCATCGATACAAAGCATCAGTTTCGTATCCATTAGCTCAAAGACCCGAGACCTCGCAGCCCATCGATATGAACCATCTTCGAGAATTATCTATTTCGTACCGATAGCCATCCATACGAAGCATTCATTCCAACATCTCAAATCGATCCAGGAGAGGATCGATACGAAGGAATGACTTAAAACAACCATCAATCGTTGTTACAACTCGAATTTCACATCGATCTAGGAGAGGATTGATATGAAACTCGACTCAATCAAGAACAAGATAACTTGGCAATGATCCGTGAACGTGCAAATGTAAACAGGAGTCAGGTTAACATATATGCATGTATGACAAACTAACATTCGATTTTCAAAATTAACAGGAATTGGATGCTTACCTGATGACAACCAGAACAACGAACAACAAATCATTAGCACTCAACCTTCAGTTACAACAAAACACTACACGATCATTGGCAGTCAGCAATTCAACATTTATAATGCTGGAAATCAATCAAAGGTTACATCTCTTGATGAAAAGACAACAACAATTCAATGAATTGGATAGAACTTTTTTGGAATAAAGAATGCAGCTTTTAAAGCACGTCATGTTCACATAGGATGTACTTTGGGGGGCAAAAGTTATCCCGCCTTTTGGCAAGGCCGTGACACCAAGGACCTGACTAGAAACAAAAGACAATTCATCCTGGAGATCGGTTTATGCATAGGTCCACTGTGGATACTAGCAATTTGGTCCGAGCCTGGATCGGGCTACAATTAGCATGGTACGACAAACAAAGCTATGAAAGACAACATTCAAAATTTCAGGTTAGTTGGAGTTCGTATGCTCAAGTTATGGATCGATTAAGTTTCACGAGAAGCACGTTTACTTCGTATACATCCGGTTCGTATCCATCCCTTTGCAACCACTCCCTTCGTATCCATCAGCCAATATCATCGATCCTAATCCATCTGATCAATTGCTGCCCACTTCGTATCGATCCCCTTCCATCTACTTCGTATCGGTCAGACAGGCATCGATACGAAACCAGCAGCCATCGATCGGTACGAAGGAAGTAACATACAGGCATCGATACGAAGGCGTGCCCTGGCATCGATACGAAACCAGCATTCAGGCATCGATATGAAATGTACAACCAAGTATCGATACGAAATCCATAACCGGGCATTGATACGAAGACGACCTCCAAGCATCGATACGAAGGCAAGGATGTGGTATCGATACGAAGAAGGCATGGTCAACCAAGGAAAGCGGTCTATTGGCATGAAACTCGGATCTCCACGTGATTGCCACTCCACGTCATCGATACGCATGCCTCAGCCAACCTACAAATCCAATCTTGGATCGATCGTAACTCAAAAATCTACAAGTCCAAATGCTATGATCGATCGCAGCCCAAATGAACACAATATTGATCGATACGAAAGAGTGGGGATCGATCCAAATCAATCCCGAATGACCCCTGATCGAACTAGTAGGCCCACCCACGTGTGAGAAGGAGTATTCCGAGTTCAGGGGCAGATATTTCAAACCTACATCTATAAATAGCACCCCTACACCTATAGAAATAGGACTTTTGACTGTGCTACGCCGTTACTCTGCCGCAACTCCATTGTAATTCGAGTCTTAGAGTGTTGTGCTGTTGTAATCAGTTGTTAATCATTAATAAACAACAAAACATTCAAAGTGGACGTAGGCTACAATGCCGAACCATAATAATTTCTTATCTTTTTCTATTTCTGCATGCTTTTATTGGTGTGATTGTTAGATTAGCCTCTTTTTCCATTTAATTTCTTCACTTTAACCCCTTCAATCACATCCGAAGAGTGTTGTGCCCAATTTTGGTACAAACATATAATAATCTTATGTATAACAATATTTTAATTAAATCATATTTATTTATTTTTTAATTAATTAACTCTTTAACTAGTTATTTATTATTCTATCTTAACCCATTATATTGAATATACCATAACCTTTATAGTGATATACATATATCATATATATGTATGTATTTATTTTAATATATTAATTAACTTTTAATTTATTTATTTATTTAAACTATTTTAATAAAATTTTATTAATTTTGAAAAATTATTGTATATACATACATGTACCCCTACATTGTTTTAAACATTTCAAGACAAGATAACATATATCAATATATGTTACACATGTTTATATGTTTCATTAATTAACTTAATTAATTAATTTATTTTATTAATCTAATTAATAAATTTTATTATGAAATTAATCATATATTTATTTTCTAACATTTTAAATTTTTTTATTATATTATAAATTTTTTAATATGTAGATTTATTTAAAACTTAAATTTTTAATTTAAAATTTTTAATTTTCAAACAATTTTGAAAATTAGCCCAAGGCAAAATTCAACTTGGGTGCCACGACCGGGATTTTCGACGCCCAAAAATCGATATCAATACGTCCACTATATTGCATGTCGAGCAATCGAATGCCAAAAATACCAGATCATTAGGGAAAAGAAGAAAAAGGTAGAAGAAGAAAATAGAAACAACAACACAGAATCTCACAATCGCATCGGAACAATATATAATAAACAACAACTGGTCTTTATACAAAAAGAAACAATATCTGTTATTTACATATTACATCATCAGAGTACAACATATCAATAACACAATACCGGACAGTTATAATAACTTGTCATCTCAAATGCTAAATATACAGCCTACAATACACAGTGGAATAAAAACCAAGTACGTGTGATACATCTCGTTATCCAGCTCGTCTCCTGAGCTCCAAAGCATTCTATCCTGTATCTGTAATACCCGAGTCAGTCTGGGAAACCAGCGTGAGAAAATACACTCAATTTGAATTATTAAAGTTTTCAAAATCCTTTGAAAATCAAAGGTATCTCGTAAGACAACGCCACACATAAACACGATGGGTTTTTACCTTACGATAACCAAAACATTTCATATCAAATCCTCTGATATATAATAGTGTCTAAGTACAAATACTTATTCAAATAGCTGAAATTGTAACATTAATTAAATTCCAGCATACTAGGCTCTACAATCAAAACCGTAAAGGCATGTATTGGAGAATGGATTCCATACGAATGACTAGGCACTAGGGTACCACCTGTGTCAAGACCCACAAATCCGTACCCTTGATTTAACACTAAATTCCATTGATTAACTCAAGATGCACGGAAATACGAACCCTGAGGGGTTTTAAGAAAAAGAAATAGAAGAAAAGATAGAAGAAAAAGAGAAGAAGAAGAAAGCAGAAGAAGAAAAAGAACAACAGAATAACATCAGATACAGAAACAATATCAAAACCTCACATATCGCAGCGGAACAAAAATATAATAGATAATCACTAGTCTTTTAAACAAAGAACTATATCAGTTTTATACATACATCAACAGAGTCAATATACAACTCAATACAACACAGCAAATCAATGGACAGTTGTATAACTTGTCCTCATACAGAATACACAGCGGAATAAATAATTTCAGATACAAATACTACGTCTCGTCATCCAGCTTATCTCCAAAGCTCCAGAATAACTTGATAACATAACTCTAGGCTGCCCGTGTGGAAATTGGTGGGCATCCAGAGTTTAGAATGGAACAATAAACTCCGAGTCAGTCATGGTGACTGGTGTGAGATCGTAAAACAGTTATTTTTCACAAAGAAAATAAAACAAATTCGCAATGCTTTTGGAAAATGAAACTACCATAAGACCTCCCGCCACACACACAATGCAAACGCAGAATTGGAGGAGATTTCTTCTTATGATAGTCAAAGATGCTTACTACGCAAAATCAAATCATTTTTGATATTATTTTTAGTGCATAGTGTAGAAAACATTTCGAAAGTAAAATATAAATCTTAGCCAGCATAGGTACCATTATAGTATGCTTACTATAGCTACCATATTAAATGGCAGGTTCTACAACTAAAACCGTACAAGGCTCGTATTGTTTCTTTGGATTTCCAACAAATGGTCAGGCTAAGGAACTTCCTATTCCACGAATAGAACGCCTCTGGAATGACGTTCCGAGAACCTAACCGGATCTCTACCAACACAAGGCCGGGTTACCTCTGCAAAAATAGGTAACTACTGACACGCGTATGCTATCCCCCGATCGTAACCGATCTTCCCGAGGATCCCCGATTCGCAACAAACCACATAATAAGTAGTATCAACATAGGTTAAGTATCTGGGCTCCATACCATGATACCACCTCTATCCAGAAGAAATGACATACACTAAGGGGCGCTACTCCCTAGAACCTTGCTGCATCCTTCCTGTTTCGACCATTTCCGGGGTGTGAGGCTCGACGAAGTCTCGTCCATAAAGCTACGCTTTCTACAAAGCCATGCTTCGGGTCAAACAAATGATCAACCTATGATCACAAAGATATAAGATCAAACAAATGATCATATCGCAAATGATCAAACACTGATCATTTCACAGCAACACTCAGTATGCCACGTTACCAAATTGGGAGTATATCGCTGATAAATTTCAACTACATAACCTCTGAGCTCGTACGTCTCAGAGAATGGTGTTAAGCTAAAAGAATAAATTCTCCGCCACCAACAGATATGTATTTGAAAGAAATCAGCTTTATATCTCAATCTGTAACGTCAGACATATAATCCATACAAGTCTGTTCCGGGATCGAACAGAACCGAAGGCACTTCTCACGAAGCCCTTGCATTTTCGGATAATTTTCTAATCACGTCCGGACTTCCCGTCACTAAGGGTGATAAAACCTCTAAATCGGAGATCAGCCGATGTAGAGTAAATCGACGGTAATCCTTCTGTTTTCAAAAATATCTGGTCTTCAACACCGGTCTTCGAATGCAATTCATAACGACGTATCACATATTCGGAATGGGTTATACGACCCCATGGTCCTTTCCCGGCTAACCCGAATAGTGAGCGCTTATTCAAAAATAAGTGTGGCATTCAAATTTATCCAATCACAACAAATACCATTCAAGGTAATTATTGATAGTCGGTTATTTAACTATCAATAAAGATGCGCAACATCATCAGATTCCAAATAATTTTCCAAATTATTTATTTTCCAAAATATCTTTACTAGATATAAAATTTCCACTTCAAAAATAAATCAACGTTTATTTTTAAACAACTTCCCTTTCTTTTATAAATTCCATAGTGAATTTATATTTTCAAAATATCTACTGATATACGATTTCAAATCGATTTCAATATTCAATTTCAATTTATCTTTAAGAAGATAAATTCTCAAAAACATTTCATTTCATATTGGAAAAGCATTTCCATATTTATTTAATAATAAGTAATTCATAAATCATTTATTTTCAACATTTGAAAATATTCAATATACTTAAATCAAATTTAAGTATAAATTCATTCTTTAAGGAAATCATTTACTATAACAACATTTATTTGAGTCAAAACGAATGTTACGTAAAACATCGTTACGACGACTCAAAATCACTAGTATAGGGATTCGGATTTAGATAGATATATAAATCCCAATACTACATAAAAACATTTCCTTTTGGAAATCATTTACTATAACAAAAGTGTTATAGTCCACCATTTCCTTATTTTTCGAAAACGTCTATTTCAACAATAAAATGTTGAAATCTATGGTTTCGATATTTCCCACATTTTAAAAACATCTTTAAAATGTTTACTTCATTTTTAATGTCACTTCTTCAAAAATGAATCCATTTTATTCAATAATATATTCACTGTCCAAAATCGTGAATATAATTCACTTAACCCAATTTCAATCATTTCTACACATTTTATTTCAATAAAAATTCGCTATCCAAAAATGCGAATATATCTTCTTTTATAATCTTCTATATTTAATTTATCAAATCCAATTGAATTTCGAATTTATAAAACAACGTTTATAAATTCTATTTCTATTTTCTAACAACTTCAATTTAATAAATCTCCTTTATTAACAATTCGATTCATAACTCAAATCTTATACCAACAATCCATATTATAAGTTAAATACTTATAATTCCTTTATTTTACAAAATCATTTCCATTTATAAGTTCACAATTTATAAACTTCATTTATTTATAAATTCTTAAAAATTCATTTTTACGCTTATAAAAACTCGTTTTATAATACCAACATTTTAGAGTTATAAATATCAATCTTGTACATCTTTTACATATATCGTTTTTAATAATTCAAAAATTCCAATTAAAACCATTTTATAAATTTCTTAACTATTTATTTCAAAAGAAATTACCTTTTGGTTATAATTCACAAATCTTAACTTTTATAACTTTAAAGTTTGAACGTTTATTTATTAATTCAAAAATTAAATAAAACGTCTACTTTCAAAAATCACTTTAAAATCCTTTTAAAGTAAAAGTCGTTATTTTTAAACTTCAAAACTAAATCCGATGATGCAACAACACCAATTAGTCAATCACAACAACAAACATCATATATCAATATGATAACAGAATATACATCAATATCTGTAAATAAATAAATACTGGTGAGGAATCCAGTTGGATCCCTCCAACCTGTTTCCCTGCATCCAAAGACGTTAGCACAATACCAATTCCACTTCGAGGTGGAATATCGCGGTATATGGGTTTTATAAAAATATCCGCTTACTAACGGCGCAATAGGGTCTCATCCGCTATACGAGGCGGGAAATCAATCAATCCAATATATACATATGCTAATATGTATATATTGCTACATATATATAGATATATCCTACTATATCTAATATCACAAATCCAAACAACAATCAAATCAATAACTGCAATCCAAATTTATTTTGAGTGAGAAAGATCTCACCTTCGCTTTTAATTTGCCATTCCAATTTTCAATCCAGACTTGATTTCGTCATTGTATTCGACCTTGTATAAATAATTATACACTTTATTACTATTCGAATTAAATCGAATTATAAATTTCTTTTCAATAGATTAAATTAATCTACACTTTTAATTTGAACTAACTCGAAAAATCCATTATTATTTAATAAATTAGATTTTCTAATAATTGGATTTAAACTAATTTCCTTTTGACAAAAATATTTTCTTTTTTCTGTAAATCCCATAATCAGAAATTTACTTTACTGTATCTATCTCTATATATATAAATCTGTAAATTTAAGAAGAAAATAATTTGCTTTATAAATATATTGTTATCATATATATTTTCCTGTAATATATATTCTTATACTAAATTAACTTAGAACAAGATTAGATTTACCTCACTGCCCAGAAACCTGATCTTCCTCGAATCTGATTTCCTATATACGAAATGAGAAATCCCGGTCCCCCACTAGCGTGCGCTCGAACCATCACATCGCTGCTCCATCACTTCACCGTCACACACGCATCCCAATCCCCACTTGCCTTCGAACGCGAGCGAACCCGCCACTGCCATCGCGTTTACCCCTGGCCGCGACTTGATTTACCCCTCGAGCTTGCGTACGCACGCGCGCGCCTCCCATCGAGCTTCGAACCACCTGCTTCGCCTGACATCGCGACGAAGTCGCCACGCCTTCCACTCCTCGAAGTTCGTCGCGTACGTACGAGTCGCCTGCTTTCCCCCTTCGCGAGACCCCTCCTCCATTAAATTAGCAGTGGAAGTAAAAAGAGACAGTAGCCGGTCTTCAAATCAGTAGTAGAAAGTATCGCGTAGGAGGAGGATGAGTTCGACGATGGCTGGTAGAACAGCGAGTATGCCGCGATGATTATGATGAAGGCGTTGATTTTCGAAACCCTAGTTTCTCTCGGGTTCAAGCATCGTGACATGGAGATTGCTATTGAACTGTACTTCGAACGAAATTGTTAGTCGCCATTTTTTTATTTTCTCGTTCGAGATTTGAAAAGAGGAGAGGGATGTTTAAAATCTGAACGAGGGGAGAGGAGTATTTGAAAATAGCGGAGGCATGCTTGCACGATCCCATTTCGTGATTTCAGGCTGAAACAAAGGGACGTGTTCTTAGGCGTGATTTAAGGAAGAACGTGCTGATGTTGATTAATTTAAATTTCAAATTTAAATTGGATCTCGATAAAACTTCAATGCGCTTACTAACCGTACGGTCACAAAACAATTCCGAAAAATACGAAATTTGAAATCCGACAATAACTCAATATTACGGACCCAATGGAACTGGTTTCGTCGAATTCCGAGACTGCGCCTCGGACGGCTATTTTTAAATTCGATTTAAACGATTAAATTTCAAAACTGAACAGAACAGTTTCAAATTCAATTCTGAAAGTTCTATTACCCTCAGAATTATCAATACGAATTTTTAAAAGCTTTTGAAATATTTTTCTTCAACTTAAAATTGAAGATTCAAATTTTTATTCAACTTTCAATCGATTAAATTTTATAATTTAATCGTCAAATTCAAAGTTATATCGAGGATTCAAATTAAATTATCATTCAAATATTTAAAATAAATTAAATATTCTCAATTTAATTCGTTCAAAATTCTGGGTCGTTACAGACTTCCCCCTTAAAAGAATTTCGTCCCGAAATTACAAGTCAGGAAGAAAAAGTCCTTAACTCGTCTATTATTTTTCAACATCTAATAATTTTATCAATTTTCAAAACAAATCTTTCTACTAAAGATTCGTTATCAATTCAACTAACTTTCCAAACATTTTCATAATTTTCAAACAACATTGTTTACTTCCAATTCAAATTTAAATTCAAATTCAAATTTTAAACTTTCAAAATTTCTCAAAAATTTTCTAACGCCCTAAATTTCCAAAAAATTTCGCCAGCGTCTCCTTTGCGCGGCTAATACGGCACGACTACAAAACGTCCCTACGGACTCTCAGATTTCAAAAAGAAAAAGAAAAAGCCAAGCGGCGGAACAAGAAAGTCATCAAATCTCATATAGAAATTTAAATACTTACCTTTTGTTGAGCAATTCAAATTTATCTTCAAAATTCCAATTCCTCTATACACCTGTATATCCTACTAGCCATAATATCTAGTTACAAAATTCAAACCACTTTGCGAATTCTATTACAAAATTTCGATACTTACTTCTTATATCACCTTTAGTTTGCTACTGAAGTTACATATCTATTATCATTCAATTTTGCATTTCAAATTTCATTTGAATTCAATTTACACTTTCAATTCAATTTGAATTCTATTTAACTTCTGAATATTGAATTTATCAATTATCTTTCATTCACAACTGCACTATTTTAAATTAGTTTCAATTACTAATTCATTACAAATTCTAATTCACTTACAAATTCAAATTTGTTTTCAACATTCAGTTTCAATTCCAGTTTTATCTTCATTCAATCATCAACTTAGAATAATTTCAATATCAAATTTTACTTAAGAATTTCACTCTTCATTTCTTAGGTTCAATATAAATATTCCATATACACATTATATTTATTTTCAATTTACCACTTCGGTTAAATCTACTTACATTTAAATTGGATTTCAAATTCCATATGGATTTTAATTTCTCTTTCGATTCACATTTATAATTATTCAATTCAATTCGATTGCTTACAACTTTAAAATGAATCTCAACTTTCAATTTCGCTTTAATTTATTCAAATTTATTCACTTATACTTTCTTTAATTTAACTCTATCTTTTAAGTTAAATTTATTCTATCAAAATTCAACTTGTATAAGTTATCAACTTAATAATATTTCATAAGTATTTTTATATAGTATTCCAGAGTCTTACCAACATTTCAAAAAAATCATTTTTGAAAACAATTCAAATTATCCTTTGAATTTCCAAAACAAAACCCAAATTTTCCAAACAACTTTCATTTAAAAACAATTTGGCAGCAATTTCTCTTTTGGAAACTCGAAAATGAACATCGATGATGCTGCAGTCATTACCGAAGTTATTTTCCAGCGACCGAAAAGAGTTTAGAGCTTTTCATCTCTCTAAAATACTTTTCAAAACCTTTGAAATTCATTTTCAAATCAAAAAGGAATTTAAACTTTCCAAATCTCCAAAATTTTCAAATTCTTTCAATTACATTTCCAAAAACTTCTCTGGAATTCTATTTCCAATTATAAGTCACATTTATAATTTATATTCTTAAATTTCATTTGTATATGAATTCATTTCTTAACTTTGGAGTTAAGATTTCAATTTCTTATCCAATTTCATATAATAATGATAACATTTCAATATTATCACTTTCCTAACAACCAAACATCCATATACTATGATAATTCATAGAAAATCATTTCTTTTCTATACAAAAATAGTTTTGGGGCAAAATTATTTCATTCACCCTATTTAAAACAATAATGTGTCGGTTTATCTTGTTTAGAGTTTAGAAACTCCTATCAACACAGTTAGCTAGACTGCACCGACCAGAATTCATAAACAATCAACCGATAAGTCAACACAATACAAAACAATTTTATATTCACTAACAAATACACACTCGTATCTATTATTACACTCAAACTCATTCTAGAGTACTACTGACTCTATCTCTAATGAGTAACACCCAACAGAGCAGGGTTGTCGCTTAATCATATGCTCTGATACCACGCTGTCAAGACCCGCAAATCCGTACCCTTGATTTAACACTAAATTCCATTGATTAACTCAAGATGCACGGAAATACGAACCCTGAGGGGTTTTAAGAAAAAGAAATAGAAGAAAAGATAGAAGAAAAAGAGAAGAAGAAGAAAGCAGAAGAAGAAAAAGAACAACAGAATAACATCAGATACAGAAACAATATCAGAACCTCACATATCGCAGCGGAACAAAAATATAATAGATAATCACTAGTCTTTTAAACAAAGAACTATATCAGTTTTATACATACATCAACAGAGTCAATATACAACTCAATACAACACAACAAATCAATGGACAGTTGTATAACTTGTCCTCATACAGAATACACAGCGGAATAAATAATTTCAGATACAAATACTACGTCTCGTCATCCAACTTATCTCCAAAGCTCTAGAATATCCTGATAACATAACTCTAGGCTGCCCGTGTGGAAATTGGTGGGCACCCAGAGTTTAGAATGGAACAATAAACTCCGAGTCAGTCATGGTGACTGGTGTGAGATCGTAAAACAGTTATTTTTCACAAAGAAAATAAAACAAATTCGCAATGCTTTTGGAAAATGAAACTACCATAAGACCTCCCGCCACACACACAATGCAAACGCAGAATTGGAGGAGATTTCTTCTTATGATAGTCAAAGATGCTTACTACGCAAAATCAAATCATTTTTGATATTATTATTAGCGCATAGTGTAGAAAACATTTCGAAAGTAAAATATAAATCTTAGCCAGCATAGGTACCATTATAGTATGCTTACTATAGCTACCATATTAAATGGCAGGTTCTACAACTAAAACCGTACAAGGCTCGTATTGTTTCTTTAGATTTCCAACAAATGGTCAGGCTAAGGAACTTCCTATTCCACGAATAGAACGCCTCTGGAATGACGTTCCGAGAACCTAACCGGATCTCTGCCAACACAAGGCCGGGTTACCTCTGCAAAAATAGGTAACTACTGACACGCGTATGCCATCCCCCAATCGTAACCGATCTTCTCGAGGATCCCCGATTCGCAACAAACCACATAATAAGTAGTATCAACATAGGTTAAGTATCTGGGCTCCATACCATGATACCACCTCTATCCAGAAGAAATGACATACACTAAGGGGCGCTACTCCCTAGAACCTTGCTGCATCCTTCCTGTTTCGACCATTTCCGGGGTGTGAGGCTCGACGAAGTCTCGTCCACAAAGCTACGCTTTCTACAAAGCCATGCTTCGGGTCAAACAAATGATCAACCTATGATCACAAAGATATAAGATCAAACAAATGATCATATCGCAAATGATCAAACACTGATCATTTCACAGCAACACTCAGTATGCCACGTTACCAAATTGGGAGTATATCGCTGATAAATTTCAACTACATAACCTCTGAGCTCGTACGTCTCAGAGAAGGGTGTTAAGCTAAGAGAATAAATTCTCTGCCACCAACAGATATGTATTTGAAAGAAATCAACTTTATATCTAAATCTGTAACGTCAAACATACAATCCATACAAGTCTGTTACGGGATCGAACAGAACCGAAGGCACTTCTCACGAAGCCCTTGCATTTCCGGATAATTTTCTAATCACGTCCGGACTTCCCGTCACTAAGGGTGATAAAACCTCTAAATCGGAGATCAGCCGATGTAGAGTAACTCGACGGTAATCCTTCCGTTTTCAAAAATATCCGGTCTTCAACACCGGTCTTCGAATGCAATTCATAACGACGTATCACATATTCGGAATGGGTTATACGACCCCATGGTCCTTTCCCGGCTAACCCGAATAGTGAGCGCTTATTCAAAAATAAGTGTGGCATTCAAATTTATCCAATCACAACAAATACCATTCAAGGTAATTATTGATAGTCGGTTATTTAACTATCAATAAAGATGCGCAACATCATCAGATTCCAAATAATTTTCCAAATTATTTATTTTCCAAAATATCTTTACTAGATATAAAATTTCCACTTCAAAAATAAATCAACGTTTATTTTTAAACAACTTCCCTTTCTTTTATAAATTCCATAGTGAATTTATATTTTCAAAATATCTACTGATATACGATTTCAAATCGATTTCAATATTCAATTTCAATTTATCTTTAAGAAGATAAATTCTCAAAAACATTTCATTTCATATTGGAAAAGCATTTCCATACTTATTTAATATTAAGTAATTCACAAATCATTTATTTTCAACATTTGAAAATATTCAATATACTTAAATCAAATTTAAGTATAAATTCATTCTTTAAGGAAATCATTTACTATAACAACATTTATTTGAGTCAAAACGAATGTTACGTAAAACATCGTTACGATGACTCAAAATCACTAGTATAGGGATTCGGATTTAGATAGATATATAAATCCCAATACTACATAAAAACATTTCCTTTTGGAAATCATTTACTATAACAACAGTGTTATAGTCCACCATTTCCTTATTTTTCGAAAACGTCTATTTCAACAATAAAATGTTGAAATCTATGGTTTCGATATTTCCCACATTTTAAAAACATCTTTAAAATGTTTACTTCATTTTTAATGTCACTTCTTCAAAAATGAATCCATTTTATTCAATAATATATTCACTGTCCAAAATCGTGAATATAATTCACTTAACCCAATTTCAATCATTTCTACACATTTTATTTCAATAAAAATTCGCTATCCAAAAACGCGAATATATCTTCTTTGATAATCTTCTATATTTAATTTATCAAATCCAATTGATTTCGAATTTATAAAACAACGTTTATAAATTCTATTTCTATTTTCTAACAACTTCAATTTAATAAATCTCCTTTATTAACAATTCGATTCATAACTCAAATCTTATACCAACAATCCATATTATAAGTTAAATACTTATAATTCCTTTATTTTACAAAATCATTTCCATTTATAAGTTCACAATTTATAAACTTCATTTATTTATAAATTCTTAAAAATTCATTTTTACGCTTATAAAAACTCGTTTTATAATACCAACATTTTAGAGTTATAAATATCAATCTTGTACATCTTTTACATATATCGTTTTTAATAATTCAAAATTTCCAATTAAAACCATTTTATAAATTTCTTAACTATTTATTTCAAAAGAAATTACCTTTTGGTTATAATTCACAAATCTTAACTTTTATAACTTTAAAGTTTGAACGTTTATTTATTAATTCAAAAATTAAATAAAACGTCTACTTTCAAAAATCACTTTAAAATCCTTTTAAAGTAAAAGTCGTTATTTTTAAACTTCAAAACTGAATCCGATGATGCAACAACACCAATTAGTCAATCACAACAACAAACATCATATATCAATATGATAACAGAATATACATCAATATCTATAAATAAATAAATACTGGTGAGGAATCCAGTTGGATCCCTCCAACCTGTTTCCCTGCATCCAAAGACGTTAGCACAATACCAATTCCACTTCGAGGTGGAATATCGCGGTATATGGGTTTTATAAAAATATCCGCTTACTAACGGCGCAATAGGGTCTCATCCGCTATACGAGGCGGGAAATCAATCAATCCAATATATACATATGCCAATATGTATATATTGCTACATATATATAGATATATCCTACTATATCTAATATAACAAATCCAAACAACAATCAAATCAATAACTGCAATCCAAATTTATTTTGAGTGAGAAAGATCTCACCTTCGCTTTTAATTTGCCATTCCAATTTTCAATCCAGACTTGATTTCGTCATTGTATTCGACCTTGTATAAATAATTATACACTTTATTACTATTCGAATTAAATAGAATTATAAATTTCTTTTCAATAGATTAAATTAATCTACACTTTTAATTTGAACTAACTCGAAAAAACCATTATTATTTAATAAATTAGATTTTCTAATAATTGGATTTAAACTAATTTCCTTTTGACAAAAATATTTTCTTTTTTCTGTAAATCCCATAATCAGAAATTTACTTTACTGTATCTATCTCTATATATATAAATCTGTAAATTTAAGAAGAAAATAATTCGCTTTATAAATATATTGTTATCATATATATTTTCCTGTAATATATATTCTTATACTAAATTAACTTAGAACAAGATTAGATTTACCTCACTGCCCAGAAACCTGATCTTCCTCGAATCTGATTTCCTATATACGAAATGAGAAATCCCGGTCCCCCACTAGCGTGCGCTCGAACCATCACATCGCTGCTCCATCACTTCACCGTCACACACGCATCCCAATCCCCACTTGCCTTCGAACGCGAGCGAACTCGCCACTGCCATCGCGTTTACCCCTGGCCGCGACCTGATTTCCCCTTCGAGCTTGCGTACGCACGCGCGCGCCTCCCATCGAGCTTCGAACCACCTGCTTCGCCTAACATCGCGACGAAGTCGCCACGCCTTCCACTCCTCGAAGTTCGTCGCGTACGTACGAGTCGCCTGCTTTCCCCCTTCGCGAGATCCCTCCTCCATTAAATTAGCAGTGGAAGTAAAAAGAGACAGTAGCCGGTCTTCAAATCAGTAGTAGAAAGTATCGCGTAGGAGGAGGATGAGTTCGACGATGGCTGGTAGAACAACGAGTATGCCGTGATGATTATTATGAAGGCGTTGATTTTCGAAACCCTAGTTTCTCTCGGGTTCAAGCATCGCGACATGGAGATTGCTATTGAACTGTACTTCGAACGAAATTGTTAGTCGCCATTTTTTTATTTTCTCGTTCGAGATTTGAAAAGAGGAGAGGGATGTTTAAAATCTGAACGAGGGGAGAGGAGTATTTGAAAACAGCGGAGGCATGCTTGCACGATCCCATTTCGTGATTTCAGGCTGAAACAAAGGGACGTGTTCTTAGGCGTGATTTAAGGAAGAACGTGCTGATGTTGATTAATTTAAATTTCAAATTTAAATTGGATCTCGATAAAACTTCAATGCGCTTACTAACCGTACGGTCACAAAACAATTCCGAAAAATACGAAATTTGAAATCCGACAATAACTCAATATTACGGACCCAATGGAACTGGTTTCGTCGAATTCTGAGACTGCGCCTCGGACGGCTATTTTTAAATTCGATTTAAACAATTAAATTTCAAAACTGAACAGAACAGTTTCAAATTCAATTCTGAAAGTTCTATTACCCTCAGAATTATCAATACGAATTTTTAAAAGCTTTTGAAATATTTTTCTTCAACTTAAAATTGAAGATTCAAATTTTTATTCAACTTTCAATCGATTAAATTTTATAATTTAATCGTCAAATTCAAAGTTATATCGAGGATTCAAATTAAATTATCATTCAAATATTTAAAATAAATTAAATATTCTAAATTTAATTCGTTCAAAATTCTGGGTCGTTACAACCTGTCACAGTACACGTCTAGAAACAGCGTACCGAGGACCACGCCGAAATCCCCTGCCACACATGATCGGACTATCCCTAACCTGGATAGACCGAATATGCTATCACCCCGGGTGTTCCCACCCTCTCTCGAGCTCCTTCCATATACCATAGTGATAAATAATATCCAAGGTTATCTAGAAAGATGATAAACATACCCTAATTGGGTGCGACCCACTTAGCCTTGCTGCATCTCCCCTGCTTTCCAGTCATTCCCGGTTGATGAGGCTAGAGGCTACAATTACCTTTTTAAGGAATTTTCACTTAGAATGCTCATTGTCCTCCAATGACAATGTTCTGATAGTATTCATCCATACAAGTCCGTTCCGGGTCCAAACGGAACCAAAGGCCCTATTCCTACTACATCCATTTTGGAAAAATCCTCAGGATTAGTAGCGATTAGCCCTTGCACTTCATTGCTCCATCTTCGACTCCATGCTCTCGTTTTCACATCGAAAACGTACTCGTTGGATCGAAGTGGTTTTTGGATAACAAATTCGATTAGGGTCTCTTTGAAACAACCTTCGATATTTCCAGTAAACTCAACCCCGGTTCTATAGAAAATAAACTGACGAAAATAAGATCGGAGATCACCTCCTAACCGTTAGTAGATGGATTTCCTTAAAAACGTCCTAAAAGAACGAAACGAGTTTATACGTACAGTATAACACCTCGAACGGTAACTGTACCATATAATTCTCGTATTTCTCCTAGATATTCCCAAAGTTATATTTTTGAGTCCAGATTTGATAGTCGATTATTTAACTATCAAATATACAATCATTCAACCAATCTTTCCATTTCCCACTGAAAAACTCCAAATCTCCTTTTAATTTAATTTTAATAAATTAAATCTCTTTATCCCAAAATATATACTTCCTTACCAAATTTAGTATATTCACAAACTATTCTTTTCAAAGATATGTGGAAGCCTTTAAAATGATTTGGAAAGTACCACTGCGGTATCAAACCAAGGATTCATAGTTCAATGGTTATGTCTCTATCCCAGAGAAATTCAAGACTTAACTACGCGCACTCACTGCCTCTGATTTCGCCATGCGAGTATACCGTTACTTTTCGGAAACTTTATTTAAAAAAATTCAAAAATAATACTTATGAAATTTCTATAATAATTTTCAAGCTAATTTTAAACAAACTGCTTTTAAATAAAAGTTATTATATAAAATATTAATATTTAATAGTTTATCCTTTTAAAATAATAATACTGATTAATCCTAAATAATAATTAACTTAATAAAACTAACTTAATTCATAAAATAATATACTTTAAACAAATTTAAAATAACTGAATAATTAACTTAATTCATAAAATAATATACTTTAAACAAATTAAACAAATTCCAGTCGCTTTCGTGTTTTGTTTCCCGATTTAATTTGAACGCGTTTGAAATTATCTGAAAATTATGCAAGCTCCCAATTCGTCCAAACCATTTTCTATGCGAAGGCGATGGTAATACGATCCCAACGCATCTTGAATCGTCCGAATCGGACCTCGTGTATAGAAGTTAAACAATTTATAAGTTTCTCGATAACTTAAACTTAAATCAAATAGTCTATATTTTAATTACGAAATTACCTCCCCTCTAATCCCTTCTTCCCAAACGCATGAACACAGTGATATCCAGAAGCCATCGTGCACGCCTTTACCATGCACCTGACACCATGCCTTCCTCATCGATCAACCATCCCAACACCACCAACGATCGCCACTCACCATCCTCCATCCCCTCATCACCACCGCTTGCCCTCCGTGCCAACCCACTTAGTCGCGACACCTCTGTAGTCGTACGACTGACCAGACCCCCAATCGATGATCGAACCACCCACCATCACCCCTCTCCGATAACCTGACACCATCAAATCAGGTCCGCGCCCCTACACAAACCCGCGCGACTCCGGCTGCTGCACCCCACGCGACACTCGATCCCATCCCCCACTCGATCCAAAGCTTCACCTAAGTCGAGCATTCACAGAGATGCCACAACCCCTCCAACCAAATACGCTAGTAGATCCATGCTTCAGCAATGCAACGATCAATGATTTGCCATTACAAAACTTTATTTAAAAGTTGCGGTCTCTCTTTTTTTTAAGCGATCGATTTCATTCTTCATTATTTTTATTTTTTTTAATCTTCGAACTGGTTAGGAGAAAAGGAAATAACAGGGATTCAAAAAGAAGAGGAGTGGCGTGGGTTATAAAGGAAGAAGAACGAACGTTATTTCTTTTTTTTAAACTATTGCATGTAATGTTTGAAGGGGTGCAAAGAGGGCAACATGATGTAGAAGAGAAAGGCAAGGTCACCTCTGATTTGATGAAATATGGCTGACTAGACAGGATAGGTTTTTGACTAGTCAATTCATATTACTTAAATTTCAAACGTCTCGTTTTACGCAACTCAAAATTTAGAACCCCTATCGAGGCATGCCGCTAGGCGTTTATAATGTTATACCCCTATTTCGAACGCAACGAAAAAGGTTTTGAGTCTTAATTCGATGGTATGGAAAGATAGCTTTTTGGACCTAATCATTATATTGAATTTTCGATATAAATTTCAGTGCGTTTATATCTCGTACGGCCAAACGATAACTCCAAAAGCTACGAAATTTGAAACACGATAATAATACACTATTACGGATCCAATGGAACAAGTTTCGTCGAAATCCGAGACGGTGCCCCGGAAGGCTATTTTTAAATGTAAATTTAAACGATATATTTTTAAAACTGAACAATTCACTTCTAAATTCAATTTAAAAACCTTTATTATCTTCATTATTATCAGTATAAATTTTATATGCCTTTAAATTATTTTTAACAAGCTTAAAACTCAAGATTCAATATTTTACCCAATTTCCAATTATTTAATTCAATAATTAAATTATCAAATAAATGGTTATATTCGAAATTCAAAATTAACTTTTAAATATTTAAAATAAATTAAATATTCCTATTTCAAATATCCAAATTTCTGGGTCGTTACATTCCTTCCCCCTTATAAGAATTTCGTCCTAGAAATTGCTAGGTGAGAAGAATGGTCCACAATCCAGTAACTATTTCCCAAACCACATAGTTTTTAAACAACTTTCCAAAACAGTTTATTGAAACCATATTATCACTCTTTCTATTTTTTTTCCAAATTCATCCATAAATTAAAACTAATATTATTCCCTCAATCACTCAAATTATAATTTAAAATCAAATTTCAAATTATCAAAATTTCTTCATGATTTTTCGAACTCCTTAAATTTTCGAAAATTTTCGCCAGCGTCTCCTTTGCGCGGCTAGATCCGAAAAACTACAAAACGCCTCCACGGGCCTAAATCATCAAAAGAAAACAAAAGCCAAGTGGCTCAATCAGAAAACCATCAGTTTCATACACAATTTAAACACATATCTTTTTGTCGGGCAATCAAATTTTACTTCTGAAATCGAAGACATCAATTTAGCTTTTTCTTTTAATTACCGGCACCCTACTTACCAATGATATCCAATCATTCAATTCCAAAAACATTATATTTATTCCTTTTCAAAATTTTCAATATTCGCTTTACTTAAGCCCGTACGATGTACATATATCATCCGTACGCAATATCAACTCTGATCGCTCACTCGATCATACAATTTCACTTTTGAACTAGTATCGTTCACACGACTCTCTAGTGCGGACTCAGATCTGGTTTCTTGATTAGAAACTGTTATTCTCCTTGCATAGCCTTATACTATGATAGATAATTTCAGGATCAATCAAAAATCCATATCCAGGGTTCGCCGTCGAAAATCGAGAGAAAAATCCTGACTCGGATTGATATAACTATCTCGAAATTTTATGCTCGAGTTTGGAACAAATTGCTATGCGAATAAAATAATATACGTACAACTTACGTATTTATTTCAAATTGATTATTAGTTGTATCAATTTCTTTCTATTCACATTTATTTTAATTTCCATTCACTTATTCACAATTATTCTTTTACACAACTTTTATTTGATCTTTATTCAAATATTAACTTAGTATATTCCCTAATACCAATTTTTACTTAAGAATTTCATCATCAATTTCTTAAGTTTATTATAAATATTTTATACAACTCCTTATATTTATTTCCACTTCATCACTTTGGTTTATATCCATTTCTATTCAAATTAAATTTTCAGTTCCATTTGAACTCAATTTATCTTCCCAAATTTTAAATTTTGAACTTTATCGACCATCTCTCAAACCATATTTAATCCACTATTTATTTTAAATTAGTTCCATCTACTAATTCATTTCAAATCTCAATAAATTTTATTTCCATACTTTTATTTTATTTAGTCCACTCGAACTAATTCTTCAATTTTACTTTATTCAGATTAAATGTCATTCCAATATTCAATTTCAATTCCATTTACTTACAAATTAAATTAATTTGTTCATCCACTAATTATTTCCAACTTAATAAATTCTATTTCAATAATTATTTCAGTTAGCCTATTTAGGCTAGATTTCCAAAATTCGAGTTAAATTTCACTTCACATAATCAAATTTCAAAATTTCTTAAGTTATCAAACTTACTAATATTCTATTCACTAATTCTTCCAATTCACTTCATTTAATTGGTTTACTTTACTAATTTATTTCATTATCACACTTACTTTCATTTAAATTTTCTTAAGTTAAAATTTTATTCCAATAATCAAATTCGAAAATTTTAAAATTTTTCAAACTTATTTATATTCCATAAACATCTTTAAATAAACTCCTAGAGTTTAAATAATTTCTTAAACATTCAAATTCATTTTTGAAATCATATATACCTAAAATCCTTTGGTATATCAAATTGTTCCCTTGAATTTCAAAATCAAAACCAGTTTTGCAAACAAACTCCAATTCAAACATTCAGGTAGCAATTCTTCCTTAGAAACTCGAAAATGAAAGTCAATGATGCTGCAGTCATCATTGAAATTATTTTCCAACGACCGAATTGAGTTCGGTGCTTTTTATTCCTTTAAAAACCATTTTTAAATATATTTTTATCGTAGATATTTTCCAAATAACATCACCATTATTTCCAAGATTTCGAAAATCATTTTCAAATCCACAGGATTTAAATTCCCAAATTTCCAAATTTCAAATCCTTTAAATCTATATTTAAATATCCCTCTGGAATTTTATTCTATTTCAAATTATAAATCACATTTATAAACTCATATTTACAAACTCCATTTTGTTATATGAATTTATTTCTTAACTTTTGGTTATAATATCAAACTTTTATTCAATTACCATAGCAACAAATGATAACAGTTTAATATTATCATTTCCTAACAACCAAGTAGACCATATATGACTATAATAATTCCTGAAAATTTATTTCTTTTATATAAAGAAATAATTTGGGTAAAATTATTTCATTTACCCTATTTTAAAACAATACCGTGTCGAATTGTTCTGTTATAGTGTTTAGAGATTGTAACATTCCCCCTTTTGACCGCCTCCAGTCGGTAATTAAACCAACTCGAAACGTTCAAAATGACGAATTGTTATTTAGTTTATAACGTTTAAACAGAATCAGCCACAGAAACACAGATAATAACACTGAATTAAAACAAATGAGAATTTATTTCATTACTATAAATCTTTTATATACATCAGAGTTTTATACAATTTAATACTGATACAGCGGAATATCTTAAAATACAATTTTCTTCTGAAACTAAAAATGGTTCTTTACTCTCTCTCTAACTTCGCTGCTCGAAAATCTTCAAGCTGTAGAAATACTCGGTCTGACCCGAGTATTATATTCAAAAGAAAATAATACATAGGTCAGTCTAATTCAAACCAGTTTATTAGTGCATAGAGGCAGTAATAATTTAAATAGACGACAGTCACAATAATTCCCGTCTATCCGACTCTTTAAACAAAGAAACCGGATAACGAAAATTTTAACACTAAACAGTGTTAAACAATAAATCAGCAGATTTAAATCATCAACAGAGATAAATAAACAATTTATCAAATCGACTAAATCAATTTAAGACAATTGAGATTGTCACTTTAAAAACCATCGAAGTTCGATTGGCTGCCGTACACGCACGCGTGTACGGCCTCGCCAATACAGCATAAAAGATCAATGCATCACGACGCAAAGAAATATCAATTCGAAACTGTCGAGTTGGGTGGCTGTAGTGCACACGTACGCGTGCGCTGCCTCGCCACCACCAAAGGTAAAGTCATCACACAGAAACAAGGGTAAAACTGCAACAAAACTACAAGCCACAGAGCTTTCAACTTGAAGTCAACATACATGCAACAGAGAAATGAATAATGCAAGCAAGACCAAAATGCAACTGCACAAGACAGGTTAGCAAGTTGCAGGCACAAGTGACGAACCAGTTATCCAACTACATGTATTTGTATGTTGCAAACTCAAATAGGAATTTCATATACAGGAATGCAGCAGTGGTGATGAAATGAAAACAACCTGAGTGGTCATGCTAGGTCATACTAGCCTTAAATAAGTGCATATAACCAACAGGTTAGCATGCAAGTGAAACAAGAAAACAAGTGTACCCCAAAAATATGACCAAAGCCAAACAACACAAGTGTACAACGAAAATGGAATATTGCAGCTATACTTGAAGACAATGCCCGCATTGACAAGCTACCCATAAGTGCAGACATGCAAATGAACAGGTGGAGCATATTCCCAATAAATGAAATTAGAAACAATTATTTCAGAGAGCAGTTCAATATCGGACAAGCATATTTCGGAATGAAATAAACAAGTCCAAATCAAGTTTAAAAATAGTCAAGGCCGAAGCCAGCCAAATTTTTTTATTTTTAAACTAAGTTTGCAGATTTCCAAAAATGATCAACAGGTAAAACTCACCCTACACATTAAAATAAAATGAACCTGGAACTCCCAAAATAGCTAGTCAACTACTAGTGAACAGTAAGATGTAAGGCCCAAATACTACATGAAACCAATGCAGTGATGTTCAGGTAGAAACACATATAGGGGATGCAACTGCGAAACTGGGCAATGCAAGCACCAGACTCGAGTACAAGAACTACAAACTCAAGTGCAGTGAACCGAATTATTTAAATTCAAATCATGGTATGAAATATACTCGAACATTTTTAAAGTTATTTGAATACTTCGAATTTTATAATACTTCATTCCTCTCGAAAGTAAATTTGAATTCCATTTTTTTTTCCAACCTCTTTTCAATTATTTAACACTTAATAAATAAAACAGTTTTTTTTTTATTGTAAAACTTGATTTATTTACAAACTAGGTTTCAGACAATCTTGAATTTATCATTAAACCTTTGATCTAAAACCTAGTTTAAACCTTGTTTAAAAATTGAAATTAAATTGAAAAATCTAAAATAGAATCAGTTTTAAATCCTATTCAAAATACTGGAGACAAACCCGAGATTGTCCAAACATTCCCAAAATGAACTTCTTCCCAAAAAAAACTTAATCACCCTGACATACAAGTGCACAAGCAAAATAGAATTAAGGAATACTGCTGCAGACTAACAAATACCATACATAACTCGAACACAATGAAGCCAACCTTCAAAGGGTACAAGAAAATGACCAAAAGTAATAACAATCATATATATATATATATACATGAATGCATATATATACATATATGTACGACTGAAGATACAGCAAGGCCAGAAGACCTGAAAAAGGGTACAATTTAAGTCTGGTAACGACAACACAACTACAAGACTTCATAGTGCAGACAATCAAAGAATGGCCATACACATATATACATACAAGAATGTAGGTATACATATGATCAAAACCTCAACCAGACAGTAACTACAACTCAGTGCAGCAAAGAAGAAACTGGCCACTACACAAACCCCAGTGAGCGACCAGACAACATCAAGTATAGCGTGCTTCGAAGATGAATTCGAGCTAGAATCAAATGAACATGCAACTAACTCAAGTGAACAGCTAAATGCAACATCAGTGGACGAACAGTGCAACTCAATGCAAATTAGTTCAAAATCCAAGCAGTGGTTAAGGTATGCAATCTGACAGTGCAAGCATATGAGAATAATCAGTAACTACAAAGTGAAATGGAGCTCAAGAAATGAAATCAAACCAGACACTTGAGCATAGTGAAATGGAGCTCAAGTATTTTAAAACCAAGCATTATCGAGTATATGCATTTGAATCAGCCAAGGAAAAATCGAAAAAGTCGAACAAGTCGAGTCAAAATCCCTAATTAACATCGGTAAAATCAAGACAGGTCGAAAACCACTGAAACAAAGTAAGCAACAGATTTAACTAAGTCGAAGAAGATGTGAGTAATAGAAATTACTCACCTTAGATTCGAAGTCAGATGGAGTTGGCGCGAGCAAGAAGAAGACGAACGATCGATCGAAGCCGAAGCTCCAACTTCGCCAGCGAATCGAAAAAAATAGCCGAAGCCCTAAGATTTCCAGATCGAAGCCCTAGTTTTTGGATCGGAGGAAGAACGAACGAAAACCCCAATTTTTTCTGAAGCCCTAAATTCGCCAGTCGCCATTATTATTATTTTTTCTTTCGATTGTTTTTGTGAACGAATGAGGGAGAGAGGGGGAAAGTCGTGGGTTTTGACAGAGGTAAGGGGGAGAACGTGGTTTTGCAGAAGAGAACATGGTATAGGTATGGGTTTAAACGTGAGAAGGGTATGGTTTATTTTATTTTTTTCTTTCTTTTTAAATCAAATTTTGTTTTTGCAAATATCATTTTCTTTAACTTGTTTTGTTTTTAAATTATCATGTTAAAATTTAGCTACGTGTATTTATTTCATTTTTGTATTAATAAAATTTAACAAAAGAATTCCAATTCCTTTACCAATTTCAAAAAAATTAACAGAAATTTATATTGCCAATTTAACGAAGATTTTATCGTTATAAAAATTTCAACAACAAACAGAAATTATCTGTCCACTTAAATCATTTACTGATGATTATAATTTTGGGCAAAACCCCGGTTGTTACAGAAATTCAAATTGAATTCGATTTAATTTTCTACGCGTTTTTACGCCGTATGTTCATAAAACAATTCCGATAAATACGAAAATTGAAATCCGGTAATAATTCAATATTACGGACCCAATGAAACTGGTTTCGTCAAATTCCGAGACTGTGTCTCGGAAGGCTATTTTTTAAATTCAACTTAAACGATAATATTTCAAAACGAAACAAATCGCTTTCAAATTCAATTCTGAAGCTTCTATTACCTTCAGCATTATCAATATGAATTTTCTAAGCCTTTAAATTATTTTTAACCGGCTTAAAATTGAAGATTCAAATTTTATTCAACTTTCAATAGATTAAATTCAAAAATTTAATCGCCAATTCATTCTGATAATTTGAAATTCAAGTCAAATCATCGTTCAAATATTTAAAATTAATTAAATATTCTCGATTTAAATTGTTCAAAATTCAGGGTCGTTATAAACTCCCCTCCTTAAAAACTTTTCGTCCACGAAAAGGAAAAGTTGTTAAAATTTCAGCGATATTTATACTCTAGTCAATTTTTACTAAGCTTAAAACTTATTACAAATAAATGAAGATAGGATTCATTCCATTTGTTTAATCTCACTAGTTTTGTCTATCTTCTCTTTTGCTCAATGATTTCTACAATCATTGATTTCTAAAATCAAAACGCAAAAGTCTTTTATCAACATTTTCGATTTACAACTCAGATTCAAACTTAAAATTCTTCACGTTAGAGATTTATATAATATATATCTCTTCCAAAGCTGTGGACTTTCAAAACATTTCAAAGATCCTCTTCCTTAGTTCATTAGGTAGGAATTTTGAAATTTTAATTTCAAATCATTGATTCACTATTTACAGTTTGAAAATACTTGCTAACTCGAAATTTAACAAGTCCATCTTCGTTCTCACAGACATTAGACATACGCTGGCCAGGCGCAGGTCTAAAAATCTCCAAGTACTAAATATACTTGCTTCAATTCCCAGTGAAAATACTTTTAAAAATTCTTTTAAAAAAATGGATATGGAAAGCACGTTCCCCCATGGATTACAGTTCCACCCGGCGGTTACGCTACTATCCCAGTAGAGTCGCTTGTGGCTGTAGATTTCTCATCTCTTAAATTTCGCCATGGTTGTCGCCATAGATTGCAGTACACACGGCGGTTACGCTACTATCCCAGTAGATTCGCTCGTGTCTGTAGGCATCACGCCCCTCAAATTTCGCCTGGCATTAGATTGCAGTTTACTCGGCGGTTACGCCACTATCCCAGTGGAATCGCTTGTAACTGTGGGCATCTCGCCCCTCAAATTACGCTAATCATCAATCAAATCTAATCTCATCGCGATGAACTATCGCGAAGGATTTCCGATTCAAATAGTCACTCTGACTAAAATTCTACGTAGCTACGAATTTCAAATGGACACTCATCGAGAGTTCCAATACCTTCTCTAATAATAAATGGAAGGTACTTTTCCATATCCTCAGTTTAGAAAACATAATATCATATATGTAGTACTTTCATTTCACATTTCGTACATATAACATCTATGTAAACATACATAAGATTTCCATAACAATGTCTTTCTAAACTAACGGTTTTCAACTCACCGCACTCATATATATAAGTTCTAAAAACTTACATATCCATATTCATAACAAAATAGAGGATTTCAAAATTTTCCTCTAAGTCGATTTGGAAATTTAAGGTTATCTCAAACCTAATTCATATTCATAATTCCATTTATTATCGACTTTCACATTCGATTTGGATTTCACGCTTACATCGTTAATTCTCAACACAGAATTGATGTCTATCGATATATAACCTCTGAGCTCGTACGTCTCAGAGAAGGGTGTTAAGCTAAGAGAATAAATTCTCCGCCACCAACAGATATATATTTAATAGAGATCAATTGCTATGTCATCAATTCACAATGTTAGACATGCAATCCAAATCATCATCTGAAATTCAAAGCTCAACTTATATTGTCTTTGATGTCGAAGTTAAACTCAATTTTAACTTAACGATTCAATCTTTTTGAAAAATTTCAAATTGAACTAATTGTTCAATTTCTCATTTAACTTTTCAACTTCGACTTCAAAAATGAATTTCAAATCATTTATTCCTTACGGAATATATTCACAACATTTCACATTTGGAAAAACATTTCCATACTTATTTAAAAATAAGTAATTCACAATCCATTTTATTTTCAACATCTGAAAATATTCGATATACTTTAATCAAAATTAAGTATATATTTCATCTTTAAAGAAATCATTCTCTTTCACACATTTATTTGAGTTAAAACGAATGTTACGTAAAACATCGTTACGACAACTCAAAATTACTAGTATAGGGATTCGAAATTTAGATAGATGTATAAATCCCAATACTACACAAAACATTTCCTTTCGGAAATCATTTACTATAACAACAGTGTTATAGTCCACCATTTCCTTATTTCTCGAAAACGTCTATTTCAACAATGACTGTTGAAATCTATGGTTTCGATATTCAAAGCCTTTGAAAACATCTTTTAAAACAATTAACTTCGTTTTAAAATATCACTTTCCCAAACATGTCCATTTTACTCAATAATATATTCACGGTCCAAAATTGTGAATATACATCTCTTAACAAACTATAAAAATTTACTTATCAAAATAAGTCAGTTTCGAATTTATAAACAACGTTTATAGATTCCATTCCTATTCATAAAGACTTCAATTCATAAAAATTTACTTCATTAATCATTCCTACTATAACTCAATTTTATATCGAATTTTAATTTACAAGTAAATTACTTATAAATTCTTTTATTTCGCAACTTCGATTCATTTTATAACTTCACAATTTTAATTCTGTAATTTCCATTCACTTATGAAATCCATTAAATATTTCACTTTTAACACTTATACAATTCCAATATTTTATCAACACTTTCAAATCTTCAATTTAAGCCGTTTATAATAATTCAAAATTTTCAATTTAAACTATTATATAAATTTATCAGTTTTCCATTTCCAAGACAATCTACTAGTTCTTTAATAAATCATTCATCGACTTGGTTTTCAATTTAATCGCATTTGATTCATTCACATTGGATTTTCTACTAACATTCATTCATATTCAATTAGTTCATATTCACTAATTTATATTCAAATTAGTTTGCTTCAATTCAAATCAAATTTGGTTCTATTTAGATTTACTTATCTTTCAATTTGAATTCAATTTGCATAGTTTTCAATTTCCATTAATTCAATTTCATTAACACTTAATGAATTTCCTAAACAATCAACTAACAACCAATGCACATTCAATTTAACCAAATTTATTTACTTTGCTTACATTCAATTTGGTTCAACATACTTAATTTCAATTGGTTTATATTCCAATTCAGATTGAATTCTTATACTCACCATATTCACCAATTCACTCTTACAATTAAAGTTGAATTTCCTTTCTATAACTCAAATTCATATTCATTACTTCACTTTATCAATTCATTTTGATATCAAATTCAATTTGATTCACTATTACTTAAGCCATGTTTCATTTTATCTTCACTTGACTTATTTTCACTATACAGCTTAAGTTCACCTCTAAGTTATTTGAAATTCTATTTTATTTAACTTTACTAAAGTCAAATTTATATCACATTCAAAATTCAGATTTTGTTTCACTTAACAAAACTGTTTAACCATTTTAACAACTGGTTTTATTCAAATTTCTCATTTTATAAGTTATACAACTTATTAATTTAAACTTCCCAATTCATATTGTATAATCACTTCTCTTTCAAGTTTAACTTTTCATCTCAATAATTTATCAAATCCAGTTCAATTTATTTAACTTTCCTTTAGTTAAATTTCAAATCATATATTTATTAATACTAATTCAATTCAATTTAACTTTTCTTAAGTTAAAAATCTTTATTTTCATATTCAACCTTCACTTTACTTATATAAGATCTATTCCAAATTCATTTATCTTATATTTTCTAAAACAATTTTATACTTCTTTGGATTTGAAAAACGTTTCCTTTTAAAGTGTTTCTAGTAACTATTCATATTAAACATCATAAACTAAGCTTTGTGTAAACCAAAGCTCTGATACCACTCTGTAACATTCCCCCTTTTGACCGCCTCCAGTCGGTAATTAAACCAACTCGAAACGTTCAAAATGACGAATTGTTATTTAGTTTATAACGTTTAAACAGAATCAGCCACAGAAACACAGATAATAACACTGAATTAAAACAAATGAGAATTTATTTCATTACTATAAATCTTTTATATACATCAGAGTTTTATACAATTTAATACTGATACAGCGGAATATCTTAAAATACAATTTTCTTCTGAAACTAAAAATGGTTCTTTACTCTCTCTCTAACTTCGCTGCTCGAAAATCTTCAAGCTGTAGAAATACTCGGTCTGACCCGAGTATTATATTCAAAAGAAAATAATACACAGGTCAGTCTAATTCAAACCAGTTTATTAGTGCATAGAGGCAGTAATAATTTAAATAGACGACAGTCACAATAATTCCCGTCTATCCGACTCTTTAAACAAAGAAACCGGATAACGAAAATTTTAACACTAAACAGTGTTAAACAATAAATCAGCAGATTTAAATCATCAACAGAGATAAATAAACAATTTATCAAATCGACTAAATCAATTTAAGACAATTGAGATTGTCACTTTAAAAACCATCGAAGTTCGATTGGCTGCCGTACACGCACGCGTGTACGGCCTCGCCAATACAGCATAAAAGATCAATGCATCACGACGCAAAGAAATATCAATTCGAAACTGTCGAGTTGGGTGGCTGTAGTGCACACGTACGCGTGCGCTGCCTCGCCACCACCAAAGGTAAAGTCATCACACAGAAACAAGGGTAAAACTGCAACAAAACTACAAGCCACAGAGCTTTCAACTTGAAGTCAACATACATGCAACAGAGAAATGAATAATGCAAGCAAGACCAAAATGCAACTGCACAAGACAGGTTAGCAAGTTGCAGGCACAAGTGACGAACCAGTTATCCAACTACATGTATTTGTATGTTGCAAACTCAAATAGGAATTTCATATACAGGAATGCAGCAGTGGTGATGAAATGAAAACAACCTGAGTGGTCATGCTAGGTCATACTAGCCTTAAATAAGTGCATATAACCAACAGGTTAGCATGCAAGTGAAACAAGAAAACAAGTGTACCCCAAAAATATGACCAAAGCCAAACAACACAAGTGTACAACGAAAATGGAATATTGCAGCTATACTTGAAGACAATGCCCGCATTGACAAGCTACCCATAAGTGCAGACATGCAAATGAACAGGTGGAGCATATTCCCAATAAATGAAATTAGAAACAATTATTTCAGAGAGCAGTTCAATATCGGACAAGCATATTTCGGAATGAAATAAACAAGTCCAAATCAAGTTTAAAAATAGTCAAGGCCGAAGCCAGCCAAATTTTTTTATTTTTAAACTAAGTTTGCAGATTTCCAAAAATGATCAACAGGTAAAACTCACCCTACACATTAAAATAAAATGAACCTGGAACTCCCAAAATAGCTAGTCAACTACTAGTGAACAGTAAGATGTAAGGCCCAAATACTACATGAAACCAATGCAGTGATGTTCAGGTAGAAACACATATAGGGGATGCAACTGCGAAACTGGGCAATGCAAGCACCAGACTCGAGTACAAGAACTACAAACTCAAGTGCAGTGAACCGAATTATTTAAATTCAAATCATGGTATGAAATATACTCGAACATTTTTAAAGTTATTTGAATACTTCGAATTTTATAATACTTCATTCCTCTCGAAAGTAAATTTGAATTCCATTTTTTTTTCCAACCTCTTTTCAATTATTTAACACTTAATAAATAAAACAGTTTTTTTTTATTGTAAAACTTGATTTATTTACAAACTAGGTTTCAGACAATCTTGAATTTATCATTAAACCTTTGATCTAAAACCTAGTTTAAACCTTGTTTAAAAATTGAAATTAAATTGAAAAATCTAAAATAGAATCAGTTTTAAATCCTATTCAAAATACTGGAGACAAACCCGAGATTGTCCAAACATTCCCAAAATGAACTTCTTCCCAAAAAAAACTTAATCACCCTGACATACAAGTGCACAAGCAAAATAGAATTAAGGAATACTGCTGCAGACTAACAAATACCATACATAACTCGAACACAATGAAGCCAACCTTCAAAGGGTACAAGAAAATGACCAAAAGTAATAACAATCATATATATATATATACATGAATGCATATATATACATATATGTACGACTGAAGATACAGCAAGGCCAGAAGACCTGAAAAAGGGTACAATTTAAGTCTGGTAACGACAACACAACTACAAGACTTCATAGTGCAGACAATCAAAGAATGGCCATACACATATATACATACAAGAATGTAGGTATACATATGATCAAAACCTCAACCAGACAGTAACTACAACTCAGTGCAGCAAAGAAGAAACTGGCCACTACACAAACCCCAGTGAGCGACCAGACAACATCAAGTATAGCGTGCTTCGAAGATGAATTCGAGCTAGAATCAAATGAACATGCAACTAACTCAAGTGAACAGCTAAATGCAACATCAGTGGACGAACAGTGCAACTCAATGCAAATTAGTTCAAAATCCAAGCAGTGGTTAAGGTATGCAATCTGACAGTGCAAGCATATGAGAATAATCAGTAACTACAAAGTGAAATGGAGCTCAAGAAATGAAATCAAACCAGACACTTGAGCATAGTGAAATGGAGCTCAAGTATTTTAAAACCAAGCATTATCGAGTATATGCATTTGAATCAGCCAAGGAAAAATCGAAAAAGTCGAACAAGTCGAGTCAAAATCCCTAATTAACATCGGTAAAATCAAGACAGGTCGAAAACCACTGAAACAAAGTAAGCAACAGATTTAACTAAGTCGAAGAAGATGTGAGTAATAGAAATTACTCACCTTAGATTCGAAGTCAGATGGAGTTGGCGCGAGCAAGAAGAAGACGAACGATCGATCGAAGCCGAAGCTCCAACTTCGCCAGCGAATCGAAAAAAATAGCCGAAGCCCTAAGATTTCCAGATCGAAGCCCTAGTTTTTGGATCGGAGGAAGAACGAACGAAAACCCCAATTTTTTCTGAAGCCCTAAATTCGCCAGTCGCCATTATTATTATTTTTTCTTTCGATTGTTTTTGTGAACGAATGAGGGAGAGAGGGGGAAAGTCGTGGGTTTTGACAGAGGTAAGGGGGAGAACGTGGTTTTGCAGAAGAGAACATGGTATAGGTATGGGTTTAAACGTGAGAAGGGTATGGTTTATTTTATTTTTTTCTTTCTTTTTAAATCAAATTTTGTTTTTGCAAATATCATTTTCTTTAACTTGTTTTGTTTTTAAATTATCATGTTAAAATTTAGCTACGTGTATTTATTTCATTTTTGTATTAATAAAATTTAACAAAAGAATTCCAATTCCTTTACCAATTTCAAAAAAATTAACAGAAATTTATATTGCCAATTTAACGAAGATTTTATCGTTATAAAAATTTCAACAACAAACAGAAATTATCTGTCCACTTAAATCATTTACTGATGATTATAATTTTGGGCAAAACCCCGGTTGTTACAGAAATTCAAATTGAATTCGATTTAATTTTCTACGCGTTTTTACGCCGTATGTTCATAAAACAATTCCGATAAATACGAAAATTGAAATCCGGTAATAATTCAATATTACGGATCCAATGAAACTGGTTTCGTCAAATTCCGAGACTGTGTCTCGGAAGGCTATTTTTTAAATTCAACTTAAACGATAATATTTCAAAACGAAACAAATCGCTTTCAAATTCAATTCTGAAGCTTCTATTACCTTCAGCATTATCAATATGAATTTTCTAAGCCTTTAAATTATTTTTAACCGGCTTAAAATTGAAGATTCAAATTTTATTCAACTTTCAATAGATTAAATTCAAAAATTTAATCGCCAATTCATTCTGATAATTTGAAATTCAAGTCAAATCATCGTTCAAATATTTAAAATTAATTAAATATTCTCGATTTAAATTGTTCAAAATTCAGGGTCGTTACAGAGATCCCTATCAATAACGTTAATTACTCGTATTGACCAGAATCCATAAGCCACTCAACAAACCAATCAACACAATCTAAAACAATTTTTATATTCACTAACAAATATGCGCTCATATCTATTAATACACTCAAACTCATTCTAGGGTGCTACTGACCTTATCTCTAATGAGTAATCCCCACCAGAGCCAAGGTTCTCACTTAACCTTCAGCTTTGATACCAAATGTCAAGACCGGTATTTTCGACGCCCGGAAATCGACATCAATACGTCCACTGTACTGCATGCCGAGCAATCGAATGCCGAAAATACCATATCGTTAGGGAAAAAGAAGAAAAAGGTATAAGAAGAAAATAGAAACAACAACACAGAATCTCACAATCGCAGCGGAACAATATATAATAAACAACAA
Source organism: Allium fistulosum (assembly GCA_030737815.1). Lineage (NCBI taxonomy): Eukaryota > Viridiplantae > Streptophyta > Magnoliopsida > Asparagales > Amaryllidaceae > Allium > Allium fistulosum. Next base: position 1,433,102,950 of record CM060902.1, read on the forward strand.
CTGGTCTTTATACAAAAAGAAACTATATCTGTTATTACATATTACATCATCAGAGTACAACACATCAATAACACTATACCGAACAGTTATAATAACTTGTCCTCTCAAATGCTAAATATACAGCCTACAATACACAGCGGAATAAAAACCAAGTACGTGTGATATGTCTCGTCATCCGGCTCCTCTCCTGAGCTCCAAAGCATCCTATCCTGTATCTATAATACAAGGTCTGACCCGAGCATTACAATAAAATAACACCTGAGTCAGTCTGGGAAACCAGCGTGAGAAAATACACTCAATTTGAATTATTAAAGTTTTCAAAAATCCTTTGAAAATCAAAGGTATCTCGTAAGACAACGCCACACATAAACACGACGGGTTTTTACCTTACGATAACAAAAACATTTCATATCAAATCCTATGATATTTTAATAGTGTCTAAGTACAAATACTTATTCAAATAGCTGAAATTGTTACATTAATTAAATTCCAGCATACTAGGCTCTACAATCAAAACCGTAAAGGCATGTATTGGAGAATGGATTCCATATGAATGACTAGGCACTAGGGTACCACCTGTCACAGTACACGTCTAGAAACAGCGTACCGAGGACCACGCCGAAATCCCCTACCACACAAGACCGGACTATCCCTAACCTGGATAGACCGAATATGCTATCACCCCGGGTGTTCCCACCCTCTCTCGAGCTCCTTCCATATACCATAGTGATAAATAATATCCAAGGTTATCTAGAATGGTGATAAACATACCCTAATTGGGCGCGACCCACTTAGCCTTGCTGCATCTCCCCTGCTTTTCAGTCATTCCCGGTTGATGAGGCTAGAGGCTACAATTACCTTTATAAGGAATTTTCACTTAGAATGCTCATTGTCCTCCAATGACAATGTTCTGATAGCATTCATCCATACAAGTCCATTCCGGGTCCGAACGGAACCAAAGGCACTATTCCTACTACATCCATTTTGGAAAAATCCTCATGATTAGTAGCGATTAGCCCTTGCACTTCACTGCTCCATCTTCGACTCCATGCTCTCGTTTTCACATCGAAAACGTACTCGTTGGATCGAAGTGGTTTTCGGATAACAAATCCGATCCCGGTCTCTTCGAAACAACGTTCGATATTTCCGGTAAACTCAACCACGGTTCTTTAGGAAATAAACAGATGAAAATAAGATCGGAGATCACCTCCTAACCGTTAGTGGATGGATTTCCTTATAAACGTTCTAGAAGAACAAAACGAGTTTATACATACAGAATAGCACCTCGAACGGTAACTGTACCATATAATTCCCGTATTTCTCCTAGATATTTCCAAAGTTATATTTTTGGGTCCAGATTTGATAGTCGGTTATTTAACTATCAAATAAACAATCATTCAACCAATCTTTCCATTTCCCACTGAAAAACTCCAAATCTCCTTTTAATTTAATTTTAATAAATTAAATCTCTTTATCCCAAATATATACTTCCTTACCAAATTTATTATATTCACAAACTATTCTTTTCAAAGATATGTGGAAGCCTTTAAAATGATTTGGAAAGTACCACTGTGGTATCAAACCATGGATTCATAGTTCAATGGTTACGTCTCTATCCTAGAGAAATTCAAGACTTAACTACGCGCACTCACTGCCTCCGATTTCGCCATGCGAGTATACCATTACTTTCCGAAAACATTATTTAAAAAATTTCAAAAATAATACTTATGAAATTTCTATAATAATTTTCCAAGCTAATTTTAGACAAACTACTTTTAAATAAAAGTTATTATAAAAAATATTATATTTAATAGTTTATCCTTTTAAAATAATAATACTGATTAATCCTAAATAATAATTAACGTAATATAACTAACTTATTTCATAAATTAATATACTTTAAACATATTTAAAATAACTAAATAATTTACTTTCTGAAATATTTTTAAACACTTTTAAATTTTCTAGTTCATACTTAAAAATCCTTCTTTTTTAAATAAACTTAACTTTTCAGGAAAAATACATTTTCAACTCCAATATAGCCAGTCTAATTATTTATAAATCCCTCTCGATTTATTTCCAGTTTGCTTTACGTTCTAATTCCGTAAATTCCCATTTTCATATTTCTAAAAATAAAACTACTATTTATTTTTAAAACGATTTACCCATCTCCTTATAAATCCCCGCCGTGAATTTATAATTTCAAATTATCCACTGATATTACTTCACTTTATTTTATAAACTTCGTTTATAATTTCCATAGTATCATTTCCCATTTATAACGGTTTCACAACACTTAATCGATTTTAAATCGATTTCTATTTTAAATTTCAATTTTAAATAAAATTCTCAAATAACCCAAAAATATATTCCACCCACTAAATTCCGATTTCCCTTTCTTTTCATAATCTTATTAAAGATTTCGTATAACAATTTCATATCTTCTTTCCAAATTTTCTTTTTCTCCCAAACAATTTTAAATCTCGATTTTAAAAATAAATCCCTTTTTATACTTAAACAAATATCGCTTAAGTTATATTATTAAAATTCTTTTATTTACATTATTCAAAATCTATATTCTTCCATATACCGAAATTATCAAGTACAAATTTTGAACTCAAGCTATTTATTTTTTTCAAATTAGTTTCCTTTAATAAATCCAATTTCACTATAAATATTTTACTTTCAATTTTTCCCTTTTTATTTTCTTCTTAAAATTCAATATTCAAATTTGTGGTATTTAAAACGCTAAAAATCTATACGGCAATACCATAGAATTGATATAAATTCAATTTCCAATATAATCTATCACAGATTATTCAAATAAATCATATCACTGAATATAAAAATAATTTCAACATTTTTAAGGAATCCAGTTGGATCCCTCCAACCTGTTTCCCTGCATCCACAAAAGTTAATACAATATAAAAATACCAATCCCACTTCAAGGGGGATAACGTGGTATATAGGGTCAACCGCTATTATGCGGGGCGCATAGGGTCTCATCCGCTATATATATGCGGGAATATCAATCACTCCAATATATATATACTACTATATATAATAACATCCAAACTGATAATAATTATCCAATTCCACAATCAACTAATAATTAATTTTAACTATTAAAATTAATTGCAATATTCCAATTTTGAGTGAGATTAACTCACTTTTATTTCCGGTCGCTTTCGCGTTCTGTTTTTCGATTTAATTTGAACGCGTTTGAAATTATCTGAAAATTTTGCAAGCTCCCAATTCGTCCAAACCATTTTCTATGCGAAGGCGATGGTAATACGATCCCAACGCATCTTGAATCGTCTGAATCGGACCTCGTGTATAGAAGTTAAACAATTTATAAGTTTCTCGATAACTTAAACTTAAATCAAATAGTCTATATTTTAATTACGAAATTACCTCCCCTTTAATCCCTTCTTCTCAAACACATGAACACAGAGATATCCAGAAGCCATCATGCACGCCTCTGCCGTGCACCTGACACCAGCCTCCCTCATCGATCAACCATCCCAACACCACCAACAATCGCCACTCACCTCCCTCGTATGACTGACCGCGACCCCCAATCGATGATTGAACCACCCACCATCACCCCTCTTCGATAACCCGACACCATCAAATCGGGTGCGCGCCCCTACACAAAACGTGACTCCGGCTGCTGCACCCCACGCAGCACTCGATCCAAAGCTTCACCCAAGTCGAGCATTCATAGAGATGCTGCAACCCCTCCAACCAAATACGCTAGTAGATCCATGCTTCAGCAATGCAACGATCAATGATTTGCCATTGCAAAACTTTATTTAAAAGTTGTGGTCTCTGTTTTTTTTAAGCGATCGATTTCATTCTTCATTCTTTTTTTTAATCTTTGAATTGGTTAGGAGAAAAGGAAATAACAGGGATTCAAAAAGAAGAGGAGCGGCGTGGGTTATAAAGGAAGAAGAACAAACGTTATTTTTTTTTCTTTTAAAAAAATAATATGTTGCGTGTAATGTTTAAGGAGTGAAAAGAGGGTAACGTGATGTAGAAGAGAAGGCAAGGTCACCTCTGATTTGATGAAATATGGCTGACTAGACAGGATAGGTTTTGGACTAGTCAATTCATATTACTTAAATTTCAAATGTCTCGTTTTACGCAACTCAAAATTTCGAACCCCTATTGAGGCGTGCCGCTAGGCGTTCATAATGTTATACCCCTATTTCGAACGTAATGGAAAAGGATTCGAGTCTTAATTCGATCGTATGGTGAAGATAGCTTTTTGGACCCAATCATTATATTGAATTTTCGGTATAAATTTCAGTGCGTTTATATCCCGTACGGCCAAACGGTAACTCCAAAAGCTATGAAATATGAAACCCAATAATAATACACTATTACGGATCCAATGGAACTTGTTTCGTCAAAATCCGAGACTGTGCCCCGAAGGGCTATTTTTAAATGTAAATTTAAATGATATATTTTTAAAACTGAACAAATCACTTCTAAATTCAATTTAAAAACCTTTATTATCTTCATTATTATCAATATAAATTTTATAAGCCTTTAAATTATTTTTAACAAGCTTAAAACTCAAGATTCGATATTTTACCCAATTTCCAATTATTTAATTCAATCATTAAATTATCAAATAAATGGTTATATTCGAAATTCAAGTTAAAAATTAACTTTTAAATATTTAAAATAAATTAAATATTCCCATTTCAAATATCCAAATTTCTGGGTCGTTACATTGGGCTATTTATGTTAGGGGCAACCATTGGGCTCATATATTTGTTCAGGCCAGGCCAATAGTCAGGTAGGACAGAGTATTTGATTACCCAAACTCAATCCTTCGACGCTACCTTTTTAGATACCCTACTATCTGGACTATGATCTTAATTAGTTAATCATAACATGACTAATTTAGATCGCATATGCTATTAGGCGCTGATACCATTATCAAAACTAGGGCAGCCCACAGCGAAAGAAATTGGTGAGTTTCAATTTTTATACCATTTTGGATTTTTATTGGGCCCATAAAGTCTCATTCATTTAGAATATTTTTAAATTTCTTTTAATAAAATCATTATTTTATTTAAATTTGTAATATAGTTTTATATTATGTATTATATTATATATATATACGTGTATCATATACACATATATACGTATGTGCATATGTAACATAACAATCTATGTAAGGTTTGACATGCTCTTCTATATGTGATGACCCACTAATTTTAAAATCTAAAATCAATTATAAACGATGAAAAATATGCTTACAATTAATTTCAGGTATTAAAAGCAGCGGACCGTGGTTAGATAAAAATTTAAAATTCTAAAACGGTTAATAAAAGGAAAAACTTCACGGTGGAATCAAACATTATTATAAATAACTATTAACTCAATTATATAATTATTTACATCATCACATCAATTTATATTTTATTACAACAGTTATAATCAATACATAAATAATATAACCATGTTATAGAAGAATATACCAAATTAGCTATCTCTTATATAGCCTAGCAATCCCCGCTTCCTATTCCCTTTTTTGCTCTTATTTGCAACCTTACGACTATACATATATATAAAATAAAAAGAAAAAAATGGTTTCAACTATGTTTTGGACTGCGCCAATTTCTATACACCCTAGCCCAACCCAAGGGATATGGTGGCTTCTACATAGAAAAAGGTTGTCTGTGTATCCCTTTCGAGGAATCAAGCCCACATAGTTCTGTTTCTTACTGTTCTCCTGCATCCAAATACTTGTTAGTTCGTAACAACCATCACATTCATTCACCTATTGCATCTATTCATCCATCGCAACCAATGCAACAAATGCAATTCAATACAATCAATGCAACCACTACAATTAATGTAATAAATGGGATCCAATATAATCAATGCAACCATTGCAATTAATGCAATCAATAGAAGCAAAAACCAATATCTCTAGTCATCCATCACAACAGATCATCATATGGGACAACAACAACAATAGTACACTTAACCATTAAACATTACATACATTTGACAATATTCAATCGCTAAACAAGGAAATAATAATAACACAAATATACTTACATTCATACTAATCATCCATTATAGTAATACTTCATAATGTAAGTATAAATCATCAAATGTATATTAATCATCCCATAATAGTCTCAAAACAACAACCATCAAATGTGTACTAATCCAAACAGCATTAGTAACACAAACGCCAACCCAATAAAACCATAGTCAACTACACACAATGTTGTAATAATGGAAACATATCCAAATACGATCTCATCGTAATAATATAATATATGTGATAAATAAAATCAACTTTTAATCACATATTACACCTATTCAAAACATAATGTTTACAATCATTGTTTTCTTTTAAGTATAATATCATTTTTATTATTGTTTATTATAAACTCAACCTTTTATTTATCAGAAGAAAATAATTCTTCCAAAAATGATAATATACATAAAAAATACTTTATTGTAATCTTATTACATCGAATCTCTCCAAACATTGTATTTAATATTAAAAATGGTAATTTCATCAAATCACCTTTCAAATCAATGGTATTATTATTTTACGTCAGCAATAAGATTCATATTAAATCTCTTTAGTATACTCCAAAATCAGTTTATTTCCATTTATTCCAAAATGGTGTAATTTTCACAAAACCGTATTATTATTATTTATAAAATCTCTCATTATTGAATAATAATAATAAACATTTTAAATTAAATTTAAAATATATTCTTCATTATTATTTATGGATTTCCCTAGAAATTCATAAGTAATAACCTTATTAAATTTCTAAAGTTCATTTCATTTCATTCAAACACCATTATTTACAAACATCATACAAAAACTATAAATAATCACTTTAATTATTTATTTATCTTATTTTATCCCTATTATATAGTTTCACTTATTTTATTTTAATGAATAACAGTCATATAAATCCATAATTATTACGATTAAAAATCCAGTAATAAAACAATCAGCAATAAACAATCAACCCATGGCTCAGCATATCCAAAATGTCCAAAATATCTAACAATTAAAAATCATAGCATAGATTGATGATTATAATTTTTCATCAACAAATATCTCTTTTATGATTTAAATTCAATTAATTAAATTATGTAAACCATACCAACACGCTTTTTCCAATAGTCTCCAAACTTAGCAAAACTAGTACCATATGTCTAGAATTTCATCACGAGCCCAATGTAAGAAATCGCGTGTGAATCGGAGTTCGTACGCAAAAGTTATTAAGGTTATAAAATTGGATTTTAAAAATATACAAAATAAACAATAACAATTCAAGTGGCAATATAGTAATTACCATCACCTTTTGCAATTATGTAAGGCAAGTAGCAAACCCATTTATGGCTAAAATGGGCACCTTTGACTAGTTGCGCTGTCACCTCGTCAAGACTTACAACCTCCAACCACCACAATTCGCTAGCATGTGCCGCCCATTACCTAGCCGATCCCTCTCCTTGACTGTCGCACGCCCAAAGCAGTTGCCACCAATTTGATTGCCGCCACTTCAACAAGTGAATTCCGATGGTATAGGTTGTTCCAAAACCTCTGACCACCTTCATTCTCACCTACTAACGATGCTCTATCCAATTTTAACAGCCCCGTCGTCTAATTTTGCTTAAATTGAAAACCCCTAATTGGATCTAGGGTTTCGCCGACAACGAAGTTTGAAGGCAATTTCTGATCGATTCGGGTACATTTACGACAAACAAATACCATTCATCAAGCCCATTCGTCGAGAGCTTCACAACAATATATAATTTGATAGGGTTTGGATGGTTTGATTTTTAATCACTATTAATTAATTTGCTAATCGCCATTTGAGAAAGCAGTTAGGGTTAATTCATGATTACGTAAGAAAATTGAAGCTTGAGGTGACGGCTAGCATTTCATAACCTTAAATATATGTCACTAAGCTAGATTACGGGCTGTATATCCAGTTTGGCCTGAAACAGCTATGTATGTTGTTTAAACACTGTAACTCTCCTATTTCGCAACCCTTAACTTCAAATATATCAAAACTATATATTAAACTGGTCGTCTTGGAAAGATCTTTGGAACGGTTATAATATGATATCCAATTCACCCTTTTATTAAAAAAATTACTTTTAATTAATTTAATATTTTACAATGTTGAATTTGCGGATCGTTACATTATAAGTGGTGAGATTTACACCGCAACGGACATGTTAGCCCCTCTAGTATACAAATATACAATCCAAACGTATGTTTATATGCTTTAATTCATATACACAAAGCATTACAAATATATGTATGTATGTATATTTAATTTTGAATATATATATAAGAAATTTATAACATATATATATATATATATATATATATATATATATATATATATGTATGTATGTATGTATGTATGTATGTATGTATTTATGTATATGAATGTAAATAAATGCAAAATCATTTTAAATAAAATATTATAATTTTATTTATTTATTTTATTATAGATTTCGATAACAAAATTTAATTTTTTTAATTAAATTTTGTTTTGAAATTAATAAAATAAAAATAAAAATATTTCCAAACATAAAATTTGTATATAAATTTTTGTATAAAATTCAATACAAAATTTTAACATTTAAATATATATATATTTATATTATAATTAAATGATATATATATATATATATATATATATATAATATATTTTTGAAAATGGATTCTTTATTAATGACGAAAAAAACACTAAAAATTCTGCCTCTTTAAAAAACATTGCCAGGGTAGCAAGGATAAAGAGCGCGGCAACCTTTAAACATTTTCAGATAAATACAACAGTAAATCAGAAACAAAACAAAACACCCCCACTAACTTTGTTACAAACCGGCCCAACCCAAAATAAACACATCCCAAACCCTAAATAATCGTAGTCGCGGTCAACTTAGGTCAAAACATTAATTCCAACTTCGAATTATCTCCATATCTTCATCTTTCTCATCTCTGAATCTTCCATGAAATTATACTTTCAATTCCAAATCAACAAATTTCAGTCCCTTCTCCTTGGAACAAGTCTTCCTTTCAAACAATCTCTGGTTATGCTCTAGCCATATTTGGTGGATACAATCGAGGCAGCGGTCAAAGCTATATCACGAGTCATGCCTTTCTTTCCAAATTGACGATTGATGAACTCGAGTTCCTCTATAAGCTTGGGTTCAGCAGCCGATGGAAGGGATAGCCGTCGTCGAATCTGATTCCAAAGATAAGTGTCATAATTACATGTAAAAGATAAATGATCATGAGGTTCTTCAACTTGATTGCATAAAACACAGTCTGCAGTATTCATCAAGCCTGATGATTTTAGTCTGTCTTTCATTGCCAATCTGCCCATACATGCTTTATATGCAGTAAAACAAAATTTACATGCAGTAATGCGGTGCCAAATAACTTTCCCCGCTCTACAGTAGTTGAAACATGTCTAATTTGTTGCCAAACTGAAGAGAATTTAAAATTGTTAGCACCTGCTATCCTCTAATAATCACAGTAATTGTCAGTTATTAACTTAATGCTTTGTATTAAGGAGTTTAGTTCTCTAGTAGAAGATATGGACTATGGATGTGAAGAACCCTCTGAAATAATGTAACCAACAGTAGCATTAGCCGTAGGACATAACATTATTCTATGCCACCCTAATAGATCAACCATTGTTTTATGATTAAACCATGGGTTGAACCATAGAGATGTGGATTCACCATTCACTATTACTTTATGCATCAATGTTGCAGCTGAATCTCTTGACCTTAAAATATACTTCACAGTACATGAGAAATTATTGTTTATGGCCATCACCCAAAATATCTGATTTTGTAAATACTTATGTCTCATCCATAAGCTCCATATGCGATCTTTAGTTAATAAAGTCTAGAGGAGTTTTAGTATTGCAATATTCCTTAAATCTTGTAATAATCTTAGGCATATTCCTCCTTTTTTCGGTCTACATAATAATTCCCATGGTGTCTTATGCATTCTGCCCCTCAAGAAGAAATCAGCAACATCTTTTCAATTTTAGGCAGAACAGATGTTGGTAAATGATAGATAAGTAACCAATATAAGAATATTGGTGTGATAGTGTTATGTATTAGTTCTGCTCTACCAACAGTGGACAATAAGGCACAAGCCCATCCCTCAAATTTGTGAAATACCTTATTCAACAAGTTTGTACATTCTGATGCATGAATGTAGTCAGCAGACAATGGGACACCTAAATATTTAACAGGCAAACTGTCTTCAACCATCCATAATATATCCAAAATTTGAACTTTATTTGTAACATCTCTACTAAAATAAAATTTGGACTTGAGTTGGTTAATATGTAACCCCACCATGCTAGCTAGTTGATTAAAAATAGTGTTCATTATAATTGCATTAGAGGTTGTAACACTTAAAAAAATCATCACCTCATTAGCGTATAGTAAGTGGGAAACTATAGGCTGATTTGTAGAGATAGGTTGAATTTTATGAAATGTAGCAGCATATTCCATCAATAATGAGAAAAACTCCATAGCAACACAAAATAAGTAGGGAGATAACGGATCACCTTGTCATAGCCCTCTTGTAAATGTAATAAATCCATTTGGAATACCATCTACCAATATCGAAAAAGTGGGAGTGCTAACGCATTCGTAAATCAAATTTACCATAGATAGTGGAAACCCCGTTAACTGTAACATATAGCAAACAAATTCTCTATTCACCATATCGTAGGCCTTTTGCAAGTCAATTTTAAGGCACATTTTAGGCTTGCCTTTTTTTTTAAAATCCCAAACAAATTTGCGGGCAAGTAATATGTTCTCCCCAATATTTCTACTCGGTACAAATGCTAATTGATTTTCTACAAGAAAATAAGGCTAAAAATCTTTAATTTGGAAGCAAATAATTTGAGGAAGTATTTTGTATCACATTAGCACAAGAAATGGGATAATAATCTGCAATGTTTTGTAGCTTATCTTTCTGAGGCATCAAGGAGATGAAATTGTGATTAAAGCCCCGAGCAAGCTTTCCTTCCTGGAAGGCAGAGGTAATGGTAGCAAATTATGGATACTACAGCTTCTCCCAATGTAGTTTGAATTTTTTTGATGAGAATCCATCTGGACTGGGGCTTTTAGAGTCTTCAATTGAAAATACAGCATTTTTGATCTCATCCACTGAAACATCAGTGGATAAGTACTTTTGACCTTCAACATTAATAATTTGTCTTGGTTGTACGAAGGGAATTCCCTATCAGTATCTCCTTTGAACAAATTTGAGTATAAATTTATTGCTTGATCAATAATTTGTTGTTGATTATTTATAAAATTACCTTCATTATCCAACAGTGCATTAGTCTGATTTTTATGCTTCCTTATAACCATTTTTGCATAGAAAATTGGAATTTGTGTCTCCACGCTGCAACCAAAAGATTTTACTTGATTGCTTATTAAAAATATGCTATAAATTTCGTTTTTCCTTAAGTTGAAGATGCAAAGACAGCAGTTTGCTGTACAGATCTTCATTTTCTGGGCTTGCATCAATTTCCTTAAAAGCTCTGTTATACTCCTCCTCTTATTGTTATAACCTAAAGCAAATCTACAGTAGAAAAATTCATACATAGATGCTCCCAAAGTACATCTCTCTCTCTTGATATAGGTTGCTAGCGTAGACAAAAGTGAGAACATAGTCAAATCCACCCTTGTTATTCATACGTAATGCCATATGCTGTTCACTTTTGTATAAAACTTCATAATTCCAGACTGTTGTATCAATGAGAAATATTATTCACCCCTTGCAACCCAAGTCATTATCATTAATAACTTCCCATTGACTTGGCAATAAAGATTGAAGTCTGTAAATATTACCTGTATCTAGTTTATATTCCACCAAACCTAAGATCGTGAGTTTATGGACGTTCAGAAGTTTGAATGCATGATGAAACTTGCCATTTATATTCATTCCTTTGATATTCCATGACATAATATTCATTTTATACCCGTCGAGCTACTTGTTTTCCTTTTAGGAGGAGCTGTACTTTAAAGACGATTGAGTTAGGGGTTTGCCCTAGGAGCATATATGTAATTTATTACATATATCTAACTCAATAACCAATCTTGTTCGAAATCAAAGGTATTTTATTTCTATTATATATACTTGATATAAAGTGGTTATATTAATTATTTAATTAATTTAATTAAAAGTATATTTAATAGAAAATCCATAAATAGTATGTTTTGTGATAGTAGTTACAAAGTGTTGTAACCGTGAGAAATTTATCACAACAATAAATATACCATTTTAAATGTTCCAAGTCAAGTTGCATCAAGACTGGATATCGATGCATCCGTGAGACTAGAGTATGTAACACTCTCCAAACATTGGGTAGTGTATTACTCATGGCTGTTGGGGGCACCTGGAGGTTATGTACTGATAGTTATTGGATAATTATGGAATGACTCACTTGATAGTTTTTGTTGGTTAATATAACTAAGGTCAAATAGAAAATATCGATGTGACTGATTTACACAGTTCTCTCACTTGAAAATACTATCGATCTTTAATATGAAAGCTCTGCTTTGATTATAGTCAAATCATCGCATGGCGTTCCATCGAGTGACTATAGTTGGGTCGAGTGAAAGTATTGGAAGTGAAGCACTATTCAAGAGAGGATTCGTCTACTCAGTTATATGGGGTTAGTATCATGGTCAACCCAAGTCAACTCAAAGTCAAAGTCTCTAGCCAGAGCATTTTGTTTAATAATAGTTGTTATTATTGAACCAAGGACTTTATGTTTGGACTATAGAGTTGAATATGGATGATATTGAAATTTTGACCATTACCAAATTCTTTAAGTTCAAAGTGATATAGTTTTAACGAAGAGAATTGGTGTAGATAATGTCATAACCGGGTAACGCTTATTAAACAAAAACTGGATTTTACCGAAACTGAGTAAGCGATAAATTCGGCTATAATGTCACATCACCTGCTAAATGACGTGAAACATTAAAATTCGAATAGTTCGATATTAATCATCGACCGAATTTACATTCAATAGTTACACAACCGAAATAATGAATTCTCTTTAGACCAAACAATTTAATTAGTTTATAATTGTTATAAATTAATTAAATTAATTAATATTTATGAAATATTAATCATAAGATTTAATTATGGTTTGAGGAATAAACATTGTTATGTATATTTATAATAGTTATAAATATATCAATCGATATGAGATTTCGATAACAAATTAGATTGGATTTAATTAAACATATTTAATTTGGGTTAAATAGGCTACTCGCCCATGTTATTAGAGGCTTAGTTTGGCTACTTTAATAGGGCATAAAGGCAGCTAAAAAGAGGTTAAGGGATTTTGAAATGAAGGGTAGAGATTAAGTGAGAAAAAGTATGAGATACTATTTTAGTTTCTCTCTTATGCAACCAATATATTATCATCTCTAAACCTTGTACTCTCTCCTTTTTGGCTGCCTCCATCATCATCCTTGTGGTCGATCTCCCCCTCTAAAAACTCTAAAGATTCTTAAATCAAATTCATTTAAATCCAAGGCTATTTGATAGCAAGAAGGTCCGTGATTCAAGACCAGCAATCTGAAATATCAATGAATTACAAAGAAAGAGGATTCATCTTTTCAATGTGAACTTGAAGGCATCTGTTGTAGATCCCATTTATTTATATAATATACATATAATTATGGTATAATAATTTATTACTCATGTACCCTAATGTGTGTGTCACATCCCCCATCCGGAGGCCCGAAGCTAAGCGCTACAGATGCTGCAGTCATCTATAGTATTAATTTCCGATGACCAAATATGGTAATGTTAATGGTATCCATAATATCAGAAGCACGTGAATATGAAACAAAATCACAGATTTCAAAAAAACAATATTTTTGATTACATTTCCAAAACATGTTCCATATTCAAATTACATAATCCCATCGCTTTCCCAGGTTCAGATAAAATATAGTTATTACATAAATACACCAATAACAATATATGATGATGCCCCTTGGTAGACCAGAGCACTATATATGTAATACAACGGAAAAAATAAACAGCAACTCCTAATTAGCTATCCGTCAGCCACCTGCTCGTCACTAGAAGATTTATTCGCCAACCTACTAAAACCTGTAAACCTCAACACTCAGCCTACTCAAATCAATTTTTGAGCACCCGAGAGTTTAACGGGAAAGCATAAACTTCAAGTCAAACATAAAGCCTGGTGTGAATAATACTATGCATCTCGTTTATTTGATATTAAGTGAGACCACGCCGCTTAGCAGAACATGTTTTCCCTCACTAATATCCTTTTAAAACACATCTTTTGCAAATTATAATCATGTTACCAAAACTGGTTAAACATGTAAAGCAATATCATGTTTATGTACATATCAGATATCAAATGGACTATCTGTCCATACACTGTAGTTTTGTTTGGCTAACTACTAACCCTTGGCTGACTCGGGCCTACCAAAAAAAACATAAAAATCTAACATCTGTTAGATACTTCTCTTTTAGATGGTCTGTTCTTACTTCTCCAGGTCTAACTGATCCTAATAGATTTGCGGGCACACCAATAACCTGTCTTTCCTTTTTAGATTCCTTTCTGTGTGTAACATAATTTTAGTCTCACCTGTGACAAAGCCCTACACATTGGAATTTTGGACCTATTTTAGCTAGGGGCTACTAGCTAAAGTATAGGGTGCGACCCCATACCAGTCTCATCTGGTATTCTAATATCTGAGTCATTCTACTTAGGGTTATCTACCCATAAAATTTTCCTTGAAAACTTTTTCTTTCAAATTGATTTAAACCTTTAAATCATTCTTTAAACAAGGAAATTATTTATACTCTTTTCTTTACTCAAATCACCTTGCTATATTATATATTCTTTACACAAAACCTTGTTGATGAAAACGTTTAAACTTTCGAAAGTACCCCTTTCGAAACCATTCAAAGTACCCCTTTCGATACAGTAAAACCTTAGGCCGAAGGCCAAAACATACCTTTCGAAATCATACCTTTCGAACCCATTCATATTTATCCTTTCGGAAGCATTGAAAAACATCTCCTTCGAAAGATTTAAAACCTTAGACATCATATTTTTAAAACACTTAAACATTGTCTTTCGAAACCATTGGAAAACCTTTCCTTTTAGACCTTTCGAAATCATAGGGGAACCACCCCTTAGAAACCTTTCCTTAAACCTTTCGAAAGCATCAAAACTTTTGTAAACAACAAACCTTTCGAAAGCATTTGGGTTCAATTTCAAACATGTGGAAACACCCTTCGAAACCATTAAAACTATCTCTTTCGAAACCATTTGGGTTCTAACTTTTAAAGAGCAAAAGGGTCATTAATACATTTAAGTCGAAAGCATTCCTAAGTAAAGAGGTGATGGTGTCGAAACCATCCCTTCAAAAACATTGGAGAAGCGGCTTGGTTTTAAAAACAAGGTAACCCATTCGAAACCAATCTGGGTCGAAAGGTAAAAAGCGGCAGTCAGGGGTGTCGACACCTTCGAAAGCATTCAGTTAAAACAAAAGGCGCAACCCATTCGAAACCTTTCCTTTGACACATTTGACTCGGCCGAAAGCCAACCAAGTCGAAAGCACTTCCTTCGAAAGCAAAAGCAGACACATTTTCAATTTAAAACAAAGCATGCTTCGATCCCCTTGGAACCTTTTGTTTCGGAAGCCTGGTGTCAAAAGCATTGAAACAGGAAAAAGCATGTTGATTTGACTTTTTAAATTAATCCTTTGTACCTAACCTACCTTGTTTTTCAAATTATGATTGGTTGCAAAATTTTCTTTTCTAAAAGTACTGCTAATTTTTAGAAATAACAATTTGAATATATACAAAATACCCCTTCTCCTTTTTATAAATATATAAAACATTTAAGTCCCATACCTTAAATATCTTTATATATCCATTGAAACACTTAGGAAAATTCTACAAAAATTCCTGTAAATTATTATTAATATGTTTTCCAACATATATAAATTTCAGACCCTAAGCCAATATATTTTGGCCATAATTAATTTTTAATCCAAAATAGCATTTTCTTCACTAGAAAATTCATATAGAATCCATATTAATTCAGAAAATTATGAAAATTGAAACCTATTTCTCAATCATTGTTTGTAATTTAAATTTAAATTTGCAAGGCAATTGGATGTCATATAATAGCGTTTTTATATCAAAACATATCACAAAATCTGTGCGAATTAGCATAAATTATCAACAACATATAGATATACATTTTATCATCCAAAACATGCAAAACATTTGCAAATAATTCAGATTTCATACTAAAAACCAAAAACCATTAGAAACTTGAGATGTGGTCATTATTCACCTTAGCCTTGTGATTAAAGATGTGAGATTTGTTCTTGATTAAGTGATTTGATTCTCTCTCTTGAAATCCTAGCTTTTATCTTCTCTTGAGCTTGCTAATGGTGGCCGGCCTTAGCTTGTATTTTTGATTTGTGAATAATGAAGTGAACGTGAGTGTTGAGGGGTTAAGGGTTTAGGGTATAAGGATGTGCCTTGTTCCTATTTTGCCCTTGTATATTTCCTAACCTTTTTTTCTCTTTTTATTCTTTAGTTCGCTTGTTTAACATGGCACGACTACCCCTTATTTAATCACAAATCTCAATCCATTAATCATCTTACATTATTTTATTTTATTTAACTAACTAAATATCCTAAATAATATAACTAAAATAAGGGGTGTTACAGTGTGCGCACGCATGTGTATATACATATGTTATTATATTTTAGTTAGATGAGATTTCCATAGGTAATTTTGTTGTCACAATAATGATTGGCTATATGGATAAATTTAATGTACTCATACATGCTCATATTTCATTAATAATCTAATGATATATGCTAAATAAAAGTATTTCATTTTAATATTATATTAATTATTACATACATACATTAATATATAAATCAATAGACATACATAATTTATATCAAAGTGTACATACACACACACGTATGTGTATATATATATATATATTATATAAAATTAATCTAATAATTTTTTAATATATGTTTATATCTATTATAAATTTTAACAGGTGGAAATAATTTTTATGTTATTATTATATATATTTTTCATTATTTAATTACTATAAGATTCAATAAATTCATATTAAATAAATAACATTTTGCATATTCAATTTGATAATTTTTAAAAATTAATTTATCATATCATATGCTCGTGGAAAAAATTTCATATTTTTTCGTATGATTTTATATTTTTAAAAATTAAATTAAAAATCGAATGTTTAATTATTAATTAATTCAAAATATAATTTTTATTCTAAAAATTTTGAAATTTTTTTACAACCCTTAAAATATCATTATAGATTTTTGAAAATTTTAAAATTTAAATTTTGTTATATAATTATTTTACGTTATTTAATAAATGAAAAATTGACTATTTAATACATAATATATACATATTAATGTATTAAAATTACAACAAACTCAGATCTATAAATAATTCAAACTGAAATTAAATAAAAAATTAAAATTATATATATGTATATATATTATAATACAAATTTACACTTGTTATTATATATATAGACACATATATTTATATATAACTATTTTATCTTAATTTGAATGTGTGTGTGTGTATAACTAAAATAATTTATTTCCATAAATATATATGATTTCATGCATACGTATATGTTCAATTGTTATTTATAATATAATATATACCATATATATTTATAATATTTTACATAATAAATATATTTATATACATACATATACATACATACATACATACATAAATATATATCTATAACAATAAGTATATGCACATATTTGGATAACATACAGTACATATATAATAAGCTACTGTGTCTGTTGCGAGGTCAATTCCAGCATCTATATACGGGCATGTTATACCATGCGCGGAATAACATGTTACAGATGCACACACACATACATATGTATATGATACATATGTATACTTATATACTAATTAAAACTAAATCAAATACATTTTAAACAACAATTTATGAATTTAAATAAAATGTATGATATTGTCTAAATTAAATGTACAAATATTCTAAATAAATTAGACTTCATAGTTTCAATAAAGATCTTATAGGGTAATCTTTTTTTGAAATTCACCCATAATTTCTACTACGGGCTGGCCTAGTTCCAACAATGGTATCGGAGCCCACTGACCTATGCGGTCTAAATTAGTCATATTAGGGTTAACCATTAAGCTCAAAGCCCTTAAGGTTATCCCTAATAGAAAATGCCCAATTTGAATTGGGCCTTAGACTAATTTCAAAATTGTTTCGAAATTAAAAATAAAAATTTAAAATTTAAAAGGTTAAATTTAAAATAAGAAATATATTTTAAATGTTAAATTTTCAAATTGTTTTGAAAATTGAAAATATAAGGTTTTTAAATTTAAAACTAAAATTTAAATTATAATATATACATATTATAAATGTTATAATATAATCAAATTTTTTAAAATGTTTGAAAATTAATATAAATTAATTTCAAAATTTATTAATAAGATTAATAAAATAAATTAATTAAATAAGTTCATTAATAATATACATATATATGCATATATTATATATTATATATTATGATATATATGATGTTTTAAAATGTTTAAAATAACATAATTATACATATATGTATATGAATTGAATTTTGAAATTAATATAATTAAATTAAATTTGTTTAATTAAATAAATTAATTAAAGGTTAACAGTTAAATAAATAAATAAAGATTAATTAATTAAATAAATATACACATATATAAGATATATGTGTGATACCATAAAGGTTATGGTATGTAATAAATGTTTAATATAAATTTTATATCAAAATAATATAAAATTAATTAAATATGATCTAACTAATATAATGTTATACAAAGGCTATTATATAAGTAATATAAAAATATAAAAGTTATGTAATAATAAAACTTATATAATATGAATGTATAAACTAAATGTGGAACATTAAAAAAACTCTAAATAGACTTAAGGAATAAATACATACGTATTGTATGTATACCGTGATTTCAGATGTGTTTGACACTCGAATCACGAGGGCAATTCTTAAGAAATACATTATTCCATAAGTTGATATCACTCGATATAATATATTGAAGATTATTAATCTTAAATATAATGTTGTCCTCTACCATATATATTAATAAATTACTTGCATACTCCTTAATTATTGAGCAAACTCAAGCTAGGGATGTTATGTGTAATATTATTAATATATTGAATAGATGAGATAAGATAACTATATGTATTTGTTGAGCAACTCAAGGTACTTATACTATACTTAGGTCGTCGCAATATGGTAGGTACGAGTGAATAATCTCTTTTAATTTGCTGAGCAAACTGAAGGTCGAAATGAGATTAGGATAAAGAACCATGGGTTAGGAGTTGTATGTGATACAACTGATAAAGAGTCATCCATTGTCCGGGGAGCTAGATTTGTTGAGCAAACTCAAGGTCAGAACTCCAAGATGGACGAGTCCTAACACCCGCTAGTGGATTCGAAAGACTTCTATGTTTCACATAGGGTTTGGTGAAACATAAAAGACTAGTGGGAGCCTTATTAGAAAAATGAAATGATAAAATTTAATCGTTCTAATATTGTAAGAACATATGCTATATGATGTTATAATAATCTACAATGATAAATTTATGCATTTAATACGATTGATCAAATGTTTATCAATTAAAATATACAAATGAACTGGATTAAAAATTGACGAATAGAAATATAATATACATATTTACTAATAAATGCTTCTTGCATGTTAACTTTTCTACAACATGCAAGTGCCTAATTTTACAACTGTTTATTATGTTCGTAATTTGGTCGCTTACACATTTATTTGGTTGAGACCGTGTATTACATTATATGAGTTTTGAACTCAAAAATCAATACAAGACTATGGATATTTGATTCATATATATCACATATAGTGAACGGTCATAGTCGTAATGATACTTCGATGAAATTGGTTCATTCGAAGCAAACAAATAAACCATATTATGAGATTGAGTATTCAATTTGATTGATTACTATAAATAGCATATTGTGTTAAATGTAACACAAGACTGAAACTACAATATAAATCCAAGAACTCGGTCACTGAAATTTTAGTTTGATC
This sequence comes from Allium fistulosum, assembly GCA_030737815.1. Taxonomy (NCBI): domain Eukaryota; kingdom Viridiplantae; phylum Streptophyta; class Magnoliopsida; order Asparagales; family Amaryllidaceae; genus Allium; species Allium fistulosum. The sequence goes on from CM060902.1 coordinate 1,433,123,205, forward strand.
GGTCTACGTAAGGTGCATTATATTTGATGTCCTTAAATGTTAAGGATGATCAGAAGCATCTTTTTAAAGAGTTCGTTAAGATGTCATAGTGAAGGTTTTTCTTTTGAATGGTTCAACCATTTAGAAAGAAAAACCGAATGTACAAGAGTAGCTGTAATTTAAGGTACAGTTATGACGAAGAGAGTGAATAGTCACTTTTGCTCCATAAAGAAACATCAGAAATGAGAATTGTAGTAATAATAATTGATACTTAACATTGGAATGAGAAATACGATTTCTATTCCAAAATGTATTTTCAAATAAAAAATTGTTTTATATGAGATTTATTTCTTTGAGTTCAAGATATTTGATCAAAGAACTCTCCGTTATAAATTGGTTGCAGTATATGGAATAAATAATCTATATTAAGTGAATGATGGATCTCCGAATTTAGTATACTATTATAGTATAAGTGGAAATAGCATGAGCATGCCATATAGCACTTATTGTTGCATCAAATTATGAAAAAAAATTCGTAAAACATACCAAATATTATTTATGAGATAATGACTATTTTTCGGTGTTGACCGAAAAATAAACATAGTTACATTTTAGTGTGAATATTATAAATATTCGTCATGAAATAGAAATACATGTAGTATTTGTTTTCATAATAAAAGTGATGCAATTGAAAATACTAAACTATCTAAAATTATTTACAATTATTTTGGAATTATAGACTAAGCCGTTGTTTTGAGAAATAATTTTTATTATATGATTACTAGCATGTAGCTCGTGCCGATGGCACAGATTCAGTTTTTGCTTGACGTAACTTACAACATGATGCGTTGAATATGTATAATTTGATCGGTATTAAATTTATTCAAAATTTGCTTGATGGTAAATTTAGCCATCATTCTCGGATCAAAATACGCTATTTCAAAAGCATTCTACATTTTTAACATTTGATTTTTCATAGATACATCTGACTTTAAGAAGAGAGTTTAGAAGTTGAAAATTGCAGTTGCATGGAGGGAACATATACTTTACTTCAAACATATGTAAGTTATCAGAAAAGTTAACTAACCATGAGTTAATAATTATTGATCATTAACATTAACTATTAAGTAATAAATATTAATTAACAAATATTAGATAATAAATATGAAGTATAATTTATTAAATATTAAATAAAAATTATCAGTTACTTATTATTATAAAAGAAAATATACTAAAAATATAAGAAGAGAAATACCTAATTTTTTACTTCATATCCAACCTTTAACCACACGCTGATCTATATAGAAACGTTAGTCATGCTACTCTAAATCAAATCAATAAACTAAAATTTGTTTGGAACTCACCCTTATTCAGCAAAAAGGTTCATACTTCCTTTTTATGTGTGAATTGCACAATATATCCTTTGAATTCCAACTACACCAATTAGACAATGACTTTTTTATACACATAAGTTAGAACAATCCACAACTAAGTATTGAATTAGTTCAAATAAATTATATGTTAGAAAAAAAATATAATTTTGTATTCCTTATTAATCATAAATGAGCAATCTAAAAGCATACGTGCTTCATGTGTAAGGAAAAATGGAGTAACTATGTTTTTAAATGAAAGACTTTTGACTTTTAATTCACATTCACATTTGTGTAATTGGAATATAGAATGTCCTCGTTGTAAATTAAAGGATAATTCAAAGCAATTGTGAATTATTCAAAGCAATTGCCCATTGTTACCACATTCAATATTAAAAGTTGTTTTCACTTCAGTATAACAAATGCTACCACAAGTTATACTTTTAACAAAACCTTTTCCTGCCATAAAGAAACAAAACCACCAGAAGCATTTTCATCCATATTTGTACTATAACTTCAATCTGCCTTGCTTCCTTGTTTTTTACTCCCCTTGAATCACGTTCACCAAGGAGTTGAATTTAAGATACATATTATTTTTCTGAATAATATTAGAGTAAAAGAGGCATAGAAAGATACCATTCTGATAACTACATTTATATTATTCTAGCTACCTTTTAAAATAAATAATAAAGAGAGATATATAGGAATAGCATATATGGTGTAAATGACTGCTGACATAAAATATGTGTAAATAAATATTTGGAGGGTAAAACTTGTTCCACTTCTCAATCCCATGTACCTCCATGTTTATTGTATGTTATATTATCTCAGGTTAAAGGCCTTACTTTAAAAATCCTTACACATGCCTGACATTCACAAAATTAACCTATAATGTAAGTATTGTTTTTGGATTATTTAAATAGAAAATTATTAATCAATTAAATAGAACTATAAATATTTTCATGGTAAAATGTGTAAATCATATTGGTATACTATTCAACCATTCAAGTTTCCAAACAATAGGTTAAGGTTCTAGGTTAGCACCACTATGTACAATATTGTTACTCCACCAAAGTGTGGTTCATGCTGAAATGAAAATATTTTTATTTGTTGCATTGCGCATTAACTTCAAAAAATAAGTCATCACCTGTAGATACTGCACTATCAAGTAGAGAATTAAATGGTTTGTTTATACCTTTCTCCCTATTTGACTCATGATATAAAGATTGAAAATTCTTTAGGTATTAGTTAAGCGTTACAGCCTTATTTAAAGAAGAACATTAAAAAAAAAATCAAGGCCATTTAGTTGAGAAAAACAATCATTTTTGGCGGACTATGCATTTAGTATAGAAAAATATTATTTAGCCAATCTATTAATTACTAAATTGTTGTTAAAATAATTGAAAAGTATAAACCCATGTAACGTAAATAGCTATCACAAAACATGATATATGCAAAGTTGTATAAATGAAAGTAATTCATGTTATGGATCGGTTAAGTAAAATAAAATTAGTTGCCACTAAGATTATAGTATAAATTTGCCAAGACCCAACAGCAACAGAAGTCCCATTCGAACTTACGGCTGACTTGGAAGCTTTGGAAAGCAACGAAGGAAATTCAAAAAGATCTCGACCTCCAGGAACAGCAGCCATGGCAGCTCGAAGCCAGCCATCAGGAACTCGAGAAATAAAGGTAGACTTGTAGAAAATCAGAGGCAGTAGGAAAAAAATCGAATGAGCTGAACCCGACAAATCTGAAAATCAAATTTTCAAGATCAATAGCCTGGAATTAAGTCGATGCGGCGAATAGCAAGAACGCGATGAAGAAAGAGTTGCCGAAGACGCCGGAGCAGAGCAACGATCAAGATAGACGCAATTACAAAGATGTATGGAGGCAATTTGAGGAACGTATTAGGGCTTTGAGATGCCATTTTCAAAAATTGTAGGCTTCTGATTTAGGGTTTTTCGAAGTATTTTGGAACAAAGGGTATTTTAGGTAATTCAAAAGGACATCGAGTAAAATATTCAATGAATTCTCTTTATTAGTAGGATAGAGAATAGATGAATCATATGATACTGGTAATTATATCTCAAATAATTAAAGGGCTATGTACCCATTTAGTGGGAGCATCATAAGAGTTGATGAACTCTTTGGATTGATACACATAGATATATGCAATCGTAAGTCTATTAATACCAAAACAATTCCATGTACTTCTTCATATTCATTGATAATTTATCAGACATGGACATGTGTATTTGATACACATGTATAAGTCTATGATAAGCCTGTAGAATATAAAACGTACGTAAATAATGTAACATGCGATAGAAATGATTTAATGTGATTGAATGGGAGAGTATATGGGAAGGATTTCCATATGTACCTCATATAAAAAAAGATTCGTCTCAAAAGTCACTCCTTCCTATGATACATGATGATGTAACGATAAGGAGTAATCGAACTTTGTTGAACGAAGTACGATTAATTATGAGTAAAGTTGAGTTAACTTGTTTCTATAAGGTCATGTATTTAAGAGTAGTACACAAGATTAAAATTAATTTCATCTAAATAATAGTTTACAAAATCATACAGGATAAGGGTTTATAAGCAACCCTAACATATCCTAGGCCAAGTAGTTGGCAGGTTGTGAAAATCGCAAGTCTGCATGTAATAATTGTTCATGAGGGATCTTCTATGAATCTTTCTAAAACAATTTTAGAAAAGGATGTCATTGGATGACATATTTATGTTTTCGAACATAAGTTTTGTAAACTAAAACTAAATCAGTTTGATATAAAAGGCAATTCATAAAGTGTTTATGAATATCTATTCCGTTGCATTGAGAAACAATTGTTGTTTCAAGAAATACCAACTTCATTGTGAAGGAATTTCTTTGAGAAATTATTGGTACTAAAATGGAATTGGATTCGATCCAAAGATAAAACTAATTACATCAGATGAAATGAAATTAACTAACCTAAATGAACATATCGCATTAGAGTGTCTAATAAGTATTCTCACACATTGAAGAAAAACTATGAGTCTATTATCAATGTCGAAAATATACAATCCTCGGTTGTTTAGTTAAACTATTAAGAGTGTTGACTCTATAATATGGTATGATGCGAAGATCCGAAAATGAATTCCAAGTACGTTATCAAAATATGATCTTGGTAGTCGTAACCGAAGGGATGTGATCCATCGGCCGCGATTGTGTCTTTATGAGAAATACTAAGATATTTGGAATTAAATGAGAAATATTCATAAGAATAATATCGAAAATTTCAAACGTTGAATTTGCATAATAAATTCATCATTCAACATGATCAAGTTATTTTGTATTTACTCACAATATTATTACTTTGTAAGACTTTGTGATTTTGTACATATGTGCTGAAATGAAGAATTTCTAAATAATGAGTTAGAATAGACTATTTGCATATACCAACCAAAGTGTCTCGAAGTCAGTGGGAGCGATATTTGGGTCTGTGAGTGTTTAGATATGAACCAAGAACAAATACGAAAGAATTATTCGACAAGCATCAAAATTGAACAAGTGTCTTGATAGAAATATCAAATAGTTTGATTGTCAATGAAAATGCAGAGGAAGCATGTGCTCATAAAAAGAACATTAAAAGGTACATTGATATTTCTAAACTACAAGTAAACAATACAATGTTGATTTTAATGATGTACTTGTATTAAAATAAGTATTAGTTTTTTTAATACTCGACATTGGATGCTTAATTGATGTCTTTTATAACTATAAAAGGTTTTGGGAATGTCTCAAATCAAATTGCAAAAACACCTTATTAAATTGTTTAATACGGAACATATGAGATGAGCTCCTTTTGCATTGGCAATATACATGTTATATTGTCTATGATATCGTGATTTGTTTATGTATTTGATACATGAAGCTAGGGGTGGGCATTTAACCGACCGAACCGACTTAACCGACCAAACCGATCTTAATCGAACCGTTTTAACCGAAAAAATTGGTTAACCGAACTTTAGGTTAACCGACCGATGTTAATCGACCAAAATCGGTTCGGTTAAAGGTTAACCGCAGTTTTATATCGGTTAACCGTTAACCAAAACTATTTTTTAAATTATCGGGCCTGCCCAATCCAATTCTTTTCTCTACCCGACCCATTGCTCTTTTCCTAACCCCTAACCATTCGTGCTTGCCCTAGTTTCCCTAGCCGCTATTCAGTATTCTCAAAACATAATTCGTTCTTCTCAAAATCTCAATCATGATAATCAAGTAATCAACTCATCGTCTCATCCTCTGCCAGTCTGCCAAGTGCCGCCTTGCTTTTCAATCTTTGCTCACTAGATCGTCGATTTCAACAATGGTTAATACTAGTAGGAAGAAAAAATGTGAGTTTGATTTTCATTTTGCATCGCTTCAATCGTAATTTGGTTGCTTCTTTCTGTATATGATTTTCATTTTGCATCATCGATTTTCATGCCTGATTATGTCTCCAGTTTCAATTTCATAGTTTCAGCATTTTACAGTATATATCATGTTCTATGCTTTGTATATATACAGTAATGTGTGCTCCTGTTTGGATATATAATAAACTGAAAATAATTTGCAATTAATATAATCTGATTCAAACATAAGATTAATATAATCTTTCATGCGCGTGCTCCTGTTCGGATACAAATAGAACTGAAATTATAAAGTTCCAGCTTTCATGTATATATAAATTAAGCTACGTATGTTTGCAATAAATTTTTTGACAATTTATCTATGCTTTTAATAAAAGATTTATAGTAGTGTATGTTTACTCTAATAAAAAGCAATCATTGAAAATGAAAACAACTAATGTGATAATTGGCACTTTAAAAAAGGAAAAAAAATGAAAACAACTAATGTGATATCCTGTTCAACACTTCCAGTATAGTTTAATTCTATAACTGGCACTTCAAAAAAGGAAAAAAAGGCTTTCTAGATTTTTTTTATTTAAAACTTTATTGGCAATAAATAAAACTGCTTATATACTTAGTTTTCAAAATTTTGACCATACTTTTCTCATATAAAAAGTTTAGAAACTTTACATATATGTGAGTTTACAATTAAGTTTATTAGAGTTGAATCTTTGGTCTATTCAATCTTGTATCTAGTAATTGATTTTGAAATCTAAAACTATTAAATATAAAAGCAAGTTGTGTATTTTGTATGAACAATAATTAATAGTATTTAAAATCAATATCAAAATTGCTGCGGTAATGCAGCATTTATTCCGTTATTCAGTTGGGTTTTATTCTTGAATTGTGTCACGAATACACAGATCCTTCCTTATTCTATCCAAAATGCCATACTAAAACATGACAATAATGAGAGCAAATTTATGCATCAAATCTGAATGTGCTCTCTCAATCTTGTTACTAATTTGTATAATATTTGAGATCTTATATTATAGATTTTTTCAATTTGTTGCATTTGTTAGTTCCCTCTGTTAGTTGTATCCATTATATTTTTTCATCTAGATGTAGTAGTAGTTGCGTCTGCTAGATGTAGTAATAGCTGCATCTGCTAGACGCTACAATTAGTTGCATGTGCTAACTAAATTTGGATGTAGTAATAACAACGTCTAATGAATGCAGCAATAGATGCATCGGTAAGCTTAGCTGTATATGCTAGTTGCATTGGCTACCTACAGCAAATTACTGCATTCGGAGACAATAATAGTTGTTTCTACTGGATGATGTAGCAAAAGCTACATTTTCTAGATGCAACAATTAGTTGCATATTCCAGATTCAGCAATTAGCTATACAAACTAGGTGCATTTCTTTGCCACATCTAGATTCAACAATGATTGCATCTGCTTGATGTGCTGATTAGCTGCAGCTACTATATGCAATAATAATTACATTTGATAGATGCAAAAAATAGTTGTATCTGAACAATTTAGTTATAATCGTGCCAGTTCGATGCATAATGTTTATATTCACTTCAGTTTATTAATAGTCAAAGAATATGAGGTATGAACTATAATTCACTTCACAGTAATTCACTTCAGTAACTTTAATTGAATTCTTATTATATTACAACTTCAGTAATTCACTTCAGAAATTCACTTCACAATAATCCATTACTGTCATGTTTATATTGCAACTTTAACTGACTTCACATTAATTCACTTCAGTAATTTTAACTGGATTCTTATTATTTTATTTTTAGTAAATGTCAAAGAATACGAGGATGTATTTACAACGTGTTGTGTGTGTTTATCTAATCTAATGTTATATATGCATATGTATGAACTATGAAATCTGAACGTGTTATGTTTATGTTGTTGTGTTATGTGTGTGTTGAACTTGAATTTTAGTTTTTGCTATTATCATGTTATGTTATGTGTGTTCAAATCAAATAATGGATGTATGTTGAACTTGAATTTCTAATAGGTGGTATACCTGCCCGTGCACTGCCATTTTTTTTTCTGTTTTGTTTTGGTCATTGATGTCTGGTAAGCCTTGGACCTGTATTAGATTTCAATTGTTTTTTCATAACTTTATTTCAGGTATTATGGTATATAATGATTTCAATATTCAAGTGGCTTAGAGTTGGATAGTTCGAAGCTTCTATATATGCTCGTTTTAAGTCCAGCCATGCTATTGTTTTCTATCCTCTTTGCTTGATCTCCGGATGGTTCTCTTGGTGCAGATAATTGCTTGCGTTCATGAAAGAAACCTTTATTTTTTCAGCTGTTGTGGCTCTGTTCTTCAGATAGTGAAGTTGGTGATGCTGTTTTTGCTGTCTTTCTCGGTTTGGCTGGCATTATAGTTTGTATGATTTTTTTAGTCGACCAGTGATGTGTTTGTTTATATGTTCGAATTATTGACTTGACTGTGTTGGGATGTATGTTATTTTCATTAGTTACTGTTCTTTGAGTTAGTTAGTAGCGTGCTATTGTTTGTGCACATATCTGAACAATTTATTTTCAATGCAAACATTTCAAATTTGCAAACAATCAATCGGTTAACCGTTCTAACTTTACCGGTTAACCGATTAACCGTTTAACCGTGAATAATAGTCGGTTAACCGTTCTATATGACCGGTTAACCACGGTTTAAATGTTGCGGTTCGGTCGATACTACAGACAATAATTAACCGAATATCGGTTAACCGAACCGCACAGTAGTTTAGGCTAACCGCAAAAATTAATCGATTTGTGCGGTTAGTCGACCGCGCCCACCCCTACATGAAGCAAATATCAAATCCAAATTGATATCACTAAATGGTTTTTTGAGGAGTTCTTGCGTATTTATGAAACACTAGAGATTTCTTTACGGAAACAATGAACTCCCTATGAAGGAGTGACTGGACTCAAACTTCATAAGTGATATAGAATATAGTATGCCAGTAATAAATTCAAGTTAAGAATCTTCAAATTGGAAATGTTTCAAATGAAAGACTACGGTTAGTTTAATGAAAAAGGCTAAGTACATCACCTTGCATAGTGCCACAATAAAAGTATTGTATATAAATATAAATGCATAAATTTATAACTAAGTCGAGGGTGGTTCCAAATGTTGAGAATCCTATAACATTGTTATACGATAACAATGTCATGACATAGTTCATAATAGAATTTAGAGCTCACTAGAAGTTGAGAGACATATTCCGAATTGTTCCACATAATAAAGGTAGTTTATCGGTATTGGAGAGAGTTAATCAACAAAGTAGATTATTAAAACATAATAGCATACATGTTAACCATAAAAATTCACTTAAGAGTAAGGGTATGAAAGAAGGCTCATTAAAAAGTGCTAGGCTCCACAAGAAATGAAGGTAGGGGTTTCACCGATGCTCAAAATCAGTGTTTCGAAGGTATTGAAATAGCTTTCAAAGGGGTCGCAAGCGCCAGGTGCCCTTACAAATGACAAGTGAAACAAAAGCTTTTGAAAGGGTGGAAAGAAAGCAAAGTTACCCTTCCGCCTCATTTAGATCTTTCGACGCAGATGGATTCACATATATAAGAGAGGCTGGTATAGGTTCGAAACACCTTTCGAAGATATTGAATGATAGACTCACACACAAGAACTAATTTCTTCAAATAGTGGGTTTCTTAATTGTCGATCTACTACTTGAAGAAGTGATTCCAATACATACATTTCGAAAGCAAGAGCAAGCTTTTCGAAGTGGTTGGAACCCTTCGAAGGCATGATGAAAGCTTCATATGAAGGCCCAGCATCCTTTCGTTAATATCCAGTCGTCACTCACCATTCCTATCAAAGCTATGTGAAAGCCCAACTTATCTCTCGTTCGCAACAGCATAGCAACATAAAGCAGAGAGTTCTCCTACCCCCTTTCGATGGAGTCGAAAGCAGTCTAGTAAAAAGCAAAGTAAAAGAGGCGCTCAAACTTTAACAGCAGCGGAGGGTTGTCAAGGTAATCCTTTCGACTGGGCCAAACGGTCTGATATGAAAAGGAGAAGGTGTAAGAATGAATGAAAAAGGTTAAAATAAATACCTTTCGACCGCATCAAAAGAAGGCGCGCATAAGGATGCAAGAAGGCCTTTCGACCATCTCGAAAGGTTGCGCGTAGAAGATTGAATGAAGGCCTTTTGACCTCGTCGAAAGGATGCATGCAGAAGGTTGAAGGAAGGTCTTTTAACCGAAGCGAAAGAATGGGCGCGAAAGGGGGTCAACCAACATCTATAAATATGACCCTATGGGTCCGAGTTTGGGGACCGAACTTTGGAACCCTAAATTCTCTCTCTCATTTCATAGCAAATCAAATCTTTGTAACCCTAAATCAATTTGGGAGAAAACTCTTATACTTGTAACTCAATTTGGATAAATGCAAAAAGGAGGAGGCACAAGGATTCGAAATAGATTTTGATTATGAGAAAGATCATTTCGGCCATTAACTTGACTAATGACCAATTGCACATGATGCTTACTTATTTTCTTAATTCTTATTTGTCTTATGCGATGCAATGGTATCAACTTAGACAATGTAAATTCGAATCATACTATCATCATGTATCATGATATCAAATGTTAAATTGAGACGATGATAGTGTCTCAATGTTAATAAGTTCGTCGAACTTATATTGTCCGAGATGTTATTCCATTGCATATTGAATATAGAACTTGTGTATTATACTTCGAGTCCACTTTGAAAGAATTATCACCCTTTCTACCCGATCGAAAGGGACTCGACGCATGAGTACTAAATCATGCTAACAGGATAGATATCTTCGAAAGAAGTATTTATAAACCTTTCGAAGGAGTTCTTTCCAAAATAGCAGAAACAATGCTGTCGAAAGTAAATTCTTCTTTTAGGGGCCGAGTGATCCTTTCGATACAATCGAAAGGGGTAAAAAACCAATATCTTTCTTCCCACATGAAAAGAGATGTAAATGACCCTTTCGACTCACTCGAAAGAGGTCATGAAGGAGATGTTCTTTCCTTAACCTTCATTTGAATGAGTTGATTGGATTTCTTAACTACATTAACATTTTCATAAGGTTATCCTCCACAAGCAATCCATCCTAATTAACTCGTTCGAAAGGGGTTTCGAAGAGATTGGTCAGTTCTAAAACTTTCTTTTGGAATGTTAATAGCATTTCATGTTAACAACTTAGCTTTAAGATGTTGAAAAGTTTTCTTGTTAACATTTTTGGCACTAGAAGGAGTGCTCGAACCTCCGACCTTGTGGTTATCTTATAGACTAATTATGGATTGTTTAACTTGGTGTAGGAAAATAAAATCTAAAAGGCTTAGTCGAATGGACGAAGAAGCCGTTCACACCACAACTTTAGAAGAAAACATAATGCCAACTTTCAACTTGGAGGGATTTGTGAAAGGGCAACCGTCAACCCCAGCTCAACAAGATGACAATGCAATCAAAATAAGGCACCTAGAACAACAATTGCTGGAAATGCAAGAGCTTCCCAAAGCAACACTATCTCAAAAGTCTTCCAAAACAACAAAACCAATGACTGGAGATGAAGTGATCTCTCCTAGAAGAAATTTAAAGGCTAATACCAATAAGGGCAAGAGCAAAGTAGATCCGACATCATCCAAGAAAAAGGAGCATTGTCCAATTAAAGTCGTTCATCAAGGAAGGATATTGGATAAATCTCTCGAGCAATCTGAAAGCTCGACATCAAAGGAGTATAGCCCAAACCGAAAAGGCTATCATGAAACCAAAGCTTATTTGAAAGACGTAGTGGAAAAGGTAGTCAAGGATATGCTAAATGCTAAGGGGAAGAGGACTTTGGATGAGAGAGCAAATGATAGTGAACGAGTAGCACCGTTCACAGACGAAATCATGTCAACAGTTATCCCATCTTATGTCAAGATCCCAACCCTGAAGTATCATGGAAGTACTGACCCTAATGATCATATAATGGCTTTTGATAGTCAGATGGATCTGTATAATACTTCTGTAGCTGTTTGATGCAAACTGTTTTCGGTAATGCTTCAAGGGGCAGTTAAATGGTATCGACAATATCGTGAAAAGACGATCTATTCGTGAAAATAGTTTTCTTATGGATTCTCTGCCCAATTCAGTATACGCAAAGATCCAACCATTGATTACATTGTTCTAGCCAACATTAAGCAAAGACAGGGAGATACGCTGGGTGATTACCTCAAGAGTTTCAACATATAAGTGCTAAAAGCTAAAGATATGAATGACGGGGATAAGCTCATTGCAGTACATTCTAGGTTAATAGAGATTACACCATTTTGGAAGCAACTCTTTATCCATGGGTGTAAGGAACTGCAGAACTTCCATTTTCAGGCTGATAAATTCATTCGAATAGATGAATTATATTACGCTAAAAAGAAAGTTAATCCTAAAAAGGAAAGTGGAAGGTTTGGTTTAGATCGGGGACATAAGAGAACAAGGTGGGAGGAATCTGATACTAATTCAATCGCTTTAAACAAGCCATTGTCTTATATCTATCCTATGACTAAGGAGAAGGTTAACTTCCCGACTTCATTTAAGGTCAAAAATTACCCTGAACAGAGAAAAGGGGATGACTATTGTGCTTATCACAAAGAAAACTGCCACAAAACCGATGAATGCAGGGTGTTGGCTGGAATCATTCAGAAACTAATTCATGAATGGCAATTAAAGGAATTCATGCAAGACAAACAAAAGGCACCATAGACTGGTGATGGTCCAAAAAAGTTTCCAATAATGCTGTCAACATCTTGGAAGAAGAATATCCATTGAGCTTGAGTCCGCCATTGAATAGGATTGATGTAATCCACGGGGGCCACACCTGGAAGGGACTAGTAAGGGGGCTAGAAACATATACATTAAATAAGCTAGAGAAGGAGTGTTCTCTATTCAAGAAGAGCCCCCGCTTAAAAATCCACGAATGAACATTCTGATGCCAAATCTTGTTATTACTCCCCAAGAGTTGAAGAAAGGGATCCATCACCCTCATAACGACCCCCTCATGATCACGGCTCAAATTGGACTTTCTATAGTGTCCAAAATTCTTGTGGATACAGAGAGCATGGTTAATGTCATTTTCAAACATGCCTTTGATCAAATGGGCATCCCAGAGGACAAGCTAGAACCCAGCCTTGAACCTATCTTTGGGTTCAACAACAAGGGATCGACTCAGTAGGGCAAGTGAAATTGCTAGTGCGGATGGGAGTACCGCCATGTTGCCAGACTTCTGAAACTCTCTTTATAATCATCAACCAACCATCATACTACAATGCTTTCTTTGGCCGACCCGCACTTGGTGAGGTGGACGCTTTTGTCTCGCCAAAATATCTAATGGTAAAATTCTTAACTAAGAGAGGTTGGGGCACTATCCGCGGAGAACAATTCAGCTCCCGTGAGATGTACTTTGCAACGCTTGATCAATATAAAAGGGAGTATTCTGCTTACTTTGATTCTTCTACTGTTTTTCAGCCTTTGAATGATGGATTTTTACATCCAACATTCGAAGCAAAAGTAAGGTCTAATAAAACTAATAAACGTATGTTTAAAAGGTAAATTTCTCCTAGAAGCAAGAGAAAGAGGATTGATGCTAATTCTATAGAGGAAGGAGAAATCATCATAGAATTTGATTGTCGTGGGGAAGTGGAAAGGATAAAACTTATAAAAGATCTTGAGGAGACATGTATAGACCCAAATCATACAACCAAAATAGTTAAAGTGGGAAAAGAGTTGGAAAGCAGCTTGAAGAAAGATTTGATTCAATTTCTAAAATCCAATAAAGACGTGTTTGAGGTCTCATTCAGATATGGTTGGGATTGATCCATCGATTATGTGTCATGTACTAAACATTAATCTGGAAGCGATCCCTATCATACAGAAGAAGAGAAGATTGGATAAAGTGCGGTCCAACGCCCTAAAAGAGGAAGTTTAAAAGGCTCCTCGAAAATGGATTCATTCGGGAAGTCTTCTACCCAAAGTGGCTAGCGAACCCATTATTGGTAAAGAAGTCAAATGGCAAGTGGAGGACTTGCGTCGATTATACTGACTTGAATAAAGCCTGTCCAAAAGATTGTTACCCGTTGCCCCAGAGAGATCAGTTGGTTGATGCAACTAGTGGACACAGATTGTTATCCATCATGGATGTTTATTCGGGATATAATCAGATACCCATGTTTAAACCAGATGAAGAACATGCAAGTTTCATTACCGATTGGGGAATTTTCTGCTACAAAGCAATGCTTTTTGGATTAAAGAATGTGGAGGCTACCTATCAAAGATTAGTCAATAGAATGCTCAAAGAGCAGATCGGTCGAAATATGGAAGTTTATGTTGACGATATGCTAGTAAAATCTTATGGAGCTAAGAGTCACCTTGAAGACCTAAAGGAGATGTTCGAAGTATTGCGAAAATATCAAATGAAACTGAATCCCCAAAAATGCTCTTTCGCGGTTCAGCCAGGGAAATTTTTAGGCTATATTGTGAACGCTCAAGGAATTGAGGCTAGTCCAGACCAGATTCAAGCTATCAAGGATATGGTTGAGCCCAAAACTATCAAAGATGTAATGAGTTTAAACGGTAGGGTAGCCGCTCTAAGCAGGTTCATTTCCAAGGCGACTGATAAGTGCATTCCCTTTTTCGAAGTGACAAGAAGAAGAAAAACTTTGAATGAGGAGAAGACTGTAAGAAAGACTTTTAAGAGTTGAAAAAACGTTTGGAAAAACCACCAATAATGTCCAGTCCCGAGAATGGCGAAGTCTTGTACTTATACATGGCAATTTCGAAACATGTGGTTAGTTCAGTTTTGATCAGAGAGGAAAATGGGACTCAACTTCCTATTTATTATGTGAGCAGGCGATTAAAAGATGCAGAGGTTAGATACCCGGTAATAGAAAAATTAGCTTACTGCTTAATACTTACAGCACGAAAACTTAGAGCACACTTTTAAGCGCATACAACCAGAGTATTGACTAATTTTCCACTCAAACAAGTTTTCAGTAAGCCTGAAACTTCAGGTAGGCTAGTAAAGTGCGGAATTGAGCTTAGCCAGTACGACGTTGAGTTTTAGTCACGGGCAGTTGTAAAAGGACAAGCATTAGCAGACTTTATTAATGAGTGTACAAACTTCAGTAAGAACAATTGGAGAAAGAAGAGGATCAAAAACCCATATGGCGGTTATTTGTGGATGGCGCATCAAATGAGCAGGGAGCTGGAGCGGGATATATCATAATAACACCAAACGGACACCGCCTACACTATGCAATGAAGTTAAGGTTTCCCATAACAAATAATGTAACCGAATATGAATCAATGGTGGCAGGATTGACTCTAGCCTTAGAGCTCAAAATCCTACATATTTAGGCCTTTAGTGATTCTTAATAAATGGTAAACCAGATAAAGCAAGTATATCGGACTAAGGATGCCAATATAACTTTATATGTAAAGAAAGTATTGAAAGTTCTTACCTTGTTTGAAGATTTTTCTATACATCAAGTTCCAAGGGGAGAAACTCTCAAGCATATTCGCTAGCAAAGTTGGCTAGTTTAAAAGGAGCCTCAGAAACCTGAATCGTACCAGTAGGGGACCAAGCAAATCTAAGTATTGAAGAAGGAATGCCCAAACAAGGGAAGGAGTTGTTAGTTCTGACTGGATCCTAAGCCTTGGCACAAGAAAGAGAAGAAAGGGATATTATTGAAGAAGTCTCAAATAAGAGGATTGATCACCCAAGGACAAATGACTGTTATAGTGACACTTGAATGTCACCTATTATCAAGTATCTTTCCAAAGGGATATTACCATCTGACAAAGTGGAAGCTAGGAAAATCAAGCGACAAGCTCCAACATTTACAATGACGTTTGGAGTTATTTACAAGAAAGGATATGCCTTACCTTACTCAAGATGTGTGAGTCTAGAAGCCGGGATGAAATTGTTGGTGGAAGCGCATGAAGGATTTTGCGGAGACCATTCCAACGAGGCAAAGTTGGCAAAGAAGATAATAAGATAAGGTTTTTATTGGCCACGAATGGCTAATCAAGCTATTGAGTATGTAAAGAGATGTGAAAGATGCCAGAAATACTCAAAGATTCTTCGATTACCACCAAGTCAATTAACTCCGATTTCAAGTCCATGGCCCTTCGATATATTGGGAATCGACTTAATTGGGCCATTGCCAATTTCCAAAGGAGGATCAAGATATGCTGTAGTCGCCATAGACTACTTTATTAAGTGGGTAGAGGCAGAACCACTCCCCAAAATCACTTCTGCGAAAGTGCTTAGATTTGTCATTAAAAACATTATTACCAGATTTGGGATCCCCTACAAGATTATATCTGATAATGGAACACAGTTTGACAGTGAAGAGTTTTCTCGGTTTTTCCATAAGAATGGGATTATTAAAAGATTTTCTTCCGTGGCACATCCAAAGGCTAATGTAGCCGTGGAATCTGCAAATAAAACTATTAAAACCACCTTGTAAAAGCGATTGAATAAAACCAAAGGGAATTGGGTAGAAGAATTGCCACTCGTACTTTGGGCCTATCGAACTTCTACATGAACTACAATGGGACATACCCCTTATTCTCTAACATATGGGTATGAAGAAAGAATCATTAGATTTATTACATGAATTAAGAGATGAAGCAGCTATCCGAACTGCAGAATATCAAAGAAGAATCTCAAAATACTACAATTCAAAAGTGAAGACAAGATCATTTCAAGAGGGAGACTTGGTACTCCGAAGGGTAATGGAAAACACAAGAAATCCTGCGAATGGACCGCTAGAACCAAACTGGGAAGGTCCCCTACTTGTATGCGAAGTAATTCCACTTGGAGCTAACAAGTTATGTCGACCAGACGACAATATGGTTCCTAGAACATGGAATGCAGAACACTTGCGACCATATTTTCTTCAATAAATGATAAAGCGCCTCTTCCTTTAAAAAAAATCTACATAGTTGGGAGTAGAATTCTCCTTGCACCTAGACATTACGGCCATAGCCTTTGTCTACGCCGAGTTGGCCAGGTCAAAGCGGCTCTTGGAGGAAGGTTAGAGTAAGCCTTTATCTGCGCCAAGCTATGGCCAGTTTAAAGCATCGACAAGCCCTTGACCGTGCCACGCTATGGCCAGGTCAAGGCACCTCCTGGAGGGAGGACGGAGTAAGCCTTGGTCGTGCCATGCAATGGCCTGGCCAAGGCACCGAACAAGCCCTTGATCAGCCATGCTATGGCCAGGTCAAGGCGCCTCCTAGAGGAAGGATGGAGTAAGCTGTAAAAACCCGCATATTTTACGATGGTGTATTTAAATGTTTAATTTAAATATAGCGTCGTTAGTCGGATTTAGGTCCGAAATGTCACTTTTTGCAAATAGTCGAATTGGGACTCGAGACCACTTCCATTGAGTCCAAAATGGCGTTTGCGATTTTTTTGAGTATAAGCATCGATATGTTTGGAGTGAGTTGAATTTCGCTATTTTCTATTTGGGCTTTTGGGTTTGGGTTTCAGCCCAATAACCCTACTTATTACCCTAACTCGACCCCTCTTCTCATTTCACTCTCATTTTCCTAACACTTTCAAGATTTTGAGAATAATGGTGGAAAAAGATTGGAAATAGAAATTCCAAGCCCTAGTTTCCTTTTGCAAACTCAATTCTTGCTCCAAAATCAAAGAGAAGCTTAGGTAAGCCTTCTCTTCATCTTCTCCATTTCATTTCCTCTTCAATTTCAGAAATTTTCTAAACCCTAACTTAGGAAATGTTTTCTTTTGAGCTTAGATTGAAGCTCCTTGGGTTGAAATTGAAGAGTGATTGTTCTAGCCTTGCTCTGTAGCTTCTCTCTTGTGTTTTTGGGTTTTAAGGTGAGATTTTTGAACTCACATATAAGCCTATAGCTTTTGTTGATTGTTGGGTAAGAATTCCTAACATCAATTCATGTTCATTTGTGTTCGATTTGGTGAATTGACCCATTTTTGGTTTTTGGAATCCAATTTTTGTAAAAATCCAATCTTTGGTGTTTGAACACGTTAGTGGAGTGTTTCGGAGGGCCATACAAGACTGGGTTGTCGTTCGGCGTAAATCCTCAGTTGTAGTTGCTCGTCCGTTCGCTTCCATTCGTGTTATTGATTTTGACCCAAAGGGGGCTAGGCTGATTCTGCTCTGGTAGTAGGTTCAGTCGACTGAACCAGACCCCAGGAATTTGCCTGGGTCTGTATCAGTCGACTGACCTTCTGGGCCAGTCGACTGACCCTGGGGCAAAAAATTGCGTACCCCTGTGTCAGTCGACTGACCCACTGGTTCAGTCGACTGACCTGGAAACATGAAGTTTCCAAGCACTGGGCCAGTCGACTGACCTGCTTGTCTCAGCCAATTTGCCTATTTTGCTTGGTTTCCAATTTTAATCGATTCGTGTCGATTCTAATTAGTTGTTATCGCTTTTTTGACTTTGATGATTCTTTTTTGATTTCATACACGGGTTTTTATAAAATGATCTTTTTAAATTGTATTAAAAGCTCGTTTCTACAATTTATAATTTCTATATAAAACACACACGATTTTGCACTTCAAGCGAAGAGGGAGGAGAATTAAATGATTAAATAAAATGCGTGCTATGGACACGTGGGTTTATCTTTTCAGTTAATTCCTAATCTATTCGTTTGACCGTTTTTACCTTTGGGTCTGGTTTACCGATGAGATGAGGTGAACTTTGTACTGCTTTGAGTGTGAAATTGACTAACGGGTAGTAAACCGTTTAGTGCGAACGTGGGGTATGAGACTCACGTTAACATTTTCCGGGTTCATTTCTGAGAGTTGTGACACATTCCGCCAGTTAGTGGTGTCCAGTACTGGGTCTCCGGACCTTCGCCACTTCGGGCGTTGCCTTCGGGGTTTGTTGCCTTCGGGCTTGAGCCTTCGAGGTTTGTTGCCTTCGGGCGTGTGGATCCTTGTTATACAGTACTGAGCTCGAGCATCTTTTGTTTCTTTGACAATTATATTTCCCTAGTGTATCGCCTTACGGGGTAGGTTCTTTGAACCACACGATATATAGCGATTGCCTTGTAGAAACTTGTGTTACCTTTATTGGTATTTGTTATTTGCCTTCTGGCTTGTTTGGGATTTGATATCCTTTGTTATTTGAGTTGCCGATGGTATGAGGCTTGTTATGATTCATCTTATGTTAGATGATTTGGTTATCTCTTTTGGAGATATTTGTGGTACTTTATGACTTTGTATGTTCATTATCATTTAGTATATCTAACTAATTTGTTTAGCTAGACTGACCCGTGTATTTTATACTCGGGTCAGACCGAGATGTATCAGGTTAGGTACATTGGACTTAGCCTATTTTGCTTCTGCATGGACTATTCCGCTAGCTCCTTTTTGTTATAGCTTTTTGTGTAGTCCTTTTTGGCTGTAACTCTGATATGTATTCTTTTGACTCGCCTGTATATTGTGGTTTGCTTTACCACTTGTCGAGTATCATTTTGTAAACTCTGTGATGTATCTGTATATGTGAAAATGTATGTGATGATCTACTGTTCTGTGATGTGTATTACATTTGAGTTGTTATATTTTTATTCTGATAGATCCTTCAGCCACCTATGGCTTTTTATTAAGTATTTATTGGATATGTCGATACATTTAAGTAAGAAGTGGCAATTGTCGGCGTATTCAATAGATAATTAAGACAAGGTTATAGATGGTCGCTCCTATCCAGCTCTATTCTCCGTATTAGCAGACGGTGTTACTTAGTAATACTCTTTGCTAATATGGGTCTCGGAGTGGGGCGTTACATCTTGGTATCAGAGCTGAGTTCAGAACAAAATATGATAAACATAGAACAGAGACACATATTACGGTACATCAAAGGGTAGTACGAATGTTACGAATCTTTGAATCATCGTGCCTTTATTCTTTCCGTGCCTTTGGGGTAGATAGAATTTTGGGAATACGTCTAGGAATGCATTTATTCTGTAGTATTCCATATTTGAATTAATGATATCTACCTTGTTAATAATCTTTATCTTATCTTAACTTTTGGCTAATGGCCGGAAGAGGCAGAGGACGACGCTCGGATGCTGGGCAATCCAACAGTTCGCATCCGGACGACGTTTATATGTCTGCCGATCAGTTTTTGGAGTTGTTTAGGAGCACTCAGCCTCCAGCTCCTATTCGAGCATCTCCTCCACGCAAGTCTGCCTTTACACGCCTGTGCAGTGATTTTTATCATCTTGGAGGAAAGCCATTCAAAGGCTCCGAGTCCGTTCTTGAGGTCCAAGCTTGGATTCGCACATGCGAGCGTATCTTCTCTCGCATGGATCTGTCTGACCACGATCGAGTTCTTGTAACTTCTAGCTTATTGCAAGAGTGTGCCCTTGATTCGTACGAGCTTCTTGTAGCCGAACTTGATGAGTCTATTCTTTCTTGGACTCAGTTTCGGGAACGATTCGAACTCAAATTCGTTCCTGAATCTGAGAAAGTTTTATTGGCCCGTCGCTTTCTTGAGTTGAAGCAAGGAAAGTCCTCCGTCTTTGAGTATGTTGCATCATTCGAGGCCTTATCTAAGTATGGTCTTGAATTCATTAGCACTTCTTATAAGAAGAATCTGAAGTTTGTCTCTGGTCTGAAGAAATGTCTTAAGAAGTCTTTAATGCTTCAGCTTAAGCTTTCTTTTAAGGAGTTAGTTGACTCAGCACTTCATCTCGAAGCCATCGAGAAGGAGTGTGTTAGTGGTGATGATCTTGAGGTTCGCGAGAATCCTAATAAGAAGAAGTTTCCATTTCATAAACAGGAATTTTTCCCTCCTAAGAAGAAAAAGCCTGTTGAATCTGGTTCTAACTCCCAATCTGCTGGAACACCTTCCATTCGAAAGTGTTTCAATTATGGTTCTCCTGATCATATGATTCGAGCTTGTCCTAAGCCTCTCTTCTGCCGTTATTGCAAGAAGGAAGGTCATCGTATTTCTACCTGCCCTACTACTCCTGCTAGTGCCAAGTCTGGCAAGCTTTATGTTGGTAAGGTTTCTGGAGGTTCCTCTTAGCCCAGAGGTAATTCTCCTCTTATCCTTGATGACATTACTTTATTTCGTGATTTTCCTATTCGAATTCTTTTGATACGAGTGCATCTCCTTCTTTTATGTTAAAAGAATTTGTTGATACTTTTTTTTAAATATTTTTGGGCTTGATGACTTCACTGAGTATTGCGAATCCGATTGGTGGATCTGCAACCCTTAGTTTTCTTTGTAAAATGTCAAGATTATTTTATGTGATTATTCTTTTCGAGCCGATTTGCATGTTATGCATTATTTAGGCTTCGAAACTGATTTTTGGGAAAGGATTGGCTTAATCATTATGAAACCTGTAATACCCCAAAATTTTGTGAAAAATCATTTTTGTAAAATGATTTAATTTTTGAAATATTTAGATTTAAATATGGTGAAATTTCTGGAATAAATAGTGTGCAAGTATAAGTGTGCACGTGCACACTGAAATGGCACAAGGAAGAACTCCAGATTTCTTGGATTTAAAACCAGAATTAAAAAGCAATACAAACATGATTTTGCAACATGGATATTTGATTTCTGGAATTATATGGATCATCTTAGAAAATAAGAAAAGTAAGTTTTACTTTAAATCAGTAAACAGATTTTATTTAAAACCCAGAAAAGAAAATTATATATATATGTTATGAGGATTTGTAAACCTGTATACATATAGGTGCATATGTTTCTGAAATTAAAGAGGAATTAAATAAGCCTAGATAAGATATGTATACAAATATACATTTTTAAATACTGAAAAGTATATATATATAAGCAAGTGAAACTATAACACTAAAATGACATGAAATGTGATACAAGTCAATATGCTTGTGTAGGCAAAAATAGCAAAGGGGATTCTCAGGAATAATTAAAATA
Organism: Allium fistulosum; assembly: GCA_030737815.1. Classification (NCBI taxonomy): domain Eukaryota; kingdom Viridiplantae; phylum Streptophyta; class Magnoliopsida; order Asparagales; family Amaryllidaceae; genus Allium; species Allium fistulosum. Next base: position 1,433,144,894 of record CM060902.1, read on the forward strand.
TAAAATAGGATAGTCACACTTTTAACATGACTAGGTGAGTGGCCAATTTTCTGAAAAGTAAAAGAAAGAAAATGCAGCCTTTAAATTGGTTAATATGGCCGGGGTATTATGAATGAAAAATGCATGATGCTAGCCAGGACAGAAATGGAATTCTGTTTTAACAAAACCCTAGTGGAAAAATGCATATAAATAGGCAGTTTTAGCCAGTAGAATTATCTTTACCCTGAGCTGCACAAAAATAAGAAAAGAAGAAAAATATTGGAAGGAAGGAGAAAACACTCATACAAGGATTTTCTGGATTAATAAGAAGAAATATTTAGGTGAGTAACCTCACTGAGTTCATGGCATTAAGACCTGAGATGAGGCAGCCACTTTTATTGCCATTTATATATATATTGCTGGTTTTGATGTATATGATTTCATCAATGCTTTTTGGATGTCTTATTTTAAATCTGATATGATTTGATATGGATGTTTTTGGTGATCTCTGCTTTGTTGAGACATTTGTCTTTGAATGTGTATCATTACTGTTTTATTTTTACTCAAAAATGTTAAAGTCTAGGATCTTAAAATTATATAGAGAATACTCTCAACTGTTATAGATCTATGGCATGGAAACTTTACAAAAAAATGTTGGGAGCTGCATTATACTTGGTATAAGTGCTGAGGCTTGAGAAGAAAAATGTTAAGGGTGCAATAGAAATTTTCTAAGTGCTGAGCCCTTAATCAAATCAAAAAAAAAAGAAGAAACCCACAAGCTAAAATTATGATTGAACCAGATCCTGAATCTGAATCAATCACAAAGGCTTGCAGATCGATATAATAAGAACATGCCATGCCTCTTTTATAGTTGAAAATATTCTTATATCTTACTGAGATCAAGACATATTGACCCCATTTAGGAAATAACTGTCTGCTTATTTCTGAGGAGAATTATGCTAGGAAAGACTATGGATGTTTCCATGCTTGCAGTGACATGTTCACTTAGCATATTTGATGATAGGATTTAAGTCAATACACTAGTAAATAAACTAGGGAAGGGAAAGCCAAGAAGGCTGCTGGAATGCTTGTCATATTTGAAGTATGCAAGTTGGCACATGGTTTGTTTAAGCCCTGAGATCTTTGTGCAATGATGTGAATTAGTTCATTGCAATGTGTCCCTGTGATTCCTTAATAGCAGATGAGGCAGGGATTTAAATTGAATTATACAACCTGTAAATAAAGAAATAGGAATATGGATATTTCTTAGGTTGAATGGTATGGAACCAAGATGGTTCCAGTGAATGCAATTGTTGCAAATAGATAATTATGTTTGCATGATTATGTATGCAAGTGTAAGAATGATAATTGAATATATCATACCTGAATCAACTTAATTATACTATGTTAAAGTAATTGATTGCAGGAATTTGCTTAAATAACTAATTGGTGCTCTTATATTCTCTATTGCTTAATATCATGAATGTATTGATGTTACTCATACCAGATCATAGATCTGACCCTTGTTTGCTCATGGCATATGGGGTGTCTCATTTTAAAATGAGGCAGCCACTCATGCTCTTTCAGGTAACCCAGGCACTAAGTAAAAATGAAGTTATGGCTATTATGGAGGAGTGAATGAACATGCTAGCTAGTTTCAATAAGAGCTTAAATTGATTATATCTGCATGTATTCAGGAAAATTTTTATGTTTCTAAGATTTCCAGTCATGTAATGAATTCTATTATGGTTAGATGGACTAGTTGTATCATGTTAAATATATTGATATGCACTAAGGATTAAAATCTAAAAGAAATATCTGAGTGGGGAACAAGGAAATGATTTTAAGTGTTGATATGGATGCTTGGAAAAGAAATATGCATATGTAGGTGAGCTACTGTTTTGCATAATTTTTATTATGTATTAGTTAATCTTGAGACATAACAGAGCACTGAGTTTTAGAATAAAATCTGGATTTAGCTAGAAGTAAACTTATAAGGATTTTAGTTTCTTTTTACTGAAATGCTTTGTAAATAAGTTTGAATTCATTTCTGAATCGTATTGAGAAGAGTAAAATGTTTTTAAAGGCTTCAGGCAGAATGCAATGAATGGTATCTACATTGCTTTGAACTAGTGTGTAGCAGATACAGGATACATGAGTTAACCAGCTTCAAATAAATGATGTATTGGTTGATCATGATAGATTGTATTTTGAAAATAAAAATGCATTTCAAAAGCTTAGTACATTTAGCAATTGTTTCATCACAATCATCTTTAAAAGTTTAAGACAGATAAGCAATGTAAACTGGTTTGAACAAACAAAACCTGGCAACAATGCTAATAAAAGAATGGTCAGATTAACCACATGGTTAGACCATAGGTCAGGCAAATTGTTCACTTCAAATCAATGAAGCAAGGAACCATTTGAACCCAGTTTTCTGGAAAATGAGCAAAGATATTGACATGTACATGTATATCTGTGTACATGTTGATATTTGGGCAAAAATATAAACATAAAATCCTAGAACAATTGTAGGAAAGGGTTTTAAAAATAATAAAGCAAGAAATTTTGTTTTGTATGTTAGATTATAGGATGAAATTAAGTATATATGTGCAGACATAGGTAGATATCAGATTTCAAACCATACAGGAAAGAAAAAAAAACAAAAATTGTGTTTGAACCGACCAGCATAGCACTTGAACTCGTGACCTCTCATGTATAAGTTAGGCGCGTTTCCATTACGCCTAGATGTTGCTTGTGTTCACTTATGATCCACTTTCTTTTAACCTGAGTTTGATACTATCCAGACTTTAACACAATCATCCATATTAAAAGCTTGCTTTCCACTGATTATTACTTGATCATTTCTTAATTAGAATAACAGACCAAAGTACATGTTTCCAGTGGATTCTATGATCAAAAATCAGGATACAATAATTAATCTTTTAAAAGGGTATTATCACATTTTAATAGATTTAAAAGGATCTCTACTTACATATTATCATGCTCTGATTCTAGTAGAATATAACATAGATATCTTCATATATGTATGTTAGGAATGATTTAGATTTAAAACAATATTTTTATATTGTGAAAGATCCTGGATATATTTTGTTTGTTGGAGAAAGAAAATGACCCTGGGAAATATATTTGTAATGAATGATATATCTATATATCATCTCTTAAAAAAAATCCTTATGAAATTAGGGTGGAAATAGGAGGGTCATTTCAGTTGGTATCAGAGCACTTGGTTGCATTGATTGTTAAGTATTATAGAAATGTATTATGTCTGTTTGTTTTGGATGAAATAATTTAGATAAGAAAAATAGAAATTATAGAAGTACTCATAATATACTAATACCATTTGCCCAGAATTTAGTTAGCAGACCATGGTAGGAAGAGGATCTCATCACAATGCAGGACCCAGTGCACCTCAAATGCTTAATATGCAAGAATTTGTGAGGGTTTTAAGAGAAGGGATTGGACATAGGCCTGAGAACCCACATGAAGAGCTTTCAAAACTACTGAAGACTTATTCCAATTTGGGAGGCAAGAGTTTTGAAGGAACTGAGAGTGTGATGGAAATTCAAGCATGGTTGAGAACACTTGATAGGATTTTTAATGACATGCAGTTGGATGACCAAAGGAAGAGGCAAGTAGCTTCTAGACAACTGAAAGGGGTAGCTTTAAGCTGGTGGGAGGTGATCATAGCTGGAAGAAATGAAAATGAAATCACTTGGAATCAGTTCAAGGAGATGTTGGAGGCAAGATTTGTACCAGCATCAGCCAAGACCACTTTGCTTGAAGAATTTATCAAACTTAGGCAGGGAACTTTGAATGTCACTGAATACACTCAAAAGTTTGAGGGGCTATCCAATTATGGAGCAATGCTAGTGGCAGATGAAGCATCCAAAAATGATAGGTATATAAAAGGACTGAACCCAGGACTTAGCAGAGATATGCTACCATATGCAGATAGAACATTTGATCAAGTAATTGATTTGGCCTTGAAACTGGAACAACATGACAAAGAAAGAGAGAAATATAGGAATTTTAAGAGCAACAACAAGAAGGATAAGGGAAGATATCACCCTTATGATAAAAAGAAGGAGGAGGCAGACAACAGGAAGAGTAAAGATACAAAAGCCAATGATACTAAGAAGAAATTGGTTTGCCATCATTGTGGAAAAGAAGGACACATCAAACCAAGGTGCCCAGAGTTAAAAGGAGGAGCCTTCAAATGCTACCTATGTGGGAAAGAGGGGCATATGAAGAGGAACTGTCCTGAGAATAAACAGCAAGGGAAATTGGCAACTTTGGAAGGTAAAGGCAAATCTGCAGTGAAAATTGATGCTGAAAATCATGGCCAAGTGGAAGGTACATTACTCATTTGTGCCATACCCATACCAGTAGTATATGATACTGGAGCAACACACTCTTTGATTTCCTATGAAGTAGTTAAAGTATTAAAATTAAACTGCATATTGGTTGAAACCCCATTGCTTGTACAAAGTCCCCTAGGGAGTTCTAGTGTTTTGAACATGAATTGTGTGGATGTGGAGTTAAACATAGGAGGAAATATTTTTATTTCCAATTTATATGTTTTAAATTACCCAAATATAGGAGTTATATTGGGGGTAGATTGGTTAAGGCAATTTAAAGCCATAATTAATTTAGACTCATCCACCATATCACTGCAAAATTCTAGAGGCCAGAGGATCACAGTTTTATGTGAAGTAGCTAAGGAAGGGAAATTGTATCATTTAGTTGACTTAGAAAAAGATCTGAGTGAACTAACCATTGAAGAAATTCCCGTAGTTAATGAATACTTGGATGTGTTTGGGGAAGTTAAGGGTGTTCCACACCACAGACCAGTTGAGTTCCAAATTAATCTCATTCCAGGAGCAAGTCCAATAATCAAGAAACCTTATAGAATGGGGCCAAGTGAACTGAAAGAATTGAAAAATCAGTTGGAAGAATTAGAAGGCAAGGGATTTATAAGGCCAAGCAATTCCTGCTGGGGTTCTCCAGTAGTGTTTGTAAGAAAACATGATGGTACCTTGAGAATGTGCATAGATTACAAGGAACTAAATAAAGTAACCATCAAGAATAAATACCCATTGCCTAGAATAGATGATCTCTTTGACCAACTCAGTGAAGCTAAAATATTTTCTAGGCTAGACTTAGCATCAGGATTCCATCAAATGAAGGTTGAAGACTCAAGTGTTAAGTATACTGCATTTAACACAAGATATGGCTTATATGAATTTTTGGTTATGTCATTTGGTTTGACAAATGCTCCTTCATATTTTGTTGATTTGATGAATAGAATATTTAGAGATTATTTAGACAAGTTTGTACTGATTTTTATTGATGACATTTTGATTTATTCTAAGACAGTGGAAGAGCATAAAAATCATTTGCATTTAGTTTTGTCAAGACTAAGGGAAAATGATTTAAAGGCAAAATTTTCAAAATGTGCATTTTGGAAAGAAGAAGTGCATTTTCTTGGGCATGTTATCTCTGCCAAAGGAATATCAGTAAACCCTAATAAGGTAGTGGCAATTCAAGCATGGAAAAGGCCTAGTACCATCAGTGAGATTAGATCATTTATGGGGATGGCAGGATATTATAGGAGATTTATAAAAGATTTCTCAAAAATATCATCACCACTTACCAATTTAACTAGAAAGAACCAAGCCTTTGTATGGACAGAAAAATGTGAGCAAGCTTTTATCAAAATAAAAGAAGCCCTGATTAATGCACCAGTATTGAGAGTGCCAGAAGGAAATGAAAATTTGGTTGTGTACACTGATGCAAGTGGCTCTGGGTTAGGGGCTGTGTTGATGCAGCAAGACCAGGTGGTAGCCTATGCATCTAGGCAATTAAAACCACATGAAACCAGATATGCAACCCATGATCTTGAACTAGCAGCAGTTGTGTATGCTTTGAAACTTTGGAGACATTATTTGTTAGGTGCCAAATTCATTTTGTACACTGATCATAAGGCACTGAAATATTTATTCTCACAAAAAGATTTGAATATGAGGCAACATAGATGGGTAGAGTTCCTAGCTGCCTATGATCTAGATATACTGTATACACCAGGCAAGGCAAATAAAGTTGCAGATGCCTTGAGTAGACAACATGCCAAAGTAGCCATGTTGATGATGGAAGAGTTTAGGGATTTGTCTATACTTACTGATTTGGAAATTGAGGAAAACAGTAAGGTACAAATGATGCCCATTGAAGAAGATGAAAGTAAAGGGAAATTAAGTATGATATCTCTGCAATCAGATTTACTTCTTAAGATTGGGAAAATGCAGGAACAAGACCTAAACATGGTGGAAAAGAAAATGCTCATATCAAAAGGGGAGGAAGTAATAAATTATCAAATTGATAAAAATGGTTATTTAAGGAATAAAAATAGGATATGTGTTCCAGAAAATATAGAATTGAAGGAGGAAATATTAAATGAGTACCATAGGAATAAGTACTCCATACACCCAGGTAGCACCAAGATGTATCAAAATTTGAAAAGAAATCTTTGATGGAAGGGGATGAAGTCAGATGTGGCCAGATATGTTGCAAGGTGCATGACTTGCCAACAAGTCAAGGCAGAGACACAAAGGCCATCAGGACTATTGCAACCCCTTAGTATACCACAGTGGAAGTGGGAGAATATATCTATGGATTTCATAGATGGTCTTCCTAGATCTAAGAAGGGAAACACAAGTATATGGGCAATAGTGGATAGGCTAACTAAGGTAGCACATTTTATCCCAGTTAGAACAGAAAGAAATGCTCCAAAATTGGCTCAAATATTCATGAAAGAGGTAGTAAGGTTGCATGGCATACCCAAAACCATTGTGAGTGATAGGGATACCATCTTCACCTCAAGGTTTTGGAAAAGTTTTCAAGAGGCCATGGGGAGTGAATTGTGCTTAAGCACTGCCTACCATCCACAATCAGATGGTCAAACTGAGGTGGTGAACAAAGTCTTAGAAGATTTGTTGAGAGCATGTACACTGGACTTTGGAGGCAACTGGGAAGACCACCTCCATCTAGCTGAATTCACATACAATAACAGTTACCAAAGCACCATAGGGATGGCACCATTTGAAGCCTTATATGGCAAGCCATGTTTATCACCTATATGCTGGGTAGAGACTGGAGAAAGGGCTGTTCTTGGACCTGAATATGTTAAAGAAACTACAGAGAAAATTGGGTTAATAAGAAAAAGAATAGCAGCAGCTCAAGATAGGCAAAAGAAATTTGCAGATAGGAAGAGAAAGCAAGTGGAATATGAAGTGGGAGACTTTGTTTTCATCAAGATTTCACCTATGAAGAAAGTCATGAGATTTGGCAAGCAAGGTAAGCTTACACCAAGGTATGTTGGACCCTATAAAATTCTGGAAAGAATTGGTTCATTGGCTTACAAATTAGAACTACCAGAGGAAATGAAAGCAATGCATAATGTTTTTCATGTGTCCCAACTTAGAAGATGGGTACATGATAAAGAAGACATTTTGGAAGAGCCTACCAAAATTCAAATAAATCCTGACTTGGTTTATGAGAAAGAACCAGTGGGGATTATAGCCAAGGAAGAAAAGAAATTAAGGAGCAAAACCTTGAAACTAGTTAAGATCCAGTGGAGTAGTGATCCTAATGACTGCACATGGGAGTTAGAGGATAAGATTAGAATGGATTATCCTAAGCTTTTTGCAAATTAAAAGGTAATTTTTTTTTTTGGAAAATTTTGTTATGCATGGTTGATATGGTTGAATTTGTTTGCTTATGCATATGTTTGATAAGTTTTCAGAAAAGAAAATGATGCTTGTTATAAATGTTAGAAAAATTGTGAGGACACAATTCCTAAAAGGAGGGGTGACTGTAATACCCCAAAATTTTGTGAAAAATCATTTTTGTAAAATGATTTAATTTTTGAAATATTTAGATTTAAATATGGTGAAATTTCTGGAATAAATAGTGTGCAAGTATAAGTGTGCACGTGCACACTGAAATGGCACAAGGAAGAACTCCAGATTTCTTGGATTTAAAACCAGAATTAAAAAGCAATACAAACATGATTTTGCAACATGGATATTTGATTTCTGGAATTATATGGATCATCTTAGAAAATAAGAAAAGTAAGTTTTACTTTAAATCAGTAAACAGATTTTATTTAAAACCCAGAAAAGAAAATTATATATATATATATATATGTTATGAGGATTTGTAAACCTGTATACATATAGGTGCATATGTTTCTGAAATTAAAGAGGAATTAAATAAGCCTAGATAAGATATGTATACAAATATACATTTTTAAATACTGAAAAGTATATATATATAAGCAAGTGAAACTATAACACTAAAATGACATGAAATGTGATACAAGTCAATATGCTTGTGTAGGCAAAAATAGCAAAGGGGATTCTCAGGAATAATTAAAATATAAAATAGGATAGTCACACTTTTAACATGACTAGGTGAGTGGCCAATTTTCTGAAAAGTAAAAGAAAGAAAATGCAGCCTTTAAATTGGTTAATATGGCCGGGGTATTATGAATGAAAAATGCATGATGCTAGCCAGGAAAGAAATGGAATTCTGTTTTAACAAAACCCTAGTGGAAAAATGCATATAAATAGGTAGTTTTAGCCAGTAGAATTATCTTTACCCTGAGCTGCACAAAAATAAGAAAAGAAGAAAAATATTGGAAGGAAGGAGAAAACACTCATACAAGGATTTTCTGGATTAATAAGAAGAAATATTTAGGTGAGTAACCTCACTGAGTTCATGGCATTAAGACCTGAGATGAGGCAGCCACTTTTATTGCCATTTATATATATATTGCTGGTTTTGATGTATATGATTTCATCAATGCTTTTTGGATGTCTTATTTTAAATCTGATATGATTTGATATGGATGTTTTTGGTGATCTCTGCTTTGTTGAGACATTTGTCTTTGAATGTGTATCATTACTGTTTTATTTTTACTCAAAAATGTTAAAGTCTAGGATCTTAAAATTATATAGAGAATACTCTCAACTGTTATAGATCTATGGCATGGAAACTTTACAAAAAAATGTTGGGAGCTGCATTATACTTGGTATAAGTGCTGAGGCTTGAGAAGAAAAATGTTAAGGGTGCAATAGAAATTTTCTAAGTGCTGAGCCCTTAATCAAATCAAAAAAAAAAGAAGAAACCCACAAGCTAAAATTATGATTGAACCAGATCCTGAATCTGAATCAATCACAAAGGCTTGCAGATCAATATAATAAGAACATGCCATGCCTCTTTTATAGTTGAAAATATTCTTATATCTTACTGAGATCAAGACATATTGACCCCATTTAGGAAATAACTGTCTGCTTATTTCTGAGGAGAATTATGCTAGGAAAGATTATGGATGTTTCCATGCTTGCAGTGACATGTTCACTTAGCATATTTGATGATAGGATTTAAGTCAATACACTAGTAAATAAACTAGGGAAGGGAAAGCCAAGAAGGCTGCTGGAATGCTTGTCATATTTGAAGTATGCAAGTTGGCACATGGTTTGTTTAAGCCCTGAGATCTTTGTGCAATGATGTGAATTAGTTCATTGCAATGTGTCCCTGTGATTCCTTAATAGCAGATGAGGCAGGGATTTAAATTGAATTATACAACCTGTAAATAAAGAAATAGGAATATGGATATTTCTTAGGTTGAATGGTATGGAACCAAGATGGTTCCAGTGAATGCAATTGTTGCAAATAGATAATTATGTTTGCATGATTATGTATGCAAGTGTAAGAATGATAATTGAATATATCATACCTGAATCAACTTAATTATACTATGTTAAAGTAATTGATTGCAGGAATTTGCTTAAATAACTAATTGGTGCTCTTATATTCTCTATTGCTTAATATCATGAATGTATTGATGTTACTCATACCAGATCATAGATCTGACCCTTGTTTGCTCATGGCATATGGGGTGTCTCATTTTAAAATGAGGCAGCCACTCATGCTCTTTCAGGTAACCCAGGCACTAAGTAAAAATGAAGTTATGGCTATTATGGAGGAGTGAATGAACATGCTAGCTAGTTTCAATAAGAGCTTAAATTGATTATATCTGCATGTATTCAGGAAATTTTTTATGTTTCTAAGATTTCCAGTCATGTAATGAATTCTATTATGGTTAGATGGACTAGTTGTATCATGTTAAATATATTGATATGCACTAAGTATTAAAATCTAAAAGAAATATCTGAGTGGGGAACAAGGAAATGATTTTAAGTGTTGATATGGATGCTTGGAAAAGAAATATGCATATGTAGGTGAGCTACTGTTTTGCATAATTTTTATTATGTATTAGTTAATCTTGAGACATAACAGAGCACTGAGTTTTAGAATAAAATCTGGATTTAGCTAGAAGTAAACTTATAAGGATTTTAGTTTCTTTTTACTGAAATGCTTTGTAAATAAGTTTGAATTCATTTCTGAATCGTATTGAGAAGAGTAAAATGTTTTTAAAGGCTTCAGGCAGAATGCAATGAATGGTATCTCCATTGCTTTGAACTAGTGTGTAGCAGATACAGGATACATGAGTTAACCAGCTTCAAATAAATGATGTATTGGTTGATCATGATAGATTGTATTTTGAAAATAAAAATGCATTTCAAAAGCTTAGTACATTTAGCAATTGTTTCATCACAATCATCTTTAAAAGTTTAAGACAGATAAGCAATGTAAACTGGTTTGAACAAACAAAACCTGGCAACAATGCTAATAAAAGAATGGTCAGATTAACCACATGGTTAGACCATAGGTCAGGCAAATTGTTCACTTCAAATCAATGAAGCAAGGAACCATTTGAACCCAGTTTTCTGGAAAATGAGCAAAGATATTGACATGTACATGTATATCTGTGTACATGTTGATATTTGGGCAAAAATATAAACATAAAATCCTAGAACAATTGTAGGAAAGGGTATTAAAAATAATAAAGCAAGAAATTTTGTTTTGTATGTTAGATTATAGGATGGAATTAAGTATATATGTGCAGACATAGGTAGATATCAGATTTCAAACCATACAGGAAAGAAAAAAAAACAAAAATTGTGTTTGAACCGACCAACATAGCACTCGAACTCGTGACCTCTCATGTATAAGTTAGGCGCGTTTCCATTACGCCTAGATGTTGCTTGTGTTCACTTATGATCCACTTTCTTTTAACCTGAGTTTGATACTATCCAGACTTTAACACAATCATCCATATTAAAAGCTTGCTTTCCACTGATTATTACTTGATCATTTCTTAATTAGAATAACAGACCAAAGTACATGTTTCCAGTGGATTCTATGATCAAAAATCAGGATACAATAATTAATCTTTTAAAAGGGTATTATCACATTTTAATAGATTTAAAAGGATCTCTACTTACATATTATCATGCTCTGATTCTAGTAGAATATAACATAGATATCTTCATATATGTATGTTAGGAATGATTTAGATTTAAAACAATATTTTTATATTGTGAAAGATCCTAGATATATTTTGTTTGTTGGAGAAAGAAAATGACCCTGGGAAATATATTTGTAATGAATGATATATCTATATATCATCTCTTAAAAAAAAAATCCTTATGAAATTAGGGTGGAAATAGGAGGGTCATTTCAAAGCCCATATCCTATGTTCAATGTGGACTATTCATCTTCGACATCTTCAATCTGTTAAGCAGATTTCTTATGTTCTTAATGATTTTGATTTCCAAATTCGGTGATATCGTTTTAATTCTTTAAACCTACGGGATGAGGAGAATATTATTTCTCTCATTCAAGTAGTTTGTGGATTTTCCGGTATATTTGAGCTTGTCTTAGGATTATCACCTAAGCAATCTATTGAATGGTGCTAGGTCTTTTTAGCTCGACCTTGCCACCGGTTTTCATCAGCTACGAGTTGCGGAGGGTAGCATTCCACTTACCGCATTCCGCACTCGTTATGATTCTTGGGAGTGGTTCGTTATGTCATTCGATTTGACGAACCTTCTACCTTATTTCATCCATTTTGTGAATCGAGTATTCTACGAATATCTCGATTAGTTTATTCTTATATTTATTGATTATGGGTGAAAATAACAAATTTAAAAATTTGCAAATCTTTTTAATAAGATATTTATAAGTATGATTGGGTTTTGTTCTTAAAACGAGCAAAGAATATTTGTAAATTTTATAAGAGACATGGTTATCATATAGAAAATGATTTTGTGTTGTTTTGCCTATTGAGTGCTTTAAGAATTCTGGTCGATGCGCTTGATCAACGTTATCGATAGGAATCTCCTAAAAGCTTTGATGAGACAGTTAGACACAATAAATTGGCTTGTAATAAGTAAATTTTTCTAAAAAGATGTATATATATAAAGTTAATTATAACTTTGAAAGTCTTAGCTTTTTGGGATAGAGGATCGATTAAAGGAACTCTTTTCCGATGCTTTTATTCTTGGGTTCCCGAAGGAAACCAAGACTTCACTGTTTATACCGATACTAGTCGTATTGGTTTGGGTGCCGTTCTCTTGCAAAAGGGAACGTTCTATCACTTATGCTTCTATACAATTAAAGCCTATCGAGACTAGGTATGCCACTCATGATCCAGTGCTCGCGGCTATTGTTTTCGCTTTTAGAATTGGCATTATTTCTTTTTCTTTTGGGAGAGAAATTTGTTCTCTGTACCGATCATAAATCTTTGAAATATTTGTTTTCTCAAAAAGGAACTCAATTTGCGTTAACAATGCTGGCTCGAGTTCCTTGCATCTTATGATCTTGTTATTCTATACTTCCGGAAAGGGCAATCGTGTTGTCGATGCCCTTAAGCCGAGAGCAGCAAGCGGTTGTTTCCATGATGATATCCGAATGGAGTGATCTCGAGACTTTATCCACTTGTGAGATTCGAGATCGTGAATCCAATTCATGTTCCTCTCTTGTTTTGTGTAGCCTTGAGGCTCGTCCTTCTCTTTTGGACTATACCTCTTTTGGCTGAACTCTGTGTCCTGTTATATTGCATGGAGTTCCTACTTCTACTATTAGAAATCGTGATCCATTATTTTTTTGTGGATTTTTGTAGGGTCTTCAAAAGCTTTGGGAACAAAGCTTAATTTTTAGCACCACTTATTGTCCTCAATCCGATGGACAAACCGAGCGTGTGAATCAAACTCTTGTAGATCTCTTTCATGCATGTGTTCTTGATTTTGGTGGAAGTGGGAAGATCATATGTCTCTTGTTGAGTTTTCTTCCTATAGCAAGCTTCCAATCTTGTATTGGTATGGCTCTTTTCGAGGTACTCTACGGAAGGCCATGCCGATTTTCTTTGTGTTGGCTTAAAGCCGGTGAGAAGCTAGTTTTAGGTCCAAATTTTATTGGTGTTCATTCGTGTTTCACCTATGATGGGTGATGTGCGTTTTAGTTGATCGGGAAAATTAGCACCTCGATATGTTGGTCCATTTCCCATCACCGAACGCATTGTTTCCGTGGCTTATCACCTCTTTTATTACCAGCTCAATCTTTTGCTATTTATGACGCTTTCCACGTCTCTCAACTACGGAAACACCTTAAGGATTCCGATTCTAATCTTGAGTCCGGTGTTATTGAGGAAATTGAAGTTTCACCAAATTTGACTTGTGAGCAACATTCTATTCGTATCATTACTTCAGAGGTTAAACCCCTTCGAAATAAAGATGTTCTTCTTGTGGAAGTTCAATGGTCCTCAAATCCTAAGAATTGCTCTTGGGAATCCAGAGAATCCATTGAGCGAACACATCCGGACTTACTCTTTCGTGCTCTTTATGCTGAACTTCTTATTTCAAATTTTCTTTTGTGTTGATATGCTTTTATGGTTGTTAGTCTTTATTTTCTTCTTAAGTATTGCGAGGACGCAATTTCTTTAAGAAGGGAGATCTGTAGCAACCCGCATATTTTATGATGGTGTATTTAAATGTTTAATTTAAATATAGCGTCGTTAGTCGGATTTAGGTCCGAAATGTCACTTTTTCAAACAGTCGAATTGGGACTCGAGACCACTTCCATTGAGTCTAAAATGGTATTTGCGACTTTTTTGAGTATAAGCATCGATATGTTTGGAGTGAGTTGAATTTCGCTATTTTCTATTTGGGCTTTTGGGTTTGGGTTTCAGCCCACTAACCCTACTTATTACCCTAACTTAGCCCCTCTTCTCATTTCACTCTCATTTTCCTAACACTTTCAAGCTTTTTAGAATAATGGGGGAAAATGATTGGAAATAGAAATTCCAAGCCTTAGTTTCCTTTTGCAAACTCAATTCTTGCTCCAAAATCAAAGAGAAGCTTAGGTAAGCCTTCTCTTCATCTTCTCCATTTCATTTCCTCTTCAATTTCAGAAATGTTCTAAACCCTAACTTAGGAAATGTTTTCTTTTGAGCTTAGATTGAAGCTCCTTGGGTTGAAATTGAAGAGTGATTGTTCTAGCCTTGCTTTGTAGCTTCTCTCTTGTGTTTTTGGGTTTTAAGGTGAGATTTTTGAACTCATATATAAGCCTATAGCTTTTGTTGATTGTTGGGTAAGAATTCCTAACATCAATTCATGTTCATTTGTGTTCGATTTGGTGAATTGACCCATTTTTGGTTTTTGGAATCCAATTTTTGTAAAAATCCAATCTTTGGTGTTTGAACACGTTAGTGGAGTGTTTCGGAGGGCCATACAAGGCTGGGTTGTCGTTTGATGTAAATCCTCAGTCGTAGTTGCTCGTTTGTTCGCTTCCATCCGTGTTATTGATTTTGACCCAAAGGGGGCTAGGTTGATTCTGCTCTGGTAGCAGGTTCAGTCGACTGAACCAGTAGGTCAGTCAACTGTACCAGACCCCAGGAATTTTCCTGGGTCTGTTTCAGTCGACTGACCTTCTGGGCCAGTCGACTGACCCTGAGGCAGAAAATTGCGTACCCCTGTGTCAGTCGACTGACCCACTGGTTCAATCGACTGACCTGGAAACATGAAGTTTCCAGGCACTGGGCCAGTCGACTGACCCCCTGGTTCAGTCGACTGACCTGCTTGTCTCAGCCAATTTGCCTATTTTGCTTGGTTTCCAATTTTAATCGATTCGTGTCGATTCTAATTAGTTGTCATCGAATTTTTGACTTTGATGATTCCTTTTTGATTTCATACACGGGTTTTTATAAAATGATCTTTTTAAATTGTATTAAAATCTCGTTTCTCCAATTTATAATTTCTATATAAAACACACACGATTTTGCACTTCGAGCGAAGAGGGAGGAGAATTAAATGATTAAATAAAACGCGTGCTATGAACACGTGGGTTTATCTTTTCAGTTAATTCCTAATCTATTCGTTTGACCGTTTTGACCTTTGGGTCTTGTTTACCGATGAGATGAGGTGAACTTTGTACTGCTTTGAGTGTGAAATTGACTAACGGGTAGTAAACCGTTTAGTGCGAACGTGGGGTATGGGACTCACGTTAACATTTTCCGGGTTCCTTTCTGAGAATTGTGACACATTCCGCCAGTTAGTGGTGTCCAGTACTGGGTCTCCGGACCTTCGCCACTACGATTTGTTGCCTTCGCGCGTTGCCTTTGGGGTTTGTTGCCTTCGGGCTTGAGCCTTTGGGGTTTGTTGCCTTCGGACGTTGCCTTCGGGCGTGTGGATCCTTGTTATACAGTACTGAGCTCGAGCATCTTTTGTTTCTTTGACAATTATATTTCCTTAGTGTATCGCCTTTCGGGTAGGTTCTTTGAACCACACGATATATAGCGATTGCCTTGTGGAAACTTGTGTTACCTTTATTGGTATTTGTTATTTGCCTTTTGGCTTGTTTGGGATATGATATCCTTTGTTATTTGAGTTGCCGATGATATGAGGCTTGTTATGATTCATCTTATGTTAGTTGATTTGGTTATCTCTTTTGGAGATATTTGTGGTACTTTATGACTTTGTATGTTCATTATCATTTAGTATATCTATCTGATTTGTTTAGCTAGACTGAACCGTGTATTTTATACTCGGGTCAGACCGAGATGTTTCAGGTTAGGTACATTGGACTTAGCCTATTTTGCTTCCGCATGGACTATTCCGCTAGCTCCTTTTTGTTATAGCTTTTTGTGTAGTCCTTTTTGGCTGTAACTCTGATATGTATTCTTTTGACTCGCCTGTATATTGTGGTTTGCTTTACCACTTATCGAGTATCATTTTGTAAACTCTGTAATGTATCTGTATATGTGAAAATGTATGTGATGATCTACTGTTCTGTGATGTGTATTACATTTGAGTTATTATATTTTATTCTGGTAGATCCTTCAGCCACCTATGGCTTTGTATTAAGTATTTATTGGATATGTCGATCCATTTAAGTAAGAAGTGGAAATTGTCGGCGTATTCAATAGATAATTAAGACAAGGTTATAGATGGTCGCTCCTATCCAGCTCTATTCTCTGTATTAGCAGATGGTGTTACTTAGTAATACTCTTTGCTAATGTGGGTCTCGGAGTGGGGCGTTACATAAGCCCTTGGTCCCGCCAAGCTATGACCTGGCCAAGGCACCAAACAAGCCTCCAGTCCCGCCTATAAGGCCTGGCGGGAGCGCCTCCTGGAGGGAGGTTGGGTAAGTCCTTGGGTCCTGCTTGTGGATTAGGTAACCAAGCGCACCAACAACAACGGACTAAGATGTCCGAGCCCGAGAAGTGGCATATCAAACAATGGACTAAGATGTCCGAGCCCGAGAAGTGGCATATCAAACAATGGACTAAGATGTCCGAGCCCGAGAAGTTGCATATCAAACAATGGACTAAGATGTCCGAGCCCGAGAAGCGGTATATCAAACAATGGACTAAGATGTCCGAGCCCAAGAAGCGGCAAATCAAACAGAGACAACATACAAGGCCTAAAGGGTAACACATGTCAAAAGAGTCGAAACCCAAGGAGCGGTACAGTACAAAGGGCTTAACTAAGAATCTACAGCCTTCGACAAATTATCAAAGAAGAATTTGTAAACTTTGCTTATTGATACCCGAATCTGGGTTTTGGGTCTTTTATTATTAAGTTCGGGACTTAACTTATTATTACCCGAATCAGAGTTTCAAGTCTTTACTAATAATCTATGGTCTTCATAATACCCAAATCTGGGCAACAGATCTCTTAATATTTGAATTTCATTTAATAATGCCCGAATCTGGGATCTAGACTTATATCATGGAGACCATTATTATGGATTTCTGGTTATCATTTGCTAAAATCCAAATCTGGGTTTCAGGTCTCTAACTATTGACTTCTGAACTTCATTTATTAATACCCAGATCTTGGTTTTGGATCTCTAGTCTTCCTAATACCTGAATTTGGATTTCGAGTCTATTACCATCGATTTTTTGGGTTTCATCTTTTAATGTCCGAATCTGGGTGCCAAAGCAGCTGGTACTAAGATCTCAATAGACTTCTGGTCTTCGATTAAAACTTAGATTTTGTCTTGTTTACACCCAAATCAGGGTAGCTAGTTTATTACTACTAACTTTCGAGCAACCTTTATCAATATATGATTCTTAGTCCCTGGATCATTATTACTTCCCATAGGGGTTTATAAATACCTATTACTTATCCCCAAATAAGGATTCATGGTTTTCTATGACTTATTTCTGGATGACATCGCATGGCCTTATTATTACCAAACATTTGTTATCTCCGACGGAAAACTCCAGGACTTACATTGGTATACGCATGGTTTTCTATTAACATGATGAGAGTTTAATTTATGAACTTCTTTTATAACTACAAAAGTGGGATGGTGGAACTTCCGTTATTGCCAGACAAGAATTCTTGGTTCCCAATCATTTACAATTATGAATTTCTTAACTCCGGATGATGGTCAACTAATTACTTTTGAAATTAGAGTTTAAGAATTCTACTATACTATCATCATCTTCAATTATATGGCAAACAAATCACTGAACATATTTTTATATAAGTATTGATCTAACAATAGAGAATGTTATTTCTTTGAACTTTGTAGGGAAATGAGGTCATTAAGAATGGAGTAGTTGTTAAATTTTTGTCCTAAAGAACAAAATCTTATTTCATACAGGAGAGGGGGCAAAATGTTAACCATAAATATTCACTTAAGAGTAAGGGTATGATAGAAGGCTCATTAAAAAGTGCTAGGCTCTGCAAGAAATGAAGACAGGGGTTTCACCGATGCTCAAAATCAGCATTTCGAAGGTATTGAAATAGCTTTCGAAGGGGTCGCAAGCGCCAGGTGCCCTTACAAATGACAAGCGAAACAAAAGCTTTCGAAAGGGTGGAAAAGTAAGCAAAGTTACCCTTCCGCCTCATCTAGACCTTTCGACGCAGAAGGATCCACATATGTAAGAGAGACTGGTATAGGTTCGAAACACCTTTCGAAGACATTGAATGATAGACATGCACACAAGAACTAATTCCTTCAAAATAGTGGGTTTCATCATTGTCGATCTACTACTTGAAGAAGTGATTCCAATACACGCCTTTCGAAAGCAAGAGCAAGCCTTTCAAAGTGGTTGGAACCCTTCGAAGGCATGATGAAAGCTCCACATAAAGGCCCAGCATACTTTCGTTAAGATCCAGTCGTCACTCACCATTTCTTTCAAAGCTATGTGAAAGCCCAACTTATCTCTCACTTGCAACAGCATAGGAACATAAAGCGGAGAGTGCTCCTACCTCCTTACGATGGAGTCGAAAGCAGTCTAGTAAAAAGCAAAGTAAAAGAGGCGCTCAAACTTTAACGACAACGGAGGGTTGTCAATGTAATCCTTTTGGCTGGGCCAAACGGTCTGATATGAAAAGGAGAAGGTGTAAGAATGAATGAAAAAGGTTAAAATAAATACCTTTCGACTGCATCAAAAGAAGGCGCGCATAAGGATGAAAGAAGATCTTTCGACCATGTCGAAAGGTTGCACGTAGAAGGTTGAATGAAGGCCTTTTGACCACGTCGAAAGGATGCATGCAGAAGGTTGAAGGAAGGTCTTTTAACCGAAGCAAAAGAATGGGCACGAAAGGGGGTCAACCAGCATATATAAATATGACCCTAGGGGTCCGAGTTTGGGGACCGAACTTTGGAACCATAAATTCTCTCTCATTTCATAGCAAATCAAATCTTTGTAACCCTAAATCAATTTGGAGAAAACTCTTATACTTGTAACTCAATTTGGATAAATGCAAAAAGGAGGAGGCGCATGGATTCAAAATAGATTTTGATTATGAGAAAGATCATTTCGGCCATTAACTTGACTAATGACCAATTGCACATGATGCTTACTTATTTTCTTAATTCTTATTAGTCTTATGCGATGCAATAGGATCAACTTAGACAATGTAAATTCGTATCATACTATCATCATGTATCATGATATCAAATGTTAAATTGAGACGATGATAGTGTCTCAATATTAATAAGTTCATCGAATTTATATGGTTCGAGATGTTATTCCATTACATATTGAATATATTAAACTTCGAGTCCGCTTTGAAAGAATTATCACCCTTTCGACCCGATTGAAAGGGACGTTTTGAAAGGGACTCGACGCATGAGTACTAAGTCATGCTAGCAGGATAGATATCTTCGACAGAAGTATTTATAAACCTTTCGATGGAGTTCTTCCCAAAATAGCAGAAATGATGTTGTCGAAAGTAAATTCTTCTTTTAAGGGCTGAATGATCCTTTCGATACAATCTAAAGGGATAAAAAAACCAATATCTTTCTTCCCACATGAAAAGTGATGCAAATGAACCTTTCAACTCACTCGAAAGGGGTCATGAAGGAGTTGTTCTTTCCTTGACCTTCATTTGAATGAGTTGATTGGATTTCTTAACTACAGTTAACATTATCATAAGGTTATCCTCCACAAGCAATCCATCCTAATCAACTTGTTTGAAAGGGGTTTCGAAGAGATTGGTCACTTCTAAAACTTTCTTTTGGAATGTTAATAGCATTTCCTATTAATAACTTAGCTTTAAGATGTTGACAAGTATTCTTGTTAACAATACCCGTTCAGTAAGGGACTGACCCAATTAGTTTTAAGAAAACCAATTAGAGAAGTTGGAATAAGATTCCATAATTGTCCCCAAGTTCAAATGGGAGATTGATAGAAGTAGGGATATGCCCTAAGTGCAATTATGTAATTTGTAACATATATCTAATTCAATAACCAATCTTGTTCGAAATCAAAGGTATTTTGTTTCTATTATATATACTTGACATATTGTGGTTATATTAATTAATTGATTTAATTGAAAGTATATTTAATAGAAAATTCACGAATGATATGTTTTGTGGTAGTTGTTACAAAGTGTTTTAACTGTGAGTAATTTATCATAAATAAAATAAATATACTATTTTAAATGTTCCTACTCAAGATGCATTGAGACTGAATATTGATATATCTGTGAGACTGGAGTATAATACTCTCCAAATATCGGACAGTGTATTACTTATGGCTGCTGGAGGCACCTAGAAGTTACATATTGATAGTTATTAGATAACTATGGAACAACTCACTCGATAGTTTTCTATTGGTTAATATAACCAAGGTCAAACATGATATATCAATGTGACTGATTTACACAGTTCTCTCGACTTGAGAATACCGTGGATCATCAATATGAAAGCCCCGCTTTGATTATATTCAAATCATCGCATGGCATTCCATCGAATGATTATAATTAGGTCGAGTGGAAGTATTAGAAGTGAAGCACTATTTAAGAGAGGATTCATCTCCTCAGTTATATAGGGTTAGTATCATGGTCAACTTAAGTCAACTCAAAGTCAAAGTCTTTGGTCAAAGCATTTTGGTTAAAAATAATTGTTATTACTGAATCAAAAACTTTGTGTTTGGACTATAGAGTTGAATATGGATAATATTGGAATTTTGACCATTACCAAATTCCATAAGTTAAAATTAATATAGTTTTGACGAAGAGAATTGGTGTAAATAATGTCAAAACCGGGTAATGCTTATTAAACTAAAATTTGATTTTACTGAAACTAAGTAAGTGACAAATTTGGTCATAATGTAACACCACCTGCTAAGTGATGTGTGACCGTTAACATTCGAATAGTTCGATGTTAACCGCGGACCGAATTTACACCCAAGAGTTACACAACCGAAATAATGAATTCTCTTTGGACCAAATGATTTAATTAGTTTGTAACTGTTATAAAATTTTAATTAAATTAATTAATATATATGAAATATTAATCATAAGATTTAAATATGGTTTGTGAAATAAATATTGTTATATATTTGTAATAATTATAAATATATCGATCGATATGAGATATGGATAACAAATTAAATTGGATTTAATTAAACATATTTAATTTTGGTTAAATGGGCTATTAGCCCATGTTGTTAGAGGCTTGGTTCGGCTACAATAATAGGGCATAGGGGAGACTAAGAAGGGGTTAAAGGGTTTTGAAATGAAGGGTTGAGATTAAGTGAGAAAACTATGAAATACTATCCTAGTTTCTGTCTTATTCAACCAATAGAATCATCCCTAAATCTAACTTTTACTCTCTCTTTTTTGGCCACCTCCATCATCATCCTAGTGGATGATCTCCCCCTCTAAAAGCCTTAAAGATTCTCAAATCAAATTCATTGAAATCTAAGACTATTTGATAGCAAGAAGGTCTGTGATTCAAGACTAGCAATTTGAAGAATTAAAAAATTTCAAAGGAAGAGGATTCATCTTTTCAATATGGACTTGAAGGCATCTGTTGTAGGTAACCATTTATTTATATAATATACAAATAACTATGGTAGAATAATTTATTACTCATGTATCTTAATGTGTGTGTGTGTTATTATAGTTTAGTTAGGTGAGATTTCTATAGGTAATATTGTTGTCACAATAATGATTGGCTATGTGCATAAATTTAATGTACTCATACATACTCATATTCCATTAATGATCTAATGATATACGCTAAATAAAAGTATTTTATGTTAATATTATATTAATTAATACATATACACATTAATATATAAATCAACGCACATACATAATTTATATCAAAGTGTGTGTATGCGTTTATATACTATATAAAATTTATCTAATAATTTTCTAATATATGTTGATGTCTATTATAAATTTTAACAGCCGAAAATAATTTTTGTGTTATTATTATTATTTTTTCATTATTAATTACTATAAGATTCGATAAATTCATATAAAATAAATAATGTCTTGAAAATTCAATTTTATAATTTTTAAAATTAGTTTATCATATTGGATGTTCTTAGCAAAATTTATAGATTTTTTTCATTTGATTTATATTTTTAAAAATTAAACTATAAAGCCGACTGTTTGGTAATTAATTAATTAAAATATAAATTTTATTCTGAAAATTCTAAATTTTTTTCGAAACTCTTAAAATGTCATTCTAGATTTGTTGAAAAATTTTAAACTTTAAATTTTGTTATATAATTATTTTATATTATTTAATAAATGAAAAATGGACTATTTAATGCATTATATATACATATTAATGTATTATAATTATAACAAACTCATATCTGTAAATAATTCGAACTGAAAATTAAATAAAAAATTAAAATCAATTTTTTTATACATACATACATATATATACATATTTATATATAATTATTTTATCTTAATTAGAATGTATATATATACATATAAATAAGTAAAATAATTTATTTCCATAAATATATATGATTTTATGTACACATATATGTTCAATTGTTATTTATAATATATATATATATATATATATTTATAATGTTTTTTATAATAAATTTATTTGTATACATACATACATACATATATATATATGTGTGTGTGTATGTATATGTATACTTATATATCTATAAGTATATGGATAAATTTGGACAACATACAATACATATAGAATGTGCTAATGTGTCCGTTGCGATGTAAATCTCAACATTTATATACGGGCATGTTATAGCTTACACGGAATAACATTTTATAAATTCACAC
Source organism: Allium fistulosum (assembly GCA_030737815.1). NCBI lineage: Eukaryota > Viridiplantae > Streptophyta > Magnoliopsida > Asparagales > Amaryllidaceae > Allium > Allium fistulosum. The sequence continues at coordinate 1,433,167,885 of CM060902.1, forward strand.
ACATATGCGTATGTATCTGATACATATGTATACTTATATATTAATTAAAACTAAATTAAATACATTCCAGACAACCATTTATAAATTTAAATGAAATATATGATTTTATTTAAATTAAATTTAGAAATGTTCAAAATAAATTTGACTTTATAGGCCCAATAAAGATCCTATAGGGTAATTTTTTTTAAAATTTACCCAAACTTCCGCTGCGGGCTGACCCAGTTCCAACCAGGGAGAACTCTTATAATGCTTCACGATATATGTAGGATTTGTTGAAAGTAGATGGGAAACATTTTTCTTCACTTCCTTTTTTGGATTTTCTTGAATTTGTGCCTCTACGTTTTCTACAAAATTCCGGTCTGGATCTGAGAAGAATTTTTCAGGCTCACTGTCTGTTTCTGAATTTGAATCATCACTATTCCAATCATCTACAATAACTTTATCCAATTTCAATTGCTGTTGATTTCTGTTATCTTTGTATGTGATACTTGTGAGGAGGAATCATTTTCGAACCCTGTGGAAGTTGTTGCAGTGGAGGGTTCATCCATTGGCAAGCAATCAAAAGGGTTAGAAGCGGGGATTGAAGAACTTACCTGCTCGATTTCCTTCATCTGTTATTTACCTCTTACTTGTTGCACATTTTGTTCATTATCATTGTCAGTAGTTGCAATTGTAATATCTATAACTTCCTAAATTGTGTTACTTTGTGAATTTTGAACTATAGCTTTTCGTAGACAAGATTGTTGTACTTTAATAGAACAGTGCTCCACCATATGACCATAGAACTTGCATATTGAGCATGCCTTAGGTCTATATTCATATGCTAATTATAATGACCCGGAATTTTATTACTTTGATTTGTGAATATTTAATTTATTTCAAAATATTCAATTAATTGATTTTATAACTGAATATACCTCTTTTATTTATAACTAATGATAGAAAATTTATTTTTGAATTTTGTTTTCTAAAAAAAATAGTCCGACAAGAAACAGAAAATGTGATCGGAAATTGTTTTCCGAATTTTCGATTTTTCATTGACTAAAATTTGTCAGAAATATAGTGGACACTTTAATATAGTTATACACACATATACAAATAATATATGCATGGATAATAATATTATATCGTAAAATATTTTTACTTAAGTAAAAGAATGAGATGTAACACCTTTCCAAAAATTTAAATAAAAATAAATTAAAAAGGTATTGTCACATTTCACTTAACATCATAGTACAAAAGAATGGAAAAATATGTTGGACAAAGGGGGATCCTTGGTGCTTGCGTGCGTAGGAAGGGATGGAAGTGGATGGTGATGATGTGGCACATTTTGAATAAAGGGTATGTACTAAAAGGGTTTTTTAGTAATTTGTTTTTACTTTGTATAAAAACAATTTTCCTATTTACTCTCTCTCATTTTTCATTTCCACTTCTTATTTTCAAAAACTCATCTTCTTTTCTAAGCTTCAAAAACCTTTTACGGCTTCCTTGTAAATTTCTTTTAAATTAAAAAACTCTTTCTTTTCTACTTTAGAACCTTTTAAATCTCTTTTAAAACACTCTTTTCTACCCTACACCACCTCCTCCTTTAAAAACAAGCCCTAACCACCCTCTACTTCCCTAGGCCAAGCCCACCCTCCTTAAGGCTGAACCTAAAGGTCACTTCCCAAAGTCCAAAATCCAATTTTTACTAAGGAAAATCCAAATTCTAGAACGTATTCAAAGCATAGTGGAAGTTCGGTTTGTTTCGTGAGCTTTTGGTGAGTAAAGCTCATATTTTTAAACAAGTTTTAAACATTATGTTATTGCTAATAATTGTGTTGACCTTGGTTGAAAATATATTATGTTGGTGTTGTATATATGTGAGATTATATATATTGTTTGGTTGTGAACTTGGAAATATAGTTTGGATGTTAAGTGATGATGGAAAGTAGTGATTTTTACTTTTTGTATAATGTTATGGCATGTGATAAATGCATGGACTTATGCTATGTTATTGTATGCTAAAGAAAATAGCATTTAAAGTTGCTTGTTTGCGATATCGAGATCCTTTGTTTTAAAATTATTTTACTTAAGAGTTTTCTAGTACAAGTTTTAAACTTTTTTTTAGTTTCCAAAACTCTTATATAGTCTTTGGGCAAGTTAAACCAAAAAGTATAGGTCTTGGAGGGTATTAGATATGTAAACTAGTTTGGAGTTATGACATCCATAGCGATAGTCGCCATGGATGCAGTTCGTGAAATCGAACACTTTTTCTAAACCTAAAGTGTTTTCATCTTGAATATTTTTGAAAAGTATTTTCAAAACATATTATAAGTATTGAAAGGTAATTATTACTTATTAATTAAGTATGAGTTTTAATGATTAATTATTTAATTAAAGATAATTAGTATTTAATTAGTAATTAAGCAAAAGTAATTAGTACTTAAGTATTAATTGAGTAAGGTAATTATAATTAATTAATTAATTAAGAAAGTTTTAATGAATTATTAATTAAGTAAAGAGTTAATTAGGTATTAATTATTAATTTAAGTAAGCTTTAATTATTTAATTAATTATTAATTAATTGAGGTTAAATTATTAATTAATTACTAATCAGGTAGGGTTTAGTTATTAATTAATTTCAGATTTAATTAAGACTAAGTCGAGATTTAATTAGGATTTAATTAGTATTTAATAAAGGTTTAAACTTATTTTAAATTAAGTAAATAAGGGTTTTATTTTTAATTACTTTATTTTCAAGGAACGATTTGTTTAAAAAGAAGCTTTCTTTTGTAAGTAAATAAGTTTAAATAAGGGATTCTCTTTGTCTACGTCATTAAGTAGCCAAAAAAATACAAATAGATTACTGATGACATCTGTTTAGCTGAATAAATCTCATCTGCTACAGCTTAATTGAATAGATTATTTTGGACATCTATTTAGCAAAATAAATCCCTGTTCTTCTATTATTAAATTGAATATATTATGAATGACATCTATTTAGTAGAATAAATCCTCGTTCTACTATTATATTAATGTGGACTTATATGGATTAATTAATATGTCAATTAATTGGATAAGTGATGAATTAGCTAGTGATTGCTGATTGATTTTATTTACATGTCTTTTGCTTATGTGAATTCCAGTTATGTGACTTAAAAAGGACAAATTGAATTAAACGGTAACTTGATTTAGTACTATTGTGGTTGCTAAGTCTCTTCCCAAATTTGTAAAGTTATATAATTAAATTAACTTCGATTTTATATCAATTTGAGGTTAAGCATTTATAAATGACGTTTTAAGTTAACTAATTATTTTATTAATGGTGATTTAAAGTTAAGTAATTATTTACTTATGATGTTTAAAAGTAATTAATTAATTTAATAAAGATATTTATAAATGATAAATTGTTTATAAAAAGGAGATTTTCAAAGGATATTTGGTAAATGATATTTTATAATGGATTTTTGTAAAGGAGATATAAAGGAAGATTTATAAAAGAAGTTTTATAGATTAAATTGGAGATTTATAGAAGTAATAAATATGAAATGGGCTTATAAAAAGTGGAATTTTATAAAAAGGAATGAGATTTGTTTTGACCATTTAATCCTTCTTAATTATGATGGTATGGAAACATTCTTTTCATACTTAACACAAAAGGATAATGGTTTTGTTTTTAGTAAGAAATGTTTTAAATGATATATTTTTTGGCCTATTTAATTTGAACTTGGAAAAGAAGAAATCTTCCTGAAATTTTGTAGATATACTTATACCGCTGAGATAAGTATATAGATATATTTTCTAAGTATTGAAAGTATAAATGTTTTGGTAATATATTTATACCGGTGAGATAAGCATACAAATGTTTTTCCAAGTATTGAAAGGGACATAAGGGGTTTGTGAAAATATCCTTCGTGAAGGTATTTTGAATCAAAGATTTGAAAGTGATTTGATTAATGAACGATTAATTAATAAAGGCTTAGTGGATTCCACATGGAATTAAATCTATGTTTGATTTTTGTTTATTTGATAGTTAAATAACCGACTATCAAATCTTGGCTAAAAATACAACTCTGGAAATATCTAGGAGATAACATGTGAGTTATATGACACAATCATCTTCGATGATGTTGTACTATGTGCATAAATCTCGCTTGTTCTCCTAGGACAAATGATAAGGAAATCCATCTACTTAAATGGTTAGGAGGTGATCTCCGCTCTTATGTAGTGTTTGTATATTTCCAAAAGAATAGGAAATGAGTTTATAAAAAACTATCAAATGTTGGTTCGAAGAGATCGGGATCGGATAAGTATTAGTTATCCTAAAACCACTTCGAACCAACTCAAGCGTTCGATTTGGAAGCATATTGAAGATGTTTGAAGTGAAGACGGAGCTGTTTGAAGTGCAATGGCTATTTCTACTAATCCTGAGGGTGATTCCAAAAAGAATGTAGCAAAAGTAGTGCCTTCGGTTTGTTCATATCCTGAACAACTTGTATGGACGTATGCTAGCATTGCATTGTTGCCTGGAGGGCAGTGTTGGCATTCTAAGCAGGATGTGCTAAAAAAGGTAAAACGTAGCCTTAAGCCTCATCAACCGGGAATGACTAAAACAGAGGATATGGCGCATGGATATGTAGGTTGCACTCATTAGTGTATTGTTGTCACCTTTTTAGATTATTATTTATGGATTTGGTTGTGCATGAGAGCTCTTGGAATAAGATTGCAAAGAAACCGGGGTGATGAAATATTTAGTACTATTCAGTAAAAGGTAAGCTGGTCTTGCCATGTAGGGGGTCCATGCGAGAACCCCGATACATATAATAGAGATGTATTGTGACAGACAGTACACCAGTAGCCTTGTCATTGATGGAATCCATTCTCCAATAAGCGCCATACGGACTTAGTTGTGGCCAACTATGTTGGAACGTGAGATGCAAGCACTCCAGTTATATTCATAATTTACTTTAAACCCTAAACATTATTATAATATCATTGGATTTTCTATAGAAATGTTTTGGTTATCGTAAGGGAAAACCCATCTGTGTTTATGTGCGACGCGGTCTTATGGAATACCTTTATTTTAAATGGTTTTATAAAACATTTAGAATCCATTTGATTGTGTTTCTCACGCTGGTTTTACCAGACTGATCTGGACGTTATTTTTCTTATAATGCTAGGGTTAGCCCGAACATATTTGCTAGATTTAACTGGACACTTGGAGTTGGAGAAGACGAGCTGGATGCCTCCAAGACGTATTCCTATTTTTTCTTTTATCTTCCATTGTTTGTTTCTTATTTGTATTTATCAGAAATTATAAGGACAGGTTGTTATAACTATCCAAGGTTGAGGAGAGGCTGGTACTCTGATTGATGTATGTATATAAAAGTTTTTCTTTTTGTAAAGTTCATTGATATATTATAGATTACTCGTCACACTATGAGATTCTATACTGACTTTTATTTTCTTTCACCCCAGCTATCTGTCTTTCCAACACTTGGATGTTCGATACGTGAATACCATGGATGTATTAGTGTCGAGCTCCGAGGATCGAAAAGGGTAGGTTGTTACACTGATTCAATGTACTCTTTTCGATTACTAGATGTTATACCATTGATCTTATCTGGGTATTTAAAATCTGTTGTAACTTCTATTAGTACTCTAGCATAGTTATGTCTTGTCTTGGCATTCGTTGTATTATCCAATTTAACCAAGGGGACTTGCAATTCTACTAATGCCTTCTTTACTCCAATTGCTAGATTTAAATCAACTAGTCTAACCAAATTGGGGTTGAAGCAAAATAATCTAATGTAAGTTCCAGTTCTGGGGTCCATTTCTTTATAATCAAAATTCACGAGTTGAAAGTGTAAGGACCATTTTTGATTATAGAATCAAAAATCACTTGTGAAGACAATTTAGTAAATATGAATCCATTAGATTTATAATATATTGCAAATATGAAACAAGATTCATAACTTTGGACACAAAATTCATGAATTAATCATATAAAGGCCTACGGTCCACGATATAAACAACTAATGTATTAGACCATTTACACACATTGTCTTGAATAATTGAATCAGGCATCTTCAACGCAGGACCATCATCATCCATAGTTGTAGGGTAAAACTGAAGGTCGGTGTAACGATCTGCCTTTCTTACGCCCAAAGACAACACTTAATACATCCTTGGAATTCATATGCCGATCATCTAAGTGTCCAAAAGATAGGTCATGGGGTAAAGAAAATAAAAGAGACAAGAGAAATAAAACATAGATTCCTCGCAACGTTAGAGTTACATATTCAACATCACATAATAGTACATATGGTTACTCCAAAAAGTTACATCAAGTTACAACATGTACTACTTCCATTAAGTACAACTATAATACCCTCCTATATTGCTCATACATAATATACAAAACACAATGGAAATAAAGACTACTACAGGACAATGCTGAAGACTCCTGCTTCATCCTGCTTCCCAAAATGCTCCAAAGAAACCTAACTACTTGGCTACTCATAGAAATTTGAGTACCCAAGAGTTTAAGAGAAAAAAAATAAAAATCCAGATCAGATATGAGTCTGGTGTGAGTAAAGCATAAAGTTTAACTTTATAAAAACCTTTAAAACAAGGGTATCTCATAAGACCATGTCGCACATAAACAATGACGGGTTTTTACCTTCTGTTAACCAAAACATTTTTATATAAAATCCTCTGGTATTATCATAATGTCTAGGTTTAAAATAAATATGGAATCATAGACGAAATTGTTACATTTATTACAGTTTAACATAATAGGTATACAATCAAGTCCGAGGGCTCGTATTGAAAATTGGATTCCAACTATGAAAGGGTAAGAGCCTACCCACTGAATCCGTACACCTTTAGATAAAATGTACGGGAGGCTATAACACGTTGCACCTCTACTACTCAGGTACGACCCTACTCCTTACCGGAAAGCACCGAATATGATCACCACTTGATTGTGATCAACAACCATAAATGGGATCCCGAAGCATACGATGAATATCGATTCTAGATAAAGGATGACCATACCCTAATGGAAGCGACCCACATAGCCCTACTGCACATCCCTGCTTTAGTCATTTACCGGTTGTGAGGCTTGAGGTTACGCTTTACCTTTCCCTCATAGCAGACCATTTTGGAATGCTACCAGTGCCTTCCAAGCAACAACGCAATGATAGCATTCATCCATAGAAGTTGTTCCGGGATCGAACAACCACTCCATAAATTACTATCTTCCATTTTGGAACCACCCTTAGGAAGAATAGTACAACTATATAACATACTTCATAACGATCCAACACGAACGTTATTAGCTTGGAATAACTCAGATAGATCATACTTATCCAAAATCAGTGTCTACAAGCTAAGCAGTAATTTCTAACTAACTCAATTCTGATTCTTTTGAAAGTATGCAAACAGTATTCGAGTCCTCACAGGGGAACTCAAAAATACACAACATACTTCCTGAGTTAAAATAGGTCAAGTTATAGATAGCGGACAATCTGCTACTTAAGGTGATTATACAAAGTTCGCATATGGATAACCATATACTTGATTTAAACATGACCCATTGATAGAAATTAACCCTCCTAAATTTATCACATTTTTCGATATTTCGATCTTACTTTATCCCTCACCTAGAAATTAATTCTAGATCTCACAAACAGAGGGTCGACCTATTCATCGGCTTTTAGTGCTACATATGAGATAACTTACTTTCCATAAACAAGTCACCATATTAGCATTAGATTTCATATTTATTTGGGGTTACTTAATGGGTAATTGACAAAGAAATCCCTTGATTTAAAATGCCTTTGGAAAAGGAAAATAGTTTCAACAAAACCGATTTTTAGAAATAAAGTGATTTAAAATTTATACCCTTATTAAATAAATTAAAGAATAAATTAAACCTTTATTAAATAATAATTAATTAATAAATTAAACTCTTATAAATAATAATTAATTAAGTCCTAATTCAATCTTAATTAAACTTTAACTTAATTAGCGATTAATAAGTTAATAATTAAACCCGTTTTTGAATAAATACTTAATTATTAATTAATCCAAAATAAATAAATAATAATTAATCCCTAATTAATAACAAAATAATAATCAACTTTTGATTAATTAATTAATTATAACTTATTACTTAATTAACACTTAAGTACTAATTACCTTTTTTAAATTAATGACTAAGTACAAGTTACCTTTCTTGATTAACTAACTAAATAATTGTTAATTAAATAATTAATTAATTTATTTAATAATTCCTTTTTATTACTTAATACATGTTTTCAAAATATTTTCCAAAATGATTCAAAGTGAAAACCACTTATAGATTTCGAAAAAGAGTTTGTTTCCACGAACTGCACTTATAGCGACTATCGTTATACGACCTATAATTTTTAAACTTGTTTTAACATACCAATAGTTTAAAAACTTCCATTTTCATTTAAACCCACTTTGTAAACTTTGAAAAATCTTTCAAAACTAAAAGTATTTTTTTTGAAAACTTTATAAACTTTAAGTAAATTCTTACGTAAAACTAATTTTCAAACCAAGGGATTCTTTTATCACTTAAAGGTGCTGACTTTCTTTCATACAATCATGTATTTAACATCATATCATACAAGGTTACCTTCCAATATCAACATAATCCAATATCTCAACTTTATAACCAACATAACCATTAGACTTTATTTTAGTTTACTTCCAAGTCATGACACTTAATCACATACAAATTATAATCAAACATCTTTATAATCCAAGCACTTTTACATACATACAAACAACATTACTTCACCCACCATGCGAATTGATATATACAACAAGTAAGCAATGATATGTAATTTAAAATTTTAGTAAAAAAGTGAGAACCTTACTCACCAAAAGCTACTAAATCAACTCTAACTTCCTCTAGACTTTGAAACAAACTAGATCTTGAATTTGCTTTGGAAAAAGGTTGGATTTTTGACTTGAAAGGGCCAAAATATGTTCGACCTTGGCTTAAAGGGGCTCGGCCTTGGTGGTTATAGTGGATGTGGACTTGTTTAAGGTAGAGAAGGGTTTTACAAGAAGAAAGAAGTGATTTCTAAGTGTTTTAAGTATTAAAAGGAAGGAAAGAAATGGTTTTTAAATTTGAGAAAATATTTTAAGAGGCAATTAAAGGGTTTTTGAATTTGAATAAGGAAGAATAGATTTTAAAATAAGAATAAAATGAAATTAAGAAGGAGGAAGAATTTGGAAATCCTTTTATATAATTTGAAACAGCCTAATTACCAAAAAGCCCGTCTTCCACATACCCTCCGCTAGAAAGCTTCCACATCATCACCTTCCCATCGTAACCCTTCCACATGCAACCAAGGAGGATCCCTCCTTTTATCCAAAGGTGAAACCACCTGCTTGTACTTTAGATGTGAATGATGTGTGACTTTTCATTCTCTTCCATTTTATTTTGATTTTTATTTTGAAAAATGTCACATCTTTCTTATCTCCCTTAAGTAAACAAATATGTACTTTTCTATCTTACTAATTTATGTTTACTTTTGTTGTAAATGTGTTAATGTGTTAATTAAAATATTCCCAACATTTTAAACAACTTTTTTATGGTGAAAGATTGCAATTTTGGAAAAAGCTTTTCGGTCACACTTTCTATTTTTCTTTGAACTATTTATTTTCATAAACAAAATTTGAAATCCATTTCACCATCACTGGTTATTATTTAAAAAGGGTATAAAATCCATAAATTAACTATTTAAAAATATATTAAATATCCATATTTAAAGTAATTAAATTATGGGTTGTTACACTCTCCCTACCTTAAAAGAATTTCATCCCGAAATTAGCAGACAAAGAGCTAACTTAAAATGATTTAAAAGGCTATATATTATACCTCCTGAAATCCATACAAATGACATACACTAAGCATCTATAGCAAAACAATGCATACACTGTACATACAACAAATAAACAGCTATCTTAACATCAATTCTGGGTAGGCTTCCCTCATACGGTCCATAGTCTCCCAAGTATAATCTCTGGAATCATCACTCCACTGAATATTTACTATTTTCACCACCTTATTATGCAACCTACTTTCATCTTGATCTACCATACGAACTAGATGCCTGATAACCATCAAGTTCAGCTCCACCTCCAAATCCTCTTGAACCAACGATTCTACAATCAACGAAGGGTCATGCACATACTTCCTCAGATGAGATACATGGAACACATTATGAACACCCGCCAACCTCTCTAGCGACTCCACTCTGTAAGCAAGCTGGCCAATCCTCTCAAGAATACAGAATGGTCCAACATACCTTGGTACTAACTTCTCAGCTCTCCTAAAACGAAACACTCCTCTAATTGAGGCAATCTTAACAAATACCAAGTCTCCGACTTCAAATTCCAAATCTCTTCCCCTTTTATCGGCATAACTCTTCTGTCGGTCCCAAGCTTCCTTCATTTTTCTTTTGATCACCACAACTTCTTCCATAGCTTCTCGAATCATATCCGGTCCAAGCACAAGCCAATCTCCAGTCTTAACCCAACACGTCAATGACTTACATGGACGTCCATAAAGGGCTTCGTAGGGTGCCTTGTTGATGCTTGCTTGATAACTATTATTGTAGGAGAATTATACCAAGTGTAGATGATCCTCCCATGATCCTTCAAAATCCAGAATACAAGCCCAAAGAAGATCCTTTAAGATTCGATTCACCCTTTTCGTTTGGCGGTGATATGTTGTGCTCAAGCTTAGCTTTGTCCCTAAAGCTACTTGCAACACCTCCCAAAACTACTAGAAAGATAGAATCTCGATCACTTACAATGCTTACCGGGACCCCATGCAATCGAAAAATCTCCTTCATATAAATTTCTACCAAATAAGCTGCAGTTCTTGTCAGCTTTACCAGAATAAAGTGAGCACTCTTTGTTGGCCGATCCACGATAACCCACAATCCTTCATTTCCTTTTCCGGTTCTAGGTAAACCATCGATAAAATCCATTGATATCATCTCTCATTTCCAATTTGGGATTTCCAAGGGTTGAAGTAAACCATCCGTCTTCTGATGATCACCTTTTATTTGCTGACAGATCAAACATCTATTGACATAAATTGAGACATCCCTCTTCATTTCAGGCCACCAAAATACCCATTTTATATCCCAATGCATCTTAGAAATACTTGGATGGATATTCAATTCGGATCAATGGCACTCCAATAAAACTTCTTATTTAAGGCCATTAACATTTGGGACACAGATCCTTCTATTCATACGCAAGGTGCCTCGGTTATCCATCTTAAAACTTGCACAGTGCCCCTCCTCAACATCTTTGATGATCTTCAATAAGTGCCCATCTTCCTTTTGTTTATTGGCTATCCTTTCCAATAAAGTCGGAGCAACTTCCAAGAGGGCAAGAACTGCATTTCTAGTTAAAGCATCTGCCACCACATTCGCTTTCCCTGGCGTATAGAGGATATCCAAATCATAAGTCGCCAGAAACTCTAACCATCGATGTTGCCTCATGTTTAGGTCTTTCTGAGTGAAAAGATACTTCATGGACTTATGATCCATGAAGAGATCAAACCTTTTACCTATTTAAAGAAGGAATTCACTACTAGGATCCTTTAAGATTGTAAATAACTAGAGAGGAATAGAAGGATTCTTACCCAGCAAGTAGTGCCTCCACATCTTCAACGCGAATACTACGGCTAACAGCTCCAAGTCGTGCACTGCATAATTCTTCTCGCGAGGCTTTATCTGTTTATTTGCATAGGCTATAACCTTCTCATGCTGCATAAACACTGCATCCAAACCAACTCTACATGCATCCGTAAAAACGGTTAACCCCTCTCCTCCATCTATAATAGCCAAAATAAGGGCACTGGTCAATCTCTCTTTTAACTCAAGAAATGCACCTTCACACTTTGGGGTCCATTCAAACTTAACGTCTTTCTTTATCAGCTTGGTTAGATGAGCGGCGGTCTTGAAGTAATCCTTGATGAACTTCCTAAAATAATCGGCCATCCTAAAAAGCTTCTCACTCCTATGGGAAATTTGGGGTATCTTGAAATCTTGCACAGCAGCTACCTTAGCCGGATCAGCTGAGATGCCATCACCCGATACAATATACCTTAGGTATCTCACTTATGATTGCCAAATGTGGCACTTGGAAAACTTTGCCTTAAGGATGTTTTTCCTTAACCTTTCTAACACCACTTCCAAATGGTGTTTATGCTCTTCTTCCGTCTTTGAGTAGATAAGAATGTTGTCAATGAAAACCAACACCAACTTATTCAACACATCCCTAAAAACTCGATTCATGATATCAACGAAAAATGCAGGCGCATCGGTTAGCCCAAAAGGCATAACCAACCACTCATAGAAAAAAGTCAGACCCTCTAAAAGCAGTTAAGGGTATACTGTCCTTTGCTACCCTTAACTAATGGAAACCTATAGCAAAGTTCATCTGATAAAATACTCTAGCTCTATGAAGTTGGTCAAACATATCATCTATGTGAGGTAAAGAGTATTTATTCTGAATGGTCTGCTTGTTCAACTCCCTATAGTCCACGCATAGTCTTAAAGAACCATCGGACTTAGCTATAAAAACAACATCCAATCCCTAACTCGAATAGCTCTGTCTAATCAATCATCTCTTCAATAAATCATGTGTTTGGCTTACTAACTCCAGCTTCTCTCTTGGGGGCCATTTCCCCAAGAGGTTGGATAATGGATCTCGCATTAGGAATTAGGTCAATATGAAATTCAATTTCCCGATAGGGAGGCAAACCACTAATGGCTCAAAGATATCCAGAAAAAATTTAACAACTTCTATCGATCCCAACTCTTCTTGGGATGATTCTAAGGAATAAAGGAAACTACTCCTACATTGTTTGGTTTCCTACAAACTATACTTTTCAATATTTTTCTGGAGTTGGGTTTTTAATGCAATCTAGAATAGCTCCATATTTCAACAATCAATCCATACCAAAAACAACATCAAACCCCTTAAAATCCAAGACAAATACATCACAAAAGAATCGACATTTTCGAAAATCAATTTGTACTGTTTCACAAATCAAGCATAATTTAGTTATACCGCCTATGGGGTTGACACATAAATAGGGGTTTCTACAAATTTCGAGATAAGTTCTAATCTATCTACCAATTCTTTAGAGATAAAACTAAGAAAAGCTCCGGTATCAAACAAAACATGAACTAAAATTCCATTAATAAATAAAGTACCTTCCAAGACTCCCTTCCCTTTAACTCCTTCAGATGTTGAGGGCTCATCGTTAATAGCATAAACTTTAGCTTGCTCTCCCTTTTTCATCAATGGAAAATCCTTAATCATGTGCCCAGGCTGGTGGCAATTGTAACAAAGTGTATTTTGGACTATTGAAGAGATAGCCTTCGCTTATTGACAGTGCGTTGAAAGATGCCCATTTTTCTTATAATTGTAACAAACAACATATTTATACTTGTCTCCTGGATTTCCTTCCTCTGGTTTTTCCTTTCCCTTCTTCTCCAGTTTGGGTTAAACTTCCTTTTATTTGGGTAATGGTACCGCCACTGGGTATTGCTGGTGGTGGTTTCTTTTTCAAAAGCACGTTATACCTTAAGGTCATGTCCGCCATATCTACAAATGATTTCTTCACATGAGCGGTCATCTTTTCATGGAACTCTTCTCTCATACCTAATATGAACATCTTGCTTTTCTTTAACAGCGTGTCAATAAGTCTAGGGTTGAAATGAGATAACTCATTAAACTTCGACTCGTATTTAGCTATCGACATGTCTTCCTACTTGAGATCCATGAAACTTCTATATAGTCGAGTCTTTCCTGCAGCTGGCATGAATTGATCTTCGAACACTTCTTTGAATCTAGCCTAAGAGAACTCATCTTTTGTAACATTTGCGGTAACAAAAGCCCACCATGCAGCTGCACCTTCTTGCAATTGCCATGATGCCAAGAACCATTTCTGATCATTCGAAATGTCCAAACCATTGAAAATCTTCTCACATGACCGTAGCCAAGCTTGTACTTCAATGATGGATTCTGTACTCTTGAAAGGTTTTCCTCCTAGGTTTACGAAGTCCTTGCATAGAGTTGCGAAGTTTACTCAAGGCTACACTGGAGCTACTGCCTCAACAGCTAGTCCTCCCATTCTAACACTCGAGGTTCTTCCATTTGTGGTTGTTATGCTACTATTTACCTTTCCTTATCCCCTTCTAGAACTCATTCTTACTACTTGAATAAAGTAAGATATCTTTAGAATGCATAGATGAGATTATCTTTGAGAAAAAGAGCGTAAAACCACACAAAGAAATGCTGATCAAAACAACATGGAAATGCACTCTCAAAGACTGAACTCATTCTAGGGTACTACTAACCCTATCTCTAATGAGTTGACCCCGACCAAGGCGTAGGTGTTCGCTCAAACTAAGCTCTGATACCAAGTGAATGATCTGCCTTTCTTACACCCAAAGACGACACTAATACATCCTTGGTATTCATGTGTCGATCATCTAGAATGCTACATCGAAGTTTCCAAAAGACAGGTCGTAGGGTAAAGAAAATAAAAGAGACAAGAGAAATAAAACATAGATTCTTTGCAACGTCAGAGTTGCATATTCAACATTACAGAGTAGTACATATGGTTACTCCAAAATGTTACATCAAAGTTACAACAAGTACTAATCCCATTAAGTACTACTATAATACCTTCCCATACTGCTAATACATAATATACACGACACAGTGGAAATAAAGACTACTACTGGATAATGATGAAGACTCCCGCTCCATCCTGCTTCCTAAAATACTCTAAAGAAACCTAACTACTTGGCTACTCATAGAAATTTGAGTACCCAAGAGTTTAAGGGAAATAAATAAAACTCCGGGTCAGACATGGGTCTAGTGTGAGTAAACATAAGGTTTAACTTTATAAAAACCTTTAAAACAAGGGTATCTCATAAGACCATGTCGTACATAAACACGGACGGTTACCTTACGATAACCAAAACATTTCTACATAAAATCCACTAGTACTATCATAATGTCTAGGTCTAAAATAAATATGAAATCATAGCCGAAATTCTTACATTTATTAAATTTTAGCATAATAAGTATACAGTCAAGCCCGAAGGCTTGTATTGGAAAATAGATTCCAACTATGAAAGGGTAAGAGTCTACCCACCGAATCTGTACACCTCTAGATAAAATTACGGGAGGCTACAACATATTGCACCTCTGCTACTCAGGATCGACGCTACCCCTTATTGGGTAGCGCCGAATATGATCACCCCTTGGTTGTGATCAACAACCGTAAAAGGGATCCCGAAGCATACAATGAATATCGATTCTAGATAAAGGATGACCATATCCTAATGGGAGTGACCCATATAGCCCTATTGCACGTCCCTACTTTAGTCGTTTGTCGGTTTTGGGGCTTAAGGTTACGCTTTACCTTTTCCTCACAACAGACCATCTTAGAATGCTACCAATGCCTTCCAAGCAACAATGCAATAATAATATTCATCCATACAAGTTGTTTCGGGATCGAAAAAGCACTCTACAAATTACTATCTTCCATTTTGGAACCACCCTTAAGAAGAATAGTACAACTCTATAGCATACTTCATAATGATCCAACATGAACATTATTAGTTTGGAGTAGTCATGATAGATCATACATATCCGAAATCGGTGTCTCCAAACTAAGCGGTAATTTCTAGTTAACTCAATTCCGGTTCTTTTGAAAATATGCAAACAATATTCGAGTCCTCATCGGGAAATTCGAAAATACACAACATACTTCCTAAGTTAAAATAGGTCAAGTTATAGATAGCGGACAATCCGCTACTTAGGATGATTATACAGAGTTCGCATATGGATAACCATATACTCGGTTTAAACTTGACCCATTGATAGAAACTAACCCTTTCAAATTTATCACATTTTTGGATATTTCAGTCTTACTCTTTCCCTTGCCTAGAAATAAATTCTAGATCTAACAAATAGAGGGTTGACCTACTCATCGGCTTTTAGTGCTACACATGAGATGATTTATTTCCCATAAATGGATCACTATATTAGCATTAGGTTTCATATTTGTTTGGGGTTACTTAATGGGTAATTGATAAAGAAATTCATTGATTTAAAACACCTTTGGAAAAGGAAATCAGTTTAAACAAAAATCGATTTTTATAAATAAAGTGATTTAAAATTTAAACCCTGATTAAATAAATTAAATAATAAATCAAACCTTTATTAAATAATAATTAATTAATAAATTAAACTCTTGTTAAATAATAATTAATTAATAAATTAAACTCTTATTAAATAATAATTAATGAATTAATTAAGTCCTAATTCAATGTTAATTAAACTTTTACTTAATTAGTAATTAATAATTATACCCCTTGTTAAATAAATAAGTAATTATTAATT
Organism: Allium fistulosum; assembly: GCA_030737815.1. Lineage (NCBI taxonomy): Eukaryota > Viridiplantae > Streptophyta > Magnoliopsida > Asparagales > Amaryllidaceae > Allium > Allium fistulosum. The sequence continues at coordinate 1,433,184,358 of CM060902.1, forward strand.
TATCCTAAATAAATAATTAAATAATAATTAATCCCTAATTAATAACTAAATAATTATTAACCTTTAATTAATTAACTAATTATAAATTACTTACTTAAGTACTAATTACCTTTGTTAATGAATGATTAAGTACAAGTTACCTTTCTTAATTAATTAATTAATTAATAAAATCATTAATTAATTAAATAAATAATTTATTTAATAATTCCTTTTTATTACTTAATATTTTTTTTTAAACATTTTCCAAAAAGATTCAAAGTGAAAACCACTTATAGATTTCGAAAAAGTATTCGTTTTCACGAACTGCACTTACAGCGACTATCACTATACGACCTGTAATTTTTAAACTTGTTTTAACATACCCAATAGTTTAAAAACTTTTTCTTTTTAATTTAAACCCACTTTGTAAACTTTGAAAAAAACTTTCGAAACTAAAAGTAAATTTTTTGAAAATTTTATAAATTTTAGGTAAATTCTTACGTAAAACTAATTTTCAAACCAAGGGATTATTTTATCACTTAAAGGTGCTAACTTTCTTTCATACAATCATGTATTTAACATCATATCATACAAGGTTACCTTCCAATACCAAACATAAGCCAATATCTCAACTTTATAACCAACATAACCATTAGACTTCATTTTAATCTACTTCTAAATTAATGGCATTCAATCGCATACAAATTATAACCAAACATCATTATAATCCAAGCACTTTTGCATACATACAAACAACATTATTTCACCCAACACACACATCAATATATACAATAATTAAGCAATGATATATGATTTAAAATTTTAGTAAAAAGGTGAGAACTTTACTCACCAAAAGCTACTAAATCAACTCTAACTTCCACTAGACTTTGAAAGAAACTAGATCTTGACTTTAATTTGGAAAAATGTTGGATTTTTGACTTTGGTTCGGCCTTGGCTTGAAGGGGCTCGGCCTAGGTGTTTATGGTGGATGTGGACTTGTTTAAGGTAGAGAAGGGTTTTAGAAGAAGAAAGAAATGATTTCTAAGTGTTTTAAGTATTAAAGGAAGGAAAGAAATGGTTTTTTAAATTTAGGAAAATATTTGAAGAGGCCATTAAAGGGTTTTGAACTTGAATAAAGAAGAGCAAAGTTTAAAAGAAGAATAAAATGAAATTAAGGTGGAAGAATTGGAGATCCTTTTATATAATTTGAAACAACCTAATTACCAAAAAGCCCCTCTCCCACATACCCTCCACTAGAAAGCTTCCACGTCATCACCTTCCCATCCTAACTCTTCCACATGCAATCAAGGAGGATCCCTCCTTTTACCCAAAGGTTAAACCCCCTACTTGTACTTTAGATGTGAAAGATGTGTGACTTTTCATTCTCTTCCATTTTATTTTGATTTTTATTTTGAAAAATGTCACATCTTTCTTATCTCATTTAAGTAAACAAATATACTAATACATGTTTATTTTAGTTGTAAATGTGTTAATGTGTTAATTAAAGTGTTCACAAACATTTTAAATGACTTTTTGATGGTGAAAAATTGCAATTTTTGAAGAAAGCTTTTCCGTCACATTCTCTATGTTTCTTTGAACTATTTATTTTCGTAAACAAAATTTGAAATCCATTTCACCATCACTAGTTATTATTTAAAAAGGGTAATTTTGAGTTATAAAATCCATAAATTAATCACTTAAAATATATTAAATATCCATATTTAAAGTAATTAAATTCAAGGCTGTAACAATCATTCTCTGAATCCGAAACCGAAGGAAGACCAAACTGATTCACCACGTCTGCCCATGTTCTACTCCCAAGTGTTGAATTAGGCGCTGGTGATGCATGTGGAGTAGGATCAGGTGGCTTTGGAGGAGGATCCACACTAGTAGCTACCGCAGATTTGGAGGTCGTGTCCACCATGATGGAGAAACGGTTATGACGAGTACACACATACATATATATTATTATTTTTATTGTCGAAAGCTTATTAAGCATAAAATTAATTTTATAAATTTAAAACACAATTTATATGATATTTTTTTTGATGTTTTAGATCTATGTAATTTCAATTCATTTAAATAATTTTTAAATAATACATACATACATATATATATTTGAAATTTTCTAAAATTAGTTTTAGTACCTGAATGACTTTCGACATTATATATATATATTTTCGAAAGTCATTCAGGTACTAAAACTAATTTTAAAAAATTTCAAATATAATTTGTATGATATAATTTATTATTATTTAGGTTTATGTTATTTATGTCATTTAATTAATATTATTTTAATTTTAACATTAGATAAATTTCTTTTATTTATGGCGTGAGTATTATGGTTTATATATACTGCATAAATTTTCTTTAGATTACATAAGCACATAAACAATCAGATTAAAAATATAGACAAGAATACTATAGTGAGAACGATAAATCACTCACCTAGATCCAAAATAACACGAATGCCAAGGCAAATCTGATGTGAACTGCACTTGATGGCTTCCAATACAATCCAAATTTTAAAAAACTCGAAATTCCCTTGATCTCTTCTAGTAACTACTCATTAGTCATTCAATTTGGCTGATTAAAGTGAAGAAAATGATGGATTTTGGTCTAATTAGAATTAATGGAGGTTTGATAATATTTAAAAAAGTGAAAATACGACTAATGACTATTCAAGGTGGCTTCCATTAATCCTAATCCTAAAACGGATTAATGGGTCACACTAACCACTCTGAATTACCAGCTAATCTGCTAAAAAACCGTTCAACTTAAAACAACCATAAAATCATATCATGACCATTCTACGGAATGAAAAACTATCATATATTATATTTGGAAGTGCCTTGAAATCTTAATTTGGCTCTTATCAAAAGTTATAGGTCTTACAAAATTTCTTAAGGTCAAAACCATCCAATGAAAATTCTAAGGGTAAAAATATCACTAATTAACATTACCCAAAATTATAGCCTTATTCGATCCAATATGAATTTAAAAATATTTTACGATCTTTCGATAAGTAAAATATAGATTGTTACATCTGTTCTAACAATATTTTAAAGTCGACCGTTATTACAGTTTGCGAAAAGTTATAAAGAGTCTATTCATCAAAGAAAAATAATCTGTTGGTCAAGAAGAAAAATGGATTAAAGATGTATCAGGCATGCTTGGTTCACATAATCCTTTAGGTGTAATGTTGTCTGAGCTCGAGCTTTAGTGTATTGTACTATATATTTTCCAATGTGGAAACTAATAAAAAAGCCAAAAAAAAGAGGCATTACGACAAACGTACACTGTAACAAATTGTTTTCATTCAAAGATCGTTCAACATATTCATGCAGTTGTGTGTGTGTGTTTTTTCTTTCTTTCTTCTGTTAAGTAATATTATCTAGTGATTTGTACGTAGAAGAGCAGCTTTCGACAAGACAATTATTTTATGGGATGTGGTAACAAGAAAAGTGTCACATGTCCCTGTTTTTGATGTTGTTATAAGAAAAGTCCCTGTAGATAAGAATATGTAAATTTAGTCCATGTTTTTTGAAAAATAGAAAATGCAAGGTGTTTTGCATTTTCTGAAATGTAAGCTAACTTGCAACTTTTTGATTATGATTTTTTTTTGAAAATTTTGAAAAATTTAAAAAGCGCAAGTTAACTTGCGCTTTCTATCAGAAAAGCGCAAGCTAGTTTGCGCTTTTATTTTGATTTGTTTTGAAAATTTTGAAATTTTTGAAAAATGCAAGTTAACTTGATAGTTTGCGCTTTCTGATTTTGAAATTTTTTTTGAAATTTTTAAAATTTTCGAAAATTTTAAAATGTTTGAAAAGCGCAAGTTAACTTGCACTTTTTATTAGGAAAGCGCAAGCTAGTTTGCGCTTTCTGATTTTGAATTTTTTTTTGAAAATTTCGAAATTTTCAAAAAAATTAAATTTTTGAAAAGCGCAAGTTAATTTGCACTTTCTATAAGAAAAGCGCAAGATAGTTTGCACCTTTTGATTTAGAAAAAAAACAGGGATTTAATTTACATACTCATTATCATAGGGACTTTTCTTACAACAACATAAAAAATATGGATCTTCAGTGCAAAGCTCCATGTGTCAAATTACCGAATTTTTTGACTTCAATCATGCCACCATCGACTAATGCCAACGAAATTGGGCTCTGTTAAACATAATTAAGCCCAATGTATCTGTAAAGGACTGTAGATCCAGTTGGTTCCAGCACATAGATGTTCCTTTCCCCAAGTTTAAATTTTATACACACTGTCCCACGCAATCAGACAAAATACAAAAACACTCAGACTCAGATCGATCATCGCCGGCGGTATCCACATTACCACCTAATCCTAGCCATCCAAATCTCACCAAATCCAATCTGATTCTCTTCTTTTCCACTTAAGGACAACAACTTATAATATATTTAATTACCAACTCTGCTCAAGTTACCAAGCACCACTCTCCTTTTTCAAAATGTTTGCTTTCCCTTCTCCATCCCACTCTTTCTTCGCTGAATGAAAAGCAACTTTTTCTCCTCCTCTTCTTTTTACTTAAAAGTTACATTTTTTGGTGCAAATTTCTTCAATGAAGCTGCTTTTATTGCTGCTGTATGTACTTGCTGGGGCTTCTGCTGATGGTCAGTTTTTTTCCTTCTTTTCCCTTTATTAGGTTTCAAAGCTTGGCCTGGGTATATATGCTCAGAAATAAGTATAAGGTTGAGTTCTTGTAAATTAAATGCCAGAATTTTGTGGCTCGTGTTTACATAGTGAAAATGCTACATATTTCTTTCTGCATAATTAAAATTGTGATCGAATAATGCTTCTTAGTTTTCTCCTTTTCCTTGTAAGTAGCCATTTGCTCATCGAAAGAGGAACGCTACCAATATCAGACAATCAAAACACCCAAAATTTCGACATGAACAAGTATTTTACATTTTGTATTTTGCTTGAAAGCTGACAAAAATGCTCACCCTTTGTTATCCTGGAGCCCACTTTTAGTATTTTTTTTTCTTGTGAAAAATGGTATTGGTTGTCTTATCGTTAGTTTTCTTGCTATGATCAGATTAGTAACAAAGTGTTTCCAACTTGGTACCAGGATGCTTTAGTTTATTGGACAAAACACTATACAGAACCTGACATTTTGTATTAGGTGATTCAATGCTGTTTTTTTGTGTTTCATTTATGGATTGGTTACTTTTGCACAATTAGTACTCCTAAACAACAGCATCTCTGTCATGTTATTTTGTTAAGTGATCACTATAGTATGCAATGTAGGTTTCAAGCAATAAGACATTGTCAAGTATAATGTCTAATAGTATAGATTACACTTGACTGTCTTAATTTTCTATAATTACAAGAATAGAAATGCAAATAAAGAGTATGTTTTTTGTTATTAATAACGTGTTGTCTTGTATAGCACATCATCAATGTCACACATCATTTTGACCATCAAACCTGGCAATAGAGAGTGCTCAAACAATGGGATATAATGCAACATTGCACAAGTTGTGTATACAATGGAATAATTATTGGTTTATCACTGTATTTAGAAACGCCGGGATGCATATTTTCACTAGTATAACATTCTAATGTTATTGCAATATTGAAATATGGACTGTTTGCCCAACCTTGATAACTGCAATTACTAGAAAAAGAACATGCTGCGTGACAATATGTTAAAATATATATTAAAAAATAGAATTGCTTCAGACACCCACCATAATCGCTTATGTAAAACATTTGAGTTTCTATTAATCAAGGTTTAAATCTCGGATTTCGGTCACGTTTCGTCTCGAAGATTTTATGGACCCGATCTCGTATCGGGCGAGATCTCGGACGAGATAAATGTATATCGGGCATCCATCTCGGATTTACATTTCGGGTCCTAAAGTTGTTCTCGGAGCAATCTTGGAATATTTGGTATCTTTAATATTAAATTGCATACAACTAAATGTATAAATACTAATTAAAATAATAATTTAATTGATTTGATTTGTAGTAATAACACTTTCGTCATGAGTAGCTTGAAAAAACATCCACACTGTATAATGGAAATAAATAATGAGGATTTATGAATTTAACATATAATATCACAACAAGATGAAGCAAACATGAAACATAACGTCACATAGGCACCCCCCTTTCAATTGTTCGAATATTTACTTGACGTCTTTACAATATAAACAAATAATTGTAAATAACGTTACAATTGGTTTTCTAATTACATTGTATATATTTCATTGTAGAAACAAAATATAGAACCATCCAGCATTTACAAATAAACATATGATTAAAACTCCAAGCTTCAAACATGTAAATGATCGTGGTAGTCATCAGTCAACAAAATTAAATCAAGCATTCCACTAGTTATATTTTAGTTACAAAAGTGACTAATTTAGCTTAAACTAAAAAAGGATGGAAATAGCATTAATTTGTGCATATATGAAATATATTAAGTAGCTTGATAGGATACTATAAATTAAACTGCAACGAAATGCATTTGCGACTGAAGAGGTTGGAAGAATGTATTATATTAAGTAAAAATAATAATTCTATGGACGTCGGGCCAATCCTGCTAAAAATCAAAATTTAAAAAATACATCATTTGGCCGAGATCTCGCAATAGATTTCGGCCGAGATTTGAATATCTCGACCGAGATTCATGTCAATTGAGATTAATCCGAATTTTGCTATTTCGAATCGCTTAAGGTCGAAAACGAGATCTCGACCGAGATTACCGAGATTTAAAACTTTGCTATTAATTTTAGAAAAATCTCACTTTGAATTTCTTCATTATCTTGAGCAATGCTTCTCTACACTTCGTTCTCGCCATGACTTCAAATTTTCTTGTCCGTAAAGAGATTGTGAATGAAATAATTACCTATTTAGTTCTGAAAATAATCAATTTAAGCATAATTTGCTTATAAGATTTCAAATTAATAAATATACGTGGAAACCGAAGCAAAATTGATCAGATTTGAACTTCACAATTGCTTTCTATTGTTTATTTCCAAATGATTAAAGAACAAATACTTGCTTTTAGAAAAAAGGAAAAAAGAAGTTATAGAGATGTGTGTATAAAAATGAAAGAAGTATTTTATTAAATACAATGATATTTATTAAACAAATGCAACAACAAAAATTCAATCCATGCAATACATTTTGCTTACCGTTATTTTATCAATTAAAAACAAAACTCTATATTTACATATAGGAAGTACAACCTTATTCCATAAATTAAGTTGTCAACCAATAACATCTACCAATCAAATACCATTCTAAATAAGAACATTAACCCGAGGTAAATATAGACAACTTTCACCTCCATCAATTAATAACCAACAAATTTTCAACTATCCACAACAATCTAACTATGCAACATCAAATATTAAAAAATTCCCAGCTTTCAAATTACCACCATTATCATCTTCCTACAAAAAACATAAACTAAAAAAAAAAAAATGAAGAACATCATCTTCTTCATAGCATTCATCACCTTAACAATCAACTCTCATCAAATAACCGCTGCACGAACTTTAGCAGACACAACAGCTTCACCAGATGACATGGCGGCATTACTAAGCAATTTACCACCTGACGTTTTGGCAAATATCACACAAAACATTGATCCAGCCAACATCCCACAAATCCAAGCGGACATTGCAAGCGGAAACTATGAAAATATCCCTAAGCTTGCCAACGTCAGTACCACGGATATTCCGGAACTTGCAAAGGAGGCAAACATAACTGATATTCCGAATATTCCGAATTTAAGTGATTTTAAAGTGAATATTCCGGATATAGCACTTCCTCCAATGACTGCTCCTAAGGCCAAGATTCCGTCCGTGAAAGAGATATTAAATCAACTTCGTGTTCCTGCATTCATTACTAATAGTTTGTTGAATAAAACGGATTAATATTGCAAGTTTTTGCTGTTAGAATTGTTGTAAGATGATGTTAAAAGGAAGAAAAAATGGTGGGTTAATTTTACTTGCATACATTTGAACGTAATACAATTTGTTTTTGTTGACAAGGGTTGACATTTAGACATGTCTGCAGGCTTTTTTTTTTCAAGGCAATTATATTTTCTTTTCATTGGCACTCGTATAAATAAATATTTTCCATCAATATAGACAGTTAACCATGCTTGTAATATGTTTCCAAATATGATTAAACTTGTTCTAACTCGTAATTATATGTTCGAACAAACGGTAGTGCAGCTGCATACTTCTATGGATAGGGTTTTTTGTCACATAAAATGGAAAATATAAAACACTTTTAATTCGAACAACTGATGTATACCACCATATTTATGAATGGTCGATAGCTTAGGTAGAAAATGTTATGTTGTTCTCATGATTTCTATGTGGGTTGTTATATCATTTTACTATTATACATATATAGTACATAACCAATAAATTGAGCTAGTGTACCTTTTCTTTTGTCAAACTTGATTTCTGCTGAACTTATTGAACAGAAATATCATCAGCATATTTGATTGTCATATGATATACATGTGAATCGGTGTCATCTTTGATTGTAATATGATATATCTCATAGGCAAGATGTGAATCATATGAATGATCTGTATAAATGGACTGAAAATTTTGGATGAATGATTTATATTGTATAGTTTACTTTAGTTGTTAGTGTTTTTTTTTTTGAAAACCCAGGAGAACCCGGCGGGCCGGTAAACTCTTGAGGAGAGTATAGTAAAGCCGTCCGCTGATCCAAGCCCCCATACCTCCGGGTAAATTTATATAGGATAGGGAAGCGCTTAGTAGGAATCGAACCTGGGTTTTTTTTACCAGAACCCAAGCCTCCTTTCCACTGCGCCGCACCTGCGGACAGTTGTTAGTGTTTATGTTGTGTTATAATGGTTGCACATGTGATATTCTTTGTTAGTGGGGAGATACTCTAGATTGCACTTGCATAGTAATTGCAGGTGACATGAATTGAAGGTTTAATCTAACAAACAATGTGGATGTCGGACTAATGTAAACTCTTTTTTGCAATTAGTAGAACGGTAGAAGATGTATTTGTGTATTGTGTAACAAATGGATCAAACAGATTAAATAAAACATGTACATACACACTGCTATATTATTTAGGTAATAAAATCTGGTTCAATTAGGGATGATACGTAACTATTGCAAAGTGGTTCATATGCATGTTTATGTTAGAAATTTGGTACCTAAATTCCATGACGCAGTAGAAGACGGAGGAGGAAGAAGCCCTAGGCTGTGGAGGAAGAAGTTGAAGTGAGATTGGTGCTGATTTGGGCTTCGTGATCATCTCGTTCGGTGTTGAGGAAGAAGGAATCTCGTTCGGTGATTGGTGAAGGCTAGGACATAGGAGCTACGTTCGGTAAAATAGAGGAGCAAGAGAGAAGAAAAGAAAAAAAAATATTGCCGAACGAAATATTTCGTTCGGTATTTGAGCATGTCGCTCTAATAGGAGATGCCGGTCCAGATTTGAAGTGCACTTTGCTGAACTAAATTGTGCCGGACCAGATGCATGCCGAACCAAAACCCATGGCTGCTATATAGCAACTACCCCTCCTCATTTCTTCACTCTATAAATAGTGGAGCTTCTGAACAATAATGACAGCCATCTTAGAGAGTTGAAACTCTGTAGAATTTTGTCTGTATTGTTAATTCTTCTTATGTATAGCCTCCAAAAGCGAATCAATCTTGTAACTCTAATTTTTCGGTGATTAATAAAATTTCATCTCCCCAAGTGGACGTACACTGCCTCGCGGTAGTGGAGCCACTATAAATACTGGTGTTATTTTTTTGCGCATTGCATAGATCCGTGACTGCCTGTTCTGGTGTTTATCTCTGTTTGTTTCGTCTCACTACAATCACGATCCAGTTGTTTTTAGCTGCGTTGGGTTTTTTATTCCCTTAGACTGATCATCTGAAGGGATTTTCCTCCAACAGTCTGGTATCAGAGCAGCAAGGTTGTTTGAGGAGTGTTAGACGCTATGGTAGGAGATGAAGCGACTCCAGTTGTTACAAGACCCCATACTAGAGGGATGTATATTGCGTCAGGATTAACAGTTGGCAATTGAGAAATGAAATAGGGATAAAGTCTTCGAGAAGTGGCAATGGAGGATGAATGTTGTTCTAATGAGGAATGAAGTCCATCCAGTAGTGTTTGCCCCTGAGGAGTTGACAGCTGACATCTCAGTCGCGGAAAGAAGGAGATGGAGAAATTGACGTTTACTACTTTACAACTAGCTATGGGAGAGAATGTTATCTCAGAGATTAGCAGTGAGACCACTGCTAGGGGCATTTGGACCAAGCTAGAAAATCTTTACTTTAATAAATCTCTGACTAACCGTCTGATATTGCTGAATACATTTTTCACCATGCGGATGAGAGAGGGTACTTCAGTGAATGAATATCTTAATTTCTTTGATGATCTCGTGATGAAGATGAAGACTGTTGACTTAAGATGGATGAGGAGAAAATGACAATGATTCTTTTGCGTTTTCTTCCGGAGCGATACATAGGTTTCGCTAACAGCCTTATATTTATCAGAGACACATTGACCGTAGAAGATGCAAAGTCAGACTTTCTATCTGAGGGCTTGAGAGATCAGATGAAGGAGATAAGTGATGAAAGTAGAGGTGGAAGTAGTAGTCACGACCTGTTTGTTGAAAGAGGTGTAGTGATGATAAGAAGAATTGGCACTCTAGAGGGCGTTCCAAGTCCAGGAACCCCGGTAATGGCAGGAGAGGAAAGTCTATGGACAGGAAGTGCTTTATCTGCAAGAAACCTGATCATTGGAAAAAGAATTGTCCATATTTGAAGAAGAAGGAAGAAGGCGAATCTTCATCATTTGCGGTGGAGAAGTCTGTATTTGACGATGTGTTGTCTGCAGCAGTATCGAATGTCTCAGACCATTGGGTGCTGGACTCGGGGGCGTCTTTTCATATGACGCCTATTAAGGATTACTTCAGTTCTATCGTTGGACGAGAGGGAAGCTCTATTCTTATGGATAATGATGTTAGCTGTAGGGCAATGGGTGAAAGTACAGTGAGGATCATGATGTTTGACGGAGTGATACGCACTTTGACAGGTGTCCGGTATGTTCCAGGTCTTCGGAAGTCCTTAATTTCTTTAGGACAATTGACATCTTTGGGATGCAAGGTAACTATCGAGAAGGATAGTCTGAAGGTTTCGAGAGGTGCACTAGTTCTTATGAAAGGAGATGTGTTTCGAAATCTGTATTTGCCGAAAAGAACCACAGTTCTTGGAGAGTCATGTGTTGGAGTAGATAGTTCTCGTGCATTGGATGCCACAAAGCTTTGGCATCTCAGGTTGAGTCATATTTCAGAGAAGGGCTTAGAGTTTCTTTGGAGACGGAAGATGATCAAATGAGAAAGCTTCGACAAGATGGATTTTTGCCAGGAGTGTGTGTTAAGCAAGCAAACTAAAGTATCTTTTGAAGTTGGACTCCATAGATCGAGGCTAGTACTTGAGTACGTGCATACAGATGTTTGGGGACCGGTTGCTACTTCTCTTGGAGGAGCAAAGTATTTTATCTCTTTCATTGATGATTTTTCTCGCAAAGTATGGGTGTATGTGATGAAGGCCAAATCAGAGAGTTTTAAGAAGTTCAAAGACTGAAAAGCGCTTGTTGAGAATTAATCTTGTTCTAGGTTGAAGGTGCTGAGATCTGATAATGGGGTGAATTTGTCTCCAGGGAGTTCCTCGACTTTTGTAGATAGCATGAAATTCAAAGACATTTCACTACACCTGGCGATCCACAATCCAATGTGGTTGCAGAAATGATGAACATGACTCTACTGGAGAAGGCTCGTTGCTTGAGATTGACGACGGGCTTGTCTAGAGGCTTTTTTGGGCCGAGGCATTATCCACCGCGGCGCATATCATAAATCGAATTCCGTGCTCAGCCATAGATGGGAAGATTCCAGAGGAGAAGTGGAGAGGTAAATCAGTGTATTTTGTTTACTTCCGAATTTTTGGTTGTCCTGTGTACGTTCACCATACATGTGATGACAAGTTGGAGGCTAGAGCATACAAGGACATACTAATGAGATACACCGATGGTATCAAAGGTTATCGAATTTGGAACCCTGTTGATCAGAAGATTGTTCATTCCAGACATGTTACTTTTGATGAGTCTGCTATGTTCACTCCGAAGGAGAAACTACCTATCACATCAGAAGATTTTGATAGGCCTAAGTAGATGGAAGAAGTTTTCATGTTCCAACCAAATGGTAGAGTTGTTGTTGATGCTGTCGAGGAAAACGCAGTTGATGAAACATCACAGGATAGTCCACATGTACCTTCAAGTAGTGCTGGGGATGTGCAGGAATCTAGAGGAAGTTCAGTTCAAGGTGGAGCTGAAAGGAGTTTAGGCGAAGCAGTACCTACCCGGGTCAGTCGTAGGACTATTAGGCTGCTCGAATATGGTGATTGGCAGTTTGCGAACCTTAGTCTTGGTGATCAGTTTGACTATGCCCTACATGTGGTTCATGAGGAGCTGCTTGACCTTGATGAAGCTTTGAAGTCATATGACGGTTCGAAGTGGATATGCGCTATGGAAGAGGAGTTAGAGTCGTTGAAGAAGAACAAGACTTGAGATTTGGTACCACCTCCTCAAGGAAGCCGAGTCATAGGTTGGAAATGGATGTTCAAGGTGAATGATGATGAGCGATACAAGGCTGGACTAGTTGCTAAAAGGTTTTCACAAAGAAAGTGATTGGAGTATAATGAGATATTCTCTCCAGTAGTGAGGCATACGTCCATCTGCATTTTGCTCGCTATCGTCGCAGCTCATGACTTGAAGCTGGAGCAATTGGATGTGAAAACCGCTTTCTTGCATTGAGACTTGGATGAGACCATCTACATAAAGCAGCCAGAATGATTTGTTGTAGATGGAAAGGAAAATTTTGTTTGCAAATTGAATAAGTCATTGTATGGACTTATGCAGTCGCCTAGACAATGGTACAAGAGGTTTGACTCTTTTATCCTTTCACTTGGTTTTGATCGTAGCATCAAAGACGCTTGTGTGTACTTCAAACATTTAAAGAAGGGTAGATGGGTGTACCTACTCTTGTACGTGGATGATATGTTGATTGCTTCCAAGGATAAGGCTGAAATCGAGAGTTTAAAGCGAAAGCTAAAAGCGGAATTCGAAACGAAAGACCTTGAAGAAGCAAAGAAAATTTTGGATATGAAAATCCAAAGGGATAGAAAGCTAGGACTTTCGAACCTCACTCAAAAGGAGTGCATTCGAAAGGTGCTTGCTCGGTTTAGCATGGAAAGGGCAAAGACAATTAGCACACCCATGCCTTTGCACATACATCTTTCTAGTAAAGGCTCTCCGATCTCGAAAAAGGACATGACCTACATGGAGAAGGTCCCATATGCAAGTGCAGTTGGCAGCTTGATGTATGTCATGGTCTACACTAGACCTGACATTGCACATGCAGTTGGATTGGTGAGTAGGTTCATGGCAAATCCAGGAAAGACGCATTAGGAAGCAGTGAAGTGTATCTTCAGATACCTTAGAGGAACTCCAAACCATGGACTTGTCTTTGGCGGCAGAGGAAGAGATTTCAGCTTGGTTGGATTTTGTGATTCCGACCATGCCAGTAATAGAGATCGAAGGAAGTCAATCTTCGGATATGTGTTCACATTTGGTGGGACATCGATCAGTTGGAGAGCGAGGTTGCAGACGATTATGGCTTTGTCCACTACAGAGGCAGAGGCAGAGCTTATAGCTGCGGTTGAAGCAGCTAAGGAGGCACTTTATTTAAGGGGATTATTGTGTGATTTGGGCTTCACCTACGAAGGAGTGAGTGTGCATTGTGATAGTCAAAGTGCAATTCACTTACTTGAAAATTTGGCATTCAGCTCGAGGACGAAGCATATTGAGGGGAGAGAGTCGTTCTTTGTCTCGATGAGTGAAGAGAAGCTAGTTCGTCTTCAGAAGATTCACACAAAGGAGAATGCAGCAGACATGTTTATCAAGTCGTTGCCTGTTGCTAAGTTCGAGTATTGCTCGGACTTGATTCGCTTAATGAAGTGATAGGTGTCATGGGGTGGCACAGGGGGAGAGTTGAGACGGTTCATGAAGACATTTGTTTTCATGGTGGAGATTGATAGGTTTTACACGGATTGAGTACTTGAACACTTTATTGACGAGCAGTGGCCTTGTCGGAGTTCGTTGACAGAGTGTAATGGGTGATGACATTGCGGAAGCTCATTGGGTAAGTATCCATTGCTTGGAGCATGAAGGTGTAGATGAAGTTGGAAGACTTGTATGGAATTAGGTATCAAGGTGGAGATTGTTAGAAATTTGGTACCTAAATTCCATGACGCAGTAGAAGACATAGGAGGAGGAAGCCCTAGGCTGTGGAGGAAGAAGTTGAAGTGAGATTGGTACCGATTTGGGCTTCGTGATCATCTCGTTCGGTGTTGAGGAAGAATGAATCTCGTTCGGTGATTGGTGAAGGCTAGGGCATGGGAGCTACGTTTGGTAAAATAGAGCGAGAGAAGAAAAGAAAAATTATTGCCGAACGAAATATTTTGTTCGGTATTTGAGCATGCCGCTCTAACATGGGAGATGCCGGTCCAGAATTGGAGTGCACTTTGCCGAACTAAATTGCGCCGGACCAGATGCATGCCGAACCAAAACTCAGGGCTGCTATATAGCATCTACCCCTCCTCATTTCTTTACTCTATAAATAATGGAGCTTCTGAATAGCAATAGCAGCCATCATATAAAGCTGAAACTCTAAAGAATTTTGTCTATATTGTTAATTCTTTTTATGTATAGCCTCCAAAAGTGAATCAATCTTGTAACTCTAATCTTTTAGTGATTAATAAAATCTTCTCTCCTCAAGTGGACGTACTGCCTCGCGGTAGTGGAACCACTATAAATACCAGTGTTATTTTTTTTTTGCATTGCATGGATATATGACTGTCTGTTCTGTTGTTTATCTTTGTTTATTTCGTCTCACTACAATCATGATCCAATTGTCTTTCGCCGCGTTGGATTTTTTTATTCCATTAGACTGATCATTTGAAGAGATTTTCCTCCAACAGTTTATGCTTGGTATCATCACGTTTGCATTATCCGATAGGTTAATACATTTTTTTAAGAACATGGAAATGATTTTACATTACATCTCTTATATAATAATCAAGACTCATAAGTACAAACGACGTCATGTACAATATGTTTCACACTTTAGTTACTCACTTTAATTTTAGTAGTAGAAATATCAATAATTCTTGGAGTCATATGTTTGTTGTAATCTCAATAAATATACAGTATAAACACGTCGATTAATTAATCAAATCATTTCATCTTTAGACTACTTTTCATCATTTAATAATATGTAACAAACTGATTATACAATTAAAAAGAACATGCACATACATACTGCTATATTGGTTAGGTAATAACATATTGTTCAATTAGCAATGGTACATAACTACTGAAAGTGGTTCATATGCACGTTTATATTTGGTATCATGTTCGCATTAACCGACATGATAATACATTTTTTTTTCAAAGCAATATGGAAATGACTTTTTATTGTGTCTCTTATATAATAATCAAGACTTATAAATACAAACACCGTCATGTGCACTATGTTTTACACTTCAATTACTCACTTTAATTTTGAAAGTAGAAATATCAAATATTATTTCAAGTCATAATATGGGTTTGTTATATTTTCAATATATCATATGGTTCATGATCATATGGTTTCAATTTCAGACTACTTTTCATCATTTAATAATCAACTCATTTCAGTGAACATAATATAAGTTGTGACAATTTTCCTAACACGATATCATTCAATTCTTTATTGTTTATCTGATTAATCTACATTATTTACAAATTTGTATACTTTTCTTATAGAATTTGCACAAAGAGGTGAGGACAACTAATTGGTAATACTGGCAAATCCCTATTTTATACTTGCTTAGTGACAGCCCATTTTTTTAAATTTAATTGATTAAAATGCTTATTTTAAAATGACATTTATTATATATATAAAATAATAGCTCATCACTGAGCATATAATTGGTAAAAATACCATATGCAATTCAAATCCGTAATGTGTGTATTCTACAATACTTGAAAATATTAAAAATGTATTTAAAATGCTTATACTATTTACATAATGAAAAAGTGTAAATCGCACGTAAGTGCATCTAAGAGCTAGAAATATTTGTATTTTATAAAAAATTAATGGACGGATATGTACTATAAATGCAAAAGCTTTAATGGTCAAAACACTTTTATTTCTAGTAGTTTTGTTGGTGGTGTCGGTTGCAAGTTGATAATGAAATTTAATTGATGGTTGGTCGGAAAAGGGGATGGTGGTGGAGGCCGCAAATCGATTGTGAGATTCTGTTGATGAACGGAGGGTATTTTCGAAATTTCAAAAGAACATCTTGGAAACTATATTTGTTGAATCCTTTTTATTAACAGTAGAAATATATAAAAAGAAATATGCTTATATGCAATTTTTCTACAAAAACTTGGAATGTGCCAAAATAATGCATGCTTATGATAGATAAAATAAAACAAAACAAAATAAAACATATTTAGAAGTCTGCACTTTTGTGCATGTAAACTGAGAAATTTAAGTTTAGATTGTATAAAGCATTCAAAATTAAGTATAAAATGCAAAATTCAAACACTATGATACAAAAGTGTGCAAAATAAACACATTTTACCTATGTTTGAGAAATGCGACATTTTTTTGTGTTCTGAAATAATTATATAAATATTCGAATTATTTGCGTAATTGTTCTTGAAAAGCAATGTTTTGCATTTTAAATGCGTATAACATAAAATTTCATCACTAAGAATGTAAGAATTAGATAAATGAAAAAGTGCGGAATATTAACACTTTTTTGCAATTTAAATTAAAAAATGAACTAGTAATAATTTGTAATATCAAGAAAAAAGGAACCAATGGTTTTGTAACATTGGTGAAAATATGTAAATATGTTCAAAATCCAAATAGGGATTTATAAGGCATTGTGATTTTGTTGAGGACCACTATAAAGTGATACTGAGGATCTAGATGTCGTGTTCTAGTCCTCTTGGAAATTCACTAAAAAAATTGTGCCGCATCATGTGACCAAATATTGTCAGTTATGAGGCGTTGACAAATCTTTTCTATTATTTCATCCAAATCATTACATATTTCAATTAAAAAATAAAATAAAAGACCAACTCATGACTTTTAATTATAAATTTAGACACCTTTCCACTATTAACAGCATCCATTCATATACATTTTAAGCATTTTAAGTTATAGCATATGAACCTCAATATAGTATCTCGATAACAATGACCCGTATCTTCTTTAACCCTTGTAATACTGAATACTTGTTCATTTTCAGACGCTTTCGTTGGCGTAAACATCGGAACCGCCATCTCCAACCCACCATCACCAACACAAGTAGTCGCCCTCCTAAAAAAGCAACAAATCAAACACATCCGCCTCTACGACGCGTCCCTCCCAATGCTAACCGCCCTTGCACACACTGGCATCGAAGTCACCATCTCCATCCCAAACGAACTAATCCTAGGCATCGGCCAATCGAACAAAACCGCATCCAACTGGGTCGCCCGCAACGTCCTCCCCCACATACCCTCCGTCAACATTACCGCCATTGCCGTTGGATCCGAGGTCCTCACCACCCTCCCCAATGCTGCCCCCATCCTCGTGTCCGCCCTCAGCTTCATTCACTCTGCCCTCGTGGCCTCCAATCTCGATCGTCAAATCAAAATTTCCACTCCACATTCCTCCTCGATCATCCTTGATTCCTTTCCTCCTTCCCAGGCTTTCTTCAACCGGTCCCTAGACTCGGTGATCCTACCCATGCTCAAGTTCCTTCAATCCACGAATTCGTATCTCATGCTAAACGTCTACCCTTACTACGACTACATGCAATCGAACGGTGTTGTCCCACTGGACTATGCTTTGTTCCGACCTCTTCCACCCAACAAAGAAGCCGTCGATTCAAACACTTTGCTTCACTACACCAACGTTTTCGATGCTGTTGTCGACGCTGCTTATTTTGCCATGGCATACTTGAACATGACCAACGTACCAATCGTCGTACTCGAGTCGGGTTGGCCACGTAAAGGAGATTCGACTGAACCAGATGCTACAGTCGACAATGCGAATACGTACAACAGCAACTTGATTCGCCATGTTCTGAATAATACAGGTATTACATAATCGCTTATTATAGGAAATTTAGACTGATTTTCAAAACAAATTACATATTTAAGCCAGGTTGAAAACTAATTACGAAAACATGCTTGTTTCTGCCTACGTGTCATAGAACGACGTTTTGTCGAGGCTCACTTTCAAACTGTGCTAGTGCAATTTTCTTGAAAATGAATATACTAAATTGTAGCGTCACAGTTTGAAAGCGAGTCAATAAAAAATGTTGTTTTATATTATGTAGGTAAAAATAAACTTGTGTTTGCGATTAGTTTTCAAAGTCACTTAAATGTGGAATTTGTTTCGTGAATTTAAAGTGGTCTAAATCGATAATTTCCCATTTATTAGTATATACATGCATATCCCTAATGTTCATACAAAAATTCTAAATATGTAATAGGGACGCCAAAGCGGCCTGGGGTAGGAGTGAGCACGTACATATACGAACTTTACGACGAGGATCTAAGACCAGGGGCAATTTCGGAAAAGTACTGGGGGCTATTTGATGCGAACGGTGTTCCTACGTACACGTTGCAGTTGAACGGAGCAGGAACGATTTTGAGGAACGACACAACGGACCGGACGTTTTGTGTGGCGAAGGATGGAGCGGATAGGAAGATGTTGCAGGCCGCGCTTGATTGGGCCTGTGGGCCGGGTAAGGTGGATTGTTCTGTGTTGTTGGAGGGTCAGATTTGTTATGATCCGAATACCGTGGAGGCCCATGCAACCTATGCTTTTAATGCTTATTATCAGAGGATGGGAAGGGGTTCTAGTACTTGTTACTTCAATGGTGTTGCTGCTGTTACTACTGATGATCCAAGTAAGGTTTTATGATGAAATGGTTGTACTTCTATTTTTATTTTTCTGAATTGTTGTTGATTAATTTGTTTGCTTTTTCAGGTCAGGGTAAATGTATATTTCCTGGAAGGTTAGTGTCCATAATACGCTTATGTTGTGTTTATTATTATACATAACTGAATTGTTATTTCCTTCCTCTTTCTTACAGTGGTGGAAAGAATGCATCATCTGTGAATGGTTCATCTATGGTTCCTTCTTTCAATTCGACAAACGAGGTTTCAGGATCTTCTAGAAGTTTGTATGTAACAAGATTTGTTGTTCAAGTCACAGGAATATTGTACTGGAGCCTGTTTTTGGTGCAATGTTTGTGTGTGTTTTGACACGTTTCAAATTATTATTTTCATGTAATATGCAGATTAGTTTTGTAGGTTGGTATGTTCCTGGAAATACTGTAGTGGACTGATTGGTTATGTATAAAATTAGAAGTAGCTGAATGCAGAAATGAGAATCACAAAATTGTTTTGGTTATTAGTCAGTATGTTTTTTCTCTTACTTTTTGGCAGTCATGGTTATTTCTATGAATCTAATAGAGATGATCTTGAAACATTTTCCAAATGTAGGGTGCAAATTTAAACCCAAATACATAGTTTTTCGCAACATATAGAATAGTCTGAACAATGTACAATATAGTACCACGTTTCTAAATTTCATACGTCTTTTACCTTAACATAAGCATGTGTTGTGTTTCTGTTCTCACGATTCGATCAGTCTTTATCTCAAGTGAAAGGCAAATCCCACAAAGGACTACTAGTACAGGAGAATTAAAGAAAAGTGGGGAAGCATCTTATGAGTCCCGCGAATTAACAGTGAACTTGTTATCTTACATTGAAACCTCAATCTACCAATTAATTCACCGAAATGCAAGTTAAAATCGAAGCAAAGAATCATGTTATCTATGAACGTCGGTCAAGAACGAGGAGGTACTATTAGTTCGGTTTGAAAAACATTGTAAAAATTAAACAAAAGGGTCCATAGCTCAGTGGTAGAGCAATTGACTGCAGATCAATAGGTCACCGGTTCGAACCCGGTTGGGCCCTTTAAAGCAATTTTTTTCCCATACTCTTTACTGTATGACTCAAATTGCACGTTCTTCCTACTGAAAAGAGCCATAAGAAGTTGAATATAGATCGTGTGGGCTCTCTTCAGCCCATCTTTCGAAGCCTTCTCAATAGAAATACAATGGATTAATATCCAATTCCCACTCAATATAATTAAAGAATCAAATAATTTTTATACAGTTCTGGTTTCGTGTTGGCTTAAGCCACATTACGAGTTGCCTCCAAGGTGTCTTTATTAAAAATAAAGGGGGACATTTCTAATCGCATGCCTGTATCACTTTGTCTATTACCTGCATACGTCCTATCTATACTTTTACTGCTTTGTCCTACCTGCTAATCTGTTCCACGTGGGAATAATGATCCACTTACACTCGATGCTTCCGGTCAAGACATTTGTGTAGCACTTGGAACATTTTTGTTGCTTCATTTAAAAAACCTGTCAAGATGACCTCTGCTACTAATAGAATTTATATTTGGTAAATTTAGAATATTTGTAGTTCGAAAAGGTGGTAAAAAAGAAGAAGAAGAGTTTGATGTTTTAGCGTAATATAGAAGATCCTGAAGTTGTACTTTATTACTAGAATAATATTATTCAAGATTGGAGACTGCATAAGTAATATATTACTATCCATGAAAACTAGGATAGTGTACTTTATTTTCAAACTTAATACTTGAAAAACTCTTATAAAAAACAAGTTTTACGAATATTAAATTAGACCGAAAGACTTCTCGGTTTGCATGACAATAAATTAGTCTGAAGTATTGGTCTCAAAATTTATTATCAATGTATTATGAAGTCCTTTAAGTGAAAATCTATTTCCACAAAACACCCATGTCAATGTTTTCAACGAACATGCACATTTTAAACTTCACATATTTACAGTGTAAACTGTAAATATGTACAGTTTAAAATGAACAAATATGTAAAATAAACATTTAGAGCGTGTATTGCACATTCTTACGTGTAAACTGTAAATTTTCATTTTACAAAAATGTGCCGTTGGAACTGCAAATATTGGTAGTGTAGAATGCAAAAATTTGGAGTTTTAACTGTAAAAAAACGCGGTTTAAAATGCATATTTTCACTAGAAACATTGATAAGGGTTTTTCGTAAAATTATTTTTGGCGGGGGCGGAAGTTGATTTTGATACTTTTGAAAAGTGTTTAGAAATTCAAACTTGTCTCCAAAAGAATTTTACAAATTCACACCAACAAATTTTTAATACAACCAAAATTCAAAACAAAACTAGCTCACAAACTCATGCCAAAAGTTTAAAATTAGCATGAGTTTGTGAGCTAGTTTTGTTTTGAATTTTGGTTGTATTAAAAATTTGTTGGTGTGAATTTGTAAAATTCTTTTGGAAACAAGCTTGAATTAATTATCAACCTAAAATAACCCTTATTATTTTCCCAAGTTGAGATAAAAACTAGGGGATTTTGACTACAATTCCATATTAATTTTTAAAATGGCTAAAAAAGTCAATGTTAATGATTTTCTATAAATATAGTCCCTACTCTACGTCTTTTTCTTTGCCATCTATTGTTCTCAACCTTATTTTAATACACCACCATAGAATTTAATTTGAATCTTTTAAGTACAATAGCCTTTTGTAAAATCATCGAACTAACAAATCATTCACCATTAAGACACAAATTTTATTATTTTACTAATGATGGGCATATGTAAAAATCAAATTTGTAAAATTCAATTTTTGATAATTCGGTAAGTTTTAATATAAATATCGTAATGAAGATCAGACCGCATCTTTCAAAGCAATAAAACAAAGGCTAATTCAACTTGATCTCATAAAGTTGTTAAGGAGTTTCCCATAAAACCGAAAAAACCATTATATTCGTATTTTTATTGGGTATACCCATATTATTGATTATTCTTTTCCTTTATACCATTCTCTAGTAAAAATCAGTCAGCGAAAAAATTTCAATCAACAAATTTCATGCAACACCTTCACACTCTATCCTCCAAGCCATAGCAACATTAAAAGTTGTTAATTCGTTAGTGTAGTCCAACTAAATTTTCTTACCAACATCTAATTCACTTCGACATGGGATGATACATTACTGTAGAAGCAAGTCAGCCACGTAAGCTAGACATGTTGATTTGTAACGTACTACGTCCTTAGAGTGTGTGGAAACCAAGCAAACAACATATACATGCTGCGTGGAAACCAAGCAATCCACGCACGTGCCCTGCGTGGTAGGTCTACAAATCACGCATTACACCTACGTAGTTCTCTATTGCTTCACTGGAGTCCCATCCTCAACGACAAAACACGTTTCTTAATACACATGCCTCAATGAGCTGCCACAACGCTATAATTCATTCTAGCTTTTCTTCGCCGGATGCGGACCTTTAGAAATTATATTAATCACAATTCCTCTAGCAGGTTGTCTTGGTCCCTCTTTACTTGACCCAGCCTGATTCCCTTAGGCAGGATGCCCTTAGGGTCTATTGTTTGTCTTTCCGCCAATTTGTGGGTTCCTGATATACTGCTACACATTTTCCTTAAATATCAGATCTTTAACGAAATCTTTCAGATGTCTGCACTCATTCGTATTATGCCCATTGGTCTCATGGAAGTGACAACATTTCCCCCAAACATCTTTCTTCCTCAGTTGCCTCACTCGAAGGCAGTTTATCATAGCGCTCAGTACCTTGCATAGCAAGGTAAGTATTTTCAACTATTTCATTCAATGGAGTATGATCTCTTGGCCTAGTATACCTAAAGCGCTTCTTGGTGTCTTGCCTTTTTCCACCAACGCCTTGGTTCATTCCTTGGCATTATTGTTGTTATTCCCAACGTTTACTAAAAACATTTCCATCACTATCACTAGTCTATTTTGTAGCAACATTGCTTTGTATTGCACTACTCGGTCCCTCTTGACCGTTAATAGCCAAATCTTCCATGGTAGATGGTTGCTTTCTTTTGAGCGACCGACCAAAATCCATCTTCGGGTGAACTCATTGATTAGTGTCATTAATACAATCTCCTCTTTGTCTTCCTTCCCTCAGTAACTACAACATTAAATCTTTTTCAAAAGTTCTTCAAAGTCTCTCTGGTACTTCGTTGCACGTTCGACAACGACAAAACATCTTTTGGTCACACAGTGTGGACCTGAAACTTCTCCGTAGATTTCTTAACCCACTGATCAAAGGATGATATGGACCTCGATGCGAGCTTAGTGTTATCTAGCATTTGAGCCAAGCATCTTCTGAATCTGGACGTCGTGGCAAAGATGATATAGATAAAGAATTTAGAGGCAAGCTTGAAATGGCCATGAGAGGAGACTACAAACATTTGAGTTTGAATTGTGCAAACACATTGTGGTCGGTATCGACATATTTTGGATCGTGAATTTATGATACTTGTGTTGTAGTTAAAGTATAGAATACTATAGCGATCCTATTGAGGTTCATCTCTAAAGGGTAGGCGAAAAGACTCCACAACTTTGCAAAGAAGAACAAGTTCCATATAAAACAAATCATATTGCCACCTACATGAAGTGATGGAAAAGTTGCTACTAAGATTGATGGCTTGAAGATGTAGATGGGAACAAAAAGAAATATGAACTCCAGCACTATTATGTGGCGACCATTGTGGTTGGTACCGATATGATTTTTAAACACGAAAAGCCTTGTTCTTCCCTCCCACTTTCTCAGATCTAGGATCTTACCCGGTCTTTCGTGATTTGGTGACCATGGACGACGATTATATGCTATAAATAAAAGCACTATGGCTTCTAGGAAAGGACTTCATAAATTCTCTTTGGAGTCCACATTTTTTATCTTCTATCCACTACTCGACCCTTGTAACTTTGAGCCTACTTTGCTGTTTTAGATCTTAAAACAATTGTAAAGCTCTTGTACTTGCAAAACAATTGGTGGTTTTTTTTTGGAAAAACTAGATATGTTTGCCTGGACACATTCTGATATGTATGGAATATCGTCGAAGAAAGCATGCCACGCGTTGAATGTGGATCCAAGATGCCATCCTGTGAAGCAAAAGAGATGCATTCTGGGTCCCGAGCGATCTTTTGCATTGAAAGAAGGAGTGGATAAGCTGAAAGAAAATGGTTTTATCCACGATTCCTTGTACCCCGAATGGTTATTGAACTGAACCCTTTGTTGGTCAAGAAGCCAAATGGAAAGTGGCGAACATGCATCAATTATTCGGACTTGAATAAAGCGTGCCTAAAAGACAACTTCTCGCTACCAAAGGTAGACTAACTTGTGTACTCATCACCTGGACACAGACAATTATCCTTCATGGATGCGTATTTCGGCTACAATCAAATAAAGGTGCACATTCCAGATTAGGAGCACACGAGTTTCATCACCGATTTGGGCTTGTACTGCTATCGAGTAATGTCGTTTGGTTTGAAGAATGCTGGAGCTACCTACTAGCAATTGGTAAATAAGATGTTTGAAAATCAAATCGAGCGGACAATATAGGTTTATGTGGATGATATGCTAGTGAAGTCATAGCAATCGATGAACCACATGGATGACCTCGCTAAGATGTTCGATGTGCTTTGAAAGTACGAAATGAAGCTCAATCCGTTGAAGTGTTCATTCAAAGTCACATTAGGAAAATTTCTGGGTTTCATCATGAACTCAAGGATCATCGAAACTAATCCAAAGAAGATTCTAACATTAAAAGATGTTGCTACCCTTAAAACAAAGAGGATAATGCAGAGCTCGAACAGGAAAGTCTTTGCATTGAGTCGATTTTTTTCAAAGGCAACGGATAAGCATATATCGTTCTTTAATGCCCTTAAGAAGGAGAAAGGAAAGTTTATTTGGACCAAGGAATGCTAGGAAGCTTTCTAGAAATTGTAAGAGCATATGGAGATACCACAATCTTGTCGAAGCCTTTGGAAGGGGAAGATCTGTTCATTTACTTAACAATATCTGCTCATGCACTGAGTGTTGCTTGGTGCGTGAGGAGTCAAAAACCCAAAGATCAGTATACTATATCAGTAAGCGGTTTACTGAAGCACAAAAGAACTACTAGAAGTTGGAGAAACTGGTATGCTACTTGTTGATTGTATCGAGGAAACTGCAACCATACTCCCATGCTCATCCAATAAAGGTTCTAACCGATCAGACGCTAAGACAAGTGTTGCATCGACTTGAGACTTCTGAAAGACTACTGAAATGGAACATTGACTTGAGCCAATATGATATAACATACCAACCTAGCATGACGATATATGGATAGGCGTTGACTGATTTCATTGCTGTATTCTTCGTTCGAGATGGAGAAGAGGGAGATGCCATGGTCCGAGTTTCCTGGTGGAAGTTTTATGCAGATGGAGCTTCCAATGAACGAAGTTTCAAGGAAGGAGTGATTTTGGTGACCCCAAAAGAACGAATAATATGCTTCGCCTTAAAACTGGAGTTTCTGGCAATAAGCAACAAAGCCGAATATAAAGCGTTGATCGCGGGACTCAACATAGCAAAAGAACTGGGGTTCAAGACACTGCATATATTCGGTGATTTCTAGTTGGTGGTCTGCCAAGTCAAGAAGGAATTTTAGGTTGAGAGAGCGAGACTTTCCCCTTACCTGATGAAGACACTAGAATTATTGAATGATATTGAACACTATACAATCATGCACATACCCAAAGAAGAGAATTCGAAAGCTGATTCATTAGCTAAACTGGCAAAATCTACGAATGCATTGCTTATAGGACTTGTTCCAGTGGAAGTTTTATCGATTCTGAGCATCGACCAGATGGATGTTGATTGGATTATGGAGGCTAAGGGAGAAAAGGAGTCATGAATAACTCCAATTAAAGATTATTTATTGAAGTAAACACTCCCGAATGGTAAGAATAAATAGCGAAAGCTCCTTCGTAAAGTGCCATGATTTATAATACAAGAAGTACATATAGGAGAGGTTTCTCAACCCCTTAATATGATGTGTCACCAAGGACGAAGCAAAGAAAATCATTTTAGATTTTCATAAAGGAAGTTGCGATGATAACATTGACATGAGACCTTAGTGAAGAAGATACTTCGACATGGATATTTTTGGCCGACGATCAGCCGAGATGCAGTTGATTATACCAAACAATATGATAGGCCAAAGGTTCGCAAAAATACCGAGATCCCTGTCTATAGGGCTTATGCGAATGGTTAGCCTATGGTCGTTTGGAGTTTGGGGAATTGATATCATCGGTATGCTCCCGATGTCAAAAGATGGAGCAAAGTACACGATTGTAACTATGGACTACTTCACAAAGTCGGCTGAAGCGGAATCGCGAGTCATGATCACAACGAAGAAAGTTATCAATTTTTTGGTGTGGAACATCATATGCAGATTTGGAGTTCTATAGAAAATCATTACTAATAATGGAATTCAATTCGAAAGTACTGATTTCAAAGACTTCTATAACTGGTATAGAATTACGAAGAGCTTCTCAATAGTAGCTAATCCCTAAGTGAATGGACAGGTAAAGGTGGTGACCAAGTTCATCAAATCCATCCCGAAGAAACAACTAACAAAATCTAAGGGTGACTGAGTCGATGAATTGCCACTAGCATTATGAGCTTATAGAACGACCCATAAGTCCAGGACTGGCCACTCTCCATTCGCTTTGGCCTATAGAGTTGAAGCCATGATTCCGATTGAACTGGAAATTACTTCTTTCAAAAAAAAAAACTATGATCCCAAGATGAACGAGGAACTTTTGCTTGAGTCCATCGACTTGGTTGATGAGAAATGGGAAGAGGCTGAACGGAGGGTAGATGCTTACCAGAAATGAGTGGCATGACACTTCAACGCCAAAGTTAGAAATCGTAACTTTGAGGTAGGAGATCTCGTAACGAGTCCTCCCGGGTATCGGGGCACTTGGTCCAATTGGGAAAGTCCTTATGCGAGATGGAACTTTCAAGCTAGCAATTGTTGATGTCATTCCAATTCTATAGGCATAGAATAGCGAACACTTATGACGCTATTCCACATAGATTTATTCATTTTATTTTCTACAAATAAGCTACTCTAATGAACTGGGGGCAAAGTAATAATGCAAGACTTTCCACCATCTTTGTTTATAAATAAAGCTAGCTTCAAGAACCGATCGAACTGTATTATTGTAAGCTAAACCTTACGCTGCATGATTAGTAGTGCAATCAAGTACTCGGAGGTAGGTACTGACTGACTTCTTTTACCCGTAATTGGGTCAGGGTAGTATAATCATGTTGGTTTCGATCGGATGATTCACTCCGTCCCTCCGATCTTTGACTAATGCCCGAAGATAGGCGAAGTCAATGGGGGATGCCTGGAGTTAGGCAACCAGAACACTGGTCCTTGGGGATAGGAACTGGTGTGCAATCGAAGCTTTCATGACTACATTTACGACTCGACAAGACATGCCAGGCCAAAGATAAATGATGATGGTTAATATGTTATTTCGATCAACGCCTGGAGATAGGCGAGGTGAAAAGTCAATGCTCAGAGTTAAGCATCAAAAACATTGATCCCCGAAGATAGTGGACGATGAATTAATGAATATCTATAACTAACAATAGTTATAGCCCATCAAACCACGTCCGACCGATGGTAAGTGATGAAGGCCAGAGAAATAATTCGATCAGTGCCCAAAGATAGGCACGATCGAAGTTCGGTATCCAAAGGTAGACACCGAGAATGTCGTTTTCCTGAAATTAGAAACAATATGAGATTGGATGCTTCACTAACTACAACCCTAATCGAATTGAATTCGACCCAGAATAAACTAGGCTGGCCACATAGTCGGTCGAATGAATAACAAGTTTGGTTTAGCCGAGAAAAAAATACTCTGGCAATGATAAACATAACTGAATAATAAAATATTGCTAAGCAATTGCAGAAGTTTACTTATATGTACGTATCTACAGTAAGTAATGGCATTGCACATACACATGTATGTATATATAAATGAAATGGCATCCCAAATGACGATATAATATATGAATGCATTGATATATAAACATCTAAAGTAAAAGTGCGGACATATAAATACGATAGAAATTGCACATGAAAACACTCTTTCATTTACATTCACTTTTATGCAATGAATTGGGGAGGCCGCTCCCGCACAATGTTAGCAAATATGCCAAAGAAAAAGTCAATAAGGAAAAAGAAACCGCCTTCACAAAGGCTCAAGCTGAGAACCTACTTCTTCCCTCGCTTGCTGCTTCTTTTGGAATAATCCTTCGACTGGTGCTTCTTCGAGCCTTTTCCATCCTTAGCCTTCCCCTTCTCTGGAGTGCTACCCCTGGAAGGTGTAGTTTCTTCTTCAATAGTCAGTTGAATGGTGTCTTCAGGCTTGTCAATGGCAGGCTCAGAAGATTGTGAAGAACCATTAGTGCCATAACCTTTTGGAGGCTTGATTTTAAGAGGAAGAAGCTTGGGAATAAGACTTGGCTTGTAGGAGCCAATGGCAGGCTTTTAAGTTCCTAGCTCAAGCTTAATCTTGATTTTCACATAGTCGATTTTCAACCTCTTTGCCATTGTGATATGATTGTCTGGGTCCTTCATGCTGGTGATTATAACGTCTTCGTCTTGGGATTGACTGGTGTCCTCCAACCCTTCCAATGTCCCTATTTTTTATGAATCTGGAACAAGGCCGAAGCTATAGGGAGGAGTCATGATGAATGACTTGGGCAAATGTAACAAATGGGTGGAGTCAACTGTGGACATCTGTTGTGATAGACTTATATTATGATCACCCAACTTTTGAATATTGGGTTACCTTTTGTGATTGTATATTATCGACTTATGTGATTGTTATGTTTCAATCATATTATATTAGTTGTGCCGACTCATTGATTACAGGAGAAGAGCAGGTTGTGATATGATTTCCTATCTTTTGGATAGGTTTACTTTACTTGTTTATGGACAATTCGGATTACCCTTGAGCCACGATTATGGAGAGGACCAACTGTGCCTTAGTAGTTCCAGTTTATATGTAAATAGTTTTAATATACAATATTTTGATAATTCCCCTCACACTTGGCTTTATGTTTGACCCGCGTTTTTCTTTTGTCTGTTTATGTCATGACAACTCTCGGGTACTCGATTGAGTAGTTTTGAAGTCAGGTGCTTTTGGGGATACACTTCCAGGATAGCCGGAGCTAACTATGAAGACGATGTTGATATTTCGTATATATACTTGATATTGTAGTAGTACATGACATATATGTATTTATATACGAGACTTGATGTATTTTGACTTTCGATATTGATATTCCCTTAATATTATTTTTGCTAATGCAATATCTCATATATATTGATTATCCTGTACTGTTCATTTATATTCAATATATTATATGTCATCATTCCGCTGTGTGATTTTGTCGATATGCCTTAGTATAATGTTTGTTTTAAAATTTTTTCCCGATAATCTTTCTTTTGTGGTATTTGGAAGTCAGACATTATCATTCAGTACTGATTTAAGGGCACTATGAAGGGTGGGTTGTTATATTTTTTTTCAGTCTACTCTAAATACCTAAGACCTTTGTGGATCACACCGTACTAGCTTCAGAGGTACAATGGATTTACTTACTATTGGGACTAGGTTTCAACTATACAGAATAGGTCAGATATCACCCATGCTTGCTTCAGAGGGTATGGTCACAACGTGCATCTCAGCAACCTACAAGTCACAACGTGCATCTCATCAACCCAAACGCAATCGCCCATAGCGAAAATACATAACAAAATTTAGGTTGATCCAAACATGCATGCATAATAAGTATATACATAAGTCGATAATCAATATAGCTCATTAAAGTAAAGCATATAGCTCATTAAAGTAAAGCATGTACACACCCAAAAATGGTAATCATCGCATCATCATACAAACAAGTAACACATGTGTGCTAATCCCCATGTTGACTAACATTCCACTATAATATGCATAACTATCAACCTATCGATGAACTACCTCATAGTCTCATCCTTAAAATAATCGGTGTATCATCTCATATGTACACCTTTCAAAATAATATTTATGCCCACTTATGGCTACCTCCTTAAAATAATGTTGCACTTGCATCAATCCTCGATTTCTCGGTCTCACACATACAACCGAGAAATATAAACCATCACTAAGGTGAACTAGACACCATCAAGGTCTTATACCCGAACACTTCTTGCCATGACTAAGGTGAATTAGACCATCACCAAGTCTTCACATCATAGTATCCATTACCAAAGTCCTAACTTTCCATACATCATTACTGAAGTCTTACTTTACCAAGTTCCTCACTGAAGCCTCTCTCAACCATAATCATCACTAAGGTTTCACTTTACCATGATCATCACTAAAGTCTCATTTCATTACCGCCTTCTCAAAATCTTGAATCACTATGACCTTCTTAAGGTCCTACATTCGCCATGGTTTTCTTCGAAGCCTCGCTTTGCCACGACCACCACCAAGGTCCCTTGGATACATGATAACTCATTCAACAACTTCTCAAACCGTTGATAGCTCGTGTCACAATCGGATTTGGTGTTCGTTCGCATACCTATCTCATAGGAAATGCCCTTTGAGGGCAGGCAAAACCGTCTCATGGTCCAAGGTACATAGATGAGCGTCCCTCGCATCCCCATGCCCCCATGAAACACACATCACCTCCAGAATTATCAATGATCCCTTCAGCATCCGACTCAATCGGTAACATCTCATGCCCCACTACATCGCTTTACCTTATCGAACGTGCTTTTTTGGACTACTCTAGTCCTATACATTCACTTCTTCACTTGAAGTACTCGAACAGATGCCTCGTGTCGTCGATTCATCAAATTTTAGAACATTTCACTTGTCTTTTAGGATTTACCTACGCTTGATCCAAAACAATCCACCATTTTCCCTATGCATAGCACGAAGTCAACTAGAGAAAATCTCATGCCATCGACCATGATTGACCCCAATACACCCCTTGTAATCTCATTAGTTTTTTCAATGCATATCCTCCGAAAAGTTAACATTGGATAACTACCGCATCATAAGTTTATTAACACTAACAGGTTATGTATTCTACCATACAATGTACACAATCATCACAAGCCAAACAATAAGCAATCAAAAATTAACCAGACTGAATTAAAACAAACAATCAACAAAAATATTATGCAAGCAAAAGAATTGACTCAAAAATGCATAACATAACTAATGAACAACCATTATCAAACATATAAACAATTATAATACAATACAAATGGAATAATTTAATTCAAATAATCATGCCATAGACCATAAAAGAAATGCAATCAAATGAAATGGTTAAATTAATACAGCTAATGTCAACAAGCAATAGAACAATAGAACCAATTCAACCAAAACGAACAATTACTACTAAAGTAAAATATCTCAACCCCATACACCAAAATGGGTAATATTAATCTCATATTCCTATTCTTTCTCGGAAAGGGAATAACTAGACATCCCTACGAAACATTCGGGTAAGCCATACAAAATAGGTATATAATTTTTACGTCATCATAATGGGTTTTGGACAAACTTAACTCATATCACCTGTCATCCTATATCCCATGTCACCCGGTCGTGTTCTACAATCTTCAAATAGAGTTTTCCAAATAAAATACACTTTCAAAGTTTTATTCAAATCAAATATTTTATTTTTTTCTCCTTAAAAATTCACTTTGGAATCAAATTATTTCCATCCTTGTAAAATATTTTTCCAAGTATTTTCTCGAAGTATTTTCTCAAATATTTAATAATATTTTACAATACATCTTTTTCAAAAAAGAAAAATATCTTCACACATATTTCAATAAATCCTCTTATTTTTCTTTTTATTTTTCAAAATTAGATCCTTCCCCAATCAAAGTCCTCTATCTACAAAGAAGTTTTCCATTCAAACGCCTTTTATCAAAATAAATATTCATCACATAAAAAATTTTGCAACTAAAATTAGCTTCCACACAGAAGCTTTCCAAATTTCAAGGACGTTCTTCGGACAAAACACACCTCCTCAAATTAAAAATGTTCCTCTCACTCTTTACTAAAAAGGATATTTTTCAAAATATTCTCAAAAATATACTTCCAAATATTTTCTTCACTAAAATAACATCTCATAAGCATTTTCTATATCCAAATACCTTTTTCTAGAACCGCTTCTTCCACAAAATACCGTCGGAACAAGTTTTTCTCACGTAAATTAATTTATTTTCACCTTTAAAAATTTCAGTAAATCGCTTTAAGTCCAAAACATACATTTTCACTTAAGTAAAATACCTCCAAAAATCCAAAATGCATAATTTTAATACAACTTTTCAAGTTGAAATTCCATAAAAAATAGGCTCACTTATTAAGATTAGGTCTTATTGTCACATGTTTGTCACCTATGGTATGACCAACATTTAGCCCCTCCTATAAGCGCTCATCCTATCACATTCCTATAATATTTATTTTCTACTTAAAGGTCACTATAACTAATATCTTAGGATGCGAAAATGGTTGTTAGGCACACAACTCATACACAGAAAACATATAATCATTAATAAGAATGCTCACTCGTTATATATGGTTAACCGAACAAAAATTGTAAATTAACTTACCCTAAATGGTTAAGTATACCCAAGGCTCAAGGAGTCGCTAAACCTAATCTCTAATACCAAGTGAAATGCCCCTCTATTTTTATTGTCTGTAATCAATTACAAACGCTATAAAATACGATTGCAACTAATTCTGGTATTAAAAACAGTGGATTGTTTGTTTTACAATTTAAACTTTCAATACGAAATAAAAGAAAGCCTCATAACGAAATCAATCATCAAAATAAATGAACATTAGCTTAAAAATATAGTTATTTTACGACATTATAACATCAATATACATTCAATACATCAAGTATCACTAACTTATTAATTATTACAATGGTATAAAAGATATACAAAATCAACTATCCATGATATATCCTACATCCAACTTTCCATTCCCTTTTTTGCTCATACCTGCAACTTCATACCTTTTGACTGAGCCTAACTCTATACACTACGACCATAGACTTGATAGTTATTGCATAATAAAAACTGTCTACGTAACCTTTTTGGGGATCAAGCCCACATAGTTCTGTTCCTGCTCTTCTCCTGCATCCAAATAGTTGTTAGCACATAACAACCATAACATTCATGCAACCACTGCAACCAACACAACCAATGTAAGCATGAAACCTACTCCTACTAAACCATTCCAATCAACCATTATAAATATAGGGTAACAACAATAATAGCATACTCAACCATTAAACATTACAAACATTTGATGACACATAATGTCAACACCAAACATCAAATAAGCTAATCACAACATATATATACTCACATATACTAATTATTAAGCATTAGCAATAAACCATCGATGTAAGTATAAATCAAGCAAATGTGTACTAAATCATTATATTAGTAACACAAACACCAACACAATAAAACCATAGTTAACTACACACGTAGTAAAAATGGAAAAATATCGCGAACATCCATGCAATTTCATCATCATAAAACAACATATGTGATAAATTAAATCAACAACTAATCATATAAACATCCATCCAAAACATCATATTTACGACGATTGTTTTCTTCTAAGTGAAAAATCATTTTATTATTGTTCATTTTTATTTAACCTAGAAACAATAATAATCCTCCCAGATTGATAATATACTTCAAAATACTTTCTTGTAACCTCATTATTTCAAATCTCTCCAAAAATCATATTTTATATCAAAAATAGTAATTTACATCAAATCACCTTTCAAACTAATAGTATACTATTTTACGTCAAATAATAATATACATATTAAATCTCTTTAATATTCTCCAAAACTAGCTCATTACTATTTATCTCAATACAGTGTATTTTTCACAAAAAACATATTATTTTTTATAAAATCTTATTTTATTCAAATAATAATAAGAAACTTTCCAATCTTAGTTTAAAAATATATTTCCCTTTATTATTTATGAGTTTCCCCAAAAATTCATAAATAATAACCTTATTAATTTTTTTTCCTTAATTTCATTTAATTCATTAAGTGAATGTTAATTACAAACATTATACAAGAATTGTAAATAAACTTATTTATCATTTATCTATATAATTCTCCCTTTATTACATAATTTTACCTACCTTATTTCAAGTAATTACATTTAATAACACAATAATTAACCATACATTATCAACATGGCACAATATATCCAAATGTTCTCAATATCTAAACGATTATCAATATATCACAACACATATCAATAATTATGATTTTTCATCGATGGATACGTATTAAATATTTTTAAATTCAATTGGTTAAATAAATAAACCATACCAATGCGCCTTTTTCAATATTCTCCAAACTAAGCAAACCTAGTGCTAAAACGTCCGGAATTTCGCCATGAGTCCAACGGAAGAAACAACGCGTGAATCGTAGTTCATATGCAAAAGGTACCACGATTAGAAGATATGAGATTTTATTTATAATTTAATAACTAAAAAATCAAATACGTATTCCATATAGTATGTCATATCTCCCCCTACGCCGTCATATGCTATATGATAACCCAATACCGCCTCTATCGTTTTGTCCCATACACCACTAACAACACTGGACCCTGATCGAACCCTACTATCTACTCCACCGCAACATCCTCTGCCACCCCGAGCCACCACAATGCCTTAAATGCCAGCCACCACCGCAATTTTATGCTGACTCGAAGATGTTTTCAGTCGTTCCTTTGCAAATTCTGGCAATTCCTGAAACTTTCAACTTGATCGAGATTGATAGATCGACTGCTCATGGCCTTCTCTACGCTTTGGTGCCTTCTGATTGTCCAATCGTTCCCAATCCACTAGACTACAAAACACAAGATTCGAAGCGTCGGATGGAAAAATGAATCTCAAATGCCTCCTTGCCATCTTCGAGAGTTTCGAATCCATATATAATTTGATAATTTTTTGGCACTTTGAATTTTTAATCACTTTTTATTAATTTGCTAATCACCATTATTCAGGCAACTTTAGGATTGAGGAAGAAAACTGAAGATAGAGGTGACGGCTAGGGTTTCGTAGCCTCACTTATATTGTCGTTAGGCTGGATTATGTGTTATTTATTTGGTTTGGCCCAAAATAGCCACATATACTATTTAAACACTATAACGCCTCTATTTCGCAAATTGTAACTTTGAATGCTTCAAAACTATATATCAAACTGATCAGCTTGGAAAGACCTTCACAATAGTTATAAACATGATACCCAATTCACCCTTTTATTAAATATTCATTTTAATTAATTTAATATTTTTATTATCAAATTTGTGAGTTGTTATAGAGTTTCTCAGCAATATCACATGTTTAAATAGAATTAGCCTAAAACAAATCCATTTTAAAATCGAATCAAATGGTAAAAAAGTAAGTGCATACCATTTATGCAGTTAATTACTGCATCTTATAAATGGAGTTTTAAGGCTTTAAATTTGCTAAAATCTACCTAAATGATATTAAATTACTTAAAACAACATGTTTCAAACGAAGTATACTAGATTTATTATAATACTGGTTCAAATATCAAAAAATGCACATCTCACTAATTACTACATCTTACAAATGCAGTTAGTTACTACATCTCACAAATGCAGTTTTGAGGTTTTGAAATCGCTATAATCTATCTAAATAATATAAAACTAAAAATAAAATCTTTCAAATGTAGTAAAATTGATTTACTTTAAATTTGATTCAAGATATATAAAAAATTGCATGGTAGTTTTCTAATAATTACTGCATCTTTTAAATTAGTTTCAAGGCTTTAAAATTGCTAAAATCTACCAAAAACAATATTACTTCAAATTGAATCTTTCAAATGTAATAAAATAAACTTATTTTAAAACTAATTCAATGTATAAAAAATTAACTGCATAACAACCATGTAATTACTTACTACATCTTTCAAAATGAAGTTGTAAGACTTCAAAATTACTCAAATTTACCTAAAACAATATAAAACCACTTAAAAATGCATACGCCAAATTCAGGAAAATAGATCTATTTTAAAACTGCATCAAAATACTGAAAGTCTAGTCATGTAGCTAAAAAATTACATCTCTAAAATGCAGCTTTAAGACTTTGAAGATGTTAAAAACTATCTAAATAAATATTAAACTACATAACAAATATATTTTAAATTTATATAAAAATATTAAAAAAAAATTAACATCACTAAGATGGAGCTAAAGGCATCATTATAATGTTGTTTAACTACATCTTGTTAATATTGGATAAAATGCATTGGCTAATGAGGTGGAAAGGGAAAATTTCAAAAAAATTCCTTTTAAATCCATTATGCCCTAACTTTTATAGTGTTATCGTGAATAATGTGGATAACATTAAATCATATTTATTTTTTAGTAGATGATTTTGATTTGAATTTTAAATTGTATTATAATATCATTGTATTAATGTGATTTACAATGTGTATATTAGTTCAAAGTGTTCAATGAGATAATTCATTGTCAAATTAAATAAAATCTATTCAAAGGAAATTTAATAATAAAATAATTATTTATAAGTGGAAAATAAGCACAAGGACAAACTTTGAACAAAATTTAGGCTAAAGGACAACAAGTTTCATTTTTGGGTTGAAGGACAAACTTTGAAAAAAATTAGGCTGGAGGACAATGCTAATTATAGCTAGCATTTTGTACAGTGTAAAGCTGAATATAATGCTAACTATAACTAGCATTTTGTATAGTGTAAAAACTGAATATAATGCTAGTTACAACTAGCATTATCCTTCAGCCTAACTTTTTTCTAAAGTTTGTCCTTCAGCCCAACAATGAAACTTGGTGTCCTTCAGTCTAATTTTTTTTTTAAAGTTTGTCCTTCTCCCAAATTCCCTCTATTTATAATGATATATGTATATATACACACAAACACATACATATACATTGTTATACCATATTTTATCGAAGCCATTTTTAATAAAATACATAAGGCCGAAGGGCCTGCGGTTAGCTCATTCCGAAAGAAAAGATATACAACTGAAAGGGGTGATCAAACTACTAGCCTCGGAACACTAAGTAACCTCATAAAAGCTGTACAGTCTATCCTAATAGCACTAAAACTAAAAGGTTAAATACTGTACTATTTATGATACTAAATACTTAAGTAATTCAGCTTACTTCCTAAAGACCCAATGCTGGAAGATTAACCTGTAAGGTCAGGATAATATAATGTTTTATTAGTTCCTTATGAGTGCAGGTAAAGCCAAAAAGAGTAATACCTCAAAGGGATGAGGTCTCGAGAAAGATAGAACTAACCTAGAGAAATGCATAACAGTGAACTAATGAAATGAAATCTCAACTATACACGTGTATATCTCAGATATTGTTAAAGAGAAGGCACCCACAAAGTACACGTCATTGATCTATGTGCTATATCCAAAGTAACTAGATGTTTGCCAAGTTTTATTAAACTAGCATACTCGCTCAATAGTTTAATCCATGTTATATGTCCCAGTTTACTCCAAGTAGCTATAAATAAGCCCTAATCCCAATGCGAAAAGAATCTTTTAGGAAGTAACATAATTCAAATACTAAGAATAAATTGTACTTTCCTATATTATAGCATCCTGTAAAATGCATTAATGGCAGACTTTGTCAACTCAACATTGTAACAACCTTTTGGCTTTGGTATAGAACCCTAAAGAAGAAAAGAACAAAGAGGACGTAAGGACTTATCCCGAACCTTTATAAATCTTGGTGTCTCTGTAATGCTTTCGTACTTTTTCTATTAGCACTGATTACAAAATTTACTCTTGACCAAGCCTAATATATATTCTTCTTGGCAGTAACTCTTAAAGTCCAACTTAACTTCCAGCAATCACTAAAAGCATTTGGTAACTAGCCTATCGAAGTCCTGATAAATAAAGCAATCGAATGAAGCTTGCCATTCAATCCCTGGGTGTTGGTATTACAAAAAATCAATCAAACATTTTGGTGCTAGAAGGAGGGCCCGAACCTCTGTCTCTTTATTACAAAAGTTAACTTTGTCAACCAATCATGGCTAGCGCTGGCAAGAAAGTGGTATTGAAGATTTCAGCTTGGAGTTACCATACAATCTTCAAATAAAACTCATAAATGAAGACAATAATGAACGCCTAGCAACTATTGTTTTGACAAAGGATAAAGATGAAGAATATGACCTTATTTATGAACTTCGGGCCTCTTAGATTAAACACTATTCGAGATATCTTGAGGAATCACTTCCAGAATCAACTCAACTCATAAATTTTTTAAGGCAATGAATAATGAAATAAGGGACTTAAGCATTAAGTTGATAAGCATGAAGATGAAGCACAAAATGCCAAGAGGCCTCTTCCTGTAACTTCGAACGATAAACCCTGAAAGAAACTGAAAAAGGAAAAACTCTCACCCCACTCAATGATACCTTGTCACGTATCTTCCGAGAGACTCGTGACAAGCTTTCTTATCCAAACCACCCTCCATCGAAATGGAAAAGTCCAAAGAGTGAAAACTAATGCATTTATTACCATATGAATGGGCATATGAAAGATGAATGCCAAAAGCATGTATCAGTGGTAGAAAAAAAATGATCTAGAAAAGGTTAAGAAATAGTTTTAGTACTTTTCTTTAATACCTTGCTTAACTCTGTTTTGCTTTCTATTTCAAGAAAATCAATATGCTGGACTTACCTCTTATTGAAAATGCATAATGTGTATAGTTCGACAATTGTAATTATCACTTTCGGAATTCTATACTATCACAAAACACAAGAGGGCATGTTACCAGATCTTTCGGGAAGCTTAATACTCTTCATTTCTCATATACTAATTACCAAACTACGATTTATACCTGGGGTCACTTATTAGATTTCTTATTTTGCTTTTGGATCTCTTGGATTTCTTACTTCGGTATTCTTTGATTTTCAATATATGGACACTGGTGAATGCCCTTTCAGTTAGGTTTATACATAGGGATATTTATTAGATTTCTTATCCGACCTTTAAATTTCTTGGATTTCTTGTTTTGTATTCGACTCGCCTAACCCCTATTCTTTTCTATTCATTGAGAGTTGTTTCATGCTAGGTTTTGCAAAAAGTTTTGTAAAATGAAAGCTTAGGCATAGATTAAAAGTCGTATACCAAAATAGCCAAACCCGAAAAAGTTTCCAAAAAGAAATGTTTTGGAAAAAACAGGGCTACGTTGGAAAACCTACCTCGAAGTACTAGCATGTAGAACTTTCCAAATGGAAGAGAAAAACTAATATTTATCTTCTCTACTGAAGGTCCACTTCGTCGAAAAATAAATGCTTTTCTTGGCTTGACACTACGTGGTTGCA
This sequence comes from Allium fistulosum, assembly GCA_030737815.1. Lineage (NCBI taxonomy): Eukaryota > Viridiplantae > Streptophyta > Magnoliopsida > Asparagales > Amaryllidaceae > Allium > Allium fistulosum. Next base: position 1,433,223,875 of record CM060902.1, read on the forward strand.
AAAAGTTTGTTACTCCGCTGAAGCATACTACATAGTAAATACAAATTATTCTAAAGGTTAATTCAATTCATAAGTCGATGTATTTTATTAATAGAAATATTTTCCTTCAAGTAGTTCCATGATCCTAACCCTTGTTATCCATAATAAATTCAGTTGGGTAATCTTGGTGAAGAGAGGGAAGACCTATGAGGAATTTGCTCCCCGCATACCCTTATAATGAGTTTTTACTACCACTACCAGTAAGAAAAGGACATACCACCTAGGTATTACTACCTATCGGTACATAATAAATGAGATGCATGTCAAGAGATGGCATTGGGCAAAAGTCCCAAGCAAAGAGCAAAAGAGAAAATTCACAGGCAAAATTTCCAAGTAATAATACGCGAGAAACATTTTGTAGATCCCTAATCAAGAGAATATATGCCACAAGGCTAGCATCATAAATATAGATCACAAATTTAGCATTGAGAATATTTGCCATAAACTTTTGTAGATATCGAGTTTAGTTTAATTTGCCACAAGGCTGGCATTGAAGTAAATTATATTTAGAAAGTGTCGACATACCTTGAGCTTAGTTTAGTTTGCCATTAGGCTACCACTAAAATCATGAACTATAAGAATGATTCTAATTCGAAAAATATGCCATAAGGCTGGCACCAAAAGTGTTGAACATAAAGCTTATCAAATTCGAAAATGCAAATCACAAGGCTAACGTCAGATCAAAAGAGGAAAGCATCAAGGCATGCTATTTAGATAAGCTCGGTGAGACCCGTGACTTTATTTGACCATTAACGGATAAAAGGCTAATGGTAGAGATACCGCACGACTTAGTTACACAGTCTTACCAATACCAAAGACCTTATTATATTATCAAACTATAAACGATTAGACACCACGACATTCAGTTAAATTAGTAATGCAATACCCGAGACCTTACTTGATTATTAGATTACAAATGCTAGATGCCATAAGACTTATTTAATAGGTTCACTAAGGCGAATAACACATCTTATCTTCATCTAATCTATTAACAAAATCAAAGCAATACCACATCTGATCAAAAAGCAGTAATAAAACATTATAAAGCAAGCATCTTTAAAGGAAATCAAGGCGAATCTAGAGGAAAACACATCAGGCCAGCAAGGAAGGAGGAGGATTCTAATTAAATCGTAGAGGAGGCACGACTAATTTGTGTGTGGTATTCATCATATTCATGTATATATTAGTAAGATATATCAATTCATCCCTTGTGGCCATAAATCACATTATAAATAATGTAATTGAAATTTAAAAATTGATTTTTTATATAAACATGATTAGTGAGTAGTACGTCATGGCTAAATGGTTTAAAAGTAGGTTTTAATCGATTGTAATTAAAAAAGCTATTCTTTGTCTAATTAAGAAGTGTGAAATACAAAGTGTTCCAAACCATACATATTATATATAAAAATTGAAGTTCTTGATGGCATAAATCCACTGGCATGTTAATTTGTCGATTGGGTGTATGAATTGATCAAAAAATCCAGTAGAAGTTTGGAAAACGTGGACTATCTATTTAGATCCAATTCTAAAATGATGACAATACGACAATCAGGGACCATGGATACAAAGAGGATGTCGAGTAGATCGCTATGGTGGTGTCTGATGGGTAGTTATCCGAGTTTGCCTGAATTGGAGGAAACATGGCTGGCAACGGTATTCTGATGGAGGCGACCAGAGTGGAACCGAGGGCAGCGTCAATTGATGGTAGCTTGAGAAGTACGGTGGTGGTGACCGATTATCTTCTAGGTGACTCTAGTAGCGACGACAAGCGAAAATAGGTGGTGGTTGGAAACGATATCGTGAATTAACAGGTCCTATAGTAGCTTGCACTGAAGAGAGACAATGTGATAAATGAATTTAGATTAAATTATGAATTAATTAAATTATGATATTTCCCTTACATCTAAATGCTTATAACTCTCACATACAACATCCGTTTTAGCGTGATTTGTTGCATCGAGATCATGGCAAGACGATGAATGTTTTGGTAAATTATTTGCTGTGGTTTGAGTTAGTTTAGAAAAAATTTCTTAGTGGAACAAGTTCATTATACGGTTTTACACTTACTGATTGTGGTTTGATCTAGTAGCTTCATAAATGGTGGAACGATGATAAATTTTGGGCTTGATCCCAATAGTGTTGCAGAACGTTAGATGAATGTCTAGCATGGACATGATCTCAATAGTCACTTGCGATCTCTGCGATAATGTAACATACATGCCGTATGAGTTAATACTTTAAGCTCAATAGTGAGGTATATGGTAGGTGCCATGTGCACTTGGCAGGGCCAGGGGTGTCTAGGGCGATGAGTTGAGACTTCGAGCGCAATAGTGTCGCAGTTGGAAGTAACGAGTTGGTACTTTAAGCTTAATGGTGTACATACGTTTGGCGACATTAAGTTAGTAATTTGAGTCCAATAGTGTCACAGTTGTCGGCATATAAGTTGGAACTTTAAGCTCAATAGTGTACATATGTTTAAGTGATGACGAGTTGGGACTTTTAAGCCCAATAGTGTCACAGTTTTTTCATCATACGAGTTGAGCCTTGAACTCAATAGTTGGCCCATGAATAGATTTGGGGTAGTTTATCGTGAGACCCTAGCATTTGTTGTCACTATAGTATCATCGTATGTTAGCTGACTTGTTGGGCGCAGATGACATAGGCTAGGGTATGGTTTTTGAGTATAAGTGTTGTTTTACTAGCTTATTAATATTATACACTTGTATGATACATATCATTTACCAGACATATATCTGACCCCCTCTATTCCTTTCTCCTTTTTGTTTACTCTGATAGGTAGGTAGAGAGGATCGACAGTGAATTTGGAGATGCGACACTACGATGGAGATGCGCATCTACTTTTCAACTATCTATTACTTATTTGTTATTTTTTCCAAACATTCAAACTATTTATTTATTTTCAGCATCTAGAGATATTTTGTAACTAGAGACTGTCCATTACAGTTTATTATACTTAGCTAGGATTACGATATTTTATTTTCAATATTATATTTAGTTCCTTCCACTATGAGTTTTAGAAAGTTTAGATATTTTTATAGATAAATATGTGATATATTTTATATTTTTACAAAAAAATGATCCTACATCAACGGCATCTGCAATACCGGTGCCACATTTAGACATGGATTGGGCTATCGTAGATGGTGGATACTTTCAGTTCTGACAGTTATGGTTAGAAAACTTGGCAAGACCCGAGGATATCATCTAAAATCACCTTCGAAATATATTATCTACCAAAAAGTAAAAGTCTTTTAAAAATAAGATACAAGATGTATAAGCTCCTGTAAGAAAACAAGTAATAGCTAAGGAAACCTTTAAAAGACACATTTCCCTCAATTGCTTTGGTAGAACCCAAAATAAAATTGACAAGGAAAGATGTGAAAATAATATAGTATCAAAAAAATAAGTAAAGTTAAATGTGACAAGATACCTAAACTTTATTAGATAAAGAAAGATGCATTAAAGTGAAAGTTTACAATATCGAGAGGACAAAGGCCAATTTGTATTAGAATAATAATGTCAATATTTAGCATACACGCAATCAAAACTATTAGTTAATATACTTAATATATGCCAAAGAGAAGTGGCTAAAAAATATTACAAAATGATGAAGTAAAATAATTACAAAAATAAATACTTACAATCAAAAGAAAACGAGTACAAGTATTACCTATTCTTCGGTAATGGCCTTCCCTCGGCCCAAGACCTCTTCAGGCACTTCTGGCAGAGAGCTTCCTGAAACTTGAATCTCTCCCACTCAAATTATTATAGTATTTTTATCCTCCAGGGACCAGTCATAGTCGAACAAAAGGTATGATATGTAGAAATACGAAGACTTGTATCCCGTACTATTCTCATAATACAGTCAAGCTCTCCTTCATCTAAGAGGAATTACATGTCCAAAAGGACCCATAAGCCACTAAAGTTTCAAATACATATCTATAGTAGCCTTCAATAGTAAGTAAATAGTCGAACATCTGATTTGATTGACTCGGCATTAGCAATAGCTTCATCAGAAAGCTCTTCGAACTACTTTTCTATCCAATCATACGCGTTTATAGTCCATGTTTTCTTATATTGTTAAAAGAAAATGACTCTCCCCTCTATGGGCTACACTGGACCTCAACCAAAATCTTGATGGGGGTCGAAAGTGGACTCCCTTTTGTAGCTTTGATTACCATGTAGAACAATAACCTTGTTTTAAAAATTTAGTTTTGTGCGAATGGGGAATTTGACCGAACACCTTCCTTTGACTTCTTCTCGACTTTGAAATAGGGGCAACGATAACACTTTGAGAACTTTCTTTAGCCTTAAGTTATTTAAGTTTAATGGTCAAAATCTCTACATGAGAATTGCATAATCATAGCGATCCACCACTGAATCGAATAGTTCCGTAAGCAACATCTCTGAGGCTTATTCCAAACTTTGTATAGCCTTTGGAACATATTTAATATGCTCTTCTAAATCCTTCACCTTTTGCTCAAGTATCTTATTTTCCTTGATAATTTTGACTTGTAATTATTTGAGGCAAGCTTAGATTAAGAAAGCCGACTTGAGTCTCCGAAGCCTCAAGCTTTACCTTGAGAAGTTGAATTTCAACAAAAATGTCAATTTAAAGCAGAGCATAATCCAAATAATTAACTATCAAATTATAAATACTAAGAAGAATATTACAAAGAAATAAAGATTATTCAGAATCAAGTTGATTAGTAGTTAAAATATTTTATGCTTCTCCTACTTTAGGAGCAATGAAAGTAGCTGTGGAAGAACCATCGTCTTTCTTAGATTCTTCATTCTATTGGTTGAAGTATGACTCAACTTAAGGCATGTTTTCCTCGAGAAAGCCAAAAGCTTTCAACATATGCTTGGTATAAAAATTCAAAGGCCATTACAATGGCCTCCTACTTAGCTTTCTCTGTAGTGCAAAGACCTTCATCCTCACTTCTCATTTTGACCAATTCCACTTCCCGACCTTTAAATCATCTTCAAGCTTAGCCATCTCAGTGTTAGTAGTCTCTAGACTTGTTTGAAGCATGACTTCCCTTGTCATCACCTCCTTAAATTCTTTATCGAAGGAGGCCTTAGCTTCCTTCAAAAAGTGGCAACTTCCCCTTTAGCTACTTCAGATTCCTTTAAAGTCTTTTGGAAGCTCTCAAATTGATGATGAAGGACTGAACTATGACCTATTTAGGCATACTAGAGGATTTTAAGATAATAATATATATGCAAGCAAATGTGTCTCCAAAAATAACATACCTTGATGGTGTCTTAAAAACTATACTCTAGGAACTTTTCAAAATTGCGAGAAGAAAGAGGGACCTCAATCCTAGTTTCATTGATAGCCTTCGAAACCTTAGGCCCGAAGGCTTCTTTTGTACCATCAAGATCCCCGCGCTTCAGTGTTGAAAGACGTGGATGCCTAGGAGAAGAAGGCGGTGAAAAGTCATCCAATTGAGAAGAAATATAGTAAAATGAAAGAGTATTTTATCAACCAGATCTACTCAACGTATTATAACACATTTGTATTGGATCTGTTTTGTATTGGGCCTAGCCCACTTAGTTGTTCCGCCTGTATTTAAAGAGCTTGCTCTTGCCTGTATCTTTTAACAACTTGTATCATTCAATTTGCATTAATAAAAGATATACAACTTTCATTCTCATCTATTACATTTCTGAATTCATCAAATCTTTCTCAAATTCTATTTTGGTATTAGAGCCATATAATAGAATCATCTTCTCGCTTAACAGCTTTGTGCAAAAACTGATCCATCAGAGAAATCTCATCATTTGGATCAGCTTACCCATTAGAGTTCTTACTCATCATCTGGGCAAAGAATCTGTTCAAGAATCTACTGCCTTGCCAAGATTTGCAATCGGCTTCAGAAGATTTCCATAAAAACAGATTCAAGAATCAAGAAAGAGAATCAGAAATCCAATCAGAAAGGAGAACAGAATCCCATCTTTCAAAAGTAAAGTAAGTGCCATACCAGGAGCAATCAGAGAAGCCTCATCATATTGCTCAGTTGCATCTTACCTGTTGGAGAAAGAATCTCTTAATCTCCTAATTTCCGAGTTCTTTCAATCTTAGTTCTTTTCTTTTAAGAAGTTTCTTCATGGCTGAAGGAAGTAGTGCAACATCAGGAGATGATACTAGCACCTCGTCACAATCCACGGATATCACTGACAGTTTGATCAAAACTGTGATTAGCCCACACTCCAATCTGATAACTGCACATCTTGAAGATGACAATTATCTTCTTTGGAAAGTGCAAGTTGAAACTGCAGCTAGGGGATATGGTCTTGATGGATACATCCTAGGCATGATAGCCACTCCACCCAAATTTATCACTAATCAAGAAAACAAAACTGTGAGTAATGAGGAATATGTCAAATTTCTGAGACAAGACAGTTTAATAAGTTCTTGGTTGCTTTCTTCAATCAGTGTAAAGTTGCTACCACAAGTTATAGGGTGCAAATCAGCAAATGAAATTTGGACTACAGTTGAAAGGATCTTCAATACTCAGTCAGCAGCAAAAATAATGCATTATAAAAGGCAACTACATAACATAAGGAAAGACAGTCAATCCATGAAAGAGTACCTCTACAAGATCAAGAATACTTGTGATCTACTTGAGGCAGCAGGACATAAGATGTCAAATACAGAGCATGTCTTAACAATACTGAGTGGGTTAGGGGATGAATATGAAGCAGTAGTGGCAGTCATTGCATCGCAAGAAACTTTACCAACTATTGACTATGTCCACTCAATATTGCTGGCTCATGAAGGAAGACTAGATTACAAGAAACCCTCAGATACAGACATGTCTGTCAACTATGCATCTAACAATAAAAACATAAATCAGAACTATGGGAGATCAGATCAACAATCACAGAGAGGAGGTCAGACTGCCAGAGGAAGAGGCAGAGGAAGATTTAATGGGAATAACAAACCAAAATGTCAGATATGTGAAAGGCTTGGTCACACAGCTGTAAAATGCTACTTCAGATTTAATACAAATTATGTGTCAGGTCAGGGACAAAGCAATCAGAAAAATAGCAATGGCATTGCAAATATGGCACAAGCTCAACTGGATACAGGCAAACAGTCCAGTGGCAACAGAAATCAAAATCAGGATGAAATTGCTAATGCAGATCATGTCCAAGATGAGTCAGGGGCAACAAATCATTTAACAAGCAACCTAGAGAATCTAAATCTGGGCAGCAGAGAATACAGAGGTAAACAATCTATTATTATGGGAAATGGCAAAGCAATTGAGATCACACACAGGTAATGCTTTTATCAAAGGTAAAAGACAATTATATCTATATAATCTATTAAGAGTACCCAGCATTAAAAAGAACCTGTTGAGTGTTTCTCAATTTCCCATGATAATAATGTCTATTTCGAATTTTACCCAAATCATTGCTTAGTTAAAGATATTCTAACTAAGGAAACACTGTTGCAGGGTAATGCTGTAAATGGCCTATACAAGTTCACACTGACTAATAGCAAAGGTTCAAATCAGAGAAAGAAAAATTGTAATAACAGTGAATTGCAGTCATGTGAAACTAGTAAAAATAACTTTGATCTTTGGCACTACAAATTAGGTCATCCTTGTACAAGTGTTGTAAAACAGGTTCTTAAAGAAAATAAAATTTATTTTGATGATATATCTTTGCCTTATATATGTTCTTACTGTCAAATGGGCAAAAGCCACAAATTAGCTTTTTTCATATTCTGTTACAGAATACAAAGTACCTCTCGAATTGATCTCAACAGATCTGTGGGGTCCAACACCTATCTGCTCAGATTATGGGTACAAATATTACATATCTTTTGTTGATGCATGTACTAGGTACACTTGGATATATCTTTTAAAATCCAAGGCAGAAACTTATAATGCTGTTATATATTTTATCACTCAAGTTGAAAAGCAGACTAATCATAAAGTTAAGATCATTCAGAGTGATGGGGGCACAGAATACAAGCCTCTTAGTAAGTACTTTCTTGATAATGGGATAACACATAGAATAACATTTCCCTACACCTCTGAACAAAATGGTCTGGTGGAAAGGAAACACAGGCATATTGTTGAGACTGGCCTGACTTTACTAGCACAAGCATCACTACCCTTAAAATTTTGGCCAGATTCCTTCAGTACTGCTGTTTATTTAATTAATAGGCTTCCAACTAAAGTACTGAATGGAATTAGTCCCTTAGAAAAATTTTTAGGTGTCAAACCAGACTATCAAAACCTAAAGACTTTTGGATGCTTGTGTTTTTCCTATCTGAGACCTTATAACAATCATAAACTAGACTTTAGATCTCAACCATGTACTTTTATAGGTTACCCAATTAAACAAAAAGGATACAAGTGCTTGGATGAAACTGGAAAAATATTTATAAGCAGACATGTTGTTTTTAATGAGAAAATATTTCCCTTTAGCAATGCAAGTATTAAAACTACGCATAAAGTTTATAACCCAAACGTTTCTATACCAAACATACCAGTTTTGCCACATATATGGCATGCTGGTGAGACCGAGGAAAGAACAGGAGACACTGGATCACAACACACAATGCCATCTGGACCAGGTCATGATGCAGTTGATCAACCTGCTACTCATCCTCAGTCACCTGTAGAATCAAGCAATCAAGATCAGAATACTTATAGAGATCAACCAGATGATACTGCTATTCTAAACAGCAGTACAGAATCATCTGATGCTGAACTACAGACCATAACAGGCCATCACATGATTACCAGATCAAAAAGTGGGATTTATAAACCAAAAGTATATACTGCAACTGCATGCATCATAGAGCCACATACATTTGAACAGGCTTCTAAAGACAAAAACTGGAAGGCAGCAATGGATGAGGAGTATCAGGCATTAGTGAAAAACAATACATGGAGTCTTGTTCATCCACCAAGCAACAAAAACATTATAGGATGCAGATGGACTTACAAATTAAAAAGAAACCCAAATGGAACAATATCCAGACATAAAGCAAGACTTGTTGCCAAAGGATATACACAAGAATATGGCTTTGATTTCAGTGAAACCTTTTCACCAGTGGTGAAACCAACAACCATCAGAATAGTTCTCACTATTGCCTTAAATAATAACTGGAACTTGAGACAGTTAGATGTAAACAATGCATTTCTAAATGGTATTTTGCAGGAAGAAATCTACATGGAGCAGCCACAGGGATACAAGCAAAACACTAATCTAGTGTGCAAGCTAAATAAAGCCATATATGGGTTAAAACAAGCTCCCAGAGTATGGTTTGATAGATTGAAAGCCACATTAGTTCATTTAGGCTATCAATCTACCAAATCTGACAACTCTCTATTCACTAAAATTAGCAATAATCTTATTGTTTACATACTAATCTATGTCGATGATTTAATTATAACAGGCAATAATGAGAATGAGATCAAAGAGATAATACTGTATCTGGACAAGCAATTCTCAATCAAAGACTTGGGTGAACTAAGCTAATTTCTGGGAATAGAAGTAAAGAAAAAGTCAAACTCAGAAATTTTCCTAAGCCAAAAGAAATATATCAAGGAGTTACTGGTTAAAGCAAAAATGGATGGTGCTAAATCTCAGCCTACACCAATGATTAGTCATCAACATCTGTCCAAATACAGGGGGGAACCTATACTTAATGTCAAGCAATATAGAAGTATTGTAGGAGCCCTACAATACTCCACTATCACAAGACCAGATATATCTTTCAGTGTTAACAAAGTTTCACAATTTATGCAGGAACCACACGAAGAACACTGGAAAGCAGTCAAAAGGATACTCAGATATCTGAATGGCACAACAAATTATGGAATTATACTAAAAAAGTGGAAACAACCAAGCATCACAGCATATGCCGATGCAGATTGGGCTACAGATGTCGATGACAGGAAATCTGTGACAGGCTACTATATTTACTTAGGTAACTGTCCTATCTCTTGGTGCTCAAAGAAGCAAACTACAATCTCCAGATCCAGCACAGAGGCTGAATACCGGAGTATAGCTAGCGCTGCTGCAGAAATTATTTGGATTCAGTCATTACTTTCGGAAATGAATATCAAACTAGAGGTAAAACCAACAATATGGTGTGATAACCAAAGTACAGTTTACATGGCAGCTAATCCAATCATGCACTCAAGAACTAAACATATAGAGATCGATTTATACTTTGTTCGCGAGTTGGTACAGAAAGGAAAACTACAAGTAAATCACTTACCATCAACTTACCAACGCGCGGATATACTTACAAAGGCCTTATCTGCGAAGAATTTCCATCGATTCAGACAAGATTTAAAGATCGAAGAAATCATTGAAGAGTCCAACAAAGAATCCATCTCTCAGCTCAGCTCTTCAGATCTCTCTACACCAACTCTTAGATCTAGCGTCGAAGACAACTTAAAGCAGCAATAGTCTTCTTCTCAGATCTGGTCAAAGCAGATCATTTACTCAGAACTCATCATAATATAGAGATTCAAGACAAAGTAAATTGGGAGAGAAGATTTTTTGGCTTTTAAAAAGATGAATCTGCTCCGCCATTTTTCAGATTCGTTCTCGAGTGTTAACCCTAACCCTAGCTTCTGGTTGAGGGGGGGGAGTAAAATGAAAGAGTATTTTATTAACCAGATCTACTCAACGTATTATAGCACATTTGTATTGGATCTGTTTTGTATTGGGCCTAGCCCACTTAGTTGTTCCGCCTGTATTTAAAGAGCTTGCTCTTGCCTGTATCTTTTAACAACTTGTATCATTCAGTTTGCATTAATAAAAGATATACAACTTTCATTCTCATCTATTACATTTCTGAATTCATCAAATCTTTCTCAAATTCTATTTAATATCAATATGGGATTTGGAAGATTTACATTTAGAAGCATTCTTTCTGTGCCTTTTGGCTAAGTCCATAACCACTTCGGATGGAGGGGGTCATTTTTGACCCACAGCCTTCCTAGCGTCGGGTTTATCTCTACCAGCTAAAAGAAGGGATTTGAGTGACTTAGGGTCCATACCTATATTTAAAAAAATAATTTCAGTATAAGCATTATATTCCTAAGATAAAGTAAATTATACAAATAGACTATTCCTAAAGTACACAAATCCTAAGGCTTAGGAATTAGGTCCGAGGTCTACCCCCGACATCAGTCAAAGAGGAACTAGATCTTTTGGGGGTTTAGAATCACCCCCTCTTTTGACCCATACTTCTTGAAAATTACTTTATGAGAAGCCTTAAGGACAATTGGTGAAGAAAAACCCTAAAAGAAGCATTTTGGTGCATCGGGCTACAAGTCGTTAGGTGAGTCGTGGTCAACACCCAATGGCATTGAAGCTGGCTTTTCCAGTAAAGCCATAACATTTTTGAAGCGAGTCCCAACAGATCAGTTTGTTGAGATCTTTCAAGTCTCCCCAAAAATTAAAAAGACAAAATAAAGATGGTAATTTTAAATTTCAAAATAAAATCACTTAGGCATCCATAAACTCAAAAACATTTTAAATACAACAGTGCTATAAAATTATTTCAAAATGTTGTAAAAAACGATTACGAAAGCATAAGGTGAGGCATTTGTAGTTTGACAAAGAATAAAAGATTGCTAAAAATATTAAAAAGATCAGAGATAAAAAAATTACTTATTTATTTGTAGATTTAAGAAAAATTTGAGAGAATTCCTGATAACGCTAGTGGCAGTGAAAGAAATTGCAGTGAGAATAATGTGAATAGAGAAGAAGAAGAAGAAAGAAACATTTATATGTTGTTAGTATATAATAAATAATGGTTAATAAATTCATAACTATAAGATCTTGGACTTTATAAAATAATACCACTTTTTCAAAAGTTGCAATGGCAGAAGGCAAAACTTCTTTGCATGGGAAAAGAGGCACTACTTTTTAGAAGAACTAATCAGGTAATGCTATATGGCAGCAGCATTTAATCCATAGCAGAAAAGTCGTTTCTTTTACGGATAATAGCCCTCAGCAAAATATCCTAAACTGAGATTTCAAAATCCACTTTACTTCTAGCAAAAGTGAATTTTGAAGGGCTTCTGTTATACCATATTTTGCAAAAGCCATTTTTATAAAATACATAAAGATGAAGGGACTGTAGTTATCTCATTCCAAAAGGAAAGATTTACAACCGAAAGGGGTGATCTAGCTACTAGCTCCAGAGCCATAAGTAACCTCATAAAAGCTGTAAAGCCTATACCCATGAGCATTAAAACTGAAAGGTTACATAATGAATAGTTTATGATACTAAATACTTAAGTAACTTAGCTTACTTCTTAAAAATCCAAAGCTGATTAACCCAAAAGGTCAGGATAATATAACATTTTATTTAGTTATTTATGATTACAGGAAAGATCTAAAAGGAGTAAGCAATGTGCAACAGTGAAGTAATGCAATGAAATCTTAACCATACACATATACATCCTCGAAATTGTTAAAGTGAAGGCACCCATAAAGTACACATCATCATTTCATGCACTATATCTAAAGTAAGCTAGACTTTATCGAGTGTTAGTAATCCACCATAACCGTGTAATCCATGTCTACTCCAAATAGCTATAAATAGGGACTGATCCCAATGCAAAAAAGATCTTTTGGGAAGTAGCATCATTCAGATACTATGAATAAGTTGTACTTTCCTATATTAGAGCTTTTTCTAAAAGCTCATTAATACCAAACTTAATCAACTGCATTGTAACAGCCTTTCGGCATCAATATAAACTCTAAAGGAAAAAAAACAAAGTGAACATAGGGATTTATCTCGAACCACTATAAATCTCGATGACTCTTTATTGCTTTCATTCTTTTGCTCTCAACTCTACCTACAGCATTTACTCTTAGCCTATCCTAATATTCATTCTTCTCAACAATAACTCTAAAGACCAACTTAACATCCTACAAACACTAAAAGCATTTGATAACCAGCCTACCGAAGTCCCTATAAATAAAGCGATTGACAGAAGTTTGCCCTACACCCTTGGGTGTCGGTGTTACGAAAAATCAAACTAATATATATATATATATATAATTTAATATATGAATGAAAATATTAATTAAATAATTCTAATACAAATTCATAGCAGTATTAAATTTAGTGTTTGCTAAATTGATGCTATACATTTAAATGATTATAATTCGTCTTAATCCAAATATCAAATAGTTGAATCTAACTAATAATCTCTTGATATATTAATTTTGATTAAGAATGTTAATTTGTTACTACCTTTATAACACACACAATTTTTTTTTTGAAATTTGGTAATTTTATTTCAACTCAAATGAGCTTGCGGCCCAATATACTAAAATCCGAAAGTTACAACTCGAATAAATACAACCGAACACTTATATGCGAAAAGCAAGCTTTAAACTCAAGCATGCCTCCTTTAGGACTCAGAAATCAGTTATGGTGGCTCCCAGTTCCTTAGTTGATCTTCTCCGCTCACTGTCATTCACCTCATCCTCTCCGATGCTTGTGCTTCTTGTGTCGTTAAGCTGATAAATTTCTTCTAGCAATTCTACCAAATATGATACTAGTATCTCGATTAATTTGAGCAGTCGGTGACAATACTTACCTCTTTTTGTTGTTAAAAGCCTAGTCGTTACGCTCTCTCCAAAGGTGCCAAATGGTGGTTGTGAGGCTAATTTTGATCAATTCCTACACCAGGTTCGACATGTAACTCTGCTCGTTCAGGTACTTCACCTCCTCCTTTAAAGAATTTACCTTGTTAGTTTGGATACATCTAAGTTTTTGGATGCTCCAGACACTCTTACTAAAAGGGTAGTCGAAAAATAGGAGTTCATGCTGCTTTTGAATTGAATAAATTACATTTCGTGTCTTCTAGAATTCCCCAGTTATGTAGTCGATATTTGGTAGGTAGTTTATTCGGCAATGCTTTGTATAAGGTATGAGCTATTCTAGGATTATTTGATCTGCTCCATACCAATCGGTGCCAAGGTACAATAGGGAATTTCCCCTGATGTCTTCCCATGCACTGTGAAGTTTAAACCGACCATTTGTTGAACTTTTCCAAGCCCATGCGTCTTCTGTGTTATCTCTGTGTAAAGGAATTTCTTGTATTTCCTGTTTGAAATTTCTTGTAATAAACTGCTTGTCACAATCCCATTTTGTTTCATTGATAATACTTGCCACTCTGCATGAAGGGGTACCGTAAGAAGAATACCCTTCCATCCCAATCTGTCAATAAAGCTTTTACTTTTGAGCCATGGGTCTTTCCAAAGATCAGTGCTTTCACCATTAGCAACGTGTCTTTCAATTAATGGTTTCAGATCGACCCTAAGTTTCAGAATATTCTTCCAAGTTATAGAAGCATTGCTATCAATTTTAATAGTCCATAAATTGTCTTTCAAGTATCTGGCTCTCATCCACCTACCCTAGAGATTATGTGAAACCAGTATTTTCCAAGCCAATTTCATTGCATAAACTTTTTTCAGTTCAAACAGATTTTTGAGTCCCACTCCTCCTTCTTTTTTAGGTTTGCATAAGTCTTTATAACCGACTTTATGTAATCTTCCCCTCCAAATGAAATTAGCACAACTACATTTATTTTTGCAATAGAGCAGTTTGGTATTTGAAATGTCTGCAACCAAAATCTAACCTTCGAAGTAATAACCGTGTGAACTAATTCAACTCTTCCAGCAAATGATAGAAATTTCGATCTCCATCCCTGCAGTTTCTCTCTTATACTATCCACCAATTTTCCACATTCAGCATCTGCAATAGTATTGTTTGATAAATGAATACCCAAATATTTGACAGGGTGAGAACCCTCTGCAACACCAATTCTACTTAGCAGATTTTGTTTATCTTTACAGAACTTGTTGAAATAGC